>LR994554.1:45000-10045000 GCA_905187585.1 Cyaniris semiargus | reverse complement strand
AATAGCGCAGAATATACGTCAGGAAGTCTGAAGTGTGCAAAGTAATATATTATGTGCATAGGTTAAGAAACTTTGCCGTGGGTTTCATCATTCCCGCGACTCTATTTTAAGCTGCTTACCAAGGAGTAACTAAACCACGCGCCTCGGGAGTCCATATACCCCGGCCTATGTTCCCAATCCACGGGGGATGCGTAAAGACTAAAAGCATTGCTCCAAAAAATTGTAAAAAACTGTAATATTGAAATACTAATAAGCATTTCATTTCTACGTATTCATCACGTCATAAAGTATCACGGAAGATTAAAAATGTATTAAGTAGTAAGAAGTTGTGATTCGCGTGAGGGTACTTGAG
Source organism: Cyaniris semiargus (assembly GCA_905187585.1). NCBI lineage: Eukaryota > Metazoa > Arthropoda > Insecta > Lepidoptera > Lycaenidae > Cyaniris > Cyaniris semiargus. Next base: position 10,044,648 of record LR994554.1, on the reverse strand, counting down.
AATTCAACCACGTAAAGGGCGAGCGTATAATGGGTCTATCATGCATTACCGTGAACTGCCAAGCGTGAGTTGGCCACGTGGAATATAATGCGGCCTCTACGCGTTGGCCCTGATGGACTAATGCTTTAAAACCAAACCAGCGATTATGAATATTGAACGTGTAGAACATATTCGTCTATAATTTCCGATGATGTACCTACGTCGCGATCGACAAGAGACCCAAGTCTTACTACTTACTACTTTTTTAAATATTCATAAAACTCTACATAATATTCTTACATTTTAAATCTCGCCAAACTAATTGTAGACAGCTTTGAAATCATTGTAGGTATCATGGTCATCCATTAGTTAAAGTCCTCAAAACCTTTATATTTACATTTCCTACCAACGATCTCAAATACTTGTGTTCACAGTGTCAATACTTTTTAGGTTCCAGAAACTTTTATTTCGTCAAAAAGAATTCGAGTGCGAGTTTGCGAATTACATGTTTACAAGTTTGGAGTGTAAGTCTATGATTGGAGTACTGACCTCTTGTTTGTATACTCTTTTTTTAGTCGTCCATATTGCAACTGCTGCTAAAGGAGCTGCCCGCGGCGTCCGGCACGGTGTCGGTGTTCGGGAGCATCTCGTACGCCAGCCAAGAGGCCTGGCTCTTTCCCAGTACCGTTCGCGAAAATATTCTATTCGGTTTACCGTACGAACCAGAAAAATATAAACAAGTAAGTTTCCAAAATGTCCCTGAAGTTGTTATTCATATTTATGTAGGTAATAGTGTAGGCAAGGTAAGTGAAGAATTGCAATTCAAAGGAATGTAAGTTGTAACTTTCAAAATGTTGCATTTGTTGTTTAAAATTTTTTTGTAATTGTAAACATGTGTGAAAAATTTTGTAGGTATGCAAAGCGTGCGCTCTCGAAAAGGACTTCAAGCAGTTTCCGTACAGCGACCAGACTCTAGTGGGGGAGAGGGGGGTGTCTCTCTCGGGCGGACAGCGCGCCAGAATCAATTTGGCCCGCGCCATCTACAGAGAGGTGATTGCTTTTTTGTTCCAATATTCTAGGCGACTTTATTTGCGAGTTCCGAAATATAGTCCAGTATACTGTCCAGTGTTTATGGCTGGTTTTATCGTTAAGCGTTTCGGCAGCGCCGTTGGAGCGCGCGCGTTTGAAGATGTATGGGGGTAGTAGTAGCGTTTTATAGTCGAGCGCGCTGCTCAGCGCTTGCGCAGCGCGCTCGACTATAAAACGCTACTACTACCCCCATACATCTTCAAACGCGCGCGCTCCAACGGCGCTGCCGAAACGCTTAACGATAAAACCAGCCTATGACGTCAAGAATCGACGCCATACCACAGATTACTAAATAGTTACTATGGCTTACATACTGTTGATTGATTCCAGAATATACTGGCCAGTTTCACGTTGTTAAAAAGTCATTACTACAAAATATTTTGAACCAGTCACCAGTATATAATTATGGTGGTACATATTATGTAATATTGGGCGTTGCGTCGAATCCATGTAGTGATGAGCAAAGCGAGACCAAGACCAAGACTCGACCAGTCTTGGTCTTGGTCTTGGTCTTGCTTGTGCAGTCTTGGTCTTGGTCTTGCTCAAATCTGTCTGGTCTTGGTCTTGCACGCCTAGTCTTGGTCTTGGTCTTGCCAAAAGTCTTGGTCTTGCAAACATTTTTCAAAACTTTTTGTAAACTTTTTAATTTTCTCGAAAAAACATTTTCAAACCTAAATTATTAGACTAGCTACATCATCTTATCTTAACTTGTTAAGAGAATGATTCTTGAATTGAAAATACTAATGAAAAGTCGAGATCCAACTCAGCATAGGCTGATCTTTTACCAATCAATTAATTAAAGGCTGATTTTGATTTTGCTTATCACTAGATCCATGACATCATGGATATGTTCCGATACAGGCTCTCGCCTGTATCGGAACATACCCTAAATCAGTAATTCACGAAGTGGTCGAGCAGCAAAATTTCGAAAGTCTTCTATAAAACAAAAGAGTTTGGAAACTTCTGCCCTAAATTATCTTCGAAATTTAAATTGACATTTATTCTGCCAACTCAGGCCGACATCTACCTACTGGACGACCCGCTGTCGGCGGTGGACGCGAACGTGGGCCGGCAGCTGTTCGAGGGCTGCATCAACGGCTACTTGCGCGGCCGCACGCGCATCCTCGTCACACACCAGATACATTTCCTCAAGGCCGCTGACTTCATCGTCGTACTCAATGAGGTAATATAATAAAGGCCATCAGGGTGTGTTTCCACTGGAACAGAGCTAAGCTGCGTTGTTCTCTGTTTTATAGAGCCAATAGAATCGCTTCATTTGCCTGACTTCGCTCAGGGCAATGTTTATATTGGATCTTAATGTAATCAAATGCTAGGCAACGCAGCTTAGTTCATCTCCGGTGGAAACGCCGTCTTATACTGGAGTTTTGCTTACCAGGATATTTCTAGATTTTGCATTATAACATTATGTCAAGACTTTCTTTCAGCTATGATATTACACATTTTGTCCACTTGTAATAATTAATTTCCTTAATAAATCATAAGCACATAATAACAGTTCAATCAATGAGTTATACTTCAGATCAAGTAGCAGATAGACCAGTGTGAACTGTGATCACGTATGGAATATCTGAAATATAGATAATATAGTGTACAGACTATAGTATTGTTTACTTACAATCAACTGGATCTATAAATAACCTTTTTTGTATGGATCTATAATAATCGTTTAACTTATGTATAATGTATATTGTATAAGTTGAACTATTTTTTATGATTATTATTACGATTGATGGCTACTATAATATTATAGCAACCAAAGTCGAATTACCTTTTTAAATTATTATTTTTATAATATTATATAAGTATGTTATAAGATAAATTTGAAGGGGTTAAGCGAGCATTCAGGACATTGGACGTCAAAATATCGAATGTAGAATAACCCACTTTCCTCAAAAGTTAGCGAAATATTTCGAGTCGGTTTCGATGTTATTTTGGTTGTTAGAAAAACTATGTTGAAGTGCGTAAATGTCAACGATAAATAACACGGCTCGTTCTTGGAGAATATTTCCACAATGCTAGATATTTAACCACGTATATTTTCTGCTTCGTTAACATCGTTAAGCACGAAATTTTACTTGTAGTTTCAGACTCATTAACAAACTTCAAATAACTGTTGGCGTATGCTGGCTGAAGACTAAAGAATTATAGTCTTTTAGAGTAGACATTCTAAAGTTATAATAGTTTGTGTTATCTATTTTTGGTGAAGTTATAATTGAATTTGCTTTAAAAACTGTTACATGAGTAATATTATATATTTAAATGATTTAAAGCAAAAAAGATATCATTTTTTAAATATAGTTAGTTGTTACCTTAATGTTTGTTTAAATTGTAACAGGGTCGAATTGAAAACATGGGCAAGTTTGACGAGCTTGCAGCATCTGGGAAAGATTTCTCTCTGATGCTGTCGGCGTTACACGAGGGAAAAGACAAGGACACTGATTGTGTTGGTGCCGAAGTAAGTAATGATGAGGATCAGCATCATGGCAATAGCCATGATGCTGATCCTCAGCCAAATATGGCTTTTTGGCTTTATTTAAATTTTTATTGGCTTTGTCATCAATCCTACTAATATTAAAAACGCGAAAGTTTGTATGTATGGATGTTTGGATGTATATTTGTATGGATCGATATCGAAGAAATTGATTTATAGGCGGACGGACCAAGGTGATTTGGTCGGGCTATGTAAATTTGTTAAAAAAATGTTAGTTGTGATCCATGTATGTTTATTTTTCTCTATGTTGTGATCTGTCGAGTGTCGACTGAGTTTGACGTAACGCGCCCAAATTACGTAGGTCCTTACGTAGGATGGCCTGCTTATGAATCAACTTCTCTGAAAGTATGTATGGATGTTTGTTACTCTTTCACGCAAAAACTACTGAATGTTAAATACTAGTCTTTTATTATATTTCAATTAAAAACCGCGGGTAACACCGCGGAGCACAGCTAATAAAACTGTAGAAATGAAAATTCTGTACATTAAAGATATTCAAAAAATAATAAGCGGGGGGTGTTACTACATCGCTATAGAAGCCAAAAATGTGGTTAGTTTTTTTGTCTGTCTGTCTGTCTGTCTGTATGTTTGTTCCACTATCACACGAAAACTACTCATCCGATTTGAATGCGGTTTTCGCAGATATATTTGTCTTCTTCCAACTTAACATCTGGTGTATAAAAAAATTTCCTCCCAGCCCTCTAAAGGGACGAAAGAGGGGGTCAGATTTTGTATAAGACTTTTGCTTTAACACGAAAACTACTGATCCGATTTGCATACGGTTTGCGCAGATCTAACTCAAAATCTGGTGTATAAAAATCACCCCCCCCCCCTCACCCCTCTAAGGGGAGCAAAGAGGGGGTCAGATTTTGTATCAAACTTTTTTCTTTAATGGACTTACTTCATAATATTAACTGTTTTTTCCAACTTAACATCTGGTGTATAAAATTTTTCCCCCCACCCCTCTTAGGGGACAAAAGAGGGGGTAAGATTTAAATACTTTAAATGGCAAAACAACGTTTGCCGGGACAGCTAGTATTATACTAAAATAAAAAATACCCTCTCTTTCGTATTGTTAGAAAACCGATGAGAAGAAAAAGAGGAGTGTGTCGGTATCAGAGGATGAGGACGTTCGGGAATTTGAGGCTCAGGAGATGGCGGCTGAGAAGAAGGAGTCGGGGAACCTGCGCTGGGAGGTGATAGCCTCATACTTCACGTCCGGGGGGAGCATCTGCTACATATCGTATGTTGTAGGACTAGTGCTGCTGGCCGCAGGCAGCGCAGCTGCCGCAGACTATTGGGTCAGCTACTGGTAATAGAAATACACCTACCTTTTTTATTCTTAAGTGGTCCTGAGGAAGGTTTTATAGACTACTTAAATTTCAGGTCAAACCAAATGGCTATATACGAGGAAGTGATGGTTGGAAAGGATTTAGGTTAGTAAAAACGCACCTTTTGACGACCTTTGTTCTACACCTAAACTATAAAATCTGTGGCCCCTGATTAATAAAAATATGTAGTTCAGATTTACACAATTTTTTATTGCTTTCCTTATTTGTCAAGTAGCTCTTCAACATATCAGATAAATACAGCAACATGTAAGCGTCGTGTATGACCAACATATTGTTTTTTTTTTCTTATAGATCCCGGTCTAGACGTCCAAGTTGGGGCCCTAACAACGGGTCAATATCTGATAGTCAACGGAGTGATAGTACTGTTTTGCATCATTCTAACCCACGTCCGTGTGTTTCCCTTCGCGACGCTGTGTGTGAGGGCCTCTGAGACGCTCCACAATTCCATGTTCTCTACCATGCTGAAGGGAGTAATGAGATTCTTCGACACTAGCTCCTCAGGTAAGTAAATAATTGATTGTTCTTTTATCTGTTAAGATGACAATATCTATAACGATTATAATCATTAATAAAATGGTGTTTAAAGATAAATTATGATTTATCTTTATTCAGAAAAAAAATATTTATTTTTGTCGCTGTCCTCTCTTCATTGTTTCCACCATTATTTTTTATATATTTTTTTTTATTTCAGGACGAATTCTTAACAGATTTACCAAAGACATGGGAGCTCTAGATGAGATTCTGCCGAGAACGTTGCTCGACGTAGTTCAAATTTACGGCAACTTAATATTCATCATTGTCCTAAACGCCATAGCACTGTACTGGACGATGATACCTTCTATTATGTTGCTGGTATTCTTCTGCGTTTTCGTCAAACTTTACCTAAAAACGGCGCAAGGGATTAAGCGCTTGGAGGGTGTTAGTAAGTATATTTAATTACTTATATTAAAAATTACGTAAAAAAAAATACATCAATATAGGCAGAATAATGTATGTGTATTTTATAATATTTGCAAACTAACGTCTGCACTTAGAAATATTGTGATTATTTAACTTTAGTCAAACTGTTTATTACATTCAAGTTATGTAATTATTATTCTTCAAGTGCGGTCATTAGAGAGTTAAAATGGAAGGCTAAAATAAAAATCTCAAATCTCTTGAATTTTTATGCCCTTTATTATGTTTTGTTTTCTTTTAGCAAAAAGTCCAGTATTTGGTATGGTCACCTCGTCGCTAAGTGGAATAGCTACGATAAGATCTGCCGGAGCACAAAAGAGGCTAATTCAAGAGTTCGATCGACATCAGGTAGAACTACTTTAATTTACTGTAACACTAAATGCATGTTGATAGTAAAAATAAATGCCTGCAACTCCGTTGTGCCAAAATTAGTTTATCGCGCGGCAACTCTACATTTTTCCGGAATAAAAAGTATCTTATATGTCCTTTCCCGGGACCCAAAGTATATCACATTTCAGCAAAATCAGTTCAGCGATTTGGGCGTGAAGAGATAATAGACAGAAAGAGACAGACACACTTTCGAATTATAATACTAGATGTCCTGCGCGGCTTCGCCCGCGTAAATTAGGAATTTTACGGAAACCTTACATTTTCCCACAAAAAAATAACTTATGTCCCTTCACGTGATTTACTCTATATCTGTGCCAAATAATATAGAAATTGCTCCAGTAATTCGTGAGATAAACCCTTTCAAATAATTTTCCCAGTTTTTTCCACATTTTCCTCTGTTTCTTCGGTCCTATTAGTTTTAGCGGGATAATTTATACCTTATAGCCTTCTTTGATAAATGAGCTATCTTACACTGAAATAATTTTTAAAATCGGACCAGTAGTTCCTGAGATTAGCGCGTTCAAGTAAACAAAGAAACAAACTTTTTAGCTTTACAATTATTATTATTATAGTATAGATTTTTCAAATCGCTTGACAAACTCGAGTATCAATCTAAAAGACTATCAAAAGTACCAATAATAGGGTCATAATAGGCTCGACATAATAATATGGTAGTGACGATGATGATGAATGTAATTTGCGTAGTAGCGTATGCTTTCCGTTCTTAAAACAACGCCGAAGCTCCCAAACTTGTATCTATATAGAATCAGGAGTTCTGTCAGCACCTTCCGAACCATGGTATAGCTTGGTGCAAAATCTTACTTGTTGGTAGCATATGCTTAGAATACTTCTCACGAAACCGAAGTCACCACATGTTTCCATATAAATTTTGAGGAGTTCCCTCGATAACTTACGGATCCCTTCATCAGGTCACCACTTTTGTGAATATAGTAACAAATTGGGATGATACCCTATATACCAAAAGAAAAATTTTGAAAATCGGTTCACAAACGGCGGAGTAATCGTTGAACATAAAAAACGAATATAACACCTCCCCCATTTTGAAAGTCGGTTAAAATTGTAGCCTATGTGTTATTTTGATGTAAAAGCTATATTATTGTAAAGTTTCATTAAAATCCATTCAGTACTTTTTGCGTGAAAGAGTAACAAACATCCATACATCCATACAAACTTTCGCCTTTATAATATTAGTAGGACTAGACTAGATGACGCTCGCAACTCCGTTGCGCCAAAATTCTTTAATCGCGCGGGAACCGTACATTTTTCCGGGATAAAAGTATCCTATGTCCTTTCCCGGTACTCAAAGTATTTCCATACCAAATTTCAGCAAAATCAGTTGAGCGGTTTGGGCGTGAAGAGGTAACAGACAGACAGACAGACATACTCTCATTTATAATATTAAGTATGGATTTACACTTTGCTAATATCGAAACTGGCGAATGCGTTTTGACTAGCCTGGCCTGTTTCTTCGTTATTGCATCTATGTCGTTATGGACAAGATTTTCTAAAATTACATCTTTTTAGTATGATTGTAGAGCAATTTATGAAAATATTTTTTACAGGATCTCCACACGGCGGCATGGAATGGTGTTCTGGGTGCGGGTTCGACGTTCGGGTTTTACCTGGACACGATGTGCCTAGTTTATCTAGCTGCGGTCATTTTCGTGTTCCTTTACGTTGATTTCGGTAAGCTAATGCCCACTTGTGCTGATCTCTAGTTGAAGTTAACGCTGTTTTTAAATTTTTACCGTTAACCATTCATAGTCTAAGTTAATCCTGTGTTAAAATATCATGGCTTTTCAATAACAGAAGAAGGAGAAATATAATATTTCAATTTTAACCAGGGTTAAGTCTAACCCAGACTGGCCCAAGTGGGCGCAAAGAGTAAAAACTAAATAGTAATAAAAATTCGCTTATCTCTTGTTGCTATACACACGCGCGATGCACGCATACTAAAACACACATTTCAGGTAGATAAAAATGTAATACGTGTCATTTTAATTGTTGCCTTGAATTTATCTAATAGCATAGCAAGTAAATAAAGTGTTTTAGTGTGTTTACTTATTACTCAACCACTCGTAGTGTTGTGATCACCTGGTGGAAAGCGAAATCCTTTGCTCGTGAAGTGAAATAGAGAATATTATGCCACCTTCAGAATTTGCATCCTTATGTTCCGAAAAACTGCTAGCAATTTTTCGGAACATTGGGATGCAAATCCATTCCAAAGCTTTACTTTGCGCTTAAGTTCCTATTGTGTATGTTAATTAAACTATGATCAATTATGGTACTTCAAACATAAAACTTATCAGATAGCGAAAATTAATAATCTTAAGAAAGCAAAATTGACGATTTTATAATTCATTTCTATTCTTGATATTAAGCCACGAATTGTTTTATTTTTTTAAACACGAGTAAAAGCCTGCGATGGCCAGACCTTCCTCAGTTTCGTAAAGCTGAAAGTTTACATGTTTGTGGCCTTTACAGAGGCAAGAACGACCAGCAACTATGGAGTTTCGGTCACGGTTACTTTAGCAGGTATCCAGTTCTGAAGATCTACCTGACCTTCGAGAAAGAGTAAAGCTCAATTTCGTAGCTATATTTATTATTATTGTATTCTTCGCGGTAAGTGGAGGAATCTCGTCTTCCAGTGTCGGACATTTTTGACTTTTTGACAGCTGCCAGACACTCTTAAACTTTCTTAAAGTATTAGACTTTGAGGGTGTCTAGCATTGGAAAGCAACTGTCAAAAAGGTCAGGTATACCTTCAGAACTGGATACCTCCTAAAGTAACCGCGACCGAAACTCCATAGTTGCTGGTAGTTCTTACCTCTGTAAAGGCCACAAACAGGTAAACTTTCAGCTTTACGAAACTGAGGAAGGTCTGGCCGTCGCAGGCTCTTAGTCCATAGACAATATTTAAACATAGAATAACTACACTATATTTTCGATGGTCTGTACTAGCGGAAACACGATACCTTACAATTTTCTCGATAGAAAACAATCATAAAGATGCATCTAATTTTCACATTTTTAGGGTTCCATACCCAAAGGGTAAAAACGAAGTCTTAGTAATAGGGTCCCTATTACTAAGACTTCGTTGTCTGTTCGTCTGTCCGTCCGTCCATCCGTCTGTATGTCTCCAGGCTGTATCTCAAGAACCGCTAAAGCTAGACTTCTGAAATTTTCACAGATTGTATATACCTGTTGCCGATAGAACAACAAATACTAAAAACAAAATAAAATTAATAATAAATATCTTATTATTAATATCCTATACAACAAACGTGATTTTTTTGTTTTTTTTGCTCTTTATCAATAATGGAAACATGTAGGTACTTGAAATTTTCAAAAAGGCCTTAATTGTATGTGTACTTTAATAATTAATAATAATATTAAAAATATAATTAAAATCTAAGGGGGGCTCCCATACAAAAAACACAATTTTTGGCCTATTTTTGCTCTGTGAGATAGTGACCGACCGCAAAGGAAGATCTTCCGACCGAGCGAGGTGTTATGCCCGGTCAGGCCGGAGCCTACGTGATTGAATTCAGCTGTCCTATAAATACCAAAGCACTTAGAAAACTTCGATAGCGCGATGCAGGAATGTGGCGCTAGTTGTGGGTACCGCCACATCACTCCCCCCCGAAGACCGGAGGTCGAATCTTGAAGTCTCTTGAGTCGCCAGTGCCAGAGAGTTCCAGAGAGTCGGAACTGTTGCAGTGAAGTCCCAGTGAGTCGGAACTGTGATGCTGCTGCACGGGATCCAGTGAGTTGGATAGCTGCCGTGCGGGGCCGATGCTACGTACTGACCAGGAGAGATGTGCTCTGCTTGCTGACCGGTAGGTGTAGTGAGAAAGCCCGATGATGCTGATGCAGAGTCGCCCAGGCTGCGGTACATTGCAGCTAGTGGACGAGGTACCCGATGAGGCGATGCTGGCTGGCGCGGTGCGGAGGGGCGGGGAGTGATGATGATGAAGGAGGCGTGTTTTGTCGAGGGTCACCAATGTGGGGTATATGTGTGGAGGCCGCAAAGGAAGATCTTCCGACCGAGCGAGGAGGTATGCTCGGTCAGGCCGGAGCCCACGTGATACATTTCAGCTGTCGTATATATACCGGAAAACTTCGATAGCGCGATGCTGAAATGTGGCGCTAGTTGTGGGTACCGCCACAGCTCTAAACGGTACGGAACCCTTCATGCGCAAGTCCGACTCGCACTTGGCCGATTTTTTCAATATACTTACAAAGCGGTGCAAATGTGCGCTAAGAACTTGATCTCATCGACTCATCCGCTCATTTGGATGCGTTTATAGGTCTACCAGAATCTGATGGCAAATTTTGACAGCAGATTTTAAAAAAATATCCTTGATCATTGGGTAATTTTATATATTTGCATGTTTCACACAAAGAAACAGCCGCTATAAGGAAAAAAAGGATCAAAATGTTTTATTCCAGTTACCCCGGTATGGCTAGAGTCAATTTACTTTATCACTTTTTGCCATCAGATTCTGGTAGACCTATAGTTTATTTGTGACTGTCATGACATACAATTATTTATTCATCAAAGTGTCAGTACTGTAATTATGTCATCAAAGGAAAACACCAGTTGTCTGATCATATTCAAGTTCAGTATGTTCACACCTTTGATGTACCATCACCGCATAGGGACCATCCATAAATTATGTCACACCTAAAGAGGGGGGAGGGGGTCGTCCTCTCACAATGCGACCACCTGTGACAAAGGGGAGGGGTGGGGGGGTCTAAAAATCATGAAAATCGTGTGACGTACTTTATGGATGGTCTCATACATCTTACCATCAATTCCTTATAGGTGAGGCCATAGCAGTAGGCAGCGTAGGCCTGGCGGTGACGCAGAGCAACGCGCTCACAATGATGTTGCAGCACGGCGCCCGCATGTTGGTGGAGTTCATAGCACAGCTCACCAGCGTCGAGAGAATACTGGAGTACACCAGGATAGAGGGAGAACAGAACCTCTTTGAAGGAAGTAAGTTATGTTATTTTGAATTTGGAGCAAGTTTAATGTTCCTGCTTGATTTAGAATATCACACTGAAACGAAAAAGGGCGCAATGCATCAATGCACAGGGAGAACAAAATCTTTTTGAAGGATATGAGTTAGGTATGTTGCGATTGTTAAACTTGTCGCAAGTTGGATCTTGGCGTAGTTAATAATGGTGCTTCCTTATTTAGAATCAGCTCACGCCGCAACGTAAGACGCATTTCGAAGATGCACAATAGCGTAATAAAATTGAAGTGTCGATAGGCGTCACGGTACTTAACGTTAAAATTTGTTGAGTGGTGACTTGCCAAGTCACTTGGCGACACTATATGCATTGCCAAGTTGCGCCTTGTTTCGTCTCATGTTTGGATTGACCCTAAGCACTCATAAATAAGTGGTTACTACCCAACCCTAATTGTAAAATATTTTCAGAATTGCCGATAGAGCCCAGTTGGCCATCCCTCGGTGCGGTCTCCTTCAAAAATGTCAATCTCAAGTACGCTCCCGACGGAAGCAATGTACTCAAAAACTTGAACATACATATCGAAAGTGGGTGCAAAGTAAGTATTACATCATATTCATTGCAGCATTCACACAAAAATACTTATCTGAAATCTGATAAAAAGTTGAGTTTTTTATTATTATTTGTCGGTCGGTTAGTCTCGGCAAGCTGCCATGGCAGATTAATTTTAATATGCCGACGACCTTACCGCAATAAATTGACAAACTTTTATGATAAACCGATGAACGGTTTGGCGGTGTACGAAGTTATGATGAAAATTGATTTCTAAATAAACAATAGTTATATGGCCCAAATCACGAGTGGGGACATTAAATATCTATGACAAATATATTACAATGTTTTGTGTACTCACTTTGTGTACACACTAACCTTTACTATACATTTACTAATTTGTTTAGGTCGGTATTGTGGGTAGAACTGGCGCAGGGAAATCATCTCTGATATCAGCGTTGTTCAGATTTGCCTACGTAGAGGGTAACATTACAATTGACGGCGTGGACACCTCTCTCATTGCTAAGCAGGTACATAAACTTTTTTTTTAAATAAACACTTTTTGCAATGAAATTTTATTCGTTTTTTGTTTGTAATAAAATTTTTATTAATTTTTACATCTCTTTTCAGACATTGAGATCAAAGATTTCAATAATTCCACAAGAGCCGGTGCTGTTCTCAGCCACGATTAGATACAATCTGGATCCATTCAATATTTACACGGACGAGGAACTCTGGCGAGCTTTGGAACAAGTAAGTAAATAAATATGTTATAAATTGTGTCATCGAGCCTTTTTTTCATGAAAAACTGCTTTGCGCATCCCCGGCGGATTGAGGACATCGGCCGGGGTATGTGGGACTCTCCGGATTTGGGATCTACCCACTAAAACGCCACAACAAAATTTTCTTATACTTAAAAATAATAACTAACTTATTCATATTTTAAGGTGGATATGAAGTCGGTGGTGCCATCTCTGGACTTCAAGGTGACGGAGGGCGGGTCGAACTTCAGCGTAGGGCAGCGGCAGCTCATATGCCTGGCGCGCGCCGTGCTGCGCTCCAACAAGCTGCTCATCATGGACGAGGCCACCGCCAACGTCGACCCTCAGTGAGTAGCTGTGTGATACATACTACGAGGTGATAAAGGGCGGATCGAACTTCAGCGTGGGGCAGCGACAGCTCATATGCCTGGCGCGCGCCGTGCTGTGCTCCAACAAGCTGCTCATCATGGACGAGGCCACCGCCAACGTCGACCCTCAGTGAGTAGCTGTGTGATACATACTACAAGGTGACGGAGGGCGGGTCGAACTTCAGTGTGGGGCAGCGGCAGCTCATGTGCCTGGCGCGCGTCGTGCTGCGCTCCAACAAGCTGCTCATCATGGACGAGGCCACAGCCAACGTCGACCCTCAGTGAGTAGCTATGTGATATATACTACAAGGTGACGGAGGGCGGGTCGAACTTCAGCGTGGGGCAGCGGCAGCTCATGTGGCGCGCGCCGTGCTGTCCTCCAACAAGCTGCTCATCATGGACGAGGCCACCGCCAACATCGACTCTCAGTGAGTATCTGTGTGATATATTAGACTAGAAGGTGACGTAGGGCGGGTCAAACTTCAGTGTGGGGCAGCGGCAGCTCATAATATGCCTGGCGCGCCGTGCTGCGCTCCAACAAGCTGCTCATCATGGACGAGGCCACCGCCAACGTCGACCCTCAGTGAGTAGCTGTGTGATACATACTACAAGGTGACGGAGGGCGGGTCGAACTTCAGTGTGGGGCAGCGGCAGCTCATGTGCCTGGCGCGCGTCGTGCTGCACTCCAACAAGCTGCTCATCATGGACGAGGCCACCGCCAACGTCGACCCTTAGTGAGTAGCTGTGTGATACATACTACAAGGTGACGGAGGGCGGGTCGAACTTCAGCGTGGGGCAGCGGCAGCTCATGTACCTGGCGCGCGCCGTGCTGCGCTCCAACAAGCTGCTCATCATGGACGAGGCCAACGCCAACGTCGACCCTCAGTGAGCTAACAAACTAATTCGCAAAAATGATAATTGAAACGATTAATTCCCTATGTAAACTAATATGAGGAGAATCGGATAGACAGTCATCGTGACTGCAATAGTGATAGGCCATTTTATGGACATTAAGAGTCAGTAGCATCGTTTGTAAAGCACTTGTACTGATTAATTGTACCATCGAAAGCATTAATCATCTTGCTAATAACCAGAACTGAAGTAAGGTTATTTTTCAGACCTTTCTAATATATTTCGTCTCATAAAGTGGACGTTTCAAATATCAAGGGATAGAATCCATTTCTTGAGGGTTGGATTTTAGACTTTGTAATCCCAATTTACATTTCTTTTCAGAACCGATTTATTCATTCAGAAGACGATTCGTCAGCAATTCGCGTCGTGTACGGTGCTGACGATAGCGCACAGGCTGAACACCATCATGGACTCGGACAAGGTGCTGGTGATGAGCAGCGGCGAGGTGGTGGAGTTCGACCACCCCTACATCCTGCTCAGCGACCCCGACAGCCATCTCTCCTCCATGGTCCGGGAGACCGGCGACAAAAATAGAGAGAAGCTCTTCGAAATCGCGAAAGAGACGTACTATGACAAAAATGTTAAAGAAAATATTGTGAGATGATACACCGAGTAGTCTAGTTTTTAACGCCTTTCGTACGCTTTGAATTAATGTTCGTATTCACCATCAACCTCTCGAGTAAAGGGTCTAATGCAGGCTGTAAGAGTAGCCTAGCTTGAACGTTCCCTAAATGTAGCTAAAGCTAAGCTAAGTGCGTCTGTAATGGACTGTGCTTTTGCCTAGTTTGGTTACACTTCCAGTGCTGACACACCTCTATCTGTCGAATTTTTGTAGCTCATTGAGGCTGATTGACAATAATACCTGTTTTAAGTGGTTATCCATTTTTTTTTGCATCACACATTCAAAAAATAAAATAACAAACTACTAAAGCTTGTATTTCAAGTTTTTAGTTCTTGTATTTCTTAATCACAGAATAATCACATGACATTTATTGTGGTATTTTATTTGATATCGTTATAAGTAAAACTAATATAAATAATATGTTATAAGTTATAACTTATAGTATATTATAGTATATTATTATAGTAAGTATAACTTATAACCATGTGAAATAAAATAGCAAAATAATAATATTTTAATATGTTAGAACTTATGACATTATATTATTATTTATATTAGCAGATTTAAATGAGCGTCTTTTAATAATTAGCTTTGCAAGTTATATATAGGCTAGTGGAACTTTGTCTCGTAGTGTAACGGCCGCACTCAGAGAATTTTAGAATAACATAATTAAGTAAATTTTAATTGAATCAAAATTTGACGTAAACCCTACGTTATATGTCAAAGTCTTTATTAAATACAGCTAGTATTAGTCCCGGCAAACATTGTTTTGCCATATTAATTATTTATTTGTAGTTGTTTATTTGTAAAGAATATTATTTTATTGAAGTGACTAAATAAGTATGGCACCATGGCAACGTCCATCGCTATCCCGTCGCACAAACAATGGTCGCCGTCAGTCTCGAGTTGTAATAATTTACTATTATTTATTCAACAATTAATGCACTAATTATCAATATAAAAAGTAGCCAGTAGCCCATTCTCAGACCTACTGAATATGCATACGAAATTTGGTAAAAATCAGTAAAGCCGTTTCGGAGGAGTACGGTAACTAACATTGTGACATGAGAATTTTATATATAAGAAGATAATAATTTAAATGTCTCCGAGTGCGGCCATAAGTATTCGTGTAATATTTCAGTCATATAAGTTTTATACCTGTATTTCTATTAGCAATGTATTTCTATTATTGTTTAACATTTTTATAAACGATGTGTCTTCCGCCTTCTCTTTCTGTACAGTGCTTCTATTCGCCGATGATATGAAGATACTATGTCTAGTGAGAAATATAGATGATGCCGAAAAAATTCAAAAAGATCTTGATAATTTTTACCGCTATTGTGTCATCAACAAATTAGATTTAAATGTGTCAAAATGTTACGTATGCTCCTTCACCCGCAAATCTAATATTATAGAATATCCCTACAAACTACGCGATACTACCATAGCGAGAGTAAATGCTATCAGGGACCTAGGTGTCATCTTTGATTCAAAACTTCTATTCGACTCGCACATTGACCACATAATTAAAAAAGCTCGCAAAGCCTTAGGATTTATATTTAGACTCTCCTCTGATTTTACGCGGATTAAAACAATTAAAATACTTTATTGTGCATTCGTTCGTAGTCATTTAGAATACTGCTCGCCCGTATGGAACCCCAACTACGCTACCTACATTGATAGAATTGAGAATATTCAAAAAAAGTTTTTAAAATTCATACAGTTTAAGTCAAATACCCACCTATCCAACTATATCGAAAGATGCAAAAAATTTCACATCTTGCCTCTCGCCGAAAGAAGAAACATTGCCGACTTGTTGTTGCTCTTCAAAATATTCAGTGGTTCAATTGATTGCCCGGAACTAGTCAGTAAATTTGAGCTCAAAATACCCTCCGGCACGCTCAGAAGACGTCAACTCCTGCACGTTCCATATGCCCCTACCACCTACCGGCAAAATGCGTACATCGTGCGAGCTAGCAAAGCGTACAATACAGCGTCTCAAAGTACCGACGTGGATCTATTTAATACTAATATTAGATGTCTCAGAAAAGTGTTAACAGACCATTTCTTTAATACTACTGATACAAGCTAATTTAGTTTATGATAATAATTTGTACATTACTGATACTGACGATCCAAGGATAGGCTATCATTTTTATTGTTCTTTTTTTTTTAATATTTATCACAGTGCGTCAATTCGACGTCAACCAAATTTATGTACAATTTAAACAAATACCTAGTCGCGAAAACTTTTAATTGGCATTTGTATTGTTACTCATTAATCCTAACTTTGTACTAGCTTTCCTTTAAAATAACATAAAAACATAAAAAAATTATAAATAAATAATGAAATATATTTTACTCTTTTATTTGTTGTCTAAGTATATTTTTTGTGTTATTAAAAATATGTTGCTTTTGGATTTGTTGAAGTATGCATTAAATATTTTTTTATATAAGATATTATCCAGTTACGACTTCAGTGTTCAAATAAAATTATAGTAAATAAATTATTATATTAAAATTAAAATCTGGGGCTACCTACGAAAGAACTAAGAAGTAATCCTGTTATCAATGTCTTCGCCCAACTAGCAAAAAGATCGCTTAGGCTTAGACTCTCCCGACTATGGATCGAAAAACACTCGTATAAAAGGTCCCATTATTTTGAAAAGGCATAGTAACTTGTAAGTATTTAACGCGGCGACAAACTAATCCGATTTAGGGTTTTGAAAATAATTAAAATGGGTAGGAAAAATGAAAGGTTGGCAGCTACAGTGAAGTATCATTTTAAGCATAAAGTAGCAGCTTTATATTGAGTTTTAAGCTTTGTTTAAATTGAAAATGGCAGTGTTTTTTTGGTTTCAAAATGGAGGATGTGTTATGTTCGTTTTTTTATGTTCAACGATTACTCCGCTGTTTGTAAACCGATTTTCAAAATTTTTCTTTTGGTGTATAGGTTATCATCCCAATTTGGAATATCATCACATATTCATAAAAGTGGTGACCTGATGAAGGGATCCATAAGAAATCGAGGGAACTCCTCAAAATTTATATGGAAACATGTGTTGTTATTGTTGTGACTTCGGTTTCGTGAGCAGTATTCTAAGCATATGCTACTAACAAGTAAGATTTTGCACCAAGGTATACCATGGTTCGGAAGGTGCTTTGAGAACTCCTGACTCTTTATAGATACAAGTTTGGGAGTCCCGACGTTGTTTTAAGAACGGATAGCATATGCTACTATGCAAATTACATTCATCATCATCACTACCATAAACCATTATAGAACTATGTATCGTCCCGTTTTGACCCTATTATTGGTACTTTTCATAGTCTTTTATTATACATCACTTAAACCGCGGGTAACACCGCGGGGCACAGCTAGTAATATTATAAAGGAGAAAGTTTGGATGTATGTACATGGATGTTTGTTACTCTTTCACGCAAAAACTACTGAACGGATTTTAATGAAACCTTACAATAATATAGCTTATACATCAGAATAACACATAGGCTACAATTTTAACGGACTTTCAAAATGGAGGAGGTGTTATGTTCGTTTTTTATGTTCAACGATTACTCCGCCGTTTGTGAACCGATTTTCAAAATGTTTCTTTTGGTGTATGTATAGGTTATCGTCCCAATTTGGTAACATGTTCATAAAAGTGGTGACCTGATTAAGGGATCCATAAGTAATCGAGGGACTTCTCAAAATTTATATGGAATGTAGTGACTTTGGTTTCGTGAGCAGTATTATAAGCATATTCATAGGGTATGTTATTCGAATATTCATTTTATTCGAATATTCGACGATTTTATTATTCGAATATTCGCCAAATAATTTTTCGAATAATTCGAATAATAAGAATATTTTTTATTTTTATTTAAATATTAAATGCTATTGACACATAAAATTAATATGGATTACGAACATAATAAAGTTTAATATTATTTGTGAATATTCTACATCTTTGACGATAAATATTTAAAATCTGTTTTTAGTCTAACAAATTATTATATAATATTCATCGTTGCCGTTGACCATGTTTTAGTCGTTATTTTGCCTAAAGACATGCAAATGAATATATAAACCATGATACCAACCAACCGATAGATACAAGTAAAAAAATTAGAGAAAGCCTGAAAGGACAAGCTTTCTCTAATTTTTTGTTTACCGTGATAGCTATATCACGGGCTTTAACCCAGAAGGCAGGCAGAACGCAGTGCAATATCATATTAAATAGCCTAAAGCCTTCGTTATTAAATGGACTATGCAATACAAAAATTGTTCTCAATTCGAAAAAGTAGTTCCTGAGATTAGCGCGTAAAACAAATAAACTGTACAGTTTGAAAAACAACCTCAAAAACTCGCTACCAAACACTTAATTTTCCTCGACTGTACGATTTTCAAAATTATGAAAAATCTCACTAATAAATATTAATTATTTAATTTCACCGACTCTACAATACACAAAATAATAATAAAACCCACTGCCAAATATTAATTTTCCTGACTGAACAATGCATAAAATTTGAAAAACCCTACTACCAATGTCAATAAAATTTTCCCGACTTTAAAATGTACGTGATTTTAATAAAACTCGCTGCAAAACATTAATTTCACCACCTGTTCAATGTGTGATAATTTAATAAAACCCACCGTAAAGCGTTTATTTTCCGACTGTACAATGTGTGAAAATTTAATATAACCCACTGCAAAGCATTTATTACTTCCTGACTATACAATATGTGAATTTTATTAAAACCTACTGCCAAATTTCCCCGACTGTATAAGGTGCAACCCACCCATACTGAAGTAGCTGATGATCAAAACTCTTATGTACTAAGACGCTGACAACTGCCAATGACCTTGATCTCGCATCACTCTCGCACCACTGTCGATTTTCATGCCAGAGAGACAGAGATGTGAAGTGTTCACTCGGTAGCGTGGATACATTTTTCGTTTGTTAGAGGAAAAAATAAATATTATGGGAAATCTAGATGTCAGAACCGAAAATTAAATCTGGCAATCTTTGGATTTTTGTAAAAGGTATCAAATAAACAAATTTTTAAAGCATATATTGTATTATTACTTTAGTTAGAACTGTTTAAAGTTCCTGAAAGATGTGACTTTGGTATTTTTTTTCATCCAGTAGGAGTACATTATTTTATTATTTAAATTAGGCAAGCTTTTCCAAATATAATCAAAAATCACATATATTTTTTTTTGTGCCAATCAATGAAATAGATACGTCTAGAAAACTGCACAAAGATGTCGAATTGGCAGATGTTTTCGCCTTAATAGAATTCGCCTTAATAGAAATAAAATTATTGTTACGATTTTCGCTCGGTATGAAATGACTTTTCAAAATTAGCACCACATCCCCTACTATAAGTCCTTTATTATAGCGATAGTCTACGCGGAGTAATACGGGAGCAGATACCCGAATTCTATTCTATATTTTCCTCTAGCTTTTAGCGTTAGGCGCATCCAATAAGAGCGCTTTTTCTTCTTTTCTAAACAAAAAATGAAAGCTATTCCAATGAGCAAATCCTCTTCCATTTTCGTGTAGACGCCCTCAGAACGCAAACCAAACTGCGAGCCAATACCAGATTTAAATTTATAAAATGTTAGCAAACATTTTCTATGTGGCAACGGCAATGTGGGAGCACTTATAACATGTAACAGTTCCTAACAAAATGTAACAATTGACAACATTTGTTAGTAAATGTTTTTATGTTAGAAAATGTTTACAAACATTTTCTAACGGCAATGTGGGAGCAGCAGAACTTTGGCTCTAGAGTATGAACAAACTATTTTATCAGAATATAATTGCACAGATTAAAAGAAGTAAGTAACTAAAAGTAAGCGCCTGCAGAAAGCCCGTATCATAATCCACAACACGCTTACGCTAATGTCTTTTTTGATACAGTTGTGATATGATAACAATATTCCAACTCATTGCGATTCGATTATATTGAATAAAAGTAATATTGTGTCTTAAATACGAGATAATAGTGACGAGTTGCGAATGGGTGGGTACCTCTTGCATCATCTAGATTTTATCACTCACAATCTGGCTAATATACCTAACTATGACGACACAGTTTAGAATTTTTATCATAATACTATTATTATGATAAAAAATGTAAACTGTGTATGATCCAAAGACTAAGGGAAACGTAAGTTTATATTTGATTAATCAATTAGGTAAAGACTGTAATAAAATATCAATAATTATACCACTATATCCGTTAGAGGGTTATCCACACCAATATTATGAATGCGAAAGTGTGTCTGTCTGTCTTTCTGTCTGTTACCTTTTCACATGCAAACCACTTTATCGATTTTGCTGAAATATATTATAGAGATACTTTGATCAGGGGAAAGGATATAGGATACTTTTTATCCCAGAAAAATGTACGGTATTCGCGCGACAAACGAATTTTGGTGAAGTTCAAATTTATCTAGTAATCTATATCTAATATATAAAATTCTCGTGTCACGGTGTGCGTAATTGAACTCCTCTGAAACGGCTCGACAGATTTTCGTGAATCTTAGCGAGCATATTATATTCGGCTAGAGTTGAGAATCGGACAACATCTACTTTTTATATTGATAAGTGCATTTGTTGAATAAATAATAGTATATTATTACAACTCGAGACTGACGGTGACCATTGTTTGTGCGACGGGATAGCGTTGGGATAGCGATGGACGTTGCCATGGTGACATACTTATTTAGTCACTTCAATAAAATAATATTATGGGCGAACATAGAGATATTATGTACTACGTACTGGAGGCGCCATTGCAAACAAAAAACATGTCGCACTTGAGGCATGAGCGGGGTGAGAGGCGGGGCGGTGATGGCTATAGATACCGCAGAAGTGACAAAGTTTTGTGCCTACACTCGAATGAACGCAGACTCTATTTGAGTAAGTGGATAAAATAAAACAAAGATTTTACTAAACATTATTAAAAGCTTTTATTTAACTTGCTCTGTATATTATTATGTACATATTAAATATATTAATACATATTATTATGTAAGTTCGGGTGGAATTTTTGAACTCAATTTCGAAGTATGTATGTACGTATAATATTTTAACCGATTGAGCTGAAATTTTGTATACACGTTTGGTTTGAATGACAATGCACGATACAGTATGACATCACTATAAATATAAAATGGCCGACCATCCAAGATAGCGGAATAGTTATTTTTTATGTCGTCCTATAATAACAGTATGGATATTGAATGAAATAACTTTTTGAGAATAACTCGAAAACGAATGTAATGTCATTCTACATCCAATGTGGCGGCTCATCTAAGATAGGGGAATACAAATAAAGTTTCCTTTATTTCTGCATGACTAAAGAATTGGATTTCAGTTAAAAATAGTTAAGTGAAATCCAACTTTTAAGTCATGCAGAAATAAACGAAATAATAATATAACAAGTCGCTAAATATAGACACGGTTTTTTTCACTAATCAACATCAAGTACGATTTCTCAAGGACATAGAAGTTAATTAGATTTTTTATGTAAAATAACGGGGCAAACGAGCAAAGGGGTCACCTGATGGAAAGCAACAACCGTCGCCCATGGGCACTCGTAACGTCAGAAGAGCTGCAGATGCGTGGGAATATGCCTTCTTCTTAAAATGCTTCTGGCGATAGTTCATTCCACAGTTTTGCAGTGCGCGGAAGAAAGTTACGCGAAAAATGCACGGTGGAAGACCGCCACTTATCAAGGTGATGGGATGGTCCTCAGAGCACTCCCCGTGATACAACTGATAGAGGATGCAGAGTGAAGCTACATCTCGGCACAATTTCAAGAGGTCCAGCCTATTTAAAACACTATGACAGTCAACAATTCGAGCGGCCCTTCGTTCAAATTCAATACTCGTACAATAATACACAATAGCACTTATTAGGCAGCGTATAACATCGTTGGATACGATCCAGAGGGAGTAGTTGGTATTTTGGCGCACCATAATATGAGGCCGAACCTGCACCTTACAGAGTTGTAGGCGTTGGTCCGGACTGAAATACTGTCTCGCTCTATTAAGAACACCAAGATTCTTCGAGGCTAACTTGGCCTTACTTTTAAGTGGTGAACGCACAGACTTGTGTCTTGACGATGATAATGATAAATCTAATGTACCACTAGCATATGCCTTCAATTTTTAAAACAATGTAGAAACCCCCAAACATGTATCTATAAGGAGGCCGGAGATCTGTTCACCACCTTCGAACCTTGGTATATCTTGGTGCAAAATCTGACTTTTTGGTATGATTTACTTGAAATACTTAATTATTTATCCAAAATCACTATAAGTTTCCATTTGAAATACTTCAGAATTCAGATTATGAATCAAAATCACAATATCATCCAGATAAATGGGGTTTTAGTATAAATAGCGAGGAATTCCCTCGATTATTTATGGATCCCATCATCAAGTCACCTTTTTTATGAACATGGTATCAAATTCGGATTAAACCAGATACAATAGCGGAAAAATCTTGAAAATCGGTCTACAAACGGCTGAGTAATCGTTGAACATACAAAAAATAATAAAAATAAACATACATACAGCCAAACGTATTACCTCCTTTTTTGGAAGTCGGTCAAAAACCAAAATATTACATACCAAAATTTTGCAATACCACAAACAGCGGCTTGGGCGTGAAGAGGTAACAGACACAGAGAGAGACAGACAGATAGACGGACGGTCAGACAGACGGACAGACGGACAGACAGACAGATGGACGGACAGACCGATAGACGGACGGATAGACAGACAGACGGACACACTTTCGCATTTATAATAATTATATTATAATAAGTATGGCACCAAAGTCCACTACATACTTACCTTATTTAAATTACTTAAATATTTATAAATGCAATTATTATGTACGCATGTATAATGTGCACGTAATACCGTATTTATATTACCAAAATACAAACTCGTCTACGTGAATACTTCATTCATCGTCGTCTCATCATAGATATCTGTATTCTGCCTACATTCCTCTCTGAATCTACTACTCTATGACAATGCAAAATGGCGCGCGTGTAATTTAATATTCGTATTTTAATTGAAAATAATTAAATAAGAATATGAACTTTAATATTTTTTATATTAAGTTTAAATTAATAACTTTTAATATTTAGTTTTTGAAATTATTTTTACATTATCTTATGACACACCAAGGTATTTTTGTGACTTTTATTTTGTTTTTTTATAAATGTCATACGTCTAATGCGCAGAAGAGTTTGCGGCCGACTAAGTGCGCTGCGGCTATATAGCTTCTGTTGAATATGACCAAGCATTGCGTTGCGGTGTCAAGTCTAGTACGTAGTACTTATATGTCAGTGTGGGCGAAATACTTTTTTATACTATACGTATATTTAAGATTTTTATTATATCATACACAAATTTAATACACCCAGGAACATTGGAAACTTTTTTTTGTCCCGTTGCGTCGACGGGATTCGAACCCGCGACCCCCGGCTTGAGCCGCCACTCGCTCAACCATTGAGCTACAGAGGCTTTGTCCTGAATAACACGAAAATGGAATCACCGTTTAGCCTAAATACTGATCGTAGAGACTTGAAATTTGGGGTGAGTATTCTCCTTATGACGTAGCCGTGCAATAAGAAGGGATTTTTCGAAATTCCTCTCCTAGGGGGGTGAAAGGTGGGTTAAAGTTAGTATAGGACAACTCGATTCCTTAGTCTGATCTGCTCGAAAATTTGCATAAATATTATTTGATATATTTTATGGAAGATGTAATTCATAGTTTGTTAAAATAGACCTAGGGGTAAAAAGGGGATGAAAAGTTATTAAAGGCGTGTTTTGCTGCTGTATTGAATATCAAAACTCCTTAGTTTATTATTTAAATCTAGATTTTATTTGATTCAAAAGTTTAATCAGGATTTATTTTAGTTATGAAAATAAAAATATGTTTGTCACTATTTCATTTTTTTTTTTGTACAATATATTTTGTATTTTTTTTTCTAAAATAAATAAGCATGCGGATCGCCTGATAGATAGCGAGTACTATCATCTACGGACACCCGAACCATTTGAAAAGCTTAAAGTGCGTTGCCGGGCTTTTCAAAACCCTTCCAAGTGCGAGTCAGTCTAATACACGACCAATTTTACAATATTGGCTATGCAATATGAATCCTAAATAATATCTAATATAAAGGCAAAAGTTTGTTTATATGGATGTTTGTTACTCTTTGACGGGAAAACTACTGTATTGAATTTGTTAAAACTCCAATAATATAGCTTATCATATTATCATAATATTATTATATCAAGTAAGTATATCAAGTAGAAAAAATCTGTCATTTGCTAGCTGTTCTGGCGTGCGCCGCCGAAACCGCCATCGACTGGGGAGTTTAATGTTTGACAGGAAACTACAATAATAATTTTACACATTGCAAAGTCATATTGTTGAGTCGGGGAAATGAATGTTTGGTAGTAGCCAGTGGGTTTTATTATTAATGTTTTGCACAGTGTATAGTCGCGTAAATAAATGTTTTGCAATTCGTTTTTAAGGTTCCGTACCCAAAGGGTTAAAATGGGACCCTGATATTAAGACTTCGATGTCTCTCCGTCTGTCTATTTCCAGGCTGTATCTCAAGAACCGCTATAACTAGACTTCTGAAATTTTCACAGATTGTGTATTTCTATTGCCGCTATAACAACAAACATCAAAAACAAAATAAAATTAATGTTGAAGGGGGGCTCCCATAAAACAAACATGATTTTTACCTTTTTTTCTCGGTATCAACAACATCAACAGGTAGGCACATTAAATATTCACAAAATCCTTTTTATTAATTACTAAATAATAAAATTTAAATAAAATCTTAAAGGATAATAAATAATTAAAGGGGGCTCCCATATTTTTTGGCTCTTTTTACTATACAATGGTACGGAACCCTTCGTGCGCGAGTCCAACTCGCTCATGGCCGATTTTTTAATATTGTACATTAGATATTCGGGGAAATTAATCTTTGCAGTGGGTCAGTTCTTTCTTCTATTTTGTGCTATGTTTAGTTGGGAAAATGAATGTTTGGCAGTAGGTTGGATTCAAATAATGCTCCATTGTAAAGTCGGGAAAATTAATGTTATTTATTAACATTCATTTTACAAATTATATTAATAATTTGTAAAATGAATGTTTTACAGTGGGTTTTATTAACATTTTGTATATTGTAGAGTCGGGGAAAATAATATTTGGCAGTAGGTAAAAAATTATATGCAGTGGATTTTATTAAAATATCACACATTGTACAGTTGGTGAAATGAATGTTTTGCAGCGTGTTTCATTCAAATTACCTACGAATAATAAAAACTAAGGATACGTAACTCCCATACTTCAACCGTTTTAAATTTGGTTCCTTTTCGCACACTAAAATATGACAATAGCTACGAAACACACACTCAAAGGACCTTGGGGGATTTCGTATGAACCCCGTCCCCACCCTTCAACAGCCATGTGATGCATCTTGATTTGTTCACTGGGACCCACAAAAGTCTCAAGTACCTGTGTTAGTTTCAAAATCAATTGGGTTTTTTAAAAAAATCAACTTGTCGCCAACAAAAAATGTGTTTATTTATGAACAAAAAATCACTTTTTTCTACAAACAAAAAGCATATTAGGGTTCCGTAGTCAACAAGGAACCCTTATAGTTTCGGTCTGTTCGTCCGTATGTCTGTCTGTCTGTCTGTCCGCGGTCTTGCTCGGAGACTATGGGCCCACAAAGCCATAATTTGGTATGAATGCATATTTAAATATTAATGATGCCGAAAAAATGGTATATAAAATCTTTTAAAAAAATATTACACATCAAGCGGGGAAGGTTTTTTTTTCGCGTCCACCCTACCGTGTGGGATGTCGTTGGATAGGTTTTTTAAAAATATTACGAGTATTCAAAGATTATTTTCCGTTTCAGGGATCCATTTGTGAAATATGAAGTTTATAGTAGAAAAAATCGTTAAGAGTCTAAGTGTATCCCCCTCTTATACCTAATAATCTAAGTCTGTTTAGCTGATACAGGATATCTATATCAGCTAAACAGTTGCTTCTGGAAATGTGAAAAAATTCACGAGAGTAGGAAACACGCTGAATTTAAAAGGAAAACTATCACTGCTAGGTACATAAGTTATTGAGTGATAGTCGATCACTAAAAAAATGTATTCGGAGAAGTATAAAGGAACTTTTCGTTCAAATTCCTTTGTACATAACTGAGATTATGTTTTTAGTTAGTAAAACACGTTATAAAATATGTACATTCATCGAATATACAAAAATTATCAAAAACTAGCGGTACTACCCCTACTACCTATATTGCACGTGGCCCGATACGCACTGTGCCGGTTTTTATTTTCACGTAAACTAATGACTATTTAATTGAAGACAATAATAATATTATGATCTCCATATTATTCTCACTCTATTTATTGCACACTAAGGAAATGTGTAGGTAAAAGAGAAAAAAATATTGAATGAATGAAATGAATGAAATGAAATAGTTTATTAAATCAAGTTACATAGACTCACTTGTTAGTAAAGGCTTATAAATTATGTTAGTAACATTATCTTATAGATAGATAGATAGATAAACACTTTATTGCTCACATATAAATGGGTATACAAACAAACTTAAAATACTTAAAAACTAATACATGTGGGCAAGGGCGGCCTTATCGCTATAAGCGATCTCTTCCAGGCAACCCTGCAAGACAGGAGAGTTCACAAATAAATATATAGCAGGGTAATTATAAGTAAAAAATGGACTACTTAAAATATGTACATTGATGTAATTGTTTAGGTTTATGCTACGAATTAAGATGTATAAAATATATTACTTATTATATACATAAAATAATTTAACCATACATAAAATAAAGTATATATATATATATATATATATATATATATATATATATATATATATATATATATATATTACTAATCATAAAACTATATTTAGCGTGTGACTTTATTCCGAAGATGGCCATGTAGTTTTGATTTAAATATGGCAAGTGACCTTGAGTCACGAATGTCACGTGGAAGATCATTCCACAAATGCGTAGCTCTCACAGCAAAGGAGTCTGCAATGTATCCGGACTTAGCAATTGGCACAACAAGCTTATTATCGTATGCTGATCTTAACGCACGGCTTTGTTCAGAACTACGAAGACAGAAGCAGTCCTTAAGGTAAGAGGGAGTACGTGGGTCAAACAGGATATTGTACAGGAACACAAGGATATGTTCTTCCCTACGAAGCCTGATGGGCAGCCAATCAAGCTGCTGGCGGTACTCAGAGACATGGTCAAACTTGCGCAGGCCATATACGAACCTAATGCAGACGTTTTGCAACCTTTCAAGTTTATTAAGGTATTCCTCATTAAGATCTATAGCACAAACGTCTGCATAGTCTAAAATTGGTAGCAGTAATGACTGAGCAAGCTCGACTTTAGTCTTAACGGGCAGTAAATTCTTCCACCGGTTAAGTGACCCCACCGCAGCAAAGAGCTTATATATTATGTTTAAGTAAATAATCATATTTTGATTACATTGTGCATCGCCTCTGCGCCATACCGTTAGATATGGCACAGCAGTGACGCACATATGGACAATCGAGTCGACTGGCTATCATAGCAAGAATGCAGTTGGTACTCCCCGTCACTCTGCGCACTAAAGACGCGCATCGCTTACGCATAGTGGCGTAGAAGCAAACCAAGCGTGCCTCAGCAAACATTCCTGAAGCGCTGCAGTAGCGGGGAAGCCCCAACAGCATTCTGAATGCGTTATTTAACTGGACACGGAGAGTGTTGTAGGCTCTGAGCGTGTATGTGTTCCACATGCTGTACGTGTAGAAGGTGGTGCAAAATGCTCTGAAAAGAGTAATTTTGACCGTCCTCGTACAGCGCGCAAACCTGCGGGCCAACATATTAGCACGAACCGACAACGCCCTTCGTTCTCTTTCTATGTCGTCATCGTCCTTGAGGTCGGAAGTCAGCATGTGTCCTAGGTATTTAAACTTGTGTACCCTCTGTAACACGCAGTTATTAATAGATACAGAGGGCACATTCGACCAGCGTCTACTTCCGTCCTCAAAGACCATGACCTACCACTGTGCGCATCATATCACTTGGCATGTAACTATGTCCAATACAAAAATTAAACAGCATAAAAAGCAATCTAGGAAGGTGTGGGCCAGCAAACTTTAGATGCTCAATACTGAGCCCGTCGTGGCCAGGCGATTTTCCTTTTGACATGGATTTAATAACATTAATTATTGTTTTATTATATAAAAACAATAATATAAGTTGTTGACGTTGTATTTCTTTATAAAGTTATTCATGGTTGAAAGAAATGAGTGGATCCAGTATCTTCTGAGTTCTGAGTATTTGTTTTTTCGTTCTTTGTTTTCTTAATAACAGCAGAAGAGACGCGACCTCGTATCGTGAAACGACGCCATATCGTGTTTATGTGTGGAAGCCCTGGCCGCGTCACCATCAAAGACGGCGCGGCGTCGTCACTCTCTTTTACGTTTGGAATGCAATTTTTTCTGATGTTTCGCCCTAAATAGGGTCGTGTGGTGCACCGTTCGCACCACTGTGACACGGTACGGCTCCGCAACGTGTCACAGTGGCGGCGTCGTGTCGTGGGCACGGTGACGGAGCCGCGCCGTGTTTGATGAAGATGCACTGTAACCCCACGTATTTGACAGATGTCGCCATAGTAAGAAATTCTCTATTCTAGTAGATCTTTCAAATGACACCTGTTTCAAGTCTGTTGGTTGATGGGGACGTTTCTTCTCATGGTCCTTTACGAAATAAAGCCGTTGACAATAATTGTCACTTCTATAAATACACAAAATTGTGTACCGAATACATGCATAAAGTATGCATGTATTCGGGTCTCATTTTGTAGCCTCTCGGTGCAATATTTTTGACGGAGTTACTCTTCCTTAGTTTTTATTGTTCGTAGCAAATTACGCACATTTTATTTATTAAGTCGGGAAAATGAATGTTTGACAGTCGATTTTATTTACATTTTGCACACTATAGAGTCAGGGAAATGGATGTTTGGCAGTGGGGTCTTTCCTTCAAATTTTGTGCATCGTTCTGTTGGGAAAATGAATGTTTGGTAGAAATTGGATTCGAATAATGCACCATTTTAAAGTCGGAAAAATTAATGTTTGGCAGTAGGCTTAATTGAAATTACTCACATTGTAAAGTCAGAGAAATTCATATTTATCAGTAGGATTTCTTATCGTTTTGCGTATTGTAAAGTCGGCGAAATGAAATTATGTTTACCAGTAAGTTTCTTTTCTCCAATTTTGAAACTTGTACAGTTGGGGAAATTAATGTTTGGCAGCGGAGTTTTATTAAAATATGCATATTGTACACTCAGGGTAGTGCACCTTTTGCAGTAGGTTTTATTCTAATTACGCACATTGTACAGTCAAGTAAATTAATGCTTGGTAATGACTTTTTTTTTTTCAAACTGTACAGTTTGTTTGTTTAATAGCGCTAATTTCAGGAACTACTTTTTAGAATTGATAATTATTCTCGTGTTGCATATTCCATTTAATAAGGAAGGCTCTAGGCCAGCCTTTACCAAAGTGGGCGATAACGCCCTCTTGTGGGCGCTGAAGGTCCAAAAGGGGGGGTGTGGGACCCAGAAAAAAAATGGGGGCGTTGTGTAGAGGCTTGGGGGGTGATTTGTAATTTAATTTCATCTGGATGCATTTTAAATTGTAACAATGGGGGGCGCTAAAACATAATTTGTTCGCAAAGTGGGAAGTAGAAAAATATGTTTGGGAACCCCTGCTCTAGGCTATAATGTGATATCACATCGCAACGATTAGGTGTACCGTGGAAGAATCAATGGAAAATGGTGTAAATATGGGGAAAATTATCTATGTTTGTCATTATATACTGACGAAGACAAAACTGCGGGCAACAGCTAGTATATTATAAAATATAAATAAATGGTGAAATAAATAAATAAAATAGGTAAGTTTAAATTAAAGCTACAAATCTGATTAAAAAAAAAACTAATTTTGTAAATCAATCTGCAAATGACGTCAGTTAGGACATTGGTTAGGACGAGAAAATGCAAGAGTGATGTTTAGTTTTAGTAAATTTATTGTGATAAAATCTAGGCAAATGTTAATTGTCGGAAGTCAATATTTGCCCTTTGGATATTCCTATACCTATCTACCTAATAATTGAGAACTACTACGATCTATCTAGATTCTAGACTAGTCGTAACTTAAAAGAATAATAAAATGTCAGTCTATCATAAAATACAACTTTATATTTGATTTACCTATCACCGTTGTCGTAATTATACAGGAAGGTACGAAGGTAAAATGTGCGGAAGACTTTCCTTATTATCTATCTGATGCGTAATCTTCTCACTCTATACTTAATAATTAATTATTTAACTTTATACTACAGATGAAACAAGAAAATACTAGTTTAATTGACAGAGTTGAGACCGCGGCGTGGGACTGCTTATGAAATGAACCACAAAAAATAATAATTCTAATTTGAGTTTCAAAGATAAAAAAAAATGCATCCCATCACCTTATCACATTGCAATGCGAATTCATTCTTAGTTCATTTATGTTATATGTAAGCATCAGAAATCAACAAGGATATAAGAAACCAATGAGTTTCTAACATAGAGTATCATTGTAAGAAACTATGGAAACTTTGTTTATTTTTTAAGTTCGAAACTCCAGACGTTTCCGTTCATTAATTGCTGACAAAACACCATTAATTGCAACGTATAAAGGTGACTTCACGTTAGGTACTTGATTCATTAAAATATTATCCTGATAACTATATCATAGTATATTTTATTGAATAATACAGAAATGCTAATCCATATCCACAGAAGCCTTCTGTATTTTTTTTCTGTTTTTACTTTGAAGTAGCCAAGTTTGTATATAAGTAATCAAATGTTATAATTTATAATTATCACTAATAAAACGTCCTGTATACGAATTAAAAGATGTTCATATAGGCCTTATTGTTAGAAATTCGCTTGACCACTGTTAATTTTATTAGTAACTGGGTAAAATTTTAGTATTCATAGGTCTTACATGATATTAATTAATCAGGGCGAGCGCAGCGAGCCCTAGTATATCGCGAAACCTATGTACATTTTGTGGTACACTTTACGGAAAAACTATCACGCCCATAATTGATTTGTGCTTTAACATAGTAATTTTTATTTAAATGTAGATGTGTTATCATCAGTCAGTCAAGGTGTGACGACGCGAACCCTCACAAAGCTCGGCTTTTTAAGCTAGTTTACTTACTAAATGGATATGAGTCACGACGGAGCCTGCAACTTCTTTTATTTAACCATGTGGTTCTTAATCTCATCAATGTAAAGAACAATTTGAAAAAAAGGGTCGTGAGACCTCATCACTCATGTGATCCGATCACCGGTTAAGGACCACCGTTTTAAACGAACGAGTTAAACTGTAGCCTAAATGAGGATTAATTACTGTCAAAAAGGTACGTGAAAGATAAAGGATGTTTGTAATGAATTTAATCAAATTACGATAACGTCGACATTGGATTAGGTATCGGTTAGTTATTTGCGACGGCGGTGCGCGGCGGACAAGTGCAGGCGCGCAGTGCAAAATGGGTGTAAAAGTTGAGAAGAAGATAGATAAGAATGAGCTGGTGGCGCCTCTCGAGAAGTCCCCACCGGGGCTGTTCTCCCGGCTGTTTTTCTTCTGGACGTTCCCGCTGTTCACCAACGGCAATCGCCGGGACCTGGAGGAGTACGACCTGGTGCCGGCCAGGAGGATCTATAATTCGAAAGGCGCCGGCGATGACTTGGAAAGGTTAGTTGGGGGCTTAAACAAAGCAAAAGTAAAGTTCGATATTTTCAGTGACAAAATAGTTACGCATTGTCCCGTCTCTACTTCAAAATTGTTAAATACGCATTGCCTCTACATGGAAAAATAACCAAAAGTGAGAATCGTTTGCTGTGATATACCCATGATGTCCCATGTGATACGACGATGAATGTAATGATACCTCTCATGATCAAGCGACAAGCCTTTAAAAGCTCCTCCACCGACTACCCTAGATGGTGCCAAAAAGTACTATAAGTTATAACTACATGTAAAACAAAATAATTTTAGCGCAGTGAGCTAAAATATTGAGATTTTCTAAATAGTTTTTTTTAAATAAGCCAAGTGCGTGTGTTTTTTATATAGTTTTTCATATTTATTTTAATTTAATTATTAAGTACATATATGTATGTAAGTATGTAATTGACGATTTCATGAATATTTCAATTTTCTACCGGAGGCCATTTAAAAAGGGCGAAAAAGTCACGTTTGTTGTATGGGAGCCCCCTTGAATGTTAATTGTTAATTTTATTTAGTTTTTTTGTTATAGCGGCACAACAGATATACACAATCTATGACAGAAGCTCAGCTATCGCGGTTCTTGAGATATAGCCTGGACATAGATAATTGGACAGACAGCGAATTCTTAGGAATATGGTCCCGCTTTACCCTTTGTGTACGGAACCCTAAATAAAATAGCTCTTTAAAAAAGTTCATTACAAAGATCGATCGAATGCGTACATAGTTTCAGAATCTTTAATTCATTGACATGAATGAATTAATAACGATAATAATTAATTCCGTGCTTAGTTTGAATTCAAGTACGAATTGTTTTTGTCGTGACAGCAGTCAGAACATTTAACAATTAGAACTAATCGAAGAGATTAACAACAATTAATATTTAAAATTGCATTGTTATTTTTAATTAATAAGTTGCTAATTACACGTTCAATCTTAAACATTTATTTTCTTTAATTGCCAACTAAGAATAATAATAATATTACTAACAACTTCACATCTGTTACATAATTTGACAAGTACAGTACAAATTGCGTGTAGTACCGTAGCATCTATTTACTTAATATAAGGTACATGTGCCCGAGTTTGTCGGTTTCGTTATCAATGTAATAATGTTTCTTTAGAGATAATAATGATTCTTAATTTGGCGTCTATCGTAACAATACGGAAAATTTTTGTCACTGAAAATATAAAAAACAAATTTTCTTCAAGCTGGTTCTTGTTTTAACCTAGTGCTTAATAATATGCTTATAATGAGAGTATATAGAGTTCATATAATTACGTGCTATCCCATAACAGTGAGTACATGTAATATAAAGTGACAATAAAATTAAGTGCCAATGTTATGGTTATCGCTTAGTTATCTGCGGTTTACACATAAAAGTAACAAGCAAACTAATTCAAGAGCATAAGGGTCAGTTCACATCGATGTGAAACGCGACTATATCATTGATGACATAATAGCGATACAAAATCAAATCGTAAAATAGTGTTACATCCATACTAATATTATAAATGCGAAAGTGTGTCTGTCTGTCTGTTACCTCTTCACGCCCAAACCGCTGAAACGATTTTGCTGGGTATGGAGATACTTTGAGTCCTTAGAAAGGACATAGGATACTTTTTATTCTGAAATAATGTACGATTATCGCGCGATATACACATTTTGGCGCTACGGAGTTACGGGTGTTACCTAGTTTTGTTGTTTCGAAAATGTACCAATTATGACTCAAAAGAAAACAAAACACATGGAATCTCTTACCACATGTCTTGATTGCAATAAATACCTCGATTATTTACATTTTCAATTATTTTTTCGAACAATCTGGAAAAAATCGAATTTTCGTCATAGCTCAGGCGAAGAAAGAGACAGCGATACGATTCGACGTTTAAAAATAGAACTGTCTCTTTTATGTAAATGGTTTTTCGTATCTTTTGTTTCACTTATCTGCAAATTTGTCAATGTTTGCAATTTTGAATTTGAAAATTGTTCGGAAGAGATTTAAGCCGGAAAATAGTATGGACGTAACAGATCTGTATAAGTAGAATATCATTGGTGTACACTGAATAATTGAATGAAATATTCTTTATTGTGCACACAAGAAAAATAAAAAAAAAAAAACTTTTAAAATAGGCAAAATAGGTGTCACAATGGCCTTATTACCAGGTAGTAAGTAATCTCTTCCAGGCAACCACGGCACTGACTTAATACTTAAACTTGAAATTCAATTAACTGACTCACTTAATACTTAAATTTTAAATTAGCCAATGCAAGTTCTGATTAAAATCAATGTTCTCTTTGAATTACCAAATCACCCTTCTAATTAACACTCTCTTTCATCTCTCTTAGAAAATGGAAAGAAGCGGAATTCAAATCCAAGGCAACGGGGAAGAAAGCGTCGTTTACAAGAGTTCTAATGACGACGTTTCTATGGTCGTTCATCCCGGGAGGACTCATGCAGTTTATGTGCGTCGGCTTGAGGTGAGCACTTCTATACAATATAAAATTATACATACGTAGGCTTGAGGTAAGCACTTGTATACAATTATACATACGTGGGCTGGAGGTGAGTACCTGTATACAATATAATATTATAAATGCGAAAGTGTATCTGTCCTCTGTCTGTCTGGTATCTCTTGAAGCCCATACCGCTGAACCGGTATTGTTAAAATTTGCTATGGAGAAACTTTGAGTCCCGGGAAAGGACATAGGATACTTTTTATCCCGGAAAAATGTACGGTTCCCGCGCGATAAACGAATTTGGAGTAATGGAGTAGCGGACGTCATCTAGTACAAAAATTATACATACGTGGGCTCGAGGTGAGCACTTGTATACAATATACAATTATACATACACAATATACATGTATGATATAGTGTGATAATTACGTATGGAGCATGATACATATTTTCGACAAAGATTTGATTAATTATCATGACACGCTGAGGAAAATATTCAGTTTATCGTTTAGTAGATAGTAAATATTAAAACGAGATTATGTTTATTATTTGATGAATAATGAAAATTCATATTAAGTATTTCTCACAAATCATGCCTTCTAAAGTATTATAAAAAAGAATGACAATATCATTATTTAAATCCACGACTCGAGTGAATCGTTTAAAATTGTAACTTTACATATAGACTGTGTGTGTATTGTTATAGTTTTGAGCTAGCTTCAATTATTATAAACATTCATAAATATAATATCTAGAATGTCTATAAATTCTGCCTGGATGTCGAATGCCGACAGGTGTGATACTAATAATCTTAATCCGACCGATAACCTCATTTTTGGCGCTGGTTAATTGTGTTCACTGGTGAATACTTAATTTAAAGGTTTCCGCTACAACTGAATATTTTATTTTCATTTCGGGTTTATTTCGTTCCGCAGTTAAAGGTTCTCGTAGAAATAGGGTGACCAGATGTTAGGATTTTTAGAAATATGTCAGGAATGCGGTCGGAAAAGGGAAATGACAGGAATTTTCGGAAAATAATTGAAACAATAGAATTTTGTACACTACACTTTTATTTTTAATCACAATAGCAAAAAAGGTTAAGGCACAAGTACTTTGGAGTTTCATAAATTGTAACTTATAAATAATCGTAATTATCTTTTTACGATGTAAACATAAATCAATCAACATTGACAAATTAAAAATGTAAAAAATCGACAAATAAATAGCTCGTGTCAGGAATTTTGGCCGAAAATCAGGAACTTTGTCAGGACTTTTGAAATTTGTATCTGGTAACCCTACGTAGAAACGAGTTTAACATTTATGAAATCTGTATCCTGCATCTGATTTGGCCTGCATAACTTGCACTTTGCTCTTTTATTTTACTTTTATATTTGTACCCCGATTCATTTTGTGCAACTATGCCAACATCGTTTCTTGTTCAGTCCGCTTCCTATCAAAGAGCAAAATAGAATACGCATGTATAAGGCAAACCGTATAATTTTTGGTTTGACGTTTCATAATATAAGAATACCATTCTGTAAATTGTAGTTTACAAATTGACGAGTTGGAGCAAGGGAAACTGCAATATTCAATTAAATTGCTTGAATCAGGTTACCAACGGAACCCGACTTATGATTTTAATATTCCAGAATTAGGTCACGATATCTTTAGTGGAATATACGGATATATATAAACATTGAATTAATTTGACTAAGAGCATTTACATAAGTTGCGGCCGCATACTGATTCTCGCTAAATAGGCGCTGCACGTGCACGGGAGAGGTGGAAAATCGATGTTACAATAAATATTCATGCCGCGGCTTCTATCATATTTGATGACGTCACACTTTTTGTAGCCAAACCTCTGCATTACCCATTTTTATGATTGCGCGTCCCCGTTTTGATAACCTCATTTTAAATTTCATTGTTTATATTTTTCCTATTTTTCACTTCACTATAGATCTATGATAACATATTTTGGGTTACCTTCAAGAATAGTTTTTTGAATTAAATACCGAAATGAAAAGAAAGAAAATTCATGTTTTTATTAAACACATAATAATTATTGTAAACTTTAATAATTTTATTCGAAACGAAATTTCAACAGTTAAGGATTAGACCCAAAACTGTAAAATATATAAAACTAGCGTCTAGACCTCTAGACCATACTTATTATTATTAATCATTATACTCGCTCTCGCTCTACAATTATATATTTAATTATCAAAAATAGACAAATAATATGTAATAGAAACGCTAGCCTAATAAAAACACTTGTAAGAACAGGATATGTCTCATTCTTTCCTTTAGAACGGTTTCACCCCTGCTGTTCTCTGAGCTGCTGACGTACTGGTCTGTGAACTCCACAATGGCTCGGGAGACGGCGGCGATGTACGCGGGGTGTATGGTCGCTGCCAACTGGCTGGCGGCCTTCTTCAACCACCACGGCAACCTGTACTGCCAGCAATACGGCATGAGGCTGAGAGTTGCCACGAGCTCGCTGATGTTCCGGAAGGTATTTATATTAATACTAGCTGTGCCCCGCGGTATTACCCACGGTTAATTAGAAAAATAAATTTTGATATTTTCCCGCATTATAAAGCCTTTGTTTTAATCCAGCCAGGGTGTCAACTAACTCCATACCATTTTTTTTAAAACGCTTCAGCCGTTTAGACATGAAGAAGTAACAAACATACAAACTCACAAACTTTCGCATTTATAATGTAAGTGTGATATTCCATTTCTCTTGCGCTTAAATTGCAGCATAATATTCGTATTTTTGGAGTCTTTCTTCTACTTTTGTTCCGGAAGATAAAAAATGCATCTTCGCAGAACGTAAATAAAAGGAACAAAGAATCAATAAAATTGTTATGAGTGATTGGCTGATTGGCATGGCTTAAATGTAATCTAGGAATACGATAGTCTCTATTCAAAGGCAGGGCCTAATTTTTGTACGTTTAATCCGCGTTAGATTGTAGCGGTGTCTCGCTAATTATATCCTAACAGTCACAGATACCTGGATCAACAAATATGACTAAAATATTTAGAAGGCACAAGTTTTTTTGTTAATTGTAAAGATTTTAAGAGAGTTAAGGAGTTAAAGCAGAAAGAAACTTATTCATACTATCATTATGTTAATCACGTCAAAACACTATTCATCATATTAAGGTATAATTTCATTAACGTCTGTTAAAGTTAATGCTCGAATTAGTATTACGTTACCTCTTTCGTTTTTCATACGAATGAAATAGAGGACATGACATTTTAACAAGCCATTAACACTAACAGACGTTGGTGAAATTGGGTTGTCTTTGTTATGGTCAAAGTAAGTACTTTTAAAACATTTTTCAGATAATGCGTATGAACAATGGCTCCCTAGGCGAGACGACCGCCGGCAAGGTGGTGAACATCCTGTCCAATGACCTGCAGCGCTTCGACCTGGCCTTCCTCTTCCTCCACTACGTCTGGATCATCCCTATTCAGCTGGCTGCGGTTTGCTACTTGGGCTACCAGCAGGCCGGAGTGTCGTCTTTGATTGGTCTTGCAGCGTTGATTATAATAGCTCTGCCTATTCAAGGTACGTTCAGTGGGAATAATTAATTAATAGTTAATTTCAGACCCTTGGACGTAAAAATGTATCAGACCTACAAGGCTTATTTGGCGCGTAGCCCAAATCAGGTTTAACACTGTCGTATTATAAAATTTCACTTGACAGAATCACACTCTAACGGCCGTTCCCAATATTCAATCTATCTCTGGTTTGACATAAGACCGATCGCAGCTAACATTGAATTGACATAAAATATATGTCTCTAATGTCTAATGAGAGCTATTCCTATCTCTAGTAGGGCAAAACCAGAGATAGATCAAATATTGGGAACGGCCGTTAATGACATCAAAGTATCCATATAAAAGTAGCCGAATTTTCATTACTTCAATTTTGAGTAATGGCTTTGTATCCAACCTACGCGCCAAAACTTCTTTATAGATCTATAATGATAAATAAGGTCTTAATTTACGCGTGATGCAATAATACCAATATTTGTACGCAGGCGTTCTCGGAAAAATCATTGGCATAATAAGGTTCCGCACGGCAGAAAAAACGGACGCGCGAATTAAGATTATGAGCGAAGTAATTAACGGAATACAGGTAAAATTATAGAAAACTTGTTCTTTTCATCAACTATTGATTTTCTCACCTTGTCCTCATTTTGTAAATGTTATTTCTAAGGCGGTTTTTATTGAACTTAAATCGGCAAACATCCTCAATGCACGTTAAGGAAATGATGAACTAAATTAATGCTTGACGTTTGTTTTAAAGTAGTAGCATTAGGTAATTGCATTAGATGCATTAGACAAACATTAGGTTAATTAAAGTTGTTAGTGCTCATGTGACTTTATAATTAACATCTAGATTCTATAGAGCTTTGATAAGTCAGTCTGATGATTTGAGCTAAAACTTTGCTACGAAGAAATTGATACGGGATACCTACCTTTTTTATAAAAATGTAGGGTTAAATTTTGTAACGCAGTTCAGTTTTTCATAATTTTAGGTGATCAAAATGTACGCATGGGAAATTCCATTCCAAAAGGTCGTTGGAGACAGACGCAAGGAGGAACTGAAACAGATAAAACTGGCGACAATACTGAGAACCATATTTCTTGGCTTTATGATATTTACCGAAAGAACTGCGTTGTTCTTCACTATTTTAACCTACATTCTTTTAGGGAATGTGTTGACGGCGAATGTGGTAAGTTTTATTTATGTATATTGTATCGATTCTAATAGCACCCATATTCTACTATTTTAATACAGGTTCGTGCGTTGTTCGATCCAGTCCATTCCCTATCAAACAGTAAAATAGTATTATCAAACGTCAAATACCAGATTTTTTTCGCTGGTTTTAAATTTTATTACAATTTCATTTAGTACTTTTACATGAAACGGACTGGATGAAACAAGAAACGAAGTTGTGTTAATGTTGGATTAATATACTTAGTGGTATCGGGGTAGTGAAGTCTTGATTCGAACATTGTCTGTTGCTAATTTATTTTTTTATCTTATAACCTATGAATGAATCATTTATTGCTTTTCAATTAGGCGCATAAAGGAATTTTATTGTATCTAGCCTTCTTACTAGTATTGAATACACCTATTTAACAATGGAAAATTATAACCCAATCAATAAATAATAAAATGCTTATGTCCGATAACGGTTGATCGTATTTACTTAAAACTGATAGCCGATGATTAATCCGTTTCATGTTTGACGTTTTAGAACTTAATTGCCTTATAGTTTTTTTCAACTACAAGAGAATATTCTTAGTAAAGTTACACGACGCAATGATCACTAATAAAATATTTAAAAATACAAAGAAGTTGTTAAAAAGCCTAAAAAAGGCTTCTTTTCCCGATAATCTAATTTCTTCACAGGAAATTTTGTTTCTCCAGAAATTACTTTTGATGATAGAGCACGGTATAGCTCTAATCATCAAAAGTAAGTATAGGTCTACCAGAATCTGATGGCAAAAAGTGAGAAAATAAATTGATTCTAGCAATACCGGGGTATTTGGAATAAAACATTTTGATCCTTTTTTTTCTTATAGCAGCTGATTCTGTGTGTTAAACATGCAAATATAGAAATTTATCCAATGATCAAAGATATTTTTTGAAAATCTGCTGTCAAAAATTGCCATCAGAATCTGGTAGACTTATAAATTTTTGATGGCGTTAAAAATATACAATTAAATTTTTCATAATATATACGAAATTTATAATCTTGTTTGTAGAACGCATTACGCATACGTCAATAAAGAAATGCAAAGAACTCCGCATTATACATATAATATGTTACGCTCAAAAATCGAAAACGCTCAGTGAGCGGAAAAATAGCTCACAACGCGTTGTGGTCACAGTGAAACAGCCACGTCGCGAAATTCGCGTTGTGGCTCTAATGAATACGGCCACGACGCGACGCGTTCTGGCAATCACAAAAGGACCATAACGCATTCTGAACATTTATTCTTACCATATCGTCGCTTTCTAATAATACCAACGTAAGTCGAAAAGTTTTCAAGACAGACAAAAAACTTCGTACTCCATAAGAAATAATTTTAAATTAAATATTTTAAATAATCGTTTTAAGTGATTTTCAAATTATTAATAATATTATTTTGTGTTCAGTATTTTTTACTTCATATTATGTTGTTTTTTTTTTTTAATATAAAGTAATCTGATCTCAATAAAAATATAGTTTTATTTTAATTTATATAATTTAAATATAATACTACTAGTTGATGCCCGCAACTACGTTGCGCCAGACAGACAGACAGACAGTAATAATATTACTACGGATCGGATAATATGGAACTATGGATATTTTATAAATAATAATGATAAACACGTTATGCAGTGATTTAGTAAAATAAAAAATATTTTGTAGTACGCGTGGTAATTCAAATATAATCTTCCATACCTAAGGATGATTAATCAACCAAGAAAAACTAATAGCATATCAGCCACGACACGAATTTCGCTTTTTGGTCTTTTTGTGATTTCCAGAACGCATCGTGGCCGTTTTCATTAGAGCCACAACGCGAATTTCGCGTCGTGGCTGTTTTACTGTGACCACAACCGAAAACGCTCAATGAGCGGAAAAATAGCTCACAAGCTATTTTTCCGCTCATTGAGCGTTTTCGGTCTTTGAGCGTAACATATATATTTTATTAAATATTTACAAACTTATGATGACTATCTTGTATTAGTAAATAAAATACAGAAGTTAATTATCATCATAACTTATTTTCATTCATTCTTAAAAACTACCTAAAAATATAATAATATATTATTATGGGAGCATAAAGGCGCCTGTGCTCAGAGGCCAGAGCTGTTACCATTATTTAAAACTTTAATCTTGACATTAACTCCTTAATGTTTCTTTCAAAATGAGCGCGACCATAATTAATAACGTAACTCACTAACCCCAAGATCAGTGTTTTTCAAACTGTGGGTCGCGACCCCCTGGGTCGCCAGTCGAGAGAACTATTTAGTAAAAAAAACACAATAAAGATGATAAAGATTGGTGGTATATTAGGAGATTTTTAACAAAATTATATAATATTCCTGTGAATATTGAATGTTTGAATTCATGAAAAAATATCAGAGGTTGGACGGTCACGAAATATTTTTTCATAAAAAAGGTTGAAAAACACTGCCATAAATCTTAGGTACTAGAGGTTAGGTTAGTATACCATAAAAGGCGTTCAGGGGCAGTTAATTTCGTCAGATCTACGCCAAATTACCGACAATAGGCTGCATTTACATTTCATTTACGTTTCAGATATATCCTCTACAACAGTTTATGAATGCTGCGCAAATTAATATTACGCTAATTCTACCTCTTGTTATCTCTTTTACGTCGGAATTATTCGTATCTCTACGTAGAGTGCAAGAATTTTTAGATTTAGGTAAGTGTGAAACGCGTAAGAAGCATCAGGGAAATTGAACCATTAGAACATGGCGGACCTACGTAATTAAATCGGGTTACGCCTATGTAAGTCGTGGTTAGGTTTAACGTATACCGACCAAATAATGAGGGTTTTTGATATTCTACTTGCCACCAGGTGCCGCTATATAGCCTTAGGGTATAACGTGTCAAATAGGTTATAGGCATATTATCGTGACACAATATGTCAGCTATATCGTGACACATGACAGCTATATCGTGACATATGACAGCAGTTTGATACGATAGAACCTAAGGCTACATAGCGGCACCTGGTGGAAAATAGAATATCAAAAACCCTCATTTAGGGCTAACCCACACGTACCACAACCCACACGTACCACAACCACACGACATCGCAACGACAAAATGTCGTCGAGCAGTGGTTACGTGTGAATGGTGTCGCTGCAGCTTTTTGTAGTTGCGTTGTGGTACCGACAAAATGCCGACATGGCTGCGTTGTCGCCAGTGGCTGCGATGTGGTTACGTACGAAAGTCAATGAAACGGAGGGGGAGGAAGAGCGCAGGCGGTGTGCGCGCACTGTCGTTGCATCGACGCAACGTTGTGGTTGCGATGTGGTTGCGATGTGGTCGGTATCACACAAGTGGTCGACAACGACTGCAAAATGTGGTACGTGTGAATGGTCCAGTTCATTTACAATACGAAATATACGCACGTGATGTGGTTGTGGTACGTGTGGGTTGGCCCTTAGGTCCACCATCTGCCTAACAATTTCTCTGATGGTACATAAAGAAAGTATAACATGTTACCGTTTCTGCAATACCGTAATGTTATTTTCAGACGATAGACCAGATTTGGCCGGACTTGATAGAAATCTGGCTTTACCCAGCAAGCTGTTCCGTAATATGGAGGGTAGTTTTAGGAAGGATAAAGAAAATCCAGTAAGGCCACTTTCGTACCAGCGAAATGATTTATCATTTGGAAATGATCTCAACAATATGGGTAATTATAGCTTTTCTACGTCTTCATTCTTCCACTAACTCTATCTCTTATCACAAAAGTATGAAAAATCGACTATATCACTAGACTGAATATTTTTTGTTATTCATTTAAACGACAAAAACACTACATTTCTATCAATAAACATCCATGCTTAATTTAAGGAACAAAAATCATAATAAAATTAAGTGTAGGTTCGTAGACGATTCTTCGTTTGAAACTGATACCCTACAATAAATAGATGAAATCAATTAAATGACAGGTTATCGGCCAAACATGCGGTTCCGTCGCAGTCTATCGGTATCCAATGACCTGGCGGTGGAGCTGCGCGACGTCAGCAGCAGCTGGACCGGCGACGCCAACTTCCTTGCGCTCAGGAACGTCTCCGTGCGCCTGCGCCGCGGGAAACTCTGCGCCATCATCGGTTCCGTTGGCTCCGGAAAGGTAAGAAAGAAGGAACGATATATTTGTTGGATTTTGTCTCCTCTTTTAGGCATTAGCCTCTAGATTTCTATTAGCAGAGGTTGGCAAATAAAAAAAAATGACCAAAAGATAAAATGAATATCAAAAGATCTAAAAGGTGTTACTTAATACTTTTGGTTCTGATCTGAATTATGGATTTTAAATTGATGGTTCAGGAGAAAGCAAAAACGAGTGTTCTACAGGGAATAATTTCAAGGTCATTTCTATGTGCACTACATATTGTGTCAGG
Source organism: Cyaniris semiargus (assembly GCA_905187585.1). Taxonomy (NCBI): domain Eukaryota; kingdom Metazoa; phylum Arthropoda; class Insecta; order Lepidoptera; family Lycaenidae; genus Cyaniris; species Cyaniris semiargus. The sequence goes on along the minus strand of LR994554.1, from coordinate 10,000,577 downwards.
TTTTACTAAAACCTTAAGATTTTTTTGTGTAAACCTAATATTCTAAATAATATTCTCTTTCCAGTCATCCATATTGCAACTGCTGCTAAAGGAGCTGCCCGCGGCGTCCGGCACGGTGTCGGTGTTCGGGAGCATCTCGTACGCCAGCCAAGAGTCCTGGCTCTTCCCCAGCACCGTCCGCGAAAACATTCTATTTGGTTTACCCTACGATCCTCAGAAGTATAAACAAGTAAGGGAACTATTATAATATATTTACCTTATTTAACGAAATAGAATTATTTAGTACTGTTAACAGCATTGCTTTTAATGGCAGACAATAATTTTAGGTGTGCAAAGCGTGTGCCCTAGAGAAGGACTTCAAGCAGTTCCCGTACAGCGACCAGACTCTTGTTGGAGAGAGAGGAGTGTCCCTCTCGGGCGGACAGCGCGCCAGAATCAATTTGGCCCGCGCCGTCTACAGAGAGGTATGTATTTAGTTTATTTTTTAAAACATTTTTATTGCTCTACGTCTCTATTTATTTTTTATTTTGTTAACTCAGGCCGACATCTACCTGCTGGACGACCCGCTGTCGGCGGTGGACGCGAACGTGGGCCGGCAGCTGTTCGAGGGCTGCATCAACGGCTACCTGCGCGGCCACACGCGCATCCTCGTCACACACCAGATACACTTCCTCAAGGCCGCTGACTTCATCGTCGTACTCAACGAAGGTCGAGTCGAGAACATGGGTACATTTGACGAGCTTGTATCATCTGGAAAAGACTTCTCGCTCATGTTATCGTCTCTACAAGAAGAGAAAGACAAGGACACTGATAGTATAGGCTCAGGGGTGAGTCCATTCAAATGTTTAATAAAATTTTATAAAAACAAAACAGATAATATCCGTTAGTAACTATTATTTTTTCGTTTTAGAAATCGGAAGATAAGATCAAACCACCGATGTTGAGAGCCATATCGACGACCGAGGAGGAGGATGGTGGTGAATTTGAAGCGCAGAAAATGGCCGCCGAAGAAAAACAATCGGGCAACTTGCGTTGGGAAGTGATTGCCGCGTATTTCAGATCTGGCGGGAACCTCTGCTATATAGTGTTTATCATGCTCCTGATATTTATGACTGCAGGCAGCGCGGCAGCTGCAGACTATTGGATTAGCTACTGGTGAGACTCCAATTTTCGTTATTATTGTGAGTTATGACTCGCGTAAACTTGCTGCGATGTAACTTTGGGACGTTGCAAATTGCGATGTAACAACTAATACAATAACCTACTTCTATTCTAGTTTCTAACCGTAAATGCTTTAACAGTAACTCCCTAAATGTGTATATACCGAGTGCTTATTACAAAGATGAAGTAAACGTCGTGTAGTAGTGCTCGACAATAATTACATTTTTTCATACATTGCATGAAATTTCTATAGAAAAATCTAAATTGTTGAACGCTTTTAGCAGAATAATTTTACTGTACCTAATTGCTTCTGGAAGCAAAACAATATCTAATCATTACGTAAATTATCATAAATTTTTAGGTCTAACCAAATGGCAATTTACGAGGAAGACATGGTCGGACAAGAATTAGGTGAGTGTATCTTCCCGTTTCAACCGACAGCCTTCTAGGCTGAGTGCTCCTCAAGTAGCATTTCGGACAGAGAGGCGCTTTGCGTAATAATGAGTTTCAAAAGTGCTCAAGAGTGCCCTTAACTTGTAGGCTTCTTTTGTAAACGTTTAATAAAATGATATCTTTTTAGGGCATAAATAGATGGTTTTCCAATTCTTTATTTTTTTACGTTAATTAATTCATAAGCTTTACTTGTAAATACAGGTTCGAGAAAATTATAATGTTGTAGGGTTCAAGTTACATAATTTATTTCACACTTTATCTGTTTAAAATAGTTTAGATTTTTTATTTACAGACCCAGGGCTAGATGTTCAAGTTGGCAATTTAACTACGGGGCAATATGTGATTGTTCACGGAAGTATCGTTATTGTGTGCATTCTTTTGACCAACATTAGAGTATTCCCGTTCGCGTCGATGTGTGTACGGGCCTCACAGAAACTTCACAACCTGATGTTCTCTACCATGCTTCGGGGCATTATGAGGTTCTTTGACACAAGTTCTTCTGGTAAGTAAAGTGAATTTTTTTTCGTCATTGAACATATAGACATACAAGTCTTTTTTGGCGCGCGGTAACTTTTGGATGTCAAGGTCTTGAAAAGTGTCACTTTATAGACAACATTTGCATACAAAATTGTGTGAGATATACCATAATTATACCCCTATGACAATCTTTCAAGTATAATGAAGATACGATTTTGTTATTTAATTGTTTTTTTCAGGGCGCATTCTAAACCGATTCACAAAAGATATGGGAGCTTTAGATGAAATATTGCCTCGAACGTTGCTGGATGTGTTCCAAATTTACAGCACTCTAGTATTTATTATCGTTCTTAACGCTGTAGCTCTGTATTGGACACTAGTTCCTTCTGCAATCTTACTAGTCTTCTTCATGTTCTTCGTGAAGGTTTACATGAAAACAGCTCAGGGTGTGAAACGTTTGGAAGGTGTCAGTAAGTATCCAACGACTCTTTGCAAAATATTCTTAATTCAATAAAATATTCAATCAAAAGTTATGAAGCTTTTACGTTACTTACTACCATTAAAGAATCTGCATAAATCTTAATTATATAAATAATATAGTAGAAAAAATAATGATCGCATAATATTATTTTCAGCTAAAAGTCCAGTATTTGGTATGGTTTCATCATCACTCAACGGCATTGCTACTATAAGATCAGCAGGAGCTCAGCACAGACTTATAAATGAATTTGATCAGCATCAGGTAATATTAAGATTACTTTATAATTATTTTTATTTCTTATTTTACGAAAATAATATGATTAATAATAAATACCTCTTTCCAGGACTTGCACACTTGTGCATGGAACAGTGTACTAGGCGCTGGTTGTACGTTTGGATTTTACTTAGATACTATGTGTCTAGTTTACTTGACTACGATCATTTTCGTGTTCCTGTACGTAGACTTTGGTAAGTAAATTAACATTTTATAATTATCACAGTTTATAGTTTAGGTCTAAAATATTACCGTACTAAGTTTTTTTTTTAAACTCAAGTGTACCAAAAGCTGGAGAAGTACCAATGTTAGTGATATTATAAATTTCCGATTTTTTGGAAGTGTCTTAGGTACCACTTACACTAACTTTTACACACAACATCTAGTGACATCACACGTATTTGTCTATTCGTAGGAGATGCAATAGCAGTGGGCAGTGTGGGTTTGGCGGTGACACAGAGCAACACTCTGACTGCGATGTTGCAGCACGGCGCCCGCATGCTGGTGGAGTTCATAGCGCAGCTCACCAGCGTCGAGAGAATACTGGAGTACACCAGGATAGAGGGAGAACAGAACCTCTTTGAAGGAAGTGAGTTATTTGCATTACCTTTTTTTGGAAACTGGATAGTTTTTATTTTTGTTGTTTCCAGTGATGTTCACGAAATTTCGTGCTGTAACCAGAGCACTCCTTAACTTTTGCCCTTTTTTTTCAGAAATCCAAGTTCCACCGACCTGGCCGTCTGACGGTATGATCTCGTTCCAAAACGTGAACCTTAAATATGCTCCTGACGAAGATGTTGTACTGAAGAATTTGAATATAAACATTGAAAGTGGATGGAAGGTAAAATTAATCAACAGCTTTAATTTGCGATTTTTTTCTGTTTCTTTGATACTTTTACCTTATGTTCATTTCTTATGTCTTTTATATTTGTACAGGTGGGCATCGTTGGTAGAACTGGAGCAGGAAAATCTTCGCTTATATCAGCTTTATTCAGATTCGCCTATTTAGATGGAAGGATCACCATTGATGGTATTGATACGTCTGTTGTAGCTAAGCAGGTAATTTTTACTTTTGTTATGAGTTCTTCTTGTACTCAAATTACCATTGTGTTCATTTATCTTAAACATCATAACTTCAATTTTATTTCAGACCCTAAGAACGAAAATTTCTATTATTCCTCAAGAGCCGGTGCTATTTTCAGCTACAATTCGATACAATTTGGACCCATTCAATATTTATAGTGACGAGGATCTGTGGCGTGCTTTGGAACAGGTGTGAACGATGATATTTTATTTTAAGTTATCATCGTAACTATAGTATGATTTTTGTTTTTCCTGAGTGTTTGCTTTATTCTAAGTAATGTTGTTGTACTTAAGGTGGACATGAAATCCGCGGTGCCGTCTCTGGACTTCAAGGTGACGGAGGGCGGGTCGAACTTCAGCGTGGGGCAGCGGCAACTCATGTGCCTGGCGCGCGCCGTGCTGCGCTCCAACAAGCTGCTCATCATGGACGAGGCCACCGCCAACGTCGACCCTCAGTGAGTATCTGTGTGATATATACTACAAGGTGACAGAGGGCGGGTCGAACTTCAGCGTGGGGCAGCGGCAGCTCATGTGCCTGGCGCGCGCCGTGCTGCGCTCCAACAAGCTGCTCATCAGGAACGAGACCACCGCCAACGTCGACCCTCAGTGATTATCTGTGTGATATATACTACAAGGTGACAGAGGGCGGGTCGAACTTCAGCGTGGGGCAGCGGCAGCTCATGTGCCTGACGCGCGCCGTGCTGCGCTCCAACAAGCTGCTCCTCATGGACACGGCCACCGCCAACGTCGACCCTCAGTGAGTATCTGTGTGATATATACTACAAGGTGACAGAGGGCGGGTCGAACTTCAGCGTGGGGCAGCGGCAGCTTATATGCCTGGCGCGCGCCGTGCTGTGCTCCAACAAGCTGCTCATCAGGGACGAGGCCACCGCCAACGTCGACCCTCAGTGAGTATCTGTGTGATATATACTACAAGGTGACAGAGGGCGGGTTGAACTTCAGCGTGGGGCAGCGGCAGCTCATGTGCCTGGCGCGCGCCGTGCTGCGCTCCAACAAGCTGCTCATCATGGACGAGGCCACCGCCAACGTCGACCCTCAGTGAGTATCTGTGTGATATATACTACAAGGTGACAGAGGGCGGGTCGAACTTCAGCGTGGGGCAGCGGCAGCTCATGTGCCTGGCGCGCGCCGTGCTGCGCTCCAACAAGCTGCTCATCAGAGACGAGGCCACCGCCAACGTCGACCCTCAGTGAGTAGCTGTGTGATACATACTACAAGGTGACGGAGGGCGGGTCGAACTTCAGCGTGGGGCAGCGGCAGCTCACGTGCTTGGCGCGCGCAGTGCTGCGCTCCAACAAGCTGCTCATCATGGACGTGGCCACCGCCAACGTCGACCCTCAGTGAGTAGCTGTGTGATACATACTACAAGGTGACGGAGGGCGGGTCGAACTTCAGTGTGGGGCAGCGGCAACTCATGTGCCTGGCGCGCGCCGCGCTGCGCTCCAACAAGCTGCTCATCATGAACGAGGCCACCGCCAACGTCGACCCTCAATGAGTATCTGTGTGATACATACTACAAGGTGACGGAGGGCGGGTCGAACTTCAGTGTGGGGCAGCGGCAACTCATGTGCCTGGCGCGTGCCGTGCTGCGCTCAAACGTCGTAAACATAATAATAATCCAATCCGGAACCAGAGGCCCTGTCCAAGACGTTTTCTTTATCCCTTATTTATAAAATCGTAAACCAAACATTCGCACTCAAGCAACCTCAATAGTCACTGATCGTTATCTTTATGACATACGATTAAAGATAAACAGAGCGAGATTTATTTTAATTTTTTTAAATTAAGTTAGTAAGGAGTTTCTAAACATATTATTTTGTTAAGAGGAGTCCACATAAGAGACTTCGCACATACATACAATGTCTCGAAAAACTTAACTATCCATAATCAAAGTCCGGTAAAAAGGTCCGAAGAAGATCCCAATTCCCATAAATCTTAATAAATTCTAATAATAACATTTTAACACTTCCCTACATACCTGTACTTTTGGTAGAAATATTGTGCTACATATTTTAGAATGTCACCTCGATGTATGAAAACGCCGCTTTTTGATGACAATCTTAACTCGGTCGACTTGTCAAGCGTTATAGACCGATAGGGCTAGGTTTTTTGGTTTCAAAAATTCTAAAGTTTCTAATTTTTTGCGTATAGTTTTGGGACCACTAGATAGACCTAAAAATGATTTTATGTCATTTTGGTCGACAGCTTCCAGAGATATTTAGGTATTTTGCTTTTTGGTCGCTATATGCCGAAAAAAATATTAAAGTTAAAAATTTAGCTTTTGTGATATTGCTAGGACAGTAACTGTTGTGCAGACACGTTTTGTGTCAGATTCATCCACGGGTTTCCCAGTAATTTAGCAAATATTAGAAACGTCGCCTAATTGCGTCAAAAAAACATTAGAGTTTGTAAAAACGGTGTAATATGGTTTAGTTTATTGATGTCTGCTACTGTTAAAGTTTTGTGTCATATTCATCCACGAGTTTTGAAGAAATTTATATTTTTGTTTTCAACATCCCGTAAAAGCTACAAAAAGTAATTAAAGTTTTTAGAGTTTACATATTTACAATTAAAAGGTCTATGCAAACCACATTTCAAAATTTAGTTCCTTTTCCGCCCCGGTCTTAAGAGAAATTGACGATCAAGTAATAATAATAGGCCACAAACTATTTTATGAAACATAGATACATCATATTTTCAAGGGCCTGTGTAAGAGAAAACACGATATTTTATATTTTTTTCGATGGAAAAGAAATCAAGAATTTGCATCTAATTTTCACAAAATATATTCAACTTAATTTCGAAACGGTGCATTTAGCTTAGCCAATATTTTACTACTTAATAAAAATTCTACCATTATGATTTATTAGCAGATTTTAAAAACTTTATGTACCTATTATTTTAAGCTTTTGAAGGAAAAACTACACTGGCGCTTCGACGTTCTTATTCTGAACATAATTCTGTTTACGAGTAGTGTACAGAATATATATCAGTAGTACCAAGTAGTATGAATTTTATTCTATTTGTGAAGTAAAATGAAACTGACAAATTGGCTTGAGTACCTTTGCAAGTAGGGTTGGCATCAGGCGTTTGGATAATGGACATACAGACGGACAGACATCGAAGTCCCAGTATTAGGGTCCCGTTTTACCCTCTGGATACGGAACCCTAAAAACGGTAGGACAGAACTACGCCCAGTTCAGTGTCACACTCGCACTCGTCCGGTTCTTTCATACTGTTTATATTTTTGTATTTAACTTTTAAAGCAATTGGTGAAAATGACTCAAAATGAAAATATAGATTTCTCATTTCTTTAGGATGTTAAATATGTTAACTCTTTTAATTAAAAAAATCTTTTTTGTAGTGTTTGGAGCTTGTAAAAATAAAAATTATTAAAATCTCGAAATATCGTGGATGAATCTGACACAAATTTATGCTATGGCTTTATTTGATAGACCTGAGCCCAATTATTGTGATTTCAGAAACTCAAATTTTTTATAGATAGTGTTTTAAATAACTGGAAATATTTCGGGTTGCAATGGGCTAAAATGGTTCAAATTAGGTACCTACAATCCGAAGACTAATCTAGATATGATGCTATTATTATTTTTAAGTTAAGTTTTTGCTAGCTAGTTTTATACAAATTTTAAAAAATCGACTAGTAAATTTTGATTTTTTCAAAAACCTATTATCAAAAATGACACAAAATTTAAAAATAACCTAATAAGACATCACTCTATCCATGTGCAAAAATTCAGAAACTTTAGAATTCCGCAGGTCTATTATTTGTTAATTTCATATAATTCCCGTTTTTTCCTAAAGTATTGATTGTTTTTAAGTAAAAATTTACCTAAATAAAATTAAACTACCGCTTAAATTATAGGTATCACTAAAGAATAGCATACATACAAAATAACGATTTTAAATAGCCTCGCTGGCGTTGTGCACTTTTCTGAAGAAGTTTTGGTCATTGTTACATAACTACTGACTGGATCTTGGTGAAAATTACGTCACTAATTTAAGGCAGATGTAGGCTTTAATATGCAATTTGAATTAGATCTTAAGACAGTATAATAAAAGTGCTAGGACGTATTAAGTGGTTTTTATAAAACATCTAATAACTTCTAAACGGTGTATTATTATTTATTTTTTATTACAGCACTAATTTAAGCAAAGTCGCGTGAACTTGTGTGCCGAAAATTGTAGACTTCCATCCAGTAGTCTTCGAGATCTGACAAGTCGCCTAACATTACCCCATCAGGATTTTGAATATCTTCACAATGGATCAAGCTACAAACAAAATGTTTATGCCCAAATTAACGCTTTGCAACGCTTAAATTATTTGCATACTTTTTATCTCAAAATATGCCTTAGAAAAAAAAACTTCTGGCTGGGGTAAAGTTAACAAACATTACCCCAGCCAGATCTGTTTTTCGAGTTTTTCAAGAAAACCAAGCCTACCAACCAAACAAGCGCACTAATTATAAAAATTTGGGCACATTTATAGGAGCCTGCGCTTTAATTAGGAGTACGAAAAATGTTTAAGAAATCGACAACATCTGGCTGGGGTAACGTACGCCTATGAAAAGTGTCGCCAGCTTCGTATCGCTAGCTGCGGAGGGTATTTACCAGTAGTGAAGTAGAAACCAGTAATGTCGCGACGACAACTCGTCTGCGGTTGCTTCACGTCGCCCGCTGCCAACTGGCACCTTAAAGCGTGAATGAATTTTATTATTTCATACCTTAACGATTGAGCTTCTCAAAAAAGGATGTTCGGAAAATTATCTTTTATTTATTTAACAATGTTGTATTTAAAAAAAGTTGAAATCTTAATAGGAATATACTCGTTTTTTTCCAGAACCGATAATTTCATCCAGCAAACAATTCGTCGCCAGTTTGCGTCGTGTACGGTGCTGACCATTGCGCACAGGCTAAACACCATCATGGACTCGGACAAGGTGCTGGTGATGAGCAGCGGCGAGGTGGTGGAGTTCGACCACCCCTACATCCTGCTCAGCGACCCCGACAGCCATCTCTCCTCCATGGTCCGGGAGACCGGCGACAAAAACAGCAGAAAACTTTTTGAAATCGCAAAGGAGACGTACTTCCAGAGCAATCTGAAAGAGAATGCAAGATGAGAACGGAAGAATTGTAAAAGTCTGATGTTTTTATAACAAGTCATAAAATAAGAATTTCAACTGCAGCCGAAAGCTAAAAAGTAAAATATCAAACCTTAAAAAGATGCAAACATTGATACTAATTTTCTATACCATGTTTAGTTTTTGTAAAGACAATAAAAATAGCAATAACGCGTATCTATACTTTAAGTAACAATAATTTAGGTATAGTAGGATTAGGGTATAAGGATTAAGGACCACGGTAGAAGGAACTGAAGTTATTATAATAATAAAATGTAAATAAGTTAAAAATTTACAATTGAAATATACGAATACTTTTAATTTTTAAGAATATCATTCCTAATTTATAATTCTTGAATCTAACAAAATAAATTTAAAGGAACCATTCTAAAACCATACTCGTTCACGACCAATAAAACTAACCGCTACTAAAAACCTGCCTCATTACAAATATACAATTTCCAAACTATTAAACAATGCACACGATGACATTCCAGTTTCGCAACATAGTGTAACAGGAATCCGCAGGTACTCGGGAAGCGGCATGATGTGTGTTTCTGGGAACATAATCTACATGCGGCCGCATACATAATGTTGCGGTGCAAATGTGCGCGATGAAATTTCTTCTTGCAGTCTCGGTAAGCATTTCTCCACCGAAAATCTAGTTAAAGAGTTTGTTTCTTCGGTCTATTTATAAGTAGGTATTGAGATAGTTTTTAGATTGTATTTAAAACAAAAGTAATTTTGTTAGGCTTGAAAAACCTTAAACGGGGTTGCAGCTGCTCCCCACTGGAAGATAAAATAAACATCAATTTTCCTGGCAAATGGGAATTACAAACGTGTTACCTACTCTGCGCAAAATGAAGTGTTGGAAACAAAATAGTATATTTTCAGTCAGATTAATAAAAGTCAATTTTCATGATTTTTTGTTTCAATATACAGACCGACCATCTTCTCGAAGGTATGAGCTGCCCCTCCCCCCCAGCTGAAATCCTGGGTACGCCCATGGTGGCGCTTACAAGTAAAAAGAGATTTGGTAATAACTTACTTAATAATCTGAATTGCACAGGCACTCGTATAGATTCCAAGCTACGTACATCAGTAGTATCAATATTAGCATAGCCACACAGAAGGGGTTTTCCCTGATTTTGGTCAATATTGCAATACAGTCGCAAGAACCAGTGTCAGCTACTGACGACCGTGCTGGTGCCAGCGCTGGCTTAGATTCCACAGCCCCCTCCATTGATATGAACCGTATTTATTTAATTACTTTTGAAATTATTTTTATTTTTTTACTTTTTTCATAATTTTATATCAAACTGTATATTTGATTGTAATGTATCAAACCTCAATTGTCATTATCTACGAATGATAACGTCAATGTTTACAAAAATTTTAGAAACTTTTTGAAAAAAAAACTATTTAGACACAATAATAATGGTCAGTACTCACTATCGGTATTACTCGATAGTTTTACTCCAAATCAAGTAAAAATTATCGTGTGGACCGCAAAACTCACAGCTCGAAGGCTCGCATCGAGCCGGCTCGATGGAATTAAATAAATCTAATTTCCATCGAACTTAGGCTAAGAACTCACGCCCGCCGCGGTTGCGGAGCTGCGCTTTTATTTCAGAACTCACGAGACCGCTGATTTGTGCGGGCCCGCAGCCGCCGCGGTCGCGATCAGCGCCTGCAAACTCTTCGGGCGATGATCGCAAGACGGGCTGTTTCTACTTTCTACTACGATCGCCTACTACGGCTACTGTGATCGCCCGCTAAACTATCGCAGAGCGCGCGGGCGCAAACCGCCGAGGCTGCGGGCGACCGCCGCCCGCCGGTGCAGCGGGAGCCGCAAACAACCGCGCCCGCCGCGGGCGAAAAACGCGCCGTGAGTTTTGCTTTAATTTTTACATACAAAACTGTATTCTACGAAGGCTGCGGGCCCGCAACCGCGGCGGGCATGGGAGAAAACCGCTCCGTGAGTTCTTAGCCTTACTTGTTACTAATATGTAAACTGTGGCCTTACTCGACGCAAGCCGTCGAGCTTTTCTCAAGCGTGTGTACGAATTGCGAGATTTCCTAAATGCAGGCACCGTCTCATAGTTGAACAGTAATATTTTAGCTCGAACGGTTCTATGATAACTGAACGGCGCGCGTCACTCGATAGATTTGTGGCGGTACCCACAATTAGCGCCACATTCCTGCATCGCGCTATCGAAGTTTTCTAAGTGCGTCCGCGTCGGTATATATACGACAGCTGAAATGTATCACGTGGGCTCCGGCCTGACCGAGCATACCACCTCGCTCGGTCGGAAGATCTTCCTTTGCGGCCTCCACACATATACCCCACATTGGTGACCCTCGACAGAACACTTACTTCATCCATCCTCATCATCATTCCCCGCCCCCCTCCGCACCGCGCCAGCCAGCATCGCTTCATCGGGTACCTCGTCCACTAGCCGCAATGTACCGCGGCCTGGGCGACTCCGCATAGGCATCATCGGGCTTTGTCACTACACCGACCGGTCAGCAAGCAGAGGCCTTAGTGCGAAGTTTATTCGATCATACGCATCGAGCACGTTAACGCGAATTTATATGGGATCAAAGCAGTATCCACGTTAGCCAGTAGATGGCGCTGCTTTGATCCCAATAAATTCGCGTTAACGTGCTCGATGCGTATGATCGAATAAAACTCGCACTAAGGCTTCTGAGCACATCTCTCTTCTGCCGTGCTAGCATACGCCAAAGAGAAAATTTTGTCTACACGTTTTCTCGATGTTAACTGGTTTATCTCTTCATCTCTATTGACCCTAACATGACATACATTTTTTCTCGTACGTCTGTCGTCAAAATTAGAGATAATTTTGTTTTTTTTATATGTGCTATTTTTGTCTATATACTAACGAACTATATACGAACGAGAAATTTATCTCTCGAGTCTCGACGTACGCCTGTTAGCGAAAAAGAGATATAATATATCGATATCGACAATATCACTACGCTCGAGAGTGAGATATCCACGAGATATCTCGTTGGCGTATGGCTGGTCAGCACGTAGCATCGGCCCCGCACGGCAGCTATCCGACTCACTGGATCCCGTACAGCAGCTTCACAGTTCCGACTCACTGGGACTCACTGCAACAGTTCCGACTCACTGGAACTCTCTGGCACTGGCGACTCAAGCGACAAGACTTCAAGATTCGACCTCCGGTCTTCGGGGGGGAGTGATGTGGCGGTACCCACAATTAACGCCACATTCGATTCCTGCAACGCGCTATCGAAGTTTTCTGAGCGCGTCGGTATATATACGACAGCTAAAATGTATCACGTGGGCTCCGGCCTGACCGAGCATAACACCTCGCTCGGTCGGAAGATCTTCCTTTGCGGCCTCCACACATATTCCCACAGATTAATGTTGAATGTGTGGAAAAAAGTCCAAGCCGTGGGTTTTACTCTACGTGATTGCTCGATCGAGTAAAACCTGTATGTGAGTACTTAGCATAAGGTTTTATTTTTCGTAGACACCTAGTGGAAATTCAACTTTCAAGAGTTTGAAGTTTGAAGAGTTTGTTGAGCACATTTGAGGCTATTATGTTTTATGTGTGGTTTGAGTAGTTTTGAAGTCATAACAATATTATTTGGATTTGGTTTTTTAATAAAATAATAAAATGTATAACAATAGTGGACCCGACAAACCGTAATGAGTACTGTACCAATGTTAAACCATTTGGTGCGCCTCCCAAATGCATACAAAAAAAATTATTCAAATCGGTCTAGTCATTTAGGAGGAGTACGGTGACACACCTACATACATACTTTTTATATATAAGTAAATAATATAAAGGTCTAATTAATTATTATGGTCACATTTTTAAGCTGATTTTTAACTTTACAACACTACACCAATATACGAGTTCTGTTTTTTTTTCTACGTTTATTACTAGTACTAGCTATACTGATTAAGGGTCTTATAATGACAAAATAAAAGAAAAACAATAATACACTGGTAACGGACAATTTATTTTATGACGAATGAAATAAAACAAGTTACAAATCAATACCAACGGAACCGAACAATACAATGCTCTTTAGAGAGTTATTATAAAAGGACAAGAATAATCCAGTTCTTTTGCAAATAGAAATGAACACTTTGAATTTTGGAACGAAACGGTGAAACAATAAAATAATAAATTATTATTAAGAAGTTATTTGAATTGCACAAAACTGTACTTGACTTAATGGACTCATATTTTGTTTCTACAATATTTATTATTTATTCAATTTATTTAAAATTGGTAACATTATTATAAAAATTAATATTTACTTGTTTTCCTGTTAAACATTATGACATGATTAATTCAAGCCAAACCCTCCCAAAATATTAATTTAATCCAAAAAGTTGTCATTGATATCGAAATAAAGTACTCTTGTATCTGAACGGGTTGTCACTTCATAGTTTGATTCTAAATTTTTATGGCACTTGCAATCAGTAACATAAACATCATTGCCGAGTGTACAAGATGTGTTTTTGTCTATGGTACTGTTTTCAAAATGTTGTATGGCATCAGCAGATTTATTTTGCGAGTTGAAATAAAATGAAACTTGAGCAGACTTATTATCTTTCTTTTCAGATTTTCTTTGTATGTTAAATGTTTCGGCGTATTCATTTATTTGATTCGTGTTCAAATAAATATCAGAATTTAAAAGGCAAGAAAGCTTTTTGTCGATATTTAAAGTTTTTGGTACACCATATAGTTCAGAGTCGAAAGATTGATTTTGTGAATTATTAGGTACTTCAGCTGACATCTCAATATCGTTTTGGCTTTTCCTTTGTTCATACACGGAGTCTTTTTGGCCTAATTTTCTCATTAGTACTGATTGGTCCTTATTAATATAATTTTTTTCTGATACACTCCCTTTTATTTTTAAACCTTCAATGCTTTTCTTATTAATGCATTTCTCTTGGTATTTTATCTTCAAACGTTCAAAATCATTCTCTATAAGTTCTGTTATCTTATCTAAAATCGTTGGCAGTAGTTTCTCGGAGTGATCATATTCTTTGGTACAGGAGCACTGTACTTTTTTAATTTTGATCTTTAAGTATTCTTTTAACAAATTATATGCCCTCTGCTTGCTACCTTCGTGATTTTTGAAAGAGCATTTACACAATACTTCAAAATTATCATCAGTTACAATATTTTTTATTTCTTTAAGGATATTTTCATAGACAATTTTTTCTTCATCGACTGAGATGGAATGTTTCAAACTTGGTTTTAAATCTCTAATTTTGTCCGTGATATGCTCTTTAAGCAAATTTAAAGCATTTATTTCGATTTCATCTGCATTTGAATTTACATCATTACAGCAAACACAACTTTGTGGAATGCTCGCAACAGCTGATATATTTGCATTTTTTGATTCTTTAAATAAACCGGAGTCTTTGATAGGTGTACCTAAAAAAGACAAAAATTAGAATAGTTCAATTTTTTTTATTTGATAAAATGCTTTACATGACGCACCATATTCATTTGCCATATTATGTCCATTTAAGCTATTCTTTACATCATCATTATTTCCTTCACTTGAATTTAATTCAGATTTTTCCAGAGATATGGTCTCACTTCTATATGAAGTGTTAATTATATTACTTTTAGGATATCCGCTTATATCTGAATTTAGAAGTTCGACATTGCAAAAGTTTTCATTTGCCACATTTAAATTAATGGCACACATATATTTTGAAATGGTTGGCCAGGCTTCTTTATTTAAAAAGCATTTTCTATCATATTTATTACTCTTCTTAGTATCTGGAGATATTTTAATATTCTGGGTATAGCTTTCAGCCTTAGTCAAACTATCTAAAAACTCATTAAGTGACGTATTTGAAGGAATTCTATTAATACAAATACATTCTTTTGGGCAACTGTTTTGTGCTTGTTCCTTGACCAATTTATTGTTTTTATCGCCTAGATAGGATGACTTGTAAGCACAGGTGCATTTTTTAGCATCGACACTTGATATTATGTCTGATTTATGTCCTTTGTGTTGAGGTGATGGTCTAAATACATTTGTCGTATTATTCGATACTTGTTGAGTGTCACAAATATAAACACCAACTGTAGACGGCAGCTCAATGTTTTTTAATTTGTTTGTTTTCTGCTTCACGCGTATCGCTTTAGGTTTCAAAGAAATTTTATTTTTGACGTCAACGAAATCAAAGCCTTCTAATACGATTGTGTCTTTCTTACTTGCATGTATAACATTTTCATCTTTTTCCGGCTTATCATCATAATTAATAATATGTGATTGAAAAAATTGACTGTTTTTATTCTTCGATTTAGATTTTGATCTCTGAAATAATGAGTTACATCATAATGTAGAAAAAGTTTTGAGATTTAGAATACCACTGTAATTTTATTAAATTACAAACCGATGCCCGCTGTATTATTTTTGTAAGTTTGTCTTCCATAACCTTTAGATCCTCTTTTCCGATTGTTTCCTACAACGTAAAACCATATTAAACTAATATTTTTATAGAACTGATTCTCATACTGTATTGTAGTTTAAAAAATACCAAGCCCATGGTTTACCTTTTTAAGAATTTCTACTTGCTGTCTCAGCTGTGCCACGCCATTTATAGTCTTCTTCAGATTTGAGGAATCATTGATTTTTCTGGTGGTTTGTGGTTTTACGAACAAAGGAAATACTGCGTCAGCTAGAAGATTAATAAAGCAATAATTATTAATGTAAGTTATAATATTAACTGTAAAGTTTACTTTGAAAAATAAGAAAATAGTTAAGTTTGTAAGGATATATTATTATTTTGTACCCACTAATGTAGCACTTTAAAACATAAATTCCAAATTAAAGAGCTTGAAAAGTTTAATATTTTATTGTATTACGAATGATCTCCAACTCATGAGAGAAAAAAGTTTACGAGGGTAGAAGGTAAGAAAAAATCACAAAAAACACCCTGTGTTATTGCATCAATTTAAAGTGTTGCTTGTAAGGAACCATTTCTGGAAAGTAATTATTGTATAATATGGCAAACTTGAGGAATGTGTTGTATTTTAATATATTGTTTCATATTTTAAAGAAATGTATGGGAAAACAATAAAATCTTAAAAATCTAACCTTTCCTGGATTTTACCGTGTATGGAGCCGTACCGTGGAGCCTTGGAGAAATTGTTTATAATAAGCAATACTAGCGAATGGTGCAAAAATACAGGGCGTTTTATTTTTTCTAAGAAGAAAAAAAACATTCTTTATTATTGCACCATGCCTAGTATTGATAATTATAAACAATTTCTCCAAAGTGGATAGTAAACGAAAAAATAAAAAAGGTTCGACATACAGCATATTTTTATTGTTTTCTCATACATTTCTTTGAAATATAAAGCAATATATTGAAATACAACACTGTCCTTGAGTTTGCCATATATGATTACTTTTCAGAAATTATTCCTTACTAGCAACACTACAAATTAATTCAATAATACAGAATGTTTTTTTTTTTTATATTTTTTTGGAAAAAATAAAACATCCTGTATTATTGCACCATTCGCTAGTATTGCTAATTATAAAATATTTCTCCAAAGTGATTGTATACGATAAAATCTAGGAAAGATTAGATTTTTAAGGTTTTATTGTTTTCTCATATTATATTTCTTTAAAATATTAAACAACTAGACGTTCCGCGCGGCTTCGCCCGCGTAAATTAGATATTTCACAGACAAATCAGTCTATAAAAAATAGCCTATGATCCTTCACGTGGTCTACTTCTTATCTGACCCAAATAACAGAAAAATTGCTCTAGTAGTTTATGAGAGCCCTTTCAAATAATTTTCCCCGTTTTTTCCACATTTTCTTCTATTTCTTCGCTACTATTAGTCTGAGTGTAATAAAATATAACCTATAGCCTTTCTCGATAAATGGGCTATTTAACACAGAAAGAATTTTTCAAATCGGACCAGTAGTTCCTGAGATTAGTGCGTTCAAATAAGCCCTTTCAAATAATTTCCCCCGTTTTTTCAACATTTTCCTCTATTTCTTCGCTCCTATTAGTCTTAGCTCGATAAAATATATCCTATAGCCTTCCTCGATAAATGGACTATCTAACTCTGAAAGAATTTTTCAAATCGGACCAGTAGTTCCTGAGATTAGCGCGTTCAAACAAACTAACAAACTCCGCTTTATAATATTAAGTATAGATATACTAAAATACAATACTTTCCTCAATAATATACTATTACTTTCTAGAAATGATTCCTTACCAGTTACCAGCAACAATATAATTTGATTCAATAGTACAGGGTGTTTTTTGTGATTTTTTTCTTACCTTCTACCCTCGTTAACTTTTTCTCCCATGGTTTAGAGATTTTACGTCATACAATAAAATTTACAACTTTTCAAGTCCTTTCATTTGATTTAATATGTGTGGATGTGTTTACAGCTTGGGTACGGGTTCCATACAAAAATGCCCCTTGTTCTTTATGTTCACGTTGCGTAAGTAGCTTTGCGCTTATAACTACTATAAAAATAGAATCAATCTTTATTTAATATTATTCTTCTTAGTTTGCAATTGACGTAAGTAGTTGACAATAAATAACTAACGCGAGTGATAATTAGATGTTGGAAAATTTCAAATATGTATAGACAATTAATAAAATGCTTAAGCTCAGCTTAAGAATTTAATTGCATGAATGTAGCTTTTAGTATAAAAATATTGCATCGGTTTCCATAAACATTACATTAATTGGAAAAATAGGTATTACATCATCAATCTTACTTTTAATTTATTATTTTTATTCATACATATTTAGTTATTTATAATCCGTTCTGCAAAGTTTTTTTTTATTTTTAATTAGTCGTAAAAATACAAAAATGGACTACTTATATATTACATATTATCATTATACCTCTTTTACTCTCTTTTCTGCATTGACAAGGAGGCCCACGCGATGATATTTGTAGAGCTTCAGCTTTTCGTTTAAGCATTTGCTCCGCCAGTTCAGCCGCTAGACTTCTGGCTCGGGCATCGGGATCATGTTGTGCTACTTCAGTTTTTTCTTTATCTCCTGGTATTGATCGAAGCCACTAACACAATTATTATAGTTCAGTTAAATAGTTGCATGAATGATCATAACAAGGTTTTAACGATAGGTTTTAACTCTTAAGATTAATACTTTTAAATGATTTATTATCATTTCACATGTTGTGTATAGATAGTTTTTACGTCATAAACGTATAGTTATTAAATGAACCAAATGATAATATAAAAGTAGTTACCTTCATACGATTATTCTCGATGGTTGTGGTGATGGCAATATTGAGTTCGCCAGTGAACAACTGCGAACAGTAACTGTGTATGTTGGTCCTCAATATGCTGTCGCGTTCCCAATCGTGGTTCTCGTCTAGGCACTTTAGGAGCTGACATGGCATCAACGATCCCGTAGCAGACAGATCTGTCATAAGTCCTTTGAATAGGCTTCCTAGGAGATCTGACATTAGCTGGTGCCGAAGGGATGTGCACGAACAGGAGTTCTTTGAACAGACAAATACTTTGTTACTGTTTGTAATTATAAGATAATATAAGAGCGTCCGTGGCCTAATGGGTAGACCTTTGGTTCGCACTCGTAGATGGTGCAGGTTCGATCCCGGGTGGAGGCGTGTACCAATGAGACATTTTCTGATCTCAAGTACATAATACGGACGCTCGTACGGTGAAGGAAAACATCGTGAGGAAACCCGCACATAGTTGGTCCCAGACGTATTGACTAGTTCTTTCCTCTGGACTAGGCCGACTATGTTGCGAGAATGCCGTATGTGCTTGGGCAACCATACGGACATTTAAAAAATTTGTCCTAGGCACTACAGTATTTGAGGAGTGGTTACTTCGCTCTGAAAATACTGTATAAATCATCCACAACGGATATAAAGGCCTAGTTTTTTTTTTTTTGTAATTATTAGGAGTGCATTGTAACAAAGAATGCTGAAAATGCTTTATACATTTTCATTAAAACAAACTTTTGATTCCTCGATAGAAAACAAACTTTTTTATAGTACGTACCGGATTTCCATCCGTTTCACAGGAACAATTAGCAGCGAGTGACGGTGAACGTTTGGCTTCAATCGACACATCTATAGGGAGCTTACATTGACAATCTATGATCTTCTCTTGCAGTCTAGCAAGTTCACATTTCTTCGATTTCAGTAAGTCTATTTTTCGGAGCATATCGTCGTCACATTTTATTTTAAAACTATCCAAGTCACAAGCTAATGATGCTTTTTGCGTTTGTAATTTAGAAATCTGTAAGTTCTCTGGATTATTTATTTATCTATTCTAGATGGCCATTGTAAATTATTTGATAATAACACTTATTGTTTAGTTGCTTATGGTTTTCTAATATTTACTAATACGTGTATTTAAAAGAAAATGCAAAATTTCAGTTTATGAAAATTAAATATCAAACCTCCGCTTTCAACGGCGTATTTTTATTTTCCTCATTTTTTATTTCATTTCTTATTTGTTTCAAATTTTCTTGGACACCGGCCATGTCAGAGCGAGTAGCGCGTTCGGCTTCTATAGTAAGTCCACGAGCTGTGCTGATCTCACTCTCTAGATATTGTATATTTCGACGCTCTGCTTGCTCCTTGAACTGAAACACGAATAATGATCACGAATGTTTCTTTTCTACTTTAATTAATGTATTATTCCTATATTGCCCATATTCTGAAACTGAACAATATAGTCTATCAATCAGAATATATCAATATTGTAATACGTCTATCAAGAGGTACATTTATAAGTAGGAATTGTTGATTTACATCCTACTACATAAGAAAAGTGGATGGATGAATGCATAACAGTGTTCCCGTGGGATACAACATTATGAAGGCGAAAGTTTATACGTATGTTTTTTACTTCTTCACTTAAGATCTACCGGGCCGATTTTGATCAAATTTTTCACGGTAGTACACAAGGCTCTAGAATAATACAAAGGCTACTTTTTAGAGTACAGTCTTCCGGTAGGATACTTTAACAACTCGATAAACGCGGAGCCTCGAGTCCAAGCTAGTATCATCGAAGAAATTGATTTATATGCAGTTGAGGGACCTACGTTATTTGGTCGGATTATGTCAATTTAATGTAAGTCGTCATATATTATTCTGTCGGCTGTGTTTGACATAATATCACATAACGCGACCAAAAGTCCGCCATCTGCCTATGAATCAACTTCTCTGATAGTACAAGATAAAGAACCACAGACCTCGAGTTCTCGATCAATTTGCGTCAGCCGGCAGTGGTCCGCGACGAGCGCGGCGTCGTCCTGCGTCACCAGCTCGCTCAGCCGCAGCCTCTCGCTCGTCAGCCGGCACACCTCCTGTTTCCGCGGAGCCGGGGGCTAAATTTAGTACAAGAATTTGAACCACAGACCTCAAGTTCTCGATCAATCTGCGTCAGCCGGCAATGCTCCGCAGCGTGCGCGGCGTCGTCCTGCGTCACCAGCTCGCTGAGCCGCAGCCTCTCGCACGCCAGCCCGCACACCTCCTTGTCCACTTGCGTCAACTTCTCCCGCATATTTTCTGCCTCAGCGCTGCGCCGCTTCAGATCCTCTACTAACGTCTTGCACTTGCCCTTGCAGCCGTTCCTCTCTTCTAGTATTCTTTTTATCTGCATCAAATTATTCGAAATAGTAACCTTTTAAATAATTACACTATTAAAAATATCCAGAAAACTTATACATTCAAATACCAAATTATTAATATGTTTGTAAATTATTTTTTGCGCATTCCAAGTTAGTCTTAAAATAGTAACCTAAAACGCACAAACCTGGCTGCATCATGCACCATCTTAAAAGGTAAAACTATCATTAAAATAATTCATATTTTGCGGTAAGTATTGGTGTCATTATTTTCTCTCACAAAGGCAAACAGTAATTACTGAAACATTGCAACAAACCGTACGCCATATTTGTACCATTTTACATTTTTCCAGCTAACCCAAAAAAGAAACTAACAAGTGAAATAAGTACTAGTGAATCCTTTAAAAAGCGACGTAAATACTATTCTTACAAGTGTATTTAAAACCATCATAATATATAGGGTTCCAAGGAAAATACGATGTAGAATTATTTAAATCCGAAAGAAGTTTTTGATATTTCATGTGTCTATGGACATCGAGATATTCCGGTATTTTTTGTATCCAGTGAAACCGGCCATGACAAGACCTATTTTAATATGTCCTTTCCCTAAGCTTAAAAGTTCTCCGTAGAGTACCAAATCTCTCGTAACCGATTCAGCGGTCTGTCAGTTTCTTCTTCACGCTTAACGTGAAGAAGGAACTGACAAACAAACAAACACACCCAATTTTTTATGTGAATAAGCGTCGATGTAAATACATCTAACACATTACCTGGTCTTCTGTGTCCTTTGCCTTGTCTTCGGCCAATTTCAAGCGACGTTCATAACCGTGCTCCAAGTCTTTCCAGGCCACATCCGTTCTTTCCAATAACTCGAGTCTTTCTGTTTTGCGTCTAGAAAGGTTTGCAGCTCGGGTTCGTAGGTCTGAAATTATTTCCTCCAACTCCGCTAGTTTTGGAAGGTGCTCCTTGTCAATACCGAAGTCGGTGCAGGCCTATAAATTATAACAAAATAAGCAAACGCTAATTTGCTAATTACTATTTTAAGGAGTAAATGATAATATTTTAATTTCGATAAAGAGATACGAATACATTAATGTTATATTTTAATGTACTATCAGAGAAATTGATTTATAGGCAGATGGCGGACCTACATAGTTGGGTCGGGCTACGTCATGTCCAGCCGACAGATCATGGCTAACATTTGAGTAAGTGGACTTAGTTGATCTCTCTAATACCTCTAATAGTTACGATAAATAGAAAAACATACAGCCTTAATTTCATTCTTGACTTCTGCTTTGATCCTCTTTGGTTTTTCTTCGGAATCACTTTTATCTTTTTTACTCTTATGTTTCGTTTTCGAGCATTTTTTGTCGAATAGGTAATTATTTTCAACGCGCATCAAAACTTTGGTCTCCAAAGGAAGTCTGACGACGGGGCCCACGATGGAGTTTACATCGAAGCTCGAACTACTCGTGAAGCAACTTCTAATTTTAGAAATGCTGCGGCTCACAACTTTTACACTCGAAACACTCTCGACTTCTCTATATTCGTTCAGGCTTGATTTTACAAACCTGAAAAATTACCGTATTGAAAACCATGACATACAAAGATAGCGTGACATTGAAAACAAAGCAATTCTAGAATTCCTAAGGAATCCGAGAATAGCTGCCCGTATCAATTTGTTTTCCGTTATTAGATGAGAAACGATAGCGAGAAATATTATATATTTAAGCCTGAAAAGTATGACAGAATACTTAAGTCTATAAGAAAGTTGGCAGACGACCAAAAACTTAAAACAATGCACTCTTGTACCCTACATACAATATTATACGAGGGACGTCTTTGCGTGTACCGACGCAACGAATATAATATTATTCTGCCTGAACTTGCTATTGTAAATGCTGTGTCACCTACTAAGGTACATGCATCAGCCCTTGTTGACTATTTATGATCATTTCTATACGTTTTTAATGTATGTACTGTTTGGTGTCCTTACAACAATAAATAAATAAATAAACAAATTATCTGAAATGTTCGGGTACGTAAAATAAATTAAAAGTTTAAATTATTAAATTCAATTTCGAATTCACAATAGGCAGTGGAAAGGACGTATTTAATTAGTGAAATTACTACGAAGGCGATGTAATATGGCCGGCTAGGTGTATGAGGGCTTGGCCTCATTTCTTCGCTAATAGCACTGTTTTCTCGACATAACGTCTGCCGCATGTATTATGCAAATATACAATTGACGTTTAATCGTCGGTTGCTACTTGCTACGATGATTGCCGGAGTCTGATGCAAAAAATCATAATTTGTAAAAACTAATCTACTCATGAGTAAATCTTGTTTTTCTTCTATTCCACAGCTGATTAGAGTGGAGCAAGACTCGATGCATTATTTGTCTGACGACCGCATGTAAAAGCTCTAGAATCTAGATCAGGGGTCACCAATTAGTTTCGCTCGGGGTCCATTTTAAGAAATGAAATGACCTTCGCAGTCCACAGATTTTATGTAAAAAAAATAATTAAAGAAAGGTAATTACGGCAATTACAAATAAGTAGGTATATTTTATTTACATATCAATGAGAAAAGTGTCAATTTTTGTTGCTTGTTTGGACTGCAATTAGTGCAAGCGGCAAGCCATTGACATTAAATCCCAGAGATCAGTCGAGACCAGTAAGTCGAAACCGAAATTTATTTTTAACGAAGTTCATCTTCGAAAATGCTTGGTTCGCACACAATGGGTCGGCGGTCCGGACGCGGACCGCGGTCCGCCATTTGGTGACCCCTGATCTAGATAATAAATGACAACAGGACGCTGAGAGATTAGTTTAGTTACTTAGTTCAGAATAAACATAAACAGCATTTGCTACGAAAATGTATTTTAAAAAAATATCCCTTTACCAGTAACATAATTATAGATTATATTGGCAGTTTGAGACGTCACATCATTTACTTGAAGCAAGCTCGAATCATTTTCAAATGATATTACTGTCCCTTATTATTATCCCTTATTACAGCTTTCTAATAAATACAAACTCTAAACTTTGTAATTCTATATAGCTTGTTACAAAACTAAGCGATAATACTTCAGGAGTCAATGTTAGAGTTACGGCACTTCATCACGTTGGCGCAATTTTAATAGAAAAATAGAAGTGAAAATGTAACTCTTTGAGAGCCGCGCCGCTACTTTCACAATGAACTCTATAATATGAGGGATACATACACATTACATACCCTAAAATATTATCAGTTATTAAGCTATTGCATAGCTTTTATCGCGATAAAAGCTATGCAATAGCTTAGTAACTGAGCCCGCGGGCTTTAAGCGACCGAATCAAAAAATTCTGTAACGATAAAAACCTAACACCCACTCGGACCGGCGGTGCGGTGTTGACAGACTTCTGCACGGTGTTAGTGTGCATGCGAATAGACGTATGCGAATTATAAATGCATAAGTTGATAAAAAATGCTATGCAACAGCTTGACCGCGGCAGTCCCCGAGTGCCACACGCATTTTTATCACTTAGTTTCTTGACCCTAAAGTATAGGCCAACTTACTCATGCAGGCTGTCGGCGTGTTCATGTCCCAGGCGGTGCCAGGCCACCAGGGCTGCGGCCAGGTGCTGCTCCTCCGGCATCAGGCACATCATCGGCGCGCCGTCACGCGACTCCCGCTCCATCTGAGCCTGAGTCGACCGCAGGGCGCTCTACAGAATATCATATTAGCTTTATTTTTTATAATTGCATTCAGTAAAAAAAAAAAACAAATGCGTTCAAGTTATTATTTTCAACATAAGTACGTTTAGGTAATTCATACATTTTTTAAATGTCTGCTTTAGCGGCGTTGTGCACTTTTTTGTATGATGAGAAAAATGTTTGGGAGGGACGGAAGAGACGGAGGGAGAGTAGAACGCTGGTGCGGCGTAATGTTCAAGTTTTCACTACAGCTGGAACTCAGAGTCAGAGAGGAACAAGCCGCCGTTTTTTTGCGTTAACCCATCCAAAGCCATCTCAATTATCTAATAACTTTATTCAACTCTTAAATACGAATAATAAACAATAAAAGACGGGATACCTTTAAATCTATATATGGGCATGCTTCTAAGACCTTAGTTATGTTCCAAGTAATGAGAGATCCCAACGATAGTTTTTTCTCTGGACTTGATAGACAACCCGTTCCATACTTGCCAACTTTGGTATCCTGCTAACAAGACGTACAGGAGCAGTCTATTTATAAAGCTTTTAATAGTAGATACCTATTTTATATTAATTTACTGTTTTAAAACACTGTTTAAAGTGTTTTGTTCAGTAGTTAAAGAGTCAAATGTATAATATATTATGAAGCCACACACGAAAGTTTTTGTGTCTGTTTGTCTGTTATATCGTCACGCTCCGAAAATACTTTTCGGAGCTACGTATGATTTTTTTTGTCCCAGGAATCCTACCCACGATATCTTCCGCAATTTTCGCATTCACAATATTGATATGGAAGTTTAGATTCTGCGTACCCTTGTGTAAATTCTATACATCACGTGAATATAACGTGGACTGCATATAATATGCACGTCATAAACAATGTTGTAAAATATAATACGGCGCCGCTCCACTAGTATTTAATATCACTTTCCTCATATTTTTATTTTTTGATAGTTACGACGTCCATTGTAAAATAGAACCCTAATTAAGCTTTTAAGAAGAAGCATAAAGTTAAACTAGTTAGCTTAACATAAAGCCTAGATAAGAAATAGAAATATAAAAACAGGGAATAGTCACCAAATCTATCCAGAAAAACGAAAAACAATCTTAGATCTGGAGTTTAAAATATTTGAGCAAAACGTTTTTAAACAAAATATGACTCTAATTGGATTTTCCCGCTTACCTGATTGTGCTGAAAGGACTGAAAATTCATTTTTATCTACATTAGTTTACAAATTACTTTTAACTTTTCAATTTATAGACATTAAAATATTATATTGCAGAAACGTCGAAGCACTAATTTGGCACTAATGATATATCACTGACAGATAAAAGACGGGACAAAGAATAGAGGAAGATCAGTATCCACAGATTAATAAATAATTGTTATTTTCATTCTTATCTTCCAATTATCTTCAGTTTATTTTTTTTTATGAAATAAGGGGGCAAACGAGCAAACGGGTCACCTGATGGAAAGCAACTTCCGTCGCCCATGGACACTCGCAGCATCAGAAGAGCTGCAGGTGCGTTGCCGGCCTTTTAAGAAGGAATAGGGTAATAGGGGAGGGTAGGGATGGGAAGAGAAGGGAATAGGGGAGAGAAAGGAAGGGAATAGGGTAGGGGATTGGGCCTCCGGTAAACTCACTCACTCGGCGAAACACAGCACAAGCGCTGTTTCACGCCGGTTTTCTGTGAGAACGTGATATTTCTCCGGTCGAGCCGGCCCATTCGTGCCGAAGCATGGCTCTCCCACCTATAATCAAATCAGATATCTTATTTTCATAGTTTTTAGCTACGTTGTCAATGGTTCAGGCGAGAAAATTATAAATCATAAATTTTTCCGAAACCGAAACCGTAAGAATTTGCCAAACTCGAAAATTAAAGTCACGTAATTTGATTCACAGATCTATGCAATGCCTTAAAAATCATAATATCTTAATATTTATTGCGTAATTTATGTTGTTGCTGTAATCTATTTCTCTCAAAAGTTAAGAATAGCAACATAAACTTTTTATACTGGCCACTTAAAACTACTTACCAACAGATTACGTATTTACTTATTTCATATTTTTATATAGATATCAAATTACCTAAATGAGACTTTATTTTATTGTTATCCCTTATAACAACCTTTGTTCTTGATTTAATATCAGAAACCGGACTTATCCAGTTCGTTAATATCATACAAAATCATATGCACCTTTACGTACCACTAACGACAGATAGAGGTAAAGACTAACGGCCGTTCCCAATATTCAATCTATCTCTGGTTTGACATACGACCGATCGCAGCTAACATTGAATTGACATAAAATATATGTCTCTAATGTCTAATGAGAGCTATTCCTATCTCTAGTAGGGCAAAACCAGAGATAGATCAAATATTGGGAACGGCCGTTATGCGACATATTCTTTACATCGGCCCATCATGACACCATCAGGGTGGCAAGCATCATTATGCATCAGGGTTCAACGTGGAGAAAGACCTTAATACCTACAAATATTTCATAGTATTTATTTTATAAAGACTGAATGGCTTGACATAGCGCCCACTGAGGACAAAAAGATTTTTTAAATTTCGAACAGTTAAAGTTATTGTGTATTTTTGAATTCCTCGCGAAAATGTGGGGCAGCTGTATATAGGAAGTGCGTCTGTAACGATTAACGAGACGAAGACTGCACAAAACGTGTTTGCCCGGGCAAATAATCGAAAGTCGGCAGGCACTCAGCCGAATATTCAGACCGTTATATATGCTTTTGGGTCAGTCGGGTGCGAGGTAACAACTAACCGGTAATATTCCATTACTCGTGAACTCTTAACTAATAGATTTATTGCATCTCATTTGAGCACTGACTGGGAGATCATCTTACGCCTGGTTCTTCGTTTTTTTTTTTCAAAACGTTACTTTGGCTGTAGTACATCATGCTTCGGTAATAATAAACTGTACTAACAAATTAGCACTCTACTTAGAGTGTATGCTGTAGAATATGACTAGGTATATTATGCATATTTCCACTAACAAAAAGTCATTTGCCTCTTGTAATACAAGAGGCAGTGGATCAACGCCTCTTTGTTTGCTAAACACAGCGCGATTCCCGCACCGAGTCTCTTTCCCAATTCCCACGCATGCGTATGAAAACTAGATGTCAAATAAAAAATTTGAACCCCCCAACAAAAAGTGCACATCTCTGTCTGTTTTATCCACATCCAAAACAATGCTCTGATTATGATGAAATTTGGCAAAAATAAAGAGTTTCTAACGCGCGTAAGGACATAAGGCTATATTTTTAAGGATCCTGCGTGATATTATATTATAATATAGGTAGATACGAATTTTGGTGATTAAATGTTTCATATACTTAAACCTAATTAAACAATTAAAAGTTAAAATAATCATCATGGCTTTAATTGCTTTAGTAGGCTTATTGAATGTAGAGCTCTATCGAGTCGACGAGGTTTGAGAGGGGCTTACGATTCACTTCACTCCCCAGACATAAAAATAATGAAACCTTTGAATGTAACAATTGCAACAAAGACGCTTTGTAAATATTGAACTTTTTAATAATATAATTAATTAATGGGGCATAAGAGAAGGAAATTTAAAAAGCCTCATGTGAAAATTAACATGATAAAGTACATTGCTGCTCCAATCGTTCTTTTGTACGAGTCCCGAAAAAAAAAAAAGAATATGTCAATTTTGAATTTGAAACAATTTCCTCCACAGTCCACGCATTGTTTTTAATAATAATATTATCTTGGCCCTCGAGTATTTTCTTTAAAGCTAAATCACACATTCCAGAGATGATTTATCATTACGAAAGCATGTGAATACATCATATATGCAATCGAAAAAAGGAAAAGAGAAGGGTCGATATACGGCAAGCCGGCGGCTGGCGCCAGCGGCCGGTTCCAGCGCTAACGGTCCAGACTCCAGCCTTACAGCATTAGCTGCGGGGTTCATCCTATTTATAGCACCAGCTTCGTGTCAACAGCGGTATTATAAGCCTAACCA
The DNA here is from genome assembly GCA_905187585.1 of Cyaniris semiargus. Taxonomy (NCBI): domain Eukaryota; kingdom Metazoa; phylum Arthropoda; class Insecta; order Lepidoptera; family Lycaenidae; genus Cyaniris; species Cyaniris semiargus. Next base: position 9,972,133 of record LR994554.1, on the reverse strand, counting down.
CCGTCGTTTATCTATTTCTATTACTGAGAATAGCACACATTTCGCTGGCTCCAATTAACGTAAAAAAGTATAGCGAGCTTAGGTTAACGCGGAAATATTTTATGTAATAATTATTAGATAGCTACTCGTAACATATAGGCTAAAAAATCAAGCACGAATATTATATATAATATTCGTGCTTGATTTTTTTGCCTTTCTTTGATTTGCATGAAAATTTTAATAGATCAGGTGCTTGATTCTGAACAATCAATTCCCAAGGGCTTCAGAGTTCGTAACGTGACTCACAATGTGAGCCTTATTTCGTGCCGGTTTTTGCCAGGCCGTGGTATTCTCCCTACGCAAATAGAGTTTAAACTACCTTTTTGTAACGTCATTGCAAAGATTCTGATATTGCCTCTTTGCTACTAGGAAATTTCAATTTATTTAGATTTTCCTTAAATAAAGTCCTGTATCACAAATGTTGAAATATCATCATCAAACCCTGATGATTCTGGGTAATATAAACCATCGTAAAATTTAAAAAATTGTAGCTCAGACAATCGTAAACATTATCATAAAAGTTGAACATTATACTTTAACATGTACTTAAGTTACTCTTCTCTTATTGCCAGTTAGGATAAATAAAATTGAACTAAAATTGGTTTTCAGGATTAACTCAGCAAAGATCTTGAGCATGGCATAAAACAGGTAACACTTAACTTGCGTTACATAGAAATTCTGAAATTAATGAGCTTTAAATCGAACCTTAAGGGCTAATTACTATTTTATAAGTACCAAAAAAACAATGGATTGCACTCCGATAGACCTGCCGACAGTCCTGAAAACGTAACAGCAGAAAAGACAGAAATTTTCCCGAGCGGTGAAAAAAGGGGATGTTCGGGATCCGTCTACTCTCGACCCGTTTTACAATCTTGCGACCAGGTCAAGCGTCACGATTTACAATTTCTTGATCAGGTCCCATGACGCGAGTTTAACATTTTTGCCCATCCCAAAAAACAGCGTCTCCCAAATAAGTTTTCGCTTTAAAAATAACAAAGAAGTATGACACCGTATTTTCAAAACAAAGTGAGTCAAAAATCGCCGGGAGATATGACTCTGACATTGGAATTTAGCGGATTGAGGACGAAACGAACCACGAGAGTATCCGTTATACGATAATAGAGTTTCGAAATCATTTGTTATGGGCTCCAATTGTGTTTTAACACTGACTTTTAACAAAAAGGACGGAACGCGTTTCAACCAGCTTACATGCAACCCGTAGCGTGCCGACCGCCATTAATATTAAAGGTTTTTTGAATTCATTGTGAACGTCGATTTAATCTGTTCAATAAATCGATGAATTAGGTACAGTAAGGTACTATTCTCAAGGAAGCTTCTTATATAACATTTCGCTTTTAATATTATCTTTATTCTCAAAAGAGAACTTTAGTTCTGAAAATCAAATCTCTGCTTTAATATAGAACCTTGTAAGAATATTATAAACAAGATTCTAATGAACTTGTACTAGTTCAGATGACACCTCTCGAATAATAATAAAATTGAAAGATGCACACGCAAGTCATCTTACAATATTAGTATTACATTCAAAATATTATTAAAATTCATAAACAATCAAAACCTAGATTAGAAAATAAATAAAGTCAAGGTTAATAAAATTCGATAATATAATAGCCTACTATTGAATCTAGACATCTGCATATAAATAGATTAAATAATACTTTATCCGAATAAAAAACTAAACCAATAACATAAATAATATCACAGATACTAGTTTTTGCTCTTTTTATGATCATCGTTTATGAAAGTCTTATCCCTCGTCTCCTCTGCAGTCCTCTTATTGGTACTAATTTTTGTTAAACTTCGCGAAACTGGAAATTCAATGTCGACTCTAAGTCGGACATCAAGGTCAAGGATATTTGCTCTGAATATTTTATTGTAATACCTCCTTTTTACTCTTAAAACTTAAACACATATCTGATATTAGCTTGCATAAAAATAAAACAATACTTTTGCAAGCATCCAATAGATTAAATCACAAAATAGAGCTGCTTATTCTATGTATTTATATTTCAATGTTATATTTAATTAATTTCTTGTACCTTTACTCATTTTACATAAAAAAATAATAAAATAATGTTGGTAAGCATTACACAGACCGTATAGCTATTGCAATGGCAGATTCATAAGTTTGAGTGTCATAATTACGTTTTTGTAAGTCAATTCAACATAGGCCTAAACAGTAGCCTAAACATAAAATTAATTTCTAACACATTTCTAACAATATTTTGTGTGCGAATTTTCGGGCCGTTCGTAAAATGTCACAACGTCGGATACAGTCACGTTCAGAAAATGACGCGCTAGCTAAGCGATTGAAGAAAGTCACGTTTGCTTTTACCATATTTTTGCATTCGAAATATGTATGTGCAATGTCGAGATTTACTATAATATGTTACATAAAAAAATAAACATTTTCATCACATTTTTTAAAGCAGAGAGACCATATCAATAATGACACGTTTTTTATCTTGGACGCAAAGACTTAGTGAGCCCATTATTTCTAAGGAAAAACTAAGGTACGCAAATCCTCACTTTTCTTCTGGAATATAACATTTAGAGTAAACCTTTTCTTTGCAATATTTTTGATGACAAAACCTCTTAAGCGGCGTTGTGTTGCTGTTATTTTTTGTGTACACGTGTGTGTATACAAAAAATAACAGCACTCTTGACATTTTCACATATGTATTATGCGGGCGCCTCCAGAGTACAACCCCTTGTTTTTAGGGTTCCGTACCCAAAGGGTAAAAACGGGACCCAATTACTGAGACTTCGATGTCTGTCCGTCTGTTTGTCTGTCCGTCTGTCTGTCTGTCCGTCTGTCTGTCAGCCTGGAGGCTGTATCTCAAGAACTGCTATAGCTAGGCTTCTGAAATTTTCACAGATTGTATATATCTGTCGCCGCTACAACAACAAATACTTAAAACAAAATAAAAATAAGGGGGGCTCCCATACAACAATCGTGATTTTTTAAGCTTTTTTTTGCTCGTAATCCATAATGGCAATAGGTAGGCACTTGAAATATTCACAAAATATTTAATTATATTCGTACATTAATATTTAATAATAAAATTAAAATAAAATAAATAATTAAGGGGGGCTCCCATACAATTTTTTGCTCTATAACGGTACGGAACCCTTAGTGCGCGAATCCGATTCGCACTTGGCCGATTATTTTTTTCCTGATGTTCATCAGTTCTTCATCAAAATGATACCTGTGCAAATCAGAGAATCCCATCACAAGGCAGAACAGTTTTAATTCCGAGACGAGCACGTAAGTTGACGATAAACACCGCAACAGCGTAATTGGTGCCATGGCGATAATTATAACATTAGGCGATGCACTTAACACAGATGTTGGCCGTTTACTGTCCTCATGGCGCTCGTGTGGACTATATCTGCTGTCTACCTGATAGTATCACTATCATGATATACCCTCAGAGCATGGACTACTTTCTTTGTATACATAACAAATGAAAGTTGGGACAAAAATTATGAAAACATGAAAACATTTTTTATTTATGGCGAAACTTATAGCAGGAAAGAACTGATGCATCTTTTTTTCTTCAAATTAAAGTAATAATATAGGCTTATCGAAACTACACAATTTGTGGCTCTTCTACCTTTATAGGCGTATTTGGTTTACTTTACAACAAAACAAGGTATTGTAAAGACATTATGATATAAAGTTGGAAGTGGGCGCGTCTACGAGGCAATCGCCGTGCGTAGAAGGAACAATAATTGCGAATAGAGGAAATGGGTTTAAGTATTTTAGGTCACAATTTAAAACAGATTAAGGTCACTCTTTGCTAATCAAATCAAGGAATTTATTAATTAAGTACGTCAGTTAATCCAATACTACTACTCCAACGATTATTCTAATTGGTTGACAGATTTAACCTGTCGGACACCCTTGAGATCACTCCCTTGATTCTACTATTGATTGAGCATGTGAGAATATCATTTTGTTGTTTTTAGGGTTCCGTACCCAAAGGGTAAAAACGGGACCCTATTACTGAGACTTTGATGTCTGTCCGTCTGTCCGTCTGTCTCCAGGCTGTAACTCAAGAACGGTAATAGCTAGAGAGTTGAAATTTTCACAGATTATGTATATCTGTTGCCGCTATAACAACAAATACTAAAAATAAAATAAATTAAATATTTAAGGGGGGCTCCCATACAACAAACGTGATTTTTCAAACATTTTTGGTTCCGTATCAATGATGACAACAGGTGGGCACTTGAAATGTACACAAAATACTCAGCTGTATTTCTACTTTAATAATTACTTTAATAATTAATAATAAAATTTAAATAAAATAAATAATTATTAAATAATTATTCCCATACAAAAAACACAATTGTTTACTATTTTTGCTCTATAATGGTACGAAACCCTTCGTGCGCGAGTCCAACTCGCAGTTGGCCGATTTTTTTTTAATTAATGCGTTTATTGTTCGATTCAATCCTTTAGGACTGAATCGAACAATAAACGCAGATCCATTAATGTTGCTTTCAAACATTATGGTAACAGGGTTTCGTATTTGTTACCACTCAATCCTGGTGACACATGAGTTGCAGTGTAGCACCATGCTAGGCAAATAACGCGTCCAAAAAATCCGATAGATGTCAAATATAAAGGGAGGCGAAGATCAGACACGCTGGCTGGCACCGTCTCACGTCGTCAATAGAGCTCATTGTCGATACATTGTAGCCATTCAGAGTGATGACCCCGCTGCACACGACAATAACAGCTCAATACTGTCACATGAACGGAACACAGAGCGAGCGACCGCAAGAGGTGCCAAGTGTTACGGGACCTCACGATATAAGGAGTATAAAGGTGTGTTTTGATACCCAATTTTTGATTATGATGAAATTGAAGTGAATTTTACATACTATATTTATGGGAAACTAGCTGTGCCCCGCGGTGTTACCCGCGGTTTAAGTGATATATAATAAAAGACTACGAAAAGTACCAATAAAAGGGTCAAAACGGGACGATACATGGTTCTATAATGGTTTATGGTAGTGATAATGATGATGATGAATGTAATTTGCATAGTAGCATATGCTTTCCGTTCTTAAAACAACGTCGAAACTCCCAAACTTGTATCTATAAAGAGTCAGGAGTTCTCTCAGCACCTTCCGAACCATGGTATACCTTGGTGCAAAGTCTTGCTTGTTGGTAGCATATGCTTAGAATACTGCTCACGAAACCGAAGTCACCACATGTTTCCAAATAAATTTTGAGGATTTCCCTCGATTTCTTATGGATCCCTTCATCAGGTTACCACTTTTATGAATATGGTACCAAATTGTGATGATAACCTATATACCAAAAGAAAAATTTTGAAAATCGGTTCACAAACGGCGGAGTAATCGTTGAACATAAAAAAACGAACGTAACACCTCCTCCATTTTGAAAGTCGGTTAAAATTGTAGCCTATGTGTTATTCTGATGTATAAGCTATATTATTGTAAAGTTTCATCAAATTCCAATCAGTAGTTTTTGCGTGAAAGAGTAACAATCATCCATACATCCATACATACATACATCCAAACTTTCGCCTTTATAATATTAGTAGGAAGGCACCACTTTTCCTATAATTAATATACTCTTCCCATGAGAATTTACGTAAGCGGACTCAAATGTACCATGCCCCGCAAGAATACGTCAGTGCGACCGCGTCAACACAAAAGCCTCACGAAAAACCGGCATGTATATACTGTCAAAGAAATTGATTCATGGGCAGATGGCGGACCTATGAAATTTGGTGGTGTTATGCCAAATCCAACCGACAGATCACGACTAACATTGAAATGACATAACCCCACCAAATGATCTCCGCCATCTGCATATGAATCAATTTCTTCGATAGTACAATCAGCAGTCATGTCGTCGTCGAAGGTGAGTTAACAAGAGACCTTTAAGCTTGGGATTTTAAGGATGCCACTCGTAATACTAAAGGGATTTACTCGTGTGGCCCTTCTGGAGTTCCAAGGGGCCAACCAATCAAACCAGGGCAAACCAAATCAACTTCTTGTTTCCTGGAAGCTGAGCCTAGAAATTAGAACAAATATTTCACAGGTGGTTCTCGGTGTATCTCCTACCAGTTTGATCTGCGCACCGGAACATGTACTTCAAATGGGTATTGACTATTGGACATTTAGAGGAAACGTCCCTTCCTCCATCAAGACTACGCAGAATTCCTACATGGAAGCTTCTAGAACTCATAATTGCTAATATCTGAGCGAATTCTATAACAGGTAGAGCACAACCGCTCTATATAATACGTAGAGCAATTCATCTGTAATAATCTGAATATTTATCGATTCATTTATTATGTCGTTGTCGATACATATCGTAGTTATATAATAATCGAATCCAATCATATTATTGTGGTATTTAATGTTTATTTAAATTATTTTTATAAGTAAATATAAGATGTTATTTAAAATAATGGTTTTATACCGAAGTATCTCATATAGAAAAAAAAAACTCGTAGCCGTTTCCGTAATCATGATATTAGATTTATTTAAACTAGAGATCGCCCAATGGTCGAAATTCGATCTTAGTTTCAACGACATTAGGACTACTATGGGTCTACCAGAATCTGATGGCAAAAAGTGAGAAAATAAATTGACTCTAGCAATACCGGGGTAATTGGAATAAAACATTTTGATCTTTTTTTTTCTTATAGCGGCTGATTCTGTGTGTTAAACATCCAAATATAAAAATTTATCCAATGATCAAGGATATTTTATGAAAATCTGCTGTCAAAAATTGCCATCAGATTCTGGTAGACCTATGTAACCTATATTTTGTAAAAAAAATATTGACTTTATCATATATTTTTTCAACTCTTGTCTCTGGGACTCAGCCACAGACCTATAAAGAGTGGACTCGGCATATTGTTCTATACATACAATCAGTTATACAAATACCATGCATTTTGATGCGGAATAAGTAAACATCATGCTGTCATTTTCTAACTTACATCGTTTTCCATATGTAGAAAAAGATAACAACACTTCAGTGTTTGCTGCTATGGCAACATTTTTCATTTAACGTGCCTTCAAAATACCTACCGTGGCCGGTCCGCCATTTTATGTTCCAGTTCTCCGAGGTACATAAAGTGTCAAAGTATCGTATTATAAAATTAAAATAGAGGATAATTGGAAATTTCATGGATATTTCTGTTTAATTGTTGTGTGTAGTGATTACGGACAAGAAAAGACTTAATGCCTAAATGCAGTGTTGTTGAATGTGGCTCAAGAAAAAAGGAAAACCAGAAAAGTTTGTCCTTGCATCGGTATGTTTATATTTTTACTAAAACATTTGTTATTTTACTGATGACTTGACTTCGTATGTGCTGATTTAGTTAATAATTACACAATAAATAATATTTGTGATAGAATAGAATATAACATGGCTTGATTTTCGATATTTATTTAATATAGAAATTAGTAGATTTAACGTTTAGTGATGTACTTTTTTATCGAATTTAACAAATTTATGGTGAAGAATCTGATCATATATTTGAAAGATTTTAACCTTAATCCGCCTCGTGATCTGTTTGACTACACATAATCATAACAAAATCAACGTCATTTTGATAGTTACTTTGTACTTATTGTCCTGTTTCCTTTCTAATGATAATTTTACTCATTATATAAACATCAAACATCTATAACCTAAATTAAAAGTGATACAGCAGTTTATTTAAAGCATCGTTGTACTATTGTGTTTGATGTTAATTATTATTTGTTACTTTTCAGCCAAGTACCGGTCAAGGTGAATCTGATTTATTGAAAGAAATAAAACAAGAAGAAAATAATATTCCAGAGAAAACTCCTTAAGCAGAGAAGGTTTTAAATTTGGTAAGTATGTATTCCATAAATTTTATTCCACATTTCATAATCTCCTAGCTTCTCTTGTAGGAAAACAATTTTAATAATATACATATAAGTTTGAAATAATGTATCAAATGAAGAACTTTTTACAACGATAAATGTTGCATTTTTGTGTGGTTTTTGATTTCAGAGCTAATGATAATATAAGATTATTATCATACAAACTGCTTGGTTCAATTTTTTTTGTATTTCCAGCTTCCGGTGGAATCTTCCAGTGGAATCACTTTGATTAAGGCTCAGCCAGTGCCTAGTACTTCTGGAGTTCCCCTTGTCAGCTTAGAGGTATGTACTCATTTTATAACAACATTGACAACCTGACAATGTCAGCTCTCAAACAAGAATATGTATATAAAATATTAAAAATATAGGGAACACTCTTGACGCAGGTGCAAATAAATATCTGTATGTGTAAGCATCACGAAAATAAATAGCCTTATTAAATTTTAAACCCTTTAGCAGCTTCAAAGTCAGGATAGTTCCCGAATAGGCCAATTAAGTTGTCAAACAAATAAAATATAACAAATGGAATATTGTATTGTTTATTTATTTATATGGGTTGGGCTTCATGTTACTCGTAACTTCACCACTTTGAATGCAGAATAAAAGTTCATAAAAATCTTGTTTACAGAAACGAACTCAAATCAAGAAGTTGGAGCAAAAGTGTGACAGTAAGGACACGGAATGAAAAAGTTCGCGGGCAAAAGAAAAAAATAGCAATAAATTTGTATTTTTTTTATTTATCTTTTATTTACTTCGATGTCTGTCCGTCTGCCTGTCTCAAGGCTGTATCTCATTAACCACTATAGCTAGACTTCTGAAATGTTCACAGATTGTATTTATCTGTTCCCGCTATAACAAAAAATACTAAAAACAAAATAAATATTTAAGAGAGCCCCAAAACAAATGTGTTTTTTTTTTTTGCTAGTTTTTGCTTGATATCAATAATGGCAAAAGGTAGGCACTTGAAATGTTTACAAAGTACTCAGTTGTATACATACTTTAATAATTGATGGTAAAACTAAAATAAACTATAAACCATTCGTGCGCGAGTGCAACTCGCAGTTGACCGACTTTTTTGACCTTTTTTGCCCGATATTAATAATGGCAACTTAAATAATTAATAATAAACTTAAAATAAGTTAAATAATTTTATTAAAATTAAGGGGGGCTCCTATATAAAAAACTATATTCGCCTATATTTTTGTCTATGTATTGTACGGCAATCTTCGTGCGTGAGTCCAAGTCGCACTTGGTTTGACTATATTATTGTAATATGTGAGCAACTTCAAATGGTTTATTGCTCACCTACGAATAATAAAAACTAAGGAAACGTAACTCCCATACTTCAACCGTTTTGAATTTGGTTTCTTTTCGCACACTACACTCAAATTTACGAAAGAAAGCCGTTGACAATTATTGTCACTTCTATATTGTGTACCGAATACATGCATAAAGTATGCATGTATTCGTGTCACATTTTGTAGGTCACTCGTGGACACAATTTTTGACACAGTTACTCTTCCTTAGTTTTTATTATTCGTAGTTGCTCACATATAACAGTACGCTCACATGATATAACATCTTAGTTTATCGATATCCTCGACAAATATCAACCGAGTGTCCCATCACTATAGACCGCCATGTTTAGTTCTTGGCAATATGGCGCCGGCCACGCTTATTATGTAGTTATGTCGCTTCCATCTGTTTCCTTTTTATTGGACTCAGCTGATCTCAGACTGGCCATGTAAGCATTGTCTAATAGTATCTAAAATTCAATAAAAAAAACTAGGTATAATTCATTTTCAATTTGTCAACTTGTTGTCAACAGACTTCAACCATACATAAAAGAGTATAATTCGTATTTATAGACTTGTCACTCAAAAATCTGTCATCTTTCCTAGTGTGTGTGCTGTAGTGTGTGTAGTGTTTTATTTGTTAAAAAAATGTATGATAAAAGCATAATTACAAAATAATATTAGCTCGATGCACTCCTTCACCATAGCATTCGAAGAGACGGAAGCGAGGTCAGAGTTCCTCCTAAGTCCTATAATCCAATCAAGAGAGCTCTATTTCACCCTATCTATATTCAATATTCATAGAAACGACTAATAAAATAAAAAGTGTGTCACCGAATGTTTCGTACTTAATGCAAAATCATCCCACCACTTTACTCTAAATATAGGTAGGTAATGAGGAAACCAATTACAGATTAAGTACAATAGTAATTACTGCTTACACACAACCGCAAAAATCTGGACCTCAGTTCTTAAAATATTGTAATAATTTATTTCTTTCTAGCTGGAAGGTCAAGAAAAGTAGGTAAGCATTGCCTAAAGGAGGAGAAAGTTGGAGGAAGAAAAGTTGGGAAAAAGAAGAAAGTTCTACAACGACATCTTTATTCTAGAAATGAATGTAATACAATTTGCAAACAATTAGTCTCCAACACAACCCCACCACCTGCAAGAGTCGGAGAAACAAACGCAGATCATGACAAGGTAGAGGAAAAGTTGAGTTAACTCGAAAAGCTCTGAAGCAAAATTAATAGTGTTAATGGGACTTTGAAGAACACAAGTTATTGGCGAGCGAGACATTGGCGCCGCACTAGCGCCGACGCCACCGGTTCATATAAACGCGTGGTGAGCGCGCGCCCCGCTCAGTGGAAGGAGGCTAGCGCTCGACCCGCGTCGCACCGTACCGCGCTCAGCGCACGCGCACCCTGCACCGCGCCCGAGCGCCGCCGACCACACCGCGACTTCGACACAGAGGACAGAAATCATGTTCGTTTAGTTCACTCGTATTTCGTCCTTAAGACGTAATCGCAGACTCAGTTCGTTCTTTGTTTTATTGAAAAAAAAAACGTTATAAATTCATAATGGTTAGCGGAAACAAAAACCCCGAGGATCCGATCAAGATACCGCCGAAGAACCGCGACAAGAAGACCAACAACTACAAGCGAGCCAACTTCATCACGAAAACATGGTTCATGTGGATGATGCCGACGTTCTGGAGGGGCTACAAGAGGGACCTGTACGACTCCGACCTCACCAAGCCCAAAGACAACCACCTCTCCGACAAACTCGGGGACCGACTCGAAAAGTGAGTACCTATACGTCCTCCTTTACGCTCGGCTCGCGTTCTGTAAACTATGGTTGACGTGACTGTTTTAAAATTAACGGAAATTCCGGTAAATCTTTGTTGTTAGTATCGATCTTTAACCAATTGAGTTTACAGACATTGACCTTATATCCACAAGGTGATGTGGAAATAAGATAACTGGTTATTTCGTTATTAACTAGACCCGCCACTTAAACATATGAGTAAGGATGTCTTAAACACGATTTCGTAGAAAATCAGTTTCTCAAATATTTTTGTGTGTTTGTATTACACAACACATCGAACCGCCTTCTGTCCGTTGGCTCACGCTAACGAATATACCTAAAGTAGAGAATATTCATGTAAATTAAATTAATTAATATGTATATCCACATGAACGAAACCCAACAGGAAAAAATATTCAAGATTTTACGAACAATCTTTGTTACTGAGATAAATTTATAAATTTCGATATTACCATAAGTAATCAAAAATCGCGGAAATGTAGGCATATTTCTCAGTAGGTAAAATTGAACAGGTTCCTGGTTTCAATATGTTCATTGCTAAACGTATGCCAGATCTGTCTAACTAGAAATTTCTATGCAGGACTAAAATATAAACAGAATCGTTGTCAGTTTTGTTGTGTGTTCATGCAAGCATGACGATTATTATAATTAAATACACAAATATTTAAAATTTACATTGCGCTGTTAGAGATTATTATAACTGAAATAATATTACTTTTTTTCTCGTATATATCGGATAAAGTACATCTGATTTTGATAATATTTTATTTTTTACGGAACTAAACTAACTTATAAACTAACAGTCTTATTCATAAAAATCCCCTTATATGGTTTTAAACACTCATTACTTAAAATGCTTACTAGAACCAATAAACCTCTTATAAAATTCTCTATCCATAAACGTTCTATAAACCCGTCATAACTATAGGTCTACCAGGATCTGATGGCAAAAAGTGAGAAAGTAAATTGACTGTAGCAATACCGGGGTAGTTGGAATAAAACATTTTGATCATTTTTTGTCCTTATAGCGGCTGATTCTGTGTGTGAAACATGCAAATATATAAATTTATCCAATGATCAAGGATATTTTTTGAAAATCTGCTGTCAAAATTTGCCATCAGATATGTGTATATCGGTGACATGTAGACTTGATTTGAGATTTAAAATAAATACACTCACTTTTCCACATTTTCCTTATGTTTACGCTAAAATGAAACCATTATCACTCTTTCACAGTTTTTACGCTACAATAAAGCCATCCTCTTTTTCCTTATTTCCACTCTAAAATTAAGTCATCCTCAGTCAGAAACAGGTAGTATAAAAACACCTACTCTTAGAGCCCAACCTGTAATTATATGCATAGTATAATATTAAATTTAAGCAAATATTCTAAAGTATATAAAAACATAATTATATGTGAGTCTCCTTCCTCGCATACAACCTTCATTTTTGTCTATTCTGTTTTTACACTTCCCGGTCATTCATTATATTATGTAATAATAATAATAATAATAATTTTATTTTCAGATTAATATCCATAGCATTTTTAAGTCAATACGTTACCAAGCATTATCAGAACTTATACACATTAAGCAATAAATTATTATGTTATTAATTTTACGGTTCAATGACAAATGACAAATGATATTATAAAACAATAGAATGCATGATTATATTGGATTAACCTACGAAAAATAATAATAAAATTAAACCTTTATTATGGTGTTATACTCGCGAATAATCTTTATTGAATGCCCTTACTAACTTAGCCTAACTTGTATAGGAGGGAGGCGAGGCACACTACAATGGCGCAGTCGAGAAAAAGTTTAAATACTACTAGAAGCGCTAAATAATGACTAATAGTCCATATGTCCCAATACTTGTGCGGCGCCTGCGTTAAAAACTAAAAAATACCACAGAACAGAATGTTTTGATATCCCCAAAATAAAATCATAATCCAAAAATTGGCAAAATTATAGAAAAAAAATTTAACACGACAATTTTTTATCATTTTACAGCCGCACATACAGCTAAATTATTAAAATGTTTAACAAGGAAGTTTGATATAAAATAATCGGGAACGCGGTTTAAATCCTTCCTAAATCTAGGCGGGCGGGCCAAGCGAAAAAGAGAACAAAAGATTGAAATTTAGCCTTGCTCCCTTTTTCCTTTAACGTTTAAAACAAAAGCTTTATGATGTACCTAACATTTATTACAAAATATTAAAATAAACCAAAAAATATTTGCTTCCACGCTGAATCTAAACTGTATATTAATAATGTTGTGTGAGTTTCTTGCGCCGGTTCTTCTCGCCGGGTTAGTTCCCGAACCGGTGGTAGGCAATTTTCTGAAAAGATTCGATTCAAGTTTACTCATAAATAAAACATTTTTTATTTCAATTTTTAATGCTGCAGAAAAAGCTAACACAGTGTTTTATTTTAAATTTTGAAGGAACTTTCACAACCAAACGACAAACATAAATTATATAAAGCTCGTTTCAGCTTTTTCATATAGTTTTCCAGGCCAAGTTGTTGATAAAATCTCAAAAAATTAAAAATAGCTAAGTATAGCACTAAATTAATGTCTGTTCCTAATGGCTAAAGTAAAACATATGAGCGAAAAGTAAACTAACTCGATTTTCCTCAAATACTAGAAAGCACAGGAAAGTGTTATTTCGTAAGGACATTGTCGCATTGCATTTTCCCCGCTGTACTTGGTGAAAGAAACAACCTCATAAAGTATAGCCTTTACACAATATTCCTTTAAAATATTATATAGCATTAATTTTTCAATCCCTTTTGCGGATATGCTTTAACGTTGTAAAAGGACAAATCTGTTGCTCGTTAGTAGTAATAATTACTAGCTAAGTTAATATTTTAAGACATTGTATAAAATTATATCATTGAGACACTGACCTGGCGGATTTTTAAAATGTTGTATATTTATCGAGTTATTAAGAAAAAACTAACTTGGCGATGATTCCGTGTCGTCCTTTTTCACCTGGCATATGAAAGACGGGCGTGAGTGTGAAGAGAGAAGGACGATGTTTGATTTTTTGGATTAGTCGCCCCCTTAATGCATTTTGAGTCTAGACGAAACCGCAGGTCCAACCTAGCTAATTACAAAAGCATTACACGCACTTTAATAGACGTAATAACATTATTCACTAGATTATACCAGCCGAAGCGGCATAATTTTATTGGCTAGAAATTATACAACTGAGAACAAATTCCAGGCGAGTAAAAACTAGACCGAATTCCCTGCCTCGTCTATTTATATCTAAGATTACCGAGTTGGGTGCGTTTACCTCGTCCGGAGAGGTTTTTACTCCATAAACTTTCATAGTATTCTATGTGTACTTTAAATAGCTGGCTCATTAGCTGGAACTGGTCCCGGGGGTGTGGGGGGGCTGTGGGGGGATCGCGGGTCTGCGGTGCACACCTTATCCTATAATCTATACGGTCAGCCATTTGCGCATCGCAATTTTTTGTATTTGCCCTTTTTGTGGGACGTTCGCCGCGTATTTATGTTACAAGCGCATCCCTTTTTATTAGAACTCATTACAGTTTATTGCGATCGCGATATCTATTTGTGATTACATGCTTGTGCAATGATCGTAATGTTTATTTTCACTTAATACACGTAACATGTCTACGTGTAGGAAAGTAACTTACATATTTTTTGCAACTTGTGAGTCCTGGCATATCCATAAATGTCCATGTATAAGGAGCATTTTTAAAAGCAGCAGAATTTTTAAAACGATTCCTTCACACAAGAATATTTAATCTACATAATATTAAAGTAATCATCTTACGTTTTTCAAATACATAACAAATACATGCGCTAATAAAACATAATTTATTCAAGGTGGAACATTATTACTAATAAAAGATCAAGGCGAACGGAATTAGGACTAAAGTAGAGAATTTTATTTATTCGCGGAATTCGTGTAAAAAATAATACTACGATTAAGATACAGAAAACACCAACATCTCAAGGAACTCACGTACGCTCTAAATATTGGGGATCCTTTAAAGGAAAATATATAAACAACGCTAAGTGTTTTATTTATTTTCGGTACGAACTGTTAAAATCAAAACTTGTTATACCATAAAGGTTACTACTTAGAACTCACTGCTTTACCGAGAAATGCACATAACGTAAGCAAACATGGCATCATCTATTTTACTTAGACATTAACGTTCGTTTGTCACATTCAAGTGCGTAAATCGTTTCATTGAACGAGCCGATTTTGATAGTATTTAAAGTGTCAATATTAAAGGCTTAATTTTTTCTACAACATTCGGTACATGGCAAGCTAATCATCCTAATAATAGTAGCAACTTTTTAAGTAATGTTGCTGGTAAGATCTACACCGAAATTATGTCCTTAGTTGCTGACAACCAACCGTGGAAGCATGGATGCCATTAAAATTTATAATAACCAAAATAAAATTTATAAATAATAATTTATAAGTAAGAAATGTGATAAAAATAGTCTTTTTAACTGATGTTTAGATTTTAACCAGGCAAAATGAAATACACATTGTTATAATCATTTGTAGCCAGCGTCGACCGCGGACCAGCTACTGAAATTGTTCACTACAACTTACAAGGCGTATCATGCTATTATTATAAATGCGAAAGTGTGTCTGTCTGTCGATCTAACTGTCTGTCTTTACTCTGTCTATGACCTCTTCACGCTGAACCGATTTTGATGAAATTTAAGGTATGGTGATAGTTTGAATCTCGGGAAAGTACATAGGATACTTCTTATTTATGGAAAAATGTATGGTTCCCGTGCGATAAACGCATTTCTGCGCACAGCGCAACGGAGCTGCGGGCGTCGCGTCGTCGAGTTCGTCGAGTCGTAGCATCCAAATTTTTACAATAGTACTCTACATAATATAGGCCACGCGTATGAAGAACCCGAATCATATGAGCAAGCACGTTATTTTATTTAACAACGGGCAAGAACGACGCAATACATTTTAAACGACCAGTTTTTATATAGCATTCGCTAATATGGTGATTTTAAACATTATGTACATGTTACTCTCAAAGACCGAAAACGCTCAGTCGTCGTGGCCGTTTTCATTAGAGCCACAAGTCACATCGCGAATTTCGCGTCGTGGCTGTTTCACTGTGACCACAACGCGTTGTGAGCTATTTTTCCGCTCAATGAGCGTTTTCGGTCTTTGAGGGTAACATACATAATATATTGCCTGTTAAACGTTAAGTTGCACGTTACTTCATAATGATAAATAACTCACGACACAATTTATCAAGATTTCCTCGTGTTCTATTTACCACGTAAGCATGCTTTTTACGGGAGCATGCTTTTTATAATTAAAAAATAATAATAGTAAAAAAAAAACCAAAAAAATCACGCGTTTTTATTACTTTTTCAAAACATTTAACAAATTATTGCATTGTCATTGGCTCTTAATAAGTACGTATGCAAAGTTTCGAGTTAATTAGACTACCGGAGATAGGCAAAAATCGTGCTCAAAGATTCCGTTACATACATACAGCCCCTTATAAAAGCGTGCTAAAAACTAAACATAATAAATTCTCGATGCACTCCTTCACCATATAATCTATAACTGTGCAAAATTTCATTCACCTACGTTTATCCATTTTTCGTCAAAAGGGATACAAAGTTTTTCGCTCGCGTATTAATATATATAGATACTAGCTGTCCCGGCAAACGTTGTTTTGTCATATGAAGTATTTCGCCCATATTATTTTATAAAAGTGACTAAATAAGTATGTCACCATGGCAACGTCCATCGTTATCCCGTCGCACAAACAATGGTTGCTGTCAGTCTTGAGTTGTAGGCTGCCATTATTGATAATGAGCAAAAAAAGGCCAAAAAAATCACGTTTGTTGTATCACTTATTTGAAGTGAAGTGAAGAAACTTTATGAAAATATGAATAGAGGGTGACTTTATGAAGTGTGTCTGTCTGACTATTTGTCTGTTACCTCTTCACGCCCAAACTGCTTGTACTAAAATTTGGTATGGAGATATCGTTTGAGTCCCGGGAATAGACAAGGAATTGCGAGCGGCATCTGTCTGTCTGCCTGTCTATCTTTCTGTCTGTCTGTCTGTCTGTCTGTCTGTCTGTCTGTCTGTCTGTCTGTCTGTCTGTCTGTCTGTCTGTCTGCCTGTCTGTCTGTCTGTCTGTCTGTCTGTCTGTCTGTCTGTCTGTCTGTCTGTCTGTCTGTCTGTCTGTCTGTCTGTCTGTCTGTCTGTCTGTCTGTCTGTCTGTCTGTCTGTCTGTCTGTCTGTCTGTCTGTCTGTCTGTCTGTCTGTCTGTCTGTCTGTCTGTCTGTCTGTCTGTCTGTCTGTCTGTCTGTCTGTCTGTCTGTCTGTCTGTCTGTCTGTCTGTCTGTCTGTCTGTCTGTCTGTCTGTCTGTCTGTCTGTCTGTCTGTCTGTCTGTCTGTCTGTCTGTCTGTCTGTCTGTCCGTCCGTCCGTCCGTCCGTCCGTCCGTCCGTCCGTCCGTCCGTCCGTCCGTCCGTCCGTCCGTCCGTCCGTCCGTCCGTCCGTCCGTCCGTCCGTCCGTCCGTCCGTCCGTCCGTCCGTCCGTCCGTCCGTCCGTCCGTCCGTCCGTCCGTCCGTCCGTCCGTCCGTCCGTCCGTCCGTCCGTCCGTCCGTCCGTCCGTCCGTCCGTCCGTCCGTCCGTCCGTCCGTCCGTCCGTCCGTCCGTCCGTCCGTCCGTCCGTCCGTCCGTCCGTCCGTCTGTCTGTCTGTCTGTCTGTCCGTGTGTCCATCCGTTCGTCCATCCGTCCGTCCGTCCGTCTGTCTGTCTGTCTGTCAGGTTCACAGCCTCTTAAGGTTGCGAGCGACGTCGAATATGTAAGTTTGAACTGGGAGGATTTAGGTGTCAAAACTTGCTAGGAAAGGCCAGTTTTTATCAGAATTAAAATGTTCAATTACTTAAATGTTAAATGACTGATGCAATGAAAACTGGCCAAGTTAAATCTAATCTACTTTAAGATCTTACATTATTTAAATAACAGCAATTGTTATAGATATTTAATAAAGCAAAGATATAGACTTTATTATCTGTTCGTAATGTTATTTGGTTCTTATAAATACATATTTCGATTTTCCATAGAACTTGGCACTCATTTAGATCTCCATTCTTTTTACGGCGAAGTCCTTAGACAAGCATAATGTTTGTATTGAACTTGGCTCTCCTTTTTTAAAATTTTATGTTTTTGGTGGGATCCATATTGTAGGACTGTATAGAAAATAACCATTTTGCCATCTTGGATGATCGGCCATATTGAATGTAGATTGATGTCAGATACCATATCGTGTATTGTCATCCAAAACGTGTATACAAAATTTCATCTCAATCGGTTAAATATATCTATTTCAAAATTGAGTTCCAAAATTCCACCCGAACATACATACTTACATATATACAGAGCAAGTTAAATAATAAAAGCTTTTAAAATACATAATAGAAACGCTACATAAAGACGGAGAATAGTTTGAATATGTCTATATTTTTTACGGTATATGTAACTATACTGTACTCGGCGAAACATGGCGGTAGCGGTCATTGACTCCCTGTCAAAAACTTGTCATTTTCTATACAAAGCAACGATTGGCAACATCTGATACTTCATTGTCAATCGCGGTTTATATAGAAAATGTTAAGATTTTGACAAGGAGTCTATGACCGCTACCGGCATGTTTCGCCGAGTACAGTATAGATGTTGCCCACAACTTCGTTCGTGTAGAAGAAGTTTTATCGCGCGATAACCGTACATTTGTCTACGATCAAAGTTATTCTAGTATCCCGGACTCAAAGTATCATCATTCTAAAATCCATCAAAATAGGTTCGGCGTTTTAAACGTAAAGAGGTAAAAACAGACACTTTCGTGTATAATTTCAGCTTGGATAAATTACTCTAGATTAAGAACGATGACTAATTGAGGCAAAAGATATATTTAAAGATATTTAAGAAATTTTTGCAAGTATAATATTTTAACGACTTAGCGAGCACGTGATATGTTTATCGTTGGTAGTGATCACAAACACGTATATACCACGGAAAATTTCGTACTTTGTCTTCCCTTGTACCCTAAGTAGTAGTTTGGCAAAAAAAAAATCGTAATATTTTTAAGAAAAACATTACGAAATGCTTTGCCAAACTTAGTGTTTTCAAATATTTTTCGAAAATCCCTCGAATTTGAAAAAAACAGTCTCGAATGCTATATTTACAAAACATACAACAGATAGTTACGAATTGAGTGTAATAAAATATAATAATATAAGTATTTTAGGTAAATATTTCTAAAAATCTTAGTCATGCCATGCCCTTACTAATAAACGCTGTATAAGCTTTGAATAGTTATCAGTGTTTTGTCTTCTTCAATCCAATTAAAAATGTCACTTGTGTGACAGGAACAAAACACTGTATAACTATTCAAAGCTTATACGACGTTTATTAGTAAGGTGGTATATGTATACGACATGTGTAATACTTTATAAGTGGAATATTATCAAAACTTAAGTCTACAGCATTATGAAAAATAAAGTTAAATTCAGGCAGAGTATTTTGCTATCTTAAAACAAGGCAAACTGAAGAAATAGTAGCTTCTCAGGAGAACTGTCAACAAGTGCACAAACACATGAATACACACCGGCACCACAGAAAAATAAATAAAAAAATATATATATATCAAGAATAATTTTCTGTAAAGTATAGGAAAATACAATCGCCTTCTCAGGAGAACTGTCAACAAGTGCACAAACACATGAATACACACCGGCACCACAGAAAAATAAATAAATAAAATATTATATATCAAGAATAATTTTCTGCAAAGTATAGGAAAATACAATCGCCTTCTCAGGAGAACTGTCAACAAGTGCACAAACACATATTTTTTTTATGAAATAAGGGGGCAAACGAGCAAACGGGTCACCTGATGGAAAGCAACTTCCGTCGCCCATGGACACTCGCAGCACCAGAAGAGCTGCAGGTGCGTTGCCGGCCTTTTAAGAGGGAATAGGGGAGGGTAGGGATGGGAAGAGAAGGGAATAGGGGAGGGAAAGGAAGGGAATAGGGTAGGGGATTGCGCCTCCGGTAAACTCACTCACTCAGCGAAACACAGCGCAAGCGCTGTTTCACGCTGGTTTTCTGTGAGAACGTGGTATTTCTCCGGTCGAGCCGGCCCATTCGTGCCGAAGCATGGCTCTCCCACGTAACTGACTGACTGTACATGAATACACACCGGCACCACAGAAAAATAAATAAAAATATACTTATATCAAGAATAATTTTCTGCAAAGTATAGGAAAATACAATCGCTTAAAACCCTATCAAGGCAAAATTAGTAACAAACCGCTAAGAGACGAAATCTGAAGACGCAAACTTCGTACTTAGTTCGTAATTAACACTTTTTGTGTCACTTCCAGCAAACTCTGCAATCATAAGTAAATAAAGGTTATTATTGAACACTTAATGGTTATGTTTTAAACTTATATTTAAAACAATATAATAATGGTTAATATTTGTGTCTGAGTGCGGCAGACGGCATGCAGTTAATGCACTGCCGTACTCAGAGACCAATATTAATTACATAACTGTAATTAAATGAAGATTTTGACATAATAATACATATTAATAATTTTATTTTAATTTAAATTAATATATTATATTTTAATATATAAATTAATATTATATATAAATTAATATATTTAAATATATTAATATAATATATTTAAATTAATAACACATATTAATACTTATGGATGAATAGTGTCGGAAATAAATGATTATTATAATTATTATTATTATTAAGCCCCATACATTATCTGCCAAACTCTTCATTAAATTGAAGTTTAATCATCATTAAATATCTATGAGTTCGGCTGTTTGAGCATTTTGTCTTTTATTAGCTACTTATTTAATGTTAATGTTTAATTAAGAATTTTTTTAAATGAAATAACTGTATATTTAATAACTTTTGATGACAAAATTCCAATTTAGTAGATCAGACATGCTGTTTTCAAACAAATCTGGTGAAATCTCCAATATAAGCCACCTGGTGCGGAACATTGTTGTTGTACCTCGAGAACATCACCAACTTTAGAAGTTTCAAACTTTGGTACCTATATAGATTATATTAAATTTATACGTGCATAAATTACATGCTTTAAAATATTGAGTAGCTGTTGCTCGCGGCAATAAAATCTCAAAATTTTTTTTTGTTATAAAATTTAGATTATTAGAATACCAATATCGTAGTGTTACTGTGTTACCTACGTGAATAAATTACTTTGATTTGATCGAAATTCGTTGAAAAAGATTTTGCGTTAAAAATAACAAACATCCATCAGTTCGTCAGTCGGTAATTTTCAACATTTATATTACTTAGTAGGGCAGACTTTTGGTTTGGCAAATTGGCAAATATAAATCCTACTAATATTATAAAGGTGAAAGTTTGTATGGATGTATGGATGTATGTATGGATGTTTGTTACTCTTTCACGCAAAAACTACTGAATGGATTTTAATGAAACTTTACCATAATGTAGCTTATACATCAGAATAACACATAGGCTACAATTTTAACCGACTTTCAAAATGGGGGAGGTGTTATGTTCGTTTTTTTATGTTCAACAACTCCGGCGTATGTGAACCGATTTTCAAAATTTTTCTTTTGGTGTATAGCCTATAGGGTATCATCCCAATTTGGTACTATAATATTCACAAAAGTGGTGACCTGATGAAGGGATCCATAAGTAACCGAGGGAACTTCTCAAAATGTATATCGAAACATGTGGTGACTTCGGTTTCGTCAGAAGCATTCTAAGCATAGGCTACCAACAAGTAAGATTTTGCGCCAAGGTATAGCATGTTTCGGAAGGTGCTGAGAGAACTCCTGATTCTTTATAGATACAAGTTTGAGAGTTTCGGTGTTTTTTAAGAACGGTAAGCATATGCTTCATGCAAATTACATTCATCGTTATCATCATCATCACTACCATATTATACCATGATTCGTCCCATGATTATGAGACTATTAATATGACCCTATTATTGGTACTTTTTAGTCTTTTAGATCGAGACTCGAGTTTGTCAAGCGATTAAAAAAATATATTATAAACCTGAAAAGTTAGTTTTCTTGAACGCGCTAATCTCAGGTACTACCCTTTGGTCCGATTTAAAAAAATATTTCAGTGTTAGATGCTCATTTATCGAGGAAGGCTATAAGACATTTATTATTATCACGCTAAGTTTAATAGGACCGAAGAAACAGAGGAAACTGTGGAAAAAACGGGGAAAATTATTAGAAAGGGTTTATCTCACGAACTACTGGAGCAATTCTTATGTTATTTGGCACAGATATAGAGTAAACCACGTAAGGGGACATAAACTATTTTTTGGCGGGAAAATGTACAGTTTGCGTAAAATTCCTAATTTACGCGGGCGAAGCCGCGCGGGACATCTAGTTCATTTATAAATGAATTTAAATTTGCCAATTTGCCAAGTCCTCATAAGAAGGGCTACGTATGTATAATATGTTGAAATAGCAAACTTTTCCTATGATATAATGATTATCTCGTGACAAGATCTAGCTTTTTCTAGCCTCAGTATGACTAGCTCACATGATCCGTCGTAACGACCATGCACCATAGAAGGCCACGTTCCTTTGAAGGCCAACTGTTAAAAAGTCGTAGTTATCGTCATGGTAAGACATATTCCTTCTACTACACACTTAGATCCATCAAACTTAAGGCCACGAACGCGGCGGCACGGCGAGTCGATCGCGCCGCAATTATGGCAGTGCGATCTCACTGTTTGTAGACTTTGGTTGTCGAAGCTACAATTGTAATTTCCGCACCCTGAAAAACTTTAGTTTTTAGTTACATAACCTATATCTATCCTACATTTTATTACAGGGCATTGTCGTATAGGGATATGTGTATGGTACTAATAAAAGAAAATCTACTTATGCCTCGATTTAAGTTAAAATATTGGTAATGTTCCTAGGAAGGCCGGTGGTTCCTTATAAGACCCAACCAAAGATTTGATAGTTGGCCTTGCTAGGGAACATGAACTTTACAAGGAATGCGTTCCGTAAAAATTAAAATAATGTTGTTTTTTATAACATCTTTACTAATATTAGGATTATTAAACTTATACACGCATATTGCGCGACGAAGCGCGTCACGTAGCCGTCAACACGTGACAAAGTGTAGTTTTTAAGAATATAATAATATGTATGTTAGTCTGTAAGGTATTTGTATTATGGGCCTAGATGCCTGAAATAAATGGTAAAATAAAAATAAAAGAAAAAAAAATATTGAACATTTTGGCCTTATAAAGAACGGACCCATTTAACATTAAAAAAAAATTTGATTGCATTATAAAACGCATTGGCAATTAGTTATATGTTGTCAATGTGATACTCATTACTACTATTTTTAAAGAATTTCCATTAATATATTCTTAGTTATAAGATGATGTTCAAGCAATGTTCGTTATAGTTGTTTTATATGATATAAATATATTGAGCATTTAATGTGTTGCTTAATTGAAAGAAATGCAGATAAATAAATACTTGTAACTCTATTTTCTAGTTTAACGACTGATGTATAATATTGGCCTTGTTTGGAGCTGTGTTCCTAGCAAGGCCATTTGGAAGAGCTTATCAAAACTTAAGTTTATTAAATAGCTATTGAAGCTAGGTTAAAAAAAGATTAATTATAATATGATACCTTATAAAACAGAACATTACTTGATAATTTGTTTTCTTAATTTATTTAGTTAATAAACGAATAAAAAGCATTTTCCCGTTAGAGTGAGAGTTCCCCTTACATGGTTCATGGTCCTTATATTGGCCATAAACATGTTATTTATACACACGATCATCTAATTGGAACGTGTCTCAGTGTGTTGACGACTACTCTAAATGTCAAACAAACATCTTGTCCTTGAATAAAGTTGTATAGCATAAAGAGGGCGCTAAAGGCTTAGTGTCCTATACATTGACTAGGAGTCCAATTTAACGAAGTTAGAATAGACATGATGACTATATTTTTTTTTCTTATTGGTAATTGAAAGACCCTTAAAAAATAGAAACATCGCTGAAAGAATGACTCTGATAGCTTAAAAATTCACCAAGATATGACAATTCAAACATCTCATAAAATAGACCTGCCCGAAACGCTCCCTACAAAGTGCTACGAAAGAATGACGTCACTCTTTCGTAGTTTGTACGCATCGGGAAAGAACTTTGTTCGGTAGGTATATTAAATATTGCATTTATGAAAGTGGTTTCATAACAAAAGTTGCTTTTAATTGCATACGTTATCGAATGGTATACAAATATTAAGAAATTTAATTGAAAAAAAAATCGACTTGATTATCCAACTTTGAAGGCGCATAACAAAAAAAATACAAATGCTATTACCGTGATTTCTTTATTTTATTAACAAAATTCGCTAATCTTTGACCTTGTCATCATCCCTATTATTACGACTTTATGGCATTTCAGATTAATAGCAAACGCAAAATTGGACTCCAAAACTGGGACAATCTTAAAAGTATAGCTATACGTTTTCGCTCAGTCACCTCTATAAGTTTTTTGGGCAACTAATAGTTGCTTATAGTTTAGCTTTAAGGATTACATTAATTTTTATGATTCTTACGTGTAACGTGATCTCCATATACATTTAAAATTAGGAAAGAAGTAAAACAACAATTTACTTAATAAAGTAATTGCAGCTTTACGGACAATTTTACTTAAAGGATGAGTCATATGATGAGGCACCGACGTCAAACCTGGAAATATGGGTCATAACAAAGGAAATTAACGTTTACGAGGAGAGAGAAAAGTAGATAACTTTATGCTGATGATTTGCAGATCTACATTCAAGAAAAGGTTGAAGATTGTAACTGTCGCGATTAGAAACATGAACAGGGACTTAGAGGCTATAAACGCGTGGTCCGCAAATTTCGGTCTACATGTAAACACCAGTAAATGTCAAGCCATCTTGATTGGCAGTCCGCGTTTGTTGAGCCGAATCGACATTAGAGCCCTTCCACCCGTCGTCTTTGGCAATAGTGTTATTTATCCCTTTTAGCTCTAGTGTTAAAGATCTCGGGCTATATATAGACAATAGTCTCAATTGGCGTTCACACATAACAAACGTTTGTTGTAATGTTACCATCTCCTTGAGATCTCTTTATCGATTAAAAAACTTTTTACCTTTTAATATAAAGTTGTTGGTTCCGCTGCTGGATTACGGTGATGTTTGTTGTTTCGAACTCCGTGAAGAACTGCTTAACAAACTTGACCGTATGCTAAATAACTGCATCAGGTTCATTTTCAATCTTCGTAAGTTTGATCATGTCTCTTAATACCGATCTAAGCTGCAATGGCTGCCAATTCGTCAACGTCGATCCAGCATTGTCCACTCCTCTTTCCATGTACAGTCCAACCTCCTTTGGAACGCCCTCCCTCAAGAAATCAGGATATCCCCTAACAAAAATATCTTTAAACAGAGTTCGTCAATTGTATTTAAAAAAATCAGTTGAATGATAATGAGTAATTAGATTTAGTTTCCACAGGAATTCATGTTTAACAAATTTTTCCATATTTTCTTTTGGTAATTATTTTATGTACCTAGGTATATTTTAATTATTTAGTTTAAATATGTATGGTATTATCATAATATTATAGTGTATATTAGTATGTAATAGATAAGTACGATTTATGTAGGTTTATTATGATAAAATGTATAAAAATAAAAGTTGAAAAACTATAATATTTAAACTAATATTGTTTTAGATTTCGCCTATTCTTAGACATTCTCATTATCACCCTGGTTGGCTGGTAGAGAATGCCACTAGGCATTAATAAGCCCGCCTATGTAAATATTTGTATGAAGTGTTTAAATAAATAAATAAAATAAATAAGTAATTGCGACACGTAGAGGGAAGTATTCAAGAAGGTTTAGCCAAGTAACCTTATCCGAATACGCTAAAGAAGTTCTAAATTCAAACTTACGTTTTGACGAATCTTTGCTAAATGGCATGTGGTTTGCAATGCCTTGATTTTGACCTCAACAGTAAAATAATGAAAGTATATTGGCTGCCACTGAGCCTTACTCAAATAACACGAAATGTAGTTAGTGGAGTGCTTAGAGCGTAAAAATCATGCAAACCTCCGATTTCCGTAATAGTGGATGAAAATTGAAAAGAAAAAAGGAATGTGTTGCTGATAACATAAATAAAAAAGTTTACTTATTGAAAAGTTGTGCTTTTTATTTTTAAATTATTCTCTTCCCCTTCAGTTACACTCATAAATTCTAAAATTTTATAAGAAAACCTGCATTTCTTTTAGTTCAGTTAAGTAGCAAAATAATACAATATATTATTATTTTTTTTTATTTATATCGTTGCTTATATTCCAAAAAAAGAAAACTGATAAATGACGCTCCTTTTTTTTATGGTTTTAATAGGAAGTTTAAACTTATTTCATAGGTTTGACAAAGCCTTCTATTTGCCAATGTATATAATTTTTTAGCTCTTTCTTTAATAAATTTTCTGAAAATGTAGCAAAAACTTTTCACATATATTCTTTTACTTAGTTATTAACAGAATAAAGTTTATTTTTTATTTATATTTCATTATTAATTACATTCACTAAAACATGTTTGAAGGAAAATATATACAAATTAGTTTAAGGACTGATATTTTTTGTATTTAAGTGAGCATTCTCCAAACATAGCTTGCAGCATGTGTCTTGAGTAAGTACGTGAAATATGAAGTACCCTAAGTTTTTTCTGGCTATTAATAGGAAGTTTAAATATATTTTATAGGCTAGATAAAGATAAATTTGTCAATGCGTTTAACTTTTTAGCTGTTACTTCAATAAATTCTCAACAAATGTAGCAAAACCTTTTTCGTCCATTTTACACATTTAGTACTTAAAACTCATCATTTCTCTAAAAATGAAATGCGCACAATAAGTGCATAATAACAGACTTTTCGTTTCAACCCTCATATCCTCACAAACCTCTTTATTTTGGTTACGACGAGCGTTAGTCTCTAAGAACTTTGCAAAAATTTTATATTTTTATTTAGCTTCTCCTAGACTAGAAAAGCAAACTTTCTTTTCTAAAAATTATATTTTTGGTTAATTTTTAATGTAATCAATCGGATGAAAGTCATTAAATAACAGTCTCAAATGTCTCAATTTTTTTTTTCTTTTTGTTGACTGGTGTTGGTGAAATTATTAAAAAATTGAAAGCACAACAAATTTTTTGGTAAACTTTTCAAGTTATAGTGTAAAAAAGAAAATGACACCTCAAAAACAAAAATCCATTCACTATAACAATTTTCGGAGACCTCCGGGCGCTGCACTAAGTGTCAAACAAAAATATTAGAAAATTTTACATTAGTCATCGCAAATGACATTGTTTTCTAACTTCGCCGTCTTCAAGATGACGTTCCGGCTTAAAGTTCTACTTTGGGCCTTGCTGGATGACCATTGACCATGATTGTCGTAGTGGTCTGCCGTCTGGAGTGTGCGCAATCAACGTCGATCATAAGCAATCAAAGTCGATTATACCTCTCTATAGTAACCGCCTATATTTCTATTGTCCATGAGCCAACGTAGAGACCTTATTAGTTCTACTAGAACTGTAGAAAATAATATTTTTAAAAAGATAAAACCGACTTCAAAATTGTACGTAACTGAGAATTAAAATTCCCTATCTCAAAAACTGCTGAACCGATTTTGATGAAAATTGCAGTGTGCCTATGTTGAACAATTTCCAGTACAACAAAAAAAAAAAGAAATACTCAAATCGGACTTGTAGTTCCGGAGACAGAAACACAAAAACATACATATACACTTTTGAAATTTGGCACATTTGTTCAGATGCTGCTATAGACTAACATTCGTATAATATGTTATTTTAGTTAAAAGTTAATTGGACAGTTATGGAAATTTTACATACATACGGGTCGAATTGATAACCTCCTTTTTTGAAGTCGGTTAAAAAGCGAAAAAAGAGATTTCCCGTGGAATTCCTCCGTTCCGGGTAATTGTAGACGGGCTCATTGAGTAATGTTCGCTATGACGGCGGCATTTCGATAGCTGCCCGTACCACACAGGAACTCCGTCTTATTAACCAATTTAAGACGGTACTTTGGACTCGTTTAGACGAACGCAACACAAATATGTGAAAAAAATACTACTTAAACTGTTTTCTACTCCGAAACTTTCCTAATCACCTTTTGACACTAAAAATATGTACAATTGGCTTCGACATTTTCTTGTTTCTCATACACTCTCCTTGCGGAAAAACAAAGAAAATACTAACAAAAAATCTTCGTAGCGCTCTCTTTAACCGTACATACTTCTCTTTCGTCTTTATATTATCCATGCACTCAATTTAGACTAATGCAATAGAAATTACTCTGCAGTTGAGTTGCAATATTTAAATGCAGCTCCGCCCTTACATGCCGTTTGTGGAAACACAATTCAAAGGAGTCGCGTACTTTACAATTGAAACTAAAGTTGACTCGAAAATATCTGCTCGTTACCGAGTAATTGAAAAGTCAAAACTGCGCATGTACTATGTTCAGTATTATTTAATACTAGCTGTCCCGGCAAACGTTGTTTTGCCATTTAAAGTATTTAAATCTTACCCCCTCTTTTGTCCCCTAAGAGGGGTGGGGGGAAAAATTTTATACACCAGATGTTTAGTTGGAAAGAACAGTTAATAATATGAAGTAAGTCCATTAAAGAAAAAAGTTTGATACAAAATCTGACCCCCTATTTGCTTCCCTTAGAGGGGTGGGGGGGGGATTGATTTTTATACACCAGATTTTGATTTGCAAGAAGACAAATATATCTGCGAAAACCGTATGCCAATCGGATCAGTAGTTTTCGTGTTAAAGCAAAAGTCTTATACAAATCTGACCCCCTCTTTCGTCCCTTTAGAGGGGTGGGGGGAATTTTTTTTATACCCCAGATGTTAAGTTGGAAGAAGACAAATATATCTGCGAAAACCGCATTCAAATTGGATCAGTAGTTTTCGTGTGATAGTGGAACAAACATACAGACAGACAGACAGACAGACAGACAGACAGACAGACAGACAGACAGACAGACAGACAGACAAAAAAACTAACCACATTTTTGGCTTCTATAGCGATGTAGTAATACCCCCCACTTATTATTTTTTGAATATCTTTAATGTACAGAATTTTCATTTCTACAGTTTTATTATATGTATGTATAGACTAGATATTCCGCGCGGCTCCGGCCGCGTAAATAAGGTATTTGCGGGAACTGCACATTTTTACTAAAAAAAGGAGCTTATGTCCTTCCTAGTAGTCTACCTATATCTGTGGCAAATAACATAAAAATCGGTTTTGTAGTTGGTGAAATAAACGCGTTTAAATTATATTTTTTCCCGTTTTCTCCATATTTTCCTATGTTTCTTCGCTCCTATTGATCGCAGAAAGCCTTCCTGAATAAATGGTATATCCAACACAAAAATAATTTTTCAATTCGAACAAGTAGTTCCAGAGATTAGCGCGTTCAAACAAACAAACTCTTCATCTTTATAATATTAAGTATAGATGCTTGGAATACCTTCTGACGGGTATAGTTAAGTTCCGTAGCATAATATAAATTTTATTCGAATGGAAACATTTTTATTTTATCTTTATTTTAAAATTCCGTAGCATACCTAATATAAATTTTATTAGAATGGAAACATTTTTATTTTATCTTTATTTTAACTAAATGCTAAACTTCGACTAACGAACGTAGATTAATATTATACTTACCGATCGTAAAAATATGATGTATAAAAAATACAAAAGAAACATGATATTATTTGCAGAGTTGTCTCACATCGAGTTTACGTTGTTTCTTTATCTAAAATAAATTATTGTCATAGTGTTGTCATAAAATATGTCAATTGATAAGCGATACATTTATGTGCATTCATATGTGCATTATAAAACTTAATAATGAGATATTATTATAAGTTTTCCGCTTCAAAGCTCATATTGTGTTAAACGACGTAGAAGCTTAACTGGAGATGACAGTACGAACTGCAAAAAACACAAATATTTTCACGGTTGATACACTCTGCTTGTACGATATTTTTGTTGGCATGATTAATATTGTGTTTTGTGTAATAAAATTTATGCGTATTAACATTTTTATATTTTTTAATTTAGCACAGAATTTAATGGAAGAGTGCTTAGCGCTGTAATAAGTTTAATGCTTTAAAAATCTAGAATTTTTGCTGCCAAACTCTTATTCAAAACATCAATAGATAATCAATAGAATAAATCAGTTATATTTTGATCGTATATACCCTTTCTAAATCGGCATAGTTCACGTCCTTCGCTAAACTAATGTCAATAGCAATAATAACACCGATCTAGCTTAAAAAATGTGACTCTTCCTGAATCTTGCATATATATATTATTTTAATAATTTGATCACTCATAATATTTTAATTAATTTTTTTGTAACTCATATGACATGATTTTGAATATCGAATATGGACAGGTTGGATCACGGGACAAGATGCTGTTCGAACAAAAGAGGAAATATTAAGAAGACGCGACCTTTCTACATGTCGAACACTGAAATAATGCATGATTTAGCGTGCGATATAAACATTTGAACGACATCTAATGTCGTTCAAATTCGAAGATAAAATAATTTGAATTGTTATCATCTAATATATAAAATTATCGTGTCACGGGTTGCGTGGTTGAACACCTCTGAAACGGTTCGACTGATTTTCGTGAATCTTAGTGAGCATATCCTCTAGGGTTGAGAATCGGACAACATCTACTTTTTATATTGATTAGCGCATTTGTTGAATAAATAATAGTAAATTATTACAGCTCGAGACTGATGGCGACCATTGTTTGTGCGACGGGATAGCGATGGACGTTGCCATGGTGACATACTTATTTTGGTCACTTCAATAAAATAATATGGGCGAAATCCTTCCTACTAATATTATAAAGGCGAAAGTTTGGATGTATGTATGTATGTATGGATGTTTGTTACTCTTTCACGCAAAAACTACTGAACGGATTTTAATGAAACTTTACAATAATAAAGCTTATACATCAGAATAACACATAGGCTACAATTTTAACCGAATTTCAAAATGGAGGAGGTGTTATGTTCGTTTTTTTTTTATGTTCAACGATTACTCCGCCGTTTGTGAACCGATTTTCAAAATTTTTCTTTTGGTGTATAGGTTATCATCCCAATTTGGTATCATATTCATAAAAGTGGTGACCTGATGAAGGCATCCATAAAAAATCGAGGGAACTCCTCAAAATTAATATGGAAACATGTGGTGACTTCGGTTTCGTGAGCAGTATTCTAAGCATATGCTACCAACAAGCAAGATTTTGCACCAAGGTTCGGAAGATGCTGAGAGAACTCCTGACTCTTTATAGATACAAGTTTGGGAGTTTCGACGTTGTTTTAGGAAGGGAAAGCATATGCTACTATGCAAATTACATTCATCATCATCATCATCACTACCATAAACTATTATAGACCATGTATCGTCCTGTTTGACCCTATTATTGGTTCTTTTCATAGTCTTTTATTATATATATATATATATATATATATATATATATATATATATATATATATATATATATATATATATATATATATATATATATATATATATATATATATATATATATATATATATATATATATATATAAATATATATACATATATATATATATATATATACCACTTAAACCGCGGGTAACACCGCGGGGCACAGCTAGTAGTTTATATGGTGAAGGAGTGCATCGAGCTAATATTATTTTGAAATTATGCTTTTATCATACATTTTTTTAACAAATAAAACATTACACACACTACCATATTTTTGAATGACAAGCCCTATACATACGAATTATACTCTTTTGTTTATGGTTGAAGTCTGTTTTCTTTTCTTTAATTTTGGCAACTTTACATAGATTTGCGTATATTGTGCCACAGACAAAAAAAATAGAAAAAATATTAAAAATTGTAGGGGTCACCATAGGTACAACTGAAACAAAAAAATTTTTTTTTTGAACGAAATTCCTTATCGCGCGTTGCGAAAGGGGGCTAGACGGAAAAAGTTGTAACGACACTTTTTGACCGACACTTTTTGCCACAGACATAGATCAAGATAGATGCTGATGATCTATCTTGATCTATGTCTGTGCTTTTTGCTATAGTTGTAAGCCATGCGGCGTGCGCGTGTTTCTCTGTCTGTCTGTCTCTCTCTCTCTCTCTCTCTCTCTCTCTCTCTCTCTCTCTCATAGAAAGTGTATACATGTGTTTTGTACATAAGAAATAACTTCGTGCCATCCGGGTGTCCCTTGACACCTCTCAAGTTTTTTTTCATCTAAACTATGCGTGTGGCCTGTGGGGTACCTATCTATGGATAGGCCTTTTAAAATCATATTGAGATTTCTAATATCATTTTTTTCCAATCTGAATAGTTTGCGAGAGAGACTCTTCCAAAGTGGTAAAATCTATGTCCCCCCCCCCCTCTAACTTCTAAAGTAGGGGCATGATTAGTCTAAAAAAATATATATGATGTACATTACTATAAAAACTACCAAGGAAAATTGGTTTGAACGAGAACTAGCAAGTAATTTTTTTTATACGTCATAAATGGTAAACCTTAATTTAACTTAATTTCATAAAAATAAACCTTATTGCTGCTGCCTGAACCCTTCATGGGCGTCTCCAACTCGCACTTGACCGATTTATTTTATTTTAAAAAATCCGGATTTTCGGATTCTCTCTCGGTTGGAAGATCTTCCTTTTCAGCCGCCACGTATATTCCCAAAATTTTAGTTTAAATGCATGGTTACATAATCAAAGGGTAAAAACGGGACCCAATTATTTACACATCGCTGTCTGTTCGTCTACCTGTTTCCAGGCTGTATCACAAAAACTTGAAATTCATGTTAAGTCGATATATTGTTATAAATATTTTATCTCATTAGTCACTGCGACTAGGTAAAAATTTTTAGCAAGAGTCTTGCATGAAGCAAGACTCTTGCATTGTCGGTCTTAGTCTTGATCTTGTTCTTGCACACCTAGTCTTGGTCTTGGTCTTGCTAGTCTTAGGGTAGTCTTGGTCTTGGTCTTGCATTTTTTGATAGACCAAGACCAAGACTGCAAGACCAAGACCAATTTTGCTCATCACTACTCGCGTATTAATATATTACTAGAGATCGCCCAATGGTCGAAATTCGACCTTAAATTTAATTAGCTTTTTCTTTTGGTTCCCCGTTTAAAGTATTGACTATTTTAGATTTAATAAAAAAAAAACAACAATCCATTTTTAATTTGACAACAGACTTCAGAGAGTTTTGCCGGGAATGTGAAAGAGTGCTGAATTTGTTTTTGTATTATTTTCCTAAAATTGTGTTATCTGGGTTTTTAATGTGTAATATTGGTAGAATATTAACCATTACATATTCGTTATCTTGCACAAGTGTAGGCAAATGTTGCAACTTCCAGAAACGTGCTTTTTTGTGTTCCCTTCAAAACTCCGTCGAAAGTTTTAGTAAAGCGTCTGCCACTTTACTGAATGTACTTTTATTTTGACTTTGACTAGACTTTGACTGCTTTGACTTTTATTTTGACTTTGACTAGACTTTAGACATGACGATATTATAGTAAAGTAAAACGATGATAAAAATTATTCATACCCTTGTCTGTGGCACAATATACGCAAATCTATGTAAAGTTGCCAAAATTAAAGAAAAGAAAACAGACTTCAACCATAAACAAAAGAGTATAATTCGTATGTATAGGGCTTGTCATTCAAAAATATGGTAGTGTGTGTAATGTTTTATTTGTTAAAAAAATGTATGATAAAAGCATAATTTCAAAATAATATTAGCTCGATGCACTCCTTCACCATATAAACTACTAGCTGTGCCCCGCGGTGTTACCCGCGGTTTAAGTGGTATATATATATATATATATATATATATATATATATATATATATATATATATATATATATATATATATATATATATATATATATATATATATATATATATATATATATATATATATATATATATATATATATACCACTTAAACCGCGGGTAACACCGCGGGGCACAGCTAGTAGTTTATATGGTGAAGGAGTGCATCGAGCTAATATTATTTTGAAATTATGCTGACTCTTCCAAAGTGGTAAAATCTATGTCCCCCCCCCCCTCTAACTTCTAAAGTAGGGGCATGATTAGTCTAAAAAAATATATATGATGTACATTACTATAAAAACTACCAAGGAAAATTGGTTTGAACGAGAACTAGCAAGTAATTTTTTTTATACGTCATAAATGGTAAACCTTAATTTAACTTAATTTCATAAAAATAAACCTTATTGCTGCTGCCTGAACCCTTCATGGGCGTCTCCAACTCGCACTTGACCGATTTATTTTATTTTAAAAAATCCGGATTTTCGGATTCTCTCTCGGTTGGAAGATCTTCCTTTTCAGCCGCCACGTATATTCCCAAAATTTTAGTTTAAATGCATGGTTACATAATCAAAGGGTAAAAACGGGACCCAATTATTTACACATCGCTGCCTGTTCGTCTACCTGTTTCCAGGCTGTATCACAAAAACTTGAAATTCATGTTAAGTCGATATATTGTTATAAATATTTTATCTCATTAGTCACTGCGACTAGGTAAAAATTTTTAGCAAGAGTCTTGCATGAAGCAAGACTCTTGCATTGTCGGTCTTAGTCTTGATCTTGTTCTTGCACACCTAGTCTTGGTCTTGGTCTTGCTAGTCTTAGGGTAGTCTTGGTCTTGGTCTTGCATTTTTTGATAGACCAAGACCAAGACTGCAAGACCAAGACCAATTTTGCTCATCACTACTCGCGTATTAATATATTACTAGAGATCGCCCAATGGTCGAAATTCGACCTTAAATTTAATTAGCTTTTTCTTTTGGTTCCCCGTTTAAAGTATTGACTATTTTAGATTTAATAAAAAAAAAACAACAATCCATTTTTAATTTGACAACAGACTTCAGAGAGTTTTGCCGGGAATGTGAAAGAGTGCTGAATTTGTTTTTGTATTATTTTCCTAAAATTGTGTTATCTGGGTTTTTAATGTGTAATATTGGTAGAATATTAACCATTACATATTCGTTATCTTGCACAAGTGTAGGCAAATGTTGCAACTTCCAGAAACGTGCTTTTTTGTGTTCCCTTCAAAACTCCGTCGAAAGTTTTAGTAAAGCGTCTGCCACTTTACTGAATGTACTTTTATTTTGACTTTGACTAGACTTTGACTGCTTTGACTTTTATTTTGACTTTGACTAGACTTTAGACATGACGATATTATAGTAAAGTAAAACGATGATAAAAATTATTCATACCCTTGTCTGTGGCACAATATACGCAAATCTATGTAAAGTTGCCAAAATTAAAGAAAAGAAAACAGACTTCAACCATAAACAAAAGAGTATAATTCGTATGTATAGGGCTTGTCATTCAAAAATATGGTAGTGTGTGTAATGTTTTATTTGTTAAAAAAATGTATGATAAAAGCATAATTTCAAAATAATATTAGCTCGATGCACTCCTTCACCATATAAACTACTAGCTGTGCCCCGCGGTGTTACCCGCGGTTTAAGTGGTATATATATATATATATATATATATATATATATATATATATATATATATATATATATATATATATATATATATATATATATACCACTTAAACCGCGGGTATATATATATATATATATATATATATATATATATATATATATATATTCTTCAGACTTCAACCATAAACAAAAGAGTATAATTCGTATGTATAGGGCTTGTCATTCAAAAATATGGTAGTGTGTGTAATGTTTTATTTGTTAAAAAAATGTATGATAAAAGCATAATTTCAAAATAATATTAGCTCGATGCACTCCTTCACCATATAAACTACTAGCTGTGCCCCGCGGTGTTACCCGCGGTTTAAGTGGTATATATATATATATATATATACTATATATTTAACAAATAAAACATTACACACACTACCATATTTTTGAATGACAAGCCCTATACATACGAATTATACTCTTTTGTTTATGGTTGAAGTCTGAAGAATATATATATATATATATATATATATATATATATATATATATATATATATATATATATATATATATATATATATATATATATATATATATATATATATATATATATATATATATATATATATATATATATATATATATATATACCCGCGGTTTAAGTGGTATATATATATATATATATATATATATATATATATATATATATATATATACCACTTAAACCGCGGGTAACACCGCGGGGCACAGCTAGTAGTTTATATGGTGAAGGAGTGCATCGAGCTAATATTATTTTGAAATTATGCTTTTATCATACATTTTTTTAACAAATAAAACATTACACACACTACCATATTTTTGAATGACAAGCCCTATACATACGAATTATACTCTTTTGTTTATGGTTGAAGTCTGTTTTCTTTTCTTTAATTTTGGCAACTTTACATAGATTTGCGTATATTGTGCCACAGACAAGGGTATGAATAATTTTTATCATCGTTTTACTTTACTATAATATCGTCATGTCTAAAGTCTAGTCAAAGTCAAAATAAAAGTCAAAGCAGTCAAAGTCTAGTCAAAGTCAAAATAAAAGTACATTCAGTAAAGTGGCAGACGCTTTACTAAAACTTTCGACGGAGTTTTGAAGGGAACACAAAAAAGCACGTTTCTGGAAGTTGCAACATTTGCCTACACTTGTGCAAGATAACGAATATGTAATGGTTAATATTCTACCAATATTACACATTAAAAACCCAGATAACACAATTTTAGGAAAATAATACAAAAACAAATTCAGCACTCTTTCACATTCCCGGCAAAACTCTCTGAAGTCTGTTGTCAAATTAAAAATGGATTGTTGTTTTTTTTTTATTAAATCTAAAATAGTCAATACTTTAAACGGGGAACCAAAAGAAAAAGCTAATTAAATTTAAGGTCGAATTTCGACCATTGGGCGATCTCTAGTAATATATTAATACGCGAGTAGTGATGAGCAAAATTGGTCTTGGTCTTGCAGTCTTGGTCTTGGTCTATCAAAAAATGCAAGACCAAGACCAAGACTACCCTAAGACTAGCAAGACCAAGACCAAGACTAGGTGTGCAAGAACAAGATCAAGACTAAGACCGACAATGCAAGAGTCTTGCTTCATGCAAGACTCTTGCTAAAAATTTTTACCTAGTCGCAGTGACTAATGAGATAAAATATTTATAACAATATATCGACTTAACATGAATTTCAAGTTTTTGTGATACAGCCTGGAAACAGGTAGACGAACAGGCAGCGATGTGTAAATAATTGGGTCCCGTTTTTACCCTTTGATTATGTAACCATGCATTTAAACTAAAATTTTGGGAATATACGTGGCGGCTGAAAAGGAAGATCTTCCAACCGAGAGAGAATCCGAAAATCCGGATTTTTTAAAATAAAATAAATCGGTCAAGTGCGAGTTGGAGACGCCCATGAAGGGTTCAGGCAGCAGCAATAAGGTTTATTTTTATGAAATTAAGTTAAATTAAGGTTTACCATTTATGACGTATAAAAAAAATTACTTGCTAGTTCTCGTTCAAACCAATTTTCCTTGGTAGTTTTTATAGTAATGTACATCATATATATTTTTTTAGACTAATCATGCCCCTACTTTAGAAGTTAGAGGGGGGGGGGGGGACATAGATTTTACCACTTTGGAAGAGTCTCTCTCGCAAACTATTCAGATTGGAAAAAAATGATATTAGAAATCTCAATATGATTTTAAAAGGCCTATCCATAGATAGGTACCCCACAGGCCACACGCATAGTTTAGATGAAAAAAAACTTGAGAGGTGTCAAGGGACACCCGGATGGCACGAAGTTATTTCTTATGTACAAAACACATGTATACACTTTCTATGAGAGAGAGAGAGAGAGAGAGAGAGAGAGAGAGAGAGAGAGACAGACAGACAGAGAAACACGCGCACGCCGCATGGCTTACAACTATAGCAAAAAGCACAGACATAGATCAAGATAGATCATCAGCATCTATCTTGATCTATGTCTGTGGCAAAAAGTGTCGGTCAAAAAGTGTCGTTACAACTTTTTCCGTCTAGCCCCCTTTCGCAACGCGCGATAAGGAATTTCGTTCAAAAAAAAAATTTTTTTGTTTCAGTTGTACCTATGGTGACCCCTACAATTTTTAATATTTTTTCTATTTTTTTTGTCTGTGGCACAATATACGCAAATCTATGTAAAGTTGCCAAAATTAAAGAAAAGAAAACAGACTTCAACCATAAACAAAAGAGTATAATTCGTATGTATAGGGCTTGTCATTCAAAAATATGGTAGTGTGTGTAATGTTTTATTTGTTAAAAAAATGTATGATAAAAGCATAATTTCAAAATAATATTAGCTCGATGCACTCCTTCACCATATAAACTACTAGCTGTGCCCCGCGGTGTTACCCGCGGTTTAAGTGGTATATATATATATATATATATATATATATATATATGTATATATATTTATATATATATATATATATATATATATATATATATATATATATATATATATATATATATATATATATATATATATATATATATATATATATATATATATATATATATATATATATATATATATATATATATATATATATATATATATATATATATATATATATATATATATATATATATATATATATATATATATATATATATATATAAATATATATACATATATATATATATATATATATATATATATATACCACTTAAACCGCGGGTAACACCGCGGGGCACAGCTAGTAGTTTATATGGTGAAGGAGTGCATCGAGCTAATATTATTTTGAAATTATGCTTTTATCATACATTTTTTTAACAAATAAAACATTACACACACTACCATATTTTTGAATGACAATATATATATATATATATATATATATATATATATATATATATATATATATATATATATATATATATATAATAAAAGACTATGAAAAGAACCAATAATAGGGTCAAACAGGACGATACATGGTTCTATAATAGTTTATGGTAGTGATGATGATGATGATGAATGTAATTTGCATAGTAGCATATGCTTTCCCTTCCTAAAACAACGTCGAAACTCCCAAACTTGTATCTATAAAGAGTCAGGAGTTCTCTCAGCATCTTCCGAACCTTGGTGCAAAATCTTGCTTGTTGGTAGCATATGCTTAGAATACTGCTCACGAAACCGAAGTCACCACATGTTTCCATATTAATTTTGAGGAGTTCCCTCGATTTTTTATGGATGCCTTCATCAGGTCACCACTTTTATGAATATGATACCAAATTGGGATGATAACCTATACACCAAAAGAAAAATTTTGAAAATCGGTTCACAAACGGCGGAGTAATCGTTGAACATAAAAAAAAAACGAACATAACACCTCCTCCATTTTGAAATTCGGTTAAAATTGTAGCCTATGTGTTATTCTGATGTATAAGCTTTATTATTGTAAAGTTTCATTAAAATCCGTTCAGTAGTTTTTGCGTGAAAGAGTAACAAACATCCATACATACATACATACATCCAAACTTTCGCCTTTATAATATTAGTAGGAAGGATTTCGCCCATATTATTTTATTGAAGTGACCAAAATAAGTATGTCACCATGGCAACGTCCATCGCTATCCCGTCGCACAAACAATGGTCGCCATCAGTCTCGAGCTGTAATAATTTACTATTATTTATTCAACAAATGCGCTAATCAATATAAAAAGTAGATGTTGTCCGATTCTCAACCCTAGAGGATATGCTCACTAAGATTCACGAAAATCAGTCGAACCGTTTCAGAGGTGTTCAACCACGCAACCCGTGACACGATAATTTTATATATTAGATGATAACAATTCAAATTATTTTATCTTCGAATTTGAACGACATTAGATGTCGTTCAAATGTTTATATCGCACGCTAAATCATGCATTATTTCAGTGTTCGACATGTAGAAAGGTCGCGTCTTCTTAATATTTCCTCTTTTGTTCGAACAGCATCTTGTCCCGTGATCCAACCTGTCCATATTCGATATTCAAAATCATGTCATATGAGTTACAAAAAAATTAATTAAAATATTATGAGTGATCAAATTATTAAAATAATATATATATGCAAGATTCAGGAAGAGTCACATTTTTTAAGCTAGATCGGTGTTATTATTGCTATTGACATTAGTTTAGCGAAGGACGTGAACTATGCCGATTTAGAAAGGGTATATACGATCAAAATATAACTGATTTATTCTATTGATTATCTATTGATGTTTTGAATAAGAGTTTGGCAGCAAAAATTCTAGATTTTTAAAGCATTAAACTTATTACAGCGCTAAGCACTCTTCCATTAAATTCTGTGCTAAATTAAAAAATATAAAAAGTAAATATATATATATATATATATATATATATATATATATATATATATATATATATATATATATATATATATATATATATATATATATATATATATATATATATATATATATATATATACCACTTAAACCGCGGGTAACACCGCGGGGCACAGCTAGTAGTTACCCGCGGTTTAAGTGGTATATATATATACCACTTAAACCGCGGGTAACACCGCGGGGCACAGCTAGTAGTTTATATGGTGAAGGAGTGCATCGAGCTAATATTATTTTGAAATTATGCTTTTATCACACATTTTTTTAACAAATAAAACATTACACACACTACCATATTTTTGAATGACAAGCCCTATACATACGAATTATACTCTTTTGTTTATGGTTGAAGTCTGTTTTCTTTTCTTTAATTTTGGCAACTTTACATAGATTTGCGTATATTGTGCCACAGACAAGGGTATGAATAATTTTTATCATCGTTTTACTTTACTATAATATCGTCATGTCTAAAGTCTAGTCAAAGTCAAAATAAAAGTCAAAGCAGTCAAAGTCTAGTCAAAGTCAAAATAAAAGTACATTCAGTAAAGTGGCAGACGCTTTACTAAAACTTTCGACGGAGTTTTGAAGGGAACACAAAAAAGCACGTTTCTGGAAGTTGCAACATTTGCCTACACTTGTGCAAGATAACGAATATGTAATGGTTAATATTCTACCAATATTACACATTAAAAACCCAGATAACACAATTTTAGGAAAATAATACAAAAACAAATTCAGCACTCTTTCACATTCCCGGCAAAACTCTCTGAAGTCTGTTGTCAAATTAAAAATGGATTGTTGTTTTTTTTTTATTAAATCTAAAATAGTCAATACTTTAAACGGGGAACCAAAAGAAAAAGCTAATTAAATTTAAGGTCGAATTTCGACCATTGGGCGATCTCTAGTAATATATTAATACGCGAGTAGTGATGAGCAAAATTGGTCTTGGTCTTGCAGTCTTGGTCTTGGTCTATCAAAAAATGCAAGACCAAGACCAAGACTACCCTAAGACTAGCAAGACCAAGACCAAGACTAGGTGTGCAAGAACAAGATCAAGACTAAGACCGACAATGCAAGAGTCTTGCTTCATGCAAGACTCTTGCTAAAAATTTTTACCTAGTCGCAGTGACTAATGAGATAAAATATTTATAACAATATATCGACTTAACATGAATTTCAAGTTTTTGTGATACAGCCTGGAAACAGGTAGACGAACAGGCAGCGATGTGTAAATAATTGGGTCCCGTTTTTACCCTTTGATTATGTAACCATGCATTTAAACTAAAATTTTGGGAATATACGTGGCGGCTGAAAAGGAAGATCTTCCAACCGAGAGAGAATCCGAAAATCCGGATTTTTTAAAATAAAATAAATCGGTCAAGTGCGAGTTGGAGACGCCCATGAAGGGTTCAGGCAGCAGCAATAAGGTTTATTTTTATGAAATTAAGTTAAATTAAGGTTTACCATTTATGACGTATAAAAAAAATTACTTGCTAGTTCTCGTTCAAACCAATTTTCCTTGGTAGTTTTTATAGTAATGTACATCATATATATTTTTTTAGACTAATCATGCCCCTACTTTAGAAGTTAGAGGGGGGGGGGGGACATAGATTTTACCACTTTGGAAGAGTCTCTCTCGCAAACTATTCAGATTGGAAAAAAATGATATTAGAAATCTCAATATGATTTTAAAAGGCCTATCCATAGATAGGTACCCCACAGGCCACACGCATAGTTTAGATGAAAAAAACTTGAGAGGTGTCAAGGGACACCCGGATGGCACGAGAGAGAGAGAGAGAGACAGACAGACAGACAGAGAAACACGCGCACGCCGCATGGCTTACAACTATAGCAAAAAGCACAGACATAGATCAAGATAGATCATCAGCATCTATCTTGATCTATGTCTGTGGCAAAAAGTGTCGGTCAAAAAGTGTCGTTACAACTTTTTCCGTCTAGCCCCCTTTCGCAACGCGCGATAAGGAATTTCGTTCAAAAAAAAAATTTTTTTGTTTCAGTTGTACCTATGGTGACCCCTACAATTTTTAATATTTTTTCTATTTTTTTGTAGTTGTAGTTTGTAGTCTGTGAACCGCATTAAGATTTTGTATCAAAATTCAAAATCTTAATGCGGTTCACAGACTACACCTACTTACCAAGTTTCAATTGTATAGCTCTTATAGTTTTGGAGAAAAGTGGCTGTGACATATGGACGGACAGACAGACAGACAGACAGACAGACATGACGAATCTATAAGGGTTCCGTTTTTTACCATTTGGCTACGGAACCCTAAAAATACTCTAAAATAAATTCGAGGGAAAGTTCTTATTTTTCAAAATTTTCATTTTTCTTAAGAACTTATTTTCACTAAAAGATTAGCCTATGCTGAGTTGGCTCTCGACTTTTCATTAGTATTTTCAATTCAAGAATCACTCTCTTAACAAGTTAAGATAAGATCATGTAGCTAGTCTAATAATTTAGGTTTGAAAATGTTTTTTCCAGAAAATAAAACGTTTACAAAAGAGTTTGGAAAAATGTTTGCAAGACCAAGACTTTTTGCAAGACCAAGACCAAGACTAGGCATGCAAGACCAAGACCAAGACCAAGACCAGACAGATTTGAGCAAGACCAAGACTAAGACTGCACAAGCAAGACCAAGACCAAGACCAAGACTGGTCGAGTCTTGGTCTTGGTCTTGCTTTGCTCATCACTATTAACGCGAGCGAAAAACTTTGGATCCCTTTTTACGAAAAATGCGGAAACGTAGGAGCATGAAATTTCGTACAGAGAGAGTTTATATGGAGAAGGAGTGCATCGAGCCAATATTGTTTTAAAATTATGCTTTTTTCATACATCTTTTTTATAAATAAAACATTACACATACTACGATGTGCACACTACCATCTTTGTGAATGACAAGCCTATACACACGAATTTATACTCTTTGGTTTATGGTTAAAGTCTGTGATCAAATTGACAATGGATAGAATTTTTTTTATTGAATCTCAAATACTGTTACAAATTTTATTATATTAAATATAGAAGAAGACACCATGTTAACCGTTGTCGGTGTCACAGCACCGACAACGGTTACCATGGTGTCTTCTTTGTTTTAAAGTATATCACTTCAATAAATAATATTATCCTTACAAATATACGACTACATCATTGCGAATTTGCGAACTAATAGCGTTCAAACTTTATTGGTCGAATTTTGACCATTGGGCGACCTCTATTCTCAAATCGTGGAATTCTGTCTGTAGCGGTCATTGACTTCCTGTAAAAAAACTCGTCATTTTCTATACAAACCGCGATTGACAATGAAGTGACAGATCATGTTTCTAGTGTAAGGGGGATATCGTATTTTGCATACACGATGTGAACACAGTATGAATTATATCACTTCAAACTCATAAATAGTTGGAGATTATCATACGAAGAAGTAACCAAAACGTTTTCCGATGAAAATATAATATTCTGTTTCTTTACAAGAATTCAATTTTATTCTTAAGTTAACAGAATGCAGTGCGAGTATTTTTCACATAGCTCCTAGACTATAAAGGTCAATGACCGCTGGTGCCACCTTAAATTGTCCTGACTATAGTAATGTTAATCAAATCTTGTTACACTGCACCCGTTGCGTTCAAGTAATAACAATGGTTTCTAGACAAAGACGCATGTAATAGACATTCATGTTAGGACAAAAAACGAGGCCAAAAACTTTGGTGGGTTTTGGGGCAATATTGAGATTTTAAGTAGAGACGTTGAGTGTTGACGTTTAGGTAATTTTTTTTTTTGAGAAATATATCTGGTGCCATACCCATCAGATAGAATTCTCAAATATTCGAGATATTTTTTTTTATTCGTCATTCTGACGAACATAATATTATTATACAATTTACACGTCTGTTTGACGGTTCGGTGTTAGTTCAATTTAAA
The DNA here is from genome assembly GCA_905187585.1 of Cyaniris semiargus. Classification (NCBI taxonomy): domain Eukaryota; kingdom Metazoa; phylum Arthropoda; class Insecta; order Lepidoptera; family Lycaenidae; genus Cyaniris; species Cyaniris semiargus. Next base: position 9,927,468 of record LR994554.1, on the reverse strand, counting down.
TCCTCGCAACTGGCGTGAAGGTCCGAGTTGAGGTTAGTTGTTTAGCATTCGTTGTGGGAACAGAATTTTGTTATGAGCCCGGATCATTGTATTCAATATAGGTACTTATGCGAACGGCCATCATCTGTTTATAATTCACGCACGTACTTTGATCCAAATTGCACTAAACGTGTTCTAAAATATAATAACTAGTTCTAAAATATAATAATAACTTGAGAGAGAACGATTTTACTTAAGGGTATTTAGATTTTTTTGTCGCTTACGGAAATAATCGCGAAAAAAATTTGCATATGAGCATAGAGATATAATGTACTACGTACTGGAGGCGCCATTGCAAACAAAAAACATGTCACACTTGACGCATGAGCGGGGTGAGAGGCGGGGCGGTGATGGCTATAGATCAGTACCGCAGAAGTGACAAAGTTTTGTGCCTACACTCGAATGAACGCAGACTCTATTTGAGTAAGTGGATAAAATAAAACAAAGATTTTTACTAAACATTATTAAAAGCTTTTATTTAACTTGCTCTGTATATTATTATGTACATATTATTAAATATATTAGTACATATTATTATGTAAGTTCGGGTGGAATTTTTGAACTCAATTTCGAAGTATGTATGTACATATAATATTTTAACCGATTGAGCTGAAATTTTGTATACACGTTTCGTTTGAATGACAATGCACGATACAGTATGATATTACTATAAATATAAAATGGCTGACCATCCAAGATAGCGGAATAGTTATTTTCTGTGCCGTCCTATAATAACAGTTTGGATATTAAATGAAAGAACTTTTTGAGAAAAACTCGAAAACGAATGTAATGTCATTCTACATCCAATATGGCGGCTCATCTAAGATAGGGGAATACAAACAAAGTTTCGTTTATTTCTGCATGACTAAAGAATTGGATTTCAGTTAAAAATAGTTAAGTGAAATACAACTTTTAAGTCATGAAGAAATAAACGAAATAATAATATAACAAGTCGCTAAATATAGACACGGCTTTTTCACTAATCAACATCAAGTACGATTTCTCAAGGACATAGAAGTTAATTAGATTTTTTATATAAGATAACGGGGCAAACGAGCAAACGGGTCACCTGATGGAAAGCAACAACCGTCGCCCATGGGCACTCGTAATGTCAGAAGAGCTGCAGATGCGTGGGAATATGCCTTCTTCTTAAAATGCTTCTGCCGATAGTTCGTTTTTTCGACAGTTTTGCAGTGCGCGGAAGAAAGTTACGCGAAAAATGCATGGTGGAAGACCGCTACTTATCGAGGTGATGGGATGGTCCTCAGAGCACTCCCCGTGATACAACTGATAGAGGATGCAGAGCGAAGCTACATCTCGGCACAATTCCAAGAGGTCCAGCCTGTTTAAAATACTATGTCAGTCAACAATTCGAGCGGCCCTTCGTTTAAATTCAATACTCGTACAATAATACACAATAGCACTTATTAGGCAGCGTACACCGTTGGATCCAGAGGGAGTAGTTGATATTTTGGCGCACCATAATATTATGAGGCCGAACCTGCGCCTTACAGAGTTGTAGGCGTTGGTCCGGACTGAAATACTGTCTCGCTCTATTAAGAACACCAAGATTCTTCGAGGCTAACTTGGACTTACTTTAAGTGGTGAACGCACAGACTTGTGTCTTGACGATGATAATGAATAATCTAATGTACCATTAGCATATGCCTTCAATTCTTAAAATAACGCAGAAACCCCCAAACATGTATCTATAAGGAGGCCGGAGATCGTTCACCACCTTCGAACCTTGGTATATCTTGGTGCAAAATCTGACTTTTTGGTATGATTTACTTGCCATACTTATAGTATAGCCGCCAGGTACGGAGTTAACTCGACCAGTTTTGGAGCTACAAACCTCCCAGTTTTGGAGCTACAAACGGTCGAGTTAACTCCGAACCAAGGATTTCGAAAATCGGACCACAAACGGCTGAGTAATCGTTGAACATACAAAAAATAATAAAAATAAATATACATACAGCCAAACGTATTACCTCCTTTTTTGGAAGTCGGTCAAAAACCAAAATATTACATACCAAAATTTTGCAAAACCGTTACAGCGGCTCGGGCGTGAAGAGGTAACAGACACAGAGAGAGACAGACAAATAGACGGACGGTCAGACAGACAGACAGACGGACAGACAAACAGATGGATGGACAGGCCGACAGACGGACGGATAGACAGACAGACAGACACACTTTCGCATTTATAATAATTATATTATAATAAGTATGGATCCAAAGTCCACTACATATTTACCTTATTTAAATTACTTAAATATTTATAAATACAATTATAATGTACGCATGTATAACGTACACGTAATACCGTATTTATATTATTACCAAAATACAAACTCGTCTACGTGAATACTTCATTCATCGTCGTCTCATCATAGATATCTGTATTCTGCCTACATTCCCCTCTGAATCTACTACTCTATGACAATGCGAAATGGCGCGCGATTTTAATTGAAAATAATTAAATAAGAACTCTAACCGATGAAATGTTATTCCGTCGCATTTGGAAGTGTTTTTGGAATTATTTTTACAGTATCTTATGACACACCAAGGCATTTTTGTAACTTTTATTTTGTTTTTTTATAATTGTCATACGTCTAGTGCGCAGAAGAGCTCGCGACCGACTAAGTGCGCTGCGGCTATATAGATTCTGTTGAATGTAACCAAGCATTGCGTTGCGGTGTCAAGTCTAGTACGTAGTACTTATATGTCAGTGCATATGAGTGTATTTTTTTTTAATAATTACATAGTTCAATAATTTACCATTTGACATTTTATTTTTAAAGAACTTAAATACTGACAGATAATATATTCTACCCTTTACGATAAATAATTTATCATGTATATTACTAGGATCTCTAGACTCTACTACACCTGTGCCTACTGGGCATAGTAAATATAAATAACTAATAAGTAAACTATAGTCTTGTCACACGCAGTGAGCGCGTGCCGATGGGGTATTTCTATATAAATAACCTTTGATACAAACGTGTTACTACCGCGAGTCAATATTTACGGCTTCGTAGTAAAGGCATCATAAAAATCAGTTTGACAAATTATTATAGGTCTACCAGAATCTGATGGCAAATTTTGACAACAGATTTTCAAAATATATCCTTGATCATTGGATAAATTTATATATTTGCATGTTTCACATACAGAATCAGCCGCTATAAGAAAAAAAAAAAGGATCAAAATGTTTTATTCCAATTACCCCGGTATTGCTAGAGTCAATTTAATTTCGTACTTTTTGCCATCAGATTCTGGTAGACCTATAAATTCGCAGTAACAATTGTTTTTTTTATCCAGAAATTTTGCTTTTGCTGCTCTGTATTTAAAGTTAACAGCGACTAAATGTTCGGATAAGCTATTCGTCACTACTCACTCATTGTGAAATAGCACCCTCATAAATTATCGAAATTAATATACCAAAGATGTACACAACAGACATTATCGAGATACTTTAACACTGACAATGTATACAGCATACTTATTAAGTAGTGAGTAAGGTAGTTAAGTATAGAATGTGTGACGTAGAATGACTTGAGAGCCGTTTTAGGGTTCCGTAGTCAATGAAGTTTTGTTGATTACGGAACCCTAAAACGGAACCCTAACCAGATGATTTTTTGTGTATTGATAGTTAATAGTTATAAAATTTAAGAGTAACATTGTCCTACAAATAAAACAATCTATATTTTAGGACCATCAAATCAAAGTATGAAATCAGTTCTTTCGAGATTTTTTGCAAATAAAAATGTTATTCGTTTTATCAAAATAAAGCTACTCACAAAAAAATTTGATTGATTGTAATAAAAAAAAAATGTTCTAGTGACTATAGCAAGCAAGAATATCATCACAAAGACACAGAATCTGTGCGAATGGAAAGTACTAATCAAGGCGTCGAGTTAACGCACTGCATTAGTCACTCAAATCACACGTAACTCGCTAACTTGTAACCATGCGTCTGCACAGTGTTAATATGCAGCATTATATTGCAGCCCGTGGCCTGGTGAAGTAACTTTTGTAATATTTCGGTTACGCGTTAAAATAATTTGATATCATAGATAGATTACATTATATATCACGTTGTATGCCTAAATTTCAGCAGCAAGATTTATCAGTTGGTAAATGATAACATTAAATAAAAATAAAATAAAAAATTTACAGCCGAACATATAACCTTCTCCTTTTTGGAAGTCGGTTAAAAATATATGTATAAACGTACGCGTTACTTGATGTTTCGTCCGTTTTTGTATTACGTTAGTACGTTATATTTCGTTCTTTATTAGCCGAATACTCTCAATACGTATCTTTTGAACGTTTTGTTTATCACATCTGTCTTCACAATATTTTTCTATTGTTGGAAAAAACAATCCGGTGTAATAACTGACTATTTGTTAAATATCTAGATATGATTGTAAAGGCACATTCCAGAAGCCAACTGATCTGACTGAAGACCTAATTTTTTTCCAAAAGCAATAAAAACATGTAAACTAATATTCCTAAATATTGTATTACTACAATTATTATATTTTACTTATTTTAATCTGCTTTTTTAGTATTTTGTTAATCTTACTTTAGTATGTTTTTATCAGTGACACTTATGTTTCATGAATATATCACATTGCATGAGAATATCTTCTGGCAAATTCCGTGCAGATAAACTGTTAGATTATAGTTAGCGACGGAAGATTCTTCTTGAACAGTTCATAGCTGATATTTTGAAACAAAATTATGACACTTTAACATTGCCAGCCAAAGCACATAACAAGTATGATCCAAGCCATAAGGCAAGTCAGAAAATTGTATGTAGCATTGCGATTTACTTCATGAATTGGAGCATATTTTTTTTCGCTAGACCCCAAATCTAATGCCCCCGCTAGCTATACTAAAGCACACACGATATGAAGTTCTTCTTACTATATTTTGTCTTCTGAATTTCCAAATATCACTGACCTCCATTATACAAGTACACTGGACCTATGATACCCACTTTTTTTTTGTGCCTATTTGAAGCGGAATCAGCGCCCCCAGTAAGAGGGAAGAGAACTAAATTTGACGTAACTTGCAAATGGCCGCTTAATCTTTATTGGTTGTCATCACTAGTATTAGTTCCAAATACTCCCACTACTGCTATCAGCGCCAATATGGCGACTTTCAAACGTCATTTTTACGTCAAATTTAGTTCCTATCATTCACATTGGGGGAGCTGATTCCGCTGTCATTTCAAAGGATATCATAAGTCCAGCGTACTTGTATAATGGAGGTCAGTGCCAAATATAGAAAAGAAAATGTAGGAAATTTCAAATTTGTGACTTCTCAAATACAATTTTGACATTAATTTCACAGAAGCTATAACTGTAATTAACCTGGGAACCAATTTCATCTTTTAGACGGTTTTAAATCAAAACTATAATTAAGTTCTTTGATCGTTGACGTAGAGATCTGCATTTGGATCCTCTTGATACACGAGTTAATTTTAATCTTAAACTACTAATCATGTACCTTCCGATTCAGTTTAATACAACGTACATTTTCAGTAAAAATAAACATAATTGTTTATTTTTTTATTAATAATATCAGCTATAGTGGCAAGAAACAGGTATGTAGCCAATAAATTAATTACGCACAACCAGAACATTTAAATTCATGTTTTGGTTGTGCGTTTAACTCTTTTCTTAGTACTATTAACTCAATTTATGAGAAATACGCACTATAACATGCTTTCGTCCAAAAATAGGAAATTAATAACGGGGAAAGGAATGTTCATATACTGAAGATTATTGCTGTATTTTTATTATAATTTTGTAGCTTTCAAATTATGAGTTATAAGGTGTGGTTAAGTAAGGCTCTAAAAACGGTAAATTACGGCATCTCCGTAGGGGGAGCGCCTTAATATTATATAATGAGCCGAATTTTATGACTATTGCATAACTTTTTTTAATAATTAGGTATAGCGAAATCCTAGTACTCGTCGCTAAAAGACGAACAGTAAGGACCGGTCGAGCAGGTCGGCTCGTGATACCGACGTGACGGACATATGCGTAATAAATATTTATGATTATAAAATGTAAATTAATAATAGTATTTTAAAAAGCTAAAACTGACTTCAAAATTGTACGTAATTGAGAATTAAAATTGCCATAACTCAAAAACTACTGAACCGATTTTAATGAAACTTATAGTGTTCCCTAAGTTGAAAAATACCTAGTACAACAAAAAAAAGAATTACTTAAATCGGACTTGTAGTTCCGGAGATATGCGAACACAAACATAAAAACATACATACATACATACATACATACATTTGTTCAAACACTGAAATAGACTAAAATAAAATCGGTCAAGTGCGAGTCAGACTCGCACACGAAGGGTTCCGTACCGGTATAGAGCGAAAGTAGGCAAAAAATTGTGTTTCTTGTATGGGAGCCCCCCTTAAATATTTACTGAATTAAAATTTTATTACGAATTATTAAAGTACAAATATAATTAAAGATTTTGTGAAAATTTCAAGTGCCTGGCTAATCTGGCAAATCAATAATGGTAACCATTATTGATTACGAGCGAAAAAAACCTAAAAAAATCACGTTTGTTGTATGGGAGCCCCCCTTAAATATTAATTTTATTGCGTTTTTAGTATTTATTGTTATAGCGGCAACAGAAATACACAATCTGTAAAAATTTCAGAAGTCTAGCTATAGCGGTTCTTGAGTTACAGCTTGGAGACAGACGGACAGGCATTGAAGTCTCAGTAATAGGGTCCCGTTTTTACCCTTTGGGTACGGAACCCTAATAGACAAAAACTGGGCAGTTCTGGAAATATTACATACATACGCGTCGAATTAATAGCCTCCTTGGTCGGTTAATAAAATAATATCGGTTAATAAAATAATTAATAAAATCCGTTGATCGAGCTTTTGTTGCAGGGTTTTACCGGTCCGGTAAATGTCACGTTGTCAGTCACATTCAATTTTACTACGCTATTGCATAATATACCCCACTAGAAGTTAATAAATAATACATACTAGAGGCAGCACCAGCATAGACAGTAATCAAAAAGTTTTGTTCGACGTTTGACAACGTTTCTGTCAACGTTCTGATACGACGTGTGCAATGGAAGATTTTGGTCGGATTATTTACTGTTTATGCTAGTAGCGCCCTTTGCTCCCTTTTTCTTTGCGTAATTTTCCCTATTAGATCGTTTGAAAATGCGCGTAGGTATAGATGTCATATTATGCTATTATAGCCCAGTTGCGTTAGACTTCAAATGTAATTAATTATAGTCAGAAATTTACCGTAAAGAACCAAAGATTAATACAAAAACAAATGTTAAAATATGTGGATAAAGCTTTGACCTCGGTTACTCTGTAAAATAACAAAAGCGCAACGTTTTGCTCGTCGATTACGACAATTTTGTTGACTATGACGTCGACGTAATTATTATATTAAGGAAGACTGCAGTTCGCGGAATGACTAAGAAGTCAATTTTATCGCAGCAATGTTTTTTTACTTTGAATCTTAGATGTCCTTTGATTTTCTTCTTATATGAGAAAAATGTTATTTTATAATAAGCTACAACATATCAGCTTTCAATACAAATTATAAAAATATTGATTGCTTCAAACAAATGTGTATTGATTTTCTTCTCAATTTTATTTTGCTAGATCAAAATATAAAAAAAAATACTTCTATTACAAGACTGTTCTTTTATTTGACTGACCTTTTTCAATTTGCAGCAAAACTTAATTAAAATTGTCTCTGGTCTGCGGTCAACGCTGTTCTTTTTTAAAATCGAGCTAGCTATCTTTTTTGTGCCATAATATCATAATGAGGGACAAAGTTTCTGGATAAGTCATGCCTTACTATATTGTATAACTCACTTAATGCAATTGTGAACTATCCCCAATAGCTAACGTCATATTATTATTAAAAGAGGAAAAGCACTTTATAGCTTTTTGCTAACATGGATTGTGTGCGTAATGCAGGTAGTTATTATTGCAAATATGAACAATAAAACGATTCTATTATGTTTTTCCTTCCTCGAGGTACATTTTAATATGTATTAAAGATTAATAGCGTTTTATCATTGGGAAGGAATTTGCAGACGATGACAATGTTAGCTTTATATAATGTCACTAAGTGCCTGTCCAGATGAGGCGTTTTACGCGCGAAGTCCATACGCGCGTTTCAATTTCTATTGCATCCAGATACCGCGTTTTACGCGCGTTTTTACGCTACGCACGTAAAACGCCTCATCTGGACAGGCACCTAATGTTGCCCGCAACTTCGTTCGCGCAAAACTTTGTTTATCGCGATGTTACCCTACAAATTGCCGCAACGAAAATTATACTATGCCTTTTCTAAGAACTCAAAGTATCGCTATGCCTAATTTAATCAAAATCAGTTCAGCAGATACATCATGATGGGATAACAGACAGTCACACTTTCGCACTTATTATATTAGTATGAATACTAGTCAAGGTAGTATTGAGGATAATTAGCATGCAAAGTATTGCACGAAGGACATAGTTAATACTTAATACGTTATTGCAGTGTGTAAGCTTGCTGTTTAAAATTAATGGCTGGATTGTACTAAGCTTAAAGAGATTTTTCATCATCGACATTTTTAACCCCTGACCAAAAAGAGGGGTGTAATAAGTTTGAAGTTCTGTCTGTGGCATCGTAGCACCAAACGGGTAGACCGATTTTGATCTAGTTTTTTTTGTTTGAAAGCTGACATGATCGAGAGTGTTCTTAGCTATAGTTCATCATCATCAGCCTGCTCATTGCTGAAATATCACGGTTTATCTGGTTCGTGATAGGCCGATTAGCAACTTGCGGTCGTTTGATGGGTTTTATATTTTGCATTCTGGTTCGTGACACTTATGAATATATACATATTAATGGAAAGTTTACCCTGGTGCTGCAGCATCATCTGGTAATCAATAGGATACCCAACTCCTCACCAACTTAGAGCAGAGGTTTCGTGTTTGGGCTCATTTTAATTGCGACAACCAATAAGACGTAGATAAGCAGTAAATATTTGCATGCTGCTGCTGCAGCATCACCTGGATTGTATAGGAGCCGAGCTCCGAATGAACCCAGGGTGGAGGTTTCATATTTGGGCTCATACTGACGGCCTCATCCAAGAGGATATTTATAGATCGTATTCATTGGGATATGATCCTGTTGATAGGAACAATTCTGCACTATAACCAACAAAAGTTTAAAAAGCATAAAATTAAATTAAATTAAGAAATTTAAAAAAAACCCCGCCAAACAACTTTAAAAAGTAATGGAATAATATTTACTTACTTTAAGTTTAAATAATTCCTAAGTGTATAGTAATATTTTAGTCCATAATTGTTGTCAAGGTGTGTCGGGGGACCGCTAATGTAGATGTTTGATTTCACATTTAAACATTATAGTTTAAAGGTCAGTTCACAGCGAAATGAATCGAGACAATCAGCGATACAAAATGCAAAAGTCGCTGTTGTCGTAGTTAACTTGGCGGTCCCCCGAACCACCGTGACAACAATTATGAACTAAAATATTACTATACACTTAGGAATTATTTAAACTTAAAGTCAGTAAATATTATTCCATTACTTTTTAAAGTTGTCTGGCGGGGGTTTTTTTAAATTTCTTAATTACTTTGAGTTTCGTATAATCGTCATTTGTAACCGGTGAGATACAAAACTTCCCCCTTTTTAGAAGTCGGATAAAAATAAAATTGTATAACCATAACTTAATGGAATATATTTTACCAATTTACACAAAGATCTCTAAACCTAATGAATTTACATAATAAAATAAACCGATTACAAACATTTTCACAGATTACATAAACATTTAGTCGGAGTTCACATAATTTTTCATGTGACACATTAGTAAAGTCGTACACAGTTCACGTACGAGATGTCGCGTGCATGCTAGACGATATGCATCACGCGCTGCTACGGACGTCGCATGAGAAAACACTTTCCACACATATTTGATAACAGCGTAAGGCGTAGCTGTAACAACCTTTTATGGTGATATAGTTAAATCGTTTAGGATTATCTGATGTATTGCATAATGAGGGCTATCGATATATCAGGTATCCAGAGGGACGGTAGGGTATTTCGTGTCAAATGTCGTGTCAGACAGACATATGACAGCTATATCGTGACATGTGGAAGCTATATCGTGACATATGACAGCTATTTGACACGACAATTGACACGATAGACCTTACGGCTACATAGCGGCATTTTTCCCTTATTAGCTTTTTTGGTTTACGGTGACTTTTGGAACTAATGTCGCCTTGTAAAGTATCACTTGAAAGACATCCTATACAAAGTTAAGTCTCTCTTGCCCCCTTGATAGTGTCAACCAAGTGCCACAAAATCTACCAAGGCTACTTTACATTTGACGCATGGCAATATAGTAATAATAATAAAAGCTCCCACACCGGTTTCGGTGACGGTGGCCGGTTTCATTGAAACCAGGCCAGTCGCAGGAGTGATTTTATAGTGCCCAAGTGTGTGCGCAGTATACAAGAGCACTCTCTATTCCTTTACTCTCATAACCCAGTGGGACGGACGACCGACACGACTGGCGAGAGATCAGGCGCAGGACCGACTTTTTACATGCCCATCCGACGCATGGATCATCTTACTTGTCAGACAATCAGGTGATCAGCCTTGCATTGTCCTAACCAAACTTGGAAATAACATGTTTCCAACGCGGGAATCGAACCCACGACCTCCGAGTCAAGAGCCACGCTCTTAACCACTGGACCACGGAGGCGTTGCAATATAGTAAAGCTTTCAATAAAAGTAAACAATCACTTAATATAGTTGACATTTAGTAGGTATGTGGTGTGTCTTATAAGAATGACGAAGCATTTACGGCAACATAAGTTCTGTATGACAAAAACGGCATAAAAATACATAATTATAAACGGTGTGTATACTGTATAGTCTTATAAATATGCGTGGTGCATTCATAAAACACTTTTGCCACGTGACAGCGTCCTGCGCTGTTTTAAATTCCAAAGCTCCGTATATATTTACCGGAGATTCGTAGGAACAAATGAACATGATTGCTTTGCCTGAGTTCCTAGAACTTACGCAAATGATATAATCGGTACCGAGAACGCCACTTAAGCTCGGCTCAATCCATATTCACTATATTTAAATATCATATACCATATTTGCGCATTCGAGTATCATTAAATAGAGCTCACGTATTCAGTTTTAAGGTCGAAACGGAGCATCCGTTAGTAGTTTTATAATAAAAAAGTGTTTGTTTTCAGACTGTCGGTCCCACGAATTCGTAGCTTGTATCATATTTTTGTTGTATGAAAACTCGTCGTTTGTTTGCACTATTATGGCGTCACGAGTGCTTCTCGCCTTGTCCCTGTTTTGTCAGCAATGCAATTTACACAATCTATCTAATTATTACTTATACATATTATACTTTAGGGGCACCATATTTACAAGGTACTATCCGCTCAGTATGACGTATGAGGAAAATTATTTCTCTTCCTCTTATCGGCTTAGCACGGTGGCCAACACCGGCCCAGCACAGGCCGACAAAGAAAAACTGTATGAAAATAAATGGCACGGTAATGACTCCTTGATAAAGAGCCTTTGTAATCAGTCCATGTGAAAAGCGCCTTAATGCCAGCCAAAACAACATTAACTTCTCAGTTTATTTGTAATTGAACTATTTGAGTTATATTACCAGAAACCGCGCTTCCAAAGTGACCTCCGCGCAAACATATTATGCAAATTAACAATTCTCTTATCGTCTCGAGCTGTGTACGTAGGAATAATATTTTTATTGAAGTCGTCATACTGTTATTGATCGATACTTATAAGGGCTAGTACACAAATCTGAAATTTGAGGATGTTTCCGACGTGAACTGTTAAAATGCACAAAATCATACGACATTAACCTTCACCCTAAAATACATGAAACATAATAATATTTAAATCCCTAAATAATATTTAAATCCCTAAAATAAAATATTTAAATTTATTAATGTTAATAATGCAAAAGTGTGCCTATCTGTTACCTCTTCACGCTCAAACCGCTAAACGGATTTTACTTATAATTGCTATGGAGATATTTTGAGTCCCGGGAAAGCACAAAGGATAAATTTCATCCCGGAAAATGTACGATTCTCGCGCGATAAACCAATTTTGGCGCAACGGAGTTGCGGGCGCCATCTAGTATTTTATATTAGGTACCTCAGTTACATTATCGTGAGGAATTTGTCTCTTAATCCATCGCTAGTTTACCTTGGGTGTACTTCCTACTATTGCTGTAATAGATGTTGAAATAGCACTAATGCAGATGCAACTGGTGAACTTAAAGAATTGTTTTTCATGTTCGCTGAAGCACAAGTCGCCAAGTGAACATTATCATATTATATTTAACACTCTTTTATGTACAATTATAGTATAGCTGTTAAGCCTTTAAAGGTTGTCGAATAGTCTTTGAATGTATGTGAAATTCACAGATGGTTTTTCACGAGCTAAATATAAGTTGTGAGCAACGGATGAAATGGAAAATGGTTTTAGTAGATTTTATTCTATATCATAATCAACTTTAAATCGCCTGACCCAGTAATTTTAGCTTTTTCATATGCAAATCTTATTGTAGCTTTTATAAAATGTTCTATTGTGCATCTGTCTTAATTAATTTATAAAAAAATATGCTTTAATAAAAGAAAATATTATCTCTACGTAGTAAAACACTTATGTTTTGACTAATAACGCGTGAAAATTATAAACCTCATAGACGCATAACAACGTCTACGTCTGATAACAGAGCGTCACGAATCACGATGCAATGATAGCGTAGAGTTCACTATCGTCGGTTGTAATTCTGTAGACGTCCACAGAATTACAACCGACGATAGTAAGTCTGCCTAACCGCACAGGTTTGCTAGGAAACGATGCATAAGCATGGCCTGTATCCATCCACCCCTTGCAAACTTTTTCAGCTCAGCTCTCTATCTAAGCTCTAACAGCACCGTCGGCCTTTATGTCCGTGGTTTACTCTATATAATATTATACTACCAAATTACGCAAAAATTGATCCAGTACTACGTGAGATTAGCGAGATCATAAAACACAAACTCTTCAGCTTTATATAAGTATTAATATAGTCACTATGTATACTGTATTATTACTAAATATTTTATGGTTTTATTGCAGGTAGATGCAAGAGTACAGTAGAAATATAATGTTTTACCAGTCATAAAACGACCTAATTAACCTCCACTGTGATCACGAAAATACTTATCTAATACCTCCTTTTGTTTTATAAATATTTATTGATTGTTTCTTTATAGAAGTAGAAAATTATTAACAATAATTTATAATTATGTACAATAATAGCATAGACAGATAATGTTAGTTATCAACTAACCTAGAGCTAGTTATTATAGTACCGCTTTAGTATCAAACTAAAGTATTTAAAACTAATAATAATAATTATTATTAGGTTATGAATTTATTTAAAAGTCGAAAAATATATTTAGATAGCTGATATATTTGAGGTAAGTAATTCTCACATAATTATATGTATTATTTGAACGTAAATGCCTATTTCGTATATCTAAATGAATGAATTCATTAATGAATAACAGTTATAAACATTAGTGTAATTAATTTGGTTTTAATTGGCGCGTAAATTAAGTTCATTAAATAAAATAACATATTACTGACTACTGGCATGATATTAGTCATTAATCTTCTCTTCTTTTAATCGTTATCTATATTTCTGTTTTAACCGACTTTCAAAAAAGGAGGAGGTTTCTCAATTCGACCGTACATATATAAGTATTATGTTGTTTTTTTTTTGTTTTTTTTTTTTTGCTTCTTTATACATTTGTGCCCTATATCTTTCCCCGTGGCTAACTCTTTCTTTGATCAATTATTATAACATAGAGTAATACTTTTTAATATATTTTCTTGGTATTTTTTCATAGATTTATAGACTATAAAGGTCTCAAAAACTCTGAAAGTGTAGCATTTTTTAATTATTTTGAGTATCTAGCGTGTCACTTTGTAACAAGCTGTCCAATGCTAAATTAAAGATTCAGCCTTGTGTAATGTTTATAAAACGAAAGCAATAGACAATAATACCTTTAAAACTTTTCCTTGTTAATTTACTAAGTTATAATTATCATAATTAAAGTAGTATTTCTTATTACCTTATCTAAGTTCATTTATTTCTTTTTGTTTGGGGTTTTATAAGATGAATAATATGATAAAGTTTGGTAATATTATAGGCTTTGAGAATTTCATGCAAATCGATTTAAAAAATTAACCAGTACAGTTAAGTATTTACTTAACGTCTTGAGAGGTAATGATTTCTTAAGTTTACGCGAGTATCACTCATGATATTACAAGTGACCACGGCAGCTGTAAAGCAGCCGAAACGTCGGGATTAGTAAAAGTGCTCCGCGAAGTAAATCCGTAAGTGTTTCCTTGTAATGTCTTGAGAGGTAGAGACCACACTCTACATATAAAGTTTTTTAGTAGCCCACATTAGCGACTTAGGTTTCGTCATTCAGAAAAACTTTTGTAAATTTAAGATAAATATAATATTGTCTTTTAACCCATCAATCCCCAAGCGGCACCCGGCTGTCGCATAACAATTGAAAATCTATTCTTATTCTGTCTGCGATTCCCACGATCGATGTATTAATTTAATTACATTCTTAAAAAATATTGTGTATACACATAGCTATAAATTCATAACTTATTTCCTTGTAATGCAATAATAATAACATGAAGAATGACTAGACAACTACTAAAATCATTCCATATTAATTAGAATTTTTCATATTGTTTTTGTTAGGTAAGTCAATTATGTTTTTCATACATTCTTCGAAATTACATTATTATTTATTACGTTAATTTCACATATTAATTAAGATGTTATTACAGTTAATTTAACCATAACAATACCTACTTGGCGGAGTTATAAAACTTCAGAACATTAAATAAAAAGTTATGATATTGCATTACCAAAGTCGCTGAAGATAATGATTTTTCTCGAGGACTGATAATATTTTCATCATCGTTAATACTCGTGTTCAGTTTTCTATATATTCTATATATCTATCTTCCTTTGTTTGGAAAATGCAAAAGTGTAATAGTAAGTCCATATGTACTTAATCTCACGTATAGAGCTTTTCACTCAAGTTACAGATGATTTTTTGAGATAGAACTTTAGTTATAACTATAGTTTCTGATTCACCATTTTTATACATTCAATTCTTATAATTATTATACCAATCTGTCTGTACATACAGACTAAAGTCTACCTGTATGTCTGTTACTTGTTCGCGATTATCATATAACAGCTTTTTCTAAATTTTACGGTTTCCATTTTAAAAAAATTCGTGCAATGAAGCGAACAACATCTAGTAATAAAATATATAATACCTAATGATCTTTATCAAGCGTAGATCTATTTTTGGACTGGACATGACTACAATTTGGCAACCTAAAGGGCCATAATGCGTAAGACTCATATTGGACAGTGCGAAGTTCTACCTTGACTGCTTTCGATGCTATTTACAAGGTATTTTCCTGCTATACCAGTTCGTAAAATATATAAAGATTTTCGATAAATATGTCATACGAACTTATTCATTCGTAGCTTGGCGATTACATACTTCGATAAGTTGAACATTGAAAAGTGAACGAAACCAAGTAAATGTAGTGTAGAGTTTACAAATTGTACAATGTCGAATTGAGGCACAAAACGAATGAAATATCAAAATTTGTATGAAATGTCTCGTTATTTTGGTCAGTGTTTAGGAATTAGCATCAAAATTATGATTGGGTGTTAATCACTAGAATACCCAAGTTTAACTATCGAACAAAATATATATAGTATATATTTTAATATACCGAATAGTACACCGAGGCACAGCTCAAGCGGCTTGTGAAATTTGGCATAGATAGTTTTTGGCACGGTCGTCGAATCCAAATTGAGGGTGGAAAATATTTTATTTCGCACTAGGCATTAAAAAAACAATTTGTTGCACTTAAAATGTTCGATTTGAATTTCGTCGTAAAAAAGTTAATATTAGAATTTAGAACATGTTTCCTGTACGGGGCGTAACAGAGCAAGGTGATAATACTTTAGGGTGTGTAAGTGTCCCTAGATTTCACTGTAAATGGGAGTAGCAGCGCTGAGACTTAGGGCCAACCCACACGTACCGCAACCACACGACATCGCAACGACAAAATGTCGCCGAGCAGTGGTTACGTGTGAATGGTGTCGCTGCAGCTTTTTGTAGTTGCGTTGTGGTACCGACAAAATGCCGACGTGGTTGCGTTGTCGCCAGTGGTTGCAATGTGGTTACGTACGAAAGTCAATGAAACGGAGGGGGGGAAGAGCGCGGGCGGTGTGCGCGCACTGTCGTTGCATCGACGCAACGTTGTGGTTGCGATGTGGTCGGAATGTCGGATCACACATTAAGTGGTCGACAACGACTACAAAATGTGGTACGTGCATAAAGTTAATATACCTAGCGGAATAGAGAAACAAAGGCCTGAGCAAGAGAGATGTCACTATCAGTAACACTGCATGGTAAAAAGAGACGTGTGATACATAACAGCAGAACTCTTTTTTTGATGTCCAGTCGGCACGTGCCGCACGTTGTCAATTTAATCTCATAGAAATCATGTTCAATCATGCTTGTGTAAGTGTATATATGTAAAATTAGATTAAAACCGGTGCTTTGCAACCTTAATAAGGTAACTAAAGTTACTTAAATGTATTTAAATTATGGCAAACATTCTTGGGCCCTCATGAGTGTGATTATTTTATAGAGCAGCGTTTCACTTTTACCTATATCGAGTCTTGAGCAGCAGCTAGTTGCGTTGTTGTACAATTTCTTTACAAAGTTTTATCGCCGTCAGATCAGCATAATATGTCGCATACCAACCTAATAAGTAACTGTATCAAGGTCAGAATATGTGGCACAAAAAAGGCAATCATGTTAATGTGGAACCGTAAACGAACATAAGATAAAAAGGATGGTATTCGCGTCAAAATTCTTATCAAAATGTTCATGCAAAATAAGGACATACTTACACGCTCATCCGGTCTTAAAAATTTATTTCTTGTTATGGGAAATTTACAAACACAAATATATATTTACATACAAACGTAAATAAAATTTAATTTAATTTTTTAATCCTGTCAATATTTTTTATAAAAATATTAAGTATTAATATTATTACAGTTGCACAGTGTATGGCTTCTTTATTCGTTTTAATACGTATTTTATTTTACATTTACAGTTTTATCAAAAAAAATAGTTTCTCAGCATAAAAATACCCTGCATGCATGCCTTTTTAAGGTCAACAAAAGATTTGCAAGTGAGAGACACCTTGCAAAAATAAAAAAAGAACACTAAAATACTTTAGTATTGACGTACAACGATGTTACGATACGCGGGTTCATCGGCAGTTTATTTAAATATTTCGTTACCACGACCGGTACGACAACTTTCTTAATCACAACTTGACTTGTGTACTAAAAACATCCGTCCCAGAAATTCAAGGATGGAACATCTCATATCAATTACATTATACACATAAAAATATCACTTTCTATTTCTTTCTAATATCTTTAAGCTAAAAGCCGGTACTTGAACGGTTGGAAGAGATGACAACTCAAAGTGTTTTCCAAATAAAGAGTACTAGGTATATTAGGACGATCGACATTGATACCACCACAACTCCTGTAAGCCAGGATGAAAACGGTAACCAACCAAGAAAAACTATGATCTTGGAGAGCGCGTTAGATAAGCTGAAACCACCTGAAAGTATTTTTAATCAGAAGGAAAGTATGGAAATTAATAGTGTTAAGAATTCCTACGTATAATAACATACATTTTATGGCCGTAGCACATATCCATTAAAATTATTATCAGTTTTAAAAATTGGTCCCTTTCATCACCTACCTAAACAATCGATATCGAAGTTAGTTGTGAATTTCGATTATAATTAATGAATTTGATTTTGATAAATACTATTAAACCTGATTTCGCATTTAATAAAAATATTAAAAATTATGCAGGCAGTGTAATAAATTGTAACAGGTAACATAAAAGTCACCCTGTAGGTGTAGTAACTGGTCAGAAACAGGTAGGAGTTGTCTTTTATTTCACTTTTCTGTGATTTCCCTATTTAATATAACGAGTATGGTAATACAAATCATAAAATATATATTTTCTACTACAGACCTCTTGTAAGTAGGATATCTTAATATGTAAGAGATGTAGGAGAGGGAAAAATAAATTGGAAATCTTGAAAAGGAAATAAACAAAGTCGACTTATGAAATTAACAATAGGAAATAATACGCAAAGATCGGAGCAGTGGGCGCTACCTAGCACATACATACATCTTTACATATACATATAATAAAATCGTAGAGGTAAAATTTTTGTACATTGAAAATAAACTTGAAAAACGAGTCAGGGGCATGTTAGAAGTGCAATAGAACACACCTTAACTGTTTTTGAAATTTTTGTTTCTCTGTCTGTTTGTCTGTTTGTCTGTTTGTACAGGCTAATCTCTGAATCCGCTGGACCGATTTCAATGAAATTTGGCATGGTGATACCTTACATCCCTGGTCAACATCCTAAATACTTTTTTTAACCGACTTCCAAAAAAGGAGGAGTTAATGTTTACTTGGCTGTTTGTCGTCCGATTGTCAAAAGTCTTTTTTTGTTGTATAGGTTGTAAACCCGGATTTGATTCCATGTTTACAAAAACGGTGACCTGATAAATAACATGATTCTCTCGGGATCCTCGAGGTATCGACGGAACTCTTAATACTACAAAAACATTACAGTAATTTTCACTTTTTTTAAAGTAAAACTAACATAATATGCTACCAAAAAGTAAGATTTGCACCAAGGCATATCCCGGGGTATAGGGCTTCGGAAGGTTCCGTTGCTGAACGGAACTTCTGACTCCTTATAGATATATTATGTAGGGGTTTTAAACGTTGTTTAAAATACTGGAAGCACATGCCACTATGTCAATTATATTAATCATCATGATCACCATCATATTACACCATCCATAACCACATTATGATGCTTTTGTTTTTTTTTTTTGCATTAAAAGGATCAGAATCGAAAATGATAATTACATCGCCGTTTCTGTGCCGATTTATAAAATTATTTTATTAATTTAAGGGTTATAATTTGTATTTGATGCTATGGTCGCGAAGGAAGGAAGGGAAATTTTCTAATGGGATCTATGAGTAATGGCATTGAAGGAACTCCTCGAAATTTACAACGACACACAAAGTGATTATCAATTCCAGCATAGGTAATAATAATATCTTTATAACTTTTCTCTAATATTCATGAACGATTATTCAAACACTGAATGGATATTGACCACTGCGTATCTCAATTCCTTACCGGCCATCGGCGTCTGCAACGCGAAACTGGTGTGCACACCTGCGCGACTACGGTGTGAAACCGTAGATTATTCCCGTTCTGCCGATGCGAACGTCCCACGTTGCAGACGCTCCCGCTTCGCAGTCGCTTTGGTCGCGTAGGTTTGGCCGAAGCTTAATTGTATACGACATATCAGAATATTGACAGAAACGTTGTCAAACGACGAACAAAACTTTTTGTTTACTGTGTATGCTAGTGCTGCACTCTAGCTTTAAAAACATTGTAGTAATAATATATCCTATTGATGAAAGCCATTAAAATCGTCGTCGAAAGGCACTGTTAATTTTTAATGCATATTTGTGGGAGTTTTAAATGATTTTTAGGACACAACCATTATGGTACGGGAGCTAGCAACGTTTGAAAAATAAGTATTTCAGGTCAGCTGATTTTGTGATTTGTCGTCCTTCTTGCTCTTCTGGTTAGAGTCTGGGCGGTCTGGCTGCCGGTAGTGGTTGCGTTTATTAGTGCGCATCCTTCTTGTCCAGGTGATAATCCTGGATTTTAAAATCATTTTATACTGTATGTAATTTTAATATTATGTTATTTAAAGATTAAAAAACTTAAAATTAATTTGCCATACATTAATTCGGTTGCTAAGCCTTGAAATACATAAAATGAAAAAGTCATGAAGAGTATTACAGTATGATGCTAGTAGTCCGAGGCAGTTGCAGAAATAAGTCGAGAACGAGACAGAAAACCATCATAAAAGTAAATTTCTTCTTGTCATTGCAGCAAAAGGCAGCGAACAGCATCTGATGCACTGACCTCCATTATACATTGTATAATGGAGGTCAGTGATCTGATGTCTTCCTTGAATAATGACTCGAGTCGTTGAAATTGGATTTTAGACAAGTTTATTGAGAATACTTAGCAAGTTAGCAGATACTTTTTTTTTTAAATTAGATATTTAAAGTTACATTCTTTTAGTTTTTTTTTAAAACAATAGCGTTTATTTTAATTACTAATGTAAAATACGGTGAAATAAATACAGTACCAAATTCTAATTCCCAAGCATTAGTGTGTATAGTCTAGATACGCCTTAACTCTCTTTGTATTAATTCAGTCGTACCATGGGCGTATGCAGCAGCAAATGAACGCCCTTGAGTCGTACTGTCTAGTATTTACCGAGGATTTGTTCCAAACCCTTAGGTCGGCACGCGTGCCACCAGTATCATAAAATTTAGATTAGGCAAATTTTGAAATAGGATCACAAAAAATATTGAATGGCACGTTTATGACTTAACAGAAGATTTCTTCATAAAAAGGGCACATTAAAACGAAAAGGTTCGCCTTCCCTGCCTTAGCTCATAGAAGGAACGCGTGCGAGCTCAGTCAAAAGCTTTTTAAGCGAGGCATGGATTTTCATTGGTTACATCTTATGTAACATTTATCTCTATGTATTGAAAAACCGTACCGCAGTTTAAAACTTACAAATTTAATTTGAAAGTAAAGATAAAAATAATACTGCCTAATTAGTGAATATTATCTTGATAACTTTTTATACATGAATTTTTTATAATAATAACTATACAGAGGCATATTATAATGTTACATAAAAATATAAGAATTAACTGAATAAATGTCACGAAACGTGACTAATAACCGATTTATTACGTATAAATTAGAAAAATAAACATATTTTTTAATAAAAGAAGACTTTTGTGGAAAATATCAATAATCAAACGTCCTGATGTGTTTCAAAATATTATGCACAAAAAATACCTGAAAATCGAGTCTAAGTCAGTGATTAAGACTGGATTTTCAAGTATATCAAAGGTCTTCGAATGGATAACATAATATTGATAACAAATTCATAATTCATATAATGGGACCAGTTGATACTTGATGATCAGAAGGTGGCTATGATTGTATCGTATTAAATGGTCGCTGTTACGTCGCAAATATGAGAAATGCGATTCTACCGTAGAGACAAAAGTAGAGTAGGATCGGACACCGGTGTTGGGACACATTGTATATTCCATTTTGTATTTTTGTATTTTGTTATCATTATATCATCATACGTGGGAGAGCCATGCTTCGGCACGAATGGGCCGGCTCGACCGGAGAAATACCACGTTCTCACAGAAAACCGGCGTGAAACAGCGCTTGTGCTGTGTTTCGCCGAGTGAGTGAGTTTACCGGAGGCCCAATCCCCTACCCTATTCCCTTCCTTTCCCTCCCCTATTCCCTTCTCTTCCCATCCCTACCCTCCCCTATTACCCTCTTAAAAGGCCGGCAACGCACCTGCAGCTCTTCTGATGCTACGAGTGTCCATGGGCGACGGAAGTTGCTTTGACCCGTTTGCTGGTTTGCCCCCTTATTTCATAAAAAAAAATTATAACGGTCAACGCTACAGTCACGATATTTTGCGACGTTAATCATTTTCGCGTTCTAAAAGCTACTAAACTAATTAAATCATAGCGTAAAAATCTATTCAATAAATTCATTTAATGATAATAACGACTAAAACAGAACATTATTGTCTATTGAGCGGGTTGACACGCAAACAAAAAACTAAGGCCAGCTCGTGACATGGAAACCTGCTAAGCTTTAGCCTGGTTCCGTTTTTTGTTTATCCTCCAAGTTTTGAGAACCTCTAATATTTATCTTCTTTATCAAATATTGGCGGTGTACTTTAGTACATTTTATCAAAAATCACTTAGTAAAAATACATGTGTGTGTACTTAGTACTAGGAGATGCAGAGATTTCGATTTTTTTCTGTTTCAATTTCGTCATATTATATTCACCATTAATGTTATTGTTATTTGATAATGTAATTAATGTATTAACATAGTTTTAAGTTTCAATTATATTTACTAACACTATGGATTTTTACTGTGATCCGAAATAAAAACTTATTATTATTATTATTATTAATTCCTTTTTTTAAATAGTTTTTTCTAGAGCCGTTGTTTATTGAGATGATTGAATACCAATACTGGCAAATATACCATATAAAGATTGTGCAGTAGTAGAGCACACGTATTAGATATAAAACACATAATTTACCATAAATATGTCATGAATCATGATCAAGTCCTCGTGCATGAGGTTTAATTACCATAAGTAATTGAATAACGTCTACAAACAATGTTGTGGAATATTTATCTCAATAATCGAATTTTCTCGACGACCAAACCAAACAACCCTTATATTTTGGTCGAGATTTAAAAAAAATCGGCCAAATGCGAGTTGGACTCGCGCACGAAGGGTTCCGTACCACTATAGAGCAAAAATAAGA
The DNA here is from genome assembly GCA_905187585.1 of Cyaniris semiargus. NCBI lineage: Eukaryota > Metazoa > Arthropoda > Insecta > Lepidoptera > Lycaenidae > Cyaniris > Cyaniris semiargus. Next base: position 9,904,667 of record LR994554.1, on the reverse strand, counting down.
AAAATATGAGTGTTTTTGTATGGGAGCCCCCCCTTAATTGTTAATTTTATTTAAATTTTATTATGAACTATAAAAGTACAAATAAAACTGAGTAATTTGTGAACATTTCAGGTGGCTATCTGTTGTCATCTTTAATAACGAGCAAAATATGTTAAGAAAATCACGTTTGTTGTATGGGAGAGCCTGGGAGCCCCCTTTAAATATTAAATTTATTTTGTTTTTAGTATATGTTGTTATAGCGGCAATAGAAGTACGTAATCTGTGAAAATTTCAACTTTCTAGCTATTATCGTTCTTGAGTTACAGCCTGGAGACAGACGGACAGACATCGAAGTCTCAGTAATAGGGTCACGTTTTTACCCTTTGGGTACGGAACCCTAAAAATACCAGGGTTCGATAAAAAAATTCATCAAACGTTTGAACCTTAAGGGTGAAGCCAAACGAGCGTAATTTGTGAGTTGTGACTTGTGAGTCGCAGAATTTCGGCTGGCAGAAATTCTGCTGCATTCAGTTTCATACAAAAGTCCTGTTTGATTCACACGAGCGTAATTTTGTGAGTCATGATTTGTATGAAAAAATATTTACGCGACCGAAATTCTGCGACTCACAAAATTACGCTCGTTTGGCCTCACCCTAAATGAGTTTTGCTATCGAACTATTTATACCGTAACCGTACCTATAAATTGGCACAATAAAGACTAGGTATGTCCTTCCCCAGAACATGAAGCTTTACTGGCTTAAAAGTGAAGAGGTAACATACAAACACAATCACAATATTTTGTAAAATAAAATACAATTTTTATAATGTTGATCAATAAAAGTAGCAAGTTGCAGTGCAAGCAGTGAGGAGTTCATGAACTCTACATGGGTACTGTAGACGGCAGACGCGCTTAATTCACTTATTAGGAATGCAGGTTCTTTGTTGTTTTCCTTCACGGAGGAGCGCGACATTGACAAAAATATTTTCCAAGCGAGTGTTTCCAATGTGTTTTTATATTACAGACTAGCTGACTCGCGCAGTTATGTCCGCATGATCATGATCCACCCTTTCAACGCTCTTTTTCGCATTAAAATAGCCTATGTCTTTCCGGTTTTAAATCACTCTTGTGGAAGAAAACCCAATCAAAATCCTTTGTGTAGTTTTAAAGATTTAATCATACGTAGGGACAAACAAGAATAGCGACTATGTTTTATACTATGTAGTCATGGACAGCACGTTTGTTATAGACTTTAGAGAATACTAGATATTATCCGCAATTTCATTACCAGAAATTCGTTTAAGCTAAGAAGAGGTTTAGGTCTGGTGTAAGAGAATGGACGTATTTGATTGGAGCGTGATAACTTCGAGTCCATGTTTGTAGCGTAAAAACGCGCGTAAAACGCGGTATAGAAATTGAAACGCGCGTATGGACTTCGCGCGTAAAACGCCTCATCTGGACAGGCACGCAAGTTTGAAGCTTCAAAGATGCATACAACGTCGTTAAATACAAGATACTACAACACACCACAAGCAATTACATTAATTTACAGCGTATTTTCTATGAAAATTATGGTATATTTATACTAATAAATGTTTTTATTTCCAGGAAATGGCTGGAAGAGATATCTCTAGCGAGCCGGCAGGGACGCAAGCCGTCCCTCCTCCGCGCGATGACCAAGGCATTCTGGTTGAGCTACGCACCTTCCGGCGTCATGTTTTTCATACAAGCGCTCATCCTTAAGTGAGTTATTGACATTGACATGCAAAAAACACATTTGCGTTAAGTGTTGACCCGCTGATGTTTCCTAATTTGATATCCTTGGGTTCCGTTAACAAAAAAAATCGTTAGAGTCCAGTGTAGTCCAATCCCTTCTACCAGCTAAACGGTTGCTTCTGGAAATTTGAAAAAATTCATGGGAGTAGGAAATATGCTGAATTTAAAAGGAAAACTATCACGGCTAAGAAGACTTCATAAGTTATTGAGTAATAGTCGATCAACTAAAAAAAATGTATTCGGCAAAGTATAAAGGAACTTTTTGTTCAAATTTTTAAAGTAACTGAAAAAAAGAAAAGAAAAACCTTTGAAAGTAACTGAGATGATGTTGTTAGTAGTGTAAAACACGTTATAAATGTACATTCATTGACCATACAAAAATTAAAAAAAACTAGCGGTACTACGGAACCCTATATTGCGCGTGGCCCGACACGCACTTGGCCGGTTTTTACGTTGTTTGTATGATTTATCAATTCTCCGTGTTAGGTTAGTTGTTTTTTATTATTGTCGCTAATTACATTATTATGTTGCCAAATGTTTTTTAAAGTTTTATTAATTTCTGAATTGTTAAATACACGACATTTATCTAAGAAACTAGCTGTAGAATTTTAAATTTTTCCTTTCGCAAAAGTTCAATTGAAAATGGTACCAGTTTTAAAGTTTCCTAACGTATTGAACACCAGAAACTGCCTTGGAAGCACAATTTCGTTTAAAAGTATTTTCAGGAATTCTTATATTCTCGTTGTTAATCAGAATTCAGAATCTATGAGTCTTATATGTTTTAACTTCGTAAAAACGTAGATACAAAAAACCTAAGTCCTAATCAGGAGCATATCGGGACAAGCTTAGAAAAGGGTTCGGTACAAATCAACGACCAAAAATTTTTATTCAATAGCTTACGTACATATTTTAGTTTATGCTAGTGAGTTTAGCTTAGAGCGCTTACAGACGAACTGACGAACTGCATTTGACACTTTCCGTCGACAAGTGCCAAAAAAAATCAATGAAAAAAAATCCAGCGGCTGCCGTGGACTGCCGTCGACAAGTGCCGTTCGTCTGTAGGAAGCCTGTGTCTAAACACCTAGGCCGAAAATACGCGGCCGAAGTTTGGCATGATTACGTCATCAATGCGCTACGCATACAATATAACGCGACGTAATTTCGGCATGGTGTGTCATCGGTAATTTAAAATACATTGCAGGCGTAATCATGCCGAACTTCGGCCGCGTATTTTCGGCCTAGTGTGTTTAGACACTAACTGCCGCACTCAGAGTCGAACATTAATAATTACTTAAAAGTTAAATGTAATTAATTTAAAATTTTGACATAAGCCTCATACATTATCTGTCAAACTCTTCATTAAATTGAAGTTTAATCATAATCAAATGTCTCTGAGTGCTCTAACTGCCACACGTGCGGCAGTTAGAGTAAGATTAGTGTAGCACCTACCTAAGCCGCTATTTCTCTCTTTTTCTCTCTTCTATACTTGACGTGAAACAAAACATTTCCAGGCCTTTCCAACCGGTGGCTCTGAGCATGATGCTGTCGTACTGGGAGCCGGGGTCGGACATGACGTACGAGCAGGCGATCTACTGCGCCGCCTCCGTCATCCTCGTGTCGCTGCTCATCGCCTTCCTCAACCACCACGGCACCTTCTCCACGCAACAATTTGGCATGAAAGTGCGCATAGCTGCCTGCTCGCTCATCTATAGAAAGGTATATTTTAACTATTCATATTATACAGGACGTAACAAAACTAAGTGATTTAACTATTCATATTATACAGGACGTAACAAAACTAAGTGATTTAACTATTCATATTAAACAGGACGTAACAAAACTAAGTGATTTAACTATTCATATTATACAGGACGTAACAAAACTAAGTGATAATACTTTAGGGTGTGTATGAGTGAACTCAATATAGGGATATTGAGTTCACTGTAAAACTAGCAGCGCTGAAAGAGTAATTTTTTTTAACTTTTGTATGGGAAAATTCCTGACGCAGGTGTGCTTGCCCATACAAATCCCAAAAAAAATTTGCTCTTTCAGCGCTGCTACTTTCACAGTCAACTCTATATAAGGGACACATAATATACACACCCTAAATTATTATCACTTAGTTTTGTTACACCTTGTATAGTAGCACAATTTTGGATCGAGTTTCTTCTTGGTGTCCGTTAGATTTGGTTGATACTACTTTAAATACTTACTTGAAATTCTACGTTGGATTGTTATCTGAATAAATTATATTCTAGAGCTCGACAGTTACACCTAGAAAATTCTGTTTACAAACGTGGATATTTTATATCATACATACATAACCAATTTAGAATTGTTTTGATAGTTGAATTCTCACTCTTCAGGTAATGCGCATGAGTTCAGGCGCGCTGGCCGAGACCACGGCAGGTCAAGTGGTGAATCTGCTCTCCAACGACGTGAACAGATTCGACTACGCCTTCATCTACACACACTTCATCTGGCTGCTGCCCCTCCAAGTGGTGCTCGTCTGCTACTTGATCTACCTCAAAATCGGCTACGCAGCCATCGTTGGAGTCATCGGAATTGTCCTACAAACCCTACCCGTGCAATGTACGTAGATACTATAACCCTTAACCCTTTGTAATAAGGAAGGGGATAAGGACTCTTTTATAACTGGAAAAGCAACGACCAATACTCGTAGATTTATATCGTAGAAAAGTCGACGCTTTGTCACCGAAACGACCAAAACAACTTAGATATTCTTTGTTTTTAGTAATTCATAATTTATACGAAACGACGTTAGCATACACAAAATAAAATTTACATTTAATTCACATAAATCCTTTTAATGTTATGTACAAAGCGAATTCGTTTTATAACTTGTAAATACAGTCTTTACAACAAATTTTGGCAACAATTATAATTCTTGGAAAATAACGTAACAATTTTTTTTATGTAGCTTACATGAGTAAACTAGCCGCTATTCTTCGTATGAAAACCGCTGTGAAAACTGACGAACGTGTCCGCATCATGGACGAAATCATCAACGGCATGCAGGTATAATCAGCTTGATTTTATTATTTCAACTGTAGTTATATATTTATATTTCTTAAATATAATCATCATGAGCCAACAATCCAAACAAAATGCAATTATAACTTACTAGATGACGCCCGCAACTTCGTTGCGCCAAAATCCGTTTATCGCACGGGAACCGCACATTTTTTCAGGATAAAAAGTATCCCTTGTCCTTTCTCGGGACTCAAAGTATCTCCATACCAAATTTCAGAAAAATCGGTTCAGCGGTTTGGGCGTGAAGAGGTAACAGACAGACACATTCGCATTTATAATACTAGTATGGATATACATGTAAATAGTTTACCTAAAATGTAGCTACATTTTCGGCAAATGTTATAAATAGCAATTAAATACAATACAAAAAGAAATAAAATTTATAATGTTTTCGAATTATTTTCAGGTTATAAAAATGTACGCGTGGGAAAAACCATTCGAGCAAGTGGTGGCGCTGGCTCGTAAAAACGAGATCAACTGCATAACGTCCGCCTCCTACCTGCGAGGGGTCTACCTCAGTTTTATGGTCTTCACCGAAAGACTCTCCCTCTACATCACTCTACTCTCCTACTCTCTTTTTGGATACCAAGTTACAGCTGATATTGTAAGTAACATTTTATAGAGGCTAACTAATATAAGGGGTCATCTATAAAGTATGTCACACCTATGACATACTTTATAGAATATATGGATATAAATCGGGGACGTACCTTATGGGTGGTCCCTAATAAGTCAAGAAGATTTTCAATTTCGACTGTGCACAGGATAATCCTGCCTTAAGACAAATAAGTATGTCCTATAACTGAAAATATGAATGCTAAAAAAGTTATTAACCGTGTAACGCGAAAAAATTAAATTAAACTAAATCGGTCCGAATCCGTAATTGGTGATGAATGATGATGTATATTTTGATCGAATGAAATTTCCAGGTATTCCCATTGGCGCAATTCTACAACACTCTACAGGGCACCCTCTCAATTATCATGTCCCACGCTGTGTCGTTCTTGGCCGAAGCCCTCATTTCGGTCCAGCGTCTCGAAACTTTCATGCTGATGGGTACGTGGGGTCGAGAGGACCTCGAAAGCCACTGCATGAACCTTATCTGTTCCTATTACAAAGAGTCCTACTTATAACAAAGGCTCTATACGTGTCAACTGAACTAACTTTATCGTATTCTGTGTTGTTGTTAACCCTTTAATTATGTTGTAGAAAATTGGGGGCTGATTTGTGATATCACGAGTAGTGGTAGTTATTAATTATGTGTAGTGTCGAAGAAATTGATTTGTTGACAGATCTACGTCATTTAGTCGCATTATGTCAATTCAATAGTTAGTAGTATAATCCGCGCGCGATCAGAATGGGATCGAAATGACATGGGAATGACAGTTTTGTTTGCTAATGAAGTAGCGTTAGCAAAAATATTCTGAACATTAATTTATAGGTTTATACACAATAGTTACTTAATAATAAAATACGTTTTCGACCGATTCTGTACATTAAAGATATTACTGTGTTTTTGGTCAACCCTGTGGCAGCTACAACTCTTTTAGTTACTATTTTCTTATTTTTGAGCAAACCCAAAATTTTCATGATAAAGATTTCTTGGGAATATTTCATAAACTCCGTTCTTCATCGAAATATTTATTAATTGGCAAAATTATTTGGCGTGAATCGTGATTGACCATTCAAAATCTTACCCCTTTTCCACACATTATTAATCAATTACTATAATAATATAATATATTACCTATTATTATCACATACAAATTTAAAAAAACTTGAAAGAAATGTACGCGAACAAAAACGTTATTTTGTTAGCCGACCCTACGGCTGGCCAGCTGTCAGCGCGCGTGTCAAACGCATCCCATTCTGATAGCGCGCGGATAATAATCTATCGGCTAGGTTTGACATAACCCCGCCAAATTACGTAGGTCCGCCATCTGCCTATGAATTAATTTCTCTGGTAGTATGTATGTAGAGAAATTACGTAGGTCCGCCATCTGCCTATGAATTAATTTCTCTGGTAGTATGTATGTAGCAGCGAGAAGTAGTGTAACACGAATAATAAACGATGTCTCCGTATGGTCTTTGCAGGCATTTCCGCTGGCTCAAATGTTTAACATTCTACAAGCTTCATTAGCTGTACATATGCCTAATAGCCTGTCCATGTTAACGGAGTCGTACATTTCGATACTCCGCATAGAACGTCTCATGTCCCTAGGTATGATATGAATTGAGTACCCTTTTATATCACCTACTTTGGCAAAAAATATGACAAAGTATTTAAGTTGCGAACACCTAAAGTTCTTCGTCCGATATCCTGAGATCTGTCTTTACCTTAATATTTTAGATAAAATGCTGAGCTCTAACTCGCTTTAGGGGGTGTAGGTATACGTTTATTGCATGCTACTTTAAACACGCTCTAATGCTCGAAATACCTGAGTAGAATGCTTTTTATGAAACTAACCTCTAACTCGTATATTTTATTATTCATAAGTTCCACAGTCTTCTTACAGCTCTTTCTGCCGCACTCAGAGACATTTAATTGTGATTAACCTTCAATTTAATGAAGAGTTTGACAGATAATGTATGAGGCTTATGTTAAAATTTTAAATTAATAACATATAAGTAATTAATGTTCTACTCTATTAAGTGCGGCAGTTAGACTGATATTTGATAGATAAATTATAAGATAGTTGTAAAGTATACATTTTGTAATCATTTAATTTGCTCTTTTATATCTAGATAAGTTCTCTTGAATAATACCTACGTAATAACTTACCATAATTTTAGTTCTACATTAAAATGCTAAGAAATATTATATCATAAACTAAATTCTCGAAAATAAATGACTCAATTTAGCAATGCTGACTGCAGAGATTGAATTGGAGTTTATGTAACAGATGAACGCGAGGATCTCCGGAGCGTCGCGGACGTCGACATAGCGAAGCTCGTACAAATGGTCGAGAACAAAAAGAACAAGAATCTCAGCGAGTTAGATCTCTGTCAGAACACATTCAAGAAAATTGACGACGAAGGCATTTACAATCCAGGTACGTAAGCCAACGTATTAAAACGTTTTATGTCTTTATTTGGAGGTAGAGCAAGGATTATACTTATTGATAAAATGATGTTGCATATTATTGTAATGAAATTGAGCGCAGGCAATATGTGACAAGATTCTCCAGTGATATTATTATGTAACGTGATTCGTCTCGTCATTCGACCTGCCACAATTTTATGACGATCAAACCTTATAATTCGAAATATAAACAAGTTACGACTATTCCAACCGAGTTTGTCCATTCCAATGCAAATTAATTTACGTCACACGTAAACATATTAGGCTTTGTCCACATTTTTATCATGATCGCGTATCAGATCTCCGTCGCGTAGCATCGAAGCGTATCATGATCGCTAGATATGTACGCGATGATCGCGATCATTTTGCGTCCACACTAGCGATCATGATACGCTTCGATGCTACGCGACGGAGATCTGATACGCGATCATGATACAAATGTGGACAAAGCCTTAAAGTCACACCACAACCACAAAGTAGAGTGTGCAGTATTCTACTTTGGGCCATGTTGGACTATATGATTGCAATTATGATTGCTCCATAATTGCGAAGATGTCAATAGTATGCACAATCGACGCCAATCATGGGTAAATGTGCCTCTTCACTTTTGCAACCGCTTCCATTGGTCCATCATGAGCAAACGTAAACAGCCACATCCAGGGCTGTAGCTAGAGTCAAATTTTAGATAGAGCAGCATTACAGCAATAGGAACAAAGAATTATTATAATAAGAAATGAATGTCATAAACTGTGGTATGTTCGGAAAAGTTTAGATAGGTACCTGTTGCATTTTTTTTATCTCAAACTATGAACAATAATAATATAAAATTTATTTTATTTTTTGGTATTTTTAAGGCAGGGCATTGCCCCACAATGCCCCCTCTAGCTACGGCCGTGGCCACATCATATATCTCTCACATTAATAAGTATCTCCAGAAAACATTTCCATATAAAATATAATACTTATGAATATTTTCCAGGATTCGACTGCAACGAAAAGGGTCTCATGGGTCCCTGTCACAACGCTGTACCGCCGAGCCCCGACGTGGGTGTCTGCATCCAGAACGTATCCGCCAGGTGGACCGACGACGCCGTCACACTTAAAAACATTACCATCACCATCCCCAAGGGAAAACTCTGCGCCATAATCGGATCTGTTGGATCAGGAAAGGTAAGCTTATCAATTCAACTGAAGCACTCAGATGCATTTAATGATTAACTAATACTTCAATTTTAAATTTGAAATTATGCTCTACATTTTCTGTCAACCCCTTAAAGTGGCAAAGTGCCAATACACCACTACTAGTTCTGTATATTCGGCGTTTATATAGGCGTTTGTAGAGGATGAACATTGCAAACAATTTTGAAAGTCATGCAAGAATAGTTTCACAGAGTCAGTGAACATTCCTCCCAGTTAGTTGAAAAATGCACACGGTTTTATTTTGTTACTGACATGCCGTAGCTGAATAAACGGGATACATATCGTGAATAGTTTATTCTATTTCATTCGACAGTTTATAATAACTATAAATTAAGAATTAAAAAAAAAACAAATTATCCAACAGTGAAAGGAACTATGATGATGAGTTATGGCTAAGAACATTCTTGATTCTCGACCATGTCAGCTTTCAAGCAACAAAACTAGATCAAACGGTTCCTACTATTTGGATGTTACAATGCCACGGACAGACACAAACGGACACATAGAGGCGTCTAACTTATAGCACCCATGTATTTCCTCGGGGGTTAAAATATAAATCGTTGTATTTTCAGAGTTCCGTCCTGCAGCTGCTACTCAATGAGTTACGTTCGACGCAGGGCAGCATATACCTGTCCGGGCCGCTGTCGTACGCCTGCCAGGAGCCCTGGCTGTTCGTGGCCACCGTCCGACAAAACATCCTGTTCGGCTTGCCTTATAATCCCAAAAAATATATGGAGGTTTGTATTCTCAAGTCAGTCAACGTGTCGAACTTATTGAAATATGTACAGTACAAATTCAACAGACATAATTTTATTGATCCCCTGATATTTGGATTTTGGTCACTCAAATAAATATGTTTGGATTTCCCAAAATAGTAGATTGATTTCATTTATTTTATATGCAATTGATTGTTTTGTAGTTTCTTAGTGGAAATACATGTTCAACATAGATGAAACACCGTTTTCTAGCATTATTTCCACTTTAATTGAATATGTCACTTTTTAGCAAAATACCGGACCGGACACCTGATGATAGCGGAAATAGTGCAAGAAAATGGTGTTTCCTAACTTTGCCTCTAGTTCAACTTTTTGAAATACACCGACACAATTTTAACTACACAAGCGATTTGATGTTTCTTAACGCTATTAACATTTTCAGGTTGTAAGAGTGTGCGCTCTACAAAAGGACTTCCAACAATTCCCTCACGGTGACCAGACGCTGGTTGGAGAGAGGGGTGCCTCACTATCAGGAGGTCAAAGAGCTCGTATCAACCTTGCAAGAGCTGTATATCGCCAGGTAATAGCTCTTCTGAATCATTACTATTATGTATTTTAATTGAATAACAAGACTGATCAACAACTGATATAACCACAATGATCCATCACAAATGAATGGCCGCTCAAAACACTTATCAGGATATATAAAAAAAAACTTTAACGTAAGGTTCTAAGTTTCAAGGTTACGGATTGGCTCCCGAAACGACAAATAAGTTATTTTCTTGATAAGAATCTATTGAAGCAGAAGTGATTATAATACCATTTGCAGGCACGTAATAAAGCCAATTTTGCGTAGGATCGATATCGTGAAAAAACAAGTTATTCACATTTGTTTGTAATATAACAGCCTGAAACTTTCGATCTACGTAATAAATATCTAAGAGCCCTCCAGTTTATAGCTTAATATGACGATTCCTTTGTTATAAACCTAAAATAAAATTCACCACTCACCAGGCTGACATCTACCTGCTGGACGACCCGCTATCGGCAGTAGACGCACACGTCGGTCGGCAGCTGTTCGACGAGTGTATCAACGGCTACCTGCGACACGCCACGAGGATTCTTGTCACCCACCAACTGCATTACCTCAAAGCAGTCGACTACATCGTGATTCTGAACAACGTAAGCTTTTCTTCCCCTTCATACTATGTTTCTTTTCCAATTAATTAGGTTCTTGCTAAAAAATTTGTGACAAATAGTTCCTAACAATATTTTTGCGTTTATTAGGGATCCATCGAAGCTACCGGCAGCTACTCAGAACTAGTCGCATCGGGCAAAGACTTCGCTAAACTACTGGACGCTACCCATGATGAAAATGAAACTAATGAGGACGTGGAAAAACCTATGCCAATGTCACGTCGCGCCTCAAGAGTAAGTTTTATGTCATTGAAATTTATATAATAGAATGCAACAGATTTTGAAGTTTAAGCCAATAAAAAATTCTATAGAACTTAAAATCCATCATTTGAACTCTCTAAAATTACTGCAAAAACTGTTAGCCATACAATCTAAAACCTTGTCCTAAACCCTCTAAAATACCCACAATTACATCTTAACAGGTATCTACAACTAGACGAGCGTCAATTGTTTCGACTTGCCGACGAGCTTCCCTGGCTTCTGCTGTGTCTATCGGAACCGAAATACCTGCACAAGAGATGGAAGAGGAAAAGAGAGAGTCTGGTTCTATGGGCTGGCATGTGTATGGCGCCTACATGAGGGCAGGTGGCAAAGCGCCAAGACTATTACTGATGGTGCTGCTTTTAGTAATCGGACAACTATCTGCCACACTCTGCGACTATTGGGTAATGTTCTGGTAAGTTCAACAAATACTAACTTATAAAAAATATCCGCAGCCAAACATAGAACCTCCTCCCTTTTTGGAAGTCGGTCAAAAAGAGCAACTGTCAAAGAAACCACGTGTTGATAGTCCGATTGCATTTTAGGACAAACGAAGTCACGCGGCTCAAGGAAAGAGAAAAGAACAACACAATCGCGGACGATTTCGACATGGACGTGAACGAAAGGGCCAACTCTACCTTCAGCTTAGGCAGTTACTTCTCCGGAATTGAAGTTAAACCAAGTAAGTTCTTATGCTAACTAATGTTCAAATTAACAATAAGACATAATAAACTAATATAACCGTTTTGGTAATATCGTTTTTATAATGTCTGGCAATGTCTTTACAATCTAATGTCTTTCAGGTATGGACATCCACGCATACATCGGCCCACTGGACACCGTGCAGTATCTGTACATATACACGATACTCATCATCTGTTGCATCTTCTTTATCACGGCCCGAGCGTTCATGTTCTTCAAGGTCTGCATGACGGCTTCCAGGAACCTCCATAACGACATGTTCCATTCCATGCTGCGTGGTGTTATGAGATTCTTCGACACTAATTCATCAGGTATGTAAATTTTCCTATAAAAACCGGCCAAGTGCGAGTCGGACTCGCGCACGAAGGGTTCTGTACCGTTATAGAGCAAAAATAGACCAAATATTGTGTTTTTGTATGGGAGCCACCCTTAAACTTTTATTTTGTTTAAATATTATTATTAATTATTAAAGTACACACATATATATATATATATATATATATATATATATATATATATATATATATATATATATATATATATATATATATATATATATATATATATATATATATATATATATATATATATATATATATATATATATTTAAGGCCTTTGTGAAAATTTCAAGTGCCTACCTGTTGCCATTATTGATATCAAGCAAAAAAGGCAGAAAAATCACGTTTGTTGTATGGGAGCCTCCCTTAAATATTTATTTTGTTTTTAGTATTTGTTGTTATAGCGGCAACAGAAATACATTATCTGTGAAAATTTCAACTCTCTAGCTATTACCGTTCTTGAGTTACAGCCTGAATACATACAGACAGACAGACAGACAGACGGACAGACGAACAGACATCGAAGTCTTAGTAATAGGGTCCCGTTTTTACCCTTTGGGTACTACGGAACCCTAAAAATTACGATATCTACCTCTGGGTACAAGTATATACGTACACATTTTTTACGTGCGAACGATAGTTTCAACATGAATTCTTTTCGCAGGTCGTATTCTGAACCGTTTTTCAAAGGACATGGGTGCCTTGGATGAACTGTTACCGCGTTTCTTCCTGGAGTGCATACAGATCTACCTTGTGATGTCCAGTATATTGGCCTTAAACGCAGCTGCCTTAGTGTGGACCCTACTACCTACCACTTGTATTCTACTGGTGTTCTACATGATTCTCCAGATATATCTGAAGTCAGCTCAATCAATTAAGCGTCTCGAAGGCACAAGTAAGTATAACTTTCGCTTTTTGAATGCGACTCTTTTCCATACATTCTCTTATGCTCTATAATCTTCAAGTTATTTTTTAACATTTTATCTACCCGATGTGTTGAATTATGTTAATTATTGTTTTCTTCTTACAGCTCGCAGTCCTGTATTCTCTCACATGTCCGCCACCCTCAACGGAATCAGTACTATCAGATCAGCCGGTGCCCAACAAAGGCTTATCAAGGAGTTCGATCATTTCCAGGTATATCTTCTATCTTTTGAAAACCTTTTAAAAAGCTGCAAACTTAACTCAAAAACTAACTGAAATATTTATTTTTAAGGACGTGCACACTTCAACTTGGAGCAGCTACCTCGCCAGCGGAGTTACTCTTGGCTTTTGGCTGGACTTTATCTGTGTCCTTTACTTGACCATCGTTATCGTTGCCTTCCTAGTCATTGATAGCAGTAAGTTTCGCATAATTTATTGAAAAACACACTTACATTGTGACTTCCATTTACAGCATTAGAGCGCATTGTGCGGCATAATGCTCAACGTTAAACGTTTCAACTACAGCAACGCGCTTAGCACAATCAACCACTCTCAAAAAAACCTAATTCACGTTCCATATTAGCACACTTCGCCACTGAATCGCATTATTATAGGAAGATGTAGGTATGTAGTGTTTTTAGCCATAAGTGTTAAATTGTTTTGTTTTATACTATTTCAAGGTTGTCTGGAAGAAACCGCTTTCAGCGGTAAGACCGCCTGTTTGTCAGATTCTTATGTTGTTTTATTTTATATTGTAATTTAGTTTAGTTTTGTATGGTACAAATAAAGAATTTTCTATTCTATTCTATGCTCTGCAATTGGAAAATTCACAATGTAGTGTTGAACAATGTCCACTTCTTGTACAAAAGGAGCCTTAATTCTCAGCCAGATTTCTCCGTTAGTAACAATATAACATGTAACATATCACAATGGTGTAAAATTACATAACCGCGATTATTTCACAGAAACCATATTCTCTGGCAACGTGGGGTTGGCAATATCCCAGACTCTGATATTGACGGGCATGTTGCAATTCGGCGTGCGGCAAACAGCCGAGGTCATCTCGCAGATGACCAGCGTGGAGAGAATCCTGCAGTACACGCACATCGAGCGGGAACCGCAGTGGGATAAGGGAGGTCAGTAAATTATCAATAACTTATGTATGCCCAATACGCTCAGACTAAAGATGAATAGAAATCAAATATAATATACTAACGGCCTCACATTGTAAAAATTTGACAATAATAATTGTGGTTGAACAAGCTTTAAAACATTTTATATCCTTGGAAATTGTTCGAATGCTTAACATTTGGCAACTGCCTCCTATTTTTATAGGTCAGCGTACTGATAGTTTTATGTCTTGCTATTCTGATAGGTTTTTTACCATTCCAGCCAAGGAAACGCCTAAAAATTGGCCAACACGCGGCCAACTGGAATTCAAAAATTGCTACATGAAATACACGCCAGAAGATTTGCCTGTACTCAAGAACCTAAACTTAGTAATTGAGAGTGGCTGGAAGGTAAGAAACATCTTTGTCTGATTTGATTAAAAATTATTGAATAACTTACTAGATGTCTTCACTTCTTACTCGACGTTATGTAAGTACTTAATAAGTCATGATCACTGTAATCATAATCGACTACCCATAAATTCCATAATCTCACTCAAATTACTTGCATCGCTAACTATGTCGCTAATCTATAAAATTTATTTGTAATTTCATATTTTATTCACAGGTGGGAATAGTCGGACGAACGGGTGCCGGAAAATCTTCGCTGATATCGTCACTATTCAGACTTGCCATCGTGGAAGGAGAAGTTATCATAGACGGTGTGGATACTGGCAGCTTAGCACTGCAGGTAGGAATCTGCTCACATAAGACTTTCATTAAGATTCGAAGGACGAAGATGACCAGCGAGTTATCAGAAAAATTATCTAGAAATGGAAAATAAAACTGTCATTTGATTAACCGAAGTTAAGTGAAAACATGTTACATAGAACTTTATGTGAGTACTTACCTAACACTTTGTTATTTTTACAGGACCTAAGATCGAAAATATCAATTATTCCTCAAGAACCAGTGTTGTTCTCCGCGTCGATAAGATACAACTTGGATCCTTTCAACTCGTACGAAGACGACGCGCTATGGCAGGCTCTTGAAGCGGTAAATTCTAACTTGTCTAGTGCATTGCTTCAATTAAATTTTTTTATACATTACTTTTAATCCACCTGGTAGTTAGAAAATTAATCGTATTTCGTTCATAATTTAACATGCCTATCAATCTTGCAGGTCGACCTAAAGGCCGCCATCCCAGCTCTGGACTTCAAGGTGTCGGAAGGTGGTTCCAACTTCTCACTGGGACAGCGGCAGCTGGTCTGCCTGGCCCGAGCCATACTCCGCGGGAACCGCATACTCGTGCTGGACGAAGCCACCGCTAATGTCGATCCTAAGTAAGTTTATCGCTCCTACCTCTAACTAACAAAAAGGTAGTTTTATTAGGACATAGGTATTCTAACTGCAGTTGCCTGATGAAACACAAGAGAACACAAGAGCTTACATAGGTCAAATCATTGTTTCATAAAATTCAGATCTACCTTAACTTACCAGTTCATACCTGTCGGCTGTTTCGTATATTTGTGACAAAACCTAAACATAAAACTCTGTTTATAGGACCGACGAATTCATCCAAAGAACAATAAGAACGAGGTTCGCCGATTGCACTGTGCTGACGGTGGCGCACCGGCTCAACACCATCATGGACTCCGACCGCGTCATGGTGATGGACTCCGGCCGGCTGGTGGAGTTCGACCACCCCTACCGCCTGCTCAGCAACCCCGAGGGACACTTCACCAAGATGGTCAACGAGACGAGCGACAAGATGTCCGCCCAGCTCTTCGAGGTTGCGAAGAAGACGTTCATCGCCAACGGCGGTGTCGTCGACTAGGACGAACTAGCTACCTTCACAAAATTCATTCGCCAGTTTCTTTAGCGAAGTTAGATGTCAAAAATGAATAGGATTTGACATAACGCATCGCAAGCGCCATGACACTTTAAGCGTTATAAAGCCTGTATTCACCTTAATTAGGTATAAGTGCAGGTTATTATTAGCGATTAAGAAAAGGTAAGTTTGGACAGCGACTGATTAGTGCAAGTCTTTTGCTTTCTCCTAATCACTAATCACCAGCACTACACTCACCCTGCACTCGCACTAATCAAAGTGAATATAGGCCTTTATGTTAAAACCCATACATTTTTTATTTCTATCTTCGCTATTGAATCTGGCGAATGTACCTATTTTGTCCGAGCGCTCTGTATTTGTTAAGTTTCTCGTGAATAACGTATTGGAATAATGCAGTTAGGTACTTAGAGATATACTTAGTCATTATCGTATGCCGATGGCCTTACCGTTCGCAGTTTCGTTGCCATTTTAGTAGTGTATGAATCTTCAAACTTACACTAGTTTATCTTCCCCTAATTGTAAGTTACCTAAAGGTCGAGTAGGTAGGTATAGGAGGTATGCGTAGAAGTAATATTTAGAGGGCATCAGAATTTCTGTCACAAAATAATTCAATAGGGTCAAAAATATGTCCTTATGTCTAATTTACCTACCTAGAATTAAATAAATAATTTTGGAAGCGCAGTCCTGCGTGCTTATGCGAGTTTACGAATCCTATTCAAGACAATTTTTTGATACAAATTCTGGCCTGGTAATGTAAGAAACTTGAATTTATATTATATTTGGAATATAATAATATCTAAATAGGTAAGTGTATGTTAAGTACCTGTTGTACATAATGACTTAGCGGCATTTTATTCCAACACGGACTGATAAATATGTAAGTGAATGATGTTTAGTTATTAAGGAAAGTGAGTAGGAGAAATTGTTATTTATTTTATTAATTTACAATCATAACATTTTGTTATTATGGGTACTGTGAAATAAATATTGTGATTGCCATAGTTTGACCTCGATCAAATAAAAATAGGATATAATAAATAATTTTTCTTTCATTTCAAAATTTTCCTTCCTCCCTTCCTTCCCGGCAACTGCTCGGCGTTATATTATGGATAAGCTTTCTTTACACAGGGGCGGAGTCGAAGCGACGCATCACGTTTTACGTACCTGCTATGCTGTAGGCAAAAAACGTGACGCGCCGCGACGCTTCGACTCTGCCCAGTGTGAGTTAAGCCAAACTTTCTCATAGAAGTTAGAACTTCGAGGTAAAAAAAATCTGAACGCACTACATAAACTTCTTGGTGCAAGAACATGCCAATACGATGTCACATATTGACTTGTGTCAAAGAAATAGAAAAATAGCTAAAACATGATAGGAAAATAAAAATTAAAATCATTAATACCCAACCGAAACACCTAAATTAATACCCCGGCAATGCAAATAAGTCACTAAGATTAACCTGCAAAAATATATATAACTTAAAAGATGGCAAGAGAAATGTCGCAGACGGACATAGAGAAACCAGCCCCGGCGAAGCCCAAACCGACGACATCGTACTCGTTCAAGGACTTATCCAAGATGGTGACGGACGCGACCAACATCCGCGACCCAAAGACCCAGTCGGTGGTGCTGGTGGGTCTGCTGGTGGTGCTGGGAGTAGCGCTGTGGTACGGCTTCAGCGCCAACTGCCTGAGGCGACGACGACGAAGAAGAAGATCACCCAGCCCTTGTCGGTAGGTGTCATAGTAAAGACCATGGAAATACGTAAGGTTCACAGACATTTATCAAGTCTTATTTTTGTGGTAAGGTTAATCAGGGTAAGTCCGGATAATTCAACATATCACTAAATTAGTCAGTGTTTTTTTTTTGCCTGGCGCGACGAGCATATACGCCATATTGCACTGCAACCGCAAACTGTAGTTTAATTTAGCGTTAACTTGAATTATCCGGACTTACCCTGTGTCCGAACTTACCCTGATTAACTATACAGTGTGTAACAAAAATGAGTGATAATACTTTAGGATGTGTACGTGTTCCTTGTAGAGAGTTCATTGTGAAAGTAGCAAGTTTTTTTCACTTTTGTATGGGCAAAAGCCCGAGCGTCACGAGTTTCCCCATACAAGTGAAAAAAAAAATCGTCTTTCAGCACTGCTACTTTCACAGTGAACTCTCTACAAGGAACACGTACACACCCTAAAGTATTATTACTTATTTTTGTTACACTCTGTATACAGAACGATGACTCTCGAACATTACATTAGACCGCTAAAATTTGACTCCAGTTACTACCATAAACACGAACTAGGGCTGGGATGGCGAACCAATGGCACGCGTGCCAGAAGTGGTACAGTACAGTACAGTACACTCATTTTTGAAAAGTGTATCAATTAGATTCTATGGTGCTAATAAACAACAATTATTAAAAAACTAGCTGTTGCCCGCAACTTCGTCCGCGTTGAATTTATGTTATTATAATCATAGAGAAATTATTAAATTAGTCTATGTTATAAATTATAATCGAGATTTAGAAAATTGAATACCCATCAACAACTATTTTATTTGGATAAGGGTGGGTTGCACCAGAGGCGTGGTTATAGTTACAGTTATGGTCAAAGTTATGGTTATAGTTAAGGCTAACTTAATTTTAACTTTAACTTTGACCACAGAATTTGACAGATGTCTGTTAGGATGTGTACGTGTTCCTTGTAGAGAGTTCACTGTGAAAGTAGCAAGTTTTTTTCACTTTTGTATGGGGAAAAGCCCGAGCGTCACGAGTTTCCCCATACAAAAGTGAAAAAAAAATTCGTCTTTCAGCACTGCTACTTTCACAGTGAACTCTCTACAAGGAACACGTACACACCCTAAAGTATTATTACTTATTTTTGTTACACCCTGTATACAGAACGATGACTCTCGAACATTACATTAGACCGCTAAAATTTGACTCCAGTTACTACCATAAACACGAACTAGGGCTGGGATGGCGAACCAATGGCACGCGTGCCAGAAGTGGTACAGGACATGAAATTTTGAGCACGCTACCGATCACAAAATTATTATAGTGATTATTATTCCACAAAAGCGCCAAGTTAGGCTTGGGGTATTATATTTTTAAATACGCGCCAGGATTACAAAGAAAAATTTAATTTGATGGCACGTCTTTATCATCACTAGAGAATTCTTCAGAAAAGTGACAAGTTGATGAGAAGGTTCGCCATTCCTTGACTAGGGCAACGAGAGTAGTATGAGCGACCCGAGCATGACAAACAACTAACGGCCGTTCCCAATATTTGATCTATCTCTGGTTTTGCCCTACTAGAGATAGGAATAGCTCTCATTAGACATTAGAGACATATATTTTATGTCAATTCAATGTTAGCTGCGATCGGTCGTATGTCAAACCAGAGATAGATTGAATATTGGGAACGGCCGTAAGTGTCTAAACACACCATGCCGAAGTTCCGCGGCGGAAGTTCGGCATGATGCCGAAATTACGTCGCGTTTATTGTATGCGTTTGACATTGCTGACGTAATCATGCCTAACTTCCGCCGCAGAACTTTGGCAGACTTCGGGGTGTTTAGATCATAAAGTTAATATACCTAGCGGAATAGAGAAACAAAGGCCTGAGCAAGCGAGATGTCACTACCAGTAACACTGCGTGGTAAAAAAAACGTGTGATACATGACAGCAGGACCCTTTTTTTGACGTCCAGTCGGCACTTATCGGCACCTTGACAATTTAATCTCTTAGAAAGATGCTTGTGTAAGTGTATACGTACACATATTTTTACACACAGATGTAAATCAATTTCGGTTTCGTTTGACAGCTCGAGATTGTTGCTTATTCCGCTAGGTATATTAACTTTATGGTTTCTAAACACACTATGCCGAAGCTCCGCAGCGGAATTTCCGCATGATTCCGCCTGCAATGTATTTTAAATTACCCATGACACACCATGCCGAAATTCCGTCGCGTTATATTGTATGCGTTTGACATTGCTGACGTACTTAATCATGCGGAATTTCCGCCGCGGAACTTCGGCATAGTGTGTTTAGACACTTAAGACACAAAAAGTACGGTGTACATTTCGTGAAACCATTTTTAGGTTCAGTTCCTTTTCAGTAAGTACTTGTTATTTCGATGGTTTAGAACAGTGGTCCTCAACCTTTTTTTCATACGGGCCACAAACATGCTTTCGTCTTGGTGTCGCGGGCCGCAACAAAAATTTTTTAGGGTTAAAAAATAACGTTCTTCAGAATTAAGGATATATGTGGAAAAAAATTCACGACTTTCATGACGGCTTTACATTACTTTACCGATAAGCGTGAATTTCAAGATGGTTTAACATCACGCGGGCCACTGATAAAGTCTCGGCGGGCCGCGGGTTGGGGATGGCTGGTTTAGACGTATTATGACGTTAGCTGATAGAAAAGCATATTTTTTTCATCTCCATAAATTTCCTCTATTATATTACTAGTTGTTGCCTGAAACGTCGTACGCGCAGAAAATTGTGAACCGCGCGAGAAATTTACTTTTCACGTTTGTAATATTAACTTCGGATACCAAAATACAAGGCACCAAGATTTGATACCCGTAAGTACAAGATGAGGTTTGGATCGGCAGAAAGATTTGTGAATAAATTTAAAAATAAATCATAAAATCGACTGAACTCTGTCTTACATTGTGGAGCTGAAGGAACATGATTGGTTAATTCTTTCGATGTCATTTTGCGACTTGCATTTATAGATGTAGGATTCAGAATAACGTCTTAATCAAATAAACTTGACTGTAGCCATCAATAACGAGACTTTACATTAGGCCATTTAATTCTTAAAATACCTGATGAAAAATGTATAAGTAATAAATTCGTATTATTTAAATCCTTTTATGATTTCAGATAATTCAAGATACGCGTTACAAAACAAAAGGAAAATAAAACACTGTAATATTATAAAGCAATATATTCAGGATAGTAGGAATTCTAATGGATTTTACTTTAGAATATTGTAAAAATAAAGTGAACTGATGTAATGAAAAAATTAAGAGTACAAAGTACATCCACCCCAACGGATACTTCTCTGGCTCTCTATCTGGCTCTAGGCGATAATCTGAAAAACAAATAAAAATAAGTATTACCACATAAAGTGTTTGCTTTATAGTTTTGTAACTTGAACGCTTTTCAGTGCTTAAGGTGCGCTTATACGGGCAACTAAAATTTCTCAATTCCAGTCAATACTCGTCAACTATGACGTCACGACTACATCAAGCAATTTGCGGCAACGTCAACAAGCATCAAATATTGCGCAACATAATATTGAGCGATATGACGCAACTTCATCAACTAGGCAATACTGTCCTACACGAGCATTTCAGTATTCGCTCGCTATGGACGACATCGTTGCTCGGAAGCAAGACAGCAAGACGCAAAACAAACAAGTGCGCACGAGATACATATAAAAATCGCCTGGAAGTTCCAAGCCCATTGGATATTCGTCAATTCGTATCTGCGACATTGAGCGATATGAAATATCTGGAGCAATTATAGGTTTACCAGAATCTGATGGCAAAAGGTGAGAAAAGAAATTGACCAGCAATACCGGGGTAATTGGAATAAAACATTTTGATCCTTTTTTGTCCTTATAGCGGCTGATTCTGTGTGTGATACATGCAAATATAAAAATGTATCCAATGATCAAGGATATTTTTTGAAAATCTGCCGTCCTTTGTCATCAGTCCTGGTAGACCTATAGAAGCAATATCGCCGAAATAATTGCCGCAATTTATTGAAATTGCTCCATATAGCTCCACTAATTGCTCCAGATCGGTCCATTCGTGTCGCTGGGCAATTATTGCCCCCGTGTAAGCGCATCTTTAATTAGTGGAGAACGTAGCAAGAATAAGTAGCGCACAGCTTTAAAGACGGTTGAAAAAAAAGTAAGTGCGATGTAGATGATCAATTGTATTGTGCAATATCACGCTTCAATTTTATTGAACAGTATATTTGACAAGGCACGCGATGTTCAATATCAACCCTCGGTCGATAATATTACGCAATACGAGATATTGCGCAATAAAATTGCTCGTCTAGAGGCCCGCTAAGCCACATACGATTGGTGGGTCATTGATCAAATATGAGGTTATTGATTGATCGCGGTTAAAATATGGCGATAGTGACAATAATATATTATTGGTTTATTGGACCTTATTGGTAAATGGAAATCAATATAGTAGGCTCCGTTCTGACCGAACATAATTACACCTCTCGCGGTCGGAAGATCTTCCTTTGTAGATAGAATTCCCACAGTCGCATTTACATCCATACTATATTATAAATGTGAAGGTGTGTCTGTCTGTCTTCACGTCCAAATTACTGAACAGATCTATACATATCTATATACCAATAACTGTCAGAGCCCAGAGGTATCTCGTTAGAAAGCTCTTTTCTTGGCTATCATTTGTTATTATGGGGGCCAGCCTAATATCGCTGTGGGAAAAAAGTTATACCTAAATGAAATCAAAAAAATAGTTTATTCCAGGTATAAAAGAGAGCTATATTTATTTCATTGACATTTTAAATTGTTAAAATCACATGTAAAAGCGCGAGTAACAGAGCACTTTTGACTGTTGCTGTTCCGTACTCAGCAGCGGCGCGGCGCACAGACCGCTCCTGGGTAACGGAACGGCAACTGCAGGAGTGCTCGTACGCATTTACTTAGTGGTTTTAGCAATTTCAAATGACAGGGTAATAAATAATAGCTCTTTTTATATCTCCAATAAACGATTTTTCATTCATTTCTTTTAGCTATACCTTTTTTCTCACAGTGATAGGCTGGACCCACTGACCTCCATTATACAAGTACGCTGGACCTATGATACCCACTTTTTTGGGCCTATTTGAAGCGGAATCAGCGCCCCCAGTGAGAGGGAAGAGAACTAAATTTGACGTAACTTGCAAATGGCCGCTTAATCGTTATTGGTTGTCATCACTAGTATTAGTTCCAAATACTCCCACTACTGCTATCAGCGCCAATATGGCGACTTTCAAACGTCATTTTTACGTCCGTGAGTAATTTGTATTCTGTGTTTTTACGTCAAATTTAGTTCCTATCACTCACACTGGGGAGCTGATTCCGCTTCAAATAGGCACAAAAAATAGCTGTCATTTCAAAGGGTATCATTAGTCCAGCGTACTTGTATAATGGAGGTCAGTGGCTGGACCCCATAATAATAAATGCTAGTCACAAAAACTTTGTAACGACATACGTGTCAGCGTTATTGGTCGTGGGTACATTTTGCCCGTCCTCCTTTGTACGGACCCCGCGCGTAGGGCATCGAAACCCGGACCCAATTTTCAAAACCCGCGTTTCGGGTTTTTTGTTTGATGAAAACCGGGTACCCGGGTTTTTCGGGTTTTTTCGGGTTTTTTAACAATTCAAAAATTAACAATGCTAAAATACTTTACACATGATTTTCTGCGATTGCCATCACCTATCCAGTAAAATACTAATTAAATACCATTGTCTAGGGTCGCAGCAGTGCCCAACCAATTCTCGAGTAAGCTGGCACGGCCGTATCATACTTTTATCGATGCGACTATTTTACTTCTCCTATATTTTGGATCTTATCAAAGCTAGGGATTAAGATTTTCGGGCCAAGATTAAGTATTACAACAAGCTTCACCTGCAAATTACATGTATTTGTATTTTATGAAATATATAAAAATGTATCCAGAATTTTTGAAGACATTAAATGGAAGAATAACCTTAAATATAAAACGTATACCAACAAATCTTTATTTAATCTTTTACATTTTTATTGCTGATTGTCAAATTATTAATAATCATTTAGTCCTAATTGATGTTGGCATACTTTATACCTGTAATTAAATTTTTGTGCCTAGTTTTTACCTGAAATTGCTGAAATTACCTGAAAATGTTCTTTGCAATTTAAGGTAACTTTTCGCTGTCATCTAACTTACTGGAAAATCTTACATTACTGAAAAATCTTACATTACACTACACCTCAAAGCTTTTTGTAGTTATTAGTTCTAGTCACAATAGACAGAATTCATGTCAGATAACCATGTAATTGATCAGAACAGACCACATGGCAAATGCGGAAGGTTGCTTTTAATGAGTTTGGAAGATTACCCATGGTGCCATGGTGTTACACACAAGAAATTGTCTCTGGCGCTGGTGCTGATAAAAACTCGGCTTATATTTCATCTGGGTTCACTAAAATCACGTGTTTTAATAGACGGCTAAGGAAAGCCATCATTCGTCCTATTATGTGTTACCAACACCAGTCTCTCAAGCAATGAAAAGCAATCTGCCGCATTTGCCAGACTGCAATACTGGAATACAAAATGGTTTCACATCATACTTGATGGAAACTCCTCTGCATGGTTTTGTCAATTTCTAGGGGCTCTCTTGGAACCTTTTTACTTTTTGCATTGTCTTAATATTGTCGTTATTTTTTATATTGTGAATATAATAAATAATGACAAAAAGCATAACGACAAATAAAAATCTCTTTTAAGGTTTTTAGTAAGTTATACGACTGAAAATAATGACTTTAAATTGC
This sequence comes from Cyaniris semiargus, assembly GCA_905187585.1. Taxonomy (NCBI): domain Eukaryota; kingdom Metazoa; phylum Arthropoda; class Insecta; order Lepidoptera; family Lycaenidae; genus Cyaniris; species Cyaniris semiargus. The sequence continues at coordinate 9,879,896 of LR994554.1, read as the reverse complement.
AAAAAAGACTGGGCGTCATACCGCAGCAGAGCACAAAAAATATTTTTTTGTAAAAATACTGTATGCCAAACATCGATCAGTATAAATTATTACTATTTATTTGATAATCAGCAATAAAAATATCTCATTCAAATGAAAATTTCAGTTTATAAAACAAAATAAAGATTTGTTGACTTATCACTTATTTTTTATGACTGCAGAATTCCGAATTTTATCGTTTCTAAAACAATCATAGATATATGATTGTTTTAGAAACAATAAAATTCGGAAAAGTGTTTTAATAATATGTTTTATTAAATACCAAAAAATAAGCTATAATTGTTCCATATACACTGCCTTGAAAAATTCCTGACAGGTTTTTAGATATTCCAAAAATACAAATATCCCTAAGACTTTGTTGATGGGTGTATTTTATCAGCAACTGTCCATCCAAGTTCCAACGTTTTGTCACTAACTAGTGACTTGACCATCATCAAAAGTCTACGGTACTTTCAGCAGACTTAGAACCCTTTGAAGCTGTCCACACTTTATTTTGTAAGCCTTTGATCACATAATAAAGAAAACTGTGGTCAATCACTGAATGTTGATTGAAAACTATAAAATAAGTTTTGCTTCTATGAAATTTGAAACTTTTTGCGATGGATAGATTGTTTGAAGAGACTTGGCTTTTTACATTGAATAGTTTTGGTAGGATTTTCAAAATATTATTATTAATAAATATTTTTGTGACAATTAGTATTTAATGCTCTTGAAACGAAACTTTTAGGTACTTTAAAATATTATATTTTGTTTAATTATGACCAATAGAAATAATTAAACCTATACTTATATTATAAAAATAAAGAATTTGTATGTTAGTTTGTTATAAATATTTACCTTAAATCAGGTCTTGCCTTTAATAATTATCAAAAAAACGAAAAACCCGAAAAGCTCGAAAAACCCGGGTTCCATTTTTGAAACCCGGGTTTTTTTGTGATCCCCAAAACCCGGGTTTTCCCGGGTTTTCGGGTTTCGGGAAAACCCGGTCTCGATGCCCTACCCGCGCGATAAACGAATTTTGGCGCAACGGATTTGCGGGCGTCATCTAGTAACATAGATTATACTAACCTCTTATTCAGTGTTGGGTGTCTCCTCCCACGTGCCGTTGCCGTTGGCCCAGTCGTCGTGGTTGTCGCCCTCTGCAGCTGCAGCGTCATCTTGCACTTCTGGAACTACATCATATATTTTAAGCTATTGCATAGCTTTTATCGCGGGCTTTGAGCGCGGCGACCGAATCAAGGAATTCCATAACAAAAAACACCTAACATTAGTCTAACGTCGTTTCAGTTCGGCAGACTTCGGCTCGGTGGGGCTCGGGGCGTGGTGCTCGCCGCACCGACCGGCACAGCAGTGCGGCGTTGCCCCACCACTGTGCCGGTCGGCGCGACGTTACCAGACTTCGGCACGGTGTTTGTGTGCATGCGTCTAGACGTACGCGAATTATCTACACCACTGACCTCCATTATACAAGTACGCTAAATCTATGATACCCACTTTTTTTTGTGCCTATTTGAAGCGGAATCAGCGCCCCCGGTGAGAGGGAAGAGAACTAAATTTGACGTAACTTGCAAATGGCCGCTTAATCGTTATTGGTTGTCATCACTATTATTAGTTCCAAATACTCCCACTACTGCTATCAGCGCCAATATGGCGACTTTCAAACGTCATTTTTACGTCAAATTTAGTTCCTATCACATTGGGGAAGCTGATTCCGCTTCAAATAGGCACAAAAAATAGCTGTCATTTCAAAGGGTATCATTATCCAGCGTACTTGTATAATGGAGGTCAGTGATCTACACTAATAACGAGGAAAACTTTGTTTGTTTGTTTAATTGTAATGAATAGGCTCAAAAACTACTGGACCGATTTTAAAAATTCTTTCACCATTCGAAAGCTACATTATCCACGAGTAACATAGGATAAATTTTATTTTCGAAAAAAATAGGGTTCCGTAAGATATTTGAGTTTTTCGGACACAAGGTGTAAAAATCAACCAGAAAAGTTACTTATTTTGCGTACGCTGCCTAAACTATAAAAGATAGAACCATAAAATGTTGTAATTAATTGTAGATCTTATAAATATCTACAAAAAAGTCCGCGACACACTATACCTATCTATGTCGAGTGAGGCACAACAACCATTTTTTTTATTTAAAAATCTTGAATTTTTTTTTTTGGACTTCATTTAAACGCGTTTATTTTACTCATGCTATGAATCCTTATCAAAATTAATTATTTCATCACTAAGCACAGTTTATGTAGATAATATTTGGTCTTTGAATGATTAAAATTGGACGTTTGATTTTGAAGTTACGATTTCTACTGCACGGCCCGTTGCGAAGTGGGCGTCACCAAGGCGGGGGTGCGCGTGCGGGAGGGAGTTTAGATCTATTAGTAAATGATGATTTAAATAATACTCAATTATTCACTAAATCTAAATAATATATAAAACTCAAAGGTGACTGATTGATATAGTGATCTATCAACGCACAGCCCAAACCACTGGACGGATCGGGCTGAAATTTGGCATGCAGGTCTACCTGCATGCCAAATGCGTTGTTATGATGTAGGCATCCGCTAAGAAAGGATTTTGATCAATTCTATCCCCAAGGGATAAAATAGAGGATATACCGATCGGACTGAGACTTTGATACCTAAATAATAATAATACTTCTTAACGCGAGCGAAGCCGCGGGCAAAAGCTAGTATTTGCATAAGTTGATAAAAAATGCTATGCAAATTTACCGCAGCAATTCCCGAGTGCCACACGTATTTTTTTCTATTCTCAAATCGCAGAATTCTGTTTGTAGCGGTCTTTGACTCCCTGTCAAAAACTTGTCATTTTCTATACTAACTGCGATTGACAATGAAGTGACAGATGTTTCTAGTCTAAGGCCCGATTCGACCAAACTTGAAGTTACACGAGTATAACTATCATGAGAATAATTTTACTCCTTCAATTTACTCTAGGATATCTTCGTTTTCGTTTTACGAGTACCAAGTTACTCGAAGAGTATGAAATAAAATGTCAATTATAAGTTCACAATGACACCGACCGTGACCGTCGACCGTCGGTGTCATTGTGAACTATAATGTTGTGCAACTATTCTCAGTTTAATATTTATTATTTACTCCATCAAAATCGCCCGTGTAAATATTTACTCCCGTGTAATTACCTTATTCTTGGATTAGAAGTTGGAAAAACGCAAAACCAGCTTACTCTTAGATTAGGAAACAATTATACCTACTCGAGTAAAATTTTACTCCAGTTTGGTCGAATCCGCCCTAAGTGTCTAAACACACTAGGCCGAAAAAACGCGGCCGAAGTTCCGCATGATTACGCCTGCAATGTATTTTAAATACCGATGACAGATGTATGCGTTTGACATTGCTGACGTAATCATGCCGAACTTCGGCCGTGTAACTTCGGCATGGTGTGTTTAGACTAGTGATGTGCCGCTGAGAACATTCTCGATGCCGGCAATATTGCCAGTGAGAATATTCTCGAGAAACTAGAATGCTCCCGGGTATATTCTCAACGTTCTCGACAAAATAAATAAATGTATATAATATTTTGAGTTATTAATCACTTTGACAAAATATTTTTTTTATTTTTATAAATTAGAGCACCTAGCCAAGACGTTATCTTATCGTTTTTTTTATTGAATTGACATAAGTCGAATGTTGACTTTATTTTATCGAACGCTTATGTCAATTTCATATATTTTGATCGGCGATTCTATAAAAAAGCGATAAATAAAACGTCTTGGCTAGAGGCTCTGATGTTAGTTTTTTTTCATTTTTACCATTTTTGGTTTTTACCTAAAAAGTAAATTTAATCACATCAAGTAAACGAACAAATTAACCGTAAGTTATTTCATTTAGTGTAAAAAGAAAGTGATTTCATTGTCTATATTAATAAAACAGTTTTTCAAAAAGAAAAAAAAAATTCAATTTGTTAGAGGTGCAATAAAGTTAAGAATATTGCTGAGAATATTCCCGAGAGTATTCTCGAGAATTCTTTCCAACACTGAGAATATAGTCTTTTACTGCAAATAGAGTGTATTGTTTTATACAAAATTATTTGTTGACTTCATACTATTTGACTGAAGAAAGGCTAGTTTTTTCCATTTTATAATAATGATTCTCAACCATTCTCACTTAGGAGAACGTTGCCGAAAACGCTGCTGGGAATATTCTCAGGTGGGAGAACGTTCTCGGGAACGGCACATTAGTAGTTTAGACACTAAGGCCCGTATAAATAGTCTGCTCTTAAGACGAGCAAAGAGAATATAAACTACGTAACAAGAAGTGGGACTTAGAAGACAAAAATACATTTCGATTTGATTCGATTCAAGATCGACTGTGATTGGCAAATTTTTTAGGAAAATCGACTGTGATTGGCTAATTTTAAAGAAAGATCGACAGTGATTGCAGAATGACAGAATGCAGTGCGAGTATTTTTCACATAGCTCCTAGACTTAAAAGGTCAATGACGCTGGTGCTAATAAACAACAATTATTAAAAAACTAGCTGTTGCTCGCAACTTCATCCGCGTGAATGTATGTTATTATAATCATAGAGAAATTATTAAATTACTCTATGTTATAAATTATAATCGAGATTTAGAAAAATTGAAAACCCATCAACAACTATTTTATTTGGATAAGGGTGGGTTGCACCAGAGGCGTGGTTATAGTTACGGTTATGGTCAAATTTATGGTTATAGTTAAGGCTAACTTAACTTTAACCTTAACTTTGACCACAGAATTTGACAGATGTCTGTTGCGTTTATTTATTTTTATTAAAGCTACAGTTAATGGGATTGAGGGTATAAAAAATTGAATTATCCGTAAAAATCGTCAGGAAAAATATTTGTTATAACAACACTTTGAGCCATAGTAAATTTTCACGAAAAAAATTCGATATAATTATGAGGGTTATGGTTATCGTTAAATATGGCGTCCTCAACCAAAGCACAGAATATATATTAGTAGTACCAACAGAATTCCCACTTGCGAAACCCGTTTAAAGAAATAACGACTCATGCTACGATACTATAAAGTTCAAATTCCGACCGCGCAGTGCTAGGTGCCTACAATTATATTTACCTACATGTGCGCTCTCTTTCTATCGCGTAAGAGGTACCCTTTCTGACGAAATCAAGATTGTCACCTTTTAGAAAATAAAATAACCTTCTTTTAATTACTATAGCTACTAATAGCAAACTTTTTTACAGTAATAATCAAATTTTAGTAACCCAACCTATATTTTATAATAGTTTTATATTCGATTATAGTGCAGGAGCTGGTCAGGAATTTTTTACAACTTAAACATAGTAACTTGTGTTTATTTCTGTGTAGTATGTGGTTTGTTTGTAACAAATTTGTTTATTTGCTGTTTGTGTATATTTTATCTTTTTTTTTTTTTTGTATTAAGTATATAAGACTTTAAGTCTTAAATTACCTTATTGAAATATTTCTTTGACCTTTTTTCAATTGTTCATATTTATCAGATTAATAACGATTCTGTCACAGCGGTTATATCAGTACGTAGATATATGCGACGAAAAAATCTTGCGCGTGCGTCACCACTCGCTTGTGAGTCCCTAGTGATCTGCCCCTTTAAAGGGGTACTTAAATTTCGATACCTACACGCGCGAGTGGGACAGGCCTGACCAAAGATTTGACATTTTGCAGTGTAGTTATAGTTAAAGTTATAGTTAATGTTAACGAATAATAAAAACTAAGGAAACGTAACTCCCATACTATTGCCGTTTTAAATTTGGTTCCTTTCGAACTGTCATGTAACGTCAACCTGATACCGCTCAAGGCCACCTAAATATTGCAAATGTATAGAAATGTGTACCTAAGGTACACATTTTTAACAAGTATTGTAGAACATGTTTTTTGACGGAGTTACTTTTCCTTAGTTTTTATTATTCGTAGATTATATTTTTAAATTTACATCAAAGACCCAGGAACATTGAAAGTTCTTAAGTAACTTTCGTCGGCTGGGCTTGAATCACAGATATCGTTTCGAAAAATCCTTTTTCGAAGAACACTTGGCGTGGACAGGGGTTAGAGGCCACAGGACTCTTATTCTTATCCTGGTTTACTTGTAGGTCAGAAATCGTGATGCTTCCCTAAAATGCATTACATATTATTTATAAATCTAATAAACAATTAACTATATGAATAACTATCTATAAAATAACAATATGAAAAATATTAGTCCATATCCAAATAAACACCTTGTTAAAAAAGTATTAAATTTTTTAATCACGATCAATAATATAAATTGGAATATGCTTGCAGTTCTTTAAGCAATACCAAAAATTTCAAAGTTTTATATTTAAAGACTCAGGAGTTCTGTTCATTGGATCTAGGATTATCCTACATCTAAAACTTATCAATTCGACATACTATGCGCTACACAACTACATTATAAATACTTTTTTCTTTACGAGCGTTGGCCCAATGGCCACCACACATTCCCACCGCTGTAACTCCTGTGTCGCCAGGATCAACAGCGGTATCCAACCACGAAAACCCTTTGATATGATCTCAGGGAGCCCGAAGGACATGCTCAAACTGGTTCGGGACCCGCAACGAAATTAATCAGAAGAAGAAAATAGAAGTATGAAGAATTCGAATTCCCCTTCCTATTTCAAAGCGGAGACAGCACAAAGTTGCAGTGCGAATGTCAAATAACTTATGGGGGAGTACCACGAAAATAAACTATAATAACTACTCAGCTATAGCTAAATTAATATTGGAATTTGTTGTGTTAGTCTGTTGCCAATAATAACTGTGACAAAAACGCTTGAAGGCACGGAAGTTCCTAGCGCTGTCCACGATATCACCGTAGTATGCGACTTTAGATTTACAATGAAGGTTGTCTAGCATTGTAGTTCTTTTGTCTTGCCAGAAAAACCTCTCCCAGAGAACATGATGAGTGGTTTGTTCAAACATACTGCCTTCGGTCGAGCACATAGGTGATGCTACTAATTTAGATCCGTAAAGTTTGACTTTAAAATTTCCATGGCCGGTAAGGAACTGAGCTATGCAGTGGTCAATCAATATCCATCCAGTGTTTGGATGAACGTTCACGAATATTAGGGAAAAGTTATAAAGATGTCGACCTTTGCTGGAATTGATAATCACTTTGTGTGTCGTTGTAAATTTCGAGGAGTTCCTTCAATACCTCATGGATCCCATTATGAAATTTCCACCTTCGAGACCATAGCATCAAATACAAATTATAGCCCTTAAATTAATAAAAGAATTTTACATTCACACAGAAACGGCGAAATAATTATTTATCAATTTCGATTCTGATCCTTTCAATGTAAAAGAATACAAAAAAAAACAATAAAAGCGTCATAATGTGGTTATGAATGGTGTAATGGTAGTGGTGATCATGATGATTAATATAATTGACATAGTGGCATGTGCTTTCAGTATTTTAAACAACGCTAAAACCTAATATAATAAGGAGTCAGGTGTTCCGTTCAGCAACCTTCGGAAGCTCTATACCCTGGGATATGCCTTGGTGCAAGTCTTACCTTTTGGTAGCATTTTATGTTAATTTTAGTTAAAAAACGTGAAAATAACTGCAATGTTTTTGTTGCAAAGGAGTTCCGTCGATACCTCGAGGAGCCCGAGAGAATCATTATCAAGTCACCGTTTTTGTAAACATGGTATCTAATTCGGGTTTACAATCTTCTATACAATAAAAAAACAATTTTGACAATCGGACCACAAACAGCAAAGTAAATATTAACTCCTCCTTGTCGGTTAAAGAAAGTATCTAAGATGTTGACCGGGGATGTAAGGTATCACCATGCCAAATTTCATTGAAATCGACCACAGAATTTGACAGATGTCTGTTGCGTTTATTTATTTTTATTAAAGCTACAGTTAATGGGATTGAGGGTATAAAAAATTGAATTATCCGTAAAAATCGTCAGGAAAAATATTTGTTATAACAACACTTTGAGCCATAGTAAATTTTCACGAAAAAAATTCGATATAATTATGAGGGTTATGGTTATCGTTAAATATGGCGTCCTCAACCAAAGCACAGAATATATATTAGTAGTACCAACAGAATTCCCACTTGCGAAACCCGTTTAAAGAAATAACGACTCATGCTACGATACTATAAAGTTCAAATTCCGACCGCGCAGTGCTAGGTGCCTACAATTATATTTACCTACATGTGCGCTCTCTTTCTATCGCGTAAGAGGTACCCTTTCTGACGAAATCAAGATTGTCACCTTTTAGAAAATAAAATAACCTTCTTTTAATTACTATAGCTACTAATAGCAAACTTTTTTACAGTAATAATCAAATTTTAGTAACCCAACCTATATTTTATAATAGTTTTATATTCGATTATAGTGCAGGAGCTGGTCAGGAATTTTTTACAACTTAAACATAGTAACTTGTGTTTATTTCTGTGTAGTATGTGGTTTGTTTGTAACAAATTTGTTTATTTGCTGTTTGTGTATATTTTATCTTTTTTTTTTTTTGTATTAAGTATATAAGACTTTAAGTCTTAAATTACCTTATTGAAATATTTCTTTGACCTTTTTTCAATTGTTCATATTTATCAGATTAATAACGATTCTGTCACAGCGGTTATATCAGTACGTAGATATATGCGACGAAAAAATCTTGCGCGTGCGTCACCACTCGCTTGTGAGTCCCTAGTGATCTGCCCCTTTAAAGGGGTACTTAAATTTCGATACCTACACGCGCGAGTGGGACAGGCCTGACCAAAGATTTGACATTTTGCAGTGTAGTTATAGTTAAAGTTATAGTTAATGTTAACGAATAATAAAAACTAAGGAAACGTAACTCCCATACTATTGCCGTTTTAAATTTGGTTCCTTTCGAACTGTCATGTAACGTCAACCTGATACCGCTCAAGGCCACCTAAATATTGCAAATGTATAGAAATGTGTACCTAAGGTACACATTTTTAACAAGTATTGTAGAACATGTTTTTTGACGGAGTTACTTTTCCTTAGTTTTTATTATTCGTAGATTATATTTTTAAATTTACATCAAAGACCCAGGAACATTGAAAGTTCTTAAGTAACTTTCGTCGGCTGGGCTTGAATCACAGATATCGTTTCGAAAAATCCTTTTTCGAAGAACACTTGGCGTGGACAGGGGTTAGAGGCCACAGGACTCTTATTCTTATCCTGGTTTACTTGTAGGTCAGAAATCGTGATGCTTCCCTAAAATGCATTACATATTATTTATAAATCTAATAAACAATTAACTATATGAATAACTATCTATAAAATAACAATATGAAAAATATTAGTCCATATCCAAATAAACACCTTGTTAAAAAAGTATTAAATTTTTTAATCACGATCAATAATATAAATTGGAATATGCTTGCAGTTCTTTAAGCAATACCAAAAATTTCAAAGTTTTATATTTAAAGACTCAGGAGTTCTGTTCATTGGATCTAGGATTATCCTACATCTAAAACTTATCAATTCGACATACTATGCGCTACACAACTACATTATAAATACTTTTTTCTTTACGAGCGTTGGCCCAATGGCCACCACACATTCCCACCGCTGTAACTCCTGTGTCGCCAGGATCAACAGCGGTATCCAACCACGAAAACCCTTTGATATGATCTCAGGGAGCCCGAAGGACATGCTCAAACTGGTTCGGGACCCGCAACGAAATTAATCAGAAGAAGAAAATAGAAGTATGAAGAATTCGAATTCCCCTTCCTATTTCAAAGCGGAGACAGCACAAAGTTGCAGTGCGAATGTCAAATAACTTATGGGGGAGTACCACGAAAATAAACTATAATAACTACTCAGCTATAGCTAAATTAATATTGGAATTTGTTGTGTTAGTCTGTTGCCAATAATAACTGTGACAAAAACGCTTGAAGGCACGGAAGTTCCTAGCGCTGTCCACGATATCACCGTAGTATGCGACTTTAGATTTACAATGAAGGTTGTCTAGCATTGTAGTTCTTTTGTCTCGCCAGAAAAACCTCTCCCAGAGAACATGATGAGTGGTTTGTTCAAACATACTGCCTTCGGTCGAGCACATAGGTGATGCTACTAATTTAGATCCGTAAAGTTTGACTTTAAAATTTCCATGGCCGGTAAGGAACTGAGCTATGCAGTGGTCAATCAATATCCATCCAGTGTTTGGATGAACGTTCACGAATATTAGGGAAAAGTTATAAAGATGTCGACCTTTGCTGGAATTGATAATCACTTTGTGTGTCGTTGTAAATTTCGAGGAGTTCCTTCAATACCTCATGGATCCCATTATGAAATTTCCACCTTCGAGACCATAGCATCAAATACAAATTATAGCCCTTAAATTAATAAAAGAATTTTACATTCACACAGAAACGGCGAAATAATTATTTATCAATTTCGATTCTGATCCTTTCAATGTAAAAGAATACAAAAAAAAAACAATAAAAGCGTCATAATGTGGTTATGAATGGTGTAATGGTAGTGGTGATCATGATGATTAATATAATTGACATAGTGGCATGTGCTTTCAGTATTTTAAACAACGCTAAAACCTAATATAATAAGGAGTCAGGTGTTCCGTTCAGCAACCTTCGGAAGCTCTATACCCTGGGATATGCCTTGGTGCAAGTCTTACCTTTTGGTAGCATTTTATGTTAATTTTAGTTAAAAAACGTGAAAATAACTGCAATGTTTTTGTTGCAAAGGAGTTCCGTCGATACCTCGAGGAGCCCGAGAGAATCATTATCAAGTCACCGTTTTTGTAAACATGGTATCTAATTCGGGTTTACAATCTTCTATACAATAAAAAAACAATTTTGACAATCGGACCACAAACAGCAAAGTAAATATTAACTCCTCCTTGTCGGTTAAAGAAAGTATCTAAGATGTTGACCGGGGATGTAAGGTATCACCATGCCAAATTTCATTGAAATCGGTCCAGTGGATTCATAGATTAGCCTGTACAAACAGACATAGAAACAAAAACTTCAAAAACAGTTAAGATAATAGAGATAATCTACTACACTTCTAACACGCCCCTGACTCGTCTTTTCACGTTTATTTTCAATGTACAAAAATTTTACCTCTACCATTTTATTATATTATAATTATGTTATATATTATATAGAGAGATGTTATAAGACAGTCTGGCCCGTGGTAAGTTGTTGAGAAACTCAACATGTAACACAAGTGTTACGGGTACCAGACACGGTATGATAATACTTTAGAAGGTTTACATTATTCCAATCCAGTGATCCAATCCAGCGTTGGATTACTATTGAAATTATGTGAACGAGCACTGGAATGCACTGGAATGCAATTTGGCATAAAGCGGTGGATTAGATGACTGGATTGGGATAATGTATACCGGCCATTACATGAAGAAATAAAAGATGGTCATCGACTACAGTTTATATTATCAATACTTACCCTGTTCGTCTTTAACGTCCATCTCTTCTTCATTAGCCGCCGACTCGTTAGCTTCATCTGACTCTATAAAAAAAACCATTTGCATTTTTATTTCTGTTTCAAAATAATGTCATAGTTTACAATTGATTACATACAGTTTGGCAAAAATGAGGGCGCCTTTCTTTTATTATAAATTTATAGGCAACATTACGCTACGCTTGAACGCACTTTTGACATTATCATGTACCATCGAGGAAATGGGTTCATAGGTAGTTGACGGACCTACGTCATTTGGTTGAATTATGTCAACTTAATGTAAATCGTCATCTGTCGGCTGGGTTTGACAAAACGCGACCAAAATACGTAGGTCTGCCATCTGTCTATGAATCAACTTCTCTGATAGTACTAGAGTTGACAAGTACTGTAATGTTGCCATAAATTAAAACTTTTAGTTCCAGCTGTCACCGCGCCAGACTCTTTATTGCCAAGCTGTACATACAAAATTTAAGCTTTTCACAAGACTCACTTTCTCCCTTCATCATCCTTAGTATGTGCTGCTTTTCCTTCGCGAGGTGGCGTTTGCCGTTCAGGTGCATCGTCATCTGCTCCGTGCAAGTCACTGAAGTCTGAAAAAAATACATTAAATTCTAAATTAATTAAAAAATAAGGAAAATTTACTAGCGTTTTAAGCATCAACAAAGTTGTGTTTATAATACTAGGCAGTGCTCCGGAATGTGCCGCGCTCTTTGAGCAATTTACATTTAGGGTGAAGCCAAATGAGTGTAATTTGTGAGTTGTGAGTCGCAGAATTTCTGCCGCGTAAATATCTTTTCATACAAATCATGACTCACAAAATTACGCTCGTGTGAATCAAACAGGACTTTTATATGAAACTGAATGCAGCAGAATTCTGCCGAACCGAAATTCTGCGACTCACAACTCACAAATTACGCTCGTTTGGCTTCGCCTTTATACATATAACTACACAGTATACGCTTCATTTTTTAGCGGCGTCGCCCACGTACTGGTGGGATACAAATTTTGATTTCTTATTTCATTCACGTAAGGGAGGCATGGCAGAGGCAGGAGGAGGAGACTTACAAACTACGATCCCCAGTTCTAACCCCAAATGGGGTTTATTTTCAATTATTTTTCTAGTTACATATCCTACTAAAACATATTGTATCCCATATAAATAAAATTATACTTCAATTATTTTTAGGTTAAAGTTAACGCACACAGTATGGGGATGCGGCGTATCGGCGCGAAGCGCAGTGCATTGATAGATTTGTGTAGTGCTACAGACGCAAAGCCTCGGAATCCGACACAATATAAGAATATAACACATACAAACTGTATTTAAGCAATTTCTGCTTACATTTTGCGCTCCGCCCCGGCACACAGTACAGTGTGCCTTACTAATAAACATGAGTCGTTTACACTCAGCCACTGCCGCTGCTCGCGCTGCAGGAAATATTTTTCTGAATACTTCAGCTGCGGCAGCAACGACGCGAGTAAGTGTTTACACTCAGCTTTCTACTCGCTTACGTCGGGCAGCGGCAGCGCGAGTGACTATTTAGTAAATAAGAAGTGGGCAGCGCGAGAATGTAAATAGTATTTACATTCTCGCGCTGCCCACTTCCCTGCCCAACAGGGCTGAGTATAAACGACCATATTACCTTGCAAATGTCACAGTAGAGGTCAGATACAACGCTGGGTTTAGCGTCGCCGCCGGCGGCCGCGTCGCCCGACTCCTCGTCCTTAGTCGTTTTGATGAACTTCTTCTCGCGACGGATGAGCTGATCACTAAAAAATTAACCCTTTTATTGCCGTCTTTATCAGATACAACGGAAAATTCACTTGATTGAAAAGGACAGCAACATTACTCATGAACAAGGTTGAAACGGTATAGCCATACCAATGGGTACTTAGATTGCGGCTATATCACAAAATATGCTTACCAGCACTGTGCTCTGCTTTCCTTTGATTAGTAGCGTTAGGTTTTAACTCAAATACAGTAAATAATTATTACAATCATTTAAGCACATCACATAAAATTATAATGTTACTAAACATATACTTACACTCTGTTTTCCATTCCATGTTGGAGCAAAATGGGATTGCGCGGTTTCTTACGTCCTTCGACGATACTGTAACATAAAAGTTATGTAAGACATTATCTTGATCGATAAATCATTATCGATTCCGAAAAAAACTGATATTTGTATTTTTATGATTTAAGGCTCATAAATCGGACTTGTAGTTCCGGACATAATAATATGCGAACACAAACATAAAAACGTACATACATACACTTTTTAAATTTGGCACATTTTTTCAGTCGCTGATATAGACTATACGAAAACTGGGCAGTTCTGGAAATATTACAATACATGCGGGTCGAATTGATAACCTCCTTTTTTGAAGTCGGTTAAAAAAAGTGTGATAACTTACGCCCTATGCTGTTTCCCAGCGTAGTGCGAATCGGAATGGGCTTTGGAGGTGATGTGCACATCGCACAGCTCGCAGTACAGCTCACGAGATTTTATCGGAATCTGTAATTATAGTGCATAATATGAACAAAAAGCCTTAAACAATAATGCGTGCGTTAATCGTTTTGACAGTCATTTATTTCTTCTTCCCTCTATTGTTTTTTTTTAGTTAGTCCAATCTCATAACGTAAGAATTAAGAAACAAAAAAACAAGTCTAGTATAACGAAAATTCCTTAAAATGTAAGTGATTGGATGATTTTTTACTTGGTAACATTTTCATTTTAAGTAAAATAGTTTTTAAATACCATAGAAAAAAGAAATTTCAATGTTTCTATCTCAACATAAAAATATGAACAAAATAGCAGTAAAGTGTATATCGTTCGACGTGTTCTGTCGAGTGATATATTATACCTTAGTTGAGGGACCTCACGTCTGTGCAACGTGACGCCTGACAATTTGTTTCAATGTAAGTTTCAGCTTTACCAACAGTATTCACATAAATTTCACTTGAAGCGATCTGTTAGCGAGCACCGTCGCCAACAGGGAATCAAGCAAAGGGATCGCTGACTTTATGTGAATATAATATCCGGTAAAGCTGTCTACGGAAACGTTACATTGACAAATTGCCGATTTACCTCCTTATTTTTGCGAGAGCCCTCATCGGATTGCTGAGCTAACCATTTTTTCTGGTTCTTCTGATGATTTTTGGAAAGGTAATGCATGCGAGCTGCAAATAAATTTCAACTACAGATACTGTATAGGTACATTTAAATATCTCATAAAAAGATTGAAACACTAATTAGCAATACTGTTCTATGATTACGTAGGCCCTTAGATTAAGTATTAAATATCTTAAAATAGAATAATAAAATTGTGCTAGAAAGGAACTTTAGCATTTATAAAGTATTTGTGCGTATTAAAAATATGTATTTAGTGATGGGAGTCTGGAACCGGTGGTAGACATCATGTAGAAAATATTTTGTAAAAAATTACTATTAATACATTTCTTTAAATATATTATTACATAAAAAAAAATTAAGTAATTTAATAAGATTATGTTACTTACAAACTGCATGGCTCTCGAGATTGTGGGCGCACAATCCACAATACTCTGGTTCATATAAGGCCAAAAGGTCTTTTGGCAAATTTTTTAAGTTCTCCTTTGTTACACCACATTCTGTTTAAAAATATAACCAATATTTAATAAAAAATAATATATAATAATAAATTAAAAAAATAAAACCGACTTCAAAATTGTACGTAGGTACTTAATTGAGAATTGAAATTCGATATTTTCTGATTCTATCTCCAAAACTACTGAACCGATTTTGATGAAACTTGCAGTATTCCTCAAGTTGAACAATACCTAGTACAACAATAATAGTATTTTAAAAAGATAAAACCAACTTCAAAATTGTATGTTATTAAGAATTTATATTCCCTATCTCAAAAACTACTGAACCGGTTTTGATGAAACTTGCAGCATTCCCTAAGTTGAACAATAACTAGTAAGTACAACAAAAAAAGAATTACTTAAATCGGACTTGTAGTTCCGGGGATATGCGAACATAAACATAAAAACATACATACATACACTTTTGAAATTTTGCACATTTGTTCAGACGCTGACATAGAGTAACATATACGAAAACTGGGCAGTTATGGAAATATTACATACATACACGTCGAATTGATAACCTCCTTTTTTTGAAGTCGGTTAAAAATATAACAACACAAAAACTGCAAAAAATCTTAAGGCGGGCTGAAACCCCATTTTGTTATTTCTTGATACCCGATTTACCTAGTTCCAATATAATAACGAAATGTAAAAAAATATGAAATATAGAGCACAATATTTAAAAGGGTTTAAATCAAAAACATTTTAATAAAAAATAATACTTTCGCTGTAATTAATTTACAAACTCACCTCCGACAAACTCTTTGTCATCGAAATATAAGTATTAACAAGAATAACTTACATTTTATTTTAATAAATTGTCAATGAATCTATTTTAAAAAGGTCTGAAACGAATAATCTTTTTTCTTAATATTTATTTCGAAAGATATTTTAAAAAAACACACGAAAAATAAAATAGAGAAGATTCGCCCGTCGTAACTTACAATTTTATGCTAAGCTAAAATGAATCTTATTGCGATGCGTACACGCTTGGCATTCGCGTTCGCAAGGTTATCGTTTTGGAATTGAGGTAAGTGCTCGCCTTAATTTGACTTCAAAGAATCTTTACTTACTTATTAGATACTTAATGGTTTTGTCCTCAAGAGGTGGCCTCTTCATTGGTGGCCCTCGGGGGCCAAATCCCCTTCCCCAGGGGAATTCTGGGATCCCACGCGGAGGCGGTGGTAACAATGGTGGTGGACCAAAATCTTTAGGTGGTCTTCCAAAACGCATTGGTGGACCAGGTGGACCTCTAGGTGGTCCAAATGAACCGGGTGGTCCAAATCTTGGTGGAGGAGGTCCTCGCCAATTACTTCCAAAGCCACTAGGAGGCCCATAGCCTCCTCTATAGTCTCCATATGCATTATTATATGCATTATTTCTATTGAAATTCATACTGTAAAGAAAGGAATTGATTAAGTTTACTAAATAGTACAAACAAAGTTTGGATAGGTGAGCTCATTCTTGACTTATAAAATTACAACAAAAAGTGGCATTTATTTTTATTTATAGAAATTTTACTATTAAAATTGCATATTTTTTATACTTACTTTTATTTAAGTATACAAAATAAGCTTAATAAATCATTATTACAATCATTACAATCTGAAAAATATATTTCCTTGTGATGATAATGACATTTCCTCTGTAAATATTAGTATACACTATAGCTATACAGTAATACCCCGACTTACGCTACCCCGTTAATTATTTATCGACTACGCCAAGGCATTTGACAGTATAAGCCACACTCACCTTCTGCACAGCTTGAAACAACAAGGCGTACCATACATTAACGTCATCAAAACGATTTATAGCAGTAGCAAAGCCAAAATACAGATGGAAACCTTGGGAAACAAGTTTAATGTAGAAAGAGGCGTAAGGCAGGGGGAACCGTTATCCCCCAAATTGTTTTCAGCCGCTCTAGAGAGTGTATTTCGGAGACTAGACTGGGACAAATATGGCATTAATATAAATGGCAAAAAACTCAGTCACCTCAGATTCGCTGACGACTTGGTGCTGCTAGAAGAGAATCCAACTAAATTAGAGCATATGGTGTCAACCCTGAACAGTGAAAGCGCAAGAATTGGGCTTAAAATAAACCTAAAAAAAATAAAACTTATGACTAACAGCACCGAGACATGCATTAACTTGGACAATGAACCACTACAATATGTGCAGGAGTATACTTACCTTGGTCAGGTTATATCCTTTAGAGACCAAATGATGAAGGAAATTAATATGAGAATAGCTATTGGCTGGAAAAAGTTTTGGTCCCTTAAAGAAATCATGAAGTCGAGAGAACTGGGTATGGCTATAAAGAAAAAAACCTTTAATTCGTGCATATTGCCCAGCCTGACTTATGGATGTAAAACTTGGGCTCTTACTGCGGTCCAAAGATCTAAGCTCGCTAGGTGGGACCCAAGGGATGGTAGAAGAAACCGAGGAAGACAAAACCAAAGATGGGAGGTAAAAACTTACTGCGGGTCCAAACTGGAGATGGGTTGCAAAGGACAGAAAACAGTGGAAGTTGTTGGAGGAGGCCTATGCCAAGAGGCACACTATGTTAAAAGATCTGATTTAAAATGTAAACACACAAAATTTTGTACATACGCAGAATAAAGGGCTTTTTTATTTTATTTTATTTATTTAAAATGTAAACACACAAAATTTTGTAAATACGCAGAATAAAGGGCTTTTTTATTTTATTTTATTTATTTATTTTATATGCAAAGTTGAACCCCGACTTACGCAATTGCTCGGTCCCACCTATCGCGTAGTCCGCGGTATTACTGTATTGTGTAGGTAAGCAAACAAGTACTGTATTCTACTGTACCTTCGCGGATGGTTAAATCTTGAAGGTGGTCCACTAAAGTTATTTATCATATCATCATTTTCAAATTCTTCATCATCATAATAATCCTGTTCAAAATGCATAGTGTTTTCTGTAAAAACAAAATACAAGTATGTAAGTAGTACAAGTAAATAAGTATATCCCACTGATCGACAGAGCCTCGCCCTTCCCAAAAATTCACATATTGCAGCGTTAGGAAGGACACGGTCCTGGCGATTCCACTGGCTGGCATCTGGTAGATTCGACACAGAACGATATCTCTTCAACACCCTAGAAACTCCACCCAGCTTGAGTGACCCCTCTCCACCAAGCCAATGTCACAACATCTAAAGGCAAAGGGTGGAGCAGCATAAAATCTAAGGAAATCGAAAAATGTCGGATCTACTGGCCGCCACACTGGGACCACACCGTTCAAAACATTAATATTATAATTATGTAATTTATAAAACAATAAATATATATTTATTTATTATATGTATATATTATAATCTATTCTATTATATATTAAATATAAAAAAAAAAGGTCCATGGCGTGATGGACTACAATTAATTAAAATTAATAATATTATTTCAATTATCCTTGGTGCGAAAAATTTTAATAATAAAATAACAAAAAAAGGATATGGGCGAACAGCCCATAGACGGCCCCAATTTTATTAATAAAAAAAAAATACAAGTATAAATTCAAATAAAAATTAAAATATACCTAAACAGGTGGGTGAAACTTCCGAACGAAAAAAAATAATTGGGCTCCAAATTTAAACGTAGCACCTTAAGTAAAGACCATAGAGAATATAAACTACATGAGAAAAATGTCGAAGAAGAAGTTTAAAACTCAAAGTTCGATTTTCATTTTGTGAAAATTATTTTGTAGCAATTACTACAAAAATTGTAAAATATGTGGATTAATTATTGAAAAACGAAAGGTAAGCCATTGTAAAATGTAAATATAACCGTAAATTGATAAATTGAAGCAAAACATAACTATGTCATACCATGTTCTAATACAAAGTATGTCGTGGTATTATTTGCATATTTGTACAATAATTTACAACTTAAACTATATTAATATGAAAAAGATAGATTATTATTTCATAGAAAATATTATTATGTATTATGTATATCAGTATGCAGTTAATTTGGGAAATGTTGAAATGTGTCTATTGTTTTATTGTAATAATACATAAGGTTATTAACTATACTTAATAATGTAGTAAATGAAAAATGTTTCATTAATTTCAGATTTTTAGGTCCCTATACTAGTTTGCAACATTTCAGTCAGCAGACAATAGCTGTTAAGGAGATTTTAGGAGAAGGAAGGTATGGGATTATAAGTGGTGCGGCCACCAAGGGAAAATCCTCTGATCAAGTGAGGTGGTATGCAGCTGGCCTGAGCCCGCGCGATAGATTTCAGCTGTCGTATACAGGGTGTAACAAAACAAAGTAATAATACTTAAGTGTGTATGTATAAAGGTGTACGTCCACTTGATCGGAATCGGAATTTGTTGCTTTGTATTGATATGTATGGTACTGTCGTGCACTGGAACGTCATTTCTGCGCCTGACAAATTATATAATATGACGACGCGACGCGCCGTCCGCACCGTATGTCCCGATTCCGACCCGGTGGATGCGCAGCTTAAATCCCCTCCCTATATAGAGTTTACTGTATAAGCCAATCGAGTAGAGTAGCATAGACAGCTATACTATTATTATATAAATAAAATAAAACTATACTGTAATATTATAATATTGAATATTATAAAAATTTACAAAAGCTTGTGGATTATATCTGTCTTATTGTTTAATTAAGCTATGTATAATAATTTTTTAATGAAATTAAACATTTATTTGAGCTCATTTCTTTTTTTATTTTAATTTTTTTAATTTTTGGTCTGTTCAGAGTGAAAGTTTTTGCACTTAAAATACTTAAGCTTTAAATTTAAAAAATAACGGATGTTTCTTTTTTTTCTTCTAAGTCCGACCTCTTGTTACGTAGTTTATATCCTCTTTGTACCTAAACTACTGTGTACTTTGACTTGTCCCATTTTTAAGTTTTGGTCTTTTACTTTTTGCTTTTGAATGCCTTCACTCATTCTAAATTGGCTAATAACTTCGCTAATGATTATATATTATGTTTTATTAGATACCGGAGTATGATAAACAGACTTGTAAAATGAAAACAGACAAAACATATAGTGGTGTTCCTAACGGCTATATTTTCATAGCGCGCTAGATGGAATACGCTACATTTTTCAAGCGCGCTATTTTTGATGCTACGTTATAACGAATGATACGTTATAACGAGTCGATTGGACGCGTTGTAAAGTTACCGACGTTATTGAATTCTTTCGTTATGTTACAACATGATGATTCGTAACGTCTACAATAATTATAACGCGGTGGGCTAGTTAATATAATATAACGTATTTGTTAGATATTTAGAATAATTATTTGTTTAATTTTATTATGTTGCAAATACATATTAAACAATTGAAATTGAAATGAATTGGTTCATATACAATTCTATTTTTTACAAAATATGATTTAAATGGTTTTTTTTTTCTTTTTTAGTATTATACATTATTTTTACATCATCTTTTTTTACAACAGTTTTTTTTACATTTTATTTACATTTAAAAATATTATTTGCGCCACTTTTGTCGACGACAAAAGCGTTCTTCTGTCACTAATAACATATCCAGATTTAGAAAAAATTAAACTTTCACATGGAACGGAAGTTATCATTCTATTACAGTGCTCTTCGGAGCAGGAGGTCAATTACTGATGATTATAAAATATTATAATTTACCCATAATTTACCTATGCACGCAACGCAACATTGCAAAAATTATGACAGCCGAATTCACCCAATTTGGCAACGAAATGACACGACAACGATCGAACGAAAATCAGTGTTCAATCAGAGTGCTAGGTCAGTGACCGCGCGATATGTTATAACGTAGCGTCTTATGCATAGATTTATAGCGCGCGCTATTCGTTGCGAAGAAATAGCGCGCTACTTTTTTCAGCTCTACGTTATATTAACCACCACTAAAAACATATAAGTAATATTATGTTGAAATTGCAGCCATTTTAACCAACTTCCAAATAGGAGGAGGTTATCATATAACCTCCTCCTTTTTGGAAGTTGGTTAAAAATGGCTGCAATAATTTCAAGGCATATGAAAGCTATAAAATAATATTATGTGCCAAGTTAAAAATATTTTTAGCTTACTCAAGTACAAAGTTAGTGTTTTTAAAAGTTCTAAAAGGAGGAATGTAGAACATTGAAACATACTTTAACCTCTTGAACCCCACCGACACCATTTCAAGCCACCCATAAAAATACCTCTGTGTACCACCGGCTCGATATTGAGCCACCTGATGCACTCAACCTCACGCTGTTTTGTAACTTATTTTAGTGTGTATAAGATTTAATTTCGTTTGTTCTATACATTATTTTTGAAGTTGGCTACAAAAAGAAGTTAAAGAATGCACTAAATTAGTTCCTGCACGCGTAGCATGGCATGGCTACAGTAGAAATACGAAAGTATAGACAAACAGCGGAGATAAACTGAAGGTGCCATTCCAATCTTTACCGCACCTGGCCGCAATCGACAAAAATTCAATTAAAATTCTATTTTATGACGTAGACTATAATCTACGTCATAAAGTAGTATTTTCTTCTTCTTCTTCTTCTTATTTAATGGCGCCCATAGATGCAGTAGTATTTTATTTGAATTTTTAGGACTATTTTAGTCTATGTCATAAAGTGGCATTATAGTTGATTTTTTGTCGATCGCGGCTAGCCGCGGTAAAGGTCGGAATGGCACCTTCAGTTTATCTCCGCTGTTTGTCTATACTTTCGTATTTCTACTGTAGCCATGCTACGGGTGCTGATTGGCGCAGTTTTGTAAAACTTCAAATATTTTTTTTTGAAAAATTGCGCCATAGAACGCAGTATTTGAGGCTCAAAATTTTGACATCCCGGTATTCGAGAGGTTAAATATTTTACATTTGAAATGACTCCGATCGATACTCGGTTGTGCATTCTGTACCTATACTTAAAACTATCATAAAATTATATGTTTTTACATACTTTCAACCGAGTAAATCTTTTTTAGACTTCGTACTTGCCGGAAACACTTATATTTAGGCGAATATTAAGCAAAATCAAATAAATCACTGATAATACAGAAATAAGATAATAAATACAGTTTGCCGACGCTAGAAATTAGAAGAAATATCATACACTGTCAAGTGTCAAGTCAACTTTGCTGTCATCTTCTTTTTATTCTCTTTTTTTTTTTTTTTTTTTTTTTTTTTTTTAATGGCGACTAGCATAAAACTATTGCCAGTGTCAAGTGTTAAAGGTTAGGAAACTTATGACCCGGTAAAAGTATATAGGGATAGCAAGGACGGAATTTTGGATAGGATAAGGAAAATTTTGGTAGATAAATAAAATATAAATACTTTTAAATATAATAAAATACAAAACATCAGTAATTATATATTTTATAAACTTAAATTATTACTTAATATAAATTCAGATAAAATACTTAAATATTTTATAGGGTCACTTAATATACACATCATACTAGTAGGAAGGGGAACATGGAGGGAGTGTAGAGAGGATAAAAACGATGTATGATCAAGCAAAGGACACGAGAAAAATATGTGATCTAAAGTTCCCGTGTCCTCCCCACAATCACACATATCATTATTGAATACGCCAATTCTATTTAGATGACTAGGAATACACGCATGTCCTAATCGCATTCTTATTATAGATGAAATCACTCGTTTTGAACTATTGATTCTATTAAACCAAGACTTTTTTGGTACTAGAGGCTGCAGTTTGTACATACGGTTACCCTTATGTTGTCCAGTAAATTCCCAATATTTATTCCATTCTCTATATAAATCAATAGCCGGTAAACTCAAAAGGTCACTGGGACAAATTTTAAATGGATACATGTCACCACTCTGTACTGCATCCTTAGCTATTTCATCTGCTTTTTCGTTGCCTACAATTCCTGAGTGGCTAGGAACCCAAGAAAATGCTACTGTATATCCTTTCTCAATGCATTTATAAAGTTTATATCTGATATCAAAAATAATATGGTGATAAGGTTTACTGCGAAACGGAAATTTTTCAATGCCCTGTAATGCACTTTTTGAGTCTGAAAAGATAATGGTCTTAGTTAATTTAAACATTAATACGTATTCTAAAGCTTTCAAAATGGCAAAACATTCTCCGGAATATACTGAACTTTCTATAGGCATTTTAACTTTTTGATGTATTTTATATTGACTGTGATATACACCAACTCCTACATTTCCTGTTTCTTGTAACTTAGAAGCATCAGTAAAAATATGATGCCAATTACTGTATTGGGTGTTTATAAAATTATTTCTATTATTATCTTTAATTACACCTAAATCATATTTTACGTCAGGTTCAATCAACAGACTTTCAAAATTATATGAGAACAAAGGTAGTACTTCGGATTGATAAATAGGAGCAGATATTGAAAGAAGTTTACGATAACTTACAATAAGGCATGGCAGAGACCTTTTATAAAAGGGATGTGACTCTAAAACAGTATTCAGTTGAGCTACTTTTTCTAATAATGGATGGAATTTGTACTGTTTTAAACGGAAAACAAATCTGTCACATAAATATTGTCTTCTTAGACTCAAAGGTGGCTCAGTGCATTCTACCTGTAAGGCATTAATGGGACTTGACTTCATAGCTCCACCTATTATTCGGAGAGCTTTAGATTGAATTTTATCTAATTTCTTCATGACACACAAATTATCACCTACTAATAAAAATATACCGTAGTCTAAGACACTTCTAATAACAGCATTATAAATGAGTTTTAAACAGAACGGATGAGCTCCCCACCAAACTCCCGCAAGACATCTTAACATATTCAAATTACGTTCACATTTAGAAATCACATAATCAATATGTGTGTTACCATTTAATTTATTATCAAGATGAACACCTAAGAATTTTGCACTTGTCTTAACCGGAATTGGTTTATTATCATAGGAGATGTTTACTTTTGGAATAGAAAGTTTTTTGGTAAATACTACTACACTACTTTTCTCTACAGTTAAATCTAGTCCATTATCAAAAAGCCACTGTTTAAGGGCAACAAGACTTTGGTTTAATGAATTGCAAGCGGCATGAATGTCTGCACTGATGGCATAAATAGTTAAATCATCTGCGTATTGTAATTTTTTCACAAATTTCGCAATTACTGAAGCCAAATCATACGTATAAATGTCATAAAGTGCTGGACTTAAAACCGACCCTTGTGGCAATCCTTTAAATATGGTACGAATAAGACATTCAATATCGTTAAAAAATACAGAAATTAATCTTTCTTTAATTAAATTAATTATAAACCTAATAAGAATGGGAGGAATATTTAATTTGTACATTTTTTCCTCTAGAATTGATATTATAACATTATCATAGGCAGACTTAATATCTAAAAAGGCAGCCACAACGTATTGTTTATTTACAAAAGCTAATCGAATATCTGTAGTAAATATACTTAAATTGTCCATAGTGGATTTACCTTTTCTAAAACCGAACTGACTGTTTGACAATAATTTATGATGCTCCAAGAACCATTCTAATCTATTTTTAATTAGGTTTTCAGCAACTTTAATTAAAACTGATGATAGGGCTATTGGTCTGTATGAAGTAATTTCGTCTGCAGGTTTATTAGGTTTTAATATTGGTATTACTTCCTGAGATTTCCAAGAGACAGGAATGTTTCCAGAAATCATGACCGTATTAATAAGATGTAAGTAGTAGCCTAATGCATTATCCCCTAAGTTAGCCAAAAAAGAATACGGAATACCATCCATGCCTGGAGTAGAATCAGTTACACTTGATAAAACATCTTTGAGCTCAACCATTGTGAATGGAGAATCTAGTGCAGAATACGAATGTTCTCTTATGTAACAGGATGGAGAAGGGACCGGAAAATATTCTGCTACTGAAGATGGAGCTAATTGATCAACGTAATTACTTAAAAAGTCTTTAGGAAGTACCATGGTCTGTTCTTTGAATACAGATCTAAATCTTTTTATACTTTTCCACACTTCGGAAGGACATGTGGATGGGGATAGAGATGAACAGAAAATTTTCCAACCCTGTTGCTTCTTTTGTTTTAAAAAAATCCGAGTGGATTTATTAATTTGCACTAATTTATCAAAATTTTCAATAGACATATTATTTGCATATTCTTTTTCAATGATTTTTCTTTTTTTAACTGCTTCCGAACATTCGGAGTCCCACCACGGAGGGAATGGAACTTTGGTTCCCATTGGTTTTTTTGTAGGGAATTGCTTATCGGCAACTTCAATAATTGTCTTAGCTAGCAATTCAGAAGCAATTACTTCGTTTCCTAATCGAATTTCAGGAAGATTTTTAATTTGACAATCTATTTCATTTTTAAATTTACTCCAATCAACTTTATCCAGTTTATATTTATTTCTTATTCTTTTGTTATTTATGCTATTACTTTTGTAAGCCAAAGATAAATGTATAGGGTAGTGATCACTACCATATGAAGAGGTTAAAGTTTGCCAAGATATATTCGGTGATAATGATGGAGAACAAATGGAAACATCAACTGCACTTTTGTTTTCATTAATATTCACGACCCGTGTGGGATCCCCCGTATTAAGCACACATAAATTAAATTTATCTATGATATCCAATAACTCCTCACCATCCCTATTGGACACATCGCTTCCCCAACTCTGATGATGAGCATTAAAGTCGCCCATTACTAATTTTGGGCCAGAAAATGAATTAAGCAAGTTATTTAAATCTAAAAATGTAGAAGAAGAATTTTGTGCTATATACAATGAGAAAATATACATATTAGGATTTAATAACTGTACACCGACTCTATTGAAATTAGTACTATTTAAATGTGGCAATGACAACACTTTAAAAGGTATGGTATTTTTTATCAACATGGCAGCCCCACCATATCCGTCAGGTCTGTCATCTCGAACACAATAATATCCTGGAATACGAAATGCAAAATATGGTCGTAACCATGTTTCGGAAAGGGCAATAACTATTGGGTTATATTTATTAATTAAATAAATCAAATCAGTTTTTTTAGTAAGAATACTTCTACAATTCCATTGTATTATTATGGAATCCATTGTTATTGTTATCAACTGAGTTAATCAAATTGTTTAAAGAAGCAACGTTGGACGGTTTTAGTGTATTATTTTGTTGCAAAGCACTAACAAGAGCAGATAATACGTTTAAAATAGTGTTTGTGTCGATCTTTTTGTCTGATAATTCCATTCTTGTTTCAGAGTCAACATATGCACAGCCGTTTTTAGATGATGGTATTTGATATTCTCTGATAATACTGTTATGAAAATTTTTATCATACCCCTTACCAGGAGTTTGTGGAGTATGCTTTGAATAAAAAGTTTTTTTATAAGAACGAACATTATTATTCTGAGTTGGCATAAAAGAATCAGAAAATTGTGTATTGGATGTTAGAACATCTCCATAAGACCTTCTGCCGGTTAGAATTGGAGGATGCAATTTATTAGCCTCACCGTATGATATATTTTTTTCAGCCATACAGGTTTTTATGGCTTTCTGTCTAGAAAACTCCGGACAATTTTTATTTGTAGCATAGTGATTACCTAAACAATTTACACAGTTTTCTGATTCACTCACGCATGAATCTGCTGAATGCTCTTGACCACATTTGAAGCATCGTGGTGTTGATCGACAAATTGTTTTTGTATGGCCATATCTACAACAATTGTAGCACTGAATAGTTGGATATATGTACAAATCTACAGGTAATGAATTGTAGCAAATATAAACTTTAGGAGGCAAGATTTGCCCATCAAAAGTAACAACCACAGAACGAGAAGGTTTCCATTCAACAATGTTTTCTACTTTAACCTTATAATTAATCCTCCTAATTTTTAACACTTTGCCAAAACCTACTGGTGTTTCTAAGTTTTCTAATATTTCACTATCAGTCCATTCTGTTGGGATATTTTTAACAACACCCATTCTGGTTACATTAAAATTAGGAATAAATGCCTTTAACTTAAAAGACTCTAAATTTTTATTTGTAACAAAATTATTGGCATCTATGTGTGACTTAAAAGCTACTGTACATCGGTTTCTACCTATTTTCTTAATACTACCTGGTACTATATTATTTACATTATTAGTTTTAAAGAATTTGCCTAAAATAAGGGGGTGCAGAGTGGTACCGTCCTGTAAGGATGATGTATTCCTTTGAATATGTACAACATATGGGTAACTATCAGTAGTAGTGTACATACGAGGTTTAATATTGTGTGAATCAGAAGTTTCTGATGATTTTGTTGGCGTATTCGATACTATATTATTATCTGAAGGAAAATTTTGTTTAAATGTTGTTTTCGGCCGTTTGCGGCTCCCACTAATCTCGTGTTCGTAGTCTATATCAGTTGTAATTGTTACATTCATGCCTACATCAGGACCGGGCCCCGGGCCCGGCCCCGACGTAGGGTCGGGTGGCTCATTCATTGAACCACCCAAAATAGTTTAATATTTACAATTTATGAAACAGGACCTACTAATATATACAAGAAAAAAAAACTTACCAATATATACAGCTAACTACACAAAATTTATATAAACAAGTACTAAATAATAAAAATACTTAATAATTAACAAATTTAACCCTCCTTATCCTATTTTTAATAATTTTGCAAAAATTTTTCCGAGAAAACACTCCCGCCTACTCCGAAGTTTCCCGCGCTTTCTTTTATTCTCTTAATATGGCGCTCGGCTTGTAGGCAAAATAATGAGGCATTTTCTTATTTTTTAATTTGATTGTCAAAAAGTTTTCATTTTAGCAACTAGATTACAGATTAAGGATATAGGTAGATGGCTTCTTAGCTCGCCCGCGCCAGCGCGTGGCCATTTTATGCTTGTGTGCAATTGCCGTAATGTGCGTGTAGGGATGGGCGTATATCTGCTTGTATATCGATAAAAATATAAAATTAGACTACAGCTATCGACCAATAGTCGACCATAATTTTATGTTATAGATTTTTATTAAACGACATCAAAAAATGAGGTTATCAATTCGACCCTCATGTTCAATGTAGGATATATTATGCTCATTAAATTAGAAGTCGCTTTCAATTTGGTGAAAAGATATTATTTTATTTATAAAATATTTAAGTATATAATTACACTCTTATATAATAGTTAAAAATATACATAATATGTATACTCCATAAGCCACGAAGGCTTGTCCGGAGTGTAATATCAATAAAATCAACAGTTTTTACATAAACTACAGAAGAACCAATATACTTTATTATACTTAACTATTAAGCAACAATTTTGTAAAATAACAATTCCTATGTATTATCGAAGAAATAAAGACGTTAAAGCATTGGATACTGGTGACGGGACACATAATAATATAATGTGTCCACTGTCCGAACACCAGTGTCCAATCCTTCAGTCAACAAAATATGCCATACATCATAACATGTAAGGATCGGACACCGGTGTTAGGACACATTGAATAATATATTTACACACATATTAAAAATTTGAAATTAAATGAAAAATATTCAAACATAAGGTTTTATTCAATATTCAGCAGCTTTTGAAGTAAATATAATATTAACTTCCTTATAGGTTCTCAATCGTCATCATCGTTATTAGTCGCAGCTTTTGAAGTAAATATAATATTAACTTCCTTATAGGTTCTCAATCGTCATCATCATCACATTGAACTCTTCTCTAGGAGCATTTCTTTAACCTAAAAAATATTTTGTTTAGTATCAATATTCAAAAATTCCATTTTTGCACATAACAAAATTTAGACGTGTCAAGATTTAAATGAAAAAATATGAAATATGGTTTACGGGGAAGGTTGTCTGCTTTATAATTATTGGACTCTGTTTGATGACTGCATTTGTGTATCATGCTACAAAAAATTACGTATTGAGATATAAATGCAGTCATGTTCTTTGGATCATTTAAAACGGCATCCATAACTTTAAAAAATGTGGGTTGACCCACAATCATTAATGATTAACTGCGAGTATACGAGTGTTGAATACTTAAATTCATATTATAAAAATATAAACTTTAGCTAACCTTAGTATGCCTCGAAAACACTGAAAACAGTTGACAACAGTCTCCTTAACGGGGGGGTCTCCTGAAGGTGGTAGTGATAAGGGGGGATTTTCCTCACTTAAACCATCCCTCCTCACTCCATCTCACCACCTCGAAGAATACTCGGTTATAATCTAAACTTAAAAATAATATTATCTTCATTGTAGGTCTCTCCGTCATCACCATCATATTGAACTCTTCTTTAGAAGCATTCCAAAAACCAAAAAAAATAGTTGATTTAGTGTCATTAGATGTACTAAATACTATAAAACATATACATATATAATATTGTATACGGGGCAATATGCCTTATGTAAGTTTTCCATACTAAACCCATCAAGCCCCAAGCAGAACCCAGGGGTGCCGCATAACAACTGAATATCTATTGTGTCTGGTATTCGACGATCGAGGTATTTAAATGATTATGACTTTAGCCTTATTAAAATGTTACATTTTATTAAAAAAGAATAATGCCAGGATAAAATTTCAAAAAGTAGATCCAAGTAACGATTTGAGTACTTACAGGGGGGAGGTGTGAGAGCTGTTAATCATTTTACTCTCCGTTAGAACTTTTTTATTTCAATAAAATCATTGTTTCAAACTTACGGTTGGAATGATAATCCCAATATTGTGATGTCTTCATAAGGGAGTAAGAAACTTGCGTCTAAATATTTCTGTTCGTCGTTTATTTTGAAGCATTTTCAAATCCTGAAAAAAAAACATTTAGTCCATGACAATATTTTTATCGATATAATATATTACTTCAAGCAAGGTGCATCCCTAAAGTACACGTAAAAAGCTATGCCATATTTGTAGCGAAATTATTACTTGATGTGACATTTTTATCACTAATACCATAAACAGCATGATTAAGGGATTATTAAACTTATAAATTTTCTTTTTAGCTTACAAAAATACCGATTGATAAGCCCAAAAAACGTTGTTGAAAACTTACGTATGTCCATGTTAAATCCACGTGTTTGAGGCATTCCTTGACCGTTTTTATAGTTTATATTATAGCGGAACCACAAAACCCAACAAGATATTGTATTAAACGTTCACTAAACACTTTTATTATCACTTTTTAAACATGAAATATGCAGACCTACGCCTTTGTTATGTCCTGGGAGGTAGGACATAACATTACATGCTTTTGACGTTTATACACCGATATGAGCTTTCTCTTTCACCCAACTTACTGAATCGTTAGTTAGAAAGAGTAAAATTATCAGCTGTCAAAATATAAGGTGCCCTCCTATCATATAACCTCATTGAACTAGATGGTGTATGGGTAGACAACTATCGGTAAGGCTGCCGCAGTACCCACGACATAATGTGAAGGCAGCCTTATACCATCATTAATTGCTGGGCAAAAAAATTTAAAACTTGATACATTTTAATTTGAAAAATACGCAATTATATTCCAATGAATATGATAATAAAGTTATTATAAGGATGTTTTAGTTAAAACTCACGTAAGAAATAGCCCTATATTTTGTGACGTTATCAGCGTGAAGGGACCTTTTTGTCGGTATTGAGTTATTAGCATCCCCATAATCTACATTTAATAAGCTATCGAACCATGTAAATAACATGCATGTAGGCCTGGCAAATATTTTTAAAAAATATTGTTACTCGAAAGTCGTAAAAGGTGATATTGAGAAAATCGCATTCAAACTTCGAAACCCAAAAAAAGTATGTTATTGTGGGAAGTTACATAGATATTATGTTTTTTGAGAAGTACATTATATTATGGTCTTTTAGATTTTAACTTCAATTATATAATTTTATAGCCTTATTCCCGTTTTTTACCACGCCAAAGTGCATAATGTGATGAAAATGCCCAAGATGGTTTTTACTAAATATTTCATTTATAGTATGTTTTCTATAGTATTTTATGAAAGAATAATATAAAACAGGTTAAGTTTTCACTAAATAAAAACGACTTCAATATTAAACGACATTGTTTATTATATAAAAAAATATTTGAACAAATGAAACATTGTGCTTCACTAATCTTATTAATCAGTCAAAGTCAACAAAAATATATATTTACTATGCTTAAAAATCACTGACCTCCATTATACAATAATGGAGGTCAGTGTTAAAAATAGTCAAATGAGATCAAATACAGCTTAGCAAAGAAGAGTCTGACGCGGTGACAGCTGGAACTTGGCTGGAACTAAGAGTTTTTATTTATGACAACACTACATTACTTGTCAACTCTAGTATATTTTGCACTATTTTGTGTCAAAAGCGAAACGTAGGGTTGCCTGTATTTAAAGAAAAGCGCCCTCATTTAATCCACACTCTTCTTTGCCAAGCTGTATATAAATTCTATTAAAAAAGTAACTTTTTTCAGTCTCAAGTTAAAGTTTAGTGAAAAGCTGGTACAAACACTAAACATTTTATAAAAGGGACCTTATTGTCGGTGATTAAAAATTTAGTGATATCAAATAAAAATGAATATAAATTTTGATTACCATTAAGGTTCTTATTTTTAAAAAACCTTTAATTATCCTTTAGTAACAAGACGTGTACCAAAACATGCAATTTCTCTTAGTTATCATAAAATATATTAAAAGGGACCTTCATGTCGGTCGTTACATTTTTAGTAATAAAGTTAAAAGAAGATACAAAAATACTACTAATTTCGTAGTTGTAACAACGAATTATAATTTGTCTTTCTATTTATACAATATTTAATGATAAATCAACGGGCTGTCAGCCTCTAAATAAACCAATTAGGGTAAATTGTCGTAACTGGCCACATAATATAAAATATTATGTGTCCAGTTAAGACGATTATGACCGATTTGCCATTATCGCCGAATTGCCATTTAGACAGTCGATTTTCGCCGTGCGGCGTAAATCGTGCGACTATAGTCACCCGTGTAAACCCCGCATTAGCCTTTTCAACATAGCTTTGCCACATGAGCAATAAACAGAAAAAAAATAAAGGATCGCAAATAGCGTGCAAACTTCTATGGTACAGGTATTTACTATTTAGTATAGGCTTCTAGAGTCTCTTAGATAAAATTTAAACTAGTTAGTATGTAGATACTCACTAGGCTCATTATACTAAACAAACAAGCTCGAGCACCAACTGACGCACTGACAAGTAACGAAAAAACGAATTAACAGGCGGGTACGCAGCGAGTAAGCGAGTGGGCAGAACCGACGCCACGAATCAGAAAGAGACGACAAATCCTTTGATACACGCCGCCACCGCGTCTCGCCGACTAGTACCGTCAAAGTCAGCTATCCCCAACCCGTAGCGTATCTGTGCACTGTGGCCCGCGTAATGTTAAACTATTTTGAAATTCACGCCCACCGGCAAAAAAATGTAGTCGTGAAATTTTTTCCACTTTTAAATCATTAATTTTGAAGAAAGTTGTTTTTTAACCCTAAAAAAAATTTGTTGCAGCCCGCGACACCAAGACCAAGAGATATTTGTGGCCCGTATGAAAAAAAGGTTGGGACCACTGGTCAAAGTCTTTTAACCCGATACCGTGCCGACAAAAAGCCGCAATCGACTCTCGGCTGCAGCACCGACAATAAGGTCCCTTTTTTACTAAACTTTAGGTTCAATTTTAACCTATAAAAAATCGTTTTTAAAGCCTGTGTCTTTTTTATATCAAAATATAAGAGTCATGGAGCAAAAAAAGAAAAAATGATTTTTTTCGACGTTTTTCTTTAAAGGTGATTATCTCGGAAACTAGAACCGACAACAAGGTCCCTTTTCCCTGATAACGTCACAAATAACGAGATGTAATTATTTTGTTTCTCATTGTAAAATTAAAATGCAGTTCAAATTTGGTTTTTATTGTTTATTATTTTCCGGTTAGCAATGATTTTTTTGGTTCATTTTTCTTTAATAGGATAGTAAAATGAAAATACTTTGGTTATAATTTTACATTAAAATGCTAGTATGATGTTGGCACTGACCTCCATTATAAAAGTACGCTGGACCTATGATACCCACTTTTTTTTTGTGCCTATTTGAAGCGGAATCAGCGCCCCCAGTGAGCGGGAAGAGAACTAAATTTGACGTAACTTGCAAATGGCCGCTTAATCGTTATTGGTTGTCATCACTAGTATTAGTTCCAAATACTCCCACTACTGCTATCAGCGCCAATATGGCGACTTTCAAACGTCATTTTTACGTCAAATCATAGACAAATATATTTGGTCAATGGTCAAATTTAGTTCCTATCCCTCCCATCGGGGGAGCTGATTTCGCTTCAAATAGCCACAAAAAATAGCTGTCATTTCAAAGAGTATCATTAGTCCAGCGTACTTGTATAATGGAGGTCAGTGGATGTTGGTGATCATTTACTAATTTTGGTGATCATTTACAATTTTTAGTTTTACGCACTGACATATAAGTACTAGTTTTACAATGATTTATTTGGAGTCATTTTGCATAAATAGGATAACGATATGTTAAATCTTTGGTTTTCATTTTATATTAAAATGGTGTTTTTTGGTGATCGTTTACTATTTTTGTCAGTGAAATGTTACTATTTCTGGTGATCAGTATTCAGTTAATTATAAGCCGTTTATTTTTCTCTATGAAGCATGCTTTAGTGCTTGAAATGAGCATGTGTAACTGTACTATACCTTTACTCCTAAGTCACGGTCGTGACCACTGACCTCCATTATACAAGTACTGTATAATGGAGGTCAGTGGTCACGACTCATGACTAGTAATATGTGCTCACGACTCACTTTGGACTCACTGAAGTCACGAATCACCAAATGACATAAGAAACGAACGAGTCACGCTCGCGACGCTAAAATCAGCTAAAATAAAAAGAAGAGTTTTGCCAGGAATGTGAAAGAGTGATGTTGTGTTTTTGTATTATTTTCCTAAAATTGTGTTAGATGGGTTTTTAATGTGTAATATTGGTAGGATATTAACCATTAGCATTTAGCTGATATTCGTTATCGTGCACAAGTGTAGGAAAGTGATGCAATATCCAGAAACGTGCTATTTTGTGTTCCCTCCAAAACTCCATCGAGTAAAGCCGCCACTTTACCGACTTGACTTCTTGACTGTATGTATTAACTTTTACTTAGACTTTGACTAGACTTTAGACCTGACAATATAGAAAAACGATGCTGAAAATTGTATTATAGAATATTGTTTTCCCGCCATATTTATACTCAACACTGGCCATGGTTATATAGCCGAAGTGCCATAATAAGAAAAAAAAATCGGTCAAGTGCGGGTCGGACTCGCGCACGAAGGGTTCCGTACCGTTATTGAGCGAAAGTTGGCAGAAAATTGTGTTTTTTGTATGGGAGCCCCCCTTAAATATTTATTTTATTTTAATTTTATTATTAATTATTAAAGTAATAATAATAATAATAAACTCTTTATTTGCACTTCAAAAAAAGAAAAATACAAAATAAAGTACAAATATAATTAATAATATTGTGAGTATTTCAAGTGCCTAGCTGCTACTATTATTGATTACGAGCAAAAAAGGCAAAAAAATCACGTTTGTTGTATGGGAGCCCCCCTTAAATATTTATTTTATTTTGTTTTTAGTATTTGTTGTTATAGCGGCAATAGAAATACACAATCTGTGAAAATTTCAGAAGTCTAGCTATAGCGGTTTCTTGAGTTACAGCCTGGAGACAGACGGACAGACGGACAGACGGACAGACATCGAAGTCTCAGTAACGGCCGTTCCCAATATTTGATCTATCTCTGGTTTTGCCCTACTAGAGATAGGAATAGCTCTCATTAGACATTAGAGACATATATTTTATGTCAATTCAATGTTAGCTGCGGTCGGTTTTATGTCAATCCAGAGATAGATTGAATATTGGGAACGGCCGTAATAGGGTCCCGTTTTTACCCTTTGGGTACAGAACCCTAAAAAGAAAGAAACGAAGCAAATTCAAATTTGAAGTTTTGCCGGGAATGTAAAAGTTTTTGTATTCTTTTCCTAAAATTGTGTTATTTGGATTTTTAATGTGTAATATAATGGTAGGATATGAACCATTAGATATTCGTTATCGTGCACAAGTGTAGGAAAGTGATGCAATATCCAGAAATGTGCTATTTTGTGTTCCCTCCAAAACTCCATCGAAAGTTTCAGTAAAGCGTCTACCACTTTACTGAATCGACCGACTTGACTTCTTGACTGTATTGACTTTACTTTGACTAGACTTTCGATCTGACAATATAGAAAAACGAAGTT
Organism: Cyaniris semiargus; assembly: GCA_905187585.1. Taxonomy (NCBI): domain Eukaryota; kingdom Metazoa; phylum Arthropoda; class Insecta; order Lepidoptera; family Lycaenidae; genus Cyaniris; species Cyaniris semiargus. Next base: position 9,844,461 of record LR994554.1, on the reverse strand, counting down.
GAAAATTGTAATATAGAATATTGTTTTCCCGCCATATTTATACTCGACACTGGCCATGGTTAAATAGCCGAAGTGCCATAATAAGAAAAAAAAAATCAAATTTGACACTTATGATGTGACATCATTGACACTTGACAGCTGATCTAAATTCTAATCAGTAATCACTATTACTATCGTTGGAAACAAATTACAAAATCATACAAAATTTCTATTTAAATAATTAAAAGTACATAAAGAACCGTATGCGAGTATGTAAAGATTGTTATGTTATGAAAACCAAAACATTTAAGTGTTTTTATGAACCGTTTTACTTGAAAATGTTATTGAACATCTTTGGTAGCACTTTGAAATAATCAATTTATTTTTGTGCTACTTCCGACTGGTACTAGCCAAAACGATGTTTAAAAAACTAAAAGACAAGTTGGCTGAAGAAGTAAAGTCATCCCCTCAGAGGTTACATCAGTTTGCCCAAGCAGCTCAGGTAATAAAATATAATAAACAATGATAAAGCTGGCGCCAGACATGTGATCAAATACGCAAATACCTACAAATTCGCCAAGTGTGGCACTGATATTTGCCTATTTGTGCAAAGTTTAAACACATATTTGTAGTTTGCCATCATGAGTCGGTTTTTCTGCGAACTTCAAAGTAAACAACAGTTTGTTTACTTTGAAGTTCGCAGAAAAACCGACTGAGCAACTTGAGCAGTTGTAGATTTGAACGTCAATAATGAAGTGGAGTAATGACGTAGTTATCGAATTTCTTGAGCTACTTTGAGCAGAACCCTCAAAAATTTAATTATATTATAAAAAATTACATGCACTCAAAACAGATTGACGGTGTCCACAAAATCGTTCTCCAATTTGTCAGCCATCTTTGCAATAACTGTGTCGTAAATATAGTTGTAAACCAGTGGCTTGTAAGCGGGTAGTAGCCGATAGCAGCCGCTAAAAACGAATAAACAGCAGCTTGTTTCCGGGTAAAGAGCCGCTTGTTACCTGACTTGAGCATCGAAGAAAAAAACTATTTTCAATACTTTTTTTATTGTTAAATTATTATTATTTTTTTGTCAGGCGCACATGCTTTTGAGGAAATATAAATAAAATCTTATTTATTACCAAGTACCTGTCCACCCCCACCCACACTTATTTATTGAATAAATACCAATTTCCATAATATCTCTTATAGATTATTAATATAGTACCTACTATTTCTTTGTTGTGTTGTGTCACATTTTGTATGAGAATAGTGTATTTAACTGTTTAACACAGATTCAAATGTCATCATTTATGTCTATTTAAGTTAAATGTATCCTATTGTAAGTAAATCAGAAGAAAAACCATAAAAAATAAACGAACTCATATGATTATATCAATGAAATGTAACAAGCTGTTACCAGCCGCTATTTATCGCTAGTAATGATAATAAGCCAAAAAAGCCATTACGCGCCGCTTGGCTTATAATGTTAGCAACCGGCGTCACATCTATAGTCGTAAAACATTTGAAAACAAGTCTGGCAGGCATATTTGTGATCCTGTTTGTGCACGTCAAAGTTTTCAAAAAGTTTGCTCAAACTTTGAAGCCCATGTCTGGTGCCGGCATTATAAAAGCTTTCCAGCCAAATGTCTGTAATTTTATGATAACATTAAACTAATGTACAAATTTATAATCTATGGATCAATAATTATTTTCTTCATATTATAAAAGGCCCATTTAATAACATTGATTATTTAATAGTAGTACTATTTCTATACATATTATATGTAGTAAATTATTATGAGGTGTTCATTTATTTACTTTTTATAACATTTATAAGCTTATTATAAAATAACTTGCAGGCTGCTGTGACATCTGCTTCTAGCAGTATATCAGACATTACAAACAATGATCTCTTTTCTATTGGAGACAATGGTAACTAAAATTTTTGTTATAATATATTATTTTATAATAATTAATGTGTTTAGTTATAATGAGTTAACTCCAACCAACTGTTTCAGATTCTGCAAATAAAAGCCCTATATCAACACCAAACACAAAACTCAATCCAGGAACCTCTTTTGGAAAACCAGAAAGCATTAATGTTAGTTTGGAGGCACCTGACTTCAGCAATGTATGTATGCTTGAAAATAATGTATTGAAATATATGTCAAGAAAAAATTGTCTATAATAAGCCCATCCATTCTAAGTCAACTTGGAAATAAGACAAAAAAAAATTAAGTTGCAGAGCAAAGTAGGTATAAACTATTAAGATCTGGCGAATAAAATTATGTGAAAATAAAATGATTTAATTTGTATTTTTTCAGGATAACCAAAGACTTAGAAGACTTTCAAACAGCTCATTTTCCAGTGACATTTCATTCCGATTGCCAAGCTATGAAAGTCCATCTATGTACCACCTGCAAGTAAGATGTCATATTAAATTATTTTGTAGAAAACATAAGCATCATGTGCTCCAGTAATTACCTGACCTAGACCTAGGTATAATAACTGATTGGAGCAATGTAACAACAAGATTATTGTTTCAGTCTGACATGGAAGTATCAGCTAGTGAAGCAGAAGAAAAATCTCCCTTTGGTGGCAATGTAAATCTTGATCGAGTTACTAAAGAGCAATTATATTCAGCATACAGACGTACACAGGACAGATGTAAAAAATATAAGACCCAATATTCTGACTTGGCAAGACACTATAAATTGTTAGAAAGAGAAAATGCGAAAGCAAAGGTAAACCTGTTCTAATTTTGTTGCACCTTGTTTGTAAAATGTAAATTGAAAAAGCATTTTTTTTTTTGTTTTCAGAATGTCTTAGTTGAAACTCAGGATAAAGCTTTAAGAAGAATATCTGAATTGAGAGAACAATGTTCTTTGGAGCAAAGTGCTAAAGTAAGTTACATATTATTATAAGTAGACATCGGATTATATGCACGATGAAAGTGCCGAAATATGCATGCAAATATACACGAAAAATGGTCGAAATATGCACAATCAAATTGCACTTATTATTTTATTTTTATTTTTTGCATGATAACAAGCTTTTATTATCATGCAAATTGTATAATATATTGAAGATTATAACTTAATAGTTAAAATTTTTAAGGAGAAATATATTTTTTTCTTTTTAGACTTTTTAAATATCTTTTTTTCAAAAAGTTTTTTTGTTTATAATTTATTGTTTCTATAAAGATATTGTACCTATTAGGGTGTATTGCTGAAGTCTTTAAAGTCTTTAAACAGGGGTGGGGCCACATATTTGAAGTATTTTGATCTATCGAACATTGATATATATGTTTCATTGCCTCGGTGTGTGTTATGATAGCTAGTTTGGATACTACGAGGGCATAATATGACCGAAAAATGCACTATCAACGAAAAATTGACAAAATATGCACGATCGCCTAAATAGTGCCATTATATGCATTTGCATATGCGAATATGCAAATGCATATAATCCGATGTCTACATATAAGTATTGTAATATACAGAGGTGTGTGATACAAGTATCTGAAATACAGAAACAAGATACGTATTTTCATCTTGTATCTAAAATACTTTTTAAAAATTTATTTTGTATCTTGTATTTAAATATAATATTTTGTTTAGTATTTTAGTATTTTATAAATACTTTTTCTAATAAAATACTTTTAATAATATAGTATTAGTAGAAATTTATAAAAAAATACTATAGGGTATTTGAGAGATTTTTAATTTATATCTTGAATTACTTGGTTGCGTTAAGAAGTTCATCAAAAGTATATTTTTTTTAAATACGTATTTTGTAAGAAACATGTACTTAAATAAAAATTCTAAAGGCGAAACGTTTTATTCAGTTTTATTTTCAACGTTTTATTTTCAACTGCGCATGTTCAGCTTTCGCGCATGCGTAATAATAGAAAATATTATCATCAATTTCTGACAGAGTTTGGTACAGGACACTGGCACTGACACTAATTTTCAACTTTACGCATGCGCAATGCGTTGAAAAACGAAACGAATACGACCAAAATACGACTAATATATGTTTTAATCTGTTGTGTAAACGACAAACGCGAATATGACGTCATCATGACATTAGCCAATCCGTTTCAAATTTCGGATCGTTTTCGAATAAGTTGCTCGAGAAACAAAAAGCCAAACATATTTTTGTGTTTTTGGATATATTAATTGTTATTATTTTTATTAAAACTTATGTAAATCATATAAAGAACCGTCATTTTATGCATTTAAAGCAAATAATCACAAAAAAAATCTTACTGTCAAAATATAGCCTATGTCCAACATCACATTGGTAGATGGCCACATGTTTTTAGAGGGTTCTGATTCCTCCATTGCAAGTGGTGAAAATACGGCATCTACTGTCAGCACTCCAGACTTAGAAACTCTGCAATACCTAAATAATAAAGATATTAGCTTAAAGAGCTTAAATACTTACCCTACAATTTTTTGAAATATAACACCTGTTTGCCAAGTTCTGCCCCTGTGGAGCGACTCTTCTTTTGGGGGTATGATTCTAAGGTCTCATCGAAGAAACATGAGCGATGAAAATATATTTGAAAAACTAGTTTTACTAGTCCTTTACTTAAAAAAAATATAATATTTTGTTTTGTCATATTTCAGCGATTAATGTGATTTATGCGTAAATATCATTAATATTAATTGTCATAAATAAACTTAAATTCATTAAAATAAAATCTTGTTTTCTTACAAAAGTATTTTTATGTTAAGAAGTATTTAGAAGATACCTATTTGTATTTAGTATTTTAGATACTATTCTAGAAAGTATTTTGTATCTGATATCTGGAATACTTAATTTAAAAGTATCTTGCATTTTGTATTCCAGATACATTGTACAGGGTATTTTGTACATCTCTGGTAATATATGTATTTATTATAGCTTATTTTGTTTTAAACTTAATTATAATTATAATAAATTACTAAACTTTCTTAAATAATATATACAATACCTGCTATAATGCTTGCAATTTAAATGGCAAGTTTAATACCTGCCATTTAAATTGCATCCAGTAAAGGAAAATTTTAACTGATGGCTCATGGCTTATAATTATAATCTATATATGTAAATTAAAACAGTATATATTTATCGTTTCCAGGCGCACCTTGAACAAGTACTACGCACTGAAATTGAGGAAAAAAACATGAAAATAGAGTCACTTAACGCAAATTTAAATATTTTGAAATCAAACACTGTTTATCAAAATGCAGAAAATAAAGTAGAATTGTCATGTGAACAGCAATTAAATACTGAAACAGAAGGTCCCTTAATTAACTTTGATAAAGAAAATTCCGATTCATTGCCAAATGATGTAACAGTTTTAAATGGCAAAATTGAAAAAATGGAGCAATTGCTTAATAAGTACAAAGAATCATTAAAAGTAGCAAAAGAAAAAAATTCACAGTTAACAATAGAAATGAACAAAATCGCAACAGATCTTGAAAACAAGTCTAAAGAAAATGAGACTCTGCAAGCGGAAATAAATTTGTTAAGTGAAGCCAAGAAAAACATTGAGGAATTAAATGAAACCATAGAACAACTTCACAATAAAAATAATACTCTAGAGTTTCAAAAAAATAAAGAACTATCAATTGTCGAAATTAATCTTAAAAATGCACAGGAAGAAATATTAAAGTATAAAAGTAAAATTGACGTATTGAGCAAAAGAGAAGAGGAATATGCCATATCTTTGGCGGAAAATAAGTTAAGCATCCATAAAGAACTTGAAAGTAAAGAAACAGAAATAAAAGCTCTTAAAATAAGCTTATCAAGTACTCAAAGTGAAATTAAAAATTTAGAAAAGAAAATGAACGAATGCAAGATAGTTATTGAAGAAAAAGAAAAAGAACACTCGCAATTGAAAACAAGCCTAAATGAACTCGAATTGTGTAAGGCCAAGATTTCAGAATATGAAACCCAACTGGAAGCACTTTCTGAGAAAAACAAATTACTAGAAAACTCCAATTCTAAGCTAGAAGAGGAATACAAATGTTTACATTTGCAATTAAAACAAGAAACTGCTGAGAAGTTGGCTATGATTGACAGAAACACTTACCTTGAAAATAGAAATGAACAGTTATTAGAAGATAACAATAAAAAGAATAATAAAGTAAAAGATTTAGAAAATGAGTTAAACATTATAAAAGACAGCAAAAGTAACTCATGTGAGTCTACGGAAAATTCTGAAGAAATTACAAAACTGAATGAAGAATTACTATTGTGGAAAAATAAGTGCACTAATTTAGAATCTGAGTTCCAAGATGAAAAAGTAGAGTTAGGAAAATTGCAGGCCGAAATAGAAAAACTATTGCAAAATTATGAACATGTACAAAAAGAAAATCTGGTCATGAGCGAGAGTCTGGAACAACTAAAGACACAAAATCGCTTCTTAAAAAATCAAATAACAGACACAGAAAGTCTTAAATGCAACCTTAACGAACTTAAACCAAAATTCAAAGATTTGCGTTATGTCCTTAAAAATACGGCTGGAGAAGTAAAAGCTTTAAAATCATTGTCTACTAAAGAAATAGATAAATTTAACAAACAATTGAATACTTTGATGCAAAATTTTAACCAAAACTCTAGTGAGCTTGAAGTTGAAGAAATGAAATCAAAACTAGCATCTTTGGAAAAAGAACTTCGAGTTAAATCGCAACAATATTTGCAAATAGCCGAAGAACTGGACAATGCTAAAAAAATGCATGAAAATTTATTAGTTGCAATGAAGGAACAAAATAATATCCACCAAAAACATTGCGAAGAAATTAGTGCATTAAAAGCAGAAAAATGTGAAATTGACACTGAATTACAGGAATTAAAAACACAGTCAGAAATGTTGGAAAAAAGTGTAGGCATAGCGAATACAGAAAAACAAACTGTTTTAGAGCAGATAAATAAATTACAGGAAAAATATTCTACGTTATTAAATAACTTTAAAATTTTAGAAGATGAAAAGAAGCAATTAAAGAATGATGTGATAGAGTTTGAAGAGCTAAAATCAAAACAAGTATTATTGGAAAAAGAACTTCAAAATAAATCGGAGCAATATTTACAAATTGTAGGAGAATTAGAATATGCTAAAAAAGTGCATGAAAAGGTGTTAGTTGCAATGAAGGAACATAGTAGTAATGACAAAAAACATGACGATAAGATTAAGGCTATGACAGCAGAAAAATGCAAGATTGAATCTGAACTAATAGAATCCAAAAAACAATTAGAAATACTGGAAACCAATGTAAGCAAATCTAATACAGAAAAACAAGTTGTTTTAGAGGAGATGGATAAAATTAAAGAAAAATATTCCAAGCTGTCAAATAATGTTAATGTTTTAGAGGATGAAAAGAGAAAATTGATAGAAGTGCATGAGAAAAATATTGTTTTACTTAAAGAAAGTCAAAATCGTCTAGTAGCTTTAAACAAAGATTACGAAGAATTGATGAAAATAAAGCAAGACAATGATAAACAAGCTGTCTACGTAGAAAGCTTAGAAAAAGAAATTAAAAAATTAACTAAAGAAAATTTATCACTCAAAGAGTCTTCTGAAAAAATTTCCAAAAATCTGGATGAGATAGAAACCGAGATGAAGGAACTAAAAATATCACACATAAATATAGTCAAGGAAAAAGACCATCTTAACAATATAATTGAAAAATTAGAAGAAAATAATAATAAGTCCTATGAACATAAGGAAAGTCAGTCGGATTCTAGGGATTTAGAGTCTGAGTTGAACAAAAATATTAAAAACGTTGAGTCTCTTAAACAGGAGTCTTTTAACTCGCTATTGCAAATGAATAAAGAGCTGACTGAAAAATTAACAGTTAAGGATACCGAAAACACAATAAATGAAAACAATGATTATTTAACGGAGTGCGAGTTTCTTAGAAAGGAAAACAAACGATTAATCTCTGATATTGAAGGACTACAAACATACATGTCGAAAGTTTCTAAAGAAAATGATGAACTGAACAATAAAATTAGGGAGCTTATATCGAGTAGCGAAACTACCACAGAGCAGATAGGCGTTTTAAAAGACGATACGCATTCGAATAAAGAGAAAGTAGAAGAATTATTAAGAGAAAACAGTCTATTGATAGAAGAAAATTTAGAACTTAAAGACCAAATACAATCACAGACGTTGAAAAGACATGATGTTTTGGATGATAATATTGAAAAAAATAGACTCAAAAACATAGACGAGTATGAACAATTGGTAAAAAGTAAAGCAGAGCTAGAAAACAGGTTAAGAGATTTAGAAGAAATGAACTACAGAGTAAACAGTGACATGCTCACAATGCAAGACAATAATAAAAAGTTAAAGCTTTCAAACGAAAAGTTGGAAAGGAAGCTAGACGAAGCGCTCGTCAGCTTACGTCATTTACACTCGCTACAGGAGAACACAGAGCTAGAGTATTTAAAAAATATACTCTATGAGTACCTTACTGGTTCTGGAACACATTCCTACACTTTGGCAAAGGTATTGGCGGCAGTTGTTAAATTTGACGACAAGCAAACAGACACAGTACTTCAAAAGGAGAAAGAGAGACAAGGAGTTGTAAGTATTAATTATTGAATATTATTTATTTTATCTATCATATTTTGTCATTGCCTTGTAAGTTTTTTGTTATAACTTGTATCATTTTTTTTCAGTTGCGCCAGTTAGGATTATTTGATCGTTGACACCAAGCAATTTGGAATAGGGGAAATATTAGTAAGAAGATAATATTTTGTATTTTATTACGTTATATAGTATGTAAATTATTTGAATGTATAAAGTTTTATTTAATTCAATTACATATATTTAATTCTTGTGCAAATTAGTATAAAGACTAAACATTACTAGAGTCTACTATCAAACTGTAATATAGATCTAATTTTAATTATACTTCGCGCATGAGCTTCGGGGAACCGGAAATTGGTTGATTCCTGAAACTCTTGATTATAGTGTTTTTTCTTTTTGAAATTTTTATACAACACATTGTAAAAAAAAATCTTGAGAAGACAAAGGTTTAGAGCTCGACAAGGCTTTAAATGAACGTGACAAAAAAGGAACTAACGCTACCATCATACAAAAACGTCATTTTTGACAGTTCGCCTTTACCAGCAGCGCCCCCGCCCACGTTCATTTAAAGCCTTGTCGCACTTTATGCGACTGTAAAGTATAAGCTGATTGAGCAAGTCTTATTTATCCGTCATGTTTTAAGTAGGGAAAGAAAATTCAAGAGAATGTAATGTGGTTGGGAAATAGATTTTAGTCTCAACAGTTTCCCAAGGTTGAGTTTCATAGCTTTTGCGTATATACTATACACGGTACGCTATACAGCAATTTTGTGTAGGAATTTTAAGAACCCGTCTTATCCGCTAGAGGTGCTGTTGTGTATTTTAGGGTGGGTTGCACGGCACCAGAGGCGTGGTTAAAGTTATGGTCAAAGTTATGGTTATAGTTAAGGCTAATTTAACTTTAACCTTAACTTTGATCACAGAATTTGACAGAAGACGTTGCTGGTCCGACAAGGCTTTAAATGAACGTGGGCGGGGGCGCTGCTGGTAAGGAGAACTTTCAAAAATGGCGTTTTTGTATGATGACAGCGTTAGTTCCTTTTTTCGCCACGTGCATTTAAAGCCTTGTCGAGCTCTATGGTTATGGTTAAATATGGCGTCCATTTTTGACTTTAACCAAAGATTTGACATTTTGCATTGTAGTTAAAGTTACAGTAATTATAGTTTATGTAAGTTGGTGCAACCCACCCTAATTCAGGCAATCAGGCACAATGTGTTTCCACAAAATATTAGTTGAATTCTATGTACGAACGAAATTGACTAGCAATCAATGATATTCTACTTATACAGATCTGTTACGTCCATACTATTTTCCGGCTTAAATCTCTTCCGAACAATTTTCAAATTCAAAATTGCAAACATTGACAAATTTGACAGATAAGTGAAACAAAAGACACGAAAAACCATTTACATAAAAGAGACAGTTCTATTTTTAAACGTCGAATCGTATCGCTGTCTCTTTCTTCGCCTGAGCTATGACGAAAATTCGATTTTTTCCAGATTGTTCGAAAAAATAATTGAAAATGTAAATAATCGAGGTATTTATTGCAATCAAGACATGTGGTAAGAGATTCCATGTGTTTTGTTTTGTGGCGGTACCCACAATTCGCCTAACATTCCTGCATCGCGCTATCGAAGTTTTCTGAGCGCGTCGCTATATATACGACAGCTGAAATGTATCACGTGGGCTCCGGCCTGACCGAGCATAACACCTCGCTCGGTCGGAAGATCTTCCTTTGTGGCCTCCACGCACATATTCCCACAGTTTTCTTTTGAGTCATAATTGGTACATTTTCGAAACACGCACGACGTCATTTTCAATTTATTTAGATAAGACAAGACGCGGCACGTTCGTGACTGCGCTCGATGCAGACTAAATAACAGACGACCCAATTGGGCCGTATTTGAATCTTCACAACACGCGCGGTAGTAACATATTATCTGCTTTGAGTTTTTCATCATTGCTAGCAATACATAATTACTTATATTATTAATAATTTATAAGCTTCAAATTCGTTTCCGGACGAGATATATTTATTAATAATTATAATAGTTTGATCATAATATACCTAGCAGTATAGAGCTGAACATCAAGAAACAAATTATTGTGTAAAATAATTATATTTTTCATATAGTGTCTGTTATTTCCATGTAAAAATTTAAATTCTCGAAGTATATAAATCATGTATGTATAATATTATGATCATAACGTTAATATGTTTTAAAATAGTAAAATGCTAGCTTAGTCTAAATAATTAAGGTTGTCGCACATTACATCGACTAAACGCCAAACATCTCACAAGTCACTGACATGGCATTGAATTATCAGCTTTATGTTGGGCGCCTAGACCTACAATAATATTGAACAATATCACGTATTGCGTAATATTATTGGCCGTCTAGGGTTGATATTGAACATCGCACGCCTTCATACCCCAGTCAAGTAAGACATTTGAGGTTGCATAAATTCGCACCAAGCTGAAAATAGGTAAAATTGTTTAGAGAAAATTAAAAACTTAAGGGGTTCGAACATTTTTGTATGGAGCCTGGGATATCTAGCCGCCGCCATCTTGTTTTTTTTTTTCACACAAATGGCGGTCTTTACTTCCAAATATCTCGGAAATGTGACACTTTAGGATACCATGTTATATAACATTTTTTGTTTGTATAAGTGTCCTCTATCCAAATATACCACTTTTATCGTGCTCGGAAATTTTGAAAAAAAAAAAACCCAAGATGCCGGCGGCCAACGATATCAAAATACTTAGATACGACGTATGCCGTCAAAACTGTAGCAATGTTTTTGCATGTGTGCGTTAGATCAATACCGACGCGCGCCACACTAATGTGTGTGTGCGTGGTACGGTCAGCAAATAGGGGTGGTCGTTATTTCACGTCACTAGTTATAATAACGTTTTTTTTCATTATATTTCGTTATTCGTTTCATTATTAATATATACATTAATTTCCATTATAAATTTGTTTTTGTTATATTTGTTTATATTTTATTGTATGCATGTATATTTGTAACTTTGTGCATAAAGAATAAATAAATAAATAACTAGCTAAACAGCATGTAACCTAACTAGTTTCGACATAATAAAATTTACCAAGACCAAGACGAAGAAAAAGACCAAGTTACCTCTTTTAATTTCAACGGATCATTATTCTTTGAACTCACTTCCCGGAATTGGAATTTACATCTTCGTTCCGTGTATAACTTGCATAGTTGCAGTGGAAAAATGCAAACATTGTTTGCATAAAATTCTGTGGTTAGTAGCCCACATAAAAATAAGTGGTTCTAAAAATCACTCTTAAAACGTCGACCAAGTCACCGCATTCGTTACATTTCTTGAAAATCACGTAACGACCCACCCCTAGTTAGTAAATATATCGAAAAGTCTGTTTTATCTTTTTTTTTTTATACAAGTTGTAACAAAACTAAATGATAATACTGGGGTGTGTATGTATTGCGGGTCACCTGATGGAAAGCAACTACCCTTGCTCATGGACACTCGCAACTACCCTTGCTCATGGACACTCGCAACATCAGAAGTCATTTATAGAATCATCGATCAAAATGTTTGGAATTGACAAGCTAAACGTCAACTTCATATTAACGGATCAAAATGTTTGGAATCGACATAACGAACGGTTATGTCAATTCCAAACATTTTGATCCGAACATATTGCTAGAAATAAAACACGTTATAAATGTAATGTAAAATCTTTATAAAAAAAAAGAAGAAAACTATTGTTTTTTTTAAATAAAGTTAACATATTTGTAACTTAATATTATACATAATATACAATGTCAACATACATAATTGTAAGTCATATAATGATGTAGAAGTAGCCTTGCAAGAAGCCATCCTACTCCCAAGATGTGCCATCAATCATCATTTATGAAATCATTGACCTTTTAATAAGCTTTGGCACACAAACTTTTTTTGACTCCTTATTTAAATTTATTAATGGGAAAAAATTATACGTTTTCTGGGATTTTATCGTAAAGTTATTTTTCCTTGAAATTTTTTAAACGAATCATTTATCGTCGGCATAAGACTATTTCAAAGTTAAAACTTTTACGAACAGACAATATTATATACAAAGGTATACATTGAACTTTAAAAGATTTACTGACTTTACTATGTCTGATCACCAGCAAATCTAGCTTGTGCTTATTTCTGGTGTTCCTACAGTTAATGTCACTTTGAGCTTTAAATTTACTTATATTTTTATAACATAATATATTACATTATCCAAAATGAATTTAGAAGCAACAGTTAATACCAATTTCTTTAAATTTATCTCTCAGAGATTAAATAGGAGACATTTTATAAATAGAGTATGGCTCGCTTCTGCAGCACAAATATTGTACTAATGTCGGTAGCGATTCCCCTTAAAAGGATTCCATATGACATTCTACTATGAAAATAACTAAAATATACTAATCGTGCCGTGTCTTTATCAGAAATATCTCTAATTTTTCTGACTGCATATGCTGCAGAACTGAGCCTATCAAAAATAGAATCTGTATCAGACACGTAAACATTTTCAAGGGGCGAACCGGATACTGTTTCTTCTCGATTCGTAGTTTCATCTTGTGATAAATCTAGTGTTGGACAAAATTTTGGTATAGCGTGAATTTTATTTTTACGTCGGCCTTGTGGAGTCAGGTAAAAATAATTTTCCATAAAATGTGCAGAACAAACTCTTCTATATTATTGTATAGGTAACCAATCTACATCTCTTTGATCTTCTTGTATAACTTTAATCCATTTTTTTTCTTCACTTTACAGCGTGGGTCTTGCGAAAATCTGTAACAAATTAGGTATATATTATATAAGGTAATGTTTTTTTATCGTGTGAATTATATTATTCATCTTTAGATACACTGGTGTCGATTGTTAATTTATAAATAAAATAGAAACAGAAAAAGAGGAGAAAATCTTGATAGACCGATTTGGCAACTAAGCAACAAAAACAATAAAAAAAAATTAAAACTGACTTCCAAGGTAAAAAGTAAAAACTGTAAGAATATTAACTAAAAAGTATGTGATAATTTTAATCTTTAATATTGCCCTTTCAAGAATTCGTCTATATCACAACATTTTTTGTACATATTATAGTCTTCACTATTTTATTGAAAATCTCACTTTTTGATAGCACATGCTTATAATGCTTCTCATAAAATCAAAATCACCATGTTTCCATATAAATTTTGAAAATTTCCCTCGGTTACTAATGGATCCCATCATGAGGTCTCAACTTTTATGAACATGGTACCAAATTCGAGTTAAGCCCTATAGAACAAAAAAATAATTTTGAAAATCGAGCCACAAACGAGTAATTGACGTTTTAAGTTACCGGATTCGTTACATTTCTTGAAAATCACGTAACGACCCACCCCCAGTCTTTATGCTTACCTGTTATTTATCAACTGATTTATTTATTTTATATATATTACGTATATATTACGTGATTTTCAAGAAATGTATCGAATACGGTAACTTAAAACGTTACATAAACACGTTACATAAAAACGTTTTTATTAAAAAACGTTACAAAAATCATTACTCGAAACTAGTTATTCGGCTGCATGCTGAAATAACTTTAGAGTATGCTGACGGTACCTAAGTATACCCGTTTTTATGTCCACTGTAAAATGATCCCTGTAAGTTTGCGCGTTGAAACATCCGGGGGTCGCAAGATATTGGTCAACTCATAGCCCATAGGACGTCAAAGCAAAATGTGTATCGAGAAAATATTGTCGTCCTTTTTTGACTTACTGTAATAGCATAATATACTACTTTTTCTTTCGTTCATTTTGCGCTTCGCTTTGATTTTTCTCTTAAAATGGAAGACAATAAATTAAATAATTAATTAAATCATAGTACTTACGTGTGAAATGTTACACGCTTTATTTGTATTCCTCGTGTTGTTACTGCACTTTCGGAAGGCACACGACAGCATTCTGAAGCGAAATGTGGTGAAAAACAACGCGGTAAACAATGAATTAAGCACGTCCGACTGTCACCGCGTCCAAAGGCGCACCGCTCTCAGATGAGTGAGCTCACTCATTTCGAGGGTGACACATTTTCGCGCTGACGATTGTATGGAATGCCTTTTCTAACGTTCTAATTCTATGCCGGCGGCTAGATATGCCACAAAGGTTCGTACCCCTTTGAAAGTTCACCATGATTCCCTTGTGTAGAAAAAAAAACCACCCAAACGACGATTACAACTTTAACAACTTATATTTCAAAAACGGTAGCTCGTAGGGAAAAAAATATTGATACACTTTTTGTAGATAATTTTATGACCTACAATTTTGTTTCAGGCCTTTTTATGAAAAACCTTACCGTTTTGCTAAAAAATCTTGAAAAACTAATTTTTTGGACCTTCGACCTTGGGTAAAAAAAATCCATACAGGGGGAATATGGGGGACTTTCAAATATCATTTGTAATCATATTCTAAACAATATTACCGATGTTCAGCTTGGTGCGAATTTATGCAACGTCAAACGTCTAACATGACTGGGGTTCAATAAAATTAAAGCGTGATATTGACAATAAAATTGCTCGTCTATGGGGCCTAATGAGTCAATTTACTAACTCGCGAGCAACTAGTTGACGACTAGTCTCCAACATCAACAAGCTGTCCATGCGATGTGAGTTGACAAATTTACTCTTATGTCCTAACAATGAAACTTACATTTCGGTGAAATGTGACCTTTTATTCTTTTTTGCCACAGATACCTACATTTAGCATAATATGTTTTTATGTTACAAGAACATAGAGTATTTGATTGATAACTTGTATTACATAAAATATACTGCACTTTTTACATAATAGGTAAATTTTGTAAAATATTTTTAATAATTGTTAACACTATATTTCAGTAATAAACATAAGATTACTAAGTTTAAATATTATATAATAACATAATAAATGCTAAGATTTAGACAAATAATAATTATTTATATGTGCAAACTGCAAAGCAAACAATCTCGATATTGTTTAATAAATTGAAAATGAAACTGGGTATTTTGCATTATTAAGATTTGTTACCATATGAAATGCAGCAGTAGCAGGCAGCAGCTGTTGCTTAGTACCTCAATCGTGAGAATCGCACACAATAGATTTTCAATTGTTATGCGGCAGCCAAGTGCCGCTTGGGGATTGATGGGTTAATAGAAGCAATAGACAGCTATTTACAAACTGGCATGAAGGTTCTGGTGCATGGCTATAGTCAGCCAGATGATGATTTTTTTAATGTTCAAGAAAATAAATTCAATAAAAAACACTTTTATATAATATTTATTATAGACTCAAGAAGTATGATAAACTAAACTATTCTTCACACCCCGAGTCACTTAAATCATCACTGGACCAATCTTCATCAATGTTAAACTTCTCCATATCAGATAATAGTGTATTTATTTTGGAATCATTTTGCCCATCACTGCTTTTATTTAAGTGTCTGTAAAAAGATTCAAATGTTTATATATTATTATAATTAATTGAAACACAACTGGTATTTTAATTTACACAATATGGATAAAAAACAGGTGTTTGAATAATTGATTTATGAAGTCAAACAAACTGTTTTTAAGACCCACCAATGACATGGTTTGACTAAATACATTTTTAAATGTAACATTTTCAGCAAAACCACAATACATTCATGTTCATTTCTTCAAGTTGTGTATTGGTTGATCAAATTCTCAGTCAACACTATAACAGTGGTCCCCAACCTTTTTTTCATGCGGGCCACAAACATGTGTAGTGTAGTGTCACAGGCCGCAACAAAAAATTTTGTTTAAAAAATAATGTTCTTGAAAATTAAGAATTTAATTCATCAAGCCCCAAGCGGCCACATGCGGCTGCAATAACAATAGATAAGCTATTGTGTCTCGTTTTTCCACGATCGACGGGTTAAAAGTGAAAAAAAATTCACGACCTTCACGATGACTACATTATTTTGCCGGTGGGCGTGAATTTCAAAATGGCTTAACATCACGCGGGCCACAAATAAAGTCCCGGCGGGCCGCGGGTTGGGGATAGCTGCTCTATAATCTATATCAGCTATCCCCAATCCGTGGCCCGCCGGGACTTTATCTGTGGCCCACATGCTGTTAAACTATTTTGAAATTCATGAACACTGGCAAATTAATGAAAATCGTCATGAAAGCCATGAAATATTTCCAATTTTTAAATTGTTAATTTTGATGAACATTATTTTTTCACCCTTAAAATTTTTGTTGAGGCCCGCAACAAAGACCAAAACATGTTTGTGGCATGTATGAAGAAAAGGTGGGGGACCACTGCTCTATACCAGCGGTCGGCAACACGTGGCCCACGAACGGTTAACTTGAATGTTTTGTGAATAAGTTATAAAATATATCAAAAACAATGTTTTCTAATGTTGCCAGTAGTTATCGCAACCTAAAAACGTAGCTGTTTGTGTATGTCTGTCTCCACGCTGTATCTCAAGAACCTCTATAGCTAGACTTCTGTAATTTTCACAGATTATGTGGCATGGCATTTTTTGCTCGTAGTCAATAATGGCAACAGCTAGGCACTTGAAATTTTAACAGCATTCTTAACTATTATAGTTTAATAATTAATAATAAAATTAAAATAAAATAAATGTTTAAGAGGGGCTCCCATACAAAAAACACATTTTTTTCCTCCTTTCGATCTGTAACGGTACAGAAACCTTCGTGGGCGAGTTTGACTCGCACTTGGCAGATTTTTTTAAATTGTGGTCTAGAAAAGCCCTCAATATGCTTAGGTATATTGGGCTTCTAGGGTTAATAGGAGTAGGCCTGCGGCCCGCCTTTAGTTTGTTTTGCCACCTTGTGGCCCTTGCCTGCCAATAGGTTGTCGACCGCTGCTCTATACGAATACCTGAGTATTGCGCGCCTTTTTCTCTCTGGTAGATTTTTTAACATTGCTTGTAAATCTACATTTTCAGTACTCCCTTTTTCCTTTGTTTCTTCTTTTAGTTCATTCTCACAAGTCTGCAGTAAAAAATGTATTGTTACATTGGTAAAAATTAGCTTTTCATTAATTAAGTAAATCATTTTACATACCGTTAAGTCCCTATTACATTTAGAACAAACTTTTTTTGCTGAAGCACATCCAGAACACAATATGTGATAAGCATATCTTATATTTTTTTGTTCACATCCAATGCATTTTTTTGGAGTAGTCAATGGTTTGTATTTCTTAAACTTGATTCTCCACTGGATAATTTCTTTACAACGGCTACAAACTCCAAATATTTCCATTTTGTTAAGGAATTTTGTTTGTTTGCTTGAAACATGTAAATCATTTTTGAACGCTGATCTGTTTTGATGTTTTTGGGGTCTAGTTCTCTTAGTATTTCCCTTTGAGCAGCTCATTCTCAATTAAATATAATAATAAAATTGTAAATTACAAACTAATCGCTTAAAAATTTATAGACACCATGACCACAGAACACTGTCCATTACTCTCAAAGATAACCTATAAACTTTATGAATATTTTCAGTTCATCAAAGTCTGCGTTTAATAAAATTATTTGTAGGATTTGCTTTTCATTACTGTTATAATAGAATAGAATAATGTCTATTAAACAATTACTTAATATTTTACAGAAATAACAAATCTCACGTGTTACTTCTTCTTCTTTTTTTTTTTTTTTTTTTTTTCTTATTATGGCGCTCGGCTTTTTAACCATGGCCAGTGTCGAGTAAAATATGGCGGGGAAAAAAAAAATTCGTAAAAAGTTTACAAAATTTAAAGTCGTTTTTCCAGATTATCGTCAAGTCGAAAGTCTAGTAAAAGTCTAAAAAAGTAGTCAGTAAAGTCAACGAGTCAAGTCAGTTGTTTTAGTAAAGTGGTAGACCCTTTACTAAAACATTCGATGGAGTTTTGGAGGGAACACAAAATTGCACGTTTCTTGAAGTTGTATCACTTGCCCACACTTGTGCACGACATCGAATATTTAATGGTTAATATTCTACCAACATAACACATTAAAAACCGAAATAACACAATTTTAGGAAAATAATACAAAAACACAACGTCACTCTTTCGCATTCCCGACAAAACTCTTCTTCTTTTTTTAAAATGGCCGACTCAGTGACAGTGTTGCCAACCCTTACCAAAATTTACCCCCAAGTTTTTTTCAAAATACCCCTAAAAACCCCTAAATATAGAATTTTTTATATAATTATTTAGTAAATTGTTTGGTAGCTCATAAAATAAAACATCCTAGATCAACTAGGTCATTCAAAATATTTCAGTACCTTAGACTTAGCAAGTGGCTTTCACCAGTTAAAAATGAGTCCCAAGGACGCCCCAAAAACGGGATTTACAATTAGCACTAATTCAAGCATGTCTGGACATTACGAGTTCACTAGAATGCATTTTGGGTTGAAAAATGCCCCAGCCACGTTTCAGCGGTTAATGAATACTGTATTGTCAGGCCTACAAGGTCTAGATTGCTTTATCTATCTTGATGACGTTGTAATTTTCAGCCAAAATTTACAAGATCACATTGAAAAAGCGCGAAAAAAAAGCGAAAAAGCGCGCGCGCGCGAGCGCGTTTTCAATAAACTTCGTCAAAGCAATTTAAAGCTTCAACCAGATAAATGCGAATTTCTTCGACATGAAGTCGCTTATCTTGGTCATATCATCACCGATAAAGGTGTCTCTCCGAATCCTGATAAAGTCAAGGCCGTTTCCCATTTTCCAGTTCCCAAAAATCCTAAAGACATCAAATCCTTTTTAGGTCTTATAGGCTATTATCGCCGTTTTATTGATAATTTCGCTAAGCTAACTAAGCCTCTTACTAGTCTCTTAAAGAAAGATGCTGTCTTCCATTGGAATGCGGAACAGCAACAAGCATTCGAATTTTTAAAAGAAAAATTAATCTCTGCTCCTCTTCTCCAATATCCCGATTTTTCTCAATCTTTTAACGTTACTACTGACGCTAGTAACTATGCTGTAGGCGCAATTCTATCTCAAGGTCCTATAGGCAAGGACAAACCTATAGCATACGCCTCGCGAACTTTAAATAAGCCTGAAGGCAATTATTCTACGACGGAAAAAGAACTTCTAGCTATTTTATTTGCCGTCAAAACTTTTAGACCACACTTATATGGTAATAAATTTAAAATCGTCACGGATCATAGACCACTTGTGTGGCTATTTAATGTAAAAGATCCAGGTAGCAGACTCATTCGCTGGCGTTTGAAACTCAATTCTAATGCCGACGCTCTATCTAGGTGTCCGGTCAATGCACTTAATATAAATAATTTAAATAATTTAACCTATGAAAAATACTTTAAAAGTCAATTTACTAATCAACTTCCTATTTCTAATACTATTATCGAAGAATGTACTCAAAGCTTACATTTATCTAAATTAAATAATATCGCGTGTCCAATTTCTCTAGATTTTGACAATTCTATTCCGCATTGCGAAGAAATTTTATCGCAGCTAGAAATTGCTGACGAATTACTAAATTCTGAACGTGAGCCGTTCACAATTAAACATTATAATTTTAAAGATAAAAATTATTATTTCCTTTTTACTAAAGTTCATCATTTTGATGAAACTCATTTTAAAGATATTTATAATCTATTAATTAAATTAAGAAATATTTTAGTCGATTGCCAAAATGTTACGGATCTTGCTATTTCAGATTTTTCAGATCCATTTTCTAAGTTATCTTATACTAAAATTTACTATTTGATTTCCTATATTTTCCATAATACTAATATAAAGATTTATATTTACAAAAATCAATTAATTTATCCTACTCCGGTAGAAGTTCCTAAAATTTTAAGGAAAATCATGATTCGCCTATTGCGGGTCATCCAGGTTCTCAAAGGATGTATAAGAGAATTAAAGCCAGTTATTACTGGAAAGGAATGCGCTCTGATATTGAGCATTATGTTAAAAAATGCAAACTTTGCCAAATCAACAAGCCTTTACGTAAATCTAATAAAGCTCCAATTGAGATAACTTCTACTTCTACAAGGCCATTTGAGAGATTAGCTCTCGATATTGTAGGCCCTCTGCCCGACGCGGGTTTCCAAAATTTCAAATTCATCTTAACATTACAAGATGATCATACTAAATTCACTAGTGCATATCCTATGGTTTCGTCGACAAGTGACGAAATAGCTCGAAATCTTGTTCATTTTATGTCTCTTTTCGGATTTCCCAAAACTATTTTAACGGACTTAGGTACGCCCTTTACGTCTGATTTATTCAAACAATTAACTGAAATTTTAAAAGTAAAAGCATTATTTACTACTCCTTATCATCCTCAAACAAATGGCGCACTAGAACGCTCTTATGCAACTTTAAAAGAATATTTAAAATCATTTGTTAATGAAAACCAAAATGATTGGCATTGCTATTTATTTACTGCAATCTTAGCTTATAATACTACACCGCATTCTTACACAAATTTTACGCCACATGAACTATTGTTCGGCTACAAACCTTCTATTCCTAGCTCTTTATACGAAAGTAATAATAATACTGCTTATAATGAATATATTCGTGCTTTACAATATAGAATGCGCTTTAGTCGCGAAAAAGCAATTCAGAACCTTATTAGTAGTAAAGAAAGGTCAAAACAATATTATGATTCTAATTCTCGCGAAGTCTCTTATAAGTCAGGTGATATGGTGTATTTAAAACACCATCATAGATTAAGAAAAGCCTTATCTCCTATATGGAAAGGCCCATATAAAATTCTTAAGGTTCATAATAAACATAATGTGACTCTACAAATAGGTCGCAAAAATGTCAAACATCATGTTAATGAAATTAAGCCTGCCACATCTTAACTTTCTAGCTCTATGTTATAAAAACATATTCCGTCTCTTTCTCTTTAGAATATTATGCCGTCATGACTTTTGCTGCAGCGACGTGGAGTCAAATATCATTCCTATAGGTATCGTATTTATTTAATGCGTGATAATATACACGTTATAACTTATAAAGTCTACAATTAATAATTTCAATACTACTATCTCCAAGCTCAATCAAAATGAAATGAAATTAAATACGCAAATTAATAATATGAACAATATTCTTTCAAAA
Source organism: Cyaniris semiargus (assembly GCA_905187585.1). Lineage (NCBI taxonomy): Eukaryota > Metazoa > Arthropoda > Insecta > Lepidoptera > Lycaenidae > Cyaniris > Cyaniris semiargus. The sequence continues at coordinate 9,822,779 of LR994554.1, read as the reverse complement.
AAACGGATACAGATAATCTATTACTTTACAATTCTAAATTAAATAACTTACTTAATATTATCGAAGGTTCTTTACTTACTATTTCTAATTTATTTGATACTACCTTAAATTCTATTTTATTTTCTAAAGTGAATGTTTTACATCCACTAGGATGTAAAACATTCACTTTTATAGGGCTAATTACACTAGTAATTAGCCCTATAAGTCTCTATAATGAGTGAGTGAAGCATAGTAATCAAATAAGTAAAAAATTGGAGTTTCCAATTTCTCTTAGTATAGAAAATATAAATATTTTAATCGATATTTCTAAACTTAGTTCTTATTTCTTAAATAATAAAATTATTTTTATTTTACAAATTCCTTTAGTCACACCTGAAAAATTCATGGTGTATAAAAATATTCCTTTGCCAACGCCTCATGATAATGCTCATAATACTTTCGCGTTAATTCAACCCTCTGACTTATATATCGCCTTGAGCGACGACAGACTGCATTATGATATGCTGAGCTCCTTAAATGATTGTAAATTAATAACAAGTAATTATTCTGTTTGTGAGTTTTTCAACATTTACTCAACATTTCTTGTATAAGTAATCCAAATTGTGAGTCAAAAATCTTAACCGAGGTCACACTTTCGTTGCCCTCCGAATGTAATTCTAAAATTCTATACGGTAATATCGATATATGGCAAAAGTTGCAAAATAATAAATGGATTTTTGTACAGTCAAAGCCAAATAAATTAACTATTCGTTGTGATGATGAAATTAATGATTTTTCTATCCAGGGTACTGGTATTGTTAAATTAACAGCTGACTGTGTTGGCTATTCTAAAACTGTGCAATTGTTGCCGACTAATTCTTATTCTTTTATGATTAAATCTCCTTTAGATATAAGTTTTGATATTACCGAAGACGATTGCTGTAAAAAGGATATATTTAATAAAAGTTTACCACATTTATCTCCTATTTCCTTAAGTAAAATAAATTTAGACTCTTTAAAATATGCCTCACATCAAATGGATAATTTAGAAATTGAATTTAACAATTTAGAAAAGGAATCTCATTTTATTAAATATGGCCATTATTATTCTACATTTACTTATATTTTAATTGTGTGTCTATTTTTGTATGTTGTGTATAAAATTTTCAGATGTCTCAAAAATAAAAATTCAATGAATGAATCGGGATGTTGCATTCAGATTTTTAATCAATATAAAATATTAGACATAAATCTAAAATTTCAAATTCTATTGAGATGACTCATATTTCATCCTCAGATGAAGAAAGGCAATCTATGAAATCCTTGCCATTGCAACATCGAGCAAATATTTTTGATAAAAATAGTTTTTCTTCTAATAGAAATTTAAATTTTTAATTCAAAATATTTTTTTTTTATTTTAACTTTGAAACAAATCATATTTTGTCTCGTTTTATTTTCAATTTCTTTATTTTATGAAGTCTACGATTTTTCTATTTTATAATAATGATGTTTTGATAATGTCGATGATGTCTCATTTTAAGATATAAACTTTCTATTTCATTTGTGTTTTCAATGTTTTATATTTCTATGTTCTGTAGACTTCGCACACTTTACGTCTCTATCTTTTTAACTTCGCTTATCTTAAAGAGATAAAGCTTCGTCAAAAGGGGGGAGCTGTTACATCCCTAGTTAGTTAGTACATTCCGTTTACTTAGCATTTCTATATTCTTCGATATTTTTCCGTTTGCGTTGCAGTTTTCGTTTAGCATTCATTCTAGTTCAATTTATCGTGCAGTTAGATTCTGGAAGCCGGGCAAGTAAGGTGTGGGAAGTCGTACTACGACTAGTGTAACTAATTAATTTTGGGTTAATAAATTAGTTGGGGTGAACTTTTGGTTTTTTTTTAAAACTTACACTGAGGGTGCTGCAAAACAGTCCGGACAACTAAATTTTGCGGTTTGGAGAAATAGCCTAATACAGATTTAGCAGTTCCCACTACAGATAAAAGGTTGAAACCATCATTGAGGCATTTTCTTATTTTTGTAATTTTAATTGTCAAACAGTTTTCTTTTTAGTAACTAGATGGCGTATGGGTAAACAACTATCGGTAATACCATCAATAATTGCTACAAAACTGGGCAAAAGAATGTAACACTTGATACATTTCAATTTGAAAAAGACACAATGATATTCCAACGAATAGAATAATAAAGTTATTATAACGATGTTTTAGTTAAAACTCACGGAATAAATAGCCCTATTATCGTTATTCACACCAAATGTCACAGGAATTATAAATTTTGGTTTTGACAACATCTTACCTGCACTTGTGCACGATAACGGATATTTAATGGTCAATATTTTACCAATAATTAACATCAAAAACCCAAATAACACAATTTGGGAAAAAATAATAAAAACCACACCAACAATAAAAAGTAGAAGAAGTTTCAAAGAAACATGGCCGCCAAAACTTTTTCAGTTGTCAGTTTGACAAGTTTTTATTATGTCAGCGTGTTCCTAAACTATTACCAGTATACTGGCTTAATCGCTTAGGCCAATGATCGCTTAGGTTTAAGATATTTTTATTTATGTCACACTTGACAGTACACTGAAATTTTTAGAAACACAACCAATATGTAGTCAGTGATGCCAACCTGCAGATAATTTCAGATCAGTGGGGAACCAATAGGAATCTAGAAGTGTCTACCGTCGCGCCGTCTGGTGGAGATTTAAAAAAGAAAACAACCCATTGAAATGTATCAAGTTTTATATTCTTTTGCCCAGTTTTGTAGCAATTATTGATGGTATTACCTGGTATTACCGATAGTTGTCTACCCATACGCCATCTATATTACTAAAATGGAAACTGTTTGACAATCAAATTAAAAAAATAACAAAATGCCCCATACAGCTTGGCAAAGAAGAGTCTGACGCGGTGACAGCTGGAACTAAGAGTTTTTATTTATGACAACACTACATTACTTGTCAACTCTAGTATATATTGTGTCAAAAGCGAAGCGTAGGGTTGCCTTTATTTAAAGAAAAGCGCCCTCATTTAATCCACACTCTTCTTTGCCAAGCTTGTAGAAGCCACACTTTTTCCGAATTTTGTACACTAATTAGGATCCTAGCTTTCTAAAAAATGTTATTTCACTTGACTAAATTTTTTAGGATCCTAGTTAGAACTTCTAAATTTAGTGAAATGGAATAAGCGCTAAGAAAAAAGGGATGGCACTACGATTTTGCCACTTTTTAATTTCTTCACTTTCTTGACAGACTATAGTTGGCAACACTGGTCGTGGCGCGGGGCTCTCTCATAAGAAATATCGGACGATAAAATCGCAGCTGCACAAGAAATCAGGACGCATTATCGCAATATCGCTAGCGATATTATCGATCGATAATATCGCGCCTGTCTGCGAGAGGCTATATAGTTTCTTGGGTACGGTACCTATCTATATTAGTGTATAATCTATGGTACCTATTCTACACTTTTTTCTATGAAGTTCCACTTCTTCTCCTTTTTTTTTCTTATTATGGCACTTCGGCTATTTAACCATGGCCAGTGTCGAGTATAAATATGGCGGGAAAACAATATTCTATAATACAATTTTCAGCTTCGTTTTTCTATATTGTCAGGTCGAAAGTCTAGTCAAAGTCTAATTAGTAAAAGTCAATACAGTCAAGAAGTCAAGTCGGTTGATTCAGTAAAGTGGTAGACGCTTTACTGAAACTTTCGATGGAGTTTTGGAGGGAACACAAAATAGCACGTTTCTGGATATTGCATCACTTTCCTACACTTGTGTACGGTAACGAATATCTAATGGTTAATATCCTACCAATATTACACATTAAAAACACAAAAACACAACATCACTCTTTCACATTCCCGGCAAAACTCCACTTCTTCTCCTTGATTCGTAGACAGAGTATTTTCTTTTTCTTTGCCTGAATAATATTAGGTACAGTTCGACAAGGCTGTTTATTAACGTGGCAAGAAAAGGAACTAACGCTTCTATCATACAAAAACAATAGAAGCGTTAGTTCCTTTTCTCGCCACGTTCATAAACAGCCTTGTCGAACTGTATCAATATTAAGCGTGTCGCAGACAGACGCGGCCTGCGGTGGCGGTAGCGGTGGCGGTCAGTTGGATGACTTGAGAGTTCTAGGAACGACACAGACACACGCGGCCACACGGCGGTGGCGGTCAACTGACCGCCACCGCCACCGCCACCGCAGGCCGCGTCTGTCTGGGAGACGCTTTATTCGTTGGCTTAATGGGGCATTTTCTTATTTTTTTAATTTGATTGTCAAACAGTTTCCATTTTAGTAACTAGATGGCGTATGGGTAGACAACTATCGGAAATACCAGGTAATATCATCAATAATTGCTACAAAACTGGGCAAAATAATGTAAAGCTTGATACATTTCAATTTGAAAAAGACAATGATATTCCAACGAATAGAATAATAAAGTTATTATACCGATGTTTTAGTTAAAACTCACGGAAGAAATAGCCCTATTTATCGTTATTCGCACCAAATGTCACAGGAATTATAAATGTTGGTTTTGACAACATCTTACCTGCACTTGTGCACGATAACAGATATTTAATGGCCAATATTTTACCATTAATGAACATCAAAAACCCAAATAACACAATTTGGGAAAAAATAATAAAAACCACACCAACAATAAAAAGTAGAAGAAGTTTCAAAGTAACATGTCTGCCAAAACTTTTTCAGTTGTCAGTTTGACAAGTTTTTATTATTTCAGCGTGTTCCTAAACTATTACCAGTATACTGGCTTAATCGCTTAGGCCAATAATCGCTTAGGTTTAAGATATTTTTATTTATGTCACACTTGACAGTACACTGAATTTTTTAGAAACACAACCAATATGTAGTCAGTGATGCCAACCTGCAGATAATTTCAGATCAGTGGGGAACCAATAGGAAATCTAGAAGTGTCTACCGTCGCGCCCTACAATATATACTCTAATCTGTGGTCGCGCCGTCTGGTGGAGATTTAAAAAAGAAAACAACCCATTCATTATTTGTCAATGTCATCTGGCTGTATGGGCAACGCTCCCTTTGCCTGTCCCGACCGGGACGAATTAACAAAAAAATAAAAATGTCAATGTCATCATTGGTCATCAGTCATCATAGGGTTGAGGGGTTGAGGGATTTTTGATTGGATTTTTGCATTTTGTAAACAAATTCAATTTCATTAATATCTTTTTGGAGTAAACATTGAAAAAAACCGAGTTACAGTGGTGTAAAATCCACAATTTAAGTCGTGTAAAGTAAGAAGATATTTTATTACTATTTTTAAACAATGACTGTTTCAACCAGAACTCTAGTGCAAATAGCAGGTTGGGGAGGTCTGTGTCTAGCTTCCACAGGATTTTATTTACAATTCAAACTTATAGATCGTATTCGTAACTTAGATTATTATAGAGAAGCCTTAAAAACTCTGAGAACTCATGCAGGAGCAGTTTACTACCTCGGTGAACCGATCAAAGATAGAAGATTTAAAATAACGGACTCTGTTAATAATTATTCTGATGACAAGAAAGCCAGGTTTCGTATTCCGATTGTGGGTCCCAAAGATAGCGGAGCGTACTATATTTGGGCTGAAAAAAGTAATGAAGGTAAATGGTCTGTTGTACGGGCCGAATTGGAGCTTAAATCTAAACCAGATGAGAGACTGCTAATAGTTAAAGGGAAATAGATCATAACAATAGATGTTCCTATAGTTCTTCACTTTTATGTATAACCCGTCGATCATTGGAAAACGAGACACAATAGATATTCTATTGTGTCTCGGTCACCGGTGACCGTATGGGGCTTGATGAATTAATATGTACTTATTTCAATTATATTTGTTATCAAAGTAATATTGCTTTTAATTTACTAATACATTATCATTATATCAAAAATATTTTCTTGATTGTAGATGTTCATAGGAACTTCAAAAGAAAAATTCTTCTTTCATAATACTCTACTCTGCCTTGTTAATTCTCTCAAAGAAAAGAACATAACAGTGGATTTAAGAAATGACTCATATATTTGTGGTCAGTTGGTGAATGTTGATGGGTAATGTTAGCTGTACTATTGTTATCAAATTTCGTCCTTTTTTTAACACCAGTAGAAATCCCTTGCGGACTTTAAATTATATATGGCACCTAAGTAATCATTCAACCTACAATTTGATTAAAATATTGTGGTTTTTAAATTAAACAGATGCAACATACAAATTTTTACTGCCCATATTAAAGATAAAAGCCGACTAACAATAAATTGACCCACATTAATCTTTTTCAGTTTTATGAATTTATCATTCTCTAAAGCTATTTATTGTGATACATGTGGAAACGAATATGCTTTTGATGATTTGTTTGTTCATGGACGAAATATAAGATATGTTCACATTCCTGAGACAGTAAGTACAAGCAAGTAACTATATTGTTATTGTGTTTCATATGGTAAGCCATGAAATAGTGGAGTTTGTAATAAATGCATGGCACAGCCACTATTTTTTATTTTATTTTATTTGGAAAACTTACAGCATTAAAACAATAACATTAATTACTTAAATAAGAATTTTGAATGCCAATTACAAGTTTCCACTTCTGAATAGAAATTTAAAGAAGCTAGTGTCGACTGGACTTTTCAACTTATAGGTTCGAATCCCAGTCCCAATTTGATTTATTTCATTTTAAATTTTGTTTTTATTATTAACTATAAAATCGTCTCCTACAAACTATTCTTTAAAGATAGCACCAATATACAGTCTCATACAGATAAAAAATATTGCTTTTCAGGAATCTATTATAAATAACATAAAAAATGAAGTAGAAAGAGTGAAAGTGAAGAAAGTGAATCCTAATCCTGTAAAGAAGTCATTGAAGGTGAGAAAGGCTTTAAAGCAGCATATGGCAACTGTTGCAGCACTAGAAAAGTAGTTTGGGCCATATCATTTTCTACCTAATAAAGTTGAAACTTGAAACAATGCTTGGACTTTTATTTCATTTAAGCTTTTAGAAATCCATTCATTCAAGGTTGCTAACTATGACAATCAAGGGTGTACCCAGGATTTCAGCTAGGGAGGGCAGCTCATACCTGTTTCGAGAAGATGGTCGGTCTGGTGTATTGAAACAAAATTGACTTTTTTAATCTGACTGAAAAGATATTTTGTTTCCAACACTTCATTCTGCGCAGAGTAGGTAACCCCCCTACATGGGTACGCCCATGATGACAATGCCAAAAGCAAGAGATGGAAGTCTATGTATGTACCACAGACAGCAGACTACTAAGGGGATATGGTATGTACCATTGAAGAAATTGATTCATAGGCAGATGACGGACTCATAGATAATACAGATATATATAGAGACGGACGGACGGACTTAGGGCCTGTCCACATGTCCACGTCACGACGTCGTCAACGTGGAATGGTGCGGTAACGTGGCACGGTACGTTGACGTGACGTAAATTTAAGTCAACGTAACGTAAAAATGCACGTGTTTTTTTTCTCTTTCTCCGTTTTTAACAATAACAAAAGCAGAATACGTATGTCGCAGCCAACTGGTTTAAATAGCCGTTTAATCAAACAGCTAGCCCTTTGACTGAACAACGCCATTCAATCACACGTCTAGCTTTTTAATTGAATATTTAAGTCGTTCAAAACGTTCAACACTACATTCAAAAACCGCCGTTTGATTGAATTAGTTCAGCGCTCACCACCGCGGCGCTAGGTGCGTTTTGTTTACAATATGGCTTCAACTAACCGGTGTTTTGTGGTTGTATTAAGTTATTTTCGTAAATATACGTTACAAGTATTATTAAAGAGACAGAAATTATGGGGGCACATACGAGTGAATCAAAAGTGTTCAAAATGAGTTAGAATACAATTAATCTGCTTGTTATCATTACGCTTGTGTAATAATAGCACTAAATTAATGGTCAACTTAGTTAATTTACCATTTAACCAGTTGGCTAAGCTTCATCTAGCTCTAGTGTTGAACGTTGCAGTCAACAAGTCGGCTAAACGATCCGTGTGATTGAATGGCGTTGTTCAGTCAAAGGGCTAGCTGTTTGATTGAATGGTTTCTTTAACCAGTCAACTGCGACACGTATATCAGTAGTGAAGAATGTATCAGTTTTACAAGGCATGGCGACGTACAATGTTGCTATATCGTGATGTGCATTTTACGTTACGTTCCACGTTGACGACGCACAGTGGATCGAAAATCGAGTTTCATAGACATATATAGGAACTTGAATTTCCAGATGTCATTTTTTTGGGCTAAAATATGTTCTCCTAGTTATTATTACATAGTAAAATGCTAAGAGACTCAGTTACGTGTAATAATAAGGGAGTTATAATTTTTTAAAGAAATTTTTGTATGGAGCCGACAGGAAAAATGAGCATATCTCTAGAATCGCATGGTTGGCCGTTATATCCTCACACACTATTATAGTACTAATTATTACTCACATTTTGGCATATTTTGTATTACGGCACCATTTGCGATTTTTTTTCTAAAATTCGACGAAAATAAAAATATTTATTCTATTTGTGTTTGTTTCAAATGTTCATGTTGTGGTTAAATGAGTGAATGATGAATCCTATGGTATTAAAATATTATGTCTCTTTCATAATATTTTAATACCATAGGATCACATAATTGGCCTAGTGCGAGTCGGACTCGCGCACGAAGGGTCCCGTACCATTATAGAGCAAAATAAGCCCATAAATTGTGTTTTTTGTATGGCAGCCCCCCTTAATTTTTATTTTATTGTAATATTATTAAGTATTAAATATTAAAGTACACATATAACTAAGGATTTTGTAAAAATATCAAGTACCTACCTGTAGCCATTATTGATATAGAGCAAAAAAGGCCAAATAATCACGTTTGTTTTATGGGAGCAGACCTTAAATATTGTTTTTATTTTGTTTTTAGTATTTTTTCTTGTAGCGGCAATAGATATATATATATATATATATATATATAATCTGCGAAAATTTAAACTATCTGGAGACAGAGAGACATATCATAGGATCACACATAAATTGCTTAAACAACAATGTATTTAACTTTCCTTAATGATCTACTATAAATATTTGAGTGCTCATTAGGTAATGATGGAGGCAATCACTGCTATGTATTGGCTTAATTGATATTAGAATTTGTTTTGAAAACCTTTGTGTTTAATGAACACAAAAGAAATTTAACAGGGGGAGGAGTTAGGAACAAGTAATTAGTCAATTACCTTAAATAGCAGAAAATTTAACTTATATTTCTAGTTCACTTTGAACAATCCAACTGCTAACATTACCTATTACTTGTTTTGCTAGTAAGTAAAATTTGTGAAATATGGAAAATATAATTACAAATCTCGATTTGTTTGTGATTATGGGTGACCGCTCTTTCGATTACGAATCATTCTTCAATTCAATTATTATTCGACTAAACTCCAGACTTAGTGATGAAGATAGTGTAACCCTCAAGGAATTCTGTCGAAGATTTGTACGTGCTGTTCAAAAGAGATGGAATAGATCTCACCGAAAACCAGACATTTTTAGAAGTAATTACAGTGATTGGCTTCAAGCAAGTATTGACTGGCTCAACTGCATACGCACCTATTTGCTAACTCAAGAACCTTCAAAGGAAAATACTTCTACCGAACCTGCTGAACCAGTGCCATCTACATCAGCGATGACGGCTTCAGTATCAACAATGACAAAAAGATCTCGAAAACCTTTTGAAGACCTAGGAAATAAGCAAAAGAAGAGAAGATCTGATGAGCATAAAAGCGAAAATCCCACCGAATTGGGATACTCAGCTGCAATGCTGTTGAAGCAAGATGGTCGGGATGATATTGCATATGTTATTGAATATATGCTTAAAAATCCTGAGGCAGCGACAAAGATCAAAGGCATCATAACAAAACCAGTTACTTCATCTTTGTTTTCGCCAGAAAAGGCATCAGGTTTGCTAATTTCATTAAAACTATCGAAATGGCAATACATAACCTTAAGGGAATCTAACATAAGAGGAGGTTTAAAGGACGTATATCCGTCGTATTACAAAATACAAAAGGCCAAGTTACAGTGTTATCCACCAAAGGCATCAGTTAATATAACGGATTCCTCAGCTACAATTTCACTTCAAGCGTTACTGGACTTAACAGTAACCAGGATTTTTGAAAGCCTTCCTAGTGGTTGTACACAAGGCAAGGAACTAACATTAATTTCTAAATGGGGATTTGATGGTGCGTCTAATCAAAGCAGATATAAACAAAAGATAGACAGTGATCAAGACGATTCGAGCATATTTATGACCTCTTTAGTTCCACTAAAGTTGGTTGCAGAAAATGATACTATATGGATAAATCCCAAACCCTGCTCATCTACATATTGTCGTCCAGTGCAGTTTAGTTTTGTGAAGGAAAATGAAGAAATTGTCATGGGAGAGAAAACAAGAATGGACAATGAAATACAAGCTTTGATTCCTACAACTTTACGATCCAATGCGATTAACCATCGATTAATGATGACGATGATAGACGGGAAAATTTGTACGTATCTATCTGATGCCAGATCAGCTGCTGCCTGCTACTTGTGTTTGGCTAAGCCAACTGAAATGAATAATTTAAATTCGGTTATGGCAAAAACAGTTACTACTGGTGTGTATGAGTTGGGCCTATCATCACTACATGCCCGTATTAATGTGATGGAATGTCTTCTTCATATAAGCTATATGAAGAAGACATTCCATTCCATTCGCCTTGATTTTAAGAAGTGGTCTGCCAGAGAAGATACTCACAAATCTATGCTCGAATCAAGAAAAACCATTATCAAACAACGATTTAAAAATGAGCTTAATCTGTTGATTGGTGCCGTTAAACAAGGTTCTGGTACAACTAGTGATAGAAACACAGCAAGAAAATTTTTTGAGTGCCCTCAAAAAACTGCCGCAATTACTGGACTAGATGAAGACCTGATACGTAGGTTTGCGGTAATAATACAAGCCATTACTTCTGGAGAAATTATAGATGTGCCTAAATTTAAGGAGTATGCGAAAGTTACTGCTGAAAAATATGTGGAACTATATAATTGGTACTACATGTCGTCTACTGTTCATAAGTTACTAATCCACGGAGGGGACATAATCGCCAAAAATGCAATTGTGCCAATTGGGACTCTTTCGGAGGAGGCTTCTGAAGCCCGAAACAAAGATTTCAGGAGATTTAGACAGTCCAATTCGAGGAAAAAAAGCAGGCAAGCTTCTAACGAAGATATTTTGAACATGCTTCTTGTCTCATCGGATCCTCTTATTACATCAATCAGACCAAGTCTGGATAATCGTAAACAACAAGAGTACTTTGGAGAAACTTTAGGCTTAATCAACATTCAGAGACCTCCAATTGAGTTCTTGGATGTGATGGATTATATAGAGACTGATTCCGAGGTCAATTCTGATGAGGAAGATTCAAGTTAGAATTTCATTTATGTGCTGTTACAATTAAAGTTATTTAAAATATTTTTAATTTTATATTTTATCTCATAAAGACATAATTTTAATCCCTCGATCGTGGAAAAGCGAGACACAATAGCCTTTCTATTGTTGTCGCGATCACCGGTGCTCGTATGGGGTTTGATGGGTATACATATTATACAAAGATAAAGCCTTTTCTAAGCAACTAAATTAAATATAGTTCGTAACTAAGTACCTTAGGCTAGTAGGCTTACGAGCTTTGTGTATACGTCTTATTATTTAATAATAATATAAAATGTACACAATAATGATTCCCATTTAAACATATTTTATTATTTACTAATGAGCACTTATTCAGTTCATTTGGATTGCAAATAATATCATTTAGAAAAATATATATACCTACCTTTTCCATAGTTAAGGTATTTCTCCTTTGTATTATTTAAACAAAGGATTTTAACAAAAATTCAATATTCATTAAGCAAAGAGTACATAGCAGTGATTACCTACATAATTATAATAGGCTACGTCTTGACCTATATTCAATTTCATTGAACAAATGCATATTTCTAGTAGAACTTGGCCTAGGAAACCGTATTTCACCCTTATCATAAAAATAAGCTTATGATTGATAAATAAAGTCGATTTGAAAATATGATTTTATATTTTTTAATTTGTACTGACGAAAACGCTTTTGCGGTACTTCCGATTTGGATGTGACGTCATCACACTAGTAATTTAATATCTTTTATTTAACGCGCTCGTTATATTATGTAAGTTTATCTGTACATACATAATAAGAATAAGCCTAGAAAGATTTGTAAAATATAATATTTTCTTGAATAATTCAAATAAAACCTCAGTTTTATATATTATCTCCATTTACTGTAGTTGGGAAATGAAATGGCAAAAACTTTTCTCCAAAACTTTTCAACATTACAAATGATTTCTCATTTCTTATTTAATGAGGCATTTTCTTATTTTTTTAATTTGATTGTCAAACAGTTTTCATTTTAGTAACTAGATGGCGTATGGGTAGACAACTATCGGTAATACCATCATTAATTACTACAAAACTGGGCAAAAGAATGTAAAACTTGATACATTTCAATTTGAAAAAGACGCAATAATATTCCAACGAATAGGATAATAAAGTTATTATAACGATGTTTTAGTTAAAACTCACGGAAGAAATAGCCCTATTTACCGTTATTCACACCAAATGTCACAGGAATTATACATTTTGGTTTTGACAACATCTTACCTGCACTTCTGCAAGATAACGGATATTTAATGGCTAATATTTTACCAATAATGAACATCGAAAACCCAAATAACACAATTTGGGAAAAAATAATAAAAACCACACCAACAATAAAAAGTAGAAGAAGTGTCAAAGTAACATGCCCGCCAAAACTCTTCAGTTGTCAGTTTTCAATTTGACAAGTATTATATTATGTCAGCGTGTTCCTAAACTGTTACCAGTATACTGACCTAATCGCTTAGTCCAATGATCGCTTAGCTTTTGATTTATGTCACACTTGACAGTACACTGAGATTTTTTAGAAACACAACCCATACATAGTCAGTGATGACAACCTGCAGATAATTTCAGATCGGTGGGGAACCAATAGAAAATCTAGAAGTGTCTATCGTCGCGCCGTCTGGTGGAGATAAAAAAAAAACAACCCATTATTTTCTAATTTTTTGGCACTTTTAGACTCGTACGTTTAGCACATAAAAAAATCAACAAGGAAAGTATAAAATACAAAAAATATGACGTCACACTATGGCGGACAGTGTTTTCGGCGCCATTTAAAAGGCATATTTTTCAATCAACATTTTAATGGGTTTATACTGTTTAAAATATTAAAACATTAGTTTTTTTGGTGAAAGTGAATGATTAAGAAGCGATTAGCATGAAGAAAAAAAGTAGGTCAAGTAGCCTATTATGTAATAAAATGAGGTATAGGTCTACCAGAATCTGATGGCAAAAAGTGAGAAAGTAAATTGACTCTAGCAATACCGGGGTAATTGGAATAAAACATTTTGATCCTTTTTTTTTTCCTTATAGCGGCTGATTCTGTGTGTGAAACATGCAAATATATAAATTTATCCAATGATCAAGGATATTTTTTGAAAATCTGCTGTCAAAATATGCCATCAGATTCTGGTAGACCTATACTTAATTTTTGTCCGAATTTCCCTTTAAATAAATGAATCATGGACACTTAGTAAATTACGCGGCTAGGCAAGTAGACATACTATGCGGCCGGCGGCGTGGCGGCGTGCGCCATCAAAGAAACACCGCGCCGCTACCCTTCCCGCTCGCGGTGTCCATGCGTTGGGTAAATAATTATTTAACTTTAAGCTACATTTACTCAGTGATCAATTGATATTATTTTTTTATATAATTTTTTTCGTCTAAAAGCCAAATATCACGTCCTCGAGTATTGAACATGTCTCACCAGTCATGCAGTACACATCCTTAAAATTTCTAAATTTCTGGCTGGATATAATGCTTCACGAGTCACAACTTATAATTTTTAGAGATGTGCCGACTAGTCGCCGACTAGTCGGTAAAGCCGACTATCCGGTCACTTTTATAGTCGGCGACTAGTCGGCGAAAAGTCGGCAAAAACCGCCGACTATCCAGCTTTTTATTATTTTACTATTATTGAAATTACATTTAAGAAAAACCTTGATTTAAATGTTCAAATTAAATGAATTGTTTCTGAAATTACTTGCTGGCTAGGAAATATCTATGACATTTAGATATTAAATAAAAATTGTATTTAGATATTAAATATATTGTATATATTATAATAATATTTTCTTCAATGAACATTTATAACGAAAATTTATTCCTATTTAAAATATAAAACACTCAGATTTTGTATTAACAAATAAGGTAAATAATAAAGCAAGATTTCATATTGTTACACAATATGATGTACAGTAAAAACATATCCTGAAAACCATCAACTGTATCATGATTCATGATGTTAACATAACCAAAACACGATCCGACACGTTCGCAGGCTGCGTATGCGATTTACCCGCGAATCAGCAGTAAACGAAGCGTTACGGAAACATCCGAAACCATGACCGGTTTGGCCGACTTGTCGGCCGATTAGTCGGCTTCTTTGCAACCGACTAATCGGCTAGTCGGCTAGTCGGCCAAAGTGAAGATCGGCACATCTCTATTAATTTTATAATACATATATTCAGTAACATGATCTTTTTTCAAACCTTACTGACTAGTCGATTTTGAAACTATGTGTTCCAGATTCCAACATTATATTTTACTTTTAAAACCAGAATGGCAAATCCAAATTTTATTTCTCAGAGGTATGATCTTTATTAGTTTTTGCATACTGAGTTTCGTTATTAGATGCAATAGTGTGGTTATGTGAACCACTCTCTGTTTCTCTCGTAACCGTTTCATCTTGGGGTATAAATTTTCCAGTTAAAGGATGTGGTGTAAAATTTGGATTGCCATTTTTGTTTGATATAATTCCATTCTCCGTGTAATAATATTTTGGTCTCGTCATGATGTATTCGTCCACTTTGGAACTGTTCGTGAACGTCTCGTTTTTCTTTTTGTCGCGATTCGTAATTTGAAGGTCGTTAGCGTAATTTTGGAGGTGGTTGTTTATGACAAAATTTTTCAAGTCATAATTATTTGGTTTTCCTGGGTGCGGAAACTCCATGTTTTGCTTCATTTTGAATGTGTTGACGATGTAGTTATTTTCCGTTATTGAAGTGTTCTGTCGATTCCTTTTCTGGTCCTCCTGCACGATCACCACTTGTTTAAATTGAGGCCTCCTAGAGTCTATATTAGAGCGTATGTGATTTTTATTCGGACGTATAAAAACGTCTTCCCGTTTATAAATATCTGGAGTATTACTCGACGGAGGTTGCGACTCTGGTGCTTGGCTGCACAAGTAATTAGATTGGTTAATGCTTCGTATTATAGAAGTGGGGCTCGGGGAGGACTGCATTACGTTAGGTCTCTGAATGACTTGAGGATTCAATGCACCTGTAAGACGAAATTGAGAAACTTAGTGGAAAATTATATTATTTAAGCTAATCAATAGTCGAATTATCCGTATAACATTTTTGTTCTTACTTTGCGGTTTGTATTTCGCGAGTTGTCCATAAACTTGTTTGATTCTTTCGATGTTGATTGCAGAGGCCTTGGAATGATCCACCATAGGGAGTGGGTAGTCCTTACCGATAATGCACTGAGCGGATTCTTGCACCGTCAGCGGTGCCACCCATGGCTCATGTATGTACTTTGCCGGCATGTTTTTCAACGCTGGAATGTATTTTCTGAAAATATTTACAGATGACTTTTTACTATCAATTATCATCAACATTTCAACCAAAAATTATGATTTTACTTCTTGGTAAGTGGCAGTGCCGAATTTATTAGTGTTCCGTAGCCAAATGGCAATAAACCACAATACTATGTTAAATTGTACTATGTAATTAGCATGTTCTTCTTTTTGGTTTTTGGTCAAACTATCCTTAAAACTTTTTGCTTTTCTTGTTTTTGTTATGTATCTTACTTAAAAAACATTTCTATATCTAATTAAGACCGTTCACAATATCATGTATTTAATAGTTTCTGTTACTTAGAGGTAAAACTTGTAATTGGCTTTCTGATAATTACACATAAAATTGCCACCGACATTACTTATCTGTAAGTTAAATAAAAACGGTACCCTTATAGATTCTTCATGTCTGTCTGTCTGTCCGTCCGTATGTCACAGCCACTTTTCTCCGAAACTATAAGAGCTATACTATTGAAACTTGGTAAGTAGATGTAATCTGTGAACCGCATTAAGATTTTGATACAAAAATGGAAAAAATATTAAAGTTTTAGGGGTCCCCATAGGTACAACCTACGAATAATAAAAACTAAGGAATCGTAACTCCCATACTATTACCGTTTTAAATTGGTTTCTTTCGATCTGTCATGTAACGTCAGCCTAGTACCGCTCAAGGCCACCTAAATATTGCAAATGTATTGAATTGTGTACCTAAGGTACACTTTTTGACGAATTGTGTACCTAAGGTACACTTTTTGACAAGTATTGTGGAGCATGTTTTTTGACGGAGTTACTTTTCCTTAGTTTTTATTAATCGTAGGGTACAACTGAAACAAAAAAAAAAAATTCATCTAACCTATGCGTGTGGGGTATCTATGGATAGGTCTTCAAAAATCAAATTGAGGTTTCTAATATCATTTTTTTCTAACCTGAATAGTTTGTGCGAGAGAGACTTCCAAAGTGGTAAAATGCCCCCCCCCCCCCCCCCCCCCTCTAACTTCTAAAGTATGATAAGTCTAAAAAAATATATGAAGTACATTACTATAAAAACTACCAACGAAAATTGGTTTGAACGAGATCTAGCAAGTAGTTTTTTTTTATACGTCATAAGGCTGCCTTCACATTAAGTCGCGAGTACTGCGGCAGCCGCAGTACTTGCGACATAATGTGAAGGCAGCCTAAATAGTAAACCTTAATTTAACTTTCATTAAATCAACTGAAATATAAAAATAAATCAAAAAACTTTTAATTTCATAAAAATAAACCTTATTGCTGCTGCGGAACCCTTCATGGGCGAGTCCAACTCGCACTTGGCCGATTTTTATTTTTTATGAGAGTAAGCCACTTTAATTCCGCCGCCCCATGTACGAAATATGTAGGGCCTCTATGGACGCTGCCGCCCCCCTAGGACCGCCCCTAGGCCGTAGCCAATAACGGCCTATTTATAAATTCAGGGCAGGCAGTGGTGGTTTTCAATCGGAAACAATGACAGGTCCTCGGCAGTACTGACACGTGTCGCTTTTGTCTCCGCCCTGACCGCGAAATTCGAAAATCGAGACGATCGTATACTCGTCTTGTCCGGTTTCTTATGCCTCTCATTAGTATAGCTTAGAAATAGTATTAATTATGACTAAATGATTTACCTGATAAAATCGCCATTCGGGTCTGTTTTTCGACCAAACCGTACGGGACAGTAGCAGTGAAAGAACTGTTGGAAGAATGAGGAACACGACAGCCACATCCACATACCAGCGTTTACTGACCAATCCGCATCCAAAAGCAACTCATCGAACACCTAAAATCAATATATTATGTTATTTTCCAAAAAAAAATTGTCTTCAAAATATTACCCAACTGTGCCAAAATGTACACACACAGACACGTCAAACACATAACATTGAAACGAGGGGGTAGTTTTTGTGCCGGGCGTTACAAAAATTAAATATTTAAGAACAAAAACACAGATAATAATAAAAACAATATCAATACGCTATGGCGCGAAATTTTTACAACGACTGCGGGGATGCGGAGGTCTCACAGAGCCTTTTCAATTTTGTGCACCCATAACTCCCACTGTGGCTGTGCCATGACTATCATGCGATGCATAGTACATCTCACCAGCTCCAGCTATTGATAAAATCGGTAAAATCACACGCATAGTTACCGAACTAGAAGCAAAATAAAATGTGACGGGTCTCTCAGACCCAGCCCCATGACGCCGCGGCGCGGAAGAGATGATACTTATTATCCTACTCCTACTTATATTATAAAGGCGAAAGTTTGGATGTATGTATGGATGTATGGATGTTTGTTACTCTTTCACGCAAAAACTACTGAACGGATTTTAATGAAACTTTACAATAATATAGCTTATACATCAGAATAACACATAGGCTACAATTTTAACCGACTTTCAAAATGGAGGAGGTGTTATGTTCGTTTTTTATGTTCAACGATTACTCCGCCGTTTGTGAACCGATTTACAAATATACGTGGGAGAGCCATGCTTCGGCACGAATGGGCCGGCTCGACCGGAGAAATACCACGTTCTCACAGAAAACCGGCGTGAAACAGCGCTTGCGCTGTGTTTCGCAGAGTGAGTGAGTTTACCGGAGGCCCAATCCCCTACCCTATTCCCTTCCCTACCCTTGTTGCTTTCCATCAGGTGACCCGTTTGCTCGTTTGCCCCCTTATTACATAAAAAAAAAAAAAAAATTCATCCCAATTTGGTACCATATTCATAAAAGTAGTGACTTGATGAAGGCATCCATAAGAAATCGAGGGAACTCCTCAAAATTTATATGGAAACATGTGGTGACTTCGGTTTCGTGAGCAGTATTCTAAGCATATGCTACCAACAAGCAAGATTTTGCACCAAGGTATACCGTGGTTCGGAAGGTGCTGAGAGAACTCCTGACTCTTTATAGATACATAGTTTGGGAGTTTCGACGTTGTTTTAAGAACGGAAAGCATATGCTACTATGCAAATTACATTCATCATCATCATCATCACTACCATAAACCATTATAGAACCATGTATCGTCCCGTTTTGACCCTATTATTGGTACTTTTCATAGTCTTTATTATACACCACTTAAACCGCGGGTAACACCGCGGGGCACAGCTAGTGATAAATAATCGAAACATAAAAAGGCTTCATATTCATACAAAACGAGAATCAGAAAGTTGAATTAAATATCACCTGGCACCACTGAACTTACCTTCATGCCCTCTTCCCACGAAATCCACAAATCGCCACGTGTTAGAAAACATGCGACAGCATGTCGAGCCAGATGGTGGATCCAGCCCTCATCCCTCAATTGGATCATAATAGCGTCTATCCAGGGGAATCCAGTTTGACCCTGTTTACATTAAACGAGCATAGTTATGCATAGCAATGACAGTAATACCTAAAACAATATACAGCGAGTAATAGCTGCAAAATTGATAACACTACTCCAGCTTGAAATATGAAATATCTAAAATATTTTTATAACTATACTGTACTCGGCGAAACATGGCGGTAGCGGTCATTGACTCCCTGTCAAAAACTTGTCATTTTCTATACAAAGCCGCGATTGACAACATCTGACACTTCATTGTCAATCGCAGTTTATATAGAAAATGACAAGTTTTTGACAGGGAGTCAATGACCGCTACCGCCATGTTTCGCCGAGTACAGTATATACTAGTCATTTGCTTTTTAACCGACCTCCAAAAAGGAGGAGGTTATATGTTCGGCTGTGGATATATATATTTTTTTTTGTATGTTCAACGATTACTCCGCCGTTTGTGAACCGATTTTCAAAATTTTTGTTTTGTTCTATTAGGTTTCCCTCCAATTTGGTCCCATTTTCACAAAAGTGGTGATCTGATGATGGGATCCATGAGTAAACGAGGGACCTCCTCAAAATTTATATGGAAACATATGGTGATTTTGGTTTTATGAGAAGTATCCTTAGCATATGCTACCAAAACGCAAGATTTATACCAAGGTATACTATGGTTCCGAAGATACTAAGAGAACTCCGGATTCCTTATAGATACAAGTTTGGGGGTTTAGGCGCTGTTTTAAGAACTGAAAGCATATGCTACTATGCAAATTGATGACCCTGACGTGGTAATGATGATGATGATGATGAATGCATCATCATCATCATCATTACCACGTCAGGGTCACCAGTGTCACATGGTTGTATATGGATACAATATGCCCCCACAACACCATAATTATATCATCACGTTATGTCCTTATAATAAATAAAAATATAATGTTGTTTCAAAATAAATGATTCAAGTTCTAAGCGAATTATGTACCACAAAATTGAACATACCAAAGTCAACCTTAACTCCAGAGCATAAGACACACATTTGACATTACTTCTGAGATTCGAAAGAAAAAAGAGAAGTAAGTTGCTTCGATAGGTACTTCACTAATTTAACTATTAACCCATCAATCCCCAAGCGGCACCCGGCTGCCGCATAACAATTAAAAATCTATTGTGTCTGCGATTCCCACGATCGAGGTAATAAATTGAACCCTTAGTATGAAAATACTTACATAGGAAAACAATCTACATCGTAATAGGAATAAGAAACACAATCGCATTCTACGTATCTTATTACAATTTGTTAATAGTCACACTTAACAAATTGTAATAAGATACGTAGAATATACGCGTTGGTTTACTAGGTAACTAAAAAGAGTGAAATTATTATTTTTAACAAAAAATGAAAACCGACTTCCAATGTAAAAACAATAATAACATCCTTATAATATGAACTAAAAAGTATTAAATAATTTTTCCTATCTAATAGTGCCTTTTTCCGAATTCGGCTAAACCTCAAGTATTTCTGTACTCAATCTTCATAATTTTGAAGTCGGCGCCAGTTCCAAAAGTTTCAAATACCTACTCTGTCAGAGAACTGAAGATTCAGCTATATCTGGTACCGACTTCAAAATGATGAAGATTGAGTACAGAAATAGTTGAGGTTTAGCCGAATTCGGAAAAAGGCACTATTAGATAGGAAAAATTATTTAATACTTTTTAGTTTATATTATAAGGATGTTATTATTGTTTTTACATTGGAAGTCGGTTTTAAATTTTTGTTAAAAATAATTGGCTTAATCGGATTCAACGCCCTACTTACGTAACGAAAGCTTATTTTTTAATTTTTACTCACACTAGCCCATTTTGCTAATGCGTCCTGGTTCCTTTCCCATGGTATTTGTACGCATATTGGATTACCTTCCATTCTGTCAAAGTTTGGGTTTCTCGTTGCGGCGCAATAGAAAAATTCTCTCCACAGTATTTGTCCGTGTAGAGACAGCGGCGGACGAACGCGTTTAACCCTTTGGTACAGTTCTGTTAATTGAAAATAAAACAATCTTGTCGACAAGCAACCGAACCTGGAAAAAATTAAGACTACTGAAACTGTTTAAGCTATGTTATTTATTACTGTTTAACCGGCGAAAGAAACGAGCATGGGGCCACCCTTGCTCGTTTCTTACGCCGGTTCTTCTCGTCGAGTTAGTTCCCGAACCGGCGTTGGAAGTATTCTTTATACATATTTTGAATAATTAACAAACCTTGTTTTTTTAATATGGCTGATATCGCGAAAAAAACTTGGCATTGTTTAAATTTATCTCGTATTAATATCTTACCTTAAATATGGTGATAAGCCTGTAGAACTAGCCAATAAGGATTGTGGTGTCATCTTAGGTCGGCCAAAAGTGGCAACCCATGCTTTGCGTTCTAAATGTCTCTCGAGCCTCGCCAAAGCCTCACTTTCACCACCTATCCAGATTGGTGGTTTCAGATTTTCCGTGTCAAATCCTAAAACAGTTTAATCGAATATAACTATCGTCCGCCAGCTATGATAACACTAATTAATATACATAACAACAAATAACTAATAAGTCATTAATAGTTTGCAGTCGATCACCATGAATGTAGTTACAGTCTGTCAAGAAAGAGTAGACGCAGTACAAAATTTTCTAAACGTAATCACTAGACATCGGATTATATGCACGATCAAAGTGCCGAAATATGCATGTAAATATGCACGAAAAATGGCCGAAATATGCACAATCAAAAGTCACTTTTTATTAAAAGTTATTATTTTTTGAATAGTTTTTCGGTGCTGCCGTTAGTAAAAATGCCAATTTTTATAATTTCAATAATAATTTTCTACCAAAATTTTCCGATTGCAATCTTATGCCCATGGAAGTTTATTAAATCGTTACCTATAGCTTGGCAAAGAAGAGTGTGGATTAAATGAGGGCGCTTTTCTTTAAATACAGGCACGTTATATTGTATGCGTTTGACATTGCTGACGTAATCATGCCGAACTTCGGCCGCGTAACTTCGGCATGGTGTGTTTAGACACTTACTCTTTAAAGAGTTTAGTGTGGTGTATTCTGCAGGACGCTACCTTTTTCTCTTAATTGCTGTATAATATACTAGTCAGTTAGTCACTGATATTGCAGATGTGAACACTTTTCGTTTTCACTTCTATCGGTAATTTAGTGGCAGTCTATATACTAACCGAGCTCCTCGAGAGTTGGTACCCCAAATCTGTCGTTATGGTCTTGCAATATTGGCGTTATAGCTCCTCTCAACGTTTGCTTCGTGATAGTAGATTCGGCTGGCGGCGGAGGTGGCATACTCGCAATGAGCGCTTGAAATTGGTGGTAAGTTAATGGAGCTTTACCACCATTGCGCTCAATAATGCTGCGGAGAAATCATAAAATGTAAAACGAATTTGTTTGTAGATTTTAAAAAATTTCATAAAAAAACTAGTTTCATAACTAAAAAAATGGTCAATTCGAAATCCGTAAGAATTGGGATGTTTGTGACTTTTGCGGTGGGTTTGATCGTGCCCGGAACTTTGCGTAAGCGGGGAGTAGAGCACCATGGGGGTTCAAGTGGGTCGATCCCACGTCCGGGGAGTCTCACATACCCCGGCCGATGTCTCAAATCCGCCAGGGACACGCAAAGCATTTCCCCATGTTTGTGACTCACCTGTCCAACTTATACAATGTATGAGATACGCGAGATACCACAGAAATGCCGACTTCCTGGCATTTTGTTGTAATATTTTGATCCCGAACGCGCCCGTACGGCTCGGGATCTTCTTCGAACGTGAGAAACGTAGTTCCCCATTCTCGAAAGAGCTTTGGTAGAGCATCCGCTGGCTGACCTCTCACGACGAACAGCCGCGAGTTTAGTTTCTTCAGACTATTGTCCAAATCTTCGAGGCATTGCAGAAGAAACCTTGTAAATTATGGGCACGAATTAATCAAACTATCATAAGATATTGTAAAAAGCCAAGATTACTATAATACATACCTCCATTTATTGATTCCTACGTTAGAAGAGCTCGCGAACCAAGGGTCGATTATAAAAACACATCGGAAGGTGGCTGCATTGTGGAGGCCTTCTCGTAAAGCTGGGTTATCGTGAAGGCGCAATCCCTTCCGGAACCAATGAACAGTGTGTTTCTCGTGTGGTTTGAGAAAAATGGGTTTAGGTACAGGTGGTGGCGGTGGCGCTAGCGGCGCAGAATTTTGAGTTACCGACGCTTGCAGCGTCTTAGCGGCACCGGACATACCTATGTCACCGACATCACTGTGGAAAAACGTATGCTCCATAATTGCAAACTGCTGTTTTTAAGCAAACGACTATGACAAAATTATTTTGTTATGGCTTACAAAATGCTGCTTGTAAGGGGTTATCATCTATTACTATGCCATGCCCTAGCCAAAACCATATTAGGGCAACCAGCTTCACTAGTGCTAGGACAAGCAATCAATTCTCAATAGCAACTCAGTTCAAGGGATTAAGTCCACCACACTTAGATCCTATTAGTTAAAAGGCAAAATAAACTCGGATTTTTTTCTATGTGAAAAATAAGACCTTTTTTACAAGGTCTATCCATGACCGCCATAATCAAATAACATCTGACATGGATACAATCTTAATTAAAATGCAAGTAATAATTATTATTAACAGGCTAAGAAATTAATTTAATTATTCTTAAAGATTTATGATACTTAGGATTCTTAGTTTTAAGGAACTTATGGGTCTCTAGAATAGCTGTTAACACCTCCATTGAGGGTATCGCTGACACAATGGATTTTCAATTGTTATGCGGCAGCCTGCTGCCGCTTGGGGATTGATGGATTAAGTAACAAAGTACTACCAAAAGTATTTAATAAAAGTTCCAATTTCATTTTAAAAATGTGACTATAACAATTATGATAATATTTGAAGTGAGGACTTGTAACATTTAGATTTTAGACAATAGGGATGATGACAAGGTCAAAGATTAGCGAATTTAGTTAATAAAAAAAAAAAAAAGAAATAACCCAAAAGAAATATTCCAAAATTTCAGCTTGATAACTTTTTTTTTTTTTTTTGTTATGAGCCTTCAAATTTAGAATAGGCAATTTTTTTAAATAAATTAACTTAATGTTTATTAACCTCTTGATAACTTATGCAATTTAAAGCAACTTTTGTTTTAAACCACTTCCATAAACGCAATATAATATTTAATATAGCTATCAAACAAAGTTCTCCCAAGGATTTATTGTGAGAGGGATCTGTTGTCCATGTATAATAGCCATACCAAAGATAAACTAACTATAAAATGACATATTTAGATTTCATCTGAATAGATCTAATTTTTAATAGGGTTCCGTACCGCCAAAGGGTAAAAATGGGACCCTATTACTCCCTATAACTAACACTTCGATGTCTGTTTGTCTGTCTCCAGGCTGTATCTCAAGAACTGTGATAGCTAGAGCTGAAATTTAAGCAGTTGGTGTATTTCTTTTGCCGCTATAACAAATACTAAAAATAAAATAAATAAAATATTTAAGGGGGGCTCCTATACAACAAACTTGATTTTTTTGGCATTTTTTGCTCTATATCAATAATGGCTACACATAGGCACTTGAAATATTCACAAAATACTATATTAGTACTTTAACCCATCAATACATCCCTTCAACTCCGATAAGGCCCACTTGGGCCGCGAGAACAATAGATTTACAATAGATTTCGAGTGATCGAAGGAATATTAGTACTTTAACCCATCAATCCCCAATTGGCACCCGGCTGCCGCATAACAATAGAAAATCTATTGTGTCTGCGATTCCCACGATCGAGGTATTACTAATTAATGATAAAATTAAAATAAAATTAATATTAAAGGGGGGCTCCCATACAAAAATACATTTTTTTGGCCTTACTTTGCTCTTAAATGGTAGGGAACCCTTCGTGCACAAGGCTGACTCGCACTTGGCCTATTTTTAATATTATGATCACAGTAGGAACTTATGATCACAGTAGGTACTTATATTTTTGCAAAGAGTACAAGCGAGGATTTGCCTATTATTTGAGACAAGTGATGTAATTTTTGTAAGGAAACAAAGTAAATTCGTAAATATACTCAATTAAATCACTTACAAGGTCAGATTTTTATAAAAATAATATATTTTCTAGAAGATAAGCCACTGAACACAATGTTGAAGGCTATAGTTACATGTTTATTCTAGAAAGTTTCATGCTCATACATAAGCAAAAATGAATTCTTACCTTTGTAATTAACTTTTATCACTCACGTTAATAAAACTATCGATCACTCACTTAGTAATTACATTTCCACGAAATATTATGTATTGTATAACTTTAACATTCTATCAAAATGTGTCCATAGAAAACTTCACTCGCAATAGATTTTGCAATGAGAGCAGGAGCACACACAAACGTAGGCTGAAAATTAGATAATATTCAATACAAATCCATTGTTTTATGAGATAAATCACACAATTCCAGGCTGTTTATTATTTTGAAATTCGTCCAAGCTTCCAGAACATGTAAATTAGTAGTTTTGAGGGATAAATAGAAGATAACAACTCAAACACGGAGTACTACAGACTACAAAGCTTGTAAAATAATTACCGAATACCTCGATCCACGCCGTTTGCAACGTGACTTCGAATTTATACCTATTGTACAGCTACAGACAGCATGACTATAAGTACCTACGTGTTGTACGTATATTTATATCTATGTAAATTTATGTTTCTGTTTGTTATATAACAGGTCTTTTATTCACAGAAGAGCTACAATTATTGTGTAAATTACGGTAATTATTAAATCAATCCGATAAGTTTAAATGTATTTTATTTATTTACATACAATTTACATTTTACAACCCGACTGACAATTGACATGTCACGTACATTTTTTTTTTTAATTCGTCCCGGTCGGGACAGGCAAAGGGAGCGTTGCCCATACCACAGATTAGAGTATATATTGTATAGTGCGTTTCATCGAATATTTCCTTTTCCGTCATGTTGGCATTACTGTCTGTCAATAACGTAAACACGGTAGACACGCTCTTCATAAGTTTTACTATGATTTCGTCAGAAAATCATGCCGAAAACATTAAAGAGTGGTGAAAGAATGATGGTGCTAAGAGTGAAAGAGTTTTGTGAACGTGAAAAACGTAACGAGGCCCCAATAATTCCATTAATATGTGTACAAGCTCGGATTGCCGCCATTACAGCTTAGTGAAATAGGGTTACCAGCATCCGTTTAATCACCCTTCAACACAGTAAAACTTATGAATATTTGCAGAGCGTGTCTACCATGTTTACGTTATTAACATACAGGAATGCCAACATGTAGGCAAAAGAACTATTTGATGCAACGCACTTCTAGTGACGAAAACTACATAAACGCGAACGAAGTCGCGGGCTAAAAGCTAGTATATTATCAGAGCGAGCGAAGCGAGTCCTAGTATATCCCACAGCCGTCAGTCTGTACATTTTGTGGTACACTTTATGGAAAAACTATGTAGATGTGTTATCATCAGTCAGTCAAGGTGTGACGACGCGATCCCTCACAATTCACAAAGCTCGGATTTTAGCTAGTAAATGCGAAAGTGACTTTGTTTGTTAGTTACGCCTTCACGCATAAAGTACTAAGCGGATCATCATGAAACTTTTATAGGTACACATTGTCTGGGGTATGTTTTATGAAGGACATTGGGTACCTTTCATCCCGGGAAAAAGAACGGTTCCCGAGCGATAGACGTTAACGTAGGCAGAGCCGCGGGCGAAAGTTAGAATTATATGAAATTTTCTTTAGGGAATTATTAAAAGTATTTTGTGATAACATAATATTATTTCCCCTAATTTAAGGTAGCACAGTAAGGGTAATGAGGCAACACTAATTTGCATTAGTGCCAACATGACGGCAAAGGAACTATTCGATGAAACGCACTTTAAAGCCCATACAGCCACATGTCACGTACAGTCCAACAAGGCTTTTTTTTTTCTTATTATGGCACTTCGGCTATAAAACCATGGCCAGTGTCGAGTAAATGGCGGGAAACAATGTTTTAGTATAGTACAATTTTTAGCATCGTTTTCATATATCGTCAGGTCTAAAGTCTAGTCAAAGTCTAAGTAAAAGTCAGTACAGTCAAGAAGTCAAGTCGGTCGATTCAGTAAAGTGGTAGGCGCTTTACTAAAACTTTCGATGGAGTTTTGGAGGGAACACAAAATAGCACGTTTCTGGATATTGCATCACTTTCCCACACTTGTGCACGATAACGAATATCTAATGATTAATATCCTACCAATAATACACATTAAAATACCAGTTAACACAATTTTAGGAAAATAATACAAAAACACAACATCACTCTTTCAAGCCGGGTCCGCTGCGCCATGTTTTCGTGTTTGCAAACATCATAACATGTTTGCAAAACAGAATAGGGGCGTGGCTTAACAGTTTTTGTTAGCAAAAACACATAACATGTTTGCCGATACAAATGGAAAACATCACATCCCCCGCATTCGCCTGCGGGGAGGGGAAACGTCACAACTCACAGATATGGTAGGTATTGGAAACGTCACATTTTGTGTGTTTTGTGTTCTGTCATCTGTGGTTTACTCAAAAGTTAGGTTATGTTTTGATTATTTCATATCTGTTTGTACTTTAAATAATATTATTTAAAACGTTTTTAAAAGGAACGAGGTAGGAGATAGGGCCGAACCCGAAATCTATTCCGGTTTCGTCTTTGTAGAACTAAATCCACGATAGCTATTACAGCTTGTGCGTCCTCTTTGTCGGAACTCATTTTTGAAATAAATGAGGCATTTTCTTATTTTTTAAATTTGATTGTCAAACAGTTTTCATTTTAGTAACTAGATGGCGTATGGGTAGACAACTATAGGTAATACCATCATTATTTGCTACAAAACTGGGCAAACGAATGTAAAACTTGATACATTTCAATTTGAAAAAGACGCAATAATATTCCAACGAATAGGATAGTAAAGTTATTATAACGATGTTTTAGTTAAAACTCACGGAAGAAATAGCCCTATTTACCGTTATTCACACCAAATGTCACAGGAATTATACATTTTGGTTTTGACAACATCTTACCTGCACTTGTGCAAGATAACGGATATTTAATGGCTAATATTTTACCAATAATGAACATCAAAAACCCAAATAACACAATTTGGGAAAAAATAATAAAAACCACACCAACAATAAAAAGTAGAAGAAGTGTCAAAATAACATGCCCGCCAAAACTCTTTCAGTTGTCAGTTTTCAGTTTGACAAGTATTATTTTATGTCAGCGTCTTCCTAACCAGTTTAATGGCCTTATCGCTTAGGCCAATGATCGCTTAGGCCTATGTTCTTCGTGAAATTTAAACTAGAGGGTCGAAGCAAAAAAACATAGTAATATATGGAAATATATAAATACATACAGTTTTATGTTAATATTATGCTAACGGAAACTAGGTTTAAGATATTTTGATTTATGTCACACTTGACAGGATACTGAGATTTTTTAGAAACACAACCCATATGTAGTCAGTGATGCCAACCTGCAGATAATTTCAGATCGGTGGGGAACCAATAGAAAATCTAGAAGTGTCTATCGTCGCGCCTGGTGGAGATCAAAAAAAAGAAAACAACCCATTACCGATAGTTGTCTACCCATACGCCATCTAGTTACTAAAATGGAAACTGTTTAACAATCAAATTAAAAAAAAAAGAAATGGGCTCATTACCGATATGTATTATTATATTTCCATTTATTTATGTTTGTAGTATTTATAATGATTTGTATATATTATTTAGTATGTATGTACAGCTTGGCAAAGAAGAGTGTGGATTAAATGAAGGCGCTTTTCTTTAAATACAGGCAACCCTACGCTTCGCTTTTGACACAATATATACTAGAGTTGACAAGTAATGTAGTGTTGTCATAAATAAAAACTCTTAGTTCCAGCTGTCACCGCGTCAGAATCTTCTTTGCCAAGCTGTATATATGTATGCATGTATTTGTAATATATTTATATACATACACTCTTAGCTGTCTATGTAGTCACCTACCATGTCAACTACTGTTACTATAATATTGTTACGTGCTAGGGTTCGAAGGATTTGGAGAAAAAGACCTGCTGACTCTTAAAAAGACTTTACTAGCACTAAGTCTCACACAACTAAGCACTAGATCCAAATCACTAAGCACTATCACTATCCTAGGTCGTAGCCAAGTCGTAGATTCACAGTGGTTCACTCACTATTGATCACTTGTTTTCGCTCCGAAGTCGCCTCGAGGATCGCTCAGATAAAACTGAATTGCCGGGCCGTCTACCTGCGGCTATTTATATGGCGAGACGAATTCTAGAAAGTTCTTCCCCGATTAACGTAAACAAGTAAACAACTGTGGGATGTTTCTAGAAAATACGCGTAAGTAAACATACACCTAACGCCATCTAGTATAAAGTAGGGGATCTATGTTTTCTGTGTTTCCCTGATCAGTTTCGCTGGTTTGACGCTAGATGGCACCACGTGTCCGTATCCATAACACCACTCCCCTCTTAGAGGTGCTCGTCCCGAGCATCGTTGTTACTGCCATGGTAACGCGCCAGACGGTCTATGTGTACCACTTTGAATGTCCCTCTGGGTTGCTTTTGAATCCTGTAAGTCACATCATTCAATCGGGTAATCACTTTGTATGGGCCGTCCCACTTGGTCTGCAGCTTTGGAGATTTCCCTTTTCGGCGAGTTGGGTTATGCAGCCACACCAGTGACCCTTCTTCGAAGCCGCTCGTGTTCGACTTCCGGTCGTATCTGGTCTTCATGTTCTCACTTGACTGTAACCCATTTTCCCGAACCATGGCGTGTATATAGCGCATCTTTTCCCTTAAATCGCAGACATAGTCTTGTACGGTCTTTGGTTCCCCCGGTGACCCTCCTGTCAAGAGGTCTACTGGTACTCGTAGTTCTCTACCGTAATTGACATACGCCGGGGTAGCTTTTATGCTCTCATGCTCGGCGGTACGGTACGAGAGAAGGAAGAGTGGTATATACTTGTCCCAATCTTTTTGTCTGTCATCTACCAATTTCGCCAAATGCCTCTCAAGGGTCTGGTTAAATCTCTCAACCATTCCATCAGACTGTGGATGGTACGCGGTGGTCCTCGTCTTATGCATTCCCAAAATTCTGCACACTTCCTGGAAGACCTGCGATTCGAAATTCCTGCCTTGATCAGAATGGATTTCCAGAGGCACACCAAAGCGAGATATCACTTCTTCGACTAACTTAGAAGCGACTGTTGTAGCTTCTTGGTTTGGTATCGCGAACACTTCGGGCCATTTGGTGAAGTAGTCCATGACGACCATAAAATACTTGTTTCCCGATTCCGTTACGGGAAATGGCCCAGCTACGTCAACTGCAATTCGTTCCCACGGTGCGCCAACGTTATACAGCCGCAGGTTCCCACGGCTCCTGGTCTGTGGTCCCTTCACTGCAGCGCAAGTAGTGCATTTGCGGCACCAATCCTGTACATCATCTCGACAATGCAACCAGTAGAATCGTTCTCGCACTTTCGTTAACGTTCTCTTTACACCTAAATGACCTCCTGATACGCCATCGTGTATTTCACGGAGAACATCTGGTACTCTCTTTCTTGGGACAACTATCTGAAGGTGGAACTCTCTGCCGTTAGTCTTCTCCCATTTCCTGTAGAGTATTCCATTCCGAAGAATCAGACTGTCCCATTGCGCCCAGTACGCCTTAGTGACAGCGCCAGTGGGTGCAACCTCACTCCAGATTGGTTTCACGTCACCCCGTTTCTTCCATGTGATGATGTGCCGAAGGTCGTCATCTCTTTCTTGAGCCTCCCTCATAGCATCATTCTCCCACGGACCCAAAGGACTTGTTTTCGTTAACTTTAATGTTACTTCATTAGATTCCTGCTTAACACAGTGTTTGCAGTCTTCTGAACACGGCCTTCGTGAAAGTGCGTCGGCATTCCCATGCGCCTTTCCGCTGCGGTGTTCTGTCTTGAAGTCATACTCCTGAAGTTGTTCAATCCATCGAGCTACTTGGCCTTCTGGGTTCTTGAATTGCAGTAGCCACTTCAAGGCTGCGTGATCAGTTCGCAGTAAAAACTGTCTGCCGATGAGATATTTGCTGAAATGTTGTAGCGTCTTTACAACAGCCAAGAGTTCTCTTCTTGTCACACAGTAGTTTCTCTCTGGCTTAGATAAAGATTTGCTGAAATATGCAATTACAACTTCTCTTTCGCCCTGTTTTTGAGATAACACCCCGCCAATGGCCGTGTTGCTTGCGTCCGTGTCGACTATAAACTGACCTTCAGGTTGTGGATACCCCAGGATTGGTGTTTCACACAGATGTTTCTTCAGTTTCTGAAAAGAATCTTCAGAAGTCTCGTCCCAAATAAACTGTCGTTTATCTTCTGTCAGCCGGTGTAATGGCTTGGCTATCTCCGAGAATCCCTTAACAAAACGCCTGTAGTAGGAGCATAGGCCGAGAAATGCCCGCACTTCGGTTTTGTTCTTAGGGGTTGGCCAATTTTGAACTGCTTCCAGTTTCTCCGGGTCCGTCTGGATTCCATCACTGGAGATAACATGGCCGAGATAATTTACCTTACTCCTGAATAAACGACACTTTTTCGGATTCAACTTTAACTTGGCCCCCTCTATTTTGGCGAAAACTCGTTCTAAGTTTCGCAAATGGTCCTCGAAGTCGCGGCCAACAATGATGACGTCGTCCAAGTAGACTAAGCAAGCCTCTCCAACTAAGCCTGCCAGTACACACTCCATGAGTCGCTCAAATGTGGCAGGTGCGTTGCACAATCCAAAGGGCATGACGTTAAACTGCCATAAACCTTTACCGGTGGAGAAAGCTGTCTTCTCCTTGTCTTTTGGATGAATTTCCACCTGCCAGTATCCAGATTTCAGGTCCAAGGTCGAGAACAATTTCGTGCCACTCAAGGTATCCAGAGTGTCGTCGATTCGAGGTAATGGATAGCTGTCCTTCTTAGTGACATCATTGAGACGCCTGTAGTCCACACAAAATCTTGTGCTGCCATCTTTCTTCTTCACTAACACAACAGGTGAGCACCACGGACTTGCAGACGGTTCAATAATCTTATGCCTTCTCATGTCCTCCAAAAGGCCTTCAACTTCTTTTTCCTTTGCAATGGGTATCCGTCTTGCTCGTTGACGAATTGGATTCTCGCTTCCGGTATCTATCCTGTGCTGAACCATCGACGTTCTTCCAAGGTCGCCTTCCTGACTGGAGAAGATATTCGCGTGGCGTTGTAAAAACTTCTTAGCTTTCATGCACTGCGAATAAGTCAGATTACTCTTGCAGTCATCGAGTAGCTCGGTCACTATTCCGTAGTTGCTGCTGTCTGCTGAGTCTGAGCCTGTTATCGAACTACACTTTCTCATCCAGACAACTTCCTCGCACTTTCCAATGACGTCACCTTTGTTCAAGCAGATCTCGCGATCACCAAGATTCAAAACCCTGACCACAGCGTTACTGCTTCCACTAACAAGGGTTCTCGCCGTCATCAGTTTTTGCGCTGATGTCTTGGTAGGTGTGTCTTCGATCAACACGCATCTGTTTGATTTCTTCTTTCCAGCTGGCGGTAGTTTCACCAGCACTCTAGCTTCTGCTCGTCCAGGTATAATGACTTCCTTTACACATGCGACTTTCCCGGAGGCGCCTCCAAGGATGAAAATTTCTTCTTCGCCACACTTGAAAACTCCGTCAGCGACATTAATTTTGCAGTGGTGTTTCTTCATGAAATCCAAACCCAAGATGCAATCATCCATAATCTCAGCCACGATAACGTCATGAGGGTATGAGTAACCCCCTACATTAATCGTAACTGATATTTCTCCCAGGACGGGTATTGGCTGACCGGAGGCAGTAAGAAGCCGACAGTTAATTCTCCTCTTATGTCTCCTTGCGGCTTTCACTAGATTTGGGTTCACTATCGTTCTAGAGGCTCCTGTGTCTAGAGTCATTTTGCAATCCGTCCTGTTAATAGTCCCCTGAATCACAAGACTATTCCCGCTGCATGCTTGGGAGATAACAGTTATCGGGGCTTCCTCCGCGTCAGCCAGTACTCGCCCCTTAGTCCTGGCTTTTATTCGTTTCCCTGATCCCGGGCAGGGGACGAAGCTCCTTGCTTCTTCAGCTCCGCTACTTGTTCCTCGAGCCTTTTCATCCTTGCCATCTGGGTCTCCTTCTGCGGGCAGTTGAGCTGAAGATGGCCCCTCTCACCGCACTTGTAGCACATGGCTCCAAAACTTCTCTTCGTGGGAGCCTTGACCTCCTTAACTTCTTCAGAGACCTCGTGGATCTTATGGGTCTGTCGTATGTCACGGCGAACAGCCTCGACCTCCAAAGCATGCGCCAATGCTTCCTTTAGCGAGGTGTGGTGACGTAGCCTCACTGCAGCTCTGACTTCTAGGTCCCTGATTCCGTCGACAAATGCTTGCACAATATTCGTGTCGATCATCTTGGAATCGGCTCTTGGGTGTGCCTTCTTGACCAGTTTTTCAATTTCCAACGCCCATTGTTGTAGTCCCTCTCCTGAGCGTTGGACTCTGTCACGAAGTTGAGCACGGAACACGTGCTCCAGGTGTCGCTCCCCGTATCTGGATTCAAGGGCCTCCATCAGGTCTTGGAACCCATTTCCTGTATGTGCTTCTAGGACCGACAAAGCTTGCCCTCTGAGCGCAACAGTGAGAGCGGTCAGGCATTGTTCGTCAGTCCATCCGTTGGCAGAAGCAACCGTCTGGAATTGCTGACGATAAGCGTTCCAAGAAGTAGTACCGTCGTATGGTGGCACTTTAACTCTTGGTCCTTGTACCACTACTCCGGTAGTTCCACTAGACGTCGCGAGTCCTGTGGTTTCCAGGCGCACTTTCCACTTCTGTAGTTCTGTGAGGCCGGTTTTCACATTTTCCATATCCACTCCTAGCCCGGTAACGCGTTCTTCCATTATGTCGACATCTTTTCGAAGCTTAGTCACCGTGTCACTAACATCCTTTATTGCCAATAGCGCTTTTTCTTGGAGGTCCTTTTGTTGCTCTTGAGACTCCTGTAAGGCGCCGAGCTTGCGGTCTTGTGACTCTTGCAAAGCGCCGAGCTTGCGGTCTTGTGACTCTTGCAAAGCGCCGAGCTTGCGGTCTTGTGACTCTTGCAAAGCGCCAAGCTTGCGGTCTTGTGACTCCATCATTGCCCTTTGCGAATTTTGCAAAGCCTGACTTTCAGCTCTTTGAGACTTCTGCAAAGCCTGAATTAACCCAATTATGCTTTCCAATTGAGGAGCCATTTGAGGGGCCGTAGAAACTACGGGCGTGGCAGGATGGATGGAGCTAGTCGACGGAGCCCAGTGGGCGGGGCCTGTGGGCGTGGCCTGAGTGGGCGTGGCCTGGTGGGCGGAGCCAGTGGGCGTGGCCATGTCCAGAGTGGGCGGGGCCTGAGGGGCGTGGTCAGTGGGCGGGTCCCGGTGGGCGGAGCCAGTGGGCGTGGCTTCACCCGAAGTGGGTGGAGCCTGATGGGCGTGGTCAGTGGGCGGAGCCTGGTGGGCGGGGCCAGAGGGTGGGGCCTGCCCCGCCGTGGGCGGAGCTTGGTCCCCAGTGGGTGTGGTCTCCGCAGCCCGTCGCGCTCTTGTCCTGATACTTCCCTCGAAGTCTTCTCTCGGAGTCGATGGCACTGCGCCCTTGTCCTCACACTCCCCTTGAATTCCTCTCTCGGAGTCAATGGCAGCAGCTCGCTGTGCCCTTGTCCTGACACTCCCCTTGAAGTCCTCTCTCGGAGTCAATGGCATCTCCAAATCCCACTTCTGACACCAGTTGTTACGTGCTAGGGTTCGAAGGATTTGGAGAAAAAGACCTGCTGACTCTTAAAAAGACTTTACTAGCACTAAGTCTCACACAACTAAGCACTAGATCCAAATCACTAAGCACTATCACTATCCTAGGTCGTAGCCAAGTCGTAGATTCACAGTGGTTCACTCACTATTGATCACTTGTTTTCGCTCCGAAGTCGCCTCGAGGATCGCTCAGATAAAACTGAATTGCCGGGCCGTCTACCTGCGGCTATTTATATGGCGAGACGAATTCTAGAAAGTTCTTCCCCGATTAACGTAAACAAGTAAACAACTGTGGGATGTTTCTAGAAAATACGCGTAAGTAAACATACACCTAACGCCATCTAGTATAAAGTAGGGGATCTATGTTTTCTGTGTTTCCCTGATCAGTTTCGCTGGTTTGACGCTAGATGGCACCACGTGTCCGTATCCATAACAATATTATAGTTCTATAGTTAAGGTTGTCTGGAAGAAATCGCTTGTAGCGATAAGACCGCCTTTTGTACTCTTTACTCAATAGTTACTAAGTTCTGTTATATGTCATGGTTGTTTTGGTGCAATAAAGAATTTTCATTCATTCATTCAAAGTTGGTAGATGTGGCAACACTAAGAACGACGCTGTCCCGAGTTATCTGTAGGAGTCTTTAAGTTAAAAAAAAATGGGAGTGAATTGTAAAAAGTGAGTGGAAGTTATGTTTTTGTATTATTTTCCTAAAATTGTCTTAACTGTGTTTTTAATGTGTAATATTCGTAGGATATTAACCATTAGATATTCGTTATCGTGTACAAGTGTAGGAAAGTGATCAAATATCCAGAAACGTGTTATTTTGTGTTCCCTCCAAAACCTCATCGAAAGTTTCAGTAAAACGTCTACCACTTTACTGAATCGACCGACTTGACTTCTTGACTGTTTTGACCTTTTACTTAGACTTTGACTAGACTTTAGACCTGATAATATAAAAAAGCGATGCTGAAAATTGTATTAAAGAATATTGTTTTCCCGCCATATTTATACTTGACACTGGCCATGGTTAATTAGCCGAAGAGCCATAACAAGAAAAAAAAATGTTGTCAGTGTCACTGTCACTGTCAATCGTAGCATTCTTTTCAATAGTGACCCTCGCGAAATATGTACGTTCCTTTTTTGAGATTTTTAATCTTTTGTAATCTTTAAGCAGAATCGAAATTATTTGAAATTTGTTCTTAAATATAAATGAGCAATTCGTTATATATTTGCTCATACAAATAGTTTATTAATAATTTGTTAAATAATTTCAGTGGGGGTGATAAGACTCAATCATGGGTCGTGTAATTCGTGCCCAACGTAAAGGTGCCGGTTCGGTGTTCGTATCACATACGAAGAAAAGGAAAGGAGCACCTAAACTTCGTTCCTTGGATTACGCAGAGCGACATGGATACATCAAAGGAGTCGTAAAGGTGTGTAAGTATTTCTCTTATAGGTTATAGCAGTAGCTACCTATTACATCCCATTCTTTCTACATTTCATGCTTGTTTAATTATTTTGACTGTAGTTTGTCATGCTTGTTAAGATGTTGATGTGATATACGTAGGTTACACGATCAATCAGACAGACCAGAGACCAGATTGATGGTTATAAAAAGTACATATTAAAAAAAAAAAGATCAGTCCATCAATCCGTGGGTTAGACGATCAGTTTTCCGTTAATCTTTACCAGATTGATGGATCAGATTGATGAGAAACTGATAGTGTAATCATTTTCAATCTCCTGAACTCTTAAATAATTACATGTTACAACAACCATTCAAATAAAAGAAACCAGTAGTATGTATCATTACTCTAACAGTAAGTATGTTGTTAATCATATAATGTATTAGTCTGTTAAAATTGGCACAGTGAATGTGTGAGGTGTTTGTAAACAATTTTGTAGGTTAGGTGTTTTATTTTTCCTCTGCAAGACTATTTAGCTATAGTTGGTGTTTACTGAAATATAATAATGTATTGCAGGACATCATCCACGACCCTGGTAGAGGTGCTCCTCTGGCAGTGGTCCACTTCCGTGACCCGTACAAGTTCAAGACACGCAAGGAGCTGTTCATTGCCCCTGAAGGTCTATACACAGGTCAATTTGTATACTGTGGAAAGAAAGCCACTCTTGAAGTTGGTAAGTTTTTTTTTACAAAATTATTCCATATTATAATGTTAAGACTAAAACGTATTTGTTATTGCTAGTCATTCAAAAGGGTTACCAAATAACAATATCATTTATGGTGTAATGCAATTTCATTCAGATACAAATAGATTCATACTTGTACCATATCATGATCCTGAAAAGGTGTAATAAAATTGCATTCCGTGATTTTATCTCAATATATCGATAAAATTAAACTGTTTGTAATGTGTGTCAAGAAGCCTAGAGATAAGTTTCCAATGTAAGTTAAACTAAAATATTTGCAAAATTTATATTCATAATTGCCTATATTTCATAATTTTAAAATGTTTTTTAGGAAATGTTATGCCCGTGGGTGCTATGCCTGAAGGTACAATTGTTTGCAACCTCGAAGAGAAGATGGGTGACAGGGGCCGGCTCGCCCGTGCCTCTGGCAACTTTGCCACCGTGATTGGCCACAACCCAGACGCCAAGAGAACCAGAGTCAAGCTGCCCTCCGGTGCAAAGAAAGTTCTGCCCTCAAGCAACAGAGGAATGGTCGGTAAGTGAAAGAACATATTCAAATACTGTACAGAATTAGCTCATACAATACAATGTTAGTTTTCTATGATGACCTTTACTTACCTACTCTGAAAGTATCAATGATTACACAGAGGCTCTTTCTGAAGAATATTATTTTACATTGATTTCTAGTTTCATTCTAAACGGTTGCTAATGATATAAAATTTGTACAGGTATTGTCGCCGGCGGTGGTCGTGTTGACAAACCCATCCTGAAGGCTGGTCGTGCCTACCACAAGTACAAGGTTAAGCGTAACTGCTGGCCAAATGTACGAGGTGTTGCCATGAACCCCGTTGAACATCCTCATGGTGGTGGTAACCATCAACACATAGGTAAGAATGTTTTTTTTGTTATG
Source organism: Cyaniris semiargus (assembly GCA_905187585.1). NCBI lineage: Eukaryota > Metazoa > Arthropoda > Insecta > Lepidoptera > Lycaenidae > Cyaniris > Cyaniris semiargus. Next base: position 9,784,639 of record LR994554.1, on the reverse strand, counting down.
ATTTAAATACTTTTGCCCTATATCTGTTTTTATCTCTTTCAACATTATATGTGTCTGCAAGTATGACAGTTACAGATTTCTACTGAGACTGTTTTGAGGTTGCCTCAGACATTCATGTATATTAATTAGTCTCAATTCTGAATTCATTCATACATTCATATATTGTGGTCACCATTTTTAGAGCCCTGACATAACTGTGACCTAAATGGATCTATTGTGACTGTAAGCTAATTCATGATCTTGTTTTATCATTACAGGTAAGGCGTCTACTGTCAAGAGAGGTACATCTGCTGGTCGCAAGGTCGGTCTTATTGCTGCGCGCAGAACCGGTAGGATTCGTGGTGGAAAGACTGAGACAAAGAAGGAGGCGTAAAATGTATCTTGTGACAAATAAAAAATGTAAAAGCTTACTTTCTTTTTTTATGTACCTTTCTTACATTTCGGTATAGCTAGAAATGCTTTTATAATGGTGCTCTCACACTGCCGTTAGAAAACGTTTAGTAACGTTAGTAAACATTTGTTAGCAAACATTTAATCACAAATGTTAAAAAATGTTAAAAATGTTTTATCAATCCCAATCAGTAAAAATCGTCACGTTAGTAATAAAACAATGTATAAAAAAATTCTGACCTCACGTCCTCTTGGGCTGGGGCTCTTTTGGGTCGGGGGCCCGTGGCATTTTGCCACCCCTGCCACCCTATAGTTACGCCACTGCGGAATAATACGGGAGCAGATAGGTACCCGAATTCACACATCGCTTTGTTACGGATACGGATACAGTGCCATCTAGCGTCAAACCAGCTAAACTTATTGGGGGAACACAGACAACATGAATCCCCTACTCGATACTAGTGGCGTTTGGCTACGACCTAGCACAGTGATAGTGCTTAGTGTTTTGGACCTAGTGCTAATGAATAAAGTCTTCAAGAGAGTCATTGCTTTAGTAATTATTAGTTCCTCAGAGCTTGTTCACGGAGTGTAGGTACGATTTCGTAGTTATTACGATTTCGTAGTTACGTAAAATTCAAGTTAAAGTAAATCATAAAATATTTATTAATACATAATTATATAAATTAAGATTAAGCTTACATTTAATACTTGTTCTGTATTCCTCCACTATCAGTGTCGTCTAGAATAGAGCTACCTAGACTAGTGTTGCTACCTCCATGGTTTGTCCCCCTTTGTAAAGGTACGGATAAAACGTCTACACCCCCAATAGGAGCTGTAGAAAGTGTTTGATTTCTTCCCAACAATTTGCTCTCGATAGTTTCTTTAAGTTCTGTGAATTTAGAACTTTGATGTCTGGAAGTATTTGGTATCGGTTCTTCTTTTGCAATTTCAGGTAGTGCCAAGTTTTCAATGCTGGAAAACAATATTGTTACTTATTACAATGCTAGTATAATCAAAATGAAATAAGGCAGCGGTTCTCAAACTTTTTTTGGTGACGGAACCCTTTTGGAAAGCAAAATACTTTACGGAACCCTACAATAAAACAATAGTTTTTAAAAGTGTATTCTTTATTATTAAACATAATAAAAGTACAATGTAACAGATTATTATAGGTCTACCAGAATCTGATGGCAAAAAGTGAGAAATAAATTGACTCTAGCAATACCGGGGTAGTTTTCCAACTATCCATCCAAAAATATCCATGATCATTGGATTATTTTTTATATTTGCATATTTTACACACAGAATCAGCCGCTATAAGAAACAAAAAGGATTAAAATGTTTTATTCCTAAAACATTTTAATCCTTTTTGTTTCTTATAGCGGCTGATTCTGTGTGTAAAATATGCAAATATAAAAAATAATCCAATGATCATGGATATTTTTTCAAAATCTCATCAATCAGATTCTGGTAGACCTATACTTACTTTAACATGCCACATGGCAAGTACATTATGACACGATATTAAAAAAGAAAAAATCTAACTAATGGGAGGTATGAAACTGTTTTTTATTTTTCATTAATTGGTTGATGTCAGGTTTGATACAAGACAGTTGCATATCAGGTTCGGCGTCCAGTCTGTTATTTTGTTTTCGTGGCTGCATACGTTGAGAATCTTGTTTCGCACAAATATGTTGTCGGGAACGGGAGAACAATATTCAGAGCCATTTTGTCAAACATTGGATATTCATTACGAATTCTGCACCAAAAATCGTTGAGAGGCATCGTTTTGAACAGTGACTCCATACTTGTGTCTGATGACATTAATTCTAAAAGAGATTCATATATCTCGTTTGACATACTTTCGGGCTTTTGCAAGTTGGATAAAACAGGATAATTAATCCATGAATTCAGTTTTATTTTTGTATTCTGTTCTTCGGGAAAATACTTTTCAAAAGATGCGCGCATCGAAGTGACATATATATTGGACCAATTCTTCAAACATATCATCTTAAAACATTTCTGAGTCGTTATCGCTAACAAACTCACTGAGTGACGTAAAGCTTTCTATTTCTCTCATATCAACACAAACAATCCTAAAATCTAATTTTCTTTTGAAGGCAGTTATTTTGTTGTAGGCCTGGATAAATTCAATTCGTTTAGTTTTTGAAAGATATCCGCCATAAAAGACAATCGGAACAACCAAGTTTTATCATACAAACGGTCTTTCAAATTAAAAGAAGTATCAGCTGAAAGACACATTTGTAACTCAGCTCCGCTCTAAGTTCAAATAGCCTCGAGACAGCCATCGCACTTTTGATAGAGCAGCAGTGTTTTATGTTTGCTGCCATAATCTTCACGCAATAATGAGAACAATCGGGATTGTAGTGGTCGTGATTTGATAAAATTAATTATTTTTACCGCTTCATCCATAACTAATTTTAGATTTCACGGCATTTGCTTCATCGTAAGTGCTTGTCTATGCAGAATACAATGGCTGGAACTATAATTAGGTGCTTTATTTTTTTTATGTGTGACACTACTCCTGCTGTTTTACCTGTCATCGCCTTGGCCCCATCTGTACAAATGTCAATGCAATAGTTCCAACTGAGATTTTTTTCAAAAAATATGTTTATTTTATTAAAAATTTCTTCCCCGGTAGTGTTTGTGGGCAGCGGTGAACACATAAGCATGTCTTCTTCAAAAGAACTTTCATATGGATATCTCACGATAACCAGCAAGATAGCCAGGCCAGCGATATCAGTTGACTCATCCATTTGCAAGGCGAATCGTGTTTTTTGTAGACGTGTAACTAGTTCTTGTATGACGTAGCTTGCCAGATCATGGATTCGCCGTGAAACAGTATCGTTTAATAGCGGCACAGTAGAAAGATGCTTTGCAGATTTTTCATCGAGCATACATTTTGTTATGTCTAACACACATAGTTTTATTAAATTTTCAGCGATAGTGTGCGCTTCACCTGCTTGTGCGATGCGATAGGCGATACCTAACTAAATATGATGCTTCCGTGGCCTTTTCATTGCTAGTTTGTGTTACATGGATCATATTTTTTTGACTTTCCAATAACTGTTCTTTTCTGCGAATAAAAAATTCTTTATTCTTGTCTTTAAACTCGGGGTGTACAGTTTCTAAATGTCGCCGCAATTTGGCAGGTGCCATGGAATTATTAGGAAGCAGTTTACTACATAGCATGCAGAGAAGTGAGCCGTTGAAATCAACAAATCCGAAACTGATATAGGTATGATTCATCATACTTCCTTTTTTTCGTCTTTGAAACCGTGGAGCTTGACGTCGTGGCATCATCGTCTGGATCGATAATTGCTGCATTCTCCGCGCGTACTGATTTTGAACATTCAGTGTCATTAGAAGATGTTGTTGCAACACGTTTAACGCCTTTAAATCAACGTTCCATTCTTCTTTATTAATAATGTTACACGTCAGGATTGTGGGGTCAAAATAATGCACAATCGTTACTGCTTATAAGAGACTAAGTTTAGTCCAAAGAATAAATGTACAAATCTGATACAATCAGAATACAGCAGGCAGTAGAACAATAAACACTAGTTACATATCACGTTTAAACTCCGCAATTCGCTAGCCAGCTTGTAAGTGGGTAGGTAAGAACTTATCGCTCCGAACGCTAACTGACTGACGAGGCGCGACGCGATCGCCGCTTTTATACTAGTCCTAGATTCGATCTCGAACATTCTTAAAAATACTCGAGTCGGCGCCTTTGATAAATAAAAAGCGGAAATAAAAATAGAATTAATACAAAAAATGCGTTGTAACTTGTAAACAATCTCGACTTTATGTTTTGAAGTTAGAGCGAAAGTCGCTTGTTCACAACTATAGGGTCTAATTCAGAGGCGGCTTTTATCAAAGGAACTGCGCGCTCACAAGTATACGCGCAGCGGCGGCGTTTTGACTCCGCCCGCCAGGGCGGAGTCAAAACGTTCGACCAGAGACAGGTGTTTTGATTTTTTTTCTAAATTCTTGCGCAACCCCTACAGGGGTATCGCGGAACCCTAGGGTTCCGCGATACCCGTGTACAAGGTGTCCCCAGTGGTCATTGACCTTTTTAGTCTAAGAGCTATATTATGAAAAATGCTCGCACTGTATTCAGTAAACTTCAGAAAATTATTATTTTTAACAAAAAATTAAAACCGACTTCCAAGGTAAAAACAATAATAACATCCTTATAATATGAACTAAAAAGTATTAAATAATGTTTCCTATCTAATAGTGCCTTTTTCCGAATTCGGCTAAACCTCAACTATTTCTGCACTCAATCTTCATCATTTTGAAGTGGGTACCAGATATAGCTGAATCTTCAGTTCTCTGACAGAATAGGTATTTGAATCTTTTGGAACTGGCACCGATTTCAAAATTATGAAGATTGAGTACAGAAATAGTTGAGGTTTAGCCGAATTCGGAAAAAGGCACTATTAGATAGGAAACATTATTTAATACTTTTTAGTTCATATTATAAGGATGTTATTATTGTTTTTACCTTGGAAGTCGGTTTTAATTTTTTGTTAAAAATAATAATTTCACTCTTTTTAGTTACCTAGTAAACCATCGCGTATATTCTACGTATATTATTACAATTTGTTAAGAGTCACACCCAATGCGATTGTGTTTCTTATTCCTATTACGATGTAGATTGTTTTCCTATGTAAGTATTTTCATACTAAGGGTTCAATTTATTACCTCGATCGTGGGAATCGCAGACACAATAGATTTTTAATTGTTATGCGGCAGCCGGGTGCCGCTTAGGGATTGATGGGTTAATAGTTAAACTAGTGTAGTACCTATCGAAGTAACTTACTTCTCTTTTTTCTTTCGAATCTCAAAAGTAATGTCAAATGTGTGCCTTACGCTCTGGAGTTAAGGTTGACTTTGTTATGTTCAATTTTGTGGTACATAAGTCGCTTAGAACTTGAATCATTTATTTTTAAACAACATTATATTTTTATTAAAATCGCTATGAAAAGTTTAAAGTAAAGACCAATTATTATAAGGACATAACGTGATGATATAATTATGGTGTGGGGGCATATTGTATCCATATACAACCATGTGACACTGGTGACCCTGACGTGGTAATGATGATGATAATGATGATGATGATGATGAATGTAATTTGCATAGTAGCATATGCTTTTAGTTCTTAAAACAGCGCCTAAACCCCCAAACTTGTATCTCTATAAGGAATCCGGAGTTCTCTTAGTATCTTCGGAACCATAATATACCTTGGTGCAAAATCTTGCGCTTTGGTAGCATATGCTTAGGATACTTCTCATAAAACCAAAATCACCATATGTTTCCATATAAATTTTGAGGAGTTCCCTCGATTACTCATGGATCCCATCATCAGATCACCACTTTTGTGAAAATGGGACCAAATTGGAGGGAAACCTAATAGAACAAAACAAAAATTTTGAAAATCGGTTCACAAACGGCGGAGTAATCGTTGAACATACAAAAAAAATAATTAAAAAAAAAATATATCCACAGCCGAACATATAACTTCCTCCTATTTGGAAGTCGGTTAAAAATTAAACTCTTATAAAGACACATACTATTATAGATTCATCGGAACACCTCTTGGTAACTCTTAGAATGCTAATAATTTCCCACTTTTTATAAGTTCGAATTGATATACGTTGTTATACTAGAGTATGAAAAATACGATATCGCCCGCCGCTGCCCGTTGATTTCGAGACTGAATCCTTAGGTACGGACAGGATTAGGCAATATGAGAATAAATTATTATGTAAGCGAAAACTCTAATATTGAAAAATGTAGTAAGTAAAGATAGGCTAACCTTGATAGATCCCATTCTTCTGTGTCTAAGTTGGTAATGCCTAATTCATATGTTTCGTTGTTGTCACTTTTTTCAGTAGTGCTTTGTGATGGTGATGCGCTTACTGATTTCATCTGTATGGCATCCATATCAAATATCACCTTTTTCTTATTAAGAGACGATGTAGAAGAAGCGTTTTTTAAAACTCCTTTAGTTTGCTTGACACTACTGATGTTATCTTCCGATAAAGCCTTTCTTGGTGGAAATTCTACTAATGATTCAATACCATCACTGCTGTCATCATGTCTACCATTATTTATAATTATTTCAGGTTGATACTGTGCTATATTATCTGATTTTTCAATTTTTATGGGTGACTCGTAAGGCTTACGTACTGGTGACTTAATAAGGTTTAAAATATTTTTATTTGTTAGGATTAATTTGTCGGAATCCATTAAGTCTTGATCGCTTGACTCAGAATCATTATGGCTATTACTTACTACGATTTTTTTAAGTTTCTTGGAGCTCGTGGGTTTCGTCTTTATCTTACTTTCGTTAGATTCTTCATCTTCTGAACTCATTTTGGATATAACGTTAGATTTGTCGCGATTTATTTCGTCATTAGATTTACTTAAACGTGTTATTTCTGGAGAAGATTTTATCAGAGCTGTAGCCTTCTTCGCAATATATTTGTATGATTTCTTAGGAGAGTCAAGTTTTTCATTCGACTTAACAAGTGATAAAGCTTTTGTCTTTACATTTGAAAGTACTGAAGAAAGACTAAAGGCTCTAGAAAGTTTATTCGGTGATAGGACATTATTCTCAATATTATTGTGATATGAATTTGTAGCTTTCATATCCAATTGAGCGATTACAGAATGTAACACTTTTTCTCGTACCGGATACTTCTGAAAAATAATGGGTTTCAAACAAAATTAATTCTATAATGAAACTTACTTTTCACGTATAAATTATATTTTTAATTTACCTTTATTTTCATTTCTCTTTGTTCCTGTAAAAGCATGCGTTGTTTCTGGTAAGTTGTTTTAGGTAATTTATTTATTAATGGGTCAATTCCCAAAGATGCAAGACGATTGTTAACCTCTTCTGTTAATTTAGCTCGTACTACTTTAATGGGGCTGAAAAAATAAAAATAAAATTCCAATTAATATTTCCTTTGATGATGTAGCCATCGGCGCCGGCAGAAATAATTTCCAAGGGGTGCAGATTTTAGTTTTCTTTCTTTTCTTTTTAGTTTTTACGAACAACAGTAACTGTCTATTTACGTCAACAGAATACATTTAGTGCCAAAACATTACGAACTATCTTTGTACGGCATGGTAATAGGGTTACAGCCGGCTTTTTATTTCAATAATTCCTGTTGATCCCGAGATTCCCAAGGGCTGCAAGTGCACCACCTGGCACCCCACTGCCGACGCCCATGGATGTAGCTAATTTTATGTGATTCAAATACATAATATTATTGTTACCTTCCTGGACTTATAAAACTGTCTTTCCTTGTATCGGATAATTTCCTTTTAGACTTAGAATCATTTTTTAGCTTTTTGTCGTTTTTACGCTTGAGCTTATTTGGTTTTAAATCTGAATTGGTATTTCTACCGCTTTTGTTAGATATACTCGATACCATTTCATCTTTTTTATTATAGTTGGATTTTTTTTGGTGACTTTGCGAATTAAAGTCACTTATAGTAGACGTTTCACTAGAAATTTGGTCAATATTTAAAAGCTCCTGTGCTCGTTCTTGAAGCTTTTTAAGAACGATCTGTTCTGCCGCACTTGCTGAGATTTTTTTTAATTCTGCATTTTTCTGAGGGCGTTCTCTGTCGTCCGGTATCTAAAAATATAAACAACACTTGTTCTAGTTACGTTTATAAAAGACCATCTCTTAATTACAATTACTTACCGTTGTCGATTTATGTGTTGGAGAATTTGACTTTACCGGTTGCTTACTTAGATTTTGCTGCAATAAATTTTCTAATTGTCCAGATTTTTCCCTTTCGGTCTCAGCTTTTGCACGATATTCTTGTGCCTGACTTTCAACATTATTCAACTTCTGCAGAAGAGCTTTTAAATCCTTGTCTTGGCTTTCGGCTTTTTCACTCCAGTATTTTAATTGTCTTTCTATTTTATTCCGGTCTTCTTTATCGCGAGCGTTCTCCTTTTGCAGTTCTTGTTTCAGTGCTAATATTTCGTCGCCTTGACTTTTTATAGTTGCATAAAGTTGTTCCAACATTTCGTTTTCTGAGTGCTTGTCAGCATGACTGTCTTTAATTAAATCAAGTATTTGGGTACGCAAAAGATGAATCTCTTTTGCGTAAGATTCTTGTTCAGATGTCTTTATTTGTTCTGTTGGATTGATTATATCATCGTTTGTCCATACTTCAGCATCTTTTACAACTTTTACAGGGATATTTTGTATTTTATTATCTGAATTACATATAGCAATATCGGTATTGTTTTCACCTGTTTTTGTTTTATAATTGATAATCAGCTCTTCCATTTCCTTTAATTTAGTTTTTAAGTCGATGATTTCATTATTGATCAACGTATCGCCACTCATTTTAGTTTCAGTTTCTTTTTGTGGTACTTCAACAATATCGCCGTGCCGTCGTGAGATGTGGCTTTGTAAATAAACCTGATTCAAAAATGCTTTATCGCAGTAATCACATTTGTTATAATTTATAGTGTCTATTAGTGGGGAAGTCTGATACAATTCAGTCTTATTCTGGCTTAGTGCATTTATTATCATTTTGGCTATGTTATCATTTCCATAAGGGAGATGGTTACGAGTTGGATGTTTTACTTTTCTTTTCATTTTTCTTATCTCCTCTTCTTTTTCTTTTAAAGATTTTTTTGTTGCATCGAGTTCCTTAAAGATTAGTCTTAACGTAAGATTATCGTTATAATCAAAACGATTTGATGGGAAACTAATAAATTTTATGGTGTTCACGTTTAATTTTTACCATTTTTACTATTTGTAGTGCTTAACAATTACAAAATATTTCAATAATAATATAATATAGCATTTGAACTTACTTGTAAAAGATTAGTTATTTCTTCCTTAAAAACAAAAACACTGCGGTCCAAATAGTGCCGACAAAATTGTTGGTATTCCACTGCAAGTTGTGCCAGACGAAATATTTTTAAGAATCCTTCGTCCAAAATGCGCACATCAAATTCTAAATCGATCACGCAGTCTAGTATCTATTTGGATAATAGTTGTTAAGAAGCTTTTATTATTCGTAGTTAAGATGATAAAAAAAAAAAAACTTTTCTAGAAATCTACAGAGATTGTAAAGGGTTTTCCAATAGGGACTTGACAGTTTTGAATTTAGTTTGTGGACCACTGACCTCCATTATACAAAATGGAGGTCAGTGTTGTGGTCGCACCCTTTTACTCATCGAACTGTCACTGTCAGTACTCAGTTTATTCAGTAGACATAACATTTTCATTTTTCATCATGGGAAAGTACACGAACGAACAACGTCTGCAAATCTTAAAAAAAAATTACTACAGAAATTCGGAGTCGGTGGCCGCTACTTTAAGAGCGTTAATTCCTATTTTCGATCGTAATTCTCGCCCTAGAAGACAGGCAGATTGGCCATGATCATGGATTATTTTTGGCCCGGATTGGAAGATATGGACTTGGACAGCAGGTTTCAATAGGACGGCGCCACAAGCCTCCCAGTACACGTTACAATCGATTTATTGAAGAGCAAGTTTGATGAGCGTGTTATCTCAAAAAATGGACCAGTCGATTGACCGCCTCGTTTGTGCGTTTTAACGCCTCTAGATTTTTTTCTTCGGGTCTGCATCACGTCGCTGGATAAGCCGACGACGTTACAAGAACTCAGCCAAAATTAAACTCGAAATAGCTGAAATGTGTGGCCGAGTCATAGAAAATTGGGTTCAACGAATCACCGCTGCAAACGTGCCTGCGGTGGCCATAATATGAGCGAAGTCGAGTTCCATTCAAAAATGTTTTCATTGTACTTCAACCCGATACTAAAATTTTTGAAATATCTCAAACTAGCTGTGCCCCGCGGTGTTACCCGCGGTTTAAGTGATATATAATAAAAGACTATGAAAAGTACCAATAATAGGGTCATAACGGGACGATGCATGGTTCTATAATGGTTTATGGTAGTGATGATGATGATGAATGTAATTTGAATAGTAGCATATGCTTTCCGTTCTTAAAACAACGTCGGAACTCCCAAACTTCTATCTATAAAGAGTCAGGAGTTCTCTCAGCACCTTCCACAAAATCTTACTTGTTGGTAGCATATACTTAGAATACTGCTCACGAAACTGAAGTCACCACATGTTTCCATATAAATTTTGGTGAGTTTCCTCGATTCCTTATGGATCCCTTCATCAGGTCACCACTTTTATGAATATGGTACCAAATTGGTATGATAACCTATACACCAAAAGAAAAATTTTGAAAATCGCTTCACAAACGGCGGAGTAATCGTTGAACATAAAAAAAACGAACATAACACATCCTCGATTTTGAAAGTCGGCTAAAATTGTAGCCTATGTGTTATTCTGATGTATAAGCTATATTATTATAAAGTTTCATTAAAATCCGTTCAGTAGTTTTTGCGTGAAAGAGTAACAAACATCCATACATTCATACATACATACATACATACATACATCCAAACTTTCGCCTTTATAATATTAAGTAGGATGGTTTTAATTATATTTTGAAAAAAAATTGTCAAGTCCTTATTGGAAAACCCCTTATTTAAAATAGTGTTATTGAAAAATTTTCTAGGAAACTATGTAAATTAATTAGTATTACAAGTAGTACAAGGCCGATTAATGTTATACATGGTGTTATTGTACCTTAATACTTACATCATTGAGATGTTGTTCAACGATGTTAAAGTTTCTGTTTCTCACTAAGCTCTCAATGTCGATTAGCTCTGAAAACCGAACATGACAGTGATGAAAAAAAGGCTTCCTTTAAATAATAGCTAGGAAGTTACCTACCTAAATTAGGAAATTAAATGTGTAAAGTGAAAGTAGGTAATTTAAGTGGTCGATTTTTCTGCTTTCTATACTACGTTATAACATAGAGAAAATATACATCCTTAGTCTATGGTTATAATAATACATAATAATATTATTACGTATACGCAGAAAAATCTATACAGTTTAGCAAAATACATAAATTATATATTTTTATATTATACAATTCATGTATTTTGCTATAACTCCCAAGTCCTATGTCCCAAAGGTTCGGAATTCATCACCAAAAGATTCCAATTATCTGATAGTCCTTGGAACCTCTCGCGTTTGTTGGGGTGAATTAAACTAAACAGTAAACACTCGATTCCAAAATACTTACTTATTTTATTCCATTGTATATGGACTCGCGGTCTGTGTGTGTTGAACGTGAATCCAGCTTCTTCAGCCAACTTTGGAAAGTTGTGGTGGAGTTCGAACGAGGTCTTACAAGCCATGACTCAAACTCTACACCAAAAGGTGTAAGTATATTTTGTTTTATGTATTAGCATAATATTATGTTTAGTTAACGTTAAAAACATTTCATTGTTCCTACAAGCACTCGACACACTGCTAATGAGGCATTGACAATATTTGTGTTTGTGGTTGCTAGGCAACCTCTTGGCTTTATCAAAGGGGAGCGGAATCATGATGGCACCATTGCAGTTGAACAATGGCTCTTGTAATTTATTAATATTATGTATTTATAATATTGTGTATTCGAAATTTCGAATATGACCTAAGAAATTTGGTTTTGCACTGCTGCAGTTTTTATATTTTGTAATCTATTTAAGACAACATTAAAATTTGGGAACATTAGTAGCTGGTCGGTGCACAGATCTGTTTCCTTTTTCATTGGGTCGGTGTCAATCTCTTTGTGTCAATCAGTGTCAATAATATTTTATTCAATTAAGTAGTGATTAAATATTGTCTTTGGTCATTAATATATTTTTTTATTTACTTACTAAAATTGTTATGAGTTGTTCATACACTGTCACAGGGGACTAGGGTAGGTGGGAAAAGCAAAAAAAAAAAAAAAGTTACGTGGCACTTTACCACTATGATTGCCAAAACTTTATTTGTCCGAAATACCATTTGCCTGTGTCGTTTGTAAAGAGTCCGTCTTAAAACTAAGGGAGCAGTCTCATGATAACGGGGCAGCCTAGCGACATGTCTCCCTCTTTTTTTTTTTACATTTTTATGCCGCTGACTTAAAGCCGCTCATATAAAAAATGTGCAACTTCTAACTTGATACACAAAACGCGCGCTAAAGATACGCAGACAAAAGTGCTTTAATCAGAAAATAAGCGTTAATCTGAGTATTGCACCTAGCACGCGCTCTGTGTATGAGTTCACATCATTGCCTTGTAAAAAAAATATAAAAACAATAATCCTTAACAATATAGCATCACATTATCACCATCGAAGCCGTGAGGTCGTCGGTCGTTCAGAGTCAAGAGTTCCGGTATTTGTCACGTAATTTAAGCGGATGGTTTCTCCTCCTGTACAGCGGTGCCCGATGATGCCACAGATCCAGACTCATCTGCAGATGGCTGACAGGCGAGGGCGGGGAACCGCGCGTACAGGGCTGCTCGGTATTTAGGATGGCTGAAATAAAATTGATCAACAATGACCCAGGATTTGAGTAGAAAATGCGTTAATAATATTGCAGATGGCGTCCAAGGCGAACAGGATATGGCAGATGGCGATCCTAAGTCATTTAGTCTGGTTATGTCAATTCAATCTTAGTATTAGTAGTGATTTGGTTGGGTTTGACATAATATCACCAAATTACATAGGGCCACCATCTTGATGACTGATAGTATATTTCAAGATACGAGCTAACATAGGGTAAAATATTTTTATTACCTTATGCCATATACAATTGGATTGTAGATGGCGTTGGCCTTGGCAAAGACGGAGCCCCAGATGGTGGCCAGTGGGCTGATCAGCTCTGTCTTGAAGATGCCAGCGAAGTTGATGATCAAGTAAGGTGTCCACGCCATGAACCAGAGTGAGATGGTCATCAATGCAACCTTAAATCCAAACATTGTAAGTTCAGTTTTAAGATTGTTAAAATGCCAATAAGGCATGTTTAATTACAGAGTTTTACGATTCCGAGGAACAAAATAAGGACAACGACAAAAAATGTCTGAGTACTCTTAGTACCTTACTGTAAATTTCATTTCACTATACATGTTTGATATTTTTTGATATTTTTTACCTTAGCTAGTTTGCATTCGGCGCTTGTGTTCGCTTGGTCAGATGATCGCAGAGAGGCAACGTTCATTTTCTTAGCCTGTTCCCTCATTGCTTTCTCGTGAGCCGATACTGCCTGTAGAATGAAAGAAAAAACTGAAAATGCTAATTATACCTTTTCTTTCACCACTTGAATTTAATACTTAAACATTAACTTACCTGAATGATAAACCAGTAGGAATAGATGATGAGGAACAGCGGCATAAAATAGCAAGCGAACGAGTAGAGGATGATATAGCTGCGGTGGACCCAAGACTTGTCTAAGTAGTCTGTGCCGCAAACGCACATATTTCCCTCCGGCGCATACCTTTGAAACAGAATTGTAAAATATGTTAATTAACGTTATTGTAGGTCCTCTAGTTTTTAAGGTAGTAAATATCGAAGCGTGTCATAATGTTAGCTATTTAATTGCCCTTTGACTTAAAAAATGTAATCGATGTACTTACTTGCCCCACCCGAAGAGTGGAGTGATGGTCCAGGCCAGCGAGAACAGCCAGATACCAAGGATTCGCAGCAAAGCGCCGCCGTTCGTCAGTGGTTTGGCGGCGATGCCTTTTACGATGACGTTGTAGCGGTCAAACGCAATCATGGTCATCGACCAGATGGAAACGCATCCGAATAATGAGCCACAGCATGCGTAGATATCGCATGCCAGAGGTCCTACAAAAATGGATAATAAAATATGTTAGCTGTGCCTTGAAAAATTCTGCTGCTAAACTAAAGATATTGCAATTGTTTTTGACAAGAACCAGGAAATGAGACATACTTAACAAGAGGAAACTCACCGAAAATCCACGTTTCGTAGTAAGTGTTCACTACCACTGGTGGAGACATGGTAGTGATGATTAAAAAGTCAGACAACGCTAAATTGACGATGAACAGATTCGACGGTGTTTTGAGTGTCTAGAAAAATATTGAAAATGAGAATTCACGAAAATTGCACTAAAGTAAATAATTAGAAGAAATATTTTTCAGAACGTACCTTTGTTGTCGTAAAAATATAAATTACCATTCCGTTGCCTGTCGATGCAATTATAAGGATGACTGAGGTGATGAAAGCCAAAATTGCGTGCCATAGTGGGTTCATAGGTGGGAACTGATACCTTTAAAATAAAACATGCTGATAAGTCACTGCTCTCAGAAAATATTGAGTTGGTACTCGTTTCTTTCAATTGATCATTACTTACCAATGTGGGTCGATTCTGTGGAGCATTTCTGGCAACACCTTGTCAACAACAGTTTCGTTGTTAAATAAGGCCGAGGCCTGGGGTCCCCACGATTGCAAGGCAGCAACACCCGGCGCTGGATCCAGGTTCATAATCGTCATTTTGATATTGTCAGCTTAAACCTAAAAAATCAAATAAGTTATACTCGATGGCAGTTATTTTTTGGACTAAGTATTTGAAACAAAAATATAACCGGGATTTCAAATACAACTGAATTCGGGATTGACAAAAACTCCAATTATATTCCTAGGACTCACTAAAAAGGGAAACAAGGAAGTAGTCGCACCGAGATGGTTAATACCAAAAATACTGAAGAAAATCGCTTCACGAACTACTCCAGTCTTTGGTCGTGTATAACCGATCTCCGGCGAAAGCCGAGGCGGTCAGAAGCTACTCGGGCTCCGACTAACTGGGCCACGTCTTATATACAAGTCGAAGGAAGGATTAAAAGTATCGTAATACAGAAATCGATATTCATAATTAAATATAGGTAATATGGTGAATACTACCTTCTCGTTACTTCATGATAATGAAGGGGCCGAATTCTAAATTTCGTGTACCTAACGTTTTCTAAACTTCAAATAAAATAAATCTTTTGTGCGTGTCAACGTTCTGGAATCATAATATTGACTAAAACAGATGCTACAGATAAATAGGTTTTAATAATTGTTTTACTAAATGCTGTAGAGTGTAGACCAAATGTTAGGTTTATTTTCGTTACGGAATTTCTTAATTTGGTCGCCGCGCTCAAAGCCCGCGATAAAAGCTATGCAAAAGCTTAAAATATGCTATAGTTTATGCAGGAAACATTATGATTTTATGTGATTTTAAACGTATAATTATCTAATAGTTGATCAATCTACGCTAGGATTAAGATACTAGTCGAAGCTTTGCCTAATTTATTTTGTTAAGCTTTTAATAATTAAGCTTTTTTACGTGGGAGAGCCATGCTTCGGCATGAATGGGCCGGCTCGACCGGAGAAATACCACGGGTTCACAGAAAACCGGTGTGAAACAGCGCTTGCGCTGTGTTTCGCCGAGTGAGTGAGTTTACCGGAGGCCCAATCCCCCACCCTTTTGCCTTCCCTACCCTCCCCTATTCCCTTCCCTACCCTCCCCTACCCTAATATAGGGTACCTAATATAGGAGGAATAGGGTAATAACCCTATTCCCTCTTAAAAGTCCGGCAACGCACCTGCAGCTCTTCTAATGCTGCGAGTGTCTATGGGCGACGGAAGTTGCTTTCCATCAGGTGACCCGTTTGCTCGTTTGCCCCCTTATTTCATAAAAAAAAATAGATTACACCACCGACAAGTCAAATATTTAAGGCAATTTCCTGTATTTTTTGGAACGAAGTTCCTTATGGCGCGTTTGGCGTTGCGAAAGGAGGCTAGACAGAACTACACTTGACCTCGACACTTTTTTATTAGTAATTGCATAGTAGCGGCGGCGGCGGCGGTAGTAGAGGGCGTTGATGGAATTCCTGTGCGTCAACTAGATGGCGTTTTTTAAGAATAAACAGCGACATCTACCGGACGTTTAAATAAATTTTATTACTATTCCACAAAAGTGTCGTTGGTAGTATAGTTATTATGGCGTTTTTTTTTATAACTTAGTGCCATCCGGGTGTCCCATAAACACCTCTCAAGTTTTTATTGTATCTGTTACGCTCAAAGACCGAAAATGCTCAGTGAGCGAAAAAATGGCTCACAACGCGTTGTGGTCATAGTGAAACGGTCGCGACGCGAAATTCGCCACGACGCGTTCTGGTAATCGAGAAAAGCCATGATTTAAAAATAGCCACGACGCGAATTCGCCCTAATGAAAACGGCCACGACGCGTTCTGAAACCAGGCCAGTTACGCAGGAGTAATTTTATAGCGCCCAAGTGTGTGCGCAATACACAAGAGCACTCTGGTTTAAATGAAACCAGGCCAGTTACGCAGGAGTTATTTTATAGTGCCCAAGTGTGTGCGCAATACACAAGAACGCGAAATTCGCGTCGTGGCCGTTTCACTATGACCACAACGCGTTGTGAGCCATTTTTTCGCTCACTGAGCGTTTTCGGTCTTTGAGTGTAACATATCAGTCTATACCTACTTCTGTAGAAGTAGTAATAAAGTGTAGTAAAGTGTAACAAAACTAAGTGATAAAAATTAACTGAGGTAATCCTTGGGTGTAGGCTGTAGGTCTATCCAAAAAGTAAGCCACACGATTTTAGAGAAAATAAAATTTTAAAATTTTAAAAAAATATTTGAGTACAGCCCTATCGGTAGTCATCGTGGACTTTCATTCATAGACTCAAAATCAAACGCGTCGATTGGTCTAACGCGGGCACCATGTGTATGCGCCGCGACCAATTAAAGCGTCGAAAATTTTGTCATGACTTCGAAAGTGGGCGGAGCTAGCGCCCACTTTTGAAAAGCATGAATACTTTTTAATTTTAGTGGTTCCGCATACATTACTCAATAAAAATAGGATATTGCATTTATTTTAATGTATTTAATTTTATGTCCTTTTTACCGTTACTATCTTAGATTAATGTTATGAACGAATTTTATTATTCAGCAATAAATAATAAAACATATTTCAAGTAAAATTATTATTGAAATATTTTAACATGGAAATGTGAAATTAAATTTGAAAATGTGTAAAACTTTTTAAACTGTAATGTTATATTAAACACGTTATAAAGGTGTAATACCTAACTTTTCTTTCAAAAATAAATTTTCTTTTATTACTGATCTCTGAAACACCGGGCGGCACGCATTGACCCTGTCAGCTGATATCGCTCTCGCGTTCTGTAGTAGTTAGGGTTGACAAAAAAAATCACGATAAGGTATTGAAATAAAAATGTATGGAAGAAAAAAAAATGTTTTTTAGCGCTGCTACTTTGACAGTGTACTCTATGTAAGGGACACATACACACCCTAAAGTATTATCACTTAGTTTTGTTACACCCTGTATAATTAGCTGCTGGCTGTTGTATAAGCAATACTTAAAACTGAAGAGTTTGTTTTCTTTGTTTGTTTGAACGTGCTAATTTTAGGAACTTATTGACTCGAACTGAAAAAATATTTTTGTGTTGTATAGTCCATCTATCGAGGAAAGCTTTTAACTTTATAACATCACGGAGCGATCCTTATTCCTTGCTTCTTTAAAGGAGTGAAAAATCACAGGATCCAACACAAAATCCAACACAAAAATACTGTTCCAATTCGAACCAGTAGTTTCTGAAATTGGCACGTTCGACGTTCAAACAAAGAAACTATTCAGCTTTATAATAATATAAGTATAGATGTATAGTGATTGGTGAAGAACTGATCGTCTAACCCACGGATTGATGGACTGATCATTTTTTAGGGTTCCGTACCCAAAGGGTAAAAATGGGACCCTATTATTTGTACCACCCTAAAACTTTTTTTGACAGTTCCCTGTATGATCATAAATAGAAGTCTGATAATGCCTTATGCCATACCTGTGGGAGGTGGCGAATGTAAACAATATTTTTTCAAAATCCTAAAATTTTTTTCGTAATTGAAACGGTTTTTCAAGTATGGCGCCACTTTTTCCCTCTACTAGAAGTATGGCAAATATAATAATATATAATAATATATTTGCCATACTCCCACAGCTATGGCATCATCAGAATTCTAATTATGATCATACAGGGAACTGTTAAAGAAGTTTCAGGGTGGTACAAATCGTTTGGCGGAAGAAAAAAAAAATCACTCCTTTGCAGTGGTATGGTGGCCATTGGGAACTGTCGGAAAAGTATGGCAAGATGATTTTCGTGAATGGCTAGCATGTATGTATGGGGGTTAGCCGCCCCCCCCCTGGATCATGTTGACGTCCCTACTAAGTATCTTGTCTAGTACTTTTATCTATAAAAATTAAAAATTAAGAAAACGAATTTTTGCCATATTTTGTTTGCAATACAATATTTTTACAACTAAAAATTATTAATAATTTTTTATTCTTTATAAACACCTAGCTTATAAAAAATCTGATTTGCCCCCCCCTGGCCCAGAACCTGGGTACGCCCATGGCCATACTGGTACAAATGACCAAGAATTTTGTGTCACCATCTCCCGGTCTAATAGTACCTACCAACGTCTGCTAATGTTATGACGTGATGGTGACATTTACTGATTATGCATTGTTCTTCTGTTTTTTTATATAAAAATACAGAAATTATAATAATTATTATTTATGTATTAAAACTACCTCCCTGTGAATATAGTTAAGTCTCTTAATATGTTTATGACGCCACCAAGTAGATATAGCATTAGAATACAAATATCCTAACAAGATTATGAACGCTCATATTTGTTTTCCTTAAGAAAAATGCGTTGCTGAATACTTACATATTTTAATACGATGTACTGTTTTGTTATACCACGATTTTGTTTTGTTCATATACCTTTGGTCAACGGTCGTGTAACATGTTAAAATCTGTCAGATTCCAAATGTGGTTAATTATTGTCTTGAAGTTATTTAATACTAGACGTTCCGTGCGGCTTCGCCCGCGTAATTTAGGAATTTCACGGAAACCGTACATTTTTCCGCAAAAAATAGCCTATGTCCCTTCACGTGGTCAGTGGTCTATTCTTCATGTGTGCCAAATAACATAAAAATTGCTCCAGTAGTTCTTAAGATAATAAGCAATTTCAAATAATTTCCCCCGTTTTTTCCACATTTTCCTCTATTTCTTCGCTCCTATTAGTCTTAGCGTGTAAAATATAGCCTATAGCCTTCCTCGATAAACGGGCTATCTAATTTTTCAAAAAAATTTTTTTTTTCAAATCGGACCAGTCGTTCCTGAGATTAGGGCGTTGAAACAAACAAACAAACAAACTCTTCCGCTTTATTAATTAAACTTAAAAGCTTTTATTTAACTTGCTCTGTATGTATGTATGTGTGTTACGGTGGAATTTTGGAACTCAATTTTGAAGTAGATATATTTAACCGATTGAGCTGAAATTTTGCATACGCGTTTAGTTTGGATGACAATGCACGATATGGTATGTGACATGACTTTGAACTAATATGGCCGACCATCCAAGATGGCGAAATAATTATTTTCTATGCAGTCCTACACTATGGATATTAAATGAAAGGGCTTTTTGAGAGTAACTTGAAAACGAATGTAATTTCATTCTACATCCAACATGACGGCTCATCCAAGATAGGGGAATAGTTATTTTTAATGCACTTCTGCAATATGGGTATAAAATGAAAGGGCTCATTGAAAGTAACACGAAAACGAATGTAATGTCATTCTACATCCAATATGGCGGCTCGTCCAAGATACGGAAATAGTTATTTTTAATGCACTTCTGCAATATGGATATCAAATGAAAGGGCTTATTGAGAGTAACTCGGAAACGAATGTATTGTCATTCTCTATCCAATATGGCAGCTTAGCCAAGATAGGGGAATAGTTTTTTAAAGCACTTTTGCAATATGGGTATCAAATAAAAGGGCTCATTGAAAGTAAATTGAAAAGTAATAGTCAAGTCGTGTCGTGACGTGTCATGTCGTGTCGTGTCATGTCGTGACGTGACGTGACGTGTCGTGTCGTGACGTGACGTGACGTTACGTGACGTGACGTGAAGTGACGTGAAGTGACGTGACGTGAAGTGACGTGTCGTGACGTAACGTTACGTGACCTGACGTGGCATGACGTGACGTGACGTGACGTTACGTGTCGTGTCGTGTCGTGACTTTACGTGACGTCACGGGACGTGACGTGGAATGACGTGACGTGACTTCAAGTCAAATCCAGCCGGGTTTCAGAAAATGTCCGGTGGAATCCGGTCACTTTTGTTAAATGAAATTTAACTTTTTAGTCATGCAGGAATAAACGGAATATAACAACTCGCTAAACATAGATTTTTCAATGGTCAAAGTCGAGTACGATTTCTTACTTAAGAACTTAAGTTAATCGGATTTTAACAAATTCTTGAAACAAAACAAATTACTATCAAACAGACTAAGAAATCTAGCCAGAGATAACTAAAAACAAAAAATAAATTATAAACAAAAAACTTTTTGAAAAAAAGCTTTTATTTAAATAGTCTAAAAAGAAAAAAATAAATTTCTCCTTAAAAATTTTTAACTATTAAGTTATAATTCTCAATATATTATACAATTTGCATGATAATAAAAGCTTGTCGCACGATTTGTAAATAAACTATTAAGTACCAATTTAACTGAGTAAATTGATATTATATTTTTATTTTAATAAATTTATCAAGTACTGATAGATCTCTCAGAAGTCACGTGAGTAGGGGTCGCAATACCGAACCATTTAAGCAAAACCGGTATTTTCGGTATTGGCTCCAGACCAATACCGGTATACCGGTATTTTCGGTATTTCCGGGATTAAGCTAAAGTTAACAAATTTAGTACAATAAAATTAGTTTGCGGAGGAATAGTAAGTAGGTTCCTAACCTAAATATGCCTAAATCAATTTATCTTCTGAAATAAACAAAATTTTAACTGATTTTAAAAATTATTTTACCTTTGAAAAGCTACATCCTTTGTAGTTTTTTTTTTTATGTAATAAGGGGGCAAACGAGCAAACGGGTCACCTGATGGAAAGCAACTTCCGTCGCCCATGGACACTCGCAGCATCAGAAGAGCTGCAAGTGCGTTGCCGGCCTTTTAAGAGGGAATAGGGTAATAGGGGAGGGTAGGAATGGGAAGGGAAGGGAATAGGGGAGGGTAGGGAAGGGAATAGGGTAGGGGATTGGGCCTCCGGTAAACTCACTCACTCGGCGAAACACAGCGAAAGCGCTGTTTCACGCCGGTTTTCTGTGAGAACGTGGTATTTCTCCGGTCGAGCCGGCCCATTCGTGCCGAAGCATGGCTCTCCCACGTATACATTTGTAGGGTATACATTATAACTCGAATTTGGTACCACGTTCACAAAAGCGGTGATATAATGATGGAATCCATGTCAAATCGGGAGAAATTTTCGAAAATATAGATACATATTATGTAGATTTTAAGTTTTTTATGGAGTAATCCAAGCAAATACTACCAAAAAGTAACATTCTCAAACTCAAACTCAAAATTTTTTATTCAGAATAATTTTTTTCAAATATTCTCTAAACGTCGGGACTATACTGGTGCCTACCACCGGTTCGGGAACTAACCCGGCGAGAAGAACCGGCGTAAGAAACTCGCACGGGGCCATCTTTTACTAAAAAGATGGAAAATTACAAAAAATATATAAAATTACAGTGTCATTATGACTAAATAAAATACAACGAGTATACAATACATATTATACAGAAACAGCTCTGCAGGGGGCGACCTTATTCCCAAGGTGTACTATAATTCATGAAATCAGTAACTTTATAGTACGCTTTGGTACACAAACGTTCTTTAACAGCTTTTTTAAATTTATTAATTGAGAGATTTTGAACGTTTTCTGGGATCTTATTATAAAGGCGTATACATTCAATATCTTTAAAAGAATTTTTGACTTTAGTAAGTCTAGTCACCGGAATTTCAAGCTTATCCTTTTTTACATGAGGAAATGCTTTGCGCATCCCCGGAGGATTGGGGCATCGGCCAGGGTATGTATGGGACTCTCCGAGAAAACTACCCACTAAAACCCCATGGTGCTCCACTCCCCGTTTAGGCATAGTTATGGCCACGATCAACCCACCTCAACTCTACCAACGGTTGTCAGCGTTTCGCAGACTCATTAAAACATGCAGGTATTTCTAGGTCGTCTCGCGGGGTGGCCTAGAAAAGCCCACACGGGGGCCGCGATGTGCAGGAGCACCATGCGCATTACGGCTCTCTCTGAAACTCGGTGCAA
The DNA here is from genome assembly GCA_905187585.1 of Cyaniris semiargus. NCBI lineage: Eukaryota > Metazoa > Arthropoda > Insecta > Lepidoptera > Lycaenidae > Cyaniris > Cyaniris semiargus. The sequence goes on along the minus strand of LR994554.1, from coordinate 9,762,063 downwards.
TGGGTGGCGGTGTCCCCACACTTCCACCCCGAGTATCCCGACTAAGCCACTCTAGGATCTATAAGTCTCAAGGATTCGAGCGCCTCCTGTTCTCTTCTGCGGTCGGTCAGCACTGCAAAGGCGGGGGCTCCTTTGCAGTGCTGACTTCCTGGGCAAAGTCATTCATCACCTGCCACGCAATTTCGCTGCTCAGCATTGCCCAGATTATTGCTGGCAGGGAGATGTCCAATCCAATGGCAGCCGTAAGGGCTGCGCGTTGTTCCGTCCAGGATGGACAGGTCGACAATGTGTGCCCTGTCGTGTCCAGCTCGTCAAGGCAGTGGTGAAATCTCGTGTCACTCTCTCTGCTCGCGATCTGACTCAGGTACCAAAGCGGCCGTGACCGGTCAGCATCTGTGTCGGATGAAAGGAGAGTACTCCGTGTCTCCGGATCACCCACTCTTTAAATAGGGGGCAGATTGCCTCTATCAGGGCGACGCTTACCATTTCTTGCAACCTCTCCGCACCAAGGTATGCCCTGGGTTTCGAAGGTACCGATTTGATATGACATGTTTGTGGATTTCGGCGTTGCTTAAAGTACTGCAAGCATATTATGCAGTTATTAAATTATAGCAATCATCATCACTACCTTCATTACACCATGCATCATCACGCTATGACTCTATTATTGATACTTCTCATAGTATTTTCATAGTAACATGTCTTTTGTCTTTGATAATTGTTCTGTCGTTAGTTAAACTTCTTTTGATATTTTATAGGATATAATCTGACCTTGATGTTATGGCCAACAAAGTCATGAAAATACCATGAGGTATCGAAAGAACTTTTTTTACGAAATAATAAGTATGTTGTGACAATGATGTTGTTTTAAGAAGCTTGAATTAAAAATTAGAAGTTGAATTAAATAAAGCTAAGGCGCTTCTGGATCCAAAGTCACTGAACAGAACTTCCGAGTCTTTAAAGAAAGGTATTTGAGAATTTTGGCGTTCATAAATTAATGCAGCCATACACCACTTACTGATTTGATGAGTTTTCATTCAAAGTTGTTTGTTGGTTCCGAAGTCACTGAAAGGATCTTCTGAATTTTTAATTTTGGCATCCCTTTTAAATAATAATTGCAAGCATAATATGCAAAATTAAAATATATAATTTCAACTTTATGAGTTCATGAGTTGTTTCCTGAATCCGCAGTTACTGTACAAGAACATAACTCTTGAGCCTATAAAGATAGACACGTGAACATTTCGACATTTAGGGACGTCGTAGTATAAAGTGTGGCTGATAAAAGATACCAAATGTGAATATTTTTGAAATCCACTTAAGTATTAAGTACTTATTTAATAATTATGGTTACCTGTAACTAAAAAGAGCGTAATATGAATCAAATGGCGCATTTTTCTATTAGCATATTTTGTTTTTTTTATTTATTTTACCAAAACCGAAAATACCGAATATCCCGGTTTTTGTAAAATGAATACCGGTATTACTTAGACCTAAATTTGGCCCGGTATCCCGGTATTTTCGAAATTCGGTATCCCGGTTTGCGACCCCTACACGCGAGTCGCGAGTCGCGACAATCTTTTATTATCATGCAAATTGTATAATAACATATTATTGAGGATTATAACTTAATAGTTAAAAAAATTAAGGAGAATTTTTTTTTTGTTTTTAGACTATTTAAATAAAAGTTTTTTTTCAAAAAATTTTTTGTTTATAATTTATAATATTAGTAGTATACATTTATGTCGCTAAAAGAGTACTTTCAAACATCGACGCCCCCACCGAATAATCGGACAATGTGCTATTGTGGGGTTTTTCGTGTTATGCGATTTTTGGCATCTAGAAGTCGAAAAAAATTATGTGTTTATTCCATAACAATACTTAAAATTGTATTTTACACCAAAAACTGGGCAATAGACTATTGCGAAAAAATATGTCAAAACGATTTGACGATAAACGACTATTGCATGATTATTCGGGTAAATAATTATTGGGCATTAAGCCCGCCTTTGTACTACAACGTGCAAAAAGTTTTAAATAAATAAATAAATAAAATAAATAAATAAATACTTTGCTGCCTACTGCACACTTCCACTCCTGCACATCTCACTTTCACACTCCTTCCACTCAGGTAGCCACTGATCACCCGCCTCAGGTTCCCCAAACACCTAACTTCAGCTAACCGAACCTTTCAGCTGGCCACCAAGCATTGTCGAAGGTCGAAGTCCCCTGTGTCCAGCGATACCACAACAGAATTTTTCTCCTCCTCTCTCTTCTTTCTGATGTGGTTCCCTAACCTATAGAGGGCGTCTTCAGTGCTCCTTTGGGGCATGAAGGCATATTGGTTGGGGTTTATTTTGGGCAACTTGTAGAATCTGAGTCGGACGACCATCATATCGCGATGATCATCTCAGTCCACTCACCTCCAGTCTCCAATCTCAGACCCGATCAGTCATCGCAGAGGTATTTACACAGGACCCAAGAGTCAGGAATAGTCAGACTTTCTTCATTTTTCGCCACGCGAATATCTTCTCCAGTCAGGAATGCGACCTTGGAAGAACGTCGATGGTGCAGCACAGGATAGATACCGGAAGCGAGAACCCAATTCGTCAACGAGCAAGACGGATACCCATTGCAAAGGAAAAAGAAGTTGAAGGCATTTGGAGGACATGAGAAGGCATAAGATTATTGAACCGTCTGCAAGTCCGTGGTGCTCACCTGTTGTGTTAGTGAAGAAGAAAGATGGCAGCACAAGATTTTGTGTGGACTACAGGCGTCTTAATGATATCACTAAGAAGGACAGCTATCCATTACCTCGAATCGACGACACTCTGGATACCTTGAGTGGCATGAAATGGTTCTCGACCCTGGACTTGAAATCTGGATACTGGCAGGTGGAAATTCATCCAAAAGACAAGGAGAAGACAGCTTTCTCCACTGGCAAAGGTTTATGGCAGTTTAACGTCATGCCCTTTGGATTGTGCAATGCACCTGCCACATTTGAGCGACTCATGGAGTGTGTACTGGCAGGCTTAGTTGGAGAGGCTTGCTTAGTCTACTTGGACGACGTTATCATTGTTGGCCGCGACTTCGAGGACCATTTGCGAAACTTAGAACGAGTTTTCGCCAAAATAGAGGGGGCCAAGTTAAAGTTGAATCCGAAAAAGTGTTGTTTATTCAGGAGTAAGGTCAATTATCTCGGCCATGTTATCTCCAGTGATGGGATCCAGACGGACCCGGAGAAACTGGAAGCAGTTCAAAATTGGCCAACCCCTAAAAACAAAACCGAAGTGCGGGCATTTCTCGGCCTATGCTCCTACTACAGGCGTTTTGTTAAGGGATTCTCAGAGATAGCCAAGCCATTACATCGGCTGACAGAAGATAAACGACAGTTTTTTTGGGACGAACCCAGAAGGCCAAGTAGCTCGATGGATTGAACAACTCCAGGAGTATGACTTCAAGACGGAACACCGCAGCGGAAAGGCGCATGGAATTCCGACGCACTTTCACGAAGGCCGTGTTCAGAAGACTGCATACACTGTGTTAAGCAGGAATCTAATGAAGTAACATTAAAGTTAACGAGAACAAGTCCCTTGGGTTTCTGGGAGAATGATGTTATGGGGGAGGCTCAAGAAAGAGATGACGACCTTCGGCACATCATCACATGGAAGAAACGCGGTGACGTAAAACCAATCTGGAGTGAGGTTGCACCCACTGGCGCTGTCACTAAGGCGTACTGGGCGCAATGGGACAGTCTGATACTTCAAAATGGAATACTTTACCGGAAATGGGAGAAGACTAACGGCAGAGAGTTCCATCTTCAGATAGATGTCCCAAGGACAAGAGTACCAGATGTTCTCCGTGAAATACACGATGGCGTATCAGGAGGTCATCTAGGTGTCAAGAGGACGTTAACAAAAGTGCGAGAATGATTCTACTTGTTGCATTGTCGAGATGATGTGCAGGATTGGTGCCGCAAATGTACTACTTACGCTGCAGTGAAGGGACCACAGGCAAGGAGCCGTGGGAACCTGCGCTTGTATAACGTTGGCGCGCCGTGGGAACGAATTGCAGTTGACGTAGCTGGGCCATTTCCTGTAACGGAATCGGGAAACAAGTATTTTATGGTTGTCATGGATTACTTCACCAAATGGCCCGAATTGTTCGCCATACCAAACCAGGAAACTACAACAGTTGCTTCTAAGCTAGTCGAAGAAGTGATATCTCGCTTTGGTGTGCCTCTAGAAATCCATTCCGATCAGGGCAGGAATTTCGAATCGCGAATTCGCGGTCTTCCAGGAAGTGTGCAGAATTTTGGGAATGCATAAAACGAGGACCACCGCGTACCATCCACAGTCTGATGGAATGGTTGAGAGATTTAACCAGATCCTTGAGAGGCATTTGGCGAAATTGGTGGAAGACAAACAAAAGGATTGGGACAAGTATATACCGCTCTTCCTTCTGTCGTACCGTACCGCCGAACATGAGAGCATAAAAGCTACCCCGGCGTATGTCAATTACGGTAGAGAATTGCGAGTACCAGTAGACCTCTTGACAGGAGGGTCACCGGAGGAACCGAAGACCGTACACGACTATGTCTGCAATTTAAGGGAAAAGATGCGCTATATACACGTCATGGTTCGGGAAAATGGGTTACAGTCAAGTAAGAACATGAAGACCAGATACGACCGGAAATCGAACACGAGCGGCTTCAAAGAAGGGTCACTGGTGTGGCTGCATAATCCAACTCGCCGAAAAGGGAAATCTCCAAAGTTGCAGACCAAGTGGGACGGCCCATACAAAGTGGTTACCCGATTGAATGATGTGACTTACAGGATTCAAAAGCAACTAACAGGGACATTCAAAGTGGTACACATAGACCGTTTGGCGCATTACCATGGCAGTAACAATGATGCTCGAGACGAGCATCTCTAAGAGGGGAGTAGTGTTACGGACACGCAGAGCCATCTAGCGTCGAACCAGCAAAACTTATATAGGGGACACACTACACATAAATCCCCTACTCGAAACTAGATGGCGCTAGGTGGTACATCCTCGAGCCTCCTAGAAAGTTCCCACACTTGTTTACTTGTTTACGTGAATCGAGCAAGGAACTTTCTGGAATTCGTCTCGCCATATAAATAGCCGCAGGTAGACGGCACGGCAGTTCAGTTCGATACGAGCTATCATCAAGGCGACTTCGGAGTGAAAACAAGTGATCAATAGTGAGTGAACCAGTGAAACCTACGACTCGGCTACGACCTAGGACAGTGATAGTGCTTAGTGTTTGGACTTAGTGATTTGTGTGTTAGTGAATAAAGTCTTCAAGAGAGTCACTAGATCTTTCTCTCCAAATCCTTGAACCCTAGCACGTAACAATATTTATATTTGAGTATATAGAGTAAATTATGTAGTATATTATAAATTATTGTAAATAAACTTTATTCTAAATCCCAAACCATTTTAAAAAGTACAACATTTTAACAAAAATGTATTTTTCTCAGAACTGTCATCGTGTGGGTTGGATCTGGTTTGCATAAGTAGGTTCAATTATACAATTATTATTAGTTGAACGTTTTATTGTACGAGGAATATGTATGCAATATGTACTATAGTCAAAATGAAATAGGGTGTCCGCAGCGGTCATTGACCTTTTTAGTCTAGAAGCTATATAAAAAAGGTTCGCACTGTATTCAGTTAACTTAAGAAAAAAATTGAACTCATTACTCATAAAAAGAAATTCATGATTCAATGAGGCATTTTTTAATTTGATTGTCAAACAGTTTTCATTTTAGTAACTAGATGGCGTATGGGTAGACAAGTATCGGTAATACCATCATTAATTACTACAAAACTGGGCAAAAGAATGTAAAACTTGATACATTTCAATTTGAAAAAGACGCAATAATATTCCAACGAATAGGATAATAAAGTTATTATAACGATGTTTTAGTTAAAACTCACGGAAGAAATAGCCCTATTTACCGTTATTCACACCAAATGTCACAGGAATTATACATTTTGGTTTTGACAACATCTTACCTGCACTTGTGCAAGATAACGGATATTTAATGGCTAATATTTTACCAATAATGAACATCAAAAACCCAAATAACACAATTTGGGAAAAAATAATAAAAACCACACCAACAATAAAAAGTAGAAGAAGTGTCAAAGTAACATGCCCGCCAAAACTCTTTCAGTTGTCAGTTTTCAGTTTGACAAGTATTATATTATGTCAGCGTGTTCCTAAACTGTTGTCAGTATACTGACCTAATCGCTTAGGCCAATGATCGCTTAGCTTTTGATTTATGTCACACTTGACAGTACACTGAGATTTTTTAGAAACACAACCCATATGTAGTCAGTGATGACAACCTGCAGATAATTTCAGATCGGTGGGGAACCAATAGAAAATCTAGAAGTGTCTATCGTCGCGCCGTCTGGTGGAGATCAAAAAAAAGAAAACAACCCATTCATCGGAAAAACTGTTGGCAACTCTGTGTCTAAACACACCATGCCGAAGATACGCGGCCGAAGCTCCGAGGCCGAAGTTCCGTGGCCGATATTACGTTCCGACGCATTCGGCTGACATGACACACGAAAGAGCCGAAATTATGTTGCGTAACTTTGTCCGAGTATTCAGTGTCTCGAACGCCGCCGAATTGACGCCGAAAAAATGACACACCATGCCGAAATTACGTCGCGTTATAGCGTACAGCCGAACTTCGGTCGAGCGGAAGTTCGGCAGCGATTCGGCAGAAAAGTTTTTTTTTCGGCGTCAAGGCGGTGGCGTTCGAGACACTGAATACTCGGACAAAGTTACGCAACTGAAATTCCGCGTAATTTCGGCTCTTATCGTGTGTCATATCAACCGAATGCGTCGGAAGTCGGAACATAATATCGGCCACGGAACTTCAGCCGCGTATCTTCGGCATGTTGTGTTTAGACACTTACCCTCTTACTAATAAAAAGTTACACAGCGTGTATAGAGGGTGCATAAGATTTTTTCTACTAATAATCATTTTTTGACATTTATTAAGGCCTGTATAACGATGCTGTCATTTCCATACTAATTTATCTGTATAGACTCTGACATCTGTGTAACGTGTGTGTAACTTAACCTTTCATCTGTCACGAACTGTCAAACAAACTGATTAAATTATCTAAAGAAATTCCCATTAAAGCTATATATAATTTTTATATAATAAGATTTTTTAATAAATAAGCTATTAGTCGCAAATACACATAGTTTTATATTTGAAATAAAATACTTAATCGGTGGTCTGCAAAGTAGAAGAAGAACTTTTGAATAGTTTTAGAGTAAGACGCCCATTTTGGGCGCTTGACAGATGAGCTATTAAAAACTCCTGTTTAACTATTCACACGTTGAACGCATGTTTAAGAAGTTTTTATTAGTAAGAGGGCTAGAATGATAATCTCAACTTTTTATGACTTCGAAGTGAATGGTGATATACTTGATACCCAGTTATCATCGAGTATCGTATTCAGAGGCGGCGCAAGGCCGTTTTTTGCCATTTGGCTACGGAACCCTAAAACGTGCTAATTGGTTTCCCCTTCAAAACTCCAACAAAAGTAGTAACTTAGTAAAGCGTTTATCACTTTACTGGATCGATTGACTTGATGCGTTGATTGCACAGGCGAATCATTAAAACTTTGACTAGACTTTGGACCATTGACATAAGAAACTAATTGGACCCGTATAGAGAACGATGTTGAAAATTGCATTGATTGCAACACGCTTTTTATTTTCCCGCCTTTTACTTGACACTGGTAATGGTTATATTATATAGCTATAGACGTAGTGCCATATTTAGAAACAAAATTGTGTTTGTCAATGTCATAAGTCATTTGAATTGTCTATTGTCATTGCGTAGTAACTAGTAGGGATGTGACCAATGTGACATTGTAGATAAAAAATCGATTTTTAATTAATCGGTTTTTTTAAGTATGAAAAATCGATTAATAAATAATCGACTTTTCTTAAGAAAATAATCGATTTTATTATATAAATTGTTTTTTTCCTAATTTTTCAATTAATTTCAAAGTAAACGCCATATACATTATATCAATAGATTTATTGTTGGTGTGGTTTTTATTATTTTTTCCCAAATTGTGTTATTTGGGTTTTTGATGTTCATTATTGGTAAAATATTAGCCATTAAATATTCGTTATCGTGCAGAACTGCAGGTAAGATGTTGTCAAAACCAAAATTTATAATTCCTGTGACATTTGGTGTGAATAACGGTAAATAGGGTTATTTCTTACGTGAGTTTTAAATAAAACATCGTTATAATAACTTTATTATCCTATTCATTGGAATATTATTGCGTATTTTTCAAATTGAAATGTATCAAGTTTTACATTCTTTTGCCCAGTTTTGTAGCAATTAAATATTAATGATGGTATTACCGATAGTTGTCTATCCATACGCCATCTAGTAACTAAAATGAAAACTGTTTGACAATCAAAATAAAAAAAATAAGAAAATGCCTCATAGAGTGCGCGCACGATAACTCTGCGCGCGACAGGTGGTGTGCCAGCGTAGGTATTCATTAAAAAAATGGGTAATCCCAATGATATTTTTTTAAATAACATTGGCAGTTTCACTTTAATATCATTATTTACTTATTTAAAATATATATAGGAATAGGCGTATCGATTATCATGTAAACGTGGCGGCCCGACAGTTAGTTCCGATTTCAGCCGCGCGCAAAGTTATCGTGCGCGCACTTTAGTACAGTTCATCGACTAACTCCATCTAGTGAATGTTTGAATGATGATGAATCAACTAAACTGTTTCAAAAGCACAGAAGGAATGCCATAAGAGATGCACAGATGGCGTTAATGTAATATTATGGAGCTATGATAGTATTCTTAATGGCAGTTCGCGTTCCGGCCTCCGGGCTCCAAGCCAGAAGACCAAACGTAATGTCGGGGTGCATTTATTGCATGATTATAAAATCGATTATTAATCGATTATCAATAAAAAAAAACACGTATAAAAATCGATTTTTACTTTAAAACAATCGATTTTTAATCGATTATTTCCATAATCGATTATTTTTTACATCCCTCTTGCGTAGTTTATATTCTCTTTGATTGACTAGTCAATAGAGTAGGTAAATTTAAAATTGTAAACAAGCATTTTATATGTAATATTTTATTTATTTTATTTTTTAAATGTCGCTTACTTTTTTAAATTCTTAAGAAACTAAAATGGATTCAGAAGATATTCAGTTAAGTGACGAGGAAGAAGAGGTTACTGCTGAGGCGGTATTGAAAGTTCTTCAAAACGCATGGCAAAACGAACGTTTGGCTCCAGAAATTCTTCCCCATCGAAACGACATGATCGAATGTATGCTAGGACAGATTCAGCACATGGAACGTAATATTAATAAGCTTCCCAAAACAGATTTCCGAGCGCTAGTTCATAAAATGGAATTAAGTAGGATAAAGTATATCATCTGCAATTATTTGAAGACGAGGTTAGATAAAATAGAGAAATTTTGTATTTCCATAGTAAACGATGAAAGACAGCGTATAGAAAATGGAACGAGCTACCTAACAGAAGCAGAATATAGGTATGCACAGGGCTACTTGCAAAATATCGAGTCCCACATGAAAGTTAGTGTGTTGAATCATATTCCAGGGAACATGCAGACTTTCGAGCCTAATAGAATGGCTGTGCACCCTAATCTACAGTCTCACGTGTTTCTTAAGGCCATAAATACTGTCAATGGTATAGTTTTAGAGAATTTATCGGAAGATCAGGATGAAGAAATTGATTTAGAAGGTATTTATATTTTATTGATAAGAGAACAACATTTACTACGGCTTACAAATAAGTCACGCACACATTTATATTGATGAGTTCAAATAAAACAATACTTTAATACTTTCCTTTGTATACTTTAACCAGTTGATCGTGGGAAAACGAGACACAGTTGATATTCTATTATGTCTCTGTCACCGGTGACGGGGCTTGATGAATTAATTATGATAAAACTATTTACAAATGACCTTTATTCCTTGATAAATATAATCACAAAACAATTTTTGTTTACAGAGGGATCACAACACATACTGCAATACAGGCCAATTGCTGATTTAGTGAAGAATGGAAGTGTGCAGCTTATTTGAAATCAGCCTGCGATTTTGTTGCCTTGTAAGTTATAAGTCTGTTACATTTACATTAATTTATTGCAACTTTTTTTTGATACAACACAGTTCAAGGGTTGGACACCTGGACGAACCTGTAATATTTAATAAGTTTTTTACTTCTTTTGTAATTATTAAATATTATAATACTGGTGGAGCCTATTGCTATAAGGTTTTAAGAACTTTAATGTTGAAATGTTATCTCATTGCTTTATATCAAAAATTAAATTAAAAAATTAAAGTAGGTATAAAAAGTTTTTACTTCTTATATTCTGACTTGTTCTGAATTCTGGGTAGAACTTTCTACCCAGAGTATTTTTATATTCTACGTAATAATAAAATAAAAAATTCACAGGAAATCTTTTATTAAGTAGATAAAAATTATTATCACAAAATAACTGGTTCAACAAGTGCTACCTTAGAGTAAATATAAATGCTCAAACAAGACCTAAGCCTCTAACCATATCACAACACATATTCATCACCTTGTTTCAAAGAACATTCATTAAAACATATTTCACAATAGAGGCCATACTATGATTACAAGTATAAACTACCTATTTAATACCTCGATCGTGGGAATCACAGATACAATTGACAATAGATATTCAATTGTTATGCGGCCACCGGGGGCCGCTTGGGGCTTGGGGTTAAATATAAATAGTATAATTAATTTCAACAATTTTTGTAGAATATTAGAAAAGCTTTAAATTTTTTAAGAATTTTAAATCCTTGGTTTTATACTTTAAACACTAGGAAATTCAATTTTAATAATATCTAAGCCTTTTCAAATGTATTTTAGAATAATGTTTATTATTGTCATATATTTTGTAACTCTGTGCTTTTGGGCTTAGGCCGCCACCATCTGCCTCCACTGAGATCTAGTCTTTGTTAGATCGAGAAAAGAAAACAAGTTCCAATTTTTGCCTCTTACTAGTTATAGATTTACACAATGGACATGCTATATTATAATGTTTCGATCTACAAATAATAAAAACTAAGGAATCGTAACTCCCATACTATTACCGTTTTAAATTTGGTTCCTTTCGATCTGTCATGTGACGTCAACCTAGTACCGCTCAAGGCCACCTAAATATTGCAAATGTATTGAAATGTGTACCTAAGGTACACTTTTTTGACAAGTATTGTGGAGCATGTATTTTTAAAGAAGTTACTTTTCCTTAGTTTTTATTATTCGTAGGTTTCGATCTTGTTCCATATTATGGAAACCTTATTAGACAAGAAAAAACATTGTACTGCTTATACGTTGAGTAACTTTTTTAGTAACATATAGTTTAAATAAAGTGCTGGCCACAACACTCTTTATGTTCAAGTTTAAAAATAAATAATATTATAATCTAAAAATACGCTAGTTACTAGTACATCAAGTATTTTATGCTTAAAGAAGGAGGGGCATAATATCATACCCAGCTCATATTTTGAAACTGGGGCAAGGGTATTATAGGTCTACAAGAATCTGATGGCAAAAAGTGAGAAAATAAATTGACTCCAACAATACCGGGGTAGTTGGAATAAAACATTTTGATCCTTTTTTTTTCTTATAGCGGCTGATTCTGTGTGTTAAACATGCAAATATAAAAATTTATCCAATGATCAAGGATATTTTATGAAAATCTGCTGTCAAAAATTGCCATCAGATTCTGGTAGACCTATAAAACCCCAAACCTTTAAAAATATAATAAGTATAAAATATCAAATAAAAAATGCAAATATGTAGCACCAAATATTTAATATTAAGAACTGTATGTTTTATAATATAACGTTTTTCAGAAAATAGTTTTAATTATTATTTTTTCTACAAGTAGAAAAGCTAAGGTGTACTCGGGGAATCGAGACAGTAGCAGTCATGGTCAAGAAACTCGTCATTTTCTATATAAACCGCGATTGATAATGAACTGTCAGATGTTCCTAGTCTAAGGTCGATATCGTATTTTGCATACTCGATGTGAACTGAATATGAAGCATATCACTTCGAACTCATAAAAAGTTGGAGATTATCATTCTTAGTGTCTAAAGTCTAAACACACTAGGCGGAAAATACGCAACTGAACTTCCGTGGCCGATTTTACGTTCCGACGCATTTGGATGACATGACACACGAGAAGAACCGAAATTCAGTTGCGTAAGTGTCTAAACACACTAGGCCATAAAAACGCGGCCGAAGTTCGGCAAGATTACGCCTGCAATGTATTTTAAATTACTGATGACGCACCATGCCGAAATTACGTCGCGTTATATTGTATGCGTAGCGCATTGCTGGCGTAATCATGGCGAAGTTCGGCCGCGTTTTTTCGGCCTAGTGTGTTTAGACACTAACTTTGCCCGAGTATTCAGTGTCTCGAGCGCCGCTGAATCGACGCCGAAAGAAAAAACATTGCCGCCGTATCGCTGCCGAACTTACGCTCGACCGAAGTTAGGCTGTGCGCTATAACTTCGGCCGCGTATCTTCGGCATGGTGTGTTTAGACACTAAGAGTTACCAAGAGGCTTTCCGATGAATCTGTAATAATCTGTGTCTTTATGAAGGGGGTGACAGACGTGCGAGTAAGTACGCGGACTTATGGCTCGACGATCTTAATCGCCTGTGTGTCAGCAAAGAGCCGCGAGCCGCGAGCCGCGAGCCTGGGGGCATGGTAATCCAGTGTGAGCGATTCTCGTGTGTCACCGACGCGAGCCGAGTAAGTTCGCGAACTTAAGTTCGTTAAAACACGCGTGCTTTAAGTTCGTAGTTTCGTACGTCTATCAGGCCTTTAAGAGGTCAATTTTATTCTTAAATATTCTAAATGCAGTGCGAGCATTTTTCATTTAGCGCCTAGACTAAAAAGGTCAATGACCGCTACCGCCATGTTTCGCCGAGTACAGTATAATAATTTTGAAACGGCTTAAATGGTAGGAAATTAAGGAAAATTTCTTACCGTTTAATTGGAGAACAATATAATAGGTCCAACAAAACAATCTGTGTCGGGACAGCTAGTTATAATAATTATTTATTGTATAATTATTGTATAACACATATGAGGCACTTACTTTAAACATTCAACATATTGTTTTAACAATTTTATATTACAGTATTACATCTAATTATTTTTGAAGGAATCACTTATATTAATATTGTTACTTAAAAGTAATTATTTATATTTTAGAATATTATAACTCGTAAAATTTGTGTAAGGCAGTAATGAGACACGAATAAGGCTGCCTTAACATTAAGTCGCGAGTACAGCTGCGGCAGCCGCGCGACTCTGCTTAGTATGGAAGTCGCGCGGCTGCCGCAGTACTCGCGACTTAATGTGAAGGCAGCCCAAGGGTAAGGTTGACAGTCTCATAGTAAAGTAATGTAAGTTCTTTTAAGTAAGTACTTAATGCACTTAAGTACATTTTGAATGTGCAAAAAAAAATATTTGAAAATTTTATCTTTCGAAAACTAGGTGACTATGTAGTTGTGGTATAAAAATATACCTCAAGTATACTTTCTAATATGGGTAACTAATATACAAAAGCTAGATATACCTTTTTTGCCTTTGACATACTTACCCTAAAGTTTACCTAGCACACAACATTATCGCATCGCGAAGTAGTTTTTTTTTAATATTAAGTAAGTATATGAAAATTTTCAGTATGTTCTAAGTACTATGTTTGCTGTTGGTCGTCCGCGTCGACGTATTTGATGTGTTCTAAGTAAGCCTTGTGGGCGGTCTCGCGGAGGCTCTGCTCGGAGGCGTGGCCCAGCTGTTGCACCATGCGTGTGAAGTGTCCCGTTTCGTTCTGCAGCAGGTCGTGGGGGTGACCACACTCGACAATCCGACCGGCTTCCATTACCTGGGAAATTGTATTGTTAGACGTTAGTAAACGAGAAAATAGTGGGAGAGTAGAGGGCTGAAACGTCGAATATTATGACGTGTAACTGCGCCGCACACTGAAAAAGATTGGGAACCCTATACTCTATTCCAGCGGTCGGCAACACGCGGCCCGCGAACGTCTTACTTGCGGCCCGTGAATGTTTTGTGAATTAAAGTTATATGTATCAAAAACAATGTTTTCTAATATTGCCAGTAGTTATCGACAGTCGCCACTTAAGCACCTAGCTGTTTGTGTCATTTTATAACAAACACTTATTTCCCCTTATTATGTGTAGGTATATTGAGCTTCTAGGGTTAATACGAGTATGAGGTCTGCGGCCTGCCTTTGGTTTATTTTGCCACCTTGTGGCCCTTCCCTGCAAAAAGGTTGCCGACCGCTGCTCTATTCGATTAAAAAAAAGTAGTGACCGACCGAACTTTCGGTTTCGGTTTCGGCTAGTTTCGGCCAAAAAATCTAGTTTCGGCCTTAGTTTCGGTTTCGGCCAAAAAATAGCCGAAACTTTCGGCCCCGCCGAAACTCCAGTGTTCATGAATTTTCGTGCGTCGTTCGGTAAACTTCGCAGTTAACTCGTGCTTGCTCGTCGTCAAGGCCCCGGCTCATTTCGCCACCATCCATTTAATCGTGTTTTGAGATTATGTTTTGCAAATTAGTGCCAAATTACTAAGTATTTATTTTGTTTTTATTAGTACTTCGTTTTATTTTCATCAAATTGTCTAAACTTATTCTTATCGAACATTAGAGGTATATTGTTGATTTTTATTTCTAAACGACAAACGCACGTTTATTTAATATAGGTAACTGTTGGTGAATTACGTGCTATGTTCTTATTTTAACAATGTTTTCCAAACAAACGATAAAGTAAATGCTATGATAAATTGATTATATTGTGTGTGAACTTTATAAATACTTAATAATTTTGTTAGACTATGAGATATAGCTTGCGAGATTTTTCTAGTCAATCATTTCGCCTCATTCTTTTCCTTTTACCACGCTTTTATTTATATGTAAAATAATTAACCTTTAACTATGGACGCGCAGTCTCATAGACCGTTCCGACCCTGGTCCTGCTAGAATCTTATCTACCCCACTTCCCCGTAAGCTTCACACTTGCGGCCCTCATTACACAAGTCGACAAAAAATATTTTTTTCTTGTGCCTGTTACTTAATGACTACTATCCGATTATTTGCATTTAAAAATAACCAGAAACATAAATAAAAAAAGGTTGCTTTTATAGTCTTGGCGAAGATAAATAAAAATACTTATAAGATTTTTTCAAAATTCTTAAGAGACTAACGCTCGTCGTGACCAAGATAAAGGGGTTTGGATATCAGAGTTGGAACGGGAAGTTTGCCGCTGACGCTTACTGTGCGTCTTTAATTTTTAGAGAAATTATGAGTGTACTTG
Organism: Cyaniris semiargus; assembly: GCA_905187585.1. Classification (NCBI taxonomy): domain Eukaryota; kingdom Metazoa; phylum Arthropoda; class Insecta; order Lepidoptera; family Lycaenidae; genus Cyaniris; species Cyaniris semiargus. The sequence goes on along the minus strand of LR994554.1, from coordinate 9,746,594 downwards.
AAAGCGTAAAAATATCTTGAAAAATGTGTAAACTGGACGTAAAAAGTGTTTGCTGTATTTGCGGAAAATTTATTAAAGTAAGAGCAAAAATGTTACTTGCACCGACAAATAAAAGGATTTATCAAGCCTTTGAAACAAATTTTAAACTTCCTATTAAAAACCAGAATAAATATGGATGCCACATATCTCACGTACTTATTGAAGAGGCATGATACAATCTATGTTTGGAGTATGCTCAACTAAATACAAACAATATCAAATTTTAAACCTAATTTATATATTTTTTCCTTCTAATTATTTTTAGTGAATGTTAGTAATTATATATAAATGAAATAAACAAATATATTTTATTCTTTTAACACCTAACTAAAAGAAATAAAATACAACCTGCATATGCATATTCTACAAAATACACGAGAAAAGTTTTTGCTACATTTGCGGAGAATTTATTAAAATAAGAGTTAAAAAGTTAGTTGCATCAACAAATAAAAGACTCAGTCGAGCCTATGAAACAATTTTAAACTTCTTATTTAATACCAGAAAAAAATAGGAGCGCCACATACCGAAGCACACAACAAGCTATAATATTTGGGGTATGCTCACCTAGATACAAAAAATATAAATTTTAAATCTAAATTACATATTTTTTTCTATTTCAATTTAATTTTGGGAATATAAGCAACGATATAAATAAAATAATAATAATATTTTATTTTATTCTTTTGATATCATTGTTTCTCTAATTTATTAAGTGTAAGATATCCAAATTGGGTATACAGAAGTCAGGCACAAAAATCGAGTTATCTTAGGTTTAGTGGCAAAACGTCTTCTGAACCAAAAAATTGTGACGCCAACTGCAAGTTTACTTAGTTATTTCTTAGTAATTTCGTTTTGAACTTCGACCGCGCTCTGTGAGACTGCATGTCCGTGTTTCTCATACAAAGAATATGACTGAAATGAGGCATTTTGTTATTTTTTTAATTTGATTGTCAAACAGCTTTCATTTTAGTAACTAGATGGCGTATGGGTAGACAACTATCGGTAATACCATCATTAATTGCTACAAAACTGGGAAAAAGAATGTAAAACTTGATACATTTCAATTTGAAAAAGACGCAATAATATTCCAACGAATAGGATAGTAAAGTTATTAAAACGATGTTTTAGTTAAAACTCACGGAAGAAATAGCCCTATTTACCTTTATTCACACCAAATGTCACAGGAATTATACATTTTTGTTTTGAAAACATCTTACCTGCACTTGTGCAAGATAACGGATATTTAATGGCTAATATTTTACCAATAATGAACATCAAAAACCCAAATAACACAATTTGGGAAAAAATAATAAAAACTACACCAACAATTAAAAGTAGAAGAAGTGTCAAAGTAACATGCCCGCCAAAACTCTTTCAGTTGTCAGTTTTTAGTTTTCAATACTTGTCAAGTATTATATTATGTCAGCGTGTTCCTAAACTGTTACCAGTATACTGGCCTAATCGCTTAGGCCAATGATCGCTCAGACGTATGTTCTTCGTGAAATTTAAACTAGAGGGACAAAGCAAAAAACATAGTAATATATGGAAATATATAAATACATACAGTTTTATGTTAATATTATGCTAACGGAAACTAGGTTTAAGATATTTTGATTTATGTCACACTTGACAGGCCACTGAGATTTTTTAGAAACACAACCCATATGTAGTCAGTGATGCCAACCTGCATATAATTTCAGATCGGTGGGGAACCAATAGAAAATCTAGAAGTGTCTATCGTCGCGCCGTCTGGTAGAGATCAAAAAAGAGAAAACAACCCATTGATTGTATTTTCTGTAGTAAATGTCTTAAAAAAAATTCTGCTCAAGTTTTAGGGTAATCCTTCGTTCTAATACATTAAAAACTTGGAATCGGATAAAAAAACGGAATATGATACTGAAAAGTTTCTAGGGAACATATTCGAGTCTAAGAGCAATAGCGCACTAGTGGCTAGGCCGCAGCGGCCAGGTGTGCGTGGTCTATGGCGGTTTCATACTAATCTACCTATCTAATCTACTACCCAGCCGCTAGTGTGCTATTGGAGTAAGATTAATAATATTTATTTTAAGAAATGTCACAAAAAGTAAAATATCCAATTTGGCACATTTTCTTATGTGTTAACAAATGTTACAGAACAGTAAATTTCAGTAAATAATCGTCATTTTAAATGTTTTATCGAGTTTCGGTTTCGGTTTCGGTTTCGGCCGAAACTGAGAGTAAGGCCGAAAGTTCGGTTTTGGTTTCGGTTTCGGCTGAAAAATCAGTTTCGGTCGGACACTAAAAAAAAGTATCAACAGACCAAACTGACTATACGCCGCCGAATGTGAGCAGGCTCACTGTGGGCCCCAGTGTGAACGTGAAAATATACGGTATCGAATGTCCGCGCCTACGCCTAGCGTAATGGAGTATAGTCGGTTAGGTGTGAACGAAAAAGTGAATATGTATGGAAATACAATAAACTGCGTAACGTTCGCTCACATTCGGCGGCTCACAGTCGTTTTGGTGTAAACACGGCCTAATGTCACATAGACCGTGTTCATATTCACCAACTCTAGTTAGGTACAGCCATTCAATCGGTCTAGACTCTAGAGGCATCATTATTCATTAGAAATATTTAAAATTTTACAAAATATATAAAAAATATGCTCTTTCAGCGCTGCTACTTTTACAGTGAACTGTGAAGTGTTTTGTTACACCCTGTATAATACCGAAAAATCTATGTTCTTTAAATTGAGTTTACAAGGAACTGCTGTATGCAAATGTATCAAATCGTAATACGAGTAGTTATAATGATAAATGAATTGCAAATATAGAGATAACATGTACCAATATAGGAAATTGTAGATTGCATGAGTGCCTGGACTAGGTACCTACATATATACTATACATATACGGTAACAGCACTGATCCAATATTTGATTATGCTTATATTGAACTATGCATGATTAAGATTTAAGACCTTAGGTCTTAAGTAAAGAACAAATGTGCAGATAACAATTATAGCTTGACTAAAATTTTCCTAATTCAGTAGGCGCCAGTTTTAGGGTTCCGTAGTCAACAAGGAACCCTTATAGTTTCGATCTGTCCGTCCGTCTTTCCGTCTGTCTGTCTGTCCGTCTGTCTGCCCGCGGACTATAGCCTAGGATCTGCAAAGCTGTAATTCGGCATGAATGCACATATGCCGACAAAATGGTATATAAAATCTTAAAAAAATATGTTTTTTATGATACCTCCCCTAGACTTCAAGCGGGGATGATAGATATATTTTTTTCTGCGTCCACCCCACCGTGTGGGGACTGGGGACTGGGGTGTCGTAGGATAGGTTTTTTAAAAATATTACGAGTATTCATAGATCATTTTCCGATTTAGGGATCCATTTGTGAAATATGAAGTTTCAAAGCTGAAGAAATAAGATTAAGAGTCTAGTGTCCCTCCTTCTTTCTACCAGCTAAACGGTTGCTTCTGGAAATGTGAAAAAATTCACGGGAGTCGGAAATACGTATGCTGAATTTTAAGAGGAAAACTATCACGGCTAAGAAGACTTCATATGTTATTGAGTAATATTCGGTCAACTAAAAAAAAATTATTCGGCGATTTATAAAAGAACATTTCGTTCAAATTCCTTTGAACGTAACTGAAATGATGTTGTTAGTATTGTAAAACACATTATAAATGTGCATACATTGACCATACAAAAAATATCAAAAACTAGCGGTACTACCATAGTGTAAGGAGGGGAAGTAAGTTATCTTCATACAAACGCACCGCGTGCGGCTTGTATGTGTGCGCCATAGTATCTATGCGTCGCCTCACGCACACTTAACAAAATCTCAACCCGTTTCTCAGTGCGCCAGTCGGGAGTATTAGTGTTCCGACTTCCGTGGCCAGTCGGGGCTAACACTGCATGAGGTTCGCGCGTCACGGCTTTTCGGCACCGCTAAATGAAACAAAAATGCATGATAATCGCAGGAGACACTATTGCTGGGTGGTTGAGAGTCTTAATAAATCATCAAATCTTAGAATTGCCTTCGCCGCTGGCAGGTTTATTTTTTATTTTTTTTAGGGTTCCGTACCCAAAGGGTAAAAAAGTGACCCTATTACTGAGATTTCGACTTTAAGGGGGGCTCCCATACAAAAAAAAACACAATTTTTCCCTATTTTCACTCTATAACGGTACGGGACCCTTCGTGCGCGAGTCCGACTCGCACTTGGCCAATTTTTAAAATATAAATAATGCTGCTCTGTATCTCGAATACATTTCTATATTTGATAGGAAAACCATTGTTGAACTTAATTGACTAATAAGAGATGTGTTATATTGCTAAAATTGACAACCCTAAGACAATAAAATCGCGGATTGGGCCGGAGATAACCTAAATACTGTTATTTATACTGCACACCGATTCGTTATGTCTTGTTCGGTTATTGTTGCATAAAGGTGATTGCACATTTATCAGCACGAACGCGCCGAACGTGTTACGTGCCGCATTTTAGAATTCGTTGTGAAATGATGTGACGTCACATCTCGCACATTCGTCCGCACCGTACGTGTACCATGCGGTGCGTTTGACCAACGATGTCAATACTTGGATATGGCATACGCCATCAAAACTGTAGCAATGTTTTTGCATGCAAAATGTGTATCGAGAAAATATTGTTGTCCTTTTTTGTCTTACAGTAATAGCATATACTACTTTCTCTTTCACTCATTCACGCTTTCAATGCATATTTTACGTAATCAATGCACTAAACACGTCCGACTGTCATCGCGTCCTAAGGCACACTGCTCTCAGATGAGTGAGCTGACTGAGCTCACTCATTTCGAGGGTGACACATTTTCGCGCTGACGATTGTATGGAATGCCGCTTCTAAAGGTTATAATTCTATGCGTTTGACGCATACGGCGCGTACGGTGCTGAAAAATCTGCGATCTGCTTAAAACAGCGATCAGTAGCGGCGTTAGGGGGGGCGACACTGGGCGACTGCCCGGGGCGCCGGGTAAAATGGGGCGCCGCACGTCATATAAAAGGGCGCCTGGCCGATTTTTTCGTATGTATTTGAATCGAAGTTAGGGGGCGCCGAAGGAATCTCGCCCAGGGCGCTGGTAGGGCTAACGCCGGCCCTGACAGCGATAATGTTGTCACGAGTGACATGAGACACATAACTGAATATACCTAAAGTAATAATTAATTAATTATGCTAGTAAATCGACCGTAGCCATTACGTTCCAATATAACGAATATAGTGCAGGCGGCCGGACGTGTGTTACGGTTAGGTATGTGCACACATACGGTGCGGGCAGTTACAACAATAAATTATTTGCCTCTCATTAAAAATATAACGGCCAGTGAGTATACATAATATAATTATTAAAATAGATGACATCTATTTTAATTATAAAATGATAGTTTATTGGTTTGCTTGGCGTTGTCAAAGATTCAAAATATAATAATTGAAGACATAAGTGGATGAAGTGGGTAAGTAACAATTATTTCCTCCCTCATGGGCGTAGCTAGTATTTTAACCCATCAATCCCCAAGCGGCACCCGGGTGTCGCATAACAATTGAAAATATGTCTGCGATTCCCACGATCGAGGTATTACGGGGGTTAATTCCAAGGCCCCCTGTGGCCCTGTGTTATTTTTATGACAAAAAAATACCAACAAATAACCATACCAACAATCATAAGCGCGTTCTTAAAAAATAATAATATCAGGTGGGAAAGCTTAGATAAGGCATATTCTCATAGACTTGACTAGACTACCTAATAAAAAAAACTATTTAGTTTAGCATTTCAGTTTTTGTAAGTAATTTTATGTCGTTGGCAAAAATTATAGTTAATATGTCAAATGAACTCAAATGCCAATCAAATTTGATAATTTATTAAAGTATTCATATCAGAATTCAGAAGGTTTACTTACAACAACTCTGTCGGAGTCGGCGACGGTGTGCAGTCTGTGGGCAACTGTGAGGACGGTGCAGTCGGAGAAAAATTTCCGAATCGACTTTTGGATCAGCGCGTCCGTGCTGCAAAAAAATTGGTTGAAAATACATTCTAAAAGTTATGGTCTAAGATGTGAGTCAGGCAGTAAACTTCATAGAAACTATATGAATTGTTTGCCTTGGTTCACAGTCTGACAAAACTTTATTTTCATGGATAAGTGGATAACGAATCCTAGATCTAGAAAAACTCTGCGGAAACACAGTTCTGAAATACCACTTACCAATCTTACTGGTTTCATGGCTATAGTGGAATCACTTGCTATAAAAAGTTGCAATATGTTCTTCGCCAGATTTTTTTTTATAAAATAAGGGCGCAAACGAGCAAACGGGTCACCTGATGGAAAGCAACTACCGTCGCCCATGGACGCTCACAACTACGAGCTGCAGGTACGTTGCCGTCCTTTATTTTAGTGTTTAGTTAGATAATATCTTCTAAATAGTATATATTAGTTTATATTTCCACTCACTTGGGATCCACATTAGCGGTGGCCTCGTCTAGTACCAGCAGACGGTTTCGTGCGAGCGCCGCGCGCGCTAGACAAAGAAGTTGCCTTTGTCCGGCGCTGAAGTTTGTACCGCCAGACTCTACGGCGGCTGTTAGCGCTGTCACGTGACTCTTTAGCTCCACCTAAAAAGTCAGAAAAGGTTTAAGTTAAGCCCGTAACCCGGGCTAAAGAAAAGTTTTTTTTTATTTGTAACCATTGCGTATGTCAAACTTTGGTTTGGGTCAGTGTATAACTTTTTATATGATGCAGAAAGGTTAAACTGTGTTCTTCTGCTAACAGACAGTCACAAAATTTAAAAAATTACCACAATATACGGACCTGTTCCAACGCTTGCCAAATTTCCGCATCGGTATATTTGTCGAAGGGGTCCAAATTGTATCGCAAACTAGCCGAAAACAGCACCGGCTCTTGTGGAATGATGGAAATTTTCGACCGCAGTTCCTGTTAAAAATAGTAGGTAAATTAGGAATTTGGATGAAAAGAGCCGTGTTCGTAAAATATGTTAGTTTCATGGTCGCAACGAATGACACCAACATTTTGCCTTTTTGAAACTCTCTTCCTACACTTTTTCAGTATCCCACAGAAGCGTAGCTAGGTAATCGAGGATCCAGGGACAAAAAAATTGGGGTACCAGATTCATCGTCCCGCGTTGCCCCTAATAGCTACGCCACTGCTTGTGCCGTTAAGTAATAGAGACCCCCTTTAGTAGATTAAAAAAAAAGTACCTTAAGAGCGATGTTTCCAGTGTCTACGTCATCAATGTACACATGTCCGTCGATCGGGGCCAGGCGGAACAGCGCAGATATGAGTGATGACTTGCCCGCGCCCGTCCGTCCTACCACTCCCACCTGTTTACAGACGTTACTGGTTAAGCATGTAAATATTTGCCGTGCCTATCTATTTAAATTTGTTGAGTACGTACGTTACGTACGTTACGGCGTAATATTATCCTGACCACAGATATTTTTATTTTAAGGACTACAAATTCATGTTGAAGGCATGGTTAAATATTAATCTCAAGATGGTTAGCTCAATATACTATTTTATGTAGATTGTGTTTTGTATGGAAACTAGGCTTTCGACCTGAATTACACATTTTTGAAATAAGAATGTCTGTAGCCAGGCTAACGTACTTTTTTCGAGGTTAGAGTGGTTAGATTTACACGCTGTCCTCTATGTTACTAACAATTTATTGGTTACTTACAGTTCCAATAAAGTAATGAAGTAAAGAGAAAATAATATGTAATAAATGCTTTATTCGCACATTAAGGCAATGCACAGTACACACTAAAAATAAACAAACAATAAACCAACAACACAAAAAAAATACTGCTAACTAAAATAAACAACACAGAAAGAAAAAACAATTTTAAAAACCAAACACACAAGAACAAAAAAAATGGCATATCAATAGGCAGTGCATTGCTTAATGCCGAAACGGATTTCCACTCAGGTGTATTACCACGGCGCAGAACACCGCGGTAGATCTTCCGTGGTTCCTACATTAAGTATGACGCACGACAGACTCAACAAGCAACATAAATAATAATATATAACCAATATAGTAATAATAATATAAAAACAATATGATAATAAAATAATGTTAACATCATAGAATATAATACTTAAATTAATTTAAAACGGTAGTTCCTATTTTGTAATATAATATTGTTTGCAATTAACAATAAGTACGGCACTGCACAATGTACCTGCACCTGTGACGTAACGACATTCCAGCTTAGCAGATATGAGATTTAGTTTAAGATCAACCCAAGTATATTTAAAATGCCCACCTTCCATCCACTCTCAATCACAATATTGAGGTCCTTAAGTACGGGGTCAGCTTCCTTGTCGTATCTGAGGAAGAGGTCTTTAAAGACGAGTCTGGCGCGTTGCGGCCAGTCCTTAGGCGGCGCTGGGCCATCCGTATTCTCTTGCGGTAAGGACGTGAATTGCACGACACGCTCCACGCTGGTCATCTGAGAAATCACCTCCGTGGTCTGTTTGATACCGTACTGCACCATGTTCACAAGAATCAACCCTTGACTGAGAGCTAAGCCTACGCTTCCTGCGTTTGTTGAGCCTGTAATAAATATGCACATCGTTTAAAATTATTATTATTACTTTTTTTTTTATGAAATAAGGGGGCAAACGAGCAAACGGGTCACCTGATGGAAAGCAACTTCCGTCGCCCATGGACACTCGCAGCATCAGAAGAGCTGCAAGCGCGTTGCCGGCCTTTTAAGAGGGAATAGGGTAATAGGGGAGGGTAGGGATGGGAAGGCAAGGGAATAGGGGAGGGTAGGGAAGGGAAGGGAATAGGGGATTGGGCCTCCGGTAAACTCACTCACTCGGCGAAACACAGCGCAAGCGCTGTTTCACGCCGGTTTTCTGTGAGAACGTGGTATTTCTCCGGTCGAGCCGGCCCATTCGTGCCGAAGCATGGCTCTCCCACGTATGAAAATTACTTAATCTAAAATATGAATTCGATATAATAACGTAAATGCAGGTAGATTGATCTTTAGGTAACGCAAGTTGTTAGCACTCTCAAATAACATATTCTACATGACATATCTAAACCCTTTTAAAAATTATCATAACACGTTTACTTGTAGTAATTACAGTTATTGCCTTTTAGTATATTTTATTTAACTCCATTGATACGTCATACGTAAGACAGAAGGACTGTCGGGATCAGTCAGTAACTTTTTACTCACCATGATCTTGTAGGAGGAATGTGTATGAAACGACGATAACATACGATGCCGATATCAAACTCAACCACACAGCGAATGTTGTGTTTGTGATTAAAGTTAGGTACCTGTTGACAATAATGTAAATTTTAGTGAAAGTCCCTATTAATAATAATATATTTACGGTGGTATCATCGAAATCCCTAAAAAAATCGCCTACAATATACGAATTAAATACAGCAACTTTCAGGAATTCGTTTTTCACACATCATCGTTGCTCTATAATTGCCATAAAAAAAAAAAAAAAACAAAAATAATGTTCACATTTTATAATAGGTAAGTATGGCAAAAGATATTTAACAAAAGAAACATTCTAAAGTTCTAAACAAAGAACTAACCAGGCAGAAGTGTGTACATCCTGTTTGTCGTCGAACTGTATCCGCAGTAGGTCCTGCGCGCCACACGCCCGCACCGTGGTCAGACCCGCCATACTCGCCGACACGTGAGAGAACACCGGGGAGCGGGATACGCCCTCCACTCTGGATGAAAAATTCGCGATGAACAAGGATAATCTTAAAGACCTCCTTTTTTGGTAGCCTAGTGATGATGTCCCTGACTTTTTTCAGAAAAAGGGTATTGGGCCCTAAAGCAGGGTCCTATTTATGTGTATACCTTAGCTATGCCTCTGACTTCGCTAGTTATAAGTATTAAACTAGCGAAGTCAGAGGCAAAAAAACTAAATAAAATTTTAAAGTTAATTATTATTAACTTTAAAATTTTAGAGCTGATAAAAAGTTAGAGCTCGACAAGGCTTTAAATGAACGTGGCGAAAAAAGGAACTAACGCCGCCATGATACAAAAACGCCATTTTTGACAGTTCTCCTTTACCAGCAGCGCCCCCACACACGTTCATTTAAAGCCTTGTCGCACTATAGTTCACTATTTCACAATTTTTTTTCAATTTTTTTATTCTGGACTGAATTTTTTTAGACAACCCACTTGCAATATAATTGACATACGTAATTAAATATAAAATACTTTTCATCCATTAACCAGCTCGGTGAAGGTCGTTCTATGGTGGAATCCTATACTGGATTTCACGTCTAGTTTTTCGGATATTTACATTAAAATTTGGCGAATTTTTGTATACACCTGCCATTTTTCTAACCGAAAACAATTAAAATAAAAGAGATTACAAGGTTTTATATTCAGTAATAAGAAGTATAATTTATAATGGTTTATTTGACCCAAAAAAGTAAAATATTGAAAGCAACTCTATTGTCTTATTTCAACTTCATATACGTACGTCGCTCACTAGTCTTGTCCAAAACACTTACTGCGTTCGCGCGTCCGTTCGCGTTAGTATTAGAGCAGTAAACAGTAGCTTTTGGTACTTAATTTAACACAGAGACAGACACCATAACTATTTTAGTTGTATTTAAGTAAGTACATGTATTAACATTCGCAAATACTGGCAGTCTGCCACCTACAAGTATAAGAAATCAATTCTAGTGCAAACAAAAATTGCTATTGCGTCGAAAATAGACGTGCTAGGTGAATTCTGACTACATATATTATTTAGATTTAACTTATCCATAATTTGTATTACGTCCACAATGTGGATCGTTATATTTTTAAAAAACCTATCCAACGACACCCCACACGGTCGCGGTGGGGTGGTCGCGAAAAAAAAAATCATCCCCGCTTGATGTGTAGGGGAGGTACCATAAAAAATTTTTTTTTAAGATATTATATACCATTTTGTCGGCATCATTAATATCAAATATGTGCATTCCTGCCGAATACAGCTTTATTATTTATTTATTAACCTATAGTCTCTGAGCAAAACCGCGGACAGACAGAAGAACAAACTGAAACTATAAGGGTTCCTTGTTGACTACGGAACCCTAAAAAACAGTAAAAATAGTAATGAAAAAATAAAATTACTTTTATATAAAATAATAATCACTGGTCGGCATAAAAAAAAGCAAAAAACTGTATATATTGTGGAGTCCACATATTATGTGGACTCTTGTTTGTTGGTCGCCTACCTTGAGATTTTCTTGTGTTGTACTCGTCTAACAATTTTACGTTTCACAATTTGACGGTTTCACTTCGATAGATTACAATCTACAGAATAATAATACGTTAAATTGTAAGCAGTATGTTGCGGTTCACAATCTTTCGACTGTTCACAATCTCGCGAGATAGATTATAATCTAACGCTATTTACAATCTTACGGTGACATATACACTTTTGCTCTTTTTTTTATGCCGACCAGTGATTATTATTTTTATTTTAACTTTTTGTGTGTGACATGGGTGTTTTACACAGACATAGATCAATATATAATTTGTGTGGTGTTTTATGAACCAATATTTTTCAATTTAGAACTTATTTCAAGTATACAAGGTGTAACAAAACTAAGTGATACCTAGTACTTTAGGGTGTGTATGTGTTCCTTGTAGAGAGTTCACTGTGAAAGTGGCAGCGCTGAAAGACCAAATTTTTTTTTTCACTTTTGTATGGGCAAGCGCCCCAGCAGCGTCACGAGTTTCCCCATACAAAAGTGAAAAAAAATTTTGGTCTTTCAAGCGCTGCCACTTTCACAGTAAACTCCCTACAAGGAACACATACACACCCTAAAGTATTATCACTTAGTTTTGTTACACCCTGTATAATTTACCTTTTTATAGCTTGTGCCGTAGTCAGGTATACGATGGTCCAAAGGTACATGAGTATACCACAGAATAAAGTTGTCAGTACCATGTATGGATTTACAATCGCTACCATCACTAAAATACCCATCATCACCATGAAAACCTAAAAATAAATGCAATTTTATTATTTTTCGTCAAATAAATTCAAAAGGCACTGATGGCAGTTGTAAATAGCAGTTTTGGTTAAAGTTGAAAATTATAAATGGCACGTTTAATAACTAGTTCGGCAGTTAAAACAAAGCAGAAAAGTAAACAAAAATGAGCAATAAAAAATAATCAAATGGATCAGTGAATATACATATATATTTGAGCAGGAATATAATTATTGAACGAGCGGTTACGCGTGGGCAGTAATAAATCGAAATTTGTCAGTAAGAAATCTCATTCTAAAGCAATTCTATAAACAATGAGGTGGTAAAATAAAATAAAAATACCGGCTAAGTGCGTGTCGGGCCACGCGCAATATAGGGTTCCGTAGTACCGCTAGTTTTTGATTTTTTTTTATGAAATAAGGGGGCAAACGAGCAAACGGGTCACCTGATGGAAAGCAACTTCCGTCGCCCATGGACACTCGCAGCATCAAAAGAGCTGCAAGTGCGTTGCCGGCCTTTTAAGAGGGAATAGGGTAATACGGGAGGGTAGGGATGGGAACGGAAGGGAAAAGGGGAGGGTAGGGAAGGGAATAGGGTAGGGGATTGGGCCTCCGGTAAACTCACTCACTCGGCGAAACACAGCGCAAGCGCTGTTTCACGCCGGTTTTCTGTGAGAGCGTGGTATTTCTCCGGTCGAGCCGGCCTATTCGTGCCGAAGCATGGCTCTCCCACGTTGTAATTTTTGTATGGTCAATGAATCACTGAATACGTAAAGGGACATGTAAGACCTAGCCACTTAAGACCAGTATTATGTATAAAGAAGTAGTAGTATAGTCTACCAAAAATAACGAACACCTATGGCTTTAGAACATTAAAACATATCATACCTTTTTACTTAAATGAATTACCTGCCGATTTACAATCCATGTATTTAAATACAATTACAACTACAAAGGTAAATATAAAAAAAAAATATTTAAAAAATCCAAGCTTGAGTATTAGCTGAAACATAACTACTAACTACTAAATAGCTGCTAAAACCAACTAACCAACAACTAACCAACTAACGAACATTTACCTCTCTTTTCAATGAACTTGGTCTTGAGTTTGAGTGTCACTGCTCGCTATGATCTGCCGAACTATTTATCGAACCGCTCATTCTATCATTTTTAGCGCTCATTCAGTTATTGGACTGCTCGATTATTTTTAAAATTGACATTGTACGATATGATACGATATATGTAAAGCGCTTATTCCACTTCACTAAATTTAGAAGTTCTAACTAGGATCCTACAAAATTTAGTCAAGTGGAATAACATTTAAAAAGTTAGAATCCTAATTAGGATCCTAAATAGGAAAAAATGTGGCTTCTGAATGACTAAATCAGTGTTGCCAGATGGTTTCAACCTTTTATCTGTAGTGAGAACTGCTAAATCTGTATTAATGTCAACAAAATAATAACCTATTAATCATTATCTACGCTTTTTTAATGAAAAAAGGGATACGTATTGCCTTGATAAGGTGATAATCGTATAATAAATAAAAATAAACTTAAATTATATTTATTTTAAGTAAAAATACATAATAAAATCTAATAAAAAAAATTGAACACACTAAGGGCCTGTTTCACTACTTCCTGATAAAGTGCCAGATAGGCTATCCAAACTTTTTTGACAGATTCTCCATACTTTATCAGCTGTCAAGTTAAGTTCTGGATAGAATATCTGGCACTTATCAGGAAGTGGTAAAACAGGCCCTTAACATAATAAAATAAAATAAAAACATGGCATTAGGATAGAAATATGTATATTATTTACATTTGTAATTTTTTTTGTTAAATTTTGACAGCAACTGCTCATCAATCTCTAGAATCAAGATTATAGCATTCGTAGCATTCGTAGGTAATTTCTAAAGTCTGCTGGTTCCAAGTAGTTCAGAAAGTTCATAATTCATAAATTTTCGTGGAGCAAAAATTCTTTCAACCATCTTTTTCGCCTTTTATATATTTCGATTTTCATTGAGCCAACAGGTAAGCCTATGAGAAGACCAATTTTTTGTTGCTTTGACAGAACTCGAGTCATTAAGAAGACGTCTGGCTAAAATCGCCGCGTGGTCACAACTGATTTAGTCACTAAATTAGGACAAGTGGAATAAGAAGCTTCTAATTAGTCTCCTTTTTAGGATCCTAGCTAGGACTTCTAAATTTAGTGAAATGGAATAAGCGCTTTAACCGGCGTGAGACAGCGCTTGCGCTGTGTTTCGCCGAGTGAGTGAGTTTACCGGAGGCCCAATCCCCTACCCTATTCCCTTCCTTTCCCTCCCCTATTCCCTTCCTTTCCCTCCCCTATTCCCATTCTCTTCCCATCCCTACCCTCCCCTATTCCCTCTTAAAAGGCCGGCAACGCACCTGCAGCTCTTCTGATGCTGCGAGTGTCCATGGGCGACGGAAGTTGCTTTCCATCAGGTGACCCGTTTGCTCGTTTGCGCCCTTATTTCATAAAAAAAAAGAAATATAACCGACTAATTAATTTTTTGTTACTGTCCATGTTTTACTGTCGCAATAATTATTATTAATCAACCGCCATTAAATTAAATAACTGCCCACTTTTTTTTCAACTGATCATAATAACATCTCAAATATTTAAATAACTGCTCAAAAAATTAGTTCCCAATTCAAAAATACATTTATTCGGTTTGTCCTCGTCTAGCAGGGTCAGATTAACCATAAGAGGGGCCCTGGGGCGACGCAGACAGATGCCTTTTTTAGCCAAAATATTGACCAGCAAAAATTGTGTAAATAAAATAGTACTTAAGTGAATTTACCTGAATACTGTCTAAGTACATTCTTGGTAGGATTTCGTCTACCACTCCCATGTCTTTGGAGAACCGATTGAGAATGCGACCAGACGGATTAGTGTCGAAAAATCTCATCGTTGCAGACAGAATGTTACTAAACATTGTGTTGTGAAGTTTAATTGAGCTTCTCATGCATACCCACAAGAACAGCATTGATCTGGAATGAAAAAATATTTTTATTATTTTTCAAAAATAAAACTTAAGTTATAATTATAAATTAAGTATATAAATTAAGTATAAATCAAGAGAAATTTTACGCTCACCTTGTCGTTGTCAGAAGAATGCAACCAAAAATTAAAGTGCCCCAAACAATAATATAAAATGGATGTTCCACCGAATCGCTGTTCCCAAGAGTCATAGCGGTTAATGCAGTCTTTACTATGGTTCCGATCACAGTTGAGTTCGGTGTAATTGTCTCAGTCTCAGTATCGTTTACAGTCGAGAGAGGAATTACGTTTGTCGAGTTTAAAACACCGATTTTGTTTTCGTAAGTCGCCTCGACTTTGTTCATCCTGAAATTATAACGAGAGTATGAAACATACACTGTACACTGTACAGTGTACAATGCGACAACGCTATAAATGAACGTGGTGCAGGTAAAGGAGAACTGTCAAAAATGGCGTTTTTGTATGACGGCGGCGTTAGTTCCTTTTTTCGCCACGTTCACTTTACTTACTGAACAATATAATTTTATTTCGTTATGTTATAGGGATAAAATAATCACCAGAAAGTCAGCCAAAGATCACTCATAGACGTCACGATTTGAGCCAACAAAATAAACACTATGGTAGACAACATAAGGAACCAATTGGCACCGGCACGGAAGTACTTCATGTATACAGCGGAAGATACGCGACCTGAAAAAAAAAAATGAAATATGTATAATTATGCGTCTAGTTAAAAATGTGTTAGGTAAGAATCTTGGTGTAAAATCGAAGAGACGCATTGTAAAAGTACATTAGAATATTATAATGTTGAAACATTTTGCATTGAAAATGCTATCTGCAAATGTTAGTTAAGCGATAAAAAGTATCCCATCAAAAACATTTTCATGTAAAAATGTTGCCAAGATGAGAACATATTATAGTTCGTGGTGTCAAAAAGTAGTGAGATATCATGTAGAGCCAAGTTTCTAACCTTACATACTCAGCCCTAAAACTCAAAACCTTAATTTGACACTAAAGCGCGGCAAAATACTTGATAATAAAATAATGTGTCAGCCGTACGAGAAGAATCTAAAAAATCTACACATTAGTCAAAATCGGTGGCCTGGCCATTTTAAAATAAAAGTTATTACAACAGAAAAGTAAGTTCAAAGCCCATAGCATGACGAATAACAAAATGACACGAGAAGACAAGAAACATACTAACTTATCTCATACTAACATCCCCCCCTCTATATCAAGGGGATGGGATAGGTTAGGTTGGGTTTGATAATTTTTTTGTTGTTTCTGTACTAATAGTATGTTACAACTTACATACTAAATTTCAGCTTTCTCAGACTTCAGGAAGTACCCTAACAGTTTTGATGATCGGTGAGTCAGTGACAAAATTGTGGGTTTTTGGACACCTATAAAATCTAAAGTATAATAGTAACAATATTCAAACTTTTCGCATTTAATTATTATACTCATGTCATAAAATTTTGAAATTTTCAACTATCTGGCACTATCCAAACTAAAGTTACGAGGGTTCAAAAATACGACGAAACGTTTCGAGAAAAGGTAGGTAGTGCCCTTGCGCGCTTCGCTTGGCTCATCTTGGCGGAGGCACTCCCGTGCCCCCAGATTCAAAGATTGTAATAACAATAACGTCTAGCTTCTGATAATCTGTAAAATTGTTTAAATTATGAAGAAACGCCTTCATTGTTTTCTTAAATCAAACATGATGCATGATGCAAATGTAAAGGTATATTTAGGATGCAACAGAATAACACATGCATTTACTACATATTTATTTTTATTGAGTTGATAACTTATGTGTTATCAAGTCTTAAAAAATTTGATTACTTAATGATCAAATTTTTCAAGATTCATACGTAAATACAATTTATCTACATGTGATCTTAAGAACAGTAGACTTTACATTTCGCATACCTACTCATGTCTAATAATAATTATGTGTATACGAGCTCAAATACTAGATGTAAATCTAGTTATCGTTACAAAATACAATGTAAGGGTGAGGCCGCCGTTTTTTGCTGATTTCATAAAAAAAACTCTCCGCCTTCTATATTTTTAAAAGTGTTGCAGTTATCAAATTATTGACTATAATGTCGGATTCAGCAACAAATTGACTCGGAAGGACATACACAATGATTCGGTTTAAATTATAATCCCAAAAGTTTTTTCGGAAAAACCTTGACGAGAGATGCTGAAATGGCCCAAAAACGGCAATCCGCCGAGGTAAGGGTGCACTTTGACTGTCGCTGTAGCAAAAACTAAGAGAACTATTGAAACACGGCGTACATATTATGAATTGTTATATGTTTGGTTATTAGTGCAGCTACGTGCATAACATTTGATAAAGAATTTTATTGAAAACTTTTAAAAAACATTTTTGTCGCGAAATCCTAAAATTCTGCGCCACTTTGTCAACGCCACCAAAATTCGCCTATCTTTTTAAAGTTGGAAGTCTGGGACATTAATAATTAAGAGGTGGCAACATTGAGCTTCTATTGTATATGGCCAGCGCCTTGCTGGACGCTATTTTGAATGCTAATGTCATGTCAACGTGAGCGTCGGCGCGTGTACACAGAATTTTCGAGACAAGATTTTTGAGCATAAAAATGTAAGTACAACTTTTAAACAAACCACTTTCAATGCACCATGTGAGAAAAAGTGATAGCCATCTTTTAAGTTATCATTCAACTCAAAATGTAAGTTATTTCCAGAGATATTTTGTGAATTATCAACGCGACGGTGGCGTTAGATTGAACAAGCGCCACCAAATTTGTGCTTCATCGCCACCGGTGGCGCAGATATTCGCCACCTCCACTACGCTACCAAAATTAGGGTTAGTATTCACTTACATTTTAAAGTAATAGAAGATGTAATATTGTAAATACCTAAATATATATAAAAAAATGTGCTATAAATGTTTATCACATTAAGTGTAGGTGAAGTAAGTATTAAAGTTAATACTTACATATTATTGAATTTATCTATACATACAAATAAAATTGGAGTGTCTGTTTGTAATATTGAAAGAACCGTTTTTTACTATATGCATATGAATCTATATACGATACATACACCAAAACAACATTTTTTACAATTTTTGTCTGTATGTCTGTCTGTCTGTTTCTTCCGGCTAATCTCTGAAATGGCTGGAGCTATTTTGCCGGGACTTTTTTTGTAGATAGTTGATACAGTAAGGCTACTTTTTAACCGACTTCCAAAAAGGAGGAGGTTATATTTTACTTTTTTCATATTTGTTTGCGGACTATCCATCTTTATTGTTTAGTGGTAAATATAATTGCCGTGAAAGAATTTTAGTGTGTGTGTAGTGCCAAAGAACCAAAGTACCTACCTCTTATGTTCCTATTCTATGATTAATACCAAATAAGGCTGTTCTTATAATAGAGGTACCTACGTATAATAATATATTTTTATATAAACATAAAAAAAAAAAACATTTGTAATGATAATAATATATTATATTAAAAAAAAAATGTGTATTACTACCCTTACAATTATTCGCCACTATTCTACGCCACCCAACGTCACCGTTGCGTAGAAGTGTCAACGCTACCTACGCAATACTTCTACGCCACATCAGCAAAAATTGGCGGCCTGACCCGTAAATGTATATGTCGCAGTCATCTAGATAAATCTGCGATTCGATTGAATGACTAGCGCATTCATTGAATGACACCATTCAATTGAATGACTCGGCCGAACGTCGATTGAACGATCGTCACTCAACGTCTAACTAGTTAGCGATTCGTAACATAGCGCTTTGAAGATAGCGGACATAAAATCAGTCAAGTAATTGAACGTATTTCACTTTTTTCCCACTGCGGCGCTCGTAGTCACCAAAATAATTCTTAGGTAATTAATAGCAATGTATTACTCCGTGTTGGCCCAATACGACTTCATTGGGTTAGGTTAGATGGCTAAGGCGGGAGCGTAGCGCAGCGAAGATCCCGCCTTAGCCATCGTGGTTATTTTTTTGTAAACCACCCAGAAGTAGGAGCCCCGCGTAGCGGGACTCCGTCACCTCATAATTGAAGCCAGTTATTACGCCACCAACAAATACTTAAAAAAATCATAAAATTCCATTTAACGACTTCACTATGATGACGTTTAGTCAAGACGTTAAACGTTACAGTCAACGTCTTGACTAGTTGTCCTTCAGTCATTCAATAAAATGGTGTCATTCAATGAATACGCTAGTCGTTCAATCGAATCACAGATTGAACCAGATGACTGCGACACACTGACCTCCATTATACAAGTACGCTGGACTAATGATACCCTTTGAAATGACAGCTATTTTTTGTGCCTATTTGAAGCGGAATCAGCTCCCCCAGTGGGAGGGATAGGAACTAAATTTGACGTAAAAACACAGAATACAAATTACTCACGGACGTAAAAATGACGTTTGAAAGTCGCCATATTGGCGCTGATAGCAGTAGTGGGAGTATTTGGAACTAATGCTAGTGATGACAACCAATAACGATTAAGCGGCCATTTGCAAGTTACGTCAAATTTACTTCTCTTCCCTCTCACTGGGAGCGCTGATTCCGCTTCAAATAGGCACAAAAAAAAGTGGGTACCATAGGTCCAGCGTATTTGTATAATGGAGGTCAGTGCTGCGACATATACATTTGACATGAAATCAGTCAGGTAATTGAACGCATTTCACTTTTTGCCCACTGCGGCGCTCGTAGTCACCAAAATAATTCTTAGGTAATTAATAGCAATGTATTACTCCGTCTTGGCCCAATACGACTTAATTGGGTTAGGTTAGATGGCTAAGGCCGCCTTAGCCATCGTGGTTATTTTTTTGTAAACCACCCAGAAGTAGCAGCCCCGCGTAGCGGGGCTCCGTCACCTCCTAATTGAAGCCAGTTTCTAGATAAACCTATTATTACGCCACCAACAAATACTTAAAAAAATCTTAATATTCCATTTAACGACTTCACTATGATGACGTTTAGTTAAGACGTTAAACGTTACAGTCAACGTCTTGACTAGTTGTCCTTCAGTCATTCAATAAAATGGTGTCATTCAATGAATACGCTAGTCATTCAATAGAATCACAGATTGAGTCAGATGACTGCGACATATATACTGTTAGCAGATGAACTAGTAAAGATAAAGGCTTGATTATATTAGAAGTACTTAGCTAATTAATAAAAGATAATAAATAGGATTTTTTTTTTTACCTGAGGCAGTAAGTTCCGCAGTTTCTTCCTGGTCTTCTTGTAAGCCGGACTGTCCGAGTGCACCGTCGGCGACGGTGCTTACACTGGCATGGGACTAAAAGTGAAAAATTTCATCATTAAATCTTTATTCTGCTTTCATTAGAAGCTACGACGACACGCAAATACACCCCCTATCGGTACAAAAATAGGGAGGTAGTTAGTGAGATTCACTCTGAGTTTAAATGACAAATATAAGGTTAACTTGTTAAAAATACAGATATTGTTCAAAATACATAGCTATGACATTCAAAGTAAAAGTACTTTGACTTGGTTATAGATGGCCTGAGTGATGATGTCAATACATCATCACTAGTTAAATATTTAAACAGTGATGACTAATTTAGAATTGCCTTCATTAGATTACCGTACCGCTATAGACATGCTTCGGTTAATTTTCAAGGGTAATTCCTCGCCCTCTTGTCCTGAGGGGGTTTCCGCTTCTTCAAGTAATTCCTCAAATAGTGGCAACTTAGACATTTCCTCAAAAGTTCCTTGCGACTCAACCTCGCCCTGCGAAAGAAAAACGAATAAAAACATGTTTTTAGGGGTTGTTTTGTTGTTACTGCGCTTTTAAAACTAAAAATACCTGCCCGTTTACGCCCTAAGTAGCTACGTCATTAGATCAAATGATGTCATAAAATGTTATGCATATAACTATTACTCACTCAGTAACATAATTTTATTTTTGCTGCTCAGGTATGCAGTGCCGTATTATCCATAAGGCACTTTAGACCAGTGCCTAGGGGCCCACTATGACCAAGGGCCCAGCACTCCCGATTAAAAAAAAAAAAAAATACATTTATTATGTTAAAGATTATTTTTATGCAAAAAAACTCAAACCACCTCAAAACTTCGCCTTATTTTGGTTTACACATTCAATCGTCATATTATATTATTATCTAAGATATTATGATCAACCGTGCCACAATTGCGATATGCGAGTTTTGCGATTCGGGTCCGTGAATACAATTAGAAAAGTTTTATTACTGTTTTAAAAATAACTGTTAAGGCGCTTAGGGCCTGTTTCACCACTTCCTGATAAAGTGCCGGATAGGCTATCCACAACTTTTTTGACAGATTCTCCAATCTCCATACTCTATCTGTCAAGTTAAGGCGACGCCTTAATAATTTGGCTGCAGCGATATCGATTTTTCTCAACAATGACTAAAGCTAAGAAATTAAAGTACATTGTCAGTATTCATCATGTCTTTATCTTTGAATTACCCATAGCATAACACGATTGGTCAACTTTTATAACACAGAATAATTAATCAAAAAGACCTCTATAAAAACAGGGATTCTAATTTTGCCAACAGAGGAGAGTGATTTAAGCTTCCAAAATTTGTATATAGATTAGTTCAAGCATACATGATACACTATAATTTGCCCATAGCTTATATGATATGTTTGTTTGTTTGAATGCGCTAATCTCAAGAACTACTGGTCCGATTTGAAAAATTCTTTCAGTGTTAGATAGCCCATTTATCGAGGAAGGCTATAGGCTATATTTTATTACGCTAAGACTAATAGGAGCGAAGAAATAGAGGAAAATGTGGAAAAAACGGGGGGAAATTATTTGAAATGGCTTAATTTGAACGCGCTAATCTCAGGAACTACTGGTCCGATTTGAAAAATTCTTTCAGTGTTAGATAGCCCATTTATCGGCTATAGGCTATATTTTATCACGCTAAGACTAATAGGAGCGAAGAAATAGAGGAAAATGTGGAAAAAACGGGGGAAATTATTTGAAAGGGCTTATCTCAATTACTGGAGCAATTTTTCTGTTATTTGGCACATATAAGAAGTAGACCACGTGAAGGATCATAGGCTATTTTTTGTGGACAAATTTATCTGTGAAATATCTAATTTACGCGGGCGAAGCCGCGCGGAACGTCTAGTGTATAAATAATTTTCTTCCTAAGGTCTATTTTGAACTCTAAATTCACTGCTACTTTAAAGTTATGATAGATATTTTAAAAGTTATTGAATTACAACGTTACTACGTCTTGTTTCTTTGATCTGGGTAAATTTCATGATTACTTAGTTCGTTCTGTAGATTGTGGCGAAAGTCCGTTCACTTGAAGGAAGGCCTTTGCAATGTGATGACTGAAGTCTGTTGTTGATTATGATGGTACCTTCATTCTATTTCAATGTAGACAGTAAACATTTCCAAATTGCGTTGTTGTGGTATGAAAAAAAGGGCGGGGGGGGAGAGAACGAGCTACGCCTAGGGCCCCAGAGATGGTTAATCCGGCCCTGCAGGTATGATAATATTTAAACAAAGTTTAGTACAATAGGTAAATCTTAAAGACTAATCACATAATGATGGCCACTTTTGATTGGGCCTTAGTGATATACTGTCTAGCAGTCGGTAACAATGATGTACCAATATTTCACAGTAACAGCATATAAATAAATATTAAATTAAATAGTTCCCTCTTCCCAGGATTGTGCTATCAACACAAACAACTGATAAGCGCGAGGTCAATGGGACTTCGGATATGACCGACATTTACAATGTATGAAGTGAGTACATTACTCCAGAATATTTTTTTTATTACCTTGAACGGCTGGTGGGTCAAGGACCAAGGTACGTTAACGATTTAAATAACTCTGTAATCTGTAAGGAGTAAATTTATTTTGTTTGTTTTCAACGAATAAAAACATTAGCAGACAGGACACTAGGAGAGCACGTGATATTGATAGAAACTGTTACAATTCTAATCTTCTCATTACAATGAGAGCTTGAGGATTTATTCTTATCTTTATCTCACTTTTTTACATTTGTGTGTCAAGCCACTTAGAAACTGCAATATTGATAAGTAGATAGGACAATTTTCCCTTTCGTTCACGATGCTCATAGCTATATAATATTAATTACACATTCAAAGAGATGGGGACCTTAAATGCTGCTTGTGCTGGATCTCTCATCTTAAAACAGGAAACACTTACATTTCTGAGTATGACGACTTTATCAGCGGTCTTGAGGCGGTGCAGCTGGTGCGTGACCAGCGCGCGCGTGGAGTGCTGCAGCAGGCCGTTGACGCACTCCGACGCCAGGTGCTTGCCCACATGCGTGTCCACCGCCGACAGCGGGTCGTCCAGGAGGTATATGTATACTCACATTTCTGAGTATGACGACTTTGTCAGCGGTCTTGAGGTGGTGCAGCTGGTGCGTGACCAGCACGCGCGTGGAGTGCCGCAGCAGGCCGTTCACGCACTCCGACACCAGGTGCTTGCCCATGTGCGTGTCCACCGCCGACAGCGGGTCGTCCAGGCGGTATATGTATACTCACATTTCTGAGTATGACGACTTTGTCAGCGGTCTTGAGGTGGTGCAGCTGGTGCGTGACCAGCACGCGCGTGGAGTGCCGCAGCAGGCCGTTGACGCACTCCGACACCAGGTGCTTGCCCACGTGCGTGTCCACCGCCGACAGCGGGTCGTCCAGGAGGTATATGTCGGCCTGAGTCAATGATTATACAAATTATATTACACCAAGATGATGCCCCCAACTCCGTTGCGCCAAAGTCGTTTATCGCGCGAGAACCGTACATTTTTCCGGGATAAAAGTATCCCATGTCCATTCCCGAGACTCATAGTATCTCCATATCAAATTTCAGCAAAGTTAGTTCAGCGGTTTGAACGTGAAGAGGTAACAGACAGACAGACAGACACACTTTTGCATTTATAATATTATAAGTATATAAGTATGGATTATTGTACAACTAGATGACGCCCGCAACTCCGTTGCGCCAAAATAAGTTTATCGCACGGGAACCGTACATTTTTCCGGGATAAAAAATATCCTATGTCCTATCCCGGGACTCAAAGTATCCCCATACCAAATTTCAGCAAAATCGATTCAGCGGTTTGGGCGTGAAGAGGTTACAGACAGACAGACAGACACACTTTCGCATTTATAATATTAGTATGGAAGTATGGATGTTATAATATAATAGTAATTATAAATAGTAAATACCAGTGTAAGAAAAACATAAGTCAGATTAGAAGATTAAATGATTATTATTAGCCTAAAATTAACAGCACTAATCTTACACTTCCTACTATCATTCTTAATACAAGGAAAATTACGGAATATGGTTGTTACTTGTTATATTATTCGTAACCTTGAAAACTGTAATTTTCAAATTATTATTTACGTACCTAGTACATATAACTTAACATATTTGTTACTCGATATCGCCATAAAACGCTCTGGTCATTTTTTATTTGATTACCAGCTCCATTTATCACGTCAGAATCTTTAAAATAATCTCATTACACATACGTGTATTTATAAAGATTTTTTATTTTCTACACTCAAATGTTATAAATAGTACAGGTTCCCTAGATTCTTTTTTGATTACTATCAAGCTAATTTTTCGTGAGTAGCTTCATTTTGATAAGACGAACAACAATTTCCTCTGCGAAAATTCTCCGACGTGTCACGTGGTAGCTAACAGAGATAGAAAGGATTTAATATTTCAATTTAATGGTCCTAAAATATGGATTGTTCTATTTGTAGGACAATGTTACTCTTAAATTATATAACTATTAACCTATTAATATACAAAAAATCTGCTGGTTAGGGTTACGTTTTAGGGTTCTGTAATCAACAAGTCCTCGTTGACTACGGAAGCTTTTCCTTAATTCAGAATAACCATTGATTTAGATTGGACCTATACAAATTGTGGTGATTGCTTAGGTGATTGTGCCTAATTTGGGAGTTGTTTATAATAGGCTACTTGACATATATTCAATTTTATTGAACAAATGCATATTACTAGTAGAACTTGACCTAGGAAACCGTATCTTACCCTTTCACCCTTTACCTCTTTACCCTTATCATCAAATAAAAGCTTATGATTGATAAATAAAGCCGATTTGAAAATATGATTTTTTATTTTTTTATTTGTACTGACGAAAACGCTTTTGCGGTACTTCCGATTTGGATGTGACGTCATCACACTAGTAATTTAATATATTTTATTTATCGCGCTCGTTATATGTAAGTTTATTTGTACATAAATAATAAGAATAAGCCTAGAAAGATTTGTAATATATTATTGTAATATATATTTTCTTGAAAAATCAAATAAAACATTAGTTTTATATATTATCTCCATTTATTGTAGTTGGGAAATGAAATGGCCAAAACTTTTCTCCAAAAGTTTTCATCATTACAAATGATTTCTAAATTCTTTTCTAATTTTTTGGCACTGTTAGACTCGTACGTTTAGCACATATTTTTTTTTTTCAATAAAGAAAGTATGAAATACAAAAAATATGACGTCACACTATGGCGGACAGTGTTTTCGGCGCCATTTAAAAGGCATATTTTTCAATCAACATTTTTATGGATTTCTACTATATAAAATATTAAAATATTAGTTTTTTTGGTGAAAATGAATGATTAAGAAGCGATTAGCATGAAGAAAAAAAGTAGGTCAAGTAGCCTATTAATGCTTACTTGTCGATAGCACGCCCGTGCCAGGCCGATACGAGCCCTCTGTCCGCCACTGAGACTGATGCCCCTCTCCCCCACCAGGGTCGAGTCCCCCGCCGGCAGCTGCTCGAAATCACGCAGTAATGCACAAGCGGTAACCACCTAGAAACATAAATATTAAATGTTTGCAGTTAAAAAAATGAAAACGTAACATTTAGAACGCATGATGGTAATAATTATTGGCATTAATATTTATTATTTAATAATTATAATCAGCCGATATCCCGATTATACCAGGTTGTAAACGGCCCATGATTTTATTTCTATAAATTGTAACACAAAAACTTGATTAAAAAAACGCAAGGGACAACGAGATCAGGCGCCCTGGGTTGTAGCCCCTTTCGCTTCAAAGTAAGTACGCCACTGGTTTGGGTAATTTGTCATTACGAAAATTCCTGTCTTCGTATTGATTAACATCGTATACGGGGTTTAAAAATAAATAAATATTGATTGAATTGATTTGTTTAGGACGGTAACTACGTCGAGGGAGTTCGCAATTACTATGCTATGCGTGTCAACTGGTCACGCATTCATTCCACTGCCAATATTGTACATATTATAGTATACTGTATAACGGACCATAAAATATTACTAGATCATAGGGAAAGGGACATAAAGGAATGAGCGTGAGTTCCCCATGCTCACCCCTTTAGGTCTTAATGTAAATAATGTAAATTTTTTTGTATTCGATTTTTGATATTCCATTACCATTTACCATATTCTGTCTACAGGAACTCGTAAATGGGGTAAGAATGAGTTGCATTTCAATTTTGGGTAAGTACTAATGAGTTAACTTATTATCGTGCATAGGACCTTTCAAATTAAATAGGTACTTACCTTTTATTTCTGTCATCAAAATCAGATAGCGATATTTTTTTAAGTGTGCCATTTTTCGTCATCATTTTAGAATTTAGATGAAGGACTTGCGGAACCAAATCACCTCAATTCTTGATAGGACATTATCACGTTATACATGGTACTATCATTTTATCTTGACGTTTCATTGACTTTTCGGAAACTATACTTTAGGGTTATGTGTATTGCACAATTTTTTGTCGCAAAATTTTTGTTAACTTTATAATTTTAAAACAATAATATAATATTATTTATTTAAGAGAGAAGTCAGTTTGTATCTACTAAGGACTATTAGTATTAACTATGACTATTATTAACTAGGAATTATTTTAACCGTTACAATCTACGTTAGAATACAATAATTTATTGGCTTTCAAAAGTAACCGTAAACTGAGTACTGACTTATTACAGTACAAAAGGGTTGAAAAATGTTAATACTTTAATTTCTTGTATACGGAATCTGTCAAAATTTAAAAAATACTCGACCGGACTTTCCGTTTTCTAATTATAGTCTGTATGGTAGGCGCTCCCCCTACGGATATATGCCGTAATTTACCGTTTTTTAGAGCCTTATAACTCATAATTTGAAACTTTTATACTATACACTAGCTGTCCCGGCAAACGTTGTTTTGCCATTTAAAGTATTTAAATCTTACCCCCTCTTTTGGCCCCTAAGAGGGGTGGGGTGAAAAATTTTATACACCAGATGTTAAGTTGGAAAAAACAGTTAATAATATGAAGTAAGTCGTTTCGTCTTTAGAGGGGTGGGGGAATTTTTTTTTATACACCAGCTGGGCTAGCACGGGGATTTATATTTGTTTCCGATCTTCGTAGAGAAAACATAATTATAGTTTTTTTAATAAAAGATCCTGCTCCTAAGTAAATAAGGTCGTAAATTAATCGTCAGTGTTATTTTATTTTTAAGTGCATTTTGTTAACCGTTTTTATTACCCATTGTTTAGCGTGGGAAAATTGATAATTCCACCCTAGATGAATCTACATCGCCAAAGTGCTAGACAAAAATATGTATTAAGTTCGTCACAGACGGTGAAGATAATATAAAATATATATTATCTTAGAGCATATTTTAGAATATCGCTCACCATAGAAATCCTATGAACCATCACACACGACGAACTTAATATATATTTTATCTTTTGTATCTTAAGATACCGAGCGATATGGAAATATATATTTCGTATTTTAATATGTTATCTTAAGATGCGAAATATAAATCTTTATGAATACAGGTTGTTTTTGTGTCGGGCAGCGCGCGGTCTCATCGGTGATCGGACGTACTAGTGGGATGCTCCGTTCCGCGTCCATAAGATAGAGGGGGAAACAGAACCAAAACAAACTGATAGACGCTCTTCAGTGGAAATGCTCTGTCGCATGTTTGTATTTTGCTTTTTTATATCTTCCCTAATCAAATCGTGAATCGAAATGAATGTTTCTCTTGAATTTCTAAAATACTCTTATAACTTCTTCGTTGACAGATCTTGATAAAGGTTAAATTCACCGCAGGTTTTTCTCTTCTTTATGAGAGGCTCTATCCAAATTTTTCTCCTTTTGGAATGTGCTATTGCAATCTGCATTTCACATTATATATCAGAATCATCGTCTGAGGAGCTGTCTAACAAATCAAGAAGTAAGGCAGTATCACTCATAGTCAATCACCCTGTATATAGAACTCTAACAAGGAATACGTGTGGCACCAACGCAGACTCGTAAGGAAATGAACAGATTTTTAATAATATCGTATCTTAGCCGTGTGTGATAGCCTAAGATACTATAATATTTTATATTTGGGCATCTTAAGATAAAATATTATAGTATCTTCACCGTCTGTGATGCGCTTCAAGTTTCAACATTTTATAAAATGTTCATAAATCCGAGCTCGCTAAACAATAGGTCGTAAAAAATGCTCGAAAAACTTGCATTGAAAATAATTTCGGTTGTTGATGAATCTACGACCTTATTTACATTGAAGCAGGAACAAATCCAAGAAACTATAGTTATTTCTTCTCTATATCTATTTCTTCTAGATCGGAAATCCCCGTGCTAAGCACGCTGATGTTAAGTTGGAAGAAGACAAATATATCTGCGAAAACCGCATTCAAATCGGATCAGTAGTTTTCGTGTGATAGTGGAACAAACATACAGACAGACAGACAAAAAAACTAACCACATTTTTGGCTTCTATAGCGATGTAGTAACACCATAAAGTTAATATTATACCTAGCGGAATAGAGCAACAATCTCGAGTTGTCAAACGAAACCGAAATTGGTTTCATCTGTGTGTAAAAATATGTGTACGTATACACTTACACAAGCATGATTGAACATGATTTCTATGAGATTAAGGGGCGCCGCAGACGTCACACTTTTTAACCGACTTCCAAAAAGGAGGAGGTTATATATTCGGCTGTGGATATTTTTTATTTTTATTTTTTTTGTATATTCAACGATTACTCCGCCGTTTGTGAACCGATTTTCAAAATTTTTGTTTTGTTCTATTAGGTTTCCCTCCAATTTGGTCCCATTTTCACAAAAGTGGTGATCTGATGATGGGATCCATGAGTAATCGAGCGAACTCCTCAAAATTTATATGGAAACATATGGTGATTTTAGTTTTATGAGAAGTATCCTAAGCATATGCTACCAAAACGCAAGATTTTGCACCAAGGTATACTATGGTTCCGAAGATATTAAGAGAACTCCGGATTCCTTATAGATACAAGTTTGGGGGTTTAGGCGCTGTTTTAAGAACTGAAAGCATATGCTACTATGCAAATTACATTCATCATAATCATCATCATCATCATCATCATTACCACGTCAGGGTCACCAGTGTCACATGGTTGTATATGGATACAATATGCCCCCACAACACCATAATTATATCATCACGTTATGTCCTTATAATAATTGGTACTTTTCATAGCGATTTTAATAAAAATATAATGTTGTTTCAAAATAAATGATTCAAGTTCTAAGCGACTTATGTACCACAAAATTGAACATAACAAAGTCAACCTTAACTCTAGAGTGTAAGGCATACATTTGACATTACTTTTGAGATTCGAAAGAAAAAAGAGAAGTAAGTTACTTCGATAGGTACTACACTAGTTTAACTATTAACCCATCAATCCCCAAGCGGCACCCGGCTGCCGCATAACAATTAAAAATCTATTGCGTCTGCGATTCCCACGATCGAGGTAATAAATTGAACCCTTAGTATGAAAATACTTACATAGGAAAACAATCTACATCGTAATAAGAATAAGAAAAACAATCGAGGTAACTAAAAAGAGTGAAATTATTATTTTCTTCATCTTCATAATTTTGAAGTCGGTGCCAGTTCCAAAAGTTTCAAATACCTATTCTGTCAGAGAACTGAAGATTCAGCTATATCTGGTACCGACTTCAAAATGATGAAGATTGAGTACAGAAATAGTTGAGGTTTAGCCGAATTCGGATAAAGGCACTATTAGATAGGAAAAATTATTTAATACTTTTTAGTTCATATTATAAGGATGTTATTATTGTTTTTACCTTGGAAGTCGGTTTTAATTTTTTGTTATTGTGTGATCGAGTCTGCGGCTTACATACAGTCTGCATGGCGCGCGCTATCAGAATGTATGTAAGCCGCAGACTCGATCACACAAAAAGTGTGACGTCTGCGGCGCGCCTAAATTGTCAACGTTGCGACTTGCGGCACGTGCCGACTGGACGTCAAAAAAAGAGTGCTGCTGTCATGTATCACACGTCTCTTTTTACCACGCAGTGTTACTGATAGTGACATCTCTCTTGCTCAGGCCTTTGTTTCTCTATTCCGCTAGGTATATTAACTTTATGAGTAACACCCCCCGCTTATTATTTTTTGAATATCTTTAATGTACAGAATTTTCATTTCTACAGTTTTATTATATGTATAGATATATTTAAGATTTTTATTATATCATACACATATTTAATACACATCCAGACCCGGGAACATTGAAAACTTTTTGTTCCGTGTCGGCGGGATTCGAACCCGCAACCCCCGGTTTGAGCTGCCACACACTCAACCAATTGAGCCACAGAGGTCGTCAAATTCTTTTGTTGTTGTATAGGGTTTTATCCGAATTTGGTACCATGTTCACAAAAGTGGTGATCTGATGATGGGATCCATAAGGAATCGAGGGGACTCCTTGAAATTTGTATGGAAATATATAGTGATTCCGATTTTTTTTTGAAGTGTTCGAGGCACATGCTACCAAAAAGTAAGATTTTGCATCAGGTTATACCCTGGTTCCGAAGGTACCGAACAGAACTTTTGAATCCTTAGAGACGCAGGTTCGGGGATTTTGGCGTTGTTTAAACAACTGAAAGCATAAGCCAATTATATATCAATTTGATTAATCATCATCATCACTACCATAATTATACCATGGGTCATATCACTATGACCCAATTATTGGTACTTTTCATGATATTTTGCATCTAAACAGATGTTTTTGATGATTATTTCGCGATTTGTGGACCGATTTCCAAAATTCTTGTGTAGTTGTATAGAATTTAACACTAATCAACACGATTTTTGTGCCTGAGTTCTGTGCACCCTAGTTGGATGTATTACACCTAATTAATTATAGAATCAGTGAATTTAACTCAAAAAGTTTGCTTTTATAGAAACTGAGACCTTTTGAACTTTCAAATTTTGAAGAAGAGCTGAATTTTCTTCTTTCAGTTACATATGAAAATCCGTATCTATACTTCTATACTAATATTATAAAGCGAAAGAGTTTGTTAGTTTGTTTGTTTGTTTGTTTGTTTGTTTGAACGCGCTAATCTCAGGAACTACTGATCCGATTTAAAAAATTCTTTCAGTGTTAGATAGCCCATTTATCGAGGAAGGCTATAGGCTATATTTTATCACGCTAAGACTAATAGGAGCGAAGAAATAGAGGAAAATGTGGAAAAAACGGGGGAAATTATTTGAAAGGGCTTATCTCACGAACTACTAGAGCATTTTGTCTATTATTTGGATCAGATAAGAAGTAGACCACGTGAAGGATCATAGACTTTTTTGTGGACTAATTTTTCTGTGAAATATCTAATTTACGCGGGCGAAGCCGCGCGGAACGTCTAGTAATATTATAAAGCGGAAGAGTTTGTTAGTTTGTTTGTTTGTTTGTTTGAACGCGCTAATCTCAGGAACTACTGGTCCGATTTGAAAAATTCTTTCAGTGTTAGATAGTCCATTTATCGAGGAAGGCTATAGGCTATATTTTATCACGCTAAGACTAATAGGAGCGAAGAAATAGAGGATAATGTGGAAAAAACGGGGGGAAATTATTTGAAAGGGCTTATTTGAACGCGCTTATCTCAGGAACTACTGGTCCGATTTGAAAAATTATTTCAGTGTTAGATAGCCCATTTATCGAGTAAGGCTATAGGCTATATTTTATTATGCTAAGACAAATAGGAGCGAAGAAATAGAAGAAAATGTGGAAAAAACGGGGGAATTTATTTGAAAGGGCTTATCTCACGAACTACTAGAGCAATTTTTCAGTTATTTGGGTCAGATAAGAAGTAGACCACGTGAAGGATCATAGGCTATTTTTTGTAGACTGATTTGTCTGAATATCTAATTTACGCGGGCGAAGCCGCGCGGAACGTCTAGTAATAAAATATATCATTAAGTAATATGGATAGGCCCAAATGCATGTTGGCTTATCAATTTTAAACGACTTCCAAAAAGGAGGAGGTTATATTATGTTCGGCTGAGGTTTTTTTTTTTTTGTATGAAGTTCAATTGTTTAGTCGGTTGATCTAGATATCTTGGCGAAAATGCTCATACGTGATGAACCACGATACGAGTACGTACTTACGCGTCGGTCAATGACCAATGTTGTAAACGCGAACGCGAACGCCCAGGGCGCCGGATAAAAAGGGGCGCCAAATTTTTCAGCAATACCAGCACCCTGGGCGCCGAAGAACTCTCGCCACTGCACTGGCCTACTGTGTATTTATTCGTATTTCCCATGTACCTATTTGTTTGGTACCTCTTCATGTTTAAACCGTTGAGTCGATTTGGATGGTTTTTGTTACCAAGATACTTTAAGGCGCGGAAAAGGACGCAGGTAGGTTTTTAACACAGAGACATGGAAAATATACGGCTCCAGCGCACAAACGAATTTCTATAAACGTTATGTATTTCTATTTACACAAAATATGTAATGATAATCCACACTTTATAACATATATTTGATGGCAGATTTTCAAAAAATATCCTTGATCATTGGATAAATTTTTATATTTGCATGTTTCACACACATAATCTGCCGCTATAAGGAAAAAAAGGATCAAAATGTTTTATTCCAATTACCCCGGTATTGCCGGAGTCAATTTCTTTTCTCACTTTTTGCCATCAGATTCTGGTAGACCTATATATTATATCACTATCACCTATATCACCTATGATATTATAAATACAAAAGTGTGTCTGTGTGTCAGTCTGCCTGTTTAGTTACCGCTTTACGGCATACGGCTGAACCGATTTAACTGAAATTTCGTATGGAAATACTTTGAGTCCCGGGAAAGGAAATGGGATACTTTTTATCCCGAAAAAATGTACGGTTCCCGTGCGTTTATCGAATTTTGGCGCAACGGAGTTGCGGGCGTCATCTAGTAATTTATAAGGGTAATTTTGGTTCCATATACATCAAAGCGCACGGAAGTGCGCAGGCCAAGTTCCAGCAGGCCGCGCGCATGCCGTGCACTATTTACACGAACCGTTTCGACGCACTTTTGACCCCCTGTAGCTCAGTGCCTATTGAGAGTGCAAAGATAAAATTATACCTACGTAATTATATACTAGTACTTAAACAGTATACTCAATTGCATAGATATAGCTTCGGTAGATCCTGAAATATTTCCCTGTAAAAATAGCTAATTTTGGCACTCACTCACTCACTCACTCACTCACTCACTCATTCACTCACTCACTGACCGGTAATCAAAACCTCTAGGCCACTTCCAATTGTCCTAGCGTTATGAAATTTGGCACACAGGTCGTGTGTTATATGTAGATTAACAAAAAATTTAGAAATTTAAGAAATCGGTCAAGCGTGAGTCGGTTCATCTACGAACTTTAGAGGCCACTTCCAATTGTCCTAGCGTTATGAAATTTGGCACACAGATCGTGTGTTATAATATTATGTACATTAACAAAAAGTTGAGAAATTTAAGAAATCGGTCAAGCGTGAGTCGGTTCATCTACGAACTTTAGAGGCCACTTCCAATTGTCCTAGCGTTATGAAATTTGGCACACAGGTCGTGAGTTATAATATTATGTAGATTAACAAAAAATTGATAAATTTAAGAAATCGGTCAAGCATGAGTCGGTTCATCTATGAACTTCAGAGGCCACTTTCAATTTTCCTAGCGTTATGAAATTTGGCTCACAGATCGTGTGTTATAATATTATGTAGATTAACAGAAAATTGAGAAATTTAAGAAATCGGTCAAGCGTGAGTCGGTTCATCTACGAACTTTAGAGGCCACTTCCAATTGTCCTAGCGTTATGAAATTTGGCACACATGTCGTGAGTTATAATATTATGTAGATTAACAAAAAATTGATAAATATAAGAAATCGGTCAAGCATGAGTCGGTTCATCTATGAACTTCAGAGGCCACTTTCAATTTTCCTAGCGTTATGAAATTTGGCTCACAGATCGTGTGTTATAT
Source organism: Cyaniris semiargus (assembly GCA_905187585.1). Taxonomy (NCBI): domain Eukaryota; kingdom Metazoa; phylum Arthropoda; class Insecta; order Lepidoptera; family Lycaenidae; genus Cyaniris; species Cyaniris semiargus. Next base: position 9,712,155 of record LR994554.1, on the reverse strand, counting down.
TATGTAGATTAACAAAAAGTTGAGAAATTTAAGAAATCGGTCAAGCGTGAGTCGACTCATCTACGAACTTTAGATAAAAAATCTTATGTACCAGTGATACATTGAGAATACGATGAAGGGGGTGGGAGGAGACGAGGGGGGTATAAAATATTGTCATGTATAATGCACACTGTATAGCTTATTAAATAAATACTGTTGACTTACAAATTTGGATTCTATTGATAGTTTAACAAATACCACTAGCACCATCTATCGAAAGTATTGTTTATATCGGGCAAAGCACAAAAAGACAAAAATAAGTATGATATCTGGAAAAAAAGTATTGAAATCCGACCAAAAACAACCTGTTAAAATGGGGTCAAGTTCATATCGGCTAATTTTTGGCCTAAAAAAGGGTTGAAATCCAATCCAATGCCAAGTTTAGATGAACTTCAGCGATCGTAATCATCTTCATACAGCCTGATCCATAATACTTCTGAACTTGGCAGGTTTTCGTGCTATACGTAACACTTGATTAATTGTATAATTAGATAATATTATTTATTTAACTGAATTAACCTGCCAAGTTCAAATTAGAAGTATTATGGATCAGGCTGTTGATGAAGATGATTACGATCGCTGAAGTTCATCTAAACTTGGCATTGGATTGGATTTCATCTCTTTTTTAGGCCAAAAATTAGCCGATATGAACTTGGCCCCATTTTAACAGGTATGTTTTTGGTGGGATGTTGTATCTACATGCTCTAACACATTTATTAACGTATTTACAAATCATCAGCAAATGCTGCTGATATAATTATGTATGCATATAATTATGTATGCATATAAATGATTTATTATGACCAGTGAATCAATATTGGGCTATGGATACCATTATGGATCATAGATAATATCGGAGTATACAAACAAGGGTATTCTGTGACAAGAGTCGACGAACGCGAACGCACATTCCATTAATCAATACCATGAGCCATTGGCCTTGAGTGACGTAATTTCGGGCGCGCCACAGCCTACAAAACCAATAAGTCCTAACTAACGAATAGTTACTGTTACTGTTTGTATTTATGTAACTATAGTTAAAATATTTTAAGGTGACACCAGCGGTCATTTACCTTTTTAGTCTAGGAGCTATATTCTGTTAACTTAAAAAAATTGAACTCTTATAAAGACACAGATTATTATAGATTTATTGGAAAATCTCTTGGTAACTCTCAGAATGATAATCTTCAACTATTTATGAGTTCGAAGTGATATAAGTACTTCATACTCAGTTCACATCGAGTATGCAAAATACGATACGCCCCTAGACTAGAAACATCTGTCACTTCATTGTCAATCGCAGTTTGTATTGAAAACGATGGAATATGACAATTTTTTTGACAGAGGGTCAATGACCGCTACGGACATAATTCAGCGATTTGAGAATACGTATTTAGATGACAACAGTTTTATGGGTGTCATTACTCATTTGCGTGAAGTTCATTTTGCATTGTCATTGTGGCACCTTAAGGGTTACCAAACCTTTTTTATGCCCTCGGATTGTAAAATATGGTAATTTCAACCATAAAATGGTTGTACTTTTTTCTTGAGGTACCAGCCCCATGTAAAATTGGAAATACATAAATAAAAATAGGGGGAGCATGTCTCGCGCCATACCGGTTAGTATATGCCAGGTTCAGTCATACTATTATATAGTATGACTATAGTCAGTAATTTAAAGGTCAGAAAGAGGGATACCTACTAGTTTCAAGTTCTCCTCGGCAACTCTCTACATTCCGTAAAGGGTGTAATGAGTAATGTAATATTTAGGCAGTAAAAAAAATTACTATGTATTTGAAAGTTGCATAAAATTGTGCAATAAACTTTTTATTATTTTGATAAGATAGAAAAGGATTTATTTTTACATAATCAAAGAAAAGATAAGGGATACTTCGTTGTCAGAATTATCATTGCATAATATCATGTAACATTCCATTTTAATTTTTTTGCAAATCATAAATTTAATTATCCATACTAATATTATAAATGTGGAAGTGTGTCTGTCTGTCACCTTTTCACGCCCAAATCGCTGAACCGATTTTGCTGGGTATGAAGATATTTTGAGTCCCGGAAAAGGACATCCCACCAAAAACATTTCTTGTAAAATGTTGCCGAGACGACCACATAAGGTTTACCCTGTGAAAAAGATATGAGATGTCATGTAGAGCCAAGCTTCTGAATCTACACGGCCTAACTCTACTGACCCTAACTTAAATAAATTCTACATAACAGTAAATATGTATGGCTTCGCCGTTTGGCTACCGTCGCGGGGGTGATGCGAAGATGTAGTTTCTGATCTGAAGTTAGTAACGAAACAGCCAAGCTGTCTCGGAAACATTTTACAAGAAATGTTTTTGGTGAGATTTCAGTTCTTTTTGTAAGTTGGTTCTTGTAAACGTACTTATTTAAAGGTTTTTTAGTTACTGTCTATAGTCCCGTGTAAACTTTTATGTCCTAATTCATAAAATTGGTGAATGTCTCATATGAACCTACCCCCTTTTTAGGGGATGGAGGGCAAAAGTTATAAGTTTATGAATTTTTTTGTTGGTTGTATACTAAACTTAGATTACATACCAAATTTCAGCTTTCTAGCACTACAGGAAGTAGCCAAACATTTTGATGATCATCAGTGAGTCAGTATGTCAGTGACGAAATTGGTGTATTTTAGATATCAATAAAATCTAAAGTATTAGAGCTATTCAATTGAGACTTTTTTCATTTTCATACGTAATCATTTTTATACGTGGGAGAGCCATGCTTCGGCACGAATGGGCCGGCTCGACCGGAGAAATACCACGTTCTCACAAAAAACCGGCGTGAAACAGCGCTTGCGCTGTGTTTCGCCGAGTGAGTGAGTTTACCGGAGGCCCAATCCCCTCCCCTATTCCCTTCCCTTCCCATCCCTACCCTCTCCTATTACCCTATTCCCTCTTAAAAGGCCGGCAACGCACTTGCAGCTCTTCTGATGCTGCGAGTGTCCATGGGCGACGGAAGTTGCTTTCCATCAGGTGACCCGTTTGCTCGTTTGCCCCTTATTTCATAAAAAAAAAAAACTTTGTATGTTTAATTATTCTATTATTGACATCATATCCTGAGAATATTAACTATCTGGTACATCAGAAACCAACTCTATGAGGGATAAAAAAAAAAACGACGAAACACTTCGAGAAAAGGTCGGTAGTGCCCTTGCGCTTCGCATGGCTCGTCTCGGCAGATAGGATATTCTTTATCACGAATTATTATATATTTAAAAATATATATTTAAAAAACTCTCAAACGTTCTTAGCGTTTCTTGGAAAGGACGGTTTACTGGAATTTCACAATACAAAGCGGCGGAGTTCCATGAAACCTCACTCGGTGAGTTTCTACTAATCCCTTTGTGTTCGTAATCTCGTCATGAACGTGTCTGTAGCTATTTAGCTGGACTAACATATTTTAATCCATTTAAACAGCCATTCTCAAAGTGTGCTCATCAAAGGCTTAGGGGTTTCGCGAGCGATGCATTTTTTTTTTAAAATGTCAACAGCATGGAGATAATTTATTCAAAGACAAATCATTTTTTTGTCCGTCAAAAATATCACTTCGTAAAAGGGTTCCGCTGTCAAAAAGTTTGAGAACCACTGCATTAGAACACAAACTTTATACAGACCAACAACGTCGAATTGAATAATAGTCACTCTTTATTAAGTAGAGTATACATTACAGAATATAATAATATGTAAGAAGGTATGTAGAGTCTGATCTCTGTAAATTGTAATACTTATGCAATTCTCTCTTACATGTTAAATGTTGATCAATATCAACTCAATGACAAATTAGTCGTAACTCCTAGGCCGTTCTATCTATGCACGATGTGGACGATCACTGGTAGACTTGCAGTATGTTTTAACGTACCCGCAACTCTGTAAAGCGGGGATAGTGGAGCACCATGAGGTTTTAGTGGGTAGTCCGTACCCCAGGAGGGTCCCACATTTTCCCATGTTAAAACAGGTCGTGTTATACCATTTATCAATGTAACGACGCCGCGCTGATTTTTCATTATTTTCTTCTCGCGATTATAAAAATAGAAATTATTTGCGTTTTCAAAAAATGTCATGTCTTCTCTTTCGTTCATAAGAAAAACGAAAGAGGTAACGTGATACTAATTCGAGCGTTAACTTTAACAGACGTTGGTGAAATTGGGGCTTAAATTTTCTCAATAAGTTCTTTCTAATACATTAATAATAATAATTTATCTTACCTTCTTGTATCGCAGTTTGTCGTACGGTAGACCGAAGAGTATATTCTGTCGGACGGTCGCCACGAACAGCCAAGGCTCTTGGCTGGCGTAGGCTACGGTGGCTTCACCGAGCGACACCGTACCTTTGGAAGGCTGGAGCTCACCCAAAATCACTTGCAGAAGAGACGACTGTGGAGAGAATATTATTGTATTAGACTGACGAAGAGGTAGGCTGATTGGTAATGATTGGTGTACCTGACGAAAAGGTATTCTTAAGTTTCAAAGTATGCGCATTTTATAAGTTAGATCTCTTTATCTAACTGCCGCACTCAGAGTGGAACATTAATTACTTAAATGTAATTAATTCAAAATTTTGACATAAGCACCATACATTATCTGTCAAACTCTTCATTAAATTGAAGGTTGATCATAATTAAATGTCTCTGAGTACGGCGGTTAGTCGTTTATTTGATGTTAGAACTTTGTAAACGTGGATACACGTACACTTTGTTTTGCATTACCAATCGCTACAGAAAAACCGTCTAAATAGTCATCTGGATAACTCAAAATTTTGCGAAAGTTATTTGTAAAGCGATTGTCGACTGACTCAAATAACTAAATACCTAGTCATTTCAGTCAGTCGACAGAATGGTGTCCATCCTAATTGAGTGTTTATTTACAAGCCATTATTTTTTTTTATTGGTAAGGAAGACTTACAGTTCATTTAAAATAAAATTAAAATAATAGTAAGATAAGTCTACAATTTAGAACAAATTACTTACAAGTCTTCACAAGTAAATTACAATTTTGAAAAGGAAATATGCTCACTTAAGACTAATTATATTAATATAAACATTATGCGAACAATAAGACATAAGTTTAGTACCGCGATGGTACTAAGGTGACATTAATTCGGGAAGGATTTGAAAAAAATATTCGCTAGATGTTGTCTTATATTTTTAGCACTGGTGCAAAAGATGTCTATATCGTTATTGTTTTTAATTGAATAATTGAGGGATGCACACGATCTGGGAAAGAAAGAGTTAGCTCGGAATCTGGTGTGAGATAGTGGGACATGAAGGGTGTTAAAATAGTGAGGATGCGTATTGTTGGGGACCTTAAGGTTTAATTTAGCAGTGAGGGACAGTCAATGGAACCATTGGCGATATTGGTGAGGTAGGTAACATCGCAGATATTTCTTCTAAGAGCAAGTGGAAGCAGATGGAGGTGGCTGCATAAGTTGTCATAGCTATAATTTTGGTAAGTAGGGTATTTAGTTTAAATCTATATTTTAATAATCTAATTAGTTTTTTCTGCACTTTTTCAATATAGGTCATAGTTTATAGGTATAACTATGACCTATAACAAAATTATATCCCTTGACGGCTAAAATCAAATTTGGAACTTCGTGTCCTCCATTCGATATTGAAAATACAAGATTTTATACGGCTTAAACTGGCTTGACTGCTGTTTTTTCGGTTTAACTTTCAAGTTCTCCGGCACTAATTGGATACAACCGCACAAAAAGTGCGATAAACGGATTTAAAATAACATACTTAGTTAAAAATTAATACTCTACTGTGATCGAAAGATTTTGGTATTTAATACAAGTATATGGGTATGCTCAGTAGTCATATTACATATTATATTATGAGCTCGACTACATATGTTTCAGCCAGTGTCACAGAATAGATAATAGTCAGTGTGCACTCAGCACTGTGAAGTAACATAATAATATTATAAACACTAGAATCAGTGCACTAGATGACGCCCGTAACCGTACATTTTTCCGGGATAAAAAGTATCCTATGTCCTTTCCCGGGATTCAAAGTATCTCCGTATAAAATTTCAGGAAAATCGGTTCAGCGGTTTGGGCGTGAAGAGGTAACAGACAGACAGACAGACACACACACTTTCGCATTCATAATATTAAGTATGGATTACGTTATACAAATTACAATACGTTGACGACATCATTATAATTTATAATAATAAGGCTGCACTCAGAGACGTTTATCCACGGAGCTAATACAAAGAGTTTTATCTAATGAATACTTAACTTGATGTAGATGTAGAGTCTGACGAAAAATACACGAAGTTTATGTCAAAATGTTAATTAAATTAAAGTCAAGTAATCATTATCTGAGTGTGGCCGTAAATCCTACTAATTATTATAAAGGCGAAAGTTTGTGAGTGTGGATGTATGGATGTATGCATGGATGTTTGTTACTCTTTCACGCAAAAACTACTGAATGGATTTTAATGAAACTTTACAATTATGTAGCTTACACATCAGAATAACACATAGGCTAAAATTTTAACCGACTTTCAAAATGGAGGAGGTGTTATGTTCGTTTTTTATGTTCAACGATTACTCTGCCGTTTGTTAACCGATTTTTAAAATTTTTCTTTTGGTGTTACATAGGGTATCATCCCAATTTGGTACTATATTCACAAAAGTGGTGACCTGATAAAGGTACTACCATATTATACCATGCATCGTCCCATGATTATGTCGAGCCTATTATGACCCTATTATTGGTACTTTTCAGTCTTTTAGATTGAGACTCGAGTTTGTCAAGCGGTTAAAATAAAATCTATACTTACTAATATTATAAAGCTGAAGAGTTTGTTTCTTTGTTTGCTTGAACGCGCTAATCTCAAGAACTACTGGTCCGATTTAAAAAAATATTTCAGTGTTAGATAGCTCATTTATCGAGGAAGGCTATAGGCTATAAATTATCATGCTAAAACTGATAGGACCAAAGAAACAGAGGAAAATGTGGAAAAAACGGGGAAAATTATTAGAAAGGGTTTATCTCACGAACGACTGGAGCAATTTAAACGTTATTTGGCACAGATATAGAGTTAGACCACGTGAAGGGACATCAGTAATTTTTTTTTTTGCGGGAAAATGTACGGTTTCCGTAAAATTCCTAATTTACGCGGGCGAAGTCGCGCGGGACATCTAGTAACTATTTAAACTTCATACTAACTTCATAATCAAGAACCATCCAATCTTATCGAATTTAAGTCAATCGATTTTTGCGTTCCGATATCGCTGCGATACTATGAGATGTCATACTGTTATCACATGTCAATTGTACGTAGACGGTAGATATAACATATTATGTTATTATGTCAAGAGTAAAGATAAAATCTCGTCTAATCATATTGCACTATGTAGATTCCATTAGGCTCGACTCACACAGCACACTGGGGCAGAGTCGAAGCGACGCGTCATGATTTTCGCCAAAGCATATTCTGTTCTATTTCTGCTACAAAAATATTTCAACGTGGAAGAGCGAATGCGCGCTACGACGCGCGCCTTCATATTTCCGTTGCAGAAATTTAACCTGTAGGTAAAAACACATGACACCTTGCGACGTTTCGACTCTGCCCCAGTGTTAGTAGAGCCTTACAGAACAAAGGATTAGGAACCATACTTTGCACAGCGATATGATACACAGAATAAACATGTTTTTGTCATGATAACTCTTTTCGTATCATAGCCCATAAAAGGCAGACATACATAGACCAACATCCAGAGCACTCTTCACACAGTATATTATAAAGGCGAAAGTTTGTGAGTTTGTATGTATGTTACTTCTTCACGTCTAAATGGGTGGAGCGATTTTCATAAAATTTGGTATGGAGTTAGTTGATATCCTGGATTAACACATATGCTACTTTTTACTATGGGAACATATAACAATTTATTTTCCCTAAGAAACCGCGGGGCACAGCTAGTAGTAGATAACTATACCTAGATATCATGTTATGTAAAATGTAAATCCATTTTTGCGTTTTAACTACAAAAACACTAATGTCTGTTTTCACCAATCGTTTAAGGCTAAGTGCCTGTTTAAGAGTGATGAATATTTTCATAACAAAATGTTTTCACCAGTGTCACTAGGTCCTTAGGACCTTGGGTAAAATATAAGTTTAAAATTTTAAAAGATTGACATCCACAATAGCCATACTAAGGTTCAGTTAATGGTGAAAACGGACATTAGTTTCTTATTACGATCGCAAATCCTCACCTTGCCAGATCCGACTAATCCAGCAACTCCCACAAACTCTCCAGGTTTCGCCGTAAACGATATATTCCTTAAAGTATCCACGATGGAGTTTTGTTGCCAACTGGCTGAGACGTTAGACAGAACTAGTCCCGTAGACTTGGGCTTGACGAACTCGCTCTTCTCCTTGTCTATGCCGTTTGTGATATTCTTGGAATTGCCGTTCGCTATCGGCTCAGGGTGGTCAAGTTCGTCCAGAGATAGAAATTCCTGAAAATTGAAACATTTTAGCTTGGGCACCTATCTCTTATATATAAAATTCTCGTGTCACAATTGTTAGTTACCGTACTCCTCCGAAACGGCTTTACTTATTTTTACCAAATTTTATATTATGCATATTCAGTAGGTCTGAGAATCGGCTACTGGCTACTTTTTATATTAATAAGTGCATTTGTTGAATAAATAATAGTAAATTATTACAACTCGAGACTGACGGCGACCATTGTTTGTGCGACGGGATAGCGATGGTCGTTGCCATGGTGCATTACTTATTTAGTCACTTCAATAAAATAATATGGGCGAAATACTTTATATGGCAAAACAACGTTTGCCGGGACAGCTAGTAATACTATAAATAACAAGAAGAATAAGTTTAAAAATTTATAACCCAACTACGTAAAAATATTGAAAAATATTGTAGAGTCACTCGCGGCATCATTACTAGTAATCTTTTCACACCTCATATTTGTTAAAATGGGGACAGTAATTTAGCTTCTACGAGGGTAAATACGGTACATAGATTACGGTAATCTTTACCCCTCCTTTTGGCTTGGCTGTAGTCGGGTAAAAAAGTCATCAACATAACTGGTTCGCCAATTTCTCACGACTCAATTATTTTGAATTGTAAATCATAATTATGCGTAAATAGCTCGTGAATATACAAAAGTCATCTACAATTATGTCGAAGTGGTTGTTTGACATATTATGACATACTTACATTTGAATTAAACGCCAGTAAATAAGTGCTTAGTATTTTGATTTGTGTGTTTATTTACCGTTACTTTGAAGATGAGTACTAAAATATTAATATAATGGACTTAAAGGGCCGGGTGCCATCGAAATTCTCATACAACGTAATACCAAAATAATTTTCTTATAGGTACGAAAATATTTAACATGTTTGAGTTATTTTTCAGCTTAAAATAGTAATTACCTAGGTAATTAGGTTCCTGCACAAAAATTAACTACTTACAAAATATTTAAACACAAATAAATATTTTTTAGTATTTAAATATTTTGTAGCTAATTTTTGTGCAGGAACTTAGGTAATTACTATTTTAAGCTGAAAAATCAAACATGTTAAATATTTTCATATGAGAAAATGATTTTGATATTACGTTGTATGAGAATTTCGATGGCACCCGGCCTCATAAGATATTGTCTAAGCCAGAGCTTCACAAACTGATGCTACATCAGTACGGTAGGTTCTATCGTACCCGCAACTCTGTAAAGCGGGGATAGTGGAGCACCATGAGGTAGACCGTACCCCAGGAGGCGTAAAGCATTTTTCCATGTAAAATAAAAACCGGCCAAGTGCGTGTCGGACCACGCGCAATATAGGGTTCCGTAGTACCGCTAGTTTTTGATAATTTTTGTATTATATATTTTTTTAGTTGATCGACTATTAGGTACTCAATAACTTATGAAGTCTTCTAAGCCGTGATAATTTTCCTTTTTAAATTCAGCATATTTCCTACTTCCGTGAATTTTTTCACATTTCCAGAAGCAACCGTTTAGCTGGTAGAAGGGGGGGACACTGACTCTAACGATTTTTTCCGCTTAGAAACTTCATATTTCACAAATGGATCTGGATGAATACTCATAATATTTTTGAAAAACCTATCCAACGACACTCCACACGGTGAGGTTGACGCGAAAAAAAAATATCATCCCCGCTTGTGTATGTAGGGGAGGTACCATAAAAAAAAATTAAAGATTTTATATACCATTTTGTCTGCATCATTAATATCTGCATTCATGCCGAATACAAAACCCATACAAAAAAAAACGCAAACTTTCGAAACACTTTTTTGCATGAAGTGAGTTTATCAACGGGCATTGACCTTCATCTCCGAAACCCTTTAAATTACAGTCTCAGGTAGATTGGGACCATTAAAAACGAGTAACGCCACGAGAATACATTTTGTGCTTGCAGGCCAGGCAGGCCTTTAAAATGCATTTTAAATGCATATTGCTACCGGTATCTTTACTGTTAAAAAATAAAATCGGCCAAGTGCGAGTCGGACTCGCGCACGATGGATTCCATACCGTTATATTGTAGCAAAATTAGGCCGAAAAAATCAGGTTTGCTGTATGGGCCCCTTTAATTTTACAGTCTGAAAATTTCAGAAGTCTATAGCAGTTCTTGAGATACAGCCTGGAGATAGACAGACAGACAGACAGACGGACAGACAACTAAGTCTTAATAACAGGGTCCCGTTTTGGGTACGGAACTCTAATAACGTACCTCTAAACGTCTAATAGAGACTTTAGACTCGGCCAAGAACGCCAGCGCCAACGGGAAGAATATATTGCAGGCCAGCTGCAACAGGTTATAGTATTGCACCAATGAGAATGTGATTTCAGCTCTTATTTCACCACCCAGCAGCACGTATGTCACCACAGCGGTGAAAAGGATGAACCTTTCCGTGAACACACTCAGCGCCGATGTAAAACCCTTTATCAGCGATGTCTTTAGGATAAACTTCACCTCGTATCTAAAAAAAATATTAAATAAAAAAAACAGGTATTTCAAATTTCAAAATAAGAATATTATGAACTCATAGTGATGTGAAAATAGTTAATCGATAATAATTGCTAAACTGCATTTGTCCATATATTTTTTGTGTAAACATTTGTTTAAGTAATTAGAAATATTCGTCGAATCTTTAATACGAAAAAAAATTTACTATGAGTTAGATAATTCAGTACTTAATCAAAAATTATCTAACTAATCGCACATAATATATATATTTATAGTACCACTAATAGCAGGCGAGCATACGTTGAGTTGTGGCCTGTGGGTGTGATAATAACATGTTAGATCTTTTTGTAGCTTTAAGCTTTGAGAACTAGCTGTTAAAATCATGGACAAAAAACGTGGTTCAATGACTCTAACAAAAAAATGGCAGGAGACACGTAAGAACGTAGCTCCTTTTACTATGAACGCAGTCTCGGATATTTAAAAAAAAATATATAATTATTGAGATTCGATGCATTGTTTTAAATAAGTTGGTAAGTCATATTGTAAAATACAAATACCTATAAAGTTGCGAAGATATTAAAATACAAGCAGCCGTTAGTTACTTCGGTCAAACTCAAGGAACTTATTTATATTACAATAATTTTACAATGTCACGGTGACGTCACTGGCTGCGAAGGTCATGGTTGATGGGATGTTATTAATTTTATGTAATTATAAAATCATGTTTAATGATAAGAGGGCCCGTATAAATAGTCAGTACTTAAATTGCGACCCGGTCTCAAGACGCGGGTCGGCTCTGTGATTGGTCTAAATTTTGACAGCCAACCAATTACAGAGCCTGAACCGTGTCTTGAGACCGAGATGCATCTTGAGTACTGACTATTTATACGGGCCTAACACTTTTTTACAGACTATTGTGATATTACAATGTATTGTTGTAACAATTTTTATATTAAAAAAAAACACAAGCGCAAACATATGATGATATGAAAATAATAGCCTAAAGGCACAAGTCACAACTAATATAATTAAAGTAGGTAGATAAAATAAGACGAGTGACTAGTGAGTATGTGACTGAGAGTTGACGTTTAAAGCTTAGAACAAACCTACGCGCCAGTGACGCGGGACGCGGGACGCGATACGGCCTACGGGAGCGTCTGCAACGCGAAACTGGGCGTGCACACCTGCGCGACTACGGTGCGCACCGTCAAACTTTATTTGTTAATGAACAGTCACTGAAGACGCGCGATTTTATCAGGTGTAAATGCTAAATTGTTGTGGTAATGACATCCTCATACTTATCATCAGAGTCGGACGGGTCGGACTGATGGACATGAGGGTTGCGAGGTATTAAGCTTGCTTTTGATTTGGAAGGTGCAGAGGAATAAAACAAGTCCACAATGGTCAAGTCGAAATTTAATATCATGACACAATCTATCAAAATGTAAACAAATTAAAAAATCATAAACTATAAAGAGTTGTACAAAATAATATAAAAAAGGTTTTAAAAATAAGTCTATAGTTATGTACACTACAAAACAAACGTCTGACACTTGACGTGCACGTCCCGCTTTGCCGACGCGAACATCCCGCGTTGTGGTCGCGCAAGTGTGCACAGCGCCATAAGATTACATGGGCAGCGTCCGCCACGCGGTAGACGCTCCCGCTTCGCAGTCGCTTTGGTCGCGTCGTAGGTTTGGCCTAAGCCTTATACTTGAATTGCGATAAACCAAAATAAACAAAAGCAAATTAGTAGTATCGCTACCGCTAATAAATCGATAGGTTTCGTGTGAGCAAAACATCAATAAATCGTCGGCCAGCTGTGGCCTGTGGCCTATTTCCACTATGATAAACTACACGATGTGAAACGCCGACGACCGCTTTATGAACTTAAAGTATTGCATTCACGTAAGTATAACTAGGTACTTAGCTTGTGACTAAAATCTAGAAAATAATAAAAAAACAACACTTACTTCCTTAGTTTGTCTACTAGCTTTTCAAAAGGTTTTTCCCAGGCGTACATTTTGATAACTTGCACTCCGTTGACTAGTTCGCTCATGACCTTGACTCTCTCGTCTGTACGTTTAGCTATCTTCCCTCTGAGGACTCCTTGACGATTACTTAAATATGCTAAAAATAAAGAAAATAACTGTAGATTATGTTATGATTATAATTATTAAGTTAGCCTCGAGTTTTTGGGATTCCTAAAACGGTTCACGACAGCATTTAAAGCAGGCCAAGAGCAAGCAGCAAGAGCAAGCAGGTTTCGTGTTTTTGGGATAAAAAAAAATCGTTAAAAAGAGTTGAAGGTCCTTATCGTTAGGATGCAGAAATCGGAAGGAAATCTGGTTTTTATGGTTTATTTACCTTACATTCGAGTTCAGAAACCTTTAAAATTTACATTTCGTTAGCTAAATGAGCAGCAGCGCTCATGATAATAATTATTATTGTTGTTTTGAAGATGAGCACTACTGCCCCATCTTTAAGTTTGAATAACTTATGAATAATTTAAATAAGCTGCTTTAGTTAATTAATCTTAATAATCCGTTGCGTTTAAAAAGTATCGATAAAAAGCGATATGTCCCCACCACATCACTTTTTATCACTGCCCCTAGACTATTTTTTATCGTAATGCTATGCAATTGTATGAACAAAGTGAATAAATTAAAAAATCATTGTTTCATAACAATCGAGTTTATTGTCAAGGTACGCGAACTGCGAAGTTCGAGGTAACGACCGCTGCTGTAGAAAATGCATCTTTGTAATGCATTTATGAGATAAACAATACGTTTATCTCATAAATGCATTTCTAATAAGAAGAAATGGCTAACAATTTTTTCTGTTGAATTTTGAATGCTGTCTTTGTTCTAAATGATATAAAGAACATAACTTCTATATAAAAATCTAAATATTTTTCATGAGGCTTATGATAGTTTCACTTTCAAAAATCATATCTACGAAAAGCTCATAACTTAAAGAAGAATAATTTGTGATTACACTTTGCATTTTGGTCTTTATCTAAGTGAAAAGTATAATTTTCTCCTATGTCGCCCTATCAAGGACGCGGCGAGCATCGTTACCGCCACTGTAGAAGGCGCGCTGATATGAATGTGCATTACGTCGATATTCGTACTGACAGACATCGACCTGCTAATTTTAGGGACTACCTGGCCTTAAACTAGATGACGCCCGCAACTCCGTTGCGCCAATACTTGTTTATCGCGCGGGAACCGTAGTCCGTACCTTTTTCCGGGATTTAAAGTATCTCCATTCTCCATACCAAATTTCAGCAAAATCGGTTCAGTGGTTTGGGTGTGAAGACGTAATAGACAGACGGACACACTTTCACATTTATAATATTATGTATGTGTGGATATACTCATGCTAAATACTCACATACGGTATTACTCGATAGTTTTACTCCAAATCGAGTAAAAAATATCGTGTGGATCGCAAAACTCACAACTCGAAGGGTCGCATCGAGCCGGCTCGATGGAATTAAATAAATATTATTTCCCGAATTCGAACTTACTCGACGCGAGCCGTCGAGCTTTACTCAAGCCATACTCAAGCGTGTGAGTTTTGCGGTCCACACGATAATTTTTACTCGATTTGGAGTAAAACTATCGAGTAATGCTGAATGTGTGGGAAAAAGCCCGAGCCGTGCGCGTGGTTTTTACTCTACGTGATTGCTCGATCGAGAAAAACCGTATTTGAGTACTTAGCATAATATAAGAAGAGCACACTGTATACAATGAGCAAGCAAGCATGAAGTTGAAAGTGGGTTTTTCAAGGTTATTTATATTGTACCATTAAATATCTATACGTAAAAATATTGCATTTTTCAGCATTGACCTTCATATTGTATTGCAAATTGCTATAATATACAGAATATACGAGGTATTAAATAATTTTCTATTTAAAAAATATTTCTCACAATTTAGATCTTTAACGATTATAATTTGGTATTATCATGTAAATTGAAATAATTTGAGACTAGTTACAACTAATTACGATGCAACAAAAATTATTAAAATATTTTAAATTATGACGTCCGAAATAGTGTTGGAACGTTGTTACAGGTTGTTACATTTTTATCAGTTCCTAAAAATTTGAAATATGCGAAATTGCCCGCAATAAAAATAAAACCCAGAGAAAATGTGCATATTGAAAATTATATAAAGTGGCCTTCCCGTTCTCTACCATACTTAAAGTGACTCTCGTTTTATAAAAAAATCGGCGTTATATTTTGGGAGATTATTCTATGCTACAAAACATTTTTTTTTATAGTAGAGTACGCGATTGTAATTTGTAGTAGGTACAGTACTTGTTTATAATTCAAGGCAACAAATCTGATTGTGTTATATGGGCATACGATTACGAGGAATGGTGTCACTTAGTAACGGCGAACTGTGAACATTTTGTACGCCAGAAATATTTAATAAAATATTATGTAAGTACTAACTACTAATAAATTTAATTATGTATTTTACATTTCACACTCGATGTGAAATACATCCAGCCCCTGCGTTCCAATGAATAAGAAAATCCAATGAAAAGTCTACTTCTCACATTTTTTTTGCCGCCCCCCCCCCCCCCCCCTTTTTTTGCTGTAACATTTTTTGCTTTTTCCTTTTTTTCTCACTACTATATTTTTACAATATTTCTTTATTGCCTTTTTTTTCTCTGTATATTTGTACAATATTTATTTATTGCTATTTTCTCTACAGTTTTTTTAACTTGTTTATTATTACAATTTTTCTTTTCTCCTTTTTTAGAGTTTTTATATTTTGTTCTTACAATTTTTAGTCAATTTTTTCTTTTCTTTACAGTTTTAAAAACGTTATTCGGTTTATTTAAGTCAAGTCAATGTTGATCCTGTATATCACATTTGTACTACCGCGACCGGTACATACCTTGTATAACGTAGGCCTGTATGAATATGACAGCGATGGCGGCGAGGGTGGCCCAGGAGATTTTCTGCCATATGAGGTAGGAGACGACGGGTACCACGATGGGCATCACCCAGATGTAGTGCAGGAACAGCGCCGCCAGGTCGAACCGGCTGACGTCGTTAGACATGAGGTTGATCACCTGACCAGGCTGCGTCTTGCTCATACCGACCCGGTTCAGCTTTAATATCTAAAAGGCCAGGAATATGTTAGCATCCGAAACTGGTGGGTAAGCGCAAGAAAGTCAGGTTTAATTGACATTGAGCATGTTATGGCATCGATTTCAAGAGAAAATTTAGTCGACTGCAAAGGTTGTTAGTGTTTTTGGAGTGCATATAGTACGGGAACGCTTTAGTGTCTAGAGTCCGAAAAGGGTGGTTGAATTTAAGAGTGACACTGAGCAAGTGAGCACATGGTAATCGGGATGTTTGGTTTTTAAAAGAACGGTTAGGTTATGACTAGGCTAATTGTATGTGTTTTGTTAACACATTGTAATAAAGTCTTCTCCTCTTACCTTTCTGTACATAATGGAACAGCTGGCGATCCTCACTCTCATACCTATCACTCCTTGGCTTAACTGGAGATGGTTTAACATCAATGATGTCGTTATAGACAATAAATTCATCGCAAAGTTAAATATGTGTGCTCTTGTGTAGCTTTCACTTGTTTTTTCCCCTGAGAAGTATCCTATAAATATGGCTAGTGTGTATGGTATCAAAGGCCTGTAACAAAAAAACTCTATTAATGTTTTATTTTACCTTAGTCGTGACTGGTGAACCAGTGACTGAGGCAGTGATCACCAAGGTTAACCTGTTGGATTAAAGAGTTCTACATTATGTCATATCTTTGAATGGAAATTGGATATCTTTCTATTTCTAATAATAATATTATTTTCTTTATGATAAAAATCAGGACAGGCTCAAGACAGCTTCGGTTATCAGCATGTTCATGTCCTTCAGATGGTTTGGTTTTCGTTGTCGATCCTGGCTCCAGAGGGTAATGTGGGGATATATTATGTAGTAGTTATAAAATATGCGTCTAGAATTATTACGACGAAACATTACAATTTACACAACTTCCAAAAAAATCTATTGGTGTTGTTTGTGTTTGGTCTCTAATTTTTCTTTGGAGACTTATGTTTTTTCATATGGTTTAAAGTACGATACGACTCATATTCATACAAAATGTTAGGAAATTTTATGACTCGTCTCTTAATTTGGATAATAATTACACTCCATCCGGTAAATTATGATGCTCATGATTCAAAAAGCTTTATTATTGTTATGCTAACACCACAGATCAAAAGTCAAGGACCACCAAACTCCGATCACATGAGGTAAATACTAAATAGTCAAAATACATTAGGTATTATGTATGTTAGATGCAAGTCCTTTTTATCTTGTATGGGGCAAAATACCTTATCGGAACATAAACTGCTCCTAGAACTCTTAGGACGTTTCACATAACATTATCTTTGCTAGATCAGTCTCATCTTCAAGGTTACCTCAATACACGGACACAAGTCAAAACTCACAGGTTTATGTTTAGTGTGTTATAAAAAACGTAGCACCTATTAATTTTTTGTGAGCAATTCCCACATAATACATTATGCATAATATAATCATACATTTTGTTAAACACCTCATTTATATTATGTTTTTTAGCTACTCGGCTTCGTAATAGTTTTGTTCATAATACGTGTACCGTGCAAATTGGCGGTCGCTAAACGACCATTTACTAATTTTTAAGGTACGGTAACTGGTAAGTGGCCTACGAACTCCGAATTTCGACGAAGTGTATGTATCTTTTGTACTCTTTTTCACCCAGTGAACTTCGTATCCTCCTAAGTCCTATTATAGGTAAACCTTCCCTGAACTTCCACGAATATTTCAAGACCAAAATAAGCTAAACGGTAATTCAACTGTTCTCGAGTTTAAGCGAGACAAATAAAATTAAAAATTCAATTTTATTTATAGATAAAAATAGATAGATGAAGTTAACAGTGTAGTGTGATATAATGATTTACATCTACAAAGTAAGATGTTTTCAATAATGGTATGAATGGAAAATATATTATACTATTTTGAAAATCGAAAATCTCTGAAATGGTGGACAAATTAATTTTTAATTATAAAAAAAAACAATGATAACATATCCACTTCTAATTTAACGGAATTGCATACTGTCCTAAAGTCAGATACGAATGTTAAAACGACGGTATCTCATAATCTCATGACAATCCCTGATCGTAAAGTATAAATAGCGCCACGTGTGGCAATCCGACGGCTTTTAATAGCGAGGGCCTCGGTATGGGAGATGAAATAAGCTGATGAATGTAGGATTCCCTTCACTGCGATCAAACAATTTGAGATTACGGGAGCCCTAGAACAGTTTTTTTTTTATTACTAACAAGCTAATTTTTTTGTGAGTAGCTTCATTTTGATATGACAAACAACTTTTTTATCTGCGAAAAATCTTGAAAGTGGTAGCTAACAGAGATAGATGATGAGAGATGGTCCTAAAATATGGATTGTTCTATTTGTAGGACAATGTTACTCTTAAATTATATAACTATTAACCTACCAATATACAAATAAATCAGCTGATTAGGGTTCCGTTTTAGGGTACCGTAGTCAACCAAGTTTTGTTGATTATGATGATACCAAATTTCAGCAAAATTGGTTCAGCGGTTCGGGGATTCCTTTAAAAGCCGAAAGAAAAGAAACACTTATATTTATACGTGGGAGAGCCATGCTTCGGCACGAATGGGCCGGCTCGACCGGAGAAATACCACGTTCTCACAGAAAACCGGCGTGAAACAGCGCTTGCGCTGTGTTTCGCCGAGTGAGTGAGTTTACCGGAGGCCCAATCCCCTACCCTATTCCCTTCCCTACCCTCCCCTATTCCCTTCCCTTCCCATCCCTATCCTCCCCTATTACCCTATTCCCTCTTAAAAGGACGGCAACGCACTTGCAGCTCTTCATTTCAATAATAAAGTTCCAGAAATCAAAACAAATCCTTCCACAATATCAAACACATTCAATCTGATGCTGCGAGTGTCCATGGGTGACGGAAGTTGCTTTCCATCAGGTGACCCGTTTGCTCGTTTGCCCCCTCTGTATACAGAGTATTTCTTTTCTTTCGGCTCAGCTTGCTTCTGCAATCAGACGTTATAACGTCTGATTGCTAGACAACCGCTCTCAATAATTTACAGTTAGATCTATTTTATTCAATAACAATATTATAAAAATTGTAAATTTCGTAGGTACCTCAAGAGTCAAGAGTTCGCCCAAGCAAGAGCTACCATATTATTAGGCCTCGGCTAGAAGCTCTGCCACTTACTAGTCTAAACTTCCGTATTTCCTAACGGAGGTAAAGTTTGAAGTCCAGGGGACTTCGATGTTTACGTAAGGAAATCCTGTACCTAACCAGAAAATATTGGGTAAGAAGATTGTCAAAGTCTCGAATATTTTGACACACTTTTAAGTCAACGGATATAAACTGATAGCAATGATATTCTATGTTACTCACTGACCTCCATTAGGCTGCGTTTCCACTGAAACGGAGCGAAGCTTAGCGGTGCCGAATTGACCAATCGCCATGCTCGAAATCTTCGCTCCGCTTCGCTGTCATTCCGCTGGAATAGCACGATTAGTCAATTCGGGCACCGCTAAGCTCCGCTCCGCTCCGCTTCAGTGGAAACAACACAATACAAGTACGCTGGACATATGATACCCTCCTGATTTTTGTGCCTATTTGAAGCGGAATCAGCGCCCCCAAAGCGGGGGAAGAGAACTAAATTTGACGTAATCACAACCAATAACAACAGTTGTCATCACTAGTATTAATTCCAAGTACTCTCACTACTGCTATCAGCGCCAATATGGCGACTTTCAAACGTCATTTTTACGTCAGATTTAGTTCGCTTCCCCCGCATTGGGGGCGCTGATTCCGCTTCAAATAGGCACAAAAAATAGCTGTCATTTCAAAGGGTTATCATAAGTGCAGCGTACTTGTATAATGGAGGTCAGTGATGTTACTAACGTAACTAGATTGGCAGTTTACGGTAGAAACGCGTTTCCACTTCGAAGATGCCTGCAGGCATATCTGACCTACATAATGACATAAATGCCATAATGACTTGACATCGTCTTTTGAACTATCAAGTGGTTACGCATTTCTGAGAATCGTTTGTAAGACGTTGCTGCTCTAGTATTTTCATAAAGTTAATATATTCCGTTAAGTATATGTATTAACTTTATGAGTATTTTAGAAACTCATTGACTGATAGTATTTTACGAGATCTCACGGAGGATTTTTTTCGCTTCTTATGATGTGCCAAATGTGATCGAAGGCCAAATCTAAGATATAGAATATTGATAAGGGTAAGAACAACATTGTAACCGTACTTTTCATCTCAAGATAATCTCATCTCCAAGTATTGATAGCAGGATAAGATATTTTTAAACTTAGTTTTTTAGGGTTCCGTACCCAAAGGGTAAAAACGGGACCCTATTACTGAGAATTCGATGTCTGTCCGTCTGTCTGTCTGTCTCCAGGCTGTATCTCAAAAACCGCTTTAGCTAGACATCTGAAATTTTCACGGATTGTGTATTTCTGTTGCCGCTACTCGTAACAACAAATACTAAAAATAAAACAAAATTAATATTTAAGGCTCTCATTCAACAAACGTGTTTTTTTGGCCTTTTTTGCTCGTAATCAATAATGCCAACAGGTAGGTAGGCACTTGAAATTTTCAAAAAGCCCTTAATTTTATGTGTATGTACTTTAATAATTAATAATAATTAAAATAAAATAGATTTAAGGTAGGCTCCCATACAAAAAACACAAGTTTTGGCCTATTTTTGCTCTGTAACGGTACGGAACCCTTCTTGCGGGAGTCCAACTCGCACTTGGCCGATTATTATATCTTCGTGTGACCTGTCTAGAATTTTTAATACATACTTACAAATGTATGCTTCATAAGCGATAGCCTATTTTAATCCTAAATTTTTTACACAAGCCAAGTATAGACTCAAAAAACCGGCCAAGTGCGTGTCGTGCCACACGCAATATAGGGTTCAGTTATAGTACCGCTAGGTTTTGATAATGTTTGTATGGTCAATGAATGCACATTTATAACGTGTTTTACACCACTAACAACATCATCTCAGTTACGTTAAAAGGAATTTGAATGAAAAGTTGCTTTGTACTTCTACGAATACATTTTTTTAGTTGAGTGACTATTAGTGAATAACTTATGAAATTTTCTTAGCTGAGATAGTTTTCCTTTTAAATTCGGCATATTTCCTATTCCCGTGATTTTTTTCACATTTCCAGAAGCAACCGTTTAGCTGGTAGAAGGGGGGGACACTGGACTCTAACAATTTTTTTCCACTTTAAAACTTCATATTTCACAAATGGATCCCTAAATCGGAAAATGATCTATGAATACTCATAATATTTTTAAAAAACCTATCGAACCACATCCCACACGGTGGGGTGGACGCGAAAAAAAAATTCAACCCCGCATTGATGTGTATGGGATTGGGAGGTATCGTAAAAATTTTTTTTTTAAAGATTTTATATACCACTAGCTGTCCCGGCAAACGTTGTTTTGCCATTTAATGTATTTATATCTTACCCACTCTTTTGTCCCCTAAGAGGGGTGGGGGGAATTTTTTTATACACCAGATGTTAAATTGGAAAAAACAGTTAATAATATGAAGTAAGTCCATTAAAGAATAAAGTTTGATACAAAATCTGACCCACTCTTTGCTCCCCTTAGAGGGGTGGGGGGGAGGGGGGTTGATTTTTATACATTAGATTTTGAGTTGGAAGAAGACAAATATATCTGCGAAAACCGTATGCAAATCGGATCAGTAGTTTTCGTGTGATAGTGGAACAAACATACAGACAGACAGACAGACAGACAAAAAACTAACCACATTTTTGGCTTCTATAGATGTAGTAACACCCCCCGCTTATTATTTTTTGAATATCTTTAATGTACAGAATTTTCATATCTACAGTTTTATTATATGTATAGATTTTATCGGCATCATTAAGATGTGCATTCATGCCAAATTACGGCTTTGTAGGCCCTATAGTCTCTGAGCAAAACCGCGGACAGACAGACGCACGGACAGACCGAAACTATTAGTGTTCCTTGTTGACTAAAAAACCCTAAAAAACATGGGTAAAAAGGCGGTACATCTAAACTTTCTAGATTTTTTGTTTCACTTCCATTCTTCTCGGTATTTCTCAATTCAAAAAGGTTTTATTGACTAATATTATATAGTAAAAAGCTCAACTTACCATAAAACAATGAACAGCAATCCTATAAAAAATCCACACACCATGTACTCCAGCCAGAAACATCTGACTATCGCTTTGGATAGCGACGGTTTTGTGCCATTCTCTTTGGCCGTCTGTAGTTCCCTGTTCCATGCTTCCTCAAGTCTGTCTCCTAGCCGACCCGACCGATCTTTGTCTCTGGCTTGGAAGAGGTCGTCTATGGATAAACCCTGTTTGTATCCTCTCTTGAATAGGGGAAAACTCCAACTGCGAACGAAAATTTTAGTTTAAAATTTTATTGGGTGGTATGGTCCAGACCACAAGTATAGCCATAAAACTCAAGGTATAATGAGGTTTTGTTTCGCTTTGCGGTTTGGACTTTAGTAATTAATAATTACGCTTACGTTATTGTTTCTCGAAATAACAATAGACACACACTCAAACTACCGCACTCACAGACGAATATCATTTTTAACCGACTTCCAAAAAGGAGGAGGTTATATGTTCGTCTGTATATATTTTTTTGTATGTTCAACCATAACTTCGCCGTTTGTAGACCGATTTTCATAATTCTTTTGTTGTTATAATATAGGGTTTAATCCAAATTTGGTACTATGTACACAAAAGTGGTGGTCTGCTGATGGAATCCATGAGGAATCGAGGGGACTCCTTGAAATTCGTATGGAAACATATAGTGATTTCGATTTTTTCTGAAGTATTCGAGGCATATGCTACCAAAAACTAAGATTTTGCACCAGGTTATACCCTGGTTCCGAAGGTACCAAACAGAACTTATGAATCCTTATAGGTACAGGTTCGGGGATTTTGGCGTTGTTTATACAACTGAAAGCATAAACCAATTTATCAATTTGATTAATCATCATCATCACAACCATAATTACACCATGGGTCATTACATTATGACCCAATTATTGGTACTTTTCATGATATTTTGCATCGAAACAACATGTTTTTGATGATTATTTCGCTGTTTGTGGACCGATTTTCAAAATATTGTGTTGTTGTATATGATATAATCTTAATTTGGTATAATTATTGCGAAAGTGGTGATCTGATGATGGGATCTATGAGCAATCGACAGAAACCCTTGAAATTTATTAAAACACACATGGTGGTTAAGACTTAAGATGTTGTTTCTAGTAACTCAAACATATTACAAATAAGTAAAATTTTATACGAAGGTGTCTCTGGATCCAAAGGCACTGAACAGAACTCCTGGACCTTTGAAGATAATAAATAGTTCGAAAATTTTAGCATCGCTCAGATAACTGCATGCATTTACCACTATTTCGCTTACAGTAACATAATGTAAATAGTTAACTTTCGTAGTGGTTATATCTACGCATAAAGCCTGTGGTCTTGTAGATAACTAAAAAGAGTAAAATTATTATTTTTTAACAAAAAATTGAAACCGACTTCCAAGGCAAATGATCTAAAAAGTATGAAATAATTCTTATTCTTCATTAAGCTGATCGCACATTTGTCAGCACCGTACGCACCGTACGCGTCGAACGCACCGCACAGTACACGAAATGCGGCGCGTACGGTGCGGATGAATGTGCGAGGTTTCACATCATTCCATACAACGAATTCTAAAATGCGGCGCGTTCGGCGCGTGCGTGCTGATAAATGTGCGATCACCTTTAGTGCCTTTTTCAAAATTTGACTAAACCTCATAACTCACTTCACTGTACTTAAAAGAAGATTTTGACATAAGCCCCATACATAATCTGTCGAACTCTTCATATAATTATTACAGTTAAGTAATTATTATTCCTCTCTGAGTGCGGCAGAAAGGTAAGACACACACTCAAAGACACATTACTATTTACATTAGATCTAAGGTCCGTTACTAGTTTACTACCTATTTGCATTACTTACTAATTGTATTTCAACTATTGTTTTGTTTTACTACTCCTACGTAGTTACTTAGCATAATATTCACATTAAATTAAATAACGTAATTATTAACCTCTACTTAACGGATTTTAATTGTTCTTGTCGCGAATTACTTTAAATGGTCAAAAGGTCATTGAGGTCGCTTTCGTAAGTAAAATTCAAACAAAAGTGAAAGTGCAGTTTGTATACCTAATTACCTACTCGTACTTGGAACCTACAACAGTTTTTTATTGCAATAATTGGATGGTTTACAAAGGAAATTATGATTTTGAAGTTTGTTTATAAGTTCAGTTTCTCAAATAGAAATTTAACGTGGGAGAGCCATGCTTCGGCACGAATGGGCCGACTCGACCGGAGAAATACCACGGGCTCACAGAAAACCGGCGTGAAACAGCGCTTGCGCTGTGTTTTGCCGAGTGAGTGAGTTTACCGGAGGCCCAATCCCCTACCCTTTTCCCTTCCCTACCCTCCCCTATTTCCTTCCCTACCCTCCCCTATTTCCTTCCCTACCCTCCCCTATTCCCTTTCCTACCCTCCCCATCCCTTTTCCCTTCCCTACCCTCCCCTATTTCCTTCCCTACCCTCCCCTATTCCCTTTCCTACCCTCCCCTACCCTATTACCCTATTCCCTCTTAAAAGGCCGGCAACGCACCTGCAGCTCTTCTGATGCTGCGAGTGTCCATGGGCGACGGAAGTTGCTTCCCATCAGGTGACCCGTCTGCTCGTTTGCCCCCTTATTTCATAAAAAAAAAAAGATGCACTGAAAAGATTTAATTCTCGTACGAGGGATTCGAGATTTTGAATTTCGAAGATTGTGAGTTTTGACACCCCTAGTTAATTTGTCTATAGTGGTTAATACCAACAGGTGAATCACAAGAATGAAATAAATAAAAAATACACGTGTCCTTAAACTCCTGAGTCCTGACACTAGTTTTAAAACATTTTTAGCCAGCCCAAAAAGTACAGAATGCAGCTAGAAGTATATTCACTTTAAAAACCAAACACAGTCGATTTGTATTTAAAAAAATTAATGGCTTTATTAAGACCCCATGTATTTACACATTGAAATAAGTTTGTATCCCACTGGCCGTTTAATAGGTCACGAACTCAATCAAGACCAATTAAGAGAATGGAAGTAAAATATATCATTGTCATTTAAATAGGTACATTCGCTAGTAAATACAGTGTTACAACTTACATCACAATGTACCTCGTATTATGACAAAACGTGACTGAAAAAATTCGGTTTAAAAATCTACACGTTAACAAAATTTTTAAAATTATAACTGAGCAATACATATTATTATTACGTTTCATAGAAACATAGAAGTCATATTAAGTAACCCTTTAGCGCTGCTACTTTCACACTGAACTCTATACAAGGGACATAATATACCTACCTATTACCTACACACCCAAAAATATAATCACTGTGGAAGGGCTCTAAGGAAAGTCGGAAACTAAACCGTATGCGTACACTGTACAGTATGTATTTATACCTACTTTATCTTTTTAGGGTTCCGTAGTCAACAAGGAACCCTTATAGTTTCGGTCTGTCCGTCCGTCTGTCTGTCTGTCCGTCTGTCTGTCCGCGGTTTTTCTCAGAGACCATAAGGCCTACAAAGCTGTAATTCGGCATGAATGTACATCTTAATAACGCCGACAAAATAGTATATAAAATCTTTAAAAAAAATAATTATGGTACCTCCCTTACACATCAAGCGGGGGTGATTTATTTTTTCCTCGTTCACCCCACCGTGTGGGGTGTCGTTGGATAGGTTTTTTAAAAATATTATGAGTATTCACAGACCATTTTCCGATTAAGGGATCCATTTGTGAAATATGAAGTTTTAAAGTGGAAAAAATTGTTAGAGTCCAGTGTCCCCCCCCTTCTACCAGCTAAACGGTTGCTTCTGGAAATGTGGAAAAATTCACGGGGGTAGGAAATATGTTGAATTTAAAAGGAAAACTATCACGGCTAAGAAGACTATAAGTTATTGAGTAATAGTCGATCAGTTAAAAAAAAATGTATTCGGAGAAAAGTATAAATGAAATTTTCGTTCAAATTCGTAACGTAAGTGAAATGATGTTGTTAGTAGTGAAAAGACGTTATAAATGTGCATTCATTAACTACACAAAAATTATCAAAAACTAGCGGTACTATAACGGAACCCTATATGGCGCGTGGCCCGACACGCACTTGGCCGGTTTTATTTATAAAAGTTTTTTTTCTCTGAGGGTTAAAATACCATTTACGGCAATCTTTATAAATATTTGCACATGTGCGGTCTGTGCGGATAAACGCATATTATATCAGCTATTAATCATCTTAATTACTATTAAAACCGGCCAAGTGCGTGTCGGGCCAGGCGCTATATTATACGGTTCCGTAGTACCGCTAGTTTTTGATATTTTGTTAATTGTCAATGAATGTACATTTATAACGTGTTTTATACTACTAACGTCATTTCAGTTACGTTTAAAGGAATTTGAACGAAAAGTTCCTTTATACGTCTTCTTCGAATACTTTATTTTTAGTTGATCGACTATTACTCAATAACTTATGAAGTCTTCTTAGCCGTGATAGTTTTCCTTTTAAATTCAGCATATTTCCTACTCCCGTGAATTTTTTCACATTTCCAGAAGCAACCGTTTAGCTGGTAGAAGGGGGGGACACTGGACTCTGACGATTTTTTCCACTTTAAAACTTCATATTTCACAAATGGGTCCCTCAATCGGAAAATGATCTGTGAATACTCATAACATTTTTTAAAAACCTATCCAACGACACCCCACACGGTGGGGTGGACGCGAAAAAAAAATTCATCCCCGCTTGATGTGTAGGGAAGGTACCTAAAAATTTTTTTTTAAATATGTGCATTCATGCCGAATTACGGCTTTGTAGGTCCTATAGTCTCTGAGCAAAACCGCGGACAGACAGACGGACATACCGAAACTATAAGGGTTCCTTGTTGACTACGGAACCCTAAAAAGTAGGTACTGTTTTCCCTACGGTTAAAAATAATTTGTTCAGCATTTAGTCTATCTGATAGTTAAATTAGATGTTCTGATGGCCTCTACGGGTTAAGTATGTTTTATCTCAAAATCAGTAGGTAAGACAAACTAAATAATAAGTTTCTACGAAACTCCAGTAAGTTCTACTTCCGAACAGTAAATAAAAAAAAAATGAATAAATGCAAACACTTCAAACTCACCACAAAAATATCCTCGAAATGAAATTCGCATTTTCATTTGGATTCTTCTCCTTAAGAACTACTTTAGACTCCATTTTTAATTAATTTAAGTACAAAATATTTAAATTTTAACTTCACCACAAACCACACTCGTAAATTCACTGAGCAACAGATTTCTACAGTTCATTCATGGACACCGCACAGAATTTTCAGACGCATTGCATAATAAACTGGACTTTACAGTATCCTAATAACACTGTATACTTATGAATATAGGACACTACTCGTATTTTAGTATTTTAATCTGGTATTTAAAAAGGTATTAAATTGTAAGGCCGGTATATCACAGTTTAAGCGGTTGGCTGGAATAAAGGAACGCGCACCCCATGCGCCTGTACCGAGAGCCGTGGTGCTACTGAAGAGCGATCAGCGAAGTCACTACTCACTAGTCAGAAGTGTGCGTGAACAGCTGTACAGTGTACGCTCGTCTTTATTGCCGCGAGTTCATCTTATCTCAGTGAGCGTTAAAACAAACACCACAGTTTAAATATTATGCATAGTAAACAATACTAGACTGCACAGGGCGCAATACGTAAGTATGATTTGTGATAACTTTGAAAGCAAAAAAATCGGCTAATGCGAGTTGGACTCGCGTACGAAGGGTCCCGTACCATTATATTATAGCAAAAAAAAAAACACCATCTAGTTGACGCACAGGAATACTATCAACGCCCTCTGCCCCTACTATGCAGGTACTAATAAAAAAGTGTCGAGGTCAAATGTCGTTCCGTCTAGCCTCCTTTCGCAACGCCGAACGCGCCATGAGGAACTTCGTTCCAATAGACAAAAAATTGTGTATTTTGTATGGGTTACCCCTTATTTTATTTTTAGTAGTTATATTTTTTTAGCCCTACTTTCTCACTTTCTTTTGATAATTCATGTATCATTTTATTTATTTCTTGTGGAGTTTTGGCGAAGAGCGCGATGTCGTCTGCAAAATTAAACCCTAAAATTAAATCCCGAAAAAACAAAAATCATCACAAACAGTGAGAAATATCCCTAACAGATCTAGAATACACAAATAGAATACGCCGATGAATATACTTATCTAGGACAACTGATGACACCTATCGAACCCATACGCAAAGAAATAGACAGGAGAATAACCACGGATGGAAAAGATACTGGAGCCTGAAGGAGGTAATGAAAGACAAAACTCTACATACAAAAACAAAAAGCATAATATTCAACTCCTGTATTTTGCCTGTGCTCACATACGGCTGTCAAACCTGGCCTTTAACACAGAAGACAATTTCAAAACTCAGAACATGCCAACGAGCAATGGAAAGAAGCCTTCTAGGAACAAAAAAATCAGACAAACTTAACAGCTATGTTATCAGGAAAAGAACAAAAGTAATAGATATAACAAACAAAATCAGAAGGCTAAAATGGAAGTGGGGAGGCCTCATGATTATAGACAAAAAGATAGATGGACAAAGGAAAAGGGGCAGGCCCCAAAAGCGATGGGATGATGATATCCGACAAGTAGCTGGAGTGACATGGCATAGAGTAGCACAGAACAGACAAGAATGGAAAAGATTGGAGGAGGCCTTTGCCGACTGGCAAAATGATCAGAGATCAAGCAAATCACAAAATATATTGGATAGTTAGTAGTAAATACAATTTTTGTTATTTAGGATGGGTAATTATAGTATTTTATGATATGATATAAATTATATCATAGCATATTGCTATCTATGTTAGCACCACTTTAAACTGT
This sequence comes from Cyaniris semiargus, assembly GCA_905187585.1. Lineage (NCBI taxonomy): Eukaryota > Metazoa > Arthropoda > Insecta > Lepidoptera > Lycaenidae > Cyaniris > Cyaniris semiargus. The sequence goes on along the minus strand of LR994554.1, from coordinate 9,682,971 downwards.
AATATTCTGATAGTCGTGATTTAGTATTTTAGTGTCTACAAACTTTAAATTGTAAGTAAGCAGATCTGAATAAAGGCTTTTATTATTATTAGTTATATTTTTTTTGTAAGTATATTTATTTTATTTATTATATATTTTGCTGTTAAGTCTAGCTATAGCAGTTCTTGAGATACAGCCCGGAGACAGACAGACGGACAGACATCGAAGTCTTATAGTACTAGCTGGGTCCCGTTTTTACCCTTTGGGTACGGAACCCTAAACATGCAGTAAAACTTCGCGCGCGCCCATTCGATTTCAAAAATACGTCTGTGTTGCGATACTGTATGTATTGTTTATACTGTGCAAATACGATCACACTGCGACGCCGCATGACCCCGCCAAAACGCTGAATCACGACAACGAAAAAGATTGTAGCAAAGTAAACAATTTTTTGTACACTAGGAAAAATAAATTATTGATTTAGCATAGGTAATCTTTTAGGTTTTCAGTTCTATTCCTGGAGATGATTGGATGAGTTTACACTTTACAGCTTGGTCATTTAATTGCATGAAATAAAATCTTTATTTTACGTCATCGCAAATTAAAAATTTGGGAAAAGAAATTGTATAAGTACAAGGCGTTTTTAGGGTTCCGTAGTCAACAAGGAACCCTAATAGTTTCGGTCTGTCCGTCCGCGGTCCGTCTGTCCGTCTGTCTATCTGTCTGTCCGCGGTTTTGCTCAGAGACTATAGGACCTACAAAGCTGTAATTCGGCATGAATGCACATATTAATGGTGCCAACAAAATGGTAAGTATATAAAATCTTAAAAGAATATTTTTTTTATGGGACCTCCCCTACACATCAAGCGGGGGTGAATTTTTTTTTCGTGCCCACCTCACCGTGTGGGATGTTGTTGGATAGGTTTTTTAAAAATATTACGAGTATTCATAGATCATTTTCCGATTTAGGGATCCATTTGTGAAATATGAAGTTTTAAAGTGCAAAAAATCGTTAGTGTCCAGTCCCTTCTACCAGCTAAACGGTTGCTTCTAGAAATGTGAAAAAATTCACGAGGCTAGGAAATATGCTGAATTTAAAAGGAAAATTATCACGGCTAATAAGACTTCATAAGTTATTGAGTAATAGTCGATTAACTAAAAAAATGTATTCGGCGAAGTATAAAGGAACTTTTCGTTCAAATTCCTTTGAACGTAACTGAGATGATGTTGTATGATGATGAGATGATATAACACGTTATAAATGGCCTGTCATTGACCAATCAAAAATTAGCGGTACTACGGAACCCTATATTGCGCGTGACCCGACACGCACTTGGCCGGTTTTTAGGTATATAATGCGGATTGGTCACCAACGCGGAGAAACCGCACAAAATTATACAGGGTGCAACAAAACAACATGATAATACTTTAGGGTGTGTATTACGTAAGAGTTAGAAGTTAGACTGAACACTAAAGGTGCTCCCTCACCGGGAGCATTCGCGTGTAATGTAACATTATAGATTCGACTTTGAGCATTACATTAAACCAGCCCCCCTAGCATACGCTATCGAGCGTAGTGATATTGTCGATATTGATATATATCTCTTTTTCGCTAACATTCGTACGTCGTGACTCGAGAGATAAATTTCTCGTTCGTATATAGTTCGTTAGTATATAGACAAAAATAGCACATATAAAAAAAAAACAAAATTATCTCTAATTTTGACGACAGACGTACGAGAAAAAATGTATGTCATGTTAGGGTCAATAGAGGTGAAGAGATAAACCAGTTAACATCGAGAAAACGTGTAGACAAAATTTTCTCGTTGGCGTATGCTAGCACGGCAGGGGTTCCCAAACTTATTTTGTCTACTGCCCACTTTGAGAACAAATTATGTTTTAGCGCCCCCATTGTTTTAATTTAAAATGCATCCAGATGAAATAAATCACCCCCCAAGCCTCTACACAACGCCCCCATTTTTTTTCTGGGTCCCACACCGCCCCCCTTTAGACCTTCAGCGCCCACAAGGGGGCGTTAACGCCCACTTTGGGAATGGCTGCATTAAGCAATACTACGTCCCTGACTGACGAGCATTCGCGTGTTGTAACATTATAGATTCGACTTTGAGCATTCCATACTTCCATAGCAAGTTGACTTCACTATCACGTAGCATTGATATTACAAGTTGTATCAAGATATTACACATTGTATCATTACAAGGTGCGCGTTGTAATGCTCGGTTCTCCTCCCTCACTGATGTAATGCTCGACTCTGTAACGTTACATTACAAGCGAATGCTCCCGGGGAGGGAGTTCACTGTGAAAGCACAGAATACATAATTAGTACCTTACGGTAGTGAAAGTATTAGCGCTGACAGCGCAATTTTATTTTTTGTGATTTGTACGGGCAAACGCCCCAGCGTATAAGTTTGCCCATACAAAAGTAAAAAAAAAATGTTATTTCAGCACTGCTACTCTCACAGTGAACTCTATACAGCGAACTCATACACACCCTAAAGTATTATCAGTTTGTTTTATTACACTTGAGTAACTGTGTTAAAAAAATTGTCCACGAGTCTACAAAATGTGACCCGAATACATGCACATTGCACACTTTATGCATGCATTCGGTACACAATTTTGTGTAAATATAATTATGTAGAAGTGACAATTAATGTCAACGGCTTTATTTAGTTAATTTTGAGTGTTGTTAGTGTAGCTATGTCCACACTGTGCCTTTTTTTGTTCATCAAGGGCATGCGTTATAGCGCAGTCAACAGCGCACGTGACTCGTGAGGCATGCCCGCGATGCATTTGCTCTGACCGTATCCAAAACTTTCGCTTTGTTCTTTTTTTTTGGAATTTCTTATGACCAAATAAGCCGCACATATTCCACCCAGTAAAATGTCATATAAAATGTCATAAGAAAATCCAAAAAAAAGAACAAAGCGTCTCCCAGACAGACGCGGCCTGCGGTGGCGGTGGCGGTCAGTTGAATGGTTTGGCCGCATGGCCGCGTGTGTCTGTGTCGTTCCTAGAACTCTCAAGTCATCCAACTGACCGACACCGCTACCGCCACCGCAGGCCGCGTCTGTCTGGGACACGCTCAAAGCGAAAGTTTTGGATACGGTCAGAGCGCATGCGTCGCTGGCATGCCTCACGCGCGCTGTTGACTGCGCTATAACGCATGCCCTTGATGAACAAAAAAAGGCACAGTGTGGACAAAGCTTTTCGCTATTGCCATATTTTAGTGTGCGAAAAGGAACCAAATTCAAAACGGTTGAAGTATGAGAGTTACGTATCCTTAGTTTTTATTATTTGTAGGTTACACCTTTAATTATTATCTATGTACTTAGTAGATGACGCCAGCAACTCCGTTGCGCCGAAGTTCGTCCTTTCCCGGGGGCCGGGACGTACAGTATCTCCATACAAAATTTCACCAAAATCCGTTCAGCGGTTTGGGCGTGATGAGGTAACAGACAGACAGACAGATACGCTTTCGCATTTACAATATAATAGTATAGATTATGGATTTAATACAAATAGCGCTGTTTTAAAGCACTAAAACAACTGACAACGCCTTCAATATTGGGTAGATACTTTGCGTATTCACACTGCAACTCAGGTATAGTGATATAGTTTTACCACCATAATAATGACACACGGGAAGTAAGTTGGATTGCGTTTTAATTTTTAATGACTGTTAAAACATATTTTTACGGTTCTCTTGTTTGCTTCGACGACGCGAAGTTTTGGATGATATTATACAGCTAGGTAACAGGACCTATCACCTACGTCCTACATTGAGACAGTAGCAGGCCCGCGTGCCATAATGCCATTCACCTGCACTCTAACTTTAATTTCTTCAAGTGTATTCCAATCTACACAGTATCCAGTATCATTGGCAATGATGAACTCTGTATAGATAAATGAGTTCAATGTCTGTCAAAATGTGTCCCTTATATTGAGTTCACTATGAAAGTCAAAAAGTAAAAAAAAAACTCTTTTAGCGCTGCTACTTTCACAGTGAAGTGTGAACTCTATGAAGTGTGAACTCGTGTATGAGTCCCCTGGACTCATACACACCCTAAAGTAGGTATTATCACTTTGTTTTGTTACACCCTGTATAATTATAAGGAGTGGTAAAATCAGACCGTATTAATATTTTGAGAAGATCTAACTGATGCTTAGACATTTAGCAGAATATTATTGTTTTGAGTGGAGTGGAGTCTAGATTCTAGAATAAGTCACGTACAGGACCGTACCGATACGTACGACCAGGATCGATGCATGGATCCCACGGGACTTTTATTTTGCGATGAAGTCGCGGGGAACAACAAGTTTTGGGGTAAATTTTGATCATATTATAATCGTTTGTTTCTAAAATTACAATTTTGCGTAGTCAATTAACAAATGAAGCTATCTTTTCCTATTTCAAAATTTCGCAACATTGTGAAATTCGTTTCAGTGATATTGACCATAAAAAATAAAACAGATAATAGGTATAAGATCTTATCATTTTAGTTAAGTAGGTATTTAATATTGATCGACTGGAAATATTAACAATAACTGACACCCCTATAAATAGCTCACATGGTTATTTTCTATTTCTTATTATTATACATAATACCTACATATTTTTTACTATATCAAAGTCCCAAAGTTACTTTGTTTTGTATGCAAGTCTAGTTCTTTTATTTATTTAAAATACTAATCGCATTGGAAAAATTAGAAGGGTAAGGTCATAGAGTAAGGTGCAGGTTTCGGCGGCTATTATTACAGACTACAGAGACCTTATTTGTGGCCCGCGTGATGTTAAACCATTTTGAAATTCACGCCCACCGGCAAAATAATGTAGTCATCGTGAAAGTCGTGAATTTTTTTTTTCACTTTTAAATCGTTAATTTTGAAGAACGTTATTTTTTAAACCTAAAAATGTTTGTTGCGGCCCGCGACACCAAGACCAAAACATGTTTGTGGCCCGCATGAAAAAAAGGTTGGGGACCACTGATCTATATTCTATAAAATGGAACAAATCCTTCTGCTTTTTGCCGAGCCATCTTGAATTTGTGCGCGGCCTATACAATTATTAAGTTTGTATTAAACTTGCCATTGCATTGGTGTAAGGTGTTATTAAAATTATTTTTATTGGCAGAGTATTTTTTTAAATATTACATATTACTAGAGGACGCCCGTAACGTAACTCCGTTGCGCCAAAATTCATTTATCGCGCGGGAACCGTACATTTTTCCGGGATAAAAAGTATCCTATGTCCTTTCCCGATACTCGAAGTACCTACCATATTTTAGCAAAATTCGTTTAGCGGTTCGAGCATGAAGCGGTAGCAGATAGACAGACATATTTAAGTAATTCAAATAGGTATAGTAAGTAATAAATAAAACGAAAACTGTTAAAGTACAAACCATAATATTTTACACAATATTTACATACACAACTTACAGGATTACAATACTCTTACCCCTTTACTAAAAAAATGCACACCGTGTAAAGTGTAAGCGGAGTAAAGACTTATAGTAATAGAATGTTTTATCATTGTCAAGTGACTATTCTAACGTATCAAACAAGGATAAAACATTCTTAGCAATAACAAGATTATACACAGTGCATATCATTCCTTTTCTTACGGGGTTAATAAATAATATTTTACTAGCAACCGAGCTATAATGCTCTTTGTACTTTTCTTACGTGTTGACTCTTCAGTTCTTTTAAAGCTACCTCGAGCTTATTTGTGAGATGCATGAGATTAGGTAGGTCACATTGTAAGATCACATGGTTAATAATATTCTGGCACTGGCTGGCCGTCTTGGCTTCCTGAAGGGAGTTCTTGATTTGGATTTCCGACAATTTGTTTTGGGAACTGCCTTCGTTAGATAGACCAAAAGTCTTTGGAGTTGACAAAACAAAGTCCATTGTTACCATCGGTTTTATTTCTTTCTCATTTTCTCTTGATGCAACCTTAAAAAACAATTGGATTAATATTTTTAAACTAAATGTATCCAAACTGTGTGATATGAACACTAAGCATACTTGACACATATGAACACTAAGCATACTTGACACGTAATGTAAAAATTATGCTGTACATTAACAGGAGTAATTTTTATAGTGCTCAAGTGGGTGCTCAATACAAATGTTTGAAATATAGTTAACTAGACGATGCTCACAACTCCGTTGGACCAAAATTCGTTTATTGCGTTGGAACCGGACATTTTTCTGGGATGAAAAGTATCCTTTCTCCTTTCCCGGGACTCAAAGTATCTCACCGGTTTGGGCGTGAAGAGGTAACAGACACACTTTCGCATTTATGATATATAGTATGGATTAAAGATTTAAATAGACAAAAGCTTACTTGCACTTCAAATCTCCATTGCAAGTCTTGATAGCTGGGTTCTCTCTGCTGGAGTACTTTCAATGCATCAGCAATTTCAGTTTTCTTAGTATTATAAAACTTCACTAGAACTTGTTGTTTGTCTGTTGAAAAGCCTGCTAAGGCCAGTGAGGAAGATAGGTTTGATTCTGATAACTGAAATAAAATAAATGGCTTTTAAATACCTTTTTAAAATATTTATTAGGCTTATTGTAACATATTTAGTTTGTTAGTAAACTTTAAACTCAAAGAAGAAATTAAATTGTATTGCATCCCTTTAGTTTAGGTATAATTTATAGCACCTTGCTACCTAACCAATACAATTACTCCCGAAATAAGATTTTATTAAACACAAAACTAAACAAAATCTTATCATATCTTTATTATTATTATAAAAAACCGAACAAGTGCGTGTCGGGCCACGCGCAATATAGGGTTCTGTAGTACCGCTAGTTTTCGATAATTTTTATATGGTCAATGAATGTACATTCATAACATGTTTTACACTACTAACAACATCATCTCAGTTCCGTTCAAAGGAATTTGAACAAAAAGTTCCTTTATACTTCGCCGAATACATTTTTTTTAGTTGATTGACTATTACTCAATAACTTTTAAAGTCTTCTTAGCCGTTATAGTTTTTCTTTTAAATTCAGAGTATATTTCCTACTCTCTATTTCCAGAAACAACCGTTTAGCTGGTAGAAGGGGGGGACACTGGACTCAACGATTTTTTCCACTTCAAAACTTCATATTTCACAATTAGGGATCCCCTAAATCAGAAAATGATCTATGAATACTCATAATATATTTTTAAAAACCTATCCAACGACACCCCAAACGATGGGGTGGACGCGAAAAAAAAAAAAGATCCCCGCTTGATGTGTAGGGGAGACACCATAAATTTTTTTTTAAAGATTTTATGTAACATTTTGTCGGCATCATTAATATGTGCATTCATGCTAAATTACAGCTTTGTAGGTCCTATAGTCTTTGAGCAAAACCGCGGAGGGACAGACGGACAGACAGATAGACAGACAGACAGACGGGCAGACGGACGGACAGATCGAAACTATAAAGGTTCCTTGTTGACTACGGAACCCTAAAAACTTACATTATGTTTGCAGGCTTCTACAATGAGGTATGATAAGGCATGTATTACATTTTGTACATCAGCAACTGATATTTGTAACTTCTCTGTAAGCAAAAGAGCAGCAATAATTACTCAGTGGTTATCAATATATAGTAAACATACACTTAATTTTTCGAAACGTCTAACTTACCTGCAGCATGTGTGCATTTTTTGTGACTTATTCCGTTATTCAGGAAATCTATTGTTATTTTACAGAAATCAACTAAAACTGTAAGAAATCATTAGTATTTTATTTTGTGTGTAGCTAGATAATAACAAAACCCCAAAGCGTATTTTGTTTACCTTGTACCGAATGTTCATGAAGTAACTGCAAGTGTTGTTTTTGAAGATCACTTAAAAATATAATCATGTTTTAGGCAGGAACACAGAAATTAATTGCTAAATAATACAAATAAAGAATTCTATAATGAAAATTTCAATAAAACAAGATACCAAATTCTAAAACAAGTTAGGTACAAGCCGGGCTGCAGTTTGTCACCACAGACTAATAAGAGATACTACGTATTTTGTCACTTGTCTGTTGTCACCATTAGCTGTCACTGTCAAATGTCAATATTATATGACATTTATATTCTTTTTTTTTTTCTTATTATGGCACTTCGGCTAATTAACCATGGCCAGTGTCAAGTATAAATATGGCGGGAAAAAAATATTCTTTAATACAATTTTCAGCATCGCTTTTTTATATTGTCAGGTCTAAAGTATAGTCAAAGTCTAAGTAAAAGGTCAAAACAGTCAGTCGGTCGATTTAGTAAAGTGGTAGACGTTTTACTGAAACTTTCGATGGAGTTTTGGAGGGAACACAAAATAGCACGTTTCTGGATATTGCATCACTTTCCTACACTTTTGCACGATAACGAATATCTAATGGTTAATATCCTACCAATATTACACATTAAAAACCCAGTTGACACAATTTTAGGAAAATAATACAAAAACATAACATCACTCTTTCACATTCCCAGCAAAACTACGCGACATGATATGTCCAGTGTCAAATAAAAAAGCGGTAATTTTTTTAATTGAACGACACGAGCGAATTTAATTTAGAACACGAAATAGCACGATTTTTGTACCACTTGCACAGACTAGTATAGTCCGTCAAGAAAGTGAAGAAATTAAAAAGTAGTAGTGTCCTCCCTTTTTTCTTAGATTGATTTGAAAGGGATGACACTACGATGTAGCCACTTTTTAATTTCTTCACTTTTTTGACAGACTATAAATAATCCGTAAGCATAATAAACCCTTAGGAATTCGTAATATTGTATTAAAAAAAATATTTTGTAGAAAATAAAAAGTTTGCTCTAGGTCTACCAGGATCTGATGGCAAATTTGGATAGCAGATTTTCAAAAAATCGGCCAAGTGCGAGTTGGACTCGCTCACGAAGGGTTCCGTACCGTTATAGAGCAAAAATAGGCAAAAAATTGTGTTTTTTGTATGGGAGCTCCCCTTAATTTTTTAATTTTATTTTATTATTTTTATTAATTAATAAAGAACAAATATAATCAAGGACTCTGTGAAAATTTGAAGAGCCTACCTATTACCATTATTGATATCGAGCAAAACAGGCCAAAAAAATTACGTTTGTTGTATGGGAGCCCCCCTTAAATATTAAAAATGTTTTGTTTTTAGTGTTTGTTATTATAGCGGCAACAGATATACACAATCTGTTAAAATTTCATAAGTCTAGCTATAGCGGTTCTTGAGATACAGCCTGGAGACAGACGGACAGACGGACAGACATCGAAGTCTCAGTAATAGAGTCCCGTTTTTACCCTTTGGGTACGGAACCCTTAAAATATCCTTGATCATTGGATACATTTTTATATTTGCATGTTTCACACACAGAATCAGCCGCTGTAAGGAAAAAAAGAGGATCAAAAAGTTTTTTTATTCCAATTACCCCTGTATTGCTAGAGTAAATTTCTTTTCTCACTTTTTGCCATCAGATCCTGGTAGACCTATATTTAGGCTTGGTCTACATGAATCATATTATAACGTATGGACAACTTCTACTGTAGGACATAATTATATAAACTATAGTTGGTGCCTGCAATTCAGTTGCGCCGAAATTAGTTTGTCGCGCAGGAACCGTACATATTTTTTTGCGATAAAAACTATCCAATGTCCTTTCCCGTCTCTCAAAGTATCTCTATGGAAAATTTCATCTAAATCGGTTTAGCGTGAAGAGGTAACAGACAGAGACAGATAGACAGACAGACACTTTCGCATTTAAAATATTAGTAAGTAGCTGATATCTATAGTAAAGATAGAAAAAGTAATAGTAAAAAAATAAACAAAACAAACTGGTAGGTAAAAATTGAATAGATTTATTTGTTATCTAACTAACTTAAAATCTATGTCCCTGTTAATCAAAAGAAATGTAGCTATTTAACGTAATAAGTAGGTAAACATTAATACTTTTTCTTTTAATTATGTACAGTATTAATCTAAAATAAATTAACTTTATAATACAAAATTAGAAACTAAGTACAGGATACAAAATCTAGTCTTCATTTGAACCACTCTGTGGGTTTTCTCCGAGGTATTTTTTCCTGGCCACTTCGACGAGGAAGTCGCTCATTTGCTCGCCGGTCTCTTTGACCATGAAGTTGAGAAGGCTGTTGGGGTTGGACAGCAGTATGAACGGATGGTCGAACTCTGCGACGCTGCCTTTGTCCATCACCAGTATTCTGTCGGAGTCCATGATGGTGTTCAGTCTGTGCGCAATCGTCAACACCGTGCAATCCGCAAACTGGTCGCGAATTGTCTTTTGAATTAACCCATCGGTTCTGTAAAAAAAAGTAAGGCCACGTCGTTAAAGTAAGCGAGCATTAAAAATAAGTGTAATGCTAAAAGATATTGATTTTGTGTTTGGGCCTACTGTAAATCGAGGATTTTTATAGCTTTACATTGAGAAGAAATCTCTAAGCAAAATTGTTATAAAATTTTGGTGTAATCAGCCGTTTTACTACATTATTTTCCTCTATTGATTCTACAATCACGCTTAAAATAATACAGAAATGTGTGCGAGCGCTGATTAGGTAAGGTGGTGATTAAAACTATACAGGGTATAACAAAACTATAAGAGCTGAAAGAACAAATTTTTAAAACTTTTGTAAGGGAAAATTCATAATGTTCGGACGCTTGCAAATACAAAACACAAAAAAAAAATGCTATCTCAGCACTGCTTTCACAGTGAACTTTATTTAAGAGACACATACAAACCCCAAAGTATTATCACTCAGTTTTGTTACATCTTGTATAAAGATGATCTACTCTAAAGTATTACCGTATTAGGTGCCTAATATACCTAATAATATTAAGATTGTACACTTACTGAGGATCGACGTTAGCCGTAGCTTCATCCATGATAAGGATTTTATTTGATCTGAGAATAGCTCTAGCCAGGCACACGAGCTGTCGCTGTCCCACCGAGAAGTTCGCGCCACCCTCGGACACGTTGAAGTCGAGAGCTGGGATTGCATCTTTTAATTCCACCTGAAAAAGAAGATATATAATATCTTGTCCTAAAAATTAACTACAATAATTAAGGGTAATTTATTCTGTTTTGAAACACTTTTAAGCTATAGCATAGCTTTTATCGCGGACTTGGAGCGCGGCGACCGAATCAAGAAATTTCGTAACGAAAATATATAATGCCGGTCGGTGCGGCATTGCCAGATGGCACAGTGTTTGTGTGCGTGCGACAAGGCGTATGCAAATTATAATTGCGTTGATAAAAATGTTATGCAATATAGCTTAACCGCGGCAGTCCCATTCCTAGTGCCACAAGTATTTTTTTTAAATTAGAGTTGTCTCAGAAAGTTGCATATATTTAGAAGCATTTTTCTTTTCTAAAATCTTGAAACGGGTTCATCTTGTACACAATTATTTTATACTCGTAAGTTGTAATTGTATTGTCATCATTAGTATCTCTGTGTATTTTGCGTCATAGGTGATAGGACGTGATATACAGTCCGTTAAACAAATATTGTCTTCGTTTATAATATTATAAAACAAAGTCATTTTTGCCATCTAAATAACTACTATAGTCAAAACATTTTAAGGTGGCACCAGCGGTCGTTGACCTAGGACCTTTCGTTTTTCACATAGCTTCTAGACTAGGAAGTCTAGGAGCTATGTGAAAAATGCTCACACTGTATTCTGTTAACGAAAAAAATTGAACTTCTAAAAGACACAGAATTTTAAAGATTCATCGGAAAACCTATTGGTAAATTAGAATTATAATCTCCAATTATTTATGAGTTGGAAGTGATATACTCACTGACCTCCATTATACAAGTACGCTGGACTAATGATACCCTTTGAAATGACAGCTATTTTTTGTGCCTATTTGAAGCGGAATCAGCTCCCCCAGTGGGAGGGATAGGAACTAAATTTGACGTAAAAACACAGAATACAAATTACTCACGGACGTAAAAATGACGTTTGAAAGTCGCCATATTGGCGCTGATAGCAGTAGTGGAAGTATTTGGAACTAATACTAGTGATGACAACCAATAACGATTAAGCGGCCATTTGCAAGTTACGTCAAATTTACTTCTCTTCCCTCTCACTGGGGGCGCTGATTCCGCTTCAAATAGGCATAAAAAAAAGTAGGTATCATAGGTCCAGCGTACTTGTATAATGGAGGTCAGTGGATATACTTCATACTCAGTTTACATCGAGTATGCAAAATAAGCTATCGGCTATCGGCCTTGGACTAGATACATCTGTCACTTCTGAATTCATGTCGATCGCGATTCGCGATTCGCGGTTGGTTTATAAAACGATGACAAGTTCTTTGACAGAGTGTCAAAGACCGCTACGAGAATAAACGTACTTGTTCCAAAGCCCTCCAAATGTCAAGGTCGTTGTACTGATCGAAGGGATCCAGGTTGTACCGTAGTGTGGCGTTGAAGAGCACCGGCTCTTGTGGTATGATGGAGATCTTCGACCTTAGTTCCTTGAAAAATATAAACAATGAAATAAATTAATGTGTTAGTTGATTAATGGAAAGAATACGGATACGGATGCAGGTATATAATATGTTCTTTTACGTTCAGCTGTTAACTTAGAACGTTCCAAAACCTTAGACAAAACCATTGACGTAAAATCATATCTTTACGTTTCATGTAACAGACAGACAGAGATCAGATCTCTGTCTGTCTGTTACCTATTCACGCTCAAACCGCTGAACCAATTTTGCTGTTTGCCATGGAGATACTTAAAGTCCCGAGAAAGGACATAGGATATTTTTTATCATAAAAAAATGTACGGTTCCCGCGCGATAAACGAATTTAGATGCAACGGAGTTGCCGGCGTCATTCATCTAGTACATACAGTGACAATATAATTATAGGTATTTCATAGCTTTTAATAACTTTTTTATTTTATCCGGCGTTGAATCTCTAGAAAACCAAGAACCACGTATTATGAAAACTTGGTCTGAAACATAATAATTATATATATAACATATAACAGAAATATAATATTATACCTTCTTTCCAATGCCTTTAGTGTCGATGCCATCAATGGTGATGCTGCCATCGATGGTGGAGAGCCTGAACAGAGCTGAGATCAGCGAGGACTTGCCAGCGCCAGTCCTACCCACTATACCCACCTGAAAGTATTAACATTTCAATAAGTTTCATAACAGAAAGTACCATCGAAGAAATGGATTCATAAGCAGTTGATGGACCTACGTTTGTTCATTTGGTCGCGTTATGTCAAACCCTGCCGAAGGATCACAAATCATTATCATTGAATTGATGGTACGGGAGGTAGCAACGTTTGAAAAAACGTATTTCAGGTCGGCTGATTTTGTGATATGTCGTCATTCTTGTTACAGTCTGGGCGGTCTGGCTGCCGGTAGTAGTTGCGTTCATCAGTGCGCAACCTTTTTGTCCAGGTTTATAATCCTGGATTTTAAAATCATTTTAGTGTACATACTGTATGATGATTTTAAGTGATTTTAAATTATTTTAAAATCATTTTAGTGAGTAAGGAGTGCTTATCACAAACGTAATAATTAGGACAATAATAATAATAATTGTTAAAGCCTGGCCTTTAACATGACAAGAGCCAGAAGCGAGAGATTGCCATTTCTTTTTATCAGGAGCTCCTTATATTAATAGCATCACCTGGATAAATGAAATGCGCACTAATGAACGCAACCACTACCGGCAGCCAGACCGCCCGGACTCTAGCCAGAAGAGCAAGAATGACAACATACAAAATCAGCCGACCTGAAATACTTTCTCGAAAACGTTGCTACCTCCTATACTATGACAATAATATGTTCCGATCAAATGACGTTGGTCTGTCAACTGCCTATGAATCAATTTCCTCGATGGTACACAATAGCAAAATAGAGATCAATATGCTGTCATCAAATAAAATCGGCCAAGTGCGAGTCAAACTCGCGCACGAAGGGTTCCGTATCCTTATAGAGCGAAAATAGGCCGAAAATTGTGTTTTTTGTATGAGAGCCCCACTTAAATATTTATATAATTTTAATTTTATTATAAATTATTAAAGTACAAATATAATGTGCCTACCTGCTACCATTATTTTATTTATATATTTTATTTATTATATTATAATATTATGTACCTATTAACGTCATTTTGGGTAACTTTAAATTGTGGTTTAACTTTGAACAATACAATAATCTATTGTTCAAAGTTACCCAAAATGAGCGTAATATTATACAGTATAGTATAACTTATATATATACTAATGTTATAAATGCGAAAGTGTGTCTGTCTGTCTGTCTGTTACCTCTTCACTCCCAAACCGCTGAACCGATTTTAAAATTTGGTATCTATGGACGTACTTTGAGTCCCGGGAAAGGACATAGGATACCTTTTGTCCCGGAAAAATGTGCGTTTTTTCGCGCGATATACGAATTTTGGCGCAACGGAGTTGCGGGCGTCGTCTAGTAAAAAATAAATAAACGAACCTTCCATCCACTCTTAATACTGAAATTCAAATCTTTCAACACGGGCGGATCTTCAGGGCCGTATCTCAAGTCAACTTTTTTGAACTCCAAATATCCATCCGATGGCCAAGTCTTCGGTGGTTTGGAAGCTGAAATAAAAATTCGATTTTGAAAGATAGTAGTTATCATTTAAGGCAAATATGTTGCAACTAAATAGAGCAATTTCGAGATAAAAGTAGCTTAGAAAAGTAAACTCCTTTAATAAGAGTAGTTGTAAACAAATATTGTTTTTCAAAGCGCAGAGCAAATACAAGGTATGACAAAAGTTTTGTTTCCTCAACAGCTAACTAAAACTAAAAGTCATGTTGATAAACGTAATATAATTTTTGGAAAGTTTCATAACGTATTCTTATGTTATGAAATTTTGTTTCGATATATTAAGCAATCATGAACTATGATGATTCTTTATGAAAAGCTTAATCGCGTGACAGGTGCGTCAATTCAAAGTGTATTTTCATGTGTAAAAGTATTTAAAGTCCAGGATTAATGGCCTATATAAATAATCACATCACATTGTCTCGGTTAAGTATCACATAGCCTTTTAGACTCGATCCTTTTTTTGTTGAGCGGGAAATGCCATTATGCATCCCCGGCAGCGCTGGGGAGGGCAACCGGGCTATGTGGGACTCGCTGCGGCCGATGAGATGTCAATGGCCGCGCAATTTACATTCAATCTCCCTCTCACTGTAAACATTAATCTACAAACACTCAAACCATTCAGGCTGCCGAACATGCCAAACAATTAGGCTGGATTTATATTCGTCCGCGCGAATGAGTGGTTTAGCCGCTATTCACGTATACCACGAGATCACAAGCAATAGTATGTAACGATTTATTTGTGATCTCGCGGTGTAGTGGCCAAACCGTGGACACATATAAATCGAGAGAAGAGAACATAAAGGCAGAGTTGCTTGTAAAATATAAAATGCTCTGATTTCTCAGAAGAAACACAATTTTTAATAATTATTTTTCTGGTTGTCTAAAATGATGTATAATATATTTTTCTTATCACATCATACACATTCTTGAAAACAACCTTCAGCCAGTCGATAGTAAAACCATACGAACTTCCATACTTCGCGAAAGTGTGTCTGTCTGTCTGTCTGTCTGTCTGTCTGTCTGTCTGTCTGTCTGTCTGTCTGTCTGTCTGTCTGTCTGTCTGTCTGTCTGTCTGTCTGTCTGTCTGTCTGTCTGTCTGTCTGTCTGTCTGTCTGTCTGTCTGTCTGTCTGTCTGTCTGTCTGTCTGTCTGTCTGTCTGTCTGTCTGTCTGTCTGTCTGTCTGTCTGTCTGTCTGTCTGTCTGTCTGTCTGTCTGTCTGTCTGTCTGTCTGTCTGTCTGTCTGTCTGTCTGTCTGTCTGTCTGTCTGTCTGTCTGTCTGTCTGTCTGTCTGTCTGTCTGTCTGTCTGTCTGTCTGTCTGTCTGTCTGTCTGTCTGTCTGTCTGTCTGTCTGTCTGTCTGTCTGTCTGTCTGTCTGTCTGTCTGTCTGTCTGTCTGTCTGTCTGTCTGTCTGTCTGTCTGTCTGTCTGTCTGTCTGTCTGTCTGTCTGTCTGTCTGTCTGTCTGTCTGTCTGTCTGTCTGTCTGTCTGTCTGTCTGTCTGTCTGTCTGTCTGTCTGTCTGTCTGTCTGTCTGTCTGTCTGTCTGTCTGTCTGTCTGTCTGTCTGTCTGTCTGTCTGTCTGTCTGTCTGTCTGTCTGTCTGTCTGTCTGTCTGTCTGTCTGTCTGTCTGTCTGTCTGTCTGTCTGTCTGTCTGTCTGTCTGTCTGTCTGTCTGTCTGTCTGTCTGTCTGTCTGTCTGTCTGTCTGTCTGTCTGTCTGTCTGTCTGTCTGTCTGTCTGTCTGTCTGTCTGTCTGTCTGTCTGTCTGTCTGTCTGTCTGTCTGTCTGTCTGTCTGTCTGTCTGTCTGTCTGTCTGTCTGTCTGTCTGTCTGTCTGTCTGTCTGTCTGTCTGTCTGTCTGTCTGTCTGTCTGTCTGTCTGTCTGTCTGTCTGTCTGTCTGTCTGTCTGTCTGTCTGTCTGTCTGTCTGTCTGTCTGTCTGTCTGTCTGTCTGTCTGTCTGTCTGTCTGTCTGTCTGTCTGTCTGTCTGTCTGTCTGTCTGTCTGTCTGTCTGTCTGTCTGTCTGTCTGCCTGCCTGCCTGCCTGCCTGCCTGCCTGCCTGCCTGCCTGCCTGCCTGCCTGCCTGCCTGCCTGCCTGCCTGCCTGCCTGCCTGCCTGCCTGCCTGCCTGCCTGCCTGCCTGCCTGCCTGCCTGCCTGCCTGCCTGCCTGCCTGCCTGCCTGCCTGCCTGCCTGCCTGCCTGCCTGCCTGCCTGCCTGCCTGCCTGCCTGCCTGCCTGCCTGCCTGCCTGCCTGCCTGCCTGCCTGCCTGCCTGCCTGCCTGCCTGCCTGCCTGCCTGCCTGCCTGCCTGCCTGCCTGCCTGCCTGCCTGCCTGCCTGCCTGCCTGCCTGCCTGCCTGCCTGCCTGCCTGCCTGCCTGCCTGCCTGCCTGCCTGCCTGCCTGCCTGCCTGCCTGCCTGCCTGCCTGCCTGCCTGCCTGCCTGCCTGCCTGCCTGCCTGCCTGCCTGCCTGCCTGCCTGCCTGCCTGCCTGCCTGCCTGCCTGCCTGCCTGCCTGCCTGCCTGCCTGCCTGCCTGCCTGCCTGCCTGCCTGCCTGCCTGCCTGCCTGCCTGCCTGCCTGCCTGCCTGCCTGCCTGCCTGCCTGCCTGCCTGCCTGCCTGCCTGCCTGCCTGCCTGCCTGCCTGCCTGCCTGCCTGCCTGCCTGCCTGCCTGCCTGCCTGCCTGCCTGCCTGCCTGCCTGCCTGCCTGCCTGCCTGCCTGCCTGCCTGCCTGCCTGCCTGCCTGCCTGCCTGCCTGCCTGCCTGCCTGCCTGCCTGCCTGCCTGCCTGCCTGCCTGCCTGCCTGCCTGCCTGCCTGCCTGCCTGCCTGCCTGCCTGCCTGCCTGCCTGCCTGCCTGCCTGCCTGCCTGCCTGCCTGCCTGCCTGCCTGCCTGCCTGCCTGCCTGCCTGCCTGCCTGCCTGCCTGCCTGCCTGCCTGCCTGCCTGCCTGCCTGCCTGCCTGCCTGCCTGCCTGCCTGCCTGCCTGCCTGCCTGCCTGCCTGCCTGCCTGCCTGCCTGCCTGCCTGCCTGCCTGCCTGCCTGCCTGCCTGCCTGCCTGCCTGCCTGCCTGCCTGCCTGCCTGCCTGCCTGCCTGCCTGCCTGCCTGCCTGCCTGCCTGCCTGCCTGCCTGCCTGCCTGCCTGCCTGCCTGCCTGCCTGCCTGCCTGCCTGCCTGCCTGCCTGCCTGCCTGCCTGCCTGCCTGCCTGCCTGCCTGCCTGCCTGCCTGCCTGCCTGCCTGCCTGCCTGCCTGCCTGCCTGCCTGCCTGCCTGCCTGCCTGCCTGCCTGCCTGCCTGCCTGCCTGCCTGCCTGCCTGCCTGCCTGCCTGCCTGCCTGCCTGCCTGCCTGCCTGCCTGCCTGCCTGCCTGCCTGCCTGCCTGCCTGCCTGCCTGCCTGCCTGCCTGCCTGCCTGCCTGCCTGCCTGCCTGCCTGCCTGCCTGCCTGCCTGCCTGCCTGCCTGCCTGCCTGCCTGCCTGCCTGCCTGTCTGTCTGTCTGTCTGTCTGTCTGTCTGTCTGTCTGTCTGTCTGTCTGTCTGTCTGTCTGTCTGTCTGTCTGTCTGTCTGTCTGTCTGTCTGTCTGTCTGTCTGTCTGTCTGTCTGTCTGTCTGTCTGTCTGTCTGTCTGTCTGTCTGTCTGTCTGTCTGTCTGTCTGTCTGTCTGTCTGTCTGTCTGTCTGTCTGTCTGTCTGTCTGTCTGTCTGTCTGTCTGTCTGTCTGTCTGTCTGTCTGTCTGTCTGTCTGTCTGTCTGTCTGTCTGTCTGTCTGTCTGTCTGTCTGTCTGTCTGTCTGTCTGTCTGTCTGTCTGTCTGTCTGTCTGTCTGTCTGTCTGTCTGTCTGTCTGTCTGTCTGTCTGTCTGTCTGTCTGTCTGTCTGTCTGTCTGTCTGTCTGTCTGTCTGTCTGTCTGTCTGTCTGTCTGTCTGTCTGTCTGTCTGTCTGTCTGTCTGTCTGTCTGTCTGTCTGTCTGTCTGTCTGTCTGTCTGTCTGTCTGTCTGTCTGTCTGTCTGTCTGTCTGTCTGTCTGTCTGTCTGTCTGTCTGTCTGTCTGTCTGTCTGTCTGTCTGTCTGTCTGTCTGTCTGTCTGTCTGTCTGTCTGTCTGTCTGTCTGTCTGTCTGTCTGTCTGTCTGTCTGTCTGTCTGTCTGTCTGTCTGTCTGTCTGTCTGTCTGTCTGTCTGTCTGTCTGTCTGTCTGTCTGTCTGTCTGTCTGTCTGTCTGTCTGTCTGTCTGTCTGTCTGTCTGTCTGTCTGTCTGTCTGTCTGTCTGTCTGTCTGTCTGTCTGTCTGTCTGTCTGTCTGTCTGTCTGTCTGTCTGTCTGTCTGTCTGTCTGTCTGTCTGTCTGTCTGTCTGTCTGTCTGTCTGTTACTCCTTCACGCCCAAATCGCTAAATAGATTTTGCTGAAATTTGGTATGAAGATACTTTTGAGTCCCGGGACAGGATCGATACTTTTTATCCCGGAAAAAGTAAGGTTCCCGCGCAATAAACTAATTTCGGCGCAACGAAGTTGCGGTCGCCATCTAATATCTAAACCAGAGGTTCCCAAAGTTATTTTGTCTACTGCCCACTTTGCGAACAAATTATGTTTTAGCGCCCCCATTGTTTCAATTTAAAATGCTTCCAGATGAAATAAATCACCTCGCCTCTACACAACGCCCCCATTTTTTTCTGGGTTCCACACCCTTAGACCTTCAGCGCCCACAAGGGGGCGTTATCGCCCACTTTGGGAAAGACTGATCTACACTAATATAATAAAGAGGTAAAGTTTGTTTTTTTATTTGTAGGAGGTAATCTTTGAAACAACTGGTCCGAATTTAAACACCGATAGAAAGCTGGGTGTGTTCCTGATTGACATAGGCTATGGGTGCGTTTCCACTGACCCGGAGCGGGGCGGAGAGGAGCTTAACGGTGCCCGAATTGGCCAATCGTGCTATTCCAGCGGAATGACAGCGAAGCGGAGCGAAGATTTCGAGCATGGTGATTGGTCAATTCGGCACCGATAAGCTCCTCTCCGCTCCGCTCCGTGTCAGTGGAAACGCGGCCTAAATATGTATAAAAAGTTATATCTTTTTTATCCTGAAATTATGTCGTTCTCAGAATTCAACGCGGGCGAGGCTGCGGGCAAAAGCTAGTAGTTAATAATGTATACCCAAGGATATTGATTCCTAGGCAGTTGACGGACCTACGTCGTTTGGTCGGCTTATGTCAATTCAATGTTAGCTGTGATCGGTCGGATTGGTTTGACTTAACGCGACCAAATTACTTAGGTCCGCCATCTGCCTAGGAATCAACTTCTCTGATAGTACCTACATAATAAAAAAAAATATTCTGAAAATTCTTCTTTCTCAGTAAAAGATAGTAGTTAATAATATACTAACGTCCAGTCTCTAAGTTCTCCTCGGCCGGCAGGTTGGTGTACTCGAGTACTCGCTCCACCGACGTCATCTGGGCGAGGAAGTCGGCCGTCACGCGCGCCGCCATCTGCAGAATCATCGTCAGCGACATGGACTGACTGATGGCCAGGCCCACGCTGCCCACGGGGACCACTGAGCCTGGGGAATTAAAAAAACTAGAGATCGCCCAATGGTCGAAATTCGACCTCAAATAAAAAATTAAATTATAAGTTTCTATTGATATTATCAAAATATTGACTTTATTATTTTTTAGACATAATTCCTGCAACAGGCTCAGATTAATAAAGTCAAATGATGACAGACTGGCCGTGTAATAATTGTCTAATGCAATATTTAAGATTCAATAAAAAAAACTAAATCTATTTTCAATTTGACAACCAATTTGACAACAGACTTCAACCATAAATAATAGAGTACAATTCGTGTGTATAGGCTTGTCAATCAAAATCTCCTAGTGTGTGTGTTGTAGTGTGTGTAATGTTTTATTTATTAAAAAAATGTATGATAAAAGCATAATTTCGAAACAATATTAGCTCGATGCATTCCTTCACCATATAAACTATAACTGTGCAAAATTTCATTCATCTACGATTCCGCATTTTTCGTCAAAAGGTATCCAAAGTTTTTCGCTCACGTATTAATATATAGATAAAGCAACTGTGTTGAGTCGATGCAGTTATTGTATTCCTATAGAACTCCATCCTATTAAAAACTGTCCACTACTGTTTACTAGCTTAGAAATGAACCAAGTTTTGTCTACACGAAGTCAGAAGTACTAGCTTGCTAGCTTACTGACACTAGCTTGCTATCCTAGCTTGAAAAACTAGGTTCGTGTAGCCCGAGCGTTACTGACGACTGACGAGATTCTGAGAGGCCGCTCACGTCTGCATTTTTGTAGGACCAATATAATCGAACATGATTGAATTTTTTTTCCGACAGACTTTTTTATACTACTTTGTACCATAGCAATCGTTTCATTTCGTTGAGTTCATTCTTTTCCTCCAAAAAAAAATCGTCACCGATTATATTATTATTTTTCCTTGGACGCGGGCTAAATATTGAATCAAATAAATTCGATTTAGTCGGTAAAATGATTATAAGTATAATTTCTGTAGTGTATTTAAATTTTATACTATAAAACAAATTATTACAATATTATTTATGACGTATTGTATCGTATACTGCAGAAATTATACTTTCGTAGCACCAACGTAGCGCCGTAGAGGGTGCGCGTAGATTATCCCGAAAGTATCGTAGAGGCTACGGGCTACGCTACGGGGTCTACGGCAGCTACGCCCGCTACGCCCGCTACGAAAGTGCGTAGCCCGCTACGAGACTTTCTTTTAGTACAATTTTGAATTCTCACAGTCACAAAGAATAAAAAAAATCATTAATAGGACTTATTACTGCAATGTAGTGACGCTAGAGAAAACAATTTATTTATAATTAAATTAAGAAATTAAAAAAAAACCCGCCAAACAACTTTAAAAAGTAATGAAAAGTAATATTTTAGTCCATAATTGTTATCACGGAGTGTCGGCGAAGCGCCAAGTAAACTACGAAGTACGACAACAGCGACTTTTGTCATACATTAGCGGTCCCCCGACACACCTTGACAACAATTATGGATTAAAATATTACTTTTTAAAGTTGTTTGGCGGGTTTTTTTTTTTAATTTCTTAATTTAATTTTATTTCATGCTTTTTAAACTTGTGTTGGTTGTAGTGCAGAATAATTCCTATCTACAGGATCATAATATATCCCAATGAATACCATCTATGAATGTCTTGGATGAGGCCGTCAATATGAGCTCAAACATGACACCTCCACGTTGGGTTCATACGGAGCTCGGCTCCTATAGAATTCAGGTGATGCTGCAGCAGCAGCATGCAAATATTTACTGTTTATCTACGTCTTACTGGGTTGTCGCAATTAAAATGAGCCCAAACTCGAAACCTCTGCTCTAAGTTGGTGAGCCGTGAGGGGTTGGGTATCCTATTGATTACCACGTGATGCTGCAGCACCAGGTCAACTTTCCATTAATATGTATACATATTCATAAATGTCACAAACTATAATGCAAAATATAAACACATCAAACGACTGTAAGTTGCTAACGGCCTTTCACGAACCAGATAAACCGCGATTTTCCAGCACTGAGCAGGCTGATGATAATGAACTATAGCTAAGAACACTCTCGATCATGTCAGCTTTCAAACAAAAAAAAATAGATCAAAATCCGTCCACCCGTTTGGATGCTACGATGCTACAGACAGACACACACACAGACAGACACGTCAAACTTATAACACTCCTCTTTTTTGTCGGGGGTAAAAAAGTTAAATTTTGTATTTTTATACCAAATATAACTTATATAAACTTATAGAAGATACATTATTATAATATAATTCATACTTCCATACTTTCATACTAATATAATATTATAAATATGCGAAAGTGTGTCTGTCTGTCTGTTACCTCTTTACGCCCAAACGGCTGAACCGATTTTACTGAAATTTGGTATACAGATACTTTGAGTCCCGGGAAAGGACATAGGATACTTTTTATCCCGAAAAAAAAAATGTACGGTTCCCGTGCGATAAGCAATTTTTTTCGCAACGGAGTTGTGGGCGTCATCTAGTATACAGGGTGTAACAAAACTAAGTGATAATATTTTAGGAAGTGTACGTGTTCCTTAAATAGAGTTCACTGTGAAAGTACAGCGCTGAAAGACCAATTTTTTTGTTCACTTTTGTATGGAAAAACTCGTAACGCTGGGGCGCTTGCCCATACAAAAGTGAAAAAAAAATTGCTCTTTCAGCTCTACAAGGAACACGTACACACCCTTAAGTATTATCACTTAGTTTTGTTACACCCTGTATAGTATAATATATCATCACTTCATTTCATTGTCATAATAGCAGTATAATATAAACATTCTCACGTTCTTATTTCAGAATACTTACCAAAATCTATCAATAGGAAGATGGCGATTACAACAGCGAGGTACAGCAGACACAGGATGTCCATGTACAGACCGAACGCTGAATTTGCACCCAAAAATGTGTAGAAAGCGCTCGAATTGAGATCCTGCAAAATAAATAATACAAGATTTTAGACAGTGTACTCAACCTTTTTTTTCACACGGGCCACAATCACGTTACGGACTTGATGTCGCGAGCGACAACCAACATTATTTATGGGTGAAAAATTACGTTGCTAAAATTAACCTGTAAATGTTACATCCTGTATATTCTATAAGTGACTTACTTGGGCGTCATCGAATGTTTTAATAAGTCTGTCCTGCGAGTCGGAACTCCTGATTGTTGAGATGCCGGATATTGTCGAGTTCAACATGCTGAACACTGGGCTCTTTGCTGTAAAATAGAATATGTCATTATACATATATACTATCAGAGAAGTTGATTCATAGACAGATGGCGGACCTACGTATTTTGGTCGCGTTTCATTAAACCCAGCCGACAAATCACGACTTACATTAAGTTGACATAATCCAACCAAATGTCGTAGGTCCGTCAACTGCCTATGAATTAATTTCTTCGATGGTACTACCTACTATCAGGAAAGGTAGTTCATACGCAGTTAGAGTTTTCTTATAACGTACAGTAATTAGTGGTAAAGTGCAAGTAGTACTGCATTAGGCTCGATTTATATGCGTCCGCCCGAACGCGCGGTTTGGCGGCTACACCGCGAGATCACAAGCAATTGTATGTAAATAACAACGTTCGCAATACTTGAAAGAGTTTTTTAAAGTTAAATTTACCCCGATTCATTCGGAAACTTCATCGCGCGACATCCAATAAACGCTCGCCGCGGAAGGCGTTGAACAATGACTAACAATGAATAACGGGAATCGTGAATCGCCCTGCGGGACTACTTACTTGTACTTTCCAATCTCTTTATCGCCTGAGCTGCACTGAGGTACCATTTGAGGACGATCACGAAGATCACCAACAGCACTGCTGTCGGTACCAGCGTGAAGGGAAGTGCCAGGGCGTTGAGTACGAGAATACTGAGCACGAAGAGGTACATCTGGAACGTCTCCAGAATAGTACGAGGCAGAAGCTCGTCCATAGCACCGGTGTCCTTGGAGAACCTGTTGAGGACTCGACCTGGAATAAGCAATAATTAAATAATAAATAAAATAAATAAAAAATGTTTTATTTCTGAATTTTAAAACATATATTTTAAGAACGTCCTAAGCAACACATAGAGCTATGTGTTGCCTACCACCGGTTCGAGAACTAACCCGGCGAGAAGAACCGGTTTAAGAACCTCACAAAAAAGTTTCGTAAGAAATAAATAAATATTTATCACCTAAGTAAATTAGAAACAGGCCTTGTACCATGGAACTGTTTTGAGACTCAAACAATCGGACGAGAATGCCGCATCCTAATCTAACAAACGTGAAATGACGTTGTTAGAGCAGGACGCGGCGTTCTCGTCTGATTGTTTGAGTCTCAAAACAGTTTCGTAGTAGGCCTACAGAATATAGATACTTTTCTTCAGTATTATTACAATAATTTATAGCAAACTATACTCGTACTTTAAGTCGCATTGGTATGTAGAAAATGTTCTTCTATGAAAGAATTTCGAGATTGTATTTTATAGTGCCTCTAAGCACGCCGCAACAAGCTTGATAAAGTTGAAAGGAAAACTGCACTAAGTTAACAATGAACCGCAATGTTGCGAGCGTTCATGGGCAACGGTAGTTGCTTACCGTCAGGTGAGCCGTTCCTCGTTTGCCCCCTAATATTATACAAAAGAAAACTGAAAGCATTTGTCAACTTACCAGAGGGATTTGTATCGAAGAATCTCATGACAGCGCCAAGAAGATTCTTGAACATGTTGTTGTGTAAATTCTCTGACGCTCTCATAGTCATGACGACGAACGCCTGGATTCTGACTTGGGTCATGATGATGACGAATAAAACCGCCGATCCGTATATTACGAGGTACAGCGCTGTCGTCAGTGGACCCGTTTCGGTGTCGAAGCTGGGATCTGTTGGAAAATGTAGGTAGATTAATTTGCGATCGATTGTTACGATCCATCCATTCGTAGGAAATATACATATAAATAACCAAAAAATCCAGTTCATATCAGTCAATTTGCGATGTCTCAAAACGGTCGATCGAAAAAGAGTAGCTATCCTAAGTTTTTTATTTCGAATTTTAAATTTATATTTGAATGTCTACATTTTAAATAAAGTATCGATAGAATTACCAGGTTCCACTCCTTCAGGCAATGCTTGTTCGTATTCATCGACTTGATTGGTCCTGGAAAAATATAAAATTCAATGTTAGAATAAAAAATATTGAAACAAAAGAGATGCTATATAATGTACATACAAAGTTAAACCTTCCTTATTTCTGCATTTCTGTAGGAACGGAATAAATATTTACCCTATTTATGAATCCTACTTAAACATTTAACTGAATTTAACAATAACGATAGCAAAGAACACATACCAATAACTAAGCCAGTAATCACAGAACGTCGCTCCGAACTGTGTGATCAACAAAGTTGATAGCGCCATTAGTACAACACACCAAGACTCCACTGAACTAAAATACTGCCAAATCACAGCGAATTTCAGATGACCCGTCGATCTTTCTTCTGCCGCTTGTATTTGTTCCTTCTGTTCCTTCCCTCCATCGCTTTTCACTGATATTTTTGAAACGCCTCGAAGGTACTCTGGCTTTTCTCCAATCTAGGAAAAAATAAATAAATAGGTGATTGATGAGGAAGGGTAAATTGTATGAAAACAATCAAACTAACGTACAGCCTACAGGCTGAGTACTGAGTACTGAGACAACTTGCATTTGATAATTTTGACAGAAAAGTTAAAAAAAAATTGGGTTTTGAAATCTTGTGCTGGCTTCTCACGGCGCGTAATATCACGAGCCGCGCCGCGCCAGCTCGAGCCACGCGCCATGTGAAGGGGGTGTCTCGAGGTGGCGCGGGCTAGCTCGAGCAGGCGCGTCCGATCCGATTAAAGTTGGTTACTTCAAAGGCGCGGCTCGACGTGGCTCGAGCGGCTCGTGATATTACGCGCCGTAAGAACGGGTAGCACGGACTCGCCTGTTGGCTCGTTCTCGCTCGTACAAATCGGCTCGGTGCGGCGCGGCTCGTGATATTACGCGCCGTGAAAAGCCAGCATTAACGATTTTAACGATGGGTTAATTAAATGTCATATATCTTTGATTTCTAACTTGTCGAAAATATCAAACGCTACTTGAATGCCCAGGACTTTTGTGAATAAAATAAAACATTTATTTCGGGCGACCTATAAAATTTCATTTTTTTATTTTAACCTTACCTTTTCTGATACTTCTTCAGTTTTGCCTTTGGGCTCGTCTGTTGTCCGCAGTGAAGTGAATTCGACCTCGGAATTAACAAGTTCATCGTAGGTTCCAATATTTTTTATTTTACCCTGAAAACAAATGAAACTTTGTCAATACGCCAATAACCACTAACATTTGCTATCAAATGTGTAAATAAGTTATTATCAAGGAGAATAATATTATGCAGTACTGAATAAAGAGAGCCTGCAATATGGTGATACACTGAATAACGTGATATCCATACTTCCATACTAATATTATAAATGCGAAAGTGTGTCTATCTTTCTGTCCTACTGTCTGTCTGTTACCTCTTTACCTCTTCACGCCCAAGCCGCAGAACCGATTTTGTTGAAATTTGGTATGGACACACTTTGAGTCCCGGGAAATGATATAGGATACTTTTGATCCTGGAAAATATTTACGGTTCCCCCGCGATAACGAATTTTAGCGCAACGGAATTGCATTCTTGTTCTAAATAAAAGGTTTTTTTTAGGGAAATAGGCATACTAAATAATCATTACCTCATTAAGTACCACTATGACATCCGCGGCTTTCAAGAAGTGTATTTGATGTGTCACTAATATACGCGTGCTGTTTCGTAGGTACCCCTGTATACAGCCCTCGAACAGTTGTCGGCCGACGTTGGCGTCGACGGCTGATAGAGGATCGTCCAACAGGTACACATCAGCCTACAAAATTATAGCATTTTATGCAAATGGAAAAAAGTATCGTTGGTCAACTAAAATGACCTGTCAGTTAATCGCAGGGTTACCTAAAATATAGGCGTGCTTTTGAAAGGCCCTATAAAATCATTTTCTGACAGTTTGTTTTTTTTTTAAACAGTTAAAAAGAAATTATTATTAACAACAAGATAGTTTTTCAAAAACCAAAAATAGAACTTTAAAATAGTTTTGTTAATAGCTGAGGCATTGATCAAATCAATTACCTGAACAAGTGTTTTGCAAGTTACTTGGCAGGAGTTTTAATAGTTAATTAATAATTAATTTTAGCGTTGACCAGTCTTTCTAAACTAGGGGTTGACTTGAAAATATATTTTGCTTCCGCAAAAATAATTCAAATACTTCTAGTACCGCATTTTTAAATGATAGACAAAACAGTATTTTTCAAGATGTCATCGTTAAGACTTACCTCTCTATACACAGCTCTAGCTAAATTAATCCTGGCCCTTTGACCGCCGGATAACGACACTCCTCGCTCCCCCACCAGGGATAGGTCGCCGTAAGGGAACTGCTTGAAATCAGGCAACAGTGAGCACACCTTTGCCACCTATAACGTCAAATTGTCTGTAAAGAATTGAAGCCACCGATAGACCATTGTTACAGATCTAAATGAAATCAAAATTAGGATCAAAATACTACGTACTACACATTAGTCCATACTTCTTTACGCTTAACCCATAGAACCGATTTAGAAGAAATTTTAAATTTACTTTGTGTTTCGGCTTTTTTTTTTTGTAAAAAAATGTACGGGTGTAGCGGCATAACGAATTTCAACAACAGTAAAATTTAACAGTTTAAACTTAAAAAGAGCCTTTTACCTCCTTATATTTGTTAGCGTCGTAGGGCAGTCCGAACAGTATATTCTCTCTGACTGTAGCCGGGAACAGCCATGATTCTTGACACGCGTAAGCCACTTTCCCTTGGACATTCAAGTTGCCGCCACATATCGGCAGCTCACGAAGTAACACTTGAAGTAGGGACGACTGAAAGAATTTCAATTTTTATTGTAAGGGTCTGAAAAAAAAATATGCGAAGAAATTTAAAAGTTAAGCATGCAATTTCTGCATTGCGAGTGTGAACTGACCCTTAGTTGTTAAATAAGTGTTTATCAGTTATAAACCTACTTAATTTCTCGCTTGCACTTACATAATGTGTATTATGTTGCAACTTCGTTGCTCGTGATACTCGTAAGTAAATATTGCAAACCTTAGTAAATTGTTAAGGTAATAAATAGGCAGTTATAAAACCAAAAATTTTCTTATAGGTATACTAGCTGTCTCGGCAAACGTTGCTTTGCCATAATATAAAGTATTTCGCCCATATTATTTTATTGAAGTGACTAAATAAGTATGTCGCCATGGCAACGTCGATCGCTATCCCGTCGCACAAACAATGGTCGCCGTCAGTCTCAGGTTGTAATAATTTACTATTATTTATTCAACAAATGCACTTATCAATATATAAAGTACCCAGTAGCCGATTCTCAGACCTACTGAATATGCATATAAAATTTGGTAAAAATCAGTAAAGCCGTTCGGAGGAGTTCGCTGACTAACATTGTGACACGAGAATTTTATATATAAGAAGATATATGGCAGACTGTCAAATAATTGTTGACAGGCATCCCATAATATTATTGGCACTCTAGGCTTATGTTTAAGTTTAAGTAACATGATTGGTGTCAATTATAATTTGATATTTTTTCATAATAAAAAACTTACTTTTCCCGATCCAACATGGCCAATAACAGCGCACAGTTTTCCTTTCTTCACGCGAATGCTGATGTTTTTCAGTGTTAGATTTTCTGGATTTTCAGAATTAGTCCATGATGCGTTTACTCCTGATAGTTCTACAGCGTATTCCCTGCCTGAAACATCATATTTAGGATCAGTTTAAATTGCGACGTGACGAGACGATGCGATGGCCGACGCATATAAATCAAGCTTTTAAATAAGACATTCAAAACTGAGCTTAATAGTATAGGTTCCCTAGAACAATTTTTTTTTATTACTATCAAGCAATATTTTTGTGAGCAGCTTCATTTTGATAAGAAGAAAAACAATTTCCTCTATGAAAATTCTCGAAAGTGGTAGCGAACAGAGATAGAAAGGATTTAATATTTTGATGGTCCTAAAATATGAATTGTTCTATTTGTAGGACAATGTTACTGTCAAATTATACAACTATTAACCTATAAATATACAAAAAATCAGCTGGTTAGGGTTCCGTAGTCAACGAGGACTTTTGATTAGAGAACCCTAAAACGGAACTCTCTGTTAGCTACTACCTACTTTCGAGAATTTTCGCAGATAAAATTGTTGTTCGTCTTATCAAAATTAAGCTACTCACGAAAAATTAGCTTGATAGTAATCAAGTCAAGAAAATGTTCTAGGGAACCTGTACTATAACTTTCTACATAACAGATAAACATTCAATAGATAGACTTGTCGCTCCAGCCTGCTTAGCACGGGGATTAATATTTGTTTCCGATCTAGAAGAAATAGATATTGAAAAGAAATAACTATAGTTTCTTGGATAAAAGTTCCTGCTTCAAAGTAAATAAGGTCGTAGATTCATCAACAACAGAAATTATTTTTAATGCAAGTTTTTCGAGCATCTTTTACGACCTATTGTTTAGCGAGCTCGGCTGATTTATAAACATTTTATAAAATGTTACACATTTAGCCTAGCACTTTGGCGATGTAGACTCATTGAGGGTGGAATTATCAAATTTCCCACGCTAAACAATGGGTAGTAAAAAAAGTCCACAAAATACACTTAAAAATAAAATAACATTGATGATTAATCTACGACCTTATTTACTTAGAAGCAGGATCTTTTATCCAAAAAACTATAGTTATATGCTCTCTACGAAGATCGGAAACAAATATTAATCGCCATGCTAGCACAGCTGGAGAGGCTGCCTAGTGCCTTTTCTAATTTTTGTAGAATTAAATAATCACTTCATATAAATCGCGGATGTTTTTAGTGTCTTCATATTTTATCTTCATTAATCAGTTAAGTTTTTTTAAATTCTAATTATTTTATGTTCGATAAGATTTGATTGTAACTGTGACTGGCACATTTTTTATCAAGTTTGAGTAAATCGATATCAACCTATATATCAACATTAATTTTTATAGTACGTGAGCAATACATGAATAAACCATGTCAGCATGAGCCATTATAAGATACTTGACTACTTAGATCTAAAATGGTTTTATCTACTTTTTTAACAATATTTTTTGTTTGTTTAAAGTAATAATTGAATAGTGAATCTAGATAACATAATAATGTATTAATAATTTTCCTTAATTTTTTTTGCTATTATTTCATTTTATACCCTGAAATATGCTGTTCATCATTATAGTTTTAGGAAAAATATACCATAAAAAGAATCAACTTACCAGATGTTGGTGACCTTCGAACTGGTTCTAATTCGGAATATTTCTTGGTCACAATAGCGTCATTAGAAGACATTATTTTTCCATTGAACGATATGTTTTGCGCTAACTTGCCTTTGGGTAGAATAGCCATGTCAGGTCTTTCCTCTGTAAGGGAAAAGTTTTTTGAAATTATTCTACAGACTCAAGACGGACAAGATTGTACTGTTTAAAGCCAATTTAATATACGTCTTAAAGACGACTTAAATGATTTGTTACATTCTAAGTACCCATATTAAATCATTATATTTTTAGGTTTGAAGTTGATTATAAAATAATACGAAATGAAAACAAAAATTGAAACTTCAATAAAATAATATGTTATAAGTATATATAATATGTTTATTACGAGATTGTTAAACAATAATATTATTTAAATTGATAGCCGATACACTAAGCTTTATTTACATTTAGTAATGATGATGATGGTCTTCAAAGTCATTTCTGGCCACGGCGACCTCTTCAACTGCTATTTTTAACCGACTTCCAAAAAGGAGGAGGTTATATGTTCGGCTGAGGATATTTTTTTTATTTTTGTATGTTCAACGATTACTCGGCCGTTTGTGAACCGATTTTCAAAATTTTTGTTTTGTTCTATTAGGTTTCCCTCCAATTTGGTCCAATTTTCACAAAAGTGGTGATCTGATGATGGGATCCATGAGTAATCGAGGGAACTCCTCAAAATTTATATGGAAACATATAGTGATTTTGGTTTTATGAGAAGTATCCTAAGCATATGCTACCAAAACGCAAGATTTTGCACCAAGGTATACTATGGTTCCGAAGATACTAAGAGAACTCCGGATTCCTTATAGATACAAGTTTGGGGGTTTAGGCGCTGTTTTAAGAACTGAAAGCATAATATGCTACTATGCAAATACATTCATCATCATCATCATCATTACCACGTCAGGGTCACCAGTGTCATATGCCCCCACAACACCATAATTATATCATCACGTTATGTCCTTTTAATAATTGGTACTTTTCATAGCGATTTAAATAAAAATATAATGTTGTTTCAAAATAAATGATTCAAGTTCCAAGCGACTTATGTATGTACCACAAAATTGAACATAACAAAGTCAACCTTAACTCCAGAGCGTAAGGCACACACTTGAATTACTTTTGAGATTCGAAAGAAAAAAGAGAAGCAAGTTGCTTCGATAGGTACTACACTAGTTTAACTATTAACCCATCAAGCCCAAGCGGCACCCAGCTGCCGCATAACAATTAAAAATCTATTGTGTCTGCGATTCCCACGATCGAGGTAATAAATTGAACCCTTAGTATGAAAATACTTACATAGGAAAACAATCTACATCGTAATAGGAATAAGAAACACAATCGCATTGAGTGTGATAAGATACGTAGAATATACGCGATGGTTTACTAGGTAGCTAAAAAGAGTGAAATTATTATTTTTAACAAAAAATTAAAACCGACTTCCAAGGTAAAAACAATAATAAAATCCTTATAATATGAACTAAAAAGTATTAAATAATGTTTCCTATCTAATAGTGCCTTTTTCCGAATTCGGCTAAACCTCAACTATTTCTGTACTCAATCTTCATAATTTTGAAGTCGGTGCCAGTTCCAAAAGTTTCAAATACCTATTCTGTCAGAGAACTGAAGATTCAGCTATATCTGGTACCGACTTCAAAATGATGAAGATTGAGTACAGAAATAGTTGAGGTTTAGCCGAATTCGGAAAAAGGCACTATGAGATAGGAAACATTATTTAATACTTTTTAGTTCATATTATAAGGATTTTATTATTATTTTTACCTTGGAAGTCGGTTTTAATTTTTTGTTAATATTAATTACATAAAATGCTGTACTCACCCATCATTAGTACACTTTGTATACGTTCCAGAGAGACCTTCAGCTCTGAAAGACTTGCGATCACTATAGGCAGGATAAACGTGAGATTCATTTGTATTATACTAAGGAATTGCCTGATGGGATATATCTAGAACAAGTGAATCGAGGGTAAGTACATTATTATTATCATAATTAGTGTAAACTCAAGTTTTTCTATAGGAATCTATACATAGCTACTTTGGCTAATCTTATCAATAAAATCCTTGAGTCTTGACAATTAATATTGTTGTGTGTTGTTTCCACTTTTTTTTAAGTAATATATCAGTATTTTAGAAGTATAATATAAAGATTTGTGCTATACTTGAATATTTTGTATTGGGTTCCCCAAGGACCTTTTCTAGTGCCAAAACTTTTTTATCTTTATATATTGATATATGATCATTGGATCAAGTAATGAAACTCTTTGTTTAGCTACTCACCACAGTAGCAGTAACCATATTTCCCGAGATTACGATCATAAGTGATGTAATAAAGAGTGTAGTTCGCTCAGCAAACAACATGAAGCCGACGAAAACGCTCCGCACGCAGATAGATCTGCCGAGAACTTTGAGCTCAGATGCTCGAGCCAGTTTTACTACTTGTTGGAATGACTTCTCCCAGGCATACATTTTAATTATCTGAAAGAAAAATATAAATCTCAATAATAATTAAGTTAGAAACGATGACCGCTGACAACGCAAGATTTTAAGGATATTTAGGTGGTAACGGCGAAACTTGATACACAGACCGCCAAAATCATAAGGCTTTATTTTCGTCATTGTCTTTTTTTCGATAGCAATTTTAGAAGATAACTTTTTTGAGGTTTATGAAGGCAACATATTAAATCTTCTAAGACTTGGAGTCACTGTATTCTGTAACATGTTTCTTACCTGTATACCGTTTATAATTTCACCCATTAACTTAATCCTCTTATCAGTCCTGGTTGCCACTTTTCTTCTGATAACAGCCGTATATTTTGTAAGAGCAGCTGAAATGTTTATTTGTTATTTTATAAGGATACACGATTCAATTTTTTCAATAAAGAGACTTATATAAAAGAAAATCTCACTGGGTATGTTTTGTTCTATTCAGATTCATTTTAAAAGTGGCTTGACAGAAAAGGACAAAATATTTATAACTTTGACGCGTTATATATTATATAATATATAGTATGCTTAGATTATATGTAGATCTTTTATCAGTAAGGTGGAAAGGGGATAGATCTGCATCGAAACTTACCTTGTACAGGCAAAATTAAAACTACAACTCCGAATAAACCAACGAACGGGGCGTAACCAGCAGCTTCGTACAAGAAGTACGCTACAACAGCCACTTGCACCGGCACCAACCAGATGTAGTGCAGGAACATAAACGCCATGTCGAACCTGGCCACATCGTTAGACAGCAGGTTCACGAGTTTACCGGCAGCAACATTGCTCAATGAAGTTTGGTTCATACGAAGCACCTATAAAAATCATTAGGGTGAAGACATACGAGCACAAAGAGTCGTGGTGACTCGTGAGTCGCAAAATTTCGGTAGGCAGAAATTCTGCTGCATTTGGTTTCATAAGACAGGATTCCTACTTCATTTGTGCGAGTGTAATCTTCTTAGTCATGAAGAATGAAAAAATTGACGCGTAAGAAAAAACAAAAGATATAAAATTCGTCTTCGCTCTTCCTTCGAACGGGCAAAGATTAAGATTTACTGACTCATGTTAAAAGTAGCCCATGTCCTTGCCCGTGGCCTGTATTACATTATATTGTGTTTATTAACTTTCTTTTAGTAACATTCGTACAGATTACAGATACATATTATGTAGATTATATGATTTTCGAGTTCTCGGAACTCCTATTCATAGAATATGACTCATGTTGTTACACTTCACGCTATTAGAGCTTTTGAGATCGATTTTGTATTAGGTTGTGTATTTTTTGCAGTTTTGAACTAGTATTGGTTTTTGACTGTAATATGATTAATGATTATTGATTATACTAATTATATTTATATTGCTTCTTGATTTTTAGTTTCTGAATACTCTACAGCGTTGCTTTTTCATTTCATACCGGGGCTACATCATATTTTTTTAAAGTTCTACTAAGAACATGTCTTGTTCTTCCGAATTATTATAACTATCTTTAATAATATTATTATCTGGAAGTGACAAGATTAGTAATTATATCGATAATGTGCGCTGGTATTTGGCACGCGACCTTCGTTCAGCTTAATTTGGAGGTGCTCATCATCATTACTGCGTACATTTTTTATCAAAAATAATGTTTTTTATGATATCATTTTACGGGGAAATGAAATTGAAAATATTTGAGGATATTTTTCGAGTTACAGCCACAAGTCACGAGTTTTTTTTTTAAACTCGCACATATTATACATTTGTATTAGATAGTTTGGTAGCCAAATCATCTACATCTACAAGATCAGTAATAATCGGCAAGAAGCTTCAAAACAAAAAGAGTTATATAATGTTTTTATCAGGCTATGAAAGAATACCTACCTTACATAGCCTAATAAAATCGGCTCACCCCACAGCCCACGCACACGCGAACTTTTTATGATAACGAAAACAAAAGTCAAACATAACACAGATAATAGATATATATCAGAAAATATATGGCAGCTCCCGTTCATTTGTTTGCTTTTGATAACGTTATATATAACTTTTTTTATATCACCTCTCCGTAAATTAACTTACCTTTCTATAAATAATCGAGGAGCAGGCGACCTTGACCCTTAAACTGAACCGATTGACGAACAAGCTGTTGTGGTGCTGAGTCAGTGCCGATATGAAGTTCAGCCCCATCATCCCGATGGCATAGTACCCGGCCTCCAGCTGCGATATATCCGAGTTCACGGACCAGTATGACAGCAGCTCAGCGAAAAGAAGAGGTTGGACGGTTCTAGAAGGTAGCATTTTGTTAAACTATCGCAGTTAGTGAAATTTCCGACAGCGAAGTTAGAAATTTAGACATAAGGGCTCCCACACAAAACTGCGAATTCGCATCACATCGTAAATATCTGCGACAAAACTCATATTAAAAATGACATTGCGATGCGAATTCGTACGAATTCGCAGTTATGTATGGGAGCCCTAAGGAGTTAATGACTCTTTGACAGTTGACACTTAGCGATATTTTAAGTCAAATCACTTTAAAATATAATGCCTAGGTTCCGAAGTAAACCTCAGTATATTGGTCCATGCTGGCGTCATAATTAATTAAACGTCATCCCGATTAAGTCATTAACGTCAATGCACTGATGTATATTTCAGATAATTTGTTGATATATATTTGTTATCGAAATAATTATTGTCGATTGCAACGTAACAACGACTAAGTATCTTGTGATATGGATAATATAATTAAAAGTTTGTTATCCTAGTTGTGATGAATGAAATTTTTGATATTAACACAGCATACACGAGATTGGCCTCTGACATATTTTGTACTATCAGGGAAGTTGATTCCTAAGGGGAACTACGTAGTTTGGTCGCGTTACGTCAAACTCAGCCGACAGATCACAATTAACATTAAACTGACATGATCCGACCAAATGACGTTGGTCTGTCAACTGCCTAGGAATCAGTTTCCTCGATGGTACCTACGCATGATTCACTAGCTACCGCAAGAAGCCTCTTGCAGCGACCTCATACAGAAGTTCTGAGATTGACTTACCTGGCAGCAGTATTGATGATTAGCAGTATGGCACCAGGCATGTACGCCACCCAGTAGGTTCTGAACAGCGCCTTGGAGAGGGACGGTTTCCGGTTCTCGCGTGATGCTCTATCGAATTCATCTAGCCAAAAGCTGCAAAATTAAATGAATTATTGACAAAAGGTTGATAAAAGATATCCGTGAAAGATCTCTGTCTGACTCATAAAGTTAATTAATATACCTAGCGGAATAGAGAAACAAAGAGCTGAGCAAGCGTGATGTCACTATCAGTAACACTGCGTGGTAGAAAGAGATGCGTGATTCGAAGTGGCAGAACCACAGAAATAAATCAAGATAGAACGGCGACACGCGTACGTTGCTAAGGAATCACTCGTGTCAATTTTTGCACAAGCCACGCCCCCAATTGCTAAGGAAATAGTGATGTGACACGCACTGAAAAAATCGGTGACATATCGGTATTATCGATAAACAGTAACCGAAATCGGTGTTTTACCGAGTCAGTAGATATTAATATTAGGTGTGTAGTAATTATTAACGTTATAAATAAAATAACAATTACATATTAGACAATGTTTATTTTTATCACATAAACGAAATATTTATTACAATTCACGGGCAGTAGTTTCGGAGCCTATTCAATGCCAACAAACAAACAATCAAATCTTTATATAATAGTGTAGAAAAATTCAACTCAGTTGTCAAAATGTGAATTTTGAGGCGTTACCTTGCGGAAATCCATAGCTTAAAATTTAGTATGTTATTATTTTTAGCAATATTATATATATATATATATATATATATATATATATATATATATATATATATATATATATATATATATATATAATATTGCTAAAAATAATAACATATATATATATATATATATATATATATATATATATATATCTAAAAATAATAATATACAAAATTTTCATGCATGACTAGCTAAGAAAGGTCATTACAAATCCAATATGGCAGACAGGCTATTTGAAAAACAACCACTATGATATGGGTATCAAATGCCCCTTTCATTTGATATCCATATCAAAGGGGTTGCTGTCAACGTTGTAATACAAAAACAATAGTCACGTGACTTAAATTCAACATGGCGGACATCCAAGATGGCGTTTTTAGTGCGTGCTTTTTTTGTTTTTAGGGTTCCGTACCCAAAGGGTAAAAACGGGACCCTATTACTGAGACTTCGATGTCTGTCCGTCTGTCCGTCTGTCTCCAGGCTGTATCTCAAGAACCGCTATAGCTAGACTTATGAAATTTTAACAGATTGTGTATATCTGTTGCCGCTATAACAACAAATACTAAAAACAAAACATTATTTATATTTAAGGGGGGGTCCCATACAACAAACGTAATTTTTTTGGACTTTTTTGCTCGATATCAATAATGGTAACAGGTAGGCTCTTCAAATTTTCACAAAGTCCTTGATTATATTTGTCCTTTATAAATTAATAAAAATAATAAAATAGAATAAAAAATTAAGGGGGGCTCCCATACAAAAAACAACAATTTTTTTGCCTATTTTTGCTCTATAACGGTACGGAACCCTTCGTGAGTGAGTCCAACTTGCACTTGGCCGATTATTTTAACTATTATAATTATTACGGTTAGCGATTTTGTAAGCAACGAGATCATAGTTTTGATCAATTTGTGTGTTCGTCAGTTAGAGACCTTGACTATAATTACTGGGAACTGCAAATTGTTATGAGAATGACAACAATCAAGCAGTGGCGGTGCAAGACCTAAATTTGATGTGGGCAAGATATATTTTGCGAGGCCCCCTGACGCAAGGGGACGGATTTTTTGGGAGAAATAATTTTTGATACTCAAACTTTTATTTATAAAACTTTTTATTTATGAATAATTGAGTATGAAAACTCGTAAAAAAAACCTCGTGGTCCAAGAGGCGCGAGGTCCCTTAGACCGCGAGGCCGTGGGCAGTCGCCCACGTCGCCTACGCCTTACGCCGCCTCTGCAATCAAGTCGACAAACAGTTTTGTTATCATACGATTATTTCGTTTTTGTACTTTGGTATTTTGACTATGGGAGACGTAATGATTATAAATAAAAAACGGATTTTTATGACACATATTTAGAAGATTTTACGTTTTTAGGAATTTATTTACTTACTATAAATATTAAGGTAAAGTTACACATGCTTATTTCAAGCACGAAAGCATGCTTCAACCGAGTAGTTGCTGGTTACGAGCACGTGTGTCCAAGCATTGCTCAAAATAAGCATGCTTATTTCGAGCATACTCAAAAATCGACAGGCGTGCGATTTTTGAACATGCTACCTGCGGCGCGGGTGGCGGGAGGCGTGGTTTAAGAGGATAAGCTAACACTGAGTTTCCATACAAACGTATTCCCCAATTTACTACCAGGACAATGCGTCTAGACAAATGATTTTTTATGCAATATTGGGATCTGTTAAAACTATGCCTCTACGTTCGATTTTTTCTAAATTTACTAATATATAAAGAAATATGACCCTTCAAAAATCGCAAAAAATGAATGCCCCGCCAATCCACCGACCAGAAAACAATTTTGAAAGATCTATATGATAAAATAAAAACGTAGAGGCATAGACTCACTCTTACTGAAGATATTTAAAAAAATAGAATAAATAGGCTCTATTTTGAAGATGGATGAATGATCCATCTTCAAAATAGAGCCTCTGATGAAGATCAGAGGAATACGTAACCTCGATTAAGACTGCCTTCACATTATGTCGCGGCTGCGGCGGTACCCGCGATATAATGTGAAGGCAGCCTTACTGTATCTGTCTCTATCACAATACACGTGCCGGCGCAGGGTGAAGCGTGATGGCAATAGTTTCTCCGTTTAAATTCTACTGTACCCGCGTTCCCTCTTAAGCACGCGTGGACAAGTTTGCCTATTGAGCATGCTACCATGCTAGTAGTATCGATCAGTTTTTCGCTTATACTAAGCATGCTTAATATAAGCAAATGTATCGAGTTCAAACAGCATGCTTGTTTTAAGCATGATAATAAGCTTGCTATTTTTGAGCATATGTAACTGTACCTTTTGATAAGGATTAGCACCACGCTGCGCCGGCGCCGCTTGTGGTTGAAATCCATACTATACTGTACTCGGCGAAACATGGCGGTAGCGGTCATTGACTCACTGTCAAAAACATGTCATTTTCTATACAAAGCCGAGATTGACAACATCTGACACTTCATTGTCAATCGCGGATTATATAGAAAATGACAAGTTTTTGACAGGGAGTCAATGACCGCTACCGCCATGTTTCGCCGAGTACAGTATAGTTAATATTATAAATGAGAAACTTTTTACACCTAAACCGCTGAACTGATTTTGCTTTGGAGATACTTTGAGTCCTGGGAGATACTTTGAATCCTATGTCCTTTATAGGATACTTTTTGTTCCGATAAAATGTACGGTTCCCGCGCGATAAACGAATTTTAGCGCAACGGAGTTGCGAGCGTCATCGAGTAACTTATAATTATTTGGATAGTGCAAATAATTTTCAAGGTGAGAGTTCTACATACATTTAAAAAAACCGGCCAAGTGCGATTTGGACTCGCCCATGAAGGGTTCCGCAGCAGCAATAAGGTTTATTTTTATGAAATTAAAAGGTTTTTGATTTATTTTTATATTTTAGTTGATTTAATGAAAGTTAAATTAAGTTTACCATTTATGACGTATAAAAAAAAAACTATTTGCTAGATTTCGTTCAAACCAATTTTCATTGGTAGTTTTTATAGTAAAGTTCATCATATATTTTTTTAGACTCATCGTGCCCCTACTTTGGAAGTTAGAGGGGGGGGGGGGGGGGGGGGACACATTTTACCACTTTGGAAGAGTCTCTCTCGCAAACTATTCAGGTTAGAAAAAAATTATATTAGAAACCTCAATATGATTTTTGAAGACCTATCAACAGATACCCCCACACGCATAGGTTTAATATAAATATATAAAAAAAAAATTACTTGCTAGATTTCGTTCAAACCAATTTTCGTTGGTAGTGTTTATAGTAAAGTACATCATATATTTTTTTTAGACTTATCATGTCCCTACTTTAGAAGTTAGAGGGGGGGGGGGACACATTTAGCACTTTGGAAGAGTCTCTCTCGCAAACTATTCAGGTTAAAAAAAAAAAATATTAGAAACTTCAATATGATTTTTAAAGACCTATCCATAGACACGTGGGAGAGCCATGCTTCGGCACGAATGGACCGGCTCGACCGGAGAAATACCACGTTCTCACAGAAAACCGGCGTGAAACAGCGCTTGCGCTGTGTTTCGCCGAGTGAGTGAGTTTACCGGAGGCCCAATCCCCCTACCCTATTCCCTTCCCTTCCCTCCCCTATTCCCTTCTCTTCCCATCCCTACCCTCCCCTATTACCCTATTCCCTCTTAAAAGGGCGGCAACGCACCTGCAGCTCTTCTGATGCTGCGAGTGTCCATGGGCGATGGAAGTTGCTTTCCATCAGGTGACCCGTTTGCTCGTTTGCCCCCTTATTTTATAAAAAAAAAATACCCCACACGCATAGGTTAGATGAAAAAAAATTTTTTTTTTATTTAGTTGTACCTATGGGGGACCCCTAAAATTTTTAATAATTTTTCCATTATTGTATCAAAATCTTAATGCGGTTCACAGACTACATCTGCTTACCAAATTTCAATAGTATAGCTCTTATAGTTTCGGAGAAAAGTGGCTGTGACATACGGACAGACAGACAGACAGACAGACATGACGAATCTATAAGGGTTCCGATTTTTGCCATTTGGCTACGGAACCCTAAAAATGTAGAAAATAGAATAACTCCGTATCAATTAATTTAAACTCTTTTAATTAATTTGCTATTCTATATTTTTTGGTATTCTGTGATAGATAAATATACTTATATTCAAATTAGTTGATAGCATAATAATTGTAGTCAACGTACCTACAGAATTTTCTTTATATCAAAATTTACTGAACGGAGCATACCTAACTAGTACTCAACCAAAAATTCTAAATAACTTTACCAAAAATTAAGTAATGCAAAACGCCTGTTTATTCTGTAACTTAAACTTCATAATGCATCGCGTCTTGTTTAGCAATTTAATTGTTATCAAGGCACATTATCCTTTGTAGTAATTAGTTGAGTAGAAATAAGATTTTATAAATCGGAATTAAAAATTCACACGAGAGGACCAATAACACACACTTTCACCGAGTTTCACCGAAAACCGAAAAACTGACTTTTAGCGTTATTAGCAGAGTCCATATCAAATTATACATGAATTTGATATTCGTATCAAATTCATTCAATTTTGTAATTTGATAAAAGTGGACTAGATCAAAGAAAAAACAATGTACCTGTTAGCGTTACAAAAGTTGTAGAATTGGGGTACAGATATATTAAGATTTTAAAAATCCTACTCAAAATACAAATTTTGCTACTTGAAATGTAAATTTTTTACTACACTATCTTCATCTTTATCTTTGTTGTCAAGACAATTAAAACTATAGTACGGGAGCTCTAGAACATTTTTTTTATTACTATCAAGCTAATTTTTTGTGAATAGCTTCATTTTGATAAGACGAACAACATTTTTATTTGCGAAAAACCTCGAAAGTGGTAGCTAACAGAGATAGAAAGGATTTCATACTTTGAATTGACCAAGTTTTGTTGATTACAGAACCCTATAACGGAATCCTAACGAGCTGATTTTTTGTATACTGATAGGTTATTAGTTACATAATTTAAGAGTAACATTGTCCTACAAATAAAACAGTCCATATTTTAGGACCATCAATTCAAAGTATGAAATCCTTTCTATCTCTGTTAGCTACCACTTTCGAGATTTTTCGCAAATAAAAATGTTGTTCGTCTTATCAAAATAAAGCTACTCACAAAAAATTAGCTTGATAGTAATCAAAAAAAAATTGTTCTAGGGCTCCCGTACTACTTACTACTCGTTATAGGTATTGAGAGTGAATCAGAGATAAGATAAGTATAAATCGAACTAAAAAAAACTTGCATGAGAATAAAGGTTTTGAAACTAATATAGTCAATTTCCCAACCAATGGAACCAAAACAATCAAAGTGGGCCACTGTTTTTTTGACATGCTATTGGGTTTTCAATCGCGTTATTTATTGATTATTTTTAGCCTATCAAAAGGGTGAATAGATAAACTTCTGTAAAAAACCACTAAAACCAGGCGTAATACTTGCACTTTCACTCGTGACATGCGTACAAATAAAAACAACTCACTGTTCGAGCTTCTCGCCGAGTCTGTCGGAGTCGTACCTCCGGCTGGGCACCACCAAGTCTTCCTCCTCAACATCCCTCTTGTTGCCCGTGTACAGCACCGGACAGACCCAACATATAAAAAACCTGGCGAATATATTCGATTCAGTCCTCTGTCTTTCACTGTGTGCGTTTTTCGCGGGCTCCTCCATAGTCGGCGGCTGACGGTGGACTGTCCTGCTGGCGCTATGTCGTCAACGTAATTAACACTAGCCGCAACGTCGAACCGACAACAACTGATAATTCCGTACAATCATTTGTGACATATTCGCGTTATTATCGTACCCTAATTGATACCATCGAAGCTATGACCATACTGTAGTAATATAACTGTACTACGGCTCGCGAATTTAGATGTGTTGCGTTGTGTGTAACTCGTTCTATAGTCCAAGGTCGATGGAGGCTTCGCGGAGAATAATGTCCGCTCTCGAGATGATTTATGGTTACGATTTACTGTACTATTGGAAACTTTTGCTGTTCCTAATTGTGAACTTTTAACCATACTTATGTTATTGTGGTTGATACTTCTTTGCAATTCTATGTTACTAACGTAACTAGATTGCCAATTTACGGCAGCAACGCGTTGCCACTTCGAAGATGCCTGCAGGCATATCTGACTTACATAATGACATAATTTGACATCGTCTTTTGAACTATCAAGTGGTAACGCATTTTTGAGAATCGTTTGTAAGACGTTGCTCCTCTAGTATTTTAGAAACTCATTGCTTCTTTGCGTCTAAGTATTATATATTTCCTAGTCTAGAATCCAGGCAGTTGCTACGCGGAAACTTATACCATGTTTGCAATATGGAAACATATTACAATAATAGAACTTTAGATAATATATAAAATATTATATTATGTTTTAAGGCTATCTCCCTTTCGCAT
Organism: Cyaniris semiargus; assembly: GCA_905187585.1. NCBI lineage: Eukaryota > Metazoa > Arthropoda > Insecta > Lepidoptera > Lycaenidae > Cyaniris > Cyaniris semiargus. The sequence goes on along the minus strand of LR994554.1, from coordinate 9,639,663 downwards.
CCGAAATTCCCTGAAAAGTAAATACGTACTAAATATCGTGAAAATAATAGTTTTCAAAATACATACTAATGATAAAGTAAGTACCATCGAGGAAATTGATTCCTAAGGCATCCATTACACGGTAGGTTTTGCTGTCAGTTTTACCACTGTCATGACTGTGAGTGTTGAATATCCTGCCGTGTAATGCAGTGTGACCACTGACCTCCATTATACAAGTACGCTGGACTAATGATACCCTTTGAAATGACAGCTATTTTTTGTGCCTATTTGAAGCGGAATCAGCTCCCCCGATGGGAGGGATAGGAACTAAATTTGACCATTGACCAAATATATTTGTCTATGATTTGACGTAAAAATGACGTTTGAAAGTCGCCATATTGGCGCTGATAGCAGTAGTGGGAGTATTTGGAACTAATACTAGTGATGACAACCAATAACGATTAAGCGGCCATTTGCAAGTTACGTCAAATTTAGTTCTCTTCCCACTCACTGGGGGCGCGAATTCCGCTTCAAATAGGCACAAAAAAAAAGTGGGTATCATAGGTCCAGCGTACTTGTTTAATGGAGGTCAGTGAGTGTGACTGATGGTTGCATGAAATTGGTTGACAGTTATCTGGATATTTTAGTTTTTATGTCATACAACCATCAATCATGACTTTTGAGTGAATAATATGTGCCGAAACAGGCTACTAATAATCTATGTATAGGAATCTATATTATGAGCATTTAAAATTGTCATTTTTTTAATTAATAGCGTTACACTTATCATTTAAATTACTATTTAAGGTCGAAATTTCGACCATTGGGCGACCTCTAGTTATTATAGTTTTGAAATGTTTGTCTGTCTGTCTGTTCGATACTTAGTACTAGAAAGCTCCGGAATTTTCGATAAGCTTCTAATAGTTTTTCAGGTATTCGTCACATCTGACGAGAAACGTGTGAACCATTGAAAATTCTGGCTTTGACTGACATAAAACTGAAAAGAATTGAGTGACTGTCTAATACCATTCGTCAGTCCAACAGTCACCATCAGTCAAACATAATTCATGATTGACGGAATTGACTGTCGCTTGCATGAGCGTGTAATGGACGCCTATAGGCAGTTGACGGACCTACGTCATGTGGTCGGCTTATGTCAATTCAATGTTAGCTGTAATCGGTCGGATGGGTTTGACGCATAAAGTTAATATACCTAGCGGAATAGAGAAACAAAGGCCTGAGCAAGAGAGATGTTACTATCAGTAACACTGCGTGGTAAAAAGAGACGTGTGATACATGACAGCAGACTCTTTTTTTGACGTCCAGTCGGCACGTATCGGCACGTTGACAATTTAATCTCATAGAATTCATGTTCAATCATGCTTGTGTAAGTGTATACGTACACATATTTTTCACACAGATGAAAACCAATTTTGGTTTCGTTTGACAGAACGAGATTGTTGCTTGCAAAAAGTTGACGTCATCATTCTTCGAACCACAAAACAAGGAAAATTTGAAACCGCACCATAGAGAGTACCGAATATAATATTTCATTTAATAAAACTGCAGACAGAATATAATGCCTGTTCCTTAAAAATAACTAAGTTTAAAAATTTGAGAGTTCAATCTCTATAATAGAACCGCTATCATATTATTAAGTCTTTTACCGATTTCTAAATTACATCATAATGATGGGGGCAAGGTCTTCTCAAGGGTGCGGGGATGTAGCTTGCTGCTTGCCCGATTTCTTATTTTAAAGGCCCCACTACACACTACACAGTGGCCCACGATGGCCCTACCCACTGCAGGCCATCGTGAACTGTAGATCACTTGGTGTTAAACACAATGGCGTATGGCTCATTACTGCCTGGCAATCCACTGGCCATCGTCCGACATCATACACCATTTCCCCGTTATACAATGGCTATGGCTTGTAGTGGGCCAGCATAGACCATTGTGAAGAGGCACCTTTAGAAAGTGCAGAAACGGCCATGTGAATTCAAATTATATTATGACATCTATAAAACCATTTAGATTAGCTATGTACCATCGAGGAAATTGATTCATAGGCAGTTGACAGACCCACGTCATTTGGTCTAATCATATCAATTCAATGTTAATTGTGATCTGTCTGCAGGGTTTGACATAACGCGTCCAAATTACGTAGGTCCCTCATCTGCCTATGAATCAACTTCTCTGATAGTACTTACACTACAATATTATTATGTTGCGGGTAAGTAGTTTAGGGCCTGAATGGTGACAAAGATTTAACAAATCCCATGAGATCTTCAAAAAACCACACTCTTTCACTACTAGTCTTTTTAAGCATTACGCGGTAATAGCCTTAGCTTATTTAATTAACACTTTCTTTAAAATTAGTTTACAATTACACTAACTGCCGCACTGAGAGTGGAACATTAATTACTTAAATGTAAATAATTCAAAATTTTTACATAAGCCCCATACATTATCTGTCAAAAACTTCATTAAAATTTAAATTGAAGGTAGATCGAATCATAATTAAATGTCTCTGAGTACGGCGGTTAAAAAATAACCCTAAACAATGAAAACCCTTGTGTATTTCAAGAAAATATAAACATTTAAAACATTTTTGAAAAACAGAAGAGTTTCCATAGAATCATAAAAACTTTTCTTCCGTCTTTTTAATTTTATTAACAGGAATGGAATAAAAGAGGGGAGCCCTTTCCCAGCAGTGGGACACAGTGGGCCAATAATAATAATAATAACAGGAATAAATTACCTAATTTATTCCTGTTATTATTATTATTATATAAATTAAAGTACCTACTTTAATTTATATTTTTAACCGACTTCCAAAAACGAGGAGGTTCTATGTTCGGTTGTATTTTTTTTTGGTTTCTATATGGGCATGATATCCATACCAATATTATCTATAAATGTAAAAGTGTGTTGTCGTTCTGTCTGTCTATTACCTCTTCACGTCAAAACCGCTGAATCGTTTTTGCTGAAAGGTATAGAGAAACTTTGAGTATCGGAAAAGTACCCAGAAAATGTACGGTTTCCGTGCGATAAACGATTTTTGGTACAACGGAGTTGCGGGCGTCATTAAGTATAAATAGATATAAATAATTATTGTTGAGTTAAAAATACGTCACTATTGCTTTGTCATGGTGACTAAGTGATTCACTGATTAGTGATTACAATTATATGAAGTAATAGCTACTAAACGCGTCTGTTCACATTTTTATCATACCGTATATTTATAAGAATTTTTATTAAAATACTCATCATGTTTTCATATCTTTTGTTCTAATTAATGAATAACTTATCCTCTAACTGTAATTGTAAAGGAGAAAAAATTTGGGAATTTTTCAACTGTCTGGCTAATGTTGTTCTTGAGATACAGCGTGGTAACAGACACACGTACAAACGGACAGACAGCCGGACAGACAGTGAAGTCTTAGTAATAGGTTTCACCGTTTTTACTATTTTATACGTGGGACAGCCATGCTTCGGCACGAATGGGCCGGCTCGACCGGAGAAATACCACGTTCTCACAGAAAACCGGCGTGAAACAGCACTTGCGCTGTGTTTCGCCGAGTGAGTGAGTTTACCGGAGGCCCAATCCCCTACCCTATTCCCTTCCCTACCCTCCCCTATTTCCTTCTCCTCCCATCCCTACCCTCCCTTATTTACCCTATTCCCTCTTAAAAGGCCGGCAACGCACTTGCAGCTCTTCTGATGCTGCGAGTGTCCATGAGCGTCGGAAGTTGCTTTCCATCAGGTGACCCGTTTGCTCGTTTGCCCCCTTTATTTCATTAAAAAAAAAACTATTTGACTACGAAACCTAAAACCGGCTAAGTGCGTGTTGGGCCACGCGCAATATAGGGTTCCGTAGTACCGCTAGTTTTTGATAATTTTTGTATGGTCAATGAATAAACATTTATAACGTGTTTTACACTACTAACAACATCATCTCAGTTATGTTCAAAGGAATTTGAACGTAAAGTTCTTATAGACTTCGCCGAATACTTTTTTTTTAGTTGATCGACTATAACTCAATAACTTATGAAGTCTTCTTAGCCGTGATAATGTTCCTTTTAAATTCAGCATATTTCCTACTCCTGTAAATTTTTTCACATTTCCAGAAGCAACCGTTTAGCTGGTAGAAGAGGGGGACACTGGACTCTAACGATTTTTTCCACTTTAAAACTTCATATTTCAGAAATGGATCCCTAAATCGAAAATTGATCTATGAATACTCATAGAAAAAACCGACCGGGTGGACGCGAAAAAAAATACACTCCCGCTTGATGTGTAGGGGAGGTACCATAAAAAAGATAAGTATTTTTATAAAATTTTATACAGGGTGTAACAAAAATAAGTATAATACTTTAGGGTGTGTACGTGTTCCTTGTAGAGAGTTCACTGTGAAAGTAGCAGCGCTGAAAGACGAAAAATTTTTTTCACTTTTGTATGGGGAAGCTCGTGAGTCGTGACGCTCGGGCCCTTGCCCATACAAAAGTGAAAAAAAAATTTCGTCTTTCAGCGCTGCTACTTTCACAGTGAACCCTCTACAAGGAACACGTACACACCCTAAAGTATTATCACTTATTTTTGTTACACACTGTATACCATTTTGTCGGCATCATTAATATGTGGCTATGTGCATTCATGCCGAATTACAGCTCTGTAAGTCCTATAGTCTCTGAGCTAAACCGCAGACAGACAGACGGACAGACAGACAGACGGACAGACAGACAGACAGACGGACAGACAGACAGACGGACAGACGGACAGACGGACGGACAGACCGAAACTATAAGGGTTCCTTATTGACTACGGAACCCTAAAAATGAAGCAACAATAATAATTTAGTGCCTACTCAGTGATTTTAGCAATTTTAATATGAAAACATTAGTAATTTATAAAGAATTGGAATAAATACCTATTATGCAAAAAGATTGCAAGCAAAAATCGTCAACTACATTTTGATACAAAATTTTACAGGCATTAATGACTTTAAAATTGTATTGAAAGAAACATTTTTAATTATTATTAAAACGTGCTTTGAAATATTTGCTCATAACATTTTACAAATAAAAAAATAAGGCATATAATATGTATTTAACGCGCCGACAAACTAATCTGATTTAGAGTTTTAAAAATAATTAAAACGGGTAGGAAAAATAATAGGTTGGCAGCTACAGTGAAGTAGCATTTTAAGTATGAAGTAGCAGCTTTATATTGAGTTCTAAGCTTTGTTTAAATTTAAATTGGCAGTGATTTTTTGGTGTATTAGCTGAATTTATTGTTAGGCGACAACAGCTGTACGGCGGATAAAACGTAGACAATAAATAGGCTTTTATAATTATTATTGTACAATGAGATGGTTTATAAAATTAAATGAGATGAGAAGAAAGTATGCACATGGTCATAAAAAACATACTATGTCCGACATTCTAAGAGGTCTAAATAAAGCGAATTGTGGCATGTAAAAAATATCAATGGCTTATAAATTTATAATATTATCTCTCTAAATCTGTAAAATCGCTTTTGCCCCTCTTAGTCATTCGTGTGAATATCCGAGACCAAGTATTTTCTGAATTCACAAAATCTTCTGCCTCTGTCATGTTAGAAAATGTATAATTTAAAAACACCCAAAGTTTGTTACGTCCTCGTCTACGCTTCGGTTTTGGTTGGTTCGGTTGATTCTCTTGTTCTGATTCACTTGACTCGGTCCTGCTCACTCCAACTGATTCATTTCATAATTCATTGCATATAAACTTGGCTTTGATTGACGAAATACGTAAAAAAACTACTTAAGAAAAAGTTTACGTGTGTATTACATATACCTTGAATATTAAAAACAAGCAATTGGCCTCCGCTCTGATTCTATGCAACCAACGCATATTTTGTCGCTTTTTAGGGTTCCGTACCCAAAGAGTAACAAAAAACCGGCCAAGAGCGTGTCGGGCCACGCGCAATATAGGTTTCCGTAGTACCGCCAGGAATTGAAAATTTTTGTATGGTCAATGAATGTACATTTATAACGTGTTTTACACTACTAACAACATCATCTCAGTTACGTTCAAAGGAATTTGAACGAAAAGTTCCTTTATACTTCGCCGAATACATTTTTTTAGTTGATCGACTATTACTCAATAACTTATGAAGTCTTCGTAGCCGTGATAGTTTTCCTTTTAAATTCAGCATATTTCCTACTCCCGTGAATTTTTTCACATTTTCAGAAGCAACCGTTTAGCTGGTAGAAGGGGGACTGGACTCTAACGATTTTTTCCACTTTAAAACTTCATATTTCAAAAATGGATCCCTAAATCGGAAAATGATCTTTGAATACTCATAATATGTTTAAAAAATCTATCCAACGACACCCAACACGACGGGGTGGACGCGAAAAAAAAATTCATCCCCGCTTGATGTGTAGAGGTCAGGGGAGGTACCATAAAAAAAATATTTTTTTAAGTTTCTATGTACCATTTTGTCAGCATCATTAATATGTGCATTAATGCCAAACAGCTTTGTAGGTCCTATAGTCTCTGAGCAAAACCGCGGTCAGACAGACGGACAGACAGACGGACGGACCGAAACTATAAGGGTTCCTTGTTGACTACGGAACCCTAAAAACGGGACCCTATTACTGAGACTTCGATGTCTGTCCGTCTGTCTGTCCGTCTGTCTGTCCGTCTGTCTGTCCGTCTGTCTGTCCGTCTGTCTGTCTGTCCGTCTGTCTGTCTGTCTCCAGGCTGTATCTCATAAACCGCTATAGCTAGACTTCAGAAATTTTCACATATTGTGTATATCTGTTGCCACTATAACAACAAATACTAAAAACAAAACAAAATTAATATTTACGGGTGGCTCCCATACAATAAACGTGTTTTTTTTTGGCTTTTTTGCTCGTAATCCATAATGGCAACAGTTAGGCACTTGAAATGTTCACAAAATATTTAATTATATTCGTACTTTAATATTTTATAATAAAATAAAAATAAAATAAATAATTCAGGGGGGCTCCCATACAAAAAACACTATTTTTCGCTCTATAACAGTACGGAACCCTTCGTGCGCGAGTCCAACTCGCACTTGGCCGATTATTCACTAATTTACGATACTACATACAAAAATTGTGATATCCTAATACTTAATTATTGGACCCGTTTTAAATTTTAAAACTGCTTGAAAATCACTGCCCGAAAGTGTATTTTTTAAATATGGAAGTCAATCCTACTAATATCCTACTTCCTACTAGTCCTACTCCTACTATAATAATATTATAAAGGCGAAAGTTTGTATGTGTGGATGTATGTATGGATGTTTGTTACTCTTTCACGCAAAAACTACTGAATGGATTTTAACGAAACTTTACAATAATCCTTCCTACTAATATTATAAAGGCGAAAGTTTGGATGTATGTATGGATGTATGGATGTTTGTTACTCTTTCACGCAAAAACTACTGAAAAAATTTTAATGAAACTTTACAATAATATAGCTTATACATCAGAATAACACATAGGCTACAATTTTAACCGACTTTCAAAATGGAGGAGGTGTTATGTTCGTTTTTTTTATTTGGTAAATTTTTCTTTTGGTGTATTATAGGTTATCATCCCAATTTGGTACCATATTTATAAAAGTGGTGATCTGATGAATGGATCCATAAGAAATCGAGGGAACTCCTCAAAAATATGGAAACATGTGGTGACTTCGGTTTCGTGAGCAGTATTCTCAGGTAGCATATGCTACCATCAAGTAAGATTTTACACCAAGGTATACCATGGTTCGGAAGGTGCTGAGAGAACTCCTGACTCTTTAAAGATACAAGTTTGGGAGTTTCGACGTTGTTTTGCGATTTACATTGTATGCAAATTACATTCATCATCGTCATCATCACTACCATTAACCATTATAGAACCATGTATCGTCCCGTTTCGACCCAATTATTGGTACTTTATATAGTCTTTTATTATATATCACTTAAACCGCGGGTAACACCGCGGGGCACAGCTAGTATAGCTTATACATCAGAATAACACATAGGCTACAATTTTAACCGAGTTTCAAAATGGAGGAGGTGTTATGTTCGTTTTTTTTATGCTCAACGATTACTCCGCCGTTTGTGAACCGAGTTTCAAAATTTTTCTTTTGGTGTATAGGGTATCATCCCAATTTGGTACCATATTCACTAAAGTGGTGACTTGATGAAGGGATCCATAAGTAATCGAGGGAACTCCTCAAAATTTATATGGAAACATGTGGTAACTTCGGTTTCGTGAGAAGTATTCTAAGCATATGCTACAAACAAGTAATATTTTGCACCGAGGTCCGAGGTGCAAAATATTACTTGTTGGTAATGGCATGGTTCGAAAGGTGCATACAAGTTTGGGAGTTTCGGCGTTGTTTTAAGAACGGGAAGCATATGCTATTATGCAAATTGCATTCGTCATTTCATAGTCTTTTAGATCGAGGCTCGAGTTTGTCAAGCGATTTAAAAAATCTATACTAATATTATAAACCTGAAGAGTTTGTTTGTTTGATTGAACGCGCTCATCTCAGTAACTACTGGTCATATTTAAAAAAAAATCTTTCGAGTGTTATATAGCTCATTTATCGTGGAAGGTTAAAGGCTAGGTATATTTTATCACGCTAAGACTTAAATAGGACCGAAGAAACAGAGGAAAATGAGGAAAAAACGGGGAAAATTATTAGAAACGGTTTATCTCACGAACTACTGGAGCAATTGTATGTTACTTGGCACAGATATAGAGTAGACCACGTGAAGGGACAATAAGCTATTTTTTGCGGGAAAATATACGGTGTCCGTAAAATTCCTAATTTACGCGGGCGAAGCCGCACGGGACATCTAGTAGTTATATAATTTACGAGTAACATTGTCCTACAAATAGAACAATCCATATTTTAGGACCATCAAATCAAAGTATGAAATCCTTTCTATCTCTGTTAGCTACCACTTTCGAGATTTTTCGCAAATAAAAATGTTGTTCGTCTTATCAAAATGAAGCTAATCACAAAAAATTTGCTTGATAATAATAAAAAAAAATGTTCATGGGCTCCCGTACTATACGATTGAAATGTTACATGAGCATTGCATTTTTTAGAGGACGCAATTTTATTTTAGGGATATGTTGGAGGGGTCAATAGAAGCTTGACTTCAAGTTTGTGGGGGGTCGCCACCCTTGTCCCCCGGCCGCCATCTTGAAAAAAGGGGTGACAACACTATTTTCGCGATATCTCGGAAACTATACGTCTTACAAAAAATTTGTTAAATCATAATTTGTTGCAAATTATTTTGCCTACAAATATTATGTTTATATAACTTTTTACGCTAAATTAAAAATTAAAAAAGTTATAAGCAAAAAAAGTGAGATTTTTTTTTTTGAAGTTTTCTTATTGCTCTTTAACTTTGTTTAATACATTTTACAAATAAACTACCTCAGACCAATCTTGTAGATGATATTTTGAGGAAACGATCTCCCTGATCTCATGTTATTACTTTTCTGAAGATACAAAGGAAACTGTGTAAGCAAGATTTTAGTATTTGTTGTTATGACGGCAACAGATATACACAATCTGCGAAAATTTCAGAAATCTAGCTATAGCAGTTCTTGAGATACAACCTGGCGACAGACAGACGGACAGACAGACGGACAGACAGACGGACAGACAGACGAACAGACAGACGGACAGACAGACGGACAGACAGACGGACAGACAGACGGACAGACAGACGGACAGACAGACGGACAGACAGACGGACAGACAGACGGACAGACAGACGGACAGAGAGACGGACAGAGAGACGGACAGACAGACGGACAGACAGACGGACAGACAGACGGACAGACAGACGGACAGACAGACGGACAGACAGACGGACAGACAGACGGAAAGACAGACATCGAAGTCTTAATAATAGGGTCCCGTTTTTACCCTTTGGGTACGGAACACTAAAAAGGCTTTAGTGGCACGTGTAAGTCCTCATCCCTATGTTATCAGCAAAGGTGAATCACCGAGGATTCAAAGTTCAAGCGATGCGTGCAGCAAAGTAGCTGATAGTATCGCATGATAATTATATCGCACTATAGTGATAACTACTGCCTATATTTTGATAAAGCTTTTACTGTGGCTCGATTTGTATACCTCAAAAGTCACTTCGAAGTTCGACCTCTGGGGTCTATTCTGATGCTTCTAACCTCAATGGCTGTCTCGCGTGCGAGTGTTGCAGCCTGCGATTGAAGCATGAGAATTATAGGGCCCCAGTATGTGTCACGTCATTACGACGCGACATTCGAGGTATGTAGTTCATGGAATTGGTACATTTTGGTTTACATCAAATGGGGTAGTTCTGATTTTTTATATGTTGCATGTAATGAGGTGGTAATGACAAATGTAATTTTTCGACCTCGAAAGCTCTCCGGAACATTGTAAAATTCATGAGAAACCATTAAACCTGTAGAAATCACTATAAATTATTTTAAAGTAGACTAAATTTGCAACAAAATGATGATGAAAATGATGAATGAATAGTTGGGTCTCGATAAGCTGAATAGTTTCAAAGATCAAAAATGTTTGCAAAATTTCCAAAAAAAATTTTTTTTTCGAGTTTTTACAAGTTCTCGTTAATGTTGTCAATTATTGATCTATTTGACGACATAAATTTAAATACGTTATTAAAGAAGACAATTTTTTCAACAAAACGATACCAATTTGGTCTATTAAAATCTGATAGTTCTAGGGAACTATTCCTAGCTACAGCTGTTCAAAGTTGCTGAGGTGAGTAAACAAAATGAAATACGACTTATGAAATAAGCATTGTAATCCTCGCCAGGTTGCCTCCAACCAGCGCAGCGATGCTGCAAGATTTCACTCTCTGCGAACATACCACCAGGTGAAAATATATATATATATATATTTTGACAATAATAAACCAACGACATTATTCATAATTTTGAACAGTTACGATTCTTAAATTTTTGTTGATCTTGTTTCAGGTTCAGATGTGGCTTGGAAATAAGAAGAACCCACTCGATTGGGGCTCAACTGATGATGAAACCACCAGTTCCTCAACCCCTGCTAAAGGTGATTTCCTGCAACTGCAAAAAAGATTGTACCAGCAGCTGTGGTTGCAGAAAAGCAGGACTCAAATGCTCGGCTATTTGCAACCACTACATCGGCCAATCTTGTGATAATAAACCAGACCAGATGTGTGATGACATTGATGAACCTACCATCGATGACCCACCATCAGATGACGATTTCGACCGAGCTGGTCGATGACGAAATGCTACCGAAGCAAGCTCCCAAAAGGTGTACTGTCGATTTAGAGGATCATCCATCAAATATGTACAAGAAAAACTAATATTATAATGCTTATTTCATAAGTCGTATTTCATTTTGTTTACTCACCTCAGCAACTTTGAACAGCTGTAGCTAGGGAACTTTAAGATTTTAATAGACCAAATTGGTCAAGTTTTGTTGAAAAATTTGTCTTCTTAATAACGTATATGAATTTATGCCGTCAAATAGATCAATAATTAACAAATTAACGAGAAGTTATAAAAACTCGAAAAAAAATTTTTTTTTATTGCAAACATTTGAACAACTGTATCTTGGAAACTATTTAGTTTATCGAGACCCAACTATTCTCATTTTGTTGCAAATTTAGTCTACTTTAAAAGAATTTCTAGTGACTTCTACCATTAAACAGGTCCTTGGTGGTGGCAAAAATGGCGAAAACTGATCAAAAATTTAATGGTTTCTCATGAATTTTACAATGGTTTCGGAGGGCTTTCGAGGTCGAAAAATTACATTTGTCATTACCACCTCATTGCATACAACATATAAAAAAATCAGGACTACCCGATCTGATGCAAGTGAAGACCCCTTTTATGGTACGATTTCCATGGATCAATGAAAGAGTTAAGGCCCATAGCACATGGCGTATTTTAAACGCGCAGAAGACGCGCAGTTTACGCGCGTATACGCAATTCAAACGAGATTCGATCGCAACTTTGTAGTTTAAGGGCCTTCCCCTACGGAGATTCCGTAATTTACCGTATTTAGAGCCTTATAAACTCATAATTTGAAAGCTACAAAGTTATAATAAAAATACAGCAATAATCTTCAGTATATCAACTTTCGTTTTCCCGTTTTAAATTTCTATTATTTTTTTTTATTATACTCATGATATTAGCTTCCAAAGTAATACCAATTTATTAAAATTGGAATTGGATTGGCAGGAAATGGAAAGGGTGTAAGCGACAAAATGGTTTTTGTCGCGTAATTTAAAAACCATAAATATATTTCATATAAGCTATGGGCAAATTATAGTGTATGCTTGTACCAATCTATGTACAAATTTGGGAAGCTTAAATCACTCTCCTCTGTTGGCAAAATTACAATCCTTTTTTTACAGAGGTCTTTTTGATTGATTATTCTGTGTTATAAAAGTTGGCCAATCGTGTTATGCTATGGGTAATCCAAAGACAAAGACATGAATCATGATGAATACTGACAATGAACTTTAATTTCTTAGCTTTAGTCATTGCTGAGAAAAATCTATATCGCCACAGCCAAATTATCAAGGCGTCGTCTTAAGCACATGGGCCGATAGTGAAACGCGCCTCTACTGCGCGCAGATACAGTGATAAGATGCGCTGTAGTCGCTCGTATCTTTTACATTTTGATCAGAGACTCCTCTTGTTCAGTTGTACAATGGGGTCGGTTGAGACAACGCTGCTTACGTTGCGCGTTGGCTTTAGTACTTCTTTTAAAAATAAAAAAAACGTACAAAAAAGAGAATCTATTGGATAGACCCATTTACGAGTGAAAAAAGATTGAGTGGCCATTACGTATAAAAAATTGGTAATACATAGAAGATGGAAGTTTACTTCTATGATACAAGCGCGCGCATAGTTTCATGCGCGCGCTTGTGTCATCAATGCAAACACAACAATTAGCGTCTACGGCGCCGAAGACGCGCGTTTCAGGAACGCGCGTCTTCAGCGCGTTTAAAATACGCCGTCTGCTATGGGCCTAAGGCACCAGGGGACCGATTATCAAGTGTCAAATATCGTTTCTATCGCAGGGTTTCAAAGATACAGTGGTAAGATAAAAGTGCAGATTTGTTTCACGCGCGAGCAGGACGGCCTGCAAAACTACATTCGAATTTCGAGACTTGAGAATCGAGCCTCCGATTAGAAAACTTGAGATATAGAACACGCATTTAAAATTAGGTTTGTAAATCAATGTTATAAGCGTACCGTGCGACTATACACATAATATTAATATTATATCAAAAAAATGATTAGATAAGTGCAATATTGATAACGGATTATTAAGATATGTATTAATGTTATGGTAGTGGGTTAAAGGTATACCTTAGACCAGGGGTTCCCAAAGTGTGCGCCGCGGCGCCCTGGTGCGCCGTGGAAAGGCAAGAGGGGCGCCGCGCGCCGTGAGTCAATCCTCCATCATTATCCGAAACCACAAATATTATAAAATAAAATTATAATATTAATTATTTATATAAAGCAGGTAGATGATTAAATATTTGATCATTATTATTTACCTGCTTAACTATAATCTATAATAACTATAATCATTAAAATATGTACTGTTTATTTATGTATCTTTTTCTAATTTAGCTAGGTAGAGTAGGGCGCCGCCGTGACAAAATATTGTGACGTATAACTGCGCCGCAGGCTGAAAAAGATTGGGAATCCCTGCCTTACACAGTTATACTTGAAATATTATTATTATCAATAATATAGATTATTATTTTAGAATATATAAGATAATTTGTTTTTAATTTTTCAAGGTTGGCAGCTTTTGCATATAACTGCCAACCTTGGAACCATTGTAAATAACTGAAAATAGACTGTTTAATTTATTAGGTGGGATTTCACCAGGCACACACAAAACTTCGTTTTATAAAACTTAGTTCTCATTGGACGCGTTCACACGGCGACGTAAATCTTGTTCTGTTTCAAATGGATTTCACAAACTTCTTTTGATCGCGATTAATAAATCTAAGTTTACGTGACGACACGCGATTATTTTACATTTTTTCATCATTTTGGAGCCTTTTCACGTTAATTTAACAATAAAATAGCAAGAAACAATACATAAACTAACCAAACGCATGTGTCAAAACTGTCATCTTGACATTTCTTTTGTCTATGTTTTTCGTTCCGCCTCAAAACCCGTTCAAGCCCTGTCAGTGCAGTGTCATTACTGCACTGACAGGGCTTGAACGGGTTTTATGACGTTAAACTTCGGACTTTGGGCGTTCAGAAGATAAAACTCGGATTTGCTGTGAACGCGTTCAGTTTATGTTGGTGAAATGTAATTCGATGCTGTAAACGCGTTTATACGTTTTGAGCCGGTTCAGTGTGAATCATAAAGTTAATATATCTAGCAGAATAGAGAAACAAAGGCCTGAGCAAGAGAGATGTCTATATCAGTAACACTGCGTGGTAAAAAGAGACGTGTGATACATGACAGCAGCACTCTTCTTTTGACGTCCAGTCGGCACGTGCCGCAATGTTGACAATTTAATCTCATAGAGATCATGTTCAATCATGCTTGTGTAAGTGTATACATATTATACACAGATAAAACCAATTTCGGTTTCGTTTGACAGCTCGAGATTGTTGCTCTATTCCGCTAGGTATATTAACTTTATGGTGTGAATTGAACTCGTTCCATTTCTTTGGTGAAATTGCCCCTTAAGCGCTTAACACCTTAGCCACTTGTCTGCTACATATAAACAAGGAAAATGATAAGACACGAACAATGATAATAATATAGTCTTTAGTTAGTTGACTATCTCTTTTACGACCGCACTCGGAGACATATTTTAATAATTATTATTTATTAAGTATAGTAAAACACCAAAAACTTCCATTATAAAAGGTTTCCTGCAATAAAAACTAGGTAATGTGTTTTTTGATCCGTACCTTTTATCCAAATCAACCTGTCCTTACCTTCTTATGGTTGCCATAATAATTATACGCTACGGTCTACCGGAGAGGTCACCTGTGCAGGTATGCCTGCGCAGGTGTCAGTCGAAAGAATTGATTTTCGATTTTGCGCCGGTCGCCTGCGCAGGTCCAAAAAATTGCACAGCCCACAGGTCTATTCCCACACACATTCCGGTCTACCTGCGCAGTAGCGTGTATAGCTTATATTATCTTCTTATATATAAAATTTGCGTGTCACAATGTTAGTTACCGTACTACTGTTGATCCGTTCTGTAATTTTTCGGGTATATGACTTTATTGGGATGTTAATATTGCAAATATTACATAACAGATGACGCCCGCAACTTCGTTGCGCCAAAATTCATTTATCGTGCGGGAACCGTACATTTTTCCGGAGTCCGGTATAAAAAGTATCCTTAGTCCTCTCCCAGGACTCAAAGTATGTCCATACCCAGAAAAATCGGTTTAGCGGTTTGAGCGTGAAGAGCTAACAGATAGACAGACACACTTTTGCTATAATATTAGAATACTAATGCGTCACGCTTTAATCTCACCAGTGCCAGTGGCACACCAGTAAAATATAGTGTCGGGTACAATAACATCATAAGCACTGGGTTACATTTCGGAACCTGCGCATGATAACGTTCAACACCAGCGACAAGATCACTGGCACTGACCTTCCAAGGACACCAATCGATTAATTGCATATGTTGTGCTTTACTGAAATATGAGACGAGATTAACGGATGCAGACTAGATCGTGAACGTGAGCTACTTCTGAATCGTGAATGGCATAATTTTTAGGATGTTTACTCTAGGCCCTATAGTCTCTGAGCAAAACCGCGGACAGACAGACGGACGGTCAGATCGAAACTTAAAAAAGTCACAGAGCGATGCTTTTTATCACATCCATTATGATTTAAGATAAGTACGTCAGATCCATCATTGATATTCAATAAGTTTTGACTGAGCTATTAAAGATAATTTTGAAATTCAATTTCAGCATGAAAGAAAATGTTAATTATTAGTCTATCGCTGGTGAAGCGAGACCTGCATGCTTAATCTACAAGGTGTAACAAAACTAATTGATAATATTATAGGGTGTCTATGAGTCCCTAGAACTTAAACCAGAGAAAAGCCCAGGGCCCGACAAAATTTCAAATGCAGCTATAAAATTTGCTTGTACTTTGCTGGCTGCTCCCCTAACGATCCTCTTCAATAAGATACTAGAGACCGAAAAAGAACCTGAGCAATGGTCAGAATCGCACATTATATTGGTCTACAAAAAAGGCGATCCCTGCGATATAAGTAACTATCGACCCATCAGCCTCTTGCCAACGATATGGGTAAGGCCGAGAATTTTCCCACTTAGTAACATAGAGTAACATAGATACTTCTATGTTACGGTAACGTAAAAGTAACGCGAAAGTAACGAGTAAAGTATGTAAGGCCGATTTTATAGTGCACCTTTTTGATGTAAAACTTTATGCCTTATACGGGGTGTAAGGGACAGCGTCCCGCAAACTTATAGGGGTTGCTTATTCAACGAAACTGAACAACTACCACCAGGAATTTTTTTCAGGAAAAAGAAAAAATTCATTTTTCATACAAAATGACCACCTCGATCAATTTGTATGGAAAATCAATTTGTTTTTTCATTTCCTGAAAAAAAATCCTGGTGATAGTTGTTCAGTATCGTTGATTGAGCAACCCTACCAGTTTGCGGGACGCTGTCCTTTACACCCAGTATTTATGATATGCATGGATAACAAAAAATATAAAACCAATAATTCTTTTATCAAATTATGTCTTTTATTTTGAGTAAGTACATAGCTAAGTACCAAATAATTAAATTGTTATTTAAAATCTTTAGTACTAAAATACTATAAAATTAGTCTTTTATCAAAACTAAGTAAACAAAAACATAACATTGTTATTGTTACTCAAAATCTTCCAGTACACAGAAAATAATCAAATGTTTTTCATAAAAAACTAAGCAAACAAAAAACAATAGTACTTAATTCTTCTTCTAAATCTTTTAGCAATAAAATATACAGAAAACAAAAATAATTGGCCAAGTGCGAGTCGGACTCGCGCACGAAGGGTTCCGTACCATTATTGAGCAAAATTAGGCCACAAATTGTGTTTTTTGTATGGGACCCCCCTTATTATTATTTTTTTTAATATTATTATTAAATATTAAAGTAAGTACACATATATAACTAAGGACTTTGAGAAAAATTCAAGTAAGTACTTACCTGTTGCCATTATTGATATAGACCAAAAAATGCCAAAAAAATCAAGTTTGTTGTATGGGAGCCCCCCTTAAATATTTGTTTTTTTTTTTTTTAATTTGTTGTTATAGCGGCAACAGGAATACATAATCTGTGAAAATTTCAACTCCCTAGCTATCACCGTTCTTGAGATACAGCCTGCTGACAGACAGACGGACAGACAGACATCGAAGTCTTAGTAATAGGGTCCCGTTTTTACCCTTTGGGTACGGAACCCAAAAAAACAGTATTTTATTTTATATATGTAATTTACCTCCGTATATTTTGTCCTTGACTTCGCTGCTCAGTCTGTATGTCCATGACTCTGTACTCTCTGTAGCTCCTTTACTCCTTGAATATTTTTTTTTATATCGCTCTCGCAAGTCGCAGCCGGCTCAAGGTCAGTGACCACGTGAATTGGCGGCTCGCCAGACGATATAGTTCAAGACTCGCTTTCAAAACGATAACACTTGTATTGTATAGGTCTACCAGAATCTTATGGCAAAAAGTGAGAAAATAAAATGACTCTAGCAATACGGGGGTAATTGGAATAAAACATTTTGATCCGTTTTTCTTCTTATAGCGGCTGATTCTGTGTGTTAAACATGCAAATATAAAAAATTATCCAATGGTCAAGGATATTTTTTTAAAATCTGCTGTCAAAAATTGCCATCAGATTCTGGTAGACCTATAATTTGTATCATTACCATATTTTTCAAGAATTATAAAAATTAGGAAACCGAGGTTTGCTTGGAGTGTAAATTGTAAATACGTCAATAAAGCGCGATTTATAAGGCTAAGACTTAGCTAGAAGATTTTTTATTTCTAAAAAAACGGATAAGAAAAATGTCATTCAAATTGTAGGGCGGACCGCGGATCTATGTAGAGGGTAGAGCAAAGGGAGTGTTATAAATGGCTGCTGTTTAGCATTCGTGTACTATTCCTCAAAAAATCGGGTTTTGGGTTAATAATGCAGTTTTATTCTTTAGATTAGAACATAAGGTTTACGACAGTGAAATCCATTTTTTTGAAAACCCACTGTTGCATATTCTATACTGTACTTGGCGAAACATGGCGGTAGCGGTCATCGGACTCCCTGTCAAAAACTTGTCATTTTCTATATAAACCGTGATTGACAATGAAGTGTCAGATGTTGTCAATCGCGGCTTTGTATAGCAAATGACAAGTTTTTGACGGGAGTCAATGACCGCTACCGCCATGTTTCGCCGAGTATAGTATAGAGTACAAAAATGGTTATTGTTTATTCCTCTAAGTGAGGTTTTGTATTGATTATTTATGTACTATGTGTCACACTATGAATGCCATCATGCGTTTGGAACGCAAATATTTTTGTTCCAAAGTTAAACAAAGGAAAACCTCAATGATTTACAGTAGCTCTGCTTGCTACTTTGTGTTTGGACCTAATCCATATCTACTAATATTATAAATGCAAAAGTGTTTCTGTCTGTCTGTCTGTTACTTCTTTATAGTTTAACCGCTCATTGCTCAACCGATGAAACTTGGCATGCTTGGTATACATTGAGTCCCGGGGATGGATATAGGATACTTTTATACCGGAAAAATGTACGGTTCTCGCAAGATAACACAATGATTTGCGCTTAAACCGCTGAACCGATTTTGATAAAGTTTTTTATGCAGATACTTTGAGTCACTTAAAATGACATTAGATACTTTTTGTCCCGGAATTTTCCGGGACAAAAAGGTAAGGGTACCGTACCTTTTTCCCTTCTTTTAAAGTATCATACGTCCTTTCCCGAGACATAACGTATCTGCATACCAAGTAATAATATCATCGAAATCCATGTAGCGGTATAAGCAGAAATCATTTTTATTGAATGCCTGGGAACCGTAATTTTTTTCGGAATAAAAAGGATCATATATCCTTTCCCGGGACTCAAAGTATCTCCATACCAAATTTCAGAAAAATCGGTTCAGCGGTGTAGGCGTGACGAGGTAATTTTATAACATTTTGTTAAAATAAACACTTTAGCAAAAATTATTGAAAAAACAATTTAGCATTTTAACCATTTTTATACTTTTTCTATTAAAACTGAATGTAAAATAAAAATGTTTTTTCATAATCATAATCTACACATTTCAACAAAAAAAAAAAAAAGATACCGCACAATTTTTTTACTTAAAATAAGCAGAAAATAAAGATTATTTCAAAAATAATTCAAACGCCGATTACTCAAAACTAGTTCGATGTGGGATAGTACACTAATGCTTTACAGCATCCGATTTATAATAAAACAATCTAGTGCAAATCTTTTGTAGTACTTTTATTTAAATCTAATCTAAATATATTTGTAAAGGTCTGATACCTTTAGAAATCTAGTTAATACTAAAAGGTAGAGCCGAAAAAATGTTAAAGTAGGTAGATGGTAGCTGGCTACTGAAGTTTAGGTACAGGTGGAACAAAAAGAAGATATTTACTTAAAATTTAATAACCAAAAATCTAAATATTTGTTTGTAGGTACAATTAGTCACGCGGAAAATCTTTTAGATTTTGCTTGTATTAGAAAATACAATCGGGATTCATAAAGAATATAATTCTATTTTCTTTGGCTCTTACTCTATTTTATTACTAAAAAAAAAAGATTGAAAACCCATTTATTTATACGAAAAAAAAACGCATATTATGAAGCGGCAGTCGGCACTCCGCACGGAGCTATCGCGTAACGGTTATCTTGTCGTCAGATATTTTCGCCGGATAAAACTAAACTTAGTACAACAGAAGTTGTTCCTGAATGCGAACGTGTGATATACGTCACTTATACTCAGTTTAAATGTTTGTTGTTTATCCATAGTTCGTTGTACAGTGAAATAAATTTAATGGACAGTTAAGTTAAAAAGTTGCTTTTTAAAATGGATTGCAAAGTTAATTTAACACAGAAAAATCCTCAAGAAAATGCTAATATATTGTCGAAAATATTTTTATGGTGAGTTTGAATCTGTTTTAGGTACTAGGTTACATGAATACTGTGTAATAAACTATTACGTATATGTTAGCGAGGTCACGGCCATGGCCAAAATAATAATGACACTCGGCGTTCAATAACTAACTGCCGCACAACATTTAATTATGATTATACATCAATTTAATGAAGAGTTTGAGAGACATAATTATGGGTCATTCCGCAAGAAACGGCCCTCAACAAGAATTTTCAAAATGTGGCATTAGTTACCTACATTTTTTAATTGAAACATACGTAAGAAGATGTGTATTTACTAACAAAACAACTTTTATCAAGATGCTTTTATCGGTAAAAAATCGAATTTGATTTTGAGCGTTTTTAAATAATACCATATTTTTAAATTAAAATAACATAATATATTTCAAATTAATGTTTAATTGTAGTATAGTTATATAGTAATACGTCGAATTCTTTAGTTTAAATTACACTATTCAATCGTTTTTAGTGATTTTAACGATTAATTTTGTCAGGCCAATAAACAACTGAAAATTTAAAAAAAAACTTAAGTTTGATGCAGTACTATCACAAACTTACTAGTAATATTATATTATATTCCATGTCGAAAACGTAAAAAAATGTAAGAGAATTACGATTAAATTCACCTTTAAGAGATTTGAGAATTTTGATGTTGCACCCGCGATCATAGAAATGGTTAATAATTTCTAGCTAGTACTTATTACTATAATTACTTTTATCTAGTAACATAGTTTTATTTTGCCTGTAGGAAGCTTTAAGTGTGTCAAATTGTTGCACCCGCGATAATGGAATCGGCAATCGCCCATATGGGGCTTATGTCAAAATCTATTCGTATCTGAGTGCGGCAGTAAGTATTTATTAAACTTTCGTGTGGTTCCGTTGTCTAATTTCACTATAAGTTTCTTATCAAAAATATACAGTCCAACTCTATTTCAAATTATTTTAATCTAAATGTAAACGAAGCTCTTTCAGTCTAATGCTTCAATTTAAAATATCTTTCATATTTATCGCGAAATAAAGAAATCATAGTACTATAGCCACTGACATATTATAATTATAAGTACTACGTACTAGACTTGACACCGCAACGCAATGCTTGGTCACATTCAACAGAATCTATATAGCCGCAGCGCACTTAGTCGGCAGCGAGCTCTTCTGCGCACTAGACGTATGACAATTATAAAAAAAACAAAATAAAAGTCACAAAAATGCCTTGGTGTGCTTAAGATACTGTAAAAATAATTCCTAAAACACTTCCAAATGCGACGGAATAACATTTCATCGGTTAGTATTCTTATTTAATTATTTTCAATTAAAATACGAACATTCAATTACTAGGCGAAGACGCGCGCCATTTCACATTGTCATAGAGTAGTAGATTCAGAGGGGAATGTAGGCAGAATACAGATATCTATGATGAGACAACGATGAATGAAGTATTCACGTAGACGAGTTTGGTAATATAAATACGGTATTACGTGTACATTATACATGCGTACATTATAATTGTATTTATAAATATTTAAGTAATTTAAATTAGGTAAGTATGTAGTGGACTTTGGATCCATACTTATAATATAATTATTATAAATGCGAAAGTGTGTCTGTCTGTCTATCCGTCCGTCTGTCGGTCTGTCCGTCCATCTGTCTGTCTGTCCGTCTGTCCGTCTGTCTGACCGTCCCTCTATCTGTCTCTCTCTGTGTCTGTTACCTCTTCACGCCCAAGCCGCTGTAACGGTTTTGCGAAATTTCGGTATGTAATATTTTGGTTTTTGACCGACTTCCAAAAAAGGAGGTAATACGTTTGGCTGTATATGTATGTTTATTTTTATTATTTTTTTGTATGTTCAACGATTACTCAGCCGTTTGTGGTCCGATTTTCGAAATCCTTGGTACGGAGTTAACTCGACCGTGTGTAGCTCCAAAACTGGGGGGTTTGTAGCTCCAAAACTGGTCGAGTTGTACTCACCTTTGAAATTTTCGGAATTTTGAGGCTACGTCATATTCTATTCTCGGCAATTTGCGGAGTGTTTCTTTAGAGTGATGCCTTCGGAGTAGAGTGATGATGATGATGTTTTTTAACTGACTTCCAAAAAGGAGGAGGTTATATATTTTGTATGTTCAACGATCACTTCGCCGTTTGTGGACCGATTTTCAAGATTTTTTCGCTATTGTATCGGGTTTAATCCGAATTTGGTACCATGTTCATAAAAAAGGTGACTAGATGATGGATCCATAAGTAATTTTAAACAGGCTGGACCTCTTGGAATTGTGCCGAGATGTAGCTTCGCTCTGCATCCTCTATCAGTAGTATCACGGGGAGTGCTCTGAGGACCATCCCATCACCTTGATAAGTCTTCCACCGTGCATTTTTCGCGTAACTTTCTTCCGCGCACTGCAAAACTGTGGAACGAACTATCTCCAGAAGCATTTTAAGAAGAAGGCATACTCCCACGCATCTGCAGCTCTTCTGACATTACGATTGCCCATGGGCGACGGTTGTTGCTTTCCATCAGGTGACCCGTTTGCTCGTTTGCCCCGTTATTTTATATAAAAAATCTAATTAACTTCTATGTCCTTGAGAAATCGTACTTGATGTTGATTAGTGAAAATACCGTGTCTATATTTAGCGACTTGTTATATTATTATTTCGTTTATTTCTGCATGACTTAAAAGTTGGATTTCACTTAACTATTTTTAACTGAAATCCTTTCCAATTCTTTAGTCATGCAGAAATAAACGAAACTTTGTTTGTATTCCCCTATCTTAGTCGAGTTCAAATTTTTTTTTACATTTAGATTTGAATGAATTGAAACAAAGTATATACTTTCTATAAGATATGAAACAAATATTTAATAAATTACTTCCGTAAACAATATATGTCTTCGTCTTAGATAACTCATAGATTTAATAAAACTATAATATTATCGAGAATGGACATTAAATAGCGTCGGGGAGAACAGAAATAAAATTTTTAAATTATATACTTATTTTTAATCTATGTTTTAATTTTTTTTGGCATCAGGCCATTTTTGACCCGGCAACCTCGAAGTTCGCGACCATTATTGAAATGGGTTTTTTTAAAGTTTAGGATAAACATTTCACGGAATGTTATTATTTTGATCCAAATGAATGGAGGAAAAAAGTTATTTGTACTAAAGGGCCTTCCCCTACGGAGATTCCGTAATTTACCGTATTTAGAGCCTTATAAACTCATAATTTGAATGCTACAAAGTTATAATAAAAATACAGCAATAATTTTCAGTATATCAACATTTCTTTTCCCGTTTTAAATTTTCTATTTTTGTTTATTATACTCATGATATTAGCTTCCAAAATAATACCAATTTATTAAAATTGAAGCATACTTTCAGCATCTCCCTAGTATCCTAGTATTTACAAATTACGTTTATTTGAAACACACGACAATAGATAGGCAATTTCATTAACTACATATATCAACATTTCTTTCCCCGTTTTAAATTTTCTATTTTTGTTTATTATACTCATGATATTAGCTTCCAAAATAATACCAATTTATTAAAATTGAAGCATACTTTCAGCATCTCCCTAGTATTTACAAATTACGTTTATTTGAAACACACGACAATAGATAGGCAATTTCATTAACTACATATTCCCCGTTTTAAATTTTTTTTAGATCAATTTTAGTAAGAAAGTAAAAAAGTAAAGCAAGCAAGCAAATAAGTAATAAGTAAAAAAAATAGGATTTTTGTGCGATCTCGGCAACGCGTCAAATGTATGGTCAAGGTCCTTTGCTCAGGGGATGGCCTTAAACGCAAAATGTATATTTTCTCTATTTAGATTTTCAATCGTTATTATAGGTCTATCAGAATCTGATGGCAAAAAGTGAGAAAATAAATTGACTCTAACAATACCGGGGTAATTGGAATAAAACATTTTGATCCTTTTTTTTTTCTTATAGCGGCTGATTCTGTATGTTAAACATGCAAATATAAAAATTTATCCAATGATCAAGGATATTTTATGAAAATCTGCTGTCAAAAATTGCCGTCAGATTCTGGTAGACCTATACTTACTTACTTATTGTGTTTGTAATACGTTCTCTGGCGCTCGTAAGGCACAATCCAAATTATTTACAATACAGAGTTTAGAGGCCAGCGAGGTTCTTAGACGGTATCACGATTGATATTGATAATGTTGAATAAAAATGTGAAAATAAGAAAATGTTTACTACTCATTGACCTACTTATCTCTTTGTCTCTAAAAATAATGTAGGTTAGCAAATATTTTTAGGTTTCTTCGGGGATTACTTATCTTTTTGTATCTAAATGGCGGCTTGGAATGATGCAAGGGAAACCTAAACATTCGTGTACCTTTTTAGGAAGATATTGTGCATTTTTATAAGCATTTTATACATTCAGAATAGATTTTATCAGATATACGAAAAATTGTTTTTTTAGGGTTCCGTAGTCAACAAGGAACCCTTATAGTTTCGGTCTGTCCGACCGTCTGTCTGTCCGTCCGTCTATAGGACCTACAAAGCTGTAATTCGGCATAAATGCACATATTAATGATGCCGACAAAATGGTACCTATATAAAATCTTAAAAAAATATATTTTTTTATGGTACCTCCCCTACACATCAAGCGGGGATGATTTTTTTTTTCGCGTCCACCCCACCATGTGGAGTGTCGTTGGATAGTTTTTTTTTTAAATATTACGAGTATTCATAGATCATTTTCCGATTTAGGGATCCATTTGTGAAATATGAAGTTTCAAAGCGGAAAAAATCGTTAGAGTCCAGTGTCCTTCCTTCTACCAGCTAAACGGTTGCTTCTGGAAATGTGAAAAAATTCACGGGAGTAGGAAATATGCTGAATTTAAAAGGAAAATTATCACAGCTAAGAAGACTTTATAAGTTATTGAGTAATAGTCGATCAACTAAAAAAAAATTATTCGGCAAAGTATAAAGGAACGTTTCGTGCAAATTCCTTTGAACGTAACTGAAATGATGTTGTTAGTAGTTTAAAACACGTTATAAATGTATATTCATTGACCATACAAAAATTATCAAAAACTATCGGTACAACGAACCCTATATTGCGCGTGGCCCGACACGCACTTGGCCGGTTTTTTATATTAATGCTTGTTCTGCTAAAAAAAGTTTCCCATGCTTTTGAGGAATGCGACTTATCTCATTGGGTTTCATTCATGGTCTTTGAAAAAAAAATTACATAATCCTAGATTTGTGCGTGAGTTTTACATTGTGTGTTTTGATTCCAGGCGGTGTTTTCACTTATTTCATAGAGGTCGCAAGCAAGGTCTGGCTTTAGAAGACTTATGGCAGGCACAGAAGAAAGACATATCTGCCGACTTGGGAGATCGCTTAGAGAAGGAATGGCAGAAAGAAGTAGAAAAGGCAAAGAAAAATGACAACCAACCATCCCTAGCCAAAGCAATAGTCAGCTGCTTTTGGGTTGAATACATGCTATGCGGTATAGGTATCGGCCTGCTTTTCTTGATCGTATGGTAAATAATGTTTTTTATGTTATTTTAAACAAATAAAAGATCGACTGCGAAAAACCGAGCTGGGTTTTTCGTGATTCGTGGATTTTGTTGAATTCATAATGATGACATATAATTTTGTCAAAAGCTACCCACACACTGATGATACGCTTGTTTTATGAATAGCAAATGAATAGAACTAGGGGATAAAAAAAATGTATTTAAAATCGTCCCTAGGGACAATTTTTATAGTTTTGCAATTTGCTGTCCCCTTTTGTTCAAATTTGTTGCCCTTTGGTTCAAAATTTGGCGGAAACGAAAACCTTCTATACAATCTGGCATTGCCCTTTTTGGATAAAAAAAAGTTCACTAACTCGAGTCTGGTTGGTGGACTAAATTATGGCCCTACTTTTTGAAACCTGTCCTCCCGAACTTAAGTATTATCGAAGGCATACTAAAGCATTTTTTTGCAATTAATATCGAATTTGATTCACCTTTTACTGAATATTTGATACTAGATGACACCCTGAATTGATTGAATCGATAAATTCGCTTATCACGCGGCCGGGAACCTTAGATTTTTCCGGGATAAAAAGTATCCTAGATGCCCTTTCCTCGGGACTCAAAGTATCCCCATACCAAATTTCATCAAAATCGGTTCAGCGGTTTGGGCGTGAAGAGGTAACAGACAGATGGACAGACAGACACACTTTCACATTAAATAAAACATACCGCATCATGGGCCGAGGGCACTGTTTCGCCTCTACTCGGTAGATGTAATCAGTAGGCCTACTATAAAACTGTTTTGAGACTCAAACAATCGGACGAAAATGCCGCGTCCTGCTCTAACAACGTCATTTCACGTTTGTTAGAGTAGGACGCAGCATTCTCGTCCGATTGTTTGAGTCTCAAAACAGTTTCATGGTACAAGGCCTGGCCCTTAGATGTTATCGACACTTATTATGTTGTATATTTCAGGCCAATGGTGACTTACTCTCTAGTCTTATTCATGGAATACTTCTCAAAGGAGAAGACAGAAGAGTCATACAAGTATGCGCACATATACAATATTATTTTGAACCTGTGCATAGCTGCCACACCTCTGCTGCTGGTCCAGTCGGAGTTCTACCTTGGATGCATTGGCATGAGAGTCAGGATAGCTTGCTGCTCATTGATGTACAGGAAGGTGAGGTTAATAAAACATTTTGAGAAAATAACGCAATGCACGTTGTCGAATTTGTGATGAGACTGATGAGAGTCTGGATAGCTTACTCCTCATTGCTGTGCGGAAAGGTGAAGTTAATAAATATTAAAAAAAAACGCGATGTACGTTGTAACTTGTAACAAGATATTACTCTCTACTTTAGATCAGAAATTCCTCAGCAAAAGCTATCCTATGTCCTCTTCGATTCCGCTACCGCTTTAACTTGAAGAGCACAAAAATACCAGACGGCCAGACTTTCGCCCTTTTGATATATACTAGACGTTGGGCATGGCTCTGCTCGTGTAAAAACATTATCCTGCTGTAATCGTACATTTATCCATGATAAAAAGTATCCTTTACAGCCTAACCCTTCCCCAAACAAATTAAGTAAAGGTCAATGCCAAATTTCAGCGAAAACTTTTTCTCCTTATAATTATTAGTAGGTATAGTATAAAGGTATAAAATTATAAATTACTTAATTTTTTGTTGAGTTAAAGACATAAAAATGAATATTAATTAGTAATTGCATATTTAATATTTATTGTTCCAATGGATTTTGCTAAAGTGACTATATCGGTTTAGACGGTAGTGCCCCCGCGCCGCCAAGACGAGCTAAGCGAAGCGCAAGGGCACTACCTACCTTTTCTCGAAGTGTTTCATCGTATTTTTGAACCCTCGTAACTTTGGTTTGGATAATGCCAAATAGTTCAATTTTTTATAAAGATGTAATGACATGAGTGTAATAATTAAATGCGCAAAGTTTGAATATCGTACTCTATTATATAGGTGTCCAAAAACCCCCAATTTTGTCACTGACTCACCGATCATCAAAATTGTTAGGGTACTTCCTGAAGTCTTAGAAAGCTGAAATTTGGTATGTAACATAATATTAGTACAGAAACAACAAAAAAATTATCAAACCCAACCTAACCTCCGCTAAACTCACTCAGGACAGGGAATACCCTATCCATATTCTCTTCTGCTTATTCCCTTAGCCTATTCCTTCATAAAAAGGACGGAAACGCACTTGCAACTCTTCTAATGTTAGTGCAGTCCATGGCCCATGGGCAACGGCAGTTGCTTTCCGTCAGGTAACCCGTCTGCTTGTTTGCCCCCTAATTTTATAGAAAAAGGAAATAGAACAGGGAAATAGGGATACCCTTTTTTCCTATTCCCTCAATTAAGCCTTTTCTCTCTTAAAGGCTGGCAACTCAGCGACGGTAGTTACTTTCCATCAGGTAACCTGTTTGCTCGTTTGTCCCCTAATTTTATATAACCGATCTCCTCTTAAAGGCTGGCAAAGCACTTGCAACTTTTCTAATATTGCGAGTGCACATGCTCGTTTGCCCCTTAATTTCATAATAAAACCTGCCAAGTGCGTGTCGGGCCACGCGCAATATATGGTTCCGACTTCCGTAGTACCGCTAGTTTTTGATAATTTTTGTATGGTCAATGAATGTACATTTATAACGTATTTTACTCTACTAATAACATCATTTCAGTTACGTTCAAAGGAATTTTAACGAAAAGTTCCTTTATATTTCGCGCTATTATTTTTTAAGTTGATCGACTATTACTCAATAACTTATGAAGTCTTCTTAGCCGTGATAATTTTCCTTTTAAATTCAGCATATTTCTTACTCCCGTGAATTTTTTCACATTTCCAGAAACAACCGTTTAGCTGGTAGAAGGGGGGGGGGGGACACTGGACTCTAACGATTTATTCCGCTTTGAAACTTCATATTTCCCAAATGGATCCCTAAATCAGAAAATGATCTATGAATACTCATAATATATTTAAAAAACCTATCCAATGATATCCCACACGGTGGGGTGGACGCGAAAAAAAAAATATCATCCCCGCTTGGTGTGTAGGGGAGGTACCATAAAAAAATAAAAATTAAGATTTTATATACCATTTTGTCGGCATCATTAATATGTACATTCTTGCCGAATCACAGCTTTGTAGGTCCTATAGTATCTGAGTAAAACCGCGGACAGACAGACGGACAGACAGACGGACAGACAGACGGACAGACAGACAGACAGACGGATGGACAGACCGAAACTATAAAGGTTCCTTGTTGACTACGGAACCCTAAAAATATGTGTGGTAAAACTTACAAAAAGAAATGAAATCCCATCAAAAACATTTTCATGTAAAAATGTTGCCAAGACGAGTACATACAGTTCGTGGTGTCAAAAAGTAGTGAGATCTCATGTAGAGCCAAGTTTCTAACCTTACATACTCAACCCTAAATCTAAAAACCTTAG
Source organism: Cyaniris semiargus (assembly GCA_905187585.1). Classification (NCBI taxonomy): domain Eukaryota; kingdom Metazoa; phylum Arthropoda; class Insecta; order Lepidoptera; family Lycaenidae; genus Cyaniris; species Cyaniris semiargus. Next base: position 9,610,459 of record LR994554.1, on the reverse strand, counting down.
TTTTACACTTAAGTCGCGGCAAAATACTTGATATAATATTGTGTCAGCCGCACCGCGCACGTGAAGAATTAAAAAAAAAATTAGTCAAAATGGGTGGCTTAGCCATTTTGTTATTCGCCATGCTATGGGCTTTGAACTTAATATATTACTTTTCTGTTGTACTTAATAACTTTTATATTTACCGTAACAAAATGGCCAGGCCACCCATTTTGACTAATGTGTAGAGTTTTTAGATTCTTCACGTGCGGCTGACACATTATATCAAGTATTTTGCCGCGACTTAAGTTTGGTACTACTAATATATATTCTGTGCTTAAGTGTAAAACTAAGGATTTAGATTTAGGGCTGAGTATGTAAGGTTAGAAACTTGGCTCTACATGAGATCTCACTACTTTTTGACACCACGAACTATAATTATGTTCTCGTCTTTAAAACATTTTTACATGAAAATGTTTTTGATGGGATTGCTATTATGCTATTATGTTGCTAAAATTTTGTTTACCGTCCAATATTTTAATAAGGAAAAACCATTCGTCATGCATCATTAGAATCCGTCGAGGACGTATTTTCCTTGTGGTAAATCCAAATTTTAATATTATAACCCGAAAGGGGTCTATCAGTCTATTATCTCTTAACGTTTGAGCTGTTGAACCGATTTTGATGAAATTTGCCAGGTTGCTAGGTAATCTATGCCTTGAGTTTCGAGAAAGGCTATGGGATAGTTTTTATCCTGAAAATGTAGGTGTCTTATTTGTTTTTTGATAAACAAATTTCGTCGAGAAAGTTGCGTCTCACCGAAAAATCTAGAGCCTTATAAACATCTAAACACTCAATGTCACGTAATACTTGTAATACTTTACTTTAATAAAACTTTTTACTGAGGCAAATCTCAGGATTTTCCACGAATTCCGGATAAAGATTTTTTATTTTTATTTTATTAGATTTTGAAATTGAATCGTCAAGGGCTGAACAAAACGGAAACCGGTCAAGTGATTAATTTGATGTCAAATGACGTGAGCCGTTTTGACTTGGCTGCCCTGTACCTGCACCACATCTGGGTGATGCCAATCTTGGTTGTCCTCGTGTCCTACCTTATATGGCAGCAAATCGGTTTAGCCACCTTTGCGGGTCTCGCAGTCATATTCCTGCAGACTATTCTCGTACAAAGTAAGTTTGACCGAACCAATATTTAATATAAAAAATGACATTGAGTAATTTTGGACGTGTTTTTAACGCTGTGTGTTAACCTTGACAATTCATGCGATAAAAATACAGACAGGTATCTTCTAATAACTAAAACACATGATGGCCTGAGACATACAATTCTTTTGTTTTTCCAATATCCTAAGTGACTGTGATAGCTTAAATGGCTTACCATAATTTTGGTTACTTCTCAATTTACCGACGTTTACCTAAAAATAACATTCTGTATGATAACCTAATGAACAGTTAATATGTTACAGCTTATCTAAGTAACTGGCAAGCAAAACTCAGAGGGAAGATAGCTAAACGTACAGACGAGAGAGTCAAGGTCATGAGCGAACTAGTCAATGGAGTGCAAGTTATCAAAATGTACGCCTGGGAAAAGCCTTTTGAGAAACTTGTGGAAAAACTAAGAAAGTAAGTTGAAAAAAAACCCAAAATAAAACAATTTTTATTTTCCTAATGGAAAAAACCAATGCAACGGTTTACTTTGTTACATGACTCTGTAGAGTCATGATGGTCAACGCTTTCTGGACTTGCATGACTAAAACGCGTTGTAGAGTTCACTACAATGAGTCTTAAATACAGACATATATCAAGATAGATACCGCATGTGTATGTACTTCGCGTGCCATATCGCGTTCCCAAATGACGAGCAATGCTCGTCTTTCGAAAGTATTTTCTTTAGTCTGCTATCGGAATCGGACATCAATAAGAATTTTAAAAATGTCTAAATGCTTTAAAGTGCCGTTTTGAGCTGTAGAAATTCAAATAGAAACGTTGGCCTTGATAATGGACACGTTTCTTATCATCGGTACATCACAGCTGTAGTAAAAAAGTGGCACGCTCGTTTTCATACAAATGGAGCGACATGCGGTATCTATCTTGATCTATGTCTGTGGTCTTAAAGGTGCTTCTTCTCATAGACGGACGCATCATCAAATGTCATCTACACCCGCCACCGACTGATCTGAATAGAGAAAATCAGCAGATGCGTTCGGCGACGTATACAAGGCAGGGCTCGGAACCGGTATTTTTTTAACCAGGTTAAAAACGTACTTTAACCAGGTTTTTGGATAAGTGTTCGCTCGGAGCGAAACCGAGATGCGAGCGGTATTGCTTCTGAAATTAACCTGGTTAATTCCTCGCGGAAAGTAACTAGTGTAGTGATATCTTCAATCCCTTTCTAGTGCACCATCTAATAGCCAATAGGCCATTTGTTTTGAATGTGTGGACAATGGGTGAGGGTCGTGGTGTGTGTGAGTAGGCGGAGCGAACATAATCGCGAACGCTTTTAACTGGTATTTTGAGCAGGAGCAGTTTAATTTTGCTCTTTGAACAAAACCAGGAATAATTTCGATCCGTTCAGAGCGGAATCCAAAAGAAAACGCTCTTTTGGAAATGTATGGCGTTTCTAACGAACAGGATCGCGAAGATTAACCAGGTTTCCGAGCCCTGATACAGGGTGTAACAAAACTAAGTGATAATACTTTAGGGTGTGTATGTGTTCCTTGTAGAGAGTTCACTGTGAAAGTAGCAGCGCCGAAAGACCAATTTTTTTTCACTTTTGTATGGGCAAGCGCCCCGGCGCAGGCGTCACGAGTTTCCCCATACAAAAGTGCCGGGACTTTATTTGTGGCCCGCGTGATGTTAAACCATTTTGAAATTCACGCCCACTGGCAAAATAATGTAAAGTCATCGTGAAGGTCGTGATTTTTTTTTCACTTTTAAATCGTTAAATTTGAAGAACGTTATTGTTTAAACCTAAAAATTTTTGTTGCGGCCCGCGACACCAAGACCAAAACATGTTTGTGGCCCGCATGAAAAATAGGTTGGTGACCACTGGTGTAGAGCTATACTTACCTAACTTAACCATAAAGAAACGTTTCTTTCTGAAAATTCTGTAAAAATTAATAAACCCATTTAAATTTCAGATACGAAATCAAGTTTATATCTCAAACGGCGATGATCAAAGGCTTTTGTACAAGTCTCATCGTATTCTCGGAGAGACTGGTTTTATTTGCTGCTATTGTAACGTTTACCGCTACAGGAGGACAAATCTGTTCTGAAATCACATTCTCCCTGGCTCAATATTATTATTTGCTGCAAATGGCCAGCAATATATTCTTCCCACTTGCTTTGACGTTCCTTGGTGAATCAAAAATATCTTTGAGACGATTAGAAGTAAGTACGTACTACAATTAACATATTGTGTTTAATTTTAGAACTAACATTTTAGAATTCACTAACATCGTCTTTTAATAATCAGGATATGTAAGGACCTTGGTGTATTAACTCTTATGCAGCTCTTTTATATTAACAGGAATTTCTCTTACTTGAAGAAATTGAATCAAAGGATCACATACTGAACAACAACGTTGAACCTGATATTACAAATGGAAAACACGCTAACGGTGACGGAACTAAAAGAGGATTTGTTGAAGTTCTGAACGTTACTGCAAGTTGGCAGATCCAACCTATCGTTCCGACGCTAAGGAATATAACTCTCAAAGCGTATCCAGGACAATTTGTTGGGATCGTAGGCTCTGTTGGATCTGGTAAGGTTAGTCCTTAGTCTATAAGTACGAAACTACCGCAAATTATAAATATTGATACGTGCTAATATCGTCTTTCCTAATTACAGACTTCTTTGCTGCAAGTTCTTCTGGGTGAATTACAACCAATTTCAGGAAAAGTGCAATTTGGAAATGCAAGGATTTCCTACGCCAGCCAAGAACCGTGGCTTTTTGCGGCAACTGTCAGAGAAAATATTTTATTTGGACTGCCCTATGATAAACAGAGATACAATAAGGTATTTTTACATCTATTTTATTCTGAATTTTTATAGTGCTTTCTACTGTAACGTCAAGATTGACAGTAATTTTATTCAATGGTCTATATTTATTACTAGTAATAAGAATAATATTAGTTCTCACGATGTTTGAGCGGGAAAGTATATACTTCTTAACAATAATAACAACTCTAACTACAGGTAGTGGAGGCATGTGCACTTCTCCGTGACTTCGAGCAGTTACCGGGGGGAGACGGCACTATGGTGGGGGAGAGGGGAACCAGCCTCAGCGGCGGACAGAGAGCTCGTGTAGGCCTCGCCCGCGCCTGCTATAGACAAGTATGTTATTTGAGCTACATAGTACATACATTGATATTATTACAAAAACAATAACTAATCATTTGCACTCTAATATCCATTGAATTTTATTATATTATTGAAATGTAACCATTGTAATGCGTACGCTAAAAATAAATAAAGCGTATTGTGACTTGTGAGTGATACATCTTATCGTTTTAATGGTTATATTGACTATTCATCAGACAGAGATAGGCGAAAGCGTTAAACAAATATTGACTTAATCCAACCCAAATAACAATATTGCCGCTTTACCAAACGATTAAATCTCAATATCACTGACTTTCAGGCTGATATTTATCTTCTGGATGATCCTCTATCCGCCGTAGATGCTCACGTGGGGAAGCATCTCGTCTCAGCTTGTGTGATGGGTCTGCTGCGTCATTCGACTCGCATCCTCGTCACACATCAATGGCATCATCTCAAGTCAGCCGACAAAGTAGTGCTACTACAAAATGTAAGTATAGAAACATTGTCATGCGCTTGTATACATTAAACGACGCAATTTATCACTGAGGCTGATTTATATTGTAGTAATTTCATTAATATGTATGTTCGGTATGTAAATATATAAATAACAATTACAGGGTGAAATCGAAACACGAGGCACTTATGAAGAAGTAATAAAAACACCATTCTTTAAGCAAACAGATGGTATTGAAGATAGTGGATCTATAATTGCTACTGATCTTACTAAGAAATCTAAAGCAGAAAACTTGGAACAGGTAATTTTTATCAGGGCGAGCAAAGCGAGCCCTTGTATATCTCACGACCTTAACATTTTGTGGTACATTTCACGGAAAAACTATCACGCCTATTGATTTGTGCTTTAACATAGTAATTTTTATTTATATGTAGATATGTTATCATCAGTCAATCAAGGTTTTTTATAGGTAGATGTGTTATTATCAGTCAGCCAAGGTGTGACCACGCAAGCCCTCACAAAGCTCGGCTTTTAGCTAGTTTTAGTTCAATTCCACCTAGTTTGTCATAATTACCATTTGGTAATTAAGATATTATTTGATTTAAGCCTTACGAGACGCCTGATATGAAGCCAGAAGAAGATAAAGATGAAGATGAAGCACAAGAGACTGATGAACTAATGGGAAAAGGTATTAAAGTCACACATACTGAAATGAACACAATATTATTTTTTTTACCTAATGTTACATGGTAATTGAAATTATTTTTTTAACTCCTAGGTCGTGTTTCTGGCTCCGTCTACCTTAACTATTTCCGTGCTGGAGGTAGTTGGATGTTGCTAACGGTGACAGTCCTATCAATTCTGTCAGCACAAGTAATCACATCAGCAGGAGACCTTTGGCTTACACATTGGTATCTAAAATATTTCTTAACTAAATGCACAAGCAATTTTATAATATTAGTAATAACTAATATGCATTATTTTTATAAATGTGTTTGTTCCAGGATGAACGATGTAGAGATTCATTCAAAAGAAATTAACAGTAGTCAAACATTGAACAACACAAATCCTTTAATGATGAGCCCCGAAAACATCACAATAATTGGTTTAGATCGCCCCGACATGTTTAAAGGACAAAATCTGACTGTAATAGAAATTGACACTCAAATTAGCTCTGCGAGTGGTGTTGATCACACGTACTATATTTATGTTTGGAGTGTAGCTTTATTGGCATGTGTTTTAATGACCTCTGAAAGGTATTTTTTTACTTAATATTTGAGCAAGCAATAATTTAAGGAAATAAGTTCGTAAATTATGTCAGGAAGTTGATGGATTTGCGATGTAGTTTACGATTTGATCTTCTGTTTCAGATCTTTCTTATTCATGTGGGTATGCATGCGAAGTTCCATTAAACTACACAACCGGATGTTCAGCAACATCCTCACTGCAACGATGAGATTTTTTGATACTAATCCCTCTGGAAGAATATTGAATAGATTCTCAAAGGACATGGGAGCTGTTGATGAAATTTTGCCGAAAATGTACATCGACTGCATTCACGTAATATAATAAGTAGAATTTTAAATGATTATTTTGTCGTTCGCCTTAAAAATTTATTTACCATTATCATTTGTTTTTAGATAACTATGCTAATGTGTGGTATTTTGACATTGGTAGCCATTGTTAATCCCTTTATGGTACTTACCACCTTTTTCTGCGGTGTGATCATGTACTTCTGGACGTCTGTGTATTTAAAAAGTGCGCAAATGATCAGACGGTGAGTTACTTGAAGTAATTGTTGTCTCAAAATTGGTTCACACAGAAATAAGATTTAACATATTAGTTACTATTTAGTAATTTGTGATATAACGAGACGCGATGTAACAAAGCTTATTAGTGTAAAAAATTTGCATGTAAAGCGATGTAATGTTGTTTGATAATGCAAAGCCAAGTCGCACCACTTTACGTCTCATTTCGGTGTGAAATTGATATTAGAACATTTGTTTTTTTCAGTGGCTAATATCTGTTTTCGATATGTCTAAGTAATTCTGCTTCTCCGATTACAGATTTGAGGGTATAACTCGCAGCCCGGTGTTCTCTCACGTGTCCGCGAGTATGTCGGGGTTGGCAACGGTACGCGCGTGCCAGGCGCAGACCATGCTGTGCCAGCAGTTTGATGCCAAACAAGACGTCCATACTGCGGCCTGGTATGATATTTACATTGTAGTCCTATTCCTAAGCTTTAATAATAGTTCTTGGAAATCCATCTTCTATAGCCGTTTCTTGTTTCAGGTACATGTCATTATTAACAAACGCCTCATTTGCAATTTGGCTGAGTTTTATGGCGGCATTTTATGTTGCGATAGTGACATGCACGTTTTTATTGCTGGATGATGGTATAAATTTTTTGTGCATTTATTTTTTAAATCTTAATAATAATTAAACTTTGAATCAAAGTTTATAGCATTATAATATTATGATCTTCAATGAGCATTACAATTTTTTTTATTTTAGGTACAACAAAATCTGGAAATGTTGGTTTAGCTGTGAGCCAAGCCATCATACTTGTTAATATGTTGCAGTATGGTATCAAACAATTGACCCAAGTAGTATCGCAAATGATCAGCGTTGAACGTGTCCTTGACTATACAAATCTCCCACAAGAATCATCACCTGATACTGCCCCTCCTAAAAATTGGCCGCAGCAATCTAAAATTGTATTCAAAGATCTTTACTTAAAATATGATAAAGATGGTGAACCAGTACTCAAAAATTTAAATGTTGTTATAGAAAGTGGATGGAAGGTAAGTCACGGAGCTATATCAATATGAAATGCAATATTGATAAGTGATAACGCCTACTTATGATATTGATAACGATTACTTATGATTAAAAAAATTATAAATCTTTGCAGGTAGGAGTAGTCGGGCGAACCGGTGCAGGAAAATCGTCGCTGATATCTGCCTTATTCCGTTTGGTTCCTCTTGATGGACACGTTTACATAGATGACATTGACACCGGAACAATTTCATTGAAAGTAAGGTTCAGCCTTTAATATTGTAGTGCATACCTAATAATTTTTACTTATTTTCTGTGAAATATATTATTAAAGTATAGTGTAGTCGTTTGAAATAATTAATAATTTAATTAAATTATGATTTTTAATGTTTATTCACGTTTTTTATTCAGGAGCTGCGTTCAAAAATCTCGATTATACCTCAAGAACCAGTGCTGTTTTCAGCAAGCCTTCGCTACAATTTGGATCCATTTGATAAATATTCAGATGCAGACATATGGAAAGCTCTGGACCAGGTACTAACAAATGTTTTGTGAGCAACATTTTCTTTTTTATTAAAACTTCTTTAGATGGTACTACAGTAGCGAATAGCGTCGCGATAAATTCGTCATAACAGGAGCATAACGTACTATCTTTTGGGTTTTGCAGGTGGAATTGAAAAAGAGTGTCCATTCACTTTCATCGATGGTAGAATCAGGCGGCTCGAACTTCAGCGCTGGTGAGCGTCAGCTGTTGTGCTTGGCGCGCGCCGCCCTCGCCTCCAACAGACTGCTCATCCTCGACGAAGCCACTGCCAATGTTGATTCTAAGTTAGTTGTGTTCTTACTGTTTTATATTAGCACTAGTTTTTATGCTCCGATGTTGCTTGCTCTAGACGCCTAGTACCTACTTCCATCTTCAGATGTATTGATTTAAGATTGTTATGACTAAAGTTTATTATCGCAATGATATTATGTTATTTTGCAGTACGGATGCGATGATACAGAAGTCGATTCGGAAGTATTTCTCCAAATGCACGGTGGTGACGGTGGCGCATCGGCTGCATACTGTTGCAGACTCTGATCGTATCATCGTAAGTACTCAAAGTTTAACTTTAAGGAAAGCGGTAGTTGTACCTACTTAAACAGATCTATGTTTAAATTAATTCGGAAGCGTTTCCGTTTGTCCGCGCAAAATTTACGGCCTTGACGCAATAAAAATTTGGCACAACGAAATTGCAGGCAGAATATCAATCCATACTAATATTATAAATGCGAAAGTGTGTATGTCTGTTACCTCGTCACGCGCAAACTGCTGAACCGATTATGCTGAAATTTGGTGTGGTACTTTGAGTCCCGGGAAAGGACATAGGAAAAATGTGCGATTTCTGCATGATAAAGCAATTTTAGCGCAACGAAGTTGAGAGAGTCTTTTAGTAGCTAATGAAATAAAATCATTTCAGGTAATGGAAGCTGGACAAATAGTCGAATTCGGACATCCTCATGAACTATTACAACAGGATAAGGGACATTTTATTGACCTGGTCCAAGAATTGGGCCCAGCAGCAGAACAGAGCGTTAGAGATTTAGCACGAGTGGCATATTTGGAAAGTACTGCTAAATAAAATACTTTGTAACTTAGTGTAAGGTGTAAATAATATGAAACGGAGACTTTGTAAACAATGCATTTATCATATAAGAATTGTTGTCAGGTAAAGATTTTAATACTCTTTTGTAAAACTACAAAATCTACAAGCCTACCTCCATCGATAAAAAAAAAAGATTAATTCCAATGTGATGTTAAGGAATAAGGACTGCTCTATTACTGACTGAGGTATATGAATTTATTAAATCTGGATAACTAATACGTTTGTTTGTTATTTCTAATTTTTTGATTTCTAATAACTGATGGAACCTTAACGTTACGATGATAAAATATAATACCTTATATTTTTAACCGTGAGACAGATGTATCTAAAGATGCTTCTCAAGTATCAAGCTCAAATCCAACAAGCTGTTCAGGAAGATGATCTGATGATGTTCATCGTGTTAATTTCTTTGCCATGTTATGATGAGCATGACAAATAAATGAACATACACTCCAAAAACATAATCCTCTTGGGGGGGTCGGGTAACAACGACAAACAGCATCGTGTACAATGTACCATCGAGGAAATTGATTCCTAGGCAGTTGACGGACCTACATCATGTGGTCGGCTTATGTCTTCTTCTTCTTCTTTTGGCGTAAGCCTCAAGAAGAAGAAGACATAAGGCTTAGACATCAGGCTTATGTCAATTCAATGTTAGCTGTGATCAATGAAAAAGGAAACAGACTGTGGCTGTGATCGGTCGGATTGGTTTGACTTAACGCGATCAAATTACTTAGGTCCGCCATCTGCTTAGGAATCAACTTCTCTGATAGTACATAACAAAATTTTAGGCGATAACATTTTTAAAATAATTAGAGCAACAGCTCAAGGTTCAAATTGCTAATTTATACTTCAAGTAGAAAGTAATAAATATAAACTTTTCATGCACTTATTCTACTTTATTAATTTAGTTTATTACAATTTTAATGTTTTACACGACCGGTTTCGACAACACCCGTTGATTTTGTCGAAAACGGTCGTGTAAAACATTAAAATTGTAATAAACTAAATTAATAAAGTGGAATGAGTGCATGAAAAGTTTATATTTATTACTTTCTACTTGAAGTATAAATTAGCAATTTGAACCTTGAGCTGTTGCTCTAATAATTTTAAAAATGTTATGATTTTAATAATGTTTTATACGACCGTTTTCGACAAAATCAACGTGTGTTGTTGAAACCGGTCGTGTAAAACATTAAAATTGTAATAAACTAAATTAATAAAGTAGAATAAGTGCATGAAAAGTGTATACCTATATATTACTGTGAAACATGAATTTCCACCAAAAAGTTATCTATCTATAAGAATTAAGTAGAAAGGATTAAAGAAGAGTCCGCACACATTTTACGTACTTTTCCTAGAAGAGCTGATAATATTTCAGAATAGAAGGTCATGTTTGCTTATTGTTGGTATCGTCTGATAACAAAGCATTCTAATATTTGTATACAAATCAAAGAAAACAGTGTGGTCATGTCTTTAATAGTTCTTGACACACATATAAAACAAATAGAAAACTAGATATGAAATTATATTCAGCCAGGATTCCGCACTATTTAACTTAGGTAAACATTGATAACCAGTTAGGTTGTTAATCTTATTTTAGTAAATCAAAACATTATTAACATGATCCGAGAGTATGACTAATAGATAGAGGTTTCCCAATCTACTCATTAAACTAATGCTTGAAGCCTAAAAGTATAATTTTGGTAAGGTTAAATAGTATTAGCACGGAATTTCTATTAACATAACAAGTGTATCCGAATGCACTAAAACTTCCAATAGTACTATCAAAGAAATTAATTCATAAACAGATGGCGGACCTACATAATTTGATCGCGTTATATGAAACCCAGCCGACAGATTGCGACTAAAATTGAATTGACATAACTCGACCAAATTCCGAAGTAGTTAGGACTGCCGACTGCTATCTGCTTATGAATCAATTTCTTCGATAGTACATACAGTGATAGTAAATATAACCCATATAAACATACCTTCAATATCGGTTATCTCAAAGTTATCTGCTTTGGCAGTTGTGCACCGTAATCCCACCCATAACGCTACACGTTGCTGTAAACTCACTATATTGAATATTCCTTCACATCGGCTAATATATTCAGTGTAGTACCGGTTGTAGCTTTATGATCACGCTTCTAGCCGACTCTACCTAGTACCTGGTACCCGGTACCTATTATGACGCCAAAATAGTTTGAGAAGATGATAAATAATTTGTAAATACATAATAAAAGTGTTAAATATACAAAATCTATTTTGAATACGTTTAAACATAAAATAGTGAATAAAAATGGATTGCAAAATTAATTTAACACAAAAAAACCCCCAGGAAAATGCTGGATTACTCTCCAAATTGCTTCTGTGGTAAGTTTGTATGCAATTATTAATTATTACCTATAATGAGAATAGTAAGTCTACTGGGCGGGGCGTTTGAATCCTTTACTTTAATCCTCCTCTTTTTAATATTTTTTCGTTCTGTAAGTAAACTGTATCTTTATTATGTATTGAAGAGTAGATTGAACATAATCTATTAAAAAAAATTGATGCCATTTCTCTAAAATTATATATCTGGTCATATTTGTTTATTATTTTATCTTCTATCTATATAATAATATATAAAAATGAATCCATATTTCGCGTGGTCACGACATCACGCGTAAACGGCTAGACCGATTTCACTATTTCTTTTTTTGATGTGTTTGTTATTGGCCGGAGAAGAAGAATATGATAGAAAAAATTAAAATCGGGATAGCGATGCTGCCATACTTATTTAGTCACTTCAATAAAATAATATTGGCGAAATTGGAAATACTTTATATGGCAAAACAACGTTTGCCGGGACAGCTAGTTAATAATAAATAAATATGACCGGAAAATCCATCCCTGTGGTACTCCAACAAAGTTAGGTCTATAATTTTAACTATATGAATTAAAATACATCGCCGATCCAAAAAGTATCTGTGACATCAATGATATTTTAGTGTGACATATTAAAAATAAAGTATTATTCATGGTTATAATAATAAACAATAATAAAAACTGATTGTCTGTAGCAATTCAAACCCAAATTAGTATAGGTGTTACCGTTAATGTGCGTAACTGCAGATTAACAAGGTATTCTGCAGATTATCTGGGTGAGTCAGTTAAAGTGCAAAAAGTTTATTTTATTCTCATTAAATTACATTAAACAGGTTCCTGTTTGAATAAAACATATTATTTAACTGTAGAGAATCATTTAATATAATTTTTTGGACATAAACAAAGGAATAAATTATTAAATTTTATGTAAAATGTTACTCCACTAATAAAATATAACAGATCGTATCAACTAGACATAAACCAATCAAATCACATATTAAGGTATATAATATGTTGCAGTCATCTGATTCAATCTGCGATTCGATTGAATGACTAGCGCATTTATTGAATGACACAATTCAATTGAATGACTCGGCCGAACGTCGATTGAACGATCATCGCTCAACGTCCAACTAATTAGCGATTTGTAACATAGCCCTTTGAAGATAGCGGACATGAAATCAGTCAGGTAATTGAACGTATTTCACTTTTTTCCCACTGCACTGCGACGCTAGTAGTCACTAAAACAAATATGGCGTCAAACAGCTCGCACAGCTGATAGCACTGTGTAGATATTTTGTCAATTAAATTTACTTTAATGTGCTTTATTTGTAATAAAATAATATGACAGCGTCGATTTACCTATGACTACCCCGTTAACGACTACTTAAAAAAAATATAGCATCCCATTTAACGACTTCACTACGTTGTGTTCATAAGATATAAATTATGAGTAGATACGCTACAATATGACATTTAGTCAAAACGTTAAACGTCACAGTCAACGTCTTGACGAGTTGTCCTTTAGTCATTCAATTGAATGGTGTCATTCAATGAATGCGCTAGTCATTCAATCGAATCGCAGATTAAACCAGATTACTACGACATATTATATATTAAATGTCAGCGCGAAGGTAAAACCGCCGCTAATTTCACCAATGTCTGTTAGTGTTAACAGCTTGTTAAAATGTCATGTCTTCTCTTTTATTCCTAAAAAAAACGAAAGAGGTAACGTGATACTAATTCGAGCGTTAACTTTAACAGTCGTTGTTGAAATTGGGGCTTAGACTCAATTTCACCAACCTCTGTTTGTTAAATCCTAACAAGGCATTACTTAACGGACCTTAGAAAATTAAACAGACTGTCAAAATACTTATGTCCCACAGTAAAAATTTAACAGCGGATTAGTAAATGCAATGTTAAGTGAACAACGAGTGAATAACTATCAATTCGTTCGTTCTTGTTACAAGGCGACGAAATTGCAATGTACAAGTTTAATACGACACGTTTGCTGCAATGTGTCATTTTCTTCCTTATTCGTATAATACGTCATCTGGTAGATAATGCGACCAAATTAAAATATCACTGATCGCATACATTTGTTACGCTACAATAGTTCTTTTTAATTTACCAGGTTAATAATTATTATCTGTCAAAGCTGAAAACATGAATCATAATACAAACTTTTATTTACATATTCGGTTTCGTAATTTTGATAGAAGTTAGTGTATTTGCAATGTCAAGGAAAATCCGAGGACTGAATTTTTGACAAAATGAAAATAAATAATTATTCATCATTATGAAAAATAATAAATAATATGCAAGGATGTGGCGGAAACACTCAAAAGTCAAAACATATTCTTTTATTGATATTGGATATTGTCTTTGATAGTTGTTATTTTGACTAATATAACGGCCTGTTAAATATTTAACGGACCTCCACAGCAGGAATTAAATTTAACACCGTGTTAGGTGATTTGACATGTAATGTCATGTGGAACGCTAGGTAGCTCTAACAGGCCGTTAACTGATTTAACAAGCCATTATTTATTTAACATTGCTTGATGAAACTGGGTCTAAATGTAGTTGAGAATTTGTTTATGAGATGAAGCAAAGGCGTAGCGCCACCGATTCTGTGAACGGAGGTGTCGTCACTCTTTTAGTGTGTTGCCGAAGGTGGCCACGGGTCGGTTAACAAGAGTCCTATTGTTTTAAATGTTTACATTGACTGGTGTGCCGTGTTTAGTTAGTTTTTCCGGTATTAGGGGTGGACGTGCAGATGATCCCGAGCCGAGGAGAGAGCGCGACCCACGGACTCGTTATTCGTTCTAAAAAATAATTTAGTTTCATTTAATTTTAGTTGTGATAGGAACGTGTAAAACCATCACTTTACCTAATTGAGTATTATGAGTTTAAATGATTATAATTAGTCTTTGTAACTCGGACGTTTTACCCAATGCCTACAAAGTGACGATCTAGTATCTTATTATTATCTCATAATGGAAAACCCATCGGATGTCGTTCTTGAGCTGCCCGCCCCGCTCCGACATAATATATTATATAGAATCAAAACAACAACAGTAGATATTAGGTTGACAAGCTTAAGTCAAAGTTTTTTGGATCTTTTAGGAAGGAAGAGAATGCAAAAACTAACTACGTAAAGTGCAAAATACATAAGCTTTTTTTTTTATTTCAAAATTTCACACTTTAACGGATGGTATCAGGTAAACTGCAGATTACCTAGGTAATGTGCACGTTAACGTATTCTGCATTCTAACGATAACATGGGCATAAAAAATATGGTGGTTAAAATAAACTAAATAAGTAAACTGTGCAGCATTCTAAAACCTAGTTTCTTAAACAGGTTCTTAGTTTTGATAACGGGCACAAGTCGCAAATAATCTTGCATGCAATTAATTTACATGTTATAAGGAAACCAGGCACAAAAAATGTTTAAACTGTCGTCAAAATATTTTGTTTAAGTATCGCTAAAAATTTGTAACGAGAAAGAGATTGAGAAATTGAGGGTTAAGATGTATCTGGGCCATTCCGCTACAGACGGATCTTAACGAGAATTTTTAAAATGTGGCATTAGTTACATTTTTCAATTGGAATATACGTAAGAAGATGTGTCTTTACTAACAAAATAACTTTTATCTTAGAGCGTTTTAATTTAGAGCGTTTTTAAGCAATATCATCTAAGGGACGGAGAGATGTTTTTTCCACATTTTAAAATTAAAATTGCATATATTTCAAATTAATATTTTGTTGTAGTATAGTTATACAGCAATACGTCGAAATATTTTGTGAAAATTACACTATTCAATCGTTTTTTGTGATTTAGACGATTAATTTTGTCAGGCCAATATACAACTGAAAATTAAAAAAAACTACAATTTGGTGCAATTTTATCAGAAACTTACTAGTTTATAGTTTTTATATATTCCATATCGAAAATTTTAAAATTTGTTAGAGAATTACGATTTAATTCACCTTTAAGAGATTTGAGAATTTTGATGTTGCACCGGCGATCGTAGAAATGGTTAATAATTTCTAGTACTTATTACTATAATTACTTTTATCTAATTACATAGTTTATTTGTTTTATGCTATTTTGAATTCGTGAACACGTTTGGCGTTTACTAAGATTTTGTATGGCATTTGTACAGCGCCACCTAGCGATGCTCACGGGAGTCAGCCCAGCTCCCTTACAAAATCTTAGTAAACGCCAAACGCGTTCACGATCGAATGTCAAACAAAAAACTCACACTCGGCACACTGTATTCACATATGAACTCATCACAGTTCTTAATGGAGGGTCAAATTGGTTGCACCGGCGATGGCACTTCAGACCTGTTTTGTGGCCCTTCATACATTTGATGAAGATTTTCATTTATAAATCATTGTTTAACTAGTTAAAATGTATTCCTTCAAGGGATATTTTATTAACAAATATGCTTCATTTTGCCTGTAGGAAGCTTTAAGTGTGTGAAACTGTTGCACCGGTGATAATGGAATCGCCCATCTACATTTTTATCATATTCCACAGGCACTGTTTCCATCTCTTCCACAAGGGTAAAAAATACGGTCTAAATGTTGAAGATCTGTGGAGAACACGGAAATGCGATATGTCTGGTGATTTGGGAACCCGTTTAGAAGAAGCGTGGTTTAAGGAACTTCAAAAAGCTAAAAGAAGTGACTCGAAACCATCACTAGCAAGAGCTATCGTTAGAAGCTTTTGGCTGGAGTACATGATTCTAGGAATTGTTTTAGGAACACTTTTTATCGTAATATGGTAAAGAATTTTTATGTTAATTTGCCAAAATGAACCGACTAAATAGTTGATTGTTTATATTTTTTTGGTTTCATTCACTGATTCCACAATTTTACCACGCTTTTGGTGAAATAAAAATAACATTGCTTATTTTATAAAATTTAAACATTCATAATTTATAAGTTTACTTTTTCAGGCCAATCATACCCTACTCTCTAGCTCTGTTCATAAATTACTTTACTAATGAAAGAAGCTCTGAGTCATACAAGTACGCGCACATATACAATATGATATTAAATTTATGCATTATTTCTACACCTTTTCTCGTTAATCTAACAGAATTTGGGCTAAGTATCGTTGGAATGAAAGTCAGAATAGCCTGCTGCTCCATGATGTATAGGAAGGTAATCTTCTTCAATCTAAGCATCAAATTATATTCGATCCAAGTCATAAAGCAAAATAATATTTGAAAATTATTTTTAACTGAACCAATAATACTTACTGCTAACAATGTTTCTTGAAAATTTTTGGTAAAACTTAATGGTGATATTCATTTTTAGATGATGAGGCTTAGTCGAAGTGGTCTAAGTAAAACAGAAACAGGGCAGGTAATAAACTTGATGTCCAACGACGTGGGTCGCTTTGACATAGCCTGTTTATACTTGCATTACATTTGGGTGATGCCAGTGGTGATCATGTTCGTTTCTTACCTGGTGTGGCAGCGAATTGCTTGGGCTGCGCTGGCTGGACTGGGTGTGATTATCCTGCAGACTTTGTTGGTACAAAGTAAGTACAAAACTGAATAAAAAGGTTTTACGAAAACAGTTTTTTCTGTCAAAGAGTATCAGTCCTCGAAATACTTTTAACTTATGGTGACGCCTTGATAATTTGGCTGCAGCGATATCGATTTTTCTCAATAATGACTAAAGCTAAGAAATTAAAGTTCATTAATGTCAGTATTCATCATGTCTTTATTTTTGAATTACCCATAGCATAACACGATTGGTCAACTTTTATAACACAGAATAATTACTTAATCAAAAAGACTTCTATAAAAACAGGGATTCTAATTTTTCCAACAGAGGAGAGTGATTTAAGCTTCCAAAATTTGTACATAGATTAATTCAAGCATACACTATTATTTGCCCATAGCTTATATGAAATATATTTATGGTTTTTAAATTATTACGCGACAAAAACCATTTGTCGCTTACGCCCCCATTTCTTGCTGTTCCATTTCTTGTTTGCTATGAGACGCCGGCCCGGCATCTCATAGAAAACAAGCGATCTAAAACATATCCAAAACGATTTTTTACTTTAACGCGGCGTCACCTTAATTCCGAATATAGGAGATTTCGTAGCTTTGTTTGAACAAAATAGCTACTACCTTTTTGAATTAGTTAGGTACTCTTTAAGTTATAATATTTACTAGCTTTAATTAAATTTTGATTGTAGCTTATTTAAGTAGCTGGCTAGCCAAACTCAGAGGAAAGATAGCCAAACGTACAGACGAGAGAGTAAAGGTCATGAGCGAACTAGTCAATGGAGTGCAAGTTATCAAAATGTACGCGTGGGAAAAGCCCTTTGAAAAGCTAGTGGAAAATCTTAGAAAGTAAGTCCCCAATACCATAAAGTGGCAAGAAATAAGCATCAAACACTACCAAGAAATATGGAGAAAATATTGATAATACAAATTCCATAATAATAGTTATCATTACATTCAACATTGATATTGTGCACAAATAATAGGATGTCTTGACATCCTATTATTTGTGCACAATATCAATTCAATATCAAGCTATTATAGGAGCTCTTGTCATCCTGTTGTTTGTTTAGTTATGTTAATAAATGTTTATTTTAGATTGGAAGTAAAATTCATAACACACACGATGATGATCAAGGGATTCTCTACAAGTATCATTGTGTTTACGGAGCGGCTAGTTCTGTACGCTGCGTTGGTGACATTTATTGCAATGGGCGGTGAAATCAATTCCGAGATCACCTTCTCTTTGGCACAATACTACAACTTGTTACAAATAGCATGTAACATTTATTTTCCATGGGCCCTCGCATTCCTTGGAGAGTCAAAAATTTCGGTGCGACGTCTTGAAGTAAGTAAATATTTTGTATTTCAAAATATTTGCAATATGATATTCTAAAGATTTAACCTTATTCATTAACAGGTATTGGATATATTATATGTATCCAATCTATATATCTATATATTATATGGATAACGTATATTATATTATATGAGTATGCACTCATAATTTTATGAGTTGTCATATCTCGATATCTTACGTCTATCAAGACAATTAATAGATATTGTCTGATAAAATAGTGCTCCATTGATTATATATTTAGCATACCTACAGAGTAGAGGTAGATCATTTCTCTAATGGTTGAACATTTTCAAAAATATATAAATGTCGTTGCTAGTAGTACAAATATATTTGTCGCTACAGTAGATATGCAGAACACTTACTTAGATATTAAAATAGCGCATAGAGCTTATATTGCTAATCAATATGTTAAAATTGTATTGCATGAGCAATTTCAATTTACAGGAATTCTTACTACTCAATGAAGTTGAACCGGTTGGGTACAAAGTAAACAATATCGAATATCTATCAAATATTAAACTTAACGATGACCAAGTTAAGAAATCTATGAAACTGGAACTTTCTAATGTTACTGCTAGTTGGCAGATTAGCCCCATCGTACAAACTTTGAGAAGTATTTCGCTCGAAGTAAACCCCGGAGAATTTGTTGGCATAGTTGGCTCTGTTGGATCTGGTAAGGTATGATGAAATGATATTCGTAAAAGAAAATTCTCTTGATGATAAAAATATAAGAAAGTTTGATATTATATCTATAGTATAATGTAAATTATATTTGATACTTTTTCTACAGTCTTCGTTACTTCAATTAATTCTGGGAGAGCTGCAACCAAGTTCCGGAAGAATATCATTGGGAGGTGCAACTGTTTCGTACGCTAGTCAGGATCCTTGGCTCTTTGTGGCTACTGTCCGACAGAATATACTTTTCGGTTTACCATACGACAAGGCAAGATACAATAAGGTAATATTAAAAATAATATTATTTTTGTTGTAATTTTAATATTTAATATCACTTTTTATACCTGAAGACACTTCTTAATCACCTTCAGTATAGGTCTACCAGAATCTGATGGCAAAAAGTGAGAAAATAAATTGACTCTAGCAATACCGGGGTGATTGAAATAAAACATTTTGATCCTTTTTTTCTTTTCTTATAGCGGCTGATTCTGTGTGTTGAACCTGCAAATATAAAAATTTATCCAATGATCAAGGATATTTTTTGAAAATTTGCTGTCAAAAATTGCTTTCAGATTCTGGTAGACCTATAGTTAACAGGACAGCACGAAGTCGTGAATCAAAACTTATAATTACATTCTACAGTTTCTCGCAACTTTATGACTGGCATGGCATTATGAAATAACTTTTGTGTTGTGGTTTTAAGTAATGTTTTTAACGGGTACCTAAAGTTTTACTGGTAGTCAGCACACGTTACCGTACTTAGAATGTTTTAATGACATATGTATAGAAACAAGCGTTAAACTAAGTACATTATTGTTATTTATTGATTATTCGTTCAGGTAGTGGAGGCATGTGCACTTCTGCGTGACTTTGAGCAGTTACCGGGGGGAGACGGCACTATGGTGGGGGAGAGGGGAGCCAGCCTCAGCGGCGGACAGAGAGCTCGTGTAGGCCTCGCCCGCGCCTGCTATAGACAAGTATGTTAAAGATGCACTGGAAGTATCTTAAAAATGAAAGGTCCTTAAGAGATATTATGGACATTCAATATATCTATAATTATCCTCTTTATAATTATTTCAAGTTGATTTCAAGAGATATTTTACACTATTATCAACGCGAATATTAGCAAATTGAATACCGTTACGCCTACAGGATATCAAAAGTTCAACGTTTCGAGTCTATAAATAATTTATTAAGTTGTTCATTTTTTAATTTAAAATTTACATATATAAACATTTAAATCACAAAACAAGTTTCAGAAGAAGTACCGGATAAGCTAAGTCATACTAAAATTGTTGCAATGCTCCTTTTTAGGGTTCCGTACCCAAAGGGTAAAAACGGGACCCTATTACTGAGACTTCGATGTCTGTCCGTCTGTCTGTCTGTCCGTCTGTCTGTCTGTCTCCAGGCTGTAACTCAAGAACCGCTATAGCTAGACTTCTGAAATTTTCACAGATTATGTATTTCTGGTGCCACTATAACAACAAATTTAATACTAAAAACAAAATAAAGTTTATATTTAAGGGGGGGCTCCCATAGAACAAACGTTATTTTTTGGTCTTTTTGGCTCGTAATCCATAATAGCAACATATAGTCACTTGAAATTTTCACAAAATCCTCAATTATATGTGTACTTTAATATTAAAAATTAAAATTAAAATAAAATAAATAATTAAGGGGGGCTCCCATACAAAAAACATATTTTTTTCCTTATTTTCGCTCTATAACGGTACGGAACCCTACGTGCGCGAGTCCGACTCGCACTTGGCCGATTATTCCTTTTAATCTTGATAATCGAATGTGATATTATCTTATATGAAGTTAACAGTAGACAAGCATGTTTAAATAGTTTTATGTTTTACTTATACCATTAGTTTCAATCTTTTATCTGGTAAAAGGCCGACATATACCTCCTGGACGACCCGCTGTCGGCGGTGGACACGCACGTGGGCAAGCACCTGGTGTCGGAGTGCGTCAACGGCCTGCTACGGCACTCCACGCGCGTGCTGGTCACGCACCAGCTGCACCACCTCAAGAGCGCTGACAGAGTCGTCATACTCAGAAATGTGAGTATACATATACCTCCTGGACGACCCGCTGTCGGCGGTGGACACGCACGTGGGCAAGCACCTGGTGTCGGAGTGCATCAACGGCCTGCTGCGGCACTCCACGCGCGTGCTGATCACGCACCAGCTGCACCACCTCAAGAGCGCTGACAAAGTCGTCATACTCAGAAATGTGAGTATACATATACCTCCTGGACGACCCGCTGTCGGCGGTGGGCACGCACGTGGGCAAGCACCTGGTGTCGGAGTGCGTCAACGGCCTGCTGCGGCACTCCACGCGCGTGCTGATCACGCACCAGCTGCACCACCTCAAGAGCGCTGACAAAGTCGTCATACTCAGAAATGTAAGTTACCAGTCACCAGCAAGACAGCCAGAATTAAAAAAATATATGTTCGCAACAAAATTAATCTACCTTTTATAGCAAGAGCATTTTCAGTTTATTCTGATATGAAACATTTCAAACAGGGTGAAATAGAAGCTCAGGGTACTTTTGAAGAAGTATCACGCTCCCCGCATTTCGATCAGCTTCACAAATTTGAAGAACATGAAAAGGAGGAACTCACTGGTGACTCACTTGAAACCGTTCAGGTAAACTCTTTTTAATTTAGGCTGTTAAATAATAATTAATATAATCACACATTTTTAACTTTTATTTCCATTACTTGTCCAGGATGAAACAAAACTGAATCCGATGGCAAAAGATGCTGACGACGATGAGGACGATTCACAAGAAACAGATGAACTACTTCGTAAAGGTATGATGGTAATAAGTAATTTATTGCATGAAATCAATCATTTAAAAATGTTTTATTTATGAATTCCAGATAGTGTTTCTGGTTCAGTATACCTAAAATACTTCAGAGCTGGAGGAAGTTGGATGCTGCTAATATTTACTATCCTCTCAATATTGATTGCCCAAGTGGTGACTTCGGCTGGTGATCTTTGGTTAAGTCATTGGTAAGTATTTATGTCTAATTACTAAATTGAATAAATTCTATAATTTAATAGAGTTATTTCATGTACCATTGTTTTCGCTTATTTTTAGGATGAATAATGTGGAAACAAATTTGCAAGAAATGAATAGCAGTAAATTAGAAGACTTAGATACACTTTTACTATCATCAGCAACTAACTCTTCTACTGATGCAGAAAACAATTCTATTGCAAACCTCACAGTTATTGGGACAATAGTTAAAACAGCAATAACTCTGGAAGACATAAGCAATGTAAATAAATTTAATCATTTTTACTACATCTATATTTGGAGCGCAGCATTGCTAGGGTGCATAATATTGACGTCTGAAAGGTAGGTTTCTATTACATACCCAATTTTCTAAGAAACTTTAATATTGTAAAATGTAAGTATTTTATAAGTACACACTACAACCTAATTCTAATTCTTGACACATGTATTGTTTATATTAATTGACTGTCCATTATGCATGAATTTCTGGCGACTTTGTTTCAAAGTCTTATTACCTTTTGCAGATCTCTAATTTTCATGTGGGTCTGTATGCGTAGTTCAATAAAGCTCCACAATGAAATGTTTAGTAACATCCTAACTGCTACAATGAGATTTTTTAATACGAATCCATCTGGAAGGATTTTGAACAGATTTTCAAAGGACATGGGTGCTGTTGATGAAATGCTGCCTAAAATGTACATCGAAAGTATTCAGGTATTTATTATTATTATTAAAAATATTGGTAAGATTTCAATATCGTTGTTGAATATTATATTGATTAGCAGTAATTTTGAGTATGAATATTGTTACAGATAACGATGGTGATGTTTGGTATAATAGCTATGGTGGCTATAGTAAATCCTTACATGTTGCTTACAACGCTGATTTGTGGTGCCATTATGTACTTGTGGTCATCCGTTTACTTAAGTACTGCTCAAATTATAAGAAGGTAAAATGGTAAATTGAATTATTTATTTGTTTCTGAATTAATCTAGTTTCACATTCTTTATAATAGGACCTTTAAACTGTTGTCACAAAATATGTTCCTGATTTCAGGTTGGAGGGCATAACTCGAAGTCCGGTATTCTCTCACGTATCCGCGAGTATGTCGGGGTTGGCAACGGTACGCGCGTGCCAGGCGCAGACCATGCTGTGCCAGCAGTTTGATGCCAAACAAGACATCCACACTGCGGCCTGGTATAACTCATAACATCGTCTCCATAGCTTCTATAAAATAATACTTTTAAAGCAATAAATAATGTTCTTTCTTACTTCAGGTACTTGTCTCTCATCACGAATGCTTCGTTCTCTATATGGTTAAGCGTCGTTGCAGCATTATATGTCCTAGTTGTAACATACAGCTTGTTGCTGCTAGACAAAGGTAAGAATAAAGTGGATTAAATTCCTAACTAGTATTAGCTCTGTGTTCTCGGTATTTACTGATAAACTATATTTTAGGTGACACAAAGTCAGGTGACGTTGGATTAGCTGTAAGTCAAGCAATAATACTAGTCAATATGTTGCAATATGGAATCAAACAAGTAACCCAAGTTGTATCTCAAATGACGAGTGTAGAGAGAATCCTAGAATACACAAACCTGCCGCAAGAAATCTCGCCAAACACCACACCGCCCAAAAACTGGCCACAGCAAGCACGAATCGTTTTCAAGGATCTTTACCTAAGATACGAAAAGGATTCCGACCCAGTGCTTAAAAACTTGAACATAGTCATAGAAAGTTGTTGGAAGGTATATTATTTCCTCTTTGTTTTCTATGTTGTGAGCTTAGTTAGAAGTATATATTATAAATGATGTAATTTGTATTAAAACATTGTTATAAGCTTTACGGTAATAAGTAGAATTATTAGTTATCACTTATCTTAATAAATTGAAACTCATTTGGAATATGTCACCTTAAAATCGATTTTACTACGAGAATAGATTATGGACCGGTTAAAATATGGTTGTATAATTTTTAGTCAACCTACATAATATTATTATAACTAATCAACTATTACATCACGAGACGTATGACTGAATATTTATCAGCTCAATGAATATAGCTTGTTAATTTATTTTTATTAATTCTTACACTAATGTTGATCATTCTGTGGGATTCCACACATAATGTGTACGATAAAATACTACAATTTAATGTAATTGGTACTTTTTGACAGGTAGGAGTAGTAGGACGCACCGGAGCAGGGAAATCTTCGCTAATATCCGCTTTGTTTCGTCTGGCTCCTATTGATGGACATGTTTATATAGATGACATCGACACAGGAGAAATAACGCTAAAAGTATATAAACTTCACTACCTATATATTTTGTTGCGCTTGATTTTAAACATACTCGTAAGGTTGGCTTTATTGTTGGTAAATTTTCAGGACCTCCGTTCGAAAATATCCATAATACCACAGGAGCCAGTTTTGTTCTCTGCGAGCTTACGTTACAACCTGGATCCATTTGATAAATATTCCGATGCCGATATATGGAAAGCGTTGGAGCAGGTTTGTAAACAAAATAATAAAGACATGTTTCCTTAATTAAACTTGTTTGCTATATTAAACAATTTTCCAGGTAAAATTGAAAGATAGCGTGACGTCGCTATCATCGGCAGTAGAATCAGGCGGCTCCAACTTCAGCGCTGGTGAGCGTCAGCTGTTGTGCTTGGCGCGCGCCGCCCTCGCCTCCAACAGACTGCTCATCCTCGACGAAGCCACTGCTAATGTTGATCCTAAGTAAGAGTAAAACGGTATAAAAGTAGATATTATTAAGACACCTTGTTAATAGAATCCATGGACCTAGGAATATACTAAATCCATGAAGCCATGTGCAAATAGTCTTTGTTGCCAATTAGAGACACATCAGTCACATCATTGAATTAATTTTTTACATTAACGTACTCCTTTCCTTACAGCACCGATGCGTTAATACAAAAGTCTATCCGGGAACACTTTGCGGAGTGCACGGTGGTGACTGTAGCTCATCGACTGCATACCGTCGCAGACTCTGACCGGATAATTGTGAGTAAACAATATTATAGTGCCTTCCAAGCGTAATCGATCTTTACATAATATTACCCTAGATAAATAGGTCCACTGTTTTTCTGATGGCACCTATCATAGAAAGAAGTACTTTCAATCATGATTAACTTAATTACTGTGTTCTTTACAGGTTATGGAAGCTGGTCAAATAGTTGAATTTGGCGATCCGCATAAATTACTACAAAAAGAGGATGGTCATTTCATCAGGATGGTCAACGAGCTAGGCCCAGCATCTGAACAAAGCCTACGCGATTTAGCTAAGGCTGCGTATTTAGAAAGAAATAAAGATAATTCTAATTGATATCAAATCAAAAATAGATTTTGATAATATTTTTTATTTCTCTGCTTAGGCTAGTATTATGCCTTGTGCCACACATGACATTCGCCTACTATAATGACATTATTGTAGGCGAATTATAAATACTTTAGTTTCACGTGGGAGAGCCATGCTTCGGCACGAATGAGCCGGCCGACCGAAGAAATACCACGTTCTCACAGAAAACCGGCGTGAAAGTTTCGCCGAGTGAGTGAGTTTACCGGAGGCCCAATCCCCTACCCTATTCCCTTCTCTACCCTCCCCTATTCCCTACCCTTCCCATCCCTACCCTCCCCTGTTACCCTATTCCCTCTTACGGCCGTTCCCAATATTTGATCTATCTCTGGTTTTGCCCTACTAGAGATAGGAATAGCTATTAGAGACATAAATTTTATGTCAATTCAATGTTAGCTGCGATCGGTCGTATGTCAAACCAGAGATAAATTGAATATTGGGAACGGCCGTTAAAAGGCCGGCAACGCACTTGCAGCTCTTCTGATGCTGCGAGTGTCCATGGGCGACGGAAGTTGCTTTCCATCAGGTGACCCGTTTGCTCGTTTGCCCCCTTATTTCATAAATTAAAAGAAAAAAAAACTATATGAGGGAGTATTATTATATACTTTTCCCTTATAAACGACACGACTAGCGAGAGATCGGGTGGGCCGCCATTTTGCCTATCCGACGCATGGATCCTGTCAGACAGGTGATCATCATGTAGTTTCTTCATTTTATTGCCTTACGGTGGCATACTGAACCATTGGACTACAAGGCGTCTTTTAATCTGAATACGTATATTCTTAAAAATATTTTTAACGCCCGACAAAAAGAGAGGTGTTATAAGTTTGACGTGTCTATCTGTCTATCTGTCTGTCTGTGTGTGTGTGTGTCTGTCCGTGGCATCGTAGCATCCAAACGGGTAGACCGATTTTTATCTAGTTTTTTTTTTGTTTGAAAGCTGACATGATCGAGAGTGTTCTTAGCTATAATTTATCATCATCAGCCTGCTCAGTGCTGGAAAATCAGGGTTTATCTGGTCGTGAAAGGCCGTTAGCAACTTGCAGTCGTTTGGTGGATTTAATATTTCATTCTAGATCGTGACATTTGTAAATATATACAATATACCTACGTATACACATTAATGAAAAGTTGACCTGGTGCTGCAGCATCACCTGGTAATCAATAGGATATCTAACTCCTCGCCAACATAGAGCAGAGGTTTCGTGTTCGGTGTTTGGGCTCATTTTAATTGCGACAACCAGTAAGACATAGATAAACAGACAATATTTACATGCTGTTGCTGCAGCATCACATGTATTATATAGGAGCCGAGCTTCATATGAACCCAAAGTGGAGGTTTCATGTTTGGGCTCATATTATTAACGGCCTCAGCGGAAAGGACATTGATAGATGGTAATCATGGGAATACGATCCTGTTAATAGGAATTATTCTGCACTATAACCAACACAAGTTTAAAAAGCATGAAATAAAATTAAATTAAGAAATTAAAAACAAACCCCGCCAAACAGCTTTAAAAAGTAATAAAATAATATTTAGTGCCTTTAAGTTTAAATAATTCCTAAGTGTAAAGTAATATTTTAGTCCATAATTGTTGTCAAATGTCAAGGTGTGTCGGGGGCAATGACATAAGAAACATGTTCGGGGGACCTCGAATATAGATGTTTGATATAACATAATATTAACCCTTTTTTTATAATATAATATCATAGATATTAACATTAAAAGCATGAAGTGACTTGGCGGTTGTAGGTTGTAGACTATAGTTTACTTGGCGATCCCCCGACCCGACACACCGTGACAACAATTATGGACTAAATAATTTAATAAAACTACACTTAGGAATTATTTAAGGGCAGTAAATATTATTTCATTACTTTCAAAGTTGTTTGGCGGGGTTCTTTTTTAAATTTCTTAATATTATACAGCTCTTTCAAGGCGCAGTTGGCAACTTTTAATGTGGAGCTCTTAAATCCAAGCCCATTGCGTAAGAAAAAAATAGGAATGTGGCGCCAAGAACAAACCTATAAAATCTTCATGACTTGCATTGTAAGGTTTGAGTAGGTTTTCGTATTTTAACACGCTATAATATTATTAGCTTCACTTGTAATTCTATGTTTGTAAGAAAATCTTGGAATCTTAATTTGACCCACTTAGATTAGGGTACATAAATGATAATAAAAGAATTCATTATTATCATTTATGTACACGTTTTGATTGTTGATCCCTGCAGTGACATGTTTAAAATGAAATAGACGTATAAATTATAACTGTTTTGTCTATTAGATAAAATTTAATCTTTGCACCAGTAATTACATTCAGTCGTTATTGTTATCTAGACGTTCAGTGCAATAGACCGTACTCTTCAAGAGTTACAATATCATGGATTTAAAAATAAACTTAAATAAAAACAGTCCCCAAGAAACGGGTATCTTTTCTAAAATATTATTTTGGTAAGTTTAACGTTATTCTCTACATAATTTCTATCGTGTTACGTTTGTTTATAGCCAAATAAGTAGGTGAATGTTAAATGCTTATGCTAATTTTCGAATTTCGATACTAAAAACTACTAAAAACACCTACATAATATTAAGATTCTACCAGTCCAAGGCTCAAACGACCTCATTTTCTTATCATTCCGTGACAGTATTAAAATATTTATACTTATCATAAAACTTAAAAATGTCTTTTCTATCGTTGATAATAAGAATATCGACTCTTAAAAAGTCCGTATCAATTATTTTAATATTTTCAATTACAATATTTGTAGTAGGTATTTTGGTTTATACCTTCTCATCAACTCTTTATTTCGCCTTAGCACTAACTAGTATCCCACCCCGTACCTTAGCTTCAGCCAATCAATGTATTAATTCACAATTTTTCACTTATTATTTCTTACTCTTACGCCTAAAACATAGGTGGTGTTTTCGCCTCTTTCATAAAGGTCACAAACATGGTATTACTTTAGAAGATCTATGGAGACCTCCAAAGAAAGACAGATCGGAATACTTGGGAGATCGCTTAGAAAAAGCATGGCTAACAGAAGTACAAGCAGCCCAAGTCAGTAACACACAACCTTCGCTTGGCAAAGCTATCATAAAATGTTTCTGGTTCGAATACATGCTGCATGGCATCGGAGTTGGAGTACTTTTTATAGCCGTATGGTAATATAATTATTATTATCGCTTCAAATGACCAAAAATCTCAACATAGATACAAAGTGATAAAATAATAGGCAGATGAAATTCGATCGGATTAAGTCCATATCACGATTCACGACTAACATTCACTTGTCAACCAACCAAGTTACGTAAGTGCGTCATCTGCCTATGAATTAATTTTTCTGATGGTACAATAGAAACATTTTTATTATTCCAGGCCGATGGTACCATACACTCTGGCTCTATTTGTAGGCTACTTCTCGGGAGAAAAAACTTCGCATGATTATTTCTATGCACATGTAAATAATTTAATAATGAACCTATGTATTATTGGCATACCTTTGTTAATCAACCACTTGGAACTCCTACAAGGTGCTGTCGGTATGAGAGTGAGGGTAGCTTGTTGTTCCCTAATGTATAGAAAGGTATTCGCATTTGTCGATAATTTACTCTACAATAGCCTCTTTAATGCAGCTTTGTCTATCAATATTAATATTCCATACTTATATTATAAATTCATAATATTATGTGTCTATCTGTATATTACTTCTATGCGCTTACACAATTTGATGGATATAGAGATACTACGTTTAAATCCCGAGTTTAGGTCCCGAAAAAAATTGCAACATTTAACATAAATATTCTGTATTTGTCATAGGTTCTAAAATTGAACCATCGAGGAATGAAAAAGACTGACGCTGGTCAAGTGATAAACATTATGTCTAACGATGTAAATCGTTTTGATTTAGCGTCTTTATATCTACACTATATTTGGGTGATGCCAATTCTGATTGTTTATGTGTCTTACCTGATATGGCAATGTATCGGTTGGGCGACCCTAGCTGGCCTTGTTGTGATACTTCTCCAAACTTTATTAATGCAGTGTAAGTACCTATATATAGTTATATTAAGAACTCTAACATCACTTAAATTATTATTAAATGATGTTAGAGTTCTTAATACAACTAATATTTTTAATAAACTAGTCTAGTTTCCATAATCTAGATTTCTAATGCATAGCGTACCTAATGTAAATTCAGAAAACAAAATGGTATATTTAAGCAAAAACTTAATTTCAGCTTATTTAAGTGTTCTACAAACTGACCTCCGAAGGAAAATAGCTAAACGAACAGATGAACGTATAAAAGTTATGAATGATTTAGTAAACGGAGTCCAAGTAATCAAAATGTACGCCTGGGAGAACTATTTCGAAAAAATTGTAGATAAATTACGAAAGTAAGTCGAAACAATTAAGTGTATAAAGTCAGGCAAAAGTAAAAAATTGTTACTTTTTACTTATCAACACGTTATTTGTCTTAGGTTGGAAATTAGATTTATTACAAAAACATCCATGATCAAAGGTTTTTCAACAGCAATAATGATATTTACTGAGAGGTTGGTTCTTTTTGCTGCTGTAGTAAGTTTTACTGTGAGTGGTGGTGTCATTCGATCAGGAATAGCTTTCTCCCTAGTCCAATATTATAATCTATTACAAAGAGCCTGCAGCATACTTTTTCCGTGGGCATTAACATATCTTGGTGAATCGAAAATTTCCGTTAAACGAATAGAAGTAAGTTAATCTTCAAATTTTTCTAAATTAAGTATTACTTTTTGAAATTCTGTTAGTAAAATTTTTATTTGAAATGGGACATTTGGCCTTTAGGAATTTCTATTGCTTGATGAAGGTTACAAGGAAGCTTCTAACGAAAAACATCTCTTACCAAACCTAAAAGATGAAAATCAAGGAGAACAAATTGTTGTCTTGGATTTAAAAGCAGCACATGCCTTATGGGATTCGAACTCTACTGTCCCTACATTACATAATATATCACTATCGATAAACCCTGGAGAATTTATTGGCATTATTGGTCCTGTAGGATCCGGAAAGGTGATCTATACATTTGAAATATTTCAATATAATTTTGTAATCTCATGTTGTTATTACTCCCGTTATTAATTCTTTCTTCTTTCTTATAGTCTTCGTTACTGCAAGTGATTTTAGGGGAACTGGAATTGTCTGATGGAGAATTGTCATTGGGAAATGCAAAAATATCATATGCCTGTCAGGAACCGTGGCTATTTGCAGGAACAATTCGTCAAAATATACTTTTTGGTTTACCTTACAATCAAACACTGTACGATAAGGTAAATATAATATATTAAATAAGGAATATTACTTGTTTCTTTAATTCACATTCTATTGTGTGATGAAACATTACTCTATTTGAAGGTTATTCAGGCATGTGCACTTATTCACGACCTAGAACTGCTGCCAAATGGGGACTCAACTGTAGTAGGAGACAGAGGAGTTACTCTAAGCGGTGGTCAAAAAGCTCGAGTCAGTTTGGCACGAGCCTGTTACCGGAAGGTTAGTACAGTATAGAGGATTATAACTTTAGAAAACTAATGACTACTTGTTGAGCAAGAGCCTAACGACTTGAAATATTCCCAGGCCGACATATACCTCCTGGACGACCCGCTGTCGGCGGTGGACACGCACGTGGGCAAGCACCTTGTGTCGGAGTGCGTCAACGGCCTGCTGCGGCACTCCACGCGCGTGCTGGTCACGCACCAGCTGCACCACCTCAAGACCGCTGACAGAGTCGTCATACTCAGAAATGTGAGTATACATATACCTCCTGGATGACCCGCTGTCGGCGGTGGACACGCACGTGGGCAAGCACCGGGTGTCGGAGTGCGTCAACGGCCTGCTGCGGCACTCCACGCGCGTACTGGTCACGCACCAGCTGCACCACCTCAAGAGCGCTGACAAAGTCGTCATACTCAGAAATGTGAGTATACATATAACTCCTGGACGACCTGTAGTCGGCGGTAGACACGCACGTGGGCAAGCACCTGGTGTCGGAGTGCGTCAACGGCCTGCTGCGGCACTCCACGCGCGTGCTGGTCACGCACCAGCTGCACCACCTCAAGACCGCTGACAAAGTCGTCATACTCAGAAATGTGAGTATACATATAACTCCTGGACGACCTGTAGTCGGCGGTGGACACGCACGTGGGCAAGCACCTAGTGTCGGAGTGCGTCAACGGCCTGCTGCGGCACTCCTCGCGCGTGCTGGTCACGCACCAGCTGCACCACCTCAAGACCACTGACAGATTCGTCATACTCAGAAATGTGAGTATACATATACCTCCTGGACGACCCGCTGTCGGCGGTGGACACGCACGTGGGCAAGCACCTGGTGTCGGAGTGCGTCAACGGCCTGCTGCGGCACTCCACGCGCGTGCTTGGCACGCACCAGCTGTACCCCCTCAAGACCGCTGACAAAGTCGACATACTCAGAAATGTAAGTATACATATACCTCCTGGAGTAAACCCAAACATTTGCAGTTTGATAATTGGCTCAAAATGCTTTGTACATCCAAACTCAGTTTACTTAGGTGCATCAACTGTTTTAAAAACAATAATTTTGCCTGTGCTCTTCATAAATTTTAGGGAGAAATTGAAGCACTAGGTACCTATGAAGAAATTTCAGAAACAGAGTTTATGAAAGAGACCTTTGAAAGAAACGATTGTATAGACCAAAACATAGAAAAGACAAAGGTGAAGAAGGAATATAAATCAAAAGTAAGTAGATACGCTTTTTGTTAAAATTATAAAAGTTTCTTAACTGAACTGTTCGATGATTTAATTAATCAAAGTCATAACAAAACTCTTTCACAGTCTCTATCTTTTTCTTACTAGTCCGGTATTCTTGATATGGAAATAAGACCCGATAAGGATGAGAAGGTGGAACCTCAAGAAACTGATGAATTTATTAAAAAGGGTACGCATAAAACTCATTTCTTTTTTCAATAATGCAGTTTTGTTTTTATATCATGGAACATCTTGATTCTAGGAAAGGTAACAAGTGACGTGTATAAAAAATATTTCTTCAGCGGTGGCAAAAGTATGTTGACTTGGACAGTTATTACCATTGTCATAGCACAAATCATTACATCTTCAAGTGATCTTTGGTTTACACATTGGTATGTTTTGAAATTTTAACTTATTTTATTGCCAATATTTAACATGACTGCAAAGTCACACATTTTGTTCAATTAAATGATGATGGGCAAAAATGTATGGGCTCTGGTATAGGGCTCAAACACAATTTATTGTATATTTTTTTGAAGGTATACCCAGGAAATTGATTCCTAGGCAGTTGACGGACCTACGTCGTTTGGTTATCTTATGTCAATTCAATGATAGCTGTGATCGGTCGGATGGGTTTGTCTTAACGAGACCAAATTACTTAGATCCGCCATATGCCGTATATATACGGCATATGGCGGATCGTACCGTACGTATATATATATTTATACGTGGGAGAGCCATGCTTCGGCACGAATGTGCCGGCTCGACCGGAGAAATACCACGTTCTCACAGAAAACCGGCGTGAAACAGCGCTTGCGCTGTGTTTCGCCGAGTGAGTGAGTTTACCGGAGGCCCAATCCCCTACCCTATTCCCTTCCCTACCCTTCCCTATTCCCTTCCCTACCCTTCCCTATTCCCTTCTCTTCCCTGTGTGTTAACGTTTTATTTTGTAATGTAGCGTGGTGTAATGCCCAAAGTTCTTGAATAAATGTTTATTATTATTATTATTATTACCATCCCTACCCTCCCCTATTACCCTATTCCCTCTTAAAAAGGCCGGCAACGTACTTGCAGCTCTTCTGATGCTGCGAGTGTCCATGGGCGACGGAAGTTGCTTTCCATCAGGTGACCCGTTTGCTCGTTTGAGTAAATCTACGTGTTAAAAGTGACATCAGCGCTTGTACATTTCATGCTGATAACATCACGTTACATTATAGCATGATTATTTTTAGGGTTCCGTAGTCAACAAGGAATCCTTATAATATAGTTTCGGTCTGTCCGTTCGGCTGTCCGTTTGTCCGTCTGTCCGTCTGTCCGTCCGTCCGTCCGTCTGTCTGTCCGCGGTTTTTCTCAGAGACTATAGGACCTACAAAGCAGCAATTCGGAACGAATGTACATATTAATGATGCCGACAAAATGGTAAGTATACAGGTTGTTCGGGTGGACACCGTTATCCTTAAAACCATCGAATGAGCCCGTCAAAATGAACAACTTTTTCTATGAGAACAATGCTGGGAACTCAAAAAATCCGTCGTCATACCCATACAAATTGCCGATCCGGGCAATTTGTATGGGTATGACGACGGATTTTTTGAGTTCCCAGCATTGTTCTCATAGAAAAAGTTGTTCATATTGACGGGCTCATTTGATGGATGTAAGGATAACGGTGATCACCCTAACAACCTGTATAAGATCTTAAAAAAAATTTTTTTAAGGTAAGTACCTCCCCTACACATCAAACGGGGATGAATTTTTTTTTGGCGTCCACCCCACCGTGTGGGGTGTCGTTGGATAGGTTTTTAAAAAATATTATGAGTATTTATAGATCATTTTCCGATTTAGGGATCCATTTATGAAATATGAAGTTTTAAAGTGAAAAAAATCATTACACTCCAGTGCTCCCCCCCCCCCCCGCTTCTACCAGCTAAACTTCTTTCTGAAATGTGAAAAAATTCACTTTGTGAAACAATTCACACAGGAAATATGCTGAATTTAAAAGGAAAACTATAACGGCTAAGGAGATATTTCATAAGTTATTGAGTCGATCAACAAAAAAAAATGTATTCGTAGAAGTACAAAAGAACTTTTCGTTCAAATTCCTTTGAACGTAACTGAGATAATGTTGTTAGTGTAAAACTAGCGGTACTACGGAACCCAATATTGCGTGTGGCACGCACTTGGCCGGTTTTAAACCTAGGTATATTGTGGATTAAGAGCGGGCTGTCAAATTTTGCTGTGATTTCTAATAAGTATTACGATCCCGGAAGACGATTGACTCAAATGAAATTGAGATTTATTTAATCATTGTATATTTATCTGATATTTGGCTAACCAAAAACACGATTCACTTATTTTGACTCGATAGTTTTATTTTTTTAAATTATGAATCTTTCTGGGCTTTTCAACAAATACCTGTTACACTTATTGAGTTACTATCATTAAATAACTTGCACTACTACAATCACACACTTTATAAAATAATAGCTAAAGGAAATATTAGTATTGTATTTAATTTTTAAGTAATCATCAAAAACATTTTTAGGACTTACGACCTTTACTTTCGTGCTATAATGCGGGAACCGTTGTTACGCGATATTGTTCACTATTAGCTGCAACGTAAATCACATTTCCCGGGAGCACGATTCATGGAATCATTGTATCACGATTGGAGGATAGCGGTGTGTGTAGGCGGGGCTAGCGTTTTGACAGTAGGCTCTTAACATATTACACAGACAATGTCAGCGAACGACTGACTGATTGAAAGAGAGAGCATGAATCGCCCGCGCATTGTTACCTGCTCCGACGCCCAAGGGTGATCGGTATGAGGAAGGGGGTTAAACTACTACTGTGAGCGTAATTCTAAGGTGGGCAGTCTAAGACAAAGACATTCGTTACCTTTCTAAGCTCAAATAAATCTTACCACATAGACGATAAAACCTACGTCGGTAACGCCGGCCTTGTACGTTGACTGTAAATTATTTCAAAATGTACAAATGTTAGGGGCTGGGCGCCATATAACTTTTTTACCTACTCACTAAGAGCTATCTAATGGTGTATAATTTATCTTGGTTGAGACTATATATCAAAATGTCCATCATCCTTTGATATCAACTTTCATAAAATTGAGGTTGTTGGTTTTAATGTTTAATTAAAACTATGATGGATGAACCCTTGGATGATTTTAAATCTTTTTATTTATCTTGCAGGATTAACTGCATTGAAACACGTTTAAAACAAAATAATGCTAACAATCTTAATTCCAATTTTAATTTTACATTGGTTGTTACTAAACATTTGAACGTTTCTACATCGTCTGGAAGTCCATTAACAAATAACCAAGAAAACATGGATCATTCGTATTTTATATACATTTGGAGTGCAACATTACTAGGTTGTATATTGTTTACGACTGGCAGGTAACTAAATATTCCTTGTCTCTAGCTTATTCTTAAAGCTCATATTATGCTAGTGCTCATAATATTAATAACATCATTATTTTTACAGATCCTTCCTATTCATGGCAATATGTATGCGTAGCTCAGTAAAGCTGCATAAGAAAATGTTCAGTAACATTATTACGGCTACAATGAGATTTTTCACAGTTAATCCCTCTGGTAGAATACTGAACAGATTTTCCAAAGACATGGGAGTTGTAGACGAAATTTTACCGAAAATGTTTCTTGAAAGTATTCAGGTAAGTATATTAAAAAGACATCATTAACCAAATACATTTTTTAGAATACTTACATAGGTACTTAAGCATTGACATAATTTTAGATAGCTTTAGTAACCTGCGGTATAATAGCAGTGGTTACTTTTATGAATCCATACATGGTATTGGCTGCAGTATTTTGTGGCGTTTTCATGTACTTATGGTCGATGGTCTACGTGAGTACTGCTCAAAGTATTAAAAGGTATCTAAATTATATAAAAGCTTTAGGGTGAATCCAAACGAGCCACAAATTACGCTCGTTTGGCCTCACCCTTAGAGTTTCAGATACCAGATTATTGACATGAAATGAGTTCTTATTTAATGTTTTAGACTCGAAGGTGTGACACGTAGTCCTGTGTTTTCCCATGTAGCTGCTACAATGGCGGGTCTTACAACAGTGCGGGCTTGTGATGCCCAAACCATGTTATTGGCGCAGTTCGATGAGAAGCAAGACGTTCACACTTCGGCTTGGTATATTTTTATTATTTCCACTAACATAATAATTTAATTTGTAAAAAAAGGAGATAATAGGGATTAAAAAGATTAGCAGATTTTTTTAAATAAAATAAAGACATAGCGATGAAAAATAGGTATTCCCAAAATTTCAGCTTCATAACTTATTCTATTTTTTTTGTTTTGAGCCTTCAAAGTTTTTTCGTCAAGTTAAGTCAACTCGTTTAATTTTTGTGTACCATTCGATAAGTTATGCAATTTTTAAAATTTTTTCTTACGAAACCACTTTCATAAACTCAATATTTAACATAGCTATCGAACAAACTAGCTAGGCGTGACGTCACAGTTAGCTGACAGTTTGTATAGAGCTTTTTGGGAAGGTCTATTTTATGTGAGTTTTGAATTTTGATATCTTGGAGAGTTTTTATGCTATCAGAGTCATTTTTTCACTGATATTTCTATTTTTGAATGGTCCTTCACTTACCTACAAGAAAAAAAAATTTCGTCATGCCTATTTTATGAGTGTATTCTAAACTTTTATTTAATATTTTTTTGTAATAAAATGTTGATGACTGTTCTTTTATCCTTTGCTTCAGGTACTTAACTCTCGCAACTAACACTTCGTTTGCTATATGGCTCAGTTTTATAGCAGCATTGTTCGTGCTTATAGTTACTTACGCATTTCTGCTCCTAGATGACGGTAAAATATACCTAGTTTTTAGGGTTCCGTACCCAAAGGGTAAAAACGGGACCCTATTACTAAGACTTTGATGTCTGTCTGTCCGTCTGTCTGTCACCAGGCTGTATCTCAATAACCGCTATAACTAGATTTCTGAAACTTTCACAGATTGTGTATATCTGTTGCCGCTATAATAACAAATACTAAAAACAAAATAAATTAAATATTCAAGGGGGGCTCCCATACAACAAACGTATTTTTTTTGCTATTTTTTGCTCGATATCAATAATGGCAATAGGTAGGCACTTGAAATGTTCACAACATACTCAGTTCTATTTATATTTTAATTAAATTAAATAAAAGTAATATTAAAATAAAATAAAATAAATAATTA
This sequence comes from Cyaniris semiargus, assembly GCA_905187585.1. Taxonomy (NCBI): domain Eukaryota; kingdom Metazoa; phylum Arthropoda; class Insecta; order Lepidoptera; family Lycaenidae; genus Cyaniris; species Cyaniris semiargus. The sequence goes on along the minus strand of LR994554.1, from coordinate 9,572,909 downwards.
AGAGGGGCTCCCAACCAAAAAAACACAATTTTTGCCTATTTTTGCTCTGAAATGGTACGGAACCCTTCGTGCGCGAGTCCAACTCGCACTTGGCCTATTTATTAAATATAAATAAGATTTTAGTTGATTCGTTTTTTCTGCAATTAACATTGAAGAGTCATTTTAGGCTCTACAAAATCTGGAAATGTTGGTCTTGCTGTGAGCCAAGTTCTTGTGTTGATTAACATGTTACAGTATGGAATAAAACAAGTAACTCAGGTGGTATCGCAAATGACAAGCGTGGAAAGAGTCCTAGAATACACGAATCTTCCTCAAGAGGTATCACCCAATACACCTCCGCCGAAGAATTGGCCTGAACAAGGTCGTATAGTAATTAAAGATCTGTATCTAAGATACAATGAGGGCTTGGAACCTGTTCTTCGAAATTTAAATATTGTCATCGAAGCCGGCTGGAAGGTATCAGTAATCTATTTTGTTGCAATTTTTTTCTGAAATGTCTTCTAATTATTCTAATTACTAAATACTATCCCTTTGATTCAGATTGGTATAGTAGGGCGCACTGGTGCTGGAAAAACGTCGTTAGTATCTGCTATATTTCGTCTAGCTCAAGTTGACGGACAAATTTTAATAGACGATGTCGATACTGGTACTATCAACCTAAAAGTAAGTTTGGAAATGAATATCTATTGAAAGTTAGAAGATATTTTCTTTCAGTGATTACTGTTTCATCTGTGTCATGGTCTATAATAATTTACTTACTTCAAAGCTTCTATTTTCGCAACCTCTTCCTAGTTTCATCTCTTATTTTTCTTCTCCGAAACTATAATTCTGCCGTGTCAGGAAGCAGAAGTTGCTCTTTGTTTCAAAGACAGTTACTACATTTACTACGAATATAAATTAGGAACCTTTACAATTTCCTGTTATTGAATAAATTTATAATTAATATAACTTAAAATACGTTTAGGGTCTACGTTCGAGAATTTCCATTATACCTCAAGAACCGGTGCTGTTCTCAGCGAGTTTGCGGTACAATCTAGATCCGTTTGATCTGTATTCGGATGAACAGATATGGAGAGCTTTAGAGCAGGTAAATAACTACTTGATGTTTTTCACAGGAAAAGTTATAAATCTATTATTAAGAAACTAGCTGTCCCGGCAAATGTTGTTTTGCCATTGAAAGTATTTCTACTTCATGAGTTGATACAAAATGTTATCCCCTCTTTTGTCCCCTAAGAGGGGTGGGGGGAGGGCATTTTTATACACCAGATGTTGAGTTGGAAGAAGACAAATATATCTGCGAAAACCGTATGCAAATCGGATTAGTAGTTTTCGTGTTAAAGAAAAAAGTTTGATACAAATCTGACCCCCTCTTTTGTCCCCTTAGAGGGGTGGGGGGAATTTTTTTTATACACCAGATGTTAAGTTGGAAGAAGACAAATATAACTGCGAAAATCGCATTCAAATCGGATCAGTAGTTTTCGTGTGATAGTGGAACAAACATACAGACAGACAGACAGACAGACAGACAAAAAACTAACCATATTTTTGACTTCTATAGCGATGTAGTAACACCCCCCGCTTATTATTTTTTTAATATCTTTAATGTACAGAATTTTCATTTCTACAGTTTTATTATATTAATATTATATATTATATATTATATATTATATATTATATATTATATATTATATGTATAGATGTATAGATATAGAAGATATAGATGTTAAGACCATACTTTAATTAATACATAATAATTAATATAGGTTGGATTAAAGGAGAATATGAAGGCGTTGTCTTTAACAGTAGAATCAGGCGGCTCCAACTTCAGCGCTGGTGAGCGTCAGCTGTTGTGCTTGGCGCGCGCCGCCCTCGCCTCCAACAGACTGCTCATCCTCGACGAAGCCACTGCTAATGTGGATCCTAAGTGAGAGACATAATGTTTTGAAACTAGAATGTAGGATTAGCGAGTAGATATTTCTACGACTTAACTAAGCTTCTGCGTAAGCAGAAGACATTAGATATAGAAGGCACTTAGCTTACTGCAAATAACTGTGATAGTCATGTTAATATTTAGGGAACATAACCTCTACATCAATGAAAAATCGAGGCTACTACTATAAAAAGCTTATTCGATATAATATGAGAGATGAGCTAATTAGCACTTACTACTGTTAGCTCCTCTCATATAACACCTCATATTATAACACCTCCGTGGTCCAGTGGTTTAGAGCGTGGCTCTTGACTCAGAGGCCGTGGGTTCGATTCCCGCGTTAGGAACATGTTATTTCCAAGTTTGGTTAGCACAATGCAGGCTGATCACCTGTTTGTCTGACAAGTAAGATGATCCATGCGTCGGAAGGGCATGTAAAAAGTCGGTCCTGCACCTAATCTCTCACCAGTCGTGCCGGTCTTCCGTCCCACTGGGTTATGAGAGTATAGGAATAGAGAACGCTCTTGTGTACTGCGCACATACTTGGGCACTATAAAATTACTACTGCGTAACTGGCATGGTTTCAATAAAACCGGCCACCGTCACCGAAACCGATGTGGGAGTTATTATTCCCATATTATAACAATAATATGAGAATAATAACTAAGTTAATTTTCCTATTCATTTTCTAGGACAGACGAGCTAATCCACAAATCGATTCGTGATAACTTTTCTGACTGCACTGTGCTGACTGTCGCTCATCGTCTACATACTATAGCCGACGCTGACAGGATCATTGTAAGATATTTCTCTATGTTATCCACACTTAAGCCAGCACTTAAGCTGCGTTCATATCTATCATTTATTAAAAGTAAAAAAGGCAACTCAAGGGGGCAAACAAACTTTTATACGGGGCCCCCGCTAAGGCGCGTAACTCTTCTGGTATTAACTAAGTAATATTTCTTGATGCTTTAGGTTATGGAAGAAGGACAAATCATTGAATTTGGTCATCCACAAGAACTTTTGCAGAATGAAGATAGTCACTTTTCCAAGATGGTGAAAGAATTATCCTAGAGCCTGATAAGTTTGAACGATATGTAAAATATGAAATAAACTAATATTTGGAGAGCCCTGCTTTTACAAGCATTTCTACTAGCCTATATTATATCCTATATCCGTAAAAGTGACATTTTATTTGAATTTTTGTCGGTCGCGGTCGCTTGCGGCAAAGATCGGAATATCACGTTTATACAATAACTTGAGCAACTATATAATAGATAATAAAGTTTAATGCTGGCACTTCACATGGCTATTTGTATTTGCTATTGGCTATTTGTTGTATTTGGCAACATTATTGACGAATACGCAAACAAGCAAATAAAGGCAAATACAGCTTGGCAAAGAAGAGTGTGGATTAAATGAGGGCGCTTTTCTTTAAATACAGGCAACCCTACGCTTCGCTTTTGACACAATTTATACTAGAGTTGACAAGTAATGTAGTGTTGTTATAAATAAAAACTCTGCCAAGCTGTACGACCTTCCACACATGACCGTCAAATAGCAAACTTACAAACATTCGATTCAGAATTTTAAATCAGGTTTGTGTTCACCAATACAATGTCGGATGTCAGTTACAGACTTCGAATATTTATTACAAAAAATTGGACTTCTAATCTCCAAAAAGGATACAAAATGTTGTTTTCCGCTGTTTTGCGCTCATGATACAACACTGAAAATGACTGAAAAATTGCTGAAAATCAGCTGAAATTTGAAAATATACCGTCAGTTGTCAAGTTGACAGGCGACAGCACCGGTTTATTTGTGTACTTGCCTATTTGACTCTTTTGATGTGCGTCAAAAACCGACAAAGGTACGGATCTACGTGTATTTGGTATTGGTCACATTTGTCAAATAGGCAAATAAGGCCAATACTTTGTCAAACATACCGTCTACACATAATGATTGTTTGGTGAATGCATCAAATACGCAAATACAAATAGCCATGTGAAGTGCCAGCATAAAATAACAGCTAACGCTTATGTAAACACCTTGCTCATTTCGATATTTTCATTACCGAACTCGGCTAGGCCATGTCTTTATTAAACTCCGAATGGGAAAGATTTTATGACCAGCATGCGCAATTTATATTATAATTTATAAACAACCAATCAAAATATGAGTCAAAGGAGTTGTGGGAAATAATGCGTAGTGGCCACAAAGGAAGATCTTCCGACCGAGCGAGGTGTTATGCTCGGTCAGGCCGGAGCCCACGTGATACATTTCAGCTGTCATATATATACTGACGCGCTCAGAAAACTTCGATAGCGCGATGCAGGAATGTTAGGCGAATTGTGAGTACCGCCACATCACTCCCCCCCGAAGACCGGAGGTCGAATCTTGAAGTCTTGTCGCTTGGGTCGCCAGTGCCAGAGAGTTCCAGTGAGTCGGAACTGTTGCAGTGAGTCCAGTGAGTCGGAACTGTGATGCTGCTGTTGCACGGGATCCAGTGAGTCGGATAGCTGCCGTGCGGGGCCGATGCTACGTGCTGACCAGGAGAGATGTGCTCTGCTTGCTGACCGGTCGGTGTAGTGAGAAAGCCCGTTGATGCCGATGCGGAGTCGCCCAGGCCGCGTTACATTGCGGCTAGTGGACGAGGTACCCGATGAGGCGATGCTGGCTGGCGCGGTGCGGAGGTGCGGGGAGTGATGATGATGAAAGAGGCGTGTTCTGTCGAGGGTCACCAATGTGGGATAAACGTGGCGGCCAAAGGAAGATCCTCCGACCGAGCGAGGTGTTATGCTCGGTCAGGCCGGAGCCCACGTGATACATTTCAGCTGTCATATATATACTGACGCGCTCAGAAAACTTCGATAGCGCGATGCAGGAATGTTAGGCGAATTGTGAGTACCGCCACAGAGTCAAACAAGGGGATCCGCTCTCTCCTAAACTATTTAGGGTCAATTCAGACCGCAACGCATTGCATGCATTTCTATATTTGTCTAAATCTACTTGGGCCAGATAATCTCCTTTAACAATACACTAGGAAAGGAAGTCAATCGTCGAATTGAAAACGCCTGGAAGAGCTACTGGTCCATGAAGACGCTGATGAAGGGAGATTTGGCAATCTCCCTGAAACGAAGACTAGTCGACATATAATGTATTCTGCCCATCCTAACCTACGTCCTACGGTGCTCAGACCTAGTCATTGACCGAGTCGCAAAGGTCCCAGCTCGGAGTTTGTCAAAGAGCAATGGAGCGCAGCATGTTAAGTGTAAGAATAGGTGACCGAATAAAAAATAGCACGCTGCGCTCCAAAACAGGTGTTAAAGACGTTAGCATGAAAGCTGCAAAGTTAAAGTGGGACTGGGTGGGTCATTCCAACCGCATGCATCCTGACCGCTGGGCAAAACTCACCACAGCCGCTAGCCATGACGACGACGCCGCCGTGGACGGCCTCGAAAAAGATGGCGAGATGAACTGGATGCCTACAAGCCAGGCTGGTCTGCGGTGGCGTTGGAGCGAGACAGATGGAAGACCTTGGGGGTGGCCTTTGCCCAGCAGTGGGATAGTATAGGCTCTGAAAAAGAAATCAAATGTTATTACGTCGCACCAGTGTTACGTCACACGTAAAATAAACCAATCACTATAAGCCAGCGGTCAGCAACAGGCGGACCGCGAAAGGTCGAATCTCGGACCACGAAATATTGTAATGTATTTTATACCAAGTATCAATTAATACATAGATAAGGTATACGTATACCTTTATCAATTAAAATAATATTTTTAAGCTACATAGGACAAGTGTGTTTTTTCTGGACCTCGTTAAAATTTTCCCACAATATCCGGACCCCACTTAAAACTACTTGCCGACCCCTGCTATAAACAAAAAGGATCATATTTAATCTTTGAGGACTGAGGATCATAGTAAACGCGTCACCTAGCGAAATAATTTGTCGAAAATCTTCCACATTAAATAGCAACATTAGAGCTAATACCTAGAATCCAGTTTGGAAATTTAAAAAAACAGTGCCAACTGCCAACATAGCACAGTTGAGTTTGACGTTTGACAGTTGTCAAAAATTCGTTTGACAGGTCGTTCTTTAGTTCACCCCTTTTATTTTTCGTGCTAAAATTTATAAAATATTAACTTATTTTCTGAGTTATGAATAAGATAGATCTATTTACAACATGGCTTTAAAAAAGGTTAAAGGAAATATAGAGAGGATGTTTGATAAAAATCTAACAGATCTCGTTCGTGGTATCCGAAACAACAAAGATAATGAGGTAAAATGTTTCTGTGAAAATAAAATGTTTCTTTGTATTAATACGTAGATAATTATTCCAAATTTGTCTCTATTTTAGGCTAAATATATAGCCCAGTGTATGGAAGAAATTAAAGTGGAACTGAGACAGGATAATATAGCAGTGAAAGCTAATGCCGTCGCGAAGTTGACATATGTAAGTAAATAGTAATTTAGCGGCTGTAGAAAATCAATATAAGTAACAATAATATAAGTAACAATAATATATAAATAACAATACTATATTTCAATGACTCGACAGATACCATTTTTGTTTACTAATATGTTACTTCAAATGTAAAAGTTTGCCAATTCATAGCAGTTTCCTATTAGATATTTTAGACAGAAACTTTCTACTCAAAATCTAGAATTATTACACTACTTCGACATGGAAAATATATATAAAATATTGTACTGCTAAATCAATCAAAACTTACCTAACATAAAACAAAATCTTCTAATCAATAATTGTGTGCATTTCAGCTACAAATGTTAGGATATGATATATCGTGGGCTATATTTAACGTGATAGAGGTGATGAGTTCAAATAAGTTTACATATAAGCGTATTGGATACTTAGCTGCCAGTCAATCTTTCCATGCTGATTCGGAATTGCTTATGCTTACAACAAATATGATAAGAAAAGATTTGAATGCCCAAAATCAGTATGAAGCTGGGCTTGCTTTGAGTGGCCTTAGCTGCTTTATTTCTCATGACCTAGCCAGAGACTTGGCTAATGACATCATGACGTTGGTAAGTCAATCTGAATAGTCACACTATGAAACTTTATTGGCATTGCAAAGCATAACTATCTACACAATTGTTAATCTTATGATATTAAAAAGGTTTAATACAAATTGTAATTCCCTAATATGAAATTTTTGCACACACCTGTATCAGTTCTTTCCTCAAGATTTCCTACACTCAAGTCAAACTCAATCCTAAAAAAAGATGTTGAACTAATGACAATTCTTGAGGATTAAGGTCGAGTGGAGAATATCTTCAAGGAAACAACTAGTGTTTTTGGCATAAATGTTTAAAAAAAAAAAAACATGTGTATGTTATAACTTGTACTTATTATAATATAAACTGTTATCATTGGTGTTATAATATGTTGGATGTTGGTATTATGGATTTATTGTTTGATATTACTTTCCAGATGAGCTCTACTAAGCCCTATCTTAGAATGAAGGCTGTTTTAATGATGTATAAAGTATTTCTGAGATACCCAGAGGCTCTAAGACCAGCGTTTCCTAAATTGAAAGAAAAATTAGAGGACCCCGATCCAGGTATTTTGAAATAATAAATGTTATAGATTTTTTTGCTTTTAATTATTATAAGTAGTAAAATATAACAGTTATTTATTAAAATTATGTGTTTTATTTAATTAATTTAATAAGCTTGTTTTTTGTTGTCACTGTACTTTATTTAAAATGTAATAGGGAAGAACATTATTTTTAACACTTTCTTTTTCATTTCAGGTGTTCAATCTGCCGCTGTAAATGTAGTTTGTGAGTTAGCTAGAAAAAATCCTAAAAATTACCTTTCTTTAGCACCAGTTTTCTTCAAATTGATGACAACCTCCACTAACAATTGGATGCTTATCAAAATTATTAAACTGGTGAGTATTTCTTACTGAATATTATAGTTACTAGAAAAATCAAAAATTTAATCTAAGAAACCACAAAAATGACTATAAATAGAAGAATCGTATACCAAAGATAATGTTATTATAATAATATTTTTGTAATGTTGTAAACCATAATGTTTATGAATATGAATTCTTCGCAGTTTGGTTTAATGACTCAGTATGAACCCGATATCGGAAGAAAGATAACCCAAAGCCTCATAGACCTTATTTGCAGGTATCCATAGACAAGAAGCAGAACTAGTGGCTAGCGCAATTCACTACACACATTTTTATTTCAATCACGAATAAAAGCTTTATCATTATTTGCCGTGTAAATTGTTGCATATAGGAATAAAAGCGTAATAAAACTATGGAGCTGCTGAAACTTTTCATTACACTATTAATACATTGAATATTAACTAGGTGAACATGAGATTTTTTTACACAACACACTATGATTGGCATGTCACTCTTTATTTTTGTTGCTAAATTCAATAAGGGAAAATTATTACACAGACAAGATGGAACTAAATTAAAGAAAAAATTGCCTGCTTAAAAATATAACGAAATTATTTCAAATGCTGGCAACACTTTTAAGTCTCCCCAGATGTTATGTGTGCGTTCATTAGGCGATACATCTGATCGTTTTTCCTCCTATTAACATCAGAAAGAACCATGTCAAGGGCCCTAATTCACAACATTCATAAGCTAGTTTTATGTAGAATCATTGTATTTGTTCCAGTTTGGTGCCTTAACCCCATTAGAGCCCCGACTCGGGAAGAAACTGATAGAACCATTAACTAATTTAATACATAGGTGAGTTAGTTATAATGGCCCATTAGTGTAATTGGTTGTTTCTCTATGGGGTGAAGGGATGTGCTAAAGCGACGCTGGTTCTAAGAAAAGTTGACCGAACAAAAATAGCGTAACTCACATTGTATTTACCATGCTGCTCCATGTAGCTGTCCTTGTTTGACACATTGAAAAAAATCACTCAACAGACAGTGACAGTATCACAGATTAGCGTGAAGTAAATTGTTTTTATTAATATAGGGGTATAGGACTAAGCAAACTCAGCGCAGATTGTGTTCCATCATAAAATGAAGATGACCTAGTTTGAATCTAGACTTAGACTTAGTCTAGATAAAATTATGAGGAATTCTACTGCAAGGTCATTTTTTTTGTATTGAATTATAACGAGACAATGAAGCCGATTAAATATGTTTTTCTTCATATTCATTGACATAACAAAATAAAGGTACACGCACATTACAATGAGACGCAACGTGGTAAGTCGTTTCCATACATTTAGATCAATCGCGCGCTGAAATTGTGATCATAATGTGCGCATACCGTAAGTGAGTTACGCTCTTTTTAAAAAGACATCCGTATACTAACTTATAAAGCCTTCACAGCTTTTTTCATTTGTTGGTCAGGCTTGAATAGTTTGTGTAACTTTAGAGTCACTTTACACTGCTTGTTGTATCACATATTATCAGAATAGATAACCTTTGGTGTGTATTCGAGTGGGAGTGTAGCATTAAAGTTTCTATCAACTCTAGCTGTTTCTGGCTTATGAATTATTCACGAGTTTGATTTGCATGGAGTAGCTTATTACATAAGAATATAATCTTATAGAACATGTCATTTGCATTTGTATAAAATTGTCTAATACACAAAATATGTTAAAAATCATTAACTTACGTATTACTTTTATTAAATATTTTCTAATCGTTGAGAATGTAAATATTATTATAGTCAATTGTAGTGATTGTACAGTATCATTTAATTTGGTATATTAATTACTAATTATTTTCAAATTGATCTTGGTAACTTGCAAGCCTAGTCTTTATAATTTTGTCTTCACATTCAGCTCCTTTCAGTATTTTAGCGACATTATATATTAATTTAAATTATTTTATTAAAAGTTAAATCAATTTATAATATAATGTCATGTCCTTATGAGTCTGTAAAAAAGGCACGAGCAAACTAAAAGTCTACTATTATTGTCGAGAAGATCGTAAATATATGGCATAACGAAATCTAAAACGTTATTTTAAGAAGTCTCTCATAAGCACTTGAGTGCCTCTTTATTGATTGGCTTCGGAGACGTTCAAGCGGTTGGACAGCAAGCATATTTTGGCACTTTGACAGTTTACAATTCCAATCATGGTTTTTAAATTAGGGTGAGACCGCATTATGCGACAATATGCGGCAGCGACGCCGACACGGCACTGTCAAATATTCTAGAGATGGAACCGTATAATAAAAGCCGCACTACGCGGCAGCGGAGCTACGCGACACAAAACGTCAATTCTATGGAAAGTGAAGTATCGCGTCGCTGCCGCGTAGTGTCGCTTTAGTGCGGTCTCGCCTTTATTAATAAATTCTTGACTGAATCAAAAAAACAATGTGCTAAACCGTCTCCGGAAGCTCTTTATGTTGGGCCGTCTGTCAAAACTACATCTAGATTCTAGATATGAACTGTCTCATCTGTTGTCAGTACATCAGCGATGTCGTTGCTGTACGAGTGTATAAACACGGTGATAGCGGTGCTCATCAGCATCAGCAGTGGTATGCCCGGCCACGCCGCCTCCGTGCAGCTCTGCGTTCAGAAACTTAGGATACTCATTGAGGATACTGACCAAAACTGTGAGTATACTTTGATTCTTTCTTTTATACCTTGCACGCGACGATCTTGCATCTGCTTAATGACACAATATAAAATGCCTTGTTGAAACTTAATGGATTGGTATTTAACATAGTATAAAGGTGCTCCCTCACCGGGAGCATTCGCTTGTAATGTAACGTTACAGAGTCGAGCATTAATCAGTGAGCGAGGAGAACCGAGCATTACAATGCGCACCTTGTAATGAATAATGATACAATGTGTAATATCTTGATACAACTTGTAACATCAATGCTACGTGACAATGAAGTCAACTTGCTATGGGATGCTCAAAGTCGAATATATATTGTTACATTACACGCGAATGCTCGTCAGTCAGGGAGGTAGTATTGTAATGTAATGCTCAAAGTCGAATCCATAATGTTACATTACACGCGAATGCTCCCGGTGAGGGAGCACCATTATACCATCTTATTGTCGAATTATCTTATTTATAAAATCTTATATATAAAATTCTCGTGTCACAATGTTAGTTACCGTACTCCTCCGAAACGGCTTTACTGATTTTTACCAAATTTTATTCGCCATCGTTCCTCGCGAAAAATATACCATCCTTATCACCTTCATAAGTGGCAGTATTCCACCGTTCGTTTTTCTCGTTACTTTCTGCCGCACACTGTAAAACTCTGTAAGTTGTGGAACAATCTACCACCTGACGGTGACAGTTTGTTCCAGAACTTTCGGTATACAATACTGCTGTATTTCTGGAAATACAGCAGTATTGTATACCGAAAGTTCTGGAACAAACTGTAGTATTGGTCTGGACCAATACGACCTGCAAACCTTCAAGAAGAGAGCGTAACCCCTGCGTCGGCAACGCACCTGTAGCTCTTCTAATGTTGCGAGTGTCCATGGGCGACGGTAGTTGCTTTCCATTTAGGTGACCCGTTTGATCGTTTGCTCCCTTATTTTATATTATTATTTAAAAAAATATTCAATCATGTATACTTTTGTCTTTCCTACGATTTTATTATAATATGTATAGATTAATAAAAAAATATCGAACAAACAATTAGTTTTATTAAATGTCTCTTCTGTTCAACAATAACAATATTCTCTTGATCTTTGTCGCGCCATATCACGCATGCGCCTGTCAAGTGTAACTCAAAACATATAGGTATCCTTTTCTATATCATTCGTTACGTATTATCTGTCGCATTCATTCTTGTAACCTATAGATATGTCAGTGGTAACTATGTATATGTCGTATAGGAACAAAATCTGAGGACCAATTTGTATGAACATACGCCATCCTTACTAAAATATCATTGGTCTTGTGTCTTGTTCTTGACCAATAAAAATAAAATACTTATATACAAAAACAAATATTATTATATTATTACTTTTACCAATTTTTTTTTTCAGTAAAATATTTGGGATTGCTAGCTATGTCTCGCATTCTGAAATCCCATCCCAAATCCGTGCAAGCGCATAAGGACCTCGTGCTGGCGTGCTTGGACGATAAGGACGAATCTATTAGACTCAGAGCTCTAGGGCTGCTCTATGGAATGGTTAGACATCATAATATGATAATATTATTATCATCTGTACTAATATTATAAGACAGGCTTACAAGATTAACTAGTTTACGTTGAATAGTCTTTAAAAAAACTCTCTTGTTTCTTAACAAAAAGGGCTAAAATATAAACACTAACAGAGAAATTAATCCAGGTAGATAGAGCGAACCTGCGTCATTTGGTCAGGTTACCGAACAGCCGTCACAACCAACATTGATTGTCACAGCCCGACCAAATTACTTACGCATCTTGCTTTTAATCAATTCCAATGATTCCATACAAACCAAACACTTCATAATATTATGTATTAGTGTATAATATGAATTTTGCTTTACATACTTTATATTTAATATCTAAACTTGTAGGTTTCAAAGAAGAACCTAATGGAGATAGTGAAGAAGCTGATGCTGCATATGGAGCGGGCGGAGGGCACGTTGTACCGCGACGAGCTGCTCACGCGCATCATAGAGATCTGCTCACAGAACAACTACCAGCACGTCGTCGACTTCGAGTGGTACATCACTGTGCTGACTGAGCTTACGGAGATGGAGACTAGCGCTAAACATGGTATGATATATTCACTAAGTTTCATCCACTGACCTACTATACTAGTGATGACAACCAATAACGATTAAGCGGCCATTTGCAAGTTACGTCAAATTTACTTCTCTTCCCTCTCACTGGGGGCGCTGATTCCGCTTCAAATAGGCACAAAAAAGTGGGTATCATAGGTCCAGCGTACTTGTATAATAGAGGTCAGTGGTTTCATCTAAATTGTTTCGTCCTATCTGCTAAGGATCGGCAAGGTGATTTTGTATCTTGCAATATGCAGTAAGGGAAAATTGTACAATGTCCGCTGTCAGTCGCCTGTTGCATTGCTGTCGCAAGTTACAAAATCACCCTGCAGGTAGCCATTTCCAACGGCAGACCCTGCAAAAAAAACCTTAATGCGACGGCGCGGGCGTACGTATCCCATTTCCGTTATCTATTTGTGAAAGTTCCATTGCCGATATTGATTTCATTGCAATGTAAACTTTGTTCATAGGCTCTTGAGAATTGCTACAGTTGTATTATTGGTACCAGAAAACAAAAGTGGCTATGGCCATTCAGAACTTTAATGGGGGTTTTTGGAAATATTTTTATTCACCTTAATATTTGCTACTTCCCAGGTGTAGCCATAGCGGCGCAGCTGACGGAGGTGGGCGCGCGCGTGGCGGAGACGCGGGCGTTCGCGGCGCGCGAGTGTGCGGCGCTGGTGGCGCGCGCAGCCCACACCGCGCCGCGCCCCGCCCACCGCGAGGTGCTGTACTCCGCCGCCTTCGTGTTGTCCGAGTACTGCACGTGAGTATATAACCCAGGTGTAGCTATAGCGGCGCAGCTGACGGAGGTGGGCGCGCGGGGCGTTCGCGGCGCGCGAGTGTGCGGCGCTGGTGGCGCGCGCAGCCCACACCGCGCCGCGCCCCGCCCACCGCGAGGTGCTGTACGCCACCGCCTTCGTGCTGTCCGAGTACTGCACGTGAGTATTGTGATCAATGGCGATATTTTTTTTTCGACTTTTATACTTTGACTTGCCTCATCATCAATAAGACAGTCCCGACACACAAAAAAAAACAATTTTCAGACTCTTTCAGTTTTTTAATGCCATCAGGTAAAGCTGTTAGTCAAAATAAATCTATTATGAAAAACATAAACATGGTAATTACTGTTTCATATTATGTTCCCATTAAGATATGCGTTACCCAGTGCTTATGTTGTCCGGTCATCAAGTTCATTACGTCTTAATATATTTGTATATTTTTAACGAAATATGCAACAACAGTCATATTTTACGTAAGGAAAACTATTTTGATGATAAATTCCCAGCGAAGAGACAGTGATGCGCGAGAGTCTATCACCGCTGTTGGCGTGCGCGGCGCTGGCGGGCGGTGCGGTGCGGGCGCGGGCGGTGTGCGCGCACGCCGCACTCAAGCTTGCGGCGCGACTCATGCGGGCGCACGAACTGCGGGGGGAAAAGGAACAGGCATTGGCTGTGAGTGTGTTTTTTTTTAATTGGTATATAATGCAATAATTATGTTATTATAATGCTTTGACTAGTTACGACAAGAACACATTTTGTTCAATAATAGTCTAATTGTAAACAAAAGTTGGGATGATAGTACTTCTCCCATAGTAAGGTTACGCTACGTAGGTATTACCTACTCCGATAGAGTTGTTATTTACTGTCTACCGTCTACCTTCTAATGTCTCTGACTATTTGTTCACCATTAGGAGACTATGGAAAAAGATGCTATTTTGAACAATGAGTTTCATTGGAAAAGTTTCTAATGTAACTTTTTATTCATTAGTTTAGCATTTGTCGAATTTTTACCGCGCTTAACAGACAAGGATAAAACATTGTCTAGAGTATCCATTGTGTTCAGTATTCTAAGTATATTTTTTGTAAGAGGGTAGCATTAAGTACTTTCATCTACCCAGGTGCTACACGAAGCTCTCGCCGGGTTCAGGTCCCTTCTGTGCAGTGAGGACATGGAGGTTCAGGAGCGAGCACACAACGCGACCACTTTACTGGCGCTGGTACTCCAGAAGATTGACCCTACGGACCCAGCACTCGACTTCCTCCCAGAGCTGGCTAGTGTCGACGATCAGAACCTCATTGCGCATCAGAAGTGAGTTTGAGTTTCAAATATTTTAGCTCAGAGCAAAACATCAATATTATGGAGTAATATGACAAGTTATTTTAACGGAACGACGGAGAGATTAAAGCTGATCGCACATTTGTCATCAGTCATCACCGTACGCGTCAAACGCACCGCATAATACACGAAATGCGGCATGTACGGTGCGGACAAATGTGCGAGGTGTGTTACATACAACGAATTATTAAATGCGGCGCATTCGTCGCGTGCGTGCTGATAAATGTGCGATCACCTTAAGATAAAGTAGGCGCTGCGAATAATACGACTGTGCTTTTTGGACTACACATTGAAGTAAATCTAAAAAAAACCAATTCTCTTACGTAAATACACTAACTTTCTCTCTTCACAAACCTATATTTCACAACATCCATTAGTGTAGTGCTCAAAGACCGAAAACGCTCAGTGAGCGGAAAAATAGCTCACAACGCGTTGTGGTCACAGTGAAACAGCCACGACGCGAAATTCGCGTTGTGGTTCTGATGAAAACGGCCACGACGCGTTCTGACAATAACAAAAAGACCATAACGCGTTCTGAACATTTATTCTTACCATATCGTCGCTTGGTAACAATACCAACAAGTCAAATTTGA
The DNA here is from genome assembly GCA_905187585.1 of Cyaniris semiargus. Taxonomy (NCBI): domain Eukaryota; kingdom Metazoa; phylum Arthropoda; class Insecta; order Lepidoptera; family Lycaenidae; genus Cyaniris; species Cyaniris semiargus. The sequence goes on along the minus strand of LR994554.1, from coordinate 9,557,556 downwards.
AGTTTTCAAGACAGACAAAAAACTTCGTATTCCATATGAGCGTAACATATACACATTACACACGCTATAAAAGAGTTATAAAACTCTCACCAACTTATTTATCCTAGTCAAGCTTTCTATATACTTAATTAACTAAATGACGCCCGCAACTCTGTTGTGCCAAAAGTCGTTTATCGCGCGGGAACTGTTCATTTTTTCGCGATAAAAAGTATCAGTATGTCTTTTCCCGGAACTCAAAGTATCTCCATCCCAAAAAGCATAATCCATTCAGCGGTTTCGGCGTGAAGAGGTAACAGACAGACAGACACACTTTCGCAATTATGAAATTAGCATGGATATTAACTAACGAAATTTTATTTCTAGCAATGGTTTGGAAGGTGATGAAGAGTCGCTAGAAGTCAAAACTGACTTCAGCGGCGGTCTGATAGAGGAGTTGTACCTGATGTTTGACGGCGAACTCAAGCCGGTCGCACCGAAGGCGCAGAAGAAAGTGCCCATGCCGGCCGAGTGAGTGGACTTTAAATTTTTTGTGTTTTTGGTAATTTTTGGTATGGATTTTAAAAATTATTTACTACTAGTTGTGCGAAACTTTCTTCTATCGAAATTCGTTTATTGTTCGTTCGACGCATACTCGAATAATAATTGACTGTACGACTGTATGAAAATGGCGTGCTTTTACTACAAAGACAAGCAGACTTTGTATAGTTATTAGCTACCTACGTAAATATTTTTTTATTAAGTTGTAAAGTTTTGTGTTGTAAAATGTAGTGAAAATTAACGTCTTTCAATGTTTCGTTGATAATGTCAATAATTTTAACAAAAAAAAAACCGTCTCCAAATTGCATTTTCCTAACATCGGACCACCTGTAAAGTATCCCCTTTCCAACAAAAAATTACATTTCTGTCTTTTGTTCATTAGCCTGGATTTATCGGTCTGGCTGTCGGAAGACCGGTGGTCGTCGGAGAGCTCGAGCTCGGACGGCGGGGAGGAGTTCACGCCGCAGGAGGAGCTCAAACACACGCCCACACTCACGCAGGAGGAACTCGATATGGTAAGACCACAGAACATGTAATACAATAAACGGGAATAACAAATTATACTAAATGACTCCCACAATTCCATCGTGCCAAAATTCGTCTATCGCGTAGGAACTGCACATAAAAAAATGTTTTATTTCTGAATAAATTTGAAACTAATATTTTTAGAAAGTCTACATGTTGCCTACCACCGGTTTGGAACATGTTTCCGGGATAAAAAGTGTCCTATGTCCTTAAAGTATATCCATACCAAAGTTCAGCAAAATCGGTTCAGCGGTTTGGGCGTAAAGAGGTAACAGACAGAAAGACACATTTTCGCATTTATGATATTAGTATGGATTGCATATAATATGCAATGTTAGCGAATGTGTATTGTGTAGTGTGTACGGTTCAACAATGAGTAACACGCCTCAGTGGTCCAGTCGTTGTTTCCAAGTTTGGCTAGGACAATACCAGAATGTTGATTTCAGTCGTCCGTCTCACTGGGTTGTGAGAGTAAAGTAGGAGAGAGTGCTCCTGTATATTGCGCATATACTTGGGCAATGTCTTTTTTTTGCAGTTGGCAAAATATTTCAAAATAAAAAGTATAAAGCTATAATTTATTGTTAGGGTTCTGTAGAAAAATATATAAAAACGCTTGATCTTAATAAATTGTATATCTCATAGTTGCGCGAGGCGCGTCGCGTGGAGCAGGCGAACAACCCGCACTATCTGAAGGGCGAGTCGCGCTCCTACCACGAGGACGTGCCCGTCGCCGAGATCGCGCTTGAGGTGCCGCTGCAGATACAGAGTGAGTGATATATTACAGTTCTACAAAGATGCAGGGCGGGATTTATATTTTTAGGGTTCCGTACCCAAAGGGTAAAAACGGGACCCTATTATTGAGACTTCGATGTCTGTCCGTCTGTCTGTCTGTCTCCAGGCTGTATCTCAAAAACCGCTTTAGCTAGACTTCTGAAATTTTTACTGATTGTGTGCTTCTGGTGCCGCTATAACAACAAATACTAAAAACAAAATAAATTTGATATTTCAGGGGAGCTTTTTTGGTCTTTTTGGCTCGTAATCCATAATGGCAACATGTAGACAGTTGAAATTTTCACAAAATCCTCAATTATATGTGTACTTTAATATTTAATAATAAATTTAAAATAAAATAAATATTTAAGGGGAAAATTGTGTTTTTTGGTATGTGAAAGTATCAGCGCTGAAAATATGGAAAAATTGTATTTTTTGGTATGGACCAAAAAACACAATTTTTCCATATTTTCGCTCTATAACGGTACGGAACCCTTCTATACATAAATCCAGGGCTGCGAGGATGTGACGCGGGGAAACACAGTCCTACAAGAAAATGAGGCGCGGACACTTTCATAACTAACGCCGCTTTATTGTGAGGTGCAGATTGAAAGAGGTGTTTCACATATTACGCTCTTTTGTCTTGTCTATATCAAGGTCATTTTTAATGTAGCCGAAATAAGAAGCATCCTATGATCGAATGTCATTTTGAGTGAGCTATTTCGCGTACTAATTTTACGTTCTCATCTCATGATAATTGTGAACCAAGGTCCGTGTAGGATCTAGGACTGCAATATATTGGCGTTATGACAGTAAATGTTCATAAAATATTGTTTATTTTGCAGCCAAGAGATCTGACAAGTACTTAATCTCAAGAGAGTCGTCGAGGAAAGCTAAGAAACAGAAGCGGACGTCAAAGAAGCGAAAGAACAAACACGACAAACATTCCAGCGAGTCGGACAGCGAAGAAGGTAAGTCATAATTACATGCTATCCCAATACTAGTTTATTATGTCTATCTTTTTTCATCGTTACTTATTGTGCACAATGAAGTACACTGTAATAGAAATCTGTCTTTCCCAAAATTTAGCGTTCCACTTTAAAGCGCAGTTTTATTTATCCAGAAATTTTCTCTCATCCGCTGTTCATGGCTACACCGTAAAAATACGAGAAGAACTTTGACGATGCAATAATATGATGCCCCTAACATTTCGTATTTCTATTATATGGTTCATCGCTACGTCTCGTTTAAGTGTCGACTGAACTTCCGATGAGGGTTTTTGATATTCCGTTTGCCACCAGGTGCCGCCATGTAGCCCTAGGATCTGTCGTGTCAACCCGCTGTCATTCACGATATAACTGTCATGTGTCACGATATAGCTATCATAATGTATATTTGATTCGAAAGACCCTACGGCTACATAGCTCCATCTAGTGGTAAATTTAATATTAAAAACCCTCATTTAAAGTTACGACAGAAAAAGTTGCCTAGCAACATCAACATATTGCTGACATTTCGTGTAGGACCATAACTTATAACAAAATGTATATTTCAGAGGCGTGCGTGTCGCGACCGAGCGTGGCGGTGGGCGGGGAGCTGCCGGAGGGCGCGCGATCCAGCGACGACGAGCCGCCGCCGATCGCCCCGCACCAACACCTAGACCTAGACCTGCATCTGTGAGTATCCGTACTTGTACAGGGTGTAACAAAACTAAGTGATAATACTTTAGGGTGTGTATGGGTCCCCTATTTAGAGTTCACTGTGAAAGTAGCAGCGCTGAAAGAGTAACTTTTTTTATCTTTGTATGGAAATAGTCTTGGCGCGCGGGTGCCCATGCAAATCACAAAAAATTTTTTGCTCTTTCAGCGCTGCTACTTTTACAGTGAACTCTATACAAGGTGTAACAAAACTAAGTTACACCTTTATTTAAACTTTAAAAAATATTTTTTAGTATTAAATAATTTTGTAGTAAATTAACTATTTATTTATATAATTTTTAGTGTTTTACTACATTTTTAGTGGTTAAATATTTAGTAGTAAATTTACTACAAAATATTTAAACACAAAAATTTTTTTTAGTGTTTAAATATTTTGTAGTAAATTTTTGTGTAGGAACCTAGGTAATTACTATTTTAAGCTGAAAAATAACTCACACATGTTAAATATTTTCGTATGAGAAAATTATTTTGGTATTACGTATGTATGAAAATTTCGATGGCACCCGGCCTCTTAACGATTAAACTATTTATGTGCCTACTACTAACCTAAACAATTTTTTTTTTTAATTATGACTAACTTAAGAAGACCGTATTATGTATTATGCATAATAACTCTACATAATTTTCGACTATTTTATGTTAAAATCTAATTATTATGGTATTCCACGAAAACAATGTACCTACTCACTTTATAAAAAGTTACCTATGTGTCAAGTCCAGAGTGTAAATCATAACTATTTTGATCGGCATGCTACCGATCTTATATGAGTTTAGTTATTTTTCGTGAAGAAGTAACAAACATACACACTCACAAACTTTCGCGTTTATATTAAAATGATTAGAGTGAAATGATATGGCCGTTTACATTCCATAGCTTTGTTTATAAAAAAAATATTTTTTTTTTATTTCAGGCCTCTCCGAGACGATGAGCTGTTGACGTCCAGAATACAACAGTACCCGTCACCTGAGATTGCCACGCTCAAGAACAAGAAGGAGACAAAGCAGAAAACTTCGGAGAAGAAAGAGAAATCTTCTAGCAAGAAGAAGTCGAAAAGCTCCAAGAGCAAACCCATAGTAGATCTTATGTTACCAGAAGACAAGAGTAATATAGAAGATAATTTACTTCTCGAAGCGGGCGACGCTCCTGTCAAGAACGGTACTGAAGAAACTCCGAAGCCAGAAAAACCTAAGACTGAGAAACATAAAAAGTCAAAGAAGGAGACCAAGGACAAAGATTCGAAGAAAAAGAAGTCGTCTAAGAAAGGTGAGAATATAGCAGTAATATTGTAAATATAAACTGAATTATATTATAACCTTCTATCTAAAGGTGATCGCACATTTATCAGCAAGCACGCGCCGTACGCGCCGCATTTCGTAAACTATGCGGCGCGTACGGTGCTGACAAATGTGCGATCAGCTTAATACGAACATTTACAGCTTGGCAAAAAAGTGTGGATTAAATGAGGGCGCTTTTCTTATATTGCAGGCAACCCTACGCTACGCTTGAACGCACTTTTGACACATAATGTACTGGTGTTGACAAGTACTGTAAGGTTGCCATAAAAATTTTTTTTTAGTTCTAGGTGTCACCGCGTCAGACTCTTTTTTGCCAAGCTGTACACATTTTAGCTATACAATTTTTTGTCATTGTCTGGCTAAAGGTGATCGCTCATATATCAACACGAACGCGCCGCATTTTAGAATTCGTTGTATGAAATGACGTTAAACCTCGCACATTCGTCGCCGCTGCATTTCGTGTAGGTACTATGCGGAGCGTATGGTGCTGACAAATGTGCGATCAGCTTCATTAGACGTAGAATGGCCTTGACAGGAAAAGACAAAACATTGTACAAAAATCGGCCATGTGCGAGTTGGACTCGCGCACGAAAGGTTCCGTACCATTATAGAGCAAAAATAGTAAAAGTTTTTTTTTTTTTGTATGGTAGCCCTTAATTATTTATTTTATTTAAATTTTATCATTAATTATTAAAGTATTAATGCAGCTGAGTATTTTGTGTACATTTCAAGTGCCTACCTATTGTCATCATTGATACCGAGCAAAAATGTTTGAAAAATCACGTTTGTTGTATGGGAGCCCCCCTTAAATATTTAATTTATTTTATTTTTAGTATTTGTTGTTATAGCGGCAACAGAAATACATAATCTGTGAAAATTTCAACTCTAGCTATTACCGCTCTTGAGTTACAGCCTGGAGACAGACAGATAGACATCGAAGTTTCAGTAATAGAGTTCCGTTTTTACCCTTTGGGTATGGAACCCTAAAAATGATGTCTTTAAAACACAGTATGGATCTTTATATTCAGTCAGGGAGCTAAATTGCTAGATGGTGTGGCAAGAATTAATTTAAGTGTCAGAGCAATGAAAACTCCTGTTAACTTCATCAATGTAATATTAATAATATTGCCTAATTTAAAAATACATTTTTTCAGACGTTTAATTGAAAACAACATAAAAACACCTATTATATATTTCAGATAAACATGAAACTAAATTGGGATATGAGGAAGCGCTAGGTATATCGACACCGAGCAAGGAAGTTGTATAGTGTATAGCTTAGACCCGAGATAACGGATCACTCACCTGCTGTCTCAGACCTCAGTGCAATTGATTCTTTGAACAATTATTTTATAGTTAGTTTCATGTAAACCGACTATGTTTTCATTCGTATTCTAAAGTGAAACATGTCCATTTATATATAAAAAAATAAATTTCTATCAATGTAGACTAATAAATATGTATAATCGTGTAAAGTTTTATTAAAACATGTTAACCCTCTGCAATGCTCATAATGTTGCTTTATAAGATTTTATTATAAGAAAAATATTAAAGTTCATTTTCTCTGTTTATAACAATTTTTCTCAACGCCTTTTCCTCTCGGTGCTGTTGGTCCTGCCCTTGAAAGAGATCAAAAGTAAGTTAAATATTTTTTTATCGCTTTTGATTAGCTGACTACAAAAAATTACAAAAACTCTGTAAAAGATGTAATTTGTTTTGTAAAAAATACTTAACAAATCTAAAGACTTATTTTGGTAGAATAATAACCAATAACAAATTAGAATTTTTCAAGATTCGAAAAAAGGATATATACAAAAACTACTGATATGTTGTTAATATATTTATTACTGAATACTCCAAATTATCACAAATCTGATACTATATATCCCACCAATTCTATAACTTTGTACTGTAACAAAATAAATATACTATACAAAAATAAATATTCATTTAAAGTTTAACTATTTGGCTTTTCTCACTGCCTTATACATCAAAATAATACAACAAAATAAATACTATTATAGATAAGTGATACTTTAATTAAAATCGCCCGTTCATATATATGCACAAATATACACATCATATTTCGGTCCATATTGAAATATTAAACCTGCAAAATGTAGTTAATCTATGTTTCAATTCAACATGAGGTTAACAGGGCAGTGACGGTAAATCAAATAGGCGAAGGTACAGGATTAATACTAAGTGAGTGTAGTATTATGTTTAATTAGCAACATATTACATAAATAATTGAAACATTGGACGAAAGATCTTCGATTATCTAAGCTAACAAATATTTTACACTAATGAATGAAATAAATAATTTAATGAGGAGAAAATTTTATCTGGGAACGCAGTCCATACCTAAAGTGGTATGTTACAAATAACAATTATAAAGGAACATCACTAGGAGTGTGACAATATACAATAACGATATCATTATAAACAAATTACATACATTTGTCAAAAATTGCATAACACTTTTTCTTATGACAACATACACTAAGGGCCAACGCTAAAACTCGCGCGGGCGCACGCTGGCGTATGTATAATGAAAAAAAGTATGGGCAGCGCAGGCGCGTGCGACGCGACGGATCGCGGACGCGGACGACGGACTGTCACATGCGCGGCGGACTGCGGGCACACGGCGCGGGCGCATGCTTTTCGCAGTTGACGTTGTTTCCTTTGACGTCTTTTTGCCAAATAATAAATAATCCATGGTAATCTACTCGACACAATTGTACACGCTCGAGATAAAAATTATACTAGCAGCGCTAAATGAGATGGGCGCACGCGACGGGTGCTCGCTCGCGGATTCGTGACCCGCGGCGGTCTTCCGACGCGTGCGCCCGCGCCCGCATCCCCCAGTGTTTTAGCGTTGGCCCTGACGTAACAATGAAGCAATTGTTTCGTACGGTTAGATTGTTCACAAGCAGTACACGATCTGAAGTAGTACAAATTACTAAGTCCTTCAACAATCCAAGTCAAAAACTAGACAAAGAACATAAACGCACAACATAGTTTAGTATTAATTATGAAGCATCCTTTCTTTCAAATCCTTTAGCTTTTCATTCCTTTTCTATTGATTAACGTTTATGTCCATCTAGTTGACCAGATATGATCTTGCAGGGCACTTACAAATACGTGATTAACGACCCAATAAAAGTAACGTAACAACTCATTTAAGTTATTATTTAAGTTACGTTTATTCGTCCGCTACGATAACAACTGCATACATGTGCATAACTAGTATCGTGCGTGCTGTTAAATCGAATTAAATCTATGCGTGTCCCAATAATATTCGAAAGTCAAAATGAGATTAATACAGAAAATAGCGATCTAGGCTAAATACAGCAATTTTTGTGGCTAAGTGAACGTTTTTTTCTTTATAAAGAATAGTAAGTAGGTTTACATTATTCCAGATAAAATCTGTTAATTAAGTGACACAAATACGCGCACAACGTATGTATTGCTTAGTTAAACTTAACCCGACGTTATTACACAACCGGGTTTCATATCTCACATGTCGATATCACGAACAGTGTCACGGTCAAAGTACAGGTGATCTATTATAGCTTGTTAATGTTGACAAGGACATAGTCCACATACCGTTCAATATAACTCGTTTATATAGAGATTAATACAAGTGATATTACTCACTCGCTTATAAATTATATTCTTCACTTACTTAAACTTAAAAGTTACTGGACTAATGTAAACCCACCATAGCCACACATTGCTACCACATTATTACATACAGTAGACTCTTACTAGACCACTCGAATCTAGAACACTTTCAGATATAATTTAGTAGCAAATTCTGCTTCGTGTTGAGCAAGTTTGATTTCAAGTCCGAGTACTACTGTATGATATACTACGATGGAATACTGTTTACTTCTCGAGCATGTACTTGGGTATGTCGAATTTGACGTCGACTTCGGCCTTCTTGGCGAGTGCGACGATCTCCGACAGTTGGACGACGAGTTTAGCGGCCTCGTCGAGGTCGTCGCGCGGCACGATGCGCAGACCGGAGTCGGCGATCAACTTGCGCGCCTCGTTCACTTTGGTGCCCTATAAAAATGCCAATGAGATTATAGTAAAAGTTAGAGTTTTGCCAAATAAATTCCTTGTCAGTTCAATAATGATCTGAAGTCATGACATTGAGTCCCAATTTCACCAACGTCTGTTAGTGTTAACAGCTTGTTAAAATGTCATGTCTTCTTTTTCATTCATATGAAAAACAAAAGGAGTAACGTGATACTAATTGAGCATTAACTTTAACAGTCGTTGGTGAAATTGGGCCTGAAGGTCACAATTCTTAAACCCGACTACAAGGTCACGCATATAAATTTCAACCGTTTTACTAGTTTTATTGTCGCTATTTCTAATAGAATAAGAAAGTATAAAATAAAATTTAAAAAATTTAGTCATAAATGAGCTAAACAGTGTTATCTCCTGCATAAATAAAAAGAAAGAGAGAGATAACATAACACATCCAGGGTTAACTTTAACCCGATATGGGTTAGTAAGCCTTAACAAGTGGGCCTTCCAAAAGTTTAGTTATAAATGAGCTAAATAGTATTATCTCCTGCATAAATAAGAAGAAAGAGAGAGATAACATGATACATAACACATCCAGGGTCAACTGTAACCCAATATGGGTTAGTAAGCCTTGGCAAATGGAAGGCCTTGACGGTGATATTATTTTGCGAGCTCTTTCAAAATGTAAAATGTCATAAGGACTGTTAATAAAGAGTAAAGACCTTTATTATTATTAAACTTTTTGTTATAAGTAGGTATATACTCAATCGAAATTACCTGTAATCTGACAATGACGGGTATCTGTATGTTGAGGTTCTTGGCGGCGTTGATGATGCCCTCCGCGATGACGTCACACCGCATGATGCCGCCGAATATGTTCACCAGGATCGCCGTCACTTTCGGGTCCGACAGGATGATTTTAAATGCCTCCTACAATAAAAACATAATCAGTATATAAATAAATAAAATTCATGCATTTATTTCAGCAAAAGCATAGTCATTTTTTGCTGTTTAAATTACTAAAGGGATTAGTTGTAGCTCTCACACTAGGATAACCTGTGTCGTGAGTCCTCCTTTTTAGAAGTTGGTTAATAAGATCGGCCAAGTACGAGCAAAATTAGGCCAAAAATTGTGTTTTTTGTATGGGAGCCCCCCTTAATTTTTTATTTTATTTTAATATTATAATTAAATATTAAAGTACACATATAACTAAGTACTTTGAGAAAAATTCAAGTACCTACCTGTTGCCATTATTGATATAGAGCAAAAAAGGCCAAAAAAATTACGTTATTTGTATGGGAGCCCCCAATGATGAAAAACTCAAAGCAGATATGTTACTTCTGCGCGCGTTGTGAAGATTCAAATACGGCCCAATTGGGTCGTCTGTTATTTAGTCTGCATCGAGCGCAGTCACGAACGTGCCGCGTCTTGTCTTACCTAAATAAATTGAAAATGACGTCGTGCGTGTTTCGAAAATGTACCAATTATGACTCAAAAGAAAACAAAACACATGGAAACTCTTACCACATGTCTTGATTGCAATAAATACCTCGATTATTTACATTTTCAATTATTTTTTCGAACAATCTGGAAAAAATCGAATTTTCGTCATAGCTCAGGCAAAGAAAGAGACAGCGATATGATTCGACGTTTAAAAATAGAACTGTTTCTTTTATGTAAATGGTTTTTCGTATCTTTTGTTTCACTTATCTGTCAAATTTGTCAATGTTTGCAATTTTTAATTTGAAAATTGTTCGGAAGAGATTTAAGCCGGAAAATAGTATGGACGTAACATATCTGTATAAGTAGAATATCATTGGGAGCCCCCCTTAAATATTTATTTTATTTTATTTTTAGTATTTGTTATAGCGGCAACAGATATACATAAACTGTGAAAATTTCAACTCTCTAGCTATTACCGTTCTTGAGTTACAGCCTGGAGACAGACAGACAGACAGACAGACAGACGGACAGACAGACAGACAGACAGACGGACAGACAACGAATTCTTAGTAATAGGGTCCCGTTTTTACCCTTTGGGTACGGAACCCTAAAAATTATATTTAGATGTCGCCCGCAACTCCGTTGCACCGAAAACCGTTTATCGCGCGGGAGCCGTACATTTTTCCGGGATAAAAAGTATCCTATGTCCTTTCCCGGTACTCAAAGTATCCATACCAAATTTCATCAAAATCGGTACAGCGGTTTAAGCGTGAAGAGGTAACAGACAGACAGACTGACACACTTTCGCATTTATTATATATTATATTTTGTCTGCCTAGCCCTGATTCAGCGAATCCGAATGGCTTCGGGTCTCTAATTCGCAAACTCATGTCGCTTTCAAGCAAACAACATTCGAATGTATCCATAAAGTTAATATACCTAGCGGAATAGAGAAACAAAGGCCTGAGCAAGCGAGATGTAACTATCAGTAACACTGCGTGGTAAAAAGAGACGTGTGATACATGACAGCAGCACTCTTTTTTTGACGTCCAGTCGGCACGTGCCGCAACGTTGACAATTTAATCTCATAGAAATCATGTTCAATCATGCTTGTGTAAGTGTATACGTACACATATTTTCACACACAGATGAAACAATTTTGGTTTTGTTTGACAGCTCGAGATTGTTGCTCTATTCTGCTAGGTATATTAACTTTATGAATGTATCCGAATTTTGCTGTCGTACTGACAGCTGTAGTGACGGTTCTTTTGTATGAGCTAAATAGTTTCCGTCGATCGACAACGTCTCGACACGAATGAGATTTTAACATTCAAGGACGGATACATATCCGAAGAATACAGTCCTGTAATCAACAATCTCCTACAAAAGAATGTAATAATAATTAAAATGCTATATTTTGTCTAGGTATTGTAAATGGTATTTTCAAAATAGTGCGTGTGGTTCGTGCTTTCTCTTTCATAAATATAAATAACATGAGAGATAACATCATCATATCTCCCAGATCTGCGCAAGTGGGTTCTCTGCCTCTTGACCTGACCTAAAACTGTTCGTTAGCTTTATCTTTTGTGTCGGGCATGGAAAATAATATTATAACATTTATAACACAGCTGCTCTAGAAGTATACACTTCAGCTTTTAAAATTATAATATAGCGTGGATAGATAATGAAGTTATTGGCATACTTTTTACAGGCATAAAGTATTGTTAAAACTTAAAAGGCGCGGAACACACTTGGAAAAAGACACTCATAGATGAAACTGCCGCATAGCGTCAAAATTGCCCGCAACAGCGGTGATGTCGTAGGCAAGACAGTTTCAAGACAAATTAGTCTTAGTCAAGACTGACTATAACGACTGCCTTGTCGTAGGTAAACGCTTAACCTAACATATCGATAGTCACAAAAGATCAATTTGCGTCGCAGTCACGTCAAGGCTCTAAATACCAGAGTCCCTAGCCAACAAGTTTTATTTATGGCTTTATAGAATCGCCGATCAAAATGGAGTCGACTTCGAACGCTCATGTCAATTCCATACATTTTGGTCGGCGATTCTATACAGAAGCCAAAAATAAAACGCGTTGGGTAAACCCTCTGCCCTCGGACACAGAAAAAAAACATACCGATACGGCCTGCGCGGTGGCGCCGCCGCCGACGTCGAGGAAGTTGGCGGGGTCGCCGCCGTACAGCTTGATGATGTCCATCGTCGCCATCGCCAGGCCCGCACCGTTCACCATGCACCCAATGTTACCTGTAACAATAGGGATAACAATAGGGATGTTGCCAAGGTCACCGCGGCTATAAATTTGTGTAATTACTCTCGTAACCACTTTTTGTACGAAAGTAGTATAACTAAATATATCAGATAAAATTTTGAGGAGTTCAAGTCACATTTTCCATCTGTACTTTGAGAATCAAATTAATATACTTTTTGCCTTATACACTAGTAGTACTTTATGATATGTTTATTTATCGAAATCGAATAGGCTCTGACACTACTGGATCGATTCTGGTTAGAATTCCTAAGCTGTAGTTGTTACAAAAATATAATAACTTTATAGTTTAATATAATCTACTAGCCACGTCTTCGTCCACGTCCGAATTTGGTTAGTTTTTGTGTGTATTTGCGTAAAATATATTAACATTTGTCATATTAAAATACACAAAATTCTCATGTCACAATGTTTGTGTGAACTGCTCAATCGATTCAATGAAATTTTGCATACATACATTCGTTAGGCTTGAGAATCATTTTTTATCTGCTTTTTGATATAATATATTGATGCTAGAAAGAATTTATATGGCAAACTAACGTTTGCCGGGTCATGTAGTCAAATATGTATATATAAAATTCTCGGGGCACAGTGTTTGTGCGCGAACTCATCCAAAACGGTTCAACCGATTATAATGCTATGTACATTCGTTAGGCCTGATAATAGGTTTTTATTTACTTTTTATATTGATACTAGAAAAGAAATTAAATGGCAAAACAATGTTTTCCGGGTCAGCTAGTTTCCTCCTTTTAGCTCCCGTCAATTTCTCATGAATTGCACCATCAGATCACCACTTTTATTAACATGTTACGAAATTCGGACTACATCTTATACAATAACAAAAGAATTTTGGAAATCCGACAACAGACGGCGGAGTTATCCGCCATGGTATCACTAAAATCGTCTCTGATGCTGGTGCTGATAAAAACCCCATCTCAAATTTCATCTTGATACACTAAAATCACGTGTTTAGGAAATTCTGCGTCGATCAAACCATCCTCATCCTCTTGAGAGCCATTATTCGTCCCATATAGGTGTTACTATTATTAATTTATTATCAATCTTCCAAACTCGTGAAAAAACAACCTTTCACATTTTCCAAATTGCAGTACTGGAATACATTTCAAAGAATTTGGGAAAGGCTCAAAAAATGTATGTTTAGGTACTCTATACCAAGTATCGAATATTTGTTATTTAATCTATTGGCAAGAAAATTTCAAAGATTTTGTCTTTTTCGAATAAATTTTCAGTTTCATAAAACGAAATAAGATTTGTTGGCTTATAACTTTTCTTTAGCCATAGAAAGACTAATAATTTTTTCATAGAAATAAAACTATCCGGAAGTTTTTTTGTTATTAATAACTTTAAAAATAAGCTAAAATTCTTTCATTTACGGCCTTTCAAATAGATTCTTAGATATTTTCAGATATTTCATAAAACACAAATATCAAAAGACTTTGTTGATTTGTGTATTTGAAAAAAATCGGCCACAATGCTCATAGCAAGGCAATGATTGGAGTAAGATACAAAGTTTGAAAGACAAAATCGTAGTAAATTTTAGTAGCTTTCATAAAGTTCTTTACGACTCACTCTTTTAAAGAGCTAAAAACTTAAAAACAGGAACTTTTGGCCTTAATTAGAAACTCTTAACTAGCTAGATTTTTTTTTCTATATAAAGTGCTTTTATTCATAATTCGCCTAAAATTAAATTCATGTATTTTTGAAAAATGGTATTCGGTTGACACTTGAAAATGCTCAGCAAGTTGGTAAGATCCTGGTTCGACACCAAAGCAATGTGCAAAACGAAAAATCACCCCTAGAAATGTGATGGTCACACTTTGGTGGTCTAATTGCCGGTGTGATAAGTCACAGCTTTTTACAAAACGGCGAGAGCATTACTGCAGATGTGTACATTGAAAACTGCCCACAATGATGGCGATGCTCGTACGTCTGCAACTAGTTTTTGTCAATTGATCGTCTCCGCTGCTCCTTGATGACAACGCGCGACCCCATTTTGTTTGGAAGCTCTCCCTCATCTGCCATACCGACTATTACCTTTTCCAAAATTGGGAAAACTTTTACCGGGAAGAAAATTCAACTCGCGAGAGAGCCTCTCAAAATGCCTTAGAAGTGTAGTCTGCCGTCCGGCTGACATTTTCAATAATGGCATCTATACACTGCCACTGCGTTGGTGAACGTGCATTGATTGCAGGGGTGATTACTTTGAATAACAGAAATAAGTATGTTCGAAATAATCAGCCAAGTGTGAGTCGGACTCGCGCACGAAGGGTACCGTACCGTTAAGGTTCGCGCACACTTTGTCGGCGCGTGCCGAAGCGTGCCGGGGTGAGTCGGGGCGCAGCGCAGCGCAAAATGCGCTATAGCACACTATTGCCGGGTCGGGTCGCATCACATTGACGGATTTTAACGCTCACTGTGCCGGGGCGGGTCGGCGCGCAATGCATCACATCACATCCATCGCATCACATCCGCGCGCCGCTTGCTATAGCACACTGTTGCCGGGGCGCAGCGGGTCTTGCCGGGGCGCAGCGGGTCTTGCCAGGGCGCAGCGAGTCTTGTCAGGCCGTGTCGCATTGACGGAAATCCGCCGAGCAAAAATCCGCGCCGATGCGCCCCGGCACAGTGTGCGATACGCGCATCCGCTTCCATACAAATTGTATGGAGGCGGATTTTTGCGATGCACCCCGGCACGCTGAGCCCCGGCACGGCCCGTCTCAGTGTGCTCACTCCTTTATAGAGCTAAAAATAGCCCAAAAATTTTAATTTTTGTATGGGAGCCCCCTTAAATATTAATTTTATTTAATTTTTAGTATTTGTTGTTAAAGCGGCAACAGATATACTTACACATTCTGTGAAAATTTCAGAAGTCTAGCTATAGCCGTTCTTGAGATACAGCCTGGAGACAGACAGACGGACAGACAGACATTGAAGTCTTAGTAATTGGGTCCCGTTTTTACCCTTTGGGTATGGAACCCTATAAAGAACAATTTTTAAACAAAACGGCAATATAATAGGTATAAAAGACCTTATAATATATTATGTAGTATATTATGTACTCTTCTAAATCCTTTCATAAATGTGCCATCACCTTTGTTCATACTCTAATTATTATCCATTATCAAGCGAATGGTCGAAGTTGTGAATTTAATTTTGCATATAATATTATAATGTTATCACTGTTTGACAATTTAATCTTATCATTTCTAGACCGTAGCGTGGTCCGAAGAAATTTATTCGATATTTCCATAGTATCGAGTACGACATTCATTGAAATCTGTATAATAACCTAAATTCGCAATAAATAAATGATTATGATTATGATTATTATGATTATGATAATACATTTTAAAAAAAAAACCGTTTTCAAATCGCTGTCATACACTAGTTTTTGTCAAAACTATATCGATTTAAAGCCAATTTATTTTTTCAATCTCTATTGCCGCGGCCGCTGATTCGTCTATCGTCACGAAGCTTCGTGCTATGAGACGATACCATTGGACGATACACGCAGATCGTCCAATGGTATCGTCTCAAGCACGAAGCATGTGCGGCCGCAACATATGGGTTTGACAAATTATTTGTCATGATAATATTATCATATTTGTAAACAAATATACATATTTTATTTTAAATTAAAAAGCCTTCTACAATTGTTCATCGGCTCCCGTTTTCTCCTGCAAAGGTTGCTTTTAGTGTATTTATTTAATTTTTGTTTGTTTCCCATGGTTTCGATTAAATATTTTCTCAATCCGGAGTAAAGGCAAAGGAAGTACGTCCTCTCCTCAGGTGCGCGCGAACGCGACTATTGGCGACTGAGAGGTAAGACAAATCTAGCGGTGAAGCGCGAATGTGGTTTTTCTTAAATATCTTTAAAAATATAGAGAATATTAAAAATACGCTAGGTCGAACCCTCGGTGATAGAATTTTATATGATGTGTAAAAATATTAACTTAGTCTAATGCATGGTTTTGGCAATATAGGAAAAATTCGTCAAAGTTAGATGCATTTTTGTGATTTTTTTCTATCGAGAAAATTTTACGATATCGTGTTTTGGCTCAGATCAGATTCTTGGAAATATAATGTAGTATCTAGGTTTAGAAAATGAAACAATTCGGGGCTTATTATCAAGTCCAAAAATGATTTATAAAATCGACAATTTTGGGTTAGTCGCCTTCTTAACATAGCTGTCGAACAAACTAGCCAGTGTATGACGTCATAAAGTGCTGACATTTTATATGGAGCGTTTTGGGAAGGTTGGCGTTTATTTCATGTGATTTTCGAATTGTTATATCTTGGAGAGTCCTTAAGATAAGAGTCATTCTTTCACCGATGTTTATATTTTTGAGAATTCTTTTAATCACCAATAAGAAAAAATATAGGCAACTAGCCTATTAATTTTACTAGCTGATCTGGCATAAAATATTGTTTTGACATACGGTATGGAAATACTGTTATGGAGACATTCTCCACGACCTTGCCACGCTTATCTTAGAAAATTCGATATGCACGATTCAGAACTGTGGCAATAAGAAAACTATATGTTGGCTAATTCTCAGAAGTCGGAGCTACACAATGAGAACACAAAATTACAACACAATCAACCGTTTTGGTGAACTTCGGTAATAAACACCGCAACATGAGAATTTAGAGATCATTAGCCAAAACTTGAGTAAATTTTTCCTCTTTAGTTTCGCCGAGGAGACGTGTCACTAATCGCAATCTACCAACTAACAGCTTGTCTGATCACTGATCTACCAATAGCTTGTTCCTGTGCGCCTACTCACTACTAGCCCATTGCTTTTGCATTTTGCGAGAAACAAAAAGCCAAACATATTTTTGTGTTTTTGGATATATTAATTGTTATTATTATTATTATTAAAAATCATGTAAATCACATAAACAAACCTCATTTTATGTCAAATAGCCTATTTTATTTGTTTAATACATTCCTGTAAATTTTGTCCCCAAAATTTGTGCCAAAAATTTCAATACATTTAAAAAAATAACTATAATGTTTACAAACGTTTCTTGGATTAAAACAAAACGTAATTGATGTGAAGTTGGCAACCTTGCCGAATGCGGGGAAGGGATGCCCTTTTTTTAAGCGTCGCAGTCATTTGTAAGCGGAACACACGTTTGGACCGCTATCCCAAACAGTCCTCTGGTAACTAATAAAAGGTGAGTTAATTACTTTACCAATTGTATATTTAGTTTATTGTTTGTATTATTTATGTCTAAACTGATCACTGATCAGTTAATTCTTTAACAACTATTTTACATCCGATTAGGATATATCTTGATATCTAACCGAAATAAACAGTACCCTGGCAACAGTCCCCTGTCATGAATTTAATGATTTGATTGGATATCTCGATTTTTAAGCAAAAAAAACTGTTTTTCAGGTTTCTTACCCAAAGGGTAAAAACGAAACCTTATTGCTAAGACTTCGCTGTCTCGCCTGTCTGCCTGTCTGTCTATCCATCAGTCCGTCTATTTGTCTCCAAGCTATATCTTAAGAACTACGATAGCTAGGCAGCTGAAATTTTCACAATCTATGTATTTCCGTTTCCATTATAACATCAAATACTAAAAACAAAATAAAATTAGTATTTATGGAGGGCTCCCATACAACAAACGCGATATTTTTCCTTTTTTGCTCGATATGAATAATGGATACAGGTAGGCACTTGAAATGTTCACAAAATCCTTAATTATATTTGTACTCTAATAATTAATAATAAAATTAAAATAAAATAAATATTTAAGGGGGGCTCCCATACAAAAATCTGTCACACTTAACAGTCCCGTCACGATTTCTTGCAAAATCGCTAATATCTCGGTATATACGCATAAATTCAGTGGACCTGCTTATCTAACTAAAATAAAAGTTAGTTTTCTTTAAAATAGGACATATTTTTTGGCAAGTGATTAAAATTATCAGGACAAAATTTGTATGGGACCTGACGAGCTTACAGAGAAATGCCCATACGTTTCGGCGCGATTTACATTAGGTTTAAAGATATTTATTATCTACAAAGTCAAGCTGCCACTAACATGATAACATTGTTTACTGATACTGATTTCCACCAGTTTAAGAAATTCGGACACTGATCTTTAGACTGCCACGGGCGCGTCATAAGTCATAACATTCCGATAAGGATAGTTTGCCGCCGGTCAACGCCACTATATTTAGTAAGAAGGTTATAATACTACTATATGTACGTATAGCTTTTGCCCGCGGCTTCGCTCGCGTTAAGAAGTATTTTTATTATTCAGGAATCAAAGTCTCAGCCCGATCGGTATATCCTCTATTTTATCCCTTGGGGGTAGAATTGATCAAAATCCTTTCTTAGCGGATGCCTACGTCACAACATCTACCTGCATGCCAAATTTCAGCCCGATCCGTCCAGTGGTTTGGGCTGTGCTTTGACCTTTGGCTTTTATATATTATTAAGATTTAGTGAATAATTAAGTATTATTTAAATCATCATTTACTAATAGATCTAAACTCCTTCCTGCACGCGCACCCCCGCCTTGGTGACGCCCACTTCGCAACGGGCCGTGCAGCAGAAATCGTAATATTTTAATTTCGCCAGAACTTCAAAACCAAACGTCCAATTTTAATCATTCAAAGACCAAATATTATCTACATAAACTGTGCTTAGTGGTGAAATAATTTATTTTGATAAGGATTAATAGCA
Organism: Cyaniris semiargus; assembly: GCA_905187585.1. Taxonomy (NCBI): domain Eukaryota; kingdom Metazoa; phylum Arthropoda; class Insecta; order Lepidoptera; family Lycaenidae; genus Cyaniris; species Cyaniris semiargus. The sequence continues at coordinate 9,538,215 of LR994554.1, read as the reverse complement.
TGAGTAAAATAAACGCGTTTAAATGAAGTCCAAAAAAAATTCAAGATTTTTAAATAAAAAAATCGTTGTTGTGCCTCACTCGACATAGATAGGTATAGTATGTCGCGGACTTTTTTGTAGATATTTATAAGATCTACAATTAATTGGAACATTTTATGGTTCTATCTTTTATAGTTTAGGCAGCGTACGCAAAATAAGTAACTTTTCTGGTTGATTTTTACACCTTGTGTCCGAAAAACCCAAATATATTACGGAACCCTATTTTTTCCAAAATAAAATTTAGCCTATGTTACTCGTGGATAATGTAGCTTTCGAACGGTGAAAGAATTTTTAAAATCGGTCCAGTAGTTTTTGAGCCTATTCATTACAATTAAACAAACAAACAAACAAAGTTTTCCTCTTTATAATATTAGTGTAGAATGTAGATGATAGCCGACAGGGACTGGTAAGCGACGAACTTTTTGAATGATAATAATTGATAATTATTGACTGAACTGAGATGATAAGATTTTCTATTATTTTGAGATTAATCTTATTGAGTAATAAATATAGAACATTATTTATGTCAACATTACGAGAAAAAAAATATCATTGTTGATATATTGTTTGTTGTCTATACAATAATATTTTGCTAACATATTGTTATTTTATTTAAGGAATATTACATGGGTAAAGTTAGATTAAAAATCAAACTTAGCTTAGTATTAAAAGTCAAAATGTGTTACATCTATGTCACAAGCCTCGTGGCTTGAATCACAGATATCTTAAGAACTCGAATCTCAAAGTGTGTATACTTAAAAAAAATGTTTAAATAATTTACCGTCAAGAGCGATGTAGTTCAAATCGAATTTGGCGGCTTCAATCTCCTTGGGATCCTCCTGCGATATGTCTCGGAGTTCGAAAAGCTCCTTCTGTCTGAACTGGGCGTTGTCGTCGAAACGGAACTTCGCGTCCAAACAGAAGACTGCAAAAATCAATAATAAGTTTAAGGTCTTAAGACTTCTCTCCACTAAGGCCATGATTGCCCCTATAATTAAAAACATAAGTGGATGAAGCCGGTTACTAACATTTTACGACTCTAGTATTTACTATATAATTCTTCGAAACTTCATCTTCTAGCTAATATATCTAGATAAACGTGAAATTTACATTTTTTGGATTTCAAATCATTTTCCTGCTCCTAAAGCCTCCATTTATGCAAAAAACTACAGTTTTCAAATTCTTAGTTACCCACTTCATCCACTCATGTCTTCAATTGCGAAGCTTCAATTACATACAGGGTGCAATTAAACCTTCCTGCCAAATTTTTTCCAGGACTTAGGTATCATTAGGAGAGTCCATTTAACCAAAAAAAATTGGGTGTTATTTTTTTTTCAATGACATATTTTATCCCATTTAAAATCGTTGCAGAACGGTCACTCGTGGCGCGGGGGTGACGCGTGGTGAGGCGCGCGCGCGGGGACACGTCACGCGCGGCCGACGCGTCGTGTCCATTAATTGTAGTGTTTTTTAGGATAACTTTCGGAAGCTATTTCTCAAAATTTTAGTACTGAGTGATTATAAAAGAAAAAATACGTGTATTTTTATTTTTAACAAGGATCAATATATCAAAATTTGGCAGGAAGGATTAATTGCACCCTGTATTTAATTTTATTCTCGACATTTTTCTATTGCATAAAGCAAAAGTATGCAGTAAAAAATGTTTTAATTCATAAAGTTATTTCATACGTAACATTTTCATAACGATGACTTCTGGGAGTTAAACTTAAAGAATTGGTTTGATCATAGCGAGTTTCTTACACCGGTCGGAAATAGTAGTTTCCGAATCGGTGGTAGGCATCGTATTCCCGACTCCCGACGTTAAAAAAGTGTATTTATAATACCTACTTTGAATAAAAAGACATTTTATTTCTATAGGTTATGGTATAACATCTTACATTGGCCGGTAAGAGCGTCCTCGGCATAAGGGTTCACCTCAATAAGTAGGGCATCCTTCTTCTTGAAGAGGTCATACATTTGCTTGATCATTCCCGATGCTTCTTCAGCGTGTGCGTCAAGCCCGATCTGAAATATTATGTTGACTGTTTAAGATACGATTGCATTATATCGGAACGCCGCGGAGGGGGCCGCATTTCCTTTGTATTACATGTTTTAATGGCCAAGTGTGCGAGGAAACGCGACCCGCCCCGTTGCAACCCGTTGTAATGTGCGCGAATGTCTAACGTGTGGTGAATTTCAAGTTTCAAGGTCTAAGCATTTGACCTTAGCATTGATTTAAAAATCAATTAGCTATGTCTTTTAGTAGCTGTTATGTAAGTGACATTAACAGCAGCACTCAGAGACAATAATTGATGACTACTTAGCTTTAATTTAATGAGGAGTTTGACTGAAAATATATGGAATTTACGTCTAAAGCTTCATTAAATTATTACAGTTAAGAAATCATAAAATCTTTCTGAGTGCAGCTTGGTTGAGACAAGCCTAAATGCTAAATCTTAAAAATTCAAAACGATACAATAAATCAAAATGTCGAAATATGTATTGACATAATATAATACACCTTTCATTGTTGTGGACACGTGTACTATATAATATTATTTTGGTTTGCTATACGCGATGTATGGTGCGCGATATTCTTGTGCTATGAGCTATATATACTATAATAGCGTAGTCTGAAACCAGCTTTAAGCTATAACTTAAGTTTTATATAATTAGAATTATTTAATATATAAAATTCTCGTGTCACAGTGTTTGTGCGCGAACTCCTCCAAAACGGCTCAACCAATTTTAATGAAATTTTGTATGTATGTTACGCTCAAAGATCGAAAACGCTCAGTAAGCGGAAAAATAGCTCACAACGGGTTGTGGTCAAATAGCATATCAGCGAGGACACGTATTTCGCTATTTGGTCTTTTTGTGATTGCCGGAACGCGTCGTGGCCGTTGTCATTAGAGCCACAACGCGAATTTCGCGTTTATCTGGTGTAAATGCTAAATTGTTGTGGGCAATGACATCCTCGTACTTAACATCAGAATTCAGAGTCCGACGGGTCGGACGGACGGACATGATGATATGACATTACGTCACGTTGACTTAAATTTACACGTCACGTCAACGTACCGTGCCACGTTACCGCACCGTTCCACGTTGACGACGTCGTGACGTGGAGATGTGGACAGGCTCTTTGCCGACGCGAACATTCCTCTTTGCGGTCGCGCAAGTGTGCACAGCGCTATAGCATTACATGGGCAGCGTCTGCCGCGCGGTAGACGCTCCCGCTTCGCAGTCGCTTTGGTCGCGAAGGTTTGGCCGAAGCCTTACTGTGACCACTACGCGTTGTGAGATATTTTTCCGCTCACGGAGCGTTTTTGATCTTTGAGCGTAACATGTACATTCGTTAGGCCCGAGAATAGGTTTTTATCTATTTTTTATATTGATACTAGAAATAATTTATATGGCAAAACAATGTTTGCCGGGTCAGCTAGTAGAACATATTAAGAGTCAGGCTGGTTTTAGTGTCACGCGGATCGTCGGTATGGATCCCTCCGTAGACCAATCTGTATGAAGTTTTAAGGAGTAATGCGGACAGGTACGTACGGACCCCTCCGCATTACTCTAAAACACTCCTTATAGCATAATGTATATTGCATGTATACGGAGCGATCCGTACCGACGGTCCGCGTGACACTAAAACCAGCCCTAGGCCCAAAACCTTTTAAAATTAAAAGAATCAGAAAATAAAATACCATACCTTCTTGATGACCCTGCAGACTTGGTCGTCTGTGATGCCGGTGACGATGTCGATGGGCTCGTACGTGATCGCGTCCGGGTTCTCTGCGGCCACGTCTTCGATGTTCACACCGCCCTGGGATGACGCGATTATCACTGGACCCTGGAAACATAGTATGAGTTAAACCTAAGGAAACAGGGAATAATATATGAAATCGTAAAAATTTAGGCAAACAGAGCTAAAATGCAGACAAAATCGTAGATAGAAGCTTGAGTGATAAAATATTATAATATGTTAAAAGAAACCGATTCCTAGTCGGACCGACATAATTTAGTCGGGTATTGAACTATTGAATCTCACTCACATTTCGTTTCGCGTTACCCGATCAATTAATAATATAGGTCCGTCGTGTGCTTAAGAATCAGTTTTTTTGATGGTACTATCAGAGTCATAATTAATTCATAGGCAGATGGCGGACCTACGTAATTTCGGCTAATTATGTCAAGTCAATGTAAGGCGTAATTTATCGGCTGGGCTTGACAACCCGACCAATATTACGTAGGTCCACCATCTGCCTGTGAAGTATGAACCAATTACTCCGATGGTACATAAACAAATAAATTAAGACAATGAGCAGTCTGGTTTCAGCATAATTGATGATTTTCGTCGTCGAAACAAAGATGTTGATTGACATATCAGTACTACATTTGATTTATTGTTTATCAATATTTGCAGTCTATTATTACTTTAACAACAAACTTCCACAGTTCAAGGATAAATAATTAATTATATTTGTGAGTGAGCATAAGATATTCAATAATATACAATACAATAATGCTCCGCGGGCTGCAGCCATTCCATACTAGAGTTTAAACAATCATACTATGTATGTACCACACGAACTAGGACTCAATAGTAAATGACCTCATTCATAAATGAACTCATCAATCAATACTTACATTGAAGCTACGTTCCATCATGATGGCGATGTAGTATTCTCTGCGGGGGAATTTCCTTTCCGTAACCATGACCATGTTACAGATACGACCAGCGGCACCAGTCTGTTTTGTTACCAGGTATTGCTTCAGCATCTTGCCAACTATCTCACCAGCAACTTCAGGGCTAAAAATATCATTATATTAGCTGCTAATAAATAGTATGTTTAGTTCTTAAGCCAGGTCTATTGAATAGCCTTGATTTCATTGCATCTTTAATGAATTGCATGTAGCCTAAAATTCGTAGCAATTAAAAGTAAGAACTCAATTTTTATCTATGCAATGAGGGTAATGTGATATCATCCTTACTTTGCATAAATATACATTACAAGACAAAGTATCAAAAATATCTACGAATATATAAAAACTAAGGAAATGTAACTCCCATACTATTACCGTTTTAAATTTGGTTCCTTTCGAACTGTCATGTAACATCAGCCTGATACCGCTGAAGGCCACCTAAATATTGCAAATGTATTGAAATTGAGTGTACCTAGGTACACATTTTTGACAAGTATTGTAGAACATGTTTTTTGACGGAGTTGCTTTTCCTTAGTTTTTATTATTCATAGAAAAACATACACAAATAAAAAGTATTCTAAAACAATCACTTCAAAAATCATGTAAGTTTATTCCTCTAAAGGTTCTTATGAATATTTAATAAATCTTAAACAATAGAAATTAATTAAAAGTTTTTGTTACTTACGTATCAACCATGCGGACTCCACCTTTGAGTCCATTTTTGAATGCACCTTTGCCCCTGCCACCAGCAAGTACCTAAACATAAAAAATGGTAATGGTAAATTAAGGTAAAAAAAAAGTATGGTCATAGACTACTCCAGCAGTAGTCTATAACCTTAGGTACTTTTTTTACCAAAAAAAACTTACCTGAGCCTTGAGCACTATGTCTTGAGTATTAAGTTCCTTGGCAAACTTGACTGCCTCGTCCTGGGTCTTAGCAACATGGAACTTTGGCACCGGGATGCCATGGTCCCTGAGCAGTGTATAACTGACATACTCATGCACATTGAGGTGACGAACTTGCTGTTTATTTGGTGAATTGTTGTATGGTGACACTGCCAGTGCCTACAAAAAAAAAGAAACTGTTAAATCCGAATGATAGTAATTAAATATGAAAATAGTAATTGTATAACAATTAAAATCTTTTGTCCACAGCCCCACCCGCGTAAAACATTGAACTTTTTTGAAAAGAACAACCTACATAATTATTATTTCTAAATCATGAAATAAAAATTCATTTGAATTATGGAAGGTATGTGTTAATGTATCTATTACATGCCAGTATAATTTTAAATAATGCTTGAATTCGGGAGCCTTGTTTTTTGGCAATACAATGTAATTACATAACAAGATCAAATACTTAACATGATAGTTAACATTGAACTTCAATTGGTTGAATACTATTATAAGATTTATTAAAATGTACATGAAGATAAGCAGTTGACAAGGAAAAACGTCGAAACATTATGTAAGCTACAAAGAATAATAATTCAAACAAATAATACGTTTTATAATCTAATAAAAATAAACACGTCCCTTTGTTGGTGACGTAAGGATTAGCATTCCTTCGATTGACCTTGTCAATTCGTGATATTAATAAATAAATTGGGTTCAATCTTCACGTGCGATAAAGGTATCAGTATTAGAAAATAATTTAAAATTAGCGCTTTTCCATGGCAATTGTTTAATTAAATATGCAGACACTAGCCCGCAACTTTAACCTGAGGTATGAACTTAAAATATACATCATTGGAAATTAATATTAACTTATACAAAACAACACTACAAAACAAAGGATTTCATTAATATATTTACCTTTGAACCATTTTTAAAAATGGCTTTTTCCACAAGACCAAAAGAACGAGGTAGTAAGTTCGCCATTTTACAGCTTTGACAACTGACAGTTGCAAAAGCCAAAATTGACGGCCGATGGATGACAGCATGAGTGATGGATGACAGCTATGGATGACAGCATCCGTTTTTTTTTAAAGAAATAAATGCATGAGAATCGTTTGTTGTCCCGCTGAGGTTTATTTAAAATAAATGTGTTTAACTATGGATCTACCAGAATCTGATGGCAAAAAGTGAGAAAATAAATTGACTCTAGCAATACCGGGGTAATTGGAATAAAACATTTTGATCCTTTTTTTTCTTATAGCGGCTGATTCTGTGTGTTAAACATGTAAATATAAAAATTTATCCAATGATCAAGGATATTTTTTGAAAATCTGCTGTCAAAAATTGCCATCAGATTCTGGTAGACCCACTGACCTCTATAATACACTGGACTGGCTATGCCGTACAAAATGACAGCTATTTCTTGTGCCGATTTTAAGCGCCGCGGTGAGTGTACTGTGAACTAATTACAGCTTGGCAAAGAAGAGTCTGACGCGGTGACAGCTGGACTAAGAGTTTTTATTTATGACAACACTACATTACTTGTCAACTCTAGTATATATTGTGTCAAAAGCGAAGCGTAGGGTTGCCTGTATTTAAAGAAAAGCGCCCTCATTTAATCCACACTCTTCTTTGCCAAGCTATACATAGAAAATAACAACCGCCATTTGCAAAATAGTAGTTCCAAGTACACTCACTACTGCTTTTGCATAGCAATCAGCGCCAATATGGCGACTTTCAAATAGGAACATTTTATTGATAGTAATCGCCGGTCCAGTGTATTATAGAGGTCAGTGGGTAGACCTATAAAAACTAACAACTAACAGGACGTCTATCCTTGGTCTGTGGCTCGCAAGTCGTGCTATAGTGCGTTTCATCAAATAGTTCCTTTGCCGTCATGTTGGCACTAATGCAAATTAATGTTGCCTCATTACCCTTACTGTGCTACCTTAAATTAAGGGAGATGGGCATTTCTCCGGATTTGGATTATTTAGTTGATTCCCTGGTACATTTTTATTTCTGCATATTTTTTAAAATCAATAATCACATATTCTTCTTAAGTGAATTATAAAAATAATTATCTATTTGGGCCCTTTTTCACTTCACAATTTTAGAAGATATTTTGATTTAAATTTTTCTAACCTAGTGATTCAACAAAGCTTATAGAAAAAAGCTTTTTCAGCTAAATAAACATTTTCAATTAAAATATAAACATGTATAAAATTGGCTACAAACTAAATTTGTTCGTTAAAACCAAATACAATGAATTTAAAATAAATTTATTTGAAATATTTTGACTTTAAGAATTTTTTTTTTTTATATATTTTACTTATTGGTGTCATTTATTTGTATCAGAATATGAAGAGTATGTAATTTATTTTAATAAAAATAAACAGATATGTACCAATTAGATAAATAAATGTAAAAGATTTTGATTCCCTACTTAAAATACCCAGGGAATCATCCAAATGTATGTAGAGGGAATCAATAAAAAGTTAGTTTTTCCTGAGGTGTACAAAAACTGTGCATGTAGGTTAAACAATAAATAGACTAACTAAAAACCATACTCATTATCGTCGTTTACATCGTGTCTAAGCAAACTTAACTTTGGAAATGACATTGTAATTAGCGAATAGGGAATCAATTGTGTAAGGAACCAAGGGTGAGGGAATTAGATATTTTCCTTTGTAACTCGGAAACGGAGCAACGGATTGTGTGACCTCCTTCCATGATGTTTAGAGGGCTACTGAACCTCCCGCCCCTGCGCATCCGCAACCACGTGCTACTTATAACTAGGGAGGTACGAGCCTCCAAGTGAAGCGTATAGGGAATCACTATGTGAGCCAGGACAAATCTTAAAATGACTTCCTATTTATATAACGATATGTATGTTAATTTACAACTTTTTTATAAATATTTTGTTCATGCTCTAACGATTTAATTACTTTGAAATTAGAATTTCATCGTATTTGTGGTATTTTTTGGGAATTTATGGTGAATTCTGGGGACAGGACAGGTCCAGGGAATCAATTTTTTGACCTTTAAATTTATTTTAATTATATTTACAATTAAGTTTTTCTAAAAAACCTAAGTGGCCCAGTTAGATCACACCTTATTTTACTATAAAAAAAATACGGAAGTCTATTTATGTAACTCTGCGGGTACTTTACACGTCCGGACAACTAAATTTTGTGGTTTGGAGAAATAGCCAGATAATATTGTTATCACAAAATACTTTTAATAATTCCCTATAGTAAATTTCATATAATTCTAACTTTCGCCCGCGGCTCTGCCTGCGTTAACGTCTATCGCTCGAGAACCGTTCTTTTTCCCGGGATGAAAGGTACCCAATGTCCTTCTCTATACCCCACACAATGTGTACTTATGAAAGTTTCATGATGATCCGCTTAGTACTTTATGCGTGAAGACGTAACTAACAAACAAAGTCACTTTCGCATTTACTAGCTAAAAGCCTTGAATTGTGAGGGCTCGCGTCGTCACGCCTTGACTGAGTGATGATAACACATCTACATAGTTTTTCCGTAAAATGTACCACAAAATGTACAGACTGACGGCTGTGGGATATACTAGGGCTCGCTTCGCTCGCCCTGATAATATTATTATACTAGCTTTTAGCCCGCGACTTCGTTCGCGTTTATGTAGTTTTCGTCACTAGAAGTGCATTGCATCAAATAGTTCTTTTGGTGGTAATGGTAGACACGCTCTGCGAATATTCATAAGTTTTACTGTGTTTAAGGGTGATTAAACTGATGCTGGTAACCCTATTTCACTAAGCTGTAATGGCGGCAACCCGAGCTTGTACACATCTTAATGGAATTATTGGGGCCTCGTTACGTTTTTCACGTTCACAAAACTCTTTCACTCTTAGCACCATCATTCTTTCACCACTCTTTAATGTTTTCGGCATGATTTTCTCACGAAATCACAGTAAAACTTATGAATACTCGCAGAACGTGTCTACCGTGCTTACGTTATTGACAGACAGGAATGCCAACATGATAGAGCTGTAAAAGTAACGAAAAAAAGCGTACCCGTATGTATTCGTTACTTTATCTGGTAGTATTCGTTACTATCTTATCGTTACTCGTTACTCGATACTTTTGAATTTTGATACCTTATACTGCATACATAAGTCATAACAACCAAGTTTTGTTGATTATTGGATTCCGTACCCAAAGGTTAAAAACGGGACTCTATTACTGAGACTTCGATGTCTGTCCGTCTGTCTGTCTGTCTCCAGGCTGTATCTCAAGCAACCGCTACAGCTAGACTTCTGAAATTTTCACAGATTGTGTGTTTCTGGTGCCGCTATAACGACAAATACTTAAAACAAAATAAAAATAATATTTAAGTGGGGCTCCCATACAACAAACGTGATTATTTTTGACCTTTTTGCTCGTAATCCATAATGGCAACATGTAGACACTTGAAATTTTCACAAATATATATATATATATATATATATATATATATATATATATATATATATATATATATATATATATATATATATATATATATTTATTCACTATTTTTCCCTACTTTCACTCTTTCACAGTACGGAACCCTTCGTGCGCGAGTCCGACTCGCACTTGGTCGATCTTTTGTATATTTGATATGTTAATAGTTATTTAATTTAAAAGTAACATTGTCCTACAAAAAGAACAATCCATATTTTAGGACCATCAAAACGAAATTTTAAATCCTTTCACTTTCAAGAATTTTCGCAGAGGAAATTGTTATTCGTCTTATCAAAATGAAGCTACTCACGAAAAATTTGCTTGATAATAATTTTAAAAAAATTGTTCTAGGGAACCCGGACTATAAAATCTTTTTTCTTAAAAAAATAATTTACACCTAGAACACTGCAAGTGTTAACGCTTATCATTTAAGCTGGTATGCGATATGCTCGTCGCGACATTTTAGTAAAAAAAAACATATTAAAAAAAAAAATGGCAACTACGAAAAATGCGAGTAACGAAACGCATTCGTGAGTAACGTTTCGTTACTCGGTACTAGATGGCGTACCCGTTACTCAGTCAGTACCAATACATACGGTTTGCTACAGCTCTACAACATGACGGCAAAGGAACTATTCGATGAAACGCACTATAGTAACTAATATCTGATCTGTGAACGCACTCTAGTAATGAACAGATTACAGAACATTCTTCAAGCCGTACGGGCTACGGCCAACGGAAGTCGGAAATCAGGACAAGGGCCCACAAGTCCTGAATATAGTCCTTTCTGAGTCCTAACTCCAGGCTCCTAAATTCCTGACTCATGAGCCAAAAACTCAGGACCCACGAGTCAGAAGATAAGAATTATGACACTTAAGTTTTTATTAAAAATAATAATTAAGTTGTTATCATGTGAACCAAATGTCCAAGTATATAACATCCAATGTTTTGAATAACATATACGAGGTATTAAGACACAGACAGTTTCTCAAATGTGGTAACTGATGGCGTTAGCATGTACATTTTAACATAGGTAATAATATTTTTGATACAAACTATGACAATGTCCACAGTCCACACTTGGTTCACACGTACCAGAAAGCAGTAATATTTTTAGAAGTTTTTTCAAGGATACTGGCTAGCACTAAAACGCTTTTTTATTTATGTAAAATCTTTTATTATTTTACTTTAGTCAATATCTTATATTATGATACTGATTTATCTACACTATTATAATAACAAATCATTTAAAATTAAACCTTTTTCATATCAATATTAAAACTATTGAGGTCTGAGTTTTTTTGTTGATGATCTGTCCAGATGCCGTTTCCACTGAAATAATGATTTCTTTCTAGCAAATACAGAATTAAACTGAGTTTCTGTTTGCTGCTTATTCTTTTCAAATCTACATCTTCGTGTAAGACTTTGAGAGCATGAGTTGATGTTTTAGTTGCCCCATTAAGTAAATTTGTAGTTTCTCTAATTTTGCTCCAGGGATAGAGAAGAATGGGACAGTTTTCATAAATATCATCGGTAGAGTAATCAACACTTAACTGATCATAAACATATTTAACTTGAACAAGGGGGACATTGATCCAAAATGGGTGTCTCTTTATCATGTTACGTATTCTGCTAGCGCTATACTTTTTACCCATCGCTTGACTAATACAAAAGATTAAGTCCTTTCCTTTACCAAGGCGATCACCAGGAGCTTTTTCAAAGACCTCATAATGAGCATTACTGCCTGATATAATGTTGAGACTCAGACACTTCTTGTCCATTTTATATAGCTTCATAATTCTGTTTAGTGCTGTATTGTTGTAATGAATAACTTTTAAAAATCTTGGGTGATTATAGAATGCATTAAACTCAGGTATTTCTTTGGCTTTTTGCAATCTTTCTCTAATGGTAGCGGGACTCAGTGTGAATAGTTGAAGACATCTTATCTGCGCTTCAGGGCTTACTCCAAACTCATCTAGCAATTGTTTAATCTCTCTCAACGTATTTACATTCTTCATAGCAATCTTTGGATGCATTCTTATGATTTCTTTAATACTTATTCCACCTATAGACTTGAAGCTGTAAATTATTTCTTTCAAATTATCAGGATTTGCATGTATCAAATAAAAATTAGATTTAATTTTCTCTATAGACATAGCAATGTCTCTCTGTAATATTATTAATGTTTCGTTTATAGCTTTTAAAGGTCGATGTTTAAGTGTTGGATATGTCTCTAATCCTCGAACAAATTCTTCTTGTGTGACATCTAACATAAGCTCCAAGTATCTCTGGATAATCTTCAGTCTTAATGAAAATAATGTATATTCATTATAATCACCCAGTACCAAAGTAGTGAGTGATGTTGGCCACTGTGTCAAACAGCTGGCAAGTTTGTTTTCCACATTTAGAGATGGTACAATTAGCCCCTCTCTCTTTAAATCTCCAACTTTTTTATGCCTGATTATATTGAAATATGAGATTAAGTTATTCGTACTTACTTCGGTTATTCCACATTCTTTGAGAACCTTGTATCGAAACTTTAATGTAATAGGAAGTATACTAAAAAGTGACGGCTCGCTTACAAGGACTTTTGTAGGGTATCCTAAGTCGTATACTGTCTGTACTATACTCTCGAGTTTATCATCATCAATTTTTTTTATTACTGGGTATTTCATTTGCAGAAGTTTGCCCCTGCTCTCACTTATTTTAAGAAGCTTGCATAGACTTTTTAGGTTATCATTGCTAGTGCAATAACTTGAACGAATGTATCCCCATCTCCATTCGCAGAGCTTTATTTTATAGAAACTACGTAGAAACATATAAACTTATTTATCTTGTTAAAATTATTAAATTGAAAATAATGTTTTTAGTATCACTGACATTAGTATTTTTGTAAACAATATCTTCTTGTCCCTCTTTTCGCAGATTATAAAATATTATCATAGACTCAATTTTCTTATGGTGGCACTTCACATGGCTATTGGTATATTTTGCTATTGAGTATTGGCTATGTGTTGCATTTGGCAAAATTATTGACGTATAGCTTGGCAAAGAAGCGTTTGACGCGGTGACAGCTGGAACTAAGAGTTTTTATTTATGACAACACTACATTACTTGTCAACTCTAGTATATATTGTGTCAAAAGTGAAGCGTAGTGTTGCCTATATTTGAAGAAAAGCGCCCTCATTTAATCCACACTCTTCTTTGCCAAGCTGTATACACAAACAAGCAAATAAAGGCAAATACGGCCTTCCACACATGGACGTCAAATACCAAACTTTTACTTGATTTTGTTTACTTGCCTATTTGACTCTTTTGATGTGCGTCAAAAACCGACAAAGGTACGGATATGTGTATTTGGTATTGGTCATATTTGTCAAATAGGCAAATAAAGCCAATACTTTGTCAAACATACAGTCTACACATGGTGATTGTTTGGTTTGGCGAATACATCAAAATATATGCAAATAGCAATGACAAAAGAAACAAGAGGACACGAAATTACCACGAAAGGAACGCGCCCGCGTTCAAAAGTTGAGGGCTAGCAATGGCGGATTTTACTAGAGACGATGTAAAAATATCGATATCGATACTTTTCCAATTCCAATCCTATTAAGTAAAGACAAACACCTAAATTTATTGTAGTTGCAAATAAACTTTATTATTATTATTAATTTGGTCTTTAATTCAAATTTTGTGGACTAAAAAGTAAAACGGCGAATTTTACAAGAGACGTCACTGAATGAAATAATTGGCCAAGTGCGAGTCAGACTCGCACACGAAGAGTTCCGTACCGGTATAGAGTGAAAGTAGACAAAAAATTGTGTTTTTTGTATGGGAGCCCCCCTTAAATATTTGCTTTATTTTAATTTTATTATTAATTATTATTAAAGTAAAAATATAATTTTAAGGGTTTTGTGAAAATTGTGCCTAATTGTTATTTGTTACCATTATTGATAACGGACAAAAAAGGCCAAAAAATCACGCAAAAACTCACGTTTCTTGTATGGGAGCCCCCTATTTTATTTTTTGACCGACTTCCAAAAAGGAGGAGGTAATACGTTCGGCTGTATCTTTTTTTTTATGTATGTTCAACGATTACTCAGTCGTTTGTGGTCCGATTTTCAAAATTATTTTTGTGTTGTATAGGGTTGAACTCGGTACCATGTTCACAAAAGTGATCTGATGATGGGATCCTTGAGGAATCGAGGGGTCTCCTTGAAATTTGTATAGAAACATGTAATGATTTCGATTTCGTGGGAAGTATTCTAATTTTTTCTGAAGCATTCGAGATGAATGCTACCAAAAAGTAAGACTTCGCACCAGGATTATACCCTGGATCCGAAGGTACCGAACAGAACTTTTGAATGCTTATAGGTACAGGTTCGGGGATTTCAACGTTATTTAAACAACTGAAAGCATAAGCCAACACATCAATTTGATTGATCATCATCACCACAACCATAATTATACCATGGGTCATCACACTATGACCCAATTATTGGTACTTTTCGTGATATTTTGCATCGAAGCAGTGGTTTTTGATGATGATTTCGCTATTTGTGGACCGATTTTCAAAATTCTCATGTTGTTGTATAGGAAATAATCTTAATATTGTATAACAATTACGAAAGTGGTAAGCTGATGGTGGGATCTATGAGCAATCGAGGGAAATCCTTGAAATTTATCAAAACACTCATAGTGGTTAAAATGTTGTTTCTAGTAAGTTAAACATATTATGTTACGAATAGGAAAAATTTCATACGAAGGCGTCTCTTGATCCAAAAGATAAAAGTTAAGAAATTACAAATACAAATACAAATAGTTTATTGACCATAAATTATTGGTTTACAATCATTTTTACAAGTAACGGTGCCCCAAACTAGGCGAGGCCTGTCCCATGGGGGTGTTTAAAAGAGTACAAGGTGTAAAAATTGCGGCTAACGATAACAGAAACAAAAATAAATAATTTACATAAAATAACAAAAAATCCTTATTCTTAACAAATATAGATGAATATAGACAACTGCAAGCATTTACCACAATTTCGCTTACAGTAACATAATGTGAATAGTTACCATTCGTATTGGTTATTTACGCACAAAGCCTTATTTTGTAGATAACTAAAAAGAGTGAAATTATAATTTTTAACAACGGCGGCGGCGGCGGCGGCGGCGTCGGCGTCGGTGGTTGGGACCATGATGACTTCTTTTGAAGTTTTGGCCGGAGGCTGCAATATGAATGACTTTATGAAAGGTCTTTATCTTAATAATAGACGTTCCGCGCGGCTTCGCCCACATACATGAGGAATTTTACGAAAACCCTTCATTTTCCCGCAGAAAATAGCCTATATCCCTTCACGTAGTATACTGTACATCTGTGCCAAATAACTTAAAAATTCATTCAGTAGTTCGCGAGATAAGCGCCTTCAAATAATTTTCCCGTTTTTTACCACATTTTCCTCTGTTTCTTCGCTTCTATTGGTCTTAGAGTGATAGTTTATAACCTATAGCCTTCCTCGATAAATGAGCTAACAACGAATTTTTTTTTCAAATCGGACCAGTACTTCCTGAGATTAGCGCGTTCAAACTAACAAACTCTTCCGCTTTATAATACATATCTATTAAGTATAGATTTTTATCACACCCTTGGCAAAACTATTGTTATTTTGTTAACTATTGTTATTTTTTTACATTTCTTAAATAATATGATTACTTGAACTATTTACCAGAGCATAAACAGCATCATCGATTGAGAAATCTCCTTTCCTTTTTATGGTTTTACTGATATTATCTCGAACTGTAGTAGTGTTTTTTTCTATCAATATCCGTTGGTCTGGCTGAAGGCTGAAAAATAAATAAAATGATTTAATAATCAAAGAAAAACCAAATCGTTGTTATACGTCATACTTATCTATGTAATTTCGTGCGATTTGCCTGAAGTAAAAGAAATCCACCAATAATATTTTTGATGGTACAGCACCATCTTGTAGTTTTAATCTGCCCAACGTCCTATTAAAATACCACTCTTCAAAATGTATTGAGCAGATATATATCCTTTTTTTGTTCATGCTAATATTTTCTGCACCTATAATATTTATCCACTCTTTGCTTTTTGCTTCATCATTAGGTAATCTAAAAGTAGAAATAAACACACATAATTTCTCAAAGTGATGAAATTAGGTAAAAAAAAACTTTTAATAAAATTTATCGATAAAGCTAATCACTATCGTTCATACAATATTACTACCACGTATTTTATACGGAAAACATCAAAAATATAGGGATCCAAGCAGTGAAATTAATAGAACCTTCTGTAATAGATCATTTTAAGAAAACACGGTCGTCTGGATTTAAAAATCTGGTGTGTTTCGAAGTAAAATACTAAACTTACTGATGTACAGACAAATCTGGTTGTTGTCTTCGAATTCGAGTACGACATCCAATAACACTGCACGTGGACATGTTTCGGCTCCAAATTTCACTTCCTAAAACAATTTTTACCAAAAATAACTAGAATAATGTCGAACATTTGAAAATAAATGCTGTTTGTTTACGTACTTTGACATATTATGAACTATAAATATTGCAGGCTAGTAATGGCGACTTGGTCTCAAAGAGGCATTTTGGCAAATATTTCTTTCAAACTGGTAAACAGTCAAACTTACAGTTATCTTTTTTCACTTACGTAAAAAAGCATAGGCAAAAAGGAGACAGTTACCGTATATGTTTATTAATTTCTCGACAAATTGACGTAATCAACTCTATACATAGACAATAGGGAATATGCAAAAAAAATAATTTTATCTCAAATATATTTTTCTTCAAGCTTTATCATCGTCACATTATAATCAAAAGGTATTTTTTTAATTTAATTATTATTTAAACCCATAAAATATTGTATAAAAAGTGAAAATTACGGGAGGGAAATTCAAACTTACTAAACGCGTCACCATTAGTCGAAGCGAAATGTGACGTCAGATATCACATAATATTGTACAGTGTCATACTGTGGTAATAGTGTTTGTGAGAAAAATTGCTTAAAACTGGTGATTTCTAGTAAATCTTTATTTTAAGTGAATCTAGCGATCTATGATGATGACTGATAGTGGTTTTGTCAAAGCACAATCGGACAATCTACCGAAAATAGATGAATTTATGATGTCGGAGTATTTTGCATCAAATCATGATTTTACGAGCACAGAGATCAAAGGAGTGAAAGCTGCAAGGTAATTATTATGTTACCTATATAGGTATATTTTAGTCCATGACATTGATTTTTATTTATAAGTGTTTATCACTAAATTGTTACCAAAACATAACCTAATAAGTACATATACATGTACATACACTTAACCATTGTCATCAACAACTTACAGTACTCCCAAAGTAATAATGCGCATAGAAATCTTCGTCACTGTTCGGCAACGGTCGTATGTCCCGAGCGTCGGAAGACGATATATATATATAGAGTGGTTAAGTGCATTCATGCATAATTTAGTAGAATTATGTGTTTTGTTCTAAAAGAGATAAATATTGATTTATCAGTAACGAAATTTGATTCGATAATTCCATGTAAGTAAATAGTGAGGAAAACCACACGATTGCGATTAAGCTACAATATTTGTTGGATTGATTCACTTCGAAGATGTTATAGTACTTTTGAAGTGTCTTACCGAAGCTGGTGTAGTGATGGAAGAAAAGAAGGTTTAAATAACACAAGTTTTCAAACACAGGTTTACATTAAAATCTTAGAAATCTAATCATTAAAGTCTCAATTCAAAAGTATTTACAGCACTGATCATTCTAGAATAATATTACAATTAGAAAAAAAAAAATCAGAATCAGGGAGGATCTCTATTCCTGACATCGTAGATTCATCAGAACTTTCACTATTCTCTTGTTCATTTACACTTTCCCCACTGCTATCACCTGTGTAAATAATCATTTCATCGGAAAAACCTTCGATTCTTGGCTCAAATTTTCTATATTCATCTTCGCATTTAACAGCATGATCACAAACTTTTTTCCATTCTTCTGGTCCTATATTATTGATTTTTTCTAATATACCATCTTTAACTGACGTGACAGTCATTGCAATATTTTTTTTGGCTACGTGTTGCTTTATTTGGGACCAAATATTTTCAATGGGGTTAAAATCGGGATGATATGGTGGCAATCGTACAATTTTATGCCCATGTTCCTCCATTATACGGTCAATGGCAAATTCTGTGTATTTTTCTTTATGTCTTTTTATAATTTCATACAGATCGGGTTTCAGTTTCTTTGGGTCATGCGGAATGTTGTGTTGTTGTAACCAAGCTATCATTTGTGGTTTAGTTGTGTTTGAGTTTGGTGGTTTCACAGACAGCTTATTATGATATGGGGCGTTGTCAATTACCAGCACACTATTAGGAGGCAAGTTGGGAATCAATTGATTGCGTAGCCAAGTTTGATAACGCTCTGCGTTTATTTCTTTATGATAGTCACCTTCTGTGTCGACACATTTATGTAACATTAGAGCCCCTGGGACGAAGCCTTTTTCATTGCCTGCGTGTACAATAATTATTCGCTCTCCTTTGGAAATGGGTTGTTTGATACCTTTTTTGCTGCTATCTTGCCAAGTTTTACCCTTAGTATGTGATGTATGCACGTATGACTCGTCCATAAACACTATGTTTCTACCAGAATTCCTCATCTGTTGTATTTCTCTGAGATATTTGATCCTTTTTAAACGTATATCATGCTTTTCCATAAGTAACCGTCTGTTATTTTCAGTTTTCAGAAACCTAAACCCCATATCTTTCAAGATCAGCCTTAAAGACTCTGCACAGCCTTTGAAATTAATTGCTTCGATCAACTTTTTTCTCAAATTATTTATAGTTGGAAGTTCTTTGAGCGTCAACTGAAAATTGTATATCATATTACGAATCACACAGTAGTCGAAATCATCAAGCCCTAGCCGAGATCTACTTTTAGGTTTTCCTTTTTTCGGTGTGGAAAATTTCATTGATTGATTCTGGTTTTTTTCTTTTAAGATATTACTTAAAGTTCGTCGTGAAATTCCTGTAGCTTTTGGAACACGGTCCTGAACTTTTTTAAAATAATCATCATGGTCTCTTTTGAAAACATTAGCTTCATTTAAGAAATAAAGGTATACATTAAATACCATTTGTCGGGCTTGTGACTTAAGCGGCTTTCCACGTTTAAATTTATCCATTCTGGAAGAATTCGCCTAAAAGAAAATATTATATGTTAAGAAAATATAATTTTTATTTATCTGTTCTATTATTGCATTATGTACTAATATACTTTATAATATTATTTATTCCTATATCTATTTGTTTATTTATGCATGTGTTTATTTTTTTGTTTATTATTATTAATTTGAATAAAATAATTAAAGTTGAAATTAAATTTACCTTTAAAAACAAAACCAAGAAGGGTATGTTGTAGCAGCTCTATATAATTCCACACAGAAAGAACACGTGCAGTCACCACCATATAATATTATATAATATATAAAGACGACTGACGGACCTATAACTGACCGGCGACCGCCGCCGACCGCTCGAATTGTTTTCGATTGTATACACATGATATTGACTCCTATTCCTTTCGAACAAAGTGGAAAATGCAAGTGCGTCGTTTAGGGCTCTTACGATTCAATGATTCGGGTGTTTCCGGGAATACGACCACTAGCGGAGATCTGCATGCACATTATTAATTTGGGAATACTGTACATGAAGATGTATATAAACTTACTCTGAAATGATCTTCACAACAGTATAGAGACGATAATGGTCATACATTATCCCTTTTCATCATCTTACACCATTGTTCTCGTATTTTCACGTCGTTTGGAATATGAAAAAACATTTTATCAGGTGTTTTTTTAGTAGTGCTTTTGCACTTCGGTACCATACAATACCTGTAAGGAAGTTTTTTAGCCTCTTCCATGACCTCAATAGCAATTAAAATCGAAAATATGTACGAAGTAACTGAAACGTTATAGTAAATAAACACGGGACATGATATTTGACGTCATCAACATGGCGCGCTAAATGTTGGCGTTTGAACGGTACAAATTTAATCAATGTTTTAAATTTGAATTTAAAAAATAATTAAAATATTTTCAAGCCTATTTATATTTTATTCTGCTTTATAAAGATATAAAGGATTAATTTAAGTCATAAAAAAAATCATGCATATTCCCTATTGCTTCGGATCCTGTGTTTCTTTAATCATTGGCAAATAGAAATAGCCATGTGAAGTGCCACCGTCATAGTTTTTTTTAATTTTAACTTTTTTTTTAATATTTTGAAATGGCAACACTGGTATTGGGCGTGTTTCAAACCATAGAGAATTGACATTTCTATTCTCTTTGATTTCTATTTTCATTGAATTTTTGTTTACATATTTTAATTTTTTCGGTTTTTACTTTATTTCTGTGTTAAAACTTATAAAACCAAGCTAGCTGAAAATTGATATTTAATTATGGCATTCAAATCGAAAACAGGGCTCTTTGCCCTGGGATTTTTTATATTTGCATCGTTGTTTATTCTCGTAGCTTTTGTAAGTCCGTATTGGTTAGTAACTGACGGAAAACTCAAAAATCCTAAGTTCTTAAAAATTGGTAAGTGATATGCATTTATTTTATAACTTTTATTAAATGAAACTAAGTTACCGATTAGCACATAGCAGTTTGTTGTCTGTTTCGCGTTATCATGTCGCAACCCTAAGCAACATATTTTGTGGAGGCGGTGTTTTAAGTGCTTTCAAAGTATACTGTTCCATTGTTCATAGTTATATTATTTAATATTCAGAGAGCTGCGTTTAATATAAAATGTTTATAATTTGCAGGATTATGGGAGGTTTGCTTCAATGGCTTTGAGGAAGTTCACCATTGGTATGACACAATATTCAAAGGCTGTTGGTGGATCTTTGAAGAAGAATACTATATAATACATGATATACTACTACCAGGATTCTTCATAGCCACCCAGTTTTTCTTCACTGTGTCCTTCTGCTGTGTCCTCATATCACTATACTTATCCTATTTGTATTTAAAAATGGACAATGATGATGATAACTATGTTACATTGTTAGTTACATTTGGAACAGTTTTGGTAATTGGTGGTAAGTTAATTTTATTGTGAATATTTCAATATCGGATCGGATAGGAACAATAATAAAAATACAAGCCAAAAATTAAAAAATTTATTCAAATTATTTCTATGCATACATTTTAGAAAATCATAATTTTTTAATATAATATTACAAACCTTAATATTACAAACATCCAAAACGATTGTTTTCTTTGTTGTTAACCCGTCGATGGTGGGAAAACAAGACACAATAGATATTCTATTGTGTCTCGGCCACCGGTGACTGTATGGGGCTTGATGAATTAATATTCATTTAACATAAGATCTCTTTTTCCAGGGTTTTCAGGCCTAATATCAGTTGTGACATTTGGTGCTAGAGGAGATGGGCGTGACTGGATGCCCAATTGGGAGCACAATGATCTGGGCTGGGCCTTTGCTCTGGGAGTCATTGGCATCATTTTCCTGTTTCCCGCCGGCATCTTATTCTTGGTGGAAGCGAGAGTACGCAAATATAAAACATTACACAACATGCAAAGCAGGGAACCATCCTCCTACACCATGCAAGAGAGGAAAAATGTGTACCCAGGGCACACTGATATTTAATACTTTATTTTTAAGGTTTTTTTACTTAATTTTGACATGATTTTATGTTATTAACATAGTGTTGCATTAAAAAAAACCAGAATGCTAAGAAAAATAAGATAAAATGAATTACTCAATTTTGAACAATTTAAATAAAATCATAAGAATTAAATAGAAAAAGATAGGCCTTTTGATAAAATTCCGTCCTTATTATAAGAATCTCTGTAGTTGTTATTTAATAAATCTCTGTCCATAAGGTTTTTATGTGCATACCTACGAATAATAAAACTAAGGAATCGTAACTCCCATACTATTACTGTTTTAAATTTGGTTCCTTTCGATCTGTCATGTAACGTCAGCCTAGTACCGCTCAAGGCCACCTAAATATTGCAAATGTATTGAAATGTGTACATAAGGTACACTTTTTTGACAAGTATTGTGGAGCATGTTTTTTGACGGAGTTACTTTTCCTTAGTTTTTATTATTTGTAGGTGCATACTTTATAGTATTTTTCACTGCAGTATTTATGAGTGGTTTTTACTTATTATTACAATGTAAGAATATTAATGACACATTTTAATTTTTATTGTAAAGATTTGCCAATATCGCATTTTATAATAAAATTTATAAAATTAGAACATTACATGCTTGTTATTTTTTGACCTAATGAATATAAACTTGTAATGTGCCTTATGTACACAATAAAATATATACATAATTTTTACCATTATAAAGTTTTTAAAAATCAGTGTATTTACACATCAAAATGTGTTGGCACATTATTTTTTGACTGAAGTGCAGCTTTCGCAGACTTGAAACCAATGGAAATGCATGAACTTTCTGACATTCCTTGAAGAATACCATGAATGAAACCACTGGCGAAACAGTCTCCTGCTCCAGATACATTTTCTACATTATTCAAAACATCAGGGACGTTATGTACTAGGACATTTGGTTCACAATTTTTCATTTTCCTAATTGTTACCACACCCTTTTCTCCTAATGTTACTAAAAGGAAGTCTACAAATTGTGCTATAATTTTGTATAATTGTACAATTTCTTCGATCGTAGTATCAGCCTTAATAGAGTGTGTAGGTTCAATGAACTTAGCCATCGCCCTTAGTTCTGCTATGTTTGGTGATGAGTATGAAACTTGAGACCTACAGAGTACCTTTACCGCTTTTCTTCTATCGGTGGGCTCGAAAAATGCTGTAAAACATAAATTGTATTTAATTACTACGAGATTGTCGAATCCTTATTATTTTAAAGCAGGAATCAGGATGTTTGTGCTATCAGATTATAAAATATTTTGGGTACGAAAAGACTGAATAGAATAGGAAAAACTGAAAAGAAAAGGTTGAAAAAAAAATAAGAGTCTCGACTGCATTTAGACCACGGCCTCGCAGAAAACCGGCGTAAAACAACGCATTAGTTGTGTAATGTGTTTCGCAGTCAGGGGAGTCGTTCAGTGTAAAGTACCAAAGCAAAAGCTAATGTCACAACACTTCTAAAGTGATTACCACAGACCACTTATATTGCGACCCTATTTCATAAATACTTTTTGTTTCCTAAAAGATGGGTTAATTACCTTTACAAATAAATATATTAATAAAAAATTACCATACTAATTAATTAATCATAAATATTTCAGCTCTATGATTAATGTATAATTTAAAAGCTTGTAATAATATGTATTTTATTTTAAACAATTATTTTAACCCATATTAATATAAGAATACAATAAATTCCTTGTCGATACCGTTGGTCAACATTTTGAGTTACATGGACAGTCCACTTTAGTCACGCATTTTTCTGGTATCCTGAGCTTAAATCCACCAAAACCCTTTTAATGTTTTCGTCCTGACAACATTATCAATTTAAAAAGGCCCAGTTGTTTTATCTTGCCCCTGTAAGTTTTGCAAAACCTGTGACGACGAAGCGTGTTCCCCGCGAAGTCAAAAAAGAAGTCCACTTTAGTTTCGATATTTGCGTGAAATCGGTAAGTTGGCTTATGAAAATTATATTATTATTGAAAGCTTAATATATTTTAGCGTGCATTGAAACTGCGTTATGTTCTTTTTAAGCGAAAACAATATTTTCAATTTGCAAATTACTCCGACAAAGCAGGGTTCGTCACGTCCGTTTAGTTTCGTGACATATTAATTAATAATCATCTAAAGCATTTACGCATTTATTGTAAAAATAAATTGTCGTACAATGTCATAGCGTGTATAATTTTTCAACGATCTGCATACTCGCCCGTTCCCGAACTTCCATTGCCAACTCGTAAGCCATACCAATCTTAATAGACTCTGCGCCTGTGTGTATGTCAGTATACATTTTATAGGCTTATATGTTTGCATTGAAAATCTCAAATAGTTAAAGCGATTTTCATACGATCTTTTTATTAGTACTTTTTTATGCGGGAATAATAAGGTTTGTATACTTATTGTTACGTGCTAGGGTTCGAAGGATTTGGAGAAAAATACCTGCTGACTCTTAAAAAGACTTTACTAGCACTAAGTCTCACACAAGTAATCACTAGATCCAAATCACTAAGCACTATCACTGTCCTAGGTCGTAGCCATGTCGTAGGTTCACTGGTTCACTCACTATTGATCACTTGTTTTCACTCCGAAGTCGCTTTGGTGATAGCTCGTATCGAACTGAATTGACTGGCTCGTCTACCTGCGGCTATTTATATGGGCCGAGGTGAGTTCTAGAAAGTTCCTTACCCGATTCGCGTAAACAAGTAAACAAGTGTGAAATGTTTCTACAAAGTTCGAGCACGTACTCGCGCACCTAACGCCATCTAGTATCGAGTAAGGAAATTATGTTGTTTGTGTTCCTCCGATAAGTTTCGCTGGTTTGATGCTAGATGGCTCTGTGTGTCCGTAACATTATTTTAGATGGAAGAAATATGACTGCTTGTTTTTTGCTTTGTTTTTCACATTATGGGCTTCATATTTCAGCTTTTAAGGGTCCTTTTTTACAGGGATGGCCCCCCTAACACCGGCCCAGCGAGCTAAACGCTACAGAGATAAATTGAAATTAAATGTTGCAAACATCATAATGTTACAAAATAAAACTTATCCTTTTTTGAACACTTCTTTCATTTTCCTAAAGGTCCTCCTCACCGGGAGCATTCACATGTAATGTAACATCATAGATTCGTCTTTACTCTTTGAGCATTACATTTATACAATAATACCTACCTGATTGACGAGCGTTCGCGTGTAATGCAACATATAGATTCGACTTTGAGCATTACATTACAATACTTCCTCCCTGAGTGACGTGCATTCGCGTGTATTGTAATATTATAGATTCGACTTTGAGCATTACATAGCAAGTGGACTGTCACGTAGCATTTATGTTACAAGTTGTATCAAGATAATATTACACATTGTGTCATTAAAAGGTGCGCATTTTAATGCTCGGTTCTCCTCCTTCACTGATGTAATGCTCGACTCTGTAACATTACAAGCGAATGCTCCCGGTGATCCCTCACTTTTAGATATTTTATTGTGTGTGTGAACACTGCCTATGTTTCAATTTAGTCACTATCAAATTTCCTATTTAGTCACGGTCACAATTTTTGTCCTATAATCGTCATGGATTTTGTTCGTAAAATATCGATAATATTTAATTTACTTTCATAAAATAATTAAATTATGAACAGGATTACATATGCAAGACTAGTTTTATTTTAAAAAAAGTGTTTTAAGTAGCTAAACAGTGAAAATTGTGCTCCATTTGATTCGAAATATCGCGCCACGGTATAAACATCTGAATTTAACATTGTTAACGTTACAAAGAGTAGGTATATTTTTTTAAATAGGAAGAACCACGGAGCAAAACTACTTAAAATTCACGAATGTTGCCTAAAATATAATTAATGGTTAAACAAACTTACCTTAAGTGAAGTTTGACCATTTATGAGAGTCGCTGCATCCGAAGAGACTTTATAATTAACATGGTAGTCCGCCCCTAGCTTCCGGCATCGAACACTTTTCAGAGCTTCCTAAAAAAATAAAATAGGTGGCGCGGCAATGGCGCCATTCCCGGGGCGGGATTTTTACCCCACCATCACCGGTTTCTCCCCACCAGTTTACCTCGGAGGTTCACTGCAGATCCATTCTGATTCTTTTTAGAGAAGGTACAATTAAATAAATTACGATTTTCCAAAGACATTTAGGGTTTTTGGGTGGGAGGGTAATAAAGTCTCTTCGGATGCAGCGACTCTCATAATTATGGTCAAACTTCACTTAAGGTAAGTTTGTTTAACCATTAATTATAAATCGTCGCTGCATCCTCGAGACTTTATAATTAACATGGTAGATGTTCAGAGTTCTTATGGAAAATCGTCATTCAAATCTTTAATACTGTAATGTGTGTTTAATATTGTAATTTTTACTAAACATTATTAAAAGATTTTATTTAACTTGCTCTGTATATTATTATGTACATATTATTAAATATATTAGTACATATTATTATGTAATTTCGGGTGGAATTTTTGAACTCAATTTCGAAGTATGTATGTACATATAATATTTTAACTGATTGAGCTGAAATTTTGTATACACGTTTGGTTTGAAGGACAATGCACGATACAGTATAACATCATTATAAATATAAAATGGCCGACCATCCAAGATAGCGGAAAAGTTATTTTCTATGCCGTCCTATGATAACAGTATGGATATTAAATGAAACAACTATTTGAGAATAACTCGAAAACGAATGTAATGTCATTCTACATCCAATATGGCGGCTCATCTAAGATAGGGGAATACAAACAAAGTTTCGTTTATTTCTGCATGACTAAAGAATTTCAGTTAAAAATAGTTAAGTGAAATCCAACTTTTAAGTCATGCAGAAATAAAGTAATAATATAACAAGTCGCCAAATATAGACACTGTTTTTTCACTAATCAACATCAAGTACGATTTCTCAAGGACATAGAAGTTAATTAGATTTTTTATATAAAATAACGGGGCAAACGAGCAAACGGGTCACCTGATGGAAAGCAACAACCGTCGCCCATGGGCACTCGTAACGTCAGAAGAGCTGCAGATGCGTGGGAATATGCCTTCTTAAAATGCTTCTGGCGATAGTTCGTTCCACAGTTTTGCAGTGCGCGGAAGAAAGTTACGCGAAAAATGCACGGTGGAAGACCGCCACTTATCAAGGTGATGGGATGGTCCTCAGAGCACTCCCCGTGATACAACTGATAGACGATGCAGAGCGAAGCTACATCTCGGCACAATTCCAAGAGGTCCAGCCTGTTTAAAACACTATGACGGTCAACAATTCGAGCGGCCCTTCGTTCAAATTCAATACTCGTACAATAATACACAATAGCAGCTTATTAGGCAGCGTACATCGTTAAATATGATCCAGAGGGAGTAGTTGGCATTTTGGCGCACCATAATATGAGGCCGAACCTGCGCCTTAGAGAGTTGTAGGCGTTGGTCCGGACTGAAATACTGTCTCGCTCTATTAAGAACACCAATATTCTTCGAGGCTAGCTTGGTCTTACTTTTAAGTGGTGAACGCACAGACTTGTATCTTGACGATGATAATGATTAATCTAATGTACCATTAGCATATGCCTTCAATTCTTAAAATAACGTAGAAACCCCCAAACATGTATCTATAAGGAGGCCGGAGATCTGTTCACCACCTTCGAACCTTGGTATATTTTGGTGCAAAATCTGAATTTTTGGTATGATTTACTTGGCATACTTAATTATTTATCCAAAATCATTATAAGTTTCCAATTGAAATACTTCAGAATTCAGATTATGAATCAAAATCACAATATCATCCAGATAAATGGGGTTTTAGTATAAATAGCGAGGAATTCCCTAGATCTCATCATCAAGTCACCTTTTTTATGAACATGGTACCAAATTCGGATTAAACCCGATACAATAGCGAAAAAATCTTGAAAATCGGTCCACAAAATATGGCGAAGTGATCGTTGAACATACAAAATATATAACCTCCTCCTTTTTGGAAGTCAGTTAA
Source organism: Cyaniris semiargus (assembly GCA_905187585.1). Classification (NCBI taxonomy): domain Eukaryota; kingdom Metazoa; phylum Arthropoda; class Insecta; order Lepidoptera; family Lycaenidae; genus Cyaniris; species Cyaniris semiargus. The sequence goes on along the minus strand of LR994554.1, from coordinate 9,510,366 downwards.
AAACATCATCATCATCACTCTACTCTAAAGGCATCACTCCGAAGAAACACTCCGCAAATTGCCGAGAATAGAATATGACGTAGCCTCAAAATTCCGAAAATTTCAAAGGTCGAATTAACTCCGTACCTGGCGGCCATACTATAAGTATGGCCGCCAGTTACGGAGTTAACTCGACCAGTTTTGGAGCTACAAATCCCCCAGTTTTGGAGCTACAAACGGTCGAGTTAACTCCGTACCAAGGATTTCGAAAATCGGACCACAAACGGCTGAGTAATCGTTGAACATACAAAAAATAACAAAAATAAACGAATGAGGACGGATCTGCAGTGAACCTCCGAGGTAAACTGGTGGGGCGAAACCGGTGAGTGATGGTGGGGTAAAAATCCCGCCCCGGGAATGGCGCCATTGCCGCGCCACCTATTTTATTTTTTCAGGAAGCTCTGAAAAGTGTTCGATGCCGGAAGCTAGGGGCGGACTACCATGTTAATTATAAAGTCTCGAGGATGCAGCGACGATTTATAATGAAAAATAGTATCTTTCAAAGAAAACAAAAAAAAATAAAATTGTAACTAAATGGACAACATTTAGACACTACCCGTAATAAAAATTGCGATATTTTAAAAACTAATTATTTTTATAGAAAAACGCACTTATTTCAAGAAGTTTAAGAAATTGTGCGTCGAATCAAACTATAATCCAAAAAATATTTTTGAAAATTGTCCACTTTGTCCACATAGTCACGGTGCAAATTTTGGCGGAACTACTCAGGGGCAATCGCATAATATCATAATATGTTAATCCCTTTGGTCGTATCCTAGCTTATATTTTATAGATAGAAAATTATTGTACAAATAAAAATAAAATATTACAATATTTTCTCATAAGCGGTAAGCCAGTAAATATATCGTACCGATTCGGATTTCGGACACAGTGTTCCACAGAGTACTTTTTTATTTATGGAAACAGTGTTCGTTTCGTCCATAGACGATAAACACATAGCACTGTCTATGGCCAGTGTTGCCAACTTAGCCCTTTCGGGGCTAGATCTAGCCCTTTTTTGGCTTATTTAGCCCTTAAAATCATGGTTTAGCCCCTAGCCCTATTTCTAGCCCCGAACCGTGTTAGAAAACTTTATATAAGCTAAGCGGGCAACACACAAAGTCACGTCAAATCAGACTTCTTGTCTCTTTTCCTCTTACATAAATCGTAGAGACACAGACCGGTGGTATTCCCCGAAAATCCAACTACGATTTTATCCTTATCTTACACTAACAATTTTACAATTTGATATTTTATTTCTTTTTCGTACCGAAGTACTGAATTGCGAAGTCCATTACTTATTGTTTTGAATATAATATTAGTCAGTGATTCAGTGAAATTTCTTGCCTTTCTTGGTGATATTACGTGTGCAAATTGCAAAAATGGACGTTTCTTTAAAAAAATAACTATTTTTTCCAATTTTTTTTGACCAAATCTGGGCTAGATTTGGCCAAAAAAAATATCTAGCCCCCATCTAGCCCTTTTTAGAACTCCATGTAGCCCCAAAACCTGACACCGAGTTGGCAACACTGTCTATGGCAATGCAGATTGACATTTCTGATTTCTTCAAGTGACTCCACCCTGCGCCAACGCTATTCAAAACTTTAAAAATATTTTTATCAATCTATATTCAACGGCCAACAATTTGCCAACAAATACAATTGAATCGGTCATTTCAAAAACCTCATTAGAATTGAATCGATACCTTGTAACAGTTGTATGAGTGAAGCATGTGTATATAATTTAAAAGTTATTCTTCACACTAAAGTTCTGTTATGTTTTGAACATTTACTGAGAATATAGCAGGTAAGTAAGTGCATATTAACTACCTACTCCTTCACTTTCGTACGCTTTGATTTTTATACACATTTATTACTTTGTCAGTATCTTTGAAGATAAGAATCTTGCATGTTTTATAATACAACAATTCTAAAAAACTTCATTGTCTAACTTCTAAAACGTCTTTTAAGGGCCTTCACCTTCGGAGATTCCGTAATTTACCGTATTTGGAGCCTTATAAACTCATAATTTGAAAGCTACAGTTATAATAAAAATACAGCAATAATCTTCAGTATATCAACATTCCTTTCCCTGTTTTAAATGTTCTATTTTTGTTTATTATACTCATGATATTAGCTTCCAAAGTTACCAATTTATTAAAATTGAAGCATACTTTCAGCATCTCCCTAGTATTTACAAATTACGTTTATTTGAAACACACGACAATAGATAGACAATTTCATTAACTACATATTCCCCGTATTAATTTTTTTTAGATCTATTTTGAACTAAGATAATTTAAAAAAAAATAGGATTTTTGTCCAATCTCAGCAACGCATCAAATGTATGGTCAAGGTCGTTTGCTCGGGGGATGGCCTTAAATGTAATGTTTTATTGTAGCTTCTTGTAGAATATTTATAGCATATTTTATATCTTGGCTTTGATTAAAATTATTGTAAACATAATTTATTTTACTTCCTATGTAGTTTTAGCATTGTGTAGTTTTTTATAAGGCTTAGAATAGTTATTTCACTGTTGGAGATCATATTTTAGAAATAACAGTTTTATTATGGTTAGGAATTAGTGATGATTAATTGTTTTAGAAAACTTTTTGCCATTAACATACAATCGAATCGGTCATTTCAAAAACCTCATTAGAATTTAATGACCGATTCTATTATTGAAATTGAAAAAAAAAATTATTATCTGAACCATGCTCTACATGTTGCACACTTCATTTCCTCCTTCCCGCCTTTGGTCCCCACAAAACAGTCCATGGGAGATAATATTTGTGGTCTAATTTGTGTAGAAAGCACTTCTAATAAAAACTTGAAGGCCTTAAAATTTCCATGCTGTTAAAACGCTTTAAGTTTGAATATATTAAATGGTATTAATTGTTAAATTATTATCTATTTTCCGAAAAAAAAAAGATCTCCCGAAACCTAGACTAAAAACACCCGCAACTCTGTTGTGTAGAAATTAGTTTATCGCGCAGAAACCATACATTTTTCCTGGACAAAAAGTATCCCATGTCCCTTCCCAGGACTCAAAGTATCTCTATACCAAATTTTAAAAAAATTGGTTCACACTTTTGCATTTATTTTAATACATATTATATAATATCCGAAACAACAAATTTTCCGAAACCTATATAATATTCAAAATAATTATGTAAACAACAACCATTTTATGTTTAATCATATTATCTTTTTCTCCAGAATCCATAAAATTTTTATTATAAATGCGAAAGTATGTCTGTCTCTTAACTCTTCACGCCCGAGCCCAGTCAGGGCCGGTTTTAGCATTACCAGCGCCCTGGGCGAGATTTCTTCGGCGCCCAGGCTGCTGATACATAAATTAAATATACTAACAAACTTTTGAAATGTAAAGAGAATGTGGAATTAAAAGGCTTATTTATATTTATCTAATCACATTGCTGAGCCCAGTATCTTCGGTTCAGTAACCGATTTTGCTGAAATTTGGTATGGAAATACTTTGAGTCCCGGGAAAGGACATAGATAATTATCCCCGAGAAATGTACGGCTCTCGCACTAAACGAATTTGGCGCAACGGAGTTGCGGGCGTCATCTAATTTTAGATAATTGGAAACATTATTTAGAAAATGCAGACCCTATCATTGAAATCGCGTATCCTTATAAAAATATCCTTCGGTACAACCGTTCCCACAGTAAAGCGTGTGAACTGTATTGTTCAAGTACAATTCAGCTAGTGTTGCGAAACAATTTATTCATCTCGGTGACGGTGGTCACACAACCTTGTCGCGCTGTAAGGGCCAGGCCACATCGCTGCGTTGCGGCGACACATCGCACAGCAATGTGATTAGATAAATATAAATAAGCCTTTTAATTCCACATTCTCTTTACATTTCAAAAGTTTGTTAGTATATGTAATTTATGTAATAACTAGATGACGCCGCGCCCGCAACTTCGTTGCGACAAAATTCGTTTATCGTGCGGAAACCGTACATTTTTCCGGGATAAAAAGTATCCTATGTATTTTCCCGGGACTCAAAGTATCTTCATACCAAATTTCAGCAAAATCGGTTCAGCGGTTTGGGTGTGAAGAGGGTTACTTCTTATCTGTCAGTATTAGTGTTTGTACTCTGTTAAGAGTACAGACTGACAGACAGACACACTTTCGTATTTATAATATTAGTATGGATGTTAGTGCGTGCTAGTTTCCATTTGTAGACGTGGTAAATTTTGGTAAAGGCCTCCTCTTTCTCTTTCCAAAGGGTAAATCAATTAGCAATGTGCTTAGATAGCAGATTTTGTTAGTTCTGTCGCAGATTTTTACGATGCGACGCCTCAACGCGGTGTTGTGGCCTGGCCCTAACACGTAGCACCTTCGAACCTTACAATATACTCTGTTTTAGCACATTAGCACTTGAAACAAAGAAGTATGTCCGAAATTGTACAGTCGAGGGCATGAATCATAATGTGTTATGTGCCTACCAAAGAACCTTTAACAATCATTCAAAATTTTACGTAACAAGCCCAAGAGACAAGACTTTGTTTACTAGACTGGGCTAGGTCAAGTTAAATTAAAAAGCCGGCTAAACCAAAAGGATTCCGTGACTTTACAGAACAGCATTTTTAGGGATCCGTGCCCAAAGGGTAAAACGGGATCCTATTACGAAGACTTCGATGTCAGTCTGTCCGTCTGTCTGTCTCCAAGCTGTATCTCAAGAACGGTGATAGCTAGAGCGTTGAAATTTTCACAGATTATGTATTTCTGTTGCCGCTATAACAACAAATACATAAAAACAAAATAAATCAAACATTTAACGGGGGCTCTCATACAACAAACGTGATTTTTTGGCCTTTTTTTGCGTTATATCAATACATAATGGCTACACGTAGGCACTTGCAATGTTCACAAAATACGTTATAGTATTTGGACTTGAATAATGAATAATAAAAATAAAATAAATATTTAAGGGGGGCTCCTATACAAAAAATACAATTCGTGCGCGAGTCCGACCCGCACTTGGCCGTTTGTTTAGATATGAACTTTTTTTGCGAAACAAGAATAACTTGCAATTTCTTCGATGTTCGGATGTTATCAAGAGGTGTTACGCCAGCTCGTTAAACGATTTTTAAAAATACTTGTAATTTTTCAAATGTAAATAAATAGGTAGGAATTTAATCGTTTGTAAAAATTTTCTGATGAAGATTTTTCCAGATAATATTATGACGTTATTTAGCACATTTTCATGGTCATTATCACATACCTAAGTGGTTTGTCGACCTTTATTTTATAAAGTAGTATAGGTACTGGGTACAAACTACAAACATTATTAAGGTTAAGAACTACTACTAAGGTACAAACCCTTGTTAAGGTTTAATTTTAGAGATGAATTTAAAAAACTACAATTCCCTTATCAAGAAACTAGACGTTCCGCGCGGCTTCGCCCGCGTAAATTAGAAATGTCACAGAAAAAATAGCCCACAAAAAATAGCCTATGATCCTTCACGTGGTCTCCTTTTTATCTGTGCCAAATAACATAAAAATTGCTCCAGTAGTTGTGAGATAAGCCCTTTCAAATAATTTTCCCCTTTTTTCCACATTTTCCTCTGTTTCTTCGCGCCTATTAGTCTTAGCGTGATAATAACATACCTAGCCTATAGCCTTCCTCCCAGTCAGAAAGATTAGGGAAATTTCTGACGAAGACACTGCACGATTAGTATACTTTAGCTATTTTCACAGTAGAATGGCATATGGTATCCTTTTATGGGGAAACGCTGCCGATATAAATACTATTTTTGTGCTGCAGAAGCGAGCTATACGTTCGATTTACAAAATGTCTACATTTGAATCTTTGAGAGAAAAGTTTAAAGAAATTGGTATTATGACAGTAGCTTCTCAATACATTTTGGATAATGTATTATATGTTAAAAAATATATATGTAAGTTTAAAGCCAAAGGTGACATTCATTGTAGAAACACCAGAAATAAGCACAAGCTAGATTTGCCAGTGATCAGACTTAGTAAAGTCAGTTAGAGTGGGTTGCACCAACTTACTTTAACTGTAACTTTAACTTTAACCATAACAAAAAGTCAAATGAACTGTCAAATCCCTAGTAAAAGTCCATTATGGACGCCATATTTGACCTTGACTTTAACTTTAACTACGCCTCTGGTGCAACCCACCCTAAATCTTTTAAAGGTCAATGTATACGCCTTTTCAATAAAATCCCAGAAAACATTCAAAATCTTTCCATTAATAAATTTAAGAAAGTAGTCAAAGATCGTTTGTGTGCCAAAGCCTATTATAAGGTCAATGATTTCATAAATGATGGCACATCTTGGGAGTAGGATGGCTGCTTGCAAGGCTACCTACACTATTGTAATTTGTATGACTTACAATTATGTATGTATCTTGACGTCGTATATTTTAAGTTACAGCAATGTAATTTTTATTTAAAAAAAATATTTTTTTTTCTCACTTTATTGGTAAAAAAAGTGGGCCCCGTGCGAGTTTCTTACGCCGGTTCTTCTCGCCGGGTTAGTTCCCGAACCGGTGGTAGGCACCAGTAGTATCAACGTTCTGAAAGTATTTTTTAAAAATCTATTCAGAAATAAAACAATTTTTATTTTTTATTTATTTATTTTATTTCCTGGATAAATGACCTATCTATTACTGAAAGAATTTTTCAAATCGGACCAGTAGTTCCTGAGATTAGCGCGTTCAAACAAACAAACAAACTCTTCAGCTTTATAATATTAGTATAGATTAGAATAGAATAGGGAAGTAGGAAATGCTTACAAAAAAGTATGAAAATCACGTACTAATCATATCATCGCGATAAACTACATCGTTTTCAATGTATTATGGCTTAAGAGCCAACGAAAGCCAGACTTTCGTCTTTTTATAAAAGCTGAAAGTTTTCCTATTTATGACACCTAAAGTGGTAAGAACGACCAGCAAGTATTGAGTTTGGGTCGCGGTTACTTTAGGAAGTATCCAGTTCTGAAGGTCTACCTAACCTAAATGAAAAAGTCTGGCTGTCGCTGGCTCTTACTCTATTACAGGGGTCACCAATTAGTTTCGCTCGGGGTCCATTTTAAGAAATGAAATGACCTTCGCGGTCCACCCATGATTTAAAAAATTATTAAACAAAGGTAATTACGGAATTTACAAGGGTATTTATTTACTGTATATCATTGAGAAAAGTGACAATTTTTGTAGCTAACTATCTCTCTTTGATGTTTAGAGTGAAATTGGTGCAAGTGAATTGATATAAAATCCTGGATATGTTCATCAGTAAGTCGAGACCGACATTTATTTTTAAGGCGGGCTGAAACCCCATTTTGTTATTTCTTGATACCCGATTTATACGGGGCGGTCCGGATGCGGACCGCGGTCCGCCATTTGGTGACCCCTGCTCTATTATGAAACCTTCAAAACGGAATATTATGTATATGTCCGCAACCTCTATTCTAGTTCTTAACCAACTTTGTCCATGTGAATTGGGTATGTTATGTGAACTTATGTGTATGGTGTGCTAATTATAGTGCGGCCTTTACTAAAACAAATGGAACGTATTTTCGGCCGTGGAACAATACGTTTTTTGTGAATGGATCTAATGAACGAAACGACACTTTTCACAGACGAAAATGTTTTTGTTTTGACCGTGCAGTTATTTTACTCTTGTGCAACACTGCGGTAGGTACATAAAATAATTCATAAGACAGCAATATGTTCTGGAATTCAAAATTAAAATTTATACCCATTTAAAAGGATATTCTAATTTCTAGTGTCATAAAATTGGACTCCGCGTCCATATCATATCTGAGGACATGACATCGCTTTATACTATGCGATATGTTTTAACTTATAAGTCACGGAATAAGAATAAACCGGCCAAGTGCGTGTCGGGCCACGCGCAATATAGGGTTCCGAAGTACCGCTAGTTTTTTAAAATTTTTGTATGGTCAATGAATGTACATTAAAACGTGTTTTACACTACTAACAACATCATCTCAGTTACTTTCAAAGGAATTTGAACGAGAAGTTCCTTTATACTTCGCCGAATACATTTTTTTTAGTTGATCGACTATTACTCAAATAAAGTCTTCTTAGCCGTGATAGTTTTCCTTTTAAATTCAGCATATTTCCTACTCCCGTGAATTTTTTCACATTTCTAGATGCCCCCGTTTAGTTGGTAGAAAGGGGGGGACACTGGCCTCTAACGATTTTTTCCACTTTAAAACTTCATATTTCACAAACGGATCCCTAAATCGGAAAATGATCAGCTATGAACACTCATAATATTTTTAAAAAACTTATCCAATGACACCCCACACGATGGGGTGGACGCGAAAAAAAAATCATCCCCGCTTGATGTGTAGGGAAGGTACCATAAAAAAAAATATGATTTCGTGTACCATTTTGTCGGCATCATTAATATGTGCATTCATGCCAAATTACAGCTCCTATAGTCTCTGAGCAAAACCGCGGACAGACAGACAGACAGACAGACAGACGGACAGACAGATAGACGGACAGACAGACGGACAGACAGACGGGCGGATAGACCGAAACTATAAGGGTTCCTTGTTGACTACGGAACCCTAAAAACTCAATGAGGAGTAATCCTTACTGAGTTTTAGTCTTACGGAATAAAAATAAAACTCAATAAGGAGCAATCCTTACTGAGTTTTATTCTTATTCCTTGACCAGGCTAATATAAATTAATTGACAAAAAAAAAAATTTTTTTTTCAGAACAACAATGAAGACTCGGAGTTTGGCCGGCAACTGCGGCATCGGCGTGTTCGTGATCGCTCTTGTGACGGTAGCCGTGGCGTTCGGCACGCCCAACTGGCTTGTCAGCGACTACAGGATACGGGGCGCTAGATTGGACAGGTCAGTTGTTCCACTTGCCCTAATGACACACTTGCAACTGGACATTGTCTTACGCATTGTCCAACTGAGAGCAGTTTATTATGGAAATCTTTTGTGTATTCTTTGCTCGCTCCCCTACTTGAAATTAACAGTTTATCTTGTCGTAACTAAAAAATGTAGGTTGGTTGGTTCGTTGGTTAAAAAATAAAAATCATATCTAAATTTTCATGAAATTTTGTGCCCAGCCTTGTTATTTGAACTATATAAAATTCTCGTGTCACAATGTTAGTTACCGTACTCCTCCGAAACGGCTTTACTGATTTTTACCAAATTTTATATGCATATTCAGTAGGTCTGAGAATCGGCTACTGGGTACTTTTTATATTGATAAGTGCATTTGTTGAATAAATAATAGTAAATTATTACAACTCGAGACTGACGGCGACCATTGTTTGTGCGACGGGAAAGCGATGGACGTTGCCATGGTGACATACTTATTTAGTCACTTCAATAAAATAATATGGGCGAAATACTTTATATGGCAAAACACGTTTGCCGGGACAGCTAGTTCGAACTATAATAGTAATATGTAGAGCAGGGCCGCGGTCGTTTGACCGCTAAATAGAAGATTACTGTGACACACCACAGGCCAAAAAATTAATGAAATAGGTACTATTAGCATCTCAACTCTGAAGTAAAATCAAATAAGATTTTTTAAACTGTATCCATATCCATACTAATATTATAAATGCGAAAGTGTGTCTGTCCTTCTGTCTGTTCTTACGCCTACTACCTAAGTACCAACTACCTCTTTACGCCCAAACTGCTGAACCGATATAACTCAAATCTGATATGGAGATACTTCGAGTCCCGACTCCCATGAAAGGACTTCTCCATAATATACTTTTTATCCCGGAAAAATGTACGGCTCCCGCGCGATAAACTTATTATAGCGCAATGGAGTTGCGGGCGTCATAGATGACTAGAGTACTAATATGTTGTCTGGATGGTGCATACCTGAATACTTATGCCACCAATTTTTTCTGGCATGGTTTTTCGACAATATGAAACCAAATTATGTTTCAACTTTCAGGCTTGGACTATGGAGTCACTGCTTTAGATCTCTGCCTGATCCTCTGGACCAGTACCAGAGACGGTTCTTCGTTGGCTGCCGTTGGGTGTATGATCCCTTCACAACCGGATATGATAGAATTCGGGGTTACCTTCTTCCAGGTATTTTACCTCTTTTAATATTATACTATTTTATCCCTTGCTCTACCAATTTTAACTGGGTCCTACACGTGTGATGCGACCAGTCGCTGACGATTTAGTCCGGCCGCACATTATAGGAAGTTCTGATCAGAAAAATTCGGACGCCCGCCGGGTACCACACCGCACACCAATCAGAAATTTCTGATAGGTGTGCGGGGTCTAGTACAAAATGTATAGAGGGCGCGATCCGAATTTCTGATCAGAAACATTTCTGCCATCCGACCGACGGCGGACGTCAGACACGTCAGAATTCTGATAGTATGCGGGGCCCACAACAAAACATATGAGCAAAGTGCGTACCGGCGGGCGTCCAAATTTTTCGGATCAAAAATTCTTATTATATGCGGCCGGGCTTATCGTTCAATTGTTGTTTGCATTGTATCCGATTATTACTCGGACGTATCGCAGCGACGACATGAGCTTTTCTTAGAATTTGCGAATATAAAAAAAAAGCTTGTACGAATTGGACGAACATTCTTATTTGAAAACCTTTCTTTTCCAGGTTTCATGATCGCAACACAGTTCTTCTTCACGATATGTCTGATCGGTGTTATAATATCGACTGTGCTGGTGCTAATATTCTTCCTGTGCGCGGGCCCGGAACAGCGTCGTTTTATTTTGCTCATTAAGAGTATAGGATACACTATGCTCATAGCTGGTAAGTGAAAAACCTTATTTATTTAATACTGGTTCTTCGTTATAAAATATTTATTCAAAGAAGATCATCTTAATTTAATCTATACTAATATTATAAAGCGGAAGAGTTTGTTAGTTAGTTTGTTTGTTTGAACGCGCTAATCTCAGGAACTACTGGTCCGATTTGAAAAATTCTTTCAGTGTTAGATAGTCCATTTATCGAGGAAGGCTATAGGCTATATTTTATCACGCTAAGACTAATAGGAGCGAAGAAACAGAGGAAAATGTGGAAAAAACGGGGGAAATTATTTAAAAGTGCTTATTTGAACGCGCTAATCTCAGGAACTACTGGTCCGATTTGAAAAATTCTTTCAGTGTTAGATAGCTCATTTATCGAGGAAGGCTATAGGCTTTATTTTATCACGCTAAGACTAATAGGAGCGAAGAAATATAAGAAAATGTGGAAAAAACGGGGGAAATTATTTGTAAGGGCTTATCTCACGAACTACTAGAGAATTTTTTCTGTTATTTGGGTCAGATAAGAAGTAGACCACGTGAAGGATCATAGGCTATTTTTGTAGACTGATTTGTCTGTGAAATATCTAATCTACGCGGGCGAAGCCGCGCGGAACGTCTAGTATACTTAATAATTAATGTTGAATTTAAAATTAGTAATGCTATAAGATACAGAATTAATCTTGTCTAATAAAATGTTATGTTAGGTGACTGGGTAATAGTAACTTTTCTGTAGCTTACCTTTTTTTTTTCAGGAATAAGTGGATGTATAGCAGTTATAGTATTCGCGTGCTTCGGAAACTCGGATGGCTGGATGCCAGACCATGCCAACAATTACCTAGGTAATTATCATTATACTATTTCTGTTTTATCATAAATAGAACAAGCATAATATTAGCAGATATATATAAGCAGAGCACGCAGCGCAATAAACGCACTCAAAACAACAAGCGCTCACACAAATTACTTTTACGATTTTAAACGTTTGCGGCGTGCTTTTTTACTCTATTAATTTTCTTTTTCAGGATGGTCATTCGGCCTTGGAGTTGTCGGTTCAGTGGCGTGCATCGTGGGCTCAGCTCTGTTCCTCACGGAGGCCAACATTCAGGCGAAGAAACGTAAGAGACTAAAAGAATCACAAGCCCGTTTTGAATTAGAATACGAGTCGAAAGCTTAAACGTCACACTGATTGTCAATGGGAGTTAAAATCCTTGCCACGTTAAAACAAAGTGATATTTAAGGGTTTATTTTTTTGAGTATGGAACCCTTCAGAGTTAAAAATACATAATATATCACAATGTATTCAAAGGTTTTTATCTTCTTTAATCCAGCTAAGGATTTTGCCTTAAACAATACAATCATTAACGTCTTTTCTAGTTTTACGAAATAAATTGTATCTGTGCTCTGTGGCAAGGCTTTATGAAAAAAAAGATATGATTGCATTTTTAGTTTAAGTTTATTCACGAATGTGCCACTTTCATATTCATTTTTAAGACTAACAACATATTTATAGTTTAATTATTGTTTTTAGTTAGAAGCGACTCACATCACATTCCAATGCGAGTATCCAAATAGTCTTCACGACACCACCGAGTTCACTTTGTCGAGGACATCTAAGTACCTATAGTATGTATATTTGTATAATACCCCCCCCCCCCCCCCCCCCCCCCCCCACACACACAACTGTTAAGCACATAGTATAAGATGATATAGTTAAGTGCTGACAAGTTTTTTTTAACTTGAAAATAAAATGGCTTTTGAAAATGTATAATTAACCTCAATTATATTATCATTAGTAGCACTAATCGATTGTCTCGATAAAGATAAATTATAAAGATGTACGAAAATGTTTGGTTGATCCACTTTTCTGATTTAAAAACATTTTATGGACAGTTGCATACTTACATTTAAAAGTATGTACCTTTGTATGTTTTACTACTTTCGTTATCTTAACGAAATACAAACTATATCTTATATAATTATTACGAGGTTAATATAGTCAAGATCTGGTTATACAATTATTATAATTGTAGTATTGGTTAAGTCTAATGTAAGTGTATTCATATCTTAGACAATAATTAGAAAAAGCGCGCGGCCTTATTTATAAAATAAGAATGACACAAGACAACTAATCTATATATTAATACGTGAGCAAAAAACTTTGGACCCCTTTTGACGAAAAATGCGGAAACGCAGGTGCATGAAATTTCGCACATTTATAGTTTATATGGAGAAGTAGTGCATCGAGCCAATATTGTTTTAAAATTATGCTTTTATCATACCTTATTTTAATAAATAAAACATTACACACTACAATGTGCACAGTACGATATTTTTAATGACAAGCCTATACACAAGAATTATACTCTTTTATTTATGGTTGAAGTCTGTTGTCAAATTAAAAATGGATTGTTGTTTTTTTATTAAATCTGAAATAGTCAATACTTTAAACGGGGAGCCAAAAGAAGAAGAAGAAGGTAATTTTGGTAATAGAATATTAATAGCATTGAAACTTATAATAAATTTAAGGTCGAATTTCGACCATTGGCCGATCTCTAGTACTTAATATTATGTGTAACTACTATTGTCTAACGGTCATACTCAGAGAAATTTCATGATAACTAATAGATTTTAAGTTAGTGAATACTTTAACAGAAAATGTAAGAAGCTTATTTATCATTAAACGTCTCTAAGTGTGACCATAAGACAAACCTGGATTACTTAGTATTGTCATAATTTTTGTTTATTATAAAGTCGTGCAAGATAGACTAGCGAAAAGACTATCACAACTAGATACGCATAAGGGTGAAGCCAAACGAGCGTAATTTGTGAGTTGTGAGTCGCAGTTCTGCCGCGTAAATATCTTTTCATAGAAATCATGACTCACAAAATTACGCTCGTGTGAATCAAACAGGACTTTTGTATGAAACTGAATGCAGCAGAATTCTGCCTAACCGAAATTCTGCGACTCACAACTCACAAATTACGCTCGTTTGGCTTCGCCCTAAATGTAATGTAGTTTAAGTAATGACATATTGTGTTCAGTATTGAATCTTAAAATTTAAAAACTAATATAATTTAATTAAATGTATGTTTAAATCACAAAGTTAAATCTAATAGGATTTATGGTTGAATGTCTGTCTGTCGGCAGGACTGTAACCATTGAACTATTATTACTACGTATAGAAAAGACGGCGCGAACAAAATCTAAACCCCAACTACCAGTCATAGAATACGTTAACACCGTGACAGAGGCGACACTTTTACATGAAGTGACATTTTCAGTTGATGCCAGCCAGCTTCAACTCACAGCGCAAAAAACAAGTTCGCTGTGTCGTTTCTATACGTAGTAATAATAGTTCAATGACTGTAACCGACTTCTTGGTGACTCTTTGAACGACTTGTTTGATGTTTCAAGCTAGATTAATATGCGTGCGCGCGAACGAGCGGTTTGGCCGCTACACAATAAATAGCATGTAACAATTTATTTAAATAGTAGACGGAACAAAATTTTCTAATCGTAATTAGTATAGAATGGTGGTTTTTTCACCTCGTATTCTTACTAACAACGTTTGTACACTTCAAATATTATCATTCTGGCACATTTTATGATTGGTTTAATAAAGTTTTTCAATATTTTATGTAATTTAAAATTTGTATTCGGCGTCTACTCTTTTTTGACAAGCTATAAATCGTGTCTTACGCCAAAAATCGCCTTGTATTCCGCATAAATTTTTCTTTAACCTTTAACGTCACGGGCGGGGTCTACGCAGACCCCACGCGCTGTTTTTTGACGGTATTTTTTTAAATTGGCAAGTTACGATGGCACGTTTTCCGCTAATCTCAATGCAACGCGAGGTCTTTCAGTGAGTAAAAGTCCGTCGCTCCTCTGCTAAGTGAAGTTACATTTTTGCTTATGTGGGGATACCTGCAGACCCCACCCGTGATTTAACGTTTATACTTTTTTCACATTGGTTATGTGTTTATTTGTTTGTTTTTTTGAATTGGCTATGTATAAATGGAAAAAATTGTTGCCGAATAACAGAAAATCAAATTGCACAAATCATATACAATTTTAATGACTCTGAAAGTTTTTGGAAACATTTGGGAAGAGTTAGAGGTAGCTAGACCTAGTGCATCAAAAATGAAGCGAAGATGCTATTATTATCCCAGAACTAATTACTTTTGTCCGTAAGCCTTGCTATAAAACTATTTGCAAGCCTCATTCAATAAAATTATTTATTATTTACCTTGCCTACTCAAGGAATAATTTTAGTTTATGGTAGTACTTTTCAAGGATTGTTAATTTTTTTTCTGTAATGTTTAGTGTTAATTTTTCTTTTGATTACTTATTTCTAAGTCTTATTTTATTAGAAAAAAATAATAAGTTAGTCAGAAGTAGACACATTTGTTGAATTTTGGTACAGTAAACATGTGCCCTAAAAATTCTATGCACGAGATTGGTTAGTTCATAAAAATGTTCTTTACTGTCTAAATAATGGTTAGTTCATTATTTATAAATGCTTTTCATAAATAAAATAATATCCTTTCTTATAATACAAAACGGGTTTTAAAAATTATCAAACAATTCTGAATTTATAAGTATATTTATATTGGGGATACTTCTAGACCCCTCGCGTGACTGAACGTTACCCAAAACAACGCGTGTACTTAAAGGTTAAGCCGAAATTGCCTCGAATGTTACATGTGCCTTTTATAATTATTAAAATCATTAAAGTTGCCTCTTTTTTACGTGAATCTCTATAGGAGATACCATTATAATGCATTAGTGTGAATATGTCTCCTTATGCTAAGTTTATTATTTTTAATATACCTTGTTTTATTTTGCAAGTGTAAAATTTGCTTCAAGTCAAAGAAATTATGATGTACCTATTGACATTTGAAATTAATATACGGCTGATGTATAAAGCTTCGCGCACACTGTTGACGGGGTGTGCCGGGGCGCATCGCACTTTTCATACAAAGAGCGCACTCGGTCGTGTTTGTATTAAAAATGCGGTGCGCCCCGTCACGCCCCGTCATAGTATGCTCACTCCTTTAATGTTAAAGCAATATATTCTTCTATTTCTTATTTACTTATGCTTAAATGTAAACATGTTATTGACTGATGATGATTATAAAAATAAATATTTTAAAGCAGCGCGGCGGTAGGCAACAGGCGGACCGCGGTCCTTTTGCGGACCGCGAAATATTGTAATGTATTTTATACCAAGTATCAATTAATACATAGATAAGGTATACGTAATACCTTTATTAATTAAAATAATATTTTTAAGCTACACAGGACAAGTGTATTTTTTCTGGACCTCGTTAAAATTTTCCCTCAGTATCCGGACCCCACCTAAAATTAGTTGCCGACCCCTGTTTTAAAGTAACAACTACTTAAGTGTCGAATCCGTCCAAGCTTTAAATGCAGCTATCTAATTTATATATTAACTGTTTCCGTCCATGTTGCAGTAATGCTTTTTATAATTAAATCTTCGACCTAAGGCTGTTACACACGGCGGTGCAGCGGCAGCGGTACCGCCTTTTTTTAATGACATATTTAGTTTTATTGATTTTATATTTACGATTGTATCATTGTAATGTAAATTACAAATAAACTTACTTTTATAGTATAGTTATTTTTTATTTCTCCTTTTTTCCTACTATTTATGATATAATCATGTCGCTGGTTTGCGAGAATGTCAACGCAATTCAAAATTCTGCCAAATTGAGTTCTGTATGCCAAACAATCATAAATCTTTGATATTTTATCGTCAACAGAGACGCAACGCCAATTTCGCGGCAGCGTCCGTTAGAAAGAGACAGCGTCATTATTCATTTGAGACAAAACATTCGAAGCGTAATCACAAATAATGGCTCAACTCAGTTGCGTCTAAGGCTGCCTTCACATTAAGTCGCGAGCAGTGCGGCAGCAGCGCGACTTCTATACTAAAACGAGCCGCGCAGGCAGTCTAAGTTGCGCCTATGCGACAGTGAACGCACGGTCGATTCTCGAAAATATCGACGTATTTACAGTTGTGTTACAATAACTGTTGAAATTTTTTCATTCGTCGTTGTTGTCGTTGTTCCTGATAATAAATTTGTATTTTTAAGAGGCTTTAAAGCTATAATATAAATAAACGACATAAGTTGATTTTTATTATTTGGAGTCTCATGAATAAAGACTGATGTCTGAAAACCCCTTTGTATGACGATTTTTATAAATAATTTTAATAGAAGTTCTAATTTTTTAGGGTTCCGTACCCGAAAGGTAAAAACGGGACCCTATTACTGAGACTTCGATGTCTGTCCGTCTGTCTGTCTGTCTGTCTGTCCGTCTGTCTGTCTGTCTGCAGGCTGTAACTCAAGAACCGCTATCGCTAGACTTCTGAAATTTTCACAGATTATGTATTTCTGGTGCCACTATAACAACAAATACTAAAAACAAAATAAAGTTAATATTTAAGGGGGGGCTCCCATATAACAAACGTTATTTTTTGGTCTTTTTGGCTCGTAATCTATAATGGCAACATATAGGTAGTCACTTGAAATTTTCACAAAATCTTCAATTATATGTGTAATTTAATATTAAAAATTAAAATTAAAATAAAATAAATAATTAAGGGGGGCTCCCATACAAAAACACATTTTTTTCCTTATTTTCGCTCTATAACGGTACGGAACCCTTCGTGCGCGAATCCGACTCGCACTTGGCCGATTTTTTATCTTTTTTTAATACTACGATAAATTTTCTTTTAATCTGTACAGTCAGTCAATCCCTCAATAAATAATTTACATTATGGTTTATGTACCAAAATATTTACAAAGAAATTTAAAAACGCTCTCCTCTAAAATCAATCATTTTTAGGGTTCCGTACCCAAAGGGTAAAAACGGGACCCTATTATTAAGACTTCGTTGTCTGTCCGTCTGTCCGTCTGTCCGTCCGTCCGTCCGTCCGTCCGTCCGTCTGTCTGTCTGTCTGTCTGTCTGTCTGTCTGTCTCCAGGCTGTATCTCAAGAACCACTATAGCTAGACTTCTGAAATTTTCACAGATTGTGTATATCTATTGCCGCTATAACAACAAATACTAAAAACAAAATAATATTAATATTTAAGGGGGGCTGCCATACAACAAACGTGATTTTTTTGGCCTTTTTTGCCGGATATCAATAATGGCAACAGGTAGGCACTTGAAATTTTCACAAAGGCCTTAAATATATGTGTACTTTAATAATTGATAATAATATTTAAATAAAATAAAAATTAAGGGGGGCTCCCATACAAAAAACACAATTTTTGGCCTATTTTTGCTCTATAACTGTACGGAACTCTTCGTGCGCGAGTCCGACTCGCACTTTGCCGATTATTAGTTCCATCGCGTCGCTATTCTCGCAAACCAGCGATGTAGTTAAGCCTGTTACAGGTCACAGGTAGAAAGGCTTCCAATTTCATATTATTATTATGGCACATGGACGAAGTCTTATTAAATTTATGAGACATCAAGCACTTAAAAATTCAATAATTTCAGCTTTTTAATCCTTCGATCTTCTCTTCTTTTTAATTCTTGGAAATCTATTGTTGTCGCGATCACCGGTGATCTTATGGGGCTTGATAGGTATTGATAGCTAGCTAAGATTGATACTAGACTCTAGACCAGTGGTTTCCAACCTTTTTTTCATGCGGGCTACAAACATGTTTTGGTCTTGGTGTCGCGTCGCGGGCCGCAACAAAATTTTTTAGGTTTAAAAAATAACGTTCTTCAAAATTAACGATTTAAAAGTGAAAAAAAAATCCTCCCGATTGAAATTTTTGTACTTTTTAATTTCAATGGCTTCACGGCTCTTGAGTGGTAATGACGATTTGTAGAGAGGATTTTGGGGTCGTGCAGCTCCATCCAATGATTAGTCCCCATATCAAGCAGATGTTCTGCTACCTTATACCGCGGATTTATTTGTCTGGCGATTTTTCACTGCGGCTATGTATGTATGTATGTATATGTATCGGGAGGACGGATTTAAATTATTTCCAACCTGGAATCCAGTGATTAATAAGTGCAAACCGCGTGTGTCACCTTTGTCAATAACTGTAAACCCGGATACAGTGAGTGTTGTGTGTCGCACTGAGCCTACTGACTCTTAATATATTGGAACACAAATGTTGGACAATTTGAGGGTAGTCGTAGATCAGACCGCCCGGTGCAAACGAAGACGCCGCGCTCCTGCAGTCCCCTCGTGACCACGGCCGTTGCAACACGGCCGAAACGTCAAGAAAAAAGGATGTAGTAGCATTACTACTAGAATAAGTCGCGTTAAGTCCCGAATAATAAGTTTCAACTATAATGCAAGGCGAAAGTTTAAAAGTTTATATTATTCACACCAAATGTCACAGGAATTATACATTTTGGTTTTGACAACATCTTACCTGCACTTGTGCAAGATAACGGATATTTAATGGCTAATATTTTACCAATAATAAACACCAAACACCCAAATAACACAATTTGGGAAAAAATAATAAAAACTACACCAACAATAAAAAGTAGAAGAAGTGTCAAAGTAACATGCCCGCCAAAACTCTTTCAGTTTGAGTTTTGCTGGGACTGTGAAAGAGTGATGTTGTGTTTTTGTATTATTTCCTAAAATTGTGTTAGTTGGGTTTTTAATGTGTAATATTGGTAGAATATTAACCATTAGATATTCGTTATCGTGCACAAGTGTAGGAAAGTGATGCAATATCCAGAAACGTGCTATTTTGTGTTCCCTCCAAAACTCCATCGAAAGTTTCAGTAAAGCGTCTACCACTTTACTGAATCGACAGACTTGACTTCTTGACTGTATTGACTTTTACTTAGACTTTGACTAGACTTTCGACCTGAAAATATAGAAAAACGAAGCTGAAAATTGTATTAAAGAATATTGTTTTCCCGCCATATTTATACTCGACACTGGCCATGGTTAAATAGCCGAATTGCCATAATAAGGAAAAAAAAAAACTCTTTCAGTTGTCAGTTTTCAGTTTGACAAGTATTGTATTATGTCAGCGTGTTCCTAAACTGTTACCTGTATAATGGCCTAATCGCTTAGGCCAGTGATCGCTTAGGCGTATGTTCTTCGTGAAATTTAAACTAGAGGGACGATGCAAAAAAAACATAGTAATATATGGAAATATATAAATACATGCAGTTTTATGTTAATATTATGCTAACGGAAACTAGGTTTAAGATATTTTGATTTATGTCACACTTCACAGGACACTGAGATTTTTTAGAAACACAACCCATATGTAGTCAGTGATGCCAACCTGCAGATAATTTCAGATCGGTGGGGAACCAATAGAAAATCTAGAAGTGTCTATCGTCGCGCCGTCTGGTGGAGATAAAAAAAAAGAAAACAACCCATTACCCCGGTATTGATAGAGTCAATTTATTTTCTCACTTTTTGCCATCAGATTCTGGTGGGAATACAAAATGGCACGTTTCTTGAAGTTGTATCACTTGCCCACACTTGTGCACGACAACGAATATTTAATGGTTAATATTCTACCAAAATTACACATTAAAAACCGAAATAACACAATTTTAGGAAAATAACACAAAAACAGAACGTCGTATTCCCGGCAAAACTCCCACTATTTCTTAACAAAAACTGTTTGTCAAAGTCAAGTGACATTAGTCACTGACGATAGATGTCAAATTTGAAAAATTGTTGTGCTTTATTTTTGTCAACAAAATTAATAAACTGTAAAACTACTAAATTATTACAGGAAATAGAGAGAAAAGTGCACTGGTTTATAGTTGTTTAAATATAACAACCGAAAATATGACTTCTGACGCGAATAATGAATATCCCAAAGCATCTAGTAAGTAATGTGGGGTCACGCCCTACCGCTGGAAACTTACGTTTATATTATTTAATGTATTACAAAATATAATGTATTCCTATTATAACATAGTGCACATTATTCTTTGTCCGTAGATGCTACATTAATAGGGTCTACAATAACATACATTGCTGGCCTGTTTCTGCTACTGTCGTTCGCTGGTCCCTATTGGATAGAGTCCTATCCCGAAATGTTTTCGCCGTTTAAGCACATGGGCTTGTGGGAATACTGCTTTGATCGTTTTCGGTTCCCAGAGTATCAATATGACAAATATTTTGATGGCTGCCACTACATTTTTGGTGAGGTAAGTACTGAGTAAAAATGTGTCTTTCTGTTTAGTTTGATAACAATTACAATGATTTCATGTATGTATTACTGTTGCTATTTGTACTATCAGAGAAGTTGATTCCTAGGCAGATGGCGGACCTAAGTAATTTGGTCCTGTTAAGTCAAACTCATCCGACTGAAGCATAAAGTTAATATACCTAGCGGAATAGAGAAACAAAGGCCTGAGCAAGCGAGATGTCACTATCAGTAACACTGCATTGTAAAAAGAGACGTGTGATACATGACAGCAGAACTCTTTTTTTGACGTCCAGTCGGCATTTATCGGCACGTTGACAATTTAATCTCATAGAATTCATGTTCAATCCTGCTTGTATAAGTGTATACATACACATATTTTTACACAAAGATGTAAATCAATTTTGGTTTTGTTTCATAGCTCGAGATTGTTGCTCTATTCCGCTAGGTATATTAATTTTATGGACTGAACACAGCTAACATTGAATTGACATAAGCCGACCACATGACGTAGGTCCGTCAACTGCCTAGGAATCCATTTCCTCTATGGTACATTCTATCATTTAAATTTTAAAGTGTTGTCCTGTAATTTGTATATTTTTAAAAGCAATTTATGTATATTGTAGGAACTGTACAAGATTCGTGAATGGTTGTTGCCGGCCTGGCTGATGGCTGTACAGACTTTTGTGACATTAGCTCTGATGCTTTCTTTTACTGCACAAATACTTTTGGCCTGTGTGGTCATCCGACTACCTCTGCGTATGGTCTTAAGATATGAATGGATTTTTGTGAGCATTTCGTTTACACTGGTGGCAATATCAAGTAAGTAATTTTTTTTTTTACATAATTTCAGTTATAAATCATGACAGAAGAAACCTTTGTGAAGTACAGGCTTTTAAAATTTTTGTCTATGATTATTTCTTTTGGGTATGTAGTATACTTTTGGTGGGTCTATAGAGATCTACACCAATTTACAATATTGAATGAATTAAATTATATAGAAGTAAACATATTAACTAATTGTTAATATTATAGAATTTAACTGACTTTTTTTTCAGGCTTCTTTTTGTTTTTGGCTGTGGCAGTGTTTGGTGGCAACTGTTACCGCCGGGACTTTCTCATGTATCCGTCTTTCAATGTTGTATCATGGTCCTATGTCTTCTCTGTTATTGCCTTTATTTTGTTTGGTAAGTGAAAGTATTGAAAATGTTAAGTTTTTTGTCTTGTTTGAAAATCTGAATTGATTACAATTATATAATTACACTTGTAAACTAACTTAAAAACCAAATTGTCAGTAACATGTTCTAAGTTAAGATTTTTATTTAATTTTAGGTATTGCCGCAATCCTCCTGTTCTTTGAGTCTCGTAAGCTGTATGAGCTGCGTGCGGAGGCTAAGAACTTGGTGGCACAAATGCAGCACAGCCAGCCCGAACATGCCCTGCACCAACTGAGAGATCAGCTCCACTCACAACAGCAGATAGGCTACTTTAGAAACTAAGACTTAGATAGCACTAACTACAGCTACTTTTATATTTACTTGATGTCTGCTATTAAATGTTTCTTGAAATTGCCAGTAGACAAATAGTAAAGATAATTATTTAAATTGACACAATATGCTGTATTTTGCTTTTAATGCTAATAAATGAAGAAAGCTGGCATAATGTCATGAAATCTAATAGAATAACTTTAACAGATTAAAATTGAATTAAATATTTTATATTGCTTACATGTTGTAAGTCAATTAATGTCAAACAATGATCAGGGTTTTAGTCTGTCCATACTTATTAAGAAGCTTTAAAAGTATGTATACTCATTCTTTATATTCACTTGATGATTGCTATAAAAGTATTTCTATAGATTGACACAGTGTAGACAAATAGTAAAAATAATAATTTTTCTGTTTAATATCGATACTACATAATTATATGCTGTATGTTGCTTTTTAAAGCGATAAATCCTAATTTCATTGAGTTAAGTAGGCCTTATATCATGGAATGTATTTGATATTACTTAAATGCAGTATATCAAGAAATATGTATTTTAATGATCTGTATTTTAGTCCGTCCATTTATGACTTACTGCTAGTTATTAAATATTTAACTGGGTTTTATTTTAAGGTAAGTACTGTATAATACATGGCATGTATTAATTATACATGCCGTGTATTATATTTTTATGGACACTGTAATCCAATGCATAGATATAACAATAGGTTAAAATTATTTTTATTTTGATAGAACATAATACATATTATTATGTATTTTGTGATTGAAAAAAAAATGTCACACCTAGTTTAGGTAAGAGATGCATTTATCTTTTTTTGTTCGGAAGAATGACAATGTTTGCAAGAATTTTGTGTTAAAATTTGTAATAAGCACAAATTTTAGGTAATTAAGTTAATAATAATTTACCGAAATTAATAGATTGTAAAGAGCTCGCATCTTTTCAAGGCAATGTGTAAAATAGCCATGTTTTAGCTTAGCCATAAGAAATAATATTTTTTTGGCTTTTATAAAATATAGGCTTTTAGAAAATATATATCCGTCCACACTTCATGTGATAAATTTATATAAGATCTATGACTAAGAATTATGCGAATAAAATAATATTTTTCAATATTTGATTTTGATTTTATATGACATTTTTTTCTGATATTAAAGAAATGCTACTTATTCTATACCCTATGGCTAGTAATTCCGAAGAAAGAGAGATTACGTTAAATTTGATTTTAAAAATACGCCCACAAACTATAGGATTATGTAACTGCTAATTTGAAAGGCCATCCGATAAGAATCGTGATGTATGGACCTTATGCCACTAATCAAACCCTCGCTCATTGACGCTGTTAGCTGTATTGCGTTTGACTGGAAAACGAGCACAATATCGCCTGATGGCAAGAACATTCGCAATCCTATACGAGTAACAAATGTGTCTTTCGAGTAATTGAAAGACCACAAAATACAAAATGCCTCACCAACTCGACGACACAACGCAAGCAAAGTTTTACACCGATTTTCTGTGAATATACCGAACCAAATACTGAACATAAATAATATTTACCTACAGGCTACAGCCGAACAAAGAACATCCTCCTTTGGAAATCGGTTAAAATGAAATGAACTTACTTGGTTTCTTCAATTCGGAGCAGAGTTGTAATATGTAGTCCGTGGTAGCTCGAGGAATGTTCCCGTCCAGCACGACTAGTTGAGCGTTCCTGATTTTGTCTACGTGTTTCTTCACCTGAAATAAAAGTTTTTAGTCAATTGTAATAAAATAAGCAGGTGAGAGGAATCATTTAATTGAAAACAAACGAAGATTTTATGAACAGGATCAAGATTCAAGGAGAATTTTCTATATGGTATCGTAGCAAACGCAAGCGTATATAAATATTCTTAAAAACGTGTCTACTTAAATAATTACAGTAAAAACTCGATTGCCTGTACTAATTGTTGTGTCATTATTCAGATAGTCGAATACGTGTGGCACTCGGGAGTCTGGGCCTGCCGCAGTAAAGCTATTGCATAGCATTTTTTATCAACTACCTAATCCAATTATAATTCGCATAGTCTAGTCGCAAGCACACAAACACGGCTCTGGCGGTCGGAGTGGGATGTGTTAGGTTTTTTCGTTACGGAATTTCTTGATTCGGTCGATGCGCTCAAAGTCCGCGATAAAAGCTATGCAACAGCTTAAAAGCCGGACATAATAATAATACTCCCCACACCGGTTTCGGTCACGGTGGCCGGTTTAATTGAAACCAGGCCAGGTACGCAGGAGTAATTTTATAGTGCCCAGGTGTGTGCGCAGTACACAAGAGCACTCTCTATTCCTTTACTCTCATAACCCAGTGGGACGGAAGACCGACGCGACTAGCGAGAGATCGGGCGCAGGACCGACTTTTTACATGCCCATCCGACGCATGGATCATCTTACTTGTCAGACAATCAGGTGATCAGCCTGCATTGTCCTAACCAAACTTGGAAATAACATGTTTCCAACGCGGGAATCGAACCCACGACCTCCGAGTCAAGAGCGACGCTCTAGACCACTGGACCACGGAGGCGTTTTTATAACCCGGACATACTCGTTTAATAAATAGTGTTATGGGTTTGTACCGGTACGGCTAGCATTCATTTGACAAAACCCGCCCAAAAACATAGGATTGCCAACTGCTTAAAAATACATTTCCCTGACAGTAGCATACTATGACAGTAGGTATAGGTCTACCAGAATCTGATGGCAAATTTTGACAGCAGATTTTCAAAAAATATCCTTGATCATTGGATAAATTTATATATTTGCATGTTTCACACACAGAATCAGCCGCTATAAGGAAAAAAAAGGATCAAAATGATCAAAATTCCAATAGGCTACTTGACCTATATTTAATTTCATTGAACTAATGCATATTTCTAGTAGAACTGGGCCTAGGAAACCGTATTTCACCTTTATCATCAA
Organism: Cyaniris semiargus; assembly: GCA_905187585.1. NCBI lineage: Eukaryota > Metazoa > Arthropoda > Insecta > Lepidoptera > Lycaenidae > Cyaniris > Cyaniris semiargus. The sequence continues at coordinate 9,484,886 of LR994554.1, read as the reverse complement.
ATAAAAGCTTATGATTGATAAATAAAGTCGATTTGAAAATATGATTTTATGAAAATATGATTTGTACTGACGAAAACGCTTTTGCGGTACTTCTGATTTGGATGTGACGTCATCACATTCGTAATTTAATCTATATATCTATATCTATATATATATATATATATATATAAAAGAAAGTGGTGTTAGTTACACTACTTATAACTCAAGAACGGATGAACCGATTTGGCTGAAAATTGGTTGAGAGGTAGCTAAGAACCAGGAGACGGACATAGGATATATTTTATCCCGTTCGACCGCGTTTCCGTGAAGTCAGTATAAAACGTGGTATAACAAAAACGCATCTGACATAGAATAACAAAACAAAAATGACAGCTAAACGTAATTTTGTCTATGTTGTCTATGGTTAAGTATGGTAAAAAATTTGACATGAAGCTAAACGTAATTGATATGGGCGAAATACTTTATCTGGCAAAGCAACGTTTGCCGGGACAGCTAGTATCTTTTATTTATCGCGCTCGTTATATGTAAGTTTATTTGTACATAAATAATAAGAATAAGCCTAGAAAGATTTGTAAAATATATTTTCTTGAATAGTTCAAGTAAAACATCAGTTTTATATATTATCTCCATTTATTGTAGTTGGGAAATGAAATGGCCAAAACTTTTCTCCAAAAGTGTTCAACATTACAAATGATTTCTAAATTATTTTCTAATTTTTTGGCACTGTTAGACTCGAACGCTTAGCACATAAAACTTTTTTCAATAAAGAAAGTATAAAAATACAAAAAACATGACGTCACACTATGGCGGCACAATGGCAAAAACACTGCCCGTTTTCGGCGCCTTATAAAAGGCAAATTTTTCAATCAACATTTTTATGGGTTTCTACTGTTTAAAATATTAAAATATTAGTTTTTTTTTTGGTGAAAATGAATGATTAAGAAGCGTTTAGAATGAAGAAAAAAAGTAGGTCAAGTAGCCTATTACCCCGGTATTGCTAGAGTCAATTTACTTTCTCACTTTTTGCCATCAGATTCTGGTAGACCTATACCTACATAAAGGTATGTAAATCAACGTTTTTTTAAACTAGCTTATAAAGCTGGCCCAGACTTTCAGCGAACGTCGAGACCTTCGCTATCGGAGATATCACGATAAATCATTCATAAGTACTGCGGCCACAATAAATCTATATTATCTATCTCCATTCTATGGGTTAGGTAATAAACGTACCCTAATACTTTTTGGTCCAAGACCTGCATTTGGGCTGGAAATCTTTTCATGAATATCTCTAACAGTCTTCTATTTACCTAGGTACTTTAATGTAGGATCAAGGATTCTAAGAGTGCCTGCTGAAAAGGAAAGATGATAGAGGCAGGGCCGGATTTATATTTTTTATGAGTATAGGCAGTATAGGCCACTTTAATTTTGCCGCCCCCTATGTACGAACTCTGCCCCCATCCTTTTCCTGGCAAATGGGAATTAAAAACGTGTTACCTACTTTACAAAATGAAGTGTTGGAAACAAAATATCTTTTCAGTCAGATTAATAAAAGTCAATTTTCATGATTTTTTGTTTCAATATACCAGATCGATCATCTTCTCGAAACAGAGGCCGTAGCCAAAGTCCCTTTCGTTAAAAACGATGACGATATATATTCGTTATCAAAATGTATGGGATTTGACATTAGTCTTCGCAAGCGAAATGTCATTTAGCGATGACTTATGTCAAACCGCATACATTTTGATAATGAATTTCGTCATCGTTTTTAACGAAAGATACTTTGTCTAAGGGGCCAGGTACCTATGCTGCCCCCAGCAATCAACAAAAGACTACAAATTGAATTTCCGTTAACTGAAAACCAATTCGATAAACTCGTGCTAACACACAACTAACTTATAGAAATTTAAAAATACACGCAAGCGGCAAAGGTATCGTTGGAAAGTTTTTCCATTCCAGCTAATAGAATACAGAGTACCTATCGATGAGTTTATTATTAAGACGGGCGAAGTTGTAATGCAATTTCCTAACTTTCCTACTCAGTCACATGATGACGTACCTAAATGAATAAGTTGAGTAACTTTTTGTTATTCCCGTAGGACTTTATTCGGTGTGATAATGAGTATGTCGAGTTATCTTGTTACTCAATAATAAGTTTCCGTCACTTTCAAGGTCAAATCTGTAGGTATTCCGTTCAGAAAACAAAAACTTTAACTCCCTTATAAAAATATTTACTTACTACACTTATGCTAATGAAAAACTGTACCTATTAGTGAAATAAATTTAAAAAAATAAATAAAAAATTATCCCTGTGGCTGCTATTGTTTTTGGAAAACTTATTTCTAACGTTTCAAACATAGACATCGACATGGATTAGTGTACCCTGAAGTTATTAATTTCTATAAATATATTATCAGGGCGAGCGAAGCGAGCCCTAGTATATCCCACAACAAAGTGCTCACTTTTGTGGTACACTTTACGGAAAAACTATCACGCCTATTGATTTGTGCTTTAACATAGTAATTTTTATTTATATATATAGATGTGTTATCATCGGTCAGTCAAGGTTTGGTTACTATTAAAATATTAAAAAAACTGCCATAAAGATTATTACCACGCAGAAAAACGACGCGAGCCCTACAAAGCTCGGCTTTTAGCTACTTATAAAGAGCGCAAAAGTTTGTGTTTCCTCTTGTATCTTTGGTTTAAGTAACTGCTAAAGAAGCTATGGAAATAAGAATAGACTTGTTAACGCAAATGAGCAACAACATCAAAAATTGATTTTATAAATGAAGCGACAATTACTTTAAGACAACTTTCAGTATAAATAGTAGAGACGGTTGTCTCTACAGTTTCACAAGTTGTTGTTATATCACACTTACCAAATCAATCGATATCTGATTATGTACTTCCATGTCTCCGAGCCCAAGCAAGCATTCTCCTTTCTTGTCAAATACAGCAGCATATGAAGCTGTACGGGCCCCGTCCATAACACAACCTGCGAAAAAAAGAATAAAATATATTTTTAATACGTAAGCACGAGCTGATAATGATGCTAAGAACTACTACTACCACAGACATAGATCAAGATAGATACCGCATGTGTAGGTATGTACTTCGCGTGCGATATCGCGTTCCCAAACGACGAGCAATGCTCGTCTTTAGAAAGTCTGTTCTTTAGTCTGCTATCGGAATCGGACGTCAATCGGAATTTTAAAAATGCCCAAATGCCTAATTGTGCCGTATTGAGCTGTAGAAATTCGAATTGAAACGTTGGCCTAGATAATGGACACGTTTCATATCATCGGTACGTCACAGTAGGTAGTAAAAAAGTGGCACGCTCGTTTTCATACAAATGGAAGGACATGCGGTATCTATCTTGATCTATGCCTGTGACTACTACCTACTACCTACTCTACTTACGTAGTACCTATTTAGTAATCTGTGCTACAGGCTACTACTCTCGATAGTGCTAGTTTTCCATAAAACGCGGAGTATAATATCATAAGCGGTTTATCCATTTAGGAGTAATGATGCTATGGATACTAGTTAGTTCACGTTCATACCAGTTCAATTGCGATGGATTGAAACGATCGATCGCAAACGAGTGGCCGTCCTTAAGATAAGCATGGCGAAGGATATGAAAATTGGGCACGTTCTGCAGTTTACTACTTCTTAAATATTCGAGTTTAAAATACTCGCAAGTCTGCACTAAAACGGTTTGGAATCGAGGAGAGGCGTTAGGAAATTGAACGTTCGGAATGGACGCCGCTTGGAACTTATTTAAATGCAATGCATTGTTCACATTAATAGAATTATATTCAGTAATGCTGGAAGCGAATGGATTTGTATTAAAATGTTCTTACTTATATTTCTCGGAATAAAATTGTTTTTAAGTTGGAATGATTTTCACGGAATCGTGTAGGAAGGGTTAGCTCTTTTGATTCAGAAAAAACTAAGGTAAGTATGTACTATCAGATAAGTTGATAAATAGGCAAATGGAGGACCTGTGTGATTTGGTAACGTTATGTCAAAACTCAAACCTATCCGACAGATCACAGCAGCGCTGCCTAGACGGTAATTCAGCATGACATGCATTAACGTGACAGTATTAACTGTTGCATGACATTCCGATCGCGAAACGATTATGCGTGCATGTCATGCACATATTGCAGGACGAAAAATTAAACAACTTGTCAATCAATGTACTTAAATCACGTAGTTCGCATGTCATTCGCATCAATCAATACAATAAACGATCATGCATGCATGACAGCACGTAAAGCATTACGCATGTCATGCTGCATGATAGTCTAGGGTTCCCTATAACACTGAATCGACATAATCCGACCAATTGACGGAAGTCCGTCAACTGCCTAATTCTTAACTAAACTGCCTAATACTTTGAATTATCATATTATACGATTATACGATATAACAATAAACAAAGTTTAAAATAGCATCCCGTAGTTGTTTAATTATTAAGTTTTTTTTCAGTTCCGAAAAGAACAACTCAAAACATTCAAAATAGACTGTAGAGTCAAAGGATTTGGACGCCCGTATTTGAGCTCGTTAGTGAGAAAGGGGAGGAATTGCTCGGTCAAGAGTTTGTTCAAATTGAAGTTGTTCTAGTTATACATAGAGTTGGAAGGATAAAATACAAAATTGGGTTTGTTACGGCGAAAATATTATTTTATCAGTAAAATATATTATGTACTAAGTACTTATTTAACAAAATGCAAGAGCGAAGTGCCAAATATTGAACTTTTGCCTGTTGCGTTACCTGCTTGAAATAGTATCGCTGGCTTACATACTTTGATCCACTGTTCAAACTTCTCACGGCCACACTCAAAGCTATTTAATATTAATTAAATAAAAAGTTTGTCAGAAAATATAAATCAAATTAAATAATTCACGTTGAGTACCTACTCGTTAAATTGCTATGAGCCTATGAGCGCGGTCGTTAGAGGTGGTTTCTTGAAAGTTCTTTTTTAGCGGATGCTTTCATCATAAGAGTTAACGTGTGTGCAAAATGTTAAGTTTCTAATTTTAAGAGCTCTCCGTTGATCTATCTGCTTAGATTTAAAGTCAGACTAGCAGTGATACTATGCACTATAGCTGGTATACTATGCACTAGCAGACTCGTTGATAGGATATGGGCTGATTGTTTACGGGCGAACATTCATAACATACTTAAGGGCCTTCCCCTACGGAGATTCCGTAATTTACCGTATTTAGAGCCTTATAAACTCATAATTTGAAAGCTACAAAGTTATAATAAAAATACAGCAATAATCTTCAGTATATCAATATTCCTTTCCCCGTTTTAAATTTTCTATTTTTGTTTATTATACTCATGATATTAGCTTCCAAAGTAATACCAATTTATTAAAATTGAAGTATACTTTCAGCAACCCCCTAGTATTTACAAATTACGTTTATTTGAAACACACGGCAATAGATAGACAATTTCATTAACTACATATTCCCCGTTTTAATTTTTTTTTTAGATCAATTATTTTCAACTTGACGACCTCTGTGGCTCAATTGGTTGAGTGTGTGGCAGCTCAAGCCGGGGGTCGCGGGTTCGAATCCCTCCGACGGAACAAAAAGTTTTCAATGTTCCCGGGTCTGGATGTATATTAAATATGTGTATAATATAATAAAAATCTTAAATATATGTATAGTATAAAAGTATTAAATATATTACCGTTGTCTGGTACCTACCTGTAACACAAGTCCTTCAGGTACTTAGCACGGGGCCAGACCAGGGTTGCCAGGTCTTTTTTAAATAAATACCGAACAGCAAACAAAATCGGCCAAGTGCGAGTCGGACACACGCACGAAGGGTTCCGTACCATTATAGAGCAAAAATAGGCCAAAAATTATGTTTTTTGAGCCCCCTTTTAAATATATATTTTATTTTAATATTATTATTCATTATTAAATTACATAATATATAATTAAGGCTACATTACTGATATAGAACAAAAAATACCAAAAAAATCACGTTTGTTGTATGGGAGCCCCTGTTAAATATTAATTTTATTTTGTTTTTAGTATTTGTTGTTGTAGCGGCAACAGATATACACAATCTGTGAAAATTTCAGAAGTCTAGCTATAGCGGTTCTTGAGATACAGCTTGGAGACAGACAGACGGACAGACAATGAAGTCTTAGTAATACCTCTAGGGCGTCTAGGGTGAAGGGTCCCGTTTTTACCCTTTGGGTACGGTATGGAACCCTAAAAAAGAGTTATAATAATTTATTTACATATATTATTAACTTAAAATACAAAGAATCATTGCACAAGAGCAACTAGCTAACCTAATTACTTATAAAAATTATATTTTTTCTTCTGCTTCCAGAAATGTCTTATTTGCTTTAACTGCTCCATGCATTTTGCGACATATCGCGACTGAAATTACATCGGATACATAATTCAGCCTTCACCATGTCCACTCTTAATGTCGCACAGACTAAGTAAGTAAGCTGATTGCGTCAAATCTGACAATTGAATCGGTTATTAGGGAGACAAAATAATCAAAAAAATACCGAACCGCCCATACTTCGGTATTTTTGTCATACCGAACATCGAACACGGTGCTAAAATACCGAACCGTTCGGTAGAATACCGAACACCTGGCAACCCTGGGCCAGACTGGCGTGGTGTGATTTATCGTGTGAAGCGTCCATAGATATTATTATTAATATTATTATTAACTGAGACTTATATCTCATATAATATAGGATTTTTGTGCGATCTCGGCAACGCGTCAAATGTATGGTCAAGGTCGTATGCTCGGGCATGGCCTTAAACAGTATTAAAATTTTACAAATAAGACTTTTGAAATATCTAGTTACCAAAAAAGTTAAATATGAGTCTAGTACAGAATATGATAATTTATTTAAAGTTTGTAAGATATTACCGATACACAATAAGACTGAGTACCTAATAGGATTACAGTAACATTATGATAACAAACATAAGGAAATAGTAGAAAATAAATACAATACTAGACGAGTAAGAGAGCAAAGACTGAAAAAACCAAAAATATGTAACTATTACTAGATGACGCCCGCAACTTCGTTGCGCCAAAATTCGTTTATCGCGCGGGAACCGTACATTTTTTCCGGGATAAAAAGTATCCTGTGTCCTTTCCCGGGACTCAATGTATCCCCATACCAAATTTCAGCAAAATCGGTTCAGCGGTTTAGGTGTGAAGAGGTAACAGACAGACAGACAGACAGACAAACAGACAGACAGACAGACAGACATACAGATAGACACACTTTCGCATTTATAATATTAGTATGGAAGTATGGATAGGGAGAGGACGAATAAATATTATATAGTTCCTAAAATATTTAATAATTTAGATGTGTTAAGAATTTAAGAAAAGTTGTCACCACCATTAATTAAGAAAAAGTTAAAGACTGTACTCATTAATAATATAAGTTAAGAATGTTATGACGTCTTATGAGTAGTATAATTTAGTGTTAGAATATTTGTTAAAACATACTATTTTTTTATTTTCTTGTTCTGTAATTCAAAGTTTTGAAGATAGTTTTGTTTACGTATAATTTATTAAGCATTTTAGCATATTGTAAACTTTATTGATGAGCGCATCTCGCCGTCAAACAATTAGTTTGGCGAGATTTAAAATGTAACAATATTATGTAGAGTTTTATGAATAAATATATTTAAAAAAAAGTTGCTACCTGCAGTCTCTTTAAGTTTCAATCACAATATAAATGTAAGTAGTTCAGCTCTGGATTTATGTATAGGCAGTATAGGCCAAGGCCTATGGGCGGCAGCGTCCTATGGCGTCCTAGGGGGGGCGGCAGCGTCCTTGGATGGCGATATAGTTCATACATAGGGGCGGCAAAATTAAAGTGGCCTATACTCATACAAAATATAAATCCGGCCCTATAATAGTTATGTTACCGTCAACAAACAGTCCCGGGGCGATGCCCTGTAGGTAAGCACCGTCGGCGTCGTTGCCGACGGCAGTCAGCAGGCGCGCCCGCCCGCGCCGCAGCCGCCACAGAGCCTCCGCCATGTTCCTGCCGACCCCGCCACCACACTGCGATATCTCGCACGGGTGAGTGCTGCCATCTAGCTGCGGAGAGGAAAAGATAATAAAAAACAATGCAATCTTAACTAAACAAGTAGTCAAGAATAATTTAAAACGACTTCGATCATAACCTACATCACATTAATTAATAAACTTGAAATTCTACGGCATAAATACTTTATAGTTAATTAAGGGGTGCGAAAAAATCGACGATCCGTAAACTTAATTAATTAATTAACATCATGTGCTCGTGAGTCGTAACCCGTGACTCGTGCATGGTGGTAAATGATCCAAAAATTTCAATGCAAATGGTCCAAAAAAAATCTCACTACCACGTTTCATACAGGCTGCTAAATAAAATCGTTAATAACAATTTAGAGATATGAAGCAATTCTTTATATTTTTATCCTTATCAGGATCTACATCCTTACTGGAAAAAGGTAAAAGAAATTATTTCCTATGAATTTGAAATAATTTTCCTAAAATGTTTGAAATGCAATTCCATTAAATGCGATGAGATTGTGAGATTGTAGAGCTTTTACTGTCGGATAAATCTGCATTTATGCTGTCACTATCATAATTCCACAGAATATTTTCTAGGCACTTCAAGTAAATGGTTTCTGATGATGTCATCAAGCTCCACAGAAATTTTCAGAGTTTGATTGCAGCTTACTAAAAGATTTTATTCTCAGACCAAAATAGTGGTTTTATAAGACCTGAGTTTGTGGTAAGTAATATTTTGAGTATACACATATTTTCCCTTTATAATATTAAAAAAAAAAAAAACAATTCATTGCACATTACTTAACAAGGTCTGTTATCGTTGTCTGATACACTCAATATTAAATAAGTCGCAAGACAGATAAAAATAATTATTCTGTACCTAGGGGGATTGCAGCTACGAGCGTACTTAAAAATTAACAAGGTACATCAAGGGTTCCCAAAATTTGAACGGAACCCTTTTAAGCGGAGACATTTTTGATGGACCTCAAAATAAGATGTGTCTTTGAATAAAATATTGCCTCCATGCTGGTGTATCTGATGTAATTTCTAAAAAAAAATTATATATCGCTAGCAGCCTTTACGGAGCCCCTGCACGACTCCGCGGAGCATACTTAGAGAATAGCTGATTTACATCAACGTACCGAAAACTTATAGTCCCAACCAATTTTGTAACTTGCACCTCTAATAAAATTATGGGTTAGTTTTCGCAAGTACCAACTTGTTAGTTGTTATCTATTTCTGACTTTCAATCCAGTAAATTCCGGTTTCAATTCTATTTGGAATACAGAAATATAACAAGAATTTACAACGTTTGCCTTTTCAGTACTCGCGCACGTTAATTTCAATTTCTAGGAACGGCAAATGCGGAAATCTAGCTTGCCCTCGATACCATCCAGAATCGTGTTTGCCGATTTTACAAAGTCAATTTGCTTACATTAAAAATCTTCGCTTTACATATTTGTTTGGCTTTTTTCTTTTCTCTTCGTCGGTCTGTCGAATCTGCTCTGGACTTGAGTCTTGAGGTTCAAATACGACAATCTAGCTGCAAAATTTTTTCCTAGGTGCGGATTTACATTGATGCAGTAGTAGTCCGAGCCAATGCCACTGTCACACGATCAGCAATGTATTAATGTAAGCATGTCCACTGTATAGCTAGAGTATGTAAACAAATTTAAATCCAGTACATTCAGTATTTAAATCAGCAATTAGAAGTAAAAAAAAACATCTTGAATGCTCTACATAATATATTGCTGTAATTTGAGTATCTAAACTAAATCTCTCTTAAGTACCTAAAGCATAATAGTTAAAATAATATTATGATAGATACCGAAATAAAAATAAAGCATAATATTGGAAATAAAGATAACATTTAAAATAAATCTGGAAAACGATTTAAAAAAGAAAAGCTGAGGTGAATAGCAGAGTAAATTAAAATGCCAATAAAGTAGAGAATGAACTATGCAGGCAGCAGTTATTTTTTGCATGAGCTTTATAACACATTAACTAACCCTTACCGTCACTGTACAGCTTCATAATGTTGCTGTAAAAGGTGGTATTAAGGTATTATTCTAAAGTGCCTAGTTTGTGAGGTTTTAAAAATAGAATATTATAATTCAGGCTTTAGTGGGATAAGTACCGCTTAGACACTTTAAAACAATCCAATTTGAATCAATTTATGAAAAAGCTCTTATCCTACACCTTAGTTTGTGTACCTATTTAATTACTAAAACTAAAATACTATAGTGATTATAGAGGATTTCATGTAATTCAAGTGACTAGAGTTTTTTATTAACTGTTATTGTTAGTAGAAAGAATAAACCTGATAAAAGTTATAAATCATTTTATCGGATGAACTTTTTGACAGCTCCCATACATTTCACATTGAGTACGGTATTCGATAACGTGTAACCTCATTGGTATGTTTTTATAGACAACATGCAAAATCGTTACAACCTACCTACCGGAACCTCTCCACCTGCACTCATTACTCAAGTCCTATTTTTCTACAGCCTTCAGGAAAGTAAAGAACCCACAGGTACAACAAGCTCACACACATTGTGAACATTGAACCACGACCCTTATTTTTAATATACTTTTAAGTTACTTTCTAAATTCTTTTAATTTAACACTCTCTAATATTTATAAGTGTTACAAACGTTATGGGTATCTCATACAGGTTTTCTACAGGCTGAGTATGAGTTTTTGTTACTTGTCAGTTGTCACCGTGAGCACGTTCACCAAAAATTTGTATAGCGTCAAATTAGTTACCATTGTCCATTGCTAGCGCCTGGGGACACTGTTGCAACTCCATACAAATTAGTAATTACAGTTTACTGTAAAAACCGACCTTCTAGTCTGGTGTCTGCAATTATTCTATCCACTCGTTACAAATAATAGTTTAATTAGTAAAGTCCAAATGGTAAATCAAACTTCATTTTAAAAGCTTTTATTTAACTTGCTCTGTATGTATGTAAGTATGTATGTTCGGGTGGAATTTTGGAACTCAATTATGAAGTAGATGTATTTAACCGTTTGGCTGACCGACGTTTAGTTTGGATGACAATGCACGATATGGTGCATTGTCATCCAAACTAAACGTACATCACTCTACATTCAATATGGCCGACCATCCAAGATGGCGAAATAGTTATTTTCTATGCAGTCCCACAATATGGATATTAAATGAAAGAGCTTTTTGAGAGTAACTCGAAAACAATTTTAATGCCATTCTTCATCCAATATGGCGGCTCATCCAAGATAGACGAATAGTTATTTTTAATGCACTTCTGCAATATGGGTATCAAATGAAAGGGCTTATTGAGAGTAGCTCGAAAACGAATGTAATATCATTCTACATCCATATATGGCGGCTCATCCAAGATAAGAGAATAGTTATTTTTAATGCACTTCTGCAATATGGGTATCAATTGAAAGGGCTCATTGAGAGTAGCTCGAAAACGAATGTAATGTCATTCTACATCCAGTATGGTGGCTCATCCAAGATACGGGAATAGTTATTTTTAATGCACTTCTGCAATATGGGTATCAAATGAAAGGGATCATTGAAAGTAACTCGGAAACGAATGTAATGTCATTCTACATCCAATATGGCGGCTCATCCAAGATAGGTGAATAGTTATTTTTAATGCACTTCTGCAATATGGGTATCAAATAAAAGGGCTCAATGAGAGTAAATTGAAAAGCAATAGAGTCAATTCAATTCGTGTCGTGACGTGACGTGACGTCATGTTTCGTGTCGTGACGTGACGTGATGTGACGTGACGTGACGTGTCGTGTCGTGTCGTGAAGTGTCGTAAAGTGTCGTGTCGTGTCGTGGCGTGACGTGACGTGACGTGACGTGACGTGAAGTGACGTGACGTGTTGTTTTGTGTCGTGTCGTGTCATGTCATGTTATGTCAAGTCAAATCCAGCCGGGTTTAAGAAAATGAAAATGAATCCGGTCACTTTTGCTAAGTGAAATTTAACTTTTTAGAGTAGGTTGCACCAGAGGCGTGGTTATAGTTACAGTTATGGTCAAAGTTATGGTTATAGTAAGGGCCAACTAAACTTTAACCTTAACTTGGACCACGAAATTTGACAGATGTCTGTTGCGTTTATTTTTTGTTAAAGCAGCAGTTAATGGGGTTGAGGGTATAAAAAATGAATTAGCCGTAAAAATCGTCAGGAAAAATATTAGTTATAACAACACTGTGAGCCATAGTAAAGTTTCACGAAAAAATTTCGATATAAGTTTGAGCGGTTATGGTGGCGTCCTTAACCAAAGATTTGACATTTTGCACTGTAGTTATAGTTAAAGTTATAGTTACAGTTATAGTTAAAGTAAGTTGGTGCAACCCACCCTTAGTCATGCAGAAATAAACGGAATATAAGAACTCTCTAAATATAGACACGGTTTTTCACTGATCAAAATCAAGTACAATTTCTTAATGACTTAAGTTAATCGATTATATAATAATAGATTTTAACAAATTCTTGAAACAAAACAAACTACAATCAAACAGACTAAGAAATCTAGCCAGAGACAACTAAAAAACAAAAAATAAATTGTAATCAAAAAACTTTTTGAAAAAAAGCTTTTATTTAAACAGTCTAAAAAGGAGAAAATAAATTTCTCCTTCAACATTTTAACTATAACGTTATAATCTCATTATATTATACAATTTGCATGATAATAAAAGTTTGTCGCGCGATTTGTAGATGAACTAGTACCAATTTAACTGAGTAAATTGATTTTGTATTTTTTATTTTATTAAAGTAATTAAATACTGACAGATTGTTAAGTCTCGCGACAAGCTTTTATATTATCATTTATCATGAAAATTGTATAATATAATAAGATTATAACCTTATAGTTAAAATGTTTAAGGAAAAACTTATTTTCTTCTTTTTAGACTGTTTAAATAAAAGCTTTTTTTCAAAAAGTTTTTTGATTATAATTTATTATGTCAAAATTCGAGTGAAATTTTGTCCCCAGTCTCGTAATTTTGATTATAACTCATTTTCATCAAACCGTAGCATGCCCGTCGTTTACAGGTTATAAGGATCACGCGTCGGAACATGAGGCTGGGTGTCGTCAGGTGGGGTGGGGTGGGGTGTCACGAGTACCAACTGCTCATTATACACCAGATGCACGGATGAATTACTCTCATAATCCATTCTCATATTGTGATTATAATAAATACTTAGATGTTATCTTTTATGGAAATTACAGTTTATACACGATGTAAGGAAGCTTTCTATTTCACCTGAAGAGTAAAGACTATGCGCGTTTAAGTTTGCTTCATCAGAAACATCTTAATTTGTTGAGACCTGCGCATTACAAAGACGACCAATAAGAAAATATTCTTCAGTATAAAAACAAGCCAGTTTATTTTTTTGGTAAGGACAACCATTACCACGACGATAAAGATAATAATGAAAAGTAGCCTAATGTTATTCTATGTAATATAATTATCAATATCCATTAAAATTCCGTTAAAATCGGTCCAGCCGTTCCAGAGATATCGACATACGACGCTCCTTTCATTACAAGATGTACATTGTACAAGGTATTTAATGAGTTTTTTATATTATTAACTAGTAAATATGCATCTGATTTTATAAAGAAAGAGTAAATAAAATCAAGTATTCATAAGGCGGTTAGCACGATTTGTGGAATAACTCTGTCTGAACATGCATGTGGCCCGCGGCCGCGGCATGACGTTTCCTTTGTAGATTATGTGGTTTCTGTCTAAGGGTCGGCTTACACAGAACCAGCATGAAATTTCAAATTTAGTAAATTGCTTTTACTATTCAAGCAGGGTCAATACAACTCCCATTCGACTCGCATTCCCAAATACAGGATTCATTGCTGGAGTCAGAATTTCTAGAGGCGATGAACTGCGTAGCGTTTGCTACTCTAGGAAAAAAAGAATAACTTGCGATTAGATGAATGCATTATTATAACGAAACATTATCATTATAAAACTTATGTCAACGCAGTTTCTGTAAAGATCTGGTGTTAGCATAATATCATACTAACAGCTCACTAACTTTATCCATGGCCGGTTTCATTAAAATATCAAGGTAGAAATCAAGCATAAAACAGCAGCAGGAGTCATTTTCACAAACCGCAACCGCCACTACGAGGCACGAGTCAAGCTTTATAACGAAGCGATTAGCTTTAGAGAGCTTTTAGAGAAATACCTAATGATAATAATCATTGATTAGGTATTTCTCTTAATTAAATAATTATACACTTTTCTTGCACTTATTCCACTTTATTTTAATAGATTTATTACAAAATTATTATATACACGACCGGTTTCGAAAAAATCATCATCAGGTGTACTGCAGGTAATTTTAAATTTTTAAAATAATTTTGTAACTGAGACTAGGCTGTGAAGTGTGCGAGCTTCATCGCTGCCCCTGCGGTACTGAGGTTGACGCGTACGGCCACCACGGGCTCAGCTGCATTAAAGCTGCCGGTCGTTTTGCTAGACACCACGCCCTCAACGACATTCTCCGTCGAGCCTTGGTGTCGGCAGACGTACCGTGCGTGCTTGAGCCCCCTGGCTTGAGCCGAAGCGACGGAAAACGCCCGGACGGCCTTTCCCTGATCCCTTGGAAGAAAGGTCGGTGCCTCCTATGGGATGCCACGTGCGTTAGTACGTGCGCTACCTCGCACATTTCTGGCACTGCCCGTAATGCGGGGTCTGCCGCCGAGTACGCTGCTCGGCAAAAGCACAACAAGTACATGGATTTGGAAAAACAGTACCTCTTTGTGCCTTTTGCCGTCGAAACGGGAGGTCCGTGGTGCAACGAAGCGAAAGCTTTCGTTCGCCAGCTCGGACGTCGGTTACGGGAATCGGGTAACGATCCCCGCTCCGGGGCTTACCTGGCCCAACACGTCTCCCTAGCCATTCAGCGCGGTAACGCGGCCAGTGTGATGGGGACGTTTGAGCATGGTACGCTGCGGGGTGGCCTTTTTGATTAAGATCTTTAGTTTTTCCTTTTTATTCTAATTATTATCTTTGTTAAATTATTTTTTATCTATGTAGATTATTGTTATTGTAAATTTTATATTCTGAATATTGTATAGTATTAATACAGTATTTATCAAAAGCATCAATATTACAAAGATAGAAATTTATGATAAATTTTATACTTACTCTGATTACTACATATAATAAATTATATTTTGTAAATTTAAAATAATTTTGTAATAAATCTATTAAAATAAAGTGGAATAAGTGCAAGAAAAGTGTATAATTATTTAATTGAACATGAATTTCCACCAAGAAGTGACAGTACATTCAATATCGTATATCTCTTATTTTATAGGCCCCGGATTTATAAATAGGCCGTTATAGGCCACGGCCTAGGAGCGGCAGCGTCCATATAGGCCCTACAGATTACGTACATGGGGCGACGGAAATAATGTAGCCTACTCTCATAAAAAATATAAAGTCGGCGTAATATAGATATTTCTCTTATTTACATTAAAAACTGCCTCTAACTTGGCTGTAGAAATGAGTTTTATATCCAGTTTTAGGCTGCGTTTCCACCAGAGATGTGTTGCGAGGAATGTGTTTTTAAGATCCAATAGAATCGCTGCGCTGAGCGAAGTCACGTCAATGAAGCAATTCTATTGCATGGTTCTCAAAAACACATTCCTCATTTCATCGCAACTCATCTTTAGTGGAAACGCAGCCTTAACCTCTTTTTAATCAAGCTATTTGTTCAGTTGATTGTATTTGTAATGGAGCTACAAACAGTCCATCAGAATCCACAAAAAGCGGAATGAACGGTTTAGTTCATTTCGTGCGGTCGGCGCAGTACAACCAATATCTATCTGAACGAATTCCATTCGGATATGGATTTATAATTCAATTCTCTACACTGTTGCAAAAAGTCGAGTTGTAGTGTTTGCTTCGACGCGACGAAAATGGATACTTTTCTGTCTTATATTGTGAAACTTGCATCAGAGTAATTGATTTATAGACAGCAGGCGGTGATGGCTACTTAATTTAATTGGTTTATGTCATGCCCTCTTAACACTGATTTGCCATAATCCGGCCAGTTAAAACAGTAGCCCTAGCATGGCCACCAGTAGAAATGCGAAAGTATAGACAAACTGTAGAAATAAACGATGACTGTATAAAGAATGGTGTTTTTCCTGATTTAATGAAGCATAGCAAGGTGGTTCCTTTATTCAAAGCCGGAATTAAATCTGATCCGACAAATTATAGACCTATATTTATTCTACCGACTTTTAGTAAAATATTCGAAAAAAATATTTTAAAACAATTGTTAGTACATTTTAACTCCAATAATTTATTGCATAATAATCAATACGGTTTTACTAAGGGTCGTTCCACTACGGATGCTGGTATAGGTCTTCTTTGTAGTATATTTGAAGCCTGGGAGGAGTCGCGGGATACCTTAGGTGTATTTTGCGACCTCTCTAAGGCCTTTGATTGTGTTGATCATGCTACATTGATCAGGAAACTGCACCACTATGGCATAAGGGACTCGGCACTCAACCTTTTGACATCTTATTTGAGGAACAGGACTCAAAGGGTTGATATCAATAGTAAAAGGTCCACTGGGACCAAAATAGAATTAGGTGTCCCACAGGGATCCATTTTGGGCCCGTTTCTTTTTCTCATCTACATAAATGACTTACCTTATCTAGTTAAGGATAATGATAACGAGATAGTACTTTTTGCTGATGACACTTCACTTATTTTTAAAGTGAAGCGACAACAGTTGACTTATGACGAGGTAAATTGTGCTCTCTCAAAAATAGTAATGTTACATGCTAGGGTTCGAGGGATTTGGAGAAAAAGACCTGCTGACTCTTATAAAGACTTTACTAGCACTGACACTAGCTCACACAAATCACCAAGTCCAAACACTAAGCACTAGATAGTCCTAGGTCGTAGCCGAGTCGTAGGTTCACTGGTTCACTCACTATTGATCACTTGTTTTCACTTCGAAGTCGCCTCGAAGATCGCTCAGATGAAACTGAATTGCCGGGCCGTCTACCTGCGGCTATTTATATGGCGAGACGAATTCTAGAAAGTTCCTTCCCCCGATTCATGTAAACAAGTAAACAAGTGTGGGAACTTTCTAGCAAATACGCGTAAGTAAACATACACCTAACGCCATCTAGTATTAAGAGTATTAAGTAGGGGATTTATGTTTTCTGTGTTTCCCTGATCAGTTTCGCTGGTTTGACGCTAGATGGCACTACGTGTCCGTATCAGTAAATTGGTTTAATGTAAATAACTTACTTCTAAATTCTAATAAAACAAAATGTTTAAGATTTACATTGCCAAATGTTAAGCAAGTGCAAACCAATTTGCTATTAAATGATGAGAAAATGAATCTTGTTGACACTACTGTGTTTTTAGGAGTAATACTAGATTATAAACTGCAGTGGGGTCCTCATATTGCCAAACTAGCCGATAAGCTCAGTTCCGCAGCATATGCAGTCAGAAAAAATAGAGAAATGTGTGATGAAGATACGGCAAAATTAGTTTATTATAGTTATTTTCATAGTAGAATGTTTTACGGCATTCTATTATGGGGAAGTGCTGCTGATATTAACACAATATTTGTGCTGCAGAAGCGAGCTATACGATCTATTTATAAAATGTCATCCTTTGAATCTCTCAGGGAAAAGTTTAAAGAAATAAGAATTCTGACCGTAATCTCTCAATACATTTTGGACAATGTGTTATACGTGAGAAAAAATGTAAATAATTTTAAAACGAAAAGTGACATTCACTGCAGGAACACTAGAAATAAGCACAAGTTAGATATACCAATTACCAGGCTTAGCAAAGTGAGCAAATCTTTCAAAGGTCAATGTATACGTCTATATAATAAAATCCCAGAAAACATCCAAAATCTTTCAGTTAATAAATTTAAAAAAGTGATTAAAGAACGTTTGTGTGCTAGGGCTTATTATAAGATAACTGATTTTCTCAATGATAGCACACTCTGGGAAAAATGAGCTGACGGACTGTAAGCTGCTTCTATATAAATATAACATATTTTTACATACTTTTTGTAAATTAGTATAAGTTACTTTTGTAATTTTCCATCTTTTTAGTAAAAGATGGCCCCGAGGGAGTTTCTTACGCCGGTTCTTCTCGCCGGGTTAGTTCCCGAACCGGTGGTAGGCCTCATGTAGACGCGACGTTCTAAAAGTGTTAACTTTGTTAACCTATTTAGAAATAAATGTTTTGATTTTGATTTTTGAAACTTAAGGTGCCGTTCCGATCTTTTTTCGTTCCGAAAAATTCAATTAAAATGCCTCTTTATGACAGACTATAGTCCTAAAAATTCAAATAATATCCTACTTTATGACATAATATACTATAGTCAGTTATAAAGTGGCGTTTTAATTGAATTTTATCGTCGGTCGCGATTAGCCGCGGTAAAGAAGAGAACGGCACCTTAAGTTTATGTCCACAGTTTGTCTATATTTTCGCATTTCTACTGGTGGCCATGCTAGGGCTACTGGTCTACATCTGGTTTGCATATATCGTAAATGAAATTTTATACCATCTGGCAAAACGATTCTTTAAGTTTTTTTTTATGAGCCTATACTATCCGACTGCTGGGCAAAGGTCTCCCCCAAGGTCTTCCTAGTCTCTAGTGACCTTTTCCCAATGGTTAGGATGCATGCGGCTGGTATGACCCACCCATTAAACATTTTAATAAACTTTATTAAAAGAACATGATCAATGAACATATTATTCTTTTAAAGGCATTGAAAAGTCTTAAAGTTTATAATAAATTAAAAAATATATTAAAAACAATAATTAATAATTATTATAAATTACTTACAAATCTAAATATTATGTAGATTACTTTGAAATTAAACTTCAATTAGAAAAATAATTTAAAATACACGAACTTTATTATACAAAGTTACAACAAAGCATCTAAATATAAAGCAAGATATTTTAAGGAACGCAAACGGCACGCTCCAAATACAACGGTATAAATAGCCTGCTATAAATATCACTGCAATCTCAGGTATAAATTTTAAGGTGGTAAATCACTTGTATTTATAGTAGGCCTGTATCAAGATCGTAGTTGCCGTCGCGTGCGATACTGCGGTCAACACTCTCATATTTATATGTAAAACTATGTTGCACGAAGCGTGACAAAGCCTACATAATTCTTCTTGGCAAAGCTTGAGTTTTTCTTGCAGTTGAGTTGGAAATAATGTTAGTTGAAGAAGCCAACAATGCGCTAGAATTTATTGCCATGAAATAGGGTTATACATAATACTACAGTATGTCAATATTATGTTCTTATTAAGAATGCAATTATTGCTTTTGTAATTATTTCTTCTTACCTAAGTCGCAAAAAGATTAAAATATGCACGTTATAGTTAGATAAAGTTTGGTCTTTAATTGATTTGGAGTTTGGAGATTTATAATGGTAAAAAGTATTTCAAATTATTATTTTAAACATTATAAACATTTGTGAAAATAGGCTTTAGTTATATTTAATTTAATTGTTATTTAATCTTAAGCTGATTGTTATGTGGCGATTTTGATTACGGGGGTGACTTAATCACTATGTAATCAAACCCCGTTCAAAAATAAAGAAATAAAAAAACATTATGTAAAAAACTTATGTAGAGAATGAAATGGCGTCTGTGCACAGTGTCCCTTTATCAGTAAGGGAGTGTGTAAGCCAAATCACAACACAGCAGCCACTTGATGTCCATTCACATTCAAGAGACATGTCCATTTTGGTTCATTAGCTGACCCTAAGTGGCTGTATCGGGCAGCTCGCTGACAGGATGCTCTCGACTCATGATTAGATTCGATAGCTTCGTTTTATCCCAATCAGTATGATGATTAAGAATAGAGTATTGGTGTCACCAGGACTATTTAATAAAAGTATTTGTGTTGGGCAACTGAGTTTTGTACGAAGTGACCATGTAAGACAAAATTTTAATTGCTTGCTGTGGTTTCCCTGCGATACCTAAGCTGATGTTAGTGTCCGATAACTCCGTTTATAATACATTTTATGAAAACACACATACCTAGCCGTTTTAGAAATATTCATTATATAAAAAATTTACTAGATTGTATCTTGTACAAAATATAAAAGAATGAGATAAATTATTGCTTGTTTTCATCAGCACGCATCAAAATGAAGGCAATAAACATACTTAATTAAAGTCTTTATCCAACCTGAAAAACTTTTTAAAGATAAATTCCCCGTAAAGGAGGTTCTAATGAAAAGATAATCGGCGCAGGCTGGAGGCCGGTCAAAGGCTTTGGCGAACGTACAACGACTTGTTTGCATAAAAAACACATTAAAGTTTCCAGTTGACATGCACAGAGGGCTGATTGCGCGCCGGCCACCGGAACGTCAAACGACGTACTTAGTTTTTCTAATCGAAATGTCTTAAGGTGGCTTTCCGATCTTTGCCGATCTTTGAATTTTTGTGGGTCGCGGTTGCTCCGCAACCCACAAAAATTTCAAACAAAAAACCACTAGACATGAGCTATTAGGCTAGGTTTCTATTGACATTGGTCTAGCGACCCATTCCGCCGCTGCTTTGTAATGGTAATAATAGTATAGAGCAAAATAAAACCTTCAGTTTAGTGCATAAAGTGGCATTTTATTTGAATTTCTGTCGGTCGCGGTCGCTTGAGGCAAAGATCGGAAAGTCACCTTTACGTTTGCGTTTTATGCGGAATGTGGATAAAGTGAGCCAGTTATTGACATGTTTATGTAGTTAGATTTAAGCAAACATTTTTAAAAATTTAAAGATTTGACCGCATTGAGAGACATAATATCTGAATGATTACTTTAACTAGCTTATGTCAAAAAATCATTAAATTAAAGTTAAATAATCATTAAATCTCTCTGAGAGCGGCAGTAACTGTCATATTTATTTTCAATTCTTTTAAAGCCTAGTGAATGGTCGACTTTTATCCGAGAAGTAGGTGACGTAGGTGTTTTTAATCTTTGACTAAATTAAAATAATCATCGTCATTATCATCGCGTTAATTGGAAATTAGTGTGTCAAAAATTTACTGTGAATGGTAAAAGTTCATTGACTTCTTGACCTTTGGTCATATTTCAGAAACCGCAATTACGTGATGGATACAATATCCAGTTGTCCTTTGAGGGTTAAGCCATTAGTAGATTTCCTTCAAAAATATCCGAAAAATCATCATTTTATTGAAATTAACCATTTGTAGGGTTCCATTGCCAAATGGCAAAAAACGGAACCCAGCTTCGTCATGTCTGTCCTTCCGTATGTTACAGCCACTTTATATTTATTAAAATACCATTAAATTGAATGTTTAATAACTTTTAAGTACCTAATACCAATTCTCATAAATAATATAGCAACTTAAAAAGTGTTTGATTGCTCAAAGAACGAATAGATTATAGTGCAGGGGCTTTTAAGTAAAGTAATTTAGTTTAAGTGGCCAAGATTAGATATGGATCAAGATAAAAGTTGCAGATTAAGATTTATTATCTACAGTTTTATGTTGCCAAAATATAATACCTATTAGTTTAAAATATAATGAATCTTGCAAGTTAATTGTCTAAAATGATGTTTAAATTTATGTTAAAAATTATAATTTATTATGTTTTCTTTACGCTGAATCCCCTGAATCGAATCAAATAAAATTCTAAAATAAATATACTTTCTTCTTATGGAAATACCCTAGTATTAGGAGGGAGTCCTAAAGGACATAGTTTTTATCGTAACTAATATACGGTTACCGTGCGATATGCGAGTTTTCGCTTGCTAGTCCAAGCAACAACATCGATTGAGTAATAAAATCCTTTAGAATACGAGTGTTATAATATCACCGTAAGTTAGAATGAAATTAAAGTTGTCAACAATAATTAAAACTTATGTTGTAGAGTTAATTATTCTGATACATACTTTGCTTATGCATTTCAGGTCGTGCAAAACTTGCATACGTTCTTAAGGTGTGTTTACATTATACAAATCACTGCCATTGTGAATGAGAAAGAAAGATAGAAGATACTGTGTGTCTCGGGAAGAGGCAGGATAGTTTTGTTAGATAGTTTGATAGGAAATGTTCGGTTCTCGCCCAATCACCAACTGCCTCACCGTGCAGCGTATGAAGTTGCGGGAATCTAATAAATAAAATCAAAAGTGACTTACTGCCGCACTCACAGTCGAATATTAATTAACTGTAATTTCAAATGAAGATTTTGACATAAACCCCATACATGATCTGTCAAACATTAAATTTAGTTTATATTCAAATATGTCTGCGAGTGCGGCAGTTAAAATAAATTTTTCCTGTACATCTCAGAATATTCACAGTACAATTTCGACCAGATAAGCACCGAAACCTCCCAAAAACTTGTGCAAAAAGTATTTCGTCGCCTGAGTAAGGCTATCGGAGGCCCATTGCGGTTTGTAAAACCTATGTACGTGCTTATTGCCAGAAGAGTTACAAGACGTGTTACCTTGACTGTGTACGTCTACGGTCGGCAGTGATTGTTAGGTTTGATTTATATACGCCGTGATAGAGCGGTGGGGCCGCTACATAACAAAATAACAAACAATTTTACATACAATTATATACATCGTTACATACAACTGCTTGCGATCTCGTTGTGTAGCGGCCAAACCGCTCAATCGCGCGGACGCAAATAAATCGAGCTCACCAACCAATACATCGCCTTACTTGTCTATAAAAAATCTACTTGCACGCATTACTTGCATATGTAAAGGCGGCCTTAGTTAGTAGCATTAAGACAAAACGCTGTATTCAAGTCTGGTACGAAGTAATTAGATACCTTATGCCAGTTGACGTGGACCGAGCGAGTGGGGGCTGAATGTTTAATGCCACGCTCCCAGCTTAGAGGGGACTTTTGTAAGTGTATATAGCTTATTAAAATTCAAGAAATAATCATGAAGATCCATACTTACTAATATTATAAATGTGAAAGTGCTATATCTATGCTTTATAATAGCCTATTAGTGCCAATTATTTTATTCGTATACGACGTGAAATATAAATCCATACTAATATTATAAATGCGAAAGTGTGTCTGTCTGTCTGTTACCTCTTCACCAATTCCAAACCGCTAAACCGATTTTGTTAAAATTTGGTATGGAGATACTCTGAGTCCCGAGAAAGGCCATAGGATACTTTTTGTCCCGAAAAAATGTACGGTTCCCGCGCGATAGACGAATTTTGGCGCAAAGGAGTTCCGGGAATCATCTAGTAGCTTATTATAATCCAAGAAACTATCATGAAGATTGTTTATACTTCGATACTCGACAGTTCGACCTTTGTGGTTCAGTGGTTGAGCGCGTGGTGGCTAAAGCTGGAGATTGCGGGTTCGGTTCAGTGGATTTAGCGTGAAGAGGTAATAGACAAACATTATTTTTGTAATATTATTATGCATTAAAACTAAAAAACACTACTCCAATTCATTCCGTTATGAGTAATTATACTTCATTTGAAAATGTAAGTCAACGTTTATTTAATCGAAATAACGCTAAAGTTTCTAACTGTTCAGTCCTAAATCGTCTCGGAGCCAGGCCTTAGGTCAAATGTAATTTATTTTTATTAAGGTTAAAGCCTCCAGTATAAACCATTCTTTGTTTCTCGCAAAATCAATGTTTCTTTCTTGCTTTTCACCCTTAAACATTGTTTATCTGATTCAGATGAATTGTTGCTAAATATAAATAAATAGACGACATACACCCGCAACTTCATTGCGCCGAAGTTCGTTTATCGTGTGGAAACCGTACGTTTTTCCCTGGATAAAATTATTGTGTGTTGTCCTTTCCCGGGACTTTAGAGTCCCGAAATGGGATATAATTTGGTATATCAATACCCAATTTTAGCAAAATCGGTTCAGCAGTTTGGTCGTGAAGCGGTAACAGACAGACAGACACACCTTTGCATTTATAATATTAGTATATATTTAAAAAATAATTAATATTTATTATTAATACTGATTATTATTATAACATAAATAAATGCAAAGAACGTTAAGTTATTATTTTAACATGTTTAATAAAAGCACTTAAAATTGAAATCAAAATTATCTTTTCCAATTACAAGATAACATGTGTTACTTGACTATAATATAATATTTATAGTCTCGTACTATAGCGGCTTTACTTTTCCATCCCAGCCCAGTGTTCCAATCCAGTGCTGGATTGCTACTGGGCAATATAGTACATTCCAGTGCATTCCACTACTAATGCAATCTAGTGCATTTCAGTTCATCCCAGTGCCTGTTTACATAATTCCAGTAGCAATCCAGTGTTGGATTTGTGCACGGGATTGGAATGACGTAAACTGGCCATTATGACACCCTACGCTACGTAGCGCTACCTACGTCCCTCTACGGCGTAGCACAATCTCTACGCCGTAGCATTTACCCTCTACGACATCTCCATACAATCATGTGACGCGATTGACGTTACAGCTACAAAGTAATAAAAATAATAATCTATACATAATATAATAAAACTGTAGAAATGAAAATTCTGTACATTAAAGATATTCAGAAAATAATAAGCGGGGGGTGTTACTACATCGCTATAGAAGCCAAAAATGTGGTTAGTTTTTTTGTCTGTCTGTCTGTATGTTTGTTCCACTAACACACGAAAACTACTGATCCGATTTGAATGCGGTTTTCGCAGATATATTTGTCTTCTTCCAACTTAACATCTGGTGTATAAAAAAATTTCCCCCCACCCCTCTAAAGGGACGAAAGAGGGTGTCAGATTTTGTATAAGACTTTTGCTTTAACACGAAAACTACTGATCCAATTTGCATACGGTTTTCGCAGATATATTTGTCTTCTTCCAACTCAAAATCTGGTGTATAAAAATCCCCCCCCCCCACCCCTCTAAGGGGAGCAAAGAGGGGGTCAGATTTTGTATCAAACTTTTTTCTTTAATAGACTTACTTCATATTATTAACTGTTTTTTCCAACTTAACATCTGGTGTATAAAATTTTTCCCCCCACCCCTCTTAGGGGACAAAAGAGGGGGTAAGATTTAAATACTTTAAATGGCAAAACAACGTTTGCCGGGACAGCTAGTATTATTATAATTATTAATTTTAATGATTGACGTGATAAAAACATTGTTGCTACTTAATTATCTGTTATTTTTGTAGTTACTTTTCTACCTAAATGCTGCACCCAAAGACGAATATCAATAACATCACAGTTATTAAATGAAAATTAGATATTGCGCTTATGTTAACATATTCATTGAATTACAGTTAAACAATTTATTATCGTATATCGTGTACACAAAATATCTGTAGTTGATTTTTTACACCTTATATTGCACGATCATTAGTGTGCTAATGAGTGGAATCACAGTGACCATACTCCATTATTGAGTCATTGGGAACGTGAATTAGCGTGTGACGGAGGCGTCGGTCGTCGGGCGACGGGTGACGGGCGTCGAATAACATATTAACGAGTGTGACGGATCGGATCGGGATGATTAGTGTAACGCTCGAGTGCATTATGTCGTTGTCCTGTTGTTTGTACATCTCGTATTTCTTTTTATGACGTTTACTGAGCTAATTAATTATTATTGTAGAAGTTATGGATATATCTCATACTCGTATATAACAATATATGAATGGCCGCTTGTATTAAGTGATTGTCAGTTGTTAAATTTAATCTAAATTTCATAAAATTAAAGTTTTTTTAAGTAATCAGTAAGTAAATGTAACTCGGTGTAGCTGTTAGTAAAATAAAATGTGACGGGGCCTTCGGATCCGCACTGGAATATTCCACGTTATTTATTTAAATTATCTATTTTACAATTTCTCGTTTGTTCACAAATCAAAGATGGCCGCGGCTTATGCCCGAGCCCGAGTCGCGGATTAAAACTTTGAATACCCGCCGAAATCACGGAAACATGAATATTTATCTCCCGACCGCCCCGGGCTACTGCCAAATTAATTATAATTGCAACATTAATTTACTAGTACTTATATAATATCTGTAGGTTGAAACTGTATTTTCGGTCGCATTATACCTTTCGTTAATTGGTTCGTTAATTAGTGGACGTAAAGGATTTGCAGTTGGGAAATATTTGTTAAACATTGTATATTTATAACATTTGTATACACAGTGGAGATCCTTTATTAGTAAGGGGCTACGAATAATAAAAACTAAGGAAACGTAACTCCCATACTATTACCGTTTTGGTTCCTTTCGATCTGTCATGTAACGTCAGCCTGATACCGTTGAAGGCTACGAATAATAAAAACTAAGGAAACGTAACTCCCATACTTTTGTAATAGTTTTGAATTTGGTTCTCAAGGTTCTTTTCGCACACTAAAATAATATGGCAATAGCTACGAAACACTACATTCAAATTGACATAATAAAGCCGTTGACAATATTTGTCACCTATAATTACACAAAATTCTTGCATGTATTCGGGCCTCTTTTTGCATAAAGTATGCATGTATTCGGGTCACATTTAGGAGAATCGGAACAAATTTTTTGACACAGTTACTCTTCCTTAGTTTTTATTATGCATATTTCATAGGCTGAAGGCCACCTAAATATTGCAAATGTATTGAAAATGTTTCCGTCAAAAAACATGTTCTACAATACTTGTCAAAAATGTGTATGTGTACACATTTTTGACAAGTATTGTAGAACATGTTTTTTAACGGATTTACTTTTCCTTAGTTTTTATTATTCGTAGGTAAGGGGGCTAACATGACTTTAATTATCTAATATCTATACCTATCTTACACTTTTTTTCATTTTTTTGGTATCGTATCGCGACTGATTGAAATAACAGAGGCGCATAACTTTAATTTTCTCCACAAAATATGAAAGAAAAAGATTTTGGTTGTACTATGCGTGAAATCGAAATGATGCACGCTAGTCCTTACTCAAATAACTAGTTTGGTTGATCGAGTGTTTACGAGTTTACGAAAATCTCACATGCTGAATGCTGATCAGCAATCCAATACATTTTAGATACGTAGCTGAGAGATAGTTCTATATTCATAGCGATATTTGAATCTAATTAATATTACATAAGACGTTATCCAATGCGCGTTTTGAAGAGATTTTAAATTATTATTAAATTCTATTTGGAAAAATGTTTTTATTTTGCATACTTATTATTTGGCTGATGTAATGTCGATTCTCATTTCACAAAATAATGAAATTCTTCTTTACATTTACATTTTACATAATTTATATTTTTAAAGAAACTGTTATATGTTTTTAAATGAAATGTTATATAGTCAAATAAAATTGCCTAATACAATATCAGCCGAAAACAACAGTGTATCATTGGAATATATGACCACAAATAAGATGGCAAACATAATATAAAACAAATGAGGATACATATAAAACAACAAGAAAAGGGAAAAGTCCACAGACATAGATCAAGATAGATATACCGCACGTGTGTCTACTTCGCGTGCCATATCGCGTTCCCAAACGACGAGCAATGCTCGTCTTTCGAAAGTCTGTTCTTTAGTCTGCTATCGGAATCGCACGTCAATCGGAATTTTAAAAATGCCTAAATGCCTAAAAGTTCCGTATTGAGCTGTAAAAATTCAAATAGAAACGTTGGCCTTGATAATGGATACGTTTCTTATCATCGGTACTTCACAGTGCTAGGAAAAAAGTGACACGCTCGTTTTCATACAAAAGGAGCGATATGCGGTATCTATCTTGATCTATATCTGTGGAAAAGTCCAAGCGGGAAACGTCAACACGACATGTTTGGGAGGCGCATAATATTTTATGGCCCTTGAAATAATTTGCAGCGAAGTACGTAATGAAGAAATTTTCAGGAACCATATTATGTAGGGTGGTTTCTAAACAGAAATAGCCGAAATGGTGATTATTTTTCTGTTTCAACTATTAAAAGTTAATATAAGATATTGTATAGTAGATGTTGCTTCATGAAGCTTTTAATTTTTGTCTATTTACATGATTTGAAAAGTTGTTCCGTCTTAAAAAGAATAACGTAAATATATACAACATGCATTCTATACATGAGTTGAGTCCCTTTGAAAGGCTCTCATATACGCAGATGCCGATCGTTGCGGTCAAACTGATTACAGGCTGGCCTGACCGGACCCGAGTACACACAATATGGGAATGCACTAAACGAGTCTGGCTGAAGGGCCTGCGGTTAGTCCGATAACGTTACGTACATGGCCGCGGAGTTTGGCGTGTTGCTAGAGTTTTCACACTGTTATAAATTGTAAGATAGCTGATTTGTCACCTATTATGTTAATAATTATTTACAAAATTATTCTTATGTATAATGATGGATTAAGAATAAGTATTTAATTTGGATAAAAATGTGTAAATGCGTGGAGGCCGCAAAGGAAGATCTTCCGACCAAGCGAGGTGTTATGTTCGGTCAGGCCGGAGCCCACGTGATACATTTCAGCTGTCGTATATAAGTATATATACTGACGCGCTTAGAAAAATTCGATAGCGCGATGCAGGAATGTGGCGCTAATTGTGGGTAGCTACCAGGAATATTGAAGTCTTGTCGCTTGAGTCGCCAGTGCCAGAGAGTTCCAGTAAGTTGGAACTGTTGCAGTGAGTCCCAGTGAGTCAGAACTGTGAAGCTGCTGCACGGGATCCAGTCCGTCGGATAGCTGCCGTGCGGGGCCGATGCTACGTGCTGACCAGGAGAGATGTGCTCTGCTTGCTGACCGGTCGGTGTAGTGAGAAAGCCCAATGATGCCGATGCGGAGTCGCCCAGGCCGCGGTACATTGCGGCTAGTGGACGAGGTACCCGATGAGGCGATGCTGGCTGGCGCGGTGCGGAGGGGCGGGGAGTAATGATGATGATGAAAGGAGGCGTGTTCTGTCGAGGGTGACCAATGTGGGGTATATGTGTGGAGGCCGCAAAGGAAGATCTTCCGACCGAGCGAGGTGGTATGCTCGGTCAGGCCGGAGCCCACGTGATATATTTCAGCTATCGTATATATACCGACGCACTTAGAAAACTTCGATAGCGCGATGCAGGAATGTGGCGCTAATTGTGAGTACCGCTACAAATGCATCGTATGGCATCAGTTACAACCAGCTAACGCCAAATTACTGAATACTTTTGCATATTAATAATAATAATTATGAAGTGACGAGTTGATTAGAAAGTCTATTGGATTCCACGTTGACGGTTGTTTAGACATTTTAATGCATTTTTACAAACTATGAAAAATTGGTTACACTCTAAATACGTAAGTAACATAAAGAAGTTACATATAAAACGCGTACAACTGAACACAACATAAAAAAAAATCTTAGTAGGTGTTAATTATTCATCGTAGTCCTGAAGTTAAGGAGAGCTTAGCTACGAAACCTACTGCGTAAATACAATTCTTTCCGAGGGAAACGTCAGAATTATCACCTAGTAATCAATTACGAAGCGGAAAAATCCTCCGTAACCTTAATTATAGAAAATGGACCAATTAGATTTGAGCGATAATGAAAGCCCTTTGTAGCTATCGGGCAGACACAACAAGCGGTAATTGTATATAATAATACCTGTGATCGACAGCTTACATAAATGTCCAGTGTCCACTGAAATGTAGTAAATTATTATTTTCGTAATCATTTATTGTTATAATATTGGTATAATCTACCTATTTTTATCTTTCCAGGAACCTCAATCATAGTAGGATAATTTTCATTACTTATTTACTCGTAGGGTGTGTATGGGTCCCCTGCATAGATTTCGCTGTGAAAGTAGCAGCGATGAAAGAGTAACTTTTTTAAAACTTTTGTATGGAAAAATTCATAACGCTGGGGCGCTAGCCCATACAAACCACAAAAAATTGCTCTTTCAGCGCTGCTACTTTCACAGTGAACTCTATATTATTATCTCTAACTCTATTCACACCCTAAAGTGTTAAGTACTACACTTAGTTTTGTTACACACTGTATAAAATTACTGAAAGCGATCTTGTCTTCAAAGACATTAGACAAATGCTGATTTAAGAAGCATTAGCTAGATATGTATAAAATTATAGAAAAAAAATAAAACAAATCAGGATAAATATATAAAGTAAAAATAGATACTGGAAAATCGAATTTCCAACTTTTTCAGTTACAACCTTTTGCGTTTCAGTAATAATAATCGAAGTGAATCGGTTCATTAGTAACACGTGTATCGGTTATTGTAATAATGAAAATCATTTTGTAGCAAACAGTTGGTTTTTCAATGGATTTGCAAAATGGGAGGGCGCACGCCGGTATCGAGCGTGGGCGCGGGCCGCGGGCCGCCGGCGGAGGCCGACTCAGTCCGTCGCGACGCCCCGAGCGCGCCCCTCGCCCCGACGCTACTCAAAACACGAGTGCATACATATAATACAACTTTCAGGTGCAACTTTTCCACCCGGGCCGACCTTGGTTCTATTTATGTGACTCTGTGGAATTAAAATGATTAGTGATGTGATTACGGAGTAACGCTCTACGCCATGATACGAGGTACGTTTGATACAGTAAAATGAATGCCGGTTACTTAAAATACTAAGCCGGTGGAGGATAATTTAGAGAATGCTAGAGTATATAGAGAGATACTAGTTATTAGAAATGATTTTTTTTCATGGACGCAACTTTCTATCTTCTTCGAATCTCTATGTATCTTTATATTGACTAATTAGAGATAATAAAAATTAAGTGTACCAAATGTAAGTCGTTTTTAATAACACGTGTTCTTAGAATAGTTTTCTTTAAAAATAACAGGAATAATATTAAATAAAATCGGCCAAATGCGAGTGGAACTCGCGCAGGAAGGGTTCCGTACCATTATAGAGCAAAAATAGTAAAAAAAATGTGATTTTTGTATGGGAGCCCACCTTAATTATTAATATTAATTTCAATTTTATTATTAATTATTTAAGTATAAATACAGCTGAGTATTTTGTGAACATTTCAGGTGCCAATCTGTTGTCATCATTGATACCGAGCAAAAAAATGTTTGAAAAATCACGTTTGTTGTATGGAAGCCCCCCCCCCCCCCCTAAATATTTAATTTATTTTATTTTTAGTATTTGTTGTTATAGCGGAAACAGAAATACATAATCTGTGAAAATTTAAACTCTATAGCTATTACCGTTCTTGAGTTACAGCCTGGAGACATACAGACAGACAGACAGACAGACAGACGGACAGACGGACAGACGGACAGACGGACAGACGGACAGACATCGAAGTCTTAGTAATAGGGTCACGTTTTTACCCTTTGGGTACGGAACCCTAAAAATGTCTACGCACGTTGTCTAATTTCAAAATGGCTTCAAATAATTAAATGCGCGTAACGTGTTACGTGGTCAACACAGTATTGTTACTTGTAATATTTAAATTGATAGAAATTAACTAATAACTAATTATAATATTTAATAATTGTTTAAGAAAATTCAATTTTAAAATTATTTAATGATGTTTAGATTGGAAAATTAGAAACACATATTATGCAAGTCTAATAATAATAATTATTATTATATTATTTTGGTATAGGTTTGGATTCTTAGATTAATAATAAGCAAATACTTTATAAAGAGTTTTTATTTAAACATAGATTATACGATTTGTATGCCATAGAATATTTAAAAGAAATAATACAAAACAGTAGGACAGATACTACAGCCAGTCCGTGCAAAATATTTGTGCTCAGTGTACTGGGGGAAATTTTATATTGTTGGTACAGAAATAAATTTGAATATATTAGGAATTGAAGGCATAATAGTTACCATTTTTCCATTAAAAACGGCTGTTTTATTTTATAAACTGAAGTGCTGTAGGCGCTCTATCACATTCGTATAAAAGGACAGATTTTTTAAGGAATAAATTGAATGTCCCTACTTGCCTATAATCTACATAATAATATTATTATAAAGGCGTACTATGAGTACACTTTTATGGCTGTAAAGATGCAGAAGAATAACTCAGCTATATCCTTAAGAATGCACCTGACCCTAACTTGACTACATACTTAAACCTAGATCTCAAAATCTGTAAGGTCTAGAAAACTGATTTTTTTACACAAGTAACTTCAGTTCATGAAGATTAAATGCTCAAGACGAAAACACGATTACTGAAAAAATGCTGTAAAATTTTATTACAGCATTTTTTCAGTATTAATTACTGAAAAAATATGTATGTATGTATGTATGTATGTATGTATGTATGTATGTATGTATGTATGTATGTATGTATGTATGTATGTATGTATGTATGTATGTATGTATGTATGTATGTATGTATGTATGTATGTATGTATGTATGTATGTATGTGTGTATGTATGTATGTATGGATGTATGGATGTTTGTTATACTCTTTCACGCAAAAAATACTGATCGGATTTTAATGAAACTTTACAATAATATAGCTTATACATCAGAATAACACATAGGCTACAATTTTAACCGACTTTCAAAATGGGGGTTGTGTTATCTTTGTTTTTTTATGTTCAACGATTACTCCGCCGTTTGTGAACCGATTTTCAAAATTTTTTTTTGGTGTATACCCTATACACCAAAAGAAAAAATTTGAAAATCATGCCAATTTGGTACTTTATTCATAAAAATGGTGACCTGATGAAGGGATCCATAAGAAATCGAGGGAAATCCTCAAAATTTATATGGAAACATGTGGTGACTTCAGTTTCGTGAGCAGTATTCTAAGCATATGCTACCAACAAGTAAGATTTTACACCAAGGTATACCATGGTTTGGAAGGTGCTGAGAGAACTTCTGACTCTTTAAAGATACAAGTTTGGGAGTTTTGACGTTGTTTTAAGAACGGATAGCATATATAAATTACATTCATCACCATCACTACCATAAACCATTATAGAACCATGTCCCGTTTTGACCTTATTATTGGTACTTTTCATAGTCTTTTATTATATCACTTAAACCGCGGGTAACACCGCGGGGCACAGCTAGTAATCATTATAGTTCGTCTTTTATTCATAGTAAATCTAACTTGGTGATGATTCCACGTCGTCCTTTTTCACCTGGCGTATGAAAGACGGGCGTGAGGGTGAAGAGAGAAGGACGATGTTGAATTTTTGGGTTAGTAGCCCTCTTAAAATTAAACTCACTAAGCAAAGACATATAATTACGTGCCCGCGACGTAAATCTTCGGACATAATAATAAATATAAAAAATGGTCTAGTGCTACTGTATATTATTTACATTGTGCCTCTACTGTAAATGTAATATTCCCATGTCGAGTCTTTGGCATTTGTAATTACGACCGAAATATTTGTCATACTTTTTTAACATCTCGGGAATTGCTTTTTCACAAATTATATTTTCCAGTTCTAGGTATCCTATAAAATTAGGTATTAGAGAATATTGTAGAGTTTGTGCCCTGACTTTGCTATTTTAATCCAAAATCAATAGCTTTGATCAAGTCCGGATCCTATCAAATACAAACACAGATTTTTGAAGTTATGACCGTTATGATGAATTAGGTTTGAAATTAAAAGAAAAAAAAAACAAAACTAAAAAGTAAAAAAAACAAAGGTTTTATGAAAATACCATTTTGTAGTTTTTTTTTATCGAGACTGCATCGAAAGCACATCGAAACTAAAAAGATAGATTTAATTTTTGCTTAGCTTTAGTCAATTGAGATTTACATGAAGTTACTATTAAGATTTTGACATAAGCTCCATACATTTTCTCTCAAAGTCTTCGTTAGTTTAAGTTAAGTGATGTAACTGCCGCACTCAGAGACGAATATATTAATTAACTGAAATTAAATAAAGATTTTGACATTAACCTCATACATAATGTGTCAAACTCTTCATTAAATTGAAGTTCCATCATTATAAAATGTTTCTGAGTGCGGCAGTAAGAGTCTGAGTAGATTATTTACCAGTTCAGCTTCGAAAAAGTGGGGAACTTCGTGCAAAGTTATACTTTCGTGTGAGCTAGTTTTAAGGGCTCGAGGCACGCGCGCATCTGCCACTCAAGCTCGGTTATAGCCGAGTTCATAACTCGAAGTGGAATAAAGACACTGCATTGCATTTCGTATTTAATCAGAGAAAGGCACGCGATATGAAGCTTTCGTTCGACCATAAAATTCTTGATGGATATTAAAATTGTTGGAAAGTTTCTAGCGAGTTTAAATGCCTTCTTGTTTGTGTTATTAATATATGGAATTGAAGATCAATGAGATATATTTTAGGCATATGGTAGATAGACCGGTCTACCATATATTATTATTATTATTATTTTTATGAAATAAAGGGGGCAAACGAGCAAACGGGTCACCTGATGGAAAGCAACTTCCGTCGCCCATGGACACTCGCAGCATCAGAAGAGCTGCAAGTGCGTTGCCGGCCTTTTTAAGAGGGAATAGGGTAATAGGGGAGGGTTGGGATGGGAAGAGAAGGGAATAGGGGAGGGTAGGGAAGGGAATAGGGTAGGGGATTGGGCCTCCGGTGAACTCACTCACTCGGCGAAACACAGCGCAAGCCCTGTTTCACGCCGGTTTTCTGTGAGAACGTGGTATTTCTCCGGTCGAGCCGGCCCATTCGTGCAGAAGCATGGCTCTCCCACGTATACAACAACATAATCGACTATCGACATCGACTATCGACTATCGACATCGACTATCAACAACATAAATATGCATATCATATTTATGTTGTTGATAGTCGATGTTTAGGCAAAAAATAGTTCTAATACTCAAAGAAACGAAATAACAATCACCGCTCTCTCTGCTTAACGCAAATTCACCCATATAATATAGTCCATTTTAGCGGGTTCTATCGAGATGATCTGTTACTTTCTGTTAAAGAAAGTCACTTTAATGTGATAGAAAAGTAGAAAGCTAAGACACTGGTTTTGTATAACAAACATTAGCATTCGTAAAATAAACGCGAAGCAATGAGTTATTTCGTAGCAGGCCTACGAAAACAATAATGGCGTTCTCATGGGATAATCATGAATCAAACTTGAATACGTTCCACACAACAATAACGACTTGTACAATGCAACAAAATTATACAATGCAACAAAATTGTAACTGTAGGTGGCGTACGAGTACAAGTTACAGAGGCGACACCAGTGCGCAGCACCTTTGTTGCACACGTTCCCTACAGGAATTATTTTGGATTCAAAGTAAATTAATGTTGCATTTTAAAACTAGAATCGGGGTATGAGTTTGCAAAATTACGAAAGCGAGCCAACCCCCGGCAAAAACTAGTGTAAAAGTTTATAACACAAAGGTCTCTTTGTGAATTGTATAATTAAACAAGTCCATGCGATAGGGCGGGGCGTGCTTAAATAATAATGGTGCCAATTAAAATTGATAACCAGGGTTTTTAGTCAGCTAGCATTCGCTAATTTTGACAGTGACTTAAGATATCAAATGTAATTTGTCATTTGATATAACGCATTGTAAGCGGGATGTCACTTAGCGATGACTTATGTCAAATCCCATACATAATCCGCGCGCGATCAGAATGGGATCGGAATGACATGGGAATGACAGTTTTGTTTGCTAATGAAGTAGCGTTAGCAAAAATATTCTGAACATAAATTATACATTATAGTTAATAATAAAATGCGTAATCGATCGATTCTGTACATTGAGACGCTCCCCCTGCGGAGGGGGGAAAAATATTTCTTAGTAATATTTCACAAACTCCGTTCTTCATCGAAATATTTATCAATTGGCAGAATTATTTGGCGTGAATCGTGATTGACCATTCAAAATTTTACCTCTTTTTCCACTCATTATTATCAATTATTATAATAATATATGTATTATAGGTCTACCAGAATCTGATGGCAATTTTTGACAGCAGATTTTCAAAAAATATCCTTGATCATTGGATAAATTTTTATATTTGCGTGTTTAACACACAGAATCAGCCGCTATAAGAAAAAAAAAAGGATCAAAATGTTTTATTCCAATTACCCCGGTATTGCTAGAGTCAATTTATTTTCTTACTTTTTGCCATCAGATTCTGGTAGACGGTAGACCTATACCTATGAAATGAAATGAAATGAAAATATACTTTATTGTGCACATTCAATACAAAGACAAAGTTTAAAATAATATAAATAATATCTATGAAGAAGGTACACAAAGGCGGCCTTATTACTAAGCAGCAATTTCTTCTCCTATTATTATCACAAAAACAAAAAAAAAACAAAACTTGAAAGAAATGTACGCGAACAAAAACTTTATTTTGTTAGCCGACCCTACGGCTGGTCAGCTGTCAGCGCGCGTGTCAGACGCATCCCATTCTGATAGCGCGCGGATAATATTTAATTTCTGACTCCGCTGTCGAAATTATCGAAGACAAGTTGTCTAAATACCCAGTACCTTTATTTTAGACGAGCGATCTTAATGCAATCGTAAATCGTCGTTTATGATCAGTTAATCAACTCTTTTATGACCATTCATTAGATCTCATTCTGTGATTTTTAACGATTGATTACTCAACAACTCTGATTAATGGTGTAGCTGCCCATTAATTAGAGCTTTTCAGTCTTCAGTTTTTTTCAGCCCCTTTTTTAAAGCAATAATTTACAAAATGATCAAGATGTTACATTCTTGAAGTAAAACTAAAGTAGTCTTCATAATTTGATATAAGGATCAGTTCACATTGCAACGAAGTATTTCGATGCGATGTCATTTGAAAGGAGCTATTCAAAATTAAACTTTATTTACTACCCAAGAAGAACACATTGGATTGACTCTTACCTCTTCACGCCCAAACTACTGAACTGATTTTGCTGTTTGGTATGGAGATACTTCGAGTCCCGGAAAAGGACATAGGATAGTTTTCATCCCGGAAAATGAACAGTTCTTTCGCGATACACGAATTCGCCACCAACTAGTAATTTAATATTTATAATCATTAATTAGCTTTGCTCTCAACTTTACTTCATACCTGTGTAAATTACTCTCCTAGTCATGAGCCACGCTCTAAACCACTGGACCACGCGTCAATGTGTTTAGTATGCGGTGACGTGCTATTTCAGTCGACCTTTAACTGGAACAATATTAACTCGATAAACGTACTTTATTAGAAACCCAGGTAAAGTATCGCTGACCTACAAAATATTATCATTACAATACTTACCATAACATGCATATGGTAAGTATTGTAATGTGGATTTTTGTAATACATTATCTACAGTGGTCGCAAGATATAGAGAAATTCGTTCAAGAATTTTCACGAAAATATTTGTCAATATTGTGACATCTCATCTCCACGATTGTGAGATCGATATTTTCGTGCGGGAATAAAAGATAAAAACCTCTATACATGTGTATTACTCTTTCAGCGCTGCTACTTTCATAGTAAACTCTATACATACTACATAGGAACTCATACATACCCTAATTCACTAAACCTAATTCACTTAATCACTTCGTTTTGTCACAACCTATATAATAGGTCAATGCTCAAACTCTCAATTTTGTGACATACGTTCATACTTTTCAATAACTTGTGGCCTTGCTGATTTTATTTCATGATAAATTTGTACACAGCACACCAATGATAACTTCGGTTCTTCACTGTCCTGTTTGGTGTATTCTATGTGCTGAAATAAATAGCTTTTTACTTAATTAACATAATTTAAATGGCAATTCATAATATTATATTGAATACTATTGCAATTATTTTACTGTTGTGGTTAAGTATTAATTATATCTCCCAACTCTATTATTTTTATGCGAAATTCACGCAGTTTCGGTTCTTGTTCAATCCAGTCTATTTCCTATTAAACTTCTATTGGTTTTTTAAAGTATTAAGGAATACTTTCTTGGCGTTTGAAAGGAAACGGAATGGATCAAACCGGGACCGAGACAGCGTTAAGCTTCGGCCAAACCTACGTGACCAAAGCGACTGCGAAGCGGGAGCGTCTGCAACACGGGACGTTCGCGTCGGCAGAGCGGGAATAATCTACGGTTACCGCGTACCACCGTACCGCGCAGCACCGTAGACCGTTGCAGACGCTCCCGTCCCGCGTTACTGACGCGTAGGTTTGGCCGAAGCCTTAATGTCGCATTACATTAGTAGAATCAGGGAGCACGTATAATCTGCTCTGTGATTGCGGAACAGTCACTAATGCTTCCATTAGATGGTGTAATTAAATATTGGCAAGCATACGTCGTTTTGTGGACTGTGTAGTAAATTATACCTATGTAATATCTAACGAATGTAATCTAGATGACTCCGTTGCGCCAAAATTTGTTTATCGCACGAGAACCGAGAAAGAAAAGGACTCAAAATATCTCCATACCAAATTTCAGCGAAATCGGTTCAGCGGTTTGGACGTGAAGAGCTAACAGACAGACAGAAAGACTGACACATTTGCGCATTTATAATATTAGTATGGTTATAACTGCATCATAAACTGTGTTTAGTGATTACTGATTACCCAAATGCGACGGTAAACTCTGTCCATCAGGCGCTAAGCTCCTTAGCTTCTATAATATTTTTGTACAAATTTTTTTGTAGTCTAATGCTACGTATCCATTCTATACGCGCTACCTTGTTCTGAAGTGCAAGCGAGACGGCCTGAAAATCCATTTAACCAAAAATCTTGTTCAAGAATTGACCCCCAGTCAGGTCACTACACCGAGTCCGATGAGAATTTAATCAAATGAAGTGATTTGAAACACCGCATGTAGGGAATTCGGCAGCGTATCGATTTCGTTGGAAGAACAAAGTGGTGCCTAGTAATTACATAAGTGATTCCATTATTTAGATGTAAAAGAGCTTCTTTGCACGAAATTCTAGTAATTTTAATCTGGTGTAAACAAAAACAGAAAAATATAATATTGTAAAGAAAACCAAGTACAATTGTAATGTAACAAACCCCCTATGATATTACCATACAATGTGTATTTCGAACACGTTTGGCAATTTAAAAAATTTCCGCGTAAATAATTTTAACCATAAAGTTAATATACCTAGCGGAATAGAGAAACAAAGGCCTGAGCAAGCGAGATGTCACTATCAGTAACACTGCGTGGTAAAAAGAGGCGTATGATACATGACAGCAGAACTCTTTTTTTGACGTCCAGTCGGCACTTATCGGCACGTTGACAATTTAATCTCATAGAATTCATGTTCAATCATGCTTGTGTAAGTGTATACGTATACATATTTTTACACACAGATGTAAATCAATTTGTTGTT
The DNA here is from genome assembly GCA_905187585.1 of Cyaniris semiargus. Taxonomy (NCBI): domain Eukaryota; kingdom Metazoa; phylum Arthropoda; class Insecta; order Lepidoptera; family Lycaenidae; genus Cyaniris; species Cyaniris semiargus. The sequence goes on along the minus strand of LR994554.1, from coordinate 9,445,589 downwards.
GTTGCTCTATTCCGCTAGGTATACTAACTTTATGATTTTAACAAAACCGGCCAGAGGTGAGGCCAGAGGCCGCCGACACCGAATTACAGCTACTATAAGAGAAGTTGATTCATAGGCAGTTGACAGACCTACGTAATTTGGTCGCTTTATGTCAAACCCAGCCGACTGACATTGAATTATTGATGACGTATATCCGTCAACTGCCTATGAATCAATTTCTTCGATGGTACATATAAAATTCTAAATACAGTACTACATAAATTAGTCATAACTTATAATTCACGTTCATATATGGCACCTATCGCTATTTGGCACATAATGTACCTTTATAGCTAATATTTTTGGCTGCAAAATATCTAGCAATAAATCAAAACTAGCCAAACATTATACGTCTGTTTTTGGACAATATCCTGCCTATATGTACTTCCTGTGTTGGGAAGATGAATCGAGATAATCTAACGCTTGCTTTATACGTGTATGTACAACGAAGATATCATCGCTACATTATTATTAACTACGCATAGCATTTTGATACGTTTCCGTAGTCAACAAGGAACCCTTATAGTTTCGGTCTGTCTGTCCGTCTGTCTGTCTGTCCGTCCGTCTGTCTGTCCGCGGTTTGCTCAGAGACTATAAAATAAAATATTTTTATTTTATAGTCTCTGAGTTTTTTATTTTGTTTATTTCAGGTAATAACCCATAGAAAAATTATTAAAACTAGAAGGAAAAAATAATTATTATTAATTTAAATATATAACTAACTAATAAGTATAAAACCTACAAAGCTGTAATTCGGCATGAATGCACATCTCAACGATGCCGACAAAATGGTATATTAATTTTTTGAAAAAAAATTTTTTTACGGTACCTCCCCTACACATCAATGCGGGGGTTTTTTTTTCGCGTCCACCCCACCGTGTGGGGTGTCGTTGGGTAGGTTTTTGAAAAATATTACGAGTATTCAAATATCATTTTACGATTTAGGGATCCATTTGTGAAATATGAAGTTTTAAAGTGGAAAAAATCCAGTCCAGTGTTTCCCCCTTCTCTGGTAGAAGGGGGAAACACTGGACTAAACGGTTGCTTCTGGAAATGTGAAAAAATTCACGGGAGTAGGAAATATGCTGAATTTAAAAGAAAAATTATCACGACTAAGAAGACTTAATAAGTTATTGAGTAATAGTCGATCAACTAAAAAAAATGTATTCGTAGAAGTACAAAGGAACTTTTCGTTCAAAATCCTTTCAACGTAACTGAGATGATGTTGTTAGTAGTGTAAAACACGTTATAAATGTGCATTTATTGACCATACAAAAATTATCAAAAACTAGCGGTACTACGGAACCCTATATTGCGCGTAGCACGACACGCACTTGGCCGGTTTTTTTTAATAATCGAGTGATTTTTAATACTTAAATAGAGACATACATCACCTTTAGCTCCAAGTCACTTAGCGTTATGTAGGTATCTAATTTTTGCTAATATTTAAAGTTTGATTTAAAAATTATTGAATGCTATTTCATTTCATTGATGACAACACAACTTGGGAATAGGGCTCCATACAGGCTACTAAAATATTTGATATTGTTAATACTATATAAGTCATAATATTGTAATATTTTTTTTACATTTTTTGGTAAAAGATAACCCCGTGCAAGTTACTTACACCGGTTCTTCTCGCCTGGTTAGTTCCCAAACCGGTGGAAGGCACCATAGTTTCGACGTTCAGAAAGAATTTCGTAACTCCGAAAAAAATTGTTTGATTTGATTTGAATGCAATTTGACTATAAGTACCCTGAGACGCTATATTTACGAGACGGTATAAATCGAACACTTGGAACACAGTTGTTTCGGTTTCCGAACGTTGTAGGAGGTAATTAAAGGAAACTTCACTGCGCGAATGCAGTGTAAATTGGAAGCTATGCTTAAACTAACCCGGTTAGGAAACCGTAACTAGGTTGATTTGTTGCTATCGTTACTTAATAATTTCGGTAACGTTGCACACGAAATAAGGTGAGCAGTATTGTGTTAAGCACCGTTACACCATTATTATTCAGGAGGATACAAAAAGTGTTATACGTGGGAGAGCCATGCTTCGGCACGAATGGGCCGGCTCGACCGGAGAAATACCACGTTCTTACAGAAAACCGGCGTGAAACAGCGCTTGCGCTGTGTTTCGCCGAGTGAGTGAGTTTACCGGAGGCCCAATCCCCTACCCTATTCCCTTCCTTTCCCTCCCCTATTCCCTTCTCTTCCCATCCCTACCCTCCCCTATTACCCTATTTCCTCTTAAAAGGCCGGCAACGCACCTGCAGCTCTTCTGATGCTGCGAGTGTCCATGGGCGACGGAAGTTGCTTTCCATCAGGTGACCCGTTTGCTCGTTTGCCCCCTTATTTCATAAAAAAAAGAAGGAAGAAGAAGAATGATCGGCAAGATATTAAACTTAGGATAGGCGGTGGCCTAGGCTTCTTCCACCTCCGTCGCGTCGAAGAAGCCTTGTCTTCCTACAACGTTTAGTCAAGAAACGGTTATATTTTATGAAAATATGTAATTTTCATCGTATGCCTATGGAATAATAGATATATTAATCATCATAATAATCACCATCTTCAGCGTCAGTTACTGCTGTGACGATAATATCAAGTCTACAGTTCGGTTATAGCCTCCTGACACCTGGCGTCCTTTACAAAGTGCTAAATAAACCATACTCTAAAGGCCGAGTATTTCTTGACATCTTAGCTCGACAACGGACGACCGACCTTTATGTAGCATCAATTCTCGAGTGTTTGTTTTTTCCCACTAAAAAGTATTAGACACTCGAATGCCTCCAACCAATAAAATTTAACCAATGGCAATAGTTTGTCCTTGGAGTTCGATAGAGATCGCATGATGAGTGCCCTTCATTCGCGCAAAACTTGCTCAGGAGTTTACAACAATGTCGGCGCGCGGCCGACGCAGTAAGTAAAATTTACTGTTTTTTTGTTTTTAGTCACTTATTATATTGTAGATATTTTATAGAATTGTAAATTAATAAATATTCTTACAAAATTACATAATTTTGTCAAGAAATAAAGCATAATTAAGTAAATAAACTGTCGTAAATAAATTAATCCTTTAGAAAGGCACTTCGTACGCAATTTCAAATTAAAGTATGTGGAATTGATCCTTTGTATATCCATGTCGGCCGTAGTACTTAACATAGTATATTTATGTTATATTATATTGTTATATGTATTTATACATAATTATTACTTTCAGCGTTACAAGACCGCGATATTACGGAATTATTAAATAACTCGAGTTTGAAGACTCATGTGAGGATGAAGATTTAATTGAGAGACACGCTTCATAAACGAATCCCTATCTTCAGCAGACGAAGGCCCGAACGAAAGTTTCAACAGCTCTGATAGCAATTCACCAAGAGGTCGGGGTAGTGCTCGTAGTCCAGGCAGGGATATTGGTCGTCGAGGTCGGGGCCGACGACGTGCTGGGTGTCGGGTTCTTACACGTGGTGGCACTCGCAGTCGAGGGCCGGCTCGGCCACAAGACGCTCCTTTGTGGTAGTCTTGTGACTATTTATTAATATCTTGATAGAAATAAATAAATATGTTTATATTTGGTACCTAATTTGTGACATTACTTAAGATTATATTAAAAAATAAAATTAATTGTATTTCTTAAACACCTAACCTACTTATGCCATAATGACCTGAAGTCCTTTACAAAGGACAAAAAATACCTAAACTTTAATGTGCTTGATGTATTGATCAAATAATACCAAAAAACATTTGTTTTAGTGAAATTCCCGAAAACCCCTGGTCTATCTTTTATTTAACTTGCAAAGTCTCGGCCTTTGCACCATAAAGTTTAATGCTTTATAAAGGACATTCGGCCATATTGGCAAGTGATTTCAGTTATAGCTCGGGTATCAGGAGGATAGATATAATTTAACCCATCAACACCCGGGTGCCGCATAACAATTGAAAATCTATTGTGTCTGCGATTCCTAAGATCGAAGTAATAATATGGGTCTATATTTATATAATCATAATAAGTACGTATATTTTTCAACTAGCCGATGAATCCATTGAAAAGTAAGCGCGTCGAAAATTAAAATTCTCAGGTTAGAAAATTTTAAGAGGTATAAACATTCTATTTTTAAAACCATTCATATGCAGAAGTATTTGAAGGTCAGCCGCAGTGTTGTTGCAGTTTATGAGGTGTTTTCACATGGAAATAAAAATTCCGAAATATCTGGAAATTATATTGCCTGCTAAGTAATATTGTATGGTTAAATATTAGATTATGGTCTTTTAAACGAACATCTATTTTTTGTTTATTTTTAAACTAAGAAGTTTCAATGAATAGTACCCTGATTGTACTATTTAAATGGGGGCTACCGCGTGTGAATTTTCCGCTAGAGGCGCTAGTGTCGCGCGAGGTCCAAAAATGTCTATTTTGTACTAGTTTTAGCGATCTTCGTGACATAAATTATTATTTATGCAATTCACCTGTTGAAAAGCGACATCCTTCGTAAATTTATCCCAAAAAGTATTATTTAGCGATCAATGTAAATGCTTTGAGAGCGAAATTAAGAAAAGAAATAATAATCGTTTAAAAAAATATTCGGTTATTAAAAAAATTAGCAAAAGTAAAGAAGATATTATTTAAATTTAATTAAATAAATAAATGAGATTCTAGATTATTATAAAGTCGACTTTAATAGCTATACTTCGGACCTTTGTCGACAGTTGCGCCATCTAGTGAGCAAAAAAACGGTAGCCCCCATTCACGATAGTGCAGCCATAGTTGTCGTTCGATCTAATCCGTTTTTTATCAAACTAATAAATGGTATTCTCATTAAGGCCAGGTAGTCCCTAATTTACATGACTTTGAATCAATCATAAACAAAAAATTGTGACTTTTAAAAGCCAAAAAAAAAAAAAAATACACATTGCTGTTTACTTAATGTACTTTGACAATTTGTGGTTCGAAATATAATATTGAAAACTTCACTCGATCAAAAATAACTTCGAAGGGGCGGCTAAATTCGAATATTTTGTGATATTTTTCTTATTTTTCATAAAGCTTAGTTATGATAGTTTTACTTTCAAAAATCATATCTACGAAAAGCTCACAACTTAAAGAAGAATAATATGTGGTTATATTTTGCATGTTGATCTTTATCTAAGTGAAAAGTATAATTTTCTCCTATTTTGCCCTATCAAGGACGCGGCGAGTGTCGTAACCGCCACTGTACAAGAAGAAGCGCTGATATGAATGTTATTTTAATGTGCGTTACGTCGATATTCGTACTGACAGACATCCACGTGCTAATTTTAGGGACTACCTGACCTTAAAAGTCAAACCAAGAACATCGACATCAGTTTTGCAGATCGAAAACAAACTTACCGCATCAATGTTGTATTAAAATGATAGAATCAGGGTATAATACTTTCTTTTTAGTCCACCGTCGACACGGAGTAAAAGAGGAAACATTTTCCTAAACATGTAAATGTAATATGGCGCCTTTACTACGCATGACTTGGTACTACTAATATATATTCTGTGGCATGACAAACAATTTCGCCTGAATTCTGCCTACACGTTGTCGCCTCGTCTTTATGTAGTACGTAAATATAAACACCTCCTAAGATTTGCTTTAATGTCGAATTTAATCGCGTGAATCCTGTAAAGCTGAAATAATTAACATTGCAAATGTAAGGCTTGATTATGCGTCCGCGTGAACCAGCGGTTTGGCCGCTACATCGCGAGTTCACTATACACTACAGAAATAGCATGTTACGATTTATTTAAATAGCGGCGCGGTCGCGATGTTATTTATACAGGGTGTAACAAAAATAAGTTATAATACTTACTTTAGGGTGTGTACGTGTTCCTTGTAGAGAGTTCACTGTGAAAGTAGCAGCGCTGAAAGACGAAATTTTTTTTCCACTTTTGTATGGGGAAACTCGTGACGCTCGGGACCTTGCCCATACAAAAGTGAAAAAAAAAATTCGTCTTTCAAAACTAGGCCTGTACATCCGTTGTGGATGATTTATACAGTATTTTCAGAGCGAAGTAACCACTCCTCAAATACTGTAGTGCCTGGGACAATATTTTTAAATAGTTGCTCAAGCACATACGGCATTCTCGCAACATAGTCGGCCTAGTCCAGAGGAAAGAACTAGTCAATACGTCTGGGACCAACCACGTGCAGGTTTCCTCACGATGTTTTCCTTCACCGTATGAGTGTCCGTATTATGTACTTGAGATCAGAAAATGTCTCATTGGTACACGCCTCCACCCGGGTTCGAACCTGCACCCTCTACGAGTGCGAACCAAAGGTCTACCCATTGGGCCACGGACGCTCACGTTTCTCGTTCGTCGTCTTTCAGCGCTGCTACTTTCATAGTGAACTCTCTACAAGGAACACGTACACACCCTAAAGTATTATCACTCATTGTTGTATAGAATTGCTTGTGATCTCGCGGTGTAGCCGCTCGTTCGAGCGCACGCATATAAATCGAGCCTAAAGTTGTGTCCAGATCAGATTATGATTTTTTTTTTAATTACTTTAATGCCAAAATTTTCATTTTCATTTTCATTAGGTTTTCATGAATGTCTCTGTGTGCAGCGGTTTGCCTCAGTAATACGAACTAATCGAACTATTATATAATATCTGATTCTAAATTCTAATAATTCGAATAACGCTTCGATCACATGCTGACTCAAGCGAGAGTAACTGCCGCACAGAGACGAATATTAATTACTTTTGATGTAAGCCTCATACAATATCTGTCAAAGTCTTCATTAAATTGAAGTTATTTATCATTACATTTAATAAATTATGTCTCTGAGTGCGGTCGTAAGGCAGCTTGTTATCGAAGTGTGATTCTAGGTATGAGGATTAGTCCCCTGGTATTTTAACGTAAATCGTCCGTATCTTAGATCATTCCATCGTGATGTAATCATACTCATGAGCGAGTTTCTATAGAAGTAAGATAAGTTTAGTTTTTACTTTAATTGAGTGGTCCTCATGTGTAAATTGAGGGAGCGTCCGTGGCCTAATGGGTAGACCTATGGTTCGCACTCGTAGAGGGTGCAGGTTCGATCCCGGGTGGAGGCGTGTATCAATGAGACATTTTCTGATCTCAAGTACATAATACGGACGCTAGTACGGTGAAGGAAAACATCGTGAGGAAACCTGCACGTGGTTGGTCCCAGACGTATTGACTAGTTCTTTCCTCTGGAACAGTCCGACTATGATGCGAGAATGCCGTATGTGCTTGCGCAACCATACGGTCATTTAAACATCTTATCCTAGGCACTACAGTATTTGAGGAGTGGTTACTTCGCTCTAAAAATACTGTATAAATCATCCACAACGGATGTAAAGGCCTAGTTTTTTCGTGTGTAAATTAATTAAAACCGCTCCATTTATTAATAATAAAATAAGCATAACATTTTTAAGTTATTCTACAAAAAGCAATACATGTTTATATTAATATTAAAGTCAATATATTAATATTATGTAAGACATTTTTTGTATAATTTTAACGTTTTTTAAGCTCGTGCAGATAACTCCTTTTACGCGAATATTGATATTAAAAATACATTTATAATATTATAATTTATAATGTATTCAAAAACAAAAGAATACAGTTTCTCGAACGTAGCTGCATGTTAACCTGGTTCTGTTATTGCACACGAGGCAAATATGTCTTGTCTAGGGTTGCTAGATCGCCAAACTAAAATCCCGACAGACAAGTTCTTTTTGTCGGACATTTGGTTAAATATCCATACATCCATACTAATATAATATTATAAATGTGAAAGTGTTTTTGTCTGTCTGTTCGTCTGTCTGTCTGTCTGTCTGTTACCTCTTCACGCTCAAACCACTGAACCGATTTTGTTGAAATTTGGCATGGAGATACTTTGAGTCCCGGGAAAGGACATAGGATAATTTTTATCCCGGAAAAATTTACGGTTCCCGCGCGATAAACTAATTTTGGCGTAACGGAGTTGCGGGCATCGTCTAGTTTGAAATATATTGTAATACATTTAACCCCATATTTTTTTGTGTTTTAGTTTTATTTTGTAACAAGGGTTATAAATGGTAGCAAGTCATCGTTTATTTCGGCCAGCAAAGCTGCTGCTGACAACCCTGCTTGTGTAGCTCTACAAAACTCCCTAAGGCTTCACGAGGTTTGCTATGAAGACGTTATTTGATTTCAAAGAACGTCTTTTGCATATAGTTGACGAATACGTTTGAGATAAATTACTACACAAAAACGATACAAAATGTTCTACTGTATAAAAGCATTTTTCATATTATAGTAAGTATCGGCATTTTTCGTAATAAAATATAGTCAATACCCATTACCCTGTAGTAATATGATCATAGGAGAAAATATCAGATATGGTGGGCATCTCAACAGTATAAAGATCAAAAACATCTTTTAATAGATAATATCATAATATTATAACCTAATTGTTTTAAAAATGTCTAGAAAACATAAATTAAAACCGTTTCTATGTTGAAGCCAACGAAGCCATTCCAGATTCGCCAGTAATACTACTCGTAGTTAGTAAAATCGCGATACTTTTTTCAGAAAGCTTTTCAACAATGCCGTCGATTGAGAGCAGAAATCCGTTGCAGAGTTGAGAAGGCCTGTAATTGTTTAGGAAATATTTACTTTGTTACAATTATTTGCAGAATGAGAGAATTTAAGGCCGTTTGTTTAAGCTCAATTGAATGTAACAAGTATTTACATTCAGAACTAGATTTCTTTATTTCTTGTTACATTTAAATTAGTAAGTTTGGAAACAAATGCCTGATAAATCTTAAAAACTCAGATGTATTAATTGTTAATATTAATTTAGGTAAAGGTGAGACCGCGCCCACACTACGCGGCAACGACACGACGCGATACTTCACGTTCTATAAAACTGACGTTTTACAAACTCAGCTCTACAAACGTCAGTTTTATGGAAAGTGAAGTGTCGCGTTGCGTCGTGTCGCTTTGGTGGGGTCTCGCCTTTAAGTTAATTCATAGTCTGTTTTAATTCGTTCATATCAGATGAGGTGAGCCACCCAAAATCGTTTTTTGGACGGCTCATTCGCTGGGGGCAGTAACCAGTGACACATACTGTGCATTGTTTACAGTTAGATTGAATGAAACAAAATATACACTCGTTGCCACAAAAATTATATAAACATACAAATAACAACATTTTTGGTCAATGTTATCCGTACAAATAGTAACAGGGGACTGAGTAAAGTGCATTAGTAAAGTTTCAAACGTTCGTACGGTTATGCCGTAGAGACTTACCCGAGCCGCATTCAAAGTTTAATTACCACTTGCACTTACTATGCAAGGATTAATGTAAGCAGAGGTTTAATGCAACTATTTAAATTAATTATCATGATCATTTCTATCTGCGGTTCTTGAGCTTTTTGGTGGCCGAATCCTTTTAAATAGTAACATTTTTATACATAAGAAGAATGTGTTGTCTTTGAATGAAATGTCTTCATGTTGGTGTCTGATGTCATTTATAAAAAAAAATTATGTATCGCCCGCGGAGCCTCTATAAGTATTTTTTTAATATAAAAGATATAATTAACAAACACATTTTGATCTGTAATAGGTATTTTTAAGCGGTGGAGAGTGGTTATGTTTTTCGAGTGTATGTTTGCACAAAATACCTACTCGCTCTAGACTTTCGCTCTACAGGAGTTATAAAAAATAAAATAATATACAAACCCTGAAGTAATATCACTTTGTGTTGTTACACCCTGTATAATGGGAAGTGGCAGTTGATATTTTTTGTTTAGGTTATTTGCATACGCGATTAAGGTAGATCTAACTCTACTATTATAATAATTAGGCTCGATGAATATGGATCCGCGCGAACGTGCGGCTTGGCCGCTACATCGCGAGATCACAAGCAATTTTATCAAAATCGTTTCATACAATTGCTTTTGATCTCGCGGTATAACGGCTAAACCGCTCGTTCGCGCGGACGCATGTAAAAACGAGCCTTAGTTAATACTTATTATATAATATAACAATAACATTTGTAAAGTTTTTATAAGTTTTAGAGAAAGTTTTTATACCACATTTAAACACTTGTTCACGTGACTGTAGCGACACCTTTATGAAAGCCCGTTGATAAAGCTCTATTGAAGGCATTAATCCAGTTCGTTCGTGAGTTGCATGCGCTTTTGAAATTATTGTGATTGTCGCACGATTGTACCATTAAAAGTCGTTTATAATTCAATAGTTGTAGTTGGTATCGTTAACATTTGTGTGCTTTAGTAAATACTTGATGACGCCCGCAACTCCGTTGCGCCAAAATTCGTTTATCGCGCGGCAACCATACATTTTTCCGGGATAAAAAGTATCCTATGTCCTTTCCCGGGACTCAAACTATCTCCATATCAAATAAATCGGTACAGCGATTTTGTCACGAAGAGGTAACAGATAGACAGACAGACACTCTTTCGCATTTAAAATATTAGTATGGATACAACTGCAGCATAAACTGTGTTTTTTTAACCCAAATGCGATAGTAAACGCTGTCCATCAGGCGCTGTGCTTCTTTGCTTCCATATTTTTGTACAAAATATTTTTATAATTTATTGTAGTGTCATAAAAAATCTGGAAAATGCTTTTGAAATAATAAACTTTTTCAGGTGCACCTTTTGCACAGTTGAGCTTTGTAAAAGGCTACGAGTCAGCTTGAACCAAGCTTTTGTTTAAAGGTGTTGGTTGCGATTACAATGCAAAGGGATAAAGGTTGCTTTGCTGTTAAAAGTATTGTCAAATCAGAAACGTACTTGTTTTTATCCATACGAATATTATAAATGCGAAAGTGTGTCTGTCTGTCTGTTACCTCTTCACGCCTAAACAGCTGAACCGATTTTGCTTAAATTTGGTATGGGAATATTTTGAGTCCCGGGAAAGGACATAGGATACTTTTTATCCCGGAAAAATATACGGTTCCCGCGCGATAAACGAATTTTGGCGCAACGAAGTTGCGGGCGTCATCTAGTACTAATATATTTTAAAATTTCATTAAATTGGATGAACCAAAAATGTAAAAAAGTAAATCTTTTGGCGCTGCTACATTCACAGTAAATTCTATACGAGGTAAACATACACACCCTAAAATATTATTACACCTCGTATAAAAAATCACACATGCATAATATTATGTAGTCAATATTGTGTCAACATATTTTTTTCACATAATTTTATCACTGTATAAAACAACAATTTTATCTTCTATATCAATAATATTGAATCAAAACCACTCAACTCGAGTTAATTACAAGCTACTAATGAATAATGCATGTGCATTGTGTAGCTTATTAAAGTTGATCATCCCTCAAAGTCAGTGTTGAGTACAAGAATCACTTATGGGACGATTTATAATGTCTCGACTCTCTTAAGTAGCGAGCGCTGTCCTTCGCAGGAAGTCAAGTTGCCGGAAGAAAAAGTTGTGTTTGTGTATTGAGAAGCTTTTTTTTATCAAATACGGCTTAAAAATTACGGTTTTGCTGTTTGATAGGATCCGGACTGACAAAGGAAAAGTCCAGATACTTTTAAGATCCATACTACATACTAAAGAAATTAATATCATTATGTATTATAATATATACATGTATACATGGGAGAGCCATGCTTCGGCACGAATGGGCCGGCTCGACCGGAGAAACACCACGTTCTCACAGAAAACCGGCGTGAAACAGCGCTTGCGCTGTGTTTCGCCGAGTGAGTTTACCGGAGGCCCAATCCCCTATCCTATTCCTTTCCCTACCCTCCCCTATTCCCTTCCCTTCCCTACCCTCGCCTATTCCCTTCCCTACCCTCCCCTATTACCCTATTGCCTCTTAAAAGGCCGGCAACGCACTTGCAGCTCTTCTGATGCTGCGAGTGTCCATGGGCCACGGAAGTTGCTTTCCATCAGGTGACCCGTTTGCTCGTTTGCCCTCCTATTTCATAAAAAAAAAATATTGATAATAATACTTTAAGGTTATTTTTAGTTTTTAGTGTTGTATTGTTCCTATCGTATGTCATATTTTTGGTTGTCTGGAAGAAACCGCTTGTAGCGGTAAGATTTGTGCAAATCCTTTATTTTTATAATATTTGTAATGCTATGTTTTTAATGTGCAAATAAAGAATTTTTATTATTATTATACTAATATTATAAATGCGAAAGTGTGTCTTTCTGTCTGTCTGTCAGTTGTCTGTTACCTCTTCACGCCCAAACCTCTGAACCGATTTTGTTGTTTGGTATGAAAATACTTTCGAGTTTCGCGAAAGGACATAAGATACTTTTTATCCTGGAAAAATGTACGGTTCCCGCACGATAGACGAATTTTGGCGTAGCGGAGTTGCGGCCCTCATCTAGTAAGGAATAATCTTAATGTATAAACTACTTTGTACTTATGTTACTTAGAACATGACGCTTCTTTCGAATGATAAAGAAATTATGGAAACCATGATGATATGTAAGCGGACGTACACAAGAAACTCGACTTGAGTATTAATTAGATCGCTACAATATAATCCAACCGCTTTGTCAACAGTCTCAACCAAGGTTGCCTTTGTTTGTTTCAGTTTCAGACCCTACCTATATTACGTAGCCGGAAGAATCGAATGCCGGAGGGCACAATTCTCGATCGTACCCCGAATTTTAATTTTCCACTTTTCGAATTAAGTGAGCAGCTGGCCGATTCTGTATCGTACATTTGTGAGTTAATCACTGAGTTAGTAACGAAATGGAGGAGTGAGTAACGGAAAGTCTCACTTTTGTATGCAAGTGAATACAAAAGTGAAACTTTCCGTTACTCACTCCTCCGTTTCGTTACTAACTCAGTGCTTAACTCACAAATGTACGATACAGAATCGGCCAGCTGTAGATAAATAACGCTTTAGAACATCCTATTTCTAATCTATGTACTATCAGAGTTTATTCATAGGTAAAGATGGATAAAGGTGGTAGAGCTATGTAAGTTTGCCCGGTTAGGGCGCGTTCAGACGTGCGCGTAATCTGCGCGTGTTCTACGCGTGTTCTGCTGTAGCGTTTGGGAAAACAAGCGCGCGGCACGCGCCAAATCTGCGCTGAATGCGCGCGCGTGCCGCGTGCGTTTTTTCCCAAGCGCACCAAGCAGACCACGGGCAGAGCACGCGTAGAACAAGCGCACATCTAAACGTTCCCTTATGTTAATTCAATGTTAGGCTGGATTTATATGCAGCGGCACGAACGCGTGGTTTGGCCGCTACTCCGCGAGATCACAAGCAAATATATGTAAAGATTTATTTAAGGCGGGCTAAAACTCCGTTTTGTTATTTCTTGATACCCGATTTACCTAGTTCCATTAAAATAACGAAATGTAAAAAAAATATGAGCTATAGAGCACAATATTTAAAAGGGTTTAAATCAAAAACATTTTAATAAAAAATAATACTTTCGCTGTAATTCATTTACAAACTCACCTCCGACAAAACTCTTTGTCATCGAAATATAAGTATTAACAAGAATAACTTACATTTTATTTTAATAAATTGTCAATGAATCCATTTTAAAAAGGTCTGAAACGAATAATCTTTTTTCTTAATATTTATATCGAAAGATATTAAAAAAAAAAAACACACACGAAAAATAAAATAGAGAAGATCCGCCTGTCGTAACTTACAATTTTATGCTAAGCTAAAATTAATCTTATTGCGATGCGTACACGCTTAGCATTCGCGTTCGTAAGGTTATCGTTTTGGAATTGAGGTAAGTGCTCGCCTTAAATAGCGGCGCGGTCCGCTCTGTCATTTACATTTACATACATTTGCTTGTTATCTCGCGGTGAAGCCGCCAAACTGCGCGTTCGGGCGGACGCATATAAATCCAGCCTTAGCGGTGTCGACTGGGCTTAAACATAGCTCTTCCATCTGTTTATGAATCAGTTTCACTGATAGAACATTGTATATTTTATTTTCAATTTATGTTGCAAAACAGCTATTAAAAGTCCAAAAAGTACCCTACCATACATAAGACAGTAAAAATATATTGTCTTTAGGATGTTTTGCCGTAAAATATCCAATGTGTGTTACGGCCATAATGTATTATTATACGCAGACAGTGAAGTCCTCAATGTAGGATTATAAACCATTGGAATATGGCAACGTAAAGTTTAAGAACAAAACAATTGAAAATAACGTGTATTTTCACTTCAGTGGGCTAAGCAAAAACAATAGACGACTAAAAACTCATCATAGCAAGAGGTTTGCTTGTAAAGGCAGCGCTAAAATTATTATTATTATAACATTCGATAAGTTGAGAGTACAAAGTTGCTAATTGTTATTCCATATTATATTGAACTGTTTCATGTGTGTCGATGTGTGCACACCGCATACATGCTAATTTACCCAATAATAATAAAAATAGCAGGAACCGAAAAACTAATTAATCTTACAGCCACACCCAGAGATATTTTATGATGATTAAACTTCTATTTAATGAAGAGTTTGACAGATAATGCATAGGGCTTATGTAAAAAAAAATCATTTAATTAAAGTTAAGTAATTAATATTCGTCTCGGAGTGCGGTAGTTGTCATGAATATGAGATTTCAAAAAGTAAAACGAAGATCCGTACTAATATTATAAATGCGAAAGGGTGTGTCTGTCTGCCTGTCTGTCCGTTTGTTACCTCTTCACTCCCAAACAGCTGAATCGATTTTGCTGAAATTTGGTAAGGAGATACTTTGAGTCCCGGGAAAGGACATAGGATACTTTTTATCCTGGAAAATATATGGTTCCCACACGATAAACGAGGTGCTTGGCGCAACGGAGTTGCGGGCGTCATCTAGTTAATTGATAAAATCAGGAAATGTCACATGACATTCAGGAGGAGGAATGTCAGGAATTCTAATAGGGTAGTAGCCGCGTGCCGCACCCATATGGCATACATAATTTAATTATAATCTGGTCAGTTACGGTGCGGCTACGTGCGTGCAGCCGTTAACATTTATCGCCTCATTACATGCATTGCTTGTCCTCGGTACACAAGCAATCGATATTCCAAACTTAAAACTTAAAAAAAGTTACGCTGTCAGTAGATTTTACTTTTTAACCGACTTCCAAATAGGAGAAGGTTATATGATCAGCTGTGATATATGTATTTTTAATAGCTGCTAAATATTTTAACACATCGAAAACACTTGTTAAATAAAATATTTACTTAATAATATAGCATTGTTTTTAGCGTCATCAATGCTTTGCAATAGAAACACAGAAATGTAGAGTCTCAAAAAGTTTGTGACATGAATTACATAATAATTTCACAGCTTTGATGATAGTGGCGATAATCAAACTCGGTCAGCAGGAAAAACATAGATATCAAATCATACTTTAACCTAAGCTATTTTTATTTAATTAGTACTAAGTAGGTGCTATAACTTAAATAAAAATCGCTTAAATAGTTTCTGCAGGGTGTAACAAAACTAAGAGATAATACTTTAGGGTGTGTATGATGTCCCCTATACAGAGTTCACTGTGAAAGTATTAGCGCTGAAAGAGTAACTTTTTTTAATTCTCTTTTGGGAAAATGCATGACGCTATTGCCCATACAAATCACAAAAAATGCTCTTTTAGCGCTGTTACTTTCACAGTGAATTACTCTTTACAACGGATTGTACAATTTTTTTTATTTATTTATTTAAATCAGGCATCTTGGCCCATATTATATATTATATATATATATATATATATATATATATATATATATATATATATATATATATATATATATATATATATATATATATATATATATATATTATACCTTATAGACTAACATACATACATTTATACTAAAACTAACACTAAACACGTATTGTCTGCGACGTGGGGCGCGACGTGTTCGGAAGTCGTCCTCGGAACCTCCTGTAGACGACTCCAATCGGCCAGAACTCCTCCTTCGCGAAGGTCGGTAGATGATGCGTCGGGACCCTCACCACAAAGGAGCTAAAATTGACTTTGTGGCGGGACTCCAAACGCTCGACCCTCAAGACGAAGTGGGTCTTGCTCCTGACGTAGTCTACGACCTGCTCGACCGTCGTGGACCAGTGCAGTCTGGACACGTACAGCAGCGTCGCGGGAGTCTCACACCGCAACAGCTGCTCGGGTCCTTCGGGTGCGGTGCCGCGATGGTTGCGGACGACGGGTTTCTTCTTCTTCCTCTAATTTCTAATATGTATTCTGTGCCCATACACCACCCTGTATAGTTTTATTCAGTTTATGGTCAATGCATATTATACGCTGGGAAGCTAAAGTAGATCAGACACTCCAGCGGGCCGCGCCGCTTCAAACAGTTCACAATACTATCTCTGAGATTAGTTCACTCGAACACCCCCGAGATTATGTCACCGTTAAGGCTGTTCTTGTATTGTGTCTCATCAGATATTATAATATCATTTAGATTACTCTACTCGTAGTTACAATATACGAGTAGGTATATTAGACAAATAAGGCACTGTAATTATTTAAGTTTAATATAAGGTTTATGAATCGTGTGTGAATCTCACATATTGAACTACATGTCCACAACTTCGTTCTCGCAGAAAAGTTTGTCTCGCAATAATTTTATCGTGGATAAAAATTATCCTGTGTCGGTTCACGGGTCTTAACCGAATTTCACCAAAATCGGCTCAGTGGTTTAAGTGAAATGGAGATCTACACGGAACATTTTCGCATTTTATAAAATAAGTATACATAATAATCTCATCTATTAATGAACAATTTGGCGTTTTGCGATAGCAAAACAAGAACATTTAAAATAAATGTATCGTATACATAAATAATAGCCAATTTTTCTTATTAGTTTTCTAATATCCATTTGGCAGTCCCCAAAGTTCACACTAGGTCTTGGCCGGCGTCCATAGCGAGTTCATTTGAATAATTCGAATATACTCGAAGGCATTCCTCCTAGGACGGGAATATATTGACAAAAGTCCGGAGGGCCAGTGAAAATTATTTAAAAAATAGCGTCATCCGTTGTGATTATACAGTATTCTTTTTCTATAATGTGCATTATATACAAAAGTTCAATTTGAAAGCAATCAAGTGTTTTCTACTCTCTTGATATTCTAGAGTTCTATTTTCAGTGCCTTAAATCTTCTCTTCTAGATTTTTAAGATACTCCTTTAAATGTTTTCACCAGTCTTCCAGAATAAATATTATAGTCCCAGCCTTAAAGGCTTACTAAAGATTTTCTTCTTCTTTATTTTATGTGCATTTTATACAGGAGTAGAATTTGAAAGTAATCAAGCGTTTTCCAATTTTTTGATTTTCGGAAGTTCTATTTTCAAGCTTTAGGGCTTGTGAAATTCGCAACAGTGCGAATTCGCATCACATCGCAAAAATCTGCAACAAAACTCATACTAAGAATGACATTGCGATGCGATGCCAAGCGAATTCGCAGTTTTGTGTGGGAGCCCTTAAATCTCCTCTTCCAGATCTTTCAGATGTTTTAAATGTTTTCTCCAGATTTCCAGAATAAGGTATTATAGTCCCAGCCTTAAAGTCTGCGTGCGGAGGCTGGATCGATCGCGCTCCTAATAACATCGAAGTTCCAACTCGTTTTGCGAATATTTTACGAACCTTACATAATATGACTCTTTTTGGGTTACTGAAATAAACGTCTCCTACTTGAAAGTAATATGGATAAAGATAGGCCCTCACTTTTATAAAGGATGGATTTGACAGATTTCAATTATGTGAAACGTCTTGCAAATCTGTCAAATCCATACAAATTTAGAAATGCATCTACGCGTCGCGTTGTGGTCTGAATTAACCCTAAGTGTATCAAAGGTCTCTCGTAGTTCTGTTGAACGCTTTGGAAACAAAAGACGCCTAACCCCGTTAGAGCAGCTAATCGCCGCCTTACCCTATTAACTTGAACAACTCTGTAGAGCTCTTAAAAACTTACAAACAGAGTGCTCCTAACCAGGAAACTTCGTGTTTTGTGCCCTAAGTACTGTTAAATCTTTGAGTTTGCGATAAAGTTGGTTGCGATAAAGAAGTACTCGCCCGGATATGCGCTGATCGACAGATATAAAAAAAAAAGTTTGAAATACAAATTATTTTCTAAAATATAAAATTCACGTGTCACAGTGTTTGTGCGCAAACTCCTTTAAAACGGCTCAACCGATTTTAATGAAATTTTGTATGTTCATTGGTTAGGCCTGAGAATAGGTTTTTATCCACTTTTTATATTGATACTAGAAATAATTAATATGGCAAAACAACGTTTCGGGTCAGCTAGTGATATAATAAAATATTCTAAACAGTCTAAAAGTTTCCCGAAAAATCGTTACAACAAAACTGATTTTGACTGATAAAATTTTATCAGTCAAAAAAAAGAAAGGACATAGGATAGTTTAAACTATCCTATATCCTTTCGCGGGTCACATAGTGTTAACGATAGTGTAGATAATAATAAATAATAATTAGTGAAGAGCTTTCCTACAGACAGACAGACAGACAGAGAGAGATACTTTTGCAATTTTTAATATTAATAGTTTTTACTACTTTAAGAGGGCGACTGACCCAAAAATCAAACATCGTCCTTCTCTCTTCACACTCACGCCCGTCTTTCGTATGCCAGGTGAAAAAGGACGACGCAGAATCATCGCCAAGTTAGTTTTACTATGAATAAAAGACGAACTATAATCATTATAAAAAGTATTTTGAACAAATTTAGGTTTTATCAATGCCTTTTTAGATATTAAAAAATATTAAAGAAAAGACAGCAAACTTCGAAGATCCAAGGAAAAATGTGTCTAAAACAAGTTTTTTTGTAAAAAAAAACTATCGAGCAATTTTTCAGTAATCGTGTTTTTGTCTTGAGCATTTAATCTTCATGAACCGAAGTTACTTGTGTAAAATAATCAGTTTTCTACACTTAACAGATTTTGAGATCTAGGTTTAAGTATGTAGTCAAGTTAGGGTCAGGTGCATTCTTAAGGGCCTGTTTCACCACTTCCTCATAAGTGCCGGATAGTCTATCCACAACTTAACTTGATAGATAGAGTATGGAGAATCTGTCAAATAAGTTGTGGATAGCCTATCCGGCATATTATCAGGAAGTGGTGAAACAGGCCCTAAGAATATTGAAAATCTCAGACAGCACGAATATTTTACTGAAACATTAACGTTCTATTTAATTTTGTTTAATCTCAATTACATTTAAGTTAAATTAAATAATGTTGATTTTCACCTGTGCATTTCTCTGTAAGTAACTAATTCTCTGAATAACAACGTTTAATTAAATTTAAACGTTACACAACAACATTTAATTTCAAGCGCCTATGTAACTGGGGACAATAATAATTATTTTTTATTGTAATTTTTACGGCTCCCATTAAGTATTAAAATACTTATTTGGCACCGAATATTTTGGGGAAACTCCCAAGCTTTCCGTTGGAACAATAAAAGTTGTGAGTATTCGTAAATAAGGTTTTATGTCCGAGATAGGAGCCAGTGGGAACTCCCAAGGCTTAAATGATTTACAAGACAGTGTCTGCTGCCCGTGGCTTTGCTTGCGTTCAAATTGAGTAAAAGACATAGAATCACCATAGAATGCATGATTTTGGGGCATGTTGAGCATTTTAGGTTTGATAAGGAAAATCACTAAGTATCGGTTGAGTTCGATATAACCCTATAATTCAATCTCCCAACCATAAAAAATCTCAATAATTATTATCCGAGTGAGGATTATCGCATTAACGCGAAAAGTATTTGGCCCAGGAACCCAGGAATGCTGACCTCATAGCCATGAAATTACTGCAGTCATTCGACATGGCAAGGATGTCGGTGTAGGCGTAGCGATATTCATTATAATGTAACATGTCTACCGCATCGCTGTAACGAGGAAGCCCTGGCATTCGGCCAGAATCCAGCCGCGCTAAACCCTAGCGGTTTTGCCTCTTTACACACCAATTACGAGAAAAAAAACTTAACCACTCGCTTGTTTTGCTTGTCTTCATTTGTTTATTGAAACTGTTGTTACTTTTTTTGCGACCAATATTTAGTACGTGTCAGTAAGATTACATTTTAATGTTTGCAAAGTGGTTTATAAACCTGACCATCCAGTTTTTTAATTAATGCCTGCACTTAACCATAGTGAAAACAATTAAAGATACTGTTGATAGAACAAAATATTTGAATTTAAACTGTTTTGTTCAGTTGCAAATGTAAATATTCGTTACAGTTCTTTGCGCGTTTTTCTTACTTTACGTTTTTTATTACGATTCTAATGTGCCCTAAACCGAGATAAATATCAAAAATATTCTAATCAGTCCATCTATTCTCGAGCTTAGGCACTCAAGTTGCAATCCGTTTAAATTATTGTATGTGTTTAAATAATATTATAACAAATAATCGGTAATTTGATTTAATTTGCTCCATTTTTGAAATGAATGAAAGCTAATTAGCACTGCATCAATGTTTGCTCTCTGCATGATAATATTTCCGCCATTTCAACAAATACAAAAAGTGCATTAATTTGATTTATTAAGTCAACACAAATGTAGTGTATTTAACTAGCATAATAATATGTGTTTGAAATATAAAAACCATTTAAATCGTAGGAACTGTATAAAATGTCCGAATAAAAAACTTCCCTACATCTTTTCCCGGCAACCAAAATATCCTTCATACCATACCGAGCAAATACTGCCATTTGTCAATCAATTTTTCTGGTTCATCATTGTCCTAATGCTGTCCTTACTAAATAGTTGATACGATGAAAATATCTTGTTCGAATTACACCTTTAAATAACAAAACATATAATATATATACGGCCGAATTGAGAAAAATGCTTTTTTAAAGTTCGTTAAAAATATCTTGCTCAAACACACATTTAAATCACTATTAAATCAGTATAATTTGTAATAAGATTTAATCAGGGCTGATTTGTTGGTCGTTAGTTATTCCGAGACCATCTGGCTCGCCGACAGTCGGACCCACTCCCCTGATTACACACCGCACTCCAATATTTCGAATAACTTCTGTTTTTTCCTTATACCCTTGTTTTCGACCGCTATATTTGCTTCCAGAAGGTTTTCCGCGTAAATTTGTTTTTTTTTTTAAATAAATGTATAATAGTTGTTTTACGGTATTTTAATGGTGACATAAGTATCTGTTAGCACGTCTAAATGCTATCGTATCATCTAAACGAATGTATCAATTCATAAAATATAGTCTTATTTAAAAGCTGTTCGTTATGTACTTAGTTTTTTAACTTCATCGAAAATGAGAAACTATTCACAAAACCAAAATATATGACTATGAAATATATATACTTATTACTAATAATTAGAGATGTGCCGACTAGTCGGTAAAGCCGACTATTCGGCCACTTTTGTAGTCGGCGACTAGTCGGCGAATAGTCGGCAAAAAGCGCCGACTATCCGGCTTGTTACTTTTTTAATTTTTGCTATAATTATAATTGAAATTACATTATAGAAAAACTTTGATTATTTATAATGTGTTCATATCACACTTCATATGTCTTTTACATTTTAAACATTACATTTTAAAATTAACTAAAGTGTTTCTGAAATTACTTGCTAGTAAAGAAATTGAATATAGTTTTTAACAACAAATTAGGTATGTATTATTAGATCACGATTGCATGTTACATATGAAATATTTTCTCAAAACCATTAATTGTATCATAAAAAGAGAAGTAACGTAAGCGAAGTAAACATAACACGATTAGACACCTTCGCAGGCGGCGTGTGTAAGTAACACGGTGTGTGTTACTTTACAGAAACACACAACGTTACAGAAACTTCCGAAACCATGATCGGCTTGGCCGACTAGTCGGCCAAAATCATGATCGGCACATCTCTACTAATAATATTAATAGCTCAAAGATTGCGTAATTCTCATCCCTTATAATCATAATGGGTACACATACTTTGCTTTATTAAAGGACGTAAAGGTCTAAAGATGTAACATTTTATTTCCCAGAGGAATAAATTATGCTGTCCAAATACTTATATATTATTATGAGTGAGCTCACTGTACATATGTAATGCGACCAAAATAAATAAAAGAAGATCATGAAAAAGTTACGTAAGATGCGCAAGTATTTTACGGCCGTAATAAAAACTTACAATTTCTTACAATTTGGATGAAGTCCCGAATTCTCTTTGAAATTGTACAGATGAAGATTTTTGGAAGACTTAGTTAATACAATATCTAACTTTTATTATTTTAGGTTCCAATATATTATATTACGTCAAACCGAATAAACTGTTCTAACATTGACTTTCCATAAGCTGACAAAATGCTGTCCGCCATCTCTCTCTCAAACCGAATAAAAGTACTATGAATCTACGAACACCACACTTGCCACTTTGTGTGGTGTTTTAGGCATTAGACACTTCTAATGGCCGGTTCCTGATAGTGAAAAAATATCAGAAGCTGTTCAAAATCCTGCTACTGTTCGGCCCATCCACATATCACCAACAACTTACGAGGAATAATGCAAAGTAAAATGGTTTGATTTGTGTGTGCGTAAGTGCGTGAACAAAATATACAATAATAATAATATATTAATCCGAGTCTTTAAAAATATTATATTAAGTAACTAAAACTTTAAAACATAATAGTGGACTGGAATAAACTGCAGCATACTAATAATAAAATACACCATTTTAAAAGTACAAAATTATTCTGTTTTTTTTCTAGAAATGCAGGCATGAAGTAAATAATATTTTATAACTGAAAGCTGTCGTATTTTCAAAAAATATAAAAACCTTTTTGCATTTTTCATTGGTACCGAAGTAGGTACAAAAATAAAAGTTGAATAAAGTTCATTTTCCGAACCGATAATTGCCAGTTGGAAAAAGTCATATCGGTGAATTTATCAGGAATGTAAACCTGCATTTAAGATGAAAAGTATATGAATATCTTTCAGAGCTTTTATGAAATAAGCGCGTGAAAAGTTAAGTGGTCGCTGAGTGCAGTAGTACTATTACATGGAGCTTTAAGCTCTATGTAGCATAGTGTTGACTTTGATAATAAACTTAGATTTCTCAAATAAAGTACCTAATAAGCGACTTAAAAAAATATTTAAAAATAGAATTAACAGCACTCTGAAATCGTAATTGCGGTACAGTCGTCATTTTAGTTTTAGCCAAAAAGTTATGTCGGTTTTCGTACGATGCGTCATGCATGTAAAAATCAAAAGCCAGATTCATTGAAACTTATTAATAATAGTAAAAGAATTGTCCTGTTATCACAAATCGAGAATATCATTTTGTGTAAAAATGGGGTCCGAGTTCAATTCAAACTTTGATACACTTTTGTTAGCATCAAGGTAAACTTTATTTTACAAGGTTAATTTTATGTGAAATTCAGTTATAGAAACGTGTAGTAACGGTAAATGAGCAAACGGATGGAAAGCAACTATCGTAATGGACACTCGCAACATCAGAAGAGTTGTAAGTATAGGTCTACCAGAATCTGATGGCAATTTTTGACAGCAGATTTTCAAAAAATATCCTTAATCATTGGATAAATGTTTATATTTGCATGTTTAATACACAGAATCAGCCGCTATAAGAAAAAAAGGATCAAAATGTTTTATTCCAATTACCCCGGTATTGCTAGAGTCAATTTATTTTCTCACTTTTTGCCATCAGATTTTGATAGACCTATACGTTGCCGGCTTTTTAATAGGGAAAACGTATACGAAAACATTTAGCTTTTTGAAAAAAGTTTTATCGTAGTAGAAGTATTCGAGATACAGAAAACATTACTATGTATCATAATAACATTAAATTTTGAGGACGGTAACGAAATGAGATTAAATAGGTTAATCTCATGTCCCAGAAATAATCGCGAGGTTTCTACGCAATAATAGTAACCGTATATATTGCACATTGCTTTGATGTTAGCAATTTGCTGCTATATTTTATGACTCTGGATTAGACATTTCAATTATTTAATCGTAAATTCATTCTGGGAATTATAGGAAAATAAAGTACTTATTTTAATAGCAACAAATAGAAAGTTCCAATTTATTTTAATGATCAAAATATGTTACTTTATTAACTCACGGCACTTAGAGACTAATCTCTATCAATTACTTAAAATGAAGATTTTGACATAAGCCCCATACATTATATATCTGTCAAACGCTTTAATTCAAAAGTTTAATCATCATTAAAATATGTCTCTGAGTGCGATAGTTAATCTGTGATCTAAGTATGAAAATGCATTGAAACGTAATAAATGATAATATTATGGCGTCCTTAAAAGCCAAATCTCTATTTTCTATTTATTTCTCTTAGTACAGTACTTTGGAGACTCCAAAGTATCGTCTAGTTAGTTGGACAATTAGTTGAGTAATTAGAGCATTAGTCGATTGGGTCATCATTCGATTATGTTATTAAAGTAATCGTCAAACAGGTCATTCAACTAATTGATGGACGACTCTGAAGAGTTGTGAAGGTCTTAGTAGATATAATATTCTCAAATCGCTGAATTCTGTCCGTAGCCGTCATTGACCCCCTATCAAAAAACTTGTCATATTTCATCGTTTTCTATACAAACCGCGATTGACAATGAAGTGACAGATGTTTCTAGTGGGTATATCGTATTTTGCATAGTACTCGATGTGAATTGAGTATGAAGTATATCACTTCGAACTCATAAATAGTTGAAGATTAGCATTCTGAGAGTTACCAAGAGGTTATCCAATGAGACTATAATGTCTGTGTCTTTTAGTTTAAATTAGTCGCAATCTAAATTATATTTTCTATATACAAGACCATCCGAATCGGATGCAAGCGTAAATTAGCCGTAAATTTTTTTTAATTATATATGTTACCGTTAATGTGCGTAGACAGTTAGACTGCATATTAACGCGGTATTCTGCAGATTATCTGGGTGAGTCAGTTAAAGTGCAAAAAGTTTATTCTATTCTTACATTAACGCGATAATCTCACGACCATGCATACTGTAAATTGCATAAAACAGGTTCTTGTTAGAATAAAAACATGTTATTTAGTTGTAGGTAATTATTTTATATAATATTTTGGACAAAAACAAAGGAATAAATTATTACATTTTATGTAAAATGTTACTCCACTGATAAAATAACACAGATCATATCAACTAGAAAAAAAAAAAAAAAAAACAACAGCAGTCCTAGGTTCATAATCTTAGGTCAAATTTTTTAGGTCTTTATACGAAAGAAGAGGTTTTCCGGGAATATGAAAGAGTGACGTGTTTTTGTATTAGTTTCCTTAAAATGTGTTTTCTGGGTTTTTAATGTGTAATATTGGTAGAATATTAACCATTAGATATTAGTTATCATGCACAAGTGTAGACAAGTGATACAACTTACCGAAACGTGCCTTTTGTGTTCCCTCCTAAACTCCATGACAAGTTACAGTAAAGCGTTTACCACTTTACTGAATCGACTGACTTGACTCCTTGACTGCTCTGACTTTTACTTATACTTTGACTAGACTTTCGATTTCACCAAATAGAAAATCGATGCTAAAAATTGTTATAATAACATTGTTTTCACGCCATTTACTTGACACTGGCCATGGTTATACAAGGTGTAACAAAACTGAGTGATAATAATTTAGGGTGTGTAAAGGTCTCCTATATAGAGGTCACTGAGAATGTGGCAGCGCTGAAAGAGCAAAATTTATTTTATTTTTATGGGCAAGCGCCCCCGCGTAACGAATTTTTCCGTACAAAGGTGAAAAAAAAGTTACTCTTTCAGCGCTGCTACTTTTACGGTGAACTTTTTACAGGGTGTATGATACTTTAGGGTGTGTATCCCTAAAGTATCATACACCCTGTATAGTGTATAGCCGAAGCGCCATAAAAAGAAAAAAAAAACAAAGGAATAAAATATCATATCAAATCATCGAACGCGGGTACAGAGGGGTGCAGTCCTAGTGGAGGAGTAAAACAAAAGTGTTTCATTCACTGTATTCCGCAATTTAACGATGTACTATTCGTTACAATGCAAACTAACTAGGAAAAGTGCTAATGTAAGCTTTTTTGATTTGAATTTCACACTTTAACGTATGGTATCAGGAAATCTGCAGATTACCTAGTTAATGTGCACAGTAACGTATTCTGCATTATAACATTAACATATATATTTATATAAATCTTCCATTGTAGTCGCTCCTGAGCTACTGTCGGCCAGCTTGGCTTCAGTGCCTTCAGCTTGTCACTCCTATTTGAGCATTAAACTTGTCTGCTGTGTAAAATGAACGTCTTGAAAATTGAATGAAATGTCGTTGAATAAAAGTAAACAATTAAAAGCTAATAGCATTGTTGTGTATTAAGGTACGCCGTAAGAACTGGCCATATTCTTTATACAAGTTTTGTGACCCTGCATGGTGCACTCGCCACTCAGTCATAAAACTTGTTTGAAAAAAATGCGGCCCGCTCTGCTGACCCCGTCAAAATGTGCGCTTACCCTTAAGCTACGAATCATTTACTTTACCCTGAAATCCTGATTTTTAGTCAATAACGGATACGAGAGAAGTATTTAATAACACAAAATAATATGAAGATCGCTTACCCTTTCGTAAAGTAAGAAAATGAAAAGGAGAGAAACTAATAAATCATATTGATTTCTTATCTTTACGAGAATCTACGATACACAATATTATTACGTTGTGGTTTATATCATGATATATTTCTCCAACATTTTTAGTGGAGTGCCTAGAGCGTAAAAATCATGCAAACCTCCGATTTCCGTAATAGTGGATGAAAATTGAAAAGAAAAAAAGGAATGTGTAGCTGATAACATAAATAAAAAAGTTTACCTGTTCAAAAGTTGTGCTTTTGATTTTTAAATTACTCTATTCCACTTCAGTTACACTTTGGTTACAGTCATAAATTTTAAAATTTTGAAGAAAACCTGCATTTATTTCAGTTCAGTTATGTAGCAAAATAATAAAATATATTATCATTTTTTTTATTCATATCGTTGCTTATATTACAAAAAAAGAAAGTAAGTGGTAAAAATATATAATTTAGATTTAAAAATAAATATTTTTGTATCTAGATGACCGACTAAGTTTGTTGTGTATTTCGACAGTAAGTACCTGATAAATGGCGTTCCTATTTTTTTATGGTTTTAAATAGGAAGTTTAAAATTATTTCTAAGGCTTTACAAAACCTTCTATTTGTTAATGCATAATTTTTTTTAGCTCTTACTTTATTAACTTTTCCGAAAATGTAGCACAAATTTTTCACGTATATTTCGAAGAAAACCTGTATTTTATTTCTTTTGGTAAGGTTTTAACAGAATAAAATTTATTTTTGATTTTTTTTCATCTATTACATTCGCTTAAATATACTTAAAGGAAAAAATACAAATTAGGTTAAGAACTGATATTTTTTGTATTTAGGTATTAAGCATTTTCCAAACATAGGTTGCAGCATGCGTCTTTAGTATGTTCGTGAGATATGTAGCACCCAATTTTTTTCTGGCTTTTAATAGGAAGTTTATATATATTTCAAACGCTAGAAAAAGCCTTTTATTTGTCGATGCATTTAATTTTTTAGCTCTTACATCAATAAATTCTCAACAAATGTAGAAAAAAAAATTTGGTCTATTTTACAAATTTTTGGAGATATTAAAACTTTTTAAAGTACTTAAAACTCATCATTTCTCTAAAAATTAAATACGCACAATAAGTTCGTGTAACACACTTTTCGTTACAATCCTGAAATCCACCCAAACCTTTTTATCTTGGTTACGACGACGTTAATCTCTAAAAACTTTGCAAAAATCTTATAGTTTTATTTAGCTTAGCAAATCACTTTCTTTTTTAAAAATTGTGTTTTTGGTTAATTTTCAATGTAAGCAATCGGATAAGAGTCAAATAACAGGAACAAGAAAAAAATTGTTTTTCTCGACTGGTTTAAAATTAATTTTTAATTAAATAACTAAAAAAGTAAAAGCACAAAAAAAATTTGGTAAACTTTGCAAGTTATAGTGTAAAAAAGAAAATGACACCTCAAAAACAAAAATCCATCCACTATTACAATTTTAGGAGGTTAAAACCTCTGGGCGCTGCACGACTTTCCTTATGGCGAAATGTTTGGAGGACATTTGCGTACGTCACCGCGATCCCGTCCGCGCTTCCCGACCTGATGGCCCGCCGCTCGTCAAGGTTCCGCGGTCTATAAATAGATTTCATAGTCCTAAGGGCTAGTTCACATTAAAAGGCCGATATAAAATTTAAATGTTAAGCAGCGTTATGCTGTTTGATAACTAGATTTTGGTCGCTATTAAATTAAGGTACCTATATTATATTTGTAGTTTTTGTTTTCCTCGCAATGTTCTGTTTAATATAATAAATAAAAATGAATGCCACATGGTAAGATTAAATCTGTGCTTTTAGTCTTGTCAGACTATCTAATATATAAAATTTTCGTGTCACAGTGTTTGTGCGCGAACTCCTCCAAAGCGGCTCAACCGATTTTAATGAAATTTTGTATGTACATTCGTTAGGTCCTAGAATATGTTTTTATCTACTTTTTATATTGATACTAGAAATAATTTATACGGCAAAACAACGTTTGCTGGGTCAGCTAGTATTAACATAAAAATGAACATTTAAAAAACTGTTTATTCTACAATTTATTTATATTTTATAAATAAACATAAAATATTGCCAACTGAAATGTTGAAGCCATCTGCCTGCCTTGAATAGGTCGTCACCGCGTCAAAGTTGGAGAACCCCAAACGATCGAAGCAGGAAACTTGAAAAATAAGATCGTAATCGACATTGACCTGGTATCAGGAACTCAGGAAGTGGGTTAGGGGCAGCGCTGATGACGCCGACACCTTCGCCGCTAATATCGCATTACCATAAGCAGGCTTTTGAAGTGAAACTTCGGCGCGGTCATGAAAAAGAGGGTTGAAATAATATTCCGTCACAACGCCTCGATTTTGGATAGAAGTTTCACTTCTGACACTTGTATTCTGTACACACACTTGTACTTTGTACATGTAGAAATCATACATCATGTATAATAATTCGTCCATGGTCAAATTAAGTTTTTGATAGCACACTAAGGTCCAATTTCACCAAAGACTGTTAAAGTTAATGCTCGAATTAGTATCACGTTACCGCTTTCGTTTTTCATATGAATGAAAGAGAAGACATGACATTTTAACAAGCTGTTAACACTATCAGACGTTGGTGAAATTGGGCTTAAGTTCTAATTACGCGTCGATGAAATGCATTTTTTAAATGACCCATTCAAAACTAAGCTTTATGTACTACACAAGAAGATACACAATAATTGACAGACTTGCCGCTAGTGGGGTCGCGACAGTCTGTTTCATATTTGAATGGCTCAAATGCAACGCGAATCGCCGCGACGCGACGTTGCAATGTGAGTGGACTCTATTTCTCAAAAATCCACATTTTTACTCTTCTTCCCAGAAGGAGATTCCCTCTTCGTAATTAGATACTTTCAAAATTCTACCACAAAAACCCTGGACTTTCATATAATGTTAAGATAATATAATACGCTTTCTTAAGTGCGATCAACGCGGCAAGTGACCGCGACTGACAAAAATTCAAATAAAATGACACTTTATGACATAGGCTATAGGTTTCATTTTGCTCTACGCCACTACAAAGCAGCGGTGGCATGGATCGCTAGACGCCTATGTCATAAAGTGGCATTTTATTTTAACTAGAGATCGCCCAATGGTCGAAATTCGACCTCAATTATAAAATTAAATTATAAGTTTCAAATTTTAACGCTTTTCTATTGATATTCTATTGTCAAAATATTGACTTTAT
The DNA here is from genome assembly GCA_905187585.1 of Cyaniris semiargus. Classification (NCBI taxonomy): domain Eukaryota; kingdom Metazoa; phylum Arthropoda; class Insecta; order Lepidoptera; family Lycaenidae; genus Cyaniris; species Cyaniris semiargus. The sequence goes on along the minus strand of LR994554.1, from coordinate 9,415,701 downwards.
TATTTTTTATACATAATTCCTATCTCCTGACAGTCTCAGATTAATAAAGTCAAATGATGACAGACTGTAACCGTGTAATAATTGTCTAACAGTATTTAAGATTTTATAAAAGAAAAAAACTAAATCTATTTTAAATTTGACAACAGACTTCAACCATAAATAAAAGAGTACAATTCGTGTGTATAGGCTTGTCAATCAAAATCTCCTAGTGTGTGTGTTGTAGCGTGTGTAATATTTTATTTGTTAAAAAATGTATGTTATAAGCACAATTTCAAAATAATATTGCACTCCTTCACCATATAAACTATAACTGTACAAAATTTCATTACTACGTTTCCGCATTTTTCTTCAAAAGGGATCCAAAGTTTTTCGCTCGCGTTATGTTAGTTACCGTACTCCTCCGAAACGGCTTTACTGATTTTTACCAAATTTTATATGCATATTCAGTAGGTCTGAGAATCGGCTACTGGCTACTTTTTATATTGATAAGTGCATATTTTGTTGAATAAATAACTATTATTTATTCAACAAAATATGCACTATAATAAATAATAGTAAATTATTACAACTCGAGACTGACGGCGACCATTGTTTGTGCGACGGGATAGCGATGGACGTTGTCATGGTGACATATACTTATTTAGTCACTTTAATAAAATAATATGGGCGAAATACTTTATATGGCAAAACAACGTTTGCCGGGATAGCTAGTAATTTTATAAATCCATCGAAAACGTTAATTTTCTAGGAACTAAATGCTATAGATTTTTGTCGGTCGCAGTAGCTTGCGGTAAAAATCGAAAAGTCACCTTGGTTCACGTGTTGCATTTAATTTCCAATGCTTTATTAAATGAAATGAAATGAAAGTCGGATTCTAATTAAAGCTCACCTTTATTTAGTAGTCACCAAGTTTTTAGTGAAATTGATAGATACTATCAATTGCACTAAAGCTCTTTAGTTTCGGAGAAAAGTGGCTGTGACATACGGACGGACAGACAGACAGACAGACATGACGAATCTATAAGGGTTCCGTTTTTTGCCATTTGGCTACGGAACCCTAAAAATGTATGATAAAAGCATAATTTCAAAATAATATTAGCTCGATGCACTCCTTCACCATATAAACTATAATTGTGCAAAATTACATTCACCTACGTTTCCGCATTTTTCGTCAAAAGGGATCCAAAGTTTTTCGCTCGCGTATATAGAATAATAGGGTGAATTTCCCAACCGCATTTTTTTCGCGGCTACTGTGAAAATGGGGGTGTGAAAAGGCTTTTTAGGGTTAAATAAAATTTCATCGCATAGTTTGTGTGATTATCCATATGAGGCAATAGACACGTTTTTAATTCGATAACTATAACATTAAAATAAAAAATTCTAAAGGTGGAAATTTAGGCCCTCGGTGACTGTCCCCAAACCCGTTTTAGTCTTTATTTCGTCAGCCGAGGAAAAAATATTAGTGGTACAATCAAACGGATTCTTTTATTGGATTCTTGAAGAATTGAGGTATAATCAATACAATTTTCATAATCTCTAGCGTTATATTTTCAAAACAGTGGGACAAAAAAAACTGTCCCAAGATTTTGCCTGCTTTCGGTGATTAAAAAAGAAACATAAATAGTCGAGAACAGAAGTACTTTTGAACGTACTGCCGCTTCTTTAACTCAAGTACCAGTTACGCTTTTGCATTTGGAGCGAGAGATGGTTTGCTGCGTCGCTGTGTGTTCCCGCTAAAAACGTAAGTATATTGTCTCGGTGACACCCGACACTTTTCTCTTCATTTCCGTGAATCAATTTATCATGTTAATTGAACCAGCCAGAAGTATTAATTTATTTTCTTACAAACACTTTTAATAATATGTATCAGTATATAATATAGATATCGGTATAAATAATATAGGTGTCAAAATATTCAACGATTTGTCGCAAATTTGCATTTCGGTGATTCCATTTCGGTGAATTCGGTGACCTATTTGGTCACCGAAATGCTTAAAAAATCATCGAAATGCCAAAAAAATCACGGAAATGGTGACTCGGTGACTTCGGTGACTTTCGGTGACCTTCGGTGACAATAGTTTTCATATCGGTGAATGCTTTTTTCATCTCGGTGATTTTTAAAGTTGTTTTATACAGGATAAATAATAATCTGCGAAATCGTAAAAAATGTTAATAAATAAAAAATAAATATGCTGCTTCTTAATGTTTGAATTTTTTGAGCTATTGTACAGCTTTCATCGCGTTTATCAAGAAATTCCGTAACGTTTACATTTCGGTAAATTTTTTTTTCATCTCGGTGACTGACTTTTTCATCTCGGTGACAGCTAAAATATAAACGTGTGTGCTACGTTTGTTTATTATTAAATTTTTATGTCATTAGTTTCGTAGTCATAAAACATTAAAATTGAGAGGAAACTTCGGTAAAAACTCAAAAAAACATAGAAACAAAAAAGTTCACCGAAATGAAAAAAAATATGGACATGTTGAAATTCACCCAATAATACGTGTGTCATCCACTGTGTCACCTTTATTATTCGTTAACGAATGTCAACCTTTTGGTGACTTTTTCTAAAAATGAAGACGCAAAATAAATGTATTTTTGCGTGTGACACTTTTATTAGTGTCACGTTTTAACGCAGAAACGCAAAATTAAACTTTATTACCTACACAAGAAATATCATATTGAATTGACTAACATGCGTCCGTACTCCGTAGTGCTGGGAAATGCAAAATTAAATTTTATTAACTACACAAGAAAATACACTTGAATTGACAAAAATGCGCCCGCAGTTTTGGGCTACCTATTACAATATTGAATGGCTCATAATAATCGGCCAAGTGCGAGTGGGACTCGCGCACGAAGGGTTCCGTACCAGTATAGAGCAAAAATAGACAAAAAATATTTTTTTGTATGGGAGCCCTCTTAATTATTTATTTTGTTTAAATTTTATTATCAATTATTATAATATAAATACAGCTGAGTATTTTGTTCAAGTGTCTACCTATTGCCATTATTGATATCGAGCAAAAAATAACAAAAAAATTATGTTTATTGTATGGGAGCTCCCTTAAATATTCAAATTATTTTGTTTTTAGTATGTTGTTATAGCGGCAACAGATATACACAATCTGTGAAAATTTCAGAAATCCTGTTATAGCGGTTTTTGAGATACAGCCTGGAGACAGACGGACAGACATACGGACAGACAGACGGCCAGACAGACGGACAGACAGACGGACAGACGGACGGACAGACAGACGGACAGACAGACATCGAAGTCTTAGTAATAGGGTCCCGTTTTTACCCTATGGGTACGGAACGACGCGTCACGTTGCAAAGTAAACTGAAATTCGTTAACGAAAATCAAGTATGCGCGTAGCTAAATAACCTTATTTTTGTTAAAAAAAAGTTTTGTCCGTAAATAAATGGTCGCAAAAAAACGTTAATACATTCTAATTGGTCGTTCGTTAGCTGTAAGCGCTCGCATCAGTATTGCAGGATTAAGTCCAATATATTCACTTTGCAAACTGTTGTCGCTATTTATGGAGTTTTAAGCTTTTATCAGCTATTTTGCGATTTATCAGACAGCAGTTTTTATACCGTATTGCTGAAATTCAGCTTTTTGAGGTTTTTTCAGAGAAGTTTATATAATCACAACAATTTTTTACTCGAAACTCTAATCGACACAATATTTAAAGACGTAAGTGGATGAAGTGGGTAACTAAAAAATTGGAAATTTTCTTTTAAGCTATTGCATAGTCCCCGAGTGCTACACGTATTTTTATTTTTTAATAAATGTAAGCTTAAGGACCAGGAAAGTGATTAGAAATGAAAAGAAAAAGTGTATTTTATGTTTAGCCAGATATGTAAGCCAGATGATAAGGTCGGTAAGTTACAAGGTTTGTTCAAATTATTAGGGAAAAAATGAGTATTTGCAAATGATACTTATCCACTTCATCCACTTATGTCTTTGATTTTACTCGGCCCGATTTATAGAGTTTAGATCACATAGTTTCGAAAGTATCAAAAATATTATTATAATGCGATTGATACTTCATACAAAACCAATGATTACCAAGCAAATGGCTGCGAAACATAAGATGGCCGTCAGTGAAACTAAACTTAACTACTGTCATAATTCATCAAGTTTGACAATTAATTCTGCGATAACTCACAAATAACGCCTACGTGCCTCTTGATGGCGGTTTCCGAAAGCCTTTACTAAACTCGTAATTCTATATTATTTTCGAAGAAATTTTTACCAAACATAAGTATGGTAGAGCCATGATATTTTTTTTTATAAAATAAGGGGGCAAACGAGCAAACGGGTCACCTGATGACACTCACAACATTAGAAGAGCTGAGGTGCGGTGTCGTATTAGTCCGGAAATAGTGCTAGTGAGATATTTAATGGTAACTGAACTGAATCGAGATTTTCACATTAACTCTCTTCACACTCACGCCCGTCTTTCATATGCCAGGTGAAAAAGGACGACGCTGAATCATCGCCAAGTTAGTTTTACTATGAATAAAAGACGAACTATAATGATTATGAAAAAAGTTTTTTGAGCTAATTTAGGTTTTATCAGTGCCTTTTTAGATATTAAAAAATATTAAAGAAAAGATAGCAAACTTCGAAGATCCAAGCATAAATGTGTCTAAAACAAGGTTTTTTGTAAAAAAGAAACTATCGAGCATTTTTTCAGTAATCGTGTTTTCGTCTTGAGCATTTAATCTTCATGAACTGAAGTTAATTGTGTAAAAAAACAGTTTTCTAGACCTCACAGATTTTGAGATCTAGGTTTAAATATGTAGTCAAGTTAGGGTCAGGTGCATTCTTAAATCCAAAGAGGCTAAGGCTGGATTTATATTTGCCCGCGTGAACGCGCGTTTTGGCCGCTACACCGCAATGCACAACAAATAGTATGTAACGATTTATGTAAATAGCAGCGCGACCACACCGCTATTTAAATAAATCGTTACACACAATTGCTTGTGATCTCGCGTTGTAGTAACTAAACCGCTCGTTTGCGCGGACGCATATAAATCGAGCTCAACACAATGTTACAATAAAAAGTTAATCAGGGTAAGTTCGGACACAGGGTAAGTCCGGATAATTCAAGTTAACGCTAAATTGAACTACAGTTACGGTACGGTACTACAGTTTGCGGTTGCAGTGCAGTATGGCGTATATGCCCGTAGCGCCAGGCAAAAAAAAAACACTGACTAATTTAGTGAAAAGTTGAATTATCCGGACTTACCCCGTGTCCGAACTTACCCTGATTAGCCTTACCTTGGGTTCCAGTTCCCATAGAAAGGTTTTGTGGTTGGCTGTGGAAGTTCCACACGGAGTGACTCTTAGACCTTAGTAAACTTTTATTCTATCAACACCGAATTGAACTGAAACTCGGTTTTGTCAACAAAAGGAGTATTCGTCCTTGAGAGTCCCTGATTTCGACGGTACATGAGAATCAATACAATTTGGTTAAGTAATTTTAGTGACAGGTCTCGGTGACTTTGCTTCGGGTGAGGACAGTGCTCTGTAGTATTGAAATTGAATGAAATTTCAATTACTCAATGGGTAGTGCATACTAATATTATAAATGCGAAAGTACGTCTGTTAACACGTCGTGCTTAAACCTCTAACCTTAAGTAAAATAAATACTGTAAGTCCCGGGATAGGACCTAAGAGTATTATGAAAAAATCTTTGTAGGTCGGAATTACGTTTATAACTCATGCAAGTCCGTATAGCATAAACTATCATAGTTATTATAGTGACATAAATAATTATGTTTACACATAGTTTTCATCATTCAAAATTCAAATATTAAAACAAATCGACCTTATTAAAATCGAGTACCAATTACATTAAATAGACACCTGACAAATCCTTACTAATATTATAAATTCGAAAGTGTGTCTGTCTGTCTGTCTGTTACCTCTTCACGCCCAAACCGCTGAACCGATTTTGTTGAAATTTGCCATGGAGATACTTTGAGTCCCGGGAAAGGACATAGGATACTTTTTATCCCGAAAAAATGTATGGTTCCCGCGCGATAAACGAATTTTGGCGTAACAGAGTTGTGGGCGTTATCGAGTTATTTCATAAATATGCTAGCTGTCCCGGCAAACGTTGTTTTGCCGTATAAAGTATTTCGCCCATATTATTTTATTGAAGTGATTAAATAAATATTGCACCATGGTAACGTCCATCGCTATCCCGTTGCCCGTCGCACAAAAAATGGTCGCCGAGTTGTAATAATTTACTATTATTTATTCAACAAATGCACTTATCAATATAATAAGTAGCCAGTAGCCGATTCTCAGACCTACTGAATATGCATATAAAATTTGGTAAAAATCAGTAAAGCCGTTTTGGAGGAGTACGGTAACTAACATTGTGACACGAGAATTTTATATATAATAATATTTAAAGATTAATCCACACCTCAGATATAGTTTTGGATTGAGAAGTTTAAGTGCTGGACTTAATTCGGCTAGGGTTTCCGTCGCGTGAAGACTTCCAACGGCTTCGTCACTATAACCTAAATACCTGGCTTTGTGTTCGTTTGTTAAGAGGATCGAGTATTATTAGCTTTCATTTCGGTTATATAAAATTATTAAATGAAAACCATATAAATGAATGGTTCTATTGAAGCCTCAATATCTAAAAGAAAGGGGGAACGACGTAGAGAAACCTAGAGAAACTATATTTTAAAATTGTTTAAACATCGTTTTTAAAAACTACACAAAATTCATATTTAATACTATCACATTATAAATGCGAAAAATTTCTGTTTATCTATCTAAATATACTTTGACCCCAAAATTACATATTAGGCTAGTTTTCATCCCGAAATAATGTACGGTTTCCGCGCTATATCTAAACCAAATTCGGTGCAACAAATAGGGTAATATCCAACGTATTAAATCTGATAGAAAGTCGATAGTAATATTCACTTTGCGTGGATTTTATCGATAATTTCAGTGGCATTGGATTTCGCATAAAATGCTTCCCGGAATTAATATTTGCGTGGGTTAATCCGGTAATCAGTGGACTGGTTTCGCAATTATAGATAGTAAAATTAAAACGGCGGTCGAATCACACCAGAAAATATTTAATACAGAATATTGAAGGAAATATTTTTGTATTTCATGCTTTAATAATTCAGTATCGAATTGACATTTATTGATTAAATTTTGTTTTCTAACTCGTAGAGAAAAGGAGAGAGAAATGTTCTATTATAAAATGTAAACATTTTAAAGAGCGATTAAAGATGAATATGACCCTCTATTTGCTGGTTTTGGGCCAACAGGCAGAGACCGCTTTACATTTTATGTGCACTGTGCAGGCCTTTCTATATTGAATACAACTATACCATGATATTCAAATACAAGTCTAGAGGGACATTTATCTAGATATGTGTCCAAGAACATGATCGACGTAAAATATTTGTAGAGCTTGTCGAACATAAAATGACGCGCTCCTTTCTCGAAAGGTGCTTCCTCACTGCAAGCACTCACGTGTAATGTAACATTTTAGATTCGACTTTGAGCATTACATTACAATACTACCTCCCTGACCGAGGAGCATTCACGTGTAATGTAACGTTTTAGATTTGACTTTGAGCATTACATTACAATGCCACCTCCCTAACCGAGGAGCATTCACGTGTAATGTAACATTAAATATTCGACTTTGAGCATTACATTACAATACTACCTCTAAGAATGACGAGCATTCGCGTTTAATGTAACATTTGACTTTGAGCATTCCATATAGCTAGTTGATGTTAAAAGTTGTAACAAGATATTACACACTGTACCATTACAAGGTGCGCATTGTAATGCTCGGTTTTGTATCATTACAATGTGCGCATTATAATGCTCGGCTCTCCTCCCTCACTCTCGCTCGACTCTGTAACGTTACATTACAAGTGAATGCTCCCGGTGAGGGAGCACCTGTATTTACAGTATAAAATATCTCATTTATATCAACTAGTAATAAAGTAATAGGGCATGGGCCAGTAGGGAATTTCAAGATAATTAAAAAAAAAAGCAAAAAATCGGCCAAATGCGAGTTGAACTCGCGCACGTAGGGTTCCGTACCATTATTTACCAAAAATAGGAAAAAAATGTGTTTTTTTTTGTATGGAAGCCAGTGACGGATTAAGACTACTTGATGCCCTAAGCAATTCATGCCTGTGCCCCCCCCTCTATCCGTATGTCAACTAGAATCGATCTTCGAACCTTTACTCTTCTGGTGCCCCCTCAGACGTGATGCCCTAGGCAATTGCTTAATTTGATTAAGGGTCAACCCGTCACCGATGGGAGCCCCCCTTAATTATTTATTTTATTTAAATTTTGTTATTATTTATTAAAGTATTAATACAGCTGAGTATTTTGTGAACATTTCAGGTGCCTACCTGTTGTGACAACAGGTAGGCACCAGACAGTGTTGTCATCGATACCGAGCACAAAATGTTTAAAAAATCACTTTTGTTGTATGGGAGCCCCCCTTTAATATTTAATTTATTTTATTTTTAGTATTTTTTGTTATAGCGGCAACAGAAATACAATATAACCTGTGAAAATTTCAACTCTAGCTATTACCGTTCTTGAGTTACAGCCTGGAGACAGACGGACAGACGGACATACATCGAAGTCTCAGTAATAGGGTCCCGTTTTTACCCTTTGGGTACCGAACCCTCAAACAAGCCCTTATACAGTAACAGATGGTCTATAAAAAAGAAAAAAAAAATAGGCAAGCTCTACTTACTGAGGACTACTGATATCATGGCGGCAATCTTAGTTATCCATCATGGTTGAACGTGGAGAATGGCCTTTAGATTTCGTTGTCCATGACATAAAATACGTAAATTCCGGTTTCGTCTAACAGTGTGTATAAGCGGGACCCTAGACGATACATTTTATTGTTCATTATTACGTATTGTGCGATATTCTTGACAGTCTAAGGTTAATATTGAACGCGCCCACCTTTAAATCTTATTGTCAAATAAATTGTTCAATATTTTTGTAGGTTTAGGGGCTGCCATAGGGCCAGGCCACAACATTATGTTGCTGCGTCGTATCGCAAAAACAACATCGCACAAAATTGTGATGCGATGTCACAACGCAAAAATTGGATACGACATTGTACGATAAGACACTAAACTCTTTACGATGCTCTGTCGCATCCCACGATGCGTTCTGCGGCATCGTAGTTTTTACGATGCGACGCCGCATCCGTTGTAGCTCGACCCGTAGAATCCGGCTTCGCCTGACAGCGCGTATTACCGCTCCGTTACCGTGCTACGTGAAAGAAAACTGTCACAATAAATTCTCGTAAGCAACTGAAAGCGGTATTTATAAGGCTGCAATATTGCGTATCTAAGAAAATGGGTACAGTATTTGTCGTAAAAACAAAAAACTACGTACTTTAATGGATTTTATAGCTGTGCTACGGTAGGATTTCACATTTATTGCTATATTATTATAGCTATACTTAATATTATAAAGCGGAAGAGTTTGTTAGTTAGTTTGTTTGTTTGAACGCGCTAATCTCAGGAACTACTAGACCGATGTAAAAAGTTCTTTCAGTGTTAGATAGCCCATTTATCGAGGAAGGCTATAGACTATATTTTATCACGCTAAGACTAATAGGAGCGAAGAAATAGAGGAAAATGTGAAAAAAACGAGGGGAAATTATTTGAAAGGGCTTATTTGAACGCGCTAATCTCAGGAACTACTGGTCCGATTTGAAAAATTCTTTCAGTTTTACGTAACCTAGTTATCGACGAAGGCTATAGGTTATATTTTATCACGCTAAGACTGATAGAAGCGAAGAAATAGAGGAAATTGTGGGAAAAACGGGGGAAATTGTTTGAAAGGGCTTATCCCACGAACTACTAGAGCATTTTTTCTGTTATTTGGATCAGATAAGAAGTAGACCACGTGAAGGATTATAAGCTTTTTTTGTGGACTAATTTTTCTGTGAAATATCTAATTAGCGCGGAACGTCTAGTAAAGTATAAACGTTAGAAATATTCATTCAAACGTGATTTAGACCAACATAAACAGTTAATAAGTCCCTTAGATATTAAATCTAAATAAATAAATTAGATTTTCATTTTTGTTACTCTTGCCAAAAAGGAGAGAACTAAAATAATTCTAGGGAAGATTTGGCAAATTTTTGTCTTGAAGTATTCGTGGATGTCCAAGGAAGATTTATATTAGGGGGAAAGTGGTACGAAGTCCACCGGGCTAGTACACTATCATACTAATATTATAAATGCGAAAGTTTGTGAGTGTGTGTTTGTTACCTCTTCACGTTTGAACGGCTAAAGTGATTTTGATGAAATTATGTATGGAGTTAGCTGACATCCTGGATTTAGTGATGAGCAAAACAAGACTCAGACAGTCTTGGTTTTGGTATTTCTAGTACAATATTGGTCTTGGACTTGGTCAAATCTGCCTGATCTCGGTCTTGGATTTGGTTTTTTTAGTTTTAGGATAGTCTTGGTGTAGGGTTGTAGATGCAGATATATGAAGATGAGATGAATGATAGTCCAATGCACGAGATGACAAATAGTAGGAGGATCCCTACACTTGGTCTCGGCATTGCTTTTTTGCAAGACCAAGACTGAGGCTGCAAGACTGATTTTGCTCATCACTACCTGGATTAACGGGCCACATTTTACTGCTGAAAAACATTTTATCGGACATACAATTTTTTTACTTTTAAACAGCGGGTAGCACCGCGGGGCACAGCTAGTATATAAAATAAAGAAACAGAAGAAGATTTTCTAAACAAAAAGTTGTTGTTATAAATCTTAGTGACCTCCCAGTTATAGTTTCGTAAGTATTTCCACGTGTAACCCTACATGGGCTACAATTTCCCTCAGGTCCATTAAGAAATTGACAGTTGCCTAAACTTGTCACCGGGGAACCCTTGCTCACTTACAGTTAGTTTGAGTGAGTGAGTGAGTGAGTAGAGTCGAGTTAAATGTAGGTAGGTTACAGGATACAGAGTGTAACAATACAAAGTGATAATACTTTAGAATGTGATAATATTATCATTGATGTGACCCTTATATTATAGAGTTCACTGTGAAAATAACAGCGCTGAAAGCATCATGAGTTTGCTCATACATATGAGTAAAAAAAAATCTCTTTCAGTGCTGTTATTTTCATAGTAAACTCTACACAGGGGATTATAAGCTATATTAGGCCGTGTTCAAACCAAACTGACTGTAAGCCGCCGAATGTGAGCAGGCTCACTGTGAGCCCCAGTGTAAACTTGAAAGTAAACGGTATTTTTCGTTCACAGTACCTATGCTGACTATACGCTATAGCTAACGTAGCTACGTAGCCAATCAGCGTCCGCGGAGCGTAGTGACGTGCTGTATTAATCGGCCGCCGAATGTCAGCGCCTACGCATAGCGTAATAACGTATTGTCGGTTAGATGTGAACGAAAAAATGAATATGTATGAAAATACAATAAACTACGTAACGTTCGCTCACTTTTAGCGACTGACAGTCAGTTTGGTTTGAACACGGCCTTAGAATTATTATAAGCTTTCCCGTGATAAAAAATATTTCTGGTACACAAATTTTGATCCCCTATTTATCCCCCATCAAGTTAATTTTTTTCATACACTTTCTTCGGCATGGAACCATCATAGAAGGAACATTTGTACGAAATTTAAATTTGATTTCTATCTGTAAGGCTCGATTTAGACGCCACCGCGCAAACGAGTGATTTGGCCGCTACATCACGAAATCACAAGCAATTATTGTAAGTAAACAGTGGCGCCTACTCGCCGCTATTTAAAGTAATCGTTACATACAATCGTTGTGTAGCGGCCAAACCGCTCTGACGTGCGGACGCTGCATATAAATCATGTGCGTTGAGTCAATAGCTTTGCGTTATTTCCTTTTGTTTGACCGTAAGATAACAAAAACAACTGCGCACAAACACGCGTCCTTAATAAAGTAATCGTAATATTTACGAAGACAATAAATGCAAAAGGCGTCGTAAATTTTTCGTCCTGTCACCACCAAGGCGGTCGGAAAGCTCCAATTTCGGCGTAGTTAATGTTTTAACACGCTATGGTTTTTTCATTATACGCGGAAACTATTCATAACAAGCGTTACTTCCGTGCAGCATGACATGCCAAAACGATCTATAATTAAAGACGGCCTAAGAAAGTTTTTATTTCCTCAAATTCCATAGTAAGAAACTTTTGTTGAAAAATCAACTAAAATAGTATAATCAGCAACAATCAATTACATGGATTATTTATATTTTTTGATAATTCTTAACATTTCATTTTCGTAAAAAACCGTAAAATAATAATAATAATAATTGTTATAGAGAAAGGGTTTGTTTGAATATGCTCTGTAACTACTAGGCCGATTTTAAGGAAATTTTGCAAAGACATAGTAAAACACGAAGAAGGATGACTGTGTATCGCGAAAAAATATATGATTACCGCAAGATACTGTTTTAACGCGCCGGAGCCGCATCATCTAGTTGGGTATAATAAAGGCCCAATTTTTGACAATTTCAGTGGAGAAAAGGACATTAAAATTTATAATTACTTAATAGCAATTATTAAATCTTTAATAGTCTGTATCATTAACATGAAACTTCAGGACGATATTATAGATAGAAATGTAATTTATAGCACGGTCCGCAAGTCGAAATAAAAAGTTGCGTGCGACCTAATTTGCAGTGAGGTTCGAAAATAACATGACACTGACCCATTTACATTGATTGGGTCATTTGAATTTATACCGAACTTGGCTTCCAATGTCCGTCTGGAGAATTTGTTTTATTTGTACATTATATACTAAATTCTAATGTCTTTACTGACATAACATCTACTTTTGTGTTGGTATAGGATCCCACCATAGAACGACCTTCACCGAGCTGGTTAATAGATGAAAAGTATTTTATATGTAATTACGTATGTAAATAAATTTATTGCAAGGGGGTTGCCTAAAAATTTTCAGTCCAGAATAAAAAAAAATTACATCTCTTTGGTTAGGTTAATAGACAAATTCTATACCAATCGAAATATGAAGCCCGTAGAATATGCATTGAGCATTAACCAGACCGGTACTGGTATCGATTTACCTGTTTATACCCAAGAGTTGTGACGGGAAAAAATAGACAACCTAATGTTTGCATATTCTACGGGCTTTTTTTTTTCTACTCTCGATTGGTATGGAATTTTGTCTATTAACCAAACCAGTGAAATGTTAAAAAAAAATTATTTGTTTTTATTATTTTTTTATTCTAGACTGAAATTTTTAGGCAACCCACTATATAATTATAAGCAATAAATTTTTTGACATATGTAATTGAATATAAAATACTTTTCATCCATTAACCATCTCGGTGAAGGTCGTTCTATGGTGGGATCTTAGACCATGTATAAATATAATACTATATATAATTTATAATTATTTAACGATGGTGAATAAACGAGAAGTTCGGATTTTCATTCCTCCAAAATTGTTATGGTAGTGCAAACCATTTACTGTAATCTACGGGGGCTGAGGATGCAAAAACTTAAATCAGCAATGATTTTTTTAAGAGCCTTTACTACTCCAATGCTAGGCAAAAGCCATTGTTTATACTCAACTTTGTTAATTTAATGAAGATTTTGACAAAAACTCCATAAATTTTTTGTAATGTATATTCTTCATTAACTTAAAATTTAGTAATTTACATTGAATGTATTTAAGTGCGGCCGATAGAGTAGCCATACATATTTTCATATTTTTAGGCGGCTCGTTGGCACTGTTAATTGGTTATTATGACGTAGCAAAATTTTAAATGAATATCTGTATACACTTTAAAAGTACCCGCAAAAAGGGCTGTTCATGAAAAGGGCAGAAGAGTGATTGACAGGTTAAATTTCAATATGGCATTTTATATTCAATGCTCGAAACGGCTGTAAAAGTTCTAAACAGCTCGCAATTAAATATTAACGGTCTTTTTATGGGCTCTTTCCGCGATACGAGATGCATTCAATTTTTTGTGTTATTAAAATTATTATATTTGAGTATCTATATTTTGAACTAGTAGTCGCCCAGTGGTCGAAATTCGACCATAAGTTATTTAAACATTTAAACTATTATATGAGAAAAAGTTATCATAAAAATTATATTAAAAATCGAACATCTTCTGCGTCATTTCTTTAAAATATTTTTATTCTTGTGCACTTTAAGAAAACAATGTTACATGCTGTATTTATGTAGATATTTTTTCTGAAGCGGCCAATGCTTCCCACGTCCATATCAAGAAACAAAAGTATCACAATTTACAATTGATGTCCCCGTCGTGTAGTTGTGTTTTAAAAATTCGTGTAGAGGAGCTTTAAAAAAACTATAATCTACTTTAAAAAAACTATAATCTTTTCTCACAAAACAAAAGAGTAATTCGTATGTACAGGCTTGTCATTCAAAAAGATGGTAGTGTGCACATTGTAGTGTGCACATTGTAGTGTGTGTAATGTTTTATTTGTTAAAAAATGTATGATAAAAGCATAATTTCAAAATAATATTAGCTCGATGCACTCCTTCACCATATAAACTATAACTGTGCAAAACTTCAATCACCTACGTTTCCGCATTTTTCTTCAAAACGGATCCAAAGTTTTTCACTCGCGTATTAATATATAGATGAATGATGATAATCATTGCATATTCTGTTGAAATTTTATTTACGATTTTTTATAATTGAATAATAATAATAATAATAATATCTATGGACGCTTCACACCACGTCAGTCTGGCCCCGTGGTAAGTACCTGATGGACTTGTGTTACAGGTACCAGACAACGGAAATATATTTAATACTTTTATACTATACATATATTTAAGATTTTTATTATATTATACACATATTTAATACACACCCATGACCCAGGAACTTTCAAAACTTTTTGTTCCGTCGGCGGGATTCGAACCCGCGACCCCCGGCTTGAGCTACCAACAGCCCACCAACTGAGCCACAGAGGTCGTGAATGTAGAGAAGAAAATAATACGGTTTTATTACATCAAATCTTATTCTATTGTTTATAGGTAACAGATATATGAGGTAACAGATAGACAGACTTTCGTATTTATAGTATGACTTCAATATTAGTATGATTTAATGGAAACATCGTGCATCGGATCGACATACCGTTCCTCGTTAAAATTTTTATTAAGGGCCTTCCCCTACGGAGATTCCGTAATTTACCGTATTTAGAGCCTTATAAACTCATAATTTGAAAGCTACAAAGTTATAATAAAAATACAGCAATAATCTTCAGTATATCATCATTCCTTTCCCCGTTTTAAATTTTCTATTTTAGTTTATTATACTTATGATATTAGCTTCCAAAGTAATACCAATTTATTAAAATTGAAGCATACTTCCAGCATCTCCCTAGTATTTACAAATTACATTTATTTGAAACACACGACAATAGATAGACAATTTCATTAACTACATATTCCCCGTTTTAAATTTTTTTTAGATCAATTTTGAACTAAGATAAGTAAAAAAAAATAGGATTTTTGTGCGATCTCGGCAACGCGTCAAATGTATGGTCAAGGTCGTTTGCTCGGGGGATGGCTTTAATGTGAAACTATTTGGACGACAAGTTGCACAAAAATCGTGATCAATTTTATGCTCACGGAAACGTCTGTAATAAACTTTGATGTCTCTCTGCGCATACTTCCGATAGTTAAATATAGGATTTTCCTCTATTTTATGTGGTAAATTTAGTAAGGAATTGGCTAATACAATACAAAAAAATGTTTAAAATATATTGGTTTAAATTGTTTATCTGTTAAACTCTATATTAGTGATGAATAGTGCTAACTAAGTGCATAAAATCTACATTAAAAAATAAAGTATGTGAAAGTATCTGTCCGTTTTCCCTTACCTATACGTTTATACTTGGCTAAACTCATTTGGTTGAAATTTTATTTAGGTACTTTCAGGCAAAGAAGGTATATTATATACTAGATGACGCCCGCAACTCCGTTGCGCCAAAACTCGTCTATCGCGCGGGAACCGTACATTTTTCCGGGACAAAAAGTATCCTATGTCCTTTCCCGGGACTCAAAGTATCTCCATGCCAAATTTCAGCAAAATCGGTTCAGCGGTTTGGGCGTGAAGAGGTAACAGACAGACAGACAGACAGACAGACAGACAGACGGACAGACAGACACACTTTCGCATTTATAATATTAGTATGGAAGTATAGGTACTTTCAGGCAAAGAAGGTATATTATATATTATAGGTCTACCAGAATCTGATGGCAATTTTTGACAGCAGATTTTCATAAAATATCCTTGATCATTGGATAAATTTTTATATTTGCATGTTTAACACACAGAATCAGCCGCTATAAGAAAAAAAAAAGGATCAAAATGTTTTATTCCAATTACCCCGGTATTGCTAGAGTCAATTTATTTTCTCACTTTTTGCCATCAGATTCTGGTAGACTTATAGTTTGTAGTGCAGCAGTAATTTACGTGCAATAAACTAATTTCTCTTCGAACGAAGTTGCTGGCAACATAATAACTAAGTACTTAATGTCAGATTATTTCGAAGTAAATATTGTCAAAATTTCTAATTTATACTGTGGCTTATTTTTTAAAGCAAAAGGCCTTTAACAAAACCGCTATAACTGATCGTATGCCAAGGCAACATGCAATGCATCAGACCCATTAATCTTCCTATGACAACTAGGTCGTTATGTGACGTCATCAGTCTAGCTAAACCTATTTAAAAAGCTAGTTTTAAGACACATAATCTTAATTTTGGTAGTATTTCAGTTTTTGATTGCTCAATAATAATAATAGGTTGGATCACAAATTAAATTCTGTTTAAAGTCGTATTTGCAGACTTTTGCGATTAGGTTGAAGTGATATTATAATTAGATTTTAGGAATTAGCAAAGCATTGCATTGGTCTTTTAGAATTAGAAATTATTTCCTTTTTTGTTTGATCTCGAATCGACACCGACTTCTATCATTTGAAAATATATCGCTAAAATTGTAGGATTGAAATATCATAGGAAAAAACAATAAAATGTGAAATCGCACTCTGACCAAAATAAAACCAGTGCAGTACATTTTAATCTGAGTTGTCAGCAGTCGGTGACAGCGCCGAGACTCGCAGTGAACTAGCACTTTCGTTCTTTCATTGCACTTTAAAATAGTGTTTAAAATAGTTCTTTTTCAGGTAAAAAAAAAAACTAAATTTTGTGGTTATAAAAGTTTATATCCTTTATAAAAAAAGTATTTAAAATTTATACAAGGTGTAACAAAACTAAGTGATAATACTTTATGGTGTGTATGTGTCCCTTATATAGAGTTCATTGTGAAAGTAGCAGCGCTGAAAGAACAAATTTTTTTGGTGATTGGTATGGGCAAGCACCCCCGCGTCATGAATTTTTCCATATAAAAGTGAAAAAAGTTACTTTTTCAGCTCTGCTACTTTCACAGCGAACTCTATATAGGGTACCCATACACACCCTAAAGTGTTATTACTTAGTTTTGTTACACCTTGTATATGATAAGTGTTCATATTATTAGACAAACATACAAACACTTATCAAATACAAAAATATATGACAATTATTATTGTGTTGAGAATGTGCGTTCACATGCACACGCTCAGGACTCGGAAACCTGGTTATTCTTCGCGATCGTGTTCGTTAGAAACACCATACATTTCCAAAACAGCGTTTTCATTTCGATTTTGCTCTGAACGGACCGAAATTATTCGTGGTTTTGTTCAAAGAGCAAAATAAAACTGCTCCTGCTCAAAATACCGGTTAGAACCGTTCGCGATTATGTTCGCCCCGCCCACTCACACACACAACGACCCTCATCCATTGTCCACACATTCAAAACAAATAAACAAGTTATGGCCTATTGGCTATTAGATGGTGCATTAGAAAGCGATAGGAGATATCACTGCAGTCGTTACTCTCCGCGAGGAATTAACCAGGTTAATTTCAGAAGCAATACCGCTCGCATCTCGGTTTCGCTCTTAACCTGGTTAAAAAATACCGGTTCCGAGCCCTGCACACGTTATATCGTTTTCGTAATTATTATTCTTCAGGACGTTTTTTTTAAGTCAAGACCTCACACACTATAATTTTTTTTTTCTCCAAACGAGTATTTTCTTTTAAAAGAATCTCAATGTACATAATATGCAACTGGATCAACATTGTAATGTGTATGGATGAATAAAAATATTGTAATTCTACAATGGTCTGTAAGTTGTTTTGGCGTTTTGCCAGGATTAAAAATTCTTCTTTGACATTGATATAATATAATATTATGAGTACTTTGGATACGAATAAGTATAGAAACGTGGATGAACTGCAAAAGTTTTGATTTTTAACTCATAATGTTGAGATGGCTGCCAGATTTCTTGTGTTTGGGATAACGTAGCTTAAACGTAAAAAGTTTTAAGAGCAATGATGAAAATTAACATTGTTATCCTTATAGTAACAATGTGTCTTGTGTACTAAATGTGTCTCTCATTGAGAGCAATCATGTGTAATAGCTCGATTAAGTTACATTACACTTTGGGAATGACACTTTCATAGTAATACAAAAACTAAAAAAATCGGCCAAGTGTGAGTCAGACTCGCTCACGAAGGGTTCCGTACCGTTATAGAGCAAAAATGGCCGACAATTGTGCTTTTTGTTTAGGAGCCCCCCCCTAAATAATTATTTTATTTTAATGTCATTAATATTTATTAACCCGTCGATCGTGGGAAAACGAGACACAATAGATATTCTATTATGTCTCGGACGCCGGTGACCGTTTGGGGCTTGATAAATTAAAGTACACATATAATTAAGGATTTTGAGAAAATTTCAAGTGCCTACCCGTGGCCATTATTTATATCGAGCTAAAAAGGCCAAAAAAATCACGTTTGTTGTATGAGAGCTCCCCTTAAATATTATTTTTATTTTATTTTTAGTATTTGTTGTTGTAGCGGCAACAGATATACACAATCTGTGAAAATTTCAGAAGTCTATCTACAGCGGTTCTTGAGATACAGCCTGGAGACAGACAGACAGACAGACGGACAGACATCGAAGTCTCAGTAATAGGGTCCCGTTTTTACCCTTTGGGTATGGAAGCCTGAAAATGTTGATATTGACCAAGCTGTTTTTGTTTCAGATTTAAATGTTCATCACAGTAAAATTTCAGCATGAAGCTAGATAACTCACACGAGAGAGCGTCACTAGCACGAGGTATGATATTATTATTACAATTATTATAATGCAACCCCCTTACTAATAAACGCTGTATAAGCTTTGAATAGTTATACAGTGTTATGTCTTCTTCAATCCAATTAAAAATGCCACTTGTGTGACACGAACAAAACACTGTATAACTATTCAAAGCTTATACAACGTTTATTAGTAAGGGGGCAAATGTATACAGATGTAATTATAGTTATACATGTTTTATCATTGTAAAGTGTATTTTTAAACGAATCGGACAAGGATCGGGCAGTGGTTATAATACTAGATGTATTTAATATGTTTCTTGAATATCTCTTTATTTAGGTTCCAACTAAATAAAAATAATCAGCCAAGTGCGAGTCGGACTCGCACACAAAGGGTTCCGTACCGGTATAGACTATAGAGTGAAAGTAAAATTGTGGTTTTTGTATGGGAGCCTCTTTTTTTTGTGAGAATTTTTTTGAGAGAATTTTTGGCTTCTATAGCGATGTAGTAACACCCCCCGCTTATTATTTTTTGAATATCTTTAACGTACAGAATTTTCATTTCTACAGTTTTATTATATGTATAGATTTTAGTTTTTCATTTTTAATTTCGCGATTAGATCGAATTAGAAAAAATTTTAAGCATGAAACGATAGTGTGAGTAATCCTTTATCAATATTATTAAAAATCACACTCTAATAACCTCTCTGTCAGAAGTTATATCCAATTCAATTTTTTTGTACCTAGGGTTGTCACTAAAGGTCTCTTGTTTGATTTTTTCGGTTGATATTTTATTGTCCCCGACTACATCAGAAGGTGATTACTGATTAGATATTGTTTCAGCGTATAAATTCATTAATATACGTTATATTTTTTCACTTTTTAGATTATTTTTTTATTAGACCTGCCTAAACGTGATCTTGATAATTTTCGTACAGTATATCGATTGCAAATTTGCGTATCAACCGGATAAATCAAACAACAGACCTTTAGTGACAACCCTAGGTACAAAAAATCCGACTTTTTAGAAAAAAAAAATTGAATCGGATATAACTTCTGATACAGAGGTTATTAGAGTGTGATTTTTAATAATATTGATAAAGGATTACTCACACTATCGTTTCATGCTTAAAACTTTTTCTAATTCGATCTAAACGCAAAATTAAAAATGAAAAACTAAAAGTAATAAATAAATTAATATCTCCCTACTTGATTACAGTAGGTTAACCATATTTGGAGAAAAAGTAAAGTATTAAGTGCTTATTCAATTGGTATAAAAAAAATAACGTTACTTGATTAGTTTTTATTTTATTAATTTTTTATGCAAATTTATGACTCGGAAAAATGACAACTTTGACACTCTTTAAAATAAAAACTACAAAGAATATCGATCTCGGAGTTTTACTGTAATGTTTATATAGCTATCAACTATAGTATTTTGAAAGAAAAACGAGGTGAAACACATTTTATCACACTGTGCGACGTTCCGTTTGACTCTAATCCCTATTGTACGCGGTTACTTTTATTGTTTTTTCTTCTGTCGCACACTGTATTTCCCTTGGGAGGTGAAGGGCGAAAGAAGTAACTAATAATTTATATTATTAGTTCAATAGCATTTAGTTCCTAGAAAATTAACGTTTTCGATGGATTTATAAAATTACTAGCTGTCCCGGCAAATGTTGTTTTGCCATATGAAGTATTTCGCCCATATTATTTTATTGAAGTGACTAAATAAGTATGTCACCATGGCAACGTCCATCGCTATCCCGTCGCACAAACAATGGTCGCCGTCAGTCTCGAGTTGAAATATTTACTATTATTTATTCAACAAATGCACTTATCAATATAAAATGTAGCCAGTAGCCGATTCTCAGACCTACTGAATATGCATATGAAAGGTAAAAATCAGTAAAGCCGTTTCGGAGGAGTACGGTAACTAACATTGTGACACGAGAATTTTATATATAAGACACTTGCAACTTATTTCCATTATATTAATATAACAAAAAAAAAAAGAAAAGTTCAAAAAACACTACAAACGATAACTTAATATGAAATGAGGCCTACTTAGGAAACGTTCGATTGTTCAAACGATTTATGAGCTACGAGCTATTTATAACTGCTATTTCCCATAATTTGTCATTGAAATAGGTACATAATATTATAATTTGCCTATATTTACTATGTTTAACATCTTACGTAGGTTATAGTTTATAGTCAAATCAAATTCACTACTTAAGTCTCGCCAACTTATGTATATGATTTGATTTTGAAAAACTTATAGCGTTATTGAAGACATGAGTGGATAAAGTGGGTAATTAACATTTTATACCATAAGGACAATTACTCACTTTTTCCCTTATTCTTTGAACAAACCTTGTAACTTACCTATTTCATCAGCTGGTTAACATATCTGGCTATACATAAAATAATTTTTTTTTCAAATTATTTTCTCGGTGTTAAAGCTTTCATTAATGCAAAAAAAACGTCAATTTTCAAATTGCCATTCCCACTTTATATCATATTATATCTTCAATTATTATCGGTCAATAATGACAAAGCCAACATATTTTAATAATGGTCTGAAATAATTATAGCTAGACGATCTTTGAAGATAGTTAGACCACAATAGACAGAACGAATCAGTAGGCCGAATTAGAAGTGTTCTAAAAATTTATACGTTTGACGTATGTCAGTAGTATGTCATATCGGCCGGTGCGCGCCCTGAACCGTTCATAGCATGCTTGCAGCGGTACGTGGTAAAACGTACCGATTTGTCCACTTGTTAGAAGTCGCCTTCTGTCTATTGTGGTTAGACTGACAAAAAGCGTTCGAAGCGGTTTCCAGCGAGGTCGAGAATCGAGATAGAGGTGATGAAGTGTAGATGTGAGTGTGTGCCGTGCCTTATCTCGAACTACTTTATAGTCGATGGCCATATTCTTATCTATGCTCTATAATAGCCTATTAGTTGAAGACTGTTATTGCCAATTATTTTAAGTCTCCGTATACAACGTCTGACATAAATTAGTGATAATATTTAAGGGTGTGTATAATGTATAATATTATGCTCTTGTATAAAACGTTCGTTTAGCGTGTTTTAGTTAATGTTTGTAAAATTTATTAATGTTTTTTTTCCATACAAACATAGAAAGTAACGCTTCTACTTTCGCAGTGAACATACAAAATAGGGATCATATTATTTCTGTTATAAGTATACGTTTCAAGATATTGTGAAAAAAAAAAACATTTTCTTTAAATTTTTTTTAATGTACAGAGGTTTCAGCTTGGAATGGGGATATTTGAGTCCCGGAAAGGACATAGAATACTTTTTAGGCTGCCTTCATATTAAGTCGCGAGTACTGCGGCAGCCGCGCGACTTAATGTGAAGGCAGCCTTATTCCGGAAAAAAATACGTTTTCCGCGCGAATTTTGGAGTAACGGAATTGATGGCATCATCTAGTTTTAAATAAAATTAGTGTTCCCAGCCCACTATTGTTACAAGATTTTCAAATTTCACTCAGCAAATTGAGTGTAGCCTAACTTTCTTTTATTCGTAGTTACATTAAAAACATTATTTCTTTAAAAAAAACCCCACTAAACAGCTGTTGTAACTTATGGCGTAATATAACAATACACGCAAGAACTGTCGGCAAGAATATACAAATTGTCAGTCCCATCGGATATCTGCTCGCGTACGGCGGGGAAATACAATTATTTATCAGCGAGGGTAAAAACAAACCGATGTTTTCGTACGCCCAAAATAACCTGCTACCGAGCACTGAATAAACACAAAATCATTCTATATTGTTCATTAAATTACGTTCCCTTACACAAGGGTTTCTCAGTTCGTTCCTTTGTTCTTTTAAATTAAAGGCCATGTTTAAATTGCGTTTAGCGATTTTCATAACCGCTGGTATTTGAAAATTTTAATTTGTTTCTATGTCTACAAAACATTAGTTTAGATACTCTGCTTCGAGTAAAATACTAGAAAGATATTCCCTATTTCAAGTAAACTTACGGACGCACTCAGAGACATTCAATTATGATTAAACATCAATTCATATTAAGAGTGAGAGTGAGGGTTTTATTTAATGAAGATTTTGACAGATAATGTATGGAGCTTATGTCAAAATCTTCATTTTATTATAGTAAAGCATCTCCCAGACAGACGCGGCCTGCAGTGGCGGTGGCGGTGGCGGTCAGTTGAATGGCTTGGCCACGTGGCCGCGTGTGTCTGTGTCGTTCCTAGAACTCTCAAGTCATCCAACTGACCGCCACCGCTACCGCCACCGCAGGCTGCGTCTGTCTGGGACACGCTTAAAGTAATTTTATTAATAGTCGTCTTTGAGTTCGGCAGTTGATATATTTAGTAGTAAAGTAGACATTAAGTAAAGCAACATAGTATTATTAGGGTGAAGCCAAACGAGCATAATTTGTGAGTTGTGAGTCGCAGAATTTCGGTTGGCAAAACTTCTGCTGCATTCAGTTTCATGGAAAATTCCTACTTCATTCACACGAGCGTAATTTTGTGAGTCATGATTTGTATGAAAAAATATTTACGCGACCGAAATTCTGCGACTCACGACTTACAAAATTACGCTCGTTTGGCTTCACCCTTATGTATCAGAAATCGGAGTTCCGTACATACGTGTGTTATGGACATTATACATTATCAAAACAATTGCATACTCCTCTAACAAATCGAACACTAATTTTGTAGCATCTCGTAGCACCCCGTAGCACGTAGCCGTAGACCGTCTACGCCGTAGCGACGTATTAAGACAAATTAATCAAAACCAAATAACACGCTCGCCTGCCTTCTGCTCGGGTTAATTATTCTGTGCAAATGTAATATACCTTCTGTCTGATCTTTATAAAATGTCACTGTTGAAGCTGCTAATTAAAATTTGCTTCGCACGTTTAAATATTGAGATTTCTTTGATTGGTTGAGAATATATTTTGAAGCCAGTTAATGTACATGTTGAAAAACAATTTTATATCTACGTCATATTTCAAGGCTTCCAAATATTAGACCCTATCCTACGGAACCAATAAATTACCAATAATACAGACGGACAGTCTCATTTACAGGGCCTCGTTAGGTGTGGACAGCGGAACCCTAAAAAAGTAAGAAAACATTAGCATGTAAGCTACAGCTTATGTATGTTACTTGAGCATGCAGCTTTGCTTTACTGACAGACTCAGAAATTAGAATCTGTAGCAACTTATATGCCAGTACGAGTCCCGTCAAATTTCGTGCACGTACCACAAGATGAAGCTCTAAGTATGGGCTGCACGTACTCCATTTACAGTTATTTTACCTCCAACATCATCTTTATGACAACGATGTAAGGCTCAATTTTGTATAGACGAGGTAATAATACATACTAAGTGAAATCGGCGTGGGAAGTGACGTATGAACCACATTAAAAGCATCGATGCAAGAGATTTCAAGTTAAAAGTATAATTTGGTAAGCGATCGTTTTGAACTTCGATTTCAGACTCGAATATACAGTACATTAGTGCATTTCAAAATCGTTTTTGCTGATATGTATATTGTAAGTAGTAGTTTTAGGCACATAATAATTTTTCTCGCAGCACTTTCTTCTTCTCGGTCGGTTACGGGTGAACTGAGGTGACAGATGTAGCTCTGTCGCCGAACACGTAGAAATTCGCTCATTGATATAAAGGGGCCCCGAGACGATATATTGTGTTGTGTGATGTGCAAAATAAACTTTTCTTATTCTTATTCTTATTCTTATATTAAGGGGCCCCGAGACGATCAAACGGTTCGATTCTAACCTTAAGGTACAATTCCGTGCATCGCGACCGTCGTAAGCCGCGCGCGGCCTACGACTGTCGTCGGCCGCTCGCGACAATAGTCATTGTATGAAAATGTATGGCCGCGCGCGGCTTACGACAGTCGTCGGCCGCGCGCGTCTGTCGCGTGCCACGGAAGCAGTGCCATACATTTTCATACAATTACTATTGTCGCAAGCGGCCGACGACAGTCGTAGGCCGCGCGCGGCTTACGACGGTCGCGATGCACGGAATTGTACCTTAAGGTTAGAATCGAACCGTTTGATCGTCTCGGGGCCCCTTAATATAAGAATAAGAATAAGAATAAGAAAAGTTTATTTTGCACATCACACAACACAATATTTACAAAGGACGAAAGAACAAGGACACAAAACAATTAATTTAACATTGTATTGTGTGATGCCAAAAATGGACCCCAGCTCAGCATTAGCAGCGAGTTGCTGCACTGATTTTCTGCTGGGACCAAAGTGTGACATCACAATAATATACTTTGGGTAAAACAGAAACAAGGAGCATACTAAATTAATAAATTAATAAACTTAAATACTAACAAATTAAAGAAAATAAGTAACTAAAAGATAATTAAATACTATGTGCCTAACATTAGGAGAAAAAAAAACTGTCAATTATGATTTATGACGTTTGACATTCTTCTCAATTCTTCAATATCTACTTGACCCACACTATATTTAGCTACCTTGTGGTAGTTGTAGTTACTAGTTATATATGTAGATAAGTAGCGCTAGGAAAAATCCATACTAATATTCGATGACCTCTGTGGCTCAATGGTTGAGCGAGTGGCGGTTCAAGCCGAGGGTCGCGGGTTCAAATTCCGCCGACGGAACAAAAAAGTTTTCAATGTTCCTGGGTCATGGATGTTTATTAAATTTGTGTATGATATAATAAAAATCTTAAATATATGTATAGTATAAAAGTATTAAATATATTTCCGTTGTCTGGTACCCGTAACACAAGTCCTTCAGGTACTTACCACGGGGCCAGACTGACGTGGTGTGAAGCGTCCATAGATATTATTATATTATTATTATTATTAATATTATAAATGCGAAAGTGTGTCTGTCTGTCTTTCTTTCTTCTTTTACATCTTCACGTCCCAACCGCAGAACCGATTTAGCTGAAATTTGGTATGAAGATACTTTGTGTCCCGGGAAAGGACAAAGAATACATTTTATGCCGGAAAACTGTACGGTCCCGCGTGATAAATGAATTTTGACGCAACGGAGTTGCGGGCGTCATTTAGTACTTAATATTTTTCGTTGTCGTAATGCCATACCTGCACAATTTCTAGATATATCCTTAGAGACAATCATAAAACGCAAAATATACGTAGAATGCCCACATAGCTTTAATACACAAATATTCGTACAAGTACAACCCACATGAGGGGTCCTTGAGGAATTCGAATATCGGCGGCCTTGGCACGTATACTGGATAGGGCAGGTAAGTTCTGACAAGTACGGGAATGCGGGCCGACATTACAGAGGACCGCAATTACAGGGTACTGTTTAGACTTTAGACAATCGTATATTACTAGCTGGTCGTAAACTTTGTCTTGCCATGAAAAATGTAGGAATATGCTTGAGAGCCTCAACGGAAGGTGTAGGCGATAGGCGGGATTCAGAACTACTCGTAAGCTACGTATGCAACAACGTTATTTCGACAGTACGTTAATAAGCGCACAAAATCGAACAAAATTGGTCCAGCCGCTTCAGAGAAATTTGCTAACGAATAACACGATGACTGAAATTTTATATAATAAATAAAATCTGTCTGCCTTAAAATTGTGCAA
This sequence comes from Cyaniris semiargus, assembly GCA_905187585.1. Lineage (NCBI taxonomy): Eukaryota > Metazoa > Arthropoda > Insecta > Lepidoptera > Lycaenidae > Cyaniris > Cyaniris semiargus. The sequence goes on along the minus strand of LR994554.1, from coordinate 9,388,800 downwards.
ATTCAAAGCAAGTCTTTTGTAATACCTTAAAACTAAATAAATAAATGAAAATAAATAAACCTGTTAGGAAGCTCTATGTGTTGGTGCAGCTTGAAATTTGTTTCGAAGCAAGTTGCAACAAAGTAACTCTAAATATTTACGGGATAAATACTATGTTCTTCGAATTTCATCGAAGCTATTTAGAGGTTTGAGCGTGAAGAGTTAACTAGGGCTAACGCACTTTCGCGTTCACAATATGCATAAGTATATTTATACAACCCGCTGATAATTAAACTTCTCGCAGACAGTTTACACTTATATTCACACTAACAACTTCTTGCTCAAACTTTTGCAAAAAGTAAATTCTTCGTATATTCTATTCTATTTTAGGAACTTTAAAAATTATTCCGCTTGAAACAATCTTAATAGAACAAGGGAAAATTATAAATTACCATTTAAAGAGCCTATTCATTTTAATCAAAAGATGATGAGCGATTACGGACCTTTGAAAATAAAAAGTGGGAAAGAGTTAGTTGCGGGCGCCATTTTGTGGTAAAATAAAATGTATTTTCGCCGCAATACAAAATTACATTGTCAAAATCCCCGCCTATTTTGCTTTTTTACCTTTATCCCCGAGGAAAGGCTTACACTAATTTGGAACGAGTGGAGGATGCCTTTTGTGATTCCGTGTTTAAAAAAATTCGACTACGATTATTATCGAAGTCAGTTTTTTGGTGTTTACTAACATAGTTTTGAGCATTGTAATTACTCAAAATACGGAGACAGACTGAAATAAATGCTTTGTTATTATTGTAATCAGGGCGAGCGAAGCGAGCCCTAGTATATACCACAACCTGTACATTTTGTGGTACATTTCACGGAAAAACTATCACGCCTATTGATTTGTGCTTTAACATAGTAATTTTTATTTACATGTAGATGTGTTACTATCAGTTAGTCAAGGTTTTTTTATATGTAGATGTGTAATCACCAGTCAGTCAAGGTGTGACGACGCGAGCCCTCACAAAGCTCGGATTTTAGCTAGTTATTATTTAATAGTTTATTGTTTTAAATATTATGAAGATTAAAGAAGTGTTTTATTGTACTATACTTTCGTAATTTATATGTTAAAAATGTTAATGTTTTTGTATTTCACTAAACTCTCCTATAGTAGCGCGACCTATAATTAGATTTTTTTGTGTATATTGCATAGAGGTAGATCCGAAAATAGGCCATGAATATATTTGGTTATTTATGTTATATATATTCATGATAGTAGAGTAAATTTAAGCATGGATAAGTGTACTTTAAATCTAGTAGGTAACTATAAACACTTTACAACTCCTCCTATTTTCTTCTGATTAATTTCGTTGCGGCTCCCAAGACTGGTTTAGGATGTCCCTCGGGCTCCCTGAGATTATATCAAAGGGTTTTCGTTGTAGGATCGATCCTGGTGACACAAGTCATACAGTGGTGGGAATATATGGTGGGCCAAAGCCCTTTAAAAACACTTCACAAAAAGATACACCATCAAAATTGATTTTGAAAAGCACTAATAAGCTACGTGTAAAACCTTAGCGATCTAAAAAAGGTATAATAAAAATACTTAAAATGTGTCTGAATTATTATCCCCGGATCAAAAAGGTGGGATGAAGCTGAGCGTGTAATAAACATCGCTCCCCCGAGATGATTTGACAAAAATAGGGTTTGATGTACACTCGCGAAGAGAATAGCTATTGACTTTTATCGGCAAATATTATCTACTAGCAATCATTTTACAGTATTTTATCGACTTGTTGACCTCAATGCCTCTGTATCTCAATTGGTTAGCCCACCCAAGACAGAGTTCGCGGGCTCGAATCCTGCCGAGGTGACAATAAGGTTTTGATGTACCCTGGTTAAGACATTAATGCGTATTGTGTATAATTATAGTTAATACCATGTTGCTAGGAGAATACCTTGGTCAGCCTTGGTGTAGGGTTTGATGTATAGTCGCGAAGAGAATAGTTTGATGTATAGTCGCAAAGAAAAAGCTTGATGTAGGGTTTGATGTACAGTCGCAAAGAGAATAGTTTGATGTACAGTCACGAAGAAAATATCTTGATATAGGGTTTCATGTACAGTCGTGAAAAGAATAGCCTGATGTACAGTTGTGAGGCAAATAGGTATTGACTTTTATAAGCCGGTGTCTACTTGCTATCGTTTTAGACTTTTAACCGATTTGTCGTCATTTATTACAATTTTTAGGGTTCCGTACCCAAAGGGTAAAAACGGGACCCTATTACTGAGACTTCGATGTTTGTCCGTCCGTATGTCTGTCTGTCTGTCTGTCTGTCTGTCTGTCTGTCTCCAGGCTGTAACTCAATAACCGCTATAGCTAGACTTCTGAAATTTTCTCAGATTGTGTATTTCTGTTGCCGCTATAATTTATAACAACAAATACTAAAAACAAAACAAAATTAATATTTAAGGGGGGCTCCCATACAACAAACGTTACTTTTTTGGCCTTTTTTGCTCGTAATCAATAATGGCAACTGCTAGGCATTTGAAATTTTTACTAAGTCCTTATTAATTTATATGTCTACTTTAATAATTAATAATAATATTTAAATAAAATAAAAATTTAAGGGGGGTTCCCATACAAAAACACAATTTTTGGCCTATTTTTCTTCTATAACTGTACGGAACCCTTCGTACGCGAGTCCGACTCGCACTTGGCCGATTATTATTATACAGTAGCTCAGTATTTGAGCGTATGGTGCTAAAACCGGAGGTCCTAGGTTCGAATGCCGCTGAGAGGAGGAAGCTGTTGTCAATGTTCCTAGGCGAGGAGAATAGCATGTTGCATGGTTTGATGTACAATCGCGAAGAGTTTAGCTTGATATAAGGCTTGATGTACAGTCGCGAAGAGAATAGCTTGATGTACAGTTGCGAAAAGAATAGCTTGATGTACTATCAGAGAAGTTGATTCATAGGCACATGGTGGACCTGTTTAATTTGGTCGCGGTATGTCAAACCCGGCCGACAAATCACAACTAACATTTAACTGACATAATCCGACCAAATGACGTAGGTCTGTCAACTGTCTATGAATCAATTTCTTCCGTGGTACATGTGGGAGGATAAGAGCTATTGACTTTTCTCGGCGACTATTCCTATATATATTTTTTTTTTACCGACTGATCGACGTCTATTTTGTGGCTCAGTTGGTTGGACCGTCAAGTTGGTCGTCGATTTGAATCCCACTGAGGTGGCAAAAAGTCTTCAATGTTCCTGGGTAAAGGAGGTGTATACTCTACAGTGAGTGTTTTGAGTATACACCTCCTGATGTAGAGTGGCATGCTTTATGTCTATAACCTTTATGGATTTCTAACTTCACTTGTCGAATGCACGTTGTCTAAGTACCCATTTACGAAGAGTTAGTTAGTAGTTATTGACTTTTACCGGCGCCTGTTTTCTACTTGCAATCGTTTTCACAGTTCTCTAGTTCTCTTTAAATGAGCTGTCGATTTTTATTAGCGTGTAGCTAAAAGTTAATATTGGACCCTCGACATTTTTAAAGAATAAACTGTTCTTTCTATTCTTTTATCTTTTCTACTATTTTTAAGGTAATATTAATGTAGGTTTATTGCTTGTTTAATCCAGTCCGCTGCCTATCAGGGTATATGGTATATGTATAATGTGGTATATGTATAATATGTATAATATGTATAATATGTATAATATGTATAATATGTATAATATGTATAATATGTATAATATAGTATATGTATAATATAATGGTATTACTTAATTATAGGTATATTATGGTATTACTCTAAGACCATGTTTGGATGCTACATAAGTTTAATATTTTATACCAGGTCACAGTTTGAAAAGAAACGGACTGAATTGAGCAAGTAACGAAGCTAGTTTACATGAAAATAGCAGAATTAGGGTACAAATCATAAAGAATAAAGCGTACAATTAGCTCCTCGTGTTTATTGCACATGGCAATATTATAATATAATACCATATACTATTGCCATAATGTTAATGTACTAATGATTCTTGGAAGTGTTTGCTGAAATGCTTTCTAAGGTCATTGACATGGTGGTTAGGTTAGGTTTATTGCAGGTTTTAGCGTTGCGAGCGTCCCTAAGCCCAATAGCGCACTAGCGGCTAGGCCGCGGCGGCCATCGAGAGTACTATACTTTCGATGGCCGCCGCGGCCTGGCCGCTAGTGCGCTATTGGGCTAAGGTAAATAGCACACGGCGTATTCTAAACGCGCAGAAGACGAGCAGATTACGCGCTCGATTCAAACGAGATTCGATCGCAACTTTGTAACTTAGCACACGGGGCAATCGTGAAACGCGCCTCTACTGCGCGCATATACAACGATATTATATAATAAATATAGCGTTTGCATCGCTTCACACGCGCGTATACGCGCTTCATGCGCGCGCTTGTATCATCAATGCAAACGCAACAATCAGTGTCTACGGCGCCGAAGACGCGCGTTTCAGGAACGCGCGTCTTCTGCGCGTTTAAAATACGCTGTATGCTATGGGCCCTAAGATATTGCTTATTATCAGGTGAACCGTTAGCACATTCATTAGTAATTATACTGTACTCGGCGAAACATGGCAGTAGCGGTCATTGACTCCCTGTCAAAAACTTGTCATTTTCTATACAAAGCCAAGATTGATAACATCTGACACTTCATTGTCAATCGCGGTTTATATAGAAAATGACAAGTTTTTGACAGGGAGTCAATGACCGCTACCGCCATGTTTCGCCGAGTACAGTACAGATGACGTCCGCAACTTCGTTGCGCCAAAATCCATTTATCGCGCAGGAACCGCATATTTTTCCGGAATAAAAAGTATGATATGTCCTTTCTCGGGACTCAAAGTATCTTCACATCGGTTTGGTGGTTTAGGCGTGAAGAGGACAGACAGACACACTTTTACCCGCGGTTGAAATTAAGTAAAATAAATTGTAATATTTTCCCACAGTATAAAGTAGCCTATCTGTTGATTTTAGGTATCAACTAACTCCATACCAAATTTAATATAAATCGCTCCAGCCGTTTAGACGTGAAGAAGTAACAAACATATAAACTCACAAACTTTCTCATTTATAATATTAGTGTGATTAGTATGGATTTCAAGTACAAGTATATGTTAGTTTGTACTAGAAACCTCATTATTGATACAAAGTTATGAGCTCGGAGTTTGACGAAGTTCGTCCAGACCTGAGGTCAGTACACAAACGTGGTGTGCCCAACTCTACGTTTGACTATAAGGGTTAGATCACACCGAGACGTGAAGCAGCGCTGCTTTATTGAAGAGGCATTGGTGATATAACGTTGTTTTGAAATTTAGAAATATATGATACTTTGCAAAAACAACGAACGATAAATCGTTTATTTTTTAGAGTGACGGAAATAAATATAATTTGTAACATATTAAGTTTCTAGATCGACGTAGTCGTGTTAATGTGTACTGACCCTAATATATAAACCTAAACGTGTTTAAATCCATTCAGATCGAACTGAACTTGTAAACTTGTCAGAACACTTCCAAACTTCAGTTAGATAGTTTGAATTATTGATTTTCTATCGGTATGAAAAATGTTTTGATACTTTTAGCTTGAGCTAACTGTATGAGTGTTAGGTAACTTAGTTAGAAAATATATTAAAATCTGTTCAAACTCCACTCACATTAAAAATCACATATACTATGAGTGTACCTATTATTTAGATATTTTATAATTAGAATGTGGTGTCTTACAAAATACTCATATATTAATTAATTTAAGGCCAGGTAGTCCCTAATTTACATGACTTTGAATCAATAATAAAAAAGCCAAAAAAAAAAAATACACATTGTTGTTTACTTAATGTACTTTGACAATTTGTGGTTCGAAATATAATATTGAAAACTTCACTCGATCAAAAATAACTCCGAAGAGGAGGCTAAATTCGAATATTTTGTGATATTTATCTAATTTTTATGAAGCTTATGATAGTATATAGCTTTTCGTAGATATAAATCATATCTACGAAAAGCTCATAACTTAAAGAAGAATAATATGTGGTTACATTTTGCATTTTGGTCTTTATCTAAGTGAAAAGTATAATTTTCTCCTATTTCGCCCTATCAAGAACGCGGCGAGCGTCGTAACCGCCACTGTACAAGGCGCGCTGATATAAATGTTATTTTAATGTGCATTACGTTGATATTCGTACTGACAGACATCGACCTGCTAATTTTAGGGACTACCTACCTGGCCTTAATCGTTTTTTAAAATGATTTTGACTGTGGTGGAACATAGCGTACTTTAACAGTATACGAACTTACTATATTAGATATATTCTACTAGCTGTTGCCTGCGACTTCGTCCGCGTTAACATAGTATAAAAACAAAGATGGATAGCTTTCCTCTTTTTGTGGTTCCTTATACAAAGGGTAAAAACGGGACCCTATTGCAATGACTTCGCTGTTTGTCTGTCTCCAGGCTGTATCTTAAGAACTTCGCTAGCTAAATAGTTGAAATTTTTACAAATTATGTATTTTTGTTGCCGCTATAACAAATACTAAAAACAAAATAAATAAAAAAATAAAACTAAACAAAATTAATTAAACCTATTTAAGGGGGGCTCTCATACAACAAACGCTACTTTCAACTTTGGCCATTTTTGCTCGACATAAATATTGGCAACAGGTAGGGACTTGACAATATGACCACAAAATACTCAATTATTTTTTCGTCTTAATTTATTCGTTCCATTAGTTACTGATAGGTTCAAACTAATAAATTTTCATCCTCTGTCATCCCTTATTTTATCCCCATGGGTGTTGAATTTATCAAAATCCTATTTAAGCGAACGTCTTCATCATAGAAGCTCAAATCTTAATAATTTCAGTTCAATATCAGTCGAAAGTCTAAGAAAATTTATAAAAACTTTCATTTTTTCTTTCCCTATTTCATCCCCTTAGGGGTGGAATTTATTAAAATTCTTTCTTAGGGGATGCCTACGTCATGGTAGATTTATGCATACACAGTCTCAGCCCGATCGGTTTAAAATTGACAAAGTTTCATACAAACTTTCATCCCCTATTTTACTATTTTACCCCCTTAGGGGTAAATTTTTTTAAAATTCTGTCTCAGGGGATGCCTACGTCATACTAGCTTTATGCAGGCAAAGTCTCAGACCGATCGGTTTAAAATTGTCAAAGTTTCATACAAACTTTCAACCCCAATTTTACCCCCTTAGGAGTAAAATTTACAAAAACGCTTAAATAGGTATCCATTCGTTTTTAAACAGCAGCCCAAAAATAAACTTTCATGTTTCTAACTTAAGAAATGACGGACGGTCATTTAAACTTTCAACCCATATATTATCACCCCCTTCAGGGTAAAATTCCCAAAATTCCTTCCTTAGTGGGTGTCTACTAAATAAAACAACCCTACTCACCAAATTTCGAGGCTGTAACTTTAACAGTTTTTGCTCAGCGATGATGAAACAGTCAGTGAGTCAGGACATGTTATTTAATAAGTATAGATCATGTTGCAACGATCTATTCAAGTTTTTGAAGCCCAGGCGGTTCATGAAACGGCTGAAACACGTTATATACCCAGTGGGTGGATAACCACATGCCTGCAATCGCTCTGGTATTCGCTCGGAGCGACCGCTCATTAGCTGCACTCGGCCCGCACAAAGCGAACTAATTACACCCCTTATGGGCTCGGGAATTAACATACCGCCAGGGTCAATTTTAAACTAAATGTACGAAAGAAGTTTTTGAAGTTGGAACTTCTTCAGCGGCGTTGTACAGTTTTTTGGGGTGGGTAAAAATGGTACAATCGTGTCAAAATATGGGAACGGCGTCGGAGAAGATGTAATCTTTCTTTTTCGGTTACGGTACGGTACGGTTTCGTTATTAATGTTTGTAATACTTTTTTTTTGTGAAGTTGCATGTTTGCTACTGAAACCCACTTCTTCACAGTTACCCTCGATGAAATCATTACAAACGTTTATGATGGACGCATATTTATGATGCTCGCGTTCGACATTATTGTACATGACGCAATGTAGAGACGCAGATTAAGAATTCCTCTATGAATGTTTGAATGTAGTCGCAACGAATATGCGGACATAATCATAAAATTCGCTTATAATATTAGTATGTACTACCTACTTATTGCTACTTAATAAACAGTGCAGGCAACTGGCGCATTATAACCGCAATAATCAAGATTAAGTTGATCGACAGGCGCAGTTATTATCGCTATGGGAAGTGTGGCGTGCGGCGGTGGCGTGCGCAGTTCACTGCACCTGCACTGTGCCTTATCGCGCTTCCTGACTATAGCTGCAATTTCATACTCCCACAAACCAACTTCCACCACATGAACTATAGAGAGAAATGAGGAATTTCGATCTTATTACGAGGGCTATACGTCGGCCATTTTACGAAATGTATGAGTGTGTGTAGACTGTAGATGTGTAGTGAGGATCTGTTACGCTTCTGAGTATGGAAGACGCGTCCATTAGCGTTAAAGGGCACGTCTTTACGTTAATCCATGGTAAATAACCACGCCATCGTAATTTCTAATTAATTATATTTATTTTAAAATAATTATAATTATAAACGAATCGTTTGTCATCGTTTGTAGTCCAACATAGAAATACAAAATTACTATTATGTCAGTCATCAGACCAGCGCATGTGTTTTAAGTCATTTAGCTAACATGTTCTCCAGTGCCGAAATGTCGGTTAACAGACTAGGACAAAACACGTCATACAAATTTATAAAATCTCTCTCTCAATATTATGGTTTTTATAAGACGGAGGATCTTTATTTTATAAGAGGCTACTTTAATTAATTATTGCTTAAATTAATTAGAAAACTGTAATGTTTAACGAGTGTAGTTTTTACGGCTACGATAAACATTTTGTTACTTATTGTACTTGACTTGTTTTATGAATCGTAATTAATATATTATTAAATGTAAAATATAAATATAAAATAAATAATATATCTTACTTAATTAAAAATTATTACTACGTTTGGAAAAAATAAGTTTACTTAAATAAATATTAAAAGTTTAACTGCATAATCCATACTAATATTATAAATGCAAAAGTCTGTTAAATCTTCTCGCTTAAAACGCTGAACCGATTTTTAGGAAATTTGATATGCACATAGTTTGAGATCCGAGAAAGGACATAATATAATAGTTATTATTCCGGAAAAATGTACGGTTCCCGCGCGATAAACAAATTTTGGTGCAAGGAGTTGCGGCCAGGCGTCATCTAGTAATAGTATTTTATTTAAAGTATTGTCAACAAATAAACATGATGTTACTATGTTTAATTACGTAAGAAAATACATTCATCATAGTATATTCGCGGAGAAAAATAAGTTCTCTGCCAGCGCGTATAATTTATGTTTACCAATTAGATTATCTCAAACGAAACTTTATTTTGTTTTTACGTCGAGGTTAATATTATTTCAAAGCCGACATGTTTATAGTATTTTTGTTTAAACTTTAATAGTAGTTGGAGTAGGTATACATGTATTATAATTTACTAACAAAAATTCGTTGTTATGATAAAATTTTTGTTTTATACTAGAGGTAATTTACAACAAAGTAGAGCCTTTTTCAGCCTTGCTACTTGCACAGTCAGTTACACAATAAAATATATTACTTAATCCAAAGTATTATCGCTCAATAAATTTATGTTACGTTGCACTGCTTGCACAAGAAAATAAAAAGTAATCTGAATTTTTTTAGCCTATGCCTAAGTATATATTTGATTAAAACATAAAATCAAAAGTAAAGCAAAAATTTTATATTTTCTCATAGGTTTTAATGTGGTACAGAAGTGAATAAGTAAAATGCACTAACTCCCTAATTGCAGTAACACACTTTTACTCTTTATATGAAAATATTTTTGCCAGCACTCAGTGGATTTTCATGCCGAGATTTTTCATTTTAATATGCACAAATTATAACACTTGTGAAGAGTCGCTATACCGTAGTGATGATTTTCAAAATAAATATTAAATTTTTCACTATTTTTTTTTTTCATCATAAGGTTACTCCTTATTCGACTTTAGGTGTAAATTATTAACCTTTATTTAGAGTATTTCTCTACCTAATTTCAGCTAAATCGATTTACGGCCGTTCCCAATATTTGATCTATCTCTGGTTTTGCCCTACTAGAGATAGGAATAGCTCTCATTAGACATTAGAGACATATATTTTATGTCAATTCAAAGTTATCTGCGATCGATCGTATGTCAAACCAGAGATAGATTGAATATTGGGAACGGCCGTTAACGGTTTGAACTTGAAGAGGTAACAAATAGACAGTATTGACATAAATAGACATATTGGTCAACGCTACGAGCAGCAAGCTTTTGTTATTGGTTGATGTGCAAAGAAGTTGCGCCTTTGATCTTAAACCACAAAGCATTATATGCCTATTTTTTACTCGATAAGCACATACAACTTCAAAATAAATAATAATAATATGATATCACACAATATTATGTAATAATAACCAGCATATAGTTATTAAAACAACTTTGACAAGAAAAAAACTTTGACAAGTCAGTGCAGTGAATAAACAACAGTGCTGGAGTATTCTGCCGCGAAAATTAATTAGGTTGTTCATTATTACTACACTTCCTGAAAGCATCTTGTACTTGTTAACTTCCATTTTACTGAAACACGTAAATTTTGAATTTAGGTGTTGACGAAACTTTGAATTATTTGATAATTTGATGACGCCCGCACCTCTGTTGCGTCAAATTTCGTTTATCACGCGGAACCGTACATTTTCCGAGATAAGAAGTATCCTATGTCATTTAACGGGACTCAAAGTATATCCACACCTTTCAGCCAAATCGGTTCAACGGCTTGGGCGTGAAAAGGTAATAGACAGACAGACAGACACACTTTCGCATTTATAATCTTAGTATGGATATGTAATCATGTGTTAAAAACTGCATTAGATAGACTGGATAAGTAGATCTGCGTAGCATTATAAATAAAAACATGGAATTTCAAAATCACGAAAAGACACTTTATACAGGCGCGGTCGCAATATCTTTTTTACGAGAAATAAACGTTCACATTATTGTAATTAGTAATTACTTACCTAGTTTTTGGGTCAAATATCCCTGTGCAAATATGTAAGCATTCATAGCAAGTATATAGGTAAATGTAAACAACAAGTAGATAAACCTAATCAGTGATCAACTACTAATCTGATATGCAATTCACGTAATTTCATTAGTATGTGAAGCAACTGGAACAATCTATTGTTATTAGTCCGGTCGCGAATAATTAATAGCAATATCGCACCAATATCGCACCAATATCGCAATCACTAATCCTAGAATTGTTATCATAATCCAATATGGTATGTTCTGCTTTTAATTAACGATTAGCATTATCTATGGTTAGACACATGTTGGCACTTTAAGAATTGATACAACAAAAAATTATATCGTCATTTTTGTACATATTTTGAAACAAAATAAGGTATTAATGATTATCGTTTGTGCCTAAAATTTTAATAGGATAACTTCCACAGATTGTGTAGTTGCTCTATATCTTATGGTAAATATTTTTTCAAGCCAGTACATCGACATCTAACATCAATGCAATTTTGTGCCTTATTCGATTCACTGTTTTAAAACTATTAAGTAGGTAGTAGTAACCTTATTAATGAATGTAAACCATCATCAAAAACTTTCTCATTGGTCAGAACTCCTAAAGCCCCCAATATCTGATGATATAATGAGTGTACCAAAACAGTGATAATACTTTTTACGTAATTTTTGTGTGGGTGAAGTCATGACACTTGGGCTTGCCCATACAAATCACAAAAAAAAAACTCTTTCAGCACTGCTACTTTCACAGTGAATCCTATATTAGGGACACACACACACCCTAAGGCGGGTCGGAAACGCAAGTTGTTCATATTCGTTTTCCGTATTTGGAATTCCGTGAGTCTAGCGCGAGCGCAATCGTTCGTTTTTTACACGCGTGAACGCGCCGCCTTGCACTTGAAACGTACGTGCGGAATTCGTTCCGTACGGAGAAAATCGAACGACTGCGGCAATTAATGTATTTTCTATTGATCCCATGCATTCGGATTTCCGAATACGGAAAACGAATTTGGAAATCGCATATGAAAAACGTATGTATGCGGCCGGCCATAAGTATAACAACCTGTATATGAGACGCATATTATTTTACGCTTCCAAATAATTGAAAATTTTAATATCATCAGCACCATATAACCATTAAAAGTAAAAAGCCATCTTAACGGCTGAGCGCGTTCCATTTATATGGGAAGTCTGAATATTACTGGCAAATGTATAAAATATTTTGTCGAGGGAATATTAAATGGGCTTTTAATTTCGCCAGCCAAAAAATATTAAACAAATGAGATCCCAGAAAACCCGCTGTAGTAACTTTATAAGATTGAACTAAAATTCTATTATTATTAATTAATAAGTATTAATAAGTATTCTATCATCCTAACAATGAAATTCAAGAGATTCTTTAAGTATGTATTCCTAGAAAAATCAAATTATTATTGGCGGTGGACCTACGTAATTTAGTAGAGTTGTCAAGCCCACATGACTGATGACTAACATTGACTTGGCTTAACACTACTGCAGGCGCAGACGGATCACGAAGTCAACGAAAAAATTGTTATACCTGCAACAAAAATATCTCTTTTAGATCTGCTTCAAACAATACAATACTAACATAAACTATAAATAACAAAGGGTACAAAAATGTTACAAAAGAGATAAGAAAATAGGCGAAAAATTAACCCTGTAGACGGCCTGAAGTAGTATTAAAAAACACACCCTCAAAATATTCTCGTTCAACTTTGTAAATCAAATATTTTTGAGCTACTTAATGTTGGTAACTTTTAAATATTGTAGTGCACTCAACACGGCCGGCGGAAATTGAGTGTCCCAGCAATCATTGTGTTGAAGTGGTAACTTATTATTAGGGTTCGTTATTCAATCCGTAACATTAAATTTAAATTTATACAAGGTGTAACAAAACTATGTGATAATACTTTAGTGTGTGTGTGTCCCCTGTATAGAGTTCACTGAGAAAGTAAAGCAGCGCTGAAAGAGCAAATTTTTTTTGTCATGTGTATGGGCAAGCGCCCCAGCGCTAGGAATTTTCCCATACAAAAGTAAAAAAAAGTTACTCTTTCAGAGCTGCAACTTTCACAGTGAACTCTATATATAAGGGACACATATACACCATAAAGTATTATTATAATGTTTTGTTACACCCTGTATACTTCGCTGTTTTTACGTTTGTCTGTCACCAGCAACATATATGATCTCCTTAACAGTAATAGAGAACATAACATTATCTCGAATCTATTTAAAGTATCTGGATACTTTAAATCATCACATCACAGATGTATTTCTATTGCAGCTGTCTATAGCTATTATGTTTTGTGAAAAGTTATTTATGTCTCAAACATAAAACTTAATTTTCACAGTTTGTACAGAATTTTTGAAGTAGAGTTCCAACTCGCACTTGAGTGATAAAAGAAAATTACATAATTAATTAAAGACTACTTGAGTTTTCAACAAGATGAAGTCTGTAACTAGTACAATATTATTTTGATACTAGATGACGCTCGCAACTATGCCTAACCTAAAACCTTCCGGGTAAAAAAGTATCCAATGTTCTTTCCCGGGACTCAAATTATCTCTATGCCAAATAGCAAAATCGGTTCAGCGGATTGGGTGTGAAAAGTTCACACCCAAACCGCACGAATACACACTTTCGTAATTATAATGTTATTAGTATGGATATTATGGATTTAATAGGCATGACGTCAATTTTTTTTCTGGTTGGTAAGTAAAGGACCATTCAAAAATAGAAACATTAGCTTAAAAACTCTCTGAAATATCACAATTCAAAGCTCACATAAAATAGACCTTCCCAAAACGCTCCAAAAAAATGTTAGCTAACTATGACGTCACGCATAGCTAGATTTTACGCATCGGGGAAAGATTTTGTTCGATAGCTATGTCAAATATTGTATAAATTATGAAAGTGGTTTCATAAGAAAAATTGTTATAAATTGCATAACTTATAGAATGGTATACAAAAATTTTGAAGTTTTATTAAAAAAAAATCGACTTGACTATCCACTTTTGAAGGCTCATAACAAAAAAAAAAATACATAAGTTATGAAGCTGAAATTTTGGAAATACTTATTTTGTATCGTTGTGTCTTTATTTTATTAAAAAAAATATTTAATCTTTGACCTTGTCGTCATCCCTATTGTATTCACTGTTGTTCGTATCTGCGAGTAACCGTGCTGATTGCCTTCTGTTAAATAAATACAAGTAAAATGTGTTGTAAACATTATATTCCACCTATATATTTCATTTGCCCTTTATTCACGCATTTAACACACTTTAATGGAAGATTTTTGTTAATGTTATATCTTTTTTACGCAATGCAAGCATATTTTTTACCAATCTACCTTAGATGTAACAACACACTGTGTTTCTTTCTTATTCTTGGTTGATTCATATAAGGATTCATACAGGATGCAATTAAACCTTCCGGCCAAATTTCGATACATTGATCCTAGTTAAAAATAAAAATACACGTATTTTTTCTTTTATATTTACTCAGTACTAAAATGTTGAGAAATAGCTTCCGAAAGTTTTCCTAAAAGACACCACAATTAATGGACACTACGCGTCGCCGGCGCGTGCCGCGGCCGGGCCTCCCGTGCCACCCCCCGTGTCACCCCCGCTCTACCCACCGCCGCGAAGTGACCGTTCTGCAACGATTGTAAGTGGGATAAAATATGTTATTGTAAAAAAATTAACACCCTATTTTTTTGGTTAAATGGACTCTCCTAAGGATACCTAAGCCCTAAAAAATTTGGCCGGAAGGTTTGATTGCACCCTGTATAAGACCTGTATAGAAATAAATACCCTACTTTAGCGAGTACCTATATTATAGCTTACACGTTTAAGTAGAGTACGTAGTTTTGAAAACGCGCTTCTAAAACCATTTCGAGCTTTCTCGATCAATCAACTAAATTGCAGATACGTGAAATCGTATTGATTTCGTTCAATGAACCTCCAATATGAAGTATTTTACATTCAGTTATTTCGATAACCGATATTGCTTTTAAATAATGTAGCCCAGTGGTCGAGTTTGCCAAATGCCTCTATATAAATTTTATGCGATGCCAACTTCGTCTAAATGGTGTACTGGAAAAATTTTTTTCCTGTACCCGTTCGTATTCATGGCTGACCGCTTTATATTTGTTTTTATTTAATATTTATAAGCAACTCGAGCTCAGCAGCTTCTGATTATTATTATTAATTTTATTATTCTTCATGTTTTTATTAAAATTTTCTGCCCATTATGAATAGAGGAAAAAACTGAGGCTGACGATAGGCAGGAGTGTCAAATAATAGTCAACGTTAACCGAAAGTGCGTGGTTTAATACAAACTACTTAGGGTGGGTTGCACCAACTTACTTTAACTATAGGTCTACCAGAATCTGATGGCAATTTTTGACAGCAGATTTTCAAGAAATATCCTTGATCATTGGATAAATTTTTATATTTGCATGTTTAACACACAGAATCAGCCGCTATAAGAAAAAAAAAGGATCAAAATGTTTTATTCCAATTACCCCGGTATTGCTGGAGTCAATTTATTTTCTCACTTTTTGCCATCAGATTCTGGTAGACCTATATAACTGTAACTTTGACTTTAACTATAACTACAGTGCAAAATGTCAAATCTTTGGTTAAGGACGTCATATTTAACGATAACTATAACGTGGGAGATCCATGCTTCGGCACGAATGGGCTGGCTCGACCGGAGAAATACCACGTTCTCACAGAAAACCGGCGTGAAACAGCGCTTGCGCTGTGTTTCGCCGAGTGAGTGAGTTTACCGGAGGCCCAATCCCCTACCCTATTCCCTTCCCTTCTCATCCCAAAGCCTTTCCTTTCACCCTTCAAAAGCATACCCTCCCCTATTACCCTATTCCCTCTTAAAAGGCCGGCAACGCACTTGCAGCTCTTCTGATGCTGCGAGTGTCCATGGGCTACAGGAGTTGCTTTGCATCAGGTGACCCGTTTGCTCCTTTGCCCCCTTATTTCATTAAAAAAAAAAAAAACGCTCATACTTATATCGAAATTTTTTCGTGAAAATTTACAATGGATCACAGTGTTGTTATAACAAATATTTTCCCTGACGATTTTTACGGATAATTCATACTTTATACTGTAACTGTAGCTTTAAAAAAATTAATAAACGCAACAGACATCTGTCAAATTCCGTGGTCAAAGTTAAGGTTAAAGTTAGGTTAAAGTTAACTTAGCCTTAACTATAACCATAACTTTGACCATAACTTTAACTTTAACCACGCCTCTGGTGCAACCCACCCTTAACCCAACGACTTGTACACTCAAAATGTAGCTCTATCAAAACTTGATCAGAATGTCACATGTAAAGGAAAGCAAACAAAACGAAAAGCTTGGAGATGAGGGAGTAAGCTCGTAATTAAGCTCTACGTGCTTTCGAGTGGAATTGAACATTTAACTGCTTCGTTTCTTCAACAGTAATTGAATATTTTAATTAAGTGAGATAACTACGGAGTAAAGACACGTCATGAACTTCATATAGCAATAAGCCCATAAGTTTATTTGTGTTAATAAAAAATATTTAAAAAAAATTTAAGCTTTTTTAAGCGGCAGTACATAGCATTTTTTATCCACTTATGCAATTATAATTCGCATACGTCTAGTCGCACGCACACGAACACCGTGCCGTTAGACGATGCACGGCAACGCCGCACCGCTGTACCGGTCGGAGTGGTGGGTGTTAGGTTTATTTTCGTTACGGAATTTCTTGATTCGGTCACCGCGCTCAAAGCCCGCGATAAAAGCTATGCAATAGCTTAAAAATGTTTTCATTTTGTAATGATCTTATTTAATTCAGTTGACATTTAACCAACAACAATATATGTTTGCCCGTATCTCCTAAGATAATAACAAGGTATCCTATTTTATAAAGTAATTAAAATGCAAAACTTTGTGTTGTGCAAATTATTTTTGACGAGCTCCAGCGCCTCTGGCTGGCTCCACAGTAACTTATAATTTACCTGCAAGCAAATGAAGGCGCATTTTAAATTGTTGTCATGAATTACAGGCTTTGTTTATATTTAAAATCTTCTGGTGTATATTGTAGCTAAGCATATAATTAATAATGCAACGTAAAAAGAATCAATGGTAAAACATGAATTATTATAAATAACAGATACAAGTTGTAGTGTTACTCATGTCTGTCTCAGCACGATACTCGACATAACTCGACCAAATAACGTAGGTATTTAATAGTACATAATTATATTTCTTTCCCAAAAAAAAGTATAGAAAACTTTAAAAAAATCCTAATAAGAGTAAGGGTGCGTTCAGAAATGCGCGTTTTCAGCGCGCGCGGATTCAGCTCGCGTTTTTTCCCATACGCTACAGCAGAAAACGCGCAGAAAACTCGCACTTCTGAACGCGCCGTGAGATATTCAGACTGTCTACAGGGTGTGTATGTGTTCCTTGTAGAGAGTTCACTGTGAAAGTAGCAGCGCTGAAAGACCAATTTTTTTTGTGATTTGTATGGGCAAGCGCCCCAGCGTCACGAGTTTTCCCATACATGGGACTCATACATACCCTACATTATTATCACTTAGTTTTGTTACACCTTGTAGAATTTTCAACACAAAAATGGTCTTCCAACTTCTTAATCTCTCACTTTAAACCGCTTTACGAAACCGCTAAGACGTATTAATATCACGAAAATCATAATTGAGTGTTCTAATTTCAAAAGCTTATAAGGACTTGCCCCATTTGAAATTTCGAATCTCCAACTTTGAAAACTTTACCTACGGGGCAAAGTTCTTTGATTTCATTACGAAATGAATTCAAACTTTGCCTCAATAATGACATTCGAACCCAGACGCCTTTAACGATAAATAGAGCGTCGACTAAGTTTGAAATTAGAAACCAGACACTATTACGAACATATCAGATTGATTTGACTAGATAATATTATTCTATTGGAATTTGGGAGACGATGAATGGCCTAATTTGATTGGTTAATATTTTGACGTTAGCCAATCAAAAGCGTTTGTGTTTGTGTTTTCCGAGAATTTTTGATTGAAGTAAATACCTAAAACTTCAATCAAAAATTCTCGGAAAACGGGCATGTGAAAGAAATTTTTTTTCTTTATGAGGTTTTTTGACAAGATTTTCCGTTTTCAATAGGGTCATCGTAAACTTTTTGATGTAAGCTAATCGAAAGTGCTATAGTGATAGATAAACTGGGCATGAAAATTAAGTTTTGTATAAGTATTCTTTCTTGAGCATAATTGCTAAAAATTCTTATTTAAAACTGTAATGCAAGTTGCGTTTGCGAAAAACAGAAGAAAAGTTTTTTTCTCACCTCCGGGCGGAAAGCGTCAACTTTCGTCCCGCTGTGCAAAAGGAAGTTGCCGCTTTCCGCCTCCGTCGAGGAGAAAAATAGTATACACTCCTCGGGAATTAAATAAGAAAGCCTCAAGTCACATCACATCACATGTGATCTGAGACATTTCTTACTTTACTTCATTAGGTGTGTAATGTACTATTATTAAAACGTCATTCGATTCGTTGCTAGAGATTTAAAATTCGTACTCGAGTATATTGATTGGGTCTAAAAAAAGATAACCTTAAACTTAATATAACTCGAAGCAAAATATATCGGTGGCATTGCAAACCAATTTGAAATTCATATTTTATGGCAACACCCACTGCAAACTGTAATAACTGACAATGTATTCCTATTACAGTCAAGTAAGTTCGATATTTTATACATTTTTAATCTTAAGGAAGTTTAAATTTATAAATAAAGAATACGCTTTCACTTTTCTTAAAAAATAAAATTGTGTTTGGGCCAGAAAAACATCATAGTGGCCTACTATTATGTAATACTTTTTTTCGGGTATTTCCTATTCTACATCAACTTTCATCATAATTATTCAATTGCTTCGATCGTAACAATCTTTACTTTTTAAGTAAAAACACTACAACGACGATAAAATTGTTTTCGTCACATTTTTGTGACAATGGTTTTTCATGTGTTAGTCAAAGTACGCTATTGTGCGACGTAGCGTAGTTTTATGCATGTGTGCGTAAGCGCATATTTAACATAGGCCGTACGCTATTTTGGTTAATATTTCATTAGAGATCACGGGTGCTTTACTGATTAATTCAAAATAATGTTTTACGCGAAAACTTGAGCTGGGATACTCCGTTAAGGGCCAACCCACACGTACAACAACCACACGACATCGCAACGACAAAATGTCGTCGAGCAGTGGTTACGTGTGAATGGTGTCGCTGCAGCTTTTTGTAGTTGCGTTGACGTACCGACAAAATGCTGACGTGGTTACGTTGTCGCCAGTGGTTGCGATGTGGTTACGTACGAAGAGGGGGGGAAGAGCGCGGGCGGTGTGCACGCACTGTCGTTGCATCGACGCAACGTTGTGGTTGCGATGTGGTCGGTATCTGACAAGTGGTCGACAACGACTGCAAAATATGGTACGTGTGAATGGTCCAGTTCATTTACAATACGAAATATACGCCCGAACACGGGGTGTGGTTGTGGTGTGGTTGTGGTTGTCGTGTGGTTGTGGTACGTGTGGGTTCGCCCTAAGGTTTATGGGAGCTCGTCTATGGAGATAGCATGTTAATTGCGCCTAAACTGAGAATAAAAGTTAAGATAAACCCCTATAAATTTAACCTCGTTATAAACAAGTAATTCTGGTCGTAATTTAGGCACGGGAGACTTATGCGTCGGCACGATTGCACCAGCTTGATCGATTGATAATAATCTAACCATTACCCCGGTGTCTTACTTTTAACTTTTATACAGAACCTTAAAGCTTAACTATCTACTACAACATTCTGAAATCTTCCTTTCCATCTAGCTTTATTTTTCAAAGTAACTCTGACTTGAATTTCTAGTATATTTTTAAGTCGAGTAGTTCAGGTCTTAGAGATAGCTCTAAGACCTGAATGTCCTGAATGTCTTTATTGCAATTTAGACTTTGTATTCTTTGCCACCTTACTCCACAAGAGCTGTGTCCAGAGCAACTGTTTAAAGTTTAAAATATAATGTTCCTTCAAATGTTTATTTTGCAGATTCAGGCGTTCTTATTATGTAATACTAGCTATCAAAGTAACATTTTTCTTGCAATAATTGTGATGAAATAGTCTACATGTAATAATCATAAAATAGTAATTTTAATGGTGTAAAATTTACCAAAATCGTTCATTGTTCTTGCGTAATGAATAAAATACAAAATGTGTGGGATAAAATACAAAAATGTTAAACATTTTATACAATAAATATAAGGCTTTCAGTCCGTTTGTTTCTGAATGTATAAAATATTATAAGTGAAGTTTACTGAGACGACAATAATTAAAATTCACTTTCGTAGAATTTTACATCTATTACGATCAATATTTACCAAACGGTATCTTGATAAATCTCAGTTGTTTGGGAGTTCGGCGTTCAATGTAAGAGAGGGACAGATAATGCGGCTGTCCTTATCTTTAGTACACGTGTCGTACAGTCGCGGCTGCCTTCATCTGAATACGTATTCTTCCATATATATCAAGACTTGACACTACTAATTCGTAGAGGCACCGACTGTGCTGCGCGACCTTCGTAGCTTACAACTAAAATTTTAGTATGTTTTTGTTGTTTCACCCATTTATTATGTTTACCAGCTTTTACATCAACTTATTTACATTTATAACTGTATTTTTAAAAAGGAGTACTTAATTATTAATTCATTTCAAGTAGTCAATTGTAATTAACCCGTCAAGCCCCATACGGCCAAAGTGGGCCGCGATAACAATAGACTAACAATATATTATATATTTCCAAGAATCCGCGATCGAAGGATTAAACTTACAATCGAAATATAATCCATATTAATATTAGAAATGCGAATGTGTGTCTGTGTGTCTGTTACCTCTTTATGGTTAAACTCTTTATGACAAGAATTGCAAGGGAAATTCCTTAGTGGCTTCTCTTTTTTTGTAGGTCTTTTGAGATTATTATTATTGTTAGAGTAAGATGATGTAGGTGATTTTTTTTTGTATTTGCTTTATTGAACTCTTGGCATCAAAATAATCTAATTATTACATACTTACAATGCATAGTTTATATGAAATAACCCGTTTATTAAGATATAAAAACAGAGAATTTTGATGAAATTGTGACCTCTGAATTAAGGCCATCCCCGGAACAAACGACCTTGACCATACATTTGACGCGTTGCCGAGATCGCACAAAAATCCTATTTTTTTTACTTATCTTAGTTCAAAATTGATCTAAAAAAATTTAAAACGAGGAATATGTAGTTAATGAAATTGTCTATCTATTGTCGTGTATTTCAAATAAACGTAATTTGTAAATACTAGGGAGATGCTGAAAGTATGCTTCAATTTTAATTAATTGGTATTACTTTGGAAGCGAATATCATGAGTATAATAAACAAAAAAAGAAAAATTAAAACGGGGAAAGGAATGTTGATATACTGAAGATTATTGCTGTATTTTTATTATAACTTTTTAGCTTTCAAATTATGAGTATATAAGGCTCCAAATACGGTAAATTACGGAATATCCGTAGGGGAAGGCCCTTAAGAAAATGAAAGATAATTAGAAAAAACTAATCGGCGCATTTTGAAGACGACAATGTTGAGCTCATTATGCGCTGAACAGATTTGTAAATTAATTATTTATTGCCATAAACTAAGCGCACAAACATAACTCGAAATGACATTGCGCACGAAGGAGCTGTTTTTAACGCTTGATTTACCTAACATTATCCACATAGATGAATTAAAAAAAATAACTAGCTATTACTTATATTATACGCAATAATAATATTTCGTGTTATTTTATTACTTAGTGTTAGTTTGTCAAAAAAAAAAAAATACAAAGTTGCGCAAATAATTCGCAGCGAGAGAGGGGTTGGGGGGGGGCTGATTTTTATACACCTGATTTTGAGTTGGAAGAAGACAAATATATCTGCGAAAACCGTATGCAAATCGGATATGTAGTTTTCGTGTTAAAGCAAAAGTCTTATACAAAATCTGACCCCCTCTTTCGTCCCTTTAAAGGGGTGGGGGGAAATTTTTTTATACACCAGATGTTAAGTTGGAAGAAGTCAAATATATCTGCGAAAACCGCATTCAAATCGGATCAGTAGTTTTCGTGTGATAGTGGAACAAACATACAGACAGACAGACAGACAGACAAAAAAACTAACCACATTTTTGGCTTCTATAGCGATGTAGTAACACCCCCCGCTTATTATTTTTTGAATATCTTTAATGTACAGAATTTTCATTTCTACAGTTTTATTATGTGTATAGATAAAATACAGCATGACTGGTGAGACATGTTCAATACTCGAGGACGTGATATTTGGCTTTTATATGAGATGAAAAAAAAAAAAAAAAATAATATCAATTGAGTAAATGTAGCTTAAAGTTAAATAATTATTTACCCAACGCATGGGCACCGCGCGCGGGAAGTTTAGCGGCGCGGTGTTTCTTTGATGGCGCACGCCGCGCCGCCGCGCCGGCCGCATAGGTATGCCTACTTGCCTAGCCGCGTAATTTACTTAGTGTCCATGTTTCATTTATTTAAAAGGAAATTTGGTCAAAAATTAAGTACTTACCTCATTTTATTACATTATTATAATGAGAATCGAGTAATCTCCTTAAGTATTGAACATGTCTCACCAGTCATGCTGTATAATTTCATATAAAATTCACCAAAGGAAATTTCGGTTTATAAACTAAATACTTTTTTCATTACAGGAAAATTCCAGGGTGTAAGGCAACTCTCCTCAATATGCCTCCTAAGTAAGCTCATTCTTTCTTAATAAGCAATTTTTGTTTTGCCTTTCTTCCTTATTATTTTTTAAATACTTTATTAGTATGCTTTCGATGTTTTCTGTTTTTAGACGTTATTAAGAATCAAAATTACTTTTTAAGCTAATGTTTAATTTTCATGTTAAAATTTGGGTTCACACTTCACAGACATAATGTTCTAAAGAAAGTTAAAATATAAAATGCTGTAATTTTGCAGAGCATTTTGTCTACCGAATACTGTATAGTACCATCGAGGAAATTGATTCCTAGGCAGTTGACGGACCTACGTCATGTGGTCGGCTGGGTTTGACTTAACGCGACCAAATTACGTAGGTCCGCCATCTGCCTACGAATCAACTTCTCTGATAGTACACTGTAAGCTTTTTGTAGTGGCTACTGGTTATACAAAATAAACAATTCAAATAAAATATTAAAACCTATAGTCTCGGTGAAATGTCCAAGGGCCGCAACCAAAATTTTTTAGGGTTAAAAAATAACGTTCTTGAGCGTCGGAATTTTTTTACGTCTTATCACTACGACTACTATTTTGCCGGTGGGCGTGAATCTCAAAATGGTTTTACTTCAAGCGGGCCACTGATAAACTCCTGGCGGGCCGCAGGTTGAGTATAGCTGACATAACACCACAAAATAACAAAGGCCATCTGTAGTCGCTTTATACGGTACTCGATGATATAATATCATTATGCGATGCTATTGCTGATAAATCGAACATATAACACTATTTAAAAAGTTACAAACATTTATTTCATTGCATTTATTTCAAACGAGCATCTATAAAAGAAACTAATAAAGTAGAAGCTATTAAGAGAAGCGATACACATATTAGTTTCTTCTTTTTAATAATAAGTTAGCTAAGCCGTACTTGACCTAATTAAGTAACTTTGATACAGGCGTTAATTCTATAAGGAGCTTAACTTTTACGATATAACGACTGTAGTTATGGCAGATGTTTTCATGTATGGAAGGAATCAATATCGACTCTATCTATCCATACTAATATTATAAATGCGAAGGTATGTCAGTTTGTCTGTAATCTCGCTGCCCAAACCGCTGCACCGATTTTGCTGTTTGGTATGAAGATACTTTCAGTACCGGGAAAGGACATAGGATACTTTTTATATCGTAAAAATGCACGGTTCCCGCGCGATAAACAAATTTCTAGTTTGCTATAATCATCTTCATCATGTCGTTCTCAATTTTGATAAAATACTGGCACTGAAGTTCAGATTTGTCATCTCTAAACTTTTTTATTAGATCCGAAGTCTGCCCATAAGACTTTTCAACGGGAAAGTTTTTGACAAAGGCGAACTCGAGATGAAGTGTCCCTTTTATTTGGATAATTATTCTTCTGCCGACTGTCTTTGCCATCTATCTATATAACAGGCAAATCCGATTAACTGTTAGATCGACGCACAGACAAACACTTTTCTTGAAATATACATATGACATACACATATTCCAATTTAATGCAGGTATCTCTTAAGATCATCCCCCGAGCAAACGATCCTGACCATACATTTGACGCGTTGCCGAGATCGCACAAAAATCCTATTTTTTTACTTATCTTAGTTCAAAATTGATCTAAAAAAAATTTAAAACGGGGAATATGCAGTTAATGAAATTGTTTATCTATTGTCGTGTGTTTCAAATAAACGTAATTTGTAAATACTAGGGAGATGCTGAAAGTATGCTTCAATTTTAATAAATTGGTATTACTTCGGAAGCTAATATCATGAGTATAATAAACAAAAATAGAAAATTTAAAACGGGGAATAGAAAGGAGTGTTGATATACCTACTGAAGATTATTGCTGTATTTTTATTATAACTTTGTAGCTTTCAAATTATGAGTTTATAAGGCTCTAAATACGGTAAATTACGAAATCTCCGTAGGGGAAGGCCCTTAAGTAAGATATCTTGGAATTCCACCCAAAAATAAGTTGAATACGAGTAAAAAAATTTAAACTATTTTTTTTTTTTCATTTTTAATATCCAAGCTAAGCCAACTTGGCTAGTAAGTAAAGTTCTATTCCACTGAGGAATCGGAAATACGATCTTATAAAATTGGCATAGTTTCTTTTACAAAACTTTGCCAAATAATATCGTTCCTCGAAGTAGAGAAAACTTTTTTACTCTAGCTGCTGTTTTGCTACTTGAAGTACATAGAGAACAAAATAATGAGGGAATTTGGTTGCTAGAAGTAATACTATTTCCGAGCATAATATTGTGCAGGTAAGAAAGAATATGAAAGAAATTGAGCTAATGATGTGCCTTAGGCAAATTATACATAAAAAGTTAAACGGCAATTTTTAGGGTTCCGTACCCAAATGGTAAAAATGGGACTCTATTACTAAGACTTCGTTGTCTGTCCGTCTGTCCGTCTGTTTATCACCAGGCTGCAACTCAAGAACGGTAATAGCTAGAGAGTTGAAATTTTTAAATTTTCACAGATTGTGTATATCCGTTGCCGCTATAACAACAAATACTAAAAACAAAATAAAATTAATATTTAATTTTACATACAACAAACGTAATTTTTTGGCCTTTTTTGCTCTATATCAATAATAGCAACAGGTAGGTACTTGAATTTTTCACACAACCTTTAGTTTTATGTTAACTTTAATATTTAATAATAATATAAATATGAAATAAAAAATTAAGAGGGGCTCCCATACAAAAAACACAAATTTTGCCCTAATTTTTCTCTATAATGGTACGGAACCCTTCGTGCGCGAGTACGACTCGCATTTGGCCGATTTTTTTAGACATTTCATTATTGTGAAGTTCACGATAAATCGATGCATACATTTTATCTATAATAAGCAGGTAATAGCTGATGAGACTGGAAATGTATCCTGTCGCAGCTCTGATTTTGAACTATACTTTGAAAATAAAAAGATTACTAATGATCAAGAAGTTGCGACGGTCTTTGAAAAGTTTTTTGCTGACATTCCGGTCTCAACGACTAAAAATTTAAATTCTTCACCTGAAGCTGCCGAAAAGCTACTCAGAGACAATGTAAAGGAGTGTGATGTCAATTTTAAGTTTAGAGAAATTAACCCCAGTGATATTATCGATACCTTTAAATTGTTGAATATAAAAAATACTGCTGATCTCTGGGGCATGTCTACAAAAATTATTAAATCAATAATTGACATCGTAGCTCCTCATCTAGCAATGATTTTTAATGACTGCATAAAAAATGGTGTTTTTCCTGACTTAATGAAGCATAGCAAGGTTGTTCCTTTATTCAAAGCCGGAAGTAAATCGGATCCCACGAATTTCAGACCTATATCGATTCTACCGACCTTTAGTAAAATATTTGAAAAAATTATTTTAAAACAATTACTAGTACATTTTAATTCAAATAATTTGCTACACGATAATCAATACGGATTTACTAAGGGTCGATCCACAACGGATGCTGGTATAGGACTTCTTTGTAGTATTTTTGAAGCTTGGGAGGAGTCGCAGGATGCCTTAGGTGTGTTTTGCGATCTCTCCAAAGCCTTCGATTGTGTTGAGCATGCTACATTGATCAGGAAACTGCGCCACTACGGCATAAAGGACTCTGCTCTCAGCCTTTTGACTTCTTACCTTAAAAATAGGACTCAAAGGGTTGAGGTAAATGGTAAAAGGTCCAATGGAACCAAAATAGAATTAGGCGTCCCACAGGGATCTATATTAGGCCCATTTCTTTTTCTCATCTATATAAATGACTTACCTTATCTAGTAAAGGATAATAATAATGAGATAGTGCTTTTTGCTGATGACACTTCACTTATTTTTAAAGTGAAGCGACAACAGTCGAACTACGACGAGGTAAACAGTGCTCTCTCAAAAATAGTATATTGGTTTAATGTTAATAACTTACTTTTAAATTCTAGTAAAACTAAATGTATAAAGTTTACTTTGCCCAATGTTAGGCAAGTCCAAACCAATGTACTATTAAATGATGAGAAGATGAATTTGGTAGATAACACTGTATTCCTAGGTATTACACTTGACAGTAAATTACAGTGGGGTCCTCACATTGCTAATCTTGCAGTTAGGCTCAGTTCTGCAGCATATGCAGTCAGAAAAATTAGAGAAATTTCTGACGAAGACACGGCACGATTAGTATATTTTAGTTATTTTCATAGTAGGATGTCATATGGAATCCTTTTATGGGGAAACGCTGCCGACATTAATACAATATTTGTGCTGCAGAAGCGAGCCATACGTTCTATTTATAAAATGTCTGCTTTAGAATCTCTGAGAGATAAATTTAAAGAAATTGGTATTCTAACTGTTGCTTCTCAATACATTTTGGATAATGTAATATATGTTAGAAAAAATATAAGTAAATTTAAAGTTAAAAGTGACATTCACTGTAGAAATACTAGAAATAAGCACAAGCTAGATATGCCGGTGATCAGACTTAGTAAAGTCAGTAAATCCTTTAAAGGTCAATGTATACGCCTTTACAATAAAATCCCAGAAAACGTTCAAAATCTTTCCATTAATAAATTTAAAAAAGTAGTCAAAGAACGTTTGTGTGCCAAAGCCTATTATAAGGTCAATGATTTCATAAACGATGGCACATCTTGGGAGTAGGATGGCTCCTTGCAAGGCTACTTCTACATTAGTGTATGACTTACAATTATGTTGACATTGTATAATTTTAAGTTACAACATTGTAAATTTTATTTAAAAGATTAATTTTTTTCTCACTTTTTTTGGTAAAAAAGTGGGCCCCGTGCGAGTTTCTTACGCCGGTTCTTCTCGCCGGGTTAGTTCCCGAACCGGTGG
Organism: Cyaniris semiargus; assembly: GCA_905187585.1. Lineage (NCBI taxonomy): Eukaryota > Metazoa > Arthropoda > Insecta > Lepidoptera > Lycaenidae > Cyaniris > Cyaniris semiargus. The sequence continues at coordinate 9,360,986 of LR994554.1, read as the reverse complement.
TAGGCACCATGTAGTATCAACATTCTGAAAGCATTTTTTTAAAATCTATTCAGAAATAAAACTATTTTTATTTTATTTATTTTATTTTAATAAAATGTACGTGTATAACACAAATATTATAAATTATTATAATATATTATAATAATTTTAGAAATAACTATAATATTATATACTGTACGTAACATACAGTATCATAATATAATATCTAAGCGTAAGAGCACGCATTAATTTGCTGCAGTAATAAGAGAGCTTAATGAAAAACTAAGAAGCCTTCAACTAAAGTAAGTGACAGGTAAAGACTTTGAGATTGAGAATGAGCTGGTGATGCAAATTACGAGCACGAAGTCGCATTAAAAAGGTTTTACAATCCTTTTATAACTTTAAGTGACTTTTGGTGTCTTAGAAGCGTAGCTTAAAAGTATATTTTGTTCGCGTTTATTTTGGGAAAGGTGACATTTTCAGGATTGCAATTATTGACGAATCGTGGCACAAAACTTAATATAAAATTTGTATGAAAATCTCGTTACTTTGGATATACCTAAGTATGGAATGGATACTCGTTTAACTAAAAGCGAGCTGTTAGTAGTAGGTATCTTACATTGGGTATATTGTTTTGTACTCCTAAATCCATACTTTCATACTAATATTATAAATGTGAAAGTGTGTCTGTCTATCTGTTACCTCTTGACGCCCAAACCGCTTAATAGATTTTGCTGGGTATGGAGATAATCCCAGAAAAGGACATAGGATACTTCTTATCCCGAGAAAAAGTACGGTTCCCGCGCGATAAACGAATTTTGGCGCAACGGAGTTGCGGGCGTCAGCTAGACGTATGCAATATTTTAATATCCAATTAAACGAAAATCTTGTGCTACGCCAAAAAAAATTGCACACAATTAATTCCAATACGACGAAAATACTTAGGAAACAATTATGAAATTCCACAAAATTTCTAAGCGTTCTTTAAGGGCATTGTTAACGATGTGGTCGAGGGTACACAACGTGAGGGACTTAATTAAATTTGGCAAAGGTCAGGCCCTACAATGAGAAAAGAAATTATTGTAATGAGCTTAAAATTGTACGCCGGTATGTAAACGATGCATGGTTTTCGGGAATCGACGGTTTTTATACACAGTCAGTGAAACCTACAAATTGGGACTATTTTTAGAGTTTTTTTTTTGAAATAACAACTTAAAATAACTAGCACAAACATTCGAAATACCTAAAGGAAAAAATCGGAACAGGTATGTATTCTTCTCCGAAATTAAAAGATCGGTTTTACGGATAGAAAAAAGTCTTAGAAATAACTAGCGTAAGCATCCATCTAAAGAAAACATACATTGTAGCACAAAGTAAAGGAACGGGCAATAAAAATCTCTAACGACCTTAACAAGTCGTTTCGTGTAATTTCTTACAGGAAAGCAACAGGAAATTATCCCAGGCCGGACTTGCCTGACTTATAAAAATCCGATTCCATATTGATGTCTATTGTAAACGTACGTTTTTGCTTTAGTCCGCTATACATCTAACGATTTATCGTTTCTAAGCTATGCTGTTTATCGATCGATGCAGTAAATTGTAGTGAATTAAAGGCTGTAGTCACCACAGAAATAAATCAAGATAGTAACCATGATATCAGATCCCTTTTTTGTTGAAAGTCGATATAATAAAACTGCATAGTTTTAGTTTGATAATAACAATGGGATGGTAGACTTAACTTTCTGTAGGCGTCATGATCCGGGAGCTGTCAATCTCAAAAGTGCCCTCATAGCGTGCATGGATTTTTTTGATGATAAAAGATAATTAGGAACTTGAAACGCTCGGTTTGCGTGAATTTGCAAAAACGATTATTACGATTTACAAAAAATATTATTCTAGATTATATTTATTGACTATACATTATTGAAAACGAGTTCAGAGTCTAAAACTTTAAAGTGGTTTACCGAACATTTCCGGCTGTTTGTGAGCCCGCAAACTAAGATAATCTTAAAGTAGACATTGCAAGGAACAAATTAAAAAAAAATCATGTTACGTAATGAGGGAAAAATTACCTCCCTCATTACACACTTAAAAAAGTTTGCCTGACTCTCTTCCGGCTAAAAAAATTGGTTTGCGTAATTTTTTCCTGAAAGGTAAAGAAATTTTCTTTTGAATACACTTTAGGCAAACCAGTGCACATGGTGAAGGCAAAACATTTATTCACTTTTTTTTTTTCTTAATTTTTTTCACCTACTTCTGGCTTTGCAAATCCACGCAAATCGAGCGTTTCGAGTTCCTATAGTTCTAAACTATCTATTTTTATAAAAAACAATCCATGCAGGCTATGAGGGCACTTTTGAGATTGACAGCTCCCGGACCATAAGATCACGTCACAACCACGCTCGAGCTATATATCCATACTAATATTATAAATGCAAAAGTGTGTCTGTCTGTCTGTCTGTTACCTCTTCACGCTCAAACCGCTGAACCGATTTTGCTGAACTTTGGCATGGAGATACTTTAAGTCCCGGGAAAGGACATAGGATACTTTTTATCCTGGAAAAATGTACGGTTCCCGCGCGATAAACGAAATTAGGCTCAACGGAGTTGCGGGCGTCATCTTTTGATATAAATAAAGAACAAGCGCGTGTCGGGCCACGCGCAATATAGGGTTCCGTAGTACCGCTAGTTTTTGATAATTTTTGTATGGTCAATGAATGTACATTTATAACGTGTTTACACTACTAACAACATCATCTCCGTTACTTTCAAAGGAATTTGAACGAAAAGTTCCTTAATACTTCGCCGAATACATTTTTTTAGTTGATCGACTATTGTCTATTACTCAATAACTTATGAAGTTTTCTTAGCCGTGATAGTTTTCCTTTTAAATTCAGCATATTTCCTACTCCCGTGAATTTTTTCACATTTCCAGAAGCAACCGTTTAGCTGGTTGAAGGGGGGGGGGGGGGGGGGACACTGGACACTAACGATTTTTTCCACTTTAAAACTTCATATTTCACAAATGGATCCCTAAAACAAAAAATGATCGAAGAAAACTCGTAATATTTTTTAAAAACCTATCCGCGCTGGACGCGAAAAAAATACTCATCTCCGCAGACGGACAGACAGACAGACAGACGGACGGACGGTAAGGGTTTCTTGTTTACTACGGAACCCTAAAAATAGTTTTGTTTTTGTCGTATAAGCGACATTTTTAATTAAAAATAAATTAAAGTGGTAAACGAGAAATATCGGAACATTAATTGATCAGAGGCGCGAAATTAATGGGCGATTACTCAGCGGGTGTCACGACTCACGACTCTCGCGCTGTAATTGCTGACGAATGTCGTATCGGAGTATTTCAGTAGACCAGTTTCATATTAAGTACATGTTTTTTTATTAATTAAAATCGTACTAAAATATTAACCTAAATGCCACTTTTTTTGTTTATCAAATTTAAAGTTAAGGGCACCTTCTCCCTAAATTAGCAGGTCGATGTCTGTTCAGTGCGAATATCGACGTAAATGACATTAAAATAACATTCATATCAGCGCGCCTTGTACGGTGGCGGTTACGACGCTCGCTGCGTCCATGATAGGGCGAAATAGGAGAAAAAACCTTTTTACTTAGATAAAAAATATTATAATTAAACATGTATCCAATCATTTCCCTGTAAAATTTTAATAGTAATCGAACTGTCCAAATTATTTTTTGATTGAGTCCCTGTAAGTCCTATAAAACTCAAAATGTATTTAAAATCGAGGTTGTTTCGGAATTTTTTTTTATCGAGTAAAATTATCTGTATTGTGTTTCTAACCAAAAAAGTCACTAGTTAAAAGATGTATCTATACATGTTTATATTTTTCAGTTTTTTTGAATGGCGCTTTCTTTAAAAATTACTCATTCTAGAAACGTGAATTTGGAAGACGGTGCCCTTAATGTGTTTAACTAAACGGGTGATCATCGTTCAAATCGAAAACATTTTTCTCCGATTAGGTAATCTTTTTAACGGGCAAAAGGCCCACCACACATTCCCACCACTGCAACTCCTGTGTCGCCAGGATCAACAGTGGTAACCAACCACGAAAACCCTTTGATATGATCTCAGGGATGCCCGAGGGACAAGCTAAATCTGTCTTGGGACCCGCAACGAAATTAATCAGAAGAAATGTAGGAGGAGTAGGAGATATCCAATTTCCCTCCCCAAGCAAAGCGGGAGACAGCCAAAATTGTAATGACATTGATGTCCGAACAAAAGGGGGGAAGCACCACGGGAAAAAAAAAATGCTTTATATAATATGCCTACTTCATAAAAAAAAAGACATTTATTTATAATGGCAAACTTGTGTTCGATTGTTTCCAATAGAATTTATGACAAAAACGTTTGAAAGCACGGAAATTCTTTGCGCTGCCTACGAGGTCATCGTAATATACGACTCCAGAGACACATTGGAGGCTGTTTAATAAATCGGTTCTTTCCTCATGCCAGAGACCGCACTCCCAGAGTATGTGATGAGCAGTTTGTTCTTGCGGGCTGTCTTCGGTCGAGCACTCGCAAAGAGGAGATGGAACTAACTTGAATCTATGAAGTTTAGCTTTAAAATTGCCGTGACCAGTTAGGAATTGTGCAACGCAATGATCTATTTCTATCCAATGCATGGCGAGTCGTTCGCGAACTGAAGGAAAGAAATTGTACAGGTGCCGACCTTTAATAGAGTTATCCCACCGATCCTGCCACTCGGATAAAAGATTTTGTAGTGTAATGTCTAGTGGTTCAAACAATCTATTCACCTTATTTCTGTCTCTCATGCTTAAGAAATCTGGGGTCGTAATTTTTTTATTTTTGTAATATAAAGCAGCTCGGCGCTGTATTTCCAAGTCAACAGGCAAAACACCCGACAGGACAGGAAGTGCTTCAGTACTGACCGTTCTATATGCCTTACATAGGAATATTAATGCGAGACGTTGGCTTTGTAAAAGTTTACGCCGGGCTGCGCCAATCGTAGCCCTATCTGCCCAGACCGGCGAGCCGTAGCATATTCTGCCTAAGTACGTGGCTGTATATATAGTTTTTAACGTTTTGAACGAGAGACCCCATGTAGATGTCGATATTTTAGTAAAACTATAGAAATAACCGATTAGGTAATGCTGATAATAATGATTTTACTGAGACAAGTAGTGAGATTGATGGGATAGCAAAGGGCTCATTCCAAATTTTCCACTTCAATTCTCACAAAGAAAAGTCTCTAAATTTCACGGTTTTTTGAACCGCAGCCATTACAACCTGAGTAAATATTGGACGGACATATTTCTTTATATTTTGAAACGTTCCTAGCGAACCTAAAAGCTTGGCAAACTTTGAAAGACCAGCGCTTATGTAAATATTTTATGCGTATCCATTCAAGTGCTTTTAGGCTGCCTACTGGCTATAAAATATAGTAATGGATATTTATTTACTTATTAGATGACGTCCGCAACTCCGTAAATTTCGTTTATCGCGCGGGAACCGTACATTTTTCCGAGATCAAAAGTATCTTATGTCCTTTCCCGGGACTCAAAGTATTTCTATACCAAATTCAGCAAAATCAGCGGTTTGGGCGTGAAGAGGTAACAGACAGACAGACAGACAGACTGACACACTTTCGCACAGACATAGAGAGATTTTTTTCTCTCTGTTACCTCTTTTAAAAACCGGCCAAGTGCGAGTCGGACTCGCGCACCGAGGGTTCCGTACAAACCTGCAAGGTTTACAAAGTTTGATTTTGTTACAGCTTAAAGGTATTATAGACCTGAGTATTTGGTATGAATTTCAATTTAATACCTCTACGCGTTTATGAGGAAATGGGTAGTAAGTTTAAAATTATTAAAAAAATATATATTATGTGATGTAACTAAAAATTTATGGTTTTCGTAATTTTTCCTTTATCTATGCTATAAGACGTTGCTTCGTACCAAATTTCAAGATTCTGAGTTCACGGGAAGCACCCTGTAGGTTTTGATTCCCTTGCAAGTGTCGAAAATTTGCGGCATAAACGGCTGTATCTTTTGATTGCGTTGGCTTAGAAGTTTGATTTTTTCACAGCTTCAAGGGACAGTAGACCTGAGTAATTGATATAAATTTCAGCTTCATACCTCCACGCGTTCCTGAGAAAAAGGGTCTTGACAGACGGACGGACGGACAGACGGACAACAAAGTGATCCTATAAGGGTTCCGTTTTTTCCTTTTGAGGTACGGAACCCTAAAAAGAGGCAGACACTTTCCCAAATTATTATGGACGTATTTTAGAAATAATTATTTTAAACAACAATATATTGTGCTACATAAAGCTAGGTATTATATAAAGTTAACGCATTAGAATTTGAGCGCCACACGGCATTATTTATCGTGCAGGTGTTGCATAGTTGTTGCAAACTGTACGACTCAGCTAAAGATGTTAAAGCATTCGAACATTTTGGAACTTTATAATAACCCAACACTTAAATATAAATATATTCACAAACTTCTTCCACCTATTATACTGCAATAGGAATTTTAAATTTATATGAAAAATCCTTTTAAGGCTGGATTTATATTATGCGTCCGCCCGAACGCGCGATTTGGCGGCTACACCACGAGATTACAAGCAAATGTATGTAAATGGCAGCGCGACCGCTCCGCGATTTAAATAAATCGTTCTTATGCCCAAGTAAGCCTGTACACGTTTGCCCTACGCATTGGCCCAATGTGTACAGCGGGCTTTGACATAGTCATCTTCAGTATATGAAAACACCAACCAAAACCAGAAACCTACAACAAACCGTGCAATCAATAACTTTACAAAAGATTTTATCTCACAACAAAACTGCTAAGCGCGTCATAACGTTTTCATGTTTATTTAAAATCCGGCTTAGCCTTAAAAATATCTGTTGTATGCGGAGCTCTTATGGACTTTTAAAACATCATATTTTCCATTTATGTTTCCGAGTGTACCGGTCGTTACAGTATATAACGGGGACATCGGGTTCGTGTGTTTTGCTGAAATATCTATGTGCCGTAAGTCAAGTGTATTTATTCACCGTGTAAAAGTTAAATGCATACTAAAATGTTATAAAATTTCCTTTGTGACGAATTTTTGTTTTTGTTTTCCAAACGCTTTGTGCACGGAACTGTTTACGAGCAATATGTTCTTTATATGATAATGGTTACAATGACCTTTACAATGGTCGTGGAATACCTAGAATTTCGGACACTGACCCATTAATAAGTGCTGACCGTTGACTGCGCTAAACGAATGCTTACATAGTGGTAGTATTTTATTGAAAACGCAGTCAAGACGTGAAATTTAATTAAATATTGTCCTTGTATTATAATGGAGAGCCAACTGATTTTCCCTAAAGATTGAGCTTCAATACCCTGTGACTCCCTAGTGGTAGAAAATAACAAATACTTACCTGAAGAGGAACTGGAGAGGAAGAAACAACACCAACGGGGCTTCACTAGACGGCTATCAGAACTTTTTAAAGTACACCACAAAAATATACAGAGCACAATTCAGTCAGTAAACCTCTTGCAAGGTTATACTTATTAGATTTATAGTTGTAAATTATTCTTTCAGAGACGATACCACGTGAAACGACGTGGATATTTTTTTTCTAGTGCGCCCGCGCTATGACTTGTTGGCGGTGTGTGGAAGGTTTGGGGAAGAAAGATAGGCTCATACCTATACAATTTTGATTAAAAAAATGACCTCAATTAAATATTGTCCAAACATTAGCGTTCTACTTCATTTATTAAGACAATGTTAATCAGACAAAACTATAACCAAAAACAATAAAACCGTTGTCCAATCCTGAAAAGAATGCTACGCCCCAACACACGAAAATTAAAGCGCAATAAAACACTTTAACATCATAAAAATCAGAAAAAAGGCTTACAAAAGGCAATTTATCAACACTGTAACAGTTAAACTGAGTTTAAAATATCGGTGCAGTGTCCGCTGTGATGAATGAGCCGCCATTAAACACCCCTGACACTCAATCCCTACCATCAACGGATGGACGGAATGAAAAATGTTGTTTGTCGTTTATTACCTGGGGCGTATATGTAAAGTTGAACCACAGGTGTAAACAAGACAAGTGCAAGTGTTGAACACTTGATACATAGAAACTTTGTAACTTGTAAGACTAAATTAATACACGTCCGCACGGACGAGCGGTTTGGCCGCTACACCGCGAGATCACAAACAATTGTATGTAACGATTTATTGTCGTTATTACATACGTGTCGCTATTTTAAAATACATGGCTTGTGATATCCTGGTGTAGCGGCCAAACCGCGGACGTATATTATAAATCGAGCCTAATTGCTGGTATCCAATATAAATAGTGTAGATTTTTGTGAATATAATGGTCTGAAATTGGGAATAAAACTATTTTAGCAATAGCGTTATTAAAGAAAACCCTTTTCTTGATTAAGTTAAATAAACTATAAGAAAATATCACAATGATTGCCAGGAGGGCAGAACAAACAAAAACAGTTTTAATGTTATTTACTTTCATTTACAAGCGCACGGCATAAATAAAAAGTATTTTTATTTATGCCGTGCGCATTTGTATAAATATAAGCCTGTAATTTTGCTTCAACCAGTCCAAAGAACATTGATTTTTGCAATCTATTTCTATAAACATCCTATAAATACCGATGTACACAACATAATATTATTTAGTTCAGGTACGTGGGTGTTATTCAAATGTAATGGTATAGAAATTATTTATTTACTTGTTTTCAGTGTCCCAAGGCCCCGGGCCTGTCACGGACGAACAATAATAGCTTTGTATTACGAAGATATGAATCACGAAGTTGGGATGGCGCTAAATACGCACAACTTCCCCGAGATCGTCCTTCAAAACCTCCAACTATACATATAGAGACCTCGTAACATCCTTAATGAAAACTCAGAAGTTTGGCATACCACTTAATTTATAATAGGGAATATTACGCAAAGGAGCATAGTGCGCTACTAGCATGCACAGTAAATAATCCAACCAAAATCCGACATGTTGCGCACGTCATATCAGAATATTGACAGAAACGTTGTCTAAAGTCGAACAAAACTTTTTGTTTACTCTCTGTGCTGGTGCTGCCATATAGCCTGAAAAAATTGCAGAAATATAACTTGGCAGTTGCAAATACACTAATTTTAAAAGGACAACTTTATTAACTGATAATATTAAAAATAACTATCTTAGATATAGGTATAAATAAAAAATATGAATTCTTAATTTTGTTAGTCTCGCTATAACTTCTACCTAGCTGAATCGGTTTTGCTGATTTTAGTCTCAAATTAATCGTGAAAGTCCAGGGAAGGTTTATAAGTGACACGAAGTTCACCGGGACATCTAATACACAATGTTTTAAAATTTTAAACAGACTTATTCCATAACCAAAATCAAAATAATTTTATTCAGAGTAATTTTTTTACAAAATTCTTTCCGAACGTCGATACTAAGGTGCCTACCACCGGTTCGGGAACTAACCCGGCGAGAAGAACCGGCGTAAGAAACTTGCACGGGGCCATATTTTACTAAAAAGATGGAAAATTACAATTTAATCAAAATATTTAGTTATTTGGGATTTCATTTAGAGAAGCTGTTGGTAAAAAACCGAACTACATTTCCACAACTCAACACTGTTTGAAATAGCTAGCCGGGGTCTCTGTACCAAAATCGAGTATTAAAGATCCGTCTTTGTGAGCTGGACATACAAAGGAATACGGAACTCCCGAGTTAGAAACTAATTTCCTGCAAAAAGCAATCGGCTTGGGCCACCGCTGGCACGTCTCTTTGATTGTAGTTAGGGAGCTAAAGAATGGATTTCGTGTCATTATCGAGCGCTTTAGATTAAGCTATTAGGTATCCAACAAGCATTCACTTATTTAAAGCAGTGACGATAAAATGGTTAGCCTTTATGGAAATTAAACAAATATAGATCCTTCCGTCTTTAGGTATGTATATTATGGTTTTTTTAATTAATTTTTTTTCTTGTCATTGTTGAAATCCCTAATGATAAATTACTTATAATAATTAATAATAAGCTATTTTTTATATATTTTCTTTTTCTGTAACTTTAAAATATCTATGCAGTGTGCAAACACCATAAACAAAACTTTGAATGTCTTCTTTTCTAGCTAACCTCCTAGGACCACAATGCTAAAGTATGAACAAAATAGCATTTGAGCTCCCCTACTATTGACAATAATTGCTACCACTTTCATCCAATTTCAATAGTTGCTAGTTTAGTAAGCTCCGCGCTTGCAAATTAGAGACTTTTCTGCTCTGTGTGTCGCTTGAGTTATCGAAATTTCGAAACAATTTTCTGTTGCAATTCAAACATGATTCAGATTAAACGGCAGTTTATATTGTGCATTATTGCTACGTTGGTAAAAGATTTGTTTGTTTGTAGTTCGCATAATATTTATAACATTTAAGATTAAATTTACGATCAATAAAGTATCTGACTCAAAGTCTTTATAATCTGTATATAAGGTTTAAACACAAAATTTGACTAGAAACTACTATTCCTTATTATTTTCCCGTCACCTTAATTTATAAAATAAATTATACTAAAAAGTAAAAATTGAAATAAAATCGCTATAAAGTGTAAAACCAATACCAATAAGCAATGTGCTGGCTAAACTTTATAGTGAATTTAAACTTCACAGTAATTAACTAATGAAAGTACATCGGTCTTAATTTAGTCGAACTGGTGAAGCGACAAGTTATCGCTCACTGCTTTTAATGAGGAGATAATAATATAAAGACACTTTTTAGATATTTCACTTCAATTTTAAAGTGGAGGCAGGATTTTCAATATTTTTACTTCATTTACTTCATCAAAATCAAGTTCTTTGTAATCCTTACTAATTACTAATAATATTATAAATGCGAAAGTGTCTCTGTCTGTCTGATACCTCTTCACGCCAAAACCGCTGAACCAATGTTGCTAAAATTTGATATGGAGATACTTTGAGTTTCGGGAAAGGATACCTCTGATCCAGGAAAAATGTACGGTTTCCGTGCGACAAATGAATTTTGGCTTAGCAGAGTTGTGGGCGTCATCTAATAAAAAAATAACGCGTCATCTTCAAAATATCTCTTTTTGGTTCGCTATTATACATTGTTTTGTCATGTTTTTTGCATTCTTTACCTTTCATTTTGGTGAGAAAATTAAACATCTCGAAGTTCGTAGTAAAATCTAGTGAGCGAGTGGTTAAGTTTGAAAGTTTGTACGGGAGTCTCAGTTTAACGGTACCCGGAGAGGGCAATTGTAGACCAAATGTTAGTTGAGAACATTACATACCTACATAAACGTTCTTATCTTCTTACTCTTGCAAAAATAGCTTTTAATAGAGCGTTCGTAATTGAACATTGTCGTTGTCGTATAAAGGTGTGGTAGTTTTGCTTCAAAGGTAAAGTGAATTCTGAAGACTCTTGTCTATTGCGGAATACCTTTATCTGTATCTCATTTTATATTGTATTTTCCAACACAAATACGTTTACAGCTCATGACTGAAATCCATACTTCCATACTAATATTATAAATGCGAAAGTGTGTCTGTCTGTCTGTTACCTCTCCACGCCTAAACCGCTGAACCGATTTTGCTGAAATTTGGTATGGGGATACTTTGAGTCCCGGGAAAGGACATAGGATACTTTTTATCCCGGAAAAATGTACGGTTCCCGCGCGATAAACGAATTTTGGCGCAACGAAGTTGCGGGCGTCATCTAGTCTATAATAGTTACAATCTAATATCTATATAAATAAAAATTGATTTTAAATTTTGTTAATCTCGATATAACGTGAGAATGACTAACCTATTTGGCTAATTATAGTCTTGAAATATTCGTGGAAGGCCAAGGAAGGTTTATATTGGAAAAAAGTGATACAAAGTTCACCGGGACAACTAGTTACAAAATAATAAACACTTTAAATGTGCACAAAGAATCCTCCAAAGAGATTTTTTAGTTGTGTGAATAAATTATGCAAAATCACACTCCTCACTCGAGGACCTTAGTAAACCCGCCCCAAATATTTTAAAAAGCGCTGAGTGAACTGCTCAGACATAATATGGAATCAGCATTCGTAAGTTTATCACATTTTTCCAGACGTGCCATAGTATTATTTGTGGTAAACTTGTAATCGAAAAACTCAAAGCTGCTAGAAATAATAAAAATACTAGAAAATACAATTTTAAATGTTAAAATATAAGTTATTAGCTCAACCAAACCACAACACCAGAAGAGTAAAGCTGATAATGTGGTTATCGTCTTAAAAAAAACTCTCAGTATACCTAGACTACTTAGTTCGTAGCTTGTTTGTTAAATCCTACAAAAATATTAAAAGTTTTTAATAAAAAAAAAGACTTTTATGTTTCCACATAATGACTTGTGAGTTGTAATAAGTGAAAATACTTTGATACCGGGATTTAGCGGTCGGCCGTGCGGCCCCGGGGAAATACGAGCGTGGAGGTATTCTGCATATGTTAGAGCCGTTTGTATTTCGAATGCATCGAGTTTTTTTTTTAATAAATATTATAATAATATGCACTAGAATATACTGGCATATAAATAGTACCTTCGAAATTTAAATTTTATAAATGTAGAGATAAACCGCCGTACCCAGAGGCATTTAATTCTGATTAACCTTCAATTTAATGAAGAGTTTGACAGATAATGTATGGGGCTTATTTGACATAATTTTGAACTAATTATATTTAAGTAATTAATGTGCCACTCTGACTGCCGCACTCAGAGTGGAACATTAATTACTTAAGGGCATGTTTCACCACTTCCTGATAAGTGCCGAATAGGCTATCCACCACTTAACTTGATAGTTAAAGTATGGAGAATCTGTCAAAAAAGTTGTGAATAGCCTATTCGCCACTTTATCAAAAAAATGTTGAAACAGGCCCTAGATGTAATTAATTCAAAATTTTGACATAAGCCCCATAATTTATCTGTCAAACTCTTCATTAAATTGAAGGTTAATCCTAATTAAATGTCTCTGAGTACGGCGGTGAGTGCGGCAGAAAGACTGTTGTGTTTAATTATAGAAGAATTTTTAAAAAAGATTGAGCAATTTTTTAGAACATAGGTTTTTTCAGCCCCTGACGAAAAAACAGGGTTTTATGATTTTGACTCATCCTTCTGTCAGTGTGTCTCTCTATAGCATAGATAGGAAGCGGGTCGACGATTTGGTCTAGTTTTTTTTTTTTGGTAGAAAGCTGACACGATCGATAGTGTTGTTAACCATAATTCATCATCATCAGCTCACTCATTGCTGAAACATGTCGAGGATTTATAATTTTATTTTTATGCCTATGCTGTAAAAACATACCAACAACTAAAATCATAATATTATTATATTTTTTTGCTTTAAATTAATACTATCAGCTGACTGCTTTGAAAGGTCTTCAAACAATGTTCTCGTTGAATGATCCGAGCAAAGTTTTAACGAGTAGCGACCCAGCTCTTTATGTTCGGTCACTGACAAACTCGACACGTCTTGTCGACCTTATTCCGAAAGCAATAGAGTTCACTTTACGTCCGTTAGCCGTACGTGCCGTCAATACATAGACTGTATTCCTTTTATTCAGTTTCTGTATTAAATGAACCTTTTTAAAAACAGTACTTTGATTCCATTTTCAATAGCTTTCTTTTGAGATATTTTTTTTTATCAAACGCGAGAGATGAAGCAGGGATTTTGTTGAAAATAAATTACGTAACGTCTTAGAATTTGATTAATTGATTGAGAATTTCAGCTATCCTTAGCATAAATTAGTATTATTAATTATGACTCTTCCTAACATTACATTGTTAAAAAAATACAGACAGAATAGACAATACAAAACGGGAAGGCCCATTTTGAAATGATGAATATATGACACTTAGAATAGACAATACAAAACGGGAAGGCCCATTTTGAAATGATGAATATATTTTGTGATCAAGCCATCTTTGCACATCGTTTTTTTTTTTCTGTGGGAAGTAAATACACTAAATAGGTACTAATGTTTCAACGTAAATAATTTTAAAATTTAATAAACACAAATATTAATTATATCTATGGTATCTATGGTTGATATCATGTATAAACAACCACCTACTTCTTTTACGGCATGTAAAGTAGTGACCAGTTTTTTGGGTTCCGTACCCAAAGGGTAAAAACGGGACCCTATTACTAAGACTTCGATGTCTGTCCGTCTGTTCGTCTGTCCGTCTGTCCGTCTGTCTGTCTGTCTGTCTGTCTGTTTGTATGTCTGTATGTCTCCAGGCTGTAACTCAAGAACCGCTATAGTATAGCTAGACTTCTGAAATTTTCACAGATTGTGTATATCTGTTGCCGCTATAACAACAAATACTAAAAACAAAATAAACTAAATATAACATAATATTATGTTGGTAAGTCGACGCTTTTGTTGGATTCGAACCCGCCGAGGAGACAGCTTTTTAGGATTCCGTAGTCAACAAGGAACCCTTATAGTTTCGGTCTGTCCGTCCGTCTGTCTGTCCGTCCGTCCGTCCGTCTGTCTGTCCGCGGTTTTGCTCAGAAACTATAAGGCCTACAAAGCTGTAATTCGGCATGAATGCACATCTTAATGATGTCGACAAAATGGTATATAAAATCTTTAATATTTTTTTTACGGTACCCCCCCTACACATCAATGCGGGGGTGATTTTTTTTTTCGCGTCCACCCCACCGTGTGGGGTGTCGTTGGATAGGTTTTTTTTAATATTTAGTAGTATTCAAAGATCATTTTCCAGTTTAGGGATCCATTTGTGAAATATGAAGTTTTAAAGTGGAAAAAATCGTTAGAGTCCAGTGTCCCCCCCTTCTACCAGGTAAACGGTTGCTTCTGGAAATGTGTAAAATTTCACGGTAGTAGGAAATATGCTGAATTTAAAAGAAAAGCTATCCCGGCTAAGAATACTTCATAAGTTATTGAGTAATAGTCGATCAACAAAAAAAAATGTATTCGTAGAAGTACAAAGGAACTTTTCTTTCAAAATCCTTTGAACGTAACTGAGATGATGTTATTAGTTGTTATTAGTTATTGACCAATCAAAAATTAGCGGCACTACGGAACCCTATATTGCGCGTGGCACGACACGCACTTGGCCGGTGTTTTTAATGCTTCTGGATTTCTGCTTATTGGTACACATAACATTAATAGTTATGTGTACCAATAACATACAGTAATGATCTCTCGTTCTAAAGTCAAATATCCCTTGATTCAAATTCAGTATATTACGCCAAACGTTCAATATCCTGGGGCTGTAATCTCTTCCGAAGTTGACATAGAGAGACCCGTGTCAGTATTTAGTACACAGATTCAACTATTTTAACTTATTCTCTTCAGTCCTTTTCCTATTAAATCGCAAAATAGTATTTTATGTTTTATGTTTTATATTATATACCTTCGCCGTTCAAATTTCATGAGATTTTGTAGTTCGATAAGAATCGAACAAGAAAATAAGCTGCTATTCATGTTGCATTAAAATATTGGAATTGGCGTAATAGTGGGAGAGCCGGCCGTATAAAAGTGCTATGGATCAGATACATGAACCATTTTTTGAATATAGATCGAGAAACCATAGAACCAAAGGTTGACACCCCTAAAAATGTTTGATTTGGCCGCATGCAAAATTATGACCTCACTTCTGGTTGTGATTCCGTTATTTCTTTGGCCTTTTTTGCTCGTAATCAATAATGGCAACATCTAGGCACTTGATTTTTTTACAAAGGCCTTAGTTATAATATATCTACTTTAATAATTAATAATAATATTGAAATAAAATAAAAATTTGAGGGGGTCCGCCATACAAAAACTCAATTTTTGGCCTATTTTTCCTCTATAACGGTACGGAATCCTTCGTGCGGAGTCACACTCGCACTTAAAAATAATCGTTTAAGTTATCTGAGGGGTTTTAGTTTGAGAATCACTTAAAAAATTAATGTATTTGATTGATTAAGAAAAATTACGCAAAAAATATTATATACCTTTGATCGTGGTCGACGCTCGGTCACGGCTGAATTGAGCTTGTCGACCTTTGAAAACTCAATTCTGCTCATCGAATACTTTATTTTCTCGTTAATTTTTTCCATGTATCTTATGGGTTATAATAATGTCCGGAATCACAACCGAAAGTGAGGTCATAATTTTGCATGCGGCCAAAATCAGACATTTTTAGGGATGTCGACCACAGATATAGATCAAGAAAGATACCGCATGTGTATGTACTTCGCGTGCCATATCGCGTTCCCAAACGACGAGCAATGCTCGTGTTTCGACAGTCTTTTCTTTAGTCTGCTAACGGAATCGGACGTCAATTGGAATTTTAAAAATGCCTAAATGCCTTAAAGTGCCGTATTGAGCTGTAGAAATTCAAATAGAAACGTTGGCCTTGATAATGGACACGTTTCTTATCATCGGTACGTCACAGTAGGTAGAAAAAAAGTGGCACGCTCGTTTTCATACAAATGGAGCAACATGCGGTATCTATCTAGATCTATGTCTGTGGTGTCGACCTTTGGTTCTATGGTTTCTCGATCTATTTTCAAAAAATGGTTCATGGATCTGATCCATAGCACTTTTATACGGCCGGCTCTCGGACTATAAAGGTCTTACGTTTATCAGACGTCACATAATTATGGCGTATTTGCCACGATTTTTAAAGAGTTATCGCAAGTTCAAACTTTCGCGTTTACTACCGGAGATTATGACCTCAGACCTCTAAAAAGGTGCTTATTATTCTTCTGATTAAATACAGTCTTTACTAAATCCTGAAAGCTCAGTTATATTTTGTATGGCCTAAACGACGACGTGAGATACAAAATTTAATATACTTTGATATAAAGTTCTGTGACTCGCCTTCCTCGTATTGGAGCCTAAAAAAAATCTGAATTCAGAATCCGAAGCATGACTTGTGATATTTTCTGTTATTACTGGATTTTGCTTTCAATTATCAAGTTAAGAATTGCCTTGGCGTCGGGTAACATAATAATATTGTTCATAAAAGTAGCTGCTAAATATAAGTTACTACGTAGGTACTAAGACTTATTTATTGTGGAGTCAGCAGCTCGGCCGCGATTACGATCCCTCATATTTCACCATGGGTCTTACGTCGAACAAAAGGGATTTGGGAAAGATTGAAACGAAATACTATAAAGCCGACATCCATTTGCTTTTATGGTTTCTACTTTTGTATTTAAATCGAGGCCTTAGCATTTGGACATAAGCTCTAAAATTTCAAGAAGATAATTGCTACCTGGTACATGGGCGTACCCAGGTTCTGGGCCAAGGGGGGGCAAATCAGATTTTTTATAAGCTAGGTGTTTATAAAGAATAAAAAATTAATAATTTTTAGTTGTAAAAATATAGTATTGTAAACTTTTAATTTTTAATTTTTATAGATAAAACTACTAGATAAGATACTTAGTAGGGACGTCAACATGATCCAGGGGGGGGGGGGGCAGCCGCCCCCGCCCCCTGCCCCCCCCCCTGGGTACGCCCATGACCTGGTATAACATATACAGACTATACTCATATTATAATAAATTCGAAAGTGTGTATGTCCGTCTGTTACTTTTTCACGCCCAGACTGCTGAAGCGATTTTGCTGAAATTTGGTATGGAGATACTTCGAGTCTTTTTTCTTCGAGAAGTTTTGTGTGAAGATACTTTGAGTCCCGACAAAGGACATAGGATACTTTTTATCCCGAAAAATATACGGTTCCCGCACGAAAATTTTGGCGATAAGGAGTTGCGGGCGACATCTAGTATTATTATAAACTTTACGTAATAGTATGATACTTCAAAAATTCTAAATAATATGCAAAATTATGTACTAGTTGTTTTTTATAGATACTCTATTCTACACAGTTTCACATTTAATACTACAAAATATTATGGTAAAATTGGTATCGTTGAGTGCAGCTATGGAACGAAATAAAATTAGCGTTAACAGCGTAGTATAATAATCAAACAGTAGAGTAACTCTGCCAAATTCTTAAAATCAAACTCGTACAACGCAGAAACGCGCGTACGACGCTTAACTTTTTCAATTTTAACAAAATTTTAACATATAAGAAACAATTAATATGTCCTCCTTTTTGGTGAGTTTTTGCTACTTTGAGTATAGCTGCTTTGCTACTTATCTGAAATCCGTCTAATGTGCACGCCCGATCCGCAATTTAAGCTGTCTAAAATGATGGTCTACTAACATATTATCCTTGGTGCGAAAGCCTATATAATAGTCACAAAAAAAGGATATGGGCGAAAAGCCCATAGACGGTATCAATAATTAAGACCATCTATGGGCTTTTCGCCCATATCCTTTTTTTGTGATTAAATTATTTATTACAATTATTGTAAAAAAAAAGATGGTCTACTTTATAGTATTAATATTGTGTTACCACCAGGTTAATGGTTTGGCAGGCTGCCCACACAGTCTCTTCAATGTTTTCTTCAGCGCTGACTTATTAATTACTCTAACATAAACGATTTGCAATTTAATACACAAATTATATATTTTAAACAACATATTTTCGGGATCACTTAATATGATGATTTGTCTATAAAATATTCGAGGTGAAGAAAGCGATTAACACACCTGTGTCCTGTACTTTAGGCGAATTGATTTTAAAATAGGTACGTTTTATTGTTTTTATGGTAATACAAAAAATCGGACAAGTGCGAGTTGGACTCGCGCACGAAGGGTTCCGTACCATTAATCATTATAGAGCAAAAATAGGCAAAAATTGTGTTTTTTGTATGGAAGCCCCCCTTAATTATGTATTTTATTTAAATTTTATTATTTATTATTGAAGTATAAAAACAATTGAGTATTTTGTGAACATTTCAATATCGAGCAAGAAATTGCAAAAAAATCACGTTTGTTGTATGGGAGCCCCCCTTAAATATTTAATTTATTTTGTTTTTTATTCGTTGTTATAGCGGCAACAGAAATACATAATTTGTAAAAATTTCAATTCTCTAGCTGTTACCGTTCCTGAGTGACAGACAGACGGACAGACATCGAAGTCTTAGTAACAGGGTCCCGGTTTTACCCTTTGGGTACGGAACCCTAAAAAGAGCTATATTTATTTCCTTGTTGTTGTAAGGTTAGGTTAGGAAGCCAACCTAACCTAGCCCAGAAGGCTAATCCAACCTAACACAGGAGCGGTCTGTGCGCCGCACCGCTGCTGAATACGAAACGGTAACAGCATACACGCATTTACATCGTGGTGTTAGCAATTTTAAATGACAATGAAATAAATATAGCTCTTTTCTGTCTCTTGTTATATTGTGTAGACGAGTAGCCAGCTGTTAACCTTTTTCGGTTCATAAACCCTGACCTTATTCATTTGGTGCAAACTCCAGAATACTCGACATTAAGCCGAGTGTTAAGAAAATAGGGGACGGTGAGCCTAGATGAGGTACATAAGGTTAAGGTAGGCTCTTGTAGAGAAGACAATAATATACTATCCTTAGGTAATTCACCTTGACCCGCCATCCCATAACATAGGTCTACAAAAACATACTTTTTTCTTGTGCCTGCTACTTAATGGCTATTATCCACTGACCTCCATTATACAAGTACGCTGGACTAATGATACCCTTTGAAATGGCAGCTATTTTTTGTGCCTATATGAAGCGGAATCAGCTCCCCCAATGTGAGTGATAGGAACTAAATTTGACGTAAAAACACAGAATACAAATTACTCACGGACGTAAAAATGACGTTTGAAAGTCGCCATATTGGCGCTGATAGCAGTAGTGGGAGTATTTGGAACTAATACTAGTGATGACAACCAATAACGATTAAGCGGCCATTTGCAAGTTACGTCAAATTTAGTTCTCTTCCCTCTCACTGGAGGCGCTGATTCCGCTTCAAATAGGCACAAAAAAAAAGTGGGTATCATATGTCCAGCGTACTTGTATAATGGAGGTCAGTGCTACTATCCGATTGTTTGTATTGAAAATTAACCAAAAACACAAATTTCAAAAATGAAAGTTTACTTTTATAGTCTAGGCGAAGACCAGTAAAAATATAAGATTTTTGCAAAATTCTTAGAGACTAACTCTCGCCGTAACCAAGATAAAGGGGTTTGGGGGGATATAAGAGTTGTAAGGGGAAGTGTGTCACTGCTACTCATTGTACGTATTCAATTTTTAGATAAATTATTATGAGTTTTATGTACTTTAAAGCGTAAAAATATCTGGAAACATGACGTGTAAAATGGACGTCAAAAGTTTTTGCTATATTTTCGGAAAATTTAATGAAGTAAGAGCAAAAAAGTTACTTGCATCAACAAATAGTAGTATTTATCAAGCCTTCGAAATATATTTTAAACTTCCTATTAAAAGCCAAAAAAAATATATATGGGCCCCACATATCTCACGTACTTACTAAAGAGGCACTCTACAAGCTATGTTTGCAGTGTGCCACCTAAATACAAAAAAAATATCAATTTTTAAACCTCATTTCTATATTTTTTCCTTCTTAGTGAATGTCAATAATGATATAAATGTAATAAATAAATATGTTTTATTCTATTAATACCAAACTAAGAGAAATAAAATACAAGCGGCACCTGCCTATTCTACAAAATATACTAGAAAAGTTTTTGCTACATTTGCGGAGAATTTATTAAAATGAGTGTTAAAAAGATAGTTGTATCAATAAAATAAAGACTTTGTTAAGCCTATTAAATAATTTTAAAGTTCCTATTCAATACTAGAAAATAAATAGGAGCGCCACTTATCTATACCGGAGCACACAGCAAGCTGTATTTAGGGTATGCTCACCTAGATACATAAAATATTAATTTTTAAATCTAAATTACATATTTTTTCCATTTCAATTTTATTTTGCGAATATAAACAACGATATAAATAAGAAAATTAATCATATATTTTATTATTTTAATACATAACTAAAAGAAGAAAATTCAGGTTTTCTTCAAAATTTGAAAGTTCAAAAGCTCTGTTTCTATAAAAGCAAACTTTTTGAGTTAAAAATCACTGATTCTATAATTAATTAGGTGTAAAACATCCAAATAGGGTGCACAGAACTCAGGCACAAAAATCGTGTCGACTAGTGATATAATTATTATGATCACTGTAGCTGTTTTTGTATGTTTATTTCCAAGATGGTCATGGAAAATCATGTACTTCTAACCACAATGCATATTATCTCTAAATAGGGTATATCGGATCCCTTTAGTTACAAACATTTAATGTATTGTACCCGACACAAATAACTACAAATGATTGCGCCAACTTGCTCTTTTGAACTTGCGAAATCTGTTTGGAGTTTAATATAAAGTTTGGGACAAACTTATGCAGTGTTGAAATGTCCCCGAATAAGTTTTTAATGCGATAGTTTTGAAACTGATATACTGTAATAGTAAATATTGAAGTATATAATATGTACAGGGTATACTTTTACATACCTATTTTAAAAATATATTTACGCAGTGTTTAGTATGTATGTATTTTTAACATATAAACAAGGGATATAAATGGGATAGTGTGTCTGTCTATTACCTCCTTACGCGCGAGTAACTGAACTACTCATTAACATTAAGCCAGGACTTAACAGGAAGGGACGTAGAATAGTTTTCATCGAGGAAAAATATAAGATTCCGGCGCGATAAACGAATGTCGGCGCGAAGAAAGTACATAATATAATATGTAGGTAAGTTGACACCAACACCAATAACTTTTTAGTTTTGTACTCGTTAGATTAAAACGAGAAAACTATTCGTAGCAAAACATTAATGACTCTTTATAGTTCGTAGGCCGTAGCAAGTCTTTTGTCAAATACGTAGCACCTCGTAGCACCTCGTAGCACCACGTAGCGCCACGTAGCACAACGTAGCCCCATTACAAACTGCGTAATATATAAACAAACAAAACATCAAAATTCAAGGCTACGTCTGTATGTCAGTTGAAATAGATTATAGAATATACTTATTGTTATAACTTTTCATATGTACTAAAGCTCGAAGGACAGAACTACATTTAACAATGTATTTAACTTTAAAAGTTAGTACGGAAAACGCGGGCAAAGTCGAGATATTCCCGGGATCTTTCGGAATACTTGCAATGGATATGGCAGATGTTGGGATAAAGTTTATTAACAATTTCGTCACAATTTTAATTATGTTTTACGCTTTGTGGCTCCGCGCGCGACAAGGGAAAGTTTGTAAAAGAATTTGTGAGCGAAAATTACTGCCGTTGGAGTTTAGATGAATACGGGTGTATGTTGAGTATTTTTGAAATGAATCTATCTTTAACTATGTTTTGAATATTTTGAAATATTTTATATAGAATACGTAGTGGTAATTATTGTTCTGAATAATAGTTTTTTTTTTAGTTAAAATATTAGTTTTATTTATAGTGACTTTTCTATTTCGATACTATTCTTAGAGTATAGCTCGTAAGCAATTAATAGTAAAAGATGGGACAATGTGGAACTTTTCATCAGTAATTTACTTGTAGTTGTAAACTGATCTAAGTTTTTAGGTATAAGGTCATTGCTATTATTATACTGTAATTTAAAATACATTAATCAATACCACGCAATACTGCAATATGCAAAGATTTCAAAATTATGGATGTAAGATGGACTTTGAAATAAATTCATTCATAGACAGGACAGAATATAGCGGATGTACGTAATTTGGCCAAGTTAAGTCAAGTCAATGTTAACCGTGAGCTACAATGGATGCCTGTCGACTGGGCTTGACATAGCCCGACCAAATAACGTAGGTAGTAGTAATAAATTTTCTCTGATGAAAAAATCTTCATACAACCTCAGAGTAGTCATGCAATATTTGTAGATACAATATCATGTTATATGGATAACAAATCTTGAAATGTATAACCAAAACTACTCTGCGGACCGCGTTACACAATAATATTATATAATATATAGATTATACATACAGATAAGCAAGTAAGTATAATATAGTGAAAGACTATAATATACTTACTTACTTATAGCTGTTATGTATAGACTCAGACTTGAAACAAAGTGAAAAGTATATTTACGATATAAAACTTAACAATCAATTAAGGAGGCGTCAATATAACTTTTTAAAGGTGATCGCATGACACAGAACACCCACGCGGTACAAGGGAACATCCATAAAGCACGTCACACGATTTTCATGATTTTTAGACCCCTTCTCCCTCCCTTGCCTTTAACATTTGTGAGAGCCCCCACCTCCCTAGTATGACGTCACGCAATTTTACATAGTTAAAATTTAAAATTTCGCTATTTAATTTATTAATTTTAAAATGTGATGTCACAAAACTAAGGACCCCCCCGCTTCCTTGTCACATCATGTCATACTTCGTCGACCCCTCTCCCCTCCTTTAGGTGTGACATACTTTATGGATGAACCCCATCCAGGCCGTTACAGGGCGACAATGTCAAGTTGTCTCTCTTCTCTCTGTTCAGCGTTATTTTTAGATGGCCCTTCGGCCGAGTGGTCTCGTGGGTCAACAGTTAAGTGTTCGTGTACACCGTTATCTGCAAAGTTGCTTACACAAACAAAGCGCGGCAAAAGTGACAGTTATTTTTTTTAATTTTTTATTCGATGGCGCAAGATTAAAAGTTTTGACACATAATTTTTAAGCCCGACAAATAGTTTGGGTAATTTATAACGTTGTTAGATTTGAAAATATGATTAGATTTAAACATTCAGCTTTCTTGCAGCTTTTATTTTAATCTTGGTGGTGCCAGATTAAAAGTTTTTGACGCATAATTTTTAAGTCTCACAAATAGCTTGGTTAATTATATATCATTTTAATTTTAAATTTAAATTAGATTTAAACTTTCAGAGTTTTGAAGCTTATGGCCTGAATTCACTTTGATTAGTGATAAGTGCAGGTGATTATTGCAGGTGATTAGTAATCAGGAGAAAGTAAGTGTGGACAGCGACTGATTAGTGCAAGTCCTTTATTTTCTCCTAATCACTAATAACCTGCACTCGCACTAATCAAAGTGAATACAGGCCCTTAGAATGAGTTGTTTAAGTAGATTTTTGATTTGACAATAGTTTTAAGCATGTTGACCTTGACATTTATCGCTTATGCAAATTCGACTATAGCATTTGCGTCTTAGTGGATTAGTATTAATTATGCACCAGCATTCCACGTAAAGTATTCTCGGATTTGATTAATACCTTTTTGAATCGCTATTGTTTTTATGGTATCGAGTCACGATACAATAAGGTGAACGTTACGTTTTATTTTGTTTCGGATAAGTTGTTTAACAGTCGGCCTTGATATGAATTATTGTCTTGTTAAGTAAAAGTATTGAATTTGAAAAAAAGTATAATAAAACATGATTATTGTAATTAAAACAAAATTGTTAAAATGTAATCTTTCCAATAACTAAATTATTTGCATTAAATTTATGCGCATAATAAATTTTAAACCTAAAAATATTGCAATATTAGTAAAATAGGGAAACATAATTTATTACATTTAAAATAATTGTATTTGTTGTCTAATTGTAAAATATAGAAACTAGCATATAATTAGAGCTCCAAATAAACGATAGTTATTTTAACAACAAACGCCGTAGATACTTGTTTACAAAATAAATTCGAGTTTAAGTGTACGAGTTAATGACTTTTATAGCATTCACGAGAAAGCTTGTTACAAAACGAATTAAACATTTTTTAACCCAAAAACATCCAAACTAATCTTGTCTCTCTCTGTCTGTCCGTCTGTCTCCTCTTCACGCCGAAGCCGCTGAACCGATTTTGAGTCCCGGGAAAGGACATAGGATACTTTTAATTCCGAAAAAATTGACGGATCCCGCGCAATAACCGAATTTTGATGCAACGGAGCTGCGGGCGTCATCTAGTATGAAAATATATCAAAAGAAAAAAATATTAAAAGGAAAGAAAGCTTCTCGGTGACAAGTTTGCCGTAGCTTAAAAAGTTAGATCCAGTATCCATCAATATTGAAATACCTTATCTGAGGGTTTTCTCCTATTGTCAGAAGTAGGGTAACAGATTACGCAAGTATTTTCTTGAGGAAAAGAATTTCCGTTTCCTGTAATCCACTGATAAGAGCGCGTAAGCCAACTTTAAGCTGATACTCTATTTGCGGGAATAATAACGTATTACTAGGTAATGTATATTTATGAGTCTATTTTTATATCTTGTTTACGATATAAATCTATAAATTCATATTATTTTGAAATAAATACGTAAACCTCGAAGATAATATATCCTTTTATGCTCTCATATGCCTAGAGGAATTATTTAAAACCGACACGACTGGTCAAACGCGGGACTGGATACATGTTCGACGCATGGATACGTATTAATGGATAGTCTTTCTTGTTAGACAATCATTGTCCTAAACCAAACTTAAAAAATACGTGTGGCACGCGGGGACTGCCGCGGTAAAGCTATTGCATAGCATCTAGTCTATACACTTACAAACACCGTGCCGAAGTGTGAAACGACGTTGAACGATGCACGGCTTTCAACGCCGCACCGCTGTGCCGGTCGTAGGTGTTAGGTTTATTTTAATTACGGAATTTCTTGATTCGGTCGCCGCGCTTAAAGCCCGCGATAAAAGCTATGCAATAAATTAAGAACACAGTTAAATATTATAAGAAGTAGTCAATGGTAAGCTAGATGCTCCTTCCCTTATGGACAAATTGCAGTTTGCTGTCCCACGACCAGTAGCCCTAGCACGGCGACCAGTAGAAATGCGAAAGTATAGACAAGCTGTGGACATAAACTTAAGGTGCCGCGCCGTTCCGATCTTTACCGCGGCTAATCGCGACCAACGAAAATTCAATTAAAATTCCACTTTATGACAGACTATACTATATATCATAAAGTAGGATATTATTTAAATTTTTGGGACTATAGTCTGTCTTAAAGTGGCATTTTAATTGAATTTTTCGGAACGAAAAAAGATCGGAACGGCACCTCAAGTTTATCTCCACAGTTTGTGACTATAGTCTGTCATAAAGTGGCATTTTAATTGAATTTTTCGGAACGAAAAAAGATCGGAACGGCACCTTAAGTTTATCTCCACAGTTTGTCTATACTTTCACATTTCCACTGGTCGCCGTGCTAGGGCTACAGGTAGTCGTCTGCATAATAGGAAAACTTTTAGTTTGTCCTTATCTCGGACCAACTACTGTCAGCCGTGCTAGCGTACGCCAACGAGAAAATTTTGTCTACACGTTTTCTCGATGTTAGCTGGTTTATCTCTTCATCTCTATTGACCCTAACATGACATACATTTTTGCTCGTACGTCTGTCGTCAAAATTAGAGATAATTTTGTTTTTAAGTGTTAGGCTAGTTTTGTGAACTTTTATTAAAAAAAAACAAAAGAAGTCGATTATACTAAATACATAATATTCTATGTCTAACAATAGTTTTTTTTTGTTGCAGGCCAAGAAGCGGTCTATTAGGCGTGTTGCAGAGACTCGCGCGCCCCCTCCTGTGACTAGCCAGGCTTCCCGCACGAGGCACGGGCGGTGGATTGTAAGTACTAAGTATTTATAGTTCTAGGAATAGTTAAATTCAAATTCAAATTATTTATTTCAGACTTTTGTCCATATTTTAGTGTTAGTAGTTAAGGTCAGGGAAAAATTGCATTTTTTTCGTAAAATGACAAACCTTTCCCTTGCGTAGCTCATAAAGTTGCTAGATTTTGTTTTTGGTAGAAAAACTAATTGTGTAGTTTTGAAAAAAAACATACTATAGCAAAACGAATACATAGTACGTAGCAGATAAATGTTTGCGAAGCGCGTGCAAATGTAATTTTACAGCTCATATATTCTGGAATTCCAGTTTAATAATGGCATTTGAGCTCCGAATAGATTTAGTCTGAATGTTCCGTTTAAACGTTTACACAAGCTTTGCCTAATATACCATTCAAAGTTATTACAGCATTGTTACGTTATATTGCCATTTGCGAGTGGCTTCATAGTGGGCACTTGAATGTTCTCGTTGAAGGTCTCTTTGGTCAATGTTGCCGACCGCTCGTTAATGTTTTGTTTGTATCTGTCGTTGCAGAGGCGTGGGGCGCGGCGCGTGGCGGCGGCGCGGGCGCGGGCGGCGCCATGACGCGGCGCCCGCCACCATGACGCTGCCGCCGCCCGCGCGCCCCGCGCACTACCCCGCCGCGCACCGCGCAATGCGCTACTACCGCATCTGGATCTACGCGTGCAACGGGGCTCTGCTGCTAGGGGCGCTGGCGTTCTGTGCCGCCGCCGGCCGCGCCCTCGTCGACTACCGGCGCGCGCTCGTGCCCGGCCTCGGCGCCGCCCAGCCTGGCTTCCTCTACGGCTACGCGGCGCTGCCCGCGCAGGCTGGCCTCCTGCAGCTGCTCGGCTGCCTGGCCGCCCTCCGCCTCTCCGAGAAGATGCTCAACGCCTACTGGCTGGCCCTGCTGGCGCTCCTCGTCGGCGACGCGGCGATCGGCGTGTACTGGGCGTTCAGGTTCGAGCGGGTGTGCCGGGAGCTGCGGCCGCAGCTGCGCATTCGCCTGGCGCGTGACTATGACCTCGACTCGCACTTCTCCGAGGCGTGGGACCGCCTCCAGCGGGAGCAGCGGTGCTGCGGCGTGACGGGGCCAGCGGACTTCGCCGCCTTCAACCGGACGGCGCTGCCGCCGAGCTGCTGCCGCATCCCGGCGCACTCGCCCGCCGTCACGCCCACGTCGCTCGCCGCCACCATCCCGTCGATGCTGCCCTACACGCCGGTGCACTGCGTCCCACACACGGCCGCCTGCGCCGAGCGCCTGCTTACCTGGCTCCGCCGCACCGCCGATGCGCTGTTCGTCCTCGGGTACTGCGTCATAGCGTTTCTCAAGTTGTGCTTCCTCGGTATTCTCCGGTACGAGATAAAGGAGATGATCCAGAAAATCAAGATCCTGAAGAGCGAGCTCGGGAACGGCGAACTGCTCGAGGGCAGCCCGCTCCACGGTGGGCCGCTGTCGCAGACCGTGGTCGTGAACGCGGTGAACGCCAACGGTGGCGTGCGCGCGCACGGCGGGAGCCCCGAGCGGGCGGGCGAGCGGGACGCGCTACTGGGCCGGGCGGCGGAGCCTGCGTCCCGCCGGAGCATCCACGAGGAGACGCTCGGCCCGAAGAACGTGAACGGCAACAACAACTGCGAGATGCGGGAGCTGGCCCGCGGCGAGTACCGCCCGCTGGCGATGGACAACGCGGCGACCAGAATCTGACTAAGATGTTACTTGGAGCGACTGTTCGGGCGACGCTGGCGCTCGTTCCCGGCGGACGGGTTCGAGGTGGAGCCGCCGCTGGGGCGCGGCGTGCCCGTGTGCGTGCGGCGCTCGGGCGCGCGCGTGCGCCTCGACCACCGCCGCCACACTCGCTCCGAATTCGAGCTGTAAGCGAACCAGCGGCCGCCGCCGCGCCGCCGTCGTCGGTGTCGTCACCGGTCAATTGTGAGTAACTGAGACTCGGTGGGGGAGTGTATTCGATAATAACGTAGTCTAGCGACGACTGCTTCAGTGAACCGAACGTTAGATACATTATTTATCAGCAGGGTGATGTGTGAGGACATATTATGGCATTAGAAGAATCCAAACGATACCACGAGCAAAGCTTGTGTTTAGTTCCTATGCTTGGCATGTATTCTAGAGAATAATTTTACGAGAGCTTTCTGACAGAAAATAAGTTACTAATGTTTTGCGAACGAAAATAAGTAACTTCCCTTAGTTAATTAGAAAGAAAATAGAGTTGAAAAAACATTTATTTTCTGTCAGAAATAATATTTCTTTTATTTACAATAATAATAATTAGAAATAGAAGAATTTATAATTTGCATTTTGTAATATAGTTTCATAAAAGTTTGAAAATTTTGCGTCGTTACTATTTACATCTTAATTATCGATTTTCAGAGTAATTCTATAGCTTAAGTCGTTATTATTTTGTTTGAATATTATAGTATTGGATATCATATTGCTACAAAGCATCAAATTGTTGTACCTATTTACCAAACAATTGTACCGTGTATCTGACAAAGTTTGAAACGTGTTAGTCTTACATTTTTTTTTCATTGTTCTCTAGGAATAAAACCATCAAAATTACCCGAAAATTTTCATGGCTTTACGGTATAAAATTTTGGTATTGATTACCTAACTTTTTGTAAGTGTTATATTTTAAACAAAGACTGATCGTGAATTGGCAAAATTTATTTTAAACGGGCTAACATCGATTCAAACTTTAAAGATACATTTTCGTGTTGAATTTTATTGTAAATAAAATAGTTTAAGTAGACTGTTGCAGTAATATCGTAAAACGCCAAAAACTCAAATAATAACTAGAGCGATGTGGAGTAAAACCTAATTTATTACTGGCTGTTCTCTCCTTATTAGCACTTTAAGTTCTTAAAAGTCTTTACCTCTTGTGGGTTAAAAAAATAGCTTTTGAAATTCGGTATTTAACAACGTAAAAAAAATACGAATCTATACTTTACAATATTTCTGCAACATACGATGAGTGTGAATGCCAGATCGAAATAGTACTGATGAGCTTAACGACGTAGTGCCTATAACTTTGTGCTTACAGTAACAGCAATCTTTATATTTATTTATCCCTAAACACCCTTACTACCTAAATACTAGGGCTAACTTTTGTTTAACAAATAGAAAGGTCTATTATCATGTTTGAATGCTAATAGGATACGACCTTTTACGCGTTACGTGACAGTGACTTTTTCGTCAATCTTATTGTGTCCCGCGTTTTTCCGACAACGGTTCTATTGGTTATTAATATCATTTTGACGTTAACAACCAATAGCAATATTGTATTATCGGAGTAGCTAGCTCCGTTCAAAAAGATCATTAATCATAGATTCAAAATGGTATCCTAATAGAATTTAAATCTGATAACGCAATAACAAAACGGGAGCCTGAAGCATTATCCGCAAATACCTTGTGCACACGAATCTATAATTAAAGACGAGGTGGATGAACACGATAACTAACAGTAAAAAAAAAAATGCCGTTTTTTGTATAAATGGAGGCTTTAGGGCCGGAAAAGTGATTTGAAATTTAAAAAAAACTGCATTTTACGTGTAGCCAAATATATTAGACAGATGACGAAGTAGATAGGTTACAAGGTTTGTTTAAATTATAACGGGAAAAATGACCAACTATCCTTATGTGGTAAAATGTTAATTATGTGGTTCTTCCACTCACGTCTTCATTATTATTATTATTATAAGAACGCAAATACAATATAAGTATATCCGACAGTATGCTGGTAGTCCCTTACTTTTGTTATATATTTTTGATGGCTGTGTAAAGTATGAGGGAATGATTTACTCGATTCATTTAAGGCTTGTTATACAATATTAGCGAACGAAGTATACTTAGAAAGAACTAGCATGTTCATAGAGTATCATCATCATCACAAATATTTCCGCATTATCGCAAAAGAACCAAAAACATGTTCACACTGTTTTTATACAACGTAGAGCTACGTGTCTAGTTCTTTCACTTCAGGCGGAGAGCTCTATTACACTTGTCCGATTTGCAGGATAAGTGCAAGTTGTAACCTTAATAAATGAAAACATTGATTTTCCTGAGCAGCAGGCGTAGCATGGTCACTATAGAAACGGTTTCTTTCTACGGAAGAATCGACATACTGACAGATTTTATCGACAAAATGGCGGATTTCCATTGTCTAACTGTCACTTTGTATATTCTTCCGTAGAAAGAAACCGTTTCTATAGTGACCATGCTACGCCTGCAAGTGTAATATCTAAACTTTGACACATTGTATGAAATGATGATTAAATATGCAGCTATCAACATTTTTTATTCTGAAAATTGAACGAGTGTAATTATAACTGTAATCGACTACAAACAAGACAGATCTCGAGCCTCAGTGAAAACTATTTACAAAAGTGTTTGTAAACCTACCCATTTGTAATATTACAGTTGTAACTTTCTAGAAATATTGTAATTGATAATAATGTAACGTAACTTATTATGTTCGCTTAGAGTAGGTGTAAAATTTTGTGAATTTATGCAGAAAAATAGTTTTTTAATATTGTTGTCACTGAATGTACCAATCTTATTAATATTTGTACCTATACTCGGAAAGTTGGTTACTCGTAGTTAGGATCAAATCTAAATCCTGCATTTCTTCCAAAATGGTAAAATAATATGTGCCTTGGCTAAAATAATATAACTCACGTTATGTTTAAAAATACAATTGTTATTTAAATTTGGAAGCACGTCTTCGTCTCTAACGTGCTGCCTACTTTGTTCGATTTAAATTTCAAATCTAAATGTATTCTTAAAGAAATATTAGTATGGTCTGGTATAAAGATATTTCAGAGGCCATGTAACTTTTACTTTTTTTTTTATAAAATAAGGGGGCAAACGAGCGAACGGGTCACCTGATGGAAAGCAACTACCGTCGCCCATGGACACTCGCAACATCAGAAGAGCTGCTGGTGCGTTGCCGGCCTTTAAACTCTTTTCTTCCTTTAAACTCAATGTTTTTACCGGAAGTAATATTATACTGATTTATAACTTTGTAGTCGTTAATTTTAGTAAGTCAACGAAAAATCAAGTAAACATAATTTTCATCAAAACAGCGTTTGTACACGCCATTCTACATAGACTGGTATAACTTATTTTAAGCTGTTGCTCTACAAATATGTCGCTTTACTAATTTAAAGCGACATATTTGTAGAGCAACAGTGACGTTATGAGTTCCTTTAAAATATTTTAAATATTACGTTCTGTATTTTTAAGTAGAGCAACCATTACTACCGATTTTCTTATACCAGACTATAATATTTATTGAAATCTACATTTCTTGTACTTATTTGTACCTCTGGACGTAGCTCTGGACATAGTATTCGGACCCGTTTTGTTTATATTATAAGAGTTTGTTGTAAAATACCTTTTTATTTCGATATGTTCTCCGTTGCAACTTTCCGAAGGTACGCACTAGGCGACTGAGAGCTAATATTATCATAATAAATGCATTAATAAAATCTTTGTTAAAAACTTGTACTTCTTTCCATCCTTCCAATAGATACATTTAAGCTGATCGCACATTTGTCAGCACCGTACGCGCCGTATGCGTCGAACGCATACGCACCGCATATTTCACGAAATGCGGCGCGGGAACGAACGAATGTGCGAGGTTTCACATCATTTCATACAACGAATTCTAAAATGCGACACGTTCGGCGCGTGCGTGCTGATAAATGTGCGACCACCCTTAAAGACCCATTATATTCATCTGGCCGCAAGTAAGTAAGCGAGTAAGCGTCCACGCAAGTCTCCCTCGGTAATAAAGTATTTTGTTGCTGTTCCCGTATTCTATGTACACTTCTCGTACAGACCCATGAAAATTGTAAAATACTTTCAGTTTTTTTTAAACAGCATAACAAACGATTTTTTTTAAAACAGGCTTGGGACCACCGCACATTCCCATCACTGTATTTCCTATGTCGTTAGATCGACAGCGGTATCCAACTACAAAAACCTTTTGATATGATCTCTTATCAAACGAATGTTAACAAATGTTTAGGTTATCTGAAAATAGCTACAATTATTATTGTTGTGAATTTTATGAATATGTGCAAAAAGTTTTCTAGAGTAATGAGCAAAAAATCGCACAAAAATCTGGTCTCGTGTGGTCTCGTAATCTTGTACAGACAGCTAACATATGACGTCATTATTCAGGAACGTTCGGGGAAAACAGCGCGTATCATATTTCAAATGTTAAGTAGTACTGATAAAAATTTTAAAGGGAAAATTTGTTGAAGCATGGTAGATTTCTTGAAGGTTTTTCTTTTAATTTGAATGGCACATAAACCAATAAAATATGATTGGATTTATAAGTACTTCAGAGAACTCAAAACAAAACACATTAATAAAAATACTTAAATAAGTAGTTTATTTTTCGGGAATTTTTGGTTTTACTCTAAATATGGTTAAAGTACTCTTACAACTTGTGTTTTATAGTATACAGTTTTTAAAAAATTCTAAAGAACTGATCGATTTTTCATAGCTTTTATATATAATTAATGCCCTATTATTTATGGAACGCAACTACTACATTTTATGTTATGTATTCTTTCATATAAACGGCAGAATTACATGTGCATGCAGGGAAGGGTCGGGGTCACTCCCTTTAAGAAAAAAATGTTCCCAAGTGTTCATCGTTCGAGCAAACCGTGTACTGTTAACTAAAGATGCAATTAAGTAAGTGTTCATTGACCAATCTCGTAATATATGTATGTGAGTATTTGAAACTATAGTTTATTCGTATTGATGAGAAAGGAGAGAATGTGTTGTGTTCACAGTAAAAAGGGAGTTTTCTCTACGTGTGTAACGTAGTATAGGTGAAAACGTGCGAAAACTATAGGTACATGCCAAGTAAATAATATACATCAAAAATTTTCCAATTTAGACGTTAATGCAGGGAATCGCTTTTTTTAAAGAACGTGCATAAACTATAAATACATGATAATTGACAAGTAAATAATCGAGTACAAGTTTGGTACAATACTTCACAGCACATTTGTTCTCTATAAAATGCGAATAAAACAGCTTCCGTAAATGGTTCTCCATTTTCACGTAACAGTCAACTCCGTGATTAATTACAGTGTCTAATCTACTCGTACCTTCTATACATTATTATCTGCTTCATACATTCATTACGAACTTTGCCTAAACTCTCAGCTTATAAAATATTACGTAGATAATTTTATTTATAACGGTTCTTGATGAGTGTTCAAATTCTATGAATTATATTGAAATAGGATTGCATACATTTTACGTAACGATTTGAACATTATAATTTAAATGCAATATTAATGCAGCTTTGTTGTTTGTTCAATCTAATCCGTCTATAAAATTCATAACATAATCATTACGGTATTTTTATGAAATGTAAGTAAAATCGGTGTCTTAATTACTCATTAATTAATTTTGCTACTTAGGTGCTGACGTCACTACAATCCCAACGCGTATAGACTTTAGTTAAAACAATGAAATCCCAAACAAGCGACTGTCAGCCACACACCTTTAATTAGTCGGGCGAGACTAACAAACACCGTATAATGGGGTCAGACCTTTAGATTACGAGGACTTACGGCCATCGGAAATTCCACTAATGACTAAACTGTAAAACGATTTAGTTACGTGAGACTCCTAACAAATGTGCCAGTTGCACGCCACCCTGTCCGTGTACCTGTTTTGGGGCTTTATTTATGTTTTCGCGGGAAACGTAGAAAATATGTTGATGTTTTTTTAGAATTCGTGTATATTTACAATTTATTAAAGGTCTTAATTTTTAACCGACTTCCAAAACGGAGGAGGTTGTATGTTCGTCTGTTTATATATTTTTTTGTATGTTCAACGATCACTTCGCCGTTAGTGGACCGATTTTCAAGATTTTTTCGCTATTGTATAGGCTATAATCCGAATTTGGTACCATGTTCATAATAAAGGTGACTTGATGATGGGATCCATAAAATAAAATAAATAAAAAATAGTTTTATTTCTGAATAGATTTTAAAAAAATGCTTTCAGAATGTTGATACTACATGGTGCCTACCACCGGTTCGGGAACTAACCCGGCGAGAAGAACCGGCGTAAGAAACTCGCACGGGGCCCACTTTTTTACCAAAAAAAGTGAGAAAAAAATTAATCTTTTAAATAAAATTTACAATGTTGTAACTTAAAATTATACAATGTCAACATAATTGTAAGTCATACACTAATGTAGAAGTAGCCTTGCAAGAAGCCATCCTACTCCCAAGATGTGCCATCGTTTATGAAATCATTGACCTTATAATAGGCTTTGGCACACAAACGTTCTTTGACTACTTTTTTAAATTTATTAATGGAAAGATTTTGAACGTTTTCTGGGATTTTATTGTAAAGGCGTATACATTGACCTTTAAAGGATTTACTGACTTTACTAAGTCTGATCACCGGCATATCTAGCTTGTGCTTATTTCTAGTATTTCTACAGTGAATGTCACTTTTAACTTTAAATTTACTTATATTTTTTCTAACATATATTACATTATCCAAAATGTATTGAGAAGCAACAGTTAGAATACCAATTTCTTTAAATTTATCTCTCAGAGATTCTAAAGCAGACATTTTATAAATAGAACGTATGGCTCGCTTCTGCAGCACAAATATTGTATTAATGTCGGCAGCATTTCCCCATAAAAGGATTCCATATGACATCCTACTATGAAAATAACTAAAATATACTAATCGTGCCGTGTCTTCGTCAGAAATTTCTCTAATTTTTCTGACTGCATATGCTGCAGAACTGAGCCTACCTGCAAGATTAGCAATGTGAGGACCCCACTGTAATTTACTGTCAAGTGTAATACCTAGGAATACAGTGTTATCTACCAAATTCATCTTCTCATCATTTAATAGTACATTGGTTTGGACTTGCCTAACATTGGGCAAAGTAAACTTTATACATTTAGTTTTACTTGAATTTAAAAGTAAGTTATTAACATTAAACCAATATACTATTTTTGAGAGAGCACTGTTTACCTCGTCGTAGTTCGACTGTTGTCGCTTCACTTTAAAAATAAGTGAAGTGTCATCAGCAAAAAGCACTATCTCATTATTATTATCCTTTACTAGATAAGGTAAGTCATTTATATAGATGAGAAAAAGAAATGGGCCTAATATAGATCCCTGTGGGACGCCTAATTCTATTTTGGTTCCATTGGACCTTTTACCATTTACCTCAACCCTTTGAGTCCTATTTTTAAGGTAAGAAGTCAAAAGGCTGAGAGCAGAGTCCTTTATGCCGTAGTGGCGCAGTTTCCTGATCAATGTAGCATGCTCAACACAATCGAAGGCTTTGGAGAGATCGCAAAACACACCTAAGGCGTCCTGCGACTCCTCCCAAGCTTCAAAAATACTACAAAGAAGTCCTATACCAGCATCCGTTGTGGATCGACCCTTAGTAAATCCGTATTGATTATCGTGTAGCAAATTATTTGAATTAAAATGTACTAGTAATTGTTTTAAAATAATTTTTTCAAATATTTTACTAAAGGTCGGTAGAATCGATATAGGCCTGAAATTCGTGGGATCCGATTTACTTCCGGCTTTGAATAAAGGAACAACCTTGCTATGCTTCATTAAGTCAGGAAAAACACCATTTTTTATGCAGTCATTAAAAATCATTGCTAGATGAGGAGCTACGATGTCAATTATTGATTTAATAATTTTTGTAGACATGCCCCAGAGATCAGCAGTATTTTTTATATTCAACAATTTAAAGGTATCAATAATATCACTGGGGTTAATTTCTCTAAACTTAAAATTGACATCACACTCCTTTACATTGTCTCTGAGTAGCTTTTCGGCAGCTTCAGGTGAAGAATTTAAATTTTTAGTCGTTGAGACCGGAATGTCAGCAAAAAACTTTTCAAAGACCGTCGCAACTTCTTGATCATTAGTAATCTTTTTATTTTCAAAGTTTAGTTCAAAATCAGAGCTGCGACAGGATACATTTCCAGTCTCATCAGCTATTACCTGCCATGTTGTTTTTATTTTATTTTTAGAGTTTTTAATTTTATTTTTTATGTACAGGGCTTTTGCAGCTTTACAAACTTTTCTAAAGGTTTTTGAGTAGTTTTTAACATATGCTTTAAATGCTTCACTATTGTTAATACTCCTTTCATCATATAGTTCATATAATCTTTTCCTACTAATTTTAAGTAATCGAGGGAATTCCTCGCTATTTATACTGAAATTTATCTGGATGATATTGTGTATTTCGATTCATCTGAAGTATTTCAATTTAAATGGAAATATATTATGGTGATATTCTAAGTAAATCTTACCAAGAAGTTAGATTTTGCGCCAATATATACCATGGTTCGAAGGTGGTGAACAGATCTCCGGCCTCCTTATAGATACATGTTTGAGGGTTTCGACGTTGTTTTAAGAATTGAAGGCATATGTTAATGGTACATTAGATTAATCATCATTATCTTCACTACCCTTACACTTTGCAACATTGCATATTTTCATTTATTGACGCTATTATAAGTGTTATTAGTGTTTTTCATAGTTTTTTACATCGAGACAGATGTCTTTGATCATTATTTCGTTGTTTGTAGACCGATTTCGAAAATTCTTTTGTTGCTGTATAGGGTATAATCCGAATTTAGTACAATGATTTCGAAGGTGATGATCTGATGATGGGATCTATAAGCAATCGAGGGAAATTTTATGAAATCACACATCGTGGTTAAGACTAAGATAAATATAACGTGAATAGTTAACGTTCGTAGTGGTATCTCTTTAGCTATTCACAAGATAGAGGCTCTTTTTAGTTCCGTAGTCAACAAGGAACCCTTATAGTTTCGGTCTGTCCTTCAGTCTGTCTGTCTGTCTGTCCGCGGTTTTGCTCAGAGACTATAGGACCTACAAAGCTGTTATTTGGCATGAATGCACATATTAATGATGCCGATAAATGGTACATAAAATCTTAAAAAAATATTTTTCTTTATGGTACCTTCCCTACACATTAAGCAGGGATAATTTTTTTTCGCGTCCACCCCACCGTGTGGGGTGTCGCTGGTTAAGTTTTTTAAAAATATTATGAAGATTCATAGATTATTTTCCGATTTAGGGATCCGGTGGTGAAATATTAAGTTTTAAAGTGGAAAAAATCGTTTAGAGTCCAGTGGGGGACCCCTTCTACCAGCTAAACGGTTGCTTTTGGAAATGTGAAAAAATTCACGGGAGTAGGAAATATACTGAGTTTAAAAAGAAAACTATCACATCTAAGAAAACTTTGTAAGTTATTGAGTAATAGTCGATCAACTAAAAAAAATGTATTCGGCGAAGTATAAAGGAACTTTTCTTTCAAATTCCTTTGAACGTAACTGAGATGATGTTGTTAGTACTTAGTAGTGTAAAACACGTTATAAATGTACTTACTTACATTCATTGACCATACAAAAATTTAAAAAAACTAGCGGTACTACGGAATCCTATATTGCGCGTGGCCCGACACGCACTTGGTCGGTTTTTAGTTATCTATAAGACCACAACACATAAAGCCTTGTGGTCTTGTAGATAACTAAAAAGAGTATAATTATTATTTTTTAACAAAAAATTTAACCCGACTTCCAAGGTAAAAACAATATTCTTGAAATGATCTAAAAAGTATGAAATAATTGTTATTCTTCATTAGTGCCTTTTCGGTACCGGCTAAGTTCTATGTCAAGGATCTCAGTTCTGAGCTGGTACCAACTTCAAAAGAATGAAAATTGGGTGCAGAAGTAGTTGAGGTTTATTCGAATTCGAAAAAATTAAGAATAACAATTATTTTATACTTTTTAGATAATTTTATGAATATTGTTTTTATTATACCAGGGATTATATACAGGGTGTTAATAGAAATAAGCTTAATTTCTGCAATACGGTATCTCCTATATGTATAACAAATACGAATAACTATACAGTAACTTGTCTTCGTCTAGCACATTGAAAACGTCACAAGACAGACAAAGATAGACTTGTAGAAACATATACATTGAGTCTATACAAGTCAAGACTTGTACAGAACACAATATATTTATCAGGGCGAGTGAAGAGAGCCCTACTATATCCCACAACCTGAGCACTCTTATGGTACACTTTACGGAAACACTATCACGCCTATTGATTTGTGCTTTAACTTATTAATTTTTATTTATATGTAGATGTGTTATCATCAGTCAGTTAAGGTTTGGTTACTATTAAAATAAAATTAAAAAACTGCCTTAACTATTATTACCACGCAGAAAAACGACAAACAAAACGAAAGGTATCCATAAAGTCTAGACAAAAGTTGTCCAAGTCCAACATACACAATATATTTAGTACATCGTGCGGTACTTACCTGCACATTATCCTCCGTCACGCGATAAGCTCGATCCACGTTAGCGCCTCCAATAACTAGCACATCGGCTTCCTCGCCGCCTCTACATTCGGTGTGAAATTTCCTCGTTACGTGATCCAAATCGTTTTTCCTCGCAATCTTATCGCTTCTTCCACTGCTATTCCTCAATTTATTAAACTGGGCCGCTATTTCAGCGCCGACTTTAGCGTTGTTTTTTATGAGCGCGATGTCTGAGATCATTAAGGAAAAGGAATTGCTGCAATTAGTTCTACTAGCATCGTTTTAGGGACACTAACGTTGGTTGATGGTTTTTACAGTGGGTCAAAGGAATTTAATAGTTAATTATCTGTGAATTGGGTTACAAGGATTTGTATATTTTCGTCATTAAATGTTTATATAACTTGTGTTTATAGTAGCTTTACTTACTGACTTAAGAAAATGTTAACAGAGTATAACTAACTGTATTTTAAAAAGATAAAACCGACTTCAAATTTGTACGTAATTGAGAATTAAAACTCCCTATCTCCAAAACTACAGAACCGATTTTGATGAAACTTGCACTATTCCCTAAGTTGAACAATACCGAGTACAACAAAAAAATAATAACTGAAATCGGAATGGTAGTTCCAGGGCACTACCATTCCGATTCTGCAGGGCAGAACACAAACATAAAAACAAACATACAAACATATATACATACATACATACATACACTTTTAAAAGATGAAATTTGGTATAAAAACACAATTGGAACCCTGAAAAAAAAACTTAGGACTGTTGTTATCTCGTAAATGTACAGTTCGCGTAATAAAGATTTTCCACGAAAAAAAAGTAACGAGCAAATCCTATCAATCAACATCCGAACAGTAGAAGAACGAATCTACATAAAACCTATTTGGTTAAAACATGAACCAATTAGTAAAAGGATACTTGTGTTTAACGAAGCGCCCTGGGTCGCTTCAGAGACGGCGGCCAGGAGGAACGGAGTGACTTCCTTGCCTCGGATTCCCCGGAACTTCGCATCTAATAACGCCCGAGATATAGCCGCCTCTATCACGTTACCTGCAACATGAATATTGTTACCCGTTGTACTCTGCATCCATTAGCATATCTTGATGACGTATTAGGTTAGTTTGCATTTCCTTCTCTTGGTATTTTCACTATATTAAAATACATTGTTCTAATAAACGTTTTAAAGCAATCAATGTTATAAATGTGAAAGTGTCTCTGTCTGCTATCTCTTAACGCTTAGGTAAACCGCTCAAACTATTTGAATGTTTGGTATGAAAATACTTATGTAAGAAACATGAAATAATCGGCCAAGTGCGAGTCGGATTCGCGCACGAAGGGTTCCGTACCATTATAGAGCAAAATTAGGCCAAAAATTGTTTTTTGTATGGGAGCCCCCCTTAATTTTTTATTTTATTTTAAAATTATTATTAAATATTAAAGTACACATATAAGTAAGGACTTTATGAAAAATTCGAGTACCTACCTGTTGCCATTATTGATATAGAGCAAAAAAGGCCAAAAAAATTACGTTTGTTGTATGAGAGCCCCCCTTAAATATTTATTTAATTTTATGTATTTGCTGTTATAGCGGCAACAGATATACATAATCTGTGAAAATTTCAACTCTCTAGCTATTACCGTTCTTGAGTTACAGCCTGGAGACAGACAGACAAGGAAGTCTAAGTAATAGGGTCTCGTTTTTACCCTTTGAGTACGGAACCCTAAAAAGACATAGGATAGTTTGTGTCAAAATAAACAGCTCACGCGTTACAGACGAATTTCTGCGCAACGGATTTGCGGACTACGCCTTTTTTTATTTTTTTTTTATTTATGTGGGACTCGCTGCGACCGATGAGATGGTAAGTGGCCGCAGCTCTACCCACTAAAACCCGACCGTGTTCCTTTCTGCGCCGCTACTGACAGATCCACGGGAAATGTGGGGCCACCGCAGTTCTATCAGCGGGCGTCTACCTGGTCGTCGGCAGACACGTCTGAGTTAGGGTGTTCAGACACCCCCCAGGCCGAACAGAGCCCATACTAGGGCTTGTCTAGGCCATTCCTCTGCGTTTACGTCGCGATGCACTGGAACACATAGCGCATCGCGACCCGCTCGGGGGCTCTGTGCAATGGACATCGGCGTCCCCACACCGATGCCCCGAGCTCTCAGGCTATGGCGGAACGTTTCGGTCGTCATGGTTGACCCTACGTCGCCTTGGCCGGCTGCGTCTTCGGGGGTCGAACGCCTCCGCTCGCGTATGCGCTCGGCCTCCTCTTTGGCGGCCATTACTTGCTCAACAAAGTCTTCGACCGCCCTCCATCCTTGATTGCTGCCCAGCATCGAGCAAACCAATCCTGGGAGCGAGGTGTCATATCCGATGGCGGCCGTGAGGGCCGCACGTTGTCCATTCCAAGAGGGACAGACCGACACAGTGTGCTCGGTCGTGTCCCTGTTTTCGTCACAATGGTGGCATCTTGGGGTCTCTTCCCTTCCGACGATTTCGCACAGGTACCGACCGAAGCATTGCGGACTACACCTAGTACTATGTAAGAGAATGTTAACTTCATATAAGTGGACCAAGCTCTAGATAGACGTATTGATTTTCTTTTTAGTCTGTCTCTTGCATTTTTTCAGAATTAAAGCTTTAATTACAATAGAGCGTCTGCAAATTCTCTATTAACCAAGAGATTAATCAAGAGACAAATTAGAAGCGACGTATGCAGTCGCCGGCAACACAATAGACTGAAATCGGAACGTAATGGGATTATTATCGGCTCAGACTTTGCGACGACAGGCCGCAAGCCAGATTTCTGAGGTGTTCGCTCTTTGAAATCAATTTTCTGTGCAATCGATTGTAATTAATGTTCGACCTAGTTCTCGCATTAGTAAATAACTAGTGGCTGGATTTTTTAATCATTAACGATTATGTACTTACTTAAAATTTAAACGTTGCATTGACTGACTTTATTTACAACTGAATTGACAGATTGCGGTGTTCCGATACCTGTTCCAATTTTGAATGGTTTATTCAAAAATGTGAATTGAGCCTAATATTTAAATATTAGGGTCAAATCACTTTTTTGAATTGTTTTGTTGGCAGTAGTAGCTTAAGCTAATAGTGCCAACAATTTCTTGCGACCAGCAAAAACTTGATAAAATATCAAAAGAAATGTAAAAAAACGCCCATTAAATCTGCATGAAGGCCATTAGAAACAAAAGATGTGCATTATTTACAGTCCATAGCGTGTTGTTCTGGCACTGGCACAGCTATGACGATGCCAGAGCCCAGTCGGAAGGTATTCGCAGCCAGCAGTATGCGGGCGGCGTGGCTGGCGTCGGTCGCCCGATTTGGAGCCAGATGACCAGACTTCCGCGTGTAGAAGGCAGGAAAGTCGTGAGTATCGCCGTACGCGCAGACAGTCACACCTTGAGTCTCCTATAAATATTTATATTAAATTATCTAATTTCATATCATATTATTGTAACGCAATATAAAATACGACGTGTTATTATGTATTCTGCAGGCGTGACAAAGTCCATAAATAGGGTTTGTCAACGGAAAAATATACATATATAGTTGTTGGCGGCAAATGTATTTTGATCTCTTTACAACAAAACTTTCTTAAAGGTGCTCCCTCACCGCGAGCATTCGCTTGTAATGTAACATTATATATTCCTTTTTGAGCATTATATTACAAAAAATACCTCCCTGACCGACGAGCATTCACGTGTAATGTAACATTAAAGATTCGACATGAGCATTACATTACAATACTACCTCCCTGACTGACGAGCATTCGCGTGTAATGTAACATTCGACTTTAGCATTCCATAGCTAGTTGATGTTACAAGTTGTATCAAGATATTACACA
The DNA here is from genome assembly GCA_905187585.1 of Cyaniris semiargus. Lineage (NCBI taxonomy): Eukaryota > Metazoa > Arthropoda > Insecta > Lepidoptera > Lycaenidae > Cyaniris > Cyaniris semiargus. The sequence continues at coordinate 9,318,142 of LR994554.1, read as the reverse complement.
CTGTATCATTACAAGGTGCGCATTGTAATGCTCGGCTCTCCTCCCTCACTGATGTAATGCTCGACTTTGTAACGTTACATTACAAGCGAATGCTCCCGCTGATGGAGCACCTTAATACGTAACTAGAGCGCTACGTGTAGAGCGCTTCGCTGCTACGCGCTACGAGTAGTATTATAGTCAATAAATACTTCCAAAAAAACTCCATCAAATGCATGAAAACACATTATTTCCTAACTTCACCAAAAACTATACAGGTGTAACCAGAACACAATATAGGGAAAGCCAGACATTTTCAACACAAAAGGATCCCCAAAATGTAAACAATATCACAAAATTTCCATTTAGAAGCAAATGTTATTTAATAAAAACAAGTGCTTGCGAGAAACCTCTCCAAAGTAACAGGTGGTATATTAATATTGAACAACAAGGTAAGATTACTTTTCCGCGCGAAAGGAACCCGCTCGGTTCTATTAAATATAACGAAGACAACGCTACACGATAATTTCTTCATCGGGAATTCTTTTCTGCGCTCACTGGAGTGTATGATGAAAAAATTGTTTCGCTCAAACCACAGGGCGAAACAGATCCGCAAAGGATTTAATCAGTGTAGGGTTTAAGCTAGAAAAATATAGCAAGTCAAAGACAAAGGAGCACAGATTGTCCTTCGAGACGGATCCAGAATAAGAATCAGCCCGACTGTTGCAAGTTTGTAGGCTTTAGTTTTAATGCTTTGTTTTTACCCGACTATGGCAAAAGGGAGGGAAATGATTTTGACGATCTATGAAAGTATCATTATGTATTTTTATTACGTAGTATACATGCGAAGGTATGTCGATCATATTTTTTTAATATCTTCACACATTGAAGCGCTTGAATCGAATTAGATTAATGGCATTAGCCTACCAGGTACTCCAGAGTCCTGCCAATATCTAGGATGGACTTGACGCCGCTGCAGACCACCAGGGTCTTGCTCCGTCCCAACTCCGTCAGGTCGGCCGATATGTCCATCGTGCTCTCAGCTTCTCTATGGACACCACCTGAAGAACAGAGTTGTAAGAAGGTCTTGTAATTGATAAAGAATGAAATTAATTAGCTTGAATTATCGCTACTTGTCGCTTACGTACCAATTTAAAATTGCTACAGCGCTCTTTTGCGAATTTGTGTGAACGCAATATCAGTTTATAATAAAGGGTAGTAATGGAAATTTATGCGTCAATGTATGAAAATACGCATAGTCATCAACCCCATTTTATTACTTTTAAATCAATAACGTCTATTTAAAAAAAATGCAATTTAAGTGATTAACATTAAAGTGAGTTCCTTAAAACAAAACCTTTTTTCAACTTTTCCTAGTCTCTTGTTTTTTAAAATACCCTACAACGTGGCTAGTACAGATATATCAGTGGTAATAAAATGCAACATGTACGGCAAAATAAATGCGGGAAATCTCTGTAAAATGATTTGGCGTTGCCGCAGCTGTGAATATGAAATATGCGGAGTGGAAACGCCCGACCGTGATACCTCGTGATACCTGATTCTAACCGCTTCTATTTCGAAACCTATTTATTAAATCCATTTTCAGAAAGGAAGGGGTCATAATATGTTTAACTGTGGGTGTATATTTCTAGGTGGTTTAAATCTATGATTAAAGTACACTTGAGTTAGGTTACAGAAATATAAACGACACTTGGGCAAACAATTCTAACCTCTACATCCGACAGCTTTAATATTACACAATGTTTACATACAACTTTTTATCATCTACACAAAAATGTCGAGGATAAATGAAACAAAAAAGAATTTTGTTTGTATCGTAAAATGTTATGAAACACGCAAAAGACTAAGTTTAGATATAAACATTTATGATAAAATTTACTTTACATAAGGATAATAAATTATTTCTTTGATAGTTTTGTGGCTGTATTATGTATGGATCAAGTCAGAAAAGATATATATTACCAAAGACAGTAGCAAGGATAGATATGGCATCTTGCGCGTAGATGTTTTCCACTGAACATTGTTTCAGTTGTAGTAACTTTTATAGTAACCAAGCTAAATATATTTGTATTCACATTACAAGTTGTTAATGGTTTTAATCATGATATTTAACAATTAATTTCAATAAAACACGAAGTAAGTAATTGTTTAAAACACGGATAAACTTTCTATGTAAATTTCTTTGTCTTCTGAAAATTGCGTGTTGCCTAAACAAAACGCAACTTTTTATTGAAAGTAAAATATTATGATACAACGATGTCAATACTTGGATATGGCATACGCCATCAAAACTGTAGCAATGTTTTTGCATGCAAAATGTGTATCGAGAAAATATTGTCGTCCTTTTTCGTCTTAGAGTAATAGCATATACTACTTTCTCTTTCACTCATTTTACGCTTTCAATGCATATTTTACGTAATCAATGCATTAAACACGTCCGACTGTCACCGCGTCCTAAGGCACACTGCTCTCAGATGAGTGAGCTCACTCATTTCGAGGGTGACACATTTTCGCGCTGACGATTGTATGGAATGCCTCTTCTAAAGGTTATAATTCTATGTTATGATACCCATGCTAAAATAACCTGCTATTTTAATAGCAGTTTTTACATAGTATACGCAGCGCAATACAATATTATTATACCTGTCTATTTGTATTTTGTAATCACTCCAAGTCTAAGACGTTAAATTGAACTAAGCCATAAGTATAAAGATATTTTGAGTCTCGGAAAAGGACTAATTTTATCCCAGAATATGTGCGATTTCAGGCGATAAACAAATTTTAGCGCAACGAACATCAACATCTAGTCCATACAGGGTGTCCCGTATATCGACGTTAAGCCGTAAACCAGTGATAGGCCAAGTTACAATAGTTAGAAATTTGTAGTGCCGGGAACTAAAAAACCACCACAAGATGTCGATTTTTCGATTTTTTTAAAAGCTTTGTGTTTTTGAGACACATTACTTGGATTTTTATTTTTATTTTTATGAGAACTATTGTGACTTGGCCTATCACTGGTTTACGGCTTAACGTCGATTTACGAGACATCCTGTATAAATAAAACATTCATCCAATATCATTTTTCGTATTTATTCCACCGAACACAAAATAAACTGAGTAAATAATTTTTAACCGAAAACCATCAAGTTTGTTGATATTTAATTTATTCTTTTGACACATCTCGTAATATTTTATCTTTGAACGCCACTCATTGGTTCGGCAGGCGTCGGGCGAACTTTGATTACGTGAAAATACGGAACGAGCCTTGCCAAAATTCATGGCAACTTAATTAAATGCCATTCTTTGCATGCCATCATACTGCACGGGTTATTTTTAATTATTTCTCGTATCGCGTGTTCGATTTAAAGTATTTCAACAGTATTAATTGGAATTATATGGTTAGTGGTGATGAAAAAGCGACATCAATCAAAGTTAAGTTTTAATGGAAAAATAACGGTAATAATCTATTAGTAAGGATTAATATATTATAAACGCGAAAACAAAAGACATAGGATAGGTTTTGTTGAGGAAAAATTTATAGTTTCCGCGCAATAAACAAATTTCATCGTCATCTGGTTTTTAAAAAAGAGGCATGTGGATGTGTGGCATGTAGACTATAGAATACGAATATGATACAAGTAGTTAGTAGTACCACTTTGAGTACGTAAAGATTAATACTGATTCAAATAAAATAGTCTAATTTTCTCCGGAAAATGTACAGTGTCTATGATTTCCTGTTATACGAAGTCTAGCTAACATTCCAGAAACATCAAATTAAACCCTACCTATTCCGCCAGTAACAAATATCGGTATGTTCGCCAGTTCAGCGGCGATGATGGTTCCCGCTACCGTGGTGGCGCCATCTTGTTTCGCCGCCATTACAGGTGCCAGGTCGCGCCGGGACGCCTTCACCACGCCGTTCGCCTGCGCCAAGTACTCCAGCTGGGCCTCAGACAGTCCGACGTGTAGTTGACCCTTGATGATCGCTATAGTAGCTGGCACTGCGCCCTGAAAAAGGGAAATCATTAAGATTTTACGAGTATATTTAGGAAATACGACGACTGCGTTCACAAGAAATTAGACAGCCGCGGAGGTAAGGGAGCGTGCGTTACACATCCTCGCTCGTAGAAAGGTTTTTTTTAATTGTAAATATTTAACAACTTTTGCTTCCATTACATTACATAGTTATTTTAACTATATTATTATTTCTATACATATATTTACACATTCAGTCATCTCTGATTGGTTTCAACCTCAGACATAGGTCAAGATAGATACCGCATGTCGCTCCTTTTGTATGAAAACGAGCGTGTCATTTTTTTCCTACCACTGTGATGTACCGATGATAAGAAACGTGTCCATTATCAAGGCCAACGTTTCTATTTGAATTTCTACAGCTCAATACGGCACTTTTAGGCATTTAGGCATTTAAATTAGGCATTTAAATTAGGCATTTAAAATTCCGATTGACGTGCGATTCCGATAGCAGACTAAAGAACAGACTTTCGAAAGACGAGCATTGCTCGTCGTTTGGGAAAGCGATATGGCACGCGAAGTACATACACATGCGGTGTCTATCTTGATCTATGTCTGTGGTTTTAACGCTGTTCTGTTTAGCTAGTTCGTATAAACGCAGCCTAATAGTTCTCAGCAATCCTCCATTTTCTATGGAAATAACAGCCGATGTAAACCTGATAACTATCTGAAACAACGTCGCGCTTCATACCCTAAAATTGTACGAACGATAAACATTAGAAATCTTAGAAATCGAAATATACAGATTTAAGAGCGGGCTGTGCAATTTTGCTGTGTTTTCTAATAAGTATTACGATCCCGGAAGACGATTGACTCAAATGAAATTAAGATTTATTTAATCATTGTATATTTATCTGATATTTAGCTAACGGAAAACAAGATTCACTTATTTTGACTCGATAGTTTTATTTTTCGAAATTATGAATTTTTTGGGCATTTCAACAAATATCTGTTACACTTATTGAGTTACTATCATTAAATAACTTGCACTACTACAATCACACACTTTATAAAATAATAGCTAAAGGAAATATTAGTATTGTATTTAGTTTTTAAGTAATCATCAAAAAAACAGTTTTGGGACTTACGACCTTTACTTTCGTGCTATAATGCGGGAACCGTTGTTACGCGATATTGTTCACTATTAGCTGCAGCCTAAAGTACATTGCCCGGGAGCACGATTCATGGAATCATTGTATCACGATTGGAGGATAGCGTTGTGTGTAGGCGGGGCTAGTGTTTTCAAAGCGCGCTCTTAAATCGTCCTAACAATTTTAAAACGACAGATGTGAGGTGCTGAACTTTTAGTGCTTTACATTTGTTTTATGAGCGGTGTCCAATCGCTTTATGTTCGAGATGTTCTCAGCTCAAATTGAACCATGTGCGTTATACAGTCACTCCTGGAAATTTCATGTTGTTATACACGGTTTTGAAATGGAGTAGTTTTAATATAGCGGCGTTGTACAATCGAAGAAATTGATTCATAGGCAGTTGACATCATTTGGTCGTATTATGTCTATTCAATATTAATTGAATTAATTATACGTGGGAGAGCCATGCTTCGGCACGAATGGGCCGGCTCGACCGGAGAAATACCACGTTCTCACAGAAAACCGGCGTGAAACAGCGCTTGCGCTGTGTTTCGCCGAGTGACTGATTGTACCGGAGGCCCAATCTTCTACCCTATTCCCTTCCCTACCCTCCCCTATTCCCTTCCCTTCCCATCCCTACCCTCCCCTATTACCCTATTCCCCCTTAAAAGGCCGGCAACGCACTTGCAGCTCTTCTGATGCTGCGAGTGTCCATGGGCGACGGAAGTTGCTTTCCATCAGGTGACCCGTTTGCTCGTTTGCTCCCTTATTTCATAAAAAAAAAAAAATTGTGATCTGTCGAATGAGTATGACGCGACCAAATTACGTAGGTCCGCCATCTGCCTATGAATCAACTTCTCTGATTACACACTTTTATGGGATGGGTAAAAAATGTTAAACTCGCGTCATGACACATGACCTGATGGCAAATTCGTAAAATGGAGGGAGTATAGATCGCCAGCGAAGCGAAGATTCTCCTACGTAATTTCTACTCCCTTATACCACTATTATACCCATACTGTTTTCTTGTTTTTTATAGTAAACATTTTATGAATATTTAGCTGATAACTTATGCCTTATGACTACAAGTAATCAAGTAACTATTCATCGTGCCTAATACGCGGTATGTACTATCAGAGGAATTGGTCCGTAGGCAGATGGCGAACCTACATTTTGGCCAGTTTATGATAACTCAATGTCAAATGTCAATATCAATCAAAATCTGTCGTCTGGGTTTGACATAACGCGACAAAATCACGTAGGTCCTCCATCTGCCTGTGAATCAACTTTGGGGGTATCATACTGTGCATTATGATAGCCTAAACTGAAACATAATTCGCAACTAAATGTTCCAGTTCCTCAATCCTGATAATGTAAATAAGATTACTGAGGTTTATACACGTGGCTGACCTAATCTTATCTGAAACTTTCACATGAAATCACAGGTGTAGGGAGACCTAGGTAGCCTACATACAGGTAATACGATTATGAGTACGTCAGCTCAAACAATGGCCCGGCGTGACTCATGACACCCATCGGATTAGTGAGGCCAAAGCCGCTTTCACTCAATTAAGGCCATTAAGAGCCCGCCTAAGTCTATTTCGGCCCGGCATTAAACTTAGAACATTTTAGTCGTTTTATGTGTGGCCACATTAGATATAAATATTAAATAGGATTTGTGGGCTTTGTTATCCATACCTATATTATTAATGCGAAAGTGTGTCTGTCTGTCTGCTACCACTTCACACCCAAAGCGTTGAACCGATTTTGATGCAATAATACAGGTTGTTGTTTTGTGTTTTTTTTTTACATTCTATCCTCGTTAACTTTTTTCTCCCATGGTTTAGAGATTTTACGTCATACAATAAAATGCTCAGCTTTTCAAGCCCTTTCATTTGATATAATATGTGTGGATGTGCTACAGCTTGGGTACGGCTTCCATACAAAAATGCCCCTTGTTCTTTGGTATGGAGATATTATTTTGAGAGTTGTCGTCGCGAGAAAGGACACAGGTTACTTTTATCCCGGAAAAATGTACGGCTCTAGCACGATAAACGAATTTTGGCGCAACGGAGTTGCGGGCGTCATCTAGCTAGATATAAATAGGCTTTGCGGGTTTTGTCTGTCTGTCTGCTACCACTTCACACCCAAAGCGTTGAACCGATTTTGATGCAATAATACAGGTTGTTGTTTTGTGTTTTTTTTTTACATTCTATCCTCGTTAACTTTTTTCTCCCATGGTTTAGAGATTTTACGTCATACAATAAAATGCTCAGCTTTTCAAGCCCTTTCATTTGATATAATATGTGTGGATGTGCTACAGCTTGGGTACGGCTTCCATACAAAAATGCCCCTTGTTCTTTGGTATGGAGATATTATTTTGAGAGTTGTCGTCGCGAGAAAGGACACAGGTTACTTTTATCCCGGAAAAATGTACGGCTCTAGCACGATAAACGAATTTTGGCGCAACGGAGTTGCGGGCGTCATCTAGCTAGATATAAATAGGCTTTGCGGGTTTTGTTATCTAGTATAATCTGATAGTGCTAGTATAATCTAACTATAGGTATATGTAGTTGATAAGTTTGACAGCTCACCCATTTGCATTTTATGCCGACTCTACCTGTAGTCAGAACAATTTAAGGTGGCACCAACGGTCATTGGCCTTTCTAGTCTAGGAGCTATGTGAAAAATACTCACATTGCATTCTGTTAACTTAAGAATAAAATTGAATTCTTGTAAAGAAACAGACTATTTATATTTCCATCAGAAAACGTCTTGGTAGCTCTTCGTATGATAATCTCCAACTATTTATGAGTTTAAAGTGATATAAATTACATACTGTGTTCACATCGTGTATGAAAAATATCACCCTTAGACTAGAAACATCTGTCACTTCATTGTCAATCGCGGTTTGTATAGAAAATGACAAGTTTTTTGACAGGGAGTCAATGACCGCTACAGACAGAATTCCACGATTTGAGAATAGCCCTTGTTGGACCAATACAGCTATTACAACTGTGTAGTATATTCTGTTACAGTTGCCCGTGTTTGACGTTGATCGTGAATAGACAGCTTGCCAATCATGGGTATCCATCATAGTCCAACGAGGAGAGGGTCCTTAACGCTAAGCCTAGTATCAGGAACTAATTTTCAAAGTTACGATTTTTCAAAAAGTAAAAAACAATAAAACCCTTTTAAATGTCACCAAATGTACAGGATGTAACAAAACAAAATAGAGCCCAAGAGGGGATTTCGCAACCTGCTGTCAGATTAAGCTTGTATAGACTTCCGACATATTGTGTACAGTTATCATGGTTTAGAAATAAGATTTCTGACGTGGTGAGTTTAAAAAAAATATTTTGAAGTATTGAAATATTATCGGATATCTGTCAGATTAAGATAGGGGATGTTTAGCATACCCCAAAGAAGCTTCCATATAAAGCACTGACAATTTAAAGGTAAGGTAAGCCTGTAGAGACATTTTAAAATATTGAAAAATAAAGTTCATATTTTCCTAAATAAGCTTTGCAGTTATTTTATATTGCACTCAACTAAATACTTTAGTCCTTGTTGTCTAAAATCTTGTTATAATTTACCTAAATAAGCAATTTTCTGAATATATTTTCTTTTTCATAACTTTAACATAGCTGCAGTTTCTGTACCCACCGGTAAAATAAAAACCAGCCAAGTGCGTGTCGGGCCAGGCGCATTATAGGGTTCCGTAGTACCTCTAGTTTTTGATAATTTTTGTATGGTCAATAAATGTACATTTATAACGTATTTAACACTACTAACAACATCATCTCAGTTACGTTCAAAGGATTTTTGACGAAAAGTTCCTTTGTACTTCTACGAATACATTTTTTTTAGTCGATCGGCTATTACTCAGTAACCTATGAAGTCTTCTTAATTTCGTAATAATCGTAATCTAGCCGTGATAGATTTCCTTTTAAATTCAGCATATTTCCTACTCTCGTGAATTTTTCTACATTTCCAGAAGCAACCGTTTAGCTGGTAGATGGGGGGGACACTGGACTAACGATTTTTTCCACTTTAAAACTTCATATTTCACAAATGGATCCCTAAATCGGAAAATGATCTATGAATACTCGTAATATTTTTAAAAAACCTATCCAACGACACTCCACACGGCGCGGTGGGGTGGACGCGAAAAAAAAATTTTATATACAATTTTGTCGGCATGCAGTTTTTCAGAGCTGCTACTTTAACAGTGAACTGTATACAGGGGATACTGTATTATCACAATCTTTTCTTACACCATGTATTAAGCAACAATATAAATCACAAAATGTCTAAAAATAAAAACGTACATGCATTAAAACTCACACCGTAAAATAAACTTTTAATCCTATATTTTTGTTAACTCTTTGACGCTACCGCATAAAGGTTTCGAGTCTAAAATAAAGCCCGGATTACACTTTTTCATTTGTGTTTTATTTTTCAGCGTAAGACCCCAAATTACGTAACGGATTTGGATTTACTTTATAACATTTAGGACGCATTAGAACAGAGATATTTTTATTTATTTACTCGTCTAAGGCTACCTTCACATTAAGTCGCGAGTACTGCGGCAGCCGCGCGGCAGCCGCAGTACTCGCGACTTAATGTGAAGGCAGCCTAATACTTAAGGGCCGCGCCACACCGGAACGGCAGCGGCGCGGCTAGCACTTTCAGAGTTATATGATTTTAAACTTTATCTTCATTATAGTAATACATAGTATCGCTTGAGAAATCACGGCCGCCGGATTTTCAAGCAATTAAAATCATAATTATGACACTGAAAGTGCTCGCCGCGCCGCTGCCATTCCGGTGTGGCGCAGCCCTTAGTGTCTAAACACACCATGCCGAAGTTCCGCGGCGGAAGTTCGGCATGATTACGTCAGCAATGTCAAACGCATACAATTTAACGCGGCATGGTGTGTCATCGGTAATTTAAAATACATTGCAGGCGGAATCATGCGGAAATGTCTTCAAGAACTTCGGCATAGTGTGTTAATTAGACACTAAGTTTGAAAATCGACATGTACCATCGAGGAAATTGATTCATAGGCAGTTGACAGTCCCACGTCATGGTAGGATCATGTCAATTCAATCTTAATTGTGATGTGTACGTCTGGGTTTGACATAGTGCGACCAAATTATTTAGATCCCGCATCGGCCTATGAATCAACTTCTCTGATAGTACATACTTGGTTTTCTATATTATTATATTCAACTAGATGACTCCCGCAACTCCGTTGCGCCAAAATTCGTTTATCGCGCAGGAACCGCACATTTTTCCGGCATAAAAAATATCCTAAGTCCTTTTCCGGGTTCTAAAGTCTCTTCATACCAAATTTCAGCCAAAGCGATTCGGCGGTTTGGGCGTGATGAGGCAACAGACAGACACATTTTTGCATTTATTTTATAATATTAGTATGGATTGTATTTCGCTTAGGAATTGATGATGATCGATTGATTTAGGATAGGATTGATTTATTAATGATAAATTGAAATTTTGAAATGGCAAAATAGAATTCGACAATAATTTCAAAAGGGCTTTTCGTTAATAAATTCCAAAACATGCCTTTGTTACTGAGGGATTATACTCATAGAAGATTTCAAATTATTATTCACGGTGAGTACACAGAGTAGGTATTAAAATAACTTAGTAGGTATGATAGGGTAATTGGTATCGATGCATAAAATATGACATATCGATGGTACCAGCAAAACCTAATTTTACTTAAACTTATTTTATAGAAAATGTTAGTATCAACTTGATACTAATATTTTCTATCGAATATCTATTAATATTATATGTTTGTCGTTACTCTTTTCCCACGTCCCGATCATAATGTTTACAGCTTGTTTAAAATCCGATTTAAAGGTTGTTCAAAAATAACGTACGATATAACCACATCTGCTATTTGCTGCAACACCGCAATAAAAACAATAATAACACTTACATTTTCTCTTATGATATTCTCCACAGCGAGGGCAGTTTGTATGTTGTGTGGGTAGGGCATGCCATGTGTTATGATCGTGGACTCTAATGCCACAAGCGGTTTATTGTCCATCTTCGCCTGCTGTACCTCCGCCGAATACACAATGGCTTGGCTGGCGTGGCGATTATGGCAAGCGGGGCTCGCGTGGCGATTATGGCGAACGTGGCTCGTGTGGCGCAAGTGGCGAACAGGCCACGAAGCTCGTAGAAGGCACGCCATTCTGAAAAATACAGTTTGCTGCAGATGACTCTCATACAATTATATGCGCTATGCATTAAATATTATCTAGTTTATCTATGTATATTTTATATAATGAGAACCTATTCTATGAGTACTTTAACAAGTACGTGTCGGTAATAGCTGGTAGATGTTATTCGATGAATTTTTTCAACTTTTGGCGCAACGAAATTCGTTGTGACTTGTGCCAAAAGTTGAACATTAAAATTATACCATCACAGGTATACCATCACAAAAATCATAATTATTGAGGTCTAATAAATTAAAATTGCAAAATTTAAAAAAACAATAATTGAACACGTGAGTGGATAAAGTATTAAGTAGCTAACATTATACATTACCTTCTTTATCATCTAGCTAATATTATACCTAGGTATACATAAATGAACACTTTTTGGATTTCAAATAATTTTCCTGGTCCTAAAGCCTCAATGTATGCAATAAATGACTGAGTTTTCAAATTGTTTATAGTTACCCACATCATCCACTTAATATGTCTTCAATTGCATAATATACAATGTATATAATGTTAATTTGACATTACAGTATCTTTATAATATGTAATAGGTATTTTATAAGCACTTTTAGGCTAATAATAAGTATTATTCCACAATTAACGAGAAAAAAAAACTTTCTCAGCTTATAACTAGGTCACGCTCGAACGAAAATAAATCAATGTCCCCGACAAATATTTATGGGAAGTTTGTCTGATTACGAGGTAAATTCTAATCATTAGACGTAATTTTTTTTTTTTTTTATTGATTTTAGTATTCTTATTTCTATTATCACGGGTGTAGATTCAGTAGGCATAATATTGTAGGGACAAATCCGTATTACGATATGATATTTATGTAATTGTACTCAGGGCCGTCTCTAGCCCATGTGGCGCCCGTGTGCAAACATTACCCTAGCGCCCCCTAGCAAGCGCGCGGTCAAAATGTAATGGGTACAAAGTATGCACAAGTACGGTCTACAGTTTGTCCGGCCGCCTAAGGGTGAGGACTCCATATTAGTATGGATCATTTATCCTGAAGCCACCGGACGAACTATAACAGCACATTAAGTAACCACATAGGTACAAAGATAACAAACTCTATTGTTAAAATTGTAGATTGAATTTGAAGATTTTTTCGGTTTTGAATAATATAATGTGCTCTTGGCTAGCCCTAACAAACCTAAACCCCAAAAAGTATCCATGTTAACATATTGTCTATACAAAAGTACTTCATAGAAATGTCCAAATATTGATTTTTTTCATTCTTATTACGACATCATAACAAACATACAATGTTCAACAACATATTTTGAGAACATTTGACAGGGAAGCTCACTGAAAGCGATGTATAAAGTACTATACACAGGTATAAAGTATTTTAAGGAAGGAAAGAGTGACAATTAAGAAAAACATAACACAAGTTTGTGTTTTTTAATAATAATTTAATTACTATTTGTTGCAGGATTTACAGGTCGTAATCAACATTATTTAATTTACAAAAAAGTTACTTTTCGAGCCTTTGCGTTAGTAAAATCCCCAATTATATCGCTTACTTCAATTTTAATTTCATGTTCTTTCTACTTATTAAACGATAAATTTGTCATTCGACTTTGCGACAATGTTGAGCGAAGATAGTTTTGGAACGAAATTCCTTATCGCGCGTTGCGAAAGGGAGCTAGACGAAAAAAGTTGTAACGACACATTTTTATTAGTTCCTGCTCTGTAGGGACAGAGGGCGTTGATAGTATTCCTAGGCGTCCACTAGATGGAGTTTTTGAGAATTAACAGCGACATCTACCGGACGTTTAAATAAATTTTATTACAATTCCACAAAAGTGTCGTTGTTAGTATTCCTGGGCGTCAACTAGATGTCGTTTTTTTCATAACTTCATTCCATTCGGGTGTCCCTAGACACCTCTCAAGTTTTTTATTATTTTTAGTTTTGAAAATTATCTTTCGCTGTGTGCTACTGTGACTGGCAATGTGAATTGTGAGGTAAATCCTAAATGCTGTGGATAGATTGGGGAACACTGAGATTAACTTATTCGTGTACAAATAATTTAAAATATCTAAAGGCGTAGTGGAATAATCAATAAACATCGGTAATAATTCAATTTCATTGAAAAGCTCTAACTTCTCTACATCCGAAGAGCCAGCATGGCACATTTTGTTCTCTAAATTAGAGCATTAGAGCATTGTGCTTTTTTTTTTGTATCTAAATCTAAATTATTCCACTGCTTTAAATTTTAAAGAAATGAAAATGCGCTCGTGGCGTGCCTTGCTTTGCTGTAATTCGAATTTCGACAAATATAAGAAGAGCTCCAGATTCTACACAAAATGTATGCAAACTGGAGTTCTTTGTACGTTGGTCATTAAAGCGCGGCAGCCGGCCAACGCGGGCGCGCGCCGAGTGGGGCTCCGTTGCGAGCGGCGCTCGGCGCCCCTAGGACCGCGGCGCCCGTGTGCAACGCACACCCTGCACCTAAGGGAAAGACGCCCCTGATTGTACTATATTTTAAACAAACGCTTAGGTTAGGTTCACACGGCACAATCCTGCACGTTTTTTGCACGTTGTTATGACGTATACTGCAAAATAAAATCGGCCAAGTGCGAGTTGGACTCGTGCACGAAGGGTTCCGTACCATTATAGAACAAAAATAGCCAAAAAATTGGGTTTTTTTATATGGGAGCCCCGCTTAATTATTAAGTTTATTTTAATTTTATCATCAATTATTAAAGTTCATACTTTAACTACGTATTTTGTGAATATTTCAAGTGCCTTTTGCCATTATTGATGTAGAGCAAAGAGTAGCAAAAAAATCACGTTTGTTGTATGGGACTAGCCCCCCTTTTAAAATATTTAATTTATTTTGTTTTTTTTGTATTTGCTGCTATGTGCCGCTAGGCACAGCGGCAACAGATATACACAAACTGTGAAAATTTCAGAAATCTAGCTATAGCGGTTCTTGAGATACAGCCTGGAGACAGACAGACAGACATCGAAGTCTTAGTAATAGGGTTTTTACCATTTGGGTACGGAACCCTAAAAACGTGCAGGATTGTACCGTGTGAACCAAGTCTTACTTTGTTTGCATTTGATTTAATCGATGCCTAACACAGAATTAAAAAGAAATAAGTACCAGAGTTTTGAGAACATCCAACTGGGACCAAAACTACTATGTAATTAAGATTTAGTCACACCGAAATGTCTGTGTGTGTGTGTGTGTGTGTACTGTGTGTGTATTTTGATGTAATGTGACCCTAACAAGGTTTGTCGCTTGCCACGTTTATTCGAACGGTACCTTTAGTACCGTTCGAATAAACGTGGCAAGCGACCACGACCTAAAAAAATCATATAAAATGCCACTTTATGATAAGCTTATAGGTTTCACTCTGCTCTACACTACTACAAAGCAGCGGCGGCATGGGTCGCTGGACCAATACCAGTACAAAATGAAAGTGGCATTTTATTTGATTATTGTCGGTCGCGATCGCTTGCGGCAAAGATCGGAAAGTCACCTTTATAAGGCGTGGCTTCGGTCAGCTCGACTAATTTGTGAATATTATAAATTTTTGTGCAAATCATTAAATTGCCGACAGAATTCCGACGAGAGGCCTCATGTAGGCTGACATGGACCAAAGTGGAGGGCTCTCGGCGTTGGTCGATTAACTTCAACGGATCAAAGCAACAAGTACACGCAATTAAGCTTAGTGTCTTTACAAATGCGCCATTTTTCACTACCTTCGGAGTTCGTACAGCAGTGTATTCAGATATTTACATTAATTGTGTTCTAAAAAAATAACCTTATTTCATCGACATGGAATTCTAGGGTAAAATTAAAAGAACGTATAGTATGAACGTTTCGTATGAATAAGGTGGACCAAATATACCCGATCGAGAAAAATGGAAGTCTCTGGGAGAGATCTTTGCTCAGCGGTGGGCTAATAAAAAAAAAAGTAACTACAATAAGTCAAAAATTATTTTCTGTAACATTTCGAGCCTTTCCGCCGATGGGCAAAGACCAAAAATGACACGATAGCCCCATTTGACCGTTTAATTCGTTTGATCTATGAGGGCGCCCTACTTCCGCCCTTTCCAGTTCAAGGTCTGAATTTGCCCTAGAGGGCAAAGTCATTTCGCAAATATCAGAGCTACGTTCAGATACCTACCATTTAGTATAAATAATAGCTCTTAGATTTTTCAAGGCTTCAAAAACCAAGTCATTATAATTACATATAAAGATTTTTTTATCCCTATCCATACTAATATTATAAATACGAAAGTGTGTCTGTCGGTCCGTCTGTTTATCTGTCTGTTACCTCTTCACGCAAAAACCGCTGAACCGATTTTGCTGGTATTTGTTATAGAGATACTTTAAGTCCCGGGAAAGGACATAGGATACTTTTTATCCCAGAAAAACGTACAGTTGCCGCGCGATAAACGAATTTTGGCGCAAGTCGCAACAGAGTTGCGGGCGTTATCTAGTCTACAAAATAATTATTTATATTACAGATTAACTTTCAGGTAACTTTAGGTATGGTAATTACGTTTCGCTTAGTGCAGTCTCGACTAGTCTGATTTTTGCTAATAAGTACTCACCTAAATACTGTCACGTTAGAATTTAGGTCCTCTGAGTATAATGGATAGTCATGGCGGTCAAACTTGGGGACTTTTAATGGGAAATGCGACAGCAAAATATGGGAAATGCGACAGCAAAATATGGGAAATGCGACAGCAAAATACATAATAATAATATTATAACATATTTGCAGCATTAGTTCTGTCTATTGTGTTTGCAGCGTGCATAGTGCAGTGTTGTGGAACTCAACTACAATCAAATGTATTTCGGCCTCAATGATTTCGGCAATAATTATTTTTGGTTTGCGTACAACTTAGATCAATATAATGTTTCAGGTTTGTACCCGCTAGGTATATTAACTTTATGGGTTTGTACAAGGTATGTCGTTACTATACCACATAAAACTTAGATTGGTAAACACTATAATATTAGCTTGGTTCTGCTGTAAACATTGATATTTTATTATAATGATAATATATAGCAGTATTCTCTGTACTCCAGCCCTACATTACCTAGGGATGAGGGTCTAGGGCGGATCATTTACAATCCCATCCGACACATTAGCGTGTTTTTCATTTTAACACGCATCACGTGTGGTTGAGTTGGGTCGCGTATGACAAAATATTATGTTTACATTTTTGCGTCATGCTATACTTCACTTAGCAACCATTTCGAGTATCATAGCAACGCGTTGACGTTTGTCATGTTTCTTTCAAGAGGTGTATTATATTTTAGTAATTAAATTTTATCCCTTTATAATAAACACTGCTTAGTATATTTTTATTTACTAAACATAAAGTGAGAATTTTATCCAATTAATTGAAAATAACAGGTAAGTCCCCACGAGTAGAATTCGGACTACCGACTAGGGTGAAGGTTTGAACTATTCTACCTTCACGCTGCCAAATAAAACGATAATTTACGCCCAGTTGAGCCAGCCTATTGAATTTAAGTCTTATGTTTATGTAGTAACTATTTAAGGCCAGGTAGTCCCTAAAATTAGCAGGTCGATGTCTGTCAGTACGAATATCGAATTCATATCAGCGCGCCTTGTACAGTGGCGGTTACGACGCTCGCCGCGTCCTTGATAGGGCGAAATAGGAGAAAATTATACTTTTCACTTAGATAAAGACCAAAATGCAAAATGTAACCACATATTATTATTCTTTAAGTTATGAGCTTTTCGTAGATATGATTTTTGAAAGTAAAACTATCATAAGCTTCATGAAAAATAAGAAAAATATCACAAAATATTCGAATTTAGCCTCCTCTTCGGAGTTATTTTTGATCGAGTTTTAAATATTATATTTCGAACCACAAATTGTCAAAGTACATTAACGGCCGTTCCCAATATTCAATCTATCTCTGGTTTGACATACGACCGATCGCAGCTAACATTGAATTGACATAAAATATATGTCTCTAATGTCTAATGAGAGCTATTCCTATCTCTAGTAGGGCAAAACCAGAGATAGATCAAATATTGGGAACGGCCGTTAGTAAACAACGTGTATTTTTTTGGCTTTTAAAAGTCATTATTGATTTAAAGTCATGTAAATTAGGGACTATTCTCTATATTCTACAATTAGGCTTTAAATAAAGTCCAGTGGTTTAGGGCAGCTTTCTGTACTTTTAGTTCCTATACTATTTGTAAATAATTGTGGTTCGTTTGATTCTTCAATCATAATTTAATGATAAGTTTCTAGTAACTTACAGTTGCTACACATATTTAAAAGATGAAACTTGCACTTGTAATATGTATTCTGTGACTCTATAATAATTTAACTACAATTAAACACAACGAAGAATGACGTATCTAGATATTGATATTTACAATTTACTATTGTCGGTATTATTTATTGTGTACCGTCTATGTGACTGTAGTACGTAAAATATAAAGCTGGATTCCAATAATAGAGTAAGAGCCAGCGACGGCCAGACTTTCCTCATTTTAGAAAAGCTGAAAGTTTACCTGTTTGTGACCTTTACAGAGGTAAGAACGACCAGCAACTATGGAGTTTCGGTCGCGGTTACTCTAGGAGGTACTTTACCCTTTCTCGAAGGTCAGGTAGCTATTCAGAACTGGATACCTCCTAAAGTAACCGAACCGACCGAAACTCCATAGTTGCTGGTCATTCTTACCTCAGTAAAGATCACAAACAGGTAAACTTTAAGCTTTTCTAAAATGAGCAAAGTCTGGCCGTCGCAGGCTCTTGGTCCATAAGACGCGAGTGCAGGCGGAGGACGGCTGTCGCGCCGGAGAGTGGAGACCCGACGCTAAATGACGGCTACAAAATTATTTAAAAGGGAAAAACTTCCCACCTTCTATTCATTTATAACTTTTAACCCGTTTTCGCTGAAATTATTAAATATACTTATACAATTATAGCACCCACACACTAGGTTTGAATCCTTTTCACATAACTAGAACGAAGCCAAAAGAAAAAGTAATTATTGTTTCGGTACGTTTTTATTAGCATAGCTTCCTCAACTACAATTCCATAGTAATTTCAAACTTGAGGACGAGTTTAACGACACGTCATATACACATGAGGTGTCCCACAACGCGACGGCCCGAGGCCGAGTAGGCGAGTAACACAGGCTATATCTATACTATAATATTATAAAGCGGAAGAGTTTGTTAGTTTGTTTGAACACGCTAATCTCAGGAACTACTGATCCGATTTGAAAAATTCTTTCAGTGTTAGATAGCCCATTTATCGAGGAAGGCTATAGGCTATATTTTATCACGCTAAGACTAATAGGAGCGAAGAAATAGAGGAAAATGTGGAAAAAACGGGGGGAAATTATTTGAAAGGGCTTATTTGAATGCGCTAATCTCAGGAACTAGTCTGATTTGAAAAATTATTTCAGTGTTAGATAGCCCATTTATCGAGGAAGGCTATAGGCTATATTTTATCACGCTAAGACTAATAGGAGCGAAGAAATGGAGGAAAATGTGGAAAAAACGGGGGGAAATTATTTGAAAGGGCTTATCTCACGAACTACTAGAGCAATTTTTCTGTTATTTGGGTCAGATAAGAAGTAGACCACGTGAAAGATCATAGGCTATTTTTTGTAGACTGATTTGTCTGTGAAATATCTAATTTACGCGGGCGAAGCCGCGCGGAACGTCTAGTACTAAATAATTTTCGTGGTCAGGTTATTGTTTTTAACTTTTGTTTAATAAGCCATGGCGTGGGGTCTACCGAAGCTCCCGGGATACACGTTCTCCGACCCAACACGTGGGTCGCACCACCTGAGGAGCTCCATGCGCTTCTACCAGGGCTACATGATGCCTGACACCGTGGTGCGCGGGCCCGGTGGTACCGATACCGACGTCGACAGTAATGCCTTCGCGCTTGCTGACGACAGCCTCAAGTGAGTTATGTTTCTTTTCCTCAAGAAAGTTACCTAAGTTTTACGCCTCGAGTGAGTTCAGTTACTGTACTTCAAAAGAGTAAAGTCTTATCATTTTACCGAGTGCCTCCTAACGCTAAATATCACCTAACAATTTTTAGGGGTAGACAACGTTTTCTCAAACTCCTATATTATTAATTTTTATAGAGACCCCCATAGAGACTTCGGTGACCTATGAGTCGTAACTCGAAATCCTCAGAAAAACGTATTCTGAGAGCTAACCTGTGACTGAGAATTAAGTCGCTTCTTAAGGTCCATATAAACGTATGAACCGCAGTCAGTTACGATATGATAAACATAACATTACCTACCGTAAAATCTATCTGAAGATAATATAGCTTGTTTCTATCATATTATTTCTCTTTTTTAGCTATGATCCTTCCCTAACCTACGGGCGAGTAAAGCAGAGCGCCTTACCCGCGGTGATCCCGCACTGGGTGCACTACGACAAGCGGTGTCTCAATTTCACTGCGTTCTTCAAGCAGCCCGTGTTTGATGACCCCCTCGAGAACTACCGAGTCAGGGTCGTCAACATCATCTACTTCTTGGAGGACGACACGCTCACTGTCATTGAACCGAAGATTAGGGTAAGTACTTTTTTTGGTATAATTTTGTATACTATTTTTAATTTAGAGCTTAGATCGCTTGCAGACGAACGGTACTTGTCGACGGCAGTCGACGGCATGCGTCGACGGCAGCCGTCGACAAGTGCCGTTCGTCTGTAAGAAGCCTTACTGCCGCACTCAGAGACGAATTCTTATTACTTAAATGTAATCAAGTGAAAATTTTGACATAAGCCACATACACTATCTGCTAAATTCTTCATTAAATTGAAGTTTAATTGTAAATATCTCTAAATGCGACAGTTTATAGACTACATTCGTTTTAAGGTTCATCCTGCCTATGAACCTCCACCACATCCACCTATCCACCTGAAGTATTTGTGGAGAACACTATTAAATAAATTTCTAAAGTACAACAAAAGTCTATAAAGTGATGTAATAAAATGAACTGTATAAAATAATGGCAAAGAAATGAGAATTTTAGTAAGATAAAACTTAAAAACCCAAGTCGGTTGTAAATTAACTTTTATGGCCAATTAAAGACTTACAAGACCTGATAAATTGTGACATACAAAACCTACGCTCACTTTTAAAACGCCAGTAACGGTCGAGGGAGTTTCAGACCAGAATTCGTCGAAATATCGGAAAGGAAATAGTCGGAAGTGGTTGGAACATTGTCGAGATGACCTTAGCGATTACATTGTAGAGTATTCGACGTCAAATTGTCGCCATCGGAAATACCTTTTGCAACTATTCAGATAAATTACAAAGTCAAATTTCAAAGGCTAAAAACCGGCCAAGTGCGTGTCGGGCCACGCGCAATATAGGGTTCCGTAGTACCGCTAGTTTTTAATTTTTTTGTATGGTCAATGAATGTACATTTATAACGTGTTTTACACTACTAACAACATCATCTCAGTTACTTTCAAAGGAATTTGAACTAAAAGTTCCTTTATACTTCGCCGAATACTTTTTTTTTATTGATCGACTATTAAGATTTTGATACAATAATGGAAAAATTATTAAAAATTTTAGGGGTCCCCATAGGTACAACTGAATAAAAAAAAATTTTTTTCATCTAACCTATGCGTGTGGGGTTTCTATGGATAGGTCTTCAAAAATCATATTGAGGTTTCTAATATCACTTTTTTCTAACTTGAATAGTTTGCGAGAGAGACTCTTCCAAAGTGCTAAAATGTGTGCCCCCCCCCCCCTCTAACTTCTAAAGTAGGAGCATGATAAGTCTAAAAAAATATATAATGTACTTTACTATAAAAACTACCAACGAAAATTGGTTTGAACGAAATCTAGCAAGTAGTTTTTTTTTTATTATTATATTTAAAAAAAAATTTTTTTCATCTAACCTATGCGTGTGGGGTATCTATGGATAGGTCTTTAAAAATTATATTGAGGTTTCTAATATCATTTTTTTCTAACTTGAACGTAATCTAACAAGTAGTTTTTTTTTATACGTCATAAATGGTAAACTTAATTTAACTTTCATTAAATCAACTGAAATATAAAAATAAATCAAAAACTTTTTAATTTCATAAAAATAAACCTTATTGCTGCTGCGGAACCCTTCATGGGCGAGTCCAACTCGCACTTGACCGGTTTTTTTACATTTCTAGAAGCCCCCGTTTAGTTGGTAGAAAGAGGGGACACTGGCTTCTAACGATTTTTTCCACTTTAAAACTTAATATTTCACAAACGGATCCCTAAATCGGAAAATGATCTATGAATACTCAAAACATTTTTAAAAAACCTGTCCAACGACACCCCACACGATGGGATGGACGCGAAAAAAAAATTCATCCCCGCTTGATGTGTAGGGAATGTACCATAATTTTTTTTTATGATTTCATGTACCATTTTGTCGGCATCATTAATATGTGCATTTATGCCAAATTACAGCTCTGTAGGTCCTATAGTCTCTGAGCAAAACCGCGGACAGACAAAGACAGACAGACGGACAGACAGACGGACAGACAGACGGACAGACAGACGGACAGACAGACCGAAACTATAAGGGTTCCTTGTTGACTACGGAACCCTAAAAAGACAGTTATATGTGATCGAGGTGAAGATAGGACGCATTAAAATGAAGTGTTAAGGAAAAATTATAATATTAAAAGAATACTAGATTTTTTCGCACAGTTTCTATTTTTGCCTGAGAAACTATAACAAAATAAAATCGTTACTATTGTTCTTTAATTTTTTTTCTATCCTTTCGTTGACGTCATATTAAGATGATTTATGTTAATTACCATATTTTATAAGAAGTTATGCTAAAAATTAAAAATAACATAAATTGCATCATTAGATTGTACGTGACCTCTGTTCAGACAGGTAAAAAACCTAGTTCTGTAGAGCAAAACTAGTCTACACACGACAATGCACCCTAGTCCCTAAGGCCTAACACAAAACGGAAGAACAGCTATACAGGGTGCAATTAAACCTACCGGCCATTTTTTTAGGGCTTAGGTATCATTAGGAGAGTCCATTTAACCAAAAAAAAAGGGTGTTAATTTTTTTACAATAACATATTTTATCCCATTTTAAAATCATTGCAGAAAGGTCACTTCACAGCGGTGGGTAGAGCGGGGGTGCGGGGGTGACGCGGGGGGTGGCGCGGGAGGTCAGGCCGCGACACGCGTCGGCGACGCGTAGTGTCCATTAATTGTGGTGTTTTTTAGGAAAACTTTCGGAAGCTATTTCCCAACATTTTAGTACTGCGTGATTATAAAAAAAAAATACATGACGTATTTTTATTTTTAACACGGATCAATATATCGAAATTTTGCCGGAAGGTTTAATTGCATCCTGTATAAAACGTCAAATTCGCCTACAATTTATTTTCACGTTAACAGTCAATAAAATGAAAATTTGAACTTGTTAAAATAAAAGAACGGTCCAAGATTGAATCGTTGCAATGAAAATAAGAAAAATTGTCATAGTTGGGAGGACAGCTGAGGAGTTTGTTTTCAAAGTTCTAAGACTTCCAAGTTCCAAGTCGCAGCTAAGATAAATTGCAGTGCGCCCACCTGCTCAACACTGTAATGTAAATATTCTGTCCACCGCATTATAATAAATGATCACAGCTTTTTATCTATACTAATATTATAAAGCGGAAGAGTTTGTTTGTTTGTTTGAACGCGCTAATCTCAGGAACTACTGGTCCGATTTGAAAAATTATTTCAGTGTTAGATGTTCCATTTATTGAGGAAGGCTACAGGCTATATTTTATCACGCTAAGACTAATAGGAGCGAAGAAATAGAGGAAAATGTGGAAAAAACGGGGGGAAATTATTTGAAAGGGCTTATTTGAACGCGATAATCTCAGGAACTACTGGTCCGATTTGAAAAATTCTTTCAGTGTTAGATAGCCCTTTTATCGAGGAAGGCTGTAGGCTATATTTTATCACGCTAAGACTAATAGGAGCGAAGAAATAGAAGAAAATGTGAGAAAAACGGGGAAATTATTTGAAAGGGCTTATCTCACGAACTACTAGAGCAATTTTTCTGTTATTTGGGTCAGATAAGAAGTAGACCACGTGAAGGATCATAGGCTATTTTTCGTAGACTGATTTGTCTATAAAATATCTAGTTTACGCGGGCGAAGCCGCGCGGAACGTCTACTTTTTTATAATAGAGTGAATATATATTCCGCTTTGGGACTTAAAAATTTATATTATACTCCTGAGTATAGATCATTTGCTATTTCGTAGTACTAAGGCGCTGCTAAGGCTTGAAGCAGCTGCTTAACGAAACAAGTGTCAAACGTAAACAGTCACTCTGTTATCTTGGACTGATTTTAGAAAATAAATTCACATTCTTAGAACATATCATACAAACGGGTGAGAAAGCAAAAATAAATTTCTATAGTTTTACTAAAATATCGACATCTACATGGGGTCTCTCGTTCAAAACGTTAAAAACTATATATACAGCCACGTACTTAGGCAGAATATGCTACGGCTCGCCGGTCTGGGCAGATAGGGCTACGATTGGCGCAGCCTGGCGTAAACTTTTACAAAGCCAACGTCTCGCATTAATATTCCTATGTAAGGCACGGTCAGTACTGAAGCACTTCCTGTCCTGTCGGGTGTTTTGTCTGTAGACTTGGAAATACAGCGCCGAGCTGCTTTATATTACAAAAATAAAAAAATTACGACCCCAGATTTCTTAAGCATGAGAGACAGAAATAAGGTGAATAGATTGTTTGAACCACTAGACATTACACTACAAAATCTTTTATCCGAGTGGCAGGATCGGTGGGATAACTCGATTAAAGGTCGGCACCTGTACAATTTCTTTTCTTCAGTTCGCGAACGACTCGCCATGCATTGGATAGAAATAGATCATTGCGTTGCACAATTCCTAACTGGTCACGGCAATTTTAAAGCTAAACTTCATAGATTCAAGTTAGTTCCATCTCCTCTTTGCGAGTGCTCGACCGAAGACAGCCCGCAAGAACAAACTGCTCATCACATACTCTGGGAGTGCGGTCTCTGGCATGAGGAAAGAACCGATTTATTAAACAGCATCCAATGTGTCTCTGGAGTCGTATATTACGATGACCTCGTAGGCAGCGCAAAGAATTTCCGTGCTTTCAAACGTTTTTGTCATAAATTCTATTGGAAACAATCGAACACAAGTTTGCCATTATAAATAAATGTCTTTTTTTTTATGAAATAGGCATATTATGTTAAGCATAATTTTTTTTCCCGTGGTGCTTCCCCCTTTTGTTCGGACATCAATGTCATTACAATTTTGGCTGTCTCCCGCTTTGCTTGGGGAGGGAAATTGGATATCTCCTACTCCTCCTACATTTCTTCTGATTAATTTCGTTGCGGGTCCCAAGACAGATTTAGCTTGTCCCTCGGGCATCCCTGAGATCATATCAAAGGGTTTTCGTGGTTGGTTACCACTGTTGATCCTGGCGACACAGGAGTTGCAGTGGTGGGAATGTGTGGTGGGCCTTTTGCCCGTTTAAAAAAGCTGCAGTATTTGCAAGCTTCCTCTTTAATAAGTAATAACCGACTTCCAAAAATGAGGTTTCTCAATTCGACCGTATATAATATAATGTTCTTTTTTTGCCAGTTAGGACCATAGGACAATTACTTGGAACGTACCTATTTATTGTGCAAAGAAACGGAATAAGTATTAACTATGTATACTTAAATAAGTACTAAAATATAATTGACATTAAATAATATTATTTAATTTTACGGGCGTATGAGTATTTGTTAGAATCTAGATAAACAATTGTATCCAGCAAATATTTAAGTTCTTAATCCTGAATAATTTAAGCTATTTCCTTACTGAAAATATTTTAAGTACATAATTTTATTATTATTTTTAATTGTTATTTTTCTTAATTTCATTAATTTATTATTATTACCACAATGATATGACTCGTTGAAAACGGAGGTTGAACTTTGCACATCTTAATTGACCGCATAATTTATATTTATTATGACTTATATTATCTACACTATAATATTATAAAGAGAGATTTACTCATGCTTTTAATCCTTATCAAAATAAATTATTTCATCACTACTATAACAGTTTATGTAGATAATATTTGGTCTTCGAATGATTAAAATTGGACGTTTGGTTTTGAAGTTATGGCGAAATTAAAATATTACGATTTCTGCTGCACGGCCCGTTGCGAAGTGGGCGTCACCAAGGCGGGGGTGCGCGTGCGGGAACCGGGAGGGGAATTTAGATCTATGAGTAAGGTACCCGCGCGGCTCAGACGCAAGGTCGGCTCCTTTAAGGCTTTGTCCACATTTATATCATGATCGCGTATCAGATCTCCGTCGCGATCGTCGCGTCGTATCGAGTATGCGTATCCTAAGTGTGGACGCCTATTTTGACCATAGCGTATCTTTTATCGCGTGAGCCACAGATCGGCTAAAAACCACGTACGTCCACCAACCAACTCCACACACGTATCTTGATCGCGTCGTATCTTTACCGCGTATCATCTCGGCGATCCTCGTATCGATCTAGTGATTCATTCAGTCAAGAACTCCCAGAGTGCAGACATGGACCCAGAACTCATCTCCGTTATAGCTCAGAGTGTAGCTATGACAAGTGCTTGTTTTATTGTGATAAATAAACACAGGATACAAAAAACCGCCTCGAGATAGATGGCGGTGTATCACGTATCAAATAACACAGCCGTATCATGACACCGTATCAAAATGCGTCCACACTAGATCATTCTGCCGATCATGATACGCGTATTCGATACGACACGTATCAGTAGGGCTACTACGAAACTGTTTTGAGACTCAAACATTCGGACGAGAATGCCGCGTCCTGCTCTAACAACGTCATTACACGTTTGTTAGAGTAGGACGCGGCACTCTCGTCCGATTGAGTCTCAAAACAGTTTCATGGTCAAGGCCAGATACGCGGTTAATAGCGATCGGGGTGTATCATGATACGAAGTGTATCACGATCGCGATCATTTTGCGTCCACACTAGCGATCATGATAAGCTTCGATGCTACGCGATCATAATACAAATCTGGACAAAGCCTTATATCCACAGAAAGACAATCTGCGCAGTCGTCGATGTTAGTGTCGCGACAGTCGGTGTCTGTGAATTCACCTGGGAATCATTTTGCGGACCGTGTCTTTCCTCCTCCTCCTGGGTAGGCTTTTTGCAGCGGTACAATCCACGCGGGCGGAGCCGCGGGCGACCGCTATACTACAACATAGTAATTAGTATAATATAGCTGTACTGTTCAGGAGAACTAAAAATTATATTGGTCTTGTCTTACTATTGTCTTTCAAACATTATGTCAAAAGATAGAAACTATAACCCAAGTACAGATGGTGTGTACTGTGTAGCTTATCGCGAGCTATTCTAATAATATTATTATCTTATTAATAACTCATGTTTTAACACCGTTTTAGTTTTGGCGTCACAATAAATACTTTGCTTTGCAGAACTCTGGTCTCTGGCAAGGCAAGCTGGTGAAGCGGGACAGGATACCCAAGAACGACCTGGGTGACCCCTGGCACTGGAAGGACCTGGACATAGGCAAAGACATCTGTATCTACGGCAAAGTCTTCCACACCGTCTCCTGCGATTTGTATACTAGGGTGAGTGACTTAATTATGACGTAGGTAATATTGTTTTTTTTTGTCCTGAAGGCAGGTCATAGTAGCCCTGATGTCACTGCGACCCTTGAGGATCTATTGTGACTCCTTCGCATTACAGTATCGTCCTATACAATATTATTATGATTTATGGTACACTTTTTTGTAGATGTGTAACGACAATGTGGATGCGCCGTAATAATTTTGATTTGACGTCATCAAATAAGGTCTACAGATATTTCGCGCTCCGCGTTATGCACACGAGCAAATATTAATAAAATAAATTAATATCGCAATATCGCGCGGCTGTGAGCCGCTAAACTTCAACATGGCCATCGTGATCAACGAGTTGCTGGCGTTCCTCCAACACGTCAGCAACGCCATGGAAGAAGACAGCATCGTCGAGCTCTACAAGTCCACCTTCAACAAAGAGGAGATTTTCACGGCAAAGCAGATGCTGTACGAGGCGCTCGGTAAGACCGCGCGCATGATATCGCGACACACGGACAGTGAAGAAAAAAGCTTGCAGGATATCATCACCCTGTTAAAGCAGTCAGGTCCAAAGGAGGTACCGGTCTTCATGGCGAGAGATCTCTCCAAGCTCCCGGTGATGATCATGGACCACATCAACGTCTCCAGCCTGCTGAAGAATGTCAGTGCCCCGAAGGCAGAGCTGGACGAGATGCGGGGTCGAGTGGATAGATCGAAGTCCACAATTCGTAATTTGCGTAATGAATTATTGCAAATTAAAAGTTCATTCATTATGTAGGTCACCCGATCATTCGATGGATTTTGTAAACACACGACGACGCGGCGCGCAAGCTGACACGTTTTGCTCGTCAGCAAAATCCGACGAGTCAACGACCGCCGCCGCCGTTCGCTCACCGCCTGCGGCCGAGTCGAAGCCGAGTCCATCTCAGCAGAAAAGCTTCCCAAATGTTGCTGCTTGCCCCGCCCCACCCCCGCGGGCGAAAACAAGGAGGGTGAAGGATGGCCGCAAGGCCGAGCCTCCTCGACTCAATAAGGACGAGAGCAGGAGGTGCGATGAGGAGGGCTTCACACTTGTGGAGAGAAGAAAGAAGAGGAAGCCCACCGTCCGCTACCACCGCGGCACCGCACTTACGTACCCGAGCTGCGTCTGCGCAGCGAGGTGCCCGCGACGCCGCTCTAGGTGTCGCGCCTGCACTGGTCCATGGAAGTCGAAGACGTCGTTAACTACATCCGCGAGAAGACCACCTTCACCTCGAGGGTGGAGCGTCTGTACTCTCGCCACAAAGTTAACTTCGGTTCCTTTGCGGTGAGAGTACCGACAAGACTTTTGTCCACTCTCGATCTGCAGGCGTAGCATGGTCACTATAGAAACGGTTTCTTTCTACGGAAGAATAGACAAAGTGACAGTTAGACAATGGAAATCCGCCATTTTGTCGATAAAATCTGTCAGTATGTCGATTCTTCCGTAGAAAGAAACCGTTTCTATAGTGACCATGCTACGCCTGCTGGAGGAGTTCTGGCCCGCCGGTGTAGTTTACCGAAGATTTCGGGGAAGACTCCCCAATGAAGCGCGCATCACGTCGCCGCCAAGAAAGACTACGTGATAATAGTGTGAATGTGAGAGTGTTGTGAGAATAATCATATTATTATGCTGTAGGATAAGACTGTTCGGTGTGCATCCGTTGTCTGATTGCCATAACACAAGTTCAACTTAGCATGGGATTAGACGACGTGATGTACACTGTCTAATTTGTGCTATTGTGTATTATTGTATGAGTATAATAAATAATTTGAATTTAACCGAGTTCTTGTAAAGGTCATTTAAAATTATAGAAGTCAAACTACAAAATATTATTCTCATAAAATGTGATTTGTGAAAAACCAACGTCAAACGCCTTTTCATTGGTTAAAACTGAAAACTCAAAGAGTAGCTATTTGTGTTAGTATAGATTGACATGAAAGAGATAATAATTATTACTTTCTTGTTGAATAGGAGGTACTGACAGTATTAAACCTATACAATAGTTGGATTTTAGATTTAAATACCAGAATCATAAGGTAAGTACAGGACACAGGTACACATGAATTTATTTATATATTACACATGAATTAATAATAGCATACCTTACGCTTCATGAAGGCTATAAAAATTACTCAACTACCACAAATTTAAATTACTTATAATTTATATGAATAATTATTATGATAGGTAATTAGGATAATGTTACATTTTGTCATGTAAATAATATACCTGTATACCTTGAAATCTTATGAATATCATGCAGTTTAATACAGTGTAAGTAATGATTTATGTCAACTGGTAATCGATCGTATTGAAGTGAAACGCTATTCAGAGTCCCGTAGATTGTCCACAGGATAACGATTGACTAACAAAAGGCAATCAAAGAAGTCAATTGTTTTCCTGAATTTTATAAATATCTACTATCTAGTTATTTTCTATATTAACATGACCGGGCGGAGTATTTTTGGTCTAGACACATAAAGGGACGTCATATCTCGTGTAATAGACTTTATCTTTCATCCTAGACGGTGGCGTTCTGTATGCTGCACTTGTTTTAAACTCCAATCTGCAAGATTTTGTCGGTAGACGACAGTTCTTAATACCTACACTTACGATAATATACCTACGGGCTACGTGGGATGCTTATCTCACAAGGCACGTACCGTTTTCACGTGCGAATATGCTTCTGTCCAACTTCTGTCTGTATTTATTTTAGATTTCAATATATTTTAGTGTTTATCGTTATTACTAATCACAAACTGAGTTACCTATCATCTTAATCATAAACTTAATTCTTTTCCTCGATTCCTATCGATTTTACCACATCACATAATATTATATAACATTATGGCTTTAATTTGATAAAAACAAAATGAAAGAAACAAACATTTTGTTTGCCTGCGTTTATCCTTGACATCCTCGTTCGGCTCGCTATTCGCTAATCACATTCCTTTTCATTTTCGAAGCAGTAACCACAATGAGAGTGAAAGAGACAGATTTATCAATACTAGATATACGAATGAAGCATGGCCGCCGCGCCGGCCGACAACGATTCATGAGTTGGTTTTGTTTACAAATATAGCACCGATTTGTGTTTACGCGATTATGAATCGATTCTCCTAGGTAATAAAGTTTAATTTAAACAAGCACAATGCCTCGATTAAAGTGCTTACTATAACCTCAAAATTATAAAACAAATGAAATATACAGTTACATACACAAGTTATGTTACAAACGCGTAAGTAATTTGTTAAAAAAGTAAACTACTTACCTTATTTTGCTGATATTCGACGTAAATCGGTTGAAAAAGCGATGAAGCTACCCTTCGAAGTTGGAACACACGACGTCACAAAACAGACTCATACATTAAACATGTCCGCTATCCGATAATAAAAAAAATATTTTTTTGCCCACACCGTTTGCGTCGTTTCACGTGCCCATCGCAGTTTTAGTTGACGACCGGGCTCGGATATTTGCTATCATTTCATGTGGTTACTAGAATATTTTATTCTATTACCGTCCGTCATATAATGCCTCAACTCTCAAGAAAAATATTTCCTTCTTTCATCAAGCCCCAAACGGTCACCGGCGTCCGAGACACAATAGAATATCTATTGTGTCTCGTTTTCCCACGATCGACGGGTTAAATAAGGACTATGCATTGACTATGCAGTTATTATGGCATTTCCTACCTAGGTACCTACAATTTTATAAGTGTCTTTCAAACTGTTGAGATCAGTAATACATATTTCGTCACGCCGTTATAACTCGGATTATGCTTCGTCAATCATCATTCAAAGCATCATTCATCATTGATGGCTATTGACAAAAAATAAGATATACCTAAATATCATAATATCTGTTGGTCTGAACTCTAAACTCTGAAGTGTTATTCTTTCTTTCTTCTCTTGTCAAACATCTACTATTCAATTCCAACAGCGGATATTTTCCTGACCGACCTACTTATTATTATTAGTGTATAGAATCAGAGTTCAGAGTTCAGACTGATTAAAGTTGAAAGACATAATTATTATCATTAGCCTATGACCCCATGGTCATAACTCATAGTATAATGAGAGGAAGTAAGTTATCTTCATACAAACGCACCGCGTGCGGCTTGTATGTGTGCACCATAGTAGGTATCTATGCGTCGCCGCACGCACACTTAACAAAATCTCAACCCGTTTCTCAGTGCGCCAGTCGGGGCTAACACTGCACGAGGTTCGCGCGACATGGCTTTTCGGCACCGCTAAAACTAAATGAATCAAAAATGCCTGATAATCGCAGGAGAAACTATTGCTTAATTCATCAATTCTAGAATTGCCGCCACCGCCGGCCGGTTTATTTTATCTTTTTTACGGTACGTACCCAAAGGGTAAAAACGGGACCCTATTACTGAGACTTCGATGTCTGACCGTCTGTCTGTCTGTCTCCAGGCTGTAACTCAAGAACCACTATAGCTAGACTTCTGAAATTTTCACAGATTATGTATTTCTGGTGCCGTTATAACAACAAATACTAAAAACAAAATAAAGTTAATATTTAAGGGGGTTTAATACTATAAACGTTATTTTTTGGACTTTTTGGCTCGTAATCCATAATGGCAACATGTAGACCAGCAGTTAGCAACAGGCAGACCGCGGTCCATTTGCGGACCGCGAAAAGCCCGTATCTCGGACCGCGACATCTTGTAATGTATTTAATACCAAGTATCAATTAATACATATATGAGGTACCTTTATTAATTAAAACAATATTTTTAAGCTACACAGGACAAGTGTGTTTTTTTCTGGACCTCGTTAAAATTTTCCCACAGCATCCGGAGTCCGGACCCCACTTAAAACTACTTGCCGACCCCTAATGTAGACACTTGAAATTTTACAAAATCAATTTTTTTCCTCAATTATGAGTGTACTTTAATGTTTAATAATACAATTAAAATAAAATAAATAATTAACGGGGGCTCTCATACAAAAAAACACAAATTTTCCCTATTTTCGCTCTATAACGGTACGAAACCATAAAGTTAATATACCTAGCGGAATAGAGCAACAATCTCGAGCTGTCAAACGAAACCGAAATTGGTTTCATCTGTGTGTAAAAATATGTGCACGTATACACTTACACAAGCATGATTGAACATGATCTCTATGAGATTAAATTGTCAACGTTGCGGCACGTGCCGACTGGACGTCAAAAAAAGAGTGCTGCTGTCATGTATCACACGTCTCTTTTTACCACGCAGTGTTACTGATAGTGACATCTCTCTTGCTCAGGCTTTTGTTTCTCTATTCCGCTAGGTATATTAACTTTATGTACGGAACCCTTCGTGCGCGAGTCCGACTCGCACTTGGCCAATTTTTTAAATATAAATAATGCTGCTTTGTATCTTGAATACATTTCTATATTTGATAGGAAAACCATTGTTGAACTTTATTGACTAATTAATAAGAGATGTGTTATATTGCTAAAATTAACAACCCTAAGACAGTAGGCAATTATATCGCGGATTGGGCCGGAGATAACCTACTTCCCCTCCTAATATATACTATGCCATGGTCTTATACTAAATATTGTGTCAATTGTATTGGACTATTTTCTAGCATCGGCCCATAAAAATTCCAAAAAGTTTTCAGGTTCTAAAATAATCACTTTACACCGATCCATCGGTAGCAGTTGATAAATGAATTAGGAATTACTGGTCTGAGCGGGACCGTGACGCCTCATCCATCAAGCTGAGCAGGTGTCCTCAACTGACGGATTGGTGGCCATCGATGTTTGGATGTTTGTAATTTCATACCGATCCATCAATAACCGCACAACAGCGGCAGAACTGATTTGAGGTTAATGAGTGACCTCTAACGCTTAACCTAAGACGCTTAGAGGTTAATCTTCATGATACTGATTCATGATATTCTACGAAGTCATTTAAGTACGTAGTTCTTAAATAATTTGTTGACCTTGTGGTAATAATAGAATTTATTACTAAGCTCTGCCATGTCTTTTGAAATCCGTTCAGTAGTTTTTGCGTAAAGATCCAACAAACATAAACTTTTGCCTCTTTACACTGAGGTAATAAGTACAAGTACGTGGTACTTATATTATGTCAGTGCCTCTTTAATAATAACTAGGATTGCAAGGGTATAGGGCAATACGCATTATAAATTACAAATAAGTTATAAAGACTATAAATGACACATGTAAATCATGTAATATGTAATAAAGGATCCCTTGACGTGGTCATGACTGACACGAGTGACATGAGTAACGACTCACGATTGCGTCTCCTGGGATTCTACTCAAGTAGCTGTTACAATAATATTATTTGCTTATTTGTAACTATGACCACTATGACTAAGTATTTACCTTTTGCAATATATAATTATGACTTCTATGTGTTATATCTATACTAATATTATAAAGCGGAAGAGTTTGTTAGTTTGTTTGTTTGTTTGAACGCGCTAATCTCAAGAACTACTGGTCCGATTTGAAAAATTCTTTCAGTGTTAGATAGTCCATTGGTCGAGGAAGGCTATAGGCTATATTTTACCACGCTAAGACTAATAGGAGCGAAGAAATAGAGGAAAATGTGGATAAAACGGGAGGAAATTATTTGAAAGGGCTTATTTGAACGCGCTAATCTCAGGAACTACTGGTCCGATTTGAAAAATTCTTTCAGTGTTAGATAGCCCATTTATCGAGGAAGGCTATAGGCTATATTTTATCAAGATAAGACTAATAGGAGCGAAGAAATATAAGAAAATGTGGAAGAAACGGGGGAAATTATTTGAAAGGGCTTATCTCACGAACTACTAGAGCAATTTTTCTGTTATTTGGGTCAGATAAGAAGTAGACCACGTGAAGGATCATAGGCTATTTTTTGTATGATTTGTCTGTGAAATATCTAATTTACGCGGGCGAAGCCGCGCGGAACGTCTAGTACTTACCATAATTGTAACACTACAGGCGTACAGAGTTCAGTCCATAATGTTAGTTGCATCACTCAAGTAATAATACACTTGAGTCTGCTGACGAAGTTAGGTCGTTTCCAAGATAAGATAAAGTGTAGTAAGTAAGTATTTACTATTTACAGCGGCTCCATTAAAAATAACCTGTAATTTTTTTATTATGTTTTTCTTGAATGTGTTTGCGTTTTTTCTACACATAAATCACCTGTGTTGTTAGTTTTGTCTCTGTTGCCACCCAATGGTTTACCGTTAGAAAATGCCCTAGGTATGGCATTAAGTACATTGTGCAAAAAATATAAAATAAAAATAAAAAATAATCGTATTGGTAGAATTTAACATTATTTTATCTCAAATAGTTGAGGCACTTACTAATTGTGGAACACTATCAAAACGATAAATTGAGTAGGTGACAACTGATATTGATAACAAGTTGATAGTCAGCATGTTGCATTTTATCAAAATATTTAAAATTATTAATTTAATAATTGTTTTTAAATAAAATTAGACGGTTTTATCCATAGATAGTTTTTTCAGTTATCACAGATGGTTAATCTCTTGATATTAAATATGACTGAGGAATAAAAATACATAACTTAGGGCCTGTTTCACCACTTCCTGATACGCTATCCACCACCTAACCTGACAGATAGAGTATGGAGAATCTGTCAAACAAGTTTTGAATAGCCTATTCGGCACTTTATCAGAAAGTGGTGAAACAGGCCCTTAAATAAATAAAAATAATATTTTATTTAACACCAACAAACAACATCTAGTAATGGCAATAAATAGGTTCACTTATTCCGGCCTACAATAAATGCACATTAGTCTATCACATTTATAGAGCACTCGCGTAATGCATAATCACCGTGACACCCATGTACCACATAATACCCATCGGGAACATGAAGGCCAGGGCCCTAGCCGGTTGCGGCAGAGGCTTCACCGCGTAAACTATCGTATGTACGATACGGCTGGCTGTGAACACTCTGAACAGCGTCGTAGCCAGCCACGGCGAAGGGGAAGTGGTCACGTACAGCGCCCCCAGGATCCAGAAAGCGGGGATGTTCTCCAAATCGTTCAAATGCGCCCGGCGGACTCGCTCCACGTCTGGATCGTTTAGCTTCACGACGCCCTTGGCTGACTTTGCGTCCTCCTCGTTGGCGAAAACCTTCTTCTTATACCGTTGTTTCGCGGTCAGGAAGGCCATGGCCAGCACCTTCAAGGACAGCACGCCGGAGTACACCAGGTACGAGCGTAGCGCCGGATCGGATAAAGATATGGAGGCCATTTTTATTATGTTTTAACTAAACGAAACGTGCGTCTGTGCGCTGAGGTCACCGGACTGTTACTACTTACTACTCGTTGCGCTTGCCGCTTGTTAGTTGTTATGTTTAGTGCCGGCGTCGACTGCCGGAATTTTTTTATCAAAACTCGTTTGATGCAAGTCATGGTGATACCACAGTGCTGTGTTGGTGTTCCCACTCATTGACGAAATTCCGAAGTCATCATTATAATATAAATTATTGTTTTGTTTTTCTAGAAAACTAAAAGTTTCGTCATCATACGCCGATGTATTTTCTGGAAAACAAAGGTTTTTCCTCTACAAATAGGTGAAATTTATACGCGGGAGGGTCATGCTTCGGCACGAATGGGCCGGATCGACCGGAGAAATACCACGTTCTCACAGAAAACCGGCGTGAAACAGCGCTTGCGCTGTGTTTCGCCGAGTGAGTGAGTTTACCGGAGGCCCAATTCCCTAACCTATTCCCTTCCTTTCCCTCCCCTATTCCCTTCTCTTCCCATCCCTACCCTCCCCTATTACCCTATTCCCTCTTAAAAGGCCGGCAACGCACCTGCAGCTCTTCTGATGCTGCGAGTGTCCATGGGCGACGGAAGTTGCTTTCCATCAGGTGACCCGTTTGCTCGTTTGCCCCCTTATTTCATAAAAAAAAAATCAATAAGGAAAACTGAAGTCATTGGAATTTTGTAACACTATCAGCGAGTGTGCGGTTCTCGACCTCTCGTAATTATGATAAAGCAGGGGTTCCCAAAGTGTGTGTCGCGACTCGCGGCCGCGCGCCCCTCTTGCCTTTTTATCTAAATTTTTATTTATCCAAAACCACAAATATTATAAAATTAAATTATAAAATTAATGATGTAAATAAGATAGATGATTAAATATTTGTTTATCACTATTACCTGCTTAACCTAACTATGATCATTAAAGGTATTTATTGATGTATATTTTTCTAATAGCTAGGTAGAGTAGGGCGCCGTGATAAAATATTGTGACGTGTAACTGCGCCGCAGGCTGAAAAAGATTGGGAACCCCGACCCTGTTATAAAGTTACTGGTGTGGATAACTGTTGTTAGTGACCAACTTAATCCAACTTAATCATTTACATTATTTAGTAAGCAATATGCGAATTTTAATATTAAAACGCTTAATATTATAACTTTATAAGGTACATAATATTTTAATTAAATACATTTTTAAGATAACTAGAGTTCGCCCAATGCAATGGTCGAAATTCGACCT
Source organism: Cyaniris semiargus (assembly GCA_905187585.1). Lineage (NCBI taxonomy): Eukaryota > Metazoa > Arthropoda > Insecta > Lepidoptera > Lycaenidae > Cyaniris > Cyaniris semiargus. Next base: position 9,281,575 of record LR994554.1, on the reverse strand, counting down.
GAAATAAAAAATTAAATTATAAGTTTGAAATTTTTCTATCGATATTCTATTGTCAAAATATTGACTTTATTTTTTTTAGACATAATTCCTGCGACAGTCTCAGATTAATAAAGTCAAATGATAACAGACTGGCCGTGTACTAATTGTCTAACAGTATTTAAGATTCAATAAAAAAACTAAATCTATTTTTAATTTGAGAACATACTTCAACCATAAATAATAGAGTACAATTCGTGTGTATATGCTTGTCAATCAAAATCTCCTAGTGTGTGTAATGTTTTATTTGTTAAAAAATGTATGATAAAAGCATAATTTCAAAATAATATTAGCTCGATGCACTCCTTCAGCATAATATAAACTATAACTGTGCAAAATTTCAATCACCTACGTTTCCGCATTTTTCGTCAAAAGGGATCCAAAGTTTTTCGCTTAAGTATATAGATTTACGAAGCAAAGACGCACAAATGTTTGGTATATTATACTTATAACTTTATAAGGCACATATTTTAATTAATTACATATTTTATTTAGTACTTATAACTTTATAAGGTACATATTTTAATTTAATACATTTTTAAGATAATTTACGAAGCAAATACGCACAAATTTTTGGTATGAACAAGACTATTTTTAGTCTAGCCAAGGCCAGTCGTAAATTTTTTTGGTTGTAGAATGTATCGTTTTCGTTAAATTTTATTGAGTATCTATAATAATATGATATTATGGGTAAGAAATCAGGTAGTAATAACTCTGTTTATTGCAAACATCCGTATATTCTGTTTAGTAAATAAAAACCTTCACCTTAGATACAAAAATAAAAAAATCAATATATATATACTTCTACATAAAAATACCATCACCAGACTAAATAAAGGTATTTTCATCAACTGTTCAAATGGCAGTGATGTAGAACAACGCTATTTGAACGGCCATATACAGCATGATGATAAAAGGAATGGCGTACGCGATCGCGCGAATAGGTTGGGGCATCGGGCAGATAGCGTACACGAAGGTATGGACGAGTCTGCTGATCGTGAAGATGCGAAAGAGAAGAATGGCCCAGGTGTCCCAGGGCTCAGTAGTGATGTAGAGCGCCGCCAGCAGCCAAAACGCAGGGATATTCTCCAGGTCGTTCAAATGCGCTCGACGAACTCTCTCCACTGTCGTGTCGTCGTACTTTACTTCTCCTCTAAACAGCTTCGCGTCTTCTGGGTTCTGGAACACGCCCTTCGTCATTCGGATCGTCGTCGTCAGTGTTGCCATCAGCAGAAGTTTTGCCGTCAATATCGTGACGTGTATAATATAGGACTGTACTATAGGGTTTTGTAGTGTTATTTCGATCATTGTAGCGAGAGTTTTTGAATATTTAATATGTAACTGTACACTGCAGACCTTGTGTGTTGACTGTGGTCTGCGAGTGCAAAATAGAAAGTTTGAGCTCTCAGGCAGTGAATCGTGGATGAACGGACCTCAAAACGTGTTTCTCCGCAGCTCTTTCACCAGCAATTATAAATTTGAATTCACATTATTATTTTTGACTAAAAAAAGTAAAAGTGATGTCGAGAAAGGATACAGTTAATTTGTAAACGTAAATCTAGTATATTATATTAATGTACAGAATAAGCCACCCGTGACCCGACAGATAGGCAGTAAACGTCTTAGTATTTTAGGGTTCCGTTTGTAGAGTACGGAACCCTGATCGAGCCACAGGACAGTCCAATGTTTTACGAGTGTAAATGCAATGTATGAAACAGAAGCAAATAAGTAAACCATGTATTATTTGTATAAAAACTTTATTCAGTCAAATGCATAGGTACAAAAGAACTCTTATGTAATTAATTACATTGATGTCGCATAATAAATGGTGACTTGCACGCCCATGTAACAGAGGATCAGTAGAGAGGTTCTATATGCGATTCTTCTAGCAGGCTGTGGCAGGGGATATACAGCGTATACCAGCGTGTGCATTATTCGGCTGAGCGTGAATATGCGGAACAGGAATGTAGCGAATAGTTCGTATGGTCCAGTAGTAACGTACAGCGCTCCCAGCACCCAAAACGCAGGGATATTCTCCAAGTCGTTGAGGTGCGCGCGGCGTATCCTCTCTACGCTAGCGTCGTCGTACTTCACTTTGCCTCCAAAAGTCTTCGCGTCTTCGGGATTTGCGAAGACGCCTTTCGCAAGCCGCGTCAATGAAGTCAGTGATGACAGAAATAGAAGTTTGAGGGCCAGTATCGCAGAATACACGATATACGACTGTAGTACTGGATTCGATAATGTTAGCGTCATTTTGTTGAGGTTTTCGTTAATTAAGAATATACGATGCGCTTGTTTCCAAGTCTGCGCGAACAGTGGACGGGAACACGTGCTCGCCGTACCAAACCGGTTGTTGGAAACCGTGACTCATCACGCCTTAGTTGTGTGGCTACTGGAGTGTGCTTAAAATATTATGAGTCTCTTCAGAGTATGAGTTTTTGTCGAGCTGGTTGACGTTATTGTTGGCACACTAGATGGCGCTCTTCTATTGATGTTATTATTTTAATAACTGTAACACTTTAGTAAACAATTATCAAAATATCTACGGACCTTCTGAGCCTTGTAGTCGCACGTACTTGGTAATGCTATGTTGAAGTTTCTATAAAAGAAAGAATTGCAGCTCAGTGTTATTATATTCAGCATAGTTACATAATATAATCTGCATACAATGTGTTTATAGGTATTTAATACGGTACTGTGATAGTCATGATACCGACTTGATAACCCCTGTAACCTAATATAACCTTTTGGGTCAAGTGAAATAATTATCTTTTACCTTAAATTTGAAACGTTACTGGAGTTGTATAGCTCTGGACTCAGAAGGATAGGTAAATAAAGGCAATTACAATAATATTATACTCAAAGTAATTATTAAATTTAATGACAGGGGTTAAATAAATTACTTGGTAACAAAAATTGGGTGAAATAGAAACAAAACAAATTAGTCTTAAAAAGTTTATTCAAATACCTTACATTCATCATTCATCGTCATCACGTCATTAGTGTTTACTTTATATCGCTGTTATATAAAATAGTATGACGTGTGACCCCATGTAGAACAGAGTCAGCAGGGGGATTCCGAATGCGAGTCCCCTGGCCGGTTGCGGCAGGGGAATGATCGCGTACACCACCGTATGTATTATCCTGCCCAGGGTGAATATGCGGAAGAGGAGAGTGGCCCATGCGGTCGCCGGTCCAGTAGTCACGTACAGCGCCGCCAGAACCCAGAACGCGGGGATATTCTCCAAGTCGTTGAGATGCGCCCGTCGTATCCTCTCTATCCTAGCGTCGTCGTACTTCACTTTGCCGCCTAAAGCCTTAGCGTCCTCGGGGTTTGCGTAAATACCTTTGGTCATGCGAGTAGCTGCCGTCAGCGCCGACATGAATAGCAATTTCAGCGCCAATACCGCCGAATATACGATGTAGGATTGTACCACCGGGCTATTTAATGTGAGCTGCATTTTGGATTTTGTAAGGTTATCTTTACACACGAGCGTCACGCTCCCCGCGAGTTATCGGACTGATGATATTGTTTACACTGTAGCCGCTTGACGATACATAGTGGCAAGGCGTTTAATTTGGTCATTATTACTTGATAAACGCATGGAAATAATCAGTTTATATAATTTAATAAATTAATATAATATGCCTATTGCCTAATGACTGATCATAAGATAAACTTGAGAAATATAAGAAGGCTTTACTAGATGCCGATAATAATAATTATTATATAACTATACAAAAATAACTAGGATATTCCTAATTGCACAAACATTGTGAAAAGTAATAAATGATTACAAAATATAAAAGTAAAAATATGTAAAAAAAGATCATTACATTTTTGATTTTACAGAACGATATCACTAAATATTATTTTGCAATGTCAGTAACTTTAAATATGTTTACAGGAATGGCTTGAGTCACAAGGAATTGAATTGTCCAAAGAGGAGGAACTACCGGAGGACGCGTACACGCAAAAGGAGAGATGGAAGATGGTGAAACCCCCACAGAAGGCGAGAACCCACGACGATCCCGTACGCCGGTTCCTGGAATACGATGGAAAAGTTCTCACGTAAGATTCCACCAAATTATAATAATAACTAGCTGACCCGGCAAAAGTTGTTTTGCCACATAAATTATTTTTAGTATCAATATAAAAAGTAAATAAAAACATATTCTCACGCCTAACGAATGTAGGCCTACATATTACAAAATTTCATTAAAATCGGTTGAGCCGATTTGGAGGAGTTCACGCACAAGCACTGTGACACAAGAATTTTGCATAACTATTAGAATTAGATGATAGTCTATACTAATATTATAAAGCGGAAGAGTTTGTTAGTTTGTTTGTTTGTTTGTTTGTTTCTTTGAAAGCGCTAATCTCAGGAACTACTGGTCCGATTTGAAAAATTCTTTCAGTGTTAGTCCATTTATCGAGGAAAGCTATAGGCTATTTTTTATCACGCTAAGATTAATAGGAGCGAAGAAATAGAGGAAAATTTGGAAAAAACGGGGGGAAATTATTTGAAAGGGCTTATTTGAACGCGCTAATCTCAGGAAGTACTGGTCCGATTTGAAAAATTCTTTCAGTGTTAGATAGCCCATTTATCGAGAAAGGCTATAGGCTATATTTTATTACGCTAAGACTAATAGAAGCGAAGAAATAGAAGAAAATGTGGAAAAAACGGGGGAAATTATTTGAAAGGGTTTATCTCACGAACTACTAGAGTTATTGTCTGTTATTTGGGTCAGATAAGAAGTAGACCACGTGAAGGATCATAGGATATTTTTTGTAGACTGATTTGTCTGTGAAATATCTAATTTACGCGGGCAAAGCCGCGCGGAACGTCTAGTGAATTATAACTTTACTAGATGATGTCCGCAACTCCGTTGCTCGGAAGTCGTTTATCGCGCGGAAACCGTATATTTTCCTAGGATAAAAAGTATCCCTTGTCCTTTTCCGGCACTGAAAGTATCTGAGCTATACCAAACATCAAAATCGGTTCCGCAGTTTGAGCGTGAAGAGGAACACTTTCGCATTTAAAACATTGGTATGGATTATGATAAAAAATTATAACTTTATTACAATTATGAGTTTGTCAGAAAATGTACGGAGCTTACCAATGTCCAAATCATCATTAATTAAAAATATAAAGTCGAACATAGAACGTTTAATTAAAGTTAAGTAATTATTCATTATATTATCAGAGTGCGGCTGAAAGACCCACATGTGTTTGCTAAGTTCATCATGTTTACATGGGACTTTCACCAGTTTTATGAATTAGGACATCTACTGACCCTAACTTAAACAAATTCTACATATCCTATCCTACTAGTCCTACTAATATTATAAAGGCGAAAGTTTGGATGTATGTACGAGTATGTATGTATGTATGTATGGATGTATGGATGTTTGTTACTCTTTCACGCAAAAACTACTGAACAGATTTTAATGAAACTTTACAATAATATAGCTTATACATCAGAATAACACATAGGCTACAATTTTAACCCACTTTCAAAATAGAGGAGGTGTTATGTTCGTTTTTTATGTTCAACGATTACTCCGCCGTTTGTGAACCGATTTTCAAAATTTTTCTTTTGGTGTATAGGGTATCATCCCAATTTGAAGGGATCCATTAGAAATCGAGGGAACTCCTCAAAATTTATATGGAAACATGTGGTGACTTCGGTTTTGTGAGCAGTATTCTAAGCATATGCTACCAACAAGCAAGATTTTGCACCAAGGTATACCATGGTTCGGAAGGTGCTGAGAGAACTCCTGACTCTTTATAGATACAAGTTTGGGAGTTTCGACGTTGTTTTAAGAACGGAAAGCATTATGATACTATGCAAATTACATTCATCATCATCATCATCACTACCATAAACTATTATAGAACCATGTCAACCATGTATCGTCCCGTTTTGACCCTATTATTGGTACTTTTCATAGTCTTTTATTATATATCACTTAAACCGCGGGTAACACCGCGGGGCACAGCTAGTCAGTAAATATGTATGGCTCGGCTGTTTCGTTACTAACTTAAGATCTGAAACTAAATATTCGCATCACCTCCGCGACGACGGTAGCGAAACGGCGAAGCCATACATATTTACTGGTATGTAGAATTTGTTTAAGGCCATCCCCCGAGCAAACGACCTTGACCATACATTTAACGCGTTGCCGAGATCGCACAAAAATCTTATTTTTTTTTTACTTATCTTAGTTCAAAATTGATCTAAAAAAAATTAAAACGAGGAATATGTAGTTAATGAAATTGTCTATCTATTGTCGTGTGTTTTAAATAAACGTAATTTGTAAATACTAGGGAGATGCTGAAAGTATGCTTCAATTTTAATAAATTAAGGTATTACTTTGGAAGCTAATATCATGAGTATAATAAACAAAAATAGAATATTTAAAACGGGGAAAGGAATGTTGATATACTGAAGATTATTGCTGTATTTTTATTATAACTTTATAGCTTTCAAATTATGAGTTTATAAGGCTCTAAATACGGTAAATTACGTAATCTCCGAAAGGGGAAGGCCCTTAAGTTAGGGTCAGTAGAGTTAGGCCGTGTAGATTCGATATAAAGTAAAGAGCTTCTAAAGACCCATTTATGGTCTATGGGTCAGGGATTCATTGTTTTTTTTTTGTTTTATCGCAGAATAATCAAGAACTGAAATTAATTTCATCTTATGTTAGTCAACCTATTCAGTAGTCTGATTTAAAAAAAATCTTTCTAGACGAATTTTCTAAATTATAAAATGACTTAGGAGAAAAATACCTAAACATACAATTTTAATGTATCCTCTGTCAAAGTCTACTTTGTTTTGTGTCTGTTAAGTAAGAGTTTTGTATTTTAATATTTTCTGTGTGCTCGAGTTATTTTCATTTTCTGAGTGAATTGGCCGTCGTCCAGTTATTTAATACATTCTCATGTATTAAGGATTGTTGAATTTCACAACGCGCCCCGGGCAAACATTTCCCTTAATGAAACAAAAACACTAACCCGTTCGTATTAGTTTTACATTTTAAAATCTAATTCATTACTCAAGACGGTGTTTTTGCAAAACATTTTTGTTACTATTTAGTTGGTCAATTTTGAAATGGATTATTTATAAGATTTGGTACCACTGGGTTTTGTATAAATAAAAATGAATTTTTAGTTTTGTTAGTCTCGCTAAAAATCGGGAATGTCTAAACCGTTTAGGCTAATTTTTATCTTGAAATATACGTGGAAGGCCGGGAAAGGATTAGTTGGAAAATGATACAAAGTTCACCAGGTCATCTAGTCTTTAATATTATTTGTTTAAAAAATTAGTTCCTAGTTCCTACGCCTACTAATAATGTAAATTAATAACTACACAACTTCTTGTATGTCCCTGAACTTTTCAATAAGTACTATGTCTTCCTCACTGAATCGTATAAGATGTCATATTATCACATTAGTAATTCCGGTATCCACTCTCAGTACGAGAATCCTCTTGTGAGTTTTTTTTTTTAATTTATTAGAGTCAACAAACAGTTACCAAAGTACGTCATATTCCTTAAAAGAGTATACAAATCAATCTTATTAACTATGGTACCAACAACGTTAACTACAAATTACTACAATAGAATAATTAAAACAATGCACTCAGTAAAGGGGCAGATGCAGACAAAATATACAATGAATTAAAAGGAGATAAACTATAGATGAGTGAGAGTTGTGGCGTGTTAGCAAAATGATCTTGAACCTGCTTAATTAACTTACTGACTGACGTAACTATTAATCTTCACTACAAATAGCAATTGTTTGAAAGTTGTGATTATAAGAAGATATTGAAATATATTACGAATACTAGATGACGCCCTCAACTCCGTTGCGCCAAAATTCGTTAATCGCGCGAAAACCGCACATTTTTTGGAATAAAAATTATGCTATGTCCTTTCCCGGGACTCGAAATATTTCCATACCAAATTTCAGCAAAATCGGTTCAGCGGTTTCGGCGTGAAAAGGTAACAGACAGACAAACAGACATACTTTCGCATTTTTAATATTAGTATGGATATTATGCTATTAGATCCTGTGATTTTCCAATTTGTGAATGAACTATACTGAAAGTCGCATAATCCAAAATATCTTTGAAGTTTGTCACATAGAAGTTATTAGTATGCCTTTACTAAACGAATAGCACTAACGTAAGTTCATATTTTGATATAATAAATTGCTAAACTATATTTTGACTAATCACGTAATTAAAGTAAAATTAAAGTAATTGAAATAAAAAAGAAATAGGTAATAAGTAATAACTGTTTATTAGACATTGGAGACAAGGGTGGAACCAGAATACCTAGGTCTCTAGGATATTTTATAAGATAGACAAGATGTTTCAACTTGTCATAATCAAATTGTAATTTAGTTACAACCGGATCTATGTATGATTTACTGACAGTAAAAACATTCCGCCCCCGGGTGGGCTCGAACCACCAACCTTTCGGTTAACAGCCGAACGCGCTAGCCAATTGCGCCACGGAGGCCTGTACTCATCTTACCAACAAACAAAGCATTTTTCCCATTTTAATGGATATTTTATCTACCGTATCAGATATCTAGATTACCTAGATGCATATTTATAGGAAGTTAGCAGGTGTCAGTAGATTTTTCTTCTTTTTACCGTGTTTTCTAATAAGTATTATCCCGGAAGACGATTGACTTAAATGAAATTAAGATTTATTTAATCATTTTATATTTATCTGATATTTGCTAAACGGAAAACACGATTCACTTATTTTGACTCGATAGTTATATTTTTGAAATTATGAATCTTTCTGGGCGTTTCAACAAATATCTGTTACACTTATTGAGTTACTATCATTAAATAACTTACACTACTTCAATCACACACTTTATAAAATAATGGCGAAAGGAAATATTAGTATTGTATTTAATTTTTAAGTAATCATCAAAAACAGTTTCGGGACTTACGACCTTTACTTTCGTGCTGTAATGCGGGAACCGTGCCATAAAGTTGAAAAAGATTTTTGTGTCTGCCAACTATTGTAACTATTGTTAATTACTTTTAGGAATTTAAATAATGTACTATCAGGGAAGTTGATTTCTAGGCAGATGGCGGACCTAAGTAATTTGGTCACGTTAAGTCAAACCCATCCGACCGATCACAGCTAACATTGAATTGACATAAGCCGACCAAACGACGTAGGTCCGTCAACTGCCTAGGAATCAATTTCCTCGATGGTACACTAAATGTAATTTTATAATTTTTATGTTAATAAAGACTTTTGAAAAATAAAATGCGGGAACCGTTGTTACGCGATATTGTTCACTATTAGCTGCAGCGTAAAGCACATTGCTCGGGAGCACGATTCATGGAATCGTTATATCACGATTGGAGGATAGCGGGGTGTGTAGGCGGGGCGGTGCTTTGAAAATTTTGGCAGCAGGCTCTTAATATTTATTATTCCACGGCAGTCAGTCAAGTTGATTTTTCAAACCTTCGGACAATATTGTATAAGAGTGAATAACCGCTTGTGCTACCCTACCTGTTAATGAAAACCATACTAAAATTATAAATGCAAAAGTGTGTCTGTCTATCAGATTGTCTGTCTGTCTGTTGCCTCTTCAAGCTTAAACCACCAAACTGATTTTGATGAAATTAGATAGGTATGGAGATACTTTGAATCCCGGGAATGCACATAGGATACTTTTATCCCGGAAAAATGTGCGGTTTCCAAACAAATTTCTGCAGAACGAAGTTGCAGGCATGAACTAGTAATTAATAACTTATACCTAAGCGTACTAATTATATAACGTGTCCAAGTCCCGTCAGCATAATATTCGAAATTTAAAGTAAATTGAATATTCGTAAAAAATAGATATTTATCGAAGATATTTATAAACAAATGCCCATCGTAATTCGTAACTCGTTACATCTACTCGAGAGTCGGGGGTAATGTTGTTGAAATAATTTGCATTTGTTCAAACAATTCATCGGGTGGCTAAGTCAGCTGGAACGAAACACTTTGGAACCGAATTCATTGAAATTCTTGTAAATCAAATTTTATTGTTCCTCAAAGTTTCTTAATAAAGCAAATAGAATTGCTACCTACTTATTAAATAAATTCTAAGATCTATAATAGCTCCGATAATTTTATGATGGCTAGAAAAACAGTGATGAATTATTGCCAATTAAATTTAGTACAGTTGAATATCAATTACATAAAGAAGGCCAAAATTTACACTTTGTAACATCTGTTTAAACATCTACCCAAGACCCAAGTAGGTACAGAATTATACAGGCGAATAACATTTATTTAACTCAAACAATATTCATGTAAACAACAAATTGATAAAGTAATATTATTGTGATAAACAAATTTCATGAAAGTTTGATAGATAAATAGGTCATGTTAAGAATGGAGCCTTCGCACGCCCCATAGCGTTGTTTTGGGGCATTATTTATTCATATGTTGAAGTATTAACTGGGGCCATTACGGCCGAATATTATATCAATAAATCTCGGCTGCTTACCTGCAAAGTGTTCCTTCCGCATTGTTCGTGATGTATCGGCCGAACTAAACAAAATATTACACGCTGAAAAAGCTGCAATGAAAATTAAATTTAAAATTTTCAAATAGAGTGTAACAAAACTTAGTGATAATTATAATTTAGGGTGTGTATTCTATATCGAGTTCGCTGTGAAAGTATGTACATATCACCGCTGAAACTCATAACTTTATTTTTTAAATTTTTTATGCGAAAATCATAACGCTCGGGCGCTTGCTCAAACAAATCACAAAAAAATATGTATCTTTCAGCGCTGTTACTTTTACAGTGAACTGTGTATAAGCGTTAGTTTTGTTACACCTCGTATAAAAATATTATACGAGGTGTAACAAAACTAAGTTATATAATAATTAGTACTTTCAGCAGATGTGCGCTGGAAATGCTCATTTCCTTCACTTTTCGAAGTTCCTATAGAATTTTAGACGAACGCTGCGATGCCATTATTGATTCATTCGTTTAAAAAAATATATCCACAGCCGAACATATAACCTTTGGAAGTCGGTTAAAAATTCAACTTGTCCGGTTCCCGACCCAACTCGAAATATAATCTAACCTGAAAACTTGTTTTAGGTTTAATGTAGTCTGGGATGATCGCGATTCGGCGTTCGGCGAGCTGGCTGAATACAAGTTGTTTTATTACCTCCAGGATGATACCATCGCTATAAAGGTGAACATTTTTCGTCCGTATGACGTATTACGGCCCGTATTTTATTTAGGCATACGCATCAGTGTTCTAAATGTTTTACTGGTAACGTAAAAACTTGAGGAAAGCGGTTTTAATCAATATACTATCTGAAAAAAGTATCTGTATTTCCAAGATTAAAATTTCGATCGATCTCACCCGTACCTGAGGGCTGTGAGTCCTATGACATCAAAGCGTTGTACTGATTGAATCGAAAATGATCCAACGCCTACCCCTGTCACAATCAAAGGCAAAGTCGTTTGAGTTGCGTACGTACTTACATGTACACCATCATTTTGTAAAATCTTATATTTTGTAGCTTTAAAAAAATTATTTGGAACAAATCTCACAAATATTACTTTTGAAAACCTTTCCTCATTTATCAAGGATTAAAAATGCTAATTTGTGTAATGCAGCTATTAAATTATTATACAACGTGACATTTTAGTGGTTGTTTTCCCGCAGCAGAACGATTTACCTATAATAGTAGTACAATCGAATCATGCAAGTTATTTTTTGAAAATTAAAAATATTTTGTATGACGTACTATGGCAACTTTATGCCGATAGGCGCGAGCGGCTATGAACTGGCCGAATTTTATTTATAATTTTAATAAAAAAAAAAACTTCACAAATCTATTGTACTACTAAGATAGAATCATTTTACTGCGGGAAAACAACCATTTAAATTTCACGCAGTATAAGTACCTAGCATAAATAATAAAATTTTTCATGTAAGATCAAATTGATATATTATATTTTGTTGTTGCAAAATAAGGAAAACGTTTTTGCCACTTTGATTGTAAAGGAGTTTTTAATTTACTTTTTCATATTACCTGTATTTTGGTCATAATATTAAAGCGAAAAACATTTTTGTGAAACATATCTTTCCTCCTCAAATAAAAAAAAATATTTTTAATTTTTTTAGGAGTTGCATGATGGACGAGGAGGCAAGGATCCATTCCCGATGCTTCTTAAAAAAAGAAAAGTGCCCAAGAAGTGGAAAGAAAGACCAGGTTAGTTGCAAAATAAGTTATTTTCAGGTTTTTTGCCGGGAATGTGAAAGAGTGCTGTTGTATTTTTGTATTATTTTCCTAAAATTGTGTTATCTGGGTTTTTAATGTATAATATTGGTAGAATATTAACCATTAGATATTCGTTATCATGCACAAGTTTAGGCAAATGCTGCAACTTCCAGAAACGTGTTTTTTTGTGTTCCCTCCAAAACTCCGTCGAAAGTTTCAGTAAAGCGTCTACCACTTTACTGAATTGACCGACTTGACTCCTTGACTGCTTTGACTTTTACTTAGACTTAGACTAGACTTTAGACATGACGATAATATTATTATAGTAAAACGATGATAAAAATTATTCATACCCTTGTCTGTAGCACAATATACGCAAATCTGTGTCAAGTTATTTATTTATTTTATATTCAGAAGGCTTACAGACTAATAACTTAAATTGCTAATACAGTAATTTAGATAAACAGATAGCTAATTACAAGCCTCCACTTATATGCAAAAAAGATTGTTGTTGAAGTTGCCAAAATTTAAAAAAAAAGTTATTTTCAGAAGTTTTCAAAGTTTCAGTAAAGCGTCTACCACTTTACTGAATCGACCGACTTGACTCCTTGACTGTATTGACTTTTACTTATACTTTGACTAGACTTTAGACCTGTCGATATATGAAAACGATGCTAAAAATTGTACTATACTAGAACATTGTTTCCCGCCATTTACTCGACACTGGCCATGGTTTTATAGCCGAAGTGCCATAATAAGAAAAATAACCTCAATTTGTCGGCACAACATACGCATCATTTGTGTCAAGTTGCCAAAAAAGAAGAAAAAGAAAGAAAGTTCTTTTCAATTTCATAGAGTGCAAACGGCTTCTAAATTGTAAAGCAGCTTGTTTCTGGCTTATCTCAGCTTATCTTATAGAATATACAAACTACATTCTCAAACTGTGGAGAAGCTTTCAGCTTCTTAGATTGAATCAAGAGATTATATTCACTGTATACTTCACGCAAAGTTTATAAAGTCTTGAAAATGCGTTGTGGTAAAGAAGTTCCTAATCATATTGACTATTTACTATGCGACAAGGTTATCGTATATTTTGATAACAATAATAGCATATGTTTCTCTCGTATCTGTGCCAAATGTTCTCAAAATCAGTTCAGTAGTTTCGGACTCTATCCGATACAAACAAATATGCAAATCTTTTTCCTTTATACTAGGTACTAGATGGCCCGCTAAGCTTCGTATAACTTTCTCCTAATATAAACCTTCCCTGGGCTTTCACGAATATTTCATGACTAAAATTTGGCAAATCTGTTCAGCCGTTCTCGAGTTTTAGCGAGACCAATAACATTTATAATTCATTTTTATTAAAATATAAATAATGGATGAATTAGTATAGTTTATAGCATACTAGCGACCCGCCCCGGCTTCGCACGGGTACATAAAATATAGCCTATGTCACTGACTGAAAAAATGATTAAAATCGATTTAGTAGTTTTGATTTATATATTTTATTACTACCCGTGGCCCGCATTGGTCGGTACCGCCGCAAAAGCTACGTCCCGCAATTTTTAAATCTATAATATCTTCGAAAATATTCATTTAATGCTGTAAAGGGCCATATAGATCTATATTAAATCAACAGTGTATTTAAGGTATTTAATTGAAGGATTAATGCCGTATTGTTTAAAATCGCTTCGAAAATTAGCCGTGGGATTAATACGTGGGAGAGCCATGCTTCGGCACGAATGGGCCGGCTCGACCGGAGAAATACCACGTTCTCACAGAAAACCGGCGTGAAACAGCGCTTGCGCTGTGTTTCGCCAAGTGAGTGAGTTTACCGGAGGCCCAATCCCCTACCCTATTTCCTTCCTTTCCCTCCCCTATTCTCTTCTCTTCCCATCCCTACCCTCCCCTATTACCCTATTCCCTCTTAAAAGGCCGGCAACGCACCTGCAGCTCTTCTGATGCTGCGAGTGTCCATGGGCGACGGAAGTTGCTTTCCATCAGGTGACCCGTTTGCTCGTTTGCCCCCTTATTTCATAAAAAAAAATTAGCCATTATTTGTAGTAAAAAGTAAATGACAAAAAAATGTTATTGTAGGATATTCATAAGAGATAGACATACCATCGGGAAGTTTTCTGCCCCCCTAGCATACGCCAACGAGATATCTCGTGGATATCTCACTCTCGAGCGTAGTGATATTGTCGATATCGATATATATCTCTTTTTCGCTAACATGCGTACGTCGAGACTCGAGAGATAAATTTCTCGTTCGTATATAGTTCGTTAGTATATAAACAAAAATAGCACATATAAAAAAAACAAAATTATCTCTAATTTTGACGACAAACGTACGAGAAAAAATATATGTCATGTTATGGTCAATAGAGATGAAGAGATAAACCAGTTAACATCGAGAAAACGTGTAGTCAAAATTTTCTCATTGGCGTATGCTAGCACGGCTGTAGACCTTTTCATTGTGTACAATACATTATTTTGATAAATCTCGTAGGGTCCATCAGCCTGCGTTTGCAATGTAAGCGGGAAAAAATGAAATTATTTACGACATCACATTAGAAACCTCATAAATAACAGTATTTCTCCACTATTTAATGAATGTTATTATACTTATAAACCTTCCTCTTGAATCACTCTATCTACTAAATCAAAATCCGTTGCGTAGTTTTAAGGTGACGCCGCGTTAAAGTAAAAAACCGTATTGGATATGTTGTAGATTGCTTGTTTTCTATAGGCCGGCCCGGCCTCTCATAGAAAACAAGCAATGGAACAGCAAGAAATGGAAAGGGCGTAAGCGACAAAATGGTTTTTGTCGTGTAATTTTAAAAACCATGAATATATTTCATAATAAGCTATGTGCAAATTAAAGTGTATGCTTGAACCAATCTATGTACAAATTTTGGAAGCTTAAATCACTCTCCTCTGTTGGCAAAATTAGAATCCCTTTTTTTACAGAGGTCTTTTTGATTGATTATTCTGTATTATAAAAGTTGACCAATCGTGTTATGCTATGGGTAATTCAAAGACAAAGACATGATGAATACTGACAATGAACTTTAATTTCTTAGCTTTAGTCATTGCTGAGAAAAATCAGGGAACAAAGGGACATAGAGACAGAAAAAGCTTTTTTTTATACTATGTATAAGTGATTAAAGATACAAGCTTGCACATGTAGGTAACTACTATATATCACCACTGTGTGACATTTAACATTCACGTACAAACACCAACTTGTACCCATATATCTCTAGACTTCACAACTGCGGTTGTTGTACTGGCTTACAGTCCAATGCGAGGGCATTGCCAGTACACGATGCATATAACAATCGCGTCTAGGAGACATGGCATAACTGTTATTGGAAGATACTACAATGACATCCAACTACACGTTTCGTGATCGTGCATATATCACACAATTTCGATTTCCCTGTGGCTTATTGATAAACTGTTTGGTAAATTCAAGACTGCTTGAATTTGATGGTTAAGTTTGAGATCCATGTATATCAGCTATTTAGATTCAATCATCATATTATTTATGGTCCAAAAATAAATAAATTCACACCGCTCAAAGGCAATACTTAAAGCGACTTAAAAATGTACCTAAACAACACCACAATATAGTAATGATGTAACCTTATTTTAGCAATAAATTAATGATTCCTGTGCACCCGAAAACAATTCTTAAAAACGTTGAATTTGTACGAAAATTCGCCGATTTCAACAATTGTTTTCGGTACCTTCCCACCGTTTTTTGGGGTTACATACTAACTAATCTCGCGTCAGAAAAAAGCCAACATAGCTGAACCCACATGAAAATGATCATAATTTTCCTACTTTTAATTAACGCGGGCAACCCCTTCCCACCACCCGATCGATTTAAAAAATTTTTGGTTGCACAGAAAATACAGAGCAACTGTTTAGAAAAAAATTAAAGTCGCTGAACCTACATTTTTTTCCATTTTTTCCCCACCCCACTACACCCACACCCACCGCCCACGACCTGCCAGCACGCAGATTATCAGAAAAGGTTGTTCAGGGCAGTAGCTTACGGAGTTTTAATACAGCTGAAGCCATATGACCGATTTGGTCGTCAGCTCTTAGTCGAAAAGCCAAATCGCAGGCAACATCAATAAATATTCCAACTAAATACTAATTATATCCTTGTCTTAACTTTTTTGTTCTGTGCGCTTTAATAAATTTAAGTTGTAACTTGTACCTTTATATTTATAATAATTAATACTTTTTGTCTACTCTAATTATTAGTTTCTTTTGGTACATACTTGTATTAATTGATGATTTTAATTTATTCAAGATTAAGATACAGCGTAGATTATGGAACGTTTCGACGGTAACTCTACCGCAACCAGTCAAAAAACTATATATTTTCTACGTATAATTGATTAATTATATTCATTGTAATTATCAGTTTATACATAATAATAATATTATTATGATGTATATTGGTTTTTATATTGTTTTGTATATTCTGTACATTTTTTATTCTGATACCAGTATGTAGGTCACAAAAGAAGAAATATTTTATAATTGTATTTTTCATTAATGCCCGTAAGTAAAATAGAGTATTTTGCTTACGTTAAGTTAAGGTCTATACTCAGAATGACCGAAAGAAACCTCGCCCATGTTGACATCCCTTTGGATGTCCGATAGCTGACTTCGCCTCCATCTCAGGAGTACTTTGCGCCGAAGCCCAAGGGACTTGATAGTGGGCCAGAGTCCAGACAGTGTACATACTACCAAACTCTGTACGTATTGACTAAAGACTCTGGTTCCAATAAAATAGAGTTTACTTTTCCACAAAATAGTACTGCACAGGTTATCATTCACGTTTTGATGAAAATAGACTCTATTTTGCTCATGGTAGAGTCTATAATCAGTTGACAGTTCTGTGGTCCTTCAGTTGACTTCCCCTCCATCCTCCTGGAGACGAGTGACGCGGAGGTGACGGAGTACTACGCGCCGAGAGACCTGATGGTCGGCCAGACGCTGTTCATCCTCGGCCGCAGGTTCCTGATCTTCGACTGTGACCAGTTCACCAGGAAGTATTACAAGTGAGTTTTATTGTGATGCCAAAAAGCTTGACATTTTTTCAGTTTTTCAGCACTGTGGGCCAGAAAATTAGGTGGTTTATTTGAAGACATCAGAACCAGAGCGGGCTTAGTAATATTTCAGGAAATTGACGGGACAGTGACCATAATTTGACCATTTGCAAAGAAAAATTTAAATTGTTTCAGGCCAAACAGATCTAATTAAGTGCTTTCTACCATTTAGACATATAATAGTATATGTTGTGGCAAAATGATTACCGCGTGATAAACTGTGCAATGCATTTGCGATAGCATCTACATACAATAAGGGGCGATTTCACCAAAGAAATGGAACGCGTTCAGAGCACCCTGAACCGGTTCTAAACGTATAAACGCGTTTATAACATCGAATTGCATTTCACCAACATAAACTGAACGCGTTCACAGCAAATCCGAGTTTTATCTTCTGAACGCCCAAAGTCCGAAGTTTAACGTCGTAAAACCCGTTCAAGCCCTGTCATGGCAGAACGAAAAACATAGACAAAAGAAATGTCAAGATGACAGTTTTGACACATGCGTTTGGTTAGTTTATGTATTGTTTCTTGCTATTTTGTAGTTGAATTAACGTGAAAAGGCTTAAAAATGATGAAAACATGTAAAATAATCGCGCAACGTCACGTAAACTTAGATTTAATAATCGCGATCAAAAGAAGTTTGTGAAATCCATTTGAAACAGAACGAGATTTACATCACCGCGTGAACGCGTTCAATGGTTCAATGAGAACTAAGTTTTATAAAACGAAGTTTTGAGCATGCCTGGTGAAATCCCACAGTATCAGTTTGCTAACAAAGCCTCATTGTCGTCGTCGTCGTCGTCGTCGTCGTTCCCCCCCCCCCCCCCCCCCCCTCCCCTCGAGGCTGGGCTGGCGGGCGTCAAGTCATACAATGTGCATCCACCCCGATTACAACGCTTATCTTGAGATTCCGCCTATTCACATAAGATGGTGAATATTCGTGGAGGTTTTAATTTAAGTACAATAATGCAGGTTTTAAAAAAATCTCTAGAACTGATGACTGGCTGAAGAATGTTGGATTATAATAAAACACTATTTTTGTATATGAATGAAGATACTTAATTTACACTTTATGAATAGTAGACAATATTACCCACTACTAAGTTGGTCTTGGTACTTTTAACTTTTACATACACAATATAGTTTCAGATATAGCCCAACAACGCGGTGGTTTATACAATAAACCAGGGTTTCTCAAATTTCGGCTCCACGAACCCCTGTTAGAATTTCTAGGTGACAGCGAACCCCTTACTAACTAATGAAAACTCATAAAGTGCTAAAAGAGTGCCACGCGTGCCTGCCAGTTATCAAGCCACCATTACGTAAATCTTGTCGCGAACCCCCTGCCGTCAATTGGCGAACCCCACTTTGAGAAACCCTGTTATAAACCATTTATAGACTACATTTTGCATAAGCGAAGATTTGATTGTTATTTGTGAATTTTTCAGGGCCGTGTTAAATATTGAACAGCCTGAGCGCATCGAAGTTAAAACAGAAACAAAAAGAGAAATACCAAAGGTTTGTAAACTTTGTACTCCAAAATTCCAATATTTCCTTTTTCGATACTGTCCTAATCTTTTCATCTTTTGAAATGACAAGTCACCCTTACCAGTTATTAATATTTCGAATAAGTCATGCAGGATACTAAGAGCTTGTTTCACCACTTCCTGATAAGTGCCGTATAGACTATCCACAACTTATCTGACAGATAGAGTATAGAGTATCTGTCAGATAAGTTGTGGATAGCCTATCCGATACATTATCAGTAAGTGGTGAAACAGGCCCTTAATATTTTATTCTGTGCAATTTGGTAAAAAATCACATAATAATATTCTTACGGATACACAGAGCCATCTAGCGTCAAACCAGCGAAACTGATCAGGGAAACACAGAAAACCTAAATCCCCTACTCAATACTAGATGACGTTAGGTGTATGTTTACTTACGCGTATTTTCTAGAAAGTTCCCACACTTGTTTACTTGTTTACATGAATCGGGCGAGGGAACTTTCTGGAATTCGTCTCGCCATATAAATAGCCGCAGGTAGACGGCCCGGAAATTCAGTTTCAAGTGAGCGATCTTCGAGGCGACTTTGGAGTGAAAACAAGTGATCAATAGTGAGTTTACCACTGTGAACCTACGACTTGGCTACGACCTAGGATAGTGATAGTGCTCAGTGATTTGGATTTAGTGCTTATTGTTTGGACTTAGTGAATTGTGTGAGCTAGTGTCAGTGCTAGTAAAGTCTTTTTAAGAGTCAGCAGGTCTTTTTCTCCAAATCCTTCGAACCCTAGCACGTAACAATATTTATTTCAGAGTCTACCACCTCACATTGGTATCGGCACTCCGGAAGACACGCTGCAGTCCTGCTTCGGGCTCATTCCCAAACCACCGCAGAAGGACATCATTAAATACAACCTTAATGCTAACAAGGTTAGTGGAATTGTAGGATCTAGTGATATTATAGGATCGCAAGTTGTGTATTCGGTACGTTGGTGGTAGAGAAAAAATATCCTATATGTTTTTCCGGGATTCAAAGTGTCTTCGTGCCTTTCAGAAAAATCGGTTCAGCGGTTTGGGCGTGAAAAGGAAACAGACAGACAGACAATCTTTGAATTTAGAATTATTGCAATAATTCTAAATTCAAAGATTGACGGGGCGGGCTAAAGCTAGTAATTTGTATTGATTGACGACTAATTTTATTATTATTATATTTTATGACACAATACGATGCAAGTTTATCGTTTAATTTGTTTTAATGTCTATTTTTGTCGGTTTCGCAGTAATTTAAGTTTCAGTGAAATGAATATCGCATTAAAAAAACACAATTAAGTATTTTGTATTATTTTATAGCTATCTAAGCGGATATTTTGCAAATGATATTATAATATTATTGCAAAATGTTTCGATGTTTAGAAATAAATCGCAAGAGTAATATTATTTAATTTTAGAGTTTTGAATTTGTACAATGCATAACAAGTTTTTAGAATTTAATTATTACAATACCTATACTATTGTATTGTATCCAGATTCTAGACAAAAACAGTGATTATTTAAATCCTAATAATATTATCAATGCTTAATTTTATTGTCGGTCTGTGGCCTCTTTATTCCGCTAAATAGATTTCGATGTAGAGTATGGCTATACTTATAGCCCCGAAAAAATATAGGATATAGGTCTACCAGAATCTGATGGCAAAAAGTGAGAAAATAAATTGACTCTAGCAATACCGGGGTAATTGGAATAAAACATTTTGATCCTTTTTTTTTCTTATAGCGGCTGATTCTATGTGTTAAACATGCAAATATAAAAAAATTATCCAATGATCAAGGATATTTTATGAAAATCTGCTGTCAAAAATTGCCATCAGATTCTGGTACCTATACCTATGACCTATAGTTTCATCTCTGAATATTTACGGTTTTCGCGGCATGACGATATTATGAGCAATTTCGATAAGCATACAAAATTAAATCAAAGTGGGTCCAGCCGTTTTGTAGGTGTTTTGCAACCAACACCGCGACTCGATAATGTTATGCTTGATTTCAGCTAAGAACTCTAGAATCTACACAAATACATTTCTACTTATTTACTTTGTTATTATACCTACCAGATTCGATTTTTTATGCTTTCGATTTTTAAACTAGGTAAATGTTTTGTACACCATGATTCCTGACTCCTTTGATGTAGTGCAAGTTTCTTGCATGTGGGTTTCGGGTAATGTTTCAACGTTGCAATAGAATGCGGCAGGTTGACAGCTTTTCGTGAAATGTGCTCTAAATTGAAATCGTCGCTAAACGTGCCTGAGCATTCGGAGCGCAAAAATTGCACCGGTTCTAAAACCCTAACTGTTTTATGTAGAGTTTCCATAATGTAGAGTTTAGCATCAGGAATATAACATTCTGTTATTAGCAGACCTCCCTTATTTGGACGGATTGTGACGTCAACTTAATTTTAATCATAATTTGTCAGCTGGGTTTGAAATAAATCTACCTGATCGTAATAACTTGTCCACCATTCGTCAGCCTATGAATTAATTTCTCTGATACTACTATCGAAAAAAATAATTGAATAGTGACATAATGGCCCCAAACAACTCCTAAGTTAGAACAATAATTTGACTACATTGTATATTTACAAACATGTAGGTATGAAATACGTCCATAATACCAAACAGCGATAACAATCATATTTTGAATAATACCTAATTTCAAAATTAAACACTAATTCGTCTTTAAATCCGCAGTAGCAAAACTTATACTTCGAATATAATTAAACTTTAAACTACTGAATGAGTAGGAAATTATTCTGATGTTGTTGCGAGCTTAAACACGACTTTATTACAAAGTTGAGAACATTAATTTTATGTTTCATATTTTCTGTAACGAATCAGAATATTGTGTAATGTGTTACAAGTTTCCCTGCAATTGCTTCTATTTACGGCGAGTGTGATTTCGTAATTTATTCCCTTGTATTTTCTCCGCTCGACTCAACTAACTAAGCAATTAAAAAAAATGTTTTATAAAAACTGGAAAGAATTATGACCTATTCATGATGAATATTAGTTATGGGGCTTCGTAAATGTAACTAAGTAGGTACCTAGAATTGTAGAGTTCTAGAATAAGATTTTACTAAACATGTTTTGCTACCTGAAAGCTGTGTTTTTTCAGTTCATCAAATCATCTTCATTCTTGATACTGTTTTTTAAGAACATTTTCATACTAACCAATGTTAATCAAGTAGGTGCGATCCAGTATCCAAGTCCAAATTCTAAATCTTCTTTCTTCTAAACATATACACATTTCAGTATCTACGCTAGCTCTGCGAGCTGGACGCTTTTCAAGTCCATCAAATTCTAAACCTCCTTCGCCATTAAACATACAAACGCTTTCAGTATCTACGCTACCTCTGCGAGCTGGACTGGATTCATCCCGAAGACAAGGATAGGCAGTTCGTACTCAAGTACAGTCTGGCGGACGGTACGGTGAAGATAGGGGAGATACCGCGCAGGAACTCAGGCATACGGGAGGGAACGTTCCTCCAGTCCATGAGGCTGCAGACTCCGGAGTCGGACCCCAACTTCCCGACGTATTATACGCCGGATAGGTTCTATATTGGTGAGTGAGATGGAAAGAAACTGTCAGTGCTATTGCTGTTTTCGTTTTGTTGTTAGCTAAATCTAATAGTTTGGTTTTAATGGAAAATTGATGCAGCTTCATTCCTTATTTAATCCACTCTGTTTAATATAAAATTGCAAAATGATAGTCGCATTAAATATCAAACCATTGGGATATGTAGTAGAGTTTTATAACACACTCTCTGTAGTTATAGTTAGACAGCCACGGTTACCTTCTGTAGCCTATTTTGGAATAAGCCTGCTATTTTCTGTGCCATAAGACGTAGATTACACATTCAGACTGACGCCAGATTGATAACAGATTGATAGCTAAAAAGTACATAATAAAGAAATGATCAGTCCGTCAATCAACTGGTTAGACGTTTAGTTTCGCGTCAATCTTACCAGACTGATGAGAAACTGAGCGTGTAACTTACGTCTAATATCCGATGGTTAGTTTTGTATATTATGACAGCAACGCAGCAGGCGATACTTAATGTTGCATTAAAATAGCAGAATCAGGGTACTGATTTACCCACAGACATAGATGAAGATAGATAACGCATGTCGCTCCATTTGTATGAAAACAAGCGTGCCTCTTTTTTACTACCTACTGTGACGTAGCGATGATAAGAAACGTGTCCATTATCAAGGCCAACGTTTCTATTTGAATTTCTACAGCTCAATACGGCACTTTAAGGCATTTAGGCATTTTCAAAATTCCGATTGACGTCCGATTCCGATAGCAGACTAAAGAAAATACTTTCGAAAGACGAGCATTGCTCGTCGTTTGGGAACGCGATATGGCACGCGAAGTACATACACATGCGGTATCTATCTTGATCTATGTCTGTGGATTTACCGCTGTTCCAGGTGCGGTAATCCCAGTTTTTAAGCACCGCTTCAGGATCACGGGGTGCGATCTCTTCGTGTACCGCTACATGAGCGCCAACCCGCACAAGTTCCCGCGCGACGTGATCGACAACGTCCGCAACTACCACGTCAGACAGGGTAACCTGAGGGAGGAGCTAGAGGTATGTCTTGTTTTGTGCAGTTCTCCCCTTGTTTAAGCACCTTCAGGATCACAGGGTGCGACCGGTTCGTGTACCGATACATGAGCGCCAACCCGCAAAAGTTCCCGCGCGACGTGATCGACAACGTACACAATGAAACGTCGACAACCTACGCAATTACCACGTCAGACAGGGCAACCTGAGGGAGGAGCTAGAGGTATGTCTTGTTTTGTGCATCGACAACGTACGCAACTACCACGTCAGACAGGACAACCTGAGGGAGGAGCTAGAGGTATGTCTTGTTTTGTGCATTGACAACGTACGCAACTACCACGTCAGACAGGGCAACCTGATAGAGAAGCTAGAGGTATGTCTTGTTTTGTGCATCGACAACATATGCAACTACCACGTCAGACAGGACAACCTGAGGGAGGAGCTAGAGGTATGTTTTGTTTTGTGCATTGACAACGTACGCAACTACCACGTCAGACAGGGCAACCTGATAGAGGAGCTAGAGGTATGTCTTGTTTTGTGCATCGACAACGTACGCAACTACCACGTCAGACAGGACAACCTGAGGGAGGAGCTAGAGGTATGTCTTGTTTTGTGCATTGACAACGTACGCAACTACCACGTCAGACAGGGCAACCTGATAGAGGAGCTAGAGGTATGTCTTGTTTTGTGCATCGACAACGTACGCAACTACCACGTCAGACAGGGCAACCTGATAGTGGAGCTAGAGGTATGTCTTGTTTTGTGCATCGACAACGTACGCAACTACCACGTCAGACAGGGCAACCTGATAGAGGAGCTAGAGGTATGTCTTGTTTTGTGCATCGACAACGTACGCAACTACCACGTCAGACAGGACAACCTGAGGGAGGAGCTAGAGGTATGTCTTGTTTTGTGCATTGACAACGTACGCAACTACCACGTCAGACAGGGCAACCTGATAGAGGAGCTAGAGGTATGTCTTGTTTTGTGCATCGACAACGTACGCAACTACCACGTCAGACAACGTACACAACTACCACGTGAGACAGGACAACCTGAGGGAGGAGCTAGAGGTATGTCTTGTTTTGTGCATCGACAACGTACGCAACTACCACGTCAAACAGGGCAACCTGAGGGAGGAGCTAGAGGTATGTCTTGTTTTGTGCAGTTCTCCCCTTGTTTAAGCACCGCTTCAGGATCACAGGGTGCGACCTGTTCGTGTACCGGTACATGAGCGCCAACCCGCACAAGTTCCCGCGCGACGTGATCGACAACGTACACACCTACCAGGCAGGGCAACCTGAGGGAGGAGCTAGAGGTATGTCTTGTTTTTTATTTCTGTTTTTTGTTTTTTTTTGGAAAAAATAATTTTAAATGCGTTGGACAGAGATCTAACCTCGTACCGTTAGGACGAACTGGGGGGATCTTACGCAGTAAGAATAGGCCGCGCACGTGCGCAACGAAGTTTCTGCGAACTGGTATCACCAATCCGAATCTTGTATAAGATTATTTACTCGACAAACAGTGCTGCCACCTAATACATGTCAATGTTATCTAAACAAAAAAAATCTCTTTACTTAAAAGTCGAGAGAAGAAACGTGTTTACAATCAATAAATTATTATATTATTCTTAGTAAGACTCGGGCAAACAAGGAAATATACATGTATCTTAAATATTAAAGCCAAACGTCCGAAACAATGAACCTTAATACTGTAAAGAACATTACCTGTTATAAATAGAAAGTTATGAAAGTTTCTGTATTTAATATTGATAAGTGATAACTGAACGTCTGGCTCGCCATTTCTTGTTCCCAATTCCCATGAGGACACACAAATAATTCAAAAGCAGTTCTATTCGCTGCCCCAAGCACATACGTTTTGTTTTATTAGATCTCTGTATGCTGTATGGTATTTTTAATTATTAGGTAATTTAATCATACCGTGAACAGCATGTAACAACAGCATGTAACATAGATCTTTATGTAAAATTTCTTAACACGAAGCTAGATTCAATTCGAACTTAGATTCAATTTTTTTCTTGTTTGCAGTTCTAATGGAAATGAGCTAATTCTTATGCCTACGTTCAGTAATGGGCGGCGATAGGCTATAATGATTATGAATTTATTGTGGACTTTACTTTTTTGGCACTTTTAGACTCGTATTGTTAGCACATAAAAAAAATTAAATAACGAAAGTACAAAGTACAAAAACTATGACGTCACACTATGGCGGACAGTGTTTTCGGCGCCATTTAAAAGGTATATTTTTCAATCAACATTTTTATGGGTTTCTACTATTTAAAATATTAAAATATTAGTTTTTTTGGTGAAAATTAATGAATAAGAAGCGATTAGCATGAAGAAAAAAAGTAGGGCAAGTAGCCTATTGCAATAATTTGATTATTGTAAAAAGAATAAAATATGTTCGTCATTGTTCGTTGGTAATTTATCGAAGTCCAACCCTGGGACTTGTAACGTTGCTCTAGGGATCAATAAACATGATGACTCCGTATTTTTTCGACTGTAACTACAGAATAGATAATAGTACAAGTACTGTAACTTTAAATCGTAGGAAGCTGTACGTGAATTGCGTTTGAAATGTATTTTTTGTTCAAAAATACTTTATTACCTAAACTTTAATCAGCGGAAGATGAAAAAATGTTTTTAAAATGTTTAAGTATCTATTTTTGTTGCGGAAGCTTCTATCTATTTACATAAATTACGAATCTATTGATTAGCAACAAGAGATGTCCGTATGGTTGCAAAAAGCACACGGCATTCTCACAGCATAGTCGGTCTAATCTAGAGGAATGAACTGGTCAATACATCTAGGGGACCAATCACGTTACGGTTTTCACACAATGTTCTTGAGAGAAGTTGTACTTGCGTTCTGAAATATCTCATTGGCACAGCCCCATGTGATGGATCCTGGTCCGTAGAATCGAACCTGTGCTCTCTCAAATGCAAATCAAAGGGTTGACCTTTGATTTGGCTACGGACGCTATCAAGGATGAAATTTTCTTATTGCCAATAAACATTACACTTGAAAAACATTATGATAATAATAGATTATTATCTATTATCAAAAATAATTGCTTATTATGACCCACTTTGTCCAAAGGAAGCGACTCGTGATGAGATCGCTCGGGAGACGTGCGCGCAGCTGGCCAAGATCGGCCAATCGGCGGTGGCGGACCCGGACTCGGTGCAGCGCTGCCTCACCGAGCTCAACGTGGTCGAGGGCGAGGCGGCGCCGCCGCGCACGCCCTCGCCGCCCACGACCACCGACCAGATCACGTACGATGATGCGCTGAGGGTGGCGAGAGCGGGGTGAGTTGTTTGTTTTTCGAATAATTTTGAATTGAATTTTATATATTTTTGATAACAAAAATTTTCCACCTTTTTGG
This sequence comes from Cyaniris semiargus, assembly GCA_905187585.1. NCBI lineage: Eukaryota > Metazoa > Arthropoda > Insecta > Lepidoptera > Lycaenidae > Cyaniris > Cyaniris semiargus. The sequence continues at coordinate 9,254,589 of LR994554.1, read as the reverse complement.
TAAAAGGTTGCCCTGTGCGAGTTTCTTACGCCGGTTTTTCTCGCAGGGGTTCCCGAACCGGTGGTAGGCCTCATGTAGACGTTCTAAAAGTGTTAACTTTGTTAACCTATTTAGAAATAAATATTTTGATTTTTATTTTTGAATTTGAAGTTTGTCTTACTACATTTGTTCCCTGAAATTCGTTGCAGCGAAATTAGTTTATAACGCTAGAATGGTACATTTTCCGTGGTAAAATCTATATATATATATATAGGCAGACAAACTGGCAGATAGATTTACTTTCGCATATTATGTACTAATAGTGGAGAAAATATGATTTGAATATTAATATTGAATACTTTGGGCTTCAATTACCTGGATAGGTAAGTACCTATTCCAGCACAACAAGACGTCTTTTGTTATTTCAGAAAACTCGGCAACGACGAAGTCATCCCGCTGAAGGGTATACTCAAGTCGGGGACAGCGACCGACGAGCACCAGAAGGTGGTGTGCTTCACCGCGCCCGCGCCGCGCGACCACGACGGGGACGCACCACTCGACGCGCGACCACGATACGACGAGACCAAGGACTTTTGCAATAGATGTAGGGACCCGGTAAGTAGATTCATCCTATATTATTTGATAATGTGAACTTATTTTTTTGCTGGACGCGATGAACATCAGAAGAATCAGTCTATTGTTAAAATGGGATGGTACCTACCTGCGGTACGGCTTAATAATAATAATTTATTAAGGTTCGAGGACGAGTCTCCCTTCGTACGCGCAAGGTTATGATGAGGCTAAGGTAAGGTCCGATTACATTATATCCTGTTAATTACCTACGTGTCTAACGCTATGTAGTAAGTACTACTTCTATCATGATTCATGATGTACTCTAAAGGTACATAGACAAGAAGCATGTTCAGGCGGATTGGAATCCGCCTGAACATGCTCCTCCATATCCTCCGCCATATTAAGCCCGGCCGCACATTATCCGAAATTTCTGATCAGAAAAATTCGGACGCCCGCCGGAACGCACTCTGTTCATACATTTTGTTGTAGACCCCGCGTACTATCAAAATTCTGACGTGTCAAAATGTATTACGGGGCGCCGGGCGGGGCGTCCGAATTTTTCTGATCAGAAATTTGATTTCTGAAAAAAAATTCGGATAATATTGTGCGGCCGGGCTAAAACACTACGACGTTTCATCAACTTTGTCGGAATATTAAAATATCTAACAATTTGTTAGATATTTTATTAAAATATCTAACAATTTGTTAGATATTTTAATATTCTGACATTTTTTTTTTGTTAGTAACAAACTAAATTGCCTGACACAATGTCAAATATTGAAATATCACGTCCATAAATCGGCTTCATTGTATCGACAAGCGACGGATTGACTTTTTAGTTTTGCATTTTTATTTTTCGGAAAATCTCCAATATTTATTTTGTTCAAATTTTCGACAGGTTGACATGAAAATCCCAGTGATTTTCAACTGTATATTTGCAGAATATTCACACAACTCGTTTGTATAATATAGTGTACTTTGACCTGCTTATTAGCTGCAATTTCCTGACTGTTTGAGGATAAGTCATTTTATGACGTCATGTCCTTGTATAAAAGTAATTTTGAGGAGGTCAAAAATTGTTTTTCCGTAAATAATAGTTGTGTTAATTCCTTAAAAATTACAAACCCTAAAAGCTTGTAGTAAGTACCTAATGGCGAATAGTGAACTTTAGTCAAATCACAGTACATAATAGAGGTATAATATTTATCAATGTTCTTTTATACAAAATGCTACGAAATTACCACATAAATGACTAGCAGTATACCTTCGTTCTTTTCAAATTCGCTTATCTGTCTCCAATAAAAGTGTCGTTAAAAACTTTATTGCGTGGTTGTCTCGCGGAAAGTTTACACGACCCGGAAATGTTCAGAGAGACACAAAATGTAAGCAATTCCTGCACTCAGCTTGCTACGTATTTAACTTGTCAGATTAAACTGCATGAAAACGACGACTTGAAAATGTATGTACTAAAGACCAAACAAAGAATTGAGCCACAGAACTTCACATAAAATTTGTAGGTATATGTAATTCTGTGCCTCGTTATTGTGATTATAAGGTTATAGATTAGGATAGGATTCTAATACCAAGTACCAACATTATAGATCTATCATGGCGAAGTATTTCTGCCTATGAATCAGCTGTAGTTTGCATCTGACCATTAATCATGGATGTTCCCGATACAGGGAGTGCGTGTGGGAGGATCAGTTACACAGTTCTTTGTGAAATATCGCTCAATAATTCTTATTCTGATGTATTCTTACGTAAGGACTAGGAGCTACGCGACGTGGGTTTTTTAAATCTTTATCAGTCGATGTAATATGTGACAAATTACTCTTAACACATTCAATGCCACCACGATTTTCTAAAAGTTCCCAGCGATGCCGCCCTATTAAAAACTCAAACTATGAAAGGTGTGCTCTCGGCATTGCAGGATGAAATTACATGGCACACTAGGTGTGTTCACTGGCACTGTAAAGAGGTAAAATCATAAAAAGCGTTATTTCGACTTCAAACGTGCTTATTCATTAGTCCTTTTTGAGTTACTGAAGATATATTTTGTTTTCTGAAGTGTTTGTGGTCTTGAAGGTTTAATTATGGCAGTAAATAGATTCCGAGGTAAGGATTTATCGTAATTTGATCAGTGACTGTCAACCTTTGGTTACTTATTTATGATTTTTTCAGACAATACAAAATATGAGCTAGAAACAGGGGAATATGATGATGATGCGACGCAAGCAGATAGTCCCCCATCAAATAAACGTCCAAAAGTAGAAGATGAGCCGATAACTCATATTATTTCTTATCTAAATTTTTAAAAAAAATTTTAGTGCACTTATTGTGGCATGGTGGATTAGTGATGAATTGTATATCATTTTGTACACCTATTAGTATTATTTATGATTTTTTAGAGCATAAAAAATATGAGCTAGAAACAGGGGAATATTATGATGATGATGCGACGCAAGCAGATAGTCCCCCATCAAATAAACGTCCACAAGTAGAAGGTGAGCCAGCCAGGTTGAACATACAAAAAAATAAATTTATACAGCCGAACGTATAACCTCCTCCTTTTTGGAAGTCGGTTAAAAACATTTTTTAACCCACAGTCCCACCATGTGAGAAATCTAATTTCTATACCATGATAATTTGTCGGAACTTGTGTCCGACACATGTCGGAAGCATATATAAGCTGAATCTGACACGCTCGAGCTTGTCGCGAAATGCCATCTTCCCCTCCCTAACTATTAAAGATTTTTCGTCATACAATAAAATGTTCAACTTTTCAAGCCCATTCATTTGGTATATTATGTCTTAAAGTGCTACATAAGTGGGTACGAAATGCCCCTCTTTCTTAAAGTAAATTGAGCAAACAATATAGAGACCGTGCACCCAGATATAAAAGGTTGAGAACTCGTGTAGATGAACACACCTGGCATGTTCGCGGCATTACATAATAAATTATTTTCGATAACATAAAAACAATATCAGATCATGGAACCACTTAAGAATTCATTAGCTTACGGCACAAAGTTTATGCTCTGAGAGTTTCGGTCAAAAAAACTGTCTTATCTTTGAGATATTGATGAAGAACGGTGAGCACGCCCGGCGTGCCAGCGGCATGGCGATAAAGATTAGTGTGGACACACATGGTGTGTTAAAGGCACTGAATGTGTTAAAGACTGAAATGACTTCTGATAGTGTGGTTGTCCTCAGGCGGAAAATCCCCTACTACTAGTGGGACTTTCACTCGTTTTCCACGATTTCGCCAAAATGAGGGAAGTTATTCAGGTTGAAGCATCTGTAATCTGTATTAAGCTGATCGCACATTTGTCAGCACCGTACGCGCCGTTCGCGTCGAACGCACCGCATAGTATACGAAATGCGGCACGTACGATGCGGACGAATGTGCGAGGTTTCACATCATTTCATACAGCGAATTCTAAAATGCGGCGCGTACGCGTTCAGTGTGTGCGTGCTAATAAAATGTGCCATCACCTTAGTTTTACGCTTTTCAGGATTGACACGTCCATAAGTCCCTGAAGGTAGATTTGTATGTTATCCCATAGACGCGCTAAGATGTAACCCTTTTCACGCTTAAACAGCTGTACCGATTTTGAAGATATTTGGTACGCTCCCGAGATATAAGATCTCGAGCCCGAAAGAATTTAAGGCGCATCAGAATGAATTTCGGCGCAGCGAAATTGTGCGTAACATCTAGACCAGCTATACTCAACCTGCGGCACAGAATATATATTAGTAGTACCAAGGCATGTCCCGCTCGCGCGTGTAGGTATCGAAATGTAAGTACCCCTTTAAAGGGGCAGATCACTAGGGACTCACAAGCGAGCGGTGACGCACGCGCAAGATTTTTTCGTCGCATATATCTACGTACTGATTTAACCGCTGTGACAGAATCGTTATTAATCTGATAAATATGAAGAATTGAAAAAAGGTCAAAGAAATATTTCAATAAGGTAATTTAAGACTTTAAAATACAAAAAAAAAAAAGATAAAAAATACACAAACATAGCAAATAAACCAATTTGTAACAAACAAACCACATACTACGCAGAAATAAACACAAGTTACTGTCGTGAAAGTCGTGAAAATTTTAACACTTTTAAATCGATAATTTTGTAAAAAATTTTGATCACCAAGACCGAAACGTGTTTGCGGTCCTTATAAAAAAAGGTTAAGTGCCACTGATATAGACTCTGGTATGTTATATTTTCAGGGGGCTGAGCAACGTGCGGAGAGGCGAGCTAAAGACATCTGCGCCTACGACATAATACCCAGAGACAGAACTGACCATGATGATGATGACGTAGGGGAGAAGAACACGCTGCCGGGATACTTGGGGACATACAATGTGGACTGCAAACAGGTACGATCCATACTAATATTATAAAACATGCGAAAGTGTGTCCGTCTAACTGTCTGTCTGTTACCTCTTCACGCCCAAACCGCTGAAGTCTGAACCGATTTTGCTGAAATTCGGTATGGGGATACTTTCAACTTTGAGTCCCGGGAAAGGACATAGAATACTTTTTACCCCGGAAAAATGTACGGTTCCAGCGCGATAAACTAACTAATTTTGCCGCAAGTCGCAACGGAGGTGCGGGCGTCATCTAGTGTGGAATTAAAAATCCTTTCTGCTATAGTAAAGCTTCAGCCTAAAAGAAATTAGTTACTCGATTCTTGAAACACCGACATTTGTTTTTCTTGCCAGAATAGAAATAAAGCTTGCGTTGTATAATTTCATACAGGTAGTAATTTAAAGGCACTAATTCGTTATGGGCAATTTTACGTCCACTTGTGAAATCAAGCATTATAAATCTAAACTTTTGACGTCCTTAAATACGGCTTTACCTGTAATTATCGTGAAATAAACTTCAAAATGACTGTAATTTAAGCGCTTGCTAACGACCTCAAAGTGTTAAGTCGTAATTTTGTTCTTTTAGTTCATTGTCGTGTGATAGCTAAACGACAGGTTATCCGTTCTACAATATTGTATTGGAGAATGAGAATCGTCGATATATCATTGCCACCAGAGGGGCGGTAGGGTCTTTTTTGTCAAATGTCGTGTCAGAGTTGTCAGACAGACCTATGACAGCTACGTCGTGACATGTGGAAGCTATTTCATGGAATATGACAGCTGTTTGATACGACAATTGACACGACAATTGACACGATACTATCCTACGGCTACATACAGTTCGACAAGGCTGTTTATGAACGTGGCGAGAAAAGGAACTAACGCTTCTATCATACAAAAACGTCATTTTTGACAATTCTCCTTACCAGCAGCAGCGCCCATTGACAGTTTGACACATTCATATAAAGCCTTATCGGACTGTAGCACCATACAACCCTCATTCGATTGATAGGTTATAGACTATAGACCTATGTCATTTGTCATTGTTAATCGTAATAAAAAACATTGCTTAGGTGCCAGAGTACATGCGTTTGAACCCCGATGACTACGACAAAGTGAAGGCGATGCGACAGGACGTACCAGAGATATCCCCGGCCGCCGCGCGCCTGGCACACCAGCTGCCCCTGGCGGACATACGGTCTGATGATTGTCAGCAACCTGATACTAAGAACCCAGAAGATGTAACCTTAGGTTGCCATCGGGTTGCACCCAAATTGCCGGACGGTTGCGAGTAATTTTGGACAGTTTATTTACTTAATAAATGTTTTGTATTTGGATAGAACTTTATTGCTATTTTTAAGTTATCTTTAGCAGGTTAGTATTTTGTTATTTTAATGCAACATGCAGCTTCGTTGCTTGTTCAATTCAGTCTGTTTTATAAGCTATCCCCAACCCGCGGCCCGCCGGGACTTTATCTGTGGCCCGTGTGATGTTAAACCATTTTGTTGCGGCCCGCGACACCAAGATCAAAACATGTTTGTGGCCCGTATCGAAAAAAGGTTGGGGACCACTGCCCTAGACGATCAATTATTGTATTCGCTTCAATTTTATTGAATAGTTTATTTGACAATTAGATTGAAGGCGCACGAATTTCAATATCAACCCTAGACGGCCAATAATATTACGCAATACCAAAGAGCGCAATAGCCAATACGTGATTGCTCGTCTAGGGGCCCGCTAAGAAATAAAATATTTAATCGTATTTCCGAAATGATAATACAACGCAACGCGTTCTAATAATATACCCATTATATACAGTTTATTATCGAATGAGGAACGAAGTTGTGTTAATCTGGTATCTAAGTTGAGATGATAAGATTATTATTATTATATTATAGTCAATAAACCGGTTCATGGTTACTAGCTAGTAGGTAAGCGGTCCTAATGACTAAAAGAATCTTTGACCTTGTGTCCTAATCTATACTAATATTATAAAGCGGAAGAGTTTGTTAGTTTGTTTGTTTGTTTGTTTGAACGCGCTAATCTCATGAACTACTGGTCCGATTTGAAAAATTCTTTCAGTGTTAGATAGTCCATTTATCGAGGAAGGCTATAGGCTATATTTTATCACGCTAAGATTAATAGGAGCGAAGAAATAGAGGAAAATGTGGAAAAAACGGGGGGAAATTATTTGAAAGGGCTTATTTGAACGCGCTAATCTCAGGAAGTACTGGTCCGATTTGAAAAATTCTTTCAGTGTTAAATAGCTCATTTATCAACAAAGGCTATAGGCTATATTTTATCACGCTAAGACTAATAAGAGCGAAGAAATAGAAGAAAATGAGGTAAAAACGGGGGAAATTATTTGAAAGGGCTTATCTCACAAACTACTAGAGCAATTTTTCTGTTATTTGGGTCAGATAAGAAGTAGACCACGTGAAGGATCATAGGCTATTTTTTGTAGACTGATTTGTCTGTGAAATATCTAATTTACGCGGGCGAAGCCGCGCGGAACGTCTAGTAGTAATTAATATACCTGTACTGTTGCCAGTCTCGCATTGTTCAGACCAATTATTACCTACTTCTATTCTTTGTTATAAAATTCTTGTCAACTAGGACAAGAAAAAATAATCGTCGCCATAAGGGTCAATTCAGACTGCAACGCGACGAGGCGAGGCGAGGCGCGGCGCGACATAAATTTGTATGGATTTGACAGATTTCAATTGCGTGAGACGTCTTGCGAATCTGTCAAATCCATATAAATTTAGAAATGCATCTATGCGTCGCGTTGCGGTCTGAATCAACCCCAGCGCAAGAATTTGCCACGTGGCTACATTAATAGACATAGGGCCAACCCACACGTACCACAACCACACGACATCGTAACGACAAAATGTCGTCGAGCAGCTTTTTGTAGTTGCGTTGTGGTACCGGCAAAATGCCGACGTGGTTGCGTTGTCGCCAGTGGTTACGATGTGGTTGCGATGTGGTTACGTACGAAAGTCAATGAAACGGAGGAGGGGAAGAGCTCGGGCGGTGTGCGCGCACTGTCGTTGCATCGACGCAACGTTGTGGTTGCGATGTGGTCGGTATCACACAAGTGGTCGACAACGACTGCAAAATGTGGTACGTGTGAATGGTCCAGTTCATTTACAATACGAAATATACGCCCGACCACGTGGTGTGGTTGTGGTTGTCTTGTGGTTGTGGTACGTGTGGGTTGGCCCTAAGGGCTGTTTCGCCGCTTACTGATAAGTGCCGGATAGGCTATCCACAACATATCTGAAAGAGTATAGTGCATCTTTTAGGTAAGTTGTGGATAGCCTATCCAGACTATCTAGTTATGCAATTAATATGCAAAGGTCGTAGCTCATTGAATCTTACTATAAAAAGACTAACAGTACTTCCAAAGTCTAAAAATCGGCCAAGTGCGAGTTGTACTCGCGCACGAAGGGTTCCGTAACACTACAGAGCAAAAATAGGCTAGAAATTGATTTTTTTGTATGCGAGCCCCCCTCAATTATTTAATTTATTTAATTTTTTTAAATTATTATTAAATTACAAATACAATTAAGTATTTTGAGAACATTTCAATTGCCGATGTGTTGCCATTATTGATTAAGAGCAAAAAATAGCAAAAAAAATCACGTTTGTTGTATGGGAGCCCCCCTTAAATATTTAATTTATTTTATTTTTAGTATTTGTTGTTATAGCGGCAATACATATACACAATCTGTGAAAATTTCAGAAGTCTAGCTACAGCGGTTCTTGAGTTACAGCCTGGTGACAGACAGACGGACAGACGGACAGACGGACAGACGGACAGACGGACAGACGGAAAGACGGAAAGACGGAAAGACGGAAAGACGGAAAGACGGACGGACGGACAGACATCGAAGTCTTAGTAATAGGGTCCCGTTTTTACCCTTTGGGTACGGAACCCTAAAAACGTGGCAACAAAAAACATTAGTGGGATAGGCCATGGTCGTGACACTCAGACAACCTACTACCAATTTGAGGCCATGAACCATCGGTCAATGCAAAAGTCTTTAATTATTTAATTAAAGACTTGCACGCTTTTCTCTACGCTTTTCGATTCACAAAATAATATAGGCACTTTTTGACGAAACTTTTTGATAACTGATGATAAGCACATATTATATCTCAAACATAATAGGCAACAGCAATAATTAAATAGGAATTTCGCGATATTAATAATAATTAATAAGAAAATACTTACTTAGTTGTTATTCTCTTATTATGATTTTAAAAGCAAAATTTACAGAGAAAAAAAAACTATTTTTGTAAAATACTTAATAGCGACATTATAACATGCACTTAGGTATACTTTTCGTACTAATTAATCGCAAAAACATTATAATCTCTTGCTCAATTAATAATACCAAACGAGTTTTGACAGACTACTGCTAATATGCAATCTAAAACCGTAACTATCTATGAGATATCGAGGACCTTGAAGCACAAATCATGATTTGTTACATAATGGCCTTGTATTGCGGATAAATTGCAATTTTTAAATGTCCATTTTAACCAGTGCGAATCACAATCGAGAGGGTTTGAAAGTTTGGTGGTGGCGAGTATTTACCAAGGAGATATTTTCAGTACTCATACGGACACTCGTAAAGCGTTTTTTAAATTCAGCCACTGCCGTAATTGCTCCTCGCGCTGCCATTGCCCTGAATACTGCGGCAGTAACGACGCGAGTAAGGCTGTTTACACACTGCGCCGCAGCGGCAGCGGCACCGCCACCGCGGCGGTGCTACGGCGGTGGCGCGTGTGTAAACACTGTAGTGTTTTTCAAAAAAACGGGGGAGGTGACACACACACTACAACACCTTCATTGTTTACACTCAGCCCTCTACATACTTGCCGCGTCGTGTAGCGGCAGCGGCATGACGTGTGCAGAGTGACAGCGCGAGTGACATTTACATTTTCGAACTGCCCAACGGGGTATTGGTACCCAGTAGGGGTACAGGGCTGAATGTAAACGGCCCATAAGATGAAGCAAAGTATCCAAAGGAAAGCGGTATATGGTTAGTCCCAGAGCCAGACGTATGACTTGTTTCTTCCTTTGGACTAGGCCGTGTTGCGAGTTTGCCGTATTCGCTTGGTCAACTAGCTATTAACTGCAAGGAGGTTACTTCTCTCGGAGTTTGCTGTATAAATCATTCAAAACGGATGTTGCCTTAATTTTATTAACCGGCGTTATGTTCTCTTGTCACATCTTATGTTTTTGCTTTATCCTTTGTCCTGAAACCGGTGTGACGAGTTAGAATAATACCAATATTATTACACAGGTCATAAGACCTGTTTTATTTTGAGATATACGGAAACTTCCAATCATGCGTCCATCTAATGATATTTTGGGTAGCATCAGAATTCAACCGGTAAGACATAAGAAGTAGGAACTACTCGTTAAAGAAGTCAGAAGTTATGGACGCTAAGTCCCTTCAGTGAAGAAATTATGGTCTTTGAACTAGTAATGTCTATAACTCAAGCCGGCATCTATCATGGAAACTCTATTCCTAGGAAGGTAGTAAAAATACGTACTTCACGCTTACTAATCCATGTTGCTGTTTTTGTCTAGTACTTTAGAAAAATGACTTGACAAAGACATCTGCATGGATTAGCATTAGCGCTGTAAATATTGTTATATTAACAAAGGGGTCATGAAGCATTTTTAGCAATAAAGGGGTCAAAAGCACCAAATATAACAATAGAAAGAGTACTTTATTTACTAGCTGACCCAACAAACTTTGTTTTGCCAAAAAGTAGATAAAAAACCTATCCTCAGGCCTAACGAATGTACATACAAAATTTCATTAAAATCGGTTGAGCCGTTTTGGAGGAGTTCGCGCATAAACACTGTGACACGAGATTTTTATATATTTTGTATTCCAACTTGATTGAAATAAAAATGTTAATAGGTAAAAATACTAAATATATTTATAAATAACAATATACAAATGCTTTGATAACTTCACACCAGGTAGATTATGACCAAAACTATCACTGTGAGAGTGACCAACATGCCTCCAAAGAGGACATACTTGTCCTGGGCGACCCTCCTCTCTATGAGGGAGATTGTTGCGTTAGACAGGCCGAGAGTGTTTGCCAGGTCGATCATACGACGATGAGCACCCTTCAATGTTTCTCTATTGTACCTCAGAGTCTCCAGGATGTTGTTACCTGGAAAGAAGAAGAGAGGTTTAGTGAGTAGTTTGCTTAGACATATTTGTGTTGACTGGTGCCAATATTTTTTAATCCTTCGACAAACGCTGTTGTCAATAATATTTTTTCCTAAACAATACAACTATATACCTACCTACAATATAAGAAATATCGGAAATTGATATTTCGCATAACATTAAAACTAGGCATGTAGGATTTAAACCAGACGATCAGAAATGGTACGAAGGAAATGGTAGAAGACGATCAGAATGGTATGTACCAACGTCTTATACAAGATGTAACAACAAAGTGATTATACTTTAGAGTTCAGCGTGTATATGTCGTAGTCGACTGGTTAAAAAAAAGCCATTCAATCAAACAGATAGCCCTTTGACTGAACAACGCCATTCAATCAACCGGCTATACGTCGTTTAGCCGACTTGTTGATTGCAACGTTCAACGCTACAGCTAGATGACGCTTAGCCAACTGGTTAAATGGTAAATTAACTAAAGTGACCATTAGTTTAGTGCTATTATTACACAAGCGTAATGATTTCAAGCAGATTAATTGTATTCTAACTCATTTTGAACACAATAATTGCAATAAATACCTTGGTGATGCATTTCATAATCCTCGAATATTAGTTTAATTTTGGATTCACTCGTAATATGAGCCCCCATAATTTATGTCTCTTTAATAATACTTGTAACGTATATTTACGAAAAATATCTTAATACAACCACAAAACACCGGTTAGTTGACGCCATATTGTAAAGAAAACGCACCTAGCTCCGCGGTGGTGAGCGCTGAACTAATTCAATCAAACGGCGGCTTTTGAATCAGCTGTAGTGTTGAACGTTTTGAGCGTCTTAAATATTCAATTAAAAAGCCAGACGTGTGATTGAATGGCGTTGTTCAGTCAAAGGGCTAGCTGTTTGATTTAACGGCTATTTAAACCAGTTGGCTGCGACATATACACACCCATAAAATTAAATTCTTTAAAAATAACATAATATGTTAGGTACTTTTAAAGAATTTACTGTGACAGTTGAAAGACTCACGCAATATCACATAGGTAAGAACACCATAAAGTATTATCACTTTTTTACATCCTGCAGATACAATATTATGCGAAAAACAGTGAGGAAGTACACGAACTTGGGGAAGATTTGCCTCCTGACAGCTAAGTTGGCCTTAACATAGCCTTGGCCTTTACAATTTGATATAATAATATTACGGTGGTACAGTATATATTTTTTTTTTTTTTATTTATTAAGAGGAAAACTTACAGCTAGATAACATGGACATGATGATAAACATAGAACGATAAGGCCAATTACAAGTTTTCACAGGTATACAACTAAATAACAATAAATAAACAGCAAACAAAATTATCATAATATTAAAAGTACAATTAGAAGGCGAAAATTAAGCTAGACATAAGGAGCTGAAGCTATAAATTTAAAACAATGAAATATAGCAAAACATAGTAAGCATACTACTAAAGCTACAGATAATAATAATAATTATTATTCTTAGTAAACGATGCCTAGGAAAACCCGTGGTGTGTTCCATTTTATTTTTCCTGCTTTATTAGTGATAATTCATAAATTAATAATTTATTTTTATAATAAATTGCCGGCGTAGACAATGCGAATATTTAAAAAAATCTTATCTAACATTAGGTATGTTAATTTTATTGTTTTATTGGTACCAATTTTATGCTTCTGCAAATACCTGAAGCTTTAGGTGATATTAACAGTATTATTATGTTTAAAATATTAATGGTACAATATAATATATTCAAAATAGCAAAATATACAATACGTACATGTGACAGACCACAGAATACTTGGTTGAAAAATCTATTCAGTAGTTATAGTACGTATCAACATATTATTATGATTAAACATTATCATAACTAGTTTCAAACCGCTCCTACTCAAGTTATTGTTGTTAGTTATTATAATGTTAAAAAACTGCTTGTTTACGGCATTTGTACAAGTTCTTGATATTGTATACCTTCGTTTTAACCGACAAGCTAAAATACTTTTTCTATGTTTGTTAGCGGATATTACTTGGTCGTTTATGAACCAATGGCGATGATTTTTGTATGTTGAAAGAAGACATTTAGAAGGTGGTCCTATGATAAGAAAATAGTGGAGAAAATAGTCGCGTTGTTTTCTACTTGTTTTGATAAAATTATGCATATTAAAATAAAATATATTTTTATTAAAAATATGTATTATAAAATAGTAAATACACGTTTTGAATGTCAAAACTACGATGCCTACCACCGGTTCGGGAACCAGCCCAGCGAGAAAAACAAAAGAAGAAATTTAGATATAGTATAATGTATGGGTGAGGCCGCCAATTTTTGCTGATTTGGCACTGAATTATTGCGTTGGTAGCGTAGATACTTCTACTACAAGAAAAAGTGTCTACGCTACTCTACATACTAAAACGGTAGCGAATTTTAATTTTTACGCTACCGTAGCGTTGAGAAAATCAAACTTATCTCCGTAAATAATACACAATGTGATTTGTATTATAGTCCCAAACATGGCCCTTTTGACTACTCACATGATGCATTGATAGTTTTATGTGAAATAGTAATACTTACATTTGTGTCACAAAAGAACTTCCTTTGAAAAAACTGTGTACACAGCCTGAGGTTCAAATGTGAACTGTCGAAAAATGGCGGATATTACGAAAATTTTCATAAAGTACGTAAAAACTCAGCATTGCCACCTCCCTATTTTACCTTCCCTAACACTTAACGATAATCGTAAATGGGTATTGTTGGTGACGTTTAAAAAGTGGGGTAGAATTGATGTTTCTAACGATTCATTTGATTTTAAAGTTTATAAAGAATGTTATCTCAAAATACTATAAAAATTAGGTGAGGTAATAGCCATTTATACAGTGTGTAACAAAAATAAGTGATAATACTTTAGGGTGTGTACGTGTTCCTTGTATGGGCTTCTCTATGGGCCACTTTTGTATGGGCAAAGGCCCGAGCGTCACGAGTTTCCCCATACAAAAGTGAAAAAAAATTTTGGTCTTTCAGCGCTGCTACTTTCACAATGAACTCTCTACAAGGAACATGTACACACCCTAAAGTATTATCACTTATTTTTGTTACACCCTGTATAAGTATTCATAACATATCCGATTTATCTTCAAATCTGCCATACTTATTGCTACAGTTCGACAAGGCTGTTTATGAACGTGGTGAGAAAAGAAACTAACGCTTCTATCATACAAAAACGTCATTTTTGACAGTTCTCCTTACCAGCAGCAGCGCCCATTGACAGTTTGACACATTCATATAAAGCCTTGTCGGACTGTACAGCGACAGTTGAAGTGCACCTCTTCCACGGCGGATGGCATATTTTAAGCTATTTTTTTTTACCTTTTTTTATGTTTAATTCTAAATATATTTTTAGACTATGATTTGAACCGAAATAATTCTTATGCATTCTTGAGTGCTTTATTTTCTTCGTTAGAATCAGTTTTCGAACATAAGATAAACACAATAATTTTTAAAATACCGAGGGCGGAGAAAAAATATTACCAAAACAGCAAAAATTGGCGGCCTCACCCGTATACTTTGACGTTGCCTTGATATAGTATATTGTATACTATGAGTAATTATGACCATGCGTATTGCGTAGGCGCAGGCTGACCACGTGTGAGTCACGCGACAAAGGTTCTATCAAAATTCAAATACGAGACACTACTTGAACCACTTCCGCGTACCTTTAAATGTCGAATATTTTCCACTGCTGACTGCTCTTATAATTAATAGTTCACGAAGGTGTAAAAATCAGGTTGGTAAGTTATTAAGTATGCGAAAAACTGAATGTTTAATTTACGTATACCTACCTGCACCCGTAGCACGGCTACAGTAGAAATACTAAAGTATAGACAAACAGCGGAGATAAACTGAAGGTGTCGTTCCGATCTTGCTTGCGGCTAGCCGCGATCGACAAAGAATCAAATATAATGGCACTTTATGACATAGACTATAGTCCTAAAAATTTAAATAAAATCCTACTTTATGACGTAGATCACGTAGACTATAGTCTATGTCATAAAGTGGCATTTTAATTGAATTTTTGTCGATCGCGGCTAGTCGCGGTAAAGATCGGAACGGCACCTTCAGTTTATCTCCGCTGTTTGTCTATACTTTCGTATTTCTACTGTAGCCATGCTACGGGTGCTGGTTGTTAAAAAAGAATAAATCCTTACTAATATTATAAATGTGAAAGTGTGTCTGTCTGTCTGTCTGTTACCTCTTCACGACTGAACCGCTGGACCGATTTTGCTGAAATTTGGCATGGAGATACTTTGAGTCCCGGGAAAGGACATAGGATACTTTTTATCCCGGAAAAATGTACGGTTCCCGCGCGATAAACGAGTTTTGGCGCAACGGAGTTGCGGGCGTCATCTAGTGAATTATATTTTATAAGTTTACTATTTTTTGATTCTTCTGGGATAAAAACTATCCTATGTCCTTTCTCGAGACTCAAAGTATCTCCATGCCAAATTTCAGCAAAATCGGTCCAGCGGTTCAGTCGTGAAGAGGTAACAGACAGACAGACAGACACACTTATTAAGAGGAAAACTTACAGCTAGATAACATGGACATGATGATAAACATAGAACGATAAGGCTAATTACAAGTTTTCACAGGTATACAACTAAATAACAATAAATAAACAGCAAACAAAATTATCATAATATTAAAAGTACAATTAGAAGGCGAAAATTAAGCTAGACATAAGGAGCTGAAGCTATAAATTTAAAACAATGAAATATAGCAAAACATAGTAAGCACACTACTAAAGCTACAGATAATAATAATAATTATTATTCTTAGTAAACGATGCCTAGGAAAACCCGTGGTGTGTTCCATTTTATTTTTCCTGCTTTATTACTGATAATTCATAAATTAATAATTTATTTTTATTATAAATTGCCGGCGTAGACAATGCGAATATTTAAAAAAATCTTATCTAACATTAGGTATGTTAATTTTATTGTTTTATTGGTACCAATTTTATGCTTCTGCAAATACCTGAAGCTTTAGGTGATATTAACAGTATTATTATGTTTAAAATATTAATGGTACAATATAATATATTCAAAATAGCAAAATATACAATACGTACATGTGACAGACCACAGAATACTTGGTTGAAAAATCTATTCAGTAGTTATAGTACGTATCAACATATTATTATGATTAAACATTATCATAACTAGTTTCAAACCGCTCCTACTCAAGTTATTGTTGTTAGTTATTATAATGTTAAAAAACTGCTTGTTTACGGCATTTGTACAAGTTCTTGATATTGTATACCTTCGTTTTAACCGACAAGCTAAAATACTTTTTCTATGTTTGTTAGCGGATATTACTTGGTCGTTTATGAACCAATGGCGATGATTTTTGTATGTTGAAAGAAGACATTTAGAAGGTGGTCCTATGATAAGAAAATAGTGGAGAAAATAGTCGCGTTGTTTTCTACTTGTTTTGATAAAATTATGCATATTAAAATAAAATATATTTTTATTAAAAATATGTATTATAAAATAGTAAATACACGTTTTGAATGTCAAAACTACGATGCCTACCACCGGTTCGGGAACCAGCCCAGCGAGAAAAACAAAAGAAGAAATTTAGATATAGTATAATGTATGGGTGAGGCCGCCAATTTTTGCTGATTTGGCACTGAATTATTGCGTTGGTAGCGTAGATACTTCTACTACAAGAAAAAGTGTCTACGCTACTCTACATACTAAAACGGTAGCGAATTTTAATTTTTACGCTACCGTAGCGTTGAGAAAATCAAACTTATCTCCGTAAATAATACACAATGTGATTTGTATTATAGTCCCAAACATGGCCCTTTTGACTACTCACATGATGCATTGATAGTTTTATGTGAAATAGTAATAATTACATTTGTGTCACAAAAAAACTTCCTTTGAAAAAACTGTGTACACAGCCTGAGGTTCAAATGTGAACTGTCGAAAAATGGCGGATATTACGAAAATTTTCATAAAGTACGTAAAAACTCAGCATTGCCACCTCCCTATTTTACCTTCCCTAACACTTAACGATAATCATAAATGGGTATTGTTGGTGACGTTTAAAAAGTGGGGTGGAATTGATGTTTCTAACGATTCATTTGATTTTAAAGTTTATAAAGAATGTTATCTTAAAATACTATAAAAATTAGGTGAGGTAATAGCCATTTATACAGTGTGTAACAAAAATAAGTGATAATACTTTAGGGTGTGTACGTGTTCCTTGTAGAGAGTTCACTGTGAAAGTAGCAGCGCTGAAAGACGAAAAAATTTTTTCACTTTTGTAAGGGCAAAGGCCCGAGCGTCACGAGTTTCCCCATACAAAAGTGAAAAAAAATTTTGGTCTTTCAGCGCTGCTACTTTCACAATGAACTCTCTACAAGGAACATGTACACACCCTAAAGTATTATCACTTATTTTTGTTACATCCTGTATAAGTATTCATAACATATCCGATTTATCTTCAAATCTGTCATACTTATTGCTACAGTTCGACAAGGCTGTTTATGAACGTGGCGAGAAAAGGAACTAACGCTTCTATCATACAAAAACGTCATTTTTGACAGTTCTCCTTACCAGCAGCAGCGCCCATTGACAGTTTGACACATTCATATAAAGCCTTGTCGGACTGTACAGCGACAGTTGAAGTGCACAAGAGGTGCACTTCAACTGTCGCTGTATAGTCCGGCGGTCCACGGCGGATGGCATATTTTAAGCTATTTTTTTTTTACCTTTTTTTATGTTTAATTCTAAATATATTTTTAAGACTATGATTTGAACCGAAATAATTCTTATGCATTCTTGAGTGCTTTATTTTCTTCGTTAGAATCAGTTTTCGAACATAAGATAAACACAATAATTTTTAAAATACCGAGGGCGGAGAAAAAATATTACCAAATCAGCAAAAATTGGCGGCCTCACCCGTATACTTTGACGTTGCCTTGATATAGTATATTGTATACTATGAGTAATTATGACCATGCGTATTGCGTAGGCGCAGGCTGACCACGTGTGAGTCACGCGACAAAGGTTCTATCAAAGTTCAAATACGAGACACTACTTGAACCACTTCCGCGTACCTTTAAATGTCGAATATTTTCCACTGCTGACTGCTCTTATAATTAATAGTTCATGAAGGTCAGGTCAAAATCAGGTTGGTAAGTTATTAAGTATGCGAAAAACTGAATGTTTAATTTACGTATACCTACCTGCACCCGTAGCACGGCTACAGTAGAAATACGAAAGTATAGACAAACAGCGGAGATAAACTGAAGGTGTCGTTCCGATCTTGCTTGCGGCTAGCCGCGATCGACAAAGAATCAAATATAATGGCACTTTATGACATAGACTATAGCAACGGAGTTGCGGACGTCATCTAGTGAATTATATTTTATAAGTTTACTAGATGATGCCCGGAACCGTACATTCTTCTGGGATAAAAACTATCCTATGTCCTTTCTCGAGACTCAAAGTATCTACATGCCAAATTTCAGCAAAATCGGCTCAGCGGTTTTAGCGTGAAGAAGTAACAGACAGACAGACGGACAGACAGACAGCCAGACACACTTTCGCATTTATAATATTAGTATGGAAGAATGGATAGGTAGGTATAGATAAAATTAAAATGGTAAATCGTCGGCTAAAAATAGCAAAATTCATGGAATGTTAAAGGCATTAAAATTTATTTTTTGCGTTCCTTTTTTTCCTGTTAAACTATAAAACTTGTAAATTTCTGTCGCAAAAACATTTCC
The DNA here is from genome assembly GCA_905187585.1 of Cyaniris semiargus. NCBI lineage: Eukaryota > Metazoa > Arthropoda > Insecta > Lepidoptera > Lycaenidae > Cyaniris > Cyaniris semiargus. Next base: position 9,235,622 of record LR994554.1, on the reverse strand, counting down.
TTAAATAATACGAATAAATTAAAATCCTTAGCGTAATATTTTTGATGTCGTTTCATCATTTAATCATAAGGCGCCTATCAAAGAACAAGTAACTCCTTGGACTCGCAATAATAAATAGAAATTACTCGTAATTGCTGTGGAAACCTGAACAATTAGCACAATATAAATATCATACAGTACGCCATCTATAAACCGCCCGAATCAGGCTAGGCGCACGCACACATAAGCTCGTGCTTGCTCATTCTGAAATCATTTTTAGATAACTTTAAATTAAATAGGCATAAAGTATGACGTCGCGCGTGCGTAAAACCTATCTGAGTCAACCGAGTACAATTTCAAGAACACGGTTACTCTACTGAATGATATTTACACTGTGTTAGTTTACCTCGGCAACAACACGCGCCATAGTACAACTCAAAATATATTCGAATTAGACGTGCAGTGAGAAAAAAACATTTACAATTACAATATTCAAGGTGGCGTATGTAAAAAATGTACATTTTACAACATATCCGATTGTACCGGTCGAACTAATTAGCTACTCCAGTCGAGGATCTTGTTTAGAACTGATGTCAACAAACATCTGGCGTCTCGCGCGAAAAACATTCGATAAAATCGCTCCAACTGTGAACCAGTGAACTGTGTGTTGTGCCAGTGCTCTCGGATTGTTAAAAATGTGGTAAGTGTTTATTAATGCAATAATTAATAGTGTGTTTTGTTAAAAAGTGACAAGTCGACCTTGCCGGTAGTTTATGCCTGTTTTGAGTTAGTATCTTAGAACGTGACTGCTGTGGGTAATAACGCTGTAAACATGATAATAAAACGTTGGAAACATAATTAGTCGGATATTTAAAAACATTTGAGGTAGCTGCCGAATAATTTTCGCGACAAAATCAGGCATTACGACATTTTGGCTCACTCAAAGTGAGCCAAATTTCTATTTTTGTTACAAATCAAATACCTTCAAATAACATTTAAATAAATGTCAAAGTAATAACTGGCTAAGAAATAGTCACTAAATCATAGTTTTTACACATTAATGCTGTGCACAGTGAGACAAGTCCTTAACCTTTGCAATGACGTATTTTTAGCATGTATTCTAGTCCTTATTGTATGAAACACTGTCTTTAAATGTGTAGTTAAAACGAAAACGCCTCTGTGGTCCAGTGGTTTAAAGTGTAAATATTGACTTAGAAGTGGGTTTATAATCTACCCCGTTGTATAGATGTTTCTAAGTTTAATTTGTACAATGTCAGCTGATCCATCCTTCTGGCGGTAAGAGGTCTTGCGCCTGATCTCTTGTCAGTCGTGTCGGTCAAGAGTAAAGAAGGAAATCACCTGTGCACTAATTACTCCTTTGTACCTGGCCTAGTTTCAATGAAACCGGCCACCGTCACGGATCACCGAAACCGCTGTGGGAGGCATTATTACTAACTGGAGTTACACAAATGTTTGTTTACATATAATTCTAATTGTTACAACAAAACTCTAACCTTCCTTCGCTAGCCGGCGCGGGCGCGAAGAAGGTTGAAAACATTTTACACTTAGTTTCACCTCCACGTGAAATCTACGTCAATTTCATGCTAGTTTTTGTGATCTGCATCTAGAAACTTCGGCAAAAACACTGTAATTATTTGTAATGTACGTGCAAAAATGTTCTTCATTTCTCTAAACTAATGCTAAGACGTTTACGAGTCCTGTGAAACTATTGCCCGATTAGACTTGGTTATTATTAATCAGCTGGTAAGCCAAACCGGAGAATCAGAGAATTTACTTAGACCGAAGAAATACAATACACCTATACCTATCCATTCTAACATTATGAATCTGTCTATCTGTTATCTCTTTATAATTAAACGATTCGGTACGAGGATACTTGGAGTTTTTACCTAGGAAAATATATACGATAGTCTTGTCTGTCTGTTACCTTTACACGCTTAAACTTAATTTTGTATGGAGATACTTTGGTATTTGAGTCTCAGGAAAGAACATAGGATAGTTTTTATGCTGGAAAATGAACGGTTTCCGCGCTATACAAATACTTTCGGCCCAACTAAGTTGGAAGCCTCACCTAGTGTTCGGATAAAAAATTTCTACCTTTTATGTAAAACGGTCTCACGGCTGCTCTCAGAGAGATTTAATCCTTACTTAACTTTAAAGGTTTTGACATAATAATATACAAGTTACATTGTCTAACTCTTAAGTAACTTAAAGTAAACTAAACATCAAATCTCTCTCACGGCCGCACTCAGAGACATTTGATGATGATTAAACTTCAATTTAATAAAGAGTTTGACAGATTAACTTATGTCAAAATCTTCATTTAATTACACTTAAGTAATTAAAATTCATCTCTGAGGGCGGCTGTTAGTGCAATAGTCTCCACGTTTTTTTTTTATGAAATAAGGGGGCAAACGAGCAAACGGATCACCTGATGGAAAGCAACTTCCGTAGCCCATGGACACTTGCAGCATCAGAAGAGCTGCAGGTGCGTTGCCGGCCTTTTAAGAGGGAATAGGGTAATAGGGGAGGGTAGGGATGGGAAGAGAAGGGAATAGGGGAAGGAAAGGAAGGGAATAGGGTAGGGGATTGGGCCTCCGGTAAACTCACTCAATCGGCGAAACACAGCGCAAGCGCTGTTTCACGCCGGTTTTCTGTGAGAACGTGGTATTTCTCCGGTCGAGCCGGCCCATTCGTGCCGAAGCACGGTTCTCCCACGTATAAAAGAGGCACGTTTCATTACTACACTACACAGATATCAGAATGCCTCCTAATGAGAATGAGATGTAATATTGAGTCTGCTAGTACCACAATAGATAATATTATCGTATGTTATGCCTGCTAATTATGCACCAACTACGTCATATTTAATTATGAACATGACAAGTAACTCCCATTGTATCGCCCCGTAGCTTAGCTTCGCTTGGCCATATTTTTTGTTCTTTGGAGCATCTTCAGTATTCAACAATAATTATTGTATTGTTTTCTTAATCATCTTATTAATGTTTACAATACTGTGCATCCAATCAATGCAAATACAATTTCGAATTTGTAATTATTTTAGTATGTAAAATAATTATAAATGCGAAAATGTATTTGTCATTTACCATTGCTCAACCGATTTTTATAAAATTTGATCTAATGGATTTGATAAATTTTCATTCTGGAAAAGAGTACGCTGTTTCCACGTTATAACAAATTTTCTGTGCAACGAAATTGCGAGCAGCAACTAGTGCCTCTTTTATGTAAAAATATAAAGACGATTTGAGGAACCTTGTTTGTTTAAGAGCGGGCTGTGCAATTTTGCTGTGTTTTCTAATAAGTATTACGATCCCGGAAGACGATTGACTCAAATGAAATTGAGATTTATTTAATAATTGTAAGTATATTTATCTGATATTTAGCTAACGGAAAACACGATTCACTTATTTTGACTCGATAGTTTTATTTTTTGAAATTATGAATATTTTTGGGCATTTCAACAAATATATGTTACACTTATTGAGTTACTATCATTAAAAAACTTGCACTACTACAATCACACACTTTATAAAATAATAGCTAAAGGAAATATTAGTATTGTATTTAGTTTTTAAGTAATCAACAAAAAACAGTTTTGGGACTTACGACCTTTACTTTCGTGCTATAATGCGGGAACCGTTGTTACGCGATATTGTTCACTATTAGCTGCAGCCTAAAGTACATTGCCCGGGAGCACGATTCATGGAATTATTGTATCACGATTGGAGGATAGCGTTGTGTGTAGGCGGGGCTAGCGTTTTCACAGCGCGCTCTTAAATATCTGAGACTTTGTAATTATTTTATAATAGAAATTACTGGCACCTACGTTTTGTCTCTTTTCCTAATAATGGTTTTGGTCACCTTGGACACTTTTATATATTTTCTGCAAAAAGTAATATTACGGTGCAGGGCTTCGGTCATTAATAAATAAAAATTATTAATCTCTAACACTCATCATGAGTGTCAGGATTTAGCAACATATCCATACTTACTAATATTATAAATGCGAAAGTTTGTCTGTCTGTTACCTCTTCACGTCTGAACCACTGAACATATTTTGATAAAATTTGGTATGGAGACACTTTGAGTCCCGGGAAAGCAGACAGGATACGTTTCATCCCGTAAAAATGAACGGTTTCTGCGCGATAAACGAATTTTGGCACAACTGGGTTGCGGGCGTCATCAAGTATACAATATATTATTATAATATACTATTATTATCTATAATAATGATGACTTTCCTCGATAAGCCAGTCGCAAACACTTATTCGGGCATCCGGATTCGCTCGTCGTGCGCGACCGATCGGAACGAACACAAGGTCCCCAGCTGTTTCTATTTAGAATAAATTCTAATAAATACGAAGTATTATTGTATAGAAAATGAATATTTGTAAATCCATACTAATATTATAAATGGGAAAGTGTCTGTCTGTCTGTCTGTTACGTCTTCAAGCCCAAACCGCTGAACCGATTTTGCTGAAATTTGGCATAGAAATACTTTGAGTCCCGGGACCTTTCCCGGGACACTAAGTACATATCTCCATGTCAAATTTTAGCAAAAAAAAAGACAGGATTCTTTTTATCCTGGAAAAATTTGCGGTTCCCGTGAGATATTCGAATTTTGGCACAACGCTTTTGGCTGGAGCTTATTATTTCACTAACGTCGTTGATTGGTTCAGTTTTTGACGCCAGCCAATCAAAAGCGATAAAAAAAAACTCCAAAAGTGAGCATTAATCTTTAGAAAAAAAAAACTGAAAGCGAAAAATTAAGCTCAGGTTCTATTTTCTGTAGTAACAGCCTTTCCCAAAGTGGGCTATAACGCCCCCTTGTGGGCGCTGAAGGTCTAAAGGGGGGCGGTGTGGGACCCAGAAAAAAATGGGGGCGTTGTGTATAGCCTTGGGGGTGATTTATTTCATCTGGATGCATTTTAAATTGAAACTATGGTGGCGCTAAAACATAATATTTTGTTCTCAAAGTGGGCAGTAGACAAAATAAGTTTGGGAACCCCTGCTGTAGAACATCATTATATTAAAAACATAATATGGCTACTTTTTTTTTATGATATAAGGGGGCAAACGAGCAAACGGGCAGGTGCGTTGCCGGCCTTTTAAGAGGCAATAGGGTAATAGGGGAGGGTAGGGATGGGAAGAGAAGGGAATAGGGGAGGGAAAGGAAGGGAATAGGGTAGGGGATTGGGCCTCCGGTAAACTCACTCACTCGGCGAAACACAGCGCAAGCGCTGTTTCACGCCGGTTTTCTGTGAGAACGTGGTATTTCTCCGGTCGAGCCGGCCCATTCGTGCGGAAGCATGGCTCTCCCACGTTCAAATTATATTCCTTACTTTCATTTAAATTATTTCATACTTCCAAAATAATATTCTTATCTTTCATGTAAAAAAGACAACAAAAACACAAACGTACCTAAAAACAATATAAAACTACATCAGAAAGAAAAATTGAATAATTTAAGATTATATTTTAGCTCAGAAGAAAACCCAATTTAACGTGTTTTTTTTTTTTGATAAACTGATTTATTTTTAGATTAAAGGTAGTTTTCCACTGGAAGTGCAATGTTTTTGGTTAAGCTAACAGTGTCAAGGCGGAGGTCTGATGAAACCTTAATGTTAGTATTAGACTGTAAATCCGATCCAATGGAGCTTAAATAAAATTGCTTTAAGTCTTTAACGAAAATGTTTGTAATGAACCGTAGGCTCGATTTTATATGCGTTTTTTGTGCGGTTTGGCCGCTATAGCGACCAAACCGCTCGTTCGCGCGGACGCGGACGCATAGTCGCTACACAACGACATTACAGACAATAATTATAATATGTACTTAACGATTTTTAGGGTTCCGTATCCAAAGGGTAAAAACGGGACCCTATTACTAAGACTTCGTTGTCTGTCCGTCTATTCGTCTGTCTGTCTGTCTGTCTCCAGGCTATATCTCAACTCTTAAGAACCGCTATAGATAGACTTCTGAAATTTTCACAGATTGTGTATTTCTGTTGCAGCTATAACAACAAATACTAAAATCAAAATAAAATTAATATTTAAGAGGGGCTCCCATACAATCCCAAATCCCATACGTAAACGTGATTTTTTTGTTCTTTTTTGCTCGATATCAATAATGACAACAAGTAGACACTTGAAAATTTCACAAAGTCCTTTATTATAATATGTGTACTTTAGTTATTAATAATAATATTAAAATAAAATATAAATTTAAGGGGGGCCAAATATTTGAGGGGGCGACACCAAGACCAAAAACATGTTTGTGGCTCGCATGAAAAAAAGGTTGGGGACCACTGTGCTAGCTTATGTAACACACTCGCTAAGCAAGACATTTTAAATAGGCGAAATAAACTAGTAACTAAATAGTAGTTAGTTACAAACTTACAAGTTTATTTTTTTACAAGTACTTAGTAGGTATAGGTCTACCAGAATCTGATGGCAAAAAGTGAGAAAGTAAATTGACTCTAGCAATACTGGGGTAATTGGAATAAAACATTTTGATCCTTTTTTTTTCCTTATAGCGGCTGATTCTGTGTGTGAAACATCCAAATATATAAATTTATCCAATGATCAAGGATATTTTTTGAAAATCTGCTGTCAAAATTTGCCATCAGATTCTGGTAGACCTATAACTACATTAATTTCATAAAGGAGTATCGTTTGCTGGCCATTACTGTTTGTTGCTACTGCGCCAATTTGGATAAAAACTGCCACAAAAATGAACCGTAGCCACGGAAATGGACAATAAGCATTAAAGCATTACCTGTAATATGTTTAATCATTGTGCATAATATAATATTGTGTACTTCGTGAAAACAAGTTGCTAAACAATTGCAAGTTTTTTGGCCAATTTAAACGTTTACTTACGGTAAAAAAAAGTTTCCCATAACTTAACTCGCGTAATATGACATAATTTATAGTACATTAAAATTAATAATTATTATTATGGACTTTATACTATAATCCAAACCACGAGGCAAGACATAACTTTATATGAAAATAATTTCAAAATGCACCGCTCTTGGTTTGAACTTTGAAGTTTGAACCATAGTTATTAATTTTCTTATGTTGGTACCAACTACCAGCCTAGGTTCTTAGGATACTAACATAGAAGAGTCATAGAACAAGAGATAAGAAGAGAAGAAACATTATTCCATACCGTAGCAGTTCAATACTATGCTTATAGTGCAATAGCCAGTAGACCGACCACAGGACCGACCATCAGTCTGCATATAAAACACAAGCGTGATATCAAATAACTCTATGTAACTAAACTAGCCAATAAATAGTTATTTAAAAGGACAAATTTAAAAGCACAGGTATTCTAATAATTGGTTTATAGCTTAATTAGAATAAATGTCCGAGAACTAGTAGTTAATAGCTAGTTACTAGATTACTGTAGGACCTACATACGTCCTAGAACCGTGACCCACTAGGTCGAGGTGTTCCACTTACATTTGATATTTATTACACTTAGGCCGGCCGCAGACACGCGTTTTCCGTGTGCGATTTCCGTATTCGGAAATCCGAATGCACGGAATCAGTAGAAAATACATTAACTGCCGCACACGTTCGTATTTCTCCGTACGGAACGCATTACGCACGTACGTTTCAATTGAAAGTCGGCGCGTTCGAAAAAAAAGAACGGCGCGCGGGAAAAAACGAACGTGTGCGCTAGTCTCACGGATTTCCGAATACGGAAAACGAATTCGGAAATCGAATACGGAAAAAGTGCGTGTGCAGCCAGCCGGGCTGCCACCATCTACCGACGCCGAATAAACACTACAAAAATTCCGGGCATTAGGCTGAAATATGTTTTTTCTCCGGACTTCTCTTAAAAATAAAAATTTGTAACGCGATTCAGTTTTTTTTTTTTTTTGCCTTAATATATTTATTTTCCAACAAGAATTTGCAAGTCGGAACAACTCAGGTCCTTGAAAACATACTGGATTTTGATTAGAGGAGAAATCGTGTGAGTGTTTAGCGAGTTACTTTCTATCGTCCACAGCTGCTTGTCTAGAAAAATTGCGATTCGCCCTTCAACAAAATTGTCCTTCCTGAAATTGCCGTCACAAAACGACCGGTAAAACATAACTATAGGTCTACCAGAATCTGATGGCAATTTTTGACAGCAGATTTTCAAAAAATATCCTTGATCATTGGATAAATTTTTATATTTGCATGTTTAACACACAGAATCAGCCGCTATAAGAAAAAAAAAAGGATCAAAATGTTTTATTCCAATTACTAGTCAATTTATTTTCTCACTTTTTGCCATCAGATTCTGGTAGACCTATAAACAAGTCTTATAAGTGTGCTATTTTAATTTTTATTTACATAGAATTATTCCTTCACGCTTAAATTAGTAACTTAGTAATATTATCAATTATGAATGTGAGAGTGAGACAGACTCTGTCTGTCTGCCTGTCTCCTCTTCATTCTCACCGCTGAGGCTATTTCTTTGAAATTTGATTTGAAGATTTTTAAAGCTGGAAAAGGAATTAGTCCTTTCGTTTCATCGTAATAGATTAAGAGGGCGACTAACCCCAACAATCAAACATCTTCCTTCTCTCTTCACATTCACGCCCGTCTTTCATATGCCGGGTGAAAAAGGACGACGCGGAATCATCGCCAAGTTAGTTTTTTCTTAATAACTAGATAAATATACAACATTTTAAAAATCCGCCAGGTTAGTGTCTCAATGATAGAATTTTATACAATGTGTTAAAATATTAACTTAGTTTAATGTATACGGTTTTGGCAATATATGAAAAAACCGGCCAAGTGCGAGTTGAAGGGTTCCGCAGCAGCAATAAGGTTTATTTTTATGAAATTAAAAGGTTTTTGATTTATTTTTATATCTCAGTTGATTTAATGAAAGTTAAATTAAGTTTACCATCAATAAATGGTCTATCCAACACAAGAAGACTTTTCAATTCGAGCCAGTAGTTCCTGAGACAAACAAACTTTTCAGATTTATAATACACCCAAGTTTAGATAAGTATCATATAGAATAGGTTTAAGGACGCTATCACATTTTTTCACAAAATCAGCGATTTTTAGGTACCATTTTAAAGAATTAGGAGTCACACTGCGAGGATATTTTGGTTTCAAATGAAAGATAATATATTCATCTCCACGTCTACACCATAAAAAAATTATAGCCGCATACAAAATTTTCACATAAATACGTTTTAACCATCACAATAATCGCAAAAGATTAAAAAAATGGGGTTTGATTAGGTACCAGTATAGCTAAATCACTGACCATTATACAAGTACGCTGGACCTATGATACCCACTTTTTTTTTGTGCCTATTTGAAGCGGAATCGGCGCCCCCAGTGAGCGGGATGAGAACTAAATTTGACGTAACTTGCAAATGGCCGCTTAGTCGTTATTGGTTGTCATCACTAGTATTAGTTCCAAATACTCCCACTACTGCTATCAGCGCCAATATGGCGACTTTTAAACGTCATTTTTACGTCAAATCATAGACAAATATATTTGGTCAATGCTCAAATTTAGTTCCTATCCCTCCCATCGGGGGAGCTGATTCCGCTTCAAATAGGCACAAAAAATAGCTGTCATTTCAAAGGGTATCATTAGTCCAGCGTACTTGTATAATGGAGGTCAGTGGGCTACACAGATCTAATTAAGTGCTTTCTACCATTTAGACATATAATTGTATATGTTGTGGCAAAATGATTACCGCGTGATAAACTGTGCAATGCATTTGCGATAGCATCTACATACAATAAGCATCTAGTACAAAAATAATTATTATACACCAGCCACAATATACTAGTATTTGCCTATTAAATATTATATAAATTTTCATTATTTCAAATATTATCATAATCTACCATGCGTGCAATATGTATAAAAATTTTAAAATCTTCCTTTGTGTTAGGATAGCATGATATTCAATATTTTTTATTAATGAGTATGTTGTTTCCTTTTTTTTTTTAATCTATAAATTAAGTTGATAAGTACATGAATTTTTCTTATAAATATGCTAGGTAATAGAGATTTGTAGTCGAAAATATCCCGTAATTATTAATTTTTGCACTGTCTATGCTGGTGCTGCATTCTAGTGTGAAAACTTTGTAATAATAAATCCTATTAAACTAATCGCATTCTTTATCAGTCAAACAGGATCATCTTTGGTATATCATAATAATGAATAATGAATAATAATGAATCAGCTCGTTAGGGTTCCGTTATAGGGTTCTGTAATCAACAAAACTTGGTTGACTACTGAACCCTAAAACGGAACCCTAACAAGCTGATTTTTTGTATATTGATAGGTTAATAGTTATATAATTTAAGAGTAACATTGTCCTACAAATAGAACAATCCATATTTTAGGACCATCAATTCAAAGTATGAAATCCTTTCTATCTCTATTAGCTACCACTTTCGAGATTTTTCGCAAATAAAAATGTTGTTCGTCTTATCAAAATGAAGCTACTCACAAAAAATTAGCTTGATAGTAATCAAAAAAAAAATGTTCTAGGGCTCCCGTACTATTATAAGATACCTCCATAAAATATAATATTGATAATACAAATACTAGCTAGCCATAACACAGACGAACATTACCTGTTTGTAACATTTCATCGACCCCTCTATGTGAGTTCTGTAGCGACATGCTCTCCTGCGCCATGTAGTCAACATCTATTGATGTGTGATCGTGGCCGAACCTCCGACTAAGCAGCTGCTCCCTTTCCGCCTTCTCCTGCTCTCGCCTAAGCCGTTTGTTTCGGGAATTTTGTAGTGAAGCCTGGAAAATATTGTTGTGACTTATGAGATATTGAAATAAATTAAATGATTTAACATAATATTATGAAAATCAAATGTAAGATGTCTCTAATTTGTTACTTGACTGTGTCACTAGGTTTGCTTTTTCATTTATTTGATAATAAATAGTTATAAATATTACTGAGGTTTGCTCTAGAACAGTGGTCCCCAACCTTTTTTTTGTGCGGGCCACAAACATGTTTTGGTCTAGGTGTCGCGGGCCGCAACAATTTTTTTTAGGGTTAAAAATAAGGTTCTTCAAAATTAAAGATTTAAAAATGGAAAAAAAATCACGACTTTCACGACGACTTTACCATAGTATTATTAATGAGGGGAAGCAAGTTATCTTCATACCTACAAACGCACCGCGCGCGGCTTTTATGTGTGCGCCATAGTATATATGCGTCGCCGCACACACACTTAACAAAATCTCAACCCGTTTCTCAGTGCGCCAGTCGGGGCCAACACTGCACGAGGTTCGCGCGTCACGGCTTTTCGGCACCGCTAAATGAATCAAAAATGTCTTATAATCGCAGGAGAAACTATTGCTGTGTGTTTGGGTGTCTTAATAATTCATCAATTCCAGAATTGCCGCCGCCGCCGGCCGGTTTATTTTATCTTTTTTAGGGTTTCGTACCCAAAGGGTAAAAACGGGACCCTATTACTGAGACTTTGATGTCTGTACGCTGTCTGTCTGTCTGTCTGTCTCCAGGCAACTCAAGTAACTCAAGAACCGCTATAGCTAGACTTCTGAAATTTTCACAGATTATGTATTTCTGGTGCCGCTATAACAACAAACACTAAAAACAAAATAAAGTTAATATTTAAGGAGGGCTCCCATACAACAAACGTTATTTTTAGGGTTCCGTACCCAAAGGGTAAAAACGGGACCCTATTACTGAGACTTCGATGCCTGTCCGTCTGTCTCCAGGCTGTTACTCAAGAACGGTAATAGCTAAAGAGTTGATCACAGATTATGTATTTCTATTGCCGCTATAACAACAAATACTAAAAACAAAATAAATTTAATATTTAAAGGGGGCTCCCATACAACAAATATGAATTTTTAAACATTTTTTGCTCGTTATTAATGATGACAACAGGTAGCCACCTGAAATGTTCACAAACTACTCAGTTTTAATTATACTTTAATAATTCATAATAAAATTTAAATAAAATTAATAATTAAGGGGATTTCCAAACCAAAAAACCCTCATATTTTTCTTATTTTGGCTCTATAGTGGTACAGAACCCTTCGTGCGCGAGTCCAACTCGCACTTAGCCAATTATTTTTGGACTTTTTGGCTTGTAATCCATAATGGCAACATGTAGACACTTGAAATTTTCACAAAAGCCTCAATTATGTGTGTACTTTAGTATTTAACAATACAACTAAAATAAAATAAATAATTAAGGAGGCTCCCATACAAAAAAAGATAATTTTTCCCTATTTTCGCTCTATAACGGTACGGAACCCTTCATGCGCGTGTCCGACTCGCACTTGGCCAATTTTTTATATAAATAATGCTGCTCTGTATCTTGAATACATTTCTATATTTGATAGGAAAACCATTGTTGAACCTTATTGACTAATAAGAGATGTGTTATATTGCTAAAATTGACAACCCTATCAATTAAATCGCGGCTTGGGCCGGAGATAACCTACTTCCCCTCCTTATTTATACTATGACTTTACATTATTTTGGCGGTGGGTGTGAATTTTAAAATGGTTAAACATTACGCGAGCCACAAATAAAGTCCCGGCTAGGGTTGCAAAATTACGTAATTTTACCGAAAACGCTGGTAAAATACGCGTATTTTACGGTAATTTATATAAATTACGGTAAAATTACCGGCTACGTATATATGCAGAATGGTGGTATGACGGCGGGAGGGGCGAGCGTGTTGCAAGTAGGGTTGCAAAATTACGTAATTTTACCGAAAACGCTGGTAAAATACGCGTATTTTACGGTAATTTATATAAATTACGGTAAAATTACCGGCTACGTATGTATGCAGAATGGTGGTATGACGGCGGGCGGGGCGAGCGTGTTGCAAGTTGTAATTTGTGTACTGCGTGCGCGTCGCACGGTGTGAGTTGTGACGTTGCCGATTAGTGCTGTTTGCCATAATATTTTGCGCTGTTGCAACTTGTTGACAGTTGACGACACTCGACAGAGCATACAGCAAGCCGGCAGGCTGGCTATTATGTTGTTTTGACTTACTGCAGTCTAGACTTGCATTAAGTAACCTGTTTAATTGTTTATATCCACATTCTTAATGAAAATTATGCCACGAAATCAAATCTTTTTTTACCCAATTTTACCGTAATTTACCGTAAAATATAATATTTTACGTAAAATATCGTAATTTACCGAATTTTACGAAAGTAATTTTACCGCTTTACATCCCTAGTTGCAAGTTGCAAGTTGCGACTTGCGTACTTCGTGCGCGTCGCACGGTGTGATGTTGCCGATTAGTGCTGTTTGCCATAATATTTTGCGCTGTTGCGACTTGTTGACAGTTGACGACACTCGACAGAGCATACAGCAAGGCTGGCTACCGGCAGCTTGGCTATTATGTTGTTTTGACTTACTGCACTAGACTGTTTAATTGTTTATATCCCCATTCTTAATGAAAATTATGCCACGAAATCAAATCTTTTTTTACCCAATTTTACCGTAATTTACCGTAAAATATAATATTTTACGTAAAATATCGTAATTTACCGAATTTTACGAAAGTAATTTTACCGCTTTACATCCCTAGTCCCGGCAGGCCGCTGGTTGGGGATAGCTGCTCTAGAACCTAAACAGCTTGTCTGATTTTAGCCTTATGTTTTTAACAAATGGGTAGGTTGTGGTGGTACAACGAGCGCAACAGTTCCGCATTGCCCTATGGACCACCTTGCTCGTTTGGAAGATCTTCCTTTTGCTGTCACCAGATATATTTCCACATTGGTGACCCTAACATGATTTTATTTATTTCTTAAAATGGTAATATCATAAGGTAACAAACCTGTACATGTTTATTGTCATACTTTAACTGGTCTACTCTCATCTTAGCCATGGATCTCTGGTTGATTGGTGTTTTGAAGACCAAGACATCGAGCTTCTCACAGTTCCTGTAATTATTAAGTTCAAAGTTATTTTATTACCTTTTTGTTTCTTTATAGAAATATTTCATAAGTTCATAACACTATAGTTCTACCAGAATCTGATGGCAAAAAGTGAGAAAGTAAATTGACTCTAGCAATACCGGGGTAGTTGGAATAAAACATTTTGATCCTTTTTTTTTTCTTATAGCGGCTGATTCTGTGTGTTAAACATGCAAATATAAAAATTTATCCAATGATCAAGGATATTTTTTGAAAATCTGCTGTCAAAAATTGCCATCAGATTCTGGTAGACCTATACTGATAAGGAGTTAGGTAGTTCATGTCAAATTGGTGAAGTACCTATACCTAAAGATAATAAATTAAGACTGCATGTACTGATAAAATAAAACATTATTGCATGTTTCAACGTAAATTAAATCACTGGAAGAGATTTATTGAAACATACAAAACATACATTTTACTTTTTAGTAACTTATCACCACAGATGTTAACTAATAAAGCCCTTAGCTGCAGCCAACGGAAGCAGATGCCAAGTATATTTCCGCGTGTTTTATTACTAACAGTGAGCCACAAGTTTTATTAAAAAAATACAAGTTATATTAATTATTTTTAATAAGCAACTTTTTAAAAATGTTGCTGTGATGTTTTTATTTCCTGTAAGGTAAAAAGCATTAAGACGGGACTTACGCACTAATAGCATTAATTTTCGACTGGATTTCATTTTCTATTTCAACAGCATCTGGATTCCTTTCAAGTTTATAAAACAAATCAGAAGTCTCTTGTATCAATTGGGTTGTCTGGTGATATAGCGTTTCCATCGTTACTTAGCAAAAATAGTATCCATTTAGTACAGATTTTTATCAAAAATATAAATATTCCACTCTGATTTCTCCTTATGTATTTAAATTTTAAGTAGGTAATAACTTGTAAAAACTAGGTAGTGTTTATAAATTTTTAACGCCGATGTTTTATTGTCATAGTTCTGACGAATGACGTGTGCAGTGTGCACAGGACGTGTGTAATTTAAATGACAGTTGACATTTTTTTTTCTTTTCTTATTATGGCACTTCGGCTATTTAACCATGGCCAGTGTCGAGTATAAATATGGCGGGAAAACAATATTCTATAATACAATTTTCAGCTTCGTTTTTCTATATTGTCAGGTCGAAAGTCTAGTCAAAGTCTAAGTACCTACAGCTTGGCAAAGAAGAGTCTGACGCGGTGACAGCTGGAAATAAGAGTTTTTATTTATGACAACACTACATTACTTGTCAACTCTAGTATATATTATTATGTCAAAAGTGAAGCGTAGGGTTGCCTGTATTTAAAGAAAAGCGCCCTCATTTAACCCACACTCTTCTTTGCCAAGCTGTAAAAGTCAATACAGTCCAGAAGTCAAGTTGGTCGATTCAATAAAGTGGTAGACGCTTTACTGAAACTTTCGATGGAGTTTTGGAGGGAACACAAGATAGCACGTTTCTGGATATTGCATCACTTTCCTACACTTGTGCACGATAACGAATATCTAATGGTTAATATCCTACCAATATTACACATTAAAAACCCAATTAACACAATTTTAGAAAAATAATACAAAAACACAACATCACTCTTTCACATTCCCGACAAAACTCCGACAGTTGACATTGACTAATGACTAATGACATGGCAAATTGACGTAATTTTTTTTTAGAAACGTAGATAAAAAGCAAAGATAATAACAGCATAAAATTCGTTTAGAAATAATAATTTGCCATTTGTTTTTTTGAAAAAAATCTAATAATATTTATAAACTTTTTTTTAAGTTTTCGCGTCTGTAGAAAATGAATGAAAAAATGTTTTATTTATAGTTATATTTTTTTTATAGTTTTATTTTGTATTTTATTAAATGTGATTCTGTTGGTGAATCAATAAATAAATAAAATAAAATTTATATACACATACGTAACGTACTAATGCCTACATACGTGATACGCAGTACGCTACGTAATGTTTTATTCCTTGTGAATTATCTTTAATTTTATTATCAGAAAAGTCGCTCGAAAACAAAGCCAAAACCTTTAATTAACTACCTACAAAACATTTTTTAGCTTTAATAATTGTGAAACTTTTTTGCTATTACAGAAGAAGTCCTCTTTACTTTATTTATTAGTGTGAATCTCTGATTTCAATGGGTTGTTTTCTTTTTTTTGATCTCCACCAGACGGCGCGACGATAGACACTTCTAGATTTTCTATTGGTTCCCCACCGATCTGAAATTATCTGCAGGTTGGCATCACTGACTACATATGGGTTGTGTTTCTAAAAAATCTCAGTGTCCTGTCAACTGTGACATAAATCAAAATATTTTAAAACTAGTTTCCGTTAGCATAATATTAACATAAAACTGTATGTATTTATATATTTCCATATATTACTATGTTTTTTTGCTTCGTCCCTCTAGTTTAAATTTCACGAAGAACATACGCCTTAGCAATCATTGGCCTAGGCGATGAGGCCATTATACTGGTAACAGTTTAGGAACACGCTGACATAATATAATACTTGTCAAACTGAAAACTGACAACTGAAAGTGTTTTGGCGGGCATGTTACTTTGACACTTCTTCTACTTTTTATTGTTGGTGTGCTTTTTATTATTTTTTCCCAAATTGTGTTATTTGGGTTTTTGATGTTCATTATTGGTAAAATATTAGCCATTAAATATCCGTTATCTTGCACAAGTGCAGGTAAGATGTTGTCAAAACCAAAATGTACAATTCTTGTGACATTTGGTGTGAATAACGGTAAATAGGGTTATTTCTTCCGTGAGTTTTAACTAAAACATCGTTATAATAACTTTACTATCCTATTCGTTGGAATATTATTGCGTCTTTTTCAAATTGAAATGTATCAAGTTTTACATTCTTTTGCCGTAGCAATTAATGATGGTAATACCGATAGTTGTCCACCCATACGCCATCTAGTTACTAAAATGAAAACTGTTTGACAATCAAATTAAAAAAATAAGAAAATGCCTCATTATAATTAATTCAGCATGTAAAAAAGTCGGTTTAAAGGTTACAATGGCCTGCGGCTGCTTTGTATTTTTTAATATTTTTTTTAAAACGTTGTTCATTTATATTTTTTAAATGGCAATATTTTTTACATTTCTGAACGATATTGAAATGTCAGATTCATATTATGACAGCAAAGTGACAGTTCAATCAAAACTGACGTATGACGTCGAATGACGAATTGAGTCAATTTGGTGGAGTGCATTGTGGACGGAAAACGAATTACGAAAACTGTAAACGAAACAAATATACTTTTTGGAAACCAATAACCACTGTGAATAAAGTTAAATAAAAGTAGATTCATAGAAAACTACAAAAATGGGTGATGCATGCCAAGCATGTCTCACAAGAATTCCTCATGCAACTGTTATTGCCACAATTATGTGCTGTTTGGGCGTTGGTGTATTTTGTGGAACTATGTACCGTGGATCCGCTCTTTCTATTTTGATGTTTGATGAAGTGTTTCATTTTCGTTTAATATGGATCGAGGCTCTACAGATGATATTTATAGTGGGCAGTGCGTGCATGGCTGCATTGGGTTTCATGTTACTCTGTCTGGGATGTCTAACAACAGGTGCCACAAGACAAAAAGTTTACCGTGCATGGAGGGCTCGCGTCGGAGGTAGAATTTCCTGCGCCGTTTTCATGATAATAACGTACATTTTAACATTTATATGGCTAATTTTACTCGGGTTCCTAGTGATCACCACCTTCTTATTCACAATCTTCTGGAAGTTGTGTTCAAAGCCGAAAAATATCGATTTATCGACCTGTATTGACTTCACACAGTTCGATTTCATGTTTCCTTCATCTGTGAGGCAGGAGGACATGAGAATATGTGAGGCACACAAGATTAAACTTTTCTGCAAGGATTATGTAGAGAAGGCAGAGTTCATGTTCATACTGGCCATGGTGTCGTGCATCCTTGTCATACTGAGCTTGGTTCATTACTTGATGTGTCTATCGGCTAACTATGCTCATATCAGGGACCATGAGAAATTCCAGGAGCTGCAAGAGCTGCAGTACCTCACCAACCCCGATCTGCACGCATCGAAGGATAGATTCTAGTATATGGCTCGTGCGCCACTGCTGCGCTCGCTTGAGGCGTCAACAAAGATGTGACACGCTAGACAAAACTAAGTAGAACCCTAAATTTGTGTTCAGCGGAAACTAAACAAAAGACTG
This sequence comes from Cyaniris semiargus, assembly GCA_905187585.1. NCBI lineage: Eukaryota > Metazoa > Arthropoda > Insecta > Lepidoptera > Lycaenidae > Cyaniris > Cyaniris semiargus. Next base: position 9,217,431 of record LR994554.1, on the reverse strand, counting down.
ATGCTCAGTGAATTTTCATAGCGACACAATTAGCACATATCTCACTTATTTTGCATGTTCTATTAATGGTTCCACAAGAAATTGCTAACAAAATGTTGGTACTTGCACAAATCATTATTGTCTAGATAATATTAGACATTCCATTATTTTTACTACTTTTTTTACTAATTCTTAATTTTATGTAAGAATAATGTTGTATTTAAACTGAATCTATGTTAATGTGTAGGGGATTGACAAACAAACTAAATTGTGTTGTGGTGTGTTATCCAACCAAGCATGATAAAAATCAATTTCTTTATACTCTAATTACTAATATAATAAACATTTTTAAATCAATCATATTATGAGATATGATTATGCCTGTAATTTTTTTAAATCAGTGTCTAAATTCATTTGGCAGATGCTATTTCTAAAATTATAAAATCTTATTTAGGTAGTAATGTTATCTAAAAGAAAATAGAAATAATCTATTTTGGTAGCTAAATCGTGATTGATATAGTACAATAACCACAATTTTAAGACAGCACAATTTATATTATATTTGTAATAGGATTATTTTTATGTACACTGTATCCTGAATTATGTAGTCACAATATTAATAAAATTAAGTAAGATTTGAATTTTGATATTAATTGTATAACTGACACAGGCTTAGCATTGTCTATTTCTTATTTCCTAACCCCCTTACCAAACGAAAGATCTACATTATAGTGTGTATCAGTCCCAAATCCCTATCAAACCTACCAGAAGGATAAAACTTTGTTTAACTTTAATTTCTTTGCACACAGTGTAAATCTTTTCATTATTAAGAAGGTTATAAAATGAGAAAGACTTTTTTGATAAACATTGATTTGTGCACATTTTGTAACTTTTATAATGTTATTTTACTTTTACAATCTTGCTTAGAGTATTTTGTCAACTATTTACTCTGATATTTTTGTACTAAAATTTTTAAACTTTTTAAAAAGATTTTTCTGGCTTATAAATGCCTGAAAAATATACTATGAACTTAAAAGTTACAATATCTTATTTTCTTTATTCATATCTTAATATTTAACTGAAGCCATCTATGAGTAAAATCCACAGTTACATAATTGCCAATTCAATATGTAAAATTTTGGATGCTGGTGTGTAAAGTAGGTTCTTGATATTTAGGTAACTTTTTAAGGCAGGTTTTTAATTTTTATGCTATTGATTAATTAAATTGCATCCTAAAAGCATAAGAACTGAATGGTATATTGTAGACCTCTTTAAAAAATGTACACTTTTAGAGGTTCATCTAAGATCCTTATTTCTCATATTTGCAGAGCTCAAGCTATTTTTGCATAATTTGTGCAGCTTACCATAAAAAAATAACATTATGTAGAAACTACATAATATTTGTGTGTGACTGACCAATAGGTCAAATTAACAATAATGGTTATAACAGGGGTCACCAAATGGCGGACCGCGGTCCGCATCCGGACCGCCGACCCACTGTGTGCGGATCAAGCATTTTCGAAGACGAACATCGTTAAAAATAAATTTCAGTCTCGACTTACTGATGAACATTTCCAGAATTTAATATTGACAATAGCTTGCACCTATTTTACTCCATCAGAGAGATAATTACGAAAATTGACACTTTTCTCATCGATTATATTAAGTAATTACCTGTTTAATTTTTTTTTAATGTGTGTACCGCGAAGGTCTTTTTATTTCTTAATATGGACCCCGAGCGAAACTAATTGGTGACCCCTGGTCTATAATAAAACTTATTCTTGTATGACCAAAATATGCCCCCTGAACATGTAGAACTGATTTACACATGCTGACTGCAATTTGTTATTTTGCTGTAGGTATATTTATGAGGTAAATATTAGTAAGTAGTTAAATTGTTAAGACACTTGTACACGATAAACTATTTGTACGACTTTTCGGCCTTCGTTAAGTGATAATTTGCATTTTGCCCACCAAAATTCTTATTAACTAAGTAAAATAAATTTTTAATAATTACAATGTATTTAATTTTAGATAAACTATGTTCTGTGTGCTTATAAAATATGAAGGACGGATATGACGGATGGAAGGATGAATATAATATCTTATAAAAGTATATAAAATTCTCGTGTCATAATGTTAGTTACCGTACTCCTCCGAAACGGCTTTACTGATTTTTACCAAATTTTATATTATGCATATTCAGTAGATCTGAGAATCGGCTACTGGGTACTTTTTATATTTATAAGTGCATTTGTTGAATAAATAATAGTAAATTATTACAACTCGAGACTGACGGCGACCATTGTTTGTGCGACGGGATAGCGACGGGCGTTGCCATGGTGCCATACTTATTTAGTCACTTCAATAAAATAATATGGACGAAATACTTTATATGGCTGTTTTGCCATATAAAGTATTTCGTCCATATTGTTTGCCGGGACAGCTAATAATATTATAAAGTAACCTAAATACCTACCCATTGAATTTAGCACAGGTAATATGAACTGAATTCTGAAGATCAATTTATTGACTTGCTTGGATACTTGGGACAGTCATTTTAATGTGCGCCATAAGTGAATTATGAGCAATTTACAAGGTGTGTCAATACTTTGGTTAACTTATATTGAAAATGTTACAAATCCGCACACTTAAGTTATTGCTATTTTTATTTTAGCGAATAAAATTTCACTGTTCTTTGTGGTCTTATGAAATGAATAAGTAAGTACTTGATGTTTGGTTTCGCATCTAGCGGTCGGAAACCACCCTCAATTTAGCTGTTCACTTGTTTACTGCCTTCGAATGTTTGTTGCTGTTTGCAGTTTTACCTATCGGAAGCCAAAACAAATCGTTGATCTATTTACACGCTAGCTACCTATGTATTCAAAATCTGAAGTAAACATTTTTATCATACCCATTGTTCGCATAATTAGACATTTGGTAATTTCTATGAAGTACCATTTTGTAGTTCAGTAGCTACTAAAGGGCAAGATGGCACCAAGTTCTGGGGGCCCCTCAATCTCTAATTTACAATCTATAATATATTGTTGATGTTTTGTAGAGCCTGTCGTATCCTTCCAAATTCTAATAAAAAGTGAAGTATTTTTATTTTAAACTAGCTTTTGCCCGCGGCTTCGCTCGCGTTAAGAAGTATTATTATATACAATCTTTCATCCCCTATTTTATCCCCTTAAGGGTGGAATTTATCAAAATCCTTTCTTAGGAGATGCCTACGTCATAGTAGCTTTATGCATGCCAAATTTCAACCCGATCCGTCCAGTGGTTTGGGCTGTGCGTTGATAGATCACTATGTCAGTCAGTCACCTTTGAGTTGCATAATATATTTAGATAGCGAAATTTAATTGGTATGTGACATTAAATTTATTAGTATGTAGGTACATAATATCTGATGAGAGGGCCTCGCACTGGTTTTAGAAGTGTTTGGGTGCTTTATTTGCGGGCAGAAGAATATAATTTACTCTACTATAATTTACTTATATTTACTCTGTCTGGAAGGACAGGTAGACCTTCAGAACTGGATACCTCCTAAAGTAACCGCGACCGAAACTCCATAGTTGCTGGTCGTTCTTACCTCTGTAAAGGCCACAAACAGGTAAACTTTCAGCTTTACGAAACGGAGGACCGAGGAAGGTCTGGCCATCGCAGGCTCTTACTCTAAGTGTCTAAACACACTAGGCCGAAAATACGCGGCCGAAGTTCGGCATGATTACGTCAGCAATGCGCTACGCATACAATATAACGCGACGTCATTACGGCATGGTGTGTCATCGGTAATTCAAAATACATTGCAGGTGTAATCATCAATTAATCAATTCATGCCGAACTTCGGCCGCGTATTTCGGCCTAGTGTGTTTAGACACTAATTATAGCTAGCTAGGCTGTCAAATTTTTCGGTTCAACGTCGTCATTCAGATCTAAATTGTGGCAACAGGAGTTGTTCTTTTGCCACTTTTTAGGGTTCCGTAGTCAACAAGGAACCTATAAGGGTTTCGGTCTGTCCGTCCGTTTGTCTGTCCGTCTGTCTGTCTGTCCGTCTGTTAGTCCGCGGTTTTACTCAGAGACTATAGGACCTACAAAGCTGTAATTCGGCATAAATGCACATATATTAATGATGCCGTCAAAATGGTATATAAAATCTTCAAAAAATATTTTTTTTATGGTACACATCAAGCGGAGATGATTTTTTTTTTCGCGTCCACCCCACCGTGTGGGGTGTTGTTGGATAGGTTTTTTTTAAAAATATTACGAGTATTTATAGATCATTTTCCGATTTAGGCATCCATTTGTGAAATATAAAGTTTCAAAGCGGAAAAAATCGTTAGAGTCCAATGTCCCCCCCTTCTACCAGCTAAACGGTTGCTTCTGGAAATGTGAAAAAATTCACGGGAGTAGGAAATATGCTGAATTAAGGAAAATTATCACGGCTAAGAAGACTTCATAATTATTAGTTATTGAGTAATAGTCGATCAACTAAAAAAAAATATTCGGCGAAGTATAAAGGAACTTTTCGTTCAAATTCCTTTGAATGTAACTGAAATGATGTTGTTAGTAGTGTAAAACACGTTATAAATGTACATTCATTGACCATACAAAAATTATCAAAAACTAGCGGTACTACGGGACCCTATATTGCGCGTGGCCCGACACGTACTTGGCCGGTTTTTTTTATCCTAATGACGCTCGTCGGGTAATCCAACGACGTCATAATCAAAACAAGTTCCGATACAAACAAGTCGAAAAGATATAGTCAACTAGCTGTGCCCCGCGGTTTAAGTGATATATAATAAAAGACTGAAAAGTACCAATAATGAGTCAAAACGGGACGATACATGGTTCTATAATGGTATTATATGGTAGTGATGATGATGATGATGAATGTAATTTGCATAGTAGCATAATATGCTTTCCGTTCTTAAAACAACAGTATATAACAAAGAGTCAGGAGTTCTCTCAGCACCTTCCGAACCATGGTATACCTTGGTGCAAAATCTTGCTTGTTGGTAGCATAATATCGTTAGAATACTGCTCACGAAACCGAAGTCACCACATGTTCCCATATAAATTTTTAAGGAGTTCCCTCGATTTCTTATGGATCCCTTCATCAGGTCACCACTTTCATGAATATGCTACCAAATTGGGATGATAACCTATACACCAAAAGAAAAACTTTGAAAATAGGTTCACAAACGGCGGAGTAATCGTTGAACATAACACCTCCTCCATTTTTAAAGTCGGTAAAAATTGTAGCCTATGTGTTATTCTGATGTATAAGCTATATTATTGTAAAGTTTCATTAAAATCCGTTCAGTAGTTTTTGCGTGAAAGAGTAACAAACATCCATACATCCATACATACATACATCCAAACTTTCGCCTTTATAATATTAGTAGGATATATCTCATTGACATAATATGAAACTAATAGTCTTTGGATTGTCTTTACTGCTATATTATATTCCACTACCTCCTAGCGTAGCGTGTTTTTCAGGGCAACTGGGCAAGTAAGTATAACTATAACTCTTCAAAACTATTGTAATCGTCAATGCTATTTCTTTATTTCTTACTTTTTCGTCACTGCAAGCATCTAACAGTCCTCTCGTAAATAACATTTTAAATCCTCGTACGTTTAAAAACGGTACTTTGAACTTTCATACCGGTTCCACAAAGCAAATCCATTACTGCGAGCTTTGACGGATGAAATGCAAAAACTGCACTCTCATCTCAATGACCTACTAAGGAAAGGGTAAAGGATCTTCGGACTTTAGTTATTTTGAACTGAAAACTTACTATAGATCTACCAGAATCTGATGGCAAAAAGTGAGAAAATAAGTTGACTCTAGCAATACCGGGGTAATTGGAATAAAACATTTTGATCTTTTTTTTTCTTATAGCGGCTTATTCTGTGTGTTAAACATGCAAATATAAAAAATTATCTAATGATCAAGGATATTTTATGAAAATCTGCTGTCAAAAATTGCCATCAGATTCTGGTAGACCTATAACTGCTATTATTTTTCAGCGTCATGGAGCTTTATGGTCGGGTTATATTATTCCAATCCAGTCCATCCTATGCAAGGTATAAGTTGTAACAAAACTAAGTGATAATACTTTAGGGTGTGTATGTGTCCCTTATACACAGAGTTCACTGTGAAAGTAGCAGCGTTGAAAAAGCAAATTTTTTTGTGTGATTTGTATGGGCAAGCATAATGAATATTTCCATAAAATGGTGAAAAAATAGTTACTCTTTCAGCACTGCTACTTTCACAACGAACTATAGATATTATATAGGGGACCCATACATATCCTAAAGTATTATCATTTAGTTTTGTTATAACCTAGGCTGTATATTATATACTGTAATAACATGTACTTAAACGAGCACTGGATTGCACTGGAATGTCATTCAATGCGTTCCAGTGCATTCTAGTATCCATTAACATTATTCCAGTAGCAGTCCAGCGCTGGATTGTAATAATGTTAAACGGCCATTAGTTATGACGTTCGGTTTCATTGCGTAGGTAACAATTTTTTGAGTTTGTGGATGATTGATAGTTAATTAATTAATTAGGTACCTAGGTATTTACCAACAGTTTAAATTCTCTTTTTTCCACAAGAAGTGCCACGGAAAACTACTGAGGGACCTATCAGACAGAGAGCGATCACGCGTTCAAGCGTTCTGCGTTTGCATTCTGCGTTCGAGCGGTCAGTCAGTAGTCACACAGGAGGAATACTGACGCGGTCAGAACGCCCCATGTGTGAGTATCTCTATATTACGTAATACAACACAAAGAACGCAAAACTGACTGCTTGAACGCTTGACCGCGTGACCGCTCTCTAGTCTGATAGGTTCCTTAGGTAAAGTTGTCTACTTTTAGTAGAAACCCCTTATGTAGGTATGTATGGCACTTATTTTTATCTACTTAAGTAGGTTGGGTATATTATTCTTGTTGCCTATTGGCTGCCTAGTTTTTTGGACAAAATTAAATCTTATTTTGCATAATATTTAAGTAGGTAATTTATATTATTAATGTTTATCAAATACTGTAGAATCCGGAAATATTCTGTAAATACATATTTACAAGTCGTTTATTATTCTACCAGACGAGAACTTATTAAAATATATTTGAAAATGCAAATGCCTAGCCTATTATTAGATATGAGCGCCGCGCCGGCGCGCCGCCGCCGCCGCCAGTTCTCCGCGCCGCCGCCGCCAGTTTCTCCGCGCCGCCGCCGCCGCAAAAGAAGGCACGGCGCGCCGAGCGAGTGGAATGATTCAATGAATCAGTACCAACGAACTCGTTATTATGGTAGACGATGGCTACGCCTTTGTCGTCGTCATTAGAAGAACGGAATGTGGACGTTTTTTAAACCAAACTAGATAAAATTACTATGACCCTGTATCATACCTTAAATACATATAAAAGATACCCAAAGATAGAAGCCAACCCACACGTACCACAACCATACGACAACCACAACCACACCACGTGGTCGGGCGTATATTTCGTATTGTAAATGAACTGCAGACTATTTTTTTTTTTATGAAATAAGGGGGCAAACGAGCAAACGGGTCACCTGATGGAAAGCAACTTCCGTCGCCCATGGACACTCGCAGCATCAGAAGAGCTGCAAGTGCGTTGCCGGCATTATAAGAGGGAATAGGGTAATAGGGGAGGGTAGGGATGGGAAGAGAAGGGAATAGGGGAGGGTAGGGAAGGGAATAGGGTAGGGGATTGGGCCTCCGGTAAACTCACTCACTCGGCGAAACACAGCGCAAGCGCTGTTTCACGCCGGTTTTCTGTGAGAACGTGGTATTTCTCCGGTCGAGCCGGCTCATTCGTGCCGAAGCATGGCTCTCCCAAGTAAAAATTGGCTGCATGGCTATTCACACGTACCACATTTTGCAGTCGTTGTCGACCACTCATGTGATACCGACCACATTGCAACCACAAGCGAACTAGTGGCCGACCACATCGCAACCACAACGTTGCGTCGATGCGATGACAGTGCGCGCACACTGCCCGCGCTCCTCCCCCCCTCCGTTTCATTGACTTACGTACCTAACCGCATCGCAACTACTGGCGACAGCCGACAACGCAACCACGTCGACATTTTGTCGGTACCATAACGCAACTACAAAAAGCTGCAGCGACACCATTCACACGTAACCACTGCTTGACGGCATTTTGTCGTTGCGACGTGGTGTGGTTGGGGTACGTGTGGGTTGGCCCTTACTTATCTATACTAATATTATAAAGCGGAAGAGTTCGTTAGTTTGTTTGTTTGTTTGAACGCGCTAATCTCAGGAACTACTGGTCCGATTTGAAAAATTATTTTAGTGTTAGACAGTCCATTTATCGAGGAAGGCTATAGGCTATATTTTTCATGCTCAGACTAATAGGAGCGACTTACGCGCTTGCGCTGTGTTTCGCCGAGTGAGTGAGTTTACCGGTGGCCCAATCCCCTACCCCCCTAGAAATGCCGCAGTTGAAAAACAAGTCGTTACTCCAGGAGAGTACCAACTGCGTTGGAGAATCCCTCTCTGGACGTCCATGCTCAGGAACCCCTGGAACTGAACGTGGACGTCCAGGCTGCCCCTTGTATTCTGGGGAGGGCAAAACTGCGCTCCAATCTACTCGGGGCAAGAGCAAACACACAAAGGCACCCCCCTCGATATTAAACATGGACTTCTGTAATATCAGGGGATTACACTCCAACCTTAATGTCGTCTATTACCACCTTGAGGCGGCAAAGCCGGCTTTGCTCTTTTTAACCGAGACGCAGATATCATCTCCGAGTTACACATCATACCTTTCCCACCCAGGGTATTATCTCGAGCACTCCTTTCTACCCAAAGCTGGAGTGTGTGTGTATATCAGAGATGATATCAGCTCTCGCCGCCTCAGCAATCTTGAGGTTATGGACCTGTCCATCTTATGGCTCCGCATAGATTGCGACGACCACCCTCGCGTCTATGCGTGCCTATATAGGTCCCATAGTGGTGACCCCGAGACGGACCGACTCTTGGAGCACCTGCAAGCTGCTTCAGATTTTGTGCAGCAGCAGATCCCATCCGCAGAGATCACGATACTTGGCGACTTTAATGTCCACCACGCCGACTGGCTCAATTCCAGTAAAACTGATCATGCGGGGAGATCTGTCTGCAACTTTGCCCTTGCGAACGACTTGACACAACTGGTTACTACGCCTACGCGAATCCCAGATGTGGATGGTCAGAATCCTTCCTTGTTGGACCTCCTGCTGACTTCAAATCCTACTACCAAATATCCGTAACCGCACCACTTGGTTCATCGGATCATTGCCTTGTTAGGAGTTCTGTGCCACTTACGACGGTGTTAAGACAGCGTGCTATTAAATACCGTCGTGTGTGGCACTACAAGTCAGCAGACTGGGATGGGATGCGGTCGTTTTTTGCATCCTATCCTTGGGGGCACGTGTGCTTCTCGCCGGATGATCCCGACAACACTGCCAACTCTGTTGCCGATGTGGTGATTTCGTCCCTGGTTTGGTTCATCCCCCAAAAAAGCTTCTCGCCAGAAGCAGGAGGCTTACCAATCCTGGGCCAACGCAGTGTCTGCTCGGGATTTAAATACCAGCACATATAAAAAGGAGTACAACCTTGCCTCTAGGTCCCTCAAGAAAGAGATTACTCGGGCAAAGCAACAGCACGTCAATAGAATTGGCATGAGACAGCGCCTCCCCTCGGGAACCCGTGCATTCTGGTCTCTGGCCAAAGCTATTGAAGGAAATTTCTGCAAGCCAACCCTACCATCCCTACACGTAGGAAATGGATCGTTGGCCCAGGACGCAAAAGACAAAGCCGATCTTCTGGGCAAGCTCTTTGCGTCAAACTCGACCCTGGATCACGGGGGGCAGAAACCACCGACCATACCGCGATGCACGAGCATCATGTTGGATGTTCGGTTTCATCAGCGCTCAGTGCGAAAAGCCCTCCGTTCCCTTGTTATCCAAAAGTCGAGTGGGCCTGACGGAATCCCGCCTATTGTGTTGAAAAAGTGTGCTCCAGAGTTGGCTCCGGTCTTGACGCGTCTTTTTCGGCTCTCCTATTCCACTGGCATCGTCCCGGCTTCCTGGAAGACAGCCTTGGTGCACCCGATCCCCAAAAAAGGTGATCGCTCAAATCCTTCAAACTACAGACCAATCGCTATAACCTCTCTCTTCTCGAAGGTAATGGAATCCATTATCAATAGCCAGCTTCTTCGATACTTGGACGGCCAGGGATTACTAAGCGACAAACAATACGGGTTCCGTAAGGGTCGCTCGGCTGGTGATCTCTTGGCGTACCTGACTCATCGTTGGGCTCAGGCAATGGAGTCGAAGGGAGAGGCATTGGCTGTTAGTTTGGACATTGCGAAGGCCTTTGATCGGGTTTGGCATAAAGCGCTGCTATCAAAGCTTCCATCATACGGGCTGCCCGAGAAATTATGTAAGTGGGTCACTAGTTTCTTAGCAGACAGAAGCATAAAGGTCGTAGTTGACGGTGAATGCTCGGAAACTCAGTCTGTTGATGCTGGTGTCCCTCAGGGCTGTGTGCTATCGCCTACTCTATTCATACTGCATATCAATGACATGTTACAGACCAACGGCATTCATTGCTATGCGGATGATAGTACAGGTGATGCTGTATATACCGGCTCCCTCAATATTTCTCGGCAAAATGTCACTGAGAGTCGAAACGAACTTGTGTCTAAGGTGGAGAATTCATTGGAGAAGGTCTCTGAATGGGGCAGACGTAACTTGGTCCAATTCAACCCCGCCAAGACACAAGTCTGCGCGTTCACCACTAAAAAGTCACCAATCATTAACCATCTCCCCTAGCATTGAGATACTTGGCGTCAACATATCGAGCGAAGTCCAGTTCCGATATCATCTAGAGGGTAAGGCCAAATTAGCCTCCATGAAGCTTGGTGTTCTTAACAGAGCGAGACAGTACTTCAGTCCGGACCAACGCCTACAACTCTACAAGGCGCAGGTCTCATATGGAATATTGTTCTCATCTCTGGGCAGGGGCGCCAAAATACCAACTGCTCCCTCTGGATCGTATCCAACGAAGGGCCGCTCGAATTGCTGACTGCCATAGTGTTTCAAACAGCTTGGACCCCTTGGAATTACGCCGAGATGTAGGTTCACTCTGCATCCTCTATCGGTTGTATCACGGGGAGTGCTCTGAGGAATTGTTCGGAATCATACCACCTGCAACTTTTCGCCATCGTCCCATGCGAAAAATATACCATCCTCATCACCTTGATGAGTGGCAGTCTTCTACAGTGCGTTTTTCGCGTAACTTTCTGCCGCGCACTGTAAAACTCTGGAACGAACTGTCACCAGCAGTATTTCCGGACCTATACGACCTGCAAACCTTCAAGAAAAGAGCGTATTCCCTCTTAAAAGGCCGGCAACGCACCTGCAGCTCTTCTGATGTTGCGAGTGTCCATGGGCGACGGTAGTTGCTTACCATCAGGTGACCCGTTTGCTCGTTTGCCCCCTTATTTAATAAAAAAAAAAAGACAGACAGACGGACATACATCGAAGTGTTAGTAAAATAGGGTCCCGTTTTTACCCTTTGGGTAAGAATCCCTAAAAACAGATGAAAATCGCATTTGAGAAACGCCGCCGACCAAAAAAAGTCAGCGCGCCGCCACCGGCCGTTTACCCATCGGCGCTCATATCTACCTATTATATTATATATCTACATATTAAATATGTACTAAAAAATTTAGTAACATAATATCTAATTTAGCATAGTCTAAAACTACCAACTGTTAATACTTAGCTTAGGCATATTTTCACAAAAACCATCTTATTTTCTAACTTATGCTTACTGTGAGTTTGCCGCACTTTAACTTAAGGGGGCGACTAACCCAAAATTGTCGATTTTATAATTCATTTTTATACTTGAATAATATAAGCCCCGAATTGTTTCATTTTCTAAACATAGATACTACATTATATTTCCAAGAATTTTATCTGAGCAAAAACACGATATCTTAAAATTTTTTCGATAGAATAAAATCACAAAGATGCATCTAATTGTCACGATTTTTTCATATATTGCCATAACCGTGCATTAAACTAAGTTAATATTTTAACACATAGTATAAAATTCTATCATTTAGACACTGACCCGGCGGATTTTTAAAATGTTGTATATTTATCGAGTTATTAAGAAAAAACTAACTTGGCGATGATTCCGCGTCGTCCTTTTCACCTGTATAATATGAAAGACGGGCGTGAATGTGAAGATTGATTTTTTGGTTTAGTCGCCCTCTTAACACACCCCATCACTTTACCTACACAAGTAAGCCCACAAGAAATCTAGTCTCTTCAGACTCTACTTACATTAATACTAGACAAGTATAATATGTTAGCTACCATACAAAAAAAAGACTAATAGTAAGTTAAGGACACGGACTCCGATGCTTGGGGAAGAAAAAACCTACGTAGGTCTTACCAAATCGCAGACGGAAAAAGTTGTAACGACGACACTTTTTTAGTACCTGCGAAGTAGGATACGTTGGCGTTGATGTGGCGAGTCAACTGGCGGGAAAATTGAATTTTTTTTAGCTGGGTGGCCCGGGGTGCCGGTATTCTTCATTAATTTTTTAGGGTTCCGTACCCAAAGGGTAAAAACGGGACCCTATTACTGAGACTTCGATGTCTGTCCGTCTGTCCATCTGTCCGTCTGTCCGTCTGTCTCCAGGCTGTAACTCAAGAACCGCTATAGCTGCACTTCTGAAATTTTCACAGATTGTGTATTTCTGGTGCCGCTATAACAACAAATACGAAAAACAAAATAAAATAAATATTTAAGCCCATACAACAAACGTGATTTTTTTGGCCTTTTTTGCTCGTAATCAATAATGGTAGCAGGTAGGCACTTGAGATACTCACAATATTCTTAATTATATTTGTACTTTAATAATTAATAATAAAATTAAAATGAAATAAATATTTAAAGGGGGCTGCCATACAAAGAACACATTTTTTTGCCAAATTTCGCTCAATAACAGTACGGAACCGTTCGTGCGTGAGTCCAACTCGTACTTGGCCAATTTTTTATAACTTCGTTCCATCCGGGTGGGTGTCTCTTGACACCTCTCAAGTTTTTTTTTTTTATAAAAATTCTTTCTCTCAAAAACATCCGTCCTGTTGCGTCCTCCATCAGTGACGCCGCGCAAAATATGTTTTCGCCCACAAGAAATTAGGTCTTGCCACGCCACTGAAGTTCTCCTAGTGTCTAGTGACTTCCTCCTGACCTCGTCCCCGCCTTGGCCAGCTCACATCCTATGCATACGCTATTTTAGATGCCGTACATCCGTGTTGTGCATTATAATACACTCGTAAAATGTTACGTGTGAATTCATTATGTTGAATCAATTTCATTTGTAATATTGTAGGTCTTTCGTTTCTCCTAGTACTTAGGTACGTATTGCGCATCTATAATGGTTGGAGTTGAGAATGCAAAATAATATGAGGACCGCATTCGGGGTTTGGGATTGAACTCAGAAATATATTATGCAGTTTATGATTCTTAAAGTGGCCGAGTCGTATATTGTAAAAGTAATTAATTAAAGTTCCGTAATTATTGTCTGGTAAACATAGGCTGTAACACGAGTTCTATGAAAATATCCAGCACAGTGCTCATGAAAGTCATACACGCTAAATATAAACTTAATATCTATAAGTTCAGAATTGAAAATTCTAGATTTAGCTGATTATACCTATTATATGATGTCATATTTTACTTTTATGCAGCTAGTAAGGTATCCTGGTCAAAGGTCTTTGGACACACCTCTACGCCTGCTAATTTTAAAATGTTATTAACCCATCAATCCCCAAGCGGCACCCGGCTGCCCCATAACAATTGAAAATCTATTGTGATTTGTGTCTGCTATTCCCACGATCGAGGTATTAATCACGTAATTTTATCTGACTTGCAGTCTGAGAATGTATCGACTATCTAGCCAAGAAATAACAAATAGTCAAGAAAATTATATATTACTAGCTGTGCCTCGCGGTGTTACCCGCGGTTTAAGTGATATACGTGATATACGTCGAAACTCCCAAACTTGTATCTATAAAGAGTCAGGAGTTCTCTCAGCACCTTCCGAGCCATGGTATACCTTGGTGCAAAATCTTGCTTGTTGGTAGCATATGCTTAGAATACTGCTCACGAAACCGAAGTCACCACGTGTTTCCATATAAGTTTTGAGGAGTTCCCTCGATTTCTTATGGATCCCTTCATCAGGTCACCACTTTTATGAATATGGTACCAAATTTGGATGATAACCTATACACCAAAAGAAAAATTTTGAAAATCGGTTCATAAACGGCGGAGTAATTTTTGAACATAAAAAAACGAACATAACGCCTCCTCCATTTTGAAAATCGGTTAAAATTGTAGCCTATGTGTTATTCTGATGTATAAGCTATATTATTGTAAAGTTTCATTAAAATCCGTTCAGTAGTTTTTGCGTGAAAGAGTAACAAACATCCATACATCCATACATCCATCCATACATACATCCAAACTTTCGCCTTTATAATATTAGTAGGATTATTCCTTGATATACACAATACACATAACTCATTAAGCACCTAAATGTTTCACATAAATTTTAATATAGTTAGATGTTTGTCATTTATCCCACATCCAAAATAGAAGGTACTATTTTAGATATTTTTTAAGCTCGATCCATCGATAAACAAGAGCATTAGCTTATGAGTAAGTGCATTCAGAAATAGCTAGGAAGTTATCTGTATATGGCAAGGCCGGCGGAGGAACGTCCAGCCCTGAACTTTCAACATTCCCCGCGGGTCCGTGGAAACTTTACACATTCTTCTCTCAATGAATTATAGCGAAATGTCGAGAAAGTAGAGACGTCGTTCAGGGTACCGTAGAATGGACATTCTTCATTAAATATAACCTATAATTAAATCTGACAGTTAATATGTTTTTGATATTCGCCTTGCCTCCTTACGTGAGTAAAATTTCAGAAGTCTAGCTAAAGCGGTTCTTGAGATACAGCCTGGAGACAGACAGACAGACAGTCGGAAAGACATCGAAGTGTTAGTAACGGGTTTTTTCCCTTTGGGTACGGAACCCTAAAAATTAAACGCCATTGTTTAGCTTAGATTTACATCAGAGTTAGCTCCCATATCTATACTAATATTATAAAGCGGAAGAGTTTGTTAGTTTGTTTGTTTGAACGCGCTAATCTCAGGAACTACTGGTCCGATTTAAAAAATTATTTCAGTGTTAGATAGTCCATTTATCGAGGAAGGCTATAGGCTATATTTTATCACACTAAGACTAATAGGAGCGAAGAAATAGAGGAAAATGTGGAAAAAACGGGGGGAAATTATTTGAAAGGGCTTATCTCACGAACTACTAGAGCAATTTTTCTGTTATTTGGGTCAGATAAGAAGTAGACCACGTGAAGGATCATAGGCTATTTTTTGTAGACTGATTTGTCTGTGAAATATTTAATTTATGCGGGCGAAGCCGCGCGGAACGTCTAGTAAATTATAATATTCTTACTATTATTTAATATTACATAGCATCAACTTCTACAGCCAAATTATCGCTTTTTTGTCGTTTGTTTTTGCGCACATTATTTCCAAGTATCATTTGGGTGTCGCTTGTGTTAAAATCTGTATTTTTTCTAAACAATAATTTTAAAATCATTTTGTCATATTTGATTATACCCTTTTGGGTTTCCTGGTATTGTTGCTATTATTGTAGTACAATAAATATGTAATTTGCCCTCCGAATAAAGACCTACCGTTTTTTGACGTGATGAATCGTTAGGTCGAGAGGTCACAGAAAAATTAAAAAGGTCGCGCTAATTGCTGTTTTTGAGAAATCCAAAAAATGAATAAAAAAAATTTGAAATGATTTTTTCTCGGAAACTATAGGTTTTAGGAAAAAGTTGATAAAGAAAAATGATTTTTTCACAATTATAAATTTTTTGTGATTCCTATATGACTCCCATGTGACACCCATGTAAATTATATGTGATTCGCATGTGAATCACATGTGAATTACATGTGATTTACATCAAACGCGACTGACGACACGGCAGCGGCGAAATATTTTTTTTATAGAGGGTGGATATAGAGAGTGGTAGATACGATTATAAATTTTTAGTACAATCAAAAATGAATAATATTTTTTTGTCAGTTTGAAGTTTGTATTAATAAGTGAAATGACATTTTTAAAAGCAACTTTTACATAGAAACTGGTATTTCTTAATAAATTGATTTTGCTTTGCTAATAATTGAAAGTTTTCTTGTTCATTATTTACTTTATTATTGATGCTTTGGAAAATGTCCTTCTTATTTCTTCGTTTCGTGTTTCAACTTTTAATTTTTTTTATTTTATTTACTCTAAATGCTATTAAATGTTAGTAGAAACAAATACAACAATAAATTAAAATTGATAAACTTAATTTGTGTGGTCAGTCCTTCTAGGTATACGCAAAGCCCGGTCTTTCTAGTGTTTATGGCGCTCACTTACATACCTTTTTAAAAAAATTTTGTTTGAATAAAAGTTGTAGCTAATTTTGTGACGAACAACTTTCTAATTTATATTATTATGAAAAAATATTTTTTTCCTATCAAAAATACCGTTGTAACATTTTTTTGATCCATTAGCGCCCTCTACTTTCTGTATTTTAAGTCGGATGACGTCACTCCAATGACAAAAAATATAGTTCGCAATGCCCTCTACATTTTTTATTTAAAAAACTTTTTCCTAAAACCAATAGTTTCCGAGAAAAAAGCATTTCAAATTTTTTTTATTAATTTTTTGGATTTCTCAAAAATAGCAATTAGCGCGACCTTTTTAATTTTTCTGTGACCTCTTGATATGCCCCCCTAACGATTCATCACGTCAAATAACGGTAGGTCTTTATTCAGAGGGCACTCAATTTTTCGTTACATATTGACTGTATCATTGGAGCTACCTACGTTTTAGCTTGACGCAAGGCCATTTGTCTAGATTGTTATCAACTTATTACAGATTTTTTGCGTAATAATGACAATTGACATGTCATAATATAATACACGTAATTTAATTAAATTAGCGTGTTTGATCAAATTAACCGAATTTACAATTTGTCAGCGACGATTTTTAAGTTATAGTAGGTTTTGTTGTTAACATCGAAATCAAAACCTAGGTTAGTACTTATACGTAGGTATTTATGTATCTATGTTTACGCCATACGGCCTACGCGATGAATGTAGAGTCTACATTTATGGTAAGCACACAAAGCAGCGGGGCGGGCTGCATAAGTGTGTTCTAACTAGAGAGTAGAGTCATACGGATTTACTTATGCTTGATTTACACGGGTGACTAAAGCCGCACGATTTACGCCGCACGGCGAAAATCGACCGTGTAAATTGCAATTCGACTACGCCGCATGCGGCTAAATTTGCAAGCCCCAAAGTCGTGCGGCCAGCGGCCGCATGCGGCTGGTGACTAAAATCGACCGTACAAACGCTCAGTCGCAAGCGATCGCTTGCTGCGAATACTACTGTAGCAAGTGACTTACCGGGTGACTAAAATCGACCCGTTAGTCACCCGTGTAAATGGGGTGGCGATTCGACTTGGACAGGCGATTCGACTGGTGACTTGCCGGGTGACTAAAATCGACCCGTTAGTCAACCGTGTAAATCGGCCATTAGTCATTACAAACACGACAAAGAACACTTGCACTACATTACAGGTATGAGGTACTATACCTGTAACTAGAAATATACTAGTACTCATAACTACAAGGGAGGTGTTATAGAACCGACCAGCCGAAACCAATGAAAATTGTCATCTCCCAGATCTTTTTAAAAAAGTTTCAGAGCACTGATTGCGTCTCGATGTTCAGCAGAAAATATATCAAAGAATTTTCCCCGGGCTGCCACAGTTGCGTTTGCGAATCTGCACCTAATTGGAGTGAGGTAGGTCGGATTACAGTTGGATTTTTAGATATATGGATTCTTAATATACGGCTGTACTCAGAGACATTTAATGATGATTAAACTTTGATTTAATTAAGAGTGTCAAAATCTGAGCTTCGATCAAATATTTCTGTATTTGGTCGAAGTCCCTGAGTGTTGCAGGTAGAAGAATTTTTACCATGCGACGAATAAAAATAATCTCATATCAATTCAAAAAATGGATCCTTGATAAACTTTACGATTGAAATAGCAAATTTTTTCTTACTAATTTATTTTAATAAAAAGGTTTTGTTAAAAATACAAGGCAATAATATGGTATATCACGATATTTCCTTGATGACGGCAGTTTCTTTCACTGTAGAGTGTAGGTACATTTCCGCTTCATTATACCTCGTATGGTTGATTGTAATTGAATACAGTTATTTAAGTATCTGTATCTGTATCCGCCACCTTAAGGCGACCAGCGACCATTTCGTCGACAATTTCAAAACCTGTTTAACTATTTCTGTACGGAAATCGAAAAGAGTCACCAATAACACAAGTTGTGATGAAAAAATTACAAAAGGCAACGCATCTGCAGCTCTTCTGATGTTGCGAGTGTCCATGAGCAACGGTAATTGCTTTCCATCAGGTGACCCGTTTACTCGTTTGCTTCCTTATAAAAAAAAATCTATGCATTCCATCATAAGCAGCTAGACGGACTTACCAGAACGCATTACTGGGTATTCCCAGTTTCTAAGGTACTTTAACAAGAGTTTTAAATCTCTTTATCAGCGTCGTTGATTGGCTAATTTTTTGATGTCGGCCGGTCAAAAGCGGCAAGCGCTATTGAAGAAATAAACTTCTGCCAAAAAACCTTAGAACCGCAAATTTATTGGACAATAATATTAACTAACTGTTAGTTAGGCTGGGCTTCCATCTGTCTATGAACAAAATATGTTCGGTGTTATTTTACCCTGTAGTTTCTAAAATAATCCATAAGTCAATGACATTAAGGTTTTGTGAGGGGTAAAATATTTCTAAACGAACTGTAAGGCTAACGAACTTATAACCATCATGGAATCCTCATTATACTGTGTATGTCCGGAAAATCCTCTCTCTGTTTTTTTTCACATTTATTTTTCCATCCATATGACGGTAAAAATAGAGACCTAGTTTCAAGCCTACCTCGGAACTACAATTTTCCTGCATTTATGCATCTGCAGAGTAGAATTCAATCAGATATGTGCTCTACATAGCTATATATAATATAACATTGCATACTAATTACTTAGTGACTACGTATATTCATTTTTGTTATTTAAACTAGATGATGCCTGCAACTTGGTATGCAAAATCCTTGCTAAGGACTCAAAGTATCTCTACCAGTTTTCACCCAAATCGGTACAGCGTCATCTATATAATATTAATACGCGAGCGAAAAACTTTGGATCCCTTTTGACGAAAAATGCGGAAACATAGGCGTTTGAAATTTTGCACAGTTATAGTTTATATGGTGAAGGAGTGCATCGAACTAATATTATTTTGAAATTATGCTTTTATCACTACGAATAATAAAAACTAAGGAAAAGTAACTCCGTCAAAAAACATGCTCCACAATACTTGTCAAAAAAGTGTACCTTAGGTACACATTTCAATACATTTGCAATATTTAGGTGGCCTTGAGCGGTACTAGGCTGACGTTACGTGACAGATCGAAAGGAACCAAATTTAAAACGGTAATAGTATGGGAGTTACGATTTCTTAGTTTTTATTGTTCGTAGTTTTATCATACATTTTTTTTAACAAATAAAACATTACACACACTACAACACACACACACTAGGAGATTTTGATTGACAAGCACTTGACAAGCCTATACACACGAATTGTACTCTATTATTTATGGTTGAAGTCTGTTGTCAAATTGAAAATAGATTTAGTTTTTTTTTTATTGAATCTTAAATACTGTTAGACAATTATTACACGGCCAGTCTGTCATTATTTGACTTTATTAATCTGACTGTGGCAGGAATTATATCTAAAAAATAATAAAATCAATATTTTGACAATATAATATCAATAGATAGAAACGCGTTGAAATTTGAAACTTGTAATTTAATTTTTTATTTGAGGAATTTCGACCACTGGGCGATCTCTGTAAGTATAAAAAGACACTTTGCATTTATAATATTGGTGTGGATGATACTAATTGTTTCTAAACGACTAGACAGGACAAAAAACTAAATAGGTACTAGATGCGTTAAGTAAGAAATCAGGTATGTCTATAATGCAATAGTATTTATAGATTATAGCTTGGATAATATTTTATTATCCAAGCTATACTTTAAAAAAAGTTACCTACTTCATAAGCAAGAACGCCAGGAGCCTGATCATTGCTGTACCAGATTGCACTTACGATCTTAAAAGTCCTCTTAAGGTCAGTTTAAGTACGGACCCTTGTAGAGGAGTTTGACCTCAAACCCCAACGGACGCTTCTAGAAAAATCTTCGGCCTCAAAGGTCGGGTTGAGGACGATTCGACCTTAAATCCCAGAGGCGTAAGGTGGTCCCAGTAGCAACAACAGCACGATCGAGACTCACGTAATATTTTATCTCATCAAAATACGTGTCCGGCATCTGATTGCACCATCGAAGAAATTGATTCATAGGCAGATGGCGGATCAATGATATTTGGTTGGGTTAGGTTAGGTTAGTACAACAACCTCTCGCTCTCGAGCATGGTGCGCTGCATGCTCGAGAGCGATGAGGCCTGGCAGGCGGCGGTCTCTTGCTCTCATAATTGATACATCATAATATACGGTGGTAGCTGTACGCTCCTGTGTCAAGACAACGTAAGCCCATCAGGTCAGATGAGCTTGACATATTATTATAGTGACCAAATTACGTAGAACCGCAATCTGTATACGAATCAATTTCTCTGATTGTACATAACCCTTTTGTGTAAAAGATCTATCGTGAACGAGGACGTATTGGGATCAAAATATGGTATCAGTATCATATTATTAGCTTACAGCCGCAACCTTCGTAAATCTATCGATGATTTTCAACTTGCGGTTAGCCTATATCGAAGCCAGTAGCCCTAGTACGGCGACCAGTAGAAATGCGAAAGTATAGACAAACTGTGGACATAAACTTAAGGTGCCGTTCCGATCTTTACCACGGCTAATCGCGACCGACAAAAATTCAATTAAAATGCCACTTTATGACAGACTTATATATGTCATAAAGTAGGATATTATTTGAATTTTTAGGACTATAGTCTGTCATAAAGTGGCATTTTAATTGAATTTTTCGGAACGAAAAAAGATCGGAACGGCACCCTAAGTTTATCTCCACAGTTTGTGACTATAGTCTGTCATAAAGTGGCATTTTAATTGAATTTTTCGGAACGAAAAAAGATCGGAACGGCACCTTAAGTTTATCTCCAAAGTTTGTCTATACTTTTGCATTTCCACTGGTCGCCGTGCTAGGGCTACAGGTGTATAGAACACTGAACAATCAAATCAATAATTTTTATTCAAAGTAGGAATAAACACACATCGAAACTATGGTGCCTACTGCCTACCATCGGTTCGGGAACTTACCTGGCAAGAAGAACTTGAAAGAAGCGTAAGAAACTCGCAAGGATATAATATTTACATACTTTTAATTTTACACCTTTTACCAAAAAGGTGGAAAATTAAAACTATGTAAATCTATGTTTTAGGTAAGTACGTTCTAATTTATCCATGCAATATACAGTTTAAACATTAAGGAACAGATATTATTAACTAATTTATAGGTTTATAAAATTTCATTAAATCGATTCGGAGGAGTTTGAGGCAGTACAGCCACATTGTATCTTATATTGTAACTAGCTTTTGCCCGCGGCTTCGCTCGCGTTAAGAAGTATTATTATATACAATCTTTCATCCCCTATTTTATCCCCTTGGGGGTGGAATTTATCAAAATCCTTTCTTAGCGGATGCCTACGTCATAACATCTACCTGAATGCTAAATTTCAGCCCATTCCGTCCGCAGTGGTTTGGGCTGTGCGTATGTCAGTCAGTCAGTCAATCACCTAGAGTTATATATATTTAGAAGATGGATATAGGCAAAGACATAATCAAAATACTTAGTTACGCGGCAAAGGAAGTTATTTCCTTTACGTTTGTGCCGTTGTTTTGGTAAATTTCCTTTCTAGACCTACAAAAACAACGATAATAACGGAAGTAAAGAATAATGTTTTGTTTTATTAAAAAGTGCCACCCTTCTATTGACATGAGCGTTACGACCTTTAAAAAATAATTTGATTTTCTTTGTGTAAATTCAATAAAAACTTTTTAAATTATTCTCCTTGCTGTTTACGTTGTCAACTTATTATATTTCACCGTTTAGCGCTCTCAAAATTCAAATGGTTTTTCCTTTTGTATGCAAATCGTGCTTCTTACGGTCCGCCCTCAAAATATCAGCATGACGGACTTAATAAAGATCCACAAAATTAATAAATTCATCCCGAAAAGAAAAAACATCCACAAAAAACGTACATAAGTACCTATTTAAACTTTTTACACGGCAATTAAGTATTATTTCAATATTAAAAATTCGTTGTTATAATTTTTACACATGTAACTGTACAAGTCGTTTAAATATAAAGTAGACATACATTTTTAAACTTGTTAGATTTTTAATTTTTTTGAAAAAAATATTTGAATTACTTACATATTTTGGTATGTCGGTCAGTTTTTTGGAACAACAATAATATTATATAGGTGAATTAGTAGGCAGCTAGGGTAGTTTACATATATTTTTATTTTTAACTGTAATTTTTTTAAGAATATAATTTTTCCCTACCCAACCTTCTTTGAATGGCTTGTATTCATCATGAATTCGAAGTTTTCATAATTTTTACGAAATAAACAAACATTCAACGAATTAAAAAAAATCTCCTTTTTTAACAGTCAGTTAAAATGTAAATTACGGCCGTGTTATGGTTTCCACTTAACACTTCAGGTACCTACCAAGATTAGTCACCGAAAAGACGAAGAAAAATAATTATTCATTTTTAAAAAAATACATAGGTAGTTACTTAAATTATTTTGCGCTTTTCTGCGGCTTAACCCCAGATGTCAAGTAACGGAAAGTTTTAAGCAAGTGGCTTTGGGCTGTTAATTTAAAAGGACTAGATTTTCCAGGACAAAAACTTTTCAAAGAACACCCTTTCTCAAGCCACTATCTCCATGTAATAACATTTTATAAAAAAATAAATATTTTTTCGGGTTTAAAAAATGTTTATTGACAAATTCAGCAGCAAGAGTGAAGAGGTTAATAAACAGACACCAGACACACTTTCGCATTCATAATAAGTACTTAAGTAAGTCTAGAATTCATACAATAACTCCAATGACTCCAAAAAATGCGATTTTTGGTAGAAAACGATCTATTAGCAGCCCTGAATAACCACTTGTGTTTTTACATCTGTATAATAACTAATGGGCAAATAAATATGAAACAACAATCGTAAAATAGAAATATCTTTATTTTATAACTAGCAATTACTCCTTATATAACAGGACTACGAATTGTTATGCCGTAAATGTATAATTGCAAACAAAACAATAAAAATTATGAGACAATTAATACAGTACCTAACATTTTTTATGTCCTTAGTACTTACTACTTAAGAACGGAGCTCGATATTATTTTTTAACAAAAAATTGAAATCGACTTCCAAGGCAAAAACAATATTAAAATAAAATGATCTAAAAATAATGAAATAATTATTATTCTTCATTAGTGCCTTTTTCAAAATTGGACTAAAAGTCAACTAATTCTGTACTAAATCTTCATTCGTTTTGAAATCGGTACCAGCCCAACTGAGATACTCAACAGAACTTGGCCGGTACCGACTTCAAATGAATAAAAATTGAGTACAGAATTAGTTGAGGCTTGGTAAAATTTTGAAAAAGGCACTAATGATGAAAAATTTATACGTGGGAGAGCCATGCTTCGGCACGAATGGGCCGGCTCGGCTGGAGAAATACCACGTTTGAGTTTAACGGAGGCCCAATCCCTACCCTATTCCCTTCCCTACCCTCCCCTATTCCCTTCATTCCACAAGGCTACGAAAGTTAACTATTCACATTATATTACTGTAAGCGAAATTGTGATAAATGCTTGCAGTTATCTAAGCGATGCTAAAATTTCCGAACTTTTATCGTTAAAGGTTCAGCTGGCCGATTCTGTATCGTACATTTTGTGAGTTAATCACTGAGTTAGTATCGAAACGGAGGAGTGAGTAACGAAAAGTGTCACTTTTGTATTCACTTGCATGTTCAGTGTCTTTTGCTGCAGTTATGTTCAGTGTTTTTGGACCCAGAGACACCTTCGTATGAAATTTCTCGCAATCATTATACCAAATTAAGATTATATCCTATACAACAACACAAGAATCCAATCCAAGGTCCACAAACAGCGAAATAATCATCACAAACATCTGTTTTGATGCAAAATATGAAAAGTACCAATAATTGGGTCATAATCTGGTGACCTATTGTATAATTATGGTTGTGATGATGATGATTAATCAACTTGATATATTGGCTTATGCTTTCACTTGTTTAAACAACGCCGAAATCCCCGAACCTGTATCTATAAGGACTCAAAAGTTCTTTTCGGTACCTTCGGAACCAGGATATAATCTGGTGCAAAATTTTACTTTTTGGTAGCATATGCCTCGAATATTTTAGGAAAAATCAAAATCACTATATGTTTCCATACAAATTTCAATGAGTCCCCTCGATTCCTCATGGATCCCATCATCAGATCACCACTTTTGTGAACATGGTACCAAATTCAAATTGAACCCTATACAACAACAAAAGAATTATGAAAATCGGTCCACAATCGGCGAAGTTATGGTTGAACAATGAACACACAAAATAATATATACAGACGAACATATTATAGCCTCCTCCTTTTTGGAAGTCAGTTAAAAGTTATAAGCTTTTGCAGGTTATTTTGTTGTTTCTAGTTGTAGAGTGTAATAAGTTCAATGAAGTTGCTTCTCGACCAACAACAAAACAAAAGTATTATTTTGTAATTTTTATATTAACTACTAGCGACCCGCCCCGGCTTCACACGGGTATAAAACCTATGTCACTCACTGAAAAAATGTTTTAAAATCGATTCAGTAGTTTTGATTTAATATATTTATTCATTACTACCCGTGGCCCGCATGGGCCGGTTCCGCCGCAAACGCTACGTCACGCAATTTTTAAATCTGTAATATCTTTGAAAATATTCATTATGCTGTAAAGGGCCACATAGATCTATATTCCATAATAATTAACAATGTATTTAAAGTATTTAATTGAATAAGGATTAATACTTAGGCCCGATTCGACCAAACTTGAAGTTGCACGAGTGTAACTATCATGAGAAGAATTTTACTCCTTCAATTTACTCGAAGAGTATGAAATAAAATGTCAATTACAGTTCACAATGACACCGGCCGTGACAGACACCCTGTTGTGCGGTTTAATATAATATTTAATCCATCAAAATTGCCCGTGTAAATATTTACTTCCGTGTAATTACTTTACTCTTAGGTTATATGTTGGTAAAACGCTAAACCAGCTTACTCTTAGATTAAGCAATACTTATCCGCGAGTAAAATTTTACTCCAGTTTGGTCGAATCCGCCCTTAGTACATTATTTTGATAAATCTCGTAGGGTTCAGCCTGCGTTTGCAATGTAAGCTGAAAAAAATGTAATTATTTACGACATCACATTAGAAACCTCAAAAATAACAGTATTTCTCCACTATTTAATAATGTTATTATACTTATAAACCTTCCTCTTCAATCACTCTATCTATTCAAGAAAACCGCATCAAAATCCGTTGCGTAGTTTTAAAGATTAAAGGGAACAAAGGGACATAGGGACAGAAAAAGCGAATTTGTTTTAAATACTATGTAAATGATTATTAAAAATAGTATAAGTACAGCAAAGTATCATTTTGTATTTTAATTTGTGAGTGCGAGCAGAGAATGTATGAAATAAACACAAATCAAAGTGATTTTTTTACTATTTACCTAAAGAATATTAATAACTATAACTCAAAAACCTTGACATCGGCTGTATTTATTTAATGAGTACATAAAATTATCTACTTTTAAAAATAGATATATTACACAAATAACAGATTAAAATCAGATTCTAAATATTAAATGCATTACGTTGATTAGTGTGGTTTGAAATGATGGAGTTTTTTGTTCCAAAATCTAGAAATAATTGCTAAAAACTATTTTTATTGTTAATGCTGAAACTACTATTTCCTGTAATTTATGATTTCATATTTCGCAAAAAAACTTATGCGATGTAGCTCATTGAAATAATTAGTATCTATAATCTATATTACTACTTATTCATATTATTATTTTATAAAAACTTGAGAGTTGTCAAGGGACCCCCGGATGAACAAAGTTAAAAAAAGGAGAGAGAGAGACAGAGAGAGAAACACGCGCTACCGCACGGCTTACAACTATAGCATTTTTGCTCTAGTTGTAATATACCTACACTTTTGTGTCATGTCGTTACAACGTTTTCCGTCTAGCCCCCTTTCGCAACGCGCGGTAAGGAACTTCGTTCCAATTATGTGTAATACTTAGAGGACAGGATGAAACCATCAAAATTATTATAGGTCTACCAGAATCTGATGGCAAATTTTGATAGCAGATTTTCCAAAAATATCCTTAATCATTGGATAAATTTATATATTTGCATGTTTCACACACATAATCAGCCGCTATTAGGAAAAAAATGGATCCAAATATTTTATTCCAATTACCCCGGTATTGCTAGAGTAAATTTACTTTTTGCCATCATATTCTGGTAGACCTATATTTTGCAATGGATTTTTTTTTATTTTTTAAAAGTGTAACCTTATTTCTATCCCAGTTGTAAAAACTAGTGTCGTACACTATCTACAGAACATGTCACTACTGAATGAAGTACCTAGCTGTTGCTTACGAAGGCTATGAAGTGCTATGAAGGCTGAAAAAAATGTACAGCTTAGTTTTTTTAAGTGCGGTTGGGGTACTTTTTAAGAAACGAATGGAAACGAAGCAAAAGTGCTAAAAAAAGTGGCTGAGAATATAATAATTAATATAAATTAATCATTATCAGAACATTTGTATTTGATACTTGTCAAAATCAGAACCTCAGGAGTTAACCTATTTCAACCCTTGTCATTTTCTCCGTCTCTGATATTAAAACCAAGTTGATCGAAACAATAAGGTTTTACATGAATGAATAATAGCCAAATATCACGTCCTCGAGTATTGAACATGTCTCACCAGTCATGCTGTATATTGTCCAGCATTCTATTCAGTGGTTGATTGCTAATATGATTGACATCAATGGAAGTGATGTTAATATATCTATTAGTCTAGTTCTATCCATTAGAAACTTAAGTCTAGACTTTAATTACTACTTAAATAATTAATTACCGACATTCCAGCACCGATTTGCGGATGTTACAAAAACCAAAAAAAATGTTATCGATACATGTATCTCTCTCAAGTATTTTGGCCAATACTTACATAGTCAAATTTAAATAATAAAACAAAATAAGTAATTAAAACCAAAGGATTCTTTTACACCAAATGACTTCTGCATAATTTCTAAAGTTAATGAAAATTGAAAACGCGGCATTTATTTGAGATAATCATAATTATAAAACGTAAGAACCGTCTACAAATACGTCATTGTAATATCATTATAATATTTTGTCTGGCCTTTGCCCAGCAGTAGAACACAATGGGAAAATTATAATAACAATAATAATAATAATTTTATAACATCTTACACGTTTCTATCTTAGCCGGTTTTTCTTATTAAAACCGCAAAAAGTAACAATATGAGCTTATGACATCACGTTATTAATCACAACAATTTGCCCTGGGTTTACCCTGCCTCGATTTATATGCGAGCCTAAGCCAAGCTAAAGTAAGGACCATCACATAAACAAAACTTTTAGGTTGGTTGGCCTACGACCTAACCTAATGACCCTCTCAGGTCGGATTAGCGGCTAACCTAACCCAGGATTCGTCAATGAGATTAAGAACCTTAATTAGAGGTTAGTTCACCGGGATAATATTTAGAAGGTTTATAGGATTCATTTTTTTGAGGTGGAAACATTTAAAGCTAGACTAGAAATAGAACCATTTTTATTCTATTAATTTTTATTGATTTAGTGCCTAACGTTACCTCACGCTATAGGACAGTGAGCCAGTAAAAGAGACAAGTAGATCTCGCTCAATAGCCGAATTTTTAGGGTTCAGTAGCCAAATGGCAAAAAAACGGAACCCTTATAGATTCGTCATGTCACTCATGTCTGTCTGTCTGTATGTCTGTCTGTCCGTATGTCACAGCCACTTATCTCCGAAACTATAAGAGCTATACTATTGAAACTTGGTAAGTAGATGAAGTCTGTGATCCGCATTAAGATTTTGATACAAAAATGGAAAAATTATTAAAAATTTTAGGAGTCTAATATAATTTTTTCTAACCTGAATAGTTTGCGAGAGAGACTCTTCCAAAGTGGTAAAATGTGTGTGTGTCCCCCCCTCTAATTTCTAAAGTAGGGGCATGATAAGTCTAAAAAAATATATGATGTACATTACTATAAAAACTACCAACGAAAATTGATTTGAACGAGATCTACCAAGTAGTTTTCTTTTTATACGTCATAAAATGGCAAACCCTAATTTAACTTTCATTAAATCAACTGAAATAAAAAAAATCGGCCAAGTGCGAGTTGAACTCGACATAAACCGCTCCGCAGCAGCAATAAGCTTTATTTTTATGAAATTAAAAGGTTTTTGATTTATTTTTATATTTCAGTTGATTTAATGAAAGTTAAATTAAGGTACCATTTATGACGTATAAAAAAACTACTTGCTAGATCTCGTTCAAACCAATTTTCGTTGCTAGTTTTTATAGTAATGTACATCATATTTTTTTTAGACTTATCATGCCCCTACTTTAGAAGTTAGAGGGGGGGACACATTTTACCATTTTGGAAGAGTCTCTCTCGCAAACTATTCAGGTTCGAAAAAAATGATATTAGACACCTCAATATGATTTTTGAAGACCTATCCATAGATACCCCACACGAATAGGTTAGATGAAAAAAAATTTTTTGTTTCAGTTGTACCTATGGGGACCCCTAAAATTTTTAATATTTTTTCCATTTTTTTATCAAAATCTTAATGCGGTTCACAGACTACATCAACTTACCAAGTTTCAATAGTATAGCTCTTATAGTTTCGGAGAAAAGTGGCTGTGACACACGGACGGACAGACAGACAGACAGACATGACGAATCTATAAGGGTTCCGTTTTTTGCCATTTGGCTACGGAACTTTTTTAATTTCATAAAAATAAACCTTATTGTTGCTGCGGAACCCTTCATGGGAGAGTCCAACTCGCACTTGGCCGATTTTTATTCTGTCTCTACTATAGTAATACGCGTCTCGACTCTCGACTATAGTTACGCATCCTCTACAAGTGTGATTCAGTCACGGAACCCAAATATTGAGCAAGTTGCAAATCACTGCTTTGTCAAGTTTGTGCGCAAATACTTTTTGTGGTTAGGTTTTTTCTGGATTGTAAGTCGTGATTGAAACATATTAATGAGCATAGCGTCATGGCTGTGATCCATACTAATATTATAAATGCGATAGTGTGTCTGTCTGTCCGTATGTCTGTCTGTCTGTCTGTCTGTCTGTCTGTCTATCTCTCTGTCTGTTACTTCTTACAAACAAATTTTACTGAAAAGTAAAATATAATAATATGTACCATCGAAGAAATTAATTCATAGGCAGTTGACGGACCTACGTTATTTGGTTCGATTATGTCAATTCAACGTTAGCTGTAATCTGTCGCCTGGGTTTGACATTACGCAGGTCCGCCATCTGCCTATGAATCAACTTCTCTGATAGTACATTTTATGATAAAGACAAGGGGGCGACTAACCCAAAATTGACGATTTTATAATTCATTTTTATACTTGAAAAAAAGCCCCGAATTGTTTCATTTTCTTAACATTGATACTACATTATATTTCCAAGAATTTGATCTGAGCAAAAAAAACATGATATCTTAAAATTTTCTTGATAGAAAAAAATCACGAAGATGCATCTAATTTTCACGAATTTTTCAAATATTGCCATACCTAACCGTGCATTAAAATAAGTTAATATTTTAACACATTGTATAAAATTATATCATTGAGACACTGACCTGGCGGATTTTTAAAATGTTGTATATTTATCGAGTTATTAAGAAAAAACTAACTTGGCGATGATTCCGCGTCGTCCTTTTTCACCTGGCATATGAAAGACGAGCGTGAGTGTGAAGAGAGAAGGACGATGTCTGATTTTTTTGGGTTAGTCGCCCTCTTAACAGTTAAAACTACGTTCTAGTTATCTTCTACTTATCTTAGGCCAATTACAACAACGTCTATTAGAGTTTATACTTTGTCAAAATCTATTTTTCTAACATTAGTTACCTATTAAGGTAACGTTTGTAAAATTGCCCCTAGTAATATTGCCGTAACAAATAAAGGAATAAAGTAGCTAAAAATTAATCACAGCAAAGAGATTGAATACCAGATAAATAGTACTAATATATTATGATATTTTCCGGAAAAACGAATTAATGTGTTTTGATTCTCGCAAGGCTTCTGATTAAACCTATCAGAACAGAACGTTATGGTATCTAATTATTTTAATTGTAGTAAATAAACATGTGCATTATTTTATGTCTTTGTTATTACTTAACATAAAACATATTAAGATGAAACATTCATATTTTATGTATCACAAAAATATAGTAGGTAACTATACAAAGCTTAATCTTTTCGCGCTACATTCTTCATTGTTTTTATCTTAATATTGATGACGCCCGCAACTTCGTTGCGCCAAAATTCGTTTATCGCGCGGGAACCATACATTTTTCCGGGATAAAAAGTATCCTTAGATGTCCTTTCCCGGGCTCAAAATAACTCCATCCAGCAAAATCGGCGTGAAAAGGTAATAATAGATAAAGGCTGACACACTTTCGCATTTTTAATATTAGTATGGAATATGGATATGCTTTCATTTTTGTTTTTTTTTTTTTGTTTGAAGGTTATAATATAATTAACTTGAATTCGTTATATTATCGCGAATATATGACTTATGTGTTATCAAAAAAACATATTAAAGTAACATTCGATGCAGTTATGCCTGTAAAATATGCATAATTTATAGTATAGCATGAAGAATGAAGGTAGGTAACTTTTAATAAATAAAAAAAATAGTAGGTATTTTTAAATCTTTGCGGATAGCAATATTCCCAGCCTAGATCGGCCATCGGCCAATAGACGTTTAACTTATTCAAATCGAAGACTGACAAATCAAGTTAATTTAGAGTAAAGCTGGTTTCAGACTACGCTATAATATAATAGCATATAGTATATAGCTCATAGCACAAGAATATCGCGCACCATACATAGCGTATAGCAAGCCAATAATATAATATAGTACAGTACAGTGTGAACGTGTCCATAACAATGTATGGTGCGCGATATTCTTGTGCTATGAGCTATATACTATATGCTATTATATTATAGCGTAGTCTGAAACCAGCTTTAGAGATAATAGCATAGCACATAGCACACTCATACTTGCTGTCTGCTACAGACGGGTAGAAAGATTTGCGACGTCTCTACCCGTCCTGTTTGTTCTGAACCTGTCTCTGAAATTTTTTACAGTTTATTTACAAACAAAGCGATCGCGATAAGCCTAATATAAATACTACGTCACAACATATTACCGAAAGCATTTAAATGCTAATTTATACGAGTACAATATAAAGTTCAGCGGCGGGTGCAGTTCGCGTGTTGTCACGAGCGGGCACGCATGTTCGGTGACGGTGATCGCAAACGAATGTAGTTCGGTGACAGTGAACACTTCCGTGAGCCGCGAAAGGAAGATGTCCGAACCCGCCGCCGGCGCCGGTGGAAGTCTCTCGGCCGCTTTATGTGTTTTTAAGCTCAGTCATTAGTGTACCTTCGCAGCGCTCGCGTCCGACAGAGGTATGTCCGCTCCGCATTAACGATCGGCATGTTTCGTATTTCGTCAGCGTTAATTAAAAAAACAATACCGGGTCGCCGATAAGCATAGCCTCGGTTAGATAATATTCGGTCATCTTCGTAGTCGTGACAAAAAGTTGCCGGCGCTAGTCCGCGTGTGATGCTCTCGCGGTTCCATCGCGGTTTTTAGTGGACGCGGCGATGGCTCTCAGGAGGGTCTCCCTGATCATACACAAATCGGAGTCGAGTTTTAGATGCCCCTATTTGAATCAAAACGCGGAAGAAGTCGAGCGATCTCCGACCTTACTAGATAATCGATTCGCGGAGAACGTCGAAAAAACTAAAGTCCTTGGGAACGGGGAAGTTAAGGATTTGAATAATTCAAAGAAATCGGACGAAAACGCGAGCGATTATGATTCCATAACCGGCGATAGCCCTGACCGCGACATAGAAAGTGTGGAGTGAGTACGATGACTTAGAAGCCTTGAACGTTATGTTTTGCTGTTATATTTTGCCGAGGCTGTTGCAATTTCTTCGTCGCATTTTAGTTTAAAATAAAATTATTGGTGTTTTTGTGGTGTTATTGAAATCATCATCGATGAGGTGAAATTCACTCGAAATGAAAGTTTGATATGTGGCATGAAAAGGGAGTATTTTTAAAAGCTTTTATTTAACTTCCTCTGTATGTATGTAAGTATGTATGTTCGGGTGGAATTTTGGAACTTAATTTTAAGAGGTTTCCTTATTCTTTGCTTTAATTTAGGTTTTAGAAAAATATCGGAGTTTTATATATTTTTTTTACCTCATAAGTGGCCATTAATGGTCGCATGTTAATTGTTATGTGTAACATTCATTTAGAATGTGAATTTTATAATGAAAAAACCAAGAAAAGCAACAATTTTTTACCGCTATTCCAATTTTATTATCAACAATGTGAAAGTTGTTCGTCTTTGGTTTTAGTTGTAACTTTGGTTTTTTAAAATTATTATCTACGCATTGTTTTAAACATCTGCTGTTTATAGGCAGATGTTTATCTAAATAATAAATCATTCATTAATTCAGTAAACAAAATGATATCAAAATCATCTGTTCGTGATTGAAGGTCTCTCTACCAAGTGTCGGGAATAGCAGTAGGGTTCTGTTGCCGGGAAATTCCCGTTTTTTTTATTTGGATCAGTGTGCGACATAAAAAGCTCTTCCATGCTTTCTGGTGTTGCCATCATAAAAATATTTAGCAGAACTCGTTGTTCTGGTGAGATCACTCATGCTAATGAGTTATTAGGCCAATTAATAGTTACATTTGGTAAAACACGTTTGTCTCGATAATACCTAAATATGTTTTTATATTTTTTGCGGCCGCGCAATATATTTTATTGAATGCTAGTTTTTGCTCACCACAAGCACCAAAATTATAAAAAGCTGGCATTGTGGTGTGAATTGAGTTAATTCTTTAAAATTGATTGTATCAATTAGTTATTTATTTTTGCACAAGCAAATACCTGTTTTATGTGAATATAATAATTAATAAATTAATAATAGTTTTTTTGTTATAATAATATTATGTAAGTAAATACAATAGAAAAGGTTGCTAGGCCGTTTTAAACTAATCGCTAGTAAATCATGAAGTTTTATCTGATTATATGTTTGCTGTTTTATATAGATTATTAAAATATTATGTAACTGTTTTTGTTGAAAATAATAATATTTCGGTATAATATCTCAGCTTCGTTAGTATAAGCATGACTATTATGACTGTGACATTTTCATTATTTGTCTAGTCTTTACCTAATACCTAATAAATTAAATTTAAAAGCTCGTCAAAAACTAGTTTTGTCACATTCTTTAATATTGTGTCTTGCATTAAAATATTGTGCCTTGTTTCAAAATAATATTATGCGCTTATAAATTCAAACATAATGCAGTCACAGTCAAATATAATTTTACTGTGTACTTACATAATATTAACTTATCTGCGTTTGAAAAATCGAACTTAGTCATTTTATTGATTGCAGTTGGCCTTACCAGTTTCAAAAATGGTGACACGCAAAATAACACTAGTACAGACAAAATTTGTTGAGATTTTGATAATATTTATTAATTTATTTCATAGTACTGAACAGTCGCGAGATATACATATTTTTTAAATATTTTTTTATTTCTTATTTTTCTGAAAATGATCTATATAGGTATTTAAGAAAATTTGTACAAATTACAATACTGTATACATAATAATAAAAGTCAAACAAAATTCAGTAACATAGCCTTAATTTTTATTAAACACTAAACTAAAAGAAAAGATAATTACAAATTCTTGAATAATAACAATTTAGTTTTTCCAATTTTAGGTTAAACTAATTTGTAATTAATATTGCATTACTATATTTTAGATATCATACAGCATACTAGATGTTGCTTCCAAGTTCATTGCGCTAAACACGTTTAACGCATGGAAAAAAATGAGAGAAATATTATCCTGTGTCTTTTCCAAGGAATCAAAGTATCTCCGCACGTATCAAAATCGTGGTTGGGTGTAAATAGATTAGACAGACAGAGATACAAATTACACTTGAGCACTTAAAATATTTTATACTTGACAAACTGATATAGTTAGTAATTTAGTATGGATAAAAATATATCTTAGCAAAGTTCTTAACCCTTCCGCTGCAGTTGCGACCAAAGACACCCGTCATCAAACGGGTCCATTAAGTCAAGAAGTTGTTCGCCCTGCTCGCGTTTAGTTTATTTTTAAAAGGTAATGCTACCTTTAAGGAACCTTACCTGCCTCCGATATTTATTTATCTATATTTAAACTTTAATTTATGCTTAAAAACAATACATTTTTGTCTGATTTTTAAATGAAAATAAAATATGTTATCAATGAAGAGAACTATAATATTGTTTATGTCCATCATGAATGTTGTTTTGTTTAAATAATTATGGGACTTTTTGGCCCTTTTGAAACTTCATAAATGTGACCCAAAATAAATTACATTATATTATGTGTAACTAAATATCTTACTTTATCTTTTATGTCTCTTTTGTGCGCACGATGTCTGAAACTATTTCATTAAAATATTATATTAATAATAATGTACTAAAACTTAGTGTTTTTGTAACAAAAAAACGACAAATGAATACTTTCGTATTTTAATCAGTAATTATAATATTGACTATGTTAATCGGGGTAGCCTGAAGCACGTTAAACCTGTTGTTATTTCGACGTAAATTGGTCTCGTCCTCTTAAAATATTTCATACCTGAAACTGGCACTAAAAAGTGAGTCAGCCAAGCTTGGCAGATAAATAAAAATAAATAAAATAAAATGTATTTTTATTCAAAATAGGTATCATATTTATACTCTTTTTGAACGTCGTAGAAAGAACGAAGAAACTAAGATGCCTACCACCGGTTCGAGAACTAACCCGGCGAGAAGAACCGGCGTAAGAAACTCGCAGATGTAAAAAGTTGTACTCGCGTCTTGCTATGCATCAGCCTAACGATGGCATAATTGATATTTTATAATTTTCTTTGTAAATAATTTCTCTCTCTTCATAATGAAACCTAAATCATAATGTGGTATTTTATTTGAATTTTTGTCTTGCGGCAAAGATCGGAAAGCCACCTTTATTCTACATTATAAAACGCTCAAGTGGACAATTTCACAAGTTTCCTACATCAATGTGTGAATAAATAAATTTTCCGTGACCGAGAGTTGTAGCAACCTTGTGTTGAAGTTCACCACGAACAAAGGACCAACGGAAAATCTCACCAAGTACATGTGTCACCGGACTCCGGAGTTTCCCTTCTCGTGGTCCAATTTAATCGATCATCTTTCTAACAATCGATTTCAAAGAATAGTAATAGACGTAGGATTTATTGATACAGCCTTAACATGAGAAATACCTAGAATTAGTGCGACCGATGTATCGATACAAGGAAATACAAAGTAATAATTATTTTTAATGCGAAAGTGCGTCGGTCTATCTGTACTCAGTTTCTTAACTTTGCATACTTTAACCGCTTAACCGATTTTTTGATGTGAATATATACTTAGAATCCTGGACATAAGATAGAAATCGTAATTATTTCGGTGCAACAAAGTTCCGAAAAGCATCTTGTATGTTTATATACAGTTGTATCTCCGACAGGGCCTTTATGCCGACGAGCAAAGAAACAATTTATAAAACTCAGAGGAAAAATAATCCTGAACAATCACAATGCAACTTTTTTTATACAGGATAAAATCATGCGAAAGCCAAAGCAAGGTTTTACCACGGTTTTACCCAAGGACATAAAATTATAAACAACATTCTAGTAATGAACAGGTGAAAGTATGACGATTGACGATATCGCGTACTAAAAAGGTTAACCCTGAATTCAAATTGACATTGAGTTTACGTGGACGGTGTCACTCGGTATTTCTGACCCCATATCAATCATGAATCATTATTGATACGGGGTTATTCCCGGGATCATTTTTGTCCAACAAGCATTAGATAAGTCATTTTCTATATCACGGTTGCGGCCTTTCTCTTTAGCTTATAACTTATAATATTTGTTTTTTTTTTTACTTATTATTTGTTAATCTGTGATCCTTTCTTAAAAAATACTAAATAAATTTTACGCAATGTATAAAAACAATAAATAAATATTTTCTATTCGTACGTACTACATAGTTAATTAAGAAATTTAAAAAATCCCCGCCTAACAACTTTAAAAAGTAATGAAATAATATTTACTGACTTTAAGTTTAAATAATTCCTAAGTGTAAAGTAATATTTTAGTCCATAATCGTTGTCACGGTGTGTCGGAGGACCGCCAAGTTTACTACGACAACAGCGAGTTTTGCATTTTGTATCGCTGATTGTCTCGATTCAGTTCGCTGTGAACTGACCTTTCTCATCTACATTAGCGGTCCCCCGATACACCTTGACAACAATTATGGACTAAAATATTACTTTACACTTAGGAACTATATAAACTTAAAGTCAGTAAATATTATTTCATTACTTTTTAAAGTTGTTTGGCGGGGTTTTTTTTTAATTTCTTAATTTAATTTAATTTTATGATTTTTAAACTTGTGTTGGTTATAGTGCAGAATTGTTCCTATCAACAGGATCATATCCCAATGAATACGATCTATAAATATCCTCTTGGATGAGGCCGTCAATATGAGTCCAAACATAAAACCTCCACCCTGGGTTCATACGGAGCTCGGCTATACAATCCAGGTCATGCTGCAGCAGCAGCATGCAAATATTGGTACACCCGTTTGGATGCTACGATGCCACAGACAGACAGACAGACAGACAGACCGACAGACAGACACGTCAAACTTATAACACCCCTCTTTTTGGTCGGGGGTTAAAAAAGGAATCACCAAATAACGAATCACAGCGTCGTTAATCGTAATCGCTTCAACAAACTAGGAAACGCTTTTTATTAGCACTAACTAAAAAACAACAAAGCAGCGTGTTTTTTTATGTTTCAACTTCAATTACGACAAGTGACTTTTCTAGTTTCACCGTCGGTTATTTTCCTGTTTTTTGTGTGTTTTGAATTTTGATTAACGGTGACAAATATTAAGAGTTAAAACAATTTATAACTTTAATAATAATATTATATTAATAGTTTATTTTAAACGACCTTGTCATTTAAATTAAAGCGAGAAAAAATGTAGAGTAATATCATATCAAGTTACGTACTTATATTTTTATGAAAAAAATCAAAGAAGTATTTTTAGAAATATATACCTGTCAATTTTATACTTATGTTAGTGTGATCTTTACAGCAATGTTAAAATAATAATAGTCTGATACTGTACCAAAACAGATTATGGTGGTAATTATGGTCAGTGACTATACCAAGTAGTGTCGCTGATGACTATTTGACATGTAATTATTATAACCATTAATCAATCAGTTACGATCAAAGTTGATATTAAAACGTCAAGTTAGTACCGCACACCAGCAGTGGAGGGTTAGGTAGGAGTTGTATTTTGATTTATCATCAGTTAAAAAATTTTACCTATTTAAATAGCTAAGAAAAATATAGCAAAGCACAATAAAAAATATGATTTCCTAAAATACTCGTATATACAATATGTTCTTTATAGATACGTTATTACAAAATGTTGATGTTGTTAGACATTATGGGAAAAACTTAACTTACAAGTAACTAGTATCTGACGGAACTCTAACTAGTGGAGGATAGTAAACAATATGTTATTGATGAGATCCACCTGACGCCTGACTCATACATATTCAGTTTTTGACTTTGAGCCGTGACCAGGGTGCGGAACGCTGAGGACAGTTTGAATTAAATCATCCGTCTGAACAATGTCAACATATTATAACTACTTAGCTGTAAGGATTTGATGCTATGAATGTATAAGGTAGAGAATGGAGATCTGATTTTCACAGTATAACTATAGAGATACAAAATTTTGTATCTCTAGTTATGCTCGGAATGGAGTGGCTGGTATCATCGAGTATTAATATAAATAATAGCTTATCTGTCAAGCGCCCAAAATGGGCGTCTTACTCTAAAACTATTCAAAAGTTCTTCTTCTACTTTGCAGACCACCGATTTAGTATTTTGTTTCAAATAT
The DNA here is from genome assembly GCA_905187585.1 of Cyaniris semiargus. NCBI lineage: Eukaryota > Metazoa > Arthropoda > Insecta > Lepidoptera > Lycaenidae > Cyaniris > Cyaniris semiargus. Next base: position 9,178,702 of record LR994554.1, on the reverse strand, counting down.
AAAACTATGTGTATTTGCGACTAATAGCTTATTTATTAAAAATTATAATTATATAAAAATTATATATAGCTTTCATGGTAATTTCTTTAGATAATTTAATCAGTTTAATAAGAGTAATTGGAAATTGAAAAATTTTTGAAAATGGTTTGACAGTTCGTGACAGATGAAAGGATAGCACTTTAATTATTTTTGGGTTTATTTTTTACGGTATAGTACCTTCTATGAAAATATAACCCCTTTAGTTAGCCTTAGCCATTAAGATTTATGAGATAATTTATGGTGACCCACCTATCGGTGCGAAAGCCCATTGACGCATTCTCGTGCTGGCGTCACGGCGTTTTTCATCATCAGTCGACCATAAAACGTATCACGTTTTAAATAATTGTAGTTCATATCGAAAATTTCCATATATCTGTTGCTCAAAATGACCGTTTATTTTAACATACAATATATAATTTGTGCGAATTTTATGTCTCGCCGGGCAAAACAATGAAATTATGCGTCTACGTCAGTTTATATGAAACGTCATCGGGTACGTAAAAATAAATTACCGTGTATTGTATTAACGGGTTGATTCCACCTTTGATGTCTGTCGAGTGAGATCATTAGAACAGTGCTTTACAAACATAAGCGTAATTTTGTAGAGATAATGTGAATAAAGTTGTTAGATATTATTGTAAATTGTAATGCATCATTGATGTTGATTGCTGTGACTTTTAGATTTTTTTAGTTTAGTTTCTGTTTCTTTGGGATTTGATTCGGATTTTTCAGCCATGAAAATGATATTACATAGTATTGCTAGGTAAGCATTTTTCCAATTTTTGTTTGCCCTATAAAAGCTTCAGTAAAAACATATCTTCGTTTTTTTGTCAGAGGCTCAACGTCCTCTAAATAAATAAATAAAAATTTGTAGTCAGAAGATGCTATTTTTGTATTCAGAGAAAAAAAAGATAAACTTTGTAGAACGTCAATCAAGACTCACAGAGGAGGGTCAAAAACGTTCATGTCTATCTTATGTCTAAGCATTTTTTTATTGCTATTTTTAATAATTTACATTACTAGAACTTAGAAAGTAGATAAATAAAAACAGAAATAAATATCCAAAGTTGCACTCAACACACAATCGCTGTCACATTAAATCTATGTCTATGGTTAAACAAGCTGTCAAAGTCAAATTGTTAATTGTAAAAGTGTTTGTTGGTTTTTGTAAAAAAACAATTATTGTATCGTTTAGCCCTTTTTTACTAGGCAGAAATTATATGCGACCATTCAACGTACATTAATAAATACAAAAACATACTTTTTAGTTTTTACTGATGGAATACATTCAGTTAAAAATAGAGTTGCACTTTGTACTAAACTATTTTTATTCACAAAGATTAGTTGCCAATAGCATTCATCAATAGGTACACGAGTTATAATCGTATATAATATTATATTTATATGTGCCTACACGTGCCCCATACAGCATGCTACATTGTAAATAACCAATTTTCCACGTGTGATTATTATTTATAAAAAAACGCATCAATTCATTTAAAACTGTTTTTAATGTATTTCATTGCGATATTGTTATTCTACCCGAATAAACAAAAAAAAAATCAGAGTTCCGATAGACCCATGCTTACTATTAGCGTGCTGTAAAATCTTTACTCGGCAGTCAAAGGGTTAAAATTGCAAAACTTTTTTATCAGTCAGAATTTCCTATCGACTACAAAATATAGTGCAGCGCCCAGAGGTTTTAACCTCCAAAAATTGTAATAGTGAATGGATTTTTGTTTTTGAGGTGTCATTTTCTTTTTTACACTATAACATATACCAAATAATTTGTTTTTTTTTTCTTGTTCCTGTTATTTAATGACTCTTATCCGATTGTTTACATTGAAAATTAACCAAAAACACCATTTTTAAAAAAGAAAGTTTGCTTTGCAAAGCTAAATAAAACTATAAGATTTTTGCAAAGTTTTTAGAGATTAACGCTCGTCGTTACCAAGATAAAAGGGTTTGGGAGGATTTCAGTGTTGTAACGAAAAGTGTGTTACACGCACTTATTGTACGTATTTAATTTTTAGAAAAATGATGAGTTTTAAGTAGGTACTTTAAAACCTTTTAATATGTCCAAAAATGTGTAAAATAGACCAAATTTTTTTTTGCTACATTTTTTAAGAATTTATTGAAGTAAGAGCTAAAAAGTTAAATGCATCGACAAATGAAAGGCTATTAAAAGCCAGAAAAAAAATTGGGTGCTACCACAGAATATATATTAGCAGTACCAAGTGCTACTTACATATCTCACGAACATACTAAAGACGCATGCTGCAACATATGTTTGGAAAATGCTTAAGTACCTGAATACAAAAAAATATCAGTTCTTAACCTAATTTGTATTTTTTTTTCCTTTAAGTATGTTTTAGCAAAATATGTAATTAATGAAAAAAAAAATTATTCTGTTAAAACCTAATCAAAAGAAATAAAATACAGATTTTCTTCGAAATAAACGTGAAAAGTTTGTGCTACATTTTCGGAAAAGTTAATTAAGTAAGAGCTAAAAAATTATACAGAAGGCTTTGTCAAGCCTAAGAAATGATTTTAAACTTCCTATTTAAAACCAAAAAAAAATACGAACGCCATTTATCAGGAACTTACTGCCGAAGCACACAACAAGCTTATTTGGAGGTTGCTCATCTAGATACAAAAATATTAACAAAAATATTAATTTCTAAATCTAAATTATATATTTTTTCCAAGTAGGTATTTTCTTTTTTTGAAATATAAGCAACGATATGAATCAAAAAAATTATAATATATTATTTTATTATTTTGCTACACTGAACTGAAAGAAATGCAGTTTTTCTTCAAAATTTTAAAATATATGAGTGTACCTGAAGTGGAAGAGAATAATTTAAAAATCAAAAGCACAACTTTTCAATAGGTAAACTTTTTTATTGATGTTATCAGCTACACACTCCTTTTTTTCTTTTCAATTTTCATCCACTATTACGGAAATTGGAGGTTTGCATGATTTTCACACTCTAGGCACTCCACTAAAAGTGACGTAGGCGAAGAAGCCAGAAGGTCGCAACTCTCATTATGAAATGTCATTCACAGATAACCGAGAACATAACAGCAATTATATTAAAATGTGATAATTCAATTTCAACACCGCGATAAGGATGCATAGTAATGATAATGAACGTATTAATGTCGCAACTGTTTTACTGTTATCGCGGTGATAAAAACCCTGTTACTACTGCGGTTGATATCTGCTACGATATCTATATTACTTAAAATATCATTGATTAAACATCCCTACAAAGATTGTAAATAGGAAATTGCTTGTTTTCATTTTCATATTTTAGCTGCTGAAACAATTTTGCTGAAAACTCAGGCCATACGCCGAGCAAACGACCTTGACCATACATTTGACGCGTTGCCGAGATCGCACAAAAATCCTATTTTTTTTTACTTATCTTAGTTCAAAATTGATCTAAAAAAAAATTAAAACGGGGAATATGTAGTTAATGAAATTGTCTATCTATTGTCTTGTGTTTCAAATAAACGTAATTTGTAAATACTAGGGAGATGCTGAAAGTATGCTTCAATTTTAATAAATTGGTATTACTTTGGAAGCTAATAGCATGAATTTAATAAACAAAAATAGAAAATTTAAAACGGGGAAAGGAATGTTGATATACTGAAGATTATTGCTGTATTTTTATTATAACTTTGTGGCTTTCAAATTATGTGTTTATAAGGCTCTAAATACGATAAATTACGGAATCTCCGTAGGGGAAGGCCCTTAGAGATACTTTTACTATAGTGGCGTCACCGGTCACTGGATCAAAATAGATCCCCGCAACTTCGTTCATGGAGAAAATCGTTGATGGCGAATTCTCTTGTGACAAAAACTATTCAGATTTGTACTTTCCTGGGACTCAAAGTATTTTCATATTGATCTAAATCAGATTAGAAGTTTAAGCGTAAAGATAACAAGCAGACGTACATGTATTTATTTATATAACATTATGAATCCGTGCATCACTTTACCATTATAAATTAACATAAATAATACATAAGTAAACTTCCTAACTAAGTCCAGTGCCTAGTTTGCTGTTTATTATTTGTATCAACATTTGTACAGGAGTGCAAGACGCATTATCTTCAATAGAAAAATCAATATTACGTATAATTGTTTGCTTATCATATTATTGCAAGATGCAGTTTACTCTACATTGCAGTAAAATAAGTTTATTTTATCGTTGCAACTACGCAGTATGTTAAAGTTTTTTTTTATTAACATAAAACTTTGAAAGGTTAACCATACAACTTTTTTCAATGCCAAAAAAATAAACACTACACTTCCTCAAAAGAGTATAATGTAGTTAGTCTTTTGCGTCATACTTATCGGCCACATTTTTTTCTCTTGTCGGCGGAAATGACGTTCGAAATGGTTTAACCCTCGTGCTTAAACAATTCTAACACCGGATGTCATTGTAAATTTTTTTAGAGGTTCACTGTTTAAAACAATGCAGATTGGGCACTTGATAGTGCAAATTGCAACATTGTCCCTACTTTAATACTAAGTTAATCTTTATAGGCTCGTATTTCGGGACTTTAAGCTCAACGACTTAGTAATTTAGGTACTATATGACACTCGCAACTCCGTTGCGCCAAAATCCAGGTCTCAAAGAATCGCCATATCAAATTTCAGCAAAATCGGTTCAGCGATTTAAGCGTGAAGAGGCAACAGACAGATAGACAGACAGACACACTTTAACATTTATAATATTAGTATAGATAGCCATTGATGCCTATTTTTCGCATAACTCTTTTGGTATATACCATTAGCGGTATCATTCGATACGTTTATAACAGCTTTAAATAGCCAGTTTCATTTCTCACGAATTTAATTAAAACCTGCATATCAATCAAATATTATATTATATTATATAATAAAAAAAAATCAACTATATTTAAAACTTAACAAACAAGAGCGAAGTCAACACTTGACACGTTGTGCACCGGTACCACACCTGAGGCCGTAGCCAAAGCCCCTTTCGTTAAAAACGATGACGAAATTCGTTATCAAAATGTATGGGATTTGACATTAGTCTTCGCAAGCGAAATGTCATTTAGCGATAACTTATGTCAAACCGCATACATTTTGATAACGAATTTCGTCATCGTTTTTAACGAAAGATACTTTGTATAAGGGGCCTGACACCACACGGTATTAGGGCGAGGCCAGTTCGAAAAGACTGATTTTTAAGCTTCCACTATGAAGAAATTATGTGGAATTCTCTTACACCAAAATTGATGTAGACTCAAAAAGGAACAAAGTAACAAAATAACCGAACAGAATATTGAAAAATGGCATGGTAATTCTGTAAAAAAATCTTGAATATCACCATAAAAATACACTTCAAATTCGAACATCTCGTAATTTTCAATGACAATGATATGATTTTTTTTTATAAAAAGGGTAGCTTTTTCATAGTTCTAACAAAATAACCGAATAGTTTTTTAATAAATGATCCGGTCATTAAAAAAATAAAATAAAATGTATAATTTTCTCCTATTTCGCCCTATCAAGAACGCGGCGAGTGTCGTAACCGCCACTGTACAAGGCGCGTTGATATGAATGTTATTTTAATGTGCATTACGTCGATATTCGTACTGACAGACATCGACCTGCTAATTTTAGGAACATCCTTGCCTTAATGTGCAAATTATTGTCACAGTATGAACACCACACACCCGTGACTCGTGAGTCGTGAGTCGACGGAATATGAATGAATGTCCACAGAGATGAATGATGATAAATAGAGCAGCATCATCCTTGCAATTTATATTCTACAGACACAGCTATCCCTTCGCTCCATTCACATGGTAAAAACACTTTTTAATATTTTCAATCATTCGTCGCGTTTAAAATGAGACTTATGATATTATAGCATATTATAATTGTTTTGGGAAAAAAAGGTGTTTAAACTACGGCCCCATATAGTCAAAACCGAAAGAGCAACCTCAAAACTTCACAGTTTTTAACAAACAAAGTTCTGTATTTCCGTTCTACACTTCGTCTCACGCCTTTGATGATAAGCCTATGCCTTATTTATTATAAGCCCGCATTCATATGTAACTTAGATCGTACTGCCTTGTTCAGGCCTGAAAACGCGACAATTTCTTCACCGTCAGGAACACACCCTAACATGATAAAAAGGCAATCTTTTACTATTAGATTAGGGGGTGGAATTTTTCTAAACATGTTTGGAAAGCCCACTAAAATTTACTCAGTGGTTTTGAAATTAACCGAGCGATTAAGGTACGCTTCTATGGAAATTTTGACCATCATTAGTGAGTAGATACTTAGTACACATACCAATAGGTAATGTGGCTGCACTGAGAGGGATATTATAATAATTACTTAAGTTTAATTTAATGAAGAGCTCACCATTAAGTTAAAGTTAAGTAATGATTAAAAAGTATCGGAGTTCTACCGTTAGTAAGTAGTTGATATTTCAACTGCGCTACTATTTACATCGTGTCCGTACATCCGTCGAATTTCCTCGGAGTTTCCACGCCGCTTCACACGGAAATGAGTTAACAAAACACACCTAACTAATGTAAATTGTAAACATAAAATACATAACCAAAAATATATTATTTTTGCCGCGACTATGTCGATTTATACTGAGATGGTTTTGCCGGATTTTCATTAGAACGTATTATATTTAGGCATTAATCAAGATCTACTAACTTTTTTGCCAATTAAAAGAAATATTTTTAGTATTTTAACCTTGAATTTTGTTCTATATGAATATAAAGAAAAATCCTGAGTGTTTCACATACTACATATTTAGTAAGTTTATAAAAGTAACCAATACAAAAAATTTATACGCGTTTTTTTTTTTTTTAATAATTATTATAGCATTTTTGCTTCTTTTTTTTATTGCAGACAATATAAATCCATACATAAACGACACTTAAATATATGAACGCTAAGTCACGGTATTAAGTAGGTTCCTAATAAATACAATAACGAACAAAGACCGGACTTAGTAGAGCATTATTTGTTAATTTATTCATGAATTATTAATTAGTCAGGAGCAAAGGTTGAGGAGACGAAACTGTACCAATTAAGGGCACACTAATGTATAACGATTAGCTACTATAATCGGGACTTTGGTCTACTATTGTGTAATCAAAATAATGAGGCACAAAACTTCTAACCAACTTGGTGTTTTATGTGAAGTCCAAATGGCCAATTCGCCATTTGTGCTCTTTTCAAAACTTTGGCCTTGTCTTTGTCCCCCTTATGTAAAAAAAAAATATTTAACACAGCGAACAACTACACAAAATCTACTTGTCTTTAACTGGCATATTGAAAACGTCACATACAGCGCACCTTGAATACTTAGTTCTAAGCTTCGTAAATATTTTTATAACTAAGGGGGTATATGTTAATAAATGATATCCTCTGGGATATCATTAATTAACTCATCAAGCCCCATACGAGCACCGGTGGACGCGACAACAATAGAATACAATAGCATTTCCAAGAATCCGCGATCGAAGGGTTAATGTGATAAATTCATTCCATTGACCAAAAATTTTACAACAAATTAATAATGCTAATCATTAAACGAAATATAAATAACCGCCATAGTCATTTAGCTGTAAACAACATAAGGAAAACTTTACAAAACAAAACCTTTTCTAAGAGATGTTTTGTATTCCAACATTGATGTTGTTTTAGAAACATGGGATTGTCTTTTTCCGTTCCGGACTATTAATATAACAAGATTGCTATTTTCAAGTTGGTTGATCTTACAAAACAATATTAGGTAGAATTCCACAAAAACTTACAATATTCAAAAGCTATTTATGATTAAGGTGACGCCGCGTTAAAGTAAAAAATCGTTTTGGATATGTTTTAGATCGCTTGATGAGAGGCCGGGCCGGCCTCTCATAGAAAACAAGAAATGGAACAGCAAGAAATGGAAAGTAATAATAAGTATAGGCGTAAGCGACAAAATGGTTTTTGTCGCGTAATTTAAAAACCATAAATATATTTCATATAAACTATGGGAAAATTATAATGTATGCTTGAACTAATCTATGTACCATTTTGGAAGCTTAAATCACTCTCCTCTGTTGGCAAAATTAGAATCCCTGTTTTTATAGAGTTTTTTTTGATTAATTATTCTGTGTTATGAAAGTTGACCAACCGTGTTATGCTATGGGTAATTCAAAGATAAAGACATGATGAAACAGTCAGTAACAATAAACTTTAATTTCTTAGCTTTAGTCATTGTTGAGAAAAATCGATATCGCTGCAGCCAAATTATCAAGGCGTCACCTTAATCGCATATTGTACATCAGCCAGACATCTCGCTCCTTTTTTATCAAAATAAGATTATTTTGAAGTTGAACTTTTTATGAACTACCAGATGACTCGGTGAACTTCGTATCACTTTTCTTCTACCTTCCCTGGACTTCCACGAATATTTCAAGACTAAAATTATCCAAATCGGTTCAGCCGTTCGTTTGGTTTCGGTCCCGAGTTTTAGCGTAACTAACAAACTTGAAAATTCATTTTTATTTAATACAAGGTGTAACAAAACTAAGTGATAATACTTAAGGGTGTGTATGAGTCCCCTGAATTGAGTTCACTGTGAAAGTAGGAGCGCTGAAAGAGTGACTTTTTTAAACTTTTGTATGGGAAAATTCCTCACGCTCGGGCGCTTGCCCATACAAATCGACAAGAAAATTTTACTCTTTCAGCGCTGTTACTTTCATAGTGAATTCAATTGGGACATTTTATACAAACCCCAAAATATTATCACTTAGTTTTGTTACAGCCTGTAGATAGATTATAACCTCATTATCCCTTTTTTAGGTCAATTCCGATTCCGGATGGTCTGGTCATGGACCCGATGGCACCTACCACGCTGGCAGTCAACAATCAGTTCATGGAGCGGATAGGCACCGGCCTCACCCTGCTCAGGGACCATGGGAAGAAAGTTCAAAAGGTATGCACATATGTTATGAAAAGGGCAGGAATGGGGTACCTAAGCAGAGCATAGTTCATGTAATTAGTGGACACGAGCTAGTGAACCTGGGTATACCATACGGCCCATACGGTGCTCCCTATAATGGTGCAGTACCCCGTCAGAAAAAAGCACATTTGCTTTTAAATATCTATGCTGGTTTCTCATACCGTGGAGATGTAGAGCCTTTTAAGGCTCATTCAAAAAGATTATTATTTATAAAGATTTTAACATAAATATTTTTTCTTTACAGTCGAGCACATTATATTCATACATACACATATTTCTCACTCATACATTTTGTATCTCCAATAGGGAGAGATGGGCGATAGATCTCCCACTACGGTAATCCCGCTGTTATACGCGTAGTCACGATCTATAGCTCTATATAAGCTACGGAAAGTACCATCAGAGAGATTTATAGGCAAATGGTGGATTTGGTCTGGTTATGTTAACCAACATGAGACCCTACAAGGATCCTGTGGAATTCAGATGAAATTAACAGAGGAAGCAGTTGTCACTCAAAATAACATGTTTCTTGCATATTTGACATAATCCGACAAAATTACGTACATTCGCCACCTGTGTATAAATCATAAAGTTAATATACCTAGTATACTAACTTTATGGTATAAATCAGTTTCCAGTTTTTTTTTTCCATGCTGTGACAATACCGTTTTTAATAATATCGGTTATAAATTATAATGAGCCTAGCCATGATTTAAAAGGCAAGCAAAAAATCCACCTCTAAAGTAACCTACAGCATAATAAGCATTATTAGTATAAAAGGGATGACGACAAGGTCAAAGATTAGCTGATTTTTTAAATAAAATAAAGACATAGCGATGAAAAATAGGTATTCCCAAAATTTCAGCTTCATAACTTATTATATTTTTTTTGTTTTGAGCCTTCAAAGTTTTTTCGTCAAGTTAAGTCAAGTCGAATATTTTTTTTATAAAATTCCTCAATTTTGTGTACCATTCGATAAGTTATGCAATTTTTAACATTTTTTCTTACGAAACCACTTTCATTAACTCAATATTTAACATAGCTATCGAACAAACTAACTAGGCGTGACGTCACAGTTAACTGACATTTTGTATGGAGCGTTTTGGGAAGGTTTATTTTTTGTGAGTTTTGAATTGTGATATCTTGGAGAGTTTTTATGCTATCAGAGTCATTTTTTCACTGATATTTCTATTTTTGAATGGTCCTTCACCTACCAACAAGAAAAAAAATTTTCGTCATGCCTATTACGCACTCCGCAGTAAGTATCTATGTTGTTCCTCTATCATTTGAATATGACCTTTACTACTTGAAATAGTGGAACAGGGAACAAAATAATAAATAAGGGGGCGCGTATTTCTAGTTCATGACAACATAAAATGTAGATTAATCCGTAACAGCCATTTATTTACAGTGATCTATGTATCAGAACATTATCACATTTGATAAGGTTTCTAAATAAAAAAAAGTTTATTTTTAAATCATTACTAGCTGACCCGGTAGCCTATTTGCCACATTTCGGGGGATGAAATAATAGGCCAAGTGCGAGTTGGAGTCGCGCACGAAGGGTTCCGTACCATTATAGAGTCAAATTTTAAAATAGCCAAAAAATTGTGTTTTTTGTATGGGAGCCCCCCTTAATTTTAATTTTATTAGTTTATTATAATTTTGCCACCAATTATTAAAGTATAAATACAAGTAAATATTTTGTGAACATTTCAAGAGCTTACCTGTTGCTATTATTGATATAGAGCAAAAAATAGCAAAAAAAAAATACGTTTGTTGTATGGGAGCCCCCTTAAATATTTAATTTATTTTGTTTTTAGTATTTGTTGTTATAGCGGCAACAGATATACACAATCTGTGAAAATTTCAGAAGTCTAGCTATAGCAGTTCTTGAGATACAGCCTGGAGACAGACAGACGGACAGACAAACGGACAGACAGAAGACGGACAGACATCGAAGTCTTAGTAATAGGGTCCCGTTTTTACCCTTTGAGTACGGAACCCTAAAAAAGATTTTGGTCTATTCTTAGACCTACCCGATTTACTCACACACATTAAATACAGTCCAGCCGATTCGGAGGAATATTGCTTTAAGCAGAGCGAGAAATGAAATGAAATGAATTTTTTTTAAATCTATACTTATAATATTATAAAGCGGAAGAGTTTGTTTGTTTGTTTGAACGCGCTAATCTAAGGAATTACTGGTCCGATTTGAAAAATTCTTTCAATGTTAGATAGCCCATTTATCGAGAAAGGCTATAGAATATATTTAATCACGCTAAGACTAATAGAAGCGAAGAAATAGAGGAAAATGTGGAAAAAACGGGCGGAAATTATTTGAAAGGGCTAATTTGAACGCGTTAATCTCAGGAAATAATGGTCCGATTTGAAAAATTATTTCAGTGTTAGATAGCCCATTTATCGAGGAAGGCTATAGGCTATATTTTATTTTCACGTAGTATAAGACTAAAAGGAGCGAAGAAATAGAGGAAAATATGGAAAAAACGGGGGAAATTATTTGAAAGGGAAACAATTTGAAATTGAACTACTGGAGCAATTTTTCTGTTATTTGGCACAGATAAAAAGTAGACTACCGACCACGTGAAGGATCATAGGCTATTTTTCGTGGACTAATTTATCTGTGAAATATCTAATTTAAAGGCCAAAGATTTAAAAACAATTTTAAATCTTTGGCCTTGAATTAAAACTAAAATGTTGATATAATCTTGAGACCTACCCTACCTACCTACTAGCATACCATACTTATAATATGATTATTTATATTATAAGTAACTTAGTATGCTTGTAGGTACAGTTTGCTGATTGCTCATATTGAGCTGAATAGCAAGGATTACTAATAGGAAATAACCAATCAGAATCATGTCGATGAGTGTCGTTACATCTTCGACACGAGTCGGACATACTAGTATAGTGTGCGTTATCTTTTTTATGTTTGTTTTTTTTTAATTAATTTATTTATTTCAAGCAGTTAATGCATTCGATGCGCGAAGTGTAATTGTATAAAACAAAAACTCTTGCAAAATAAATATATTATTATGCGATGGATGTGTATTGTCCGAAGGTATTTTTTATGCTTTTTTTACAATGTTTTATTTATATTAAAACTGGGTAACTTCAGAGGTATTCGGGATTTTATATTTTAAGGAAAAATATTGCAAACATTACCGGGAAAATGTTACAATAATTTGTTCCGTTTTAATTTTTTATCGAGTTTTCAATAACATACAATTAAATTAATTGGTTTTTAGGGTTCCGTACCCAAAGGGTAAAAACGGGACCCTATTACTGAGACTTCGATGTCTGTCCGTCTGTCCGTCTGTCTGTCTGTCTGTCTCCAGGCTGTATCTCAAGAACCGCTATAGCTAGACTTCTGAAATTTTCACAGATTGTGTATTTCCGTTGCCGCTACAACAACAAATACTAAAAACAAAATAAAATAAATATTTAAGAGCGGGCTGCCAAATTTTGCTGTGTTTTCTAATAAGTATTACGATCCCGGAAGACGATTGACTTAAAATATGAAATTGAGATTTATTTAATCATTGTATATTTATCTGATATTTGCCTAACGGAAAACACGATTCACTTATTTTGACTCGATAGTTACATTTTTCGAAATTATTAATCTTTCTGGGCTTTTCAACAAATATCTGTTACACTTATTGAGTTACTATCATTAAATAACTTGCACTACTTCAATCACACACTTTATAATATAATGGCTAAAGGAAATATTGGTATTGAATTTAATTTTTAGGTAAGTAATCATCAAAAGTAAAAAAAAAAACAGTTTTGGGACTTACGACCTTTACTTTCGTGCTATAATACGGAAACCGTTGTTACGCGATATTGTTCACTATTAGCTGCAGCGCAAAGCACAATGCTCGGTGGCACGATTCATGGAATCATTATATCACGATTGGAGAATAGCGGGGTGTGTAGGCGGGGCTAGCGTGCTTTGATATTTTTGAAAGCAGGCTCTTAAGGGGGGATCCCATACAACAAACGTGATTTTTAACCCCCAACAAAAAAGAGGGGTGTTATAAGATTATTTTTTTTTTGGCTTTTTTTGCTCGATATCAATAATAGCAACAGATAGGGACTTGGAATTTTCACAAAGTCCTTAATTATATATGTACTTTAATAATGAATAATACTTTAATAATAATATTAAAATAAAATAAAAATTTAAGGAGGGCTCCCATACAAAAAACACAATTTTTGGCCTATTTTTGCTCTATAACGGTACGGAACTCTTCGTGCGCGAGTCCGACTCGCACTTGGCCGATTTTTGTATTCACGTCTGCGGATCGTGCATGTCGATCTGTCAATCTGTTCGTACCTAAATTAATTTATTTCACCGCATGATCAGAATTCATCATGTGAATATTTAATAACGTCGTCTCTTTTTTTTTGCAGTACTTATTGAAAAATGCGAAGTTTGAAGTTTTGAAGAGGCCGTGGAACTCCGTGGTGAACATAGTGCTGATAGAAGCCAAGGAATTGCCAGACGTTCCTGCTAGCGGCAGTGGACTGTACTGCAAGTTCAAGTTAGTAGTCTGAAGTCTCTCATTTCTTGTTTCAGTCCCTAGGTTAGTAAGTTCACATCTCATCTCCTTGTTCCTTTAAATTCAAACTTGCACTACAATGTAATTTGATCCTTTAACACTCATACTAGAGATCGTGTATTAATACACTAGGTAATACTAAGTTAGTTTCAAGATGTTATGCGTACCGCGTACCTAGATCGATCCATCCTAACTGTGCCATTAGAAAATATCGCTCAAAGACCATCGAAATAAAAACGAAATTTTTGAAAATGGTGGACATTAAATCGCTCATAATCACATTTAAACTACAGTTTGGTGTTTCCATAAAAAAAAAAAAACTTAATTTGAATACGTTTGCTGTCTTCCAAAAGAGGAGAACGTTTGTCCGTGTGTTTTTTGTTCTAAAATTACGGTATACTTTTTGTTGGTCCGTCTAAATCTTCTTTAAAAAGGCATTGTCCCGGATATGGACTCTATTATAATGATTAATGAATAATTATTATTGAATACTATTGCTAAAATTTTTCCTTATTGCAAATCTGTTTTGAGTTATGACCATTTATCTGTCTAGCCTTAAAATAAATGTGACAACCAAAATTTTCAAATTGTATCTGGGTATTATTAACACGTTCGCTGCGTCAGCTTATTTGCACGATCTGTCAAGTTGGCATTACGAAAAGTATTCGTATTTTTCCTTTCGCAGTGACGCACCGAGACTTTTTAGATCTCGTTCGAGTTGCTTCCTTAAAACATTAATATTTTTCTGAAAACTGACTGATTTCATGTTTTATTTACATGAAACGATTAACAATGAATGTATCTTGTAGTATGTGGTCCCGCCCGGAGATGGCAGTAAAAATGATTGAGATAAACTCAAAAGAAATTTACGAGAACTTTAGGGCCTCGTAATTGCACAATTTAACAAAAATATACTAGTTCATTTGGAAGATCCAAATTATTATTATTATAATTTACATTTTGGTTAAATGTCGATAAAAAATAGCGATGGGAAATTAAACAATTTAAAAATATTGATAGTATTTATTGAAAAAAGGTAGCAAGTAACAAAATATATTTTAATGTAAACACAACATTAATTAATTTCCGGGTGCGCGTCGTACGAGATTGTTACGAGTGTTTATGGATCTCGTAACGCACTAGATACAGATTTTTACTGTATGGTCGCTACGAGACTCATTAGGTCTCGTACGATTTTATTGATAAAAATATTACTACAAACATACCTAATCATCATAAGTTCAGTTATCTTACTCTAAGTTGAAAAAATCGTATAGAAAACTAATTTGCCGGAACGAGTAAAACATACAAATTCAGCTACGCACCGGACGAAAGTCACAAACGAGATTCATAAGTTCTCGTACAGCAGCGAACGTGTTAATATTCTCATGCCGCGGCCGCACATGCGTCTGTCGTCACGAAGCTTCGTGCTATGCTATGAGACGATACCATTGGACGATACACGCAGATCGTCCAATGGTATCGTCTCAGTCACGAAGCACTACGCATGTGCGGCCGCAGCATTAAAGTAACATTATTAAACAATCTTTCGTCAAACGTAGATTAAGCGCTTGGTAAAAATAAACATGGAAAGAAGTTAGTTTGTTATATATTTCTCCTTTTTTAGAAGTCGGTTAAAAATATTTTGTTAAAAAAATTTTTTAGCTTCATTTCAGATTAAAGATAAGTTATTTAAGTGTAGTTATTACACGAAATAAATACAAATACAAATAGTAGTTATGTTAATGAGTGCTATTGAATGAAAAAAGTATTTTATCCTTACATTCGTATCAATGATTCACAAATCACAATGGATGTAGTAATCCATTGTGATAATAATTGAATCTTGTACATTATTATTCTCATTGAAACGGATTAACATTTACAATTACTATATACAATTTTGCAATACTTTTATTACTACATAATACTATTACGTTAATATATATAAATTGTTTAAGAAATATTGTTAAAGAGATATATCTGAAGAATTTATTTGAGATAGTATTATTGATATTAATATGACAGAACTAACTCGAGATAAAAAATATATTATGTAGCTATGTGAGTAAAATGATAGTGACTTTTCCAATTTACTATCAGAGAAGTTGATTCCTAGGCAGATGGTGGACCTAATTAATTTGTCAAACCCATCCGACCGATCACAGCTAACACTGAATTGACATAAGCCGGCCAAATGACATAGGTCCGTCAACTGCCTAGGAATCAATTTCCTCGATGGTACCTATCACGTAAAGACTGCAGCAACGTGGTAAGCGGAAACGTGGTTTTCTTGGTAGAAATTATGATCATGCCCACTAAAACACTTAAAACATTGTGAAACGGTGAGCTATCGACATATTTCTATACTAATCTATACTTCTATACTAATATTATAAAGAGGTAAACTTTGTTTGTTTGTTTGTTTAATTGTAATGAATAGGCTCAAAAACTACTGGACCGATTTTAAAAATTCTTTTACCATTCAAAAGCTACATTATTTACGAGTAACATAGGCTACTTTTTATTTTGGAAAATATAGGGTTCCGTAAGATATTTGGGTTTTTCTTACACAAGGTGAAAAAAATCAACCAGAAAAGTTACTTATTTTGCGTACGCTGCCTAAACTATAAAAGATAGAACCATACAATGTTCTAAGTAATTGTAGATCATAAAAATATATACAAAAATGTCCGCTACATACTATACCTATCTATGTCAAGTGAGGGGCAACAACCATTTTTTATTTAAAAATCTTGGTTTTTTTTTTTTGACTACATTTAAACACAATTATTTTACTCATGCTGATAATCAAAATAAATTATTTAAACACTAAGTACAGTTTATGTAGATAATATTTGGTCTTTGAATGATTAAAATTGGACGTTTGGTTTAGAAGTTATGGCGAAATTAAAATATTGCGATTTACGCCCGTTTCGAAGTGGGCGCTACCAAGGCGGGGGGGTGCGCTCGCGGGAGGGGAGTTTATATCTATGAGTAACAGTAAGGTACCTGGTACCCGCGCGGCTCAGACGCGCGGTCGACTCCCTACGCAGCGGTCGTGCGCGAGATCTAATAATTTTCATGCGATTTTTTTTTTTAGATTTCGGTCTTAAAACTACACCTACGCGAGAATTCTTCTCAGGGCTAACCAATAGTTCTTTTCAGGACTAAAAACAGTTATATTCAGAGCTATTAACATTTTCCTACTAATATTATAAAGGCGAAAGTTTGGATGTATGTATGTGTGGCGGTACCCACAATTCGCCTAACTTCCTGCATCGCGCTATCGAAGTTTTCTGAGCGCGTCAGTATATATACGACAGCTAAAATATATCACGTGGGCTCCGGCCTGACCGAGCATAACACCTCGCTCGGTCGGAAGATATGTATGGATGTATGGATGTATGGATGTTTGTTACTCTTTCACGCAAAAACTACTGAACGAATTTTAATGAAACTTTACAATAATATAGCTTATACATCAGAATAACACATATGCTACAATTTTAACCGACTTTCAAAATGAAGGAGGTGTTATGTTCGTTTTTTTATGTTCAACGATTACTCCGCCGTTTGTGAACCGATTTTCAAAATTTTTCTTTTGGTGTATAGGTTATCATCCCAATTTGGTACCATATTCATAAAAGTGGTGACCTGATGAAGGGATCCATAAGAAATCGAGGGAAATCCTCAAAATTTATATGGAAACATGTGGTGACTTCGGTTTTGTGAGCAGTATTCTAAGCATATGCTACCAACAAGTAAGATTTTACACCAAGGTATACCATGATTCGGAAGGTGCTGAGAGAACTCCTGACTCTTTAAAGATACGAGTTTGGGAGTTTCGACGTTGTTTTAAGAACGGAAAGCATATGCTACTCTGCAAATTACATTCATCATCGTTATCATCACTACCATAAACCATTATAGAACCATGTATCGTCCCGTTTTGACCCAATTATTGGTACTTTTCATAGTCTTTGATTATATATCACTTAAACCGCGGGTAACACCGCGGGGCACAGCTAGTAATATATAAAAAAATCTTACTGATAAAAAATACTATACCCAAGGTGTGTTTGTCTCTTTCTGACACATTGATAAAGTCATACGACAGAGAAAGACAGACCTTGAATAATTCAAATAAGCAATAATTATTGTTGCTTATTTTTATTATAATGTAGCGACACCCTGACTTTTGTCATTTTATATAAGCTGAAAGTTTACCTGTTTATGAACGTTATATAGCTAAGAACGTCCAACAACTATGGAGTATCGATCGCAGTTACTTTAGTCGCTTCGGTGGCTTTCAGTTTTTATAAAATTACGAAAGTCTGACTATCGCTGGCTCTTGGGCTATTAGTAAAGGGTGTTAAACTTTTCCACGACAGGCCTATTAGGCTTGATTGTTTTCTCAATTATTCCTTATTCAAGTTTAAGAAAATATAAGCCGGTTTCCTTCGACCAGTGTCGTATTATAAACAACGTTTATCACTAATCGTTCATTTTGTTAATGAGTTTGGTATTTTCCGATAAATTCTCGAAGGTACGTTGTATATATATGATAAAAAATATGTTTTATTTACCTAAAACTGCTTAAAATGTTGTGTATATTGGTCGGAAACAAAAGTATGTGACTGCAGGTAACATTAAATATATTTAATTAAGTAAGAATATTTCTAATTAAGACATATTATGTCACCCTAAAACATTCCTTTTCTATAGTAATATACCTTTTATAATATAATATTATAGAAGGTTATAAGTATAACTTACAACATAGAAACTCGTGAGGTGTTACGAGCTACGAAGTCGGCTCTACGCGGCGTAGCGGCTCTACGCCTGAAATTCATGCCAAACGTAAGCTTTAAGCTCCTAATACAAGCTCAATTCGTGAAGGCCCCTTCAAGAGCAAAAATCAGCTGCTCCCTGATTCACTAAGCTATTCCTCGCGGAATGTTTTCGATGGCGGAAACTTTTTCACTTTCAAGCAAATGACAAGTGAAAACTTTCCGATTTTGCTGTCATTTTGACAGTACAGGACAGGACAGTACATTTCTTTTGTATGAGTGAAATAGTTTCCGCCACGGATTCGAGAAGATCTCACCGCGGATGGGAGTTTGACATCCGACGGCGGAAAATTTTCCGAGGATTAGAGATGTTTTCGCGGAATGTTCCCGCCACCTCCGAGACTCGTGAAATCTTTTCACTTCGAGGTCATGTCACTCATGGCGGATATTGTTAGATGAAATTATTTAATGATAAGAATAATAAAAGAAAGCAATAATTATTAATAATTAGTCGTGTCTTGTTTAAAATAAATGTCGTAAGTACTGTAATAATTATGTGTTAAAGCCATTGAGATGTACATCTCAAGGGTTAAAGCTTTAGGAAGTGTTCATTGAACAATAAATATTTTGATTAAAAAGTCATTTTATACCGTACAAAATTTATACTCTTAATTGACGACCTCTGTGGCTCAGTTGGTGGGCTGTTGGTAGCTCAAGCCGGGGGTCGCGGGTTCGAATCCCGCCGACGGAACAAAAAAGTTTTCAAAGTTCCTGGGTCATGGATGTGTATTAAATATGTGTATCATATAATAAAAATCTTAAATATGTGTATAGTATAAAAGTATTAAATATATTTCCGTTGTCTGGTACCCGTAACACAAGTCCTTCAGGTACTTACCACGGGGCCAGACTGACGTGGTGTGAAGCGTCCATAGATATTATTATTATTATTATTATTATTATTATTATACAGGAGAATGTTTCTACTTTGTAAATAATAAAGAAATCAGTTGTTAATATGACGGTGGAAAAACCGTCAGCCAGCGATATAAGTTATAACTTATAACCAAAATACTTCGCGCTCAATGTATCCTAGGGCGTCGCGTAGACGACATTTCACCTACAAACATTCAGCTGACGGCGATTTTCATTTGAATTAACTATAACATTGTCTCACATACCAATTTTATTCGGTAAGTAATTAATTCGATAGTCAATATTTATGAGGAAGAATTACATAGATTTTACTTGTAAAGCGCCATCTGTTGTTACATACTAAAACTAAAATACCACCTACCGAACCTAAATGTCTATAATCTAGATATGAACCTTTATTGGGTGCGAATTGGGATCTTTATAATGTCAATACAATATGATTCCCAACAACAACTTTAAGATACTCTCAATTTTTATTCCACTCATACTGAAGTAGCAAACGACCAAAACTCTTATGTATTAATAGAATACTATTATTGTTACAATTTTCACTCGGTATGAAATGACTTTACAAAATGAGCACTACCTCCTCTACTATAAGTTCCAACAATGGCGGGCATAGCAGCCTTGATTCTTTTAGAAAGAAGAGCCCAAAATGAGGAAAGGGAAAGCCGGCGAAGTAGGAGTTTGGTTTTTAACAAAAGAATAAGAGGTATGTGCGACCCATATCGCGACCCCAACTTTAGTCGCACATATCGCCTAAAGCTGCCTCCCCACATAGGCGAGCGCACCGCCAGCATGTTGGCCCACGCGCTGGATGGCGGTGCGCTCGCCATGGCGTTTGTGAGTAATCCACACATAGGAAGGTCGTTAAGTATGCTTTGGATCGCGCCAATGTGCGGACAGATTCAAAATGGATGTTGAGTCGCTAACAGCTGCAGCTGTATAATTATTCACAGCTTATAATTACTTCGTAAATGTGGACAAGAAAAAGTATTCAAAGGGTATTCTCGAAATAAAAAAGTAAAAGGCAAGAAATCGTAACAAACAAAGAAATAAACTGACTTTTACATTTATAATATTAAAATAATATGATTATTTTATTACTTATTATTTATTATATATAATTATTATTATTTATTATTGTAATCATCATGATTAATATATATTTATTATATATTAAATATTTAATTTATTTTGTTTTTAGTATATTTTGTTGTTATAGTGGCAACAGATATACGGAATCTGTGAAAATTTCAGAAATCTAGCTATAGCGGTTCTTGAGATACAGCCTAGAAACAGACAGATGGACAGACAGATGGATAGACAGACGGACAGACAGACGGACAGACAGACAGACGGACAGACAGAAAGGCAGACAGACATTGAAGTCTTAGTAATAGGGTCCCGTTTTTACCCTTTGGGTACGGAAACCTAAAAAACATCGTGACGAAAATAGCATGTCCAAGAACCTTATTTTTTTTAGCACTTTTGGTATGATTTTTTGGTTCCACAGGCAGTTTTTACTCTGATAGAGCTCAATAAATTTAAATGTTTTCTCGATACTCATATTGTTCGCCATTTCTTCAAGTTAGATATTAATTCGGCACAAGAAGGAAACGTGCACTCTTCATCGCCGCTCCGGGCGAACTGATCGCGTGGCCTGTGTGGATGGAGCGCAAAGCTTGCGACAAATATCCTTTGATCTTTCCGACACCGCGCGGCAAGCTCGCAAACGCGCCGGCCAACGTCTAAGTACCTACCGCCAACGCGCGAACGCCCGTTCTACACATTGGGCCAACGCGCCGGCCAACGCGTCGGCCAACGCGTTCGCCTATAAGTAGTGCCGACATAACGCCCGATATAGCTTTGACAATGGTCCGGGAAGTAGGAACTAATGCCTGTTTGGAGGGTGCATCCACGCAGAAGCTCTTTGCCAGCAGAGCTGAAGGTATAAATTAGTATATTACACAACGGTGACGGTTTGTGTCACATACACAAATCTCGCAGATTTGACAAATTGTCATAAATTTGTCACTCGGCAGTCGGCACATTACACATAGACAATCTTATTTTTTTTGGTTTAATTATTTTAATAAGACGTAGCAATTTTTGTAATATTCAAAATCATTCGCTCTGTCGCTCACTAAAGTTTAATGAGCGACAGAGCGAATGATTTTGAATATTACAAAAATATTATAAAATATATTTCAGCTGCGTTTAATGAATAAACGCAGGAAATATGTTTTTTGTAAGGTGAGACTAATCAGTCTTAAAAATTTAGTTCATTAAATTAAGAGGTGCAGGAAAATTTGGAGACAATTATAATTATTTTTCGGTCTTTTATCTTGATACTGACAGCGATGAATATCCAAGGCTATATACCGTAGCACTTATTGCCAAAAAAAATCAGTTATTCTCTTTGGTTTCGGATTCATTTCCGCGACGGAAACTAGTTTGTGAATCGCTGTGTATCTGACAGAAAGTGAAAATATTCCGCGTGAGATCTTTCCGACGATCGTGAATCGGTCAGCTGGTTAGGGTTCCGTTTTAGGGTTCCGTAGTCAACCAAGTTTTGTTGATTACAGAACCCTAAATCGGAACCCTAACCAGCTGATTTTTGTATATTGATAGGTTATTAGTTATATAATTTAAGAGTAACATTGTCCTACAAATAGAACAATCCATATTTTAGGACCATCAAATCAAAGTATGAAATCCTTTCTATCTCTGTTAGCTACCACTTTTGAGATTTTTCTCAGATAAAAATGTTGTTCGTCTTATCGAAATGAAGCTACTCACAAAAAATTAGCTTGATAGTAATCAAAAAAAAATTTGTTCTAGGGATCCCTGACTACTTTTATGTTTATTTACAACTCCTGATAAGCTGGTTTCAGACTACGCTATAATATAATAGCATATAGTATATATCGCGCACCATACATTGTTATGGACACGTTCACACTGTACTGTACTATATTATATTATTGGCTTGCTATACGCTATGTATGGTGCGCGATATTCTTGTGCTATGAGCTATATATACTATATGCTATTATATTATAGCGTAGTCTGAAACCAGCTTTAATGTTGGCAAATATTAACAAAAATCTTATATTAACTGTATCTGTTTTTAGGGTTCCGTACCCAAAGGGTAATGAAATTATTATTTTTAACAAAAAATTAAAACCGACTTCCAAGGTAAAAACAATAGTAACATCCTTATAATATTCAGAACTAAAAAGTATTAAATAATTTTTCCTATCTAATAGTCCCTTTTTCCGAATTCGGCTAAACTTCAACTATTTCTGTACTCAATCTTCATCATTTTGAAGTCGGTACCAGATATAGCTGAATCTTAGTTCTCTGACAGAATAGGTATTTGAAACTTTTGGAACTGGCACCGACTTCAAAATTATGAAGATTGAGTACAGAAATAGTTGAAGTTTAGCCGAATTCGGAAAAAGGGACTATTAGATAGGAAAAATTATTTAATACTTTTTAGTTCTGAATATTATAAGGATGTTACTATTGTTTTTACCTTGGAAGTCGGTTTTAATTTTTTGTTAAAAATAATAATTTCACTCTTTTTAGTTACCTAGTAAGCCATCGCGTATATTCTACGTTTATTACCTCGATCGTGGGAATCGCAGACACAATAGATTTTTAATTGTTATGCGGCAGCCGGGTGCCGCTTGGGGATTGATGGGTTAATAATAGTTAAACTAGTTAATAATAGTTAAAAACCTATCGAAGCAACTTACTTCTCTTTTTTCTTTCGAATCTCAGAAGAAATGTCAAATGTGTGCCTTACGCTCTGGAGGTAAGGTTGACTTTGTTATGTTCAATTTTGTGGTACATAAGTCGCTTTGAACTTGAATCATTTATTTTGAAACAACATTATATTTTTATTAAAATCGCTATGAAAAGTTCGAATTATTATAAGGACATAACGTGATGATATAATTATGGTGTTGTGGGGGCCAGTGGGGGCATATTGTATGATGTATCCATATACAACCATGTGACACTGGTGACCCTGACGTGGTAATGATGATGATGATGATGATGAATATGATTTGCATAGTAGCATATGCTTTCAGTTCTTAAAACAGCGCCTAAACCCCCAAACTTGTATCTATAAGGAATCCGGAGTTCTCTTAGTATCTTCGGAACCATAGTATACCTTGGTGCAAAATCTTGCGTTTTGGTAGCATATGCTTAGGATACTTCTCATAAAACCAAAATCACCATATGTTTTCATATAAATTTTGAGGAGTTCCCTCGATTACTCATGGATCCCCTCATCAAATCACCACTTTTGTGAAAATGGGACCAAATTGGAGGGAAACCTAATAGAACAAAACAAAAATTTTGAAAATCGGTTCACAAACGGCGGAGTAATCGTAGAACATAAAAAAAAAAAAATCTCCACAGCCGAACATATAACCTCCTCCTTTTTGGAAGTCGGTTAAAAACGGGACCCTATTACTAAGACTTCGTTGTCTGTCCGTCTGTCTGTCTGTCTGTATGTCGCCAGGCTGTATCTCAAGAACCGCTATAGCTAGACTTCTGAAATTTTTACAGATTATGTATATCTGTTGCTGCTATAACAACAAATACTAAAAACAAAATAATATTAATGTTTAAGGCACGCTCCCATACAACAAACGTGATTTTTTTGGCCTTTTTTGCTCGATATCAATAATGGCAACAGGTAGGCACTTGAAATTTTCACAAAGGCCTTAGATGTACATGTTCTTTAATAATAAATAATAATATTTAAATAAAATTGAAATTTAAGGGGAGCTCCTATACAAAAAACACAATTTTTGGCCTATTTTTGCTCTATAACGGTACGGAACCCTTCGTGCGCGAGTCCTACTCGCACTTTTGCCGATTATTTTGTTTTATTTACAAAAATAAAAACTAAAAGCCAATAATTTTTAATTGATAAAGAGAAAGTTTAAAGCAAGGATGCAATCAAAAAGTAAGATGACTTAAGGGCCTTCCCCTACAGAGATTCCGTAATTTACCGTATTTAGAGCCTTATAAACCCATAATTTGAAAGCTACAAAGTTATAATCAAAATACAGCAATAATCTTCAGTATATAAACATTCCTTTCCCCGTTTTAAATTTTCTATTTTTGTTTATTATACTCATGATATTAGCTTCCAAAGTAATACCAATTTATTAAAATTGAAGCATACTTTCAGCATCTCTCTAGTATTTACAAATTACGTTTATTTGAAACACACGACAATAGATAGACAATTTAATTAACTACATATTCTCCGTTTTAATTTTTTTTTTAGATCAATATTGAACTAAGATAAGTAAAAAAAATAGGATTTTTTTACGATCTCGGCAACGCGTCAAATGTATGGTCAATGTCGTTTGCTCGGGGGATTGCCTTAATATGCCCACAAATAAAGATATATTTAATATGCTGCGAATTATAGCTATAGACGTAGCATCTTAGCCTAGTTATAAATTTGCTATCTAAGTATATGTAAAATATGTTAGTTTTTTTTGTTCTTAGAAATAACATATTTTTCTTGTTACAGGCTAGGTAACGATTCTCACAAGTCAAAACAAGTGCACAAAGCGAGGCCGGTTTGGCGAGAGAGATTCAACTTGTATCTATATGAAGAGAACTCACTGGAAATCAAAGTATGGCACAAGGCGAAACAGAAAACGTTTATGGGAAAGTAAGTAAATTCTTTCATGGATTACCTAGTATCTACCCTATTTATTTAATTTTGAATATAAGTTATTTATTTATTATTAATACAACAAGATGAAAAAAAAAGTTTCAACTACTACTACTCCAAATAGGCTACTTGATTCAAGCTTTAATTTAGAACTTAAGCACATTTCTCAATCTATGTATTTTTCATTGGCATATTTTATGAGTTAACAATTAGTGTAAATTTCAAAAAATAGTTAATAACTAAAAATTTAATTGAAAATCCCTGATCAAATTTTTGTGGGCAACTTACATGAAATACATTTTAATACAAATAATAATTGATAAAAAAACATATTCATGTGGTTATCAGATGGGTGAAGGTCCACACACGGATCTTAGACTAATGTTTTTTATAAGCAGGCTAGTGATTAACAAAACAGTAACGTAGGCGAATCGCCTAATTTATGGTAATGGTGTGGCAATCTTGTAATGGTCTTTGGCCATAATCTAGAATCTACATGTTCTCAATACCTAGTTATTTTATTAAAGTAGGTACGTCATATTTAAATATGACCCGACGCAGCGTAATTGCTAATAATAGTTATTTTATTGAATAGAACCTCGACGTACAATAATAACCTAATGTTTTAAGTACTCGAGTAATTATACGAATTAACAGTGCAATTATTCGTTAATGATAGTTATTATAATTAACAATATTAACAAATTGATTAGGTGTTCGAACAAAGACACAAAAAGATAATTACTTTTACACCTCTTGATTATTACCTCTCAAAATGTTTTATACCTATCTTGAGAACTTTTACGGCCGCACTCAGAGATTTTCAATGATTAGTTAACTTTAATTTAATGAAGAGTCAGGTATAAAATGTATGTAGCTGAATTGAAGACGAGTGGATGAACACTATAACTAACATTTTGTGACATACGCACATATTTTACTCATTTTTTCCCTTAAAACTAGAACAAACCACAAAACTTATATCTACTTCACCAACTGGCTTATATATGTATTTAGTTACACATAAAATGCACAGTTTTTCTATTTCATACCATTTTTCCGGCCCTAAAGCCTCCATTTATGCAAAAAAACGGCATTTTTTTACTGTTACTTAACGTGTTCTTCCACTCACGTCTTTATTATTATGTCAAAATCATCAAGTTATTGAGTGCGACCATTAATATTTTAGATGCTGATCCTAAAAAGTAATTTACTTACTTAATTTAGTTCAGGAATTTTTAATGTGAATACGCTTGACGCGGCGCCGCGGGTTCAATAGCATTTAACAATAATTCTCTCACATGAAAATAATGCTTTAGCGCAATTATCTTACATTTTAATTGTTTTATCTTGTATCTTTTATGTACTTTTAATTAACTAAGTAACTACGAATAATAAAAACTATTTATTATTCGTAGCTAAGTAAGATAAAGTTTTGTACGTGACCGTAAATAACTTGAGAAATATTTAAAATAATAATTGTATCTGTGTAACAGCAGAGAAGAATAAAAATGATATTAATTTAAAAGTATACGTATACCGAAAAAATGCAGTTACTCGAATTACGATCCAAAGTATCAATTGAACATACATAAAAAGCATATACTGTTAAAATCCTCCGTTTTTACTTATTCTTAGTAGGGTAAAATATACCCAGGGTCTACTAAGACGTAGCATTTATTCAGATGCATAATCGACCTGTCGCAACTGGAGAAGGAGAGGACCCACGACGTGTGGCAGGAGTTGGAGTGCGGGTTCGGACGCGTGCACCTGCTGCTCACCATCAGTGGCGCGCACCGCGGCCCACCGGACAACATACTCACCACCAACGGCTACCACCAAGAGCACCATGTGGATGACAAGTTTGTAAGTGGTAGAGTATAATTAAAATGAGCGCTGCTTGCCTTCGAACTTCAAAGTTTGGCGAGTTTAAATATTAGAAGCAGTGTGGCGGTCAGCAAGCAGAGCAAATCTCTCCTGGTCAGCACGTAGCATCGGCCCCGCACGGCAGCTATCCGACTCACTGGATACCGTGCAGCAGCTTCACAGTTCCGACTCACTGGGACTCACTGCAACAGTTCCGACTCACTGCAACTCTCTGGCACTGGCGACTCAAGCGACAAGACTTCAAGATTCGACCTCCGGTCTTCGAGGGGGAGTGATGTGGCGGTACCCACAATTCGCCTAACATTCCTGCAACGCGCTATCGAAGTTTTCTGAGCGCGTTGATATATATACGACAGCTGAAATATATCACGTGGGCTCCGGCCTGACCGAGCATACCACCTCGCTCGGTCGGAAGATCTTCCTTTGTGGCCTCCACACATATTCCCACAGCAGCACATAAAAATATAATATGAAAAATGTTACGTAGATAGTAGCGTGGGTCTCGTTGACCGTATATACGAAATGTGACAGGTAGGGTAATAGTGACACCATAATATTTGTTGTTGCCGGCGTTAATTTACAGATTGACAGTAGTAACTAAAAGTTTAACAGCCACACTCAGAAATATTTAATGATGATTAAGCTTCAATTTAATGAAGAGTTTGACAGATAATGTATGGGGCGTCAAAATGTTGTAGTTCTATGTTGTAATTTAAAGAGTGATATTTTATTCAATAATAGTCCAAAACTTATCTGGACTTTTAAGAGGATCGACCTTTTAATGATGTCTGATAGCTGATAAGCAGAGGTCAACTTGGTCCACGATGTTTTCGAATGCGCTTTTCGAATATTTAAACAATTATCACGTACAAACTGCAAATTGAGTAAATCGTAAAAAACCTTATTGATTCTCAGATCCTTATCTTATAGATATTTTCAGTTATCACTACTTAAAATTAAAATACTTGCGGCACTCGGGGACTGGCGCGGGCGTGGTAAAGTTATTGCATAGCATTTTTTATCAACGTATGCAATTATAATTCGCATACGTCTAGTCGCACGCACACAAACACCATGTCGAAGTCTTACTACGCCGCGCCGCTCGGAGTGGCGCGTGTTGGGTTTTTTTCGTTACGAAATTTCTCGATTCGGTCGCCACGCTTAAAAACCTGCGCCCGCGATAAAAGCTATGCAGTAGCATAAAACTGCAACTCCTTTTGACATTTTCCTACAGTCCTGGTACCGGCTGGACAAGAACTGGAACGAAGTGGGCGAGCTGAGCGTCACGGTCCACGGGGCCAAGGGTCTCAGCGCGCACAACATCAGCGGCAACGTCAACTCGTACTGCGTGCTGGAGCTGGACAACTCACGCATACAGACGCACACGGTCCGGGGGACCTGTGATCCGAATTGGAGTAAAACGTTTACGTTGTAAGTTGAAATTTTGTTTTTTAGGGTTAAATCCGCCTACAGATAAGTAGAAGGTGGCGCAACAGGGTTACAATGTTTTGAGTTACAATTATTTTATAAACGCAGCTCTTCTGATGTTGCGAGTGTCCATGGGCGACGGTAGTTGCTTTCCATCAGGTGACCCGTTTGCTCGTTTACCCCCTTATTTTATAAGAAACATATATTAGCCCTTATTACTTTTTGGGTTTCTCCAAAGTTAAAAGGCTAAAGATGTAGAATTTAGTGATGTGCGAATTGATGATGATGGGATTTGTGATTTAGTATCTGGAATACCGGAGAAAACTCGGAGCATTGAAATAGGACTCCGTGCTGGAAACCGAATATCCGTGTCTCGAATACTAGAGATTTAACTCGACGCTTCAATTTTCAAATATTTTGTATCAGCGAAGAATTTTACTTTCAATTCTTTAAATTTTTTTAATTCCGTATCTGAAGCACACGAGATAATCCATGCGTTGAAGGAAGTATAATATCTTAGGTACGGTAACTAAGTAAATAACGCAATTTAAATACATATGGCAAGTGCATAAATTATGCACATTTACATAAATAGTGGCTATGTGCCAATCCATTAATCCAATCAAATAAGGCCATCCCCCGAGCTAACGACCTTGACCATACATGTGACGCGTTGCCGAGATCGCACAAAAATCCTATTTTTTTTTTCCTCCTAATCTTAGTTCAAAATTGATCTAAAAAAAAATTAAAACGGGGAATATGTAGTTCATGAAATTGTCTATCTATTGTCGTGTGTTTCAAATAAACGTACTTTGTAAATACTAGGGAGATGCTGAAAGTATGCTTCAATTTTAATAAATTGGTATATCTTTGGAAGCTAATATCGTGAGTATAATAAGCAAAAATAGAACATTTAAAACGGGGAAAGGTATGTTGATATACTAAAGATTATTGCTGTATTTTTATTATAACTTTGTAGCTTTCAAATTATGAGTTTATAAGGCTCTAAATACGGTAAATTACGGAATCTCCGTAGGGGAAGGCCCTTAAGGGCGCTTATTGTTACTATTTAAATAATTATAATGAAGATGAAATAAAATAATATTTAAAGGTTATAAATGATCGTATAATGGCGCTAATTGTGTTCATTGCTCTATAATATCTTCCTATGCGTGAGATTCACATTGTTCTCTCAAAGTTATTTGTTAATAATTATCATAACAATTTTATTATAACTTTTTAATTTATTAACACCGTCATTGTTGTCAATTGTAATTAGATCAAGATTATATATATTCCTTGTACGTAGGTAACTTATTTAAATGCTTATTTATTACTACTAAGTACAATAGGTATATTATTTACAATATTACCATAAAATGATTGTTATACTTATTATAATCAATTCACGGGATCTGCATTTTAATGTGATATATTTTATATGCTAATACAATATCCATAAGTACTTAATATTATAAATGCGTAAGTGTGTCTGTCTGTTTCTCTGTAACCTCTTCACGCCCAAACCGCTGAACCGATTTTTTTTATGAAATAAGGGGGCAAACGAGCAAACGGGTCACCTGATGGAAAGCAACTACCGTCGCCCATGGACACTCGCAACATCAGAAGAGCTGCAGGTGCGTTGCCGGCCTTTTAAGAGGGAATACGCTCTCTTCTTGAAGGTTTGCAGGTCGTATAGGTCCGGAAATACTGCTGGTGACAGTTCGTTCCAGAGTTTTACAGTGCGCGGCAGAAAGTTACGCGAAAACGCACGGTGGAAGACTGCCACTCATCAAGGTGATGAGGATGGTATATTTTTCGCGTGGGACGATGGCGAAAAGTTGCAGGTGGTATGATTCCGAACAATTCCTCAGAGCACTCCCCGTGATACAACCGATAGAGGATGCAGAGTGAAGCTACATCTCGGCGTAATTCCAAGTGGTCCAAGCTGTTTGAAACACTATGGCAGTCAACAATTCGAGCGGCCCTTCGTTGGATACGATCCTAAAATAAATACTTTTTGTCCCCGGAAAAAATGTACATTTCTCGCGCGATAAACGAATTTTTGCGCAACGGAGTTGCGGGCGTCATCTAATATTGTATAAGCTGATAAAACTTTTTACTAATGAAATGTAATGACTGAGAAACAAGTCAGTAAAATAATATTATTACGAGTTCGAAACATGTTGAACCAATGTCCTGTTATTATTTTTAAACCGGTTAACATTGAGACTTATTCACCATTAAATCTTAACTCTTGTTTCAGCTCAGTAAACGACGTTACGTCCACCGTAGACATCACGGTGTATGACGAGTGCATTCTCCAGTCCATGAAGGGGGAATGTATAGGGCAAGTCTCCATACCCCTCCTTCGAGTAGTCAACCATGAGAAGAAGTGGTACGCGCTGAAAGACCGCTCCAAGAGGAACAGCGCGAGGGGTCATTGTCCCAGGATTCTTCTGGAAATGTCTCTGACGTGGAACCCGGTAAGTTTTTTTTTTTTTTATTAGAAGTAATTTGTCTTTAAGGCTTTTCGCCCACATCCTGTATATGCCGCACACACACACGCACGCACGCACGCACGTACGCACGCACGCACGCACGCACGCAGACACGCACGCACACACACACACACACACACACACACACACACACGCACACACACACACACACACACACACACACACACACACTTCATTATAGTTATTAATAAACCTAAGAATTTTAATTTTTGTTGTATTAAGATTACTAATTCTCAGAATATTTATATTAATTTTGTTTGTTTTTTTTTTGTTTGTTAGCCGCACCCTTTTTATTGTAATTCGGTAAAAAATCCCCCATAGGCCATGCGCTGCACCTAGTTTGGGGGACTGCCACTTTTTAAAAACATTGTAAATTAATTTATGAGAATAAAGACTTGTATTTGTATTTTTATAAAACAAAGTATGGACAGACCGAACTTACTGTTTACATAGTAAGCAATATTTCTATGTTGAAAAGGTAGAGACTATTTCACGTATTAGGAGCGACCCTTTATTGTTCTTATTTTACCTTGATTTAACCTTGTATGTTTCGGGAATTTTCGATATAAATTTTTAAGAGTTGTTAAGTTGCTTCTTCGAACGAATTTTCCACTTTTTACCTGTTGCATTTACTTGAAAACTGGTCCTCTAAGGACTTTCAAAACGTGTTACTAACATTGCTGCTTGACGAGATGGCTCCATTTATAAACCCATCTTGCAACTTTTACAATTTACATGTTAATAAAAGAGAATTTTATTATTTCTTAATATCCTTTCGAGTTAACATTCACCAAACATCGTCAATTAATATCTATTGACGATTTCTTAATAAAAATAATCGTGTGGGTAACTGTTACTATGTTAGTTAAAAGTTAACCGCGTTTCAAAAGGTTTTTTATCATAAAATTCGATTTGTTCATTTGCATTTCATGCATAGGCGTAGCAAGCGTAGTGAATGAAACATGCTTAAAATATTTGAGATGTAACGAAAATTAACTGTAAATTAGCAACTTATAAGCTAAGCTGAACTGATATAATATCAGTTCAGCTTAGCTTATATTAGTTCAATTTTTGCGATGGATCGAATCAATTTATCGCAGAATAATTGCTTTTATTAGCTTTTACTATGATGAAAGATGTCACTTATATACCTAGCTTAAAGAATTGGATATCACAACTATGCGTTTGTTTCAGATAAAAGCATCACTGAGAGTACTAACGCCTAAGGAACGGAAGTACATAGAGAAGCCACAAAAGTTCGATATACCACTAATTTACAGCAATCTCAACTTCATCAAAACGGTCTTCAAATACATACAGAATGGAAACGAAAGTTTCAAGTAAGTTATAGCCTTAAAAACTTTCCTATGTAGACTAAGATTGTTATATTAGTCTATATAATAATGCATGAATCATAATAATATTGTTGTGTATTTAAACAAAAATTACTAAGTTTTGGCAGTAGTTACAAGCCAGTAGACACCGTTATTAAAAGTTTCTGTTCTCTTAGCAAGCTAAGGGCCTAAGCTTTATAAGAAAACATATTTTCTAAGAAAGCCCCTTAGCCATAGGACTATTCTTAAATAAATATTTGGCATTTCAAAACAGGCTATACTTAATTAAGCAGCAATTACTTAGTAACGCCTCCGTGGTCCAGTGGTTAAAATTCCCGTGGGTTCGATTCCCGCGTTGGAAACATGTTATTTCCAAGTTTGGCTAGGACAATGCAGGCTGATCACCTGATTGTCTGACAAGTAAGATGATCCATGCATCGGATGGGCATGTAAAAAGTCGGTCCTGCGCCTGATCTCTCGCCAGTCGTGTCGGTCGTCCGTCCCACTGGGTTATGAGAGTAAAGGAATAGAGAGTGCTCTTGTGTAGTGCGCACACACTTGGGCACTATAAAATTACTCCTGCGTAACTAGCCTGGTTTCTATGAAACCGGCCACCGTCACCGAAACCGGTGTTGGAGTTATTATTATTATTATTACTTAGTACTGTTTGTAAATTTTCTTGTTGTATTTATAGAGTTACATTAATTAGTCTAATTGCTACGAAAGTCTAAACGGACAATAATTTTAAAAGCCGAAGTCGTTTTACAGTACGCAGAATATCTTATTCGAAATTTGAATTTTTGAACTGGCCACAGAATAGTATGGTTGACCAAAGACGGGTTCTTAATATTCGGAACTTATTAATTCTAAAGTAGAGGTATTATTCCCTTAATTGTCCTCTGGTAGAGTAGAATTACTATTATTCTCTGAACTTACGTACCTACATCTTGCCCCACCCTACATACCCTTATCATTTTGAATTTAGAACAATGTATTTTATGCGCCAAGGTGCTATTGTTTTTTTTTTTTAATCTAACCCATTTTTAGGTTATTGTTTGAGTGGGAGAACCAGGAGAAGTCGGCGATGGCGCTGACGGCGTGGATGACGTTCTGGTACTTCTTCCGGATGTGGATGACGCCGCTGCTGCTGGTGCTGCCGTTCGCACATTACTGGCTTATTTTGAGAAGTAAGGTTCTTTATAATCAGATTAAAGATCAGTCAAGTTATACAGGCTGTAACAAAACATAGTGATTTTACTTTAGGGTGCTAGTTTTACAGGGACACATATACATTTATACACCCTAAAGCAGGGGTTCCCAATCTTTTTTAGCCTGCGGCGCAGTTACACGTTACAATTAGGGCATCGAAACCCGGACCCAATTTTCAAAACCCGGGTTTTCGGGTTTTTTGTTTGATGAAAACCGGGTACCCGGGTTTTTCGGGTTTTTTCGGGTTTTTTAAGAATTCATAAATTAATAATGCGAAAATACTTTACACATGATTTTCTGCGATCGCCATCACCTATCCAGTAAAATACTATTTAAATATCAGTGTCTGGGGTCGCAGCAGTGCCCAACCAATTCTCGAGTAAGCTGGCACGACCTTATCATACTTTTATCGAAGCGACTATTTTACCTCTCCTATATTTTGGATCTTATCAAAGCTAGGGATTAAGATTTTCGGGCCAAAATTAAGTATTACAACAAGCTTCACCTCCAAATTACATATTATTTAATGTACCTATTTGTATTTTATGAAATATATAAAAATCTATCCAGAATTTTTGAAGACATTAAATGGAAGAATAACCTTAAATATAAAACGTATGCCAACAAATCATTATTTAATCTTTTACATTTTTATTGCTGGTTGTCAAATTATTAATAATTATTTAGTCCTAATTGATGTTGGCATACGTTATACCTGTAAATAAATTTTTGTGCCTAGTTTTTACCTGAAATTGCCTTTTGTCTGTCTTGCTACGGTATGAGACCGAATGTTCTTTGTAATTTAAGGTAACTTTTCTCTGTCATCTAACTTACTGGAAAATCTTACATTACTGAAAAATCTTACATTACACTACACCTCAAAGCTTTTTTTGACGACCTCTGTGGCTTAGTTGGTGGGCTCTTGGTAGCTCAAGCCGGGGGTCGCGGGTTCGAATCCCGCCGACGGAACAAAAGTTTTCAAAGTTCCTGGGTCATGGATGTGTATTAAATACGTGTATAATATAATAAAAATCTTAAATTTATATATACTATAAAAGTATTAAATATATTTCCGTTGTCTGGTACCTGTAACACAAGTCCATCAGGTACTTACAACGGGGCCAGACTGACGTGGTGTGAAGCGTCCATAGATATTATTATTATTATATTGTAGTTATTAGTTCTAGTCACAATAGACAGAATTCATGTCAGATTACCATGTAATTAATCAGAACAGACCACGTGGCAAATGCGGAAGGTTGCTTTTAATGAGTTTGGAAGATTAACCATGGTGGTATGGTGTCACACACAAAAAATTATCTCTGGCGATGTTGCTGATAAAAACTCGGCTTGTATTTCATCTGGGTTCACTAAAAATCACGTGTTTTAATAATTCCGCAGTGAGTATGACATCCACGGTCGACTAAAGAAATCCATCATTCGTCCTATTATGTGTTACCAACATCAGTCTCTCAAGCAATGAAAAGCAATCTGCCGCATTTGCCAGACTGCAATACTGGAATACAAAATGGTTTCACATCATACTTGATGGAAACTCCTCTGCATGGTTTTGTCAGTTTCTAGGGGCTGGTTGCTCTCTTGGAACCTTTTTACTGATTGCATTGTCTTAATATTGTCGTTATTTGTTATATTGTGAATATAACAAATTATGACATAAAGCATAACGACAAACAAGAATCTCTTTTAAGGTTTTTAGTAAGTTAGACGACTGAAAATAATGACTTTAAATTGCAAAGAATAAAAATAAATTCCATACACTGTATTCAAAAATTCCTGACAGGTTTTTAGATATTCCAAAAATACAAATATCCCTAAGAATTTGTTGATGGGTGTATTTTATCAGCAACGGTCCATACAAGTTACAACGTTTTGTCACTAACTAGTGACTTGCCAATCATCAAAAGTCTACGGTACTTTCAGCAGACTTAGAACCCTTTGAAGCTGTCCACACTTTATTTTGTAAGCCTTTGATCACATAATAAAGAAAACTGTGGTCAATCACTGAATGTTGATTGAAAACTATAAAATAAGTTTAACAAGACTTGCTTCTATAAAATTTGAAAACTTTTTGCGATGGATAGATTGTTTGAAGATACTTGGCTTTTTTTACATTGAATAGTTTTGGTGGGATTTTCAAAATATTATTATTGATAAATATTTTTGTGACAAGTAGTCTTAAATGCTCTTGAAATGAAACTTTTTCTTTAAAATATTATATTTTGTTTAATTATGACCAATAGAAATAATTAAACCTATACTTATGTTATAAAAATAAAGAATTTGTATGTTAGTTTGTTATAAATACCTTAAAATATCAGGTCTTGCCTTCAATAATTATCAAAAAAACGAAAAACCCGAAAAGCTCGAAAAACCCGGGTTCCATTTTTGAAACCCGGGTTTTTTCGTGATCCCCAAAACCCGGGTTTTCCCGGGTTTTCGGGTTTCGGGAAAACCCGGTCTCGATGCCCTAGTTACAATATTTTGTCACGGCGCGGCGCCCTACTCTAACTAGCTATTAGAAAAAGATACATAAATAAGCACTTTTAACGATTATAGTTAGTTTAAGGAGGTAATTGGTAAATAATAATAAACAAATATTTATTAACATTTTACTTTATTAATCTTATACAATTAATCTTTACACAATTATAATTTTATTCTATAATATATTTTGTGGTTTCGGGTAATAAAATAGATGATCGACTCACGGCGCCCCTCTTGCCTTTCCACGGCGCACCAGGGCGCCGCGGCGCACAGTTTGGGAACCCCTGCCTTAAAGTATTATTACGTTGTTTTGTAACAGCCGGTGTAAAGACCGCTGCAGCAGTTTAATTTGATAAAAGGTTATAAAACGTAACAAATTCCAATAACAACTTTTACCTTTATAATATTAGCGAGATTAGTACCTAAGTAATTGCATGTTTGTTGTAGATGAAAACCAGCAGTTGAGCACGTCATGTCAAATTGAAGAGATCGATGAAGAAGAGGAAGAAGTACAAAAGGTATGTTGTTAGGGTTCCGTACCCAAAGGGTAAAAACGGGACCCTATTACTGAGACTTTGATGTCTGTCCGTCTGTCTCCAGGCTGTAACTCAAGAATCGCTATAGCTAGACTTCTGAAATTTTCACAGATTGTGTATTTCTGTTGCC
This sequence comes from Cyaniris semiargus, assembly GCA_905187585.1. Lineage (NCBI taxonomy): Eukaryota > Metazoa > Arthropoda > Insecta > Lepidoptera > Lycaenidae > Cyaniris > Cyaniris semiargus. The sequence continues at coordinate 9,142,052 of LR994554.1, read as the reverse complement.
GCTATAACAACACTATAAAATTAATATTTAAGGGGGGCACCCATAAAACAAACGTGATTTTTTTAGGTTTTTTCGCTCGTAATCAATAATGGTAACAGGTAGGCACTTGAAATTTTCACAAAAGTTTGTACTTTAATATTTAATAATAATATTAAAATATAATAAAAATTTAAGGGGGGCTCCCATACAAAAAACACAATTTTTGGCCTATTTTTGCTCTATAACGGTACGGAACCCTTCGTGCGTGAGTGCGACTGCACTTGACCGATTTTTTACTTAACGAAAGTAAACCATAAGTCACCACCAAGTATTTTGCTGAAAGACGCTTATTTTTCTCTAATTTAATAGTTTTGGTACGTGATATTACCTAAAAAATATATTGGTATATATTTTTCAGTAAGTATAATAATTCTACATTTAAGTATCTTTTTAATTCATACAGGATGATAAGACAATCAAGACGCGGCTAAACGAGCTCCAAGACCTGACGTTTACGATCAAGAACAGCATCGACTACATCTGCTCGCTTTTAGAGAGAATTAAGAAGTAAGTCAAAATATTATTTAAACTAGATATAGAAACATTATTATCTTTATAATTTCAAATTTAGAACATAACACGCCAAATTCCTATACAAAACGCGGGCTAGCCAGAGGCCACACACGTTCTTAAGTTCAGAATTTCAAATTTAGAATAGGCCAGGTATCTATCATAAAGTTAATATACCTAGCGGAATAGAGAAACAAAGGCCCTGAGCAAGCGAGATGTCACTATCAGTAACACTGCGTGGTAAAAAGAGACGTGTGATACATAACAGCAGAACTCTTTTTTTTGACGTCCAGTCGGCACTTATCGGCACGTTGACAATTTAATCTCATAGAATTCATGTTCAATCTTGCTTGTGTAAGTGTGTGTATACGTACCATAAAGTTAATATACCTAGCGGAATAGACAAACAAAGGCCTGAGCAAGCGAGATGTCACTATCAGTAACACTGCGTGGTAAAAAGAGACGTGTGATACATGACAGCAGAACTCTTTTTTTGACGTCCAGTCGGCACTTATCGGCACGTTGACAATTTAATCTCATAGAATTCATGTTAAATCATGCTTGTGTAAGTGTATACATACACATATTTTCACACACAGATGTAAACCAATTTCGGTTTCGTTTGACAGCTCGTTGCCCTATTCCGCTAGGTAAGTATAATAACTTTATGATACGTACAGATATTTTTACACACAGATGTAAACCAATTTCGGTTTCGTTTGGCAGCTCGAGATTGTTGCTCTATTCCGCTAGGTTACATATTAACTTTATGGTATCTATACAAAATGCGCATGGCTTACACACGTGCTGACGATCTCAATGTCTTAAGGCCCCCATATACGTGGAGGCCGATCGTATTCGTTTTTAGGGTTCCGTATCCAAAAGGTAAAAACGGGACCCTATTACTAAGACTTCGATGTCTGTCCGTCTGTCCGTCTGTCTGTCACCAGGCTGTAACTCAAGAACCGCTATAGCTAGACTTCTGAAATTTTCACAGATTGTGTATATGACGTGTTGCCGCTATAAAAACAAATACTAAAAATAAAATAAATTAAATATTTAAGGGGGGCTCCCATACAAGAAACGTAATTTTTTTTGCTATTTTTTGCTCTTAATCAATAACGGCAACACATAGGCAATTGAAATGTTCTCAAAATACTTAATTGTATTTGTATATTAATAATTAATTATAAAATTTAAATAAATTAAATAATTGAGGGGGGCTCCCATACAAAAAATTCAATTTTTAGCCTATTTTTGCTCTGTAGTGGTACGGAACCCTTCGTGCGCGAGTACAACTCGCATTTGGCCGATTTTTTCGTTTTCGTTCGTTTAATGTATGTGTCCCGGATAAGTATGCCTGTTTCACAATCGCTTATACCAGAAGTGACGTGAAGAAAAAAGGGATGACACTACGATGTTGCCACTTTTAATTTTTTCTCTTTCTTGACAGACTATATATAGGTATAAAATTTTCCGAGAATTAAAATTTCTTGTAAGACAATCGTAAAACACTCCCATTACTAAACATTACTGCCGCATAGAAGTTTAATCGTCATTAAATATACTTATCTATATTTAATGATAATTAAGCTTCAATTTAATGAAGAGTTTGACAAATAACGTATAGAGCGTATGTCAAAATCTTCATGTAGCGCTACGTCAGAACTCTACATATTATACACCGTAATTCGAAACACGAGCTGCGTTTTTTCCAAATTCAAATCCGTGACGGAATCCTTTTTTCTTCACCGCTAGTTTAGTTTTTACTATGAAAATTAAATATGAAACTATATAATTATAGGTCTACCAGAATCTGATGGCAATTTTTGACAGCAGATTTTGAAAAATATCCTTGATCATTGGATAAATTTTTATATTTGCAGGTTTAACACACATTATAATCAGCCGCTATAAGAAAGAAATAGGATCAAAATATTTTATTCCAATTACTCCGGTATTGCTAGAGTCAATTTATTTTCTCACTTTTTGCCATCAGATTCTGGTAGACCTATAGTAACGTTTTTATTATTGTTTGTACCAGAAACACTGAGGCCTTATTAACATAACGTAATTTGCGTTTCACAGTAGGTAGCGGAAATATCAAAAATATTTTTTAACATTTCCTCCAACAATAAATATTCAAAAATTTGAGTATTTTTTCTTTATAAACATAACTTGCAACATCCTTACATCCTTACTAATATTATAAATGCGAAAGTCTGTCTGTCTGGCACCACTTCACTTCAAAACAAAATATTTTCTTCCAGTGGCGTGTGTCATAATAATATATTCATGAAAGCCGGTTCAGTTTTTTTTTAAAACTACTGCAAACAAACAAGATTTTATTCTTTATAAGTATTAAATTAAGTACAATTAAAAACGTATAAGAGCCAATTTACATGTAAAGATTACGAGAAGGTACGATACGTGGATTTTTGAGACATTCAAAATTTAACTAATATTTACTACTCACGAAGGTATATTTTGAATTGACAGACTTGCGCCCCGCAGTTGGGCTGCTTGTTCCGTACTTGTTGTAATGTGAACTGACCCTAAGAATACCTATTTATACTTCAAAGCAATACAATAATATGTTGATATATTTTGGGTCACACGTATGTAATTTATGTAATTTTTAATATACCTTTAGCAAGGATTTTCTTCGCACATCACGTCCCTCATTCATCACGAACACATACAATAAGGAAAATTTGGGGAAAACACGTTTATATAAACACACGTGGAGGATGAATTCCTTTATCAATCACAAGCTAAAATAACAAACATCCTACAAAGTTATGTCATACATTATTTAATTCTATGCTTATATTGTAAAGATCAAAATTTGTTTTTCGGATCAAAAACGGAGCCTTAAAAATATTTTTAAATTTCGAAAATTAGGGCCTGTCCACATCTCCACGTCTCGACGTCGTCAATGTGGAACGGTGCGGTAACGTGGCACGGTACGTTGACGTGACGTGTAAATTTACGTCAACGTAACGTAAAAATGCACGTCTTTTTTCTTCTCTTTCTCCGTTTTTAACAATAGCAAAAGCAGAATACGTATTGTGCGGTCCACATCTAGATCAGTAGTGAAGAATGTAGCAGTTTTACAAGGCATAGCGACGTACAAGGTTGCTATAATATCGTGATGTGCATTTTACGTTACGTTAACGTAAATTTGCACGTCACGTCAACGTACCGTGCCACGTTACCGCACCGTTCTACGTTGACGACATCGTGACGTGGAGATGTGGACAGGCCCTTATTTCACGAATATTTCAAAATTTAAAAATTATTTCACGATTAGAAGGGCGCGTTATCAGTGATTGCTTTAGAAATTCTAAATTCAAAAAAGATTTTTCAAAATTCGATCGGGGACTAGTTCGATAAGGGATAAAAGTTTGCAGGCTAGGAATTTAATGTGAGCGAAGCCGCAGACAGAGAGCTATATAAAATAAAGCAACAATACTTATTACATGATGTTTTCCTCAAAAATATTTAAATGAATATCTTACCTTAGAGATTCACTGAAATATTTTTAAAGGAAAACAAAACATTTCCTGGTAGCGATTATCTTTGTATCTAAACTCAGTTTCTTTATTTGGAATTTTGGCTTTATTTTAAGTAGAGACTCCATGGAAGCAGGCTATTTTGCAAAACGCTTACGCGGCCCTATTTTACCGATTAGATCTTCGATATTAAGGGAATCGGGAAAATATGGAAAAGTATGATTATAGAGATAAAAACTTTGTGATAGGACAACGAGATGGCCTTCAGGGTTTTAAATATACCAGCAATAATAAGCCATATTGTGAGGGAAATAACGTTGAGTTTTGTTTCGCAGCCTGGTGAATTTCAGCGTGCCATACTTGAGCTATTTAGCGGTGCTGGCTCTTATAGGGGCCGCTATCGCCTTCTACATAATTCCGGCCAACTATTTATTTATGGCATTTGGTAAGTGTTTTTCATTTATTTCTCTTCTAATACACAATTTTTATACGAAATCATGGTTATTATCAATCGACTTCAATTTTTTGTAGGTTTTTGCAAGTTTTCTAATGATAATACGGCCACGAATGGCTCTTCGGAATCATATTTTTTGACCGTCTGTTATTTCTATATTAAATGCCGAGGGTCCTCAGGTTTCGTAATAATGTGTGGATTGCTTAAATATTACTTTTTTTGATTTGCTTGCTCATCAATTATTACGGAACTTCTTAGACCTACTTAAAAATAAATCTTTATACTCATGTAATTAACTTTTAGCTTCTCGATCTTAACTACGAGTACTACGGCCTAATGTTATTGTTACAGGTATATATAAGTTCACTCGCAAGTTCCTCAACCCGGACCGCGTCCCCAACAACGATATCTTGGACTTCATATCCAGGGTGCCTGATAATGAGATTTTGGTACGTATTGCAATGTCCATCTACCAGCCCTGGATTTATGTAATAGGCAGTATATAGGCCATGGCCTATGGGCGGCAGCGTCCTAGGCGGCTAGAATGGCGGGAGAGTTCGTACATAGGGGCGGCGAAATTAAAGTGGCCTATACTCATACAAAATATAAATCCGGCCCTGCCATTCACCATTTCAGACACATATTTTAATGATTACTTAAGGAGTTACTTATAATTCAAAGAGATTAAATTATTAGTAAAGATTATAACTTAAAGCTTATACATTTTTGACCACTCTTACGGCCACACGCAGAAAGTTAATGAAGAGTTTGACAGAGAATGTGTAGAGCATCTGTTTTAAAGTTCATTAAATTAAAGTTCAGAAATTGTTAAATGTATCAGATTGTTGCCGTTAAATACATACCTACTCTAATGATCATTAGATATATTTAATTTAAGAGTGCGGACATAAATCCTTATGGCGGCTTTACTTGAGCCTACGTTGCATTGGTGCTACGATTTACGAAATCTCGTAGGCTCGTAGCACTTTTTTGTTTGGTGAATCATGGCTAATGCTTTAATCTTACAGCTTTCCGGTATTTAAATAATTATTTTTTGTTGAAAAATCTGCAAACAATTTCCCGGTATCACTATTTTTAAACAATACCTACTATATAATGTACAATCCTAATGGTACTCGTGTGTAGAGTCTACAATTTCTATAACACTTTACAATGTGTATCGCTTTAAATCTTTTTTATATAAAGCCTACGAACTTCCAGGTCATCTGCATTGCAATATTAAAAACTTTTTGTCGTAAAAAAAAAAACAAAATGGAACCACTGCTAGTCGAGGACATCGTTAGCGCGGCTCGGGCACAATTACTCCACTGAGTTGTTGCTCTCCTGACATCAATTCGTCGTAAAAAAATATAATACTTTTTTAATTAATAAAATATCAGCCTACAAACATATTTATTGTGGTCTACATAATACTAGGATTTTATTTGTTATCGTTTTGCATACGGTTTTAGTCCTTTTTAAAACAAGATCTTACTTGAAAAATTCTAGGTGTTGTATCATAATTTCAATAAAACAATAGAAAATATTACTTACTCTAATATATAACTAGTTTGGGTTGAATGATATTAGTTATTAAGTAGACTTTTCTTGAGCTCTAAACCTAGGCAATTTCGGGCTTAAAGTATTCCTTAAATTTTACTGCAGTGATAAAATAATTAAATGTATTTATTTTTATATTTTTTTACAGAAAGAGTGGCGAGAATTAAAAGTTCCAGAACCGAATCTTAGCAGAAGTAACTCGATGAAAAGAAGATAAAGCGTCAGCATTTAAATAAAGTAAGGTTTATGTTCTACGAGGAAATTGTTGCTCAAGTTCGAATTTAAAATAGGAATAGAACGTTATAAGAAGGTCGTCGCTCAAAAAATCATAGACAATACGGGTTTCAAGAAAAGAACGTAAGATTTGGCTTTGAGGACATTTTTTTTTTCATTTCGCTGTGCCAAAACTATTTTAATATTTAATGTGATAAACGAGACATCTCAATATATTTCAGCATGGTGAAGCTAATATAAGTTACCAAGGCTGAAAGGTGTGTGTTTTTTATAATCTAAAACATTCCGTAAAGTAAAATTCTGTGTTATGGGGTATTTAAATAGCTCTGAGTCATTGTAGTGTAGTTATTTATTAAGTTTAGTTAATATTTATATTTAACAATAATTTGTGAATTGATGCCTCAAATTGAGATGCTAATGGATCTATTGAGGTTTCTTGCCACGTACACGTCTTGGTTGGGCTCGGGAACACTTAGCTCTTTCCATTCCTCCTAGAAAGAAAAAAAAAGTGTCAACTCTTGTTTAACAATCACTATTATAATAATAATTATTATAATTATCCCCTCCATTAATAGACAATGTTTAAAAACATCACATTTTTATTTGACCTAGGACGCATTGGACTGAAAAAAATTTATTCCGGACATTTTTTTTTTAATTTAAATCATCCAAGAAGAGAATTCGTCAAATGCGTTCTTATTTTAAAATAAATCTGTGTTTTCAAGTTATTTTATACATAGGTAGTTTAACTGTGATAACTGAAAAGTTAGATGATACATAGGCTATTTTTATTACTTGATATTTTTTGTAGTTGGAGGTGTTAACTCAATAAATTGGCCTTTATTATTTAATAATGTAAATAATGTTGAAATAAGTACTACAAATAAACAGTTCAAAGATTTTCTATTGCTGCTAGAAGTAAAGAAACCTACAACAAGTAAATATTATATAACAAATGTAATTTAACGTAAGTTAATCACAGAGCATTTGCAGACTTTCGCCGAGAAACAAAACTTGTAAAGCTAAAAAAATCTTTAATGTACTATATTAAGAAAAAGTCATAGGCAGTATACAGACAGACCTACAATAATTTTGTGGTGTTCTGTCAAGTCAGTGTTGATAGTAATATGTCGACTGGGGTTGAATAAACCCGACTAAATTAAATAGGACCGCCACCTGCCTATGTATCAATTTCTCTAATGGTACGTTCAAAGTTATTTTGGCTACTAAGTGGTACAATATTTTGTAAACATCACATATTTTGTATGTCACAGTTCAACCGAAAAATATTTTGTACAAAAAGACGCATTTAAATAATCTCGAAATGTATTGTAAGTATTGCATTGAAATCAATGATGTATCAATAGAATTATTCTATTAAGAGACTGAAAATAACTTACCAATAAGTGATTATCCGGTATTCTCGAGAAGAAATCTAATAAATCATTGTTCAAAATTCTACTTGGGTTTAAATATTTCCTTATGAACTTGTATACTCCTGAAAATATATGCAAAGTATTACTGACTGACTCTAAACTAAGCAGCTCAAACGACTGAAATGACTGCGAGTTCAATACTTGCGAGATTATATATTTACATTATAAGTTACATTGAACCTATAGTCCTACCCATAGTACAGAAAAAAGCGCCTATTTACTACCAGCTAATAGATATATTCTTCAATTCATTAAAAAGGAGGTTGAAACTAAAGTTCTTGCTTAGGTACACCGAATTTACGCAAGGAAAGACGGGGACTCGCACTAGTTTGTCATTTAAATATCATTGAACTTACCAAGACCCATTAAGATATAATTGAATGGGAGCAGATAGACGCCCAGAGAACCGAGCAACAGGAATGCTATGGCCACGTAACTAAAGAATGGTACCTTAAATAACACCAGACTAGAAAAAAAAAGATCATGTTAATTGAGCTGTAAAAAACGTGAGGATATAAGCTAAATATTATTATGAAGAAGTGTAAGTTAGTGCGGTGTACCTACACTACTATTTTACGAAAGATTAATAAAATGTGAGTATGTAAACTCTACACTGTAGTTTGTGTGTTTAGGCTCTATAGAGTTAGGGCGTTTAGAGGACTCAACCCCCTCTAAGCCCGACAGAAATGGCTTTCACAGAACTCTCTGGAGCCTGATTCACAATGCGTAGGTGGTTCGCCACAACTTTCGTGCGACTTGCGAGAGAGCTAATAAAAGCGTGCCACGACACGACAAGCGTACGTATCCGAATCAAACGAAAATTGTGGTTCATCTTAGGCTGGTTTTAGTGTTGGTTTTGCTCTCTCTCATGAAAATTGTGGCGAACCACCTACGCATTGTGAATCGGGCTCCAGATTATGAAAATATAGTTAAGGCGATACATCGAATACAAATTAGACCGCAAGGGCAATTTTATACTTAATTTGTATGAATATAAAGTCGTGAATACGCTGCGGCCAGAAGCTATCGGCTCGCTCGGAAAACATGCGACAAAACGTAATTTTAATTATTTAAAAAATAACTAGGAGCATTTAAGCAAAATGCTTCTATACGATTTTGAGTTGCAAAGGTGTCTATTAATTAGACTAATTTCCTACAATAAATCTATTTTCGTTTAAAAATAATCTTCAAATTTCGTATTTTTAAGAGGTCATTTCGAAAATTAAATGTATCGAGGCAAAATACATTAATCGTGTTTCTAGTTCTTCTCAAACCTAGATAAGGCTATAAAGATATGTATATCTCATTACCAGATTTGTAACATTTCTGAGGGTCCTATAGTATTACGTCAAAAAGGACAGATTTTTCAATATAGCGCCTTAATGCGACCGAGCTATGGGTAAGCTAAACTACTAACCACTAACGCGGATTAGCAAGTAGCAAGTACATAATATTACGCAAATAAAAAACAATAAAACCTTATGGCGTTGAGTTTATAAGAAGTCGTAACTTCAATATATTTCATAACCACTAAAGATTTTATGGCGCCTAATTACAAGCTAATTGTCGTAAACATAATAACACTAATTATAACTAGCTCAGAGTTATCATTCCATTGTCATTCTTATATCATTGAAATAAAGTTCCTCATAGAGGTAAAATAATTATGTAGGATGTAATAAATACGTCAGTGACTTACTTGTGTATTTTTTCTGCGTGGCTCGAGATGAACTCTATGCTGTTTGTGATGGTAAGGGTCATGGTCTGTAGGTCCTGTAGTTTTCCAGTCACGTAAATGCCTTCCTGAATCAAACAATAACAAGAAATAGAGAGACAAAAAATGTTTTTATGAGACAAAAACTCAGCCAACCGCAAACTACGGTAGAAAAAATTAGCCATAGTTTTTGCTTAATCTTTGACAGAATAATGGAGTAGTTGAGTCTTTCGTCCCGTAAATGTCCGTCCCAGTGGTACGAATCGCTAGAAGCTAATTTTTATTTTCGTACTTCCGGCGGCGATTCCTTCGAATATTTATGGGACGAAAGGGTCCACTAAGAATGAAAGAAGTAACTAAATTGTAACCAAATAAACTTTAAACTTACTTTGTTTTTTTTATTCTCTTCATGTTTTGTACTCTTTACGTCGTGGACATTATCTGAAATAATAGAAGTCCAATTGAACGAGATTGGAGTAAGAGAAGTATGCATATACTCGTAGTAAACTGCAGCTACATACAAGTATACAATAAAATACGTAGCAGTTATCTACTAATTTAAGCTTCCCTAAAAAGGTAGGGATAAAGAAAACAGAACTGTGCAAATAACCTAAGTCATGTGAATTGTGAATAGGTATTTAAAGTTAATACCAGGTGCTTGATTCTCATACCTCGAATGCCATTCTAATGTTTACAACCTGCGATCAAAGCTATATTCATTCAAGGCACGAGAATCGAGCCTATGCTAACATCGAGGTAGTGCGCACCAAATTCTCAATGTCCTTAAGTGTCCCATACCTTGATGTCGGTTGATCAGCCAGTAGTAGAAGAAAGGCAGAAGCAGCATCAGCACAAGCGACCACAGCGTAATGTAGTGGCAGAACACTATCCAGCATAACACCGCCAGGAGAGATAGCTCCTTGTCGTCCCATTCGAAGAGACGCCTGCAAATAAAATCGCATCTATAGTATTCAGTAGACAGAGCGGGCTGTGCAATTTTGCTGTGTTTTCTAATAAGTATTACGATCCCGGAAGACGATTGACTCAAATGAAATTGAGATTTATTTAATCATTGTATATTTATCTGATATTTAGCTAACGGAAAACACGATTCACTTATTTTGACTCGATAGTTTTATTTTTCGAAATTATGAATCTTTTTGGGCATTTCATATTTAGGTAAATCGCATGCATTCATTAATTTGTGAACGAAGGTAAGGATTAAATGGTTTGTGAAAAAAGTTGTCAATTATAAAGACCGACCGACCGGCCTTTACTAAAAAAGTTTTTTTTAATTAATTGAATATTTTCGCATACATTTGCTCCTTGGGAACATGAAAATCTGCAATGATTTTTATCGCGAGTCCACGAACGAGTCGACAGTATTTCGACCCCAATACTCGAGTGGCCGTGGAACATTCCACTCAACGCTTATTTACTTCATACTTACAGCTAGGTAAAGCTTCATAAATCATAAACTACCTGTCTTACTATTTATATGTGGTTCTACTACCGTAGAGTCCGTGTGTTTTATTGTCACGTGTTTTCATCATTAATAAAATAATTACAGCACGTGACAAAACAAAATAAAGTCATAGAATTTTTTTAAATTTTTACCGTAGTCAGCACTAAAACTTTACGATTTAATCAAATTAAGTATAAAATATGTAACATTAAATATGAATTAATTAAAAATATGAATTAATTAAAATTAAGTATGAATGTGTGACTGTTTGTAACCTTTTCGTAGATAAACCGCTAAATAGATTTGGATGAAGAGAATTGTAAAGTCTCAGGAAGGGATATAATAGTAGGTACCTACTTATGATAGTATATTTCATGATAAAAATTACGGCTCCCCACATACCGAGTGATATACGAATTTCTACATCTAAGTTGTATCTCACTTATGGTCGGTTTTCAAGGTTTTTTGACTGGAGTTTATGTATTCAAAATTGTTGTTGATTGGTTTGCTTTTTGACGTTAGCCAATCAAGAGCGCTAGTGAATAGATAAACTCTTGTCAGGAAATGGCCGGGGCCATGTTGCGAGTTTCTTACGCCGTTTCTTGTCTCCGGGTTAGTTCCCGAACAGCTGGTGGTAGGCACGTTCAGAAAACATTTGAAAAAAAATTATTCTGAATAAAAATGTTTGTTTTTTTTTTTTTGAGTTTTTGAAAACTCAGGAGCCGGACATTGGCCATATTACTCACTTGAATACTTCGTGTTTTTTCTCTATGAAGATGAAGACATTGGTGACAAACTGGACGTTGGAGTAGATCAGCCCCACGTCGAACTTGGGCGGTTTCTTGATGTGTTTCACCTCCTTCGGTTGGAACAACCTTAACGTTGCTTTGAGCTGAGAGTTTGAACATTGTTTAGTTTATGTGAACAACTATGTGTAGGTAATTATTTATTGAAGAGTAATAAGTATAATATGTTCCGAATATGGACTTTGTAGGGGCCTTGTTTTGGAACCGCAGTTGAAGCAAAAGACCGGAGCATTACCGGAGTTGCAGAGTCTTAATGTTCCCGTTACTTTGGCAAGGTCTGCGCTGGTGGAGTACCGCCGATTTTTAAGAGGTAGAGCTGCGTCCACTACCATTTCTTTGCAATTCGAGTCCTACATATTATTATTATTTTCGGCGAATAAGTAAAAATAAAGGTAAAAAGAATTAAAACCTTAGATGTAACAAGGTTTTAAAACTTAATATACTTACCGGATCCCATACTAAGGACATCTGCAGCAGTATCCTGGGACAGTTGCCCTTCGCGTTGTGTCTCTTCGACCTGTCCTTGAGCGCGTACCACCGCATCTCACCGTTTTGTACCCTGAGCAAAGGTATTGATACCTTGCCGATCGAGTCGCTTATCATGCTTAGCGTGCTGTCGTACACCTTGATGTCCAGAGTTGATGATACGTCGTACACGTTGCTGAAATCGCATAATTTTTAAATTATGTTTCGAATATTATCATTTCTAGAATAAGTTTTTTGCAAAAATCGTACGTCAAATTTGTTCCTGTCTGGCCGATCTGGCCGATCGCAATATTTGAATGTATCAGACGTCCCTTTGTTCGTGTTCACTCTATTTTGGCTAACAAAATATTATCAACAGATTATTTGACAACTTCTTTGAACCGTGCTTGAACGGTAGGTGGCAACACAAAAATCTTAACCTTGATCCGGCTCGAAGGACCATGAAGAAAACAGCAAGCGGACTTATAAATTATTACATTTAAGACCAATTCTACGGCTCAGAAATCTGAATCTCTACAACCCTCCTTATAAAGTGACATTAGTAATCATAGTAGGTACCTAACTATAAACTTGATCAAGAGCTAGATAGCGCTTAATCTTAATGAAAATGGAGGGAAATCTTAGCTATCATATTTTATTTGACTTACAACATGTAGGTTTTATTCCATTTCGGTTCCGCGCTGCTCCCCGCCCTGTGAGTTTGAACCCTTTCGTTGTCAATTTCGAGGACACAGTAGGCGTTTGGTTTACTCGGAAGTCCCTTTGCCTCGATCACCGCGACATGTAACACACCGACGATCTTCCAGCCGTGTCTAAATCTGTGGATGGGCTGGAAGGTAAATATTAGAAAATTATTATCAAAATGGAATGATTTATTTCTTTCTGCTCATAGTACCTAAAATTATTTAAATTCAACCGAATTTTTTTTTAAATGTTTAATCTACTCGACAGCAGATGGCGCATTAAGAACTAAACTCTAAATTTGTTTTGGATTTGTGACGCCAGTTGGCGTCTTTTTTAACTTTTTATAAAAATGGTAAGAACATGCAGAAAATTTGAGAATTGTACAGGTACATGTCAAGTGAAATAAAATCAATTTTAAGTTTCGAATTATTGGTGTCACCAGGTCGCGGCGCCCGCGCCATAGAAGCGCACGTTCCCTTATATTCGTGATTTCAGTACTTGTAATTTTTTTTCTATGCGCATAGCAGATAATTAAAGAAACACATACCCTTTTTTCATAGAGGTCTATAGCATTGGTTTCGGGTGTTCCGGGTGCACGGATGACGCACATCGTCACCGTAAAATGTATCGCTCCGAACCCATTCTCCAGCTCCTGCCAGATCTCATGGGTGCGCTCCTTCTCGAAACTGGATAGATCTAAAACACAGCTTTACGAAAAAAACAATTTGAGTAAGAACCTGATTATGAAAAGTAGTGCCACTAAATTATATAATGATAAAAATATAGCATACTGGCTACACCATACAAAATAATATTCTTTGCTTTATGTGCAAAATAATACCTGTTTAGTACTAATGATTTGGAATTTGTTGATGGCATCTCAATTAACCCAAGAATGAAACATTTTTAGCATCATTTTTTTTTCATAAATATACAAACCTTCCCATGGAGTTTTTCTGCTTCCCTCTATCCCACAAGGAGATGTGAAGTTCGTGATCTTCAGACATGTGAAGTTCAAATCGTTCCCGCCATTCCGGCTGCTTAGAACCAGGAACACTTTTGGACTTGAAAGTTTCTGAACCTAATCTAAAATTATAATAATTTTCAAAATAACTATTAATTAAAAAAAACATCACTTTCTCGATGAAACTAAATAACAAACAAGTTTATTAAGTGATTAGTTGATTGTTTATCAAAAACGATATGTGCGTAACGATGGTGCTGCGAACTGGTGCCACCAAACTGAAATATTTTGTTTTTTATTATTTACTTGACATGTGCATTTACCTAGCTAATGCACGTTTCCTAAAGTTCAGTGTAGCTTACCTAAATTTACAATACAAGTTATGAGAGTGTCCATCCTCAGTGATTACTGGTAGATTCTTGGCGTTTACCAGCACAACTGTCACTATGGTGTCCCATCCTCTCGACTTCTTGACCTTAAAAACCAGTACCGCATATTAAGGAGTAGTAACTTCAAACTAGGCCTTTATTATTAAAAAAAAAGCATTTTACTTACCTTTTCTCTCGTGCTTGTAGCAAGCTCCATAACGGCGTAGGAATTACTTCTTGGTAAATTAATTAAGGACTTCGGACGCCATCTGTTATGAAATGACTGGCGTTATTTAAAATATGTAACAAGTTTAAAAAATATATTTAAGATTCGAAAATGGAAATAAAAAATTATTTAAAAATCTTTAATATTAGGTCCCTATTAATAAATCACTTTTATCGCTAAGCCGCTTAGATTATGCTCAAGATCATTTGGGATTTCTTATTTGGGGATTGAGATGCTGGTTTTTGTGCATTTTCTGCTAGCAGTAAGTGTGCTTTTATAACTCTGTGCACATAATAATCATTTATTTAATATTAATAAGCTTAAGAACCAGTGGCGTAACTATAGGTCTACCAGAATCTGATGGCAAAAAGTGGGAAAATAAATTGACTCTAGCAATACCGGGGTAATTGGAATAAAACATTTTGATCCTTATTTTTTCTTATAGCGGCTGATTCTGTGTGTTAAACATGCAAATATAAAAATTTATCCAATGATCAAGGATATTTTTTGAAAATCTGCTGTCAAAAATTGCCATCAGATTCTGGTAGACCTATACTAACTATAGGGTGGCAAGGCTGGCAAAAAGCCACGGGCCCCCGAACCAAAGGGGCCCCGGCCCAAGAGGCCGCGAGGTCAGAATTTTTTTATACATTGTTTTATTATTAACGTGACGAATTTTACTGATAGGGCCCCATCAATTTGCCACGGGCCCCGGATGTTATAGTTACGCCACTGTAAGAACTTACAGGCCTTTCCTTCGTCTAGGATATTCTATATTTTTAAAGGAATTATTATTCATATTCTATTTTTTTCAACAAATTAAAATTCACAGCCATTTATACACTTTCACTCGAAAAAATAAACTAAGAAAACAAAACAATTAGTGGCGAACATAGTATAATTATTCAGATAGGTACTGTATTAAATTATTTTATCTTATCGACAGAACATTGATAAATAATCCAAGATTTAATTGATAAAATATTATGTTTACAACTAATAATATCACCGTTGTAACCTTAACATATAAATGGCGTGCAGTAGAAAAATAGTTTTAATCTATTACTATGTCGATTATTATCGTTATCTTTCTATGTTAATCCAGGGTTTTACTAAATCAAGAGTGTCCTTTTACCCCGTTGCTAGTCTTTGCTAAAGGGATAGACTGAACTGAATATTATAAGCAACATTTTCTAGGGCAGCAACTTTCCTATTAAAAGAAAATGCTGTTTTATGAAATATCGCCTCAGCCCCTTCAGACTTGTAAGAAAAAGACAAAAGTTGCCTATATTCAGTAGTGTTTCCATTCTACATAGACTTAAAACTGAAATCACTCTGTATTTTTTAAATTACAAGATCAAATTTGGTAAAAACCGTAGCTAGGACCGAGAACACTGAACTAACACCACTACAAGGCTGGTGTTACACCTTACACACGCCCTATAGTAATATAACTACAACTTACAAGGCTGTTCTCAGTCCTAGAAGGAATGTAAGCAGTAGAAAACTACTGCTTACAACCTCACTGAGTTGTAAGTAGTAGAATAACTACAAGGATTGTATCAAAAAACAAAATATCTACTTATTAATAGTGAATTAAGTTATAATACAATAGTTTAAAAAACTAAAAAAACACGTTTTTTCATTTAAAAAAAATTCACAAATTTTATCAATTTATTGCATTGTCATTGGCTCTTATTACGTATTGCAAAGTTTCGAATTAATAAGACTACTGGAGATTGGTAAAAATCGTGCTCAAAGATTCCGTAACATACATAATATACAGTTACAGCCCAAGCTAATGAAGCTAATAAAAGCGTGTTAAAATATTAAGCACTATGTTGTAAAGTATAGTGCAAATCCACGTAAGTATAGCGTTGGATAAATCCGCGTATCTGACGTATCAGCTAATTTAAGTTTTCGCTGGCAAATAAGCGCTAAGACTTGATTGGATGATGTATTGATGTAAGTTTCGTTCCACCTATAAGAATTCAGAAATGAGCCCAAAATAAGTTAAAATTCAGTCAATTTTAACCCTGTTAAATCAGATCTATTGCAGATACGTTGACTTTACGTATGGTTAATTCGCGGATTTGCAATATCCCCGACGATATGTAATGTTTGTTGTTATTTTAATATTTTTATTTACGTAATATTATATTTACTATTCACTTTGATTGACTTCCATATTTTACTTTATAATATTAAAAATAGTAAGTAGGTACTTACTACCTAAACTACACTGACGCTACACTGTCAACAAGAGGAACTATGAATTTAATTTTGAGCCTATTAACTAAGTTATTATCTCATTATTTCGAAATCATATTCTATGATGTCACAACAAATTATTTTGATTGTTGGATTATTTGATAAAGGATTAGGAGTTGAGCAATGTCTAATTTTTATTTTTATCTACCAATAACTCATGACCTTATTTAAATACTAAATTTTGATTGGTACTCAATAAATTGTTTTAAATACTATTTAATATTTTTATTGAAAACTGGCCAGCTATCATGTAGAAGAAATCATTTTTTACTACCCAAGTTTTTGCGCAGTACACAAGGTTAAGTATCTTGTGTATTGCGCACACACTGAACAACTTTTAATAGTAAAATAAGAGAGTATTTATAACCAATAAGTACGAACGACCGATACGACTGGTGAGAGATCTGGCGCTGCATTTTACAATTGCCTAAAATTATTTACTTGTCAGACAATGGTGATTAGTCTACATTATCCAGTGTCCTAACCAAACTGATAATGACAAGTTTCCGACGTGGAAATCGAACCCACGACCGAGGTGTCAAGAGCCACGCTATCACTACACTGTGGAGGCATTTCAATTTTCATGCCATTAATTACTAATTAAATTCTAAAATATGGTACTAGGGGTGACCTTCTTAACTGCATTATTATTCAAAAAGTAGTTTTTAATAGGTAGTAAGCTACGTTGCGATCGTTCAAGTTGTCGCAGTCGATGTCACTCGTGAGTCGCGGGGTGCCCAACAAACATTAGGACTTCCAGCGATGTGAAAATTAGGAGCTTGTTTTTATAGCTAACCCTGCAATTGATAAAAAAATATTATGCGGCATTCTTTAATCACCCCTGTAGCGTTCTAGATAATTGCTTTTAATATTAAAATTTCCTGGAAAATCATGCTCTGAGTTATCCTTATTAATCTAATATATAAAATTCTCGTGTCACGGTGTGCGTGGTTGAACTCCTCTGAAACGGCTCGACCGATTTTCGTGAATCTTAGCGAGCATATCGGCTAGGGTGGAGAATCGGACAACATCTACTTTTATATTGATAAGTGGATAATTGTTGAATAAATAATAGTAAATTATTACAGCTCGAGACTGACGGCGACCATAATGTTTTATGCGACGGGATAGCGATGAACGTTTCCATGGTGCCATACTTATTTAGTCACTTCAATAAAATAATATTGGCGAAATATACTTTATATGGCAAAACAACATTGCCGGGACAGCTAGTAATTATTAAAAATATTGTTTACGAAAAAAAAAAATGTTGACGTGGACGCGGACGAAGTCGCGGACAACAGCTAGTAGAATGAATTTATAATAACTGTGTATTAAAATTATAAAACTGAAAATGTGCCATTTTCCTACACAATACTTATTAGGATTTAGGAATAACATATTAAGTATGTAAACAGAAAGATAATTTTTGGTTTCCCTATCTATTTTTGTAAACCAATAATAAATAATACAAACTTTCCATTACGATAATTATTTTATTTTATATTTTTATGGTTTTGCGAAAAACTTTTTCAAACTCAGGTCTATTTAAATATTAAATTGGCCATCTGTTGAGGAGTAGCGTACCTAATTTGTTTTATTGAGTTTTCTGCATTTACCGCTAGATGGCTATCACGATACAATGAAAAGCGTCTCTTCGATATTGGCATTTGGCGCCACTGGCGGCTGGCGCTGATGTCGTTTGCGTTTCTGTCATTTCAGATATATTTTGCGGTAGTTATTGTAAATGTAAGGTTATGTGTAAAATATCTGAAAAATAAAAGTAGTTTGTGTTTGTTCCTCTATAAGTTTTAAAAATTAATAATGGAGAAAAGAAAAGAGTATATAAGTGCTCGTAAAATATGCCGTTTTTGTTTGACGGACAGTGATCCATTGGCGAATTTGTATGACAGAATCCAAACATCAAAGGATTCTGTAAATCTTCATTTAAAAATCTTAACATGCATTTCTGTTGAGGTATTTATCTTTTTCTTAACAATTAAATTTTTTACTGTTTGTTTCACATCATTATTTATTTATTTGTGCTAAATTATTCAATAGACGCCACCTATATTGACAATCGTTTTGTCTACATGGCGTAATGGCGCCTAACGTCTTTATTATAAAACTTAATTCTCGCGTGTTCTTAGCAAATTCTTGGTTATTAAATGGAATGTAACTATCAAATATTATTTTACTATAAAATAAAAATTCTAAGAATACATGGTTTCTTTAGATAAAATATTGCATTTTTAGATCAGTGGCTCCACCTACTGGATTTGAACTTTGATTAAAAAATAATTCATAATCCTTTTAATTAATTTATCCGGATTTTTTACAGGTTTTCCCATCAGACAAGATGCCCTGTTATATATGTCAACGCTGCAATACCCTCATGAACTTGTTTTATGAGTATAAACATATTGTCCGACAAGCGGATGAAAATATTTTGCATTATATCCAAGCTGGTACCACACTAGAACCTATCAAGTGGTCATCGTCATTGATAAAAGTGAGTATTATTGAGGAAGGAGTGCCCAATCTTGTAATGTTTTATTACAATTTTAATTATAAAATATTATAATTTTAATAATTATTTATTAAACTTCTATGTATTTGTTGATAGAAGAATGTCTGGTTTGTTGAATTCTTGACGTTTTTAACATAAATACAATTTTTAGGCTTCCAAAACATCCAAAGAAGTAATAATGAAAACTGTGGTGGAAGGTGGAGCGACTGTTCAGGTTTCATCTCAAGATGCCTCCGACACTGAGGAAGAGGAATATGCCAATGTTTATAATGTAAAGGTAAATAGTTTAAAAATTTAAGACAAAATATTTATTAAGATAGAATTTGAAATATTAAGAATACCTTCTTAATTTATCAAGCCCCAAACGGTCACTGGCATCCGAGATGGAGAGGCGTCCGTAGTCAACTATGTTTTGTTGATTACAGAACCCTAACCAGCTGATTTTTTGTATATTGATAGGTTTAATAGTTATATAATTTAAGAGTAACATTGTCCTACAAATAGAACAATCCATATTTTAGGACCATCAAATCAGAGTATGAAATCCTTTCTATCTCTGTTAGCTACCACTTTCGAGATTTTTCGCAGATAAAATTGTTGTTCGTCTTATCAAAATGAAACTACTCACAAAAAATTAGCTTGATAGTAATCAAAAAAAAATTGTTCTAGGGATCCCTATTACATTTTCCAACAAGTAGCATTGTACAATTTTTCTGCCTGTTCTATATTGGTGTAAAATGTCTTAAAAATATTCCTTAAAATTCAGATTTTAAACATTAACAATTTTAGAAAGTAAAAAAATATTCAATAATGCATAACATTTTTGAACTTTTTGTAGATTGGAGATGGAATCGACAGTGAAGAAAAAACAGCTTGTATAAAAGTTGTATCAGCTAAAGCATCCGATAGCATAACGCCATCCAGACCAAATAAAGGTAGAATTTAATGGTATTTTAGTATTTAGGTTTGAAATGTGCGTGTGTTCATAGCTTAATATTTATAAATTTGTCAAATACATTGTATTAATTTCCTATTTAAATCTCTAATTAGATATACAGGTTTTATGATACAATAATAATAGAACTCATAGGCAATTGTTTGTTATTTTCTTTTTCACTTTATTCTAATATTATTGCGAATGACATTTAATTAGAGATTAACTTTTTATAGTAAATATTCAGTGTGGATTGTAGACACTATACATGTAAATTATATTTGCATTATAATATTATATTGGATTGTATTTTGCAGTATATTATACTTTAAATGGGCACTTTAGTTGCTAAATGTATGGTGTTTTAATTCACACTTAGTTTTAGACCAAACTAGTTAAACTATAATTTCAGTAGTGCTTTTGTTTCAGTTATTATATATTATTTACTTTCAGTTGTATAATTTTATATTATAGAATTTGGCATGTCGTTTTATATAGGAAAATGAAGAATGAGGCATGTTTGTGTTGTGGAGATAAGGTGAGAATTATTTCTATTTTATTTATTTTTGCTTAGTTTAAAAAATTGCTGAAACATAATACATATACTTTTCTGTACATTACATGTTGTGTCTTTTTGATACCTCTTTAAATTCAAGAGGTTCATATTGCGGGAAAAGACGATGTATCAGGCAACACTTAGAAGTTACCAGTATACAGTAGTCAAAATCTGTTTACATTTAGAAACTCATAGACTTTAAAGTAGCTTAAAATTTAATTTTAATTATGAGCACGTAAAAGAATTCTGTCTTTTACGATTCAGAAGCTGTTAGATCTGAGAAGAATTCCATAGAGGGATGCTGGGCGTGCGATGAGTGTGACTGCACATACCCGCTGCAGCAGCTGCTCGACCTGCACAAGACACAGAAGCACCGAGCCAGGACGGTGCAGTGCGATAAATGTGATGCGTGAGTTTTTATTTTATTTTAAGTGTGTGTTTTACAA
Source organism: Cyaniris semiargus (assembly GCA_905187585.1). NCBI lineage: Eukaryota > Metazoa > Arthropoda > Insecta > Lepidoptera > Lycaenidae > Cyaniris > Cyaniris semiargus. The sequence continues at coordinate 9,120,854 of LR994554.1, read as the reverse complement.
ACGGGCATGAACCCATCCATGGGCATACCCAGGTAGGGGCAGGGGGGGCATTACTTACTTTAATTTTGTGAGTAGCATGCATGCATCTGCTCATTTCTCATTTTAAGAAATAATAATAATAATAACTCCTCCACCGGTTTTGGTGACGGTGGCCGGTTTAATTGAAAGCAGGCCAGTTACGCAGGAGTTATTTTATAGTGCCCAAGTAAGCGTGTGTGCAGTACACAAGAGCACTCTCTATTCCTTTACTCTCATAACCCAGTGGGACGGAAGACCGACACGACTGGCGAGAGGTGAGGCGCAGGACCGACTTTTTACATGCCCACCCGACGCATGGATCATCTTACTTGTCAGACAATCAGGTGATCAGCGTGCATCGTCCTAACCCCTAACCAAACTTGGAAATAACATGTTTCCAACGCGGAAATCGAACCCACGACCTCCGAGTCAAAAGCTGCGCTCTAAACCACTGGACCACGGAGGTGTATTTTAAAATAATCGGCCAAGTGCGAGTTGGACTCGCACACGAAGGGTTCCGTACCATTATAGAGCAAAAATAGGTAAAAAATGTGTTTTTTTTTTGTATGGGAGTCCCCCTTAATTATTTATTTTATTTAAGTTTTATTATTAATTATTAAAGTGTACATATAACTGAGTATTTTGTGAACATTTCAACTGCCTACCTATTGCCATTATTGATATCGAGCAAAAATAGCAAAAAAAATACGTTTGTTGTATGGGAGCCCCTCTTAAATATTTAATTTATTTTGTTTTTAGTATTTGTTGTTATAGCGGCACCAGATATACATAATCTGTGAGAATTTCAGTAGTCTAGCTATAGCGGTTCTTGTGATACAGCCTGGAGACAGACAGACGGACAGACATCAAAGTCTTAGTAATAGGGGGCCGTTTTTACCCTTTGGGTACGGAACCGTAAAAACTAGTATTATGTAACAATTAATTTTATAAAATTAATACCTAATAGACATTTTAAATTGGTTTATTTTTTTAGGAAATTCTTTAATAAGTATGATTTGTCTACACATTTGGTACGCCACTCTGATGAGATGCCGTTCCAGTGTGTTGCGTGTGGCAAACGATTCAAGAGGAACATATTGCTAAAACGACATGAAAAAGTAAGTATTACATGGTATTACAGTTTATTTGTGTTAAGAAATAAATAAAGAACCCAACTAACCGGACTAATTGTTGGAACCGGATAATTGAAAATCCGTATAATCAAATGTATGAAGAAAAACGAGATAGATTCATATGTATAATTATTGTATAGTACTTTTTATGTCTTTGTTAACAAGAGCGTCCGTGGCCCAATGGGTAGACCTTTGGTTCGCACTCGTCGAGGGTGCAGGTTCGATCCCGGGTGGAGGCGTGTACCAATGAGACATTTTCTGATCTCAAGTACATAATACGGACACTCATAAGGTGAAGGAAAACATCGTGAGGAAACCCGCACATAGTTGGTCCCAGACGTATTGACTAGTTCTTTCCTCTGGACTAGGCCGACTATGTTGCGAGAATGCCGTATGTGCTTGGGCAACCATACGGACATTTAAAAATCTTGTCCCAGGCACTACAGTATTTGAGGAGTGGTTACTTCGCTCTGAAAATACTGTATAAATCATCCACAACGGATGTAAAGGCCTAGTTTTTTTTAACAAAATCATAGAAAAAAATATTTATCATGAGATTGTTTAGAGATACATTTTAGGATAGTATTCCGCGAATGGCGAATCCGTAGAACTGAGGGCCGGATAATCGAGTCGAATCGATCTACTGTATGTATAGTTCGAACATAAAGTAATGTGTTTATAATTGATCGATCAAACGAGCCCGCCGAAGGCGGGCGAAGTTCGATCGAAATTATATGAAGCGTCTCGTTCTCGATGATAGATAACATGTAGTACTGTTAAGTATGTGTAAACTTCACAACGTTTAGAGATTCAAATTTGAATATTCCCGCGCCCTGTGCTGCCACCTCGCACGCGCCTCTCTCGGCCGACATATATTTCAGAGTATCTAAGCGATGTCACAGTTAAAACAAGATGATTACAGGGTTAGGGTTCGCTAATTAACATTAAATTAATGTTACTTGACTTTTATGGGTGGGAAGTGATCATCTTCGAACGAGACGCTTCATATAATTTCGATCGAACTTCGCCCGCCTTCGGCGGGCTCGTTTGATCGATCAATTATATTGCGCGTCTCGTTCTCGATGATAGATAACATGTAGATTTTCAGAGTCTGTGACGGAGCCAGGTTAAAATGTATTTGTAATCTTTTACATGTAAATGATACAAAGTTTTTAAACTCACATAGTTTTTTATTAAATGATTAGGTACTAAAACTTATAATCAGATAGTAACAACTTACAATCAAATCCAACAATATCAATCAAATTGGGATACATTATAATTAATAACGTAACGATTAATCGTCTTTACTTAAAATACTGATAGCAAACTTATCATTAGGTTCTGTAAGGGGTCTGTTATAAAATCGAGCGAAAATTGTTGACCCCTCTGTCCAGCCCGCCGTTCTCCTAATTGTGTCAATATTTATTCCTTTCCTATAGGCAGTAGACACAGATGCATGTTTAGTGCTATATGCACTAAATTTGTCGGTGTCAATACCGGCTTTACTGAGTAAGGACTTAATCCAATGGCCAATAGTTTGAGCATTTACCGGTTTGTGAGGTTTCACTGAAGAAATGAATAATTTTTTATGTCCTGCCCTAATTGGCTCTGTTACTTGTAAATAGTGCAGAAGTATAGTGGCCACACAAACTTTTGGGCGTTCCCTGAAATAAGGAATTATGAGTAATGGTTGGTTTCTTCCAAGCTTTGATGTCTTTACCCGATCAGGTATTTTAATCTGGAGCCCCGAGGAGCTGATGGTTATCTCATCTATGCTAATTAGGGAAATTGTTTGTAATCTATGGGCTGTAATCATAACTAATAATGTTGTAGCAATCTCTGATATAGTTTTCAGATTTAGATTTTCTAATTTATCTTGGTTTTCAACATATTCTAAAACTTGTTCTATATTCCATGTTTCTGAGTATCTAGGTGCAGGAGGGCGTTTCCTAAAAATGCCCTTAAAAAATCTAGATATAATGGTGTCACTAGAGATGTTACCTTTTGATATGAGTGAGATTGCAGATCTTGAAGTATTTAAAGTACTATAACTTGCATTTTCATTATATCTTAATGTTAAAAATTCTATGACATTGGCGCTGGTAGGATCAAATATATCATATTTATTTCTTGTGGCAAAATGTACCCATTTTTTGAGACATCCATCATACTGGTTAAGCGTGGCTTGTGATATTGAATCTACAAGAAAATCAACAGACATCTCGGGTATTCCTTTTTTCAGGTATGCCTCCCGGATAATTTCCCTACCACCAGAGAAAGTTTGTGTGACAGGGGGTGTATTCTGCTCCTGCAAGGAGAAAGTAATAGGAGGTATAATAGAAGTAATAGAAGGTTCTAATATTAATGGAGCTTCACACAAAAGAGATGTAAACATGGGGTACCATGTCTGCGTGGGCCAGTTGGGCACAATTACTATCCCTGTTGCCTTATCGTTAATTATTTTTCTCAATGCTCGCAATATTATGGCAAAAGGAGGAAAAGCATAGAAATATTCTTTTTCCCATGAAATTGTAAAAGCATCTACTACTGACGCTTCAGGATCAGGATAACGCGAGCAAAATATTTTGCACTTAGTATTAATTCTAGATGCAAATAGATCAATACTACAGGTTCCATACTTTTTTACCACTTTCTTAAAATATTTGTCAGCTAGCTCCCATTCCGTATCTAAGTTGGTATCGCGTGACGCAGCATCTGCTTCAACATTTTCTTTTGATGCAATGTATGAAGCTACTATCCATATCTTTCTGCTCTCGCACCACTGCCATATTTTACGAGCTAACTCACTTAAGTGGGGAAATTTTACACCACCGGCCTTGTTAATGTAAGCAATAGCTGTAGTATTGTCTATACGCATAAGAATTTCGCAGTTGGTAAGGTTAGACGCAAAGCATTTTAAACCGAAAAATGCAGCTTGAAGCTCAAGAAAATTTATATGACATTTTATATCACTATGACTCCAGAAACCTCGAGTAATAATTGAGTTAGATTCTGCGCCCCAGCCTGATCTAGAAGCATCTGAAGTAATAATTATTTTGTAATTTCTAATTCGTATGGGGTTAGAGCCAGTTAACACCTGAATCTTCCACCATGCCAGATCTTCCATTACATAATCAGTGATTGTCATGTAACATTCAAAATTATCATTATTTACAGTTAAGGCTAACCATTTAGCTCTCTCAAGTCTTTTGCAATATATTTTACTATACTCTACTGCATGTGATGCTGCAACTAAAACTCCTAGTAATTGAGCAAAGAGACGTATTTTGTACTTTTTACCTACTTGAAAATGGTTTATAAACTTTATAATTTGATTTTTCTTATCACTTGGTAAATCTACTGAGTATTTTTCTGAGTCTAAAAGGAATCCCAGGAATTTACATCTCTTACTTGGATTTGTATGACTTTTCTTATAATTTATAATAAATCCTAACTTTTCCAACAATACAATAATGTTTTTTACATTATTATTGCAGGATTCATATGTATTACCAATGCACAGTAAGTCATCTAAATAAATTAGAGATAACCAGCCATTCAAACGAATATTATTCATTACAGGTTTCATAATCTTGGTAAAAATATATGGACTAGTTGACAAACCGAATGGAAGACATGTAAATTGATATAATTTGCCATTAAATCTAAATCTTAGATATTTCCTACTGTTTATACACACAGGGACTAAAAAATAAGCGTCTTTTAAATCTAGGGTTGCCATGTAAGTATTGGGTGAAATTAAGTCTTTAGCTGCCCTGAGATCTTCCATTTTGAAATGAGAAGTTTGTATAAACTCATTCAGTTTTCGTAAATTGATAATAAATCTATTAGACTTATCTGGCTTCCTAACTAAAAAATATGATGATATAAACTGTCCCTTGGATTCAGTACATGTCTCAATAGCTCCTTTAGATAGAAGTGTGGAAACTTCTATCTCTATTTTCTTGTATTCATCTGGAGGCCAGTTCGGGAGAACAGGCTCTTTAATTTGAAATGGCTTGTATTTGAAGACTATTTCATATCCCTGTATGCAATTTAGGATAAAGTCATCTGTGGTAATATGTTTCCACATTTCTATAAAAAGTGCCAGTCTACCAGCTGTAAAATTTACCTCATTTACTTCCTCGGTGCAGGACGGTTTTGTTTTTGTGTCATTGGCCGTCCTAGGTTTTGTGAGGGTCGAGTTTGATAAGACCGGTTGGGCTTGAACCTCACATTGGTGAATTGTCTCCGAGGAAGATAGCCCACCTGTTTGACATTTACAGGTGGGCCTCGCCAGTTTCCCTGATTAATCTTCTTAATTACAGGTTTTCCCGGTGCTTTAAGTGAAGCCGATGCCTTTTTAATGTTTTTGGCATCTTTTACTTGATCATTAAGTTTTGCACCGTACAGCCATTCGTCTGAATCTGTTGCTTCCAAAGTAGATTTAATGTCCTTATCCAGATTCGGTGTAATAAAAGACTTTCTAGCAACTGAATGTTGGTGAAATATGTCTGTCATAATTTTTCCAGTGTCCCAAAGATATTTCATGAGTTGCACTTGGTCTATTCCATCCTCAGGATTTTCCATCAGCATTGTGATTGCTGCTCCCAGTGATATGAGACCTGAACCCACACAGTTTTGGGTATCGGTGAAATGCTGGTCTCTCTTTTTCGCAATCTCTGTTAAATGAGTGACTATTTCCAGGTTGACTTTGGGTGCCTCAGTGCGAAAAGTACCTTCCCTATTATATTTTTTAAGGAGATCCTTCCTAGTCTCATCTGTCACACCCTTGGTCATAAAATGGGTCCACTGTTTTTGTAATGTCTCATTAATATTAACTGTAGCTGCAGTAGGGACTTCTTCTCCCATTATTTGTAAAAATTCATGATTCCAATCCTGTTCCTCAGAAACAATTTCCTCAGGAAAAATCTCCATTTCGGTTGACATATTTTGCAATTCGTCAGGGGCACTATGGGACGGCCCTGGTTCATTATTTGACTCAATAACATCTGTAAAAGATGAGGAGTGTATGAAACGATAGTAAGAAACTGAAAGATCAATTTATAGTTGATAATATCATACTTGGTACTATTTGTACCTAGATAAGCTGGTTCTTGTTGAACTTTGCTCACCTATATAGTTGGTCTATAGAATTAGGTGAATATATACTGGAATTTCGAATGGAGATTTAATAAACGCTATGTTCGTATAGAACTGAGCACGCTCGTGTGGAGCTACTCAACATGATGTTATACCGTTCGTATGGAACGTTCATGTTTAGTGACTTTATATTATATAAAATCACCTTTATATATCTCTTACCTGCAGTAATGTTATCCTTTTTATGGGTTTGTACAAAATCCATGACGCATTTTGTCAGGTTGTCGATTTGCTCCTGCATTAGTTTGAGTTTTTTACTCGTTTTTCGATCTTCACGATCTCTTGATCGCGAACGTGACCTTGGCATTGTTGAAAAAACTAATTTAATTGAGATTTAATAACAATAAACAATTTTATTTGATTTAAAGAATTTTCTACGTCGGAAGTTTTTTGCACAACAAAACAATATGTCGGCCGAGAGAGGCGCGTGCGAGGTGGCAGCACAGGGCGCGGGAATATTCAAATTTGAATCTCTAAACGTTGTGAAGTTTACACATACTTAACAGTACTACATGTTATCTATCATCGAGAACGAGACGCGCAATATAATTCGTTGGCATTAAGAACTACATACTACAGCTTGGCAAAGAAGAGTGTGGATTAAATGAGGGCGCTTTTCTTTAAATACCGGCAACCCTACGCTTCGCTTTTGACACAATATGTACTAGAGTTGACAAGTAATGTAGTATTGTCATAAATAAAAACTCTTAGTTCCAGCTGTCACCGCGTCAGACTCTTCTTTGCCAAGCTGTACATCTATTCCTATGGTCTACTGTAATATAATATTATGAGTGCCAAATTAAATCAAAATCTAATCAGATGTTTTACATTATTTGATAGCTACATAGTTCTATATAAAAGATACTTCTTCAAATTTCCTCTTATAATGAAGTAAAAATAATATCCACATTGCATAAAATTGAATAAGTAATTAATAAAATTATAGCCTTTGTTTTTAATGTCAATATATATTTTTTTTTTAGTTTATTCATGCCGATTTGCCTCAACATGTATGTTCAAAGTGTCCAGCCACTTTTCTTTCATTGGAAGAGTTTAAGGCTCACAAGAAGAAGCATATACATGCACCAAGACCATACTCATGCTCCCAGTGTGATAAAACGTATGTACCTTATATAACAGTATATATTTTTCCATATTTTTTAGTAAAAAATGGCCCTGTGTGAATTTTTTTTGCCGGTTTTTCTCGCTGGATTAGTTGCCGGACCAATGGTAGGTATCTCTAAGAGCCAGTTCACACGGCGCGTTGCGTCGACGCAGCGCTGCCGTTTGACGCATAGCCGGCCACACGGGGGCTGCGTCATCGCAGCGTTATTACGAAGCAGTCTTAACGTCAACACCCCCTCCCGCTTCGTCGCGGGCGCTGCTGTCCGTCATGTGGGCGTTGCGACGACGCAGCGCGCCGTGTGAACACCTTGGTTACTTGTATGTAAAACAACGCAACGGCAGCGCTGCGTCGACGCAACGCTGACGCAACGCGCCGTGTGGACTGGCTCTTAAAGTCTACCTTATAGCACCATACCATTGGTTGAATCATACTGAATAAATAAGAGAGACTAAGATTTGACTGGGTAAAACACTATTATATCTACAAGAAACCTATTAATATATATGGATATGACAAAATTATGGTAAATATACGAATAACTAATAGCTGAAAGTCCACTCTAATGAAAAGAATTCGAACCTTTTTGTATGGTGCATGGCATACCTAAAGTTATTTTCGTGTACACCTATGAAACATATGTTAATCGACAAAGAAAATAATTACAAACAACAATTAATACTCTTTGATAAAATGTAGTAAATGATATACTTTTTGAAATATTTCAGATTGTATATTTAAAATGTTATTTGTATTACATTTTCAAACTGAAATAACTCAGAAAGTATATCATTTACTACATTTTTAACCCCCGACCAAAAAGAGGAGTGTTATAAGTTTGACGTGTCTGTCTGTCGGTCTGTCTGTCTGTCTGTCTGTGGCATCGTAGCATCCAAACGGGTGGACCGATTTTGATCTAGTTTTTTTTGTTTGAAAGCTGACATGATCGAGAGTGTTCTTAGCTATATTCATCATCATCAGCCTGCTCATTGCTGAAATATCACGGTTTATCTGGTTCGTTATAGGCCGATTAGCAACTTGCAGTCGTTTGATGGGTTTTATATTTTGCATTCTGGTTCGTGACACTTATGGAAATATTAATGGAAAGTTGACCCTGGTGCTGCAGCATCACCTGGTAATCAATAGGATACCCAACTCCTCACCAACTTAAAGCAGAGGTTTCGTGTTTGGGCTCATTTTAATTGCGACAACCAATAAGACGTATATAAGCAGTAAATATTTGCATGCTGCTGCTGCAGCATCACCTGGATTGTATAGGAGCCGAGCTCCGTATGAACCCAGGGTGGAGGTTTCATGTTTGGGCTCATATTGACGGCCTCATCCAAGAGTATATTTAAATATCGTATTCAAAGGGATATGATCCTGTTGATAGGAACAATTCTGCACTATAACCAACACAAGTTTAAAAAGCATAAAAAAATAAAATTAAGAAATTTAAAAAAACCCCCGCCAAACTAATTTAAAAAGTAATGAAATAATATTTACTGACTTTAAGTTTAAATAATTCCTAAGTGTATAGTAATATTTTAGTCCATAATTATTGTCAAGGTGTGTCGGGGGACCGCTAATGTAGATGTTTGATTTCACATAACATTATAGTTTAAAGGTCAGTTCACAGCGTACTGAATTGAGACAATCAGCGATACAAAATGCAAAAGTCGCTGTTGTCGTAGTTTACTTGGCGGTCCCCCGACACACCGTGACAACAATTGTGGACTAAAATATTACTTTACACTTAGGAATTATTTAAACTTAAAGTCAGTAAATATTATTTCATTACTTTTTAAATTAGTTTGGCGGAGGTTTTTTTAAATTTCTTATGTCAAAGAGTATTTATTGTTTGTAAACATCTTCTCTATCGATTGGCGTATGTTTCATAGCTGTGTACACCAAAATACGACATTTTATATGTACTTGTAAGTTTAGGTATGCCAATAAGGTTCGTTGTTCTTTCATTGCTTTGTTGTTTTAAAAGGTTCAATTATTGTTTTTTTTTAATAAATTTTTCAGTCCTACATTCTACAATAACATTTTTTTTTAAAACAGTGGTTTGTTTTCAGATTCAATGAAAGAGGACTGCTGCAGCGGCATAAGGATGTAGTGCATAATAAAACACTGAGTTTCCACTGCGAGTATTGCCCAGAGCGTGAGTTTGGGAAGACTAATATATTTACTTTTAAGTTTTTTTTTAATTATTTTAAGCTATGAACATACGCATTTTAGTTTTATTTCAACGGAAGTGATACAAAATATGTAAATTGTTTTTTATCATTTCCGTTTTCTTTAACTGCTATATTATTATGTTTTGTAGATTGTAAGGATTCGGTCATATAGAGGTCGTGCGTTCACTGTAAACGCAAACGTGTGACGCTTGTGGGTTGTGACGACCTTAAAAGTACGCGCACATTACGATGCCGCGCAGCGATGCGTACTTTTCATGTTTTATGACTGACCGATATACAGGGTGTAACGAAACTTAGTGATAATAATTAACTGAGGTAATTCTTGGGTTAAGGTGTATCCAAAAAGCAGAACTAAATATTTGTACGCAACCCGATTTTGGAGAAAAACACATTTGAAATCTTTGAAAAAAAAATTGAGTTACAGCCCTGTCCACTACTGTACACTACTCCACGTGGACTTTCATTCATAGACTCAGATTCGAACGCATCGATTGGTCTAACGCAGGCGGATAGCGCATGAACCAATCAATGCGTCGAAAATTTTTCATTCAAGGCTACTAGCTCCACATACTTTTTAATTTTGTGGTTCCGCACTATCTTAAGGAAAATAAGATTGTAAATTTATTCTTATGGTTTTAGTTTAATGTTCTTTTGTACATTATTGTTTTGGATTAATCGTATGAAATAATTTTATTATTTAATAATAAAAAATAATTATTTTGAGTACAAAATGATGTAAAATTTATTACTTTTACATTATTTTAAACGAGAAATCAAATATTATGTAAACGTGATACACTTTTTAAACTCTAACGTAATAATGCATCTAAACACGCTTCTCTTTCAAAAATAAAATATCTTTCGTTACTGAACCCTAACTTCATGTATGGAAGAAAAAAAGTTGTGTTTCAGCGCTGCTACTTTCACAGTGAACTCTATGTAAGGGACACATACGCACCCTAAAGTATTATCACTTAATTTTGTTATACCTTGTATATGAATATATCGGTCAGCAATAAAAAGTTAATATACCGATGATAAAATATACCGATACATAAAAAGTGTATGGAAATACGCCCCGCCGTAATATGCGCGTATTTAACAGGTTGATGACGTCATCTTATTAAACACAAATAAAACTCAATTTTACGTGCACTTTTTCCGTTGTGTATTTCGTTAAAATTTAAAATAATTAATGTTCATATATAGTGGATAAAGTGCACGTAAAATATGTATTTTTTTTTTGTTTAAAATTAATTTCCACCAAGAACCGACAGTACAATCAATTACATAATATGTCATCCTTTTATATTGTGGAATATTCCAGGGTTCTCATCTGTGACGAAGCTGGCGCGTCACGTGCGCGGCCACGCCGGCGTGCGGCCCTACCCATGCAAGTTCTGCGACAAGAGCTTCATCAAGTCACATCATTATACAAGGTACCGAAACTGTATTTACTATCAGAGGTTAGGGTAGGGTACTATCAGAGAAGTTAGTTCGTAGGCAGATGGCGGACCTACGTAATTTAGTCGCTTTCTGTCAAACCCAGTCGACAGATCACGCTTAATATTGAATTGACATAACTTGTCCAATTGACGTAGGTCTGCCACCTGTCTATAAATCAATTTCTTCGATGGTACAAAAAAAAGATAATTATGGGACATGCACGACGTCTTTTATCTAAATAAATCTGCAAGTAATGTAATAAAGATAATATGAACCTTTAAACAAGTCAGTTAGACGGAGACCTAATGTTTAGTAAATTGCAAACAAAATCCTTACTAAATATTGTTTTGCTAGACAGGTTTTAATCGCCTATATCTTGATCATACAACACCAATCAGAGCTTTTTTTTTTTAAATGTTATGTTCCATGAATGAAATACCTAATAATTATTATAGTCAAATTGACATACAATCAAAAAATAAAAATTAATTAAATGAATTTGATTTATTTTCACAGACATTTGCGCGTGCGTCACCGCAACGAACCCCGTGCGGAGGAGTACCGGTGCGAGCAGTGCGACATCACGTTTAGCACGCAGGACGAGCTCATATACCACTCCGCCATACACGCCACACAGAGCCTCACCTGCCCGCTCTGCCAGGAGAAGTTTGAAGATGTCGACGCTGTTACTACGCATATCAAGTCGCACGTCACCGGTCAGTGAGATTGTTTAAATAGAGGATTGTTTTAGAAGTTGTTAAGCATGCAATAGCGGTAATGTTTCGACATGGATAAAATGTGAGTATATGCACAAAACGCTTTGGCATTTTCCCATCTATGTTAATGCTTATGTTTTTTACTGCACGCCATAAAATGAGCCAAAGCTTGAAATACTGCTTTAGGGCGAGTCGACATGGCGCGTTAAAACAACGCTGCGTCGATGCAACGCGTACGCAAAGCACCGTGTAGACTCGCTCTTAGAGGTTACATGGTTTCTTAGAACATGCAAGCAATATTAATGCTATACGTGGGAGAGCCATGCTTCGGCACGAATGGGCCGGCTCGACCGGAGAAATACCACGTTCTCACAGAAAACCGGCGTGAAACAGCGCTTGCGCTGTGTTTCGCCGAGTGAGTGAGTTTACCGGAGGCCCAATCCCCTACCCTATTCCCTTCCTTTCCCTCCCCTATTCCCTTCTCTTCCCATCCCTACCCTCCCCTATTACCCTATTCCCTCTTAAAAGGCCGGCAACGCACCTGCAGCTCTTCTGATGCTGCGAGTGTCCATGGGCGACGGAAGTTGCTTTCCATCAGGTGACCCGTTTGCTCGTTTGCCCCCTTATTTCATAAATAAAAAAAAAATGTTAATACACATAAGAAATAAGAATGAGCCTGCCGCAATGCTTAATATAGTATTAAATGTTTGTTTAATAGAACTCCCATATCCTTATACACACTATTTTATTACTCAGGAAAAAATAAACTTTAAATAGAAAAGCATAGGGCTCAAAAGAAAAGCTTGCGGTCACGATGGTGGTGGTCGTCACTTGGAAATATCTGATTCAAATAAGTTGTAGACCAAAAACAATTCGTAGGTTGCGACATTTTCATCATCACACCAGATACCAGTGCGAGAAACAACAGGACTTGTTGGGCTGCAGCGAATGAAGTTAGAGGAAAAGAAAATAACAATAAAATAACAAAATGTACGGTTTATTGTTTCACTTAAATTAATAATACAGATCGAAATCTATACAAGATATAATAAATTAAAAATGGGTAAAAAGACATTTATGTTAAATTCAAGTTTTCAAGGTTTTAAAAATTAGATTTAAATTGTGTGTATTGTGCAATGTGCATGCATTACAGGATTTTACTTTATTTTTTAATACTATTTTTCCTTTCCTATTCACATTTGATCCTATTATTTAATTGATAACTTATTACTAATAATAATTGTTATTTATTATAATGCATCTTGATATGAAACAGAAGGCCTAGGTATATGAAAAGTTGTTGCATGTGAATCTGCGAGAAGTACTTCTGTAGAATTTTTAAGGTGTTTCTTAAAATATTAAATTTGCATTAAGCATACCAAAATGTAATGTCATTTCAAATCATTATCACCTTTATTAATTAATAATATAATTATAATAATTTAATATAATTATTATTGTAGAAATTTAGATTCAAAAGTATCGTAATTTAAAAATCTTTAAATTTTATACCGAACAGCTATTTGTTGTGTTTGCAGGCGATGAATTTATGTGTGACTTCTGCGAGTTGGTGTTCACTGCGCGGGAGAAGCTCGACGCTCACATGATTTGCGTTCACGAGGAGGAAATGCAACAGGTATACATACAAGATATCGCAGAAAAATCAACACTAAGGGCCGCGCTACACCGGAATGGCAGCGGCGAGGCGAGCACTTTCAGTGTCATATGATTTTAAACTTTATCTTCATTATTGTAATACATAGTATCGCTTGAGAAATCGCGGCCGCCAGCGGCCACGAGCGGCCACGGGCGGCCGTAGACTTCCCAAGCGATACTATGTATTACAATAATGAAGATAAAGTTTAAAATCATATGACACTGAAACTGTTTGGCGCGGCCCATTAAGGATACACGACGACAGCAGACACTAAACACTCAGTCTTATTCATAAAAATACCTTAAAATAAGAATAAGAATATTCAGGCTAAGTGCGGACACAGGGTAAGTCCGGATAATTCAACTTTTCACTAAATTAGTCAGTGTTTGTTTTTGCCTGGCGATACAGGCATACTGCACTGCAACCGCAAACTGTAGTACCGTACCGTAACTGTAGTTCAATTTAGCGTTAACTTGAATTATCCGGACTTACCCAGTATCCGAACTTACCCTGATTTAAACTGTATATTATGGAATGTCTGTGTGTACACTGCTGCGACAGTTAGTTGCAGATGTAGTTTCAAGTTTGGGCGCAATCGACACTAGTGTCGACATTTCTGTCGAGTGTCAGTGTCTTCATGTATATCTACTTAGCATAATATTATGCAAAAGTGTGTTTGTCTGTCTGCTACCTATTCACAAGTATACCACTGAACCTGTTTATAGAAATCCCCAGAAGTCCCTGAAAAGTAGTTCATATCCCGGAAAATGTTCCCTATAAACAAATTTCATCGAAAACTAATGAGGCCAGCTACTACGAAACCGTTTTGAGACTCAAACAATCTAACGAGAATGGCGCGTCCTGCTCTAACAACGTCATTTCACGTTTGTTAGAGTAGGACGCGGCATTCTCGTTCGATTGTTTGAGTCTCAAAACGGTTTCGTGGTACGGCCCCTGTTACGAGATGTTCTAGTTACGGATTGTTTCTATATTGTAGTAACCAAAAGCTTGGCAGTGTTTGAAGACTATTTATACTGGCCAAAGCGGTGTCTAAATAGCCAATAAAGCAATCAAATCGCACTGACTAGCGTACTGTTAAGAGTTTCGGAACACACCCTTGACTTTATAAATGATTTTCAGGATGTTCATGACGAGTCAGCAGAGATGGAAGCGGAGGATGAAGACGAAGACAATGCAATAATTAACGGTATGTTTTTTTGTTGTCTTGGAACTTTTTGTCGTCCACTACGAATAATAAAAATTTAAGGAAACGTCGTAACTCCCATACTTCAACCGTTTTAAATTTCGTTCCTAATCCAAAGGCCTCATTTTCCAATAGTTTACTAGGTTTGTAAAGCAGCAGCCTTACCCCCGAAACTGATATCAACTTGATACGAGTTTGATTTCGATTTCGTTTTTGATGTCATCGTAATGCGTAGGAAATCCGGAACAAAATCGTATCAAAATCGAGATGTTGACAGCCAGACAAGACGCCAGTCTTGTCAACGTCGTTATAGCAACGCCCGTCCATATTGTTATAAAGTAGCAGAAGGTTACGAAAAATATGAAATAATATTTGTGTTTTTTCGTCATACCATAAAAATACATTTCTTAAACTTTAGATGGATGTGCCCATTTTCTACTTTAGTGGGTTTAAAATGGTTATTTTCGTTAAGGAACATCTTGACATTAAACAATTAATATGTAAATTCTCTTTTGTAGTTACACTTAACATTTTCATACATCTAGTATTTGTAAAATTTGTATCCCTGCATGCCGACATTAAAAGTTAGTTTTTATTTGGAAAATAATGGTCCGTTCGACGCACGTACAAACGGAGATGTTGAGTTTCCTGGAAGAAAATCCAGGAATCGCAAAAGGGTACATGCGGACGAGCCAAGCTAAGCACGATACCGAACTTAAATGGGACCGTATAGCTGTAGAGCTTAACTACATTGGAGGTGCCATCAATCACATTAAAAAATGCTTGCAAACGAGCTATATTATTATGTTAAAATAATAATAATTAACAAAAAATAAAACGACACCATACCAAACGACATCAATCCAATAGTCGATACCTCACGAGCAATCGTGTAATTTGACGTTTGTAGACGATCCGCATTTGATTTTGTCGCGAGTACCTAAAATTCGATGATATCGAATGTTTCGATGCTGATTAGTTCCAAATTGAGTCGCAGCACAATCGTGCGCTAGTATAGCTGTCAGGAGTAGCAAAATTGTTGAGATCGAATTAGTTCCAAATCGATCCGCAGCACGATCGAGCGCTATTTTAGATGTCTAAAGTGTCAAAAATCTGATAACAGATTGATATCAGTTTCGGGGGTAAGGCTGCAGGTACCTAAAATTATGTTGTTACTAGTTGTTTTGCCATATAAAGTATTTCGCCCATATTATTATTTTATTGAAGGGACTAACGGCCGTTCCCAATATTCAATCTATCTCTGGTTTGACATACGACCGATCGCAGCTAACATTGAATTGACATAAAATATATGTCTCTAATGTCTAATGAGAGCTATTCCTATCTCTAGTAGGGCAAAACCAGAGATAGATCAAATATTGGGAACGGCCGTAAATAAGTATGTCACCATTGCACCGTCCATCGCTATCCCGTCGTACAATGGTCGCCGTCAGTCTCGAGTTGTAATAATTTACTATTATTTATTCAACAAATGCACTTATGAATATAAAAAGTAGATGTTGTCCGATCCTCAACCCTAGCCGATATGCTCGCTCGTCGAGCCGTTTCAGAGGAGATCAATTACGCACACCGTGACAAAGAGAATTTTATATATTAGATTAACAGTTAACTTGAAAACACATGTTTTCAGATTAAAATTAGTGCAAATAATAATACCTATTAAAATGATGATTGATTTTTACATAAAGCTTATTTTTTTACAGTAAAAGAAGAGGATGAGAATAACATGGTCATAGAAATAAAGAAACCTAACGAATTTTTGGTATGTTGGTATAATATTTTATTTGAATAATATTATGTTATGAAGAATAATATTATGTTTTATATTTCCTGTTTCTGTCGTTTCAGATAAAGGGATCCAATGAGAGTAAAAATATTATAACTGAAAACGCAAATTCTGAAGGTAACAACCTTTTACCTTAAAAAAAATCTTAGCCAAAGGTTTAACTTATTGAAGTACATACTTCTTTTTTTTTCAGAGAGTGAAGCAGAGGCACCGCCAATTGAGACGCCAATTACCACAACAGTAATAAAGAAACCGCCAATCACGATACTGTCGGAGCAAACGATATACAAACCCGCTGCGCCTGTTGCTGTAAATGTCGCTGTGCCTGTTACCATAGAGAAGAATGAAACACCCAGCGAGTCTCCCAAGCCGCCAGCGAAAAAGAGCAATACTCAGGTATATGAGAATCTATCTAGATAAATAAAAATATATTTTTGAAATTTCTTTAGCCTCGGTAAAACTCTAAAATCACTGAACCGATTTGACTAATTTTAGTCTTTTAATATTCGCGGAAGTCCAGGGAAGGTTTATATTAGGAGGGAAGTTAAGAATAATGATATTTTTTTTCCTGCTGTGGCGGCAGGGAAATGAGGGCACAATTAGCAAACGAAAGCTTGCTCGTTCTGTCTGAAATGTCGGTCATGTTGATATCACCTCGCGCGCTGATTGGCTGAACAGAATTTTCGCCGCCATATTTGATTATGCTGTATTCTGTTCAACCAATCAGCTAATAGCTTTCGTTCAACAATATTTTTCTCGAAACTTGTATTAAAATTTAACGGTATTTACAATTTTATAGTAACATAATAGTAACTATTTACCTTTTTTTTACAGTTACTGGATATAGTTTGGTCTGAAGAAGAGAAGGAACCCAAATCAAAACCTGAACAACAAACAGAAGGTAAATTGTTTTACCAAATTTCATAAAAGTATAATAATGAAATAAATAATATCTGTCTGTTGCCTCTCTACGCCAAAACACTTAACAAATTTTGCTGAAATTTGGTATCTTACTTAAGGATATAGGATACTTTAAGCCCCGGAAAAAGGTACGGTTCCTGCGCGATAAACTAATTTTGACGCAACGGAATAACGGGTGTGTTCTAGTTTAACTATTTTATAATATTATTTTATTTTTGCAGTTGTTGCAGTGAAAAAAGAAAAGCCATTGGCTAAAGTTGAAAGCAGCACCGGCGTAGGAGACAAGACATTACGACTCTTGGAGAAAGAATTACAAGATCTGAAACGGGTAAAAACTTTGGTCATTTCAGTAATTACAATTCATTCCTTTATGAAAACTAGAATAAAGTACTTATCAAGCGACAGTACATTTTTTTTTTTGTTATAATGTCTTAGTATAATATTTCTATGAATTTCAGACAAACTCTTCAAAGACTCCAGCTAAACCAACCGACGCGAACCTCAAAAACAGAAGACCACTGCACACTTCTACACCTAAATTAAAGTAAATATCATAATATTTAATTAAAAAAATACTATGTTACAGCTAATAGTTGCGTACGATAATTTCGGCAGATACATCGAATGAAATTTGACCAAAGGCACAGTATCTAAGTTTAACACGAAACTGTATTAGTAAATCAGTCATTTATTTTTGTAGATCTAGTGAAGAGAAGAAGTCTACGAAAGGAGTCATATCTAAGAAAGTGCCTACCAAAGAAAATAAAGAGCCCAAGGAAGTTAAAGAGAAAGAACCAAAAACCAACGGCAATGAAAAAGAAGAAAAAGAATCAAAGGTAATAGAAAGTGCCTCTCTACAATTTAATCTCAATGCATTTTGGGGACTGCCGGTGGCACTGCGTCGTCAACACAGATAATAATTGTTACAATGTAATCCTTAAAAATAGGTGTCATTTACAAATTATTATCTTATTCAATGTTGCCGTCCTTGTCGGTCAAATGATTTTGCCAACATCAGGCCGGCAAAATTTTATTAAGTATTCATTTCGTAAATATTTAAATTATTGTTACGTTGTACTTTGAATATTTACAATGAGGATGTATATTCAAAGTGTGATTTTTTTTCAAAGTCCAATTTTGTTAATTGCTTTATTATTTTATTTTCAGTCGCTACTCAAAAATGGCGGCAACTCGAGCGACAAGAGTGCGGACGAGGGCGTCCGTCGGTCCACGCGGCCGTCCAAGATCAAGAACTACGCGAAGATGGTGCGCGACAAACCGCAGGCGGAGTCAGACGACGACACCGAGGACGATGACGATGAGGAGTACACAGAAGTCGAGGTGAGATGTCCTTGAGATGACTAAATTATTTTATGACCGTTTTCATTATTTTTAAATACGAATTAAGTATTTTATATATTCTGCCCTTTTACAGTACTTATATCAATTTAGCAGAACGTAGACACACCGATTATTATTTTACACAAACTATTTTACAAAATATTTTATTTAAATTAATATATAATAATATATCTAAATTAACCCATCGAACGTGGGAAAACGGGACATAATAGATATTCTATTGTGTCTCGATCACTATTGAGCTATGGGGCTTGATGAATTAATAGCATAACAAGAAAATATAATTTTGTCATCTTTATTTCGATACTTAATAATAGTTTTTATAACAAAACAACGTTTGTTTTAGTCCCGTCCGCGCGGCCGGCGGTCGAGCGTGAAGCAGTCGCCGAAGCCCGCGGCCCCGCCTACCGCCACGCCCACAGCCACTCCCACCGCCACGCCGGCCAGGAAACGCGGACGACCGAGGAAAGACGCCACGCCCATGTGAGTATGCTACTCTTCTAATGTTGTTATTATTATAATATGTATAACTAGATGACCCCGTCAACTCCGTATCACTTCCCTGTTAATATACACCTTCGCTGGACTTCAATGAATATTTCAAGACTAAAATTAGCTAAATCGGCTCAACCGTTCATGAGTTATAGCGAGACTAACCAAATTTCAAATTATTTTTTTATCTAAATAGATCTGGTCCAGTGGTTTAGAGCAACACACTTGATTTGCAGGTCGTGGGTGCGAATGGGTTCGTCCCGCGTTGAAAATATTGTTTCCAACTTTTATTAGGGCAATGGCCCATGTGCGGTGTGAGAGCCGTTATTGATTATAGTCTGGGTTCCTTAGAACATTTTTTTTTTATTACTATCAAGCTAATTCTTCGTGAGTAGCTTCATTTTGATAAGACGAACAACAATTTCCTCTGCGAAAATTCTTGAAAGTGGTAGCTAACAGAGATAGAAAGGATATAATATTTAATATTTCGATTAATAATGTTACTGTTAAATTATATAACTATCAATATACAAAAAATTAGTTGGTTATGGTTCCGTTTTAGGGTTTTGTTGAGGAAATTGTTGTTCGTCTTATCAAATGAAGCTACTCACGAAAAATTAGCTTGATATAGTAATCAAAAAATTGTTCTAGGGAACCTGAGGCCGTAGCCAAAGTCCCTTTCGTTAAAAACGATAACGAAATTCGTTATCAAAATGTATGGGATTTGGCATTAGTCTTCGCAAGCGAAACGTCATTTAGCGATGACTTATGTCAAACCGCATACATTATGATAACGAATTTCGTCATCGTTTTTAACGAAAGATACTTTGTCTAGGGCCTCTGTACTATTAAATAAATAAATAAATAATATCTTTATTTAAACCAAAAAATTTGTACTATTAAGAAGCCTTTGACCCCTGCACTAGTGTTATTACATTATGAGAGCCTGTTTCACAATCGCCAAAATATAAATGATGAATAGCTTATCCAAATGTTTTGTCTATTTTGCTCGATACAAGCACGCTTAATTTTTTTTTTTCTCAGACCGGCTAAAATGAAGAAAGAGTCTGAGGGGACAGATGAAGAGAAGGCAGAACCAAGCAGTAGTAAGCTGAAAGACTTACTGGAAGGAAATAAGGTAAGGTTTTGTGCCTTAGGCCGCCTCCCCACATAGACAAGCGCATTCGCCAACGCGCTGGCGGTGTTCTTGCCAAGGCGCTTGTGAGCTATCCACACATTGGAAGGTCGTTCAGTATGCTTTGGATCGCGCCAATGTGCGGAGGGATTCAAAATGGATGTTGAGTCGCTAAGACCTGCAGCTATATATTTGTCCACAGCTTATAATTACTTTGTAATAAAAAAATTACGTTTGTTGTATGGGAGCCCCCCTTTAATATTTAATTTATTTTGTTTTTAGTATTTGTTGTTATAGCGGCAACAGATATACACAATCTGTGAAAATTTCAGAAATCTAGCTATAGCGGTTCTAGAGATACAGCCTGGAGACAGACAGACGGACAAACAGACATCGAAGTCTTAGTAATAGGGTCCCGTTTTTACCCTTTGGGTACGGAACCCTAAAAAACATCGTTAGGAAAATAGCGTGTCCAAGAACCTTGTTTTTTAGCACTTTTAATATGATTTTTTGGTTCCATAGGCAGTTTTTACTCTGATAGAGCTCAATAAATTTAAATGTTTTCTCGATACTCATATTGTTCGCCATTTCATCAAGTTAGAACGTTAATTCGTCACAAGAAGGAAACATTCACTCTTCATCGCTGCTCCGGGCAAACTGATCGCGCGGCCAATGTGTGGATGGAGCGCAAGGCTTGCGACAAGTGTCCTTTGATGTTTCCGACACCGCGCGGCAAGCTCGCAAGCGCGCCGGCCAGCGTCTAAATACCTACCGCCAATACGCCAACGCCCGTTCTACACATTGGGCCAGTGGCTGGGCCAGCGCGCTCGCCAACGCGCTTGCCTATGTGAAGAGCCGGCATTAGATATCTGTTATTAACACGCTTTTATTAGCTTGGGCTGTATGTATGTAACGAAATCTTTGAGCACGATTTTTACCTATCTCCAGTAATCTAATAAATTCAAAACTTTGCATACATATTAAGAGCCAATGACAATGCAATAACTCTTGAAAAAAAAAATGCGTGTTCTTTTAAACTATTATTATTTTAAGTTTTAACTACCACAGTTATACTACAATTAAGGTAGTCTACTGTATATTTTTATATAATTGTGACAGTACTTTCGATTCTTAAGGTAAGCAGTCATTTTAATTATACTTTTTTTTACAGCCGTCAAACAGTACCCCAGAAGTGAAGTCACCACCACCTATGTTGGTCTATCCAGGTGGACAGACGCTCAAAAAGGTATAAAAAATTATTAATAAAATATTATTACTTCATTACATGTAATTATTACTCAATTACATAGACCTTATTTTTATTATTATTATTACT
This sequence comes from Cyaniris semiargus, assembly GCA_905187585.1. NCBI lineage: Eukaryota > Metazoa > Arthropoda > Insecta > Lepidoptera > Lycaenidae > Cyaniris > Cyaniris semiargus. The sequence continues at coordinate 9,099,134 of LR994554.1, read as the reverse complement.
TATACATTATTTTCGTTTTATGTCAGGTGCCCGTGAAAGCTTTACCGCCTGGAGTGAAGCCGCTGCCTTTACCAGCAAATGCTAGACGTGAGTATTTGACATACAATACCAGTAAACCTATACCATAGTCAAAGATTTTGTAATCGAAAGACTTTTTTACGTCACAAGTTTAATTAAAAAAATAATAATGTAATTTGAATAAAGTTACAGCTTGGAAAGAAGAGTCTGACGCGGTGACAGCTGGAACTAAGAGTTTTTATTTATGACAACACTACATTACTTGTCAACTCTAGTATATATTGTGTCAAAAGCGAAGCGTAGGGTTGCCTGTATTTAAAGAAAAGCGCCCTCATTTAATCCACACTCTTCTTTGCCAAGCTGTATGTACGTGTATACGTGCGAGTGTCGTTGCGTGTCGCACACGGAGGGGCCGCGTCACTAGTACACAAAATTTTAAGTTTGTGCAGTTTTTAACTACAAATGCAGTTTACTTTCTGTATATTTTTTTGACGTGACGTCTAATAACTCGATACTACGGGCTGCATGCACGAAAAAGATGACTTCATTGTCGGGTTCTGCAAGCGACAGCGCAGCTCGAACGAGAGAGAGGCATCATCGGCTCAGTTCGTAATTGTCACGTCAAACTACCGTCCGGAAACCGACTTTACAGACAACCAATTTTTTATAAATATAATTTAATTTCAGCTGTCACCTCCGGCGACCTGTGCGAAATGCAAATTGGCAAGAAAGTTGTGAAGGTCCAGAAAATAGTCATGACTCGAGCAGAAGTAGAAGCTATGGCGAAGAAAGGACTTGTTGAAATGAAGGTGTGTATTACTTATTACCTCGATCGTGGGAAAACCAGACACAATGCTATTCAATTATTATCGCGGCCCGCCTGGGCCGCTTGGGAGTGGAAACTTGAAGCATTAATTGTTTAGTATTTTATAAACTTTTTAAGACCCTTTTATAATGTGTCTGCTGATAAACAGATCCACTCTTTGTACAGATGTTATAGTTTAAATACAATATTTTGTCCTGTCTTGTTTTGTTTGTCAAGCGATATTTTTAAAGTAGGTATCAGACAAGAACTAACTATTTTTATAACTATACCGTCGAAATGGGAAATATTATGTTCATTATTTAAACAACACCAATATGTAATTTTTGTTTTAGGATGGGACAATGGTGCTGAAGCAGGGTATAAAGTTACCGACCTCAGACCCAGCCAATATCAAGTCTACGTTAGTAGGCGAAACTAGCGGTTAGTAGTTTGAATAAAACCTATTTCATATTTGATATTAGTACAAACCTGCCGAACCTTTTGCATTACTGTCGCAAAAACACACCGTCTATAATATTTTTTATTAAAAACGGACGGTGTTTTGAACACGCCCATTGGATTATTATGGACTCGTGTATTTCCAGCTCTATAATTGCTGTCCTGACATGAGATTAGCTTATTATTATTGAATGCAATATTTTTATGATAGTGTAATTATAAATATTGATAGTACGTTTTGTTTCCAGAAGCACCCAAAGAATCGTCGCCCAAAAAGGACATACCTAAAGCAGCTCCGAGTCGGTGCGACCTAGACGAAGTTTAGACATTTAAATAGTTATTACACTAATGTTATTTGTAAATATTGTCACTGGATATTTAGTGTATAGAGTAAGTGGTGAAATTTTAAATAGATCTGTGTTTCAAAGAGACAGGAATATTAATCCAAATAAGTTTTAAGTATATTATGCATTAAGTTTTCGTTTCTTTAAGCTCGCTTAGATTTATGGATGAAATTCGAAGCGTTTTGTGTGGAATAGTGGAAAAGATGGTCTTTCTTTTATACAGTTTGCTGATTTGTGAATATACTGTCTTTACTAACAGTAATTATTTTAACTTTTATTATGTCTGTAGCTGTGACTATGTTAATTTATATAGTGTATGTTTTCCGTCACAATTATGTTCAATATTATTTTATATACAAATACAGTCGACTATCTACTTCACATTTAAAACTATGTCAAATAGGTATGCCTTTTAAATTAAAAGTTATATTTGTATTAAGATATAAGACAATATCAATGTAATAGAAAGTTATGACTTATGATAATAATAAGTGTCACATTATTACAGATTATTAGTTTTTTTATTAAACCCTCTTTAACTCATTAAAATGAAGTAAAAATTAAATAATAAAAAGGAGAAAATAACGGTTATTTAAATATAAGAATTCCAATATTAGGTTATTAATTTAATAACCTAATGTTGGCATCCTTAATTCTTGGTATCCAAAGTTTTCTGCCACGCCTGTTTCATTTATTTACAAGTAAAAGCGTAATATTAAGAAATCTAGAATTTATTTAAGAAGCCTAAATACGACGATGCAACCTGTATATTATGAGGGCCAACGCTAAAACAGGCGGATGCGAACGCGGGCGCACACGTCGGAAGACCGCCGCGGGCCACGATCCGCGAGCGGGCACCCGTCGCGTGCGCCCATCTCATTTAGCGCTGCTAGTATAATTTTTATCTCGAGCGTGTACAGTTGTGTCGAGTAGATTACCATGGATTTTTTACTAATTTATTATTTGGCAAAAAGACGTCGACTGCGAAAAGCGTGCGCCCGCGCCGTGTGCCCGCCGTCCGCGTGTGACAGTCCGTCGCCCGCGTCCGCGCTCCGTCGCACGCTCCTGCGCTACCCATACTATTTTTCATTTACACACGCGAGCGTGCGCCCGCGCGAGTTTTAGCGCTGGCCCGTTAGGCAATCAGGGCAATCTACCATCTTGTTTGTTTTTTACGTAATGTAAATGAAAAGAATATAATATTAGCTAGTTTTCAAATGTGTAAAAAGGAAGGGAAAGTGAAAACTACAAAAAATTAGTTCCTCTGCTGAACAATAGATGGCGTAGTTGCAACTGATCGGTCTCTGTTTCCCGCGCTACGACCAGCTCTACGGCCTACGAGCCTACGGCGCGGCTCGCTCAAATTATACAATCAAATGATATCAAAAACGCAAACGAGTTGGTCGTGACTCGTCCGCGGTAATCACCGGCACCGAAACTTTACGAGAGTGCAGTGTATTTGCTGAAGAGTTTCCAGCTTTGAAGTTAATCCAGGTGAGTGCTTGTTGTAATATTTATTTGCAGACAATATTAAAATAAAATAGGTTTTTTTTTAACTTTTTAGTCAGTATTTGAGGAATCCTCGAAATTGTTAATTAATTACGATTTTTTTTTCTCGAATTATCCTTTTTCCCGGAAAATATTTAAAACCAAATCGTATACCTCCTTTTTGATCATGAGGTTTAATACCTTCAGATTTTTGTTCCTACAAAATACATAATAATTAACTGTCAATTTTTAACCATTTTCGTATTCTAGCTAGTAATAGTTTCGATGCAAATGGTGAGTGTGTTATAAAAACGTTAGACACTGTTAACAGAGATAAGATAAGGCTAAGGATAAATCATGTCATAACTGTGCGAAGGGATTTTCGAAGGGCCAAACATACTGTCATTAAACTTAAAGTCTACATTATCCCATCAATCCCCAAGCGGCAGCCGGCTGCCGCATAACAATTGAAAATCTATAGTGTCTGCGATACCCACGATGGAGGTGTTATGTATGACACCTAATTTTATTAAAAATAAAAACTATATTTTTCCAGCGTACGCGCAAAATAAAATCGTGCTGAGCCGTACATTTATTCGCAGTTAAAGCTAGTCGATGTGTTTTCCCGTGGTTTAGCCTATGTATATCTGTGCTAATTACTATATTTCATAAAAATCGGCTCAGTCGGTTTATAATAATAGTATGGATTTATCCTGTCAAAATAAGGAAAAGTAACAATAATAATTTGTAATTACTTATATGGAAAATTCATTAAATTTTAAGACTGAATTTATTACAAAGCGTTTATCGTAAATTCAGAAAATAATTGTTGTCTGTTCTCGTAATATTTATTATGCAAAGTACTTGCGAAAGAAAATTCTGATTTCTTACTATAAGTATAGGTAAAAGGTGGATAAGTAGGTGTTTAAAAATATTACGTTTTACTACTTTTTTTATATTTTAGTATTATTAAAATGGATTTTTCCACTAGAAATCTCCAATAACTTCTAATAGACATAACTACATACGATAAGGTACAGTACCTACTACCAAACTATACAACTGTATTATCTCTAGAAGTAGAATCTAGATACTTAGTCAATTATTTTCAGATTTATTAAAGATAGATATCTAAAAGCACGATGGATACAAGTAAAAAAAAATCGTCGTCTTTTTTTTTATTCGGTGTTCATCAGTAGAGTAGATAGTTTTAAACAGTATCGACACATTTGCGAAAATACCTAGCCAAGAGAAAAAACCAAAGTTACTATAGGTCTACCAGAATCTGATGGCAATTTTTGACAGCAGATTTTCATAAAATATCCTTGATCATTGGATAAATTTTTATATTTGCATGTTTAACACACAGAATCAGCCGCTATAAGAAAAAAAAAGGATCAAAATGTTTTGTTCCAATTACCCTGATATTGCTAGAGTCAATTTATTTTCTAACTTTTTGCCATCAGATTCTGGTAGACCTATAACTTATTACATTTTCGTTAGTCGTACTTTTTGCTTGTTTGAATCAGATTTAGCTCTGAATGTTCACACTACAATCGCAGTGACATTGAGAGACGGAAAATTATTAAAATAAATAATTTCAGCGTGCCTTGTTAGACGTGTTAAGTGTCCCAAACGTAACAATTAGCACTTTGCTACACGGAATATTATTTATGTTCAGTTCAGTAAATTTTATGAGATTTATCATTCACACAATGAATTTTTAGGGTTCCGTACCCAAAGGGTAAAAACGGGACCGTATTACTGAGACTTCGATGTCTGTCCGTCGACCGTCTGTCTGTCTGTCTCCAATCTGTAACTCAATAACCGCTATAGCTAGACTTTCGAATTTTTCACAGATTGTGTATTTCTGCTGCCGCTATAACAACAAATACTAAAAACAAAATAAAATTAATATTTAAAGGGGGCTCCCATACAACAAACGTTTTTTTTTGGCCTTTTTTGCTCGTAATCTAGTGCTAGGCACTTGAAATTTTTATAAAGTCATTAGTTATATGTCTACTTTAATAATAAATAATAATATTCAAATAAAATAAAAATTTAAGGGGGGCTCCCATACAAAAACAATTTTCGGCCTATTTTTCCTCTATAACGGTACGGAACCCTTCGTGCGCGAGTCCGACTCGTACTTGGCCGATTTAATTCAGAGACTTGATGTGGTCATTGTTTTAAAATATTTTTGAATGACCATACATCATAAAAACATTGGTAAGCCGACTTTTAAGGATCCTGAGGCCATAGCCAAAGTCCCTTTCGTTATAAACGATGACGAAATTCGTTATCAAAATGTATGGGATTTGACATTAGTCTTCGCAAGCGAAATGTCATTTAGCGATGACTTATGTCAAACCGCATACATTTTGATAACGAATTTCGTCATCGTTTTTAACGAAAGATACTTTGTCTAAGGGGCCTGAATTTTGAAGAATCCAATCAATTATTAATTTCTAAAAAAAACGTTGTATTGGCGTTCAACAATAAAGTGGAAAAAGTTACTCTGGATTTATGTATAGGCAGTATAATAGGCCATGGCCTATGGGCGGCGGCGTCCTATAGCATCCTAGTATGGCGGCAGAGGTCGTACATAGGGGCGGCAAAATTAAAGTGGCCTATACTCATAAAAATATAAATCCGGCCCTGCCGAGTGGCGAGTCTAGCACAATAGACGGAACGAAGTCTAATGTGACAATCGCTTTATTGTCACTGTAGAATCAGGGACCAATCAGGGACCCTCAGAGAGCGTTCACGCGATCAAGCGTTGAAGCGGTCAGTTTTGCGTTTTTTGTGTTATATAACGTTACATAGATATTAAAGCGTTCTGACCGCGTCAGAGTGTTTTCTGTGTGACAATAAGGAACGCAAAACTGACCGCTTCATCGCTTGACCGCGTGTACGCTTTTTGTCTGATAGGTCCGTCAGGCCTCCTTTTCCTTCACCGCCCCCAGGGAGTCCACATACCCCGGTGACCCTCCCCAGACCGCCGGGGATGCGTAAACGCAAATCCCCAACGAAAAAAATGATTCCTTTTCCACTTTGTTGTACACTTTTCAGAAAAAATAAAGTACATAGTGTAAATGAATATGGGTAACCACAGACAATCGCTTAACGCGCAATGAAAAATAGGTCTGTGTTAACGCGTAATCTCATGAACGAGCATTGTCACGCTGAACATCACGAGAGCCGAAACAAAAGCAGCGATCCGTTCGTGTCAGCCGGCGGCCGCGACGAATCGGTCTATTCGAGCGCGACACAAGAGGCAATGACAATTGACAACTGTCATGCTGCCTCATAGGTATTAGCGTGTAATTAGGTAATTTGAAATTGGTCTAGATTCAAAATCAATCATCGTTCTAGACCAGCTATACTCAACCTGCGGCCCGCCGGGACTTTACCAGTAGCCCGCTAGAAGTTAAACCATTTTGAAAACGCCTAGTGGTAAAATAGTGCAGTCGTCGTAAAAGTCGTAGAAATTTTTCCACTTAGAATCGCAAATTTTGAAGAACGTCATTTTTTGACCCTGAAAAATTTTGTTTGCGACCCGCGACATCAAAACTAAAAGTACCTATTTGTGGCCCGTATGAAAATCCACCACTACCACTGTTTTAGACTTTTAAAACGATTAATGAGGAACGTTCGCAACGAAGATGCCGCAAAGTGTCACTAATCCTACTAGTACTTGATTTTTTTCTTGATACAATAATATGCTGCCATCTGTAGTTTCCGCACGTTGTCTTTTACAATGAAAGTGTTGCGTTTTCCGACCTTAGTTTGAGGACCTACAGTTCCTTAGCGTGATCGAGGATGGTACTCGAAAATCTAGACGACTACGACTACCCTTGAAGCTTTTTTTTTTTTTTTTATGCGCAGGGGAAACCCTTTATGGGTGCCCCGGGTTGGGGGTGTGCCTCAGTTAAGCTGAAGCACCCCGGGGGTATGTGGGACTCTCACCCACTAAAACCACCTGCGGTTTGCCTTCAGCCGTATACGGAGGGATGTCCCGGATCTGTCTAACACAGGACTCCCTCCACTTGAAGCTTTGCTAGTAGGGTTTGACAGATTTTTTTCCCAACCTTAGGTTTATTGCGTTTAAAAACCTACTTAGATACTAATTATTACTAAACATCAGTTTATTAAGGGTGAAGCCAAACGAGCGTAATTTGTGAGTTGTGAGTCGCAGAATTTCGGCTGGCAGAAATTCTGCTGGATTCAGTTTCATACAAAAGTCCTGTTTGATTCACACGAGCGTAATTTTGTGAGTCATGACTTGTATGAAAAGATGTTTACGCGACCGAAATTCTGCGACTCACAACTCACAAATTACGCTCGTTTGACTTCACTATAAGGCTTTTCTTTCTAGTATAGATAATAAGTTAGGTAGGTGCTCTGTTAGTAGCGGACTTATAACAATCCCCATAACGGGCTTTTTCAAATTAAATAGATACCTCAGCTTCGTCAAAATGAGGTGATGGTGCCATACATAAAAATATGTAAAAAAAACTAAGCGATGACTATAAATAAAACACCTACCTATCTCGTATCTATAGTTAGTTCAATATTTGACTAAGCCCTGAGATGGACGGCAAAGTCGCGCTACAGTAATAGTAGGTACATTCGTAGCGATCACCTTGATAACACTGTGTATATTTATTGTCAAATATCGGTTATCTTATCATAACATTCCGCGCTGAAATTTCACTCTGGCGCTACTGATAACCATTTTATATTAGACGGGTAGGTAATGGAACAAATTATTAAGCAAATATGTATACAACATCTGTACAAATATGATGCCTCATGCCTAGGGATTGCAAAAAACAGATTTAAAAAATAATCCAGATTTTCGGATTTAAACATCCTCGAATCCGGATTATCCGGATAATCCGGATTTTTTTTAATTTTTAAAATATTATTGATAAATAGCTTTAAATGCTAGTTATTTTGCTATTATTCCTTTATTAAACATTCATTTTAAAAGTGCAAAATCAATCAAAATCAGACGTCTTAAAAAAATATATCTTTTCTTAAGTTACTGATATTCACATGGGTGTTAAAGTAAGAGAATAACAAAACAGTATCTGGTAATTAAATATTAATAACAACCTTAGTAATACCTTGATTTTTAAAGTATTTTGTATAAATAACTTTAATTATTATTATATTAATCCCTCGATCGTAGAAATACGAGACACAATAGATTTCTATTGTTATCGCGGCACCCGGGTGTCGTTTGGGGCTTGAAGCATTAACTTAAATTTCACATATTTAGTGTAATTTACGTTAAAAATAAAAGCCTAAATAATCTACTACAGCCGCACATCATAAAATTATGCTCCAAGATCTTAGCACTGCAAGCCTAGAGGTGGAACTTAACAATAAACAGGTCTAAGACAAACAATGGCCAACAGCACGAGACGCAGGGTCTAGGTAGATGAGTTAGAAATTCACTATGTCAACGAGTGCCTCTACTTGGGCCAATTAATTTCTTTTAACAACAGAAGGGCAGAAAAACTGGTCCATGAAGAAGCTGATGGTGGGAGACTTACCGATCTCACTGAAGCTCAGACTCGTGTCAACGAGTCTGAGCTTCGAGATCGGTAAGTCTCCCGGTAAGTACACATGTCAATGTGTATTTCGCTCGTCCTAACCAACGGGCGCAAACTCGGTCATTGATCGATTTACAATAGTTCCAACAGGGTCTGCCAAAAAGCAATCGAGCGCAGTATGGTGGAGGTAAGTCTTCACGACAACACAAAAAATCCATATTGCGCTCAAAAACAAGAATCATAGACGTTCAAGCTATAGTGGCATTGGGCTGGTCACGGTATCCGCATGTATCTTGACGACCTCTGTGGCTCAGTTGGTGAGCACGTTGGTAGCCGGGGGTCGCGGGTTCGAATCCCACCGACGGAACAAAAAGTTTTCAATGTTCCTGGGTCATGGTTGTGTATTAAATATGTGTATCATATAATAAAAATCTTAAATATATGTATAGTATAAAGGTATTAAATATATTTCCGTTGTCTGGTACCCGTAACACAAGTCCTTCAGGTACTTACAACAGGGCCAGACTGACGTGGTGTGAAGCGTCCATAGATATTATATTATATATTATATGTATTTAGGCTAGATATCGACAGAGTGGGTATCTAGGCCTAGAAAAAGATAGTACGATGCTTTAGAGATATTTTTTCCTCCGAATGCAGATTACTGTAACCCTGAGTCCTGACGTCACGAATACCCTTGATGACCTATTGTGACTCCTTCGTAGTACCGTGCCAAACCCAGTACTGCTCATAAATTGAACCAATCGCGGTTCCACGAATTTCCTCATTAGTAGAGTAAGAGAGTTTCTGTTCTATAGTAGAGTAGGGAAGTCTAGGAGAAGATAACTAGGTGTGTCACAGAATCTGCAAGTCGTAATTAGCACCTTTCTGTAAAGGTGCTTGTTGAGCTTACAGTGCCCAGTTAGGCTTCAGGTAAGGATTCTTATTTGGTTCCTACCCACATTTTATTATATTATAAACTCTTATTATTTTCCTTTATTTAATCAGACAGACTTACATTGAGGTGATGGCTGATAATTTGATAATTAGTGTAAACAAAAACAGAAGATATTACAGAAAAACATGTTATTCAATACTAAAAGAATTTGTATGTCAGATATTACACGATACATCTAAATTAATTGTATGTAACGTAGAAGCTTACTTTTTATAATTTTATCGACTATTTGATTTTAGTATATTATAAACTCTTATTATTTTCCTTTATTTAATCAGACAGACTTACGAATCAGCATCTGTGTGTGCATAATAATTATTATCACCTCAATATAAACAAAAACAGAAGATATTGCAGAAAAACATGTTATTCAATAGATATTAAAAGTGTTTTAAAATAGTAATTGTTAAATTTCTCATCATCGCATTTATATGTATTATTATAAGATAAAACATAATAAAATAAATGCTAGGTCATAAGAAATTAAAAAATGTCTTTATTTCTTTAAATAAGATTAAAAAATCTAAATAAATGTAATTACAACCACCAAATAACTACACAATGGAATGTTGGACATACGAAGTACTGACTTAGGAACGTGTTAACTACGCAAATTTGTGATATCGCCTTTAAAATAATGAGAATTTGTATGTCAGATATTACACGATACATCTAAATTAATTTTATATAACGTAGAAGCTTACTTTTCATAATTTTATCGCCTATTCGAAAAAACCGAAAATCCGGATTTTCAAAAATAAAAATAATTTTTCGAAGTTAAAAAAAAATCCGGATTTTTCGGATTTCAAAGGATCCGGATTGCAATCCCTACTCATGCCCCCAACAATTTAATTGAATTGTAAGACTTTTGATATGACCTTGGTTTGCTTAAATAACAGATAACTCGAGGCGAATAGAGCTGACGTTCCTATAGCCAGCAAGGCCTTTATAAGTAGTCGTATGTTTTTTGAATAGTAAAAAATCGGCCAAATGCGAGTCGAACTCGTCCACGAAGGGTTCCGTAGCGTTATAAAGCGAAAGTAGGAAAAAAATGTGTTTTTTGTATGGGCCCTTAAATATTTATTTTATTTTAATTTTATTATTAAAGTTCAAATATAATTAAGGATGTTGTGAAAATTTCAAGTCCCTAGCTGTTGCCATTATTGATTACTAGCAAAAAAGGCCAAAAAAATAACGTTTGTTGTATGGGACCCCCCTTACATATTAGTTTTACTTTTTGTTTTTAGTATTTGTTGTTACAGCGGCCACAGAAATACACGATCTGTGAAAATTTCAGAAATCTAGCTATAGCGGTTCTTGAGATACAGCCTGGAGACAGACAGACAGACGAACAGACATCGAAGTCTCAGTAATAGGGTCCCGATTTTACCCTTTGGTTACGGAACCCTAAAAAGCAGCAAGTATACCAGGTCGCATGCGGCCCACGGGCTGCAGGTTGAGTATAGCTGATCTAGAGGTTCCAAAACTGTGTTGAAGAAGAATTCACCCCCGACTAGGGGAGCAGTTGTATTGTCTCACGTCAATAATAATATTATTATTTTACTTAAAAAGATTTGGATCTGAACTATAGACCTCTATAATATTTCAGATCCAAAACTTTTGTATTATCATTTATTTTATTTTATTTTATTTTATTGGAGTCTCCAAACAGTCTTACTTACATATTTTTAAAGTAAGGTTATACATTATCGCAAACAAACTTTCGTTGTAGAATGGTGCTCCCACACTACCGTTAGAAAATGTTTGTAAACATTTTCTAACATAAAAACATTTACTAACATATTATGTTGTCAATTGTTACATTTTGTTAGGAAATGTTGCATGTTATAAGTGCTCCTACATTGCCGTTGCCACATAGAAAATGTTTACTAATGTTTACTAACATTTTATGACATTTCAATCTGGTATTGGCTCGCAGTTTGGTTTGCGTTCTAATTGTTGGATGGTTTGCGGTCTACACGAAAATGGAAGAGGATTTGCTCATTGGAATAGCTTTCATTTTTTGTTTAGAAAAGAAGAATAAACATTCTTATTGGATGCGCCAAACGCTAAAAGCAGATACATGCGATGTGTGAATTCGGGTATCTGCTCCCGTATTACTCCGCGTAGATTATCGCTAAAGGACTTACGATAAATAACGTCGGAGGCGTTCCCCGACTCACCGCATACCCCGCCGTCGCGTCACGCCGTTTATAAAAGGCAAAACAAACAAAAAGTAACATATTTTTTATTTTGTTATAATTTGTTAACTTACGTTTACTAATCATTTTCTAACATGAAAACATTTTTAACATTTTTTAACATTTATGATGAAATGTTTGCTAACAAATGTTTACTAACGTTACTAAACATTTTCTAACGGCAGTGTGGGAGCACCAGAACTCTAATACGTGTTTACAAATGTATCAAAGATTCAAAGATTCAAAGACTTTATTAGCATCCAAGTATAGTATACAATATACAAACTCAGCACCTTGTACAGGCGGTTGCTTATAAAATAAGATCAAAATAGTATGTTAATTTTGAAAGAAAAATAGAGTTGCGAACGAATTTTACATTCCATTTTCCCGCCTCTGGGAATGCGGAAAAGGACGCATAAAATTCCTTTTGTGCTAGCGAAAATGCAATTTATGAAATAGCTCATTAGTTTGGCGCGGGTGAAATGCGATATGGGACTGCGGGCCGGAAATCCGGCGGACTGCGTGGCCTTGGCCCTGCATTATGCTATTTTTACGTTTACTAGCGGTTATATCGTAAAACGAACAAAACAAGTATTACGGTTCCATGGCCTATAATAACATAATTCGAAATATTTGTATAGGGCGCATACAACTTTAAGTTGGTTCTACGAAACTGTACGGGTGAGCCGTATACGATATCCACCAATAACGTGTCATTGTCTGATCGTGATTAACCAATAGTGAGCGCACTCCCGCACCTCACCCCACCACAGAGACCTAAAAAACTAACATTGCACATTCTCCTACCATTTTATTGAGCGACTAAAATTATGCAGGGCTTTTTATACGGTACGGTTTCAAGGGGATCCCTTCACGAAGTCACAGGGAACATCTAGTTAATTCTAGTTGATTGTGATGTCACTATACCTAAAGGCTAGACTAACTATATTATGTAAACCATTGTATATGAAATACCATAGATACTCATAGCTAATAATAGTATCTCAGCGATAAGTCAAGGTACTGAGGCTGAGTTGCAGTCACGATTCCGCGAGAATTACTACTTTAAGTTTGTTCACAATTATTTTACATCTGACTGAACCTTAATGCGAATGACATAAAGATTATTTTAAGGTAAAATAGCTTAATATATTTTAACCAGTAGCTGACAGTAACCGTCTATCCATCAACATAATAAGTGCCGACGCCATATAAATGTAATTTACAAGGTGCGTTGCCGCGCAAAATAATATTGTCCGATCTTGACATAATGCTAAATCTTGTGACGAGAATAATAATTTTGATACATCAGATAATCCTCCATTAACTAAAATAAAACTTTTATTAAGCTACATAGCACGTCGTACTACCGCGTTTCTTCGCCAATCTGTCACTTTGACTATTCTTCAGTTGAAAAGTTTTTCTTCAGATTTTCATATTTTCCCAAAACCTTATAGTGCAAACCCAAAATCATACTATTAGTAGATACTATAGCATATAATTCTGTAAATATATATAATAATAATAAGTCTATAAATATGAATAATCCCTCAAGCCCCAAGCGGTCACCGGCGACCGCGATAACAATTGAATAGCATTGTGTCTGGTTTTTCCACGATCGAGGTAATAATTATAATAATACGACCATACATACTAAACTCTAAAGTTACAGTTAGTTTAAAGACCCAATTTAAAGCTCCGAAAATGAGACGCGTGGCATTTTCTTAACCGCTGTAGGTATACTGTTACAACTTACAGCGGTTGTAACAGTATACCTACAGCGGTTAGAAAAATATTTGGGACTTTAAGATTTCTTGTACGTAACACGATACTTTAAGTATTTAAGCTGTATAAGTGTATCAAGTTCATGAAAAACCCAGCAAAACCCAACCACGAGTCACGACCTCGTAACGATGCGTCATCCAAAGCTCGTTGAAGTCTTTTAATAACGCACTTGCGCATATAAGTTTCCTTTTAAGTTTTTCAAAGAATATTACAACTATTGTAAATTTCCGATTATGACTAATTTAGTTTTTTCCCCTGATTACAATCTCAGACATATATTTTTTCTACTTCTAGTAAATCTTTAAGAAAATATTGAAAGTTATTATAATATGGCCTTTTATGTCATTGGCTTTCCCAATGTATCAGAGAAAGCCAACATTAAATTATATGGATTTATCATTTATTTTATTATTATTTTATAATATCATTATTATTATTATTATTATTTGCTCAATATTAATAGATTTCTCTTGGGCACTCGGGCACTGAAGCCAACTCAGAGCTAACGATAGATGATTGGAAAAGCAATAACAGAATATAATAAAGATCTATATTCTATAAACATAATAAAAATAATTTTAATAAGGCCGCGCTGAAAATGAATTCCAGAAATGTAGAGTCAGGAACTTAGGAAATTATAGCTATCTCATGCAGAGTAAGGATTTCTATCCTTTTTCTTATCATTTAAAATATAAATATTAAATACAGTAGTTTATAATTTATATACCTACCCTTTGTATAAATAAACATATATTTTTAAAAGCAAAGATACTTTAATATTTTAGAAAATATAAATCAATACTTACAGAAAGGCTAAAAAATAAGATTGTACCAACGTTCATACAAACTACAAAGTCGACGTTGAAGTCGTAGAAAATCCAACCTTGAGTTAGGCAGTGGACGAGTCGTGATTATTCGCTGTAAAAACTCACATTCACAATTACTGCCTCATAATTCATTGACGACGATATCAAACCTTTACTTACGAAGAAATTGCCAAGTAAACTTTGCTTTTCATAAGTCGATACACATTTTTGAAAGAACACTATATTAGTATATTTATCATATCCCAATAACCCCTTAACGTGAGGGGCTATAATTTATTGCGGGCACAATTTTTATTTCGGTATCCACGATAGTTTCCTTTAAAAAAAATTAAGCAAACCACGATACCATAATATTATTACATTTCATAACAGCTAATCGAACAGTTAATCATAATAATTCATAATGATGATGAATTGTTTTGAAACCGGTCGTGTATTTCTGTCTGTCGGTCTGTCTGTCTATTACTTCTTCACGCCCAAACCGCTGAACCGATTTTGCTGAAATTTGGTATGGAGATACTTTGAGTTCCGGGAAAGGACTTAGGAATCGGAAGGGAAAAATGTACGATTCCCGCGCCATAAACGAATTTTGCCGCAACGGAGTTGCGGGCGTCATCTAATTGATAATAATAATTACAAAATAATAGTGCACGTGAAATTGTGTTTTATCAGTATTCAACATGAATTTGCACCAAGAACTTACAGTACAATCCATCACTTAAGCTAATCATAATAGCTCTACGTATAATTCGATCTATTAATGAATTACATCTTACAACCTTTCTCGTGTTAACAGCTCTACATATTAGTATTACCTATGGCAACGAAATAGTAGACTATGAATAAAATTATTATGTTAATTCTCTATTACATGACTTGTAAAATAGCCTAATTTGTAACTTTGCATGTAAAACTTCGTCAGCTATTCAACAGTTGGCCTTGTCATGTGACAAGACTTTTTCAGCACTAGGGCAGTCATGTGACTGCCCTAGTGCTGAAAAAGTGTGTGCACAGTGTACTGCAAACAAAGAGATATGCAATTATTTGATTACAAACGTACACACAAGATAAAACTAAATAAATATACATTAGACCACTGAATTACACACAATATGAGGAGCTAATTACATCTACTTTATTTTAAATACTAAATTCTGATGAGTAATATGTAGGTACGTAGTAAAATTGCAGGTAAGCATATAAATGTCGCAGGCGGATTGTATAATCCGCCGTTTAACATTACGGCTAGCTGTTTTAAAAAACAGGGCCGTGTTGTATTGCGGCGATTTATCGATTAGCCGGATTGAATGCGGCTGAATGAAAATTCGCCGAAATGTATTCGTTGCCATACGTTATTCAAAACGGCTAGCCAGTGTCATAAGTGTAGTGACATAACAACAATGGCGTTGGATACCGAAAGTGTGTTTCTAAATTGCGAAGTTTTGAGTGAATGAAACAAAGAAAACAGTAAATTTCAGAACTTTTTTCTGGTGCAATTTCTGGTCATTATCTGGTGCAATTAAAGAATTTCTATTATTCTCGATGTAAAACAATAGATAAAGAAAGTACCGGTACGAGAAAAGTACGATGCGGCTAAACGTGGGCCGCCTTGTTGAAGAACGTATCGCAATGACTATCCGGCTTATCGTTAAACCGTCGCATTACAAAACGCCCCTGTTTTATGAAACAGCTAGCCGTAATGTAATACGGCGGATTATACAATTCGCCTGCGACATAAATACCTACTGGTAGAACTGAAAATCGTAAGTAGAGCTTTATGCTCTACTTAATACTTCTATCGTTGAAAACATTTTATTAGAATATGCCCAGGTCCGTGCTGAATTTTTATAATTTTTTTATGCTAAATAATAATCAAAAAAAGCGCTTAATCAGTTATACAAAAATACAAAATAAAATTTGTGGTCTGTTGTTTACTAAAATAGGTATGTAATTACCGATAAGTCTCAAAAAGATTTATAAAAACAGCGTGAAAATTCTGTATTTTACCGGTTACTGAAGAAGTCATTAATCATTTAACTTTTAAATATTTCATGTAGGTGACGTATAAGAACTCCATTAGTGCCTTCCTTTTATAGGTCAACGTTAAATGCATATTATATTTTTAAATTTTAGATTCAATTTCAGAGTTTTCCTGAATGAAGCAAATGATCGTGTGAAAAGTTTTAAATTGTGTTTCAATTTTTTCTCCTATTGTATGTAAATTTTAAACGCATGCATGATCTTGTTAACAACTTTTCCCCTTTGAACCTATGATTATGGCTTTTCGAAAGCAGATAATATCGATGATACCGTATATTATACTTAAACATAATATGGTCTTCGAATATTAGCG
Source organism: Cyaniris semiargus (assembly GCA_905187585.1). Lineage (NCBI taxonomy): Eukaryota > Metazoa > Arthropoda > Insecta > Lepidoptera > Lycaenidae > Cyaniris > Cyaniris semiargus. Next base: position 9,082,332 of record LR994554.1, on the reverse strand, counting down.
CCATCTTTTGTTGTGTAGTCGAATATAAAATATGGAAAGAAATGTCTCACCTCCCCATTGTACTTGAACGATCATTATTAAAAACTGGTTTTTATTATTTACTAAAACCCCATGTGGAGTTTTTATCTAGATCAATTTGTACGGAATGTACGTTTCCCCACCGATGCTTTCTAGAATGACTGCACCAAAATACTCGATCGACAAAAAACTCACTCGGTTACTTCGAATGTTTTGTCCCTTGTTTATAAGGGAGATAGAGCGAGATGAAAACGTTTTTTATCAACCAAATTACGAATCATTGGGAACCGCGGAGCGTAACCCTATCGTTTTCCGTCTCGGTTCTCGGTAGATAATTATGCTCGACGTCACGGCATGGTGTGATGAGGCACTCCGCACTGGCCATTATTCAATCCAAAAAAAGATAATGATAGAACGCCCGAAGGTTCGGTATTACAAGTTCAAATTTCGAATACGTAACTGCTATCGGATAAATAAAAACAAATACCATTTCGTCGAATTGAAGTGTCAGTGTTTATTTTTTGAAGAACGAACCTGGGGCCGTAGCCAAAGTCCCTTTCGTTAAAAACGATGACGAAATTCGTTATCAAAATGTATGGGATTTGACATTAGTCTTCGCAAGCGAAATGTCATTTAGCGATGACTTATGTCAAACCGCATACATTTTGATAACGAATTTCGTCATCGTTTTTAACGAAATATACTTTGTCTAAGGGGCCTGTTCAGTCGAATATTGTAACCTTCTTTATATTAAGCAAATATTAAGCAGACCAATGATAAGTTAATATGTCAGTAAGTAAGTTAGAACAAAGAGTATCTAAACTATGGTCTAGAAATATGGCTTGTAAAAGCAACTTATGGAAGTAAATAAATATTAGATATTTGTAACGCTTCTTTACAGCCTTTCAGTACTTTAAACAGAACCCAATCTACATCTTTATGGTTTAGAAGTATTTAATAAAACACACAATAGAATAATTAATATTAAGTACTTACAAGTTCATACAAGAAATATTCTCGTAATGAAAAATCTAGGAATCCTTTTGATTTAACATATTTTATTAAAATTGTCGGCATTTGAAGTAGGTAGGTCTTATTCAAATAACTATTACTTAAAGCATTAATATTATGATTTAATACCCAATTATATTTCTAATTTAATTAACATTTTATTTTAATCACTCTCAGAACTTTGTATTCATATCAGTAAATTCTTAGAATTAGAACTACTTAATGGTTTTTTTTTCTTGATATTAAGTATTAATAAGCAAATCATTGAGACAATAACGTGTCTCATTTATTTCCTAGACTGAAAAGCAATTAGATGACTACGTTCTATTGTGTTCAGACCGTTTTCCTTATATTATTATTTATTATAATACTTGTGATAATAAGTACGTAGTAAATTAACTATTAAGTAATTATTAATAACTAGACGGTTTGGCGCGGATATCTCTTACTATTTAGATGTCTGAATCTTCACTTTTCCGAAATTCGCATATCGCGCAGGACACCTTTTTTGGATAAAAGCGTCCTTTTCCCTGAAAATTTATAAAATTTGGTATCATACTTTGAGTCCCGAATTTTAAGCATTTCCATATGAAATTCATCAAAATCAATTCAGCTGTTAGTGCGTAAGATAATAACAGACAGACAGACACATTTTAGTATTTTCAATATTAGAATAACCTCGATGACCTTTATAAATGTTATGGAAAAGTGCGTGCTCTTAAGTCCTGTCACCTGTGCCAGGTGGTGACAGCGCGTAGTAGGAAGTGGATTAAACAAGGATATTGATGGAATACCCCACAGACATAGATCAAGATAGATACCGCATGTGTATGTACTTCGCGTGCCATATCGCGTTCCCAAACGACGAGCAATCGTCTTTCGAAAGTCTTTTCTTTAGTCTGCTATCGGAATCGGACGTCAATCGGAATTTTAAAAATGCCTAAATACCTAAAAGTGCCGTATTGAGCTGTAGAAATTCAAATAGAAACGTTGGCCTTGATAATGGACACGTTTCTTATCATAGGTACGTCACAGTAGGTAGTAAAAAAGTGGCACGCTCGTTTTCATACAAATAGAGCGATATGCGGTATCTATCTTGATCTATGTCTGTGGAATACCCTAATTTTTAACCGACATCCAAAAAAGAGGAGGTTCTATGTTAGGCTATGGAGTATGGACATTTTTAGTACGTACGTACGTTTTTAAACGTTGCAATCTCAAAATATACTTTAGCAATTACAGCGAAACGAATCAAGGTGACTTTACTACCAACAAAGTACGAGTAATTAGATAAGTAGGTATACTTAGTACTTGCCAGAATACATAACATTATATTGTAGGTAAGAATATTGTAATTTGTTCATACAAAATGTAACCAACTTATACAAAAACGTAACGTGTGCGTGAAAACGTGATACCAATATTTTAATACTAGATGACGCCCGCGACTCCGTTGCGCCAAAATTCGTTTATCGCGCAGGAACCGTACATTTTTGCGGGATGAAAAGTATCCTATGTCCTTTCCCGGGACTGAAAGTATCTCCATACCAAATTTCAGTAGAATCTATTCAGCGGTTTGGGCGTGAAGAGGTACAAACAGACAAACAGACACACTTTCACATTTATAATATTAAGTATGGATGAGACTGTAACTGCCGCACTCAGAGACGTTTAATGATGATTAAACTTCAATATGAAAGTTTGACAGATAAATGATAATAATATTTGTAGGGCTTATGTCAAAATCGTAATATTATTTTATTCACAGCTAAGTAATTAACACTCGTCTCTGAGTGCGGCAGTAAGTCTGATGTTCGAATACTCTCTCTACCGGTCCTACTATTGTCAATCCTCAAAGCATGACAATAACTCACAACCGCAATAAAGTCAGTGAGTGGGACCGTTTGCATATCGCAACTACTTCGAACTTTCAACTTCTTTTTAGAGTTCCGTATTCAACAAGGAACCCTTATAGTTTCGGTCTGTCCGTCCGTCTGTCCGTCTGTCCGTCTGTCTGTCCGCGGTTTTACTCAGAGACTATAAGACCTACAAAGCTGTAATTCGGCATGAATGCACATATTAATGATGCCGACAAAATGGTACTTATATAAAATCTTAAAAAAATATTTTTTTATGGTAAATACCTCCCCTACACATCAAGCGGGGATGATTATTTTTTTCGCGTCCACCCCACCGTGTAGGGTGTTGTTGGATAGGTTTTTTAAAAATATTACGAGTATTCAAAGATCATTTTCCGATTTAGGGATCCATTTGTGAAATATAAAGTTTTAAAGTGGAAAAATCGTTAAGAGTCCAGTGTCCCTGTCCCTTCTACCAGCTAAACGGTCGCTTCTGGAAATATGAAAAAATTCACGGGAGTAGGAAATAATTATGCTGAATTTAAAAGGAAAACTATCACGGCTAAGAAGACTTCATAAGTTATTGAGCTATAGTCGATCAACTAAAGAAATGTATTTGGAGAAGTATAAAGGAACTTTTCGTTCAAATTCCTTTGGACGTAACTGAGATGATGTTGTTACTAGTGTAAAACACGTTATAAATGTATATATTCATTGACCATACAAAAATTTTCAAAAACTAGCGGTACTACGGAACCCTATATTGCGCGTGGTCCGATACGCAGTTGGCTGGTTTTTTTTTTATTGAGAATAAATTTCAACAAAATATTTTGTGAACGTCGTTACTACTGGTACATACCACCGGCTCGGTCACCAACCCGGCGAAAAGAACACAGACATACCTACTTCTCTCTGATACAAGATCATAGTAGAAAAGGGGGCAAGTGGCAATAGTTGCCAGCCCACTTGTCCACTTGCAAAATTTTATCTGCTGTTGTGTGTAATTCTATTAATACATACATGCTCGGCTTCCTTCGTGTGTGGTCTAGGGAAGCCAGCCATTACTTCATCAGAGTGTCGTGTACGACCCGAATTGCCCATTGAAAATTGTACCGAATTGTCTGGGATGATACAATAATAATATAATGATGTCACTACTCGGTACTCACCGCATCGTAAATGTTGAGATGGCTTATTTATCGTAGCTGAATTATGACTTCCAATAATATCATATTGGATCTAGATGTTTATACGTTGTGCTAATCTTGTAGCGGACCAACTAGCGCCACAATCCCGCATCGCGCTATCCAAGTTTTGGTGGCAACTAGCACGGTAAATCTATACTAATATTATAATTATAAAGCAGAAGAGTTTGTTAGTTTGTTTGTTTGAACACGCTAATCTCAGGAACTACTAGTCCGATTTAAAAAATTCTTTGAGTGTTAGATAGTCCATTTATCGAGGAAGGCTATAGGCTATATTTTATCACGCTAAGACTAATAGGAGCGAAGAAATAGAGGAAAATGTGGAAAAAACGGGGGGAAATTATTTGAAAGGGCTTATTTGAACGCGCTAATCTCAGGAACCACTGGTCCGATTTGAAAAATTCTTTCAGTGTTAGATAGCCTATTTATCGAGAAAGGCTATAGGCTATATTTTATCACGCTAAGACTAATAGGAGCGAAGAAATAGAATAAAATGTGGAACGGGGGAAATTATTTGAAAGGGCTTATCTCACAAACTACTAGAGCAATTTTTCTGTTATTAGGGTCAGATAAGAAGTAGACCACGTGAAGGATCATAGGCTATTTTTTGTAGACTGATTTGTCTGTGAAATATCTTATTTACGCGGGCGAAGCCGCGCGGAACGTCTAGTTGGTTAAATAATCTTCTTTTGCGGCCATCACTCATATTCCCGCTCTACTATAACTTTCAACAAGTAATTGCTTGGGAAAAAGAAATATTTAATCGCAATTTTATCAACAAGTCTTTATTATTAATCAAAATACAATGCCCATTAAGGGCATAACCATCTCTTGTAATCTTGCAAAAAGATAGAGATAACATGTAACGATTAAGCTTTATTTATTCGACGATTACCGTTGGTAAAATTGAGACAAGCTGTTGAATCTCTTCAATCGAAATATACTTATCTCGACGATTTTATTAAGGGATGTTTGATTCGAGTTTTACATTGTAATTATTTAGAATCACATCATCAGTATGCAGTAGAAAAAAATTTCAAGCATTTATCATACGCAATTAATCAGGTATTGCTAACGAGTTTTATACCTATAAAGGTGTGACTGTTAAGAAATAAGAGGTGACTAGTGTTTGTAATTAATCCAATACATTTGCATGGAAGAACGGCAAAACACTTATTGCGATTCCATTCATGAACAATTAAGTAGCTACCTTCATTATAATTTTTTACTCGATCGCATGCGATCATGGATTTTTCTCATGACGATTATTTGTAATTGGAAAACCGATTAGCAGTCCATAAAAGTCTCGTTGGCTATGGCCTGTTTGTTTATGGTCCGTCCTATTCTTGTCTGTCCCATAGGAACGGTTGTCCCTAGAGGACCTTTGTTGAAGCGCCAAGAGATTTCTTTGTTGGAATAAATGATATGAGACGTGACGAAACTGTTATTCCTTATGATATTATTAGCATATCAGCTGTTGCCTATGTAGTACATACTTTGTAGATAGGTAAATAGTTAACGGACTCTTACTACCTGGGTATGAGGTAATGGGGTATTATTTCCTTACGTACTCCATCTTTTATTCTAAGCTTACTTCGAACATTGTCCATTGATATACAATTTGTATATCAATAATGACATTGTCTTACAATTTCTATTCCTTGTTTTCACGTTTAGTTCTTCGTTTTCAAAATATATTAAAATATTGACTGCTAGAATTTCTCGTCTTCTTACAAATCGAGAACTCTACTTTTATAGAGACTTCAAACTTTTATCCTGATATTCATTTAAAACCACTTTAAAACGATTTTTTTACTCCAAAAATTGTATTTAATATAGCCCATAATCTATATAGCCGACGTTATTCTAATGGATCATTTTGTCAGCTACCTGGAGTTAAGTATACACACCATGACGCCACCACCGTTATAATAACTTTTACACCAAATAATTTACTTTGTGATAGCGATAACGACTATAATGGTGATATCATATTCGTAACACACCATAAAGAGATAATTGAAAAATCTCAAATACGCTTATAATAGTTAATCTGTTATCACCAGTTATGCCATGATTGTTTGCTTTCATAAATAACTTGTCGTAAAATTAAGAGCAATTTAAGTCTACGTGTTTTATAATTACCTAAATAGCTGTAGAGTTATATCTATAGATAACTCCGGTATCGACACGAGGAGATCTGCAAATTCGCGGTATACCCTGTCTTAAATTTCTATTGCATATTTTCCTTCTTAAGGATCTTCTATAAATTACAATGGGACATGTTGGATAACTTCGATTGTCAACATGAAGGCGTTTACAGTAAGCACAATGGAGGTCGACATCAGCTCCGGATTTATAAATAGGCCATTATAGGCCACGGCCTAGGGGTGGCAGCGTCCTAGGGTCCTCGTCATACCGCCCGGTATGCAGCGTACATAGAGGCTCTACAGATTTCGTACATGGGGCGGTGGAAATAAAGTGGCCTATTCTTATAAAAAATATAAATTCGGCACTGGCAATTTTGACTATAATATGCCCCTCTACATTTTCATAGAGACATAATCGCCTGTTTTTGACCATCATGGCTCGACATACAGAGGGCGCATAAAATAAACCTTCCAATTTCCACACTTTCTAGGCACGTCCATGACATAACAATGACATCACAGTTGATGCAAAACCCTCGAGGGCTGTCACCGATGACATCAGAGATCAACCAGCTTTTGCCTTTTGGTAATAAAATAATAATTACGACATACCCAAGCCCTTCCTACATCTGTGATTAATGGGCTTCGTTCGTCTTTTAAAGACTTCCTTTTAAAAATGTACCTGTAGTAGGCGTTAAAAATAAAAATAATTGAATTGAAAATTGTGTCTGTGATGAAATTTGGAGTTCATACATAATAATATTGTGTCTCAGGAAAGGTCATTACGAAATAAGTCCGGTTCCCGCACGATAAACGAATTTTATAGCAACGTCATTGCGGAAAACATATTCTAGTGATCAAAACTTATAACTAACTTAAGTATAAATGATAGCATGCAAACTTATATATATTTATATAACGTTTATATTTTATTGCAACTTTTAGAGAAACATAACATTTTTTCAACAGTTGCAGTAAATCAGTATCAAAAGAAAAGACATAGAGTATCAATATTTGACATCAAACATTTACACTTGAGCGCGATAATCATAGAAAATTATGACGCGATCTACGGTCATCGGCGTAAGTGGTTTTTTTGTTGACCATTTCATAGAACACAATCAATAAAATTGCTTAACCCGGACAAGAATTGATTTTCAAGTTCGATATTCGAAATTGATTTAATGGATTCACTAATGCTTTTTTTAAGCACGAAAATGATTTTCTTTCCTAGAACACTAGCAGCTATGACCTAATCTTGACTAGAATCTTGTTTGTGACATAAATATGTAGGGTATTTAGTACAGTGTGTTCTAAAATAAACAAGCATCGATGAATATGCAACACCCATATGCTATGCAAATCTTGCGATCGATTACGAGTAATGGTGTAACTTTTTTCTTTAGAATTTGTATCTATACTTAACACTTACTTTTTTAATAGGGAACATTACGCAAAGGTCGAAGCAGAGGGCGCTACTAGCACACACAGTAAATAATCCGATCAAAATCCGAATGTGCAGACGTCATTGACAGAAACGCTGTCCAACGTCGAACAAAACTTTTTGTTTACTGTCTGTGCTGGTGCTGCCGTCTAGCGTAAAAAATCCAGTAACAAAATAATAATATCCTTATTTGCGAGTCACAGCAGTTTGCTTTAAAAACTACTTTTAGCACTGATTGTAATTTAATTACATTACGTCCATTGAACAAGAAATAAGTATTAAGGCCATCCCCGAGCAAACGACCTTGACCATACATTTGACGCGTAGCAAAACGGGGAATATGTAGAACTTAATGAAATTGTCTATCTATTGTCGTGTGTTTCAAATAAACGTAATTTGTAAATACTAGAGAGATGCTGAAAGTATGCTTCAATATTACTTTGGAAGCTAATATCATGAGTATAATAAACAAAAATAGAAAATTTAAAACGGGGAAAGGAATGTTGATATTATACTGAAGATTATTGCTGTATTTTTATTATAACTTTGTAGCTTTCAAATTATGAGTTTATAAGGCTCTAAATATGGTAAATTACGGAATCTCCGTAGGGGAAGGCCCTTAAATAGTATTTAAATTAGAAAGGTATACATTGCTAACACTTAATAGGACCCGAGTCTAGACATTTGCAGATAATTACAAGTTGGCACGTTGTCAGAGTATTTCCATATTACGATTACGAGCTCGTCAAGGCCCGGGAACTGATACACAAATCATAAACCCGTGCCCTCGTCATGTGCTAGTTCACTTTACTATGTAACTGCTGCTAGGAGTACTTGGAAGTTTGAAATTGAAATATAAAAATAGAACAAAACTCATATCAAACTTTAATGTAAGCGTTTACTGCTAAGAAAACGACATCTCACACACTTCATAGTGATTATACATTTCTGATTAAAAAATCTTAAGCCGTGTACTAGCACCATATTAAGTGTATCAATTAGGCAAAGGCTATCGCCTTTTAATCAGAATTCAGAAGTAATATACTCGGTACTGAAAAGGTCTGATGGTCAGATAGAAAATATTACTTACGCCACAGGTTAAGGGGTCAGCAATTTGAACATTTTATCTATACTAATATAATAAAAATAAATAAAAAATAATATTATAAATGCGAAATTATTGTGTCTCTCATGTCTATTTCCTTCCTCCTGTTACCTCCTCACACCTAAACCGCTGAACCGATTTTGCTGATTCCCGATTACTTCGATTCCCGGGAAAGGACATAGGGAAGGATCCCTAAATTTTCCGGGATAAATAGTAATTTATCCCGGAAAATTTTACGGTTCTCACGCGATAAACGAATTTGGCGCAACGGAACTAGATTTCAGTTATACCACAATAACTTAACCTAAAATTTTAAACGTTATTTCTACAACGAGGCTTAATAAACTGTAAGAACTCTACATTATATTATACAGATTAAACATTTTTGTCTTATATCGGACATTACCAGCTGTAAGTTGTAAGTTGTAACTTATTTTATCAAGAGTTGATTTCGGTCAGATAAGAAACGGCTTTGATTATTATCGTCGTTTATATTTATTCTGTGAAATGATTTTAATATTGTGATTTTTTTCTCGCGAAATGTGTTATCGTATCCGGCATCCGCTATATTTCTTTTACAATGCGGGATTAATTGCAATAATCGCAAATAAACCAAAAAGTATATAAACTACAATAAACTTTGAGTATCTGGCACTTTCCAAATGTTCCTATTTCAAATTTTCCAAATCTTTATGGTTTCTGCCAATGGGTAAGCAATCTCCGACCTTATAACACAACATAAATATATACCTTTAGCTACAGTAAATTCGAAAATTTCAAAATATATATTTTTAAGTGTAATTAAAGCCTTCTTAACTTAAACCTTTCATTAATAGCCCGGACGAATTTCTCCCAAAGTCACAAATAGTACTAACAAATTCGCGTTTTTTTAACCTCATACTTGTAACAAAGTAACTTAGTAACTACTAGGCAGAGACGATGTACTGTATCATTAATGTTCGATTTCAGTACTTTCGATCAATCATAGTCATCTTTATCGCTACCAGACATATTCCATTAGTTTTTTTTTTTTAGTACTTACTACATTTTTCTAAGCTACAAGTTCAGTTCAGTTTGTTACGGACAAAAAATTCCGAATTTCTTTACCATATATTTTATTAAATTTCCTACGGCCATACGTCGAATAATCATATTATTATGTAAAGTGCGCGCAACTCCTCTTAAGTTTGTATCTCAGTATCTACTATCTTGGGAATTCAGTATATTTCGTAGTTACAGTTAGTAAGTATAGGTCTACCAGAATCTGATGGCAAATTTTGACAGCAGATTTTCAAAAAATATCCTTGATCATTGGATAAATTTATATATTTGCATGTTTCACACACAAAATCAGCCGCTATAAGGGAAAAAAGGATCAAAATGTTTTATTCCAATTACCCCGGTATTGCTAGAGTCAATTTACTTTCTCACTTTTTGCCATCAGATTCTGGTAGATTTTATAGTTCATAACTATGTAGAGTTCTATACTTAAATGAGACTGTTTGATTTTACTGAGTAAAGATATGAAAACCCAAAAGCCTTTCAAATTGCAATTTTTTTATCAACCAATAAAGGAAATTATGTTTATGTTTATTTACGCAGGAGACTGTGAGGTCAAGTCCTTCAGAAATCAGAATGTTACCTTGACACTGGCGCGGTCGGTGCATAATAAAGAAATGGCCAACCGCCAATTTTGATGTTTTCCTTAAACACTTGAACCCCAATTCTGCTATATTAATTCAACATCAATCTAGTTCGGATCAGTTGAGTGAAACATATTATTTATGTCACATGAGTGATTTTTAGTTTCGAGATTATAGATATCAAAATGCGTTTTACGTTAGTTTCAATATTTTGTTATTCGTAGATTTTGTAGATCTTTTATACCAAGGTCTAATAAGACATTGACTACATATCGTATACCGTATTAATATTGGATTTAAATAAATGAATCGGGGTTCGGGATACAACATTTTTTTAAAACCTACAATTTCCTACATACTCTGTAGCACACTATTTCATCACAAAAAGGTTTGTCTCTGTTTCTTTTTTCTAGCAATATAAGGATTCTTAACTCGCATTGATGTTTTTTAAGGTTACGTATCCAAAGGTTTAACAACGGGATCCAAATACTAAGGCTTTTGTTCCTCCATTTCAGCGAACTCCATAAACATATTATTATATTTTTTAATTTTTCCCTACTTAAATAATATTATGTTGAACATAGTTTATGTTTTGTAGATCATAATATTACTACTAACTACCAGTTTACTAGCGTTTACTGTGTTTTACTAACTAATGTGTTATCTGGTACCTATCACTTAACAAAACAATACGTGAGTGCAAATTACAGTCACATCACAGAATGTGTCGAGAATACACAATTACTAAATAACGCCATGACGATAACAACTCGAATTAAGATTTTGACTCGTGATAAAAAGCTTTAAAAAACTATAAAATAAGAGTAGCTTATTTTAAAGCTATTTTTTGGCGGCATTCTTAGACAAGACGTGACATACAGAGGCAAAAAGCGTGGGGCCACTGATGTGTTATTAGGGCCAATTTAACATATTTTGGGTTATAACCAGTATATGATTTTGATGTTGAAGGCTTTTTATGTATTTCTTCCGTCAAATATCTAATCTAACCTACTATGTGACATATTAAGTATCCTGAGACTTTGTCGATCAAAACGCTCAAAATACCTCCTATTTTGAGCGTTTTGATCTTTTTTAACGCTAAATGGAACGCGGGGTAGATTACTTCACCGCGCGCGGTAGAATACATAATTTCAAATTTAGAACTTGTCACCTTCTATTTTTAAATTATATTTTTTATTCATGCCATGCGCATATATAATCAGGAAGTGGCAGTGGATAGAGATTTTATTATATTATAATGACTACGTGCTTAGCATGACTATATGCGCGAATTAGGTTTCTTTACGATATGTACACTCCAAAATTAAGTAGGTACAGGCAAAGATTTAGTTTAGCACTTTTGAACCTTATGACCAATAAATAAGGTTAAAAACTAAAAAGTAGTAGGCGCGGATCATTCTTGGACTGTACGTCACATCCTAATTTCTAGTTTTTTAAATAAAAAGTCTGAAACAATTAAATATAATCCATTATCAAGCTATTGATTAAAATTTTACATAAATTGTAAACATCAGTATCCACGTCCTTTTCTGTCAAACCACTTTTCCACATTAGACAAGGACAGGTCATCATTGGATAAAGAATAGGTAAGGTCAGGTGGGGTAAGAGGGACGCGGGGGGAAGAGAAACTGTAACTAATAACTAGAAAACTATAACGCCTAGCTCTATGGTCACTACGTCGATAAAATAGTATTAGGCATAGTTCATATATTCTTGGATAGATGGTGCTACAACACGGCAACTAATCGAGTAAAAGAGAGGAAAAAAATCAGTTGTCAAACAAAAAAAAAACAAGACCTAGCGGCGTTCCTTTTTTGTGTTCATAAAATATTTAAAAACATCAGTTTTGCGGGTGCAAAGAGGATATAAACTACGTAACAAGAGGTCGGACTTAAAAGAAAAAAAAGAAACATCCGTTATTTTTTTAATTTGAAGCTTAAGTAGAAATTTTTAAGTGCAAAAACTTTCACTCTAAAATGACCAAAAATTAAAAAAATAAAAATAAAAAAAGAAATGAGCTCAAATAAATGTTTAATTTCATTAAAAAATTATTATACATAGCTTAATAAGGTTAATTAAACAATAAAACAGATATAATCCACAAGCTTTTGTTAATTTTTATAATATTCAACATTATAATATTACAGTATAGTTTTATTTTATTTATATAATAATAGTATAGCTGTCTATGCTACTCTACTCGATTGGCTTATACAGTAAACTCTATATAGGGAGGGGATTTAAGCTGCGCATCCACCGGGTCGGAATCGGGACGTACGGTGCGGACGGCGCGTCGTGTCGTCATATTATATATTTGTCAGGCGTAGAATGACGTTCCAGTGCACACAGTAGTCAGTACCATACATACAAAGCAACAAATCCGTCCGCTGCGTACGCTCCGATTTCGATCCAGTGGACGCGCACCTTTATACATACACACTTAAGTATTATTACTTTGTTTTGTTACACCCTGTATACGACAGCTGAAATCTATCGCGCGGGCTCAGGCCAGCTGCATACCACCTCACTTGATCAGAGATTTTCCCTTGGTGGCCGCACCACTCATAATCCCATACCTTCCTTCTCCTCCTAAAATCTCCTTAACAGCTATTGCCTGCAGACTAAAATGTTGCAAACTACTATAGGGACCTAAAAATCTGAAAATGAAACATTTTTCATTTACTACATTTCCATACATAAATTATTAAGTATAGTTAATAACCTTATGTAATACAATAAAACAATAGACACATTTCAACATTTTCCAAATTAACTGCATACTGACATACATTATAATATTTTCTATGAAATAATAATCTATCTTTTTCATATTAATATAGTTTAAGTTGTAAATGATTGTACAAATATGCAAATAATACTACGACATACTTTGTATTAGAACATGGTATGACATAGTTATGTTTTGCTTCAATTTATCAATTTACGGTTATATTTACATTTTACAATAGCTTACCTTTCGTTTTTCGATAATTAATCCACTTAATTTACAATTTTTGTAGGAGTTGCTACAAAATAATTTTCACAAAATGAAAATCGAACTTTGAGTTTTAAACTTCTTCTTCGTCTTTTTTCTCATGTAGTTTATATTCTCTATGGTCTTTTTTATCAGCTAATCATAGTCGACCTTGCTTAAAATTTGTACAGATTATCACCACTACTTAAGGTGCTACGTTTAAATTTGGAACCCAATTTTTTTTTCGTTCGGAAGTTTCACCCACCTGTGCGGGTGATTGCTATAGTAAGTGTAATTATCATGTTTAATCTTTATTTTCTACGTATTGTATTGTTTGTAGTGTGTGTTTTTAGTGCTTTTTCGATGTCAATAAAAACACAACCTTCAAAATGGCAAGCTGGGAAGAGGAACGGCTATACCAGGTTAAGGGAAACATATGTTCCTCTTTCCCGGTTTCAGGGGGTCCAAACATTTTTTAAATCCGCTAAAATACCGGCTGACTTTTTAAGTACTGGCCAAGATTTGTAGGATGAACCTAAATGAGTAGTGAACAACTTTTTCTATGGGACCAACTTTCGTACTCGAAATAAAAAGTCAGCTATTCCATACAAAAGTATCGCTTAGCTGTGACCAAAATGTAATTGATTTTTTTTCGAGTACGAAAGTTTGTCCCATACAAAAGGTTAAGGTTTATTCTACAAATTTTGGCCAGGACTTAAAAAGTCAGCCGGTGTAACACGTTCCGTAAATAGCCATGATTTGCTTAAGAGCGGGCTGCCAAATTTTGCTGTGTTTTCTAATAAGTATTACGACCCGGAAGACGATTGACTTAAATGAAATTGAGATTTATTTAATCATTGTATATTTATCTGATATTTCCCTAACGGAAAGCTGTCTTTCTGTCTGTCTGTCTGTTGCGTTTCCACGCCTAAACCACTGAACCAATCTTAGGAAATTTAGAAGGTAGGTAGCTTGACACCCGGAGCTAGGGGCATAAGCTTCATTTTAACCGATCACGGGACATTAAAGGGGGTTCATGTTTTGAAAAATTATGCCAAGCGCGATATAACCAAAACGCGGACGAAGTCGCGGGCGGAAGCTAGTTTTTAATATGTTCATTTAATACCAGAAAATTTTTAGCACCTCTGACCTTACCTGTATGTTCCTGTTACCCCAAATTTCGTTTTTGTGTTCTATCAGCTTAAATAATACCTTATTTTAAACAAGGTAAGGTTTTCATTCCCTTAACTAAAAAAAATAATTGATACATGCTATATAAACACTTAAAAACGTGAGTTATCACTTAAAAGTATCGAGTGTTCCTCTTACCCCAAATCTCGGGAAAGAGGACCATTTTTATGACCTAGTTTTGTTGCTAAATTGTGCCGTAATTATACGAACAATCTAGTTCTGTATTAAAAAACAATTTTAGTTTATTTCAAAAGCAAAGATTTGTTTCAATTAATATCGAAATAAATGTATAATTTTGATAGCTCAAGGCCAAAATGTTCGCAAACCAGTAAAGTATGTTTCTCTTACCCCACCTGACCTTAAATATAATTGTTTTTTTTTTATATATATTTTTATAAACGTTTTTTTAACATGACAAGTGCCAACTGCCAACGTTTTATTAAAGCCGTATAGGGCTTTGGACAAGATGATAAGTACATCGCCCATAATTGTAAGAATATAGACACAGTACGGTCACGGAACAGCTAAGAATTCGTCCATTGACCTATTGCCATTTATTTCGATGGGTCAGTGGCCGAATTCTCCGTCATCCCCGTCCAGACTACATAAAATAAATTCGACTAGTCAATTCCATTATAAGCACTTTTTCACTTTTTCAAGCATATTTTAAAATTCCTGCTTGACAATCTAAAGTTTTTTGACAGGAGTTTATTCATTCGATGTTGTTATTCATTGGGAAACTCATAATATTTTAACGTTAGCCAATGAAATACTTTATTGATTGAATAAACTTCTGTCAAACAACTTAGAAACCGGGCATAAAAAAATATTAAAAACTGACATAAGTCTTAAGTGTGACCTAATTTCAGTCATTTTTTGTAAATGAGGGTATCTTATAACGACTGGCAGATATTGAGAAATATCAATTAAAATCTTATCAATGTTTACTAGCAATTGATAAAATGATAAGGAAAAAGTATTATAATTTATAACACTTAAAAGGTATTAGCTAGTTCTTTGAGAGATATTTCGTAACGGTTCTGTATGTGAAGTCATACTATCTACTGTGCTAAGTGTGAAAAGCCTTTTGAGTGTCAATACAAAAGTTTTAAAATTGTTAACTATTTTGACACAATCTACAACGCACCTGGCCCTTCGAGTTGCATAATAATCGTAATATTACAAACACATTACAAATGCCAAAATGATATCTGTCCTGCTCTTTAAACCATAGAAATGATATTAATGGAAGTAGGATATTACTGCCAAGTATTACTGCAATATTTGAAAACATTTTAGACGGCAGCACCAGCACACACAGTCAAAAAAAATTTGGTTCGAAGTTTGACAACGTTTCTGTCAATACTCTGATATGACGTGTGCTACATTCAAATTTTGATCGGATTAGTATGGTATGTGCTTGTAACGCCCTCTGCTCCGACCTTTGCGTAATATTCTCTGTTGGTATATCATGGTATATCCCTATTGGATACACTCCTACCCCTATTGGATACACTGACAGACGGGAAAAATTTACGGTTTTCGCGAGATATAAACTAATTTCGACGCATAATGAAGTTGTATGCAACATCTAGTAATATAATGTTGACTTGAAGAACCGCACACATAATAATTATTTTCTTAAGAAGAAATTATAGTGTTCCCTTGTTGTGAAAAGTAAATTATTTAATAAGCACAAATTTACAGTGTCTTTAAATTGGCTTCCAAAATTACACACGTGGGAAGGACAAGTTACATTATGGCATACATTGTACACACATTGTAGAGGCTTTTAATGTGTACTTTGACATGAAAGTAATGACTATGTGTAAGAAATCAATCGTCATTAACCACGATATCATCAGGAATATCTTTATAATTATAGTGTTTATTTTCCACTTAGTTTTATTTTACGTACATCGAAAACAAAGTAATCAAAGATATGTTTACAATTGCTTTATAAAAAAAAAACAAAAAAGCGTAATTCCACAAGATAAACCAAAGATAAACAAAAAAATCTCTCTCGAGTCTCAACTCATTACAAGACCCTAATAATATGATCTACAAGTAACTTATTAACGCTACAAAATTCGTCGGGTGAAAATGACCATGATCACAAATACTTACTTACTAATATTATAAATGCGAAAGTCTGTCTGTCTGTTACCTCTTCACGCCCAAACCGCTAAACAGATTTCGCAAAAATTTGGTATGCAGATACTCTGGCTTCCGGGAAAGGACATAGGATACTTTTTATCCCGGAAAAATGTACGGTTCCTGCGCGATAAATGAATTTTGGCGCAACGGATTCGCGGGCGTCACCTAATATTAAATATTCCTTTTGGCCAAATGCAGCAATATTAAAATATAATGTTCCACGAAAAGTTATGAAAATACATAGTTTTGTTCAATTCATATATTACACATAATTTACACATAGTTTTGTGCTTCTCAAATATTATATCCACGTTTTCCTCTGTCTGCATAAATCATTAGCTACTTGGAAATGAAAAGCAAAGACTGTGCAGTCGTGTGGCTTATATTTATTTATATATTTATTTAAATACGTATACAGTACCATTACAGTATACACGCAAGCCAGGCCTTGAACTTTTAAGGAAATACTAGGTCTTCTCACTTCAAAAACACACTTAAAAATAAAATACTTTATTATACACAAATTGCCATTTACACAAAAACAAAATGTAATATCCTGGTGATGTTGTTGTCCCCATCATTCATTTAATCATTAATAATAAATTGTGTTTGAATCCTTTCGATAAAAATCAAAGACATGCTTTTTATTTCCTTGTTTAGTATTAAAGAATCATCTTAGTTTTATGGGAAACTATGTAAAACTTTACATACGTAGACGTAGTTTAGACTACAACTTATGCCCTGTTTCTGAGATGTAATACCCTACCTCGATCGTAGGGTCGCCGGGTGCCGCTTGGGGATTGATGGGTTAATGACAGTAGAAGTTGATCTATTGCTTTTGACGTCAAAACTTTAGCCAATCAACAACGGTGTTGATTAGTTAAACTCGTCTCACAAAAGGGTCTGATTAAAGTGTGAGATTTATAAAACTAGATAGATTTATTATTCGACTTCGTGTAGTTAAAATTTTAAAATAACCTGTTTTTTCCCTACAATATTAAACTAATTAAATCTTTTCTCGGTAATGACAATAAACTGTTATTTTAACATACTGGAAGTCCAAAACATTCTCGAATTATCGCGAGTCGTCGGTGCCCTCAAAACTTATTTATGATCGCTTACCGCGAATTGTATGTAAAAACCAGAATTTACATATAAGGGTATGTGCGTTTATAATGTCAATGCGAGTCTTGTTAAGGCTCGGTCACGGTAAACTACTGGATCGACGCCAGCAAATATTGCCAAGTTCTTTAACAGATGGACAATTTTGCAGACGTTAGATTTTGAGGGTTAAGTCTATATTACTTCTGTAGACGAATACAGGTTTTAGCTATAGAAGAGTGGGACCCCTGGGGGTCTCTGAACCTAAGCTTCCATATTTATTCCAGTTGATACAATCTAGCAATTAATTATAGGTTAGAGCATGCTTTGAGTCATTTGAGTTTACGCATAGATTAATGATCTCGATTTAATTTGCATAGAGTAAACAAAGAACAGAGTTGATACTACCACTGCTAACAGGAAGTACCTACAGACCCTACAAGTGTAGCGGAGTGTAAAGCTTTCCCCTCAATTAATACATTTCCTTCCTGTCATCACAATGTAGTGAAAATTATAACCTTTCTGTTAGCATAATTAGTTCTGGATGAGAATATTATGGTAATGGACTGTGCTTTTCGAAGTCCATTTAGCTTATCATTACATACATACAATACATATTCTCTTTGTTATGTATTTGTAGATCACCGTTCTGTGAAACAGATATAAACACGAATCACTACTATTTATAATAGGTATCTAAAATATGTATACATTTTGATAAAAATACCTTGGATTATCAAATCTACTATAATCCGTTTCCCATGGTAAAAAGCAATAAAAATGTTACAACTTTGTGAATATAAGTTACAATGTGGTTTTATTAATAACATAATAAAACCACATAAATCTATGTATTACTTCTTAGTTATGCTATGTTCAATCTCTGAAGACTTGTGAATACTGAACATAAACCATAACGCTGTAAAATATTAAAAGACTTGATAACCAGGTGAACTTCGTATCACTTTCCTCCTAATATAAACCTTCCCTGGACTACCACAAACATTTCAAGACTAAAATTAGTCAAATCGGTTCAGACTTCAGTTCAGCCATTCTTGAGTTTTAGCGGGACTAAGAAATTTTAAAATTCTTTTCTATTTATATAGATTAGTTTAAAAATATCTTGCGATATTCGCGAATGATTATTTTTGAACGAACATTTTTTTTGTTACAGAACCATGGGTGAACTCGGTAAAAGACTGGGGCTGGACGAGCTTTCGGGTGGTGCAGTGGGATTCAGCAAGGCCTTGCTAGCTGAATTCATTGGTAAGTATCGATAATAATGGTTTTCACACACTCCAGGCAATTACAAAAAAAAATCGGATGAGGCACCCCGCACCAAAGAACATGAATTGAAAACTGCTTGTGAAGCCTATAAATTTTCTAATCTCCACTAAGTATAAGGTTTAAGGACTACACTTATATAAACACCGGTATGTATTATGTACCGACTTGGTAGTAGATACAAACACAACATTATTAAAAAATATTGCCCTTTGCATTACTTTCATTTAAGTAAATTATTTTACAAGCAAACTTTCACTGGAAGTACAATTATTTTGCAATTGGCCGTTTACTTTCGTCTTTCCGGTCCTTATTGACTTTTTTACTTGATATTTAACGCGTTTTTTTACTTTGCAAAATAACTTTGATCATCCGCTTAAAATAATTAAAAAAAATTTAAATAACAAACACATATTTACTTTGAAATTATAACTTATATCTAATTAGCTATCTAAATAACTAATTTAACGCTGAATACGTCAGAAAACTAAAAATGCTTTTTCGCGGTACCTAAGTTTTGATTCCAAAATCCAATATTATAATACCAAAGTCGGTACCAACTTTAAAGTTTAATAGATATAGGTACACATAATATTTTTATTATCTTTGCTTATCTTAAAACACTCATAAAGTTTGCCTCCTTATGTAATCGTGTAACTTGATCGCTTGAATGACTATACTCTACCGCCGCAGGGGTCACCAAATGGCGGACCGCGGTCCGCATCCGGACCGCCGCGCCGCGGCGGACCAAGCATGTTCGAAGATGAACTTCGTTAAAAATAAATTTAGGTCTCGACTTACTGATCTCCAGGATTTAATGTCAATAGCTTGCACCAATTTCACTCCAAATAAGCAACAAAAATTGTCACTTTTCTCATTGATATTTAAATAAATACCTTTGTAATTTCCGTAATTATAGGTCTACCAGAATCTGACGGCAAATTTTGATTTCCAAAAAATATCCTTGATCATTGGATAAATTTATATATTTGCATGTTTCACACACAGAATCAGCCGCTATAAGGAAAAAAAGGATCAAAATGTTTTATTCCAATTACCCCCGTATTGCTAGAGTCAATTTACTTTCTCACTTTTTGCCATCAGATTCTGGTAGACGGTCTTTACATTGTTTAATTTTTTTTTATGTGTGGACCGTGAAGGTCATTTTATTTCTTAAAATGGACCCCGAGCGAAACTAATTGGTGACCCCTGCTCTACCGTATTTGATGGCATCTAGTAAAACTGGTTTTGCAAAAGATTAACACATTTTACTTCGTTTATTTAATTTAATATGAGCGAAGGAAATGGTATGATATTATAATTATAAAGGTTTCTTGCTTTAAATAAAAAGAGCAATAAAGATTGTAGAGCTAAAATTAATACCAGCTTGAAATTATTTCAAAGGATTCATAGAAGATTCACAAAACAAAGCAGTAATACGCCAGGTTGTGTAGGTATGTGTCCCTTATATAGAATTCACTATGCAAGTAGATGTGCCGAAGGCAATGCTTTTGACTTTTATGTTTCTCTATGAGAAATGCCCCAACGCGCCGATGTCATGGATTTGCCCATACAAAAATTTCCAAATCCAAGTGGATTATGAATGGCCCTGATTCCTCAAAGCTCGCGCGCCAAGGTTATGATAAAGATAATTTAACTTCTCTTGTTTATACAGGTAACCTGCTACTCAACCTATTCGGGTGCGGCGCCTGCATCAACGTCACTCACGGCACGGACGCAGCGCCCAACATCGTCCTCATAGCGCTCGCATTCGGTCTAGCTGTCTTCGCTATTGTCTCTGTAAGTATGGCTTAACCAAATATACCCTTACTTTTTTCTTGGGTAAATCCTATTTGGACCGACGATGTGTGGTGTGAGTTGTGACATAAGGAACGCGTACGCGTAAAATACAGGGTGTAACAAAACTAATTGATAATATTTTAGGGCGTGTATGGGCCCCCATTTTTAACTTTTGTGTGGGAAAATTCTGGCGCGGGAAAAAAATTGCTCTTTCAACGCTGCTACTTTCGCAGTAAACTATTTATTTATATAAGGAACACATATATACACACCCTAAAGTATTGTCACTTAGTTTTGTTATATCTCCTTAGTTTCTAGGTTCTCGTATTCATCAGTTTGAAGATCTTGTTGCAAACAAATTAATATTTTTTTTCATTACAATGCTTCTCACAACGTCAATTCCTATTTCTTCATTAGCCCGAGGAAGTCATTCGTCATAACTTGTTATTTACCTCACAGCTTTGTAAAATAAGACAAGTACGTCTTATTCAAAGAATTGTAATAATAACATTAATATGTTTACTGCAACTAAATGTAGAGTTTCGAACCTAGCGACCGCCGACCGCGAACAGCGACATCGCGATTATAGCGAACGCCACACGACGTTCTCTTCTCTTTTCTCAATTATTTATATTTAAAATATACAAAAGTAAAATATTAATTAACATGAAGTTCTAAATTGACGGCTGTTCTGTTGTAGTTCCTAAAATGCAAAGTTATTAATGAATGAGAAATCATTAACAGTGGTTAATAACATTATTTAACATTGGAAAAATAGGTACTTACTTTTTTGTAAAAAAAAGTCGCGCGAGCCATTTCGCAGTTGCGGTCTGGGTCGCTAAGATCGAAGCGCTACCTTTATTACGGCTTCAGCGGATATTGCATTTTTCTTCGGCTTCCTGTGGTTTTCCTCAGAGCACGTGCAGTCTATAATTCTGAGTTAATCGTCTCTGACTCAGGTGATTGCAATTTTTCTAAATCTATGAGGATGCTTCTTGAATAATAACTATGTTATGTTACAAATAACAATATAATATGGTTAAGCATTGTATAATAGCTATGTCCACACTATGCGCTTTCGTCCTCAATTTTCGTCATCTTCTTTGTATTCAACTTTCGTTTTGCGCTTTCAATAATTGAATGCGTTAACGAACGCAACGCCAACATTGTCATTTTTGTTCAGTTGCAGTGTCTGTCAACTTTGTAACATGTGCGATGAGAACGTTTTACTGGGTGGAATATGTGCGGCTTATTTGGTCATAAGAAATTCCAGAAAAAATAGAACTAAGCGAAAGTTTTGGATACGGTCAGAGCGCATGCGTCGCGGGCATGCCTCACGTACGCTGTTGACTGCGCTATGACGCATGCCCTCGACGAACAAAAAAAGGCACAGTGTGGACAAAGCTAATGTATAGCAAAGTTCACAATATTCTTAGTACCCGACTAAAAATATTTGACATCAAATTGTTTGCAAGACGTATATTTTTTCCTTTTCCCTTGTGAAACGGGATATTATTTCTGATCCAACGTCTACGTAAAAAAATTTTTATTCCACTTCCTCACATATTTACACACTTTATTTCACATGCCAGTGTGGCGGCCATTTATTGTTAAAGTTTTAATAGAACTCTTACTAAGAACAGTATCAAAACAACTGACTACTTATGTTAAAGACTTCCCGTCTTTAACATAAGTAGTCAGTTGTTTTGAGTCCTCAACATAACCTAGTCTAACTTGACTTCACAACATTTTGTCTTGAGTTCCCAACATCTAGTCTTGAGTTCCCAAAATCTTGTCATGTCCCCAACACAACGTCTTAAGTACCCAACATTTCGTCTTGAGTACCCAACATTTCAACTTGACTACCCAACATTATCTTAAATCCTTAACATAACCCTCTAAAATCTTCATCCTCGCAGGCAATCGGCCACGTGTCCGGCGGTCACGTGAACCCCGCAGTCACGGCCGGCATGGCCGCCACGGGCCGCATCAAGCCGGTGCGCGGCGTCCTATACGTGGTCGTCCAATGCGCCGGAGCCGCCGCCGGATCCGGCTTGCTGAAGGCGTTCACGCCGGACGCCGTCGCCGGCAAGCTCGGCCTGACGTCGCTCGGCACCAACGTCACGCAGCTCCAGGGCTTCGGCATCGAGTTCTTCCTTGGCTTCGTGCTGGTCTTCGTTGTGTGTGGCGTGAGTAACCACAAGTTATTTACTTCATTAAGCAGAGCCTGTAGCCAAAACCTTTTCTTTATCGCTTCTATATAGAATGACCGACCACAATGTATGGAATTGACATTACAATTTAGACGAGTCGAACTTCAACGTCATATTAACGAACGCTTTTATGTCAATTCCATATACATATTTTGATCGGCGATGCTATAAAAAAGCGTTGAAGGAAGAGGTCTTGGCTACAGGGACAAGATATTTTTCGTTACGAGAAGCACTTTATGATTTATCATGTCCGGTGAAATAATCTCAACAGGTACAAGTTACAACGTGTAGCAAGAGTAAAAGTAGTTTGTGCCCAGTAGCACTGATTTCAGGTGACGCCTTGATAATTAATTGGCTGTAGCGATATCGATTTTTCTCAGCAATGACTAAAGCTAAGAAATTAAAGTTCATTGTCAGTATTCATCATGTCTTTGTCTTTGAATTACCCATAGCGTAACACCATTGGACAACTTTTATAACACAGAATAATCAATCAAAAAGACCTCTGTAATAAAAGGATTCTAATTTTGCCAACAGAGGAGAGTGATTGAAGCTTCCAAAATTTGTACATAGATTGGTTCAAGCATACACTTTAATTTGCATATAGCTTATATGAAATATATTTATGGTTTTTAAATTACACGACAAAAACCATTTTGTCGCTTACGCCCTTTCCATTTCTTGCTGTTCCATTGCTTGTTTTCGGCCTCTCATATAAAACAAGCAATCTACAACATATCCAACACGGTTTTTTACTTTAACGCGACGTCACCTTAAAAGTACTATGTGTGTAGCCATCTCAATGAAAATATTATATCATTATACGCATCTATAAGTCACTAATAACTAGACACGTTTATATTCAGTTGACCCGATCACTATACGAAGTTTATAAATTGTTACTACGCTTGCATAGATTTTTGTTCCTTTTACACAAAACTACGGAACAAAATAGTATTCTCGCCCCGCGGACAACACTTAGATTAGTACATAATAATAATTTCAAAAGTAGCGATTAGCCTACTTTTCCAAACGAGGGAGGTGTGATCAATGATTAGAACGCATAAATATAAATAGTAAATGTATGTCAATTACTTATAAATAATAAATTATTATACCGTCCTTATACCGTCTTCATATAATGCAAGACACCAAAAGCGTGCGTTCGGGCGGACGCATATAAATTGAGCCTAACGTAATTTGAGTTAAAGTAGCAAAGCAGTGCAGCGACGTTTCATGCGCGTGTAACTATGTTCAGCTTAAGGGCCTTCCCCTACGGAGATTCCGTAATTTACCGTATTTAGAGCCTTATAAACTCATAATTTGAAAGCTACAAAGTTATAATAATAATACAGCAATAATCTTCAGTACATCAACATTCCTTTCCCCGTTTTAAATTTCCTATTTTTGTTTATTATACTCATGATATTGGCTTTCAAAGTAATACCAATTTATTAAAATTGAAGCATACTTTCAACATCTCCCTAGTATTTACAAATTACGTTTATTTGAAACACACGACAATAGATAGACAATTTCATTATACATATTCCCCGTTTAAAATTTTTCTTAGATCAATTTTGAACTAAGATAAGTAAAAAAAATAGGATTTTTGTGCGACCTCGGCAACGCGTCAAATGTATGGTCAAGGTCGTTTGCTCGGGGGATGGCCTTAAGAGGATACACCAAGGGCTAAAGAAATGAAAAACAAGTATTTGTAAAATCTATTGCTGTCTCCCTAACCTCAAACCTACCCCCGCAGAGCGCGATAGAGACAACTGCAGCTTGAATTGAAAATTCTGAACAGAAAATCAACGATTCGTTGTCCCCTGATTTCTTCTCTAAAACTTAAAAGTACTTTTTTCATTAAAAATTAAAGCAAGGCTTGAGCTGTGTTCCTATGTTTTATTTTTTATTTGTATAATCTAGCCAAATTTGTTTATATTCAGTTGACTGGATGTTTGAACACAGCGGAAATGCTGGCCATTTTTTTGGGTTTTTGAAAGTTCATATCTTTTTTAATAATTAAATTATGAAAAGAAAGATAACATAGGGACATGCTAATAGTGGCCATAGATATTCAGGAAAAAAATTATAACTCTACCTGCATTATCCAGGGAGGAAACAGGGGACAATGTTTGTATGGAAAAACGGTCCTAGTGTCTCCTCTTAAAGGATACTATACTAGAATAACTCAACTCTGATGCCATATATTTATATGTCTGTGCTAATGTCTAAGTAGTCTCCAATTATTATAATAATTCAAAATGACCTACTGTGTTTTAGCAAAGTCAAGTTGTATTGTTTTTACTCTGACTTGTCATTAGTTTTGACCTTCCGTGCAGAAATATGTGAACCATCTTAATTAAGTAGGTAAAAAATGTGACCCTGATATTATCGCAAGGGGCTGTAAGTGCCGTATTTTGGGTGGTGAGTGAGAGTTCTATTCTCTTTTCATTGTGAGCACAATTTTGTATAGCATCGATTTAGTAATCATTGTTCACAACAAAAGTTTTCGATGCCATTTTCATAGTTACCTTACGGTGAGAAGTGACAAACGCTTACCTCAGCCCTCTGGAGTCTTAAAAGTTATATCCGTATTTAATGTACTTGTAAAATAAAAATCTTATGTAATTTTAACCTACCGTGAGAATTAACAACGGAAGTTACGAGAAATAATTAAAAATGAATCTGGTCAGCAATAAAGCTGTGATTTTTTTCCTTCTGGTTTGTTTTATTATAATGATATAAAAAGTAATATTTAACTTAAGTGCAGCATATTATTAAAACAAAGAGTGACTAAATTGAGCGGTTTGTCATCACCGTAGTTCTTGCAATCGCTCTCTAGGCAGAGCGTATTGTTATGGTTTTGAACAATAAACATGTTAGCTCTATAATAATAATGATTTAGTAGAGTTCTTCGTTTCAATTCATTTAAAACTGAATCTAAAGAAGAAAATGAACTCCTCCAAATTAATATCATAGCCATAATATTATTATAACATCGTGACATTTTAATTGATAGCGCTATATAAAATATATAAAACACAAAATAAAAGTTAAAACACTGCGTCTAAGTTCTATTTTTTGATGAGCGATTTTAAAGTTGGTCGCAGCCTATTCTCCAGAATAAGGTTTCTGACATTTTATAATATTATAGTGGCCTATATATATATATAGGCCACTATAATATTATATATATATATATATATATATATATATATATATATATATATATATATATATATATATATATATATATATATATATATATATATATATATATATATATATATATATATATATATATATATATATATATATATATATATATATATATATATATATATATATATATATATATATATATATATATATATATATATATATATATATATATATATATATATATATATATATATATATATATATATATATATATATATATATATATATATATATATATATATATATATATATATATATATATATATATATATATATATATATATATATAACTTAAAGGTGACTGACTGCCTGACATAGTGATCTATCAACGCACAGCCCAAACCACTTGACGGATCTGGCTGAAATTTGGCACGTGGGAATTCGCTAAGAAAGGATTTTGATCAATTCTACCACCAAGGGAATAAAATAGGGGATGAAAGTTTGTATGAAACTTTGTCAATTTTAAACCGATCGGGCTGAGACTTTGCATGCATAAAGCTACTATGACGCGGGCATCCCCTAAGAAAGTATTTTAAAAAATTCTACCCCTAAGGGGGTAAAATAGGGGATGAAAGTTTGTATGAAACTTTGTCAATTTTAAACCGAGCGGGATGAGACTTTGTATGCATAAAGCTACTATGACGTGGGCATCCCCTAAGAAATTATTTTAATAAATTCCACCCCTAAGAGGATGAAATAGGGGATGAAAGTTTCTATAAATTTTCTTAGACTTTCGATTTGAGCTTCTATGATGAAGACGTTCGCTTAAATAGGTTTGATAAATTTAACCCCCATGGGGATAAAATAAGGGATGATGGAGGATGTAAATGCATTAGTTTGAACCTATCAGTACCTAATGAAACGAACAAATTAAAACGAACAAATAATTGATTATTTTGTGGTAATATTGTCAAGTGCCTAACTATTGCCAATATTTTATGTCGAGCACAATAGGCCAAAGTAGCGTTTGTTGTATGAGAGCCCCCTCTTTAATATTTTCTTTATTTTGTTTTTAGTATTTGTTGTTATAGCGGCAACAGAAACACATAATTTGTAAAAATTTCAACTAATTTAGCTAGCGAAGTTCTTCAGATACATGATACATCCTGGAGCTCCCTCCAGGATGTATCATGAAAACGGGACCCTATTGCAATGATTTCGCTGTTTGTCTGTCTCCACAGACAAACAGCGAAATCATTGCAATAGGGTCCCGTTTTTACCCTTTGTTTAAGGAACCACAAAAAGGGGATAACTATCCATCTTTGTTATTATACTATGTAAACGCGGACGAAGTCGCGGGCAACAGCTAGTTATGTATAAATAATAAATATGTAATCATAAATCTAAATCTATAGTGTCTAGTGACAACTAATATTCTATTAGCACGCACGTCATTTGTTGACCTGTCTACAGTCTAGCCTCGATTTTTTTAAATAAACCTTCCAATCATGAGATGACAACAAAATATTTTATTAATTATCAACTTTTGTATGAATTTTTAAGTATAGGTCATGTTACATGTAGAATCTATGTAGCTAAGTATATTATGCTTTTCATAGCGAATTGAAATGTTTAAGGTAAAACTTGTTTATTATAATATTATTATATTTAATGACATAATAAGTATGATTATGCACATTGTATTAATAGTACCCAATGATGAAAAACTCAAAGCAGATATGTTACTACCGCGCGCGTTGTGAAGATTCAAATACGGCCCAATTGGGTCGTCTGTTATTTAGTCTGCATCGAGCGCAGTCACGAACGTGCCGCGTCTTGTCTTACCTAAATAAATTGAAAATGACGTCGTGCGTGTTTCGAAAATGTACCAATTATGACTCAAAAGAAAACAAAACACATGGAATCTCTTACCGCATGTCTTGATTGCAATAAATACCTCGATTATTTACATTTTCAATTATTTTTTCGAACAATCTGGAAAAAATCGAATTTTCGTCATAGCTCGGGCTAAGAAAGAGACAGCGTTACGATTCGACGTTTAAAAATAGAACTGTCTCTTTTATGTAAATGGTTTTTCGTATCTTTTGTTTCACTTATCTGTCAAATTTGTCAATGTTTGCAATTTTGAATTTGAAAATTGTTCGGAGAGATTTAAGCCGGAAAATAGTATGGACGTAACAGATCTGTATAAGTAGAATATCATTGATAGTACCTAATAGTAACTAGTAATGACATTCTAAGTAGGTACCCTAACGACCTAGATCAGCGACGACACTAAAGAGTCCTTCAAAGGATATAATATTGTAAAAAGAATTTGTTTTAAATTTAAATATTTAATAAAATTATAGATTTTTTATCTCGTGGATTTTCTTTAGAAGTGGCCGACTGGTCACCTGTCAGTCATATCATGCCTGACATGGCAATGGTAAGTGTAGAGTCCAATGATATAATAGGGGAAGGCCGGGCAAAGTGGATACGTTAAGGTATTTAAGGTTATAGCAGAAAAGGTATACAATACAAAAACAATATAAGTATCACAAATCAGTCTTTATTTATTGCTCTTACAAATACGTCACTTATCATTAATACTTACTTAAACAACAATCAACTGCGACTAAAAATAAAAAAAAGGAAGAAATTATCCGCTTTGCCTGGTACCCAGGGTAAAGTGCATACAGTACTTGGGCAAAGTGAATACCAATATTTAATCTCTGAAAATAAAGGAATAACTTTAATAAACTAAGAAAAAAATAACTTGACCATAAAATTAGAAAATTAAGATTGGCAATTGTCACAGGTATACCCTTGAGTACCATCCAATCAAAAGCAGAACAATCTTCGTGACACCATTGCTGACAAATGTCACATTGAATCCAATTTTAAATTATTTTTCTTGGCGTAGGTGAACGCTAAATTTTTAAATTCATCTCGATTCAAGCCAAAAAATACAGAATCCATTTTCTTGAGATATGTCACCAACTCTATTTCCTGGTCTTTAGTGAAAACAGGACGGTATCGACCAAGTTTTGGAGCTGAACTGCCGGTTTTTATATGCCTGTACAAGGTTGCATAAGCCAAACCATACTTTATAGCTGTGCTTTTTATTGATTCCCCAGCTTTGCACAAATTAATAGCTGTTTGCATAGTATTTTCATCCCACGTACCTTGCTTAGTTTTTTTAATATATTTATTCACCATCTGAAACGTATAAAATACATTCTGAGATAATAAGTCACTAATAAAAAATGGCGGGCAAAGTGGATACCATATCCACTTTGCCCTATTCACTTTGCCCGACTAGGTAAGTTTTGAGGTTAACACATTTTATACAAAAACAAATAATTTTGACTTTATGTTAAATATACTGTAAAAACCTATTTTGATACGCTACCGAATAAATACATTAGTAAAAATGAAGAACTAGTAATACTGAAGAATTGATCAATTTACTTACCGCGTAAAATCAATATTTTATTTACGAAAACAGAAATCTTCACCCCGCGGACGGGACGCGACGCGGCCTCTCGCTCTAATGCTTGCTGCGTACTAATAGTAGGAACACACGTCCCG
This sequence comes from Cyaniris semiargus, assembly GCA_905187585.1. Classification (NCBI taxonomy): domain Eukaryota; kingdom Metazoa; phylum Arthropoda; class Insecta; order Lepidoptera; family Lycaenidae; genus Cyaniris; species Cyaniris semiargus. The sequence goes on along the minus strand of LR994554.1, from coordinate 9,052,397 downwards.
ATTTGGTCGGGTCCCGAGTCCCGACCACCCGACCACGGCCAAATCGGGAAGTGTGGAGAGCGGTTGGCCCGACATAATTATTATTAATATTGGTCGGGCATGGTCGGGTCGCCGGCGCACCCGACAAGCCGACCGCCCGACCGAATTGGAACGTCTGGAAGCTTTGTTCCGACCAAATCGGCTCAGTCGCATTTGTGACGCCGCCGTTATTAGACGTAATTATGAACGCCGAGGGAGTAACGATCTCAGAACGTGAAATAATAATAAATATATTAGAACTTTATAAAGACTTTCCCTGTTTGTGGGACTTAGCTTATAGAGATTACGCAAATAATGCCAGGCATCAAGCTTATCTAATAATTATGCTGGATGTTTTAAATAAATGAACAGTACGGCAACTTTGAACTTTGAACAATGGTTGCCGCAACCAACGCTATTTTAGCATTTTAAGGGTTCCGTACCCAAAGGGTAAAAACGGGACCCTATTACTAAGACTTCTATGTCTGTCCGTCTGTCCGTCTGTCTGTCCCCAGGCTGTAGCTCAAGAACGGTAATAGCCAGAGAGTTGTAATTTTCACAGATTGTGTATATCTGTAGCCGCTATAACAACAAATACTAAAAAAAACAACAAACGTGATTTTTATGGCCTTCTTTGCTCTATATCAATAATAGCAACAGGTAGGTACTTGAATTTTTCACACAATATTTAGTTATATGTGTGCTTTAATATTTAATAATAATATTAAAATAAAATTAAAAATTAAGGGGGGTATCCTATGCAAAAACCACAATTTTTGGTCTAATTTTGCTCTATAATGGTACGGAACCCTTCGTGCGCGAGTCCAACTCGCACTTGGCCGATTTTATTAGATAATACCGGCGACATGATGTTTTAATGCATCGACGGCAATAGCTGGCAAGACGTCCGTTCACTACTTCATACAAAGTCAACTGACGGTTGGAGGGCCGACCGTCGGGCAATCTGTAGCAATGTCGGAATGGTTGGCATGTCAGCCCCGATTCGGTCGGCCCCGACCAAATCGGGACGTGTGTTCCTACTATAAACCAAGATGGCCGAATGCAACAGTGGTGGCGCGTTGATTGAAATGCTAAAAACGTAGGAGTAGCGGGGAGTATTCGCTTTGCCCGGGGTATTCGCTTTCCCGGGGTATTCGCTTTGCCCAACTTTCCCCTACATATTATATTTTTACACACCACCGCCATTTTTACATCTATCTTTGAGTTTTTCATCTACATATATCTTTGAGTTTTTCATATTATAGTCCCATAAAAACGGAATTTAAGCTATTATAATATATTAGCAGCCAAGCAGTCCTTTGCGGAATACCGCCAAGGTACTTTTTGAACTAAGCTAAATACCTTTTAAAAACAATTAAACAAAAGGCAAAGTATTACATGCAACAATATAAATACCATTCCTGTGCAGTAAATGCAGGAATAAGTCAATATACTAAAAGGTGTGCATGTCGAAAATTGTTTGCTGGTCACGCTTTGCTATGGAAATGTGACAGCTATCAAATCATTATGCTCATTATAAAATATATTATTTAAGTTGCTGTTAAGCATAATCAATTTAAACAGCAATTTTTGAACAACAACTAGTGATTCTAGAAATCTAAAGCAACAGAAATTAAATCACTTACCTATTTGAAAATAATTTTAAAATAAAGTCTTGACAATAGACCCGGACGTGCAGTGTTCTTTAATATAATATTATTCTCATGTTCTCTGCCAACAATGTTTTTACGAATAAAAAAAAACAAACTAGGTATGTTTCGAAATTCAAAATTCGAACAGATAAGATTCTAAATCTAAATTCGCAAGCGGAGTTTAATATTGTAAATACATGGTAAATACTAAATGGGAGTGAACGGAGCTTTGGCTGGCTAACGACGCGTCGTCACGGAACCTAATATTTTATTACCGTTCGAGTGCTGTCAGTAAACCACCTATAAATATTATTGACGTTGGTGTAGATTATGTCCCTTTCCACCGCCACCATGATTTTCACCATGATTGTGAAAGTGTCTTCGCTCTATATGAACAAACGACGTCCTTTCTCGTCTTTATTTATTTATTTTAATGCACTAAACACATTACAATCGAAATGAAATAACAGGATAAATACAGTTTATGACCTTGATTGTAAAGTAACATAATATGTGCAAACTATTAAAAAATACATTGCAAACTATAACATTAGCTCAGTAACTAATACATAGTATTTTATGTATTAAAGGGGGTGAACAATAAAAATAGGTTATTCACTTAACTACTACTTCTTTTAGTTGTGCTAACTAATTTCAAAATGAGTTTTGGTACCTATCTACTAAATTATAAATAATATGTTGTATAATATTAAAAAGTATGATAATATTCTCTCTCTCACGGTTGTAAAATGGCAGCCATTTTATTTTTTTGCTCTAGACTTGGCTGGGGCACTGACGTGCCCCCAGATTACTTATTATAGTTTTCTATAGCCATTAGGCTCTACATTGTAAAGCTAGTTTTTAATTTCATCTAAGCAAAAATTTATACATACCTTTAATCATTTTGCGTGCTGTTATTGCTTGTCCTAATAAATAATTTCTACGAAGCTTCGTCAATTCATCAAGAGCTATGATGTCAGTAATTCCCTAAGAGCTAATCTAATAATTAGTGTCTATCAGACTAATTAATTCCGATACGGACCTTGATGGGTGAGGGTGGGTTCGTATTTATTAGCGGACTTCGCGTGCATACCACAACAAATAATAATTGCGAATAACGATACAGCCACATTAATTTTCATGAAACGAGGTTATATTTCATGGTTTTTGCCTAAATTGGCGTGTGTTACCACAGCCAGATGTTGTCGATTTCTTAAACATTTTTCGTACTCCTAATTAAAGCGCAGGCTCCTATAAATGCGCCCAAATTTTTATAATTAGTGCGCTAGTAGTTTTCTTGAAAAACTTGAAAACTTTGGACGCATCGAGATAGAAAAGTAGTCTTTTTTGCTGCATCTTCTGCCCAAGTGTGTGCGCACTACACAAGAGCACTCTCTCTTCCTTTACTCCCATAACCCAGTGGGACGGATGACCGAGACGACTTGCGAGAGATCCGGTGCAGGACCGACTTTTTACATGCCCGTCTGACGCATGGATCATCTTACTAGTCAGACAAGCAGGTGATCAGCCTGCATTGTCCTAACCAAACTTGGAAATAACTGCATGTTTCCAACGCGGGAATCGAACCCATGACCTCCGGGTCAAGAGCCACACTCTAAACCACTTGACCACGGAGTTGTAGAGAGAATAATAATATGTCATACATCGTCATAACATTAAAGGACACTGGTGTAAGGGCACATCGTATCTAGGTAATATTATGTTACTGTATTTAGATAAATGCTTGGTTCATGTCCGTATGTATTTATTCTCTGTAGAATGTAGAGCAGAATAAACATGGAACAATGTACTGCCGTGCGTGTCACATCTGATTCCAACTTAATTTGTATCGGTGAAGTGTCCTCTAATTATACGCTATTAGCAATGTATACTGTTATAGGGAATAGCATACATAGTATTACTCTATTAAAGTCTCTTTGTTTATCTCATCTAGAAAATTAATCATAGATCCGTAAAAGTGAGTCATTCTCTGATTTTCAATATTATTTCGTATTCGTATTAGTGATGCAAAATAATCTTATCGATAATATTATATATATATATATATATATATATATATATATATATATATATATATATATATATATATATATATATATATATATATATATATATATATATATATATATATATATATATATATATATATATATATATATATCATCTTTATTGAGATTTATTTTAATTCAACTTTGGTTTACCTCTAGTTATAATATTAGATGATAAACATATGACGAAAAATGCTAAGCCAAATAAAATTTGTTAGACTTATTTTATTCAGTGATAGAAATATTAGGGAAAACATTGATTAGAAAAATGTGGTGGTTACTATACTTACTAAGTACATAATAATACAGAATCGTACAGAAATTTGCTAGTATAATATTTTAAGTTTTAACTTTATGTAATTAAATACTTTATGTAGGTATTATATTGTATTTTATTAAAACAGTAATTTGACATTTCAGGTGTGTGACCCCAACAAACCGGACAGCAAGGCGGTGGCGCCGCTGGCCATCGGGCTCACGGTGACGCTGGGCCATCTCCTGGCCGTGGACTACACCGGCTCCGCCATGAACCCCGCCAGGTCCTTCGGGTCCGCACTAGTGGCCAACGAGTGGACGGATCACTGGGTAACTGGACGGACCATAATTATACCAGCTGTCCTTTTTTAAATAGGGGGCAAACTCATCTTGAAGGTTTGCAGGTCGTAATAGTCCGAAATTCTGCTGGCGACAGTTCTGAGTTCATTCCAGAGTTATACGTCCTGAAGGGATTAGATTGTGATAGGGTGTGAATGCATTGACAGGAAAGTCTTGTTGAAGCAGGCAAATTAAACGTGCAATTTGCGCTTTCGACTATAGTCAAAATAATTTAAGGTGGCACCAGCGGTCATTGTCCTTTCTAGTCTAGGAGCTATGTGACAAATACTTGCACTGCATTCTGTTAATATAAGAATAAAATTTAATTTTTGTAAAGAAACAGACTATTATAGTTTCATCGGAAAACGTCTTGGTAACTCTTAACATTCAGATAATCTCCAACTATTTATGAGTTTGAAGTGATATAATTCATACTCAGCCCGAAATAAAATACGATATAGCCCTTAGACTAGAAACATCTGTCACTTCGTTGTCAATCGCGGTTTGTATAGAAAATGACGAAATATGACAAGCTTTTTGACAGGGAGTCAATAACCGCTACAGACAGAATTCCGCGATTTGAGAATAGAACTTTATGATCCTTATTGTTCCACTATACATAGGTATGTAGACTTTCTGTCGCATAAAATATTTCGATACTTCGCGTATGTATCTACTAATAAGTTATTAACAACGACAAATCAGCTGAGCTCAATTCGTGTTAGACATTAATCAATTTTGTCCACCCACTCAATGTGATGTACCCCGGCTCAGGATCATGTAGGCAGCAAAATACTAACACAATCATATAAGTCATGTGGCAGTACAATTATATATGATGTCATGAATATATCTCGACTGACTGTATTAGCGGATATATAAGTCGTAAGTAGGTCGTTATACAATTTAAATAATTCTGAGGTATGAGTACTCAGAAATCTACTTCGGAATAACTATGAGAAATATTTACGTCATAATTTATTATTGAAAAATGCTAATTCCTCGTCCTAAATGGCATCACTTCTAAGAATAGTAAGCAAATTGTGCAATAATAAATCGTGTCTATTTTAAAATATTCACATTTCACATACCTACCAAATCACGGTTGTAAAGTAGAGACACACTTTTTCACGTTAGACAAGTGTGCGTATTTATAAAGCTGACAGGATCGAGAATGTTATTACTTATTAGACATATGTAATTCATCATTATCAGCTCGCTTACTGCTGAAAAATTTGGGGGTTTCCAAAAATTAGGAGATTCCATATTCGGTTGTAGATATTTTTTGTATGTTCATTGTTCAACGATTACTACTCCGTTTGTGAACGAATTTTCTAAATTTCTTTTCTGCAGGTGTACTGGGCAGGTCCGGTGGCTGGTGGTGTGGCGGCCGCGCTGCTGTACGTGCACGGCTTCTCCGCCCCTCCCCCCGACAGCAACACCCCCCGCTACAGACCCGTCGCCGGTGATGAGAAGGAGGTGACTAGTTCTTCATTATTTTTCATGCATTAATGGGTAAAAGCACGAGCATATTGGGCGTTATATGAGCGTTTATCCATCTACATTCTACATGCATAGAAGGGAAAATGTCCATGAGTTCTGGGCTTCTCAGTGAAACGTCGTTGAACTGTCAAAAAATTAAGGGGCCCCGCGCATTCGCCTCGCCTGCAAACCGCCAACATGATAAGGCTATAATTTATAACACATAACTTGTATGCCAGAGTAATATTTTAAGCAGACAATTTTTTTACAAGCGCACTGGACGCCTTGCTCCTACTGCATGGACAGTTGAACAGAGCGTAAGATATCAACTAACTTACTTTGTTCCATCCTTTTATGTTTTAGTCATCACTGTTTCGTTCGTATCATGTCCAAAACACTTTTCAGACTACACTTATGAGAAAATTCTTACACTTATCTTTATAATTTCTAATCATCTAATCGTAACAAATATCATGTTACAATTTAAAAGCACTAAACCAATAATACCTACACAAAAAATTACAATGAAGATTAGCTCTATCTAAGAGGTCAATGGGAATATTTGTAGCAAAATTGTATTTCAAGTCCCGTTCTAAAAATATATGAAATATATATTTTTTTATATTTTTTCTAGCTGAAGCGCTTGGACGGCAAGCCGGAGGACATGGCATGAAACCGCCGCCAGTGGCGCCCGCGGAGCCCCTCCCCCATCTCCGTGCCCAGCGACACGCGCCATCGATATCGATAAACGACCCACATCACTACAGTACAAAAGTCCTTTTCACGAATAACCTGTGTTAAAACTTAAAATATCGAATAACTATTGTGAACATAATTATACACCATCTAATAATGTAATATTTTCACTTACAAGAATAATACATTGAATGAGAAATAGTATTTCGAAATATTTCGATACTTTAGAATCAAACCTTCGCTACGACAGCGCCGCCTGGAGGATTTTTTTCGTGAAAAGGATTACAACGAAAATCACAATTCCGTATATTTTTACATTTTTTACTCTTTCATATAGTGTTGTACTATAAAGAAAGATATTTTTACTGACCAACTGCCGCACTCAGAGTGGACCATTAATTACTTAAATGTAATTAATTCCAAATTTTGACGTATAGGTACATTATCTGTCAAACTCTTCATTTTTCAAAGGTTAATCATAATTAAATGTCTCTGTCTCTGAGTACGGTGGCAAGACTTATAAATAGATGTTTCACGTAACAAGCTAGCTTAGTTTTCTTGTTATAATAGTGAATAAATATAACCTACAAAACATGATTTTCTGCTCGGAAAATGTACAGTTTTAGTAGTTACATCCAAATAATCTCACTTTCTCTTACAATAATGACTTATGAGTGTCAATCATTGTATTTTAGAATATACTCGTCGTGTACGCGACTATAAACATGTTTGATGTAAGTTTTCAGATTTTACGCGCGAGACTCACAGAGCTTATATTTTTTTTACGTTTGTCGTAAGTTTTGTATCCATGTACCTTTTAAATATTGTAAATAGATGTAAGGAGTAGATTTATATCAAGTGTAATGTGCAGGCGTACCTCAGGGACTGCCCTATAGGCTATAACAAAATATTTTATCGGAAAATTTATTTTATGATAAAATTTACAATTATCGAAAATCTCGTTTATAGACTTCTACTTATACTTAGATATAAATATGTCGCATAAAAATTGAAAATGAGAATGAATGTATGAAAATAGCTTTAAAAGTTAAAACAATGCTTAGATAATATTATTAATAGGTAATTAATTATTATCATCACAAATTAGGTATCAATGAAATATTAATTTAAGTATATATTTTTAAAAGCACACATTTGTATAAATTATATAAATTCAGCACACTGCCAACATTACTGACATATTCTTACTTACCTTCCTATACAATAAAAACTAAATTAATATATTAATAATTACTCAACATAATAATAATATTTAAATTATATTTTCATGCATTGTTTAGGCTTTAACCAATGTTTTTTTTTTTTATTTTATATAATATCATTGGCTTTAACTGAATTTTAAGACATTTAACTAGGGCTTAGGTCTATAAACTTGTTTATTTCATTTTGATTTTATCATAGTAACTATAGGTCTACCAGAATCTGATGGCAATTTTTGACAGCAGATTTTCAAAAAATATCCTTGATCATTGGATTAATTTTTATATTTGCATGTTTAACACACAGAATCAGCCGCTATAAGAAACAAAAAGGATCAAAATGTTTTATTCCAACTACCCCGGTATTACTAGAGTCAATTTATTTTCTCACTTTTTGCCATCAGATTCTGGTAGACCTATAATTTAATATTAGATCAATTAGATAATATGTTTTGATTTACAAAATATGTCGTAACTGAAAATGGAATTTCTAAAATATTATAACAAATGACGACCTCAGGATAAGGGAACGTGCAGATAGCAGCACCAGTTTTCAGCATCTAGATTGCGCCCGTTCCCTTATTTTGATATGTTTTTTAACAAAAATCCTGTGACTTGTCTTTATATTACTGCGCCCTAGTTACAAAATATGCTTCTGAAAATAAAGTAATTTATTTAAATAAACATAATTATTATAAGTGTTGTTTTATTATTCCCGAAACCCGGTAGAACTCTCCTCGTTCTAAGCTTCCACTCCCCTTTCTTATAGTAAAGCTATGTTAAAATATATAAGAAGACAATACGAAAATTTAACTTTTTGAGTGTGGCAAAACGCGCCACCCCGGCAAGTGCGTCATATAGGTAGTTACAAATTTACAATGGCCTAACATTATCTGCCCATTTGTAAGCTTACCTAATTTCGTAACATAATATTATGTTATGAAGCTTAGAAACGTTGTTATATTATTGTTTTATAATTAATATATAATCCAGTCCTATAAAACATTTAAAACAAAAATGTTTCAATTGATAATTTGAATTTTAAAAATCATAATCGTCGGCTAAAGTGCTGTAGCGCCATCTTTGTATGGAAACACAAAGAATAGTTGTTTTTTAATAATAGTTGAAGTAGAACATGAGTTCCTACTCAACAATAGATGTCGCTTTATCAACAGACAAAATTAAGAAAATGTGCTAGAATTTAGAAAAAGTAGTTTTTTTTAACAACGAAATATCAAAAATAAAAATATGCTAAATTTAATATTATAATTACGTAATATTTTTAAACATCACTGCAACTTCTATTATTATTTTTAATTTTGTGAATTATGCCATAGTACAATAAATTTAACTGAGAAGTGAGATTTTAACTTATTGGATTTGCAGAAAAACTGGATCTTGCCTCGCACATTCATAAAATATAATATTATTATATTGTGACTTGTGAGATCACATTCGAAGCAAAGGCATTAGGAACCCAGTACTATAGCGCATTAAGGATATATGTAATTTAAAAAAATTAGAGTCAATGTCAATGGTATGTCAATACCAATACTCGGTAAATTGACATTTGACAGATTTCGATATTCAATACATTTTTGTTCTAAAACGACGCGCATACAATATATATTCTAATCTGTGGACGCGATTTTCAAAGTAAAATATGATATTTATTTAAATTTTGTAATAAAACAATATTTACGCAGTGCTGTATTTACAAGTCTGTTGAGATCACCTAAAGATATAACCCAAAATGTATAAGGCATTCATAAAAAGACAAAATTCAGAGTACCTGTGATCAAAACAAATCATACAACTATTAAAATATTATACTGCAACATGTTTCTTTACGAGCGATTTTGCCTGTGGCTCGGGCATTTAAAGTTATCGCGCGTTATATTATTAGTTTCGATTATTTTATTTATGGTACCACTAGTAACACATTATTATTTATCTAAGGTAAGTCAATGCTTCAATTGCTATTTGCTATTCATGCCTGCACCAGACACCAACTTTCGCTTGCATGCCTGAAGATTAAGCATGCAATTGCTTAGTTAACTGATTTCACATTTATTTATATTGACTTTAACACTGGTAACCTTTGCTGTATACCTAGTACCTACCAGGTATAAAATAAATCATTATAATACATAACTTAAATATTTATTTTTAAGTATGAATCATCAACCTCCTTGGGTTCAAATCACATGCGACATACACTGGAAGCCTTGGGAGATTTATCAACAATGAATGTTGCAGACCTTAAAATAAGAATCGAAGAGATGCTAAGGATCAAAGTAAGCAATGTTACATTAGTCTCTAAATAGCTATATATAATATTATAATAATATACTTTTTGTATTTTGTCGTTGCACCTGCCAAATCCTGTATGTGTTTTTAGTCCAATTTTCAGGGGTAGACAATAAACAAGGTCTTAGTTCATACATAATAAGATTTGCCACCATACTGCATTTTTAATTTATTGATAAGCCCAACCATCATTAAATAAAATAGTTTATTGTTTACCCCTAAAAATTTTACAAAAAACTTAATTGGGGATTGCCGATTGATGGGTTGATAAAATAAATAATTACCAAAACATTTAGTCATGTTATTTTCCCTACTGACTTATTTTAATAAGTATTGGTTTTTTGGAGCATAATTACTATAAAAACAAAGATTGGTTGTAAAATTTGGAATCACAAAACTGTAATTTTCCTATAAAACTAATCAATCTTATGGTATACTGCAAAAATTTATGACACAAAAAGGATTTATCCTTTTATAATCTACTAGCTGTCCCGGCAAACATTGTTTTGCCATATAAAGTATTTCGCCCATATTATTTTATTGAAGAGACTAAATAAGTATGGCACCATGGTAACGTCCATTGCTATCCCGTCACACAAACAATGGTCGCCGTCAGTCTCGAGTTGTAATAATTTACTATTATTTATTCAACAATTATTATAACTTATCAATATAAAAAGTAGCCAGTAGCCGATTCTCAGACCTACTGAATATGCATATAAAATTTGGTACAAGTCAGTAAAGCTGTTTCAGAGGAGAACGGTAACTAACATTGTGACACGAGAATTTTATATATAAGACATTAATACGCGAGCGAAAAACTTACAAACATTGTGACACGAGAATTTTATATAAGTATAAGATTTAAAAAATATATCAACCTAAGGAACTTTTGTACTTTGACTTCCAGGCTTCTGTATCAACAGAACTAAGAGAGTTAGAAGAGAAACGCGGTAGATTGCAGCGTGAAGCAGCTGCAGCGAGTGCTAAAGCTGATAGCGTGAAAGCTGAATACTCACGAGCAACGGCTGAGTTACAGCGCCTTCGAGTTTCTGCTGATCAAGCACGTCTGGCACAATTAGAAGCGATTCGGAGAGATTCGCCGGAACTCGCGCCTCCCATACAGATTCTCTCATCCCAACCTCCCAATATTTTACCACCTATTCATCGGTCCGCCGAAATTTACTGTCGCATGCACTCCTGTTTTGATCACTCCCGCTGCTCCATAACATCCGGTTTTCCCATTTACTTCTATGATCCTGACACATATTCCCCTCTAGCGGGTGTTGAAATCGACGGCTTCCTTAAGACAACCCTCCGCCAAACGTTAAATTATAACGCTCATTTAACTACGAATCCTAATGAAGCATGTCTATATATTGTACTAGTCGGAGAAGCTTTTCCATCGGACAAGACAGTCTCGTAAGAATACTAAGTTAACGGAAATTTACATTTTTACATAATACTTACGATTTCACAAATACATGACATGTCGTTTTCAGGTCAACACCAGGAACGTTTAAACTGACATTGAACGAGACAGCGATAAAAAATCTGCCGTACTGGGGAGGCGACGGTCGTAATCACGTCCTACTGAACTTGGCGCGACGGGAATTGGACGGGGGAGCCGGCGACGCGCTCCGCAACGCGTCGATAGGCCGAGCCATGGTGGCCCAGTCCACGTTCAGCCTGCAACAGTTCCGCGCCGGCTTCGACGTAGTGACGCCGCCCGCACTCGGCCCGCCCGGCGGCGACGTCTGGGCCGACTGTGCCCCCATCGCCCCCGCCCGCCGGAAATATATACTTAGGTGATAACACGACTCCGCAAACCCTAGATCGCTCACGAGTCGAAGTATGCATCGATAAACGTAATTCAGTTTTCAGGGCTCCCAAACCCCGCCCTCCGAAGTCGACGGCAGGAGCGATACGCTGATCATCGACGCCATAAAGCGGGCGGCGCAGGCGGCGCCGGCGGCGGACGTGTTCTACCTGCAGTTCGAGTGCGACCCGCCCGTGGAGAAGCGCGCAGAGCCGGCCGTCGGCGACTGGGCGCTCTGCGGGACGGACCGCTCGCGGCGAGCGATCCTGCGGGACTCCACCTTCGTCCTGATCCTAGCGCCGGCCGATCCCGACGTGGCGTCGACGGCGCTCCTCCAGGCGCGGCTGTACGAGGCGCTCCGCTCCGGGGCCATCCCCGTCGTGCTGGGCGGGGACCGCGTCCGGCTGCCCTACGCCGAGGTGCTGGACTGGCGGCGGGCGACGCTGACGCTGCCGAAGGCGCGCGTCACGGAGCTGCACTTCCTGCTGCGGGCGCTCCCCGACGCCGACCTGCTGGCGTTCCGGCGGCAGGGGCGCGTGCTGTGGGAGCGCTACCTGAGCTCGGTCCAGGCGAGCGTGGACACTCTGCTGGCGACGATCCGCACGCGGTTGAACGTGCCGCCGCGTCCGGCCGCGCTGACGGTGGGCGCACCGGCGTTCAACGACTCCTACACCCCGCCGCGGGTGGAGCCGCCGGCGGTGGACGCGGAGCCGGAGGAGACGCTGGGCCCGCTGGAGGCGCCGTACCCGAGCCCCGCCTACCGCCGCAACTACTCTCTGGCGCTGCTGCACGGGTACGAGATGTGGAACGACTGGGGCGAGCCGTTCGCGCTGCACCCGCAGCTGCCGTGGGATGTGCCGGTGACGTCGGAGGCGCGGTTCGTTGGGTCGGCGGCGGGCTTCCGGCCGATCGGTGCGGGCGCGGGTGGTTCCGGCCGGGAGTTTAGTGAGGCGCTGGGCGGGGACCGGCCGCGGGAGCAGTTCACCATCGTCATACTGACGTACGAGCGCGAGGCCGTGCTCGCCGCCGCGCTCGCCCGCCTGCGGGGCCTGCCATACTTGAATAAGGTATTTACATTAGGAAACTAGTGTTATGCATGTTGGTATAAGTTTCAGAAAAGAATTTGCAGCATGTTTAAAACTACTTTCATTGAACTATAGGTCTACCAGAATCTGATGGCAAAAAGTGAGAAAATAAATTGACTCTAGCAATACCGGGGTAATTGGAATAAAACATTTTAATCCTTTTTTTTTTTCTTATAGCGGCTGATTCTGTGTGTTAAACATGCAAATATAAAAATTTATCCAATGATCAAGGATATTTTATGAAAATCTGCTGTCAAAAATTGCCATCAGATTCTGGTAGACCTATACATTCATTAATTGAATGTTTTGCATCGTTAAATGAAGCCTTGTTACTACAGAGCCACGTTGTTGGTAATACTGAAGTTATCATGACACGATTGTTTTAACGAAAGTAGTTTCAATCGTAATGCAACTACTTTCATGAAACTTATTCTAACAACACTATTATCATGTATATTTAATGACCATGAACTTCATTGCTTATGGTCACAGTTTTGACGTTTGAACTTTTTGAAAGTCAATTTAAAAAGTATGAACGCCAAAAATATATTGACATAACTTTTTTGAAAACCATAAATAATGACGATCATGTTCATCAATATAATTGGGGCTGATATGATTTCCAGGTGATAGTGGTGTGGAACGGCGTGAGCGCGCCGTCGTCTGTGTGGGCGGAGTCCGGGGCTCCGGTGGCGGTTGTGCGGGCGGCGCGCAACTCCCTCAACAACCGCTTCCTGCCCTACCACCTGATAGAGACCGAGGCCGTGCTGTGTGTTGATGATGATGCGCATCTCCGACACGATGAGATCGTCTTCGCTTTTAGGTAACTTGAGCATATTTTTTTTCATCAAAATATGTTAAGTAGTAGTGTAGCTGTAGTAAATTAAAAATAACCATGTTATTAGATCGTTTAACGATATTATTGTGTTGTATTAATTATCTATTGAGTCAGTCCATTTTTTCAGTTGTAGCCGTTTTTTGACCTATCTTATGTAAATATCCAGTATATTCCACTTTATATATTATAGTAAATTATTTATATATTATAATATAATTAACAACACACAGTAACCCACTCATAGTACATATAACTACTATATCTACATAAAATTGCAGAGTATGGCGGGAACATCGTGACAGAATAGTCGGCTTCCCCGGCCGATACCACGCCTGGGACCTCAACTTTAACAACGGATTCCTCTACAATTCCAACTACAGGTAAACACAAAATGTTCAATTTATTAAAGTTCAATATTCAATTTATAAAATATAGCTTATATTTGCAAATACATATTGCTGATTTTTATAGACAATACTTTCGTATTAAGTCTTGTCGTGCGAATGAAAGATGATTTTCTATAAACAAGTCAGATCTATAAAACAATACCATGAGTCATGAGTCATGACCGAGCAACAACGTCGTACTCTTAATATACTTACATACAATACAAGCATATTTTGGCGCGTCGGTGACATTGTTATAGGGAGATACGTGCTAAGAATAATAACTTAGCGTGGATGCGTAAAGGCTGTCAGTCAGAATTTTTTTTTTTTTAATGAAATAAGGGGGCAAACGAGCAAACGGGTCACCTGATGGAAAGCAACTTCCGTCGCCCATGGACACTCGCAGCATCAGAAGAGCTGCAGGTGCGTTGCCGGCCTTTTAAGAGGGAATAGGGTAATAGAGGAGGGTAGGGATGGGAAGAGAAGGGAATAGAGGAGGGAAAGGAAGGGAATAGGGTAGGGGATTGGGCCTCCGGTAAACTCACTCACTCGGCGAAACACAGCGCAAGCGCTGTTTCACGCCGGTTTTCTGTGAGAACGTGGTATTTCTCCGGTCGAGCCGGCCCATTCGTGCCGAAGCATGGCTCTCCCACGTATAAAAAAAAATGCCAGTTAATTTCCTTTGACCTCATATAAATTATTGACTTAAATTTTATTTATAAATGAACATCTGTCTCTAAAGTAATATTTTACAATACGGCGAGGTTAGTTCTAATTTTGAATCCACAAATCCCAAAATGAATATTCAATCGTCTCAATGTGTTTTCAGCTGCGAGTTGAGCATGGTGCTGACTGGTGCGGCTTTCGTGCACCGCTACTACCTGTGGGCGTATTGGCACAGCCTGCCCGCCGCCATACGCGACTATGTAGACCACTACATGAACTGCGAGGACATTGCCATGAACTTCCTCGTCGCCCACATCACGAGGAAACCACCTGTCAAGGTACAAAACAGCCCCCTTATTATGTAATGTATGTGGTCACTATTTTGCTTTTTACGGTTCCGTACCCAAAGGCTAAAAACGGGACCCTTACTTTACCTTACGAGACTTCGATGTCTGTCCGTCTGTCCGTCTGTCCGTCTGTCCGTCTGTCTGTCTGTCTGTCTGTCTGTCTGTCTGTCTGTCTGTCTGTCTGTCTGTGTGTCTCCAGACTGTAACTCAAGAACCGCTATAGCTAGACTTCTGAATTTTTTACAGATTGCGTATATCTGTTGCCGCTATAACAACAAATACTAAAAACATAATAAATTAAATATTTAAGGGGGGCTCCCATACAACAAACATGATTTTTTTTGCTATTTTTTGCTCGATATCAATAACGGCAATACATAGGCACTTGAAATATTCACGAAATACTCAGTTTTATTTGTACTTTATAATGAAATTTAAACAAATAATATAATAATATAATATCTATGGACGCTTCACACCACGTCAGTCTGGTCCCGTGCTAAGTACCTGAAGGACTTGTGTTACAGGTACCAGACAATGGAAATATATTTAATACTTTTATACTATACATATATTTAAGATTTTTATTATATGGTACACATATTTAATACACATCCATGACCCAGGAACTTTTTGAAAACTTTTTGTTCCGTCGGCGGGATTCGAACCCGCGACCCCCGGCTTGAGCTACCAACAGCCCACCAACTGAGCCACGGAGGTCGGCGGAAATGAAATAATTAAGGGGGGCTCCCATACAAAAAACACAATTTTCAGCCTATTTTTGCTCTATTGCGGTACGGAACCCTTAATGCGCGAGTCCAACTCGCACTTGGCCGATTTTTAACTTTTTTTTTACACAGACAGACGGACAGACCGTCTGTCCGTCTGTCCGTCTGTCTGTCTGTCTGTCTGTCTGTCTGTCTGTCTGTCTGTCTGTCTGTCTGTCTGTCTGTCTGTCTGTGTGTCTCCAGACTGTAACTTAAGAACCGCTATAGCTAGACTTCTGAATTTTTTACAGATTGCGTATATCTGTTGCCGCTATAACAACAAATACTAAAAACATAATAAATTAAATATTTAAGGTGGGCTCCCATACAACAAACATGATTTTTTTGCTATTTTTTGCTCGATATCAATAACGGCAATACATAGGCACTTGAAATATTCACGAAATACTCAGTTTTATTTGTACTTTATAATGAAATTTAAACAAATAATATAATAATATAATATCTATGGACGCTTCACACCACGTCAGTCTGGTCCCGTGCTAAGTACCTGAAGGACTTGTGTTACGGGTACCAGACAATGGAAATATATTTAATACTTTTATACTATACATATATTTAAGATTTTTATTATATGATACACATATTTAATACACATCCATGACCCAGGAACTTTTTGAAAACTTTTTGTTCCGTCGGCGGGATTCGAACCCGCGACCCCCGGCTTGAGCTACCAACAGCCCACCAACTGAGCCACGGAGGTCGGCGGAAATGAAATAATTAAGGGGGGCTCCCATACAAAAAACACAATTTTCAGCCTATTTTTGCTCTATTGCGGTACGGAACCCTTAATGCGCGAGTCCAACTCGCACTTGGCCGATTTTTAGCTTTTTTTTTAACCCTAGATTACTAACCTTCGCCGATTCGACGACGCGGTTTTAAAAAAATTGTTCTATCTTTTGCGCGCGCAATCGCACTTCTTCCATACTCTAGCTATAATCTCTGACGACCCGTTGCCCTCGCGACGGACGGTAGTATTTTGTACGTGGGGGGGCTGTAAGCGCCATACCAGCAACCATGGCTCGTCGAAACGACATGGGTTAGTATTAACGCAACATTTTGTGTTAGTAGGTTTGCGCATTTTTCTCCTTTTGCGTATTTATTTTATTGATATTGTTTATTATTATTATAAATACAATACTATGGTAGTTATTAAAAGGCGAAAGTGCTAATCAAAATTCATCAGGGAGTGAGAGAGAAGACCATACCGAAATTGATCCAGCTTACGTAACGGATGGTCATGAAAATGTTTGCAAAGAAGTAATACTTTGATTTTCACGATAGAAACTGGACAAAATAATACAACTCATGTACCTCTTGCACAAAAAAAAGGGAAACTTTTTTTTTTATGAAATAAGGGGGCAAACGAGCAAACGGGTCACCTGATGGAAAGCAACTTCCGTCGCCCATGGACACTCGCAGCATCAGAAGAGCTGCAGGTGCGTTGCCGGCCTTTTAAGGGGGAACAGGGTAATAGGGGAGGGTAGGGATGGGAAGAGAAGAGAATAGGGGAGGGAAAGGAAGGGAATAGAGGGTAGGGGATTGGGCCTCCGGTAAACTCACTCACTCGGCGAAACACAGCGCAAGCGCTGTTTCACGCCGGTTTTCTGTGAGAACGTGGTATTTCTCCGGTCGTCGGTATCTCTCCCACGTTGTGCCTTATGTCCTAAAAGTACTTGCAACAAGTGCAAAAATCGTTGTGCGGAGAGCACGAACTTGACATATTATGCCACAAACATATTAATAACTAGTTTTTTAATTCATTTTAATTTTATTAGTCTTTCGCATTCATCATTTTATTAAATTTATAGTTTTTTTTCCACGATATCGTTATGAATAGTAGTAGTAAAGATTTCAATTGTTGACTTGTCATGAAAACTATGATCTCAATTACAAGGCTGTTCAGGTAATAAATATGCCATATGACTTTATTGAAGTAGTATAAATAATTTAAATACAACATTTTCATTAAATAAAAAACGAAACTATAAACATTTCATTTGAATAACACCTTTTAATCGCCTTTCTAAAATGCCGTAGTCGAAAAGGCGAAGGTTAGTAATAAGCGTCGGAAAATAAGGTTAGTGATCTAGGGTTAAAAACGCGTTTGAATTAAAAAAAAAACAATTTAAAAAGTATAAACGTCAAAATATTGACATTACAACTTTTTAAATTGTGTTGGTTGGCTGTACCCTTAACCTTTTGTTCTGCCTTTAATCCAACATCAGTATCGATCCAGGGCGGATTCTATCAAACAGCTAAATTATTGTTTTCTCGTATCAAACGACTTCTTTTTGGAGTTAACTCTATATATTATCGTGTATACAAACGGTAGAGCGTACAACGTTTTGTCCTTGTCAGAAAGGTTATCTTATAGACTAGACCAGCGGTTCTCAAACTTTTTTGGTGACGGAACCCTTTTGGCAAAATACTTGACGAACCCCTACAATAAAACAATAGTTTTAAAAGTGTATTCTTTATTAATAAACATTATAAAAGTGTAATGTAACAGTTACTGATTATTACTTACTTTAATTTAAAATTACAAGATATTAAAAAGGAAAAAATCTAAGTAATGGGAGATATGAAACTGTTTTTTATTTTTCATTAATTGGTTGATGTCAGGTTTGATAGAAGACAGTTGCAGTCTCATATCAGGTTCGGCGTCCAGTCTATTGCGATATTTTGTTTTCGTGGCTGCATACGTTGAGAATCCTATTTTGCACAAATATATTGTTGGGAATGGGAAAAGAATATTCAGAGCCATTTTGTCAAGCATTGGATATTTATTACGAATTCTGCACCAAAAATCGTTGAGAGGCATCGTTTTGAACTGTGACTCCATACTTGTGTCTGATGAGTGATGACATTTCTAAAAGAGATTCATATAATATCTCATTTGACATACTTTCGGGCTTTTGCAAGTTGGGTAAAAAAGGATTATGAATCCATGAGTTCAGTTTTATTTTGTTATTCTGTTCTTCGGGAAAATACTTCTCAAAAGATGCGCACATCGAAGTGAGATATTGGACCAATTCTTCAAACATAATATCTATCTTGAAACATTTCTGAGTCGTTATCGCTAACAAACTCACTGAGTGACGTAAAGCTTTCTATTTCTCTCATATCAACACAAACAATCCAAAAATCTAATTTTCTTTTGAATGCAGTTATTTTGTTGTAGGCCTGGAACACTGTTGTCTGTTTACCTTGCAATGATAAATTAAATTCGTTTAGTTTCTGAAACATATCCGCCATAAAAGACAATCGGAACAACCAAGTTTTATCATACAAACGGTTTTTCAAATTAAAAGAAGTATCAGCTGAAAGAAACATTTGTAACTCCGCTCTAAGTTCAAATAGCCTTGTTAAAGTTTTACCCCGAGACAGCCATCGCATTTCTGTATTGAGCAGCAGTGTTTTATTTTTGCTGCCATAATCTTCACACAATAATGAGAACAATCGGGATTGTAGTGGTCGTGATTTGATAAAATTAATTATTTTTACCGCTTCATCCATAACTAATTATAGATTTGACGGCATTTGCTT
Source organism: Cyaniris semiargus (assembly GCA_905187585.1). NCBI lineage: Eukaryota > Metazoa > Arthropoda > Insecta > Lepidoptera > Lycaenidae > Cyaniris > Cyaniris semiargus. Next base: position 9,032,878 of record LR994554.1, on the reverse strand, counting down.
CATCGCAAGTGCTTGTCTATGCAGAATACAATGGCTGAAACTATAGGTCTACCAGAATCTGATGGCAAAAAGTGAGAAAATAAATTGACTCTAGCAATACCGGGGTAATTGGAATAAAACATTTTGATCCTTTTTTTCTTATAGCGGCTGATTTTGTGTGTTAAACATGCAAATATAAAAATTTATCCAATGATCAAGGATATTTTATGAAAATCTGCTGTCAAAAATTGCCATCAGATTCTGGTAGACCTATACAATTACTTAGGTGCTTTATTGTTTATGCGTGACACTGCTCCTGCTGTTTTACCTGTCATCGCCTTGGCCCCATCTGTACAAATGTCAATGCAATCGTTCCAACTGAGATTATTTTCTTCAAAAAATATGTTTATTTTATTTAAAATTTCTTCCCCGGTAGTGTTTGTGGGCAGCGGTGAACACATAAGCATGTCTTCTTCAAAAGAACTTGCATATGGATATTTCACGATAACCAGCAAGATAACCAGATCGGCGACATCAGTTGACTCACCCATTTGCAAGGCGAATTGTGTTTTTAGGGTTCCGTAGCCAAATGGCAAAAAACGGAACCCTTATAGATTCGTCATGTCTGTCTGTCTGTCCGTGTATGTCACAGACACTTTTCTCCGAAACTATAAGAGTTCTACTATTAAATTTGGTAAGTAGATGTAGTCTGTGTACCGCATTAAGATTTTGATACAATAATGGAAAAATTATTAAAAATTTTAGGGGTCCCCATAGGTAGAACTGAATCAAAAAAAATTTTTTTTCATCTAACCTATGCGTGTGGGGTATCTATGGATAGGTCATCAAAAATCATATTGAGGTTTCTAATATCATTTTTTTCTAACCTGAATAGTTTGCGAGAGAGACTCTTTCAAAGTGCTAAAATGTGTGTCCCCCCCCTCTAACTTCTAAAGTAGGGGCATGATAAGTCTAAAACCTACGAAAATTGGTTTGAACGAAATCTAGCAAGTAGTTTTTTTTTTTATACGTTATAAATGGTAAACTTAATTTAACTTTCATTAAATCAACTGAAATATAAAAATAAATCAAAAACCTTTTAATTTCATAAAAATAAACCTTATTGCTGCTGCGGAACCCTTCATAGGCGAGTCCAACTCGCACTTGGCCGGTTTTTTTGTAGACGTGTAACTAGTTCTTGTTTGACGTAGCTTGCCAGATCATGGATTCGCTGTGAAACAGAATCGTTTGATAGCGGCATAGTAGAAAGATGCTTTGCAGATTTTTCATCGAGCATACATTTTGTTATGTCTAACACACATGGCTTTATTAAATTTTCAGCGATAGTGTGCGCTTCACCTGCTTGTGCGATGCGATAGGCGATAGCTAACTAAATATTATGATGCCTCCGTGGCCTTTTCATTGATAGTTTGTGTTACATGCATCATATTTTGTTGACTTTCAACTCAACCAATAACTGTTCTTTTCTGCGAACAAAAAATTATTTATTCTTGTCTTTAGACTCGGGGTGTACAGTTTCTAAATGTCGGCGCAATTTGACAGGTGCCATGGAACTATTAGGCTGGTTTTATCGCTAAGCGTTTCTGCAGCGCCGTTAGAGCGCGCGCGTTCGAAGATGTATGGGTGTAGTAGTATAAAACGCTCAGCGATAAAACCAGCCTTAGGAAGCAGTTTACTAGTGAGAAGTTGGAATCAACAAATCCGAAACTGATATATTATGATTCATCATACTTCCTTTTTTTCGTCTTTAAAACCGTGGAGCTTGACGTCGTGGCATCATCGTCTGGATCGGTAATTGCTGCATTCTCCGCGCGTACTGATTTTGAACATTCAGCGTCATTAGAAGATGTTGTTGCAACACGTTTAACGCCTTGAAGCCAACGTTCCATTCTTCTTTATTAATAATGTTACACGTCAGGATAGTGGGGTCAAAATAATGCACAATCGTTACTGCTTATAAGAGACTAAGTTTAGTACTATCAGAGAAGTTGATTCCTAGGCAGATGGGTGGCCTACGTAGTTTGGTCGCGTTACGTCAAACCCAGCCGACACATCACAATAATAACATTGAATTAACATAATCCGACCAAATGACGTTTGTCTGTCAACTGCCTAGGAATCAATTTAATGGAACAAAGAAGAAATGTACAAATCTGATACAATCAGAATACAGCAGGCAGTAAAACAATAAATACTAGTTACATATCACGTTTAAACTCCGCAATTCGCTAGCCAGCTTGTAAGTAGGTAGGTAGGGACTTACCGCTCCGAACGCTAATCGTCAACTGACTGACGAGGCGCGACGCGCGATCGCCGCTTTTATACTTAGTCTTAAGGTGATATCAGGCGGTTCACTCGGATGATTATTCACTCGAGTGAATGCTTCATTTACCTTTCATTCTATGATCACACGGCTTAGAGGGAATGATATAGAAAAGAACATTCACTGTTCTTTTCTTTTAATACGTCATCGAATGATCGTGCGTCTTGGAATTACTTTAATTTGTGATCATTTTATCAAAGAGTTGACAAAAAAAAGGAAAGAAAACGTCGACGGTGGTGGGTGCGACCATGGATTGAAAGAAGAAATATTTTATTAGGAGCACATTGTTGAAAGAACTAGCCATTAAAGACCCTGATTCATATTGTAATCATCTTCGAATGGATGAAGATAAATTTGAAGAACTTTTACTTCTTGTTACTCCGTTAGTAACGAAAGAAAATACTTTAATGAGAGACAGCATACCTAACCGAATAAAACTTCAAATTGTACTAAGATATACAGGTGATAGTTTTGGAAGTTTAGAGTCGTCAACACGTGACGTCCGTCGACTACAGGACTCGAGACTAAATGGCCGAACCCGAATGATCGTTCTCTCAGTGTTCAGACCGTTCATTTCTCGTTCATTAGAAGTGGAAGTGAAAGATGCCGGATGACAATATCCAACACAGTTAGATCGGTTCACTAATGAATTCATTCGGCACTAATGTTTCATTTTGTGTTTAGATGTGTTACTTGGAGTGAAAGATGCAAAATGAAAGACGAAAATGAACAAAAAATGACCCGTCTGTGATATCACCTTTAGACTCGATCTGGGACATTCTCAAAAATACTCGAGTCGGCGCCTTTGATAAACAAAAAGCGGAACTAAAAATAGAAATACAAAAAATTCGTTGTAAACAATCTTTATGTTTTGAAGTTAGAGCCGAAAGTCGCTTGTTCACAATTACTATAGTGTCTAATTCAGACGCGGCTTTTATCAAAGGGACTGCGCGCTCACAAGTATACGCGCGGCGGTCGGCGGGCGGAGTATACTTAGAGTATAGCTGGACTAGACCATTCTATATACAATGGACGCGAATGAAAAATTCGCGTAACAGAAATGGATAAAACATTGTATAGTGTAGACCTCCTTTAAAATAAATTACAGGTAACATCAAGATGGACGTTCCGGTGTCCGGGCTGCCCGGTGACGTTGTCGGCCGACGAGACACACTTTCACGAGCGACACAAGTGCATACAGTTTTTCTCGCAGGTAAAACATTATTATTCATCATTTACTATGTATACTGGCCAGTAACGTCCCCGGCAACGAAACCGCTGACGAGCTGGCTCGACTTGGGGCCGAGTCTCATATACGGCCCAGAACCGGTCTGTGGAATATCTCCCAGTACCACAAAGCAAGTGCTCGAGGAATGGTGTCGCAGACGAAGCAAAAAGCAATGGGCTGAGACCCCCGGCCTTGAACATTCTCAGGCACTAATCCTTGACTTTAACAAAAAACTATTAGAATAAGTGCTCACCATGGGTAGGAACGAAATACAAATCCTTACCAGAAGCCTAACTGGGCACCTCAAGCACAGAATACATATTAGTAACAACAGAAGATCCACTCCGAAAACCCGTTTAAAGAATTAACGACTCATGCTACGATATTATAAAGTTCAAATTCCGACCGCACAGTGCTAAGTGCCTACGATTATATTCACCTACAAGTGCGCTCTCTTTCTATCGCATAGCACGTACCTTTTCTTACGAAATCAAGGTTGTCACCTTTTAGTAAATAAAATAATCTTTTTTAAATTACTATCCCACCAAAAACATTTCATGTAAAATGTTACCTCGACGACCACAAAAGGTTTGCCCTGTGAAAAAGACATCAGATCTAATGTGGAGCCAAGCTTCTGAATATACACGGCCTAACTCTATCGACCCTAACTCGAACAAATTCTACATATCAGAAAATATGTATGGCTTCGCTGTTTCGCTACCGTCGTGGAGGTGAGACGAATATTTAGTTTCTGATCTAAAGTAACGAAACAGTAACGAAACAGCCAAGCCATACATACTTACTGATATGTAGAATTTGTTGGAATTAGGGTCGATAGAGTTAGGCCAAGTGTGGAGCCAAGCTTCTGAATATACACTCAGAAGCTTGGCTCCACATTAGATCTGATGTCTTTTTCACAGGGCAAACCTTTTGTGGTCGACGAGGTAACATTTTACATGAAATGTTTTTAGTGGGATTTCAGTCCTTTTTGTAAGTTGCTACTTGCTAGGAAGTCTTTTTAGTTTTGTTTTTTTTTTTTTTTTTGTTTTAAATTAAGAGGTTTTTAGTTAATGTCTATCCCGTGTAAACTTTTATGTCCTAATTCATAAGATTGGTGAAAGTCTCATATTTAAACTTCCATTACCCCCTACTAAACTTATTTTACGGCGTAACCAAATTTCGGCGTAAGTATTTTAGATATCAATAAAATCTAAAGTATTAGACCTATTTAATTGAGACTTTGTATGTTTAATAAGTATATTATTGTCATCATATCCTGAGAATATGAACTATCTGCTATATTGGAAACCAACTCTATGAGGGTCAACTGCCACCCCCCATTTTAGGGGATGGGGGGCGAAAATTACAAGTTTATGAATTTTTTTGTTGTTTGTATACTAAACTTAGATTACATACCAAATTTCGGCTTTCTAGCACTTCAGGAAGTAGCCAAACATTTTGATGACCATCAGTATGTCAGTGACGAAATCGGCGTATTTTAGATATCTATAAAATCTAAAGTATTAGAGTTGTTCAATTGAGACTTTGTATGCTTAATAAGTCTATTGATGACATCATATCCTGAAAATATGAACTATCTGCTACAACGGAAACCAATTCTATGAAGGTTCAAAAAAACAGCGAAACACTTCGAGAAAAGGTGTAGGTAGTGCCCTTGCGCTTCGCTTGGCTCGTCTCGGCGGGAACACTACCGTGTCCCCAGATAGGTACGAATAGCAAACCTTTTCATAGCAATATCAAATTATAGTAACCCAACCTATATTTTATAGTAGTTTTATATTCGATTATAGTGCAGGAGCTGGTCAGGAAACTTTTACAACTTAAACATTGTGTTTATTTCTATGTAGTTTGTGTGTTTGTTTGTATGAAATTGGTTTATTTGCTATGTTTGTATATTTTTATCTACTTTTTGTATTTAATTACCTTATTGAAATACATTATAATTATTTTATTGGCCTTTTTTTAAATTGTTCATTTTTATCAGATTTATAACGATTCTGTCACATCGGTTAAATCAGTATCATGTATTAAATTCCTCTATGATCAGTATACAGTAGATATGCGACGAAAAAATCTTGCGCGTGCGTCACCGCTCGCTTATGAGTCCCTACTGATTTGCCACCCGCGGGTGGTACTTACAGTTCGATACCTACACGCGCGAGTGGGACAGGCGTGCCTCAAGCTAAACAAAACCTCAAAAGAATAGGTCAGTAGCACAACGAATTGCAAATTCTGCAAGGAGAAGGACGAGATACCTATCCACCTTCTCCTTGACTGTCCAGCTCTTCTATAGAATAGAAACAGGCGCCTTAGGCGCTACGTCAGGGCTGCAACGACCTGTCTTCGGAAAAAAAGATGGCCAGGGACTCTATGCTCAAGCCTCGAATGTCGCTTCGATTGGAGGCACTCGCGTGGTATGCGCATAGGACTGCGTTTATGTTGCGTACGTGGTGTAGTGCGCGCGAAGGAGTCAGTTTGTAATCGAAGTGACATCGGGCACCACTATGATATTTTAAAATTCTTAACGCGCATGCGAGTCCGTTCCAAACTGATGCAATTTGATACTAATAAGACCTTAACGCTTCCATGATACTGTTACTAAATGGCTTAATTAGTTTACAAAATAACCTTAAAAATGGTAGAGGGTCTATTGTCATACTTGTTTGCACATAAAATGAGCAGCACTGATGTTATAGTAGTCAAAATCACAAAGTATTGCCGCCATCTTATGGCCAGGTTTTGTGAATCGGGTCTCAGGCACGTCCTGGATATGTCATGTGTTTTTTTAAAACATTAAATTTCTTTGTCAGGTCATGGGCTACACTCCTTTACTATCGACGCAGTTCCGGGCGGACTCAGTTCTCTTCAAGACCAGAATACCACACGACAAACAAAAGTGCTTCAAGTTTATATAGTGTTTATGTTGGAATGTCAATCATGTGTGAGAGTCCATAATTCTTATATTATAATGACAATTACAAATACAGTTCGACAAGGCTTTATATGAACGTGGCGAGAAAAGGAACTAAACGCTTCTATCATACAAAAACGTCATTTTTGACAGTTCTCCTTACCAGCAGCAGCGCCCATTGAGAGTTTTGACACATTCATATAAAGCCTTGTCGGACTGTACTTACGGCTTGGCAAAAAAAAGAGTGGTGCGGTGACAGTTGTAACTAAGTGTGTAGTGGCAACATTACAAGTACTTGTCAACTCTAGTACTTGTCTAGTACATAACGTGTCAAAAGTGCGTTCAGGCGTAGCGTAAGGTTTCGTTCATTAATAAAAGAAAACATTTGAAACAATCTTTTTTGCCGAGCTGTAAAGCCGGCGCCAGACATAGCTTCAAAGATTTGCAGACTTCTTTGAAGACTTTGCAAAGCTTTGAAAACACATTTGGACACATATTGTTCATACCTGCCAGACATGCTTCGCAAATACTTTTCTCCACGGTATGCTGGTAGACAACAAACAAGATGGATGACGATTTCGTGGACGTAGTGTGCCTATACTATTTATGCGTATTTAATTATTTATTACATTTGCACGGAAAAAATATTTTTTATTCTGACCCGTTTGTCATTCACCAAGTTTTTATTTTTGTGATTTCAGTTTTTTGGGTTCCATATACCTACATGGTTCTCCTTGCAGCAACTCACCAAATTCAAGGACACACTCGTTGCTCCAGTCCATTTTGAAAATCTGGGACCTGTTTACGCGCAAAGACACAGACAATCGTTCTGCTCAACACTGCTTGGCAAATGGAGTTTGCGCAAGTGTGGCAGGCTACGCAAACATTTGAACACAGTCAACTTTGAACGCTTTGATGTGCGCTAAAAAACCGACACCGCATGGCAAAGTGCAAATCTTTATTCAAACATTGAACACATATTCAAAGTCTCGTGCCACACACAGCAATCGAATAAGTGTTCAAACAATTTGTTGAGTTACTGCAAGGAGAACCATGTATAAAGAACCCAAAAAACTGAAATCACAAAAATAAAAACTTGGTGAATGATGCAAGGGTCAGAATAAAAACTATTTTTTCCGTGCAAATGTATATGTATATAAATAGTATAGGCACATTACGTCCACAAAATCGTCATCCATCTTGTTTGTTGTCTACCAGCATACTGTGGAGAAAAGTATTTGCAAAGCATGTCTGGCAGGTATTGCCGGCGCCAGACATAACTTCACTTGTTTGAACACTTATTTGATTGCTGTGTATGGCACGAGACTTTGAATATGTGTTCAAAGTTTGAACAAACGGTTTTTTAGCGCACATCAAAGCGTTCAAAGTTGACTGTGTTCAAATGTTTGCGTAGCCTGCCACACTTGCGCAAACTCCATTTGCCAAGCAGTGTTGAGCAGAACGATTGTCTGTGTCAATGCGCGTAAACACGTCCCAGATTTTCAAAATGGACTGGAGCAACGAGTGTGTCCTTGAATTTGTTGAGTTGCTGCAAGGAGAACCATGTAGGTATATGGAACCCAAAAAACTGAAATCACAAAAATAAAAACTTGGTGAATGACGCACGGGTCAGAATAAAAAATATTTTTTCCGTGCAAATGTAATAAATAATAAAATACGCATAAATAGTATAGGCACACTTGTTGTGTATAAGGAAATACGGGTTGAAGGAAAAATGTGTTGTGCATAAGAAAATTTTAATAAGAAGACATTATTCTATGACTGACATCATACTTCATAAGTAATATTTTAGATTACTAAGGAGTTCCTATTACAACATGCCCCCATAATCTAAACATATTACATTAAAATAAGTAACACTCATAGAAAAATAAACTAAAAGTTTAAATTGACAACCCTAGAAAAATTCAAATATCTATAAAATTCTAGGTTATCAACCCTAAACCTTTAACACATCTTAAATGCGATGTACGCCTTAAAACTTTCGTAAAGACATCTGCTATAAGATTTTCTGACGGAATAAAATTTAAAGAAATAATATTTTCGGCAACTTTCTCTCTTACGAAATGGAATTTCGTATCAATGTGCTTACTCCGTCTGTGGTGGATTGGATTATGTGCTAACTTTTGTGCACTCTGACTGTCACCAAAAAGAGAAACAGTATCTATCCTTCCACTTACCTCATAAATAAAGCGTCTAAGAAACACAGCTTCTTTAGCAGCAGAGCACAAAGCCATGTATTCCGCTTCTGTAGAAGACAACGCAACCGTCGGTTGCTTCTTTGCCTCCCAGGATACAGGACCACCACCTAATATAAATACACATCCTGTATAAGAACGACGATCGTTAGGATCATTCGCCCAGTCTGCATCTACAAATCCAGACAAATACTCACCAGTTTTTCGGTATGTAATGCCGTAGTCTATTGTACCTTTCAGATACTTTAAAACCCTTTTACTGGCTTCCCAGTGTGACTTTCCTGGATTCGCATTAAATTGGCTTAGATAGCTCATAGCATACGATATGTCTGGTCGTGTATTTATAGCAATGTACATTAGAGAACCTATTAATGCTTGATACGACCGACAATCTTCAAATGGTTCCGTTTCGTTCAAACTCAACTTTTCTACAGCTAAAGGAGTACTAGCGACTTTACCTTCACACAAGTTATACTTCTCTAGCAACGAATTAATCATTGTCTTTTGATTTACACGAATAACACCATTTTTCTTAGAGATATTTAAGCCGAGGTAAAAATTCAATTCACCTAGACTTTTAAGAGAAAAATATTTATCCAAGTCCGATCTGACAATGTCAAAATGACTCTTGTCTTTGTACAGAACTATAATGTCATCGACGTATACGGCCAGGATGACAACCTCATTAGCAAACTTTTTGGTGAACACACACGGCTCCGAAGGAGTTTGTATAAAGTTCAAAGAAACTAAGGTGTCCTTTAATTTTTTGTTCCAAGCCCTTGGCGCTTGCTTCAGACCATAAAGTGACTTCTTTAAAAGACAAACTTTGTTATTTTCTCCTTTTTCAATGAAACCTTGAGGCTGTTCCATATAAACCTCCTCTTCAAGATCTCCGTAAAGAAATGCAGTATCCACATCGAGATGTTGCATGCTCAGGTCCATCTCCGCCGCCAAAGCCAAAAGGGTACGAAAGGAAGAATTCCGTACAACCGGGGCAAACGTTTCGTTATAATCAATCCCCGCTTGTTGTGCGTAACCTTTTGCGACAAGACGAGCCTTGTATTTCTTTACATTGCCATAGGCATCCTTTTTGAGTTTAAATACCCATTTACATGGATCTATTTTCTTTTCAGGTCTATCGACCAAAGTCCATGTTTTACGTAACTGTAGAGATTTAAATTCATCCTCCATAGCGGAACGCCATTTGCAGCTATCTACAGAATCAATAGCTTCTTGATAGCTCTTAGGTTCGTCCGATATACTATCAACTGAGTTAGTTAACCAAGACATGAAGTCAAAACCAAAAAACTTAGTTTTCTTACGTACACGTTCCGGGTAACGCCTGTCTATCTGTGCTGGTCCGTCCTCAGGAACAACAGCAACAACTGCTTCTGATTCCGATACATCTGATTCATTATGGACAAGTACATCCTCGTGAATAGTAGCTGGAACATCAGGAGTATTAACATCAATTGTTTCTGGTTCAGCTACATCAGTTTCACTATACACAGGCATATCATTATAATTCATAGCAGTAGAACTTTCAAGTTCTATATCTGGTACAATCACCCCTTTAAAACTACTGTCTAAACTATGTACAGGCGAAAAATCTACAGATTTATTAGTCTTCAACCCAGTGAAGCAATCTTCAAAAAATACTACATCTCTAGATTTTACTAATCTTCTAGGATTCGCAGCGTCACGCAGAAAATAGGAATGAGGATCATTTGAATATCCTACAAATATATGTTCACTAGCTTTACTATCTAACTTACTTCTATGACAGGATGGAATATTTACAAGTGCTCTACAACCGAAAACCTTCAAATGACTCAAGTCAGGCTTAGTATTAAACCACCTTTGATAAGGCGTGCCACAACTCAAAGCTCTGTGAGGGCTTCTATTCTTAAGATAAACAGCTACATTAAACGCGTCTTCCCAATAAGATTTCGGAAGTGAACTCTCAGCCAACATTGAACGTGCTTTTTCCACAATAGACCTATTTGTGCGTTCTGCAACGCCATTTTGCTGTGGACTATATGGCACAGTTGTCTGATGAACTATACCCTTTGCCGTTAAATATTCCAGAAAGTCTTTATTTACATATTCTGTCCCATTATCAGTTCTTAAAACTTTGATTTGAGCACCTGTCTGCCTTTCAACCAGCGATTGGAACGAGCAGAACTTATCCTTAACCTCAGTCTTCGAAGAGATAAAATAAGCAAAAATCATACGAGAATAATCATCAATGAATAATAATACATATTTATTACCTTGAAATGATGTTGCACTCATGGGTCCACAAATGTCCGAGTGAACCAACTCCAAAATCTTTGTACCTTTTTGGTAAGGAACTTGCTTAAAAGATTTACGGGCTTGCTTACCTTCTACACAAGCAATACAGCTTGTCTTATCGACAATAGTATAGTCGATACCGACGTTGCTATTCTTCAACTGGTTCATTCCTATACGACACAAATGACCTAGCCTCCTATGCCATAATAGAAATTTGGAAGTCGAGTCAGAGTGCACATCATAGGCATTATGAGGTTTATTAACTGTACAGTCTAATTTGTACAAACCATGACAAACTGAACCATGTAAAAGAGATTTGCCTGTGTAAGAAAAAGTTTTAGCATTAAAAAAGTTACACCCATTGTTATCAAACAAAACAGTAAAACCTTTATCTACTATCTTTTTAACAGAAAGCAAGTTAACACTTAACTTAGGTATATATGTGACATCATTTATACTATTTATAATATTAGATTTAGTATTAATATTAACATTACCAATAGCTTGACATTGGATCTCATCTCCATTAGCAACAGTAACTTTACCGAAATTCACGTTTTTTACGTCAGATAGCCAGTCCAACCTCGAAGTTAAATGTGTTGACGCACCAGAGTCAATAAACCAAACATCTTTCTTGTTTTCAGAGACAGCCAGGGCCGTAAGAGCAGTATTTTCTTTGCCTTTTTCTTTTTCCTTACGAAGTGGACACTCTGGTCTCTTATGTCCAGGCTCTTTGCAGTCATAGCATACTATATTAGGCTTCCTTTTCGTAAATGCCTTTCGAAATTTACTTGCCTTTAAAGCAGCTTCTGGCTCTTCACTGCGTGACATTTCGTTTAAAAGTTTAGTTTTAACCAAATCAGTGGTTATCTCGATGTTGCTATGTTCGAGACCCATAATCATCGGATTATACTTTTCTGTGAGTCCGCCTAATAATATAGCTGCTACTGAAGCATCTTCAATCTTTTTGCCAATATCATTCAGGTCTTGTACAGTACTCATTATACCATTAATATATGTTTCCATATTATCGTAATCAGAGAGACTCATTCTGTATAATCTTCGTTCTAGGGCAAGTCTCCGTCCCATTCCGCGGTCTTCATATGCGTTTTTGAGGGAATCCCAAGCCTCTTTTGCACTTTGGCAAGTTCGGACATGTGTGATGGCCGGACCATCTAAACTAAGGCATATTTTTGCCAACGCCTTCTGATCACAACGTTTTTTAGTTGTTTCGGGAGTTGTATCTCCTTCCGGATACCCTACTATTGTCTCCCACAGGTCCTCGTGCACAAGGTAATTCCTCATTTTAAACTTCCATGCCGTGTAGCCCTCGCGGCCACACAATTGAATGCATATACTAGGTAAAGTAGTACCTGAGGATCTTCTGATTGCACCATCTCCACTAGAGCTTGCCATTTCAACACATTCCCTTTAATCTACTAATCTATTATTAAACCTACAGCTTCGTGCTGATAACGTGTTGTGTATAAGGAAATACGGGTTGAAGGAAAAATGTGTTGTGCATAAGAAAATTTTAATAAGAAGACATTATTCTATGACTGACATCATACTTCATAAGTAATATTTTAGATTACTAAGGAGTTCCTATTACAACAACACTACGTCCACGAAATCGTCATCCATCTTGTTTGTTGTCTACCAGCATACTTTGGAGAAAAGTATTTGCAAAGCATGTCTGGCATGTATGAACAATATGTGTCCAAATGTGTTTTCAAAGCTTTGCAAAGTCTTCAAAAAAGTCTGCAAATCTTTGAAGCTATGTCTGGCGCCGGCTTAAGAATTAAGGATGACAAAGACGTATGTATAAAGCCGGTACCAGACATGTGATCAAATACGCAAATACCTAGAAATTCGCTAAGTGTGGCACTGACATTTGCCTATTTGTGCAAAGTTTGAACACATATTTGTAGTTTGCCATCATTAGTCGGTTTTTCTGCGCACATCAAAGTAAACAAACTTCAAAGTTTGTGCCGGCTGCCACACTTGTCGCAGGCCGCACAAACTTTGGAGCAGTAATTGTAGATTTGAACGTCAATAATGGAGTGGAGCAATGACGTAGTTATCGAATTTCTTGAGCTACTTCAAGCAGAACCCTCAAAAATTTAATTATGTTATAAAAAAATAAATGCACTCAAATAAAACAGATTGACGGCGTTCACACAATTGTCGTCCAATCTGTCAGCCATCTTTGCAATATCTGTGCCGTAAAACATTTGAAAACAAGTCTGGCAGGCATATTTGTGATCCTGTTTGCGCACATCAAAGTTTTCAAAAAGTTTGCTCAAACTTTGAAGCCCATGTCTGGCGCCGGCTTAATAATATTGTTTATAGAAAGTAACGCACACAGTAAAATCTCAACTCAACACGTAGACGCGTATAAGCCGCGCAAAACATTAAGATTATCTACTCTAATAGATAAAAACATTGACGGAAACAAGACAATTGGGTGTGTATTTCGCCCGCAAAAAAATTGAAGTTTTTTTTTAAGAGCAACGGGTGCAAGGGCCAGGGGCGTAGCTACCGCCGTATATGCCGTATCAATTATACGGGGCCCCCGGGCCACAAGGGCGCCCAAAGTGAATAGAAAAATAGGGCAGCGACACCCCTCCTACCTGGGTACGCCCATGAACGGGTGATTTAAGTTGATCGCGGCTGAGTTGAGTTATACTCTCATGCGCGTCTAGAGCCGATATCGATCAAATATAAGCAGAGTCAAAGTAACAATAAAAAAATACTCATATGGGATTGAATTTTTAAACACAATATTATAATGCTCATGTAACTGCTCATGAAAGTGCAATATTGCTACGAAACATCCCATATTTGTATACATAATAATATTATATTTACATTTAAGTAATTATTTACAACCAAAATAGGCACCTTGAATGTTATTATTATAATTACTGAGTATTCTGGTCATGAAATGTTTTCTCAAATTATCGTAAAATTTTTAAGACCATAAAGTTAATATACCTAGCGGAAGGTAGTCGCTCCGCTAGGTATAATAACTTTATGTTTAAGACTGATTATTTTCTGTTGCTTTTACTGTAATCATATAATATTCGATAGCTGCCGTGCAGTATTCAATAAGATGATTACTATCCGCACGAATAAATAAGTTTTATAGAACATAGGCGTATTATTTTTCTCTATCTGTAAAAGTTAAAAATAACTGGTTGGATAAGTAAGCTGCAGCAAGCCAGCTCCTACATTATTATATTTATCTTCAACATTTTTACATGGTAGAATAAGAGCCAATGACAGCCAGACTTTCGTCATTTTATAAGAGGAAAACTTTCATCTTTTATAAAATGACGCTGGCTGTCGCTGGCTCTCGGGCCATGGCTAAAGGATTCTGCAGGGTGATTTTGTGTCTTGCGACAGCATTGAAACAGGCGTTTGACAGCAGGATTGTACAATTTTTGCATGCTGCGACAGTGATTGTTGCAAGAACTTATCTTGCTAGATGGTCTGGTAAGGGCGCATTATAGCCTGTAGTGCGAATTATTAGTTTTTGATTAATTAATGTTCATTATTTTAAACATTCTGTATTTGAAAGTTAGATATTCACCTGGGAAAGAGTACGAAGAGTAAATTAAAATGCGGTAATTCGATATGTAATCATTTACTAACATAGTATTTTTAACAATATTTAAAATACCCAATCTTAGCTTATACCTATAACATAAAGAAACTATTTAGTATTCTATTAGGAAAGCGTAACAAACATTTATTTATAAAATAAATACGTAACAATAATATCAGCTAGTAATAGGATCCCAGGAGCCGAATATTCATATCTCAAATATCTGAAGTTCTATCACACACTTACTTCATATAGAACGACAGAGGCAAAACGAAGCTGCAGATGCTGTTCGTCCCGTAATCCAATTATTAAAGTAAGTATTCCAAATTAACCTCGTAATATTAGATACTTAATTTGAAAATCAGTAGATAGTTTTATTAGTAAAACTGTTTTCTTACCTAGGTATAATCTACACAATAATAATTATATCTTAGAAATGTATACCCGAGGAAATTGATTCCTAGGCAGTTGGCAGACCTACGTCGTTTGGTCGGCTTATGTGAATTCAATGTTAGCTGTGATCGGTCTGATGGGTTTGACTTAACTCGACCACATTACTTAGATCCGCCATCTGCCTAGGAATCAACTTCTCTGATAGTACTATCAGAAAAGTTGATTCCATTGTAGATGGGGGACCTACGTAGTTTGATCGCGTTACGTCAAAGTCGAACCCAGCCGAAAGATAACAATTAACATTGAATTGACATGATCCGACCAAATGACGTTGGTCTGTCAACTGCCTAGGAATCAATTTCCTCGATGGTACTTTAGGCTGTTAGCTCTAAAATGATTATAATAATATAAAAAAACGAAATAATATTATCGATCTTCCCAAAATTATTAAATTATAAAAACGAAAAACGAAACAATCAACTTATCTGACGTGAAAATCATAAGTGGTTCTAAAGTTCAAGTTAAAGTTGTGCCATTATTCTAATCGACGCAGAGCTGGCGACCAAATCGGTCATGTGAACTCATGTGGCTTCAGCTGTATTAAAACTTCGTTAGCTACTTCCCTGAACAACCTTTTCTGATAATCTGCGTGCTGGCAGGCCGTGGGCGGTGGGTGTGGGTGTAGTGGGGTGGAGAAAAAATAATGGAAAAAATCGGCCAAGTGCGAGTCGGACTCGCGCACGAAGGGTTCCGTACCGTTATAGAGCAAAAATAGCCCAAAAATTGTTATTTTTGTATTGGAGCCCCCCTCAAATATTTATTTTATTTTAATTTTATTATCAATTATTAAAGTACAAATATAATTAAGGATTTTGTAAAAATTTCAAGTGCCTAGCTATAGCCATTATTGATATCGAGCAAAAAATAGCAAAAAAAATCACGTTTGTTGTATGGGAGCACCCCTTAAATATTAATTTTATTTTGTTTTCAGTATTTGTTGTTATAGCGGCAATAGATAATAATAATAATAATAATATCTATGGACGCTTCACACCACGTCAGTCTGGCCCCGTGGTAAGTAGCTGATGGACTTGTGTTACAGGTACCAGACAACGGAAATATATTTAATACTTTTATACTATACAAATATTTAAGATTTTTATTATATTATACACATCCATGACCCAGGAACTTTGAAAACTTTTTGTTCCGTCGGCGGGATTCGAACCCGCGACCCTCAGCTTGAGCTACCAACAGCCCACCAACTGAGCCACAGAGGTCGAGATATACACATTCTGTGAAAATTTCAGAAGTCTAGCTATAGCAGCCGTTCTTGAGATACAGCCTGGAGACAGACAGACGGACAGACAGACATCGAAGTCTTAGTAATAGGGTCCCGTTTTTACCCTTTGAGTACGGAACCCTAAAAATGTAGGTTCAGCGACTTTTTTTCCAAACAGTTTCTCTGTACTTCCTAATTCCTATGCACCCAAAAAAAAATTTAAATTGATCGGGTGGTGGGAAGGGGTTGCCAGCGTTTATTAAAAGTAGGAAAATTATTATTATTTTCATGTGGGTTCAGCTGTGTTGGCTTTTTTTCTGACGCGAGATTAGTTAGTATGTTAAGCCAAAAAAATAGCCAAACAAAAATATCGGTGGGAAGGTACCGAAAACAATTCTTGAAAACGTTGAATTTGTACGAAAATTTCGCTAAATAACGCTAATTTCAACAATAATTGTTTTCGGTACCTTCCCACCGATATTTTTGTTTGGCTATTTTTTTTTTGGGTTACATACTAACTAATCTCGCGTCAGAAAAAAAGCCAACACAGCTGAACCCACATAAAAAATAATAATAATTTTCCTACTTTTAACTAACGCTGCCCTTCCCTCCACCCGATCGATTTAATTATTTTTTGGGTGCACAGGAAGTACAGAGCAACTGTTTGGAAAAAAATTTAAAGTCGCTGAACCTACATTTTCTCCCCACCCCACTACACCCACACCCACCGCCCACGGCCTGCCAGCACGCAGATTATCAGAAAATGTTGTTCAGGGAAGTAGCTAACGGAGTTTTAATACAGCTGAAGCCACATGACCGATTTGGTCGTCAGCTCTTAGTCGATAAGTTATTTGGCACCATCGAGAGTATTAACGTACGTAACATAATATAGGTAACTTATATCAGAGAAATTAATTCATAGGTCAAGCCCAGCCGACATAACACGACTTACATTAACTTGTCATAAGTTCACCAAATAACGAAGGCCCGCACTCTGCCTGTGAATCAATTTCTGTGATAGTACTTTCGGCTGCGTTCATTATTACTGAATCTTCCTTCTTTATCACAAGTTGTTCACTCACGTTAATGATATCAAATGAATACTTAATATATTTCTCAGCGTGATGCTGCAACAAATGTTTGTACAATATCTCTGGAGTAAAATTTAGATTACACTTCGAACAAGTCTGTAATTTCTTTTTAGAGGGAGCGCCACATTTATTTCTTTGCACGTGTTCCCTTGCATTTTCTTCGGTCAAGTAATGCAGGCCGCAGGGACATCGATATAGAGTGTCTGTTTTTTCTTCAATACTGACTGTAGCTACACTTTCTTCGGATTCTTCCTCTAGGTGCCCATTGCTATCTACACCATTCTTTAGGCGCTTATACGTTTCCTGGGGATCGAAAGGTATAACGCAGATAGCGTCGGTCGTGAACTCCTCATCCAAGTAGTGCATAGCTTGATGGCCCTTCTTTTTACCCTCGTCAAAATATAAATGACATTTCGGGCATTGAAATTTAGCTGCGGTGATCAAACAAAAATGTTTCGAGCTCAGTCTCAAATTCCGAATGCAAACGTTACATTTGACGCACTTATAAAAAATATAATCGGACACGATACCGCTAAAGCAGCAGACTAGTTCGTAATTTTCGTCATTTTCTTTACTTTCTCGTCTCACTTGACCGAACATGACCACTCTCATATTACTGGCGACGAACGTATCGATAGTTCTGTGTCTAGCGTTGTGTTTGTCGTAAGCCGTGCTGTAAATCAGTAAACCACAGATGGTACATTTTTTCAAATCTTTTAAGTTACAGTGATGACCCTTCACAAGACTCCAATCCACTACGCCGTGACAGTTTCTACACTTGTATAATACGTATTGATTGGTTTTTGTAAGCAACAAATCGTTTAGTGGTTTGTCCTTCTTCAGATTAAAAACTAATATCCTGTAGGACTTGGCGCTCAAGCTGCATCGCTTGTGTAGTTCCAAATGCCGGGCTCGGAGGGGCGCCGACAAAAGAGCTACTCCACAGAGATGACAAGGATACTTGTCGTTGGAGCCCTTGCACCTTTCTCTGTGATCGACCATATCAGAGGGTTCAATAAAAATACTACATTTCGTGCATTGATATAGCGTGAATTCCGGATCGCCTTGTTGTGATACGTCCAGCTTGATTCTACATTCATTTTTATATATTGCATTTTTGAGTATGCTTTCTCTTTTACTTTCTGGTACCGATTTAAAAACATGATTCAGCCATTCCTCGTTACTGCATCCGAAATAAAATAGGTCGCAAGTGAACGTTACAAAGGATTCACTGCTTATGCCGGACTCGTGCATTTCCTTATGTGAAAATATACAAGAATTATCAAATATTAAATTACACTGAGTACACTTTTCGATAGCGACTTTTCTATAACTATTGTTATAATGAGAGTGACAATGTTCTACCAGTTGATCGTAATGAGCTACAGTGACGTTACAAATTTCACAGGTGTATAAGTAATACACATCTTCAATATTTTTTCGCTTATCGTTCGTATCATTTTCTTGCGATAAACTAACATGTTCTTCTTCAGGAACTGCGTGTGGTTCATCATTTTCAATAAGCTGCTGTGGTTCATCTACATCCATCACATTGTCACATTTGTTTTCACTTGGATCGTCTTTATTATGTCCCTTTACCACTAGCTCCTTTAAAACTGAATTTTTAAATCTATCATTTGCCTTTGACACATCTGCACTTACATCATGGAGGCTATTACGTTTTACAGGTGATTTAGATTGTAAATAGTAGCCATGAAATGGTATGTGCAAATTGAGAGCTATTTCGGAAGCGAACTTCATTTCGCATATATCACAGTACAAATTTGACATTTCAGCGCAAGTGTGATAGCGTATTTCGTGCTGACTGACAAAGTGTGCCTCACATATATCGCACTTCGGATATATCGGCAGGGGAGGTAAAATTTGTTCACACGTTTCGATATCATAAAACCTAAAATCCTGTAACTTTAAATGGGGATTGAGTTCATGAAATGTTTTATGGCGCGGTAAAATAGTGGGCGTCGACACTATGCCACAAATGTTACATACTCGTTTAACTGAATGACGACAACGGTTTTCGTCATGTTTGTCGAGACTGAGAAAGAAATGTATAAAACAATCGCAATTTTTACAGTATGTCAAATTTAGTAAAAATGTTGGTCTATCACCCAGTTTGAAAGTAAATTTAGAATAGTGATCATCGTTTGCTGATAACAGTTTTTTCAACTTCCTTCTTAACTCTTTAGATGAACTTTTTGAACGTATGCTAACATCTGATGTACCGCTTTTCAAGCGAATGAATGATTGATTTACTGGAGGAGGATCGGAGATTTCATCCAATTTTCTTTTTCGGTTCTTCTGTTCACATATGAATCTATCTCCAGTAACCAATGTGTCTTTTACTGGCTGTGATTTTTTCATGTGATCGATGTGTATTTGAGGGTTCATAAGGGAGTCATTTATAATTATAAAATCATTTTTTTTACCATCAATGTCACTGTGGATGGCGTTGTGGGCTCTTTTATTTTTCAAATTTCCGTCTATGTCTATATTACAAATATGACAGTGCCAGGTGTTAATATTTTCACCGCAAACATTAAGGTGGCGTCTGAAGTCACTCTCAGGGATATGGAGGGAGCATTTAGCACATTTTATCATAATTCTACTTGAATCTTTATCTTCTACATTTACGACTGTAAATGAATCGGTATATGTATGTTGTTTCAGGTGTAGATCTTCATCGCTCCTTTTAAAAAACATCTTGCACAATGAACATTTCCAGTTAACAAGAATTTCACTATGTACAATGTGACTGGTGGCTAGCTTCGGGGACAAGAAATGTATTTCACATTTCAGACACTTGAACAAAACACTTTTAAAAATTAATGGTCTATCATTTATTAAATCATAACTTGATTCTAAACTTAAAGGTGTAGTATTCTGCTGTTCTAATGCTATAGAATTATTACTATTATCAGTACTATTTTCTTGATTTTGATTTGGATTATGCTCCTCACAATTATTAGTATCAGATATCAATGTAGAATGTACACGACGCAAATGTAAATTATATTGTTTAAAAGTTGGATAAATGTTTGGACAAAGTATACACTTAGGATTGAATTTAACAACTTTGACTTGTCTTACTTTTGTTTTATGTTTCCTTTCCATATGCATCTCATAAAAGCTTAGATGTTGAAAATAACATAAACATACAGTACACTGCAATACTTCATTTTGACTAGTATTAAAAACAACTTCTGTTTGATTTTCTGGTCCGCTATAGGACTCATTCTCTGACATTGATTCATTTACTGATATAGTTTTAGGTAAACTGTTGGTGTCTACTTTCGTGCCATACTTTACTGTGCTATTATCAATAGTTTTTTTGATAGTCTGCTGAGAATTTTCGTTATCATGAGATTTAACTTCATAGTGTTTATCTACGGCACTTTTTCGCATTTTCGCTTTTTTATCTAAAACTTCATACATATGTTCTATAAGCAGTTCTTGAGTTGAAAACACTTCCTTACAATGAAAGCATTTGTTTGTTTCATTTCCTTCACTTATATTAATTTGACCATCTCTGGTATTATTTTCTTGACCTCCAATACTGTCTCTATTATTACTAACCATATCTACAGGATTCAATATCTTATGCTCCTCAGCTTTTCTGAATGTATGTTGATGATTCAATATTTTATGTTCCTCAAACATATTTGTTCCTGGAAATAATGTTTTGCAAATCCGGCAATAACTTTTACTTTTCTTCAGGTAATGACTAATGTCTTTAACATTTATTTTTACATGATACTTTAGTTTATTATCATATGTCTTAGAACATTTACTTCCAAAAACTAGTAGATTAGAATGTAAAAGTGATTTTTTTATTTCATCTGGCTCAAATGGATCCTCTATAAAATTTTCCTCTGTTGCAAGCTCTTTTTTGATGCATGTGAGACTTTCACATGTAATAGTCTGCTTTATGTGACAATTTGATGTATTAGATGTATTTTGTTTTTGCAATTCTGAAATCAAATACAATTTTATTATTTACCTATAAATGTCACAGTCGTCTGATTAAAATGTTACGAACTAAATACAAATATTATGAACAACAAAATGAAAAGCTATTTGATTAAATGACTAGTCATTCAATCAAATAGTAAAATGTATCAGATGGCTGCGACATAAAAGTTGTATAAAATATGTAATATGCATTATTTTTATCCAAGTATCTGTCTATTCTACAGATTATTCACAAGGCTGATCAAGGGCGTCAAGTAGGAGATCAAAGCTTGTATGCCAGAAATACTATTCTGAGCAAACAAATATGTGAGTACAAGCTAGTTCTGAGGTAAAGTAAGTATCAAAAAAAAAAAAATAAATAAATAAAGCTTTATTGAATTCCATACAGTTTAGAGCTAAACACTATTTCTGTGGACAATTCTGTTGAAATAATTCAGAGATTTGCAGGCATTGTAGGTAATACATGTCTGCAAACAGAATTTATGTATTTCCAATTCTTACAAACATAAAAAAAAAGATTGATAACCCTAATAGTATGGGAGCCCTAGAACAATTTTTTTTTTTACTATCAAGCAAATTTTTTGTGAGTAGCTTCATTTTGATAAGACGAACAACATTTTTATCTGTGAAAAATCTTGAAAGTGGTAGCTAACAGAAATAGAAAGGATTTTATACTTTGATATGATGGTCCTAAAATATGGATTGTTCTATTTGTAGGACAATGTTACTCTTAAATTATATAACCATTAACCTATCAATATACAAAAAATCAGCTTGTTAGGGTTCTGTTTTAGGGTTCAGTAGTCAACCAAGTTTTGTTGATTACAGAACCCTATAACGGAACCCTAACGAGCAGATTTTTTGTATATTGATAAATTTTAGAGTAACATTGTCCTACAAATAGAACAATCCATATTTTAGGACCATCAATTCAAAGTATGAAATCCTTTCTATCTCTGTTAGCTACCACTTTCGAGATTTTTTGCAAATAAAAATGTTGTTTGTCTTATCAAAATGAAGCTACTCACAAAAAATTTGCTTGATAGTAATCAAAAAAAAAATTGTTCTAGGGCTCCCATACTATAAGAAACATCATTTAAGAATATAGGGTAATCAAACTTAGAATACCCATGTCACTAAATTGTTTCAGATAGTCAACACCCCGAGAGTCTGCTGTATTGTATAAGATATAATTTGTGGCTTAAAATTATTGGTCCTTTAAGTAACTCTCCGAAGTTACAGAATACGAAACACAAAGTATAATATCTTTAACCAGAATCAGGCACATATAAAACAAATCAGTTAAATACCTTCATCATCTGGATCTACAATTTCCTTTTTCAATGCTGTAAGATCTGGAAAAATAGTCCGTACCCTAGGGTTTTCCATTAGATCATGTTCCACAATATCAATGTCTCCAGACATTCTGAGGCTAAAAATAACAATTTTAATAAAGTTACTAACAATAATAATGTAGAAAACAAACCTTTTTTTAGCTGACGAAGAGCTTATTTAATTTTTTTTTTTTTTCTTAAAAATAGTCAAAGTGGGAACAAAAAGATAATTATTAATCGTTTGTAATCTTATTCAAATTTATAAACAGGGTACCTATCTATTAACCTTTCTTGTTTTTAGTTAATCTCGTAAATAATATTTGAATATAAAACAGAGATTAATTTAAAACATAAACAAAAAAACAGTAAACAGTGGTTTATATTTAATGTTCCTTAAATCCTTCTTTTTCTTCTTTTTATTTTCAGTGGCCTCAGCCCTCAGGCGTTATTGGCAGGTATTACACGCATCAATATTATCATGATTCTAGTATCAAGCGAACACAAGGGCGCATATTACACGTATCAATATTATCATGATTCCGTGATGATATTGATGGTGTAAGAGGCCGATCCACTGACCTTTATTATAGTACGCTGGACTAATGATACCCTTTGAAATGACAGCTATTTTTGTGCCTATTTGAAACAATTTGAAACGGAATCAGCTCCCCCAATGTGAGGGATAGGAACTAAATTTGACGTAAAAACACAGAATACAAATTATAACTACTCACGGACGTAAAAATGACGTTTGAAAGTCGCCATATTGGCGCTGATAGCAGTAGTGGGAGCATTTGGAACTAATACTAGTGATGACAGCCAATAACGATTAAGCGGCAAGTTACGTCAAATTTAGTTCTCTTCCCCATCTCTTCCCTCTTACTGGGGGGCGCTGATTCCGCTTCAAATAGGCACAAAAAAGTGGGTATCATAGGTCCAGCGTACTTGTATAATGGAGGTCAGTGGGCCGATCGCAGAATCATGATAATATCACAGAGATTTTAAAAATTCTTGAAATCCACGCGATACTGGGGGGTGTGGCTTCCACAGACTATGCGATCTCGTAATTAATCTGTGCTCAGTATTCACTTGCAAATATAGCAGAATATGTTTTTTAGCCTTGATATATACATAATTCGTAAATTGAATATAATTTTGATAATAAACATACTTAATAATTAGATAAGGAATTCTTATAACAATTAGAGCCTGATGACCACAAGGATTTTATTTTTTTGTAAAACAACATCCCCATCTTTATGGTAGCTGAAAATTTTTTAATAATAATATAAGTAGATGATAATAATAAACAATAATCTGTCTTGTTTTGCAAGCATTAAGTTTTTAACACGCATGTGAGTATTATTGCTTTAGCTGCTTTTCTATTTTCTATACTAATATTATAAAGCGGAAGAGTTTGTTTGTTTGTTTGTTTGAACGTGCTAATCTCAGGAACTACTGGTCCGATTTGAATAATTCTTTCAGTGTTAGATAGTCCATTTATCAAGGAAGGCTATAGGCTATATTTTATCACGCTAAGACTAATAGGAGCGAAGAAATAGAGGAAAATGTGGAAAAAACGGGGGGAAATTATTTGAAAAGGCTTATTTGAACGCGCTAATCTCAGGAACTACTGGTCCGATTTGAAAAATTCTTTCAGTGTTAGATAGCCCATTTATCGAGGAAGGCTTATAGGCTAAATTTTATCACGCTAACACTAATAGGAGCAAAGAAATAGAAGAAAATGTGGAAAAAACGAGGGAAATTATTTGAAAGGGCTTATCTCACGAACTACTCGAGCAATTTTTTTATTATTTGGGTCAGATAAGAAGTAGACCACGTGAAGGATCATAGGCTATTTTTTGTAGACTGATTTGTCTGTGAAATACTAATTTACGCGGGCGAAGCCGCGCGGAACGTCTATCTCTTATAAAAAAAAAACTTGTACGAGACGACTTGACCGTATAATAGGGCGCTTCAGTACTTGTGATTCGCGTGGATTCGCGTGATACTCGAATCATGATAATACTGATGCGTGTAATCTGCGCCAAGTATCTACTACTGCGATAGTGCGATTCGGCCTATTACACCATCAATATTATCACGGAATCGTGATAATATTGATGCGTGTAATATGCCCCATTGAGTTGCCAATGTCAGGGTGATTTTGACTTTTGCGTTTTTTTGTTCTTATTATGGCTCTTCGGCTATTTAACCATGGCCAGTGTCGAGTATAAATATGGCGGGAAAACAATAATAATAATAAAAAATTAATAATAATACAATGAGGCATTTTCTTTTTTTTTAATTTGATTGTCAAACTGTTTTCATTTTAGTAACTAGATTCATAGAATTATAACCTTTAGAAGAGGCATTCCTAAAGCCCCATCCCCACTCGCGCGCGGTTCGCGCGCGACGTCGCGGAATTTCCGCGAAACGTGAGTGTGGATCCGATTCGCATATTTTTCGCACTTCGCAGCTGGTTCCCCGGCCGCATCCATACTCGCGCGCGGAACGTGCGCGACGCCGCGGCGCCGAGAAATTTCTGCGAAGCATGAGTGTGGATCCGATTCGCATATGTTTCGCACTTCGCGGCCCGTTCCCCGAATGTTGTCGGTTTTCTGTCCCGCGACAAAGGGTTTTTTTTTTAATCTTTATTTTAATAAGGGCTTTTGCCATACAAGACATGCCAGCATTGTTTAGTGAACAGATAATACAATATATACAGTCTGTCAAGATTCAAGAAAGAGTAGACGCGCGGAGTTTTGCTGGGAATACGAAAGAGTGACGTGTTTTTGTATTATTTTCCTAAAATTGTGTTACTTCGGTTTTTAATGTGTAATGTTGGTAGAATATTAACCATTCAAAATTCGATGTCGTGCACAAGTTTGGGCAAGTGATACAACTTCAAGAAACGTGCCATTTTGTGTTCCCTCCAAAACTCCGTCGAAAGTTTTAGTAAAGGGTCTACCACTTTACTAAAACAACTGACTTGACTCGTTGACTTTACTGACTACTTTTTTAGACTTTTACTAGACAAATGACTTGACGATCATCTGGAAAAACGACTTTAAATTTTGTAAACTTTTCACGAAAAAAAAATTTATCCTGCCATATTTTACTTGACACTGGCCTAGGTTAAAAAGCCTAGCGCCATATTATGAAAAAAGAAGTAGACGCGCGGGAAATTTTTCAAAAAGAACGCTTTTGGGTCTACCAGAATCTGATGGCAATTTTTGACAGCAGATTTTCAAAAAATATCCTTGATCATTGGATAAATTTTTATATTTGCATATTTAACACGATAAATACGGCTCAAGAGCGCGAACTACACTGCGGACATGTCGCGAACTTTGCGAGGATTTGGCAGTATGCGCGATTCGCGCCGTGATCCGCGCCGCGGTCCGCGGCGTGCTGTCGCGCGCGAGTGTGGATCAGCAGATACAATCGTCAGCGCGAAAATGTGTCACCCTCGAAATGAGTGAGCTCACTCATACTCTAATCTGTGGCAGTGTGCCTTAGGACGCGGTGACAGTCGGACGTGTTTAATGCATTGATTACGTAAAATATGCATTGAAAGCGTAAAATGAGTGAAAGAGAAAGTAGTATATATACTTATACGAGGGAGAGCCATGCTTCGGCACGAATGGGCCGGCTCGACCGGAGAAATACCACGTTCTCACAGAAAACCGGCGTGAAACAGCGCTTGCGCCGGAGGCCCAATCCCCTACGCTATTTCTTTCCCTACCCTCCCCTATTCCCTTCCCATCCCTACCCTCCCCTATTACCCTATTCCCTCTTAAAAGGCCGGCAACGCACTTGCAGCTCTTCTGATGCTGCGAGTGTCCATCATGGGCGACGGAAGTTGCTTTCCATCAGGTGACCCGTTTGCTCGTTTGCCCACTTATTACATAAAATATATATATATATATATATATATATATATATATATATATATATATATATATATATATATATATATATATATATATATATATATATATATATATATATATGGATATGGATATTCTCAAACTAATTTAAAATATAAAATATCCACGGCATACGCCATCAAAACTGTAGCAATGTTTTTGCATGCAAAATGTGTATCGAGAAAATGTTGTCGACCTTATATATATATATATAAGGTCGACAACATTTTCTCGATGCTTGCAGCTCTTCTGATGCTGCGAGTGTCCATCATGGGCGACGGAAGTTGCTTTCCATCAGGTGACCCGTTTGCTCGTTTGCCCACTTATTACATAAAATATATATATATATATATATATATATATATATATATATATATATATATATATATATATATATATATATATATATATATATATATATATATATATATATATATATTTTCGACAACATTTTCTCGATACACATTTTGCATGCAAAAACATTGCTACAGTTTTGATGGCGTATGCCGTGGATATTTTATATTTTAAATTAGTTTGAGAATATCCACAACATCTGGCACGCAATAATATTCCAACGAATAGGATAGTAAAGTTATTATAACGATGTTTTAGTTAAAACTCACGGAAGAAATAGCCCTATTTACCGTTATTCACACCAAATGTCACAGGAATCATACGTTTTGGTTTTGAAAACATCTTACCTGCACTTGTGCAAGATAACGGATATTTAATGGCTAATATTTTACCAATAATGAACATCAAAAACCCAAATAACACAATTTGGGAAAAAATAATAAAAACCACACCAACAATAAAAAGTAGAAGAAGTGTCAAAGTAACATGCCCGCCAAAACTCTTTCAGTTGTCAGTTTTCAGTTTGACAAGTAGTGACCGACCGAACTTTCGGTTTCGGTTTCGGTTTCGGCCAGTTTCGGCCAAAAAATCTAGTTTCGGCCTTAGTTTCGGTTTCGGCCAAAATATAGCCGAAACTTTCGGCCCCGCCGAAACTCCAGTTTTCGTGAATTTTAGTGCGTCGTTCGGTAAACTTCGCAGTTAACTCCTGCTTGCTCGCCGGCGAGGCCCCGGCTCATTTCGCCACCGTCCATTTAATCGTGTTTTGAGGTTATGTTTTGCAAATTAGTGCCAAATTACTAAGCATTTATTTTGTTTTTATTAGTACTTCGTTTTATTTTCATCAAACTGTCTAAACTCATTCTTATCGAACATTAGAGGTATATTATTGAATTTTATTTCTAAACGACAAACGCACGTTTATTTAATATAATATGTAAGTGTTGGTGAATTACGTGCTATGTTCTTATTTTAACAATATTTTCTAAACAAACGATTAAGTAAATGCAATGATAAATTGATTATATTGTGTGTGAACTTTATTTACTTAATAATTTTATTTAACTTATGAGATATTGCTTGCGAGATTTTTCTAGTCTCATTATTTTCCTTTTACCACTTGTTTTATTTATATTTAAAATAATTAACCTTTAACTATGGCCGCGCAGTCTCACAGACCGTTCCTACCCTACTAGAATCTTATCTACCCCACTTCCCCGTAAGCTTCACTCTTGCGGCCCTCATTACACAAGTCAACAAAAATTTTTTTTCTTGTGCCTGTTACTTAATGACTATTATCCTATTATTTGCATTGAAAATTTACCAGAAACATAAATTTAAAAAAAAGAAAGTTTGCTTTTATAGTCTAAGTGAAGATAAATAAAAATATAAGATTTTTTCAAAATTCTTAGAGACTAACGCTTGTCGTGACCAAGATAAAGGGGTTTGGGGGATATCACAGTTGAAACGGGAAGTTTGCCGCTGGCTCTTACTTTGTGTATTTAATTTTTAGAGAAATTATGAGTTTTATATGCTTTAAAGCGTAACAATATCATCAAAAATGTGTAAAATGGACGTAAAAAGTTTTTGCTGTATTTGCGGAAAATGTATTAAATAAAGAGCGAAAAAGTTACTTGCACCGACAAATAAAAGGATTTATCAAGCCTTTGAAACAAATTTTAAACTTCCTATTAAAACCAGAAAAAATATGGGTGCCACATATCTTACGTACTTATTAAAGAGGCATGCTACAAGCTGTGTTTGGAGTATGCTCACCTAAATACAAAAAATATTAATTTTCAAATCTAAATTATATTTTTTTTCCATTTCAATTTTATTTTGGGAATATAAGCAACGATATAAATAAAAATAATATTATATTTAATATTAATAATATTATATATTATTCTTTTGATACATAACTGAAAGAAGAAAATTCAGGTTTTCTTCAAAATTTGAAAGTTTCTATAAAAGCAAACTTTATGAGTTAAAATCATTGTTTCTCTAATTAATTTAGTGTAAGACATCCAAATTGGGTACACAGAACTCAGGCACAAAAATCTTGTTGACTAGTGTTATCTTAGGTTTAGTGGCAAAACGTCTTCTGAACCAAAAAATTGTGACGCGAACTGCAATTTTACTTAGTAATTTCGTTTTGAACTTCAACCGCGGTCTGTGAGACTGCATGCCCGTGTTTCCCATACAAAGAATATGACTGCAATTAATTGTGTTTTCAGTAGTAAATGTCTTGAAATAAATTCTGCTCATGTTTTAAGTGTAATCCTTCGTTCTAATAATGTATTATAACGAAGGATTACCCTAAAAAACAAAACTTGGAATCGGATAAAAAAACGGGATATCACACTGAAAAGTTTCTAGGGAACATATTTGAGTCTGAGATTAATAATATTAATTTCAAGAAATATCACAAAAGGTAAAAAATCAATCAAATCAAAAAGCACTTTTTCTAATGTGTTACCAAATGTTACAGAACAGTAAATTTCAGTAAATAATCGTCATTTTAAATGTTTTATCAAGTTTCGGTTTCGGTTTCGGCCGAAACTGAGATTAAGGCCGAAAGTTCGGTTTCGGTTTCGGTTTCGGCTGATAAATCAGTTTCGGTCGGACACTATTGACAAGTATTATAATATGTCAGCGTGTTCCTAAACTGTTACCAGTATACTGGCCTAATCGCTTAGGCCAATGATCGCTTAGGCGTATGTTCTTCGTGAAATTTAAACTAGAGGGACGAAGCAAAAAAACATAGTAATATATGGAAATATATAAATACATACAGTTTTATGTTAATATTATGCTAATGGAAACTAGGTTCAAGATATTTTGATTTATGTCACACTTGACAGGACACTGAGATTTTTTAGAAACACAATCCATATGTAGTCAGTGCTGCCAACCTGCAGATAATTTCAGATCGGTGGGGAACCAATAGAAAATCTAGAAGTGTCTATCGTCGCGCCGTCTGGTGGAGATCAAAAAAAAGAAAACAACCCATTTTCACTAAATTTTCAGCATCGTTTTTCTTGTCAGGTCTAAAGTAACAACGATGTCAATACTTGGATATGGCATACGCCATCAAAACTGTAGCAATGTTTTTGCATGCAAAATGTGTATCGAGAAAATATTGTCGTCCTTTTTTGTCTTACAGTAATAGCATATATTATTTTCTCTTTCACTTATTTTACGCTTTCAATGTATATTTTACGTAATCAATGCATTAAACACGTCCGACTGTCACCGCGTCCTAAGGCACACTGCTCTCAAATGAGTGAGCTCACTCATTTCGAGGGTGACACATTTTCGCGCTGACGATTGTATGGAATGCCTCTTCTAAGGTTATAATTCTATGTAAAGTAAGCACTTTTGGAAGTTTTGTAATAGTCGTAGATCTACCCAAAAGACATTTCCACAGGAGATGTCTTTGGGTAGCGCTACAGCGAAAGGAGGACAGGAGATATGTGATCTATTTGCTGAGCACTTTATGAGTATCTTTATTCCAGGAAAAATTCTTGAATCTTGTGTGCAGCGTAAAATTTACTCCCATGTTAAACATCATATTCATAACAATCAGCATGGCTTCCTACCTCGTAGGTCAACTACAACTAACTTAGTTTCATACGTATCCTACCTGACAGACATTTTAGATAAAAGAGGAGAGGTACATGCTATTTATACAGACTTCAAAAAAGCTTTTGATCTAGTCCAACATGATATCTTGTTACATAAAATTGAACAGATGGGAGTTTATGGATCTCTTTTACGGTGGTGTGAATCATATATTCGAAATAGGTCTCAACTAGTATCCATTCATGGTTTTAAATCAAAAAGTTCACATGTACCATCTGGGGTTCCCCAAGGCTCACATTTGGGGCCTCTATTTTTCATTTTTTTCATTAATGATTTATGCTTTGCTTTAAGGACAAACTTCAAATTTTACGCAGATGATCTCAAAATATACAAGGCAATTAACACTTGTAACGATACTCACCAACTTCAGGAAGACCTTAACACTGTTTATAGATGGTGCTGTAGTAACTATATGGTTTTAAATGTTGGCAAATGTAATTTCATAAGATTTACTAAAAGGCGCAAAAAAGTAACTGCACAGTATAATATCAACGGCCAACTTCTATCGGAGGTTTCAAGCATTAGAGACCTAGGAGTCATCATTGACTCTGTGTTAAGTTACCGTGATCACATGGAAAACATGGTAAATAGGACGTCAAAATTAACTAGATTTGTAACAAGACAAATGAAAATCTTTAATGAACCTAGTATATCCATTCAAATATATAATTATATTATTCGCAGCATTCTGGATTACTGCTCTCCGGTATGGAATCCAACATATCAGACTCATTGTAATCGCATCGAGCGGATACAAAAACGTTTTGTTTATTTTATGTGTTTTAATAATCCTACTTGTAAAAGGTTTTTCACTTATGAAGATAGACTAGCTAATTTTAAAATATCGACGTTAAAAGCACGCCGCAAAATGCTGGATATAATGTTCCTTTACAAGGTTACACGTGGACTGATTGATGCGCCTGACTTGTTGGAATCCTTGTCATTTAGCGTACCCAGAGTTGGAAGTCGTTTCCTTAATCGTAAAACTTTCTCCCTCTCATCATACAGGACAAATTTAGGACAACACGGCCCTTTGTACCGCATGTGTTCATCATATAATGCTATAATACGGCTTATGACATATTCTCTGGTTCTCTTGTCTCTTCTAAAAAGATTCTTAAGGAGATCTTCGGTTAGGGTAAATACTGTTTTTATTTTCGTTTCTTTTTGTAATTGTATTTAATTTTGTAGTTAGTTTGTATCTAATTTAATAGTTAGTAGTAGACTGTATTTTTTTCTTTTCTTTTTGTAATTATTATTATTGTATTTAATTTTGTAGCTAGTTGACACAACTCTTTTATTTTGTTATGTGCATGTTGTGTTCACTTCTTAGAGAGATACATTCCCTAGTATTAGCCATTTTATACTTTATTATTTA
Organism: Cyaniris semiargus; assembly: GCA_905187585.1. Taxonomy (NCBI): domain Eukaryota; kingdom Metazoa; phylum Arthropoda; class Insecta; order Lepidoptera; family Lycaenidae; genus Cyaniris; species Cyaniris semiargus. The sequence goes on along the minus strand of LR994554.1, from coordinate 9,000,875 downwards.
TAACTAAATATATTGTGAATTGTATCTTAAGTCTAGTCAGTAGGGATGTGACTTTGCAGATAAAAAAACGATTTTTGAATAATCGATTTTTTTAAGTATAAAAAAATCGATAAATAAATAATCGATTTTTCTTAAGAAAATAATCGATTTTTTTATATAAATAGTTTGTTTTGCTATTTTTTTTAATAGTTTCAAAATAAACGCCATTTACATTTATATTTTTTTTCTCGTTAATATGTACTATATTAGGGAACTGAAATAAACTAAACCCTTGATAATTCATTATTATATGTCCTTGAAACACATATGTTAATTGGAGAGAAGCTATCCTCGACATTGCCTTATATGGTCATGAATTTTTGTAACTTACCCTTGGCGTTTTGCTATTTCCCTCGCACTCCCGGGAGATATTGGTTACCTTACTCTTTCTCCAAGCATGCTCCTCGAGGTCTGCCGGCGTGCTATCATAGCGTCTTTTACATTGCTAGGGCGAACACGTCACTCCGCCCTTTGGTCAAACTCATAAAATTTCAGTGAACAGAGAATTTAATAACTTCTTTTGTCTAAGTTTAAATAAGTGTTTTAATTTTCGTTTTTTAAATTTCTTTTAAATACTTGTCAAAAGTTTGTGCATTAACTTGTTTATAAACAACTGTGATGAGTGATAACCCATCGAGAGGTGAGCATTCTCATGCTTCGAGAGGCGAGCATTCTTATGCTTCGAGAGGTAAAATTCCTAGTGCCGGTGCTTCGGAGGAAGACCGTGCGATGGAAGGCGAGGAGGTCCAAACACCGTCATACACGCGGAGTGATGAGGGTGAGGACTCGTCGTCCTCGGAAGAAGAGTCTTCCGTCTCGCCACCTCCCAACAAGCGCCCTAGGCGCAAAAATTGGCGTTCCTCGGAGCGCGTCGACAATCTAGAAAAACAAGTAAGTTATATTACTAACTATGTAACACAACTCCCTAATTACATTAGCCAGTTTTACAATCAGAATAAGGAAAATGTCATAAATCAACCTCAACCATTTCTGGTTAACCCAAGTACGACCAAGTGTGACAAAGTTAGTTTTGGGAATGTAAATGTTGCATTCAACGAGAACAATATTGTACCAATGGCAAAGGCAGACAGAGTAGAGGAGATTAAAGAACTTCAGAAGTTCGATTCACAAGCCTGGAAAGGCATCAGATACAAATCTACCCTAAAATCGGTAGCAGCCACCCCAGGCTTTGTGGCACTGAAGGTCAACGAAGAGTTTTGCCACTTAAATAGGACCAAGGATTACCTAGCCTCGTCAGAGGAGGTCTTAGCCGGGCTAGCACATGAGGGTTTACAACATAGAAGCCTATTAAGGAAAAATCTACAAAGTTTAGTAGACTGGGCAACACTCAACCCTCAAGAGCTAAAGCCTGAGGTATTGTTTAACAGGGTTGCAAACCTATTTGGTCCGGGCTCAGAAATCCAAGCGTCATATGACAGATCAATGCAGATTATCTGTGGCAGAAGGAGTGAATGCATTGATATTAGAAGGAATAGAGTCATAAAGGAAATAAACTCTTCAAATATCAGGAGAGCTCTAATGGAGATACCACCAAGTGCCGAATATTTGTTTAATAGTGCAAAATTACAACCATTGATACAGTCGCTGGGAGGCACACAAACATGGCTCCAGAATGCAACTCCAGAATCTTCAAAATATAGGAATAACTCTAGAAGCCAGACAACTACAAAAAAGGCTACATACACAACATCTAACAAGGTAAATAGATATCAGAACGCTAAATCAAATTATAAGAAGCGTAACAATACATTTCGTTACAAAAACAACCGCGGTAGACAGGGAAGACCAGGCCCCGAATGCGAACAAAAGTAACCAGACAGAGGGTCAACAGAGTTTCCGGGGGGGATGTCTTAAGAAAAATTTAGAAGCATGGAAGACACTTGGCATTAACAAATTTATATTCAAAATAATCACAGGATCTTACATTCCTTTCAGGAACAAACCACCAATGCAATTTCCTTCAAAAGGAATAATAAACAAGTATTCAACCAGGGCCACCCCGGAAATGAACAGGATAATAGAAAATCTAAAACAGCAGGAAATCTTAGAAAGGCCAGCGGAAATCAATCCGGGCTTCCATTCAAAAATGTTCTTAATAAAGAAACCAGACGGGAGCTCCAGGCCCATAATAGACTTAAGGGGTCTAAACGTACACGTAAAACAAAGATATTTCAAACTAATATCTCACACAGACGTCACCCAGTTTCTCCAGAAGAAAGACTGGATGACCAAAATAGACCTACACCAAGCGTACTTCCATTTACCAATTGTAAAGTCTCACAGAAGATTTCTAAGAGTAATTTACAACAAGGAAATACTGCAACTAACAGCATTACCATTCGGTCTATCATCAGCCCCAAGAACATTTGCAGCGGTGACGAATTTCATAGCCAAGAAACTAAGGAACAGAGGCATAAGAGTGATTGTATATTTAGACGATTTCCTTCTAGCACACCAGGACAGGGAGACTCTAGTGTCAAACATCTCAACGACAGTAGAGATTCTAGCAAATTTAGGCTGGCAGATAAACTTAAAGAAATCAATGTTAAACCCCACACAGAATCTCGAATACCTAGGTATAAGGTGGAATACTCAAAAGAATTTAAAGTGTCTGACAGAAGAAAAGACACAAAAGATATACAAACTTATAAACCACATAAAGAGCAAGAACAACTGTACCCTCAAAGAATTACAGGCCCTACTGGGAGCCCTAAACTTTGCAAATATCACAACACCTCAGGGCCGCCTACATTGCAGATACTCTCAGATTTTCCTAAAAAAATTCAGAAACAAAAGGCCAAGGCAAAGAATAGAGATACCAGAGCAGGTAGATCAGGAACTGACATGGTGGCAGGGCGCCCTAAAGAACAGCTCAATAAGCCTCCACAGGAAAGAGGTGACCCACTTCCTGACCACAGATGCTGCGGACACAGGCTGGGGCGCGCAGCTAAACCAGAAGCACTACTCAGGAGTTTGGAGGCCACACCAGAGAGGGTGGCACTCAAACAAAAAAGAGATGTATGCAGCTTATGTAGCATTAACAAAGTCTCAGAGAGTGCTACAAAATACTCACGTACACATACAGTCAGACAACAGGACGCTGATAGCGTACATAAGAAACGAGGGAGGGACCCGTTCTTTAAATCTGTTGAACCTGACATCAAAGCTAATGCTACTGGCAGAAAAGCTCAACATAACACTATCAGCAGCTTTCCTGCCGGGAAGATACAATGGCATAGCAGACAGGCTATCTCGCAACAAACCCGTGCCGGAATGGCACTTATTACCCCAGGCCTCGGAGGCCATATTCAAAATATGGGGTGTCCCAGAAGTCGACTTGTTCGCTTCAGAAAGGTCGGCCGTGGTGCGACCATACGTTTCCTGGGACTCGAGAGATGGTGCCGCAATATTTTGCGATGCCTTCAGTCAAAAATGGCATTACCACCTAGCCTGGATATTCCCACCACCCAGCCTAATACCTCAGGTGCTGCACCACCTGAACAGTGCCAAGGGAACATTTATAATGATAGTTCCCCAATGGAATCAATGCTTCTGGATGCCAGATCTGAAAGCAAGAGCCCTCGGAGGGACCTATAGTAATCCCAAATATTACCAGGACTCTAATAGACCTGACCACAAACAGGCCACCACCTCAGGTGGACAAGCTACAACTATTGGCTTGGAAAATTGGGGGTGGGCCAATCAAGTCAGGGAATGGTCCTTACAAGAGAGAGAATTATTAAAAAAGAGTTGGCGTACATCAACACTACAGACATACAGAGCACCAATTCAAAGATGGACAGACTGGTGTCGTATAGAAAAAATAAAACCCAGATCACCCAGACCAGAGGAGGTAGCTAGATTCTTAGCATATTTATATTTAAAGGAAAACCTGGCCTATAGAACTATACTGTTACATAAATCAGTAATAACAACCTACTGTGCTATGACTCCGGAGATATTATCAAAAAACTTTTTTGTGAACCAGATATTAAAGGCAATAGCAATCGCTAAACCACAGCCTAGAAAAATTCCCATCTGGAATACAAACATATTGTTTACATGGCTAATGAACACCTCAAATAAGGAAACACTATTTGAAATATCTAGGAGAACAGCTCTAATACTACTACTAGCATCTGGCAGAAGACTACATGACTTAACATTATTAGAAATATCTGAGGACAGTATGATCATTAAGGAGAACTCAATAACAATGTGGCCTAGATTTGGTTCTAAGACGGATTCACACGAACATAGACAATCAGGATGGCTGCTAAAGGCACATGAAAACCCCAAGATATGTCCTGTAGAACATATTAAAAGACTAATAGTTATTACACAACCCAGAAGAGACAAGGTATCGGAATTATCAAGTCTGTTTATCTCATTAACTGGTCAGATTAAACCTGCAACAAGGTCCATAATAGCCGGATGGATCAGATCTATTTTCAGGGAGGTAGATATAACAGCTCCTCCAGGAAGCATCAGATCCGCAGTTGCTTCCAAGAGCTGGTTAGAGAATAGACCAGTAGAGGAAATATTAAATAGAGGTAACTGGAAGAGCTGCGAAACTTTCAGAAAATTTTACTGCAAAGAGATAACAGTGACATACAATAAAGATAGTGAGGATCTACTAGGAAAAAACTTTCAAAATGTATAACTACCTACTACGATAATTTATTACTATTTTTAAATATTACTAAATTTTCCTTGTTTTTTCTAGTCTAGTAGTATTATAAGAATATGAGAGCAAGCTGTGTTATAAGAAATTTTAAAAAGTAACTTTGTTTTTTAAATTATAACAGAGAAAGTTTAAACATTTAATTGTAATAACAGTATAATGAATAATTAAATAACTCACTGGTGATCTCAGATATAAGACTATAAGCTATAAAAATCAAAACTAGAATTAAAATTTTAGTATTTTATTAAAACAAAATAATAATTATAAAAGAATTTAGAGAAATCATTCAGCACCATATCAGATTACAGATTTTATGATTAGAGTGTTATGTAAGTAATTATATCTCCTTTTATTTGTGTTTAGCATGTTTCTTTCTTCAACTTCCACAGGGAGGATTGTTGTTGCTAAGGTATTACCTTACATTATTAATTCATTACTTTTTTATATTAATAAACAGTACAAATATTAGTTTACATTATAACAATGCCAAATACTTTGTGTTATATTGAATATTGACAACATATTAACATTTCATTAAATATTGAATTTAAAATCACATAGCGTCTTTTTATTAGATAAGAATAATCAATTCTACTCTTTCACCAGCAGAAATCAAACAGGTCTCCAATTAACATATGTGTTTCAAGGACATATAATAAAACTGTTTTGCATTACAACAAAACAGATATTATATGGACAGGAAACACATATGTTAACAGCAAGCTCTTGCTGGTTCATTGGAGACTCCTATGATAGCACGCCGGCAGACCTCGAGGAGCATGCTTGGAGAAAGAGTAAGGTAACCAATATCTCCCGGGAGTGCGAGGGAAATAGCAAAACGCCAAGGGTAAGTTACAAAAATAGCTTCTCTCCAATTAACATATGTGTTTCCTGTCCATATAATATCTGTTTTGTTGTAATGCAAAACAGTTTTATTATTTGTATTTTATAATCACTCTTACACATTGTGACAAGTAAAGCAAACCAGTCTTTTCTTCACTTTCCCACACTTGTGCACAGTAACGAATATCTAATGGGTATAATTATTCTACCAATATTACACATTAAAAACTCAGCTAACACAATTTTAGGAAAATAATACAAAAACACAACAGCACTCTTTCACATTCCCGACAAAATGATGCTATTACCTGGTATTACCGATAGTTGTCTACCCATACGCCATCTAGTTACTAAAATGGAAACTGTTTGACAATCAAATTAAAAAAATAAGAAAATGCCCCATTGCTACAAAACTGGGCAAAAGAATGTAAAACTTGATACATTTCAATTTGAAAAAGTCGCAATAATATTCGATATAATAATATAACGATGTTTTAGTTAAAACTCACGTAAGAAATAGCCCTATTTACTGTTATTCACACCAAATGTCACAGGAATTATAAATTTTGGTTTTGACAACATCTTACCTGCACTTGTGCACGATAACGAATATTTAATGGCTAATATTTTACCAATAATGAACATCAAAAATCCAAATAACACAATTTGGGAAAAAAATAATAAAAATAATAATAAAAAATAATAACAACAATAAAAAGTAGAAGAAGTGTCAAAGAGACATGCACGCCAAAACTCTTTCAGTTGTCAGTTTTCAGTTTGACAAGTATTAATTTTATGTCAGCGTCTTACTTAACTCTTACCCAATGAGGTTATAATATGATAGGAGGGCGCCTTATATTTTGACAGCTGATAATGTTACTCTTTCTAACTAACGATTCAGTAAGTTGGGTGAAAGAGAAATATCGGTGTATAAACGTCAAAAGCGTGTAATGTTGTCCTACCTCCCAGGACATAACAAAGGAGTAGGTCTGCATATTTCATGTTTAAAAAGTGATAATAAAAGTGTTTAGTGAACGTTTAATGCAATATCTTGTTGGGTTTTGTGGTTCCGCTTTATAATAAACCATAAAAACGGTCAAGGAATGCCTCAAACACGTGGATTTAACATAACATACGTAAGTTTTCAACAACGTTTTTTGGGTTTATCAATCAGTATTTTTGTAAGCTAAAAAGAAAATTTATAAGTTTAATAATCCCTTAATCATGCTATATAAGGCATTAGTGATAAAAATGTCACATCAAGTAATAATTTGGCTACAAATATTGCATAGCTTTTTACGTGTACTTTAGGGATGCACCTTACTTGAAGTATAGAATATCGATAAAAATATTGTCATCGCCTAAATGACTTTTTTTTCAGGATTTGAAAATGCTTCAAAATAGACGACGAACAGAAATATTTAGACGCAAGTTTCATGCAAGTTTTTAATCCTTACTCCCTTATGAAGGCATCACAATATTGGGATTATCATTTCAAACGTAAGTTTGAAACAATGATTTTATTGAAATAAAAAAAGTTCTAACGAAGAGTAAAATAATTGCATGATCAAAAGCTCTCACACCTACCCCCTGTAAGTACTCAATTCGTTACTTAGATCTACTTTTTGAAATTTTATCCTGGCATTACTCTTTTTTAATAAGTAAAATGTAAAATTTTAATAAGGCTAAAGTCAGTCATTTAATAAAATAAATTTAATACCTCAATCGTCGAATACCAGACACAATAGATATTCGTTTGTTATGCGGCACCTGGGTTCCGCTTGGGGTTTGATGGGTTAAGTATGGAAAACTTACATAAAGCATATTGCCCTGTATACAATATTATGTGTATATATTTTATAGTATTAAGTACATTAATTAATGACACTAAACCAACTATTTTTTTAGGTTTTTGGAATGCTTCTAAAGAAGAGTTCAATATGATGGTGATGACGGAGAGACCTATAATATTATTTATATATAGATAATATTATTTTTAAGTTTAGATTATAACCGAGTATTCTGGTGGTGAGATGGAGTGAGAAGGGATGGTTTAAGTGAGGAAAAACCCCCCTTATCACTACCACCTTCAGGAGACCCCCCCGTTAAGGAGACTGTTGTCAACTGTTTTCAGTGTTTTCAAGGCATACTAAGATTAGCTAAAGTTTATATTTTTATAATATGAATTTAAGTATTCAATACTCGTATACTCGCAGTTAAGCATTAATTGTGGGTCAACCCACATTTTTTTAAGTTATGGATGCCGTTTTAAATGATCTAAAGAACATGACTGCATTCATATCTCAATACGTCATTTTTTGTAGCATGACACACAAATGCAGTCATCAAACAGAGTCCAATAATTAATGTAATATTCATAAATGTAATGTACTTTACTTATTTTTACCGTTCTACACAATAATAGGAAGATAATTTAAGATGAGGATGGTATCCACTCAGTGGGATGTCTCAGTGGTACCTTTATAGTGTGCCTATAGTATAAGACAGAATGCATCAATTTAATAATGATGATGAAGTTTCTAGAATTCACTCTTTAAGCTCGGCAAGGCATTTTTAATACTTCTAGTGTTTTAACTTTTAAATGTTTATAGACTATGGAGCTGCTTAAGCATTTCATTGCTTACCTATAATCATAATATGCTGTTTGGTGCTTGTTCGCTACATTTGTAGATTATAAAAGGTTCTGGTGCAGGTAATAAAAACAACACTTTATTTTTAAGAACATACTTTATTATAACTTAATAATTAATTTAAAAGAATACACGGCGGCCAGTCTGTCATTTCACTAAATCTGAGACTGTCGCAGGAATTATGACGTGTAAAAAATAATAAAGTCAATATTTTGACAATAATATATATATATATATATATATATATATATATATATATATATATATATATATATATATATATATATATATATATATATATATATATATAAAATTGATAATAGTAGACAATAGAAAAGCGTTGAAATTTGAACTTATAATTTAAATTTTTTTAATGTTACACTACATACAGGTTATTTGTACATAAAAAGTAATGAACTCGAACTTCGTTCCATCCGGGTGTCCCTTGACACCTCTCAAGTTTTTTATTTTCCTCTCAAGTCATCATTGTAAGTGTATATTTTTTTAGTTTTTATATTATCATTGTCATTCTTATTTCCTTTTTACCTCTTATTTTACTAAGTTTATTATTATTATTTTATCATAATTTATAATAATTTTTCGAATTTAAATTGAACCGCTTGTTTTGCATATATAAAGATGGCGGCTTTATTAAAACGTCCACTTCGACCCACCTTTTAAGTTGGGTCGTTTTTAGCCAATGAGGCGTAGGTACGACCTACGCCTTTGTTATGTCCTGGGAGGTAGGACATAACATTACATGCTTTTGACGTTTATACACCGATATGAGCTTTCTCTTTCACCCAACTTACTGAATCGTTAGTTAGAAAGAGTAACATTATCAGCTGTCAAAATATAAGGCGCCCTCCTATCATATAACCTCATTGGCTAAAAACGACCCAACTTAAAAGGTGGGTCGAAGTGGACGTTTTAATAAAGCCGCCATTTTTATATATGCAAAACAAGCGGTTCAATTTAAATTCGAAAAATTATTATAAATTATGATAAAATAATAATAATAAACTTAGTAAAATAAGAGGTAAAAAGGAAATAAGAATGACAATGATAATATAAAAACTAAAAAAATATACACTTACAATGATGACTTGAGAGGAAAATAAAAAACTTGAGAGGTGTCAAGGGACACCCGGATGGAACGAAGTTCGAGTTCATTACTTTTTATGTACAAATAACCTGTATGTAATGTAACATTAAAAAAATTTAAATTATAAGTTCAAATTTCAACGCTTTTCTATTGTCTACTATTATCAATTTTATATATATATATATATATATATATATATATATATATATATATATATATATATATATATATATATATATATATATATATATATATATATTATTGTCAAAATATTGACTTTATTATTTTTTACACGTCATAATTCCTGCGACAGTCTCAGATTTAGTGAAATGACAGACTGGCCGCCGTGTATTCTTTTGATTCTTATGGGATCCATGAGTTTTCATGCGAAGGTATATAGGTCTACCAGAATCTGATGGCAATTTTTGACAGCAGATTTTCATAAAATATCCCTGATCATTGGATAAATTTTTATATTTGCATGTATAACACACAGAATCAGCCGCTATAAGAAAAAAAAGGATCAAAATGTTTTATTCCAATGAGGCATTTTCTTATATTTTTAATTTGACTATCAGTTTTCATTTTAGTAACTAGATGGCGTATGGGTAGACAACTATCGGTAATACCAGGTTATACCATCAATGATTGCTACAAAACTGGGCAAAAGAATGTAAAACTTGATACATTTCAATTTGAAAAAGACACAATGATATTCCAACGAATAGAATAATAAAGTTATTATACCGATATTTAAACAAAACTCACGGAAGAAATAGCCCTATTTATTGTTATTCACACCAAATGTCACAGGAATTATACATTTTGGTTTTGACAACATCTTACCTGCACTTTTGCACGATAACGGATATTTAATGGCCAATATTTTACCAATAATGAACATCAAAAACCCAAATAACACAATTTGGGAAAAAATAATAAAAACCACACCAACAATAAAAAGTAGAAGTTTCAAAGTAAACATGGCCGCCAAAACCTTTTCAGTTGTCAGTTTTCAGTTTGACAAGTTTTTATTATGGCAGCGTGTTCCTAAACTATTACCAGTTACTTATATTACTGGCTTAATCGCTTAGGCCAATGATCGCTTAGGTTTAAGATATTTTTATCATGTCACACTTGACAGTACACTGAAATTTTTAGAAACAACCAATATGTAGTCAGTGATGCCAACCTCCAGATAATTTCAGATCAGTGGGGAACTAATAGGAAATCTGGAAGTGTCTACCGTCGCGCCGTCTGGTGGAGATTTAAAAAAGAAAACAACCCATTACCCCGGTATTGCTAGAGTCAATTTATTTTCTCACTTTTTGTCATCAGATTCTGGTTTTACGACAATTAAAATAAAACGCAATAATCCAAAACGTAATCATTTACTTTCGTAGTATTTTTAATAATATTTAATATATTAAATTCTTAGAACAATACAGAGAAACAATTCCATTAAGAAGAGGTAAAAAAGATTTAAATTTTTATCCTACTAATATTATAAAGGCGAAAGTTTGGATGTATGTATGTAGGTATGTATGTACGTATGTATGTATGGATGTTTGTTACTCTTTCACGCAAAAACTACAGAACGGATTTAGTAAAAAAACCGTGTTGGATATGTTGTAGATTGCTTGTTATCTATGAGAGGCCGGCCCGGCCTCTCATAGAAAACAAGCAATGGAACAGCAAGAAATGGAAAAAAAACCATAAATATATTTCATATAAGCTATGTGCAAATTGAAGTGTATGCTTGAACCAATCTATGTACAAATTTTGGAAGCTTAAATCACTCTCCTCTGTTGGCAAAATTAGAACACCTTTTTTTACAGAGGTCTTTTTGATTGATTATTCTGTGTTATAAAAGTTGACTAATCGTGTTATGCTATGGGTAATTCAAAGACAAAGACATGATGAATACTGACAATGAACTTTAATTTCTTAGCTTAAGGGCCTGTTTCAACTTTCACCACTTTCTGATAAAGTGCCGAATAGGCTATTCACAACTTACTCCATACTTTATCTGTCAAGTTAAGTGGTGGATAGCCTATTCGGCACTTATCAGGAAGTGGTGAAACAGGCCCTTAGTCATTGCTGAGAAAAATCGATATCGCTACAGCCAAATTGTCAAGGCGTCGCCTTAACCAAACAAATTCGAAAAAGTACGATTTGACAATGGGACTGGCTGAGCAGTGCTGAGATGTTAGTACTTACTAATTTCTAATAACATTTTCCAATTCGTAATATTACATAACTTGAACTTGTTTTCTTACAGTAATAAGCACAAATCACAATCATACATATTATATGTGATTCAGGATATATAAGTTCTAAAATGGTTAAATAGAATATAACGAAATAAAATTAGAACTAATAAATGTTCCCTGAATTAATAAATCATAATAAAACATTAGACAAGAATCATTATTTAAGTGATAAAATATAGCGTATAGCCTTCCTCGATAAATGGGCTATCTAACACTGAAAGAATTTTTCAAATCGAACCAGTAGTTCCTGAGATTAGCGTGTTCAAATAAGCCCTTTCAAATAATTTCCCCCCGTTTTTTCCACATTTTCCTCTATTTCTTCGCTCCTAATAGTCTTAGCGTGATAGAATATAGCCTATAGCCTTCCTCGATAAATGGACTATCTACCACTGAAACAATTTTTCAAATAGGACCAGTAGTTCCTGAGATTAGCAAACAAACAAACTAACAAACTCTTCTGCTTTATAATATTAAGTATAGATTGGAAAGGGTAAGTGTCCGTCTGTTATCTCTTCAGGTCCAAACTGCTGAATATAACATAATATGGTGTTATAATACTTTTTTGTTAATATGCTTAGGTACATTTTTTGTCAATTGTAGTGATTTATTTGGACAGAAATATCGCTTTGATTTGCTCGCAAGGATTTGGTGATCATTTACTATATTTGGCGTTCAATTACAATTTGAAGTGTAGTCGTGACTAAAATAGCTGGTAGTATTGGAATTTTAGACTTTCTTTTTTTGGTGTTAAGTATCTTTTTTGGTAAACAAGTTTAGGGGATCAAAGCATTTTTTGGTGGTCATTATATTTGTTCCCCAAAAAAAAAAAATGTGTCAGAGCGTTAATATTTAAAGTGTACAAACGTTCTCTTTGAAAATACAAGGCGCAAAAACTACCATTTGATCGTGATTATGTTTGGAAAATTTATCTTAGCGTCTACTCTTTCTTGAAAGACTATACGTTTCCTAGGGATCGAAAGGTATAACACAGACAGCGTCGGTCGTGAACTCCTTTTCCGAGTAGTGCATAGCATGATGGTCCTTCTTCTTACCCGCGTCAAAATATAAATTACATTTCGGGCAGTGAAATTTAGCGGCGGTGATCAAACAAAAATGTTTCGAGCTATGTCTCAAATTCTCAATGCAAACGTTACATTTGACGCATTTATAAAAAATATAATCGGACACGATACCGCTAAAAGAGCAGACTAGTTCGTAATTTTCGTCATTTTCTTTACTTTCTCGTCTTACTTGACCGAACATAACCACTCTCATATTACTGGCGACGAACGTATCGATAGTTCTATGTCTAGCGTTGTGTTTGTCGTAAGCCGTGCTGTAAATCAGTAAACCACAGATGGTACATTTTTTCAAATCTTTTAAGTTACAGTGATGACCTTTCACAAGACTCCAATCCACTACGCCGTGACAGTTTCTACACTTGTATAATACGTATTGATTGGTTTTGTTGAGCAATAAATCGTTTAGTGGTTTATCCTTCTTCCGATTAAAAACTACTATCCTGTAGGACTTGGCGCTTAAGTTGTGTCGCTCGTGTAGTTCTAAATGCCGGGCTCGGAGGGACGCTGACAAAAAAGGTACACCACAGTGATGACAAGGATACACCTTATCGGGGCCTTTGCACTTTTTTCTATGATTGACCATATCAGAGGGTTCAGTAAAAATACTACATTTCGTGCATTGATATAGCGTGAATTTCGGATCGCCTTGCTGTAATACGTCCAGCTTGATTCTACATTCATCTTTATATATTGCATATTTGAGTATGCTTTCTCTTCTACTTTCTGGTACCGATTTAAAAACATGATTCAACCATTCCGCGTTACTGCATCCGAAATAAAATAGGTCACAAGTGAACTTTACAAAGGATTCACTGCTTATACCGAACTCGTGCATTTTCTTAATATGTGAAAACATACAAGAATGATCAAATATTAAGTTACACTGAGTACACTTTTCGGTAGCGACTTTTCTATAACTATTGTTATAATGAGAGTGACAATGTTCTACCAGTTGATCGTAATGATCTACAGTAACGTTACAAATTTCACAGGTGTATAAGTAATACACATCTTCAATACTTTCTCGCTTATCGTTCGTATCATTTTCTTGTGAGAAACTAATATTATGTTCTTCTTCAGGAACTGCAAGAATTTCATCATTTTCAATAAGCCGTGGTTCATCTACATCCATCACATTGTCACATTTGTTTTCACTTCGATCTTCTTTATTATGTTCCTTAACCGCTGGCTCCTTTAAAACTGAATTTTTAAATCTTTTATTTTTCTTTGACACATCTGGACTTACATCATGGGGACTATTACGTTCTATGGGCGATTTACATTGTAAATAGTAGCCATGAAATGGTATGTGCAAATTGAGAGCTATTTCGGTAGCGAACTTCATTTCGCATATATCACAGTACAAATTTGGAGTTTCGGCACATGTGTGAAAACGTATTTCGTCCTTACGGACGAAGTGTGCCTCACATATATCGCACTTCGGATATATCGGCAGGGGAGGTAAAATTAGTTCACACGTATGAATATCATAAAACCTAAAATCCTGTAATTTTAAATGAGGATTCAGTTCGTGGAATATTTTGTGGCGCAGTATTGTTTTGGGCGTAAACACAATACCACAAATATTACATACTCTTTTAGCTAAGTGACGGCAACGGTTTTCGACATGTACTTCGAGCCTGTAATAAAAATTTATAAAACATTCGCAATTTTTGCAGTATGCCAAATTTAGTAAAAATGTAGGTGTATCAGGGCGTTGAAAAATGAATTTCGAATATTGATCATCATTTGCTGAAGAAAGTTCTTTCAACTTTATTAGTAACTTCTTAGATGGATTTGGGGTTTCATCTACTTTTCTTTTTCGTTTCTTTATGATGTTTTGTCCAGTAATTGATGTGACTTTTACTTGCTGTGATTTTTTCATGTAATCGATGTGTATTTCAGGGTTCAGAAGGGAGTCATTTATAATTATAAAATCACTTTTTTTGCCATCAATATCACTGTGGAGAGCATTGTGCGCTCTTTTATTTTTTAAATTTCCGTCTATATCCATATTACAAACATCACAGCGCCAGGTGTTAATTTTTTCACCGCAAACATTAAAGTGGTGTCTGAAGTCACTCTCTGGGATATGCAGGGGACATTTAGCACATTTTATCATAATTCTACTCGAATCTTTATCTTCTACATTTACGACATTAAATGAATCGGTATATTTATGTTGTTTCAGGTGTAGATCTTCATCACTCCTTTTGAAATATATCTTGCACGATGGACATTTCCAGTTAATAAGAATTTCACTATGTACATTATGACTGGTGGCTAGCTTCGGGGACAAGAAATTTATTTCACATTTCAGACACTTGAACAAAATACTTTTGAAAATTAATGGTCTATCATTTATTAAATCATAACTTGATTCTAAGCTCAAAGGTGTAGTATTCTGATGTTTTAATGCTAAAGAATTTTTACTATTAACTGTACGATTTTCTTGATTTTGATTATGCTTCTCACAGTTAGTATCAGATATCAATGTAGTATGTACACGACGCAAATGTACATTATATTGTGTAAAAGTAGGATAACTTTTTGGACAAAATATACACTTAGGATTAAATTTAACGACTTTGAATTGTCTTACTTTTGTTTTATGTTTCCTTTCCATATGCTTTAAATAAAAGTTTAAATGTTGAAAATAACAGAAACATACAGCACACTGCAATATTTCATTTTGACTAGTAGCACAAACAACTTCTGTTTGATTTTGTGATCCGCTATAGAACTCATTCTCTGATATTGAGTCGTTTACTAATATCGTTTTAGGTAAACTATTGGTGTCCCTTCTCATTCTTTCATCTTTGCTGCTTTCAACAGTTTTTTTAACAACCTGCTGGGAATTTTCATTACTATTATTTTTAGTTTCAAAGTGTTTATCAAAATTTTTATTTTTTATTTTTGCATTTTTATCTAAAACTTCATACATATGTTCAATAAGCAGTTTTCGAGTTGAAAATATTTCCTTACAATGGTAGCATTTGTTTGTTTCATTTTCTTCACTTATATTTATTTCAACATCTCTTGTATTATTTTCTTGACCTCCAATACTATCTCTGTCCACCATACCAACCACAATATTTTTGTTAAATGTATCTTGATGACTCAATATTTTATGTTCCTCAAACATACTTGTTTTTAAAAATAATGTTTTGCAAATCCGGCAATAAGTTCTACTTTTTTTCAGGTAATGACTAATGTCTTTAACATTTATTTTCACATGATACTTTAGTTTATTATCACAATATGTCTTAGAATATTTATTTCCAAAAACTATTACATTAGAATGCAATAGTGATTTTCTTATTTTTTTAGTTTCATCTGGCTTAAATGGCTCCAGTATTAAATTTTCCTCTGTTTCAAGCTCTTCTTCAACATTTTCGTCTGTAATAGTCTTTTTTTTGTGACAAAGCTTACCTTGTCTATTTGATGTTTTGGATTTACTTTCTTTTTGCAGTTCTGAAATCAAATACATTTATTTTACTATATTTTACTGAATCAATTACTAACGCACTTTAATATAAATAATATATTACACAGTAAACAATTTGGATATACAAAGGGACGGTCATAGGGCCTGTCCACTTCTCCACGTCACGACGTCGTCAACGTGGAACGGTGCGGCATCGTGGCACGGTACGTTAACGTGCAAATTTACGTTAACGTAACGTAAAATGCACTTCACGATAGAGCAACATTGTACGTCGCCATGCCTTGTAAAACTGCTACATTCTTCACTACTTATGAAGATGTGGACCGCACAATACGTATTCTGCTTTTGCTATTGTTAAAAACAGAGAAAGAGAAGAAAAAAGACGTGCATTTTCATAAGAAATCATTTCATAAAGTTCCATTATATGCATCTGCATATTTTGCAATCCGATGTCTAATGATTAGTGATTAATAAAATATAATAATAATCGAACAATTTGTCTCATTAAATGTCCCTTCTGTTTAACAATGACAATATTTTTTCTGATCTATGTCGCGCTAGCGCCTTCCATGTTCAACTCAAAACATAATATAGCTCTATCCATTTCTATATCATTTGTTACGTATTATCTGTCGCATTCTTTGTTGTAACCTAAAGATAGACTAGAGGTAAGTATGTATAATTTGTCATAGAGGAACCAAATCTGAGCACCGCACCCACTGACCTCCATTATACAAGTACGCTGGACTAATGATACCCTTTGAAATGACAGCTATTTTTTGTGCCTATTTGAAGCGGAATCAGCTCCCCCATAGTGAGGGATAGGAACTAAATTTGACGTAAAAATGACGTTTGAAAGTCGCCATATTGGCGCTGATAGCAGTAGTGGGAGTATTTGGAACTAATACTAGTGATGATAACCAATAACGATTAAGCGGCCATTTGCAAGTTACGTCAAATTTAGTTCTCTTCCCTCTTACTGGGGGCGCTGATTCCGCTTCAATTAGGCACAAAAAAAAGTGGGTATCATAGGTCCAGCGTACTTGTATAATGGAGGTCAGTGACCGCACCGCAGTATGAACATACATCATCTTTAGTAAAAGCTAGTAGAAAGTCATGGAGATTGCCATGTTTTTTCACAAATGACATCTGATAGCCACAAAGGATTCTAGCAGATAGTGATATCTGTTGACTGAATTGAGTAAAAATTCAATAGATGGCCCTACGTTAAAATAAATCAGAAGGGAAGTGTTACTGTAATATTTATTTGTGAAAACTTCATTAGCTCATATGTGCTACTTTACTATTTACTGTTGTTATGTGTTAAAATGTTTGTTTTCCAATAAAGAAATAAAATAAATAAATAAATAAAATTTGACTGAATAAAAAACTTTGGATCTTATCATTTTGAAGATTTCAAAATTTATGTCCCTCACTGCCACACTCAAAGTGGAACATGAATTACATAAGGTGCTGCGCAGACGACAGACTATCCGTGAAGCACTTTTTAGTCTGTGGAAATAGAACCTATGCAATTATATGCAGTAACGCACACGACGCGCAAAAAGTCCGGCGCACAAAAAATCCGTGTAATTTGGACAGACCGCATCGCGCCGCTTCGCGCCGCGCCGCACAAAAAGTGTGCGAAAAAAAAAGATCGTTTGCCAACACGCGCTAACGCAGACGGCGCAAACTTTTATTCTGCAATCTGCATTTGTAGTGACGTACCTAACGTACGCGATCTATTTAATTA
The DNA here is from genome assembly GCA_905187585.1 of Cyaniris semiargus. Taxonomy (NCBI): domain Eukaryota; kingdom Metazoa; phylum Arthropoda; class Insecta; order Lepidoptera; family Lycaenidae; genus Cyaniris; species Cyaniris semiargus. The sequence goes on along the minus strand of LR994554.1, from coordinate 8,982,973 downwards.
CCATGGCGCCAGATATCAATCTAACGATGTTAATTCAAGAAATACAAAACAGACCAGCAATTTATGATACTTCTAAGGCAGAATATCATAATAGACATTTAAAAAGAAAATTGTGGGAAGAAGTGTGCTGTAATGTATATGCAGCTCCTGTTTGGACATCGTTTACGTAAATTTATGAGATGTTGTTTCAGAATTGAATGTTTAATATGGAACTGTCCCTTCAGTAATCTTTCCGAAATTATAGGATGTACCCAAAATTTTCTATTTTTTCTTCTTTTTCTGTACTTCAAGTACAAAATAATACTTCGCGATCTCTGCACGATTTTTATAGCGTCTACAATCTACATCCCTACAGTTCAGCGGACAAAATGATCGAAGATGTGCGTCGTGTGCGTTTAGTCTGTGAAAAATCCGCGAACGACTTTTTGTGCGCCGCAGACTCGATCACACAAAAAGTGTGACGTCTGCGGCGCCCCTTAATGTAATTAATTCAAAATTTTGACATAAGCGCCATTCATTATCTGTCAAACTCTTTATTAAATTGGAAGATTAATCATAATTAAATGCATAAGATTAATCATAATTAATACCTTGATTGTGGGAATCGCAGACACAATAGATTCTCAATTGTTTTGCGGCACCCGGGTGCCGCTTGGGAGTTGATGGGTTAAACTTACCGCCATACTCTCTCTGAGTAGTGAGTGGAGTAGTGAGTGGTAGTTTCTAAAAGTGGTAGTGGTACAGAGAGGTTTTCCTATTCCCCAAAAATTATCCAGTATACTAAACTTGATTACCCTAAGAAACAGCATTTTTATAAGATAATCAAACTTAGAATTTCCAAGTTACTGAATTTATTCAGATAGTCAACAGTCAACACCCCGAGACTCTGCAGTATGTATAAGATATAATTTGTCATTTGTGGCTTAAAATTAGTTGTTTTAGTAACTATCTGAAGTTATGGAAAATCCCTTACCTCCATGATCTGCACCCAAAATTTTCCTTCCCAAAACTGTGAGGTCGGAAAAAATATTCTGTACCCTTGGATTTTCCATCAAATCATGTTCCTTAATATCAATGTCTTCAGACATTTTGAATCTGAAAATTAAATTTTTAATTTTAAAACATTTTTATTCTGTAAGTACTAAAACAGTTCAAATAAAATAATATCAACAAATTAACCCATCGATCATGGAAAAACGAGACACGATAGCTTATCCATTGTTATCATGGCCGCATGTGGCCGCTTGGGGCTTGATGAATTAATTCAGAATAATATGATTTTATTTTTCTTTTTGTAATTATATTATTGTTAAAAAATTGAAGGCTAAGGTTTACATTACCTACCCCAATTTTTTTTTTTTTGGTGGTCACATGGGTTGAGGAAGGATGTTTTAAGTGAGATAAACCTCCCCATAACACTTCCACCTCCGGAAAACCCCCCTGTTTAGGAGAAATTTGCATTTGAAATTTTCGTAATCTTGAGATAAGGTCTTATGTTTTCTGGTGTTTATGTGTTACTTTATTACTTACCATTACTTACTTACTAACTTAGCGTTTTCAAGGCACCCTAAGGCTGTGGTGAGTGGGGGACGATAATTTATCATTCCAAGTATTGTATAAGAACAGTGTATTATAATTCTTAGGTAATTAATAGCAATGTTGGCCCAATTACCAATATGACTTGATTGGGTTAGGTTAGATGGCTAAGGCGAGAGCGTAGCGCAGCAAAGCTAAGTTATAATAATTATTGAACCAAAAAAATTGGAGTAGGTTTGTAAACCTTTACCAAATTGAAACAAACCTATAGTATAGACGAAGATCATAAAATAAATATTTTTGGTTTTCTTCGAAATGGTAAAATTGTGAATATTCCGCAAGGAACGAAATGATTATTGTTAATAGTTTATACCCACCTATCAAATTTATACACGCTTCTTGTTTTATGTTATTACCGTTATTTTATTTAAAATATTTATGAAATTTATTTACAAAAAATTGATGAAATAAACACCAAACACCTATGATTCCATAAGGCTTCTACCATAGATAATACAGATAATAGAGAGAATGACCACAAAAGAAACGCGCCCGCGTTCAAAAGTTGAGGGCTAGAGTGCGTTTCATCGAATAGTTCCTTTGCCGTCATGTTGGCACTAATGCAAATTAGTGTTGCCTCATTACCCTTACTGTGCTACCTTAAATTAGGGGAGATAATATTATGTTATCACAAAAGCTTTTAATAATTCCCTAAAGAAAATTTCATATAATTCTAACTTTCGCCCGTGGCTCTGCCTGCGTTAACGTCTATCGCTCGGGAACCGTTCTTTTTCCCGGGATGAAAGGTACCCAATGTCCTTCATATCCCAGACAATGTGTACCTATGAAAGTTTCATGATGATCTGCTTAGTACTTTATGCGTGAAGGCGTAACTAACAAACAAAGTCACTTTCGCATTTACTACCTAAAATCCGAGCTTTGTGAATGGGGCATTTTTTTATTTTTTTTATTTGATTGTCAAACAGTTTCCATTTTAGTAATATAGATGGCGTATGGGTAGACAACTATCGGTAATACCAGGTAACACCATCAATAATTGCTACAAAACTGGGCAAATGAATATAAAACTTGATACATTTCAATTTGAAAAAGACACAATGATATTCCAACGAATAGAATAATAAAGTTATTATAACGATGTTTTAGTTAAAACTCACGGAAGAAATAGCCCTATTTATCGTTATTCACACCAAATGTCACAGGAATTATAAATTTTGGTTTTGACAACATCTTACCTGCACTTGTGCACGATAACGGATATTTAATGGTCAATATTTTACCAATAATGAACATCAAAAACCCAAATAACACAATTTGGGAAAAAATAATAAAAACCACACCAACAATAAAAAGTAGAAGAAGTTTCAAAGTAACATGGCCGCCAAAATTTTTCAGTTGTCAGTTTTCAGTTTGACAAGTTTTTATTATGTCAGCGTGTTCCTAAACTATTACCAGTATACTGGCTTAATCGCTTAGGCCAATGATCGCTTAGGTTTAAGATATTTTTATCTATGTCACACTTGTCAGTACACTGAAATTTTTAGAAACACAACCGATATGTAGTCAGTGATGCCAACCTGCAGATAATTTCAGATCAGTGGGGAACCAATAGAAAATCTAGAAGTGTCTACCGTCGCGCCGCCTGGTGGAGATTTAAAAAAGAAAACAACCCATTGTGAGGGCTCGCGTCGTCACACCTTGACTGACTGATGGTAACACATCTACATAGTTTTTCCGTAAAGTGTACCACAAAATGTACAGTCTGACGGCTGTGGGATATACTAGCTTTTAGCCCGCGACTTCGTTCGCGTTTATGTAGTTTTCGTCACTAGAAGTGCGTTGATCAAATATAGGCCAGAATCTGATGGCAAATTTTGACAGCAGATTTTCAAAAAATATCCTTGATCATTGGATAAATTTATATAATCGCATGTTTCACACACAGAATCAGCCGCTATAAGGAAAAAAAGGATCAAAATGTTTTATTCCAATTACCCCGGTATTGCTAGAGTCAATTTACTTTCTCACTTTTTGCCATCAGATTCTGGTAGACCTATAGTTCTTTTGCCTACATGTTGGCATTCCTGTATGTTAATAACGTAAACATGGTAGACACGCTCTGCAAATATTCATAAATTTTACTGTGTTTAAGGGTGATTAAACTGATGCTGGTAACCCTATTTCACTAAGCTGTAATGGCGGCAACCCGAGCTTGTACACATCTTAATGGAATTATTGGGGCCTCGTTACGTTTTTCACGTTCACAAAACTCTTTCACTCTTAGCACCATCATTCTTTCACCACTCTTTAATGTTTACGGCATGATTTTCTCACGAAATCACAGTAAAACTTATGAATACTCGCAGAGCGTGTCTACCGTGTTTACATTATTGACAGACAGTAATGCCAACATGACGGCAAAGGAACTATTCGATGAAACGCACTATAGCAATGGCGGATTTTACTAGAGACGAAGCAAAAATATCGATATCTATACTTTTCCAAATAATAGTAAAGGCAAACACCTAAATTTATTGTAGTTGCAAATAAACTTTATTATTATTATTAATTTGGTCTTTAATTAAAATTTTGTGGACTAAAAAGTAAAACGGCGGATTTTACAAGAGACGTCACTGAATGAAATAATTGGCCAAGTGCAAGTCGGACTCGCACACAAAGAGTTCCGTACCGGTATAGAGTGAAAGTAGACAAAAAAATTGTGTTTTTTGTATTGGAGCCCCCCTTAAATATTTACTTTATTTTAATTTTATTATTAATTATTATTAAAGTAAAAATATAATTTTAAGGGTTTTGTGAAAATTTCAAGTGCCTAATTGTTATTTGTTACCATTATTGATTACGGGCAAAAATGCCAAAAAAACACGCAAAAAATCACGTTTTTTGTATGGGAGCCGCCTTTAAATATTAATTTTATTTTATTTTTTTACCGACTTCCAAAAAGAAAGAGGTAATACGTTCGGCTGTATGTATTTTTTTTAATGTATGTTCAACGATTACTCAGTCGTTTGTGGTCCGATTTTCAAAATTCTTTTTGTGTTGTATAGGGTTGAACTCGGTTCCATGTTCACAAAAGTGGTGATCTGATGATGGGATCCTTGAGGAATCGAGGGGACTCCTTGAAATTTGTATGGAAACATATAGTGATTTTGATTTTTTCTGAAGCATTCGAGATAAATGCTACCAAAAAGTAAGACTTCGCACCAGGGTTATACCCTGGATCCGAAGGTACTGAACAGAACTTTTGAATGCTTATAGGTACAGGTTCGGGGATTTCGGCGTTGTTTAAACAACTGAAAGCATAAGCCAGCACATCAATTTGATTGATCATCATCACCACAACCTTAACTATGCCATGGGTCACATCATACTATGACCCAATGAGGCATTTTCTTATTTTTTTAATTTGATTGTCAAACAGTTTTCATTTTAGTAACTAGATGGCGTATGGGTAGACAACTATCGGTAATACCATCATAAATTGCTACAAAACTGGGCAAAAGAATGTAAAACTTGATACATTTCAATTTGAAAAAGACGCAATAATATTCCAAAGAATAGAATAGTAAAGTTATTATAACGATGTTTTAATTAAAACTCACGGAAGAAATAGCCCTATTTACCGTTATTCACACCAAATGTCACAGGAATTATACATTTTGGTTTTGTCAACATCTTACCTGCACTTGTGCAAGATAACGGATATTTAATGGCTAATATCTTACCAATAATGAACATCAAAAACCCAAATAACACAATTTGGGAAAAAATATAAAAACCACACCAACAATAAAAAGTAGAAGAAGTGTCAAAGTAACATGCCCGCCAAAACTCTTTCAGTTGTCAGTTTTCAGTTTGACAAGTATTATATTATGTCAGCGTGTTCCTAAACTTTTACCAGTATACTGGCCTAATCGCTTAGGCCAATGATCGCTTAGGTGTATGTTCTTCGTGAAATTTAAACCAGAGGGACGAAGGAAAAAAACATAGTAATATATGGAAATATATAAATACATACAGTTTTATGTTAATATTATGCTAACGGAAACTAGGTTCAAGATATTTTGATTTATGTCACACTTGACAGGACACTGAGATTTTTTTAAAACACAACCCATATGTAGTCAGTGATGCCAACTTGCAGATAATTTCAGATCGGTGGGGAACCAATAGGAAATCTAGAAGTGTCTATCGTCGCGCCGTCTGGTGGAGATTAAAAAAAAGAAAACAACCCATTAACGGCCCGGCCGGCGCGGGCGCACAGTGGTCCGAAATCGCTAAATAGTGGACATTCGCAAAAAAGTTGGATTTTGGTGTGGAAAAAAATACCATTCGATAGATTTTAAGAAGAGTAACAATATATCTTTTATAAGTTTTTTACAAAAATGTATTTTTTGAGGTGAAAAAAAAATCATTACGAAAATGTTGTATGGGAAAGAATCTATAAATATATTTTTTGCTAAAACTACTAGGGCATCCTGGTTCATTTTTGAAACAAGTAAAGTTCTAGTGGTATTTTAGGTTTAGAAAAAAAATTACGCAAATTTATGTGCAGCCTTTTGCAGCAGAGGAGTTCAAAATTTTGGAATAATTTTACTAACTTTTTAGGTGTGGAAAAAATACCATTCGATAGATTTCTTATATAGTAACAATAAATCCTTAATATCTTTTTTACAAAAATATATATTTAAGGTGAAAAATAAAATAATTACGAAAAATTCTGTATGGGAAAGAATCTACAAATCGATTTTTTGCAAAAACTACGAAGCCATACCTACTGGATCATTTTTGAAACAAGTGAAGTTCTAGTGGTATATACATATAAGGTTTAGAAAAAAAAACGCAAATTTATGTGCAGCCTTTTGCAGTTTGCAGGGTTCAAAATTTTGAAATAATTGTACTTACTTTTTAGGTGTGGAAAAAAATATCATTTGATAGATTTATAAAAAAGTAGCAATAAATCCTCAATAAGGTTTTTGCAAAAATATATTTTTTAAGGTGAAAAAAAATAATTACGAAAATTTTTCGTGGGAAAGAATCTATAAATCGATTTTTTATAAAATTACTGGACCATACTGGATCATTTTTGAAACGAGTAAAGTTCTAGTGGTATATAAGGCTTAGAAAAAAAAGTGCGCAAATTTACGAGCAGCCTTTTGCAGTAGGGGGGTTCAAAATTTTGAAATGTTTGTACTAACATTTTAACAATTTTTTGCTATTTCTCTAATGGCTGTTGCGTTAATTGTCTAGTTTTTTAATAATTTACTTATATCATTTTTGTACAGATTTACAAACCAACTTCTGGGTCTTAGGTCAACCCCGGATATTTTTCAGGCTATCATGAACACATTGGTGAATAGGCAGATCCCTACAACCCCTAATTGAAATCCCCAATGGAAATAGCAGAGCTGTATGTAAAGCTTTATCTATGGTACTACATGCCTGCAAGTGTTCACAAACTGTATACTTCCTACTCCTCCTATCTTCTTCTGATTAAATTCGGGTCCCAAGACAGCTTTAGCATGTCCCTCGGGCTCCCTGAGATCATATGAAAGGGTTTTCGTGGTAGGATACCGCTGTCGATCCTGGCGACACAGGAGATACATTGGTGGGAATGTGTGGTGGGCCAAAGCCCGATTAAAAAAGTGTTCACAAACTCCTTATACATGGTGCTGATATTTGTAAGCATTTTGGCTTTATTCCAATTGGCTAAGAAGCTTCAGAGGCAAGGAATAAAGAATTTAGAAATACTATAGGTCTACCAGAATCTGATGGCAATTTTTGACAGCAGATTTTCATAAAATATCCTTGATCATTGGATAAATTTTTATATTTGCATATTTAACACACAGAATCAGCCGCTATAAGAAAAAAAAAAAGGATCAAAATGTTTTATTCCAATTACCCCGGTATTGCTAGAGTCCATTTATTTTCTCACTTTTTGCCATCAGATTCTGGTAGACCTATAGTGATACATACTAGGAATATGAGTCGAGCAGAAACTAATGAAGATTTGTGGCAAAACTTTTTAATAAGCTTTGATCCATATTTGTCTTACATTCGACCAAAGTTGTCTAAAAATAAACACCAAGAATTTCATCCAGGCACAGTCGACCTGTTGCTTTGAAAGACTTTTAAGGACTCGTTTTATATATTACTAGACGTTTCGCGCGGCTTCGCCCGCGTAAATTAGATATTTCACAGACAAATCAGTCTACAAAAAATAGCCTATGATCCTTCACATGGTCTACTTCATATCTGATCCAAATAACAGAAAAATTGCTCTAGTAGTTCGTGAGATAAGCCCTTTCAAATAATTTCCCCCGTTTTTTCCATATTTTCTTCTATTTCTTCGCTCCTATTAGTCTTAGCGTGATAAAATATAGCCTATAGCCTTCCTCGATAAATGGGCTATCTAACACTGAAAGAATTTTTCAAATCGGATCAGTAGTTCCTGAGATTAGCGCGTTCAAATAAGCCCTTTCAAATAATTTCCCCCCGTTTTTTCCACATTTTCCTCTATTTCTTCGCTCCTATTAGTTTTAGCGTAATAAAATATAGCCTATAGCCTTCCTCGATAAATGGACTATCTAACACTGAAAGAATTTTTCAAATTGGACCAGTACTTCCTGAGATTAGCGCGTTCAAACAAACAAACAAACAAACAAAGTCTTCCGCTTTATAATATTAAGTATAGATAGGTATCCATACGGTTCTATGAATGCATTCTATAGCGGTACACATAAGAGGTATTATATAATATTTGGTTTTCTGTTTAATTTTCAATTAGGGGTTATAGGGATCTTTGCCTATTGACCAATGTGTTCATGATAGCCTGAAAAATATCCGGGTTGACCCAAGACCCAGAAGTTGGTTTGTAAATCAATACAAAAATGGTACAAGTAAATTATTAAAAACCTAAAAAATTAACGCAATAGCCATTAGAGAAATAGAAAAAAATCGTTAAAATGTTAGTACAAACATTAATTCATTATTTTGAACCCTTATTAATTACTAAAAAAATACTACAAAAGGCTGCACGTAAATTTGCGCACTTTTTTTCTAAGCCTTACATACCACTAGAACTTTACTCGTTTCAAAAATGATCCAGTATGATCCAGTAGTTTTTATAAAAAAACTATTTATAGATTCTTTCCCACGCAAAATTTTCGTAATTATTTTTTTCACCTTAAAAATACATTTTTGCAAAAAACTTATTAGGATTTATTATTACTTTTTTATAAATCTATCGAACTACACACCTAAAAAGTAAGCACAATTATTTCAAAATTTTGAATCCCCCTACAGCAAAAGGCTGCACGTAAATTTGCGTAATTTTTTTCTAAACCTTATATACTACTAGAACTTCACTTGTTTAAAAAATGATCCAGTATGGCTCAGTAGTTTTTGCAACAAAATCGATTTGTAGATTCTTTCCCATACAGAATTTTTCGTAATTATACTTTTTTTCACCTTAAATATATATTTTTGTAAAAAAAATATCAAGGATTTATTGTTACTATTTAAGAAATCTATCGAATGGTATTTTTACCACACCTAAAAAGTTAGTAAAATTATTTCAAAATTTTGAACCCCTCTACTGCAAAAGGCTGCACGTAAATTTGCGTCATTTTTTTTCTTTCCCATACAACATTTCCGTAATGATTTTTTTTCACCTTAAAAAATACATTTTTGTAAAAAACTTATTAAGGATTTATTGTTACTCTTCTTAATATCTATCGAATGGTATTTTTTTCCACACCAAAATCCAACTTTTTTGCGAATGTCCACTATTTAGCGATTTCGGACCACTGTGCGGCGGCCGTACCTGCGTCTATCGTCCGAAGCTTCGTGCTATAAGACGATACTATTGGACGATACACGCAGATCGTCCAATAGTATCGGTTTTAGCGCGAAACAATACTCATATGCGGCCGCGGCTTTAGTCACTTCAATAAAATTATATGGGCGAAATCGGAGATACTTTATATGGCAAAACAACGTTTGCCGGGACAGCTAGTAGATAATAAATTAAAAGTTGACAATGTATTCCAACAAATTTCGAAAAGAAAAAAATACAAAATGTGTGCACTAGTTAAATACAGAAAAATATTTGATTCTTATAACTCATATTAGATATTAACTTATGAGAATCAAATATTTTTCTGTATAGATAGGAAGACCAAGCAACAAAAATATTAAAAATCGTATAATGTGGATCGGTACTTACCATGTTCACGTGGAGTCAGTTCTGTTAGCTTTAAATTTATTTACTCCGTCTGTGACAGTTAAATGCACTGTATGCATGCGCGGCGCGTTAAGAAAGAAGCGATACAATAGTCAATATGGGCGTTGAGTGCCGTCGCGAAAGAAAGAAAACATGAAGTATCGCTATCATTAACGTTAATTTATACCGATATTTATTACCGATACTTTTTAACGTTTTAACCATTTTTAACGTTACCGGTAACATTGAGAAGTAATGTTACCATATTTTTACCGGTATTCCGGTCCCTGCTCGTTTAGCCGGCGCGCCAGTAGCGCGGACGCGTGGTGGGAGGTGCTACTCGCCCGCGAAAAATAGAATAAAATGGATTGACTCGACTAAATTACTTACTAATCTTCTTGACTAAATTAGTTAAAAAAAATAGTGTTCAGACACGTTTAGCTATTAAAATACTCGCTACTTAACTAAAATACTGGCCTAGTGCGAACTAGCCTTTAGAGTAAGTATCTACTTAGTAGTAATAAATACGTACCTAAATATATTTTGTAGTGACAGTAAATAATTGATAGTAGTAAAACAGGAAGATTTAATGTGCTGCATCTTGCTAGTGATTCGCAATCAGCACGGATGTTAAATGAGTTTGTGGAACGGCACTTCCCGCTGCTGCTGAAAATTTTTTAAAGTACTTACCTACCTATATTTTATCATGAGAATCATGTTTTATTTTTTTTTATAAAATAAGGGGCAAACGAGTCACCTGATGGAAAGCAACTACCGTCGCCCATGGACACTCGCAACATTAGAAGAGCTGCAGGTGCGTTGCCGGCGTTTGTTCTAAGGTACTTGTTACCTGTACTTCCTGTGCACCCAATATTTTTTTTAAATCGATCGGGTGATGGGAAGGGGTTGATAGCGTTAATAAAAAGTAGGAAAATTATTATTACTAGAGATCGCCCAATGGTCAAAATTCGAACCTCAAATAAAAAAAAATATAATTTATTATTTGAGGTCAAATTTCAAATTTTAACGCTTTTCTATTGATATTCTATACTTAATCAAAATATTGACTATATTATTTTTTAGGGTTCCATACCCAAGGGGTAAAAATGGGACCCTATTACTAAGACTTCGATGTCTGTCCGTCTGTCTGTCACCAGGCTGTAACTCAAGAATAGCTATAGCTAGACTTCTGAAATTTTCACAGATTGTGTATATGTGTTGCCGCTATAACAACAAATACTAAAAATAAAATAAATTAAATATTTAAGGGGGGCTCCCATACAACAAACGTGATTTTTTTTGCTATTTTTTACTCTTAATCAATAACGGCAACACATAGACAATTGAAATATTCTCAAAATACTTAATTGTATTTGTACTTTAATAATTAGTTATAAAATTTAAACAAATTAAATAATTGAGGGGGGCTCCCATATAAAATATTCAATTTTTAGCCTATTTTTGCTCTGTAGTGGTACGGAACCCTTCGTGCGCGAGTACAACTCGCACTTGGCCGATTTTTAGACATACCTAATTCCTACGACAGTCTCAGATTAATAAATTCAAATGATGACAGACTGGCCATGTTATAATTGTCTAACAGTATTTAAGATTCAATAAAAAAAAACTAAATCTAATCGAAGCAGATGTTTTTGATGATGATTTCGCTATTTGTGGACCGATTTTCAAAATTCTCGTGTTGATGTATAGGAAATAATCTTAATATTGTATAACAATTACGAAAGTGGTGACCTGATGGTAGGATCTACGAGCAATCGAGGGAAATCCTTGAAATTTATCAAAACACTCATAGTGGTTAAAATGTTGTCTCTAGTAAGTTAAACATATTATGTTACGAATAAGAAAAATTTCATACAAAGGCGTCTCTTGATCCAAAGGCACTGAACAGAACTGAACCTTTAAAGATAAAAGTTAAGAAATTACAAATACAAATAGTTTATTGACCATAAATTATTGGTTTACAATCATTTTTACAAGTAACGGTACCCCAAACTAGGCGGGGCCTGTCCTATGTGGGAGTTTAAAAGAATACAAGGTGTAAAAATTGCGGCTAACGATAACAGAAACAAAAATAAATAATTTACATAAAATAACAAAAAATCCTTATTCTTAACAAATATAGATGAATATAGATAACTGCAAGCATTTACCACAATTTCGCTTACAGTAACATAATGGGAATAGTTACCATTCGTATTAGTTATTTACCCACAAAGCCTTATTTTGTAGATACCTAAAAAGAGTGAAATTATTATTTTTAACAACGGCGCCGGCGGCGGCAGCGGTGTTTCGGACCATGATGACTCCTTTTGAAGCTTTGGCCGGAGGCTGCATTATGAATGACTTTATGAAAGGTCTTTATCTTAATAATAGACGTTCGACGACGGGCTTCGCCCACATACATGAGGAATTTTACAAAAACCCTTCATTTTCCCGCAGAAAATAGCCTATATCCCTTCACGTAGTCTACTGTACATCTGTGCCAAATAACTTAAAAATTCATTCAGTAGTTCGCGAGATAAGCGCCTTCAAATAATTTTCCCGGTTTTTACCACATTTTCCTCTGTTTCTTCGCTTCTATTGGTCTTCTGGTCTATAGCCTTCCTCGATAAATGAGCTAACAACGAAATTTTTTTTTTTCAAATCGGAACAGTACTTCCTGAGATTAGCGCGATCTAACTAACAAACTCTTCCGCTTTATAATACATATTAAGTATAGATTTTTATCACACCCTTGGCAAAACTATTGTTATTTTGTTAACTATTGTTATTTTTTTTACATTTCTTAAATAATATGATTACTTGAACTATTTACCAGAGCATAAACAGCATCATCGATTAAAAAATCTCCTTTCCTTTTTATGGTTTTACTGATATTATCTCGAACTGTAGTAGTGTTTTTTTCTATCAATATCCGTTCCGTATCCGTTGGTCTGGCTGAAGGCTGAAAAATAAATAAAATGATTTAATAATCAAAGAAAAACCAAATCGTTGTTATACGTCATACTTATCTATGTAATTTCGTGCGATTTGCACAATTTGCCTGAAGTAAAAGAAATCCACCAATAATATTTTTGATGGTACAGCATTATCTTGTAGTTTTAATCTGCCCAACGTCCTATTAAAACACCACTCTTCAAAATGGATATATATATCTGCTCAATAGAGCAGATATATATCCTTTTTTTGTTCATGCTAAGATTTTCTGCACCTATAATATTTATCCACTCTTTTCTTTTTGCTTAACATACATACATTCTAAAAGTGATGAAATAAGGTAAAAAAAAAACTTTAAATAAAATTTATCGATAAAGCCAATCACTATTGTTCATACAATATTACCACGTATTTTATACGGAAAACATCAAAAATATAGGGAACCAAGCAGTGAAATTAATAGAACCTTCTGTAATAGATCATTTTAAGAAAACACGGTCGTCTGGATTTAAAAATCTGGTGTGTTTCGAAGTAAAATACTAAACTTACTGATGTACAGACAAATCTGGTTGTTTTCTTTGGATTCGAGTACGGCATCCAATAACACTGCACGTGGACATGTTTTGGCACTCCAAATTTCACTTCTTAAAACAATTTTTACCAAAAATAACTAGAATAATGTCGAAAATTTGAAAATAAATGCTGTTTGTTTACGTACTTTGACAGATTATCTACCTTAAATGTTGCAGGCTAGTAATGGCGACTTGGTCGCAAAGAGGCATTTTGGCAAATATTTCTTTCAAACTGGTAAACAGTCAAACTTACACTTATCTTTTTTCACTTACGTAAAAAAGCATAGGCAAAAAGGAGATAGTTATATGTTTATTAATTTTTCGATGAATTGACGTAATCACCTCTATACATAGACAATTATTGCTTCGGATCCTGTGTTTCTTTAATCTTTAATAAATAGAGAGCTTATAGAGTGCGCGCACGATAACTTTGCGCGCGGCTGAAATCGGAACTAATTGTCGGGCCGCCACGTTTGCATGATAATCGATACGCCTATTCCTATACATAATTTAAATAAGTAAATAAAGATATTAAAGTAAAACTGCCAATGTTATTTAAAAAAATATCATTGGGATTACCCATTTTTTTAATGAATCCCTACGCTGGCACCTGTCACCTGTCGCGCCAATCGCGCGCAGAGTTATCGTGCACGCACTCTACTTGGCTTCTGCCTCCGTGACACAGACTATAGAGATACAACGTGCTCCGTCAATTTGTATTCTGTGGGCTGTGGCTTCTGCAGATAGGGGCATATTATAATGATATTATATTATAAAAAAAGGTAGATATCGCACTAGCGCATAGAGTGCGTTTCATTGAATAGTTCCTTTGCCGTCATGTTGGCATTCCTGTCTGTCAATAACGTAAACACGGTAGACACTCTCTGCGAGTATTCCTAAGTTTTACTGTGATTTCGTGAGAAAATCATGCAGAAAACATTAAAGAGTGGTGAAAGAACGATGGTGCTAAGAGTGAAAGAGTTTTGTGAACGTGAAAAACGTAACGAGGCCCCAATAATTCCATTAAGATGTGTACAAGCTCGGGTTGCCGCCATTACAGCTCAATGAAATAGGGTTACCAGCATCAGTTTAATCACCCTTAAACACAGTAAAACTTATGAATATTCGCAGAGCGTGTCTACCATGTTTACGTTATTAACATACAGGAATGCCAACATGTAGGCAAAATAACTATTTGATGCAACGCACTTCTAGTGACGAAAACTACATACACGCGAACGAAGTCGCGGGTAAAAGCTAGTATAATAATATTATCAGGGCGAGCGAAGCGAGCCCTAGTATATCCCACAGCCTGTACGTTTTGTGGTACACTTTACGGAAAAACTATGTAGTGTTATCATCAGTCAGTCAAGGTGTGACGACGCGAGCCCTCACAATTCACAAAGCTCGGCTTTTAGCTAGTAAATGCGAAAGTGACATTGTTTGTTAGTTACGCCTTCACGCATAAAGTACTAAGCGGATCATCATGAAACTTTCATAGGTACACATTGTCTGGGGTATGGAGGACATAGGGTACCTTTCATCCCGGGAAAAAGAACGGTTCCCGAGCGATAGACGTTAACGCAGGCAGAGCCGCGGGCGAAAGTTAGAATTATATGAAATTTTCTTTAGGGAAAAGTATACATAGACAATGAAAATGCTCGCCGCTGCGCTGCCATTTCGGTGTGATTTGAGCCTTAAGCCTTAAGTTTTAACTTCACAATACACCCTATAGGGTATTGTGAACGTGGGTGACATTGACGGGAGAGTCAAAAATGACGTTTTTGTATGATAGAGGCGTTAGTTCCTTTTCTCGCCACGTTCATTTAAAGCCTTGTCGAACTGAGTTAAAACTTAAGGCTTAAGGCTCAAATCACACCGAAATGGCAGCGCAGCGGCGAGCATTTTCATTGTCATATGATTTTAAACTATATCTTCATTACAGACTGCCCACGCGCCGCGGCCGCCGCATAGGAGTTCTGTTGTCAGAGTGCTCGCGGCGTCGCGGGCGGCCGCGAGACTTTCCAAGGTTCTTAAGCGATACTATGTATTACAATAATGAAGATAAAGTTTAAAATCATATGACACTGAAAATGCTCGCCGCTGCGCTGCCATTTCGGTGTGATTTGAGCCTTAAAACTACCAGATTCGGACAATTCCGTTGCTATGTCATACTGCCTACTGGGTTGCGTCATAGGCATTTAAAAATAATAAAAAAAATCTTTCTCACCACAAGTCACAGCTGATCAAATGTCAATTGTCAGGAAAATGGAGTTTTGATCAGTTTTGATACGCATCAATTTACGATAAAAGGTGTCAATATGAAATCCTATATTATTTTTCCTATAAATCAGGATAAGAATGGATAGAACATCTCCTTATCAATCTTGTGGAAAGGATGACAATTCGAAAAATGTGAAAACTGAACGTGAAACAGTAGATGACGCGAAACTTCATCGGGAAAATGTCAATCATCCAAAACATAGGCAAACTGCGTCTTACGATAAAGAAAGTGTTGTTCCTTCGAGCATCGTTCCAGGGCCGTCGAGTGCATCTTGTGCCGGTCCTGTTCCAATTAGTACCAAAGAGTCGAAAATGGACTCCAGTAAAATAGCGTCCATGCAGCAGATAGTGGAAAACACTCTCAGGTACCAACTAACAATCTTAATATTTGAGTTTTTACGTACAACCATCAACTTTCCTATACGAATAATTGGTTTCATAGCTTATATGCTTGATAACATTTAACGAAAATATATAACCATCTTGAAATTGTAACTCTTCGTAGAATAATAAAGCCATTAATAATGAAATATCCCAAGATTTTGGTCTGAGGACCTAAACATTTACAAGTGTTAAAATGTACTGTCTTGTCACTAGATGTCTTTCTACTAGATACTGTTCAATCTCACACCTGTTTTTACAGCTTGCTTGTTATCTTCGACATAACAATATGTGTTATATTTTGATCTTAACATTAACTATGAGCTTCTAAATAAGTTTTAAGTTCTCTATGTCCATCTTTTAAAAGTTTTATAGTATTATTTTCGGTAAAGGTTCGGAAACCTACCCAAAATTGATGGGGAGCGGGGGAGGGGAGGAGAGGGGAGGAGGGGTAAACACTCCCCGTACCAACCCCACACTGAAAAACACCCCAGTCTAGGAGCTATACTCACCTTTGTAAAAATTAACAAAATTCACTACAAAAAACTACTGAATCTCATCTACCGTGTTAAAACTAGACATTACTTTGACATTTTGTTTTTTTATGATAATTAAACCTCCGGCTTAGCAATTGCACTCTAGGGGTTGACCAACTACTACAGAAAAAATTAAGTCGACGGAACCACGCTACGCGAGGCGCCTATTTCTGGGTGGTTCACAAAAAAATAACCACGATAGCTAAGGCCATCTAACCTAACCCAACCAAGTCGTATTGGGCTAACATTGCTATTAATTACCTAGGAATTAAAATAATATACCTACTGTTCTTATACATTTCCTATAACAAAATTATATTAAAATCAAATATATTATTTTAAAATGTCAATATAATATGAACTTATAAGTTTTTTGACTTATTGTAATCCTTAACGGATTACGGAACGTCAAAGAAATGTGAAGTGGCAAATCCCAGGCAAATTAAAAAAAAAAAAGAAGAAGCCAAATTTGTATTAGCCAAACCCATACAGTTACTATATAGTAGTGAATTTTGATAATTTTTCTTAATTTTTATCAAGAAACCTTGAATTATATAGTTTTGGAATGATAAAATAATCGTCCCCCACTAACCACAGCCTTGAACACACTAAGTTAGTAAGTAAGTAACACATAAACACCAGAAAACAGATGACCTTATCTCAAGATTACGAAAATTTTAAATGTATATTTCTCCTAAATGGGGGGGGGGGGGGGGTCCCGGGGGTGGAAGTGGCATGAGGAGGTTTTTCTCAACCAAAACATCCTTCCTCAACCCATGTGACCACCAAAAAATTGGGGTAGGTTTCTAAACCGTAGCCTTATTTTCTAATATTTAACTAGATAACCTGGCAAACATTGTTTTAGCAAATGCATTGCAATGTAGTTTATACTATATTATGCATCTAGGAATACAGTAGACCCCCCCTATCCAGCCCCTGCCTAATCCGGCGCCCCTTGTAATCCGACATGCCTTTCAGTGGTTAATTTAGGTACATAAACATTTTGCCCAATCTTTGTGTAGGTACGTAAATTTTTTTGGTACAAGGGATGCAACGGTTACGGTTACAGCTCGCTGATAAGAACCTAGCTTTAGGAAAATGGTTTGTAGTTCAGATAAAACCTTAACATTATGATTATAAGGTGTTGTAATGTGTAAAAATGTATGGCGTACACTATAATCCGACAAAGCAAGACCTCGATTGTGTTAACAAAAATAATGACACCTCTACCGAAGTAAAGCAGAAAGAAAATGTAGATATAGTACTAATTCTGGAAATACTTCAATGCAAAGTTGCAAAGGCAATAAAAAGCCAAAAGGCAGAGAAAGCACCCGGACCAGACAAAATAGTAAACAAACTCCTTAAAGGTACAATAGAAGAACTAACTCCTATTCTCACTACAATATTCAACTAAATCATTGCACAATGTAAAATCCCCGAGCAATGGACAAAATCCCATATTATTCTAATTTCTACTACACAAAAAAGGAAGCAAAGACGACATGGAAAACTATAGACCAATCAGTTTGATGTCGAACGTATATAAAATATTCGCAAAGGTGATTCTAGACCGAATAACTAAAACACTGGACGAACAATAACCAGTCAAACAAGCGGGTTTTCGAAAAGGATTTTCGACAATCGACCATATCCACACTCTGAAACAAATACTGGAAATACACCGAGTACAATAAAAAAAATATATAGCATTTATCGATTACGCCAAGGCATTCGACAGTATAAGCCACGCTCACCTACTGCACAGCCTGAAACAACAAGGTGTACCAGCAACATACATGAACGTCATCAAAACTATTTATAGCAGTAGCAAAGCCAAAATACAAATGGAAACATTGGGAAACAAGTTTAATGTAGAAAGAGGCGTAAGACAGGGGGATCCGTTATCCCCTAAACTGTTTTCAGCCGCTCTAGAGAGTGTTTTTAGAAGACTAGACTGGGATGAACATGGCATTAATGTAAATGGCAAAAAACTCAGTCACCTCAGATTCGCTGATGACTTGGTACTGTAAGAGGAGGATCCAAATAAACTAGAGCAGATGGTATCAACCCTGAATAAAGAAAGTGCCAGAATTGGGCTTAAAATAAACCTTAAAAAAACAAAACTTATGACTAACAGCACTGAGACATGCATAATCTTAAACAATGAACCTTTGGAATATGTGCAGGAGTATACCTACCTTGGTCAGGTTATACCCATTAGGGAACAAATGATGAAGGAAATCAATATGAGAATAGCTATTGGCTGGAAAAAGTTTTGGTCCCTTAAGGAGATCATGAAGTCAAGAGAACTGGGTATGGCTATAAAGAAAAAAACCTTTAACTCATGCATATTGCCCAGCCTCACTTATGGATGCGAAACTTGGGCTCTTACTGCGTTCCAAAGATCTAAGCTTGCTAGGTGCCAAAGGGCTATGGAAAGGAGCATGACCGGACTTAGGAGACAAGATAGAGTGAGAAATATTGACCTTTGTACCAAAACAGGAATCACTGATATCCTAACTCGCATTGATCAGCAGAAATGGCGCTGGACTGGCCACATGTTACGGTCCTCAAAAGGAAAATGGAGCAGAGAGGTGACGGAGTGGTACCCAAGGGACGGTAAAAGAAACTGAGGAAGACAAAACCAAAGATGGGATGGGAACTGGATGAACTAAGACTTACTGCGGGACCGAACTGGAGACGGGTTGCAAAAGAGAGAAATCAGTGGAAGTTATTGGAGGAGGCCTATGCCGAGAGGCACACTGTGTTAAGGGATCTTATTTAAAATGTAAACATGTAAACTACAAAATTTGAAAAAAAAACAGAATAAAGGGCTATTTTAAAAGCTTTTATTTTATTTATTTATTTATAATCCGACAAATCTGCTAGTCCGACACGGCCGTGCAAAACGTTTCTCGGATTACCGCGGGTCTACTGTATACATAAACTTTTCCCTTGAATCACCCTATTCATTAAAAAAAAATCATTTAAAATAATATGTTTGAGATTGATCCATAGGCAAATGGTAGACCTTAATTGTGTGGTTCAGTTATGTCAAGTAAATGTTGATTGTGATCTGTTGGCTTGGTTTGACATAACCAGACCAAAATATGTTGGTCCGTCACCTGCCTATGAATCGATTTCTCTGATTGTTCATTTATTTCAAACGAGTAAGATATGGGATTGGGTGGGACATATTAGCCGCATGCATCCTGACCGCTGGGCAAAGATCACCACCGCCAACGCCGCCGTGGCCGGCCTCGAAAAAGATGGCGCGATGAACTTGACACACACAAGCCAGGTTGACCGACGGTGGCGTTGGAGCGGGATGAATAGAAGGACTTGGGGAAGGCCTTTGCCCAGCAGTTGGACAGCATAGGCTCTTAAAAAAAATGTTGTCTATAGTCAAGAAGGGAGACAGAGGGTGTCACAGTTGCTGGAGGCTGTGGAGGCGCTGAGCGGTGCCGAGAGGCTGTTACTGTACCTGCGGCTACCAACTGGAGTACCTCCTCATGATCCCCTTAAACAACCTGTAAATCCCTTAGGCTCCAGGTAATTGTTGCATGTTAAGATAATGCAAATGAAACTTTTATTAAAAAAATGTTTCCCATAAAATAAATGATTTTGCTTTTTTTAACAAATTGAAATTTATTTAAATGTGTTAAAGTATAATAACTTTTAATACCCACAGAATATTTACATAGGTACCTATAGTTTAAAATTTAATTTTAGGGCGGAGTTGCAACAGACAGTGACATGGATACAAACCCACTTGGAGGTGGATCCCGATGTATCCCTGCCCAAACAGGATGTTTACGATGAGTACATGTAAGTGTTATTGATTTATTAATAGCTAGTTGATTGTCCAACTAAAATGTTGATCAGAAAACACTGAAAATTTACTTATTTTTCCTACTCAAATGTTTGATCTTCTAACAATAACTATCCTGAATTGTGTGTTAGATAAAAATGATAAAACACAAGAATAATAGTTATGCAACACATGATGATAATAACTGCATAAAGTAATTACACAATACAGTCAATTAAACAACAAATTAGAATGATACCATTCGGTCAATGTTATCTATCAAAGGGTCACACTATCTCATTTATTACAAAAATCAAAAATCTTATATCATTGTTAATATAGCTCGGATTATAATTAGTATGATAAGTAATCAGAAACCTCTGTATGTAGCTCTGTTGATAAAAACAACATAAATAAAATAAAATAAAAAATATCTCACATTTTGAAAAGATAATATCTGTAATCTCCATATCATCGCTTTATATATTTTATAATTAACCTCCTGGGGATATTTTTTATTTTTGTTAGATCTAACAAAAATAACGAAAATTAATATTTATTCTGTAATTTACATAGCTGTATTTTTTTCATTTTGCAACAAAATTATAACTTAGATACTTTCATAACACAATAACACAGGATGAATTTTTAAGGAAGTGTTTCAATTTCTGGGTTCAATTTCTTTAAGACATATTAGCAGAAGCCACGATAACCTTTAAAAAAATTAAAAGAACATAATTTTATTTTTAAGTAATATCTCTTAACCTAGGAATCAAAAAATGTGATTATTATAGTGTTGTTGCGTTACACCAAAATCCCATGAAAACTACGAAGTTTTTGGTTTTAAAAAGTTACTATAATTGTGTTTATAATATTTTGACCTGTAAATCATTTACTTACAGTGCTCACTGTATGAGCTGTAACATGAAGCCACTATCGACGGCTGACTTTGGCAAAGTGATGAAACAAGTGTACCCGACTGTACGGCCGCGCCGCCTGGGTACCCGTGGTAACTCGAGGTAATAACAATATTTAATCATTGACTAATCAGGGCGAGCGAAGCGAGCCCTAGTATACCCCACTACCTGAGCACTTTTGTGGTACACTTTAGGGAAAAACTATCACGCCTATTGATTTGTGCTTTAACATAGTAATTTTTATTTATATGTAGATAGCTGCCTTGTGCAGCCGCGGGAAATCGGGCGGTCCATATGGGGGTAACTTCTATAAAGCGACACCAAACCCGGTGATATGTGGGCGACAGTGGCGAGCAGGAGCCGCCACTTTAATATAAGCTCTGACCCGGGGAGACCAACCTTGTGAGCCTTGGATGGCTGTTGGTCTAGGAGAAGGTACTCTGAATATCAAACCAATGTGCTGCCTTGTACTATCAGAGAAGTTGATTCCTAGGCAGATGGCGGGACAAAATCTCACAACAGACCTAAGATGGCTAAACCTCCCTTACGAACATTAAGTGGGTGGGCCCACTCTTCACAAGAAAAAGCGGACATATTTGCTGAACGTCTCGAGAAGGTATTTCACACAAATGAGGTTACTGATATAGAAATGGTTAGCTGAAGTAGAATCTTACCTGGCACAGCCTCTCCAAATGTCACTACCCCCTAGACCTATATCAGTGCGAGAGGTATGGAGCACCATTAACCCGTCGATCGTGGGAAAACGAGACACAATAGATATTCTATTGTGTCTCGGACGCCGGTGACCGTATGGGGCTTGATGAATTAAAGGACTGACAACTAAAAAGGCACCTGGCTATGATCTAATTACAGCTGAAGTCCTAAAGATTAAAGAAACTGCCAAGAAAAGCAATCGTGTTCCTGACCTAATTATTTAACGGTATCCTCAGAGTGCAACACTTTCCATTCCACTGGAAGGTCTCCCGGATACTTATATATAAGGCCGGAAAACCAGCAAACGAGGTGACGTCCTATATACCAATTAGTCTTCTGCCCATCCTATCTAAGGTTTTTGAAAAATTACTCTCAAAACGGATCTTGGTCTTATTAGAAAATAACACCATCCCAAAGCTTCAATTCGGCTTTCGACAGAAGCACTCAACAATTGAGCAAGTCCATCGGGTAGCTCAGATACTTAGAAAATCGTTAGAAAATAAGATGTCTCTTCAGTGTTTTTAGATACCAAACAGGCCTTCGATAATGTTATAGCACGATGGCTTACTTTATAAAATTAAGCAGTGTCTACCCAGTAGTTATTACCTTTTATTAAAATCATATATTTCAGAACGTATTTTTCAAGTTGTAGAGTCGGATTCCGCCTCGAAATTCTACAAAATAAACGCAGGAGTACCTCAAGGCTCTGTGTTAGGTCCTATACTCTACAATATAATATATACCTCTGACCTCCCAACATCCCATGAAGTTGAGACTGCTACATACGCTGATGACACAGTAATTCTAGCGACGAACGAAAACCCCGTCACGGCATCTGAAAAACTACAAAATGGACTAAATTCAGTCACTAAATTCAATATCGCTCCAAAAATGGAGAATAAAAGCCAGCACTACAAAATCTGTGCAAGTCACCTTCACCCTACGCAGAGAGGACTGTCCGCCCGTCTCCCTAGAGAACACTGTTCTACCCCACCAAATAAGCGGTAAATACCTGGGCAATGCCCAGACAGACGCCTACCAAACACCTAGACAGACGCCTACCATGGCAAAAACATAAAAAGCAAGAGGGACGAACTGAACATTAAATTCAAAAATCTGTTCTGAGCCTTGGGCCGTAACAGCAAATTGTCAATGGAAAATAAACTGATAATATATAAATCAATTCTGAAACCAATATGGATGTATGGCATACAATTATGGGGGAGTAAAGTAACTCAAACATCTTAACACTCCAAAGAATGCAAAACATGATACTCAGAACAGTTGCTAAATCGCCATGGCTGGTCACAAACAGATTTATAACAATCTAAATATACCTACAATAAAGGAAGAAATTAACGCAAACACAGAGAAGTACAAAAAACGACTGGAGGTCCACCCGAATATCCTAGCATCCTCTCTGTCTAGTCGAAATTATACTAAACGCCTGAAAAGGAAGGACATCTTTTAATGTTCCTTAATATGAATATTGAGTAAGCTGTCCACGGTGGTGGAAGCACTCTACCTGTCAAAACCTACATCTCACCTGCTTATAGTTTGAAATACTGATTGCAGATTTAAACTGGAGAAAAAAAAAATGTAGATGTGTTATCATCGGTCAGTCAAGGTTTGGTTACTATTAAAATATAAAAAAAACTGCCTTAAAGATTATTAAAACCGCAGAAAAACGACGCGAGCTAGGCTTTTAGCTATTAGAGTAGCATAGTCATTAATGACTGAGTTCCCTGAATAAAGAAAAAATACACTAGAGTTAATCAGGGTAAGTTCGGATACAGGGTAAGTCAAGATAACATAAATAACATAAATCGGCAAGTTTTTTTCGTTTGTCACCACGTTGACTTGTGAATTGTGATACGCCATTTTGTACGGAACGTTTCAAATTTAGGTGAACTTACTCCTAAATCTAGCTTTAGCGATATGCATGACGGCCGAAAAGGAAGATCTTCCGTCTGAGCGAGATAGCATGCTCGGTCAGCCCACTGACGTCATTTCAGACCTTGTATATATGTTACGCTCAAAGACCGAAAACGCTCAGTGAGCCGAAAAATAGCTCACAACGCGTTGTGGTCACAGTAAAACAGCCACGACGCGAAATTCGCGTTGTGGCTCTAATGAAAACGGCCACGACGCGTTCTGGCAATCACAAAAAGACCATAACGCGAAATTCGTGTCGTGGGCCGTGGCTGATATGCTATTCGCTTTTCTTGATTTGTTCTTGATTGATTTATATTTAAATTAGATTAGATTATAATATTTAATACTTCGATAGCGCGATGCAGGATTGTTACACTAATAGGCTACTTGACCTATATTAAATTTCATTGAACAAATGCATATTTCTAGTACAACTTGGCCTAGAAACCGTATTTCACCTTTATCATCAAATAAAAGCTTATGATTGATAAATAAAGTCGATTTGAAAATATGATTTTATATTTTTTAATTAAGTACTGACGAAAACGCTTTTGCGGTACTTCCGATTTGGATGTGACGTCATCACACTAGTAAATTAATATCTTTTATTTAACGCGCTCGTTATATGTAAGTTTATCTGTACATAAATAATAAGAATAAGCCTAGAAAGATTTGTAAAATATATTTTCTTGAATAATTCAAATAAAACATCAGTTTTATATATTATCTCTATTTACTGTAGTTGGGAAATGAAATGGCCAAAAGTTTTCAACATTACAAATGATTTCTCATTTCTTATTTAATTCTTTTCTAATTTTTTGGCACTTTTAGCACATAAAAAAATTTCAATAAAGAAAGTACTTATAAAATACAAAAAATATGACGTCACACTATGGCGGACAGTGTTTTCGGCGCCATTTAAAAGGCATATTTTTCAATCAACATTTTTATGGGTTTCTACTGCTTAAAATATTAAAATATTAGTTTTTTTTTTGTGAAAATGAATGATTAAGAAGCGATTAGCATGAAGAAAAAAAGTAGGTCAAGTAGCCTATTGTGAATTGTGGGTACCGCCCGATTTACCCTGAAATTATCCTGATAAGCCCTAAATGGTTGTTGAGTACCTTAACCCTAGAGGGGGCGCGTTATTCCGTGAAACGTCAGTGGGCGCGTGGGGAGCATTTTGCCGCCCCTTTTCTTTGGCTATTTTTAGTAGGAATTAAGCAATACCATTAATTTATTTTGACGCAATTTAAATAATACAAATAACTATTGAAAATTCACCATATTTATAAAAATCTGTTTTAAGGACTTTGGCTTACAAAACATTTTAGAAAACTCAATATTTTAACTGACTTCTTTTACTTTGTCGTAAATAATACCCTACAATACTGAAAATTTTAAGAAAAAAGAATTAAAATTATATGTTTTCTTAATCTGCAGGATATGTTTTATCCGAACAGTCTTCACAAAGGTATGAGCAATGTCCATTGCACAGCAACTTTGGGCATCTGTAACACCCTTTTTAGTGTGCATATTTTTAAAGATTATATTTTTTTTTCAAAGAAAAATCCATCTACCTTCTTGGAAAATGATTCTAGGTCTGCTAGTACAAATCGAGTAATTTGGTTCCTCAAAGAAATATGAAATTTTTCTATAGCAGACCTTGTGGTCATATATTATGATTTGACTGGCACCATAGCAATTAATTTAGTATTCGAAAGAAATCTTTCAAATACTACGTTGCTATCACTTGATACTTTTAAATTCTAAGATTAAATATATATATATAAAGTCAGTATTGCAACTATGAAAAAAAAAATGACCAAATTTTTACCTACGTCAGTAGGCGCGCGGTGAGCAATTTGCCGCCCTGCGACACCTGATGGTTAAAACTAACTTTAAGCGGCCCCCCGCCCTCTGACGGCGTCCAGCTTTTCAGCAAGCGTAGCTTACGAGTGTTGGGGCAGCTACTATAAAACGCAAGACTAACGAGCAATTGTTTTACGAATTATTAAAGTTTTTTCAGCGCGGACGGCAAAATGTTAATAGCGCGCCCACTCTAGGGTTAAGCAGTGATGATTTATGTATTTTATTATATATTCAGGTATTGCTACGCTGGTCTTCGCAAGAAAGTCAAACTTGAAGCACCACACTTGCCAGATTTGGGAGAAAGCTCTAAGGTACTTTAATAATGCTTATTGAAAATTATTATTTTTATATTAATATTTTATCCACTGGTATAATTTTATAGAGAATTGTTTTTTTTTTAGGAATTTAATGTCCCATCCAAAGAGAGTGAAAGAATTGTTTGTGATTGGGCTGAAACTAAGTTTGGTAAGTTTGCTAGCCGTTGTGAATTTTATTACCAACTTGTATTCACATTGTAACGTATGGGCCTTTGTGGCCTGAAATAAATGGTAAACAAATAAATACATTTTGCTGATGTTGACATTTACCCTATACAGGGTAAAAAATTTAAAATGAGCAACCTTTCCACGTTGGTTACCCAATCCAAGCGATTACCAATGTGAAGAGGGGCATACGATTATGATCGGCGCTAACTGAAAATGCTATAGAGAGTTACGCTATCATGATTATCCACCACGACATAAACGACGTGAGCGGATGAAGTGGCTAACTAACATTTTATAACATTAGGGCAATTACTTACTTCTTCCCTTATAATTTGAACGAACCTTGCAACTTACCTACTTCATCATCCGACTATTAACATAAAACCACATTCTTCGATTGCAAATCATTTTCCCGGTCCTAATGCCTCCATTTTTTGCAAAATATGAAAATTTTCAAAAATGTTAGTGAGCCAATTCATTAATTTAAGTCTAATTAATAATTGATCATAGTCACAAAATTTGTGACATTAACCGCCGTACTCAGAGACATTTAATTAAGATTAACCTTCGATTTAATGAAGAGTTTGAAAGATAATGTATGAGGCTTATGTCAAAATTTTTAATTAATTACATAATATTTTAAGTAATTAATGTTCTACTCTGAGTGCGGCAGTTAATGTCATAAAAGCAACAATATGTTGGTTTGTCAGGTGTGAAGTTCGCGAGCGTGTTGGAACTGTCGCGTCACCTGACAGCGCTGGGGTCGCGCGCGCCGCCCGGGCCCGCCAGCGCCTCCCCGCCGCACGCATCCTTACACGGTACTGTCAGCATTAAATTACTTCAATATATTACATGTTATTAGTTATTTACTAGTATGATTTGCAATGTTTCTTATACAATATATTACTTTTGATAAAATATATTTATTAAACTATTTACAGGCCCTACAGAAGATGCGCCAGGACCGCAGCTGATAAAACAATTGAAACGCAAATTACAGGTAAAACTATGGTTATATTAGTGACTTAGTCGATATAATTTTTAAGGTTTTTTTAAATCATATTATTCTATTACCAGGGTACGGGCACGCCCGGACGTCCAAAGAAGAACAAAGGCCAGGACACGGCGGGCGTGTCGCCGCCGTCCACCTCGTACATCCCGCAGCTGGCCGTCAAACACGAGAGCGAGATGGCCGCCGACACCGGGTACGGGTACCAGCCCGCCTACGTGCCCGTGTACGACGTGCGCCCACCCTTCCCCTACACGGCGCCGCCCCTCGCGCACCCCCCACATGCGCCCCCCGTCGCCGGGCACGACTACCGCCCCGACCCCTACGCCTTCGACCCCCCGTACGCGCCCCGAGACCTCACCGTGCCCACCGACGCCGCTCACAACCTCCCCATCAACCTCAGCAGTGACGCCTCCCTCGACCTGTCCACCGAACGCACCGAGTGGCAGCGCCGGCGGCCCCCTGACCCCCCGACCGCGCGGATGCCCCCCCTGCCGGGGAAGAAGCTGATCCTCGAAACCTACCAAAGCGAGACGCAGGCCGGCTCGCCGCGCCCCTCGCCCGCCGAACGCCCCCACGCCGAGCGCCCCCACGCGGAGGAGTTCCCGCGGGCCGAGTACCTGCCCAAAAAGATGCGCGCCGCCGAGATGTCCGGGGGGAAGCTGGCGGCGGCGCGCCAGGCGGCGCTCGCGGCGGAGCCCCCGGCCTCGTCCGCCGCGCCCGGCGCCGACGCCCTACGGTCAGAGGTTGCTTTTTTAGAGGATCCAAAAAACTTAACGAACCGGTCCACAAGCACCGCCGCGGCGCTGGCCCGGGAGGAACTAGAGGCGGCGAGTCCGACACGGTCGGTGAAGGCTCCGACGCCTAAGAGCGATCGCACCAGAGCGCGCAAGCCCGGCGACCGAACCGGGAAGCTGTCCCCGGCCGGGTACGACGGCCCCGTCCCACCCGACGCCTACTGCGGGCTGGACGGCATCAACATCAAGACGGGCGTGATATGCGACGAGAAGCACTCGGAAATTTTTAATCGCGAGCGCGTAATCAGCATCTGTAATATCGACAAACACGACCTCGACGACTACCTCAACGAGGGTAACAGTCAGGAGCACGAGGAGGAGCTGATGCAGTACTTTCACCGGGGCAATGCCGGCGACGCCTCCGACAACTCGGGAACGAACCCCAAAACTTTTTTAGACGCGAGCCGGGACCCACCCGACGACCACAGCCAAGGGAAAAATGAGAAGTTGTCGCAGCTGCGCGAACTTCTCGCTAAAAATCTCAAGAATCAGAGTGGGTCCAATTCGATCCCGCAGAGTAGTGCTACAAACGAGGGCCCAAATTTACCCTTACCTAACGACCATCTGTCGGAGCTCAATAAAGGTGCTGCCGACGGAGCTTTTAAACCGGTAAATAGCTTGTCCGAGGTCGTCAACGGCTCCGCCGACGTACCCAATACGCACGAGTGTACCAAAAGTACGGGTCCCATGCCTAACGAAAACGGAGTGCATATCCCGGAGACAACACAGAGCTTGCTACTCAACACCATAGCGCCGACTCAGCTTTACAACGGCATCATAAACCACGAGCCGCAGAGCCCCACGACTCGAACTCAGCAGTACGACTTTGTGCCTATATCCGAGGGCTGCCATTCCCCCGCCAACGTCAGATCCAAGTCGCCCTCGAGCTCGGGGCCCCGAGGCAGCAGTCCGTCCAAAGCTGCCAAGCTGGTGCTGTGCGGCTCGCTCCAGACGTCGCCCAACTCGCACAGCACGGCGGCGAGTCCGTTCGTCAGCCCCCGGAACACCCCGGTGCCCCGGTCCCGCCTGTTCCCGCGACCGATACCCAAACACAACGAGAAGAGGAAGCGCAACGCGCTCACCCTCGGCGTCAACGACTCGTGCCCGAAACCTTTCGCCATACCTAACGACCAGAAATATATACCCCGCACCGCGTTAAACTCGAACATCAAATATTGTCAACCGATGTCGGCGCCGCCCTCGCCGAACATACTGACGAACTACAAGAATCAGCTTATGCAGAGCGGGGGAATCACGAACGGGACGAACCATATGAGCCTCAATTTTGTGCCAAATCTGTTTCGCGACAACATAAACGGCGACCTCGCTCAGCCCCTGTCGGCCGATCCGCTGTCGAGCGAGGTGAGTCAGTTTTTTCAGGAGCCCGTGGTCAACTACAGACTGCACGACGTCTCGTTCAGGTCGCAGTCCGTGCCGCTGAAGCAGGCCACCCTGAACGTCGGCCTGCTGAGCTACAACAACACGCCGGTCGGCTCCGTGCCGCCGACTCCCGTTCCGAACGAGTTCAGCGACTTCGGCTCGCTCGCGGAGACGTGCGATATTTCCAAAGCCGGCCTCAATCCGGAAACGTTGGATAAGATTTACGACGCGATCGACAGCAGCAACGACGTCCTCAACACCGCCGCGACGACCGATCTGCTGAATCCCGGTCAGGCGATCACGAACGGCTGCGATCCCCTGCCCGACCGGCGGATACTCGCGGAGGATCAGATACACCCGTTCATCGCGACCGGCACGGATCTGCTCGACAGAAACGCCCAATTCAACGACTCATTCTCCGGCGACGCGAACGCCGAGGACAACGTGGAGGAGTTCCTCAAACGAACCAACAGCATAGAATTCGACCTGTCCGACCTGGTCACCGAGAAGAGCAGGTATTACACCTCGAGATCGGTGCCCAGCACGCCGCTCCCCTACAAGAGGACCGCGCCGAACTTGCAGATCGACTCCAGGCGTTCGAGGGAGCCGTTCGCGGACTTCGACCTCGTCTCGAACGGTATATCGTCGAAGTCCGTGCCGTCCACTCCGCAACTCCCGGAGGACAGGAGCGTCTTCAGCTACAGCAACCGAGACTACCTGATCAATGGAAACTCCGTCGAGGTGATGTGCGGCCCGAACCAGATGAACGCCGTGGTCGAGAGCGACCAGACCCTCGCCTCCCCGCTGGACATGCTGCGCGAGGACATCCTGGAGCCCCTGTCCGGCCCCACTGCCGATTTGCTGGCGGATTTTGACAAGATAGACGGTCCCCCGTACGTCGTCGATCTCTAGTCGGCGCACCTCGTGTTAGAAGCTAGACTGTTGTACAGCCGGATAGCCCGAACCGGATATTTTTACGGAGTACAATGATTACTTATACCTTCAGTGAAGGCGGACACGATTTTTACGTGTCGTAATTTTGTAATGAATCGCACACTCCCAAAAATCGAGTCAATACAGTGTCAATATGTGATAATAATCGTGTATCGTATTAAAATTCGTTTACATGTAGCAGTAATAATTGTAGTCACATGAAATTTTGCTCGTTTGTGCGACACACGGCACCTCATATTTTGTATAGATATTTGTAGGAGCACTTTCTAGGATATAATATACTGATGTCTATTATGTAATGTAACTATGTAATGAACTGTGTTGTTTTGCGGTATTTTGGGTTAACGCCATACGTATACGTGCCTGTAGACTACACGTTATTCATCGTAAAGTTGAAACATCGAAATTTTGATAATAGTAGTATCATGTCGAATTTCCTAACTTTGTATAATTATAAATGCTAGCTAAGAATTTATTTGACATGAATTATAATATGCTGACCAATATGACGCGCTAATCGAGACGGTTAGATGGGGTTACGACAAATTTTACTAGATATAGTATCTAAAAATGAATTTATTGTAATTTAGCACAAAGATTTCATATATTTTATTATCTAACAGAGATATTTACAGACATTTACAAAATAACATTTTGCATGAAATGCATTAAACGATTTTTAACATTCGTTAGTCGAGTTTAACCAGTCGTTAAGCTAGAAGGAGCTTATATTATGAAGTGTAAAAAAAAAATGTGTTGAATGTTATTATTTACACACCAGAGGCCAGTCAAAGTGTTAAAGAAAAACAATTGGTACCCAGTCCTAATATTTAGAAGGAGCAAACGAATGAATGCGTTTGCATACTCAGATTCTGATATAATTACTGTTTGCTACCAAAATCTACAGTACCATCTAGTGACAAACAATGGTACTTTTAGTGTTAAAACCTTAACCTTAAAAAATTTATTACACAAGTTTGGGACTGGGACTTTTCGTGAAATTTGACTGACCTCTTTTTGACTGGTCAAATCAGACCATAAATGTATTAAAAACGTAATATAAACATTGTATGTATATTGTATAGTTATAATATTAATTTGTTAAAGCTTCATAGAAGTATTTTATAATTTTTTCACACGGAGCATTGGAAATGCCAATTTTATTGATGGAATTGTGCCTAAATTTTATAACAAGTGTTAGGTGAAATGAGACCATTTTTCACTATCTATTAGTCGGAATTTAAGTACTAGTACAAATGATACACTGATTCCACAGGGATATATAAATATATTTATGTAAGAGAAAACGAAGACTAAAAAGTTGGTAGATAATATTTTGATCAGCATGTATTATTCAAGGAGTATGTCTCGAAACGAAATTCAACAATTTAGATGATTGCCTGATTTCTGAGTTGTTTTGACAGAAGTTTATCTAAAACAGCGCTGTTGATTGGCTACCGTCAAAACCAACCAATCAACAAGGCTAATTAATTGATAAATTTCCATCAGAGGAACTTACAAATCGGCCATTAAATAATGTATATAACTGAAAACTTATAAAAAAAAACAAATCATTTTAGTGTCCAAAAGTAGAGTTTTTACGCGCCTATGTATTATTATGAAAGACACATTGTAGTTTGTACCATTGGCATTGTTATTTGAATATATTATTTTGTATACAAGTTGATGGGACCTTAAATGTCATTTACATTTCATTCGTAGTGTAACACGTATTTATTCTAGCGATCAAGACAGTTATACCTACAGTAGGCTATGGTGCGGTCGCAGGATTGGACAGGTTGGTCTATTGACGTATCGCTGCTTGTCTCCTTCACTCGCACTCAAAAGTGTTCTCTCGTGTGCATAAAGTTAATATACCTAGCGGAATAGAGAAATAATCTCGAGCTGTCAAACGAAACCGAAATTGGTTTACATCTGTGTGTAAAATATGTGTACGTATGCATACGTATGTACACAAGCATCTTTCTATGAGATTAAATTGTCAACGTGCCGATAAGTGCCGACTGGACGTCAAAAAAAGAGTTCTGCTGTCATGTATCACACGTCTCTTTCTACCACGCAGTGTTACTGATAGTGACATCTCGCTTGCTCAGGCCTTTGTTTCTCTATTCCGCTATTTATATTAACTTTATGCTCGTGTGTATCTCGGTTCCTTTCGCCCGTTATGAGGGCCGGACATAATATTTTTGTACGCGTGCGAAAGAGACATAAAACTCTAGGTCAATGGCCGAATTTCTCTATCCAAAGATGTAGCGTGTTCGGCCTACTCGAAAATTATAATACAATTCAACCAGATTTCATCATTATTAACATTTTTTTTGACATTTATAATTTTTTAATAAAATTCATGATTTTTATTAGTGTGCTGTTGTAATTTTATTGTAAAATTGTGGTTTAAGTGTTATAGATAGAAAAATTATATTGATAATATTATGTTTAAATGAAATTTCAGAAGGATATGTTGTAAATGAAAACCATTAAGTAACTAAATAATATTAAAATATCATATCTGAACTGTTTTAAAGAAAGTGATATCACCCAAAACATCACAAACACCTATGTAAGCTAAATTATTATGTAAACTTTCACACAGAACAGAAATAAATGTCACGAACCACAATTACTAATACTGTGTCAGTCACAATATAACTCAAACGCTTAACACGTATAATTTACTAAGAACCACTTGCACCAATCTCAGTTATTGTTTTTTTAATTAACTTGCGGCCAGTTTTTGTGTATTAACGACGAGAGAACCAAAAGCGTGATTTAACGCAAACAATAAATAGCCAAGACTGCAGCAAGTGGTTCTAAGCATTTCATATACAAAAAGTTAACCTAAATACTACCAAGTGTCACCGTCTTACTACGTTAATAATACATTAATATAGAAAAAATACATTAATATAGAAATAGATGTTCCAATATCAATAATATTTTAAACGAATTCAACCACACTGTTACAAGAACTGTTGTCAGTCTTTAGTAATAAGTATTAGATACAATTAAAACTTTTATTTCAACGTTAAATTGCTTATGTTTCAAAGTTTGTAGACATGTCAAACAAGTTTCAGGGACCAACAAAATGCGAATGACAATCTTGTAATACATTATACAATCAACGACTACTCTATTAACATCTTGTTGGTTTTTGTTGTATAGAAATCTGTACTACTCGTTTACAAGTCACCACCTACAAAGTCACAATATCTTTGCACCTGACGGTGACATAATTTCATATGCAACTAAAGTTTAATGAATGTAAATTTTGATACATAACATGCCTATACTTGTTTCTTTTCTTCACGAAACAGCGACGCAATAGCGTTGAAATCGTATGAGGGTAAAGGGACAAGTAGTATTAGGCCATTAAACTGCTTTCCAGTTGATTTTTTCAAAAACAGTTAAACTCATATCCCTATGAGTTAAACTGTGTTTGCTAAAATTGTTCATCTAAGCACGGTGGGTACAGAGTTAATGAAACTGTGTTGTAAATAAGTTTGTTTGAATTTTAATAATAATTGTAATGTTGCCGTATTGTAAAGCCGTTAAGTTAAAGCCACAACACTGCTTTGTGCAGTGTGTAAAGAATTTTACATTGTTTTAGAGGGGGAAAATAAATTAGGCATACGGATATTCATCAAGTCCATGTTTGTTTCTTACTTAAGGGTAGAGGGCGCTGTTGTTTTTTTTTTGTTCTAACTTCTAAGTTTCGTCAACTTTTTGATGAAACCGGAAAACGAGTGTACGAATCTCCTGATGGTGAGCGGTTTCTATGGCCCATAGATATTCGCAATACCGAAGAGGTGGAGGTTTAAACCATGTAACTATTATACCCCAGCCGAGATTATAAATGTTAAGGGTGGGTTAACTATAACTTTAACTATAACTACAATGCAAAATGTCAAATCTTTGGTTAAAGTCAAAAATGGACGCCATATTTAACCATAACCATAGAGCTCGACAAGGCTTAAATGAACGTGGCGAAAAAAAGAACTAACGCTGTCATCATACAAAAACGCCATTTTTGACAGTTCTCCTTTACCAGCAGCGCCCCCGCCCACGTTCATTTAAAACCTTGTCGGACCAGCAACAGACATCTGTCAAATTCTCTGGTCAAAGTTAAGGTTAAGTTAAGTTAGCCTTAACTATAACCATAACTTTGACCATAACTGTAACTATAACTACGCCTCTGGTGCAACCCACTCTAAATTATTATAATATATATTAACCCTCTCATTAAATACCTTACCCAAAAGAATATAACAATGAATATTGTTACGTAGTAATTATGTATTATCAAAACACACTTAATAAGACGTATGTCGGCCACAAGACGGTCACACTACAAGCAGGCCTAAACCATTTTTTTTGACGTGTAATTGTTATCATCGAGTTTTACATACATAATACATGTAAAGAGACAAACAATATTCACATTTTGTTAAAATAAAACAAATTGTAAATAAACACATTTTGTAGATGTATACATGACATTGTTTATGTTTATAACGATTATGTTGTTTCGTTATTATTGTTTTTAATTCTAAATATTTTTCTAAATGTACAATATTAATTAAGATTTTAATTGTCTAAGGTAAGAGTATCCATGTTGTTGATTAGTCTTATGGATGTTGATTTACACCATTTACATACAGTGATAATAAATGGTATAGAAGATTTTATGTTTGTTTTCACTTAATCGCTTTCACTCCATTTATTGTTAGGGCTACTCAGGGTTAGTTCAGAATTCAGATTCCGGGTAAGTTCGATTACAGGCAGTAGCGGCTTTAGGGGGAGGGGGCGGTGTCTTAGGCGACCGCCCAGGGTACTTATCGCAAAAAAACCGGCCAAGTGCGTGTCGGGCCACGCGCAATATAGGGTTCCGTAGTACCGCTAGTTTTTAATAATTTTTGTATGGTCAATGAATGTACATTTATAACGTGTTTTACACTACTAACAACATTTCAGTTACGTTCAAAGGAATTTGAACGAAAATTTCCTTTATACTTCGCCGATTTTATTTTTTTTAGTTGATGGGGGATTCTATAGGAAAGTAAACCTTGAAGTTTTGCAACGAATTTTTTTTCAAATTGTTTTTATGCTATAAATTATTATATTTATCGATACAAAATACTTCGAATTTCACGGTAACATAACAATTATTAGCATATTTTAATTTTTTATTAACTTGCAAACATAGACTTAGATCGAACTTTACGTAAGTATGCGAAAAATTGTTTCAATTTTATTATTAATTATCAAAGTATAAATACTCAGTATTTTGTCAATATTTCAAGTGCCTATAACCTATTGTCATTATTGATATCGAGCAAAAAATAGCAAAAAAATACGTTTGTTGTATGGGAGCCCCCCTTAAATATTTAATTTATTTTGTTTTTAGTATTTGTTGTTATAGCGGCAACAGATATACACAATCTGTGAAAATTTCAGAAATCTAGCTATAGCGGTTCTTGAGATACAGCCTGGAGACAGACAGATGGACAGACAGACGGACAGACAGACATCGAAGTGTTAGTAATAGGGTCCCGTTTTTACCCTTTGGGTATGGAACCCTAAAAAAGCTTATAAGCCGCTTATTTTGCCTAATAAATCGTACGTGTCCCACCCGTGACAGTGTAAGTCCCACCCGTGACACCCTTTATTTAATTTTTGTAAAATATATTTTAATAATAGGGTATTGTCTTTTATTAAAATTTTACGTTCAGTTTATTGTTTCAAACAAATATTGTAGTTTGCATTAAAAAAGTTTAATAAGAAAGCAGAGTTTTATTGAATATATGATTCAAATCATGTGTAACAAGAATGTCCATTTTTTGTCCCACCTGTGGCAATGGCAAACATTTACTGTCATTTTGATTTAATTTACACGGCGGTGTTATCCCCGCCTCCAATATAACTATAAAAGTATATAAAATATTTTGTTATTCTTTATATAAACCAATTTGATATCATTGATACAATTCGCATAAATTAGTCACACATACTGAAATTAAGGTACAAGTGTCCCACCCGTGACGGTGGAATCCCCCTACTCATTTAACTTATGAATTCTTCTTAGTCGTGATAATTTTCCTTTTAAATTCAGCATATTTCCTACTCCCGTGAATTTTTACACATTTCCAAAAGCAGCCATTTAGCTGGTAGAACGATTTTTTCTGCTTTGAAATTTCATATTTCACAAATGGATCCCATCAAAAAATGATCATGATCTACTCGTAATATTTTTAAAAAACCTATCCAACGACACCCCACACGGTGGACGCGAAAAATATATCATCCCC
The DNA here is from genome assembly GCA_905187585.1 of Cyaniris semiargus. Classification (NCBI taxonomy): domain Eukaryota; kingdom Metazoa; phylum Arthropoda; class Insecta; order Lepidoptera; family Lycaenidae; genus Cyaniris; species Cyaniris semiargus. Next base: position 8,946,241 of record LR994554.1, on the reverse strand, counting down.
GCTTGATTTTTAGGGGAGGTACCATCAAAAAATATATTTTTTAAGATTTTATATACCATTGTGGCGAACCATAAACTATAGGAGAAATAGAGGATAACATTATCAACCCTCCTGGTGATCAGAAGTATGAAAAATTAAAAAAGGATTTAATTTCAAGATTTTCAGCCTCGGAGGAACAACGAGTCAGACGTCTGCTAAGCGACGAACAGCTCGGAGACCGAAGACCTTCTGCTTTTCTCCGGCACCTGCGGTCCTTGGCTGGTTCCCTGAAAGATGACAACCTATTACGACAACTTTGGATGCGACGACTGCCTAATCAAGTACAGGCTATTTTGGCCGCACAAGCAGACCTGAGCCTGAATAAAATTGCAGAACTGGCTGACAAAATTATGGAATTACCATCCGCATCCACCAATGTTTATGGGATTGAGAGCTCACCATCTGTACTTACCACACTTGTTGCACAAGTCGAGAACCTTACCAAGCAAGTCGCTGCCCTTACTAGTGGACATTCACAGCACCGTGGCAGGTCACGTAACCGGTCTGCCTCCAGGAACCGCAGCAGCTCCAAGTCTAAAAACCCTAAAATGTGTTGGTATCACAAGAAATTTGATACAAAAGCCAACAGATGCATTCCTCCGTGCAGCTGGAAGGAAAACTCCAGCAGCAGTCAGTAACGGCGGATACTGACTGCTGTTCCATAGATTCCACTGGCCGTCGACTTTTTGTTACAGATCGAGTTACAAAGAGGCAGTTCCTTATTGATACTGGGTCTGATTTATGCTGTTACCCGTACCGCTGGGCCCCTGAACAGAGGACTCCCACTGACTGGGAACTCAGTGCTGCAAATGGGAGTAGCATCAAGACCTACGGAACCATTACTCTACGACTGGATCTAGGACTGCGTCGCGACTTCTCATGGCGTTTTGTAGCTGCAGACGTGAACACCGCAATCATTGGTTCGGATTTTTTGGCACACTACCACCTCTTACCAGATTGCCGCACGAAAACCCTAGTGGATGGTACCACTGGTTTAAGAGCCGTCGCAACTACCGCTGCAGTCGAGCAACCCAGTGTAAAGTCTGTTGATATCCAGAACTCAACCTATGCACAAGTGCTCGCTGAGTTCCCTGATATTACTCGTCCCCCAGGACTCCCTCGGTTGGTCAAGCATAATACAGTGCATCACATCAAAACTTCAGATGGACCACCGGTTTCATGCCGTCCTCGCCGCTTAGCGCCTCAGAAGTTGATAGCAGCTAAAAAGGAATTTGAGGATATGGTGAAGAATGGCACTGCGCGACCATCGAAGAGCTCCTGGTCCTCACCGTTACACATGACTACCAAGAAAGACCAGTCATGGCGTCCTTGTGGCGATTATCGCGCCCTGAACGCCAGAACGGTACCGGATCGTTACCCTGTCCGGCATATAAACGATTTTGCCCACAATCTCTCTGGAGCCAAGATATTTAGCACAATTGACCTTGTGAAGGCCTATCATCAGATACCAGTTTTTGAGGAGGATATCCCTAAGACCGCTATCGTTACCCCGTTTGGCCTCTTCGAATTCCCTTTTATGACTTTTGGGTTACGAAATGCAGGTCAAACATTTCAGAGGTTTATCGATGAGGTCACGCGGGGTCTCGATTTCGTTTTTCCGTACGTAGATGACTTATTAGTGTATTCTGCTGATGAAAGTTTTCACAAGGAACACCTTCGAATCTTGTTTAAACGCCTTCAAGATTATGGCGTTGTAATTAACCCTTCGAAGTGCATTTTTGGCACCAGAGAGGTCGTCTTCCTCGGATACACGATCAACTCTGAGGGTACTCACCCACCAGAGCAACGTATCCGAGCCCTACTTGATTTTCCCCCTCCACAGACTGTCCAAGGGGTGCGTCGTTTCCTCGGTATGTTCAATTACTACCGCCGGTTTGTACCTCACGCTGCCAAGTACCAAGCTCCCTTGATTGATGCCTTAGTAGCTATTAACGGCAAAGGTGCGAAGCCATTTAAATGGACACCCGAGCTCCTAGCTCAATTCAAGGCTTGCAAAGAGAGTTTATCTAGGGCTACGTCGTTACAACATCCGGTTAAGGACGCACCGCTTGGATTGTTTACAGACGCATCAAGTACTTGCATAGGCGCATGCTTGCAACAACAGGTGGACGTAGAGTGGCGCCCCCTAGCGTTTTTCAGCAAGAAGCTGAGACCACAACAAACAGAGTGGCCAGCTTATTATCGGGAATTGTTGGCCGTGTATGAAAGTGTACAGCACTTTCGGCATATACTTGAGGTCCAACACGTCACCATCTTCACTGACCACAAGCCGCTGCTGTACGCTTTCGTACAACGGAGGGAAAAGCTGCCACCTGCGCAGCTGAATCAGCTGTCTTTCATTGGACAGTTCACAACTGACATCCAATATATTAGAGGTGAGGACAATATCGTCGCTGACGCCATGTCCCGAGTAGAAGCCATTTCCTTAGAGCAAGAATATGAGGCTCTTGCCGCGTCCCAAGAAACAGACGAGGAGTTGACCCAATTACTTGGCAATTCCAGTCTTAATTTGGTGAAATTACGCGTACCCGGAACAAGCTTCTCCCTATTTTGCGACCTTGCGACCGGCAAGCCTCGGCCGTATGTTCCCCGTGACTTGCGTCGCATGATATTTAACAAATTACATAACCTGAGTCATCCTAGCATTAGGGGCTCAGCTCGTCTCGTAGCTGACCGTTACGTGTGGCCCTCCATGAACAAAGATTGTAGAGAGTGGGCCCGCACTTGCGAAGCTTGTCAACGTTGTAAGGTAACTAGACATGTTTCTGCTCCCTTAGGCACCTTCGACACTCCATCCGGGCGGTTCTCTCACATCCATATGGATATTATTGGACCGTTACCGATCTGCTCCGAGTATCGCTACTGCCTTACAGCAATCGATCGGGTTACTAGGTGGCCCGAAGTCTGGCCTATGCGTACTATCACAGCTGAAGAAGTTGTTGACACTTTTACAAGAGAGTGGATACCTCGTTTCGGCATTCCGTCGATTATAACCACGGATCGTGGTACTCAGTTTGAGTCAGACCTATTCCGTCGTCTCTTGCAGAATTTCGCTGCAAAACGCATTCGTACGACGGCCTTCCATCCGAGCGCCAACGGAATGATAGAGCGCGTCCACCGCCAATTAAAGGCATCCCTAATGTGCCATGGAAATTCCTGGATCAAGGCTCTCCCGCTCGTCTTACTTGGAATACGCTCAGCTTTCAAAGAAGATTTGAAGGCCACAGCTGCTGAAATGGTTTACGGTGAAACCCTTCGTCTTCCTGGAGAGATACTGGTTCCAGTGGCTGAATCGAACGAATTCGAGGACCCTGCCGACCTTGTGGCGAGACTCCGGAGCCACATGGCATCCATTCGACCCGTTCCAGCTTCACGACACTCGGTTCCATCTACATTTATTTTTAAAGACCTGGCTACGTCCTCGCACGTATTTTTGCGAGACGATACTGTCCGTCGCCCCTTACAGCCCCCTTACAATGGTCCTTATCAAGTTATTGAACGGGCCACTGACGGCAAAACCATCACCATTGATGTTAAGGGCAAGACCGTTGTTGTCAGCGTCGACAGACTCAAACCAGCCTACGTCGACAATTCTCCACCTTTAGATTCTTCACCACCGACTTCTCCATCTCAGCAACCACCTGACTCTTCCACAACAGCTACTGTCCCTACAACTACAACTCTGTTACCATTTTCCACAACTCAATTAGCACCATCTCCAACCACAGATCAGCCTAAACAACCGTACACCACAAGGTCTGGCAGACGTGTACATTTTAAAAAGTTCGACGATTATTATGTTTAATTATTTAAATTTTAAAGTAACCTTGAAATTTCGTCGGGTTGTCTTTCTCCGTGGGGGGGTGGTGTGGCGAACCATAAATAATTATTATTTTATATTTAAATATGGTTCTGCCGCATGGCAATACTGTGTCATTCAAAAAGGAAATGGCAATGCCAAAATGTTGGCAACATTATAACTTACTTCCGCAAAACTTTTATTACCGGCGCCATGCCTTTGTAATTTAGCTAACCCTTCTTTTTTGTGTGTAAAAACTAATTAAACTTGTTAAAACTCACTAACAAAAGTGCAATTACATGTGGGGACCAAATAAACAATTATTACATTAACGGAGTCGTTTAATTGTGCTCGTCCCCCATACCATTTTGTCGCCATCATTAATATGTGCATTCATACCGAATTACAGCTTTGTAGGTCCTATAGTCTCTGAGTAAAACCGCGGACAGACAGACGGACAGACACTCAGACACAGACAGACAGACGGACATACGGACCGACCAAAACTATAAGGGTTACTTGTTGACTGCGGAACCCTAAAAAGGGGCATCGCAGGAGCCCCTTTTTTGTGGTGAAATCTCGCCCAGGGCGCTGGTAGTGCTAAAGCCGGCACTGATCATAGGGTATCTCCGGATAATTCAAGTTAGCAGTTCTTTGTTTAAACCACCGTAAATGTCGGTGATACATGGGCGTACCCAGGATTTCAGCGAGGGGGGGGCAGCATACCTTTCGAGAAGATAATATGCTCGGTCTGGTATATTGAAACAAAAAATGATGAAAATTTTATTAATCTGACTGAAAATATATTTTGTTTCCAACACTTCATTTTGCGCAGAGTAGGTAATACGTTTTTGCTTTTTAATTCCCACTTGCCAGGAAAATTAACATTTATTTTATCTTCCATCTGGGTACGCCCATGCGTTGATATGATATAAGACTGCCTTCACATTATGTCGCGGGTACCGCCGCAGCCGCGCTGCAGCCGCGCGACTTCCATACTAAACAGAGTCGCGCCGCAGCCGCGCGACTCGCTTTAGTATGGAAGTCGCGTCGCGGTCGTCGCGTGAAGGCAGCCTAACAGTGCAAAATCTCACTTAGTTGCACTACTGCGCATCGTAGTGCCAGGGGAATATTAAGTAGTGGGTGAATTATCCGGACTTTCCCTATATCAAACTGAACTCAACTGTCAGATTAAGGGCATTCCCCTACGGAGATTCCGTAATTTACTGTACTTAGAGCCTTATAAACTCATAATTTGAAAGCTACTAAGTTATAATAAAAATACAGCAATAATCTTCAGTATATCAACATTCCTTTTCTCATTTTAAATTTTCTATTTTTGTTTATTATACTCATGATATTAGCTTCCAAAGTTAATACCAATTTATTAAAATTGAAGCATACTTTCAGCATCTCCCTAGTAGTTACAAATTACGTTTATTTGAAACACACACCAATAGATTGGCCATTTCATAAGCTACATATATCTCGCTTTAATTTTTTTTTTGGTCACTTTTGAACTAAGTTATTTAAAAAACTTAAAATTTCGGTGCGAACTCGGCAATTCGATTGACCGCGGGTCCGTGCGCGGACGACGGGCGGCAGTGTCGCAAGACTTCTCGGACGGGGAACCCGTGTCTCTCGTACCCGCCGACTCTTGTTAATGCGCCCGCGCCTTCACATTATAATATTTTTATTTTGGTTTGGCGTTTAATTTTGTTATTGTGTTGTTTACTGCGAAAAGACGCTCATATCAAATACCTATTGCGTAAGGACTCTTAGAGAATTCTTGAACCTTGTGATTGTGTTATTATTTGTGTATTACCTAAAAAAAGAAAAAGGGCTCTTTTATTAATTAACCTTTTTATTAATTAAAATGTTCAAGTGGTGTTACGTTTTATTTGTAAAAATGCCGAAGCAAGACGTATCCGGCAAAGGAAAGAGAATGCGCAGAAAATGAACGAAATTATGTAAGTACCTACCTAATTAATATTATACCTAATTTAATTACTATAAATTACATGATATTATAATATGTTGGTATGGTGAGAGTTGAGACTGCAAATTTTATAGCCATGTTATTTTACCAGTTTCGAACAGCTGTTCTACGAGAACAGCTGTTCGAAACACAAAAACGCTGTAAGTCAAAAATTTCACTTTTCAGTGATGTCAATTAATATTGTATCGATGTATTAATAAAATTATTATTTGTTTTAGACTCAAGAAAAAGACAACTACTTGTGAAATAGAAGCCTGTAAGTCGTCATTATCAACATTGCAATTTGAAACCGAAAGAAAATGATAACAGGTAAGAAAAATAAGCTTGTAATAAGATCGGTCGAAGGTAAAAGCTTAGACATACAATTTTAGTGAGGGGAGGAGGTTGAAACTTGAAAGGAGTAAACCCCTTTTGAATAAATTACTTCTTTTTTTTTTTTTTTTTTTAAGTTTCGACTGTTCTCGGTCTTTTCGAGGCATACCAAGATTGTGTAAGATGGGGGACGAATATTTCAAATTTTCAAATCATATAATAGTAGGGGAGCCCAGGCTATTCGTGTTACTCGAGCGTCATGGAGACTGCAGTCATTTTAAGTTATGAAAAAGAAAATATATTCAGAAAATTGCTTATTTATGTAAATTTTAACAAGATTTTAGACAACAAGGAAAAAAATCATTTAGTTTAGTGCAACATAAAATATCTGTGAAAATCAGGAAAATATGAAGCTTTATTTTTTATATGTATTTTAAAATGTCCCTACAGGCTCACCTAATCTTTAAATTGTCAGTGAACATCTCCGATCTTAATCTGACAGATCCGCTGACATTTTAATATTAGAAAATAACTTTTTAACCCACCACGTGAGAAATATGATTTCTATACCATGATAACTAGACACATGCCGGAAGCCTATACATTATACAAGCTAAATCTGACACGCTCGCGCATGTCGCAAAACCCTCTCTTGGGCTCTCCTACTATAATAATCCAAGGGTAGTTGATAAACTTGATATTTCTTTGACATTTTTTTTGATAATAATGGCGCTTGTTTGTTTAGATCCATGTAATGATGGCAAGTCTTTTCGAAAAAAACAAACTTTTACATTAAAAAACTGACGAAAAAAATATGAAAAAATCTATTTTTCAAAAATCGATCTTATTGGCGTCGTTTTTTTTTTTGGATCGATATTCGGTCATGATTCGAATTGATTTTTTTTTCTTCAGATAGAACCGCCATCCCTATTATATAAAAAAAGTGGAAGAAATGACGTCAAGTGTCAACATGGTAGATTTCTATGTAATGAATTGTGCAAATTTTAGTTAATTTTTACTAACAAAGTACAGGTTCCCTAGAACATTTTTTGACTTTATTACTATTAAGCTAATTTTTCGTGAGTAGCTTCATTTTGATAAGACGAACAATAATTTTTTGTATATTTTTTGCAGATTTTTTGTATATTGATAGGTTAATAGTTATATAATTTAACAGCAACATTATCCTACACATACGAAAATCCATATTTTAGGACCATCAAATCGAAATATTAAATCCTTTCTATCTCTGTTAGCTACCACTTTCTACAATTTTCGCAGAGGAAATTGTTGTTGGTCTCATCAAAATTAAGCTACTCACAAAAAATTTGCTTGATAGTAATCAAGTCAAAAAATATATGTTCTTGGGAACCTGTACTGTATTTGTAAAAACAAGTATTTGCTTATAGTTTTAAAAGATTCTTTTTTATTTTAGAACCCAAGAACATTTGATAGCCGATCAACTGCCCGTGCAATCAATTTTTGAACTTTGTCAAGAAAGTAATAACGAGTAAGTACTAAACTTACATAATCATTAATTATACTAATATTATTATAAATGCGACAGTTTGTGTGTATGTTTGTTACTTTTTATACCCCTAAACGCCTGAAGTGAAATTCATAAAAATTGGTATGAAGCTAGCTCATACCCTGGATTAACACATAGGCTACTTTTTACTGTGAAAAAAAATTTGTCATTCCCACGGGAAAATCTATAGTCCGCGGATTAAACCGCGGGGGAGTTGATTGCAGTTATAACAACATCCATAAATTACTTATTTGAATACATTTTATGCGTAAAATAAATCATAAATCACTTGAACTTTCGTTTAAAGTTATTTTAATTTCAGGTTAATTGCGATGGATGATCAAACTCAACAAATCAAAGAGTTAAAAAAAAACAGAAACCACTGGCAAAGATGATCAAGAGGTATTATTATTGGTCGAAAGGCTTATAATGGGTTATCAGTTAAGCGTGTGTCAGTCACATATTATATATTAAAGGCTAACCTATTTATTTCTTTTTAGTGTAGTTGCATACCACCGAAAAAAAGGACAAAGAATCAAAAGGAAAATTTATTGGAAGGAGAGTTATCGCTGTCGGTCACTTTTTTCAAAATTGCAAGAAATTTTTAATCATGGACCACTTGGATGCAGCATAAATGAGAAACACAAAATGGCTTACAGTCGACGATTTTACTACGATACGACGACGATTACGATTACGATACGATTTTTAGATTTTTATGATTTTTTACTTGTAATGTAATTAATGACTGGAGATCGGAAATTCCGGCGCTTTTATACCTAAACTTTCATAAAAAGCCAAAGAATTATGTGGCCTTTTTCAAACAATTTTGCAAAATATTTTAGTTTTTTATATTTATTTATATTAGTTATGACTAGTATAGAAAAATAAGACTTATTTTTGTTAGTCGATAAATTACGTTAGTAAAATATGTTTTCACTATTTCAATTTTTTTGGGAAAAACAAAAATTTGTGTACTTTTACTGTTAGAACGTTGTGAAAATGCTTATGATTTAAGGTAGTAGTTGAAATTTTATAACCAAAACGTATAGTGGCATACATAATATTAACTACGTGTACCGAAAGGTATATCCATATTTTTCTTTCGTTATTTGAAGTGTATGAAACTGAATGCAACAGAATTCTGCCGAACCGAAATTCTGCGACTCACAACTCACAAATTACGCTCGTTTGGCTTCGCCCTTAAAGTATAAAAGCGCCGGATTTTTCGATCTTTATTAATGACAGATGCTTACCCCTAGGGCTAGTTCCTTTATTTATTACAAAGAAGCAATAATATAGTAAATCGGTATCAGTTTTTACTTGCTTTTTAATATATGACGTAAAATCTCTAAACCATGGGAGAAAAATGTTAACGAGGGTAGAAGATAAAAAAAAAAATACAAAAAACATCCAGTATTATGTACATCAATTTAGAGTGTTGACGTTAAGGAACCAGAAAGTAATCGTATATGCAAACTAGAAGAAAGTGTTGTATCTTAGTATATTGTTTAATATTTAAAAGCAAACTAGCTGGCCCGACAGACGTTGTCCTGTCTTAACGATGATTATTTAATTCGAATTGGTATAATATATATAATATAATGTATATATTTGTATAATATATTATATAAAGATTTCTTTATTGTATAATATACTAGCGACCCGCCCCGGCTTCGCACGGGTATAAAATATATAGCCTATGTCACTCACTGAAAAAATGATTAAAATCGATTCAGTAGTTTTGATTTATATTCATTACTATCCGTGGCCCGCATTGGTCGGTACCGCCGCAAAAGCTACGTCCCGCAATTTTTAAATCTGTAATAATATCTTAGAAAATATTTTGAAAATCATATGCTGTAAAGGGCCATATAGATCTATATTATTAAATCAATAATGTATTTAAAGTATTTAATTGAATAAGGATTAAAGCCGTATTGGTTAAAATCGCTTCGAAAATTAGCCATAATTTGAATTTAAAAGTAAATGACAAAAAATGTTATTGTGGCATATCCATAAGAGATAGACATAATATACCATCGCGAAGTTTTCTGTAGACCTTTTCATAGTGTACAATACTTAGTACATTATTTTGATAAATCTCGTAGGGTTCAGCCTGCGTTTGCAATACATTGCAAACGCAGGCTAAAAAAAAAAGTAAGCGGAAAAAAATATAATTATTTACGACATCACATTAGAAACCCGAACGAAAACGAAACGAAATCCCGAGACTCAAAGCTATACCAAATTTATAGGCGAAAATCATTAAAGTTTTTTGTGCAGGAACCGTACATTTTCCGGGACTAAAAATAACCCTTGTCCTTTCCCGAGACTCAAAGTATCTCCATACCAAAATTCATCAAAATCGATTGAATAGTTTACGCGCAAATCATAAAAGTATATTGTGCAGTAAACGTACATTTTTCCGGGACAAAATGTATAGTCCGGGTTCCGTAGACCAAATTTTTTTTTTATTACTATCAAGCTATTTTTTTCCGAAATCTTAAAAGTGGTAGCTAACAGAGATAGAAACCACTTTCAAGATTTTTCGCAAATAAAATTGTTGTTCGTCTTATCAAAATGAAGCTACTCACAAAAAATTAGCTTGATAGTAATAAAAAAAATTCTTCTACGGAACCCGGACTAGTATCCTATGTCCTTTCCCGAGTCTCAAAGTATCTCTATACCGAATTTCAGCAAAATCGATCCAGCCGTTAAATCGCTATCGCTGGTGCAATAATAAAGGATGTTTTTTTTATTCTCATGCAAAATAACACACTTGTATTATTGCACTATTTGCTATAATTGTAAACAACTAGTTTATCGTTTGTTTCTAGTCGTTTATCGCGCGGGAACCGTAAATTTTTCCGGGATAAAAACTATCCTATGTCCTTTCTCAGGACTTAAAGTATCTCCATGCCAAATAATAGATAGAGTGATTCAAGAGGAAGGTTTATAAGTATAATAACATTCATTAAATAGTGGAGAAATACTGTTATTGCTGGGGTTTCTAATGTGATGTCGTAAATAATTTCATTTTTTTTTTGCTTGCATCGCAGGCCGAACCCTACGAGATTTATCAAAATAATGTACCAAGTATTGTACACATTGAAAAGGTCTACAGAAAACTCTGCGATGGTATATGTCTATCTCTTATGGATATCCCACAAGAACAGTTTTTTGTCATTTACTTTTTACGACAAATAATGGCTAATTTTCGAAACAATTTTAATAAATACAGCATTAATTTTTATCCAATTAAATACCTTAAATACATTGATGATTTAATGTAGATGTATATGACCCTTTACAGCATATGATTTAATTAAATATTTTCGGAGATATTACAGATTTAAAAATTGCGGGACGTAGCTTTTGCGGCGGTACCGACCAATGCGGGCCACGGGTAGTAATAATGAATAAAAAATTAAAACTGCTGAATCGATTTTAATCATTTTTTCAGTGGCTATATATTTTATACCCGTGCGAAGCCGGGCGGGTCGCTAGTATTATACTAAGATACAACACTTTCCTCTATATTGCCATAATTATGCGATTACATTCCGGAAATAATTGTCTAAGGTTTTGAGATTTTTTGTCATACAATAATATAATGTCCAACTTTTCAAGCCCTTTAATTTGTTAATATAAAGTGCTCCATTTCTTGGTACGATATGCCTTTCCTTCTTTATTATTATAATGTGAATAGTATGTTTTGTAAATAAAAGTATATTCGTAAATCGTAATAAATATTTTAAATATAATTTCTTTTTTTTTATTTTACTTAACTCAAAAACACAATTATTTGACTTACACGGTTTCTGAAGAGAGTCGTGTCTGTTGTTAGTATCATAAATAAATACTAGATGGCACCACAACGCCTTCGATTTTATATTGGTACAAGCAGTCTACAATAGATGTCGCTAAATAAAATTACGTAACTTTGTAGAGGTGAGGCGGGGTGGTGAGGTAGTGAAATCCTCAAGGTCATTTGCTCGGGAAACGGCCTTAAGGCGACGCCTTGATAATTTGGCTGTAGCGATATCGATTTTTCTCAGCAATGACTAAAGCTAAGAAATTAAAGTTCATTGTCAGTATTCATCATGACTTTGTCTTTGAATTACCCATAGCATAACACGATTGGTAAACTTTTATAACACAGAATAATCAATCAAAAAGACCTCTGTAAAAAAACCGGCCAAGTGCGAGTTGGACTCGCCCATGAAGGGTTCCGCAGCAGCAATAAGGTTTATTTTTATGAAATTAAAATGTTTTTGATTTATTTTTATATTTCAGTTGATTTAATGAGAGTTAAATCAAGTTTACAATTTATGACGTATAAAAAAAAACTACTTGTTAGATTTCGTTCAAACCAATTTTCGTTGGTAGTTTTTATAGTAAAGTACATCATATATATTTTTTTGACTTATCATGCCCCTACTTTAAGAGTTAGAGGGGGGGACACACATTTTACCACTTTGGAAGAGTCTCTCTCGCAAACTAATCAGGTTATAAAAAAATGATATTAGAAACCTCAATATGATTTTTGAAGACCTATCCATAGATATCCCACACGCATAGGTTAGATGAAATTTTTTTTATTTTATTTAAATATTAAGCATAAAAAACAACTACTTGCTAGATTTCGTTCAAACTAATTTTCGTTGGTAGTTTTTATAGTAATACATCATATATTTTTTTTAGACTTATCATGCTCCTACTTTAGAAGTTAAGGGGGGGGAGGGGGGGGGGGGGGGGGGGTCACACATTTTTGCAATTTGGTAGAGTCTCGCAAACCTGAATAGGTTAGAAAAAAATAATATTAGAAACCTCAATATGATTTTTGGAGACCTATCCATAGATACCCCACACGCATAGGTTAGATGAAAAAAATAATTTTTTGATTCCGTTGTACCTATGGGGACCCCTAAAATTTTTAAAAAAATTTCCATTATTGTATCAAAATCTTAATGCGGTTCACAGACTACATCTACTTACCAAATTTGAATAGTATAGCTCTTATAGTTTCGGAGAAAAGTGGCTGTGACATACGGACAGACAGGCAGACAGACAGACATGACGAATCTATAAGGGTTCCGTTTTTTGCCATTTGGCTACGGAACCCTAAAAAGGGATTCTAATTTTGCCAACAGAGGAAAGTGATTTTTGCTTCCAAAATTTGTACATAGATTAGCTCAAGCATCGTACTAATATTATAAAGGCGAAAGTTTGGATGTATGTATGGATGTATGGATGTTTGTTACTCTTTCACGCAAAAACTACTGAACGGATTTTAATGAAACTTTACAATAATATAGCTTATACATCAGAATAACACATAGTCTACAATTTTAACCGACTTTAAAAATGGAGGTGTTATGTTAGTTTTTTTATGTTCAACGATTACTCCGCCGTTTGTGAACCGATTTTCAAAATTTTTCTTTTGTTGTATAGGTTATCATCCCAATTTGGTACCATATTCATGAAAGTGGTGACCTGATAAGGGATCCATAAGAAATCGAGGGAACTCCTCAAAATTTATATGGGAACATATGGTGACTTCGGTTTCGTGAGCAGTATTCTAAGCATATGCTACCAACAAGCAAGATTTTGCACCAAGGTATACCATGGTTCTGAAGGTGCTGAGAGAACTCCTGACTCTTTATAGATACAAGTTTGGGAGTTTCGACGTTGTTTTAAGAACGGAAAGCATATGCTACTATGCAAATTACATTCATCATCATCATCATCACTACCATAAACCATTATAGAACCATGTATCGTACCGTTTTGACACATTATTGGTACTTTTCAGTATTTTATTATATATCACTTAAACCGCGGGTAACACCGTGGGGCACAGCTAGTACACTATAATTTGCCCATAGCTTATATGAAATACATATATTTATGGTTTTTAAATTACGCGACAAAAACCATTTTGTCGCTTACGCCCTTTCCATTTCTTGCTGTTCCATTTCTAGTTTTCTGACTATTTATACGGGCCTAAATCTTGTCGCTTTTGTTCAAGTAGAATAAAACTCTAATAAAAATTGCTGATTTAATTAGTGTAAGAAAATACAAAAATATTTTTCCTGGTATAGCTATTGCAAGGGCTGATACAAAATTTTATTTAAAACTTATTAACTTAACTTACTAACAATATTATTTAAATAAAATTTTTAAAATAATAACTTTTCCTTAAAATTAATTATGCGTTTGTGTTACCACAACCTATTACGATTTACGTATCGTCACCTTTATAATAACTTTTGACCTGTATATTTTCAATTTGAACATCTTTATGGTCCATTCATGTACTGAATCCGGTACTATCAACTATTCAACTTCATTGGCTCGTCCGAAGCTATTAACGAACCAGTCCATGAGTATTGGGTCATCGTCGTGACAGTACTCCGCCACTCGAACTTGACAGCCGGGAGACCATTCAAACATCAAACCCAAAAGAGGTAATTTTCTTATGTCCAGCAGAGCTTTGTCCCCATGCTTTCTTCTTATTTCTCTGGTCAAGCATCTTTTAACGTAGGTGAGAAAATTTTCCAAAAAATTTAAGCACACATTTCGATCCCAAAATCTCTGAAAATTTTAAAACTTATGAAATATTTTTTGTCCAAATGGAAGAAAGTTGAATATAAATTGAGTTATAAAGTTGTAGAGTAGATGCGCCCGCTACTTAATTTGTGTAGATTATGATTTGTGGCTTTACAGGCCATCAACTATAAAGATTTGTTTCAAAGAGATAATATAATAATATGAAACAGTCCTTTCGACAGAAAGCTTTTTGTTTCATAATATTTTCCGTAGGGCTTACACGAAAATATATAGCAGGCCTTGAATTGTTTTGTATAGAACATTTAAATTAAATATAGAAAATTTAAATTTTATTCTAGAAGTTTCTATTCCGATATCGTCAAGAAAACGCTACACTACCGCCATCTAGCCTCTACAACGAAAACAGTAAGAAAGCAACCGATTCCTCTTAAATTTTTTAGTTATATTATTCATACTTACTCTGGACATGTGCTCAATTTCTGATAAACTGTACACTTTGAGTTCTTCAACAATCCCATCATCATTACGAAATCCGCATAAGATATTATCTATTCCTACGAAAAATGATTGACACCACCATTTTTTCGTCTTGAAGAATCTGAAATAAGTATATAGTGATTAGGAGCATACAATCACAACAATATTATAAAAGGGCGGCCAGTGGCGTAATTATACCATCTGGGCCCCGTGGCTAATTATTTTGATGGTGAATCATCACGTTAATAATAAACCAGCCAAGTGTGTGTCGGGCCACGCGCAATATAGGGTTCCGTAGTACCGCTAGTTTTTTTTATATTTATGTATGGACAATGAATGTACATTTATAACGTGTTTTACACTACTAACAACATCTTCTCAGTTACTTTCAAAGGAATTTGAACGAATAGTTCCTTTATACTTCGCCGAATACATTTTTTTAGTTGATCGACTATTACTCAATAACTTATGAAATCTTCTTAGCTGTGGTAGTTTTCCTTTTAAATTCAGCATATTTCCTACTCCCGTGAATTTTTTCACATTTTCAGAAGCAACCGTTTAGCTGGTAGAAGGGGGGGACACTGAACTCTAACGATTTTTTCCACTTTAAAACTTAATATTTCACAAACGGATCCCTAAATCGGAAAATGATCTATGAATACTCATAATATTTTTAAAAAACCTATCCAACGACACCCCACACGATGGGGTGGACGAGAAAAAAAATTCATGCCCGCTTGATGTGTAGGGAAGGTACTAATCACCATAAAAAATATTTTTTTAAGATTTCATGTACCATTTTATCGGCATCATTAATATGTGCATTCATGCCACATTACAGCTTTGTAGGTCCTATAGTCTCTGAGCAAAACCGCGGACGGACAGACCGAAACTTTTCCTTGTTGACTTCTTCTTCCTAGTCGTATCCTCATGGCTGAGGGACGTGACCACCAAAATTTGCTTTCTGGAATAAGGTTCTCCACTTGTCTGTTTTTGGCCTGATGAAATGCCTCCTGGAACGTGCAGTCAGCAGCCTTGACAATCGCGTCTGTCCATCGTGTAGCCACTCTGCCTCTGCCTCTTTTCCCCTATAATTGCCCAGCTAGTATGAGACTCTCAAGATTATTAGGCTCCCGGCGGGCTAAGTGGCCAGAAAAGGCGCGAATGATCGTTGTAGCCAAGCGTGGACAGGCGGGTGGTAATTTTGAGTCGCTGAAGTGTAGACGTGTTTGTTCGGTGTGCGGTCCAAGGGATGCCGAGCATTTTGCGCCAGCACCACATTTCAAAAGGGTCGATCTTGGCTCGAGTACGAGCTTTTAGTGTCCATGTCTCGGAGGCATATAAAAATATTGAAAAGATTAAGGAACGCATTAGTGTTATTTTTGTGCTGCGATAGATGTTCTTATTCTTCCATATCTTTTCTAAGCGCCCAACCGCAGATTTAGCTATCTGAGCCCGTCGGACAACCTCCCTCTCGCAGTTACCTTGTTGACTACAGAACCCTAAAAACAGGTACCTACAGTGTAAACTGTAAACAATATTTTTGAGCTCGCAACTTCTTGGGCTGGGGCCCGTGATATTTTACCTGCACCCTATTGCTCACTATTAAATGCGAAAGTTTGTGTGTATGTTTCTTAATTCTTCATAATATCTTATACATATGTTACGCTCAAAGACCGAAAACGCTCAGTGAGCGAAAAAATGGCTCACAACGCGTTGTGGTCATAGTGAAACGGCCACGACGCGTTCTGGTAATCGAGAAAAGCCATGACGCATTCTGAGCGCTTAAAAACAGCCACGACGCGAATTCGCGTTGTGGCCCTAATGAAAACGGTCACGACGCGTTCTGAAACCAGGCCAGTTACGCAGGAGTAATTTTATAGCGCCCAAGTGTGTGCGCAATACACAAGAGCACTCTGGTTTCAATGAAACCAGGCCAGTTACGCAAGAGTTATTTTATAGTGCCCAAGTGTGTGCGCAATACACAAGCAGGTGTGTCTCACTTCCATACAAACGGCCCGAAATTGCCGAGATATTTACCTACTATTCTGTAAAACAATCTAATTTCAACCTTTTGCATTGCGCTTAGCGTTCATAGTACAATAACTGTCTGCCGTCTCGCTTCAATCTGCCAGGGCTGTCAAGCGAGCGGCGCGGCGGTGCGGGGCCAGGTATTATTACTTTTGTATCGCGGATGCGTGCGTTGCGTGTGCGACAAGTCGATATACGATGCCGCGATTATCACCTGAGTGGGGTCTTTTTCAGCAGCGCTCGCATTACACTGCATTAATTTATAATTTTAAGTACCTACTTGCGACAAATTGTTTTGTTTATTATTATTTTTATTTTTTTTATTAAGTATTTTACTTTTTTATTTTGTACCCATGTGCTTTATTGTTTTCTTCTTTATATTTTTATATATATATATATATATATATATATATATATATATATATATATATATATATATATATATATATATATATATATATATTTTATATGTATATTTTTTTGTCTTTTATTTTTTGTTTTCGCTGTCATCTGATGTAATGTGGTGTAATGTGTGGTGTAATTAAGCATATTTAGGTGATGGCAGCCCTACCGCTATAAGAACTAATACTAAGAACTATTGTGACAAAAAAATCACGCTTGTTGTACTGGATTAATCAAAAGGATGCTTAAATTATTGCATTATTATATTTAAAAAAGTATTTAATTTATATACTTATTTATTTAAAATACTGATTGTTGTCTGTCAATCGCCTGACAACTACTATAGGATCCACAGAATACCAGGGATCACGGTACAGGTATCCTATACCGTGATCATAGCCTGAGTGGAATCCTTTTCAACGATATGTTCGCATCGCACTGCCTTACATCAGGGACTTAAATTTAGAACATCTAATGCAGATTGGGATCAATTTGCTGATATAACGGATTCTGAAATTAGCCATCTATTACCTTTAAACAACAGCGAAATACTTTCAACTTATCAAAATTTAAAAAACGTCCTTCTTTTGGCTCCGGATAGGACCATTCCACTTAAATATACAGGAGAGCAGAAAACTCTGTCTCCCCCGTGGTGGGACTCTGAGTGCACTGGAGCTTGTAAGCGTCGTAAGGATGCAGAAAGACTATTTTCTAGGGCTATGACTCTAGAAAACTATTTAAATTATAAAAAAGTGGCGGCTGAGGTTAGACTCTTATTGTCTGAAAAGAAGAAAAATGGTTGGCGTCAGTTATGCCTTAGTCTTTCACCATCATCTCGTCCCTCGCTTGTTTGGAAAAATATCAAAAGATTCCGCGGTTCTATAGTTAGCAATTACCATCCGTCCAATGACCCATCTGAGTGGATACATGGTTTTTCTCAGAGGGTGGCACCTCCGTCAGTTCCAGCTTGTGACGAGTGTCGTAATTATATTTCTCCTGATCCTCCTACAGGATATTTAGACCTTTCTCCTATTTAGGTCCTTTCTCTCCGGAGGAGTTTCATTTAGTCTTAAATTCATTAAAGGATACCGCTCCTGGCAGTGAATGCCCCCGGAGGAATGGCGAACCCAAATCATTCTACCGCTACTAAAACCAGGAAAACTTAGTGGTGATCCGTCTAATTACAGACCTATTGCTCTTTCTATCACCTTGGGAAAAATTTTAGATCACATGATCAAAAATAGATTGGAGTGGTTTATGGAGAGCAAGGGCATTCTATCTAAAACACAGTTCGGTTTTCGAAAAGGCTTTAGCACTATGGACAGTCTCGGGTCTTTCGTGACTGACGTACGCATTGCCTTGTCGAAAGACGAACATGTGGTGGGTGTGTTCCTTGACATATCATCGGCATATGACAATGTTCTTCTTCCGGTTCTCAGGCAGAAACTGCATCAGCTGAGTGTCCCTGTGAAGATGATCAATTATATAATCAATTCCCTTTCTTGTCGTTTTGTTGTAGTATCCACCCAAAATTTAACCCATCCTCCTCGTATAGTTTATAAAGGCCTTTCACAAGGTAACCCTCTTAGTCCCCTCCTTTATGATATTTATAGTTACGATTTAGACCTTTCCGTTATTAGTTTTTGTGAGGTCTCTCAGTATGCCGATGATTTGACAGTGTACATTGCCTCTAAGGATATTTTAGAATGTTCCGAGCGCCTTAACACTGCAATTCGATATCTTATGGAATGGATAGACCGACATGGACTGAGTATTTCGGTTCCAAAACGTTCTGTTGTAGTCTTTTCTCGTGCGAAAATTACACCTTCAGTCAATATTCAATACAATGATCAAGTTTTCCCAGTTAGAGAAAGTGTCAAATTTCTAGATGTTTATCTCGATTCTAGATTGACTGGAGCATATCAAATTAACCATATTATAAAGAAATGTGAGAAAAATATAAACATTTTACGAGCTGTCAGTGGTGTATGGTGGGGTTCTCATCCATACACCCAAAAATTACTTTACAATGCTCTTGTCCGCAGCCATATGGATTACGGATCATTTTTATTGGAACCCTGTAACAAGGTTCCTTTAAAAGATCTGGACAAAATTCAGGAAAAATCTCTAAGGATCATACTTGGGGCAATGAAATCCTCTCCAATTAATGCCCTACAGGTTGAAGGTGTTGATCCACCTCTTAACATCCGGAAGCAGTATCTTTCAGATAGGTTTTTATTTAAGGCATTTCAGAACTCGTCACATCCACTTTTAAGCAAATTACACAAATTATCCCAATTAACATCAACATCTGCTTATTGGCGGCATAAAAATCTCCCTTGTCTCCTGATCAGTTACCATAAGTTAACCCAACTTCCTTGTCCTATTGTCCAGTGCAGACTCAACCCTCTATTTTCCACCCCTTATGAAGCACTGACATTCTCTCCCAACATCCTTCTTAATTTTCCTATCGATAAAGGTTCCTCTCTAGCAAATGCTCAGTTAAATCAGTTTATAAATCAGCATTATAGGGATTGGATGCTTATCTTTACAGATGCATCTAAACTTACGATGGATGGTTGTGTGGGTGCAGCTGTCTGGATTCCGAGAGTAAATGTGGTTCTAAACTTTAAATTGCCTCCTATCTCCTCTGTATTTACAGGGGAAGCCCTTGCCATTTATGAGGCCATCTCATTTATTGAATCTCACAATCTTAGTAAATCGCTTATACTCTCGGACTTCAGGAGTCCAGGAGCGTTTTGGAGGGTATATCCGCTAACCAGTTCCGCTCTAAGTCTAGATTTCCTTTAATCCTTAAGATAAGACAACTTCTCCTTAAGTGCCGTGTCCGTAGTAACCATGTTGTGTTAGCATG
This sequence comes from Cyaniris semiargus, assembly GCA_905187585.1. NCBI lineage: Eukaryota > Metazoa > Arthropoda > Insecta > Lepidoptera > Lycaenidae > Cyaniris > Cyaniris semiargus. Next base: position 8,926,182 of record LR994554.1, on the reverse strand, counting down.
GATTCCCGGCCACAGTGGAATTACTGGTAATGAGAGTGTGGATGCATATTATGCTAAAGCCGCCATAACATCAGGTGGACTCAGTCAATACCAACTCTATTGTCAGGACTTAATTCCACTTGCAAAATCTCAGCTTTCTAGCGAATGGAAAACACTATGGGACGGCTCAAGTACCATCAAAGGCAAGCATTACTACGATATTCAAGGTAGTGTACCAGTAAGACCATGGTTCTTTAAATATTCACAGTGTAGCAAACCAGTATGCTCTACAATCTGTCGTGTTAGACTTGGTCATTGCTGCTCACCAGTGTTCCTTGCTAAAATTAGGGTCAAGGATCATTCTCTCTGCGAGTGTGGTCTAGATGAGGGTACCTTAGATCACATCTTCTTTTCTTGTCCCATAAACCGATCGTCCTTATATGACTGTCTACCCAATTCCATTCCTTGCCCTATAAATTTTAAATCGGTTTTATCTTATGTAGATACCCCATTTATTGAAGTTTTGTGTACATATATTTGTGTTAACAATATTAGATTGTGATGTTTCTACTAACATTTGTGTTTGTGTTTGTTTTAGGTCAATCAACTTACCTTCATTTCATAGAGCAAAGTCTTTCAAGCCACTCTGACATTGGCAACTCACTGAGTCGGCCATTTGTAAAGAAGAAGAAGAAGAAGCCTTGTCGGACTGTATCTTGGATGAGCCGCCATATTGGATGTAGAATGACATTACATTCGTTTTCGAGTTACTCTCAAAAAGCCCTTTCATTTAATATCCATATTGTAGGACTGCATAGAAAATAACTATTCCGCCATCTTGGATGGTCGGCCATATTGGATTTAGAGTGATGTCACATACCATATCGTGCATTGTCATCCAAGAAAACGTGTATGCAAAATTTCAGCTCAATCGGTTAGCTCAATCTACTTCAAAATTGAGTTCCGAAATTCCACTGTAACACACATACAGCTTGGCAAAGAAGAGTCTGACGCGGTGACAGCTGGAACTAAGAGTTTTTATTTATGACAACACTACATTACTTGTCAACTCTAGTTTAAATTGTGTCAAAAGCGAAGCGCAGGGTTGCCTGTATTTAAAGAAAAGCGCCCTCTTTTAATCCAGACTCTTCTTTGCCAAGCTGTACTTACATACATACAGAGCAAGTTAAATAAAAGCTTTTAAAAATAAATATTTCTAATTAAATAAATTACAGCGTATTTGGGACATAAAAAGGCAAGTTTCGTGAAAAAAAAATTATAAAAGAATAAATAAAAACCAAAAACATGTTTTTTTGAATTTTTCACATATTATGAGGTTATGTGAAAAAAGCGTAAATACAAAAGTTTTAGATCTTTTTCTTACCTACAACTTTGCCATTTGATTTTTTTCCATAGGACTTTTAGTTTTGCCGGAAATCGAGATAAACCGTTTCACCCTTAAAAACTCACCCCCATCCCCTTTCCGACCTCAGATCGCCCGTAAATTATTTTTCCTTTACTTTTTATAATATTCTTCTCCTTTTTTAATGGTTTCATCCTACTTTAATTTTTTTTGTTTTAAAACCTATCGGCACTGGTCTAAATAGGGAATATTACACAAAGATTGGAGCAGAGAGCATAGGCTATATGGAAATAATTCAACCAAAATCCGACATTTGCACACCTCATATCAGAATATTAATAGCATTGTCAAACATCTGTCATTGCTGTTTGTGCTGGTGCTACGGTCTAGTGTGAAAACATTATAGTAATTTTATACTATTGAGTAAAAAATAAATATAAGTACATACTTAAAATTTTTGTCCTGTCTGCCATTTGTGATATGCCTGTTAGTTTTAAGTTCAATAAATTCCTTGGACTGTAAGTACTTAATTACTTCTTCACGGTCCTTGCTTACTGGAGGACTTTCAACCGGTCCTTTGTCACATCTCACACCATCCATTTCTGCTCCGTAAAGAATTTCGTGTCGCTTTATAGTTGTGTTAAAGACCAAAGAGAACTCTTCCTCTTCATCAACAGGTCGGTCAGGATTAGGATCTGTTGAAGGGTCATCTGAAAATTGCAAATTATGTTAAGGTAAATTAAGAACATAATATGATTTACATTATAACCATAAGGTAATATTACCATAAGGTATTATTATTGCCAATCATCAATTACAATAATATAATACATTGTCTGTTATGCATACAAATTCAAAAAAGGTTTTGCCATTAAAAAAAAATTAGCACAGAACAAAGAATTTCCATATTGATTTATATCTAAAATAAACATACATATAACCTACCTTACATCTAAATCTCAATTACAGAATTATGAACCACCACATTTCAATGTATTTTCAAATTACTGTGGATTTCGTTAATAACGACTTCGGTTGTAACAACATTTTGGTTATAGCGAACGTCAAACCTAAGTCCCTTGAATTTAAAGCATACTTTCGTATAAAATTCTTATAGAAAAATATAGCGTCAATTTCGGGTATAGCAACTTGTTTTTATTAACCATTTATGACATTCCTAGAAATCCCTTACGGGTATTGCGACTGAGTCTCACTCGACTCATTCATAAAACTATTAAGCTTTCTTATCCATTGTTTGCATTCACAAATGGTCAAGAAAGTGATTTGCTTGCTTGTAGGACTGCTTAGCATGTGTATGAAGTTAACTCATCAAGCCCCATACAATCACCGGTGATTGCGAAAACAATAGAATACAATAACATTTCCAAGAATCCGCGATTGAAGGGTTAAACTTATGAATTAGTCAGAAAGCAAAACTGTAATGAGTAAACAGTGTTTCTTAAATAGTACTGTTTATTTGATGACGGCCGAAATAATTTTGATGTAGTATTACTTATTATTAGTAATTTTTATTTTGATGTAAACTAAACATAATATTATACGTATAGTGGAATATAACATGTGTTCAATTACATCCGTATGTAACATAATTAAATAAAGTTAATACATATAATATCCATGACTTTTTATTGTTTCGGATATAAAGACCTTTGGATATTATAGCAACGAAATTAAAGTGGTCCTCTGCCATCGTTATAACCGAAATTCACTGTATATTTATTAAGGAAATCATTATCCAAAATCGAAATTAGTATTTACATACCTGATAATATAAATTGTTCAAATTTAAATCCCCATGATTTATACCTTATGTCTCTCTCAGTCATATTTTGTATTTGTCTCAATTTCTCTTCAGTTTTTCTGACACACAAGTAAATGTGGCCTTTGAACAAAATTGCAACAATCTTCCACGGTTCCTGTTTTTCATAAGGAGTGCAAGCTACACAAGTTAAAAGACCCCTATAGCAAATAAATTTTGCCGATTCCAATTTGCTTTCTGGACAGATTGTAAGATGTTTTTCATTATGTAATAAGAACTTTAATAATTCAGTTAATTTAACATCTATTCCTTGTTCTTCACGTTTAGCTTTGTCAATATGCAAATTTAAATTATAGCTCACATTTTTGTTTTCTACTTCTCTAGCAAATTTAATATTTTCTAAAGCTATGTAGCCGATGATAGTAGGTCTTGCAAATTTTGGTTGTGGATAAGCATAAATATCTGGCCGAGTTTCTAGTGTTGAGAACATTATATCCTTTACGTTAATAGGAATTTGCAGCTTTAAGTAAGTATGATATCGTGTATGATAACTGTTATAATAATTGATAACTATAATAAAATATAATTGAAAACTAACTTGCAGCTTTTGGAGCCTTTTGAAGCGATAACATAAATCTTTACTGGAACTATTTCTGCAATTTCTTCTAATAATATTTTTTTTATTATATTCAATTACTTCTATTTTTCATTTTATTAAATATAGGTCTACCAGAATCTGATGGCAAAAAGTGAGAAAATAAAATGACTAGCAATAATTGGAATAAAACATTTTGATCTGTTTTTATTCTTATAGCGCTCACAGATCAGATATTAGTTACTACGTAAATAGCGCTGATTCTGTGTGTTAAGCGGCCATTTGCAAGTTACGTCAAATTTACTTCTCTTCCCTCTCACTGGGGGCGCTGATTCCGCTTCAAATAGGCACAAAAAAAGTGGGTATCATAGGTCCAGCGTACTTGTATAATGGAGGTCAGTGATGTAATACCATCATTAAGGCAATACGTATCCCTTTTTTCATTAAAAAGCGTAGATAATGATTAATAGGTTATTATTTTGTTGACTTTAATACAGATTTAGCAGTTCTCACTACAGATAAAAGGTTGAAACCATCTGGCAACACTGATTTAGTAATTCAGAAGCCACATTTTTTCCTATTTAGGATCCTAATTAGGATCCTAACTTTCTAAATGTTATTTCACTTGACTAAATTTTTTAGGATCCTAGTTAGAACTTCTAAATTTAGTGAAGTGGAATAAGCGCTTAAAGGCCAATGATCGCTAAGGCGTATGTTCTTCGTGAAATTTAAACTAGAGGGACGAAGCAAAAAAACATGGTAATATATGGAAATATGTAAATACATACAGTTTTATGTTAATATTATGCTAACGGAAACTAGGTTCAAGATATTTTGATTTATGTCACACTTGACAGGACACTGAGATTTTTTAAATACACAACGCATATATATGTAGTCAGTGATGCCAACCTGCAGATAATCTCAGATCGGTGGGGAACCAATAGAAAATCTAGAAGTGTCTATCGTCGCGCCGTCTGGTGGAGATCAAAAAAAGAAAACAACCCAATATGAGGCATTTTCTTATTTTTTTAATTTGATTGTCAAACAGTTTTCATTTTAGTAACTAGATGGCGTACGGGTAGACAACTATCGGTAATACCATCATTAATTGCTACAAAACTGGGCAAAAGAATGTAAAACTTAATACATTTTAATTTGAAAAAGACGCAATAATATTCCAACGAATAGGATATTAAAGTTATTATAACGAAGTTTTAGTTTAAACTCACGGAAGAAATAGCCCTATTTACCGTTATTCACCTCAAATGTCACAGGAATTATACATTTTGGTTTTGACAACATCTTACCTGCACTTGTGCAAGATAACGGATATTTAATGGCTAATATTTTACCAATAATGAACATCAAAAACCCAAATAACACAATTTGGGAAAAAATAATAAAAACCACACCAACAATAAAAAGTAGAAGAAGTGTCAAAGTAACATGCCCGCCAAAACTCTTTCAGTTGTCAGATTTCAGTTTGACAAGTATTATATTATGTCAGCGTGTTCCTAAACTGTTACCAGTATACTGGCCTAATCGCTTAGGCCAATGATCGCTTAGGCGTATGTTCTTTACATATATTAAAATAAACCATTTATTTTAATATATGTAAATCATTTTTAGAACTCCGGAATAATTAATAATAACATATTAAACTCTTATTTATATATAACTCAAAATGAAAAAGATCTATTAGGTACTTACATAAAATCACATTACATTACAAACATGAATGTATTTTAATTTTTTCCATCGATATTTTTTAATTTTTATTGGCATGGCAATAATTTATTGACAGATGGAGAAAATCAGCTGTTGTTTTGGATTATGGCTTTTGAATACGGCACATCTGTGATCTAAACAATTTAGCTAATTATCTGACTGTTTTTACGTTGAGTTGAGCATTATAATTATGTGCCTCCGTACTTACCTATCTCTTGATAGTGATTTCGCGAAAGGACGCTTCTTACATGTAATGTAACATGGCGAGTTTGCAATGTATTTATTACAAACCAGATTGAGATAAGCGACGAGAGTGAAGATCTTGTGAATATTATTCGACTGTGGATATAATATCCTGGATATGTAAGTAGTCTAATACAAATAATATTTTACATTTGTTAGCCTAACCATGTTCTCTTTATTAAGTTTTATGTGTACATGTTTTCCCTTCATTTTAAACCATACATTATGAAATTGAAATATGTTACTTATCTGATGAAACTACTCTAGCAAAGTATTATTAATAACTCGATCGAGAGAATCACTCCTTCCTCATAGAGTAATACCTGATTCATTGCAAGCTGTTCTCTAATTATATTATATACCGAAGCTGATTTGGTCTCAAGATGAAGCTTGTGTGCCTTGTTGGTTGAGAGCCTAAAAAACCAGAATAGTCCAAGTAATTGAGGACTTTCAACCCTCTGCACCTGAACATATAGATTCAGCTTTAATGTGTGCAGTATGTGGCCAGTCTGGACACCACAACTTCAGACTTAGAGTGGAATCCTGAAAACAAATACTCGTTTGCGGGAGCAACAAAAGGTATATATTTTAAACTAATAATCAAATGAACTTAATATGTCAGTGTTTAATTTGTTTTACATTATTGTTGTTTTGATATCTATGTCCATCTCATTAAATGATTTATTTATAGATGTCATCTATTGTGTTCTTCAATATAAGAAGAGCGGCTGCAACACCAAGACATTGTATTTTTCAAGAATGCATGAATTCTGAGCGAAATGTTGTGGCTCGAGTTGACCGTGTCTATGTTTTGTTGTTGTGCTTAAAGCGAAAATAAAGTCCCGCCATTCTTCTGGAAAAACTTATTTTGTATTTATTGAAACTGAAAGAAACATGAATGGTCAGGACGCTATCAAAAGCTATTGCTGTAACTGCATTGTAGGCTTAAGAATAGTGGGATTCTGCTCACATGTTATGAGCATCATTTGGTACCTAAGCTATCCTCTCCAAGAGGGTATGACCCGACCTGCCCCTTTCTTAGATGAAGTTGTATTATAAGAATAAATTAATTAATTATTAAGTTATAATAAAGTATGTTCTTAAAAATAAAGTGTTGTTTTTATTACCTGCACCAGAACCTTTTATAATCTACAAATGTAGCGAACAAGCACCAAACAGCATATTATGATTATAGGTAAGCAATGAAATGCTTAAGCAGCTCCATAGTCTATAAACATTTAAAAGTTAAAACACTAGAAGTATTAAAAATGCCTTGCCGAGCTTAAAGAGTGAATTCTAGAAACTTCATCATCATTATTAAATTGATGCATTCTGTTTTATACTATAGGCACACTATAAAGGTACCACTGAGACGTCCCACTGAGTGGATACCATCCTCATCTCAAATTATCTTCCTATTATTGTGTAGAACGGTAAAAATAAGTAAAGTACATTACATTTATGAATATTACATTAATTATTTACCTTTTTACGAAAAGTATACTGATCATACAGAATGAACATTTAGAGGACCGGTAGGTCTCTCTAAGAGTTCACTAGAGGTCGGAGGAGTAAAGAGTAAAACTCGATTTACTGTGGTGAACTGGAGTGCTTTATTGAACAATTGGTGCTGTTTATATATGAAAGCTCAGGACGGCCTTCATCAGAATTATCCATCATGTATCGTGGGTATGTGGGTATGTGGGTAGTCCAATTTGGGGTAGTTTGAAATAAAAATTAACGTTATCTTGGACACTTCAGCAATTTACTTAAAATAACAATCAGAATGTCTAAAAATAATCACCAGAACTTCACTTATCACTTAATCACTTTATAATGTCTTTTGATTAGGGCGATATTTAGCGATTTGTCCAAGGTGTGGTGCGCTTGCGACCGCTCTATAAGAACTGTCGTCCTAAGATGGCCGCTCAGACTACTAAGGGGATACTAATGGCCGCCCCGCTACCATAGACTCGACACTCCGCTAGAGTGACAGTGACAAGCTGTCACTCTTGACATTGGCATCTTAAATGTGCGCCGACACGGCCAGACTGACATACGACCGTCCTCGGGCGTTATTGCATTCCTGGAACAAACAATGTTGAATCACCAAGAAGTCCGCTCGTCCATCCTGCTACAGTACTTTACATGGGTTTATATTGTTCAGTCAAACACAGAGCCAATCGCAATCAGCCTGCTACTTATCATTCAGCAGAAACACATCTGGACCGGACGAGTGCATCCCTTCAACCAACCCTCTATTGGGTGTGGCCCGGACGACACTGTCCTTTCGACCAGGATAGACTATACAGATGTTACTTCTGGATCGGACGAGTGCATCCCTTCAACCAACCCCACTGGGTATGGCCCGGACGACAGTCTCCGACCAGGATAGACTACAAAGGTACAAATTCTAGATCGGACGAGTGCATCCCTTCAACCAACCCTATTGGGTGTGGCTCGGACGACACTCGGTCAGGCAACTTTAGATTGAATAATGCTCGTAATAAGCAACGGACACATGCAAGACATAAACATACCTATGCTTACGGAATGTCCTGTTCATCCCCAATTTCGATTTCGGCATCTATATCCCATGTCTCGGGGTCAGAGTGCGCACTAAGAGTGTCTGAATTACCGGTAATAGTAGAAGAGCCGGCGGTTATAGTGTCAGAGCATGCAGTCAAGGTTTCACTGTCATTCGTCAAGTCATATCCGGCTTCTACATCTTCTGGCGCCGACTCGGCCTCATCATAATTCAATAGGTTAGAAGCTATTTCGAGCAAACCTTCGTGCCCGTGAGGTACTGAACGTAAATTCTCGTGGGCATACTTATAAATTCGATGAGAACTACCTAATCTTTTCAATTCGTACCGATCATTATTTAATACCGCCGTTATAACAAATGGACCCTTAAATTTTCTGTCTAATTTGGTCTGGTTTCGTTCGCTACTTTTAAGGAAAACGTAATCACCTTTTGAAAAAGCTTTAATTTTTGCACGGCCTTGATTAAATCGCTTAGTTTCGAGTTCTGCTGCCTTTTGGACATTAGCAGACGCGTCTTTCCGAACAACATCGAGGTTAAGACGTTCTGATTGACCATGGGCTTCTGAGTTTAACTTCGACATACCTAAGGACTGAGCACGAATACCTAACATAAGTTCTGTAGGGGAATACTTGGTTACGGATGATCGGGTACTGTTAGGCGCTAGTTGAATGTTTCCTATTTCATCTCGCCACGTCTTATTTGGGTCGTTTTCAACAATGGTTAACAGGCTTTTGAGAGTTCGCATAACCCTTTCGACCTGGCCATTAGCTCGGCTAGAGCCAGTTGCAATTAAATGAAGGTCAATTGTATTCGTCACAAAAATTCTTAAAATCGGAACTTACGTAGCAACGACCCTGATCCGCTATAATCCGTCTAGGCGCACCGAAAAGATAGACTGCTTTCTGCAACGCGTGTACAGCGCTCCTAGCATCAAGAGAAGCAGTATGCTCTAGTAAAATATACTTTGTAAAACCGTCGATAATCACCGAACAATATTCTTTGCGATCACTTTTCCCGCTAAGCTTTCCCGTAAAATCAATATGTATGGTATGCCATGGTAATGAAGCTTTGGGGATCGGGTGAAGCTGAACGAGTTGGGCTCCAGATGGACCCTTTGATGCTTTACAAATAATGCACGAGTCGATAAATTTGCGCACACACTTTGACATTTCGGGGAACCAATACTGCTCATAGAGTTTATCTAAGGTTTTATCTTTTCCTAAATGCTGTAACTCATTATGAACGTGATTTATTAGTGTCCAAATTAAAGATCGGGGAACTACTGGCAACCAGGAGACTGTTTTATTACGAACGATTTTCCTATATAAGATACTATCCCTTACATCGTACGTTTGTGCCACCGTATCAGGGAAACTATTGCTTTCGTGCTTTGAGATAAGGTCTTGTATTTCGCTATCACGCTTTTGTTCGACCGAAAGCCAATCGTGATGTAACTCGACATACTGAACATTTTGAGTGGATGGGCTCTCGCAGGCCCTACCACCGTAACTATCATCAGGAAGAGGATTTCGCGAGAAAATGTCCGCGTGCTCCATACCGCGACCTTCACGATAAATAATGTCAAAGTCATAAGCTTGCAAGATTGCCCACCACCTGTACACGCGAGGAGTAAGATCTTTTTTTGATTTGGATGCCTTGAGCGAATTACAATCCGTATAGACCTCGAAATGGCGGCCGTAAAGGTAATGGCGAAAGTGCTCGACCGCTCGTACAACTGCCAACGTCTCCAGTTCGTACGAATGGTATCGAGACTCTACATCCGAGGTTCGACGACTAAAATACTCCACGACGTGCGGTGTGTTACCTATCCGTTGTATGAGAATCGCTCCGTACCCATCAGAGCTAGCATCGGTATGCAACTCCACTGGCAATTCCGGGTCAAAAATAGTTAAAACGGGTTCAGATGTGAGAATGCGTATTATGTCGTTCCGTATTTCTTCATGCTTTTGAGCCCATGTAATAGGTCCTCTGAGATTTGTTAGAGGGTATAATGGTCCTACAATACGCGTGAAATTAGGAATGAATTTTCTAAAATACGAGGCTAACCCCAGGAACTGTCGGACTTGAGTAGCAGTTTTTGGTTGAGGGGCATCTACCAGCGCTTGTATTTTTCTAGAATTAGGTCTTACCTCGCCAGATTGAAGGGAATATCCTAGATACTCTATTCTTTGGGTCATAAATTTACATTTCTGGAGGTTGAATGTAAATCCAGCCTCCGTTAAGGCACTTAAACTATCATCTAGACGCCGCAAACCTTCAGTAATGCCAGTCGAATAGCACAAAACATCATCAATATAAATGAGAGGTTTGCCTTTTAAATGGTTTAAAGCCCTAGTTATGCATCTCTGATACACTGAGGGAGCATTCCGCAAACCGAAGGGCATTGCGAGATACTCGTATTGCCCCTCGGGTGTAACGAATGCGGTCTTTTCAATGGAATCAGGGTGCATCAAAATTTGGTGAAACCCTGATGCCATATCCAGGGAGGAAAAGAAGTTAGCCCCAGAAAGCTGATCTATCTGCTCCTCAATACGTGGCAGGGGATAGTGTTCGGGTTGCGTATTGGAATTGAGTTCCCGATAGTCCACGCACATCCTATACGATTTGTCCTTTTTCTCAACTAATAGTATTGGACTAGCAAACGGGGAAGAGCTTTCGCGAATGACCCCAGCGTCAAGCAACTCCTGAACCTTTTCCCTGACTATAAGTTTTTCCGCTGGTGCCAGTCGATAGGGGCATCGTTGTACGGTTTTGTGGAGGTCTATTAAATTTATTTGACATTCGCCTGTCGTTACTCTACGAGAAGGAACACCTTCGGTAAAATAATCAGAATATTTGTTTAAGATCGTTATTAACATTTCCCTATCCTGTCCTATTAAATCCGTGTTAATTTGAGTAAAATCCTGCTTATTTGATTTTAAATTACAAAAATGACTAGATTTTTTAGAAAAGAACATTAAATTATCATTATCAATTTTTACACATAAGCCTTGATCAAAAACATCCCTCCCGACTATAATCGGATCAGAAATAAGCCTCTCAGGAACTACGTGAAAAGTCAATTTAACATGAAATTTATCGATGATCACGTCACTTTGAATTTGAGCGGTACATTGAATATCTTCACCGCCTATGCCGCTCAGATAAACGAGGTTTTTACGCACAGTACCCATAAGTTTGTCACAAAAGTTTGCCTTTACAAGAGAACATGATGATCCACTATCAAATAAGAAAGGAACTCTCTCACCAGAAGATGTCTCCAAGGTGCTCCTGGAGGTGCGGTGCTGACACTGATGGACCTCCTTGACTGCAGCTTCACTGCCACTCTTCTTTCCTGGACACACAGTTGCCACGTGTCCAGGTTGACCACACTTGAAACAGGTAGGGTACATCTTTTTCTCTACGGCTCGCGATGAACTTGAAGTATCTTGCGCCTTTGTTCCAATTTCATCTCGACGTTTTCTACAATCGGCGATACGGTGTCCGGTTAACCCACAATAGTGACACTTTCCGGTGAATTTCTCTGCTATACGAGGACGTTTTGCTTCAGGTTCTTGAACTTCGGTATCCATGCGTCGCTTAAGCGATATCCCGCCAAGTACTCGAAATAACTGACCTCGAGTCGTTATCGTTTGTGCGCCTAACTCGCGACGTATCAAGTTGTCCTTCTGACTTAAGACGGATATCACAAATCCAGTAATTACCTTCTCAGGCATCATACTTTCAGGTATTCGTTCGATGAGATTCCATAACCGTAGAGCAGACTCAGACGCAGTCTCTTTAGCGCCTATTTGGAACCGTAACACTTCATCGAAATAGTCTTGGAGAAGTTTAGGTTTTGAAAATCTTGCAATTAGGATTTCTTTAACTGATTCCCATGAAATAGTGTCTAAATTAAGCTTCGTTAAACACGCTGCTGCACTGCCTTTTAATGCCTCCGTCAACGCCATCAATAAATTAACACCTTCCAGATTTTTATGTTGCACAATAAAATCAGTCAATTTGCACCATCCATCAATGTCTGAATCAGGGTCCTCGGGATCGAACTTCAAAAGAATCGGGCGATTTGTACTCTGCAACGGTGTTTGTTGGGCTGCCATAACCCTAGCAACGCTTCCATACTGCTCAACAGCTTCTCAGCAGTTTTATAATCTGATTGCCCTGCTTCATTTTGCTCCCCATCGTATCCCACTTCTGATGAAAGCTCAGGACGGCCTTCATCAGAATTATCCATCATGTATCGTGGGTATGTGGGTATGTGGGTAGTCCAATTTGGGGTAGTTTGAAATAAAAATTAACGTTATCTTGGACACTTCAGCAATTTACTTAAAATAACAATCAGAATGTCTAAAAATAATCACCAGAACTTCACTTATCACTTAATCACTTTATAATGTCTTTTGATTAGGGCGATATTTAGCGATTTGTCGAAGGTGTGGTGCGCTTGCGACCGCTCTATAAGAACTGTCGTCCTAAGATGGCCGCCCCGCTACCATAGACTCGACACTCCGCTAGAGTGACAGTGACAAGCTGTCACTCTTGACATTGGCATCTTAAATGTGCGCCGACATATACAAAAAATTATCATAATTATTATTATTACAAAATATTGCAACTAAATACTGCAAACGCCACGAAGTCTGTAGCTATGCTGCGAAGATTTCTCGCTCGACGTAGCCTCGATGTGAAGACGCGTAGTGAAGTGTTGCGAAGAATTCTTATTAGAAAAACGCCCTTTTCAGGGCCGGTTCATGTCCGGTGCACATGCACTTAATATTACACGGACAGGCCGCCTCCGTGGCGGTTATTGTTTCTCTTGTCATGTATACGAACGTGCGTTCTTTGCAGAACGATTTTCTTCTGTGTTTCAATCTTCTACGAACGTATACAAAGACGGCGGGCGCTCTTTTCAGAGCGTAGTTTTCTTTGTTTCAATCAGCGACGAACGTGTACTGCTACAAACATAACCTCAAAACGTCAAACAACAAAACTGGCTATAACTTTTATGTCCCAAGTTTTAAAAATCTAAGATTTTACAAAGTTCTTATGTACCACATTATCTACCAAATAAGACGAAGAAGAAAAACATCTCAAAACACGAAATTTTTTAGCTGTACGAAAATCCCATAGAAGCCTGCCATTTACCTTTAGACATGTCAAGATTTAAATGAAAAAATATGAAATTAGCAATTTTTAAATATGGTTTACGGGGAAGGTTGTCTGCTTTATAATTATTGGACTCTGTTTGATGACTGCATTTGTGTGTCATGCTACAAAAAATGACGTATTGAGATATGAATGCAGTCATGTTCTTTAGATCATTTAAAACGGCATCCATAACTTAAAAAAATGTGGGTTGACCCACAATTAATGCTTAACTGCGAGTATACGAGTATTGAATACTTAAATTCATATTATAAAAATATAAACTTTAGCTAACCTTAGTATGCCTCGAAAACACTGAAAACAGTTGACAACAGTCTCCTTAACGGGGGGGTCTCCTGAAGGTGGTAGTGATAATGGGCGGTTTTCCTCACTTAAACCATCCCTTCTCACTCTATCTCACCACCAGAATACTCGGTTATAATCTAAACTTAAAAATAATATTATCTATATACTTATAAATAATATTATAGGTCTCTCCGTCATCACCATCATATTGAACTCTTCTTTAGAAGCATTCCAAAAACCTAAAAAAATAGTTGGTTTAGTGTCATTAATTAATGTACTTAATACTAATAAATATATACACATAATATTGTATACAGGGCAATATGCTTTATGTAAGTTTTCCATACTTAACCCATCAAGCCCCAAGCGGAACCCAAGTGCCACATAACAACTGAATATCTATTGTGTCTGGTATTCAACGATCGAGGTATTAAATTTATTTTATTAAATGACTGACTTTAGCCTTATTAAAATTTTACATTTTACTTATTAAAAAAGAGTAATGCCAGGATAAAATTTCAAAAAGTAGATCTAAGTAACGAATTGAGTACTTACAGGGGGGAGGTGTAAGAGCTGTTGATCATGCAATTATTTTACTCTCCGTTAGAACTTTTTTTATTTCAATAAAATCATTGTTTCAAACTTACGTTTGAAATGATAATCCCAATATTGTGATGCCTCCATAAGGGAGTAAGGATTAAAAACTTGCATGAAACTTGCGTCTAAATATTTCTGTTCGTCGTTTATTTTGAAGCATTTTCAAATCCTGAAAAAAAAGTCATTTAGTCCATGACAATATTTTTATCGATATTCTATACTTCAAGTAAGGTGCATCCCTAAAGTACACGTAAAAAGCTATGCAATATTTGTAGCCAAGTTATTACTTGATGTGACATTTTTATCACTAATGCCTTATATAGCATGATTAAGGGATTATTAAACTTATAAATTTTCTTTTTAGCTTACAAAAATACCGATTGATAAGCCCAAAAAACGTTGTTGAAAACTTACGTATGTTATGTTAAATCCACATGTTTGAGGCATTCCTTGACCGTTTTTATGGTTTATTATATAGCGGAACCATAAAACCCAACAAGATATTGCATTAAACGTTCACTAAACACTTTTATTATCACTTTTTTACAAGAAATATGCAGACCTACGCCTATGTTATGTCCTGGGAGGTAGGACATAACATTACATGCTTTTGACGTTTATACACCGATATGAGCTTTCTCTTTCACCCAACTTACTGAATCGTTAGTTAGAAAGAGTAACATTATCAGCTGTCAAAATATAAGGCGCCCTCCTAGAGTGCGTTTCATCGAATAGTTCCTTTGCCGTCATGTTGGCACTAATGCAAATTAGTGTTGCCTCATTACCCTTACTGTGCTACCTTAAATTAGGGGAGATAATATTATGTTATCACAAAATACTTTTAATAATTCCCTAAAGAAAATTTCATATAATTCGCAATTTCATATAATGCGTTAACGCAGGCAGAGCCGCGGGCGAAAGTTATTGGCCCGCTGCTCTGCCTGCGTTTACGTCTATCGCTCGGGAACCGTTCTTTTTCCCGGGATGAAAGGTACCCAATGTCCTTCTCCATACCCCAGACAATATGTACCTATGAAAGTTTCATGATGATCCGCTTAGTACTTTATGCGTGAAGGCGTAACTAACAAAGTCACTTTCGCATTTACTAGCTAAAATCCGAGCTTTGTGAATTGTGAGGGCTCGCGTCGTCACACCTTGACTGACTGGTGATAACACATCTACATAGTTTTTCCGTAAAGTGTACCACAAAATATACAGACTGACGGCTGTGGGATATACTAATATCCCACATGATAATATTATTATACTAGTTTTTAGCCCGCGACTTCGTTCGCGTTTTTGTAGTTTTCATCACTAGAAGTGCGTTGCATCAAATAGTTCTTTTGCCTACATGTTGGCATTCCTGTATGTTAATAACGTAAACATGGTAGACACGCTCTGCGAATATTCATAAGTTTTACTGTGTTTAAGGGTGATTAAACTGATGCTGGTAACCCTATTTCACTAAGCTGTAATGGCGGCAACCCGAGCTTGTACACATCTTAATGGAATTGGGGCCTCGTTACGTTTTTCACGTTCACAAAACTCTTTCACTCTTAGCACCATCATTCTTTCACCACTCTTTAATGTTTTCGGCATTATTTTCTCACGAAATCACAGTAAAACTTTTGAATACTTGCAGAGCGTGTCTACCGTGTTTACGTTATTGACAGACAGGAATGCCAACATGACGGCAAAGGAACTATTCGATGAAACGCACTATATCATACATAGATAAAGTATTATAGTATAGATGTAATCTTAGCCCGTCATCGCGTGGCCATTTTGTGCTTATTTTCATACAAGTAGTATGCGTGTATTTTCTTGAATATTTCTATTTGTCGATCATTTCGAAGCACATTATAATCTAGAAAAGAAAGTCATTTAGTTCTAGATATCGATAAACTATAGTTCAAGTAATGAAAATCCGTAAACACACCTAAAAAGCTATGCAATTTTTGTAGCCAAATTATTAATTGATGTGACATTTTTAGCACTAATGCCTTATATAGCAGGAATAAGGGATTATTAAACTTATAAATAATCTTTTTAACTTACAAAAAATACCGATTGAAAAGCCCAAAAAACGTTGTTCAAAACATACGTATTTAATGTCAAATCCACGTGTTTGAGGCATTCGATGGCCGTTCTTATGGTTTATTATTTAGCGGAACCACAAAACTCAATAATATCTAGCATAAAATGTTCACTAAAAACCTTTATTAACACTTTTATTACATGAAATATGCAGACCGACTCCTTTGTTATGTCCTGGTTAGTAGGACATAACATTACACGCTTTTGACGCTTATACACCGATATAAGGCTCTTTCCTATCAATGATATCATATAACCATTTAACCTCATTGCAATATATTATACTAGAGTTGACAAGTTATGTAGTGTTGTCATAAATAAAAACTCTTAGTTCCAGCACTTCCAGCTGTCACCGCGTCGACTTCTTCAATATATACTACTAATCTGTGCTCTTCTTTGCCAAGCTGTACTTCACAGACTACTTAGTAGAACTAACGTTCTGTACTTTGCTTGATAATTGATCCGTTTGTTTTGAAATTATTAATTACCTATGTACAGAAGCTTGCATTATGCAATGTTTATAGTTGGTTTATAGTATCAGATCTTTCATAAATTGCAAATAAATGTTGTGTTTTAGTTATTTATAAGCAAAGCTTCGTTGTGTGTCATGAAAATGGAACCGTTTCATAAATGCAGATTGTGTCTTAAAATAGGAGATTTTTGCTCAATTTTTGAAAAAGATGATACCACGAAACTATCAGAGATGGTTATGTCTTTTGCAAACGTACAAGTGAGTAAAATAATCAACTTAAAATACCTTAATCATTGTTATTTATACATACCTTTGTTAATTACATGTAACCTTCATATAATTTAAACAGAAAGAACTGCGGGTTAAAAGGCAAAGCAATAGCTGTTTTACTATTAATCGCTGATAAGATTACTTTCTACCTCTTGTTATTTTATTCATTAGTACCTAGTAATTAAAATATTTCTTTCTGTTTTTAGATACATGAGGGGGATGGCTTGTCAGACCGTGTGTGCACATCTTGTATTGAAACTTTAAGCACAGCATACTTATTTAAACAGCAATGTGAAAGAATAGACTGCTTATTGAGAAAGTTTCCAGGTAAGTACTTCCAATAATTTTATCATGAAATTCATATACCGAATAATTTAATGTAATAAATTGATAATAATATTATTAATTTTTTGACTACCTGTGTTTTTTGATAAGGAATTAAAAACATGCCTAATAGCGTTTTCAGCATCTAAAACTGCCCCGGGGCAGGGCGGGCTGAATGGATACAAAAATAGCTGAAGTTTAAATTACTACATAAACTATGTACTAAGTCAAAGTGCTTTGTGGATCACCGGTTTTGTTCGGATATTTCCATATCCATTCGGCCTGCCCTGCCTGCCCCGGGGCAGTTCTAGATGCCGAAAACGCTTTGAGTGCTTAAATTGATTAAACTTCTTCAGACAATAACACACATTTAATATTATGTATCATTGGTTTTGAAAGTCTTCAGAGTTTTTAAAAGACTAGCATTACTTGCTAAACCTTATTATAAATTTATTTAAAATCAATTTTTATATTCTATTAACCATTTTTTTTTAGATATTAGTATTGACAAATCTGATATTACTGATTACAATGATTTATATAACAAGGAATTTCAAATGCATACTGAGTATGTTACTGGCGAAAATGATGAGAATTCTGTCAAGGCTGAAAATTTAAATGCTTCCTTAAGTACAGTCTGTGAGACAAGTGATGAAACAGATAGTGACATGGATTCTATTAAATGTGTGTATTGCAGTCAGTCCTATGGCCACTATGGTGCTCACACTTGCCATGTCACTTGTACTATTGAACACAACAAGCTACAACAGAGCGAAAGCAGCGAGACGTTGGTGGCAGCAGACTTGACGCCAACGAAATCCTTTCAACCATCATCCCCTGTGAGCAATGCTTCTGAAGATTTGAATGTTTCTTGTGTCCTCTGTGATGAGAAGTATAACAACTATGAGGACTATGTTATACACTTGAACAAATGTTTAACCAATGTTAAACTGCATCACTTTGTGTGTCCGGTGTGCCATGACATGTTTTCTGACAAACTGGTGTATTTGGAACATTTGAAAGTAGCCCACTTTAAGGTGGAGGACTCCTTCAGTGACCCGGGCCAGGACTGTGTAGATTTTGCTCCAATAATAAGAAAAGAAAGTAAACCCAAAGCTGTGCGACGCATCGGTTGGTCTATTGATGACATATATCAAGAAATTGAATGCACAAAAATTGAGCAAAAACCTCTTCACCAGCCGAACCCAGTGCCTACAGCGAGTCCTATAAAAAATTTCTTCTCGAAATTGGGGAATGAGTGAGTTGTGAATGGAATGTAGGCATGCTGGGGCTACAAGCTTTCTACTAACATATTTCATAAGTAATTTCTACTTTTTATTAATTACCTATTATTATTTTCAATGCATCGACATATGACAAATCAATTTTGGGCTACTATGATTTTATTGATTATATTGCAAGACATATTCAAACTTTTCTTTGAATTACTTAATATATATACTCTTTTCTATTCTATATGCTATACAAAAACTTTATTGTAGCTTAATCAAAACCGGCCAAGTGCGTGTCGGGCCACGCGCTATATAGGGTTCCTTAGTACCACTAGTTTTTGATAATTTTTATGAGTATGGTCAATGAATGTACATTTATAACGTGTTTTACACTACTAACAACATCATTTCAGTTACGTTCAAAGGAATTTGAACGAAAAGTTCCTTTATATTTCGCCGAATATATTTTTTTAGTTGATCGACTATTACTCAATAACTTATGAAGTCTTCTTAGCCGTCATAATATTCCTTTTAAATTCAGAATATCACGATTAACATTAAATAATTGATTTTAAAATAAAGGACACATGATTTAATAATAAAATTACTTACTGATGATAAGAAACGTATCCACTATTTAGACCAACGTTTCTATTCGAATTTCCACAGCCCAATACGGCACAATTAGGCATTTTTAGAATGCCGATTGACGTCCGATTCTGATAACGGTGGAGCGCAGACTAAAGAACAGACTTCAAAAGATTGAAATTGCTCATCGTTTGGGAACGCGATGGCACGCGAAGTACATACACATGCGGAATCTAATCTTGATATATGTCTGTGGGCAGCATTGTATTTAATGCCTTAAAATTGCTTATTATGAATTATGATTTATGAGTACTATGTTGTATTAGTCTTACATACTAAATTATATCACCTTATCTCTTTTAAGATCTTTCAGTCGACAGAGTACCCCAAAGAAAGTGAGCTTTAGAAAATTTATTGAAAATGGAAAAGCAAAAACTGCAGTATATCTGCCCTTTAAGAAGTATATTCAGAACTACAAACTTAAGAAAAAAGTTGCCACTTACAGCCCAATTAATTCCAAAACACAAGTGACTAGCACAATTCAAGCTACATTCCCGGAATTTGTCTCAGGTAAATATAAAGATGCCATGCATGGCTATGACTGAAGACTAGCCCCATAATATCCTTTTTTGGATCTTATTGTCCTAATTATAAGATTGTAAAGCGGCCTGTAGATAATCATACGTAAGGCACGATATTCAATAACTTAATATCTGATTTGGAACGAAAACAGTGCCATTTTGCTTTTTGTTGCCTAGTGCTGCAGCATGTTCGTGTGCAAGCCAGGGGTCACGAGTTCTAATCCCTATAAAGGAACGAAAAGTTTTGAGTGTTTCTGGGTCATCATAACCCTATGTGTTAAGTATTGTACGAAAGTTAGACATTTACGACTTTTTTTAAAGTAAATCTTAAGGTTTTCTAATAATCTAGTTAATGTGTATTTTTTATTAAACAGATAGTGAATATGGATCACCAAGTGGTACCTCAGAAGAGTCTTGGAAGATGAAGCAGAACTTAATATGTGCTTGCGATAAGAAAGTTTTTATGCTATCTGAGAATATTCATGTATGTGTAAAAGAAAATCGATTATTTTAACTAAATAGATACATTTATATAAAATTTACAAAATTTGGTTTTTAATATTATGTTACTTATATTTTGAAAAAGACAATGTCCAATTATTTTATACTAGAAATAAATGTAATAGTTAATACATTTGGTATGGGTAGTTAAATATCAATTGTCAGTTTCACGGTTTTGCCATACTTCGCCTGTCAAGACAGGCGAAGTATCAGTATGGCAAAACCGTGAAACTGAAAATTCCATTCAGCCTAAGATTCACTGACCTCTATTATACAAGTACGCTGGACTAATGATACCCTTTGAAATGACAGCTATTTTTTGTGCCTATTTGAAGCGGAATCAGCTCCCCCAATGTGAGTGATAGGAACTAACTTTTGGCTTGAAAATGACGTTTGAAAGTCGCCATATTGGCGCTGATAGCAGTAGTGGGAGTATTTGGAACTAATACTAGTGATGACAACCAATAACGATTAAGCGGCCATTTGCAAGTTACGTCAAATTTACTTCTCTTCTCTCTCACTGGGGGCGCTGATTCCGCTTCAAATAGGCACAAAAAAAAAAGTGGGTATCATAGGTCCAGCGTACTTGTATAATGTAGGTCAGTGCTAAGATTCCATGCAACTTGCAAGGAGACCTAAATAGCGACTTTCCATTAGGTACATACTTGCCTAACGATCTTAAACTTAGACGTGATTTAGATGCACTTTGTTGGACAACGTTTTAGTGATAAAAAGTATAGGTCTACCAGAATCTGATGGCAAAAAGTGAGAAAATAAATTGACTAAGCAATACCGGGGTAATCGGAATAAAACATTTTGATCCTTTTTTTTACTTATAGCGGCTGATTCTGTGTGTTAAACATGCAAATATAAAAATTTATCCAATGATCAAGGATATTTGAAAATCTGCTGTCAAAAATTGGGTCTACCAGAATCTGATGGCAAAAAGTGAGAAAATAAATTGACTCTAAGCAATACCGGGGTAATCGGAATAAAACATTTTGATCCTTTTTTTTTCTTATAGCGGCTGATTCTGTGTGTTAAACATGCAAATATAAAAATTTATCCAATGATCAAGGATATTTTTTGAAAATCTGCTGTCAAAAATTGCCATTAGATTCTGGTATACCTATAGTAATCTTACTACTTACGGCCGTTCCCAATATTCAATCTATCTCTGGTTTGACATATGACCGATCGCAGCTAACATTGAATTGACATAAAATATATGTCGCTAATGTCTAATGAGAGCTATTCCTATCTCTAGTAGGGCAAAACCAGAGATAGATCAAATATTGGGAACGGCCGTTAATAAGATCGTTAGGCAAGTATGTAAGGAAAAGTCGCGATTTAGGTCTCCTTGCAAGTTGCATGGAATCTTAGCCTGAAGTCATGCAACCAGCGGGCAGTAGGGCGGTAGCGGCGCGGCGTGTGACAATGTATCGATTTATATGGACAGGCCCCGAATTGCCCCGAATTGCCCCGAAAACCGAGCGGCGCGGCGGTCCATGTAAATCTTTACATTTGAGATTTAAGTATCCTAAAAAGTATCCTATGTCCTTTGCCGTCCCGGCAATCCCGGGAAAATGTACGGTTCCCGTGTGATAAACGAATTTTGCGCAACAGAGTTGCCGGCATCATCTTGTCGTTTATACTTTTCAGGATCGGGACCGTATAGTGGCAATGATTAACGAGTTGGGCGGGGTGGTGGCGGAAAACACGAAGATGGAAATGCTGGCCACGCACTTCATATCCGTGCTCCCCGAAGACACGTTCACTGGCATGATGGTGTGCGCCCTCGCCACCGGCAAGTGGCTGCTGCATATCACCTTCGTCTACGACAGCTTCCGGTGCAAAAAGTTCCTACAGGTGAGTTCTTGTAATCACCCCGGTGGTAGGCATTACTGTAGATTCAACATTCAACAAGTGTATTCGTAAGGGCTCCCACAAAAAACTGCGAATTCGCATCGCATCGCAAATATCTGCAACAAACTCACAATAAAAATGACATTTCGATGCGATTTTCCACGAATTCGCAGTTATGTGTACTGCTTTGAACCCACTTTGAAAATATTTTTAATAGTTATTTTTATTAGATAAATATTATATCATATAAACGGTGCTCGAACTCAAAACGTGAGCCGCGCCGCATTACCGATTACACTATTTTGAATTTCAAGTCCATTTTAGGCTCACAGCACACAAATCACAAACGTATTGTAAACGTATATCGCCTCGAGTCATCGTTACTTTGATTTGTTGCAGGAAAATATGTATGAATGGATGAGGCATCCTAAACTCGTAGAAATAGATAACACCAGTATCGAAGTGGCGAAAGCGGCTGTGTATTGGCATTCCGAGCTCCAAGACGACGCTCAGTACCCATTCCAAGGGAAACAGGTTGTGCTGATTATGAAGAAAAAGTACAGGCAGTACTATCAGATGATTTTCAAAACGCTCAAAGCGAAACCGGTTACATACGACCCAAGGTGCGTTCGTTAGTATTTTACGTTGTAACTACCCCTTAAGAGCGGGCTGTGCAAT
The DNA here is from genome assembly GCA_905187585.1 of Cyaniris semiargus. NCBI lineage: Eukaryota > Metazoa > Arthropoda > Insecta > Lepidoptera > Lycaenidae > Cyaniris > Cyaniris semiargus. The sequence goes on along the minus strand of LR994554.1, from coordinate 8,903,265 downwards.
TTTGCTGTGTTTTCTAATAAGTATTACGATCCCGGAAGACGATTGAATCAAATGAAATTGAGATTTATTTAATCTTTGTATATTTATCTGATATTTAGCTAACGGAAAACACGATTCACTTATTTTGACTCGATAGTTTTATTTTTCGAAATTATGAATCTTTTTGGGCATTTTAACAAATATCTGTTACACTTATTGAGTTACTATCATTAAATAACTTGCACTACTACAATCACACACTTTATAAAATAATAGCTAAAGGAAATATTAGTATTGTATTTAGTTTTTAAGTAATCATCAAAAAACAGTTTTGGGACTTACGACCTTTACTTTCGTGCTATAATGCGGGAACCGTTGTTACGCGATATTGTTCACTATTAGCTGCAGCCTAAAGTACATTGCCCGGGAGCACGATTCATGGAATTATTGTATCACGATTGGAGGATAGCGTTGTGTGTAGGCGGGGCTAGCGTTTTCACAGCGCGCTCTTAAGGCTTCAGTCTCGAAATCAGCAGGCAGCGGGGCGGGAGCGGTGGCGGCGCGGGAGCGTATAATATATAATGTATAGATTTACATGGAACGTAAATCCCTCCCGCCCCGCTGCCCGCTGATTTCGAAACTGAAGCCTAAGCGTTTTTTTAAGAAGATGATTCATCTTAAAAAACCTACAGGAAAACAAAAATATATGCGCATAATTTGGTTTCTGAGTTTTTAAATACGATGCAATGCTCTAAATATTATATTTATTATTATCGTTAGAAATTAGTAGAAAGCACGTTATGCGTATTTCTTGCTTTTACAACGCTTTGCCGCTTTGATGCTGTTAAAAAAAAAGGGGACACATTTTATGGTGGATTTACACGGGTGTCTAACGGGGCGATTTTAGTCACCCGGCAAGTCACCAGTCGAATCGCCTGTCCAAGTCGAATCGCCACCCCATTTACACGGGTGACTAACGGGGCGATTTTAGTCACCCGGCAAGTCACCAGTCGAATCGCCTGTCCAAGTCGAATCGCCACCCCATTTACACGGGTGACTAACGGGGCGATTTTTGTCACCCGGCAAGTCACTCGCTACAGTAGTATTCGCAGCAAGCGATCGCTTGCGACTGAGCGTTTGCACGGTCGATTTTAGTCACCAGCAGCATGCGCCGCTGGCCGCACGACTTTGGGGCTTGCGACTTTAGCCGCATGCGGCGTAGTCGAATTGCCATTTACACGGTCGATTTTCGCCGTGCGGCGTAAATCGTGCGGCTTTAGTCACCCGTGTAAATCAAGCATTACCACTTTGGAAGAGTCTCTCTCGCAAACTATTCAGGTTAGAAAAAAATGATATTACAAACCTCAATATGATTTTTGAAGACCTATCCATAGATACCCCACACGCATAGGTTAGATGTTTTTTTTTTTTTATTTAAATATAAAAATATTTAAAAAAACTACTTGCTAGATTTCGTTCAAACCAATTTTCGTTGGTAGTTTTTATAGTAAAGTACATCATATATTTTTTTAGACTTATAATGAACTTACTTTAGAAGTTAGAGAGGGGGGGGATGATATTAGAAACCTCAATATGATTTTTGAAGACCTATCCATAGATACACACGCATAGGTTAGGTGAAAAAAAATTTTTTTTGTTTCAGTTCTACCTATGGGGACCCCTAAAATTTTTCCATTTTTGTATCAAAATCTTAATGCGGTCCACAAACTTCATCTATTTACCAAGTTTCAATAGTATAGCTCTTATAGTTTCGGAGAAAAGTGGCTGTGACATACGGACGGACAGACAGACAGACATGACGAATCTATAAGGGTTCCGTTTTTGTAATTTGGCTACGGAACCCTAAAAATGATCAAAATCTAGTCTAGAAAGTTCGTAAAAAGTAAAACAGTCCTATAATACTAATTGTCGAGTACATGAACTATAAAATATGAAATCGATTAAATATAACAAAATTAATCAAGCTTGTGCTGAAGCATACCTATGCTGTATGCACCATAGTTTCGGATTTGTGACGCCAGTAGCCAGCACTTTCTTTTTATTAGAACTATAGGTGGTAGCACTCGCCGTGTAAATAAGATAGAACAATGCGTTTCGGATTTCCACCACCGGCGGAGCAATCGTAAGTTGTAACGCACACCCATCGTACTTTCCATAACGTTACGCAACCGATAGCGATGCAGTTTGGCGCCAAATTTGACATTGCTCCTTTTTTAGGGTTCCGTAGTCAACAAGGAACCCTTATAGTTTCTGTCTGTCCGTCCGTCTGTCTGTCCATCTCTCTGTCTGTCCGCGGTTTTGCTCAGAGACTATAGGACCTACAGAGCTGTAATTTGGCATGAATGCACATATTAATAATGCCGACAAAATGGTACATAAAATCATAAAAAATATATTTTTTTATGGTACCTTCCCTACACATCAAGCGGGGATGATTTTTTTTCCCGTCCACCCCATCGTGTGGGGTGTCGTTGGATAGGTTTTTTAAAAATATTATGAGTATTCATAGATCATTTTCCGATTTAGGGATTCGTTTGTGAAATATTAAGTTTTAAAGTGGAAAAAATCGTTAGAGGCCAGTGACCCCCCTTTTACCAACTAAACGGGGTCTAGAAATGTGAAAAAATTCACGGAAGTGCTGAATTTAAAAGGAACACTATCACGGCTAAGAAGACTTCATAAGTTATTGAGTAATAAACTAATAACTAATAGTCGATCAACTAAAAAAAATGTATTCGGCGAAGTATAAAGGAACTTTTCGTTCAAATTCCTTTGAAAGTAACTGAGATGATGTTGTTAGTAGTGTAAAACACGTTATAAATGTACATTCATTGACCATACAAAATTTTTAAAAAACTAGTGGTACTACGGAACCCTATATTGCGCGTGGCCCGACACGCACTTGGCCGGTTTTTTTTAAAAAAAAAGGCTTCCAAAAAGGAGGAGGTTCTATATAAAATATAAATATCAACAGCCCAACTGTTGATATATTTTTTTACTTAAGGTATTTTTTTACTTTCAGGACTCCAGGGAGTTGCTGCTCGGCAGATTACTGTTTCGTCGATATGAAGATCATTGAGAGAGTCAAGTTGAGATTCTTCTTCCACCACAAAGTGCCAGTTTTTCCCTACCAGTACATTCTGGTATACCTCTTAAAAAGAGGTCGTGTCAATGATGAACACAAATATTTACTACAGGACTTATCGAATATTAACGATAAAAATAATTATTTCAACAACACATATTAATTTTTATAGCTTTATTTTTGTAATTGAATTTTTATATCTAAATTGTTAAGATATTTTTAATTCTATTGACTGATAAGTGGGCCATATGAATATTACCTATAAGGAAATTTAAAATTTATTATTATATTATCTAGTAATGAAATTTTATTGAAACTAGAATTTATCAATTAAAATTTATAATTTTTCAATACTTGTATTATTTTTAACGCTTTATTTTCTTTGCAATGCAGTACTATCCAACTCTGACCTGATCCTTATTGCATTTCTTCGACCGAGACCACTTATTTTGAAGTGTTTCTGAATCTGTAGAAAGAAAAATTGAATAGTATATATGTTACCGCAACTGCGTTCGCTCAGCAAGTCTTTTATCGCGCGAGTACATCTTTCCGCGATAAAAACAATCGGACTGGATTCAAAGTATCTTCATACCAAATTCCATGTGTATCGGATATGCGGTTTAAGCAAAAATGCTCAAAGTTAAAATAAGTAGGTAAAGATAGATAAAAAAGAGGCGGAAACTTTCGCGTTTAATAAAATAAGTGTGGAATGAATATGACAAAATCAATTCTATGGAATTTAAATACATTGTAGCAACAGAAAATAGGTGTTTTGTCAGTGTTTAAGCGTTAATGTCGATAAGCACTTATTAATTAAACAGGTCTTCCTCAGCAATTATATTACTTTACTAAGATTTTTCGCAGTTATTAATATAAATAGGTAAATAAATGGATAGTTTACTTGGTTGTAAAAAAGCCAGAATGTTATAGTTCCGACTATTGTCCCCGCCATTCCTAAAATACTTCCCAATGTCGGGAAATCATCGGTATTTAGAATAAAGTGTTGCTCTTCGTCGTTGCAGCTACAGAAAGCGCTTATAATTAACATTGTAAACACGCAAATTTTAATTGTACATATTAATCAAAAAATCAGATGAAACTGTATTTTCGTCTTGCTTGACTTAAATAGGACTCAAATTGACACTCTTGAGTCTTGACCATGTCTTGACCAAAGATAATATAACACTGACCTCCATTATACAAGTACACAATGGAGGTCAGTGTAATATAATCACTACTCTCTTGACGGTCTCTCACATTGGAACATGGAAGAAGGATGTTATATCCATGTTCTACGAATAATAAAAACTATCCATGTTATATCCTTCTTAATTTCGAGTGTAAAATACCGGTTTTAAACAGGTTGTAACAATACTAAGTGACAATAATTTAGGGCAGGGGACTTTTTATTTGGTCTGAGGGGCAGGGATGGCGAACCAATGGCACACGTGCCACCAGTGGCACGTGACATAAAATTTGGAGCACGCTATTGGTCACAAAACTAGTATCGAAATAATTATTTTACCAACAATGAAGGTTATAGATCCACCTCTGCGTAGTGAGCACCAAATTAGGCAAATTTTGAAATACGCACCGAATATGTGGTAATGCTTGGAACATAAATTACTTTGTTTGACGTAGTTTCACATTCAATTCATTATATTTATGCCGCATAGTGCGCTTTAGTGCTGCAATTGGAAAACACATATAGACCATGCGTGGCAGCGTGACCGGTTTTTACCAGACATATCTTTTAACTTATCCATCATGCTTACTAAACTAATAATGGTATCAAAGCAGTTGAACCGCCGAAAGTCTTATTAATCCTTATTGTTTCAGAAGACATGAACGTGAAGGGTGAAACCAATAATAGGTTATAGGTCTTTTAATCATTAAGATATAGTAATTCACGCCAGCTTTACATATACATGCAAAGTTTCATCATTCCAGTACTAGCCATTTCGACGATAGAGCTAAGACGATCGGACGGATATTAAGAAACTATTTTTTTTTTACCAAGGAGAAAAGTTATAACAAACGACTTATAAACATAATATTATATATTTTTTGTTTTTAACTTTTAACATTAAAGTATTTACTTGAATCCTTAATAACTTCATGTTTTAGATTATCAAATAAACTTGAAGAAATGTCTATTGTATAATCATCCTTTCGTTCTGCTATGTAAGAAAATATAGGTAGGAATATTGGTTTTATTTCTTCAATATCACTGGTTTCAATTTGATTTTCCAAAGCCGTCAATTTACTTGCAGCATTAAATACTTTGGAATCATTTAAAGGAGGCTGTAGATATTTATTCTGAAATAAAAAAAATGTAGTAATAATTTAGGAACATAGGCTGCACACAATTTTAAGATTGTCCGACAATAAGGGAATGGAGGAGTAAGCACGCGCAGTGATCATACGGATCGTTAATGGTAGATCGCGAACGGACGGTGACACGTTATTGGTAGATGTTCTGCACCTACCCCCACCAGTTCTATTGAGCGATCTTAGACGTAGGTTACACGATCAGTTTTTCATCAATCTGATCCATCAATCTGATTGACGGAATACTGATGGTTATAAAAAGTACATAATCTATAGGTCTACCAGAATCTGATGGCAAAAAGTGAAAAAATAAATTGACTAGCAATACCGGGGTAATTGGAATAAAACATTTTGATCCTTTTTTTTTTCTTATAGCGGCTGATTCTGCGTGTTAATTATGCAAATTTAAAAATTTATCAAATGATCAAGGATATTTTTTAAAAATCTGCTGTCAAAAATTGCCATCAGATTCTGGTAGACCTATACACACAGTCTAAGAATCTACATAAAGGAGATACGATTTTATAAACGACTAGCCTGTTAGTAGCCAACATATTATGTTGTAGGTGACAATATCTCTTTTTAAAAATGAGTGTTTTAGTATGCAATTTATACTTACTTTCATACAAGATACATAATTTTTAAGGCAGTACAACATACAAGCTTCAGTGTGCTCTGTACGATTGTTCTTCTCAGTCACTACTATTATCATTACAGCAGTGTGGAAGAGATCTAAGATTTTCGAAGCTTTGAATTGTGCTAGACTGTCCCACATTTCATTCCATTCTCGAAGGGTGCTGGAACAAAATTGCTGAAAACAAATATTTATAAATTATTCAGATGTAGTACTTGCAGAACCTGACCTATTTAGATGACTCATAATATAACGTTATATAGGTATATATAATATGAGTTACAGGAACATTTCGTCGCTTTTATCGTAACATTATTATACAGGGTGTAACAAAACTAAGTGATAATACTTTAGGGTGCGTATGGGTCCCCTTTATAGAGTTCGATGTGAAAGTTGCAGCGCTGAGAGGGCAACTTTTTTTTTAACTTTTGTATGGGAAAATGCATGATGCTGAGGCGCTTGCCCATACAAATCACAAAAAAAATTTGCTCTTTCAGCGCTACTACTTTCACAGTAAACTCTATAATATAAGGGACACATACACACCCTAAAGTATTATAACTATGTTTTGTTACACCTTGTATATACAGTCGTGGCCAACTAATTAGGGACGCTATATCACGAAAACGCGTGTGTTTCTCTCAAGGCCGAGAAACCATTTCTGAACGTAGCTTTAAAGCTTTTACCATTGACAACAAGTAAATTGACTAGCACTCTTAATATTTAGTGGTCAGGAAAGGAAATAGCTACTCGCCATCGCTATTTTCTCATTATTGACTAATATATGGACAATTAATTAGGGGTAAAATTTTGACTACAAAATTAAATATGCTGGAAAACATTTAAATGTTTATTATATAAAACTAGACGTTCCGCGCGGCTTCGCCCGCGTAAATTAGATATTTCACAGACAAATCAGTCTACAAAAAATAGCCTATAATCCTTCACGTGTTCTACTTTTTATCTGATCCAAATAACAGAAAAATTGCTGTAGTAGTTCGTGAGATAAGCCCTTTCAAATAATTTCCCCCGTTTTTTCCACATTTTCTTCTATTTCTTAGCTCCTATTAGTTTTAGCGTGATAAAATATGGCCTATAGCCTTCCTCGATAAACGGGCTATCTAACACTGAAAGAATTTTTCAAATCAGACCAGTAGTTCCTGAGATTAGCGCGTTCAAATAAGCCCTTTCAAATAATTTCCCCCCGTTTTTTCCACATTTTCCTCTATTTCTTCTCTCCTATTAGACTTAGCGTGATAAAATATAGTCTATAGCCTTCCTCGATAAATGGACTATCTAACACTGAATGAATTTTTCAAATCGGACCAGTAGTTCCTGAGATTAGCGCGTTCAAACAAACAAACAAACAAACAAACAAACTAACAAACTCTTCCGCTTTATAATATTAGTATAGATGTTAATTAACAAAATTTGAAAAAAAAAGAAAATGAAAAACTGACATTCTAATAACCGGTATGGTTTCCTTTGTTGGTTAAAACCATTTGACATCGGCATGGCATCGATGCAATCAAATTATTGCAAGTTTCTAAGGGAATATTATTCCAAACAGTTTGGAATTGCTCGTGAAGCTGATGAACTTTTTTCTTGGCTTCGTACCATAAGTGTTCGATTGGGTTTAGGTCTGGGCTGTTTGCGGACCAATCTAGAACCGTCACTGACTGCTCCGCTAGGAACGATTTGACGGACTGCGCTGTATGCTTTGGGTCGTTATCGTGTTGGAACGTCCACAACCCTGGCAACACTTATTTAGCATACGGTATCATAGTTTCCTCTAATATTTGTTTATATTGAAACTGGTCTAGTTTTCCTTCAAATTTTTTTATAGGCCCTACTCCATGTCCTGAAAAACAGCCCCAGATTTGAATATTGCCTCCTCCATGTTTCACCTGCTTGTTTGTATATTTTCGATTCGTGGCCGATTTTATTGGCCGTCGCACATTATTGTCTGCCGCCTGATGAAATCAAATTTATCTTGGTCCCGTCAGAAAATAGCACATTTTTCCATTCAGCAACAGTCCAATGTCCATAATTCCTTGCAAACGCCAATCTTGCTTGTTTGTGTTCTTTCTTCAGTAACGGAACTTTCCGTGCAACTCTTCCTACAAGTTTTGCCTCCACTAGCCGCCTTCTGACAGTCCTCGCTGATACTCCAGCATTCAATTCTGGTCCAAAATCTTCGCTCTTGATATGAACGGAACCCTTAAAGGGGTCTCTTTTCTCGAGAACAATCATTCTTCGATCATCTTGTGGGGTGGTTTTTCTTGGTCTCTTCTTTCATGGAAGGTAGGCACACTTTCAGTTGTGTTATGCGTTTTGAAATATGCCACAGCATTGTAGATCATGTTTTTTGGAACATTCCAAATGATCTGCTATTTTCCTGTACGGCCACCCACGTTGGTAAAAATTGATAATTACTTTTCGCATCGTTGCGTCACAACTCTTCTTTCGACCCATATTTTTAATTATTTAATGAGTTTACAAAACGCACAGTAACGATTTTTGCATGTTTAACACACAGAATCAGCCGCTATAAGAAAAAAAAAAGGATCAAAATGTTTTATTCCAATTACCCCGGTATTGCTAGTGTCAATTTATTTTCTCACTTTTTGCCATCAGATTCTGGTAGACCTTTGTTGATAGGTGGCCAGATCTTTTGTACCATATTTATTTGTTGATGTGTTTTTATATGTTGTATACGAGTAGTATGTATTTATTTTTTATTTTATGCTATGAGTACTATCAGTTAATATGTTTATAAAGTAACAGACACTAATATCGAATATAGGTGATAATAAAAGGACTTGAATAGTTAATATTGCTTTGTGTCTTAACTGTCCCTAATTAGTTGACCACGACTGTATTTGGTAACTTAGCGTTTTGGGAAAAATAAACAAGTGCCTGGAACATGTCATGAACAACATGACGACTATCCGATGTATTAATTTCACTGACCTCCATTATACGAGTACGCTGGACTAATGATACCCTTTGAAATGACAGCTATTTTTTGTGCCTATTTGAAGCGGAATCAGCTCCCCCCCCCAACTAAATTTGGCGTGAAAATGACGTTTGAAAGTCGCCATATTGGCGCTGATAGCAGTAGTGGGAGTATTTGGAACGAATACTAGTGATGACAACCAATAACGATTAAGCGACCATTTGCAAGTTACGTCAAATTTAGTTCTCTTCCCTCTCACTGGGGGCGCTGATTCCGCTTCAAATAGGCACAAAAAAGTGGGTATCATAGGTCCAGCGTACTTGTATAATGGAGGTCAGTGATTAATTTGCACTATAATGACGACTGACGTCACAAGTCACAACTCTGAACTTAAGCGTGTCAAAATAATTAATCATAGATTTTAAAATATTTTTTCTAGCTGAATGTAAAACTTATTGGATAATTAGACTAACCTGTGAGAGCCAGAGTGCTAATCTTTCTTGATTTACCTCTTCATCAATAGATATACCACTTAATGTTTCTATGAACGAATTGCCTGGTGGTCCCCACAGACGTCTATAGTAGTACATATTTAGAGGATTCATATTCTTTAGTTTCTTTTTCAACCATTCCCTGTCTTTTTCTGGAAAAAAAAACGAGTTAAAAAGTTCCATAAATCATAGTTAAACTTAATGCTTTGTATAAATTACTATAAACCATAATATTATGTTAAATACATAAAAAAATTGACTGTAATGAATAGGGCATATTACGCATAGGCCGAAGCAGAGGGCGCCACTGACACATATATTTACTATAAGTAAATAATCTGACATGTTGCACACGTCATATTAGAATATTGTCAAACATCGAATAAAACCTTTTGTTTCACAAAACATTGCAGTAATAATATCCTATTGAATAAATGATTTTCAGTTTTTAATCAAAAAATATGTTTTTGGTCTAAGCAATATTAAACCTAAACCTCCAATAATATTGTGCAATATTATTGGAGGTTTAGGGTTAATATTGAACAGTTTGAGCTAGTTTAATTTTTATTGCGCCATATTTTCGACGACCTCTGTGGCTCAGTGGGTGAGCGCGTTGGTAGATCAAGCCGGGGGTCGCGGGTTCGAATCCCGCCGACGGACAAAAAGTTTTCAAAGTTCCTGGGTCATGGATATGTATTAAATATGTGTATCATAATTCATATAGTAAAAATCTTAAATATATGTATAGTATCAAAGTATTAAATATACTTCCGTTGTCTGGTATCTGTAACACAAGTCCTTTAGGCACTTAGCACGGGGCCAGACCAACGTGGTGTGAAGCGTCCACTGATATTATTATTATTACTAGACGTTCCGCGCAGCTTCGCCCGCGTAAATTAGATATTTCACAGACAAATCAGTCTACAAAAAATAGCCTACGATCCTTCACGTCTTCCATACTTCTTATCTGAACCAAATAACAGAAAAAATTATCTAGTAGTTCGTGAGATAAGCCCTTTCAAATAATTTCCCCCGTTTTTTCCACATTTTCTTCAATTTCTTCGCTCCTATTAGTTTTAGCGTGATAAAATATAGCCTATAGCTTTCCTCGATAAATGGGCTATCTAAGACTGAAAGAATTTTTCAAACCGGACCAGTAGTTCCGGAGATTAGCGCGTTCAAATAATTTGCCCCCGTTTTTTCCACATTTTCCTCTATTTCTTCGCTCCTATTAGTCTTAGCGTGATAAAATATAGCCTATAGTTTTCCTCGATAAATAGACTATCTAACACTGAAAGAATTTTTCCTGAGATTAGCGCGTTCAAACAAACAAACAAACAAATAAACTAACAAACTCTTCCGCTTTATAATATTAAGTATAGATTATATTATATTAATGTATCAATATTATTGTAGGTTTAGGGGCCGCCTTATGTCTAAGGCGCCTACCACACGTGCATGCTTGACCACAGTTTTGCTTGCGCATGCCGGCTTGTACACTGAACATTGTGCGTGTAGTTGGTAAAACGGTAGTATGCGCAAGCCCCAAAGTTTGGCTTTACGGTTTTTAAACTTGCTTAAAATTCTGGCATGCGCAAGCCTTCGTGTACAAGCTTGTCTGCGCGTGTGGTTGGACGTTCAGTGTTCAAGCCGCTCTTTGTCAGTCAAATGGTGTTAAAATGCGCGAACGCTGCTAGAAACTGGAGGATTTACGTACATATAATGGTCAGTTCGCAACTGAATTAATTGAATTATAAAAATCTCTGCCCGCTCTGTGGAAGATCAAATCGAAATGTTATTCTGACAGGATTTTAAAAAATACGCATATGAAAAAAAATGATTTCATTTCTGCATTATCAATTTTTTCACTAGCAAACACTGGAAAAATAAAAGCAGAAGAAATAGCTCTTAATTGAGAAACATTGTTTATTGATCTCGGCAAGAATGTGGCTTGCACATGCATAACTGTGCCTTGTGAGTTGTGGACTGTCGTAGATAAGTCAGTCTTACTGCTTATATCTTTTTATGCGAGAAGCATGCGCCAGCAAAACTGTGGTCAAGCATGCACGTGTGGTAGGTGCCTCAATCTATTAATTTTACTACTAACGTCAATTAAAAATTTTTAGTCTCGAAAATTATTAATTGACACCAAAAATCTTACCTGGTATATTAAAATCATAGGTATTAAAAATTGATGTTACAATATCCAAGACTGTGTCTAAAATATTAGGTTTAAACGCCATAAATGTATTTAATTTCCAACGCATACGGTTCAGTATCTGCGCCAACATAATCAACATTGGTGCTCTGTGTTGTACTATCTCCGATGGCTTATATGTTTTATGTAAGAGCTTGCAGTGAAAATGTATTTTATCAATATCATTATTTTTTAATCCCAATTCAATGCTTGGCAGTATAATCATGTTAAGCAGCTTCAATTCTGGTAATAACTCCTGGGATTTTAACTCATTAATAAATGTTATAACATTATTTGCTTGAGCTTCACTTTCAAAATTATTTTTGTCAATTATCTCTTTTGTTACCATAAACACAGAGCTTTCATTTTCATTATCATATCTGTAATGTGAGTATTTTTGCAGGAATATCATCACTTTTGCCATAATATTGGTTTGCTGAAGGCTCTCTGAGGCTAGGAAGAAAATTTTTGTAAATACTTTTCTAGGATTTTGAATAAAAACATCATATATTTGAGACAAATCATCTGCTGGTAATGATATGAGTTTATTGAAGATTTTTGTGATCATAGCATCCAAATCTTCAGTAGTCAGAGAGTCATTAAAAACATGGTCAAAATGTTTATCAAGCAACTTTTGTTTGGTTTCACCAGTGCAGTTCTCGAAGCACTTTATTGCTAGTGATTTAACACTCTCACTTTGTGTCTCAGACTTTTTAAAATTACAATACAGGATGTCATATAGTTGACAAGCTTCATCATTATTGTATACATGTATATGAGTGTATATTCTACTAAGTAAACTTTCCTCTGTGCAAAGACTTTCTCTATAAATCAAAGCTTTTAACCACTCAACACTTTCATCAGTGTCGTTAGAAATTGATTCTTCAATAGTTTTTGTATCCACTTCATTTATGATTTCTTTTAAATCTTTTGGCTTAGTGGAGATTAGCTGTAATATGACCCACACATGTTCAATTTCATTGAGGAATTCAGGATAGTTAGTTGTTATTTTATAAGCTACATCTCCAATTTTATTTTGTAGGCTTACACCATTTTCCTCAAACTCACTCCACGAACAAAAGACATCTATACTAACATCAGAGAGTAGAGATTTACTAGTTTCTTGGAGAGCTGTATTACATTTAACTAAATGTTCATTAACAAGTTTAATATCCGGCTCCTTGTCAGCATCACATAAACTTAAACATTCATCCTTTATTATTTCTGAAGGTATAGTTGAAAGGTATACCTCGTTAATTTCTAGTGTTTGAGCATCTTTTTTAGTGAACATGAAGAAGCAATCATTTAGTACAAAAAGATAAGCGTGTATTCTATCTCCCATGTATTTATATAAATCATCTTCACTTATATTATCCAGTTTGTGTGAATTAGGTGGTTCCAAGAAGTACTTCAAACATAACAAAAAATTATCATATGCTCGACTTATAATTTTAGTATCTAATTTAAAGAATATAATTTGATAAATAAGTTTGTAGCATGAGGCGGTTAACAAATGTAGCCTTTGTAAGCAATCAGTGGGACTAAAGTACTTGAAGTTCTCTATAAGTGATGTTGCAACTTCCACGGCAAGCATCGGATGAGTAGAGAATAATACTTCACCAATAATTGTATCAATATTAAGGTTCCACAATATTTCGCACATGACGTACCTGGGTAGAGTAGGTAGTGTTCCAATAAGTAGCTCTAGGTTCGGATTCTCTTTCATTTTTTCTAATACTGGTAGATCTGAACTAAAAATAACAAATAGAGCTAACTGTCTTAGCTTATTGTGCACATCTTGCTTGTATTCGCCATCTCGACAATATTCCACTTCCTTGATAAATTCTTGTATGCGAGTGAGCAGGTAATCTATCCGACGCTCATTACCTGTAAAGAGTTTTGAATTATTGGAATAAAATAAGATAATAAGAATCTAAACAAAATTTACATCTCAAACACGGTACTTACCTGCCTTTTCTACTATTTCCGATATGGAAATAACATCATCCGCAGCATCAACAATACCTTCGAAAATGGCCAAATCATTAGTGTATTCCATTGTGATTATTAATAAATGGGAGCAAATAATTGTAGAAATTTAAAATAATCTTCAAAAACCTTTTGTTCGCGGAATTTTAGCGGAAAATAACTTATTCTTCTTCTTCTCCAATTTCCTTTTGCAAACTGTCAAATGTCAATGTCACTTGACTTTTTTTTGTTTTTATAGAACGTTTATGGCGTACAATTTATAGTTACCGGTCGCTGGCTGCTGCCTGCTGCTCACACGCTGCTCATCTGCCAATCAACGAATGACATACTCACAAGGAGACAGTACATTACTCATGCTGGTGGTCATGCAGGGTCCACCAAACGCATAAGGCTACATAATACATATATTTTTTGTAGATTTCTTCTTTCTTTCCTCTGCCTAGTTTAAAAAAAATTGATAATGATAATAAAAGATTTTTAGGAGTTAATTACTTTAATATATTGAGATTATGATCCACTTACATGACTGAAAAATAACATTCTGCCGTGCTAGCATACGCCAACGAGAAAATTTTGTCTACACGTTTTCTCGATGTTAACTGGTTTATCTCTTCATCTCTATTGACCCTAACTTGACATACATTTTTTCTCGTACGTCTGTCGTCAAAATTAGAGATAATTTTGTTTTTTTTTATATTATGTGCTATTTTTGTCTATATACTAACGAACTATATACGAACGAGAAATCTATCTCTCGAGTCTCGACGTACGCATGTTAGTGAAAAAGAGATATATATCGATATCGACAATATCACTACGCCCGAGAGTGAGATATCCACGAGATATCTCGTTGGCGTATGCTAGGGGGGCTGGCCATGACACAAAAGTTGGGTACACAATAATAATTTCTTAAATATTGAGTCGGAAATTTTAGAATTATTGAATGTTTCACAACATTGATTAAGTTGTGACTATATGCTATTATAAAAATTTCGTTACTGACTCCAAGTTTCTCTTAGCACTCGCAAAGTTCGGATTTATTTGTAAAGCTTTTTGGTACATCTGAACTGCGAACTCATATTTTTTCCAACGGTGATATAGGACACCTGAAAAAAAAACAACCTTGGTATATTTTATCATTTCTCTTGGGCTATTTATATTGATAGATAAGTTCTCGAGACTAGAAATAAGAATAAAAGAGTTCAAGCCACAACAAAAGCTATAAAATCCATATCCATACTTCCATACATATTTTAAAAACAAAATTGTGTCTGTCTGGCTATTTGACCGTGACCTCCTAATGCTTAAACTGCTGAACCAAATTTGATGAAACTTGGTATGCAGATACTTGATGTCCCGGGAAATAACATATTGATAGTTTTAATTCCAAAAAATGTACGGTTACAATGCGGTAAACTTTAACAATTTGCGCTTAGACCGCTGAACCAATTTGGACGGAAATTAGTATGCAGATACTTGATGGAAAAGGATATAGGATTTTTGTTTCGGAAAAATGTTCGGTTCCGACACACGACTTTTTTCGCAACGTAGCTGCTGGCGTCATCTGGTTTAATAAAAAAATCAAAATAATGGCGTTCTGTTGTTTCGCTCGTAGTTTCGACCATAGACACTATTAACTAATAGAAGATGTTAGAGTTATTCACAGGTGAATTATGGCAGAAATACAGGCCAATAGAAACCTTTAGAAGCTGAAAAATAAATTTACCTAGATTAGCAAAATGGATAGCTTGGACTTTATCCCTGTAGTTGTTTATAGCTATTATGAAGTGTTTTTCGGCATCTTCGTAGCGGTTAATTTTTCCGTAAATATTGGCTATAGCAAAATGGACCGACGGAGAGTTCGGAAGATTTTCCAGAGCTCGGGGTATAATTCTTAAAGCTGTATTGGTCTGACCTGTAAAAGTAAGCAGTATTTGATTGTGTATTTTTGAATATCACCTGTGGTACTGGTGTCATGCTCAAAAAGGATGGCCTATTTTTAGGAAGCCGTATTTTTAGGGTACCGTAGTCAAAAACGAACCCTTATAGTTTCGGTCTGTCTGTCCGTTTGTCTGTCCGTCTGTCCGTCTGTCTGTCCGCGGTTTTACTCAGAGACTATAGGACTTACAAAGCTGTAATTCGGCATGAATGCAGATATTAATGATGCCGACAAAATATTTTTTTTATGGTAAGTACTACCTCCTTACCCGACCGTGTTTCTTTCTGCGCCGCTACTGACAGAGCAACCACACCGTGTGGGATGTCGTTGGATAGGTATTTTAAAAATATTATGAGTATTCATAGATCATTTTTCGATTTAGGGATCCATTTGTGAAATATGAAGTTTCAAAGCGGAAAAAATCGTTAGAGTCCAGTCCATTCAGTTTCGTAGAAAATTTCTACTCACACGAGCGTAATTTTGTGAGTCATGATTAATATGAAAAATAATTTACGCGACCCAAATTCTGCGACTCACGACTCACAAAATTACGCTCGTTTGGCCTCACCCTAAATAACAATAAAATTAGCACTCATTTTTCGTCTGGCATAAATCTAAAAGTTACAGATTTTAATTTAATGTGATTTTTGTGACTGCATACTCTTTACTAACTTCTGAATTCTCATGTATTATTAGCATGGCTTCACGGACCACTTGGAATGCTTTCAGGGACCACCAGTGGTCCGCGGACCACGGGTAAGAACCACTGATGTAGACACTTGAAATTTTCACAAAATCCTCAATTATATGTGTACTTTAATATAAAATAATAAAATTAAAATAAAATAAATAATTAAGGGGGCTCCCATACAAAAAAAAAACAAAAATTTTCCCTATTTTCGATCTATAACAGTACGGAACCCTTCGTGCGCGAGTCCGACTCGCACTTGGCCAATTTTTTTTGCTCACCTGTATTATCAAGCAAAGCCAGTAGATTAGTCCACGCAGATACGTGGCTCGGGCTTAAATCGATCGCTTTGAACCAATTCTCCATCGCACCATGAGTTTGGTTAAGTTCTAAGTACTAAAAGAGAATGAGACAGGTATATCCTATGTAAGAAGATCGAGAGAGATAGCACACATTTGAAAAAACGAATAACTATAACCCGATTGCAATTATTGAAACTGAGGTATGTACATACAACTATAAGTATTAACTACATTCAATGCATTTCTTATATGACCCAGTAACATTGAAAGTTTTTGTTCCCTTTTTGGGATTAGAACCCGCGGATTCGGCATGAGCGTCGCCGCGCTAACTACTGAGCCACATGGCGCTCACAAATTATGAAGGAGCAGCTTTAAGCCTTGAATCTTACCAGATTTCCTAAATTGTAGTAGCAATCAGGATATTTATTTCTGAAACTCAAAGCCATCTTATAAGCTTGCTCGGATTCCTTGTATTGCTTTGTGTTAGCTAGCACTATTCCTAAGTTCATCCAGGCGGCAGGAAAGTCCTTTCTGTAAAATAGTAAAGTTGATGTAAAATCTATACTACACTGTCATCAAAAAACGAGGCACAGAATTTTATACAAATGTTGAAATATTATAATAATTCGCACCTTTAAAGTAAAAACGTTACTAAACCAAATGTTACATAAATTGAGGTATCAATGCCATCTATTTAAAATAAACGTAAACTACAAGATACACTTTGTTTTTTTTTTGCAAAATGTTGTGTTTTGCGCCATTTAGGGTGGGTTGCACCGGAGGCGTGGTTATAGTTACAGTTATGGTCAAAGTTATGGTTATAGTTAAGGCTAACTTAACTTTAACCTTAACTTTGGCCACAGAATTTGACAGATGTCTGTTGCTGGTCCGACAAGGCTTTAAATGAACGTGGGCGGGGGCGCTGCTGGTAAAGGAGAACTGTCAAAAATGGCGTTTTTGTATGATGACAGCGTTAGTTCCTTTTTTCGCCACGTTCATTTAAAGCCTTGTCACAGAATATATATTAGTAGTACCAAGCCTTATCGAGCTCTATGGTTATCGTTAAATATGGAGTCCATTATGGCCTTTACCAAAGATTTGACATTTTGCATTGTAGTTATAGTTAAAGTTACAGTTATACTTAAAGTAAGTTGGTGCAACCCACCCTTAGCGGTAAAGCAAAGCGTTACTAAGCTGAGTTATGATCAGAGTGATAGAAGTGAACATTACTTTTGTTAGCTCAAAGTAGGTACCTATCTCTCGTGGATAGAGAAATGAAGCTGTGATTGTTGCTGTTTTTTTTAAATTGCTATTTCCAGTTGATCTGCTTTCAGTCAAAGTGTTTTAAAATGTTAAAGGAAAGATAATTAAAATTTAAGACAGTTACATACTGTCTTAACTTTTAATTATGTTAAATTATGAAGTTTTAATACTTTTTTTTTATTTAGTAACATTAGTTGCACTTACAATAATGAACAAAAAAATTAGTGGTAAAGTGTTACTATTGTTACGTGCCAGCCTGCTAGGGTTCGATGGATTTTGACGACCTCTGTGGCTCAATTGGTTGAGTGTGTGACAGCCCAAGCCGGGGGTCGCGGGTTCGAATCCCGCCGACGGAACAAAAAAGTTTTTCAATGTTCCCGGGTCTGGATGTGTATTAAATATGTTTATGATATAATAAAAATCTTAAATATATGTATAGTATAAAAGTATTAAATATATTTCCGTTGTCTGGTACCTGTAACACAAGTCCTTCAGGTACTTAGCACGGGGCCAGACTGACGTGGTGTGAAGCGTCCATAGATATTATATTATTATATTATTTGGAGAGAAAGACCAGCTGACTCTCTTGAAGACTTTATTCTCTTGCACTAGGTCTTACACAAAGCACTAGGTCCAAAACACTAAGCACTATCACTGTCCTAGGTCGTAGCCAAGTCGTAGGTTCACAGTGGTTCGCTATCGCGCAATCGCTATTGATTGATCACTTGTTTTCACTTCGAAGTCGCCTCGAAGATCGCTCAGACTAAACTGAATTGCCGGCTCGTCTACCTGCGGCTATTTATATGGGCCGAGACGAGTTCTGGACTGTACGAGAACATTCCTTTCGCGAATATACAAGATTCGCGTAAACAAGTGTTCAACATAACAAGGAATATTTCTAGAAGCCTAACGCCATCTAGTATCGAATAGCGGATTTACGCTGTCTGCGTTTCTTCCATAAGTTGCGCTGGTTTGACGCTAGATGGCTCTCTGTGTCCGTAACACTATAAAAATATAAATGAAAATAAATAAAGCTGTAAATATTATAAATATTAACTTTTTTAAATGGCATCTCATAATATAAACAGAGATCTATCATATAACTCACTCATTAAATACCTTATAAAACCCTGAACTCAGATTTTATTTAGAAAAAACAGTGAATATTTTCTAATATTTGCTCCCGTGTATCATAATTTCTGTGGTGCGAATATGAATTATGAAGTTTCGCCGTTCGAACTTTAACATCTAATACAAAGGTCCTCACTGTGTATACAGATGTTATGCTTAAACAATGCTTTGTTGTCTGATAAGCCGTAAAAATTACTTGACAGACAAGGACAAAACACTATAGTCTATAGCAGGGGTTCCCAATCTTTTTCAGTTATGGACGCCTTACTCTACCTACCTATTAGAAAAAGATACATTAATAAACACTTTTAACCCGTCGATCGTGGGAAAACGAGACACAATAGATATTCTATTGTGTCTCTGTCACCGGTGACCGTATGGGGTTTGATGAATTAATGATTATAGTTAGGTTAAGCAAGTAAATAATAATAAACAAATATTGAATCATCTACCTGCTGTACATTTACATAATAATATTATAATTTTATTTATAATAATATTTGTGCTTTTGGATAATGATGGAGTATCGACTCACGTGCGGCGCCCCTCCTGCCTTTCCACGGCGCACCAGGGCGCCGCGACGCACAGTTTGGGAACCCCTGGTCTATAGTATAACATAACTATAAAGGTGCCCATACACGGGACAATTATCGTGACGATTTTTCGCCTCGATGTTAAAATGGAACGAGTAATTGTACGTGTGTGGCAATATCGCAAACGATTTTATGGTCAAAAGATCGATTGGACGATTTTCTTGACGATCAATCGAAACGACAAATTGTCCCGTGTATGGGCACTTTAAGGGACTGTCCGCACTGCGAATTTTAATCGCGCGGATTTTATTTGCGCAATTTTTTTCATATAAAACACTATATTTTTAAAAGCAAGGAAAAATTATAATTGCGGAAGGGTGTTTGTCTGTTAGTCTTTTATGCCTATAATATTATTTATATATTTATTTGCTTTTACGAACTTACTTGAATTTAATTGCTGATCGTAAATATGATTCAGCTTCTGAGAATTGTTTCTTATTCTTCAACAGATTTGCCAAATTATTCATAGCTTGGTAGTATTCAGGATTTAAACTGAAATGTAATGTAGATTGTTATCAATATAATATATGTTTTTTAATTTAAAATAGTGAAAAGAACATTATTTAATTTTAGAATATAAAATTATGCGTTGAGTATAGGTTGTATACTCAAATCTCGCAACACAAAGGTTTTGCGCACACAAAGATTGTGGAGAAAGGACATAGGCTACTTCAAAGTTTATGCTTATGTCCTTCATCATGGTCGAGATCTGTCTCAAATTTTACTCCAATATGTTCAGTACTTTTTGAGTCTATATAAGGCAAAGAAATAAAATTTTATATTAGGTATACTACACGGTCACATTAACTTGACGCATCGAAATATATAACATGCGAGCTCCATAATGACGTCATCAAACCATGTGTCTAGTTAATTTGACTGTGTTGTAACTGTGACTGTAAATATTATACCTTATTGCAGTTTTATACTCAGAAATTGCCCATTCCGTGTAATTCCTTGCGTCCACGACTTTAGCCACATTGTAGTGCACTTTAGCGTTCAAAGGGCAGACTGAGAGACCGCTTAAAAACAGTTTATACTCGTTCTGCCAGTCGTAAGCTCGATGCCATGTTTTAAGTGCAAAAGTAAAAATAGTGAAATAGAATGGCAGCAGAATGAAAACCTGAAAACAAAAGAAAAGTTGTTACTTACACCCAAACTAATCTCAAAGATATATGTCGAGTCAAATAAAAAAGAAATTAGCTAGCAAAGTTAAAAAGTTTGAGGCAGTGGTCTTAAGTCTTGTTTTTTAAACCCCAAAATAAAGGATTAAGTTATAATTTTGAGTGTTTAAATGTTTTTTAATATATAACACGCAAACCTTATATTTCCTGCTCCTGTTATAAATTTTTTCTACACCAATAGCAATCAAAAGACAGTATCCGGCAGAAGGTATGTACAGTATCCTTTCAGCAATCACAAAACCAACAGGATAAAAGATGTTTGCGGCTGGCAGAAACGGAATGCCTATGAGCAACAAAGAGAATATTATGTTTCTGAAAAAAAAAAAGTTAAATATTAATTATGTAGAAATAAATTTAGAATGTAGATATTACAAAATACTACAATACTTTCAGAGTTCGTGCCAACAACATAGGAAATAATACTCTCATAGAAACTCAGAGATACATGACGTATTAGGTTCAGTACATAAGGATGTTAGTGTTACATACCTACATAATTGTTTTCTTCTTACATCAATACAATTAACTACAAATATTGCACCATAAATATACAGCAGTACCACAAATAATAATCTATAGTCTAGAAAATCTTTGATTAAAGGTATGCAGCCCATGGACCAGTCGTAGCAAAGCCAATGCGGCCATAATAACAGTACCGCATTGAGAAAATAAATATAATTGTAAGTAGCTACCTGAAAAAACAATAAATTAGTTGATTTTTAACCCATCAATCCCCAAGCGGCACCCGGCTGCAGCATAACAATTGAAAATCTATTGTCTGCGATTCCCACAATCGAGGTATTAAATAACTCTGGCAACAAACAGATAAAATTTTCTATGGTGTTGTACAAACGAGTTGCGGTTGGTTATATTGCAACTAACCGCATCTTGTTTATAAGCAAGTGGTGCACCATGTGGTTTAAGTGGATGTAGCCTATGCAGGGGAGTCCCCGGACGATATCTCCAATTCGCCAGAGATGCGTAAAGTATTTTCCCATGTAAAAACAATTGTGTTGTACAAACAAAGATATAATTTTATACTTACTCTTGAGAAAAAGCTTTCACTAAAAGCTGCTGGATTATCTATACTTTTGAATTCTGGTTTTGTTGCACCCATTATCATCCAGCGTCCATATAAAAGTAATGATAATGAAATAACTACAGACATCACTCTTCTTACAAAATAAGTTTTTTGATATGAAGATCTTATATTATTTTTAGATGATGGCATTTTATATTTTGTTAACAAAATATCATAAATGATACAGAAGCCCTAAAATAAAAAGATTTTTATAAAAATTCATGCATGCATGTAAAATGCAGCAGAAAACAAAATAAGGTTTAGGAAAAAGTATGGTCAAGGTTTGGTTTTGGATCTTTTCCAATTCATATTGATTTAGAGTGAAAACGAAGCTCAGTAGGGACTATGGACAGCTTTAATGCACTTTAAATGTCATTGCAAATGTATGCTTAGTTAAATACAAGCCAGTATCTTCTGCAGTTTAATACTTACAAGTACAGTTACACCATTTTCCTTGAACAGCATTGACATCCCTGATAGAATAATGCTCAGAGGAAGATAAATATTGCAAATGTTCTTATCCATGCCATAGTCATACAGAATTATAGCTGAAAAAAACGTTGTAGCCGCTAAAATGTCGGCTCGGCCAACAATACCACTCACAGCCTCTACGTGTACTGGATGTGTACAAAATAGAAGAGCAGCCAAGTATGGGATATCCAGCCTCTTTGTTTTATAATTCAGTCTCCTCCATATCAAATTTAACGTCCACCACACTAATACACAACATAATACGTGCAGAATTAGATTGACTACTTTAAAATGGTATGCAGACAGAACCTTGCCATTTAAATGATAGTTCAGCCTAAAACAAGTTTGAAATAAATTAATTTATTCGTGATATAGTTAATTATAACGTATATAATTAATTATTTATAATGTAAATACTTGCCTAAAAGTAGTAATAGTCAAAGGCCGGTACGACTTGTGACTCAGATTACTTTTGATGTCTGTTCCCCAAAAATCGCTGTAAAACGGGTCGAGCCATGAGTCTGACGCCAAATCTCTATTTTTGATTATTGCCTCGGAATCGTCGAATACGAAATCACCTTTTATACTAAATAAATAAGGTATGCTGGATAATAATCCTAGACATAGCAGTTTGCTTTGAAACATTACTGCCTAGTGCCTGCTACTGTAGTCTTCTTTACACGTTTATATCATAGTTATACGTTTACTTAACTGATAAAGGCATATTTTTATTTTGGTGTAAAGTCATTTGCAGACAAAAACTCATGTTTTTAAGATAATTTTTAATCTAAAAAGATACAGTTTTGAGCTTTTCATTTTTTGTTTTGACTTTCCATATATAAAAAAGTACTCTGTGGTTTTGACTTTTGACTTTTTGGACATGGGCACCATAGATAATACAATATATAGAGTAAAGAGAAATGGCACAGACTACGGAGCTACTGCCTACTAATGGCCGTTCCCAATATTTGATATTAAATCTCTGGTTTTGCCCTACTAGAGATAGGAATAGCTCTCATTAGACATTAAGAGACATTTAATTTATGTCAATTCAATGCAAATTCAATGTTAGCTGCGATCGGTCGTATGTCAAACCAGAGATAGATTGAATATTGGGAACGGCCGTAAGAGTTAGGTTACCCCGTTACAAATCACGTTACAAAACCGTTACAATACCGTATATATTTTTTTATAAAAAAATATTTGATGCTAGAATTCAACGAAAGATTATCGTCCGTATTACCGACTCACATATAAAATTAATTTAGCGTTCGTAACCAAAAAACGAATTTAACTTTTTTAAAACAATTTGAAATTTGGGTAAACTGTACAAATTAAAACGTTTCAGTATAAAAATATTTATTATCCTAATATCCTAATGTGACATAGAGGAGACACTGAAGTTACTGGTGAGCGGGGTGAGCGTGTGTTTGATGTCGAGGGCGTTCCGTGGGTCGCGCAGGGCTGCGGCGGCGTGCGCGAGCTGCAGCGCGCACTCCGGCGGCGCGGTGGAGGGCAGCGCCGCAATCTCCCGCTTTAACGCGCCGCCGACGCACGTCAGCAGCTCCGAGAATCCCAGAGAAATAGCCGCTCGTCGGAGACGGTTTAGCTCCTAGAAAGATGTAAAAAATATAAACAAAAGAAGGAACATACTGATAATAATTTTAACCCTTATAATATACATATTTTTATTACATAAAATAAAATGTTCTATCCGTATGCTGCTAGAAACAAATTCAAATTTCCCATGAGAAAGAGACGTGATATTGCGTGTTTTCCAATTTCAGCACTAAAGCGTATTAAACGCAATGACAAAGGAAACAGATGGAAGCGACATAGGTAAGTACAAAAAAAGCGTGGCCGGCGCCATATTGCCAAGAACTAAACATGGCGGTCTATAGCAACGATGTCAATACTTGGATATGGCATACGCCATCAAAACTGTAGCAATGTTTTTGCATGCAAAATGTGTATCGAGAAAATATTGTCGTCCTTTTTTGTCTTACAATAATAGCATATACTACTTTCTCTTTCACTCATTTTACGCTTTCAATGCATATTTTACGTAA
Organism: Cyaniris semiargus; assembly: GCA_905187585.1. Classification (NCBI taxonomy): domain Eukaryota; kingdom Metazoa; phylum Arthropoda; class Insecta; order Lepidoptera; family Lycaenidae; genus Cyaniris; species Cyaniris semiargus. The sequence continues at coordinate 8,878,858 of LR994554.1, read as the reverse complement.
TCAATGCATTAAACGCGTCCGACTGTCACCGCATCCTAAGGCACACTGCTCTCAGATGAGTGAGCTCACTCATTTCGAGCGTGACACATTTTCGCGCTGACGATTGTATGGAATGCCTCTTCTAAAGGTTATAATTCTATGGTCTATAGTGATGGGACACTCGGTTGATATTTGTAGAGGATATCGATAAACTAAGATTATGTGAGTGTCCTGTTATATGTGAGCAACTACGAATAATAAAAACTAAGGAAGAGTAACTGTGTCAAAAATTGTGTCCGCGAGTGACCTACAAAATGTGACAGGACTACATGCATACTTTATGCATGTATTCGGTACACAATATAGAAGTGACAATAATTGTCAACGGCTTTCTTTCGTAAATTTGAGTGTTAGTGTTTCGTAGCTATTGTCATATTTTAGTGTGCGAAAAGAAACCAAATTCAAAACGGTTGAAGTATGAGAGTTACGTTTCCTTAGTTTTTATTATTCGTAGGTAAGCAATAAACCATTTGAAGTTGCTCACATATTACAATAATATAGTCAAACCAAGTGCGACTTGGACTCACGCACGAAGATTGCCGTACAATAATAAATAGACAAAAATATAGGCGAATATAGTTTTTTATATACGAGCCCCCCTTAATTTTAATAAAATTATTTAACTTATTTTAAGTTTATTATTAATTATTTAAGTTGCCATTATTAATATCGGGCAAAAATCGCTAAAAAAAGTCTGTCAACTGCGAGTTGCACTGGCGCACGAAGGGTTTATAGTTTATTTTAGTTTTACCATAAATTATTAAAGTATGTATACAACTGAGTACTTTGTGAACATTTTAAGTGCCTACCTTTTGTCATTATTGATATCAAGCAAAAAATAGCAAAAAAAATCACGTTTGTTTTGGGGCTCCCTTAAATATTTATTTTGTTTTAAGTATTTTTTGTTATAGCGGGAACAGATAAATACAATCTGTGAACATTTCAGAAGTCTAGCTATAGTGGTTAATGAGATACAGCCTGGAGACAGATAGACGGACAGACATCGAAGTCAGTAATAGGGTCCCGTTTTACCCGTTTTTATGTGGAGATAAATAAAAGATAAATAAAAAAAAATACAAATTTATTGGTATTTTTTTCTTTTGCCCGCGAACTTTTTCATTCTGTGTCCTTACTGTCACACTTTTGCTCCAACTTCTTGGTTTGAGTTCGTTTCTGTAAACAAGATTTTTATGAACTTTTATTCTGCATTCAAAGTGGTGAAGTTACGAGTTACATGAAGCCCCACCTATAAATAAATAAACAATACAATATTCCATTTGCTATATTTTATTTGTTTGACAACTTAATTGGCCTATTCGGGAACTATCCTGATTTTGAAGCTGCTAAAGGGTTTAAAATTTAATAAGGCTATTTATTTTCGTGATGAGTACAGATATTTATTTGCACCTGCGTCAAGAGTGTTCCCTATATTTTTAATATTTTATATACATATTCTTTTTTGAGAACTGACATTGTCAGGTTGTCAATGTTGTTATATACGAGTACATACCTCTAAGCTGACAAGGGGAACTCCAGAAGTACTAGGCACTGGCTGAGTCTTAATCAAAGTGATTCCACTGGAAGATTCCACCGGAAGCTGGAAATACAAAAAAAAAAAAAAAACTGAACCAAGCAGTTTGTATGATAATAATATTATATTATCATTAGCTCTAAAATAAAAAACCACAGAAAAATGCAACATTTATCGTTGTAAAAAGTTCTTCACTCGATACATTCTTTCAAACTTATATGTATATTATTAAAATTGTTTTCCTACAAGAGAAGCTAGGAGGTTATGAAATGTGGAATAAAATTTATGGAATACATACTTACCAAATTTAAAACCCCTTTCTGCTAAAGGAGTTTTCTCTGGAATATTATTTTCTTCTTGTTTTATTTCTTTCAATAAATCATATTCACCTTGACCGGTACTTGGCTGAAAAGTAATAAATAATAATTAACATCAAACACTATAGTACAACGATGCTTTAAATAAACTGCTGTATCACTTTTAATTTAGGTTATAGAAGTTTGATGTTTACATAAAACTAGGCCTTTGCATCCGTTGTGGATGATTTATACAGTATTTTCAGAGCGAAGTAACCGCTCCTCAAATGATGTAGTGCCTGGGACAAGATTTAAATGTCAGTATGGTTGCGCAAGCACATACCACATTCTCGCATCATAGTCGGCCTGTTCCAGAGGAAAGAACTAGTCAATACGTCTGGGACCAACCATGAGCGGGTTTCCTCACGATGTTTTCCTTCACCGTACGAGCGTCCGTATTATGTACTTGAGATCAGAAAATGTCTCATTGGTACATGCCTCCACCCGGGATCGAACCTGCACCCTCTACGAGTGCGAACCAAAGGTCTACCCATGTTTACATAATGAGTAAAATTATTATTAGAATGATAACAGGACAATATGTACAAAGTAACTATCGAAATGACATTGATTTTGTTATGATTATGTGTTGTCAAACAGATTACGAGGCGGATTAAGGTTAAAATCTTTCAAATATATGATCAGATTCTTCACCATAAATTTGTTAAATTCGATAAAAAAGTACATCACTAAACGTCAAATCTACTAATTTCTATATTAAATAAATATCGAAAATCAAGCCATGTTATATTCTATTCTATCACAAATATTATTTATTGTGTAATTATTAACTAAATCAGCACATACGAAGTCAAGTCATCAGTAAAATAACAAATGTTTTAGTAAAAATATAAACATACCGATGCAAGGACAAACTTTTCTAGTTTTCCTTTTTTCTTGAGCCACATCCAACAACACTGCACTTCGGCATTAAGTCTTTTCTTGTCCGTAATCACTACACACAATAATTAAACAAAAATATCCATGAAATTTCCAATTATCCTCGATTTTAATTTAATAATACGACACTTTGACACTTTATGTACCTCGGAGAACTGGAACATAAAATGGCGGATCGGCCACGGTAGGCATTTTGAAGGCACGTTAAATGAAAAATGTTGCCATAGCAGCAAACACTGAAGTGTTGTTATCTTTTTCTACTGGAAAACGATGTAAGTTAGAGAATGACAGCATGATGTTTACTTATTCCGCATCAAAATGCATGGTATTTGTGTAACTGATTGTATGTATAGAACAATATGCCGAGTCCACTCTTTATAGGTCTGTGATTAAACGACATAGATCATAATGCTCAACATTGAATGTTTCAACTACAGAAACGCTTGGCAAAGTCGAGCATTCTCAAACAAATTAATTCCCGTTTGAATTAAGCATTAGCGAACCACAGCCTTTTGCACCATTGAGCCGCATTACGCTCAGCATTTGGAAAACGCAGAGCGAGAGACGCGATACTCCGCTGTCATCCTTGTTACATAAAACCAATCTACAAACCTTGAACAGGTGTTGTGTTTTATCGGGCAGTTTGCGAGCGTGTCGCAGCACCTTTTGCACGTCAGCGAGCAGCGCGTGCGGGCGAGCCCACGCGCAGCCCGACCCGCCGCCGCTGTACGACCGCCAAGAACGCACCGGGAACGTCTCCGCTGCAATACATATTTTATATTGTACAGTTAAGTCAACATTTTGGTCAACGGTTTGGCCAATTTCACCAACGCCTGTTAGTGTTAACAGCTTGTTAAAAAGTCATGTCTTCTCTTTCATTCATATGAAAAACGAAAGAAGTAATTTTAACAGTCGTTGATGAAATTGGACCTTAGTCTTAATTTATGTTGCATGGTGAATTAAACTTTTCTATATCTGTATAAAGGGTAATATTTACTAGGCGTAGCGTTATCCTCCGCGGGCCCCAGCTGATCGAGGGCCCCCAGCCAGGGTGCGGCGGAGGCCCCGGGGCGCAGTATACTGAGCAGCAGGCAGGAGCGGCGCGCGCGCGATACCTCGCACCACGCGCTGAGCGTGCCCCACCACTCGGGGCCCAATAGGACTATCGCCGCCATACCCTCCACCTAAAAGTGTTTGTTATTAGATATATAAACTAATAGGCCACACACAACTTTAAATGTAATACTGCGCTACAGGTAGCTACACTGCAGTGGATGGACACGACACGTCGCGGCCAAATATTTTTCGTATGAAATGAGGTAAGTCGCACTACGCAGCAGCTACGCGACAAGAAACGTCATTACTATCAAAATAAAATAAAAATAAATAAATAAAATAACGTGAAGTTTCGCGTCGCGTTGCTCCGCTGCAGCGTAGTGTTGCTTCATGCGGTCTCGCCTTAAAATAGTTTTGTGAAATTGCACACTGTACAATAACTAGCTACATATTGCACAGTCTTATTACTACTAATCATATTATATCGTCTTTGGTGCGTACTCGCCCCGCTACCTCCTTACCCCACCGCAATCGAAGTTAGTCAAACACTGCGCTCTTGTGTCGGGCATAGTTATGCGTAACCTATACAAAGTAAGAGAATGCAATAATATGGATGTTTACTTACTTTTAAAGCACCATGCAGTAGAACACAGAAGTTGGGGACTTTACTGGGATCCGATATGTCGTCTTCAGTACTTGTCCCTTCTGTACTTGTCCCTTCCTATAGGAATTGAGCAATTTATGGTAAACTGTCATTTTTAGATTTGTTGAAAGCATTTTAACCCTTCGATCGTGGACACAATAGATATTCTTAGTCTATGGATATTCTATTGTGTCTCGGTCACCGGTGACCGTATGGGGCTTGATGAATTAATTTAAACATGACTAATTCTCATGGAAAAACAAGCTCATTAATCACAACACATTTACCAGTTCGGTAGAAATGCTATGTGATGAGCTTGGTTTTCTGGAATGTTTGCCATTATTAATATAATCTAAAATAACTTTTAGAGTTTACTAATTTATTTTTATGTAAGCAGTGAAAAAAGCTCTTAATTTTGTGCTTCTCGACATTCACTGAAAAGATGGTAAAACTGCTGGACTTTAAAGGTTATCGGCACTTTTATCGGCACGCACGCGCCGAACACGCCGCATTTTAGAATTCGTTGTATGAAATGATGACGACCTCTGTGGCTCAATTGGTTGAGTGTGTGGCAGCTCAAGCCGGGAGTCGCGGGTTCGAATCCCGCCGACGGAACAAAAAGTTTTCAATGTTCCCGGGTCTGGATGTGTATTAAATATGTGTATGATATAATAAAAATCTTAAATATATGTATAGTATAAAAGTATTAAATATATTTCCGTTGTCTGGTACCTGTAACACAAGTCCTTCAGGTACTTAGCACGGGGCCAGACTGACGTCCATAGATATTATATTATATTGAAAATGATGTGACCCCTCGCACATTCGTCCGCACCGTACGCGCCGAATTTCGTGTACTATGCGGTGCGTTCGACGCGTACGGCGCGTAAGCTGCTGACCAAAGGTGCGATCAGCTTAAAATAATCATTAAAATATTAAGTACCTAAATGATTACCTTTGTTGGTGTTTTAGGATCGTAGTTCTCTCTGTTGGGAATGTTTCCCTGAACTTGTGGTATGACCAGATGTTTGCTTATAGCTATTGGAGTACCTGAGAAATAATAATATGTGTTTTTTTTAAAGTAATTATCACACCATTTTTAAATAAATAAGATACCTAAATAATGCAGTACATGTCTTTTATTTTGCCTTATTATAATAATGATTATAGTTTTAAGCAGATTATTTTTAATTTTTATAATATTTTTTAAACCCTGATACTACCTATAGGTTTTGATTTTAGTACATGTTATAGTTTTGTATACCTAGGTCTTGCTGATTAAGAAACCCAATAACTTGTAGTTGTTGCGACAGGGTATAGCTTGCAGCGAGCCCATCATGTGAGGCCGGCTGCGGAGCTGGAAACAGCTGGACTTTGGCCTCCAACTGTCCACACTTGAGTGAACACCAAAACTCCTGGTATTGCTGTTCACATAGACGAGTCATTGCTGTTATAACCTGAAAATTTTATTAATTTTAAATTGAAGGGCCACATCTGGAATAAAGTAATCCCTGGGTCATGTTATATTATCATCTCTGTCAATCTTCATATTTGTAAAAGGATGAAAAACATGATATTAAACGTAAGGCCCTAAATGTATAAAGCTGAAAATTTTGGGATATTAAATATTAGGGCATTTAACTTTAAATGCCCTAATATTTAATAAAAAAGTAACTTTACTTCTTTTATTACATTAACATTACTAATATAATTTTTCAGATCAATTAATAAAATATTATAACATTATAAATTGAATTTGACTAAACCATCATGTATGTATAAATTGTATATATTCATATGCGGCCATGTTATTGCATACCAAGTCTCAAGATATTTTGACCGGGCTGTATATTATACTCACTCCAGGCACACTCAGTTGATCTGGACAGTAAATGGCACCTCTTGACAAGTTGCCAGAAGAGTTGTTACCAACATTGCCAGCAAGGTCCACGAGCTTTTGATACAAGGGCATTGCTGAAATACAAAGTTAATAATTATTTAGGTGTATTGCTTCAGTAAGAAGGAGCTCCTTACTGAAGCAATACAGCTGTTTGGAATGGGTCAAATGATAACTACAACTTGTTTTATATTGCACTAAACTTACTTATAAAATTATACATTATACAGTAGAAAATTTATACAAGGTGAACATTGTAAAAGGAGACTATCACCCAAGAAGATTTAATGTCTTTTAAGATGATAGTCTTGTACTATTGTTTCAACCTTACCTTGCTGTAAGCTGGCATCATGAGGTGAAACAACCGGTAAGACATGCAGTTTTAGTGGATAAGTTGGTGGTAGCGGCAGAGCTGAAATGATGCGATTTCTGCCTACAGGGCCAACCCCAACACTTCCATCTGTAATCTGCCAAAATATTAAGTTTGTTTTTATATTATGCTAGTATTTAAAAATAAGATTTTTTTATTTATTTAAGAACAAGAATGAATATAAATCTGCCTGCATAATTACATCTCACAATAACCATACATTATCTTGCAATAAATTGTACATGTCCCTACCCAACTGCCCTTGCCTATGAGACATTGCATCAAAATCAGCCTAGTAGTTTTGGAGCCTATTTGATACGAACAAACTTTTCCTCGTTATAATTATTGGTGAGATATTTACCAATATAATTTGAACGGGTGTCTGGTAGCCCCATTCATTCAGAACTATTTGGTTTACGCCCTGCAAGGCTGTCTCTATACATGTTTTATCCCCTTCTTCAATTGTTGGCAATTTGACTTTTATGCTATCATACTCTCGGGTAAACGGAACCGACACTGAAATAATAACAAAAAATTTTTTTTTTAGTGTAAATAAAAACTGCTAGTAATAGTAGTATAATGTAAAAATAGGATTTGGTTTCCTAAATGGAATTTAAAAAAAAGTTGGTTAAGGTTTAATAGTCATAGCTACTACTTTCTTTTCCATTATGTACCTCGGATTTTAGTGAAACATCAAGTACTAAGGCTTTGCTAGCAAGCAAAAGGCTACTATCATCAACATAGAAATACAACTTGCAGTAAAGAATTTGTTAATATAGTTAAGGCAATAACCTTTATTATAATATACACCTGTTTTATTACTAGTATTAGTTTTTTTTCCTTTTGTCTATTATTTTATTGTTGTATTATAGGTATAGGTAGTCATAAGTGTTGTTTTCCCTGTGTGTTATGTGGTGAAGTCACTCTTTGGCCCTTGCAGAATACCAGTGCAGCGGGGTTGCTTGCTGCGTATAGCTGAGCTGGGGCCAATTTTAACATCACATAATATATACAAATGTGGCTTAAGTCCTTTTTTCATTATTATTATTTTTTCTTCTTTTTTGTGTATGTTGTGTGTTGTCAAAATAAATGTATTCTTATTCTTATTGTTAACATTATTAAGGTTACCTTCGAATACCGAAGAAAACGTGACCAAAGCAACGTATTCTAGTTTAGCGTGAACAGCCAAATAATCTAGAAATGTGTTTATAGCTGCAGTAGCTATTGTGTATCTTGTGTGGTTTTCAGGGTTATCGGAAAGCGCAACCGGCCGCGACATCGACAGAGATACATCTAGTAGTATTACAGTTGGCATTTTAAATGGAACGCAATATAATTGCTTTTATAAATTATATTATTCATCTAAAAAAATCTAAAACACAAATTACAACTTTTTGTTATTCGTTCTTCCTCTTCTTTGACATTTCATTGACAGTTATAAGCTGTCAAATGTTTTTTTTAACATTTTTAGAGGGGCACGGAGTATTCAGGAAAAGCATTCGTGTACTAAACCACAAACTGCGTTCAAAATTTAACAAAAAAAATTTTGTGGGTTAGGACACAAAATATGCTTCACAGCGACCATATAATATTATACCTAATTCTCATGCATTCTTGTCTTACCAAACGTTTGGTACCACTAAAAATCGTACAAAACATGAAAAATTTTAACTTCGTTTTACCGAATGTACATAATCAACGCCTAAAAATTAAATCTCATGAAACACAGCTCTCTGAAGTCAGATAATAATTAATATTACTTTTTAATGTGGCTTGGTAGCGTCTGGATTTTCGATATTTACTTGAAACCATTGACATAAGAAACTAATATGGACACGAAATGACCACGAAAGAAACGAGCCTACCTTCAAAATTTGTAAAACAAAAATGGCGGATTTTACTAGAGATGTCACTGAATAATAAAAAAAATCGATATCGATACTTTTCACAAATAATAGTAAAGACATAACAAACATAAATTATAAAAAATCTGGTGACCTCTGCTCATTTTTATAAAAGTAAAGACTCGCATAAAATAGTAGATGGTTTATTAGGGTTCCGTCAAACCCAAGGGTAAAAACGGGACCCTATGGGAGCGAACTCACGGCGCGGTTACGGACCCGCGCAAATGAGCGGTTATATTTCAGAACTCACGAGACCGCTGATTTGTGCGGGCCCGCAGCCGCCGCGGTTGCGGTCAGCGCCCGCAAACTCGGCGGGCGATAATCGCAAGACGGGCGGTTGCAAGTTGCACAAGTTGCAAGAAACGATCAGTTGAGATCCAGACCGCCATGGACACGCAACAAAAACGAGCTGTTGCGGTATACTTACTTTACAGAAGAATACAGAAAAAAAAAAACTCAAAAGGACGGGCGGTTTCTACTACGGTCGCCTACTATGGGTACTGCGATCGCCCGCTAAACTATCGCAGAGCGCGCGAGCGCAAACCGCCGAGGCTGCGGGCGAAAAACGCGCCATGAGTTTTGCTTTCGTTTTTTACATACAAAACTGGATTCTACGAAGGCTGCGGGCCCGCAACCGCGGCGGGCGCGGGAAAAAACCGCGCCGTGAGTTCGCTCCCTATTACTGAGACTTCGGTGTCTGTCCGTCTGTCCATCTATGTCTCCAGACCAGACTGTAACGTAACTCAAGAACCCCTATAGCTAGGCTTCTGAAATTTTCACATGTGTGTGTATTTCTGTTGCCGATATAACAACAAATACTAAAAACAAAATAAAATAAATATTTAAAGGGTCTCCCATACAACAAACGTGATTTTTTTGGCCTTTTTTACTCGTAATCAATAATGGTAGCAGATAGGCACTAGGCACTTGAAATACTCACAATATTCTTAATTATATTTGTAAGTAAATAAAATAAATAAATAAATAAAATCTTTATTCCATTTTTTTTTAACATTACACAACCACAAAAGAAAAAAAATATGAAGAGAAAATACTTTAAACTTTAATAATTAATAATAAAATAAAATAAAAATAAATATTTAAGAATACAAAAAACTCTCATACAAAAAACTCAATTTTGTGCCAACTTTCGCTTAATAACGGTACGGAGTGACTTTTTACTGTTTTTTAGTAAAATTATATTTAAAAAGTGAGTATGGTAATATTATTGTAATCTTACAACAAAGTGTTCTGGAAACATGATAGTTTTAGGAAAGGTTGTGGTAGGCCCCCTGCAAGCGTCATAAACTGTCAACAGCTGCCGTCGACTGCCGCCGACACGTGCCGTTCGTCTGTAAGAAGCCTTAAGGTCCAACAAATAAATAAAGAGAAATCTAGTTGAGAAATCTCCTTTCCGTTTTATGGTTTTAGTGTTATCTGGAACTATGGTAGTATTTCTTTCTTTCAATAACCCTGCTAGTCTGGCTGAAGGCTGAAAAATAAATAAAATTAGTTAATAATCAAAGAAAAACCAAATCGTCGTTATACATCATACTTATCTATGTAATTTCGTGCAATTTGCACAATTTGCCTGAAGTAAAATAACTTCACCAATAACATTTTTGATGGTACAGCATCATCTTTAAGTCTCAATTTGTTCAATGTTCTATTGAAGCACCAATCTTCAAAATTGATTGAGCAGACAAATATCCTTGTTTTTGTCATGTCAATATTTTGTTCACCAATAATATTCAACAATGATTTTCTTTATCATTAGGTAATCTAAAAGTATATATAAACACATACATTCTAAAAGTGATGAAATTATTAGATAAAAAAAAAACTTTAAATAAAATTTATCGATAAAGCCACATCACTATTTTTCATACAATAGTACTACCACGTATTTTATACGGAAAACATCAAAAAAATAAGGAACCAGGCGGTGAAATTAATAGAACCTTTTGTAATAGATCATTTTTAGAAAACACAGTCATCTGGATTTAAAAATCTGATGTGTTTCGAAGTAAAATACTAAACTTACATATGTAAAGACAAATCTGGTTGTTTCTTTTGGATTTTAGTACGACATCCAATAATGCTGCACGCGGTCATATTTCGGCACTCCAAATCTCACTTCTTAAAACAATTTTTACCGAAAAGAACTAGAATAATGTCGAAAATTTTTAAATAAACCCCGTTTGTTTATGTACGTTGACAGGTCAACTACCACTCAAATCGTAAAACAAAAATGGCGATTTGGTCGCAAAGTGGCATTTTGGCAAATATTTCTTTAAAAATGGTAAACACCCAAACTTACAGTTATCTTTTTTCACTTACGTAAAAACGCATAAGCAAAAGGGAGATAGATTATAAATTTATCGACGAATTGACGTAATCAATTCTATACATAGACAATTGCTTCGGATCCATTTTTTCATTGGGATCCATAGGTTTAGAGGTCTTTGCTTGATACCCATTCATTGTTACGCAAGATGACACCCGCAACTCTGTTTCGCCCATAAAGGTAATATACCTAGCGGAATAGAGCAACAATCTCGAGCTGTCAAACGAAACCGAAATTGGTTTACATCTGTGTGTAAAAATATGTGTACGTATACACTTACACAAGCATGATTTAACATGAATTCTATGAGATTAAATTGTCAACGTGCCGATAAGTGCCGACTGGACGTCAAAAAAACAGTTCTGCTGTCATGTATCACACGTCTCTTTTTACCACGCAGTGTAACTGATAGTGGCATCTCGCTTGCTAAGGCCTTTGTTTCTCTATTCCGCTAGGTATATTAACTTTATGGTTTCGCCGAAATTCGTCTATACATTTCATTACAATACATTTTTCAGGGACAAAACCTTTTATATTTAAATGTCCTTTCCCGGGGCTCAAAGTATCTCCATACCGAACATCAACAACGGTTCAGTAGTTTAAGCTTGAAGAGGTAATAGACAGACAGACAGACACACATACAGATAGACACGCCTTCGCATTTATAATATTACGAGCTTTTGCCCGCGGCTTCGATCGCGTTAAGAAGTATTATTATTAAAGTCTCAGCCCGATCGGTTTTAAATTGACAAACTTTCATCCCCTATTTTATCCCCTTGGTGATAGAATTGATCCTTTCTTAGCGGATGCCTACGTCATAACATCTAACTGCATTCCACAGCCCGATCCGTCCAGTGGTTTGGGCTGTGCGTTGATAGATCACTATATGTCAGTCAGTCAGTCAGTCACCTTTGAGTTATATATATTTAGATAAGTATGGATTCATAAATATGGATGTCTACACTCTACATCTATTCTGGCTATACCTTACTCCTCATGACTATGAATACTGGAAGGCAACATCGCACTTAGACAAAATGTTTTTACTATCATTTCATAGCCTATGTGAAGTAGTTTCAAATCATTTTTGATAAAAGTTGTTTATAAAATAGTATAGTTTATCGCGTTTTTCACTAAACATCAATATTGTTATGGACAACCAGGAATTTGATACAGAAGAAGAAAACGACGATGTAGATCAAGAAGAAACATACGAGTTTAATTTTATAAGCCTCCCCTGGGACGATCGCACCAAAGAGAGTAAGGTGCTGATGATATCGCTCCTCGTATCTATTCTCTTAGCGACTTTTGCAGTAGTCATTAACAATGTAGCAATTCATTATAGACATTCTGACAACAATTCATCCGATGACCGAGAACCTGAATGCAATTTAGTGAGAGTCGAGAATTATCCTTTTGTAGCCAGAATTTACTCCTTTTCGCCCAATAAGCTGATATGTTTGGGAGTCGTTTTGTCGCGTGCTACAATTTTGACAGGAGGGCTTTGTATGAAATTTAGCCCTATTTACATTAAATTGGGAAGTACTTTTAAGTAAGTACGAGTTCTTAGATTTTTTTAACAACCTATTCTGATGGTCGAAACTTTGATTTATCATCATTTGGAAACAGTTCAGTCCATCGACTATACCTAATGTTGTGGACTGTGGTGCTTATAGAGCGCATACCATTAAATCGAAATTCGAATTTCGACTAACGTAAAGTTGCAATTTTAACCAACCAACCAGCCGGTAAAGTTTAAGTTTTAATGCATTATAATGCTTTTAATTTTACAAAGAATGAGAGGGTCTGAGATAACCAAACAGCGGTTCACTTCAACGAGCGTTGCTTCAACTAAACCATATCAATATGTATTTACTTTCAGCCCTCGATGCAAAAAAGGATATTCCGTCGACGAGATGTTTTATATACCTCACATGGGAGCGCTTACGAAGTCACTAGCAGTGATAATAACCAAGGACAATTTGAGCGAGTGCTCAGAATCAATCCCGATCGGCATGACCTTCGATTACGAGCAAGACGTGGAAATCATTGGCAAGCCGCGCAGGAGTTTGAAGACCTTGTCGTTGCAACTGGGCATTCCCGCTCCAGCAGTCAACAGCAGCGAGACCATATGCGTCCAGGGGCTCCAGCGGTGCCCCGTCCGTGTGAGCGATGTGCTAATACAGGGTAACAGGTTCTTTGGTCTGGGAGCGACGAGCGTCCACAAACGAGACCACGTGAAGAAAGCGTGTTTCGCCAGCATAACGCATATCGCCAAAGAAATAATAGCTCTAGATCCAAAAATTGGATCAGCTTATTGATGCCTGAGAACCAAAAATACGCATTATACAAACTTAATAATCAATATAAAGGAGCATTAAAATTATTTAGGTATATAGTGAGTGTGGCAAAGTGCACCTACCCGGCAAGTGTGCCATATAGCTATTTTTCCATACTGCTGATTGGAAATCTCCACTTCACACACAATTCCACCCGGCACACTGGCCGGGTAGGCGCACTTTGCCACACTCGCTATATGTCACAACTCACAGCGGATGTCATTCATGCACATTACATTATGTTACTGTCCAGTATCCTCGTCTGATTAGTTGGGAAATTCACTTACAGATAAGAGATTAAATTATGTACTAGGTACTAACTACTATAATACTCTGACCGCTTATAGCGCGAACATTTAGTATGCTACGAGACTCGCGCTTTAACCGGTCAGAGTATATAGGTATGTACATTATGTAGAGATCCATTTGATGTTCTTGATCTTTTAGCAATGATTAGGTAAATCAAATTGTCTTTTTTTATTTAGATATCCATACTATACCCTACTTACTAATATTATAAATGCGAAAGTGTGTCTGTCTGTCTGTTACCTCTTCACACAAAAACTACTGAATCGAGTTTGCTGAAATTTGGTATAGAGGTACTTTGAGTCCTGGGAAAGGACATATGGAATTTATTATCCCGGAAAAACGTACGGTTCCGTGCGATAAACGAATTTTGGCGCAACGGAGTTGCGTGCTTCAACTATTAACCTACAGAAGTTCTTGTATGAACTAAAAACATCGGACTCGACGTCTAGGTAACAAAAGAAAAACACGCAGTGACACTTTGGCCTGTGGTAGATTAACATTTTAATTGCTTATGCCAAAGCGTTTTCGGAGTTACACCCGACTAACGACGGGCTTTGGAGCGTGGAAAAACACCCGTCAGCCTGACACGTAATAATAACACTGACGTACCGCTAATGGGTTGAAAGTCTAACTATTGGGGTTGATGAAGCCATTATGATGTGTGTGCTAAAAAATATTTGGAAAATCACTCAGATCTTCGTAAGGAAATGTCAAACGTTGTATTTTAACCCTTTTACTAATAAAAAGTTACACAGCGTGTTACATAGAGGGTGCATAAGATTTTTTCTACTAATACCTAATCATTTTTTGACATGAGGCCTATATAACGATGCTGTAATTTCCATACTAATTTCTCTGTATAGACTCTGTGTAACGTGTGTGTAACTCAAAGAGAATATAATCACTATGGTGTAACTTAAAAACTCCTGTTTAACTATTCACACGTTGAACGCATGTTTAAGAAGTTTTTATTAGAAAGAGGGTAAGTTTATAAATAACTTTTTATTTTTACAATTTTTAAGCATGTTAAAATCTGTTCAGTGAGTAATAATCAAACCATCAGATTCATGCGGAAATGATGTAAATTATAAATTTTAATTATCAAACTATAAAAAAAAGAAAAAAAAATAATTATCAAAAATTTATCAAACTCGGCACTGCCACTTACATAATTTAGGACGTTGCCCAGTAAAGTAGACTTTCCACGTAGTTTATGAGTATTTAGGTAAATATTCTTATTAATTAATTAGAATATTAATAAAAAATAAAAATCGACCAAGTGCGAGTCGGACTCGCGCACGAAGGGTTCCGTACCGGTATAGAGTGAAAGTAGACAAAAAAATGTGTTTTTTGTATGGAAGCCTTAATTAATTTAATTATTTTAATTTTATTATTAATTATTAAAGTATAAATATAAGTAAGGATTTAGTGAAAATTTCAAGTGCCTAACTGTTACTATTATTGATTACGAGCAAAAAAGGCCAAAATATTCACGTTTCTTGTATGGGAGCCCTCCTTAAATATTTAATTTATTTTGTTTTTAGTATTTGTTGTTATAACGGCAACAGATATACACAATCTGTGAAAATTTCAGAAGTCTAGCTACAGCGGTTCTTGAGTTACAGCCTGATGACATACAGACAGACAGACAGACAGACGGACAGACGGACAGACATCGAAGTCTTAGTAATAGGGTCCCGTTTTTACCCTTTGGGTACAGAACCTTAAAAACTGCCAAACTTGAAAATTGACACAGTAGTTTCGGAGACTATTTTATTTGGGTCAGGAGATTGAAGGCGCATGAATAAATAATATTATATTCTTCTATGAGTTTAGAGAACGAATAAGCTAGACTAATATAGTAGGTACCTGGTAACAATGCGAATGCAAATGGTAGTAAGTAAGTTAAATTCGTCATGTCACCTTGAGTTATTTACGAGGCGAACAGGACAGCAATTAATATTTTTTATTGATGGCCGACGCTCGCTCATCAATATTAAACGTTTCGAATTGATTTCATGTCGTAACAGTATCGTTTAATTTTAGGGGAAAATTCCCCAAAGTCTCCATACTGTGTAGAATAAAAGTAACCTGGCTAGAGACTTCTTATTTCAAAAATCTAATCTCATTTTAAAAATGTAAAAATTAGGTCGAATGTAGGCATTAATACAAAAGACCATGGGCTACATGGCATTCGACTTTTAAGATCATACCTACAGTATTATTTAAATGGCCAGGCTAACTCTTATTCTATATCCATTATCCATACTATGGAGACTGCCCTAAAGAATGACAAAATAAACGTCTTTGCACTTTTCCCGTAAGAAAATAAGTTTGATCGTGCATAGTTTTTGTGTGCGAAAAGTGCTCTGTCACAAAATTAAGAAAGTTTTGCTGTTGCCTGTTATAGTCTGTTGTTATATTAATCTACATCAGGGTTATTTTTGAGTGATCCTTATAACGTTAGCATAAAGATTTCGGTACGGGTAAAATCATTGAGAACCTTTATAATATTAACCTAGTTTCTTACAGCAAAAGGTTATAAATTATAATAATAGAATGATAATATAAATATCTTTCTCTAAGCTTTATTAAAATTTTGCTAAAAGGCTTAAAATTTTGGTTTCATTATTCCTAAAATGATAAGCGAAAAATTAAGTATGGTAAATTCTTTCATCCTCAGTAATTATAATTTATAATTTCTGGTCTGACGTAACAATACAAAAATCGGCCAAGCGCGAGTTGGATTCGCCCATGAAGGGTTCCACAGCAGCAATAAGGTTGATTGGTTTTTGATTTATTTTTATATTTCAGTTGATTTAATGAAAGTTAAATTAAGGTTTACCATTTATGACGTATAAAAAAACTACTTGCTAGATCTCGTTCAAAACAATTTTCGTTGGTAGTTTTTATAGTAATGTACATCATATATTTTTTTTATACTTATCATACTTTAGAAGTTAGAGGAGGGTCACACATTTTACCATTTTGAAAGAGTCTCTCTTGCAAACTATTCAGGTTAGAAAAAAATGATATTAAAAACCTCAATATGATTTTTGAAGACCTATTCATAGATACCCCACACGCATAGGTTAGATCAGTGGTTCCCAAACTGTGCGCCGCGGCACCCTGGTGCGCCGTGGAAATGCAAGAGGGGCGCCGTGTGTCGATCCTCCATCATTATCCAAAACCACGAATATAATATATGTATTAAAACTTAAAATTATAATATTAATTAGGTGAAGCAGGAGAATGACTAAATATTTGTTAATTATTATTTACCTGCATAACGTACCTAACTGTAATCATTAAAGGTGTTTATGTATATTTTTCTAATAGCTAGGTAGAGTAGGGCGCCATGGCCATGACAAAATATTGTGACGTGTAACTGCGCCGCAGGCTGAAAAAGATTGGGAACCTTTAGGTTAGATAAAAAAAAAAATTGTTTCAGTTCTATGGGGACCCCTAAAATTTTTAATAATTTTTCCATTTTTGTATAAAAATATCTTAATGCGGTTCACAGACTACATCTACATACCAAGTTTCAACAGTATAGCTATTATAGTTTCGGAGAAAAGTGGCTGTGACATACGGACGGACAGACAGACAGACAGACAGACAGAAAGACAGACATGACGAATCTATAAGGGTTAAATTTTTTGCCATTTGGCTACGGAACCCTAAAAAAGGACATACAATCATTAACATACAAAAATGAAAAAGGTATTATTTGGACCCTTTGGGTACGGTGTAGGTAGATGATTTATTATCTAATTAATATTATTAAAGTGTTCAACATATTATTAAGTATTGTTTTAAAAAATGTAAAATAATATTTTTAGAGTATTTATAATATATTTAAACTTTTTTTTAACTAGTGGTAGTCAGGTTTTTGTCAAATCAAGGTTGGAAAAAAATATTTAACAAGGCATTTGAACTTTTTTTTACCAAAAACAATCTCTATAGTAGTTCTTATTAGGTATTATAAACTTCACTATGGAATACCTTTACAGGCCACTCAAGTCAAAAGTAGTTTACAAACTATTCGAAGTCGCTAGGTACTAAACTAAGTTTATATAATTAGAAATATTTGAGGTTTTCTGTGGACCGTTTACGCCAATGGGCTAAGGGCTTTATTCCTGACGCAAAAGGATGAATAATATTATAATAATAATTATTATACAAAACATACATATTGCTTATTATGGCATAGGGTTTAAGCTATAGAAAATAATAATATGTGTGTGGTTTTTACACCTATCTCTATATAATATTAATAATATTATTGTTGACACTAAACTAAAGATAACTTCTAAGATTTCTTCGAAAGGAAAACTTAGGCCCGATAACTCGAAAAGAAAATAAAAGCTACGAAAATGCCTTTAGGTGACCGAAGCGTCCGAAGGTATAACTTATTTTAGAACAGAATATATTTTCGTCTAATATTCTGGATGAAGCCTCAGATTACTTGCGTGCTAATTACTAGTTTAATAGAAAATTTAGAAGGATCTTTTAAATCTCTCGTTAAAAAAATATTTTATTTTATTTATGTGTCAAAGGTATCGTAGTCACTGTGGAGGAAATAGCTTATGAACAACATTAAACTTATGAAACATCTCGCGACTTTATTCGCGCAAAATTACACCTCCGAATATTATTCTGTACAGATATAAGTTAGACAATAATATAAATAGTTCTGAAGCTACCCCAAGCCTATTCGATTCAAACAAAATCTTACCTGCTGTGTTACTAAGGACAGCCAAAAAAAAGATTCTTCCCTAACAAACTCTCTTTATTAAGTGAAATCAAGTATTGAGCGGAGATCTGAGAACGTTAAACGTTTACGGCGGCTCTCGGCACTCGACACTCATGCAGATCAACTCATAAACTTAACAAAGAAATGACATCAGTATTTACTTAATTGACTAGTACTTTATTACCTCTTACTCGTCCTTACACACTCTTCATTTAACCCTCATTGCTAATTTAACGAAACGTACACAAAAATACTGCGACTGAATCAATGTCTATATTGTATTTAATTGTCAATATGTTTATTAAATTATTTACAGTATTCGATTGAAATCTATTCAGTAGTTTTTGCGTAAAGAAGTGACAAACTTACTTGAAACTTTACATTAAGGCGAAGACCAATGCCAATTCGACATCTTTATGCAGTTTTCTAGACGTATGTATTTCATTGATTGGCACAAAAAATATATGTGATTTTTTATTATATTTGGAAAAGCTTGTCTAATTTAAATAATAAAATAATGGATGAAAAAAAATACCAAAGTCACATCTTTCAGGAACTTTAAACAGTTCTAACTAAAGTAATTATACAATCTATGCTTTAAAAATTTGTTTATTTGATACCTTTTACAAAAATCCAAAGATTGCCAGATTTAATTTTCGGTTCTGACATCTAGATTTCCCATAATATTTATTTTTTTCTCTAACAAACGAAAAATGTATCCACACTACCGAGTGAACACTTCACATCTCTGTCTCTCTGGCATGAAAATCGACAGTGGTGCGAGAGTGATGCGAGATCAAGGTCATTGGCAGTTGTCAGCGTCTTAATAGATATTATGTTACGCTCAAAGACCGAAAACGCTCAGTGAGCGGAAAAATAGCTCACAACGCGTTGTGGTCACAGTGAAACAGCCACGACGAGAAATTCGCGTTGTGGCTCTAATGAAAACGGCCACGACGGGTTCTGGCAATCACAAAAAAAAAAGAATAAATGTCCGTATGTTACAAAATGTTACTTATCGTGTTCTTCCACTCACGTCTTCATTTAATAGATATTCTTGTCAATGTTAAAATTAACGTAGATTTATACAAGTAATTCCGGCATAATGTACGAAAATAACCTAAAAAATTGTTGTATTTCGTACATGATGAACAATTTAACATATAACAATTACAACTATTCAAAGGGATTACCCAATCTTAGAATAAATGGAAATGTGGCGTTACATTGAAACAAAAGATACATTGATAAGGCAAAGAATGCCACAAGGCATTAAGCCCGCCTACGTAAATTGTATAAAGTTTTTGTTAAAACACTGTAATAAATAAATAACATTCAATCGTAATCACGGTAGCCTAAGTTATGAAATAGCTCAAACCAGTTGAAGCACATGTAAGGGTTTAGCGCATTAGATGCTTCTATGAACTCTCTTTTAACAGGACTTGGGAGTTCGTCGTGACGGTATGGTCTATAAATTGTTTAATATCAGCTAAATCCCGACGATGGGTCAAAGTTAGGGAATGACAAAATTGGGAGAATAGACTTTCATGCAAATTCCGGGACTACAAAATCCTTTGAATAGTTTCGGCATAGAATGATCAGCGTCAAATACAAAGTTAACTAGGTATATTCAAAGTACATTAAAATATTTATATACAAAGTATAGTCGATGAATCATAATTTTGGACAACGTAGAAGGATTAAGATTGCATTTACATCGATATTAGAGCAGAAAAAAGTTGAAATAAAATAAATAGAATATTACAATTTCTTGGAAAAATCTTAGAAAGCGTTACAATATGAAGGAATACACTCTTATACAGGGTGTAACAAAACTAAGTGATAATACTTTAGGATGTGTACGTGTTCCTTGTACTGGGGCGTAACGAGTTTCCCCATACAAAAGTGAAAAAAAATATTGGTCTTTCAGCGCTGTTACTTTCACAGTGAACTCACAACAAGGAACACGTACACACCCTAAAGTATTATCACTTATTTTTGTTACACACTGCATAAAATTCTCGTGTCACAATGTTAGTTACCGTACACCTCCGAAACGGCTTAACTGATTTTTACCAAATTTTATGTGCATATTCAGCAGGTCTGAGAATCGGCTACTGGCTACTTTTTATATTGATAAGTGCATTTGTTGAATAAATATTAGTAAATTATTACAACTCGAGACTGACGGCGACCATTGTTTGTGCGACGGCTGACGGGATAGCGATGGACGTTGCCATGGTGACATACTTATTTAATTACTTCAATAAAATAATATGGGCGAAATACTTTATATGGAAAAACAACGTTTGCCGGGACAGCTAGTCTTATATATAAAATTCTCGTGTCATAATGTTAGTTACCATACTCCTCCGAAACGGCTTTACTGATTTATACCAAATTTTATATTATGCATATTCAGTAGGTCTGAGAATCGGCTACTGGCTACTTTTTATATTGATAAGTGCACTTTTTGAATAAATAATAGAAAATGATTACAACTCGAGACTGACGGCGACCATTGTTTGTGCGACGGGATACCGATGGACGTTGCCAATTGCCATGGTGACATACTTATTTAGTCACTTCAATAAAATAATATGGGCGAAATACTTTATATGGCAAAACAACGTTTGCCAGGACAGCTAGTTTAATATGAAATTCATATCATACACATGGTGTTTATTATATATTGGTTATGGAAGGAATATCTTCGAATTGTGATGCTTCTACGCGTAATTATTGGGAATTGGCTCGCAGCTCAAATTAATATTGGAGCATCCAATAAATTTACTAGGAGCAGGTAAGTGGGTGATATAATGCAATAAGAGCATAGGGCAATAAGCGCTATTGAAACTGCTCTCTGTATTATGAAAGGCTATATACTATAATATACATAAGGTAACCTTTTAAAATAATTTGATATTACAAAAAATTTTGGATAACTGCCGCACACAGATGCGAATATAATAACTTAACTGTAATTAAATGAAGATTTAGACATTAGCTCCATACATATTTGTCAAATTCTTCATTTAATTATAAAAAAATAAAATATTAAATAACTCTGAGTGCGGCCGAAATTATAGAGGTAGGTATGTCGCAACCAACTGGTTCAAATAGCCGTTCAATCAAACAGCTAGCCCTTTGACTGAACAACGCCATTCAACCACACGTTGTCTAGCTTTTTAATTGAACGTTTGAGTCGCACAAAACGTTCAACACTACAGCTGATTCAAAAGCCGCCGTCTAATTGAATTAGTTCAGCGCTCACCACCGCAGCGCTAGGTGCGTTTTGTTTTCAATATGGCGTCAACTATCCGGTGTTTGTAATTGTTTTAAGATATTTTTCGGACAGAAGGATTGTTTTGAAAGACTGATTTTACGTTATTAATTCATATAAAAATATTATTTTTTTATGAAAGAGTTTAGATTTTTGTTATCTACTTTTTAAAGAATACGAAGGTTTTTCGTTTGTTAAAATAATAAATATTACGAACAAATGATATTATATAATTTCTTACTTCGTAAATTTTTGAGTTTGTAATTTTTTGCTTGGTGCAATAGAGAATATTATGATTGATAATGTGTTTTTTATTTTTACTTATTTCATCAAACTTTTGGCCACCTCTTAAACTTAATCCACGAATAATCTCCCAAGAAATTACAAAAAGTTTTCCTATTCTTTCAAATGACATACTAAACTAATGATCACCTTACTTAATTTGCCATTTAACCAGTTGGCTAAGCGTCATCTAGCTGTAGTGTTGAACGTTGCAGTCTTGTCGGCTTAATGATGTATAGCTGGTGATCGAATGGCGTTGTTCAGTCAAAGGGCTAGCTGTTTGATTGAATGGCTATTTTAGCCAGTTGGCTGCGACAGGCATATCGGAGCGTAGACGCAGACGGCGGAGCTACGCTACTTGCTACGGCGTAGCGATACCGTAGCACTGCTACGAGTGTTCAGCGCTTGAGTTTACGTACTTCGCGCTTCGTTACGAACTGCAAAAAGGCGAAAAGAATTTAATTTTTTACCGATTTTCTAAAAGGGGGATTATATGATCGGCTGTGAATATTTTTTAATTTTATTGTCTAGAAATATATTAAACTATAACAGCAAAAGATGTTAAACAGTAAATTATTATTTTTAGTTTTGCCACAGAATACATATTAGTACAAGTACAGAAAAACCACTCCCGAAACCCGTTTAAAGAAATAACGATACGGCGATACTATAAAGTTCAAATTCCGACCGCGCAATGCTAAATGCCTACGATTATATCCACCTACAAGTGCGCTCTCTTTCTATCGCATAGCACGTACCTTTTCTTACGAAATCAAGGTTGTCACCTTTTAGAAAATAAAATAATCTTTTTTAATTACTATAGGTACGAATAGCAAACCTTTTAATAGTAATATAAAACTTTAGTAACCCAATCTATATTTTATAGTAGTTTTATATTCGATTATAGTGCAGAAGCTGGTCAGGAAACTTTAACAAATTAAACATAGTAATTTGTGTTTATATCTGTGTAGTTTGTGTGTTTGTTTGTATGAAATTGGTTTTGCTATGTTTGTATATTTTTTATCTACTTTTTGTATTTAATTACCTTATTGAAATACACTTTTTTTGTTCATTTTTATTAGATTTATAACAATTCTGTAACAGCGGTTAAATCAGTATTATGAATTAAATTCCTCTATGATCAGTATACAGTAGATATGCGACGAAAAAATCTTGCGCGTGCGTCACCGCTCGCTTGTGAGTCCCTAATGATTTGCCACCCGCGGGGGGTAGGTACTTACAGTTCAATACCTACACGCGCGAGTGGGACAGGCCTGGTTTTGCTATTACTAATTTAGTTTTCTCTCGAATAAAAACCCTTTTCACAGTATCGAAGTATTTTAATAGGTATGTTTGAAAATATTATGTTTAAATTCATAATGCGTTTCATAAAAACATTAATTAAAAAAATTATCCTATTAGATATTGTTGCGTCGGAATTATTAAATGTTGCGATCATTATCAATGATATCGCATAATCGCATAATAATGCAGCAAATATGTGACCATTAGTGTGACTCAATATGTGTTCAAACGCTGAGCGGATTAGAGTACATATTATTTATATTTTGAATCATTTGTAAATTCACAATCTACTGTGCCTATATGTACCGTATTTAAGTACTGAAAATATCATTTTACTAAAATCTTACCCCATATTTTTGATTTTCTCTTGAAAGCTTTTGTATACAAGCTAATTCATCTCTTCGTTTATTGATCTATGATTTAATGGCTTCCTAAACTGCCAGTTGGAAGTTTTTAAAAACATATTATTATATCTCAAGCAGTCGGTTAACGCGAAACGTACACAGTATATCCTATAAAGTTACTAAACTCAATTTGAAGTTGACAACACGCTTGCAATTTCTTCGGTATTTTTCGGCACTGTTCATGAGAAACGATAATCGCTTGATACTATAGCAGGTGATCTGTTTGCTCGTTTGCGCCACCTATTTGTTTAAAAAATAGTAAGTATATGTATTTTTTTCATACAACTGGTATGTGTGCAGTTGACGATTATAGTAATTTATTGCGTATTAGTGCCATGAGATAAGATTAAGGTGCGGTGACCGAAAAAGTGCGACTTCAGTTAGCAAAGATGACGGTGGTATCAGAGGTTAATCGACTACATTAATTCATACACTTTAGTCATATTGCATTCAAAATTTAAAATTTTATTTAAAATTCTCGTGTCACGTGTTTGTGCGCGAACTCCTCCAAAACGGCTCAACCGATTTAAATGAAATTTTGTACGTAAATTCTTTAGGTTTTTATCTACTTTTTATATTGATACTAGAAATTATTTATATTGAAAAACGACGTTTGCCGGGTCAGCTAGTGGTTTTAAAAAAATAAATTTTGTGTGACATAATATGTGGACGACCCCTAACTAGCGAATGCAATATGACTAAGCACACTTCAGTGTCAAAGCCTGATGATGATGCCGGTGATGAGTTTCGGCGATGACGGAGGCGGCGGTCATTGAGAAAGTATGAATGATGTCGGCGCATGCGCCTCGCCGCGGCCGCCGGAGATATAAGCAGGAGGCGGTACCAAGCGCGGCAACACTTGTCGCCCGACGTGGTCCCCGGCCAGCCTCACAGACCACGGACACTGTCTATTCACTTGTGTGTGTTAGTGCACCCTCGGGACTCAAACTTTGAAAGGTTCCGCGCTACCTGAAGAGGTAAGTTTTTTAAAGTTTTTTTTTTTAAATTATGACACGAAACTTTTTTTTATATAGATATAGATAATAATAATTATTATGTAACGTAAAAAAATTACGGTCAAAAGTTAAACAAAACTTTTAGAAGGAAGTCTTTTCTCTGTGAACTACAAATGTATTGTAACTTGCTCGAATTAAAATGTGATATGTATTAAAAATTACACAATTATATCAGATATAGTCTATTTAAATATTAATTTAAAAACTTATAATTATTATTATAACTATCCCATATAAATACATTTTATAACACAAAAGTTATTAAACGGTACTTAAATTATTTATACTTTACTTTTCTACACTTTACTTTAGGGAAAAATAAAGGATCCAAATTTTTTTAATAGGAAAAAAATATTCTTATGGAGTTAATCAAAACTTGAAACTGTTTAAGAGAGTACACACACGGCGGTTTTATTGCTTTGCACCAATTGTTCCAAGCAGTTCCAAAGCACGAAAAGATTTAAAATATAAAGCAGGCACAATCCTTCAAAAAAATAAGCAAAATACAAATTAAATCTCAAAATAATACCAATCAATAAAACCAGTCATTTGAAAATGAAGATATTTTGAAGCAAATGATATTATTATAAAACATAAATTAATAAAATAAGCATTCATAAAGTAATACATAAAAAAAGAACTTTAAGTTTAACGATCACAATAATAATTCATTTAATCAGAATAATAATTATTAGTACTCAAATATAAATCATTTTTTTATTAAAGCTTGTAAACATGATCTATGTAGGAATTTTACAAGAAGATTTGCAAATACCTATGATAAAAAAAATCTATGAAGTATCTCAATTTCATACCTTTCATAATAAGTACCTAATACTATAGATGAATTGCGAAAGTTTGTCTAATGTATATATAACCATCTATTTGGTATGATTCTCTGAAAATAACATGGACTATCTATTAAAGAAGGCAGATTTATAAATTACACGGGCAAAGCCGGACATCCTGTATAATAAAGGGAAAAGCTAGAGGGACAATTTTGTAGCCTATCATAATAATCTCCGCGTAATAGCGGTTTCATCGCGTCATTTTTGTGGTGTTATCCCCCGCGTTAGGCTCAGGGATTTCTTGTTTTTAAAGCAGTCCAGGCCAGCGGTTCTCAAACTTTTTTGGTGGCGAAACCCTTTTGAGAAGTGGTATTTTTGGCAGAACCACAAAATAAAAGAGGAAGTCAAAGCCGAAGTGGCAAAAAGTAGATTTATCACGGATTTTGCACCAAAAATGTGTAAGTAGTGCAATAAATAAAATAAAAATAAAAACACTAATATATAGGCATTATTTTCTAAAATGACTTCATGCTCGTGTTTGATGATTCTAAACCAATCCATAAATCGCTCGCGAAGCCCCTACAAAGGCGGAGCCCTAGGGCTCTGTAGAGAATGCTTCCACACTTTGAGAATGGCTGGTCTAGGCTATTTATTTAATTCCAAGTAGTCAAACTGACATTAAAACTAAAGTTTAATATTTATTTTTGGAATACTATTTCATTTACTGTACTAGAAAATTGATACTTCATTTTACTGTGGCACTTTTTTCCGTAGCCAAATGGCAAAAAACGGAACCCTTATAGATTCGTCATGTCCGTCTGTCTGTCTGTCCGTCCGTATGTCACAGCCACGTTTCTCCTAAACTATAAGAGCTATACTATTGAAACTTGGTAAGTAGATGTAGTCTGTGAACCGCATTAAGATTTTGATACAAAAATGGAAAAATTATTAAAAATTTTAGGGGTCCCCCATAGGTACAACTGAAACAAAAAAAAAATTTTTTTCATCTAACCTATTATCATGTGGGATATCTATAGATAGGACTTTAAAAATCATATTGAGGTTTCTAATATCATTTTTTTCTAACCTTAATAGTTTTCGAGAGAGACTCTTCCAAAGTGCTAAAATGTGTGTCCCCCCCCTCTAACTTCTAAAGAAAAAATGCCCCTAGCATGATAAGTCTAAAAAATATAATTATGATGTACATTACTATAAAAACTACTAACGAAAATTGGTTTGAACTAGATCTAGCAAGTAGTTTTTTTTATACGTCATAAATGGTAAACCTTAATTTAACTTTCATTAAATCAACTGAAATATAAAAATAAATCAAAAACCTTTTAATTTCATAAAAATAAACCTTATTGCTGCTGCGGAACCCTTCATGGGCGAGTCCAACTCGCACTTGGCCGAATTTTAATAATGTAAAAAACCGCAGTATATTCTAATTTTAATCAAAAATTAAAAGAAAAAACTTGACACACCTTGACAATATCATATCCCAATGAATACCATGTATGAATGGCCTCTTCGATGAGGCCGTTAATATGAGTCCAAACATGAAACCTCCACTTTGGGTTCATACGAAGCTCGGATCCTATAGAAACCAGGTGATGCTGCAGCAGCAGCATGCGAATGTTAACTGTTTATCTACGTCTTACTAGTTGTAGCAATTAAAATGAGCCCAAACACGAAACCTCTGCTCTAAGTTGGTGAGGAGTTGGGTATCCTTTTGATTTCCAGGTGATGCTGCAGCACCAGGTCAACTTTCCATTAATGTGTATATGTATACTGTATATTCACAAATGTCACGAACTAGAATATTAAACCCATCAAACGACTGTAAGTTGCTAACGGCCTTTCACGAACCAGATAAACCCAGAATTTCCAGCACTCAGCAGGTTAATGATGATGAATTATAGTTAAGAACACTTTCGATCATGTCAACTTTCAAACAAAAAAAACTTGATCAAAATCGGTCCACCCGTTTGGATGCTACGATGCCACAGACAGACAGACGGACAGACAGACACGTCAAACTTATAACACCCCTCTTTTTTGTCGGGGGTTAAAAATATACACAAAAAGAAAGACGACACGACAGGCGCTGCTTATCTTTAACATATATTTCTTCTAGCAGTCCTACGGTATCTTATTATTATCGTCAAGTATAGATATTCAGCATTTCAATTTAATTTTTATGTTACTTATACACGTTAAAATATTGTATTATTAATATTAATTATTCTTATATAGTACTAGATGACGCCCGCATCTTCGTTGCACAAAAACCCGTTATCGTGCGTACGGTTCACGCGCAAAAAATGAAATTGAAATGCTTTTTTCCGGGATAAAAAGTATAATTTATTAATATGTCCTTTCCCGGGACCAAAATTGTCTCCATGCTAAATTTCAGCATAATCGGTTAAGAGGTTTTAGCGTGAAGAGGCATCAGACAGACAGATAGACAAACAGACTGACACACAGACACACTTTCGCATTTATAATATTTGTATGTATATGGATATAGTATTGAGATATATTTCGCGAAATTGCGCGCCAACCTGGCCGCACCCCGCCGCCTTCACCTCGAACAAATTACAATTTTTTTTACTTAATAACCAGGCTCGAGGCAGAAGCGTTAGTTAACTTTCTCGTTATATTTGTTAAGGCATCCTATTTTTTAATATCCCTCCATAATGACATCTGTAATTGTGAAATTTTAAATATTTTTACTTCCATTTATATTTATTTTTGAACTAGATTGTACGAAAATGTTTCGCAACTGGCCTTTTTGGTCAAAAGAGTAGTTTAAAGTTTTTTTTAAGATTTTAATCGATAGATTTTGATATAGCTTTCCTAATACATTAATATTTGTAGTTACATATAATATTTTTATTTCAACGGAAAACATACAGTGATAAACATATATTAAAGTTAAGGCTGAATAATATCTAAGCACTATTAACATGTTTCCACAATTACACATATCAGAATGACAATCTCGGAAACATAGATACATAATGAAAAGTCGTTCACTGAATAGTGAATACTTAATTTGTAATTTGGATCAGTTTCTGAAATAAGAAGGTATAATTTACAAGAACCAAGATTCATTAAGTTTATATCATCAGTATAAATCTTAATAATGTCGATATCCCGGAATATTACCCACAACAAAGTTTGTCGGTTGACGCGACAAAGTAGGCTCCATCTTATTTTACACGCAGACTTTTCAGTTTGACAATTTATTAATAGTCAAGATCTTTTTGCAGATTAGTATCTAAGTTATCTAGGTAATATACGCTACATAATAATAGAATAATCGCAACATAATCCCGTAATAAAATCGTTATCTTTGGCGCTGATAAGGAGAATTATGCTGGTAATAGCGAGATAAATGTGATGTGATTTCCCAAACTGTAAACATGATGAAATAGCGGTGTTCGTTTGCACAGATACCATCACGGTCATCATTAGGAGATATTATGCTTGTAGTAACTCATTGTAGTTACGAATACTGTAATTGCGTCTTTCGCGGCTTCCCTCTCATGAAATGTTCCGTTTTCACCTGCGTACTAAAGTGCTGTTTATTTCAAAAGTACTGAAGAAAAAACGTCTTTTGTTTTGAAGTCCAGTTTCCATCTTTTAAAATGTCGGCATATTATACTGTGAAATACAGTTAAGCCGCCAATCCACCGCAGCGCACGGAGAGACTACGCACGTGCGTCAAGCTTCGCTTTGTAAGAAAATATATGTGACTGTGTCCACTGCAACCCACGGACACGCTACGTACGAATTGACTCACGTAGTTTGCTCGAATACGGTGCACACGTAGCTCAACGCTGGCCACGCTACGCATGCTGTGCACGGGATACACGTAAGCGTGTACATAGTATTCAAAACTGTGCTGCGCTACAGTTGTACATATAGTCGTGGCCGTGTGTATAGCGTGTGCTGCAGTGGAAACGTTGATCGTAGTCAAACTAATAAATCCGTGCGCCGCGTGGCCGTGCACAGCGTGCGCCGCGGTGGAATGACGGCTTTAAAGTCGTTAAGGCGACGCCTTGATAATTTGGCTGTAGCGATATCGATTTTTCTCAGCAATGACTAAAGCTAAGAAATTAAAGTTCATTGTCAGTATTCATCAAGTCTTTGTCTTTGAATTACCCATAGCATAACACGATTGGTCAACTTTTATAACACAGAATAATCAATCAAAAAGACCTCTGTAAAAAAGGGATTCTAATTTTGCCAACAGAGGAGAGTGATTTAAGCTTCCAAAATTTGTACATAGATTGGTTCAAGCATACACTATAATTTGCCCATAGCTTATCTATACTAATATTATAAAGCGGAAGAGTTTGTTTGTTTGTTTGTTTGAACGCGCTAATCTCAGGAACTACTTGATTACCGATTTGAAAAATTCTTTCAGTGTTAGATAGTAGTCATAGTACATTTATCGAGGAAGGCTATAGGCTATATTTTATTACGCTAAGACTAATAGGAGCGAAGAAATAGAGGAAAATGTGGAAAAAACGGGGGAAAATTATTTGAAAGGCCTTATTTGAACGCGCTGATCGCAGGAAGTACTGGTCCG
This sequence comes from Cyaniris semiargus, assembly GCA_905187585.1. Lineage (NCBI taxonomy): Eukaryota > Metazoa > Arthropoda > Insecta > Lepidoptera > Lycaenidae > Cyaniris > Cyaniris semiargus. Next base: position 8,848,733 of record LR994554.1, on the reverse strand, counting down.
ATTTGAAAAATTATTTCAGTGTTAGATATCCCATTTATCAAGAAAGGCTATAGGCTATATTTTATCACGCTAAGACTAATATTATAGGAGCGAGAAATAGAGGAAGATGTGGAAAAAACGGGGGAAATTATTTGAAAGGGCTTATCTCACGAAGTACTTTATATTATACTAGACGTTCCGCGCGGCTTCGCCCGCGTAAATTATATTTAACAGACAAATCAGTCTAAAAAAATAGCCTATGATCATTCACGTGGTCTACTTCTTATCTGACCCAAATAACAGAAAAATTGCTCTAGTAGTTCGTGAGATAAGCCCTTTCAAATAATTTCCCCTGTTTTTTTCACATTTTCTTCTATTTCTTCGCTCTTATTAGTCTTAGCGTGATAAAATATAGCCTATAGCCTTCCCCGATAAATGGGCTATCTAACACTGAAATAATTTTTCAAATCGGACCAGTGGTTCCTGAGATTAGCGCGTTCAAATAAGCCCTTTCAAATAATTTCCCCCCGTTTTTTCCACATTTTCCTCTATTTCCTCGCTTCTATTAGTCTTAGCGTAATAAAATATAGCCTATAGCTTTCCTCGATAAATGGACTATCTAACACTGAAAGAATTTTTCAAATCGGACCAGTAGTTCCTGAGATTAGCGCGTTCAAACAAAGAAACAAACAAACAAACTAACAAACTCTTCCGCTTTATAATATTAGTATAGATATATAAAGTAATGACCGTGTATAGTCATACTAAAAGCGCGTAATCGCGTACAACTTACTAGACGATGCCCGCAACTCCGTTTTGCCAAAATTATTTATCGCGCAGAACCATACATTTTTCCGGGATGAAAAGTATCCTATGTCCTTTCCCGGGACTTAAAGTACCTCTATACCAAATTTCAGCTAATCGGTTTAGCGGTTTGGGCGTGTAGAGGTAACAAGCAGACAGACAGACACACTTTCGTATTTATAATATAAGTAAGTATAAACCTTTGTATGAATACAACTCGAATAAGCTTTCAACATCGAACACATATGTACAATAGTGACTAAAATTACTAATAACACGTCGCCACTCGAAATAAAGTCTCACCTTTCTTAATAGAGGTTCTAAGTGACTCTCAACACACTCTTTATGTTAGAGAAATTCAGAGAACGTTTTCTTTTCGTCTGTATATAGCTATTCTTTATTTTACTATCTTTTATACTGTATTATTAAAGATATTCGTGTAAAAGTCCTTGCAATTTTTTGAGAATCCCCCAAGAAAAGTGTATTTTTCGGGACAAAAATGTATTACTTAAAAATGTAGATCAGAGCCAAAATTACAACGATACCTTTGGTCAAAATCTATTCTACAGTACTTTTCCCTTACAAATAAACAAACTCACAAAGTTGCGCTTTTATAATATTGGCGTGACTTTTGTAGTTATCATGAAATAAAAGTAATAATCAATGAGTGGGAATAATGTTTTTCCTCTTCATCTATTTACATTATAATAGCGATAGTAGCATAATAATCTGACTCAGTTAGTACCTGATAATCTTCGAAAGCTTACTACTAAAGTGCTTTTTGAGCTTTTATAATAGCGTGGATGAGCTATGATTTACAACTATTTATATTATTATCGTAACGCGAACGTTATGCAATACGGATTAGTTACAAAGAAAATTTATATGCGTCAGGGTTTTAACTAGGTAGTTACTTCTTTAGGTGGGTAATTTCATAGTTATTTGGGTAATAAATCCTATAAATTCAATTTATCCTATACTGGTATTACATTCTTCAATGGCTTATGAGTAAAATAGATTTAAGGACGTCACGCGCCGGCGACGCGTAGTGTCCATTAATTGTGGTGTTTTTTAGGATAACTTTCAGATGTTATTTCTCAACATTTTAGTACTGAGTGATTATAGAAGAAAAAATACGTGTATTTTTATTTTTAACAAGGATCAATATATTATATCGAAATTTGGCCGGAAGGTTTAATTGCACCCTGTATATCCTATTAATATCATATTAATATAGATATAGATCCTATTTGTTCAATTTATGCTATACTTGATGTATTGTTTTCCCGGCCATTTAGCCGAAACTTTTTCGTTTTCGCTTCGTTATAGAATCGCCAATCAAAATGTATGGAATTGACATAAGACGAGTCGAACGTCAACGTCATACTAACGAACGCTCATGTCAATTCCATACATTTTCATCGGCGATTCTATAACGAAGCGAAAACGAAAAGATTTAGGCACACCCCCCTGGTACTACATTCTTCAATACATAAGTATCTATTATTTAAAAGTAAATTAATATTTTTAGTATTTTCCAAGATATTTTTTCTAATTATTTTATTTCAAATTTAATCATGTTGTTGAATACCCACACAATTTTCTATCTATTAAGTATAATAAGTTGTTTGTGCTTTATAAAATCCAAGTAAAGCTGACCAAAATACGCAGAAGGCAGGCTCTTCACACCTTTATGATAATAGTTACATAGCGGTCGCTCTCTGTTTGTATTGTAATAGTAATTAACCAAATATAGAACTATTACAGAACTATTTCAGAGACCTTTATCAAGACTTGAAATATACTTGCAAGTTGCAACCTTATTGTTAGTCAATAATAAGCTTACAATCGGACGATAGTAATTGCTATCTTAGGACACAAAATATGTTTGTGTTTCTAGTGTAGACGCACAACAACAGTCTTAAATTATTTTATGATTAATTGAATGCTTCCCACAACTTTGTTCCATCGAAATTTAAATATTGCACAGAAACTGTAAATTTTTCCGAAATATAGGGTGTAATAAAACTAAGTGATAATACTTTATGGTGTATATGAGTCCCGTGTATAGAGTTCACTGTAAAAGTAGCAGCGCTGTAAGAGCAATTTTTTTTTCACTTTTGTATGGGAAACCTCGTGAGTCGTGACGCTGGGGCGCTGGCCCATACAAATCACAAAAAAAATTTGGCTTTTCAGCGCTGCTACTTTCATAGTGGACTCTCTACAAGGAACTAAAATATTATCGCTTAGTATTATTACATCCTGTATAAACTATCCCATTTTATTTAAAGTATCTCTTCGGTATAGATAATAATTTTTAAGGGGAACAAATATAATGACCACCAAAAAATGCTCTGATACCCTAAACTTGTTTACCAAAAAAAGATACTTAACACCAAAAAAAGAAAGTCACAGTCTCCTAAGAGCCTAATTTTGGTGATCAGTTACTATTTTTGGTTTTATCAATGATTTATTTGGAGTAATTTTGCATAAATAGGATAGCGAGATGTTAAATCTTTGGTTATCATTTTACATTAAAATGGTGGTCTGTATTTTGGAGATCGTTTACTATTTTTGTCTGTGAAATGTTACTATTTCTGGTGATCAGTTAAATATAAGCCATTTTTAAGTTTCACCTAGTTCTATCGAAGTAGCTTCATCGAACGTCGTAAACGTGAACGAGACAGATAGTAGTAGTATACTTTTGCATTTGTAACATTATTTACAAATGTGTTTGTGTGAAACGTGTGTTCAATGAATTTTGATTTAGTTATTTTAGAAGAAACGCTTTCTAAATACTTTTTAATGTCAGCGTCGTACAAGCTATTAATATATTTTTTTAAGTTTCTATGATGAATGTTAACTGAAAAAGTTCGGAATAAAGAACCATTATTTGGTGCATTTAAAAAACTGTGCTATGACGCATCCTGAATTTGTTATTTTTAGAACTTGGTTTATACTTTATAGGATAACGTTTTAAAATTATTAAATCTTCAACTTGTGGGTTTTTCAATCTCACTATCTTTCACTAAAGTTTTGACGTCAGATCAATAACAATTTAATAAAATGGCTAACTAGTTAAACGATAAGACTTATATAAAGATTACGAAAAGTTAGTTTTTATTGCCAAAAGAGTAGCCAACTCTTGTTTTATGTTTGAAATCCAGAAAAACCCATAGTTATAATATATGTTTCGATTTAAATTTAATTTGTCGCTGTAGGTAAAATGATTTAATAGAAATTATTAAAACTGATCGTGATGATATGGCACCAAAAAGTTACACCATCAACGTTCACTGCGTACTGCAAAATAATCTTCTAAAAGTCAAATGGTCTTAGTTTTCCAATCTTTTCTTGCTATGCTTTTTGTCTTTGTCTTACCGTGGGGGTGTGCCAAAATCTTTTCGTTTTCGCTTCGTCATAGAATCGCCGATGAAAATGTATGGAATTGACATAAGCGTTCGTTAGTATGACGCTGACGTTCGACTCGTCTTATGTCAATTCCATACATTTTGATCGGCGATTCTATAACGAAGCGAAAACGAAAAAGTTTCGGCTAAATGGCCGTGTCTTTGGTCGACAACGTCTCTGTTAAAAGTAGTCATTCTCATAATATTTTGGAATGAAATTTCATGTTTGCACAGTATAATGTTTTGGATATAATGTTCAATCTCGATCCTATTGCTATCGGGCTCTCCCCGGGGACTAAAAAGGATTTCAGTGGCTGTTGAAATATTATTGTGATGCCAAACTCGTGTATTAGACGCATAATAAATAGTGATGAGCTGCTATTATTATTTGATTTAAATATTGACTAACTGACTATGTAAAGTAAGGACCATTATTATATAATACCTATTCTACCGTCGAGCGTACGTTCAACTTTACTAGCTATATATAATATTACGTCTATAATATACTATATCTATGTATAAAAACACAGATTGCTAAACGGCACTTGCCACATAGTAAATAGTTTTGGTCCAAGTATCTACAAACCTCTAGGACGTAGGTGTTGTATGGGACCCTTAAATTAATATTTAAGGGTCCCCATACAACAAACGTGAGTTTTTTTTACTTTGTTCATAATCAATAATGGCAGCAGGTAAACTTTTGAAATATTCACAAAATCTTTAATAATTATATTTTTAATTTCATAATTTATAATAAAATTGAAATCAAAGAAATATTAAGGGGGGTTCCCATACAAAAACACAATTTTTGCCTACCTTCGCTCTGTCCAACTCACACTTGATCGAATTTTTTATTTCTTGATTTTTTTCTGAGCTTACACACAATTACCGAGGTGGATTCCAAATTTCAGCCTTCTAGGTCAACTGGAAGTGGGTTAGAATTTTGTTCTATAAGTCAGTCAGTCAGTCAGTGATAAAAATGACGATTTTCGGACGTGATTATCTAAATAACCGTTTGAGATATGTTTATGAAATTTAGAGCATATATTTATCTCACAACAATGATATTCTACTTATACAGATCTGTTACGTCCATACTATTTTCCGGCTTAAATCTCTTCCGAACAATTTTCAAATTCAAAATTGCAAAGATTTTTTCCAGATTGTTCGAAAAAATAATTGAAAATGTAAATAATCGAAGTATTTATTGCAATCAAGACATGTGGTAAGAGATTCCATGTGTTTTGTTTTCTTTTGAGTCATAATTGGTACATTTTCGAAACACGCACGATGTCATTTTCAATTTATTTAGGTAAGACAAGACGCGGCACGTTCGTGACTGCGCTCGATGCAGACTAAATAACAGAGGGGTTAGTGCGAGTTTTATTCGATCATACGTATCGAGCGCGTAAACGCGAATTTATATGGGATCAAAGCAGTATCCACGTTAGCCAGTAGATGGCGCTGCTTTGATCGCGTTAACGTGCTCGATGCGTATGATCGAATAAAACTCGCACTAAGGCTTCAGACGACCCAATTGGGTCGTATTTGAATCTTCACAACGCGCGCGGTAGTAACACATCTGCTTTGAGTTTTGCATCATTGTCTCACAAGTTTCATTATATGAGCCAAAGGACATCAGACATTCTAGTTTAAAAAAATATATGTGCGGCCAGAACTAAGAATATTTCCAATAGCTAGGCCATATTAAGAACTTAAAAAAATATATGAACTTAACCCTGTAACTGCATTTTCTGAGTAATTATTTAGTTAGGAAAAAAATATTAAAAGCATTACATTTAAAGGGGTCTTATTGGGAAATTACCCCTTACCCCGTGTTACCTCTTTCCTAGTATGATGCCATTTCCAGTACGACACCTTTCCCAGTAAGACCCCTTTAAATGTAATGCTTTTAATATTTTTTTCCTTACTAAATAATTACTCAGAAAATGCAGTTACAGGGTTGTCTATATTTTTTTTTATGTTATTAATATGGCCTAGCAATTTTAAATAATCCTAGGTCTGGCCGCGCAGCTTTTTTTTAGACCAACATTGTATGGAAATTGCCTGATGTCCTTTGACACGTTTATGTTTAATAGTTTTTGAATTATGAGGTTCGTGTAATATTACACACGGTGCTGCTCGCCAGTTCTGTTATACTTGAACTTGGCTTGACACGCTACCGCGTGTCTAGATATATACTTTTAAAAGCTCTAATCAATCAATGTTATATGCTATATAATATAATATTATGATAGATGACGGCGAGTGCCTAATTTTCGTCGAAGTGTAAATCAATACATAGACAATGAGACATGAATAGAAAAATAGTTCGCGCCAGTTTGTTCGGGAGTGTCGGTCCCAGGGCAATAGGCATAATATGAAATTTACTTATATAGCGTTCTGTACCCTATATTTGTTTTGTTCTTCGAAGTGAAAATAGGAGGATTTATAAGTGAAACAAACCAATAGGTTTATGTTTTATAATTATGTTTCCTCATTCAAATTTTCAAGAGCGTTTCTTGATTTAGCGAAGTGGGCCATCTGGTTTAAAGTTAACCTGGCCTTATGTTATTCCCTTCATAACTGATATTTATAAAAGAAACGAAGAGATTTATAGACAAAGAGCATAGAGATATATTGTACTACGTACTGGAGGCGCCATTGCAAACAAAAAACATGTCGCACTTGAGGTGAGAGGCGGGGCGGTGATGGCTATAGATCAGTACCGCAGAAGTGACAAAGTTTTGTGCCTACACTCGAATGAACGCAGACCCTATTTGAGTAAGTGGATAAAATAAAACAAAGATTTTTACTAAACATTATTAAAAGCTTTTATTTAACTTGCTCTGTATATTATTATGTACATATTATTAACATATTATACATATTATTGTACATATTATTATGTAAGTTCGGGTAGAATTTTTGAACTCAATTTCGAAGTATGTATGTACATTTAATATTTTAACCGATTGAGCTGAAATTTTGTACACACGTTTGGTTTGAATGACAATGCACGATACAGTATGACATCACTATAAATATAAAATGGCCGACCATCCAAGATAGCGGAATAGTTATTTTCTATGCCGTCCTATAATAACAGTATGGATATTAAATGAAAGAACTTTTTGAGAATAGCTCGAAAACGAATGTAATGTCATTCTACATCCAATATGGCGGCTCATCTAAGATAGGGGAATACAAACAAAGTTTCGTTTATTTCTGCATGACTAAAGAATTGGATTTCAGTTAAAAATAGTTAAGTGAAATCCAACTTTTAAGTCATGCAGAAATAAACGAAATAATAATATAACAAGTCGCTATATATAGACACAGTTTTTTCACTAATGAACATCAAGTACGATTTCTCAAGGACATAGAAGTTAATTAGATTTTTTATATAAAATAACGGGTCAAACGAACAAACGGGTCACCTGATGGAAAGCAACAACCGTCGCTCATGGGCACTCGTAACGTCAGAAGAGCTGCAGATGCGTGGGAATATGCCTTCTTCTTAAAATGCTTCTGGCGATAGTTCGTTCCACAGTTTTGCAGTTCGCGGAAGAAAGTTACGCGAAAAATGCACGCTGGAAGACCGCCACTTATCAAGGTGATGGGATGGTCCTCAGAGCACTCCCCGTGATACAACTGATAAAGTATGCAGAGCGAAGCTACATCTCGGCACAATTCCAAGAGGTCCAGCCTGTTTAAAACACTATGGCAGTCAACAATTCGAGCGGCCCTTCGTTCAAATTCAATACTCGTACAATAATACACAATAGCACTTATTAGGCAGCGTACATCGTTGGATACGATCCAGAGGGAAGTAGTTGGTATTTTGGCGCACCATAATATGAGGCCGAACCTGCGCCTTACAGAGTTGTAGGCGTTGGTCCGGACTGAAATACTGTCTCGCTCTATTAAGAACACCAAGATTCTTCGAGGCTAACTTGGCCTTACTTTTAAGTGGTGAACGCACAGACTTGTGTCTTGACGATGATGATAATGATTAATCTAATGTACCATTAGCATATGTCTTCAATTCTTAAAACAACGTAGAAATCCCCAAACATGTATCTTAAGGAGGCCGGAGATCTGTTCACCACCTTTGAACCTTGGTATATCTTGGTGCAAAATCTGACTTTTTGGTATGATTTACTTAGAATACTTAATTATTTATCTAAAATCACTATAAGTTTCCATTTGAAATACTTCAGAATTCAGATTATGAATCAAAATCACAATATCATCCAGATAAATGGGGTTTTAGTATAAATAGCGAGGAATTCCCTCGATTATTTATGGATTTCATCATCAAGTCACCTTTTTTATGAACACAGGTATCAAATTCGGATTAAACCCGATACAATAGCGAAAAAATCTTGAAAATCGGTCCACAAACGGCGAAGTGATCGTTGAACATACAAAATATATAACCTCCTCCTTTCTGGAAGTCAGTTAAAAAACATCATCATCATCACTCTACTCCGAAGGCATCACTCCGAAGAAACACTCCGCAAATTGCCGAGAATAGAATATGACGTAGCCTCAAAATTCCTAAAATTTCAAAGGTACAACTCGGTCGAGTTGACTCCGCACCTGGCGGCCATACTTATACAAACCCCCCAGTTTTGGAGCTACGATTGGAGGAGGAGGATTTCGAAAATCGGACCACAAACGGCTGAGTAATCGTTGAACATACAAAAAATAATAAAAATAAACATACATACAGCCAAACGTATTACCTCCTTTTTGGAAGTCGGTCAAAAACCAAAATATTACGTACCAAAATTTTGCAAAACCGTTACAGCGGCTTGGGCGTGAAGAGGTAACAGACACAGAGAGAGACAGACAGATAGACGGACGGTCAGACAGATGGACAGACGGACAGACAGACAGATGGACGGACAGACCGACGGACGGACGGATAGACAGACAGACAGACACACTTTCGCATTTATAATAATTATATTATAATAAGTATGGACCCAAAGTCCACTACATACTTACCTTATTTAAATTACTTAAATATTTATAAATACAATTATAATGTACGCATGTATAATGTACACGTAATACCGTATTTATATTACCAAAATACAAACTCGTCTACGTTAATACTTCATTTATCGTCGTGTCATCATAGATATCTGTATTCTGCCTACATACCCCTCTGAATCTACTACTCTATGACAATGCGAAATGGCGCGCGTCTTCGCCTAGTAATTTAATGTTCGTATTTTGATTGAAAATAATTAAATAAGAATACTAACCGATGAATTGTTATTCCGTCGCATTTGGAAGTGTTTTTGGATTATTTTTACAGTATCTTAAGACACACCAAGGCATTTTTGTGACTTTTATTTTGTTTTTTTATAAATGTCATACGTCTAGTGCGCAGAAGAGTTTGCGGCTGACTAAGTGCGCTGCGGCTATATAGATTCTGTTGAATGTGACCAAGCATTGCGTTGCGGTGTCAAGTCTAGTACGTAGTACTTATATGTCAGTGACAAAGAGTTGATTTTATTTCGGATTGGAGCAAGAGGTCCTAAGAGTAAACTTTTATTCAGTGTGCTTATTGTTACGTGCTAGGGTTCGAGGGATTTGGAGAAAAAGACCTGCTGACTCTTATAAAGACTTTACTAGCACTGACACTAGCTCACACAAATCACCAAGTCCAAACACTAAGCACTAGATAGTCCTAGGTCGTAGCCGAGTCGTAGGTTCACTGGTTCACTCACTATTGATCACTTGTTTTCACTTCGAAGTCGCCTCGAAGATCGCTCAGATGAAACTGAATTGCCGGGCCGTCTACCTGCGGCTATTTATATGGCGAGACGAATTCTAGAAAGTTCCTTCCCCCGATTCATGTAAACAAGTAAACAAGTGTGGGATCTTTCTAGCAAATACGCGTAAGTAAACATACACCTAACGCCATCTAGTATTGAGTAGGGGATTTAGGTTTTCTGTGTTTCCCTGATCAGTTTCGCTGGTTTGACGCTAGATGGCACTACGTGTCCGTATCCGTAATATTATTATGCTCATTTTTGTGTAACGAAAAAGTGTACTAATTTCTATTGTAAGCACTTATATATTTAAGAAACGGCTTTAAATACTGATTACAAGTTGATTTCATAAATAATATGAAGGATATTTAAAGACAATCTTAAGCTATATAAATTAAAATAATTCATAGAATTTAATACAATAAACTTCCTGTACATTTTGATTAAAACACAATTTAGAGGTATTATCTGTTAACGAGGCCTCAGTCAGTTTCACGACTATTTGCCTATCAATCAAATCTTATAATGAGGTTTTCAACTACGCCTTTACCCGATAGACTTCTTAATTGGGAGCCGCACTGTAGAGGCACGTCTATGTAAGTGAAATTTAAATAGAATCGGCATCACCTACCGTGCATTTGTTCATAATTTTCATGTTAATTTTTTGGGCTGTATGTAAGTATGATGTTAAAAAAATGGCGGAAAAAGTAGTTTTGCCTACGGTTTTGATAACTTACTTAAAATATTATGATCTTTATCAAAACCCAAAAATAGCAGTTTTACATCATAATTTATGGGTACGTTTGAGGTTTAATAACTTATTCAAATGGTGATTACTAGGGTAGGATTACTATTCACTTACTTAAATAATTATATTCCCACTTACTACTGTCCAGATAAATAATTATCAAAACGTCTACGGAATGTCTATTCCGAAAACTTTCCCGTACGTGAAACTGACGAGCCTCAAACGTCAGTTATAGTAATTAGTTTGCGATGAATAACCACTATTTGGCGAGGGACTGACGAGCTATGATTTATAGCTGTTTGTCCAACATATAAATCAAACTGATTTACCAGCTAGCGGACCTTTGCAGTTTTTTCACTACGCAGTTCGGGACATGTGTCGCAGGCGCGAAACGATTTATTAACCAATTGTATCGCGTCCATCATTTCTACCAGTTCATCATCATCACGTGCCTGCATCTTATTATACAAGCCTACTAGGTAAGTTTTTTAAAAGGCATGGTAGGCGAAATCTAAAACTGATGCGGCGTGCCTGCATCTTAATTACTACCACGACGAATGAAAGTTAAGAAATACATGGTAGGCGATATCCTAAACTATGACGACCTCTGTGGCTCAGTTGGTGGGCTGTTGGTAGGTCAAGCCGGGGGTCGCGGGTTCGAATCCCGCCGACGGAACAAAAAGTTTTCGAAGTTCTTGGGTCATGGATGTGTATTAAATATGTGTATCATATAATAAAAATCTTAAATATATGTATAGTATAAAAGTATTAAATATATTTCCGTTGTCTGGTACCTGTAACACAAGTCCATCAGGTACTTACCACGGGGCCAGACTGACGTGGTGTGAAGCGTCCATAGGTATTATTATTATAGGCAATAGTGTCAAAGGTTAAAGGAAGTTGTATTGCGAAAGGAATTTTTCAGAATCAGTTGTTTTGATTCCTGGCTAGATGAACTCATTTATTAGGGTTCCGTACTCCAAGCGTAAAAACGGGACCCTATTACTAAGACTTCGATGTCTGTCCGTCTGACTGTATGTCTGTCTCTAGGCTGTATCTCGAGAACCGCTATAGCTAGACTTCTGGAATTTTCACAGATTGTGTATTTCTGTTGCCGCTATAACAACAAATACTAAAAACAAAATAAATAAAAATAATAAAATATCTTTGCTATATAACGGTACGGAACCCTTCGTGCGCGGGTCTGACTCGCACTTGGCCGATTATTAACTATTGATGTAATTTTTAGTTTTAATAAAAATCGAGCTCGCAACTCTTTTCAACATTTTATGCTCGCTCCTATATAGTTTTGGGTTTCAATTATTATCTCAATCACTATGTCTATATTGTGCCCTTTTAACCTTCTAAATGTCCAAGAGCAAAAACCACAAGCCAGGTTCTTGTAGTTAATAAAACCACATGCTGATACTGGACCGGACGAAAGCATATCCGAGCGGATTTTTATATTTCTTGCGATATCTTTTCTATTTTTATCCGAGTCATAAACAAAACAATTGTCGTCATAAGAACAGAAAGTGGTCTGCGTGAGGCAGTTTTTCTCCGCTTGTTAGGCTCCGCTTAAAACTTTGTTAGTCGCAAGGTTATCTTAATAAATTTCATTGTAAATTATGCCTAGAATTTGGAAGAAATAATGAAAATAATTTGGAATACAAACCATGGCCGGCCTAGGAAAACATGGCGCGATGAATTGGATGCATACTAGTCTGGCCAACGGTGGCACAGGAGCGCAAAAATGGAAGAAACTGGGAGAGGCCTTTTGCCCAGCAGTGGGATTTTAAAATATTAGGGATATATTATTTTTTCCAACTCCCATGAATTGAGTTGATCGGATACTCAGTTCTTTGAAATGAGGGTTTTTGGTATTCCATTTGCCACCAGGTGCGCGCTATGTAGCCTTAGGGTCTATCGTGTCAAATAGACATATTGTCGTGACATGACAGCTATATCGTGACATATGACAGCAGTTTGACACGATAGACCCTAAGGCTACATAGCGGCACCTGGTGGCAAATGGAATATCAAAAACCCTCATTCTGCGCGCCTGCAATTTGCAATCTTTTTTGGTTCCAATCTGCGAAATAAGGCCACGGTCGTTGGTCAGAGAGACGGGCAGCGGGCTTATCGGTGCTACATGCCAATATCCTGGACGCACTGATCGGTAGTTTGATCACCAAAGTCCAAACCAGATAAAATATTTACACCGAAAATAAAACCGAAACCTCATCTGCGCTTTCGTGAACCTATTTATTTTTATTCGATCGTATATAAAGCACCAAAAATTAAAACAGTAGTTTTATCGGTGACATTCGAGAGCTTTTTGTTTAACTTCGCTCGTTAGTCGTAGAGATCGCTGATGCAAAATGCAATTTTATTTATAACAACCTAAACTGCGTGGAGTCCAATTATTTCCTTTAGTCAGTTCTCAGTTCCCATCGAGCCTTCCGATGCCTTTACTCAGTTCCTCGTGCACCGAGGTCTTATCGCTTTCAAAACGAGCTCGTACCTCCGGAGCGGCTAAAAGAAATGCAAAAATACTCATTACGCGTCAAAAGTCACGAGGAGCCTGGAATTGGATACAAAGAAAATTTCCCCGATGATATATAAAGAATTTGAAAGCTCAAAAGGCAGTATTTGTAAGCTCTTTCAATTTCACTTCGTGAAACGGATCGCGGGTTTTTCTTTTACTTTATGATATTAATTTATTTTAAATTTTAATGTTGAAATTAATTAGAAAGATTCCGCGAAATCGAAAGGTTCTGACGTTGACGATGACTGCAAATAATAATATATATTCGTTTTATTTACGAATAATAAAAACTAAGGAAGATTAACTGTGTCAAAAAATTTGTTCCGATTCTACAAAATGTGACCCGGATACATGCATACTTTATGCAAAAAGAGACCCGAATACATGCAAGAATTTTGTGTAATTATAGAAGTGACAATTATTGTCAACGGCTTTTTTTGTCAATTTCAATGTAGTGTTTCGTAGCTATTGCCATATTATTTTAGTGTGCGAAAAGAATCTTGAGAACCAAATTCAAAACGATTGAAGTATGGGAGTTACGTTTCCTTAGTTTTTATTATTCGTAGTATTTAGTAAACAGTTTTAAATATTCCCTTGACATAGATTAGAGTAGTAATAGAGTGGAGAGGAGGTTTTCAGTTATTATATTAATACTAGCTGCAGTCCGCGACGTCGTCTGCGTGAAGGCTCTATCGGCATGAAAGATACCTAGGTGATAGCTTGATAATAAATATTATGTAGCCTAAACGTTGACCCGACGAATCAAAATTTAAACAAATATTTGAGGAGAAATTACGGGATAATGAAATGCATCACCAAGGTATTTATTGCAATTGTGCTCAAAATGAGTTACAATACAATTTATTCTGTTTGTTATCATAACGCTTGTGTAATAATAACACTAAACTTATGGTCACCTTAGTAAATTTGCTTTAAAACCAGTTAGCTAAGCGTTGTCTAGCTGTACTAGATTACCGAGAATTGCATATTGTAAAGTCAGCTATATATTTTGTGGCGCGGCGAGTTAACTCCTGCGAGAGTCAGTCGTCTGCCCATCGCCTATCTAACTTGTCCTACTAATATTATAAAGGCGAAAGTTTGGATGTATGTATGTGTGTATGTATGGATGTATGGATGTATGGATGTTTGTTACTCTTTCACGCAAAAACTACTGAACGGATTTTAATGAAACTTTACAATAATATTGGTTATACATCAGAATAACACATAGGCTATAATTTTAACCGACTTTCAAAATGGAGGAGGTGTTATGTTCGTTTTTTACGTTCAACGATTACTCCGCCGTTTGTAAACCGATTTTCAAAATTTTTCTTTTGGTGTATAGGTTATCATCCCAATTTGGTACCATATTCATGAAAGTGGTGACCTGATGAAGGGATCCATAAGAAATCGAGGGAACTCCTCAAAATTTATATGGAAACATGTGGTGACTTCGGTTTTGTGAGCAGTATTCTAAGCATATGCTACCAACAAGTAATATTTTGCACCAAGGTATACCATGGTTCGGAAGGTGCTGATAGAACTCCTGACTCTTTATAGATACAAGTTTGGGAGTTTCGACGTTGTTTTAAGAACGGAAAGCATATGCTAATATGCAAATTACATTCATCATCATCACTACCATAAACCATTAAAGAACCATGTATCGTCCCGTTTTGACCCTATTATTGGTACTTTTCATAGTATTTTTATTATAATATATCACTTAAACCGCGGGTAACACCGCGGGGCACAGCTAGTCGTGCAATAAAGTCCAGTGCCTTAGTACACAAAATATTATGTAGTTCTAGCTGTTGCCCGCGACTTCGTCTGCGTCAGTTTATAAAAATAACTTATAGAGACCAGATTATACGCAACATAAAAAGCTTGTTATATGCATGCAAATATGCATGAAAAATGCTTGAAATATGCACTAAAACTAGCAGAATATGCAAAATTAAATAACAAATTTTAGAAATCCCCAAAAAAGAAAAATTTTTTTTTTTATTTTAAAACACGTAGCATACTATAATGTTACTGTATTTCAAAGTACAGTAACTTTTAAATATGACATTAAAATTATTTAAAATTTTTGTAAACGTAAGTAATCAAATATTTTTCTAAATTTTCTATGGTAAGATTGTGTCTACGATAATTTATAACATTTTTGTAAATAGTTCGCTCCACATAGGTGGAACGAGTAACGACTTTGTAGTAGGCGAGCGCGACGTTATTCTATCTCTTTCATTTTACTATCGTAATTCGTAACTGTCAAAACAAAAGACGTTCATGGCTAGTGACTGCATTTGAAATGTAGTAAAAAGTTTTGTAACTGTAATTTTATTAAATTTTCGAATTTCGGAACGCAGGGGGGTAAAAAATGTTATGAATGTACCGATAATATTATGCATCATAACCAGATATTAGGTAAAATATGCTATTACCGCTGAGAATGGCTTAAATATGCAAATGCATGTTATGTAAATATGCAAATGCATATAATCCGGACTCTAATTTAAAACATTGATAATTTTTCCCATATTTAGTTATTTACACAATTTTTCATCGATTTTTCCACCAATTCGTCGCAATGTGATATCACATAATATGGCCTAGACTCTAGAGCCTTCCTTATTAAATGGACTATGAAACACAAAAATAATAATCAGTTCGAATAAGTAGTTCCTGAGATAAGCGCGTTATAACCAGTTATAAGTTATAACAAACAAAGTGTACAATTTGAAAAAAAAACCTCATGTATCTAAATATAAGGAATCAGGAGTACCCTCAACCTTCGTTGATGAGTGGCAGTTTTCGACCGTGCGTTTAAACGATCAGTGGTTTAGGCTGTACAGTGATTCCATTTTCATGTTATTCAGGACAAATCCTTTTATATAATGATATAGATATATAGATTATATTGTGTGGCCGGGTCCCACGCGCCGCGCCCCACCGACTCCACTACCGCCTCCTCGGCACTTCACTTGGTGGATCATGTTATGGTGCCAATAAATATGAATAACTCGTGCTGGATTGTCAGCGTATTTACCACCCGCTGTCAGTCCTGAAATATATGACAATCACCTGAACTACATAGGATATGTTCTGCAGATGTCGGACGTAGATAAATTTATTATAGCGGGAGACTTTAATCTCCCGACTTTAGGTTGGCGAAAAGGCTGTTTACATTTGGAACCAATAACAAATAATGTTCGTCTTAACCTTGCAAAGTCTCATATGGTAAACTTGATATCTCTCTTTAACTGTGTACAGGTTCGTACCTTCAAGAACGAACAAGACCGAATACTAGACCTGTTCCTCACTAATATATCCGATTGTAGCAGCTCAATTGAACCCGTTCCTTTAGTACAAGTAGTAGCACATCACCCTCCTTTTTACGTGCTCGTTCCTGTAAATGTTGACCCTCAAATCTATGAAAATTCTCCCAACTAAAATACATAATTATAATAGGGCAGATTATTCTGTTATAAAAAACAAAATTGATGAAGTTAATTGGGTAGAACTCTTCCAAAACGTAACGGCTGAAAGCGCAGTTTCGGTATTATACGAAAATCTGTACTCAATTATTATTAAAAATAACATACCAACAAAAATACATAAAACATCGCACTTTCCTATATGGTTCACACCTGCACTTATTCACATCTTTAAAAACAAAAAGAAAAGTTGGATACGGTGGAAAACATACAAAAATATATCAGATTACAGAGTGTTTGCTATGTACAGGGAACGTTTTAAATATTATTCACATAAATGTTATAGGCAGTATTTAAATAACATATTTAACACCTGCTTACAAGAGGGAAACTTTCCAACAATCTGGAAATCAGCCAGAATTGTACCTGTACACAAGGGCGGCGATAGGAACAATATTGAAAATTACAGGCCAATCTCTATTCTACCCACTCTGTCGAAACTTTTCGAAAGGCTTGTTCATAATAATATATATCCTTCACTTCATAAGCACATAATCGGTGAACAGCACGGGTTCGTACTCCGACGCTCAATAACAACTAATTTATTAGTATATGTTTCAGAATTATTTGATGCACTCGATCAAAACCAACAGATAGATAGTGTGTACACCGACTTTCGAAAGGCTTTCGACAGAGTGGATCATAAAATCCATCTCGAAAAATTATATATATATTATAGTATTCGAGGAAATTTGTGGCGCTGGTTCAGGTCCTACATAACGAATCGTAACATAAAGTAATGCTGAATGGATATGAATCTAACTATGTACCTATAAGCTCTGGAATACCCCAGGGATCCATTCTGGGCCCATTACTATTTATACTTTTTATAAATGACGTTAATAACTGTTTCAAATTCTGCAAATTCCTCATGTACGCTGATGACCTAAAAATATATAATATTATACAGTGTGCTGAAGATCATTTCAAATTTCAAGAAGACCTTAACAGATTTTCTAGGTATTGCGAAACTAATAAATTATCATTAAGCCTTAATAAATGTAAATCGATAACCTTTTCTAAAAAACGAAATATTAGTACTGACATATACTTTATCGACGTTGCCATGGTGCCAGAGTTGTTGACTTTACTTCATAAATTATTCTTACAATAAAGTACTACAATACTAATGCTATTTTAAATACATAACATAGTTGGCGACGAGGATGACTACGAACTTGCAGAATTGGAAGAGGATTCGCGCCTCCATACGAGCACAATTTACGAGGTGGGAATCATACTTAAAAAGACATGAGAATCTTGACTACGCGGAGACTCATGTGAGGCTACAGAGCCTACACAAAGATTTACAAATAATTCGACAAGTACAACAAAATATAATATCTCAAGTACCAGATGAAGAACTGGATGATGAGATTGAAATGAGTTACAACATTGAAGAGGAATTTATTTCCATCAAAGTAAAACTACTGGATATACAAAACCGAGCTCAATCACACGTTAAAACAGAGAACAGATCTACATGCTGTGATATAACGGAAGAATCTTTTAACGAAGAAAACTTACAAACTACGTATAATAATTTTGAAGATTCACCTGCACCTTACCTTGAGGAAAATACTGATGATATCTTACGTGAGCCATTGAAATTTACACTTACGAAGCTGAACATAGTACAGGACCTGCTACATCCGAACATACAGAATGAAATTCCTCCAGGCAAAGAAGATAAAATATGTAATACATCTCTAGGAAAAAGTGATACGACGTTTGACACCCGGGACAAAAATTATATAGAAGGGAACGAGAACAAAGAACAATTTATGACTTTCGAAGAAAGATTGAAAATAGAAAATAATAGATACGCTATTCTGATTAATTTTAAATGCTTTACTGGAATAGAACCAAGATACTCGAAAGAAAAAGAACATAAATTAAAGATACATAAGCACAAATGGAAAGACAAAGAAGGAGCGAATAGAAATAAGAGAAAAAAATAGAAATGTATTTACATTTTACAACACACACACACACACACACACATTTCTGGATTATAATATGAGATACCTACAAGAAGACAGTCACCACAGTAATAATATACATACATCGAGTAAGGGAGGAGGAGGCGGCTACCAACAATTTTACGCCGCCTGGACCTATAGTACGAGGTCCGCACGGGTTCAGGAACAGTCTGACGCCGGCACTTAGAGCGGCTCATCCCTTCGCCTGACATTCAGGAATAGTGGGGGAGAGCTGATATATATTCTACATAATATTATCTATGAGCGGGAGTTGGATGGAAATTGCCATGGTGACTTACTTGTTACTTCACTTCAATAAGTATTCTGCACAAATAAAGAACTACGATTTACAATGGCCTTTTAAATACAGCTGATATATATTCTACATAATATTATCTATGAGCGGGAGTTGGATGGAAATTGCCATGGTGACTTACTTGTTACTTCACTTCAATAAGTATTCTGCACAAATAAAGAACTACGATTTACAATGGCCTTTTTAAATACATAACATAGTTGGCGACGAGGATGACTGCGAACTTGAAGAATTGGAAAAGGATTCGCGCCTCTATACGCGCACAATTTTCGAGGTGGGAATCATACATAAGCACACTACATGAGGATCTTGATTACGCAGAGACTCATGTCAGACTACAACGCCTACACGAAGACTTCCAATTACTTAGAGAACTACAACAGAACATAATATGTGAAATACCCGATGAAGAATTAGATAATGAAATAGAAACAAGCCACAACATCGAAGAGGAATTCATATCGATCAAAGTTAAACTCCTTTATATGCAAAACCGAGCTGAATTAAACTTAAATACAAAGAACAGAACATGCTGCAGTACATCCGAAGAAACGTTGAATGAAGAGAACCAGAAGGAGAAAGAAGAGTTTACGAAACACTTTGAGGATCCAGCTACAGCTTACCCCGAGGATAATGCTGAGGGCGTCATACATAAGCCATTAACATCTACACCTACGGAGCCGAACACACAGAGCGAAATCCTATTAGAAGGAAATATGAATACGCAATGCGAATACAATTCAGCTGATCGAACAAAATATACTACATTGAAAGAAGAAAAGGATACAAACGACACTTGGAGAAGAAAATATATAGAAAGAAACAACAACAAAATACTGGATATTATGCAAGGAGGAACCACTAATATAGCTTTCAGTATGATTAGATTCAAATACTATACAAATCTGATATGCTGGAAAGAAGAAGAAGATGAATTAAGGAAACATAAACACAAATGGAGAAAAAAAAAAGAAGCAAATAGAAATACAATAGAAAGAAATGATTCATTTGCCATTTAACATACGTACACATACAAGCAGAGAGTTACTGTAATAATACATCGAATAAAGGAGGAGGGGCTACCAACAATTTTACGCTGCCTGGGCCTACTACTCTACAAGGTCTTTACTGATGCTGTGCGCCGGCACTAACAGCAGCTCTTGCCTATGCAAGCCATTCTGGAATAGCGGGGGAGAGCTGACATATACTTTATCGACGTTGCTATGGTGCCAGAGTTGTTGACTTCACTTCATAAATTATTATTACAATAAAGTACTACAATACAAATGCTATTTTAAATACATAACAAGTACATTTTCTTATAAACTTTGTAATGAATATTTAGAAAAAGTTGATTCTATTAGAGATCTTGGGGTAACACTAGATAAAAAACTACATCTGGACATTCACGTAGATAATATTATAAATAAGGCTGACAGAATGTACGGATTCCTTATGAGGTCTTGTAAGGACTTTGTGCAATCCTCGACATATCTCCACGTATACAAATCACTTATACGTTCGCAGCTCGAATACGCTGTAGCTATTTGGAACCCTTATTATAAAAAATACATTGACACGATCGAAATGGTACAAAAAAAATTCTACGCGCAATGCACTACAGATGTCGTCATTCCCGAGAATCATATGACACACTTCTTGAAATATACAATCTCCTCCCACTTTCATCTAGATGTATTCAGTTAGAAATGATGCTGCTGTATGACCTATGCCATAATAGATATGATTGCATATCCTTAAACAATAAGTTATGCTAAAGGATACCCATAACTACACATAGTCGAAGGCCTCACCAAATATTTGCTACTGTAGTCAGTAGAACTAATGTTGGAAAACGTTCCCCATTCAATAGACTAGCCAGTACTTTTTTTTTTATGAAATAAGGGGGCAAACGAGCAAACGGGTCACCTGATGGAAAGCAACTTCCGTCGCCCATGGACACTCGCAGCATCAAAAGAGCTGCAGGTGCGTTGCCGGCCTTTAAAGAGGGAATAGGGCAGGGTAGGGACGGGAGGAGAAGGGAATAGGGGAGGGAAAGGAAGGGAATAGGGTAGGGGATTGGGCCTCCGGTAAACTCACTCACTCGGCGAAACACAGCGCAAGCGTTGTTTCACGTCGGTTTTCTGTGAGAACGTGGTATTTCTCCGGTCGAGCCGGCCCATTTGTGCCGAAGCATGGCTCTCCCACGTATAAACTTACAACAAGAATTTTGTCCCCATTGACATTTTTAGCTATAAAATAACCAAATATAAAGAAGAAATTCTAAAATTACTTAATAATATTATGCACTGACAATGTAATTAGTTAGCTGTAATTAAGTATATTCTATTTGTAACAATAAAATCTTATTATGCTTGTATTAGAAGTCACTACAAAACGTGTCACAACTCACAATGTATTAAAATTAAAAATTTATTTATAAATTAAATCATATATTGTATAAGAACATCACTTTAATAAGTATTCTTAGCTTTTAGTTTACCATTGATAATGTTTTAAATATTAGTATCTATATTACTTTATCTCAACTGGATGATTAGAAATATTGTTAAGGTGAAGACAGCTGCCAATTCGACATCTTTGTGCAGTTTTCTAGACGTATGTATTTCATTGATTGGCACAAAAAAATATATATGTGATTTTTTATTATATTTGGAAAAGCTTGTCCAATTTAAATAATAAAATAATGTACTCCTACTGGATGAAAAAAATTACCAAAATCACATCTTCCAGGAACTTTAAACAGTTCTAACTAAAGTAATAATACAATCTATGCTTTAAAAATTTGTTTATTTGATACCTTTTACAAAAATCCAAAGATTGCCCGATTTAATCGGTAATTCGGTTCTGACATCTAGATTTGCCATAATATTTATTTTTTCCTCTAACAAACGAAAAATGTATCCACGCTACCGAGTGAACATTTCACATCTCTGTCTCTCTGGCATGAAAATCGACAGTGGTGCGAGAGTGATGCGAGATCAAGGTCATTGGCAGTTGTCAGCGCCTTAAGTAATTTGTAGTTAACGCTGTTGGTTCCGTAGTAACTAAGTTTTTGTTTACATACACGATTAAAATTATGCACAATGGTTACTGTTTGTTAACTTCAATAAATGGAAAAAAAATTACTCACGTTTTACAAAAAAAAAAAAAAAGGCCAAGTGCGAGTTGGACTAGCCCATGAAGGGTTCCGCAGCAGCAATAAGGTTTATTTTTATGAAATTAAAAGGTTTTTGATTTATTTTTATATTTCAGTTGATTTAATGAAAGTTAAATTGAGGTTTATGATATTAGAAATGATATGATATTAGAAACTTCAATATGATTTTTGAAGACCTATCCATACCCCACACGCATAGGTTACATTAAAAATAGTACATTACGCACCTAGGGCAGGAAAATAAGAAATGTCTCAGATCACATGTAATTGTTGGCCGAGGCGA
This sequence comes from Cyaniris semiargus, assembly GCA_905187585.1. Taxonomy (NCBI): domain Eukaryota; kingdom Metazoa; phylum Arthropoda; class Insecta; order Lepidoptera; family Lycaenidae; genus Cyaniris; species Cyaniris semiargus. The sequence continues at coordinate 8,826,190 of LR994554.1, read as the reverse complement.
AGCCGAGGTCAACAAACATGGGATCTGAGGCTTTCTTATTTACTGCCCATGGTGCGTATACTATTTTTCTCGTCGACGGAGGCGGAAAACGGCAACATCGGTAAGCGCAGCGGGAAGAAAGTTGACGTTTTCCGCCCGGAGGTGAGATTTTTTTTTGTTTTAGTTGTACCTATGGGGACCCTTAAATTTTTTAATAATTTTTCCATTTTTGTATCAAAATCTTAATGCGGTTTACAGAATACATCTACTTACCAAGTTTCAATAGTATAGCTCTTATAGTTTCAGAGAAAAGTGGCTGTGACATACGGACGGACAGATAGACAGACATGACCAATCTATAAGGGTTCCGTTTTTTGCCGTTTGGCTACGGAACCCTAAAAAAGAAAATACGTGTGGCACTCGGGGCCTGCCGCGGTAAAGCTATTGCATAGCATTTTTTATCCACTTATACAATTATTATATAGTTCGCATACATCTAGTCCCATGCAAACAAACATCGTGCCGATGCACGGCAACGCCGCACCGGAATTGGGGGTATTAGGTTTATTTTCGTTGCAATTTCTTGATTCGGTCGCCGTGCTCAAAGCTCGCGATAAGAGCTTTGAGCACGGCGCAATAGCTTAAAAAAATCAGTCAAGTGCGAGTCAGACTCGCGCATGAAGGGTTCCGTACTATTATAGAACAAAAATTGTGTTTTTTGCTACGAATAATAAATAAAATAAAAAATAAAAACTAAGGAAAAGTAACTCCGTCAAAAAACATGATCTACAATACTTGTCAAAAATGTGTGCCTTAGGTACACATTTCAATACATTTGCAATATTTACGTGGCCTTGAGCGGTATCAGGCTGACGTTACATGACAGTTCGAAAGGAAACAAATTTAAAACGGTAATAGTATGGGAGTTACGTTTCCTTAGTTTTTATTATTCGTAGGTTTTTTGTATGGGAGGCCCCCCTTGATTATTTATTGTATACAATTTTATTCATTTAAGTATTAATACAATTGAGTATTCTGTGAACATTTCATGTGCCTACCTGCTGCCATTATTGATATCGAGCAAAAAATGGCAAAAAAATCACGTTTCTTGTATGAGAGCCCCCCTTAAATATTTAATTTATCTTACTTTTAGTATTTGTTGTTATAGCGGCAACAGAAATACACAATCTGTGAAAATTTCAACTCTCTAGCTATTACCGTTCTTGAGTTACAGCCTGGAGACAGACAGACAGACGGACAGACAGACGGACATACATCGAAGTCTTAGTAATAGGGTCCCGTTTTTACCCTTTGGGTACGGAACCCTAAAAATAAAGTTTATAATATGTATATTCAGGTATTATACTGTTTCGTTAAAATTCATATCAGGTGCACACGTTTGTTTACTTGTGTTGTATATGTTTGTGCAGTACACTGTGACAAACAAACCGTAGGTAAGCGGGAACGAAGCCTGAATAGAGAATATTCATAGTAAAACTAGCTGTCCCGGCAAACGTTGTTTTGCCATATAAAGTATTTCGCCCATATTATTTTATTGAAGTGACTAAATAAGTATGTCACCATGGCAATTGGCAACGTCCATTGGTATCCCGTCGCACAAACAATGGTCGCCGTCAGTCTCGAGTTGTAATAATTTACTATTATTTATTCAACAAATGCACTTACCAATATAAAAAGTAGCCAGTAGCCGATTCTCAGACCAACTGAATATGCATATAAAATTTGGTAAAAATCAGTAAAGCCGTTTCGGACGAGTACGGTAACTAACATTGTGACACGAGAATTTTATATATAAGAGATATTCATTTTTTTTCGAGATATTCATACAGTAGCCCATTTGTTGAGCTCTGCGGGTGACGCGCAGGTGTCATTGCAGGCTCCGAGGTGGTTCCAAGTAGCTTTTTAACCTCCGACAAAAAAGAGGGGTGTTATAAGTTTGACGTGTCTGTCTGTCTGTTTGTCTGTCTGTGTGTGTATCTGTCCGTGGCATCGTAGCATCCAAACGGGTGGACCGATTTTGATCTAGTTTTTTTTGTTTGAAAGCTGACATGATCGAGAGTGTTCTTAGCTATAATTCATCATCATCAACCTGCTCAGTACTGAAAAATCTGGGTTTATCTGGTTCATGAAAGGCCGCTAGCAACTTACAGTCGTTTGATGAGTTTAATATTTTCGTTCGTGACATTTGTGAATATACAGTATACATATACACATTAATGGAAAGTTGACCTGGTGCTGCAGCATCACCTGGTAATCAATAGGATATCCAACTCCTCGCCAACTTAGAGCAGAGGTTTCGTGTTTGGGCTCATTTTAATTCATCAAGCTCCATACGGTCACCGGCGTAGAATATTATCTATTGTGTCTCGTTTTCCCACAATCGACGGGTTAATTGCGATAACCAGTAAGACGTGGATAAACAGTTAATATTTGCATGCTGCTGCTGCAGCATCACCTGGCTTCTATACAAGCCGAGCTCCGTATGAACCCAAAGTGGAGGTTTTGTGTTTGGGCTCATATTAACGGCCTCATCGAAAATGACATTTATAGATGGTAATCATGCATGATGATAATATGATCCTGTTGATGGGAGTTATTCTGCACTATAACCTAAACAAGTTTAAAAAGCATGAAATAAAATTAAATTGAGAAATTAAAAAAAAACCCAATAAACAACATTAAAAAGTAATGAAATAATAATTTACTGACTTTAAGTTTAAATAATTCCTAAGTGTAAAGTAATATTTTAGTCCATAATTATTGTCAAGGTGTGTCGGGGGATCGCTAATGTAGATGTTTGATTTCACATAACATTATAGTTTAAGGGTCAGTTCACAGCGAACCGAATCGAGACAACCAGCGACTTGGCGATACAAAATGCAAAAGTCGCTGTTGTCGTAGTTTACTTGGCGGTCCCCCGACACACCGTGACAATAATAATGGACTAAAATATTACTTTACACTTAGGAATTATTTAAACTTAAAGTCAGTAAATTATTGTTTCATTACTTTTTAATGTTGTTTAAGTTAAGTTAAAGTTGTTTGGCGGGGTTTTTTTTTTTAATTTCTTAATTTAATATATTCTTCGATTCAGTTGAAGTATCGGCACCGTGAAAATAATTTTTTCTAGATATTTCCATGTATTATGTTATTTGGTTGTGGGGAACTATTTTTATATTATTTTCTCAGCTCTGCATCTCCCACAACTTTTCAGAGAATTTTGGGGTCTCAAATTCTCTCGTAAACCGTACATTTTCGTGTAACTTTTACTTTTCTTGCTTCGCGCAATAAGTTACGAGTAACTTCATATAACAGCGATATGATTTTTGCGATGTTAACAAAAATTATTATTGTAAATTGAATCTTATTTTTATAACTAGATGACGCTCGAACTTCATTGCGTCAAAAATTCATTTATCGCGCGGGAACCATACATTCTGGGATAAAAGTTATCCTATGTTCTTTTTCGGGACTTAAACTATCTCTATACCAAATTCAAGCAAAAAAGGTTCAGCGATTTGGGCGGAAGAAGTACACACTTTCGCATTTATAATATTAGTTCCATACTTTCATTTCAATTTTTATTATTATGTAGGTACAACTTTGCAACTTTCCATGCCTTTTACTTTTAGTTTATTTGTATATCAAAGAGTATTTTTGTAAAGGCTTGCGTATAAAAGCGAACGTGTGTAGAACTGTTAGGCGATCAGAAACGATTGATAGAGGGTGTTTCCTCGACCCACTCCAATGGATTGCTACGAGTATACACCTTCCTAATGTCTTTTCTTTGTATGTTTGAGTCTAGTGTTTATACACGAGTAAAAGTCTTAAAATAACTCAAATGAGTCTGTAGGACCACGTGGATTTTTTTACTTTTTCAGAAAAAAAAAACTTTATCCTACTCGGAAAGTTATGAAATATATTATTTAATATATCATGTGTTTTGCGGCTACCTACTCTTTACGTCGCTGCACCGATTTCGAAAAAATAATTGTATATTGATATTTTGATAGTCTGAGGACATCTGATGATAGTTTAACAAAGAAAATTTACAATTCCTTTTCGGCGCAACAAAATTATAATCCAGTTTATCCCGTAATCCATAACTAAGAAGCCGTATAAGAAACGTTTATAGACAGGGTGTAACAAAACAAAGTGATAAAACTGCTGGGTACTTGCCCTTATAAATTACAATAAATATTCTTTCAGCTCTGCTACTTTTACAATGAACTCTTTATACGGGACACAATCACCCCCTGTCTAACAAAACAAAGTGATAATTATACTGCTGGGTATTTCCCCATATGAATTACAAAAAAACTCTTTCAACTTTGCTACTTTCACAGTGAACTCTTTATACGGGACACAAGCACACCCTAAAGTATTATCATTTTCTGTTATAACACCCTGTATACAACATAATATTATATGATCGATCGGAGTCGCAGGCGGTCGCTAGCGAACGCACATGCTACTTTATTATAATGACTAACAATTATGGCGTTTAACGTGTTATGGGGGATTTAGGAGCGTTCCCTGCGATGTGTTTCATCGCTAAACTTTGTTACCATCGTAAAAATTAGGATTAGCGAGTAAGCGTTGTCACAAAATGACGATTTCATGTCACGTTTTAACGTGAGCGTAACCTCTACGAATTGTACGATAAAATGTTTTGCCAATACCTTACTTCGTATGTTTCGGAGTGGCTTTAATTCGAAGTAAGAATATGTACTCTCATTTTGAGCATTGAATCGGACAGTTTTTTAGCATTATGTAAAGCGCAATTTGAAAGCTACAGTACTTAATTTGTAACTAAAACCTTGCCAGAAACAACTAGCCTTCAACGAACGACGACTTCTGTGGCTCAATTGGTTGAGTGTGTGGCAGCTCAAGCCGGGGGTCGCGGGTTCGAATCCCGCCGACGGAACAAAAAGTTTTCAACGTTCCCGGGTCTGGATGCGTATTTATTAATATGTGTATGATATAATTAACATCTTAAATATATGTATAGTATAAAAGTATTAAATATATTTCCGTTGTCTGGTACCTGTAACACAAGTCCTTCAGGTTCTTAGCACGGGGCCAGACTGACGTGGTGTGAAGCGTCCATATATGTTATTACTATTATTATTAACTGCCAAACTTTATTAAAAGCTGTGACAAAAAAGAAATCTGCATACATTTTTGATTAGTCAATTTTCCCTAGCCGGAAAGGTTCCATCCAACCCATTATTCGGAAAAAAATACGCACGTCGCACCCTCTATTATTATTACATCATGCGATTGATTTACTTTATACAATTGATTTAAAATTAATGCGGTTGGATTCAGAGAGAATAATAATAATGATTCATTAATTTAACGAAAAATTTGGGAAAATTCAAGTTTATGTCCAAATCTTCATTAAACTAAAGTTAAGAAGTAATTAAATCTCTCTGAGTGCGGCCCTGTTGACATGAAGTACTAATCAACTAAACAACATCACTTGTTGCTTGAACCCCGCGTCAACAAGTACCATTACCCGACAAACGGCTCCGTGCTCGCTCGATATATCTGGACGATGGAAAAATTATTCAAATGATATCCTTGTGGTTGTTTTCACGCATATCTATGTATTTATTTGCTCCATATCTCGATGATCTGCTCTTTTGGCCCTTTTTTATAGGGAGTACAATAAAATTATCATACGAATCGCACGCTCTGACGTAAGGTGTGGTTACGATAATGGGTACAAATTTGCGTAGGCTGGATCTCACTGTATCATGGATCATGGCCGCCGTGAATGTCGATACGTTTGTAGAGTATTTGTTCTTAAATGTTCTAATCACAATAGGGAACGTACGCAACAATGTGCTGCGAGCTGGGATCGCCAATCTGAAAATTTTGACCTATAATATACGTGGCATAATATATGCTTACAGTTATCTGAAACCAGGCTAATGTGCGCTTTCGCCGATGGTCTTTTGTATATTGGTTATATTGTAGTTTTAGGCAAGACAGAAGACTTACACAAGTGTGTTTTGCGCCCAGCCACCTGGCCAGCTTATAAAGTAAAAAGTTTATGAAAGTTAGTAGAGTGAGAAGTTACAATGTTTTTCTCCGTATAAGCCATACATATAATAACTTTGAAGTCATGCTTGCGAGCAAAATAAATAAACATAATTTGGTAGAAGATTTCCTAAAATAGACCATGTACTTTACCTACTCTGATAAATCTAAATTAATTATTATCAACCTTACCACTTTCAAATTCGGTTCAAATTAGCATGGAACGTACGCAACAATGTGCTGCGAGCTGGGATCGCCAATCTGAAAATTTTGACCTATAATATACGTGGCATAATATATGCTTACAGTTATCTGAAACCAGGCTAATGTGCGCTTTCGCCGATGGTCTTTTGTATATTGGTTATATTGTAGTTTTAGGCAAGACAGAAGACTTACACAAGTGTGTTTTGCGCCCAGCCACCTGGCCAGCTTATAAAGTAAAAAGTTTATGAAAGTTAGTAGAGTGAGAAGTTACAATGTTTTTCTCCGTATAAGCCATACATATAATAACTTTGAAGTCATGCTTGCGAGCAAAATAAATAAACATAATTTGGTAGAAGATTTCCTAAAATAGACCATGTACTTTACCTACTCTGATAAATCTAAATTAATTATTATCAACCTTACCACTTTCAAATTCGGTTCAAATTAGCATGGAATCTCTATACAGGAGGCATAGAACTAAACACACATTGATAAAACAAAACCAGAATCACTGTGAACCATTAATCTCGCAATGTAAAGTCATCACGTTCTAATCAATCGTTTATTTTCCCACCACTATTAATCTTTACGTAACAGTTGTTGATTATATTACTAATGCTAGGTTTTAGGGAATGATTCCAAAACTTAGTATCCAATAGCTAATAGCACGATGCATATTTGATAAAAACAAAAAAATGGTTCAAAATGACCGAAAATGGAGCATTTAAGGTGACTCTTCTTGTCTCAATATGCCATAATAATGTATCTTTTCCTTCTGGTATCAATATGCCATACTAGCTACACTACACATACTGTACAGAATATTTTATTTTTGACAAAATTGTAAACAAAGTAGGAGTTTTCAAAGTTCCAATAATTATCAGCTCTGGGATTTTATTATCATAATGGTATTAAAAAATAAAGTGGAATTTTTACCAGCATCAGTAAAAATTTACAAACATACATGTTATACAAATTATTCAAATTGATAAACAACAAGTACCTATAGGCTTACTACTGTATAGGCTTACTTGTCCCAATTTGTGAAATCTGTTGAAGAACCATAAATTACATTTTGAACAATTTGACAAGGTCAGTCGGTGATATACTTCCAAACTTACTTACACGGTACATCGTTTGTTCCGCAAATATATTTTAAAACAAATCTAATTTATCGTCCAAGTTCCTACCTGACACCGCTCCGGGCTTCTACACTTGAACAAGACGTTTGTATCGCCACATACATCTGTGAAGGTCGACTAGGCTTTATCTTGTACTTTAGGGTTGACATTTTGGTTACTAAAGTTTAGATATAAAATGTTTACAGTGCTAAGCTAGTTTTGACAATTATTTATTGTTTGCCAAAATATCACACTTTTTTAAAAGCTTTTATTTAACTTGCTCTGTATGTATGTAAGTATGAATGTATGTTCGGGTGAAATTTTGGAACTCAATTTTGAAGTAAGTAGATACATTTAACCGATTGAGCTGAAATTTTGCATACACGTTAAGTTTGGATGACAATGCACGATATGGTATGTGACATTACTCTAAATCCAATATGGTCGACCATCCAAGATGGCGAAATAGTTATTTTCTATGCAGTCCTACAATATGGATATTAAATGAAAGGGCTTTTTGAGAGTAACTAAGTGACTCGAAAACGAATGTAATGTCAGTATCCAATATGGCGGCTCATCCAATATAGGCGAATAGTTATTTTTAATGCACTACTGCAATATAGGTATCAAATGAAAGGGCTCATTGACGTGACGTGACGTGTTGGGTCGTGTCGTGTCGTGTCGTGTCGTGTCGTGTCGTGTCGTGTTGTGTCATGTCGTGTGACGTGTCGTATGTGTCATGTCATTTTATGTTAAGTCAAATCCAGCCGGGGTTGAATCCAGTCACTTTTTAGTCATTCAGAAATATAACACCTCGCTAAATATAGACACGGTTTTTTTCACTGATCAAAATCTAGTACGATTTCTTAAGGACTTAAGTTGATCAGATTTTAACAAATTCTTGTAACAAAACCTGCAAACTACAGAACAGACTAAGAAATCTACCCAGAGATATCTAAAAAACAAAAAATAAATTATAATTAAAAAACTTTTTGAAAAAAGCTTTTATTTAAACAATCTAAAAAGAAGAAAATAAATTTCTCCTGAAAATGTTTAACTATTGAGTTATAACCTCAATATATTATTATACAATTTGCATGATAATAAAAGCTTGTCGCGAGACTTAACAATCTGTCAGTATTTAATTTTATTAAAATAAAAAAATAAATATCAATTTACTCCTAGTTGGTACTACTTTATTCACAAATCGCGCGACAAGCTTTTATTATCATGCAAATTGTATAATAATATTATATTGAGGTTATGACTTAATAGTTAAACATTTTCAGGAGATATTTATTTTCTTCTTTTTAGATTGTTTAAATAAAAGCTTTTTTTCAAAAAGTTTTTTGATTATAATTTTTCAGTTAAAATATACATGAATACATGAATTAAATACATACATGATATTATTGGATATTCCTGTAATTTTTTCACGCTGGATGAGGCAGCTGTAAACAAATAGTTTTGTTCTGTCAATATTCTGATATGACGTGTGCAACATGTCAGATTTTGGTCGGATTATTTACTGTATGTGCTAGTAGCGACCTCTGCTCCGACCTTTGCGTAATATTCCCTGTTGGCTGTTGTGATATGGTTGTGATAGCACGAGAATTTATCAACGATTTATTGTAACGTTGCCACCAAGATCTAAAAACCCTTTCGAACTCCGTTGACGAGAAATTAAAATTTTAAATTGGAACAGAACTTTTGCAAAAATTTATGCAGTTTCAGGGTTTTTAATTAGGCAAATTGACAAAGTTAAGGCTTATAGTCTTTTTTTACCACTTTTTTTTTCTAAAAAAGCTTTGATTACAGAAAACTGTTTTTGAAGTCATAACTCATACGTAAAGTTTTACACATGGTTTCGGTTAAGAATACAGAAAGAATAAACAGTAATAATTATTTTTAATTTAAAGTTTTTTTTTTACTTCGTTGGTAATTATCATCGTTAACTGTTTAGTAATAATTATATAGTAGATATAATTTGCTATGTGCTGTTATGTTACGTTGTTGCTGTTTAAAATCTATAAATAATATAATAATGTGGTGAGTTCAGAAACTGCAGCCATTTTAAAGTTATGAAAAAGAAAAGGGAGTGCCTCCGCTGCCGGCGCCGGTTGCCGAAATGGCTGCCGGCGCCGTTTTCCGAAGTTTGCCGAAGTCACGCGATGTTTGCCGAATAGGCTGCCCGCGCTTATTCGGCAAACATCGCTTGTCAAAGTACAGAATAATGATCAAAAACATCAGTCTTGAGCTAAAGGACTATGAAAAGTACAAATAATAAGGTCATAATGTAAGGATGTATATTTTAATGGTGCTGATGATGATGTTGATAAATGTGATCTGCATAGTAGCATAATATTATGAGTACCTTTGCTTCTTTAAACAACGCTGAAACTCTCTAACATGTATAAGGATTAAGGAGTCTGAAGTTCTGTTCAGTACCTTCGGAAGTATAGCACGGGGTTTATAACTGTGGTGCAAAATCTTACTTTTTGGTAGCTGAAAAAAGGTAGCTAAGGTAAAGCTAAGGTAGATGAAAATGCATCACAAAAAACTAAAATATCCATAGCCGAACATAATATAACCTTCACCTTTGGAAGTCGGTTAAGAAGTCGAATATTTGAGACTATAATTATTTCTTTTTAAAATTTGTATATCGGCACTGGAACCTAGCGTTTTACGCATTATCACCGGTTCTCATTTTGAGTGCCAGCGCTGGCAGCCGTTGTTTTAAATCTCGGCTGCCGGCAGTATACTTAATTACTTACCGCCGGTTCCCATTACTGATATTTTTGGGAGCCGACGCCGGCAGCGGAGGCACTCCCAAAAAAAAAATATTATTCAGAAAATTGCTCATTCAGGTAAATCATAACAAGATTTTAGACAACAAAGACTAAAATATCATTAAGTTTAGTGCAACATAAAATATCTGCGAAGCTTAGTTAGGAAAATATGAAGCTTTATTTTTATATATTTTAAAATGTCCCTATAGGCTCACCTAACTTTTCTCTATATTATTTTAATCTGATAGATCCGATGACATTTCAATATTCGAAAATAACTTTTTTTTAACCCACCACGTGAGAAATCCGATTTCTATACCATGATAACTAGACACATGTTGGAAGCCTATACAAGCTTAATCTGACACGCTCGAGCTTGTCGCGAAATTCCCTCTTCCCCTCCCTAACTATAATGAAATCGTAGAAAAGTTAAAACTGTGTACAGTTTTAACTTTCCTTTGAATATTTTTAAAAATATTGAATTATATAAAAATAATAAAAAATATTGAATATTTTATTAAGAATACTTGGGGCGTGATCTACAATCGATATCAAAGCCAAAATAGTTTTTAGAATTTTGTCTGTTTATCTGTACGCTAAACTCAAAAAGTATTGAATGGATTTACTTCAAATTTTGTATGAATATTACTAAGAGGTCGTGTCAACGTATAGGCTACATATTATCACGCTATCACCTACTTTTGGTGCTGTAGAGCCTTTACAGGGACGACTTCGCGGGCACCAGCTAGACGCTAGTATATAATAATTGTGCTATCATGCCCTAAGCAGTTACGTATGAGAATAAGGAACGATACGTACGATATTGAAGGATAATAGGTACGATACGGGATATGTAATCTGCCTGGCCGTGCGTGGTTGTAAGACCACGCATATCTTTTCATTCATTGGAACTCCTTATTATCTTTTCATGTTTCCAACAGAAAAACACCCTATCATTTTAATCAGGACTGCGTGCAGTAATCATAAAAAAAGTGTTATTTATTCTAACAATAGGTACCTTATTGACCTACTTTTGCCTACAGCTTTATTCAAGAATCTTCATTCCTCCCTGTGGGAACCGAACCTTTTGCGTTACATGTAATTATCAGAATATATTAAAATGTACACAATAGCGATAATTAAGATTTAGAATCACACTGAAAAAATGTTTACGGCCGCACTCAGAGACATTTAATAATGATTAAACTTCAATTTATTGAAGAGTTTGACAGATAATGTATGGGGCTTATGTCGAAATCTTGATATATTTAGGGTCTGTTTCACCAATTCCTGATAAGTGCCGGATAGGCAATCCACCACTTAACTTGACAGATAGAGTATGGAGAATCTGTCAAAAAAGTTGTGGATAGCCTATCCGGCACCTTATCAGGAAGTGGTGAAACAGGCCCTTAGAGTTAAGTAATTAATATTCGTCTCTGAGTGCGGCAGTTAGACTATATTTATGTGATGTTTCTTTCATCTAAATGCCTTGCTTCATACTTTTAAACTCAGGTAAAATTGCTTTGGGAATCGAGGCATTTTAAACTTGTACAGGTCCATTTCGAGCTGTGTCGAATAAATTATTGACGATGATTAATTGCGTATTAATTACTTTATCGTTTAGCACCTGAGCTGCGTTTTGTTCATTAAGGATAATCGAATTGTTCATTCAGCCGAGAAAATTCAAAATTACACGAAATGACTTCCATAATATGCGAGGTTTGATGTACCAGCAAATGGCCATGTATTTTTGCAATAATGAATTGAAAATAATAATCACAGAAGTAATAAATAGGCTCAAGTCTGATTGGTAACTATCGTTTGTCTAGTAAGATTATTATTAAACAGTGGTCTCGAATGTAAATTATTATTAACTAGCTGTCCGGGCAAACGTTGTTTCGCCTGTTTTCCCTGTTTTCCTGCTTTTCTCTTGAAGATTTTTCTGAATTTTTTTTCTATAAACCTCACGTAGCCCGAGACCTTTCCAACGAATGCAAAACCGTGGAAATCGGTTCGTGCGTTCTGGTGTTATAGCGTCAGGAAGGAAAACCCGACTTATTTTTATATATTAGATGTCAGTTGGCTAGGAGGAGGTACTTACCAGGTTCGTACAACTTTAGCTACAGCATTTTTTTTCCTTTCTTTCATTACGGCCGTTAGGTAGTTTTAGCTTCGACTATCTATAATGCGAGAATAATAAATCTACGACGCCCCTTAAACCTCATCACTATAATATAATAAACACTTGCAACTGACATGATACTCACAGACACAATTAAACCTCGTTCGGCAATCCCTCGAGACGATAATCCAAGACACATCTTTTCATTTCACAACCGCAGGCTTGTCACTTTGAAACTCGAGAGCTTTGTCTTTGAGGGCTGCGATAAGATCGGCGTAGGGCTGACGAGATAATTATCAATTTAATTGGAATTGCCGCTTGACGCTTCACTCGAGTGCGTAATGTCGAAAAGGTGAGCCAATTTATACTTAATGGCAGCTAATGAAAATATAAGCTACTGGGAAATGTCAAGATTAATATTGACATTAAACATTTGCAATAAAACCGGCTGTTTTGCACGTGGCTAGTTTATTATTCGTAGCGTGCAGGCTAAAATCAGAACTATCGCAGTCATAATATTATGAAAAGTCACTAGTGAGACTCCTGAAATATCATCTATATCAGGATTCAGGGGTCACCAAATGGCGGACCGCGGTCCGCATCCGGACCGCCGCGCCGACCCATTGTATGCGGACCGAGTATTTTCGAAGTTGAACTTCGTTAAAAATAAATTTCGGTCTTGACTTACTGATGAACATCTCCAGGATTTATAAATGCCAATAGCTTGCACCAATTTCACTCCAAACAAGAAATAAAATTGTCACTTTTCTCATTGATATGTAACCTTTGTGATTTCCGTAATTACCTTTGTTTAATAAATATTTTTTTTATTATAAAATGTGCGGACCGCGAAGGTCATTTTTTTTCTTAAAATGGACCCCGAGCGAAACTAATTGGTGACCCCTGATCTATATCATATATGATATCATCTTGCATGTGGCTGAATTCATTCCAATCCACGTTTTTATGACTATAATATTGTCATCGACGTGTCCAAAATATCTATGTTGGCATGACTATAAATATAATATAGCGGCTATATCATAAAAATCCTATCAGAGGCTAACATCTGTAACCAACGAAAAAAATAAGTATGGTTTTTAAAGTATAAAAGCTCTAAGGTAAAAAAAATGTAAGTTGTCTGTAAATTATTAGCATAATCCATTAAAATGCGTATCTTGATAAATTAATCATAATTTGTCTTGATGTTTTGACTATACAGCAAACGATAAATAAGACATCGACCGTTATTAATTACTTTCTAATTGACTTCAAAACTTTTGTACTTAATAAAATGTTCTTTACTTCGAAGTACATCATAATAAAATCGGCTAAGTGCGAGTCGGACTCGCGCACGAAGGGTTTCGCACAGTTTTATAGCGGAAATGGGCAAAAAATATTCCCTAGAATAGGATACATATTACTGCAACGTGTACACGCTAGAGGCAGCACCAGCACAGACAATAAACAAAAAGTTTTGTTCGACGTTTGAAAACGTTTCTGTCAATATATTCTGATATGACGTGTGCAACATATGGGATTTTGGTCGGATTATTGACTGCATGTGCTGCTGCGACCTTTGTGTAATTTTTGGTTGTCGGCTATCCGCTATTTAACCACTTTCCATCAAATCCATTTTTTTATTACGCGTGAATCCATCGACGTTTGCACCGTATGCCGTAAAAAAGTTATATCACAGTAAATGACAGTCCATGAACGTAAAAACGTCCGGACCTCGGCCCACCTGTCCTTCCGGGGCTAAATACAGAGATCTCTTTGATTCGATGTCACTGAAAATATAAATTATTTCAGGTAAAACGCAAAACGATTTAAAAATCTGGTTTATTTTATACGTTGCTGCTGATTTTTAACCGACTTTAAAAAAGGAGGTTTGATGCGACCGTGTATGTTATTTTTGTTCATTTGAGTATTACTTTCAAGTATCATCAGACAAATTGATGTATAGATTTCGACGGATCTACGCTACGAATAATAAATAGTTTTTTTATTCGTAGGATCTACGTTATTTTGTTGTGATGTGTCATATCAATGTTGATCGTAAGCTGTCGGCTAGGCTTGAACTATAATTTTACCAAATACATATAAGGCATCTTTCTATGAATTAATTACTTCAGTAAAACCTAGATAGATCATATTACATTTGGCATCTAGCGCGTGCGGCGCTTTGCATAAACTTTTCGGTATAACGTTACCTACTTATCAAAACAAGAGATACAAAAACGTCAAAAAAAAAAGTAAATATTGTATACAACGAAGAATAACTCCCTCATGTATTCACTAACTACTAATTAGGGTTTGTCAAGCGGCGCGGTATGCGGCTTTTAAACAAAAACCTTCCTCCTAAATCACTCCGTCTTATGGTAACCCTATTAAATCCTGGTGGTTTGTTTTAAGGGCACGTTTTATAGTGAGGTCCTAGACAACACACATCCTTTGTGAGCCACATTTGAGGTAGGTAAACACTGTAATGACCTCTTGGTTTTCGTTTTATTTTAGCTAAACACCCACCCGATATGAAAACAAATATTTTAGGGTCTTTTGACGAAATATTCCTTTACCTTGTTAACAATAACGATCATTCACTAGTTTCATGGCCCGTAATAATTACTCTATTCTAATATACAATCTACAGATATATTGATGTGCTTTTATACCTAAAAGGGTTAAGTAGTTTCTTAAGTTAAGTAAATCAAGTGAATAAAAATATTTATCTAGATTTGATTGTTTGCTCTTTAAAAATATATTAGTGAATTGTGCGTGAGATCACTTAGTTTAAACAAATTTCGATGCGATAAAAACCTAACTAAACTGTAATAAAAAGTTTTTAAACGTTTCTTCATTTTACCCCAATTTCCGCAACTTATTTTGTCGTAAAAACTTTGAGACTCACAAATCCACTCAGAATAACATTTTGAGACGCAATCCTATCGAATATCACTTATCTAAGAAACAGGTCAGGTATGAAGTAAACTTGTAACAATTAGGAATCAATACAGCTATGATATTAACTCGCTTATCAAGTATCTTTCGAAGCTTTTACGATTCATCGAGGTCTAGATGCTAGGGCATGACGTCCTGACCTAATTTCATAAAAATAAACACAAAGTTAAAGAGCTATTCAAAAGAACTTCAAATACTTTACAATTTTTGTTTTCCGCTTGAAGTAATTTGTGTAACGTTTTTCGTAATAAAAACGCGAGGAAAATAAAAACTGTTATTTTTATTTTTTAGTTTTACTACGTATAAACGTTCAAAAAGAAAAGTTGTGTAACAATTTAGATTGTTATGCACAAAAGTTTGTAGCTTTATATAAAACGAGTGCGCTTGAAAATGAACGAGATACAAAAAGTGGTGGCAGACGACAAGTGACATGATAAAAATAGCTTGCGCTATGTCTACTGTCTAAACACTGCACAACTACAACTTTTCAATAGTTACCGCTATTATAAAAACGTTTATAATAGTCAGTAGCGTAGCGTGCCTTGGCGGGGGCCCAGTATAAAAATTTGTTTGGGGCCCTAAGGTAAGGTTGTATTTTTAAGAAACGGAGAGTTGTTATCATGTTTTTCTTACGCACGTTGGGGGCCCAGTTTAATTGATACGACATGTGCGGCGGTAGCTACGCCCCTGATAATATTAAAAAGTAGTCTGTCCAAACTCAATCATATTATATTTTTAAGAATGTCGGTAAAATATAAACACCCTCCTAAAATCTTCCTTACTGTAAAACGCAATTCTAAATTAATAATAAGAAATGATTAAATTACTTACAATAACGTATCAAGAGCTGCTATTTTTAGCTACATAATGTTCGATGAAGTACCACTAACTTAGTATTAGTAATTTATAATGACTTTAATTCATGTCACATTTTCTTAGCGCCGCTGTATTAACTACTTGAATTAATTCCCAGAATATTATTTCATTTTATTATCGGGTCTTAGTTAAGAGTTAGAGACTATTTAGTTTAGTTTAGATTTAGTCACGTTATTTAAAAAATAAGATAAGTAAGTATCTTGAGAAAAATTTATTCATAGGCGGATCTACGTTCTTTGTCAAGTTATGTCGTTTATGTCGTTTGTTCGTGCTCTGTCGGCTGAATTTTGACATAACACGACTGAAAAACTTAAAACGTCTGCCATCTGCCTATAAACACAGACTTGCCTATAAATCAATATCTTTGAAATACCCACAGCTTAAAGGTTTCATTGTCTATATATAGATTTAGATTAGATACATAACCCTTAGGAATTTGGAATGAAAAAATGGTATTGCAAAAATAAAAATATAATGATTTAGGTCCAAACAAATATTTTTTTTAAATCATAAAAGTTAGGACTCGTTAGGCTTGTGTTTTATCAGAACACACAACATAATATTATGTTGAATATCTCCCCAAAGATTTTAGGTAATAAATAAAATTATTAGTCGTATGTTTTGACATTATTTTCTCATTTACCCGCTAGAGCTTTGATAAAGTCTACATCAGAGCGGTAAATTGTAAAATGGCGTCGGGTTTTGTAAAATGTCGTTACTCGGAAAATCCTAGGTATCAAAAGGTGGAGGTGTTAAAACAAGCTCGTTCGGAATATCCAGTTAGCTGCACTCGGCACGG
This sequence comes from Cyaniris semiargus, assembly GCA_905187585.1. NCBI lineage: Eukaryota > Metazoa > Arthropoda > Insecta > Lepidoptera > Lycaenidae > Cyaniris > Cyaniris semiargus. The sequence goes on along the minus strand of LR994554.1, from coordinate 8,809,270 downwards.
TGAGGAATAAGGACGATGTTTCATAATGTTCCAACGGCTATCCAGTATAACCCGTAAACTATAAACTTTATTATATCTTACAAATAGGAAGGTATTCTTCAATATAACTTCTTTTAATGTATGTTATGTTTAGTGCCTACTTGATGTTAAGTATATTACTTCCGCAACTCGTTTATCGTGTGGTAACCGTACATTTTTCCACAACAAAAATTTCCTATGTCATTTCCAGGGACTCAAAGTATCTACATACCAAATTTTATCAAAATCGGTTCAGCGGTTTTAGTGAGTAGAGGTAACAGACAGACAGACACAATTTTGCATTTATAAAATTAGTATGAACTGTGGACAGCTGTGGGGGAAAGTTAGATCCTTCTAATATTATAAAGGCGAAAGTTTGTGAGGATGTATGGATGTTTGTTACTCTTTCACTTAAAAACTACTGACTGGAATTTAATGAAACTTTACAATAATATAGATTATACATCAGAATAACACATAGGCTACAATTTTAACCGACTTTCAAATTGGAGGAGGTGTTATGTCCGTTTTTTTTATGTTCAACGATTATTCCGCTGGTTGTGAAATTTAAATTTAATTTTAATAGGGTATCATGCCAACTTTGTACCATGTTCACAAAAGTGGTGACCTGATGAAGGGATTCATAAGTAATCGAGGGAACTCCTCAAAATTTATATGGAAACATTCGGTTTATGGAAGGGAAGACTTCGGTTTCGTGAGAAGTATTCTAAGCATAATATGCTACCAACAAGTAAGATTTTGCACCAAGGTATACCATGGTTCGGAAGGTGCTGAGAGAACTCTTGACTCTTTATAGATACAAGTTTGAGAGTTTCGGCGTTGTTTTAAGAACGGGAAGCATATGCTACTATGCAAATTACATTTAGTTCTTTGACTTTCGGTCATTGCAACTTTGTGCTGTCTCCCGCTTTTTTGGGGAGGGTAAACTGTATACTTCCTACTCCTCCTATCTTCTTCTGATTAGCTTTAGCATGTCCCTCGGGCTCCCTGAGATCATATCAAAGAGTTTTCGTGGTTGGATACCGCTGTCGATCCTGGCGACACAGGAGATACAGTGGTGGGAATGTAAGGTAAACCTACGCCCGTTTAAAAAATAATGCAAATTACATTCGTCATCATCATCACTACCATAAATCTTTATACCATGCATCGTCCCATTATGACCCTATTATTGGTACTTTTCATAGACTTTTACTATATTTCACATATTTATATATTTCACTTAAAATCGAGCATTGAAACTACATCATCTATCTTTCTAAAACAAAAATGAAATGAAATTTTGTTATAGTCTCATTTAAATTCGGGAATGGCTGAACTAATTTGGCTGATTTTAGTCTCAAAATAATTATTCATGGAAGTCCAGGGAAGGTTCTTATTAGGAGGGAAGTGAGACGAAGTTCACCGGGGTCATCTAGTAGAGAATATAGTAGAGTATAAATATTAGGTTGAGAAAAATTATAATAGGGAACATGCAAATATAATATTTATGAAAATTTTGCAATTAAAATGTGTAATAAAATATAAAATAAGGGCCACTGCAAGGTTGATATTTTATAAAATATTGTTTTTTTTACAAAAATTACGAATCTTGAAATGGGACGGATTTCAAAACACCAATCAGCGTTCAGTGACGTCACACCTGCTATCCCCGCGTTCCATTTAGCGTTAAAAACGATCAAAACGCTCAAAATGCCTCCTATTTTGAGCGTTTTGATCGTTTCTAACGCTAAATGGAACACGGGGCAGGACAGTAGTGACGTCATACAGACTATAGATCCATTTTGGCGCCAAAAATTAAATTATTTTAAACCGCATTTTTTTTGCAGTAAATTCCAGTGTTTTAATTTTTTTATATACTTGTGGTCTATTCTACATGGAGTTCTTTAAAATAAACACAAAATTAAAAATATCGCATCTTCCCTATTGTGACAATTATTTGTTTTGGTCTCGAACCCCACCCGTAAAAATACCTCTGTGTACCACCGGCTCGATATCGAGCCACCTGATGCACTCGACCTCACGCAGTTTTTAGGGTTCCGTAGTTTAACTTATTTTAATAAGAATAAGATTTAATTTCGTTTGTAAGATGCGTTATTTTTAAAAGTATGAAGTTGGCTACAAAAAGTATGCACCAAATTCGTTGCTGATTGGCGCAAATTTGTAAAACTATGGCGCCATTTAAATTTTTAGAAAAATTTAAATGGCGCCATAGAACTCGGGCATTGACGGCTCAATAGAATTTTGATATCCCGGTATTCGAGTGGTTAAATAAAGTCACGTGACTTATAAAAGCGCCATGATTGAGATGTGACGTCATAATGTTAAACATTTCAATAGTATGCGGCAATATAAATCTTATTTCATTGATGTTTAAGGTTAAAATTGTTTGCGCTAACTATAATGACATCTACGTAGGTAGCTAAACTTTTTAGTAAATCCACAATAAACTGATGCTCCTATGACTCGATATAAAACTTATATATATAATTATGATGTTTCCATTTATCACAAAATAAAATTTTGTTCAAATACCCAATTACGTCGCGTGCGCAAAAAACTTTTCTATGGTAGTCATTTTTTAACAATGTTAAATCAAGAAATTTGAAAACAACCCCCGATTCAAAATTCTAATAAGTGGTAGGAATCAGAATGCTAAATAATATTAAACCGATTAAATTACTGGAAGTTGTTGACATGAAGTAGATAAACCCAAATATTTCAGCACTGGGCGGGCTGATGATGATACTAAGCTAAGAACACGATCTTGTCAGCTTTTAAACAAAAAAAAAAAGATCAAAATCGGCTCACCCGCTTGGGTGCTACGATGCCAATTAAAACTTATAACAAAACAGGTCTGTCTTTTTTGTAGGGGCTAAAAAACAGGCCTAAGTTACGTTACTGTATAAGTTAGTATTGTGGTCCGGACTCCCGTGTTGTAACTAGCTTATCTGTTTCTCTCACGCTCGTTATGTAAACGGTTTTGTGAAGTTTAAAAAATAAATTATGAAATCTGAGAACCGGTAGTGTGTATTTACACAACTTGCATTTGATAATTTTAAGTTTCAGGTCGTATTGGGACGGAAATACTGATGATAGCTCATTTTACTGTGTGATACTTTGAAATCAGTTTCGTCAATAATTTCAATGTATTCTGTCCACGTAGTCCCTTTGATAACTCCACTCAATCGAATATCTGTATCGCGTAACAGGGTTAACAACTAACCCGCTTACTAACGCTTTGTTAACAAATATGTGATTCAAACTACGCCATGTCCGTTATTTGGTCAGTTTAATATATGGATTATGGACTATCCAAAATTTGGTAATGATTTTACCACATGTTTTTATAATGTCTGGCTGACCGAGCTTTGCTCGGTATAAAAAACTAAGTGTTGAATACAAGCTTCCAAAAAAAAGCGAAATATAAAACCTCATCTGGCGCGAGTTTTGAACCCGGGTTCTCTAGATTCAAGACCGCTGCACTTTTTATTGAGCCTTCGTCACTCACAAGTTTTGATTAACTTAATCAATAATATTGATTGTCAGTCATGTATTAACAGTGCTTAGGATATAATACTAATCTTAATATGCTATACTTAGCATATTAAGATAAGTATTAAAGAAGCATTAGAGTAGCACGCTGCATTGACTTTTGCAGGTCGTTAAAATTAATAGCATTTAGAAATAGTTATTACTATACAACCGTTAACAAAGCGGTAATTTTAGTTCGAAAAAGCGTAATATCGGAATCGAATCGTTTGCGCAAAGCCACAGAGTACTATAAAGTTGGATTATGCATATTGACTATCTCATCGAGCGAGCTCATCACTACTGGGGAACTTAGAATCGATTTTGTTCTTGTTTACATGTTACGAGTTTAAATGTGCCGCAGAACAGTTCGGGAAAACAATTTCGTTATAATTCAACTTTGTCGAATAAAACTTTGTTAATTTTATCAGGAATACAATGTGTGTTTGTCATTATCAGACTTCTAAAGTCTCGTTTATAAAATTTCTGAAATCGCCAGCGGTATTTCCCGACCGAAGGAGGTACTTCTTTTCAAAAGACCTGCAACTGGTTTGTAATAATAATTGTGATTTGTGCGGTGAAATAAGTTTTGTGCGCGCGACGAGATTATTGTTTTATCAGTCGAGTGCTCAATCAAAATGCAATAAGCCAGTTTGATGTCAAAATTGATTGATGCAGGCTTGACATAACTCTAAGGTCCTGTTTCACCACTTCCTGATAAGTGCCGGATAGGCTATCCACCACTTAACTTGACAGATGAAGTATGGAGAATCTGTCAAATATTAGTTGTGGATAGCCTATCCGGCACTTTATCAGGAAGTGGTGAAACAGGCCCTAAGTGTCATGGCGCTTGCGAATTGCGAATTGCGATGCGTCGCGTCATGTCGAATCCCATACATTTTTGACAGCTAAGTTCGCTATTGAAAATGCAGGCTGTACTGCATTTTAATTGATCACTCTGAAATCTCGCTTATTTGTGCGTGCGGCCGTTTAAGGAAGCTTGTAGTTGGATGATGAACTGTATAATATTATAAGTTAAACTATACTGTGTAATATCCAGTATATCATTTTTATGCCTTTTTCTTTTTATTTGCGCGAGACTTTTTACTGAAAAAAGTACCTTCGTAAACAAACCATTAGTCCCTACAATATTCATGAATGTTTTCGATAAATATTAATACACTTCAGTTGATAGGAATCGAAGCTTTTCTGCTCGGTGACCTCATAATATGAGAACTGAAAATATTTTATGTAAATTAAGAACCTACAATGATTATAACAAAGAAGTCATATTTTGGTATTGGACCAAAGAGTTCTAGAGAAAGAGATGTTAGAAGTATATTTTAAATATGTGTCGTAATGTGACTATGGCGTGTGTTTTGCTTTTAAATAACTGCTAGACCGTTACTGATGAAATTTGGCTCTGATATATCGTAGACCACGAGAGCGGACATAGGCTTCTTTTATTTGCGCAAAAATGACTACTAGGTTCAATTCAGAGGCGCATCCAGCTAGTGCGGGGCCCGGCCCGTAGCTGTGAAGTGCGCGAATCCTCCTTCTCGCTTAATAATAATTTTCTTATGTTAAAGGCAGGTCTAGGAGAAAACAATTATTTTTAGTTTTTATTACCAGAATTTTTCATTAAAAATGTAATTACTTATTAAATTATTCTTTATTAAGTTAATTCAAAATGTAATTAAATAAAGTGCTGTTTTTACTTAGCATGATAAATATTTTGACGCTTCCGAGACTCGCTCACCGCGATTACACAAACCAGACGTTGGAACGTGGGCCCCCGAAAGCCAGTAGCACTTGCTACGAGTGCTACGTAGTTAATCCGACCCTCAATTTAATACACGAGAGTCAGGGGCCCGCGAGCGGCGGTCGTTTTCCCATGTCGGGTATTCTCAATAAAATACACTGTTCCTTTCAGCCTGCGAGCGATTATTAACGATTATTATTGTATTTGTTTCTTTTATTTGCTGAAAAATGTTTGTATTTTTCTTTGATGATATTGCAAACTTATTATAGTTTGGTAATGTAACTGAGTTGCGTGAAAATTATGAATTCATAACTTTTTTCTTTTACATATGCAATCAAAATCTAGCGACTGGTGTTTAGTTTTACAAAAAATGTAGAGTAGAAAACTCTACATTTAGTGTCCATTTTTTTCTGTGACTATGATGATGAACGACACAGTGTACTCAACTCAAGACCAAGAAGATAACCTCTGTTGCATAAAACATTGTATAGGACAGTTACAATGTGATTTGGCCCCCTTTCCACGATAAAAAAAAAATTGGCCCAGGAACACCATAGATTGTTTATTTTCTTATAACGCGAATTTAACCCTCCGTTAAACGACAGCAAAGTTTACTCAACACTGAGTTTCTTCCTCACATCTCAAGACAATGGTTCTATTCAAAATAGTATTTCGTGTATTGCACCTGAATATAAAAATCGTTCGATACAATTGATTGCAGGAATTAGGTCACGTCTATCATCTGTCCTCATGGCATGATAGCAAAATTACATTATCTATGCGTCCGGCTTGTAATCACTAACCTCATAGTTTACCACGCCTGAAGTATGAGAGTACGATATCCTCATATTTTAAACGTTAGTATGGTCGTGGTATAATTGGCTAGGTGCGAATCGCGCATGAAGGATTTCGTACCATTTCGTTTTCGGACCAAACATTGACAAAAATAGTGTTTTTGTATGGGAATTATTTTGTTATTCTTTATTAATGTAACAGATAATCAATTATTTTGTGAATATTTAAAGTACCTACCAGTTACCATTATTTCCTATTGATATCGAGAAAAAAAGGTAAAGCCTAAAAACTATTCATAAAGCGGCAACCAAAACACATATTATTGCAACTGTCGCGGTTCTTGAGTACAGCTTGGAGATTAACACGGACGAACAGATAGCGACCTTCTAGTTATAGGGTTCCGTAGCCCGTTATTACCCTTTGAGTACGGAACCATACAAAAATAACAAAATGAGACATAGACATAAGGTCCCATCGCGATTCACGGAAGAAGTTAGAAGCATAATAATATTATAGTTCAAAGAGCGCTGTCTATACTACGTCGAATCCGAACCCAACCCGTGAAATACGGTCTAAACTCTACAGTTAACGTAGAACTAGTTTTTGATTTTATCGTATTTGAATCGAATACAGTGCATAGCCCGAAACAGTTTTTTCAGCTAAGACGTGTAGCTAAGGCTTTACGTTGAGACCAGAAGCTAACAATAATAATAATTTTATGTTCTAAACATGTTCTAAATTCAAAAAAACTTACATGAATATCGTCCGCGTCAGCTATTTCCTAAACTAAATTAATAATGGACTAAGTAGTCTAAAGTCAAAAATTTACACAATATTAATTTAGTTTCTTTTTCTCGTTATAAACCAACCTCAAAATTGCTCGGTCTTTACAATGTTTTTCCACTTCATACACAGTTAAGTTGACGTTGAGATAATTATATTGTATATTAAACTAATAAGTTAAATCAGAAGGGTTAAGCAATATAATTATAAGAAATAAGAATGTTTGTAGCGAGTAATAATACCCTTTAAACGTTCAAAGTTAAATTATATTTCAAAGTTAAGTTCACCTTTCACTAAACTTTGCACAAAGAGATATATTTTTCAATGTTTCGTTTTCAATGAAACTCTACAGAATGCCCGTAATGTTGCATAGCCGGTAGTTATTTCACGAGCAATTTACTAAATTTAACTTTTATATTTACTTTTGTTTAATGAAATTTAAAAAAATAGCGTAATTTGTCTTGTGTGAGGTTTTCCGTGTCAAATTTTTGCTTTTAAACAATAAACGGCCGGAGTAACTGTCGCACTCACTGCCGCACCCAAAGTGGAACATTAACAACTTAACTGTAATTAATTCAAAATTTTGACATATTAAGCCCCATACATTATCTGTCAAACTCTTCATTAAATTGAAGGTTAATCATATTATAATAATTAAATGTCTCTGAGTAAGAGACATTTAATGGTGATTAAACATAAATTTGATGAAGAGTTTGACGGATAATGCATGGGGCTTATGTCAAAACTCAAAATCTTCATTAAATTACAATTAAGTAGTTAATATAATATTATGTTTATATGTCTATTAAATAAAATTCTCGTGTCACGGTGTGCGTAATTGAACTCCTCTGAAACGGCTCGACCGATTTTCGTGAATCTTAGCGAGCATATCGGCTAGAATTGAGAATCAGACAACATCTACTTTTCATATTGATAAGTGCATTTGTTGAATAAATAATATAGTAAATTATTACAACTCGAGACTGACGGCGACCATTGTTTGTGCGACGGGATAGCGATGGACGTTGCCATGGTGACATACTTAATATTTAGTCACTTCAATAAAATAATATGGGCGAAATACTTTATATGGCAAAACAATGTTTGCCGGAACAGCTAGTAATATTATATTAGTTAATATATAATATTATACTGCCGCAATTAGAAACAAATTCGGGTTGGATCACGTTGCCGAAATAAGAACTGAAGCCACGGTGAAAAGTTTTCTTGCCTCCGCGCCAAAATATCATGACAATATCATCCACGCGCCAAAATAGATTGTACGCAAAACTTTTTTTTTATTTTGAAATTATTGCTTACAAAACTCTATAATGAATAAAGTATGCACATTTTTTGGCATTTTTCTAATAAAAATATTTTTTTGTTTCAGAAATCAAGTACTAAAATGGTAAGTTTACGTACACTATTTTTATTTCATAATAGCTTGTTATAATATTATTTGAGACATACTAAGGTAACCGGAAGTCTTAAGACTTCCTCATAAGTCCTAAACCATTCTATGTAAGTTCTACTTTCAAATTTAAAATATTAATCTCAGTTTACAAACAGGCTTTTAAACACTAGCGGAAGTGCCGAGCTACTTCCGGTCGTAAAGCGGAGTCAATATTCGCTCCAATACTGAAGGACTTGTTGCTTATTACTGCAAGTTCTATTTTCTAGGTAGGTTAGGTTAGGTTATCTAAGGTATGTATAAATACAATAATTAAAGACGTAAGTGGATGAAGTCGGTAAGTAACAATTTGAAAACTGTCTTTTTTCCAAAAATGGAGACTTTCGAAACAGGAAAATGATTTGAAAAAAAGTGGAGTCTATGTATAGCTAGCTAATATAATATTAGCTAGCTATGATGAAATAGGTAAGTTACAAAATTTGTTTAAATTATAAGAGAAAAAATCAGTAATTGTTCTTATATTGTAAAATGTCAGTTACCCGGTTCATTCACTCATGTATGTAATTATTTAGTTCCCTCATGCCCAATTTTCAATGTTAAAAGCCAACCGTAAAACATCATTCATATACTTAAAGATTATTATCCATCGACCTAACGTGAGGAGGGGCTTCAAATTTAGCTAAGATGGATGACCATGATTGCGCTGCTGTTTACTGTATGCACAATCAACGTCAATTTTAGGCAAACGAAGAAGAATGTTCCACTCTACGTTCGTTATAGCCTTTTTAACCCCTGACCAAAAAGAGGGGTGTTATAAGTTTGAAGTATCTATCTGTCTGTCTGTCTGTTTGTGGCATCGTAGCATCCAAACGGGTGGACCGATTTTGATCTAGTTTTTTTGTTTGAAAGCTGACATGATCGAGAGTGTTCTTAGCTAAAGTTCATCATCATCAGCCTGCTCATTGCTGGAATATCATGGTTTATCTAGTTCATGATAGGCCGATTCGCAATTTGCAGTCGTTTGATGGGTTTTATATTTTGCATTCTGGTTCGTGACACTTATGAATATATACACATTAATGGAAAGTTGACCTGGTGCTGCAGCATCACCTGGTAATCAATAGGATACCCATCAGTTGGGTATCCTATTGATTACCACTGAGGAGTTCCTCACCAACTTAGAGCAGAGATTTCGATTTTGGGCTCATTTTAATTGCGACAACCAGTAAGACGTAGATAAGCAGTAAATATTTGCATGCTGCTGCTGCAGCATCACCTGGATTCTATAGGAGCCGAGCTCCGTATGAATCCAAAGTGGAGGTTTCATGTTTGGGCTCATATTGACGGCCTCATCCAAGAGGACATTTATAGATGGTATTCAATGGGATATTATTCTGTTGATAGGAATTATTTTGAACTATAACCAACGTAAGTTTAAAAAGCATAAAATAAAATTAAATTAAGAATTAAAAATTTAATTTAATTCTTAATTTAATTTTTTGCCTATTATGAGCCAGAGGGCAGGCAGTATATTATAATTTATGAAGACAAGTCAGACAACATGATATTTAACCCGAGTTAGCTTTAACCTAGACTTGTGCGAACCCCAAAGTATTAGGTACAGTTACCCGGAACTGAATCCGAAGATTTGAATTTAAAAATCGAACCAATTTCTTAGTACACTAGTTAGAAACGTATCGTAGCAACTCGGTCAAAGGATTAGGTTTCTGTTTGGAAATGTAATAGATTTCGAATATTAATTTGGATTTCTGATACCAGAATTACACTATAATACATAATTATGTTATGCAAAATTTCTAAGCACCTCTATTTTTGATTTCATAAGCGCAAATTTTTCAACATAATTTATTGATTAAAATTTTTTATTTTTATGAAATAACTTGTTTTAAGTCACTTGGAAACAGTATCTCATTAAACTAAGCGACGACAAGACTCCATTTGAGAATCTCTTATTATTATTTATCAAGTGTCAGCTTTGTAAAATGTGGATCTATTATTAAGTGTCAATTTTATAAGCTGCATTGCTGCTAGATTTATAGCACCAAGTTGTTATTCTCTTATAAGATGAATTTAATGTTCCTTTTGACGCTTATTTCGCTGTGAAATAAATATTACCTTTGTATTGATGAATTGAATGCCTTCAGCAATTCATGGCTCTGCCAATGAACTTCAATCTGTCATACTGTATACCTCCAGTGACTAATTAATCCATTGAGCTGGATCTTGTTTATATCTTAGAGGTAGGATTGATCCTTGCAAAGTTCCGTAGGATATCTATGTAATAAATAAATAAATAAACGTTTATTCAACAAAATTTTGAACATTACACAAAGTAACTACATTTAACATAAAAAGATAAATACGACACAATACATAGAATCAAGATTTAAAAGAATACAAATACAGATAAATACTATTCAGATTATAACAGGGTAAAACAAAAAAATGAAAACAAAAAAGCACAAAAAAACAACAAACTCACAAAACAAATAAAACCATTTAAATAAGAAAAAAAAAAAAAAAACAATAATGCTTTAAACATGCGCATTCAGAGAGGAACTGGTAGGCAGTGTAATGCTCAAACCGTCGAAATGGAATCCACTCAGGTTCATGACTGTGGGTTCCACAGCCCCTGATATTCTGTGGACCCATTTTGTCAGCGTTGGACAGACTACTTCAGGCACACTATGTGTACTTTATGTTCGTGAAGTTAATAATTTTGAAAGTTGTCGCCGCAAAAAGCGGAATCCATCTTCTCTCAGTAGTCAGTACGTCTCCGTGTTAGCTATAAAATGAGGAAATCTCTGGTAAACGTGGGTTAATGCAACACGATATATTATGCACTTTCATGAAAACATTGTCACCCAAAGACTTAGCTTAATTACAGCTGCAATAAGTGTCTAAACACACCATGCCGAAAATACGCGGCCGAAGTTCGGCATGATTACACACCATGCCGAAATTACGTCGCGTTATTTTATATGCGTAGCGCTAGCGCATTGCCGACGTAATCATGCCGAACTTCGGCCGCGTATTTTCGGCCTAGTGTGTTTAGACACTAAGATGGGTTTTTAGGGTTCCGTAGTCAACAAGGAACCCTTATAGTTTCGGTCTGTCCGTCCGTCTGTCCGTCCGTCCGTCTGTCGGTCCATCTGTCTGTCCACGGTTTTAAGACTATAGGACCTACAAAGCTGTAATTCAGCATGAATGCATATATTGATGATGCCGATTGCCGACAAAACGGTATATAAGATCTTTAAAAATAATTTTTTTTACACATCAAGCGGGGATGAATTTTTTATTTCACGTCCACCCCACCGTGTGGGGTGTCGTTGGATAGGTTTTTTAAAAATATTATGAGTATTCAATTATCATTTTCCGATTTAGGGATCCATTTGTGAAATATGAAGTTTTAAAGTGGAAAAAATCGTTAGAGTCCAGTGTCCCCCCCTTCTACCAGCTAAACGGTTGCTTCTGGAAATGTGAAAAATTCACGGGAGTAGGAAATATGCTGAATTTAAAAGGAAAACTATCAAGGCTAAGAAGACATCATAAGTTATTGAGTAATAGTCGATCAACTAAAAAAAATATATTCGGAGAAGTATTAAGGAACTTTTCGTCCAAATTCTTTTAAACGTAACTGAGATGATGTTGTTAGTAGTGTAAAACACGTTATAAATGTACATTCATTGACCATTAAATAAACAGAAACTAGTGGTACTACGGAACCCTATAATATTGCACGTGGCCCGACACGCACTTGGCCGGTTTTTTTTTTACCCTGCCGATACTATAATATTTCCGAAACAGTGACCCATCGATCTCTATACAAGCTCGTCTGAGATGTCTCAGTTACTACATTGTTGTGATCGCTATTAAAATGTAAGCGATAAAACATTTACAGACCTATAAATTAGAATACAATAGAAGATATGCCAATAAAGGCATGGTGGTCGATGCCACAATTGAATTTTTATAGTAATCCATACTAATGTTATAAATGCGAAATTAAGTGTGTCTGTCTGTCTTCTCTTCACGCCCAAACCGCTGAACCGATTTTGCAGTTTAGTACGTAAATCCTTTTTGTCCCGGAAAAATATACGGTTCCGGAGCGATAAACGAATTTTGGCGCGATGGAGTCGCGGGCGTGGCATCATCTAGTAAGAAATAAATTTATTTATTTGTTACTAGATGACGCCAATATCGTATGTACCATCGAGGAAATTGATTCCTAGGCAGTTGACAGACCAACGTCATTTGGTCAATTCAATGTCAATTGTGATCTGTCGGTTGGGTTTGACATAACGCGACCAAACTACGTAGGTCCACCACCTGCCTAGGAATCAACTTTTCTGATAGTACAATTTGTCAGTTAGAATTTAGTTTGCCGAGTATACTAAGAGTGGGTTGCACCAGAGGCGTGGTTATAGTTACAGTTATAAAGTTATTTTCATTTCTAAATGGTTATAGTTAAGGCTAGGCTTAACTTTAACATTAACTTTGACCACGGAATTTGACAGATGTCTGTTGCGTTAAATTTTTTGTTAAAGCTACAGTAACAGTTTAAAATATGAATTATCCATAAAAATCGACAGGAAAAATATTTGTTATAACAACACTGGATCCATTGTAAATTTTCACGAAAAAAATTCGATATACCTGAGTTTGAGCGGTTATGGTTATCGTTAAATATGGCGTCCTTAACCAAAGGTTTGACATTTTGCACTGTAGTTATAGTTAAAGTTACAGTTGGTGCAACCCACCCTAAGTTGCAAAGTGACGAATGTGAAGTACGATAGTTGTGTGAGGTAGGTGTGGATTGATCTCGGCAATATATCGAGTGTCGTAACACCTTGTAAACAGGCTTATCGAACTACAGGTGCTTCGTAAAACTTACACAATTTATGTACCTCTACAAACCCAAACGTATCCATAGACGAGTTATAATATTCTATTATTATTTATAGTAATGTTAATAGCCCCTTAAACCTGAAATCATAGAGTAAAAGATTTGTACAAGTATTGATAAGTTAGTATTCGTCATTGCAATTAAAAATATCCGCCATTTTTTTTATATTAAAAAAATAGAAACCGAAATTTATACTCCCATCACAAAATATCACATTTCTTCCCGCTTAAACTTTTACTTAAATATTAATTCTTTCCTCGACGGACAAGTTATTTTAGGCTGGATTTATTTGAGGCCGCGAACGCGCGGTCTGGCCGCTACACCGCGAGATCATAAGCAAATAGTATGTAACGATTTATTTAATTTATTTACGTTACAATTGCTTGTGATCTCACGGTATAGCTGTCAAACCGCGCGTTTGGGCAGACGCATATATATACATCTAACCTTAAACTTTTCATACAACAGGCAGTTAATTAATAAAGTATAAAATAAATAATACAACAGAAGCCTAATATGAACAAAGGTGTGTGCATTCAAGTGTATGCATATCTTTCAAAGTCCCTCCAATTTTCATCGCTCAAACAAAAGCACTTATAAGGACGGTAAAGTTATGCAACGGGTTGTTATGATTTGAATAACGTTATTTAGACCGTAAAAATCTTATGTAAATTATTATCAGGTGTAAACGAGCGACAAGCGACCGCCATACAAGTCACTCATCCATAGTTTTTAGGGTTCCGTACCCAAAGGGTAAAAACGGGACCCTATTACTGAGACTTCGATGTCTGTCCATCTGTCCGTCTGTCCGTTTGTCTGTCTGTCTCCTAGGCTGTATCTCAAGAACCGCTATAGCTAGACTTCTGAAATTTTCACAGATTGTGTATTTCTGTTGCCGCTATAACAACAAATACTAACAACAAAATAAAGTTAATATTTAAGGTGGGCTTCCATACAAAAAACGTACGCCTTTTTTGCTCGTATTCAATAATGGCAACAGGTAGGCACTTGAAATACATATTCACAAAATTCCTAATTATATTTAGTACTTTTATAATATTTTCCAGCGTTTTTGAGCGTCCGTGGCCTAATGGGTAGACCTTTGGTTCGCACTCGTAGAGGGTGCAGGTTCGATCCCGGGTGGAGGCGTGTACCAATGAGACATTTTCTGATCTCAAGTACATAATTCGGACGCTCGTACGGTGAAGGAAAACATCGTAAGGAAACCCGCACATAGTTGGTCCCAGACGTATTGACTAGTCTTTCCTCTGGACTAGGTCGACTATGTTGCGAGAATGCCGTATGTGCTTGGGCAACCATACAGTCATTTAAAAATCTTGTCCCAGGCACTACAGTTTTTTTTTTTATGGAATAAGGGGGCAAACGAGCAAACGGGTCACCTGATGGAAAGCAACTTCCGTCGCCCATGGACACTCGCAGCATCAGAAGAACTGCAGGTGCGTTGCCGGCCTTTTAAGAGGGAATAGGGTAATAGGGGAGGGTAGGGATGGGAAGAGAAGGGAATAGGGGAGGGAAAGGAAGGGAATAGGGTAGGAGATTGGGCCTCCGGTAAACTCACTCACTCGGCGAAACACAGCGCAAGCGCTGTTTCACGCCGGTTTTCTGTGAGAACGTGGTATTTCTCCGGTCGAGTATTTGAGGAGTGGTTACTTCGCTCTGAAAATACTGTAAAAAATCATCCACAACGGATGCAAAGGCCTAGTTTTTTATATTTTATAATAAAATTAAAATAAAACAAATTTTTAAAGGGGGCTCCAATACAAAAAACACCACTTTTTGCCTACTTTCGCTCTATAAAGTTACGGAATTCTTCGTGCGGGAGTCCGACTCGCACTTGGCCGATTTTTTTTGGTATTGCGTGTATTTATTGTTGTAGGTACGTGTCATCCTGAAAATGTAGAGAATTATCCATTCTAATATTATAAATTTGATAGTGTGTGTCTGTCGATCATTTATTCACGACCAAACTGCTGTACCAATTTTGCTAAAATTTGATATGGAAATACTTTGATTCCTTGAAAAATGGACTGTTCCCGCGCCATAAATGTTGAATTTTGGCGCAACAGAGTTATAGGCGTCATCAGTAGTATATAAGTCTTTTAATTTAACATAGGCATTGCGTCTAGGACCGCCCAAACTTGGGGCTTCATTCAGCCTGCGACCGCGCTTGACGTGACTGCCTATTATGAATTTACATGTTTTTATATGGACGAGACGCAGTCCGTACATAATGATAGCTCCTACATTAAATTCGGTTGAAGCGGGACGCAGGAGTCATTATAATTGCCCAAATGTGTGCGTAATACAGGACAATATATTCCTTCACTTTCACATTTAGGTATAATAAATGTACAAAACTGCTGAGAAAACAGGCGCAGGACTGACAGACTCTAAGCCGCTAGACGGTAGACCACGAACGCTTTGCATAGTATAAAGACAATATGCTTAGCAAGTCGCGATTCGCAACCACTCATTGCTCGTTTCACCTAGGTTTCACTTTCTCTACGCCACTACAGAGCAGCGGCGGCAACCCGAAACCAATGTCTGTAGATAATGAAACCTATAGCATAAAATATGTCAAAAAGTTGCATTTGTTTTGAATTTTTGTCGGTCGCGGTCGTCTGCCCTTCGATCGGAACGGTACCTTTACGCTCAATTGGTTCACAAAAGGCACGACAGCAACAATACGGGTCTAATCAATCATCTAATAAGATACCTACATAATAATTAGGACGTGATGGATATGGACAATATTGTTGCCGAACACAATGCTTTCAATAACACGCCAATACTTTTATGAGATTTGTTCGGCAAAGCCCATCCATTATATAGATAAGAATAAAGTAAAAGACTATGTTATACCTACTCAGTTTTAATAACAAATAATGTAGTCACAATATTATAATAATAAGGAATTAAATTATGTGAAAAGCTACTTAAGTTTTGTCACATAAATATGCGAAAAATTACCTGAGTTTATTCTTTTGTCGTTTTTAGTCGATTATTTTGTCGATACATGTCTATTTTTATATAATAAAGGTTGTTATAGTTCTGATTCTATAAAAAATAAAAACTAAGGAAACGTAACTCCCATACTATTACCGTTTATAATTTGGCTCCTTTCGAACTGTCATGTAACGTCAGCCTGATACCGCTTAAGGCTCAAGGCCACCTAAATATTGCAAATGTATTGAAATGTGTACCTAAGGTACACATTTTTGACAAGTATTGTATAGAGCATGTTTTTTGACGGAGTTACTTTTCCTTAGTTTTTATTATTCGTAGTTATTTGATAATCTTAATGTAACGTTTCATCTCGATAATCCTTACTTTGATAGAATCCATTCACCTACGTAATATTTTATAAGCACAAACTATAAATACCCCATTTTTAACATTTATTAGGGCAAATCACCCAATCGCTGGAACTCCAGAAGGAATGCCGAAGAATTGGGATTTTCATTATTTTCACTTTTAAAGAGCTAGTAATTAAGTGGTCTGGCGTATATAAAGTTTTCGTAAAACATTTCAAGTGAACTTTGTTAAACTAAAGTACTATTAAATTTATTGCTTTAATTAAGCAGGTATCTAAAACTTTTGTTAAGTTTTCTGATAGAAAAAAAAAACAATTAGTACTAGAAATTAGAAAAACTACTAGTAAGATAATCAAAAGATTATACTTATCAATATCTTTTAGGATGTTTATTAATCCATAGTAATAATATTATAAATGCAAAAGTGTCTGTCCGTCAAACCACTGAATCGATTTTGCTGAAATTTGGTATGGAGATACTTTGAGTCCCGGGAAAGGACATAGGATACTTTTTATACCGGAAAAATGTACGGTTCTCACGCGATAAACGAATTTTGGCACAACGGAGTTGCGGGCGTCATCTGGTATAACATAAATAAGCATCGATTTTAAGAGGTTTAGTAATGTTGACTAAACTTACTCAGAGCCCCTAAATAATATTATTGTTACATCAAGTCCCATTAAATTTTGTTCTGTATGACGTAATACAACTTGTGTATAATTATCAAAGTTGTGAATAGTCGTAACTACAAACTCAACCGAATTACCGTAGAGAATATTTTAAGACCGTTTGCTCTGTTGAACCTGAAGAGACATTTACGATAATCATTTTATCGTAAATTTTGCAACTATGACTTTTGAGAAGAAACTGTATATTCCCAATAAGCAGTTATAACTTTTAAGCTAACATACATACATATATGTATGAAGACGATCGTTAAAATTTTCCTATAAAACTGATATATTATATTCCTATTTTTTGAACGCTTTATGTAAACGCCAGAGCATTAAAATGATAAGATTTTAATACAGAAACAGCTGTTACAAGAATAAAGTTTACAGGTTTTGTTCAAAATGAAATTTAATATTTTGTCGTTCAAGTTTTAAAAATCTTGTACAAAAATTTGAGAAATACAATAATTCTAAATCTCTTATTTATAAAAAATAAACAATTCTAAATCATCACAGTATTGATTTCTTAGAAAAATATTTCGCGAAAGAATTTTCATGTTGAAAGTTTAAAAAAACTTGAGGTGTCAAGGGACACCCGGATGGAACGAAGTTATAAAAAAAAACACCATCTATTGACGCCCAAGAATACTAACAACGACACTTTTGTGGAATTGTAATAAAATTTATTTAAACGTCCGGTCCGGTCCGGATGTTGCTGTTTATTCTCAAAAACGCCATCTAGTTGACGCACTAAAATACTAGCAACGCCCTCTGCCCCTACTATGCAGGTACTAATAACAAAGTGTCGAGGTCAAGTTCCGTTCCGTCTGGCCTTCTTTCGCAACGCCGAACGCGCAATAAGGAACTTCGTTCCAAAATTCGTAGAATATCGCAGTAGAAATCTCAATTTGTATGGCATTCAGTAGTGAACTGTACTGTGTAGGTAGAAACCTGTAGAAAGTAAATTACGGTCCCCACGGATGCGTTAACCGTAGATCCGTGATTGCACAATCCTTGCAATGAATTGAAACGATTTTTATTATTCTCCGTCCACGGAATTTCCTATTCACCTACTCCCTAGTCAACAAGTTTTCTTTATCGCTTCTTATACAGGGTGTAATAAAACTAAGTGATAATACTTTAGGGTGTGTATGTGTTCCTTGTAGAGAGTTCACTGTGAAAGTGGCAGCGCCATGGGGGAAACTCGTTACGCTGTGGCGCTTGCCCATACAAAAGTGAAAAAAAATATTTAGTCTTTCAGCGCTGTCACTTTCACAGTAAACTCTCTACAAGGAACACATACCCTAAAGTATTATCACTTAGTTTTGTTACACCTTGTATAGAATCACATTTCATTTCATACATTTTGATCGGCAATTCTATAAAGAAACGATAAAGAAAACGTGCTGCAAGGGCTCTGAGGTCTTAGCCAAGAGGTTTTCTTTAACGCTTATTTATATTCGACTTATCTAATGTCAATTTCATACATTTTGGTCGGCGATTCTGTAAAGAAGCGATAAAGCAAACGTGTTGGTAAGGACTCTGTTCTATTTAATTCGGCGCTGCTCAAAGGTTCCTTGGGTCCTTGAATCGAAGCAGATGTTATTGTTTGCATCCACTCACAAGGTCAGGGTAAATAATAGTCCGCTAAATACCTAGCCAGATAGACTAAATGTTCATAATAACCTTTAAGAATAGAGCTCTATAGAATGAGAGTAAAATATTACAGACGCTCAGGATATAGTCAAAAGATGATATTTATTTATAATACATACTATATCTAGATAAATAAAGTATGTAGTATCTTTCCTATCTCGTAAAATATTTAAGAATTTACGATCGGCTTCTTATCTCAATGTAAGATAAATCTTATACATTTTTTACTCGCATACTAAGATAATACATAATGCTAAATTTTAAGATATAATTAATATACATTTTTTTATCTTTTTAATATTATACGGCTCATACTTTCTCATCTCTTACAAACTGATAATATTTTCAATGTTAAGTGTGACATACTTAAAGTATTTTCCCTCTTACTAATAAAAAGTTACACAGCGAGTTACATAGAAGGTGCATAAGATTTTTTCTACTAATAATAATTTTTTGACATAAGGCCTGTATAACGATGCTGTCATTTCCATACTAATTTCTCTGTATAGACTCTGTGTAACGTGTGTGTAACTTAAAAACTCCTGTTTAACTATTCACACGCTGAACGCATGTTTAAGAGTTTTTATTAGTAAGAGGGTTAATATTTAATTTATTTTGAATAATTCAGTACTGAAACAGTTTATTTTCCATAGTCTACTAACTATAAATATGACACAGTTTAAATCACTTTATATTCCTTGATGTGACAATTTATTAACCCTTCGATCGCGGATTCTTGGAAATGCTATTGTATTCTATTGTTGTCGCGTCCACCGGTGCCCGTATGGGGCTTGATGAGTTAATATACTTAATTCACACATATTGCTTATGAGGTAGATTTATCTGTAATAAGCAAAAAGCTCAATGTTTGTTCAATGTTCATCTTCTTATTATTTTACCCCTTGAACTTTGATTTTGGACAAGCAACAAGTTGTGACTAGCAAAGTTTTGTTAAAACATACTTTATAAACTTCTTTCTAAGTTCAGTAGATATTTTTCTTTTGTTTTTATCTTATTATCGCCCTGGGAACCTTTTAAACTAAACTATCATGTTCCTAGCCGAGAGTATTAGGAGGAAAATAAACAAATGTTCCGTTCATAATTGAAAACCGCAGTACTAGGTGTTTGTATTAGGTTTTCGTGGAACACATGTTTTCTATTTGCGCACTTTAAATGCACTGCAGCTCTTTCCTTATTTAACTAAACTACCACTTTGAGCTTTGAAATTAGCATTCATACTACAAAATACTTTTAAATGCTTTTATTTTAAATCTGCATTGAAATTGATAAATGGCTTTTGGAGTTAAGATCGGTACATAGTTTGTACGAAAAAAAAATACACAACCGAATATATAACCTCCTCCTTTTTGGAAGTCGGTTAAAAATCCATCCTTTTGATATTTAATATTTTTGCTGACATATCTATGTCTGTCTAGGCAGTTATGTATGTTGCCGTAATGGTGGATTTACACGGGTGACTAACGGGGCGATTTTAGTCACCCGGCAAGTCACCAGTCGAATCGCCTGTCCAAGTCGAATCGCCACCCCATTTACACGGGTGACTAACGGGGCGATTTTAGTCACCCGGCAATTCACTCGCTACAGTAGTATTCGCAGCAAGCGATCGCCTGCGACTGAGCGTTTGCACAGTCGATTTTAGTCACCAGCCGCGTGCGGCCGCTGGCCGCACGACTTTGGGGTTTGCGACTTTAGCTGCATGCGGCGTAGTCGAATTGCCATTTACACGGTCGATTTTCGCCCGGCTTTAGTCACCCGTTAAATCAAGCATAACATCTACATCTTCCGTCCAACGTTCCTCCTAGTCTTAGAAGGCAGGAGGCGTATTACTACAAGCTTGTGATTACGTATTTCTCGAGCCAAAACATAAATTGCTGGGTACTTTGAAATAGCAGGCACAGTTAAACTTAGCTAAGACGATGCATGGATAAATCTGTAAAGGCCAAAGATTATTCAAGCGAAATCGACTACTACCTATTTGGTCAGTTAAACCCATAACTAAAGGGATGTATTTATGTCACCGTAAAATTATGAATGCCGTAAGATTGTTAAATAACTAGCAAGATTATAAAATATAGAATTTATTTTTAAACGATTCCCGGGATTCTAAAAATTATGTCAATATATTCTCTACTTTTTATCTACTTCGACATTTTCAAACATAATACCATAATCCTTAAACCGAATCGGTGGTTAGCATCATCGTTAACTTAACGTTAAAAAAGTACTCTTTTTATAGGGTAAATGACTAGTGATTAGACAGTACCAGTCATTGAACAAAGCACAAAAACACAATATTTATTAAGGTTGCTTTAAAAACTGCCTGTTTTTAAAGTAATAGAACGCCTGATTTTAAAGAGAAACACGTAGATTTTAAAGCAACCTTAATAAATATAGTGTTTTTGTGCTCAGTCCAATGACTAGTACTGTCCAATCACTAGTCATGTTTACCCTATTGTATAATACCAATTTTGGATTAAAAAGCTTTTTGAATTAAATATTTAAAAAAATACTTTGTTTTATTTAGGGCCTCGCACAAATGTATGAACACTGTGTGACGAGACAACCGACAGACAGACAATAACCACTTATAATATAATATTAATATGGATATAGTGTTTAGGTGTGAGTGGTTTTCCAGATGTGGTGGTCAGTGTGGTGTTTCGCTGTGGTGGCGTGCGGCGCGCGCGTCTGCTGCGCCCCCGCCGCCAGCGGACTGGCGCCCATCGACTGGAGAGAGGTTGACGAGGTCAGTATATAGAAGACGATGATTTTTTTATTAAATAAGGGGGCAAACGAGCAAGCGGGTCACCTGATGGAAAGCAACTGCCGTCGCTCATGGACACTCGCAACATCAGAAGAGCTGCAGGTGCGTTGCCGGCGTTTAACTGCAACTCCGTTTGGGCCTGCAGTGGTAACAGACAGCCAGACTAATACATTTCACACTTATAATATTAGTATGAATGTTTCCCGCTGTCCTGCACCTTCGTACGCGCAAAATATTATCAACTTTATAATTTTTAATTTTATTTTTGCTCGGCTTTACTTGTGAGTAGGTGCATTATATAGTTCAGTTGTAGGTACATAGGTACTATCGAGGAAATTGATTCATAGGCAGTTGACAGACCCACGTCATTCGGTCGGATCATGTCAATTCAATCTTAATTATGATCTGTCGGGCGTGTCGGGCGTTGGCTGGGTTTGACATAATGCGACCAAATTACATAAGGTCCCCCATCCGCCTATGAATCAACTTGTCTGGTAGTACATAATCATGTACCTGCGGTCCTGCGATAGCTAACGTTCTCAGATAACGTCATGGATCAAACATTCTGGCAAATTAACAGTTTGGCTATGAAATGTCTAGTTTAATCGGGAACGTCTTGTAAGATGCTTGCAAGTCTGTCTATGAGTTCATTATACAGATCTTGCTTTTGTACCTGACTACCTGTACAGTGTACATTACACAAAGAAATCTCTATATTATAAGATGTACTGTAATTTTTTGGCAATACCCAAAACAAACTTAAGGCAATAAGCAAATTTATATAGAACACATGCCAATATACATGCCATATTCACAAGACATTGTTATCATTACTTTTATGTTTGTTATTCATATTCATAGCATCTTAAAAAACAAATAAGGGTAAAAAACAAGAAATATTCTGAATAACTCATACCACTTTGGCGGACGGAAATACGTGAGATATTTATAAGGCGGCTCCGACTGTACATCTCAGTTGACGTATGAGACGTATGACAGGATCCGTTCTAAGAGTTGCGAAAATAAATCTTAAGTAGACGTGCCCGTACGTTCCCTTAATATTTGACACGAGCTTATCCTGTCCAACTACGCTGGATTTATCAGATTTTGTTTATTTATAAACTGTCAATATTCCCGAGACTATGATGTATCCACTAAACTGTATATTCCCTGAATAAAAAGGCTTCAATAGCAATATTATTAATTGGCTTTAAGACCAGCTGGCCTAAGATGCGCAAACGAGAAAATTTTGTCTACATCATTTTTTCTTGATGTTAACTGGTTTATCTTTTCATTTCTATTGACCCTAACATGACATACTTTTTTTCTCGTGTCTGTCGTCAAAATTAGAGATAATTGTGTTTTTTTTTCTTAATCTGTGCTATTTTTGTCTACGAACCCTAACATGACAACACATTTTTATCGAGTTTTGTTAAGATTTTGACAAATGAGAAGAGTAGTTTGTCGATATATACCTATTATCTGTGAAGCTAGTCTACGAACGAATATGACTGCGCTCGAGAGTGAGATATCCACGAGGTTTGTTCAAAATATATATATAATACTTAAGTATTATAAGGCTTAGTTCATAGTGCCTGATTCAAAAGGACTTCAAAAGGATTTAAATTAACGGACAAAGATTTACAAAGAGTCCAACAATTATCATAAGGAAAGTTACATTTGAATTCAAATGAACGGTCGCGATACTGTGGCCGTTGTTATTTAAATCAAAACGAAAACTTTTATACAAATATTATGTTTGCACAAGCCGGAATACTTTGAGTTTGTCTTATTTCATAATACTTTTACTAAAGTACCTACTAAGGAATTATACGAAGAAAGTTGAGAATTTACACATTCATGGCAAAAACAACATATTGTTTGCTCGCTTGCTCGTGGAAATCTTTTTGTAATATACATTATACAGTGTTATAGAAGTTGCTGCACGTGCCGTGTTAAACCTTGAAACAATTTTGAACGTTCAAAAAACGGTACATTGCTTGTGTAAACGCGTTGTTAAAACGCTTTGTTCCTTTTTTAAACGAACATTGGCCCACCACATATTCCCACAATTCTGCAACTCCTGTAATGTAAGCCGGGATCGTCAGTGACAATCTATGATAAAAATCCTTAATAAGGAGCCGAATGACATGTTTAAACCCCTCTAAAACTGTCTTGGGACCAGGGACGAAATTAATCAAAATAAAAATAGGAGGAATATGAAGTATACCAATTTTCCTCTGTAGCAAAGCAGGAAGACTTAGATAAAACTAAGAATTATCCATTTATCTTCTAGAAGTAAATGTAGAATGTGTTGCAGGACATGTACGCGGTGGCGCCAGTCGGAGGCCGCGTCGCAGCCCCCTGGATGTACTACCTCGGCGAAGAGCCCCACGACTCACAGGTAATTCACTCTTATTACGTGGGGTCAAGGTTCAATTTCACTTGTTTAGTGCTAATACTTGCGTGACTTCGTTAAAAAAGACTCACGAGACTCAGGCTGGCTTCACACCTATCCGAAAATTCCGGAAACCCGTACGGCTGGCAATGCTGGCCCGGATATATATGAGATGCTAAAACATCGTTTTACAGCGACCCCGAGCGGGTCGCGTGCGGACAAATAAGGCTGTGATACTAATGAGTTTAACACATATATATATATATATATATATATATATACTCCCACACCGGTTTCGGTGACGGTGGCCGGCTTCAGGCCAGTTAAGTTAAGCAGGAGTAATTTTATAGGGGAAATAATAAAACGAGCGAATAAAAAATTACTTTGCGACTGACGATGAACATACTGTTTTAATAACATGAGCGGTATGAATTTGAGTAAGCGAAAAATAAACTAACGACTAATATTGATTTATAATAAAATCCAGAACGAGCTTACAAAAAGTGGATTGTGATTAATCTATTTCAGATATTAAAATTCTATCCGAGCGACTGTATTACTAAGTGAGCGACTGGAAATACATAGCGGGCAACTTCAATATTAATAGATCTTCTAAGTGAGGTTATACATTACGAACTACTAAAAAGTTCACTTTGAGCAAACTTTTGTGAGCTGCTTTATTAATGATTATTGGTTACTGATATTTTATTTGAGGGTTTATATTTTATATTTTGATACGTGTTTTTAATGAAAATCTCGAAAGTGATAACTATCAGAGATAGAAAGGATTTCATACTTTGATTTGATGGTCCTAAAATATGGATTCGCGTCAGTGGAAACGCGGCCTAAAGTCTAAGTCTAAGGAACTCCGTGTTGGCCCAATACGACTTTTTGGGTTAGGTTATTTTTTTGTGAACCACCCAGAAGTAGGAGCCCCGCGTAGCGGGGCTCCGTCGACTCATAATAATTGAAGCCAGTTGTTTTTTTTTGTTGGTATAGGTCGCCATTAAAATTTTTACCCATTTCTTTGACGTTCCGTGAAGGATTATAATTTGTGTAATGTAATAATTTATTAATGATTTTTATATATAAATACATATATTTATATATAGGTTTACCCCCCTCCACCCTCCTCTCCCCCTCCCCCCCCTAAATCGTTGGGCATGATTCTAAACTTTTACCGTTATACAATTTAAGTTCCTACAAATATAACAATACATATTTTGGGATCATCAAATTAAAGTATGAAATCCTTTCTATCTCTGTTAGCTACCACTTTCGAGATTTTTCACAGATAAAATTGTTGTTCCTCTTATCCAAATGAAGCTACTCACAAAAAATTTGCTTGATAGTAGTCAAAAAAAAAAAATGTTCTAGTTCCCTGATTAGTAGTGTTTCATCAAATAGTTATTTCATATTCATTTTTTTGTTTTAATGTGAGCTCATTATACTCTGCTCATTAGTGTATTTTTCAAAGTGGTTTTAGTATTCGATAAAATGCCGCTCAGTATAAAAAATATATTTGCCAAATATTGAAAAAAATGCAGGACGTAACGTTGACACTCAAACAGATATTAGGTCGCTCAAATATTATGAAGCTGCTCATTTTGTTTTTTAAGTAACTCAAATAAATAATTTGTAAGTTGCTGTTCTGTTAATTTCTCGTCACTCACAATCAGTCGCTCAAATAGTAATTCTATAACCCAAATTAATTAATTTTGACACTTAAAACTGTAATTTACAGTCACTCGATTAAATACTATCCATTTTATAGTTCCCAAGTGTGTGCGCAGTACACAAGAGCACTCTCTATTCCTTTCACTCTCATAACCCAGTGGGATGGACGACCGACACCACCGACAGGACCGACTTTTTACATGCCCATCCGACGCAAGGATCATCTTACTTGTCAGACAATCAGGTGATCAGCCTGCATTGTCCTAACCAAACTTGGAAATAACATGCTTCCAACGCGGGAATCGAAGCGTGGCTCTCGACGTCCGGAGTCGAGAGCCACGCTCTAACCACTAGACCACGGAGGCGTTAAAAGTTAGTTTAACATATTGTTATGGCTCCTCTCTACCTTAGACCATGATGAGTATTGAGTAACCTAGATTGCTACCACGTTTGCGAAGTTCTTTACTTGTATTGGTCCATCATGGCCCATGGGTCAATTTGGACAATCGGCATTACAACTTTCGATAATAATTTATGATGTCCAAAGAATAAAATCGGTTTTGGCAAAATGTTCATTTCAGTCTGAAATAATAACTGTAAAGCTTAAAATTACTCGTTTAATTTAAAACAGGAGGTATTTTAACCGTTTAATATAAAATATGTAAATTGTGTTCGCTGTAAATAGTCGTTTAAAATGTTCCTGAAAGCCAATAGTTTGTAATTACGAGAACAAATTACAATGTCATCGAGTTAATGTGAGGGAGAAAATTGCAAAAATAATAAAGTTCGGGAACATATCGGTTTTCATTCAATCCCACTCCGCGCTATTAACAGTATTTCATGCTGTATGACTTTGTATAAATTTTGTGAGATCGAAAAATTTTATTTCTGTGGATAAAACAAATGACGATTTTCGTTTGTGCAGTTCTGGAAAACCATTTTATTAATTACAACGAAAAATATGTTTTTCAAACATGTAACATAATAATAACTTATGTTATTGATTTGATTTTATTTATTAATCTTTTTTCCAGCAGTGCATGTTTTTCATAATGTTGTTTTTCTTCGTACATAGTCATAAACATTTTTAGGGTTCCGTAATCAACTAGGAACCCTTATAGTTTCGGTCTGTCCGTCCGTCTGTCCGTCTGTTTGTCTGTCTGTCCGCGGTTTTGCTCAGAGACTATAGGACCTACAAAGCTGTTATTTGGCATGAATGCACATATTAATGATGCCGACAAAATGGTACAGGAAATCTTGAAAAAATGTATTTTTTACGGTACCTTCCCGACACATCAAACGGGGATGAAAACTTAAAACGCCGATTACTCAAAACTAGTTCGATGTGGGATGGTACACCAATGCTTAACAGCATCCAATTATAGATAGCAACACTAAGATAAATTGTTTAATGTTGGCCATCTGGCGATTATTATGCTGGCAATACTGCCACGCTTGGCGTTGCTAGTTAAAGGCCTGATAGACGTACGAACTTAAATCACGCGGGTTTTAAGTTCGCGAACTTACTCGGCTCGCGTCGGTGACACACGAGAATCGCTCACACTGGATTACCATGCCTCCAGGCTCGCGGCTCGCGGCTAGCGGCCCGTGGCTCGCGGCTCTTTGCTGACACACAGGCGATTAAGATCGTTGAGCCATAAGTCCGCGTACTTACTCGCACGTCTGTCACCCCCTTTAGACATTTTTGAAAGTGAGACAACATGTAAACATTTAAAAAAGATTATTATGTAGAAGTGCGTACGTAGCGTAGCTCTGGTGCTACGGTGCTACGACGTAGTGCTACGAACTCTGCTACGCAGCCGTACGTTACTTACGCTATCTAGGAAGTTGGTTTCATCCGTGCACATAATAATTAAATTATTTTATTTCCAAATGAATATTACTTAGAGAATAAGGCTTCTTTATAATTTCCTCAATTGAAAATTTTAATCGGTAGTGATTGCATATATTCTAATTTAGATTGTAGCACGTAACTTGAATATTTTGCGGTATTTATCTAATAATGCTCGTTCCGTGTTTCATTGAGTTAAATACAAAGCGAAGCGGAATTAGGAAAAATAAAAAAAATATTTTCATCTATTTCAAACACTGCAATTAGCACTGTGGCTGGTATAAAAAATAAAAACTTTGCGATAAAAATGTTAGAGAAGAGGGAAAAGTGCAGCTTGATTACAAGACCACAAAAAGTCATAAAAGGATTCCCGGGTACAAGTGATTTGCACGAATTGCGACTCGAGCACGAACTTTCTGGCATTAGCGGACCTTTTTTAGTTTGAGTGCAAGAAAAATTGCAGATGTATGGCAAAAAAGCTGCTCTAAAAATTGTATTAAACAACTAAGTTATCAAATGTTATGAAAATTGTTTAGATGCTGTTGTTGATTTTGTATGATTTCGACTTTCATAAATATTATGATTTATGTGGTCTGTCTACTGAAAGTTACTTGTGGATTTAGTAGGTACCTCTATAGTTCAATAATAACATGTTTTATATGTACCGAATTTATTGAAAAAAAAAAATGCAATAAAATAATTATTTTACATAAGTAATCACATTAAAACTTCATACAATATTTTTAATAATGTAATGTTAATTTATATACGCTCATTTTGGGTAACTTTGAATTGCGGTTTAACTTTGAACAAAGTTGTGAAAAAGATTCATTATTTTCTTACATGTAAACTTTTTCATGTCTCACTATAGAGACTGCGTTAAATGAATCGCCAAAATGTTTTGTAACAAACGAGAAGAAAAAAAAATAAACTGTCGAAATCATAATTTTGAAAAAAAAACCCGCCTTCCCGTAGTGAAGTTGTTGGATGTGTTTGTTGCACGAATTTGAAATCGTGATTAAATATATAAAAATTTCTGTAAACAGGCATGTTTTTGTGTTTATCTTTAAAATATAGTAAATATCACAGACAAAGATCAAGATAGATACCGCATGTGTATGTGCTTCGCGTGCTAAATCGCGTTCCCAAACGACGAGCAATGCTCGTCTTTCGAAAGTATGTTCTTTAGTCTGCTATCAGAATCGCACGTCAATCGGAATTTTAAAAATGCCTAAATGCCTAAAAGTGCCGTATTGAGCTGTAGAAATTCAAATAGATACGTTGGCCTTGATAATGGAATTTCATATCATCGGTACGGCCCGTACGTCACAGTGGTAGGAAAAAAGTGACACGCTCGTTTTCATACAAAAGGAGCGACATGCGGTATCTATCTTGATCTATGTCTGTGGTAAATATATTATTATTTCGAAATCGTTATACATGTTTGATGTTTCAATTTTGCGTAAGACTGATAAAGTATTGACGACGTTCAAAATCGAAGTAATTTGGGTAACATTAAATGTTTCAAAGTTACCCGTATCATAAAAATATTATTTTGTAATAAAAATAATGTTGCTCAGGACTCATCAAAATCCTTTTTACAGTTGTAATGCAAATATGCCCAAAAAAACCAAAAAGTTAACCCCGGCATTAGGAGGTATGGGTTAAAAAGCAACTATACCCCTGAAACACTCGAGGAAGCCCTGAGCAAAATTCGATCTGGTGCGATGTCAAGACTCGCTGCGAAGTTTCGAACTTTACAAAATACCCGCAGTGACCCTTTTTTATAAATTAAAAGGCAAGCATAGTAAACCCGTGGGAAAGCCCGCAACTTTCAGTTAAGAAGAAGAAACAAGCTTTAAAGCCCATTTGCTGCTACTTAGTGATCTGGGCATGCCGATCAGCATGTTAGACATAGTTTAGATACCAACAACACAACAAAGTCTCCATTTAAAAATAACTTGCCCTGCTATGAATGGGGTGTGCTTTTTCTGGAAAGACATCCAGAACTTAAAGCAAAAGTTGCTCACAACATATCCAGAAAGAGGGCTCAAGTCACTCGAGAAATGATCGAGTAATTCTTTGAAAATACTAAAACCTTCAAATATTCGAATATTATAGGGTTTTTCATCTAAACAAAAATAAAGTCAAAGTTACCCAAAACTTAAGTTAACTTTAAATTTGACTTTTGGGTAAAATTTTGGGTAGTTCTATTGTTTTTTCCGGAAATTATTCTTATAAGAAAAGTAATATAATTCAAAATAACATTTATTCGATAAAATGAAAATGTTACAAATATAAATCGTTTTGTAATTCACAAATACTGTAAAAAATGTTCAAAGTTACCCAAATTGATGTAACCTTGAACTTTTTTTGAAATGTCAAAGTCTCAGGTAATTTTAATATTGTTCTCAATCTTTTTTACTGTTCTTTCTTAATCTCGTACACTTCAATATAAAATGAAACTTTTTATTACGTTTCACAGATCATTAACGTAGCCTTGTGTACCTGGTACCAACTTCGAAGTAAATGAAAATGAATTAAATTCAAACTTATTCTTTCTAATTTTTTATATAAAAATAATTCTGGTTTACTTTTAATAGTATAATAGAAAATAAATATTGTTTTAGTGTACAGTAATAGAAAGAGAATATTATGAAAGTTAAACATCATCTAGACACGCGGCAGCGTGTCAAAGCCAAGTTCAAGCAAAGGAACTGGCTAGCGCCGAGTGTATCATTATTACTTTAATACTAGCTGTCCCGGCAAACGTTGCTTTGCCGTAATATAAAGTATTTCGCCCATATTATTTTATTGAAGTGACTAAATAAGTATGTCGCCATGGCAACGTCGATCGCTATCCCGTCGCACAAACAATGGTCGCCGTCAGTCTCAGGTTGTAATAATTTACTATTATTTATTCAACAAATGCACTTATCAATATATAAATTACCCAGTAGCCGATTCTCAGACCTACTGAATATGCATATAAAATTTGGTAAAAATCAGTAAAGCCGTTTCGGAGGAGTTCGCTGACTAACATTGTGACACGAGAATTTTATATATAAGATGTTCCATTTTCATTTTACATCACTGAGATCACACACTTTTCACCTTATATACAACTCGTACCTGCCTACGATATAGGTACTTGTCCTTTACCATTAAACTCAATGCTAAAAAAAAAAAAAAACGAAAGGGAGAGAGGACGAAGCGGCGCTTGCCGACTCTGTCTATCGAGCTGCCGATGTCGGTGATCCGGCAGCGCCTGAGCCAGGAGAAGGAGAGGAAAGAGCACGCGCTGCAGGCCGCCGCCAACCGGAACTTCCTCAACGACATCGGCAAACGGGGTACGTATTGTCGGCGAGAGCGTTGTCGGCGAGTTGGGTAACTGTCGGCAAAGGGTACGCCGGCGACGAGGCGATATAAATATTTGAGATCTGGCGCCATTGTTGGCAAGTTTTTGTAGATAAATATTTAGGAGGTGACAAATAATGTATTGTCAGTAAAGTATTTTTGGATTTTATGCGAACATCGAACCTAGTCGTACGTCTATTTCGTTTTATTTTAAATGCTCACACTCAGAAGTTTTACCAACATTTATTTTCCACTTTGCAATGTAATAATATGTTTCTTACTTTTAAAAATAATCAACACTTTTTCTTTGCCATACATAAAAAACGTTTTTAAAAAGCAGCATCCCATATTTTTAGGAGCATTATGTTTCTTTGCTATATATTTACACTACATTTGAATATTATACGTACAGAAAATAAACTTTAATTTTTTACTACCCATTAACTGGGTAGTAGAAAAACTGGGTTAAACAAATAGAAAAATGACAGAATATTCACTTCAACTTACTCGTCTGAAAACATAAACATTACATACACTTTATGTACATTTAGATTATACTTACTACTTTCGTTAAATAATTTGTAGAGTGTATAAAGAAATTGTAGGAACGGTACAATTTTCCCCGACAAAAAGTGGCCTATGTCCTTCCCCGTGATTTATCAACGAAATCTATTAGTTTCGGAGCCTCTTCGATGTAAACAAACAAAATAATTAATGTTTATTCTGGATAAAATTGGTTTAGACAAAGAAAACTGTTTCATATTACTGCAATATTTTCATGCTAGCGACAACACTAGCATACACAGTAAACAAAAAGTTTTATTCGACATATTTTGAAGACGTTTCTGTCAATATTCTGACATGACGTGTGCAAGAGGTCGCATTTTGGTCTAACGGCCGTTCCCAATATTTGATCTATCTCCGGTTTTGCCCTACTAGAGATAGGAATAGCTCTCATTAGACATTAGAGACATATATTTTATGTCAATTCAATGATAGCTGCGATCGGTCGTATGTCAAACCAGAGATAGATTGAATATTGGGAACGGCCGTAACTGTTTACTGTATATGCTATTAGCGTCCTCTGCTCCGACCTTTGCGTAATATTCCCTATTAAGTAGCTTAGTGTAAAATGATAGAAATATTCATGGTAATACATTTACTAAAGTATTTTTCTTTGCAGGTTTCTGGAACCCTTCCGAATGAAGATAAATAGATAGTCGAAGTGGCATTTTCAAGAACTGAATACTCCTAGGAAAATCTAAAAAGTTAGTGTAATGTTACGTGTTACGTGTTGTAACTATATATCTACGTAACGTTTTTAGTAATGTTAAGTGTAAAATTGTACTTTGTTAATAAGTTTTAAAATGTTTCCCGTTGATTTTGTAGTTATTATGAACATGAAATGATTGTATCTAAATGTTCGTTTTGAATAAAAGTTTTATTGAATTTAACACGTTTTTGTCATTGGTACTTTTTATTACATAATTTATTTTTTTATTCATTTTCATCTTAATTATGTAGATTAAAATCAAAACACTATTATCGATTGATCTAATTGCGATAATGTTTTATCATTTTTCTATTAATATATATTTAATTTGACTGAGATAATCAGCATTCAGCAAAGAGACATTTTCGAATTCAAACAATCCTTGGAGAAATTATAAATTCTTTGTATTATTCTATATTATTATTTTAATGCATTCTGAGACTCGACATTAACCTATCTTTATC
This sequence comes from Cyaniris semiargus, assembly GCA_905187585.1. Taxonomy (NCBI): domain Eukaryota; kingdom Metazoa; phylum Arthropoda; class Insecta; order Lepidoptera; family Lycaenidae; genus Cyaniris; species Cyaniris semiargus. The sequence goes on along the minus strand of LR994554.1, from coordinate 8,776,551 downwards.
GATAACTGGAACTAGCCTCTTCCACTAAAGCTCAACTCACACTGGAGTAGAGACTAGAGTCGAAGCGTCGCGTAGCGACGCGTCACGTTTTTCGCCAAAGCATATTCAACTCTAATGTTCTATTTTTGAAGGAAAATTTCTTCCATATTTTCACAGCAGAAATTCGTACTTAAATAATAGAACATTAGAGATACTTTGGCGAAAACAATGATGCGTCGCTTTCGACTCTGCCCCAGTGTGATTTGAGCCTTAAACTATCAACGGTCAAGAAATCAGTTGAAGCATAATTTTTATTGTTGTATCTACATTTGCAGTAATTCAATTTGAAGTCTACCGAGACCGGACTGTATATTATATCGAAGTAGGGTAAATCTACTTTCATTGAAAATTGAAGTTCAATATTGCATAGAAGCAACGAACAAAATTAAATATTAATCGCACGAAATTGTTGACAATTGAAAAGTTTGTAGCCGAGTCGTACGATTTCGTAGTTTGATTTGTACAATTCGTGCCGATCTCGCATCAAACTGTTAATTAGCCATATCGGTTCCGAGAATCAATTAATATTCATAAATCAATTATTTTGTAATCGATTTACATATTCCATGGCTTTTTTGCGAGCAATTCTGAAGTTTAACATTTTTATTTGTCTTGAAAATATTTTCCAATTTCAATTGGAACAATAATATTTATTGTACAAGCCTCTGTTCAAGTTGGACCTCGATGAATAACCATGATTGTCACCATGATTGCAAACTAGTCCATCAGAGACTAATATGTTAAGTCCTCTTATATCTACATATTCGAAAGGGCATGGGCCAACGTGAAGGGGCGGCATTTAATTTTACTTAAACAACAATAAGGCTTCGGTCTAACCTACGCGTTGCGTGCACACCTGCGCGACTACGGCGCGAAAACGTATATTATTCCCACTCTGCCGACGCGAACGTCCCGCGTTGCACACGCTCCCGCTTCCTTTTTGTGTACCTGGCAAATAAAGGCGGTAGCGGATGGTAGACCGTAGAGGTCACTTACCCCCTGTCAAAAACTTATCATATTGCATCATTATCCGCCGTACTCAGAGACATTTAATTATGATTAACCTTCAATTTAATGAAGAGTTTGACAGATAATGTATGGGGCTTATGTCAAAATTTTGAATTAATTATATTTAAGTAATTAATGTTCTCTGAGTGCGGCAGTATGACTATATAAACCGCGATTGACAATGAAGTGTCAGATGTTCCTAGTCTAAGGACGACGATATCGTCCTTAGACTAAACATCTGACACATACTCGATTTCGCATACTCTATATGAACTCAGTATGCAGTATATCACTACGAACTCATAAAAAGTTGGAGATTGTCATCATCAAGTTACCAAGAGGTTTTCTGATGAATCTATAATAATCTATGTCTTTATAAGAGGTAATTTTTTTTCTTAAGTTAACTGAATACAGTGCGAGCATTTTTCATATAGCTCCTGGACTAAAAAGGCCAATGACCGCTACCGCCTCGATTCGCCGGGTAAACTTTACATACTGTAATTTAAACATGACCAATCTACCGTAACGTTATCGAAGATGACACATAATTTTATATTCCAACAATCTGAACCGTAATCATCCATTTACATTCCCAATAATAATCAATAAGGGACTATGGATTCCGTAGCAATAGAGCGTATATTAGAACCATTATATTGAAATTTTGTTTTTATGATTAGGTGGAAAAAAAATATGATTAAAACAATGTCAATGGCAAAATCAGTATAATTTGTTGGTAAAAACAATCAGTGATATGCCATTATGAAGATAAATAATTCCTCTTGACTCAGAGAGCAAATCAACTTTTCCTTAGTCTACGTGTCTAGAAGCACTAAACGCTATTTGACTGGTACTTCATACATTTTCGTGCTAACATAATTTTATGAATGACCCAATTAAGGCTTTCACGCTAGAATCACGTTGCTCATTTACTGACGTACTAATGTACTTATGATACGTACTTTAATGTGTAAGTGAATTATTTCGAGGCGTGTGGTGTGGCTACACGTCACTTCGCTCGCTTATTGACTATCGTCACAAGTGATTCATGTAGTCAAGCATGGATACAGAAATTGACAGAGTGATGTGAACTTAGCAAAGATGTTCTTATTTCGATTGCAAGAGACCATCATCACAAAGTAAATTAAAGTAAAGACCAGAAATATATTTTTATTCATTCGAATCTTAGGTGGGTAATTTGATGACGATTGGCTGTTTCATACAATCTGATGTTACAAGAGAGAGCATCTGGCAGACAGCTTTGCTCAGAGTTCTAAAAACATATAAAGTTTTCGAGAAAAAAACTTGCCTAGATCTATTTAGACACCCAAAACCCATCTCCAAAATTTTGTTGAAATACAGCCTTTGCCTAAAAACCAAAATATATTTTAAATAAGAAGATAACATAGTTTCTAATTCCCCCGTCTGTCGGCAGCTAGTGGAGCCCCTTCTTAATTCAATATGCTAGATAATCTCGTTTAAATGAGGGTTTTCGGTATTTAATTTGCCACTAGATGGAGCTATGTAGCCGTAGGGTCTTTCGTGTCAAATATACATTATGACAGCTATATCGTGACACATGACAGCTATATCGTGACATATGACGGCGGGTTGACACGATAGACCCTAAGGCTACATAGCAGCATACAAACGGAATATCAAAAACCCTCATTAATCATAGTTTTAATTTCTTCACTGGTCCGTTCGTTTCCAGCTGGTGGAGCACTACGGGCGCGCGCGGCCGAAGCGCAAGATGCCGTCGCTGTCCATCAGCAACCCCATGGAGGTGCTGCGGCAGCGGCTGATGCTGGAGGTGGCGCGCAAGCAGATGCGCCAGGCCAGCGAGCAGCAGGCCTTCAAGAACAGGGTCTTCCTCCAGAACGTCGGGAAACGAGGCAAGTCCACCTATTATTATTGTTTTGAACTTAGGTCTTATGTCCAATGCAGGCTGATCACCTGATTTTCTGACAAGTAAGATGATCCATGCGTCGGATGGGCCTGTAAAAAGTGGGCCCTGCGCCTGATATCTCGCCAGTCGTGATGGTCGTCCGTCCCACTGGTTTATAAGAGTAAATGAATAAAGAGTGCTCTTGTGTGCAGCGCACACACTTGGGCACTATAAAATTACTCTTGTCTGACTGGCCTGCAGGTTTTAATATAACCGGCCACCTTCACCGAACCCGGTGCAGGAGTTATTATTATGTCCAGACAGAACACTTTTGTATTATACATAGCTACAAATATAATAAAACCTAAAAATAATACATATCAGCATGAAATTTTTAAGCTAGAAGAGGTAACAGACAGACACACTTTCGCATAATGTTAGTATGGATAAATGAAGAAAAGATATTATGCAGATACACTGATAACCGCGAAGTTCAGAAAATATAGTTTTATTAAAATAAAAGTTTCAAAACCGCAACATTACAAGTTTTATCACCTGTTACATGACTTATGAATACACAGAATACTTGAAATAAATCAAAAGATCCGAAACAACTTAAACAATCCCTATATTATATTTAATATATATATATATATATATATTGTCACTCGGAAAACTGTATAAAGTATGACATAAAGCCAATTAGATCATAACTCTCGAAACTTTGTCTTCAACTTGGACAGGTTCGGTAACATTTATATTCGGGTGGTAAAATAATGTTAATAATTAATACTAAGGGCCTGTTTCACCACTTCCTGTTAAGTGCCGGATAGGCTATCCACCACTTAATTTAACAGGTAGAGTACGGGAGCCCTAGAACAATTTTTTTTTAATTACTATCAAGCTAATTTTTTTGTGAGTAGCTTCATTTTGATAAGACGAACAACATTTTTATTTGCGAAAAATCTCGAAAGTGGTAGCTAACAGAGATAGAAAGGATTTCATACTTTGAATTGATGGTCCTAAAATATGTACTGTTTTATTTGTAGGACAATGTTACTCTTAAATTATATAACTAATAACCTATCAATATACTTGAAAAAATCAGCTCGTTACGGTTCCGTTATAGGGTTCTGTAATCAACAAAACTTGGTTGACTACTGAACCCTAAAACGGAACCCTAACAAGCTGATTTTTTGTATATTGATAGGTTAATAGTTATATAATTTAAGAGTAACATTGTCCTATAAATAGAACAATCCATATTTTAGGACCATCAAATCAAAGTATGAAATCCTTTATATTTCTGTTAGCTACCACTTTCAAGATTTTTCACACATAAAAATGTTGTTCGTCTTATCAAAATGAAGCTACTCACAAAAAATTTGCTTCATAGTAATAAAAAAAAATGTTCTAGGGCTCCCGTACTATATGGAGAATCTGTCAAAAAAGTTGTGGATGGCCTATCCAGCACTTTATCAGGAAATGATGAAACAGGCCCTTAATGTTGCCGGCAACTTCGTCTCGCAGGAATTTGTTGAAATCGCGGGAACAGTTTGCTTATCCGTGATACATCTACCCTATGCTCTTTACCGGGTCTCAAATTATGTCTTTACCAAATACTATTTAATCGGTTCAGCGGTTCCTGCGTCAATAAGAAACAGATAGGCCAACACACAGATAGGCAGACAATAATAATACACATTTTGGAATTTATAATATTAGCTGGAATATTCCTTTATATTTTAACATAACCTACTTATATCACAAGTTTTAGTGTTTAGTGTTTATAGTGACAGTTAAATCTCTTTTTATTGTCAAGTTACAGCACTCAGCGTAATAAAATAACTTTATGCACTTTATCTCTATATTTTTAGATTTCCGACCTTTTGCATGTGACGGTACCTAACTACGATACGGTGGCAGTAAAAGTTTTAAAATAGTTTTAAACCACCACATAAAGTGGAGAGTGAGGCCATGCTTTGGTGCGATGCGGTGCTTTATGTCGTCGGAACTGAATAATGTATTGTATGCCAAATAGCTGCGTTGCGGCGACACGCGACAACGCAAATTACAAAATATGACAACGACGGAAAGAACGGTGGGAGGGTGAACTCACTGCGATGTCAGTTGACTCCGTATTACGTACCTAATATATTATGCGTAACTTCAATGCGTTTCGTTCCGACGACGCACGCCCCTGAACATTGTGGCCTCGCCCTTAAAATGTACACTGTACAGCGCACAGTAAATGAAATATAAATAAATATACGTTCAATAATACTTATCATGTAATAACCAAAAAAGCCAACGAAATAAGCCGCAATTTTTCCGAACAGAAATTCTGGGATCTCTTTGTACTGACAATTGACATGTTCAGGCGCTTCATAAAGAAAAATCTGTTTTTGCTTACCACGGGCTCTCAGTGAAAAACCGTAAAATATTCTTTACCTACCTGTAAAATATAAATAATATATTTGATCCTTACTTTTTACTTTGTTTGTTTTGCTAAACATTTCGATTATTAAATTTTAACTAATATTACTCGTATATTTACGATAAAATAATTATATTCTATATTCTATGCATAGCTAGATGATGAAGTAAGTATGTTACAAGGTTTGTTCAAATTCTAGAGAAAAAAATGAGCAATTGCTCTTATGTTGTAGAACGTTACTTACCCAATTCATCTACACATGTCTATAAATAAGAATATAGCCATAGGTATGTAATGACTCCGGGTTTCAAAAACAATCAAACAGTAAAATGAAAAATCGATTTTGTCGATGGAAACGGAGATGTGAAGTATCAACTTCACTATCCTACTCCCAAACGAACACAAAACCTGAGCGTACGACATGACCTAGGTCTTATTAGAGGAATGTTTTTATACGGGTCAGTCATACCACTAGAACACTGTCCAAACACACCCAATTCCTTTCCTCGTAAGATGTAGAAATAAGTTACATTATGAGTATAAGCTAACCTTTAAAAGTTTAGTTAGACTATTATAGGTATGTTTTCGTTATTATTTTCCTTATCTTTAATAATAAATACCTGTCTGTCCGTTACCTTCTTACTCTAACCATAACATCACCAAACCCTTTGATACTTTGAGTCACGGGAAAGAACAAAGGATAGTTTGCATGTCAAAAAATGTACGGTTGCAAATTTCGCTTGGAATATTAAGCCATTATTAAAAATTCAGAGCAAACGTTCCAAGGGAATACCTACTGGAAAGCGATTAACGTCATTTGTGTGTGGATAGTTGCTTGTGCCTGCACCAGAGCAATCGCAATTGCGTTGTCGACAAATAATTACCTGAGGGGTTAGTGCGAGTTTTATTCGATCATACGCATCGAGCGCGTAAACGCGAATTTATATGGGATCAAAGCAGCGCCATCTACTGGCTAACGTGGATTCTGATTTGATCCCATATAAATTGGCGTTTACGCGCTCGATGCGTATGATCGAATAAAACTCGCACTAACTCCTCTGATAACTAAAGTAAAATAGGATCAAACTTAAATAAGATAGTAAGTATATTATTATGTAAATGATGGTTTATTAAATCCATACTAATAATATAAATGCGAAAGTGTGTCTGTCTGTCTGTCTGTTACCTCTTGTAAATGATGGTTTATTAAATCCATACTAATATTATAAATGCGAAAGTGTGTCTGTCTGTCTGTCTGTTACCTCTTCACGCCTAAACCGCTGAACCGATTTTGCTGAAATTTGGTATGGGGATACTTTGAGTCCCGGGAAAGGACATAGGATACTTTTTATCCCGGAAAAATGTACGGTTCCCGCGCCATAAACGAATTTTGGCGCAACGAAGTTGCGGGCGTCATCTAGTGATCGAATAATCATGCCATCTGTAACGGCCGTAATTCGATACATTCTCGACGCAATCACAAATACAAATTACTGCCTAGGTTATATAGATTTCGTCGAAACGTAGAAAAATATTTAGGTTATCAAAATTTTAGATCTAACATTTTCGCCATTTTGGACCTACAAAATGATAAAATTACAAGCCAAATTCACAGATATATCCCAATATAGCCATTCTCTAAGTGTGCTTCGCTGAGCCTTGGGGCTTCGCAAAGGCCTTGTAAGGGTTCCGTCAGACACCAACATAATAAATAGAACCTCTGTCTTAATAAAACAAAAAATTAAATGTTTTAAAAACTGTAGATACTGTAGATAGACTAAAAACAAAATATGTTAAAAAAATAACGTTACTTTTAATGTTATTTAATACAAAGTCAACCTCTTTATCTTGTTTATCGGTTCCATAAATTATTCATTTTCGTCGATATAACATATATATAACGCCAAAACGAGCAATAATAAGCTTAATATTTATTTCGTTTCAGTTATCCCTTTTAATGTTAAATACATGTGGCTACGTTTTTAGGGTTCCTTAGCCAAATGGCAAAAATACGGAACCTTTATTATGTTTTAATGTTAAAAATAATTCAGCCTTTTGCCACGTTCTGTATTGTTTCAATGAGTTGTTAATGGCAGACTGTTGGCTGACGTGAGAAATGAACAGTTTAAAAATCAGCCAAGTGTGAGTCGGACTCGCGCACGTAGGGTTCCGTACCAATACAGAGCAAAAATAGGCTAAAAATTGTGTTTTTTGTGTGGGATTATTAAATTTTTAATATTGAATAATTTTAATCTAATAAGGAAATTTTAGATCGCCGTTACAGCAACCAAAAATTATTTTTCAATTCCTATATGAATATTTTAATAGGCCTTCCCCTTATGCAGCATCAATCATCATCAGCTATTAAACGCATTCACGATACTTTAAATGAGTGTACGAATGCTATTAAAAACTTAGGGGTCAATATAGACACCTGGGACCCGATAATCATCTACATCGTTTCTCAGAAATTAGATTCCGACACTCATAATCACTATATCGAGTCATTACGGAACCCAAGGGAGCTACCTAAATTGTCTGAGTTCCTTAAATTACTCGAGGCGAAGTTTACGGCATTAGAATCATCAAAGCGTAAACAAGATCAACTGAAACCAAGCAGCCAACTAGCCCATAGAGCACCATCGGATAAGGAATTTAAGAAATCACATATCTTTAAGTCGTTTGCTAGCTATCAGAACATGGGTTCTGAAGGGGGATTTGGAGATGTTGTTGCAATAATATTTTTTTGGGTTCTGTGCTCTAACTGATGGCAGTTAGAGCATAGAACCCAAAAAATATTATTGCAACAACAACTCCAAATCCCCTTAAATTTTTATTTTATTTTAAAATTATTATTAAATATTAAAGTACACATATAACAAAAGAATGTGTGAAAAATTCAAGTGAAGAAATGAAGAAGAATGTGTGAAAAGTTCTTGCCATTATTGATATAGAGCTAGTTTTTATTATTCGTAGTATAGAGCGATAAAGGCCGAAAAAATCACGTTTGTTGTATGGGAGCCCCCCTTAAATAATAATTTTATTTTGTTTTCAGTATTTGTTGTTATAGCGGCAACAGATATACTCAATCTGTAAAAATTTCAGAAGTCTAGCTATAGCGGTTCTTGAGATACAGCCTGGAGACAGACAGACGGACAGACAACGAAGTCTTAGTAATAGGGTCTCGTTTTTACCCTTTGGGTACGGAACCCTAAAAACTGTCATCGCTTATTATTTAATTTCCCTTAAAGACATCGTTATAATAATGTGAATGTGATTTCGAGTTATTTTAATGAGGTGTAGAAATATAATCTAATGAGTGTTTGATTACCCAGGTTACAATCTAATAAAATCTGTTGATGCTTCACACCACGCGTCGCAAGTGCCAGATTTAATTTTTTTTATTGGTAGGCCACTTTATTTCTGCCGCCCCATGTACGAAATCTGCAGCCCTTAGGACGCGGCCGCCCCTAGGCTGCGGCCTATATGGCCTATCCATAAATCCAGGGCTGACCTAAGGGACTGATGTAACTAACGGAACTACATTATACTTTTGTCCTTCGGTTTTTTTAATTACCTTAGGTCCAATTTCACCAACGTCTGTTAGTGTTAACAGTTTGTTAAAACATCATTAATTCTTCTCTTTCATTCATATTAAAAACGATAGAGCTAACGTGATACTGTTATGGATACGGACACGTGGTGCCATCTAGCGTCAAACCAGCGAAACTGATCAGGGACACAGAAAACATAAATCCCCTACTTTATACTAGATGGCGTTAGGTGTATGTTTACTTACGCGTATTTTCTAGAAACATCCTACAGTTGTTTACTTGTTTACGTTAATCGGGGAAGAACTTTCTAGAATTCGTCTCGCCATATAAATAGCCGCAGGTAGACGGCCCGGCAATTCAGTTTCATCTGAGCGATCTTCGAGGCGACTTCGGAGCGAAAACAAGTGATCAATAGTGAGTGAACCAGTGAACCTACGACTCGGCTACGACCTAGGACTTAGTGCTTAGTGTTTGGACTTGGTGATTTGTGTGAGCTAGTGTCAGTGCTAGTAAAGTCTTTATAAGAGTCAGCAGGTCTTTTTCTCCAAATCCTTCGAACCCTAACACGTAACAACTGGTGTCGGAAGTGAGATTTGGAGATGCCATTGACTCCGAGAGAGGACTTCAAGGGGAGTGTCAGGACAAGGGCACAGCGAGCTGCTGCCATTGACTCCGAGAGAGGAATTCAAGGGGAGTGTGAGGACAAGGGCGCAGTGCCATCGACTCCGAGAGAAGACTTCGAGGGAAGTATCAGGACAAGAGCGCGACGGGCTGCGGAGACCACACCCACTGGGGACCAAGCTCCGCCCACGGCGGGGCAGGCCCCACCCTCTGGCCCCGCCCACCAGGCTCCGCCCACTGACCACGCCCATCAGACTCCACCCACTTCGGGTGAAGCCACGCCCACTGGCTCCGCCCACCGGGACCCGCCCACTGACCACGCCCCTCAGGCCCCACCCACTCTGGACATGGCCACGCCCACTGGCTCCGCCCACCAGGCCACGCCCACTCAGGCCACGCCCACAGGCCCCGCCCACTGGGCTCCGTCGACTAGCTCCATCCATCCTGCCACGCCCGTAGTTTCTACGGCCCCTCAAATGGCTCCTCAATTGGAAAGCATAATTGGGTTAATTCAGGCTTTGCAGAAGTCTCAAAGAGCTGAAAGTCAGGCTTTGCAAAATTCGCAAAGGGCAATGATGGAGTCACAAGACCGCAAGCTTGGCGCTTTGCAAGAGTCACAAGACCGCAAGCTCGGCGCTTTGCAAGAGTCACAAGACCGCAAGCTCGGCGCTTTGCAAGAGTCACAAGACCGCAAGCTCGGCGCCTTACAGGAGTCTCAAGAGCAACAAAAGGACCTCCAAGAAAAAGCGCTATTGGCAATAAAGGATGTTAGTGACACGGTGACTAAGCTTCGAAAAGATGTCGACATAATGGAAGAACGCGTTACCGGGCTAGGAGTGGATATGGAAAATGTGAAAACCGGCCTCACAGAACTACAGAAGTGGAAAATGCGCCTGGAAACCACAGGACTCGCGACGTCTAGTGGAACTACCGGAGTAGTGGTACAAGGACCAAGAGTTAAAGTGCCACCATACGACGGTACTACTTCTTGGAACGCTTATCGTCAGCAATTCCAGACGGTTGCTTCTGCCAACGGATGGACTGACGAACAATGCCTGACCGCTCTCACTGTTGCGCTCAGAGGGCAAGCTTTGTCGGTCCTAGAAGCACATACAGGAAATGGGTTCCAAGACCTGATGGAGGCCCTTGAATCCAGATACGGGGAGCGACACCTGGAGCACGTGTTCCGTGCTCAACTTCGTGACAGAGTCCAACGCTCAGGAGAGGGACTACAACAATGGGCGTTGGAAATTGAAAAACTGGTCAAGAAGGCACACCCAAGAGCCGATTCCAAGATGATCGACACGAATATTGTGCAAGCATTTGTCGACGGAATCAGGGACCTAGAAGTCAGAGCTGCAGTGAGGCTACGTCACCACACCTCGCTAAAGGAAGCATTGGCGCATGCTTTGGAGGTCGAGGCTGTTCGCCGTGACATACGACAGACCCATAAGATCCACGAGGTCTCTGAAGAAGTTAAGGAGGTCAAGGCCCCCACGAAGAGAAGTTTTGGAGCCATGTGCTACAAGTGCGGTGAGAGGGGCCATCTTTAGCTCAACTGCCCGCAGAAGGAGACCCAGATGGCAAGGATGAAAAGGCTCGAGGAACAAGTAGCGGAGCTGAAGAAGCAAGGAGCTTCGTCCCCTGCCCGGGATCAGGGAAACGAATAAAAGCCAGGACTAAGGGGCGAGTACTGGCTGACGCGGAGGAAGCCCCGATAACTGTTATCTCCCAAGCATGCAGCGGGAATAGTCTTGTGATTCAGGGGACTATTAACAGGACGGATTGCAAAATGACTCTAGACACAGGAGCCTCTAGAACGATAGTGAACCCAAATCTAGTGAAAGCCGCAAGGAGACATAAGAGGAGAATTAACTGTCGGCTTCTTACTGCCTCCGGTCAATCAATACCCGTCCTGGGAGAAATATCAGTTACGATTAATGTAGGGGGTTACTCATACCCTCATGACGTTATCGTGGCTGAGATTATGGATGATTGCATCTTGGGTTTGGATTTCATGAAGAAACACCACTGCAAAATTAATGTCGCTGACGGAGTTTTCAAGTGTGGCGAAGAAGAAATTTTCATCCTTGGAGGCGCCTGCGGGAAAGTCGCATGTGTAAAGGAAGTCATTATACCTGGACGAGCAGAAGCTAGAGTGCTGGTGAAACTACCGCCAGCTGGAAAGAAGAAATCAAACAGATGCGTGTTGATCGAAGACACACCTACCAAGACATCAGCGCAAAAACTGATGACGGCGAGAACCCTTGTTAGTGGAAGCAGTAACGCTGTGGTCAGGGTTTTGAATCTTGGTGATCGCGAGATCTGCTTGAACAAAGGTGACGTCATTGGAAAGTGCGAGGAAGTTGTCTGGATGAGAAAGTGTAGTTCGATAACAGGCTCAGACTCAGCAGACAGCAGCAACTACGGAATAGTGACCGAGCTACTCGATGACTGCAAGAGTAATCTGACTTATTCGCAGTGCATGAAAGCTAAGAAGTTTTTACAACGCCACGCGAATATCTTCTCCAGTCAGGAAGGGGACCTTGGAAGAACGTCGATGGTTCAGCACAGGATAGATACCGGAAGCGAGAATCCAATTCGTCAACGAGCAAGACGGATACCCATTGCAAAGGAAAAAGAAGTTGAAGGCCTTTTGGAGGACATGAGAAGGCATAAGATTATTGAACCGTCTGCAAGTCCGTGGTGCTCACCTGTTGTGTTAGTGAAGAAGAAAGATGGTAGCACAAGATTTTGTGTGGACTACAGACGTCTCAATGATGTCACCAAGAAGGACAGTTACCCGTTACCTCGAATCGACGACACTCTGGATACCTTGAGTGGCATGAAATGGTTCTCGACCCTGGACCTGAAATCTGGATACTGGCAGGTGGAAATTCATCCAAAAGACAAGGAGAAGACAGCTTTCTCCACCGGTAAAGGTTTATGGCAGTTTAACGTCATGCCCTTTGGATTGTGCAACGCACCTGCCACATTTGAGCGACTCATGGAGTGTGTACTGGCAGGCTTAGTTGGAGAGGCTTGCTTAGTCTACTTGGACGACGTCATCATTGTTGGCCGCGACTTCGAGGACCATTTGCGAAACTTAGAACGAGTTTTCGCCAAAATAGAGGGGGCCAAGTTAAAGTTGAATCCGAAAAAGTGTCGTTTATTCAGGAGTAAGGTCAATTATCTCGGCCATGTTATCTCCAGTGATGGAATCCAGACGGACCCGGAGAAACTGGAAGCAGTTCAAAATTGGCCAACCCCTAAGAACAAAACCGAAGTGCGGGCATTTCTCGGCCTATGCTCCTACTACAGGCGTTTTGTTAAGGGATTCTCGGAGATAGCCAAGCCATTACACCGGCTGACAGAAGATAAACGACAGTTTATTTGGGACGAGACTTCTGAAGATTCTTTTCAGAAACTGAAGAAACATCTGTGTGAAACACCAATCCTGGGGTATCCACAACCTGAAGGTCAGTTTATAGTCGACACGGACGCAAGCAACACGGCCATTGGCGGGGTGTTATCTCAAAAACAGGGCGAAAGAGAAGTTGTAATTGCATATTTCAGCAAATCTTTATCTAAGCCAGAGAGAAACTACTGTGTGACAAGAAGAGAACTCTTGGCTGTTGTAAAGACGCTACAACATTTCAGCAAATATCTCATCGGCAGACAGTTTTTACTGCGAACTGATCACGCAGCCTTGAAGTGGCTACTGCAATTCAAGAACCCAGAAGGCCAAGTAGCTCGATGGATTGAACAACTTCAGGAGTATGACTTCAAGACAGAACACCGCAGCGGAAAGGCGCATGGGAATGCCGACGCACTTTCACGAAGGCCGTGTTCAGAAGACTGCAAACACTGTGTTAAGCAGGAATCTAATGAAGTAACATTAAAGTTAACGAAAACAAGTCCTTTGGGTCCATGGGAGAATGATGCTATGAGGGAGGCTCAAGAAAGAGATGACGACCTTCGGCACATCATCACATGGAAGAAACGGGGTGACGTGAAACCAATCTGGAGTGAGGTTGCACCCACTGGCGCTGTCACTAAGGCGTACTGGGCGCAATGGGACAGTCTGATTCTTCGGAATGGAATACTCTACAGGAAATGGGAGAAGACTAACGGCAGAGAGTTCCACCTTCAGATAGTTGTCCCAAGAAAGAGAGTACCAGATGTTCTCCGTGAAATACACGATGGCGTATCAGGAGGTCATTTAGGTGTAAAGAGAACGTTAACAAAAGTGCGAGAACGATTCTACTGGTTGCATTGTCGAGATGATGTACAGGATTGGTGCCGCAAATGCACTACTTGCGCTGCAGTGAAGGGACCACAGACCAGGAGCCGTGGGAACCTGCGGCTGTATAACGTTGGCGCACCGTGGGAACGAATTGCAGTTGACGTAGCTGGGCCATTTCCCGTAACGGAATCGGGAAACAAGTATTTTATGGTCGTCATGGACTACTTCACCAAATGGCCCGAAGTGTTCGCGATACCAAACCAAGAAGCTACAACAGTCGCTTCTAAGTTAGTCGAAGAAGTGATATCTCGCTTTGGTGTGCCTCTGGAAATCCATTCTGATCAAGGCAGGAATTTCGAATCGCAGGTCTTCCAGGAAGTGTGCAGAATTTTGGGAATGCATAAGACGAGGACCACCGCGTACCATCCATAGTCTGATGGAATGGTTGAGAGATTTAACCAGACCCTTGAGAGGCATTTGGCGAAATTGGTAGATGACAGACAAAAAGATTGGGACAAGTATATACCACTCTTCCTTCTCTCGTACCGTACCGCCGAGCATGAGAGCATAAAAGCTACCCCGGCGTATGTCAATTACGGTAGAGAACTACGAGTACCAGTAGACCTCTTGACAGGAGGGTCACCGGGGGAACCAAAGACCGTACAAGACTATGTCTGCGATTTAAGGGAAAAGATGCGCTATATACACGCCATGGTTCGGGAAAATGGGTTACAGTCAAGTGAGAACATGAAGACCAGATACGACCGGAAATCGAACACGAGCGGCTTCGAAGAAGGGTCACTGGTGTGGCTGCATAACCCAACTCGCCGAAAAGGGAAATCTCCAAAGCTGCAGACCAAGTGGGACGGCCCATACAAAGTGATTACCCGATTGAATGATGTGACTTACAGGATTCAAAAGCAACCCAGAGGGACATTCAAAGTGGTACACATAGACCGTCTGGCGCGTTACCATGGCAGTAACAACGATGCTCGGGACGAGCACCTCTAAGAGGGGAGTGGTGTTATGGATACGGACACGTGGTGCCATCTAGCGTCAAACCAGCGAAACTGATCAGGGACACAGAAAACATAAATCCCCTACTTTATACTAGATGGCGTTAGGTGTATGTTTACTTACGCGTATTTTCTAGAAACATCCTACAGTTGTTTACTTGTTTACGTTAATCGGGGAAGAACTTTCTAGAATTCGTCTCGCCATATAAATAGCCGCAGGTAGACGGCCCGGCAATTCAGTTTCATCTGAGCGATCTTCGAGGCGACTTCGGAGCGAAAACAAGTGATCAATAGTGAGTGAACCAGTGAACCTACGACTCGGCTACGACCTAGGACTTAGTGCTTAGTGTTTGGACTTGGTGATTTGTGTGAGCTAGTGTCAGTGCTAGTAAAGTCTTTATAAGAGTCAGCAGGTCTTTTTCTCCAAATCCTTCGAACCCTAACACGTAACAATACTAATTCGAGCGTTAACTTTAACAGTTGTTGATGAAATTGGGCCTTAGTCGGATAAGTCTATGTTTCGTTTACCTTAGGTAATAGCAGTGTTTGTTTCAGGTTTCTGGGCTGACTCGGACCGGGTATCATCACACTACGACGACTAAATCTCTCCTACAGCGCGCCGCTCCGGCTGGGGACGCGCGTTTCATTTGAACCCTGAACTTGTCTCATTTACTTAGTTAATTAATGAAATTTATTTCCGAGCAAATAATACGCTCGTCGAATATTTAATTTTACAATATTTCCACTTCTGTTTATCTTTTCTTAGCGTTTGTCTTTCCGTTCGGTTTCATTTTAAGAGTACTTCTGCCTTTTTGTACGATGACATTTTAGCTTTATTACAAAAATGATTCGCCGTCCGCTGTGGTTTGCAACTTTTGTTAAATTAAGATTACTTTTGTTATTATTTTGTATTTCGAGCGTCGTCCAGCTCGACGTTCGAAATTCAAATAAGTATTAGTAGTGTTTGTGCCAAATTTTATTTATAATGCCTACCCACCTACGATACTAAATTAGGGGTAAACTTTCAAATGTAATTATTTATATATAAAACTTGTCTAGTCTCTATCTATAGATTCGTATGTACAGAGTAGCTATTTATTTTAACTCGTAGTCGGAAACCCTAGTAGCTTTTAAAACGTAGAAAATGTAATAGTATATTAATACAAAGTATAAATTATGTTCAATAAAAATGTTAAATTATTCGGTGTTTTCTTTGCTCTCTAGGTGCGGTTGGTTTATTTAATTTTAATGAGAGTATTTGAGCTATGTAGGCGCTTTACACAAAGGCGCCGGAATATCTGAAGTATGCGAGGTCGGTGCCTTTGATAAAGCCGTAAGTATATCTAAAGTTAGCTGCTGCGCGTCAAAATACAACATCTTTTGATGAATTTTAATATATTTTAGGAATTTATATTTTGAGGTCGCTTCCGTTACTATTCAACACAATTTCTAACTTGTGACGTAGTGAAGTTGGCTCATCGTAGAAGAGCTTAGATCGCAATTCGTTAAAACAACAGGTTGTATTGACTTGGCGTTACAGTCGATGGGCTGTGGAGGTCTGTATTTTTACCCGTCCGTGGAAAAGTCCATCTATAGTCGCTACCCTATAGTATAATTTGTGTCCACAGAAAAATTGTTACGTTCGATGGGCTGTAGAGATCTGTATTTTTATCCGTATTCACGATAGAAAAGTCAGTCTATAGTCTACACGCCATAGTATATATATTCTGTGTCCACAGAAAAAAATCCCAAGAGTTATATAACTAGCGGTCACTCTGTGACTCAATTTTAATCTCAAAAGCACTAAAACCAAATCAATTTGAAACTAAATATTGCAAAGCCAACTAAGCGATTCCCAATTAGTCAAACAGGTAGCCAGGGAGAACTTTCAATACCGAGAACTTAGCAACTTAATTTAAACAAACAATGATTGAAACGCGAAATATAATTCGAAATGAGAGATATCAGACATCGAGCGCCATTGTATTCGTAATCAAAAGTATGATACTACACAATGAATCTGGCATTATCCTGTAAATCATAAAATGGGGCAGTAAAGAGCCCAATCGCGTTCGTGAATAGGGCTCCATCTCTATACTGATTAGTTTCCAGCCGTCATAGCATACGCTAACGAGATATCTCGTGGATATCTCACTCTCGAGCGTAGTGATATTGTCGATATCGATATATATCACTTTTTCCCTAACATGCGTACGTCGAGAGATAAATTTCTCGTTCGTAGACTAGCTTCACAGATCATAGGTATATATCGACAAACTGATCTTCTCATTTGTCAAAATCTTAACAAAACTCGATAAAACTCGATAAAAATGTGTTGTCATGCTAGGGTCCGTAGACAAAAATAGCACATATTAAGAAAAAAAAAACACAATTATCTCTAATTTTGACGACAGACACGAGACAAAAAGTATGTCATGTTAGGGTCAATAGAGATGAATAGATAAACCAGTTAACATCGAGAAAACACGTGGACAAAATTTTCTCGTTTGCACATCTTAGGCCGGCTGGACTCCGTCTGCGTCTGGATAGTGTTTGATGTATTTTATAGCTAGACGTGCTTGTGCTTTATTAAATACTGTAAGGTTCTAAATATTATTTTGGACTACAGTTCTGAGTCGTGCTATTGAAGTTTTCTGAGTTTGTTTTATTTATACAGCTATAAGACAGACAAAGTAATTTTTGTTATTCGCAGGTACAAACTTAGGTTAATCAATGCAACGTAATAAAAGTTGAGTGTCTTCTAAAGTTTCGTAGCAGTGCTACGAAAGCGTAGACTACTCGTAGAGATATGAGATAAAGAATTGAGGATAGTATTAAATATCTTGTTTTGAGTCGTTGCCTGAAATTTGTTTATAACGCGAAAACCGTATATTTTTACATCATATTAACCCTTCGATCGCGGATTCTTGGAAATGCTATTGTATTCTATTGTTGTCGCGACCACCGGTGCCCGTATGGGGCTTGATGAGTTAATATTTGTCCTTTTCCGGAACTCATATTATCATTTTATAAAATTTTATCAAAATCAATTTAGCGAATAGCGGCTGAAGCGAAAAAATACATTTTATGCATTTTTTATATTAGTATGGATATAGATAAATTCTTCAAATTGTATACGCATTTATTTGTATAAGTTTTATTATTTTCAGCGATTACAACGACATGGTAACGACTAACGAAGCTCGAAATTCGGTACCTCGTTGAAACTGTAAAAGAAGAAATGAATCAGGAACGAGCTTCACGTTTTCGTCGAAATAAAATTTAACTTTACTTAAATTTTTATGACATTTTTCAGTTTACATACTCAAGCCTTCATTTTAGAATTTATGTTGATAATTAGTAAGCTTTAATACAACTTCAGTATGCATATTATATTATATGCATATTTTTTTACAAACATACATAATAATAATGTGAAGTGTAGTTATGAATAATATGCACTAAAAACTTAGGCATAAGCCTAAGTGTCACTTGAAGAAACTTTAAATATTCTTAGATACTATGAGTTAATAATTGTACCTTTGCCTCTCAAACGATTTGTACACAAAGGAATTCCTTCCTAGCAAATCGCAAATATGCAAATAATTTAATTTTGTTGAGAAATTATTTAAGCGCACGAGTTTTGTTAGATTAAATATTTTTATGTTTGTGTCTGTTCACGAATAGTTAAAAATATATAATTCAATACAGTTTTATATATCTAATAAAAGCGAAGCGTACAACATCGGTTACTCAGACAGGAAAGCCTACTAATTTTAGCACTACACTGAAATCAGTAGGGTTTCAAACAAAATAAAACGATTAAAACAGGCTCTAATTAGTGTAACAAGGAACCATTAAGAGCTTATTAAACGAGCTCTTTGAAATTTAATAAGTGGTTGTTGGCTAAATGTCTTGGCATTAAGAAAATATTGCAAAGTGAGTTCGCTAGTGAGCAAGACTTCGCACTCGTTAGTTCGCGCTTTTACAAATTGCTTACTACATTTTCAACTTTTGATTTACTTTCGAACAATTTATTATTTTATACTACATTTGAGCGAATTAATTCGTTTTATAAATAGACTAAGGGTCGGTTCATAGTAACGATACGACTTGGAGATCAAAGAAAATTTATTCGTAAGCAGTTTGGTGGACGTTACAGTATCGTTACAATAAATTAATTTGATATATTGGCGCCTACACCATACATTATAATATTATCAGACATCAGAAGATATTATGAAATAGGATATGCCTCCAGAAGAGCAGACGAATTCCCTCATGACCTCTTTCAGTTATCTATTTGTGTCAAACCCAATCTTGCTAAAAAGTCGTAATATATTGCGCAAAGGATATTACGCAAAGGTCGGAGCAGAGGGCGCTACTAGCAAATACTCTGACCAAATAGTAAATAATCCGACCATAATCTGACATGTTGCACACTTCGTATCAGAATATTGACAGAAACGTTGTTAAACGTCGAACAAAACTTTTTGCGGTCATTCTCCGGTTTGGCATTCTTTGCCTAATTACCGTAACCTTTTTTTTCTTCGTTGATTTGACTTAAACACATTAAAATATGAAAGTAATGAAAGATACAATTACAATAATAAATGAGGCATGTAACAGTTAATTATAGTTTTTTTAGATATTAAGACTTAAAAAATTTATGGGTACGGTAATTAGACAAATGTAATATTTTTATGTAACGGTAATTAGAAAACATTATAATTCTATTTAAAACATGATACAAAAACACTGTACTAACAAGCTGCACATATTATACAATTGTAACAAAAGGGGTAGAATTACGAAGTCCTATACAATCATAACCTGCCAATAGTAAAAAATCTGCAAAATGAGCTAATAAAAACAAACATTGTTTTTTTTCCTAGCCTATGCTGTCCCACTGCTGGGCAAAGGCCTCCCCCAAGGTCCCTCATTGTTTTAATCGGTAAATATTTATTAAAGAGCCAAGTACGAGGAACCTAAAAATAATAATATTCTAAATCTCTTTGGATAGATTAACAACTCAAATGTAGCTCATAATTTACTTCTTCTTGTTTTCTCGTAATTTTTCAAGTTTATCTCTACTTATGAACACTTATTTCTCGATTTTTTCCAATTTTTTCTTTTCCTTTTGTCTTTTGTAATAAGCTTTAAGTTTAATTCATTTCTTTTTTGAGTTTTCTTCTGCCGCTTTGTTGAAATGTCGCTGATAAGCAGATTTTTTTTATTATACCTTTTTTTCACTTTTTCCTTTGATCTCTGATATAAAACTGTGTCATTTTAAATTTTTACTAGACGTTGCCAAGGAACAAGCCTCATTTTCTCTAATTTCTTCTTTGGTCTTTCCCATCCTAAAAATTTTATAATTTTGTGAATGCTTAGCTTATAATAATCAAAATACAGGTTGTTCCGCTAAGAAAATCTATTTATAATTCTACCCCTATGGGGTTAAAATAGGGGATGAAAGTTTGTATTAAACTTTATCAATTTTTAACCGATCGGGCTGATACTTTGCATGCATAAAGCTACTATGACGTAGGCATCCCCTAAGAAAGGATCTTTATAAATTCCAACCCTAAGGGAATATAATAAGGGATGAAAGATTGTATATAATAATACAACTTAACGCGAGCGAAGCCGCGGGTAAAAACTAGTATTATTATATACTTATTCATGATAATAACAATCTGCGAAAACCGCGAGAAAACTTCGATTGATAAAAAAGTACGTATCAGTTTTTCATACAACGGTAATTAGAAACATATGGTAATTAGTATACGGTATTAGAAGAATTTAGATTTTCTTGAAAATTTTGAAAACCAACACAGTATGCAAAAACTAGCTTATGGAAACGTACGTAGGCCAAATTACTTTCTAGAATGACATGATCAATATACAATCTAATTTAAAAATCAAGTAGCAAAATAAGATTACGGTAATTAGAAAAGTTTGTAACCAAAGCTACGGTAATTAGATACTCACGTGCTTCATCGGCGGCACACAAACATTAACGACGTGGGAGAAGCGACCCGTGCACTTGTAATATGCCAAATCCTGTTATTTTGGGGTAGGCACCCGAAAACAGCATGCGTTACAGTAATTAGAACTTTTGATGGGACATGGGGATTATTACATGATAACTATTTATAGGCTGGGCCTATTGAGTCAATATTTTGCAATGCTATAACCAATGTTTATTAGCGTTTAAAACGATGAATATATCAATGTAAATATGTACGTTATAAAATTTACAGGCAAGTTTCGAGATCAAGTTGGCGTGGGGACACGTTACGGTAATTAGAAAAACACGGTTTTGAACACGACTTAAATTAATTTAGTCTGAATTATTTAAATTAAAATCCTGTGTTTAAGTTTATAGCTAGCCTACGAATGCTATCTACCATTTAAAAATATTGCATACTTAAATAAGATAATATTACAGAGTATACAAGCCCGGCACGTAAATTTTGCTCTCCGGAGAATGACCGTTTGTTGGAACGAAGTTCCTTATCGCGCGTTGCGAAAAGGGGCTAGACAGAAAAAATTAAGACGAAAAGTTGTAACGACACTTTTTGTGTCGTTAGTTGTAAGTCGTGCGGTAGCGCGTGTTTCTCTCTCTGTCTCTCTCTCTCTCACTCATAGAAAGCAAGTTATTTTCGTTTCGTCTTTCTATTTCGCATTGAACAGTGTGGTGTAGCGATGCCCAGCCCAGGGCGCCGGATTAAAAGGGGCGCCAATTTTTTCAGCACTATCGGCACCCTGGGCGCCGAAGAAATCTCGCCCAGGGCGCTAGTAGTACTAAAACCGGCCCTGGCGCCTACCTAGTAGGTAAGAGTTTGTATGCTTTCTTTATATAAAGTTCACTGTGAAAGTATCAGCATTGAAATAGCATTTTTTTTGTTTTGTATGGGGATGCGCCCTAGCGTCATGAATTTTTCCATACAAAAGTTTAAAAAAGTTACTCTCTCAGCGCTGCTACTTTCACAGTGAACTTTATATAAAGGAAACATACAAACCCTAAAGTATCATCACTTAGTTTTGTTGCACCTTGTATATTATTTCAATTCTAACGACTATGACTTTAAACTTTTTCAAATAATAAACTTATGCCAAGAATTTCCTCTTCTCCGTACATTAATAAACGTTCCTTTTTCTTTTGCACACTCATACTCTTTAATTACTCATTTCTAACGTTCGCAGATTTACTCGGTGGCCATATTAAATCTCGGGAGGGTAATTTATAATGTTTTATGTCTAGCCTTTATCTGAGCGTCTTTTCAATGCAATGACTTTGACCACTTCAGCGTATAATAGGCACTCGAGGTCACAATTTCAGAAAAACTTCAAACAAATCACAGGGTGGAATAAAAGACAATATGGCAGGTAAATTAAAAAAAAATATTTTTGGCATTCTCACAATAATATGTTTTACAGAAGGCCGAGTAGAACCATTAAGGGCCTTCCCCTACGGAGATTCCGTAATTTACCGTATTTAGAGCCTTATAAACTCATAATTTGAAAGCTACAAAGTTATATTAAAAATACAGCTATAATCTTCAGTATATCTATATTCCTTTCCCCCTTTTAAATTTTCTATTTTTGTTCATTACACTCATGATATTAGCTTCCAAAGTAACACCAACTTATTAAAATTGAAGCATACTTTCAGCATCTCCCTAGTATTTACAAATTACGTTTATTTGAAACACACGAAAATAGATAGACAATTTCATTAACTACATATTCCCCGTTTTAAATTTTTTTTTAGATCAATTTTGAACTAAGATAAGTAAAAAAAAATAGGATTTTTGTGCGATCTCGGCAACACGTCAAATGTATGGTCAAGGTCGTTTGCTCGGAGGATGGCCTTAATTAGGCTCGATGCTCAAAATTTGAAGAAAAATTTAAGATTTTTGTTAATATATTCGCAAGTTCCAATAAATAATTATTGAGGGCCTACCTCCCGGTCACTCACAAAGTTTCCCGGTACAGGTGTCCAAGATTAATATCAGATGAAAACGAACATGGAAAACTTATTTCATTATAAATTGTGAGTGGCAAATGAAGCTTAGTAATTTTAAAACTATGAATCTTTTATCGCCTTTAATGCAAGATGTCTTTTAATTATTCTGTAAAACTTTTTTTGCAAATATTTTACACAGTTTTTTTTTCCTTATATGGGACTTCTTGTTCCCCTTTCAATGAGAAGGGACAATTGTTTGCTTAAGCGCTTATTCCACTTCACTAAATTTAGAAGTTCTAAATGATTTAGTGACTAAATTTAGTCAAGTGAAATAATATTTAGGAAGCTAGGATCCTAATTAGTGTACTAAATCGGAAAAAGTGTGGCCTCTAACTGACTAAATCAGTGTTGCTAAATCTGTATTAAAGTCAACAAAAGAATAACCTATTTATCATTATCTACGCTTTTTTATGAAAAAAGGGATACATATTGCCTTGATAAGGTGATAATCGATAATAAATAAAAATATACTTAAATTATATTTATTTTAAGTAAAAATACATAATAAAATCTAATAAAAAAAATTGAACACACTAAGGGCCTGTTTCACTACTTCCTGATAAAGTGTCAGATAGGCTATCCACAACTTTTTTGACAGATTCTCCATACTTTATCAGCTGTCAAGTTAAGTTGTGGATAGAATATCCGACACTTATCAGGAAGTGGTAAAACAGGCCCTTAACATAACAAAATAAAATAAAAACATGGCAATAAGATAGAAATATGTATATTATTTTCATTTGTAATTTTTTTGTTAAATTTTGACAGCAACTGCTCATCAATCTCTAGAATCTAGATTATAGCATTCGTAGCATTCGTAGGTAATTTCTAAAGTCTGCTGGTTCCAAGTAGTTCAGAAAGTTCATAATTCATAATTTTTCGTGGAGCAAAAATTCTTTCAACCATCTTTTTCGCCTTTTATTTATTTATATTTTCATTGAGCCAACAGCTGCCTATGAGAAGACCAATTTTTTGTTGCTTTGACAAAACTCGAGCCATTAAGAAGACGTCTGGCCAAAATCGCCGCGTGGTCACAACCTGATTTAGTTACTAAATTAGGACAAGTGGAATAAGAAGCTTCTAATTAGTCTTCTTTTTAGGATCCTAGCTAGGACTTCTAAATTTAGTGAAATGGAATAAGCGCTTTAGTTTTAAATTTTTACATTTAACATTGTTTTTTAATTTTGTTTGCTCACAATTTTTATTACATTATAATTCTATTTATCATAATTATATTGTCTTTTTCGTTTACATTCTATTCATTCCATGCTCTATGAGATTATACTTTTACATTATTTGTTGTTTTCTTTACAGTTCTCCTTCCTCATTTATTTTTTGTATATTTATATTATAATTTTTATGTTCTACTTATTTCTATGTTTATGTCTATTTTGTTTACATTTATCTTATCATGTATAAGTATATCTATACTAATATTATAAGCGGAAGAGTTTGTTAGTAAGTTTGTTTGTTTGTTTGTTTGAACGCGCTAATCTCAGGAACTACGAGTCCGATTTGAAAAATTCTTTCAGTGTTAGATAGTCCATTTATCGAGGAAGGCTATAGGCTATATTTTATCACGCTAAGACTAATAGGAGCGAAGAAATACAGGAAAATGTGGAAAAAACGGGGGGAAATTATTTGAAAGGTCTTATTTGAACGCGCTAATCTCAGGAACTACTGGTCCGATTTGAAAAATTCTTTCAGTGTTAGATAGCCCATTTATCGAGGAAGGCTATAGGCTATATTTTATCACGCTAAGACTAATAGGAGCGAACAAATAGAAGAAAATGTGGAAAAAACGGGGGAAATTATTTGAAAGGGCTTATCTCACTAACTACTAGAGCAATTTTTCTGTTCTTTGGGTCAGATAAAAAGTAGACCACGTGAAGGATCATAGGCTATTTTTGTAGACTGATTTGTCTGTGAAATATCTAATTTACGCGGGCGGAGCCGCGCGGAACGTATAGTTATATATATTTGTATAACATTTCTTTCCGGTATTTATTCTACATTTTCATTTACATAGCATATTGTCTCTAATTATAATTACTTAATTTTAAAACATGTTTTGCCATTATAATTATACATTCTTATTTATTATTATTTAATTACTCATTATTATTAAAATTTTATCACAACCATTTCACAATCTTATATGGGCATTTCTCTACTAAATGGAAAATCGCTGTCCCAAGCAAATTTTATGTACTAAATTCTATCATGTCTATTTCTTTTATTATTATTATGGACATAAATGTTGTATTCTTGGTGCACCATTGCCCATAAAATAATTTAATATAGTTGTTTTCGAGAAAATAAATGTTAAACACCTCAAAACACTGCAGTCCCCTGGTATGTCCTTTTTCCAGAATTACAAGCAATGATGCCTATATATTTAATACTTTGCCATTTATAACTGAATGATAATCATATATAGTTTAACAAGACTGTAAGCATCTTTTTAAATAACAAATAATTATGTCTATAGTAAAAATTTGTTAAAAAAAATATGTACGAAGGTAGTCCTCAAATTGTTAAAACAGTCCCCTGATAAAACTTGAAAACGGCGCGAAATTCACTTTAAGTATCGGTCCGAAACATTACGATCGTGAAATGAAACACAACCAGTGTAAAGTTCGTTCGGTTGTATAGGTAAACAAACAGCCGCCATTTTATCAATGGCACCACTGCGTTTGTTTGTGAACGACGCGTCTCGGCCGTTAGTAGGAACAATCGACTGGTGACTATTTGTTTTAGTTTTAATTAAAATAATTTGTTTAAAATAGTTCACTTACAAGTACGTCTTCACATCTGTTTTATAAATTTGACATCATTTAATAATTTTGTGTTATTTAGTTTTCAAGTTCAAAAAAACAGTCCCTTGGTCCTTTTCATATACCATAGCACCATATTTTATAGTTTTCCAAAATCAATACGGGTCTTTGAGAAATAGCAGATGTTTCCCTGGATGAAAAGATGGATTTTTAGTAATATACAGTATATTACTAAAAATCAATTATTTTTTGTTTATTTTTAATAACATTGTAAAAGCTGATTTGTCACACAATCGGTATTTTAGAAAGACTGTTAAAGTAAGAAGTTGATTTTAGTTAGTTTATCACAAATTTTATAGTCTATCTCTCTCTAGAAGTCTATATTTTATAAGTGTATTTTGTTTTGATCTCCTTGATTAGTATTTTAGTAATAATTACGTATGTAAGAGCCAATAAAACTAAAGCTTTGATTATTTAAACAAACAAAAATACTAGTTTTTGTTCATAAAAACATTCCCCCGGTTGCTCAGAACAGTCCCCTGTCACAATTTTGCACAAAATCGTCTATAACTCAAAAACTAAGAGGAAAATGTGTGGGCTTCTTTAATATATATTTGATATACTATTGCCTTTCTTTGTATTGACAGACATTCTCAACATTTAATAAAATTTGCTTAGGACAGTCTTGTATGGACGAGTTTCCAAATAGCAGAGAAACACCCATATATCATTATTTATTATGTTGATTTTGATACACTCATTTATAAGATTTTAAAGACTAGCAATTGTACAGACCTTTTTAAAGAATATAAATTCTAAATTAAAAAATTTACAAGTTTGTCTGCACTATTTATGTTAGGCGTTACTTTCAGTGCGGAATTTCCGGCGGTAATATTGCTACCATAATTATAGCAATATAATTGTTGTTAAATGTCCGTAAGGTTGCCCAAGAACATACGGCATTCTCGCAACATAGTCGGCCTAGTCCAGAGAAAAGAACTAGTCAATACGTCTGGGACCAACTATGTGCGGGTTTCCTCACGATGTTTTCTTCACCGTACGAACGTCCGTATTATGTACTTGAGATCAAAAAATGTATCATTGGTACACGCCTCCATCCGGGATCGAACCTGCACTCTCTACGAGTGCGAACCAATGGTCTACCCATTATTTTTAAACGAGGTACACGCATTACCAAAAGTCGTTAACCGTAGTAAACTAAAGATTTATTAACATTCATACACAAACAACAAGTATAGGACAAAATTCTACATTTTTTCTGCGTTAACAAAATAGTTTTCTTTGAGAAAGCTCTTATACCTTTTGTTTGGTAATTTTTTGCGATTTATAATTAGTAGTAGTAGAAGCAAATAAAACGTTCTATTACCTCACCTACTCACTAGGTGTGTATATTACTAATACATAATTGTATATTAGCATTCGTGTGGTGCGAGCAAACATTGTAGAGTCAAAGCAGTTCCGAGTTTTGTATGTCTGCTCAGCAGGCGCATTTAAAAAGGATATTATACAACTTTTATAACGTTATATTATTCTTAATTTATCATAATCGCAAACAGAAGTAAAGCAATAAACAAAAAAATATAACGTAAGGAAAAGGTTAGTAATAATTAAATCCTTATAAGACATAAGGTATGAAAATTATGTTCTTTAAAAGTCTCCTTCTGAAAAATAGCACAATATATATTATTTTCATTGTTGCGCTCCTGACAACAATCGAAATATGAGAATCGAGTCCATACAACAATATAATTTAGTAATATTAGATATAAACGAGCATAATGTCTAACTCTAGGCAGAGATTACTAAATAGTTACTATGGGTCTCGACCCCATGGGGGTGTAATCGATATTTTTCATAATAGGGTTGCATCATAAAAAAATGTTGAAAAACACTGCTCTAGATTGTATGTAAGTTTTCTTTGATAAAGTACGCAGCGCTATGACAACGAGTATAATATCGATTATACATTTGTTTATAAGTACAAAATGGTGAGTTTTGAGTTCTAAAGTTCCAGAAATAATTTGAATATACAATGGAGAGTAGTGTAAGGTTAGTAAATAAATAATAATTGTTCAATTATATACTTATTTTTTAGTACAATTTAGAATACAAAATCTAAAAGTACTAAGAATCGAGAATTCATTAAACGGCTTCGTAGAACGTATCTCATTTAATAACAACATTACTATTCACCTGCAACTTTGTTGCCCTGAAATTCGTTTATCGCGCGAAAAACTCCATACTAAATATCATCAAAGTCGGTTCAGCAATTTAAGCTTTAAGGGGTAACAGACAGAGATTCATCGCGATTACGTATAGGTGCGTTTTAAACAGTGGAATGTGGATTATCAATTGGGGTTTCGGGCTGAGCCACGTGACCGTCCTCCCCGCACGTGGACGACTACACCTTGGATTCCAATGAACTAACATATTTTAAACTTGCCAATTTTTACTATACTATGACTAGAAAATATTATAGAGAGAGTATTAAATAGAACAAAAGGTTAATTATTTGGTAAAACATAAATAAATTAATAAATAAATTATTTTACCAAATCGGTTCTCACTCAGCACTTGTAAACACATCATAAACGCAACGCTGTTATTAATTATTATCACTGCATATTTCGTTACGGCTCTCTATGAAAAATGGACATTATATTATGGGTGTTTCTTCTATTGTATTGCCTTATTACTTTTCGTTGCCCTATCTACTTACGTGTATAACCATAATTAAAGCCATATTTGAGCAGTCTATAATAATTGTATGAGAGCTATTTTTCTATAATAATAAATTGTATTTCTATGATTGGCACCTGGCTACATAGTCCGGGTTCCCTAGAACAATATTTTTTTTTGATTACCATCTAGCAAATTTTTCGTGAGTAGCTTTATTTTGATAAGACGAACAACAATTTCCTCTGAGAAAATTCTTGAAAGTGGTAGCTAACAGAGATAGAAAGGATTTAATATTTTGATTTGATGGTCCTAAAATATGGATTGTTCTATATTTTGTAGGACAATGTGAGATACTCTTAAATTATATAACTATTAACCCAGGGGTTCCCAATCTTTTTCAGCCTGCGGCGCAGTTACACGTCACAATGTTTTGTCACGTCGCCCTACTCTACCTTTTTTTTTTAGGAGGGGAAATGCATTACGCATCCCCCGCCCCCTCGGGGTAAGGGGTAGGGGTATGTCGGACTCCCTCCTATTACTAACTATCAGGTCAAGTAGCTATGTGCCGATCAAAATGTTTGACTATAGGCAGACAGCTATTAAATGTATGTTTTAGGTCAGCAAAATAAATACGTTTCTCGTAAATAAAGTAATTTTAATAACCTAAATAGGCGCCTGATATTTGGCTACCTTCAAAATTTTCCCTCTAACCTGATAACGATTAAAACATTAAGCTAGTGGGTGTTTCCCATCATAAAATTATCCAAAACGAAGAATACAGTCTATAAAGTTTATATTAATTTTTCTTTTTCGTTTTATTTCACAAAGTCCGACATGAAAATTAATTTAAGCATATCTCCTCAAAGGAATCAAAGAACCGAGTACAATTTGTCCAGAGATAAAAGTCGGAAACCGGTGCATTACGGAGTTGTATTAGACGAGGTTTAAATCGAGAAAAGAAGTGTCCACACTCACACTGAGTACTGACCCAGTGAAGTTGATTGGGGCAGTTTATATTTGGCGTTTTTAATATTTATGTCGTTGCAGCATAACATATCTAATATAATACAACGTGTACATCTTGCAATGGCCGCACTCTTAATTTTTTCATTAAATTAAAGTTAAGTGATCAATAAATTAAATTATTGCAGCCGGAAGCTTTTCTTGTGTGAAGGTGAAGATTTTCCGTCAAATGTACTAGAGTGTGTAGCCCATCCTTACTTTGAAATCATTGCTTTTTCACTGACATTTGAACAAGTATTGCAGCTATGAAAATTTAATAACAAGATATGTCGTTGCCCCAAATATATTATTATGCAATGTTTTTAAGATAACATTTTGACAGTATTTGCGAGTAATACTTTATAATTTGAAAATACAGTTATTTTTTAGCGCAGTATCTATGGGAACAAATATATCAAAAGGAGGTTCATTTATACACTAACTTCTTATTTAAAACTAAACTAAACTTAAATTAGAAAGTTCGTAGTTGTTTAATTCTTAAAATTACTATTCAACAAAACAAGTATCGCCACTTTTTAACGAAACAGTTGTTTGCAAAGCAGTGGAATGTTTTATGTTAAGCAAACCCATTCATAGCATATTATATATCGTTAATCGTTATAAGGTATTTCGACTGATACAAATTATTATAAAAGCGCATTTCTTAATTAAGACCTATTAAGGCATTAGAACGTAGTTTAAATTAAGTGACGTTTAAGTGGCTGTAAGATATTAAACCGTTTCTGTCCACGAGCCGATGAGGTTTGCACACAAAATGCTACTGACGGCGCGGCGACGCGACGTCGCATCTAATTAATTATTTAATTTCTCATTTGTTATATATTAATAGGTAAAAATAATTTAAATTTGAAATTGTTTGCGTGGGCTATGGTTCCAATTTCAGTAAAATCGGGTTCGCGGTTTTGGCGTGAAGATGAAGTAGACAGACAGCCAGACAGACACACTTTCGCATTTATAATAATATTAGTACGGATGCATTTGAAAAAAAAGTTTCTCGTTTGCTTAATTTGTTTTGTATAACGTATTTACTATAAACTTCGACACTAATTAGCTAAAGTGCACGACAATTTTGGTGTCCTCTTTAAAATGAATAATCCTGCCATATATTCTGTGTGCAGCTTTTATAATATACGCATCGCATCAGTTTTCAATGAGGGTTTTTGATATTATATTTGCCACCGTGCCGCTATGTAGCCTTAGGGTCTTTCGTGTCGTGTCCACGAAACTTATAGATAATAAACAATTATTATAAGCTTCTTGATCGTATCAAACTACTGTCGTATGTCACGATATAGCTGTCATGTGTCACGATAATATGCCTATTAGACACGATAGACCCTAAAGCTATATAGCGGTACCTGGTGGCAAATAGAATATCAAAAACCCCCATTAACGCATTACGCGTTACCGCTGTTCAGTGTGCAAGCTGTCACTGTCGGATATTGGCGCGAATTCGACGTGAAGCACCCTTTGATTGGTTCTTCATTCATCCTCCACAGTCACATGCACTATTTCGATTTAATCTCTTCATTACGAGCCGGAACCAACTCTAAAGTACTTAATTAAATTGCAGTAACGTTATTACTTTTGCCGTGTATTAATAAACGAAGAAGTACAGGACTAATTAATCCCACCAAAAACATTTCATTTAAAATGTTACCTCGACGACCATAAAAGGTTTGCCCTGTGAAAAAGACATCAGATCTAATGTGGAGTCAAGCTTCTGAATATACACGGCCTAACTCTATCGACCCTAACTCCAACAAATTCTACATATCAGTAAGTATGTATGGCTTTGCTGTTTCGCTACCGTCGTGGAGGTGAGACGAATATTTAGTTTCTGATCTAAATCTGAAAATATGAACTATCTGCTACAACGGAAACCAATTCTATGAAGGTTCAAAAAAACAGCGAAACACTTCGAGAAAAGGTAGGTAGTGCCCTTGCGCTTCGCTTGGCTCGTCTCGGCGGGGACACTACCGTGTCTCCAGATCCACGTTGCTGTCTTTGTCCTAAAGGTCTTTAAAAAAGCTATATGACACACAAAGTTAGTCCTGTCTCTTTGTAAAGGCCACTAATACATGAGAAAGTTGGATGTTTTTAGTTGTTAATTAAATAATAATTTATCATTTTGCTAGTTACACTTTCGTCTTGTTATTTAAATTACACAGCGATTAATTAATTAATATTATTATTTATTACTTTATGAGTGTTAACGCTTTTAGGCTGCCTTCACATTATGTCGCGGGTACTGCGGCTGCCGCAGTACTCGCGACGTAATGTGAAGGCAGCCTTATGCTACCCGGCTCGAAGGTCCACAAAAAAACCGTCAAAATATTATGTAGTAACTATTTAGTAATCTGTGATAAGTGGATAACGTACTTATTCAAATCTAAAAGCTGTTATATTATTAAACAGAACCTTACGTAATCTCTATAAAAGTAATTTTACCGAAATACTTGTCCATTTAAATATCAACTCTTTATAATGTTAAAGAGTCAACGTTGCTACGTCTTATCTTCTAGTTACTTATCTTTACAAAGGCTGACAAAGGTTTCTGAATTAAACTTTAATCAATAGTTTGAAAACTGTTTTATTTTATATCTGTTCCAGGGTTCCAGCCATGGACGCTCTGTTGTTTGCAGTTATTTTAGAAGTTGCGTTATTACAAATGAAAATATTGGGTAAGGCAAAGTTCGTGTGCATTAAATATATTATCGAAAATCCCAACTTTTGTTTATCTTACCGCTAAGATTATGCTCAAAATCATTATTGAGATCATTTTGATAGTACAGTATTGTACTTGTGTGTACAGTGTAGCATAATATCAACTGAGTGCGAACGTTATAATAAACTAAAACCGGCACTCAACTTATTGATGTCAAACTGCTAGTTGAGAGGCTAGGTACAAGTTAGAAGCCGACTACATGAAGCGGCAGCAGACGACGTGTCGTCGCGACACTAGTATAATGGTTTCTATGTATTTATAATTCTAATAAAATATTTATAATTCTATGTAATTATAACAGTAGTGTCGCGACGACACGTCGTCTGCTGCCGCTTCATGTCGCCCGCTGCCAACCGGCACCTTAATTCTTAAGCATGGTGAAACCTTGACTTAAATGCTTTAAATAATCGGCCAAGTGCGAGTCGGACACGCGCACGAAGGGTTCCGTACCGTTATAGAGCAAAATTAGACCATAAATTGTGTCTTTTGTACCCATACAAAAGACACAATTTATGGTCTAAATTAAAATTAAGGGGGGCTCCCAAGCCCCCCTTAATTTTTATTTTATTTTAATATTATTATTAAATATTAAAGTACACATATAAATAAAGATTTTGTGAAAAGTTCAAGTACCTACCGGTTGCCATTATTGATATAGAGCAAAAAAGGCCAAAAAAATCACGTTTGTTGTATGGGTGCCCCCCTTAAATAATTAATTTTATTTTGTTATAGCGGCATCTACACATAATCTGTGAAAATTTCAATTTAATCTCTAGATATAACCGTTCTTGAGTTACAGCCTGGAGACAGACAGACAGACAGACAGACAGACAGACAGACAACGAAGTCTTAGTAATAGGGTCCCGTTTTTACCCTTTGGGTACGGAACCCTAAAAATGATATCAAACTAATAATAATTAGAAACTATCTGAGAGCGTATCAGCTAAGATTGCTATTGAGTAGGAGATTGAGAGCGAAATATGTCTGGTCTCTGGCGAAATATAAATACGGGCCTAAGTATGTAACTATCTATACTTAAATATTCTAAAGCTTAAGAGTTTGCTTGTATGATAACGCTAATCTCTCGAAGTACTGGATTGATTTCTATATAATTTGGCGGGCGGAGCCGAGCGGAACGTCTTGTACTACTTCAAAGATTCAAAGACTTTATTAGCATCCAAGTATAGTATACAATATACAAACTCAGCACCTTGTACAGGCGGTTGCTTAAATATTAAAGTACACATATAAATAAAGATTTTGTGAAAAGTTCAAGTACCTACCGGTTGCCATTATTGATATAGAGCAAAAAAGGCCAAAAAAATCACGTTTGTTGTATGGGTGCCCCCCCTTAAATAATTAATTTTATTTTGTTATAGCGGCATCTACACATAATCTGTGGAAATTTCAATTTCATCTCTAGCTATAACCGTTCTTGAGTTACAGCCTGGAGACAGACAGACAGACAGACAGACAGACAGACAGACAGACAGACAGCTGTCTGTCTGTCTGTCTGTCTGTCTGACAGACAGACAGACGGACAGACGACAGACAACGAAGTCTTAGTAATAGGGTCCCGTTTTTACCCTTTGGGTACGGAACCCTAAAAATGATATCAAACTAATAATAATTAGAAACTATCTGAGAGCGTATCAGCTAAGATTGCTGTTGAGTAGGAGATTGAGAGCGAAATATGTCTGGTTTCTGGCGAAATATAAATACGGGCCAAGTATGTAACCATCTATACTTAAATATTCTAAAGCTTAAGAGTTTGCTTGTGTGATAACGCTAATCTCTCGAAGTACTGGATTGATTTCTATATAATTTGGCGGGCGGAGCCGAACGGAACGTCTTGTACTACTTTAACCTATTTTAATATTATGTGGTAATTATAGTATGTAGTATGTACCTATAGTTCTTATTGTATAACTGGAAAACAAGGCCAACGCCTACGGCTAGGAATTTTACTTGTTTGTTAGCATTGAATAGACTCCGAAACTAAGCTGGACCTGGCTTCGTAGAAAGTCATAGGCCATAGCTATAATGAGAATTTCGTTAGAAGTTTACTAAAATTATCCTTATCTTTATAGTTAATCTGTAATTTAAATCCAGGGTCTACCTTCCGGTAATTTTGGCTTTTAACTTTCCGTTGTTCTTTCAAGAACTTCAGTTTACACTTACAGTATGCGTGGTGCCATCTGTTATTGGAAAGTGTAAACTTTACAGAAACAACTGCGAGTCGGCGAGAGCTCAACGCTAGCAAAGCGGCGGACCAAGCTCGAGAGAAGCTCGCTAGGGACCGGTGAGTTGTGAGTGCGGATGTAGAGATGTCTCTTGATGCTAAGGCGGACAGACATGTCGTATTCTGTGTTCTTATCGGATTCAAATTATTGGTAATATTACGCAAAGGTCGGAACAGTGGGCGCTACAAGCACATACAGTATACAACACGACCAAAATCCGACATGGCACACGGCATATCAGAATATTGACAGAAACCACTGACCTCCATTATACAAGTACGCTGGACTAATGATACCCTTTGAAATGACAGCTATTTTTTGTGTCTATTTGAAGCGGAATCAGCTCCCCCGATGGGAGGGATAGGAACTAAATTTGACCATTGACCAAATATATTTGTCTATGATTTGACGTAAAAATGACGTTTGAAAGTCGCCATATTGGCGCTGATAGCAGTAGTGGGAGTATTGGGAACTAATACTAGTGATGACAACCAATAACGATTAAGCGGCCATTTGCAAGTTACGTCAAATTTAGTTCTCTTCCCGCTCACTGGGGGCGCTGATTCCGCTTCAAATAGGCACAAAAAAAAAGTGGGTATCATAGGTCCAGCGTACTTGTATAATGGAGGTCAGTGACAGAAACGTATCCAAACGTCGAAAAAAACTTTTTATTTACTGTATATATTAGTGCTGCTACTAGCGTGAAAACATTGCAGTATTAAATTTTGCTCGCAACTTCGTTTGTACCATTGAATAAATTTAACTGAATTAGCTAACAGCTCACAGTCACAAATAACATTGTACTGCCTTATTCCGAGTTCCAAATAACGTAGTACCTACCTATGTTCTTACCTAGATTGGAGACCATACTATTAGCGGGCCCCTAGACCTACAATAATATTGAACAATATTTTATTGAACATTTATTTGACAATAAGATTTAAAGGCGAGAATATAATAATAACCCTAATAACCCTAGACGGTCAATAATATTGGACATACGTATATTGCACAATAAAATTGATCGTCTAGGGGCCCGCATATTAAACTATGATTTTTTTAAGACGAGGTGAGTACCTTACATTCATAAGTAAAATTTATTTTTTTAGGAAACTTGTAACAGATTTATTCAAAGGAACCTTGGTACAATTGGCTGAAAACGGCGAATGGTATTCCTTGAAACAATCGGTGGACAGTTTCAACAACGATAAACTGCATTTGGAATTAATAAAAGCTAGAAATGACGAACTGAAAAGGTTTGTAACTTTGTAAGGTTTTTTATGAGGAGCAAATTAGGATATTAAACGAGTAGTAAGGCATAGGGTAGCTGTTCCCAAGCTAACGAAAATTATTGCTATAGATTGAAGGTACACCTAGGTATCATTTATTTGGGCCAATAATAGCAAAAGCCCAATAGGGCAATTGCAAAATATAAAAATTAAATTTCTCAAGGGCCTAGGCAGTAGGCACATAAAGTGTACTTTATAGGTAACTACGCTATATGAAATAATAAAAATGTATGAACAATAGGTATTTTCATTTTATTTGCAGATCCCTTAAAGATGTCAATGGAGAATTACAAAACCAAGATCGAAATTACACGATGGAGGTAGAAAATATCAATAGAAATATTTCTCGCCTACGAGACCGACTTCAGGTAACTACAATACGTAGCTCAGTTATTAGTAACAGCTAATAATAAAATTAAATAATAGCAATGAAAGTAGTGGCAGAAGTGGCTCCATTTTCGAGTCTTGCTTCGTTTATTAGCAGCGGGACAGATGAACTAAACCGAGTGAGCCAGAGCCGTAAAAAAACACCAGTTTTTATTACAAAAATATACGCGAGACAAACAATTGTCGAAATTATATTATTTACTCCATAATAATATTTATTTAGTTCACAAGTGGAGATCTAGTTAGTACCTACCTATGTATATTATTTTGTATATTGTATAGTTTATTTCATAAACGCAACACACAGGACTGCGCCTATAACGCAAACGTGCAACTCAAATATGCTGACAAACTGCTGAACGCCCAAATGGAATCGCTGAAGATGAAATTGGAAGTGTCACCGGCTGTAATGCCCAGTGTACAACATGAGCACTGCGTACATAGCGAGCTGCAACGTGCCTTCGAGCTGCAGATTAAAGTAAGATTGAGATCAGAGCAAAGTGTTATTGTACTTGTTGACCAAAGATCGGTTCCAACCCAAGTCTCGGTTCGTTTGTCAGTCTGTCCCACTGGCTGACGACGTCGACCGTCGACGGAGTCGCGGTGTAATGTAATGGCTCCCGTGGCTCTGTCAATGGTGGTTGTGGAGGAGTATGGCAAAGTTTTTAGTGGTTAGGTTAGGTTAGAGGCCATGGGCGTACCCAGGTATGGGTAGATAAAATAAACGTCAATTTTCCTGGCAAATGGGAATTAAAAACGTGTTACCTACTCTGCGCAAAATGAAGTGTTGGAAACAAAACATATTTTCAATCAGATTAATAAAAGTCAATTTTCATAATTTTTAGTTTCTATATACCAGATCGACCATCTTCTCGAAAGTCAAAACGGTAAGCTGCCGCACGCACATCTTAGAGGCTGCATAACATTACTACCATCTTAAGACGCAGCGAGTCCCACATACCCATCCCCCGCAGGATGCAGTTTCTTGGCGTAAAAAAAAGTCTGTCCCACTGTCGCGCACGCGATTCTATCTCAAATATAAAATCGATATCCGAGGTAAGATAATAGGGTTACTAAAGTGGTATCACCATTGTCCACAACCGTAAAAAAGGGATACCTTAAAGTAATGTGTCCCCTATAAATATTTTTTTCATCTAAATAGTTCATTTTATGTTTTAGGAAAAAGAAGATTTACTAGAGTATTGACAAAAGAAATACATTGAAGATATCCTAACTTCCTAAGGTGGCACCACCACTGTCCACTACCGTTAAAAAGGGACCCCCTGTGTCCCCTAGAAATATTTTTTTCAACCCGATAGTTAATTTATGTTTTAGGAAAAAGAAGATTTACTAGAATATTGGCAAAAGAAATACATTGAAGATATTGCCGACATAAGTGAACGCTTGAAAGAACAAAAAGAAAAGTATCAAGCGACAGCCACCCGGAGAAAGGAACTGGAAGATTTAGTGAGGATAAAAGCTACCTAAATAGATTCATACCATTTTTCTACTTACACTACTCCACTAGCGTAACTTAAATACCATAATTCAGTAAACATTTTTAAAGCATGCCTGCTCATAAAGTAGTACCTATCTATTCACATGTATCATGTCTCTGATTCACATTTGTTTTTTACAGTACGCACTACATCAAGGCGAAATGCGTGGTTGGTTGAATTTCAAAAAGGAACGTGCAGCAAGACTGGCCCGCGAGGAACACGCAAGACAGGCGGCAACCCGGATTCAGGCATGGTGGGGAGGTGTCATGGTCCGACGATGCTTTGGAGCCTTCCGTTACTTGAGAAACTCAAAAAAAGGAACCCCCAAATCCAAGAAAAAATAAGTTCTTAATTTTTAGTACAATACCTATTTCAAATCACATTAATCTGGGTGCACGGTAGTGCCCCCGCCAAGGCGAGCCAAGCGAAGCGCAAGGGCACTACCTACCTTTTCTCGAAACGTTTCGTCGTATTTTTGAACCCTCGTAACTTTGGTTTGGGTAATGCCAGATAATTCAAAATTTTAACATAATATAATGACATGAGTGTAATAATTAAATGCGCAAAATTTGAATATCGTGGCTATTTTATTTTAGATTTTATAGGTGTCCAAAAACCCAAAATTTTGTCACTGACTCACCGATCATCAAAATTGTTGGGGTACTTTCTGAAGTCTTAGAAAGCTGAAATTTGGTATGTAACATAATATTAGTACAGAAATAAAAAAATATATATAAAACCCAACCTAACCTATCCCATCTCCTTGATACAGAGGGTGGATGTTAGTATGAGATACCCCCGTTTCTTGTGCTAGATACAAAATCAAAAATAGTAAGTATAAAATACTTCTTGTGACAAATAAAAAAATACGTGTTAGCCATGAGAGACCACAGACTCACAGAAAACCGGCGTGAAACAGCGCTTGCGCTGTGTTTCGTCTAGTGAGTGAATTTAGCGGAGGCCCAACTGCACCCTACACCTTATTCCCTATCCCTATTCTCTTCTGCTTATTTCCTTAGCCCATTCTTCCATAAAAAGGCCGGAAACGCACTTGCAACTCTTCTGATGTTACAGTGTTCATGGGCGACACTGTAAAATCAGGGCGACCGCCCAGGGCGCCGGATAAAAAGGGGCGCTGAAGGCAAACAAAAGGGGCGCCAATTTTTTTCAGCACTATCAGCACCCTGGGCGCCGAAGAAATCTCGCCCAGGGCGCTGCTAGTGCTAAAACCGGCCCTGGTGACGGCAGTTGCTTACCGTCAGGTGACCGGCAGCCGTATCATGTATCTTGCGAGAGCAATGCGATAGCAATTATTGCGCGATAATGAGGCATTTTCTTATTTTTTTAATTTGATTGTCAAACAGTTTTCATTTTAGTAACTAGATGGCGTATGGGTAGACAACTATCGGTAATACCAACATTAATTGCTACAAAACTGGGCAAAAGAATGTAAAACTTGATACATTTCAATTTGAAAAAGACGCAATAATATTCCAACGAATAGGATAGTAAAGTTATTATAACGATGTTTTAGTTAAAAGTCACGGAAGAAATAGCCCTATTTACCGTTATTCACACCAAATGTCACAGGAATTATACATTTTGGTTTTGACAACATCTTATCTGCACTTGTGCAAGATAACGGATATTTAATGCTAATATTTTACCAATAATGAACATCAAAAACCCAAATAACACAATTTGGGAAAAAATAATAAAAACCACACCAACAATAAAAAGTAGAAGAAGTGTCAAAGTAACATGCCCGCCAAAACTCTTTCAGTTGTCAGTTTTCAGTTTGACAAGTATTATATTATGTCAGCGTGTTCCTAAACTGTTACCAGTATACTGGCCTAATCACTTAGGCCAATGATCGCTTAGGCGTATGTTCTTCGTGAAATTTAAACTAGAGGGACGAAGCAAAAAAACATAATAATATATGGAAATATATAAATACATACAGTTTTATGTTAATACTAGCTTTTGCCTGCGGCTTCGCTCGCGTGGAATTCAAAAATCGCGTAAAATACGAATATTCTTGTAAACCTCCTTTGGAAACATGATGTTTTTCCAAGACCAAAAGTAGACTATGTTATTCTACATCCTTTCAACTAAGTATATGCCAAAAATCAAGTCGATTTGTTGCTTCGTTAGGCCGTGAAGGAAGGACAAACAAACAAACACACTTTGTTATATATATGTTAAGTTGGAAAACACAGTAAATAATATGAAGTAAGTCCATTAAAGAAAAAAGTTTTATACAAAATCTGACCCCCTCTTTTGTCCCCTTAGAGGGGTGGGGGGAAAAAATTTATACACCAGATGTTAAGCTGGAAGAAGACAAATATATCTGCGAAAACCGCATTCAAATCGGATCAGTAGTTTTCGTGTGATGCGGGAACAAACATACCGACAGACAGACAAACAGACAGACAGTAACCACATTTTTGGCTTCCATAGCGATGTAGTAACACCCCCCGCTTATTATTTTTTGAATATCTTTAACGTACAGAATTTTCATTTCTACAGTTTTATCATATGTATAGATTAGATACTGATAGGTTCAAAATAATATATTTACATCCTCCATCATCCCTTATTTTATCGGGGGTTGAATTTATCAAAAGCGAACGTTTTCATCATAGAGGCTCAAATCTTTAATAATTTCAGTTCAATCAGTCGAAAGTCTAAGAAAATTCATAAAAACTTTCATCCCCTATTTCATCCCCTTAGGGGTAGAATTTATTAAAATCCTTTCTTAGAGGATGCCTACGTCACAGTCGGTTTATCAGTCGGATCGGTTTAAAATTGACAAAGTTTCA
The DNA here is from genome assembly GCA_905187585.1 of Cyaniris semiargus. Taxonomy (NCBI): domain Eukaryota; kingdom Metazoa; phylum Arthropoda; class Insecta; order Lepidoptera; family Lycaenidae; genus Cyaniris; species Cyaniris semiargus. Next base: position 8,736,242 of record LR994554.1, on the reverse strand, counting down.
TACAAACTTTTATCCCCTATTTAACCCCCTTAGGGATAGAATTTTTTTTAAATCCTTACTTAGGGGATGTTTACGGCATAGTAGCTTTATGAATGCAAAGTCTCAGCCCGATCGGTTTAAAATTGACAAAGTTTCATACCCCATTTTATTCCCTTGGGGGTAGAATTAGGGGTGATTTTTTTTAAAATCCTTTCTTAGGGGATGCTTACGTCATAGTAGCTTTATGCATGCAAAGTCTCAGCCCGATCGGTTTAAAATTGAGAAAGTTTCATACAAAATTTCATCCCCTATTTTACCCCCTTTAGGGGTTGAATTTATTTAAATCCTTTCTCAAGAGATGCCTACGTCGTAGTAGCTTTATGCATGCAAAGTCTCAGCCCGATCGGTTTAAAATTGACAAAGTTTCATACAAACTTTCATCCCCTATTTTACCCCCTTGGGGGTAGAATTGATCAAAATCCTTCCTTAGCGGATGCCTACGTCATAACATCTACTTGCATGTCAAATTTCAGCCCGATCGGTCCAGTGGTTTGGGCTGTGCGTTGATAGATCAACATGTCAGTCAGTCACCTTTGAGTTTTATATATATAGATAGAAGAATAGATAGATTATGCTAACGGAAACTAGGTTCAAGATATTTTGATTTATGTCACACTTGACAGGACACTGAGATTTTTTAGAAACACAACCCATATGTAGTCAGTGATGCCAACCTGCAGATAATTTCAGATCGGTGGGGAACCAATAGAAAATCTAGAAGTGTCTATCGTCACGCCGTCTGGTGGAGATAAAAAAAAAGAAAACAACCCATTGCTCCAAAATCGCAATTTCATATCACGTATCAGCCAAAACAATACGATTGCAATCGATCGCTTACATGATACTATTGTTTTTTATACCCATTTAAAATGGTCAAGCCACCCATTTTGACTAATGTGTAGAGTTTTTAGATTCTTCTCGTGCGGCTGACACATTATATCAAGTATTTTGCCGCGACTTAAAGTGTAAAATTAAGGTTTTTAGATTTAGGGCTGAGTATGTAAGGTTAGAAACTTGGCTCTACATGACATCTCACTACTTTTTGACACCACGAACTATAATATGTTCTCATCTTGGCAACATTTTTACATGAAAATATTTTTGGTGGGTATTATATTATCATCACATAGAAAGTATTTTATTGTCATTTTAAATAAATTTTTAAACATATGAACCAAATAACTAGAGTGAGCAACAATACTAAAAATAACAATAAAACCGGCCAAGTGCGTGTCGGGTCACGCGCAACATAGGGTTCCGTAGTACCGCTAGTTTTTCATATTTTTTTTAAAGTCAATGAATGTACATTTATAACGTGTTTTACACTACTAACAACATCATCCCAGTTACGTTTAAAGGAATATGAACGAAAGGTTCCTTTATACTTCTCCGAATACATTTTTTTTGTTGATCGACTATTATTCAATAACTTATGACGTCTTCTTAGCCTTCCTTTTAAATTCAGCGTATTTCCTACTTCCGTGAATTTTTTCACATTTCCAGAAGCAACCGTTTAGCTGGTAGAAGTGGGGGACACTGGACTCTAACGATTATTTCCACTTTAAAACTTCATATTTCACAAATGGATCCCTCGGAAAATAATTATCTTTGAATACTCATAATACTCATAATATTTAAAAAAAAAACTATCCAATGACACGCCAGACGCTTGATGTGTACAGTCCGACAAAGCTTTATATGAATGTGTCAAACTGTCAATGGGCGCTGCTGCTGGTAAGGAGAACTTTCAAAAATGACGTTTTTGTATGATAGAAGCGTTAGTTCCTTTTCTCGCCACGTTCATATATAGCCTTGACGAACTGTACAGTCCGACAAGGCTTTATATGAATGTGTCAAACTGTCAATTGGCGCTGCTGCTGGTAAGGAGAACTGTCAAAAATGACGTTTTTGTATGATAGAAGCGTTAGTTCCTTTTCTCGCCACGTTCATAAACAGCCTTGTCGAACTCTATTCGTTATCATGCAAGTGCAGAAAAGTGATACAACATCCAGAAACGTGCTATTTTGTGTTCCCTCCAAAACTCCATCGAAAGTTTCAGTAAAGCGCCTACCACTTTATTGAATCGACCGACATGACTCCTTGACTGTATTGACTTTTACTCCGACTTTGACTAGACTTTTGACCTGACGATGTAGAGAAACGATGCCGAAAATTGTACACAAGAAATTTTTTTTTCCGCCATATTTTATATACTTGACACTGGCCATATGGTTAAAAAGCCATACTAAGAAAAAAAAAGAAGAAGTACCTCAGATTTACTGTCAAAGTCAGATATGTCAAATGTGTCATCTGTCAACTCATCCTTGATCTACAATTTGACAATTCGTGACTCGCCGGAGTTGACGTCAGTCGTGTTTTCGTTACAAGTTGTTGGTGATGTGAAAGTGTTACGATATTAAAATTTCTGTTATTATTTTTATGTGAACTTGGACATTAAAAACTCTAAATATCAGTAAACTTTCTGTGAACAATAGCGAATGCCAGTCAAAATGTGTTATGATGAAAATGTGTAAAATATAATAATTTCACTCGAAACGTTTCGAATTCTGGGAAATTTTGATTTAGCAATCTTGGGATCGGTGAGTAATGCTTTTAATAAGTACTCGGTACTGTTATTTTGTGACAGAATAAAAGCAGCGTAAAATAACAGTGCCATTAGAACTACTAGAATTCACACATTTAAACTTTCACAAAAAAACGCCGGCTCCAGGCAAATTTTGACGGTATCGCTAAAATATTTGCCGCTATTTAATTAAGGTTTTGTGACCCATGTTATTAATTATCTTTTAAAGTAGGTAAATTATAATTTTATAGAAATAGTATGTTAAAACTTAGGAACAATTATATATTTTGAATAAGATAGACAGTCTTGGTAATTATTGCTAATTACCAGTATTGTATAAGAGATATATAAAAACTTAGTCAACTAATTTTAAATTAAAGGTATTGTATGCATCTCTAAGTGTTGGTAAAGTTTAAATCTTCAATTTTATCTTTTTTTTATTCCAATTTAACCCGTTGATCGCGGGAAAACGAGACACAATAGATATTTTATTGTGTCTCGGACGCTGGTGACCGTATGGGGCTTGATGAATTAACCTGTTGATTGTGGAAAAACGAGACACAATAGCTTATCTATTGTTATCGCGGCCGCATTTGGCCGCTTGGGGCTTGATGAATTAAAGTATTTAGTATATTGTTCTGGTTGTTTTATGAGTTTCAGAATACCTAATACCTTTGTAAAAAGTGATACTCAGAAAACATCATAATATTATTTTGGTATTTCATAAGTATACAAATTATTGATGTCTAGTGCTCAAAAATGGATGAGCAAAAACTCTTTCAGGGATTTTTTTTCCATAAAATAGTAATTCATACTCAGAAGATACAATAGAATCATTTTTATACATAAGTATTAAACACAGCAGACAATTAATATTTTAGAAGAGAAGTTTAATTCATCAAGCCCCATACGGTCACCGGTGACCGAGACACAATAGAATATCTATTGTATCTCGTTTTCCCACGATTGACGGGTTAAAACTCGCTAGAGGAGGTCTCGGTCAAAAGACAAACAAAATTTCTACGTAGCAATAATCAAGTATCTTAAACCAGTGTACTTCTATGACTCAAATAGACACATTGGTATTTTTATTTTAAAATGTAATACATTATAATATATTTATTAATTAAATTGTAACTTCAATTTCTGAACAATCCAACAATCAAACTTGGTACTGGTAAGTACTTCTTATTTTGGATTTGTTTTTACTTGCAAAATTATGCTGCAATGCTGCCTCATATTTTCAAAATAATTTAAATTTTGGAAGACGAAAATTAGATAATTATGTTTGAGAGCTAAAATGCAAAGGAGTAATGTCTAGTGTCTTAAAAATAATAATATCCTATTACAATAATATAATATATTAACATAAAATATTCATATTTTTTATTTCAATATAATATTACAGTAGCTTCTTGTCTGTATGTGTTGTCTCTATTAGAAACATAGTAACAATATGTGTAAAGAAGTGAATCAGTGTACCTAGAGAAACTAAGTACTAAGCAATTTTTTGTGCGGACATACTTGGTTCAGTACATTAAAGTGGTTGAGATCAGGGCTGCCCCATCTTAGTTTTTATACAAGATCTATAAAAACACTGAAACTTATATATAATTTTATTATAATTCAAGTTTTATTTACATAATTAAAAACTAAGTTAAATCTAAACTTTTTATTTTGCCTACTGCTTACATTTTTTTTTAACTTTTAGGGTTCCGTAGTCAACAAGGAACCCTTATAGTTTCGGTCTGTTCGTCCGTCTGTCTGTCCGTCTGTCCGTCCGTCCGTCCGTCCGTCTGTCTGTCCGCGGTTTTGCTCAGAGACTATAGGACCTACAAAGCTGAAGTTCGGCATGAATGCACATATTAATGATGCCGACAAAATGGTTACATATTAAGATCTTTAAAAAAATTTTTTTTTAAGGTACCTCCCCTACACATCAAGCGGGGATGAATTTTTTTTCGCGTCCACCCCACCGTGTGGATCGTTGGATAGGTTTTTTAAAAATATTACGAGTATTTAAAGATCATTTTCAGATTTGGGGATCCATTTGTGAAATATGAAGTTTTAAAGTGGAAAAAATCGTTAAGAGTCCAGTGTCCACCCTTCTACCAGCTAAACGGTTGCTTCTGGAAATGTGAAAAAATTCACGGGAGTAGGAAATATGCTGAATTTAAACGGAAAATTATCACGGCAAAGAAGACTTCATAAGTTATTGAGTAATAGTCGACCAACTAAAAAAAAAGTATTCGGAGAAGTATAGAGGAACTTTTCGTTCAAATTCCTTTAAACGTAACTGAGATGATGTTGTTAGTAGTGTAAAACACGTTATAAATGTACATTCATTGACCATTAAAAAATATCAAAAACTAGCGGTACTACGGAACCCTATATTGCGCGTGACCCGACACGCACTTGGCTGGTTTTTACATCTACAAAAGCTACACAATATGATGCGAAAAGTTTACCAACAACTAGCTGCTGTGTTCACACGTAAAAAGTACACGTATTTAATATGATTGTACATAAATATGCAGTAAGTAAATGTCTCTTGGCAAGCTCGTTTTTTGAAGCAGACACAATAATACAATAATAGGGTTCATAAAATGGAGGAGTCCTGATAGATCTTCCAAAGTACCTAGTTGAAATGCAACTGATCGAATAAGTAATATAAAGACTACTGAATAAGTAAAACTAATAAGTGTACTGATTGAGGGTTGTGGTAGTGTTACATACTATAATGACAACGAAATCAGACAACGTGTCTTACTAACGGCCGTTCCCAAAATTCAATCTATCTCTGGTTTGACATACGATCGATCGCAGCTAACATTGAATTGACATAAAATATATGTCTCTAATGTCTAATGAGAGCTATTCCTATCTCTAGTAGGGCAAAACCAGAGATAGATCAAATATTGGGAACGGCCGTAAATCTTCAAAAGAAGAGACCTTGCAATTAGTAGATTAAAATATAGACTTCAGTCGTATTCGTTTTCCGTATTCGGAAATCCGAATTAATAATGAAATCAGTAGAAAATGTACATTAACTGCCGCACACGTTCGTTTTTCTCCGTAGAAAACCAATTCCGCGCGTACTTTTCAAGTGCAAGCCAGCGCGTTCGCGCGTGAAAAAAACGAACGTTTGCGCTAGTCTCACGGAATTCCGAATACGGAAAACGTGCGTTTGCGGCCAGCCTTATGTCAATTCAATACATTTTAACCGGCGCGGCGACTCTATAAGAAGCGATAAAGAAGAGCGTCTTGGCTAGGGGGCTTTAGTGACAGCCCTAGGTCCGTCCGGTAATTAGTGCGTTAATCGCGCTAGCACAGTTGATGCAACTGGTGTTCTGGGAAGGCGATCACCGGAGCTCGCGCCGGCAAATTGCTGTCAGATATGTGTGCCGCCTGTCGGTAATTGCAAAAATCACTCGTCGAGAACAAGCTTGTACTACTTGTATTACAACTTCAACGATGCCGCCGCCATTTTTTTTTCGTGAAGTCTCAAGTTCTCAAGTCCTGATTGCACTGGTATTGTGGTGTACATAAAGATCGACATACAATTTCCTGACGGAAATTGTATCTGAAGTCTGAAGTTCTGAACGGATCGGTCGTATCATGACTGATACGACCGATCCGTTCAGAACTTCAGACCGTGACTGAACTAAACTAGTCTGTACAAAGAAACTCCGTGGGTTCTAGTGTTTTGCTCTGAAAAAAATCTCGCAAGTCAACAGTAGGCTCTACAGATTATTTTGCTTTAAAAAATCTTCGAAGTCAGTATTTATTAGGTTCTATTAAAACCAGGTTGCTCTGAAAAAGCCCTAAAGTCAGTATGGAGTCGGTTCTATGATCTATCTAAGATTACGTTAGCACTAAAAAATCTTCAAAGTTGGGTAAGTACCTAGTTAAGGTACCCAAGTTATATGATATATCGCAGACTTAAAACAATTAAAATAATTGTTTTAAGCTTGCGAGTTGAATCTCTATACAGCATGACTGGTGAGACATGTTTAATACTCGAGGACGTGATATTTGGCTATTATATTAGATGAAAAAAATATATATAAAATAATTATAATGAGAATCAAGTACCGAGTACTCTCCTTAAGTATTGAACATGTCTCACCAGTCAATAGTCATGCTGTATAAGTAAGCCTATCCTGATTTTGTATAGCTACGCTATTATGTAGAGGCACTCGGATAATACGCCCTACGTCATACCGGAAAGTCCAAATTGAAGAGAGACTAGTTTTTCGACGACTTAGAACCACCTCAGTAAGAAGAACTTAATTAAAACGAGTTTATTATAAAACTAGATGACGCCCGCAACTCCGTTGCGCCAAAATTCGTTTATCGTGCGAAAACCGTACATTTTCCGGGATGAAAAGTATCATAATATGTCCCTTTTCGGGAATCAAATTATCTCAATGCCAAAGTTCAGCAAAATCGGTTCAGCGGATTGGGCGTGAAGAGGTAATAACAGATAGACAGACACACTTTCGCATTTACAATATTAGTATGGAAGTATGAATAATAATGTCGCACAATGTACATAAATGCTCGGCTAAATGAACATTTAAATGCGAATAAGAGCCATCGCAAACAGTGCGACTTGTCGTTGCGTCTAGACGTCGAGCTGTCGCTTGCATCGACGACTAGTCGTTGCGTCTAGACGCCGAGCTGTCGCTTGCATCGACGACTAGTCGTTGCGACAGACGCCGTGCAGGAAGCCATCATTAGTAGTAGAGTATTCGAGAGAGACGGCCGTGTTGTTCATCTTGTGAGTGAATATGGATGAGGTTCTAGTTGCACTTGCCTTGGTGGCTTAGGCATAATTCCTCTCAAGCCTGATTTTTCTTCCCTCGGTCACTATACTCATTCGAACGTAAGTCCCAAACAGCAGAACGCGCATCGACGTCCGAAGTGAACACATGAACATCGAACGTATCCATTTTGAGATTATCAACAGACGTGCACCTTGGACAGCGCTCACAGCGAGACTGACGCGCGACTGTCGTCGTGTGTGCGCGTGTACGCGATTCCAGACGCAGCGACTAGACGCGAGCGCGCGCGGCTCCCCTAGCTTGTCGTTGCGACTCTGCGACTCTGACGTCAAGTGTGCGGAGCTTCGAACAAAATATATGAAAATTGTCGGCCGTAGCCTGTCGTTGCGTCTAGTCGTCGAGCTGTCGCAGACGCCTGTCGCATCGTGTGCGCCTACACTTAATGAATATGTTAGATAATTCTTAGAAAATTGTAAATGGGTTAGAAATCATACGAGATTGAACGTATAAGGCTTAATGTTAATAATCATTTGCATCCCGTAGAGATTTATGCAAAACAATTAGCTTGTATGTGGCTTATGTAAGTGTACGCGCTAAAACAACAGATTTGAGGTAACGAAAGAGAGGACGTTCCTACACTGTCATGTCGATATTTTCGAATTTGCGATCGATCGATTCGATCTATTAATTTTTTTCTTAGAAAACAAATAGAAGAAAACCCCCGTTAAAGTAACCAGTTTGTTACAACTAGGTATACCAATCAATAAAATACTTTTATGATTGAAAGGAAACGGATTGGATCGAATAAAGAACGAGGCTGGAATTTATGTTAGACTAAATGACGCCCGCAACTCTGTGGCGTCAAAATTAGTTTATCGCGCGGTAACCGTTTTTTTTTCTGTATTAAGTATCCTAGAAATTATGTATAAGTAATAAGAAAGGCATCCTAAGTCGGGACTCAAAGTACTCCATACCAAATTTCATTAAAATCAGTTCAGCGGTTTAAGCGTGAAGAGGTAACAGACAGACACACTTCCGACCATATACTATTAATATGTATTTGTTATGTGTATTTGTTGCGAAACAAAATATATTATTATTATTATTTCGTAAATCATATCAAAATACGTAAAAAACACTAGTATCTACAGCATGCTATTTTTGAGTAGTTTTGTATAGTAAACTTTCGTTGAGTCATCCCTCGGACTTTCCATCGTTAGAATTATTAATTTTAGCAAGAATCGTTTCAGTCGGCAAATAAAAAGTAAATCGGAGTCATTCTGTTAAGTGTTATTCGAATTTGATGCTGTAAAATTGTAAAATTGTATTACACGAAATTAACTAATCTACAGAAACCTTACATAATTTTCAATTATGAAGTTACACCACTTTTAGAATTACCGTCTCTATTACTAAATCCATACTAATATTATAAATGTGAAAGTGTGCCTGTCTGTCTGTCTGTTACCTCTTCACGCTCAAACCGCTGAACCGATTTTGCTGAAATTTGGCATGGAGATACTTTGAGTCCCGAGAAAGGACGTATGATAGTATTTATCACGGGAAAATGTACGGTTCCCGCGCGATAAACGAATAATTGGTTGATGAATACCTAGGTAGATTCAGATAAGATTATGGATTAAACATCTTTCCTACGAAGAAGCGATTGTTTTAATTGTTTTTTACGTCAATTACAGACTACAGTGCGTTTCTGGTAAAGAACTCTTGTGAGTGGGTGGGCACTGGGCTTACATTTATTATTTAAAATTTGATAAAATATTAAAAGCGATAAAGTCTCTCAAGCTATACTTACGCACAATTTATAGCATATCGTATTAAATAATAAAATATCCCCGCTTCGTTGGGGCCTGCGGGTAAAATGACGACAGTATCATCTGCATTTTGTGCAGACTTGTCAATCCGTGTAAAATATAATAATATTATCTTTCGTCCTCCTCATTACGAAAAAAATGCATTTTAATTAACTCATATAGTTAGTTAACTTTATCTCTGATTCGCGCGATTGGTCTGATGTGTAGAGTTCAAAACTCTCTTTTAACACTTCAAGACTTTAAAACCTTATTTTTCAACTCATTATTGCTACGTATGGCAAAATTGCTTGTGAAACTTTCATCGTGTTGACCTTTTGCCATATCATGTATCTCTACGTTGCGCGTTGGTATGACCGGCACAAACACTGCGCTCTATTTATAGCTTACTCTATGTAATTAAAATGAAATTCGAAGCCTATTAGCAAAAAAGCTTCGGTATTTCAGCCCCCCTAGCATACGCCAACGAGATATCTCGTGGATATCTCACTCTCACTCTCGACATAGTGATAATGTCGATATCGATATATATCTCTTTTTCGCTAACATGCGTACGTCGAGACTTGAGAGATAAATTTCTCGTTCGTATATACCTAGTTCATTACTATATAGACAAAAATAGCACATATAAAAAAAAACAAAATTATCTCTAATTTTGACGACAGACGTACGAGAAAAAATGTATGTCATGTTAGGGTCAATAGAGATGAAGAGATAAACCAGTTAACATCGAGAAAACGTGTAGACAAAATTTTGTCGTTGGCGTATGCTAGCACGGCATGTATTGCGATTACAGATATTCTATACTAATGTTGTAATTTGCGAAAGTGTGCCATGTCTGTTTATCACTTTTTTATGCCTTGACTGCTTAACTGAAAATATGAAGGGGAAATATTTTGAGTCCCGGGAAAAGGACGTACGATTGAGCCTGGAAAAATGTGCAGTTCCCGCGCAGTTTACGAATCCTGCCCCAATTCGCAACTAAGTTCCACCTGTTTTCATGCAGCAGGTCCAAGCATGAGCACTTAGAAATGCGGAGGAATAAAAATACTGACAGACATTTTAGAATCCTAGGGCACCGTGAAAAGGAAACCCTGTCATAATGCGATAGAAGTATAATAGCCCTGTTAATAAATAATAATCAGCCAAGTGCGAGTCAGACTCGCGCACCAAGGGTTCCGTACCATTATAGAGCAAAATTAGGCCAAAAATTGTGTTTTTCGTATCGGAGCCCCCCTTAATTTTTTATTTTATTTTAATATTATTATTAAATATAAAGTACACATATAAATAAGTACTTTGAGAAAAAATCAAGTACTTACCTGTTGCCATTATTGATATAGAGCAAAAAAAGCCAAAAAAATCACGTTAGTTGTATGGGAGCCCCCATTAAATATTAATTTTATTTTGTTTTTAGTATTTGTTGTTATAGCGGCAACAGAAATACATAATATGTGAAAATTTCAACTCTCTAGCTATTACTGTCCTTGAGTTACAGCCTGGAGACAGACGGACAGACATCGAAGTCTCAGTAATAGGGTCCCGTTTTTACCCTTTGAGTACGGAACCCTAATAAAGGATAGAGTAGTGCAGTAACAGATTCCCAGAACTGTACCTAAGTACATAGTACAGGTATAGTATTTAGGTTGAGTCTAGCGTCCGTTTCGAAACTTGTTTTTTTCTGTATCCTGCTTTTTATGCTGGTTTTTGCTGCTAGGTTTCGACATGATTGCAATTTATTCGTTTTCAATCGAATGAAATTAAATGCAAATTGATTATAATTATGACGTCAATTTCTTATACTTGTCCGTAATAAAGGTTTATAGTCTGAAATAGGATATAATTTTATACGCTTTAATGGTGAATTATTTTTTGCCCGTAAGTTAGGCTTTATACTTCAGGGCCGTCCTTTATTGCTTGTGTTGGTCAAGGAGCTTTCAAAGCTGGGCTTCAAAACATTTAAGTATGTTTTCAATTTTGATGACTTGAATCTTATCATAATTTAATGACTTCGTACCACCTCCCTCCTAACCTTCCCTGGACTGCCACGTATATTTCAAGACTAAAATTAGCCAAATTGGTTCAGCCGTTCCCGAGTTTTAGCGACATTAAAAAAAATATTTATTTTCATTTAAGTAGATCATAAAGTTAATAAGTACATTATTATACGTATGGATTTTCCAGTGGGAAATAAGGCGTGAGGACGAGTTACATAATAGCAATTAGCAACTGATAACCTAAATACATATATAAACGTGACTCATATTACATGTGTGATGTATCCTTATTCCATATCTACTTAATTATTACAATTAGTCCTTAAATGCAAAAGTTATGCCAGTTTCTGGGTTTTCAGGAGTTTGTCTATTCGCTAAATATTTGAGTAGCAAGAAGTGGATTATAGTCATGGATTTTGAGTCCATACTGGTGTATGGTGACATTTCTAAAAAAGGTTTATACAGGGTGTAACAAAACTAAGTGATAATACTTTAAGGGTGTGTATGTGTTCCTCATAGAGAGTTCACTGTGAAAGTAGCAGCGCTGAAAAACCAACATTTTTTTGTGAGTTGTATGGGCAAGCGTCACGAGTTTCCCCATACAAAAGTGAAAAAAAATTTTGCTCTTACAGCGCTGCTACTTTTACAGTGAACTCTATACACGGGACTCATACACACCCTAAAGTATTATCACTTTATAGTTTTGTGACTGTATTATTATCGCTCGCGGAACCCCTATAAAGGCTTTGTGGAGCTCCAGAGCTCCGCGGAGCACACTTTGAGAGTGGCTGTTATAGACTAAGGTGGGTTTTAGAGTCACGCTGACCGCCCGCTGACCGTCGGCGCCGATACCGAAATGTATGAAATATCAGCACAGACCGCTACGCGTTATTCAAAATCGCTTCCTACAATTTCATACGTCTCGGGCAATCAGCGCCGACGGTGCGCGCGCAGTCAGCGTGACTCTAAAATCCGCCTAATATAGTGTATCATTATTCATTACTCTACCAGAAATGATTTCTCTTTTGTACCGTGTAGTTAGACTTCTTGACTCCATAATAACACACAAGCGAAATATCCATACACGTAATGGTAGTAATTTAATAGCATTATGTGCAGACATGGCAATGGCCAATGCCGAGTCAAAACATGAGCTATGCAGTCATCGACCGTAGCTGTAGGTGAAGTGTCAGGTTGTCCGCCCAGCTGGTTTGATGTTGCAAAATTTGTTTTAAAGTTGATACGTGCAGTATTCAAACAAATAGCTCTGCTTCCTTTCTAAGCTCGAAATTTGAAGAATGACGTCCTTAAGTTACATCGTGTATTTTTAAGGTTCCGTACCCAAAGGGTAAAAACGGGGGTCCCGTTTTTTATTACTGAGACTTCGATGTCTGTCCGTCTGTCCGTCTGTCTCCAGGCTGTAACTCAAGAACGGTAATAGCTAGAGAGTTGAAATTTTCACAGATTATGTATTTCTGTTGCCGCTATAACACCAAATACTAAAAACAAAATAAATTAAATATTTAAGGGGGGCTCCCATACAAGAAACGTGATTTTTCAAACATTTTTTACTCGGTATCAATGATGACAACAGGTAGGCACTTGAAATGTACACAAAATACTCAACTGTATTTATACTTTACTAATTAATAATAAAATTTAAATAAAATAAATAAATAAGGGGGGCTTCTATACAAAAAACACAATTTTTTACTATTTTTGCTCTATAATGGTACGGAACCCTTCGTGCGTGAGTCCAACTCGCACTTGGCCGATTTTATTTATAATATGATGAACTCACTCGGCTGCTTAGGAAAAATATTTCTTTCCTAGTAGTTTGCTGACTTCGAACTCGACACTCAGTCAACACCTTAATGTCCAAACCACAAACCACACAGGCTCTTCCAAGTCCAAACCACAGGCTAGTCACAAACTTTCATATAATTTTTGACATCATTACTAATTACTAATATATTATAAATGCGAAAATTTGTCTGTCTGTTAGGCTAAATCAATTTAAATAAAATTAAATATGTAGATACTTTAAGGCCCGAGAAAGAACATGGAACATTTTTTGTTGAGGAAAAATGTACGGTGCTTTCGCGATAAACGAATTTTGGCGGAGGGAGTTACGGGCGGCAACTAGTTTCATACACATTTTTAAGCTCGCCTCGCAGTTTTAACCATATTATCTTGGTTTTGGTCTCTATGGTATATGCAAGGCTTCAAATGCGGTTGCATCAGTTGTCATTGAGCGAGTAGGGCAGGGCTGCCCGCGATGATGGCATAATAACCATAATTCTTTACCGAGGTGCACTTTTCTTGTGTATTGTTTACGTTTACATTTCTTAGTAATAGACAATAGTTGAATGAACTTGAATTATTGTTATTTGTTTTAAAATCCCTACTAAGACATTCCTATACGCCATTAGAATCATTGGTCCAAAAGCAGGGCACTTTGCTCACTTTTTAGCTTACTAAAAGGCTGATTTCCCTAAACGTTGTTGGTTTCCCAAAGCTTTGCTTGGCAGTTGGCAGAATTGCAACAGCAGTATACGACTTTAGATTAATGAAGTAGCTTTTGTCAGCGGCATTGCCCATGTGAAGTTCTAACAGGCGTACGAATTTTAATCCCCTCTCTATTGAACTATTCGCTGGCGGTGGAATTAATTTTTTAATTCCACTGGATGATTCCACCCTTTTTTTTAAATTTGAGAATTTTCAGTCTTATGACATTCACAGTCTATACCCTGCATTCTATCAGTGAAAGGAATTTAAAATCGAATCGGTAGATCAAAAGATTACCATACAACGTCACAAACTTAACAAACTTTACCTCTTTATAATATTGGCATACATTAACCCATCAATCACCAAGCGGCACCCGGCTGTCGCATAACAATTGAAATTCTATTGTGTCTGCGATTCCCACGATCGAGGTATTAAAGTTATTCTGATCTTAAGACCACCGCGCAATACTTATTCTTCCACGTTATATTATGATATTGAATGTGCTGGTGACACCTGAGGATGATTTTGTCGAAACCAGTCGTGTTAAACATTAAAATTGTAACAAAATATATTAGTGGAATAAGTGCATGAAAAGTGTATATTTATTACTTATTGCTCCGTTTCTTCCAGGATGATCGAACCACGATGTGGGTGCTACTGGCGTTAGGGGTCCTGGCGAACGCCTCCCGCGTCCTGTCCTCGGGCTACTGCTCCCAGAATACCTTCCCAACCAACACATCATGGATGCACTTCACCAAGGAGCCGGTGCCCTTCGAGTACGGGTTCCAGGACAAATTCAAGAGCATACACTGCTGCGTCAAAGGATATAGGAGCATCGAATGGTGAGTGCTATTTGACTACTGTCTAAACTCTAAGGGGCAATTTCACCAAAGAAATGGAACGCGTTCAATGCACACTGAACCGGTTCAAAACGTATAAACACGATTATAATATAACATCGAATTGCATTTCACCAACATAAACTGAACACGTTCATAGAAAATCCGAGTTTTATCTTCTGAACGCCCAAACTCCAAAGTACGAAGTTAAAACTAAGGGGCGATTTCACCAAAGAAATGGAACGCGTTCAATGCACACTGAACCAGCTCAAAACGTATAAACGCGATCATAAACTGAACGCGTTCACAGCAAATCCGAGTTTTATCTTCTGAACGCCCAAAGTCTGAAGTTTAACGTCATAAAACCCGTTCAAGCCCTGTCAGTGCAGTGTCATGGCGGAACGAAAAACATAGACAATAGAAATGTCAAGATGACAGTTTTGACACATGCGTTTGGTTAGTTTATGTATCGTTTCTTGCTATTCTTGCTATTTTATTGATAAATTAACGTGAAAAGGCTCCAAGGCATGAAAACATGTAAAATAATCGCGTGACGTCACGTAAACTTAGATTTATTAATCGCGATCAAATAAAGTTTGTGAAATCCATTTGAAACAGAACTAGATTTACGTCGCCGTGTGAACGCGTTCAATGAGAACTAAGTTTTATAAAACGAAGTTTTGAGTGTGCCTGGTGAAATCCCACCTTTAACTTGTGAAGACTTTTTAAAGAATTTTTAAGCTATTGCATAGCTTTCATCGCGGGTTTTGAACGCGGTGACCGAATTAAGAAATTCTGTAACGAAAAAACCTAATACCCACTCCGACCGGCATAGCAGTGTGGCGTTGCCTGACTTCGACACGGTGTTTGTGTGCGACTAGACGTATGCGAATTATAATTGCATAAGCTGATAAAAAATGCAATGCTATAGCTTTTCTTTTCTGCGGCAGTCCCCGAGTGCCACATTTATTTTAAATGTCACGGGTCTAGTAGGTACTTTGTAGTAAGTAACCAAAATTTATCGTAACTTTTAGTTCTAATACTATAAACGTAAATAATATTCATAGAACCATAAAAGTATCTGACTCTACTAGAGCTATGAGCCACTTGATATTTTACGAGGAATGTGCACTTAGGTTTTTATTACTTCAATTATATTTCCATATACATTTACCTCGACACACTTGATTATATACTTGTTTTGAATACGCATTACACAACCAATGCGTTAAATGGTATAGCTGTGGCAAATTACCTATGGTATGAACATTAATTTATTCTGAAATAGCTTATTGACGAGTCATGATTGGATTTATTACATAGTCTGCAGGTTAATTTATTAATATTAATAATTATTATTAATTAGTTAGTCACTTGATAACTCGTATAATAACTCTCCTTTTTGCAAAGGAGCTCTAAGTCAAGTAATTGTCAGAATAATTTATAAAACACTTGACGTTCCGCTCCGCTCAGCCTGTGTAATTAAGGTATAGTAGGAAAACGTACGTTTTCCCGCAAAAAAGTTGGCCTATCTCTTTCCCCGTGGTCTACTTTATATCTCTGCCAAATTACATAAAAAACTGTCCAGAAGTTTGTAAGATTAGCGCGTTTAAACATATTCTACTGCTTTATATATTGTTGGTTATTTGGCGAATTAGTAGATTAATTTTCTTACGTACGTATTTATTGCGTAATTAATCTCATTGTACGCTTCTATGAAGTCTATTTTAGTTGTCACAAATGTGCGAATCTCGCCTGAGTCAAGCCTCGTTCTGGGAAGAGTGCATCTCGGGATCGTGCAGCCTCCTACGCGTTTCGGCTAGCTCACTAGCTGTGTCACGTGAACAAATGCCAGTACATTATTACCCACGTAATCTGTTCCAGGGAATTATATGACAGAATATGCTCCAGGTTCTTTGTTTCGTTTTGAACAATGTGACTATGTTTTTGGTGAAACAGGTGCGATCTTATAGGTTATCTCCGCCAAAGTTTTCAGTAAAGCCGGATAAAGTTAGAAATAAGCTTTATTTATATTTATATTATAAAATTATCACATTTGCGCGCTCAAACCGCTGGACGATTTAGATGAAATTTTATTATTTACTGTCTCGGGTAAAAAAATCTATTTTAGCACGGGAAAATGTACGGCTCATTCGCGTTTATAAATAGATGTTAAAATGATGATAAAAACTGTTAGTATAAATACCAAACCTTGCAAGACCAAACTTTATATTGCATCTATAATTTCGATCTAGACGCAACTCCTATTATTCATATTGAGAACAACAGAAATTATCGTGTCTTTGTTCATGATATAAGCGCAGTCGAAGGTCGCAGGGCGCGCCTTAATAACGACTTCAAAGCTAGATGAATACGATAATAGGTAGAAGGGACGAATCTATGCTATAATCAAAATAACACGGTACATATTTCATACAAATGTCATGTTTTGCCTCGATACGCCGCCGTTTGGACTTTAATAACATTCATATTTGAAGACTACGTAAGTGATGAACATTATATAACATAAGGGCTATTACTCGTTTTTTTTCCCATAAAAAACCTTGTAACTTACCTACTTCATCATCTGGTTTATATATTTTTATATAAAATCCACATTTTTTATTGTTTGAAAGCCTCCATTTATGCAAAAAAACGAAAATTTTTAAATTGTTAGCGAGTCACTTCTTCCACTTACGTCTTCATTTTACAATTAACATCAACCTTTCCGTTTTTTCTTTCTAATAAAAAGAAACAAAATACACTTGCGTGCAAAAAAATCGACCCACCTCTCTCCTTATGATTCTAATGCCAATAACTCAAAAAATATAATAAGCATTAAATAAATGTTGGTATCGTTTTAATAGTAGTGCAGTAAGGGTTAAATTAATGCTATAGTTATTGTAATTACTGTATATTGTTTACTAATACTAAAACCTTAAAACAAAAAAAAAACAGTGAGATTGGCATTACATTTTAATCGCTGATTAATAACATCTTTCTTCTAAAAACACCTAACAATTTGGTTGCAATAGCTCGTACTGCTATTACTCTAATTGAGGCTTCCATCCCGTTTTTCATTGACCTTTTAAAAGTTATGATGAACTCCTGAGGGATACCGCCCCACTCTTCTTGTATAGCCACCCGGAGGTTTTGAAGGGTGTCTGCGGCAGGATTCCTGGCCCTGACCCTCCTTTGGAGTTCGCCCCATGACTGCTCTATAGGATTAAGGTCTGGGCTTCTTGCTGGCCAATGCGTAATCGAAATTCCGACGTCGGAGAGATATTGACGAACGAAACGAAATCATTGTTCTGCATCAATATGAAACCTTCACCAACAAACCCGTCGTATGGCACCGCATGATATCCTAGCACGCCCTGGATGTAGCGATGGGCAATCAAAGTGCCAAGGCACGGCCCGGTTTCGAACTCAAGATTGGTTTTTGCTCCAAACAGTCCCCGAACGCACGGCAAATGGAACCATTTCATCAATGCACACCCCCGCAAATCGTTCTCATTTTCTAAGGTATACTTTCCTGCGACCATTGCTACCATAAATATTGATTTTGTATTCATCAGAGAAGAGTACGACCCGCCATTGCTCCAACGACCGATCAACGCGAGAACTGGCGAAATTAAGCTGCGCTTGACGGTGTGCTGGGGCTAATTTTGGGCCGTTAGAGATTTTTTCAAACAGCTGTCTGCAAGTCTTCGTCGTACAGTTCACTCACTTACTGTAACTCATCGGACTCTCCTTAGTCGTTGCAACTGAAATCTAACAAGATGTCAATTCCGTACGGACATTGACACCTTTAAATGGTCATCACGTTTAGATGTAGCCCGATGTCATCCTGAACCTGGTCGCCTGGTAAAGTTTAGTCTCTAAAAACTTCGGTATACTCTTCTAACCGAAGATCGACTTAAATTAAGACTTCTAGCTACAAATCGTTGGCTAAATCCAGCTCTTAGCAAAGCCACTACTTGAGAGGCTTTATTTGGAGTACTATCCATATAATCACAAAGAAATTACGTTCAAAATGAAGTTAAACGAACAATAAATCAATAAAAATCAAGACAAAATAGGATCAATAATATTTGACCAATTTTATCCACAGGACAAAACCGATCAAGTAGCAATTAAAAAACTGAGTGATTGGGGTGCTTAGTGATTTGTGTCGTTTGTAGTCAAGCACATTGATGTAGAAAAATGTAGAGTATATGTACACATACCTTATCATATTTACTCACATTAATAATAAAAAAATGATTAATAACTATTATTTTTTAAGATATAGCGAATTGAACACAAACGGGTGGGGTGGGCCGATTTTTTTGCACGCAAGTTTATTTTAAAAGGTATACACTAGTGGCTGTTGATAGAAGATTATATAATAGAGACAGCAATTATTATGGTAGAGAAATTCTTCAGTCAGCGATATACGATCCCACATTTCACGATATTGTCATTGAGTATTGTTTTATGGAATGGCAAATATTCGAATCGGTAACAATAAGAGTAGATAATTGTATTACAGACAATAGCTCAACAATAAGCATATTGTGGCACGGAACAGTTTCTAAGAAAAATCTTTGCAGAGCATTGAGATATGGTACGTAGTACTTATATCTCAATGTTGCAGAGCTAAGCGAATGCTTAGCTCTTGATTATAAAATTGATTGAATAATAATGTAGAATAATTGCATGATGTTATTATACCGACAAAAGATTGACAAAGGGTAATCAGGGCGAGCGAAGCGAGCCCTAGTATATCCCACAACCTTTACATTTTGTGGTACACTTTACGGAAAAACTATCACGCCTATTGATTTATGCTAATTTTATTTTTATGTTGATGTGTTATCATCAGTCAGCCAAGGTGTGACGACGCGAGCCCTCACAAAGCTTTTAGCTAGTGTTAGATATGGATTTGGCTCAGATTAATGACGAATTAAGTGCAATCAGCAAATAGCAATAGTATGACCAAAATTGCGCAATCTAATTTTGGGGTACATTCAAAATAAAATACAGGAATTAAGAATAGAGAGACTTATTGCCAGGTATCATTAAATTTCTAATTCTGTAAAATTCTAAACATGTTTAGTAGTTTTGCGAATATTTGAATATTTATTTTATAGCTAAGCAATCTGTAATTGGCTTTAAAAAAAAGTCTATCAGTGGTTTTTAACATTCGAAGGAATTGACACAAAATTTAGTTGCTTCCGAATTTTTTATTTACCTACCAACAAATAAGGAATGACACCCATGTGAGTCATAGATAGCCTATTCCAGTTTAAGTCATTGTTTAATTTATCATTGATTTCATATCAAATTATAATACATGGTGCAATATTGCCGACATTGTAGCGAGACATGTCCGTGCTTGCTTATGTAAATTGCTTAATGGTGACTAATAATCTAATGTTTTAAAGATGTTAAGAAAGTTGGAGCTATGTATTTCATGGCGATAAACTGTCTTTTCACTATTGACCATATAATTCCAACGTCATCACCAGCATTATCATAAATAGGTCACCATTCACTTTGTTGGAAAAGTTCTCACACCTCCCAGATCACTGTTCTCGCAACAATTAATCTTATCACCTCCATATAATAAGCTTCTTTCGCCAATACTCTTTCACCCTTTTGGTTGTGATTTTATTTCGTTTTACTTCGCGTTTGTAAAATTTTACACTTGTGCAAATATTAAATTCAGCGTACACATAAAAATAACTGCCCGAAGTATCTCGGCGAAATAGCTCATGGCCGATAAGAAAATATCCCGATTCCGGTGTACTGTGGATTTATCCTTGGATTACTCGGAAATTCGGTTTATTTGCTTAACTTTATCTCGTGTTGGTTATTTATGCTACATAAATATTCGACTACTAACATTTCGAAGGTCACGGATTATGAAATGTTTTTCTGAAAATAACCCACCACTTCTATTACGCACATTATAGTGTTAACAGTAGTCCCTAATGGGCATATCTCTATTCTATTTTTAACACAAAGTGTAATCGCAGTTTGCGAATCTCTGCGTGGGGTTTCCTCACAAAGGGAGCGTAATAAACATCATTGAATTGCTTACGCACATGTTCGTTTGCCGGCACAATTTCGCGGAATTGCCTCGTTATCTATTGTAGTTTTTACCGCAAGCTGCAGCTTATCCGTTTTAGAATCTATTCTCGTAACATCATCAATTCAATCATCTTCACTTTTAAATCGTTTGACTGATTACGTATTGCTTACCAGTTTCTTTGATTAATTATATTAATTAATATTATTAATCGCTTTAATTTTTGTTTACATCATCTATTAAGCCATGTAATTCTGATGATTAAAAATTATTGAGCTGTTACGTAAAGGAGTATGGGCACATTTGGGCTATCGGCGTCCACTGATGAAATTAGTGTCAAATGAAATTACTGATATTTAGAAACAACATTTGCTTTGGACATGTTATTGTATTCCATTTAGTTTAGAAAATAATTAAATGCTAAATAATGTAATCGCATTGAACAATATTGCTTAATAATTATTTATTATTTATGTTTTCCTAAATGCTAATGCATCATTCTAAACCTGTTTGGAAACACTGGTCCTCCTTACCTTCCCGCTTTTGCTCTAAACATAAGCTAAGATACTTATTAAATTAGGCATACTTATCATCTTGAAAAATAAAAATGTATTTTATCCACCTTTAAAGTATATTTCGGCGATGACATTTCTACACTGTAATTGTAGGACTCCTAAGTATGAATATATGTTATAGTACGGGAGCCCTAGAACATTTTATTTATTTTTTTATTTATATAACTAATAACCTATCAATATACAAAAAATCAGCTTGTTAGGGTTCCGTTTTAGGGTTCAGTAGTCAACCAAGTTTTGTTGATTACAGAACCCTATAACGGAACCCTAACGGGCTGATTTTTTATTAGTTATATAACTTAAGAGTAACATTGTCCTACAAATAAAACAGTCCATATTTTAGGACCATCAATTCAAAGTATGAAATCCTTTCTATCTCTGTTAGCTACCACTTTCGAGATTTTTCGCAAATAAAAATGTTGTTCGTCTTATCAAAATGAAGCTACTCACAAATAATTAGCTTGATAGTAATAAAAAAAAAATTGTTCTAGGGCTCCCGTACTATTAGAATTGTTCTTGGCCGCGGATAGCCCACGCTCTATACAAATTTGCCCATACTCCTTTTATTGAATAATTTTTTATGTTGCGATTTTCCATTTAAATCCTGTCGAATAATTAATTTACTACACTTGTTATTAAAACTTTTATAGGTTTCTCAAATCCTTTTAAAGTCTAGCTAGGAGGTAGTAAGTATTAAATTGTCATGTCGTGTGTCCTTAGCCTCCGTAGGGCTCAAACCCACAGAAGCGATGTCGTCAATGACACGACGGCGCCGAGGCCCGGGACAAGTTATACGTTATTTTTATTTACTTTTATTACTTTACTCTTACTTTCGTGTAATATATCTTCCTTATCTTGTTATGCATCCGTTAGATCTTCCAATGCCGCTCTTTGTCTCAATTTTTACGTCCACGATTTAAATTTAAATCTCGGCAACATTTTTGCATACCTATGGTTTTAGGTAATTAAGTCTTAATTCCGGCAATTTGTATTACGTTCTCGGTAATAAAACATTAATGTAGCTCCGAATTAAAGTACGCGCAGGTTTCCACGAAATTTTGAGAATAATGTGTTAAGAATTTTACACAGCGCCGAATATTCGCAAGATGTTCTTCTCTAAATAATCATTTAGTGTAAACAATGGCATGTTGCGAAGGTGGAATTAACATTCTAGCATTAGGTAAAGATGAGCATTTAGTTCATTTTTTTTAACTTCGCTACTTATTTTATTAAATCTTATTGGAGTCTTCTACTCCTTCACCTTCCTTCTGATTAATTTCGATTCGAAACCTTGGGTTTGATTCACATTTTGCTTGTCTTATTTCACATTAAAAGGTTTTCGTGGTTTGTTACCACTGTTTATTTTGGCGAAACAGGAGTTGAAGTGGTAGGAATGTGTGGTGGACCATTTACCCTTCAAAACTATTTATTACGTATTTCATCTGCTTTGTCATCCTTGTTGGTATGCACGGTATTATGCTACGTTAATCGTTGTTTATATAGTCCTTTATTGTTATACCCTTTCTTCTTTTCGTCTTACTTATCTTTATTATAAATCTGATGTTTCATAAAGGCCTTCTAAGCTTTCCTTTCCTTTGTGTTCTCTTTTTATTAATCTGCCTTTAACAAGCTTCTTTTGTAAGTATAATGTCAGGAATCATTGTATGAGAATTACTAGAAAATATGTCAGGAAATATTTATATGTTGAATAATATGATATTCGCTAATCGCATATCTATTTTCAGCGATGTAAGCAGGTACCTATAGTATTACCCAAATTAAAAAGTTGTTACTTAATTTAAATTAATCAACATGTTTTTATTAGTTTTATGTCTGTTTTTACGATACATATTTTTTTTAATTTTGGGTAATTTAATTCGTTATTTATTTTGTGCTACTCGCATAGATAATAATTATAATTTTATATCTACATGCTTTACAATATTTCGCAATAATTCGAATTTCGTTACCGGAATGTTCACGACCGTTGTAGATGAAGGAGACACGTGAATTTTTTCACGAAGACTAAAATAGGTAAGCCAGACAATTTTTTACGCCCTCGAAACTCGACGTTAATTTGATTCGCCGTAAACGGCTAAATGATGTCCGTCATGATGTCCTGCAATTTCCGATAATTGAAACAAGTTTGCCGTTTACCGTTGTGTCGTTGTTCGGTTGACAAAGGGCCGTGTACCTGGCCGGCCGTATCTGCGGAGGTATCGCACGTCGCAAACCTGTATTGTGGCGGTTCCGGGAAGGTGCTTTGTTCAGCGCCGCCGCGCGCCGCCCGCTCCCTCGCTCCCTGTCCCTCCTCCCTCGGCCTGTATTTGTCCTCCGCTGACGGTATGCACGGACCCGATCGCGCCGCTCGATACGGTGACGTCACGTTATGAAATAGCCATTAGTAGATATTCCATCGAAATGATCTTTTTGCCGCTAATCGCTTCTGTCGTTTGCCATCGCAAAAGCCTCCGATTAAATGGAAAACGGCAGTCTGATTGCGTTTTTATGGGGCGACGTAAGTTTTCAATTTTCACGAGCGGCGCTCGCTGAAATTGAGTTTCGATCGGTGCTCCATATCCTCGGAATTCGAGGAACCGGAACCTATATTACATTTAGAATGTTTCATACGGTTATTACCGTATGAAACATTCGAAATGTTAATTCGTTTTCGATAGACTTTGGAATTTTATAACGCGTTTCAAAAACTATCGTACGCCGGCAAAATGTTAGGTCAATTTACGCTTCCACGAAAAGTGCAGAGCTCTCGTGTACATATTTTTAAGCGAACGTCGCAGTTTTTAGACGCGTGATCGGATTTTTATTTGCATAGTTATAAGTTAGGTGGTATGGGAGACGGGAGCCGTTGCAGCACAAAAGGCAATATCCTCGATGGCTCGCGGCGGCGCGGCGCGGGCGGCGGCACCGTACATGCTGGAAATAATAAGTGATAACGCTTAATTTATGGATTCCGACAGCACGTTGATGTGTCAATAAAGGTGTTCACGGAGGCCACTTTAAATTCAATACTCACCTTAGACTGTAATATGTATAAAATATCCGCTGGCGTCCCACTGCTCCCGGCGACAAAAAACCGAACTCGTCTTGACATGTTAAAACGAGTCGATTTGTTGGACCGATTATTTTGAACGTTTTACAAGCGACCGCTTACAGGAAGGGTCGCTCCCCGATTGTTTCTCCGATAAAAAAGGTTGTAACTTGTCATATGTATAATATATCTTCATTATGGGTTACGGATCATTAACGGTTTGATGGTGATTAAATTAGCGTCGGCTTTCATGTTATAGATAGTGAGCTTGCTCTTGTGGTTTCTTGCGGAAAAATTGTATGATTAAGTGAAGAGAAATTAAGCACCATCTTTTTAGTTTTCAGTAACGTTTACTGCGTATTTTCGGCCCCAAGAATTGAAGATTACAGTAAAAATATTAAGACGAAAACAATTATTTAAAAGCAAGTAAAAAATAAAGTAAAAGGACAAAAAAGACTCCTGGTTGTAAGAAGAGGACACTCAATGGATACTACAAAAAATGTCCAGTATCAGCTGTTACTACAGCTGCAATATTTATTTACATACTTACTTACCTGACCTAACAGTATTTTGCAATCTACAAACACAATCTGCCATTGAGGTTTTAAGTTTTTCTATTACTATTTTAATCTCCTTTTTCTGTTTTGCACTTTTACTCTCTAATTTAAATCACTATCAATAGTAAAGTTCAACTAAATGATTTTTATTAAATAAATATTATACCATAAAACATTCACCTACACTTATTTTACTAATTAAGGCTTATCTTAATTAATTTAAATAATTTTAAGTGCTTGTTCAAATGAATTTGGCAAGGTCGCTGCTATAAAAGTGATGATATTTCCTGGTTTATGAATAAATTTTCAAAGGTTTTATAAAATGGCGTAATCGGCGTAGTCGGTAGGATACACCACACACGGTAGCTGGGCGACGGATGTGCCAAAACCTTTTATTTTCATTCTCTTTGAGGGAGTCCAACCACCTGGCGGCTGGCACAAGGATACAATTGGATTGTATTGTACTCGAAATAAAATTATATACATGTCATCAATAGTTTTGAAGAGAGATAACAGATATGTAGAAAGAATTTGTGAGTAAATCCCAAGAATATTTCTTTTAAAACCCGTGCGCTTACAAAATATGCTAGAAATAGAATAAAATATAGACTATAGTACTCTATTGCCTTAATGGGCCGGGTGCCATTGAAATTCTCATACATACGTAATACAAAAATAATTTAAAAAAAATTAAGTACTTACACAAAAAAATATTTTTTAGTGTGTAAATATTTTGTAGTAAATTTTTGTGCAGGGACCTAGGTAATTACTATCTTAAGCTGAAAAAGAACTCAAACATGTTAAATATTTTCGTATGAGAAAATTATTTTGGTATTACGTATGTACGAGAATTTCAATGGCACCCGGCCCCTTAAGCCTATATGCCTACCTACTCTCTCAAGTTTTGAAAACTTTTTTTGCTGACATTGGTAATTTAAAAAGTACAATCAAAAAGTTTACATACTACCATTAATTAAGATTCGATCCAAAATCAATACATTTCAATTTGTACATCATAATTAAATTATTTATTGCTTCACCATCCATCAGACAATCATTCGTGTGAACTGTCGCTTCAGTTTTATATTTATTATTTTGGAGTTCGGACGCCACGGACACAATGGCTCAGGCTGCAGTGGCTTCAATATTTTATCTGTAGCATGATCTTTTGACGTTCCCTTTCATAAAACACAATACCTTTATGATGTTTTTTGTTCGCATAGTCCGTGCACTTGTGGGACAAAAGCGGACCGGTGTGAAGGACCCTTAAATGATGAAACGAGTATTATATTCGAGAATTTCTCGCCCGTCCCATTGTAAAAAGGTGTTTGCTTACCATTCTGGGAGCTTTATTGCTCACTCAATACATCAATTTATTCATAGCGAAATTATTGCTCTATTGTACTTCTTATTATTGGTTCCTGGGCTGTTTATTTGGATGATATTTTGCTAACATTGAGTGAATATAATGTTTTATAGTGTTAATAGTACAAATTACTATACCCACTTACCATTTTCTTTTCTCTACATAATAATATAGAGTTCTACTTTAATTCAACCTAGTATGTTGAAATGTATCAACTTGAAACTGTAGAAAGATTATTTGCGCAACAACGTTTCTGTTCTCTCCTCGAAAACTTATCTGCAAAGTCTAAAGCCGATAAGCTTAGATATTAGACATTAGACAAGGGTGTTACGTGGGTACATAGATCTGGATTTTTCATAGTCAAAATTAGCTTAGCAACCACTAGTAGTATTAAAAACACATTGCGGAGTAAATACGAGTGGAAAAACTCAATATATTTATCCGAAGTAAACTCACTAATGAGCATGGAGGTTCTAGTGTCAACACCGCCGTGTTTGTGTAGAAATGTGTAGGGCCGTGTGAACTGGTGACCAGAGTGTAGGGCTACCAAATACGACTAATCGTTGTACATTCCTATCGCATCACATTCTTTGCTCTCATTTGGGCTGATTGAACATACGTTGAATTTTATTGAGAAAATTAAGGTTAAGTAATTATGTTTATAGCTTCCGCTAAAATCTTTAATGAAAAGATTGATATGGCGATTGGTTTATCAGAAAATTCAACTTAACTCTATATTTGAGTTATTTTTTGTTTAACCTCTACTCATTGTACAGTTTGTGACGAAAGATTAAGTAACTTGATGTTTAAACACCTCCTTCAGACTCTATGATGATCTATAAAAATATATATAATAATATAATTAAACAACTAAGTACATAACATTACAAAAGGCATGACGATTTTTTTTTCTTGTTGGTAAGTAAAGGACCATTCAAAAATGAAATATCGGTGAAAAAATGACTCTGATAGCTTAAAAACTCCCCAACATATCACAATTCAAAACTCACATAAAATAGACCTTCCTAATACGCTCCATACAAAATGTCAGCTAACTGTGACGTCACGCATAGCTAATTTGAACGCATCGCGGGAAGATTTTGTTCGATAGCTATGTTAAATATTGCGTTTATGAAAGTGGTCTCATAAGAAAAATTGTTATAAATTGCATAACTTATCGAATGGTATACGAAAATTAAGGTATTTTATAAAAAAAAATTCGACTTGACTATCCAACTTTGAAGGCTGCGAATACGTATTTGTTATCGCTATGTCTTTATTTTATTTTAAAAATCAGCTAATCTTTTAACTTGTCGTCATCTCTATATAAAACTAATCGACGCAGCGCTAAGGCTGCCCCGCCCTAGCACATTGATCTCTAGACATCCGTTCGACATTGTATGCTGTCTTTATTATTTTTCTCGCAATAAATATAACGTGAAAGAATACAACATTATATATTAGCCTTATGATATTATTTAGATTTTCCTCTATCTTTTTTAATTTTCTCCCTATCCCTTTAACGACTTAAGAATAATATTATTAATAAAAGATTTGGATATTATCTTGTAAGAGCAATAAGGTATATTGTTATTGGAGGGTGGTCTTGGGTTCCATACGTTTTTGACCATCGTCCTTTGCTTCTAAACTTAAAAATTTTGCTAAAATATAGTACCTACATAATAAAAATCGTGACTTCACTACTATTTGCCTTCAATTCATGTGAGTGATAACGTCAGCGGGCTATGATGACGCGTTTGAGCGTATTCTAGGAAAATGCTTGGAGTGCATTGGATCGGATTACCTCATTAACGTATTATACTCGGATACTGTATACATATTATAATGTATAATTATTCAAATAACGGATTATGAAGCTTGCTCTAAATTCGGTAATCTAGGTTAACACTGCAGCACGTGTTTGATGTCCGAACTCGCAGCCTAGTAGTCAGCCGGTTCGATGCCTAGGCCGTTCCAGAGTATCAGAAATGGCTACAGACTTAACCGAACCATTGTTGGTTCGGTTAAGTCTGTAGCCATACATTTAATAAACCGTTAAGTCCGTAGCCATACATTTAATAACAACTTAAGTGTAAAACTAAGGTTTTTAGATTTAGGGCTGAGTGTGTAACTTGTAAGGTTAGAAACTTGGCTCTACGTGAGATCTCACTACTTTTTTACACCACGAACTATAATATGTTCTCGTCTTGGCAACATTCTTACATGAAAATGTTTTTGATTGGATAAGTATAGAGAGTTTGCGACAGCCTCCGTAAGGCATCACGTAACGTTTTTCCACTGAAGTTAAAAAAGTTGGGGACATATTTTGGTTTCCCGACGGATGGTTACATGAGCGTGATTTCATTCATGTCCGTCGGTGTCGGGTTCCGGCGACATTCCGCCGACACGGTGGTCCCATCTCGGTGCATTGTGCAATTATATGAAAGTTAAACAATGTGCGATGAGCTAAAGCGCAATGAAAGTCGCGATTTTTTATTCACGACATAAAAAGTGGGTAACATAAATTGGGCATTGTTTATTACTTTTTAATAGCTTTTTACTTTATTGGTATGAGCGTCTCTAAATGGCAACACTTTGTTGCCATGTAGAGAAGCTCTGAGACATGACTTACAACATTTTGTTGCAAAATTTTAATAACACTGTTATTGCTCTGTGCGAATCTACAATATACACGGTGAAAGTATGATCTGGATGTTTCTAAGTTTTCTAAGTTTCTAGCTGTTCAGTCATATTGCTCTACTTCTCTACGTAGAAAATTAGTTTCATACTTTTTAATTGTTTTTCAACGTACTTGCTGCAAATTACTCTACATAAGTAAAAGTGCGAGTAATAAACAGCTTTTCAGATATGTTTTCAGATTCTTAAAGTCCAAACGGCGAATCGAGGCACAAAACTTCAAATATCAAACATTTTATGATATTCCGTGCCTTGGCCCTTGTTATTTTGATTATAGTATAGCTACGTCACTATCAGCTATAACACTAGCATATTATAGCTTTTTGACATACCTATTAATAGAGTCCGATAACACAACATTAAGAATTCTAAAAACTAATACCATGTACGTGATGCGTTGATCTTCTAAGAACATTTTACACCGCATATTACAGCGCGAGCGTCATCTTTATTGCACACCGCATAATAATTTTACAACAATAGCCTGATGTAATTTGGCGTTTGGGTGCACTTGTTGCGCGCCCCGGGCACGTCTGGACCAATAGCTTCATCGTCGAAATTAATATTCGGCCAGCATCCCGCCGAATGTGTGTAGGGCTGCCACCAACAAGTTTTTGAAAAGCTTTAGTATTTTTATGTGCATTGCTGGAACGTGTAGGTATATAGGTGTTTGATAATACGATGGAAAATGTTGGTAATTTTGTTTGTTTGCTATCCCACATCAAAAAATTGCGGAGTGGTTTGGGCATTATCAAATTTTCTCACCTTTGAGTGCTTTATTTATATACACCATGCAATAATATAAACAACATTTCGTCATCAGCCTCGCAAGAAAAAATATAGTATTTAAATTAAATAATAATTATATTATTAAACTCAAAGGACACAATAGCGTACTTAAGGTTTATAATGATTCCGTAAGCTAACACAACATTAAATTATAACTTGGGGTTAAAAATAAAACGAATTCAGCGTTTCCACAACCCTATTCCGGGATATGATGATCACCTCACAGACAAATATTGAATCTCGTGGACCTCCGCTAGTGTCGCCTTCTAAGTATTAGTAGGTGCATGTCATTTTCGAGCCCACGTCATTAATAATTTCTAACCGTTCATTGATTTGTTTTGGGGCTGCCCTATTGTGGACGCCACTTTTGTATCGTAACGGTGGGACCACCTGCGTTTCAATCGGTTATCGAATGGAATAATCGCTCGATGGTGATTATGTATTCATTGTACTAACGATCCGCATAATAAAATCAGTGTTTGAATTTTTGTCAATGAATTCATAATTGTATTTCTTTCAGCTTCACTTACTTTTTACTTCGTTCTTAAACATGTTTGGAGGATCGTCATCGACATATCTACTCCCCCTATTATTATATGCGTTACCTCTGAAAAAGACAATGATCTCCACTGACTTTTCGTGTGTACTTATGTAAGATGGAAATGACAAAAGCAGAGTCACAACTTTTTTCATTTCCATCTATAGTGAAGAGAGTAGGTACACTAAGAAGGTAAAGTTTTAAATATGTATAATATTATGTCATTCACATTCAATCACATATAATATTGTAGTTGATGCCCGCAACTCCGTTGCGCGAAAATTCGTTTATCGCGCGAAAACCGTAATTTTTTCCGGAATGAATGAATGTTGCGATGGATTAACAGTTTCTTAATATTATTTTCCTCGTCAGTGTGATGTCATCGGATCAAGTGTTAACGAGATGACATGTGATACTTACAACGACCTTAAGCCTCGATATTAACAAAAACTTCAATTAGGGTTACCAACCTTTTGTCCATAATTATAATGTTTAGTTGTTTACCTTGAGATTTTCTTTACCATTTTCCTGATTGATGATGTCAAAAAACATCCTTATAATTCATGTTTTTATTAATATATATATTTAATAAAATTATTTTTCTCTACTACCCATATAATTATGAATGTTTAGTGGTTTTCCTATGTTATTTTCAATTTTTGGAACAGAATATTCCGATGCTTAAACATTCCGATGTTTTTATTATTTAATTAAATTTAATAAATTCATTTTCCTTCCTTTTAACGACATTTATTCTCTAGGTTGCTTCAGTTTTAATATTTCTACTATAATTGACGCTGTTCACATCTAAAAAAAAAATTCGCACTATAATTCAAATTTTGCTATAAAAGCACTACACTTAAATTATCAAGTGTAGTGCTTTTATACCAAAATTTGCATGAGTTTTTTTACAAAAAATATCAAGAGGTGAGTCAGTTCTTCACCTTGCGCGTTTGCACAACAGAACATGCACCTGCCGCGCGGCCGTCGTTAAAAAGTTCTGTAAGTGTGATTGTGATGTGATAATACCAATCATCTTTTATTGCCTAATATGTATTGTTGCTTGTAAATCTTGCGAATATTTCTATATTTTTCGGCTTGATTTAATGATCACTTTACTTAAATCAATGAATCGTTTGAGAGAAAATTTATTTTGTTTCCAAAATGTTTAGTAAATTAACTAAATATTGCCGAGTGCGAACTGCGACCGTTCCTTTTTCTCGCGCGAAGCAGCCCTTAATAGTTATGAATTTATGATTGATTCACGCGTTCCAATCTTCTATTAGGTACAAATCTTATTCAAAGAAAGAAAACTAATCAAAGACATTACTACATTATATATTGCTACAAAAATATTACTTTTATTGAGTTTTTGTTTTTCTTCTAAATTGCTATCAATTTGTCTATAATTATTTTTTTCGATTGATTGATGCATTTAGTATTTAGAATTTTAAATGAGTGAGTCAGCAGTCGGCACTCCTGGCAAAATCACGTCATCTATAAATCGTAGGAACGTCTATAAAACCATAAGACTCGTTTGTTTCATCAGGTCGTTAAGTTTATTGCCTTAGCTACAGCAGGATATTACAAAAAAAACACATTGGATGGGTAACATACCAGAAATTATATGGGATCAAAAGCCATCCTTAGCTATACCTATCCGCTTTAATCCTATGTTTCTACTCTACGTAGAGACAATGTTATATGGCAATTTGTTGGTTGATACTTGACACCTACCTTAATAAATATCTTAATAATTTAGGATGATGTTATGCTCTTTATAATTTAGGAACTTGGGTACTTGTAGTAATAACATGTATTCTGTGACTTGGGACCAAACGAGTCCAAGTGCCTCATTTTGAAATTTGATACATATTCAGGAAATATTTATAATTTATATACTTGCAAGCGAAATATTTTTCTACCCTTGTCATAAATTTACAATCATGGACCGTATAATTTGAAAATTTGTAGTGTACCTTTATCATATTATATGTTAATATTGAAGTTACTTATTCCAACGCGGGAATTGAACGCACACTTAGAGTGAGACTTAGAGTGAGCCTTAGAGTCAGTTCACAAAGGAGGCGAACCGATGCGAAGATTTTTCTAAATAAGGAATCCCACCAAAAACATTTCATGTAAAATGTTACCTCGACGACCACAAAAGGTTTGCATTGTGAAAAGATATCAGATCTAATGTGGAGCCAAGCTTCTGAATATACGCGGCCTGACTCTATCGACGAAAAAATCGAACGTAGAGGCATAGCTTTAACAGATCCCAATATTGTATAAAAAATCATTTGTCTAGACGCATTGTCCAGGGAGTAAATTGGGGAATACGTTTGTATGGAAAAACAGTGTTAGCGTTTCCTCTTAAGGCCATCCCCCGAGCAAACGACCTTGACCATACATTTGACGCGTTGCCGAGATCGCACAAAAATCCTATTTTTTTACTTATCTTAGTTCAAAATTGATCTAAAAAAATTTTAAACGGGGAATATGTAGTTAATGAAATTGTCTATCTATTATCGTGTGTATAAAATAAACGTAATTTGTAAATACTAGGGAGATGCTGAAAGTATGCTTCAATTTTAATAAATTGGTATTACTTTGGAAGCTATATGAGTATATAATAAACAAAAATAGAAAATTTAAAACGGGGAAAGGAATGTTGATATACTGAAGATTATTGCTGTATTTTTATTATAACTTTGTAGCTTACAAATTATGAGTTTATAAGGCTCTAAATACGGTAAATTACGGAATCTTCGTAGGCCCTTAACTTATTTTACGGCGTATACAAAATTTCGGCGTATTTTAGATATCTTATACTTTAGATTTTATATCAATAAAATCTTTCTATGTTTAATAAGTCTATTATTGACATCATATCCTGAGAATATGAACTATCTGCTACATTGGGAACCAACTCTATGAGGGTCAACTTCCTTACTTAACTTTCATATGCCAGGTAAAAAACTACGACGCAGATTCGTCGCCGAATTAGTTTTTTCTCAATAACTCGATAAATATACAACATTTTAAAAATCCGCTAGGTCAGATTCTCAATGATAGAATTTTATACAATGTGTTAAAATATTAACTTAGTTTAATGCACGGTTATGGCCATAGAGATACCGTTTGTTTCTGATATCTTTGGTTATGGCAATATATGAAACATTCGTGAAAATTAGATGCATCTTTGTGTTTTTTTCTATCGAGAAAATTTTAAGATATCGTGTTTTCGCTAGGTCGGATCCTCGGAAATATAATGTAGTATATATGTTTAGAAAATGAAACAATTCGGGGCTTATTTTCAAGTATAAAAAACCGGCCAAGTACGTGTCGGGCCACGCGCAATATAGGGTTCCATAGTACCGCTAGTTTTTGAAATTTTTTGTATGGTAAATGAATGTACATTTATAACGTGTTTTACACTACTAATAACATCATCTCAGTTACTTTCAAAGGAATTTGAACGAAAAGTTCCTATAAACTTCGCCGAATACATTTTTTTAGTTGATCGACTATTACTCAATAACTTATGAAGTCTTCTTAGCCGTGATAGTTTTTCTTTTAAATTCAGCATATTTTCTACTCCCATGAATTTTTTCACATTTGTGACACTGGACACTAACGATTTTTCCACTTTAAAACTTCATATTTCACAAATGGATAACTAAATCGAAAAATTATCTAAGAAAACTCGTAATATTTTTTAAAAACCTATCCAACAACACCCCACATGGTGGGGTGGACGCGAAAAAAAAATCATCCCGCTTCATGTGTAGGGGAGTACCATAAATAAATATATTTTTTTAAGTTTTTGTATACCATTTTGTTGGTATCATTAATATGTACATGTATGCCGATTTACAGCTTTGTAGGTCCTATAGTCTCTGAGCAAAACCGCGGACAGACCGACGGACAGACGGACAGACAGACAGACGGACAGACCGAAACTATAAGGGTTCCTTGTTGACTACGGAACCCTAAAAATGAATTATAAAATCGACAATTTAGGGTTAGTCGCCCCCTTAATGTACTTTGACAATTTGGTGTTCGAAATATAATATTGAAAACTTCACTTGATCAAAAATAACGCCGAAGCGGAGGCTAAATTCGAATATTTTGTGATATTTTTCTTATTTTTCATGAAGCTTATGATAGTTTTAATTTCAAAAATCATATCTACGAAAAGCTCATAACTTAAAGAAGAATAATATGTGGTTACATTTTGCATTTTGGTCTTTATCTAAGTGAAAAGTAATTTTCTCCTATTTCGCCCTATCAAGGACGCGGCGAGCATCGTAACCGCCACTGTACAAGGCGCGCTGATATGAATGTTATTTTAATGTGCATTACGTCGATATTCGTACTGACAGATATCTACCTGCTAATTTTAGGGACTACCTGGCCTCAATAAGTCTATTGATGACATCATATCCTGAAAATATGAACTATCTGCTACAACGGAAACCGATTCTATGAAGGTTCAAAAAAACGGCGAGTCACTTCGAGAAAAGGTAGGTAGTGCCCTTGCGCTTCGCTTGGCTCGTCTCGGCGGGGACACTACTGTGTCCCCAGATTAAAAACTGAATTTTATTTACTGTACAAAACACAAAATTAATTTGGCAGATTTGCCAGCCGCGGTGTTTCGGACGGCCTGCTCCAATTTTGATTAGCTTTAGAATGCATCATCGCCTTGTCACGATGCAATGTGAAGTGACCCTAACTCAACACGACTAGGGAGTAGGGAGGCGTTTTTACCATTGACAGCATTACGGAATATATTATGATGTATGTGAACGTACTTCGTATAGGTAACGGTCCCATTCGGCATGCGTGATCAATCTTACTCGGAACAACAATAAAAGACATTATAAAAACACCGCGCTGGGAGTACATTTACATAGACCTTACAGTAACGAAGATTGACGTCGTGTCTGCTTTCAGCTTCTAATATTTAACGGCTTGTAATGCAATGTATGGCGAAAATATTAAAAACTAGATGACGCCCGCAACTCCATTGCGCCAAAATTAACTCATCGCCCGGGAACCGTACATTTTTCCGGAATAAAAAGTATGCTATGTGTCCCGGGATTCAAAGTATCTCCGTACCCAGCAAAATCGGTTCAGCGGCTTAGGCGCGAAGAGGTAACATAGACATGTCGGATTTTGGTCGGATTATTTACTTTATGTGCTAGTGGCTCCCTATTTTCATACTGCAAATTGCAATGTTTAACCCATCAACTCCCAAGCGGAACCCGGGTGCCACATAACAATTGAATATCTATTGTGTCTGTAATTCCCACGATCGAGGTATTAATGTCTCGTTGCGTCGATCATTCATAAACCTGCATTATGTCACTCCACAAGGCATATATTATTGCCACAATAAATCATATTTTATGTAAAATTTTATTTGCCCGCAGCACGGCTAATTTATTATATTAAGAGAACTCGTTAGACAGGTAGAGTTAAACTTTCGGCGACATTAAAATATCAGATTATTAAGAGGTCGATGTCATTTTGTCATATACACAATCGCGACTAAAGGCATTAATAATAATGTGACTAATTAATGATTAAGATAGAAGAATTAATTATATTAAATATATTATGTACCCCTATTCTGATGTTTTAATCTAACAATGAAGCAGTCACGGTCAAATCCAGATCCTATCATATATACATTACAATTTATACGTCAAATAAACATCAAACCACCATAGGAGTTTTAACCAATCAGAAACCGTTGAACGTTGCTTTTAAATGCATACTAGGTTTTAGTATTTTCATACCGAGGCACAGAATAGATCAGGGGTCACCAATTAGTTTCGCTCGGGGTCCGTTTTAAGAAATAAAATAACCTTCGCGGTCCACACATTAAAAAAAAATTAAACAAATGTACATTACGGAAATTACAAAGGTATTTGTATCAATGAGAAAAGTGACAATTTTAGTTGCTACGTGTTCATCATTATGTCGAGACCGAAATTAATTTTTAACGAAGTTCTTCTTCGAACATGCTTGGTCCGCACACAATGGGTCGGCGGTCCGGATACGGACCGTGGTCCGCCATTTGGTGACCCCTGGAATAGATAATAGTACAAACCGAGGATGTATTGAAATTCGAAACTAAACTAAACTAACTAACTAAAAACAAAATAAATTAAATATTTAAGGGGCCCATTACCAATACAAGAAACATATTTTTTTTGCTATTTTTTGCTCGATATCAATAACGGCAATACATAGGCACTTGAAATATTCACGAAATACTTAGTTTTATTTGTACTTTAATAATTTTATCATAAATTTAAATAAATGAAATAATTAAGGGGGGCTCCCATACAAAAAACACAATTTTCAGCCTATTTTTGCTCTATTGTGGTACCCTTCGTGCGCGAGTCCAACTCGCACTTGGCCGATTTTTCCCTTCTAATTTTAACAAACCTTGTAAATTAAAAATGGCAATTTTTTAACTGTTACTTACCTGCTTCTTCCACTAACGTCTTCAAATATAAAATTTTATATACATAATGACTTTAATCTATTAATGATAAAAAATCCGCAGTATACGATATAGTTATACAAAGTTTTGTCCTGTCTAATACGTTGGCTAAATCACTTTTTTAGACAAAAATAAAATATTGCAAATCTGTACCATTTTTATTAGTACATGCTTTATGATATACCTACCTTACGAGCGATCTCAAAGTTAAGCGCAGCGCAATCTATACTAATATTAGGTATAAATGCGAAATTGTGTCTATCTGTCTGTTACCTCTTAACAAGTTAACACCCAAACCACTCAACTGATTTTCTATTCAACTGAAATTCGGTATTGAGATACTTTGTCTCCCGAGAAAGGACATTTTATCCCGGAAAAATGTACGGTTGACGTGTAATGCAACGGAGTATGGAGTAATGCATAATAATCGTAACGAATAATTAAGATAAAACTTAATCAGTGGAATGGAAACTTCACCATAAGACGAGATGTATCAATATTAATAAAATTTGCTACCGAGAAGACTAATTAGTAATTACTAAGTGAGGGTATGCAGGCGATTAGCTGGAAGATGCTCGCGTGTACGCTCCGTTCAGCTACTTTACCGTTCACACGGTATGTCGACTACATAAGGTTCAAAATAAAAAGCTCGGGGGTAAAATAAATTTGTACCGCCTCAGGCATCACGCGATCACGTATGTAGAGCCTAATAAAACTAATGCCTGATGACATGTTATGTGTAAATATTCGTGTATAGTCAAAATCATGAGGCGAGACACAATTTCCTAGTGACAAAAGTAGGAAATTTGTGACTCGTTTTCTGGTTTGGAGTATAGACTTTAGCGTGTGCGTAAGAGGAAAATGAGAGGATATCGAAAATGTTCAATCTAGATTTGATGACGTAAGAGGTAATACCAAGGTTCATTAAAATTTAAAATTATCCAAATAAAATTGGAATTGTTTATGAGGATAATATGAACCAGCAAACGAGTAGACTGATCAACGATCTGAGTAAAATAACTAATCGAAATCACTTCGGTTAGTTATTTTACTCAGCGGAACCTATAAGTTTTATTTCATACCAGTTTTCAAAGAGTTTTTTTAATAACGTATAATAAATAATAATCGCTTGTTTATATTATTCTAATCTAGTAATCCAATTCATCGCTAGCGGCCACTGTAATGCACTGAACAGAGCCAGTGCCCGTTTATGTACATTATTCCAGAAGTAATCCAACGCTGGATTCGATCACTGGATTTGAATAATGTAAATCCGCTATTATGAATTAAGCTCATTAAGTAAGTGATTATCCAATGTACTCATCTCAAGTAAGTGTGTCAAAACACGAAAACCGTTGTGAGCTAATATTAAAAAACCGTTACATTTTCAAAATGGAATGTGCACTGCCTGCGACATGCTTATTACTTATTGATGGTCTTTTGCATAAAGTCGCCTTTTACATATCTCCAGGTATCTGCGTCGTTTTAAATGTCCCAATTTGTTTCCCCTTATCAAAGACATCAACGACTTCATTCATGTTTTCAACCGGATTATTTTAAACGTATTTTTTTTTCTTTAATTATACTGTTTATCTCTGAGATAGGTTTTAATTTTATTTATAATTTATTAAGTTGCCATAATATTATACGCCTTGGGTATATCCTTGCCCACTGTTATAATTCCAGACTTTGTCATGGAGAAGTTGTTTATGTCAGCCCGATCTCGGAAAATTAGATAACGCAATCCAGAACTGTGCGCTGTTTGATCTGCTAAAAGGTTTTTTTGAGAATTAAACCTAGGCGTTGGCTGATTCTTGGACTCGTAGGATAAGCAAACACAAGTTTAGTTTAACCGTTTGGAAAAAGTTTTGCAATAAACACCGCGACACGAGAATATTTATAAGATAAAGTTTTTAATTAAATAACTTTGTAAGGGCATTTGCGGCACAAGTTTGAATATGTAAAGTAGTTTGAATACAATGAGGTTGGATATATTCGTTTTCAATACGTGCATTCGGAATGAAAGGTTTAGTTTATCGCACGGGGATCTCGGCGGTGTTCGCAGTAACGAGTGTATTATAACCGCCGCCGCCGCACGTCCGTCCACCGCGGTGGCCGACGTACGTTAGCTGCCTTATCTCCGGCATAACTTACAGAATAACGACATGCATTAGTGTAGTAGAGTTATCAATACATTGTAGCATCTAGATGTTTTGACTGTTGTCTGTAGAGACTCAGGATCTGTACAGCAGCCTTATAAGTGGGGACTGGCTTATGAAAAAGTTTAGTCTTGCTCAGTGCGAAGAAGACCAGCGACAAACTAAGTTATGAATACATTGTACAGTTGAAGTTCTAAATTCTGTTATGTATTTAACAAAAGTCAGTATTGATTTTTACAAACGCCTACTTAGTAGCAAATAGCTTATCCGAAAGTTTTGTCTCTATCGCTCAGTACAAAGGATGCCAGCGACCAGATTTGGTTAAGCTATTCGGCACTTTTATTATGAAACAGGCCCTTACCATTCAAGTTCCTTTCCCAATAGGTACTTTTCAAAGTGTACATTCACTGGTTCTACATGTCACAGGATGTTTACTAGATTTTCTAAGTTCTGACTAATTAACAGAGCAGCCGTATATGGCAAGATATTCCAGCAGATTTCAGTTCAGCGTAATTTGCTTATCAACTACGAGCTAATATGCAAAATGCAGTCGTATCCGTCTTAAAATGCCTAAGTTACGCTATTGCGAAACACGCGTTACCCGTAACGCCGCGATTACCATGCAAATGTTTACCGTAAAACAATGATACACAAGTTTCTAGAAGGTATTGGTCATCTAGTTCTATTAGTTCGATTTCATCGGAATTCGGTCCGCGGCGCCGCGCCCCCCCCGAATCGATCATTTCACGCACCCGTCGCGCATAACGAAAGAACCATTTCCGGCAGATTCCTGGTATTTAGCATTTAATATTTCGCACAATCGAATGTTGGAGCCCGATGTCCTGCGGCGACGCGCCGCCGGTTAGCATTCGGCGCATGTACGCCGATAATAAATTCTTGTGCACTTGCAGTTTCGTAGTGCCGAGA
Source organism: Cyaniris semiargus (assembly GCA_905187585.1). Taxonomy (NCBI): domain Eukaryota; kingdom Metazoa; phylum Arthropoda; class Insecta; order Lepidoptera; family Lycaenidae; genus Cyaniris; species Cyaniris semiargus. Next base: position 8,696,403 of record LR994554.1, on the reverse strand, counting down.
AGCCACGGCTCCCGAATGTTAAACGCCCTATTGTTCGCTAGCCGTCGCGAATCATAACAAACGTCTCATTTGAATCTTATACATATAAAAGTCGATATTAGATCGTTTCTCAGTATTTATGCTGAACCTTGCCTGTCATCGAAGTTTTTTATTGCGACGCTCCGCAGACGATTCGAGGAAGGCCCAGTTAACAGTAACTTAAGAGTAACTGGTAATATCAGTTTTTAATAACGAAGAAGAGTACCTATGTAGGTTGTAATTCTGTATGTACTATGTAGTTTGTAAATCTCTTCTGCTTCTTCTCGGAACTCGTAACGATAAACGGGTCAGGCGAACTTTACATTCAAACTTGAAGCAAAAATTAGGAGTCGTTGAAATGCGTCAACGTAATTTTATTGCTGCCGAAATCTGGTGTATGGAAACATTTCGCATTTATATTCAGTGGTAGGCTATTGTAGGTAACGTCATATTCGCCAATCGCCAGACTATCAGAAAATTATGATCGGTTCCTGTTTCCGACACTTGGCTCATTTAAATACAAAGCCTTTTGGAAGACCGGTAGTGGGCCGCTACGTGAAATTATTATGCGGTCACGGCTACATCCGCTGGACACAGTTGGACATTTGATCTGATATTTTCTGTTATTGAAACGTGAATGAAATATACCACCGTTCATTATCATGAAAATAGAATTGACTATATTGATGGATGGGAAGATTTTTATGAACAACTATATTTTCATTTTTTATCAAGATTGAAAGCATCGCAAGCGCCATGTCACTTAGTGCTTTACGTGAAATCCTATAGAGTAGGTATAGACATTTATATCGCTGTCTAAACCATCTCAAATTCAAGGCAATTTCTTGTCGGGCCCGGATGTCCTGAAAATATAATTAATAAGGCTATTTATTTCCTTTAATGCATTTAAAATATTATATTGTAATTTTCTTTAATGCATTTAAAATATTAGTATTGAGCTTTATATGCAACATTTTACCTATTTCCTGGAATCTCAGAATACACCATGTAGCTTTTATAGATCTCGCAATCTCGACTATATCCGATCTCAGAGTTCAGACGTGCAATGCTATTAACCGTACATATTTGAAATGCAAAAACGTTTAATATGTTGCTCCATCACAGTAGCACGACATCATCACGACGGCTTTTTACAGTCACGAGTTCTGACTCCTAAAGTGTTCGATTGTCCATTAAACACCATTTAGCATCCATTGTTACTTTCTTAATGTCGCTTGGCTTGGCTAAGTTTTTAGTTTGGCTGACTAACTACTTTTTTCCATAGCATTAACCCTCAGGCGAAACGTCTGCTCGTTTCTAGTTTAAAAAACAATACTAGGAAAGTCTCGCTTGTACAGATGTCATGTACAGCATCGTGATCTGTTCCCAGGGCGGCGAGAGCGGCATTCCTTGCCCATACGAGTCGCGCGCCATCTGTCCGCTGTCGTGTCGTGACATACCGGGACGATCAGACATATCCCGGATACGAAGCCGTGTCCGATGTCGTGTCGTTGTGTACCGGGACGATCAGACAGTCCCCGGACACGGCAGCATGTCCGATGTTGTGTTTAATGTACTTACCGGGACGATCAGACATATCCCGGATACTAAGGCATGATCGATGTCGTGTCGTTGTGTAGCGGGACGATCAGACATATCCTGGATACGTAGGCGTGTTCGATGTCGTATCGTTGTGTACCGGTACCATAGGACATTCTCTGGATACATCACACGACAGCATGTCCGATTTCATGTCGTTATGTACCTTGATGATCGTAACGACACGACGTTACGTACCTGGGGTCCGATTTCATACGCCAAATGACACTACGAGGCCTCTCTTACTCGCTCGTAAAATAGCACGTGAGCGTGAGTAAGATAGCCGACAAACGTAGAGGCGTTCGAACTTCGAGCTAAAAGAATCGGACCCCTGACGACATTCCCTGAACGCCGCGGCATGTCCGCAGTCGTGTCGTTACGTACCGGGACACCGCAGCAATCGCAACTGCTCTCTTCCTCCTCATGGTTTTTGCCCCGCTTCCTGTGTTTAACGTGACCAACGGTTGTATTACCTTCGCTTTATGTAATTGAGAACTAAATGTTTTGTTTTGCCGGCATTATTTTTTTTTTCTTTCTACTATTCTTGTAACTTCATTTTTATAGGCTTTACTTATATTGTCATCATTATGAAATCTTATCCCACAGAAATGACTGTGAAGAAGAACCTGCAGGCTTTACACGGTGGCCGTTTACCTATTACCAATTCACCAGCTATGTTCTACAGTGTCTACCGTACCCTGCCTTATGAATTCATATTTCAACGTATGGAATTCTAAAATATTCCTGCATTTTCCTCGTAAACTCCTACGGATATTAATAAGGTTCCGATCTATTTCTATAATGTATATTTTATATTCTATCCGTGTAGTTTATAAGATAAGCTCAAGAAAATGAAGCGTCTGTAAGCTTTAACTTTTCCGACTAGAAAATCCAATCTTAAGAGATTCCTTTGATTTTAACCTAGACCAAGGTGCAGTTTAATATTATGAAATATATTGACCGCTTTTATTATTTTAAATCTTATACTGCAACGTTATAAATTTATAATAGAGCAATTTTAAACATAATCCCACTTATTAAAAAAATGTTTCCTCCACGAAAATCTTTTTTGCTGTCAGTGTTAGGTACCTATGTATTATCGTGAAGAAATATTAACATGGGAAATTATTATCCTGAATATAAAATAAATATTTCAAAATATGTCACAACGATGTTATATTAAAAATGCACGTGACACATCATAAATTTCAATATAATATTTGTATGCTCTCTCGACGCGAAAGTTTCTTTTCCACGAATCGTGGAATTATTCAGTGTGATGTGAAATATAATATTCCGATAAACGTGAACTGTGCATGCGATTGTGATTCATCGCTCGAGACTCGAGGGCCGACACACTTACTAAAATATCGAAAATGGGGACGAGGCAGTAACGATTATTGCGTGTATATTATATACTGCCAGGGAAATGGCTCTATCGTAATACTTTGTGCGTTTTGTGCTGTGCTGTGCTGTCAGGAACCTCCTACTGCACACTTATCGTGGTACTTTGTGCGTTTAGTAATTGCCTAATGAAACCTCTTACTACACGCTTAGCATGGCCACCATAGGGGCTTTCCACAGAAGACATAGTGACAGATTGACGAAGGAAACCGAAGTGTCTCCACTCAAGAATAAACTGATGGCGTTAAATATTTTCTAGATTAGATCTAGAAACTAGACGGTGATGATCAGTTAATAAACTAAGACAAAGGCAAGGCAATTTCAGAGAAAAGGCTTCACTAGAAAGACAACTTCAACTTAAGTCCGCTGGTATTCCCCAAGTTCTTTGTATATATAAGTACACAATAGTTGTCTATTTCAATACCTACTTTTCCAGTTCTTATTTAACCAATTGACTTATACTCAGTAACGTTTAATATAACCACAGATTTCAGTACAATGTAAGTAAATCAATATTGTTTTTCGAAGAAATAACAATGGCTGCGACTCGCGACCTCTCGCACCAATGCGTCAGTACCTAGAAGTACAACTCGTAGCAAAAACTCCCAACACAATGTTTTCCGCAAAGTGATGGCTCAGCTAGATTTATATAAAAGTCTTCATTTTACTCGTTCACCTATAGCGCAATTAGTTTTTGCCGGCAACATTATAGGTGCACCGATACGGTGCTGGGCGAATGTGAGCTCTATATCCCAGCAATAGAGCCGCTCGCAATTAGGTTCTAGGTGCTCGGCTGACCGTTGGTTTCGTCGTAGCGTTCTCGCTGCACCCCGGCTCCGTTAGCTGCAAGAAATTGCCTTCTATCCATCAGTTACTTCTGCAAGTCGGTTATTAATTGAAATAGCTAGTAAGCGAGCCCCCACTTTTTGCCCGCCCTAATCGTTGTTGTATTAAAATAATTGTGTTTTTCCAAACACGGGTAATTGCGAGCGACGACATTAAGTGTAATTAGCAGTACGGAATCGCCGAAATGAGTATGAAGAACATCTGATTAATGTATTTAAATGCTGCGAGATTTTGCCGATTACAGTAACCTGTAATCGGCAAAATCTCGCAGCATGGATTTGTCAACATGGATTTGGACTTGATATCGCAAGCGCCATGTCACTTAGCAAGTTAGCAACGCGTTGGGTTGAAAGTTTAAACGAATACATTTTTCATTTCCAAATTCTCTATGAAATTGTCGAATGCGAGTTGTATCAGTTTCTTATAAACTTACGCCCAGAAGAAGTAAAATTTTATATTACGCTTGCATATGGAGAAAAGCTTTCTTTACATTGCATATTTTCTTTCCACTCACGTTTTTATTATATTTTGCTGTTTATTTCTTAAGTTGCAAAGCCGATTAGTATCGGACGTGCAGGATGCTAGACGTAACTTCCATTTAAATTATTTTCTCTATGATGACATTGTGAAAATTACCAAGAACTAGACAATGTTAACCTAACTAATTGTCATCGCTTATAAAATACTTGTAAATGGTAAACTACAGTCTAATAACTCGTTGCAGCTTTTTGCGCCAAAAAGAAAAAGCACGTAAACAAACATACCTTTTTCATATGCCATTACATCGCTTTTTACTCACAATTAAACCTGTATTTAAACATAGGTTCAATAGAAACAAGTAGTAATGAGCGTACACGGTTATAGTATCGACGGTATAATTTGGTCGCTTTCCAAGAACGTGTATTTTCCTTTTTTCCCACAAGCTACGATTGTCATCGGTGCGTGACGTGTGATCACGTGATGACGGCGCACGGGGGAGTGTGACACATGCACTAGGGGTCCGTAGTGGAGAATAGAAAACACTGGTTGACCCGGCAAACGTTGTTTTATCATATACATGTAATTGTACTGTAGGTTAGAGGTGGAAATTCATGGTAAACAGCAATAAAACACAATTTACATGCACTTTTTCCACTTTATTTAGTAATTTTTATCAATTTTATTTTATTTATTTACCGATTTTCAGACATACCCGATGTAGCGCGCACACTTTTAACAAAATCGTTCCAGCGTTTTGGAGGATTTTGGCAACAAACACTGCGACACGAAAAACTTTAACATTAAGTAGATGTTGCCCTACATTTTTATTTTTACCTAGTTTAAGTTTATGTCTATGATTGATGCTATTTATACATTATTTTCAGACCCACTCTCCCCGTGTATCACCTTTGTATATTTTGTATATATTTTAGAATAGAGCTATTTTCAGTAATCCTTACCTAAATTATTTACGTGTACATAACATGGTTTATTAGTGACCATTATTGTAATTGAAAGCTGCTTCTTAAAACAACAACTATTTTAATGATAGCTGCAGAAAAGTGTAGAGCTATCTAATTGACTATCTAACTTCGCATTTGGTGCATCGACTTACCTTTGCAACGGTGTTTAAAATGATGATTCCATTCTAAAGTCTACTTTAACTAAAGTATACTAAACTACGGGTCCCTTGCATTACCCAACTCTCACTTGGCCGGTTCTCCGTCCGAAGACACAAGCAAAACAAAGGAAGTTGCGGCCGCGTCGTTTCTTTAGTGTCAATTTTGTGCCCGCTGGAGCGCTCGCAGCTCCAATTTTGAGCTACAGTGTCATTACTGTCATTAGTATGCTTTTTGTGGGCAATTTAAAAATTATAAAATATCTCTGGAATTACAAATTCAGTGTTTGGGCATTTTATTTTTTAATAACGTATGTACGAGTAGATACGAAATTACATGTTTGATATTTTTAACTAGTTCCCTCCGAAGTCCGATTGTTTTTCGACTTATATGTTTTGACCTTTAAAGTGCGCAAGTAGCGCAAGTCATTGTTAAATTATATATCAGTTTTATATATCGTAGAATTTCAGAAATTCTACGTGATGGACTCACTTTTTATTTAAAGTATTTTTAGAGCGGTAGAGAGCACTTGACATAGTGTTCGAGGACTCAGGAGTGACTCGTAAACAAAATCATAGTAAACAAGATATATACTTCTAAAAATCTATTACCTACGGATTTCCGACATACAAAATCTTTTTATTTTTAAAATTCTTTATTATACACACAAAATTAAAACTTTACCATTTTAGTATTTTCGGTAAGAATGTTCAATTATATGTAGAACCGTTTTTTAGACATGACTCTACCGATCAACATAGAGCATGATCTACGCTTCATTTTAACATGCCCACAGTTTAAAGCCTACGCTGCAAAATAAAATCATGATAACCGGAAGGCAATATTATGAAATGAAGCATATTTACAATGTACATAAGTAAAAAGGTAAAGACAAAAATATTTAACGTTTCAATTGCAGACGTTCATTGACTCGTCGGTCGCCGTGCAGACGCTGCATCGTTTTTGTATAGAAATATGTTTTTTTTTTGTGCCCAGTTACGAAATTTAAAGCGTAAATTATAACCTGCGCGGAGGATGCACGCGAATGATTTGCGGCCAGACTGGACTGCAACCCGATACACCGCAGGGTTGTCTGCATGGTCAGCACCACCAAAATAATCATTTTATTATTAAGCTATTGCATAGCTTTTATCGTGGGCTTTGAGCGCGGCGACCGAATCAAGAAAATTCGTAACGAAAGAACCTAACTCACCCCACTCCGCGTGGTGGTTGTGTGCGTGCGACTAGACGTATGCGAATTATAATTGCATAAGTTGATTAAAAATGCAATGCAATAGCTTTACCGCGGCAGTCCTCGAGTGTCACACGTATTTTTTTTTTCTTTTGTAAAACACTTATCTTAAACTATGATTTAGGAGAATTTTAAAATCCTAAATGAAAGCCAACTTAAAAGAGATTTCAAGTTTCTACTTTCTAGCTTTGAGGGTTTGTGGGTTCTATCAGACATCCTAAGTCTTGATTTTTTTTGCTGGCTGTACTGGTATGGTGGGCAGCCCTGGCTCTCCAGGTCAAAGACCGGTTCGTCTTTCGGAAACATTTCGGACTGACGGGCCCGCGGCCTGCGTGACCTCATCGCTGGTGAATTATTTCAATCGGCCCTGTCCGTTCTTTTTCTTGTTCTATGCAAATTCCGTCTGATGAGTCCTGATGTAATTGAGGACCTTATCGGGTTTCGTGTTGCTGACATAGAGCTAGTAATGTGCAGAGAGCTATTACAAGACTCTACCTACTTTAATGTATGAATGCATTTTGCAATAAGGTAGAGACTTGTTATATTATAAGTAATCGTAGATCAAAATAACATATTGTATGTTTTTCGCAATAAATAGTACAGATTTTGATTCAGTCTCAACATTTTAAAGACAGATTTGATTTATTACCCGTTGAAAGGTCGTTAAAACATTTTAAATTTTAAACACAAAATTGAATAATATACTCACACAAGCTACTGTTATTGTGTTATTTATTGTCGTGTATTTACATAAATACATGATAATTTTATCGTAAATTTCAATGTTTTGTTCGGAAATCGGAATACAGAATACACAAATGTGTCAAACAATGAATCCGTAGAACATTTCTCGAAATATAAGGATACCGAATAATGTATTGAATATAATATAATGGAAAATTTATAATACAATATGAAAATGCTATTTCGGGCGCTTTATAACAACCCGTTTCCGGAAAATTAAATATAGACAATTTAATTTCGGTACAACATTTCATAAATATGTTATTTATGATTGAATGAATCTGACGTCATAAAAATCATCGGAAATATTATTATTATATTATACTTGCCGGTTCGAAAATTGAATCAGGAAATCTCTAGCAGCTGTATAATAAATAGTCAGAAAAGAGTTCTTACAAGTCAAGCTTCTTTTCTATTTAAATAAGATTCTGACTTAGCTCAAATAGCCGCTAAAATAACTCTATTAACAATCTTGCCGTATTAGAAGCAGGCTTTAATTTTATTAAAGTCAATTCACACTGCACCGGCACGAGGCGTTGCAATAAAAGTCTAAATAAGCCATGAATCGACGCGTCACGTTGCAATGTGCACTGACCCTAAGTTAAATTTTTAAATATTCACTTCAAGCGCCGGCAAAAAGAAATTCAAGTGCGTTTAAGTGCAGGCGTCGGTGCTTTGCGATGGTAAAAGGGTTACAGCATTATGATAATTGTGCCCTCACCTGCACATGCCAGCCGGTACCTACATTTGCACAGCCAACAAAAAACACCTCACAAAGCGAACCGGCCTTTTTCCCCGCCAAGATATTATGGATTTCCGTCGTATTACATCATGTTTTCTCTTTTTCTGCGAATTGTCTGTACCTCCGTCGTGTAAAAATTACTGTGACACATACGCGGTTCTGCAGAAAAATGTATCACCGCGGCGTATTGGCACCTCAATGGTGAAAGGAAATATGTACATCGCCAGGTATTCATTCTGGATCAAGTTTAGGTACATTATGCTACGACAGATAGGTCAGAAATCAAATGTGTATGGGATTTGACATAATATATTATTATCGCAAGCAGAAAGGACAATGGTAAATCATGGGACATTGCCATTTGCCATAGTGCTTACTTTCTGTCGAAAATAGTGTCAAAATACCAAACGTCTACGAGTTGTATAACCAGTTCAGTCAATTATGAGTTTGAGTTTTAAGTCCCTTTCTTTCCTTATGTCTCTTGAGTCTTGACAAACGACGTTTTTAGTTAGCTACGTTTGTAGAATACGTTACTTAAAAAAAACAAGAAATATACAGGGTGTAACAAAAATAAGTGATAATACTTTAGGCTGTGTACGTGTTACTTGTAGAGAGTTCACTGTGAAAGTAGCAGCGCTGAAAGACGAAATTTTTTTTTCACTTTTGTATGGGCAAGTGCCCGAGCGTCACGAGTTTCCCCATACAAAAGTGAAAAAAAATTTGGTCTTTCAGTGCTGCTACTTTCACAGTGAACTCTCTACAAGGAACACGTACACACCCTTAAGTATTATCACTTATTTTTGTTACACACTGTACATTCATTTATTTCAAAAAGCATTAGCAAGCTAGCAATAGGTATGGTGCCTTAATATTAGATTGCAACAATCAGATAATACAGTTAGTATAATGAAATACCTTAAACGTGCCTTTATTAACAACTAAGCCACGTCTTAAACCTTAGTCACCAATCATGACCTAATTTATAAACAATCTCGCAAGATTATTAGCTCTTTATTTTTATTTTCTTGGGCTTAACTTTAAACGTTCGTGTCTAGATATATGACTCATTTTAGGATCGTGGCGGTATTTTTTTTTATTTCATATAATATAAGAAATTAAAAAAAAATAGTAATAAAGTACAAGAACAGTATGACAGCATGGCTACAGCGCACCTAGCGGAACTCTATTAAAGGAATACTTATAGATTAATTAACAAAATAATTCAGTATTTTTTGTTCAATAACTTAGGATTATTTTTATTTGATGTATAGCTATTGCAGGATAAGTTGAAGTAAATTATGTCTCTTAGATATTTTATTAACTTTGTTCCATAAAGCTTAAAATATGCAGAGTATCCATAACTCGTGTGTGTTTACAACATTAATCGCATTTTTCCTGAAAACCCAAGCCGCGAGCGATATCTAAAGACTAAACTCATAATTTAGTATTTGCACAGTATAAAGAAAATACAGTAAGTAGATTTTCATACTAGACTGCCTAAATCGGGCGCACGCACACATTACCGCGATTTCAGATAACTTTGTGCAGCAAAACATGGCTGTACCTGCGCGCAATAAACCCTGTATATATACTGTATGATATTTATACTTCAGTATCTGCTGCATGTTTAATAGCCGAAATGTATGTTTCAATAAATTAAGTAAATAAGGGTACAACAGGGGTGCTACTTGCTACGTTACATAACAAGAAGAACGTGAGTGAAAGATGTAAGATATTTTTAAATCTAATCGGAATTACAAAGAAATTGATCTATGAATTTGTTCCTAGGCAGTCCCCTGAATCCCCTCTTGACAGAAGTACGATAAAACCTTACCGATAACGAGGGAAATCTAGATATTTTCTACTGTTGGTACAATTTCTTGGAGGTGGCAACCCTGTTGTACTAGCATCTAATGGATATTCAGCAGGTCGGTTCTCGGAACAATCCAGCGCGGCCTTGCGAGTGGCGATCAAACGTGTGTTTGTTTTACTTTCAAACGTTTCAAAAACGGCTCCCGCAAAATTTTACAGCTCAGAGGAGTCAGTGTTTGCGCGCGCGTTCCGTGAACACAGCTGGGGCGGATCAGCTATAAATATTTGGCGCTTGAGTGCTAGCACTTACAGCTTTCTAGGTTTTAGACGACAGGGTGATTTTATTAGTGACTGAATGTTGCCTGCAACTTCTTTCGCTAAAATTCGTTTGTCGGTACCTTTTTCCCGGATATAAGTATTCTATATGTTAGTTACGGAATCAAAATATTTTCATACTAAATTTTATCAAATTCGGTACTGCGTCTTAAGCGCGAAAACTTAAGAGGTCAACAGAACAACCAGACATACAGAATTTCGCATATATTGATGATAATAGAATACGAGGAAAATCACAGCCTATAACACAGATATGTAGACTTAAAATCCCTTCAGATTTAAGACAAAGGTCCTTAGAGACATAATTCCAGTAAAATGTCTGCTACAAACCCCCTGGTCACATCGACGTAAACTGTTCTCGAAAATGGGGTCTTTTGAAGTGATCCAATCATTTCCAAGACTTACTTTTACAAACCAAGGTCCCTTAGTTCCGTTTTATTAACACAGTTAGCCGCTTACTTTGAAAACTAGGAATAATATTATAATGCTTTACGTGAAAATGTTTTGTCTCAAACGATTTATTTAACTGAATTTAAATAAGTTAAGAACTAATAAAGTATACCCTGGTATAAGCTACTTTCAGTATCAACCGGGAAAAATATTCGTTTTAAGCAGCACAACCAAATGTCCTGAGAAAGGCTTGAAATTGTTGAAAACTTAAGTGATAGCTATAACGTCTTGAGATACATCTTGATCATAGAATGACGAAATAATTTCATGATGTTTATTTAATGTTTTATTAAGTTCCTTTTTTAGGGTTCCGTACCCAAAGGGTAAAAACGGGACCCTATTACTAAGACTTCGATGTCTGTCCGTCTGTATGTCATCAGGCTGTATCTCAAGAACCGCTATAGCTAGACTTCTGGAATTTTCACAGATTGTGTATATATCTGTTGCCGCTTTAACAACAAATACTAAAAATAAAATAAAGTTAATATTTAAGGGGGGCTCCCATACAAGAAACGTGATTTTTTTTGGCCTTTTTTTGCTCGTAATCAATAATGGTAACAGTTAGGCACTTGAAATTTTTATAAAATCCTTAATTATATTTGTACTTTAATAATTAATAATAAAATTAAAATAAAGTAAATATTTAAGGGGGGCTTCCATAGAAAAACACAATTTTTGTATGTACTATCAGAGAAGTCCTAGGCAGATGGGGGACCTGCGTAGTTTGGTCGTGTTCCGTAAAACCCATCAGACCGATCACAGCTAACATTGAATTGAAATAAGCCGACCAAATGACGTAGGTACGCCAACTCCCTAGGAATCAACTTCTCTGATAGTCCATGAATGATGGAACCTTAATCGCTGTTCTGAATATCTTGCTTTGAGGATGTTGATTCAGCTCTCACGGTAGGGACTAGGGAGATAACATCGTCACCTAGTGTTAATAACGTAATAGTGTTCTGGGAACGGCAGCTGCATGTCCCGCGCCATTAGCAGATTGTTTCTCGTACCTTATCTGCTTTCGGGGAATCAGTTATCGCCTTATCACTTTTCCCAATACGATTAGGTCACGTCGGTCCGTTTTTAGGGTTCCGTACCCAAAGGGTAAATACGGGACCCTATTACTAAGACTTCGTTGTCTGTCCGTCTGTCTGTCAGTCTCCAGGCTGTAACTCAAGAACCGCTATAGCTAGACTTTTGAAACTTTCACAGATTGTGTATATCTGTTGCCGCTATAACAACAAATACTGAAAATAAAATAAAGTTAATATTTAAGGGGGGCTCCCATACAAGAAACGTGATTTTTTTGGCCTTTTTTGCTCGTAATCTATAATGGTAACAGCTAGGCACTTGAAATCTCACAAAATCCTGAGTTATATTTGCACTTTAGTAATTAATAATAAAATTAAATAAAAGTAAATATTTAAGGGGGGCTCCGATACAAAAAAACACAATTTTTTGTCTACTTTCGCTCTATACCGGTACGGAACCCTTCATGCGCGAGTCCGACTCGCACTTGGCCTATTTTATTTGAGTATCGATTCTGATTTCGAGTATCTTATCGGTCGATTTCAGGGTAACCCGCGATTCTATTAGTGCAACATTTGTTCCTTGATCAATCATGTCCGTTTTCCTGATTCCAGTATTGACTTCTTTGGTTTGGCAACGTTATCGCATCGTTCAATAAGTATTGGATGAATGTAATTTATTACCAAGACGAAAATAATAATAAGATGTGTATCGTCTGCACATATTTTTTCTTTTCCTGTTTCATTAATTCTCGTTTCTGAAAAAATTGCCAACTTGCAATTCGTCCTGTGCGATGTGACGATATCTTTGATCATAGCTAACGTGACCATTTATATTTTGTCAGAGCGGGACATCTGCGGAATTATACATAAAATAAAATAAAAAGTCGGCCAAGTGTGAGTAGGACTCGCGCACAAAAGGTTCCGGAGTTACAATTATAAAGCAAAAATAGGCACAAATTGTGTTTTTTTGTAATAAGAGTACTTAATATGAATTATTTAATTATAAATTTTATTTTCATTTAATTATTAATTATGAAAGTATAAATACAATTGAGTATTTTGTTATTTCAATTGGTGTTAGTCTGCTGCTATTATTGATATCGAGCAAAATATGGTAGAATAATCACGATTGTTGTATGGGAGTGCGTTACTTCCAAGCATTGCAAACGTAAAAATATTTTTAAATTATGGTTTAGTCTGTTTTCAAAAGCGGGACAATTTCGAGGTTCGACCTCGCTCGCAGGGGACACCGGGACAGACTGCCTGAAAGCGGGACTGTCCCGCCCAAAGCGGGACGTATGGTCACGTTAATCATAGCATGCCTCAATTCCTATACCTATACCGAGGATATCGAGCCCTGCGGGAAGTACTTTTCTAGCATAAAAATATTGAAATCCCCTTTTTTAAAACGTTCATGTTTTGATTTAAAGATTTTTGTCTGTGCCTTGATATCAGAGGCTGCGTAAGGCGTGGGCGATGTGGGCCACCGCCTACGGCCTCGCGGTCCAAGGAGCCTCGCGCCTCTCGTACAGCGTTTTTTTTTTCGAATTTTTGATATTATATATGTCTCTCAACAAAATCCGACCTCTTGCGTCATCCATCAGGGGGCCTCGCAAAATATATCTTGCCCACATCAAATTTTGGTCTAGCTCCGCCATTGGTTGATCTGCTCTCATTTTATAACAATACCCTCCCTTGTTGACAGGTTCAAGGACGGCGTGGCGTACCCGTGGTCGGCAGGCGTGTCCAACCTGATCCTGTACCCCGAGGCAGCGAACCAGACGCTGTACACGCGCCGGGCGACCCGCGCTGACTCTGGCAACTACACCTGCAGACTGTCCAACGACACGCACAGCGAGACGCATACTGTGGGATTGGAAATTCTAGGTAAGGGTCAGTGGCGGATTTACAAATTTGCCGCCAGTAGGCTATTCAATTTTTGCCGCCCCTACTTACCTTTGAACAGGGCCCCCGCTACCATATGTGCAATGTGTGCAATGCACACGGGCGCCACCCTCTAGGGGCGCCAAATCGCCATCTTTAGGGGCGCCAAAACCAAGGACCCAAAAAATTTGCCTAAAGGGGCGCCAAAATCCTTTTTTTTCACACAGGCGCCAGTAGCCCTTACGGGGGCCCTGCCTTTGAAATTCCACAATAATTATTATGTTAGTTTAACTCACAATCATATTAATAACATTTATTCTGAAATTGCAACTTTATGATTTGTTTTCTATCGTGCTCATTACATCGGCTTTTTCCCGTTATTAGTATGATTGTGAACTAGTAGGGCAGTCAGTGAAGGTTTTCACCTCCGATTTCGTTGAACCTCCATCGAATTTCTTGAAAATTTAAGAAACAAAAGTGACATAGTGCCAACTTGCGCTTTTTCCCTGGGGGTCATCAATTTTTTTGGGGTCACAAATTAATTCAATCAACAAAACTTGGTTGACTACTGAACCCTAAAACGGAACCCTAACAAGCTGATTTTTTGTATCTTGATAGATTAATAGTTATATAATTTAAGAATAACATTGTCCTACAAATAGAACAATCCATATTTTAGGACTATCAAATCAAAGTATGAAATCCTTTCTATCTCTGTTAGCTACCACTTTCGAGATTTTTCGCAAATAAAAATGTTGTTCGTCTTATCAAAATGAAGCTACTCACAAAAAATTAGCTTGATAGTAATTTTAAAAAAATGTTCTAGGGCTCCCGTACTAAAAATGTTGATGTTTAATTTGTTTTAAAAAACTTTTTTTTTTTCAGATAAAGCTACGGACGCACCGAAAACAATGTTCATTTCGAAGGACCAGTGGGTGAAGGAGGGCAGCGCGGTGCGCTTGTTCTGCGAAGCCCTCATAGGTGGGTGTATTTGTTTTAAAAATGGAACATCTTGTTATTTTTAATTTTTTTCTTTTTTTACGGCCAGCACAAATTGGTGTTGCAACAATAAAATAATATGTTCAAACTTTTTTTAATTGATGTTGTTTTGTTTCTAGCGAGTTCATACCTTGCTGACGCTCGGAGCGACTTGAGGTGGTGGAAAGTCTTCCCCAATGGAACTGACGGTGAACTGTTGCCGTCACAGAATGAAATTAGGACGAAACGGTAAGATATTTTAAATACATACTGGGGCTTTTTATTTTTATGGTTATGTATGATTACACCCTTTACTAATAAAAAATGTGTTTTATTGCTGAGACATTCGCTTTGCGTATCCGTAAATATTCATATTATTCGTCAGTTTCTAAATAAACCATATTTTTACCAATCTATCTATATTATTTTCATCAAATATATCATCTTTTTTTAATATCAGTGACGACGTGGAGGACATAATCGGTTCGTACCTGAGCATCGAGCGCGTGTCGGCGGCGGACTACGGCACGTACGCGTGCGTCGTCCACAGCAACGACGTCGTGTCGCGCAGCTACGTCACCGTGCATTATAAACGTGAGTGACGTCACTGATAGAATACGTCCATTAAGACTGGCCATAGAATAGACGGACCGCAAGTTGCAGTCGGGACCGGCTCCTCTAATGCGGTCGCATTGAAATTGCATTTGAAAGAACTGCTCGAGCGGTCCGTGTATTGCGGATATGAATTTAGTATGAAAACTGCAATTCGCCGTGCGGCGACCGCATTTTGCAGTCGGTTTCGACTGCAAAATGCGGTCCGTCTTTGGCCGGCCTAATGCATCGTTACCTTTCCGTTATAAACGTGAGTGACGTGATGTCCGGTCGGTGGGATACGTCCACCTATCGTTACTTATCTACTACAACGTGAGGGACCCCGCAATCGAGAGCGAATACGTCAATACATCGATTACTTGTATGTTTCACTGTCTCGTGAATATATTGCTATAATTGCTCCTATACCGCCTCTGCGGGAACGAGATAGTGATTGATGGACCACAAAACTCCGCTATATTTTGTTTTATTTACTCGTTCACTCTCATTGTTCGAGTTTCTTCTAAAGAAAGAATTATTAGAGATAGAATAAGCCTCGGCTTACATAATATGTACTAGATATTATGTACACAGTGCGTGCGCGCTGAAGTAAAAGTGTGTGCGTTTACGAATCTCTTCGTATAGTGTATTTTTCGAGGCGATATTATATTGGTTCGTGTATTTATAAATGTTTATACTGTGTTAACATTGATTCACAGAAACAATGATTGTGTATTAAAAACCACAGCTAAACACACAAACATTCCATTCAAATTAACAATAAACGTTAACGTTTACAGACGGCCGTGTGTGCGGGTGGGA
Organism: Cyaniris semiargus; assembly: GCA_905187585.1. Lineage (NCBI taxonomy): Eukaryota > Metazoa > Arthropoda > Insecta > Lepidoptera > Lycaenidae > Cyaniris > Cyaniris semiargus. The sequence goes on along the minus strand of LR994554.1, from coordinate 8,680,296 downwards.
GGAGTCAGGGGGCGTGCCGTGGCGGGCGGTGGCTGCGTGCGGCGCGAGCGTCGTGCTGGCGGGCGTGCTGCTGGCGGCCGCGCACCGTCGCTACACGCCGCGTCTGCTGCTCGCGGCACGACACGCGCGAGCCCGGGCTGCGGGCGCCGCGCAGCGGGCACGAGGTATGTTTACATATAATACGTGATACTGTGGTCAGTGACATGATTGTTTAGCTTATACTGAAATGTCTGATAGATAAATAGGGTATTCGACTCAAAATATAACTCGTCGAAAATACAATAGAGGTATAGAGATCTCACAACGATGGAGCTGCGAACTGGTGTCGCAAATTCGAAACTTAAAATAGATTATTAACTCGATATGTAAGTCATTCCTGCACGGTCTGTATAGAGCTGAAAATGTCGTGTCAAGTAGGATATACTACTGCAATTTTTTCACGCTAGAGGAAGCACCAGCACAGACAGTAAACAGATTAAAGTTAACACTAATAAAACACAATTTTTCGTGCACTTTTTCCACTATATTAAGAAATTATTATAAATTTTAACAAATTACACGACCGATTTCGAAACCGGTCGTGTAATTTGTTAAAATTTATAATAATTTCTTAATATAGTGGAAAAAGTGCACGAAAAATTGTGTTTTATTAGTGTTCAACATGAATTTCCACCAAGAACCAACAGTACAATCAATTACATAGATTAAAGTTAATTCGACGTTTGGCAACGTTTCTGTCAATATTCTGATATGACGTTGAATTTTGATTGGATTATTTACTGTATGATCTAGTAGCGACACCTGCTCCGCGTTGTACTCCCTATTCTCAGATTTGACATTTTACTTGACGGCAATTTATACCTAAGGTTTCAAGTTCTCCGAACCTTAGAGGTTTTTCGAACCTTACCGCTGTATGTTTTATTTGTTTTCGAATAGATGTAATGAATACTTATAAGATTATTAAATCGAAAGAGATAAGGTTATCTGACATAAGCTGTCCTGGGTGGGGAATACCTCGTAACAGTGACTCATGGCAGCGTCTCGGTGATAAGCGGTAGACTGATAACACCGGTAGCAGCTCTCGGAGCTGTTGTCCTACTTCACTAACACAGATCTACTTCTTATATAGAACGCTTTAAATCATATTACTTTTCATTAAGCGTCTCAAACAATGCGAATTGATTTTAACATTTTCTTTATTTTTTACTTTTTCTCTAGTATCGGCAATTCGATATTCAAATTGTATGTATTTTTTATTACTTTTCTGTAGTGTTGGAGAAGGAATTCGACGTGCTGGTGTGCTCGACGGCGGTGGACGCGGAGCTGGTGCGCGGCGCGCTGCTGCCGACGCTCGCGCTCAAGTACAAGTACCGCGTGCTCGCGCGCACGCTCTCCAACAACCCCGACAACTGTGAGTACACGGAATTTGTGGGAATTCGAGCGAAGGACCCTTAGATTTGCCTAGCGAAGAGTCGGTCAATGGTCATGCAGAAGTCCACTGTAAATTAAAAAAAAAGTAAAATTTCGATAGAGCGATTTAACAGCCGTCACAATTAGTATTAGTTTTATTACAAGGTGTATGTTTAGCCTATTTTGCCTACAAACACGTGATGTGACGTGGCCTGATCTAGTTGCCTATGAAAGCTAATAATAAATTAAGTAAATACGTAGCGCACAAAACTTTCTCTGGAAAACCGACATTTAATGAACAGACAAATATTTTATCATGTTTCTAAAAGCCGTGCCATATTTTACATTAAAGTACAAATAATTATGATTCTCTTTCGTCAGGGTACAAGGAGATAGTGTGTGAGGTGGGGCGGTGCCGGTCAGTGGTGGGCGTGGTTTCGCCGGCGCAGCACACGCCCGCGCAGCTGCTGACGGCGCTGCGACAGCTGCGCGCGCTGCCGCTGCCGCCCGTCGTTGTGCTGCTGCAGGTAAACAGCGCCACAGGATTAAAACATGATGTCTATGTTATCTAGCAGTATTTAGCGCCTACTTGAACTATGAGTTAACTTATTCTGTATCTATTTGTGTGGACCTGTAATAGGCTTTCTAGTTTCTAGCTAATATATTTATTGTTTTATTGATATCTGTTGGTCTTCCTGTAAAAATAATATAAATAAAATAAACCCTAAATCCCTAATCGCGGTACGTTATACTTAAAAGCTAAGGGAGCTTTTAAGTATAACGTACCGCGATTAGGGATTTACAGACCTTGAATTTTTTAAACACTACCTACATAGTATATTTTACGACAGCAGCTGCCATTACAATAACTTTCATATTCCAGGACCTGCCCAAACTGAAGCGCGAGGCGAAGGAGTCGGGCGAGAGCCTGGTGAGCGTGCTGCGGCGCACGCGGCTGGTGGCGTGGCGGCACGTGCACGAGCGCGCCTTCTGGACCGCACTGCGCCTCGCCCTGCCCCTGCCGCCGCCCCCACAGCCCGCCAGGGAGGTATGTACACGATCAGATAGAGTCAAGAAGTCTAAAAAATCTTTTGGTGGTCAAAGAATCCGCCATCTTGTTAAATGTCACTTGAGACATTTTACAAGATGGCGGATTATTTCTATACGGCTAAATTACCATTTTCAATAACAGCTGTTTTGTTTTTCGCTCTCTATAAAGTCGCGAAGAAAATGCCAGACAAGCTATTCACTATTTACTATAATGTAATAGGCCCTAAATGTACCATTTTCACAAAATTTCATTTTTGTTGCAGGAAAAAACTGAAGTCGAAGAAACCGGGAACCCGAATTCGGGAAGTATGACGGCCCTTGTTTGAGGAAACTGAGCTATGAACACTTAAAGTGCTAGTGTAGGTGACAGTGTGAACGTTCAGAACTATCGCCAATATACGAAGACTGTGAATATAGTATTTAAATTTCTTGTATCACATAACTAGGTGTAAGTCAACTGGAAATTGGTGTTACGGCAAACGAGTGGTCCATTTTTGACCGCTACTGCTATGCCAAAATATCTTAAGTATGGAAATTTTCATTTCTAAAATGTTCAAATTTGGATCATTTGTTGCTCTAATCAAAGCAGAATATATACGCACATCTCAGTATTAACCTATGGCAATTTTTTTGTGTCTATACTTGGATCTTGTACTATTACGAATTTGTATTCAGTAACATAACATCTAGCAAATAATTTTCCTAAATCTATTTTACTTTCCACATTGAGTGACAAAATAATGTAAGTGTAAATCCAACTTAACACTCACAATAATTCTCTTACATTACTCACTTTTTATTCTCATGATTTATTCACATTCAAGCATAGACACACTTACGTTGCACAAATCTTAATTATATTTAAATACATTATGGCTTGACTGTAACCAGTATAAAATTAATTGTAGGCTTACATTAGTGTAAAATATAAGTCGCTTCCAGAGTATATACATGTTACATATACATGTTACTAAACTAGTGCTTAAATCCCCCATATTATAAAAATATTTACTCATGGGCTTGTGCTAAGCCATGTAGTTATCTTTGTCTGTCAAATGACTTTTCTAATGTATCTTGACTGAGACAGCAACATGGATTAGTAAACGTCGAGTAAAAGTTTTTATTAGTAAAGGGGTATTGTATTAACAATATACTTACCAGTTTTCTAAGATCTCAGCTAAATTCTGAGTGGTGTATAGAAATTTCTCCTTTTTGGTTGTGTATCCTAAATAATATCATGAAAATAGTGAATTAAAAATAGTATTTATCTATTATGGCAGCTAATATAATTCCTGCTTACTATAATCTTGTTTAATTACTTGTTATGTTTAATTTTTAAGTTGTCCTATATTTTCATTTCGTGGTAGTGAAGATGTGAAATATTTTCGTAAATGTTAGTAATATACTCAAAGAGTTATTTGTTAGGAACGTATTGTAAGTATTATATTTTTTAGTTTTAATTATTTTTAACAGCGAGGGTGTAAATGTCTGCCTACTCGAATGTTTTGTGAGCGACCTGCACATTCTATGTTTTAATTTTCTATTTTCATGTTTCCCTCTATTGTGCCAAAAGGCACCGAAAACATGACAATCTATTTAATTATTTCGGTTTAATTCTATTTATTTTATTTATGTCCCAAATTGTTTATACTCAAAACGTGGTTAAGTATTTTGTTGTTCTGTCCATTTTAGCGTAGAATTATATTTAAGTTAGTAGGAGCGTCCGAATTATATCAGCAAGAGGGTATCGAGGACTGTGATATGAGAAGGTGGTTTAGCGAGGAGCGAGGAGGTATCGACTAATTTCTTGTAACAAACGTTCAACAATAGTATTTACTACTTTAGGAGTTGGTGCCAGCACGAATTTTTGTGATGAATATTCTGTAAATTTGGAAAAATTCAATTTCTTCCTCAAACATTAATTTTTTACCAAATAACTCCAAACCTTCTCAAAAAGAGTTTGAAAATTTTCTATTAAAATACTTATAGGACTTGTAACATTACTCATGAATCGCAAAAATCTGTGCTCTACTCTTCTGTATTTTACCTCTTTGTTTAACGTTGTATATAATAAAGTATTTTCCAGCTGTTTTCAGGACAGGCAAATGTTTTCTACTTACATGTTATCTTTACAATAATATTGTTACATTCCACAAATCTCTTTGATAGTGGTTAGGTTGGTATAATTTTTGTGAAAAATTCATATAAATGAGAAATAAATGACTCGATAATTAATTGCAGTTTTTTTTAATAAAAATCTAAAAAGCGAAGAGATGCGATGCGATGCTAAACTTTTGTGATGCCTGTTTAAAATTAAACTTTATTTACTACGCAATAAACTTAATTATAAGGCGGTAAGTGAAAACTCACGAGTTTGAAAATATAAAAATGTATTTTCTTTTTATTATCATTAACAAATTCTCATTAAATAGGTATTGTAAGTACCAGGCACTGTATTCATTATTGATATCACACGTTTAAGTTCAATACAAAGTTTAATGGCATCGTAAAATATTCATCAGAATAAAGTACTCGAAAACATTAATGTAAGTGGTACGATATAATATTGAATATTGCATAAAATAATTAGTTGTATATTTTTACTTTAAGTAGGCAAAAAAGTCATTTGTAGACAGAGTGTAAAAAACATACTGGCCTAACTATTTTAATATCTTGACACATAAAGTGGTTACTCTTAACACATTTTAAAATTAGAAATTGGTTCTTTTGGACCAGGTCAAAAATAAAAATACAATTTGTGAAACATTCAGGCCAGTCCGAATTGTACACTCTAAAGACATTTTTATTGAATATTTAAATTGAATCTAAACTACACATGGATTTGACCAATATTAATAATAATTAAGTACAAAACGATTTAAAATACCATATTTCTAATTTAGGCGCAGATTTTAATGCAACTTTGTAACTGAACAATAAACAAAGAAATAGTAAAAGCTATTATAATAAAAGAAAAGCTGCCGAAAGAAGGATGCAACAAATACTCATACCAAAAAAATTAAATATATAAGAAAAATAAATTAAGAAACATTTTATTTTCGGTCAGATCCAACCTATAGTATTGAAACTCTTAAAATGAAATAAATCGTTGATGAAATAAATTAAATAATATTAAATTTAACAATAAAACAGTAGCAAAAGCCTTGGATAAGTACTTAACGAAATTAAGAAATTGTATCTGCTTATATTAAGTATGTACTTGAATATGATAGCACCTTATTTAGACTAATTTTATAGTGTTTGATTGTATTCAGATAATATCAGTTTAGATCCATGATGAGAATTCCAATATTCGAACAAATTAACATATTATCACACAAAATAATTTATCACTTACAGTAACTATCTTAAATATAGTTCTTGCGATTAGGTAAAACATTTTCACGAAAACTATGACCTCTCCTAATTGGTATATTGTAATGTTATGGAATTGCAAGAACTAATTTTCGTATTCTAAAATTTAAACTAATGTGATTAAGATCGACTCGTGTGTCAAACACAAAAACGCAGATCCAATATTAAAATAAATATGACATGCAAGTACACAAATAATTGTACACAAATTATTTCGAGATTAAAAATTACGCACTTCATTTTACAGGACCATCGTGAAGTTGGTGCATTTTGCGCGCAATATATCAAAATACATTGCACAGATATAACTTCAGAGAGACCCAGTAAAATGAAATGATTTTGAACACGTTCATTTCTATAGATCACATTTACATAAGTAACTATGTTTGCCTCTTCGTAGTTTGAGGAATATTTTTCGTCTCTCGGACATACAGGAACAATATGGACGTAAATTTTAGCTTCAGTCTGTTTCTATGTTGTACTTTTTATTGTAGGCCTGAAAAAAACATAGACTTCGTTCATTCTCTAAATTTTTTTAAGCTCAGAAAGTATGGGAAAGGCCAAATCGCAGCAAAAACGTTCGTAACGTCCGGACTGCAGTTTTGACACGCGTTATCTTTCACGGTCATTATATATTTTGGTCGCGGTCGGTAACTGTAACAGCGAAGTCTGGCTAAGTGATATGATGTATGCCTTATGTAAAAGCACTTTGTAGTCATATTTTTTTAACATGGCAGGTCTGCTGACAGAGATCTCTTCTAGAGATAAGCACACTTATATGCTCTATTAATGTATGGTCTATTTTAAGGTAGTTTTAAAAAATTCTACATAAAAAATAAATAAATAAACATTTCGGAGTCTACTCTTATAACAAGTTATACCTGGTGAGCTGTTCGCGCGAGCGCGTCGGCGGTGGCGCGGCCGGTCTGCTCGAGCATGGCGCGCAGGTGGCCGTCCGCGCGCTGCAGCAGCACGTGAGGGTGGTCGAACTCCACCATCTGACCCGCGTCCATCACCAACACCTGAAAATTATAGTGATGATTGATGGTCGGTTCAGTAATTTTCTCTATCGAGATTCTTTACCGCTCAAGTATGCTCACTGCTCAGTTACTGTAGTTAGTGAGTTGTATGACAGACCCGAGTATGACAACCGACTAAAAGGTGCCGGTTGGCAGCGGGCGACATGAAGCGGCGGCAGACGACGTGTCCTCGCGACACTACTGGTTTCTATGTATTTCTATGAAAAGTGTTGCTAGCTTCGTGTCACTAGCTGCGGAGGGTATTTCATAGAAATAAATACATAGAAACCAGTAGTGTCGCGACGACACGACGTCTGGCGCCGCTTCATGTAGCCGGCTTCCAACTTGTACCTTAAGGCTGGCCACATACACACGTATACCGTATTCGATTTCCAAATTAGCTTTCCGTATACGGAAATCCGAAAGCATGGAATTGGTAGAAATACATTAACTAACGCACACGTTCGCTTTTTTCCGAACGGAACGAATTCCGCACGTACGTTTTAAGTGCAAGTCGGCGCGTTCGCGCGGAAAAAACAAACGTTTGCGCTAGTCTCACGGAATTTCAAATCGTAATTCCACATAAGGAAATCGAATACGAAAAACGTGTGTATACGGCCAGGCTAAAAGTACGCCTGCTCATTTTGTGAAATCATTTTTTGAATCAGTTATCAGTTTATCGAGAATAAAAATGGATTTAAAAACATTTTGTATCCCTTATTTGAGACTTACCTTATCAGAATCCATGACGGTGTGCAGTCTGTGGGCTATCGTGAGTACCGTGCAGTCGGCGAACTTCGTTCTGATGGTCGCTTGAATTAGCGCGTCCGTCCTGCAAACGTAACGGTAAAATACTGTTCGTTTACATCTTAACATAATCGTATTCGAAATTCAACGAAATAAATGTTAAATGAACGGTAGAAATACTATAAAAAATGTTAGATATTACTCTTTCTTATAGTCTAACTGTAGGCTACTCACCCACTACACATATAGTTAGCTCGAACCTTTATTACAAATAATAATTAATATAATAAAACTTAATGCTAACTTTAACCTAAGACTTAACTACTTAATTATAATTAATATTTACACATATTTTACATTACACACACAAACACGTATGTCGATATGATATATCGATACAATGCATCGATACATCATATCTACATGCATTTATCGATATGCGTCGCGCACTATTACTTTTATTACTGCAGGACCGGTTCCTTTGTATGCGTACGCGCAGAACGTACAACTCGAGCCGGCCGGCAGTCGAGTCGGAATCGCTACCCGCGCCACGCATGTTACATGCGCCGATAACGCTTGACCGCTAATCGCTATTTGCTTTCGCTATAGACTATTTTTTTTTTTTTTTTTTAATCTTTATTTAAATAAAGGGCTTTTGCCATACATGGCATGCCAGCCCCATCGTAACTTATAACTATGATTAACAATTAATTAAATATCCTATACAAACACACTGCCGCATCACTTGCAGGTGAGGATATTATGCTTACATACCAACATAAATCAGTAATATTAACATTAAATTTATCAATTAACTCCTTCCTTTCATCCGCACCTTTCACACATTCTAGTAACAAATGATGAACATCCTCAACCATACCACACTCATTACAGTTAGGCGAATCAGATACTTTAATTAGATGACTAAAGTAATTACAAGGATAATGTCCCGATCTTAATCTAAATGACAAAATTATATTTTTCCTTGATAAATTACATGTTAAAAACCAAGGTTTGCGGGGAGGCATACTCTGAATAATTTTATACCAAATACCTTTCTCCTTACTCCTTCTATCAAAATATTCACAAAACTTATCAAAACATAGTCTCCTGATATAAGGTAGGTGTTCTAAAAAATATGGCATAATAGCGTACTCCCTTCCCTCAACACAAGCTAACTTAGCTAACCTGTCTGCCTCCTCGTTACCTTGAATGCCCACATGCGAAGGAATCCATTGCAACTTCAGAGTAATGCCATTATGTTTAAGCGACTCCACATCACGTATAATATTGTAAGCTATCGATACACCTCTGCACCCAGAGGCGCATCGAGCTATATGCTGCAAGGCGCTTTTACTGTCACAAAAAATCACTATGCGCGGACTGTTTACTCCTGCAGCGTACTTGACAGCCTCTGAGATTGCAATGAGTTCCAACGACATGATGGATACCTTAGCCTTTGTTTTAAACAAATTCGAACTTTTTAGCACTGAATCATACACTGCCATTCCCCTACCACTATTACTCATTGATCCATCCGTAAATATTTTGTGCCAACCTTTATACTTAACACTAGTTTCTCGCATTATTTCAATTTTCAGACTAGAACATTCAAAATTTCTTTTACTATCTGTTACGCACTCGAGATTACAGCAAATAAAATCAATTTTATAATAATACGATATCCAATAATCCATTAAGAACATATCGAGCAAAGCAGAAGAATGGATTTCTAAATTCTTACAATGATTAAACGCATATACCAGAAGAGGCCTGCTTTTACGTTGCCAATAAGAATTAGTCATGACATTATTAAGTTTTTCAATCTATTTCTTCTCTGTATCTTCTTATTTCCGTGTCTTCTGTGCTGTGCGCTATTGACTATATATTATCGTGTTCGTGAACTCTGTCAGTGCCTTCTATTATTTGGAGAACATCGTGTTTACAACAAACATTACACATAAGTTAATAAAGACTGATTTAACGTGAATTATCTTTTTCTTCATTCACATCATTTCTATATAACTATAAGAAAGAGTAATACCTATGACAATAGTCATACGTTTAGAGCTGCGCCACACAGTTTTATATACTTATTTAATAACATGCACGTTGACACATTGCGTTGTCGATGTGATGTTTTAACGAAACGATGGCACGAACGTTGCTTTGACATGTATGTACGTTATTTCGTTTATATTCCCAGAGCAACTAAGACAAGTACGCAAAATGTCATGAAAATTGGTCCAGCCATTTCAAAGGAGTTTGGCTACAAACAGTGGGACACAAGAATTTTATTGATTAAAAGATTTAGGCCCGTATAAATAGTCAGTACTTAAGATGCGACCCGGTCTCAAGACGCGGTTCGGCTCTGTGATTGGTCCAAATTTTGACAGCCAACCAACCACAGAGCCTGAACCGTGTCTTGAGACCGAGATGCATCTTGAGTACTGACTATTTATACGGGCCTTAGATTGTACTTACTGTGGGTCGACATTAGCGGTAGCTTCGTCTAGCACGAGCAGCCTGTTGCGGCGGACGATGGCGCGCGCGAGACACACGAGCTGTCGCTGTCCCACGGAGAAGTTGCCGCCGCCCTCCGACATGCGTGAGTTGAGACCCGCTGGTAACTCCGACACAGCCTCTTTTAGCTCCACCTGGAATTAAAGGAAGTAAGGGAGCGTCCATAAATTACGTGAGACATTTTTGTTCCACCCCTCCCCGGTAAGAATTGAGATATTATAGTGAAATTCGCTTTAAAGTCATGGAGCGTAATGCTTAGAGGCTGAAATCGCCCACTCAAACCATACATATTTTAAAACTATAAATAAGTATGGACTACATTATATCTTTAGATTATCCCATATCATATCTTTACAGAGTTAGAGGATAATAAATTTAATATAATTATTCTCACAAAAAAGTGAAGGGAAAAAAAGGAAATATTTTCCTTTTTTTCCCTTCACTCCAAGTGAGATTTGATGAGATTCAACTAGACCTCCTCCACTCTTTTAGCAGTATACTAATACCAATAAACCTATCGACATTAAGTATCTCAAGGTTTCTGCTTCTTACCTCCTCCAGCGCCCTCCACAGCACCTGATCGGGGTACTCATCAAACGGGTCGAGGTTGTGTCTCATGGTGCCGGAGAACAGCACAGGCTCCTGCGGTATGATGGAGATGTGGCTGCGCAGCTCGTGCAGACCCAGCGACGACGTCTCCCGACCGTCGATTATTATCTCGCCCTCGAGTTTTGTTAGCCTGTAAATAAGTATTGTAGTAAGGATTTATTGAACATTTAAACATGAATAATGGTGGGAAATAATTATAGACGTTTGGAAATTAATACGAATTTTTATGACATTTTTTAATTTTGACACAACTTTTTATCGGCTAGTCCAATTTTGATATCTTTCATATTTTTATCATTTGACTTTTTGATAATGTTTTATAAGCTGTTAAAATATATTGTCCTTGAAATGGTGCCTTCATTCGTTGGCGAAATATAGCTATTACAAAAGTAAAGTCGTCGGAAAACATTATTAAAACAGAATAAAACGATCCGTAGAAGTAAATGTAGACAATTGTATTGTATTCAATCAAACAATATTTTTAATTCTTAATTAAAAAAAAAAAAAGTAAATAAAACTTGGTACATACCTTAAAATTTAACTTTAGGTCACTACGTTTGGTCACATAGTAAATCTTAAAACCAGAACATACCTGAACAGCGCGTTGATGAGCGAGGATTTCCCCGCACCCGTGCGGCCGACAATCCCCACCTTCTCGCGCGGCTGTATGTCCAGCGTGAGGTCGCGCAGCACCGGCGGCTCCCCGACTACATAGTACAGGAACACGTGCTTGAACTCCACGCGCCCCGCCTCCGGCCACGACGGCGGCGGCTTCTTGTTCGCCTCCGATTCTAATGGAGGTTCCGATTCTATGTGCGAGTACTCTTGTATCCTGAAAGCAATTAAGTCGTGTGTCTCCTTTAAATTGACAAAATCAGATTGCCCTATAAAAGCAATGGGTGCAGGTAGCACTGCAGGGGCCTGGGCATAAAATAAAAATTATATACTACTCTTAAATACTAACATCACCAACATAGGTTAAGTTATGGATTGTTACTGACACATTTACTAATATTTTTATGGGCTAATGTAAGTCTGAAATAATAATATTTTACTTTTTAAATTTTTTCAATAAAAAGTGCATTTTGTAAGCAGTAAACCAAATTATTATTTATTAGAAAGACAACTTACAGACCCTATAGTGGAATTTATTATTCCTTAAAAAGTGTAACAAGCACTTTCGACTTTTATCCACAAAAAAAAATATTTACACAACAGGTAGCAATCACATCATCACATCACATCTTTCTTAATCCAATAAGTTTGAATGTCACTTGACAGAGGTAAGGGGTCATAAACAACATATCCACTGTGTAAATATTTTCACAAGTAAATAAAGTTCACCTCTCAACGCTGGTCATCTGGTTCTCCAGCTCAGTAGACTGTCGCATGCCCCACTGGAACATGCCGGTCAGACCCATCGCCTGCGTGATAGCCAAGCCCACGTTGCCGCCGTAACGCTCTGTTACAAAACAATGTTATAACATGAATATTAGGTTCGTTTCGGGACTTTACGAAATGAATACACTCCTGTATACAAGCAACTTCTTGTATGACAGTAAATTTCTTAATCATAACATCGGCTTCAACTAATGCGCTCTAGTCACAAAGAACGTGGAAATTCGTACATTGACCTATTGTTATATCTCTTTCGCTGGGTCACAAATTTATTGCTATTGCGCTTCAAAAGATACACTATGTTTTTTTCATGCACGGGTAAAAACACAAGTAGCTATGAGTCAATGTAAATCCTTAATAATTTCTACTCTCTTGTGACCTTACTTTCTCATTTGCTGTCTTTGTCTGGTTCGTTATAAGTCACTTGACAAACATAGGCTGGATAGAACATAGGATGTATGGTATGAGTAATGTACTATCAGAGAAGTTGATTTTGTATGCAGATGGCGGACCTAAGTAATTCGGTCGCGTTAAGTCAAACCCATCCGACCGATCACAGCTTACATTGAATTGACATAAGTCGACCACATGACGTAGGTCCGTCAACTGCCTAGGAATCAATTTCCTCAATGATACTTAAGAATTTCTACTCTCATGTGACCTTACTTTCTCATTTGCTGTGTATGAGTAATTAACATGTGTGTGAGTTTACCTTGTCCGAACATGAGGAAGCTGAGCGTGACGACGGCGATGTACACCACACACACCAGGTCCAACCAGAAACCGAACGCGCGCGAGCTTGCTATGAACAAGTACCTAGAACAGAACAAATAATTTTTATCTAAAAGCTTTCGTAAAAATAACAAGATATTGCCTGCAGCTTCGTACGCGCAGGTTTCTTTTATTTCTGTCTGGTCACTTTAAGTTTTATTATGACATAGACAGACAAACTGACTAACGCTTTACGTGGGAGAGCCATGCTTCGGCACGAATGGGCCGGCTCGACCGGAGAAATACCACGTTCTCACAGAAAACCGTCGTGAAACAGCGCTTGCGCTCTGTTTCGCCGAGTGAGTGAGTTTACCGGAGGCCCAACCCTATTCCCTTCCCTGCCCTCCCCTATTCCCTTCTCTTCCCATCCCTACCCTCCCCTATTACCCTATTCCCTCTTAAAAGGCCGGCAACGCACTTGCAGCTCTTCTGATGCTGCGAGTGTCCATCGGCGACGGAAGTTGCTTTCCATCACGTGACCCGTTTGCTCGTTTGCCCCCTCAAAAAACTGACATACTTAGCTACAATGGAATAAGTATAAGTACGATACGAAGTCGCCAAAATCAGCCGCCCTTATGCATTTAACGTAGTCGGATGATTATTAATTATAACAACTTACCAAGCGGAGCTGTGCAGATCCTGGTGGTTGTCGAACTCTCGTATAAGAGCCTCCTCGGCGCCGAACGCGCGTATTGTAGTGATACCCTGTAGCGACGCGTTGAGGTGCGAGAACACAGGACTACGAGCTGCGAAAATATTATTAAATTAGTATTGTAATAATATAATGCGTATAATATGTACTTCATTACTGAGTATTTGTTTTAAAAAAAATAATTAACAAGTAACCAAGCGACGAAAGTCTGGCTGTCTCTGGCTCTTAGGTCATAAGTCTCTAAACAAATATTTCGAAACTCAGACACACAGCACACTATGTATTAATATTAACGTTACTTTCATTTTATTTTTTTTTATGAAATAAGGGGTCAAACGAGCAAACGGGTCACCTGATGGAAAGCAACTTCCGTCGCCCACACTCGCAGCATCAGAAGAGCTGCAGGTGCGTTGCCGACCTTTTAAGAGGGAATAGGGTAATAGGGGAGGGTAGGGATGGGAAGAGAAGGGAATAGGGGAGGGAAAGGAAGGGAATAGGGTAGGGGATTGGGCCTCCGGTAAACTCACTCACTCGGCGAAACACAGCGCAAGCGCTGTTTCACGCCGGTTTTCTGTGAGAACGTGGTATTTCTCCGGTCGAGCCGGCCCATTCGTGCCGAAGCATGGCTCTCCCACGTATTCATACAACATACTACGTCATACCAAATTTCAAAAGAGCCCTAAACAACCCCGAAGTAATGTCATTTTTAGAAACGTTCGCTGCCTCGATATGGTATTGTCTATTATACACGTATTTGTCTCTAGCTCTTGCAAACACCTCCGACCACTTGCAATGAGGGACAAATGGCGCTATGTAGCCGTAGGGTCTATCGTGTCAATTGTCGTGTCAAACAGCTGTCATATGTCACGAAATAGCTTCCACATGTCACGATATAGCTGTCATACGTCTGTCTGACACGACATTTGACATGAAAGACCCTACCGTCCCTCTGGTGGCAAATGGTATATCGAAAACCCTCATTATTATTTACTAACGCCTATTATACGCCTATTATTATTTATGACGCCCGCAACTCCGTTGCACCAAAATTCATTTATCGCGCGAGAACCGTACATTTTTCCGGGATATAAAGGATCCTATGTCCTTTTCCGGGACTCAAAGTATCTCCATAAAAAAAATCCGGTAAATCGGCTCACCGGTTTGGGCGTGAAGAGGTAACAGACAGATAGACAGTCACGCTCACATTTATAATATTAGTATGGATATGGATGGATAGAAAATGCACTAAATGGCTCCAGGCCGCAGAGACTTACTCACACCCTCGAGGCGTTTGATGCTGCGCGAGGACGATATGTAGAAGATGCGCAGGCCGTAGAACACCACGCCGATGGCCAGCGTCGGCAGCAGCAGCCAGTAGTTCACTATCGCCACCACTATCACGATACCGATCAGTGATAGACCGATCTAGAAAGAGACGGCAATAATAATTAAACCGATATCAGGTTAGAAAGAGAAATATCTAGAAGACCGAGTCACTCAAAATGAAATTAATACTAGATATCAAGAATAAATGCAATATTTTACGGTTTTGTATACGCGGGAATTTCAATTAATAGTTTTTTACTTAACGGCGGGATCACACATTCAGTTTATTATTCAATGTCTGCTAATTGTTACTTTACAAGTTGTTACGCATCTATAAAGCGGAAAGTGCCGCCAACTTTAGTATAGCTACATAGTTGCTCGTCCCTTTCTCGAGTTAATATATGAATTTCTAGGTGCTCAACGATTATTCTTTAGTATTAATATTTACATTCATAATACATCAATTATCCGGTAACTTATTACCTGCAACACATCCAATAGAGCGGTCGGCAACACCTCGTCAACCGCGCCCATATCTTTGGAGAAGCGGTTCAATATTCTCCCCGACGGGTTGGAGTGGAAGAATCTCATGGGCGCGCGCGTGATCGCACCGAACATCGTGTTGTGAAGTTTAGTGGAAGCGTTCATCGCCATTGAGAAGAACATAAACGAACGGAGCAGAGATATCACTACTAGCGCCACCACCATACCTGCGGAAAATAAAGGTAATTCTGTCAGTTACACGTACAAGGAGGCGGATAAATTCTACATTTCAAACCTTGTGCTCGATAGTAACATCGACAGTACTCAATATAGCTTATAATTTAAATAAAAATCCAGTACAGATTGAGAGTAACTAAAGTAAAAAAGAACGCACTATAATATGAATTAATATTCTTTAGTTGTATTGCTGTATATTATGTATAAATAAGCACTTTTAACTTATCATAATACACACTCCGTACCTGTTCATTTTGATTTAAAATTAAAAAGAAAGTATCGTTTTTAACTGCTCGATAAATGTCCACAATTTAAATAAGTGTTACTATAGCCACTCATGCTAAACTTTGTTAACATTTAGATCAGAATTAATGGGTACGAAGTATATAACATACACCCAAACAAATACAAAGTGAAAATAAATTATTCCTATTCTTACTTACCGGTATAAATATAAATGCAGTCGTATCTGGTGAGTCCATTTTTGAATTTAGCATCGTCGATCATGGCCTGCGTGAGATTCAGAGAGGAGACAGACCCGTTACCCTTCAGTTCCATGTTTCTCATCACCTCTTTGGGGTGACTCTCTTCTAAATTCACCCTGAAAAATAAAATAACATTAGTTTTCGCCAGCTCCTGCATTCCCACTGGAATAGTATTCTTTTTTTAAATATAAAAAAGTAGAAAATTTAATTATTAGTTGAAATTGACTGACATGTCAATTTCAACTAATAATTAAAATGTAATCAAAATCTATAATTAATTACCCTCAAACTACGAATAATAAAAACTAAGGAAACGTAACTCCCATACTTCAACCGTTTCCTTTTTTTGCACACTATTTGGTTCCTTTTTGCACACTAAAATATGACAATAGCTACGAAACACACTTAAATTTACGAAATAAAGCCGTTGAAAATAATTGTCACTTCTATAAATACACAAAATTGTGTACCGAATACATGCATATAGTATGCATGTATTCGGGTTCATTTTGTAGACTCCCGGAACAAATTTTTGACACAGTTACTCTTCCTTAGTTTTATTATTCGTAGCTCTTAAAGCATTTTTAAAGTATTAATTCAATTTGTCAAACACAAACTGGGTTTTCACGTTTACATATTTACTAGATTTTTTTATTTGCTAAACCTTTACATTTACAATACTAGGATAATAATACTCACCAATAACTAGTCCACCAGTCCGATCCAGATCCGAGCACTTGGGCCAGCGTGGCCACCATCATCATCAGCGCCACTAACACTGGATGTCCGGCGGCGCGGAGGTAGGCGCCGTACACGCGGCCCGACACCGCCCCCGCCGATCTGGACTCCGCCTCCTCCCGCCCCTCGCCTTCCGGCGGCGCCGTCGCGGTTAGGTTGTCTACGGAGCTCACCTGTGAGGACAGAAGATAATGAGACAAACGTGCTACAAACCTGGTTAAAATATCTGTAGTCTAAAAATATGTCATAATATTAACGCCACGTTATGACGTCATAGATACTTTAACGTCATAACGTGGCGTTATTATAATATCTACATTCTACATAATATTACAAATATTTTGATCGATAAAAGTGTATATATAAATGAAACTTTCCCGTTTCCTGCTATAATATGTATGGCTGTACCGAACGTTATCGAAATTGGTCCAGTAGTTTCGCAGCATGTTCAATGCAAGCAAACAAACATTTTAACAATATTTAGTCGTTACTCGTTAACATACATAACATAAAACTTTCATGTTATGTTTTTTAACATCAATGTTTTTGCGGTTGCTGAAACTCAAAGTAGCCACCAAGTTAATAAATCATGCTTTTGTTGCCTGGAAGAAATTGTTTTAAAGAAATAAGGCCGCCTTTGTGTACATATCTGATTTATTAAAATATGTTTGTTAATGTAAATTTTATTGTTATGTTTGTGCACAATTTATTTGTTCTTTGTTTGAAATCCACTTACGGAGTGTATACTAAGCTGCCTCTTTCGGAAGCTGCCCTGCATCATGGTGTCTTCAGAGTCCACCTGCGACTTCTCCTCTGGTTCCTTCTTCTCTTCCTCCTCTTCCTCTCGAGCGAGCAAACTGGCGAAGTCCAGACCGGAGGCGCTCAACGTTTCAAAGTCACCGGCCGCCGCTATCGAACCATTTTTTAATATAATAATCTGTTGAAAAAAACAAACAAATTATGACTATCTCAGATATATTATTACACGATTTTTGTACTAAACAAACTTTATATTCACAGTCGTTATCGGTGTGCCGTAAGGTTTGCACGTACGCGCATTATATCGACTACGTGTATTAGCGAGTACCTATCCGAGAGAAGAGCCCGCGCTCGCGCAAGGCATCGTGTGTGCTATATATCTTTAATACCTCCATCGTTTCTGACTACAGGGACGATGGAACCTCAACCAAGTTACTCCTCCGTTACCCGAGCCATTGTTTTTCCCACTGAGGAGCAAGCTGTTGTTATCGATGCGATTGATGACACCCCAATTAAGGATTACGCCTACGCGTTTAGTAAAGTAATCGAGTCCACACAGATAAGATTTTTAAGCAGAATGTCCAATATCTTATTGAACTTGGTGTCGATATACGAATTTGTAAATATATTACTTATTATGGAATTTTTGCATTTCAGAACCATTATTTTCGTGTTTTCTTGTGGTAAGGAGATTAGCAGAATATGCCGAGATGGTTTGGCTCAGGGTGATCCGATGTCTTCTGTATTGTTTAATATCGCGACCTTAAAAATAAGTAGATTATGTACACCTCAATTAAGATTCATCCAATATGCTGATGATTTTACAATTTACTGCAGTAGCATTGACATAAACGAATGTATTTCTCTAATGCAGATAGCACTAATACAATAGGCTTACAGTTATCTTTAAATAAAACAAAGTTATGTATTTTTACACGAAAGTATCGTATTCCTAATGTTGAGATTAAATTAAATAATATCTCTTTTGAAATTAGTAAAATTTGTTAAATTTTTAGGCGTAGGGTTTGATTACAGGTTAAACTGGAACAAACATGTGAACGAAACCTACCAAAAACTTTCAACATTTGTAAATATCCTTAGCTGTTGTATCAGCGGTTATAAATGGGGTGTCCATCCCTTACAATTAAGAAGAGTGTAAGTATATTAGCTTTTTTTATGAAATAAGGGGGCAAACGAGCAAACGGGTCACCTGATGGAAAGCAACTACCGTCGCCCATAGACACTCGCAACATCAGAAGAGCTGCAGGTGCGTTGCCGGCCTTTTAAGAGGGAATACGCTCTCTTCTTGAAGGTTTGCAGGTCGTATAGGTCCGGAAATACTGCTGGTGACAGTTCGTTCCAGAGTTTTACAGTGCGCGGCAGAAAATTGCGCGAAAAACGCACGGTGCCACTCATCAAGGTGATGAGGATGGTATATTTTTCGCGTGGGACGATGGCGAAAAGTTGCAGGTGGTATGATTCTGAACAATTCCTCAAAGCACTCCCCGTGATACAACCGATAAAGGATGCAGAGTGAAGCTACATCTCGGCGTAATTCCAAGGGGTCCAAGCTGTTTGAAACACTATAGCAGTCAACAATTCGAGCGGCCCTTCATTGGATACGATCCAGAGGGAGCAGTTGGTATTTTGGCGCCCCTGCCCAAAGATGAGAACAATATTCCATATGAGGCCGAACCTGCGCCTTGTACAGTTGTAGGCGTTGGTCCGGACTGAAGTAATGTTTCGCTCTGTTAAGAACACCAAGCTTCTTCGAGGCTAACTTAGCCTTACCCTCTAGATGATAATATCGGAACTGGACTTCGCTTGATATGTTAACGCCAAGTATTACAATGCTAGGGGAGATGGTTAAAGATGTGCCCTCAAAACGAGGATATACGACCATTGGTGACTTTTTAGTGGTGAACTGTGAAACTTTAGTGGTGGTGTCTTGGCGGGGTTGAATTGGACTAAGTTACGTCTACCCCATTCAGAGACCTTCTCCAATGAGTTCTCTATTTTAGATACAAGTTCGTTGCGACTCTCAATGACAAGCCGAGCCGAGAAATATTGGGGGAGCCGGTATATACAGCATCACCTGTACTATCATCCGCATAGTAATGAATGCCGTTGGTCTGTAACATGTTACTGATATGCAGTATGAATAGGGTAGGCGATAGCACACAGCCCTGAGGGACACCAGCATCAACAGACTGAGTTTCCGAGCATTCGCCGCCAACCACGACCTTTATGCTTCTATCTGCTAAGAAACTTGTGACCCACTTACTTTATAAGGAGTAGACTGGATTACGGATGTGCTGTTTTTGCTAATGCTAGTCCAAATGTCCTTAAGGCGAGCACTTACCTCAATTCCAAAACGATAATCTTGCGAACGCGAATGCCAAGCGTGTACGCATCGCAATAAGATTCATTTTAGCTTAGCATAAAATTGTAAGTTACGATGGGCGGATCTTCTCTATTTTATTTTTCGTGTGTTTTTTTTTTAATATCTTTCGAAATAAATATTAAGAAAAAATATTATTCGTTTCAGACCTTTTTAAAATAGATTCATTGACAATTTATTAAAATAAAATGTAAGTTATTCTTGTTAATACTTATATTTCGATGACAAAGAGTTTTGTCGGAGGTGAGTTTGTAAATTAATTACAGCGAAAGTATTATTTTTTATTAAAATGTTATTGATTTAAACCCTTTTAAATATTGTGCTCTATATCTTATATTTTTTACATTTCATTATTATATTGGAACTAGGTAAATCGGGTATCAAGAAATAACAAAATGGGGTTTCAGCCCGCCTTAAAAAGTTGGATTATATCCAAAACTCAATCGCTTAGACTTTGTGGTGGTTTCATTAAAACTACTCCGATTCAAATAATGGAGAGTGAACTTTGCGTACCCCCTTTAAATATAAGGCGTAAATTTTTCTCAGATAAGTTTTTTCTTAAAATTTTCCCTCATAACAGTGATTGCTTACTTAAACATATTTTAAAATTTGAAAGCATTCTTCAACTAGGTAAACGTTATTGGAATAAACACGGTTATTTTTATATGTTTAACAGCTACAAATACCTTAAAGATATGAATATTTCTCATTTTAATATCTGGCCTTCATTTAATATCCCTTTACATTAATTTGAGAAACCGATTGAAGATATATGTCACACTGCAATTCCTGCAACTATGGAACGCCATATATGTAAAGAAAGTGTATCCCCTCTTGAACTCAAAGTACTTAGTGAAGAATTGCTTGCTACTAGTTATTTTGATTATGTCCATATCTACACAGATGGTTCAAAATCTACAAATTTTGGAGGGTGTGCATTTTATGATTCATGGCGTAAATTTAAATCTCAATTTCTGATTGATTACCCGGATATTCCCATCATGAGCATTGAGTTAATAGCAATATTAAAGGCACTAACTTATATAGAGGGAACTGACTATCAAAACGTTGTCATCGTAACAGACTCTCAAAGTGGTCTTCACCATCTGATCTCTTGCAGTAGGGGTAACTCG
The DNA here is from genome assembly GCA_905187585.1 of Cyaniris semiargus. Lineage (NCBI taxonomy): Eukaryota > Metazoa > Arthropoda > Insecta > Lepidoptera > Lycaenidae > Cyaniris > Cyaniris semiargus. The sequence continues at coordinate 8,659,180 of LR994554.1, read as the reverse complement.
GCCAGAAACGAGGCTTTCCTCATTATTGAAAGTATTTATCGTTTAATACGTAATGGGGTTAATGTCCCATTGCAGTGGGTTCCATCCCATGTAGGAATTAGTGGAAATGAGACAGTTGACTCTTTAGCAAATGCAGCACGTACCGAGGGTTCTTTGTGCAATGTGATCTCATATTTTAAGGATTATGTTAATTAAGGATAATTGTTATAATGAATGGAATCAGCACTTTTAACAAAAGTCATTAACTTCTGGCATTTGGTATAGAACCATGGTTAGTAAACCTCCCAAAAAACCCTGGTTTTCTAATGTCAATCTTAATAAGAGAGATCTCTCAGTTTGTTTTAGAATTCGATCCAATCACATTCCTCTGAATAATTTTCTTTTCTTGATAGGCAAAAATTCCAGCCCAAAATGTGTAGTCTGTGATCGTTATGAAGATATATATCATGTTCTTTTGGAGTGTGATAGGAACGAATCCCTCAGAAACGAATTTATTGTGGACACCAAATGTAGCAAATTAGATTTTTATTTTTTTATACATAATATTGTCAGTTCGAATTTCAAAGCTAAACATAGTGATAGGTTAATAAGTTTTGTTATACATTCCCTATTTTTAAGGGAATTAGATAATAATATTATGTATGTCGTCTAAATTTATTTTGTTAAATTTTTGTTAAGGCCGGCTTAATCTTAATGATATTTTAGCGTATCAGACACTAATCCCCTTACCTACATAAATACTTATACAGTGAATTATTATTTATTAAATACGCTTTGCGATTTTTATCCTAGTCTGATATGTTGACAAAGCCGTTTTGAAAGACAAGAACTAAATATCGTATAGCTTACATATTGTAAGAGTTTAATTTTTTATTAGAACGGTGGTATGGAATATGCAAACAAAATATTTAATGCACTTAATTATGTACGCACCTGATCCACATCCCTCAGGAACTGCAGCTGGTGCGTGACGAGGACGCGCGTGGCGGAGCGCAGGTAACCGACCACGCAGGACTCGAACAGGTGGCGGCCGACGTGCGCGTCCACCGCCGACAGCGGGTCGTCCAGCAGGTACACGTCCGCGCGCTTGTACACCGCGCGCGCTAGCGAGATGCGCGCACGCTGGCCTGCGTCCACGTTATTGCGTAAGTCATAAAACTACAAGTGATATACCCTGTTTTCCATTGCTAGAGCGAATTAGGCGGCATAAAGCTGAACGTTGAATGTTTCAATAACAGAAAAGCTGCAACGCTTCCAAAATCAAGCACTCTCAAAAAAAATATTTACATTCCAATTAAACATTAGCACAATTCATAATTGTGCGCTACGGAGTCGCATTATGCTCTATAATAATTGTAAAACATATAATATTTTCACGCGGTAGACATGTCAAGTAAAGTAAAACAAAATAACGCGACACTGAAATCTTAAGACTGTACTTTTTGTGTTAATTTATTGTGTATTTTTTTAAAAATTTTTATTGAGCCACATGCCCGTTTAATAATAATCAACTACCAACAAAAGTTAGTCATTTTAATAAATAGATTACTGTTACTTTATACAACTTCAGTTTGTCATCGTGTAGCCTTCTTATAATTTTTAAGATGCAATCATTGTCTCTAACGTATCATATACACACCTCCACTGAGACTGACTCCCCGCTCGCCAACAACGGTCTTGTCGCCGTGCGGGAACAGCGAGAAGTCGCGGTCGAGCGCGCACCGCCGCACCACCGCGTTGTATCGCGGTCGGTCCATCGGCTGACCGAACAGAATGTTCTGACGAACGCTACCTGTTATAAACAATGTTATACATATAAGCTTGAAAAACGTTTTAGATTTTATTTACGCCTATTGTAACCAACATACATTTTATATTAAGAATGCAGCCCAGCGCTGTGTCATTGAACCAAGACTCCTGTCAGAATAGAAAGCGCATCTTTGCTGACGGTACGGTAGGCCTTTCGTAAGAATATCAGAGGTTGGCTTGGTACAACGAACTGCGATTACTGTCGCTTTATCTGCCCAATCCAGAGGGCGATTATGCATTTTTGCAACAGCTATGGCACAGACGTTTGACAGCTAGTATTTTCTGGTGAGGTGTACCTTTGATGTCTAAATTAGTAGCCAATTTCATATTTAATTTTTTAATGAAAGTTTTTTCATACTTTCAACATTAAATAATTCTATAACGATTATTTATCCTCTGAAACGGCTCGACCGATTTTCGTGAATCTTAGCGAGCATATCGGCTAGGGTGGAGAATCGGACAACATCTACTTTTTATATTGATATGTGCATTTGTTGAATAAGTAATAGTAAATTATTACAGCTCGAGACTGACGGCGACCATTGTTTGTGCGACGGCATAGCGATGGTCGTTGCCATGGTGCCATACTTATTTCGACACTTCAATAAAATAATATGGGCGAAATACTTTATTTGGCAAAACAACATTTGCCGGGACAGCTAGTATTTGTATACTATTACACACCCGCAAACAGCCAGGGCTCCTGGCTGGCGTAGGAGACGGTGCCGCCGACGTGCACGCTGCCCGACAGCAGCGGCAGCTCACGTAGCAGCACGTGCAGCAGCGACGACTTGCCCGCCCCCACAGGACCGATTACAGCTATCAGCCTGTGTATAAAATCCACATAAGTTAAGATCATCGTTGCACAAATATTGACATATACAAAAAAATGTTAATTAAAATTGGCCTACATAACCTAAGACCTAATAAAAATGTATGTGCATCAAAAGAAATTATGAGGTTTTACTTACACAATATATTTTATAAAAAAGAAAATGCGTTGAGTTCAGAACCTCTCCCGGTTTTTGTCATTTATGAATATCGACATAAAAACGATTGTGGCGAATCCCACTTACTAATAAAATTATTACACAATAGAATATACTCTATACACTGTTTCATCCTTGTCTAATACATTAGAAAGCCGTTCGATAGAGTAGGACAAAACATTGTATACTTGTAATGTTGTAATAATTTTTTATAAGTAAGGAAGTAAATTTATGAAGACGATATCAAATATTTACTTATATTACTCACTTTCCGGGTTTGATGGTGAGCGACAGATCAGTAAGGGTATTCTCGGTGTGCGACGGAATCCACTTGGCGGTCGCGTGTCGTAGCCGCACGCCGCGAGCGTCCGTATCAAACTGCGTTTCTAGTTCCGTATCGTCCTCCTCACTTGATTCTATTAGCGCCTTACCTGTTCGAGAATAAAAGATTCAAAATTAGAACAAATGGGATAATGCAGCGGTCGTCACACTTTACTGGCCAACAGCCACACATGACAATAAAAAAAATATGTGCAGGGCGCTCCAAGAGCGGTTCCACACCAATGCCTTTTTTACACCTACCGAGTAGTGGCGAGCCAGTACTCTCGGCAAATTTTATTGGTCGAGAACACTATCTTACATCTCTACTCGGTAGGTGTAATCAGGCCCTATGAGTGAGTTGCACCACATTACAAAACAACTGGATTAGGTTATTATTATGACATTTGTTAAGTAAACATTAACAATAACCGGCCAAAATTGGCCGGTTACGTTTATCGCTTAATATGGCGTAATTTTAACCATTGTGTAGTATAGTTGACCATTCAAATAATTTACTTTGTCGCGAGCCGCATAAATAACGGCCACGGGCCACATGCGGCCCGCGGGCAGCAATTTGACGTCCACGGGGATAATGTATTAATATTTGTCTAATAGTGAAAACCTGTTATTGGCTTTCTTTTTATATAGTATTGGTTCTATTTTATTATAATCATAAGCTGTTGGTTTTCCAAAACAAATAAATAAATAAAAATGTCCACCACCGTTCTCAAACTCCAATCCTCTGGAAGTTAGTAAACGGAGTGTAAACCAAAAATGAGTATGTGCGCTGCTTTTTACTCAGATATACATTCGGTTGTTTCGAGTTGAGCTGATCGAGCCTATTGGCTATTATCTATATCTATCCATCCAGCGACCGATCAGAATCACCCACAAAAAATCTGTGTGCGGTGCGTTAAAGTAGGTTTCTACTTTAAAATAAAAATAAAATCTTACCATTTCCTTTCACATCAATGTTCAATTCTTGTTCCGCTATCATCGCCATTTTGGAGTCTTTCTTCTCCAGATCTTTAATATCTTTGTCTTTTTCATCTACAATATTCTTCTCTTTCGCTTTTGTTGATGTCTGTATGTCCGACAGTCCGGGCACGGGTTTGCTTGTGTCTTCATACAGCATGAAGTTTTGCAAGCGTTTAATGGATATCGTCGCTTCAGCTACCTGTGCTATGCCTAAAATAATACAACAAAATTTTAAAGATACTAAAAAAAATAGCCAAATCTAAAACATGCAAAACTGTGTGTGTTAAAACGGACTCTACACAAACTACAAATACATTTTATTCTTTATTCTCATTTTACAATTTTTAGGGTTCCGTACCCAAAGAGTAAAAACGGGACCCTATTACTGAGACTTCGTTATCTGTCCGTCTGTCTGTCTCGAGGCTGTATCTCAAGAACCGCTATAGCTAGACTTCTGAAATTTTCACAGATTGTGTACTTGTGTTACTGCTATAAGAACAAATACTAAAAATAAAATAAAATAAATATTTAAGGGGGGCTCCCATACAAAAAACACAATTTTTGGCATTGTTTTTGCTCTATAACGGTACGGAACCCTTTGTGCGCGAGTCCGACTCGCACTTGCCCGATTTTTATTTTATTTATCATCATAATAATTTTATTCTTTGTTTAAGTTTACTAGTAAAACTAGACGTTTTGACAAGAACAACAAGAAAGATGGCGTCGCACGTTTAACTTTACTTCTTGAACGCAAAGAAAAAAACCTACCCTGTGGGAAGAAAACGGTCATAGTCTGTCGCAGCAGGTTGTAGAAGCTGGTCACCACGAAGACCTGCTTGGCGCTGATCACGTGGTTCTCCAGCACGAACACCAGGATGGAGAAGAACAGACAGATGCGCGTCGTGAACATTATGAACGACGTCAGCACGCCGCGGATGTACGACGTCGCGCGGATCTGCTTTATCTCCTGCCTAGAAGGGGTTTAAACAACTTAGAGTACGTAGAGATTAAACTGAACAGTTTGATTACAATAGACACAAGGATATATCACTATAGTCGCGAGGATATGCTTGATCTCCTGCCTGGAAGGGATTTAAGCTGACCGCACATTTGTCAGCAGCGTACGCGTCGAACGCACCGCGGACAAATGTGCGAGGTTTCGCATCATTTAATACAACGAATTCTAAAATGCGGCGCGTTCGGTACCTGCGTGCTGATAAAATATGTGCGACCACCTTTAAACAACATAAAATACGTACAAATTAAACTGCACAGTTTGATCACAATAGACACACAATTATATTATATTACTATAGTCGCCAGGGTATGCTCGATCTCCTGTCCTGGGTAATTACACAGTTTCTAGACAGAAACTTACTTTCTGGCCTTAGCGACGAGGTCCGCGAAGGGTTTCTCCCACGTGTACATCTTGATCACCTGGATCCCCGACAGGATCTCGTTCATCAGCCGCACTCGCTCGTCCGTCCGCAGCGCGGTCTTGAGACGCAGAACTGACGTGCGCTTGCCGAGGTATGCTGTGGAGATAGACATATCACATATATAGTTAAACAGGGTAAGTTCGGACACAGGGTGAGTCCGGATAATAGGCTACTTGACCTATATTCAATTTCATTGAACAAATGCATATTTCCAGTAGAACTTGGCCTAGGAAACCGTATTTCACCCTTATCATCAAATAAAAGCTTATGATTGATAAATAAAGTCGATTTGAAAATATGATTTTATATTTTTTAATTTGTACTGACGAAAACGCTTTTGCGGTACTTCCGATTTGGATGTGACGTCATCACACTAGTAATTTAATATCTTTTATTTATCGCGCTCGTTATATGTAAGTTTATTTGTACTTACATAAATAATAAGAATAAGCCTAGAAAGATTTGTAAAATATATTTTCTTGAATAATTCAAATAAAACATCAGTTTCATATATTATCTCCATTTATTGAATTATTGTAGTTGTGAAATGAAATGGCCAAAACTTTTCTCCAAAAGTTTTCAACATTACAAATGATTTCTAAATTCTTTTCTAATTTTTTGGCACTGTTAGACCCGTACGTTTAGCACATAAAAAAAATTTCAATAAAGAAAGTATAAAATACAAAAAATATGACGTCACACTATGGCGGACAGTGTTTTCGGCGCCATTTAAAAGGCATATTTTTCTATCAACATTTTGATGGGTTTCTACTGCTTAAAATATTAAAATATAAGTTATTTTGGTGAAAATGAATGATTAAAATGCGATTAGCATGAAGTAAAAAAGTAGGTCAAGTAGCCTATTCAAGTTAACGCTAAATTAAATATTTAGTTCGCCTGGTACTGCAGTTTGCGGTTGCAGTGCAGTATGGTGTATGGCGTATATGCACGTAGCGCCAGGCAAAAAAACACTGAATCCGAACTTACCCTGATTAACCTTAATTACTATTATAAATAGTTATGTCGTAGAGCAGGTAGACAGAGGCGGCGCAAGGCGTGGGCGGTGTGGGCGACCGCCCACGGCCTCTCGGTCCTAGGGGCCTCGCGCCTCTTCAAAAAAATCTTTCAACAAAATCCGTCTTCTTGCATCATCCATTAGGGGGCCTCGCAAAATATATTTTGCCCACATAAAATTTAGGTCTTGCGCCGCCACTGCAGGTAGAAATTAATACAGAGATACTTCTTATAAATTTTTCTTTCCTCGAGAATTTTCTATGGCGTTTTCTGTAGAACAATATTGAAAAATACAGTCTTAGAAAGATATTGATTGGTCAGTATATGAAATTCTACGTAATGATTACCCTACGGGCTACGTCTCTCTCTAACTACTTGTTCGTTTTAAAATAATAACTATTATATTTTTTGGCGTTTGCCACATTTTTTTTTTAAATATTAACTTCTAAGATTCGTAAAAATTATATCAAGTTTGGACTTTATAATGTCACGTAACGGGGTTTCTGTGGTGACATCACATGAATTTTCAGCTGTATGCTAATTTATTATCGTTACCTTGAAAGACAATTTTGTCTTAAGTTAAAAATTTTTATTTCATACCAACCGAAATAAACGAGATACAAAAAACAATACACTATTTTTCGTTCCTTACTATAAAGTACGGTCGCCTGATGTGGAGAAATTCGGCCATTGACCTATAACTGTTTGCATCTCTTACAGCCATGCCACACGACGCGGTGCGGCGCCGCACCGGAGGTCATCTCGCCGGACTACCGGCCACACGGTGAGTGCGGCGCCGCAACGTTTTGCAGTACTGTAGCAGCGACGGACTCGGGCTCCACCAATACATACATCCCTCCCCGCCTCATCTCGATTCCGGTGCACGTGCGGTGCAGCGCCGGAGCGCACCGGACGGCGCCGTGTGCCATACCAATTATTTTTATATGTAGGAAACCGGAGCGGCACCGGTCAGGCGCCGCACCGCCGCCGCACCGCATCGTGTCCAGGCACGGCACTTACTTGATCATTGATTTAGAGCCCCCGCAGACTACAGACTTTTAGTCGGCCGATAGTTTGACCAAATTGGGGTTTCAGTACATTATTATCGGCCGATACAAATCGTTTAGTGTGCGAACCTTCATACATCTTCGTACTGATTAAGCTTTCGCTCAAACTATCGGTCGACTAAAAGTCTGCAGTCTGCGGGGGCTCTTATTCAATTCTATATTTATCAGAATAAAAAATATAAAAATTTCATGAGCCAGTAAAAGACAAGAAAGTAGCAAAATGTCAATGACTGAATTTCTATCTATATATGGTTATATATTTTAACATTATAAAAATTATGCAAGTCTTTATATTGTATCCAGTGATAACTACAATTTGTGCTACGCTACATTTAGTGTACAACAAACTTTTTATTGAGTGCACTTATCATGTTATTGCATTGTTTTAATTACGAAATATCTATCGGGGTTAGTATCCTAAGTGAGTGTCGACATTATCACCAGTTCAAGAGTGGTGTACCTACGGAGTACCTACCCAAACATTGCCCCAATAAAAAATGTTTGCTATCTCTGGCGTGTTTACTTCGATGTAATTACGTGAAATGTGCTTGTTACTTTTTATGTTTGATACAATTGATTACATTCTGTATCATGTATGAGCTTTATTTACATGCATACCTAATAACAAAATTAGAACGTTAAGTGGCATCACGTAATTTGACATGAAAAAAAAAATGTCAATAAAAGTTAAAACCAATACTAATAATAATTAGTATTGGTTTTATTTTATCGTCGCGGATTCGCCCGCGTAAATTAGTAATTTCACGGAAACCGTACATTTCCCGCAAATAAATTGCATATGTCTCACGTGGTCTACTCTATATCTGTGCCAAATAACATAGAAATTCCTTCAGTAGTTCGTGACATAAGAACTTTAAAATAATTTTCCCCGTCCGACCCTATTAATAAGACTTCGATGTGTGTCTGTCCATCTGTCTATCTCCAGGCTGTATCTCAAGAACGGCAATAGCTAGAGTTGAAATTTTCACAGATTTTGTATTTCTGTTGCCGCTATAACAACAAATACTAAAAACAAAATAAATCAAATATTTATGTGGGCGCTCATACAACGTGATTTTTTTTTTGTCCTTTTTTGCTTTATATCAATAACGGCTACACGTAGGCACTTACAATATTCACAAAATAGTATATTTGTTTTATAATAATTAATAACAAAATTTTAATATAATAAATATTTAAGGGGGGCTCCCATACAAAAAATACAAGCAAAAAAAACAAACTCTTCAGCTTTATAATATTAGTATGGATGCATCGTCAAATGGCACTTCTTTTCGCTGCGAGCTGACGCTAAACGCTGACACTAGTGTTGCCTTATTTTTTATTTAAACTATTACTGTAGGAAGCTTATGCTGTATCAAATATTTTAATTAAAATAGATACTAATTTAACAAACTATGAAGGGGAAACGTATTTATTATTAAGCTTTATCTGACATTTCCTTGTTTACTATTAAAGTTTGGTGATGATTTGAAGCTTTTAAATAGTTATTTTCCTTGATATTTTTTCACTCCGTTTCACATCCGTCCTAATATAAGTACGAAGATGTATGTCCGTTATAATTTAAACCTCTTGACGCTAAAGCCGCTGAACCCATTTGGATAAAATTTGGTATACAGTGTGTAACAAAAATAAGTGATAATACTTTAGGGTGTGTATATGTTCCTTGTAGAGAGTTCACTGTGAAAGTAGCAGCGCTGAAAGACGAATTTTTTTTTCACTTTTGTATGGGCAAGGGCCCGAGCGTCACGAGTTTCCCCATACAAAAGTGAAAAAAAAATTTCGTCTTTCAGCGTTGCTACTTTCACAGTGAACTCTCTACAATGAACATGTACACACCCTAAAGTATTATCACTTATTTTTGTTACACACTGTAAAGATACTCGGTATCGTCTCCATTCGGATATAGGATTTTTATCAAAGAAAAAATTATAAGTTAACGCACGTTAAAAAAATTGCTGTGCAACAAAGTTGCATAAAACATCTAGTACATGATTGCTATGACTTTGTCAACACAGTTTCATTCGGTCAATTGCCTGCAGTTTAATAATAATTAATAATCATTAACCCAATAGGACTTGGAGCGCAAAGCATCTATGTCATCTCATAACTTATAGGAAACATCAAAGAAATTTATGGCAGACCTACAGACGGGCAATCCTAGAAAATTAAAGTGTGTTACTGAATACTGACGTAACTTTCCAAACTCCAAGATATTTTCTTATACGAAAAATTAGAGAAAATTGTTTTTTTTTTAAATTGCAACCGCAATCATTATTAATTTATTTTAATATAAATTCAAATACTTTACCTAAATGATATAAAAATTTTATGTAATTATTCAAATTCAAGTAGTAATTATTATTCACGTTATAAATAAAATAAAAGTCGCGGAATGACGGGTTCCAAGTTCACATTTTGGTGAATGATATAAATCTTCGTGGAGGCCATGGACCTCAAACTGTCAGCTGGTTTATTAACGCTGTTTTAGAGTAAAAATTTACGCTTTCAAATCAGCTGTGGACTGAAGCAACTGAATGTTGGCAATAGCCTTAGCTACGATATTTTTTCTGCCTTGATCGTCACATTTGAGCATGAGATATTTAACTATAGTCCGTTTAAAAGTTGTCTTAACTCAGAGTTTAAGGATGAAGAGATAACATTGCAAGTGACGAGGATTTGCATTTTTAAATTAGTCATTTAAAAATAAACTTTACCGCACAGAAAGGAACACAATGAATTGACAGACTTGCTTGCGTGCTGCCTGTTCTAATTTTGAACTGCTCATTTAAAAATGCATCAACTCGTGACGTTGTAATGTAAACTGACCCTTATTGATTGACAGTTCTGTGAGCCATAAAGCTCAATTTAGTTTGCAGCGGTATAAACGCCAGCATGAAACCCACTCCCACCACGGCGCCCCAGCTGATCTCGAGCCACATGAAATATGTGACGATGACGATGTAGTGGAGGAAGATAACCGCCACGTCACGGTGACAGGCTCTCAGGGGTGTAAAACAGCTCTTGCTGGAATATACTTAGAGCTCCATTTACCTTGCAGCGGTATGAAGGCGAGCATGAAGCCCACTCCCACCACGGCTCCCCAGCTGATCTCGAGCCACATGAAGTAGGTGACGATCACGGTGGCTAGCGGGCCAATCCACAGGTAGTGGAGGAAGATCACCGCCACATCGAAGCGGTTCACGTCGTTGGAGAGCAGGTTGACCACCTGCCCGATGGTGGTCTCGCCCAGCGCGGTTTTTGATAGACGTAGTGACTGGAAAAAAAAATGGATGTGTGAAAGGCACTGGGGGGATTAAGTTATACTGGCTAGTTTAAGGGCGTTCGCTGCGTTGAGCGTGTGCCCGTAGTGGGCGGCCGCGCCTTGCGCCCGCCTGCGTCTCAACGCAGCGCTGCTCTATGGGATGACATGAAACAAGCACGCCTGGCGGGTGGCCGCGCCGGGCGCACGCTTAACGCAGCGAACGCCCTAAGATCCTTGTTCTGTATTGATCCAGCATACAGTTCTTATATATTATGTTTTCGATACAGTGTGAAGTGTCTTATCTTTCCGTACCTAAAAAGTAAAAACGGGACCCTATTACTGAGACTTCGATGTCTGTCCTTCTGTCTGTCTGTCTCCAGGCTGTATCTCAAGAACCGCTATAGCTAGACTTTTGAAATTTTTACAGATTGTGTATTTCTGTTGCCGCTATAACAAATACTAAAAACAAAATAAAGTTAATATTTAAGGGGGGCTCCCCAAAGACTTCTGTTTAATTAAATAGAAATCTTTTATGTTCTGTTTAATGAATAATGATTATGAAAAAAGTATTTTGAGCAAATTTAGGTTTTATCAATGCCTTTTTAGATATTAAAAAATATTAAAGAAAAGACAGCAAACTTCGAAGATCCAAGCAAAAATGTGTCCAACAAAAGGTTTTTTTGTAAAAAAAAAAAACTATCGAGCATTTTTTCAGTAATCGTGTTTTCGTCTTGAGCATTTATTCTTCATGAACTGAAGTTACTTGTGTAAAAAAAACTGTTTTCTAGACCTTACAGATTTTGAGATCTAGGTTTAAATATGTAGTCAAGTTAGGGTCAGGTGCATTCTTAATGAAAGAGAGAGCATGATTGAGTAAAAGAAAGCAATAAGTAATAACAGTAACCTGAAGTAAATTAAAAAAAATAAAAGTTTTAGACTTCAATGATGAAGGTTGATTTGAACAGGAACTTTGAATTAAAAGTATTATTTCCTTCTATAATTTTTAGTAGTCTCCGGTAAGAAATAGTCTTTAAGACGCTGACAACTGACCTTGATCTCGCATCACTCTCGCACCACTGTCGATTTTCATGCCAGAGAGACAGAGATGTGAAGTGTTCACTCGGTAGCGTGGATACATTTTTCGTTTGTTACAGGAAAAAATAAATACCATGGGAAATCTAGGTGTCAGAACCGAAAATTAAATCTGGCAATCTTTGGATTTTTGTTTTTGAACTGTTTAAGTTCCTGAAAGATGTGACTTTGGTATTTTTTTTCATCCAGTAGGAGTACATTGTTTTATTATTTAAATTAGACAAGCTTTTCCAAATATAATCAAAAATCACATATATGTTTTTTGTGCCAATCAATGAAATACATACGTCTAGAAAACTGCACAAAGATGTCGAATTGGTAGATGTCTTCGCCTTAAAAGGTATAAGTTAACACACCTCCATTATTTCCATGGCCTAGTGAACACGTTATACACATAACACATAAAACAATATGTTGAAGGAAATGAGAAAATGAGTGTCGTTCTTTATACTATATGGGAATCTCTTCGATTGACAATAATAACTTGTCATTTTATCTTTCAACGCGAGAGCTGAGTCTCTTAATTTTTATTCAAATATAGGCGAAGAAGTATAAATTGCACATTGTTTAAAAATAATTATAATTGCACAATGCGCGTTGCCTTTTCAAGATTTCTGTACTTAATTACTATTAATTACGAAGATAAATACTAAGAATTTGTACATATACTTGATGATTTAAATGAATTTAAGACAATTGTGAGTAATTATTCAAAATATATAATATGTTATGTTATTCTCTATCACTTTTCAGTTTAAAAGGAAAAAAATAACTTTTCGAGCTGAGGTTTCTTCTACACTTTTATTATTAAATAGTAAAGAATCAAGTTAGGTATATCATATATTCTTATGTTGGTATGTATATAATTAAATATTATAAAATAAAATATTGGGGACCACATATTGCATCACACAAAAATTATATTTTTGAACCCTTGGTATTGGGGCATTTCTCTGTAAGCTCGTATAGGTCCCATACAAATGCTGTCCTGGGAATTATTTTAAACACTTGTCACAAAAATATGTACTATTTCAAAGAAAATTAACTTTTATTTTAGTTAGATAAGAAGGCCCACTAAATTTATGCGTATATTCCGAGATATTAGCGATTTCATGACAGGGGACTGTTAAGTGTGACAGATTTTTACATGGGAGCCCCTCTTAAATATAAATTTTAAAAGTACAAATACAATTGAGTATTTTGTAAATATATCAAGTGCCTACCAGAAAATTAACTTTTATTTTAGTTAGATAAGAAGGCCCACTAAATTTATGCGTATATTCCGAGATATTAGCGATTTCGTGACAGGGGACTGTTAAGTGTGACAGATTTTTATATGGGAGCCCCTCTTAAATATAACCTTTTGCGTGCGACCTGTCAAAATTTTTGAAATACCTGGTGTCGACTCGGATTCCGGACGCGCGACAGTCAGGGTTTGACAGCTCAGTTTTTAGCTACATTATGATTTTTATAAGATTTTACCAGATTCTAAGTGGAATGATGTTAATTCACATTTAAAATCATATAGTTTATTAAATACTATTTATTTTCTTCTGAATTTATGTCTGCCTAAATATAAAATAAACCTAGTACAGTACTTAGAAAAAAGTAGCTTGAGATTTAAACAATTTTCTGATTTATTTTTAAATAAAACAATATTTGATTCTCAAATTGTATTTTATTTGCACTTCAGCATATTAGGTTTATGATACAAATTATAACTTCACATGCCACAATACACTTTATTTACACAACACTTGTTTTAAAATAAACACAAGGGTCAGCCACTTGAATGAGTCGTCAAAAGTGACTTTTATTTTCTTAATTTTTTAATAAGCCGAACGAGGTAAAGACATACCAAAGTAGTTCCTTCCTTCTTCTTTTTAATTGCAATGTGTTTTAAAGGATTAAATATATTTAAATACGCCGTTTTGAGCGGGAACGAGGACGCGGCATATGGCGTCCGGATCCCGGTTCCTCGACTGTTTAGTGTATAATTGATCGCGTCCGGAATCCGGTTTGTCGACACGATAGGGGATACATTTTAAATTAATTTTATTCATATTTATGAAAGTACAAATACAATTGAGTATTTGTGAATATATCAAGTGCCTACCTGTAGACATTATTAATATCAAGCTAAAAAGAAAAAAATTGCCCTCCTTGTATGGGAGCTCTTCTTAAATATTAATTTTATTTTGCACAACCCTAAATACAGTATTTTCGCTTTAATATTTGATATTGCTATCGAGATTTTCAATCAAATCGTAAGATTCAAGGCAGGGGACTGTTGGCAGGGTACTGTGTATTTTGGTCAGATTTCAAAATATGGACTTAACTGATGCAAAAAAGTTTTTAAAGAAACTACTGATCAGTTTAAACATTAAAAGTAAGTACATAGAATGAGCTATATAAACAATTAGTAAAGTAATGAATACTCCTATTATTACTTACCAGAGGACTGTTTGTGATAGCGATCCAGACGCGTGTTCACCATACAATTCATACAAATGACTCTCCGACACCTAAAAAATGCATCACTTCGCCGCATTCGACAAGGTTGCTAACTTCACGGCAGACTTTACGTTTTGTTTCACTCAGAAAAACGTTTGTAAATATTATAATTTCTTTTTTAAATAGATCAATATTTTTGGCAGGGGACTGTATAAAAATTTTGGGGACAAAGTTTACAGCAGTTTTCTAAATAAATAAAATTGGCTGTGAGACTCTGTTTTAGAAAAATATTATATTTTAATAATTTGTCTATGCAATATTAACCGCCTTTTGTATGTAGTTTCATAAACTTATTCGTAAATATCATTTATAGGTGTGGATGCAGTGACGGTGACAGCCAGGGGACTGTATTTTTAGGGTTTCTATCGCTTCTAGAAAAAAACTTTAGACAGTTATGATTCTGAAAACAAAAGGCCTATAAAGTTTCGAGGTTGAAGTTTCATTAGGAGTGATTTTTTTTATAAATTATTATAATACTTTTTTAGAAAATAGGTCAGGACAGCCACTTTACGAGCTTACAGAGAATCGCCCATTGTCACATTTGGTATGGCTCTTAAGCTGTGACGTAATATGTGGATGGACCCTCATAAAAAATATTTTGAAGATTTTTGCTAAACAACTAAGGAACCCTACCCGAGTACATATTGGCGGTTGGCACGCCGCACGAGGCAAATGTATGACCCGTTTGCTGTCCACTTCCGCCATCGGTCAAGGTCGGACAACTCATGAGGAGTCCGTGCTATTGAAAATACAATTAGGTGTAACAAAACTAAGTGATAAATGATAATACTTTAGGGTATGTGATGTATATGTGTCCCTTATAAAAAAGTTCACTGTGAAAGTAGCAGCGATGAAAGAGCATTTTTTTTGGGATTTGTATGGGCTAGCGCCTGATCGACATGACTTTTCACATACAAAAGTGAAAAAAAACTTACTCGTTCAGCGCTGATACTTTCACAGTGAACTCTTTGTAGGGTACCCATACACACCCTAAAGTATTATCAGTTAGTTTTGTTACACCCTGTATATTTAAGTTTAGGTATGTACTGGGTACAAAAAATCTACTTCCAAGCATGGAAAAAAGAAATATCTTTTCTAGTCTGTGCAACCAACCTTAATAATTAGTATTCCAAGTCTGTACTATAATAATAAAAAAATATTATGTAACTGACATCTCTAGGTGCTCTATCAAAATCATAACTACGCGCTAGTCGCTACGGTAGTCGAAGGCAGGAACACATTTTATTTGTTGCACCTATCGTTGAAGTGCATGTAGGTATCTACATCAGAAATCTGAATTTTTGGTAGCTGCCACCACTCTACATGAAGTTAAAGTTCTACAGAAACCCTCTTACTAATAAAAAGTTACACAGCGTGTATAGAGGGTGCATAAGATTTTTCCTACTAATAATCATTTTTTGACATAAGGCCTGTATAACGATGCTGTCATTTCCATACTAATTTCTCTGTATAGACTCAGTGTAACGTGTGTGTAACTTAAAAACTCCTGTTTAACTATTCACACGTTGAACGCATGTTTAAGAAGTTTTTATTAGTAAGAGGGCAAGAGTTTATTGATCCCTTGCAAGTATTTCAGCATGTTCAATAAAAACAAGTACGGTGCCCACTTTGTAGTAGATAAAGCAAAAACTAAAAAGCCATAAGCCAGCGGTAGGCAACAGGCGGACCGCGATCCGTTTGCGGACCGCGAAAGGTCGAATCTCGGACCGCGAAATACTGTCATGTATTTTATACCAAGTGTCAATTAATACAAAGATAAGGTATACGTATACCTTTATTAATTAAAACAATATTTTTAAGCTACATAGGACAATTAGTGTGTTTTTTCTGGACCTCGTTAAAATTTTCCCAAAGTATCCGGACCCCACCTAAAATTACTTGCCGACCCCTGCCTTAAGCCATTAACTTCATAAACATAGTAGACAAACGGACTTTGTCAATAGCGCTCTTATTACCGACCTTGTGGCATGCTCTACCTCAACAGTCAACACACATGTTTACCTAAGGTTAGCGCTAACCCATAGATTACTGGCTCACCGTGACTTTGACTTCTTAATACCTTAATCGTAGGCCGTAGCTTCATCGCTAATACATTTTTAGTGCTCTTTAGTAAGGTTATAACATAATACTAGACGACGCCCGCAACTCTGTTGCGCCAATTGCCAAAGTTCGTTTATCGCGCAGAAACCGTACATTTTTCCGGGGTAAAAAGTATCCTATGTCCCTTCCCGGGACTCAAAGTATCTCCATACTAAATTTTAGCAGAAGCGGTTCAGCAGTTTGGACGTGAAGAGGTAACAGACAGACAGACAGACAGACATACTTTCGCATTTATAATATTAGTATGGATGGATTTTTCCTTATATTGTAAGGTAGCTGGGCACTTAAGCGTAAGTAAATAGCGAAAATGACGTCATTAGAAATCTAAGTAGGTAAGTAGTAAGGTAATAATAATTGCAAGTAATGCTTAGGATTATGTTTAAATAAGTTATCACTGTTAAGGAGTCTAAATTGTTACTAAGCACTTGAAATTGCTTTGCAATTTTATTTTCTATACCATATTATTGGGAAGCCAGTCGTAAGTCGAATTTCATTAAATTTATTATGTAATAAAATTAATGAATATAATAATAATTAATCATAATTCTATACATTTTCATCTGAATTTTAGTTAAACATAGACCTCAATCAAATGGTGGCCTAGTTCTCAGTGTTCAAACTTCCTAGAAACTACACCTAACTATCATCATGATGCACAGTAGTGCACCCGCCGAGACGAGCCAAGCGAAGCGCAAGGGCACTACCTACATTTTCTCGAAGTGTTTCGTCGTGTTTTTGAACCCTCATAGAGTTGGTTTCCGATGTACCAGATAGTTCAATTCTCAGGATATGATGTCAATAGTAGACTAATTAAACATACAAAGTCTCAATTAAATAGCTCTTATACTTTAGATTTTATTGATATCTAAAATACACCGATTTCGTCACTGACACACTCGTACACTCATACACACACAGTGTCAGTACACACTGATGATCATCAAAATGTATAATAGAAACTAGATATTCACATCACCTCCGCGACGGTAGCGAAACGGCGAAGCGAAACATATTTACTGGTATGTAGAATTTGTTGAAGTTAAGGTCAGTAGAGTTAGGCCGTGTAGATTCAGAAGCTTGGCTCTACATGAGATCGTATACCTTTTTCACAGGGTAAACCTTATCTGGTCGTCTCGACAACATTTTACAAGAAATGTTTTTGGTGGGATATAATATTATAGGTAATACTAAAGCAAAGAACAGTAGGAGTGTCATACAGTAGAGTAACTTGGACGTGACCTTGATGTCAGTCGCTTAAGGCCATCCCCCGAGCAAACGACCTTGACCATACATTTGACGCGTTGCCGAGATCGCACAAAAATCCTATTTTTTTTTACTTATCTTAGTTCAAAATTGATCTAAAAAAAATTTAAAACGGAGAATAAGTAGTTAATAAAAATGTCTATCTATTGTCGTGTGTTTCAAATAAACGTAAGTTGTAAATACTAGGGAGATGCTGAAAGTATGCTTCAATTTTAATAAATTGTTATTACTTTGGAAGCTAATATCATGAGTATAATAAACAAAAATAGAAAATTTAAAAAGGGGGAAAGGAATGTTGATATACTGAAGATTATTGCTGTATTTTTATTATAAATTTGTAGCTTTCAAATTATGAGTTTATAAGGCTCTAAATACGGTAAATTACGGAATCTCCGTAGGGGAAGGCCCTTAACATAAGTTTTACACGTGAAGGAGGTATGAACTATGATATCTCTATAAAGTATATGAAACTAGCTGGAAAATATTTACTGAACATGACTTGCAGTAACAATAATTCTGAGTAATTACAGGCATTTATTTATACCATTGTCAGTTCTGTGAACTTTGATTCAATCAGTACTACTATTTCTAATAACTGTTTATCAAAGCTGACATACATAACACAGTGGGATGGATAGGGTAAAAATTAAAATTGTAATGACTATGTTAAGCGACAAGAATCCAAGAGC
Organism: Cyaniris semiargus; assembly: GCA_905187585.1. Classification (NCBI taxonomy): domain Eukaryota; kingdom Metazoa; phylum Arthropoda; class Insecta; order Lepidoptera; family Lycaenidae; genus Cyaniris; species Cyaniris semiargus. The sequence continues at coordinate 8,640,601 of LR994554.1, read as the reverse complement.
CGTATTGTGAATGTCCTAATAGTGACGAAAATCAGGATATCTTTTTATAATTTATACCAAGAATGCAACATTTTTGATTCCGTTATATAACATTGTAGAGTGCAGTTACTTGTTTGTTTTATATTTGGAAAAATACAAACAGAAACGATTGGATAATCTAATAACAATTGAAGATGTTAAATATTTTATGTTAGCGAGCTAGTGAAACAATTCACTTGTCACGGACAGACACAATTTTCGTGATTGTTTTTTCATTCTCACTATTAGTACACTAGCAAGAAACGTCAGTAAAATGGTTAGCTCGACTTTTGGTAACCGATAATTATTGTAGTAAAAAAAAATCCAACATTTTCGTATAAATTCTATTATCCTTCGATCGCGGATTCTTGGAAATCTATTGTTATTCTATTGTTGGTGTCCTTATGGGGGTTGATAAGCTAATTTGTACCAAATAATATTTTAGTAAGACACATAATATTTTGATTCTAGGACATTAATGTTTTTTAAACTTAGGATAAGTACTCTACTTGTAAAAACCCAGCTCATTGTTAAGTTAGGTTTAGAGGGATAACTGCTATTCCGACTACATACACAATACAGTATACTTTACCCTGAAAGCAATTTCACACAAAAAGACAAGAATAAAACCTTACCTTCCTATAGAGATGAGCGAGCAACAGGCAACACGGAACTTCATGCCCATATGCAGGATGGCCATCATGTAGGGATGCACCACGAAGACGTTGAGGGCGGAGCAGAGCACCACTTCCCTTGGATTAAGGTACGCGTCATAGCTTTTATTTTAACACATATTTGGCTCCGAAATCCATTTGGCAAAAAAATAAAAAATAAAATCTCACCTTCCTATAGATGAGCGAGCAGCAGGCCACTCGGAACTTCATTCCCATATGCAGGATGGCCATCATGTAGGGATGCACCACGAAGACGTTGAGGGCGGAGCAGAGCACCACTTCCCTCGAATTAAGGTACGCGTCATAGCTTTTATTTTAACACATATTTGGCTCCGAAAGCCATTTGGCAAAAAAATAAAAAATAAAATCTCACCTTCCTATAGATGAGCGAGCAGCAGGCCACTCGGAACTTCATTCCGATATGCAGGATGGCCATCATGTAGGGATGCACCACGAAGACGTTGAGGGCGGAGCAGAGCACCACTTCCCTCGGATTAAGGTACGCGTCATAGCTTTTATTTTAACACATATTTGGCTCCGAAAGCCATTTGGCAAAATATTAAAAAAAATCTCACCTTCCTATAGATGAGCGAGCAGCAGGCCACTCGGAACTTCATGCCCATATGCAGGATGGCCATCATGTAGGGATGCACCACGAACACGTTCAGCGCGGAGCAGAGCACCACGCCCCCCGCGTAAAGGTACGCGTCCTGCTTCGTCACCGCTGACTGATCTGGACTGTAGTACTCCACGAGTTTACCCAGGAACACCGGCTGCGCGATACTGGAAAAGATTAGGTAGTTATAGAAGGAGCTACAGTAGATAAATCATAGATCATTTACTGGGTTTTAACAACATATCAGAAGATAACATGATCCTTTTCGTATCGTCATAGTTTTACGTTTATTCTCGTAATGCTACATGCAAACTCCTGCAAATGGATCCTCAAATCGGAAAACACATCTGTATATGAAATGAAAAAGAGCAGAAAACTCAATTTAAGTCTTATGATGAAGATTGTGGGTTCATTTACTTTTTACAAATTACTATCAAAATATTATTTACGTATGTACTTATTACAACGAAACTACTTTAATGATTAGGTAAGCGTCGTTAACAAGTCGCCTTTGCTTTGCTACACAACATCCAACCTAAAATTTTGGAAAGTCTATAGTAATGTTTATAACATGAATTACTAGATCTTTACAAATCCTCAAACACAATATTATCACTAAGTTTTATGAAGCTAATGATTTAAATGAAACTATGGCGATTGTTCCACACATAGCTCACTTTTCGGAGACATTACTGTGTGCCTCGTCAGCTTGCATGTGCGTCAGCCGGTTGTGCATGTAGCTCTGCTCTTCCTTGCTGAAGTACCCGATGAACAAACCGAGCAACCGAGGTTGTTGGATACTAGACAAAAAATCCTTACTAATATTATAAATGCGAAAGTGTGTCTGTCTGTTACCTCTTCACGCCCAAACCGCTGAACCGATTTTGCTTTTTGATATGGAGATACTTTTGAGTCCCGGGAAATGACATAGGATACTTTTTATCCCGGCAACATGTACATTTCCCGGGCGATAAACGAATTTTGGGGCAACGGAGTTGCGGAAGTCATCTAATTACTTTATAGTTTGTTACGTTAAACATTTCTAATTTGTGACTATCCTGTGTGTCATTGTTTTTAGTTATTATAACTTTTTAGAAAAAACCAAGAACATAATATTAATTATATTATAATTATATTAATATTATGTTCTTGGTTTTTTTCTATGGCTTTGTAGCTCGTGTTTTTAGAATAATAGATAGATAACCTTTGTAAACGGATGCGGGTAGAGTGTAGACATTAAAAAACAATAAATTTTGGTGAGGAAACCTTATCTTCATCTAAATTCTATTGTTACTCCTTACTCCCAATCAATACATATTGTCACATGTGGGTTTTCCATCGTGTGACGCATCGGCTGTTTTCCTTCAAGATTTGGTACACCGTAAAGTAGGCTAGAGCAACACCGTAAAGTCCCTGACAAAATATTTCGTGTGCCTTATAAGAAACAACTGTCACCAGCAGTATTTCCGGACCTATACGACCTGCAGGCTGCAAACCTTCAAGAAGAGAGCGTATTCCCTCTTAAAAGGCCGGCAACGCACCTGCAGCTCTTCTGGTGTTGCGAGTGTCCATGGGCGACGGTAGTTGCTTTCCATCAGGTGACCCGTTTGCTCGTTTGCCCCCCTTACTTCATAAAAAAAAAAAAAAAACACCAACTATTAAAGGTTTTAAATACCCACGTAGTGCTTATAATATCTTAATGCCCATTATACTCCATAGGTACAAATAGTATTAGGTATAGCTTTAGTATGCACAAATTACATACATACATAACAATATTATAATTATTTATTCGTCACAGAGTTCAGTGACTTACAATCTAATAAAAAGTAAAAACGCTATTCGCTGACATCATAGCGATCAATAAGAAAACTTATTTTGTCTGCACTTCACAATTAAAATAGATAAAAGCTTTATTGTGACAATACTTTCCATATTATAATATTATTAAAATTGTTAAGATTCTTATACTACTTATTTACGCGAAAGTAGAAGAAGGTATACTTCTTCTATCTGCTATCATATCCATACTAATATTTTAAATGCGAAATGTCTGTCTGTTACCACTTCACGCCCAAACCGCTGAACCGATTTTGTTGAAATTTGGATGGAGATACTTTGAGTCCCGAGAAAGGACATAGGATACTTTTTATCCCGGAATAATGAACGGTACCCGCGCGATAAACGAATCTTGGCACAACGGAGTTTCGGGTGTCATCTATTAATATTATAAGTACATATCATATTGTACTAGACGTTCCGCGCGGCTTCGCCCGCGTAAATTAGATATTTTACAGACAAATTAGTCCACAAAAAATAGCCTATGATCCTTCACGTGGTCTACTTCTTATCTGTGCCAAATAACAGTAAAATTGCTCTAGTAGTTCGTTAGATAGAAATAATTTCCCCCGTCTTTTCCACATTTTCCTCTATTTCTCCGTTCCTTTTAGTCTGAGCGTGATTAAATATAGCCTATAGCCTTCCTCGATAAATGGGCTATCTAACACTGAAAGAATTTTTCAAATCGGACCAGTAGTTCCTGAGATTAGCGCGTACAAACAAACAAACAAACAAACTCTTCCGCTTTATAATATTAGCATAGATTCAAAATTATGTTTTTCATGAGAAAATCTCAATCATATAACTTCTTTCGTGTAAAATAATAAAATAAGACTGTAAAGTGGTAACTTTACAGTCTTATTTTCTTACAGTAGTAAATAGTACAAACAACAATTTTACAAGGTTGTGAAATATTCAGTGTCCGAGTTCCGTTACATAACGCGATGCATATTGTATCATGTATGAGTCATTTACAATTGGGTCTTCCTGTGGACTTTACTCATATCAATATTCATCTTAACTAATATGATACAGAGGAAATGTATATTCACCATCACGCAAAACTACTGGACCGATGATATGGATGTACAGAACATTATAACGGTACCAAGCGCAGTTCATCTGTATACAATTAAATTGTCCTGAAATGCAAGTTATAGAGGCTTCGAATAAAAAAATTCACCACCTAAAGGGTTAAAACGGGGATAAAAAATTTGTACTTACTCAAATACATGTAGATTCTAGATTTTCAAACAAGAACATTGTTGTTTGTTAATCCTTAAAACAATTCGGATTATTGAATACCATGAACTAGTTAGTTTAATCTCATACCCTACTTTTTTACATAACAAAAAAAAAACACTAAATGAGGCTAATCCGCGCCTCACTTTATTTTTAAAAAAGTTAACATGAAACTGGCAGCTAATACTTGTAGTCCGGGTTCCCTATAACATTTTTTTTATTACTATCACGCTAATTTTTCGTGAGTAGCTTCATTTTGATAAGACGAACAATAATTTCCTCTGCGAAAATTCTCGAAAGTCAACTTGTCATTCTGTAATCAACAAAACTTAGTTGACTACGGAACCCTAAAACGGAACCCTAACCAGCTGATTTTTTGTATATTGATAGGTTAATAATTATATAATTTAAGAGTAACATTGTCCTACAAATAGAACAATCCATATTTTAGGACCATTAAATCAAAATATTAAATCCTTTCTATCTCTGTTAGCTACCACTTTCGAGAATTTTCGCAGAGGAAATTGTTGTTCGTCTTATCAAAATGAAGCTACTCACGAAAAATTTGCTTGTTAGTAATCAAAAAAAAATTGTTCTAGGTAACCCTGACTATTGGCATTTGGAGAAGGACTTACGAAAAGCCAGCGTGGAATGTGAAAGAGCTTTGCTTCAGATCATTTTACTGTCTTATAAGGTTAATAATATTATTATTCTAAAAATGCATATTAACATTACTTACTATATGTTAGTATGCATTTTATAACTGCTAAAGTGATCAAATTTGGTAATGTAGATACTTTAAGTCTCGGGAAAGAATATAGGGTATTTCAAAATGGACGGTTCCCGTATGGTCCAGTTGGTTTATAAACTACTAGATCGTTCATCGCGTGGGAACAGTACTTTTCGGGTTAAAAGGTATCGTATGACCTTTCTCGGAACCCAAAGTATATCCATTCCAAATTTCAGCACAATCGGTTCAGCGGTTTGAGTGTGAAGAGGTAACAGACAGACAGACAGACACACTTTCGCGTTTATAAATTACGCTGTGATATTAGCATAGATATGGATGCCTATCTCATCAATGTGTCGCCATATTATGGTCCGTCTGTCGTGTCGGAAGCATTTACTAATGTGATTTATCACTCCAACCGGTAAGTAAGTCGAGGCTTGTCTCACGGTCATGGACGAGGCTTAAGAAAACTGCTCAGCGTTTCTTAATCACTTCTATGTAATTATTGTGTTAGTATATAATCATTTTAACACATATAATATCGTTTTAAATTTTTTAGGTCAGTCGAACACTAAGGACACTCCGAATCCTCAGAAGAGAGAAGAATAGATTACAGACAAGCTGCACACCAATCCACTCTGCTCAGACTGCCTCGAAGTGGTTTAACGTTTACGGTGTCGAAATTTCAATATTTTCCAGTTCAAAGAAATGCGCAACACGTCTAAAGAAGCTTTTACTGAATAATGGAAAAATGTTGACTCTGCATAACAATAAAAATCGGCCAAGTGCGAGTCGGACTCGCGCTCGAAGGGTTCCGTACCGATACAGAGCAAATTTAGGCCAAAAATTGTGTCTTTTGTATGAGAGCCCTACTTACATTTTTATTTTATATAAATATTATTATTAATTATTAAAGAACACATATAACTAAGAACTTTGTGAAAATTTCCAGTGCCTACCTGTTGCCATTATTGATAGCGAGCAAAAAAGGCCAAAAAAATACGCGTTTGTTGTATGGGAGCCTTAAATATTAATATTATTTTGTTTTTAGTATTTGTTGTTAAAGCGGTAACGAATATACACAATCTGTAAAAATTTCAGAAGCCTAGCTATAGCGGTTCTTGAGATACAGCCTGGAGACAGACAGACAGACGGACAGACATCGAAGTCTGAGTAATAGGATCCCGTTTTTACCCTTTGGGTACGGAACCCTAAAAATTGTGTTTTTTGTATGGGAGCCCCCCTTAATTATTTATTTTATTTAAATTTTGTTATTATTTATTAAAGTATTAATACAGCTGAGTATTTTGTGAAAGTTTCAGGTGCCTACCTATTGTCATCATTGATACCGAGCACAAAATGTTTAAAAAAATACTTTAGTTGTATAGGAGCCCCCCTTAAATATTTAATTTATTTTGTTTTTAGTATTTGTTGTTATAGCGGCAACAGAAATACATAGCCTGTGAAAATTTCTCTAGCTATTACCGTTCTTGAGTTACAGCCTGGAGACAGACAGACAGACGGACAGACATCGAAGTCTCAGTAATAGGGTCCCGTTTTTACCTTTTGGGTACGGAACCCTAAAAAAAGTAATTTACAGCCCTTAGGGCCTGTCCACATGTCCACGTTACGACGTCGTCAAAGTCGAACGGTGCGGTAACGACTAGAGTGCGCGCACGATAACTTTACGCGCGGCTGAAATCGAAACCAATTGTCGGGCCGCCACGTTTACATGATAATCGATACGCCTATTGCTATACATAATTTAAATAAGTAAATAAGGATATTAAAGTAAAACTACCAATGTTATTTAAAAAAATATCATTGGGATTACCCATTTTTTTAATGAATCCCTACGCTGGCACGCCACCTGTCGCGCGCAGAGTTATCGTGCGCGCACTTTAACGTGACTCGGTACGTTGTCGTGACGTGCAAAATTACGTTAACGTAATGTAAAAATGCACGTCACGATATAGCAACATTGTACGTCCACATGCCTTGTAAAACTGCTACATTCTTCACTACTGATCTGATATGGACCGCACAAGACGTATTCTGCTTCTGCTATTGTTAAGAAGACGGAGAGAGAGATTTAAGAATAAAAACCGGCCAAGTGCTTATCGGGCCACGCGCAATTTGGGGTTCCGTAGTACCGCCAGTTTATGATAATTTTTGTATGGTCAATGAATGTGCATTTATAACGTGTTTTACACTACTAAAAACATCATTTCAGTTACGCTCAAAGGAATTTGAACGAAAAGTTCCTTCACACTTCGCCGAATATTTTTTTAAGTTGATCCACTATTACTCAATAACTTATGAAGTCTTCTTAACCGTGATAATTTTCCTTTTAAATTCAGCATATTACCTACTCCCAAGAATTTTTTCACAGAAGCAACCGTTTATAGCTCGTAGAAGGGGGGGACACTGGACTTAACGATTTTTTCCGCTTTAAAACTTCATATTTCACAAATGGATCCCTAAATCGGAAAATGATCTATGAATACTCGTAATATTTTTTTAAAACCTATCCAACGACACCCCACACGGTGGGGTGGACGCGAAAAAAAAAAATCTTTTTATGGTACCTTCCCTACAGGGAAGGCACAATAAAAAGATATATTTTTTTTTAAGATTTTGTATACCATTTTGTCGGCATCATTAATATCTGCATGCTAAATTACAAATTACAGCTTTGTAGGTCCTATAGTCTCTGAGTAAAACAGCGGACAGACAGACAGACAGACGGACTAACAGACAGACGGACAAACAGACGGACAGACGGACGGACAGACCGAAACTATAAGGGTTCCTCGTTGACTACGGAACCCTTAAAAGGCGTAAAATATTGCTACACCGTGACGTGCATTTTTACTTTACGTTGACGTAAATTTGCATGTCACGTCAACGTACCGTGCCACGTTACCGCACCGTTCCACGTTGACGACGTCGTGACGTGGAGATGTGGACAGGCCCTTAGTACGTTGACGAGACGTGTTAATTTACGTCAACGCAACGTAAAAATGCACGTCTTTTTTCTTCTCTTTCTCCGTTTTTAACAATAGCAAAAGCAGAATAAGTATTGTGCGGTGCACATCTAGATCAGTAGTGAAGAATGTAGCAGTTTTACAAGGCATGGCGACGTACAACGTTGCTATATCGTGTGTGCATTTTACGTTACGTTAACGTAAATTTGCATGTCACGTCAACGTACCGTGCCACGTTACCGCACTGTTCCACGTTGACGACGCGACGTCGCGTCGTAACGTGGAGATGTGGACAGGCCCTAAGTACGGATTAAAAAAACTGAAGGGCTGTTTATAAAAAAACAAAATATATTATATCAAGTTTAAATGAAATAATAAAATTTTATTAATTGCTAAGCGTTACATAGTAAGACTTTAGATGTAATAAATTATTATGTCAGTTATTGATATGTTTAAGAATATAAACAGTCATTTATTATTATAATTATCAATAACACTTAGATTAGGGCTAGCTAGGACATTAAACCTGACAGATATCACTTATCACTTCTTTCTAGGCGTAGGCTGCGTAGGGTTGTCTCACAAATCACAATTATTAAAAAAATACTTATTTTTATAAAAATATCATTAATATATAAACAATAACTTTCTTAAAAAGCCTATACCGTATAAAATAATTTTTTGTCTCCAAATATCTTGTTTAATTTGGCTAAAATATACAATTTCAAAAAGATGTAAAAATCTGGAACGAACTGTCACCAGCAGTATTTTCGGACCTATACGACCTGCAAACCTTCAAGAAGAGAGCGTATTCCCTCTTAAAAGGCCGGCAACACATCTGCAACTCTTCTGATGTTGCGAGTGTCCAGGGGCGACGGTAGTTGCTTTCCATCAGGTGACCCGTTTGCTCGTTTGCCCCCTTATTTTATAAAAAGTATCCTACTCAATTTTCATAACTTAGGTATATTTTTGGGGTGCATTTTATAATATGTAATCAACACAATACTTGTATGATGCATAGAACGATGGCGGCACTGCAGTTGAAGCTCGGCTATTATGTATATTCAAATGTCATTTGCAACGATTGGATACATTGTAATCGCAAGGTTCCAGGGTTCGAAATTATCAAGATAATTATTTTTTTCGATAATTATCATGATAATTATCGGATAATTATCGGGTAATTATCGGATAATTATCGGGTAATTATCGGATAATTATCGGATAATTATCGGGTAATTATCGGATAATTATCACACAAAAAATAATTTTACACGTTAAGTAATATCTTAAACAAAACACTGCTCCCCACACTAGGATTCCCTGTGTCGTGGAGAGCAGTCTCTTCCATCATGTACATATAATGACATATTTGTGATAACTAACATAAAGTTACATGAAGTCTTTTTAACAGAACCAATTATGTATTTGTAAGTAAACAGACAATATATTTTTTAAAAGTAGGTGATGCTATTATAATATGATACAAAATACAAATAATAGCATTACAAGATCATTACCAGAGCCACCGAAACCAGCTACAGTACGTGTAAGTTATTGATGAGGTGAGTTATACAAAGATTATAATACTTTACATAGATTAGATTGTTTCTTGTAATATCGTAAATTAAACACACACTATAACTACATCATAATTATTTAAAATTTTCTTAACTACATAATATATATAAATCATAATATTTACAACGTGTTTTTTAAACTGTATTTAATATAAAGTATCAAAATCTTATATAGTGACTGGATACAGTGTGGCCATAAGAGGCCACACCGGAAACAAGTGGCGACTCTATTAATGTCGTGACTTTTTTGATGGACTATAGAATAAGTGAAAATTTTATAATTATCAAGATAATTATCAAGGTATATTTATCAAGATCTGATAATTATCACTTCGAACCCTGCAAGGTTCTCTGCTTGATAGTATTTTAACCGGTACAATATGTTTTTTTTTTATTGTTTATTTGGGTAAAAAAACAATATCACAATGAAATACAAGATACACACAGTCTTACTCTATACATACAATTGATTGTGATATCCACATCATTTACCACATAATATCTAATATGTAAAATGTTTTTTAGGTTTAATTATAAGTAGTATTAATATCAGGTTGAGATTTTAATTTAATGTATTGTTACAACTTCTTTTTTTTTAATTTTACATCAAGTAAAGGACATATTTACAGCAAATAACAAAATTATAAGTGTTACCGATTATTCAGTAACTACCCTTTACTCATAGAATTATAACCTTTAGAAGAGGCATTCCATACAATCGTCAGCGCGAAAATGTGTCAGTGTCACCCTCGAAATGAGTGAGCTCACTCATCTGAGAACAGTGTGCCTTAGGACGCGGTGACAGTCGGACGTGTTTAATGCATTAATTACGTAAAATATGCATTGAAAGCGTGAATGAGTGAAAGAGAAAGTAGTATATGCTATTACTGTAAGGCAAAAAAGGACGACAATATTTTCTCGATACACATTTTGCATGCAAAAACATTGCTACAGTTTTGATGGCGTATGCCATATCCAAGTATTGACATCGTTGCCTTTACTAACCTTGATTGATTAGCAGGCGGCACCCTAGCCCTACGACACGAGGTCTTGGGATCAGTGACAAGGACCACTAGGGTGCCGTATGCGAGATCAATCTGGTTTACAAAAAGTACCTATTTAGTATCATGTAGTTAACTAAAATTACTTTAAATAATAACGTATATGGCTGTTTTTGATTATTACATGCTTCTTACAAAATCAAAGCCAAACAACTAAACAAATTCTAGTATCAAATAAACGAAAAAATTTAGAGGATCTAACTGTGTTTAAAGTAATGCCTAATTACTAGGAGTTAACAATCAAAGCCATGTGTTTGTCTGTGTGTGCACGGTGTGCCTAGGTTATGGTTAGGTTATGTTATATGGTTAACCCAATTTTGTTAATAATATGTTGTATACACAATGCAGTACTGTAATGTTGAAATTTACAATAAAAATAAAAATGTTTAATGTATACGTCCTTTGTAAGATCTTAGATATATTTATACCCGTCTCACGTCTGTACTACTGTGTTTTCTGTCGGTAACTTAGACACCACGACTACAACGTCTATCATTTCCTAATTCTGTAGCCAACCGTACGTTATGTCTTTATATTATAAAGAACCTACATTATACATAACACTAGCGCCACCCATAATTTAACTGTGTTTCTAGAAATACAGTTAAATTATGGGTATTAATGTATAGATAGTATAGCGTGTAGTATTTTCGTTATTTTTGTATTCAATATAAGTATTGTTTAAGATAATTTTCGATTATGGGTAACGCTACGCTAATATTAGGTACAGCTTGGCAAAAAAGTGTCTGATGCGGTGACAGCTGAAACTAAGAGTTTTTATTTATGACAACACTACATTACTTGTCAACTCTAGTATATGTGTCAAAAGCGTAGCGTAGGGTTGCCTATATTAAAAGAAAAGCGCCCTCATTTAATACACATTCTTTTTTGCCAAGCTGTATGTAGGCATATTAAACTATACTTACTCGGCGCGGCGAACCTTGGTCCCTATGACACTGACAGTTAATATCATTGTAATGGCGTCACACTTAAATTAGGATCATATTGGAGGCGTCTAAAAAAGCCATTTTTGCAGTCCTGCAAAACTTACGTCGTCGTTAAATGTCAAACGACGTAAGTTTTGCAGGACGTAAACGTACATTCAGATTGAGATAATTTCTTGTAAATGTTAAGAATTGTTAAAAATTTCAACGGAATATATCATTGTAATGGCATAAAGCTACGTAAAATTTATAAATGGCATTTTTAGACGCCTAAAATATGATCCTAATTTAATGGTGACGTCACTACAATGTTATTAACTGTCAGTGTCATAGGGACCAAGGTTCGCCGCGCCGAGTATAGAGGACACAATAAATACTGTAAAACTCCTTACCGAATCCCGCACTCCATGAAGAACAGTACGAACCCGTACAGCATGCATCTCACAGCGTACGCGCGCAGTATCACTCTCAGCAAACTCGGGGTGCGCTTGTTGCCCGCGCTCGCCACCTCCTCCTCCCACAGACGAGCGAACTTGTCGCCCAGGGGACCTAGGAAAGTATGCAAATGTATACTCTATACTTTTGAAGATGGGTTAATTTTGGTTTGGGGTATTTTATAGCGAATACGTCAAACAGTAAAGCCCCCAGTACACAATGGCCCACGATGGCCCACTGCAGGCATCGTGAACTGTAGGCCACGATCACTTGGTGTTAAAATGGCATGGCTCATTACTGCCCTGCAATCCACTGGCCGCCGTCCGCCAGCATACACCATTACCCCGTCTAATGGCGATGGCTTGTAGTGGGCTATCATGGATGATGGACTATTGTGAAGAGGCACCTTAGTATCGGAAGTAGTCCATGAAAACTAGCAATAGTATATTTTAACGCAGTATATGAGCAGTTCAGTAGAGTAACGCGATTTTCATAAGTAATATGCAAGTATAATTTATATAATTATGCATTGCCTTGTATAGCACAAAATACGTGATATTAGCAGCCTTAGAAAGACCGGACAGCACAAATCTTCAAAGAAATTATGCGTGTCACTATGAAGTTTTGTGCCTTGTCTCAGGGTTTTTGAGTATAGTTCAGTTGGTAACGATTAACCCTTCGATCGCGGATTCTTGGAAATGCTATTGTATTCTATTGTTGTCGCGACCACCGGTGCCCGTATGGGGCTTGATGAGTTAATTAATAATCTGGAGCAATGGGCAATGTATGTATTGTAAATCTAATCTATGAAGAACAGTATAAACCCATGGACAATGGGTGAGCCATGGACAACAACTTAATGTATGTGTTACGCTCAAAGACGGAAAACGCTCAATGAGCGGAAAAATAGCTCACAACGCGTTGTGGTCACAGTGAAACAGCCACGACGCGAAATTCGCGGTGTGGCTCGTGGCTCTAATGAAAACGGCCACGACGACGCGTTCTGGCAATCACAAAAAGACCATAACGCGCTCTGAACATCATTGAGCGTTTTCGGTCTTTGAGCGTAACATATGTACCTATATTGTATAAATTTACATTTCATTAAGTACCTATTTAAGATTTATTTTTAAAATATTACACAACAGATAATAACACAATTATAATTACAATAATAAAAATAATCTTGCTTTTTATTGAAATACTTATAAGGATATCGCATGTCAGTTTATAGTAGGTAATAGGTAAGTATAGTAGGTAAGCAGTAAGCACTCTATACTGTACTCGGCGAAACGAGGCGTGACCTTTTTAACCGACTTCCAAAACGGAGGAGGTTATTAACCGACTTCCAAAAAGGAGGAGGTTATATGTTCGGCTGTGGATATATATATATATATATATATATATATATATATATATATATATATATATATATATATATATATATATATATATATATATATTTTTATTATTTTGTATGTTCAACGATTACTCCGCCGTTTGTGAACCGATTTTCAAAATTTTTGTTTTGTTCTATTAGGTTTCCTTCCAATTTGGTCCCATTTTCACTAAAGTGGTGATCTAATGATGGGATCCATGAGTAATCGAGGGAACTCCTCAAAATTTATATGGAAACATATGGTGATTTTGGTTTTATGAGCAGTATCCTAAGCATATGCTACCAAAACGCAAGATTTTGCACCAAGGTATACTATGGTTCCGAAGATACTAAGAGAACTCCGGATTCCTTATAGATACAAGTTTAGGGGTTTAGGCGCTGTTTTAAGAACTGAAAGCATATGCTACTATGCAAATTAGATTCATCATCATCATCATCATTACCACATCAGGGTCACCAGTGTCACATGTTGTATATGGATACAATATGCCCCCTCAACACCATAATTATATCATCACGTTATGTCCTTATAATAATTGGTACTTTTCATAGCGATTTTAATAAAAATATAATGTTGTTTCAAAATAAATGATTCAAGTTCTAAGCGATTTATGTACCACAAAATTGAACATAACAAAGTCAACCTTAACTCCAGAGCGTAAGGCACACATTTGACATTACTTTTGAGATTCGAAAGAAAAAAGACAAGTAAGTTGCTTCGATAGGTACTTACTACACTAGTTTAACTATTAACCCATCAAGCCCAAGCGGCACCCGGCTGCCGCATAACAATTAAAAATCTATTGTGTCTGCGATTCCCACGATCGAGGTAATAAATTGAACCCTTAGCATGAAAATACTTACATAGGAAAACAATCTACATCGTAATAGGAATAAGAAACACAATCGCATTGAGTGTGACTCTTAACAAATTGTAATAAGATACGTAGAATATACGCGATTGTTTACTAGGTAACTAAAAAGAGTGAAATTATTATTTTTAACAAAAAATTAAAACCGACTTCCAAGGTAAAAACAATAATAAAATCCTTATAATATGAACTAAAAAGTATTAAATAATGTTTCCTATCTAATAGTGCCTTTTTCCGAATTCGGCTAAACCTCAACTATTTCTGTACTCAATCTTCATAATTTTGAAGTCGGTGCCAGTTCCAAAAGTTTCAAATACCTATTCTGTCAGAGAACTGAAGATTCAGCTATATCTGGTACCGACTTCAAAATGATGAAGATTGAGTACAGAAATAGTTGAGGTTTAGCCGAATTCGGAAAAAGGCACTATTAGATAGGAAACATTATTTAATACTTTTTAGTTCATATTATAAGGATTTTATTATTGTTTTTACCTTGGAAGTCGGTTTTAATTTTTTGTTAAAAATAATAATTAGTATCTGATTTTAGAATGATAATCTCCAACTTTTTATGAGTTCGAAGTGATATGCTTCATATTCAGTACACATCGAGTATGCAAAATACGATATCGCCCATAGACTAGGAACATCTGACACTTCATTGTCAATCGCGGTTTATATAGAAAATGACAAGTTTTTTGACAGGGAGTCAATGACCGCTACTGTCTCGATTCCCCGAACACCTTACTTAGAAACATTTTATTAATTAATATGTAATAGAAACAATATTTTATTTCTCTGACGTCATAATGTTTTTTAATGATAATTTATTTAATTTAAATTTATAAAAACTTTGTCTTTTCTTAAATCTATACAGTTTATTAATAATATTATAAAGCTGAAGAGTTTGTTTGTTTGTTTGAACGCGCTAATCTCAGGATTCAGGAACTACTGGTCCGATTTGAAAAATTATTTTAGTGTTTGATAGCCCATTTATCGAGAAAGGCTATAGATCTCAATTCTCACGTCGAGTCACGAACTACTGGAGGAATTTTTATGTTATTTGGCACAGATGTAGAGTACCACGTGAGACGTAGCCCGTAGGCCATTTATTTGCGGGAAATTTATGGTTTCCGTGAAATTCCTAATTTACGCGGGCGAAGCCGCACGGAACGTCTAGTTATTATATAGGAACATTAATGTTTCTTGAAAACTTGAGTAAGTTGCAAGTCTATTCGCGGTAAGTTTAAACTCAGTCATCAGTGCAATGATGCTTGCCGTGTATGGGACATGGGTACTACCATAGTAACAGTATGGGCGCGTGACGCGTCATAGGTCAAAACTCAAATGGTACGCTACGTTCACAATATAAATATCATACAGTAAAATAACAGTTCCCGAAATAAAACTCATAGTTGAGACTTTTAAGCATCGCTGTAAAAGATTGCATTGTTTTGTTACTTAGTTGTTTGATAGCAAGCTAATGTGCAAACTGCGTACGCCCGACTATTATTTTCTTGGTCTAATGCATGTTTACATATTATGTATTATATAAATGTAAAAAAACAGTAATAATATTATACTTAAGAGCGTGTACCTAATATTATGTCCTTGCATAAAGTTAAAAAAGAGTTATTTTTAGGGTTCCGTAGTCAACAAGGAACCCTTATAGTTTCGGTCTGTCCGTCCGTCTGTCTGTCCGTCTGTCCGTCTGTCTGTCCGCGGTTTTTCTCAGGACTATAGGACCTACAAATCTGTAATTTGGCATGAATGCACATATTAATGATGCCGACAAAATGGTACATAAAATCTTAAAAAAATATTTACACATCAAGCGGGGATGAATTTATTTTTTTCGCGTCCACCACATCGTGTGGGGTGTCGTTGGATAGGTTTTTTAAAAATATTATGAGTATTCATAGATCACTTTCCGATTTAGGGATCCATTTGTGAAATATGACGTTTTAAAGTGGAAAAAATCGTTACCTAAGAGTCCAGTGTCCCCCCCTTCTACCAGCTAAACGGTTGTTTCTGGAAATGTGAAAAAATTCACGGGAGTACGAAATATGCTGAATTTAAAAGGAAAACTATCACGGCTAAGAAGATTTCATAAGTTATTGAGTAATAGTCGATTGACTAAAAAAAATTGTATTCGGCGAAATATAAAGGAACTTTTCGTTCAAATTCCTTTGAAAGTAACTGAGATGATGTTGTTAGTAATGTAAAACACGCTATAAATGTATATTCATTGACAATACAAACATTATCAAAAACTAGCGGTACTACAGAACCCTATATTGCGCGTGGCCCGACACGCACTTGGCCGGTTTTTAATATTTTACATACTAAGCAATAATTATTCATTACGTCGGGTCGGGACGTTTCTCATAAAAACATAGAAGAAAAAAGTTACTCTTTCAGCTGCTACTTTCACAGTGAGAAGAAAAAAGTTACTCTTTCAGCTGCTACTTACACACGTACACACCATAAAGGATATCACCAATGATATAATATGAAAAACTCAAAGCAGATATGTTACTACCGCGCGCGTTGTGAAGATTCAAATACGACCCAATTGGGTCGTCTTTTATTTAGTCTGCATCGAGCGCAGTCACGAACGTGCCGCGTCTTGTCTTACCTAAATAAATTGAAAATGCCGTCGTGTGTGTTTCGAAAATGTACCAATTATGACTCGAAAATAAACAAAACACATGGAATCTCACATGGACATGTAAGTATGCAATAAATACTTCGATTAATTACATTTTCAATTATTTTTTCGAACAATCTGGAAAAAATCGAATTTGCGTCATAGCTCAGGCGAAGAAAGAGACAGCGATATGATTTTGACGCTAGGGCGAAAAGGATGGTTGCGTTGCAGACATAGATTAGTTAGTGCAGACTCAAAATCGACATAAGACTGTTAGATGGTGACTTTAATGCCTACAATTGCAGTTTATTTGTATTATATTATACGCTATGCGATGTCATATGAAACTGTACTGTACTGTTTTTTTAGGTTTTCTAGGTGATCAGGTGAATCTACAAGATTGGATAGCAATTATTGTTCGTAAACAAAGAAGCGAATCAGACTGGATACCAAAATACAGAATAGAAATAAATTAAATCTATTTGAAGGTACTTAAAATATGTATTTAATTTAGTATATTTCATTATTATTTCGATCTTCAAATTTTCAATAAATATGATTAACTCTTACATAAGTTGTTTCATTTCTTACCTACTAATACTTTTGTATCAAGTGTCCACTCTGCGACTATTTATGTTACTCTCTACGTACAAGAAACTTTGCAGTTCGACGTTTAAAACTAGAACTGTCTCTTTTATGTAAATGGCATTTCGTATCTTTTGTTTCACTAATGTGTCAAATTTGTCAATGTGTGCAATTTTGAATTTGTGTTAATCGCTCGGAAGATATTTAAGCCGGAAAATAGTATGAACGTAACAGATCTGTATATGTAGAATATCATTGCTTATCACTGTTTTGTTACAACCTGGATTATGTTACGACAGTCAGAAACGGCCCTGAAAAACGTAAACGCTGCCTAGCCTTCTAAGCCTGCGTCATAATGCGAACTGCATCGGACAGTTAACCTAGTTCTCCATATTTGTTTCCTCCCCCATCACTGTTGCTAGCCGCCAAGTCCAACCATCAATGAACGTGAAAAACTCGGCTGTGTGCCAGGTCTCGAGTGACGAATATTGGCTATTATCTTATTGGAATAATCTTTCTGTGAAAAATTTCCGTGAGGAAAGAGTTTCTTATTAGAGGAAAGGTTTTAAACAGTTCTTACAAAAACTGCAAAAAAAGTTCTACCAAACGTGGTTTATAATATTATGACATGACTCATGAGTAGATTACAAAATTCTCAAATAAATTATCGCATCTTCGATGGCGCTTCTCAATCGTGTCTGTAGCATATTACATGTTCATTGAATGTTTAAAAATAACATTTTTCCACACACTACTGTGACACTAATCAATTTTGTCGTCGAGTACGTGTATTTGAGCGAGAAAAAGCACGCGCGTTTTCGTCATTAAATATACTGGCAAAGTGCCGATTTATTGCGTATTCTGTTGGATTTACCTATTGGACTACTAGCTACAAGTGACAACAATGTATACTGCACGAGAAATAAATTACGTCATAACACGTGAAGACGCAATCAAAAATTGGCCAAGAGCGAGTCTAACTCGCGTACGAAGGGTTCCATACCAATATAGAACAAAACTAAGCAAAAATTGAGTTTTGCTGCTGGAGAGGGGGTCCCCTCTTGATTACATATTTATTTTATTTTAATTTTCTAGCTTTCTAGCTATTGCAGTTTCCTCTTTAGATTTTAATAGGGGTAGGCCCCTATTAAAATCTAAGGAGGAAATCCAAAGTTTAGAATTTATTCTTGATGCAAAAGAGAAAAGAGGATTGGGTTGTAACTTTTTGTATATCATGCTAGCTTTAATCTCCATGGCTCTTTTAAGACTTTTAAAAAAGGCATAGTGCCTGCTTATTTAGGGTTCCGTACCCAAGGGGTAAAAACGGGACCCTATTACTGAGACTTCGAACTTTACTTTAGAAGTTAGAGGGGGGGGGGGGACACCACACATTTTACCACTTTGGAAGAGTCTCTCTCGCAAACTATTCAGGTTAGAAAAAAATGATATTAGAAACCTCAATATGATTTTTGAAGACCTATCCATAGATACCCCACACGCATAAACTAGGCCTTTACATCCGTTGTGGATGATTTATACAGTATTTTCAGAGCGAAGTAACCACTCCTCAAATACTGTAGTGCCTAGGACAAGATTTTTAAATGTCTGTATGGTTGCCCAAGCACATACGGCATTCTCGCAACATAGTCGACCTAGTCCACAGGAACGAACTAGTCAATACGTCTGGGACCAACTATGTGCGGGTTTCCTCACGATGTTTTCCTTCACCGTACGAGCGTCCGTATTATGTACTTGAGATCAGAAAATGTCTCATTGGTACACGCCTCCACCCGGGATCGAACCTGCACCCTCTACGAGTGCGAACCAAAGGTCTACACCCATTAGGCCACGGACGCTCCACACGCATAGGTTAATGAAAAATTTTTTTTTATTTAAATATAAAAATATAATAAAAACTACTTGCTAGATTTCGTTCAAACCAATTTTCGTTGGTAGTTGTTATAGTCAAGTACATCATATATTTTTATCATGCCCCTACTTTAGAAATTAGAGGGGGGGGGGGGGGGGGGGGAGACACATTTAAGAACTTTGGAAGTCTCTCTCGCAAACTATTCAGGTTAGAAAAAAATAATATTAGAAACCTCAATATGATTTTTGAAGACCTATGTATAGATACCCCACACGCATAGGTTAGGTGAAAAAAAATTTTTTGTTTCAGTTGTACCTATGGGGACCCCTAAAATTTATTATATTTTTTCATTTTTGTATCAAAATCTTAATGCGGTACACAGACTACATCACTTACCAAGTTTCAATAGTATACCTCTTAGAGTTTCGGAGAAAAGTGGCTGTGACATACGGACAGACAGACAGACAGACTGACATGACGAATCTATAAGGGTTCCGTATTTTGCCATTTGGCTACAGAACCCTAAAAAGGTATAAATTCAAAATTTTTTAAATTTTTAATTTTTTTCTTTTTAATTTGCGTTAATATAACGTTTAGATGACAATAGATAGCAAAAGTAACCAAAGAAAATCCACCCCTCTACCTCCCACACTCTTATCTTCATTACGCACCTTTCTTTCCCAGCATGCTGCATGTACGGTCGGACTTTCCCCGAAAAGCGGGACTGAGCCTGTCCCATGCGGGACATTTAATTTTGATGAAAAAATCGGGACGTCCCACCAAAATTGGGACGTTTGGCAATGCTGGTCCTAACCCACAATTCTTTTTGTTGTTAAATTTTGAATGCAGTCTTGTTCGAAATCATCTAAAGAACATAACTGCATTCATCTCAATACGTAATTTTTTTGTGGGTGGACACATTAACTTAACAGCGTCCATTAATAAGTATAAAAATTACTTATGATGATATGCATTTAGCTAAATACATGCACATAAGGAAACTTACCAGAAGCATGCTCCTCTAGTGGTTCATACAGATCACTTTCTTCTAACTCCTTCTTCAAGCCACTCCAGAATATTGGCAATGTCCATCTAAAGAAAACATTTTGATGTAAAATAAGAAACTATAACATGCTATAACATTTGAGGTTAATTTAAATTCTAAAAAAAAACATTACTCAAAATATCATATTTAATATTATAATGATTAAAAAGAAATGTGATATTTAAAGAAGTCTTAAAGGATACGAAAAAGTTGCATTAAGTAATTAGGAGTCTACATTATAAAAATATATGTGCTTACAACAACTAGGTAGGTAAATAATTACATTGGTTTTCATGCCCAATCCATAATTATTATAAATATCAAACTTACGCGAAAGTGAGAGCCGAAAGAGGATTGGCTTTGGCTCTCGGATGAGGAGGCTTCCCTTTCTTCTTAGTTGATTCCATTGTTACTCTGAAAGAATTTTACTGGTTGAATGAAATTAAATAGGTATTAGGACAAAAAAATTCTAGGCACTTTTAACACACCTCTTTCTGTGCTCGCGTGTATTATTTGTATAGCAATGAATATAAATGAATATACAAGAAAAACCGTAATATTTACCTTTAAAAAGCATTAATTTTGTTCATAGACTGAGACTGCACGGTTGGTACATGGTAAATATTAAAAATATTCGTTATTTTAGGTAGGTAGGAACTGTGTATTGCAATTTATTATTAATCTACCTCTCAATTAAGTGCACTACACAATAAAATATAAGTTTCGTTCCATTAACGTATGAGAGAAAAAGCACAACACAAATCCGTTGGGATGAAAACACACTAAATTTATTATTTAAACAAATATTACTGATAAAGGCTATCTGCCTAGGAGTTGACGAAATTTAAAACTGAAGAATTCGAAGAATATTGAGAGATCTACTGATTTATTAATAATAAATGCGAATGCGAACTGAAACTTGAACGTTGAAATTGAAAGATAACTGACAATGACAGTTTGGCAACGATAACTTGACAGTTGACAGTGACATGTAACGAATAGACAAGATTATATTGACATTGTATTGTTTTTATTATAAGTAGGATAAGCTTAGAAAATCTGCGCATTGTCGTGAGAATTGAGGTATTGCGGTAGCGAGTACTACTCGCGCGACGACGCGACGCGTCGAATGAGTCGATTCGACTCCAATACATTTTCGCTGATATTATCCATATTTCTCGTTGAATCCGTATCATTCTCTCAATAGCTTGTCATAATTTATTCATCTACCAAATAAACAGCGCTGATTCACCACTTCCTGATAAAGTGCCGGATTCTCCATACTTTATCTGTCAAGTTAAGTGGTGGATAGCCTATCCGGCACTTATCAGAAAGTGGTGAAACAGGCCCTAAAGCGCTTATTCCATTTCACTAAATTTAAAAGTCCTAGCTAGGATCCTAAAAAGGAGACTAATTAGAAGCTTCTTATTCCACTAATTTTCCTAATTTAGTAACTAAATCAGTTGTGACCACGCGGCGATTTTGGCCAGACGTCTTCTTAATGGCTCGAGTTCTGTCTAAGCAACAAAAAATTGGTCTTCTCATAGGCTTAGCTGTTGGCTCAATGAAAATCGAAATAAATAAAAGGCGAAAAAGATGGTTGAAAGAATTTTTGCTCCACGAAAAATTATGAATTATGAACTTTCTGAACTACTTGGAACCAGCAGACTTTAGAAATTACCTACGGATGCTATAATCTAGATTCTAGAGATTGATGAGCAGTTGCTGTCAAAATTTAACAAAAAAAATTACAAATGAAAATAATATACAATAATATATATTCTATCTTATTGCCATGTTTTTATTTTATTTTATTATGTTAAGGGCCTGTTTTACCACATCCTGATAAGTGCCGGATATTCTATCCACAACTTAACTTGACAGCTGATAAAGTATGGAGAATCTGTCAAAAAAGTTGTGGATAGCCTATCTGGCACTTTATCGGGAAGTAGTGAAACAGGCCCTTAGTGTGTTCATTTTTTTTTTATTAGATTTTATTATGTATTTTTACTTAAAATAAATATAATTTAAGTATATTTTTATTTATTATACGATTATCACCTTATCAAGGCAATACGTATCCCTTTTTTCATAAAAAAAAAGCGTAGATAATGATTAATAGGTTATTCTTTTGTTGACTTTAATACAGATTTAGCAGTTCCCACTACAGATAAAAGGTTGAAACCATCTGGCAACACTGATTTAGTCAGCTAGAAGCCACATTAGGGTCCTACCTTTCTAAATGTTATTTCACTTGACTAAATTTAATCACTAAATCATTTAGAACTTCTAAATTTAGTGAAGTGGAATAAGCGCTTTAAGCTGGAAAATAGTATGAACGTAACAGATCTGTATACCTATGTATTGGATATTATTAGTGCATAATAAATAATAGTAAATTATTACAACTCGAGACTGACGGCGACCATTATTTGTGCGACGGGATAGCGATTGACGTTGCCATGGTGACATACGTCTTATTTAGTCTTGGTCACTTCAAAAAAATAATATGGGCGAAATACTTTATATGGCAAAACAACACTTGCCGGGACAGCTAGTCTACACTATCTACATCTACACTAATATTATAAAGAGGAAAACTTTGTTTGTTTGTTTGTTTAATTGTAATGAATATGCTCAAAAACTACTGGACCGATTTTAAAAATTCTTTCACCATTCGAAAGCTACATTATTTACAAGTAACATAGGATAAATTTTATTTTGTAAAAAAATAGGGTTCCGTAAGATATTTGGGTTTTTCGGACACAAGGTGTAAAAATCAACCAGAAAAGTTACTTATTTTGCGTACGCTGCCTAAACTATAAAAGATAGAACCATAAAATGTTCTAATTAATTGTAGATCTTATAAATATCTACAAAAAAGTCCGCGACACACTATACCTATCTATGTCGAGTGAGGCACAACAACCATTTTTTTATTTAAAAATCTTGATTTATTTTTGACTTCATTTAAACGCGTTTATTTTACTCATGCTATTAATCCTTATCAAAATAAATTATTTCATCACTAAGCACAGTTTATGTAGATAAAGTTTGGTTTTTGAATGATTAAAATTGGACGTTTGATTTTGAAGTTATGGCGAAATAAAAATATTACGATTTCTGCTGCACGGCTCTAGATCTATTAGTAAATGATGATTTAAATAATACTTAATTATTCACTAAATCTAAATCTAATAATATATAAAACTCAAAGGTGACTGATTGACATAGTGATCTATCAACGCACAGCCCAAACCACTGGACGGATCGGGCTGAAATTTGGCATGCAGGTAGATGTTATGATGTAGGCATCCGCTAAGAAAGGATTTTGATCAATTCTACCCCCAAGGGATAAAATAGAGGATATACCGATCGGGCTGAGACTTTAATACCTAAATAATATCAAAAGCTAGTATATAATATTATAGTCCGTCAAGAATATTGCCTACGTTGGTATTCCGTATTCAATATTCTCCGCAAGAATCTGTTTCTTTTTATCGATCCTTTTTGCTGTAATCGAGGTCAAAAAGACAAAGCAGAAGAAATGTCAAAGAAAGATTTTTTTGATAGATGTGTAAACAATAAACAATATACTTATACAAAAAATAAATTTATATTAATTTTAAATACAATACACATACGCTAGCTAAACTATTTACCATAATTAACACCGAGTAAACATATTTTAGATATAGTATTAGTATAGTAACTTCAAGCTACTAATATTTAAAAATATATAACAAAAATCACTGCCATAGATTGAGTATCCTACCAATTTAAAATTTACAGTAAGTACTTAAGAATGCATTAAAACTGTTGAAAAAATGTTATTAAGTGTAGGTCATTGTTCTTTCTATGTACATAATAAAAATAACCGTAAACGATGAGTGCTCTCGTCCAGAAATACAGGAACATGGTACTGGTTGGTTTATTCTTTTTTTATTTGGGATGTGTTATTACTTTAAACTTTGTAAACACTGAATGTCCAGCTTCCAGTACAACTGGAATATTGGAGTCAACCGTCAATACAGAGGTTGAGTACATTGTACTAGTTTTGAGCGGCCCTCAAAACGAAGTAAAACGGGATGCAATAAGGTCGACCTGGGCCAATTTTGTTGGTAATATTATAACTGAAAATGATGTGAGATTGTACAGGTGGAACCATAGTTGGACTGAACCCAAGAAAGCCCAGGGTTTTGCAAAAATTTTATATCCAATAGGGGTACAAGGATTGTCAGAGGATCAACTTAAAAAGATAAGCAATGAAAATACTAGGTCCAAAGATTTAATATTATTAGAGAACCTTCATGATTCCTATGAGAATTTAGCCAGAAAGGTCATAGAATCGATGATATGGTTGAATAATAATTACAAGAATTTGAAATATGTAATTAAATGTGATGATGACTCATTTGTGAGGGTTGACTTGATTATAAAAGATTTAGAAGCATTTGCACCACAAATGAATGCTCCAGAAATTAGTTCTTATGTGACACAGGTATTTTTTTAAATTGTAATGCTATTGATATCTTTTTGTCGTAGTAAGTAATCATTTTCTAATTTTAATTTATTATGGCATTAAAATTTTGTTAGTTTGTTATTTTCAATCTTTTTCAGAAAAATGTTGAGAGCATCTACAAAGGCCTGTACTGGGGATATTTTGATGGCAGAGCGAGAGTTTTTCTGAATGGTAAATGGGAGGAAAAGGACTGGTTTCTGTGTGACACCTACCTCCCGTATGCTTTAGGAGGTGGATATGTCATATCACAGAGCATTGTCAAATACATTGCCAGAAATCATGATCTACTAAGGTACATACAGTATTAGAGTCCTTACTGTCTGTTTGCCTCTTACCTCCTTCTGTCTAGAACTATGATAAAGCAGACTCCTGCTGCACTAACTAGCTTTAACTAGCTTTTTCCCGCGGCTTCGCTTGCTTTAAGAAGTATTATTATTAATTAGGTATCAAAGTCTCAGCCCGATCGGTTTGAAATTGACAAAGTTTCATACAAACTTTCATCCCCTATTTTATCCCCTTGGGCAGTGGTCCCCAACCTTTTTTTCATACAGGCCACAAACGTGTTTTGGTCTTGGTGTCGCGGGCCGCAACAAAATTTTTTTAGGGTTAAAAAATAACATTCTTTAAAATTAATGATTTCAAAGTGGAAAAAATTTCACGACTTTCACGACTACATTATTTTGCTGGTGAGCGTGAATTTTAAAATAGTTTAACATCACGCGGGCCACAGATAAAGTCCCGGCGGGCCGCATGCGGCCCGGGGGCCGCGGGTTGGGGATAGCTGCCCTTGGGGGTAGAATTTATCAAAATCCTTTCTTAGCGGATGCCTACGTCATAACATCTACCTGCATGCTAAATTTCAGCCCGATCTGTCCAGTGGCTTGGGCTGTTCGTTGATAGATCACTATGTCAGTCAGTCAGTCAGTCACCTTTGAGTTTATTAATATATGCAACTAGCTGTGCCCCGCGGTCTTACCCGCGGTTTAAGTGATCCTACTAATATTATAAAGGCGAAAGTTTGGATGTATGTATGTATGGATGTATGGATGTTTGTTACTCTTTCATGTAAAAACTACTGAACGGATTTTAATGAAACTTTACAATAAAATAGCTTATATATCAGAATAACACATAGGCTACTATTTTAACCGACTTTAAAAATGGAGGAGGTGTTATGTTCGTTTTTTTGTGTTCAACGATTACTCCGCCGTTTGTGAACCGATTTTCAAAATTTTTCTTTTGGTGTTATAGGTTATCATCCCAATTTGGTACCATATTCATAAAAGTGGTGACCTGATTAAGGGATCCATACGAAATCGAGGGAACTCCTCAAAATTTATATGGAAACATGTGGTGACTTCGGTTTCGTGAGCAGTATTCTAAGCATATGCTACCAACAAGCAAGATTTTGCACCAAGGTATACCATGGTTCGGAAGGTGCTGAGTGAACTCCTGACTCTTTATAGATACAAGTTTGGGAGTTTCGACGTTGTTTTAAGAACGGAAAGCATATGCTTCTATGCAAATTACATTCATCATCATCATCATCACTACCATAAACCATTAGTTCCCTCGATTTCTTATGGATCCCTTCATCAGGTCACCGCTTTTATGAATATGGTACCAAATTGGGATGATAACCTATACACCAAAAGAAAAATTTTGAAAATCGGTTCACAAACGGCGGAGTAATCGTTGAACATAAAAAAACGAACATAACACCTCCTCCATTTTGAAAGTCGGTTAAAATTATAGCCTAAGTGTTATTCTGATGTATAAGCTATATTAGTGTAAAGTTTCATTAAAATCCGTTCAGTAGTTTTTGCGTGAAAGAGTAACAAACATCCATACATCCATACATACATACATCCAAACTTTCGCCTTTATAATATTAGTAGGATAATATTATATGCATTTTCCTGCAGATATCTAAATATATTAATATAATATATTATATTTAAATTGCAGATTACTAAATATATATTATATTATTATATTTAGATATCAATGCAGAAAATGTTGTTAATTAACATTTTAAATCAGAGGTTCCCGAACTTATTTTGTCTACCCACTTTAAGAACAAATTATATTTTAGCGCCCCCATTGTGCATTGTTTCAATTTAAAATACATCCTAATGAAATAAATCACCCCCCAAGCCTCTACACAACGCCCCCATTTTTTTTTCTGGGTCCCACACTTCCCCCTTTCAGATCTTCAACGACCACCAGGGGGCGTTATCGCCCACTTTGGGAAAGGCTGTTTTAAATTATTGTTATATTCCTATATTCACACATTTTCCTTTTTCAGTGTGTATCATTCTGAGGACGTCTCAATGGGTGTTTGGACTGCAGCTTTAGATGTTATCAACAGAGTCCACGATGTGAGGTTTGATACCGAGTGGAAATCTCGTGGTTGTGACACAAACATGCTTGTACGACACAAGCAAACTCCGACTGACATGTTTGAAATGTACAGGACGTTGGTTTATTCACACGGCAAGAAACTTTGTAAGACCGAAAGTAAATTAAAAAAATCATATCTCTATAATTGGAATGTACTGCCTAGCATGTGCTGTAAACAAAATCAAGTATAACACTAAGTACTAACTTAAAGCAACCTAAAATATTGTCAACTAGCTGTGCCCCGCGGTGTTACCCGCGGTTTAAGTGATTTATAATAAAATACTATGAAAAGTACCAATAATATGGTCAAAACGGGACGATACATGGTTCTATAATGGTTTATGGTAGTGATGATGATGATGATGAATGTAATTTGCATAGTAGCATATGCTTTCCGTTCTTAAAACAATGTCGAAACTCCCAAACTTGTATCTATAAAGAGTCAGGAGTTCTCTCAGCACCTTCCGAACCATGGTATACCTTGTTGCAAAATCTTGCTTGTTGGTAGCATATGCTTAGATTATTGCTCACGAAACCGAAGTCACCACATGTTTTCATATAAATTTTGAGGAGTTCCCTCGATTTCTTATGGATCCCTTCATCAGGTCACCACTTTTATGAATATGGTACCAAATTGGAATGATATAATATAGTGTATAGGTTAATATACCCATACGATAATTTTACTATAGGATAATATACCTATACACAAAGAAAAATTTTGAAAATCGGTTCACTAACGGCGGAGTAATCGTTGAACATAAAAAAACGAACATAACACCTCCTCCATTTTGAAAGTCGGTTAAAATTGTAGCCTATGTGTTATTCTGATCTATAAGCTATATTATTGTAAAGTTTCATTAAAATCCGTTCAGTAGTTTTTGCGTGAAAGAATAACAAACATCCATACATCCATACATACATACATACATATACATACATACATCCAAACTTTCGTCTTTATAATATTAGTAGGATTTAATATCCATGTAACTAGAATGTAACCATAGAAAGTAAAAGTTTTTTAACCTGGCCTTGTGTTCTTTAAAGGTTGTAAACCATGTTATGTATACCATAATATTAAGAGCAATAAATAACAATGTACTTACTAGTCCAACTTGATGATAATATTATTTTTGTCCTCTAGTCCTGTATTTATTTCATGAGTGAGTTTTAGCATTTTTTTTAAATATTGTATACATTATTATAATTATGGACATGATGTCGCTAAATATATGTAAGGAATACTTCAATAACATAATATTATAAGGAATATCACATTAATAACTTCTATGATGAAAACTTAAGTAGTTAAAATAAATGAACATAGAATGAAGATAATTTGAATTTTTATTCAATATAACAAAATTCCAATAGAAAACAATGTACAGCTCCCAATTTTATAACTATACATTAGCAAGTGGGAAAAATTAATCACACAACTTTTCTAAATGCGAATGTCAACCGTCAACAAATAAAAATGTTATCATTCATTAATCATACAACAAAAACCAAACTCGAAAAATTTTACAATATATTAATAGTGTTATAAAAAACTAGGTACATAAGTCTTGCACAACTAAAAACATTAGTAGCACTTTGGTAAGTCTATAATATTATTTCTAATATCACAATCATAGAGGATTTATGCAGAGGCAGCTCGACAGTGGTGGCCAGCAATTAGAATATATTTTCACATTCATCACATCAGCCACATTTCTTCAAAAATTAGTGATATATAAAACACATATTCCGTAGAAATTATCATGTTATACTATGTGCTATTTCTTTTCAAAACTAACAGTGTGTAAAACTATGAATTTATATATTATGTAATTATAATTTGCTGTATTCTGGTCCATAATGTTCCACAGTCTATTGACAAGCGTGACATAGCTTGGATGTTTTATCTCTGTCACTTAGTACAAAGTAAGCAGCGATAAAATCTTAATGTTCTGTTCAACATGTATTATTACATTGTAAACTACTCAGTAATAATGATTGGACTGCCCCTGAATACTCCTTAATGGCCACTCTTCACTTTAACATTCATGTAGGTCTGATTATTGTAGAATGTTGTTCTCGACAACTCCTCTCTAAAATAATCTATCGATCTCTGCAAACCCTCCTGCAAAGGGACCTGTAAACGAAATAAAATATTCAAACCTTATTTTTTAAGAATTAAGATACAAACTGCAATGTGTGGTCCCTAGTCGCCCTAGACTTGTGTCCATCTGCAATCATTATCAATCCATGAATGGAGAAAAAAAAATTAAGACTGGTTCTAAATCAGCCTTACAAAATGACTGGTAGGTAATATCAACGATGTCAATACTTGGATATGGCATACGCCATCAAAACTGTAGCAATGTTTTTGCATGCAAAATGTTTATCGAGAAAATATTGTCGTCCTTTTTTGTCTTACAGTAATAACATAATTATACTACTTTCTCTTTCACTCATTCACGCTTTTAATGCATATTTTACGTAATCAATGCACTAAACACGTCACGTCATGAGTGAGCTCACTCATTTCGAGGGTGACACATTTTCGCGCTGACGATTGTATGGAATGCCTCTTCTAAAGGTAATAATTCTATGGGTAATATAACTTCTAAATGTTTCTTGGGGTAATTTTAAGGTGGTAAAGATAGTATTACAGATAATTTGTAGTCAATTACCTTTGGAGTCCAATTTAATTGCTTTTTTGCGAGTGTAATGTCCGGCCTTCGTCTTTGCGGGTCATCTTCGACGGCGGCACTTGTGGATAAAGTGCTTCGACAACCGGGAACAAGATTCTTTATAATTAGTGCAAATTCTGAAATAAAATTAATATAAAAAATGTAAAAAATCTATGTTTTGTAATCTACGAATAATAAAAACTAAGGAAGAGTAACTATGTCAAAAATTTTGTCCGCGAGTCGACAAAATGTGACCCGCTGTCGTATCACGTATCTTGCGAGAGCAATGCGATAACAATTATTGCGCGATAATTGCTCCAAAATCGCAATTTCGTATCACGTATCAGCCAAAACAATACGATTGCAATCGATCGCTTACATGATACCATTGTTTTTTATAGCCAGCAATCGATCGCGCGATTATTGCTAGTGGATTGTTGATCGCTATTTTTACGTGATAGCCCTGCCGAATTTTGTGTTATACAATTGACAATTATTGTCAACGGCTTTATTTCCCAAATTTGAATGTTAGTGTTTCGTAGCTATTGTCATATTATTTTTGTGTGCGAAAAAGAACCAAATTCAAAACTGTTGAAGTATGGGAGTTATGTTTCCTTAGTTTTTTAACCCCGACAAAAAAGAGGGGTGTTATAAGTTTGACTTGTCTGTCTGTCATCCAAGAAGACATTCATAGATTGTATTCATTGGGATATGATCCTGTTGATATGAATTATTCTGCACTATAACCAACACAAGGTTAAAAATCATGAAATAAAATTAAGAAATTAAAAAAATAAACCCCGCCAAACAACTTTAAAAAGTAATGAAATAATATTAAATGACTTTAAGTTTAAATAATTCCTAAGTGTAAAGTGATATTTTAGTCCAGAATTGTTGTCAAGGTGTGTTGGGGGACCACTAATGTAGATGTTTGATTTCACATAACATTATAGTTTAAGGGTAAGTTCACAGGGAACCGAATCGAGACAATCAGTGACTTGGCGATATAAAATGCAAAAGTCGCTGTTGGCGGTCCCCCGACACACCGTGACAACAATTATTGACTAAAATATCACTTTATACTTAGGAATTATTTAAACTTAAAGTCAGTAAGTAAATATTATTTCATTACTTTTTAAAGTTGTTTGGCGGGGGTTTTATTTAAATTTCTTAATATTATTCGTAGTTTGTAATATATTATAAAACTCACAGTCCATGTATGTAATTTTTTATGTTTGTTTTTATTAACAAAGGAGAACTATTTTCCCTTAATTAATCTTATTTGAAACAATATGTTTAATATGTATACTCCGGACTAAAAGCATTACCTTCTATAGTGTGCTCCACAGGATTGCCCAAGTTGATTGGCAATGAATAGTTTGACGCCATTAAGGATAATAGTCCGTCCACCAAATCAGATACATAGCAGAATGAGCGTGTCTGTTTACCATTGCCATAGACCTAAACAAAAAGATATACAATTAAAAAAAGTAAAAAGTTCTCAATCTAAGCTCTAAAGCATAATATTATTTATGTCTGCTCTTAATAACTTTTCATCACGCTTAATTTAAAATAAACCTCCTTAATTAATGATTAGCTCAAATCGAGCTGAAATTTATTCCAAATTGAAACTTGCAACACATTTGGACAACAATTTTTGTTTAAGAAATATAAACATCCATACATCTAGTAATGATCCATACTAGTAATGAAATAAGAATAATACAGTTCCTATTACAATAAAAATATAAGAATAAATACAGTAATAGTGAGGTTCTGCAGAGCTTGCATTATAAAGTTGGAAACAACTCTTCCGTCAGAGACGTGCATCCTCGGTCCATAAGTATTAAATATTCTGGCAACCCTCACAGAAACATTCTCTTGCTTGGCATATGAATATGCCAGAGTTTCTGCCACTCTTTTCCCTTCGTCGTAACAAGCTCGGGGCCCTGTAATTATATAATTCGCTGTAAGTAAAGATAATTAAAGAGTAGCCTGTGTTTGTAGCTTGTGTAACAAATTGTTACTCAAGGTTTGGAGGTTGGGCAATTCCCAACATCCCAACAAATTTTTGAGCACTGTTATTTTATAGGTTGATATTATTAAAACAAAAACTTGAGGGGTGTCAAGGGACACCCGGATGGAACGAAGTTATAAAAAAAACGCCATCTAGTTGACGCCCAGGAATACTACCAACGACACTTTTGTGGAATTGTAATAAAATTTATTTAAACGTCCGGTAGATGTCGCTGTTTATTCTCTAAAACGCCAGAATAAACAACGAAATCTACCGGACGTTTAATTCGATCGAACCCTTCGATCGCGGATTCTTGGAAATGCTATTGTATTCTATTGTTGTCGCAATCACCGGTGGCCGTATGGGGCTTGATGAGTTAAATAAATTTTATTACAATTCCACAAAAGTGTCGTTGGTAGTATTCCTGGGCGTCAACTAGATGGCGTTTTTTTTATAACTTCGTTCCATCCGGGTGTCCCTTGACACCCCTCAAGTTTTTGTTTTACGCCAAGTTTTTTGTTGACGCCAAGGAATACTATCAACGGCCTCTGCCCCTACATCGCAGGAACTAATAAAAATGTGTCATTACAACTTTTTCTGTCTAGCCCCCTTTCGCAACGCGCGATATGGAACTTCGTTCCAAAAAATAAACTACAAAATTTAAACTGATTAGAACTTTCTTGTTTACCGATTGGATTAACATGTCCCCAATATGACTCTGGTTGAGGGTGCACCATAGGGTCACCATAAACTTCTGATGTGCTTGCAATTAAAATTTTGGCGCCAACGCGTCTCGCCAACCCTGTGAAATATAAGTCAAACACGAAATTGAGTTATGCTACAGTTGTACATACCATCGAAGAAAT
Source organism: Cyaniris semiargus (assembly GCA_905187585.1). Lineage (NCBI taxonomy): Eukaryota > Metazoa > Arthropoda > Insecta > Lepidoptera > Lycaenidae > Cyaniris > Cyaniris semiargus. Next base: position 8,607,568 of record LR994554.1, on the reverse strand, counting down.
AGATTCATAGGCAGATGACGGACCTACGTAGTTTGGTCGATGTATGTCATTATTGTCAAACCAAGCTGACAGATCACAACTTACATATTATGTAGGTCCACCATCTGCCTATGAATCAATTTCTCTGATATTACAATATGAGCAGCATATTTTATAAGACCATCAACTTTTTTAAGAACTATAGAACAAAGATTATAGTTTGGGTGAAAACAATAATGAATCAGCTCCATATAGATTATAATATTCATACTTGCCTAACATATTTATAGTTCCTAATGTGTTAGTCTTAATTGTCTTGACGGGATTCTGCATATAGTGCGGTGGGCTTGCAGGACTAGCTAAGTGGTATATTTCATCTGCCTGAAAATTGCAATATTTACAATATTATTTGAATTAAAATGTATCAAATTTATGGACACTAACAAAAAATAAATTCTTTTCAAGTTCGAATTTTATTTTAAGCTAGCTCTGTCCAAAATTAAAATATAAATATTGTAAGATTTTATACACCATAATATTACATTAAACAAATTAGCAATGAAAAGTACCTCTACATATAATGGGTTGACTATATCATGATGTATGATTTCAAAGTTTCTATGACCAAACCAATGTTCAACATTTCTCTTGCGTCCGGTGAAGAAATTATCAACAACAATAACCTCATGACCTTGAGTCATCAACACATCAACAAGATGTGATCCAACAAAACCAGCACCTCCTGTAACCTGGAGAATAAGAAATTTAAATAAATTACCTTAAAACACTACTTCGCTAACCAACACATGTAGCAATAAGATAGCTCATAAAAACTATAATTTTTTTGGACAGACAGACTTTTGCATTTATAATGATTTTAGTATGTATTTAATACAAAAGGCATGCAAATATATTATTCATTAACAATATATCTTGTAGACACTTTCAAACAAATGGTTTCAAAACAATGTCTACTCAGCTGCTTCTTTTGTATTTCATTGTATATATTATTTTACTTACAACAATTCTTTTCCGCTCTTTATAACCTAGATATTTCACATCAGGGTATTTCTGAGGAATTCTCCCTTCTAATATAGCTATTTTTTTTTCTAAAAGGTCAATGCGAGCTTTCGCTTCTCGTAATTCTTTCTCTCTTTCATCTTCAGCCCTGATCTCTGACTCCATTTTGTCTACAAGTTTTTCTTGCTGAGGTTCGTCATTATTTTGCAATCGATTAAAATCTCTATAATCTATATTTTGAAAGTCATTGTGAATTTTTTCATGATTTTCAATAATCTTATCATCTGATTTATTTCTACTAAGTATTATAATTATTATAATAACTGAAAAAGAAAAATTGTTGATCATTATTGTGTGTTATTAATATACTGGATTTATATCGCTGCAGCACCACAGCAACCAGGACGAAACGGGCCGCAAGTTGTTATTATTCAAGGTGGTGTTGGTGAAACAGCAGAAAAACCAGTATTTGATAAATATATTCTTAGAGGTGCCTAAAATACTAATTAGTAAACTTACATAGCGTTACAATCGAAAGCAACGTTAAAATTTTCCGCAATTTCGTTAGGTGTCTTATCATTTCTGTAAGTGGCTGGAGAGAATCAGTTTACATTTCGTTCCTTGATGGCAATTGTAAATATCATTGAAATACATTGACTTGTAGTTTGGGAGTGGTAGGTATTGTTTTTATAAGATATCGTGTTCTCAATACATCATTACGAAATTTTAATTAAATTAATTCATAAACCACAAACCACAACACGAAACTTGACATGTTATGAATATGACACTTGACAGTGACGTTTTTTTTTTCTTATTATGGCACTTCGGCTATATAACCTTTCATCTGTCACGAACTGTCAAACCATTTTCGAAAATTTTTCAATTTCCAATTACTCTCATTAAACTGATTAAATTATCTAAAGAAATTACCATGAAAGCTATATATAATTGTTATATAATTATAATTTTTAATAAATAAGCTATTAGTCGCAAATACACATAGTTTTATATTTGAAACAAAATACTAAATCGGTGGTCTGCAAAGTAGAAAAAGAACTTTTGAACAGTTTTAGAGAAAGACGCCCATTTTGGGCGCTTGACAGATGAGCTAATAACCATGGCCAGTGTCAAGTATAAAATATAAATGGCGGGAAAACAATATTCTAGTGGACAATTTTCAGGTCAGTCAGGTCGAAAGTCTAGTCAAAGTCTGAGTAAAAGTCAATACAGTCAAGGAGTCAAGTCGGTCGATTCAGTAAAGTGGTAGACGCTTTACTGAAACTTTCGAGATGGAGTTTTGGAGGGAACACAAAATAGCACGTTTCTGGATATTACATCACTTTCCTACACTTGTGCATGAAAAAGAATATCAAATAGTTAATATATCCTACCAATATTACACATTAAAAACCCAGTTAACACAATTTTAGGAAAATAATACAAATTCCCGGCAAAACTCCCAGTGACATTTTAGAATCTGACTGTCAGAGATGACAACGTAATTTTTTTTACTGTCATACATAATAATATGCTTTGAAATTAAGTTTATAAGAATGCTTATTTTTAACAGAATCAAATATCAATAATATTTTACCCGCCTGTTCCTGGTTGTATAGGTCTACCAGAATCTGATGGCAAAAAGTGAGAAAATAAATTGTCTCTAGCACTACCGGGGTATTTGGAATAAAACATTTTGATCCTTTTTTTTTCTTATAGCGGCTGATTCTGTGTGTTAAACATGCAAATATAAAAATTTATCCAATGATCAAGGATATTTTTTGAAAATCTGCTGTCAAAAATTGCCATCAGATTCTGGTAGACCTATAGTTACTAGGAATTATAGGACCAGATCCCAGAAGGATCAGACATAACTTAGGGCCAACGCTAAAACACGGGCGGATGCGGGCGCGGGCGCACGCGTCGGAAGACTGCCGCGGGCCACGAATCCGCGAGCGGGAACCCGTCGCGTGCGCCCATCTCATTTAGCGCTGCTAGTATAATTTTTATCTCGAGCGTGTACAGTTGTGTCGAGTAGATTACCATGGATTATTTACTAATTTTATTATTTGGCAAAAAGACGTCAACGGAAACAACGTCGACTGTGAAAAGCGTGCGCCCGCGCCGTGTGACCGCGCCATGTGCCCGCCGTCCGCCGCGCGTGTGACAGTCCGTCGCGCGCGTCCGTGCTCCGTCGGATGCGCCTGCGCTGCCCATACTAATTTTCATTATACGCACGCGAGCGTGCGCCCGCGCGAGTTTTAGCGTTGGCCCTTAGTAGTGCATCATGTACTTAGAATAATTAGTATAGGTCTACCAGAATCTGATGGCAATTTTTGACAGCAGATTTTTATAAAATATCCTTAATCACTGGATAAATTTTTATATTTGCATGTTTAACACACAGAATAAGCCGCTATAAGAAAAAAAAGGATCAAAATGTTTTATTCCAACTACCCCGGTATTGCTAGAGTCAATTTATTTTCTCACTTTTTGCCATCAGATTCTGGTAGACCTATAATACCTGTGGAGCTCTACGTGTGACACCTGGGCAGGTAGATACCATAGTATAAAGAGGGGAAGTAGGTTATCTCCGGCCCAATCCGTGATATAATTATATACCTACTGTCAATTTTAGCAATATAACTTATTAATAAATATTTATAAAATAAAAATAACACCTTTAAAAAAATTTGCAACAAAGTTATTTTTAAAGCGTCTGGCAAAAGTTTTGGTCATTGAAAAGTGTCTTACACTACATGATACTAGTTCAGAATAACATTCTACAAATTATATATAAATATTAGCCACGACAAAATAAGTAAAGTAAGACAAATCTTTAGTCCACTTTGTTACCTGGTACCCCGAGTAGCATTTTACTCCATTTAAGAGTACACATTTAGTTTACACGTGTACTTTTAGCATTAATGTAGTGTTATTGTAGATCATCTGTGATGTTTATGCTGTATTATTGTGATAAATTTACCTAAAACTGTCTAAATGCCTTATATAAGTGTAAATTTGATACAATACATATAAACTACTATTGGAAATACAATACACTATAAATACTCCATTAGTCAGCTGGCTGATTAAGAGCACTATAGAGGGGTGGTTGTGAGCTAATAGATGTTTAGCATTCCACTTGTTCTATAATATAGAACTAGCAATTTAAATGTTCACTGGTAAAGAAAAAAGCTGTCATGTTTACTTGTTATACAGATCACTGCGTTAAATTAAAGTTACAATGGTTGACAGTGAATGTTTTAGCTGTAAATATGCATAATATATTTCACAGTAAACTTGCATTCCCCATTCACTAACACTATTACAAAGTAAAACAGGCACATAACATGTTTTATTACAATTGAATCCAAAGTAATAATATGTCCGCCAGAGATTAAAATAGTTTTCGTAATAACACACGAACGATGCACGCGCCATCTTGAACTTGTACTGAGAAGGCTGTACAATGAGTCACTTGTTACTCTAACAGTATAAAGTTCAATTGTTACTACTTACATTGCTGATTTACTACTAATATACTGCTGTTGTACGGCGAGAGTGAACTTAGGGATGACTAACTTGTGCCCAAACTGGTTGTTTAAGAGCATTATATCCGGATATAATGCTATTGTATGGCCGGGTTATACATATTGTGGAGTACATGAGAACTATTAAACTTACGATATAGATCCTAAAATGCTACTTGGGACCTGCCCAGATGACACACGTAGAGCTCCACAAACACGCAGGTATTTCTAAGTACATGAGGCACTACAAGAACCTATGGTTTCATCCATCAGAGAGTAAGTTAATATGTCTGATCCTTCTGGGATCTGGGTCTATTAGGATCATAATCAAAATATTATGTTTGCCGGATCCAAAATTCTTTATATAATTGAAAATATAATAATAATTATAATTAATTTATAACTATTTGACATTATATTGTAGAAAATTTTATAAGTACTTATATACAACTTTCATTCATCATAAAATTTTTATTCGATGAATAAAAAAAATCAGCCGCGCACGAAGGGTTCCGTACCTTTATAGAGCAAAAATAGGTAAAAAATGTTTTTTTTTGTATGGGAGCCCCCCTTAATTACTTATTTTATTTAAATATTATTATTAATTATTAAATTATAAATACAACTTAGTATTTTGTGTACATTTCAAGTGCCTACCTATTGCCATTATTGATATTTTATTATTTTATTTAACATTACGTTTGTTGTATGGGAGCCCCCCTTCAATATTAATTTTATTTTATTTTTAGTATTTGATGTTATAGCGGCAACAGATATACGTCATAATCTGTGAAAATTTCAACTCTCTAGCTATTACCGTTCTTGAGATACAGCCTGGAGACAGACAGACGGACAGATGGACAGATAGACAGACATCGAAGTCTTAGTAATAGGGTCCCGTTTTTACCCTTTGGGTACGGAACCCTAAAAAGCAAACATTATTAGCAACTGTTTCGAAGCCGATTCAATACATCGGGTTGATCAACAAATGCTCCATCAATTCCAGCTTCTATGAAAGCTCTCAATTCGCTTCGCGTGTCGCCGATTTCATCATCGGCATCGCTGCTTCTAAATTCACGAGGCAAGTAGGTATTCTCCGACCGGAAAGTATACGGATGGACTTGTAGGCCGACTCTGTGAGCGTCTGCAACAAAGCTCGTAGCAGGTCCCAGGTTATCGTTTTCGTTACGTGGAATAATATACCCCTTATCTGGACCCACTGCTGAAGCGTAGGTGGCAATTTCTGCCAGACCCTCAGGAGTTGCCATTTTGCCATAAGTAAGATCCGTTCCAAGTTCGGCCTGGTCAAAAGGTAAATCGTTTTTGTTGGATCCAAACAATTGCAACAGTCTTAGATTAGTAATCTTTTTGAGTTCCTTTAAGTTGTTGACTTCGAAAGATTGGATGTACGCGGGTGCATCGGGTCCAATGTAGCCGTTGTTATGGAAGATATCAACTAAGGGTTGTTCCATACCGAGTCCGATACGTTGGAAATGAGTGCTGTACTTAATTTCAGGATAGATGCCGATTGTGCGATTTTCACTGATTTCTAAGCCCCTCACAAGATCAATTATTTCTTGGAACGTCGGTACATCATAGGCTCCATCCATACGAGCATTTCCCGGTCTTATATTCGGTATCCGTTCTATGGATCTTAGTGTCTTGATTTCAGCGAGCGTAAAGTCCTCCGAGAACCATCCACTCGTTGGGACTCCATTGATATTTTGTGTTCTGTATCGGTTTGCGAACTCCTCGCGTTCTGCAACATCCGTTGATAAGCTGAGTTCATTTTCATGGCGGGCGATAATGTGACCGTCTTTTGTCATTACCACGTCGGGTTCGACGTAATCGGCTCCCATGGTGACCGCTAGAGCATAAGCACCAGTGGTATGTTCGGGCACATATCCGCTTGCGCCTCTGTGGGCTACCACTACAGGTTTACAGTCATCCGGACCACGTCTTCTTTCACTACAATGAGCAGCCACCAGGAACAAAGCTACACAAAGCAGCGTTAGTATAGAACGTTTAGCCATTGCTCTAGCTATAGAACTACTAAAACATAGCAAAATAATTGAAAAATATGTGAGTATTAATATCTTTATCAGCAGATAATATTCTCAAAACTAAGTAATTGAGCCTAATCGTTTGAGGATTAGTATATAATTCTTTAGAAGTTTTTAAAAGATTAAGAGCATTTTTTTATTTCCTATTATCAGAGGTGTGTCACTTTTATTTTAAATATTATTATCATATTATATCATATTATATATTCCTCAGCTGTTATTCTTTTATTTTTAACAAATCTTGCAAATCTTTAGTAAAGGTATTACAATCCGCTAGTACAATCAGCTAGTTAGAATGTGTCGTACTTACATACACATACATGAGTTAGTAGTGGGTAGTTGGAGCGTAGACATTTTTCAATTTGCACAATATAAGAAAACGATCAACAATAATACATAATAAGAAAAATATGACTAATCACAAAAACTATTTTGTCCGTATAGTATGGACAAAATGACATAGGTATAAGGTAAGGAAGTAATGACATAGAAATTTTTTAGAACCAAGTTCACAATAATTAAATCGTTTGGTATTCTTTGGGTACATGACGCATAAGCCCAAAAAGAACAAGTCATAACTTCATGATTGTCAAACCATAAAGTCGTGTTTCTAAAAAAAATATTTGCGTTAAAAACTCCTGCTCAATTTCAGTTGAAAATGTTTTCTTGCATCTTCCTAATCCTTTAGAGTAAGAATTCAAGGTTTTGTTGAGTGCATGTCTTTAGTCGCCTGAGGAACACCAAATGTTTTTGCTGTCAATCCCCATCCTATTTTTTTTCCTTCATACTCCATTTCCATACTCATGGATTCTTGGCTCCAAGACTGCCGATTAGTTTTTCTTTATTATATTTTTTTTATTACCTATATACAAAATAAAAATTGTTAACTATCAGAAACACTGTACATGGTACCTATGTCATTTTGTCCATTTAATTTGTATGTCATTTTGTCCAAATGTAACCAAACCAAACCAAATAAAAATCAAAATTCCATCAAATAACTAATGATTGCAATAAAGTTCATAGAAATCACTGGGTACTAGTATAGTTCATCGATTTAAATACAAATAATAACAAATGACAGCTAATAACTCACCAGAAAACAGGAGTAAATATCTGTTAAATAAACTTTTGAAGGCGAGAAACACATTTGAACTGGTAACTGCGGCGCAACTGTGAGGATGGCGCTCAAAGTCTGGCAGAATTGTCAATATGGCTGTCACGTGATACAATCGCGGAAACGTATCTAAAAACCCCCAATTTTGAAATAAGGGGACTATGTCATTTTGTCCATACATGTCATTTTGTACGTTTTTCCCTTACTCAATGATTCGTAGTGGGTATTAGGTATCAGTTTTCTTGTTATTAAGGTGTACTCGGGGAATCGAGACAGTAGCGGCACAATTAGGGCGATATCGTATTTTGCATACTCGATGTGAACTGAATATGAAGCATATCACTTCGAACTCATAAAAAGTTGGAGATTATTATTCTAAGAGTTACCAAGAGGTTTTCCGATGAATCTGTAATAATCTGTGTCTTTATAACACGTCAATTTTATTCTTAAATATTCTAAATACAGTGCGAGCATTTTTCATTTAGCGCCTAGACTAAAAAGGTCAATGACCGCTACCGCCTCGTTTCGCCGAGTACAGTATAGTTTATTTTAGTATAACGACCTGATAATAATTATAAATATGTTATGTATTACTATTTTTGGGTTGCTGTTTAGCCTATTCGAACTTAAGATTAATATGTTTGTACTACCATGTAATGACATGTAAATAAATAAATATCTAAAGGGTTCGATTTGGAGCGTACCTTTCATTAATAATTTTCGTAGTAACTAATATGTATTAATACATCTACAAACTACTTGATGCCCTAAGCAATCCATGCCCTTAGGGGGGTCCCCTCTCCGTATGTCAACTAAAATCGGTCTTTATACCTTTACCGCCTAAAAAAACTTAGTTTTTTTTCCTAGAAACTTTTTTGGAGTGGTTTTTGGTGACGTAAGAGAGTGATGGACCTATAAGGACGGATTTTTTTTGTGCTTCCTCTGGTGCCCCCTCAGACGTGATGCCCTAGGCAATTGCTTTATTAAGGGTTAATCCGTCACTGTCTACAAATTGAGGTAAGTATCTAACAATTGTACATTTGTCCCTTATACCTAGATACTTACATGTGCCTATTTCAGTGTTAGCTTGGGATTTACGATGACGTACGTGATACGTCTTCATTTTTAGTAAAATTAAAAATACATTATCTAGTTAGTAGATCCTTTATTTACACTTTCCCTTATATTTGAATTTTTAAATCAATATTACACTAATAGGTACCTAGGTAGAACAAAATACATAATATTTTGAACTTATCACAAAACAATTATCTATAGTACCTACGTCTATAACAATTGACATTTGACATACCCTATTGTTTTGTTATTTTTAACTTAATTCAAATTACTGATTTGTACAAGGTCCTCGCACTCGTAATGGCACATCAGGCTGATCAGAGAACAGTCCGTCGATACCCGTAGCTAGGTACCTTCTTATTTCACCCATGAAGTCCCCAAACGAATCCCTGGAACCACTGCTTTGATACTCCTTTGGAAGGAAATTGTTTTCGGCGCGGAAGGTATATGGGTGTACTTTCAAGCCAACGTTATGGGCATCTTTAACAAAAGTCGTCGGCTCTCCTAAAGTATTGTCTTCGTTACGAGGTATGATAAAACTCTTGTCGGGGCCCACTGCAGCCGCGTATTTAGCTACCTCAGCTAGCCCTTGCGGTGTGGACATGTCACCGTAAGTTAGGTTCGTGCCCAAAAACAGTTGGTCGGCTGGTTGCAAAGTTTTGTCGCTCTCAAATAGCTGCAGTAGCCTAAGATTCGTCAGTTTCTTCAGTTCCTTGAGATTATTAACCTCGAAAGATTGGATGTAGACCGGGGCATGGGCTCCATGGTACCCGTTCTTATGGAAAGTATCGACGACGTGCAGCTCCATCGGCAGTCCTAGCTGTTTGAAATGAGTACTGTGCTTGATTTCGGGATATACACCGATGATGCGGCGCTGGCTGCTCTCCATGCTCTTAACTAAATCTAGGATTTCCTGGAAAGTTGGCACTTGGAAAGCGTAGTTCATTCTAGCGTTGCCCGGCCTGATGTCTGGGATGCGCTCTATAGCTTTTAACGTCTTGATTTCAGCGAGGGTAAAGTCTTCTGTGAACCAGCCGCTGATTTCGTTACCGTCGAGCGTTAGGTTCTTAAATCTGTCCTGGAATTCTGGGTGTTCCGCTACGTCAGTGGTTTGGCCGAGTTCGTTGTCGTGTCTGGCTACCAGGTGTCCGTCTTTCGTCATGACAAGGTCGGGTTCAATGTAATCGGCTCCCATGGTGATGGCCATCGAGTAGGAGCCTAGGGTGTGCTCTGGAACATAGCCGCTGGCGCCGCGATGGGCTATGACAATTGGATTGCACAAGTCTGGGTTCCTTAGGGGCGGTGGTAGTTGTTTAGGCAGATGGGACATAAACTTCGGTGCGGACGACACCAGCCCCACAGACAGCAACACGAGGATACCCAAGCCGATCTTCATGATTGTTGAATTCTTTAGATTTGTGAACTGAAAAGAAAATTCAACATGAAACTTACAATGTTTTTAAACATACCTACTAGCTATGTATTGCTACTAAAATACCATAGTTTTCCGTTAATTGGAATTATGCTGATTTTATTATCTCGCAACTTAGCGATAGCTGAATGAAGTTAAAAAACTGAAGAATATTAGGTACCTATCACCTACAGTCTACATCTTCTTTATATCACATGATAATACTTTGATCTCGTTTTTAGGGTTCCGTAGTCAACAAGGAACCCTTATAGTTTCTCTCTGTCCGTCCGTCCGTCTGTCCGTCCGCGGTTTTACTCAGAGACTATAGGACCTAAAAAGCCGGCATGAATGCACATATTAATGATGCCGACAAAATGGTATATAAAATCTTAAAAAAATATATTTTTTTTATGGTACCTCTCCTACACATCAAGCGGGGATGATTTTTTTTTTGCATCCACCCCACTGTGTGGGGTATCGTTGGATAGGTTTTTAAAAAATATTATGAGTATTCATAGATCATTTTCCGATTTAGGGATCCATTGGTGAAATATGAAGTTTCAATGCGGAAAAAATCGTTAGAAAAAATCGGAAAAAACCTTTTACCAGCTAAACGGTTGCTTCTGGAAATGAGAAAAAATTCACGGGAGTAGGAAATATGCTGAATTTAAAAGGAAAATTATCATGGCTACGAAGACTTCATAAGTTATTGAGTAATAGTCGATCAACTAAAAAAAATATTCGGGGAAGTATAGAGGTGAATGAACTTTTCTTGCAAATTCCTTTGAACGTAACTGAAATGTAGTTGTTAGTAGTGTAAAACACGTTATAAATGTATATTCATTGACCATACAAAAATTATCAAAAACTAGCGGTACTACGGAACCCTATATTGCGCGTGGCCCGACACGCACTTGGCCGGTTTATTTATATGTGGGTACCGTGATAATGACGTTTGTTTAAATATTGTAGTTTCTAATTCCTTCTTGTTTGTTTTACATTGCTGGATCCGTTATTAATTTATTATATTTTGTTTGGAGTTATCTAGTTCAGAAACGAGATAAACCAATCTTGGATTTTCTAAGTTAAGTCATGTGTGAGTTGTGTGACGTAGTGCCTTCTAAGGATACAAGGATCTTCCTGACAATACGCCAAAACAGCCTATTCACTATAGTATATTATGTTTGTTAATACATAATACTTCTCACTATTATTTTACAAAAAATTGACAATGTTCTATAGATATTTCTGTCAATATAATTTTAGTAGGCTTTTATTGCATTGGGAACGCAACAAATGTATAACTACATTATATTTTTCCAAATCATCATATTTTATCAGTTATATTACTAACTCGTTCAACTTTGAAGTATGTAGATACTGGTTAACAATAATAGTAATTGTAATAACTTGTAATAAAGATTAATGTTACGCACGTGTTTAGTGTTTACTTAGCACAGCTGATAGCATGACAATGACAAGTCAGTGCAACATTATAATACTACTAGATGTCCCGCGCGGCTTCGCCCGCGTAAATTAGGAATTTTACGGAAACCGTACATTTTCCCGCAAAGAAATAACTTATGTCCCTTCATGTGGTCTACTCTACATCTGTGTCAAATAACATAAAAATTGCTCCAGTAGTTCGTGAGATTAAAAATAATTTTACCCGTTTCTTCCACATTTTCCTCTGTTTCTTCGGTCTTATTAGTCTTTATTAGTCTTAGCGTGATAATATATAGCCTATAGCCTTCCTCGATAAATGAGCTATATAACACTGAATTTTTTTTAAATCGGACCAGTAGTTCCTTAGATTAGCGCGTTCAATCAATTATCAAACAAACAAACTCTTTAGGTTTATAACATTATAGTATAGATTTTTTTACTCGCTTGAGAAACTCGAGTTTCGATTTAAAAGACTATAAAAAGTACCAATAATAGGGTCATAATAGGCTCATAATCATGGGACGATGCATGGTATAAAAATAAAAAATAAAAATAAAAATAGTTTTATTTCTGAATAGATTTTAAAAAAATGCTTTCAGAATGTTGATACTACATGGTGCCTACCACCGGTTCGGGAACTAACCCGGCGAGAAGAACCGGCGTAAGAAACTCGCACGGGGCCCACTTTTTTACCAAAAAAAGTGAGAAAAAAATTAATCTTTTAAATAAAATTTACAATGTTGTAACTTAAAATTATACAATGTCAACATAATTATAAGTCATACACTAATGTAGAAGTAGCCTTGCAAGAAGCCATCCTACTCCCAAGATGTGCCATCGTTTATGAAATCATTGACCTTATAATAGGCTTTGGCACACAAACGCTCTTTGACTACTTTTTTAAATTTATTAATGGAAAGATTTTGAACGTTTTCTGGGATTTTATTGTAAAGGCGTATACATTGACCTTTAAAGGATTTACTGACTTTACTAAGTCTGATCACCGGCATATCTAGCTTGTGCTTATTTCTAGTATTTCTACAGTGAATGTCACTTTTAACTTTAAATTTACTTATATTTTTTTTAACTTATCCAAGTATAATATGGTACTTGGTAGTGATGATGATGATGATATAAATGTAATTTGCATAGTAGCATATGCTTAACAACGCCGAAACTCCCAAACTTGTATCTATTAAGAATCAGGAGTTCTCTTAGCACCTTCCAAACCATGCTATACCTCGGTGCAAAATCTTACTTGTTGGTAGCATAATATGCTTAGAATACTTCTCACGAAACCGAAGTCACCACATGTTTCCATATACATTTTGAGGAGTTCCCTCGATTACTTATGGATCCCTTCATCAGGTCACCACTTTTGTGAATATAGTACCAAATTTGGATGATACCATATACTTACACCAAATAAAAAATTTTGAAAATCGGTTCACAAGCGGCGGAGTAATCGTTGAATATAAATAATCGGCCAAGTGCGAGTCGGACTCGCGCACGAAGGTACAGGTATAGAGCGAAAGTAGACAAAAAATTGTGTTTTTTGTATGGGGCCCCCCTTTAAATATTTATTTTAATTTTATTATTAATTATTAAAGTACAAATATAATTAAGGATTTTGTGAAAATTTCAAGTGCCTAGCTGTTACTATTATTGATTACGAGCAAAAAAGGCCAAAAAAAATCACGTTTCTTGTATGGGAGCCCCGCTTAAATATTAACTTTATTTTATTTTTAGTATTTGTTGTTATAGCAGCAACAGACATACACAATCTGTGAAAATTTCAGAAGCCGAGCTATAGCGGTTCTTGAGATACAACCTGGAGACAGACAGACAGACAGACAGACAGACAGACAGACAGACAGACAGACAGACAGACGGACGGACGGACGGACGGACGGACAGACGGACAGACGGACAGACAGACAGACAGACAGACAGACAGACAGACGGACAGATGGACAGACAACGAAGTCTTAGTAATAGGGTCCCGTTTTTACCCTTTGGGTACGGAACCCTAAAAACGAACATAACACCTCCCCCATTTTGAAAGTCGGTTAAAATTGTAACCTATGTGTTATTCTAACGTATAAGCTATATTATTGTAAAGTTTCATTAAAATCCATTCAGTAGTTTTTGCGTGAAAGAGTAACAAACATCCATACATACATACATCCATACAAACTTTCGCCTTTATAATATTAGTAGGAGTAGGATGTACAAAGCTTGATTTAGGTGAATTCTACAGTTTACAGGTGAAGAGGTCACAAAGAGACAGAATAACAGAAATAGATTGGTGTAGATGTAGAGCGAAATTTTTCAAGCCAAGTTCTAGAGCTTAATATGACTAACTCTAAGGCCCGTATTTTTGGTCAGTACTCAAGATGCATCTCGGTCTCAAGACACGGTTCAGGCTCTGTGATTGGTTGGCTGTCAAAATTTGGACCAATCACAGAGCCGGACCGCGTCTTGAGACCGGGTCGCATCTTAAGTACTGACCAAAAATACGGGCCTAAATTCTCAAAACTACGTGTGTCTTGGGTATTTCCCTTTTAAATATTTACATGGCAAAAGATGAAAAAGATGCTCTAAAGGAAGGGTCGGTAAGGGTGTTTTTTACTGATTTATTTCTTCCTGATCCACGGTCACGATTTAGGTACTACCGCGACCGTTCCAATTACATTTATAGTTCCAGCACGATATAAGTTTTTTCGCGAAAAACGAAACAAAAATTAAATGTAATTAAATTCAACTAAATATTAATATTAAATAATATTTAGTTTCTTTAACTAAACGAGGCAAGTAACAAGATAAATAAAAAATATAATTATATATTCTATGTGTTCACGCAATAAATGAAGCTATACTCACTATATTATACACGATTGAATCGAAAACTGAACGAATCTCCAGATATTATATCGTCTCCTACTTTTATTTCGAACTCTACTGTATAGTCGTGTAAACAAATGTTTTATATTTATTTAAATTATTTACTTTAAACGTGGTTCATTATCAATACCAAACGTTGAACTGCAATTGTTTTAATACAACAAGGAAAATTATTTACGGAGCATCGTGACTTTACCTTGGCTTGCAGTTGTATGTTCTTGTAAAGAGTTGTTACGATGACAAAATACAACACAGTCTTAAAATTAACATGCCTATAATTATTATTTGTTTTATAGTGCAGCCAATGAAATTGCTTTAAGGTTCAGTGATAATAACTTTTTATTATTATTGCTTTTATTTGCGCTAGTTTATTGGTAATAGTATGTCACATCATTAACTAGTTTTTACCGTGGCTTCCGCATATAGGCAGTGTCTTATCCCCTATAGGCAAAATTTTAATAAAAAATCCTTTCTACGAACGATTAAGGATTCCTGCATCAAACCAGCATATTTTACAACTAACGGTTTGGATCTAACGGTTTGGACTTTGGTTTATATTGACCACAGTAACCTGAACTTTTCCAAAAATTCATAATTCTGTTCTAAAACTCGCTTAGCCTGTACTTGTTGGTTGTTGGGCTCGCTAATCGCTTTATAGGTATATCCGCGCGAACGAGCGATTTGGACGCTACACCGCAATCCACAAGCAATAATAATATTATGTCCCTAACGATTTAAGTACGATTTACAATTGCTTGTGATCTCGCTGTAAAAATAAATTTTGTGTAAAAAATATCTTGGTTCATAAAAACTTTTGAACGTAACAGTACCTACATTGTGATAGGGTTAGACGTTGACGAGTTAAGATAAGTAACAGATAAACTTTGTATATAAGTATCAGAGAGATGTGGGAAGTTAATCTCTTTGTATTTTGTACTTCACTGTTCACGGAAGACTGCTAAGGTTGTGGTCATGGTCATATCCAACAGCTGTAATTCAACTTAGCAACAGTACAATTACTATACAATACATAAAAGCCTAACACTATTACTTATAGATAATAATGATAATTACGCAGAGTATAGGGCCAACCCACACGTACCACAACCACACGACACCGCAACGACAAAATGTCGTCGAGCAGTGGTTACGTGTGAATGGTGTCGCTGCAGCTTTTTGTAGTTGCGTTGTGGTACCGACAAAATGCCGTCGTGGTTGCATTGTCGCCAGTGGTTGCGATGTGGTTACGTACGAAAGTCAATGAAACGGAGGGGGGGAAGAGCGCGGGCGGTGTGCGCGCACTGTCGTTACATCGACGCAACGTTGTGGTTGCGATGTGGTCGGCCACTAGTTCGCTCGTGGTTGCGATGTGGTCGGCCGTGGTTGCGATGTGGTCGGTATCACACAAGTGGTCGACAACGACTGCAAAATGTGGTACGTGTGTTAATGGTCCAGTTCATTTACAATAGGAAATATACGCCCGACCACGTGGTGTGGTTGTGGTACGTGTGGGTTGGCCTTAAGGTTTACTGTCTGTGTCTGTCATAAATTTTTTCCAATGCGTCAGACAAAGAAAACCTTGTATTATTATTACTGTGAAAAGTATTAGAAACCTATCTCGTTCGCAGCAAATATTAATTATTAATTATTATAGTCTACTAGATGACGCCCGCAACTCCGTTGCGCCAAAATTAGTTTATCGCGCGGGAACCGTACATTTTTCCGGGATAAAAGGTATCTTATGTTTCCCGGGACTCAAACTATCTCCATACGAAATTTCAGCTAAGCCGGTTCAGCGGTTTGGGCGTGAAGAGGTAACAGACAGATAAACAGGTAGACAAACAGACAAACACTCTTTTGCATTTATAATATTATAGTCTATAGACCTTAGTAAAAACTGTGCATCCAGACGAAGTCGCGGGCAACCATTGCTTTAGAAATAAATATTAACTGCCGACACGTGATGACTTTTTGTCAACTCTGAGTAGATAATAAAATAAATCGTAGCTAGGTTATCACTTATTATCTTCTATGCGCAGTCAGCTGGTTATCTTTACATGCTGTCTATGAGGGTTTTAAGTTTCAGACATTCATTATTGAGTTACCTACTTTGTTTTATTTTTATAATTAATTTAGTACCAACTCTACATTCTTCATATTCATTAGAACTCTAGATCCGAACACACTAGTGTAGAATACCTTTTACATAGGAAAATGCTTTCCACATCCCTACTGCATTGGGAACCTCCGCCGGAATATGTAGGACTCTCCAGGCTGTCATCTACTCACAAAAAAGTTATAGAGCACCTAAAGTACTGGTATCAATGTGGCTCCTACTTACAACATTTATTTTAATACCTGACGTTCCGCGCGGCTTCGCCCGCGTAAATTAGATATTTCACAGAACAATTAGTCCACAAAAAAGAGTTTATGATCCTTCACGTGGTCTACTTCTTATCTGATCCAAATAACAGAAAAAATGCTCTAGTAGTTCGTGAGATAAGCCCTTTCAAATAATTTCCCCCGTTTTTTCCACATTTTCCTCTATTTCTTCGCTCCTATTAGTCTTAGCGTGATAAAATATAGCCTATAGCCTTCCCCGATAACTGGGCTATCTAAAACTGAAAGATTTTTTTTTAATCGGACCAGTAGTTCCTGAGATTAGCGCGTTCAAATAAGCCCTTTCAAATAATTTCCTCCGTTTTTTCCACATTTTCCTCTATTTCTTCGCTACAATTACTCTTGGCGTCATAAAATATAGCCTATAGCCTTCCTCGATAACTGGGCTATCTAACACTGAAAGAATTTTTCAAATCGGACCAGTAATTCCTGAGATTAGCGCGTTCAAACAAACAAACAAACAAACTAACTAACAAACTCTTCCGCTTTATAATATTAGTATAGATTATATTGTTTGATGACATCCCTACTAATATTATGCGAAAGTGTGTCTGTCTGTCTGTTACCTCTTCACGCCTAAACCACTAAACCGATTTTGCTGAAATTTGGTATGGAGGTGCTTTGAGTCCCGAGGAAGGACATAGGCTATACTTTTTATAGAGATATATAGAGATTACTTAGGTCCGCTATCTGCCTAGGAATCAACTGCTCTAATAGTAAGTACATAATAAATAATAATAATAATAATATCTATGGACGCTTCACACCACGTCAGTCCGGCCCCGTGCTAAGTACCTGAAGGACTTGTGTTACGGGTACCAGACAACGGAAATATATTTAATACTTTTATACTATACATATATTTAAGATTTTTATTATATAATACACATATTTAATACACATCCATGACCCAGGAACTTTGAAAAATTTTTGTTCCGTCGG
This sequence comes from Cyaniris semiargus, assembly GCA_905187585.1. Taxonomy (NCBI): domain Eukaryota; kingdom Metazoa; phylum Arthropoda; class Insecta; order Lepidoptera; family Lycaenidae; genus Cyaniris; species Cyaniris semiargus. The sequence continues at coordinate 8,589,676 of LR994554.1, read as the reverse complement.
CGGGATTCGAACCCGCAACCCCCGGCTTGAGCTACCAACAGCCCACCAACTGAGCCACAGAGGTCGTCGAACGCAAAGTCTAGGTATAATAATATTATACCTAGACTTTGCGTTCCACATCTCTTTTGTCGCGTCGCGTGTACTGTCGACGACCTCCGTAGTCGCGCTATGTTATCATAATAATATCAAAAGAGGTGTTTTTGTGACGTGATTCTTTTGTTACGTCGGCGGTAAAATCCATATCGTGATTTCATTATCACTGTTAAGGTGACGATAAGAAACTTTCATACTAATAATAATTATTAATTATACATGCGAAAAGTTGTCTGTTTGTCCTCTTCACTCTTAAAGATCGTGCATTTGCGTTCCAAAATCAATAACTTCAAACCCATTATGAAGTATTTTTAGCTCAAAAATTAGATAGGTAAGTATAATATAACTTAAGTTTAATTAAGGTTAGATTTAAGAGACAATATTTTTGCTCAAGATACAAGATTATGTTCAGAACTTCAGACAAACTTAACAACATAATATCTAAGACAAAACATTTTTTTTTATGAAACTTCACTGACTTTTAATAAGAAAAGCTTAATCGATCGTTAAAGGAAATTGATGTAAATAATACAAGCCTAAACTCCCTGATGTGTGTATGATCGTGCGTTTATTAAAAAAAACCGTAGCCTGGATATAGCAGGGCTCCCGTGTGTTGACATAAAGATTTGAGGAGGCAGGGCTGCCAATTGCGAAAAATCTAAATGTGATTTAAGTAAAAACACGTCATGTTACTATGATTGATAAGATTTAGAGATGTGCCGACTAGTCGCCGACTAGTCGGTAAAGCCGACTATCCGGCCACTTTCGCAGTCGGCGACTAGTCGGCGAATAGTCGGCAAAGAGCGCCGACTATCCGGCTTTTTACTACTTCGCTATTATTGGAATTACATTTATGAAAAACCTTGATTATTCATAATATTTTATTTCCCAATCAATCAGTCTTACACTTTTTGAAATTTAATGAAGTGTTTCTGAAATTACTTGCTTGCAAAGAAAACATTTTTTTTATTATACAAGGTGTAACAAAACTAAGTGATAATATTTTATAGTGTGTATATGTCTCTTATATTGAGTTCACTGTGAAAGTAGCAGCGCTGAAATAGCCAATTTTTTGTGATTTGTATGGGCAAGCGCCCTAGCGTCATGCATTTTCCCATACAAAAGTAAAAAAAAAGTTACTCTTTCAACACGAATACTTTCGAAGCGGACTCATACACACCCTAAAGTAGTACTTATCACATAGTTTTGTTACACCTTGTATAGTTTTAATAACTAAGTATTATTATAAAAACAAAAATAAGTAACTTAAACAAAAAAATATGTAACACAAAGAATCAGCAGTAAACAAAGCGTTACGGAACACCCGAAACCATGATCGGCTTGGCCGACTAGTCGGCCGACTAGTCGGCCGATTAGTCGGTTGCAAAGTAGTCAGCTGGTCGGCCAAAGTCATGATTGGCACATCTCTAATAAGATTAAATGATCGCTGTAAAGCATTTGCGTATTAGCCCACAAAAAAAAAATTGATGAGTTACGAATGCAGTCTTGTTCTAAATTATCTAAACACAAGACTGCATTCAGAACTCATTGCGTATTTTTTGTGGGTTAATACACAAATGCTTAACAGAGTCCAAATATGACCCAAAATTATTATATTACTTACCCAGAATGAGCTTGTCACTTAAATTATTATTGTTTCCCTATTATAATCTTATAGATAAGTATTTGTATTGAAACCGAAAGAAGTTTTTAATAGGAACACCATATATTTACAGTTTTCTATGAAGTTGTTTACAAAACTACAAAGAAAACTATAATATGCGTTTATAAGTAAAGAATCTAGTTTTTTTTTCATCATTTCAATTTTTTTTATTGTTGTCTAATTATTGTGAATCTACGATGGACGAGGGAGACAATCCTATAAAATTCTTTAGTAAAATTCATTCTAGTCTAGTGCATGCAAAAAATTTGACTTTAATTTTTCTTCCATTTTGTTAACCCTAAATGTTGCTCTGGGGATCCCGAAAGACCCCTTTGTGTTATTCGTTTGTTTTTTCCAGCAACCCTCCGCCGCATCATCTAATCCCAGCAGATCGAATTAATATACTTTGTCGTTAATCATTATAGTAAGCTGTGAATACTGAATTAGACATTGATAGCAAGGGTGAACCGTTTTATTAGCTTCGAAGATTTACGCCAAAATAAAACACGATTATTTTTTGATTTAGAGGATTTAAAAAACAATATACGGAATCACAAGTCGTTTGAAGGTATTAATCTTTAGGGTATTAAATGTCAATATTAAAAACTCCTACTGATTTTAAATAGCAAGGGACGATAGCGAATAGATTTTATTAGGCACATAACTATATTTTGTACGTTAGAAATTGTATTTCTTTTGATTAAATTATCTAAATTCTATGTTGAAAAATTATGTTATAATTTTTATTATTATAATAACATCCAATATCAGTCTCCTTGAAATTTTTATTTTTATAAGGTTTTATTTATATAAGGCAAAGACTTTTATCTGTTTATAATTTCTAAATAAAGTTGAATTTGTTGATGAAATTACATACTAAAATTTGGTCTATTGTATAAAACAAAATATTTGATATGTATTTTATTTAATTATTTTCTTCATCATCACAATTTAATAAGAACAAAAGTAGAGTTGTAGGAACATGGGTAACCGTAATGTAATAGTCGCTGTAGGGTTAAACCTCCTGGGACCTGTAACACTGTAGCGAGGTCCCAACAACATTACAACCCTAACGCGGTTTATTTCATTACTACGATTCACACGATACTGTTTTAATAGATTCGATTATGCAGTCTCGAGAGGAAACTATTTTCGAACTAGGAATTGTCAATTTGCGAATCCGGTTTTTATTTTTATTTTCCACGCTCAATCTTTCTTTTCTCGAAAATTTCGCCATTATTAAAAAAAGTCCATTATCTTTTACTTTAAGATTTACAAACATTTCTTTTGGAATATTTAGGCAATTAATTATGAAATATGTTGCACAGAAGTGATTCAGTTAAGTGGATAATAGGCGGTGGCGGGCGGTGCGGGCGGACCAGCCCCGCCCCATACACCAGTCCTTTTATTTTTTCCCCAAAAAAGGATCACTTCTAGATAAGTAAATAAACAATATTTAATCGCTCCTTATCACCAAGATCTTAATTTTTAATTATAGTTTGCCGGCCAGGTAAATGACTTTGCTGCTGCATTCCAATTCTCTTTATACCACATCCTTTTTCATTGCTTTATACCTAAGATATTTTTTTTGTCGAATCTAACTAAAATTATAACAATAGTAAATTGTTTCTGCTTAGATATACGGGTCCAAGTGGGATATCTATTAAGGCTATATTATGTGGTTCTGAAAGAGCGTGTCGAAATCACCAATAGGTAGAATGAAATAGTACCGACAATCGACTGGGCGTGAATTATTAATTTCATCATTGTCCGCGGCTCAATAGACCCATTCGCTTTTTACAGGTTACGCTAGATCATAATCCGTTAACTGAGGCGATAACGGAATCAAAATTAATTTATACTAATATTATAAATGCGCAAGTGTGTCTAGCTGTTTCTCTGTCTGCCTGTCTGTCTGTTACCTCTTAACGCCTAAACCGCTAAACCGATTTTGCTGAAAGGTATGGAGATACTTTAAGTTCCAGGAAAGGACGTAGGATAATTTTTATCTCAGAAAAATTGATGGTTCCTGCGTAATAAACAAATTCGTTTTATTTAATTTGAGTACTTTATTTTATTTTTAATTTGTATATTTATTGACATTTTTTAAATTACTGCATTTTACAAATTCGTGATCGAAGTACTATCTATTATACTTAATGGCATGAAACCCGCAACAAAATACCACCTACTCTATAAATCAATTAGGTCTAATCGATTTTCATTTTGTTTGAATCCTTGAGGCATGAAATTTAAACACTCCATAATACTTCATTACCCGTGACATAGCACCATCCATCATCCCGAACCTCGCAAAACAATAATCACATTATCATTCTCCCATAATAACAAATGCAACCTCCAAATGCATAAAGAATGCTTTGTGGTGTTTTTTTATGTAAATAAAGAAATTTTAAGAAATATTGACTCGAGCGCGTCTCGCCTCGGATCGAACAATGTGAAGTTGTAAGCCGACGTATTATTTATCGAAAGCACGAAAAAAATGAATAAGGTTTGACATATTGTTAAAGGTCCTTATAAAATTATTTGCTATCACGCCATTCGGTGGAGGCGAACCGGGTACGCGAATAAAACGTCATGTAGCCAATAACAAATGAAATACATTGAATGTTCTGGAATTAATTCATGGAGTAGGTATTGCTGGGGAGCGAGGCGGACTTTGTCTAGTCGTATTTTAGCTCGCTAGTCTATAGGCATTACAAAATATAAAGACGTTTCTGTTGGCGTTTGGACATTTTTTTTAAGTTAAGTACGGTATATGTATTTTATTATAATATTATGTATTATTATATTTAATATAAGCAATACAGTATTTAATATGAATGAAATGAAGGATAGTAATTGACTCTCTACCTTTTATATTTACAATTGCAGATTTTGTTCTAAATTTCTGGATTTTCTTTCAAAAGGATATTATCCTTTTACATAATATTTTATTTTGCCAAATTTATATTTATTTTGCATATTACTAAAACCCTAAGCGCACTTTAGTTAAAATACTCTAAGGCGGACTTAAGAGGGAACGCGGGTGCAGTAGAATTTAAACGAAGAAACTATTGCACTCACGCTTCACCCTGTGCCGGCACGTGTATTGTGATAGAGACAGATACAGTAAATCGAGGTAACGTAGTCCTCTGATTCCTCCTTCAAAATAGAGCCTATCTAATTATTATTTTTATAAATATCTTCAAGAAGAGTGAGTCTATGCCTCTACGTTTTTATTTTATCTTAAAGATCTTTCAAATTTGTTTTATGGTCGGTGGATTGGCGGGGTACGGGGCATTATTTTTTTGCGATTTTTGAAGGGTCATATTTTTTTATTTATTAGTAAATTTAGAAAAAATCTAAAATCTAGACGCATTGTCTAGAGAGTAAATTGGGGAATACGTTTGGAAAAACAGTGTTAGCGTTTCCTCTTAAGACACACGATATACGGTATACCTAATACAGATTTTGTGCTTCTACTTAATATAATAATATTATTGTGTAATAAAATATAACAGTACGCAATAATACTATAAGTATTAAATGCTCTTAACGAAATTGTGTGATTTTAACTGTAACTGTTAGACAGTGAGATCACACAGCTCTACAATAATAATATGAGGCTGACCGATACCCGCGGTATGCGTCCTCGTATAAATTAATTATTATTGAGTTATAAATAATAGTATGCAATAATACTATAAGTACTCTTAACGAAATTATGTTTTTAACACTCTACAGTGTACACACTACTGTAACTATTTGACAGTGAGATCACACAGCTCTACAATATAAGCCAATGGCCGCGGTATGCATCCTTCTCATTCCAGTTGGCGTCGTGGCATTCATTATTATCATAATTACTATCCCATAAGCACTATTAATAATGTTCGAAATGAATTTCTTAAATTCCTAAATGTCATCCAGCTTATTAACCGAGTTCATTTTTTGTGTGGGTTTTATTTGTTTTTGGGCCGGGGTTTTCGGTTTTGGCGCGGGTCACTCGTTAGTTTTTTTCGTCTCTCGAGATGAAATATTGTTTTCGGATAATTAGTTGTTTCTGATTTGGACCTTCTTCTATGAACTTCTTAATCACGTCTCTAATTGATTTATTGTAAAGGGTTTTGTTTGTGTGTTTAGTGCAATTAAATAATTTCTTCTGAATATATTGGGAAATTTATGAACATTTTTTGTCGTAAAAAATTGCCTCGAAAATGATTTCTGACTTTCTTGAATTATAAAGTTTTCGAAATGTAACTTACCTGCTTTACTTCTTCTAGTTTCTAGCTCGAGAATGTCCAGTCTTGAAAAATTTTATATTATGTATGAGGGGTTAATGAGAACAAAAAAAGAAAAGTTTAGGGTAGTCTGATAAAATACTCTCTTTTTCATTTCTCACTATACTATATTCTTGCAGTAATGGGACATATCTTATTATACGACCCTTATATACCAAAAATTCGAATAAAATAAAAACATGTTATCAACATTTATTTTATTTTAAGGTAAATCTTTCGGGTATTACCCTAATGGGTAAACAAGTAGAGCGAACGTTTTAGCTTTGTGACGTCTTGTGTTGGTATTTTGTGAGCATATTTGGTTTAGTTTGACGTATTAAAGCCATACTTATTTTTTACATAGGGAAATGCTTTGCGCATTCCTGGCAGATTGGGAACATCGGCTGGTGTATGCGGGACTCCCCGTAGGATCTACCCCACTAAAACACCATGGTGCTCCACTCCCCAGTTAGGCATAGTTCCCGGCACGGTCAACCCACCGCAACTCTACCATTAACCCCATACCTACTAAGATAAAATAAACGTCAATTTTCCTGGCAAGTGGGAATTAAAAACGTGTTACCTGCTCTGCGCAAAATGAAGTGTTGGAAACAAAATATCTTTTCAGTCAGATGAATAAAAGTCAATTTTCATGATTTTTTGTTTCAATATACCAGACCGACCAATGATATTCTACTTATACAGATCTGTTACGTCCATACTATTTTCCGGCTTAAATCTCTTCCGAACAATTTTCAAATTCAAAATTGCAAACATTGACAAATTTGACAGATAAGTGAAACAAAAGATACGAAAAACCATTTACTATTTTTAAACGTCGAATCGTATCGCTGTCTCTTTCTTCGCCTGAGCTATGACGAATATTCTATTTTTTCCAGATTGTTCGAAAAAATAATTGAAAATGTAAATAATCGAGGTATTTATTGCAATCAAGACATGTGGTAAGATATTCCATGTGTTTTGTTTTCTTTTGAGTCATAATTGGTACATTTTCGAAACACGAACGACGTCATTTTCAATTTATTTAGGTAAGACATGACGCGGCACGTTCGTGACTGCGCTCGATGCAGACTAAATAACAGACGACCCAATTGGGCCGTATTTGAATCTTCACAACGCGCGCGGTAGTAACATATCTGCTTTGAGTTTTTCATCATTGAGTCCGACCATCTTCTCGGAACAGGTATGCTGCCCCCCCTAGCTAAAATCCTGGGTACGCCCATGTACGCAAGTATGTACAAAATTATTCTGCATAGGTACAATCATTAATAACCTTTGAGAGCTACTCATTCAGACTATTATTTTCTGAAATGTATTTAATAATACAAGTTCTATTGTTAAAGTCAATTCATCAATTACAGATCAATGCTCAAGCTAAAGAATCGACTGCAAAAAACATGCGACCAAATGAATAAATTTAGATTCCGGAGCGCGTGATCGATAGATCCGTAGATCGGATCTATAGATCAAATCGACTTTGAAAATGGATTGCGTGAGTAAGACAAAATATAATTAATGATCGCCGTTCCAAATTCGAATCGGTCCGGTGCAGACATGTTGGCGTCGTCACAATAAACAAAAGGCGATTTTTTTTTAAATGTAAAACGTTAGAGTCGTAGGTACGATTAATCATTCGTCTTATTCTTGCATCTGTTGCGCCGGCCCGTGAATTTTGCCATTGTTGTTAGACCTTTGTTAACGATGGAAATGTTCATCACCTGTTAATCGAAATAACTGTTGTATAATTGAAACGAACTATGTATAATTGGATGTTCTAATTTTAATTAAAATTATTACGGTTCTATTGTGTTATTCCGTTCGAATGGCTAAACAATTATATTCAATTACAGAAGAGTAATTTAGATAAGCTTTAGGCACACTTAGTAAAGTAATGATAAAATGATCTAGCTAAATCAGTACCAGGCTATTTTGGCGCAAGGATCAAAACTAACAGCACATTTTGTATCACTTGAATAAAATGCTTAAACATCAAGAAGTAACAGACAAACAAACATTTTTGAACTTATAATTCATGTAATAGCATGGTAGGCAATTTATGTGTGGATAGAATGGTAGATACGTTTTCGGACATCCTAAGTTATCTTTTTTTAAAGGCGAATCACAAAGAGGGCAAAGACTGACCCAATACTCAGCCTCCATGAAGAGGGTGACTCACACCCACATAGGATCGAGCCTCCCAAGTCCCTTATCAAATGTCGAAGGACGATTTATGTAAATCTAGATTTACCGATCAGTACTGATTATTTATTATTTTTAAGCTTGTGTTAAAAGCTAAAATAAATATATGTATATGTCGCAGACAACTGGTTAAAATAGCCGTTCAATCAAACAGCTAGACCTTTGACTGAACAACGCCATTCAACCACATGTCTAGCTTTTTAATTGAACAATTGAGTCGCTCAAAACGTTCAACACTACAGCTGGTGCAAATATATATTACTATACTTTACTACTTACTAACCCACCCACCAACTCCGTTGTTCAGAAATTCATTTATCGCGCATAAGCAATCAATAAATTATTATGATTGTGATTATGAAGCCTACATTTTTCCAAGATAAAGAGTAAGTATCCTATGTCCTTTCCCGGGGCTCAAAGTATCTCCATACCGAATTTCAGCAAAATCGGTTTAGCGGTTTGAGCGTGAAGACGTAACAGAGAGACAGACAGACATGGATATATTATTGATAGCCATGCCTATAGTGTAAACACAGATTGATATAATTTTAATATGTGCAATGTGCATGTAAAATTTACCCGCAGAGCTTAAAGCTAGTAGTAACTTCCTGAGTTGCGTAGAGCCTCTACGCCACTACTACGACACTACACTACACTCGTTTAATATAACAAGTATATTGTTCCAAGTACAGCTTGGCAAAGAAGAGTCTGACGCGGTGACAGCTGGAACTAAGAGTTTTTATTTATGACAACACTACATTACTTGTCAACTCTAGTATATATTGTGTCAAAAGCGAAGCGTAGGGTTGCCTGTATTTAAAGAAAATCGCCCTCATTTAATCCACACTCTTCTTTGCCAAGCTGTACATGTATTTTATTAATATGGTCTAAACAGTATAATTTACGTCAACTGCTATAAAACTTAACAGAAAACAAAATGATGACATAAATGTTAGTCGTAACAGAAATCATAAAACTCTATTAAATTATAGTAGGCTTTCTCAGAATACGTATAATTTATCTATTCCGAACCACTAAACTGTAACATGGGTTAACACAATAAAAAAACCGAAGCAGCCTTTTTTTCGTCTGACAACACCCTGCCTCACTTTTTTGTAAACTTTGAAAATTAAATTATAGCTTATAATTTTAATATGATAGGTGTATGATATAATATATTATTAAATATGTTTGTCGAGATTTTATCTACACGTTTAGGGATATGATTTAAATAATTTTTATGCCTACACTATTATGGAAACCAATTTTACTTTATAGGCTTAATAAAATGTATTTTTTACGAAACAGTTTTAAACTGATAATTGTTGAGTATCGAACAAATGGGATGTTCGCAGACGAACGTATAATTTTCTTTCGTGTCTAATCGTCGGATCAACCAATCAATCAAATCATTTGTAAAATATTATTTTGCAAAATATTATAATCGTTCAATTACTGTCCAGCCATATTTTTTTTGTAGTGAATTTGAGTAAATTCTATTCGACCTCTTTTTAGCAGTGGTCAGGGATCTGTAGGGAGAAGACAACTCCATGGACCACGGTACCTACACTTTTCAGTCAGAAATAAATTATTTAGATTCTGAAGTTTGACTAAAGTTTTATTTATTCACAAACTGTTTTGATTGGCTAACGCCAAATTATTTGAGTAGCAACTCCTGTCAAAAAACTCCAGAAACTAGGAATTACTAGAATAAAATATAATAATATGCATTGGAATTTGGAACTAATAACGTTTTTGTCACTGATGTATGATAGAGTAGCCATAAAATGTTATCTCAAAGATGATCACCGAGGAGCCGCAACAAAAGATTCTTAACGACATTGTTTTTTGTTTTTTTTTTTGTTTTTGGCGGCGATGGCGTTTGACAAAAATGCTCATTTGACTTACACGATCATAAATAACGCGCATAAAAACTTTTCGAAAATTATTGACTTTTCACTCATAAATAGAGTTAACATGGAGTTAACGTAGTTTTTTTTATTCTCGTAATGGTTAGTTTTTTTGTCAATACGTAAGTTTACTGGTTTTAACATTGACCAATAACTAACAAGAAAAAACATTATGATTCAGTGCAACGGAGTTGCGGGCATCATTTAGTATGATGCCCGCAATTTCGTTGAGCAGTAATCAGTTATCCGGAACCGTACAAAATGCTATCCTATGTCCTTTTCCGTCTTTCAAAGCACCTCAGTATCAAATTTCATATAAATCGGTTTAGCTTGAAGAGGTACCAGAAAGACAAACTAACACTAAGTAAAGTATGATATTTGTCAGCAACTTTTTTTCAGTGTCGTATACGCAACAAGCAAGAAGCATGCAATACGCAAGGCTAGGGCGGGCGGCGTTGCCAGGCAACGCGCGGCGGGTGGGCGGGGCAATCGATACCAGTCACCTTCACCTCGACAACGCTTTTCCTTTCACCCGGGAAACTGAGCAATTCCTCGTCTAGACGTTTATGTACGAGAAAACGTTGCCATGTTTCGTTTTTTTTATTGAGGAATTAAATGTAACATAGGTTTGATTGTTAGATTGTTATTAATTTTATTAATTGGTTTTCTAAAAAGGTTCTTAGTGTTCTTCTGTTCGGTTGTGGACATTTTTTTTGCTTGACCGATTCGCATGAAAATTGGGATGTGTCTGTTTTTTAAGATTTTCTGCCTTCAGTGGGTTTCACTGTGATCCTCTACATCCACAGGAATTAGCGATCGGTCATCACACCTACGTATAAGAATAACTTCTCCTTCGACGCAATTCTACACGGAAAATAACAATATTTGTAGCACACAAGGGTGTACTCAGGATTTCAGCTAGGGGGAGGCAGCTCATACCTGTTTCGAGAAGATGATCGGTCTATATGTGGTTCAATATAGTAACAAAAAATTATGAAAATTGACTTTTATTCATCTGACTGAAAAGATATAGATATATATTGTTTCCAACACTACATTTTGCGCAGAGTAGGTAGCACGTTTTTAATTCCCACTTGCCAGGAAAATTGACGTTTATTTTATTAGTTAGGGGAGGGCAGCTGCCCCCCCCCTGCCCCTACCTGGGTACGCCCATGGTAGCACACATAATATTATTATATTCCTTTGTGTAACTAAACTGACAACTAGCGAGGTAGTAATTATAACAATATCAGTGCAACCATTTCATAGGGGCTGTCAAAAAATAAATTGCGTTCCGTCATTTTAGCGCATGCCGGCGACAGGTTGTATCGATACTGTACAAAGGCGCTGTCAGGGGCAGGGGCACTGTCAGGGCCAAAGAGGGGCACTGCCAGGGGCACGGGGCAAATTACGGCCTGTCACGCCCAGCCCTTATCAGTACCTGGACTAAAGTCGTTTCCTTTGGATGTGGAGCAAATTGATAGAGTTGCGAACATTGTGTCATACGCATTATGAATTTGGTATTCCGTATACAAGGTGTATTATCACTTAGTTTTGTTACACCCTGTATAAACGTCTAGATGACGCTTGACTAGGTAACAGACAGAGAGACAGGCACATTGTCGGCTGTCGCATTTATAATAATATTAGCATGTATGGATATGGATTATCCTCCCCACGTTTAATCATCATGAATTCATGAATAACCATGAATGCCAGCGTGATCGTGTACTTGTGTAGGTATATGTCTACAGTATACACAGTCATCATAGATCTTTAGAAATTACAGATGAATATGACCTTCTGTCTACAGTCTTGATTAGTTAGTCATATCCCAGCCATCCCTTTACAGAAAAAAAAACCTAACTCTGCGGAGTTTCCATAACGTAAGAAAACTTTTCGGAAGAGCACGTGATGGAAAATGGACGTTTTATCAATTCAATTTATAATTATTTCCAAGACATATACAAATAAAATTAATGTTTATTTATTGAAATGAGTAAAGTATAATTAAAACATACCGTCTAGCCAGTATTTTATTAGAAGGGTGAGCCATCCCCACAATATATGGACCATAAAGACACAATAACGATTTTATAAACACTACATTTATAACTACTTTACGATTGTAATATTTATTTTATGTAATATATTACGCTGCGTTCCGAAGTTCGATTTTTCTAAACGTGCCTTCAAATATTTAAAATTTCTGGCGGAGTACACTTCATTAATTTATTGTATTGGAAGTGGACGGAGGTATGGAGTCGGCTTGTGGAAATTAATTTTTCATTAAAAAAACGTAGGATTTAGAAGTGATGTAATGACAATATACTAGACCAGGGGTTCCCAAACTGTTCGCCGCGGCGCCCAGCTTGCTTAGCACGGGGACTGAAATTTGTTTCCGATCTTCGTAGACAAAATATAACTATAGTTTTTTTGATAAAAGATCCTACATTTAAGTAAATAAGGTCGTATATTCATTGTCAATGTTATTTTATTTTTAAGTTCATTTTGTGAACTGTTTTTATTACCCATTGTTTAGCATGGGAAAATTGATAATTCCACCCTCAATGAATCTACATCGCCAAAGTGCTAGACAAATTTTGTAACAATTATAAAATGTTTATAAATCCGAGCTCGCAAAACAATAGGTCGTAAAAGTTGCTCGAAAAACTTACATTAAAAATAATTTCTGTTGTCGATGAATCTACGACCTTATTTACTTTTATAACAGGAACTATTTTCCAAGAAACTATAGTTATTTCTTGTCTTTATCTATTTCTTCTAGATCGACAATCCCCGTGCTAGGGCAGCTGGTGCACCGTGGAAAGGCAAGAGGGGCGCCGTGAGTCGATCCTCCATCATTATCCAAAAATTCGAAGTGTAGGTACTTTTATTTATTGATAAATTATCTAAATAGTACCTATCTTAAGACGCTCCCCCTACGGAGATGCCGTAATTTACCGTTTTTAGAGCCTTATTAACTCATAATTTGAAAGCTTCAAAATTATAATAAAAATTCAGCAATAATCTTCAGAATATGAACGTTCCTTTAATTGTTATTAATTTCCTATTTTTGTTTTTTATAATCATGATATCAGCTTCCAAAGTAATACCAATTTATTCAAACTCAAGCATCCATGCAATATCTCTCTAGTATTTACAAATTACGGTTATTTGAAACACACGCCAAAAGATCGACAGTTTCATTAACTACATACTGGACGTTTGAATTTTTTTAGGTCAATTTTGAACTAACATAAGTAAAAAAAATAGGATTTTGGCGCGATCTCGGCAACGCGGCAAATGTATGGTTAAGGTCGTTTGCTCAGGGGATGGCCTTAAGTGTTATGATTAAGGGATTAAAATATATGTGATAAATGACAACTAATAAGGAACTGATAATAAAAATAAATTATTGTTTGATTAGTAATGGGGCATGAGTGTTATAATTAGGTATACGTAATTTAAAGTACAGTCTGTCAAGAAAGAGTAGACACTGAAATAAATTTTCCAAACATAATCACGATCAAATGGCAGTTTTTGCGACTTGTATTTTCACAGAGAACGTTTTTACACCTTATATAATTAATATTAACGCTCTGACCACATACATAGATCAAGATAGATACCGCATGCCGCTCCATTTGTATGAAAACGAGCGTGCCACTTTTTTACTACCTACTGTGACGTTTCTATTTGAATTTCTACAGCTCAATACGGCACTTTAAGGCATTTAGGCATTTTTAAAATTTCGATTGACGTCCGATTCCGATAGCAGACTAAAGAAAAGACTTTCGAAAGACGAGCATTGCTCGTCGTTTGGGAACGCGATATCGCACGCGAAGTACATACACATACGGTATCTATCTTGATCTATGTCTGTGGCTCTGACACATTTTTTATTTGCAATTTTTAGGTTTTTGTTCTTTTTATGTGATTTTAAAGTTATGTTCAGCGTCTATTCTTTTTTGACAAGCTATAAATGAAAATCATAGTTATGAAATTATTATGAAAAAAATATATACATATAATAAAGTGTATTATTTTTGTTAATTTAAGGTGTATCTGACATGTTATTTATATTCATTATTAATTTAAAACATAAAACATCTTAATAACAATAATATTTGGATTCATCCATTCTTTATTAGAAAGTCCGCCACCACACTTCCCCAGCGAGGAGCCAGGCCCGAGCGAGACGCGCGCACTAAATTTAAATATTTTAATCCTTAATTTAAATTTTTGACATTTTTATTTTATGTTGGTATTCGTGTAGTCTCCTGATGTTATTTGTCATATTCATGCGACGGCGCAACGCGTCGCTGGCGCCTCACTACATGAAGACATATGATAAAAGAATAGGGAATATTACTCAGAGGGCGCTACTAGCATATACAGTAAATCTGATCAAAATCCGACTGTGCAGACGTCATATCAGAATACTGACAGAAACGTTGTCAAAGGACGAACAAAACTTTTTGTTTACTGTCGATGCTGGTGCTGCATCTAGCGTGAAAACGTTGCAGTAATATATCCTATTGAACCACCTTCATTGGCGCTTGTACTAAATATATTATAAAAAATAATAATATTATAAAAAAGAAAAGGGTGGGGAGGGGGTCGTGAATTATTTTGTCATACCAAAGGGGTCGTATAATAAAAAAGGTTGAAAAACACTGGGATAAACTATAGAAGTAAGTACAGATGTTTCGTTTTAATTTTGTATAACATGTCTACGCTCTCTACGTCTATGGCAAAATTCTGTAATGAGACTCAAATTAAAGTTAGTTTAAACTTGAAAAGAAAATCAATTTTGTCTAAGTTTGCTCACTTAAGCATTATTGTATGTATTTAATTAATGGTAAACCTAATCAATTATCATATTACAAGTTTGTATGTTTCCTTTTTATCATCGTTTGCGTACAGTAAATAAATAGTCATGGACACTTCTATAAGTAACGTGCGGAAAAAAATAACTTCAATAAGATCAATTTACATTGAAGCCTTGATTTATACGTAATTAATTACATTTAACCAATAACAGCAATGGTTTACGTCCCCGTATCTTCGCACAAGAAGCGGCTTTCAACGCGAGCCGCCGTTATTATTTTTTATCACCGTAATAATTTTAATATATTTCCCTCATTCTGTTAAGTACGTGACCCCGAAAGGCTATTTATATGACAGTGTTATATGTTATATTATGTGGCATAAGGCTTTATGTCTCATTCGGGTGATACAAGGCAGTTATAAGTGTTTAAACTTTCTTATTAACTCCGCTGATGTGAATTAACGTGTATCACATAAAATGCAAAATAAACGATCTCTTTAAGTTTTTATGAATATTGTTATTAGGGTTATATTGTTGTGCGTGAAATGTGCAATTAAAGAAAATTGTTAATAAAATTAATGTCTTACGATAAAAGCATATACGCGAATCAAAATGAATTAATCGAAAATTGGAAAGATTCTAAAGGTTGGTAAGTAGAAGAACATAGAAAGAGCCCTGGGCTCTAACTATTTAAATTTAAATTGAAGCTCTACTATTGAGACAGGCTTTGTTCAAGCCAAGTCTAAAGATTGATTGACTTGAGTCAATAAGTAGACTGGGGTTTCAGAAAATATATTGCAGTAACAATAAAAATTATGTTTTTTTTCGTACCTACTTGTACATTGCACATCTCTATGTTACCCAGGTCTAATAATTGCTATGTACCTATTCAATCACATAGATGATAGAGCGTCGCCAGATACCAACTACCAATACCAGTAATACAATAAAATGCAAAATATGTGCATTTGATAAATATTTAAATTATATTTTATGATATAAGTCCGTTACCTAAAATAATAAAAGACGTTATAAACAATATTTTATAGTGGTATGTTAATTTTTTAAACTATGCCCACTGCCAATCCACATAACTACTAGCTACTAATATGAATAGTGAATAAATATTTTATACGACTAATTGTAAAAGGTCAAATTTACGATACCAAGTAACAAATTTAATATTTTGTTTGAGCAGTTCTAAATTCTAATAGCAATTCGGAGCCAAGCGCGAGTCTTATTGCAAGTTGTGGGTTTCGTTACAATATAAAGGTCACTTTGAAACTTATTATTCGGGACTTAACGCGACTTATTCTAGTAGTAATGCAACACGCCCGAAACGTCGAGAAAAATGTATGTAGTAGCATTACTACTAGAATAAGTCGCGTTAAGTCCCGAATAATAAGTTTCAATTATAATGCAACGCGAAAGTTTAAAAGTTTATATAAAGGTCCCTCTCAATGTCAGGCTACAATTGATAACCACGATTGCAAAGCTATATATTATAGCACTAGATGACGCCCGCAACTCCGTTGCGCCAAAATTTGTTTATCGCGCGGAAACCGTACATTTTGCCGGGATAAAAAGTATCCTAATGTCCTTACCCGGGACTCAATACCCAGCCAAATCAGTTCGGCGGTTTCGGCGTGAAGAGGTAACAAACAGACAGACAGACACACTTTCGCATTTATAATATTAAGTATGGAAGTATCGATAAGCATACACATAGCTATACAAGGTGTAACAAAACTAAGTGATAAATGATAATACTTTAGGGTGTGTACGTGTTATTTGTAGACAGTTCACTGTGAAAGTAGCAGCGCTGAAAGACCATTTTTTTCACTTTTGTATGGGAAAACTCGTGACGCTGGGCGCTTGCCCATACAAAAGTGAAAAAAATTGTTGTTTCAGCGCTGCTACTTTCACAGTGAACTGTCTACAAGGAACACGTACACACCCTAAAGTATTATCACTTAGATTTGTTACACTCTGTATAGCATAAGATGCTCTATGGTCGTGGATCGTACCCAATGTTAGACGAATATCTCTACATGTGCGTAATCGTTTGTATTGGTCCATCATGGGCCTACGTGAAGAGTAGTTCTAGTAGAGTCATTATAATGCCACAAAAGTGTCAATTTTTTGTGTCAAGTACAAAATACATCTTTAAATAATAATAATAATAATATAATATCTATGGACGCTTCACACCACGTCAGTCTGGCCCCGTGCTAAGTACCTGAAGGACTTGTGTTACGGGTGCCAGACAACGGAAATATATTTAATACTTTTATACTATACATATATTAAAGATTTTTATTATAGGATACACATATTTAATACACATCCATGACCCAGGAACTTTGAAAACTTTTTGTTCCGTCGGCGGGATTTGAACCCGCGACCCCCGGCTTGAGCTCTTGAGCTACCAACACGCCCACCAACTGAGCCACAGAGGTCGTCAAATAGTGAATAAAAAGATAAAAAATCGTATTACAAAACACTATACATTTTCTGTAAAACTGTTCTTCTGTGTAAGCTAGTAAAGCTAGTTAATTAGAAAGCATATTATATTCTCTGAGTATGGCCGTATGTTTTAAAATGGATTTTATATTTTCCCCAATAACTAGTTGGCGAATTCATAATATAATTTTTTATTTCGTTTCAATAAGTAGGCCTTAAAGTTCATATTAAGGCGAGCTCTTACCTCAATTCCAAAACGATAACCTTGCGAACGCGAATGCCAAGCGTGTACACATCGCAATAAGATTCATTTTAGCTTAGCATAAAATTGTTACGACGGGCGGATCTTCTCTATTTTATTTTTCGTGTGTTTTTTTTAAATATCTTTCGAAATAAATATTAAGAAAAAAGATTATTCGTTTCAGACCTTTTTAAAGTAGATTCATTGACAATTTATTAAAATAAAATGTAAGTTATTCTTGTTAATACTTATATTTCGATGACAAAGAGTTTTGTCGGAGGTGAGTTTGTAAATTAATTACAGCAAAAGTATTATTTTTTATTAAAATGTTTTTGATTTAAACACTTTTAAATATTGTGCTCTATATCTCATATTTTTTTACATTTCGTTATTATATTGGAACTAGGTGAATCGGGTATCAAGAAATAACAAAATGGGGTTTCAGCCCGCCTTAATATTTTATTCAGTAAAAGCAATACATAAGACATGGTGTTTTATTTTATTTGTTTTTAATTTTTGAAGACTCTTAGAGTGGTCATAAATCTTTAATTTATGTACTATATTATAATATATATAACCACCAGTCACGTAAGTTTCTATTATTAGAGATCTTCTAAAGGTAAAAAAAAAATCGGCCAAGTGCGAGTCGGACTCTGAATATAATTTTTAGCACAAGGAGGATCGCCGGGGACTTTTGAGGTTTTATTTATAATGGTGTATTTAACGTATTTACCAATTTTCAGCTCTATGCGAAGTATTCCGAGGTTACGATTTTTTTGCGTCTAATTAGACCGGGCTATTTATGTAGCTTTGTTCGGGTAGTAATTTGATTGTAGTGTGAAAACTGTACATTTTAATTCATTTCGATCTAAGAAAACTAATAGGCTTATTTATTTTTGGGAATGTTAATGTGAATCATTAAAATAGTGCCCATAATAACCAAACTTCATTTAAATTTTACCATCGCGCTTGCAAGTGTTTAATTACAATATTGCTTTTATTTTAATAATACTCAATAAATCATATTTATTGCTCACATAATATTATGCAAATAAGTAGAGTTAGCAATAAAAAAGCTGCTAAAAATTAGAAACGGCGCCGTCCTTGAACAAAAAAATTATTAAATAATTTAAAATAATATAATAGTATTTAAAATGTATGTGATTTACTTATGAAAACCTTTTTTCAATTAAAGTAAATATAATAAAAAAACTCGCAAAGTGGCCAGTAATGCCAAGACTTTTCAATTTTTATCATTTTCATAAAACAGAGCCTTAAATACTCTGTCGAAGGATGATGCAAAATTTCGCTTCACTACGACATGACGAGGTGGCCGAGTGGTTAAGGCGTTGGACTGCTAATCCAATGTGCTCTGCACGCGTGGGTTCGAATCCCATCCTCGTCGATAAGTTTTTATTATTTCATTATATTTTGCTTTTTTATGATATTTTAGGCTTAGTAATCGGAAATCTACGTATAATACATAAAAAAAGTGAATAACTAGATAGAAGAAAAAGAAGGTTAAAAATTATTTAGTACTTAGATTTTAACATAGAAAAATTATTACTTAAGTTTATTATCTTTGGTTAGTTTCTAACAAGGTCATTAAATCATATTTTTTGGCGCAATGCCATTTATATTTTCGTTCATATTAATTATTAACATAATATTATCTCTAGCAATTTTAATTTTTGAAGCATTTAATAACTGATATATTTTCTTAATAAAATGTTATATAAAACATATAAACAAATTCGAATTTATTTTTTATAACTTATTTATACAATAAAACGTGGTCAGTGGTTATTTGGTTAGTCGGTTTAATTTATTTTAATCGGTGCCTGTCAAAAATCTTATAGCAAAGTTTGTAAGGAAGCTGGAAGTCGTCAGCATCATCATGTAAATTTAAAATCACTAGAAGTAGCATTATATTATATAAATAAGTTAAATAATAATTGTCTACACATGGACTTATAAAAACTTGTCTACATTCGTAAATCGGTTATCAAAACGTTTTTGTGTAAAAACCAGACGAAACTATTCAAATATAGAACGTGATAACGCGCCGGAAGTGAGGCATTTCCTCGGATGTGCGCCTCGGAGCGCCTCGTCGACGTACTTCCGGTCGCCGAGCCAATTCATAATATTTTCGCCATTAAAGCCTAGCGTTGGGTAAGATCTTGATTGTGAATTTGTAGTAACAAAAAAACTGTTGTCACAAAATAAATAAATAAAATAATTATGGCGATTATTAATAATATCATTTTAATTGGCAAAAAATACTGTATTAAGTGTTTTGACCAGGTACGAAAATATTAAAAACGAACCACATTCTTACCTAAGCTTCATTATCGTAGGACATAATATTTTTCACCTGCTACGGCCGTAGCTGCCTAGGCATCTATAAAACGCGATATATCATAAAGCGCAACGTATGGCTACGTTAAAAGCCTAAGCTATTTAACTAGACCCCTCTACTATTTTAATGTATAATAAATATATGTGTTAGTTGTTCCCATCCGTTTATTTTACTACCAAACTGAATAATGGTATTCAAAATCTTTTAGTTTCATCGGGATTAATAAAATGTCGTTAGTTTGTGCTTTGTATTAATTTAAAAGTATAGAATTCCATTTTCTAGTATCATAGGAAATTGACTCCAATCGGTTTTCTATGTCACTTAAAAATAGCATTTCCTTTTGATCATTGAACGAAGCTACATTATAGTTACTATTAAATCGGGGTAAGTAAAGTTAGCGGCGATGATTAAGCTGTGATTAAGTAGGCCAGGAGTCAACTGCAGTTTCAATAAGTGTGTATGAACTGATGACGTATGGCAAGTCGCGTGGCTGGCACGTGTCTGACTGTCTGTATTGTTGTTATTTATGTATATTGCGTGGCGGAATAGAGCGAGGACACGTGCTTGAGGGATGTTACACTCTTCTTCACACTGGTTAAGTATAGGGATAACAGGACGACCGCGCAGCAATAGCTTGAGTCGTCACTTACTAATGTTATTAACGGCCACACTTAAATATATTTATGAATACTTAACTTTAATTTTACATTACTGGACCGATTTTATTATTTATTTATTTATACTTTTTGCACAATGTTGGTACATAGGCGGACTTAATGCCAAATGGCATTCTCTACCAGTCAACCTTTAGGTGTTCAGAAACAAAATTATGTAGGTGCCAATAGTGCGAAAAGATGGAAAAAAAAATAAATAAAATGCAATATAAATTTAGGTCATGAGCAAGCATTTCACTTAGTAATACGAAACTACTCTAATAATACTATGAAAATATGCCTAATTTAATACAAATTACTTACTATATTTACATAAAAATATCATGCTATATATTATTTAATAAAAAAAAAAATACTAGTACATAATATATAAATAATGTATATTATATAATACTTTATATATATATATATATATATATATATATATATATATATATATATATATATATATATATATATATATATATATATATATATATATATATATATATATATATATATATATATATATATGTGTGTGTATATATGTATATATTAATAGAATAATAATAAAAAAGTATAAATAAAGTGTAATTAAAAAAAATATTTAATACTTACGTGCCAATTGCGCCAAATAGAATTCACGAACCTTGCGTTTAAAAGTGTCCCTGGTTTTGGTTAGCCTGATTTCTCGAGGAAGAGCATTCCAGAGTAGTAAAGCCTGTACGTTGAAAGACGAGTGGATGATGTCTGATCTATGGGAAGGGCAAGAAAGGAGTGCATTATTAGAGGATCGAAGGGATTTGTCATGGGTACTGGAACGGTATTGGAAAAGGGGTGTTAGGTATTTAGGAGCATTGGGGTGATGCAACAGGGAGTAGAGCATACACAAGGCCCTAGTAGAGCGGCGCTGTCGTATTGGTAGCCAGTGTAGTTTAGATCGAAAGGTAGAGACATGATCGAATTTTCGTAAATTGAAAATAAATCTTAAACAGTTATTAAGTAGGCGATCAAGTTTATTAAGTTGGTCAGCGTTTAAGTCGAAATAGCACACATCACCGTAATCAATGATGGGAAAGATAAGTGACTGGACGAGCATTATCTTGACTGTGGAAGGAAGGAAGTTTTTTAACCGATAGAGGGATCGCAGGATACCAGTGACTTTGCGAGAGACGTGTGAGATTTGTGTCTGCCAAGCAAGAGTCGAATCAATGTGTAATCCAAGGTCCTTAACGTTCGAACAATATGGAATGACAGAACCGTTATAGATGACTGGTGGAAGAGCACCTTGATCAACCCTGCTTAAATTTCTAGCGCTACCCAGTAAAATGGCTTGGCACTTTGCTGGGTTAACTATCAGGCCAAAGTTACTACACCAATCTCTTATAGCATCGAGATCGCGATTTATTATATCGATAGCAGATGGTAGGTATTCGAGTTCGGCATTTTCGGCATTTTGATGTGGCAAACATGAAATCAGCTGCTTGATTCAAGTAAAATACTTCATAATATGGAACATGTGAAGTATTTTACCGATTATGTCAATTCAATGTTAGCAGTGATCTGTCGGATGGGTTTGAGAAAACACGACCAAATTATGTAGGTCCGATATTTGCTCATGACTTCAACTTCTCTGATAATTAAACAGGTATTCCGATTCTGCATAAGTTGCGACCTACTTAAATTATTGTCTTACTATCATATTTTTTTAGTAATCAATATAGGCAAGAGCGTACCTAACAAAGACGTTAGTTATACGTCTTCTAGAAACAGCTTCTGTTGAATTTTCTTCAATTATTTGCCTATGCGAGTTCAAGTTTGAGGAGAGTACAAAACTTGTTTCATAACAAGTCCTTGAAAAATACAAACAATCGTATATATCTATCAAACGGCCCAATAATCATAAAAATAATCGCCACAACAATAAGAACAATTTATTACGAATATCCCAACATCGGCGATTGGTATCGGAAGAGGGAGAGGGCAACTTCCGGATCCGGCCTCCTCATAACTCATCATCAGCACTCTCCGGGAGTCCCCTCTCCCCATTTTCCCCACTCCCCTCTCGTGCGACAGCCCCCAGTGAAGGGGAAACGGTAAAAAATAACCGAATATAGCTCTACCGGACCCCAACATTTATTTTATGGTTAAGTTTCTTTATGGTTTTGAATAATTAAATTGGTTTTGTTGTGTGTTAGTAATCGATTTGTTTTTTTGTTTGTATGTTAAATATTTGTGTTTTTATAAGATTTTATAGTACCTTATTCAATAAGATTTGTTAGGTTTATCAGACTTTGCTCAACTATCTGAACCTTGAAGGTTGTAATTTTTATGCTTCTTTTTATTTTGAGTTTATTCATAGTTTATTCAAATTTATATCGTATCATTTGTACAAGTTCAATAATATAAAGTAAGTAAAGTAAAGCAAGTTCAATGATAATTAAATAATAAGGTTATTATTTAATTATCAAATGATAAAGTAATTAATATTTTAAATTTTAATCTATTTTAGCATATTCAAAACATTATTATCATACAAAGGTCTTTTCGTCAATTAACCTACATTGGCGACCCCGTTTTCCTCTACTTAGTATGCCCACCACGGAGATACAATTTCCTACCCAACACCAGGTGAAAACTATTAGCACGTGACGAATTGGAAAACTTTGTTATCCTACGTGACGAGAAACATAAGAATTACTTATACTAAAACATCATTGTAATTTGTGCCATACCTAGCTATTACCCAATTTACATAAGGAATTAACCCTTTACCCATATCATACTTATATTATTATCTACTAGATGACGTAACTCCTACATTACATACATTTTTCCGGGATAAAAAGTATCCTATAAAAATTGGTAAGGAAAACTTTTAGTCCCGGGAAATGACATTGGATTTTTTTTCGATTCTTTTTAAATGTCAGACAAAGAAACAGAGAGAAATATAATTTTAATATTAAATAGATAATAAAATATAATAATAATAAACATAAACGTCATATTGTCACTTGTCGTTTGCTACCTCATAAAATTAATCAATTTGTGACTTGTTAGTTGAAGCAGTGTAATTCTCCTGTTATTTTAATCCATTCAGTTTAATTGCATGAAATAACAAAAATATTCATTATTTCATACAATTAAACCCTAATTAGTAAATAAAAATGCCAACTAAAATGACAATCTATACTAATCTATACTAATATTATAAAGCGGAAGAGTTTTGTTTGTTTGTTTGTTTGAACGCGCTAATCTCAGGAACTACTGGTCCGATTTGAAAAATTATTTCAGTGTTAGATAGCCCATTTATCGAAAAAGGCTATAGGCTATATTTTATCATCTATACTATAATATTATAAAGCGGAAGAGTTTGTTTGTTTGTTTGAACGCGCTAATCTCAGGAACTACTGGTCCGATTTAAAAAATTCTTTCAGTGTTAGATAGCCCATTTATCGAGGAAGGCTATAGGCTATATTTTATCACGCTAAGACTAATAGGAGCGAAGAAATAGAGGAAAATGTGGAAAAAACGAGGGAAATTATTTGAAAGAGCTTATCTCACGAACTATTGGAGCAATTTTTATGTTATTTGGCACATATAAGAAGTAGACCACGTGAAGGATCATAGGCTATTTTTTGTGGACTAATTTGTCTGTGAAATATCTAATTTACGCGGGCGAAGCCGCGCGGAACGTCTAGTAAAATATAACGCTATAGATTGCATAAAAAACTACGCTTTACTAAGGACTTGTGACTACTTGTTGCCTGCAGGCTGCAGCTATACATTTATATAATACATTTTAAGTACTGATATTATAAACTAGAAGTTATGTACGACTCCACCCATGTAAATAAGGAATTCCGAGGGAACCGTACATTCTCACACAAAAATAGGCCTAGTATTCAGATTAACACGTTCAAAGTCAAACAAACTCTTCAGCTTTATAATATTATAGTTTAAAGTTTGGCCTCCTTTTTTGCCGATTCAGAATTGGCCAACATTCTAGTCTTTACGTAGTTTATTGTGGTTTTTACCAGCACCGCATACGGCAAACAAAACATTTTGCTTTTAATAATTTGCCGTTTCTAATAAATAAAGATTTAAGTCGGAAAGGGCCCGAAAAAAGACCGCCCGGGTTGAGTTTATTAAAATTCAACCCTATTGTATTTATCATACATTCTTTTTTGCACCTCCGACGAATATATTTGCAATAGTTTACATTTATCATATCGGTTTTTTCGCTACGTTGATTGTCTTCGATCGAGATTTCTGCCGATATCGATGCTGATAAAGGAATTTATAAATCGATCAATCGAGCTAGATCCATAAAGTATAATTGATGAATTTAAATTGAATTCGTATCTTAATGAAGGCCGAAGACTAATGGTTCGCTATTTGTACTTTTTTGGGAAGGTTTCTGTTATTTAAAATTTTGGAAAGAGCAACACCTGGATATCTAAGTGAGTAGATACTTATCAGTAAAACTTGCAAACCATGCGGGCTACTTCTGGTTATCTCTACTTTTAAATTTTCAAGGCCCCTTATAATGTAGGTAGGTACTATCACTACTGAGCACTGCCATGGCTGATAATATCCCTTTGCTAACATATTTTTAAATATGGTCCATGTAAGTTTGCTTATTACGCTTTCACTCGAAAAGTACTTAGCCGATAATCATGAAATTTTGTACACGTATTTTTGGAGGTATTTAATATACCCACGATAAACATTTCCTATTTAAAACAAGTCAAGGCGGTCAAACTTACCTTTTTACAAATTATCTACTAATATAGAATATTTATTCGATCGGAACAGAATGAGTTTGCTGCTTGTAGACAAATCTTTAGAGTGATGGCAGCGATGAAAGCTAGTCATAACATTGTCAGGTACCTCTTGTACTTGATACAATGATTGTAAATGAATAGTTCTAATCTTTACATTTCATAACATTGTTGATGCACCGAAGGGTAGAGATTTTTTAGTGCTCGGGTGAGTAGACAAAAAGATAATAGCCGGGGCTGGGGGGCGGGGTCAGGTGTCAGACGCAGATCTTATACAGTGGGGACGTCGGGGGTTCCTAATAACTTCATATACACAGTGTTGCCAACGTTATAATTTTACTGCCAAAGTTGTGTTTCTGATTGATCTTTAGAAGGCAAAAATTGTATTTTAATATTGATTTTAGGATTTGCTTTAGCGTTAAATTTTGTAAGTGGTATTGATACAGCAAATGAAATACTAAAGTTATTATTGCTACAATGCTGATTAAATTTAAAACAAATATTATCAGAATCCCACTTGTTGGTCTACCACAGATTTTGTGACGATTGCTAATGGTTTTGTAAAAATAAATTTGTTGCTTGGCAACACTGTTGCTACATAAACCTGTTGAGGTTAGAATTAATAAAGACGGCGGGTAATTTGCCACATTTTCCGCTTTATCTATGAACTGTAATCGCTTGTCATCAGTCTCGACTATTTCTTTTTTAATTGTTGTCATTTATCACAGATGAATTTATTCATCTAAGTTTCCTATAATTTGTAAGGACTAATAGTTGTAAGATAAGCTGGATACTAGTTTTGCACGCGCAGTTTTACAAGCGTTAGATACTCCTTAATTTTTCAATGTCAATTAGTCTTTTAAGAGCTTCGAATATCTCTAATAAAAAACTAAAAAGCTACATTGATCATAATATTCGATGCAGTAGTTGTATTTGGCTTTTTGCGACGTGGAAAAACGTCGACGCCGCCATGATAAAATTACCAAAGATTTATTTTATGATTTTATTGTGTGACACAAGAGAAAATTAATATTACATTTGACATTTAATCGCGTATAATTTAATAAATCGATAAATATGTATATTGCGATCGGAGCGGGGTTCGTGATGACCGCCATTAACTACGTAAGCCAATTATCCCGTGTTCTACGTCGGTCAGCGCCGAACGCTGCAATATGTTAACATTATATTTTTAATTTCTCGTACGAGCGCATGCGCAGGAGTGAGATTTATAATAAGAAAACGTTCCTACCGCGCATGCACGAGGATCTATAAATCTCTCGAGTACTGGATCGGCCAATCCCTGTCGAGAAACGATAAATCATCGTCCGCCGCGACGCGCGTCCGTCCCGCTCGCACCCGCGCGCCGCCGCGCTCGCTTTATCATTTATCATTCTTGCCTCTCGTTCGTTCAATGATAAATTCAATTCTCTTTTGGAATATGATTGTTCCTCGTTTTGTTTTTGTGTTTTATTGTCGGTACCGTCACGGACTCGAGTTTTTTGATCGGAATCGATCGAAATGATCGCGAGAATTGGATTTCCATTTTAGATTTGGGCCGTCGAGGTATCGATCTTTTGGGCCTCCGGGACCGTTGTTTATGATTTGTTTAGATAAAAAATTGGAGAATCCGTATGAGTTTTTAGAATGTCGGAGCAGTTAGCAATTTTGAAGCTTAGTGTAAGGAAATATTTTAGGCTTGAAAATTGTTTTCGGTATCTATAACTTTCCCAAAATAGGATAGTCAAATAGCACTAACGAATATCCTTGAATTTCTTAAATTTCTTACATACTTGATCATTTTACTAGCTATGGCTTAATTTATTATACTCCGGTGCCAATGCAATTTTAGATGAAGAGAACTCTATTAAGTAAATGTTAATTATTTAGATAGATGTTATGTTACATTATTTAGATGTTGAATTCAAATCACTTCTAGTCATAAAGGAATCTACGAAAAGATCAATATAATAGTAATAGGCATTTATTTCTCGCTATTTACATGGCCGTAAAAATACATGGAACATTTCAAACTAATTTAAATAACATTTTACATTTCTTTCAGTCGTTCGCACGGACGCGCGCTCTGTTGTGAAAAAATACATCGTCAGCATTTTATATTCAATATATTCTTTGCAAAGAACATTCAGCATTATTTTACAAGGACACCTTACCACTATTATCACTGTGTATCTCTTAAACTATTTATACATACATATACAAGTACAGTAATGTTAAAACCAATAATCTTAGGGTGCTTTGGCTATCATTACATTTTTACAATACCCAATATTAAAGCTTATTAGAAAATATTGTGCCGTGATAGGAATTACTGAGAAACGTGGACGCACTGAAATGTACCCACTGAGAGTTACATACCTCTACTAATAAAAATACTAACACAAAATGTTATACAATGTTTTCTCCTGACAAGGAAAAACAGTGTATAGCTTATTCATTGTGTAGTATTTTTCTATCAGCGAGGGTTTGTTATTAGATAAAATCATTACAGTACATAGAATCAAGAGATCACCAAATGCATTGCGACATTTAACATACAAATAGACAGACAATATTATGTAACTATAATCGCTCCTCCTCCTACCTCCTTTGTATCACTTTTGAACTTTATTCAAAGTAACATCTAAAAGGAACACTGAGTATGTCGGCGACTATACCTACATGTACAAATATAAAAAAAAAAAAACACAAAAATAAATCAAAGTGTTATAGTAGCTAGCAGAGAATAAGTACATAGTAGTGTTACTGGTATATTATTATTATTCATTGACTAGACTCTATCATGATTATGGATTGGAATGTTATAATATTTTGCGATTGCATTAAAATTAAAACATAATAATTGATGATCAATAAATGTTTAAAACATTATTTAATTCATGACAACAACACAAAAGAATTCATATTTAAAAATTAACTTACAATATTTAAGTACTTCTTTCATTGATACATGAGCAATGCATTATGATAAAACTTTGTATTTCATTTCAAATAATATGGACAAATGCTTAAAAATTTAATTGATGTTTTTGTTACTTCTATTTTATTCTTATTTAACTTTGTAACGTAACTGCGAGATGCGACGGACGGGTGGTTTTTAGAATTGATCAGTCCTTTAGAAGTTAGAACTAACTTAAAATATAACAGCGCTTAATATAACTCTTCATTCCACGATATAAATATTTACAAATGTACAGTCAGCGTCAGAAATATGTAACCTGTAAAGCAAACCACCCAATCATTGGCACTTCTCCAAGTTATTGGCATTTTATTTTGATAATATTATAAGCAAAGTAAAGTGCCAATAATAGAATAATATAATTTCTTTACTCTTCAAGTGCCAATATTTGGGCGGTTTATCTGTCTTAAGTGCAACTTAGAAAGATGGTAGGTATATAACCTATATAAAGTGACTGGCATACTTAAAAATATAATAATGAATAAGAATATAATTTAAAATAGACCATTCAAAATTATAGCCACACTGACACGTTTAAAAATCAGACACCTACAATTATCTTCTGTGAACATTTTCACGACAAGCAATGGTTTAAAATTATACTAACACGTTTTCATGGGTCTTTACTCATTTAAATTCTATTTTGTTAGTTGTAGTTCGTACGTTATTAGAATAATTAAAACCATTGCAAGCTAATGAAAACCCAATACTTTTGTTATATTAACATTAGATATACAATATAAGACTGTAGGTTGTTTTATCAGTGTATGTATGTAAGTGCTGTAGCAAAACATGCCAACACCTAGTTTTTGATTTAACCGCGCAAAATCCAACTTTTCCACGCTTAAAACAGGAATTCGTAACATTAAAACGGTGTCGAAAGGTGATTTCATGATTACTATCAAAAGTTTCGTACTAAACTCGTCACATCCGTTAGGAAAACTTCTTTAATCATTGTTTGGCTTACACACTTCCGCCGCTGACTGTACCTCCTGGAACAGTCCAAAAGTAACAAGGCTCAGACTACCGTGACGGGACGCTCGTCGAATGAAGAGTTAACTAAGCGCGATGCTGTCAATACGCGGCGGCCGCGCCCGAGTGGTGCATCAGGTGGTGGTGATGGTGGTAGGACTCCTGGGAGGGGCACCACCAGTCCGGGATGCCGTGCGACACCGGCGCCGGCTGCTGCGGCCCGGGAAAGCCGCCCCAGTGGCCGCCGAAGCCGATCTTATCGTTCGGCATGTTGCCTCCTATGTTGGTGATGTGCTGGTTGTGATGCGGCGGGGGGCGGTCGTACTTCTGGTCGGGGCTGAGGTACTTGTCGTTAAGGCTCTGCAGCTTGTCGGTGATGGTGGGGTGGTGGTGGTGCGGGGGCGGGGGCGGCGCGGGGGCGAGGGGGCTTGCGGTGCCGGCGGTGACGCTGACACTGCCTGCTGAGGACGAGTCCTCGACGTCGCTGTCGTAGCGCGGGGAGGCGTCGCCGGCGGCTCCGTGCACCTTCATGTGCTTCCTCAGGGATGAGGGGTGGGTGTAGGACTTGTCGCAGCCGTGCACGCGGCAGTTGTAGGGCTTGTCCGACGTGTGGACGTGCGAGTGCTTCTTCCGATCCGACGAGTTGGCGAACCGCCGGTCACAGCCCGCGTACTCGCATTTGAAGGGTTTCTCACCTGGAAAGAGGAAGGTTAATTTAGAATAGATTGCCAAAAATGTCCGTTTCCTATATACGTTTATATAAAACTGCCTAGTGGCTGCTTTTTAAGTTAAGTGTTCTTTACAAATTTTTCTTCTAACACACAAAATATTAAGTTTCGATTTATAAAATCCGTGAAAAATAACGTGAATTGTAAACCGTTACCACTATATCCTCTTATCTATTGCAATTAGATAGTCTTGGGCAAACATTATAAATTAATAGTTGTCGATAACGGTCAGAAGGTTGTAAATAGATTAAAACGTGATGAATTCGAAAGGTTATCGTTAAAATAATTATCACGATTAACTTTTAATTTTATTACAGATCGATGGTCAAAAAGGTTATAAATAAAAAAGTTGTAATAAAAAGATAAAGTTTTAAAATTTTAACAATCTCATAAAAGCGTCATTTTCAAGCGCGACGAAAATTATTGTCGCGAAAAAGACTTCAACGCGCCATTTTGAAACATTTCATTTTAATTGTGATCAAGCAAAGTTTTTGGTGTCTTTTTCAGAATTTATAATTGAATTCTTATTTTTTTAGTCCTATCTACAATAATCTACAATAAAAAAATCCAATTTTTTACTTTTTAGGGTTCCGTACCCAAAGGATAAAAACGGGACCCTATTACTGAGACTTCGATGTCTGTCCATCTGTCTGTCTTCAGGCTGTATCTCCAGAACCGCTATAGCTAGACTTCTGAAATTTTCACAGATTGTATATACTTATCTGTTGCCGCTATAACAGCAAATACTAAAAACAAAATAAAATTGAATGGCTCCCATACAACAAACGTGATTTTTTTGGCCTTTTTTGGTCAACAGGTAGTTGTTGAAGTTGGCAACAGGTAGGCACTTGATATTTTCACAAAGGCAATAATTAAATTATGTCTACTTAAATAATAATAATATTAAACTAAAATAAAAATTTAAGGGGGGCTCCCATACAAAAATGACAATTTTTAGTCTATTTTTGCTCTATAACGGTACGGAACCTTCGTGCGCGAGTCCGACTCGCACTTGGCCGATTATTACATTATTTTAAAACTTAATATACCAAAACTTAAAATTTACTTTATACCATCAATACTAAATACGAATATCTACATAACTTAAGTTTGTCACCATGGTAACATTAATTACATTTTTACTACTACTTTTATTAATTAGGACCTACGTCGAATTTTATTTCGTCTCATAAATTCCGTTCTCAGGTTTGTTTATTGGACTTTTATTTTTGGTAAAATGTTCCCTAAACTTTATTTACTATGAATATTCAAATTTTATAAGTTTTTAACATGATGGCAATCAATAAAGCTAATGTAAATTATGATTAGACGTCTGGTATTTTTTACCTAAATTTCATTAGCGTAACATAGCTTATTGACTTAAAAATAGGACAAGAATCATAATATGAGAACTGTATTTAAATTGAAGTTACTATATTTGAACGATTAACAATATTAGCCTATACATTTTATATTAGTTATTTTCTTGCTATAAAATGTCCCGTTATTAAATGAGGCTTTATAGAAAAATAAAATTTAGAAGTGTATAGTGTCCACGTTTTCAATGTGACGCATATATTGGAAAGGGGGAAGAAATATAGTACTATAGTCTATATTATAATTTATAAGACATTTCTGATATCTCACTCTCCACAACAATAAAAACAGTTGCCAGCAAATGGGCGCGGGATCACGCCATAAATAAGGAGATTTGCTGTTGTTTATAGTTTACGACTGTAAATAAATAATCATAACAATTGCGAGCCATACTTAACACGACTATAAATCATTTTTGTAAGAAGATTTTGTCACACTGCCCATCAGGAGGCACTGGTATACGAGTTTGAACTCCATTACAATGTAGTAAAGTTCAAACTTAAGTTTCTTCCCCGAGGTTTAACAACACGGGTTCGCACGGTGACTTACGTCCTTTCCTTAACTGTTTCGAATTTTCTTGGAAGTTAACAGAAATGTTAGCGTTGAATTTAATATTGGTGAAATATTTCACGTCATACATTTCATATTGGTGTCAATTAATTTAAAAATATCAAGTTAAATCGTACCGAAATTGGTTTATGACGCGGGAGCCGCAAATTCTTTTTAGGGAAAAAAATTATCCTATGCCCTAGTTCTTTAGACTCAAAGTTTTGCAAAGGAAATTTCATTAAAATCGCTGAGAAGTACTGTTACTTAGAAATTTCAGACTTTTTGGTATTTAAAATAAAAGAATGGATTTATTTACTACTCGTACGCGAGTCGGGATTCGGGACCTACAAGATTTTACGCTTGACGCTTCCAGTAGTTCCTTATAGGATACTTGTATAGTTTAGGTAAAAGTTCAAGCTATCGACATCAATAGATGAAAGGAAGTGGAATTCCAATAGATTCATAGTAACAAAATCGCGGTACACCTAAAAAGGCCTATTATGACGCGAGGACACTTGAGATTAGCATCTGTGGTTCAACAATACAGGATTACAACTGAAGAGGTTTATTTGTAAACACAATGGTTTTTCTGTTTGTGTCGTCGGTGTGCCCAATGCCAACGAATGCCCATACCATTATTGAATGATCGCACACACGGCACACCTCGCTGAACTTGAGAATACTCCAAATATTCAATGGATAGTGGATACAAATGAAATAATGTTTTGCAAAAAATTATAAATAATATGAGAAGGTATCCATCGGTTTATCAATATGTCTATGCTTATTATAAATGCGAATGTTGTCTGTTTTTTTTTTATCTATGGACGCTTCACACCACGTCAGCCTGGCCCCGTGCTAAGTACCTGAAGGACTTGTGTTACAGGTACCAGACAACGGAAATATATTTAATACTTTTATACTATACATAATACATATATTTAAGATTTTTATTATATCATATACATATTTAATACACATCCAGACCCGGGAACATTTGAAAACTTTTTGTTCCGTCGGCGGGATTCGAACCCGCGACCCCCGGCTTGAGCTGCCACACACTCAACCAATTGAGCCACAGAGGTCGTCTGTCAACTGTTCACACATAAACATAAAACTTGGCAATCTAACAAGATATACTTTGAGTTTTGGGTAAGACGCAGAAGAGTTTCATCATGGAAATACGTACTCCTACACTACATAAAATCTTTAGCACGAAAGAAAGTGCGGGCAACATCTTGTCACCTGTACTTTCTACTTACTTCTCGTGTCTTCTTTTAATTTATATCTACTTCATAAACTACTAAATATTCAATAATTTTCAAATTACCAATGAATAAAGTCCAAAATCCAACCTGTCTCAATCAATTCTTATCGGCGAAGCGCCTTGATTTAGTGGGACACAAAAGCTCTAATTCGGTTCAAAACATAAACAAGATAAAGGGCGGAACGGCATGTAATTAGTAATCGGCTCATCTCCGACGACACATTCTATTAGTGTCGATGTTATCTGCGCACGCGCCGCCCGCGCCGCGCCAGTTGACACATTACGATCATCTTAACTTCGTTTAAGGGCTTTTGAGTAGAATTTAAAATACGATAGCCTGCACAGGGGGCATGATCCTTACGAAAATGTAGGTAACTATGTTATTTAATTTTTACATAGGTATTGGGCATATTACTTACTTATAAGTTTTATTATCCGTGACCTACCCAAAAACTCGCGTGACCCCCAAATTTCAGATCCAGTTGACCACTAATAAAACAACTACCGAGAATCTACAGCAGGTACAATACGAAACGATGGTGTCTTTTAAATCACTAATAGCAATAGGAGGCTAGTTTTGCAACTCCCGGGCCGCGATGAAAATAAGACTTAACATGACCACCACAGAAAGGTTTTTTTGCGGTGGAATAGACAAAGCAACGGGTTTTTCAGTTTTTTCCTTTACTTTCGTATTTCTAATGTGGTCATGCTAAGCTTGTGATTACTGTGTAGATTACATATTAGCATAACACCGATCCTCAAATTGGTAATCAATACTATAATTTGAAATAAGAATGGAAAATCAAAACTACAATATTTTGATGTGTAAAAAATCCAACACGAGTTGGGAATGCGCGTCGTGAATTCGATGCACGGCGGAGGGACGCCGGGGTCAGATTCTTATCTTAAACGCCTGTATCACCGGAGAGACACTTTTTTTGTAACATTATTATCGACACGAAACTTTATCTCGAAACGTTTTCCAGAAGGATGTTTAACATCTTAAATATTTAAAGGGTTACAACTTACGACGGATTTATACAATTAATTTTTTTCCCGACGCTAAGTGGCCTGTCGTTTACGAAATCTGTTCATTTTATTGGAAGCGTTTGAAAGATGAGCGTATTTAGTTTATAATCGGTGCGTTTGCTTTTATTCGGTTCCGAGTACTGCGAAATCTGATTGCACATTGTTATTGCTTTATTTTCGTTTGATTTTCGATAACATCTCTCACATCCGAATGGCTGGCGTATTGACTGTTTATGTCTGGACTTTGGAATCTTTATTTTGTGTAGGACATTAAATAGGTATTAAGTTTAGTTTAATTCGCATGTTCGTCGCATATCGTACCTTATTGAGAGTTTCCATCTTTCAAAAAAGGAAATAAAAAGTAAACCTAAACGCGAGAAACTGAAGTAAGTATTCAGAACGAGAAAGCTTTTAAATATCTAAAACATTTAATTTTAAACTAAATTTACTAATTCTTGGAAAATGCGATTAAAACAGTAGCTGGCAGATTGCCTCAGTATAGAGTTACTGTACTTAAGCGCTTCGTTGTGAAAACAAGGATTTGGAAATGCTGAAACCCAAGACCTTTACTCCCGTGTTGTTTGGACAATGTGACGTGTGTTTATAGAAACTACTACAGGTTAAGACAGATCGAGTTGCAGCTATTTAGAAAACCACACAGATTTTAAAGATGGATTAGAAAAGAGAAAGAAACATTAATATTAAATTGTTTAAGGGACATGAAAAACGTTTTGTTGCGACAATTTAAGCCTTGATGAATTCGGGAAAAGCCACGAAGAGTTTGGTTGTTTAATAACGATTTTTATTGTCCTTTAATGATTTGAAGTAATAATACTTAATATGTTTTACATTACCAATAAGAGTTAATTATTACGAAAAATCTTAGGAAGACATAATAAGTTTTAACTAACTAGCATCGAATTTGCAACAAAATAAACGTGGAAAAATACTAGTAAACACAAAAATATTATTTATATTTAAATTATTACTTAAGTGTACTTTGTACAAATGGAAAAGAAACGGGGTTCATAACAAACCTCAAGGATGAAAATTAATTAGGTATTATGAATTATTGCGAACATTAGAATTTTAATGAAATTCCGTTAACACAAAGTTACAAGACAGAACACTAAAATCTTATGTTTATTGCCGTTTATGTGTGCAGTTACACGTTTCTAATTAAAACTAACAAAATGGCATACGATTAAATAATAAATTATTATTATAATCATAATTAAAATGTGAATAAACCTAATATTAAAGCTGTTACGGAAATCAAGCATGTGTGTGGGATCTATCGTTGTACAATTTAATTTTTTTTAACAATTCAACCTTGATTTGTTCATACATATATTGAATACTTATTTGATATTTCTTCATAGTATAAATCAACAACACAGTATCCAAATCGGTCTAACGCACTATTACGTACGGCACAGCTCACAAAGTTCTACTACTAATCCAAGACTAATACCTAACTCTTTTACATTAAAACAGCCACAAAATGTGCACCAGCATTTAATTAGTTTCATGTGCGTGCTATGACGCGGCACATCGCCCATTATATTTTTATTGGGATGCTTTTGTATGAGTTGGCAGATATTTATCGAGTATTGGAACATTCGGCCCGCTCATAACAGCATAAACCACCTTGTCACACGCTCGTTGGGCGCCCGATACTTTTTGTTCGCGTGGAAAAAATGAAGATATTAATATATCTTTCTAATTCGAAATACGTCGGGGATAAAGGACGATCATAAATCATTATGTATTCGTTTTTAAATGCGAGAAAATCGGTTTTCTCGGAACAACGTCGTGTCTATAGCGTCAATGGCCGATAGTTATTGGAAGGACTAAACTATTGTGAACTTGTGAATGATTTAAATAACGTTTCATTAATACTGTGTCAAGATGAATGGAGTATTAATATGTATTTTGACTAGGCTTAAGAGGCGACGTAATAAGGAGAATAGAGACCAAATTTTTTTTGTATAATTTAGGTTGGCTTTTCTCAATCTTCGTTATCTCTTATATTAATATTTCTCCTTTTCTTTCATATAATTAATATTATATACTAAGTATGAAAGGAGATACCGTGATATTTAACTTTGACCAAAAGGTTTTAGCGCTTTAGGTTTTTTAGGCATGGAAAATAAGTATCTTCCTTATGCATTTAGCATTATATTCACATCAAATTTTTACCTCCATCTAATACATCTCAATAGTCATACATAGTCCTAAAATTCAATACCCATCATAGAAAATATTTCGTAGACAATGTTCTATTAAGTAGAACATGTAGGTCAGATATGAGTACGAATAGCCAGTCATCGGGTTCTCATTACCCGGCTAATGTCTACCGGCTAGTCACTAGCGGCTATCGAGATTAAATTAACCAACGATTAAACATGCTCGGGGCATTACCTACAACTTAACAATTAGTTACAAATTGCATTCCATTATACTTTACTAGATGACGTAATTATACTTCGTATATACAGGGTGTAACAAAACTAAGTAATAATACTTTAGGGTGTGTATGTGCTCTTTGTAGAGATTTCACTGTGAAAGTAGCAGCGTTGAAAGACCAAAATTTTTTTCACTTTTGTATGGGGAAACTCGTGACGCTGGGGCGCTTGCCCATACAAAAGTGAAAAAAAATTTGGTGTTTCAGCGCTGCTACTTTCACAGTGAACTCTTTATAAGGAACACGTACATACCCTAAAGTATTATCACTTAGTTTTGTTACACCCTGTATACTTCGTTGCGTCAAAATTATTTTTAAACCGGAAAAATGTACGGAACCGTACATTTTTCCGGTTTAAAAAGTATCCTATACCTTTCCCAAGTAAAATCGGTTTAGCGGTTCGGGCGTGACAGACAGACAGACACACTTTCACATTTATAATATTAGTACGATAATATGATATAAATCCCGTTGAAACTAGCTGAACTACTGGGTCTATCTGTTTTTGTTTAGTTATAACTAAGCATTAAGTTATTATTCACTAGCAAGCGTGAACCGAAAAAAACTAGCCACGTACCTAGTATATGGCTAGTTTTTATAAACTGGCCATGTACCAAGAACTTGGCTCGTTTTTTTTTAGTTTACACCGATAGCTTGCTTAAATTTAAGTACGAAAAAAATCTCAGCACTTTTTCATTTGGGGACAAGATGTTAATATAGGCTTGGGTTTTGAAAAAGGTCATGTAAAAATGTTAATAAACTGTTTTTGTTTTAAGTTACCTAAGTAAACTATTGCTTGTTGACGTACAGAAAATGTATACAAAAGATGTTCTAAAATGTTGCCAGCCCTATTCAGCAGTGGGAAGTAAATTGAACTGCCAGTACCATTGTTCTGGCTGAAACAGAAACATCATCCATCTTGCTCTGATAACTATCAGCTGAGTGTCCAACAGATATTTCTATTCACTCACAAATAGAGGAAATCCGTGTAGTTTTATTTTTACACAAGTCCTCACAATGTTGCAGTTTTTATGTCAAAGAATTCTGTGTTTAGCGTCTGTTGAATATTTTATTGTGGTTTTCATTAAAAGATTAAATTTAAGTGAAAACATAAGACATACTATTAAATGTCATATTATAATGTTTTAATTATATATCCATACTTTGAAAGGTTTGAAGATACTTTGACTCCCAGAATTGGAGACTAGATTATTATTATCGAAAAAAATGTACGGTTCCTGTGCGAATGAAGTTCGAACTTTCGTTCGTGCAACTTCGAACAACATACAATTTTACTGATTTTACTAAGAAAAAGAATGCTTTATAATGCCTACCAAAACAATGTCGATAATAATGCCGTTAGCACATTAAAGCCATATTTAATTGCAATAAAGTGGCACAAAAACTGATAACACTAAGCCATATTTCACGGGGATGTTCTAAATTAGCGAAATCGGTTCCCACTGTATGAATAATGCGGTGCGATACACCTGCGAACACAAAAATAAACACAAAACCACGCGGGTTCGCTCGTCAATCCGTCCGTCAGCTTTTGACAGCGGTTTGGGCTGGCATCAACGCTGCCCCGCGCGATAAAAAAATGACAGAAATGTACAAACTATGTTTTATTTTAGTTATATTTAAAACTAAAACTATCAGGACGTGACATACTGGGAATTCCTTCTCGTCAAATACGATGGATCTCTAATTACATGTTTTTTGATATGTCAATGTTTCGTTACTGAGTTGACGCGTGGTTCATACTAATCATACTACGAAGATCTAATGAAAATTATCTGGCAGAGAAATATTTCAAGGTAAGTAAAACTGTTAAGCTCTGTTACCATAGAGCCATTTTCTTTCTACAAACCTTGCTACAACAAAAGTACGACGAACCTTAGTAGGTATCAGCATATCTGGCTAGCTACTGCTAAGTCGTATTCTATAAAAACTTATGTGAGCTGCCATACTTATGGAATCAACATTGAGAATCACGTGACCACCATGTTAAATGTTAAATCTATCATACTTTGTATGGAATGAAATTTTTATGTTTTTATGCCTGGGAGTGTAGGGTACGATATTCTCGTAATAGATCAATATCTCGTATAATTTGAACTTCATCCTTGCCTATTTATAATATTGATTGCATCGGATAGTTTGTGAGTAGACCTAAATTCATGCCTTTTTTATCGAAATTTTATTTCCCGTTAAACATTAAAGATTATTTGCCTTTCAGCTTTCTTGCCAATTTTGAAAGAAGTACTTACATAATTTACTGTTGTAAATTATAAATAACTTTTTTGTATAGCCTGAGAGACGTTTACTTCTTTAGGGCTGTACAAAATAAGTTTTTAATTATGTGACAACAAATTAAAATGCTACATTAATGACCCCCAAAGGCTTGTTATTGCTGGGACAAGATCAATATGACAAAGATTAAAATATCATTACGAACTTAATATTTTGGTATACATAATTATTTTTTTGTCATTATTATTTTGTCATATTGTCTGTGCCGTAAATTAAACGAGCATAAATTAAATGATTGTGTGTCCTCTCAACACCCACGCATCAGATTTCAGCCCCCGGCCAACTTGGGACAAACCAATATGTCTAACGATATATTTTTTTGTTTTTTTTTTCATTTTCGTTGGCATTCCCGTCGTCTATTTTACAAATACCCGCGCATTTTTTACGGTTAATTAAGAAACCGTGGAATTGAGAATTTATGTTTTGTCTACATGGTTTATATTTCGGTATCGTATTAGATTTATTTGAATACAAAGTTAGGTCTGTTTTTATTCAAATTCACATTAATCTTAATTCTAAAGGCTTTAGCAGATCCCGGATTTTATGGAATGTGGATCAAATATTTCTTTAAGCTATGACTCAAAGGAATACCTATAGACTTACGCAATAAGTAAGTAGTGACGAATTGCGATTTTTGTATCCAGATTTTTGGTCTCACGTTTCGTCTGAAAGTTTTTGTGGTCGCGCAGGTGGACCTCATAGATTGCGCATCTGAGAATTCGTCCATACATATTAATAGGAACAAGGTGTCAAAGAAAAAACGTATGAATGATGCAGTGAGACCCACCAAACCGCCGACAACTCCAAGGAATTCGCGCACTCCACAAAGGGGAGGTTTTTCTCGCCTTGAAACCGGCTGATAGCTTCGTTTAACGAGGAACCTATGTTTCTGGAACACGTTTACAACATTTCTACAAGCGTTGACAATGGAACGTTTTTTGGACGAGTTTGAGATTCGTGAAAAGTTTGATTATATAGATAGGATGAAGGCGTAATATTTATATTTTTAGATTACAGACCCAAAAATTAAGATAACTTAAAATATTTTATTATCTACATAACTAGGTTAAAATCATTATAGTATGGTTACGAGGTTTTTATAAATTATCTTTTCAACAGCGTTCTTCTTCTTCTTCTTGACTCTTGAGGTTAGCCAATCGAAAGCATTAGCGAAAAAATAAACTTCAGGCAAAAAAGTTCAGAAATCGGCCATTATAGCTAAAACTACGGTTCGTACTAAAATTTCATAAGACACATTATTCATTTCATTTTAAAAAAGAGAAATCAAATATTACAATTTGAAAAAGTAAAAGGCATTGAACAGTTTTTATTTATATGCGGGGAGCACAAAACACTTATCTAGTAAATACGAAGCAGTAAACTATATGAGCGGGGGCGAAGGGTGTGCC
Organism: Cyaniris semiargus; assembly: GCA_905187585.1. Classification (NCBI taxonomy): domain Eukaryota; kingdom Metazoa; phylum Arthropoda; class Insecta; order Lepidoptera; family Lycaenidae; genus Cyaniris; species Cyaniris semiargus. The sequence continues at coordinate 8,549,082 of LR994554.1, read as the reverse complement.
TGCATTGTCGTGTGAGTGTACTGTTTCCCGCTATTTATGACACTTTGTTTTTTTTACGCCACATGAAGTGTATGTTTTTATTAGCAACGACTTAAAAGTCTCAAGTCACGTGACGTAATTTCATGCAAGCTATCGACTAAAGTACGTATTACTAATCGTAGGAGATCCTATATAAATGGAAGCTACTATTAAATGAGTTAATATCTCTATAATAACTGATAACATAATACTATCACATTTTAGTAGTTAAAAATATTTCTTTATCTACTAAAGTACAAAATCGACTTGCATGATTTAAATGACCTGTTAAGCAATTTTTAGCCATGCTTAATCAAGGTAACTGAACTTAACTTTTAGAACATAATATTATTTGGTAATAGGTATTATTTGGAGTTTAGTTGTAGCTTATTATTACGTTGGCAGATTTATTAGTTGGATAATGTCCTCCATGTACGTAAACTTGTATACAGCGGGTGTAGTTGCCAGCGCCATATTCGGCGAACATTATGATATGTACTTAGTTTCGTTTTTTGTCCATTTTACATTTGGGTTACAGCCAATTACTGTTAGACTTATTTTATATCCTTATATGGCGAGAATGTTATATTTTTAATTTTCTTACACATTATATTTAAAACCTTAATTATTAGAATATGCTTATTTATCTTGTGGCACTTGGAAGACATTGCCTTAACTTCGTATATAGCCACTGTCAATAAAGTGACACTGGCTCCGCGCGATCGAGCGGTTCGGCCGCTACACAACGAGAGCAAACGAGAGTAACAATTTTTTAGATGACTACGCTATTTACAGATTTTCTACCTACGTAGAAAATTTTGAAAATTGAGCTTTTTAATTAAAAACTAATTTAAACAGTATTTGATTGAATTTACTGAATACCAAGCGTATCTTTACAGAATTATAACTTTGTACTGGAAAAAGTATATTTTTATAAGGATCATATTTTTCCCTCCATTAATTTTAATCTTTATCTATAAGTTTAATTAAAAGTTAAGACAAAGGTATGTTCACTAGACAAGATAGCTAACTTTTTTTTCAATTATCATAAAAGCAATTAATATTAATAAGTATCATTCTTGGATTCCTATTACATAGTTAATAAGTATAATATAATTTTATTACATTACGTAATATGTTACGTCAATGTAATCCTTTTCCTTCTTTTCTAAAAAAAGTTTTAATAAACAGCTTAACTTGTAATGATATTAACAATAAACCATATCTATGTAATTTTCAATGATACTTTTGTATAAAAGAAAACAAAATATGGTTTCGAACAACGGTAAAACTAATTAATAAAAATAATGAGTTCGATGTCATAAATTAAATCGTAATGTAATAAATTATGATCTAAGGAATGACAGTTTGTTTGCCCTTCTATGTTAATTTATTCGACCAAAACTGAGTTTAATGGATGGTTTTATAACGCCTTTTTGTAAAGTAAAAAAGTAAAATTCGCAAAAAGTTTACTTCAATTTGTTGAAGAAAGCTTTAAGCATGTGTTATCAAACTTGCCGTGAATAAAACAATAAAAATATAAAAATATGTACATACTAATTTTGTGAATGCGAAACAACTTTCCGCATTCGTCCATCTGTTACCATTGAACTGATTTTGATGAAATTTTGTAGATATAATAGTTATAGATTCTTTGAGTCTAGAGAAATGGGCGTAATATCCATAGTTTTTGTCAAAACTCAAAACAAAATTACGGTTTCATCGTGATAAATGTATTTCTGAGCCACAAAGTCGCGTCTATTAAAAAAATAATTAATAACACTGAAATAAATATCGCCGGACTATAATCATTATTCATGGTCAATGCGGGTGGTAGCAGTAGGTACTCTGGGTAAGCACCGGCAAAAACACTCGATATCTCCTGATATAGATGACGGGAGATGTATTTTTCATGACCGCAATTCGCAAGAAAAACTTCCCATAAACAAGTACAATATGCTGACTTACGGCGACCGCTCCCTCATATAATTTCATAATTAGCTAATTGCTTTGATATGGGATCGATTTTTTTGCCCGCGGTCCAGAGTATTGTCTGCTGGAATCGAGAACCGCTTTTTCCTCGGGTTAGGTTTTTCAAATCAAGTGCCAAAATCGGGGAAGACACGTCCTTTAAATAGTAGTGGTAAAGCGACAATGGAAACTTTTTGCTGCGAAATGGTAATACTATCCGCGACGCTATTGGAGGTTCAAATTTGGTATCCGTTTTCAACTGGTATTAGATGTTTTAGTTACATTAATATTATACTAATACACTTAAAATTTAGTTCGGATAAAATTAACGAGTGGAAGGACAAGAATTAGTCGATATTAAAAACAAAAACCCTAAGAACACAATAATATAAAAAGATAATTAAAATAATAATATCGCACAATATCACAGATTCGCTGCGACACACTACTTTCCCTGAGTTTTACACAATTTATTTGTAATCTGCCTGGACTATTTTTTTTATCCAAAAAACCAAAGACACCATGAATCAAAAATAAAGAATAATTGAAGACGTGAGTGGAAGAACCAAACAAGTAACATTAAAACATTTGCCGTTTTTTTAAATTAAATGATTTAAAATAAAAAAAATCTGTGCATTTTATGTGTAGATATATTAGTCAGGTGATGAAGAAGATACCTAAGATACAAGGTTCGTTCAAATTATAAAGGAAAAAATGACTAAATGTCCGTATCTTACAAAATGTTAGTTATTGTGTTCTTCAACTCACGTCTTCAATAATAATTATAACTATGGCGCTACTATCAATCTCTATTACATAGATGAATTTGTCTATACCTCTGCAAAATTTTTGTATGAACTTATTTCTTTAATGGCTCTTCAAACGCTATTCACAGCAATTGGACCGTGCGATCAATGTCATCGAGTCCCGAAGGGGACTGGCGACAAAGAAGATAAAAACTCTTAAACCGCTTAGCGCGTATTGTCTATGGCAACATGTAGGGTGATCGCCTGGTATCACCCTGATGTCTATATTTAAGTACAGCCCGGGTGGCTGGCCACGCCCTTGTAATAAGAGTCGAGCGGTTCATTCGTGCTATGGATACTTGACCTAATATGTATTCTGTGCTATGGAGTAAGAGTGGAAGCAAGTAGCTGGTTGGTATGAAACGAACTCAGGAAACTTCGATATCGCGATTCAGGATTGTAGCGCTAAGTGATAGTACAGTATACCTAGTACTACTGACTGCTAAACGCGTGTTCAGACCAAACTGATTATACGCCGCCGAATGTGAGCAGGCTCACTGTGAGCCCCAGTGTGAACGTGAAAATATACGGTATCGAATGTCCGCGCCTACACCTAGCGTAATGGCGTATTGTCGGTTAGGTGCGAACGAAAAAGTGAATATGTATGGAAATACAATAAACTGCGTAACGTTCGCTCACATTCGGCTGCTCACAGTCGGTTTGGTGTGAACACGGCCTAATAACACTATAAAGAAATAACCTAGAGCATGTCAGAAGACAGGACTCAGACCACGGCTTATAAGAGGACACACGGTGTACGTACGTATCATCGACAGTACAATAAAACGTCTCGAACATTCTGAAGGATTCTCAGCACAAGAGCATGAACAAAACAAGACAATGCCGTAATTCATTAACGAAATTAAGATTTTTGAATACCTAGTTTTCAGTGCATAAGTGCTCAGCTAAGCGTAAAGTGACGTACACGTATAATCACAATAGGGATGATGACAAGGTCAAAGATTAGCGAATTTTCTTAATTAAATAGAAAATAATGATAAAAAATAAGTGTTTCCAAAATTTCAGCTTGTTAACTTTTACATTTTTTTGTTATGCGCCTTCAAAGTTGGATATTCAAGTCGTTTTTTTTTTAAATTAAATTTCTTATTATTTGTATACCATTCGATAACTTATGTAATTTAAAGCAACTTTTATTATGAAACCACTTTCATAAACACAATAATTAATATAGCTATCGAACGAAGTTCTCCCGCGATGCCTACAAGCTACTCTACGGTGACGTCATAATCGAGTAGCAGTTTGTATGGAGCATTTCACGTAGGTCTATTTTATGAGATGTTTGAATTGTCATATCTCGGTGAATTTTTAAGCTATCAGAGTCATTCTTTCACCGATGTTTCTATTTTTGAGAGGTCTTTCAATTACCAATAAGAAAAAAAATAGTCATCATGCCTATTTTCGTACATTTTAGTTTTTGTATCCAAAAATACTTAATAATGTTATGTTTACTTGCATCGGAATGATTATGTATATTTGCGCGTTTGGTGTCTCAAAATAAATGAGTTTTATTTTTAGACGCAGTAATAGGCTACTTGACCTACTTTTTTTCTTCATGCTAATCGCTTCTTAATCATTCATTTTCACTAAAAAAACTAATATTTTAATATTTTAAACAGTAGAAACCCATCAAAATGTTGATTGAAAAATATGCCTTTTAAATGGCGCCGAAAACACTGTCCGCCATAGTGTGACGTCATATTTCTTGTCTTTTATACTTTCCAATTCTTGATTTATTGAAATTTTTTATGTGTTAAACGTACGAGTCTAAAAGTGCCAAAAAATTAGAAAAGAATTAAATAAGAAATGAGAAATCATATTTTGTAATGTTGAAAACTTTTGGAGAAAAGTTTTGGCCATTTCATTTCCCAACTACAGGTCGACAGTATACATAATATATTTAAAAGTGATGCTTTATTTGAATTATTCAAGAAAATACATTTTACAAATCTTTCTAGATTTATTCTTATTATTTATGTACAAATAAACTTACATACTAGTGTGATGACGTCACATCCAAATCGGAATTACCGCAAAAGCGTTTTCGTTCGTACAAATTAGAAAATATAAAATCATATATTCAAATCGACTTTATTTAAGTATCAATCATAAGCTTTTATTTGATGATAAGGGTGAAATACGGTTTCCTAGGCCAAGTTCTACTAGAAATATGCATTTGTTCAATGAAATTGAATATAGGTCAAGTAGCCTATTTAGTATGAAAATATTTAAAATAAAAGACAATAACCATATTTCAATTTAGACTTTTTATTATGCCGAGTCTAGAACTCAATTATTATTATAGATCATGAGTTGACATGAGAGCAAATAGAAAATATGGTACCAACAAGTTAGGTACTGGTATGGTATCTATTTCTGCAGATCTAAATTATAATATCAAAATGATAATTACAAAGTCCAATGATGTTGCTCTATCAGAATATTTAAAGGAAGTTACAATAGACATATTATATTAAATATTTTCACAGCAAAAGTGTTGACAGCGCACCGTTATGCTGGTCCGATGATCCCCTCTCGTATTTTTATTGTTGCCAACATTTTTTATACAATTTATCAATCCGACGCAGATGGCAAACCACCTTTGTTGCGCCAACTATGGGGTTACACCATTATCATATGGAGCCTATCACTTAGGTATGTGTTTTTGAGCCATAAAATATATAGTGTTCGTTAAATTAGTACTAAATATGGATCAAAATATTTACTAATGAATCAACACGTCGTTAATTGATCAAGTATGCAGTTATATTAAAACAATTGTTTAATGTTTTCTTTATTGCATTAATTATTCAATATAGGTGATAACTACCTTTTAAACTATAGTAATATTATATTATATGCAAATAAGAATTACATGGTTGCATTTTTTATTCCCCAGTCCCCACATATTATGATACATTTTTCGATCTGTATGGCATTACAAAAATTTTAAATAAAAAAACACAATTATTCTACTAATTAAAGAAGCTACATATCTCAAGGAAAAAAGCAACATAATATTATCTCAAGAAAAAATAGGGTAAGTGCACACAAACGTGCATCGTTGCATGGTTTGCATGGCTGCATATGCAATAAACACTGTAAGTGCTGCACTCGACGGGCGCACAAAGGGCGACCGCAGGGCGGGGTACAGTAGGGCCGACTGGAGGGCCCGTATTGTTTGCTAAATATTTTGAAAGCGTCATTTTATCCGGCATATTAGACACTGCATTTGATGGGGGATCGTCTTCGATATTCAAAATCATATCATCATTACGCACCCTTACTTCCGTGTGTGATTTAAATTGATCAACCGTGAATTATACTGGTTACATCGTTATGAGCAAATATAATAGCAGGGAATATTGAGATCTTTATATAACTTCAGTGACCTAGATTTCATAATCTAATATTATTAGTAATTTAAATATAATATTTGTATGATCTGAATCTGAGTCTGTTTTTAACGAAGCTTTAGCTGCCATGTCTACACACCAGAAATATTATTTCAGAAATAAATAATTGCCATGATAATTAATTAATACAAAACATCAGTCCTCTTGGATATCTGTACTACTGTACCTATAGATATTCGATACTACTTCTGTAGTAGGTTGATTATTAAATAAAAATTCGTTTATCGCGCGGGAACCGTACATTTTTCCGGGATAAAAAGTATCTCCACACCAAACAGCAAAATCGGTTCAGCGGTTTGGGCGTAAAGAGATCACAGAGAGACAGACACACTTACGCACTTACAATATTAGTATGGATACCTCTAAAGTTTAGAATGCACGTACCATTAATTTAATATCGTATTAAAAATAACTCTAAAGCTCATGTATCTAGTTCTTGCCTGCATAACCCATGACCGTGTATAGAAACTCGTCGCTTATGTAATGGACCGCACAATTTCATAAAAGAAAATAATTGAAAGTAATTAACATCAAGATGTCATACAACTTGATCCAATTAGATACAATTTAGGATTTAGACTAGCAATTAAGATAAGCATGTAAGTATTAGAAACTTTTGCAAAAAATACAGGTATTGTTTAAGTATAGAAAATATATATTTAATAGCATATACCGTTTATATTAATTATATTAGTGTGGATTGTACTATTTGAGTCTTTGTGAGTCTACCTTTTTTAGCAACTTTGTAGTGTTTTGTAGCGGGTCTACGCACGGTCTACGAAAATCTTAAAATTATAACGAAATTTAGTCTAGCTCACAATGGATTGAAAATAACATTAATTTGATCCAAAAAACTAAATAAATCAAAACCAATAAATAAAAACATTATTGTGACTCCTCCAAGGAATTTGCCGGAGGCGGTTAGAGTTTAGTTTTGAGACTGGCATTTGTCTAACGCGCTCGAGCCAGCCTTGAGGCTATATCAACAGGTTGTATTCTAAATAGTTCTATGACATTATTAATTCTTAAGAAACGCCGCCGAAAAAGTATTAACCAAGTCGGCTAAGGAAGATGCAGACTCTAGTAATTCTTTAAATACTACCTCTAGTGCATTATTAATTCTAGCTTACAATAAATGTCAATAAGTATAATTGCGAGACAAAAAATAGGTACCTACTGGGTGTATTATTATCTATTTGTATTAAATTATTATATTGACGACCATGACAAAGCTGATACATATTAGAGCTAGAAACTTGAAATTTCGGATGCGCACTCATATGATGTAAGCATCCAATAAGAAGGATATTTTCAAAAATCGAACCGCTTATGGATTAAATTATAGGGGATTGAAGTTTGTATGCTATAGTATACTAATGCATGTGGCTAAATGACACTGAAATCAATACAATTTAAAATATTTCAAAATGTTGATAAATGACATTATTATTTTACAAAGGTAAATAGATTTAAATCGGTCAAAATAAATTGATACGTTACAATATCAATATGAGCTCCGCTACCGTCCTCTTAAAGTGTCGGGTTACCGCGGGTTTATAAAAATATCAGTTACAGACGGACACGTAAACAATGCCACCGATTCCATAGATAACATCAAAACTTAGGTTATAAATTCTAAAATGACACTTTATTGATACTGGCTGGAAAATTTGATTTGTTCTTTTTTTTATTAAGTTTGTTGATCTCAATAAAAATTTGAATTAAGAACCTACTTTATTCTTTCTGATTGGATGGATTTAAAATTTGGTTTTTTATAAGTTGCTGTTTAAAGCAGAGAGAGAGAGAGAGATAAAGTAGTAGTAGAAGTAGTTTAGAAAGTCTAAACTATTAGAAAACTTCGTATTTTTGTATGAAATGTTGCAACTCGTTTCGTGGTTTAAACCACTATAAAAGTAAAAAAAAAAAATGTCAAAGTCACAGTGTTCCGAATTCAAATCGCTTTATGCAACATTAAACTCTTTGCTACACATGCATTACAATATTATAGCAGTAGGTACTAGGAAGTAGCTTACTCTAGCACCCTCAATCCAGCCCTACTGGCTCACGGCCAAACTTACTATATTATGTAAATTAATAAAATTATTATGACACAGACTGTTTATGATCTCGCTCAAAGATTTTAATAAAGAACGGGGTCTTATATTATGCTTATGATATAAAGTTTTATCATTTTTATTAAATGTTACTAAGGTTCTGTTCAGAAAATCTAAACAGGTAGGTAACTTTTAAATAGTTTCGAATGGCAGTAACAATGGTTACCACACGTCCTAACCTTTAAATGTCAATAGTTAATTTATAGAGTAGTAAACCATTTCGAGTCGCCCACAAAAACATCTATTCATACCCGTATAAGATAAAAGAAGACATTGAATAGAAGTAAAAAATAATAGCAGATGTCCACTCCACGATTTCTCGAAAACGCAATTATACGTATTGGTAAGTGTGAGTAAATTAAAAGGAGTTTGTTTCAACTTACAACGTAATAGCTAGCTTTTAATGGTTCGTGGAAACGTGCTCAAATTACGATGTAATTATGAGTATTATATTATGTAAGTTACATTTACATGAAACGTTATCTCTACATTGTGTAAATAAAGAGATATAAGTACAGATTTAAGTTAGTTGCAACTTGCACCTACTTTAATATAGCCATAAAGTTTTTATCTATTTATCATAATCTTATTATAATCAGTTTATCTTTGAAATGATTTTCAAATGTGACAAAGTCATACTAACGGTACGGGTGGGCTCGTTCGAATTTATCAACAACACGGACTAGCAGAAAACCGGCGCATAACAATGCATAGACAGTATATTTAACCCAGTAGGCCTAATAATCGAAAGATTTTAATGATAAAAGTAAAAAAATCCGTTGATAACAAATAAAAAGAAGAAAAAAAAAATAAAAGATGTCTTGACAGAAATCTTACAGAATTATACTATTACATTATGATAACGATTATGTTAACTCACTAGCTATTTAACAACAATAAACAGATCAAAGGCTGATATTAACGATGCGCAGAACCGTAAATAAAAATCTTATTACGAAGAAAATATTCAGCCGCGGTCGTTAAACTTATACAAAGATTTTTAATTAAATCGTCTAGACTCTAGACGCTGCTAATTGGCGATATTTTCATGCTATTGTCTCCTAATCACATTTTGCTGCAAAAAGTGACGTCATAGGACACAGAAACGAGTGACGGATAGATGTTTTAATTTATGGTCCTTTTCTACGCAAACAATAATAGTTTCGGTGATAAATTTTGAATCGAGCTGACTTTTGTGGATACCGAGAAACGGACGCACAGACAAAAGATGATTCGGACGGTCCCCAGACTCCCAAAGATGCGTTTGAAGGATCGTTTTTACTCGTAAATGGATATTGCGACTTGTAATAACTGTATCCATTGTTAAACACCTTGGCCGTTTATGCAATACGCATTAGTGATATTAATATTTGTGAGCATTGTTATGATTTATTAATTTTAATTAGCACTAATTTTAAATAGCTTTTGAGGCTTGGCGATATCATAAATTTTGATCACGCGTCGTATTGGGGCTAAGTTCGGTATTTATCTATTAGTTTCACAACTATTTCGATTTTGTTCTTGATTGATACAATACTAAAGTTTATGATAATAATATTATGAACAACTGAACATACCTGTATGCGTTCTCTTGTGTATCTTGAGGTTCTCCGACCTGGCGAAGACTTTCCCGCAGCCGGGGAAGGGGCAGGGGAAGGGCTTCTCGCCGGTGTGGACCCGGATGTGGTTGACGAGCTTGTACTTCGCCTTGAAGGGCCGGCCGTTGCGCGGGCAGCCCTGCCAGAAGCACGCGTGCGTCGTGCACTCCGGCCCGCCCACGTGCTCCACCGTCAGGTGCGTCACGATCTCGTGCATGTTGGAGAACAGCTTGTTGCACAGCTTGGCCGGCGGCGGCTGCTCGGGGTCCAGCCACTGGCACCGCATGTCACGCCGCGGCGGGGGCCGCACGTACCGGATGAACGCATGCGGCGCGTGCGCGTGCGGGTGCGCGTGCACGCCCTGGTAGTGCACGTCGCCGCACCAGCTCTGCTCCAGCGGCTGCTGTGGGAACAGCTCGCCGCCGTACTCGCGCAGGTAGCCGTTCTGGTAGCCGGGCAGCGGGTAGGGCTGGTAGTGCGGCGGGTGCGGCGGCGCGGCGGCGCGGTGCTGCGGCGCGCCGCACGACGCCTCCGGGGACATCTTGAGGCCGAACGACGCCAGGTGCGCATGGTTGGTGTCGAAGAATGCGTTCATGGCGGGAGTGCCCGACACCGGCACATAGCCCCATTCGCCCGCCACCATCCACGCAGCGGGCGCCCCCCGCCGCCCGCCGTCCGCCGGACACCACGCCCGCCCTCCGCAGCCTGATCGGGTCCACGGCCGACCGTCACACCGACATTACGCGCGAGCCTGCCGCAAAAGTTCAAATCAATATGCGATAAATATAGTCTATTACCTATGCGAATTTTCAAGGCACAATTAAGTAAAATATAAAAGGCGAGAAAGATAAAAACAAATCCTCTGCACAGAATGGAAACTCACGAGCGCATGACACAACAGAGACCCGAACCCGGTCGTCGAAATAAAATTAAGTAACAAAATAAAACAAAACGTTATTTCATAATTCAGTTCTATCGGCCATAAACGTGAACAAATTCAAAGTCATTTCTCAAAATAATATCACTGGACCCGTGGCGGGGCCGAACGAAAAAAAATAAAGCAGGTACTATCTGACGGTAAATTAAACTCAGGATAAATTTATAGGACACTTTTATACGTCTGAGACAAAAATTCCAATTGTGCCCGTGTATATTTAATTTTAATTTATTTGTTAGTCTGGACGTCCTTCGGAAGATTAAGAGTTTATGGGATATTAAAATAGTTTTATGAATGATGGAACCCGTTTCGCTCCGGTGACTTCGATAATTCGATGGACACTTTGGTTTTTTGATTCATGGTTTATAATGCATCCCGAATTCCCATAGTATGAGAAATTACTGCCTAAAGTTAATGGGATGGTTCATGGTAGACGCCTTCCTAAACATTTATAAAATTAAAAAAAAAAAGCAATACAAAAAGAAAATTTACAAGATACGAAAAACCTCAGCGTACAAAATTAAAAAGTTACTATAGTAACTTCCATAAGATTGTAAAGGCTTAAGGCACATACAATGGCGCACAAGTGTTAATTTTGCAAACTGTCACAACTGAATTGATTTCTCGGGGGAGTAACGGAATTCCGCACAAAAGATTGACAGTTATGTCCATAATCGCATTACAGTAAATAACGTTGTTTGTATATTGGGCACTTCACGGGGCCGCCGTACCTAAGTTAAACAATGTCGTTTCATGAGATACAAATCTAATCTGTATTATCTCGACTCCCCGCGGTGCCCGTCACAAAGAACGGGTTGACAGAACACTCATGGAGAAATAGGATTACTGAAATTCTGACATTTAAACTTTTTAATGCCATTTTGTAGCTTATGTGTTTCTTCCGCATCTGCTCTCCAGTTCATTTCGACAATAGATTTAATCACATCAAAATTAGAGCAACCAAGTCTTTGCCAAGCTTGTTTTTCTTCCTTTTTAGGGTTCCGTAGCCAAATGGCAAAAAACGGAACCCTTATAGATTCGTCATGTCTGTCTGTCTGTCTGTCCGTCCGTATGTCACAGCCACTTTTCTCCGAAATTATAAGAGCTATACTATTGAAACTTGGTAAGTAGATGTAGTCTGTGTAGAATTTTAGGGGTCCCCATAGGTACATCTGAATCAAAAAAACATTTTTTTCATCTAACCTATGCGTCTGGGGTATCAATGGATAAGTCTTTAAAAATCATATTGAGGTTACTAATATCATTTTTTTCTAACCTGAATAGTTTGCGAGAGAGACTCTTCCAAAGTGGTAAAATGTGTCCACCCCCCCCCTCTAACTTCTAAAGTGGAGGCATGACAAGTCTAAAAAAAATATATGATGTACATTACTATAAAAACTTCCAACGAAAATTGGTTTGAACGAGATCTAGCAAGTAGTTTTTTTATACATCATAAATGGTAAAACTTAACTTTCATTAAATCAACTGAGATATAAAAATAAATCAAAAACCTTTTAATTTCATAAAAATAACCTTTATTGCTGCTGCGGAACCCTTCATCCAACTCTCACTTGGCCGGTTTTTTTCTTATCTTATAATACGTTTAAGCCAAAATATCCGTAAAATATAACGTGACCATGTTTTTCTCAACAATTAATGGTAAATTACGGCTTATATCAAATGTTATTTGCAAAATGTCATATCTTTGTAATTTGCGACATAATAATTTAAGTCAAAACAGCAAAATACACCGGGAAAAATAAATTTAGAAAATCTTGAATACATTTTATGTTAATCGGAATTAATATTTTACTTCGCAACGTTACCGACTTGTTCATATATTTTTTGCTTTTACGCTGTGATTTTATTAACATTGTAATATGTTTAAGTTATATTTTTACCTGACTACAATAATACTTAAGGCATATTATTCTTTTTATATAAGGTATATATATTATAATAAGAATAATATGCCTTAAGTAATATATTAGCGTCTAAGCTGCTGATCCCATTGAATGAGGAGCCCTGTATTTTATCTTCGAAGCCGGGTTATAGTTTCTAGCTTTAAATTACTTAGCCGACTACTCGTCCTGATGGTTGTGATTTTTGAGTATAAAAGGGAATGCATATTTTTTACGCAATATTGGTATTATATTTTGTGATAAGCATATTTCGAGGGTTTCATACATATTTTTTTACTCTGGAGCCTAAATAGCTTGTCGCATTTGAGTTTAAGATACTGGTAGGCTTAAAGTTTACTTGATAGTTACATGTAATCATAAGTGATTTTTTTCAACCTTTAATCTGTAAATTAGAATTAGATTAATTAGTATAAACTAAATCCAAATCATTTATTAAATTCCACGTATGGAATTTGATTAAATAATAATAGCAATGTGATAAAATCTTGATACCTGCTTATTTTGTCTGGCAAGATTATATAATTTATTACATCGAAGGTGTAGTTTATCATTTTAATGTAGTCTCTCTCTTCAATGTAGCTTGGTTAGTTTAGGAATGTAAAGTAATATGATATTTTGAATCAGGTGGGTTAAAATCAGAAGTCACTTTTACTTCTATGTCATTGGAATGCTGTTTGGCGCCATGCTGCTAAGTTAAAAAGAAATTACTAAATAGTAAATAAATAACCAAATTTGGAATAAAAATTAAGTAATTAGAAACTCAGAAAGGTATTTTAATAAGCTACGCATATTCATACCTACCCATGAACTGAATATTTAACTTAGCAAATCTATAACAAAATTATAATATTACTATGTACTTTTATTTTGTAGGTACGTAGATGTAAATTGCATTGAATAATTTTATAGTTATAGCAAATAATAAAATCCGAGAGAACATCTCGATTTATAAAGCAGATAAAAATAATCAAGAAGTAACTATATTAAGTTATAACGGCGGATAGATGAAACTAATAAAACTGATTTTATAGTTCTTATCTGCGCATGTTTAAAATACACGACTATAATTTGTTTTAACGTAGACAAGAAGCCACAAAAGCTGAATTTATTAAGCGAATCTCATGCATATAAATAAACAATTAATTTTAGAATTGCGAGCTTTTAAAGCTTTTAAACGCTTCAAATTTTCTTCGTTATTGAATAGAAGCATTGATGATTAATGATAATAGTAAGCGTAAATTAGATACAAAATAATGACTTGAAAAATATCTAGCTTACAAAAAGAAATGGGAATTACTGAAACGATAATTTAGTTAATGAAACGCTATGCGAACATGTATTGCCGTCGGGCAGCGCCGCGGGCGTGGCGTATTGATTTTCGCTAATACACATTACATAGTCTGTATGATTAAGTAAAGTAATGTTTTATAACTTAAATTTCGAAAAAATGTTATTACTTATTTGTTGTATTCTTAAATACAATAAAGGAAAGGTTGGAAATAAATATATATGCAAAATTAAAATTTAAAAGTTTCTAGTATTTATGCGATTGGAGTCAAATATAATATTATTTGTTCTTTTGGTCCTAATTTAACTTAAAAACTAATAGCATTATATAAAATGTGACCTTTAAACATTAAGTAAGTACCTATAGGGTTTTTTTAGTGTTAAATAATATTAACTTTTCAGTAACTCCGATAGTTTCAGAAACTTTTATAATATTATCTGCAATATACATACCTATAGAACAGGACAAGTTAAGTTTATGAGTTTTTTTCATTGGTTAATTGTAGTGTATTTCTTTTCACCTAAGCTTAACCAAAAGCTATGAATGAAACTGTTGCATTTCTCCTGTTTCATATAATAATTGTAAGGCATTTACCAAACATAATAAAGTATAATATTACTCACATAAATTTATAATATGCAAGTAAATGCGTTTATGAATTATTATCAGAAAAATTATAGTTTGAGAATAAAAAGAAAACTGGACTTTTTTTCATGGAACGCACATGCAAGCAAAATTAATAATTTCCCACATTTTCCTACTTATTATATAAAAGGTAACTACTTACACTCTTTAGACATTATTGAAAGTATTTACACAGTTACCTACAACTATACAAAATCTTGTATTTGTCTGGCACATTGGAAGAGTCACATGACAGATAAAGACAGCGGACCTTGAAACGTAATACAGCAGAGTAATACTGTACAGTGAGGAATAAGGTATAACATTAAAACGTACAACTAGTTATTTACCTATCGCATTGATAATGCAGTTTGATACTAAAGACATTAATTACTTTCATTAGTAAATATTTGCTTTCAGGATTTTCAGTTTTCTGTTTGCTGTAAAAATTGGATACTAAGGTATTGTTAAAGTATGTATGAAACCAATATTATTTTCCAAATTGGTACCAGTTGCTTATAATAAGTTACTTCTGTGATTGTACTTATGTAATTAAGTCTATCACTATAACATTGTTTATGAAAAGGCTTATGAGTAGTTTCTGAACTGTTTCAGGAACATTTTTCAGAAATCAGCCGGTGAAATTAAATGCTTACCAATGAAAAAATCCAAGCTTATCGCTGAATATTTACACAAACAAGTTATTAACACTAAAAAAACACTTCACCAAATCAAAAAGTAATATCAACTAGTTCTAATATCACAGTGTTTTGCGTATCGTTATAATATATTTTCACGGCTACGTGTGTTTATTTTGATCGGAGTGTCACGCGATTTTTTCTGAATAGCTTCGCGACATGTGGCCACCGACTCGGCTGAGGCTCTCAGCATGACTGTGGGCTCCCGCGTCGCTGGCCCCATACAGCCGACATACTGTTTCTTGAGACCAGACCGGCCAAGGCGCTAACGCAGCCCCTCGAGCCTCGCACTGGGCGGGCCGAACGAGCTTATTCACCCAATAGTACCGCGCGAAGCCGGGCGCCTACGTAACGACGCCGTCTCTTTCCAACGTACGCGGATACTGCACAAACGACAAGGACGGAAACAAAATTGTAGTATCGTAATGATACAAAGGAAATATCTTTGTGTTGGTGTCGTCATAAAGTGTTCGCTTTATCAGATTTACGTTGAAAGCTCGCTGTTAACTCATGAGGGCGCTTTATTCGCGCGCCTTATCGCGCCGATGTAAGATATAATTAGAGCGAGAGGGATGGATGTGGGCGGGAAATGTTCGGAACTAATGTATTTTCCTGTGGAAGGAAAACACATGTCGTCGTTTTTAATTTAATACGTGTCACGCTGCGCTCGTGTGTACCGCTTACCGCTACTTATATTGGCTATTTTATGAAAAACTATTTATGGTTTATTAAAAGAGATGAATTATGTGTCTTATATAGACAAAATTAACTAAACATAATATATATTATATTTATCTTACAACTTTTTTATTAGGTAATATTGTATGTAGATTAATACACTATAATAAAATGTTCAATGAACTTTAGTTTATAAATCTATAAATTATGCATATTTATGCGAATAATTAAAATTAATACTATTAGCATATATTTCGATGTTACGTCATACGTGTACAAGCGGCTAGTCACAAGTCACAAGCAAAAAAGTCATATTTACTGTATATATATATGACTTTTTTCATAAGTCTCGAAAATTAGGTACCATAATACGTTGATTTCATTGTGGTCCTGATTAATTAATAATTATTTAATTAATTATATCAACGATTTTTTACTTTTTGAAACATCATAATGTTTGCATAAGATCTTACCACACCTAACTGCGTCACTAAAAAAAAATTATAAATTGTTATTTTTCAGGAACAATCATCAAACGACACAATTTACCAGCATGTCTATTTACATTCATTTTGATTTTTCTAAGTCATGAAACACAATTAAGTTACGAAATATGAAAACACCAAGTCATAGCAAAGTAAGAAGTACTTAAAATTAATTTAACCCTAATTAAAATATCCATTAGCAAGTAAATCACTGCTTAAATATGTTGAAACTATTTAAAATTAGTTAATCATTTTTAATATGATTATTCTCATCATGAATTCGAATCATATTCGATTAATTAAAAGATTTCTAAAATTTTCGGTTCGAGAAGTAATGTTACCACAGACCTATTTAAATTCAGAACACGTAAGTATGGCCGGTACGAAATTCATTAATGTAATTAATTTTATGTTGCTTTTGCCTTAATTATTTTGTAAAAAAAAAGAATGCCATATACAGGCACGCCCTCGCTGGTCGGATTGGTCACCATATATAGGAGGAGAGTAGGGCGGGCTATGAATGTTCTACAATTACCTTTATTTTAATACCTATATTATTAATTCTATGTCTATATTAGGGTAAAATATCAGTCATTAGATTTTTTCAGTAGTGGGACAGTTTATACTTTGATCGTAAAAATAAAAGTTTGTGGTTTTTATACGACGTAAATAATAATGGAATTATAGGTCTACCAGAATCTGATGGCAAAAAGTGAGAAAATAAATTGACTCTATGCAATACCGGGGTAATTGGATTAAAACATTTTGATCCTTTTTTTTCTTATAGCAGCTGATTCTGTGTGTTAAACATGCAAATATAAAAATTTATCCAATTATCAAAGATATTTTTTGAAAATCTGCTGTCAAAAATTGCCATCAGATTCTGGTAGACCTATAACATTGAGGGGCATTCACGTTACAATAAAAATAGAGTATTTTTTATCAGGTTGCGGTGTAACCAAAATAAAACATATTTTTGTCATCATAGTCATCGCGTGCGCCTTGGTTTTGCAAATGAAAAGAAAAAATCGGCCAAGTGCGAGTCGGACTCGCGCACGAAGGGTTCCGTACCATTATAGAACGAAAGTAGGGAAAATTTTATGTTTTTTGTATGGGAGCCCCCCTTAATTATTAATTTTATTATAAAATATTAAAGTACACATATAATTGAGGACATGTTTTATTGTGTTTTTAGTATTTGTTGTTATAGCGGCAACAGAAATACACAAGCTGTAAAAATTTCAAAAGTCTAGCTATAGCGGTTCTTGAGTTACAGCCTGGAGACAGACAGACAGACGGACAGACATCGAAGTCTCAGTAATAGGGTCCCGACTTTACCCTTTGGGTACGGAACCCTAAAAATTAAGAAACATGCTAAAGTTTTTAATATTATTTTTATGATACACATTGTGTATGTTATTGCAAACGTGTTATTGTATAAATAAAAATCTATTACGTATATTTTGTACATTCTTAATAACCTTTTATCTCATTTAAAGGTTTTTTTAGCCTGTCCAATAACTGGTATGTAAAAGTGCTGAAAAACAGTTATTGGACAAGTTAGGTATTAGATGATATAATACTGATCTACTTGATATATTCAAAAGATGGGAGTATTATTCATTACGAAAGTTAATTTGCAGCTGACTTGTGACTTCTGAATACTTCAAAAACCTACTTGTTGCCGTTAGTACTTAGTTGTATGGAATGAATAAGGGAACGTAACGCAATTTGGAGGTCTTGTAAAATGCTACGGTGCGTTGCTACAAGGGCTGATATTTAAACAACGCGTTAAAAGCGGGCTGTCAAATTTTGCTGTGTTTTCTAATAAGTATTACGATCCCGGAAGACGATTGACTCAAATGAAATTGAGATTTATTTAATCATTGTATATTTATCTGATATTTGGCTAACCAAAAACACGATTTACTTATTTTGACTCGATAGTTTTATTTTTTGAAATTATGAATCTTTCTGGGCTTTTCAACAAATACCTGTTACACTTATTGAGTTACTATCATTAAATAAATTGCACAACTACAATCACACAGTTTATAAAATAATAGCTAAAGGAAATATTAGTATTGTATTTAATTTTTAAGTAATCATCAAAAACATTTTTAGGACTTACGACCTTTACTTTCGTTCGTTGTTACGCGATATTGTTCACTATTAGCTGCAAATTAAAGCACATTGCCCGGAAGCACGATTCATGAAATCATTGTATCACGATTGGAGGATAGCGGTGTGTGTAGGCGGGGCTATCATTTTGACAGTAGGCTCTTAAGTTTTTTCGTTTTCATAAAGGAATTAGAATTTTCAAAATCAGCTACCCTTTTCGTTTATGTTTTATTAGGAAATCCCTGGATTGTGTAGTACGTTACTATTATTTTTGTTTCCGAAGTAGGCAAATGGCAAGCCTTTATAGTTTATCTATATTTCATGAAATCCCTCGACTTTCTGTATAATGATTTAAATTAAACAAATGCCATACAATTTTTGCTACCCATCAGTATAATCCAAACTCAAGAACATGTGCAACCTGTGGGATCTATTTCACATCCTAAAAGATATTGTTAGCGCACAATCATTACGTGCATGGCAAGACAAGCCCAACTCCCTCCTGAAAGTAGGGTACGGCCATAGCGACAGGCAAATGAGCTGCTCTGCATTGTGCTCCATATTGAAATATTGTCTGAGTATGCCGATTGGCTCGATGAGGACAATCTGAAATCTCTAAATATTAGAGTTACGTTATATCTAAACAAGATAATATACAGACATACAGATAAAGAAACAGACAGACACCCTTTCACATTTATAATATTAATAAATGACGGCCATAACTCCATTGCGTCAAAATCCGTTTATCGAGTGAATACCGTACATTTTCCCGGGATAAAAAGTACTATTTTTCCTTTCCAGGGACTCAAAGTGTCTCCATACCAAATTTTTACAAAATCCGTTCAGTGGTTTGGGCGTGAAGAAGTAATTGACAGACAGACAGACGAACAGACTTTCACACTTATAAAGTAATAATATTAGTATGGATATGTTACAATAATATTGGTAAGAATTTTAATTTTTTCAAGTCATTTTTTGTTAAATATTTAATTAAAAATACCTTATCCTCTCATCTGTCAAACGCCCAAAATGGGCGTCATCGTAATACGACCTAATATAAATAAATAATATAAGCCAGCTTATATTGTTTCTCTCCTTGTTGGCCGTTGGGTCATAAACAAATGTAGGTGTAAAAAAATAAAAAAATAAAACATCCAATTTTTATATAAAAAATCAGTATTTATTAAAAAAAACTCTTAAATAATCAACTTAAAAATATAATTCGAGATCAAATTCTTAATTTGCACTAATTATCACAAATTTTAATTTTTTTGTGTCCACGGAGTAGACTACAAGTCAACAGAAAAGTAATAAATTGTTCCGTGATTTTCGAAAATACAAGTAAATAAAAAAGTATTTTTATAATCTTATCAAGTTAGTAGTTTTTTATTCTTATACATTAGAAGTAAGTAAAAACAATATAAACTTCCTTAAAAAAATAATAAACTATTTTAGTCCACAGAAAAGATTTCTCTTCGGTGGACTTACAACTTAACATGATTGTCAAGAAGACTACGACTGGTCAAAAAAATAATAAACAAATAAAAGATTATCAAAGTAATAATAGACTATAGAATCTTACTAATTATACAATTTGTAAGTAACATTCATAACAATATTGATCAATATTAATAGGCTAGAAAATAGAATCGTCATCTTCGCTGCCAGAGTAGGGCTTTATAATTTCTTGTTCCGTTTGTGAAACTTTGTTTGAATTTAGAGGAAAAAAATACGTTGTGTAGAAAAAATGTCATCGGAATCATCGGAATCCAATGAGAATCTTGTTTTATAAGGACGAGAAGGAAGATCCTGAGAAGTACCTTCTTCGGGGGTAACTAGGTCTGACCTATAGGTCAAGGTAGATGCATTTTCCGTTTCTACACTTCTGGGAGATGCATTTCTTGCATCACCTAAAATCGAGGGGCTATACGCTCGCGTAGCAATAATTGGAACCTTTATCTGACCAATTTCAAAATGTGGACAAACTTCATCAGTAGCACAAGACAAACAACTGAGCCTCCTAGCGTGTAAAATATTGGGCTCATTTCGATTCCAAGATAGTTGGTGTATCTTAAATGTTCCTTTAAAAGCTTTCATGGTATTTGTATTTACCAGTTCTTCAATGTCTTCAACATTCGGGTCTTTAATACCAAAAATCTCAATACCCTTACAATTTTGATTTAAACAGTACATGAGAGAATCATAATCGCAGACATCGTTACCCATCGCCACCGCATTGTCACACAACCTTTTAATGCAACCACCTACTCCGTCAGGAGCACCTTTCCCATGTCCTTTCTCGCTGAAATGCCATATAATATTGCATACATCACTTAATTCCTGGCTTATAAAATTTACGATTAAAAAAAACATAGACTTATTTCGGTACTGCGTGGTTGGACCGTCACTCAGTATATGCAGATTTGTCAAGTTTGGACTCTTTTCTTTAATCCTTTGTAGGATTGGTTTAAGGTGGGCACATATAAGAACAGGATCATGTCGTAAATTTTCTGAGATAGAGCACATAGATGTAGTTACGAAACCACTATTCGGAGAATCTGCCATGCTGTAGTAAACACATGTGTGAAGGGATAATTGAGGCTTAGAGCCACCAAAATGAGCAGACTGAATCTCAGAACTATATTTACAATTATAATTCTCAGAGAAATCTATGTGCAATAAACCTGTAGCTGATGTAAGTTGCTGCTTAACTGTATGTATCGATCTTATTTGGTGAATCATATTTGCTAAATGTTGCATAAATGAAGGTAAGTTGGAATATAATAACTTCACTAGGGAGCCTTTCGTAGTTTTAATAGATTCTTTTAGGGTTTTTTTACATTTCTTTGGCCTACCTTTTATAATAACATCTACATTTTTGGTTACCCATCTATCGTAAACAATATAATCGCTTTCATTAAAATTGTTAATTTTAATTTCATTATTTAGGCAGTTCGGGCATTTTCTCTCTAAACAATTTGGATTTAATTTATTGTTGCAACACAATACTTTCGCAGCATCGGAAGCAGATCCGTATGAGACAACTTTTGACTTATGAAGTGATCGAATTATTTCATCATTGTTTTCATGCAACGCACACAGACACGTGTTTCTAGCGGAAAATTTAGGAAACAATACCCAGAAAGGTCGATATCTTCGAAAAGTTTGGTATGAAATCTTTATCTCCGTTTTAGTGATAAATATTGTATGTAAATTTAAGAGTGTATCATTCAGTAATCGAATTTGTCGTTTGCTTTTTTTCCTAGTTATTGTCTCATTTTTTCCTGCAGTTAATCTACTATATTCATCTTGTATCAAATAATCATGCACAGCTTTTCTAACATCTGTTTTTATATTTTGTTCTTCATTTGTTTTCGAATTAACCACGCGGGATGTTTTCTTTATATTTTTTTCCAATCTACGTATACGCATCATGTATTTTCTTAATTGTTTCCCTAGGTGTAATATCTTTCATTTTAATGCCTTATTTTCAGCTCTTCTCATTATTTTATTGCGTGCAGCTACTGTACGTCCAACTTCAACCCGCGAGAAAGACGAAGATGGACTTGGTGGGGGAGTGTTATCATTTACGAGTGCAATGGCAGCTTTTCGCATCTTCATTAATTCGCGTCGTTTCTTTGATTTTTCACACCACATTTTTCTTATTTGTCGTTGATGCCTAGGCGTATACTGATCTATTGTTTTGATTTCTCCTCTATTTTTCTTCTTGTGATATCTTTCTCTGTCCTTTTTGCGTATCTCCTCACGAGCTTGTTCGCTTAATTTTGCCCGAGCTCGACGCATACTTAATTTTTTTTTGTTCGCGACGTCTTTTCTTTTTTTCTTCTTCGGTCAATTTTATTCTAACTCTAGGCATTTGGATTTTCTGAAACAACGACATTAAAGCATACGTATCATACCATGCTAAGCATTAAAAATACAGTTAGTGAATGCAACTTAAAATTTAAAAAAAATAAAGCAGTTAAAATATACCAAGTGCGAGTGCAGAGATAATAATAATAGGTGTAAATTATGCTTTTAACATGCCGTGCCGATAAAACCATAAGCACTCAGGATTTTACATAAAATTTATTTGCAATAAGCATGACAAATTTCGAAAAGTCACTTCTGTGGACATGTGGTCTTTTCCGTGGAAGTGTCCACAGAAAAGACCATGTCCACAGAAGTGACTGTCCACCGAAAAGATTGTCCACGGAAGGGAAAATACATTACAAAAAGTAGTTCAGCACCAGTAATTTTTATGTTAGCTCACAAACAAATGCGGTTTTGAAAATGGCGACCGAGAACAACCTATGCTCATATAATTAAATAAATTTGAATAGAATACTTACTGTAATATCGAAGACACAGAAAAGATGAATGATCTTTGACGAAAAACAAAAGTAAACACTTTTTCTGACAATATTTCTATTTTAATAAACGCACCGCAAAATCAGTTAGTATCCATTTTTAACATGAACTGACAGATTGAAATGTTGCCATTTCAAAAAATTATGTGTTTGTGCGTTCCGTTCATCGCCGATTCAATTTAATTATTTTTGTTCCACGGAAGGAGTCGTGATTCTGGTAACAGGTCGTTTATGTAATATAGTGCAAAGTAATCTTTAGTAAATATTACAAAATCTTGGAAAACAAAACTTAATTATATAATGAACTAATAAAATTGGCAATTTACTTACATTTTTAAATATTTTTATTACAAAAACAGTCATGAACTTTGAAACCCAGGCTGGTCACGGTCCACGGAAAGGTACGAAAACGTTCCTTTTTTTGTAATATTTTTCAAACTTTTAATATTATTGTAAAAAAAATATGTACGATCGTTGTATACGCTGATGGTAAAAATATAAAAATATAAATATGTTTTGTTTAGATTGTTTTAATTGTTTTTTTAACTGCGCACACTTTTTTCTCGTGTTCTGTTTATGACCCTGTTACACTTCTTAAAACGTAAACAATAAAACAGAGATGCAAATAAAAGCCGCCAACACATTAGTCTGAGCCGATATTTCAAGTGTAAACATAAACCATTTTTTATGATGATTTTTGACTTATCAAAATGTAAGTAATTATTAGAAATTGAAAATTTTCGTGACAGTTAAACGATTATTTTGTAATAAATAATAAAATTATATGTGAAAACAAAAATTATTATTTATAATGTTTCCTACTTAAAATACCTATTTTAACCAAAATTCAATCAAACTTTGCTTGTCCAATATCTGGTTTTGGGTGTCCAACTACTGAAATTCTGTCCCATGACTGTGTTTTACCTACCATTCAGTTTTTACCAAAAAAGCAATAAAAACTAAAAAACCATCGCATTTTCATGTTTGCATATCTTAAGTTAGATAATTTATGAGCACAAATATAATATCTATTTCTATTTCATGCGAAGTATTTAATTTTTTACAGCTATTTCTGTAAAAAAAAACCTTAGTTGTCCAATGACTAGTGCTTTTACGGTATGTCTAATATTTTTATTAATTAAGGCTACAAATTTTAATACATGAAATTTTTGAAAAACGAAAAAAAAATTTTAAAAATGTTTTTTTCTAATTTAAGTATTTTTAGAAAATGCTTTTTACAAAAAAACACGCATCGTATGTCAAAAAATATAGTGCGTGCTTTTTTTGTCAAAATGAGCTATTCCGATTACTTAAGTATAGGTCAGAATCTGATGGCAAAAAGTGAGAAAATAAATTGACTAGCAATACCGGGGTAAATGGAATAAAACATTTTAATCCTTTTTTTACCTATAGCGGCTGATTCTGTTTGTTAAACATGCAAATATAAAATTTTATCCAATGATCAAGGATATTTTTTGAAAATCTGCTGTCAAAAATTGCCATCAGATTCTGGTAGACCTATAAATTGATTGACTGATGATGAAGTTTACTTTTTATCAAATCGGGTTTGCGTTTTTTTCTAATTTCTTTACTATCTCCTGTATAGATTTGGATTTCTTCTAATATTCTTTTTTTTTAAATAGGTTCTTTATTATCTTCGATAGTAAAGAACGTTGAAAATTTCTGAAAAAAAAATTTTTTTTTTCAGAAATTTTATTTTTGTAATTTTTTTCTTTTCCTTCATAAATTTTGTGTCGTGATATTTTTCTTATGCAATTATCTTATATGAAAATCCTATAAAAGAATAATATGTAAATGAAGAGAAAAAAATAGATAAATGAAACTTTCTGAATCTTATTTTCAGAAAGTCACATTTTCATCACACAACCGATTAAAACATATTCACCAGAATATTTAGGCAACTGAGCGTAAGTAAGGTAATGAAACCGACTTTAGTAAATTAATTGTAGAGTTTAGGGCAAATAAATTTTTTGTATACGATTACAATTTTGTTTTAAATCAGATAGGTACTGCATCGAAACTATATTGCTGTGAGATTTAACTAGCAGAACTGACCTCCTTATAAAATCTATTTAATTAAGTTAATAAAGCTCATTCTACCTCGTTTACCATTTAAGTATATGAATGGACGATTCAACCTTTTTTTCCTTAAACCAGTGAAAATACCTTTTCCTAACGACGAGTACTGCGCCGCGTGAGTTACAATTTAGTTTTTCTGGGCCAGCAGCGTTCCAGAAGCATCAGGTATGCTTGGTGACCACGGCTTCTACCAGGAGAGTTTACAGCAAAAATTATTGTCAAAACTACTGTTACGGGTTCTACGTTATTCATTGCTCAAGTGATGCGTGCAAAAATTTTCAAAAACGTTTTGAACGAGCAATGTATGATGAGCAACTTTTTAAATCCGGTTTGTTAAACGCGTGGTGAACTCAGCATGTGTATTTAATTGATTTAAATCGCCCTAGGGGAGACACAGTGTAATGCCATTCAGAATTTTTTAGCATGTATCAACAATGAACTGACTGAAACTTGTTTTGCGGAAACTCGACTACTGTTTTACAGTAACGCTATGCACGTTTTTATTCTGATCGCCATAATGTAAGATTGTTTTCGCTATAAAATTGTTTTTGTACTCTGAAGAAATCGTTTCAATGAATGCTGTGAAGTTGAATAATGGTGTACGTAAGCGAGCAGATAAAGCGCAAAATGTTTTGTGGTAGTTTATAAGAAAAAGTATGGTATTTTAGTTTTAAAGTGCATATTTTATGGTACATATTTGTAAAGTGTTCTTAAACTATTTACACTACCCATACATATCTACCATCGAGAAAATTGATTCCTAGGCAGTTGACGGACCAACGTCGACCTAACGCGACCAAACTACGCAGGTCCCCCATCTGCCTAGGAATCAACTTATCTGATAGTACATGAATATAAAATATTCAAAAACTATTTAATTTTTAATGAAAATAGTGAAAGAATACTGTGTAAGAGTAATGTATTCAAAAGAAACCATTCAATATTTAAACTCCAAAACTGCACTCATAAAACATGTCCATTCCTCCTGCACGTCATTATAATATTTCAATTAACATGGCCGAATATTTATCATGGTACTAATAAAAATTAGTACAAGATGTATCGGGGTTAGTCCGACGAAAAAAGGGTTTAGGAATGGCGTCCGCGAATCGAAAAGCCCAGCATGGGACGACCCCCCATAAGGTTATGATGATCCGGCCGGGGAGAAAATACAAAGGATCGCTAAAAATAAGTCTTGGCAAATTAAAATCGCGCGTGCCATTCTGAAGCTTGACTAAAAAAAAAGGAACTTTTACTTCCACAAAGTGTAAAATGTAAATGATAATAAGCATATCTCGAATAAAAAATACTAACATTTCCTTCCGTTATAAAAAAAAATTAATAAAAAAATATTAACAATCTTTTAGCAAGCAACAGTTGTAAAAGTTATTAAATGTCTTTATGTCGCACACGCAAGAGTCTGTACTAAATTATATATCACACAGTAACCGCATTTTACGTTTTAAAATAATTCATCATGAGAACACAGAATACAAACTAGAAATAAAGTGATTTTCAATCAAAACTGCAAGAGGTTTTTTCGCGTTTAAGTCTTTTTGATGCATTAATGACAGTCGTAGACATCGGTCTACGGCGTAGCGCTACAGTTTATAATTTTAATTATTGTTTTTAAAACTTGTTACCTATTAGCAGATATATCTTCAATAGTTTTAATCGCGTTTTACCTAATTTTTAATTCAAATTTTTTACAATATTTCATTAAATAAAATTATAATTAGACCAACAAAGGACCTCCAGTGCCCCATATTTCATTAAATTAAAAACATTATTTTTCGAAATGTTTTTTGGAGAGCTACAAATTATAGAGGACAATATCTCAACGGGTGGCCCTTATTAAGTGAGGCCGGGCAGATGGTGATATTCACTGTTTGTGTACAACCGAATTACAATGGTGTTTAGAGGCCTCATTATTTGCGAATTTCATGAAGGGAGGGGTTACTTAAAAGCACGGTAGCTACGGATACGGTTGCTACATCTTGGAGTAGGTTTTATGAAAGGCTGTTACGAGTTTATGTCTTCTGTTCCAATAATTATTTTGAAACCTTCACAAGGTTATGAAAATGTAAAATATAATATTATTATTTAAAATATATAATTTCAATAACATTATATTCTAATAAGGTATACCTTACGTTTTTTGACACGATTAATTATATTATAGTTGATACTTAACAATGAAAATATTATGCTTGCATTTAAATTAAGTAAAAATCAGATGAAAATCAGTGAAGCTGAAGCTTTAAGTTTATGTATTTCTAATGGATAGCCAAAATTTTATTTCTATTAATTCATCAAGCCCCATACGCTTACCGGTGATCGAGACACAATAGAATATCTATTGTGTCTCGTTTTCCCACGATCGACGGGTTAATGTATGAATTATACTTGTTCCTAGTTATGTTGTGAAGTCAATTCTAATAATATAATTTACATTTGTACCTAGTACCTACTTTCCTGTCTCATCATTTCTTAATAGTACGTAGTTACTATTTCATAATATTTGCATGTATCAATGATTACTGATTATCTTATATAGTTCTATACATATTTTTCAGTTACAAATTATTACAATGAACTTGAATTGAATACAAATACAATAATGATTACATGTATTGAACGATTTAATGATAATTTTTATTTAATGAACATTTTCACATTATAGGTACAAGTTG
Organism: Cyaniris semiargus; assembly: GCA_905187585.1. Lineage (NCBI taxonomy): Eukaryota > Metazoa > Arthropoda > Insecta > Lepidoptera > Lycaenidae > Cyaniris > Cyaniris semiargus. Next base: position 8,521,222 of record LR994554.1, on the reverse strand, counting down.
GAAGCCGGCTACATGAAGTTGCAGCAGATGACGTGTCGTCGCGACACGTCATTTCTATGTATTTCTATGAATGTGTCGCTAGCTTCGTGTCGCTAGCTGCGCAGGGTATTTCATAGAAATACATAGAAACCAGTAGTGTCGCGACGACACGTCGTCTGCGGTTGCTTCATGTCGTCCGCTGCCAACTGACACCTTATCTCCATAAATTTTCTCTCAAACTCTTCATTAAATTAAACTAAATTATTCATTAAAAGTGCGGCCGAAACATACTCCACCGTTCTATTAAACTACATAAAGCTTTTAAATACTCTTCCACAGTTCCTGTAACGAATTCGGGTGTTTTTTGGCGATGACTCGTGATACCGAGATCACAGCGGCCGACACAAACGGAACTTTTTGTTCGCGTCTCAAATAAAATTAGATTCCATTTCGTAACCTTGTCATTTCGATTGTGCTCACCGTTCGATTGGGACTACTTTGAACGCCTCCGTGGTCCAGTGGTTTATAGTGTGGCTCTTGACTCGAAGGTCGTGGGTTCGATTCCCGCGATGGAAACGTATTATTTCCAAGTTTGGTTGGGACAATGCAGGTTGATTACCTGATTGACTGACAATTAAGATGATCCATGCGTCGGATGGGCATGTAAAAAATCGGTCCTGCGGCTGATTTCTCGCCAATCGTGTCGGTCGTCCGTCCCACATGGGTTATGAGAGTGAAGGAATAGAGAGTTCTCTTGTGTGCGCACACACTTGGGCACTATAAAAATGAGTCCTGCGTAACTGGCCTAGTTTCAATGAAACCGGCCATCGTCACCGAAACCGGTGTATTATTATTGGGACTATTAAGTGTCCGTGGGTTTGGCGTTTGACTTTCGGCATTCGATTTGGCTGTATTGGTGTTATTGTGAGCTGTGGTGCACTTTTGTTATTCTTAGGATTATTATGAAATAAATCTTAGTCCAGTATCACTATACTGGACTTAGATTTATTTCAGCCTAATATTATAGAAATCAGACAATATACTAAATAAACAATGTTGTGTTGGAAAGGTACTTGTACATAACTTTTTACAAACCATTTATGCAAATATGTATGGATTGCCAAATCCATACTAATTTTATGAATGCGAAAGTTAAATTCTTTATATCACTATACCTTTATCGTATAAAACCTCTTTAGTAAATCGTTTTCTGGTTCTTTACATTTTCAGGATCTAAATACTTGACACTTCAACTATTTATTCTGGAAAATGCAAAGAAACGAATAACGTATATCGATAATCGACGTGACAAGTTGTTGCCATCATTCGCTGCGTGTGTCGGACAAATACGCTAAAAAACCGTTCTACATATTATTATGCCATAAATATTAATATAATCTGCGAATAATATTTACTAAGAGTAGCCTCAGCTCAGTTAAATACAATCGGTAACAATCTACTAATTTCGCTAAGCTCCGATTCGAAGCAAAAAGAAGACGATACGAATCCGGTAGGAATTAATTACATAAGCCTGCCCGCGGGGCGCTGGTAACCCGAGGAGCTATAGCAAATAATTTAATACGCCATTAGCTCGCAGCTGAATTGAGCAGTTCGTACGGCTTTCGGCGCCCGCGCAATTAGGTTTATGGACTGTACGAGGAACGGCAAGATGCGAAACGCAGCGAGCGAAACGTAGCAAAATGCGAACAGCAAGCGAACAGGAAAGTTTATTTGCTAGCAAGTTTTGCTCAGATATTTGGTTAAATATTCTTTTATGAAAAATATTATTTTTTTTAACTGATATTATATATTTTTTTTTTAATTGAACTTTATTTACGTTGCGCTCTTCCGTTATTATTTATTGATAATAATTGATAAAATTTATACGGAACGGGCAGGAACACAGGTGGTAGCACATGTTAACTATATTATATAATATTTTATATTATAGAGTTTCGTATTGGTGACAAGTGACAACACCAGTTCGCAGCATTCATTGCACAGGTTCTCTATCATAGGATGATTTTTTTTGCAGGAAAATGGAATTCGCGTTGCGATTTATCGCAGCAATGTGTGCAGAGCGGCCAGCTATTGTCAAAGTGTGCTCCGCGGAGCTCCGGGGCTCCGCTAAGGCCTTATAGGGGCTCCGCAAGCAATATTTAAATTGTTTTAGAATATCATCAGACACCAACATGTAACTCATTCAAAGACAACATTATTTTTTTGGGGGGTTCATCAAAAATGTCACTTCTTTAAAAGAATTCCGCCACCAAAAAAGTTTAAGAACCGCTGGTCTAGGCGATGATCGAAGCTTGGGTTTCAACTTTTAGGTGCAGATAGCCAGCCGGTTTAGTAGTTTAACAATTACAAAATATAATAGAGCTGAAAATTTTTAAAATTGCAGGAACAAATACTATATTTTGATCCTGTTATTCCTGGTATAATATCTATTACACATCATAAGATGAATATAATAATTGTAACCAAATTTTTAAGCTTCTAGCTCTAGTGGAGGAAGATGTAGCTGTTTTATACTCTTTTTTCTTTTGCTACCTGTTTGGCTTTTGGAGTTTTTTTAAGACTATTTTTGCTTAAATATGTACTAGTTCTTTCTATGTACTAGTTTTTATTTCTGGCTAATGACGATCATGATGAACACACGAACACAATATTACCCTTCACACCTCCGAGGTATTATGTCGGCCTGTTATTGTTATATTTTAATCAAGTCCGTATCACTTGAGATATAAAGGAAGGTAATTAATAAAAGATCGAAAGGCGATGCCACATGCCACGGCAAAAACCGATTGGAAATGGAACGATTCGAAACGGAACGGTTCAGCCCTTTCGAATACGGAATACAACTGTGCTAGGATAACAGCAAACTACAATGATCCTTTTTGTTAAAATTTCAAACGGTTTGTATAGATTTGGAATATTTAAAAACACATAACCATGTATTTCAAACGAACTGTGTTCGGTGAAATAAATGCTGAGTTTTATTTACTTTTATACCTTATTTACTTTTACAATGAGTATAATATAGTAAATATCACTAGCGCTCTATGTTGTTGTCCTGGTAAATTGCATTATACGGAAACTTAACGAAAATATTAGATAGTATTTTGTACCACCATAGATATACTGGAAGCATAACCAAAGATTACTAAGTAGCAGTGGCGAAGTGTCCATATAACCCGATTCCCGTCGGCTTCCCTTGGGCCAACGACATTTTTATTTAATAAATATTTTACACACATACTTAAAAAACTTTGAATTACCTAATTGCCTACAAAATTTTATAAGCAATAAATTTTTCATTTACTTGAAAATTTAAATAGTTTGAATTTACTAAGCGCCTACAAAAAATAGGCAATGCACTGAAAATCTCCGAGAGAATCAAGTGGCAAGCCGATAAATTACGAGTTACTTCTTCATACAACAATATTTCATACAAAGCATCTGTCCTTTTCATTCCCGTGAACTGATCGTCATGTTCTGTCTCGTTCTAGCACGTGCGAATATACTCGGAAATAACTCGATGCCTTACGGCTTATTACAGAGAAAGGTTAATTAGCAACGCACAGGTGCAAGCGAGAAAGATCAGTCATGACTCATGAAGTAAAATTGTTATGCTTCGAATTAAGAATGAATGTAGCGGCATTATACTTTTGCTGGCGCATCATACATTTTATTTGGTAGGATTTTTTGTAATACGACTTTATTAAGAATGATTGTAACGGTATTAAATCTAGACACGCGCGTAATACATTTTTATTTTACTGGTTTTTAAGTTTGACATTTATGGCGGATAGTGCGGATTTTAAACAACTTGTTTATTTTGTTTTGTCAAATTTTATTTGTTTTGGTGTTAAAGTGTGGTGAAATAAATTAATTTGGATTGTGTGTTATACTGACGTCATCGTATAGTCGTTCGTTTGTTATAATAGAAATGAAATAGTCTGTTCACAGCATGGTTCACAGTGCTGTTCACTCACAGATTATTATTATTTGCTGTCCGAAGGAAACTTCGTTCTTAAAGCGTATAAAAAACAAAAAACATGTTAAGCAAACTTGAAACTCGGACATACATATCAGAGCTGAGCATTTTGGTAAGTAGTAGTAGTAATAGATTTTATACTCCGGCTTCCCTTCCGAAAATAATCACCCTTCGCCACTGCTAAGTAGCGTAAGTGAGGCACGAGAAAGTGGTACTATTCTATTATCTATGTATAAATAAAAATGAATTTTAAATTCTGTACTTTAGCTAAAACTCGAGAAGGGCTTATTTTAGATTAAAAATATTCGTGGAAGTCCAGGACAGGTTTATATTAGGAGGGAAGTGAATAGTGATACGAAGTTCACCGGGCCATTTCCCTAGGTATAATTATATAAATAACTAGAAAATAACAGTGTGTTCGCAGCCTTAGTAAATGTTCAATTCGAGTATGGAGGCTCGGCCAATCGCACCGCCCACAAAAACGCCATCAAAGTACCCGCTCGGGAACGAATTAGGTTCGTTTTCCGATACCATTGTTAGAGGAATTTCATGTACACGACATTAGTGGAAACGTTTAGATGCTGTTTATAGAATAAGTACATTACACAAATGAATAAGTATTTGGATCTATTTGAGAGATAGAACAATTAGATTTTCTGTACTTACAGTTGTCTGGATTAAAGTTTACCCTGGGATTAAATATTATTATGGTATTTCTAAGAAGAGACAGGGTTAACTATCTTCTAACAGAGACAGGGTTAACTCGGTTTTAAAAATAATACTAATAATAATTTGGTATACGAGTTTTCTTTTAATTTAAAAACAAACTATAATAATTATATTATTATTTTTAGTTCCCTAAAAGTTCTCGATTTTTAAATAGCACCAAGGACTATTAAGGAACTATATATACATAAGTCATAAAAGTAAATTCAGAGACCAAATAAAGATCATAACGATACACACCATTGATGATTTTGTGCCCGCTAACTGCTGATTTTATTATAATTTTATTCATTAAAATCATGTCAGAATTAATTACTATTTTTGTCATTAAAATACTCTCGCATTAATGGTCAGCATTGTATAAATCAAAGCTAATAAGATAGATAGTATGGGAATTAATTTTAAACTCTTTTTTTTTTTAATATGTATTTAAAAACTAACGAGGAAATACCACAGACTACTAAAATATAATAATATTAAAGACCTACTTATGTTTTAATCTTGTTTATTTAAAGTTAAAATCGACATACACATTGATCATAATATTCATATATATTATATTACTTTTTCTGGTTCCATAGTCAACAAAGAACCCTTGTAGTTTCGGTCTGTCCGTCCGTCTGTCTGTCCTCGGTTTTGCTCAGAGTGGTCCGCGGTTTTATGAATTTTTATGTTGGTTGTATACTAAATTTAGATTACGTACCAAATTTCAGCTTTGTAGCACTTCAGGAAGTAGCCAAACATTTTGATGATCATCATCGTCAGTGAGTCAATGAGTCAGTATGTCAGTGACGAAATCGATGTATTTTAGATATCAATAAAATCTAAAGTATTAAAGCTATTCGATTGAGACTTTGTATGTTTAATTAGTTAACTTGTTTGATTAATATATCCTGAGAATATGATCTATCTGGTACATCGGAAACCAACTCTATGAGGGTTCAAAAAACGACGACGACGAAACACTTCGAGAAAAGGTAGGTAGTGCCCGTGCACTTCGCTTGGCTCGTCTCGGCAGGTGCACTACCGTGCACCCAGATATAGAAACTTTCTATAAAATCTTTTTACGATAAAAGATATGACTTCCAGGGCTCTTTTACATGAAATAAAATATGTCTTTGGTGAGATTACTGGGAGTTTGTAACTATGAATAGCAAAAACGTTAATTATACTTGTTCATTAAATATATTGTATTTTCTGCAATTTAAATTCTCTACTATCAAAGGGAATATACATGGGGGAAGTATTAGGAACTTATCAAGATGTCCCCAATCAGTTCTATTTCAATGTTGCCATTACAGATCATTATCAATTCGCCAAATTGTTGCTATTCACTGCATATAATTAATCACAATTTACGATTGAAATAAATTGCATTTTGTTATGAAATAATGTGACAATTTTGTTGTGATAAATATAGTATGATTTATTTTTATATTAGTTATTAATTATTATTATACCATATTTTTGACAAGTGTTGATTTATCACTTCATAATATTTAAAACAGTCGTTTTCCACATGCATATGTGCAATAGAAAGAGCAGTTTAGAAGAAAAGTTTATTAATTTTGTATGATACAAGCATAATTATATAATAGACTTAGAGAAACTCAAATAATTTTAGACAATATATGAAAAAGGCATGGCTTGTTTAGTTAACATGATGCTGACAGCATTGCAATCGTGCGAAGCCAACCGGTCGTTAAGCTTAAACATTAATTAATTATAATTGTCGATTAAAACTACTGTTATACATATATTTTAATAAAACCATACAATATTTTCTGCTTCAAAGCCAGTAATTAGTTACTACTGTCACAAATATATTTATTGTCAATAATAGGGCATTTGCCGAGATTATTCAATAAGGTTTTTATTGCAGTTATGTAATGAATTAAGAGCCTTTAAAAACAAATTAAGTTAATGGGTCCTTATGTCGATATTTATTAATATTTAATTGATCGCCCACGCCCGCGCCCGCCCTGCCCCGCCCACTGCACCGTTGCATTAGACACGCTCCTGTCATCATCGATTATATTTTGTTTACCCGACTACAGAATGTGCCTTTAAAACACACTTAAAAGTTTTTCTCTGTTACTTGTCAAGGCTAGATGGAATACTACTAATAGTTAAATTGAATAACAATAATTTTACTGATAGTTTTAAATTTAGCAATGCTTAAAGTGCTTTTAAACGATTGCTCGAATGATCCAATTTCGGTCCGATAATTTACATATTATTATTGGATCTACATCGGATCAATAGTTTAAGCACAGTCAATGAAACAAACAAAACTACATCCCGATATAGTGTATGCCACTGTCGAAATAAATATTTCAGAGCTCAGAATTAGGGAATACAATCTCGTTCTCGTGAGATCTCGTTCTCGTGAGATCTCGGCCTTTTTTAGCGAGATTGATCTCGGACGAGAAAAAGGCGAGATCTCGCGAGTTTGACGAGATTGCACTTGAGCATAAAAACGTCTTATTCGAAGCGCGGACTGACACGGACGGAGTTGCGATCACGGAGTAAAAACAAAGAGGAGCTGGCCTAAGAAACTGTGCAGTGTGATTTTCTGTGTCCTTTAATTATTAAAAGATTTTTGTTTGATATTAGAAGAGAAGGCTGGTTGTTTCTTTCATTTGTTATTTGATAGATACGTATGTCAAAGTTTACCAAAGTGCGACAAGACTTTAAATGAACGTGGGCGGAGGCGCTGCTGGTAAAGGAAAACTGTCAAAAATGACATTTTTGTATGATGGCAGCGTTAGTTCCTTTTTTCACCACGTTCATTTACATCCTTGTCGAGCTCTACTTAGAAGTTTATTAAAAATTATAGACAGATACGTCAAACAATGTTTGATGCATAAAAGTCTATTGAAAAGATTCGTGAAATAAATGTTTATCTTATAATACTCATAATATATTTTTTTCCTAATTTATTCAAATATTGGGATTATTTGCAAAAAAAAAACCACCAAACTGCTAATCTCGCGAGATCTCGAAATTGGCGAGATCTCGCAGTATTGTTATTCATAAACTCGCGGGATCTTGCTTGAGCCCCAATCTCGAGAGATTTGCATTCCCTACTCAGAATATGTCACCACCTCAATATGCTACCTCAAATTACTTTAAAGAAGTTTAAGGGTGTCTAGCAGTGGGAAGCAACTGTCAAAAACGTCGGGCAGTGGAAGTCGAGATTCCTACAGTTATCCAGAGGAAAAGAGAATAAACAAATTAGCTTAACTCTTTATCGAAGGTCAGGTAGACCTTATACCTGAGGTCAATTTTAAGCTTTTTTAAAATGACGAAAGTCTGGCTGTCGCTAGCTCTTCGGTTAATAACATTCCTAAGTGTATGATCCTAATGATCGTCCATGTTTGACGTCGATTGTCAGCTAGTGGTAGTTCTGCAATCATGGTCAGAAATCAGAATTCAAGACGTAAGTGGAATAACCAAATAACTAACATTTTAAACATAAGAACAATTACTTACAAATTTTTTCCCAAATAACAAACCTTGTAACTTACGGTCTACTGCTGCATAGGTACATAAAATTCACATCTTTTTGATTTCAATCCATTTTCCCGGCCCTAAAGCCTCCATTATGCAAAAAAAAAAAACGGTAATTTTTTTAACTGTTACCTACCTACTTCTTCCAGTCATATGTGTTCAATTGGGCAAAAACGTTACGAGTTGCCTTTACATAATCTCTTTTAGAATAGGATAATGCTGTTACCAAAACCAAAATATTGACGCAATTTTTGTGCCATCATTGTTTTCCTAAAACCACGAAGAAAATTGTGTAAGAAAACAATTGACCCTATGAGTTGTGGCGACCCCTAGCGTCGTGTAATATAGTCTAGAAAGGCACTTACGGGCTCGGCGCGTTTCCCGGCGTTATGGCGCCCCCGCGGCGCTCCGCAGGGCTCCGGCCCCCACTTAACGCAATTTATTACGCGACCCTTTAATAAATATATAAATAACTGTGGAAAATTCGATAAACTAGGCTCGTGCCGTCTAATTTTTTCTATGATGTATCGTTTTAATTTGAGCGAGCTCCGTGGTATCAATTTACTGTTGCTCAACTTTCAGTATTAATGGCGTAATATCGGTGGGAAAGTATCATCATCCCTTATATCATGTAAGACTTTTCTCTTTATTTATCCACACTAGTAATATAAATGAAAAAAATAAACTAAAATACTGTTGGAAACCTCTTTACGCTTGAATCACTCAACCGATCTAAATTAAATTTGGGATGGGGAAACTTTTGATTTTGGGAAAGGAGGAGATAGTTTTTGTGACGAAAAATTGTAAGGTTCTCTAACGATAAACAAATATGAGCACAATCGTTTTTCTTATTATATCACTGAGCACAAACAATTTTGCGAACAAACTATCTTGTGGTGCATCACAAAATAGTTTGTCCGCAAAATTGTTAAAAAAATATGTTATAATATGAATAGTTTAATTTGTAAAAGAGTGGATTTCAACAACTTGCATTTTTTATATAATTTTGGTGGAAATTTTTGTTTCCACCAAAATTAGAGATTAGGTGTTTACGGGAAACTGGTACGACAACCACCACCTAGATGAGTTAGCTTGTGACAGAATGAAGTGAATGGCGTATTTTTTATGCTTTAAGAATCAATGGTATTTTGTAAAAATAATGTTTTACACACCCTCTTACCCACCAAAATTTACCCACCATAATTAGAATTTGTTGAAATTCTCCTTAAAATTTTTAACTATTAAGTTATAATCCTCAATATATTATACAATTTGCATGATAATAAAAGCTTGTCGCGACTCGCGTGACTTAACAATCTATTAGTACTTGATAAATTTATTAAAATAAAAATATAATATCAATTTACTCAGTTAAATTGGTACTTACTAGTTTATTTCCAAATCACGCGACAAGCTTTTATTATCATGCAAATTGTATAATATATTGAGGATTATAACTTAATAGTTAAAAATTTTAAGGAGAAATTTCTTTTTTTCTTTTTAGACTATTTAAATAAAAGCTTTTATTCAAAAAGTTTTTTGTTTATAATTTATTTTTTGTTTTTTAGTTATCTCTGGCTAGATTTCTTAGTATGTTCGATAGTAATTTGTTTTGTTTCAAGAATTTGTTAAAATCTGATTAACTTAAGTCCTTAAGAAATCGTACTCGACTTTGACAATTGAAAAATCTATATTTAGCGATTAGTTATATTCTGTTTATTTCTGCATGACTAAAAAGTTAAATTTCATTTAACAAAAGTGACCGGATTCAACCGGGCATTTTCTGAAACCCGGGTGGATTTGACTTTATGTCACGTCACGTCACGTAAAGTCACGACAGGACACTACACGTAACGTCAGGTCACGTCATGCCACGTCACGTCACATCACGACACGTCACTTCACGTAACGTCACGTCACGACACGACACGTCACGACATGACACGTCACGACACGACACGACACGACACGACACGACTTGACTATTACTTTTCAATTTACTCTCAATGAGCCCTTTTATTTGATACCCATATTGCAGAAGTGCTTTAAAAAAACTATTCCCCTATCTTGGCTAAGCTGCCATATTGGATATAGAATGACATTACATTCGTTTCCGAGTTACTCTCAATAAGCCCTTTCATTTGATACCAATATTGCAGAAGTGCATTAAAAATAACTATTTCCGTATATTGGATAAGCCGCCATATTGGATGTAGAATAACATTACATTCGTTTTCGAGTTACTCTCAAAAAGCCCTTTCATTTAATATCCATATTGTAGGACTGCATAGAAAATAATTATTTCGCCATCTTGGATGGTCGGCCATATTGGATTTAGGGTGATGTCACATACCATATCGTGCATTGTCATCCAAACTAAACGCGTATGCAAAATTTCAGCTCAATCGGTTAAATATATCTACTTCAAAATTGAGTTCCAAAATTCCACCGCAACACACATACTTACATACATACAGAGCAAGCTTTTAAAAAAAACTCCGTGAACTAAAGTTATAACACATTAACTTAATTATAAACAAACCAAAACTCTACCGATATTCAAAATAACAACATGATGTTATTGCCACAAGTAGGATAATTTAAGTACACCAAAATTGCATAAAATCGGGGGTTTTATGATAAAACGGTTTTCTTTCGTTTCTGGCTGGAAACTGGTACGACCTAGCCCACAGCCACCTCTTAAACGGGTTAGCATCATAGAATTAGAACGTTAGAAAAGGCATTCCATACAATCGTCAGCGCGAAAATGTGTCACGCTCGAAATGAGTGAGCTCACTCATCTGAGAGCAGTGTGCCTTAGGACGCGGTAACAGCCGGACGTGTTTAATTCATTAATTACCGCGTTGTTTTTCGCTACATTTCGCTCCAGAATGCCGTCGTGTGCCTTCCGACAGTGCAGTAACAACACGAGGAATACAAATAAAGCCAAAGGTGTAATATTTCACACGTATTTACTAAGATTTTATTAATATTTAAATTATTGTCTTTCATTTTAAGAGCAAAATCAAAGCGAAGCGTAAAATGAGCGAAAGAGAAAGTAGTATATGATATTACTGTAAGACAAAAAAGGACGACAATATTTTCTCGATTCGATTAAAGCGTAAAATGAGCAAATGAGAAAGTAGTATATGCTATTAATGTAAGACAAAAAAGGACGACAATATTTTCTCGATACACATTTTGCATGCAAAAACATTGCTACAGTTTTGACGGCATACGTCGTATCTAAGTATTTTGATATCGTTGGTTAGCATGTGGCTGAATGAAGTAAATGGCGTATTTTTATGCTTAAGGGATCAATGGTATTTTGTAGAAACAACGTTTCGTAAATTACACCAAAATTGGTAAAATCTCCGCGACAGACATAAACTGTGTCATAAAAACTCAACTACAGGACTTAGTACAATAAAATTCATATATTATCAAGAGTCAACTATATTAAACGACTACATAAAGAGAAAAATCCAATCCAGTATCAAGTTTTTTGTAAATCGGTCTATAGATATTGAGTAAAATAGGTCGACGAAAGCCACCAAAATTGGAAATCACCTATTTATGTTTATTATCTTGGAAAATAATAATTATTTTTAAAAAATAACGACGATTTATTCCATTCTAATACCAAAAACTAATACCACTGGTATTTGTTTCAACTCATACGACAGGGCCAAATTATAAGCATCATGTTTTACTTTTAAAAACAAAAATGAAAACCTTATCTTAAAAACTTGCCGCGCAAAAAAGCGGTTTGGGAAATCCAGTCAAAAACTAATTTAATTTTTCTACTTACTTAAAGTTAGGCAAGTTGTATAATTTTAAGCTATATTATGTTGACTTTTTCCATTTTACCGTTTTATTGTAAAGTTTTGACGTTGTTTTATTTTTGTGAAGAGCGTTCCAATTTCAAAATGGTATAATTTTGAAAAATTCTCGTTCAACACGCAAAGGGTAAGGCGATTAATGAAACAAGTTATGACTGCATTAAATTAAGATCAATATTTGTTTATACTTGTGAGTTGTGTTATATTTATTATCTTGGTGGTTGTACAATGTACATATGTGCATGTAATAAACTTATAAGAATTTTACAATGAACCAATTGTTCAGTTCGGATATCGTAAAGAACATAGACATACATATTATGTTTTCTCAAATGGGCATGGAAGATAAATGAAATCCGAATCTGTAGGATTGCTTAAGTAGCTCGATTTTAACAAGAACTAATTTTATCTAGGAATCGAACTGAAAAAAAATGTACTCACTAATCTGTATAAATACGTCTTCGCCATTCGATAGTGTTGCTGATGAGAAACAAATTCTGGAATTCGTCTGCGTAGACACTGAAGTGTGCCTTTATCAGAAATATCCGATTCCTGATCGTGGGGGTTAAAATTAAGATAAAAAGTGAGGTCGCAATAGTGGTTAACGATGATTACCCTTTCTCCTAATGAATTCAACCAACAAAATATAAGTACTTTAAAACACATTGATTATATTAGTTTTAGTGAAGAGGAGACATACAAAAAATGGTCTCATTAGGTCGGCCGACCGGGAGCCCATGAATTAATGGAGGTGAGCAATAATTCAGGGTTTAATTAAAAGTGCAGCCCCGCGGCGCCGCCTCCGCCGACATTATCCTACATAATTGGTGAAAGCAGTAATTTAATAAAACTCAGCGTAGAACTTTCCTCGACAAAAGTTTACGTAATTAATATCCATAACTCATAGCCTCCTGGTCGTTTTCATAATGTGCAAAATATTCAAAAGTTATTCCGTCACTGGAGTCGCTGCTACGAATTTAGCTATTATCTTATACACTCGTAGAGTCTACATATGTAAACGCCAATCATGGGCAATCATATTATATAGACGAATGTCTACAAGGTGTAACAAAACTAAGGGCCTGTTTTACCACTTCCTGATAAAGTGCCGGATAGGCTATCCACAACTTTTTTGACAGATTCTCCATACTCTATCTGTCAAGTTAAGTGGTGGATAGCCTATCCAGCACTTATCAGGAAATGGTGAAACAGGCCCTAAGTGATAATACTTTAGGATGTGTATAGAGTTCACTATGAAAGTAGCGGCGCTGAAAGAGTTTTTTTTTATTTGTACGGGACATTGACCACGCGTCATGATTTTTTCCATACAAAGGTGAAAAAAAAGTTACTCTTTCAGCGCTGCTACTTTCACAGCGATCTCTATATAGGGGACCCATAAACACCTTAAAGTATTACAGTTTGGACATTGCGAAGGCCTTTGTTCGGGTTTGGCATAAATCGCTGCTATCAAAGCTTCCATCATACGGGCTGCCCGAGAAATTATGTAAGTGGGTCACTAGTTTCTTAGCAGACAGAAGCATAAAGGTCGTAGTTGACGGCGAATGCTCGGAAACTCAGTCTGTTGATACTGGTGTCCCTCAGGGCTGTGTGCTATCGCCTACTCTATTCATACTGCATATCAATGACATGTTACAGACCAACGGCATTCATTGCTATGCGGATGATAGTACAGGTGATGCTGTATATACCGGCTCCCCCAATATTTCTCGGCAAAATGTCACTGAGAGTCGAAACGAACTTGTGTTTAAGGTGGAGATTTCATTGGAGAAGGTCTCTGAATGGGGTAGACGTAACTTGGTCCAATTCAACCCCGCCAAGACACTAGTCTGCGCGTTCACCACTAAAAAGTCACCAATGGTCGTATATCCTCGTTTCGAGGACATATCTTTAACCATCTCTCCTAGCATTGAGATACTTGACGTCAACATATCGAGCGAAGTCCAGTTCCGATATCATCTAGAGGGTAAGGCCAAATTAGCCTCGAAGAAGCTTGGTGTTCTTAACAGAGCGAGACAGTACTTCAGTCCAGACCAACGCCTACAACTCTACAAGGCGCAGGTTCGGCCTCATATGGAATATTTATGTCATCTCTGGGCAGGGGCGCCAAAATACCAACTGCTCCCTCTGGATCGTATCCAACGAAGGGCCGCTCGAATTGTTGACTGCCATAGTGTTTCAAACAGCTTGGACCCCTTGGAATTACGCCGAGATGTAGCTTCACTCTGCATCCTCTATCGGTTGTATCACGGGGAGTGCTCTGAGGAATTGTTTGGAATCATACCACCTGCAACTTTTTGCCATCGTCCCACGCGAAAAATATAACATGCTCATCACCTTGATGAGTGGCAGTCTTCCATAGTGCGTTTTTCGCGTAACTTTCTGCCGCGCACTGTAAAACTCTGGAACGAACTGTCACCAGCAGTATTTCCGGACCTATATGACCTGCAAACCTTCAAGAAAAGAGCGTATTCCCTCTTAAAAGGCCGGCAACGCACCTGCAGCTCTTCTGATGTTGCGAGTGTTCATGGGCGACGGTAGTTGCTTACCATCAGGTGACGCGTTTGCTCGTTTGCCCCCTTATTTAATAAAAAAAAATATCACTTAGTTTTGGTACACCCTGTATAATTGCCCATAATTGGCGTCAATCGATACTGTAGGCGACGCAATGTTGGCATCAAATTGATGATTGCCTATCTACTGTCAAGTCCCAACTCCCAACGTGTTGAGGGTTTTAACTTTTAATTCCTTAAGGGTGAAGCCAAACGAGCGTAATTTGTGCGTTGTGAGTCGCAGAATTTCTGCCGCGTAAATATCTTTTCATACAAATCATGACTCACAAAATTACGCTCGTGTAAATCAAACAGGACTTTTGTATGAAACTGAATGCAGCAGAATTCTGCCGAACCGAAATTCTGCGACTCACAACTCACAAATTACGCTCGTTTGGCTTCGCTTTATATGGGTTTCCTATGGGTTTGCTTTATAGGCAGAGGCGTTTAAGCGGAAACACAAGTAGTGAAAACATAACGACACAAAACGTATTTCGTCGTAATTGTTTTCATTTCTCACAGGTATCGTTTTTCTTTCACCCCTGGCGCTAAGAGAATAGCGGAATGGCAGTAATACGACCAAATCACTGTCATTACAACACAATAAGTGCTGAGGGGACGCGAAATTGGTACGCGATAGAATCTTAAGTTTATCGAATGTTCTTTATTCGCGATAAGTTTGAAGATATTAGCCAGTACAAATATCTAAAATCACGCTAACGGGTGAAGCCAAACAAGCGTAATTTGTGAGTTGTGAGTCGCAGAATTTCTGCCGCGTAAATATCTTTTCATACAAATCATGACTCACAAAATTACGCTCGTGTGAATCAAACAGGACTTTTGTATGAAACTGAATGCAGCATAATTCTGCCGAACCGAAATTCTGCTACTCACAACTCACAAATTACGCTCGTTTGGCTTCGCCCTTAGGCTGCCATTTTGACATTTGCATAGATAACTGGTAAGTGTTGAGTTATGACTTATGACCTCTTCAAGGTCCAAAAAATACAAAATACCTCACAAACTACAAAATTTACAATTTTTGACATCACAATAATAATACTATGTGTAATTTCAGACTTATAAGAAGTGACCCTACTCGTGTTTTACATCATAGCGCGAAGGCTTTTCGGGAGAGATAAAGAGAATTTTTAATATACTATAAAGTATTTAAATCTATAATAAGTAATTTATTAAATATTTTAATAATATTTCATTAGAAATTCATCAAGTTCGTAGTAAAAAACAATAAATTATAATTTTTGGAGCCGCTGCACTGTTCTTGGTTAAATAATTTTATGTAGATTTTATGCGAAACAAGTTCTTTGCTTTAAGTTGTTAAAAATAATTATTATGAATGGAATTTTATTGAGCAACATGAGATGGTTCCTTGTCTTATATTTTATGACATATTTTATTCAAGCTTGTAAATATAATATCTTCATATACTTACTTAATTCCTTATGTATGCGCACGGATAATATAACGGTAATAATATGGAGGTACAACGCTTTACTCCTTTATTATGATTACATATACTTAGATTCAAAAAGTCTTTTTAAAATGGTCGTATCAAAGTACTTTCTATAGCAGGGCTTCCCAAACTATGCGTCGCGACGCCCCGGGGCGTCGCGACATTGTCCCAGGGGCGTCGCATGTCAACACAACCAAATATGTCATTCACACATCCCCGGCTTCAGAAGCTATGCTCAGAAAAGCAAGCGCATCCTTCACATTAGCCAGCCTTGCTGGCTTTAATAGCTTTCATAAATTATATATTTTTTAATTTTTATGCTTATGTTTTGATTTGGTCATTATTTCCTAATAAAAATATGAACGTCCAAATAGTGTTTTTATGATAACCTATGTAGGCTGGTTCTAAAATTGGAAAGTATTTTTGGGGGTTGGGTTGAGGAGCGTCGTAAAGAAATGGCAAAGTCCCAAGGGCGTCACAGTACAAATAAGTTTGGGAAGCCCTGTTCCATAGTCTATGACTCTATGAAATATCACTATTTCTCAGAAGCGTAGCGTGCCCTGGGGGGCTGAAAGTTGGGGGCCCCGTGGCCCGGGGCCCGTATAATTGATACGGCAGATACGAGCTACGCCTCTGTCAATCCAAGCAGGTACTCATCTTCATCTCCTCTTTAGGTACTTCAGCCTAGTCACATCTAAAGGGTCTTTCTTTGAGATGTAGTAGCGTGATCTCTTCTCTACTTCGTAGCATACTAAAGAGAACCTCGCTATGCAAGTTCTGAAGGAGTCAATTAACCTTTTCAAGTTTAAAAATATTATGCGTTCTGAGTGCGAGCATTACAGAAGAAATTAACTATTTCTTGTATGGCATGAACAATCTTACAATAATATTTTGTTTGCTTTATCGAGTGCTGTTTTGATACCATACAGTAATATCCGACGAATACAACTACGTATCTAAAACTTACGCTAAACTTTTTGACTCCCAAAATGACTTCTTTACATATCCCCAAAGGCCAATTCACACTTAATTGAAGTACCAAGATGGTGATTACAATTATAGTCATCGATAGTGCGACTGGGCCACCCCTGGCGGGGCTGAGCCAGCCCTGGTCACGGACAAAGGGAAATAAGAGACGGAGCGGAAGTGGCGGAATGACTTCGCTGCACTTACTACAGGATAAGGGCTCGCGTACACTGGGCTTAGGACTTGAGTTTTATTAATGACCTTTAACATTAAAATAATGAAAGGCTGCAACGGAGTTTTTTATTAATGTTATTGTCTGTATGTCCTTTTTAAGTGTTTTATCATTTTGTACCCATTTTGTCATTTTGTGGGTGCCATGGCCTGTGGCCTATGAGTCCTGGGAATGGCCACGGGACAGTTTCCATCTCAGAAAAATAAGGGTTTAAGGGTTTTACAGTATAAGGGTTTTATTTTAGAGGGTTTTATTATGTTTATTACTATTTTTGATGTTAGTGGTCCACAGCTGAATGACTTTATTGGTTTTACTCGTGTTCTGTCATTCGATCTTGGCTCCTAATTGGTCTGTTATTTGAAAGATAAAATTCGATACTCTATATTAAAATTGTGTCATAAATAACATGAATATCTAAATAAATAAATTACGCAGGTATGTTATTGTTATAACCTTTTTAAAACCAATTAAAATTGTCACATATCCCGATATTTGAGAATGTCAATCTAAATTATTTGAATACCAAATTATTTTCATCGATTAGACAAAAAGGCGGGTAAAACAGGCGGCAAAACAGGTTAGAAATAGGTACATATTGGTCGTTTGAAGATTTTTATCAGTTTGATATTTAGAAAGATAAAGATAAGACATTAAATGCGCATTTTATCTATCATATTTTTTGTTAATAACATTTATTGTATATCTCCATACAAGCTTGAATAAAATTAATTTAAATTTCTATAATATATACATCAGATTACCTAAACTTACAGTTGCATAATATTTAAAATATTATGCAGTAGCCAGTAGGTACCAAAATAGACAATATAAAATACTTTTCTGAATTCAACCAATAACGGTTTAGTTTGATTTTTGCGGTGTCAGTTGACATTGTGCTCAGTGTGCGTTCTCCCTAACGGAGGGCCGACACAGGTCTCTCGCGGAGTCAACGCATTGTTCAAAGGTATAATTACGCCACTGTATTGTTGCCCAAATCAAAGAATATGCTTTCATTATGCTTCTGGTGAGCAATATGCTCTCCGGGACGGTTAAATCTTCTCACGCGCTATTGATTTTACTATTACTTTATTTTACGAAAGAATTTTATTGTAATTGCTCTTTCAAAGTAACATACGTTGAAATAACAATTAGGAGAGGGAAAGTCAAAAGATTTGATGAATGTTTTGTATGATATTTGAAGTTGAAGGTCAATCCTATAATTCCATACATATATCATGTAAGCTAACAATGGGAATATAATCTCTTGACGGTATTTTCTTTCATAGCAATAAGCCAAATTTCACGGAGCAATCAAGTTAAAAATCGACATTTTACACAATTACCCCGTAGTTATTTTTTGGCTTCCAAGAGAAAATGTTAAAAATTAGTACATGGTTTGTTTTAGGGTGGGTTGCACCAACTTACTTTAACTATAACTGTAACTATAACTATAACTTTAACTATAACTACAGTGCAAAATATCAAATCTTTGGTTAAGGTTATCGTATATTTAACGATAACCATAACCGCTCAAACTTATATCGAATTTTTTTCGTGAAAATTTACTATGGCTCATAGTGATAACAAATATTTTTTCTGTCGATTTTTACGGATAATTCATTTTTTATACCCTCAACCCAATAATTAACTGTAGCTTTAACAAAAAAATAAACGCAACAGACATCAGTATTCTGTCAAATTCCGTGGTCAAAGTTAAGGTTAAAGTTAAATTAGCCTTAACTATAACCATAACACTGACCATAACTGTAACTATAACCACGCCTCTGGTGCAAGTTGCAACCCACTCTTAGGGTATTGTCGTCTGTCTGTCTGACGTGTCATACTATCTCATGAATTAGCAGACAGTTAATTTATGATTTATTGTGTAGATATAATAATATGAACAGAGAAAGTCTTATAAGTAATAACTGCCTGAAATAAAATTTTCTTATTTTCTATGAAACCATTTAGTGTTCTTTTGCATTTGATTGGTTTATCGGTAAATCGTAAATGCTTGCGACCTATCCGAATGTAAAATCAATTCGTTATTCCCCTAATTCCAGTGTCACGTGCTACTCGCTCATGACTCATGAGGCCGATCTCTAGGACTCTTCATTCCATGCCAGTAGCCGGACTCGATGGTACTCACTTGCACTCGGATTGACGCCATTGTCGCGTGCCAAAAGACTCAGCGATCAAGAATAATAACCTCACCTACTTAAACTTTTCACCTTTATGTCAAAGATTTAAGGATCATTTTCACAGAAACTCATAGGTAAAATAATTGTGAATGATCCATAAGAACCGTTGCTAATGCTCTACTTGATTACTTACATATTGACTTCATGATTGTTAAGGACTATTCGTCCAAATGGATCTAAATAGGTCATTAGAAATTCAAGTCGTATTGAAAAGGAAAACAGCTGCTTTTCTTTGATAGTCCATACAAAAGTAGAGGCCTTGTGTTTCTACTTCTAGACAAAACTTATGTCTATGGTAACTTAAATCTGCTTATATAATATTTAAAGAAAACTGGTCTCTTGGCAACGGCAGCTCTCTTCTTTTTTAACCGACCTCAATTCGACCAGTATGTTTGTAATATTTCCAGAACTGCCCATTTTTCGCATATCTATACTAATATTATAAAGCGGAAGAGTTTGTTTGTTTGTTTGTTTGAACGCGCTAATCTCAGGAACTACTGGTCCCATTTGGAAAATTCTTTCAGTGTTAGATAGTCCATTTATCGAGGAAGGCTATAGGCTATATTTTATCACGCTAAGACTAATAAAAGCGAAGAAATAGAGGAAAATGTGGAAAAAACGGGGGGAAATTATTTGAAAGGGCTTATTTGACCGCGCTAATCTCAGGAACTACTGGTCCGATTTGAAAAATTCTTTCAGTGTTAGATAGTCCATTTATCGAGAAAGGATATGGGCTATATTTTATCACGCTAAGACTTATAGGAGCGAAGAAATAGAAGAAAATGTGGAAAAAACAGGGGAAATTATTTGAAAGGGCTTATCTCACGAACTACTAGAGCAATTTTTCTGTTATTTTGGTCAGATAAGAAGTAGACCACGTGAAGGATCATAGGCTATTTTTTGTAGACTGATTTGTCTGTGAAATATCGAATTTACGCGGGCGAAGCCGCGCGGAACGTCTAGTGTTATATAATTTGTCATTTGATTTAAAAATCTACTCTTCGAGCGATACGGATATGTGAAGTTTCAGGAGAATGGTAGAAATTAAGATAGATAGATACCTAATGGTGCTCCCTCACGGGAAGCATTCGCGTGTAATGTAACATGATAGATTCGACTTTGAGCATTACAGTAATGTAATATACTACCTCCCTGACTGACGAGCATTCGCGTGTAATGTAACATGATAGATTCGACTTTGAGCATTACATTACAATAGTACCTCCCTGACTGACGAGCATTCGCGTGTAATGTAACATGATAGATTCGACTTTGAGCATTACATTACAATACTCTATCTCCCTGACTAACAAGCATTCGCGTGTATATCACGCGAATGCTCAAAGTCGAATCTATAATGTTACATTATAGATTCGACTTTCAGCATTCCATAGCAAGTTGACTTCACTGTCACGTAGCATTGATGTTACAAGTTGTGTCAAGATATTACACATTGTATCATTACAAGGTGCGCATTGTAATGCTAGGTCCTACTCCCTCACTGGTGTAAAGTACCCCGCAACCGATCAAATTGTTTGTCAAATTTTACGTGTTTGTCAAACAGTTTGATAGTGTACTGCTTTGTTTCAAGCGTTTGTCAAACAAACTACGTGTTTAACGTGTTTGAAGAGAATTTGGATTTGCTTAGCGTTTGACAAACGTGTTTGAATATGTTCCGCTGTATTTGTCTAACAAGATCTCATGATCTCAAACCGATTCTAGCTAATTGTTTGACAAACTTGTTTGATGCACGTTTGATCGTCTGCGCTGCTGTTTGATGAAAACGTAAATTACATCAAACATGTTTGTCAAACAAATTTGATCGTTTGCGGGTTACTTAATGCTCGACTCTGTAACGTTACATTACAGGCGAATACTCCCGGTGAGGGAGTACCTTAATAGACCCTATTTGGGCAAAATTGTGGTCATAAATGACCCTAATTTATCGCTGTTTGGGGCCATTTATTTCTCTTGTATGAAGATTTTTTCTGTCAAACGTCGTAGACGCGTAGCCTAAGCTTTGAAAATAAGTTGGGATATATTTCAATAACCACAACCATTGTCCATTGATATAATATTTGGACTGCCCACGCTGTATCCTATACATATCTTTCCAATGACCACATCCGACTTCCGGTCTAAAAAAATTTGAGCAATTACTTTAACATTATGTCAATAGTCCGTTATTATTTTTATAAGCGTACGTTAAAACGTCACTACTGACTTCTAAATTAATATGGTCCTACTCTTTAGCAGAACCCTGCCGGGCAAATCGGTGGGTAGTTGGACACCCGCGAAGACCAAACAAAGGTCCTCGCTCTAGTCCCGGGAGGCGTACTGCCTCACACTGTGCACCATTCAATCTTTACAAATCAAACATTCCGTTTGTTCGCCATTCAGACAACTGCGAAACAATGCTAACCATACATCTGTGTATTTAAATTGTATTTCAAATTGCGTTTGTTGTTTATGCGTTTTGGTGACGCTCATAAAAAACTATCCATGGCCGCAGAACCTAATTCTTTTTGGAAGTCTGTTAAAAATGGAACGTTTCATGCGTTCTAATTTTGAACATCGAATAGTTAAAAAACTACGCAGTTTTGACAGAGTAAACAGAACTAACGAGTAGGCGGTAGGCCGACTGAAGAGATCTCGAAATTTATACGTTTGACGTAGTATAGACTGTATATCGACCGGCGCGCGCAGTACCATAGACTAAGGAAGTACTAATGCGTTACCCAGCATTGTGAAACATGTTGAAAGTGACAGTCACGCCCAACTCGCGTATATTCGCCCGTTTGTTTGAAGTCGAGGTACTCCTTAGTTCTGTCTACTCTGGTTTTGATGTTCTGGCTCTAGTTATAATTTCAAAAACTTTAAGGGCGATTTTAGCTCGGAGTTTAATATATCTATATAAATAATAAAAATGAATCCATAAATCCCTTGGTCACGACATCACGCGTAAACGGCTGGACCGATTTTGCTGAAATTTGGTATAGAGATACTTTGAGTCTGGAAAAGAACATAGGATATATTTTGTCCTGGAAAAATGTACGGTTACTGCACGATATACTTTTATGATTTGCGCGTAAACTATTACGTAACTTTGAGTCTCAGGAAAGGACAAGGGACTTTTTGTCCCGGAAAATGTACGGTTCCCGCACAATAAACATTTATGATTTTCGCGTAAACTATTCAATCTATTTAGATGAAATTTAGTATGGAGATACTTTGAGTCTCGGGATAGGACAAGGGATAATTTTTGTCCCGAAAAATGTACGGTTCCCGCACAGTAAACTTTTATGATTTTCGCGTAAACTATTCAATCGATGTACGGGAACAACTATAAATTAAAGTCTACGCGGACGAAGTTGCGGTGCGCGGGCAACAGCTAGTGTTAAGGGCCTTCCCCTACGGAGATTCCGTAATTTACCGTATTTAGAGCCTTATAAACTCATAATTTGAAAGCTACAAAGTTATAATAAAAATGCAGCAATAATCTTCAGTATATCAACATTCCTTTCCCCGTTTAAATTTTCTATTTTTGTTCATTATACTCATGATATTAGCTTCCAAAGTAATACCAATTTATTAAAATTGAAGCATACTTTCAGCATCTCCCTAGTATTTACAAATTACGTTTATTTGAAACATACGACAATAGATAGACAATTTTTTTAGATCAATTTTGAACTAAGATAAGTAAAAAAATAGGATTTTTGTGCGATCTCGGCAACGCGTCAAATGTATGGTCAAGGTCGTTTGCTCGGGGGATGGCCTTAAATAAACATAAATATCGGTAACACAAAAGTTTGCTTTTTTTTTTTTGAGGAAACCAAGTTAAAACATTTTGCTGCCCCTGAACCCCTTCAAAAACAACCTCAAAAACAAGTTGTATATTAAAAAAAATAAAACCTTCAATATTGTACGTAAAATTCCTTACCTCAAAAACTATTGAACCGATTTTGATGAAACTTGCAGTTTTCTCCAAGTTGAACAATACCTAGTACTTACAACAAAAAAAGACTACTTCGGGCTTGTAATTCTTTAATTATGTATATGCGAATACAAACATAAAAACATACGAACATATACATACATAGATACTCTTTCGAAATTTGACACATTTGCTCAGACGCTGATGACTAGATCATGAAATGTAATTAGTTAAACATATTTATGTCTAGATTAAGTCATTGATCACTAAAACTAAACTAAGTAACTCACTCGCATTTAAATGATTTCCAAAATTTGACAAACTTAACCCTAAAACAACCACTGGGGTTATTTTAAGCCCCGTAGCTGAACAAAATCATGAAATTGTTCTATTATATTGTATAATCGAAGGTGTAAATTAGGTTATCCCTCCGGTTATTTATGTTTAACATAATTTATGGGTTGAAGTTTAAAAATAGCACATTTCCAAAATATCCCGCAGAGTCAGCTGTGAACAGATGCGTGATAACAACGACTTTTGTGCAATTTACATAAGTATTTACAATAGACAGCATGACTATTTGTTGTACATATTTGGGTTGACGTCTTCATGTGGATAAGTATAAAAAATAATTTGGAATATAATAAATAAGATATTGTTAATATATTTCAAATAAATTTGTGTGTCCAGTCCATAGACTAAACCACTTTGTAATACCTACATGTCAAGATTTTTATGAAATTTTATGACTAGCCTCGTTGTTAGGACCATAGTGCCTAATTTCAGACCTGAGACCGATTGGTATAATTTATACATTTTAGGTTATAATTGAAATTGATCGTGTACTACGTAATAAAACTATAATAAATAACTCTATCATCATCCACGAATTTTAGGTAAATTGAAGATTTTAATTTTCTTTCTGAAGAGTTTTCATTCATAGTAATAGAATATTTATTTGAGAAATGAATGCATCTAATTTGAAACTCCAAAGCTACTTTGCCTATAAAAGTCAGGGAACACGTGACATTCGATGTTTATAGTGGAATTAAGGTTTTTTATGTTCTCCACTCGGCTGTTTTATGTCTAAAACAAAATAAATATGATACAGCCACACTGTGAATGTTAGCATGCAACGTCGAGGCTTTCACATTAGACCAAAAGTTTTTTGGAATACCTGAGGGTATTGAAATATAATGAAATTGAACCGTACACACTGAGGTTAAAAGCCATATTTGCACACGCATTCATTCAGAAAGTTTTGTTACTGAACATAAAAGTTTGTGGAACATCAATCGAATTTGAACCTTTTTTATTTCCATTTATGATACAATTTCGACGTAAAACTAATGTGATCAAGAAGTTTTGGGGCATTATTCGGTTTTTAGTTAAAATAAAACCGGCGGACAAATCGTAGTGACCAGCGGGGGGTTAGGCCGGGGCATGCATAAATACAACAATAATTATAAAACTATAAAAATGTTTTAATATTATTATGTAGGTAAACTTTTACTTCTGAACTGTAGAATTTTTAACGCAACTTAGATAAAATAATGACATATTTCAGTTATGCCAATGCGGCATGCATTATGTTAACAGTTAAACGTTTGGTTTGGTTTTATACGTGGGAGAGCCATGCTTCGGCATGAATGGGCCGACTCGACCGGAGAAATACCACGTTCTCACAGAAAATCGGCGTGAAACAGCGCTTGCGCTGTGTTTCGCCGAGTGAGTGAGTTTACCGGAGGCCCAATCCCCTACCCTATTCCCTTTCCTACCCTCCCCTATTCCCTTCTCTTCCCATCCCTACCCTCCCTTATTACCCTATTCCCTCTTAAAAGGCCGGCAACGCACTTGCAGCTCTTCTGATGCTGCGAGTGTCCATGGGCGACGGAAGTTGCTTTCCATCAGGTGACCCGTTTGCTCGTTTGCCCCCTTTATTTCATTAAAAAAAAAAAAAAACTTGCTTTACAATTTTGGTAATCTATTATATAATTAAAGCTTAGCTATTGGTGCCCGTTTTCCCAACTGCCCCTTAAGTTAACGCTAAATGTTCTACGCCCTATACCTAGTATATTAGGGTTATGACATACGTACGTACATTTTTGTCTCTCAAGACAAAAAGCCTCCAAGGACAAACCCAAGGACAGCCTAGGTGACAAATCCAATATTAACTTTGGTAAAATCGCTTATCAAGTTATTGGATATTTACCTAATAGATTATAAAAACCTATTTATAGCCCCACAGCTCTATCACTGGTGAAAATTTCGGGATGTATCTAGTTGTTTATTGGTTTATTCCACCCTGATTACATTTTACATGCTGTGAAGTAGCTTAGAACACAGTGCAAAAAGCAGCTCTCAGATTTCTACATGGCCGTAAATTAGGTGAGAAGACACAAAAAGCAGTTAATTTTCCGATCTCGAACAACTTCCATAAACAGTAAGTGTGTTAGGTAAATTGGCGCCATGCTGCAGGCAATTAATCTACTTTATTGCTACAGTTAGGAAAACTTTGAGAAAACATAATGTCCTCACAATACTAAACGATGTTTTATGGTTTATGTCGTTAACTACAACTAGTTTGTATCTTTTATTGTCTTATATTCTACCGTGGGTAGATAAGTCTGAATGGTGGAGTGAACATAGAGGAGAGCTAGGGGACGCATGGAGACCATGATATTTCAAAAAAAACTTTAAGTTGCTGTAATATAATGACTAAAATATTATATGACCGAACTGTGCGGTTTTAACGTTTTCGCCGCAAATATCTAGCGGAGCTGATGCTAGTTAAACCTTAGAGATTTTCAGTTGAATACTATCTAAATATTTTGTAGGAAATAACATAGAATAGCTACCAGCTCACAGTACTTACATACCTACTTTCCTCAAAAAATAATCAACAAAGAAAACTCTTTATCGCTTTTCTAAAGCAATTGAAACATCGCACGATCGCCATTTAAAACCCCATGAAAATAATCTATAAGATACGTGATCGAAGGTCTGACGATTTTCATTTGCTCTTGTTCTCTATTTAATAGAGCGTGAGACGGTGTCAGTCACATAGAAACCAGACAAGACGTGAAGACTATTGGCGATGCACAAAAGAATATAAAAAAAACTTTTGGCTTACCGCTTAAGTCTCCAGTCTGAGGTTTTTTTGACAAAAGTCTATCTTTTCAAAACGTAAGCCAATCAAAAACGCTAATTAGTAGCTGATAAACTTCTGTCAAAAACCTCAGAAACTGTGCGTCTAGCATGCGCGTACAACGAGATATCTCACTCTCGAGTCGGGTGTAGTTATATTGTTGATATCGACATAATGTCAAAATCATTTTTTGACATTATGTCGATAGATTTTGACGACAGATCTACACGAGAAAAAATGTATGTCATTTTAGGGCATTTTCACATTATCCGATCCGATATCGGTGTCGGACGCCGATCCGATATCGGGGGTAAGTAAAATGTATGAAATATGTACCTGTCTTTCATATTGTCCGGCCCGATATCGGATATCGGTTAGTGTGGAAACGCTCTTAGGGTCAATGGAGATGAAGAGGCAAACCATCAAACATCGAGAAAACATGTAGACAAAATTTTCTCGTTATACGCATGCTAGGCCCACTGGTCAAATAGTTTTGACGCAGCTTACCTTTCAAATTTATTTCGCTAACATCGTCACTTCACGTTCCATCTTTTATCTGTGTTACTGACCCTAAATCTCACCTGCACCTTAAAATGCGATTTACACACAGCGGGCTCTCCTATTAACTATAATAACAAAACGAATCAACGCTTAATCCATAGTCAACGACCAAAACATAAATTGTTTATTTTTCTAATTCTCTGGCCTGTTCGTTTAAACTTTTATGACGAAACACAAATTCTATATTTACATAGAATTATGCATGAATTATAGTTATTACTTTATGCTCATAGTTTTAATTTAAAAGTTTTTAAGCTTTCTATTAAGAGATGATGCTTGAAGAAATGAAGGAACATGTTTTAGAAAACTTCAAAACGATGGTAAGAGCAAGTGGGATAAGGACGGGATCTTTTTAGGACTTTCAGTTTCAAACATAATTTTTCTTGGGACAGTAAGTATAGGTCTAGTCTACCAGAATCTGATGGCAAAAAGTGAGAAAATAAATTGACTCTAGCAATACCGGGGTAATTGGAATAAAACATTTTGATTCTTTTTTTTCTTATAGCGGCTGATTCTGTGTGTTAAACATGCAAATATAAAAATTTATCCAATGATCAAGGATATTTTTTGAAAATCTGCTGTCAAAAATTGCCATCAGATTCTGATAGACCTATAGTATTCCTAAATTCTAAGATCACTTTTATTTTTGACGTCAGAATTTAATGATGGAAAAAAGACGCGGAAGAAATTTTTGTCATTCTGGACCATCACACGATTATGCTCCTACTGTGGTTCTTATAGTCTGAACTGACCTTAGAAGAGGCACGTTAAAGGGTAACAGTAAGGTTTTTATAAGCTATAAGATATTCATTATTCAGTGCCTTGCTAATCTATCTAAGATAGCCGATAAGTATCTACCAAGATTGGTTAGTGTAAGAGCATAAGACTCTTTCTGTATATAAATATAATCTATTACATAACAAGCTTTAATATAACATGTTAAGTCAATTAATTAAGCTGTAGGTATAGCATATGTCGGTGGGCGGGGCCAGGCGTGGTCAGGCCCCGCCCACCGCCCCGCCTCGCTCGTATCGGACAAGTTATTTATATTAATATAGATTTTATCGAGATATAAATTATATTAACCGGTTGAAATTATACCACGCAGGTGTAGATTTTGATAACAAGAGGAAAAAATTCCTTTTGTGATTGTATGCGTTATTTATTGTCACGGGCCGCGATTAACATTCATAGACGATAGAATGCATGTACATATGCATGTAAATTAAACAAGGAAATTATGGGTGAAAAAGAAAATAGCTTTAATAGATATTAAGTTATATTTTAGATGGGCATTATTAAGCGCCCTCTTAGCATTTTTATGCATTATTAATATAGTGTTTATTTTACATAATATAAAATTTCCCGCGCCCAACATAATTGCAGAAGCTACCCACTGTCTTGTAAGCTGTAGTAAGAGTAGATAATATAATTTTATATCCTGTTCTTATATCGAACCACGATTTCATCGAACTTAAATGAAGAGGCAGGTTTTGTGTCACCTAAAATCAAACTTTTATGTTGATATATTTAATGTACTACGTTTAATATCCACGCTAGGATAGGATAATTTAGACTTACCTACTCCCGCACTCAGAGTGGAACATTAATTATAAATGTAATTATAGGTCTACCAGAATCTGATGGCAATTTTTGACAGCAGATTTTCAAAAAATATCCTTGATCATTGGATACATTTTTATATTTGCATGTTTAACACACAGAATCAGCCGCTATAAGAAAAAAAAAAGGATCAAAATGTTTTATTCCAATTACCCCGGTATTGCTAGAGTCAATTTATTTTCTCACTTTTTGCCATCAGATTCTGGTAGACCTATAATTCAAAATTTTGACATAAGCCCCATACATTATCTGTCAAACTCTTCATTAAATTGAAGGTTAATCATATATGTCTCTGAGTACGGCGGTTACTGCTATACAACGGTCCCTAGAGTCTAGACTCTAGACTCTAGAGTCTCTAGACCGTAAGATACGTAATATCTGTAGTACGTGTCTGTTTGTTTATATTGAAGTAGGTCATAACCTATTTCAATATAAACAGACAAACACACTTGAGACTTACCAATAAGTAGTGTGGACTTAACACAAACCATAACAAAACAAATAAGGTACACAAATCAAACGATCAATTAGGTTTACTAATAGTGCGTTAACAAACACACTAATTCCGAATGACAGCCGCAGGAACCGGAAGTCATGTCAGTTTTGTTGGCAGTATTGACCAATAGATTTGGGTGGTCGGTGTTACAGTGCATTCAGAGTTATTTCTATGGTCATTTGGTGTTATTTTACGAGATTCCATGGGTAATGGGAGTGTCACCTATGTCTTTGGAATAGAGCAGGAATGGCGAATCTATGGCACGCGGATCAGTATTAGGTACTTCACGCAATATTTTGGACCACTAGTCATAAAATTGTCGAAATTACTATTAAAAAAGTTTGATCTGTCATTACTAAATGCTGATAAACCCTCTGGGACATCAAATCTCTAAATATTAAATAAGCATCGAAATCACAAAAAAAAAATTATGTTATGTGATGGCACGTCTATGACCTCACTGAGATTTCTTTGGAAAAATGGCACCTTATGACAAAAAGGTTTGCCGTGTATCTGGCATAGATAAGAGTTTGAGGCAACATAAAGGTGATGGTGGATAAAAATTTGGCAGCTGCGGTCTGGTACTCCTTTTGGTACCCTGCGGTGGTCCCCAGTGGTACCCCGTGGTCCCCCGCAGTGGGACACGCGCTGGTATCAAGTGCAATTCAAAACTCATTGTGGTACGAGTTAAAATCAGTTACGCGATTGTTAAGTCGTTTAAAGATATTAAAATGTCCAATTGACACAATAATTAACTTATTTTAATAACTACATTTTTTACTGCAGTAAGTATACTTCGCAGTATATTATATGTATAATTATGTAAATGTTTGTGGTTAAATTTCAATTTGATGGTTTTTAATGTTGGATCGAAAACAATATACATATACCCGAGGAAATTGATTCCTAGGCAGTTGACAGATCTACGTCGTTTGGTCGGCTTGTCAATTCAATGTTATGGCGGCTGTACATACTCGACGAGAGCCTCTCGCCGAGATCCTCGGCCGTACATGCTTGCTCTGGTTTTCTTCGCGAGAGCCATCGAGACGAGGACGAGAGTGCCTACACACTCGCACTCGGTCTGTCTCGGGGTGCCTCGACGAGTGTGTACAGCCGCCATTAGCTGTGATCGAAATTACTTAGACGTCCGCCATTTGCCTAGGAATCAACTTCTCTGATAGTAAGTACCTAGAATCATTAATTTACTTCTTATAATAATTCAAGTAGTAGGCTTTATACAGCTTTTGTCATATTTTATTTTTGGGTTCTGTACCCAAAAGGTAAAAAACGGGACCCTATTAATAAAACTTCACTGTCTGTCTGTCCGTCTGTATATCTGTCTGTCTGTCTACCACAATAGCTACGATAGCTGGCCAGTGGAAATTTTCACAAATTATTTTTTTCTGTCGTGGCTATAGTAACAAATACTAAAAACAAAATAAAATTAATATTGAAGGGTATAAGTACAAAAAACGCATTTTATTGGGCTTTTTTGCTCGATATCAATAATGGCTACAGAACACTTCGTACGCAAGTCCGTATTGCACTTGACAGATTTTATTTCGTAAGATATTTTGTGCACTGTGCAGCATTTAAAAATGACTTGAAGTTATTTTAGGAAACAAACTTGCAAAAAATGTGAATGTTAAAAAAGCGTTCTATTTAAGTTGAAACTGAAATGAAATTGAAAAAGAAGAACCAAGTTTACGAAATTACGGTCCATAAAATATATCACAAGACGTACATTGTTGAAGTCTTTTTTGTTCCAAAATTGTAAAATTCAATTACATTTAATGAAAACAGACACTGCCAACATATTTTTAAAACAAAAAAATGGCTTGTAACCCTTTTCATAAAGTAAACACAACTTTGTAATAAAACTCAAGCAATAATTTAAGCCATAAATAAGGGAAAGTTTGCAGTTGTAAAGATTGAGTTTGGGGTTAAATAAAAATAATAGAACTGTGGGTTATCAGAAACTATTGAATAATTTACGTAAAATATAATACCATTATGTTTTGACATCTTTAAGGTTTTATTGAGTTTGAAATTAGGAAGGTAGTAGGTAACTACCTACTTTTAAGATTAAGTAGGAGCTTCTTATAAGTTCTAGGATTCATATACCCACCTAATTAGTAATTTTTATTGTAAACCATTTGATGGGTCTATTTTTAGCCATTTTACTGTTTGATAAAAGTTCCTTTATACCTATCTACATATTATAATGTTACATACTAAGCCCTAAGGCCTTGTATATCGAAGTACTGTAAGCACAGATTACTAATAAGTTACTACGTAACTGTAAGTTCCTAAATAGTTTATACTAAGACCTTGGTATATGGATATGTATTTTGTATGGTAGAGTTTAACATATTGTTTAAAGGAAATGATGAAAATAGTAAATATTGACTTAAGGCCATCCTTCGAGCAAACGACCTTGACCATACATTTGACGCGTTGCCGAGATCGCACAAAAATCCTTTTTTTTACTTATCTTAGTTCAAAATTGATCTAAAAAAAAAATTAAAACGGGGAATATGTAGTTAATGAAATTGTCTATCTATTGTCGTGTGTTTCAAATAAACGTAATTTGTAAATACTAGGGAGATGCTGAAAGTATGCTTCAATTTTAATAAATTGGTATTACTTTGGAAGCTAATATCATGAGTATAATAAACAAAAATAGAAAATTTAAAACGGGGAAAGGAATGTTGATATACTGAAGATTATTGCTGTATTTTTATTATAATTTTGTAGCTTTCAAATTATCAGTTTATAAGGCTCTAAATACGGTAAATTACGGAATCTCCGTAGGGGAAGGCCCTTAATACCTCCGCTTATGTTAAACAGTAGTTTGTTTAATTATTTAATCTAACAACAAGTGACGAGGTTCTACGAAGACTTTTGTCGTCGAACAATATCGTGTTTACACAAAACAATATAAAACAAACATATCCTGTGTCCGAAATATATGGTTTGTCACCATTTTATTGTTTATAAACAATTTATTCATTGTAATCGCAGGTACTAGTTTACGAGGTCCTTCTTGTTAGTTGACTTTGCCTTTTTATTCGTTGACAATGTAAAGCTTACAATGTGTTTTCATTGGTATGAACCTGTGTCCTGTTCGTCTTCTTTTCGTGGGGCCACCGTGTCGAATTATCCTGTAAATCATTATTGGGCAAAGAAATGTGACAATTTCGTCGATATAATTTACAACCGCTGCCGTTTATTGTGACGTTTTAGGAATCATTTGAATAAATTGTTTAAACAATTGAATTTATTTGGAACTTTAAGCTGAGATGTTGTATTTCACTTCGCTCTGCATAGATTGTTTGTAACTTTTGTTTGATAATTTCTAAAGGAAATTATTTGGAACGTGACAATTAAAACATGAGGTTTAAATGTATTGTGATTGCTGTTTTGCGACAAAAAATTAATTAATAAGGCTTTTTTCTTCATTTGTACCTACATAAAATTTATAAGTACCTACCTAATATTGATGATAATTAAAAAAAGTTTACTTACAAATGTTTCTGAATTCCTTCTGTAAACAATGAGGCAATAAAGTAATAAAAGTAGGGACTTAATAATATTTTACTAGGCTATAAAATTTAAAAGACAAATTAACCATCTTAAGTAGGTCCTATAATGAAGGGTGTTAATCATTTTATAGTTCCGGGGAGTCCTCCACTCAAGCCACACTCAAACTGACAATAAACTTGAAAAATGCAAGATAAAGGATAGGAATGTATTTAACGAAGTTTGTGGTTATTAACCAGCGATATACCATAATATCTGGACGTCGCATTTGTAAGCTATAACTATACCTAATTACTCCGTAAATATTATATTTTTTAATTAAAGCTCGACCAAATAAATGCACCATAATATTATTATATTCCGCGATTACATAATAGGTAGGTACATAGTGAATAATATCTGACATTTGGTAGCAATACCTTATTTAAGGTATAGCACTATTAACTGAATTTTAATGTTTTTTTTTTACATTAGGTATCTCATGAACTAGGTAGGTATATTTTGAAACCGGCCATATTATCATATTTTAAATACCATATTATTGTAAGTAGAGACACCGCGTAACCGAGCAATATCTTTCGCTAAATAAGCAACAGGGTTTGATCGTAGTAGGTATACTGGATTGACGACATCGGATCAGTGCCGAAACCATGTTTTAACAACCCTCGTTGAGGATCTGATGAGGATCGGTGACGATCTGACCAAGTTTAAATTCTAGTTAAAAGCCCATAATATAGAGAACGACGAATTTGAAGCAAGTTATGCTGTACCTATGCTTTGTTGTTGGTGAACCATGAAGATTGAATGTCTATCACATTTCCTGAAGTGT
The DNA here is from genome assembly GCA_905187585.1 of Cyaniris semiargus. Taxonomy (NCBI): domain Eukaryota; kingdom Metazoa; phylum Arthropoda; class Insecta; order Lepidoptera; family Lycaenidae; genus Cyaniris; species Cyaniris semiargus. The sequence continues at coordinate 8,487,582 of LR994554.1, read as the reverse complement.
AACTTCTTGCTCTTTTTCAATGACGGCTTACCACCACGATCGGTGTGGTTGTCCGTAAGTATGGTATGTCAATGTTACTGACAAACAACCTGAGTCCCGGCGCGGCGCGGGCGCGTCGCGGCCGCATCGATATATCAACTCCGATCATATCTCGCTCTTATCGTAACTATTAAATACTCATTATATTTCTCAAATATGTTAGACATATTTAAATTTAGTCTTTACTTTTTATTAAAGTTCGTTAGGTTTGATTTATTTCTGCAGATGCTTGTTGGATATTGAATAATTATAATAATCGGTCAAGTGCGAGTCGGACTCGCGCACGAAGGGTTCCGTACCGTCATGGAGCGAAAGTTGGTAAAAAATTGTGTTTTTTGTATGGGAGCCCCCCTTAAATATTCATTTTATTAATTTAATTTTATAATTTATTATTAAAGTACAAACATAATTAAGTATTTTGTGAGTATTTCAAATGCCTACCTGTTGTAATTATTGATTACGAGCAAAAAAGGTAAAAAAAAACACGTTTGTTGTATGGGAGCCCCCCTTAAATATTAATTTTATTTTGTTTTTAGTATTTGTTTTTATAGCGGCAACAGAAATATACAATCTGTGAAAATTTCAGAAGTCTAGCTGTAGCGGTTCTTGAGATACAGCCTGGAGACAGACAGACGGACAGACATCGAAGTCTCAGTAATAGGGTCCCGTTATTACCCTTTAGGTACGGAACCCTAAAAATGCTCACTCAGTAAGTTTATACATGGTAGCTAGGTACCATAGTGTACTATAAAGTATTCATACCATAATACGGCATTTCCTATTGACTACACTGCAACTAGGTACCTATGGGCACTGGGCAGGCGGAAAACACTCGAAAAGATGTGTATATTTGCCAACGTTTGAAACCACGCGATGCGTCATGCGTCATGCGGCATGCGTCATGCGGCATGCGGCATGCGGCATGCGTCATGCGGCATGCGGCATGCGGCATGCGGCATGCGGCATGCGTCATGCGTCATGCGGCATTCCAGTATGGGACGTGAAGAGTCGCGACTAGCACTACTTCGATGCAGAGTAACTATAATAGTAATCTGTGGTTGTAGGTCGCAGTGCAGTTACGCATAATCTTGTAATTTGTCTCTCGTGGAGCGAAGCGAAAATAATCCGATACATTTAATTAGGGTTCCGTACCAAATGGGACGGATAAACGTAAACCTTGATAGAAAGACTTTTCTTATAAAATAAGGGGCCAAACGAGAAAACGGAAAGCAACTACCGTCGCGCGTCGTCCGTCGCCCATATGGACACTCGCAACATGAAAAGAGTTGAAAGTGCGTTACCGGCCTTTGAAAACGGAATACGCTCTCTTCCTGAAGGTTTGCAGGGTCGTAATGGTCCGAAATACCTACTGCTGGCGACAGTTAATTTAAGAGTGTAGGAATATTTGTGGAGTATAAAATGAAGTATAAACTCTAGTTGCCACAAGAGTATAAAATTTTTACATGTTGGTAATTTGCCGTTTGAAAAACCGATATTGTTCCAAGCTTTTCCTACATGGATATCAAATAGATACCTTATTCCATAAGATATTATGTTGATATATTTTTGTTTTTAGTTATTAAACCACCTTTTATTTTGGTATTTAATCTACCTGTCTGCAGCTGGAGTTAGTTAAAAAATCAAGGGTTACATTAACCCATAAATGTTGGTTCGAAATAAATATTCACGTCATATAATGTCATCTTTCGAACAACAGCGGCGAGCGTCTTAAATATCTGCCCGTGATACGGACAGGTGTTGATCTAAGATAAGACGCGAAAGGATTGGGGCCCGACCTAAATAATTCTGCCAGCTGAACGCGGTGACGTCACTTATATTTTTATCGATTTTTTTTCTAGTTTAGAAACTACTTTAGAAATCTTAACTTTAAAAACGTTGCATTCATTTTTCTAATTAAGTATTAATAATTAAGGTAGGTATGAGTACCTAATATTTACTATTTAAGCTTCCTGAGGCTAGTCTGGCTTGTTGATATCCATATATTTGACGACATGACGTGTCTTTAAATTAAACACCTTATCTTGCATTAAGCGCAACCGTGCGGCAGCGGCGCGGCTCTATAATTTATTTCACAATATAGAGTTCTATCTAACGTTTTGTTTGAGTCACGAAGCGTCGCGTCGCTGCCGCATGGTGCGGCTCATACGATTTCAGTCAAAGAATTTTGGCCGTGACGTGTCGCGTCGCTCCGCTGCTGCATAGTGTCGCTCGTGTGGTCTCACCCTTGCACGAATCACTCTCTTTCTGTTAATTAAACCAAAATTATCTTTAGCAACGACAAGGGCAAGTAAGCTTATTAGGTATATACAGTGTAGATTTAAAAATTTATATCCACTAACAGGGACAAGGGAGAAAAAATCCTATTATTGGCATTTGGTAGTCATCCTACTTGTGTAATAAGTATGCTGTATAAATCCCTAAAGTGTCAATAATAATTGGGTGTTCACATTGTATTATCTAGTTAGGCACCACGGACGTAAAAAAAATACGGACGTAGCATTACACTATAGAGGTGAAGCATGCAAGGTACGAGAATTTCGTTTATTGTACACGTGACCGACACTCACACACGCAACTAGGTACTACAACCCGCTGTCATTGTACATTGAGTGACGGCGCAAATGACACGCACACACGGGCGGCCATAACCATAAAGTTAATAGGTATACCTAGCGGAATACTGAATAGGGCAACAATCTCGAGGTGTCAACGAAACCGAAATTGGTTTACATCTGTGTGTAAAAATATGTGTACGTATACACTTAGGTACACAAGCATGATTGAATATGAATTCTATGAGATTAAATTGTCAACGTGCCGATAAGTGCCGACTGGACGTCAAAAAAAAAGAGTTCTGCTGTCATGTATCACACGTCTCTTTTTACCACGCAGTGTTAGAGTGCGTTTCATCGAATAGTTCCTTTGCCGTCATGTTGGCACTAATGCAAATTAGTGTTGCCTCATTATCCTTACTGTGCTACCTTAAATTAGGGGAGATGTTATGTTCAAATCACAAAATGCACCTAAGGAAAATTGTATATAATTCTAACAGCTTTCGCCCGCGGCTCTGCCTGCGTTAACGTCTATCCCTCGGGGACCGTTCTTTTTCCCGGGATAAAAGGTACCCTATGTCCTTTTCCATACCCCAGACAACGTGTAGCTATGAAATTTTCATGATGATCCGCTTAGTACTTTATAGTTTATGTGTGAAGGCGTAAGAAACAAAGTCACTTTCGCATTTACTAGCTAAAAGCCGAGCTTTGTGAGGGCTCGCGTCATCACTCGTCATATCTTTACTGACTGATGATCTATAATATCTATACATATTATAAAACAAATTGCTTTTTTTCCCTCATGTCCCTTTGTTCCCTTTAATCTTTAAAACTACGCAACGGATTTTGATGGTTCTTTCAGTGTTTGATAGCCCATTTATCGAGGAAGGCTATAGTCTATATTTTATCACGCTAAGACTAATAGGAGCGAAGAAATAGAGGAAAATGTGGAAAAAAACGGGGAAAATATTTGAAAGGGCTAACTTGAACGCGCTAATCTCAGGAACTACTGGTCCGATTTAAAAAAATTATTTCAGTTTTAGATAGCCCATTTATTGAGGAAGGCTATAGGCTATATTTTATCACGCTAAGACTAATAGGAGAATGTGAAAAAACGGGGGAAATTATTTGAAAGGGCTTATCTCGCGAACTACTGGAGCAATTTTTATGTTATTTGGCACAGATAAGAAGTAGACCACGTCAGGTATCGAAATGTAAGTACCCCTTTAAAGGGGCAGATCTCTAGGGACTCACAAGCGAGCGGTGACGCACGCGCAAGATTTTTTCGTCGCATATATCTTCGTACTGATTTAAGCCCTGTGACAGAATCGTTATTAATCTGATAAATATGAACAATTGAAAAAAGGTCAAAGAAATATTTCAATAAGGTAATTTAAGACTTTAAAATACAAAAAAAAAAAGATAAAAAAATACAAAAACATAGCAAATAAACCAATTTGTTACAAACAAGCCACATACTACACAGAAATAAACACAAGTTACTATGTTTAAGTTGTAAAAAATTCCAGACCAGCTCCTGCACTATAATCGAATATAAAACTATTATAAAATATAGGTTGGGTTACTAAAATTTGATTATTACTATAAAAAAGTTTGCTATTAGTAGCTATAGTAATTAAAAGAAGATTATTTTATTTTCTATAAGGTGACAATCTTGATTTCGTTAGAAAGGGTACCTTTTATGCGATAGAAAGAGAGCGCACATGTAGGTAAATATAATTGTAGGCACCTAGCACTGCGCGGTCGGAATTTGAACTTTATAGTATAGTAGCATGAGTCGTTGTTTCTTTAAACGGGTTTCGCGAGTGGGAATTCTGTTGGTACTACTAATATATATTCTGTGACCACGTGAAGGATCATAGGCTATCGATTTTAATCATTTTTTCAGTGGCTATATATTATATACCCGTATGACGCCGGAGCGGGTCGCTAGTAACACATATTTTACATATTGTAAACAAAAAGTACTATATTAAAGCACAAATCAATAGGCGTGATAGTTTGTCCGTAAAGTGTACTACAAAATGTACAGGTTGTGACATTTACTAGGGCTCGCTTCGCTCGCCCTGATAATATTATTATACTAGCTTTTACCCGCGACTTCGTTCACGTGTATGTAGTTTTCGTCACTAGAAGTGCGTTTCATCAAATACTGCCTTTGCCATCATGTTGGCATTCTCTGTTAATATCGTAAACATGGTAGACACGCTCTGCGAGTATTCATAAGTTTTACTGTGTTTAAGGGTAATTAAACTGATGCTGGTAGCCCTATTTCACTTAGCATAATGGCGGCAACCCGAGCTTGTACACATCTTAATGGAATTATTGGGGCCTCGTTACGTTTTTCACGTTCACAAAACTCTTTCACTCTTAACACCATCATTTTTTCACCACTCTTTAATGTTTTCGACATGAATTTCTCACGAAATCATAGTAAAACTTATGAAAACTCGCAGAGCATGTTTACCGTGTTTACGTTAATGCCAACATGACGGTGTAGCAGTACGTCCGTTTGCCGATTGAAACAAAGATAACTACGCTCTGAAAAGAGCGCCCGCCGTCTTTGTATACGTTCGTAGAAGATTGAAACACTGAAGAAAATCGTTCTGCAAAGAACGCACGTTCGTATACATGACGAGAAAAACAATAACCGCCACGGAGGCGGCCTGTCCGTGTAATATTAAGTGCATGTGCACCGGACATGAACCGGCCCTGAAAAGGGCGTTTTTCTAATAAGAATTCTTCGCAACACTTCACTACGCGTCTTCACATCGAGGCTACGTCGAGCGAGGAATCTTCGCAGCGTAGCTACAGACTTCATGGCGTTTGCAGAGCTTCATAACATCTTCACAAAATGGCGGCACTACTATTATTAACGGCGCGGCGACGAGCGACGGCGAGACGACGTCGGTATGCAGCGCGCACGCGAACTAAACTCGCGACCTCGCTATGTCTTCTCACACCTGGCCTTAGATGGTGGGCCTGGGTGGGGGAACATGTCCAGGGGCTGGGCCCCTCTACAAGTGGAGTTCCGATTGTTAGTGCGCACCATGTGTGCATTGTGCGTGAAAAGTAGACTATTTTTTAGGGATAAAGCCCCGCGGTATCGCAGGGCAAACCCGAAGGCCTGGGAAAACCAGGAGAAAGTGCGGCTATGGGCCGAACTCGGCCGGGACAGGTAGGGTCCCGGCGGCGCACGAGGGTCCCCGCCCGGGAGCGGAGATTACGTGTATGGGGTCCACTACCACGCACGCCGTCTTTCCACTGTTCTGCGGGCCTGGACGAGCTGGGAAAATAATGGGGTAACAGGGGGAGAGAGACTTCCCGAGCCCTGGCTTATGGTGCCGAGGGGGAAAAGGACACCGAGGGGTCGACGGTAATGGCAATAGGGCTGCCACTCGTCAGGCCCCTGGTGTCACTCAGAAATAAGAGTCGGGGGGACGCGTTGGGGTTTGAGGGCCCGGCGCGGAGGGGACTGCATCCGTGGGTGCGGCTGGCGGAGTGGTGCGGGGCGCTGTGGCGCTCGTCCGCACGGCTCCTCCTCTTCGGGGGCGCTGCGGTGGGCGGCGCATTTCTCCCTCCTCCGTGGGGATGATGTCACGGGGGAGCAGTAGGCGGTCGGGTGGGCGAGCGTGCCAGGGAGCCAGGTCCTCCAGCTCGACCAGGCTCGAGGCATCAGCACGCCGGAAGAGGTTGGAGGAGAGCCTAGAGATGAATTGCTCTACGCTCTCCATCCTGAGATCCCTGGCGATAGTGGCGTTGCGAACGTAGCGCGGCGCGCCGACAACGCGGCGCAGCTGTTCTGCTGCCGCTGGAGCAACTCTCGTCGCGTCACAGACAGCAACTGGTACCAGGCAGGGGCCGCGTATGTCAGGCGGGATCGCACATATGTTTTATACAGCGCCAGCCGCATGTTGATGGGAACTTGTGGGGCAGCAAAGAGGCTGCGGAGGCAGGCCGCGGCGGCACGTGCGCCAGCGACGGCTTGGTCGCACTGGGCGTTCATATTGAGGTGGCGATCAATAGTGACGCCCAGGTACTTGGCCGTCCTGCGCCACGGGATCTCACAGTCCTCGATCTTGAGGGGCGCCGGCAGCCTCAACTTCCTGGTAACGGCGAGCGCTTGTGACTTACTCGCGTTGACGGAGAGACGCCACTTGCTCAGCCACTCAGGAAGGAGGTCCAGCGTCCTCTGTATTTTGATGGCAGCGTGGTCCAGGGTGATGGAAGAAGCGATAAAGGCCGTGTCGTCGGCGTACAGCGCCGCCATGGTTGTGGGATGCGTGGGCATGTCGCTCCCGTAGAAGTTGTAGAGCCCAGGGGAGACGACCCCCCCCCTGGGGGACGCCAGCTGTGATGGGGTGCTCCTCCGAGAGAGCTCCATCAACTCTGACCCGGAAGGTCCTACCGGTCAGAAAGGAGGCCAGGACCCGGATGATGAAGGCTGGTACTCCTGCTTTAATTAGCTTATATACCAGCCCGTCGTGCCAGACCGAGTCGAAGGCCTTCTGCATGTCGAGGAAGACGGCCACACTGGAGTTCTTCCTGTTTGCGGCGGCGGTGAGCTGGTGGACCACTCTAACCAGCTGAAGGGTCGTGCTCAGCTGGGAGCGGAATCCAAACTGTTCCCTCCGAGGAGGGAGGTAAGGGTTCAGGTATTTAAGGAGGAGGATCTCGAAAACCTTCGAGACCGTGGAAAGGAGCGTGATGGAACGATATCCCTCGGGGAGGCGCAGGTTTTTATGGGGCTTCGGGATGGTGATAATAAGCCCCATCTTCCAGGTGGAGGGGAAGTGGCCGGTCCTCACGATCCCGTTATATAAGCGAGTGAGGGCGGCCACCGTGCGGAAGGGAAGGTGCCGGAGAGCGGAATTAGGGATTCCGTCGGCACCGGGAGCTTTGCGGGGTTTGAGGCGGGAAAGGACTTTCCTAACCTCTCTGGGTGAGAAGGAGAAGTTAGGAGTATCGCTGGGAGAAGGGGGGGATTCAAGAAAGGATCTCACCTCCTCAGAGATCATAGCTGTGTGCTAAACTCGCGGGGCGCGAGGGGCCGTATTTATACCCGAGCGACGACAGCGCCGCGGTTCGCCGCGAACCGCGGCGCAGTGATTCTCCCGCGCATCCAATAAGAAATAATCTTTTCATCTTGTAAAATGTAAATATTTCTTATTCAATTTTTTTCTCTTTCTCACTTTTGTAAATATTTTTTATCTCATTCTTTATGTCTCTTTCTCTTTTGTAATAATAATAATTATGTAAAATTTTGTATATAAACAGCACAAATCCCTCAATAAACTACTTCAGTTCACCACAGTAAATCGAGTTTTACTCTTTACTCCTCCGACCTCTAGTGAACTCTTAGAGAGACCAACCGGTCCTCTAAAACGGCAAAGGCGATGAAACGCACTATACTGATAGTGACATCTCGCTTGCTCAGGCCTTTGTTTCTCTATTCCGCTAGGTATATTAACTTTATGGCCATAACTATGCTTCACTCGTGATTAGACAAGGTTACGTCCGTATTTTTTTTACGTCCGTGTTAGGCACGTTATTTTAACTTTACATCTACCTAGTCCTAGTACCCACATACTCTTACCTAAGTATTCATGTACGTATCCTACATGTACCTATAATATAAGTTATACCTAACAACGCTGAAAGGATATTTAAAACAACATTAGAAATAGTAACCCATCGATTACCATGGTAATGGTCAAATATTGAATCTGTGGTCTGGCGGTTGGCGCCTGCATTCGGCGGGCCGAGAGCCCCCGCGGCGCAACCATCCATGGAATGCACAAAAGGTGACTACATAATATATTACTGATATCTCCTCTATTTTAACGATGCCCTTTATTATTTAATATTTGTACCTTACACGTATAGTTTGTTTATGATTAACATAACAAAAAGATTGGTTAAGAAAGGATAGTAAAAGATAGCGGGATGTCTTAATTGTATTCCGTGATGTGACACAAAAGATAAAACAATTTATGACGGATCCAGGCGATTTCCACTTTATTGCTCGGCTGGATGTTAAGTTTTATGTAATGGGTAAATTTTATTAATTGCCTTTTGATTAAGTGTAGGGGGCTTGAGTTTTCCCATGCGGGATCTTGATATGAAACATTTTATCTCTTTTCTATTTTATTGGTTTATTAGGGTTCCGTACCCAAAGGGTAAAAACGGGACCCTATTACTGAGACTTCGATGTCTGTCTGTCTGTCTATCTCCAGGCTGTATCTCAAGAACCGCTATAGCTAGACTTCTGAAATTTTCACAGATTGTGTATTTCTGTTGCCGCTACAACAACAAATACTAAAAACAAAATAAAATTAATATTTAAGGCGGGCTCCCATACAACAAACGTGATTTTTTTGGCTTTTTTTGCTCGATATCAATAATGGCAACAGGTAGGGACTTGAAATTTTCACAAAGTCCTTAATTATATATGTATGTACTTTAATAATTAATAATATTAAAATAAAATAAAAATGTAAGGGGGGCTCCCATACAAAAAACACAATTTTTGGCCTATTTTTGCTCTATAACGGTACGGAACCCTTCGTGCGCGAGTGCGACTCGCACTTGGCCGATTTTATTTAATAATAATTAGGCAGTGGGGTTATGACATTATTTTATGTAGGGTGTGGCTCTTATCTTATCGTTTTTTTCTGCCCAATTTCAGTGACAAAAATTAATAATTTTGTACGTTAGTCGATGACGGTGATACAAAATATATGTGAGGATACCCTAATTATGTCTATACTCTATTACAGTCACTAATTAGTTTCGCTCGGGATCCGTTTTAAGACATGAAATGACCTTCGCGGTCCACACATTTTATAAAAAGAAATATTAAACAAAGGTAATTATGGAACTTACAAAGGTATTTATTTAGATAACAATGAGAAACGTAAACATTTTTGTAGCTAATTATCTCTCTGAAGTTTGGAGTGAAATATTGGTGCAAGCTATAGATATTGACATAACCTGGAGATGTTGAAGTCTTAAGATGAACGAAGATCATCTTCGAACATGCTTGTTCTGCACACAATGGGTCGGCGATCCGGATGCGGACCGCGGTCCGCCATTTGGTGACCCCTGCTCTATAATCTATAGCATTACTATTTTCGAAAGCTCAAGAAATTTGCCAACACGAACTAAGCTATGTAAGTACTAGAAAAGACAATAGCAAAGTGCGTTTCAGCCTGTCGTTTACTTAAAAATTAGAGTGGTCAGCCGTGCTAGCAGACGCCAACGAGAAAATTGTGTCTACACTTTTTCTCGATGTTAACTGGTTTATCTCTTCATCTCTATTGACCCTAACATGACATACATTTTTTCTCGTACGTCTCTCGTCAAAATTAGAGATAATATTGTTTTTTTTTTTATATGTGCTATTTTTGTCTATATACTAACGAACTATATACGAACGAGAAATTTATCTCTCGAGTCTCGACGTACGCATGTTAGCGAAAAAGATATATATCGATATCGACAATATCACTACGCTCGCGAGTGAGATATCCACGAGATATCTCGTTGGCGTATGCTGGGGGGGTCAGGTCATGCTAACATAATAAACTTATAAATAAAAACAACGTTCTGGTTTCTTAATTTTATTGGTAAAATCACATTGAAATTATAAATGGAAACGGTGACAGATGTTACATTTATAGGATCTCTACAGACAAAATTCTCGTAAATATTCACTATGATACCGTCTGTATTCCGATTATCTGCTACGGCGTCGAATAGCTACATTGAGACGATAGGGTGCTTTAAATGCTTCAAAAACTCCGTTTCGGAAGTGGTGAGTCAGCGAAGATAAATTAGAATCGAAAAAACATTATTCGAACGACTTTACGATACAGATCAGACATCAAAATATTTCTATCATTAATAGACTACTTCACATCATCGAGAAATAATAAAACGCCCGAAGGCCGCAAGGGCGATGGGTTAAAATCGCACCAGCGTAGGTTCCTCGGGCTTAATCTATGACAGTTAAGAGGCTTATGTAAAGCGCCATTTTGTCGAAAACTTAACCTCGATTAGTTTAACTCTGTTGAAGTGCCGGTTAAAATCAGCCTAAATCGGATCACAGACTACGCCGCGTGACGCTGCGAATAATATGATTTAAGTTTCGATTGTGACAAAATGACAAACGTAATAAATATTTAATACTAATATAACATAATTAATATAATTCATTTACTTAGGGGTATCCCAGTTTAGCTTGTGAAATGTTACACCGCAAAAATCCTAGGATTTTAGAGACATTTTAAACGCGTATTATCTATTATATCCCTTATTATCGAGTATATCTCAACAAAGGTAAACGATTTGTCGCAGCGATAAGCGGCGCAGCGTGCGATCCGTCCGCGAACGCGCGCGTGAGATTCAGCGCTCGCACGCCACCGCACCAACACTATACATAGCGGGCTTCAGTCCAACTCTCAGATTAACATTAAAAATAATACATTAATCTAACGTTGCACGAGAGGTTTATTAGGATACGGCCAACAGTACTACTGGGAACGGCATGAGAGCTTTGTGACGATGTTGCTGTCTAATAACTTGAAGTTGCAGTGAGAGGCTCGCAATTGCGGCATTCGCATGCAACTTTATTACAAATCCGGCATATTATGGCGCTTCGTCTAAGATGGAGGCCCAGTTCCAATACGAAAACAAGCTTTCGTGAAATTATAATTAATATAGAAATAAATAAATACGTAAAACGTTGTCGCTCAGGCTGAGCTCCTAGTAACTCACAGATACAACAAAAATTATGTACACGGTAAAAGGAGTTTGTATTCGAAACTGGCAATTATAACTGTATAACAGAGGTCTAGGAATCAAATCCTGTTAAAGGATACATTTACAAATGAGGTATTTACCAAAACAATGATGGACTGTTAATTAATAGCTTTGTAGTTAGGATCATTAGTAAATCCCTTGACAAAACACTACTTTTCAATTTGACACTAGGTAAACAGGATTAGGGCTTATTGGTGTAATGGAACTGGGATACTGTTGGGCGCGAGGGGGTGGGGGGCGGGGCTTAGTTCTCTCCGCCCCACCAGTCGGGGCCGCCGTTGCCGCCGCCCCCGCCGCCGCCGCCGCCGTACGACCCGCCGTAGTTGCCGCCGTAAGCGCCACCGCCGTACGCAAAACCTTTATAAATAAAAATTTATATGAGTATTCTATACTAATATTATAAAGCGGAAGAGTTTGTTAGTTTGTTTGATTGAACGCGCTAATCTCAGGAACTACTGGTCCGATTTGAAAAATTCTTTCAGTGTTAGATAGTCCATTTATCGAGGAAGGCTATAGGCTATATTTTATCACGCTAAGACTAATAGGAGCGAAGCAATAGAGGAAAATTTGAAAAAAACGGGGAAAATTATTTGAAAGGGCTTATTTGAACACGCTAATCACAGGATACTGGTCCGATTTGAAAAATTCTTTCAGTGTTAGATAGTCCATTTATCGAGGAAGGCTATAGGCTATATTTTATCACGCTAAGACTAATAGGAGCGTAGAAATAGAAGAAAATTTGAAAAAAACGGGGAAAATTATTTGAAAGGGCTTATCTCACGAACTACTAGAGCAATTTTTCTGTTATTTGGGTCAGATAAGAAGTAGACCACGTGCAGGATTATGGGCTATTCTTTGTAGACTGATTTGTCTGTGAAATATCTAATTTACTCGGGCGAAGCCGCGCGGAACGTCTAGTCCATACGAATATTATATCTCGAAGACGGTCCTATAAACTATCCTTTGTCTATCAAACTGCTTATCCAACATATCAGACAAGGACAGAACATTGTATAGCGTATTCATTGTGTAAATATCTTTATGGTAAGGACTAAGGAGGTTTTAAAACAATGTATAATTACCGGAGCCCATAGATCCTCCCGGTCCGGAGCGCGAGGACTGTCGGGGCTGGGTACGGAAGTCGCGCGCGCCGAAGCCGCTGCCGCCGAACCGTCCGCCGCCGGAGCGGTTGCCGGTACGACGCCCGCCGCCACCTGAACGGCCCTCCGCTGCCGTGTTCGTCAGCCAGCTACACACAAACAGTAATTATTTAAATGTGATTAATATGCAAACATCCCCAACCACATCGCACAATTTATGAGCAGTATTGGGTTGGGAATGCTACTCTAATGCGAATGAGTCACAATAGATCCTCAAATGTCGCGGTGACGTCAGGGCTGCAGTGATCTGCCTTCAGAGGAAAAAAGATGCAATCATATAGAAACAGTAGCAAATAAGTTCCCTATAATATATGATTACAGATGAGGTCGATGACGATATTTTCTAATTGGGTCAAGATGTAATTTGTACAATCAGTTAATGCTTAACCCGAATACACCCGAGTCCATATAGACATCTCATTATAATCAGATTAGTATTTTAGGCATAATGGAAAATTCTGGTTATGAGGTTGGTTGGAGATGTCTGCAAAGACCCTTAAATGTCAAGGTCTCTGCATATTACACTGGCTTATCTTCAACTTTACTTCAACTCAAATGAAGACGTGAGTGGAAGAACTGCATAACTAACATTTTAGTACATAAGGACAATTACTCATTTTTTCCCTCATAATTTGAACAAACCTTGTTACATATCTACTTCATCATCTGGCGACACATAAAAATCACGTTTTTTTATTTCAAATAATTTTTCCGGTTCTTAAGCCTGCATTTATGCAGAAAAAAACGGCAATTTTTTAACGTCTTCAAATATCAGTGCAATATTATGTACTCACTTGGGCACATCCTGCTTAGCCTCAATGAGCAGCTCCACGAGGTCTCGGGCGAGGCCGCGGTTGGAGTCGTTGAAGAAGGAGGTGGCGACGCCGAGGTTGCCCATGCGGCCGGTACGCCCGATGCGGTGCACGTACTCCTCCACGTCGGACGGCAGGTCGAAGTTGATCACGTGGCGCACGTGCGGGATGTCCAAGCCTGGAGACGGGAGTGTATAAAGTATGTTGGCTTTTAGAACGGTTAGAGCGACGTCACAATGTTATTTGCGTTTTACATTAAAAAAAAATCGTATAGTCAAATTCATGACGCTGGGGCATTTCTCATAGGAACGTAGAAGTTTCTGTGAGAAAGGCAAAAAAATATTATTCAATGCTTTGTTACACCTGCATATTTAATAGTACTAGAGATCGCCTACTGGTCGAAATTCGACCTTAAATCCTGGCTGTGTTTAAGATTCAATAAAAAAAACTATAATCAATTTTCAATTTGATAACAAACTTCAACCATAAATAAAAGAGTATAATTTATTATAAAGGGTTATCTGTCTGTGTATTACCTCATCACGTATGAACCTTTCGATTTTGATGAAATTTAGTACAGTGACTTTTAGACGAGTTCCGGAGCAACGAAGTTGCCGACAACTAATATGTAGTTACATTTAGGGCCTGTTTCACCACTTCCTGATAAAGTGCCGGATATGCTATCCACAACTTATATGACAGATTCTCCATACTCTATCTGTCAAGTTAAGTGGTGGATAGCCTATCCATCGCCCTTAGTAAAAGAAAAATATAAAATTATAGCAATAGTAAATAGAGTCGACCTCTAGCGGCGACGGCGGTGGCGACGAGTATCGGCGTCTGTCCGGTGCGGAAGCGACGCAGCGCCTCCTCGCGCTCGCGCTGCGTGCGGTCGCCGTGGATCGACGTCACCGGGTAGCCATCCACGTCCAAGAACTCTTCTAGCTGGTCGGCACCTGGGTTTACATTAACAGTTTGTAAGGCCATAGTATAAAATGAACTTATAGCGTTTTCGGCATCAAACTGCCCCGGGGAAGGGCAGGCCGAATGGATGCGAAAAAAGCCGACGTTTAAATTTTATCAGCTACATAGAAACGCCGCAAACCGGATGTTGCGGTTTGTGGTGATCGTATGTTATCTATAATAATTATTTGTATAAAAATGAAGACAATACTTGGGCATTCGAAATTTAGCAATACCCATTTGACATTACTGTCTACAGAATGTTCCATTACTCCATGGTCACCACCCTGAAAACTATTCTTAATTTTTTTTTTCTTTTACGACATCTAAGGCAGTTGAAATTACATGTTTCATATTATCTGTTGTATAATGAACAGTTTTAATAGAAATGTGAACATATTTCTTTCGTAAAGTAGGTGGTTTTTACAAAACGTTACCTTTTTTCGTTTCGACAAAAACGAGCGTCAGTTGATCCTCTTCGGGGCGCTGGCGCTGGAGCAGGTTGGACGCGTTCAGGAGATCCAGCAGAAACGATCTCTTGTCTTGCTCCTCTACCCATACGACCTGTGTACAAAATAGCGTTTATAGCTGTGTGGAGAACCATATAGCACCATAATAGGCTATTTGACAGTAAGAATTTTTTTGTGATTATTTGCTTTAATTGCATAAAATGATGGTTGGAATACCTATTTTAAAATAAAAATAAAAATACTTTCGCTGAACTTCTTAATCGCAACCAAGTAATTCTAGATAGAAATTAAAAATCTGTCTAATACCCTATTCTTAATCGCGCTATCGAAGATTTCTAAGCTCATAACTATATACCGCAGCTGACAACTGAGTTTCGGCTTGGTGGTACCCTTTTGGTGCTTCCACTCATATTCCCACAAGTCTAAAAATAACTGTTACTTGATATGGAAAGGCTGTCAGTGCATAATGTAAAAATAATACTTGCATAGAATTTTGAAACTCGAACACACCTATGACGCTTATAAGTGCGTCATATTATTAACTACTTGTTTTAAATGTTGAATATTTTAATCCTTTGTCAATAAAAACACTGTAGATTGTGACTCTACTAAATGACAAAGTAAAGAAAAATAAGTGGAGTGATAATATAACGTCCACAATATCACTGATACATTATCATTTAAAACTATAGAACCTCACCTTCTGCGTAATATTCTCCGAAGTGGAACCGACGCGACCGACCGCGAGGAACACGTAATTATGCAGAAAGTCCTGCGCCAGGACTTGGATCTGTTTGGGGAAAGTAGCGGAGAACATGAGCGTCTGTCGCTCGCCGGTCTTCGGCATGGTGTGGCACTCGACGATCTTGCGGATCTGCGGCTCGAAGCCCATGTCCAACATCCTGTCGGCCTCGTCTAGGACGAGATGGCGGCAGTGGTCGAGGGCGACGCGGCCGCGAACGAGCATGTCGACGAGACGGCCGGGCGTCGCGACGAGCAGGTGGCAGCCGCGCTCCAACTCGTACAGCTGGTCGGGGATCGGTGAGCCGCCGTAACTGAACCGAAAAAAATATATAAAAATTTGCTTTATATTTTACCAACTAACTTTTGCATCAGGTAATAAATAGACTAGGGTAATTTTAACAACATAATATTATGATTTAAGCAGTAAATACAAAATATGCAACTACATGTAGCATAAGAGCCGAATCACACCGGAATGGCAGCGCAGCGGCGAGCATTTTCAGTGTCATATGATTTAAGACTGCCTTCACGCGACATCTATACTAAAACGACCCGCGCGGCTCGTTTTAGTATAGTAGTCGCGCGGCTGCCGCACTACTCGCGACTTAATGTGAAGGCAGCCTAAAACTTTATCTTCATTATTGTAATACATAGTATCGCTTGAGAAATCGCGGCCGCGAGACTTTCCAAGTTTCTCAAGCGATACTATGTATTACAATAATGAAGATAGTTTAAAATCATATTACACTGAAAATGCTCGCCGCTGCGCTGCCATTCTGGTGTGATTCTGCCCTTAAAGTCCAAACAGCGAAGCGTAGCACAAAACATCACATTTTTATAATATTATTATAAAAATGTGACTATAATTACTTACACGACACAGGGGCGCACTTTGGAGCGGTAAGCAAACTTTCTGGCTTCATCGTAGATCTGCGTGGCGAGCTCGCGCGTCGGCGCCAGCACGAGCCCAAGAGGATACTGCTTGCGCCGAACATAGGGTCTGTAACATACAAAAATATAAGTTTAACCCAATATATTGCGGTATTAATTAAATTATTATTATAATACCTCTTAACGCTCAATAACCCCCTTACTATTTAAAATATTATCACAGTCGAAAGGGTGTGACTCAGGGGGTCATTGTGAACAACTTTAGTTCTACGACTTTTGGAAATTCACGAAAAAAAATATTGATTCTCCATAGAAACTTTGTTGGTCACGTGACTATGGAAAAGGAAATTATTTTTTCGCGAATTCCCAAGTCTTAGAACAAAAGTTGTTCAGAATGACCCCCTGAGTCACGCCCTTTCGGCTTAGTATACCTTATTTGAAACACTCTGTAAAAGGTCTGCCAGTCTTCATCTGACACATTGCAAAAGTTACATGACACACAACAGCGAACCTTTAATGCTGTGTAAACATTATGTAACATTATTAGTAACTAGCTGTTGCCCGCGACTTCGTCCGCGTTAACATAGTATAATAACAAAGATGCATAGTTTTCCCCTTTTTGTGGTTCCATATACAAACTTAAGGATAAAAACGGGACCCTATTGCATTGACTTCGCTGTTTGTCTGTCTCCAGGCTGTATTTCAAGAACTCCGCTAGCTAAATAGTTGAATTTTTACAAACTATGTATTTTTGTGGCCGCTATAACAACAAATACTAAAAACATAATAAAGCAAATATTTAAGGTGGGCTCTCATACAACAAACGCCACTTTGGGCTTTTATGCTCAACATAATGGCAACAGGTAGGCACTTGACTTTTGTTTGTCTTAATTTATTCGTTCCATTAGGTACTGATAGGTTCAAATTAATACATTTACATCCTCCATCATCCCTTATTTTATCCCCATGGGGTTTAAATTTATCAAAATCCTATTTAAGTGAATGTCTTTATCATATAGTAGCTCCAATCTTTAATAATTTCAGTTCAATCAGTCGAAAGTCTAAGAAAATAAAAACTTTCATCCCCTATTTTATCCCCTTAGGGGTGGAATTTATTAAAATCCTTTCTTAGGGGATGCCTACGTCATATAGTACGGGAGCCCTAGAAGAAATTTTTTATTATTACTATCAAGCTAATTGTTTGTGAGTAGCTTTATTTTGATAAGACGAACAACATTTTTATCTGCGAAAAATCTTGAAAGTGGTAGCTAACAGAAAAAGAAAGGATATATAACTATTAACCTATCAATATACAAAAAAATCAGCTTGTTAGGGTTCCGTTTTAGGGTTCAGTAGTCAACCAAGATTTGGTAAAAATCAGTAAAGCCGTTTCGGAAGAGTATGGTAACTAGCATTGTGACACGAGACTTTTATGTATAAAAAATAAACAACATAATTGATTGTCACGCCTCAGTCCTCACTGGTCAAAACAGCGTCATTTCATACTGTTATGGCAAAATCAATGCGTTACTGAATGTAATAACTCCACCGCGCCAGACTACTGTATTATTATGCTGATATATTATACGTGGGAGAGCTATGCTTCGGCACGAATGGGCCGGCTCGACCGGAGAAATACCACGTTTTCACAGAAAACCGGCGTGAAACAGCGCTTGCGCTGTGTTTCGCCGAGTGAGTGAGTTTACCGGAGGCCCAATTCCCTACCCTATTCCCTTCCTTTCCCTCCCCTATTCCCTTCTCTTCCCATCCCTACCCTCCCCTATTACCCTATTCCCTCTTAAAAGGCCGGCAACGCACCTGCAGCTCTTCTGATGCTGCGAGTGTCCATGGGCGACGGAAGTTGCTTTCCATCAGGTGACCCGTTTGCTCGTTTGCCCCCTTATTTCATAAAAAAAAAAAAAAATTTGCTATAACACTAGAACACATAGTTAAGGATGTTTAAGAGTTATCAATATAGAAATGGATAACTCTCAAAGATTGGACCGCTTAAATATGGTTCCAGTTATTGTCATAAAAACATACCCGTTTGTCGTGTCTGTGTGTGTGTGTGTGTGTGTGTGTGTGTGTGTGTGTGTGTGTGTGATTTTAATCTACTTTTATTTTTGTTTTGGAAAGGATTAACTTACTTCAAGAAACAATTGTTCAATATTTTGCATTCTGATTCTGACACTTAGACATTAAGAGTTTTAAATTGGGTGTTGTTAATTTCATAATTTTACATTTCTTTGCCATAGTCACTCTTCCATATTATCGTCAATTAATTATTATATACAAAAATAATTAGTCGTTCAATACGTGGGAGATCCATGCTTCGGCACGAATGGGCCGGCTCGACCGGAGATATACCACGTTTTCACAGAAAACCGGCGTGAAACAGCCCATGCGCTGTGTTTCGCCGAGTGAGTGAGTTTATCGGAGGCCCAATCCCCTACCCTATTCCCTTTCCTTCCCTCCCCTTATTCCCTTCTCTCCCGATCCCTACCCTCCCCTATTACCCTATTCCCTCTTAAAAGGCCGGCAACGCACTTGCAGCTCTTCTGATGCTGCGAGTGTCCATGGGCGACGGAAGTTGCTTTCCATCAGGTGACCCGTTTGCTCGTTTGCCCCCTTATTTCATTAAAAAAAAAACGTATTGCGATGGTAGACCAGAGTCCCTAGCCAACGCGTTTTCATTATCACTTCTTTATAGAATCGCCGATCAAAAATGTATGGAATTGACATAAGTCGAATTTCATACTATCGAAGGCATAAGAAGAACACGTGTTGGCTAGAGGCTACCGTTTCGGTAGAGGGCTCATGGTAGCTACTTACCCCGCGTTCTTGACCGGGCCGGCCTCGTACATCTGGTTGAGTATGGGCACGAGGAAGGCGGCGGTCTTGCCGGAGCCGGTCTGCGCGCACGCCATCACGTCGCGCCGCGCCAGCACTATCGGGATTGCGTACTTCTGCACCGGCGTCGGCTTGTCGTAGCGGGCGAGGGCTATGTTCGAGCGCATTATTTCCGTCAGGTTAACATCCTCAAACTGTGAACGGAATGGAATTATTGTTATAACCTTGGTTCTTAAAGTTGTATTCAGATGTAAGTACTAAGTATATTATGTTAAATCGATTACTAATCGTGAGCGGGCAACATTAGACGCGTCGGCTCACGCGCATCCCTATGTAGTCGATGAAGATTCGAAATGTTACAAAATGGCGGTATGTCCCCGTTTTCAAGAGTAGTATATATGTAATTATGTGAATAAAACTTGCTTCAGAACGGATATTTGGCTTTTAATTTTCTAACAATTAGTAGAAGCATCGCAAGTGCCATGTCAGTTAGCGACGCGATATGTCTAATCCCATATATTTTTATTCAATTTTGTTGTCGTTATTACCAAATGCTACTTGCATAAATAGCAAGTTTTTAATTCAATAAGAATGTTGGAACTCGTGCAGCATTCTATAAGATTATATAAGAAAATAATATCATCTCATCCAACAAGTCTAAGTTTAAAGTTAAAATTTTTAGATTAATTATGAAGTTTTGACATGTAATGTATTAATTAAATTAAAGTTAAGTAAATTATCCCTCTAAGTTTGGCGTTAACAGCATAAAAATCAAAACCATAAAAACTCACGCTTGTAATGCAGTCCGGTACATTATCTCCGCTGGCCTCGACGGGTATATCCTCGTATTTGGAGAAGTTGATGCCTGTGTTGCCCGTCCCGAACAGATCCAGCTCCTGTCGCTCGTCGCGCGGCAGCGGGATAGTCCAGTCGTTCTGCTGGAATTTGGTTTACGTTAGTTTTTAATATGAACAAGCTTTATTACAACTAGTTCTTATTTCCATGTCCCAAAAACTTTATTGTAACACATTTGACAGTTGCGCCTGATTTCAACTATATTTCGGTCATATCACCTTAGATGAAGCATCAAAAATTCCCACAATTTCAAAGTTTAAAAATTGTTAAGAGTTTAAAAACTCTTCTTTCTTTTTGTGTAGCTTGATTCCTTGGCGTGGGAATGTCCACAAACAAAACCTCAATTATACCATATCGTTTAACACGCGAGTACACGCGCGGGCTACATATGTAGCCCAGAGTATTGTTTTTGTTCATTACTTCACGAAATGATGTGATTTAACTTTGAGCCGCTGGCTAAGCTCCGTTTGGTTGTTGCTGGACGCGTTTAGAGTGGCGTGAGCACTTGACGCTGGCACACGTGCAAGTAATAACGATTTCAAGTTGCTGGGCTACGTATGTAGCCCTTGCGTGCACTGGCGGAACTTTTGAGGTACGAAATATTTTTTTAAAATTGACATCAATATTATGTTTTCTTAATAATTTTGGTATCGTATTTTATATTTGTGAAATGTGAACTTACTTTTTGTTGATATTTTATCAACAGATCGGAAATATGGAACGCAGATTGGAAGAAAACGTCAAGATGGCTAGAAGAGGAGTTAGATCAGGATGATTAGATTGAAAGTGAACAGGAAGAGGATTTGAGAGAAGAAGAAAATATAATTCATTCTCCGCATGAAACTGACACCGAGCAAGAAGATGATGAAAATGATGAGATTGCTGAACAAAATAACAGCGATTCGGATGACAGTGTACCGCTTGCAGATTTAGCCACTTATAAGTCACGAAATGAAACAGAATGGAGAAAACGTCCATTTCCTGCAACAAGGGTACGTTCTCACAATATTATACAAAGACCTTTAGGACTAAAAGGTACTGCCTGTAATGCCAGCACATCCCTTCAATGTTTTGAGTTATTTTTTGACACTGATGTTTTTGAATCCTTGGTGAATTGTACGAATATATATATAAATACTATAAAGACTAAATACCAAAGAGAACGCGATGCGAAGCCTACGACTCTCACTGAAATGAGAGCGTTTGTTGGGTTACTTATAGTAATCGGAGCCAATAGATCTGGACGTCAAAATCTTAAAGACTTTTGGGACAACTCCATTGGGACAGGCTTTGAGCTGGTGTATCTCACAATGTCGATAAATAGATTTCGTTTCCTATTACGATCTTTGCGATTTGATGACATCCGCGATCGCCCTCAAAGACAAGAAATCGATAAACTTGCTGCCATACGGTACTTTATTGAGGGTATGAGAAAGCATTGCTTAGAATATTATACTCCAAGTGAACACATGACGTTGGATGAGCAACTCGTAGCATTTAGAGGTCGATGTGCATTTATAATATACCTACCCAACAAACCGGCAAAATTTGGAATAAAAATATTTATGGTAGTGGACACAAAATGCCCGTATATTTACAACTTTGAAGTTTATTGTGGTGAACAACCAGAAGGGCCATTTCGTGTATCCAACAAAGTTGCAGACGTCACCAACAGATTACTAGAGCCACTTATAAATATGGGATGCAATGTTACGATGGATAACTGGTTCACCAGTTATCCAGTGGCATTGCAGCTTTTGGAAAAAAGAATTACTGTTGTCGGCACTCTCAAGAGTAACAAACCAGAAATACCCACAAATTTTAAGACTAGTCAGGGCCGACAAATAAATTGCTCTTTATTTGGGTTTCAGAAAGACTGTACACTTGTCAGTTATGTGCCAAAAAGAAACAGAACAGTCTTATTATTGTCCACAATGCACCACGATGAAGCAATAGATGCTACTACCGGCGACGCAAGAAAACCTGAAATTATAACTTTTTATAACCACACAAAGTGTGGGGTGGATATTGTGGATAGGATGTGTCGTCAATATGACGTATCTAGAAATAGTAGGCGTTGGCTTCTAACCTTATTTTTTAATTTTTTGAATATTACAGCTATAAATAGCCTAGTTATTCATCAGCTGAATAATTCAAATGAAAAAATCATCAGACGCATTTTTCTTCAGTCTTTGCGGTTTGAGCTTGTAAAACCATTAATTTTAGAACGTATTTATAAGGATAATGTTCCAAGGAGCATCAAAACAAAAGCCAAACTATTGTTGAACATATCAGAAGCTCCTCAACAAGGAAATATGCCAATTCGTGGCGGAGTTGCACGCTGTGCATTTTGTAGCAGAATTCGCGATCGCAGCACAAGGAAAACATGTTCAAAATGCTACAGGCGTATATGTAGTGATCATCAAATTTTAATTTGTCCTTCTTGTAACGAAAATTAAAAAAAAATATTTTAAAACAAACTTAAAAATTAAACCAAAAGTTGATTGATCTCAAAGAAGTAAAAATATTTGATTTTTTAAGAAGTCTGAAGTTTTGTTGATATTATTTAGTTTAAGAAAGAGAAGGTTTTTTTTTTAATTTCAGTTTACTTAATAAATGTCTTTAATAACAATAAATGAGTTTTATTTTGAAATAACACCGATATCTTTAATTATATTTCAATTTTAAATGGGCTACAAAGGTAGCCCACGCGAGCACTCATGAACCTTTTTGAGGCGCGTGCACCGTAGTGTTAATAAGGCGAATAAGTATAGACAGACAGTCCGACACTTGCGTATTTACAATATTACTATGGATTAGATTTTAAAGGATTACAACATGAAGCAACTCACTTCGTCCCGTCGAGACGATGTGCGGCGCACGTCGTCGGAAGGCCAGCGCGAGTGTGAGCGAGTGTCGTCGGAGCGCGGCTCCGGCTCCTTCCACCGGTCGTTGCGAGGCGGCTCGCTGTTGAAGTCCTCGTCGCGCCGGATGTCGCGCGACGCACCGAACTTCTCGCCGCCGCCGCCGCCGCGACCGCCGCCACCTCCGCCTCCGCCGCTGGCCCAGCTGCCGCGGTCGCCACCGCGATCGCCCCCGCGGTCGCCGCCGCGATCGCCCCCGCGGTCGCCGCCGCGGTCCGGCTCAGCCCACCGCTCCGACTCGCCATTCTGGTAGCCACCATCACGACCTGCAAATGAGAAGTATACATAATAATATTTTCAATACTTGTCTTTTTAGCCATACCGGAAAATAGTGCAATCGCGCTCCTATATCGTGTACACCAGTGTAAAATAACAATTCAGACTCTAAAGGTAGCCGACATTTGTCTAGCGATCGGAATGCTACCTTTAAAGTAAGATACAATCAAAAGCGAGGATAAAGTTAAAATTTTTAAATTTATAGAACCAATTTGTACGAATGGAGTCACGAAAAGGATTTTAAGTAAAAAAAATTTGTTCCCTACTACTAGAATAGGTACTTCAAAAAAAAAATCCTAAGTACGAGGTGACTAGTTAACTTGTATTTTATAGCATCACATACCGCGGTTTCTGCGCGGGAATCGCGAGTCGTAGCCGCGATCGAAGTCGCGGTCACGGTCGCGGTCGTCGCGCCGCCCACCACGGTCGTACGTCCTAGCGTTGCCTCCTAATGATGAACGGTTGTCCTTCGCGTCGCTGGGACGAGACTCTAAGCTTGAGCGCTTAGGTTCTTCACCTACAAAATAGGTTTAAAATACATACCTACTATAAATCAAAACGATAAAGAATTTTAGATAGCAATCTTTTGAGGTGTAGAAAACTAAGAAACTTTGGTTATAATTAGGCATTGGATTATATGCATTCGCATATTTGCTTATGCAAATGCATATAATGGCACATTTTAGACGATAGTGCATATTTTGGTAATTTTTCATTGATTGTGCATATTTCAGTAGTTTTGTGCAGTCGTAACCTCCAAACTAGCTAATATGATATACACCGAGGGTATGAAACACTGAAACAGAGGTACTAGACATCAAAATACTACAAAAATATGGTCCAAGGACCAAGCCAAATTTAAAGGCTTCCGCAATACACCCGATACAATATTTTCCTACAAATAAAGTCTTTTTTTGCAGGACATCATTTGAAAAAAAAATTGAGTATAATTATAAATTCCATGACATATTTTGTTTCCTCAAAATCGTAAAATTTTGGTAGAAAATTAATTTTTGATTTGTATACAAAATTAAAAAGCCTGGATTTGATGTAATGGTGAAAAAAAGAAAATTTTGTCTAATATCAAAATGTTGTGCAATAGTTTTTTTTTTTAATGCAATACAATTTGACATAATATTTAGTGGTAAGTAAATATAACATTATTGATACAGAAAATAAATACATTTAAAACTGTAAAGCAATCATAATAATTTATAATATATTAAATTTTGACGACCACTGTGGTCTGTGGCTCAATTCGTTGAGTGTGTGGCAGCTCAAGCCGGGGGTCGCGGGTTCGAATCCCGCCGACGGAACAAAAAGTTTTTCAATGTTCCCGAGTCTGGATGTGTATTAAATATGTGTATAATATAATAAAAATCTTAAATATAATATGTATAGTATAAATTAATTAAATATATTTCCGTTGTCTGGTACCTGTAACACAAGTCCTTCAGGTACTTAGCACGGGGCCAGACTGACGTGGTGTAAAGCGTCCATAAATATTATTATTATTATTATATATATGATTTTTAACCACTCTGTATTATAAAAGCAAAGGAGAAATCCTAAATTTATTGATAAGCCATTACCATGACTCATTAGTTTAGTAATGGAAAATACCATTACAATTTACAATTGAGTTCAAATAAAGTACACTCATTCAGTTTTTTTTAGGGTTCCGTACCCAAAGGGTAAAAACGGGACCCTATTACTAAGACTTCGTTGTCTGTCCGTCTGTCTATCTCCAGGCTGTATCTCAAGAACCGCTATAGCTAGACTTCTGAAATTTTTACAGATTGTGTATATCTGCCGCTATAACAACAAATACTGAAAACAAAATAAAATTAATATTTAAGGGGGGCTCCCAAACAACAAACGTGTATTTTTCGGCCTTTTTCGCTCTATATCAATAATGGCAAGAGGTAGGCAATTTTTCACACATTCTTTTGTTATATGTGTATTTTAATATTTAATAATAATATTAAAATAAAATAAAAATTTAAGGGGGGCTCCCATACAAAAAACACAATTTTTACCCTATTTTTGCTCTGTATCGGTACGGAACCCATCGTGCGCAAGTCCGATTCGCACTTGGCCGACTTTTTTACTTTATTCATGCTTTAATACAGAGGATGTAATCTAGAGTTGGAAATGTCATGATATCAATAAAATATTATCATTGGTAAATTTTTACATTTGCATTCATGACCTGGCTGGCTGCATGTAACATCCGTTTTCCGTATTCGGAAATCCGAATGCTTGGAATCAGATGAAAATACATTAACAGCCTAACACAAATAGATTTTAATTACCTTTGGCCTCCAATTGCCTACGCAGATGCGGAGGGATATAGCGGCCAGCACTCTTTGGAGCCTGAGGCTGCAAGTCCAGACCAGCAAGCTAGAAATACATTAATAAATCTATTAAATAAAATAGTGTTAAGATAGATGAAGTAAATAAGCAATATTGCTTTATAAGTGCTTATTACTTGTTGGTAATAATTATTAAATATTTATGATGACAAGTTTTTGAGACTAATTATCATCCCGAATATTGGATGGATGGATGGAAATACAGTAGGGTCTCGGTAATCCGGACTCCCGCTTGTTCGGTGATCGCTGTAATCCGGCCGGCCAATGGGATTCGCAGAGGAGGCCGGCAAGAGTAGGTGCGGGCTGTCATGAGCCAATGCGCTGTCAATCTTTTGTTTATCGCCTTTCATGTACATAATACGTACACTGTCAATTTAGCATGTTCGCTAACATCATGATTCATGGCACCGCCACGTAAACATTCGACAATCGACATTGACATTAACCCGTCGATCGTGGGAAAACAAGACACAATAGATATTCTATTGTGATTTGTGTCTCGTTCACCGGTGAGCGTATGGGGCTTGATGAATTAAAAGTCAAATTGCGGATTATATAAATGTTAGATAAAGGTGACCGAGCAATGACAGGGTAGCTCCCTGTCATTGCTCGGAAGTTTGGTATAGGCAGGTCAACTGTAGGCGACATAAGAAAAACAAAGACAAACTCTTTAAGTTTGTTAGCCCAGAATGTGGTCCCGGTGTACGTAAAACACTGAAGAAATAGGAAAATCCTATTTTAGAAGATGCTTTGTTTACGTGGTTTTTTTTTACCATTAAATATTGCATACTGTAATCCGGACGCCTCGATAATCCGAAAAGGGTCTTGTTTTTGCCTCTCCGGATTAACGAGGCCCTACTGTAACTTAATTGATGATATGAGTGGATGAACTGGTAAGTAATATTTTACAACATAAAAGCAATTACTCATTCTTTCCCTTATAATTTAAACAAACCTTGTATCTTATCTACTTCATCATCTGGCTAATACATATATCTCTAGATAGAATGCACATTTTTTTGATTTCAAATCATTTTCCTGGTCCTAAAGGCTCCATTTAAATACAAAAAAAAAACACAGTTTTTTAATTGTACTACCCACTTTATCCGCTCATGTCTTGAATTACCATAATATGTGATTTGATTACAACAATATGTGTAACCTATGTCAAACAAAATAATTGTTATCTGTACATTCACCCCCTATGATTGTTAAAAGGTTGTTTTAATTATTTGTTTATTGCTAAATTATGGGATATACAAATTAGGGGATTGCATTA
The DNA here is from genome assembly GCA_905187585.1 of Cyaniris semiargus. Lineage (NCBI taxonomy): Eukaryota > Metazoa > Arthropoda > Insecta > Lepidoptera > Lycaenidae > Cyaniris > Cyaniris semiargus. Next base: position 8,460,527 of record LR994554.1, on the reverse strand, counting down.
TTTCCAAAACCACAAACTTCAAAAAATTATGAATTCATATTACTACAGATATAACTACATTGACTCACATAACTTTGGATTTTATACCCAATAGTTGTTATAAGCAATAAACACAATTATTACATTATACATAATATATTGATCAACTAGCTATTGGACTAAATAACTAATGAATTAGCAAGGTCATATGGCAAAGAATGCAAAGGATGGTAGTATTTAACAGAAAATAAGTAGCAAAAAGTACGTGTATATCCCTCAATAGATTTGTATTATACTATCTTTGTCAGTTTTGCTACATGTAAAAAATGTTGTCCAGTTCCAACCATAATTTGCAAAAAAAATTCCATAAAATGAGAGGATTTTTTTACAAGATTATGGAAACAATGAAGCATTAAGCAATTCTTTATCCGGTTGATCGTGGAAAAACGAGACACAATAGCTTATCTATTGTTATTGCGGCCGCATGTGGCCGCTTGGGGCTTGATGAATTAAATAAGCCTTAAGTTATTCTGTCCATTTATTACTATTATAACTTATGATTTTTAAATTATCAGTACACAATGACACTTTACCCTTATAATTTAATTTCAACAAGGAAGTATGACTCATCATTGTGCATAAACTTTCTATGGAACAAATTTTGCTCTTGCAAAAGCATTAGAAAATTTTATAAGCACAGTTGGCAGGTTTGTCCTACATTTTATAAAAACCATTGTGTGTAAAATATGCAATAACTGTAACTTTAGTTACTTGATGTATGAATTAGAAATAAGTAAGCCATCAATAAAAAGATCCGGAAGGCATGCAATTATAATATAAATTACTAAATTATTGTAATATAGGGATTAAGGAGTCAATTTGAACGAAATTTTCACCCAAAGAAAGTGTCAAGCAATACCTATTACATAGAACAAGGATTATTTGCAAGATTTTATTTTTATATGTAAATTTATAATTTGAGTGTGCTCAACATACAAAGATATTGAATTTAAAGCATTTTATTGTGTATTTTATTTCAGAGCACATGTAGTTTTATTGAATGAAAAACGTAAGGCCGATTAATTAAAGCATGTTGTATATTTTTGACGTATGACGTAGCTCTGGGTAAAACTTTAGAATTACATTGTGCTGATAATGATTTATCATTTAACCTGTAATGGGGATCTATAAAATCTAATCGTCAAGGTACCCTAGAGAAGTAGTCGCCATGTTGGTAGGGCTAGACTGTAGACACGTAAAGATAAATTACCTAAAATTCTTAGAAATGAATCATCCTTAATGGATTTTTTCTGCATTATAATCGGAAGTTCAATGTGCTTCAATCATAGGTAATTAGATTTTCATTTAGTAAAGGAAAAATCAATACAAAGCATAAAAGTACATGAGGCACCGACCTGCTGCTCTAGACCTGTTCCATTTTGGTTGGTAACATTACTCATATTACTACCAAGCAGTACGTGTTTTTCGGAACGTTGCTCCAAAAATATTATAAAAACTCAGTCTACAATAAATTTAGCACAAACACAAATCACAAAATCACATGAACAGGCTAAAATTTTTCACCGAAACCACTTGGAAACCACTTTTCATTCGCAGTTTTTGCTTTTTTGTTCTCATTTGCGGTGTTGCAAGATTTAAATTTTTTAAATAAAGAGCAGCGCTCACGAGCGACATCTACTCTTTGAACATTCAATAACCAGTTTCTTTTATCATTGGACCAATGTTCGTCCATAGATAAAGTATTATAGTATAGATGTAATCTTAGCCCGTCATCGCGTGGCCATTTTGTGTGCGTTTATTTGAATATTTCTATTTGTCGATCATTTCGAAGCACATTATAATCCAGAAAAGAAAGTTATTTAGTTCATGATATCGATAAACTATAATTCAAGTAATGAGAATCCGTAAACACACCTAAAAAGCTATGCAATTTTGTAGCCAAATTTTTAATTGATGTGACATTTTTAGCACTAAGGCCTTATATAGCAGGAATAAGGGATTATTAAACTTATAAATAATCTTTTTAGCTTACAAAAAATACCGATTGAAAAGCCCAAAAAACGTTGTTCAAAACTTACGTATTTAATGTCAAATCCACGTGTTTGAGGCATTCATTGGCCGTTCTTATGGTTTATTATTTAGTAGCGGAACCACAAAACTCAACAATATCTAGCATAAAATCTTCACTAAAAACCTTTATTAACACTTTTATTACACGAAATATGCAGACCGACTCCTTTGTTATGTCCTGGTAAGTAGGACATAACATTACACGCTTTTGACGCTTATACACCGATATAAGGCTCTCTCCTATAGTCTATCTCAATGGGTAGACCTATATCACACAAAAACGTCATTTTTGACATGTGTTTGACAGTTTTCCTTTACCAGCAGCGTTCCCGTCAATGTCACCCACGTTCATTAATATTAATAACGACGCCCATTTTGGGCGTTTGACAGACGAGAGGTTAAAATATAGACTCGTAATTTCATAGACGTAGGTAGACGTAGAAGAAGTCCAAGCGATAGTCTACATAATAATATTATGTTGTAACCCAATGCTGTAACAATATGTTACAACATTGGTTTACAAGTTACAACCAATGATTAAAGTTTCTTTTGTCATTGTTAGTTACAACATAATGGAGAAGGATGTTTTATACTCGGCAGCACCGGAAACATTACTTCGGTTGGATATCATTTGGCGCCAATTTTTAAAAATATATTCTGTTGAACAATATTATCTGCACAGTGCACACCCTGATAATTATTTAATTTATTTCACAATTTTTGTGGTATAATTTATGAAAATAAAACTTATAACATATTTAAATAAAACATGTATTAGTTATATTGGTAAGTTACTAATAAATATTTGTTAATTTATCCAAGCCGATTTATATTATTTTACTACATGATGCCACCTACTTGTGTAATTAAAATTATTGGAACGAAGTTCCTTATCGCGCGTTGCGAAAGGGGGCTAGACGGAAAAAGTTGTAACGACACATTTTTATTAGTTCCTGCGCTGTAGGGGCAGAGGGCGTTCATGATGAATATATGTATACATAATATTATTTTTCACCTGTCACTGGTTGTTACAGCTGTCGGATTTTACGACTAATATGAGTAGTCCCTTCGATGTCGTTATAACAGATTTTGAATGTATTTGCAAAAAAAAACCACCAAACTGCTAATCTCGCGAGATCTCGAAATTGGCGAGATCTCGCAGTATTGTTATTCATAAACTCGCGATATCTCGCTTGAGTCCCAATCTCGCGAGATTTGCATTCCGTATTGATATAGTCCTTTGAGAGCCCCGCAGAACTTCTGCAGTCGAATGCTGATGTTACTTCGTGTCGTAAATCGTAATATGTAGTTATAAACACATTGAAAAGCACTCTTTTAGTTGTTACTACATTGGTAATTATCCTCCTGCGACCCATCTATCATCGAAGCTATCTCGTAGTATGCCATCACCACTTGTGATACTAATTGTAATTTGTTTAATGCAGTTTACAGTAAGCTGCAATTTTACTGTACTTAAGAGTTTATTAGAATCTAAAACTAATAATAATATATTATAATATATAATGCAAGTACTGACTAAAATCTATTTAAATATGATTCAGCTTCCGTACTTGGTTACTATTATCATTTATCTATTTTAATGTAATCGCGTAGGTAGGAACGGAAATCCTGACACCCTACATGAGATAAATCAGTGCGAAGCTGCGAGTATAGCGATGTCGTACACAAATATTCTGCTAATACTATTTTTCACCATAAAATATGTAATAATGGCTGCGTTTATTCCAAACGAGGAGGTCCCGGAGATTGTGCAAGAATACGACTTTGTGATAAAGGACGTGAAGTATGAAGACTCGCCTGTGGCATCCCCTTACGACTGTCCTGACGGATACCTGCTTGATATTAATGGAATTTGTCGTGAAGTGTGGTGAAGGAAAAAGCATTTGTGTACTAAATTACTTACATTATGTCTAGTCTCTGATTATACATACCTAAAGACGTACTTAAGAAAAGTGCAAGCACCTAAGTACATAGTTTTATTAGTGCTATTAGTGCCTTTTATTGTTTCTTGTCAATAAATCATAGCAAGTACTGATCTTATTTTATTCCTTTTTATCAAAATTTAATTAGTCGCCTAAGCATGTATATCTATACTTATATATACTAATGTTATAAAGCGGAAGAGTTTGTTAGTTTGTTTGTTTGTTTGAACGCGCTAATCTCAGGAACTACTGGTCCGATTTGAAAAATTCTTTCAGTGTTAGATAGCCCATTTGTCGAGGAAGGCTATAGGCTATATTTTATCACGCTAAGACTAATAGGAGCGAAGAAATAGAGGAAAATATGGAAAAAAATGGGGGAAATTATTTGAAAGGGCTTATCTCACGAACTACTGGAGCAATTTTTCTGTTATTTGGCACAGATAAGAAGTAGACCACGTGAAGGATCATAGGCTATTTTTTGTGGACTGATTTGTCTGTATAATATCTAATTTACGCGGGCGAAGCCGCGCCGAACGTCTAGTATTGTATAACTACATGCTTATAAAGTAGATCAATATTCAGTTTTTAAAAGTGTTATTCCTTAGTTGTTACAGTAAATGCATAGTTTTAAAATGTTATTTATCATTTAGTCATAACAAAAGAGAAACAAAAAAATCCTAACAAACATAGTAGGTACTTACTTACATGTACTTATTAGGTAAATTTTAGGTAATAATATATTGGAACAGGAAATTAATAAATAAAAACAGTTACAATAGATATATTTTTTTCCTTATAAAAATGGTGCAATAAACCTCCACGTATTCATCTGTTCCAAAATCGGGTTTGTGAAGTTTATGAAAGAGGTGGATCCTAAATTGGCGATAGAACTTGAGAACCTGTTGACGTAGCTGGTCACTAGTTCTTCGACGAATGAGTTGATGGCAGGATCTATTGCACTATCACCGATGGTACCTTCGATTTTAGACTAAAACATATTACATATTATTTAAAGATAGAGAAGATGATTCTAATTTTGTGGTTGGTTCAAGGACACTTACTTCAAAACCTGGAATTTCGAAAGAGGCTCCTTCTATTTTATCAATAACGAGGGACTTTCCGTTGTCCGATTGTTTTAGATACAACTTGGCTCGCAACCGGTAACCTTCTAAAACGATCCTGAAATGTAAAATAGCAACGTTTTAAATGCTACCATTAGATTCTGCAGTATAGGCGTTCATAAAATCTATACATATAATAAAACTGTAGAAATGAAAATTCTGTACATTAAAGATATTCAAAAAATAATAAGCGGGGGGTGTTACTACATCGCTATAGAAGCCAAAAATGTGGTTAGCTTTTTTGTCTGTCTGTCTGTCTGTCTGTCTGTATGTTTGTTCCACTATCACACGAAAACTACTGATTCGATTTGAATGCGGTTTTCGCAGATATATTGGTCTTCTTCCAATTTAACATCTGGTGTATAAAAAAAATTCCCCCCACCCCTCTAAAGGGACGAAAGAGGGGGTCAGATTTTGTATAAGACTTTTGCTTTAACACGAAAACTACTGATCCGATTTGCATACGGTTTTCGCAGATATATTTGTCTTCTTCCAACTCAAAATCTGGTGTATAAAAATCAACCCCCCCCACCCCTCTAAGGGGAGCAAAGAGGGGGTCAGATTTTGTATCAAACTTTTTTCTTTAATGGACTTACTTCATTTTTCCAACTTAACATGTGTATAAATTTTTTCCCCCACCCCTCTTAGGGGACAAAAGAGGGGGTAAGATTTAAATACTTAAAATGGCAAAACAACGTTTGCCGGGACAGCTAGTGCGAAATATTACGTAGTGACTATTATCCCGTCGATCGTGGAAAAACGAGACACAATAGCTTTAAGTCTATTGTTATCGCGGCCGCATGTGGCCGCTTGGGGCTTGATGAAATAATTACCTTTTCGGGACGAATATTTCAAGACTATTAGCCAAAACGATTCATCCATTCTCGGTTTAAAGCAAGACTATTTTCTTAAAAGCTATTGCATAGCTTTAATCGCGGGCTATGAGCGCGGCGACCGAATCAAGAAATTACGTAACGAAAAAAACCTTCGGCACGGTGTTTGTGTGCATGCGACTAGACGTATGGGAATTATAATTGCCTATGTTGATAAAAAATGCTATAGCTACAATAGCTTTACCACGGTAGTCTCCAAGTGCCACACGTATTTTTAATTTTTATTTACATAGTAATTTTTACTATGGCAAATTGGTTATTAACTGTATTTAGGTATAGTGTTATCTAATCCTTACCTAGCTTTTCCATTTCCATAAAAAGGTAATGTGGTTGTACTTGCAAAGATGCCAGTAAGGTCATAGAGTTCTGAAATAGACAGCAAATTTATATCCTAGGTATTAAATTATTTATGGAATTTCAAAGCACATTCAGTAAACATATCTAATGCTATAGGTACCATCGAGGAAATTGATTCCTAGGCAGTTGACAGACCAACGTCATTTGGTCGGATCATGTCAATTTAATGTTAATTATTGTGATCTGTCGGCTGGGTTTGACGTAACGCGATCAAATTACGTAGGTTCCCCATCTGCCTAGGAATCAACTTCTCTGATAGTACATACAACAAAATATAACAATATTATTATAGTGTTACTAGCTGTCCCGGCAAACGTTGTTTTGCCATATAAAGTATTTCGCCCATTTCATCAAAATAGATTAAATAGTTTAGGCGAAAATCATATAAAAGTTTATTGTGCGGGAACCGTACATTTTCCGGAACAAAAGGTATCCCTTTCGTTTCCCGAGACTCAAAGTATGTATCTCCATACCAAATTTCATCAAAATAGATTGAATAGTGAAGGCGAAAATCATAAAAGTTTATTGTGCGGGAACCGTACGTTTTCCGGAACAAAAAGTATCCCTTTCCTTTCCCGAGACTCAAAGTATCTCCATACCAAATTTCATCAAAATAGATTGAATAATGTAGGCGAAAATCATAAAAGTTTATTGTGCGGGAACCGTACATTTTCCGGAACAAAAGTATCCCTTTCCTTTCCCGAGACTCAAAGTATCTCCATACCAAATTTCATCAAAATAGATTGAATAATGTAGGCGAAAATCATAAAAGTTTATTAAAAATAGTTAAAATTGTGCGGGAACCGTACATTTTCCGAGACAAAAAATATCCCTTGTCCTTTCCCGAGACTCAAAGTATCTCCATACCAAATTACATCAAAATAGATTAAATAATTTGCCCGCAAATCATAAAAGTATATTGTGCAGTAACCGTACATTTTTCCGGGACAAAATGTTGGTCTCCGGGACTCAAAGTATCTCTATGCCAAATTTCAGCAAAATCGGTCCAGCCGTTTACGCGTGATGTCGTGACCAAGGGAAATACGGATTCATTTTTATATAATACTAGCTGACCCGACAGACGTTGTCCTGTCTTAACGATGATTATTTAATTCGAATTGGTATAATTAGGAAAAAAAGTAGATTAAAATTAGTATCTCTATGCCAAACATCAAAATAGATTAAATAGTTTAGGCAAAAATCATAAAAGTTCATTGTGCGGGAATCGTACATTTTCCAGGATAAATAGTTTCCCTTGTCCTTTCCCGAGACTCAAAGTATCTCCATAACAAATTTAATCAAAATAGATTGAATAGTTTAGGCGAAAATCATAAAAGTTTATTGCGCGGGAACCGTACATTTTCCGGAACAAAAAGTATCCCTTGTCCTTTCCGGAGACTCAAAGTATCTCCATACCAAATTTCATCAAAATAGATTGAATAGTTTAGGCGAAAATCATAAAAGTTTATTGTGCGGGAACCGTACATTTTCCGGAACAAAAAGTATCCCTTGTCCTTTCCCAAGTCTCAAAGTATCTCCATACCAAATTTCATCAAAATATATTGAATAGCTTACGCTCAAATCATAAAAGTATGTTGTGCAGTAACCGTACATTTTTCCGGGACAAAATGTATCCTATGTTCTTTTCCGGGACTCAAAGTTTCTCTCCACCAATTTTCAGCCAAATCTGTTCTGCCGTTCTTGAGTTATAAGTGGTGTAACTAACACGACTTTCTTTTATATATATAGATATATGTTACCGTTAGAATGCAGAATACGTTAACGTGCACATTACCTAGGTAATTTGCAGATTCCCTGATACCATCCGTTAAAGTGTAAAATTTAAATAAAAAAAGATTATATTTGTACTTAATTAGTTTGCATTCTCTTCCTTCGTAAAAGTCCTAAAAACTTTGACTTAAGCTTGTTTTTCATTCACTGTGTTGTGTTGATTGGTTTTTTTCCTAGATGATACAATTTGTTATATTTTATTAGTGGAGTAACATTTTACTTAAAATTTAATAATTTATTCCTTTGTTTATGTCCAAAAAATTATATCATAATTCTCTACAACTAAATAACACGTTTTATTCAAACAAGAACCTATTTTATGTTATTTAATGAGAATAGAATAAACTTTTTGCACTTAAACTGACTCACCCAGATAATCTGCAGAATACCTTGTTAATCTGCAGTCTAACTGGTTTACGCACATTAGCGGTAACATATAGATAACTTAACCTACGCGTAGTTTTCACAGTTACACGTGTTTTCAAGAAAAAGTTATAAGTTTAATAATTTACCAGTGCTAACATCTATCCTTGGAATAGAGATGTCCATATCAAACGTAAGGTCTGGTAGAGCCAAATTATTTCTGTGAACGACGAATGTGCTAAGACCACTGACGATACTGTTTTTCATATTCAAGTTGAAGCTGAAATAGGATAAGAATATGTAATTATAAATTACTAGATGACGCCCGCAACTCCGTTGCGCCAAAATTCGTTTATCGCGCAAGAACCGTACATTTTTCCGGGATAAAAAGTATCCTTTCCCGGGACTCAAAGTCTCTCCATACCAAATTTAAGCAAAATCGGTCCAGCGGTTTTTAAGAGGTAACAGACAGACAAAAAATCTGCCAAGTGCGAGTTGTACTCGCGCACGAAGGGTTCCGTACTACAGACCAAAAATAGGCTAAAAATTGATTTTTTTTGTATGGGAGCCCCCCTTAATTATTTAATTTATTTAAATTTTATAATTAATTATTAACGTACAAATACAATTAAGTATTTTGAGAACATTTCAATTGCCTATGTGTTGCCGTTATTGATTAAGAGCAAAAAATAGCAAAAAAAACACGTTTGTTGTATGGGAGCCCCCCTTAAATATTTAATTTATTTTATTTTTAGTATTTTTTGTTATAGCGGCAACACATATACATAATCTGTGAAAATTTCAGAAGTCTAGCTATAGCGGTTCTTGAGTTACAGCCTGGTGACAGACAGACTGACAGACGGACAGACATCGAAGTCTTAGTAATAGGGTCCCGTTTTTACCCTTTGGGTACGGAACCCAAAAAGACACACTTTCGCATTTATAATATTATGGATACGAACAATTTATTTAGTGATCCATTTTCTCACTTCGACTCGTTTATATATAGACTCCATATTAAGTATATAGAGGCTTTGGTCACTCTTTTGGGAATTACAGACAAAAGACTGAACACTGATGAGTATAATAACATAGGCCAACAAATGAAAATGCCCATGAAAATAAATTGCAAGATGATTCTGAAATAGACTAAAATGCGAGATTTTAGAAATTTCGGAATAAAATATCTTAAAAACCTGAGCTGATAGAAAGAAAATATGTTAGAAACATATTATGATCAGGGCACAAAGTTCTTACAGGAACAGCTTTTAGTTTTCAGGAATCAAAACTGCTGTTGGTCTGTGTAATCGCAAAGTTAGCGATTCTAACTTACTTTATAGGACCGGCTGGTACCTGTAGATGGTACTCTTCCAGTTCGTACGGGTCTAGTCGAGGGATACCCAACAGTTTGGATCCATTGTGAATCACTTGGCGAATGTATACAAACAACATTCGCATTAATTCATTTATAATGGCGTTTCCATCCAATTCATCGAAGGAATCTAGAAAAATCTAGAATCATTACTCTGATGCTCTGATAAGTACCATCGGAGAAATCGATTCAAAGGACAAATGGCAGACCTTCGTCATTTGGTCGGGCTATGTCAATTAAATGTTATTCGTAAATTGTCGTCTGGGTTTGACAACGCGACCAAATTATATAGGTTCGCCATCTGCCTATGAATCAACTTCTCTGATAGTACATAAATGTGTCACAACTCACAAACAATAATTGCGAAGGTATTAAAATGTCACCTTTAACAGCAACGTGATTATCATCGGGCTCTGACGGTGTAACTGCCATTATACAGAACAGAATGTATAGTTTCATGCTAAAAGCAAACGAGTTATTAGTTATACATATTATGCAGCTGTTCCAAAAAAAAATATTAAGTGACCATCAGCCCTGAATTTATAAATAGGCTGTATAGGGGCCTAGGGGCGGCAGCGTCCTAGGGCAGGGTTTCCATATAATACACGTTCAATATTTTGTAACAGCGCCCTTCTTTACTTAGCTATTACAAAAAGATACATAAATAAACACCTTTAATGATTGTTATATACATATATTTAGGTTAAGCAGGTAAATAATAATAAACAAATATTTACTTAATATCATCTGCCTGCTTTGTATAATTCATATTATTATAATTTTATTTTATAATATTTGTGGTTTCGGATAATGATGGAGGATCGACTCATGGCGCCCCTCTTGCCTTTCCACGGCGCACCAGAGCGCCGCGGCGCACAGTTTGGGAACCCATGTCCTAGGGTATAAGCGTCATAAGGAGGCGATAGATTTTATACATGGGGCGGCGGAAATAAAGTGACCTACACTAATAAAAAATATAAATTCGGCACTGATGAGTGATGACCAGCATATAAGTTTATATTATGGTGGTCCTTCGAGTCGGATTATAAAATGATATTTACATTCTACAATAGGTTTTTAGTAGTGACCCACCGAACTTTCGGTTTCGGTTTCGGCCAGTTTCGGCCAAAAAATCTAGTTTCGCCCTTAGTTTCGGTTTCGGCCAAAATATAGCCGAAACTTTCGGCCCCGCCGAAACTCTAGTGTTCGTGAATTTTCGTGCGTCGTTCGGTAAACTTCGCAGTTAACTCGTGCTTGCTCGGCGGCGAGGCTCTGGCTCATTTCGCCACCGTCCATTTAATCGTGTTTTGTGGCTATGTTTTGCAAATTAATGCCAAATTACTGAGTATTTTTTTTTATTAGTACTGTGTTTTATTTTCATCAAATTGTCTATACTTATTCTTATCGAACATTAGAGGTGTATTGTTGAATTTTATTCCTAAACGTTTATTTAATATATTATGTACCTGTTGGTGAATTACGTGCTACGTTCATATTTTAACAATGTTTCCCAAACAAACGATTAAGTAAATGCTATGATAAATTGATTATATTGTGTGTGAAGTTTATTTACTTAATAATTTTGTTTCACTATGAGATATAGGTTATCCTGTAATAGTAGATAAGTTTGTTTTATAAATATAGCTTTTTCTCCACCAGACTTGCAATATAGAGCAAAGTCGACACAAAATCACTCTGACATTGGCAACTCACTGAGAATGCCATAATAAAAAGAAGAAGAAGAGCTTGCGAAATTTTTCTAGTCAATCATCTTACCGTTCCTATCCTGCTAGAATAATATCTACTCCACTTCCCCGTAATCTTCACACTTGCGGCCCTCATTACACAAGTCGACAAAAAATATTTTTTTCTTTTGCCTGTTACTTAATGACTATTATCTCATTATTAGCATTGAAAATTAACCAGAAACAAAAATTAAAAAAAAAAGAAAGTAAGCTTTTATAGTCAAGCCGAAGATAAATAAAAATATAAGATTTTTTCAAAATTCTTAGAGACTAACGCTTATCGTGACCAAGATAAAGGGGTTTAGGGGGATATCAGAGTTGGAACGGGAAGTTTGCCGCTGGCACTTACTGTGCGTATTAAATTTTTATAGAAATTATGAGTTTTATGTACTTTAAAGGGCAAAAATATCTTTAAAAATGTGTAAAATGGACGTAAAAAGTTTTTGCTTTATTTGTGGAAAATTTATTAAAGTAAGAACGAAAAAGTTACTTGCACCGACAAACAAAAAATGTATCAAGCCTTTGAAACTAATTTTAAACTTCCTATTAAAAACCAGAAAAAATATGGGTGCCACATACCTCACATACTTATTAAAGAGGCATGCTACAAGCTATGTTTGGAGTATGCTCACCTAAATACAAAAAAATATCAAATTTTAAACCTAATTTATATAGGTATATTTTTTCTTCTAATTATTTTTTAGTGAATGTTAGTAATTATATAAATTAAATAAATAATATTATATTTTATTCTTTTGATACATAACTGAAAGAAGAAAATTCAGGTTTTTTTCAAAATTTCAAAGTTTCTATAGCAGCAAACTTTATGAGTTAAAATCATTGTTTCTCTAATTAATTAAGTGTAAGACATCCAAATTGGGTACACAGAATTCAGGCACAAAAATTGTGTTGACTAGTGTTATCTTAGGTTTAAGCTGCGCGTCCACTGGATCGGAATTGGAGCTTACGGAGCGGATGGAGCGTCGTCATTTACGAAATGCCGGTGCGTCCACTGCATTCGCATTCAGCATCAGCAATTTAGGTTTTTGTAAAGCAACTATCATCGCCTATTTACGTCAGAGCTTGAAACGTTCGGAATTCGATTGAAGCGTTCACTGCGGATGACGTCATCTGCATAAATACCGGTATTAGGCGCAGAAATGCCGATCCAGTGCACGCAGTACCATAGAAATCAATACAAAGCAACAAATCCGTCCGCTCCGTAAGCTCCGATTCCAATCCAGTGGATGCGCAGCTTTAGTGGCAAAACGTCTTCTGAACCAAAAAATTGTGACACCAACTGCAAGTTTACTTAGTAATTTTGTTTTGAACTTCGACCGCGGTCTGTGAGACTGCATGTCCGTGTTTTCCACACAAAGAATATGACTGCAATTGATTGTGTTTTCAGTAGTAAATGCCTAGAAATAAATTCTGCTCATGTCTTTAAGGGAAATCTTTCATTCTAATACATTAAAAACTTGGAATCGGATAAAAAAAAAACGGAATATGATACTGAAAAGTTTCCAGGGAACATATTATTCGAGTCTAAGATTAATAATATTTATTTTAAGAAATGTCACAAAAAGTAAAAAATCCGATTTGGCACTTTTTCTTATGTGTTAACAAATGTTACAGAACAAGAAATTTTAGTAAATAATCGTCATTTTAAAAGTTTTATCAAGTTTCGGTTTCGGTTTCGGTTTCGGCCGAAACTGAGAGTAAGGCCGAAAGTTCGGTTTCGGTTTCGGCTGAAAAATCAGTTTCGGTCGGACACTAGTTTTTAGATATAACATCATATCTCTAGGTCTAAGACTACTTACAATTTAACTTCTTGATTAGATAGCACAGCCTGGTCATGTCTTGCTATGCTATGCCTCTTAGGTTTTATATTTTAGTTAAAACTGATCCACAAATCGGTAAATCGTCCGCAACCACAGCATGGCTTTGTCACGGACAATGATTCTGTGCGCTATAAAACCTACTGTAGTAAAACTGTAAAACCGAATGAGCCAAGGGTGAGTTGGGAGTGTTAAATATTAAATTTTAATAAAGATTTCTTATTACGTAATACGAAAATAGTTTCAACGAATATTTTTGACTTGTCACAAATTTAATTGCTCATAATAGTATTAAGTGCTACCCCAATATTTTAAGTAAAAATAGATTACTAATTTGCTTTATTTCATTTATCTTAGCTTGTAGATGTTAATGCTATCATGTTAGTAAACTTGGACCATTATTACAGTCTATAGACCAACACTAAATCCAACGATGAAATAGAGAAGTGAACAAGCCTACAACTCTTCCTATGGGTACGGAACTGCGGACTAAGGAACCCTAATAGACCCTTACATTATACAAATGATAAAATAATTGATGCCTTGTTATGTTTGACAATAGTAATGCATAACAAAATTTTATTATTATGGTCACAGCCCACAGTCAAGGTCAAAAACACCAAAACAAATCATGCCAATACTATTTAAAACTTTAATTAACTGACCATTTAAATTTCTATACAGTAAACGTCGGTACCAAATGCCTTGATAGCACGTTCGAAGTTCGAAGGTACTACAATATACAGCATGGTTTTGGGTTTAATCAACCCATACGCCAGAAATGAGGGATAATTTAAGTAGGTACCTATGAGTCCTGAAAGGACTTCCCAAACCGACTTTGGATTTGTTGAGTATCTTATGACACGTGCGTGCGATAAATACGAGTAGAGTTGGGAAGAGAAGATGTAGGAAATCGTAAGTCTTTCCATAAACGCAGGAATTTCTTTTAATTTTTGCGGCCTCAGTGAGTTGCCAATATAAGAATTTCTTTGCTCATAATATGTATTATTCTGGATCTTATAAATCAACAAGGAACAGTACAGGCTTGTGGGCACTAAAAATAAAAGAACACAACTCAAACAATATAAATTATTAGATTATTATATTATCAGTCGTTTACATGAGGGGAGCGATGAAGCGCCAGGTGTCGAGCTGTTCCAGGATGGGGTTTCCGATGGCGACGACGGCTTGGGTGGCGAGATGCACCACCGCGCCGTGGAAGCGGTTGATGTAGCCGATGAGGACCTCCTCAACAATGGCGTTGACTATCGCGTCCATGTCACCACCGCCAATCGCGCCTTCGATCTCAGACTGGGGGTAGTTAGAAATAGGTGTGTTAGGTAAAGGGGTAAAAAATTCGGTCATTGAAGTATAGCTGCTTGTCACCTTACCCGCACGCTATTGGTGTCTCGGTTTTACGCATACTTTATGTGATGCGAAAATATCGCATGGGTTCTGCAATGTTTTCACGCTAGAGTCTACACTAAGAACCTGAATAGACCGGTAAAAAAAGTTTTTTTCGACGTTTGACAAAGTTTTTCTCAATATACTGATATGACGGTGTGCAATATGTTGGATTTTGTTCGGAACTCGGACTTGACGGACGTTGTTCGTAGAGTCAACATCCTGAGGATGCCCCGGTGTTGGGGCGAAACGCGCGTCGAGGTTTTCAACCTGCATGGTGGTGAGGAGCCTTGCACGGATTTGCCAACATTATTGCTTGTATGGCGGTGGTGTTTGCTGGTTCTTGCATGCGAGTGTACGCATAGGCAGTGTGGGAGAGGAGGGAGGTGCTGTACGCATGCCTATGCGTACACTCATTCATTTACGCGGAATATTGCTAAAAATAATAACAAACTAAATTTAAAGCTATGGATTTCCGCAAAGTAACGCCTGGTTCTATTAACTACTCGGATTATATTTTACCGTATGTGCTAGTAGCGTAGTAGTATGTTATACATTATCGACTAAACGGCCTCTCGACCAGTCATTTATAAAAAATAGTAAGTAATTTAAAAATAAAAATCATACCTTGAAGTGTGGCAGCTGGAAGGCAGCGTCTTCAATACGATCAATGATGACAGACTTGCCGTCCTCAGACTGGCCGAGGTGGAGCATGGCTTGGAAACGGAAGTTCTTCACTTCGAATCTGAAAACAAATGTTATTTTATTTGAAAATGGGGATGAGAAATTAGTATATTATTACTATAAAAAAAAACCTCTAGCAGAAAATAATGCAATCCGACAAAATATGGGGAGGGGGGTGTTAGGTTTTTTCGTTATGGAATTTCTTGATTCGGTCGCCGCGCTCAAAGCCCGAGATAAAAGCTATGCAATAGCTTGACAACAACCTACTTTTATCTAACCGTTCTTTGAACTAAGTATGCCTTCAATAAGTTCATTGAACGTTAGGTAATTAAAAGTTAAAACGCCATAAACACTGCCAAGTCTGAGTGTCATCCTCTTAAGTCATAGTTTTTAATTAACTAATAGTTTAATAGGTTGCTATGAGTCATATACCGATTCTCTATGAAGTCATAGGCCAAAACCGTGCAAAATTGAAATATTCCGAATCAGTCGATGAACTTTTAACAAGACTCCTCGTAAGGAGTATCCATTTGCTAGGTAAGTTAGTTAAGTCTTTGGTTCAATCAACACTGTAGAAATTCGGTCATTGACCTATCGTCTCTATCACTTAGGCACGATTATAGATATCTCTTTTTCACAAGTACTTAATAGGAACGTGATCTAGCAATATTTTCGCGTGATGTTAAAAGATAAAGTAGAATTATAATTACTGAATTTTCATGTGTAAGGTGACCGGGCTTTCGTAAGATATTATAGTACCGGGCTTTAGCGCGTGTTCAGACCAAACTGACTATACGCCCGCCGAATGTGAGCAGGCCCACTGTGAGCCCCAGTGTGAACGTGAAAATATACGGTATCGAATGTCCGCGCCTACGCCTAGCGTAATGGCGTATTGTCGGTTAGGTGTGAACGAAAAAGTGAATATGTATGGAAATACAATAAACTGCGTAACGTTCGCTCACATTCGGCGGCTCACAGTCGGTTAGGTGTGAACACGGCCTTAGTAAATTTTTAAAAAACAAAACCAAAAAAACTCTACCTTGCTTTTCCGTTTCCATAGATGGGGATCGCGGTCAGGAGATCACCGTTCAAGTCGTAAATCTCTGCAACATAATATCACTGATTACTAAATAATTACTACGTAAATAATAATTAATAACACATTTTATATAACTAGATTTAAGGTACGGCCTTAACTATATTGTATATGTTACAACTTGCAGCGCAATTTGTTTATCGCTTGGAGACCATAATCCATATATTTTTCGCATTATGAACTACGAGTAAGTATTTCATATTCTTTCCCGGGTCTTGAGTTTCTCCATAATGTACCAAATTAGTTTAAGCCTCAATGGTTTGAGAACAACAAAGAGACAGACACACTTATAATATTGGTATTGACAATAACAGAGTTTTACACTCTGGAACGAACTGTCACCAGCAGTATTTCCGGACCAATACGACCTGCGGAGTTTTGGCGGGAATGTGAAAGAGTGATGTTGTGTTTTTGTATTGTATTTTATGTGTATTTTCCTAAAATTGTGTTAATTGGGTTTTTAATGTGTAATATTGGTAGGATATTAACCATTAGATATTCGTTATCGTGCACAAGTGTGGGAAAGTGATGCAATATCCATAAACGTGCTATTTTGTGTTCCCTCCAAAACTCCATCGAAAGTTTCAGTAAAGCGTCTACCACTTTACTGAATCGACCGACTTGACTTTTTGACTGTATTGACTTTTACTTAGACTTTGACTAGACTTTAGACATGACGATATAGTAAAACGTTGATGAAAACTATTATTATACCTTTGTATGTGGCAAAGTACACCCCCGGTGTCAGTGCCAAAAGCCAAAAAAATAAAAAAAAACATAAGACCTGCAAACCTTCAATAAAATTAAATTAAGAAATCTAAAAAAAACCCCGCCAAATAACTTTAAAAAGTATTGAAATAATATTTACTGACTGTAAGTTCAAATAATTCCTAAGTGTAAAGTAATATTTTAGTCCATAATTGTTGTCACTTGTCACGGTGTGTCGGGGGACCGCCAAGTAAACTACGACAACAGCGAGTTTTGCATTTTGTATCGACATAATAGTCGCTGATTGTCTCGATTCGGTTCGCATGTTATGTGAAATCAAACATCTACATTAACGGTCCCCCGACACACCTTGACAACAATTATGGACTTAAATATTACTTTACACTTAGGAATTATTTGAACTTACAGTCAGTAAATATTATTTCAATACTTTTTGAAGTTATTTGGCGGGGTTTTTTGTTTTCTTAATTTAATTTAATTTTATGCTTTTTAAACTTGTGTTGGTTATAGTGCAGAATAATTCCTATCAACAGGATCAAAAAAAAGGATTGCCCGTGGCAAAATGATGGGGCCCTATCAGTAAAAGTCGTCAAGTTACTAATAAAACAATGTATAAAAATTAAAAAAAAATTCTCACCTCAAAGCCTTTTGGGCCGGGGCCCTTTTGGGTCGGACCCGTGGCATTTTGCCAGCCCTGCCACCCTATAGTTATGCCACCATGGGCGACGGTAGTTGCTTTCCATCAGGGGACCCGTTTGCTCGTTTGCACCCTCTTTTGATGTGGTCTAAGATCCACCCATAGAACGACCTTCACCGAGCTGGTTAATGGATGAAAAGTATTTTATATTCAATTTTATATAACAAATTTATTGATATACGTAATATCAATAAATTTATTGCTAGTGGGTTGCCTAAAAAATTTCAGTCCAGAATAAAAAAATAAAAACCGGCCTAAATGAATGTACCATCGAGGAAATTGATTCCTAGGCAGTTGACAGACCAACGTCACTTGGTCGGATCATGTCAATTTAATGTTAATGATGATCTGTCCGCTGGGTTTGACGTAACGCGACCAAACTACGTAGGTCCCCCATCTGCCTAGGAATCAATTTCGCTGATAGTACATATTTAAAACGTATTAACACTACTAACAACATCATTTTAGTCAATAACTTATGAAGTCTTCTTAGCCGTGATAATTTTCCTTTTAAATTCAGCATATTTCCTACTCCCGTGAATTTTTTCACATTTCCAGAAGCAACCGTTTAGCTGGTAGGGGGGGGGGGGGGGGCTCTGGACTCTAACGATTTTTTCCGCTTTGAAACTTCATATTTCACAAATGGATCCCGAAATCAGAAAATGATCTATTAATACTCGTAATATTTTTAAAAAACCTATCCAACGACACCCCACACGGTGGGGTGGACGCGAAAAAAAAAATCATCCCCGCTTGATGTGTAGGGGAGGTACCATAAAAAAAAATATTTTTAAGATTTTATATACCATTTTGTTGTCATCATTAATATGTGCATACATGCCGAATTACAGCTTTGTAGGTCCTATAGTCTCTGAGTAAAACCGCGGACAGACAGACAGACAGACGGACAGACGGACGGACAGACCGAAACTATAAGGGTTCCTTATTGACTACGGAACCTTAAAAAAACAATTAAAAATATATTTTTTTAACATTAATTTCACTTAGACAAATTCCATACCAATCGAAAGTATGAAGCCCGTAGAATATGCAAACGTTAGGTTGTCTATTTCTTTCCCGTCACAACTCTTGGCCTACCCAAGAGTATAATAAACAGCCAACAGGTAAATCGAGGAAATTGACCGGTCTGGTTAATGCTTATTGCATATTCTACGGGCTTATTCTGGACTGAAATTTTTTAGGGAACCCACTTGCAATAAATTTATTGACATACGTATTTAAATATAAAATACTTTTTACCCATTAACCAGCTCGGTGAAGGTCGTTCTATGGTGGGATCCTATACCAATATTTAAAAAAAAACCATCAGTGTAGTCGTAACAAAATGATCACCTGTGCTGACGTGTAGCTCGGGTACGGAGATGTCTAGCCTGAAAGTGAGCTGGCGGAGGTTGAGGGTGCTGGTGTGGACCACGAAGCCGCCGATGCCGGTCATCTCGACATTCTTCAGCTGGAGATCGAGGCTGCAAGAGTTGAATATTTCATTTATTTATATTTCATCGTTGCCACTGCTGTAAAAGATACGGTTTGTACGCAATTCACCTTTGCGCGCTTGGAATTTAATGACTCGTAGAACCTACAAAATATAAGTAAGATCCCCTAAAGATACCTAGAACAAATAAGACGTTTTAAATTGCACTTTGGGAATCGTTTTCCTGTATTTTATTAAACGTTGTATAAGAGACGAATTTGTCATTGAAAATATATAATTATTAACTACCTAGCTAAAAGCCGGGCTTTGTGAGGGCTCGGGCATCACACCTTGACTAACTGATGATAACACGTCATCTACATATAAATAAAAATTACTACGTTAAAGCACAAATCAATAGGCGTGATAGTGTACCACAAAATGATCACGATATGGGGGGTATACTAGGACTCGCTTCGCTCGCCCTGATTAAGTGCTTTTAGACAACCAGTTGGAAGAAAGGAATAATTCAGTTTTGCCGCCTCTCATTTTTTGCTGCTCTGGGCAAATGTCCGGCTCACCCCCCCCTAGATCGGGCCCTGTAGATAACATCTCAACTCACTTGATCAGACCAGCGGGGACCTGCAGATGATACTCATCCAGGTAGAGTGGGTCCAGGGGCGGGATGCCGAACAGGATGGAGCCGTTGTTGATGATGTTGCGGATGTAGGCGAAGAGCTGACGGACCAGCGCATTGATGAGGATGTTGCGGCCCTGGACGTCCGACACCGAGTCGTCGAGCTGGACCTCTGGGGCGGAGTCCACGGAGTCTAGAATGGAAGGAATAGAGGAATGGAAGGTTAATATTGGAGTAACAAAATGCTATCGTATGAAATAGGTTACGGATTTTTTCTGGTAGGTATTTGATTTGTTTAACACCTCCATCGTGGGTATCGCAGACACAATAGATTTTCAATTGTAATGCGATAGCCGGCTGCTGCTTGGGATTGATGGGTTAAACAAAATTTGGTACCTACCTACATCTAATATATAAAATTCTAAAATTTTGTATGTACATTCGTTAATCCTGAGAAAAGGTTTTTATCTACTTTTTTGATACTAGAAATAATTTATATGGCAAAACAATGTTTGCCGGGTCAGCTATTATTTTGTAAAATTTAAGCCCTTACCTACGCCTGATTGCCACCATGATCACGCAGCTGTTTTTAGTATGCACAATCAACGTCGATCATGAGCAATTAAAGATAAATATAGGTTTGCAATCACTAATTAGTAATTTCATATTATACATACCTACAACGACGACACTCTGGCCGTCTAGTTGAGGTGCTGCGGCCGCGAGGGCGCACAACGACAATACTAACAAGAACTTCATGCTGGAAATAAATTTAAAATAAGTTTATAAGTCTAATTTAGAGTAAATGTCGGTTATTATGACTCATGAGTTGCCTCTCTTCTTCTTTACCTACATGTATGAATGGTATAACGAGTTATTATTTAACGCAGGTTAACTTTAGTCTTGATCTGTGCTAGTGTTTTATTTATTTTATTTTTATTTTATACTTTTTGCACAATGTACAATGGCGGACATAATTCCATACAGCATTTTCTAATTTGCTGTTTTCTTCCTTTAACATCCAAAATGTAAATTTTCCAACATTCGTAATGAGAGCCTCGCCCTTAACTCTATTATTAGTAAAAAAAATATCTTCCTTACCTTTCAGTTATCCGATTTCTTTCGAGTTTCCAACTGTATTGAGCAAGAGTAATTAAGCGATTTTGTTTTTCGTCATTATCTACAGATAAGCGATCAATTAAAATATCGTGATTAATTTAGTATGATTCCTCGTTGATAACACAAGCAGATATTTTATATAATGGCTTCATACCTGTTTTGAGGTAAATGGAAACGAAATATGTAAAACATGCAGAAGTTAACTTATTGCCTTGTTCGCACCTCATGCTAAGGAAACTCTGTAGACCAGTAAATTTTCCAAGTTCTTCTGTTGTCTTCTGTCATGTTATGTTATAACCTGATAAGTTATAAGTAATTAATAATAATTAATCTGAACGGTGTATTATAACTGTGTATTTTGTTGATTTTACTAATATAGCAACCCACATTTTAATGGTCCACATTTAAGAGCTTTTAATGTTTATATTTTGTACACAGCATGAATGTTTTGAATTGTAGAACAACTCTACATATGTCACAGTCTGACTCTACAGTAATTTCACAAAGGTACCTACTATCTAATTATTTACATCAAATACTTTGGCTTTAGTCAGATAAATCCACGGAAAATAGTTAACAATATTAATATTTTTAACCGACTTCCAAAAAGAAGGAGGTTATATTATGTTCGTTTGTTTATTTTTTTTGTATGTTCAACCATAACTTCGCCGTTTGTGGACCTATTTTCACGATTCTTTTGTTGTTGTACAGGATTAAATCCGAATTTGGTACCATGTTCACAAAAGTGGTGATCTAATGATGGAATCCATGAGGAATCGAGGGGACTCTTTGAAATTTGTATAGAAACATATAGTGATTTCGATTTTTTCTGAAGCATTCGAGGTAAATGCTACCAAAAAGTGAGACTTCGCACCAGGTTATACCCTGGATCCGAAGGTACTGAACAGAACATTTGAATCCTTATATATACAGGTTCGGGGATTTTGGCGTTGTTTAAACAACTAAAAGCATAAGCCAACACATTAATTTGATTGACCATCATCATCACAACCATAATTATACCATGGGTCATCAAATTATGACCCATTTATTGGTACTTTTCGTGATATTTTGCATCGAAGCAGATGTTTTTGATGATTATTTCGCTGTTTGTGGACCGATTTTCAAAATTCTTGTGTTTTTGTATAGGATGTAATCTTAATTTTGTATAAAAATTACGAAAGTGGTGAGCTGATGATGGGATCTATGAGCAATCGAGGGAAATCCTTGAAATTTATCAAAACACTCATAGTGGTTAAAATGTTGTTTCTAGTAACTTAAACAATTGTTACAAATAAGAGAAATTTCATACGAAGGTGTCTCTTGGTCCAAAGGCACTGAACAGAACTCCAGAACCTTTAAAGATAAAAGTTTGGAAATTGCAGCATCGCTTACATAACTGCAAGCATTTACCACAATTTAGCTTACAGTAATATAATATGGATAGTTAATATTTGTAGTGGTTATCTACGCAGAAAACCTTGTCTTATACGTAACTAAAAAGAGTGAAATTATTATTTTTTAATAAAAAATTGAACCCAACTTCCAAGGAAAAAACAATATTCTTAAAATGACCTAAAAAGTATGAAGTGTTATCTACGCATAAAGCCTTGTCTTGTAGATAACTAAAAAAGGTAAAATTATTATTTTTTAACAAAAAATTGAACCCGACTTCCAAGGAAAAAACAATATTCTTAAAATGACCTAAAAAGTATGAAATAATTCTCATTCTTCATTAGTGCCTTTTTCAAAATTCGACTAAATCTCAACGAATTCTGTACTCAATTTTCATTCTTTTGAAGTCGATACTGGCTAAGTTCTATGTCAAGTATCTCAGTTCTGGGCTGGTACCGACTTCAAACGAATGAAATTGAGTACAGGATTCGTTGGGATTAAGTCGAATTTTGAGAATTTTAATATGAATGGAATGAGAATTATTTCATACTTTTTAGGTCATTTTAAGAATATTGTTTTTTCCTTGGAAGTCGGGTTCAATTTTTTGTTAAATAATAAAAATTAATTGTTGTGTTGATAATAGTGATAATCCAACCTATAAAATCAGTAAAACAACAAATCTTTAATTGCGATAAAATTAAAAGATAGCCACACATATTATTGTTACTCTATCTGTACTGAAATCTTTAATAATATGATAATGATATCTTGGTATATTAGAGATAAATATAATTAATTAATAATTTACTAATGAGACACCTGGCAACGATGTTTTTACAAACAAAAACATACGTAAATTATTACGAGTAATAAAATATTAATACGAGTTTTACGACAAATTTTCCTAACAAGAAAGTGCCTACTAAGGGGCCGTCCATTAATCATGCGAGCCTAGAAGGGGGGAGGGGGGGGGGGAGGTCCATTAAAAATCACGAAATATCACAAGGAGGGGGGGGGGGGGGGGGGGTTGTAGTATTATATCACGAGTATTTATTTTTTCGTCAAACGCGTACTACTTAGAAAGCGGCTTGCAGTGTGACCTTGCGATTCACCGTGATCTTCTTGAATATTAAAAAAAAAGATTCTTTGTAGGTAGGTAAGGTAGGTAACTACTAAAAATACACGTCTTGAACCTCACCATGTATCACATATCTATACATATAATAAAACTGTAGAAATGAAAATTCTGTACATTAAAGAAATTCAAAAAATAATAAGCGGGGGGTGTTACTACATCGCTATAGAAGCCAAAAATGTGGTTAGTTTTTTTGTCTGTCTGTATGTTTGTTCCACTATCACACGAAAACTACTGATCCGATTTGAATGCGGTTTTCGCAGATATATTTATCTTCTTCCAACTTAACATCTGGTGTATAAAAAAAATTCCCCCCACCCCTCTAAAGGGACGAAAGAGGGGGTCAGATTTTGTATAAGACTTTTGCTTTAACACGAAAACTACTGATCCGATTTGCATACGGTTTTCGCAGATATATTTGTCTTCTTCCAACTCAAAATCTGGTGTATAAAATCAAACACCCCCCCACCCCCCACCCCTCTAAGGGGAGCAAAGAGGGGGTCAGATTTTGTATCAAACTTTTTTCTTTAATGGACTTACTTCATATTATTAACTGCTTTTTCCAACTTAACATCTGGTGTATAAAATTTTTCCCCCCACCGCTCTTAGGGGACAAAAGAGGGGGTAAGATTTAAATACTTTAAATGGCAAAACAACGTTTGCCGGGACAGCTAGTTTTTAAATATTATTATGAAAAAACTTAGCAGCGCCGTTGAGTTCTGATCTGACGTATTAGTAGTTTCAAAACGTGTCCAGAGGATAATTTCTTTGTACTTAGCGTGGCTACTGGCTACACAGTACACATAGCCATAGCATACTCTCATCCGTTTCACACCGAATTCGCAGACGATTCATCATTCATACCAGTCAATGAAAACGCATCATTGATTTTTCATTCTTACCACAGACTAAAGCCATTATTAAAAGTTTTATTGAAAGCGTTTTAGTGCAGTTTAATTGAATTAAACGATCAAAATAACAACAATAGTCTGAGCTCCATGGATTGATCCTTGACACATTTTAGCGGATTACCAAATTAATCAGTATGGTCTTATCACAGTTCCATATCGAGTAAGGCATTGTGTGGAAAGACGTTGTGAATCACCGCCATATGTTATGGTACATTTGAATTTGATGGTCCCTAAAACCTTTCAGGGACCAAAGAACTTTATAGTTGGAAGTTAAATTTGTGAGTTAATCCAAAACAAAAGATCCATCTATCCATATGTTTGGTTTGGAAACACTTAAAGATTATAGAGTCCCAAGAAAGGACACATGATTGTTTTCGTCACGGGAAATCTATCTCGCACGCACTTGATACAGCATCTTAACTCGTGTCTAGCGAGTTATCAACCTGATTTCGAAGCGAATTTCGAGGTATAAAAATCGGGCCCCTGGCAATGTTTTGTGACTCATGAAATCTGTACACACTCTGGCTACTGACGCCAGTAAATCATTGAGATTTATAGTTATTTTAGGCATGTTTTAAACGCGAGTTTTAGTTTTAACACAATGAACAATCAAGAGCTTGTTCGGATAGGCGGAATACAGATTGATTTTTATCGTTTTAAATGGGCATCGTTTAAATAGAGCGTGACGAAAAGGAAGCTGCGGGAATGAGGAGCTATCAATTTTACAAGATAGACGTGACAGACACGTCATGTCTATCGCATGCGTAACTACCAAGGATTTAAAAGTACTTTAAAAGCATATTATTCACTAAAACCATGTCACTAATGGAAATCAGTAACATTCGTTTTTCTATGGAAAAGAAAATTTAATAACTGAAAGAAATTCCAAGATCGCGATTCGCGATATAGACCACAACTTTTGCAATGTTTCTTACACTTTCAACTCTCTGGCTATAATTACCATAAATTACAGCCTGGAGACAGACAGACGAACAGACAACGAAGTTTTAGTACCTAATCTCGGGTCCCGTTTCTTATCTATTGGGTACGGAACCCTAAAAAAGCAGCGCAGAGTCGTGGTCGTGGAGCTCTAATAGCTAAATATGCAGTAGGAAGGTAGGTAGAGGAAGAAGGTAGAAGGTAGTAGGTATTATTTATTAGGTAATAAATAATAGGAACAAGGTAATAGCAACGTAATGTAACCGATACGATGTATGACGATGTTGATAATAATGACAGAATGATGATGATAATGTATCGTTTCAAGTTAATTTTATTTGAAAATTATAGCGTAGATAGCAACAGGAATGTGATAATAGATATCTTTCCAGCTGTTCTCTGGCGCCCTAGCCATTTCTATTTTTATCGGATTCGTGACTAAACCCTACAGCTACGTGAAAATATTAGGAATATGCGTAAATATAACAAACAATATTAGAGGATAATATCCTAGGCGTGACGATACGTGAATATAATAGGGTCTGAGTAGTTAATAAAGTAGGTACTCCTATCTCTATTTTTTACATGTAGATTGTAGATATAATATGTACTTTGATTATACACAAATATGTATTAAGTGTTTTATTTTTATCATAACCACCTATTACAAGGGTGTAAGAAAATTGTTGCAAACTTGATAACCATCGACAGTTAGGTCTCCAGGCGCACCCAGGCGGGCGCTTCTCAGTCAAAACTCAAGATTACTTTGTGGAAAATTATGGTAATGTCCATTGTCCACAGAGTCATTGATCTGAAAGGATGCAACTGAACTTGTAAAATGCGGCACGGACCATTAATTTCTGTTGAACATAATATTGGACAAGTCAATACAGCGCTCACCTCTTTAGAACTCCGTAGGTATTTAATAACTAACAGATTTGATCTAGTTCAGTACATGCGGTGATCTCCCACACATTGTACACCGAAATTGAACGAGATTTTTAAATTGCTTTTTTAACGAACGAACTTTTTTGAATTTAGAGATTTAGATTAATTAAAAACAAATAGATATTTTATTTTCGGACAGTTTTAACGATGTGGTAAATATAGAGAAAATAAACGCGTTAAAAGAAAGTTTTAAGGATGTGGAGAAATGTTTTATATTCTTGTGCGGTTTATTATTTTTTTGTATTAGTTTTAACTGCGCCTGCAAATTCATATTGTAAGTTATCCTTTTAATTAATTTTGTTTACCTTTTAATAAGTACTTTTTTAATAAATAAGTACTTTTTCTTTACATAACAATGATCACTAGGTGTACCTAATTGTTTATTTTAAATGGCCTTTTAAGCATGACAAGGTAAGAGAAACAGTGCCTCTTACCTTGTCATGCTTAAACGGCTGAACCGGTTTTGATGAAATTTGAAAAATGACATGGGAATTATGGGATCGTGTAATAATACATTTTACCTATTATTGAGAATTGAGATTGAGATTTTGAATGGGATGGGATCGTGTCGTAAAATAAGTTTTATCTTTAAACATTTAACGCTCTACAGAGTTAGATAGCGTCATGTAAGAAAAAGGATGATTTAGGTAGGCAGTTATAGCAGCAATAATCCTACTAATATTATAAAGGCGAAAGTTTGTATGTGTGGATGTATGTATGGATGTTTATTACTCTTTCACGCAAAAACTACTGAATGGATTTTAAAAGTCGGTTAAAATTGTAGCCTATGTGTTATTCTGATGTATAAGCTATATTATTGTAAAGTTTCTTTAAAATGGACGAGGTGTTATGTTCGTTTTTTTATGTTCAACGATTACTCCGCCGTTTTTGAACCGATTTTCAAAATTTTTCTTTTGGTGTATAGGGTATCATCCCAATTTTGTACCATGTTCACAAAAGTGGTGACTTGATGAAGGGATCCATAAGTAATCGAGGGAACTCCTCAAAATTTATATGGAAACATGTGGTGATTTCGGTTTCGTGAGAAGTATTCTAAGCATATGCTACCAACAAGTAAGATTTTGCACCGAGGGATACCTGATATACCATTACTGGTTCGGAAGGTGCTGAAAGAACTCCTGGCTCTTTATAGATACAAGTTTAGGAGTTTCGGCGTTGTTTTAAGACCGAAAAGCATATTATGCTACTATTACATTCATCATCATCATCACCATTATCACTACCATAAACCATTATACCATGCATCGTCCCATTATGACCTTATTATTGGTACTTTCCATAGCCTTTTAGATCGAGACTCGAGTTTGTCAAGCGATTAAAATTTTACTTTAAATTACTTAAATTATTCATAGATATCTATTGTTGTTTTAAAGTATATTATTTAAACTTGGTGCTACAGTTACCAAGGTGACAATTTGATCATGGGATCCATGAGGTATGCAGTAGGTAACTTCTCAAAATGTATATGGAAACTCATGGTGATTTTAGTTTTAGAAGAAGTATTCTACGTATATGCTACCAAAGTAAGATTTTGACCAAGTTATTATCATGGTCCCGAAGGTGCTGAGAGAACTCCTAACTTCGCGGTAACACCGCGGGGCACAGCTAGTATAATTAAATTAGATAGTTATCGTAAATGAGACAAAATGTTTGTCAAGTAGGTAATTAGTAATTAGTATTGCTTCGAGATGTTAGCAATATTTAGTACTAGATGACGCCCGCAACTCCGTTGCGCTAAAATTAGTTTATCGCGCAGGAACCGTACATTTTTCAGGGATAAAAAGTATCCTAAATCTTTTCCCGGGCCTTAAAGTATCTCCATACCAAACAGCAAAATCGGCTCAGCGGTGAAGAAGTAACAGATAGACAGACAGACAGACGGACACACTTTCACATTTATAATATTAGCAATATGGATTAAGTTTCGATTCTGGTCAATGGCCAATGCTCTGTTGGACTTTATCACCCACAACAACAACTTATACCCGTAGCGTAGAGGCTTTGGTGTCGATTAATTCAATAATCACCCAACGCTTACATTTCTAACTTCCAGCACGCGGGCCTCAGTACATAGTGAACGCACCGAAACACCCTTACATCGAGGTGAAAAATTCCACGTACCACGGCGCCGGGCCGCGGGAGGAGGCGCGCGCCATGTGCTCCGTGAGGACGCAGGAGGTCAACGCCACCGCCAACGCCACCATCACGCGCCGCCTGCATGGAGTCGTCACTTCCAGTGAGTATTAACAGCTCCTGTAGAGCTAAATCCCACCAAAAACATACCTACATGTTAAAATAGGGCCTAGTTCCTATAGGCTAATTTTTGGCCTAAAAAAACGGTTGAAATCCAATCCAATGCCAAGTTTAGATGCACTTCATCTATCATAATCACCTTCATCAACAGCCTGATCTATAACACCTACTTCTAATTTGAACTTGGCAGGTTAATTAAATTCTATAAATATTATCTAATTATATACTTAATTAATCAAGTGTTACATACATATAGCACAAAAACCTGCCAAGTTCAAATTTAGAAGTATTATGGATCAGGTCATTGATGAAGATGATTATGATCGATGAAGTGCATCTGAACTTGGCATTGGATTGGATATCAACATTTTTTTTAGGCCAAAAATTAACCTATAGGAACTAGGCCCTATTTTAACAGGTTTGTTTTTGGTGGATTTTCAATACTTTTTTTCAAGAAATTGTACCTATTTTTTACTTTTTGTGGCACGCCCGATATAAACAATACTTTCGATAGATGCCGCTAGTGGTATTTGTTAAACTATCAATGGAAGCCAAATTTTTAAGTAAACAGTATTTATTAATTAATCTATATACGGTGTGTATTATACATGACAATATTTTATACCCCCTCCCTCTCCTCCTCCCACCCTCCTCATCGTATTCTCATTGTATCAAGAATTTTTATCTAAAGTTCGTAGATGAGCCGACTCACGCTTGACCAATTTCTTTAATTTCTTAATTTTTTGTTAATCTACATATTATAACACACGACCTGTGTGCCAAAGTTCATAACGCTAGGACAATTGGAAGTGGCCTAAAGGTTTTGATTACCGGTCAGTGAGTGAGTGCCAAAATTAGCTATTTTTATAGGGACATATTTCAGGATCTATCGAACTTATATCTATGAAATTGGGTATACTGCTTAAGTACTAGTATGCAATTACGTAGGTATAATTTTATCTTTGCTTTCGCAATAGGCACTGAGATACAAAAGTATCTCAGTGCCTAAAAGTATCTCAGTACCTAGAGAGGGCCAAAAGTGCGTCGAAACGGTTCGTGTAAATAGTGCACGGCATGCGCGCGGCTTGCTGGAACTTGGCCTGCGCACTTCCGTGCGCCTTGATGGTAAAACGTAGCACCTAAATGGAGTTTTTACTTCTACATAAAGCTGACATTAGCCTCCAGCTGGCTCAGGACGGGCGCATGCTATATCCTCGACCCATGGCCCTTGAAAAGCCGTATCTACCTCTGAAAGTAGAGTATTTAGTATTTACTACGGGTTTACTTGTATAGAGTGTAACAAAACTAAGTGATAATACTTTCGGGTGTGTCTGTGTTCCCTGTGCACGGTTTGCTGTGGAAGAAGCAGCTTTGGAAGAGCAATTTTTTTGTGATTTGCATGGGCAAGCGCCCCAGCGTCATGAATTTTACCATATAAAATTTAAAAAAACTAAAAAGTTAGGTACTTAATCAGCGTTGCTACTTTCACAGCGAACTCTATACAGGGGACCCATACACACCCTAAAAAATGATCACAAAGTTTTGTTACACGCTATTTAAGTAAGTAGTAAGTACTCTACTTATCAGAGGTACGGCTTTTCAAGGGCCGTGGGAGCACATAGCATGCGCCCGTCGTGAGCAAGCTGGAGGCTAATGTCAGCTTTATGTAGAAGTAAAAACTCAATTTAGGTGTTACGTCTCCAGTCTAGCTGGGCGGCCGTTGCGTTGAATATTTGGCCAATCTAATTATTTCGCGGCAAACTAGGTTCAATTGCCATCGGTGTTACTATATTATATACCTAATTCGGCGGTTTTTAACCTACTATAATATATGTACCAAAAAGGACTAGATTATATTTGCGGTGTGTATGAGTCCCCTATATAGAGTTCACTGTAAAAGTAGAAGCGCTGAAAGAGTTTTTTTTTTCACTTTTGTGTGGGAATATGCAGGACGCTGGGGTGCCCATACAAATCACAAAAAAAAAAAATGCTCCTTCAGCGCTGCTACATCTACATTAAACTCTACATAAGGGACACATGCACACCCTAAACTCTAAAGTAGGTATTATCAGTTGTCACTCATACTTGTATATTTTGTAACTCAAAAAGTCGACTTTTTAGAACTTCCGTGTTCTTAATTTCTGTAATAAATAGAGCTTAAAATGATGTCGTTAGACGGGACATCTTTCGCAATACCCAGCTCATACATCAATAAACTATTTGTGCGCTTTTAGTCAAGCGTTCGGTGTGTCAAGGCATGCCAATAATAAACGCCAGATGTTTGGAAACCAATCGTAGGAAATCGGTTAAGAAATTAATTAGCGAGCAGCTAAATGAACGGTATTCATAGGTTACCCATTGTTGTGTAATCAATTAACTTGGTTTTGCATCATCTAATGCAGCCTTTCCCAAAGTGGGCGATAACGCCCCCTTGTGGGCGCTGAAGGTCTAAAGGGTGTGGGACCTAGAAAAAAAATGGGGGCGTTTTATAAAGGCTTTGTAATTTTATTTCATCTGGGTGCATTTTAAATTGAAACAATGGGGGGCGCTAAAACATAATTTGTTCTCAAAGTGGGCAGTAGACATAAACAAAAAAGTTTAGGAACCCCTGATCTAATGTATGGTAACCTAGTGGCCAGTGAGTCACTATGGAGTGGTGGAAGAACGGGTATGTAGGAAAAATAGAGGAAATATCTACTTAGAATGATCCTACCTCTGCGACAATCTCTCACTTCTTATAATATAGAATATCAAAAGATGTTGGAGGGAATGTCACCTCTGTAATTTGCTTACAGCCGGTCGGTACCAATTTTATTTACAAATAAAACGCATTGGCGTACCCAGGTTCTGGGCCAGGGGGGCATGGTTTTGCATCAGCTGCCCCCCCTGCCCCCCCCCCCCCTGGGTACGCCCATGATAAAACGGACTTTTAATCAAATAATAAGAAATTAGGTCCTTAATAATTAACCTTCTTGTTACTTGTCTCTTTCACTCGCGCACAATTATTATTATAGTTTTCTCGTTTGCACATGTGATAGCGATATTTTCACGAGCAAATAAAAGAGACAAGTAGCATCTACGGCCGAATTTTTACACGTTTATACAAATGCAAATATATTTGTATTTTATCTAGTTAAAAAATCTATTACAGGGGAACTCCACAACGCGATTCAAAGGCTGGAGGTTGTAATCTACGGGCAGATGCAACAACTATGGCAGAGTCTAGACGCACTGCGCACGCAAATGAGCACGCAACGTGCGTCGCGCGCTTCATACCCCGACCGCCGCAGCGTGTCCTTCCGATATGTGCCTAATAAGTGAAAACTTATGACCATTAAAGATTTTTACTAACGTGTTCAATTTTTTCGACCTACCCACTAATTGTAATATTTTTCTTGTGACAACCCCTAATATTTTGTTTTAATTCTTGTGAATTGACTTATTAATAGGGTAGCCCATTTGCGTTAAATTTTTCGACCTACCCACTCATTCTAAGATTTTTCTTGTGACTACCCCCAATATTTTGTGTCGATTCTTGTGAATTGACAAATTAATAGGGGTAGCCCATTTGTTTAACTATGAAGTACCAGGAGCGCATAACGTATGAAGAGGTGTTTGCGTTCAATTTTTTCGACCTACCCACTAATTCTAAGATTTTTCTTGTGACTACCCCCAATATTTTGTTTCAATTCTTGTAATTGACTAAAATAATAGGGGTAGCCCATTTGTTTTAAACTATGAAGTACCAAGAGCGCATAACGAATGAAGAGGTGTTTGCGTTACATTTTTTCGACCTACCTACTAATTCTAAGATTTTTATTGTGACTACCCCCAATATTTTGTTTCATTTCTTGTGAATTGACAAATTAGTAGGGGTAGCCCATTTGTTGTAGCACCTCCATCGTGGGTATAACAGACACAATTTTCAATAGTTTACTTGACCTATATTTAATTTCATTGAACTAATGCATATTTCTAGTAGAACTTGGCCTAGGAAACGGTATTTCACTCTTATCATCAAATAAAAGCTTATGATTGATAAATAAAGTCGATTTGAAAATATGATTTTATGAAAATATGATTTGTACTGACGAAAACGCTTTTGCGGTACTTCCGATTTGGATGTGACGTCATCACATTCGTAATTTAATATCTTTTATTTATCGCGCTCGTTATATGTAAGTTTATTTGTACATAAATAATAAGAATAAGCCTAGAAAGATTTGTAAAATATATTTTCTTGAATAGTTCAAGTAAAACATTAGTTTTATATATTATCTCCATTTATTGTAGTTGGGAAATGAAATGTCCAAAACTTTTCTCCAAAAGACGTTCAACATTACAAATGATTTCTAAATTCTTTTCTAATTTTTTGGCACTGTTAGACTCGAACGCTTAGCACATAAAACTTTTTTCAATAAAGAAAGTATAAAAATACAAAAACATGACGTCACACTATGGCGGCACAATGGCGGGCAGTGTTTTCGGCGCCATATAAAAGGCATATTTTTCAATCAACATTTTTATGGCTTTCTACTGTTTAAAATATTAAAATATTAGTTTTTTTGCTGAACTTTTTTTTTTTTAATCACAACAAAAAGAGTGTGTACAAATGTGCAACGTTGACTTCTAATGATGTTTTTTACTTCCACAAAAAGTTTTACCGTAATCCTGACAAGATAAGTCAAGATAATTAATTATATTTTACAAAATATGCTATTGACTCCTGTTAAAAGAAAACGTCTTAGAAATAACAGTCGAAATGGACGCGCTTTCTCAAAGCAGTATTTTGTTACTATAAAGCACAGTAGTAAAGTAAAAGTTCCTGTCTGCCTCGCTGCGTTTTGTGGCATTTTAAAAATCAAACAAGGCCGTATTAAAGGCGTTTCCAATCGATACGCAGCTATAGGAGAAACAGCTTTCGAAAATCGTGGAGGAGACCGTAAAAGTCATGCTTTTCGGTCTAAGAGAGAAGCTGTACAGAATTTCATAAAGAAATTTCGGCCATTAGATAGTCACTATTGCAGAGGCAAAGTTAAACAAAGAATTTATCTGGATCCCAGTCTAAATATATCTAAACTATACAGAATGTATGAAGACGAATCGATACCGGGATATTCAGTGACTAAAAGTTTTTTTAGGAAGGTATTCAATACCTCGTTTAATATTGGATTTGGGTCTCCGCGCCAAGACGTCTGATCAGACTGTTTACAGTTGCTAGAAAAGTTTAAAGTAACTCAAAATGAAAGTGAAAAACAGACTTTGCGAACACAATATAGAATACACAAAATAAGAGCAAAATGCTTCTTTCAGAAATTAAAGGAAGATGATCCAGAACTGCTCATTTTGTCCTTTGACTGCCAAAAAAACTTACCTCTACCAAAAGTACCCGACCAGTCGGCGTATTATTCGCGACAACTGTACATATATAATTTTACAATTGTCGAGGGAAATTCTCACGCAAGTCTGACTAAAGATAATGTTTTTTCATATATATGGACTGAAGATATGGCAGCCAAGGGTTCTAATGAAATATCGTCTTGTTTATATCACTGCCTGAACCAAGTAAAACTCGATGGCAAAAAGAAAATAAGGCTTGTTGCTGACGGTTGCGGCGGCCAAAATAAGAATTCGATATTGCTGGGAATGGTTGCTAAATGGCTGCATGAAACAACACAAAACATAGAAGAAGTAGAAATAGTATATCCTGTCACTGGACATAGTTTCATCCCACCCGATCGGGTATTTGCTTTTGTGGAAAAACAAATAAAACGATTAGAAACTTTATCTAACCCTCAGACCTATATTGATATCGTGGGGACTAATGCGACTATCCGGCGTTTAGTCACTGAGGTGCCAATTTTTGATTGGAAGAGTGCATGCAAAGATGTGTTGAAAACCACTCAAACGTTGCACTTTCAAATAAGTAAAACGAAGCGTATTGTCTTAAATATAACAAATCGTCAGAAAATCTTAGTTCGAGGAGAAATATCATACAGAAATGACATATGCAATTCATTGAGCATAACTAAACGTGGGAAACATATATCCGGAATCCAACCAAACATAATAGAAGCACGATTTAATGTTAAAACTGAAAAACTAACAGATGTTAAAAAACTACTCGAAAAACATTATGGTGAAGCTTGGAGTGACTTGCCTGATTTAAAATACTACAAAACTGTACTGGCTCATAATGAAAACTTGCCGGAACAACAAGAAGTAGAAGATGACCCTGAGATGCCAGAAGAAATTTTTGATTTTGTTTAAGGCGGGCACGATTTTGTTTATAATCATATTATAAGCATACAATGATAATGAATATTATTTAATTTTTTTTTTTATGACTAAACCGTAATAAATAAAAAATATGCGTGTTTCTTTTATTCCTAAGATTCAAAACCTAAATACGTCCCTTTGTTTCTCAATTACATCAAACCGGCCTAAGTCACATTGTATTTTTTCAGATTCGCTTAAGTCCTATAACATTTGATTTCAAACAAGCTTAAATCCACATCGTTTCCATCAAAAGTGCTTAAGTCCAAAATAAAAACCGATTTAATTTAAAATCTGACGGTTGTTTCACCCATTTTTTTGACAATGTTGCCAGTAAACATTATTATGAGAGTGTTGGTAGTATTGCTCTGTATTCAAAAGTCATGGATAAAGCAAACAGAAACAAACGCGTTTTCCCAGAAGTTCTTTATGCGTGACTTAGGTGAGTTTGATATGTATCAACACAAGTGTTCAACATTACAAATGATTTCTAAATTCTTTTCTAATTTTTTGGCACTGTTAGACTCGAACGCTTAGCACATAAAACTTTTTTCAATAAAGAAAGTATAAAAATACAAAAAACATGACGTCACACTATGGCGGCACAATGGCGGGCAGTGTTTTCGGCGCCATATAAAAGGCATATTTTTCAATCAACATTTTTATGGCTTTCTACTGTTTAAAATATTAAAATATTAGTTTTTTTGCTGAAAATGAATGATTAAGAAGCGTTTAGAATGAAGAAAAAAAGTAGGTCAAGTAGCCTATTGTTATGCGGCAGCCGGCTGCCACTTGGGGATCGATGGGTTAAACTATGAAGTACCCGGATAACGTATGAAGAGGTCTTTGCATTAAATTTTTTTGACCCACCCACTGAAGATTTTTCTAGTGACTACCCTCATTTATTTGTTTCATTATTTGTGAATTGAAACAAATCAATAGGGGTATCCCATTTGATTTACCTGAGTACCAGAATCACATAACGTATAGAAATGTGTTTGCTTACTTCTATTTTTAAATTGTAAGTTTAACCAAACGATTTTCAACTAAATGATAATGCGTGCATGTCAGCACGTAACGCATGTCATGCTGCATTACCGTCTAGGGACCGCTTAAGTACGCAGCGCGCGTAATTTCCGTTGCAGCATGTTACTTATATACTTGAAAAAACAAAAACATAATTAGGTAATAAATTTAATTTATTAACAATTAGTACATCGCATTACCTATTTCATATTAAAAAAAAATCATCAAAATTTTGTTTACTTCTATAAAATATTAATTTAATAGTACAAATAATATCAACACGAAGAGGTAGCGATAACAAGAAAGAGTTAGTTACAAAAGGTAGACATTACTATTATTAATAAATATTAATTATTATGCATTCAATATAATTTTACATTCAACTTGCCTTATCAGATTGTTTAATTATTTCACTTAGTAACACATCACACATGTATCAGACAATTTGGACGGAGTTGTTAATACATACTGTTGTGAAGTTTGAAGTGGACTATTATTTTGGAAACAGAGTAACTGCAACTTCACGACAGACTGGAATGTGTTTTTTATTTCATTATACTGCAACTTCACGACAGACTGGAATGTGTTTTTTATTTCATTATACTGCAACTTCACGACAGACTGGAATGTGTTTTTCTTTTTAATTTTATTAAAAAATATGATTTAACTCTTGAAATTCGATACTTATTATTTATTTTCCTGCCTTGAAATGGGCATATTTGATTAAGTATAATTATTATTATAAAAAATGTTAATACGACTACATAATATGTTTTATAACATTATAAAATTACTTACGACATGAAACCAAACCATAACATAAACGTAATAAGCGTTTCATGTTTAATATCTTATGGCATTCTGCTTTTGAGTTTGGGGCTAAAAGACTAGTATAAATAAAAAAGTTAGGCTTCGAAAATTTTGGTTCAAAAGTAGAGCTTCAAAAATATATTAGAGACCTATTTACTTCATTTCAATCACTTATCAAGAAACAAATCCGAGTTTTGTACAAAATTATAATGTGGTAAGTACTAGATTTATTTCTTGCTAAGTTTTTGAACTGGGAAATATTGGAAGTATGAGATTTTTCCGTCTCTAATTTATTAATTGATTACAATTTGTTTTATTTTCTAGCAAAAATTTACATTTATTTTCTAACTTTTATTATTATACTTTATTACTTTTGTATTTCCCGACATTTTAATGGTGATTAAACATAAGAGACACTTATGATAAACACTAACGAAAACCATTATAATGTTGTAATCTTATCTTTAAATTTAGGGAGCAATACATAATTCAAAACGTAATAATTTTATCTAACGAATTAACAAACAACAATTTTCCTAAATATTACAAATGGTTTCCGACAGTCTTTGTTATAATAAAGTCTCAGGTGCACTTACACCAGACTGGGTTTAATTTAATCCTGAATCAAATAAGTTGTTCTCTCTCCATCGACGTAAACAATATGTAAGAGAGAACAAGGTATTTGAGCATGATTGTTATCAATAAACCACTATAGTGCAAGTGGATATAAGTGTAACTCATATGCAATCAACATTAAAATGTGTAAAACCTATAACGCACTGTTTACGTGTAAACTAGCATTTTAGCGTACGCGCACGCATTTTGCGTACAAGAACGCACGAATGCGTCTATGTGGCGGTGGCCTGCAGGTACCGGCGCAGCTCCTCCTGCGTGTCAAATATCATGACGGGGAAGGGCGAGCCGGGCACGTGGCGGCCGGCCCATCTTACTTCGACACGGTAGTCGCCAGGTTCGGTGGGTGAAAACTAAAATAATGTCAATTTTAAATCTCTGTGCGACAAAACCACAGTATAAACAAAAAACTTACGAATGCTCAAGTAAAACAACAAATACACAAGTTTTGGTCCTATTATGATAGTTTAGGTTTTGAATATTTTGCTTGCTTTATATTGTTATAATGATTATTATTATAACCAACAATATAAAGCAAGTATGTTATATTGTTTGCAGAATATTATATTAACATAATGCTAGCTATCTTATACGGATGTATGTATTATCGTTGGTTACTTTATACTCAACAATGGACCAATATTTTCCGGATAGGCTATTCGTCACATTAGAAGATTCCAATTTATTTTCAAAGTCAGAAGAAAAACATACCTTGCAAACAATAGTGCGGTCCTTCTGGCTCTCGCGCTGCATTTCAACTCGGAAGGCGCCTTTCGGTCCGCGCACGCGCACCGTCAGCTGGCCGGCGCCGGCGCCGCGCGTGTCGCACGTGAATCGCGATTGGAACGTGGCTAGCACGCCCGCCTCCACGCCCGGACCGTATACGCGGACCTGTATATTGTTGAAGTCAGTTATATCACCGAGATTCTGAGTAAATTGAGAGTCAACACCTAATTCTGCCTTTGCTATTGTAAACTATGAGACGAGTCACATACCATGAGATAAGGCACAAAACTTGATTGACACACAAAGTTCAGTGTCAGGAAGTAAATAGACAGTACACAGTAAAGCTATCGATATCTTTGTTTATATACGTGCAAAGTAATCGGAGACGTGATGCAATATTACTTAAAACATAGAATAGATATTTGCTACAGCCTACAAGTTAAAAGTAACTTTGTGACATAATATTTTATAACATGTTTTTATTAGTAAGGGTGTACGGTGGTTTCGTCCCGTACAGAGTAAAAGACAAGTTAAGTTCAATAGGTTTATTGAATCCTTAACTTATGCTAAAATGGTTTAATGGTAAAATGGTAAAGAGAGCACGCGAACCGATTGGCGGCTTGACGCGAGCTAATTAATTAAAGTAAATTATAATAACGCGTGGCGGCGTATACGCTGACAGTGCGAAACGTGATGTACTGTCGACAAACTGTTGACCGTACATGCTGCCACGCCAATATTGTATATTACCTTGGAGGGGTCAGGCGCGCCGGCTACTTTCAGCACGAACGGCGAGCCGGGCACGTGTTCGCCGGCGAACTGCACGCTGAGGACGTGCCGCCCCGCCTCCGCCGGCTTCACGCCCAACGTGAACGTGCCGTCGCCGTGCTCGTACAGCTCGCAGTACGCCACCTATAACGTTACATGATATCAGTTTTACTAAGTAATAAGCACAGTATAAATATCATAGAGTAACTCAGCCATGTTGTGACATCAAAAAGTCGGCGGTACTCGGATAGTATCGACTTTGTCGAGGTCACGGGAATAAGAGATCCGCGTCTAAGCCTAAGTTTATACAAATCATTTTCGATAGTATTATGATTACGTATAGGTACGTAATTTCTTGCTCGTTTATTAGAAACTATAGGACCTAAGCTATTAATCTGTTTTCTCAAATAAATAAGAATCATTTCATACAAATTTTATAGACTACCAAAATCCTTTCGTATACCTTGACAGTAGAGTAGAAACACAATTTACCTTGTTAGGCCCCGTGCAGTGCGCAGTCAGTTCGCCAGGGCCGGCGCGACGCGTGTCGATCCACGAGCGTATATCGCGGCCGACCACGCCCCCCGTCAGTCCCGAGCCGGAGCAGACCACGCGCGACGCGTCACCGCTCTCAGAACCCGCCGCCACTTTCACCGTGAGCGGACAGCCTGGGGATTAGGAAGTAGCTTGATTAACATGTTGCAGTTGTGTAACATTGCGATATGGATATAAAAGTGTGAATATAAAAAACCGGCAATTCCAAAGTCACAAATTACCATGGACAACGGTAATCGCTTCATCAGTTTATCTGTTTGCTTGTTATGAGCAGTTACTTGTAGTTCTTAACGTCTCGTAACGTTCACGTAACGGAACGTGAAGAACTATTACTGTTGTAATGTAATAAAATAGCGCTACCACTTCACAGCCTACCATGTTAAAAATTGTCATAAAGTTATCAATAAATTGCTATAGCTGTTAAAACGGCGTTAAAGTACTTTTTAATTATTCTAAACAAAAATTACTACCTTTAACAAGACGGCCCGCCCACAGCACGCTTAGTAGATGGTCGCCAGGACGGCGTGGCGTATACGTTGCACGCCACAGCCCGCTGGCCGCAGCTGTTAACGCAACACCCAGGATTTCACCGCCCGGCGCCCGGATTGTCGCCTCGGGTGCACCGGGACCGGCGCCGCTACCGTCTGTAATAATTGAAAACTAAATTAGCTGCAAACTTACAACTTTTACTTTACTGCTACTCTACGTATGCAAAGAAAGTTTTAGTTTAATAATCTTAATAATTATAGTATATTATTGAAGACTAAACATTTACAACTTTTCAGTAACAGTATAAACATCATACAGTTGAGTAATGCAGTAAACTCTTGACATGAAACTCGCACAAGCTAAAGACAATTTTTATGTGCGTGCATTAACGTATATCCGAACACGTCGCGCCCCACGTCGCAGACAATACGTGTTTAGTGTTAGTGTTAGTTTTTAGTATAATTGTATGTATGTTAGTCTATAAGGTTTTTATAATATGGGCCAAGATGCCTGAATCAAATAAATAAATAAATTAAGGTGTATTTTTTTTAATATCTTTTTTTTTTTTTTAATATCTATGGACGCTTCACACCACGTCAGTCTGGCCCCGTGCTAAGTACCTGAAGGACTTGTGTTACAGGTACCAGACAACGGAAATATATTTAATACTTTTATACTATACATATATTTAAGATTTTTATTATATCATACACATATTTAATACACATCCATGACCCAGGAATTTTTGAAAACTTATTGTTCCGTCGGCGGGATTCGAACCCGCGACCCCCGGCTTGAGCTACCAACAGCCCACCAACTGAGCCACAGAGGTCGTCAAAGTATTACATTGTATTGCTGTTACAAGTTATCTGAAACCACTATCGCGGTAGATGTGTTGTTGGTTCGATCTTTTCTACTGTTACGTACTGCATTGCTTGCTTGCTTGTCATACGTACCAATAGTAAAGTTGGCGGGCGTGTGCGGCGCGGCGTGCGCCAGACCACGTCCCGCCAGCGTTACTCTGTCGGCGGCGCCGGCCGGTGCCAGCAGCGCTCGCCGCGGCGCGCCCGCAACTAGTGCGCCGTTGTATGTCAACTCCACCTCCGCCTCGCCCGTATTGTCGCCGCCTTCGGGCGCGGCCAGCGTCACTACTGCGCGTCCGGACACTGTCTCCACACCTGGCAAATAGATGCGTTTTTATTGTAAAATTTTACTGTCTTTGTTTGACAAGGCTTTTTTACGTATTATAAAAATATAGCATCAGTAGTTTTGGAGACTCAGTATAGTTCAGAGAAGTTATATATTATAGACAAACATACGTCCAAACATATGGCAAATGGATGCGTCTTTATTGTAAATTTTTTCTGTCTTTGTTTGACAAGGCTTTTTTACGTATTATAAAATAGCATCGTTAGTTTTGGAGTAGTTTTTTCACAGAAATTATATATTATAAACAAACATACGTCCAAACATATCCTTTTTCAGTCTTTCTAAAAATAATTACCTTCTGTTGTGTAAGTATGTTTAGTTTGTGTATAAAATTTTGCTGACATGATTCGAGCTTCAATACGTATTGTGTATATTGCAAGAATATATAAGTCAAATATATTATTTAGACTCACGTTGATGTCTGCCAGCTAACAAGCACTCTAGCGTGCCGGGCCCCGCGTTGCTTGTGTCGAGCACGAGTTTCGACGGCGCCCGCACGCGCCCGGCGCTGTCCGCCCCCCAACCGCCTACTGGCACTATGGCTGACGTGTCTATCACCTGAAAATATTTGTTTATTATAGTAACACAATATAAAACATTTGAACAGTTGATATATCATTAGTCATAGCGTAGGAAATCTGTTCGTTCTTATATCACGCTTTTGATTTTATACTTAAGTTCTAATAATCTATTGCTATAGTGAATCAGTAACTTAGGTACTAAAATAATATTTTGAGGGTGTAAAAACTATAAATATATATTTTTATTCAAGACACGTAAATTTCACTTAGATAATATCTAATTGAAATTGAACATTGAAAATCTCTAATATTATTAGAGATTTTTAATATTCTCATGCGAAACCTCCGAGTCAAATTTCACCAACTAAACCGAATCAGTAGTAGGAGCAGTAGTAGTTTTAAACATATTATACTCACTTTAACAGAGAAAGGGCTGCCGGGCAGCGGGCCCGCGGCGGTGAATATCCGCACCTCGTACAGGCCGACGGTGAGCGGTATGTACGCACACAGCCACTCGCGCGGCGCCCCGCCCTCCACGCGACACTCTAGTAGCCCCGTGTCGCTGTCGTCTTTATTGTTTGTTAGCCTTTCCACCTGGAAATTATATTTTTTATATTATAACTACTAACACTTACACAGCGAATATCTAAGGCCCGTATTTTTGGTCAGTACTTAAGATGCGACCCGGTCTCAAGACGCGGTTCGGCTCTGTGATTGGTCAAAATTTTGACAGCCAACCAATCACAGAGCCTGAACCGTGTCTTGAGACCGAGATGCATCTTGAGTACTGACCAAAAATACGGGCCTAAGTTACAGTTTGTGAAGTTTCTAGTGAACTTCACTGCGTATAAGAGTATAAAATATAATTAAAC
Source organism: Cyaniris semiargus (assembly GCA_905187585.1). Classification (NCBI taxonomy): domain Eukaryota; kingdom Metazoa; phylum Arthropoda; class Insecta; order Lepidoptera; family Lycaenidae; genus Cyaniris; species Cyaniris semiargus. The sequence continues at coordinate 8,417,749 of LR994554.1, read as the reverse complement.
GAGCTCGGCGAGTATAATAATAATATTATTATCATTCTTATTTATTAATTTAATTAATACGTAGCACTTAAAACTTTGCTAATTCACGGGCCTAAGAAACTGTTTACACAGTTTGCCTATAGGTTACATTATGAGCCTCATTTTAGGCATTTAGTGTTGAACTTAAGTAACATAAACCTCACTTTCATTTCTCTCATTGCATTTCCATCTCACCTGCACAGTCGGCTGCGCGTCATCGGGGCAGTGTATGGTGAACGCCGCCTCTTTACCGACGTGCGCGTGTGCTAGGCCCGTGCCGAGACACCGCGCCAAGTTGCTAGCACGCCCGCTCAATACTCCTAGAGATACTGGGCTACCGGCTATTGGGGCACCTGAAAATGGATATTAATTGGTTAATATTTTTGTGTTATTACCGAAACGGTACGAAAGTAGAAATTAAATTTAATACTTATTATACTTGCAGTCTAAGTGACCGGCCTTAAAATATTCTGTTTTATAGTATGCTTTGAAATTCCTCAATAAGTTTAAAATTGTTATATTATTATTTTCAAATCACTTCTTACAAATACACTTTCCAGTAACATCGTATTTTTCATTGAACTAAACAATACGTAAGTTACTCAATAAACTTACCTCCATACGTGATATATATGCGGTAGTGTGCGGGCACGGCGGGACGTAGACGCACGCGGTACGCACGCCCGTCCTCGCGTATATCCACCGGTAAACGTACGCGTCGCTCGCCCAGCGACTCGCACACTACTTCGAGCTCACCCACTCCCGCGTCAGTTGTGTCCACTGGAATATATTATTATAATGTTAAATTTAAATAATATTGATAGTAACATATTATGCTGATTTTTATGACAAACAAGTCTTAGGCGAGGACTTATCTCAATTCCAAACGATAACCTTGCACACAACCAAAGACCAAGCATGTAGGCATCGCAATAAGATTCATTTTAGCTTAGCATAAAATTGTAGTTTCTAGGGGCGGATCTTCTCTATTTCTCATGTGTTTTTTAAATATCTTTCTAAATAAATATTAAGAAAAAAGATTATTCGTTTCAGACCTTTTTAAAATAGATTCATTAACAATTTATTAAAATAAAATGTAAGTTATTCTTGTTAATACTTATATTTCGATGATGTCGGAGGTGAGTTTGTAAATTAATTACAGCGAAAGTATTATTTTTTATTAAAATGTTTTTGATTTAAACCATTTTAAATATTGTGCTCTATATCTCATATTTTTTTACATTTCGTTATTATATTGGAACTAGGTAAATCGGGTATCAAGAAATAACAAAATGGGGTTTCAGCCCGCCTTAACTAAAATATTAGGCTGTGTTTATTATGAATTGGAGTAAGCTACTGCTTACTCTATTTACTTACACTAGTCAATTTCAAAGTTTCACTGATGACGTATTCTGTACGCAAGTAGGCATTGGAAATATAATGAAAATTTTGTATTCTTACCTGTGAAATTGATCGGCGTTGGCGCAATGATGTTTCCAGTAGGTAGTCCAGATAGGATGACTTTGTTTGGATCGAATGATTCACACGTGAACGGGCTACCAGTGACTGGCTTGGATAGATGAAGTACCTCTGCAATAAATATAAAAAATTACATTTTATAAGTATTTTAAGGCTCATTAAATTTAGACGTCGCTACAGTTTATTATTGATCAGATATCTAATTAATTTATGAAAATACATTTTGATAAATGATTAACAGTTATCTACAATGGCAACCCCATAGATTATATTAGAACTAAATAAGACGCAATATCGTTCATTAGCTATACATACTCTTGCATTGATGTAGATCATGGCCAAAAAAACCCAATCCTACAGTCTTACCTATAGTACTCTGTCCGACTTCCGTGATAGTGTATTCAGCTTGTAGCATCCCAGATTTAGTCTGGTAGCAACGGACAGGCAGCGCTCTCGAGCCTGGGCCGGAGACGACAACGTCAAACTCTCGGGCGGGCCGGCCGAGTGTGTCGATACTGAACGAGGCCACGCGACCAACTTGAGCCTGGTATAGACCGAGACCGCACGCTGATACCTGGGGATTGTATGAAAGTGTTGAATGTTATGGTTCAACAACACGCAACATTAAGACGGCGAATGTTTTATTTAGATATCGGCGCACATAATATCATTAAATTTCTTTTTTTTTAACTTATAAACTTATATTTTATACATTTCTACCTCTTGGCCATGATGTGGCGGCAGTACGTCCACCATGAGCGGGTCAGCGGACACCGGTACGCCAGACCACAGCAGCGTCAGTCTGTGCGGTGCGGCGCGCGCTGGATGCCACACTAAGTCGGACCGCGCGCCGCCGCGACGCCGCACAGAGTGTGTAGCCGTAGTGCCACCGCAACGCACACGCGCGGATAAACGCCCCGCGCCCGCACCTTGCGTGCTCACTGTGCGTATAAATTAATAAACATAAAGAAAAAATAAGAGGGAGAAAGTAATCTTGGAAATATTAAATTAATAATGCTGCGATTAAAACAATCACTCAGAAAAAATAAAGTATAATATAATATTACTAGCTAAAAGCCGAGCTTTGTGAGGGCTTGCGTCGTCACACCTTGACTGACTGATGACACATCTACATATAAATAAAAATTATTATGATAAAGCACAAATCAATAGGTGTGATAGTTTTTCTGTAAAGTGTACCACAAAATGTTCAGGTTGTGGGATATACTACGGCTCGCTTCGCTCGCCCTGATAAAGCTTATAATATGTAAACATACACGCATCAACATTCATACTTTAGGGATTAAGGGATTAGTTGTCCTACAATTTTCTATAATCAGCAAAAAGTGATTGATTTCTTTTGCAACAATAAAGTCCGGATTTTTTTCTAAATACCATAAAATAAGCTATCATTCTTCCATTTACTGTATACTAATGTAATATTACTAAACTGTGTTTAATGTTGATGTGTTTACTTTTGTTTTCTACAAAAATGTTTTATTACACTACTCAACTGACCTGTAAGAACGGCTGGTCGATGAGCAACAGCGTCGCCAATGGATAGAATCTTGACCGCAGATGCGTCGATGGCTTCGACTTCAGCTATTGGTCCTTTGCTGCTGCGCACTATGTATCTACCGACTTTGTTGGCAGGGAACGTGAGTAGCCCGGAATCTTCGAAGTTGGTCTCGGAAATTCGACTGCCAGATGGTGACACCACTTCTACGTCGGTTATGCTTTCATCGAGTTCTACGGTTGCGATTCCACCTGAAAGATTTAAATTGATTATGACCATTAGGGGCAATGAAATAAATACTTTTTTGATTAGGTTTGTGGCTTACTATACCGGCAGAAATTGTTTTGACTGCTTTCTAGCACTTTCTTCTAGAGTTTTTGCTTATAATTTCACAAGTGTTTTGTATAAAGCGTGAAATATTTTGCATAAAGCGTTTCACCTGGCTTACACACACACACACACACACACACAAGCACAGTTACACTACGTTATAAGCACGCGATGCGGCTCGCACAGGCCACGCCCACTCACACAGTACTCACCGATCTGCACGTATGTGTGCGGCTCGCTGACGCGGCACACGAACGGGCTGCCAGGCACGGGCTGCTCGTTGAACGTCACAGACACGCGGTGCGGCTCGCGCGACACCGGCACGAATGTCACGTCGTACAGACCGCGCGCTACGGCCACCACCTGGGTAAGAAATATGTGTTACTTTAGAATATAAACTAAACAGTGCGAAAATGTTTTTAATGGTTTTGGCTTGGACTGTTTATTAGTTATCACTTTTCAGTTTTTGTCAAAAAACAATTTCCGTAGAAACTATATATTACCACAGAATATATATTAGTAGTACCAACATAATTCCCACTCGCGAAACCCGTTTAAAGAAATAACGACTCATGCTACGATACTATAAAGTTCAAATTCCGACCGCGCAGTGCTAGGTGCCTACAATTATATTTACCTACATGTACGCTCTCTTTCAATCGCGTAAGAGGTACAGCTTGGCAAAGAAGAGTTTGACGCGGTGACAGCTGGAACTAAGAGTTTTTATTTATGACAACACTACATTACTTGTCAACTCTAGTATATATTCTCTCTAGTCAAAAGTGAATCGTAGGGCTGCCTGTATTTAAAGAAAAGCGCCCTCATTTAATCCACACTCTTCTTTGCCAAGCTGTACCCTTTCTGACGAAATCAAGATTGTCACCTTTTAGAAAATAAAATAATCTTCTTTTAATTACTATAGCTACTAATAGCAAACTTTTTTATAGTAATAATCAAATTTTAGTAACCCAACCTATATTTTATATTCGATTATAGTGCAGGAGCTGGTCTGGATTTTTTTACAACTTAAACATAGTAACTTGTGTTTATTTCTGTGTAGTATGTGGTTTGTTTGTAACAAATTGGTTTGTTTGCTATGTTTTTGTATTTTTTTATCTTTTTTTTTGTATTTTAAATTCTTAAATTACCTTACTGAAATATTTCTTTGACCTTTTTTCTATTGTTCATATTTATCAGATTAATAACGAATCTGTCACAGCGGTTAAATCAGTACGTAGATATAATGCGACGAAAAAATCTTGCGCGTGCGTCACCGCTCGCTTGTGAGTCCCTAGTGATCTGCCCCTTTAAAGGGGTACTTACATTTCGATACCTAAACGCGCGAGTGGGACAGGCCTGATATTACCAAAAGATATTTATTATATCAAACGTTTTTTGCGATTTACTTAGTAGAAATATTTAATTTTAGCATTACCGTCATGAGAAAGCAAGCATCAAGCAGTAAAGATTGCTTGCAACAAGTTCCACGCTCGCTAACGTTAACTAACCTCTGCCTTAACAGTTGCAAAGGGCGTGGACACGACAAGCTCGAGCGTGCCCTTGCCGCGCCGGCCGCGTCCACACTGAAAGTCACCGGCTTGCCCACTTCCACGCCACGTTCTTATCCCGATTATAATGTGGCGGTACTCACAATTAGCGCCACATTCCTGCATCGCGCTATCGAAGTTTTCTAAGCGCGTCGGTATATATACGACATCTGAAATGTATCACGTGGGCTTCGGCCTGACTGAGCATACCACCTCGCTCGGTCGGAAGATCTTCCTTTGCGGCCTCCACGAATATATCCCACAGTAAATAATACGTTACATCATTGTACCTCAGCCTTAACAGTAGTAGAGGGCGTGGACACGACGAGCTCGAGCGTCCCCTCCCCCGCGCCGGCCGCGTCCACGCTGAACGTCACCGGCTTGCCCACCTCCACGCCGCGCTCCTCGCCCGTCTCGTCCAGGTTCAAGCCGTCTAGGGTGCCTTCCAGTTCTAGAAGTAATGGGACTTACATATAGTATACTGTGTTTGTGTAGACTTTAATTCATAAATAAATTTTATGATTAAAAAAATAACTCATTAACTAAAAATTTTCACTAGCTATCACTCATAAAATACGTAGTCCTGTCACGGAGCATATTTTATTCGTAGAATCGCTATTTGTTTCTATCACTAGGGCATCTCGTGATTCTACCATTGCATTCGGCCAATTAGACAAGTAACGATGCTTTAACTGCAGCAATTTACTATACTATATTTTTGCAAATAAGGTTTTCGATTATATTCTATTGTAACGTAATTTCTACATGCCACACAACCGTGCTTTACAATTAAATAATAGGTAACAACATACCACCAGGTCCCAATCCCGCGACTCTGACGCGTCGAACGTCGTACACGTTGCACACAAACGGCGAGCCGGGGACGTGCCGGCCGGCGCACTGCACCGTGACGCTGTGGCGGCCGACGGCGTCGGGCGTGTACGTGCCCGTGTAGCGTCCGTCACCGGCGCCCGTCACGCGCGTACGCACCGCGCTCCCGCCCGGACCGATGACGTAGATCGTCGGCTCGCCGGCTGTAAAACCATCAAATTAAGCATAAATATTTGGATTTTAGACTATAGAGTTTAGACTATTAGTCAAATGCTGGAGATGAATGACGAGGTACACAAACTATAAAGTTTTGTGACAGGTCACATGTTTTTCTAAATGCAAATTTTCTTCTAGATATAGATTTATATATTGTGTTATGTTTTCAATTAACATTTGTTAATTGAAAACATAACACATAAACTATTTAATTTGCCCATTTTAGTCATAATCACTTGAAATATTTTTATATTATAACGAAGTAATGTATCAGATTACTAACATTTAAAACGCAGTACTTTAAGTAAGTTATTAAAAGAAAATAACGAGAAGAAAGGAATCATTTTAAACTTTCAACTGGAAATTAGGAGTATGAAGATACAACTAACGTTGTGTTGTTGTGACATAGTGTTTTGTCAAACAACAATGTGATGTATCACACATCACATTGTTGTTGTGTGTTCTCAATTCTCATTGTAATAACAATAAACAAACATTCATATTATGGAATTGATAAACACATATTATAGCAGTCCAAGCGTGAAGAGCTAACAGACTGACACACACATTTTCACAATAATAATAACATTTTTAGTAAAGATTAACAAAAGGCATCGAAAATGACATATGTTACTTAAATCAACTTCAATACATTATCGATTTCGATTGACAGACAGACAGACACACTTTTACATTTATAATATTAGTTAATATATCCTGACTTATATTATAAATGTGAAAGAGTGTGTGTCTGTATATTTGTTACCTCTTCACTCTTAAACCCCTAAAACGATAAAAAAAAATACTTACAATGAAACCCCGTCAAATGTATCTCTGCGGGTTCCCCTCTCGGCGCGCTCGTAAGTCCGGGGCCAGTGGCGCGCGCGTCCGCCGCCGCCGCCGGCGCCGACACCATGCACGTGAACGGCGAACCGGGGACGGCGTGACCGTTGAAACGGACGGACAGAGTGTGAGCGGCTGCCTCGGTGGGCTTGAAGTTTACCTGGTGGGGATGAGTCATACTTTTAATATACTGTAGTGGTTATGAGTAGAACTGTATATTTTGTAATTTTGTCTTTTGGCTTTGCTAAAGATGATGTACCATAGAAAAATTGATTCATAGGCAGTTGGCAGACCAACGTCATTTGGTCGAATTTATGTCAATTCAATCTGCCTATGAATCAACTTCTCTTATAGTACAAGTGACAAACGGTACGCTCTACATTAATGAATGTTTCATATTAATTATTATTTATACATTTAAAACAAATCACAATTGAAATGTAAAGTGAAATATGATAATCATATATATCATAATAAAATATATCAGCTTCTTCCTTTTAATTACCTTAAACCTTGCATTTCCTTCGCTCTGAACGTAATTTGGTACATTGCGGCCGTTTACAGCTACAATAATTTCCAAGTTGCCTGCACCTGCAACACAAAAAGAGAAAAGTAAGATCAATATAAAGTTAACAGTGTCGCTTGCAACTAATAAACAAAAATGTTTTACTACAGCAGATACTAGACTAGATATTGCTTTCTCTACTTTTTGTTGCTTTCATCCAAATTGTGAAGTTGCCTGGGAGCCAGAATATTCTTTAAATAAGACAAGTTTGAAATAAACAGCCTTTTAATCACTTATTTTGTTTTATTTATTAAATACAGTAACAGGCTACAGACTATAAATAACATATTTTTAAACACTATAACTTACATCAATCTGCAGTCCAATTCTAACTGTATACAGCTCTTTAAAACTAAATATTTTATTACATATTACACAATTATTGTTATCCGCTACATACCCTTCAAACATCGAAAGAAAAGAGAAAAAACAAAGGAAAATACAAAAAACCAAAAAAAACTTACAATAACTTATACATATTTTTTCGAAAACCGTTAATGTTACTGAAAAACACATCTACCTCAGGACATATTGTGTTATATTGGTTGCACATTCTAATTAGTGGACTATTCATAGACACATTGTTATTATTAAAAGGAAAATCAAATACCTTCGGAGTGCGTACAGATCGACTGGGAATTTTAAAGTGTAATTGGCTTAGTAATTCAGAATCATAGTTACCGTTAACTATTTTATGTAACGTACATAAATCACTGATTAGTCTTCTAGTTTAAAGGCCTATCATGTGGAAGTGCGTGAGTCGCTGGCTGTAATCTGGCAATTTGCGTCTCAGACCGAATTTTATCAACGATCTTCGACTACAAACACGCCCAGTTTATGACTAAGGGGGTGGGGCAACGGGGCAGTATTATGGAGGATAAAAAATCTGAACGCCTGGTACAGTCGAAAGCATGAAGCGTTACACTTTGGGAGTCTTTGCTTCGATGACGATTGTAATAATAACGGTTTTGATATCAATATCAATGTATGAAACTTTACTATATTTGATCTCTAGGGGGGCGACGCCCTTGTACACGCCTTTTAGATTTAAGGCGCGATTCCACCGCAGCGCACGGAGAGACTACGCACGTGCGTCAAGCTTAGCTTTGCAAGAAAATATATGTGACTGTGTCCACTGCAACCCACGGACACGCTACGTACGAATTGACTCACGTAGTTTGCTCGAATACGGTGCACACGTAGCTCAACGCTGGCCACGCTACGCATGCTGTGCACGGGATACACGGAAGCTAAGAAATTGTAAACTACGTTACAACAATTGTGTACATAGTCGTGAGTAACGTATTTGTATAGCGTGTGTTGCAGTGGAAACGTTGACCCACGTAGTGGAAGAAATAAATTCGTGCACCGCGAGGCCGTGCACAGCGAGCGCCGCCCTCTTCATAACGATAGAAAAGGACAGACAATATACGCCATCTTACCTGCGTGCGACGCGTTGATCGTGAACGACACAGGTCGTCCGACGACGCCGGGCGATATGTCGGTGACGGAGACGCGCGACGCGCTGTACGCCTTCACTAAGAACGGACTGCCCTCCACGTGACCGCCCATCGTGCCTGCGCGAACCTGGGAATGATAGTTGTATATCATATTAGTTATATAGAGTGAGGGAATAGTAAAAAACGAATGACGTTTAGGCCGAGTTAAAATTGAACCCATAGAAATTTTAAATATTTTATTTCATAATAAATATTTTGTTCAATATTTTCAGAGAAATTGTTATGAGCTAACGACGTGTGCGTTTTTGGGCGACGTGTTAAAAAAACCGGCCAAGTGCGAGTTGGACTCGCCCATGAAGGGTTCCGCAGCAGCAATAAGGTTTATTTTTATGAAATTAAAAAAAAATTTAATTTCATAAAAATCTCGTTCAAACCAATTTTCGTTGGTAGTTTTTTTAGTAAAGTACATCATATATTTTTCTTAGACTTATCATGCCCCTAATTTAGAAATCAGAGGGGGGGGGGGGGACACACACATTTTACCACTTTGGAAGAGTCTCTCTCGCAAACTATTCAGGTTAGAAAAAAATTATATTAGAAACCTCAATATGATTTTTGAAGACCTATCCATAGATACCCCACTCGTATAGGTTAGATGAAAAAAAAAATTTTTTATTTAAATATAAAAATATATATAAAAAAACTACTTGCTAGATTTCATTCAAACCAATTTTCGTTGGTAGTTTTTTTAGTAAAGTAGATCATATATTTTTCTTAGACTTATCATGCCCCTAATTTAGAAATTAGAGGGGGGGGGGGGGGGGGGACACATTTTACCACTTTGGAAGAGTCTCTCTCGCAAACTATTCAGGTTAGAAAAAAATTATATTAGAAACCTCAATATGATTTTTGAAGACCTATCCATAGATACCCCACTCGTATAGGTTAGATGAAAAAAAAATTTTTTTATTTAAATATAAAAATATATATAAAAAAACTACTTGCTAGATTTCATTCAAACCAATTTTCGTTGGTAGTTTTTTTAGTAAAGTAGATCATATATTTTTCTTAGACTTATCATGCCCCTAATTTAGAAATTAGAGGGGGGGGGGGGGACACATTTTACCACTTTGGAAGAGTCTCTCTCGCAAACTATTCAGGTTAGAAAAAAATTATATTAGAAACCTCAATATGATTTTTGAAGACCTATCCATAGATACCCCACTCGTATAGGTTAGATGAAAAAAATTTTTTTTTTATTTAAATATAAAAATATATAAAAAAAAAACTACTTGCTAGATTTCATTCTAACCAATTTTCGTTGGTAGATACCCCACTCGTATAGGCTAGATGAAACAAAAATTTTTTTGATTCAGTTGTACCCCTAAATTTTTTAATAATTTTTCCATTATTGTATCAAAATCTTAATGCGGTACACAGACTACATCTACTTACCAAATTTCAATAGTATAACTCTTATAGTTTCGGAGAAAAGTGGCTGTGACATACACGGACAGACAGACAGACAGACAGACAGACATGACGAATCTATAAGGGTTCCGTTTTTTGCCATTTGGCTACGGAACCCTAAAAAGCATTGTAATGTATTTTGTTTCTTTGTAATTTATGTGCTTACCTCGATACTGTGATCTCCCACGTCGACGGGTACAAACGAGATGGTGTATCGTTTGCTCGCTTCATTTTCACCAACTGTCTCCTCAGGCGATACCTAAAGACAAACAATATCTAAAATAATCTCTGTACAATGTAAATATTGAAAATCAAATTTAAAATACAATTGGCTTATTTAAGTAATTTTGAGCGCTTATATCGAAAACTTGTGTATTTTATTCTTCTTACGTTACAAACGTGACTTGACAGACAGTTTTGTTAAGTGGAATATGATATATTACTACAATCATCAATCACCAATCGCCGTCATCATCATCACCCACCTGCACGGGCACGGGTCTCCGCGCGGGCCCCAACACCTCAACGTGGGGCGGGCTCGGCGAGTCGACGCTGAAGGTATACGCGTCACCCACAGACACCTTGTCCGGCGCCTCCCCGCCCGCGCCGATCACGCGCGCCGGCGCCGACACGTGGCACACGAATGGGCTGCCTGTAAATAGGGATGACGACAAGGTCAAAAATTAGCGAATTTTGTTAATAAAATAAAGAAATCACGGCAGCAGTATTATACCTGGCACGTGGTCTCCATTGAAGCGCAGCTCGACGGTGTGCGGGCGCGGGTCACGTGGTGTGAAGCTGATGGCATACGTGTGCGCGCCCTGCGCCGCCGCCGCCGTGGGCACGCGCCCGCCGTTCACCGTCACCTCCAGGTTACCAGGCCCCGCCGCCATTGTCTCCACTGACAAGAAAAAAAAAGTGAATTAGTATGTTGTAGTTTTATAGGTGGCACAATTGTTGATGACTATCCTCTTTACAAATAAAAATATTTTATATATTTCCCTTGTCTCAGAAGTTAGAACTGTAACTGGACATATTGAAAAATATTTTCGTTAGTAAGGGGGAATATGTAGTTAGGTGTAGATGTAGTTACTTGAGGTGTAGATTTTAGAGATTAGAGAGAGGTTAGAGATAACTTGTTATTTATAGACAGAACAAGGTAACAAGTAATACTAACCTAAAAAAGTGACCGGCTTTCCAACTGTTCCGTGCGCCGCATCTTTGACTCTTATAGCAGTCACATCATACACCTGTAACATTAGATTAATTAAAATTTAGCTATTAAAATCTGTTAATAATATTTTCAGTATTTACTGTGTGTTTCATTATTGTGTAGTCTGTCAAGAAAGTGAAGAAATTAAAAAGTGGCAACATCATAGTGTCATCCCTTTTTTCTTAGATTGATTTGAAAGGGAAGAACACTACGATGTTGCCACTTTTTAATTTCTTCACTTTCTTGATATACTATAACAGTATAAAAGTTTCAATATGGTCTATACGTAATTTCTCAAAAATATGACATACCTTCAAATGGAACGGGCTAGCGGGTATCGGCGTGGAATCAACGAGCACGTTCAGGCGATGCTCGCCGACGGCGCGCGGCACGAACTCCGCCCGGTACACGCCCGCACCGCCCGACGACACGGCGGCCGGCACCGACGCGCCGTTCGGACCTACGTCCGACAGACGTCAGCTCACCCACTCCGCCCACAACCCCTACCAACCCTAAAAACTACGCCTACGATTTTTTCCCCATTAAATCTTTAAGATACCATCGACCCCTACTAACCCTAACCCCGAAATATTCCTAGCTATCCTAATCCCGAGAACCTTAGTTTCCTCCTCATTTTTTGGGATTAAAATAAATATGTATCATAATGAATATGATTGTTTCCGCATAATATCCTATCATCCCCTAACTTTAGTATCCTACTTTTCCCCTTTTTTAAGATTAAATTAAATATAAACAGTAAGATTAAACTATAACCCCCAAATCTGTTCAAAAGTTAGGAGTTAGGGCGAAGCGGATGAGCTCTGAAGAAATCATGTTATCATGAACTTTACTTAAAATTAAATACTAAATATTAGTTATTGAGTTAGTGGATACTGAAATATACTCGTGCAATACATATTGTAAAGTTAAGTGAAAATGTTTAGTAGTGCAAAGCTTTTAAAACTATCTCCTTAAATCAGTCATGTTTCTGCCTGCGGGGTATCTACTTTAGTATTAACCCCATATGACTATATTTCCTATATTTGTGACTTTATCGTCATTTATACCATCCTGTAAAAGAACCAAAGTTTTATATTTACAATACAAATATATCGCTAAAAAAAGTATACATGTAGTTAGAAGGTTAAGTGATGTTGAAATAGTTAATTGAGTGTTAGTATTTAGTAGATATTTAAAACAATAAGAATAGATAACAAGGCAATAAGTAATAGTTTATTAACTCATCAAGCCCCATACGAGCACCGGTGGACGCGACAACAATAGAATACAATAGCATTTCCAAGAATCCGCGATCGAAGGGTTAATATAGGACCTTTAACCTTTCTTCTTATTGTTTTTTTTTTTACACAGAAACATAAAAAATCTGTCAAGTGCGAGTCGGACTCGCGCACGAAGGGTTCCATACCGGTATAGAGCGAAAGTAGGCAAAAAATTGTGTTTCTTGTATGTGAGCCCCCCTTAATTATTTACTTAAGTAATTAAAATGTTATTACTAATTTTTAAAGTACAAATATAATTAAGGATTTTGTGAAAATTTCAAGTGCCTAGCTGTTACCATTATTGATTACGAGCGAAAAAACCTAAAAAAATCACGTTTGTTGTATGGGAGCCCCCCTTAAATATTAATTTCATTGCATTTTTAGTATTTGTTGTTATAGCGGCAACAGAAATACACAATCTGTGAAAATTTCAGAAGTCTAGCTATAGCGGTTCTTGAGTTACAGCCTGGAGACAGACAGACAGACATCGAAGTCTCAGTAATAGGGTCCTGTTTTTACCCTTTGGGTACGGAACCCTAAAAAACATTAAACTTACCCTCAACATTAACTTCAATTTGTTCTAGTGTGGCGGAGGGGTGGTGTAGAGTGAGAGAGGCCGGTTGATGCAGCGGCACCGGGCCGGGCAGTGTAACCCGGGCACCACTGACGCCACCCTCTGATACATTGATGACAAGAGGACAACCAGGCACTTTCATCTGCAGACATAGAAAAATGTTATTTTTTTAGCATAAAACTTATATTAAATTAATATACTGCTCCACACATTAAATGTCCCCTACCAAAAACGATGGTTCCGTAGCTAGAAAACACTTAATTATATAAAGGTGCAGTTGGTTAAAACGGACATAAAGTATTTTTTAATAATTATATTTGATTTTTACCTTATTAAATGATACTGTTACAATATGTTCACAGGCTTCTGTCGGAGTGAACGAAACTGTGAATCTGGCATTTCCCTGAAATAAGGAACAGTAATATTATGATATACTAGCGACCCGCCCCGGCTTCGCACGGGTGCAATGCTGATACTAAATACACTACAGAAAAACTTTGAATGTTGTATAATATAAAAATCCCGCAATTTTTTAATCTGTAATAACTTCGAAAATATTCATTTAAATCATATGCTGTAAAGGGCCATATAGATCTATATTAAATTAACAATGTATTTAAGTTATTTAATTGGATAAGGATTAATTAATGCTGTATTGGCTAAAATCGCTTCAGCCATTATTTGTTGTAAAAAGTAAATGACAAAAAAGTGTTATTGTGGGATATCCATAAGAGATAGACATATACCATCGCTGAGTTTTCTGTAGACCTTTCCAATGTGTACAATACTTAGTACATAATTTAGATAAATCTCGTAGGGTTCAGCCTGTGTTTGCAATGTAAGCGGAAAAAATGAAATTTATCACATCAGAAACCTCAATAATAGTATATCTCCACTCTTTAATGGATGTTATGATACATAATATTATTAACCTTCCTCTTAAACCACTCTATTAAAAAAACCGCATCAAAATCAGTTGCGTAGTTTTAAAGATCTAAGGACATAGGGACAGAAAAAGCGACTTTGTTTTATACGATGTAGTGATGAAATTATCAGAAAGTTTACTCACTATGCATAAACACTAATTTAATAAACAGTAGTCACAAAACTTAATAAGAAATGTATAATTTTATAATATACTGTGGTTTGGATGTTGTATAGTTATTAAATGTCATTTACCTGTGGATGAACTTGTGTGGGTATGTTAAGTCCTCGAGCCGCTACTGTAATCTCCAAGTTGCCCTCACCAGCTTGTGCCGCATCTACCGCCAACTGTACTGGCACTCCCACCCGAGCTGTTGACCCTCCGGTGACACTGACTAGCTTACTGTCATACGCTTTACATGTGAATGGTGTGCCCTGAAACAATTTACAGGGTTTACCATTGGTACAATTTAGAGGTTTGTTTGGTGGGTAAATTATATTTAAAATATACCCTTTTACTATTAAAATATGAATACAGCAGATACCTTAATGTACCTAATGTGTTAAGTAACTTTCCAATGTATCAGACAAATCACAAAAGACAGCAACTTCAAATGTGCCATGTAAACAGTAACTAATTTTTAATACTAGAAGGGTATGTTTAAAATGATCTTAATGTAAATACGTCTTACAAGGACAGGTTGGTTGTTATAATGCGCGGTGAGTATGTGTGGGCCAACATTCTTGGGAGTGAAACTGGCGACTAAACCAGTCACAGCCTCCCCAGTGAGTCTCACAGGGACCTCCCCCCGAGGTCCTCTCACTGTCACAGTCAACTCTCCACCACCGGAGCCTTCCACTCGCACCGAGCATGATGCCACCTCACCAACAGGTATCAATTCTGCAAAGGTATTTGTTATTTTTTAATAAATATTAAAAAAAACTAGGAATGGAAAATGTAAATAAACGAATGCCATGCTGTCAATGTCAAACTAATTTCTGTCAATGTCAAGTTGACAGATTGATTTTTTTAATAAACAGCAATAAATACAATAGTAAAAATCTCATAATGATTAAGCCATAAATTGCACGAAATAATACTTATGCCGCGGCCGCACATGCGTCTATCGTCACGAACCTTCGTGCTATGAGATGATACCATTGGACAATTTTTTTCATTGTCCAATGGTATCGTCTCTTAGCACGAAGCTTCGTGACGATAAACGCATGTGCGGCCCGGGCATTAGCAGTTAGCAGTTAGCAGTGCCTCAATTATTTATGGTTAATGTTAGGTACTATTCGATTCAATATAAAAGGGAGAGGGCGCCACCGCGCAACCGACAACATCGTACTCGTAGTTAAAATTACTTTTAAAATAGTTTTAGTGATGGACAAAGTGAAATAAGTGGAAAAATTTATGGACTCAGTGAAAATACATCCGGACAATAATAAAAACTTTGTTATAATAAGTGATACGAGTGCAAAAACGAAATAAATACGACCCCATAAATGACCATCAGTTTAGCATAAGACAAACAATCAAAGGACAAAAACAGTGCAATACATGAATTCTTAGTGAGTGTGATTTGTGCACATGATAAATAAAACAGTGACACGAGTGTAAATAAAAAGTTCTAAAATACATAACCTAAAAGTGCAAATCATGATGTCAATTAAAATTCAATTAACACCAACAACGACATCTATTGGCGTGTATTGATATTTAAACCTTCCTACCTAGGGTCACCAAATCAAGCTCAATCGAAAAAGTTACGAGCCCAAATCACAGAGGACGCTTTTCACATCATCACAGTCGCAAACTGTGGACAAACAAAAATATAAGCGCCATCTAGCCTCAAATTCAAAAACTACGTACTATCTGGCGCTCGCTCCTGCGCAAGAGATTAGTACAGGACGATACCCACTAGAAGGCGTTGGTAATATAAAAATTATCACGATGGAGGAAATTAAAAATATGCTTATGGCAATGCAAAACGAAATAAGAGAACAAAAATCGGGCATGATTGAAATGAAAGAAGACATAAAAACTACAATTATTAACAGTTTAAACGTAAAATTCGAAAACTTAGAGATTAAACAAAATTTAGAGAAAAATATAGAAAAACAAGATGAAAAATTGAGAAACATGGATAGATATCTAAGAAGAAAGAACTTAATAATATTTGGAATTAAAGAAGAAGAAAAAAATTACCATGACCTAGAACAAATTATACTTAACAATATAAACACGTATTTTAATGTCGATTACTAAACAACTCACATTGAAGCTGTAAGAAGAGTGGGGAAAAAAGGATCCACAATTAGACCTGTTATTATAACATTTAGCACGGTAGGCCTGAAAATAAATATATTATATTTATACAGAAAATGCTTAAAAAATACTCCATATCGTATACGAGAAGACTACCCTCAAGAAGTACTTAATAAGCGCAAAGAACTGTTTATTCAACAAAAGATAGAAAGGGAGTCAGGCAAAACCGCTTTTATTAAATACGATAAACTTATCGTATTAGAGAACAGAAAAAATAACCCATCCCGCAATAAGAGAAATATGTCGCAGTCTCCAGAACCAGCCACTTCAGATCATCTCAAGAAACAAAATTCTAAGAAAAACAAAACTACAAATTTAGAAAGTTTTCTTACCCGACAGCCGAAGTCAAACTCATCTGAAACAGCTCAAAAAGGACCATATGGCATCCCACAGAATGAAACTTATATGCAGATCAGAGACCTCAAACAAAGTCAACTTGAAGAAAATATCTTAGAAACCAGAACGAGCCCCCTCTCTAGCATCTCCAATACAGCTGGTCACTGCGGAGATCTACGACCAAAACCCTCCAGAAAAAACATTGCACATTATCACATTTAATGTGAGGAGCCTGTCCTCACATGCACGACTATTAGAACTAGTAGATTCGACGAAAAACATAAAATTTGATATAATGGGCCTGTCAGAAGTCAGACGAATGGGAAACTCTATATGTGAATACGAAGATTTTATATTTCAATTTACAGGAGAAACCGCAGGACTCTACGGAGTCGGATTCATAATAAAAAAATATTTGAAAAAATATATAGAGTCAATAATTGGTTTGTCAGAACGGGTTGCAATATTGACAATGAACATAAATAATTTTAAACTCGCCATTATTCAAGTATATGCCCCAACAGAGAGTGCGAACGAAAACAAAATAGAAGAATTTATAAAATACTTGATAAAGCACTGACAATGACAAACTACAGCAATATTATAGTTATGGGCGACTTTAATGCCAAAATTGGTTTCTCTAAGCCGGAGGAACACATCATAATGAAGAAATTTGGCTACGGCACCAGAAATTCTGCTGGAGAAAGAATGATAGAGTTTACTTTCAAAAACAAGCTCTCAATTATTAATACATTCTTTGACAAAAAACCCAAAAATAGATGGACATGGAGATCACCCAACGGTAAAACCAAAAACGAATTAGATTATTTCTTGTCCACCTTTCCTCAGAATATAGAGAATATTGAGGTATTAAACATTGAATATCCTTCTGACCACCGGCCAATCAGAACCAAAGTAAAAATCAAGCAACCTCACAAAAGCCGAACAAGCTATAATAGAAATAGTAAAAACCAATTAAAGTCTGAAGAACAAATCTCTACATTCCGCAATTATCTACAGGAAGAATTAAATAACCTATTACAAGACCGAACTGACTATACAATACAGCAATATTATGATAAGCTGATAAATATTTTAGATACCAGCTCGCAGAGAGCCCAAAAGACAGACATCAAGCAGGCGAAATACTCCATTATCACAGACCGTACCCGGCAACTAATACGCCGCAGACACGATTTACAGAACACCAAACCTAAAACTCGAAGCATGAAAAATGAGTTAAAAGCATTATATAAATTGACAAGTAAATATATAAAACAAGATTACACTGCCTACAGGTCACATACAATAGAAAAACATCTTAACAATACAGGAAGCCTAAAAAGAGCTTTTAAAGAATTGAGAACCCATAAAAACTGGATAGAGGAATTAAAAAGCCAGGAAAAGGTGCATAGTAACAGAAAAGAAATACTAGACATAGCAACACGCTTTTATAGAGACTTGTATAACTGCTCTACGTCTCTACCTCTTCAGGAATATCCCTCACGCCTTTTTATAGCTGTGCTAGAGTCAGTCATAAGTAATCTGAATTGGCAACATATGGGAATTAATATAAAAGAGAAGAAACTATCACATTTAAGATTCGCTGACGACATAGTTCTTTTTAGCGACAGTTATGAAGAATTACAATGCATGATATCTGCTCTACATAGAGCAAGCTCGGAGGTCGGCCTAGAAATAAACTTATCTAAAACTAAAGTAATGACAAACAGCATTCAGAAACCGATAAAACTTGAAGACGTCACTTTAGTATATGTAAACAGTTATATATATCTTGGCAAACAAATTTCTTTTAGCTCCGAAAACAATCAACAAGGAATAGACAGAAGAGCTCAAAAGACATGGAATAAATTTTGGAGCTACAAGGAAGTTCTGAAAGGTAATTTTCCCGTTAAATTAAAAAAGAAAATAATGGATTCGTGCATCTTACCTTCCTTGACATATGCATGCCAAACATGGAAGTTCACCCATAAGGCAAAAAACAAAATTAAGACCAGTCAGAGAGGTATGGAAAGGAGTATGATGAAGATAAGCAAATTACAAAAAATACCTCACAAAATCATACGAGAGAAGACTGAAATTACTGATGCCGTCAAGCACGCCCAAAAATTAAAATGGC
Source organism: Cyaniris semiargus (assembly GCA_905187585.1). Taxonomy (NCBI): domain Eukaryota; kingdom Metazoa; phylum Arthropoda; class Insecta; order Lepidoptera; family Lycaenidae; genus Cyaniris; species Cyaniris semiargus. The sequence continues at coordinate 8,398,675 of LR994554.1, read as the reverse complement.
AATGGGCAGGTCATGTAGCCAGAATGACCGATGACAGATGGACCATACGGACAACTGTTTGGCAAGGACCAGCAGGTTACAGGAAAAGAGGCAGACCACAAGCAAGATGGGCGGACGACATCACGAATGTAGCCGGACCGGATTGGGTAGAAGTAGCGGGCGATAGAAATATATGGAAATCTCTGGAGGAGGCCTTCACCTGAGAAGGGGTTCTTGCTTACACACTATGACTAAATTCTATATTAAAAATGTATCAAATTACATGACAATAAATCTATTCAATAATAAAAAAATTGACTTGACTAATGTCATAACTTATGTTTAATTTTATTGCTGTGATTTTTTTAATTTATAATAACTTGATATGACTATTTTTATGACTTGTTTAATTTTGTGATTACTATTTAATACTATGATTTAATTATAATAATTTGACATGACTATTGTTATGACTTGTTTAATTTTGTAATTATTATTTAAACTAAATTGATTTAATTACCCTATTGCTTATAAATTTAATAATTAGAATGTGATTTGATCGAGCAAATTGTAATTGGCAAGTAATAAAAGGCTTTTTATTTTATTTATTTTATACTATTCGATTCAGTTCTAATCAAACAGTAACATTATATTACATAATATTGAAATATCTAAAAAAATCAAATAACTAACCTATTTGTGAGGTGTCTATAGTGACTCTTTGCGCAGGTGCCACATGGAAAACAAACGGTGATGAAGGCACTGGCTCTCCGTTAAATTTTATATCCACTCGATGAGGAGTTGGGGTCTCTGGTCTCCATGAAACGAGGCAGCGACCACCTCCAACGACCTTTATAAAAAAAAATATTAAATTAGGTGTTGAGTTACAATAAAACATAAATTGAATTATCCCTACCTTAAATAAATCTTATCAAAATTGAAACAAAGTAGTTAATTGTAATGATATCGAATCCTACTGATCTTTATATATTTTTCTTTTTTTAGGAATTACGAAAATAACAAGTAAGAGATGGTAGGTAAATAAAATTTTTGGTCGTAGAACATTGCTGTGAGTTTCTATAAATATGGCAAATTAATATTCGTAAGCATTAATTCGCCAAAACTCACTCATAATTTGTTAATTAATAAACTCTAATAAAGGACTCATTTGTGTGCAAGTTACAAGCACTTACTTGTACATGATTGGGAACCTCTCCTTCATTGATTGAAATTTCTAATTGGCCTTCACCGGCAGCGCTGGCATCCACTGTAAACATAAATTATTTTCAATCTTCGGTGTAAATTGTGTTCGTAGTTAGGGTTCCATAGCTAAAGAATAAAACGGAACCTCTAAAACTAACTATGTAGTTATCTGAGTGTCTGTCTGCCTTAATTGCCGGTACGGCTACAAAATGAACGCAACTACTACCGGCAGCTAGACCGCCCAGACTGTAACCAGAAGAGCAAGAATGACGACATATCACAAAATCAGCCGACCTGAAATCCTTTTTTTCCAAACGTTGCTACCTCCCGTACCCAGTATACTTACGTCTCACTTAAAACAACTCTTCGCCAGGGATATAGCACAAAATAGAATAATATAATTAATACAACAAAGGATGCCATAGTACAATAGTATAACAAACGTGATAATTGATAGAACTTTGGTACGGAACTCTTTGTGCTCGCATCGAATTCGCACTTGGACGTTTCATTTAAACAACGGTTAAGACGCGATGTTGTTTAACAATGAAATTGCTATTTCATCGTTCTTTGTGTTTGTAAGAAATTTTACCTTAAGGCCCGGTAGTCCCTAAAATTAGCAGGTCGATGTCTGTCAGTACGAATATCGACATAAAGGCAACGATGTCAATACTTGGATATGGCATACGCCATCAAAACTGTAGTAATGTTTTTGCATGCAAAATGTGTATCGAGAAAATATTGTCGTCCTTTTTTGTCTTATAGTAATAGCATAATATACTACTTTCTCTTTCACTCATTTTACGCTTTCAATGCATATTTTACGTAATCAATGCATTAAACACGTCCGACTGTCACCGCGTCCTAAGGCACACTGCTCTCAGATGAGTGAGCTCACTCATTTCGAGGGCGACACATTTTCGCGCTGACGATTGTATGGAATGCCTCTTCTAAAGGTTATAATTCTATGCATAAAGGACATTAAAATAACATTCATATCAGCGCGCCCTGTACAGTGGCGGTTACGAGTTACGACGCTCGTCGCGTCCTTGATAGGGCGAAATAGCGAAAAAAAACCCTTTGTTTTTAGTATTATACAAATCAAATATATCAAATGGTTTAGGTTATGTTATCACAAATGTACTACATTTTTTGTTTTTCTAGAAAGTGTCTAATTTAGCCATAAAATGAGTTAATTATGAAAAACAGAGTTAATAATAGTCATCTTGGAGATTTTTTTCTATCGAGCAGAATTTTTCAAATTGTGTACTGATATATCTATTCGTATAGTAAATTTTCTCAATTTTAAAACGGTACTTTTTTCATACTTAAATAATGACATTTCCTTTAGAAAAAACATTATTTAAAAAAACCCATTTTACGTAGGTAGTTGCAACAACCACTGCATCTTAGGCGAAGACAGCTGCCAATTCGACATCTTTGTGCAGTTTTCTATACGTAGGTATGTATTTCATTGATTGGCATAAAAAAATTATAATGTGATTTTTGATTATACAGGGTGCAATTAAACCTTCCTGCCAAATTTTAATATATTGACCCTTGTTAAAAATAAAAATACACGTATTTTTTCTTTTATAGTCACTCAGTACTAAATTATTGAGAAATAACTTCCGAAAGATATCCTAAAAAACACTACAATTAATGGACACGATGCGTCGGCCGCGCGTGACGTGCCCCCGCGCGCGCGCCTCATCCCGGCGTCACCCCCTCTCATTCCCCCGCGCCGCGAGTGACCGTTCTGCAACGATTTTAAATGGGATAAAATATGTCATTGAAAAAAAAATAACACCCAATTGTTTTTGGTCAAATGGACTCTTCTAATGATACCTAAGCCCTGGAAAAAATTTGGCAGGAAGGTTAAACTGCATCCTGTATTTAGAAAAGCTTCTTTATTTTAAATAAAAAAATAATGTACTCCTACTGGTTAAAAAAAAAAAAACAAAGTCACATCTTCCAGGAACTTTAAACAGTTCTAACTAAAATAATATACAACCTATGCTTTAAAAATTTGTTTATTACCTTGATATGATACCTTTTACAAAAATCCAAAGCTTGTAAGATTTAATTTTCGGTTCTGAAATCTAGATTTCCCATAGTATTTAATTTTTCTTCTAACAAACGAAAAATGTATCCACGCTACCGAGTGAACATTTCAAATCTCTCTCTCTCTCGCATGAAAATCGACAGTGATGCGAGAGTGATGCGAGAAATGCGAATCCTCAAGGTCATTCGTAGTTATCAGAGTCTTAAGGTGACGCCGCGTAAAAGTAAAAAACCGTGTTGGATATGTTGTAGATTGCTTGTTTTCCTCATAGAAAACAAGCAATCTACAAGTTGCATGTTCCACAGCAAGAAATGGAAAGGGCGTAAGCGACAAAATGGTTTTTGTGGCGTAATTTTAAAAACCATAAATATATCTAATATATTCATATAAGCTATGTGCAAATTAAAGTGTATGCTTGAACCAATCTATGTACAAATTTTGGAAGCTTAAATCACTCTCCTCTGTTGGCAAAATTAGAATCCCTTTTTTACAGAGGTCTTTTTGATTGATTATTCTGTGTTATAAAAGTTGACCAATCGTGTAATGTATGGGTAATTCAAAGACAAAAACATGATGAATACTGACAATGAACTTTAATTTCTTAGCTTTAGTCATTGCTGAGAAAAATCGATATCGCTACAGCCAAATTATCAAGGCGTCGCCTTAAAAGCATACTACATTAATTTATAAAAGTTATTCCAAATAGGTGCGCTGAATTTAGGTATGAAATTACCAACAACTATAGCAGCTGTTTAAATAATGAAATATCTGATATTGTATAGGTAAAAACTATTTAAGGCGTTCCCCCTACGGAGATGCCGTAATTTACCGTTTTTTAGAGCCTAATAACTCATAATTCGAAAGCTACAAAATAATAATAAAAACACAGCAATAATCTTCAGTATATGAACATTCCTTTCCCCGTTATTAATTTCCTATTTTTGTTTATTATACTCATGATATCAGCTTCCAAAGTAATACCAATTTATTAAAATACAAGCATACTTCTAAAAGTATGCTTGAATTTTTTTTAGGTCAATTTTGAACTAAGATAAGTAAAAAAATATAGGATTTTGGTGCGATCTCGGCAACGCGGCAAATGTATGGTCAAGGTAGTTTGCTCAGGGGATGGCCTTAAGTACCATCGAATGATTTAAGATTTACAGGCAGATGGCGAATCTACGTCATTTGGTCGGGTCATGACAATCCAGTGTTATAGTCGTGATCTGTTGGCTGGGCTGTCATAACGCGACCAAATTAAGTAGGTTCGCCATCTGCCTATGAATATCAACTTCTCTGATAGTACCTATAAACTGGGCACAACAGCTTTAACCGCTCGACAAAACTGAAGGGCCGCTCGACAAAACTGAAGAAGCGTAGACCTGTCATGAGCCTTTATTTACAAAAGAACATACAGGCATTTTTGTATAGAAGCCGTACCCAATTTGTAGCACATCCACACAATATAATATATCAAAATATGAAAGGGCTTGAAAAGTTCTACATTTTATTGTATGACGAAAAATCTCTAAACTATGGGAGAAAAAAGTTAATGAGGGTAGAAAGTAAGAAAAAATCTCAAAAAAACACCCTGTACAGCAAACGTTGTTTTGCTGTACAGGGACAGCTAGTATATGATAAAATCCAGGAAAGGTTAGATTTTTAAGGTTTTATTGTTTTCTCATACATTTCTTTAAAATATGAAACAATTTACTAAAATACAACACTTTCCTCAAGTTTGCGATATACGATTACTTTCCAGAAATGATTGCTTACCAGCAACACTATAAATTATTGATACAATAATACAGGCTGTTTTTTTGCAATTTTTTCTTACCTTCTACCCTCATTAACTTTTTTCTCCCATGGTTTAGAGATTTATCGTAATACAATAAAATGTACAACTTTTCAAGCCCTTTGATTTGGTATGTGTCTCAAAGTGCTACATTAGTGGGTACGATATGCCCCTCCTTCGCGCCTTTTCTTCCATTTATGCTGAGGGATCTTGGTATCGTCGTTTTTTTAGTAGAAAAAATAAATAAATACGTGTGGCACTCGGGGACTACCGCGGTAAAGCTATTGCATATCAATTTTTATGAACTTATGCAATTATAATTCGCATACGTCTAGTCGCACGCACATAAACACCGTGCCGAAGTCTGCGACCGAACCGAACGAAGCGACGTTAGTGTGCCGGTCGGAGGGGGATGTTATGTTATTTTCGTTACGGAATTTCTTGATTCGGTCGTCGCGCTCAATGCCCGCGATAAAATCTATGCATATGAATAGCTAATCATGACAAGTGTTACTTCTTACCTCTGAACTGGCATTGCTGCCCTACGAGGGCATTGCCCACATCCGTCACTTTGATGAGGCTGGCATCGTACACCTTGGCGACTAACGGTCCGGCCGATAGCTTGTCTTCACCGATGGTTACCTGAAAAAAAATACGATTGATGTCTCCTCTGTGTGTCTGCTACTTAGAATAAAACATTGATAGAGGATTTTTGTCATTGATATTGTATTGGCTCATGGCTGCTGTATATTATTATCATCATAAATTAATTATATAAAAGTGCCAACATGTTTTAAATAGGGTCTGTTAGTAGGATAGGTTTATGAAACAAAAATTCTCCACTCCCCAGCCTCCCTTACTCAGTCTTTTAGTTTGGTTTCTAAATATTTTTTTGTCTAGTTGGCCAGTTTATCATTTTGAAGAGATTTATCTTGTTCCCGTAGTCCGCAATTACTTAGTTAATATCCTATAGAATAGAGTATAGAGTATAGACTATTATTGGTTTTGTGATATCTAATATACAGAGATACAGAATAATTACATACAAGTATTCACATTAGATCCTCCACGTTCGAAACACATTTTTAATTGGCACATAACAGTTCGATTGTGCCCGTACGTGTGTTAACGTCACAAAGAGCGTGCGGAATTCGGGAACAGTCTCGTCAAAAGGATCGAAAGGCAATTAATGTTTTGATTACTTCATTAGGGGCTGTTCAATCCAATCTGGGCGGGTGTGCGGTGACGTCACGAATCGCTACGACGTGATCGCCGTTTTCGGTTGACCATATTACCATAGGCTTTTGTAGGCACTATAGGCTTTTGTAGGCCTAGTCGAAACGACGAAATAGGAAACAAAAATTGATTTTAAAGGTGCTTAAGTTTTGTGCCTTGTATTATGTTTGGGGAAGTTCTTTTAGAACGCTCTTTGTATTATTAATTTGAACTTATTAGCATTTTCTTAAATATCTAGGTAGTAGGCATTCGTATTTTAATTTTAAGCGAAAACCTAAAAAAAAGAAACAATATATTTTTTAAAATATATCGTGCTAAACAAAGAAGCTATGATTGGTATTTTATCTCTAGGTATCTTTATAGCCTACCTACACTTTATGAGTGAAAGTTCTAGGCACTTAGTTAAAGGTCGCAAGCGAAATACCTCATATGAATATTATTATGTAAATACGCAACATAGAGGTATGATTAACATCTCCGCTTATCTATGGAAATTCCTCTACATTTCGGCCCGTTTATGGTTCCCCTTTGGAAACTGCACTGTACATTTGTCGTTTGATAAATTTATTCGTATGATTTAAGCGTCGCGTTGTTCGTAATGCTGATAGTTTTATGAAAAAAAATTTATTGGTCGGTTATGTCTTTGAAAGTTATTTCTGGGAAAATTATTATTTTGCCACGTAGGTATGCCAAATGTCAAGAATGATCTTAAGCATAATCTTAGCGCTAAGAACGGCTTAATGCGGACCTAACCTTTCCCTGAACTAACCATACAGTAGACTATACATACAACAGATTAACAGATATTATACACTTAAAGATACAGTATTCTATACACTATGAAAGTCCGGTTCCTTGTGAGTTAGTCTGTGTTTAAGAGATCCAGAACACACCTCTGTTATACGGCTGATGGCAAATCGCAGGTGGTTTTAGTGGGTCGGCTGGCGCTTCTCGTAGGCCCGTCTTACATACCCCCAAGGTACTTTAGCTTAACTGAGGCCTAATCTAACCCAACCTGGAGCACGCATAGAGCGTTTCCCCTGCGTAATAATAAAAAAATCTACACAGTATACTCACATCAATCAAGTGAGTGCCGACCTCCTCGGGCGTGAACTCAATGCGGTATACCCCAGGGCGCTCCGCCACGTCCAGCACTCGCGAGACCACCGACCGCCGCGACGGCGCGGTCACCGTCACACCCACCTGAAAACACATGAAGTTAGTAACCTCTTTTTGGGGAGTCGGTTAAAAATGTGAACCAAAATTAAAAATTGTTTGTTACCCGGTATGTGCTAATGGCAAAAAAACAACGACGAAGAACTTAATAGCCTCTTTTTTGGTGGTAGTTGGTTAAGAAAGGACTCAAAATTATCAATTTAACACGGGTACATGAATATAATTGCTACCTGAGTTCTAATAAAGTAAAATTGGTCAAGAAATTTTGGTTCTACGGAATTTAACCTTACTTTAAATATCGATGTACCTAAAACGCGATGACGATTGATGACGAAGAATTGTTGATAGGGGATCACGAGACTTTTGGAGTAGGAGCCACAAATTACTAAATGGTTACTAAGCAATAGAATTGGTAAATGATGAGCTTTTGTGAGCTTTGAGTGAAATGAGAGAAATGACAAAGAAAAAACTTACTATAAAATGTATTGTAGGTATATCCTTTAATATACAGTATTGTGTATAGGTAGGTATCTTAAAAAATAATTTTAATCTATAATACACAACTTCGCATTGTTTACTTTTAAATTACAGAAATGTCAGGTTTCATTGGAATTTCATTGCACAACAAGCTGAGTAACTGTGTTTATTGAAATTCTTGTAAACAATGTCTTTCGAAAAACCTAAATGCATATTTGGTATAAATTGGCAAAATTGGCAGAGTATGCTTATTCGTAAAAGAGAAATAAGCGTAAAAAAGAACTAAGTATAGAAAATGGAAAATTGAACATCTAATTGTTAAGTCTTGCCGACTCTTGGTTGGTAATTATTAAGCTTCAACAGCAAGTCTACCTAATTATAAGAGTGTGAGAAGATAAGTGCATGAATGTGTTTGATGTTTCCAATTAGCTACTGCACATGAATTAGCACTTTTTAGGTGACACCTATAAAGATGATCGCAGACTATAATGCTGCATCGCAACGTCGTATTTAAATTCTGTATAATATTATTATGAAGTTCTATTTCACTTCTGTCTAACCTTATGTGGTGACGCTGTGGCAGATGATCACTGCCTACTTGCCTAGCTAGGGCCTAAGCCCTAGGAGACCGAATCCCATAACTCAAATGTCGTTTCGATTTTAGCCTATCTCGCATTAGGCAGCATGTGGGTGCACATATGAGAGAGCTTGCGATTAAAGATACACCTAGGAGGTGTATCTTTAATCGCAAGGAGGTCGTGCACCTGAAACTAAAACAAATTGAGTGTGCAGAAATCTAACGAATGCGAAGGCCACCAAAACAGGGCGACATATAGAAATGTGGATATTGCGGTGCGTGATAGATCTGCGTTCACCTTTATCTTGTCATCTTGTCGTAACAAATTAACAATGTTACTTGTTACTCAATATTGACGCGCTGATGAAATGTTTCCGGACGCACCTCAAGGCACCTGACTATTGTTCCAACTTCCTTGGCGAATTCCGAAAGTTTGTTATCCAACCATTGAACGAGGATTGAATGCATCTTTGTTAGAGGAAACTAAGGTTGTTAAATCCAGCCAATACCTTGTTGGGTACGCCGTAGAATCGATACAACATTAGCTCTATGTTTGGGAATTGGCTGAAGCTTAAGTGGTTTCTGAGAAAAGCTACTCCAAAACAAGCATTGAAATACTGCATTCTAGTAGCTGTGCTAGTCTAGTAGGTACTGAATAAATTTATGGTATGTACTATAGTTACTGAATATGCGTTTTACAAACGTATTACTATTGATTAATAGGACTGTTTCCGGTTTCTGAGTTTTTTTACAGTAGTTTATCTGTTCAACCGCGTTGTTGATTGGTTTTGACATTTTACCATGCATGACCGGTTTTCTGTGAGAACGTGGTATTACGTGTAAAAATAAAATATAAATCTATACTAATATTATAAAGAGGAAGAGTTTGTTTGTTTGTTTGTTTGAACGCGCTAATCTCAGGAACTACTGGTCCGATTTGAAAAATTCTTTCAGTGTTAGATAGTCCATTTATCGAGGCTATAGGCTATAGGCTATATTTTATCACGCTAAGACTAATAGGAGCGAAGAAATAGAGGAAAATGTGGAAAAAACGGGGGGAATTTTTTTGAAAGGGCTTATTTGAACGCGCTTATCTCAGGAACTACTACTAGTCCAATTTGAAAAATTCTTTCAGTGTTAGATAGCCCATTTATCGAGGAAGGCTATAGGCTATATTTTATCACGCTAAGACTAATAGGAGCGAAGAAATAGAAGAAAATGTGGAAAAAACGGAGGAAATTATTTGAAAGGGCTTATCTTACGAACTACTAGAGCAATTTTTCTGTTATTTGGGTCAGATAAGAAGTAGACCACGTGAAGGATCATAGGCTATTTTTTGTAGACTGATTTGTCTGTGAAATATATAATTTACGCGGGCGAAGCCGCGCGGAACGTCTAGTATTTAATAAAAAGTAAAGGCGTATTTCCGTAAGTGGTTGTTTGTATGCAAGTGTTCGTTATTCCTCTGTATTTCGGCCGTCAAAAGCGCCGTTTCATGTTTCACGTTCTGTAGGCAACGTTTTGGTACATCACAAGAAAATATTCTCATATTTCCCCCTCGTGTTTACATCTTTTTTGATTCTATGAGGTAATTTTAATTTCGCGTAGCGTAGTTACGGCAAATATTGACGGAGGATGCCATTATAAGAATTACGTGTAAGACGGGCAAAGTAGATATAAATTACCTTTTTACCAGTCGTGCCTCATTGTATAATATAGAATTTGCCAACTTATAAGTATTTAAATATCTTGAAGATCTTGAAAAAAAATCGTAGACTCATCATAACTTCAAACTTAATGCCTAGCTTGAAAATGTCTCAAGGTCAACAACTGACATGAATAATTATTCTGGCTATGGAAGTTTCAAATAAAGAACGTTTTCAATTATTTCACTCCTAAAAAGACCTCTATGTCAACAGCAAAAGGATCACTTTCGTGGAAACTCCATGGTAAAATTACCTCATTTTTGTTAAAAGCTGGTGCGTTGGGTGATGTGGAGATCTCGAAGACGGCCGGCACTCGCGCGGGGATAAGCCGCGTGGGCTCCCCGCCGCCGTTGCCCGCTGGCCCCGCCATCACGTCCACCTTCCACGGAGACCCTGGAAAGGAAGAAACAGAATATTAGTCTTCAAGGTCAAAAAAGAACCTTATGTGGCAGCAAACGGCGAAAACGTGACTAGTGTAAATTGTATTCGTTGAGCATTTGAGCTTGAGAAATATAGGTTTGTCTACTAAAAGTCTTGTGAGAATGACACTGGGCACATCAATGTGGTTTGGTAAGTATTTTTTAATACAGTTCGATTCTTTAATAATGCCCAATACCTCCATTGGCATGGTCATATTGCATGGAAAAAATAGCAGAAGACTGTTCCAACACAATGACGTTTCCAGTTGAGTTACGACAGTTACATACTAAGAAAAGTGGTGCAAACTGGTGTTTAAGGCCCGAAGTAACAAGATTCCTTCGGTAGGAGCACAGAATATATATTAGTAGTACCAACAGAATTCCCACTCGCGAAACCCGTTTAAAGAAATAACGACTCATGCTACGATACTATAAAGTTCAAATTCCGACCGCGCAGTGCTAGGTGCCTACAATTATATTTACCTACATGTGCGCTCTCTTTCTATCGCGTAAGAGGTACCCTTTCTGACGAAATCAAGATTGTCACCTTTTAGAAAATAAAATAATCTTCTTTTAATTACTATAGCTACTAATAGCAAACTTTTTATAGTAATAATCAAATTTTAGTAACCCAACCTATATTTTATATTAGTTTTATATTCGATTATAGTGCAGGAGCTGGTCAGGAATTTTTTACAACTTAAACATAGTAACTTGTGTTTATTTCTGTGTAGTATGTGGTTTGTTTGTAACAAATTTGTTTATTTGCTATGTTTGTGTATATTTTATCTTTTTTTTGTATTTTAAAGTCTTAAATTACCTTATTGAAATATTTCTTTGACCTTTTTTCAATTGTTCATATTTATCAGATTAATAACGATTCTGTCACAGCGGTTAAATCAGTACGTAGATACATGCGACGAAAAAATCTTGCGCGTGCGTCACCGCTCGCTTGTGAGTCCCTAGTGATCTGCCCCTTTAAAGGGGTACTTACATTTCGATACCTACACGCGCGAGTGGGACAGGCCTGGTAGGAGTTATAGTGTTCTGTGCTGACTGCTGACTGCTGGTGTTTCATGCCGGAAGTGACAAGATTCCTCCGGTAGGAGTAATAGTGTTCTGTGCTGGTGTTTCAAGCCTGAAGTGACAAGATTCCTCCGGTAGGAGTAATAGTGTTCTGTGCTGGTGTTTCAAGCCTGAAGTGACAAGATTCCTCCGGTAGGAGTAATAGTGTTCTGTGCTGGTGTTTCAAGCCTGAAGTGACAAGATTCCTCCGGTAGGAGTAATAGTGTTCTGTGCTGGTGTTTCAAGCCTGAAGTGACAAGATTCCTCCGGTAGGAGTAATAGTGTTCTGTGCTGGTGTTTCAAGCCTGAAGTGACAAGATTCCTCCGGTAGGAGTAATAGTGTTCTGTGCTGGTGTTTCAAGCCTGAAGTGACAAGATTCCTCCGGTAGGAGTAATAGTGTTCTGTGCCGGTGTTTCAAGCCTGAAGTGACAAGATTCCTCCGTTAGGAGTAATAGTGTTCTGTGCTGGTGTTTCAAGCCTGAAGTGACAAGATTCCTTCGGAAGGAGTAATAGTGTTCTGTGCTGGTATTTCAAGCCTGAAGTGACAAGATTCCTTCGGTAGGAGTAATAGTGTTCTGTGCTGGTGTTTAAAGCCTGAAGGGACAACATTACTCCGGTAGGAGTAATAGTGTTCTGTGCAAGATTCACTTTGGGTTGCTGAGCGTGAGCCAGTATAAGTAAGATTTTTTATTTATTTAAAACTAATTTTTTCCTACATCAGTTAACGGAAATACTCAGGTAATAGAGTGCTGTTAGAGAATTAGTGTAATCTATGTTAGGCTCATCTGGAATATTATGCAATGAGGCGAAGTATTCGGAGCTGCGTTTACGAGCAGTTTAAGTTAGTTGCCAACGTTTTAACGTAATGCTAGGATTAGCGGCAATGTCTGTATTGCCAGAATTAAATGGATTTTTATCCGACTGTGCCAGAAGATTATTATTATTTTGAAACAAGTGTTATTTTCTACACGCACGTCACATATTAAAGGACATCCTTTAGATTTTAGAGCCTAAATAAATTGTCGCATTGAGATTCTTTTGGGCTCCGAGTTATCCCTTTTGTAAATCTGAAACAACCTTTAGCGGGCCCTTTGTTGGGTATCAACCAGCTAAATTTGTATATCAGCCATTCATAACGTATACTCAAAAGTGTCTCAAAGCCAAGGACGTACATAATATTATGACATATATTTTCTATCAAATATAGGAAGAATCATATCCACTCTTGTAATTAATTCCCAAAATACTTATTTTCTCTACATTTAATAATTTTGGCTTTTCATATTGAAACAAGATGGCCAATGTAATATACCCCATGTTCTTTGTATACTTTGGTAATTGTTAATAACAAAGCACTCCCTGTTCAACATCTGGGAAAGAATCCATCGCTAAGTAGACGGGCGCGATCAATCATCTTAATACACTTGGCAGTTTGCAGCCAACTTCTATCGCTTTGTGTGCATTTGTAACTAGACATATAACTTAAAGTATACTATGAGATAAAAACTGTATAAAGGTAAACTACGGAATGTTTTTAAAGCTAGACGCTTTTCGGGAGAATGTACGTAATATGTATGTATAATTGTTAAGCACGTTCTGCAGCCTAAACGGCCTGGTAGATTTTAGCTTGGGAGGTATTGTTAGATTCGTATTAACTGTAAATAATATCGAAATGCAGTCGTGTTTTTTATTTTTAAATTATCATAAAGATCTGGATTTCGCGGGCTATTGAGTATTGGTCCACTACTTACTATCACTGACAACAATAGTGTATATGTATTACAATTACCTAGCTCATTATACAGGATATACACGTTGGTTTGGAAAAATATATGTGATTAGTAACGTGTAGAGGGACATTATAGACATAATATATTCGTCTATGATTACCCATGATCGACGTTGTTTGTGTGTCATAATATTATATCATAATATAGCATTACAATAATTATGGTTATCCATAAGTATTCAAAGTGGCTTTTCACAAGAAGAGGGACTTTGAATAAAGAAACATAATCGAAATTCAAGACAGTTTTTTAATGGAAAATGCAAAGGCATGTATGTAGAGAGTAAAATGTAAGTACATTATTAATGTAATATCCAAAATACATGCTCTGAGCAAATCCTGTATTTAGCAATTCCTTTCCAGTGATTAAGAGCTTATCCGGTGTTGCTTCAGACGAATGTTTAGAATTTGAGAATTAGGCAATGTAACACGCTTTAAGACCAAGTCTACATACATTAGTGATTAGGAGGTTTTTAACCTAAGTTCAGACTTAAAAAAACTGGAAAAACCATTGAAAATGAGTAGAGGATGTCTCTTCCTCTTTCACTTTAATGGAATTTTGTCTCAATGTTGGGTGAATATTTCTTTATAGGCGGCATGTTGGTAGTGGTGGTTCTATTTTAGTATTACTTATACTTCTTCATGTATTACCTTCTTCCGCGTTGCGATCACTACATTTGATATTTGACTTGACATTTTGTGTGAAATCGTCGCTAGTGCCATTTTTTGCCGCGTTCATCAAGAGCTGCACTATAATAGTATGACAGCATATCTACATATGTACAGTAATAATGGTATTGAGCTATGAAAAATTGAGAGACTCGTATAGCCAGATTTCTTTCAGTAATAAAAAAACAACATCAACTCGCGTTCTTCCTTCTCTCTCGCACTTTTTCCCATTCTATTTACAAACAGGAAAGGCTTCTAGTCTCAATAATCCGTAACGTTTGCAACACCGGGACTAATTAGGAGACACAAAGAACGACTATTGACACTATTATAGCTCTTTATTTCGTACCGGATTTCAACGCTAAGGCCGTCATCATACTGGCGGTTGGTGAGCGGATTAAGGGCGGAGTGGCGCGGCGCGCGGCGCAGCGAATACGTCGCGAACATGCCGCGGTTGCGTACCGAAGACTTCACGAACACGTGGCGGGTACGCAACGTTTTTATCGCGTGTTTTGTGGCGAGTTTACAAAGCACAGAACGCTGCCAATCTGCTCTCTCTCTGGGCTCGTTGCACGTTCGCGACGCATTCACAGCGCATTCGTGGCGGGTTTGTTGCACGTTCGAGACGCATTCACAGCGCATTCGTGGCGGGTTCGTTGCACGTTCGCGTATTCGCTGCGTGCCCGTCCCGCCGCTCACTAACTAGTATGACAAGGCCCTAAGAGGTAATTAGTAAGAATATTATTTGGTACAGTTGAGTGCCCTTAAGTCGGTGTTTTTCTATGTTGTTTGAGTTAAATGACCCGTTCGGAGTTATCATGAACATGTTGTTTTTTTTTTTATTTGGCTTTTTAAAATGCAGTCAATTTCAGTGTTTGAGCCTATAAAGGCTGGAGGATTAAATGTAGGTACTTACTTTTACGCACAGATATAGTTGATAGGTGGAAAAACAGAAAATTTAGTATTTTTGAAAATAATACCGAGAATTTTTTGGGTGTATGAATTAAAAAGAACATGTATAAAGTTAAAAATTGAAATTTGAAAGTAAATTGCTACAATTATAGAATATTTCGACCACATGTGGATCTGTTTAAATAAATTGGTTTGAACTACTAAAATAAAACACCTTATTCGTTCTAGGTAATTTGAAAGTTAAGATGCAGACTAGGTCCAGTTTAGGAACCGTTAGAAATTACTATGTAGGCATGTGACATGGTCACTTAGCACTTGAGGCTATAAATACAGCTCTTAATTCCACGAAAGTGAGCCTTATGCCGTGAAAAATAAGATCTTACTAGAGGTAAAATAACTTGGAGAATTAAACGTATTAAGGCTGTTACTGAACCATGCCAGGTCCGCTATAAGAAATGCCTACGTCCAAACCCTATGTAGGTTATAGACATCCAACTGCACCTTAGCCCTTCAACTTCCATAAGGCCGGGCCTTATGGAAGTTGAAGGGCCACTTGGGCCGCGAGAACAATAGACTTACAATAGATTTCCAAGAATCCGCGATCGAAGGATTAGTTACTTCCAAAATCAAATGTTTACTAACATTAAAAATGTGAAAGGATAGTTATTATTATTACGGAAATATTACGTACAGATCCCATAGATGGGTACTATAAGTGTACACCTAAATATTATGTTTCTGAAATAATACAGTTATTTTTTCATAATATGAACATTGAACAGTGCATAAGCTATAAAATGATTTGCTTGTAACGAACATTATACGAAAAATATGAGCAAATGGACTGGATTTTTAATTCATAGTTTTACAAGTTTTAGGTTAGTCCAACACGGAATCGCTAAGGTACAGTAAATAACTCTCGAATCCATTACCGAGGCGCAGTTTGTGTTTAACCGCTGCGGTCAAGGCAAACAATCGCTGTATAATATACGCCATATGACTCAGATCACTTACACGACTATAATAATTATTCCTTACAAACAATGTATGCATGGAAGTTGTACCTACGCGGATTTGTTTTTGATGTTTGCTCTCATTGTTTGGGACTTTTTCTGCTAGGTAAGTTTGCAATGGAGATTTTCTTTTAAAATATTTTATATTTTAATATTGTTCATTAAGAAAAAACTCCCTAGTTCAGTCGAAGATAGATCTGGTGCACCGTGTACCACTTTGAAAACTGATTTATAGGAAACTAGATGACGTCTGCGACTTCGTTGCGAATTGCGCTATAATTCGTTTATCGCGCGCACATTTTCCGGGATATAAAGAATCCAATGTCCTTTCCCAAGACTGAATATATCTCTATACGAAATTTCAGCAAAATCGGTTCATCGGTTTGGGCGTGAAGAGGTAACAGACAGACAGACACACTTTCAAATTTCTAATATTAGTTTGGAAGTAATAAAAAAAAGAATTAAAATAAATGCTGACTGTATTTAGTATACGACATAACGTAGTAACCTACGAATAATAAAAACTAGTATACTGTACTCGGCGAAACATGGCGGTAGCGATCATTGTCTCCCTGTCAAAAACTTGTCATTTTCTACACAAAGCCGCGATTGACAACATCTGACACTTCATTATCAATCGCGGTTTATATAGAAAATGACAAGTTTTTGACAGGGAGTCAATGATCGCTACCGCCATGTTTCGCCGAGTAAGTACAGTATAGTAACGCATACGCTAACTGACGTTAATTACCATAAACAATAGAAAGTCGTAAAGTAAATTAATAAGTCACAACAATGGCGGCAAAGTACAGCCTACAACCGCGCGCCGCCTCCACATGACTCATACTTTCTATGAGAGTTACGTGTACGCTATTTTAATACTTGATTTTCTCTCAGAAAACTTAAGGAAAAAGGAAAAACCACTTTTGGCCGGCCTCACAAAACTAGAAAGTAACTAGGGTTTCGAATTACCTTGGTAATACGCGGCTGGCCTTTTTTACATAGGGAAATACGCATCCCCGGCGGATTGGGAACATCGGCCGGGGTATGTGGGACTTCCCTGCGGTCTACCTACTAAAATGGTGCCTTGATAATTTGGCTGTAGCGATATCGATTTTTCTCAACGATGACTAAAGCTAATAAATTAAAGTTCATTGTCAGTATTCATCATGTCTTTATCTTTGAATTACCCATAGCATAACACGATTGGTCAACTTTTATAACACAGAATAATTAATCAAAAAGACCTCTATAAAACAGGGATTCTAATTTTGCCAACAGAGGAGAGTGATTTTAGCTTTCAAAATTTGTACATAGATTAATTCAAGCATACACTATAATTTGCCCATAGCTTATATGAAATATATTTATGGTTTTTAAATTACGCGACAAAAACCCTTTTGTCGCTTACGCCCTTTCCATTTCTTGCTGTTCCATTTCTTGTTTTCTATGAGAGGCCGGTCCGGCGCGGCCTGTCATAGAAAACAAGCGATCTAAAACGATTTTTTAATTTAACGCGGCGTCACCTTAAGGCAGAGTTGCGGGTACGATAGAAACTTTGCCAACGATCGTCCACATCGTGCAGACCTGTCTAATGCATCTGGCCTACGTACTATTATGTGTATTATAGTATATAGTTGTACCACTACTTTTTACTACATCCAAGTCCTTAAATAAGTAAAAAAAAAAATGTTCTGTTTTGAATATAAATTATTATTTTCAAACTTATGAACGAAAATGAAGTACTGCCAAAATAAAAGCTCACTATTCTGGTTTGAAACTAGTTTTCAATTAAGAAACGATGTCAGATACTAATTGTGGCTAAAATTGCGCGATTCGTCGTATCCTAGAATTAAAATAAATTCTGGGATACGTTTTTTTTAGTTGATTTCATTATAAAAATCAGGCCTCTATATTAGTTATAGCAAAGTCATGAAGTTAGTGTAAATGGTAATTTTGCTGCAAATTATAACAAATATTTTTTCTAAGAATCATAAAAATGTCGCCCAACTGTTTTAATTTATTAAACACACCATGCCGAAGTTACGCGGCCGAAGTTCGGCAAGATTACGCCTGCAATGTATTTTAAATTACCGATGACACACCATGCCGAAATTACTAGCTGTGCCCCGCGGTGTTACCCGCGGTTTAAGTGATATATAATAAAAGACTATGAAAAGTACCAATAATAGGGTAAAAACGGGACGATACATGGTTCTATAATGGTTTATGGTAGTGATTATGATGATGATGATGAATGTAATTTGCATAGTAGCATATGCTTTCCGTTCTTAAAACAATGTCGAAACTCCCAAACTTGTATCTATAAAGAGTCAGGAGTTCTCTTAGCACCTTCCGAACCATGATATACCTTGGTGCAAAATCTTACTTGTTGGAAGCATATGCTTAGAATACTGCTCACGAAACCGAAATCACCACATGTTTCCATATAAGTTTTGAGGAGTTCCCTTTATTACTTATGGATCCCCTCATCAGGTCATCACTTTTATGAATATGTGTACCATATTCATAATTAATTGGGATAATAACCTATACACCAAAAGAAAAATTTTGAAAATCTGTTCACAAACGGCGGAGAAATCCTTGAACATAAAAAAAAACGAACATAACATCTCCTCCATTTTGAAAGTCGGTTAAAATTGTATCCTATGTGTTATTCTGATGTATAAGCTATATTATTGTAAAGTTTCATTAAAATCCGTTTAGTAGTTTTTGCGTGAAAGAGTAACAAACATCAATACATACATTCAAACTTTCGCCTTTATAATTTTCAAATTTAAATTCTTTATTAAGCATACAATAATATACAATAGTATAAAAGCTAGGTAGCGTACATCACGACATCTAATCCCATGCTAAGTAAAAACTTGTGTTATGGCAATCAGACAACGGATGCACGCCGAACAATTTTATCCTAATATATATTATTTACACATTCACACACACAATCACACTACACTTTATCACGTAAAGTCTCTTTCGGCGACGTGATGCGCGCTTCGTTCGGGAGCTTCCCCCGGAACCTCCGGTAAACTACACCGGCGGCCAGGCTCCTCCACCTTGAAGATGGATAAAACTTGAGTCGGCACTCTCACCACAAAGGAACTGAAATTCACTTAGTAGGATGCGTATGACATTGCTGACATAATCATGCCGAACTTCGGCCGCGTATCTTCGGCATGGTGTGTTTAGACACGCAGTGTCTTCCGTGGCCGATATTACGTTCCGACGCATTCGGCTGATATGACACACGATTGGCTGACTGAGTGTTAAAAGCCTCTATAAAAAATAGATTTAAAAAAAATGACACACTATGAACCGAAATTACGCGGCGGAAATTCAGTTGCATAACTTTGTCCAAGTATTCAGTGACTCGAACGCCGCCGAAATGACGCCGAAAAAAAAATTGCCGGCGAATCGCTGCCAAATTTACGCTCGACAGAAGTTCGGCTGTACGATATAGCCTATAACGCGATGTAATTTTGGCATGTGTGTCATCGGTAATTTAAAATACATTACAGGCGTAATCTTGCCGAACTTCGGTCGCGTATCTTCGGTATGGTGTGTTTAGACACTTACTCCTGCAGCCTGTTATCTATCAGAAATTGATAGCTAAAAACATAGGCACAGTCTTCGATCAAATATTTCTAGAAATATTTGATCGAAGGGCACAGTGATAGTCATTCACGATTTTTGGAAGCTGATGAAAATAAAAACCTCTGAAACCGGTCACTAATTCATCATTATTTGTTACGGGAAAATCGTTATTATAAGGAACGTGCGAGCACTGTTATGTCCTTATGAATATTAAAACTAGCGGTCCCGCGCCACTTCGCTCGCTATCCCGCTTTCCGTTATCTAATCTAAATTATATAATGTTTGCAATATATGGATTACGAAGATAGTTCTTCTATTTACATTACACTTCCTGCTTCAATAGGTCTGCACCGAGAAAATAAAATCAAAACGGTTATAAGCACAGACATAGATCAAGATAGATACCGCATGTCGCTCCATTTGTATGAAAACGAGCGTGCCACTTTTTTACTACCTACTGTGACGTACCTATGATAAGAAACGTGTCCATTATCAAGGCCAACGTTTCTATTTGAATTTCTACAGCTCAATACGGCACTTTTAGGCATTTAGGCATTTTTAAAATTCCGATTGACGTCCGATTCCGATAGCAGACTAAAGAAAAGACTTTTGAAAGACGAGCATTGCTCGTCGTTTGGGAACGCGATATGGCACGCGAAGTACATACACATGCGGTAACTATCTTGATCTATGTCTGTGGTTAGAAGTATATGTAAATTTAGCTCTTTTATTCAGATGGTTATTATCTCATACCGTGTCTACAATAATTGTTTATTTGCTTTTCGATTTTTAGGTCTCTTGGGTGGGGCAAAGAGTGAGCGGGATGGTGCGACACTATCGGCACTTATTATTATTATAGGTATTTGCTACATTGTACTGACTACGACCGTTCGATCTAAAACTTTTGCGCAGTCTATATCAAATATGTACTATTAAAAAGTTGAATTTGAACAGCTTGAATATTAAGCTGTTATATCTAAAGTCAACAGAACGTGACTGCGTTGTTATCCTGGCTGCTGATCGCTCTTTGATGTTGGTTAGTTAGACTAATACCGGCTTATCGAACAAACAAACCGAGATTATACTATGGTCCATGGGTCATCCATTTCTATACAAAACAATCTAAGTCAAAAGTGCTTTTGAGGCCTTTTAATTATTGTTTTCAACCGCTCTTACTGCTAAAATACTGCTCAAGACTATTTTTGAGATACCTATCGTTTTAGCACGGGAGCCCTAGAACATTTTTTTTTTATTACTATCAAGCTAATTTTTTGTGAGTAACTTCATTTTCACAAGACGAATAACATTTTAATTTGCGAAAAATCTCGAAAGTGATAGCTAACAGAGATAGAAAGGATTTCATACTTTGAATTGATGGTCCTAAAATATGGACTGTTTTATTTGTAGGACAATGTTACTCTTAAATTATATTACTAATAACCTATCAATATACAAAAAATCAGCTCGTTAGGGTTCCGTTTTAGGGTTCTGTAATCAACAAAACTTGGTTAACTACTGAACCCTAAAACGGAAACGTTAAAGGTTAATAGTTATATAATTTAAGAGTAACATTGTCCTACAAATAGAACAATCCATATTTTAGGACCATCAAATCAAAGTATGAAATCCTTTCTATTTCTATTAGCTACCACTTTCACGATTTTTCGCAGATAAAAATGTTGTTCGTCTCATTATCAAAATGAAGCTACTCACAAAAAATTAGCTTGATAGTAATAAAAAAGAAATTGTTCTATGGCTCCCGTACTATTTGAATTACTAAAACATTAAAATTCAACACAATATTATTTCTGAATTCTGACCCTTTAGAATTGGTTGTTACCGTCGTACTCGCCAGACGGTGAGCTGGTGTCGAAGGTGTTTTTTAAACAAAAAATTTTTTTTTCAAAAGAAAACTTTTCCCCGTTTTTGCCTAAAAAGGTGGCCCAGTGTGAGTTTCTCAAGCTGGTTCTTCTCGCTGGGTTTGGTCCTGAACGGGTCAACAAATAGACACAACAGTAATAAGCAATAAAACAATTTTTTTAATTTCATTTTCAAAAAAAGTAGATTCAATGATTTTATTTGCAAACTAAGTAATTAATATACAAACATTGTAATTAAATACTTAGTAATGTGAAATATAAGACAGACAGACATTTTCGCATTTATAATATTAGTAAAGTATGGATAAAGGTAGCTAATAAAAATATTATGCATTAAAATTGAAGACGAAACCTCGCAATGATCATAACAGAGGCGGAAGAGTTACACTCACGTTAGCATGAATGTTACATTTATTTTTGTTTTGAAACGAAAACAAACGACATATTTACATAACTTTATATAACAACACTCACGTTTATAATACAAATAACATGCAGTAGACTACATCTTATACTATTATTTATTAGTTTAAATCGAGCGCACGCACACCAATGTGTGTTTTCAGGTAACTTGAAATAACAAACAATGTAGTATAATTTTGGCGCGCGCCTAAACTCATGTAGTATGATAAGCAAGCTGGAGTTGCTTAGTTATACTCTACTGTGTAATACTTAAACTGTGTGTGTACTGTTATGCAAGTGAGCATAAGGTCATACATTGTGCTCATATTTTCCTAAATCAAGAACTCATCAGTCATCGAATTCAACACTTTACACGTGTTACATCATGTATTGCCGTTTTTGAAGTAAAAACTTCATTAGTCTGCACTTTTTGGGATCTGCGAAAAATCTTAACTTGAAACATGTCACGTGACGATTTGTTAGAATGCACAAGGATTTTGAAAAAAAAGAAACAATTTTTGAATTTTAATGCACACCGCACACGTCTAGCGCGGATGTTACTTGGAATGAGAGTGTGGGACTGGGAATACAACCGAAGCTGCTAGACAAAGGAAATGCTGGATAGGTAGGATAAGGCATACAGACTAAAGCAATAACAGATCGAAAATTCGCGAGACGTAGGAGAGAAGACCGCCACGCGCCAGGGCAGCGTAGGAGAAAAAAAATATAATAGCTTCCATTCTTTCTACCGGGCGGGGAAAATATATTCCGGCGTCTGACATTTCGTTTCCACTTCTTCCGGAACTTTCATAGTGCCGCACAATGCACCTGCAGCTCTTCTGATATCGCGAGTGTGCTGAGCGACGGTAGTTGCTTTCTATTAGGTGACCCGTTTGCTCGTTTGCTCCCTTATTTTATAACAAAAAAAAAAAACAAAAACATTTTTTTTAAACGTTTGATATGGTGCTAATATGAGCTTTGTTTAGCGTTCTTTTGGGCTAGAAGACAGAGGTTACATTATAGCAGGGGTCACCAATTAGTTTCGCTCGGGGTCCGTTTTAAGAAATAAAATTACCTTCGCGGTCCACACATTAAAAAAAAAAAAATAAACAAAATAAGTATGTAATTACGGAAATTACAAAGGTATTTGTTTGTATTAATGAGAAAGTGATAATTTTTGTTGCTACATGTTCATCAGTATGTCGAGACCGAAATCTTTAACGAAGTTCATCTTCCAACATGCTTGGTCCGCACACAATGGGTCGGCGGTCCGGATGCGGACCGCGGTCCGCCATTTGGTGACCCCTGCATTATAGGCTTCAGTCTTCACCTACATAAGAAAAAATGCAGTTTTAGTGTTTATCAAAACTGAGCTTGAAAATCCTTTCAGCATTTTTGACCACCGTCGAGAACAGCCCTTCTGTTTTAGGTTTGACGTGCCTGTATCTGTTTATGTGTATGTGTCTATCTGTGGCTTTCTAGCATCTAAACTGGTAGGCAGACTTCGACCAAGTTTTTGAGTTTAGAAGCTGACACGATCGAGAGTATTATATCATATATTATCACTTACTCACTGCTGGAAAATTAAGCGTTTGTCTAGTTAGTATTTTTTAATTGAGCGTCCATGGCCCAATGGGTAGACCTTTGGTTCACACTCCTAGAGGGTGTAGGTTCGATCCCGGGTGGAGGCGTGTGTGTACCAATGAGACATTTTCTGATCTCAAGTACATAATACGGACACTCTTACGGTGAAGGAAAACATCGTGAGGAAACCCGCATATAGTTGGTCCCAGACGTATCGACTAGTTCTTTCCTCAGGACTAGGCCAACTATGTTGCGAGAATGCCGTATGTGCTTGGGCAACCATACGGTCATTTAAAAAAATCTTGTCCCAGGCACTACAGTATTTGAGGAGTGGTTACTTCGCTCTGAAAATACTGTATAAATCATCCACAATACAACGGATGCAAATGCCTAGTTTTTAATTTTTTAATTAATTTCTTACATACCATGACCTTTATAAAAATTCATTATATTTATTGTATAACCTGACTTTACAATCTCAGAACTTGTTTTTGTATCTGGTTTCGAAAGCAGACGTGCAGTAATTCACTCTGAGATTTAAACTACACATGACTACCTCTGTGGAAATTGCAACATGCAATGTGATACGGTCATTGCACTTTGAGCCATATTGCATTGTAATACGATCGAAATACCATGTTTATATGGGGTACGCTGTTTCCGGGAAATTGGGATGATTTTTATGGTTTCCTGAGGATTTTTATAATATGAACGGTGCTCGCTATCCTTATAAAAACTAAGCCGGAAATGGTTTTTAGCGCGAAGAGCTAACAGACAGATAGACAGCAGATAAATAAAATATATTCGTATTAAAAAGTATTTTGATGTGAAGAAAATGTTTACAGGTTTCAGTTGGCAATCCATCCATTTTAATCTTGCCTTGGCGTTTTTCTTGATTTAGCCAAGGCATTCGATACTGTCTCGATGCCTGTCCTTGTGGACATATTGTTGGAGCATATTGCTGTAAGAGGCCCAGCCCTGCAGATTTTTTAAAGACTTTCTTAGTGGACGTGTACAGAGGGTCAATATAAATAATTATATCAGTTCCGACGCAGATGTTTCTTTCGGAGTTCCACAGGGCAGTATTCTTGGCCCAAGTATGTTTCTTATATATGTAAACGACTTATGTAATATGGAACTACCGTATTGCAGGTTGTTTACATACGCCGATGATACGGCCTTGGTATTTTATGGTGATACTTGGGCGGAAGCTAAAAATGTTGCTGAAAATGGACTACGGAAATTAGCAAATTGGCTCAGACAGAACTTACTTACCTTAAATATTTCTAAAACATAATTTATTCAGTTTCAGACTCAAAATATTCAAAATTTAGACATGTGGCCAGGAGCCTACTTGTTTTTGCGGTAGCATAAATAAATCCGTGACTATTAAACCTTGGTGTCGAGTTGGATAGTAGACTGAGTTGGATTCCTCACATTGAGCTCCTAACAGCTCGCACGCGAAAATTAATTTGGACCTTTTAAAGATTGCGCTATGTTGGTGAGTTCGAATTACTCTGCAATGTTTATTATGCCCTAGGTCAATCGGTTATCGGATACTGTGTGAGCGTATGGGATGGATCATCTAAGACACATCTGATACAACTTGAAAGAGCCCAAAGGTCTTTATCAAAAGTTATGACCTTTAAACCCTATAGGTTTTCGACTGCACCTTTATACAAGCAATGTCAACTGCTCACAATCAGACAATTATTAGTTTACAACATTATAGTCCAACAGCACGTCCACACCTCTTAAAATTCAGTGGTAGGCAACGTAGTTTCTTCGTTCTTTCTACGACTTTCCAAAAGTGTATCATGATACCCATTTTGAATAAAAAGATATTTTTAAACGTCGCATACCTAACGTACTTCCCGTAGTGGATTTCCGTACAACATTAGCAAGACGACAACGCGCTTACCTCTCGGCCTATCTCTATAATAAAATAAATTATTCAATAGTTTTGTTAGAATTAATAATTTTTAATCTATTATTTCACTGTGACATTATATTTTTAAGGTAATTTTTAATGGTAGGGCTGATTTTATAGTGTTTAAGAATGTAAATAAGCCAAGAATATGGAACACAATCATAGGCCTTCTTATAATCTAATTATTATTATTAATTCATACTAATACATATTATAAAAGCTAAGTGTGTCTGTCTCTGCCTGTTGCCTCATCATGCTTAAGGCCAGGTAGTCCCTAATTTACATGACTTTGAATCAATAATAAACAAACAAATAGTGACTTTTAAAAGCCAAAAAAAAATACACATTGTTGTTTACTTAATGTACTTTGACAATTTGTGGTTCGAAATATAATATTGAAAACTTCACTCGATCAAAAATAACTCGGAAGAGGAGGCTAAATTCGAATATTTTGTGATATTTTTCTTATTTTTCATGAAGTTTATGATAGTTTTACTTTCAAAAATCATATCTACGAAAAGCTCATAACTTAAAGAAGAATAATATGTGGTTACATTTTGCATTTTGGTCTTTATCTAATGATTTTCTCCTATTTCGCGCTATCAAGGACGCGGCGAGCGTCGTAACCGCCACTGTACAAGGCGCGCTGATATGAATGTTGTTTTAATGTGCATTACGTCGATATTCGTACTGAGAGAAATCGACCTGCTAATTTTAGGGACTACCTGGCCTTAAGCCGCTGAACCGATTTCAATGATGAGATTTAGTATGCAGATATTTTGAGTACCGGGAAAGGATAAAGGATACTTTTTCACGTAAAAATTTACGATTCTGCACGATAATCAAGTTTTGGAAGACGAATTTCGAAAAACTGAGTTTCGGGCGTCATCTAGTTGTAGCACCTCCATCGTGGGTATCGCAGACACAATAGATTTTCAATTCTTATGCGGCAGCCGGCTGCCGCTCGGGGATTGATGGGTTAAATAAATTAATTAAAAAAAAATGATGAAATAAATATTGGTCTATTTAATTAATTTTAAGGTTATTAGGATGTGAGTCATTAAGTATTTTCTATACAAACTATAATAAGCAATTACACCACAGTTTAACCTATTCGCAGGTCGTGACCTTAAAAGAACTCGTTCTATCAATGTCATATAACGGATATAAATAAAGAGTAAATTCTAATTGGCAATTATAAATAATTTAAAAAGAACCGTGGACGAATAAGACTTTTTTGTTGTTTTTAAAATGATCGCCTTTTTTGGACGCGCCATTTATGAAGTTTGTGTGTGGATTGAGGTATAAATATCTGGGGGCACGGCAGTGCCCCGCCAAGTTGAGCAAAAAAGCGGCACGGCCGTACCATCCTTTTCTCGTAGCAATTCAGCCTCTTTTTGACCCCCCTTTAACTTCGTTGTGGATATAACAACAAGCCTGAATTTTCAGTTGCTAAGCAAGCATTGTATAAACACGGTACATTTAAAATTTCATTCAATTTGAACAAGTAGTTTAAGAATTGTAATTTGTTAAACTTTCTTAAGTTTGTCACTCACTGACTGACTGACTGACTGACCTATCATCAAAAGTCTAAGGCACTTCAAGCAGACATAGAACCTTCAAATTCAGAATATAATTAGTGTTTAGTGTCTAAATCAAGGGAAAACCTAAACATTTCATAATTTCTGTCCAGTTTTCTAGATACACTAACTTCGTGAGTAACTTTGTAATCCCATATAAATGTATAGGATTACAAAGTAACATTTGCAGTTTATGAATCATTGTATCCGTACCATCGATATCTCCGGTATATCATCATCGGTAGATAGATATGTAGTTAGTGTTTAGTTTCTTAATCAAGAAAAAACTAAAACATTTTATAATTTCTATCCATTTCTCTAGATACACTAACTTCGTGAATAACTTTGTAATCCTATATAAATGTATAGGATTACAAAGTTACATTTGCAGTTTATGAATCATTGTACCCGTACCATCGATATCTCCCGTACGTATTATGGAAGGAATAATAGTTGTAGATAGGTATCTACATATTTGAGGCACTAGCTTTTGAACTTCTCTGACAGATAGATTATAGAGTATCTGTCAGATACGTTGTGGATAGCCTATCCGGCACTTATCAGGAAGTAGTGAAACAGGCCCTTAGTATTATACTTATATTACTAGATGACGCTCGAACTTTTGTTGCGTCAAAATTCATTTATCGCGGGGTAATCGTACATTTTCCGGGATAAAAAGTATCCTATGTCCTTTCTTGGGGCTCAAAGTATCTCCATACCAAATTTCGGAAAAATCGGCCCAGCGGTTAAGAGTGAAGAGGTAACAGACAGACACTTTTGCATTAATAATATAAGTATGGATAACCATGAGTGTCCACTATACTATTATATAGCGGCAGCGGATACTGAATACGCTGGTTGCGGTGTGACAATTCCCGCGGTTGTCGGGTTACAGTGTCACGTTACAGGTTACACACTGACCAGTGGCCTTGATCGGCGTGTAACCTGTTTTAATATAAGCTGTATTAAGCATTAAGATTTAGAAGATTAACGGCCGCACTCAGAGATTTAATGATAACTTTAATTTGATGAAAATTTTCATATTAATTCCATTGTATATAATATCAGTGTAATCATCCATTTCTTTCAGTGTAGCCGTTATACTTTTTTATAATAGAAATCCTCGTCAAGATCTAGAATTGAGCCCTTGCATGCTTAGCATGGTCACCACAGAATAGATTTTTTTCTAGATAGACTAGTGACAGATTGAATCTATCATATTGTCTCTTAAATCTTGTTAATTATTTCAATTCTGATTTGCCATGTTAAGCTGGCCTATATAGCCTTCTCTCAATGTTTCATATTATTATGCTTTAAACACTCTATATTACAAGGCTAGTTTAGGTATTTAGGTCGTTGAACCACTTTTGTAAAACACGATGTTGTTTTGTTACGTAAAGTACGTCAAAACTCCTGGAAATTTTCTCGATAACGACTTACAACAGAAACAATGTACCAGCAGTAATCACCAATTTACAACAAAGTCAAATACCGTAACTATGTAGAACATTTTGCCGCTTTGTTGTGGAAATTACTTAAAATGTAAAGATTTCTACGTAAATTTGCGTAAATGTAAAGTTATCTTTTACTTCCATTATGTAGTCAATAAGAGCGTAATATTTACATAGTGAAGAAGCTAGAAACTAATAGGATAATATATTACTGCAATGTTTTCACGGTAGGCTGATTACACACGGCGCCGCAGCGGCAGCGGCACCGCCGTGTGTAAGGGCCATTAGAAATACAAGGATGAGTAATGGAGCGGCACCGCCGCGCCGCCGCGGTGGCGGTGCCGTTGCCGCTGCGGCGCGTGTGTAAACACTAAACACCCGTAGAGGCAGCAATAGCAAATACCTAAAATTTAAAACAGACCATTCGTATTCTCTCTCACTCCTACCTACGAGCTACGATCTAGTTTCAGTTGGATTACACTGTGGTACGGAGGTGAGGATACTAAGCATGGTACTCAAATTATACCAGGGTTAGTTTTCTTTCCGACCACATAAAAACTACGTTCTCTCAAGTATCAAGTGACACTATTAAAGATGGCGGAGATTTTTTTTCTTACATCCCATATTATATCCTCATAGAGGTGTAATGCTGTAACACGTCAAATTCCGTCTTCCTTTTTTGTGCTGGAGTCTCAAATTTGGAGAGTTTAGATTACTAATGCTGTTTCAAAGTGATCAACAAATTTTGCTCATGGTTGCAGTTTTGGTCTTGGTCTTGCAAAAAAAAAAAGCAAGACGAAGACCAAGACCGATACCAATTTTGCTCATCACTACTGTCCTATCTTTAATATCAGAAATAGCCGCTAAATTTTTAACCGACTTCCAAAAAGGAGGAGGTTATATTATGTTCGGCTATGGTTTTTTTTTGTATGTTCAACGATTACTCCGCCGTTTGTGAACCGATTTTCAAAATTTTTATTTTGTTCTATTAGGTTGCCCTCCAATTTGGTCCCATTTTCACAAAAGTGGTGATCTGATGAGGTTATCCATGAGTAATCGAGGGAACTCCTCAAAATTTGTATGGAAACATATGGTAATTTTGGTTTTATGAGAAGTATCCTAAGCAAATGCTACCAAAACGCAAGATTTTGCACCAAGGTATACTATGGTTTCGAAGATACTAAGAGAACTCCGGATTCCTTATAGATACAAGTTTGGGGGTTTAGGCGCTGTTTTAAGAACTGAAAGCATATGCTACTATGCAAATTACATTCATCATCATCATCATCATTACCACGTCAGGGTCACCAGTGTCACATGGTTGTATATAGATACAATATGCCCCCACAACACCATAATTATATCATCACGTTATGTCCTTATAATAATTTGTACTTTTTATAGCGATTTTAATAAAAATATAATGTTGTTTTAAAATAAATGATTCAAGTCCTAAGCGACTTATGTACCACAAAATTGAACATACCAAAGTCAACCTTAACTCCAGAGCATAAGACACACATTTGACATTACTTCTGAGATTCGAAAGAAAAAAGAGAAGTAACTTGCTTCGATAGGTACTACACTAATTTAACGATTAACCCATCAATCCCCAAGCGGCACCCGGCTGCCGCATAACAATTAAAAATCTATTGTGTCTGCGATTCCCACGATCGAGGTAATAAATTGAACCCTTAGTATGAAAATACTTACATAGGAAAACAATCTACATTGTAATAGGAATAAGAAACACAATCGCATTCTACGTATCTTATTACAATTTGTTTAGAGTCACACTTAACAAATTGTAATAAGATACGTAGAATATACGCGATGGTTTACTAGGTAACTAAAAACAGTAAAATTATTATTTTGAACAAAAAATTAAAACCGACTTCAATGTAAAAACAATAATAACATCCTTATAATATGAACTAAAAAGTATTAAATAATTTTTCCTATCTAATAGTGCCTTTTTCCGAATTCGGCTAAACCTCAACTATTTCTGTACTCAATCTTCATAATTTTGAAGTCGGTGCCAGTTCCAAAAGTTTCAAATACCTATTCTGTCAGAGAACTTAAGATTCAGCTATATCTGGTACCGACTTCAAAATGATGAAGATTGAGTACAGAAATAGTTGAGGTTTAGCCGAATTCGGAAAAAGGCACTATTAGATAGGAAAAATTATTTAATACTTTTTAGTTCATATTATAAGGATGTTTTACATTGGAAGTCGGTTTTAATTTTTTGTTAAAAATAATATACATTATGAGTTATGACCACAGATATGACGTATATTATGCGATGATGACTAGCTAATTTGTCAATGAGAATCATTAATAGCATCGCATTAATTTTTACTTCGTTTCCCGTGTGATATACGACTGTACGTTTACGTAAACCGACGTAGCTTTCTATCTGGTTTCTAACCCGATCTGTTGGATCTCGTTTTAGAAAATTCGATGTAATAAACTTATGAAACTTTTAATTGAGTTTGTAATAAAATCGGTATTACGTCACGTTACATAAAATTGAGATCGTGAGCGTAATGAACTATTTAGTATTTACATAATTCGACGTCGTTATTAAAGTAATAATTAAAAGAAGTAGGTTTTTATTACTTCCATAAACTAGTGCAGTCTCATTTACATACTAATAAGTATTTAGGAAATCTTTTTTTAAATCTTGTTACAATTATTTTAGTTGTTGATTGAAGCAAGATGTAATATTTTTTGTGAAGAACTAACCATCTTATATTGTATACATGGTGATCTTATGCAGGTTACAGCAAAATAATTTTATCTTAACCTATAGGGATCTAAGAAATCTTACATGTTGTAAGATTTTGTTTTTTTTAATAGGCTTCTTCTATACATATTATAAAACAAAGTCGCTTTTTTTCCCTCATGTCTCTTTGTTCCCTTTAATCTTTTAAACTACGCAACGGATTTTGATGCGGATTTCTTTAATAGATAGAGTGATTCAAGAGGAAGGTTTTTAAGTATAATAAAATTCATTAAATAGTGGAGATATACTGTTATGGTTGGGGTTTCTAATGTGATGTCGTAAATAATTACATTTTTTCCGCTTACATTGCAAACGCAGGCTGAACCCTACGAGATTTATCAAAATAATGTACCAAGTATTGTACACGATGAAAGGGTTCCGTTTTAGGGTACAGTAGTCAACCAAGTTTTGTTGATTACAGAACCCTAAAACGGAACCCTAACCAGCTGATTTTTTGTGTATTGGTAGGTTAATGGTTATATAATTTAAGAATAACCTTGTCCTACAAATAAAACAATCCATATTTTAGGACCATCAAGTCAAAGTATGAAATCCTTTCTATCTCTGTTAGCTACCACTTTCGAGATTTTTCGAAAATAAAAATGTTGTTCGTCTTATCAAAATATAGCTACTCACAAAAAACTAGCTTGTTAGTAATCACAAAAAAATTTGTTCTAGGGCTCCCTCAGTATAAGTGATCAAACCCCTTTAAAAATAAAGAATTAAAATATATATATATATATATATATATATATATATATATATATATATATATATATATATATATATATATATATATATATATATATATATATATATATATATATATATATTACTGTAAAGTTTCATTAAAATCCGTTCAGTTTTTTTGCTTGAAAGAGTAACAAACATCCATACATCCATACATACATCCAAACTTTCGCCTTTATAATATTAGTAGGATATATATTTCACACTGTACTAACACTTTAGTATCATGTCTCATTCTCTTGTGTCTCATCATGTTTTTTGTTATGTTTAAAATAAAAAGTATCTACGATAAGCTTCCAGATATCACTTTTACGTGTTCAAAAGGTTAGGTCGATAAGCAAAATAAACATTATGAAAGTAAATAGGCGTGTGTTATGTATTTTTATTACATCACCCAAGCCAAATAGCTACATAATGTTGAGCTAAGTGAGCTAATACTATATTTGTTTTTGTGAAAGTATAATTTTTGCAATTTATTAAAATCGCTTCCGCCGTGTGTTTGCTTAAATCTTGAAAGTAGATTTTATTGCAGTTTTCGGCAGTTCAAAGAGTAATTGTCAGTCCACATTACGGTACAATCGCTGAACCGATTTTGATGCAATTTGGTTTTGATTTGGAGGTTCTTTGAGTACTTGTCAGGTAAGGTCATATTATGATAGTTTTAATCCCGGTATAATGTTTGGCGAAACAAAGTTGTGAAAAACATCTAGTCATATTATAAATTGCAATTGTTAAATTAAATAAACAACAATCATTACTTAAATTAAATTTTTACACATCATTTAAAAAACTGTTTCACTAATATAAGAGATAAGATGCCCACATAAAATAGGACATGGACTACAAGGCTCTTAACATATTTATTAACATAGAATACTTTAAAATATCTTTTGCTATTATTCAAATGTAAACCTTTTAAAAGCCACCTAGATTATGAGCCAAATTCGCATGTTAATTTCCAACTTTTTAAATTCAAGGGCATTGACCTAGGTATTTTAAAGTTATTTAAAAACAAAAAAAACTGTTAACTGACATCGCAAACTTTAAATCTCAAAAGGTCACGAAGGCTCGCAAAAAGATCTCACATTATTAAAACCTCATTACGGACATAATTTCAAATCAATTTACAGTCACGCCGTATCTCATCAATCAAAAAATACGTGCAAAGCAAAATTATTCCTAAGTTTATAAAAATAGGATGCATTTTGGAGCGCCAAGAAAAAAATTGTGAGGGTGCTAAACGATCCCTACAAAAGAGTTCAACGCACGTCGCTCTTTGTTCACGACCGCTGGCCTGTGACTCCGGGTGGCTTCCTCGCAGGTTGATAGGGAATCTTAGCCATCATCATCATCATCATCATGACAGTCATCATTGGGCTAATTCTTATTGTGCCCTTTTAGCATGTCGGAATTGGGTACAAGATAAAGTTGACTTTTGTTTTGTAGTGACTTCTGCCACATATTTTTTTAAGCTCATAGTTAGTTGTTTTTTCTTTCAAGGAATAAAAAAGATTACTATGAGAGTAATCTTTTTTATTCCTTGAAAGAAAAAAACTAGTTTTTATAATATTACATAATAATCGATTTATAACAGAAAAAATTGAAGACGAATAATTTGCCAGATTAATTATTAATGATAGCGAATAGCGATACGATTTCATGTTGCGGGCGTCATCTAGTTTATATGCAACTAAATGACGCCCGCAACTTCGTTGCGCCAAAATTCGTTTATTGCGCAGGAATCGTACATTTTTCGGGGATGAAATGTATCCTATGTCCTTTCCCGGGACACAAAGTATCTCCATGCCAAATTTTAGTTAAATCGGTTCAGCGGTTGAGGCGTGAAGAGGAACAGACCGACAGACAGACAGACAGACACACTTTTGCATTTATAATATTAGTAAGTAAGTATAGTAAGTATGGATGGAAGTATGGATATGGATATACATATATGTACATTTTACATCATTATTCATTATATTATACTAAATACATAGTGACATACATAATATTATAACTGTGACCTCGCTACGACGACAGTCCGTCACGAACACGATGCAAAAAAACGTGCCAATGTTTGTTGTTGTGTAAAATTTATTCGTCCATCCCGCATTTAATTGTGTCGCTGTAAAAGAAATAACAATTCGCGAATATGTTATGGTTTCGCTGATGGATGAATTTTAGAGCGACTTTAACAATTTTCAATTGATAAAATTAATGATGCCTTGGTTTACTAGATGAAAGGACAATTCGGCTGGCATAATATAAGTAGGCAATTGGCATAGAAAAGTAATTAAAAAATACAGACACTTTGAAAATAATATAAATTTGGTTTTAGCTTTTTAATATTCAGACTTAGTTCTATCAATATGTAATTTTTTTTATTACATGAAAATACCTTTCCGGCTAACTAATTGTACAAATAAGTTAATTTATCATTGTAAATGTAATTATGACAGGTTGCAATATTGAATCGATTAATAACATGTTAGTAAGTTCTATGTCCAACAAATCTTTTTTGTGCAACATTCTGATTTCTGAGCCTGACAAGTCGTGATCTAAAGCAACTGTTTAAAATTGTTTAAGTAGATAGTTTAATTAAACTTAAATTAACACAAAATTTTCTAGAATTATCCATGACCGTAACGACGACCTCAGTTGAAATACTTTATGTAATAAAAAGTCATGATCACGAGCTAGGCGTTTAGTAATATTGTAACGAAATTATAATATTGTTGTAATTACATAATTTATTTCTAAACTAGATGACACCTGCAACTCCGTGGCACTAATATTCGTTTATCGCGCAGGAACCTTACATTTTTCCGGGATAAAATGTATCCTTTTTCCTTTCCTACAACTCAAAGTACAGCAAAATCGGTTCAGCTGTTTGGGCGTGAAGAGTTAAGAGATAGACACACTTTCGCATTTATAATATTAGTATGAAGAGTATGGATAACTATCAAGCAGTTAAATATGTAATCAATAATTTCATAGTAAGTATGTAATTTTATTTATTACATGAAAATACCTTTCCGGCTAACTAATTGTACAAATAAGTTAATTTATCATTGTTAATGTAATTATGACAGGTTGCAATATTGAATCGATTAATAACATGTTTGTAATTTGCATTAATGAAATGCAGTATGTATTATATTTTATGTACCTATCGAGGCATTAAGTTGTTAATCTTGTATTATTAATATACAGGTATACTTATAGTTTTATTATTAGAAATTTGTTTTTGTAAGAAATGATGGTATACTTCGTCAGAAACATACTTAAAGATCGTATTGTTAAGTTTTAAACCAGCTTCGAAACTTGCACTGCATAGTATGTTTGCACTTTTATAACATATTCAAAGTTTAAACGCGTTCAACCCTACAAAATTACAATAGGTAAAAGTACTGTTAAGTTCTCAAATCTCACGTAGTCCCTTCGCCTCTTGAGTGTTATAGTAATGTTGCTTTAGACTGTGACCGTTCATTTGTTTCAATGCAGCTGTCATTTCGAGGGCACCCGGGCAAAGAAATGTTTAAGTTGATGTCGGCCTTGCACAACTCGTTCTAGATGTTAACTATCGGGAGGCTTTAAGGCTATATGACGTGTCTCGCCCACACTTCCCCAGACGGATGCGAACTCGATACATGCAAATACTCACTTAATGGGGTCGAGTATGAAACTCCTTTGGGCACAGCACTAGCACACACAGTACTCAACTGTTCTTAGGCACAAAGATCAGAGAGACTACGAGCACAGAACACGTAAACAGAATAACACACGTTGAAACTGCATTTTGTGTGAGGCATCGCCTCTGCGCGAGTGCGGACTGAGGTATGGCGGTGCGCGGGCGTCGCGCCCAGCCGTGACGTCACGCAGGTATTCAAAATGGCGCCGAGGAATTCGAGAGCTTAGTACACTCGCCAACAGTTGATTTATTGCGAAAGTTTAGCGTTATGTAGCCGACTGTACCGATGACATGAACTTTAAGGGCCTGTTTCACCACTTTCTGATAAAGTGCCGAATAGTCTATTCACAGCTTTTTTGACTGATTCTCCATATTTCATCTGTCAAGTTAAGTGGTGACTGGTGGATAGCCTATTCGGCACTTATCAGGAAGTGGTGAAACAGGCCCTTAATATGACAAATTGTTGCAATCAACGTTGAAGTTAATGTTTCTGTCAACTTACAGAATCTGTTTGGTTTTGACTTAGAAATCGAAAGTTAAAGGTAGCAAAACTTGTTCTTAATATATATTTTTTACCCAAAACAACTTAGATGGTGAACAGCAGGAAATTTATAGGAAGGCAAGGTCAGTTATTCTGTAGGTAACTGGGCACTTATAGCAATAATGCCAACTTTTAATATTAAAAAAATCACAAAAAGTGTAAGAAAAATAAATAAAACGTTCTTAATTTTTCTATGATATTATATAGGTATTTAATATATTTTGTCATAAAACGAACATTAAACGCTATAAAAAACTTTAAACATCGTAACACACTTTAAACAACGACAGACGGACAGACAGACATTGAAGTCTTAGTAATAAGGTCCCGTTTTTACCCTTTGGGAACGGAACCCTAAAAATTACGTTTTTCGCACTATGAAGGAATTACGGCGCAACGAAGTTCTGGGGTTTATATAATTACATAATGTTTTCCTTAGGGTCAATTCAGACCGCAACGCGACGAGGCGAGGCGAGGCGCGGCGCGGCGTAAATTTGTATGGATTTGACAGTTTTTAATTGCGTGAGACGTCTTGCGAATCTGTCAAATCCATATAAATTAAGAAATGCATCTACGCGTCGCATTGCGGTCTGAATCAATCCTTGACGATAGTCTATGGAGAAAAGGCAGCTGAGCAAAATTAATATTACGTACAAGTTACAATAGCAAGTACCTTAATGATTTCGTCCTTATAATATGCGTAATACATAAAACTACGCTCGTAACCTTTATGGTACATTGGAGTAATGGTTCCCTTTTAATCTAAGCTTCGGGTACGTTTTCACGCGCCGTTTGTTTTTATATTACTCAGTCTTACTATATTATGTCTAAAGGTACCGTTCCGATCAACGCGGCAAGCTACCGCGACCGATAAAAATTCAAATTAAATACCACTTTATGACATAGGTTATAGGTTTCATTTTGCTCTACGCTACTACAAAGCAGGGGCGGCATGGGTCGCTAGGCCAATGTCAATAGAAAATGATGCCTATATCATAAAGTGGCATTTATTTGAATTTTTTTCACTCGCGGTCGCTTGCGGCAAGGAGCGGAAGGCAACCTTTACTGTATTACTTAACTTAGTCCACTAGTTCACACGCGCGACTTAGCTCGAGGAAGTACAAATGTATCCTGGTATAAAAATAAAATACTTTTATAGAGATAGTAATAATTATTATTACTATAATAAACTTTTAATTTATAAGTTTATAAGTCGTATCGTTCAAAACACTTTTTGAACATTTACAATCGTTTGCCTGAATAGAGTCTTAAGGCGCGTATGTGGAAGGAAAGAGGGGATGCCTTTGCCCGGCAGTGGGACACTGTAAGCTGTTAATAAAAAGAAAATAAAGGCTTCTTGTGTCTGTAGAGTGCCGTGGGTGCTGGGCATCGTTCGGATGTTTTAATGTCACATCCTAATACGAAATGAAATGTCCCACGCGGGCTCCATGGCCATTTTGTTCACTATTTTCAAAATTTTAAGTGAAATGAAATAAAAACAATATTTAAAAACTTCTATCATAATATTATGTACCTATACATTTTATCAGTTATACCTCTTTTTTTTTTTGAATTCTGACTTAGTAAAAAAAATATTTTAGCAACGCCAGTGCTGACTAACCTAACTCAGTGCTCGCGTTTAGAGCGGGCAATTATACTTTATTACACGCACAATGGACTTTCTATTTTAAACATTTTAACAAAACTCACATAACGTTGTCGTAACGCGACGGAAATCCCATATTAAGCTGGAGAAAGCATTCACGAGTTGTTATAGATTTGAAATGGTGCTAATCATTGATACAGATTTTATTGTTTCTGAGAAAACTACTTTTACGGATATTAGTGTGCGTATTTTAAGGCCCATTATCTCCCACTTAAAATGCTGCAGCACTTGTAGCTAAGAGCTAAACTACATTGCTCCGTTGCGGTGCGTTTACCGCAGCGTCTTTGATTTTCATTACTGAGTTGAGAGTTGCAAAGCCATGTTGTAAAGAAATGATGGGCAGCAGATGAAGTGGGAGTTGAATAAGGCCTAACTCCAAGTCGCAACCCTATCACCGCCTAGTATTGTGATACCGCGCGTCAACGCAACACGGATGTGGTATAACAATGTGTTATTCCGTTCCGACGACACGACGTAACGCAACGATTTAGAGCCAGTCCACACGGCGCGTTGCGTCGGCTCAGCGCTGCCGTTGCGTTGTTTTACATACAAAATATAACCATGGTGTTCACACGGCGCGCTGCGTCGTCTCAACGCACACATGACGGACAGCAGCCCCCGAGACGAAGCGAGAGAGGGTGTTGACGTTAAGACTGCTTCGTAATAACGCTGCGATGATGCAGCGCCCGTGTGGCCGGCTATGCGTCAAACTGCAGTGCTGCGTCGACGCAACGCCATGGTGTTCACACGGCGCGCTGCGTCGTCTCAACGCACACATGACGGACAGCAGCCCCCGAGACGAAGCGAGAGAGGGTGTTGACGTTAAGACTGCTTCGTATAACGCTGCGATGACGCAGCGCCCGTGTGGCCGGCTATGCGTCAAACTGCAGTGCTGCGTCGACGCAACGCTGACGCAACGCGCCATGTGGACTGGCTCTTATAGACGATAATAATAAAATCATTAATGTTTTACGTGTCAATGTCCACACTAAATTATTATATTTACCTATTATTATATCTAAATATATTATGTAACTCAAATGTGACTGACTGACGTAGTGATCTATCAACGCACTGCCCAAACCACTGGACGGATCGGGCTGAAATTTGGCATGCAGGTAGATATTATAACGTAGGCATCCGCTAAGAAAGGGTTTTGATCAATTCCAATCCCCCAAGGGGATAAAATAAGGGATGAAAGTTTGTATGAAACTTTGTCAATTTTAAAGCGATCGGGCGGAGACTTTGATACCTAATTAATAATAATACTTCTTAACGCGAGCGAAGCTGCGGGCAAAAGCTAGTTAATTATAAATATAATACGAATTTCTAGCTCTAACAACACAGACGTTTCTACTCTTCAGAGCTTTTTAAGTAATTAATTATTGTTTTCTTGGAATGCTATCCAACAACAAATTACTTGTAAATAAACAAGTCTGCTAATTAGTTAAAAAACAAATTCTTTGAATTTGTTTTTTAACTAATTAGTATTTCAATTAGAAAAACATTGGAAAATAACAAACAATTTTAGAATTTACGTAATAGGAGAAAGATGATTTATTGTAAAAATCTGATTTTCTAAGTGTAGCTATCGTCTGTGTATACTGAATACTGATTTAATTTGTTCAGTAGTCCGACCATTTTACTTACAAAGCCTTATTAATTATTATATTAATTATTATACTCGAGGAGCTGAACTGTGAAAAATCGTCTATTGATAATTCTTCACATAATAATTATTGCAATGCCTGAATTCGGAAAAATTCATGTACACCCGTCCTAATTCTTGACATTCTCTTAGTGCTGTGCTGTCAATGTTTTGACGGTAAATTTTTCATTTTTGGTTTGCCGCTATTATTGGATGCTCATAATGAGGCTTTTTGATATTCCATTTGCCACCAGGTGCCGCTACGTAGCTGTCTATCGTGTCAAACCGCTGTCATATTATGTCACGATATAGCTGTCAGGTGTCACGATATGGCTGTCATAATATGTTTATTTGACCTACGCCCTACGGCTACATAGCTCCATCTGGTGGCAAATGAATTACCGAAAACTCTTATTAATCCACACGTAACATATAACTACAAGAACATTCGCAATATTCGTAGAACGCCTACGGGGTGAGCTTTACTTCGGAATCCGGATTCGGCCCTTATGTGTTGGCTCACGTTATTGTCCATCGACCTATTTCGGTCGAACCGAGTGAAAATGTACAATAATGTTCCGTGCGCTGAAGATGCCAAAATGTATTTTTATGAAACGTGTTAAATAATAAAATATATACAACGTAGCTGTTCAATGTTTATTTCGCGCGTTGTCATTGAAGAACTTCTGTTTCTTCGTTAATTACTAGAAATAATAATTAATTAGCTGTCTAAGGCTTCAGTCTCGAAATCAGCGAGCAGCGGGGCGGGAGCGGCAGCGGCGCGTGACAATGTATAGATTTATATGGCATAAGCCGTCTAGAACGCCGCGCCGTTTCGAGACTGAAGCCTCAGTGCGAGGACACATTGCTCCGTTGTATTGCGAATTGCTATGCGTCGCCGAAGCGTCACAAGGTATCAATATTTTACATATTTTTATGATAATGTGTGTCTAACACACTGCAACGCATTGGAGCAATCTAGCCTCGTTCTAGGGCCTGTATCTAATGAGTAACAACTAACACCGAACACTAATATATTTTATTCATCCTTCAAAATACAATATACTTTGAACGCCATAAATGTTCAATATTCCACCATCGTCATAACTATTTACAGACGATATCTGGTCGCAAATATTTATGCTCGCCCGTCCGCCCCCGTGGGACGAGTCGATCCTTATTGTTCCCTAACGTTATAAGAGACTCGTATTTCCTGTAGCCGGCTCATCGTGGTATTGAGCCATTGTTGCCCGGTTTACTTTTAAATTTTATATATATATATATATATATATATATATATATATATATATATATATATATATATATATATATATATATATATATATATATATATATATATATATATATATTTTTATGAAATAAGGGGGCAAGCGAGCAAACGGGTCACCTGATGGAAAGCAACTTCCGTCGCCCATGGACACTCGCAGCATCAGAAGAGCTGCAAGTGCGTTGCCGGCCTTTTAAGAGGGAATAGGGTAATAGGGGAGGGTAGGGATGGGAAGGGAAGGGAATAGGGGAGGGTAGGGAAGGGAATAGGGTAGGGGATTGGGCCTCCGGTAAACTCACTCACTCGGCGAAAAACAGCGCAAGCGTTGTTTCACGCCGGTTTACTGTGAGAACGTGGTATTTCTCCGGTCGAGCCGGCCCATTCGTGCCGAAGCATGGCTCTCCCACGTATAAATAAAAATTATATATAAAATTCTCGTGTCACAATGTTAGTTACCGCGTACTCCTCCGAAACGGCTTTACTGATTTTTACCAAATTTTATATGCATATTCAGTAGGTCTGAGAATCGGCTACAGGCTACTTTTTAACCGACTTCCAAAAAGGAGGAGGTTATATGTTCGGGTGTGGATATTTTTTTTGTATGTTTAACGATTACTCCGCCGTTTGTAAACCGATTTTCAAAATTTTTGTTTTCTTTTATTAGGTTTCCCTTCAATTTGGTCCCATTTTTACAAAAGTGGTGATCTGATGATGGGATCCATGA
Organism: Cyaniris semiargus; assembly: GCA_905187585.1. NCBI lineage: Eukaryota > Metazoa > Arthropoda > Insecta > Lepidoptera > Lycaenidae > Cyaniris > Cyaniris semiargus. Next base: position 8,357,055 of record LR994554.1, on the reverse strand, counting down.
GTAATCGAGGGAACTCCTCAAAATTTATATGGAAACATGGAAACATATGGTGATTTTGGTTTTATGAGAAGTGTCCTAAGCATATGCTACCAAAACGCAAGATTTTGCACCAAGGTAAACTATGGTTCCGAAGATACTAAGAGAACTCCGGATTCCTTATAGATACAAGTTTGGGGGTTTAGGCGCTATTTTAAGAACTGAAAGCATATGCTACTATGCAAATTACATTCATCATCATCATCATAATTACCACGTCAGGGTCACCAGTGTCACTTGGTTGTATATGGATACAATATGCCCCCACAACACCATAATTATATCATCACGTTATGTCCTTATAATAATTGGTACTTTTCATAGCGATTTTAATAAAAATATAATGTTGTTTCAAAATAAATGATTCAAGTTCTAAGCGACTTATGTACCACAAAGTTGAACATAACAAAGTCAACCTTAACTCTAGAGCGTAAGGCACATATTTGACTTCTGAGATTCGAAAGAAAAAAGAGAAGTAAGTTGCTTCGATAGGTACTACACCCATCAATCCCCAAGCGGCACCCGGTTGCCGCATAACAATTAAAATCTATTGTGTCTGCGATTCCCACGATCGAGGTAATAAATTGAACCCTTAGTATGAAAATACTTACATAGGAAAACAATCTACATCGTAATAGGAATAAGAAACACAATCGCATTTATGAGTAAATAAAAATACTTCGTACATTAATGTATTTTTATTTATTTATTAACACGATTTTGCTCCTTATTACCATACATATACAGATCGAATTCCTATGCAAATTTATACAATTTTAATCTGATAGATTAAGGGCCGAATCACACCGGAATGGAAGCGGCGCGGCGAGCATTTTCAGTGTCATAATATGATTTTAAACTTTATCTTCATTATTGTAATACATAGTATCGCTTGAGAAATCGAGACTTTCCAAGTTTCTCAAGCATGTATTACAATAATGAAGATAAAGTTTAAAATCATATTATGACACTGAAAATGCTTGCCGCGCCGCTGCCATTCCGATGTGATTCGGCCCTTAAATTGTTAAATTACCTAGCACGGGTTCCTTCGATTTTTTAAAAATGTATTGTTTAAAATTATCTACCTACCTGATATTTGTGTTGTGAGTGTGACTCTTAACAAATTGTAATAAGATACGTAGAATATACGCGATGGTTTACTAGGTAACTAAAAAGAGTGAAATTATTATTTTTAACAAAAAATTAAAACCGACTTCCGAGGTAAATACAATAATAACATCCTTATAATATGAAGGAATTAAAAAGTATTAAATAATTTTTCCTAACTAATAGTGCCTTTTTCCGAATTCGCCTAAACCTCAACTATTTCTGTACTCAATCTTCATAATTTTGAAGTCGGTGCCAGTTCCAAAAGTTTCAAATACCTATTCTGTCAGAGAACTGAAGATTCAGCTATATCTGGTACCGACTTCAAAATGATGAAGATTGAGTACAGAAATAGTTGAGGTTTAGCCGAATTCGGAAAAAGGCACTATTAGATAGGAAAAATTATTTAATACTTTTTAGTTCATATTATAAGGATGTTATTATTGTATTTACCTTCGAAGTCGGTTTTAATTTTTTGTTACAAATAATAATTATATTGATAAGTGCATTTGTTGAATAAATAATAGTAAATTATTACAACTCGAGACGGTCGGCGACCATTTTTTGTGCGACGGGATAGCGATGGACGTTGCCATGGTGCCGTACTTATTTAGTCAATTCAATAAAATAATAATATAGGCGAAATACTTTATATATAGCAAAACAACGTTTGTAGGGACAGCTAGTTGTTATATAAATCTGTATATCTGCTGAAATGCGATTCGTTAGTAATGTTTCTTGGGCTAAAATCATATTATGCTAAGTACTCACATACGGTTTTACTCGATAGTTTTACCCCAAATCGAGCAAAAACCACCGCGTGGACCGCAAAACTCACATCTCGAAGGCTCGCATCGAGCCGGCTCTATGGAATTAAATATATCTAATTTCCTTCAATTTGGAGTAAAACTATCGAGCAATGCTGTATGTGTGGACGAAAGCCCGAGCCGTGGTTTTTACTCTACGTGATTTCTCGATCGAGCAAAACCGTATGTGAGTACTTAGCATTAGAATTACTTATAACAAGACATTATAACAACAACATTATGTCATACATAAGTACAAGTTACAACATAAGAATATTATGATATACTTACAATAATTATTATACGCTTGATATATTTTATCTTTTGACTTTTTCGTACATATTATACGATTCGATGTACCTAATTAACAATAAATTTAATTTGTATTTTGCGTTTCATTTATGAAATCTCAAATTACATTTAAAATCGGACGTATTTTTAACCGACTTCCAAAAAGGAGGAGGTTATATGTTCCTATCCTTTGAATAAGTATTTTTGAGCAAACATTTTCGGCTATTATCCAGGAGGCAAACAAAGTATTTTCCACTAAAGTTGATATTTCCAGCGACCCAGCAAGATGCTAATTGCGTTACGTGGTGTACCCGAAAGCAAAATTTACCAGCGAAATATACAAATTGTGTGGTTAGATAACATCCCCTCCGGGAGAAATAAGAATATTCATATTGTCGACATGTTTCCTTGTATAATATTATATTTTGAAGAAAAGTGAGATTTTATCTTAATTGCTTAAAACATGATTTGCGTCAAAGGAGTATGAATTGCGATTTTCGCTTGTTGAGATAAGTCAAACGTGCGTTGCAACGACGCGCGTAGCAATACATATCATATAACAAGACGATGACAACTTCATCTTCTGTACGTAGGTATCTACTATCAGAGAAGTTGATTCATAGGCAGATGGCGGACCTACGTAGTTTGGTCGAATTAGGGTAAATTCAGACCGCAACGCAATGAGGCGATGCGCGGCGCGGCATAAATTTGTATGGATTTGACAGATTTCAATTTGGTCGAATTAGGGTCAATTCAGACCGCAACGCAACGAGGCGAGGCGCGGCGCGGCATAAATTTGTATGGATTTGACAGATTTCAATTGCGTGAGACGTCTTACGAATCTGTCAAATCCATATAAATTTAGAAATGCATCTACGCGTCGCGTTGCGGTCTGAATCAACCCTTATGTCAATCCTAGCATCGACAGATCATGACTGATATTGAATTGACATAATCCAACCAAATGACGTGGATCCGTCAACTGCCCATGAATCAATTTCTTCGATTGTACATCGCTCCGTCCAAAGAAACGCATGAATTTGGCTAAATCGAAAATATGTTATAAAAAGTTGGAGTAACACAACGGAGCAATATAGTTTTTATTATATTATCTTTAACATAATAATCATAATTATTGCTATGAAAATCAACCGGAAACAAAAAGGAAATAAAATTGATTGTATCCAGATATTGGACAAATTATTTGGCGAATAATTATAAGTTGATAATATAATATTGGGTACTCAATCGGTATGCGGTTGGGTTGTGTTTGCGGTTTAGAAGTTTATCGGCAATTGAATCAATCCATTTATTAACAAGTCGCATTGGAAACCTACAATGTTTAAATTGAATTATCAGGAAATTATTTACGTAAATTGAATTTTCAGTATCATCATCAATGTTGTTTCATAAAAATAACTCTTAAAATGATAAAATTAGTATAGGTCTACCAGAATCTGATGGCAATTTTGACAGCAGATTTTCAAAAAATATCCTTGATCATTGGATACATTTTTATATTTGCATGTTTAACACACAGAATCAGCCGCTATAAGAAAAAAAAAAGATTAAAATGTTTTATTCCAACTATCCCGGTATTGCTAGAGTCAATTTATTTTCTCACTTTTTGCCATCAGATTCTAGTAGACCTATAATTACACACTTTTCAGTACCTACCAAATTCGACGACTTAAAATCATTTTTGAGAAATTGACAGATAATAATTATTGACTTACTTATGTTATTAGTCGTATTAGGTGAATTCAATGTTGTTGAATTCAAAGTTGCTTGAGTTATTATTACAACTATAATAATAACTCAAGCAACTTACCAACGTAAGTTGGTTGAGTTATTATAAGGCCTGCTATCCATATACTATACTAATATTATAAATGCGAAAGTGAGTCTGTCTGTCTATCTGTCCGTCTGTCTGTCTGTCTGTCTGTCTATTTGTCTGTCTGTCTGTCTGTCTGACTGTCTGTTACCTCTTCACGCCCAAACCGCTGAACCGATTTTGCTGAAATTTGGCATGGAGATACTTTTAGTCCCGGCAAAAGGACATAGGACACTTTTTGTCCCGGGAAAATGTCCAGTTTCCGCGCGATAAACGAGTTTTGGCGCAATGGAGTTGCGGGCGTCATCTAGTCTGCCTGTAAATCAGTTTCTGTGACAGTACAATATTATCAACAAAGTTGGCTCTCGACCATTAGTTGTACTTGCGCCATAAGAAGACGTTTGCTCTAGGATGCCTCAAAAGTTTTAAAAAGTGACCGCAACGATTGCAGGCGTAGCTGAACTACGTATTTACAAACGAACAATTCACTGTCGAGCGCTTACTCTGTCAAAAGCACATCTACATTATATTGTTTACGACGTTAAAATAAGCTATCGTTGAGCAAAACTGATTTACCGTAAACCTAGCATAAGCATAATATTTTCTTTGTTGTGAGTACCTTATACCTATAGTTGTTTCTAAAACAAACCCTTTGTAAAGTACAAAACCTAACTTTAAAAGTATCAGAAGCAAAAAGGCACTGCATTTTACAGGTAAACGCAAACATTGCAGTATTGAATAAGTTCAAACAGGTCGTAACAGCCTCTAAAACCTCCTAAGAGGATTTTGTTATAAAGGAATTAGAAGTCGTAAATTCCCGGAAATATAAAAACCGGCCAAGTGCGTGTCGGGCCACGCGCAATATAGGGTTCCGTAGTACCGCTAGTTTCTTAAAAATTCTGTGTGGTCAATGAATGTACATTTATAACGTGTTTTACACTACTAACAACATCATCTGAGTTACTTTCAAAGGAATATGAACGAAAAGTTCCTTTATACTTCGCCGAATACATTTTTTTTAGTTGATCGACTATTACTCAATAACTTATGAAGTCTTCTTAGCCGTGATAGTTTTTCTTTTAAATTCAGCATATTTCCTACTCTCGTGAATTTTTTCACATTTCCAGAAGCAACCGTTTAGCTGGTAGAAGGGGGGGACACTGGACTCTAACGATTTTTTCCACTTCAAAACTTAATATTTCACAAACGGATCCCTAAATCGGAAAATGATCTATGAATACTCATAATATTTTGTATACTCATAATATTTAGGATGCGAAAAAAATTCATCCCCGCTTGATGTGTAGGGAAGGTACCATAAAAAAATATTTTTTTAAGATTTCATGTACCATTTTGTCGGCATCATTAATTCATGCGAAATTACAGCTATGTAGGTTCTATAGTCTCTGAGCAAAACCGGGGACAGGCAGACAGACGGACAGACGGACAGACGGACGGACAGACCGAAATTATAAGGGTTCATTGTTGACTACGGAACCCTAAAAAGCGGGGCTTTTTAAAGTTTCGAGCACGCGCCGCAATCCTCGCATGATGCTCTTTTACGTTCCTGGTAATGTCTCGGAATTGATAGTTTGTAACGAGTTATAAATTTCATGAGATAAGTATAGTCTTGAGTAACGGCCGTTCCCAATATTTGATCTATCTCTGGTTTTGCCCTACTAGAGATAGGAATAGCTCTCATTAGACATTAGAGTCATATATTTTGTGTCAATTTAATGTTAGCTGCGATCGGTCGTATGTCAAACCAGAGATAGATTGAATATTGGGAACGGCTGTAAGAGGTATCATACCTCTAACTCGAGACTTGTGTTTTGTACACAAATAAAATAATATGTTATAAAAATTAACATTTATTGTGACTACTGAACCTAGTGTGATCTTAAGGAAACAAGTTATGTAAACTGATACGTCGATAGTTAAGTATGATTTGGTTCTAAGACACAAGTGTATTTTTCCCACATACAACATTATAGTTAGATTGTACGAATCTCAATAGAAGGTACAGAAAAGTTACGTGCGGGGCACGTTGTGATTGAGATTTTGGGGGGGGGGGTTATGTCTCCTGGAAACGCCATAGTACTCCACATGCATACAATATTCACTAACCTGGCACATGCTCGTCGTTGAAGGTGACCCTGACGGAGTGCGGGCGCAGCACTCGCGGCGTGAAGCTGGCGACGTACTTGTGACCGCCGAGCGGGCGCACCGAGCTGGCCACCAGCGTGCCGTTACCGCCGGACACCTCTAACTCCAGCTGACCTGGACCAGCAGAGCTCGCGTCCACTGGGGGATTAAAATTGCTAATACGCTAGGTAGATAGCTTGGCTCCCCGTGTAGCGGGGTGGTGACGGGTCTGCACAATGTGGACGATCGTTGGTAGAGTTGCGGTAGGTTACATCGTAACCGCAACTCTGCCTTAAGCAAGGAGGAGAGCACCATGGGGTTTTAGTGGGTAGATTACGCAAATTAGTCCCACATACCCCGGCCGATATCCCCAATTCACCGCCGCCAAAAAATGGTAAATACATGGCTTGGCTAGTAGATTGGTAAGCAAGCAAAGACATGAGGTTTTGCCAATATTTGACTAGGGTGTTAAATATAAAGGCTGGTTTAACACGTTGAGAACATGAAAGACAAACACTGTATGCCGTATGCGCCATGATTGATATTATAAAATTTCTCCACAGGATCCAGAGTCGACACATGATAGACCCTCTTCATATTCTTATTCGAATGTATAATATGTTCCACACGTGTAGAGTCGGAATAATATATATATAAAAAAAAAAACTAATGATAGTAATATTTTCCAAATAAGCGTATTCAAAACTTTTGCAATGAAGTATTTGATTGTGTACTTGTCAAACATAAAATATTAAAAAATATTCCCGGAAATAAAGTTAAAGCGTACATGTGAAAACAGCAGTTATGCAACATGTTTCAACGTGCAATTTACAGAATACGAGTATATTATTGTGTACCTTTTCCGAACCAAAAAATAAAGTCATTGCTTAAATGTCACATAATACTTAACACTATTAAATTGTTTTCATTAAAAACGTGCAAAAAAGTGTTTCAAAATCAATAAAAAAAAAAAAAGAAAAAGAGCACATCAGTAAGGGGAATTTATTTGGTCAGCGCATAAAATAACAAAATAATACTTTACCTATAAACTCAACAGGTTGTCCTAATATTCCTTTGTATGTAGGCTTAATGATTATACCTTTGATACCTCTAATGATATCCCTTTGAATTGGTCTGAAAAGAAAGAAAGAAAAAACACAGGTAAAAACTGAAAAATGCAAAGTACTAAGTTTTATAAAAATGAACAGTTTGTTTGAGCGCGCAAACCTCACGAAATACTGGGCCAATTTTTATGTATTTTGGCACAGATTAGATTTAACCACTGATTTGAAAGGGTTTTCTTTTTTTGCGGGAAAAATGAACGATTCCCGCGGAATACTTGTTAATTTATATATTTAATTTCTCATAAATATATTATCATCAAAGGGAAAATCAGAAAAAAATATAATGATTATTATCAGTGAGAATTGATATCAATAAAGGCGGACCGCGAAGTTTGAAAAGAGCACTAAATGGAAAAGTTTTGAGGCAGTCAAAGGAACGGAAATCCGAACACGTTCATTTACATTTGAGGCGATCTTTAATTAAAATAGAGCCATTCATGTCTTTATATTTTCATAGGGTAGTATCAACATTATTTCCAACATTGCATGCAATTTAAAACTGTTACTGCTACTTTTGATTTTGAATCCATACTAATATTATAAATGCGAAAATGTGTCTGTCTGTCAGTTACCTCATCACGCCCGAACCACCAAACCGATTTTGCTGAAATTTGGTATGGAGATACTTTGCGTCTCGGACGTAGGATACCTTTTATCTCGGAAAAATGTACTTCCCGCTTCCTTTCCCATTTCTGGCGCAACATCATAAGAAGGAATAGTAGCTTTGAAGGGGGACGTCTATAGACAGACATAAATTATAAAGATGTGTGATTGTCCTGACGTCCCCCACCGTGAAGTGTTTACTAGAAGACACCCGCAACTCCGTTGCGCCAAAATTGGTTTATCGCGCGGGAACCGTACATCTTTCCGGGATAAAAAGTATCCTATGTCCTTTCCTGGGACTTAAAGTATCTCTATACCAAATCTCAACAACCGGTTCAGCGGTTTGATCGTGAAGAGGTAACAGACAGACAGAGACACTTTCGCATTTATAATATTAGTATGGATTTTTTATTTACCTGAATCGGGCGTGTGTGGCGTCCGGTTCAGTGCGGGCCCCCCCGGTCGGGTCGCGGGGGGGCCTATTGGATAAAAAAGACTGCTGCTGCTGTTTCTCCTCCACGCTGCTGTACGACGAGTCACGTACCACGTACGAGCTCTCCCGCACCTCGCGCTTAGTGAACTCTTGCTGCAATGCAAAAGGAAGTTGAAGCTAAATTAGTTGCACTGCTTTAAATACCCCTAAACAAGATCTTCAAGCTTGCTAACGTCTAACTATATTATCATACAATAGAACAGATAGAAGAATAGATAAGTTGATTCATAGACAGATGGCGATACGTATTCGTAATTTGGTCGTGTTACGTTATACCCAGCCAACAAATCTCAACCATTGACTTAACATAAATTAACTCGACCAAATGACGTAGGTCTGCCATCCGTCAAGGAATAAATACCGGTGGTACAATGAGTTCATACCTAAATAAGTTGTTATTTAACGTCTTTCCTCCAAATTGCAATCAGGTTTACATACTCTTTTCCTTCAAGCATTATAAGTTAAGATATTACATGAAAAGCGAATTGTCAAAGAAGGTAATGAACTGATTTAAATTGCGTAAATTTTCAACACAAAGTAGCTAAGCTGCTAAACTAAGCAACTATTAGGTTATTCAATATACCATGATAGTAGGCTTTTTCGCTATTGTTCTTAACAGCTATGGAGCAATTTGATCGACCCCTCGGTGTCGAAACAGCACTTAACTAAGCTACGGTTCTGGTAGAGTGACAGGCAGTTTAATCACTGTCTTACCCGATGACCCGGTAAGGAGTGAGCACACTGAGACGGGCCGTGCCGGGGCTCAGCGTGCCGGGGCCGCGGGGCGCATCGCAAAAATCCGCCTCCATACAATTTGTATGGAAGCGGATGCGCGTATCGCACACTGTGCCGGGGCGCATCGGCGCGGATTTTTGCTCGGCGGATTTCCGTCAATGCGACACGGCCCGAAAAGACCCGCTGCGCCCCGGCAAGACCCGTTGCGCCCCGGCGACAGTGTGCTATAGCAAGTGGCGCGCGGATGTGATGACTCAAAATCCGTCAATGCATTGCGCGCCGACCCGCCCCGGCACGCCCCGGCACAGTGAGCGTTAAAATCCGTCAATGCGATGCGACCCGACCAGCAATAGTGTGCTATAGCGCATTTTGCGCTGCGCTGCGCCCCGACCCGCCCCGGCACGCTCCGGCACGCGCCGACAAAGTGTGCGCGAACCTTTAAACCGCAATTGGCGGAACTGCGATATCTATATTCTATACGCATTTACAATCTATGTCACTCTCATATAATATTGTTGTTAAAGTTAATAACAAAAAGAAAGGTCCAGACGCGACTCTCTAATCAAAATATTTTCACCAGTTCCGATAGCGAAGTAAGATGTCAAAAATGTATAGGATTTGACATAACACATCGCAAACGCCATGAGTCATGAGTTCGAGTATCGAAAATAGCAAATACATTTTGATTAAAGGGCCATGTATTATAGGACCGGTTAAAATGTTTCAAAACATTGTATTAGGCACCGAAAAATTTCCATTTATCTATTACCCCGGTTATGAATAAAAAGAGTACAGAGTATTAAGATGTTTTAGCCAAACAAGAAGGAAACATTTTGTGACTATAACGTAGTCGTAACAGAGAGTAAGAGTAAGCATATTATATTATTTATGTATTATCTACACTAATGCCTGTTTTTGCTGATCGCCCCCTAACGCTAAGAATCCCCCTAGTCTTTAAGGGTCATATATCTACCTATAAAATACTTTTTTTAAAACGATTATGTTTCCCCCACAGACATAGATCAAGATAGATACCGCATGTCCCTCCATTTGTATGAAAACGAGCGTGCCACTTTTTACCTACCTACTGTGACGTACCGATCATAAGAAACGTGTCCATTATCTAGGCCAACGTTTCTATTCGAATTTCTACAGCTCAATACGACACAATTAGGCATTTAGGCATTTTTGAAATTTCGATTGACGTCCGATTCCGATAGCAGACTAAAAAACAGACTTTCGTAAGACAAGCATTGCTCGTCGTTTGGAAACGCGATATAGCACGCGAAGTACATACACATGCGGTATCTATCTTGATCTATGTCTGTGGTTTCCCCAATGTTCTTAGGCACTAAGAATGTAGGTGACACACAAACATTAATAAAATTATGTAAAGTCTATAAGGATATTATGCTCTTAATGGCCGCTAGTGGACACTTAGCGTAAGGTTGGTGAAACAGGCATAAGTATTGTACCTAATTTATTTCACAATATAATTACCTTTAAAATATTATGGTGTGAGGAATTTACTAAAATACCAACCAGCTACTAATATGTGTTTTATAATGTAATATACTAATGTTATTATTCCGTGCTATTACTGTTAGGCAATTCAAAATGAAATAAATACAAAGTAATATAATTTTATGAAGTCCATTACTGTTTCGAAATGAATGCAGAGGTACGTAATATATTTGTTAATGGTTGCATTTGCCACAACATACAAACACAATTCTCTCTTAATAGACATCAGTGGACAAATACAACTATGATGAAATTTAGCTGCCTTTACAGCGTACGATTACTGTAAGGATACGATTATTTTCATGACAATAAATGTTGTCTTGATGACAACAAAGTATTATAATAACATTTTCTCACCTCCGGGTGGAAAACGTCAACTTTCTTCCCGCTGCGCTTACCGATGTTGCCGTTTTCCGCCTCCGTCGACGAGAAAAATAGTATACGCACCATGGGCAGTAAATAAGAAAGCCTCAGATCACATGTTTGTTGACCTCGGCTTCGCCTCGGCCAATAATTACATGACGTGATCTGAGACATTTCTTATTTTCCTGCCCTAGGTGCGTAATGTACTATATCTGACTTGATGTGTAAAAAGTACCTAATCAAGGAATCACTGTCAACATATTGCGCTAAGTTTAATTTTGCTTACTTTATCTAATTTTTTTATGAGGTGACGTTGCCGTGGTCTCCTAAATGCACTTACTCAATTAGCACTGGAGTCCCAGTAGTCCCTGGAGTTTCGTCGTCCTTTAGCCCAATTTTGAATGTGTCATGAATCATGATCGTGTCGCGATCGGATGTCCTAATGCTAATTGCTAGCTAACGCGACTAGTATTGGAGTCCTCCATTTAGGAGTAAGCTAACCCGACTATCATTTGATATCAGTCGTAAAGCGGTCGTACATCCTAAAGGGTTCACTTACCCGACTAGTATAGGAGTCCGAGTCCCGCTCGTCGACCAACCGGTCGAGGTGTCGGTTGAAGGAGTCTCTGGAGAAGTCGCTAAACTTGTTCAGCTGCGTGTTGCGCTGCGTCTCGCGGTCCAGCGTGCTCTGCCCGAAGCTCGAGTCGAGGCTATAATGTTTTATTGCCTTTAATATTTAATGTCTTATCGCATATTGTAAATGGAATTTTCTGCTTTAAGTTTGTTGTAGTATGTAGTTTTAGTGCTGATGCACTTATAAATAAAGTAGATATTGCTTGCTGCTTCTACGCGGAAGTTGCTTGCAGCAATAATGATGTAGATATTATTAATATCTACATCTATAGATATAGTAATAAATTCCAAATTTACAGGAATAATATAAGAAATATAATAACGTTTATGATACCGAAAATACGTATTTCAATTCATAAATTGCATATTTTATTTACGCTAAAACGCAGCTGCATTTCGTTTTAATATGGACGGAAATAGAAAATGCGCTCTAAAATCGTATCATAAATAATAAAACTGTTTGAAAATATTTTCCTTTGTGGAAAATGTCGGTAATTTTAGTTTCTATGCGAGCATCACCTTCGGTGAAAGCAATCAGCGTCCGATAGAGTAAGGATTACCCAATCGAGTCGGACTTTTGTTTGAAAATAATATTTCTGTACGCAAATAAATATCTTTATAAAGGATTCTAGAATTTTCCAGGGACTGCAAGGCTTCATAAAGTATTTATTGCACTTTAGTGTTTATCGGAAAAATACTTAAGGTAAGTCTGAATTATTCCAATATATCCAAACCACTATTTTAAATGCGAAAAAGTGTCTGTCTGTCTTGTTCCTCTTCGCGCTTAAAACGGTGAGTTGATTTTGATAAACCAGCCTAGTGCGTGTCGGGCCACGCGCAATATAGGGTTCCGTAGTACCGCTAGTTTTTGATTGGATAATTAATGTAAGCCGTTTATAACGTGTTTTACACTACTAACAACATCATCTCAGTTACGTTCAAAGGAATTTGAACGAAAACTTCCTTTAAACTTCGCCGAATACATTTTTTTTAGTTGATCGAATATTACTCAATAACTTATGAAGTCTTCTTAGCCGTGATAGTTTTCCTTTTAAATTCAGCATATTTCCTACTCTCGTGAATTTTTTCACATTTCCAGAAGCAACCGTTTAGCTGGTAGCAGGGGACTCTAACGATTTTTTCCACTTTAAAACTTCATATTTCACAAATGGATCCCTAAATCATGAATACTCGTAATATTTTAAAAAAACCTATCCAACGACACCCCACACGGTGCAGGGGTGGCGCGAAAAAAAATTCATCGCCGCTTGATATGCATCTATGGGTCCCTTAAAAAAAATATTTTTTTAAGATTTTATATACCATTTTGCTGGCACCATTAATATTATGTGCATTCATGCCGAATTACAGCTTTGTAGGTCCTATAGTCTCTGAGCAAAACCGCGGGCAGACAGACGGACAGACGGACCGACGGACAGACAGACAGACGGACTACGGAACCCTAAAAATGGCGATAGTTTCAGTCCTGGCCCCTGGGGAAGGACATAATATGATACTTTTTATCAAAAAAAAAAAAATGTAGGGATCTGCGCCACGGAGCTGCGGGCGTCATTTAGTTTTAATATATTTTAAGTACTAGCTTATGCTCGTCAGAATTCGTTTATTGCGCCAGCAGTCTACATTTTTTCTACCTATCCAAATCAGTTCACCTGAAGGGATAATAGCTATACTTTCGCATTTATAATGTATTTTGTATTGATTACTCCGTCAGTGCCCTCTTCTGTCAAGAGTCTTTTCCAAGGTATCAGAAAAATAACAAGAACAGCTATATAAATTCGAGTTTCTTACCTGTTATTACTGAATTTTTCTCGCGTTTTCTCGACAGTGTCCCAGCCGGTTTTGGTCCGATATTTCCCTCCCGGATCGCCGGTGTCCGCTAGGGCTGTAATGAAAAAATATTTAACATGAAAACGAATTATAAAAGATTAAAACCCGTGTCAACCATAGATGATGAAAATTTAATTGAATTTGCGTGAACGGGACGGGCTTTTTCATTATTTTTAGCGATGAGATTAAAAAAATTCTGTTCCATTTTCCCGTAAGGAAAAATTGGGCTAGGTAACAGATACATAAGAGTTTCACGTAACACAAGAATTAAAAAGTTTTAGTGTCTAAGCACACTAGGCCGCGGCCGAAGTTCGGCATGATTACGCCTGCAATGTATTTTAAATTGCTGATGACACACCATGCCGAAATTACGTCGCGTTATATTGTATGCGTAGCGCACTGCAAGCGTAATCATGCCGAACTTCGGCCACGTATTTTCGGCCTAGTGTGTTACACTTAAAGTTATTTTCAGTCCAATATCTCAAGTACCTATCCATACTAATATTATAAATGCGAAACTGTGTATGTCTGTCCGTTTGTTCATGCCCAAACCGCTGAAAAATGATGAAATAGAGATACTTTGAGTCCCAGGAAAGCACAAAATATACTTCCTGGAAAAATGTACGGTTCTTGCACGATAGACGAATTTTGGCGCAACGGAGTTGCGGGCGTCATAAAGTCATGTAATAAATACATAATATTATAAAGTGTTACCTGTATAGTACTTTTAATTTGAAAAAGTGAAACGCGTTTGGGCTTATACAGAACCGTGTGCCTAAAAATTTTTAAGAGCGATTTTATTTTGTAAGACTAATAGGACCTACTTACATTATACCGAACTGGAAGTAATCCACAGTTTCAAATTAAAGTATCTCACACACACTATTAAGGTCAATGTGAAAAGTGGCGTGATATTATAATTGCTAGACTTATAAAGCCGCGCTAAAAATAGACATGGAATTATTTCATCAAGTGATCCCGCGTGGAGGTCGGAGCGGGGATTTAATATATTATTATATTATTAAAATATGAAAAATTCTACTCGTGGTCCAGTGGTTTACAGCAGTGTTTTTCAACCTTTTTGATGATGCGACCCCCCATCCATGGTATGAAAAAATTGAAGTTTAGTCCATCCCCCACCCTTTTGCTTTTGTATCATGTATGTAATTATGAATATAATATTATCTTTCTGCTAAAATGAATTAATGTATACTCAGAATATTTCGCAACTGATTGACAGATAATTAAGCTGAGCTATTTCCTTGTATTAACGAGTGCCTTTGAATTTAAATTTTAATAAGGCATCAAATTCCATCGGGAGTATTGTTTTAATATTTATGAACTGTTTTGATTATTGTAGACCATTAGGTATAAAATAATCTATTTTTCCTGTAATTATTCAATATCTGAGATTAAAATATAGTTTTACGTTTACATTCAGAATTTAGATGGATTGGTGTGCTGTTTAATCTTAGTTTGCCGGAAAACGTCAACTACAATATTTTTATCTAAAATGTATCAAGTATTCAAAGACAAATCATTATATAAATTTCTTTTGGGGGTTTCGTCAAAAATGTTCCGCCACCAAAAAAGTTTGAGAACTGCTGCGTTATTTAACCTACTCACACTGATAGACAAAATGTTCGAAACATACTACCTACTGAATCTATGGTAACACCTACAAAAATAAAAATCTCTTTTCCTCCTAATCATTTCCTGCAGGGTTGCCTGGAAGAGATCGCTTATAGCTGCGCCGCCCTTGCCCACATTTAAGTTTAGTTTTAGTAACTTTTTTTATAAAATAAGCGGGTAAACGAGCAAACGGTTCACCTGATGGAAAGCAACTACCGTCGCCCATGGACACTCGCAACATTAGAAGAGCTGCAGGTGCGTTGCCGGCCTTTTAAGAGGGAATACGCTCTCTTCTTGAAGGTTTGCTGGTTGATTGTACCTTTTTCAATGTGAGCAATAAAGTATCTATCTATCTTACACCAATCAAGGCCGGCAATGCACCTGTAGACTTCTAATGTTGCGAGTGTCCATGGGCGACGGTAGTTGCTTTTCATCAGGTGACACGTTTGCTCGTTTACACCCTTATTTTATAAAAAAAAAATCAAGACATCTACTCACTAGGGCTGCCGTATCTCTTCACCCGGTCCGTCTCCAGCGAGGACAGCGGGCTCTGGTCGAGGTTGTCCTGCGAGCCACTGTAACTGTACACCTTGTAGTTGGACCGCTTCTCGACAACACGCTTCGTGGTGGTCACTGGACTCTGCCTGTCCGTTGGACTGCTAACCCTGTGAAAATAAGTATAATAAAGTCTCAAAATGATGATCCACAAAAGTGAGTTATGTAGTAGGATAACCAGTAAAACTAATAAAGTTACTAGATGACACCCGCAACATAGTTGTGCCAAAATTTGTTTATCGCGCGGAAACCGTACATTTTTCGGGACAAAAAGTATCCTATGTCCTTTTCTGGGACTCAAAGTATCTCTTTACCAAATTTCAGCAAATTCAGTTCAGCGGTTTGGGCGTGAAAAGGTAATAGACAGAAAGGCAGACTGACAGAAAGACAGACAGACATACACACTTTCGCATTTATAATATTACACTCAAAATAATGACGTAATCATCAAAAGTGAGTTACCTATGTAGTCTACTCGCATAATATTGGGCACCCACTAAAACTTATAAAATTAAGTGGACATGGCAAAATGGCTTACTATGATTGGTTAATATCAACTCAATTTTAAATGTTATTGAAATAGTGTAACTTACTTAATAGAAAATTTACTTGATATAAAGACTATTTAGAGTGCTTAAATATTAACTGACATGTTAAATAAGCTAGTAAGCTGACTGCGATACCTTAAAATCAATGTTTTTCAAAGGAAGACACTATAGTGTTCGAAATCAATAGATACTTCAATGCATAATCTTCAAAGTTGAGTCATCGCAAAAACCTTTATACCCTCCATATATTAGAAAGTAACAAGTCATGGACTGCCAAAAAGCTCTAGTCGTTTATTTTAGTAGACAATTTGCAGTTAAATTTGTCGAATCCAGGGTACATACCACGAGACTGACCTTAATTAAATGTCTATAGACGGTGTCCGGTACATTATGTTCGATAATAGCTTCTACAGTTCATTTGTTTATTGTTATTTGTATTAAGTATATTAAACAAAATATTTAATATTTTTATATCAAAGAAGTTCATAGGCAGATAGCGGACCAACGTAATTTGGTAGCTTTATGTCAAACCCAGCCACATCACGACTAACATTTAATTGACATATCCCGACCAAATGAGATAAGTTCGCCATCTGCCTATGAATCAATTTCTGCTATTTACTTACGAAATAAAAAAAAAACAACATTAGAATTTAGAACATAATAATTCGAAATTCAAATTGTGTTCTACGTACCGATTGATTGGACTGGATGTTCTGTTCAAAGGGCTGTCTCGTCTCGTTAGCGGACTGGTCCGGTCGATCGGACTCGTGGCGCGGTACGGACTACTGGCTCTATACGGACTGGTCTGGAACTCCAGGCGCGATCCGTTCCCTAGATGCTTCGATGTTATAGGACTTGCCGTTCGAGTTCTATCAGTATCGTAGTTGTACTCCTTGTGTACTTTCGTATAGGAGTCCGTGACGTCGTAGGACTTTTCTTTGTCAGTGTAGGACTTGTCTTTGTCTATGTAGGACTTGTCTTTGTCTATGTAGGACTTGTAGTAGTCCGTGTTTCGGTCTTCTCGGCGGTCTATCGAGCTATGTTTGTTGCTTTCATACAGGTTGTAGTTGTGTGGACTCTCCGATCTAAGTCTTGTTGCTGTAAGGTAATAAGATTATTATTAGCTACGTCTGTAGGTTTTGGAGTGTGATTTTTCACTGAAAAACGATTAGATATACCTCTTTTTTATCTACTTCACGCCAAAACCACTGAATCGATTTTGATGAAATTTCGTTTGAAAGTACCTGGAGTCCCAGGAAAGGGCATGTAAGGTTGCTATGTCAAACTATACAAATTTTAGCGCAAAGTTACGTTAAAGTTTAAACGTTTACCTAATACCTACATATTATGTGGAAGTAAATGTAAAGTAAAGCTTATGATGACATTATACATAAACTATGCAGTTGACACCAGCAACTCCGTTGCGCCAAAATTAGTTTATCGTGCGGGAACCATATATTATTTTCCGGGATAAGAAGTATCCTATCCTATGTCCTTTTCCGGGACTTACAGTATCTCCATACCAAACTTCATCAAAATCGCTTCAATGGTTTAACCGTGAAGAGGTAATAGACAGACACACTTTTACATTGTAATATTGTTATGGATATACACTATACAACACACATACATACATACAAGTAGTATATATTCTGTCCGTGTTATGATACGGTTACCTACTCTGCGGAGCTAAAATGGTCACATTTAGCAATTCCTCTCAATCAATTCACAAAATGAATTGTCAAAACTGTCAAACTCACGAATGTCAAATTAGTACGAATTTAGACATCTGAATTGCAAACAGTGTCAATTTTGCGATTATTAAAAAATGAATCATATTATGATTCATAATATAATTCTCCAAAGCGACCATTTTAGCCCCGCTGGTCTCTGATGGTACAGCTCACGGTATCTGATAAGTGTCTGTTTACCGAAGGTAAGTGACGTATCGATTCTGCAAAGAGCGTAACTCGATCCAATATTATAAGCAGCAGGTAATAAATCTACTGCTACTACCAGCACGAAGATATATGACTACGTAT
Source organism: Cyaniris semiargus (assembly GCA_905187585.1). Classification (NCBI taxonomy): domain Eukaryota; kingdom Metazoa; phylum Arthropoda; class Insecta; order Lepidoptera; family Lycaenidae; genus Cyaniris; species Cyaniris semiargus. Next base: position 8,338,733 of record LR994554.1, on the reverse strand, counting down.
TGATGTATGGACTATTAATACTCTTATTTACCTACCTAAGGTAATTTATTTTATTTATTAAATTAAGGTAATTTATTTTATTTAGTTTGAATAGAATAAATTATATTTTATGAATCAGCCACAAATGGCTTACTTGGTAATGTTTCATCTTTTTTAAAAATAATTTAAAATACACGTCAATACGTTTAAATATAATACGGAAACTATGTTGGCCCATGATAAAGCAATACAATTGCTATCATGACGAAAGTGTACCCAGTAAGGAACATTGGTCTCTGATTGCCAATGATCGACATTAATTGAGCAAAATACAGAACTACGAAATCAAGGCGACAATTATGGTTATCCATTATTAAATAACTTGGAGACGGTATTTACACTATTTTATTAAGATTAAAATAATCCAGTTAAAATATACACATTGACAAGTTTTTCTTTTACTCGTTTAAGGATGCGTTTCCACATTCCTCGCAACGCAGCTTAGCTTATCTCCGGTGGAAACGCAGCCTAAGCAGCGCCTCTATTTCAATTACACATTTTTTCAATGTTATAATTTTCAAGACATCCCTTGCTACCTCCAGTGTACATAAATTTTATTAAATGGAAAGAAGATCCCGTTAAGATAATATAATAAAATATACATTCCTTCACCTCTCCACTTTTAATTAAAAGTAACCTTTCTTTTTGTTAGGGAAATTATATTTTTATACTAACTCAAAATTAAGAGAGTGAGAGGTTATGTTGTTTTTTTTTTGCTGACATAGCATTTTATCATAATAATTACGGATCAAGAATTATATCTTTTTTATTACCTAACAAAATAAGGCAACCCACAACATAAAAGGGAGCAATAAAACGGAAAATTTTTAATTATTTGCGTCCCTCTTTGTTTTCATTTCCAAAGTAAGTTGTAAAATATGAGTCTATGCCATTGGTAACGATTCACCATAAGTAACATAAGGATAAACGTAAAAATAAAAATTTATTTTCTATTTAAGATTAAAGAATACTTAACGTTATTTTTAAAATTCAATATTTGGTATAGTATTTTTTTACAAGACAGGTTTTTCCTAACGGGCATTGGTCCATCACATGTTACCACTGCACTACAACTCTTACGTGAAATTTGTCGGGTCACATTGCAACGCAACAAGATAATGCAACGATTTTAAAATGAGATTTGCAAAATTGCCATAGGCAGCCCAACACCAAACACTGAAGGCGGAAAATCTGTCAATTAAATGTGTATCTTCTTTGCAATAAATAAAGATAAGATTAAGTTTGAATGGTTTATATTGTTCCTCGAGACATTGCAATAATGCATTAATATTATGGAGGAAATCATGAATATGCCCCAGTAATTTGATCCACGTAGTTGTTACTTCTAAAACAGTTCTTATTATTATACAGAATAAGGCTCACCTGGACTAGATATCCTGGCGTACGCCGGGGAAGACGGGCTGGTGCTGTCCCGAGGCCTCCTGGAGCGGGAACCCACCTTGAAGATGTGCGGCGAGCCCTGGACGTCGTAGCCGTTGAAGTAGATGTATAGCTGTAATGTTTTTGTTAAATAAATAATCGGCCAAGTGCGAGTTGGCTATAAAGAAAAAATAGGTAAATATTGTGTTTTTGTATGGGAGCCTTAAGTATTAATTTTATTTTATTTTTAGTATTTTTGTCGTAGCGGCAACAAAAATACACAATTTGTGAAAATTTCAGAAGTCTAGGTATAGCGCTTCTCGAGATACAGCCTGGAGACAGACAGACAGATAGACAGACAGACAGACATACAGACATACAGATAGACAGACAGACAGACAGACGGACAGACAACGAAGTTTTAGTAATACAAGCGTACGTAGGTATGCTTACACTTTGCACTATACAGGGTATGCTTGTCTTTGAACAGTTATACATTTTTATTAGTATGGGTTAAAGTTAACGTTTCTTGTGTAAAGGAACCATAATAATTATACAAAATTAACAATATCCAAATTAAGCGTCTAACCTTGCAAATAATTAACGTTATTATGACATATTTTGACCCTTTCAGACACATTAAATGTGTAATAAACACAAAATCGAAACGTTCAGATAACAATGTATTCTCATATCTGTTCGAAAATCGAATTATTCCAAACGCATGTGTTTGAACGTATCAATTTTATAACCCTAAAATAGCTTGGGGTATTCCGTACTTAATTGACAAGTAATTGGCCGGTTGGGTACAATTTATAGGCTATTTACCCCGTTCCATGTTTAAAATTAAATTCATATTTATGCATTGTTTGCACTTAATCCCTAATGCTTATAATTAAAAAGGTATTGGCTAATTTAACGTTATAATGCTTAAAATAGGTGTTTCTGATATGAAATATTTTTTATACTTAAGTACTCTAATATTGTTTCATTACAATCAGTTCACATTGTCATGTGACATGGCAATTCGATATTCAATAAGAATGAACTTATTTTACTTTACTAGAATTGACAAACTTGAATACTAAACTTATCCTTCATGTAACAAAGATAACAATAATTGAAGATGTGAGTGGAAGAACACAATAAGTAACATTTTGTAACATACGGACATTTACTCATTTTTTTCCTTATAATTTGAACAAACCTTGTAACTTATGTACTTCATCATCTAGCTAATACATCTGGCTACACATAAAATGCACAGTTTTTTTATTTCAAATTATTTTTCCGACCCTAAAGCCTCCATTTATGCAAAAAAACGGCATTTTTTTAGTTTTACTTATTGTGTTCTTCCACTCACGTCTTCAATTATTATTATCGTCTGCAAATACGATACTTTAATGCAATGTAATACTGTAACGCCAGCACTGTAATAGTGTCATGATAGAGGTAATGTTTTTAAAGCGCCGAGAAGCCTGAAATATCGTCACCCGTACGTTTGCTATTCGACAGAACGATTTTCTATTACAGATATTATTTCATTGTAATAGCTGCTATACTGTTTACCTTTAATAGTATTTCCTTTCGTCGTTTACAACGAGTAATTTGATTTAAACGTGCCGAACTTGTTACATGTTTTGAATTTTACGGGGAACGTAACGGGGCTTAAATTATTAAAATTTATATAATTAGATACTGAATTAACACTACCTCGCCTTTAAGTGTGGGAAAATAACTGACCCTACAGAGAGAGAAGTTAGTAAGTTATTAAGAAGAGAGCTTTACTCATCTTAATAATCCGCTCTCATACTTCTACTCAATACCAATTTTAGCTGATGAACTCTCAGCGTCTTAAGATGGTGTTCAATAATTATTAGTTCAAGAAACGCTCTCTCAAGGTCTTTCGTTTATCAATACATTTGCACTCAGTTGATACGGAACTCATAAGTATGGTATGTACTTGAGTACGATATAATTAAAACAGCATCCCAAGATCACTCTTGGGCTGCTGTTTTTTTAGATCCGTTCTACTTGTCTGTCTACCTACTACCGTCTTAAGTGTAATCTTATCAGTAAGAGCGGCACTCACCCTGTGTTTCCCCGCCGCTTTCGGCATGAATGTGGCGCGATATTTGGTAGCAGATAACTTCTCCAGCGCACACATAACACTCCTCTTGTCGTGAACGATGTCTAGCTGCAAATCCCCTTTGACGCCGCATCCACTCGTGTCTAGTTCAAAAGAATGGGGCTTGAGTGGCTCCGCCCCCTCCAGCGCCCCGGGGCTCAGCCGCACGCCGGCCGGGTCGAACACCTCGCACGTAAAAGGACCACCCTATAATTGAAATTAGTTTAAGGATGTTACTGAAACGTAAGAGATATTTCGGTGTGGGGGAGCTTTGTTTTAGTTTTCGGATCATCCTGTGTGCGGGAAAAGATTTAGGGTGTTATTATAAATGGATTTGAGTACAAGCCTATGGTATTTATTGAATTTATTTTTTCCTTCCTTTTGTTTATGCTCCTATTTTAGGAGTTGCTGAAGATGAGTTAAATCGACCAAGTGCTGATTTTTAAATCGTCAGATAAATTTTACCACTGGAATTTTGTCGTTTTGACAGATTTTGTATAAAAAATATCCATGTGTCATTTATTCTTTAGTTAATTATGTGACGATTGAAAAATCGACCATTAAACAGATAACATGACTAGTTCATTAACCTAATAAGGGTACGGCAGTGTAGATTGATATATCGCTTACAATAGTCTTGATGACAATCAGTAAATTGATATGTTATCTGTTGTAATATGTAATTAACAATCAACACGGCATCTGGGATTTGTGTAGATATTGAAGCGAAATCTCTATCAATCAGCATAATCTTAACATCTTCGCCCATTATACGCTGACGAATTGTTGGAGACTGTATAGTGTATATATTAAGGGGGCGGCTAAAGCAAAATAGATGATCTTATAATTCATTTTTATACTTAATAATAAGCTACGATCTGTTTAATTTTTTAAACATAGATACTACATTATATTTTCGAGGGTCCGTAGCAAAAACTCGATATCTTAAAATTTTCTTGATAGAAAAAAAAACACAAAGATGCATCTAAATTTCACGAATATTTCATTTCTTTTCAAAACGGTGCATCCAACTGAGTCTATATTTTAATAATATAAAATTATATTACCGAGGGTAACTACTGTACTAGTGGATTTTTAATATGCTGTATATTTATCGATTTATTAGGAAAAAACTAACGGCGCTGATTCCGCGTCGCTCTTTTTCACTTGGAATATTAAAGATGGGCGTAAGCGGTAAGTGTGAAGAGAGAAGGAAGATGTTTGATTTTTTGCATTATTCGCCCTCTTAAGTTGTATAGAAGTTACAACTATAGCTCATAGTAATCAACATAGTTAATTGAGCATATTCACTCACTTAATAGGGGCATAATATTGCGAACGTGTGCTTGTCACTGTACCTACATGTAGTATGATTCTTCATAATACATAATAATTTATTATTGTAGGTACCTAGGTATTGTGACGATCCGCACGCGACTGTACCTAGTATCACCTGCAGGTCCACTCACCAGGATCGATTAAAACTTCAGATCACGCCTGTACCTGGTTGAGTAATGTCACGAGCTGATCGACACAGAACCATCAGTGACTGCTTCAGTGACATGCATAAAGTGGCAGTGGAAAAGATACTGCGACGCTCATCTCGCGATGTACTTATTTACCTAGCTGCAGCTGCACTCACCTGTATGTGCTCACTGCTCGCCCTTGTACGTGATCGCGATGGTACACTCACTGGGATCGTCGAGTAAGAAAGTGTCGCTAGATAAGGTACTGTAACGTTCAGTTCGCGTACCTAGCATCTGCACTCATTTGTACGTGTTCGCGATCAAAATTTTAGAATGCGCCTGTACCTTGGTACAATCGCGATCACCACCAGTAAGCACCTTCACCTTAATTCACCTGTATTATGTATAATATTATTATGCTCGCCCCTAGTATGTGATCACAATGGTCCATAAACCTGGCTCATCGGGCTGGAAAGTAGAGCTGGAGGCGGTGGAGCCGGGTGCGGAGGGCGGATGTCGCGGCTTTACGCACTTGTGGTCGCGATGGTACACTCACCGGGATCGTCGAGTAAGAAAGTGTCACTAGAGAAGGTACTTAACGCTCAGGTCACGACTGTACCTAGCAACTGCACTCATTTGTACGTGTTCGGCGTTCGCCTTTTCAAACGCCTTTTCAAATCTTCAGGATGCGCCTGTACCTAGGTACAGTCACGATCACCACCAGTAAGTCCCTTCACTTACACTAACCTGTATATGCTCGCCCTTGTACGTAATCGCGATGGTCCATACACCAGGCTCATCTGGCTGGAAGGTGGCGCTGGAGGCGGTGGTGCCGGGCGCGGAGGGGGGCGGGTGTCGCGGCTGCAGCGGCACCGCTCGACCGCTCGGCGAGTGAGCGGTGACGTCGATGTCCTGACGTCGCGGTGCTCCTGGAGGCATTCAAATGGTGTGAATTACTGAAATTATTTACACGGCTAAGCTAAGAGTAAACAACTCTTGACTAAGATTTATTTTGCGCACAATATAATACCAAATTACTAGCTCAGGAGACTCATGTAACGAATGTTACTCTGCGGATAATATATTTTGGTCAGCCTAGGTGTAAGGTAGTCGCTGTTTTGCAAAAGAACATATTGTGTAAAATAAAGTGTCTTATTATGATTTTTTTATGTCATGATACTACTACTGCCCATTAGTCCAGATTTTTTTTGGGACCACGTTGTTCTACGATAAAAATTGTCCCAGAGACCCGAAGGCTGAAAGTAATATCTATAAAGAAATATAGAGTCCTGGAAAACGAACTGATTTGGATGAGTATACAGTACGGACGCATTCAAATCGGTTTAGCAGTTTGAGCGTTAAGAGCTAACAGATAGACAAACCGGCACATAAATTACTATACCTGTAGCACTGACTAGCACTTCGACTAGACTTCCAGCGGCGCAGGGCGCCATGCCCGGCGGCGGCACCGACACGAGACGAGGCAGTACTCGGAAGAAGTACCTGCCGTCTACCCTGAAACATCAAAAATATAGAGTATTATTTAACTTAATGGAAGTAGAATAGGATTACTTAAGGCGAGGCCAGTTCGAAAAGACTGATTTTTAAGCTTCCAGTCTGAAGAAATTGTGTCTGAAGTCTGAAAAAAATGTGGAATTCTCTTACACCAAAATTGATGTAGACTCAAAAAGGAACAAAGTAACAAAATAACCGAACAGAATATTGAAAAATGGCATGGTAAATGGTAATTCTGTAAAAAAATCTTGAATATCACCATAAAAATACACTTAAAATTTGAACATCTTTTCAATGACAATGATATGATTTCTTTTACAAAAAGGATAGCTTTTTTATAGTTATAACAAAATAACCGAATATTTTTTTAATAAATGATTCGGTGATTAAAGAAATAAAATAAAATGTATAATTTTCTCCTATTTCGCCCTATCAAGAACGCGGCGAGCGTCGCAACCGCCACTGTACAAGGCGCGCTGATATGAATGTTATTTTAATGTACTTTACGTCGATATTCGTACTGACAGACATCGACCTGCTAATTTTAGGAACATCCTTGACTTAAGGGACTGTCCGCACTGCGAATTTTCCGCGCGGATTTTTCTCGCAATTCTGTAACATATTAAAATCTTATGCGAGTATCCGCACTTGCGATAAAAGTGTCGCGAAAAGTTTATAATATGAATAAATTCGAGCGAATAAAATCCGCGCGGTTAAAATTCGCAGTTCGGACACTCATTTACTGTAATTTAATGAAGAGTTTGGCAGAAAATATTAAGAGTTTATTATGTCAAATAGTCATTAAATTAGATTTATCATTATATCTCTCCGAGGGCAGTTCTAACACGTCTTTTTTACAACACCGACTAGGAATTTTTTTAAATTTACATTTTGGACGTTTAATACGAGTTATGAATTTATGACTTGCCTCGATGCTCGGATCATAGAAAATAATTTGGCTGTACAATAATCTAATATAACAAAATCATGACCACTCGTTGTCATGATTTTATTATGTTAGTATAAGCTGAATTTAAGCCGATGTTTTCATTATAAAGTATCTTTACACTACTGTATGACGTATGTTGTATACCCTGACATCACTTTATTTTCCCCAGTAGGCCCCCGTCTCCGGAGACGACTGACCTCCATCTACCGACATTGTGACGTTATCTCTTTCATACAAAGTCATTACACTATTCATACGTTTGATGAATCTTTACCTAACTATCATAATATTATTAATATTATTATTATTGATGTAGTCAATGGCGTGGAAAATGAAAAGCTCACAGAAATTGTGTATTTTCTCACAGCAACAAGCAGCTCCACAATGTTTGTGTTAAATTATTATAGGTAACCCAACAATTTATGTATCTATATAAATAAAAATGTTTTTTAAATTTTGTTAGTCTAGCTAAAATTTCGGAACGGCTGAACCGATTTAGCTAATTTTAGTCTTGACACATTTTTGGAAGTCCAGGGAAGGTTTATTTTCTCACACTGAGGGAACGGGGAAATGACACGAAATTCATCGGGCCAACTAGTTTTATATAATAGTCGTTTCTAATCGTATCGTAATCGTACGGAAACTGGATATACTTTCTAACCTAACAAGTAACCTAACAAGTAGCTTGTACGTCTTTCCCTGTGGTCTTGTATGTTTGTACCAAAATAAATTCAAACGCAATAATTTTGGCGTGAATTCTAAATTATAATATAATGTTTATTGCCTCGTCTTATAATATTAACTACCACCAAACCCATTAATTCCGGCTTCTTTTCTGTTCTATATACATGCATGACATAACACATGTAGTTGACCACCGTCGTTAAATTATAAGTAATGTGAATACGCCTTGTCAGCGGTTGATAAGGGTCCCGCACAGGGGATGATAGTTTCGTTTAAAGAAATCGCCCCAGTTCGCTAAGGATTAACTCCCTTGTGCATTATTGTTAGTTATGTATGAGGGGTAGACGGTAGTCCTGAAAAGTACCTTTTGATCTGTTTTTTAAGCTATTGCATATAGCTATTGCATATAGCTTTTATTGCAGGCTTTGAGCACGGCGACCGAATCAAGAAATTCCGTAACTAAAAAACCTAAAACCCCCCACACCACTCCGGCACAATATACTTCAGCACGGTTTTTGTGTGCGTGCGACTTGCCGCATGCGAATAATTATAATTGCATAACATGATAAAAAACGCTATGCAATAGCTTTACCGCAGCGGTCCCCCAGTGCCACACACGTATTTTTTTTAAATCTAAATTATATTATTTATCATAGTTTTCCTAGCTAGCTAGTACTTAATACTTGTGTGAAATAATTATTAGTACTTAATTAAATCAGTATTCGAATCTATTTGTGAACCTTAATTATATAGAGGAATATAGCTACCAGAATGCGGCGTGTCTCGGTGCATCGTCGAATATAAATTCAATAAACAAACGCGCCAAATATTTGATATCTAATGCCTCTACATTTCTGGCGTGAGTATAATTTACAGTAGCTACTCCTAGTTAAATTTATGTAATGTTATCTATGTAGAATTGTGTAAATTAATATTTGTTGTTGTGGGAAACGAAGATAATTTGTTATATTTAACCATAATTTCTTATAGTGAGAATCTTATCGTATCTTATTTTGACTTAAGTTTGTCTTTTCAATACTTGTATTTTGTTAATGTTTTGACTCTACGAACATAACAGATCTAGATAAACAAACTCTTGTCAAAAAATCTTAGAAACCGGGATTTTTAATAAACTAGCTAAAAGCCGAGCTTTTTGAGGGCTCGCGTCGTCACACCTTGACTGACTGATGATAAAACATCTACATATAAAAAACCTCGACTGACTGATGATAACACATTTACATATAAATAATAATAGGCCAAGTGCGAGTCGGACTCGCGCACGAAGGGTTCCGTACAGTTATAGAGGAAAAATAGGCGAAAAAATGTGTTTTTGTATGGGAGCCACCCTAAAATATTTTATTTTTTAATTTTATTATCAATTATAAGACTATAGATAAAATCAAAAATATTGTGAAAATTTGAAGTGCGTAGCTGTTGCCATTATTGATTACGAACCAAAAAGGTCAAAAAAATTACGTTTGTTGTATGGGAGCCCCCCTTAAATATTTATTTCATTTTACTTTTAGTATTTGTTGTTATAGTGGCAACAGAAATACACAATCTGTGAAAATTTCAGAAGTCTAGCTATAGCGGTTTTTGAGATACAGCCTGGAGACAGACGGACAGACGGTCAGACGGGCAGACATCGAAGTCTAAGTAATAGGATCCCGTTTTTACCCTTTGGGTACGGAACCCAAAATTTACTATGTTAAAGCACAAATCAATAGGCGTGATAGTTTTTCCGTAAAGAGTACAACAAAATGTTGAGGTTGTGGGATATAGGTACTTATAGGGCTCGTCTCGCTCGCCCTGATAATACATCGAAATTATTAAGATGATTAATGTAATCATTTAATCACGGCATACGATAAGAAGAGCAGACATGTGGAATTTAACATAACTATAGGAAGCGACGCAGTGCGCTGTGCAGCTAATTCATTACGCTGCGTCTTATAATGGGACATAATGTTATCATTACTAGGGTAAACTATATTATAATGTCTATTAAATTAATTAGACAGGGTGTAACAAAACTAAGTCACATCAATAATATTTTAGGGTGTGTATATGTCCGGATACACTTGCCCATACAAATCCCAAAAAAAAAAAATTGCTCTTTCAGCGCTGCTATTTTTACAGTTAACTCTATTATATATAAATTCTAAAGTATTATAAATTAAACTGTATCATCTTTTAATCGGTGTTGTAGGGAACGTGGGATTTTTTTTTAAATTTTTGAGAATCAAAATCCTTTTCGCCAGACCTGACTAAGAGTAACAATTCTTTTGGAAATTAAAAACACATTCCTCGCAACGCATCCCCGGCCCTAAAGCCCCCGGCCCTTTTGATTATTTTAATTGTACATATTTTATTGTTTTACCAAATAAAGTTTCTTTCTTTCTTTCTAAAGTACTAAAGTACTGCTCAGAAATCTAGACACGCGGTAGCGTGTCAAGCCAAGTTCAAGTATAACAGAACTGGCGAGCAGCACCGTGTGTAAGTTACACGAACCATTTGCAGCAACTTTTGACCCCCTCATAATTCAGAAACTATTGCACATAAACGTTTCTTTGGCTCATATATTGAGACTTACGAGATACATGGGGACCTGCAAGACAGGCTGCGCCTAGTGTAGGACCCAAAGTAGAAACTAAGTCAAAAAATGTAATATGGTAAGAAATAAATGAATTTGAATTTGAATTTGAATATATGTGCTCTAAATTTCATTAACAGATCTCAAACGGTAATTAAGATATGAACGTCCGAAAATGTACATTTTTATCACTGACTGACTGACGTATAGATCAAAATTCTAACCCACTTCCTGATTACCTAGAAGGATTAAATTTAGAATACAGTTTGGTAATTGTGTGTAAGCATAGGGAGAAATCAAAAAATCGTCCAAGTGCGAGTTGGACACGTGCACGAAGGGTTCCGTACCACTATAATAGAGGAAAATAAAAAAAAATGTTTTTTTTGTACGGGAGCCCCCCTTAATTGTTAATTTTAATTAAATTTTATTAATAATTATTAAAGTGTAAATAAAACTGAGTATTTTGTGAACATTTCAGGTGGCTACCTGTTGTCATCATTGATACCGAGCAAAAAATGTTAAAAAAATCACGTTTGTTGTATCAGAAAGAAAGAAAGAAAGTAAATAAATTTATTTGGTTTAAATAACATTTTACAAAACTAATAACAATAGTACACTTTACGTGTAGTGTAGGTTTTTTAGATTTAACTTAGCCAGTTTTTATCAGAATTAAAAATATGTTCAATTACTTTATGAAATGACTGATGTAATGAAAACTGGCCAAGTTAAATCTAATATAATTTAAGATCTCACATTATTTAAATAACAGCAATTGTTATAGATAATCAATAAAGCAAAGAAATAGACTTTATTATTTGTTCATAATGTTATTTGGTTCCTATAAATACATATTTAGATTTTCCATAGAACTTGGCACTCATTTAGATCGCCATTATTTTTACGGCGAAGTCCTTAGACAAGCATAATGTTTGTATTGAACTTGGCTCTCCTTTTTTACATTTTTTTTTGTGGGATACAAGTACTACAGTAATAATTACATTTTTCAAATCGGATCGAGTTTGCAGCGTTCGAGAAACGTGCGAAATATTTCCGTGTTCCATTAAGCTTATTTATATCTGAGAGCTCTAAGCCCTGCGGAATCCAGGGCCCTAATTAGGTCACAGAATCGATCATTGGCCTCCTAATTGCGGCATCGACACCTCAGTCGTTTCGTCACCTATATTTCAAATTACCTGACAGCTTTTAACAGCATCGTAGCTGTGAAATATTTCATCAACTCTGTTTTAAACTTTTAATTTTTACAAGGTATAACAAAACAAAGTGATATTGATATGTATTTAGGGTGTGTACATTGTGTCCTTTATATACAGTTCACCGTGAAAGTAGCAACGCTAAAGAGCAAATTTTTTTGTGATTTGTATGGGCAAGCGCCTCAGAATTTTCCCATACAAAAGTAAAAACAAAAGTTTATCTTTCACCGCTGCTTCTTTCACATCTAACTCTACATAGGTGACCCATACACATCCTAAAGTATTATCACTTAGTTTCGTTGCACTATGCATAGAAACAAAATTGTTTGCTTGTTTTCATCCAATATATTATAATAATATGTAATCCTAAATTTATTTTAGTCTATATTATGTAAACAAAAAAAATTCGAACCATAACTCACCATAATTATTATCTTTCGGTTCGGCAGCTTGTTAATAATATTAGTATAGATTGTAGATCGAAACTGGTCCAGCCGTTTGATGCTACGATACCATAGACACACACAGGTGGACATATACGTCAAAATTATAACAACACCCTATGTCAGGGGTTAGGGTATCGCTTTATCACGCTGCAATGTGAACTGACTCTTAACTTGCAGATTATAACTAGTACACGTCATTAGTATTTCAGAGCAGAACTTGTTATGGATATCCGCTATTCATCGGAAGCAACTAATTGCACTAATGCTCTCCAGCAAATCTAATTCCTCTCATCCGGTTTAAAACTTTATTGCTTGTTGTTTATCATCCACTTAGTTATGTAGAGGTATCTTATATTATATAAGGTGCGGTAAAATCAATTATAAACTGCATATATTATGAAAAGTATCGTTTACATTTACGTAAAAAAGTAGCTGGAGTGTTGTTAATATACTTCTTATTAAGAGAAAATACCCTTCTTTTTTATGGGTGAGTTTCCTATGGGCGTATAGTCACCTAATACAATATGCTTTTTTTTAACTTTGAGTGAAATAATATAGGTAAACTAGCTGTCCCGGCAAACGTTGTTTTGCCATATACAGTATTTCGCCCATATTATTTTATTGAAGTGACTAAATAAGTATGTCACCATGGCAACGTCCATCGCTATCCCGTCGTACAATGGTCGCCGTCAGTCTCGAGTTGTAATAATTTACTATCAATATAAAAAGTAGATGTTGTCTGATTCTCCGCCCTAGCCGATATGCTCGCTAAGATTCACAAAAATCGGTCGAGCCGTTTCAGAGGACTGCAACCATGCACACCGTGACACGAGAATTTTATATATTAAAGAAGATAATAAAGGTATTGGATGTAAATACAGTAGATTATTGCTATGGCATACCTTTACCTCTATTCTAAATTTAGATACCTCCAGCTTAACCTTAAGCTGAATTGAATCCAAATTCATTCAATTGTGACGTTGATTGGAAGTCAAATATGTTATCAAATATTCATCGAAATTACTTGCTGAAATGTATTATGTTACTGATTTTACTGTTTAGTTTATTGATAGATTCACGGTAATAATACGTAGAATAGTTTTAGCATTATTTAAAACTAGATAACGTACGCAACTCCGTTGCACCAAAATTCGTTTATCGCGTGAAAACCGTACATTTTTCCGTGATAAAAAATATCCTTTGCCGGGACTCAAAGTTTTGGCGTGAAAGAGTTTTGCATTTTTAATGTTTTTCAGAAAAACGCATTTTTTTAAGAAAAACATTTTTTTTATATAGATTAATAATTGTATTGTACGATCAGTTTAAAACCCCTATTTAAGGTAATTAAATTAAAAATTCTTTCCCCATATTTTATTAGCTTCGGCGTAGACGCTCTACGCGAGGTGCTACGCCGTGCTACGGAGCGATACAGATAACGAAAACTCATCATAAATAAGTATTGGCTCACTTTTTGTTCTAAAGAAAGTCCTATTTTATTGTCACTAGAGATCGCCCAATGGTCGAAATTCGGTCTACTACCTATATTTGTAAAAAAATATTGACTCAGACGGGACTCAGCTGATCTCAGACTGGCCATGTAGTATCTAAGATTCAATAAAAAAAAAACTATAATCCATTTTCAATTTATCAACTTGTTTTTAATTAGGCTATGCTGTCCCACTGCTGGGTAAAGGTTAACCGAACCTCCCCAGGCTCTTCTATTTTGCACTTTAATTTAATAAAGATTTTGACCTAAATTCATTATTTTCCGACAAATGCTTAATTTAACTAACGTAAGTAAACATTAATTGTCTCAGAGTGCGGCAGTTAGATTAGGTTACGAGTATTTTCAAACAAATCTCTAAGGTGCCAATAAAGGCCTACCAGTGCGGCAGTTAGATTTTGTAACGAGTCCGTATTTGAAACAAAAATATAACGTGCCAATAATAGGCCTGCCTACGATTGGGCCATACCTGATATCATCGACGGTGAGGACGATCTCGTGCATGCCGGCGTGCTCCGGCACGAACTCGCCGGCACCCTTAGCGTCGCACCGCAGCCGGGACTCCTGCTCCAGCGGATTGACTATGGACACCTTGATGTCTGAGATAGATATCTCGTTCGATATACTCTCTATTTTGATGTAGGTCTGAAAAAATGAATATAGTGATGAGAATTTGGAACATAACATATTAAGGCCATCCCCCGAGCAAACGACCTTGACCATACATTTGACGCGTTGCCGAGATCGCACAAAAATCCTATTTTTTACTTATCTTAGTTCAAAATTGATCTGAAAAAAATTTTAAAACGGGGAATATATAGTTAATGAAATTGTCTATCTATTGTCGTGTGTTTCAAATAAACGTAATTTGTAAATACTAGGGAGATGCTGAAAGTATTCTTCAATTTTAATAAATTGGTATTACTTTGGAAGCTAATATCATGAGTATAATAAACAAAAATACAAAATTTAAAACAGGGAAAGGAATGTTGATATACTGAAGATTATTGCTGTATTTTTATTATAACTTTGCAGCTTTCAAATTATGAGTTTATAAGGCTCTAAATACGGTAAATTATGGAATCTCCGTAGGGGAAGGGCCTTAAGGTAAGTATGAAATAGACTGTGGAGGCACTTTTATCAGAACGCACGCGCCGTACGCGCCGCATTTTAGAATTCGTTGTAAGAAATGATGTGAAACCTCGCACATTCGTCCGCGCCGTACGCTCCGCATTTTGTCTGCGGTTTGTATGGCGCGTACGGTGTGTAATGTGCGATCAGCTTTATGAGGAAAGTGCCTCTACTGTCTATTTCATACTTTTGCACAGCTGATGATTTTATTTACAGTTTTACAAAAAAATATGTCGATTTATTTCAAATGGTACATAAACGCACGTAACTATATTAAAACCATTTAACCTAATGCTGTATTCCCAAACAAATATTTTTAATAAACGATTTTACATTGTTTATTTCATATGGTTTTCGTATCTACATTCGTCTTCGAGGCCTTACAAAGCGATAAACCTTTGATTATAAACGTTTTTCTCAAGACAAAAAAAGCAAAGCTCGTTTGCAATTGCGGAAAAATACGTCGTAAATACAGTTAATTAATACACCGCATGTGTAGAGAACAGGGTCCCGATTCTCATACCTCGATTGTTTCGTTCGCAGGCTGTTTTACTCACGCCAAATTTTGTTCTTCCTGTTTAGGGTTCCGTAGCCAAATGGCAAAAAACGGAACCCTTATAGATTCGTCATGTCTGTCTGTCTGTCCGTCCGTATGTCACAGCCACAGTTCTCCGAAACTAAGAGCTATACTATTGAAACTTGGTAAGTAGATGTAGTCTGTGAACCGCATTAAGATTATGATTCAAAAATGAAAATTTTTAAAAAGTTAGGGGTTTCCAAATTTTTTTTTCATTAAACCTATGCGTGTGGGGTATCTATGGATAGGTCTTCAAAAATCATATTGAGGTTTCTAATATCATTTTTTTCTAATCTGAATAATTTGCGAGAGAGACTCTTCCAAAATGATAAAATGTGTCCCCCCCCCCCTCTAACTCCTAAAGTAGGGGCATGATAGGTCTAAAAAAATATATGATGTACATTACTATAATTCAAACTACCAACGAAAATTGAACGAGATCTAGCAAGTAGTTTTTTTATACGTCATAAATGGTAAACCTTAATTTAACTTTCATTAAACCAACTGAAATATAAAAATAAATCAAAAACCTTTTGATTTCATAAAAATAAAACTTATTGGTGCTGCGGAACTCTTCATGGGCGAGTCCAACTCGCACTTTTTTTATTAAATAATTCAACTTTATTTACAACATATTGAATTGACAGACTTGCCACTTGCGGTGTTTGGCTGCCTGTAATTTTGAATGGTTCGTTAAAAAATGTATCGTATCCCCAACAGCCCGAAGTCAAGGCGGCATTCGCGGAATTAGAATCGAGCCCCTATGTGGTGCTCCACACTTTGAATTGTTAATACTAACTTATTATGATTTACGCGCATATTTATTAAATACGGGTAAGCTTTTAGGTGCGTAATTTGTATACGATGACGTTGTGGAATTGTACAATTTGGCTTAGTAAATTTATATTTCTATCGCTGAATTTACGACTGAAAATGTACATTAGGAAATTTCTAAGGGAGTGCCTCCGCTGCTGGCGCCGTTTTCCGAAGTTTGCCGAAGTCACGCGATGTTTGCCGAATAGGCTGCCGGCGCCTATTCGGCAAACATCGCTTGTCAAATGACAGAATAATGATCAAAAACATCATTCTTGAGCTAAAGGACTATGAGCTATAGGACTATGATATTATGACCAATAATAAGGTCATCATAATATGAGGATGCATATTTTAATGGTAGTGATGATGATGATTAATGTGATCTGCAGTACCTTTGCTTTTTTAAACAACGCTGATACTCTCAAACATGTATAAGGAGGCCGAATTTCTGTTCAGCACCTTCGGAACCGTGGTATACTGTCGTGCAAAATCTTACTTTTTGGTAGCATTTGATCAAAGTGCATCACAAATAACTAAATTAATATCCACAGCCGATCATATAATCTCCACCTTTGAAAGTCGGTTAAAAAGTCGAATATTTGAGGTTATATTTCTTTTTAAAATTTATTTACCGGCACTGGAACCTAGCATTTTACGCATTTTCACCGGTTCCCATTTTGAGTGCCGGCGTCGGCAGCCGTTGTTTTAAATCTCGGCTGCCGGCAGTATACTTACCGCCGGTTCCCAATACTGATATTTTTGGTAGCCGGCGCCGGCAGCGGAGGCACTCCCAATTTCTAAATTAGGGATACTCAGAACAATGAAAATATAACGATACTATGAAATTGAAGTATCTGTTTAATATGGGTTAGGAGTACATTTAAAAGCACATTAGAGTAATATTTAATCGATTTAAATACTCAAAAGGAGAGGAAATAATTATGTCTGTCTGTTACCTTATTTTATAAGAGTTGGTATTAAATTTTTATAAGAGTTGGTATAAGAACCTACGTTGAGTCCCAGGAAATAGAATATTATGATTGAAGAAAAGGAAAGGAAAGAACATAATATGTCAGACAGAGACATATGTATGGACACCTGGGTTCCAAGCTACCAAGGTATTTATCGAGCCTTTTTTAAGAAGCTATTTGAAAATCGTGCATCGTTTCAGTTCGGCATACTTCGGCACGGTGTTTGTGTGCGTGCGAATAGACGTATGCGAATTATAATTGCATAAATTGATGAAAATATGCAATAGCTTTACCGCGGCAATCCACGAGTGCCACACGTTTATTTTCTCTTACCGGTTCCCCGACTCTTCCCGAGGTGGAGTCTAGCGCGACCCGCAGCATGTCGTGTACGGGTGGGCGCGGCGGCACGTTGCGGAACTGCGAAGCCCACGCCATCACACCCAGGTGCTCCACGTCAGACTGAGACATGTCCTTGGCCGAGAGGACTGGCTGGACACCTGGGAAGATATATGGGGTTATTTGTGGAAACTGGAAAGTTGACATGACGTGGCTACGTCATGGATACTAGGCGAAACTACAGTGGAGCGACGCGACACTTCACGTTCCCTAGTACTGACATTTTGTGTCACGTAGCTGCCGCGAAGTGCTTAGCTCACACGATTACTTACACAGAATATTTGCAGTTTAATCTAAGATAAAGTTTAGGCCTGGGTTAAATATCATTTTACCTCTCTCGTGACTCATAGTTATAAAAATTTAACGTTTATTAAAAACCAGGGTTACGATAATCCCATTGTAATTCTCAACTTAGCGTCTCGACTATGAGCAAAGGCACATTCCTCTGATGTTTTACAATACATTTTTACTGCTATGCCACATCGATGTTTTACTTCGTCGGATGCGGTATTTTTATAGAACGACGAACAGGAGATTTAGCGACTTTTCGTTAGCATCATCTTGTATTTCGTCGCTGCAACGAGTCTACATAGCTCATAGTGGTGCAGAGACGCGTGAAAACAGTGTGTTATTTCTTCAAGACGACGTTACGTTCCGGAGCGGTGATAGCAGTGTGTATCTAGTATTGTAGGTAATTTATAGCCACACGAAACCACATACACGCTAAGTAATATACAATAATTGATAAATTGACAATAAGATATTAAACACCGTAATACAGGAACAAATTGAATAGGCATTAGTATCTAATATGCAAACATCCGGTTGCCACGCGGAATACAGAATTATCAGGGAATTACTATCACACACTGATGAGTACAAAAGCAGATTTGATGACGTAATTGTGACGTCACTAGTAAATTTTAATGTAACGCCTAGTTTACAGGAATTACACAAATCATTATTACAATTTCGTGAGATACACGAGTGAGATACACGAATTATAACGTAAATAATGCGTAATGTGCATATGGATAATGTTAAAAGTAGATTTTAGGAAGAAGCCTCAATTGTGTTCCTTTGATTATCTGGTCTAAAATAACCAACCTTCTTTACAGAACTTTTATAGTCCAAGATTTAGATTTACCTAACTTCTTCTCAGCGTTGCACTGATATGAATACATTCGCTAGTTTCGATAGCGAAGTTAGATGTCAAAAACGTATGAGATTTGACAAAGATTATTGATACGTTATTTCCCCTATATACTGTTTTATAGTCCAAGATACTCACCCAACTTCTTCCCAGCGTCTATTGCCATCTGGTTGTTCTCCTCCCACCTGGCGGGGTCGCGGCGCAGGCGGCTCGGCGGCGGCGCGGGACCGCCCAGCGACCGCACTAACTCATTGCCGACGCGACCGTCGTTCCAGTCCGTCTAGAAAACAATAGATTACGTCTTAGGGGCTGTTTCACCACATACTGATATATCACGGATAGGCCATCCACAAGACATAACTTATCTGACAGATACTCCATACTCTGTCGGTCAGATAAGTTGTGGATAGCCTATCCGGCACTTATCAGGAAGTGGTGAAACAGGCTCTTATACTTCTGAAAAAGACTTGAGAATTGACACTGGTACTATATTAATGCTTATTGCTTAACCACAAAGAACGCTGCCATTAAACGCCAGGTATTTCGAGCGCTTATAGGCGTCTATGCATCTACTTAGATGGGTAAACGCTATGGGTACCTTGCCTGTCTCCATCCCAGAGGCCAGAGTCAATGTAACTAAGATAAATACACAAATATAAAATTAAATTCTTAATTTCAAATGCGACAAATATACGCCAAAAATGTCATTGAACTATTATTACTACGTATAGAAACGACACAGCGAACTTGTTTTTTGCGCTGTGCGTTGAAGCTGGCCGGCATCAACTCAAAATGTCACTTCATGTAAAAGTGTCGCCTCTGTCACGGTGTTAACGTATTCTATGACTGGTAGTTGGGGTTTAGATTTTGTTCGCGCCGTCTTTTCTATACGTAGTAATAATAGTCCAATGAAAAATGTACTTATATATCTTATCTACCCACACTCAAAGAACATAACCCTTCTGGCCTAGTATGTCATCTATATAAGTTTATTTCCAACTATCGTTGGCTTGATAGCATCATAGATTGCAATACAAGGTAAGTTACCGTAAAAGACACCTGTAGTACAAAGTACGATCATAGCTACATGTCCCTTGACAATATTGAATATTGGAACCTTCGATCAAAATATATATATTTGATCGAAGATTGGAGCGATATGAAAGGGCTCTACCTTCACTAGTTATTGGATTTCTGTACAAGCCCTGCAACACGAATCGAAAAGGGTAATTTTCGTTACCAGAGCCTTTAGTAAAAGTGTACTTGATGGGTCGACAGCAAAGTTAGGAATAAAAATGTGTGGCGATTTGACTAAAAGAATTGCAAGCGCCGTTATCACTGAAGCGATATATCAAGTATAATTATTGAGCTATTGCATAGCTTTTATCACGGGCTTTGAGCGCGGCCACCGAATCAAGAAATTCCGTAACGAAAATAAACCTAACACCCCTCACTCCGACCGGCGCAGCGGCGCGGCGTTGCCTTGCATCGTTTAACGTAGTTTCAATTCGACAGACTACGGCACAGTGTTTGTGTGCATGCGCGGTGCGACTAGACGAAAACAATTTAGTATGTTATTATTTTTAGCAATATTCCGCGAAATAAACCTCAACCTGCTCTCCCACACTGCCTATGCGTACACTCGCATGCAAGAACCTGCAAGCACCACATCTCTCACCACCATGAAAGTTGAAAACCTTTCGAGGTAGGTTTTCAACTTGCATGGTGGTGAGAGCTTCTAGTTGAAAACCTCTCGAGGTAGGTTTTCAACTTGCATGGTGGTGAGAGGCCTTGCACGAATTTGCTAACATTATTGCTTGTGTTGTGGTGGTGTTTGCTGGTTCTTGCATGCGAGTGTACGCATAGGCAGTGTGGGAGAGGAGGGAGGTGCTGTACGCATGCCTATGCGTACACTCACTCATTTGCTTACAGCAGCCCTAGCACGGCGACCAGTGGAAATGCGAAAGTATAGACAAACTGTGGAGATAAACTTATGGTGCCGTTCCGATCTTTTTTCGTTCCGAAAAATTCAATTAAAATGCCACTTTATGACAGACTATAGTCACAAACTGTGGAGATAAACTTAAGGTGTCGTTCTGATCTTTTTTCGTTCCGAAAAATTCAATTAAAATGCCACTTTATGACAGACTATAGTTCTAAAAATTCAAATAATATCCTACTTTATGACACATACTATAGTCTGTCATAAAGTGGTATTTTAATTGAATTTTTGTCGGTCGCGATGAGCCGCGGTAAAGATCGGAACGGCACCTTAAGTTTATGTCCACAGTTTGTCTATACTTTCGCATTTCTACTGGTCGCCGTGCTAGGGCTGCTAGTTGGGGTTTATTTCGCGGAATATTGCTAAAAATAATAACATACCAAATTTTAAGCTATGGATTTTCGCAAAGTAACGCCGGATTCTATTAACTATTGCATAAGTTGATAAAAAAGGCTATGCAATAGCTTTACCGCTGCAGTCCCCGAGAGCCACAAGTATTTTGAAAATTCAAATTATCTTTACGATAAAAATTAGAGGTTTTCTGACAAGACTTTGTCTAAGCTCTAGTAAACTAGAGCTTTTGATTGGCTAATGTTACATTTACCAATTACCTAACAACGCTGTTGAATATATAAACTACTGACAAAAGACTAAGAAGCCAGGCATAAGTCAGAACTCGAAATAACGACTCGCAAATATTAAAATAATATTAAACAATCCCTCGAGAAAGAAAACGGAATAATACTAACGAGCAAAAACGATATCACAAACATAATTATTGTAATATTATATTTTATCCACTTATATATCATCAAAATATGATATTATATTTTTTCGATGTAATAAATTAATTATTGTTTTCGTTAAATATCTTATTTAGCCTTTAATTACTCGCTTTGTACTACCACATATTATTACGTAATAGTTAGTATGTAAATAGAACTTTAATGTTCAACCCAAGACCACAGGGCCACATACAAAAAAATTAAATAATGACTAATTATTATGTGCCTGTTAGGTAATTAATAATTATTAATGTACTTAGACACTGCCTAATTACACGGCGATTTTTATTAAATACAGGTTTGGAGATAGGAATAACCGCTATCTAGATGGGTCTTTTTTTTAAATGTATGTTTTGTGAATACTTATAATATCTAAGGGCCCTTCCATACGACGTATTTGTTGCGCACTGCCG
Source organism: Cyaniris semiargus (assembly GCA_905187585.1). Lineage (NCBI taxonomy): Eukaryota > Metazoa > Arthropoda > Insecta > Lepidoptera > Lycaenidae > Cyaniris > Cyaniris semiargus. Next base: position 8,316,571 of record LR994554.1, on the reverse strand, counting down.
ACGCGCGTTTATGATGTGCTCGTCTTCTGCGCATTTTCATCGCGTTTTTTCAGATATAAAGTTTAAAACGTGTCGGCTTCCTTGCGTTTGCTGAGCGTTCAACTTGCGTTTGTATCGATACAAACGAGCGTAAAAAAACGTCGTGTGGAAGGGCCCTAGTATTACTCACAGCCTAAATATATAACTATGTAAACTATGAATGTAAACTGTAAATATTATATAACTATGAAGGATGTACATTTGTCTTTTATAGCTGTATTTTCTAGGTAAGTCATACAAAAAAACGGTGTAACTATTGAAAGTTTGGTAATTAACTAGAAATGTAAGATAGAACAGTTAATCTTTATATTGGCTTTAAAAGCGCAATTTGTAAGTAGCAAAGATGTAATGAACACAAGTTCGGGGAATGAAACAGTGCAGCGTTGCAACAATGGTTCTTTGCTACAATGTTAAATTAGCTAACGAAATACAAATTGGACGGTTCTATTGAATTTCGGATCCAATTCTAAATACGCAGCAGAAATATTGTTTATTGATGATATTTTGAATAAATATTATTTAACTTATAACTTTCGCTGCATAAAACAAAACTTTTAAAAAATGATTAAAATTACCTAGTCTTCTTTGAAAATTTAACTACTACTATAATAATGTTTCTAGATTATAATAATTTATTATGTTGCTTTTCAACGAAAGAAACAACAACAACAACATCGAAAAAAATCAATAACATTCTACTCAAGTACATTTGATTCTATTCGTGACTTCTCGTATGTCATTCCTAAAATGTTAATAAATAACAAAAATATTTCTTTGTAAGTTTATCTGTATTTAAAAGATCCCGTAAGTATGGGACTCGCTTCAGTGGGATTTCCTTTTGCATGCTCGAAACCGGTGATGGCGCGCTCCAGCCTTGAGTTGACCCACTCCAGGGTCGCTCTTACACCAGGCGAGTCGGGCTTCATGAAGTAAGACAGGCAGGTCATGCCGGACAGCTCGTCCAGTCAGGGGAGATCTACGTTACCTTACTAAGCCCAAAACTTACCGTGAAATTAGTGATGGCGCGCTCCAGCCTCGAGTTGACCCACTCCAGGGTCGCTCTTACACCAGGCGAGTCGGGCTTCATGAAGTAGGACAGGCAGGTCATGCCGGACAGCTCGTCCAGCCAGGGCGAGGTCTGTCTTACTAAAACCAAAACTTACCGTGAAATTCGTGATGGCACGCTCCAGCCTTGAGTTGACCCACTCCAGGGTCGCTCTTACACCCGGCGAGTCGGGCTTCATGAAGTAGGACAGGTAGGTCATGCCGGACAGCTCGTCCAGCCAGGGCGACGCCAGGTACTCGGGCTCCAACACCATGGGCACGTCGAACTCGCGGTGCGCCAGCTTCATCGCCCGCCGGCAGTTCTCGATGGCCTCGTGACGGTCTAGAAAAAAAGATAAATTGAAAAAAGATGTTGCCTGCAGCTTTGTAGCCCTTGTAATCAACAATTAGTCGTCGTTGACTACGGAACCCTAAAACGGAACCCTAACCAGCTGATTTTTGGTATATTGATAGGTTAATAATATAATTTAAGAGTAACGTTGTCCTACAAATAGAACAATCCATATTTTAGGACCACTAAATCGAAATATTAAAGCATTTCTATCTATGTTAGCTACCACTTTCAAGATTTTTCGCAGAGGGAATTGTTGTTCGTCTTATCAAAATGAAGCTACTCACGAAAAATTAGCTTGACAGTAATAAAAAAAAAATTGTTTTAGGGAACCTGTACTATACGGTTTTCCCATGATGAAAACTATCTTAATATTATGTCAATTCTTGGACTTGGAAGGATTTATACTGCCTCACCATTGGCTCAACGGCTTAAGCGTTTAAAACAGTTGACAGACACAACACTTTTGTGTTTTGGATGGATCCAATGAGCAGACAAACGGCTGATGGTAAATAATTGCGTTATCTGAATGTAGAGCGTTTATAACTATTAGATATTGTACTAGGGCATATTATAAAAATGCAAATAGCTGATGATATTTTAATTGATTGAATAAAATATAATGGTTCTACGAAGAAAAGTTAGGAACAGGTAAGCGGTAAACTTCCGTCTACTTATAACTTCAATGTCGTCAAAGTTTGATATGATCAATATTCATGGTGATGAATCTATTTATAAGCATTCTCTGCCAGGCACTATGCTATCATAGTACTTATTATTACAATAATTTATGATGAATGATAATATCATGAAAATAAAAACTTTTCAAAAGTCTATTGAGGATATTCCGAACTCGGAACTACTACACGAAACATTAGTAATAATAATATTACACTGTTGATGCAAAATTATTAAAGAAAGAAACGAAAAGAATGTAAGTATATTTATTATATTAATAATTTTCAACATATTTAAAAATAATACTTTTTTAAAGGTTAGTTATATACGCTTTCCATAAATCATCTGCCATTTCTATATAAAAAAGAAGATTGGTAAGCATCAATTGATAGTACGAGCGAAATAGTTTAACTGTAAAAATATTGATAAGCATTGATATTACGAGCGAATTACTGCACTCACTCAACTCTCTCCAGTGCGGGAATATTCCCGGCTTGCAGTAGTCCAGCAACGCGGACAGCAGGACACCGCTGTTCCAGTCCGTGGTCAAGTTGGACACGCGGCACTCCGGCAGTGCCGCCTGCAGCCACGATAGCATCAGCTTCCTGAAAGGAAGGAGCGAGTAATTAACATAATATTATCCTTACTAATAATTGCGAAAGTGTATCCGTCTGTCCGTTAAACCTCTTCGCTCTTGAACGGCTGAATCGATTCAGATGTTTGGTCCAAAGATACTTTCAAAGAAGTAGTAGGTATTTATTATATAACGTGACCATTTATTTATTTTTGTCAGAGCGGGACACCTATGGATCCCCCCCCCAAATAAATTTTATTTTCATTTTATTATTAACTAGATGTTCCGCGCGGCTTCGCCCGCGTAATTTAGGAATTTCACGGAAACCGTACATTTTCCGCAAAAAATAGCCTATGTCCCTTCACGTAGTCTATTCTTCATGTGTGCCAAATAACATAAAAAAATCTCCAGTAGTTCTTAAGATAATAAGCAATTTCAAATAATTTCCCCCGTTTTTCCACATTTTCCTCTATTTATTCGTTCCTATTAGTCTTAGCGTGATAAAATATAGCCTATAGCCTTCCTCAATAAATGGGCTATCTAACACTGAAAGAATTTTTCAAATCGGACCAGTAATTCCTGAGATTAGCGCGTTCAAACAAACTCTTCTGCTCTATAATATTAGTATAGATTATGAAAGTATAGAGGTAAATACAATTGATTGAGTATTTTGTGAATGTCTAGTGCCTATCTGTATAAGCAAAATATGGCAGAATAACCACATTTGTTGAATGGGAGTGCGTTACTTCCAGGCATTACAGAGGCATTTCAAACATAAAAATACTTTTATTTTGTCGTTTGGCCGCCCAAAGCGGGACGTATGGTCACGTTAAGGCGACGCCTAGATAATTTGGCTGTAGCGATATCGATTTTTCTCAGCAATGACTAAAGAAAAGAAATTAAAGTTCGTTGTCAGTATTCATCATGTCTTTGTCTTTGAATTTCCCATAGCATAACATGATTGGTCAACTTTTATAACACAGAATAATCAATCAAAAAGACCTCTGTAAAAAAGGGATTCTAATTTTGCCAACAGAGGAGAGTGATTTAAGCTTCCAAAATTTGTATGTACATAGATTGGTTCAAGCATACACTTTAATTTGCACATAGCTTATATGAAATATATTTATGGTTTTTAAATTACGCGACAAAAACCATTTTGTCGCTTACGCCCTTTCCATTTCTTGCTGTTCCATTGCTTGTTTTCTATGAGAGGCCGGGCCGACCTCTCATAGAAAACAAGCAATCTACATATCTCTCTCAACATATCCAACACGGTTTTTTACTTTAACGCGGCGTCACCTTATATGTATATAGGAAAGTTTTTTGTTGCGGAAAAATGTTAGGTTCCTGCACGGTAAGCAATTTCGGTGCAACGTTGCCCGCGTCAACTACCAGCTACATAAGTTAATGTATTGTCCGCGCATGAGCTCTAAGAAATCATAAGGAACATTGTAGGGGAGAGTGGAGAGAATATCTCTCCACGGCACCCTAGTCCTTGCGCGTCGAGTAAACATCGTGTGTGTTCTAACCATGGTTTAAATTATTACCTACCTGTAATAAATATTTTTATGCGAAAAGAGTTTGAATACTAAAATCATTAATCCCTAAGAATTACGCTATTTTTAAAGAAAATTCTTAAGAAATAAAAGCATGTATTAGAAGAAAGAGAAAAGAGAAACCATTCCTGGAAATATGTTTAGCGATATAAAATTAATTTGAAAAGCAAAAGAACGCTCGTCTCTTGAGAACCTATCACTTGAGATCTACAAGCCGCTCAGCTAAGCATTATCAGAGTAAAATAATTGAAAAATATTCTTACAACCTATTCAATATTCATTTTTCATAATATAATATTTTCATGAGATATCAAAGTATTGTACGATAGCACAAAATACGCAAATAAAAAAAAATCGACCAAGTGCGAGTCGGACTCGCGCACGTAAGGTTCCGTACCATTATAGAGAAAAATAGGCCAAAAATGGTGTTTTTTGTATGGGATTTTTACCCATACATTTTTGGGACCCTTAAATTTTTTGTTTTATTTAAACAATATTATTAATTATTAAAGTACACATATATTTAAGGCCTTTATGAAAATTTCAAGTGCCTACCTGTTGCCATTATTGATATCGAGCAAAAAAGGCCAAAAAAATCACGTTTGTTGTATGGGAGCCCTCCTTAAATATTAATATTACTTTGGTTTTAGTATTTGTTGTTATAGCGGCAACAGATATACATAATCTGTGAAAATTTCAGAAGTCTAGCTATAGTGGTTCTTGAGATACAGCCTGGCGACACACAGACAGACAGACAGACAGACAGACAGTCAGACGGACAGACGGACAGACAACGAAGTCTCAGTAATAGGGTCCCGTTTTTACCCTTTGGGTACGAAACCCTAAAAAAGAGCGTGTGTACCTAGCACACCTGTCAGAAGTGAAACAGTCAAAATCGTCGCCTTACTCCGTGACGGTATCGCCATGACGCGACCTTGAAATTTTACTCTCAACGCGCCTAAAGAAGTTTCACTTCAAAAAGTGAGAAAAATATATAAATTTTAAAGCATTGTGCAAGTTGATCATGATGAACTATTGCAAAACATTCGAATACTTTCAAATACAATGAAATAAAAATAATCGGCCAAGTGCGAGTTGGACTCACGCACGAAGGGTTTAGTACCGTTATAGAGGAAAAATAGACCAAAAATTATGTTTTTGTATGGGAGCCCCCCTTAAATTTTTTATTTTATTTTAATATTATAATTAAATATTAAAGTACACGTATAATAAAGGATCTTGTGAAAAATTAAAGTACCTACCTGTTGCCATTATTGATATAGAGCAAAAAAGGCCGAAAAATCACGTTGGGAGAGAGGTTTTTAGTATTTTTTGTTATAGCAGCAATAGAAATACAATATAATCTGTGCAAATTTCAGAAGTCTAGCTATAGCGGTTCTTGAGTTACAGCCTTGAGACAGACAGACGGACGGACAGACATCGAAATCTTAGTAATAGGGTCCCGTTTTTACCCGTTGGGTACGGAACCCTAAAAATATAATATCGAAATTGATATGGATGCTCTACACATATGTCAATGCACTATTTTTTTGCAAGCGAGTGAAAGAAACAAGTAGCAACACTATCTCGCGACCAGACCATAGTAACATTATTTACATAACAGAGTTATAACGATGTGTAAACACCGACACATCGTAACACGTAAATGGTCTGAGACACCATATTCGCCCAACATCCTGTTCATTAATTAAAACAAGCCTAAACAGAATATAATGAAACTTAGTTTCTCTGATATTATTAATTCGAATGTGGTACCAAATCAAGTATGCAATTTCACACCAGTAGCCCTAGCACGGCGACCAGTAGAAATGCGAAAGTAAAGACAAACTGTGGACATAATCTTAAGGTGCCATTCCGATCTTTACCGCCGCTAATCGCGACCGACAAAAATTTAATTAAAATGCCACTTTATAACAGACTATAGTATATGTTACAAAGTAGGATATTATTTGAATTTTTAGGACTATATTCTGTCATAAAGTGGCATTTTAATTGAATGTTTCGGAACGAAAAAAGATCGGAACGGCACCTTAAGTTTATCTCCACAGTTTGTCTATACTTTCGCATTTCCACTGGTCGCCGTGCTCGGGCTACTGAATGCGTTTTCTACAACTACACATAGTTTTAATTTTTTAAAGGTTCGACTATAATTATTATTATAGTACATTATTGTAAATTAATTCAGTGCTTGTGTCTGTACACGGGTGGCGGACAAATTTAAACACACTCGCGTAAAGTCAATTTTGTATATTGAGTAAATCACATGAAAAGAAACACTAAATTAAAACAATGAAATAAAAATGTTAATATTAAACTCATAAAATTAAATAAAACTAATGCGAACAAAATAAAACGCGCGGAGCTCGGAAAAAAATCCCTTATATTCTTATTCTATTTTTCATTCAAATTTTAAAATTCCTCGGCAACTCCTTCTTCCTCTTTTTTTAAATTATACAACAAAATCGTGCAAGTATTGTGGCATTACGGCTTTACGTCGTTGCCGTTCCTACTATTATTTTCTATAACATTTATTTTAAATTAAGAATTACTCGTATTCATCGTTTCCAAGTTTAAAAATATTAACGATTAAAACCTAAATTGTTTAGTAATTCTGTATTTTTTAGGGTTCCGTACCCAAAGGGTAAAATCGGGACCCTATTACTAAGACTTCGATGTCTGTCTGTCCGTCTGTCTGTCACCAGGCTCTATCTCAAGAACGGCTATAGCTAGATTTCTGAAATTTTCACAGATTGTGTATATCTGTTGCCGCTATAACAACAAATACTAAAAACAAAATAAATTAAATATTTAAGAAGGGCTCCCATACAACAAACGTAATTTTTATGTTATTTTTTGCTCGATATCAATAATGGCAATAGGTAGGCACTCAAAATGTTCACAAAATACTTCAGTTGTATTTATAATTTCATAATTAATAATAATATTTGAATAAAATAAATAATTAAGGGGGGCTCCCATACAAAAAACATTTTTTACCTATTTTTGCTCTATAATGGTACGGAACCCTTCGTGCGCGAGTCCAACTCGCACTTGGCTGATTTTATTTATCATTTCTTTCACTTAAAAAAGTTACGTAATTTGAATTTGTAAATCGAAATATCGTTGGGTTCCATTTTATCAACGTCGCATTGGAATACATTATAATTTCAGCCGAGTCTCTGTCAGTAAAAATTATGTTAATTAGGTTCTTAGGCTTCGCCCGCGTAAATTAGGAATTTCACGGAAACCGTACATTTCCCGCAAATAAATAGCCTATGTCTCACGTGGTCTATACTCTATATCTGTGCCAAATAACATAAAAATTGCTCCAGTACTTTAGTTGAGATAAGCTATAGCTCTTTCAAATATTTTTCCCCGTTTTTAGGGTTCCGTACCCAAAGAGTAAAAACGGGAGGGACCCTATTACTGACACTTCGTTGTCTGTCCGTCTGTCCGTCTGTCTGTCCGTCTATCTGTCTGTCTGTCCGTCTATCTGTCTGTCTGTCTGTCTCCAGGCTGTATCTCAAGAACCACTATAGCTAGACTTCTGAATTTTTCACAGATTGTGTATTTGTATTGCCGCTGTAACAACAAATACTAAAAATAAAATAAATATTGAAGGGGGGCTCCCGTACAACAAAACTGATTTTTTTTGCCTTTTTTGCTCGATATCAATAATGGCAAGAGGTAGGCACTTGAAATTTTCACATAATCCTGAGTTATATGTATACTTTAGTAATTAATAATAAAATTTTAATAAAATAAATATTTAAGGGGGGCTCCCATACAAACAACACAATTTTTGGCATGTTTTTGCTCTATAACGGTACGGAATACTTCGTGCGCGAGTCCGACTCGCACTTGGCCGATTTTTTCACATTTTTCTCTGTATCTTCGCTCCTATTGGTCTTAGCGTGATAATATAATATAGCCTATAGCCTTCTTCGATAAATGGGCTATCAAACACTGAAAGAATTTTTTTAAATCGGACCAGAAGTTCCTGAGATTAGCGCGTTCAAACAAACAAACAAACAAACTCTTCAGCTTTATAATATAAGTATAGATTTTAAATCAAATGCATCCTTCAATATTTAATTACCTAAACATACGACGATACGAAATAATAAAAATATATTTCTGATATGAAGCTACGTAATGAGGTATGATTAATTATTTTTACATTGGAATATGTCCATACTAATAAATGTGACGGTGTGTCTGTCTGTCTGTCTGCTACCTCTTCGCGGCCAAACGGCTAAACCGATTTTGCTGGAATTTCGTATAGTCCCGGCAGTGCCAATTTATATTTTTTTATGATAGGCCATTTTATTTCCTCCGCCCTATGTCCGAAATCTACCGGCCCCCTATGGACGCTGCCGCCTCCCTAGGACGCTGCCGCCTCCCTACGACGCTGCTGCCTCCCTAGGACGCTGCTGCCCCTAGGCTGCTATACGACTTACTTACAAATCCGGGGCTGAGTTCCAGTAAAGGTCTCTGGATAACGCTAAAAATTAGCCGATATCTCGTGGTTTACTTTATTTCTGAGACTTTTATTAAAATTAGTTTGCAGTAATTTGGGAGCCTGAGCCATTGCAAACTAACAATCAGTCTTGATAATAATAATAATAATTATGAAGATAGACATAATATACTAGTTCCAGTGGCGGTCATAATATTTGAACAACAAAATTTGTTATTCAACATGACGTGCAGTAAACATTTTATGATTCCATTTCAACATTTTCACAACGATAACTTTTCGGTTATCGGACCAGCGATTCGTATAGAACTTCAAAAACAGACGCAGCAGAGCAATATGAGCTGGCCTTTTCACAAGTTAGGCGAACGTGTGAGGTAGTTAATATACGAATTTTAATGATTATATTACATATTAATATTAGATAAGACTTACTAGAATAATATTATGTTGTCCACAAGTTTGCACACGCGATTTTTTTTTCGTGCGGTATCTCTATTCTCTAATCAACACCTCCAATCTAAGGCAGACTTTTGCACTTTTGCTTATATCTACTTACTCCCAGTAACAAACCGTTTTACTCATAACATTAAAGTAAGTAGTAAGATTAATGGTTAAGGTATAAGGTAGTACCTTTTTACCTCTGAATAATTATATATAATACTAGCTTTTGCCCGCGGCTTCGCTCGCGTTAAGAAGTATTACTAATATTTAGGTATCAAAGTCTCAGCCCGATCGGTATATCCTCTATTTTATCCCTAAGGGGTAGAATTGATCAAAATCCTTTTTAGCGTATACCTACGTCATAACATCTACCTGCATGCCAAATTTCAGCCCGATCCGTCCAGTGGTTTGGGCTGTGCGTTGATAGATCACTATGTCAATCAGTCACCTTTGAGTTTTATATATTATTTAGATTTAGTGAATAATTAAGTATAATTTAAATCATCATTTACTAATAGATCTAAACTCCCTCCCGCACGCGCACCCCCGCCTTGGTGACGCCCACTTCGCAACGGGCCGTGCAGCATAAATCGTAATATTTTAATTTCGCCATAACTTCAAAATCAAACGTCCAATTTTAATCATTCAAAGACCAAATATTATCAACATAAACTGTGCTTAGTGATGAAATAATTTATTTTGATAAGGATTAATAGCATGAGTAAAATAAACGCGTTTAAATGAAGTCCAAAAAAAATCAAGATTTTTAAATAAAAAAATGGTTGTTGTGCCTCACTCGACATAGATAGGGATAGTATGTCGCGGACTTTTTTGTAGATATTTATAAGATCTACAATTAATAAGAACATTTTATGGTTCTATCTTTTATAGTTTAGGCAGCGTACGCAAAATAAGTAACTTTTCTGGTTGATTTTTACACCTTGTGTCCGAAAAACTCAAATATCTTACGGAACCCTATTTTTTTCCTAAATAAAATTTATCCTATGTTACTCGTGGATAATCTAGCTTTTGAATGGTGAAAGAATTTTTAAAATCGGTCGAGTAGTTTTTGAGCCTATTCATTACAATTAAACAAACAAACAAACAAAGTTTTCCTCTTTATAATATTATATTATATTATATTAATAATATTATATATATTATATTATATATTATATTATATATTATATAGTGTAGACTAGATGACGTCTGCAACTTCATTGCGCCAAAGCCCAAAATTCGTTCATCGCGCGGTAACCATAAATTTTTACGGGATAAAAAGTATGTAGGTATGTACTTTGTCGGGACTCAAATTATCTCCGTACCCAGCAAAATCAGTTCAGCGGTTTGGGCGTGAAGAGGTAACAGACAGACACACTTTCGCATTAGTAACATAAGCATGGATACTAGCGGAATACCGACACGAAAAATCCCTTTTCCGATATGTCCGTACAGTATCGAGTTGCACAGTGATCTAGCACGAGAGCCGAGAGCCCGTTTACTTGAGCTCATGCGTGAAAACCGCATTCCGCGTACACTACTCGTATCTGTAACTTGCAGCCTAAATACAGACGCCATATTGGAGGCGCCATGTTTGTTTGCTTTATTCATTTGTTTTAGTGTAAAAATGGGAAGGTATTACTGAGGCTTCCGTTCAGCAGTCCGACTATCCATTACAAGGTATCCTTTTAAGGATAACAGTTGATGACTATTGCTGCATTTATAAACAAATAACAAAATACCTAAAAAGAAAACGTACCTACGCTTGGTTTTGTTATGAAATATGTTCTAGAAAGATTATAAAAACGCTATTATAAATTCCTGTATAAAATACCGACAGAGAACGGGCAATAATTATAATTTATAACTTAACAATTTATGCTGCATCATTAAGCAATTATCGCCATTGTGATCGTAAACGCGCAATAAATATTGCAGTCGGTAAAACATACCTTGGGGGGAACTTGCTCCTGCCGATCTGGTATCGCATGATCAGGGACCAAATTAGTCCCAATATCAGCTTCAAATTCCCATTAACGATATCCACGTTCCCTGAAACAGCAAACACGTTTAGGATAAACATGGGATAAACTCATTATCTTCACTTCCATTTTGGGACAAAAATCATATTATTATTTGCCATTATAATTGTATTTCATGGGGTAGGATTAACCCGAATGTTAATGAAACGAAAAGGGGCTACTCATGTTTCGCATGCGTTATTAAAATAAATCAGAAATATAATTTTCTCGTCGTGAATACTTTTATCATACCACATATTACCATGACATTAACATTTTTAATTACTCTACTTATGCTATCAGAAAGTCAATTAATAAAAAGTTAAACTATTATAAAATCTTAGAAACTGGGCAATAAACACGATTTTAATCCGACTATAGCGAAGACACGCGAAGACAAGGGTTTGGCAGTCTTTGTAATTTGTCCCATAGGTAATATAATTTGCATAATAGGGTTAGGGCTCTTTCCCTGTCATGAGTGTAATTGCCCGCGTGTGGATCTAGTCCGTATGAAAGTTGCCCGCATCCTATCATTAATTCAAAGATGTTTTTCCTGTAATGCGGGCAACACGCGCGTTGTTACGAGCATGCTGTCGCCTTCATGCGGACCAAATCCGTTGTAGCTTCTGCAATTGGAGCAATCTAAAATAATGTTATAGCAGTGTAGAATAATCAATGGTTAAACAAACTTACCTTAAGTGAAGTTTCACCATAATTATGAGAGTCGCTGCATCCGAAGAGACTTTATAAATAACATGGTAGTCCGCCCCTAGCTTCCGGCATCGAACACTTTTCAGAGCTTCCTGAAAAAATAAAATAGGTGGCGCGGCAATGGCGCCATTTCCGGGGCGGGATTTTTACCCCACCACCACCGGTTTCTCCCCACCAGTTTACCTCGGAGGTTTACTGCAGATCGGTCCTCATTCTTTTTAGAGAAGGTACAATTAAATAAATTACGATTTTCCAAAGACATTTTAGGGTTTTTGGGTGGGAGGGTAATAAAGTCTCTTCGGATGCAGCGACTCTCATAATTATGGTCAAATTTCACTTAAGGTAAGTTTGTTTAACCATTAATTATAAATCGTCGCTGCATCCTCGAGACTTTATAATTAACATGGTAGATGTTCAGAGTTCTTATGGAAAATCGTCATTCAAATCTTTAATACTGAAATATTAAATATATATTATATTGTAGAAATCAAATTTTTATATTAATTATTTGTACCTAAATATAACAGTGTATAGAACCATACACTAAGGAAAATAATTTCTCTATGATATACTTAACTTAAGTCTTGAGATGTATATTTTATAATAGTATTAACTGTTAACGTTGTTAGTTGGTAACAACTGTTAGTTGGTCAAAATTGTATTAGCAAAAGCATTTAACATTTATAGGTAAAACATAGGTAAAAGAGGTCTATTATAGAATTTATCAACAACAAGATATCTACCTGACCACCCTATGACTATTCATGGTCTCAGTGGAAATGCCGCCACGACAATCCGCCGATGTAGAGGCATGACGAGTGCAATTGTAATGCTATTTAATTTGAAACATTGAAACAATCAGCAAGCTTATTTTCAGTACAAAATTTCCAAATTTGTTTTTATGTCGTATCGTATTGCTTAAGCGTGTTACTAGATAAAGACGAAATCATTAGATCAATTGTCTCTAAATTGCACGATTCATGTGAAAACGCTTCCCTGATAAACGGCACGACACCAGGGTAAGGCCTCACCACAAGGGGTGTGCGTTTCTGAAAGGTGATAATAAAGATCATATTCTGGTCTAAAATAGATAACTTCGTACGATAATATAAGTTTTAAAAATAATGGATACCACGCCTGACTATGCCAGTAAGGGAAGACGATAATGCCAGATGCCTGATCGTTGATTATTTCACGTACCTAAAAATTTCAATATTAAAGAAAATGGGGGATAACAGTAGAAGTAACTACTCCAGTAATTTATTGTAAAGGTGTCAATATTCTATGCGTTAGGATGTCTTTTCCAAGAAACATACTTATAACATTTGGCATTAATATGGGAGGCAAATAAATCAATGTCTGGAAGACCAAATTTTTCAGTAAACTTGTGGTAGACTTCAATGGACAAACGCCATTCAGTATCTATATTACTGCATCTCGACTCCCTGTCTACGTCAATTTTCTCTTTAGAATTGATATATGATGCAAAAATAAAAAAGTGGATTTACTCGCACCATTAGCCATTTTAAAATTAGTTGTGCTTCATCATTAAGATGTTCGTACTATACTCCTCCCATTCTGTTGATGTAGGAGATTGCAATCCATATTATTATCAATTCTCAAGAGAATTTCTTTATTATACAAGGAATTTGCAAAACATTTTAATTTTTAATCATTTTGCTGCCCGTAACTTTTATAAATTAATATAACACATTGACTCTTCTTCGTTCCAAAACTCATTTGATGTTTCCCCATCGCAAGCTATTCCCCATCCTGTGAGGGAAGAATCCGAGAATATTTCAATATAATATTGCTCACAGTGAAGATGTTTGAAAGTTGTCAATATAAATAATATTGTTTTGCCACCAAAAACTCTAACTTCAAAACTGGTATTAATGACATTACTTTATCATTATAGTAATAATTATTATTTGATGTTCTAACAATTTATCTCTTCCAAACCGCTTCCTGAATACTTGTATACTTAGTTATCCATAATCCGTCAACCATAATAAGTCAGTAGGCCTAAAAACTTTGCAGTCTCTAATAAATATCGAATTTATATTGTATATATATTTTTTATACTAATTAAGCTTAAAATTTTAAGTCTTTTATTATGAGGTACCTAATTCCAAAGTCATTTTAGCTGTATTTATTTTGAAACCTAAAAATCTTTTTCTTGTACTCAGAAATATGTCACTTTTCTGTTCATTGATTACAAAGACAATTTCATTAACGTTATCACCGCAGAAATAATTGCAAAAATTGTCTACACATAATATGTCATCTAAATAGTATACTACCCCGGTTTCTTAAGTTAGTTATGACAGGTTTCATAAGATTTGTAAACACGAATGGTGCAGAACACAGAAATAAATCTGCAGAGACCAAAGGGCAAGTATTGAAATTCTTAGGTCAATAAATTTAAATCTCAAAAACTTTCTGCTAGATTTGTGTATGGGAATACAAAAATAAGCTTTTAAATCAATATTTGTAACGTCTAGTTTCGATACTAACTTGATAGCAGTGGTAATATCCTCCATTTTAAGGGATAGTTTTTATAAATAAATTTAGGTTTTTAAAATTCTGAATAAATCTGTAACTTCCATCATCCTTAGGAATGAGAAAGATTATAGAAACAAATTGTGTAGGAACATCCTGACATTCAGCAATAGCGCCTAATTGTAATAATCTAGTGATTTCATTATTCATGTGGATTACTATTTGATTGGCCAAAAAAGATTGATGTGGCTCGTAGACTTCAATGAGAAAAAGGAATTATATATATCCAGATACATATTCGAGAACGACAGGATCGTTAGTGATAACTTTCCAGTTATTACAATGATGTGGCAGTTTTGCTTAAGCAGTTACCTCTAGTTCCTGTGGTTCTGTCCGTATGGCTCGTTCCGATCGGTGTGCGTCGTCGTAGTGCGTGGCCGTTTGTGCGTCTGAGCTGGTTCCGTATTCCTGGGCCCACTCTTTCTGCCTCTTATTTGGGTGGGCCCCGAGAATTTACCGGCCTGTTAGGCAGCGGTTGATTATGCTGATATTACGATGTAGAAGGTTGGCGTGGATCATAAGACTTTTTAAACTTAATCTGTAGACCCGAACGTTCTGCCATTTTAGTAGCAATCGCCGCAATTCACTGCCCAAAATAATTGTGCTTTTTTTCTAATCGATTGTCTATTTTAAACTGAATCAGTTAAAACTCAAGCCAGTTCCGGATTAAGAACTGGAGCTTTTAATAGGGTTAAATTTTCAGGTATATGGATGTTTTCCATTCATTTTTACATACACTCCTTACTTAGGAGTCCACAACAAATTGGTCCCCAACGTTCAGAGATCTCATCCCTAATCTTGGGCGCCAAAAACCTTCACTTTGTTTTACAAAGAACCCAAAGCTTCTAAAATATCATTTGATAAAGATGGGATGGGTTCGACCGCATTGGGCACTGAGTCTGTCACCTTGAGAGGTCGAGACAGATAAATTATTATTTAGTAGCTCCGGTAGAGCGTCATGTTAATTAAATCACTTCCGGTTGCATCAGCCTCAAAAGGCATACGCACAACGGACCGAACACTCCGTACGGATGAAATTAAATACTCGCATTCACTATCAGTCTGAAAGACTGAACAATAAAACTTTCATCAGCCTCTCAAAAGGGGTAGCCAATTGGTATATATGGTCAAGATCGCACCAAGACTCTTTAAATATACCTTTGAAAAGAGTATGTGTGGCCATGATCGCATCATGACTCTCTAAACATACCTTTGAAAAGAGTATGTGTGGCCATGATCGCATCATGACTCTCTAAACATACTCGTACATATTTTGTTTTTATTTTATGTTATTTAGTATTCCAGTTTATAATATTTTCGAAAGATTGCCCATATTCACTTTAATATTCAGGATGAATTCCAATTAACATCCTAAAAATAAACTGTACAAAAAAAAACAGATCTGAAAAAATAAGTGACCAAAATTCTTCACCAACTTCCGATCCATTCATTTTTTCAAACGTCGTTCCAAGCAACGAATCCTCCTCATTTCTTCCTCCGATTTACGGAGTTTTCGCTTACCCTTGATATTTAAAATTACTATGAACTTTTATTCACTTAAAAACACTTTAATAAATTATTAAGTTATTTCACTGTTCACTTCACAAAATTAAAGCAATATAACCTAGTTAGAGATGTTTCGATGCCCGAACACTAGAAACGAATGAGGACCGATCTGCAGTGAACCTCCGAGGTAAACTGGTGGGGAGAAACCAGTGGTGGTGGGGTAAAAATCCCGCCCCGGAAATGGCGCCATTGCCGCGCCACCTATTTTATTTTTTCAGGAAGCTCTGAAAAGTGTTCGATGCCGGAAGCTAGGGGCGGACTACCATGTTAATTATAAAGTCTCGAGGATGCAGCGACGATTTATAATAAAGTTATGTTTTAATGTTTAGTAACTAACATATTTTGTAACTGACTTAAATACCAATAAAACTCCAGATCAACTCTGATAAACTCGGATCGTTGGAGCACAAAAGTATGAAAAATTTAATGTGTTTCAGGAAAAGTTGACGCGTTATGCTAATATTAAGGGACTACGCACATCGCTCGAGAGTCAAACACAAAGAAATTCTGCAATACAAAAGTTTTATTGCGCCAAGAAAAGGATAAAAGGGAGCGAGAGATAAGCTCTTTCCCATGGGCATTCTTATACGCAATTTCCAGGTTTTCATCTTGATAATCCAGGTTCTAGATAAGAGATTTTTTACGGTTTCTATAGAGATTTTTATAGCTTGAAGTGAGCTCAAAACATTCTATATATTCATGGGTTTTTTAAATTAATAACTAAGAAAAATGCCAATGACGGATCATGTATAAAAATAACGATTGCCGAAAATGATGCAAAAACTATTTTCACGTATCAATTACAATAAATCCACTTCTGAGTGAGTTAATGTAGGCTAATAAGAATACCTTTTGTTAACCGCGGAACCCTAGAAAAGTATACTCGGCGGGGGCACTTCCGTGCCCCCAGATGTATAATTTTTCTTACCGATGTTAACAAGTTTGACGCCATCGTCCTCTATCGCCTGGAGAGCTGTAGTAACGTTCTCCAGGCGGTGGTGCTGGTTCGTGGGCTTGGAGTTCCAGCCCTTTAGCCGCCGCCCCTGGAGCGCCTCCACCAGCGAACACAGAACTGTCCCATCTCTGAGGTCTTCCACTAAGTCGACCACCTGCAAAAGTGTTGAATGTTAAAGATTTGTAGTTTACTTAGTTTGTAGGCTCCATAATAAATTGTATATCAACTTCCAAAGAAGGATAAGAACAGCCTGTGAAATAATGGTGTCATGAGTCATCACTTTAAAATGTCAACAACGGTTTTAATATATTATTTGGCTATGGCGTAGCGTGATGAGTTATCACCATATTTCACCGTCGGGTAGGTCAATTCGTATCCCACGTGTGATTAAAAAATTCGTCATATTAAAATGTTAATCTTGCATTAAGAATTGTAGGTATGACATAATCACCTTAATGTTCATAGGTTTTAGAGTCTCATTGACCCAGTTCCGGAACGTGTTGGCCTGTATCTCGACCCACAGGTCCTCGTGACCTTTGATGGCCATGGCCTTGGCCGCGGTGCCCTCGGGGCTGCGGGCGGCCAGGCCGGCCTGCGTGATGCGGCCCGCGGACCCCTCCGGCGTGTGGGCCTTCAGCCCCTGGTTCGTCACCCGAACCCCCTCCATGGTGTTCACTGAAGCTTCTTCATTATTTCATCACGTCACCCTTCGTAACCTGGGAATAATAATAATAAGTTTGTTAGACTTAGATAAAATTAATAATATGTTAAAAGTAGATTGCTTACATTACATTTTTTTGGGAGAATTTAAGTCTAACGTTACTTAGATTGTGATTGGATGCAGCGTGTCTCTTCCTACTCTTAAAAAATATTAAAAACCTGCATTTTTATCGTAACAATATTTTTACTATTACATAATTTATGTAACTTTGTCACATTATAATTTCCTCTTGAAATATATATTTTTTTGTTTAATTATTGCAAAGTAGCTAATTATTAAATCCTATAGTGCTCGCTCTCGTATAAAAATAGAAAACACAATATTTATGCGAATGGGTTATGGCTTGGCGACAGCTGTATGAAAATAAATTTCCCACCGCGCAGTGACCAATCAATGTCATGAAAAGCCACAGGGAAAAGTTAGCGATGTGAGCATTATATTGTAATCTTTGTTTATGTTTTTAAATGGCAATGAGGGTTTTTAAGTTGGTGTCATTTGATAGATGAAACACAAACGTGGCATGTGGTAGGAAGAAAAGTGTTGGGAATTCTCTTCGACTCTTTTTGAAAACATGAGTCCATCACGCGGCGCTTCAGGTTTGTCGGGTCTGCATCCTAGTTTGAAATGAAATATCGAAACCCCTCATTGGCAACCAAATTGACGACCTCTGTGACTTAATGGTTGAGCGTGTGGCGGCTCAAAGCCGGGAGTCGCGGGTTCGTATCCCGCCGACAGGACGGATGTGTATTTAATATGTGTATGATATAATAAAAATCTGTAATATAAGTATAGTATAAAAGTATTAAATATATTTCTGTTGTCTCGTACCCGTAACAGGAACTTAGCATGGGGCCAGACTGACGTGGTGTGAAGTGTCCATAGATATTATATAAATATTATTATTAATCTTTCATATAGGTTAAAACGAGTCTACAGTTTTTAAATCAAATCCCCATTGGCTGGTATCTAAAACCGGCCAAGTGCGTGTCGGGCCACGCGCAATATAGGGTTCCGTAGTACCGCTAGTTTTTGATAATTTTTGTATGGTCAATGAATGTACATTTATAACATGTTTTACACTACTAACTACATCATCTCAGTTACGTTCAAAGGAATTTGAACGTAATGTGCCTTTGCCCTTATACTTCGCCGAATACCTTTTTTTAGTTGATCGACTATGACTCAAAAACTTATGAAGTCTCCTTAGCCGTGATAGTTTTTCTTTTAAATTCAGCATATTTCCTACTCCCGTGAGTTTTTTCACATTTCCAGAAGCAACCGTTTAGCTGGTAAAAGGGGGGAGGGGGGGGGGGGGGGCGGCACTGGACTCTAACAATTTTTTCCACTTTAAAACTTCATATTTCACAAATGGATCCCTAAATCGAAAAATGATCTATGAATACTCGTAATATTTTTAAAAAACCTATCCAACGACACCCCACACGGTGGGGTGGATACGAAAAAAAAATCCTAATAGTCTCTGAGCAAAACCGCGGACAGACAGACGGACAGACAGACAGACGGACAGAGGACAGACAGACAGACAGACGGACAGAGGCCAGACAGACAGACAGACGGACAGACGGATGGACAGACCGAAACTATAAGGGTTCCATGTTGACTACAAACCCTAAAAATGTTAAAATATAATGCTTGCTTTATCTCGCGTCTTACGGGAGCCCCAGCCAGTCCTTAGGGTCGTTTATAGGGCGGTAAAAAATTATTATCCCTGCAGACTGCTTAGATTTTATTGCCATGGTATCAATGGAATGGGAATAGAAAACACTGATTATCGTGATATTCGATACATATTTATTTAAAGGCCATTTCATCATCAATCGAAAGTTTATTGATTGAAAAAAATAGCCAGAGATAATATTATGTAGAAGCCAACTTAGAAGAAAACAAATAAGAGAATTATAAATAAGTCCATGTATAACTGTAAGTTTAATGGTTTAAATATTTGAAAGCTTCACTTCGAAGTAGTAGTATAACTATTAAGGCACAAGACAAATCAAGCGTAATCTCACGTCGATTTATGTAAGACCATGCAGGTAGGTATGTCACTCAATATAGATGTCCAGATTTACAAATAGGAATTGTTTTAAGATATTACATAGCTTTTATCGCGGGCTTTGAGCTCGGCGACCGATTCAAGAAATTCCGTAACGAAAAAACCTAACAAACCCCACTCCGACCGGCACAGCGGCAACGCTAGGTTAGCCGATGCGGCGTTGCCAGACTTCGGCACGGTGTTTGTGTGCATGCGACTAGACGTATGCGAATTATAATTGCATTGCAGTAGCTTTACCGCGGCAGTCCCCGAGTGTCAAACCTTTTTTTATTTAAGTAATTTTCAGGCATTCGCAAGTGGACTCAAGAAAAATGTCACAAAGTATTAGGTATCCAACTTTTTACTTTTCACAATGATAGTCGCCGTTTCTAATCAAAGATTCAATTACTTCTTTCAAAGTTTTCACTTGGGGATTAATTGATTGAAAAAGGAAACGTTCAGGATGCGAGTAATTATTATGGGAGGCTGACGGTCCCACCGGGATACAGGAGGCCTACTACGAAACCGTTTTGAGACTCAAACAATCGAATGAGAATAGAAATGACGTTTTTAGAGGGACGCGGCATTCTCGTACGATTGTTTGAGTCTCAAAACGGTTTCGTGGTACGGCCTCAGAAAGCGTGACAAATACGCGGCTTAGACCTTTTCGGGGAATATATTCTGCAAACCAACCCGGCAAACGTTGTTTTGCCATATACGTTATACTACCGTCGGTGGCCAAATTATTATACTCACTTGCAAAAAATCAATGTTTGTGTCTTAATAAGGTAACATCGTTTTCTTTAAAAAAGTTAATATTTTTTTAGCCTTATGGTAAGGTAAGGTGGGGTAAGACAATCACGCGGGGAAGACTATCATAGTGTAGGTAACTCGTTATACGCAGCTTCATTCTCTAGTTTGTCACGCTGGTAGGGTGGTAAACACTCAAAAAGTTCTCGGCTCAAAACACGGATGTGTTACTTTACGTACAAAAAGTAAAAATGATACTGTGATAGTCTTCCCCGCGTGATTGTCTTACCCCACCTTACCATAAATGTGCTCTTTCAGCGCTGCACTTTTACAGTAAACTCTATACACGCGACTCATACACACCCTAAAGTATTATCACTTAGTTTTGTTATAACCTGTAGATATACGAGTACAATAATTATTCATTTCATCATTTATTTTTAATTTTAGTTACTTATTCGTACATTTTAGAAGAATTACATAACCATTTAACATACAACGTGGGGCATTCCACGCCAAGTCGACAAGAAAAAAAGTTGATGTCTCCGATTTTGATAATATTTTATTATGTTATACCTATACGTATACGTGTTATTATAATATAAATAACACGCGTACCAAATATTTTTGTAATATAATGACAAGATTAAGAATGTATTACTAATAATATTACTATTAATTTTATCCTTATATATTATATTAGGATAAAATTGTTCGGCGTGCATCCGTCGTCTGATTGCCATAACACAAGACGTTGGTTTTTACTTAGCATGGGATTAGACGACGTGATGTACGCTACCTAGCTTTTATACTATTGTATATTATTGTATGCTTAATAAAGAATTTTGAATTTTGTTTTTTTTTTTAATGATGGGACTTTGAAACTTGACTTTTCTTTTCGGCACTCAGAGCTTCAAAGCCTAAACTAGATTTAAAAAATTATATATTTAAATAATAATTAAACCACTGGATTTATTGAGCTTCATTTAATGAGTTTTTTAACTATTTCAATATTTTTTTTCTTTTGCAAAAAATACAAATCCATTTTTTTCTTCAATTTCTTAAAGAACCTATATATAAATATATGTATTTATATATAAAAATCATTAATAAATTATTACATTACACAAATTATAATCCTTAACGGAACGTCAAAGAAATGGATAAAAATTTTAATGGCAACCTATACCAAAAAAAAAACAACTGGCTTCAATTATTATGACTCGACGGAGCCCCCCCACTTCTGGGTGGTTCACAAAGAAATAACCACGATGGCTAAGGCGGAAGCTTCGCTGCGCTACGCCTTAGCCATTAACCTAACCCAAAAAAGTCGTATTGGGCCAACACGGAGTTCCTTAGACTTAGACTTTAGGCCGCGTTTCCACTGACGCGAATCCATATTTTAGGACCATCAAATCAAAGTATGAAATCCTTTCTATCTCTGATAGTTATTCACTTTCGAGATTTTCATTAAAAACACGTATCAAAATATAAAATATAAACCCTCAAATAGAATATCAGTAACCAATAATCATTAATAAAGCAGACCACAAAAGTTTGCTCAAAGTGAACTTTTTAGTAGTTCGTAATGTATAACCTCACTTAGAAAAATTGAATCTATCTTTAATATTGAAGTTGTCCGCTATGTATTTCCAGTCGCTCACTTAGTAATACAGTCGCTCGGATAGAATTTTAATATCTGAAATAGATTATTCACAATCCACTTTTTGTAAGCTCGTTCTGGATTTTATTATAACTCAATATTAGTCGTTAGTTTGGTTTATTTTTCGCTTACTCAAATTCATACCGCTCACGTTATTAAAACATCGTTCATCATCAGTCGCAAAGTAATTTTTTATTCGCTCGTTTTATTATTTCCCCTTTTAAAAGAGCAATTCTTGTATATTTATTTAATTATTTATTTATTTATACGTGTATTTACAGATGTTTCGGAGACGAAAATTTTGTTTTAATGGTTTTTTCAGGCAATGAAAATATGATGCAAAAACTTGAAAAAATTAAAGCTAGATATCTAATGAAACTTAACGAAATATTGCTTAGGACTCTTCCAATGTTAGCAGTCTGTTATGAAATCAACTATCATTTATCATGTACCACAAAAATTGACTTAGGAACCTTCGTAACCTCTTCACTAACGATGCGAGATAAAATATAACGACCGCGGCACAAGTTGTAAATATAATATAAAGCAAACGAAACAGAGACCAGTTAAATAAAACACATAAAATTTTACATAAAGCCAATAGAATTAAACAGGTGGGCCTGTCGACAAATTGTGTCCTCGGTACGCGTACGCACTTGAGTTCGAAATTTGTCGACCGTAACTGGTTGCTGATAAATGCATTTGTGTACCACCCACGATTTTTTTTTTGTTGAATTATGAATGCAGGCTTGTTCTAAATGATCTAAAGAACATAACCGCATTCATAACTTAATAAGTATTTTTTTGTGGGATGATACACAAATGCTTAACAGCATCCAATTATTGCCTGCCTGGTTGCCAAATTTTGCCGTGTTTTCTAATAAGTATTACGATCCCAGAAGACGATCAACTTATATGAAATTAAGATTTATTTAATCATTTTATATTTATCTGATATTTGCTAAACGGAAAATACGATTCACTTATTTTGACTCGATAGTTATATTTTTCAAAATTATGAATCTTTCTGGGCTTTTCAACAAATATCTGTTACACTTATTGAGTTACTGTCATTAAATAACTTGCACAACTACAATCACACACTTTATAAAATAATGGCTAAAGGAAATAATAGTATTGTATTTAATTTTTAAGTAATCATCAAAAACAGTTTTGGGACTTACGACCTTTACTTTCGTGCTATAATGCGGGAACCGTTGTTACGCGATATTGTTCACTATTAGCTACAGCGTAAAGCACATTGCTTGGGAGCACGATTCGATTTCATGAAATCATTGTATCACGATTGGAGGATAGCAGGGTGTGTAGGCGGGGCTATCGTGCTTTGAAATTTTTGGCAGTAGGCTCTTAAATAATAATATTAATATTTATTACGAGATAACGCCTGCAACTCCCTTCAGCTTTGGAGCAGCGGAGTTGCGGGCGTATATTGCGCGGGAACCGTAAATTGTTCCGGGATAAAAAGTATCCTATGTCCTTTCCCAAGACTCAAAGTATCCTCATGCTAAATTTCAGCAAAATATAATAATGTATTAACTTAGCGCTTGCTTCCATAGTTTTCTTCTTTATTAAACTAAAAATGCGTGCGGCTTCGTTCTTTTAAAAACGTATCCCATGGTGATTTAACATTTTCCCGCTACAAAAAGTCTTACGGCGGTCTATGTCTATGCTTAATAAAATCAAAATTGGCCCAGTTGTTTTGGGTCAATTTCGATTAAATTTCGATGCAAACAAACAAAATATAATATAAAGCTTATTTTTTGTAATTAGAAAATATTTAAATAAAGAGTTTATAAAGGTTGCATGTGTTGTTGTGACTTCTTCCATATAAATAATAGAAACATGTTACAAAGTAACAAATTCTAAAAAAAATAATGTTGACTGTACCAACTATACTTTAACAAATTAAAAAAAGACTCTACTAGATTTTGGAGCAAAACATGCAACAAGTTAAAAACATGCACGTATTACATTAATCGTCTGCAGTTTTTTTAGTCACGGATGTCTAGAACAATTTTTTTTATTACTTTCAAGCTAATTTTTTGTAAGTAGTTTCATTTTAATAAGACGAAAAACAATTTTATTTGCGAAAAATCTCGAAAGTGGTAGCTAACAGACATAGAAAGGATTTCATACTTTGATTTAATGGTCCCAAAATATGGATTGTTCTATTTGTAGGACAATGTTACTCTTAAATTATTATATAACTATTAACCTATCAACATACAAAAAATCAGATGGTTAGGGTTCCGTTTTAGGGTTCCGTTATATTCAACCAAGTTTTGTTGATTACAGAACCCTAAAACGGAATCCTAACCAAATGATTTTTTGTATATAAATAGGTTAATAGTTATAATATAATTTAAGAGTAACATTGTCGTACAAATAGAACAATCCATATTTTAGGACCATCAAGTCAAAGTATAAAATGCTTTCTATCTCTGTTAGCTACCACCATCGAGATTTTTCGCAGATAAAATTATTGTTCGTCTTATCAAAATGAAGCTACTTACAAAAAATTAGCTTGAGAGTACCTACTAGTAGACTTAGTAGACTATTTTGTTAAAGTCAACACGACGTCTGCGTCGCGTCGTCACTCGTCGCTTAGTGTGTACGTAATCTTTAGAGCCTCTGCCGAAATCAATATTGGTTTTCTGAGTTTTCCTTGTCTCTCATAAAATTGAAAGGCCATTGAGTTATTTCCTTTAGGAAATAAACGTTTTTATAACTCTTTTTTCTTAAATAAACGCTCGCATAACAGAAGCCTACAATTTATTTCAACTTGATTTTGCTTCCTTTGATTCGTTTCGTAGAAATCGCGGTGATGGTGACAGATTCTCGTAAAAGAAGACATTTTGTACGAAAGTAGAAATTTGGTGCGACTTTGAATGTTCGACACCCATCCCCTATTCAAAGTGAAAATATGCAAATTGTAAAAGCGATGCAAACGTGAAAGAGTAGACACAAAGCTACACCTGATATATGCCGCAAAAACTATATTAAGTATGCTTTAAGTTTAAAATGTATTAAGTACTCCCAGAGTCCCAAAAATGAGCAATACTAACTACTCCTCGTATATCATGAAAATTCATTAGCAAGCAAAAAGGTTTGAAAAATGACAGCAGGTACGTCAGAAAAAAAACAAGGTTACGTGGTGATTAGTAGTGACGTAATTTTTCGGGTCGTTAGGGATGTACTTTTTCCTTAAATAAATCACGAGGAGGGAATCGTTAAAACGAACTAAGTTCGGGGACGAGATCCCTCCAGCTATTTTTTAATCGTGACTTTGATCATAATTCGTTTGAGAAATTAAAGGGACTAAGTGCGTCCGATGTAGGCGGAGTAACTTTGAATTGGTCCGACATATTGTGGGTTGAAAGACAAATAATTGTTATATGACGGTTCAATCTATTTTTGTCGTGATCACTTCATGATTGAGCGTCGATTACAGATGACCGATCTCCATGACCTAAAAAATCGGCCAAGTGCGAGTCGAACTCGCGAACGAAGGGTTCCGTACCGTTATAGAGCAAAAATAGGCAAAATTTTAGTTTTTTGTATGGGAGACCCCCTTAAATTTTAATTTTATTTAAATTTTATTATTACTTATTAAATTGCATTATCGACATAGAGCGAAAAAGGCCAAAAAAACGACGTTTGTTATATCGGAGCCTCCCTTGGATATAAAATTTATTATGTTTTTTGTATTTGTTGTTATAGCGGCAACGGATATACACAATCTGTGAAAATTTCAGAAGTCTAGCTATAGAGGTTCTTGGGATACAGCCTGGAGACAGACAGGCAGACGGACAGACGGACAGACAACGTCTCAGTAATAGGGTCCCGTTTTTACCCTTTGGGTACGGAACCCTAAAGACATTCTTCAGCGTAAATTCGTAAGTCGTACCTATATAAAACTTCTTACAGTTCAAAAACTACAGATCGAGAAGCGTGCTATCCTGACATTTCTTTTATTTCATAATTTATACGCATTCATTCCTTTTCATGTTATATGCTCGGCGACCCAAAACGAGTGATTTTTGGCTCTTGAAAAGGGTCATGTCAGGGGCTTCGGTCCCTATGAAAAGAATATGACCAACTGTTATACAAAGGCGATGAACCCTTCTGAAAATTTTGATGCAATATTTTTAACTTACTTTCTCAGTCGGCTAACAGGAGAGTTGATCCGTAACTTCGGATACTCTCTACGATTGATAAAGTATATTTATTATTCAAAATGTACTTTACTATGTCACATAATACATAACAACTTCAAATAAATAGAAATTACATTTATTGACTACAATTACTAGTTGTATCTACGTGTACTCTAAAATACTGCGCGCCGAACTAATGCAGCGTAACCTTTAGTAAGTTAGCGTTAGTAAAGTTGTTAATTTGTTGTTATATTTACATATACATGATGTAAGCTTGTAACTAGGTATACTTAAATTTTATAGCATTTTTATAGCTTGAAGATTAACCTACTTCGTTTCGCATCTTTTTCAAATCTGTAAATAATACACAGTAGAATGATGTCATACAATTTTTTTAGGGTTCCGTACCCAAAGGGTAAAAACGGGACCCTATTACTAAGACTTCAACGTCTGTCCGTCTGTCTGTCTGTCTGTCTCCAGGCTGTATCTCAAGAACCGCTATAGCTAGACTTCTGAAATTTTGACGGTTTGTGTATATCTATTGCCGCTATAACAACAAATACTAAAAACAAAATAAATTAAATATTTAAAGGGGGCTCCCATACAACAAACCTGATTTTTTTGCTTGATATCAATTTTGGTCAAAGATAGGCACTTGAGATATTCACAGTCTCACAGAATACTCAGTTGTACTTATACATTAATAATTAATGGTAAAATTAAATTAAACTATATAATTAAGGGGTGCTCCCATACAAAAAAATACATTTTTTGGGCTATTTTTGCTCTATAACGGTACGGAACCAATCGTGCGCGAGTCTGACTCGCACTTGGCTGATTTTTACATAATTTAAAATTCTTTATTCCCTTAGTTGGAATCAAACGTTTGACTTCAGGGTCGTGAGACTACGCTCTAGCCATTAGTCTGTTGGGGCGTGAAATACATAATTCTATGACGTATTAGATAGTAGGCGATCTTGATTTATGTAACAGTAGTTATATTAGGTACAATATTATTGTAGACATACTTTTATGTCAATACAACTGTCGTAAATTTTATGTTGTAACAAAGAAATGAACATTCGACAGTAAAACATCATAAATTACATATATATTCAAGTGAAAATTATGTTTTTCTTCCATTAGTACTTCCGTAGCAGGTTAGCCATGGGTTGGTAGTGTGATGAATCTAATCTTCCTTATATTAAGTGACAAAAACCCTTCAAGTGATAACTGAAATTTAATGCACAGGTCGAGAGAGACCCTCTATAGCAGCACTTTTCAATCATTTGATTTACCAATTTGGATTGCCATGTTAAAAATGCTGAGTTAGATCTGTCTCCGTCCGTACAGAATACTATTCCTGGTCTCGTGACTCCTTTATTGCTATTATAAGCTCTACGACTATATAAACAATATGCACGCCAAATACAATTTCTTATTCATATTTTCTATCAAAAAACAGCGGCGGATCAAACGCCCGCACGCTTGAGTGTATAATGCATATTCGATGCGAAGTAATATGCAGGAATGTATCATCATAATGACTAACAGCACGAAAATGAGTCACGTCATGGTCAAAGTACAGTCGGTGACTTGAATACTTTGCGGACTTTGCGGTACAGACGATAAGAAAATTTACTTAATATAATATGAAGGGTACAGGGGAAGAAGGATCATAGTCAACTTTTCGATAAAAGCAAACTAATAATGCCATCTAGTGCAAAATGAAAAAACCTTTCTGTCCATATTAACGAAAAACGCTTAAAACGATCACCGTGCACAAGGGATTCAAAAAAAGATTGTATGGATGTATCATAGAAAGATCAATGTCACCCTAGTTGCAGAAAGAAAGATCATTGGTCTATGGACTTTGATCTTTTTTTCACTTATTTTAGTTTGCCAGCTGGCTGTCAGTGGCTGTTTGTTATTTCGTACATGTGGTTTTCGCTGTATTTATTAGAGTTATGTAAATTAGAGTTGATTAAATTTATTTCATTTATTACAAATAGCTAGAATATTTTGATTAAATTGTGCTACAATTAAAATAAATAAATACTAAACTTGGAAAGAAAGATCAATGTCAGTTGACTATGATCTTAACAAGTAATATTTTCTAAATTTTCTTTATCCTTAACAACAAAATAAATAATAAAAAATTCAAAACTAAATTATTATATATGCTATAATAAAAAGTTTTAATTGCTGCTGTTGTAAATTGTTTAATAAATAATGATGCAAAATAAATTAAGTTTTTTCCATTTTCTCACAATGATTAACTTTTGACAATGATCCTTTTTTCCCTGTACCCTTCATATATGAAATACCCGCGAAATGCTTCTTCGAAAAGTATGGTACGGCCGAGCATTTGCTCTAGACTTGGCTGGGGCACTGCCGTGCCCCCAGATAGATGCCTTCCATTTAGGTCTCGGTGACTGTGGTCAGTTTCATTGAAACCGGACCGGCCACGTAGAAGTGATTAAATAATGTTCAAACTTTAAGATTCTTAACTCCCTTATAACCCAGTGACACATCTCACGTGAGATTTTTCAAAATATGGGTTTCTTACGTAAACGCGTTGGATTGTCTGACAGTCAGTAGATTTATACAAAGTATGAATTAAATTATTTTCTTTCGAAGGAATTATTGAATTATCTTAATCGTATTACGATTAGGCTTATGATTAAATCATAAGCATACGTACAATCTGGATAAAATGGACCATAATAGTATATTTTTTTTGTAACAATGAGAAAAAAAAATTACGTGAGATTTGCCTCTCCCCAACTTAAGATTAGATGAGATTTGATTCGACCCCTTCCCCCCCTTAAACACCTCACGTAATTTGTGGACGCCCACTTATAGATATCGTTATAATATTTTATATTTTCACTAGATGACCCGATAAACTTCATACCACTTTCGTGGAAATCCAGGGAAGGTTATGTTCCCAATATTACCTTCCTCGGATTTCCACGAATTATATTCTAAGACTAAATTTAAATCGGTTCAGCCAAATTTCAGCGAGACTAACAAAAATTTAAAATTCATTTTTATAAATAAAGATTATTATTCCTCTCCAGTACAAATAGTAGGTAGATATATTTCATTTTCTTTCACTTAAAAACTGTCTGTTCTAAAGGGATTCGAACCGTGACCTCCATCTAGAGCGGCTGCTACAAGCTTTTCAAATATATTATTTTTGTATACTGGGTGTAACACAACAAAGTTATAATACTTTAAGGTGTGTGTACTTATAATATGTCCCTTAAGTAGAGTTCACTGTGAAAATAGCAGAGCTGACAGTACATTTTTTTTTGGAATTTGTATGACAAAAGTTTAAAAAAAGTTGATATTTCAGCGCTGCTACTTTCAAAGTAAACTCTATACATGGGACTCATGCACACCCTAAAGTATTATCACTTTGTTTTGTTACACCCTGTATTTCTAAAAGACCTTATAGATATGAGGCAGGTGTAAAGAAAAGCATGTGTCCGAAGGCTATTTTTGAAACACGCAAAAACATCCCGTTAACTGCATCTGCTATATCGACATTTGTTTATGATACTAGTTGACTCGTTAAACTTCGTATTATTATATACTAGCTCTGCCCCGCGGTGTTACCCGCGGTTTAAGTGATATTATATAATAAAAAATATGAAAAGTACCAATAATAGGGTCAAAACGGGACGATACATGGTTCTATAATGGTTTATGGTGGTGATGACGATGATGATGATGAATGAAATTTGCATAGAAGCATGCTTTACGTTCTTAAAACAACGTCAAAACTCCCAAACTTGTATCTATAAAGAGTCAGGAGTGCTCTCAGTAACCTCCGAACCATGGTATACCTTGGTGCAAAATCTTACTTGTTGGTAGCATATTCTTAGACTATACTGTTCACGAAATCGAAGTCACCACATGTTTCCATATAAATTTTGAGGAGTTCCCTCGATTACTTACGGATCCCTTCATCAGGTCACCACTTTTATGAATATGGTACCAAATTGCGATGATAACCTATACACCAAAAGAAAAATTTTGAAAATCGGTTTACAAACGGCGGCATAATTGTTGAACATAAAAAAAACAAACCTAACACCTCCTCCATTTTGAAAGTCGGTTAAAATTGTAGCCTATGTGTTATTATAATACAAACATTATCTAGACTTCCACGAATATTTCAAGACTAAAATTAGACTAAAGTTGTTGAGTTTTGGCCAGACTAACAAAATTGAAGATTCATTTTTATGTATACAGATTGAGCTGATGATGCGAAGGTAAAACTCGATAAATTTCGTATCGCTATTATCAATTTCGCAGAGGTTAATTTTGTATTTCAATACTTGATGGAGTGACCTCGATACCAACGGATCGGGCGCGAATGTGAAAACATTATGGCGTTGAGTGGTTACTTTATAATAATAATAATTATTATTGTTTTACACAACTAAGGGTCAGTTCATATAGCAACATTACGAGGCGTTGCGATGCATTTTAAAAGGAGCCATACTAATCATACGCTTGTTTGTACACTGTACCTTATAAATAATATGCCCGCTTATTAAACACTAATTAATGCTAAAATATTCAGCTTTGAAGCTTTTGGAACGAAGTTCCTTATCGCGCGTTGCGAAAGGGGGCTAGACGGAAAAAGTTGTAACGACAATTTTTGACCGACACTTTTTGCCACAGACATAGATCAAAATAGATACCGCATGTGTATGTACTTCGCGGGACATGCGGTATATATCTTGATCTATGGCTGTGCTTTTTGCTAAAGTTGTAAGCCGTGCGGCGTGCGCGTGTTTCTCTCTCTCTCTCTCTCTCTCTCTCTCTCTCTCTCTCTCTCTCTCATAGAAAGCAAGCCAGTTATGAATATTTTTTTTATAACTTCGTTCCATCCGGGTGTCCCTTGAGACCTCTCAAGTTTTTTTTTTTTTTTTTTTTATTTATTTTAGCTTTGAATTCAATTGAATTCTCATGCTGTCCTCGTCTTTTGGTCATCGTCTCTCAATATTAAACTCTCCCCGTTCTTCGTTTGCATCCAAGATCTTTTATTGCGAAGAAACCATACATTTGGTTTTCCAAAACTATTCTTCTCGTGATTCCAGTCGATTCTGGAGGTCCGCAGCAGTTTAAGTGTAAAGAGGTAACCAACGTGTGGATAATTCTATTGAGCTTTTATTGAATAATATATTTATTGTTATCAAATAATGAATAATTTATTTGTAAAGTAAAATAAAACTCACACAAAAACATATTTCATAAAAGCATTATCTCAATTTTACTGTGAATGATGTGTATGATATAATAAAAATCTTAAATATATGTATAGTATAAAAAGTATTAAATATTATATTATTTCTGTTGTCTGGTATCTGTAACACAAGTCCTTCAGGTACTTAGCACGGGGCCAGACTGACGTGGTGTGAAGTCCATAGATATTATTATTATTATTATTAATGATGAATGCATCCGTTCGTATATTTAACTTGTGTTTTGGATGGGTCTGTATTATAATAACAACACAACAATAGCTTAATAAGATAACTAGTTTAATGGTTCCATACTTTTTAT
Source organism: Cyaniris semiargus (assembly GCA_905187585.1). Taxonomy (NCBI): domain Eukaryota; kingdom Metazoa; phylum Arthropoda; class Insecta; order Lepidoptera; family Lycaenidae; genus Cyaniris; species Cyaniris semiargus. The sequence goes on along the minus strand of LR994554.1, from coordinate 8,284,620 downwards.
TAGTAGAAACAATAAATGCATACTTAAGATTGTATGATAGGCCGTAAAGTTGATATTTTACCATTATAGTCCATATACAAAAAAATTAGAGATGTTCCGATCATGACTTTGGCCGACTAGCCGATTAGTCGGTTGCAAAGAAGCCGACTAATCGGCCGACTAGTCGGACAAGCAGATCATGGTTTCGGATGTTTCCGTAACGCTTCGTTTACTGCTGATTCGCAGGTAAGGGTGAAGCCAAACGAGCGTAATTTGTGAATTGTGAGTCGCAGAATTTCGACTGGCAGAAATTCTGCTGCATTTAGTTTCATACAAAAGTCCTGTTTGATTCATACGTGCGTAATTTTGTGAGTCATGATTTGTATAAAAAATAATTTACGCGACCGAAATTATGCGACTCACGACTCACAAAATTACGCTTGTTTGGCTTCACACAGTCGCATACTGTTGATAGTTTTCATTTATTACTGTACATCATGTGTAACATAATAACCTAATTTGTTAATACGAAATCCGAGTATTTTATTTAAATAATAACAAATGTTAAGCTATGGCATAGCTTTTATTGCGGGTTTTGAGCAGGCCAGCCAAATCTAGTTAATTTCAAAATTATCAAGGTTTTTCTTAAATATGTAATATCAATTATAGTAAAATAATAAAAAGCCGGATAGTCGACGCTTTTTTCCGACTATTCGCCAACTACAAAAGTGGCCGGATAGTCGGCTTTACCGACTAGTCGGCACATCTCTACTAAAAATCGATCATTTCGTTTTGTAGTACATGTAATATAATAGCACTGACCTCTATAATACACTGGACTGGCTATGCCGTACAAAATGACAGCTATTTCTTGTGCCGATCTGAAGCGCCGCGGTGAGCGTACTGTGAACTAATTACATAGAAAATTACAACCGCCATTTGCAAAATAGTAGTTCCAAGTACACTCACTACTGCTTTTGCATAGCAATCAGCGCCAATATGGCGACTTTCAAATAGGAACATTTTATTGATAGTAATCGCCGGTCCAGTGTATTATAGAGGTCAGTCTATTAATAGTTTTTTTTTTTTTCATTTGAAAAAAAAACCTAATATTCATAAAACGGAAAGTTTCCAGGAACATTTTCAATTTTTAATAGAAATAATAACACGCAGCAGCTCAACTGAGCTGCTTCCTCATTATTATACTCAGTATGTTTAAGGAATTTAATATAACTATTATTGTAAAGTCAAAATTAGTTATTAGTGTAAAGTTTAAAAGTGTGTTTGTTTGATACTAAGTAATTGTTTACGCAAAAACTACTTAGATTCTGATACAATCTCCATAAATTTTCTGTCAAACTCTACATTTAATTAAAGTTAAGTAATCGTTAAAAGTCTTTAGGTGTGGAATCTTAAAATATAATACAATAGCCTACGTTTTATAACACAGGATTAATAGGTTTTAACCGCGGGTAAAAGCCAGTATATTTTAGCAGTTTAGCATAATCATTAGCATAATATAATTAGAAATTATAATTAAACTATATTTAAAGTATTTCGTATAAAACAAATACAATACGTGGTTGCTAAAAATAACCGTGCGTCATCAAAACATTGTTATTTTTTCAGCCACCGCTGACCCTTCCTTCTCGGAATTTTCTCAACAAACCCGTTCGTGATGCTTAATGACGAAATCGCTGGAGTCCAAATTATACGTCTGGTTGTTCATATTTCATACGAGCGAAATATTTGTTGAAGTTTATGTATTTTGTTGTCGACTCTGCCTGTGAGTTGAACCTAAAGTTTAACGAAACCTTAGGTTTACGCGTCATGTTTTTCGGTAAAGCATATTCGTCTCTATTGTTTTATTATTTAAGTAAAAATATTTTCTGCTATGAAAATATGCTGTAGGAAGGCTGTAGGCAAAAAACGTGTGAGTTAAGCGATTCTCCTTCAGAATTCGAGTATTTAAATGCTCCAATTTTTTCTAGATTTTGTAGAAGTTTTTTTATAAAAAGTGTGGGAAAGGAAGGAGGTGCTGTAACGCAGGCCAATGCGTACACTCACTCATTTATTTACAGGTTGAGGTTTATTTCGCGGAATATTGCTAAAAATAATAAAATACTAAATTTTACGCTATGGATTTCCGCAAAGTATAGCGCCTGATTCTATAACTATTTAGGAGGTTTTTTTAGCCTTATTGAGTCTTCCCCAGAGTCTTCCATTTTACTCGCTCCTGCGCCTCCGTTGTTCTGGTATGTTTGGCGTGTCTGACGTCAATCTGTCTGTCTGTCTCTCTATCTGTTTGTGTGTGTCTGTCCGTGGCATTGTAGCATCCAAAGGGCTCGACCGATTTTGATCTAGTTTTTATAGTTTGAAAGCTGACATGATGTAGATTCTAGAGTGTTCTAAGCAATTGTTCATCATCATCAGCCCGCACAGTGCTGGAATTGGGTTTATCTATTTCATGAAAGCTTGTAAGTGACTTCTGGTGATTTGATTGGTTCAATATTTTGTACAATTCCTGCCACTTATTAGAGTTTTGAATGGGGGCTTATTTTTAAATTTCTTAACATTATTTTTAAATAAGTTATTTTCATATATCATGGATTGAGCCGATACGGAACTCTAAAATTATGTATTTATCGGCTAAATGTGTAATTACATAATTAGTTCGGTTAAAAGATTCTCACGGGAACAAAGGCCGCATAAATATCTGATATGACTCGAAAAAAAACTCGCTCTTAATTTATGCTTTAATTGTTCTTGGAGTTACAAGTTACCACCAGCTTTGCAATTCGATAATTTTGTAAAAAAGATATATCCATACTAATATTTTGATACGAAAGTTTGTCTGTCTATCTGTTACTTCTTCACGCCCAAACTACTGAACCGATTTTCCTGAAATGGTATAGAGATTGTTGGTAGAGTTGTAGAGTTGGTATAGAGATACTTTGAGTCCCGGGAAAGGACATAGAATACCTCTGAAAAATGTGCGGTTCTCGCACGATATATGAATTTCTGTGCAACGAAGTTGCGGGCGTCATCTATGTAGTATCTGTTATATTACGTAAGTATGCATCAAAACTTGTGAATTAGATAATTTTGTAAAAAAAGATACTAAATTGGTATTTTCTACAAAATTATAGAATTGTAATATTGGTTAACTACTATTAACTAGGGTATCGTTATTTACCTTCTACAAATTCATTTGGACCTAATTCAGAATAATTTTGGGGCAATTTATCTCTTAAAATGGGTTTCAGTGTATTTTCTTTATGCTTTCACATCAATAAGATAATATCGTAGAATAGATGCTTTAATAACTCTCATTATTGGGCGGCCTTTAAATTTAATGTAACCTCTATTATCGAGGGTCCGAATATTAACTAACCCGAAACACTTTGGGCCAACATAAATATCATATAACCGAGGTATTTCGTCGCATACCAAGTTTTAATAGACTCTGTGTCAAAACAGAAGCACGTGCTGCTAATTTATGATATCTTATCGTGATAGTAAATACATATAAGCATAAAAATATCTAATTTCAGCTGTTGTTTACAAGCTAAACATACGGGACGATCTCGCACTTTGGCGCCGTCTTAAATAAAAAAAAAAAAATAGAGTAACCGCCGCGCTCATTTAGTGATGACATTAAGTTTGGCAGAAAACATTATAGTGCTCCAAGATTGGCTCCAAGGCTTTAAATGAATGTCGACGGGGCGCTGCTGGTAAAGGAGTCAAACACATGTCAAAAATGACGTTTTTGTATGATAAAAGCGTTAGTTCCTTTTCTCGCCACGTTCATTTAAAGCCTTGTGGAACTGTAGGTTGCAACTTGTATGTCAAAATCTTCATCTCTTACTATATAAAATTCTCGTGTCACAATGTTAGTTAGAGCGCTTACAGACGAACGGCACGTGTCGGCGGCACGCGTCGGCGGCAGTCGACGGCAGTCGACGGCAGCCGTCGACAGTTTATCACGCTTGCAGATGTGACGTACCGCGAAAGGGCCCTGGGCCAGCGCAGACAGAACGGAGCGCAGCGGAGAGGGTTTTATTAACGCACTTGAAAATAAACTTTAAAATTATGACACTAAAGTGCGATAAGGGATTCCCGCGTATCCTCGAGGACGCGCGAGCATTTCTTGTAAGGTTCAAGCATTTATGCACTTTAGTTTAATAATTTTAAAATTTATTTCAAATTTCAAGTGCGTTAATAAAATCCTCTCCGCTGCGCTCCTTTCTGTCTGCGCTGACCCTAAAGGTAAGCGTCCACAGGTCGGTATCGTATGCAACGGACGTCTCGCATCAAACGGATAATTTTTTCACAGATTACCGACTAGCCAGTATGTTCTCTCTAAGTAATTTAGTGATCCTTTTACTTATTACTGGTCTTCAATTCTTTAAGATCGCTTTAATAAACTTGCAAAATATTTCTTACCTAAAAGTGCAATAGTGGGAAAGTCCGTCTAGCTTACACAAGGAAAGGCCGTCTTACCTCCAATCAGATATTGTCAACCTTTTCAAACCTACTAGACGGCATTGCCCATAAAGTGGTCTGGTTCACAAGTGCCCTCGAAACCTGACCTCCACCACCGAAAATTATGATTTTGGGCTCGTAACTTTATAAGTAAATATGTTCTTTTATAACATTGTTTTATTTTAAATTACAGATTACCCATGTCAAAAAATGTTTGATAGCCCTGAACCCAAACACATGCCGGACTTGCCCCAATTATTTTTTTTACTCAATAAAAACTAAATGAGGCTTTAATATTATAACAACATAGTTTCTTCTTCAAAACCTCCTACTTAATGATGTCACTATCTGGGTTTTAGTCTGTTTAGTGTACATACGATGTCGAAAATCGCCTTTAGACGGACTTGTCCCAAAGACTGGGGAAGTCCGTCTACAAGATGTTTCTTTGAAATATCAACTATATTTGCCACACAATTAATACGTGGGGACATCTAACGTCTGTATTAGGTTTATAAAATATTATTTTGTCATCTACTGTGAACACCGTCTTTCTAGAGTCATTACAAAAGAAATAGGGGCAGCTCAAAGCCAACTTCAAATAAAGTATGCCGGTCTTCCCCAAGTTGACCATACCAATAACTTATAAATCTGATTGCGGAAGATTAACCTCCTCATATATTTACCTAAACGGAAAAGCTAGGCGTGTGCATATAAACGAATGAATGACGAAACGTCGCTGAATCATCGATACCCTCATTACATAACTGTTAACTTTCTTGCCGACCTGACACACTCACGCACCGATCTACAAGGTCAACCAGTTAACGCAGTTTCATCAGTCTTTATAGACTGTGCCTTATTTATCACTTAAAAAAAAAAAGGTTTGTTCTGCAAGTCCTATGAAATTCGTTTACAAGTTAAAAAAATAACTTGACTTCTAAGAAGTTGTTTATGACATGGTTTTTTTTATCATATTTATTTATGTTTAAAATAAGTATTCCCTTTTTAAATTATTGGGAATCGAATACTTCTTCAAAATGGAATTTTCAAATAACCTTTCATAATGGATAATATCTACATCATAAAAAGTGGAAAATTTAGTTCTAAGTCCTGTGCATCTAACAATGTATAATATTTAAAATTAGCTTAAAGCCGAGCTTTGTGAGGGCTCGCGTCGTTTTTCTGCGTGGTAATAATCTTTAAAGCGCCAAAATCCTATTTTTTTTACTTATCTTATTTCAAAATTGACCTAAAAAAATTCTTATGTCCAGTATGTAGTTAATGAAATTGTCGATCTATTGGCGTGTGTTTCAAATAACAGTAATTTGTAAATGCTAGGGAGATACTGAATATATGCTTGAATTGAAATAAATTATTGGTATTACTTTGGAAGCTGATATCATGAGTATAAAAAACAAAAAAAGGAAATTAATAACTATGAAAGAAACGTTCATATACTGAAGATTATTGCTGTATTTTTATTATAATTTTGTAGCTTTCAAATTATGAGTTAATAAGGCTCTAAAACGGTAAATTACGGCATCTCCGTAGGGGGAGCGTCTTAGGGCAGTTTTTTTTTATATATTTTAATAGTAACCAATTACCAAACCTTGACTGACCGATGATAACACATATATACATATAATAAATAAAAATTACATATAATAAATAAAAATTACTATGCTAAAGTACAAAATAATCTATAGGCGTGAAAGTTTTTCCATAAAGTATGCCACAAAATGTTCAGGTTGTGGGATATAACTATTAGGCAATGATTATTGTCTGTATTTACTACGTTATTATAATATAATTCTATTAAAACCTATTCATTTGCAGCTTAATTTTCTGAAACTAGAACAATTCTATTTTTAGATTTAGATACTGTTACAAATGTCCGCTCAAAAAGATTGAAAATTTAATTGCTGATTGGTTAATTTAAAATTCGATTTAATACTTGTGAATTCCTGGCTCTAGATAACCGTCTAATGCTAGGAGTTCTGATTGGACTGACTCAACTAATTACTAGTACTACTTATAAATAAAAGTCACTAACTGGCTGTAGATTTTCTATACCATTACAACATGATCTTTACTACGAGGCAAGTAAAAAAAAAATTGACTATGTTTCAGAGATTTCATATTAAAGAAAAAATAGTCAAATATAAATTAACCATTAAAAAGCGAAGCTAAACAAGGTTGTTTTTAATCATAATTTAATATTTTACTTGTACACAATCTTTTTAGGGTTCCGTACCCAAAGGGTAAAAACGGGACCCTATTACTAAGACTTCGTTGTCTGTCCGTCTGTCCGTCTGTCTGTCTGTCTGTATGTCTTCAGGCTGTATCTCAAGAACCGCTATAGCTAGAATTTTGAAAATTTCACAGATTGTGTATATCTGTTGCCGCTATAACAACAAATACTAAAAACAAAATAATAATAATACTTAAGGGAGGATCCCATACAAAAAACGTGATTTTTTTGGCCTTTTCTGTTCCATATCAATAATGGCAGCAGGTAGGCACTTGAAATTTTCAAAAAAGCCTTATTTAGATGTGTACATCAATAATTAATAATAATATTATAATAAAATAAAAAATTAAGGGGGGATCCCACACAAAAAACACAATTTTTGGCCTATTTTTCTCTATAACGGTACGGATAACGGAACCCTTCGTGCGCGAGTCAGACTCGCACTTGGCCGATTATTTCTATTGTAGCCCCAAAATCGATCAGCTAAAATGGTTTCTTATAGTTTCTACTACACATAAAATTAAATAACGTCTTACTATATTTGATAATATAAGGCAAGAGTTTCTCTGTGCCTACGCGGGTTAAGCCTACGTCAATTTTTTACTGCTTCGTGAGCTAACAGGTGACGAAGGAATGACAAAAAGTAGCCGGCACGAATAAGGAGATCAACTCATAAATATTAAAAAAAATCTCAGAAAAAATACGACACCGGTCGTAAATTATGATAATTGAGCAGTCATCAGAAAAACAATAGTTCAAATATAGTTAACTAGATGTCGACTCTCGCAAATCCGTTGCGAAAAAATTCGTTCATCGCGCGAGAACCGTACGTTTTTCCGGAATAAAATGTATCCTATGTCCTTTCCCGGGCCTCAATGTATCACCATACCAACTTTCAGCAAAATTGGTTCAGTGGTTTGGGCATGAAGAGGTAACAGACAGACAGACACACTTTTGCGTTTATACCTAATATTAGTATGGATTTTTAATCAAAAAAATATATAAATCAATGTTAGAATAAAAGTAGAGTTTGTACTAATTAGTGGATGAAACTATGTAGTACATTATCAGTTAGGTATACATGAGGCCGTCAGCTCAAAATGTTTGTCCTGCCTTACAGCTGATTGACATTATTTTAACATACTTTAGGTTAAGATTTTATATTTAAAATAAACACAATGTTACCTTTTAGGATAATTTTCTGATACACCCATGATACAATTACCAAATTATGCTCTCAAACCCATTCAATGGTGAATCACTTAATGAATTTTTACACAGGGCAACCTAGTTCGGGAACCAGCTTCTCAATTGTACTATATTGTTTTATATTGTAGGAGAAGTCAATAAAGATTTTTGATAAAAAAATGGTGATTCTGGTACAAAATGTTATAATTTATATGTTCGGTACTCGTGCTTGGCTGGCCGAAACCACTGCTCCGTGTAGAAACATCATACTTTCGTATATGCTCTACAATTCTTTCTAATTTATGTGAAAACATGAGGGTGCTCAAGAAAGTTATCAATGCATCGAATCGTCAATTAATTGAATTGTTCTTCAACATGTCTATCGTAATATCAAAAACTTGCTATACCTATAATTAGGGTTGCCATCCGTCCAGATTTCCCCGGATTTGTCCTGGTTTGAAGGGCGTCCGGGGTGGGTCCGGCCGGGTTTTTGAAAAGTGTCCGGGTGAAATCTGGACACTTTTGTTGGGAGAAATTAAACTTTTAAGTCATGAAGCAATAAACGAAAGATAAAAACTCGCTAAGCATACACACGGTTTCTTGCACGGACTTGAGTTAGTCAGATTTTTACAAATTCTTGTTGGAAAATCAAAAATTGGCAAGACGTTATCGTAAATACTGTTTATGAGGTGTCCGGGGAAATAACCAAATTTCGGCCAAATGTCCGGGAATTTTGTCGTGCCTGACCGGCGACGGCAATTTGGGTGATGGCAGCCCTACCTATAATAATATAATTCGTTACTTTATTAAGTTTTATACCGAGTATTAAACCGATTTTAATGATATGTAGCACAGATGTAGAGTAGCAAAATGTGAGGTGAGATATTTTTTGGGATAAGTTTTAGGGAATATTTAGTTGCCTGTTGCATGTTAAATTAACTTATTAGTTAGTTTATTATGCAACTAAATAAAAAGTTGGTTATTAATTAGTTATCAAGAAAAGTTTACTGATATTTTTTAAAACAATAGCTAAAATCGAACTCTACCATTACTGTACTTCATCCTTTCAGACTATTATCAAACTTGTATCTAATATTATTATGATCACTATCTACGCACTATTTGCTGCATTGAACTATAGTTACTACATAACTTACATTTTAGTGACGCTAACTTAAAAGACCTTGTAAAGTCAACGTAAACTATCAGCATTCTACAATAATATACGCAAACTATAGTATGGTCTAAAATAGAACTACTTTTAGAACATACTATATATAAGATATAACAAATTAACAGTAATAATGTTATAGTTATCTACCCTTTCGTCGGAAGCTAAATCATTATTGGCACCAAAGTTATTTGGTTTTTTCGTTTAAAAAGTCTTGGAATGCCAATAGGATTATCTGCGGTATGAACTCAATAATTGGATGTTTTACCTTACGACCATTATCATAGTTTAACCTTAGCACGTGTAGTGTAGGTGTAGTGCGAACATACAGTATGATGTCATTATATTCAAGTCACTCTGTCATTACTGGAAGCGGCCCCGACAATGCCTGTGACACACTACTCTATTTCTCGGTTATGCGAGTCGCAATTTTCATTCATAAACACCTGTTTACGTTACAATTAAAATAGAACTATAATAACAACTACCTGGACGAATTGGAACACTGTCACTACACCAATACAAAGTATAAACACAACACTTCACAGCGATCACGGAAAATTTACAGAAATGATAATTTGTCAGTACTCGGACGCGTACGGTCTGGGCACATGCGCGGGCGCAACTGAGTGACGGAGGCTCTACTCCCCCCTCCTCGTTGCAAGGCTGCCTCGACGCATTCCATCTGTGACGACTTGCCCATTTATGTCTTTGGACATGGTTGACGGCCATATGGTTTCTCATTCTGTCATGTTTTTCTATGGGATTGTCGCAAATTGTACTATAATGATGGGATCGCGTTGTGACCTTTATGTTGTTAGTACTTACATAATGGTCATAGATGGTACATGGCGAAAAACACGAGGTTGTATCAGCCTTAGTTTTTCTTATTGGATGTAATGTTAACTACGGGAAATATAAATACTTCTATAATAATAGTTTTTCTTAAAGAATCATAAGTATATTTTGAACTAGATAATGCGCCAAAATTCGTTTGTCGCGCGGGAACGGTACATTTTACCGGGATAAAAAGATTCTTATATAGAGTAGATACGTAGATACTTTGAGTCCTTTCCCAGGACTCAAAGTATCTCCGTACCAAATTTCAGCAAAATAGGTTCAGCGGTTTGGACGTGAAGAGGTAACAGACAGACAGACAGACAAACTTTCGCTTTTACAATATTATATTAGTATACTGCGTGACTGGTGAGACATGTTCAATACTCGAGGACGTGATATTTGGCTATTATATTAGATGAAAAAAAATAATATCAATTGATCACTGAGTAAATGTAGCTTAAAGTTAAATAATTATTTACCCAACGCATGGACACCGCGCGCGGGAAGGTTAGCGGCGCAGCGTGGTGTTTCTTTGGTGGCGCACGCCGCGCCGGCCGCATAGTATGCCTACTTTACTTAGTGTCCATGATTTATTTATTTAAAGGGAAATTCGGACAAAAATTAAGTACACAATTTTATTACATAATTATAATGAGAATCGAGTACAGAGTACTCTCCTTAGGTATTGAACATATCTCACGAGTCATATTGTATATTATGTATATGTAATGTATGGATAGTATGGATAGGTAAGTATCTAAAGAAATATTAATGAAAATTTTAAACTACTAAATTATTCTTAATTATATTTTTGAATTCTAGTAGGAGTGTAAGACGTATTCACCTAATCTGTAATTTCATAAAATTAATTTGAGTGCGGCCGTTAGTCATTCCAGTCAGAGGTAACAGTTGCTCAAACAGGACAATCGCAATCGTAATCTTTACGTAGTAGTTTTAAATTAACTGTACCCTGTTATTTAAAATCATAAAAATCGTAAACGAAGTGTAGCAGGCGTTCATACTATGTATGTCGATTTGATCGTAGGCTATCGCACTCCCGCGCACTCATTATTCTAGTATAGTATATAGTGTATACACTATACAGTATACACTATATTAATATATAGTATACACTCGTCGATAAACCTTGGTTTGGCGAGGTTTTAATGTATTAGTTTTTAAGTTTTTTGAAATGAATAAATATATTAAAAAAAAAAAAAACTATACACGATACTACACTATCACTACAATATAATATGATAAAACAAAGTCGCTTTTTTTTACCTCATGTCCCTTTGTTCCCTTTAACCTTTAAAACTACGCAACGGATTTTGATGCGGTTTTATTTAATAGATAGAGTGATTCAAGAGGAAGGTTTATAAGTATAATAACATTCATCAAATAGTGGAGAAATACTGTTATTGTTGAGGTTTCTAATGTGATGTCGTAAATAATTACATTTTTTTCCGCTTACATTGCAAACGCAGGCTGAACCCTACGAAATTTATCAAAAAATGTACCAAGTATTGTACACATTGAAAAGGTCTACTGAAAACTCCGGGATGGTATATGTCTATCTCTTATAGATATCCCACAATAACATTTTTTGTCATTTACTTTTTACGACAAATAATGGCTAATTTTCGAAGCAATTTTAATAAATACAGCATTAATTCTTATCCAATTAAATACCTTAAATACATTGTTGATTTAATGTAGATCTATATGGCCCTTTACAGCATGTGATTTAAAAATTGCGGGACGTAGCTTTTGCGGCGGTACCGGCCATTAATGCTGGCCACGGCCCACGGGTAGTAATGAATATAAATCAAAACTACTGAATCGATTTTAATCATTTTTTCAGTGAGTGACATAAGGCTATATATTTTATACCCGTGCGAAGCCGGGGCGGGTCGCTAGTATTAGTAAATAATAGTATACACTATACTAATTTAGTGAGCTACAGTCTGCAAACGAATGGACATCCGAGGGATTTAATATCGAACCCCATTACAGGAACTTTTTTCCCAAATGAAATACTGAGCTATCTCACCGAGTAATAAATAATTCCAGGAAACTTGTAGCGAATTTACTTAAAGCAAACTTTATAAGAAACCTTTTTCATAAAATATGCAGCGGATAAATAAAATGGAAGATATGGTGTTTCTATCAGTGGAAAGGTCTGATCAAATTGAACTTTATGTCAGTATTTTTATAAAGGACTTAAATAAATTTTCTGTAACTTAATTTGCGTAGGTAGGTAGGTACTCTATTGAGTAATGGCGCAATTTCACTGGTCGATAGGGTCCGCATGCGGGGTGCGGGAGATTTCTGAAACGCATGCCACAGCGCCCGCATTTGGGGAACCGTTTATTCGTCGATAGGGCCCGCATGCGGTGTGCGGGAGATTTGTGAAACGCATGCCACAGGGCCCGCATTCGGTTGACCGTTTATTCGTCGATAGGGTCCGCATGCGGGGTGCGGGAGATTTGTGAAACGCATGCCACAGGACCCGCATTCGGGGAACCGTTTTCATTCGTCGATATGTATTTGACTCGCGTCCCGTATGCTGTATATCGACCGATGAATTTCATTGGTCGATATCTCGGTCGGTATAAAGCATGCAGGCAATTCCCGCAGGCGGTGTAACGAACACGTATCGACTTGTAACTTTCATTAGTTGTTATCTCGGCTGCGGGGACTCCCCGTATGCTGTATATCGACCGATGAATTTCATTGGTCGATATCTCGGTCGGTATAAAGCATGCAGGCAATTCCCGCAGGCGGTGTAACGAACACGTATCGACTTGTAACTTTCATTAGTTGTTATCTCGGCTGCGGGGACTCCCCGTATGCTGTATATCGACCGATGAATTTCATTGGTCGATATCTCGGTCGGTATAAAGCATGCAGGAAATCCCCGCAGGCGGTGTAACGAACACGTATTGACTTGTAACTTTCATTAGTTGTTATCTTGGCTGCGGGGACTCCCCGTATGCTGTATATCGACCGATGAATTTCATTGGTCGATATCTCGGTCGGTACAAAGCATGCAGTCAATCCCCGCAGGCGGTGTAACGAACACGTATCGACTTGTAACTTTCATTAGTTGTTATCTCGGCTGCGGGGACTCCCCGTATGCTGTATATCGACCGATGAATTTCATTGGTCGATATCTCGGTCGGTATAAAGCATGCAGGCAATTCCCGCAGGCAGTGTAACGAACACGTATCGACTTGTAACTTTCATTAGTTGTTATCTCGGGTGCGGGGACTCCCCGTATGCTGTATATCGACCGATGAATTTCATTGGTCGATATCTCGGTCGGTATAAAGCATGCAGGCAATTCCCGCAGGCGGTGTAACGAACACGTATTGACTTGTAACTTTCATTAGTTGTTATCTCGGCTGCGGGGACTCCCCGTATGCTGTATATCGACCGATGAATTTCATTGGTCGATATCTCGGTCGGTATAAAGCATGCAGGCAATTCCCGCAGGCGCTGTAACGAACACGTATCGACTTGTAACTTTCATTAGTTGTTATCTCGGCTGCGGGGACTCACCGTATGCTGTATATCGACCGATGAATTTCATTGGTCGATATCTCGGTCGGTATAAAGCATGCAGGCAATTCCCGCAGGCGGTGTAACGAACACGTATCGACTTGTAACTTTCATTAGTTGTTATCTCGGCTGCGGGGACTCCCCGTATGCTGTATATCGACCGATGAATTTCATTGGTCGATATCTCAGTCGGTATAAAGCATGCAGGCAATCCCCGCAGGCGGTGTAACGAACACGTATCGACTTGTAACTTTCATTAGTTGTTATCTCGGCTGCGGGGACTCCCCGTATGCTGTATATCGACCGATGAATTTCATTGGTCGATATCTCGGTCGGTATAAAGCATGCAGGCAATTCCCACAGGCGGTGTAACGAACACGTATCGACTTGTAACTTTCATTAGTTGTTATCTCGGCTGCGGGGACTCCCCGTATGCTGTATATCGACCGATGAATTTCATTGGTCGATATCTCGGTCGGTATAAAGCATGCAGGCAATTCCCGCAGGCGGTGTAACGAACACGTATCGACTTGTAACTTTCATTAGTTGTTATCTCGGCTGCGGGGACTCCCCGTATGCTGTATATCGACCGATGAATTTCATTGTTCGATATCTCGGTCGGTATAAAGCATGCAGGCAATTCCCGCAGGCGGTGTAACGAACACGTATCGACTTGTAACTTTCATTAGTTGTTATCTCGGCTGCGGGGACTCCCCGTATGCTGTATATCGACCAATGAATTTCATTGGTCGATATCTCGGTCGGTATAAAGCATGCAGGCAATCCCCGCAGGCGGTGTAACGAACACGTATCGACTTGTAACTTTCATTAGTTGTTATCTCGGCTGCGGGGACTCCCCGTATGCTGTATATCGACCGATGAATTTCATTGGTCGATATCTCAGTCGGTATAAAGCATGCAGGCAATCCCCGCAGGCGGTGTAACGAACACGTATCGACTTGTAACTTTCATTAGTTGTTATCTCGGCTGCGGGGACTCCCCGTATGCTGTATATCGACCGATGAATTTCATTGGTCGATATCTCAGTCGGTATAAAGCATGCAGGCAATCCCCGCAGGCGGTGTAACGAACACGTATCGACTTGTAACTTTCATTAGTTGTTATCTCGGCTGCGGGGACTCCCCGTATGCTGTATATATCGAACGAGTTAACGAACAATGAAACTGCACCATAATTCATATTTATATTCCTTACTAGGATAGATATTATATCTGAAAATTGAGGATAATGCCTAATGCATATCATATTTTATAATTGTTAGTTTAAAAATATTATTATGACAAAAAGTTTGTAAAATCTTTAAAAGCCTAGGCTGTAAGACGTTGGCCTCATTTTGTTAAGCCACGCAATAATCTTATGGCCATGCAAAACTAAACTTTATAGCTACACAAACAATTATATTTCTATATATTTCTATACACAATGAATCGGCAGACTTGACACCCGTTCCAATCCGTTGCGTTGGGCTGCTTCCAATTTAAAAAAAGCATCGCATCGCCTCGTCCCGTTGCTATGTGAACTGACCCTTAGATAATGGGATATTGTGATAACGATTTAAACAATTGTTAGATTATTCTAATTATGCTATTTGAATAGGAATATAAGGAAAGAGTTATCACAAATTAACACTTTTATTTTGTACTATAAGCTGCATAATTATTCATCTACCCAACATTAATTACACATATAAACCAAAAGTAAGTAATCTAATAATTACCTTAGAACCTTCTCTCTTGAAAGCCGGAAAAAAAAGTGTTCTCCCGAGTCTATCAACCGACTCCCGATTTCCCCAGTGTTGCCACACACAATTTCAAAATTTACCGAAAATTAACTGTCACATCAAATAAAGTATTGCCAATTAATAATTTAAATTTCCAGACTTTATAAAAATCAACAAATTAATGTTTTAATAGCAAAAATTTATAAAACCTAACACTCGACCATCCTGAACATGTGCATGTCCCCATGCACAGTATAATAATATATTTAGACAACTACCTAACCTAACACTCGGCATTCCCTTGATCAGGCTTTCATAGACTTACAATATTATTATTAAGCTTCCAAATAGAACAAAACGTATTACAATAATCCTCGTTTACAATTACATAATATCAAAACACATTTTGTCATATTAATCTTCAAATTAGAACATCTTTAACTACTCGATTCAAAATATTACTTATTCACTTCATTTATTAACTAGTATGTAAACCACCATTTCTTACAAAACTAATTAATAATTTATCAATTACTATCATATAAGTGTGAACCCCAATTTCTCACAATCTATAGGATAGCCCAACTTCATCTTAAATCATTCACTTCATTTATTAACTAGTATGTAAACCACCATTTCTTACAAAACTAATTAATAATTATTTATCAATTGGGTACTATCATATAAGTGTGAACCCCAATTTCTCACAACCTATAGGATAGCCCAACTTCAACCTAAATCATCATCATCATCATTATCATCATCATCATCATCATCATCATCATCATCAACATCATCATCATATCAAAACACATTTTGTCATATTAATCTTCAAATTATAAATCTTTAACTACATACTCGATTTAAAATATTATTCACTGATATTTCTAATTATGTAAAAAAAAAAAAATCTCAGATTCAATAACTCAATCTGCATAAAGTTTCATTATTGCATCTATAACAACTCTATTATAATCCTCTCAGATACCCAACCCATTACCCAACTCATATTAAAAACATAAAATATATTATAGTTACAATCAAAAATTCGACATTTAGTTACTCGCTACATTGTGTATCTGCACTACTTATTTACATTAAATATTTATATTCGCTAAAATAATCATTTTTTTTTATTAATAATTAAAATTAAAATATATTTATTACAATGGTTAGGAAACAACACTTATTCACTCATTTCATCATCAGCGTTATTAGACTACATCATTATCATCATTCAACTCTAAGGAAGCTATATTATGAATTATGAACCCAGGGCGACATGCGATCGGCATTTCTTTATAAATAAAACTGTCTAACAGAATGTTGGTCTTGTGGACAGGAAAAATTTTCAACGGATTTAGTTTTTACATCCCCGGGCCTAGTTTACCCTAATTCCGACCAAATAATTTACGGAGTCGCGTAAAAAAAATACACTTTTCCAAAATATTGAGTGCCAAATTTTCGAATTTTAAATTTAATCATTTAATTACTGTAGATTAAGTAATTAGCAAAACCTCAACCAAAATCGACAAAACTAATTCACTAGTACCCCGTTAATTGTACAGTGTATAGTGTACAATGTATTATCAGAAAAGTTGATTCCTAGATGGTACATATTAGGTACTTTAACGTATTTTGAGTTAGAATTAGAAGTTAATATTATGCGCATTGTTTTTAGGAACCGATTCATCTTTATTTGTAGAATTCGGTAACGAATCATTCTCGAACATACAATTTTCAATCTTATGACCGTAACGATAACACTTCGCACACTTAATTAATGGCTTAGGACACTTTAAAAAGGGGTGCCCCTTTTCCTTGCAATTATAACAATATTTAAACTGTCCCGGCACTCGGTTGTTAGACTTACGTAAACTAGAAGCATTACTATTGTCACTAACGTTCGATTCGGGTGTCAGTCGCCTTACATTGGGTCGATTAGGAATAGTCTGAGAGACGTCCTGATTACTCATTAGAAATTGTAAAAGTTGGTCGGGCTGCGTGCACCGTAGTGCAATTGCGCTCGATCGCATAGTCTTATCACTAAGCCCGTGTATTAAACAATCGACCGCGTTTTTGCCGCTTATGTCGCACTGGTTCAACATAGCTAACTTTTCATAGTAATAAACCTCTAATGGTTCATCGAACCTACTTTTCCTACGAAGCATGTCCTCCAGAGATTGACCATAGTTTTGTTCGCAGGGAAAAGTATTTAAAAGCTTCTCCTGCCATTCCGACCAACTAAATAAAATTGTGTTTTGACTCTCGTACCAAACTTTGGCCAACCCCTGAAGTTTTTGCAGCGCAAAATGAACCGTAGTTCGTTCGTCCCACCCGTAGACCGTGGCGCACTCGTTTACCTTTCTGAGCCAGATATCAGTCCTCTGACATTTAATCGACGGATCAAAATCGGGCAAAATATTCTTATGACTGATATTAGCAGAAGGCAACGAGGCACCCGCCGTCGCGGGCGGCTGAGATTTCATGAAGTTAATAAAATTCTGAACATCCTTATAATTAAAAGTAGGGCTACGTGACCTCGTGTCTCGCGCGGCAGCTCCCCGTCCCGCCGACCTCCCGATGCAGGTGGTGTCGCGGTGTCGGTGCTGGCTGCGCTCCCGGAGGACGTCTTCTTCGAGGGCGCGGAGTCGGTCGCGTTGTCGCTCGAGCTCCAGTTCGCGTTCGCGTAGACTCGTGCGCCTTCCGCTGGCCCGGCAGCTGGTCCGCCGAATGCTGTCGCTGTCCCGCGCGGGTCGCCGGCTGTGGCTGCGGCTGCGGCTGTGACTCCTCGTCTCTCTCCTCGCTTGCGTCCCACCACGGTCAGGCGTTAGTAGCTGACGGTGCGTGGACACTTTGCTTTCGCATGGCATTCTCTGAAACTCAAACCGAAAAGCTTAGTAGTCTGTATTTACTTTCAGCGAAAAACTATAATAAACTAATAATATAAAATGAATTCGGGAATTGAATATCAACTAGAAACCTTAAATATCACCACATCATAAAATGTAGGGTAGATGTAAAAATAAGTTGCTATAAGATTCTTTTTAAAAATTTAAATCTTTTAACGTTTTAGTTACTTATTCTGATAATTTAATTATACACTAAGATTACTTTCTTGTAATTTTAAAGCTAGCTTACAATATATTGTACAAACTATTGTTACATAAATTGTACTATTAAACGTGTAGGGTAGATGTTTGCTTATTATTAATCACAGTTTATTGCAATTTCAAATCCTGCTTTCCTAAAAGTTTGCGATAACGACTCTGCATATTTTATGCGCGTCGTTTTGTTACAAATGTAGCAACTAAGAAAATAACGATTTACAAAATTGAAAATGTGGGCAGTTCGCACTTCTGAATTGTTAGATTATTCTAATTATGCTATTTGAATAGGAATATAAGGAAAGAGTTATCACAAATTAACACTTTTATTTTGTACTATAAGCTGCATAATTATTCATCTACCCAACATTAATTACACATATAAACCAAAAGTAAGTAATCTAATAATTACCTTAGAACCTTCTCTCTTGAAAGCCGGAAAAAAAAGTGTTCTCCCGAGTCTATCAACCGACTCCCGATTTCCCCAGTGTTGCCACACACAATTTCAAAATTTACCGAAAATTAACTGTCACATCAAATAAAGTATTGCCAATTAATAATTTAAATTTCCAGACTTTATAAAAATCAACAAATTAATGTTTTAATAGCAAAAATTTATAAAACCTAACACAATACATTATCACATTTATCACATCCCCAGCCCATCCGCCTATCAATAGATGCAAATTACATTGAACATACACCCTTCATTTGATGTGGGTTCTGTCTGCTGGGATTTGTTTAGGAGCTTTTTGGGAATTAAAAAATAAAAATTTAGAGTAAACAGAAAAAATTGCTTAAAATTTAAAGTCATCAGAAGCAGGTATAATGTATAAAATTTGAGGTTAAATTTTATTTACATTAATTTAAATACTACTTTTTTTAATAAAATTGTATATAATTTGGTTTTTATTTTGTAACCAACAGCTGCTAGTCTTGACTGAAAAAGTAACTGAGAAAAAAAAGTTTGATGCTTTTAGGATTTAATATGCTGACTCCTGACTTGTATTACATCAATCTGAAGATCCTAAATAATTTATTACACTAAAGCTTTCATTAGTAAAAAAATATGTATAGAAAATTGTATCGAAAAAGGAATTAGGCGTGGTGGCTCTTAAAAAATTGCTGTGTATATCACGTTTTACTGAGTATATTCAGTACTGGGATGTTGCCCACAGTTTTGTCTACGCAGTTTGGCTATGATTTTGGAACCACGCATATTTTTCTTATAAAACAATCCTATATTGTTTTCCGAACTCAAAATATCTCGATAAAAAATTTCATCACATAAGTAAATTAAGCGTAGCGTAGCGTAATTAAGAGATTGTTGTATAATAATTATAATATTAGTATCCAGGACTACTTATCTCAGTAGAGATTTGAATAAAACAACAAATCTATTATAAAACAATCAACTGCATTATACCTAATATAGATTTTATGATTCAATATTATATTCATGTATGCGCTGTTTATTACTACACATAAAAATGTAGATTCTTTTGCCGTTAACATTCTAAAGTGGTCTTAACGCCTCCGTGGTCCAGTGGTCTAGAGCGTCGCTCTTGCCTCGGAGGTCGTGGGTTTCCGGGTGCCCGCGTTGGAAACATGTTATTTCCAAGTTTGGTTAGGACAATGCAGGCTGATCACCTGATTGTCTGACAAGTAAGATGATCCATGCGTCGGATGTGCATGTAAAAAGTCGGTCCTGCGCCTGATCTCTCGCCAGTCGTGTCGGTCTTCCATCCCACTGGGTTATGAGAGTAAAGGAATAGAGAGTGCTCTTGTGTACTGCGCACACACCTGGGCACTATAAAATTACTCCTGCGTACCTGGCCTGGTTTCAATGAAACCGGCCACCGTCACCGAAACCGGTGTGGGGAGTATTATTATATTACTATTAAAGTGGCATAATGACTTTTTATAGCGATTGGAGTTGACACCTGCGGTTCGAAAAGTCCTCTGGTTGAATTTATTTACGATTTAGGTCGGATTGGGTCGAGTCGCGCAAGTCCCGGCAACGTGTTCGTTTTACTACGAGTTAATTTTACGTTATTTGCCGAATCAACAGTTACTTTTAGGTGTCCATGTGCGGTTCCAAGGGAGGCTCATAGTGACAGGCCTGACCTGCCCCCCAAAACTTTCTGATTATTATCTTTCGACATCGTTTGTTGGGTCAAATAGTTATATATAATGTATAAAAAATGTATCTGTTCGTCTGTTTCCTCTTCACGCTTAAGGGCCTTCCTCTACGGAGATTCCGTAATTTACCGTATTTAGAGCCTCTAACTAACTCTAACTAATAATTTGAAAGCTACAAAGTTATAATAAAAATACAGCAATAATCTTCAGTATAACAATATTCCTTTCCCCGTTTTAATTTTTTTTTTGTTTATTATACTCATGATATTAGCTTCCAAAGTAATACCAATTTATTAAAATTGAAGCATACTTTCAGCATCTCCCTAGTATTTACAAATTACGTTTATTTGAAACACACGACAATAGATAGACACTTTCATTAACTACATATTCCCCGTTTTATTTTTTTTTAATGAATTTTGAACTAATATAAGTAAAAAAAAAATTGATTTTTGTGTAATCTCGGCAACGCGTCAAATGTATGGTCAAGGTCGTTTGCCCAGGGGATGGCCTTAAGCCACTGAATCAGTTTTGTTAAAATTTGTCGTTAAGATACTTTGAGCCCCGGAGAAGGACATAGGATAGTTTTCATCCCTAAGTAATGCACGGTTAATGCGAAACTAATTCTAGGGCAACATTTAGTTGCAATGTGACAATATCGTGCCGCGCCTTGCGCACGACCTCCAACGGACGTTGGCGACGCATTGTGCATAATGTCCTTATATGAATGAATCAATGCACTCGACACACCGCACTGCGTTCGAGAAACTTCCTGAATCCTGGCTCTTCTTCCTGCGGCCATACGATAATAATAATATCTATGGACGCTTCACACCACGTCAGTCTGGCCCCGTGCTAAGTACCTGAAGGACTTGTCTTACAGGTACCAGACAACGGAAATATTATATTTAATACTTAATATATACTATACATATATTTAAGATTTTTATTATATCACACACATATTTAATACACATCCAGACCCGGGAACATTGAAAACTTTTTGTTCCGTCGGCGGCATTCGAACCCGCGACACCCGGCTTGAGCTGCCACACACTCAACCAATTGAGCCACAGAGGTCGTCAACAGCAACGTAACAGTTGCGATTTTGTGCTACTATTACCTCTAGGTGAATAAATTCAAAGGCTCGATTTATATCCGTCCTCGTGAATGAGCGGTTTGGCCGCTACACCGCGAGATGATAAGCAATTGTATGTAAATAGGAGCGCGACCGCGCCGCTAGGCGCTACTTAAATAAATCGCTACATAAAATTGTGATCTCGCGGTGTAGCTGCCAAACCGCTCGTTCTCACGGACGTTCTGGCGAGCCAAAGATGAGGGACCAACGTTATTTGATCGTGCTATATCAAGGCCTGCTTACATGCTCATGACAATCATTGACTTGACATAACCGGCCTAAGTAACACAGGTTTGCCATCCGGCTATGAATCAATTTCTCTGATAATGTCTAAGCCACACTTTAAATATGATATTGAACATGAGGGTAGGCAACGAATTGAAAAAAACATTTTGTCTAGGTGTGGTCATGGTGCTTTGATTGAACTTGTTATTTAATATGGACCGAGCTTCCTAAGAATGAAATAAAACAAAAATACTGTTGTTTATCGAAACAAGTACCTCCGCTTAGGAGCCCCGCGGCCCCCGAGCTATCGTCGAGCAACATTCTTTGAAGTAGGTACCAACCTACTTCAAAGAATGTTGCTTAAACGTATCGAATTAAAAACAAAAGACGTAAACAAAGTAGTATAATATTATGTATTATAGATGTATATGTTACCGTTAGAATGCAGAATACGTTACTGTGCACAATAACTAGGTAATCTGCAGATTCCCTGATACCATCCGTTAAAGTGTGAAATTTAAATCAAAAAAGCTTACATTCGCACTTTACCAGAGTTAGTTTGCATAGTAACGAATAGTACATCGTTAAATTGTGGAAGACAGTGAATGAAACACTTTTGTTTCACTCCTCCGCTAGGACTGCACCCCTCTGTTCCCGCGTTCGATGATTTGATATGATATTTTATTTCTTTGTTTTTTTTTTTTCTTTTTATGGCGCTTCGGCTATACACTATACAGGATGTATAATACTTCAGGGTGTGTATGGGTCTCCTATAAAAAGTTCACCATAAAAGTAGCAGCGCTGAAAGAGTAACTTTTCTCACCTTTGTATGGAAAAAATCGTTACGCGGGGGCGCTTGCACATAAAAAATAAAATAAATTTTGCTCTTTCAGTGCTGCCACTTTCACAGTGAACTGTATATAGGAGACGCATACACACCCTAAAGTATTATCACTTAGTTTTGTTACACCTTGTATAACCATGGCCAGTGACAAGTAAATGGCATGAAAACAATGTTATTGTAACAATTTTTAGCATCGATTTTCTATTTGGTGAAATCCAAAGTCTAGTCAAAGTCTAAGTAAAAGTCAGTGCAGTCAAGAAGTCAAGTCGGTCGATTCAGTAAAGTGGTAAACGCTTTACTGAAACTTTCCATGGAGTTTAGGAGAGAACACAAAAGGCACGTTTCTGTAAGTTGTATCACTTGCCTACACTTGTGCATGATAACTAATATCTAATGGTTAATATTCTACCAATATTACACATTAAAAATCCAGAAAACACATTTTTAGGAAACTAATACAAAAAAACATGTCACTCTTTCATATTCCCGGAAAACCTCTTCCTTCGTATAAAGTCATAAAAAACTTTGACCTAAGCTTGTGAACCTATGACTGCTATTGTTTTTATTGTTTTTTTTTTTTTTCCTAGCTGATATGATCTATTTTATTTTATCAGTGGAGTAACATTTTATATAAAATTTAATAATTTATTCCTTTGTTTATGTCCAAAAAATTATATAAAATAAAAATAATTGCCTACAAATAAATAACATGTTTTTGTTCAAACAAGACCCTGTTTTATGAAATTTACCGTGTGCAGGGTCGTTAATCCGCAGATTACTTAGGGATTCTGCAGATTATCGCGTTAATGTAAGAATAGAATAAACTTTTTCACTTTCAAATTCTTCAAATTCAAATTCTTTATTAAGCATACAATAATATACAATAGTATAAAAGCTAGGTACTTTAACTGACTCACCCAGATAATCTGCAGAATACCGCGTTAATCTTCAGTCTAACTGGTTTACGCACATTAACGGTAACATATACATTATGTAGATGAAACTTCGATACGCTTGTTATTTCCTCTCAATTCATAGGAGAACATGTTATTAATGCACGAAATTGAAATATTGAAACACACAAATTGAATTTTCATGCCCAGCCCAGGGACCCAGGTGAAACATTTCAAGAAAAATTCTTCGATAAATAAGAAATGAAATGGGTTTCGCGACAACCGAATACTTGCTTGTAGTTATCGCTGTGCCTGCATCTAGTGATTCCACCTGGCATTGATGAAATACACACCTATAATGCTCCCTATAACGCTCACAATTTCGACTTTAAAATTTTGATCGTCACCTTCCTTAATAAACAACTAGGTTTTGCCCGCGGCTTCGCTCGAGTGAAAAATAAGAAGCATGCAAAGTTTGATCCCCAATTGGGCTCCTTAGGGGTAAAATGAGGGTAAGTCGGTCGAATTAGAGAGATATTAATAAAATTAAGTGACACTCAAATTCTATAACTTCTAGTTGTAGGCTGGCAAGTGGCAACACAACAGAGGAGCAACAAAAGAAAATATTTAAAGAGAAAAGGGAATGGTAATTATTTTGTACGGCTATCGAACTCGGTTTGAACGACCAATAATTTATTCAGGTTCGAACTTTGAATACTCTGCACTTCTAAGGTGTCTTGTAAGCCTGCGTCAATAATATTTCGGAATTTCTTTTTGGCCCGGCGCCAAATAAGTATATATAATTATAAACATAGGTAGCGGTCAGCTGGTGTCTCGTTACGCGCCGCGTCGGGTGACTATAACGATTTATAGCTTTTTCGTTGTTTTTCATAATTTATAAGATTAACCGAGTCGACGCCGTCGCAACCCCTTTATAAATTTCAAATAAGCCAGATTTATGTGGACAGCGGCACTGGCGTTTTAATACCAATACCCGAGTGTCTATGGGCGTTTTTTATCCGATGGAAAAGTCGGGTTAATCTGTTCAACCTCTTAGCTTATAGCTATGAAGTTTTTATGTTTTATTCTCACTATTACATTAGCTTTACTCTTGTCAAAACCTAGTTGTTACAGTATAATAATATACCTCATAGAAGTTATAACATTACGGTTAACCCTTGTAAATATTAGACTTAATCACAATATAAATATATAAAGTAGATCTTTGATTTTTATACTAGACCACCAGAAATCACAATTTTTATATTTTACTAATTACACAATTATTATAGTGAGACTTAAGATTACTGGAAACAAAACAATCAATTATGCAGAATCACGTTATACTAACAGAGAAATTATTGATTTGTTAGTTTTGATCTGTCAGTTGACCTTGACAAAGCCGTATACGTGGGAGAGCCATGTATACGTGGGAGAGCCATGCTTCGGCACGAATGGGCCGGCTCGACCGGAGAAATACCACGTTCTCACAGAAAACCGGCGTGAAGCAGCGCTTGCGCTGTGTTTCGCCGAGTGAGTGAGTTTACCGGAGGCCCAATCCCCTACCCTATTCCCTTCCCTACCCTCCCCTATTCCCTTCCCTACCCTCCCCTATTCCCTTCCCTTCCCATCCCTACCCTCCCCTATTAACCTATTCCCTCTTAAAAGGCCGGCAACGCACATGCAGCTCTTCTGATGCTGCGAGTGTCCATGGGCGACGGAAGTTGCTTTCCATCAGGTGACCCGTTTGCTCGTTTGCCCCCTTATTTCATAAAAAAAGCCTGACCAAATAACGTAGGCCCGCCATGTGCCTATGAATCAATTTGTCTGAACTCTCTTTGTGTTGAGCGAGTTTAATTTCATAGACAAGGTAAGTTTTTCTTTGAAGGCATTACAGTCCTGACGTCACTGCGACCCTTGAGGATCTATTGTGACACCTTCGCATTAGATTACTATCTTCAAACCAATGTTGCTCATAAAAACGATGTGGTTGTGGTTGATGCCACTAATTTCCTCTGTAGATGAGTATTCGTAGCACCCAAGGTACTTTCTGTTCTGTTGTTGATCGGACAGTCAAGGAGAAGGTAAATATGTGTCTCATCCCTCTCCTCGCAAGTCGTTATGCTATTCACGGCAAAGTTACTCTACTGTGTTAATTTTGTGTTAGAATTAAGTCCAACCTCGAGTGTATGGTGAGGTTAGTCGAACAACCGAGCAAGTTCGCGATTAGCTAACTGCTTCGTATCGGATTTATACTTCGCCGCTTATTGTTACTAACTTCTGCCCGGACTTCCGCACTTTAAAATAATAAAAGAGTTAAAAACTTGACCTGACTACGTAAAGTATTAATGGAATATTATCTATATTCTGTTATTTACCTTTATATACATATATAGGTCTACTGTACGTGTGTATGTCACTGAAATCCTAGGTGGATATTTTGGTTTCGGTTATATCGATTTGAATGAAATTTTATGTATGCGTGGCGCCCCCATAAAGTTAATATACCTAGCGGAATAGAGAAACAAAGGCCTGAGCAAGCGAGATGTCACTCTCAGTAACACTGCGTGGTAAAAAGAGATGTGTGATACATGACAGCAGAATTTGTTTTTTGACGTCCAGTCGGCACGTATCGGCACGTTGACAATTTAATCTCATAGAATTTATGTTCAATCATGATTGTGTTAGTATATACGTACATAATTTTTACACACAAATGAAAACCGATTTCGGTTTCGTTTGACAGCTCAAGATTGTTGCTCTATTCCGCTAGGTATATTAACTTTATGGGCGCCCCAGATGGTTTAAAATTTAGATTGATAAATCTGTCAGATTTAGAAATATCACTGGTTAAGCATGAACTAACGTAATAAAATTAACACGATTAGGGCCTGTTTCACCACTTCCTGATAAAGTGCCGGATAGGCTGTCCACAACTTATTTGACAGATGCTCTATCTGTCAAGTTAAGTGGTGGATAGCCTATCCAGCGCTTATCAGGAAGTGGTGAAACAGGCCCTTACTATTCATTTTCCCCCTAACGAATAAAACTATTAACACAATGGATTCGCTATACAATATTTATTCCTATTCGATGCGATTTGACAGACAAAAACGAAGCATTGTCTTATTTATTGAGTAACTTTTATAGGACAGTTAATGTTTAATAATAATTGAAATTGTAATAGTAATAATTCAAGACGTGAGTGGAAGAATAAGGTAAGTAACATGAAAAAACTTCCCGTTTTTTTGCTTAAATGGAGGCTTTAGGGCCGGAAAAATTATTCGAAATAGAAAAACTGTGGATTATATGTGTAGCCAGATATATTAGCTAGGTTATGAAGTAGATAAGTTACAAGTTTTATGAAAATAATAAGGGAAAAAATGAGTTATTATCCGTATGTTACGAAATGTTACTTGTTCGATTCTTCCACTCACGTCTTCAATTATGCAAATGAAGATACACTATACTCTCCACACAGCTCTTAACAGATAAGACACAGTCATGCACTAGCAGCAGTGCGAGTCTTCCTGTCTAGATCACAACGAACCTGCTCACCACGTAATCCTGCCCGACTACACTTATCAGTATGAAGTTACACAACATCCATAAACATCCTTTCAAAAACACTGCAATGCTCAGGCATTGCATAAAGCAGTTTTTGGTACGAAAACTCTTAGAACATCTTTAATATTAATCAGGTGATTTAAACTTAGTTTCAGAATTAATTTTAATATTTCGAAATTTCTTATCTTGATTTTATGTCCATTTTTTTTGGAAAAAGAATTATTACTTAGGGTGCTGGAGATTGGAGATTAAATTCTAGAGTATTTTTTGTCTCTAGAATAAATAGAACTAAGAGAGAGATTTTAAATAACTATTGGCACTTATCTGCCAATAGTGCACGCGAGCCACTTTGGTGCTGGTATTTAGTACCTAATGCTGGGTTTCCATGCTTGCCAAGGCTTGGCAAGCATCCACAAGGCACAAGCGTCCACAAATCTCGCTTGGCATTTGAAAGTCGTTTACACGCTTGTGAATGCGTTAGTGTATTACGTACATCCAAGCAAGCGCCCTTTGATCTGTGTCCAAAAACCGACACTACACCGGATCGGATACAAGCGTCCACAAGCTCACGCAAGCCAAGCCAAATACTCTCTTTACACGCTTGTACTTGTGGACGCTGGTCAAGCCTTGGCAAGCATAGAAACGCAGCATAAGGGGTACTAAATTCCAGCATAACATAAGGGGGTGCATCCAAGCACCCCCTTATTCAGCTACTACATTACGGAATATATTATTTAAAACTCCAACACTTTCTCCGGTGCATGTAATGTATTTTGTACTACGAAATAACAAATAGTATCACAGCTCCTATACAGGAAACGAGTCAGTAAAGTCATTCTAATCCCAACTCATTATTCGAAGCTCTCAACTGTCCCAATAAATGAAATATTCAATTCTGGCGCGAATTTTAAGCAAAGTTTTCCTCGTGTCATTGCGAAAGAGTGGGCCAGGCGCGGGAAAATAGCTAGCGGAGTTTTAACCCGGTGTTAAGGGGGTTGGGTCTGTGAGACCAGTCACATTTTATTTTGTTTCTAGTTCGGTACCTATACCGCTCTTCTCAATAACTAGAGCTGTGGAATTGTAATATGTATCGCAATTAACATGTTAGTCACGGCAAAGCCACAGTGGGAGTTACAGCTGCACAAAATTTTAAGAAGGGTCTGTGAGACCCACCCCAACGTCCGTGTAATACGTTCCACCCCGTGACGCCGAGTTAAATGAAATAAATATTTGAGTGAACAGAGATACTGTGGAGATTTGTACAGGACTCGGAATAAATCAAAAGGGCCACTTGACGGATAACAGTCGGCACTGTATTTAATTGCTTTTGTAATCTGAGCCTAAATTTATCTTAGTTGTAATGTATTCTAAAGTTATCTTAAAAGTTTGGCATTAAGTAGATTCACTAGAGCGCTAATAAATTCGTAACTAATATTACTTGTTATAGCCGCTTAGAGCGCTTACAGACGAACGGCACGTGTCGGCGGCACGCGTCGGCGGCAGTCGACGGCAGCCGTCGACAGTTTATCACGCTTGCAGATGTGACGTACCGCGTAAAAGTAAGCATCAACAGGTCGGTATCGTACGCAACGGACGTCTCGCATCAAACGGATATTTTTTTTACAGTATGTCCACTGTATCGGCAGCGTACGGATTACCGACTAGCCAGTACGTTTATCTTCAAATTAGTCCAAACAAAGTTTCTAAGTCAAAATTTCTGCTTTCGACATTCCACACCCCCCTTTTGAGCATTCATTTACTAGGCTAGTCGGTAATCCGTACGCTGCCGATTCAGCGGACGTACTGTGAAAAAACTATCCGTTTGATGCGAGACGTCCGTTGTGTACGATACCGACCTGTGGACGCTTACCTTTAGGCGGTACGTCACAACTGGGGGCCTACCACCACCTCTACTAAGCGACACCGTTTGAAAAATAAGCATTTATTACTTTAACGTCAAGCTAGCGATCTTAAAAAAGTTGATATGTCACAGCGGATTTAACAATGTTTTGCATTTTTTACTGTGTTTTAGTAAAATTATATTTAAAAAGTGAGTACGGTAATGTTATTGTAATCTTACAACAAAGTGTTCTGGAAACATGATAGTTTTAGGAAATGTCGTGGTAGGCCCCCTGCAAGCGTCATAAACTATCAACGTCTGCCGTCGACTGCCGTCGACTGCCACCGACACGTGCCGTCGACTGCCGTCGTCTGCCGCCGACACGTGCCGTTCGTCTGTAAGAAGCCGGTTGTAACATAATTACTAAGTGTGTGTACTGTGTATATGACATGTGTCCCTTATAAGAAGTATTATTAATGAGTAATGACGTTGTGGCATTTTACATAAAAATCATAGAAGTCAAAAGCTCTCTTAGCGTTCGTACTTTCATAGTGAACTCTATAAGAGGGACACACAGTACACACCCCTTATAAGCACTTGTGTTTGTATACTATATGTTTTATTACATACAAGTTATAATCGTACATCTGTGTATCATTAATCTGTGTCTTTATAAGAGTTAAATTTTTGTTTTTAAGTTAACAGAATACAGTGCGAGCATTTTTGTCATCGCTCCTAGACTAGAAAAGTCAATGGCCGCTGGTGCCATCTTATTTCTTTTTGGCTATATACCATAGGATAACTCTTATAGAGTTGACTATATAAAATGAGATGAAAATTAACGTTATTTGCATTGTATGAACTCAGTTATGAAGCTTTCTATTTCTATGACTTTGTCACGATGAACTCGCTGGCAATTTGCTGTTTATTTTCAAAGCGCTCCTGCCGGTACTGGGTTTATTATAAAATTATTATACTGTTTACGAAAATCTTTCGCGCCTTCCCCTATAAAACGTTAACCAAATTAGGCAATAGCGCCAATAGGCGCATAAACTTTTTATACCTTAAAGTATACTAATACTTCCTTTCTAAGCATCTTTATAATATCTTTATACTGTTTCGTATAGTAGAACCTAGATTTTTATTTTCTGATCATGAATAAAACTATTTTTTTCACAAAATACATTCACACATAAAGTAAAATTTTAAAGGAAGATTATACTGGAGTTAGGTTATCTATATCTATTTATAGATAACCTAACTCCAGTATAATCTATTTAACGACGCCTCCGTGGTCCAGTGGTCTAGAGCGTCGCTCTTAACTCGGAGGTTGTGGGTTCGATTCCCGCGTTGGAAACATGTTATTTCCAAGTTTGGTTAGGTCAATGCAGGCTGATCACCTGATTGTCTGACGAGTAAGATGATCCATGCGTCGGATGGGCATGTAAAAAGTCGGTCCTGCGCCTGATCTCTCGCCAGTCGTGTCGGTCTTCCGTCCCACTGGGTTATGAGAGTAAAGGAATAGAGAGTGCTCTTGTGTACTGCGCACACACCTGGGCACTATAAAATTATTCCTGGCCTGGTTTCAATGAAACCGACCACCGTCACCGAAACCGGTGTGGGGAGTATTATTATTATCTATTTAATATGAGGATGAAAAGTTCGTTTGCTTCGTATAGGCTCCGCTGGAACGATTTTGACGTAATTTGGCATAGGCACAATGGACAACATACTGCCACTAGATGCTGTTTATAAATCTATAAGCGCGTTTGGTAGATGCCGAAAATATATTTTAAAACACAAAATGTCATCTCCTCGGATAGGTACACACTAAACGCTCAGATTATTTAAAAATGTAAAAGAATCTGTGTTTCCGATCAAAGTAACTCAATTTATTATTTTCTGAATACGAAATGGAAGAGAATTAGAGAATGTCTCCGGCGAACCCCGACTTGAAAGAAAATTTAATTATTTTTCCAGTTACCTACGCTGAGTGGAAGAAATTAAAATGTCTCGTTGGCATCGGCATTATCCCAAATTCCTTTAATAACCTAGGTACTTGTAATATTGTGTTCTTATATATTTTCATGAGTACAGTTCCATTAATGTTGTAATAAGAATCTTACAACAAGTATAACAATACTAACAAATGTTGACCGAAACTTAATTAATAACGATGTTATTTTTATAATGTGCGGAAACCGTTAATTTTTCCACAATAAATAAAAACTATTCAAGTTTCTTTCTCGGGTCTCAAAATATTTTTTTTTTAATTTCATTATAATAAATCGTGAAGAGGACATGGGGACAACACACTTTTTTTTTTCTTTAAAATTATTAAGTTCAGTTTTAGAAAAATGTATGTTATATTATGTTGTCCTGAGACTAAAATGGAACTGCATGTACTTTTATTAATTGCATTACAAAATTACATTTACTAGGTACACTACATTAAAAAATTAACTGTAGTCTACACAAATACGATATAATTTATAAACAAAACAAACAACAGAAAGAGCAATAAGTTTTATGCCAAAAGTACTTTGTCTAGACATCGACTGGTCGTAGACAGGCAGCTGTTGAACAATACTAAATTAGAGTTTCGTTAAAATGATCCTTATTTACTGAACATAAAGGTCTCGTCAGAGGTAAAATATTCTTGAACGTTGTACTAGACGACTAGGGATTCCTCACGCTTATTTCATCTGGTAACGGAAAATAAACAATTTATATTGCAAAATGTAACAGTTATTTTAAACGGAAATAGTTAGGAAAATGAGTAAAAAGATCTCCGATAGAAGAAAAAGCGCAATACCAAAGAAGTTAGCAGTAACAAGTGCGTTCTCGATTTTATAATCGCAAGCAAAAAAATCGGCCAAGTGCGAGGCTAACGAAGGGTTCCGTGCATACAAATATAATTTAGTATATTGTGAGTGTTTCAAGTGCCTAGCTGCTACCATTATTGATTACGAGCAAAAAAGGCAAAAAAAACACGTTTGTTGTATGGGAGCCCCCCTTTAATATGTATTTTATTTTGTTTTTAGTATTTGTTTTTATAGCGGCAACAGAAATACACAATCTGTGAAAATTTCAGAAGTCTAGCTATAGCGGTTCTTGAGTTACAGCCTGGAGACAGACGGATAGACGGACAGACGGACAGACATCGAAGTCTCAGTAATAGTATCCCGTTTTTACCCTTTGGGTACGGAACCCTAAAAAAAGCCTACAATGGCTTCACCTACTACGCAAGAAATTAAAACATGGATTCGATGCCTCCGGCAGAATTAAGTCTTGTTTCGGTATTTTTAGTTAAAATTTTTTTGCAGTCGGGTTTTTTGATTTTTGAATTAATTTACTATATTGGTGACTTTTTAGTTTGTAGTCATCTAATCATTTCGACAATCAATCTAAGGCTTCTTACAGACGAACGACATGTGTCGGCGGCACGCGTTGGCGGCAGTCGACGGCAGTCGGCGGCACGCGTCGGTGGCAGTCGACGGCACGTGTCCGCGGCAGTCAACGGCAGCCGTTGACAGTTTATGACGCTTGCAGGGGGCCTACCACGACCTTTTCTAAAACTATGATGTTTCCAGAATACTTTGTTGTAAGATTACAATAACATTACCGTACTCACTTTTCAAATAAAATTTTACTAAAAAACCACAGACATAGATCAAGATAGATACCGCATGTCCCTCCAATTGTATGAAAACGAGCGTGCCACTTTTTTCCTACCTACTGTAACGTACCGAGTACATTATCTAGGCCAACGTTTCGATTCGAATTTCTACAGCTCAATACGGCACAATTAGGCATTTAGGATTTTTAAAATTCCGATTGACGTCCGATTCCGATAGCAGACTAAAGAACAGACTTTCGAAAGACGAGCATTGCTCGTCGTTTGGGAACACGATATCGCACGCGAAGTACATACAGATTGCGGTATTTATCTTGATCTATGTCTGTGTAAATAATAATAGTACTTTAAAAAGATAAAACCGACTTCAAAATTGTACGTAATTGAGAATTAAAATTCCCTATCTCAAAAACTACTGAACCGATTTTGATGAAACTTGCAGTGTTCCCTAAGTTAAACAATACCTAGAACGATAAAAAAAGAATTACTCAAATCGGACTTGTAGTTCCGGAGATATGTAAACACAAACATACAAACATACATACATACAAACATACACTTTTGAAATTTGGCACATTTGTTCAGACGCTGATATATACTAACATATACGAAAATTGGGCAATTCTGGAAATATTACATACATACGGGTCGAATTGATAACCTCCTTTTTTTGAAGTTGGTTAAAAACAGTAAAAAATGCAAAACATTGTTAAATCCGCTGTGAAATATCAACTTTTTTAAGATCGCTAGTTTGACGTTAAAGTAATATTATACAATATTTCCTCCTCTTTAAGGATCTTTTTTTCCAATTTCGAATATATTTATAATTTACGAACAATAACCTACAAACCAAACACTATTTTTTGAAGGTGTTTAATTGTTTATAACTTTTGGAATTTTTTATGGGCTAATACAATTTTTATTTGGCACAATGATCTAGACATTCTAAACCACATAATTTTATCAATAGTATGTTAAATTAACTACTTTTTAAGCTTAAAGACTAGACTATTTGACTGTGAACTTTATATAAGGGACACATGCATACCTGTATAACACTTTGTTTTGTAAACACCCTATTCCATATTCTGAAAAAAAAAAAACCGGCCAAGTGCGAGTTGGACTCGCCCATGAAGGGTTCCGCAGCAGCAATAAGGTTTATTTTTATGAAATTAAAAGTTTTTTGATTTATTTTTATATTTCAGTTGATTTAATGAAAGTTAAATTAAGTTTACCATTTATGACGTATAAAAAAAACTACTTGCTAAATTTCGTTCAAACCAATTTTCGTTGGTAGTTTTTATAGTAAAGTACTTACATCATACATTTTTTTTAAACTTATCTTACATATATTATAGTAAAGTACATCATACATTTTTTTTAGACTTATATACTTTATAAGTTAGAGGGGGGGACACACATTTTAGCACTTTGGAAGAGTCTCTCTCGCAAACTATTCAGGTTAGAAAAAATGATATTAGAAACCTCAATATGATTTTTGAAGACCTATCCATAGATACCCCACACGCATAGGTTAGATGAAAAAAAAATAATTATTTAAATATAAAAATATTAAAAAAACTACTTTCTTTATTTCGTTCAAACCAATTTTCGTTTGTACTTTTTATAGTAAAGTACATCATATATTTTTTTAAGACCTATCCATAGATACCCCACACGCATAGGTTAGATGAAAAAAAATTTTTTTTTGATTCAGTTGTACCTATGGGGACCCCTAAAATTTTTAATAATTTTGTATCAAAATCAAAATATTGTATCAAAATCTTAATGCGGTTCACAGACTACATCTACTTACCAAATTTCAATAGTATAGCTCTTATAGTTTCGGAGAAAAGTGGCTGTGACATACGGACGGACAGACAGACAGACAGACAGACATGACGAATCTTTAAGGGTTCCGTTTTTTGCCATTTGGCTACGGAAAAAAACACTAGAATTTAATGCTGAAGTAGGTATACGCGATTCACGGTTCTCAAAATGAATACCGGTCCCCAATACATTCAATACAACTCTTAAAACTTCAATAATATTATAATAATATTCAAGTGGCAGATATGAAAATAATTTAAAAGACGTAACCCGCAATCCAATTTTAATTTAAATAAAAACATTTTCAATGGAAACTCCCGGAGACTCGACTTGTTAAATGGTTTTGTGCAAAATGTTTTTGACGTCCCTAATCTGATGAGGCTTTGTAATGGAAAATGTTACGACCTGACCAATAAAAGGATTTGGTCAAAGAAGTTTTTTTCATTTTCTTACCTTTGAAACTTTGATTTTTATTTACGAATGTAACGTTAGAGGGCCCCTAGACGATCAATTTTTCTGTGCAATATCATTGAATAATATTATTGAACACTTTATTTGACAATAAGATTGAAAGACGTTCAATATTAACCCTAGAGCCTAGACGGTCAATAATATTGTACAATACGTGATTTTGCTCAATAATATATGTAATTGATTGTACTGTCGGTCCTTGATGGAAATTCATTTTAAACACAAATAAAACACAATATTACTTGCACTTTTTCCACTATATTAATTAATTAATATATATAATAAATTAATGAATATAGTGGAAAAAGTGCAAGTAATATTGTGTTTTATTTGTGTTTGCTCAATAAAATTGATTGTCTAGGGGCCCGCTTACTGTTATGCTAAATTACGATTTGCTACGTGTTGGTAACTGACTGGACAGTGGACAAACGCCTCCGTGGTCCAGTGGTTTAGAGGGTGGCTCTTGACTCGAGGGTGCGATTCCCACTTTAGAAACATGTTAATATGTATTTCCAAGTTTGATTAAGACAATGCAGGCTGATCACCTGATTGTCTGACAAGTAAAATGATCCATGCGTCGGATGGGCATGTAAAAAGTCGGTCCTGCGCCTGATCTTTCGCCAGTCGTGTCGGTCGTTCGTGTCACTGGGTTATCAGAGTAAAGGAAGAAAGAGTGCTCTTGTGTAGTGCGCACACACTTGGGCACTATAAAATCACTCCTGTGTAACAATAGAACCGGCCACCGTCACCGAAATCAGTGAAGCAGTTATTATAGTGGACAAGCTTGGTAGTTATACTTTTTATTGTTTTAAAATCTTGGTTTTTCTATTTACTTAAAGGAAATGTGCAAGAAGGATTATGATAATTTTATCAATAACTGATGCTTATAAGTTATAACTAACAAAAGACAAGAATTTATATTACGGGTTACGGATCACGCGGTTTACTACAATTCATAGATTATGAACCACCTAGACGTCATGGACATTTAAATTCCAGAAATCATAAACTCAAACAATACACCAAGTAATAATTAAGCCATCAAAGAAACAGTCCAAAGAAAGTTAAGTAGAGCTATTTAAGAAATTTCGTTTAAGGGTCGTGGAGAGTGTAAATGCGGTTCTATACACCCAAAACTTTGGAGAATTACCTTAATTTAACACATTTCAAAGCGTTTGGTATAAAATTTTATATGGCGACTTATATTATGTAACGTTATGGTTATGGAGTGTAAAATTAAAAAGAAATACTGAGATTCTACGAAAACTGTACAGTCGTCTACGAAAACTGTACAGGTGTCTACGAAAACTGTACAGGTGTCTACGAAAACTGTACAGTCGTCTACGAACACTGTACATGCGTCTACGAAAACTGTACAGGTGTCTACGAAAACTGTACAGGTGTCTACGAAAACTGTACAGTCGTCTACGAACACTGTACATGCGTCAACGAAAACTGTACAGGTGTCTACGAAAACTGTACAGTCATCTACGAACACTGTACATGCGTCTACGAAAACTGTACAGGTATCTACGAAAACTGTACAGTCGTCTACGAACACTGTACATGCGTCTACGAAAACTGTACAGGTGTCTACGAAAACTGTACAGTCGTCTACGAACACTGTACATGCGTCTACGAAAACTGTACAGGTGTCTATGAAAACTGTACAGTCGTCTACGAAAACTGTACATGCATCTACGAAAACTGTACAGTCGTCTACAAACACTGTACATGCGTCTACGAAAACTGTACAGGTGTCTACGAAAACTGTACAGTCGTCTACGAAAACTGTACATGCATCTACGAAAACTGTACAGGTGTCTACAAACACTGTACATGCGTCTACGAAAACTGTACAGGTGTCTACGTGGTCTAAATACTTAGGTGACTGCAAAAACTGTGAAGCTGTTTGTGAGAACTGTACAGGTGACTCCGATAACTGCAGTTAGCACAAAGCTAAACTAACGTAGCGTGAAGCGTCTAAAGCTATTATTTTATTACATTTATAATATTATTTTTAGTAATTTTGGTTGAAAATACTCATCTCGCTGGAAAACCATTTTTTTTATTTATACTAAGTATACATTTTTGCTATGTTTTAACTCCAAATAAACTTCGGCGTCATGGAACTGATGCCGTAGCCAAAGTCCCTTTCGTTAAAAACGATGACGAAATTCGTTATCAAAATGTATGGGATTTGACATTAGTCTTCGCAAGCGAAATGTCATTTAGCGATGACTTATGTCAAAACCGCATACATTTTGATAACGAATTTCGTCATCGTTTTTAACGAAAGATACTTTGTCTAAGGGGCCAGATCTTCAAATTATAATACAATAAAAACTGAAATGCTTTATAAGCTTATTCGAGACAAAAACACACGTCATTGTTGGTCCAACAATGTCCATCTATTTTGAAATTACATACTTCAAAACAAACGTTGGAGAATATGATAGATGGTGTAAATTGCATTGTACACTACTTTTATTCTAGAATCTAGACCATTGCAGTGGAACATTCGAGAGCCTCGAAAATCTACTCGTTAGAGTCTGGATGATTTATGGTGCCAGCTCCAGTGCCAGTTGATTAATAGCGACGCCCGTGAGAAAACTATCGCCTGTCCCTACCACTTCATTTGTATGGACATCGAAATATTATCTCCGTCCAGTCCCTTTGTCTTATTAGTTTTTAATGAACGGAATTGAAGAGATGAGTGGATGAACACGATAAGTAACAGTAAAAAATGCCGTTTTTAACCGACTTCCAAAAAGGAGAAGTTTGTATTGTAACGTTGCAATTTCTTTGCATTCAATTTTTTTACTTGTATCGTGTTTTTTATTTCCTATGGCAATTTCAGAAGACACACATTGATGTCATTACCTGTCATTATGTCAATGTCATGAGGACATTGACATTTTCCATTTGGTGAAGAGTTAGATAGTAGATCATTTGTATTTTGTAGCTGTTTTTCAAGAGGGGCGAAGTCTTCAGATGCATACAAATAATCTAAATAAATCGCACCTATTTTATAGATCTCATGGCTTATAAGCTAAAAATAAATAATAGCGGTAAGTGTCTTATGATGCTGATATCATATTTTTTCAAATCCGAAGCCCTAGGGCTTAGCACATGGTTTGATTGCATTCGTTGTTTTACAGGCAGAGGTGGGAATATCACGATGGCAATGGTTTAGTCTTTTAAAACTCAAATAATTATGTTGTAGCAGCCGCCGTGGTATGTACAAACCATAAATTCCATTAATTCGGTATTGTAGTTGTTAAATGTTTTTTCTCATAGATGAATTGTTTTCTTTTCAGATGGGTTTTTACTATATTTCGATTCTTCTCATTTTAAATATATTGTAGCAACAAGATTCAAGCATTTCCTAATGAAGAAGCTTCTTTGACTGTTTTAGAAGCCACAGTATTGTTCGATGAAACTCATACCGAGGTCCGGGTAAATGTTGTATAGAAGGATATAAGGTACAATCCTAAGTATCTTCACTCTACATCAATCCAGGTCAGTGTCTCAAGGTTTAGAGCTAGGCATTTGCCCGGTGGACGCTCCGACCGTTAACTCTGTTTTCTCTCGGAGCCGCCACCGCTCAGATGGTCGACCGAATCAACAACAGGACTCGTTGTGATTAGATAATAATTATAGTCATCTTAGATTGTTTAAACTAAATGTTCAAAAATTTCTTAAAAATAATAAATGGGTAAAGTAAATTTGATCAAGACACGCGAACTAGTAACGCGACCCTGAGAGATTAATTCTTAGTAGTCTCCAATAAGAATTATTTAAATTAGAGGTTGAAATTAAATTTAAGCGAACAATTTATACGATTTAATTAATTAACTTTAATGTGTAGATAATATCTAACTTATATACTGTGTTGAACTTTTGTAAATGAACATAATATAATATTGTGGTGAGATCATGTTTGTCTTTCATTACATTCCTATTTATGAAGGTATTGGAAAAAAATTAGTTTTCAGTATGTTCGTCTGTTTTTTTTTTTTTTTTTTGTATGTTCAACGATCACTTCGCGGTTTGTGGACCAATTTTCAAGATTTTTTCGCTATTGTATAGGGCTATAATCCGAATTTGATACCGTGTTCATAAAAAAAGGTGACTTGATAATAGGATCCATAAGTAATCGAGGGAATTTCTCGCTATTTATACTGAAATTTATCTGGATGATATTGTGTATTTCGATTCATCTTAAGTATTTTAATTTAAATGGAAATATATTATTATGGTGATTTTGGATATATAAAATATGAAGTAAGTATTCCAAGTAAATCTTAACAAAAAGTTAGATTTTGCGTAAAGATATATCATGGTTCGAAGGTGGTGAACAGATCTCCGGCCTCCTTATAGATGTTTGAGGGTTTCGACGTTGTTTTAAGAATTGAAGGAAATTCTAATGGTAGCTACATTAGATTAATCATCATCATCTTCACTACCCTTACACCTTGCAACATTACATTTTGACTCTGTTATTAGTATGCACAGTCCCTACGCCTCATCACTTCTGGAATTTCTGAAGTCAACCAAGGAGCTGGCGGATGTTTGAGCTTGACTTTCTTTAGAGGAGCGTGAGAATCGTACAGTTTTTTCAAGATGTCGTTGTAG
The DNA here is from genome assembly GCA_905187585.1 of Cyaniris semiargus. Taxonomy (NCBI): domain Eukaryota; kingdom Metazoa; phylum Arthropoda; class Insecta; order Lepidoptera; family Lycaenidae; genus Cyaniris; species Cyaniris semiargus. The sequence goes on along the minus strand of LR994554.1, from coordinate 8,245,069 downwards.
ATCACAACTTTCCTATCGATGGTATCTGTCTGTCCGCGGGTTTTCTCAGAGACTATAGGACCTATAAAGCTGTAATTCGGCATAAATGCACATATTAATGATGCCGACAAATGGTATATAAGATATTAAAAAAAAAATTTAAGGTACCCTACACATCAAGCGGGGATGAATTTTTTGTGAATGTGTTGGGTGTCGTTGGATAGGTTTATTAAAAATATTACGAGTATTCATAGATCATTTTCCGATTTAGGGATCCATTTGTGAAATATGAAGTTTTGAAGTGGAAAAAATCGTAAGAGTCCAGTGTCGTCGTCCCCCCCCCCCCTCCTACCAGCTGAGCGGTTGCTTCTGGAAATGTGAAAAAATTCACGGGAGTAGAAAATATGCTGAATTTAAAAGGAAAACTATCACGGCTAAGAATACTTCATAAGTTATTGAGTAATAGTCTATCAACTAAAAAAATGTATTCGGAGAAGTAGAAAGGAACTTTTCATTCAAATTTCTTTAAGCGTAACTGAGATGATGTTGCTAGTAGTATAAAACACGTTATAAATGTACTATCAAGGAAGTTGATTCCTAAGCAGATGGGGGACCTACGTAGTTTGGTCGCGTTACGTCAAACCCAGCCGACACGACAGATCACATTTAACAATAAATTGACATGATCCGACCAAATGACGATGGTCTGTTAGCTGCCTAGGAATCAATTTCCTCGATGGTACATTCATTCACTATTAAAAAAAATATCAAAAACTAGCGGTACTACGGAACCCTTTATTGCGCGTGGCCCGACACGCACTTGGCCGGTTTTGTCTATACATTGGAAGATTTATTTAACACTAAGAAAGCAAGTGCCTTGTATAAGTCGTTAAGTATTTAGAAACCATATGAAAAGTTATTAATTATTCATAGATATGTACTTTACTGTACTCCTTTCTTATCATAGTAACTTTCTGAAGCTATAGTAAAGTTGAATTAAACAATTTGCAAAGGGACAGCACATTATTCGCTATTTTAATGATTATAAATTAAAATATATTCTAATGACATTAAAACACGGGCGGTTTCCTTGTTTACCACCAAAACACCTTACTATACAAAAACTCATCTTGTTTCATGTATTATTCAAATTGTTCAATTTTCGCCGCATCGCGTCGATCCCCGCTCGTTAAGGATCTATTTGGAATGTGCGACACGATATCCGTAGCGACAACTTAAACGTAGACCATAATAAAAAATGTAAAGGTACTTATTTAAGCAGCACTTGGAGCCTGCAATAGATTTGATCGGGTATTTCGAAAAGAATTGTATCTCGCGAAGTACTGTAATATCTAGGGTACCTACCTATAACTAACACAAGGGTTTTAACAGCCCCAACGCTCCACTGCGGGTAAAAGCTAGTAATAAATAGTACAGGCTAGTTAACATAATATCGTCAATACCGTTCTCAGTTTTGTGGTGAAAACACATTTGTGGACTGTTACTGCAATATTATCTTGCGCATAGTAAGAACAACCCTGTGATATCGTATCGTATCGTGTAAAGCATGTAGCGACCCCGGTACGTATTTCACTAATGACACCATTTGCCGAGATTGTCGGGGGCTCCTGACGCGCTAACTACGGGATTGTGCTGAAAAACGCGCCTCCTTCAGCCTACACTATAATCCTATAATGTATGTTAATGCGACCGGCTTACCTCCGATTTTTCTTATATATTTATACTGCTGTTGACATTTCCGCATGGAAATAAATAAGTATTTGCACCCTGCATTATATTGGAGATTTGGTAAAATCGATTTTATTTTGGACATTATATAATTATTGTATAGATGTGGAGGTCGAAAAACAAAAAAGTTTGGAAGATACTAGGCAGATCATATTATTAGTTGCCCAAGATTATTACCTACATTTTTTTCCAAGTCTTGTAATTAGTAGCTTATAATATTATCTAGTGCAGTGGTGTAAGCTTTACATTTGGTATCGCTGACAAAATGACCGTGAGTGTAGATATAGAAAAGAAAATATAGTAGAATCTAAAACCACGTGACCTACGTAGGCACGGTGTAGGAAATAGAATGGCAACACCTGACCCGAGCGATTTTCCCAGATGCCTACCGTACAAATTCATGTGGATTTCAATTAACCATGGATGAATAGAATCGAATTTTGGTCGCAAAACTTTATTTGAACGTTAGAAGCATGATTGGGATTTACAATTTGATATTTCATATCCTACTATATCTATCTATACTTATAATAAAATCGTAGAGGTTAGATTTTTGTACATTGAAAATAAACTTGAAAAAACGAGTCAGGGGCATGTTAGAAGAGTAGTAGAACACATTTTAACTGTTTTTGAAATTTTTGTTTCTCTGTCTGTTTGTCTGTTTGTCTGTTTGTACAGGCTAATCTCTGAATCCGCTGGACCGATTTTAATGAAATTTGGCATGGTGATACCTTACATCCCTGGTCAACATCTTAGATAAAAAAATTAACCGACTTCCAAAAAAGGAGGACTTTATGTTAACTTTGCTGTTTGTGGTCCGATTGTCATAATTGTTTTTTGTTGTATAGGGTCTGAGTCGAATTTGGTACCATGTTCACAAAAGTGGTGACCTGATGATGGGATCCATGAGTAATCGAGGGAACTCCTCAAAATTTATATGGAAACATATTATGGTGATTTTGGTTTTATGTAAAGTAATACTAAGCATATGCTACCAAAAAGTAAGATTTTGCATCAAGGTAAGTATACCATGGTTGCGAAGGTGCTGACGGAACTCCTGACTCCTTATAGATACAAGTTTGGGGGTTTCAGCGTTGTTTTAAGAACGAAAAGCATATATTATGCAGTAGCATAATATATGCTTTTCGTTTTTAAAACAATATAATTTACACAGTAGTGTAAATTATATTCATCATCATCATCACATTATGGCCCTATTATTAGTACTTTTAGATCGAGTCTCGCGTTTGACTAGCGATTTTGAAAATTATTTTGTTGTGTTAAAGTACATGATTCCAATTTGGTGCTAAGCGACGGTTACCAAGGTGGCAATTTGATAATAGGATCCATGTGGTATGTAGGGAATTCTTTAAAATGTATACGGAAAAATATAGTGATTTTGGTTTTATTAGAAGTATTCTAAGCATATGCTATCAAAAAGTAAGATTTTTCACCAGGTATACCATAGTCCCAAAGATGCTGAGAGAAATCCTGACTCCTTATAGATACAAGTTTGGGGTTCTCGGCGTTGTTTTAAAAACGGAAAGCATATTATGTTACTGTGCAAATTATTTTCATCATAATTCAACAACAATATTTTATACTGTCTATATGTAATAACTAATAAATAACATATCATAGTAGGTCTGTACTGCACATTTAGGGTATCTTTTAAGACACTTATGTCTTAGTCATAGTATGACTATTTTAAAACCACCTAAGTACAGTAATTAATACTGTATCCCCTGTCTTCTGTCCTGTGCCCAGTCATTTACTAAGAAAGGATATTTTTTAAGAATATCTGGGGTTTGAATCCCGCCGTCGGAAGCTACTTAATAGCCGATAAAATCGGTCCAGCGGATTCAGAGATTAGCCTGTACAAACAGACAAACAGACAAACAGACAAACCGACAAACAGACAGAGAAACAAAAATTTCAAAAACAGTTAAGATTTGTTCTATTACTCTTCTAAAATGCCCCTGACTTGTTTTTTTAAGTTTTTATTCAATGTACAAAAATTTTACCTCTACAATTTTATTATATGTATAGACTAGCTGTTGCCCGCAACTTCGTTCGCGTGAATGTGTGTTATTATAATAGAGATTAAGAAAATTAAATACTCTTAATCAACAAAGTATTTATTTAGATGAGGATTAATATTATATTATACGCATATTTACATATTTAATACACATCAAAGACCCAGGAACATCGAAGGCTATTAAGTAGCTTCCGACGGCGGGATTCAAACCACAGATATCCTTAAAAAATATCCTTTCTTAGTAAATGACTGGGCACAGGACAGAAGACAGGGGATACAGTATTAATTACTGTACTTAGGTGGTTTTAAAATAGTCATACTATGACTAAGACATAAGTGTCTTAAAAGATATCCTAAATATGCAGTACAGACCTACTATATGATATGTTATTTATTAGTTATTACATATAAACAGTATAAATATATTGTTGTTGAATTATGATGAAAATAATTTGCACAGTAACATAATATGCTTTCCGTTTTTAAAACAACGCCGAGAACCCCAAACTTGTATCTATAAGGAGTCAGGATTTCTCTCAGCATCTTTGGGACTATGGTATACCTGTTGAAAAATCTTACTTTTTGATAGCATATGCTTAGAATACTTCTAATAAAACCAAAATCGCTATATTTTTCCGTATACATTTTAAAGAATTCCCTACATACCACATGGATCCTATTATCAAATTGCCACCTTGGTAACCGTCGCTTAGCACCAAATTGGAATCATGTACTTTAACACAGCAAACTAATTTTCAAAATCGCTAGTCAAACGCGAGACTCGATCTAAAAGTACTAATAATAGGGCCATAATGTGATGATGATGATGAATATAATTTACACTACTGTGTAAATTATATTGTTTTAAAAACGAAAAGCATATATTATGCTACTGCATAATATATGCTTTTCGTTCTTAAAACAACGCTGAAACCCCCAAACTTGTATCTATAAGGAGTCAGGAGTTCCGTCAGCACCTTCGCAACCATGATATACCTACCTTGATGCAAAATCTTACTTTTTGGTAGCATATGCTTAGTATTACTTTACATAAAACCAAAATCACCATAATATGTTTCCATATAAATTTTGAGGAGTTCCCTCGATTACTCATGGATCCCATCATCAGGTCACCACTTTTGTGAACATGGTACCAAATTCGAGTCAGACCCTATACAACAAAAAACAATTATGACAATCGGACCACAAACAGCAAAGTTAACATAAAGTCCTCCTTTTTTGTAAGTCGGTTAATTTTTTTATCTAAGATGTTGACCAGGGATGTAAGGTATCACCATGCCAAATTTCATTAAAATCGGTCCAGCGGATTCAGAGATTAGCCTGTACAAACAGACAAACAGACAAACAGACAAACCGACAAACAGACAGAGAAACAAAAATTTCAAAAACAGTTAAGATGTGTTCTATTACTCTTCTAAAATGCCCCTGACTTGTTTTTTTAAGTTTTTATTCAATGTACAAAAATGTTACCTCTACAATTTTATATGTATAGTACACTTAAACTGTGGGTAACACCGCGGGGGCACATCTATATAATATTTTTCTTTAAGCCTACCGTGGCGAGTGGCCAAGCGCTCCCGAAACCCGTGATACTAACTTCGTTAAAGCGACGTGTAGTCTTCGGATCCTTTTAAATTTTAAAATTTAAAATGATTACAGCCCACTCCCCAAAGTTACCCGAAAGATTGTAGGTAACCAAAAACAAACCAAAAGTTGAAATAAACTTTGGAGAACACTTTAAAACTGGGTTTACACATGGGAAATTTGCTTAGCGACGTTTCGATTGCTTGTTTATTTTCTTTGGGTATTTATTGCTGTTTTTAATACAGTGTGTACTCATGGCTATGAATATCGGGTAAATATATTATTAAAAATTCACATTAAGCCAAAATCTTTATTGCCCATTTATTAAATATTTTTAACTAGGTTTGACTGACCTGGGTAGGACTGACTGACCAAACAGATATTTTTTTTTATATGATAATCAAAATAACGTGGCACGGAAATAATAAAAAATCACCACGATTCGCCATTTGGACTGTTAGATAATCATAATCTAAATTCGAATTAAGAATAAAAAAAAACTGTTATATATGGTTAGGCTTAGTATGCATGTCTTTTTTTTTTCTGTCTTTATTGTTGTGTGCTTTGTTTTATTGTAGTGTACTGTGAACTTTGTTGAATAAATGTCTATTATTATTATTATTATTATTATTATTATTATTATTATTATTATTATTATTATACATTTACGGACTATTATACAACAAGATCAACAAAGAAACCCCTTTTGCTGATCATACAAATACAAATTGTTAAAATCGATATGTCATCTAAAATCCATAAAGTGCAACTTGCACAATCAGAGGACACTCGCGACGTCAGCTGTCCAACGACTGAATCCAATCACTGCAACAAGCGGGAATGCACTAGAAACGTGTCACACATAGGAGCAAGGATTTTTTTCCTTGAATCAATGGAAATTACTGCAAGAATAATGTTTTTGGAGTGAAAACTTCCTTAGCACTTTTTTGGGATGGGTAAAAAATTTTTAACTTACGCGACACAATATGACCTTATTGATAATTCGTAAGACGGATGGAGTACCGGCACTCCCGGAGTGCAAACCGTGGTTTTCTTCTTTTTCCTAACAGTAGGAAATGAGATTTTATAAATAAATGCCTAAATTAAACAACAAGACAAAAATTAGCATACTGTCGGCGTCTTTTGTTTTGGATTAACAATTTTGCTACCTATAAATACATATTTAAATATCTATTTAAATCTAGTCAATTACATAATTGTTGTTTTACATAATATGAAAACTTCAGTATATATAATATAATGTATTAAAGTATAATTTATATCGACCGTGTAGCCTCTGGGCCTGGTTTGGCTCTCACCCAGTTGCTTGAGATGCATCTTGAAAGTACAGGCGTCAGGCCTAAGAAGTGGGTATTTCCTAAAGGAATATGTTAATATGGTCTTTATATTTATGTGACTGCATGTTTGATGATACAGTAGATATCTGTTCACATTGGTTTGCAAAGATTTCAAACTCAGGATATCGCACTACATGACTTAAAATATGTGCAAGTCTTATTTCGTTTAAGTAATACTCGTAAGTATATTATTGTGCTTTTTATTAGTATTCATCACCCCCCAAACACCTCGACTTGTTCTTTTTTTTTCAGGCTGAGGCCGCACCTGATTTGAAGGCTTGGCTTGGCGTTTTTTTATCGCGCTCTTGAAGCTTGGGCTGTATGTATGTAACGGAATCGACTCTAGTTATCTAATTAATTCGAAACTTTGCATACGTATTAAGAGCCAATGACAATGCAAGAATTTGTGAAAATTTTCTGAAAAAAAAAAAAACCGGCCAAGTGCGTGTCGGGCCACGCGCAATATAGGGTTCCGTAGTACAGCTAGTTTTTGAAAATTTATCTATGGTCAATGAACGCACATTTATAACTGATATAAAATGAATGCACATATATAGTATATTTGAAGCATGGGAGGACTTGCAGGATGCTCTAGGGGTTTTTTGCGACCTCTCCAAGGCTTTTGACTGTGTTGAGCATGCTACATTGATCAGGAAAATGCACCACTATGGCATTAGGGACTCAGTACTCAACCTTTTGACATCTTACCTCAAAAATAGAACTCAAAGGGTTGACATTAATAGTAAAAGGTCGAATGGGACCAAAATAGAATTAGGCGTCCCACAGGGATCCATTTTAGGTCCATTTCTTTTTCTCATCTACATAAACGACTTACCTTATTTTGTTAAGGATAATGATAATGAGATAGTACTTTTTGCTGATGACACTTCACTTATTTTTAAAGTGAAGCGACAACAGTAAAATTACGACGAGGTAAATAGTGCTCTCTCAAAAATAGTACATTGGTTTAACGTTAATAATTTACTTCTAAATTCTAAAAAAACTAAATGTGTAAAATTTACTTTGCCCAACGTTAGGCAAGTTAAAACCAATATACTATTAAATGATGAGAAGATGGATTTGGTGGACGCCACTGTATTCTTAGGCATTACACTAGATAGTAAACTACAGTGGGGTCCTCATATTGCTAATCTTGCAGATAGGCTCAGTTCTGCAGCATACGCAGTCAGAAAAATTCGGGAAATTTCTGACGAAGACACAGCAAGACTAGTTTATTTCAGTTATTTTCATAGTAGAATGTCGTATGGTATCCTCTTATGGGGAAACCCTGCTGACATTAATACGATTTTTGTGCTGCAGAAGCGAGCTATACGTTCAATTTATAAAATGTCAGCTTTTGAATCTCTGAGAGAAAAGTTTAAAGAAATTGGTATTCTAACTGTTGCTTCTTAATACATTTTGGATAATGTATTATATGTTAGAAAGAATCTTAGTAAATTTACAACCAAAAGTGACAGTCACGGAAGAAACACTAGAAATAAGTACAAACTAGAAATACCGGTGATCAGACTAAGTAAAGTTAGTAAATCTTTTAAAGGTCAATGTATACGCCTTTACAATAAAATCCCAAAAAAACCTTCAAAATCTCTCCATTAATAAATTTTAAAAAGTAGTCAAAGAGCGTTTGTGTGCCAAAGCCTATTATAAGGTCAATGATTTCATAAACGATGGCACATCTTGGGAGTAGGATGGCTGCTTGCAAGGCTGCTTCTACATTATTTTATGACTTACAATAATTATGTATGTATGTTGACATTGTATAATTTTAAGTTACAGCATTGTAAACATTATTTTAAAAGATTAATTTTTTTCTCACTGTTTTGGTAAATAAAGTGGGCCCCGTGCGAGTTTCTTACGCCGGTTCTTCTCGCCGGGTTAGTTCCCGAACCGGTGGTAGGCATCATGTAGACTTTCAGAAAATATTTGCAAAAATTTATTCTGAATAAAAAAAAATTGAGTTTCAATTTGAGTTTGAACGTGTTTTAAACTACTAACAACATCATCTCAGTCCCGTTCAAAGGAATTTGAACGAAAAGTTCCTTTATACTTCGCCGAATACATTTTTTTTAGTTGATCGACTATTACTCAATAACTTTTTAAGTCTGCTTAGCCGTGACAGTTTTCCTTTTAAATTCAACATATTTCCTACTCCCGTGAATTTTTTCATATTTCCAGAAACAACTGTTTAGCTGGTAGAAGGGGGAGACACTGGACTCTAACGATTTTTTTCACTTTAAAACTTAACATTTCACAAATGGATCCCTAAATCGGAAAATGATCTATCAGTACTGTTGTCGTTGGATCGTGTGGCACCCCATCGTGTGGGGTGCCACACGATGGGGTGGACGCAAAAAAAAAAACATCCCCGCTTGATGTATAGTGGAGATACCATAAAAAAAATATTTTTTAAAGATTTTATTTACCATTTTGTCGGCATCATTAATATGTGCGTTCATGCCAAATTACAGCTATGTAGGTCCTATAGTCTCTGAGCAAAACCGCGGACAGACAGACGGACAGACCGAAACTATAAGGGTTCCTTGTTGACTACGGAACCCTAAAAAGTGTGTTTTTTTAGTTTTTTAACTCTTATTATTCTCCCTTGTATATGTAGGTATGGCCAGGGTCAGTAGCCAACTTCACCCGTGGATTGTTTCATCTACTTCTCTTGTATTGATCCCAGGTCCCAACTGATAATAATTAAATCTTAACAGGTCAATTGCACAACATTAGTATAATCTAATTGTATAATTTATAGTGCAATAACAATATGTGACACATTAAATCCGCCCTCAGCTGCCCACACTTCCGCATTCTTATAACACATTACTCATAAGCTATAAGACATATTAATATACCCCAGCAAAAAGGTCCATATGTGTAGGTAAAAATAAATCCCAAAAAATTAAAAGCCCGTCGGAAAGCATTACGAAATTTAAAAAATATTTTTTTACGAATACGTTGGAGTTAAATGTGGTTGTTAAGCCTTTTTTTCCTTCGATAGATAGTTAAATGAGTAGCAAGCATTGTTGTGATTGCCAACCAAGACAGGCCAGGCCTTGAAGCCTTGTCCTAAACACCTACATCAAGTATTCTGAGGTTGGGTATCCTTTAAATAGTCATGAATTTAAATGAAAACTATAAATAATAAATCAAAGGTCCTCGTCCCAACTAAACGGGTAGAGGAATGCTTTTAAGAGACAATAGTAATTATAAACAATTTTCAACTTTTCTGCTCTGCTCAATTTTATTATACCTTTAATTTGATTAGTAAAAATGAATCAAATAAATTAACATTAAATAAATGCAAAAATTTACTACGGTCTACGCCGATACGAGTGAAGTATTTTTTTAATTAAAAACTTATAAAACTCTCAAAACATAAACTAGTAGGTATAGTTCGTAGCGTCAGATATTTATTTTATTCAAAACAAATTTGAATTGTTTAGTGTGGAATATAACATTTTTACGAACAAAATCATGGTAGAGCTCGTCCAATTTAAAATGACGCGCCCCTCTCTCGTATTAACAGTACCAAATTTCTCATTCATATCAACTAATGAAGTGGTGGGGCGCGTCATTTAAAGTTAGACAAGCTCTAGCTGGTTTGGTATGGCACTACGATTTACGAGTACCTAAGTGATTTTGGATCACTACCTTTGCCTTGCCATGCCTTTCAAATCCACTATAATTAATTTTTCTTTTTGAAAACAGAGAAGTATTTTCTATAAAAGATTAAAGAAGCTATTTTTAGTCGCAAATTAATATACGCAAATGGAACAATTTATATGTAAAAATAAATGTTTTAATGAAGGAGTGCGCGCCGCGTGCGAGCGGATTAATTTTAATCAATTCTGTGACGTTGTGGAAAATTTAAAGTTCGGTTCCTGAAACGGCAAGTATTGACAAAACTTTGGGCGGCGCAATTAAAAATAAACGCTTCGTCGGGCGCAGTTTTTGCCGCCGGCGACATTGCCAATATTCAAGTTTTTAATGTAATATATTTTCCGAATATTTTCTTTGAGACACGCTCCGAAATTCACATCGGAGCAAACATTATTAGGGAAATTGGCGTGGCCGATAAATTGTAGTGTTCGTATAGCGATGACGCTCAATTAAAATATTCCACTACAATTATCATGCATCGATATGACGTGTATTCAAAAATATACAATTTATTTTATCTTTACCCAGTGGCGGCCTTGCCCATTGCGAGGCTCTGGAAGTCACGTCTTTGCGAGGCCCTTTGTCCAACGGAAAAGTACCTAATTATCACAGCTTACTAAATAGTTACTAACTTGGTACCTATGTGATGCGAAAGTAGGTCTGGATGTTTGGTAGGTATTCGTTATGTTTGACGAGAAATGCTTAAGTGATACAAATAAATAAAATTTAAGTCAAAAAATCTGTGTTTTTTTTTTTTATTTGTTTGAGGCGAGGTCCCTGAAGAGCGAGGCCCCGGGCGATTGCCCTGATCGCCACTCCCTGGGGCCGCCACTGTCTATACCTACATTATGTTAATTCGAGAACAGTATGCTAGATGTACACAATGTTTAAATAAGTTATAACGAATTCTTTATTGAATAATTTCCTTAATTTTATTAATCTGTGGTAAGTTATTATCGCGCCAGATGATGCCCGCAACTACGTTGCGCAGAAATTCGCATATCGCTCGGAAACCGTGAATTTTCCGGGATGAAAAGTATCCTTTTTCGTTACCTAGGACCTAAAGTATCTCCATACCAAATTTTATCAAAATCGGTTCAGCGGCTTAAGCTTGAAGAGGTAAGAGATATAGGCGCACTTTCACGATTTATAATATTAGTATGGAAGTATAGATACAAGATTTTTAAATAAACGTTTTTTATCGTTTCGCACATTCTGGTTCGGTCGTATTTACCTATTAACCAAGACATAAGATTTAAGAAATATCAGACGAAAGCCATGTTTTTAAGCAAATTCAACGTTATGCAAGTCTCATCGGGGATTTCCTGGCAGTATCCGGGTCTAGTAATGTACGCTTGTACTGCTGTATTTTTATGTAAATCTGTAAGGAAGCTTGTTAAGGCCTCCCCGCTGCCAACAATCTAAATTTTATTTTTAATTCATGAAAGAGTTGTAAATACGCCGTTATTTATTAAATTGCAAGAAAATTCGAAAACAAACGGCCGCACTCACGAGACACTTAATGATGATTAAACTTCAATTTAATGAAGAGTTTGACAGATGATGTATGTCAAAATATTCATTTAATTACAGTTAAGACATTAATATTCGTCTCTGAGTGCGGCAGTAAAAGTGGTTACTTACGGTACCTATATGTACGTACGTAAGACAATGCCATTGCAGTAGGTATAGGTCTACCATAATCTGATGGCAAAAAATGAGAAAATAAAATGACTCTAGCAATACGGGGGTAATTGGAATAAAACATTTTGATCCGTTTTTTTTTCTTATAGCGACTGATTCTGTGTGTCAAAATCAAAATCAAAATCAAAATAGTTTTTATTCAGAGTAATTTTTTTACAAAAAAAATTCCGAACGTCGTAACTAAGGTGCCTACCACCGGTTCGGGAACTAACCCGGCGAGAAGAACCGGCGTAAGAAACTCGCACGGGGCCATCTTTTACTAAAAAGATGGAAAATTACAATTAAAAAAAATCATATAACAATTTTATGACTTCTAGCTATTTACAATAGGAAATATAAAAAAATAGCCAGTAGGAACCACCCTATTCCCAAGGTGTGTTGTCGTCGATGAAATCATTGATTTTATAATAAGCCTTAGCACACAAACGTTCTTTAACTACTTTTTTAAATTTATTGATAGAGAGATTATGAACGTTTTCTGGGATTCTATTGTACAGGCGTATACACTGGCCTTTAAAAGATTTGCTGACTTTGCTAAGTCTGATCACTGGTATTTCTAGTTTATTCTTATTCCTAGTGTTAAAACAATGATTGTCACTTTTCTTTTTGAAATTATTTAAGTTCTTTCTTACATACAGTACGTTATCCAAGACGTATTGAGATGTGACGGTCAGAATATTTATTTCCTTAAACTTTTCTCTTAAGGATTCACATGATGACATCTTATAAATCGAACGTATCGCTCGCTTCTGCAGCACAAATATTGCATTAATGTCCGCTGCATTTCCCCATAGAAGGATTCCATAGGATATAATGCTGTGGAAATAACTAAAGTAAACAAGTCGCGCTGTTTCTACATCAGTTATTTCTCTGATTTTTTTAACAGCATATGCTGCAGAACTGAGCCTCTCCGCCAGATTTGCAATATGCGGGCTCCACTGTAATTTACTGTCTATAGTTATACCTAGGAATACAGTGGTGTCCACTAATTTCATTTTTTCATCATTTAATAGTATATTGGTTTGTACTTGCCTAACATTTGGCAAACTGAACTTTAAACATTTCGTTTTGTTAGAATTTAATAGTAAATTATTAGCATTAAACCATTGTACTATTTTTGAGAGAGCACTATTTACCTCGTCGTAATTATATTGTTGTCGCTTCACCTTAAAAATTAGTGAAGTGTCATCAGCAAAAAGTACTATCTCATGCTTATCTTTAACTAGATATAGATGAGAAAAAGAAAGGGACCTAAAATAGATCCTTGTGGAACACCTAGCTTTATTTTACTACCATTAGACCTTTTAGAATTAACTTCTACTCTTTGCGTTCTATTTGCAAGGTAAGAACTTAACAGTTTTAGGGCCGTTTCCCTTATACCATAATGATACAATTTTCTGACTAGTGTAGCATGTTCGACACAATCAAATGCTTTGGATAGATCGCAGAAGACACCAAGTACATCCTGCGACCCCTCCCAAGCTTCAAATATACTACATAGAAGACTGATGCCTGCATCTGTTGTGGACCTACCTTTAGTAAAGCCAAATTGATTGTTATGTAACAAATGATTAACGTTAAAGTGAACTAGTAATTGATTTAGAATTATTTTTTCAAATATTTTACTAAAAGTTGGCAAAATAGACATTGGTCTATAGTTAGCTGGGTCAGACTTAGACCCAGCTTTCAAAAGAGGCATCACCTTGCTATGCTTCATTAGGTCAGGGAACACACCACTTTTGATACAATTATTAAAGACTAGAGCTAAGTGCGGAGCAATGATGTCAATTATTGATTTAATAACTCTTGTGGACATACCCCAGAGATCAGTTGTACTTTTAACATTCAACGATTTAAAAGTCTTAATAATATCTCTGGAGTCGATTTCTTTGAAAATAAAATTGACATTATATTCTTTGACATTTTCTTTAAGTAACCTTTCCGCAACTGCAGGTGAGGAATTTAAGTATTTTGTACTTGAGATCGGAATGTCAGCAAAAAACTTCTCAAAAACTGTCGCAACCTCAAGGTCAGAATTTACCTTTTTATTATCAATATAAAGTTCAAAATTTAGAGTTACGACAGGCGACTCTTCCAGTCTCATCTGCAATAATTTTCCAAGTAGTTTTCACTTTGTTCTTAGAGTTATTTATTTTTTCTTTTATGTGGAGGGCCTTCGCTGCATGACAGACTTTTCTAAAAATTTTTGAGTACTTCTTCACATATATTTTAAAAGATTCACTAGTGTTCATTGTTTTTTCGTCATATAAATCATACAGTCTTTGCCTGCTTACAATAATACCTGCATTTGCCCAGTTCTTAAAATTATTTTTATTATTATTTAAAGTGACCGTTTTAGCAGTAAATACAGAGTTGTATTGGCTTCTTACTTCTTTAAACAATACATTAAATGCTTCATCAGGTTTATTTGACAGCTCTAAGCGCTGAAGACTTGAAACCATTTTACTTCTAAATTTCTCAATACGTTTTGTATTTACAGGAGTAAACTCAATCTTTTCTTGAGAATTACTGTCACATTTAATATTAAAAGAAGCTAACTGTCCACGGTGATCAGAACTCAGAGCATAAATTATTTCTTTTTTACAGGGCATAATATTTGTAAAAATATTATCAATGCAAGTGGCAGTTGTTTCACAAACTCCAGTTGGTTCATAAAATGAATTAATTAGGTTATACGATTTCAATAAGGATGTGAATCTAACAGTGGTGGAGTTTGTGTCTAATAAATTAATATTGAAGTCATACTAAAACCTTTTTTTTAGATGCACATACTTTAGTCAAAACTTGTTCCATTATTTGTTCGAAAGTATCGTATGAACCTGATGGAGGCCTGTATACGCCAACAATAATAAGGTGGCTCAACTCAGTACAAGCTACTTCGATTATTCGTTCAGAAGAGAGTTTTACAATATCTTTTCGTTGTTTAAACTTTAACTTTTTATGAATTAATATTAAAGAGCCACCTCCACCACCAGCCAGTGATTACAAAAGTTAAATATTAATTCGTGATTACTCAGCCAGTGCTCTGTTATACACATAATATATATGTTATATTTATTTAGAAACAGTTCAATATCTAATTATTTTCCTATCATCCCTTGCAAATTCTGATGTATATGGTTAAAATTAAAATTACAGCAACTCCCATTATTTTTGGTAGTTTCCCGGTGGTGGGCATCTAAACTATGAATGTTATATACATCGCTAGAGTGAGCCTCTGTTGTCTTAGTAACTAATTTAAATTATTTGGAACATATTCCAAACGGTTGTCTGTACAGTTATTTAAAATAGTTGAATGCTCAATAAAAGCAATGTTTAGTTTAGCCAATTTGTTGGCTTGTCTTAAAACTAAAAAATTAAATAGCCATCTGGCTATATGTCTTGTAAAAAATTATGATAAGAAAAACTTATCATATCGTCGTATCCTAGGAATAAGGGCGCTATTGCAAAAACCCTACTTTACAGGAGAAGGTTTTTTGTGTTTATTTAAAAATATTGCTAAACAACTTTTAGAAATTAATTATGAAATTATCGCATAACTACGTAGCGGTTGCTATGAAATTTAAAATGATACGTTTAATTTGATATTTCGGGTAGATTTGTCCCTTATTTCTTTTTTCGGCGGGGTAAAATAAGTCTCGCCAGACACAAGTAACGTTATGCCTTTTTTGTACGGATTCAATGGGGTCGTGAGAGCATTTATGTCTTTTTACTGATCATTATCAAATAATTTACTTTTTAAAACCACATTGAAAAATCATCCAAGTGCGAGTTGGACACGCGCACAAAGGGTTCCGTACCATTATAGAGTAAAAATAGCCAAAAATTTGTGTTTTTTGTATGAGAGCCCCCTTAATTTTTTAGTTTATTTTAATTTTTTCGTCAATTTTTATTTAAGTATAAATACAACGGAACATTTTTTCAAGAGCTTACCTGTTGCTATTATTGACATAGAGCAAAAAATCACGTTTGTTCTATGGGTAATCGGAGCCCCCTTAAATATTTAATTTATTTTGTTTTTAGTATTTGTTGTTATAGCGGCAACAGATATTATACTCAATCTGTGAAAAGTTCTTGAGACAGAGCCTGGAGACAGACGGATGAACAGACAGATATCGAAATCTTATTAATAGGGTCCCATCTTTACCCTTTGGGTACGGAACCCTAAAAAACAATATAAATAGGCATATGGAAAAAACATACTTTAAAGCGTTTTCTATTTCTCGACCCTGAAATCAATCATAATAACTATTGGTTTCCTTCAACTTGTATTTATAAGTGTACTAGATGACGCCCGCAACTTCGTTGCGCCAAAATTCGTTTATCGTGCGGGAAACGTACATTTTTCCGGGATAAAAAGTATCCTATGTCCTTTCCCGGGACTCAAAGTATCCCCATACCAAATTTCAGCGACAGAGACAAGAGGTAACAGACAGACAGGCAGACAGAGAGACAGACACACTTTCGCATTTATAATATTAGTATGGAAGTATGGATATGGATTAAAAAAACGTGATAAGACTTCGCAGTTTTATGACAGTTATTTTAAATTACCAAATAACATTATAACCAACGACTAGTTACTCTGACTATAGCATTGGTTAACTTTTATGACAATTAGATTAGCCAAGAGCCAGCGATAGCCAGATTTTTATCATTTTATAAAAGCTGAAAGTTTTCCTGTATGAATGAACAGTAACTATAGAATTTCGATCGCGTTTAGGAGGTATTCAGTTTTGAAGGTCTACCTAGCCTTCGATACAGTGTAAAGCACTTTTCTTTTCTTACTTCTTACGGAAATGTAGGAATCTCATCTCAAAGTGTCGGGCATTTTTGACACTTGCTTTATACTACCAGACACCCTTAATTATTCACTAAAATGCCAAAAGTATTACACTTTAAGGTGGTATGGCAGTGGGTAATAACTGGCATAAGTTGTCTGGCAGTAGGGAGCTACTGTCATAAGGGTCCGGTAGTGGGAGACGAGATTCATACAGTTATCCCTAGGAAAAAAAATTGCCTTGTATTTTATCGAAGGTGCGGTAGACTTTCAAAACTGGATACCTCCTAAAGTATCCGCGACCGAAGCTCTATAATAGTTGCTTGCCGTTCTTACGTCTATATGAGATACTAGCTTTTGCCCCCGGCTTCGGCCGCATGGAATTCGAAAATCGCATAAAAACACGAATATTTTAGGAACATGATGTTTTTCCAAAACCAAAAGTAGTCTATCTTACTCTTCATTCTTTCAACTAAGTTTATGCTACAAATCATGTCGATTAGTTGCTTCGCTAGGGCGTGAAGGAAGGACAAACAAACATACTTTCCCATTTATAATATAAGTATAGGTTATTTAGCATATTATAGGTACAGGAAAACTTTCAGTTTTTATAAAATGACGAAAGTCTGGCTGTCGCTGGGTGGTTTAGCTGTATGAGTAGTTACAATATGACGGAGCGGTGCCTATTCTACTCCAACATCAGCTTAGCATGATAACGCCAATATTTTGTATTTTTCAAATGCAAAAATACAAAAAAAGCTCAAATCATAATGTGGAATATTATTTTATATTTGAATATTCTTGTAGCACACAACCTTTAACTGTTTTTCTATACTACGGAAAAAGCCACAAAGCTCACTGCGGCTTTTTAACAAAATTTATAACAAAACATTATAAACTTTCAATTATATACTTTTCGAAATGGTGAATAAATAAAAGGCAAATTCATGTAATAATTTTTCCAATAATAACTGTTTAAATAAAGAAAAATTAAAGAAATAAATTTCGTACATAGAAAAAGGCAACAAAAGCCATTAGGGCAAACGATTCCCTAGTATTAGTACTAAGAGACGATTCCGTGGAAAAAGGCCACAGACGCAATAGTGTCTTTTTTCCAGGTAATTACTTTTAAGAATGTAAAACAATTTTTGTACTTACTGTGTGTTCCCTTTAACGGTTTTTCGTCACAACCTGCTTCATTTTTAGGCACAGCTAATTTCTGTCTCCTCCGTTTCATTTTAATTTAAAGCAAACGTCTAATTTAAACAAGGAACAGTGCAATGACGTATTTCGCGAGTTCGCGGAATATTGGCGGGGTGGCGCAAGCGCCTCGTCCCCGCCCCGCGCGTCCTTTCACGCATTCTAAGAAAACGGCCACTGAAGCCTATGTTGCTTTTTTCACCGGGGAATTTAAGAGCTAACAAATGTGGCAGTTTAAAAAATATAATTGACTGGTTATTAAAATTAACTTTTTATTATTTTTTACACTGAAGGTTATAGATAATGAGCTGCTGATTTCGATTTTGCAATAAAAATAAAAAGCCATAGTGACCAGGGCGCCCTTATTCCTAGGATACGACGATATGTCAGATTACTTAACCTAGAACTTAAAATATTATTAATATCAACCACATCTATTTGTGGGACATTGTTACTTAAAAGTATACAATTTTGATTGGTAGCACTACATAGTAGGCTGTTCAACTTATACCTAATGTAATTTTCATTACTCTCGGGTGGCAGTTTTTTATTTGACTCTTTGATGTAAGGAAAGGTAAACAGAATAATTTTTCTAATATTTTCTTTGTTACTACTTAAAGTGTCTATATAATCTAGCATTTGTTTTCTGTTCAACTTTCCTCTTCTCCCGACTAATATAACTAAAATTGTGTTGGGGCAGCAGGTAGAATTAATTGCCCGGCTAATTATTTGTTCATATGATGCCCCGGGCAAGCAAGTACTAGTTACTTTTTGTCCCAAACACAATTTTTTCAGGTATATGCCAACACCATGGCCTATTTCATCACAATAAATGCTGATGGAAACAGCCTTGGGGGCACATGTCTGAATCTTACAGTAATCGGAGTCAGTAGGAGCCTTCACCGTTGAGCAGATAACTGAACTATTATTATCATTCTGTGAATGACCTAATTTTATAAGGCAATTACAATTGTTATACAAGGAATTAACACGTTCCTTATTATATCGTCCAATTTCTATTAGTTCATCCATCGCAGCAATATGTGCAGAAATTTCTTTTTGTGCAAATTCATACTTTTGTTGAATATGAGTTAAGGAAGAGTGCAAATCTGATATTTCTGCTTGAAGGCTACTTACATCCTCCTCATAGCTAAGTCTTGTCTGTTCTAACTCTTTACAGCAACTTAATAATTTATTTTTAATGGTATTTTTATTCTTTGATAAATTATTAAGATGCTTTACAATTTTTTTGTTTTTTTTCATTAATTGCTCGGTTTTCCTAATACATTTCTTAACTTTGATGTATTTTTTTAATTTCTTTTTGGCGTCCATAAAATGATAATTATTTATTGTGTCATCTCCAGTGACATATATGGTAGTTATGTTATTTTTTGATAATACCTTGCTATTACCCAACAGTTCATCGTACAAAATTTGTGTTTCTTCAGATTTTTTGCTGTTCATTTGGTATTCAAGAGACTTTATATAGTCCTGAGCATCCTGCAGCTTCTTTTTAATATTATGTGTGTCTTCTAGACATTGTTCATACTCCAATCTACAATTATCAAAACTGTCCACGACACTCTGTAGTTCCATGTTACGGTCACAGATAAGTTCATATTGTTGACTTAATTTATTAAGTTCCACTTTTAAATTTGCATTCTTTTCCAAAATTAATAACATTTCTTTTTCACTTTCATCACGTTCAATAAGTAGCTGTTGACACTGTTCCTTTGAGTCCTTCAGCTCCTGAAGAGCAACCCGGAGCTGTTCTTCTGTCTGGCGGGCTACTTTTGAAATTGAATTTGTTCCTGATATCTGAAACTGAACACAAAAATTATTTTATGGGATGAATTTGTAAAGCAAAATATGTTCACCTTCTGCCCAAGTCTACTTGTCAGCCCCAAATTTTGTTTCAATTGCACAGTATGCACAGGAAAAAGTTGAAATTAATGTTGAAAAATGAATAGGTAGATGGAAAATAAAGTTAAGTAATAAATAAAAGAAAAAGATCAGGAAAGACAGAATAGACAGATTAAAGTAGTGACTGATATCTGTGTATACTGTACTTTAATAATGTTTATATCAAATAATATTTGTATTATGAAAATTTGAGAAAGACAAAGTTACATGTTATTTAGAATCTACTATTCTACTTTTAAAGTACATTATTATAATAAACTGTTAAGTTATAGTGTTGATGTTGTAATTTTATCTACTTTGCTCTAACAACAGTTAAGGCAAGAGATAAATGCCTAAAAGAATGGTAATTTGTGTGGGTTTTGAATGTACTTTAAATATTTATTATAGACTGTAAAATGTATAGTTATGACTTAATATTCTTATGTTATATTAAAAGGTTAGGTAATAATATTTTGTTAGGGTTTATGAGTCGGCTATAGTGTGTTCATCATCTTTTAAGCTTCCACAAGTGTTAAGCTAAGAGAGAACTAACAAAGCTAAAGTGTATTCCTTGTATAAGTTACTCTATGTAACTTTCGTACGGTGTTAGACATATGATACTATACTATATTGAGCAGTAGATGAATGTTAAACATGCAAATATAAAAATTTATCCAATGATCAAGGATATTTTTAAAAATCTGCTGTCAAAATTGCCATCAAATTCTGGTAGACCTATACGTAGTATGTAATATGTAGCAATTAGCATTATCGTCTAGGTGACCTACCACTATCACAGAATATAATATATTAGCTACTATCAGACACTTTTTTAATATGATTCCCATCAAAATTAACTCAGTACCTACATTTTTAAACCACAAGTTAAAACGCTCAAGTGACGATTTTAAAGAAAATTTTAGGGTAAGTATATTTTTCATACTTTGGAAGCTTTTGGAACGCTCCAATTATCGTTTGAAATAATTTATCCCACAGATACATTCTGGCGGGAACTTTTAAACGAAATCGCATTGAAACTGTCGGGCAACTAATTTGGGGAATGCTCAGAAATTTCTCATTTTCAGAAGAAAGAGCGGCGCGCTTCAACTTTAAAAGAAATGAGTTTGTGTGGATGCTGATAAATAATAGCCAGCAATAAAAGACACGGAATGGGATCCAACTTCTAACGACGCTGGAGAGGATTTTAGAAAAATTGACCAACGGAATTTTAAGATGTCGGCACTTAAAAGGAATATAAAATAAATAGTTAGGGAGGGAAATAGGGGATTTCGCGACAAGATCGAGCGTGTCAGATTAAGCTTGTATAGGCTTCCGACATGTGTCTGGTTATTATGGTATAGGAATCAGATTTCTCACGTGGTGGGTTAAAAAAAAGTTATTTTCGAATATTGAAATGTCATCGGATCTGTCAAATTAAGATAGGGGATATTAAGTATACCCCAAAGAAGCTTCCATATAAAGCACTGACGATTCAAAGGTTGGGTAAGCCTGTAGGGACATTTGAAAATATAAAAAAATAAAGTTTCATATTTTACTAACTAAGAGTCGCAGATATTAATTTATGTTGCACTAAGCTAAATTATTTACTCCTTGTTGTCTAAAATCTTGCTATAATTAACCTAAATAAGCAATTCTGATTATATTTTCTTTTTCATAACTTTAAAATGGCTGCAGTTTCTGAACAGCTTTACCTAATGACCTTTTTATCAGTTTTACCTAATGTAAAAAACCTTCTAGGTCTCTATGACGCTCGAGTGACTACACGAATAGCACCCTGGGCTCCCCTACTAAAATAGTGGACTTTTAGACAAGCCTGACGCGTTATTTCATATTATACAGTATATTTCAGAATTGGCTTAAAATGATTTGTGAACTGATATTAAAAATACACAGAATATCCATTCAAAATTACAAAAAAAGGTTGAAAATAACAGGAAATGCTGCAGTTTAAATTCCATACGCAAAGTTGCAGGTAAAATTTAGTGGTTATTACGCTTTAGCAAGCTAATATGCAGATTATTGTGGAGAGCGGAGCCGCGTGAAATTTCATTTAGAATAATGCAACCCGCCCATAGACTTACATATATTACAGATGGGGCATGCCGAGGATCAAAACGTCCCACTTATACATTCAGCAATTTAATTTTTACTATATCAGATATAGAACCCGCGAAACCTAGGTTTGCTTAGACTTTAAAGAAAATGTTTGGTTTCCTAGGTAGTTAGACCGCTTTTTTCTTTCCGATAACCCCACATTCTCTTGGAAATTATTGCAACCGTTGCCGAACAATCAATTAAAATAAAATACAAGATTGTACAAAAAGTAGAATAATGTCATGTGTGTTCAGATTCGGACTTCAATTCGATTCGATGGCTTCACATAACATAACTTGCATTAAAGAATTTTGCGCTGCGGGCATCATCTAGTTGTCCAGGTTCCTGGGCGGAGTTCAGACTTTCTAGTTTCAGTATAGTACTCGTTCAACATAAAGGCCGTGTTCACACCAAACCGACTGTGAGCCGCCGAACGTTTCGCAGTTTATTGTATTTCCATACATATTCACTTTTTCGTTCACACCTAACCGACAATATGCCATTACGCTAGGCGTAGGCGCGGACATTCGATACCGTATATTTTCACTTTCACACTGGGGCTCACAGTGAGCCTACTCACATTCAGCAGCGTATAGTCAGTTTGGTCTGAACACGCGCAAAATATGTCCATATCAAATTTCAGCAAAATCGGTTCAACGGTTTGGACGTGAAGAGGTAACATAAAGACAGACGCACTTTCGCATTTATAATATAAGTATGGATAATAATTACTGAATAATGTTTGGTGTATCACGTCTTCATAACACGAAAGTCTGTAAGCCTCCTAATGTGCACAGTAAGGTTTGTTTTGTTCTAGATGTAATGAACAAAAGGAAGCAATGTTCGCATTAAATCTAAGCTATTCATACCACCTGAATGACGCGAATATAAAACGTTGCTATTTTTTGCGAAATGTTTAAATAAATGTAAATTTTAACCGTTTAGTGTTGCACATAATTAAAAGCATTAAATAAATAAAAAATCATGACTGTTTATATAATAAGGGTGAATTTCAACATGTCCATTTTTTATTATTATTTCGGTGAATTTTTTTGTTTCGAGCGAACTTTTTTGATTCGAGAATCACAAGAGCAACAAAAAGACCTCCAAGAAAAAGCGCTTGGGGCTATAAAGGATGTTAGTGACACGGTGGTTAAGCTTCATAAAGATGTCGACGTTATAGAAGAAGGAGTTACCGGGCTAGGAGTGGATATGGAAAATGTGAAAACCGGCCTCACAGAACTACAGAAGTGGAAAGTGCGCCTAGTGAAACTTACGGAATGGCACAAGGGCCAAAAGTAAAAGTGCCGCCATACGACGGCACTACTTCTTGGAACGCTTATCGTCAGCAATTCCAGACTGTTGCTTCTGCCAACGGGTGGACTGAAGAACAATACCTGACCGCTCTCACTGTTGCGCTTAGAGGGCAAGCTTTGTCGGTACTGGAAGCATATACAGCCTACAGGAAATGGGTTCCAAGACCTGATGGAGGCACTTGAATCCAGATACGGGGAGCGACACCTGGAGCATATGTTCCCTGCCCAACTGCGTGACAGAGTCCAACGCTCAGAAGAGGGACTACAACAATGGGCGTTGGAAATTGAAAAACTTATCAAGAAGGCACACTTAGGAGCCGACGCCAAGATGGTTGACACGAACATTGTTCAAGCATTTGTCGACGGAATTAAAGACCTGGAGGTCAGAGCTGCAGTAAGGCTTGGTCACCATACCTCGCTAAAGGAAGCATTGGCGCATGCTTTGGAGGTCGAGGCTGTTCGCCATGACATACAGCTGACCCATAAGATCCGCAAGGTCTCTGAGGAAATCATGGAAGTTAAGGCTCCTACTAGGAAAATATTTGAAGCCATGTGCTATAAGTGCGGTGAGAGATGGCCAGGATGGAAAGGATCGAAGAACAAATTGAGGAGCTGAGCAAGCAAGCGATTTCGTCCCCTGCCCGGGATAAGGGGAATAAGGGGGGAGGGTAGGGATGGTAAGAGAAGGGAATAGGGGAGGGAAGGGAAGGGAATAGGGTAGGGGATTGGGCCTCCGGTAAACTCACTCACTCGGCAAAACACAGCGCAAGCGCTGTTTTACGCCGGTTTTCTGTGAAAACGTGGTATTTCTCCGGTCGAGCCGACCCATTCGTGCCGAAGCATGGCTCTTCCACGTATTAACGTAGAAACACATAGCAACGGAGAAATACCACGTTCTCACAGAAAACCGGCGTAAAACAGCGCTTGCGTTGTGTTTCGCCGAGTGAGTGAGTTTACCGGAGGCCCAATCCCCTACCCTATTCCCTTCCCTTCCCTCCCCTATTCCCTCTTAAAAGGCCGGCAACGCACCTGCAGCTCTTCTGATGCTGCAAGTGTCCATGGGCAACGGAAGTTGATTTCCATCAGGTGACCCGTCCGCTCGTTTGCCCCCTTATTCCATAAAAAAAAGGACTAGGTGGCGAGTATTGGACAATGTGGAGAAAGCCCCGATAAATGTTACCTTTCAGGCCCGGAACGGAAAAACGCACAGGAATGCAGACTCACTTTCACAAAGGCCGTATTCGGTAGGCTACAAACATTGTGTTACGCAGGAATCTGAGGTAACATCAAAGCCAACGAGAACTAGTACTTTGGGTCTCTTGGAGAATGATGCTATGAGGAAGGCTCAAGAAAGAGATGACGACCTTCGGCACATCATCACATGGAAGAAACGGGGTGCCGGGTGACGTAAAACCAATCTGGAGTGAGGTTGCACCCTAAGGCGTACTGGGCGCAATGGGATAGTCTGATACTTCAAAATGGAATACTTTACCGGAAATGGGAGAAGACTAACGGCAAAGAGAGAGTACCGGATGTTCTCCGTGAAATGCACGATGGCGTATCTCCTGATACGGTCATCTAGGTGTAAAGAGGACGTTAACAAAAGTGCGAGAACGATTCTACTGGTTGCATTATCGAGATGATGTGAAGGATTGGTGTCGCAAATGTACTACTTGCGCTGCAGTGAAGGGACCACAGACAAGGAGCCGTGGGAAACTGCGCTTGTATAACGTTGGCGCACCGTGGCAACGAATTGTAGTTGACGTAGCTGGGCCATTTCCTGTATCGGAATCGGGAAACAAGTATTTTATGGTCGTCATGGATTACTTCACCAAATAGCCCGAAGTGTTCGCCATACCAAACCAGGAAGCTACAACAGTTGCTTCTAAGCTAGTCGAAGAAGTGATATCTCGATTTGGTGTGCCTCTAGAAATCCATTCTGATCAGGGCAGGAATTTCTAATCGCAGGTCTTCCAGGAAGTGTGTAGAATTTTGGGCATGCATAAGACGAGGACCACCGCGTACCATCCACAGTCTGATGGAATGGTTGAGAGATTTAACCAGACTCTTGAGGGGCATTTGGCGAAATTGGTAGATGACAAACAAAAGGATTGGGACAAGTATATACTGCTCTTCCTCCTGTCGTACTGTACCGCCGAGCATGAGAGCATAAAACCTACCCCGGCGTATGTAAATTACGGTAGAGAACTTCGAGTTCCAGTAGACCTCTTGACAGGAGGGTTACCGGAGGAACCAAAGACCATACAAGACTATGTCTGCGATTTAAGGAAAAATGATGCGCTATAATATACACGTCATGGTTCGGGAAAATGGGCTACAGTCAAGTGAGAACATGAAGACCAGACACGACCGGAAAGCGAACACGAGCGGCTTCGAAGAAGGGTCACTGGTGAGGCTGCATAACCCAACTCACCGAAAAGGGAAATCTCCAAAGTTGCAGACCAAGTGAGACGGTCCATACAAAGTAGTTATCCGATTGAATGGTGTGACTTACAGGATTCAAAAGCAACCAAGAGGGACATTCAAAGTGGTACACATAGACCGTCTGACGCGTTACCATGGCAGTAACAACGATGCTTGGGACGAGCATCTCTAAGAGGGGAGTAGTGTTACGAATACGGACACACAGAGCCATCTAGCATCAAACCAACGCAACTTATCGAGGAAATTCAGACAGCGTAAATCCGCTATTCGATACTAGATGGCGTTAGGCTTCCAGAAATATACCACACTTGTTTACGCGAATCGGGTTTATTCTAGAAAGG
Source organism: Cyaniris semiargus (assembly GCA_905187585.1). Taxonomy (NCBI): domain Eukaryota; kingdom Metazoa; phylum Arthropoda; class Insecta; order Lepidoptera; family Lycaenidae; genus Cyaniris; species Cyaniris semiargus. The sequence goes on along the minus strand of LR994554.1, from coordinate 8,218,826 downwards.
AATGTTTCGGAACATTCTGAGATTCGCCTCGGCCCATATAAATAATTGCAGGCAGACAGGCCGGCAATTCAGTTCAGTTCAAGAGATCTTCAAGGCGACTTCGGAGTGAAAACAAGTGATCAATAATGAGTGAACCAGTGAAACTTACGACTTGGCTACGAGTTACGACCTAGGACAGTGACAGTGCTTAGTGTTTGGACCTAATGCTAGTGAATAAAGTCTTCAAGAGAGTCAGTAGGTCTTTCTCTCCAAATCCTTGGAATTCTAGCGGGCTAGCACATAACAATATAACTAGAAAACACACAAATGCTTAACATCGACCATTTATTGTACAGTAGATGAAAAAGGTCTTATTACGATATTTAGATCGTAAAAGAAACTTGGGGGATACGGAGAGTAAAACTATTACGGTGGGGATCTTTAAGCGAGTTTGTTCGTTTCGCTCGGTCATCTGAATCTAACGGAATTATTTCGTGCACCTTAAACTTTAATTAAACTCGTGAACTGAGAGTTTTTGTTGCCGTCGGTTCAGTTACAAAGTTAAAAGGTTCGGAACAGTAAATAATAATGTTGCAAGATTAGAGTTGCGAGAAGTTTCCGTAATAGGAATTCAGCACTATCATCAAATTAATACTTAGTAACTTCTTAGGTCTCGTTGCGGTACTCGTACGGGGTAGTCGTGTGTACTACGTATTAAAACTCAGCTAAAAGAAAAGATCGAGTTATATATTTCCTGTAACGAAAAAATGCCTAAACAGTTTTCTTTGGCCAAATTGTTTAAATCGTACGATATTGTCGATATAGAAAATGGTAAGTACCTAAACCCCTTTAAAATTCGTTTAGATATCGGAAGTGAACTTAGCGCACAGAAAATTGAAAATTGTCAAGAATTTTTAGATAAAGGATGGAGAATGACGAGAGCTATGGAATGGAACTATTCATATGGTGTAATAAAGGATGTGGACTCTGATCTGTCTGAGGAAGAAATATTTAAATCCATTTCATGTAATGACCCAGCGAAAATAATGTCAGTTCGTCGGCTACAAAAGCGCAGCAGAGAAGGTGAGGGATGGATACCAGGTGAGGCGGTACGAGTATGTTTTAAAGGTACATTTATTCCTCAATACATATATGTCGATGGTCTACGTATTAGAGTTAATCCCTACATCTTCCCCGTCTCGCAGTGCTCAAAGTGTTGGAAGTACGGTCATACTTTAAGTAAATGTCCCAATAATAAAATTGTGTGCCCGAAATGTGGGGATGGCCATAGTAACTGCGAAACGAGGAACTACAAGTGCGTTAACTGTTCCGGAAACCATATGGCTTTGCACAAAATACAATGCCCTGTATTTATAAAAGAAAAAAGGTTGCGAGAAATTATGATGGAGTTTAATTGCACTTATAGGAAAGCCTTAACTATTTATGTTCCCCCTTCTAGCCCCGCATCCGATCCTCCGATAACACAGCAAACTTCCAACATATCAGACTCGACTGTTGCAATTGATTTAGAAAATGAGCCTAATACTTCGGCTTTTCCTTATTTACGAGCGGTGATGAAAAATGTTGCGCAGAAACGAAATATCTCCCGAAATGATAAAGAACGTTCGTATCAGTTCAACTCCAAAAGTCCACCCCCCAGTTATGGAAAAAACACCAGTCACAGACTCGAAGTTAGAGGAGGAGAAGGAGCAAGAAGTTCCATCACATAAGTCCGTTAATGTCGAAGAGCTTATAGTCCGAATAAAAGGAATTATATTTTTAAAAGGACTACCTATAGGGACTAAATGTAAGAATGTTATTAAGTGTTGTTTAGAGTGGATTATTTTGAGTGTGGTAGAATATGTTTCAGACTGGCCTATATGTAAATTACTGTGTGATTATTTCTTTTTAAATTATGGAACCTAATAAAATTAATTTTAGACTAAACATAGCTCTAGCAAAATTAATAGATTTAGAGCACGTCTTATTTGATATGAAGATTCACATTGCTTGTCTTGGCGAGACGTGGCTGGAACCCTACAGTGTTTTTAAGGTGAGTAATTATACTGTTTATCGCAATGACAGGAACGACGGGTATGGGGGCGTGGCTATACTCGTACATAAATCGATTAAATCAAGTTGTTTACACTTTAATAGTAAAAATTCCGGTATAGAAATCGTTTGCGTTAGGATTTATAATTGCCCACACCTAGAATATATTATTTCGTTATATTGCGCCCCATCAGTCCATACATCCAAAGAAGATTGGGATTACATTTTCAGTAGATTTGATAAAAAAACTGTTAATATTGGGCGATTTTAATGGCCACTTCACTAATTGGTCCCACAAAATAGATCAAAGGGGTTCCCAAATATATGACGCACTCGTCGATTCAAATTTAGTAAGCCTCAATGATGGGAGACATACACGCATAAAATTATCCAATAATGAAATTCAACAATCTTCTCCGGATATCTCGTTGGCAACTATTGACGTAGCGTATAGGTATTATTGGGACGTAAGCAGTGAATCGTTAGGAAGCGACCACCTTATTATCCAGATCACTTCTCATGTTACGTATAATACCTACAGTAATTCACCGAGAAGATATAATTTAAAAAAAGCAGATTGGAATCAATATCGCAACACGCTAGAAAAACTTTTTACTAACTTTCATATACTTGATAATAGTGACCCTCAAAATTTATATAATTCTTTTGTTAACTTAGTATATATATCGGCAAATAAACACATTCCATTTATACGACCAAAGGTAAATCCTGCTGATAATTTTACCCCCAAACCGTATTGGAATAGTTTGTTGTCTAAATTAGTAGCTGAAAGACGGTTAGCCTTATCTAAGTTCCGACGTAACCCCACCCCTAGTAATTATGATATTTTAAAAAACAAAATTAAAGCTGCTCAAAAACAAATACGTATAGCTAAACAAGAGGAATGGCAAAAATTCTGCTCAGTTTTAGATGAAAAAACATCCCAATCAGCCCTTTGGAAAAGTATGAGGTGGTTCAAGGGGTTAAATACCCCTAGACAACATATAAACAACGATATGGCGTATCAACTTCTACAAAATTTAGCTCCTGATTATGTTTTGAATAAACTTCCGATACTTAATTCCTCAAATTCAATATTAGAATCGGCTTTTACAAGAAATGAATTCGATGTTTGTTTACGTCATTCTGACACTACACCGGGTAGTGATAACATATCATACTCCATGTTTTTAAATTTACCTGAAAACAGAAAAGAAATTTTATTACACATTTACAATTTAATATTTATGAATGGCATTATTCCCGATCAATGGCGTAACATAACTGTCGTTCCTATCCCCAAACCTGGTAGGGATCCCCAGTCTGTGTCCGCTATAAGACCCATTTCGTTAATCTCCTATCTATGTAAAGTATTTAACAATATTATACTGAATAGAATAGAGTGGTACTTAGAGAGTAAAAATATTCTGTCCGATTATAATACCGGTTTTCGCAAATGTAGATCTACTATAGACAATTTGTCTAGAATAGTTTCGAGTATTCAAGTAGGTTTTTCCAAAAAAACATCACACTTTAGCATGTTTTATTGATGTAGATAACGCCTACAATAATGTTAATACGGAACGTTTAATTACGAAGATGGATAGCATCGGTCTAGGTAAAAAAATATGTTTATATGTATGGAATTTTTTTAAGGATAGGAAGTTGAATATAAACACAGGTAGTATTTATTATATTATGGAGACTAGCCTCATTGGGTTTGGCTCAAGGTGACCTCTTATCCCCCACCCTCTTTAATATTCTGTTGATAAATGTAATTAAGCCTCATTTTACTGTATGTACCTCTCAATACGCCGACGATTTCATAATGTACACAACAAATCGACACATTGAAATTTCTAGAATAACGTTACAAGCAGCGTTAAACCTATTTGTTAATAAACTCGCTAATGTAGGTTTAGATGTGTCGACTACAAAGACGAAGGTATGTATTTTTCATAATAAACATCGATTTGATACAGTTTCTCTTTACGTAAATGGTCAACTTTTAGAAATAGTGAATGAGGTCAAATATTTAGGTATCTGGTTGGACCAGAAGTTGCGTTGGTCTAAGCAAATAAACGATTTAGTAGATAGGACGTCTAAATTTATTAATGCTTTTAAAGTTTTATCTGGTCCTGGATGGGCGGTTCACCCAATTCATTTGAGACGAATATATATTTCATGTATTAGAAGTAAACTTGATTACGCATGTTATATTTATGGTAACGCTTGCAAGACACATTTAAATAAATTAGATAAAATACAAAACATATGTATGCGAGTCGTAGGTGGTTTTATTAGGACAACTCCCATTCATATAATGGAGTCCGAGCTTTGCCTACCTCCTCTGTTTATTAGAAGGCAATATCTTGCTGCTAAATATTATCTTAAAATTAAGTCCTTCTCAAATAATAATGTATTATTCGTTTTGCAAGAATTAGATTCTTTGTGTCAAAATCCTTATTGGAGATGTAAAAACAAACCTGTTCTTATATTAGTCCATAATTACCTTAAAGATATGTCTATATATGTATGTACACAATTAAGTATGTTTTCACTTGAAACTTGGGTCAGCAATGTGAATCTTAAAAATGTTATTAGTCCTAATATTGAATTTGTGAACAGAGCAAAAGAAAATTATAGTGTTTCCGATTTAAAACACATTTGTAATGAATTTATTACGGAAAAATTTGTGGATTATTATAAAATCTATACGGATGGATCAAAATATAATAACAAGAGTGGACTCGCCATGTCATACATGGACTCAACTAGACATCTCAATTAAATTACGGGTTGAAACAGAACTAATATCAATAATGTCTTTAGAACTGATTGCTATTTTAGAGGCTATCACGTACATTTCTTCGTTCAAACCGGGCAACTTTGTAATACTCACCGACTCCAAAAGTGCGCTTCAGCATGTGGCTCGGTGTACCTCGAATGGTCGAGGAACACCGATAGCCTACAACACGATTGACGCTTTACTTAGCCTTTCTGCTCAGATTAAGAAAAAAAAGTTAGATTAAAAACATTGGGTTGCACTCAGGGAGTGCCGGCAGAAAGCGCAACAACAAGAGCATGCATGCATTTTAGCCGTGCGGTAGAAAGAAGAAATAATATTTCCTCTCGTCGTCGGAGACTCTGCCTCCATCTTATAAATTTTCGATCAGGTCTTGAAGAAATATTATTTTGTTTCATATGTTTTTTTTACATAAAAACATTTAACCCTCAATTCACTTTCTGAGTCCCAGGGACTCACATCAAAATTTTAAACGGCCATAATTCAAAAGTTTTAGTAGCTATAGGTCTACCAGAATCTGATGGCAAAAAGTGAGAAAATAAATTGACTCTAGCAATACCGGGGTAATTGGAATAAAACATTTTGATCCTTTTTTTTTCTTATAGCGGCTGATTCTGTGTGTTAAACATGCAAATATAAAAATTTATCCAATGATCAAGGATATTTTATGAAAATCTGCTGTCAAAAATTGCCATCAGATTCTGATAGACCTATAGTTTCCCCCACATCTCAGTACCTTCATATAGTGACGCGGGCGACGTGGTGCCGAGAGGATGAGTGCGCACATACCATAATATATTTTGGTGAGTTATTACGCCGAGTGAGTCCCAGTACTCATACTAGTTAATTATGTTATAAATGATTATTCTTATTTATTCTCTCTCGCTGTTCTTCAGCCTGTGCTTAAGTCATTATTATCTACCTGAGGCGCTTATGGCAACAATAGTGGTGCCTGTTGTCAAAAATAAAACTGGCGATGCGTCTGACACGAGTAACTATCGGCCCATCTCACTTGCTACCACGGCTGCTAAAATATTTGACAGTGTATTGCTAGGTACCCTTACTAAATTTGTTTCAATCCACGATGCACAGTTTGGATTCAGAGAAGGTGTGTCAACATAGAGTGCTATTTTAACTCTCAAACACACTGTCAAATATTATACGATGAGAAGGACTTAGGAAGGACTGTTTCCTTGACTTGTCCCGGGCGTTCGACCTGGTCGTATACGATATTATCTGGGACAAGTTGAGGAGAGAGGGTGTTCCGGAGGAGTACATCTCACTTCTCAGGTACTGGTACCTCAACCAGAAAAATCAGGTGCGGTGGGCTGGTGCTCTGTCTGATATATACAGACTGAACTGCGGCTTGAGACAGGGTGGACGTACCTCGCCTTTGCTGTTTAATCAGTATATAAACGAGCTGATCCAGGGGCTGAGTAGCATGCATGTCGGCTGCTTCATTGACGGTATGAGTGTTAATAGCATAAGTTACGCAGACGACATGCTGCTTCTTAGTCCCTTGGTGGCAGGTTTGAGGAAGCTGTTGAATGTGTGTGAGGCATATGCTGAAGCACACGGTCTTGTTTATAACACTAAAAAGAGCAACATTTTAATATTCCTAACGCCGAAGCAGATAGTTCGCCGTGTGCCTCCGATATGCCTCAGTGGCACTCCCCTGGAGCTGGTCAGCAGGTTTAAGTACCTGGGTCATATTGTCACGAGTGACCTCAGAGACGATGAGGACATCGAAAGGGAACGCAGGGCGCTGGCGGTAAGGGGCAATATGATAGCTCGCAGGTTCTCTCGCTGTACTACGGACGTTAAAACGACTCTGTTTAAAGCGTTCTGTCAGTCGTTTTATTCGGGTGGCCTGTGGCTGACATATTTGCGCTGAACCTACAGCGTCCTCCGCGTCCAATACAACAATATCTTCAGAATGCTGCTTGGGCTGCCATGGCGCTGCAGTGCGTCAAAAATGTTTGCCGAGTCTCGCGTTGACGGCTTTCACGCAGTGATGCGCAAAAAAGTAGCCTCGTTATTGCAGAGACTTCGTAGCAGTGAAAACAGCATTCTGAAGGTCATTGCCTCTAAATTAGATTGTCCCATTCAAAAACACTGGATGGAGATAGGGATAGGCTTGATGTCGTAAAATAATAAATATTATACTGATTACTACTAACACTACTAACATACTTATATAAGCTAATTGTTACTAACTGTCACTAACAAATCTATGGACAAAATTAATCTGAAATAAAGTTTTATTTATTTATTTATTTATTTATTCAAGTTTTCAAATGTTGATTTATTTACCGTTATTATGATTTTTATTATGCATGCTTTTTTATATATATATTTTTTGTTGTTAAGTTGTAAAATGGCTCTTAAACAACATAACTTTATCAATCTAAGAGAAGACGGAGCAGATTCCATTCTGGAAGCCTGGTTTCAAGAAGATTTGGACGAAAAAATGACATTCCTGCAGGTGTGAGCCACCCTGAAACAAGATAGCTAGGAAAGAAACTATTGTTATTTATGGCACTACAAAATATAGAGAACAAAAACTGCTTAACTGTGCACAAAATGTCTGAAGCCGATATGTTTTACTTGCTCAACAAAAGATTTGCCGACGTAGCTTTTAGATAGTGGTAGAAACCCACTGCACGTTTTTTTTTTCTTTGTATAGAACCATACATTAATGTTTATTTTATTTTATTTTGTGTACCTTTATTGGTTTAAAAACGTTAAGTCCTTTTTAAATTTTAGAATACATGTTTGCGAGTTTAGAAAAACCTTAAAAATATTGTACGCGACCACGCGATTTAGAATCACCATACACGGTTATTCATTTTTAACGGGCAAAACATACAAGCAATCCAGCTTACGTCAACTAGCAACACAGAAGGGCTTGCAATACCGGATTTCCTTCAACTTGATGTCTGGCGACTGGACACTTCCTTCATTGAACCTTTCCGGCCGGGATACAACAATTTATTTTATTCAACGTAATAACCTATTTTATCTTATATTTTACATCTTATATTTTAAATCTTATATTTTATATCTTATATTTTACATATTAACTTCAAATACAGTCCACAAGTAATTAACACAAACAATATCATGATTTTAAAAGACCGATAAGTGCATTTTCTTTAATTTTAAGAGGATCTTAGAAGTTTGTTCAGTTTTGATATTTTTTATTATATTAACTAAGTACTTAAAAAGATTATTAAACAAAATGTTGATAAAATTTGTTTTATTTCATAAAAACATACATTTAAAATATGTGAGTCCCAGGGACTCATAGAAAGTGTTTACGTGAGTACATTTCACCGAGTGAATTGAGGGTTAATAGAAGCCTCTTCGTATTTCTACATTGGTCCTTACGTCTTTTCCTCTTTACAGATGACGGAACACCTAAAGTATTTGATTTTTTAGCGCACAATTCCGTTGTGCAGCAAGTTACAATGTTTGATTTATACACGACCTCGTCGAAGACGGCACTGATTTTCAAAGTCTTTGTATGTGTTTATGTGCCACCAAAAAACCTTCGTCTTTTGGTTGGGTAATGTCGATTTAGTTTTAGTGTAGGCGCACACGATGCGACAGGCGTCTGCGACAGCTCGACGACTAGACGCAACGACAGGCTACGGCCGACAATTTTCATATATTTTGTTCGAAGCTCCGCACACTTGAGGTCAGAGTCGCAGAGGCGCAACAACAAGCTAGGGGAGCCGCGCGCGCTTGCGTCTAGTCGCTGCGTCTGGAATCGCGTACACGCGCACACACGACGACAGTCGCGCGTCAGTCTCGCTGTGAGCGCTATCCAAGGTGCACGTCTGTTGATAATCTCAAAATGGATACGTTCGATGTTGATGTGTTCATTTCGGACGTCGAAGCGCGTCCTGCTGTTTGGGACTGACGTTCGAATGAGTATAGTGACCGAGGGAAGAAAAATCAGGCTTGGGAGGAATTATGCCTAAGCACCAAGGCAAGTGCAACTAGAACCTCATCCATATTCACTCACAAGATGAACAACACGGCCGTCTCTCTCGAATACTCTACTACTAATGATGGCTTCCTGCACGGCGTCTGTCGCAACGACTAGTCGTCGATGCAAGCGACAGCTCGGCGTCTAGACGCAACGACTAGTCGTCGATGCAAGCGACAGCTCAGCGTCTAGACGCAACGACAAGTCGCAATGTTTGCGATTGCTCTTAATTGTGATCTGTCTTATAGGTTTGACATAATCCGATAAAATTACGTGGGTCCGCCATCTACCTTCAAACTTATTTCTCTGATAGTACATACTTTGTAATATTGTAAATGTTTTTCCCTACGCTACGGTCTAAATAAATGGTCCAGCAAGATGGGTGATAATACCGTACTTGAAAGAATTTATTTACTTTACGCGAACATTACACATAATAATATTACTATGCTTTTATATCACTTACCTATTTTGTCACGGAGCACTTTGCTTATTCCCGACGTTTGGGCTGCTTTCCAGCGGCCGTGGTCACGGATGGACTGAGGTGACAGATGTCAACCCGCTAAAGTTGTTTAACTACCCACAGATTCATCAATTATTAATTTCGTTCCGGTCTACGCAATTGAAAACGTTTATTTTTTAAAGGTACTTACGGGTGCGCATCATTGATCAATTATTATATCAACAAAAAAGAAAATCTATAAAAGAAAATTGTCGGAAAATTAGATGGCAACTGACAATAAAGTGTTTTATAGCTAACTATTTTTTGTGGTCAACACCAGTAAAATTATTCCTGTATGCTCCATAAACCGTCACTTCTGGTGAGTGCCTATTACGCCACTGCATAATAAAAATTATATACAGTAGTATAACTCAACCGTATTCTTAAAATCAAATTAGTGCAACACAGAGATAATTTGTACGCGCGTGAAAATGCATTAATTTGCCTCCTAAAGTAATCTGAATTTTCTATTTATAATAGGCCGCCCGATTCGAGCGGCCTATTATGAAGATAGTCTACTGTATATATTTATACTGTGGCTATAGCGTTAGTTACATGTTACGATGTAATACACTTTTCGTAGCCCACATTTTATTTAGTCGCACTAACGGTAGAGCTTAAATTAAGTGGCACTTGAGTTACGTCGTGTTGTCCTTGTCTTTCTGCCTTAAAGTGAAAGTGTTAGCCTGTGATTTAGGGACGCATTACTGTAATGCATTAATTAAGTACAGGTTTTAATACATTTGACAGAATATTACTTATTTATCTATTACTTTTATATTGACCGCCCACGTCGTAACTCGTAGCATCCGTGGCTGGTAGTGGGTAGACCTTTGGTTCGCACTCGAAGGGGTTCAGGTTCGATCCCGGGTGGAGGCGTGTACCAATGAGACATTTTAAGATCACAAGTACATTATACGGACGCTAGTACGATGAAGAAAAACATCGTGAGGCAACCCGCACAGAGTTGGTCCCAGTCGTATTGACCTGCTCATTCCTCTGGATTAGGCCGACTATGTCGCGAGAGTGCTGTACCTATGTATTACTTCGCTCTGAAAATACTGTATAAATTATTATCTAACAGATGAAAAGGTCTTGTTTATATGACGAAATCTTATAACCTATATCTACCTTCTTTATATTCTTATCTTTTTTACATGAAAAATGCATTATCCATCTGCAACCCATCGCCACCAATGTTTACCAACTAACCTTATATTTTGGTTTCCTCTTTGTGTCTACTGCCAGAGTCGCGGGAACCATGGAATTTTTGACCGCAACTCCACCAGATAATGCAGTCAAATACACGACGTCATTTTAAAATAATGAATTGGTAATGGCACTGAATATTGGCACATGACCGAAAATCACTGTGATAATTAATTATGTATATTATTAATGAATTATTCCGCATTCGTATTTAAATAATAATTAATAGTTAATGTTCATGCGGGAGCACGATAAACTGATATGTATTTTCCACATCTAGGTATACGATATACATATGTACTCACATCGTCCATAGTTATTATTATATAAAAAAAGAAATATTAAATATATGTATAGTATAAAAGTATTAAATATATTTCCGTTGTCTGGTACCTGTAACACAAGTCCTTTAGGTACTTAGCACGGGGCCAGACTGACGTGGTGTGAAGCGTCCATAGATATTATACTTGTATGTTAAGTATACCTAGAATCTAGATGTATATTGATAACTATATATTTTATCTTGTTACTTTTAAGTTATTGCATAGCTTTGATCGCGGGCTTTGAGCGCGGCGACACAATGTCACAACGCAGCGCGGCAGGAAATTCCGTAACGAAAAAACCTAACACTCCTACCGCCACAGCGGTGCGGCGGCGTTGCCATTATTTGGCACGGTTTTTGTGTGCGTGCGACTAGACGTATGCGAATTATAATTGCATAAGATGATAAAAATGCTATAGCTTTACCGCTGCAGTCCCCTTCCTCACGTATTTTGTTACGTACGTATTTTATTTTATTTATTAAAAATAAGATACATATAAACTTTATATGTAACTAGAATAGTAGCACCGTTAAACCCGACTAGGGTTTTATGCCGGTGCCATACTACTGACCCGGAGAACTTCGTATAAGTTTTCTCCGAATAATATAAACCTTCCTCGACTTCAACGAATATTTCAAGATTAAAATTAACCAAATCGGTCAAGTCGTTCTCGAGTTTTAGTGAGATTTACAAAATTTTAAATTCATTTTTATTTATGTAGATATATATAAAGTTTTCTCTCTCCTCATTCTCTCTCCACCGAACTCTTCAGAAACGGCTGAACCGATTTTGTTGAAATTTCGTCTGCTAATCTTTTTTTTCCTTTTTATTAGGTTCCGAGGGAGACTGGGGAGACTCCGGAACGAAGCGTCGAGTCACGTCGCCGGCAACAAGTGACACTGTTAGTTTATAAGTATATATAAAATATATATGTTAGTTTTAAGGTATTTATTATATTATTAATATGTATGTTAGATTTAAGGTATTTGTTATATGGGCCTCTGATGCCCGAAATAAAAAAAGGTCGCCGGGATATGTGGGACTTCCCAGGTGCTGCGGTAAGAAAGAACACCCGGGCTTACCCACTAAAACCCACCGGTACCTCCTTCGTCCGCTACGCTGCTGGGCCACCGGACCCGACTACGAGGGCGATATCGTCTGCTTATCCTGCGGGTCTGAAAACAGGCCAACATTTTTTTTCATATCTCTCTTTTCTGTTCTCCGTTCACAGTTGTTTAAACGTAAAATGACCCCTAACTTTCTGGCCACTATATGCCATGTTTAATGTTTGTTAAACCCCGACTTAATACCTATACTTACGTGGTAACTATTTAGTAATCTGTGCCTATACTAGAATTACTAGGTATTGTTGCATCGCCGAAGCTTGAACATTCCTATCCGCATTCATAGCACCTATAATTCCCATAACTACTAAATTAAGAATGCACCTGAACCTAACTTGACTACATACTTAAACCTAGATCTCAAAATCTGTAAGGTCTAGAAAACAGATTTTTTTACACAAGTAACTTCAGTTCATGAAGATTAAATGCTCAAGACGAAAACACGATTACTGAAAAAATGCTCGATAGTTTCCTTTTTACAAAAAACCTTGTTTTAGACACTTTTTTGCTTGGATCTTCGAAGTTTGGTGTCTTTTCTTTAAACTCAAACTCAAAACTCAAACTCAATTTTTTTTATTCAGAATAAATTTTTGCAAATATTTTCTGAAAGTCTACTTGATGAAGAGAAGAACCGGCGTAAGAAACTCGCACGGGGCCCACTTTATTTACCAAAAAAAGTGAGAAAAAAAATTAATCTTTTAAAATAAAGTTTACAATGCTGTAACTTAAAATTATACAATTTTTTGTTTTTTAATAACTAAAATGGCATTGATAAAACCTAAATTTGCTCAAAATACTTTTTTCATAATCATTATAGTTCGTCTTTTATTCATAGTAAAACTAACTTGGCGATGATTCCGCGTCTTTTTTCACCTAGCATATGAAAGACGGGCGTGAGTGTGAAGAGAGAAGGACGATGTTTGATTTTTTGAGTCAGTAGCCCTCTTAAGACCAAGTGATTGAGGCAAGCTGAGACCTTATAGCTACAGCTACACCGATTATTAAAATAGCCCAATACGAAACTGTAGCAGACCAGGGTATACAGACCAGGGCCCAGGGCTATAGTAGTTGATGTATTTGGTACCGGCCGGCGCCTGCCAAAGAACTGGCACACCTCTAAAGTCGAGTTTAGAAGATTCGGCTACACTCAGACATATGATGACTTTCACGCTTTTATTAATAAAAGCGTGTTAAAAAAAGAAAATCTTGGAATCTTAATTTGAACCATAAAGTTAATATACCTAGCGGAATAGAGAAACAAAGGCCTGAGCAAGCGAGATGTCACTATCAGTAACACTGCGTGGTAAAAAGAGGCGTATGATACATGGCAGCAGAATTCTTTTTTTGACGTCCAGTCGGCACTTATCGGCACGTTGACAATTTAATCTCATAGAATTCATGTTCAATCATGCTTGTGTAAAGTGTATACGTACACATATTTTTACACACAGATGTAAACCAATTTCGGTTTCCTTTGACAGCTCGAGATTGTTGCTCTATTCCGCTAGGTATATTAGCTTTATGATTTGACCCACTTCCCGGTCTTCGATTAAGATGAAATTTGAGTTCTGATGACAATACATGACTAGCTAAGAAACGTCATTACAAATCCAATATATTATTTATTATTTATTTATTTAAATCCAACATGGCGGATTGGCTTTAAAGCGTATTTTTTAGTTTTTTAAACTATTATATTATTTAATTTAATTGAGCTTTTGACTACTTATGATATAACTACCATATTAAATCACAAATGGTTAGGCATTTCTTTGAAATTTGAAATATTATAATTTACCTGTTTTGTCAAAAAAAATCCCAACATGAGCAACAACAGCATTCAGTTGTAAGCTGGTTGTTTGTGTAGGTGACTTTTCATTAAAACTAAAGTGACACCTAACGAACGCACTTTAGTATGAATACTTCATAAGCGGAACAATAATTACTTTTCTCCCTACCTCGTTATTTAAATTTGAAACTTTAAAGCAATAATTTTTAACAAAACATCGAGGCCTCTGTTTGGAGCAAAAAAAATTTTTTTTTGTATTTTTGACGTACATTATTGTGATTACTATAGTAAAAATTTGCCATCATATTCTGGTAGACCTATAGGTCTACCAGAATATGATGGCAAATTTTGACAGCACATTTTCAAAATATATCCTTGATCATTGGATAAATTTATATATTTACATGTTTCACACACAGAATTAGCCGCTATTAAGGAAAAATAAAGGATCAAAATGTTTTATTCCAATTACTCCGGTATTGCTAGAGTCAATTTACTTTATCACTTTTTGCCATCAAATTCTGGTACACCTATACTTAGAGTGATTGAAGAGGAAGGTTTATACGTATAAAAAAATATATTAAATAGTGGAGAAGTACTGTTATTTTTGAGGTTTCTAATGTGATGTCATAAATAATTAAATATTTTTCCGCTTACATTGCAAACGCAGGCTAAACCCTACGAGATTTATCAAAATAATGTACCAAGTATTGTACACATTGAAAAGGTCTACAGATTTTTTTTATGTCATTTACTTTTTACCACAAATATGGCTAAATTTTCGAAGCGCTTTTAAACAATACAGCATTAATCCTTATTCAATTAAAAATACATTGTTGATTTAATATTATAGATCTATGTATATGGCTCCTTACAGCATATGATTTAAATTAATATTTTGGAAGATATTATACAGACTAAAAAATTGCGGGACGTAGCTTTTGCGGCGGTACTGACCAATGCGGGCCACGGCCCACGTCTGATAGTAATGAATATAAATCAAAACTACTGAATCGATTTTAATAATTTTTTCAGTACTTAAGTAATATAGGCTATATATTTTATACCCGTGCGCGAAGCCTAGCCGGGGCGGGTCGCTAGTAATAATTATAAAATTCGTCTGCAGTTCAACAAAATCTTATATTAAATGCGAAAGTGTGTCTGTCTGTCTGTTACCTCTTCACGCTTAAACCACTGAAACGATTTTGATCAGATTTGGTATGCAGACACTTTGAGTCCCAGGAAAGGACATAGGATAGTTTTAATCCGAATTATGTACGGTTCCCACCAAATAAACGAATTTTGGCGCAACAGAGTTGCGGGCGTCATCTACTAGATGTGGTAAAACAATATGTTAAAAGTATTAAAAAAACACACACGAGCGAGAAAGGGGTTCAAAATATCAACCCCTTGTAGGTGATAATGATAATGTGGTGTGTTATGCAAGCATGAAGAAAACACACACTAGTGTAAGATTTATCAAGATGTGCGGGAACAAAACTTTATTTTAAAAATGCAGGAACGCAATTTCAGTGAATCACATAATTTTCTTTATCACCAAAAGTACTGCCACAAATATAAATTAAGCGCGCATTACACAGCCACGGTAAGAGCTGAGTTGCACGCTCCTGAGTCTCTAAATGCAATTAATGTTTACTTTAGTTGTACGGAACCTACACTCTAAACTTGAAGAATTAATTGGGCACTGAACGCTTTAGGTACAGGCGATTGGAAAAATTAACAACTTTCATTGCAATCCAGAACTGGATTTCATAAAAAAGTTTTTTAAATAAAATTTATTTTTCAATACTATTCCATCCACGGTAATAAAAAGAACAAAAGACATATTTAATGTAGATTAAAATATATCAGAATATAAAGTGAATTGGAAAAAAGCGAACAGTCGCGCGACGTCAAAAAATATTTTGCAAACAGCAACATAGATTGATAGCTGATGCGGGCTGATAGCACTTCACAAAAGAGATATTGAGTTCCAAAATACGAGGACATTTTTATTGTGCTCAATACTGTATATGTGAACGCTTTGATACAAGCGAAATTTGATACAGACGTAGACACGTCATTGTTTAACTCGTGATTGTTCTTTTCTTTGCGCCTTGGAAACTCTGTCGTAGAAGAGATGTTTCAAAATAAAGGCTGTTCTTAACAAAATTGGAACTATCATCATAATATTAGGTATGTACCAAGAACTTAAAAGTGTTGACATCTACTAAAATATATTTTTCAAAATTCCATCCACAGACCATAAGGCAGGAATACCACTAATTTCAGGCGGACAAAGTCGCGGGCACACTGTTAATGAATATTACCAATAAACACTCTTAATGAATATTAAAAAACATTTTATATATTCCACTAGACGACACCCGCAGCTCCGTTGCGCATAAATTCATTTATCGTGCTGAAACCGTAAATTTTTCCGGGATAAAAACTATTCTATGTTTTTCGGTCTCAAAGTATACACCATACCACATACCAAATTTTATCAACATCGGTTCAGTGGTTTTGGCGTGAAAAAGTTATAGACAGACACACCATCGCATTTATAATATAAGTTAATAACCTACATGTTTTTATTTAACAAAACCAACTAGGGAACGAGGATTGAGTGACCACAAAAAGGTCAGTGAGAATTCCGGATCTATTTTTATTTTGGTGTTCAATTCGGTGCGCCGTGGGCGTAAAATCAACGCAGATTTGTAACGGAACCCGATAGCGATTAGGCGAAACCGCTGAACCGATTTTGATGGATTTATGTTACAGAGCTAGGACAGATAGGTACGGCGCAGCACTGTTGAAGTGATCAGCGGCAGTTGTTTTTTATTCATCATAATATTCTGTCATTTCCGTAGTTCAAAACAGTCGAACATGATTCTTCGCAGGAATATCATGCTAAATTGTTCTCAAAAACCAATACAATAATATGTTTATTATGATATCGACACTTACGGATATTTTCGCGGAACACTTCTTTTCCACGACTTTTCTGACGGTTTTCAGTGGAATGGGGTGACAGATGACCAACTTGCTGAAGTTATTTAAAACTACCCGAAGTTTCTTTAATTATATATTTTGTGTTCCAATTTACTCTGAATGCACTTACAGTATTACTGTGTATGTGTATGTGTGTGTGTGTGTGTGTGTGTGTGTGTGTGTGTGTGAGAGAGAGAGAGAGAGAGAGAGAGAGAGAGTATGAGAAAGTCGGAAATAAGACAAGTGCTTCGCAAAAAAATTCACAATTTTCGAAATCATTACGAATATTTGCGAAAACCTAAAAATAAAATATTTAATATGTATTTTTAATGTTATGAACTTGAATTGCCTATTGCGTCTAACTGGTAGCAAAATTCTGGTGGTCCAATATTCAAATAAATACCAAATATATTAAGGTAGAAATAGAATCCTTACTAACAATGAATCACAATGCGGCCAGCCTAAACCCAAAACCCTTGCAGTCCTTTGTGTACGTATTTGGCAGTTTATGAGACTGTTTTACTGCTGAAAAATTTATAGCATCTGCTTCGGTATCTTAAGAAATTACTACCAGCCATAAATTTACTTTTTATAGCTAGCAACTTAAAAATGGAGATGTTGTTATATTTCGTTATAGTAAACAAGAGAGTTTTTCAAATCATCGAAATGATACTGCGCTCTTCAAGTTGAAACCATCTTGACAATATCTTAAGATGCATTTTTTATCGATTAATAAAGGTGTAGTGATGTATTGTTAATTAATTTTAAAAATTAATCTTAAGTTTAAGGTTTGCTTCTATATGCTGGATTTGGTCATGTTACGGGCCACTATTTCTCAGAGTGATAAAACATTTTTTCGTAACCGAGACTTGAAATACATGCCTGCGTACGGAACGTCAGCCGTCTCCTTTATTTGAGTAATCCAACAAGAAAGGAATCATCAATAAAATACAATGTACATTAGCGTTATCTTTTTATTAACAATAAAATGAATCGTGTGCAATATATAATTGAATTCCCAATATGATTTCCACAAGCCTGCTCAATGCTCGTGCCGCCGAGCCACGATCCGACTATTGCTTATAATGTTAATTCAAAGAATTATCGTAATCAAACAAACTTTTCGTCGGGGCCTTTAGTCAAGTCGCATCGGCCCATGCAGAAAGCTGGCAATACGCGACGTAATTATGTCATACATTATACATTTTTTCGCTTCGCTATCGAAATCATCGAATGCGACTGGTCTAAAGGCCCGGGACTCGGGTTTATAGTAAGAATAAAATGTCTACTTATACGATAAAAAACAGCATCCTCTCGGCCTCGACCTCTTTCGCCATTTTTCCACCGCCTTTTGAAATACAATGAAAAGGGCCAAAGATTCGAGTCCCCCAGTTTTCTCAGAATGCGCCCCTCTTATCAATTAAAATGGCAATCCGAAGAAAAATGTATGGAATATATATAACAATAAATAAATTTTATTTACATTTTTAAAATTGCTTTCCCTATCTATTACGGTTTCGAGAAATTATTTTATTTTAAAATTATAAAAAGTACACATTTACTTTGCGCGGAACGTAACAATTTGTGTTAATTTGTGTCAAAAAACATTTGTGCGGTCGCTTATTAGTCTGCTTGTAGTAAAAAATAAAGTACAATTTAACATCTCTTTCAGACATCGAAGCATTTGGCACGCATTTGGCACAGTTTCTGTATTTGCACAGGTAAATCATGTATTATGATTTATGAGTACACCGCACATGATCATCATAAAACTTTATAGTTAGGACAATCTAAAACACTTTGGACAGTTTATATAATTATTATGGTCCAATAAGGGTAAAGAGGGATAACTGTTGAATGTACCATGCGAAAGGCACTCGAAGGTGCTCGAAAATCTCAAACTCTCTTTCCCCAACTACATACAACTCGCGTTACTTTAACAAAATATGCTGATATTTTGTAATTCAATTATTGGTGGTCATTGTTCCCTCTAAGAGATTAGGGTTAAATAAACCCAATATTAGTATAAAATGACCGAGATAAAAATTAAATAAAGAAAACTGTCCAAAATATATTTAACACTGTCCTAAGTAAAAGCGAAGTCACATTGCTCCGCTGCATGTCGCCCCAGGCGACGTTGTTTTGACCGCTTCAATATTTATTTTTCAACATTGTCTTTAATTGTGTTAACATACGTTGGCGTAACGCAGGCCGCAGCAACGTAGCATACACTGCGTTAATCCATTCCCAAGACCCAACGCACCAGAGCAGTGTAACCTCACTTTAAAATTAAGTTTGTAAGCTTTCACACAACGGCTCTATGTCACCGGTCGCGATTTTCCAACGTCGCCTTCAGCTCGTGGTTAAAAATAATCGTTTCCAATGAAAAACAGCTCTTAAATATACCACCATAGATAAAGTATTTACAAATTCACCTTATTATTGAATACGAGTATCTATATCTTGGTTCAGTTTGGATGTAATACGAATTAATATATTTTGATATTATCTAATTTTATATAAAAAAGAAAATACTAGCCTTAGTGTTAGTTGTACATGATTAAATCATCGAGAACGGAACGATAAAGAATTAAGTACAAAACATTTTTCAGTACTTATTTATATTACATTAAAACATTTTAGCTACTTAATTTTATTTGGCAGTAGTGACTTTTAATTACCAAACCGATGTAAGTACCTACCTACCCCTCGTAAGCTAAACCTCATAAGCTTCGCGCACCATCAACAAAATTCTCAGTCGTCCATCTGCATTCCGATTATTGTAGACTTTGCGCATACAAATTTGTGTATACTGTATACTTTACCGCTAAATAAGGTCGTTTTCCGGTAAGGCCAAGTCATGTGGATAAGATAGACTTTACGTGCGCTAAGACCAATATAAATACCAATAGAAACGGTGGATGACAAAGAATTTTGTTATCCAAGTGCCCTAGCTCTAGTAATATAATATAATATTAATATATATTTATATAACAAATTACAATATACTATCGTCGTTTTACGAATCGGACAAAACTGCGTAGAACAATAATTATAAGATATTAGAATTTACATACAGTCTAATTTAAATAATTTTTCGTTAACGAAACGTCCGACACATCAAATGATTTATATTATAACATAATCACATTACAGTACTTCCCAAATCATTAGATGCTAAATATTTAAAGCTACAACATTTTCTTCAAAATTTGATTTTTGTTAATAATTATTAGCTACACAATATTAATTTGGCACACAGAACACTCACATAAATGCCACATATTTTTCGTTAATAAACATTTTCAAAATTACATTTCAATTTACAGACCGACGTCGGCCGAGAAGAAAACAATTCACACGAGAACAGCCAGTTAACGAAATCGATAACATCACCGCTAAACTCTAACGTTCCGGTGCGAACCGAGGGAACGAAACTATAACGAGCGGTAATACCGAACACCGTAGCCACACTTCACTTCACTCCGATACTTATATAACTTTAAAGATAATATTGTCTCAGCAAAATCTCACTCCACGGATACTCTTCCTCGATCCGTACATACTAGGTACACGTATATAAATTTGATAAAGTTAATTCGTATTTAAATTTAATCCGTAAAATTATGATTTCATCGTAAAAACACTTCGAAGTTCTCGCGAACGATACGTTCACAGAATACAAATAGTAGAGGTTCATGCTCACAACTCGGAGTGCGCTCAGCAGACGGACAGAGTGAGGGAGGCGGGCTGCACGCGCGACAGGGACAGGGATATGCGGGAGGGAGAGCGCACGAGTCGCAGCGCTCGCGGCGGCGCGGGCCCGTGCGGCGACGGGGCGCGCTGTTAAATAATGCTCTCCCGGTTCCTCTCGTTGTCTTCCTGTGAGCTGAGGGAGCTGCCACCACAAATCTGCATTTCAATCTCTTGTAGCCTGCCACAAGAACATAACTCTATAACAATATTTGCACTAGTAAATGTTGGGGCTTTTTGGAAGGAGAGAGAATTTTACGTTGAAATCAAGTGAAAACTTTAATTTAGTTAGAGGTTTTCAAAAGACTGTGCAAAATTGCTAATATACAAAATAACATTTGATATCTATCAAAAATTTATATATTAATTTGTACTCTGAAATTAATTGAAATATACCTTTGGTCGACCTCCCACTGCTGCTGGCTGAGTTTGGCGGACATGGCGGCGTTTTCGGTCTCTACGGTGTAGAGTCGCTCGCGGAGCCGCTTGATCTCGCTCTCGAGCGCGTCGTGCGAGTCGAGCAGCACGCGCGGCGCCATGCTCGCGGTTGTCACACTGCCGCCGCCCGCCGCGCTGCTGCGCACGCTAGACGCACACGACGCCACCGGCGACCCTACACGCAGAGGGCTTATAGACGAACTGTAACAAAACATGGTAATTTTATAACTTACCTAATCTAATATATTAAACAGTATACAATATTCTCAGATTCTGCTTTTGAAAAAAGCAATGTTTTTAAGTACTGCTTAAAACATTTCATAATCCAAGTATGAAAAGAATCTATTATTTATTATAATATTTCTATATAATGTTTACATATAAATCCGGGACTTTAGTCCTCACTCCTCACTCTCTAAAAACTTCTTAACATCATGAAGAATAAAACTTCATACTTGGATTGTGAAGGGTGTATTCATTATAAATACTTGCCTATAATAGAAATCTTTATAATTTATATCGTTATATTATTATTTGAGTACATTTATCTAAATATAATGTTAAAATGTTTCACAAATATGCAACTTTTAGGCACATATAACTTTTGGGTGAGTTTATTTATTGTTTACGCACCTTCTAAGGGTTGAATAGGGTTTCCAAAAGTGCCAATTTCCTTCTAAGTTTCGTGACGAATACTTCGCAAATATAAGTTAAGAAAATATTTTATTTCAAGTCAACATTAGGCTTTTACATAAAGTAAGATATTATACACATGATGTGAACCCATATTTGTATACACACATAGTATTTCAGGTTTCTACTCCGTTAACGGTTATTACGACACCGAATGAAAATTCGTTCGCACAAAAAAAAAAGCACCAAATTATTAACGAACTTGGTGCTTTATTTGATTGTTTAAAGAAGATTTCCGTTTTAATTATGAAAAATACAAAAACTGTTGCAATAAATAAAGTCAGCCCCTGCTTAATTATCACAGAGGTGAAATCATATTTCAGACATAAAATTTAAAATGATGAGGATAAAATATCGCTAAAAATAGACACTCGTAGCTAATGCTAAGTGAGAATGAGACCGGTGTTTTTAAATTTCATTAATGAGCCGACTGTGGTTTTAATAAATAATTCATAAGCTGAGGAAGGTAGCATAAAATATGAGTAACTAACAAACTACCTTAATTTAATTTTAGAATTTGACTGCGGTAAACGTAGTATGTAATAACGTACTGTCGAAATTTGAATTCCCTCTCATATTACACACTAATTTGAAATTAGAATAATTATGCTGTTCGTGGAAACAAGGGAACCAAAATCTGGTAGCTCTAGAATATCTCTAACATTTAGTTTAACGATCTAACCGCTACCACTACGAACTCAAGTTGAAAACGAAAAACTTTGACCGATGATCTTAAAAACTACGGAGTAGGCATGCAGGAATGACGTATTTTATAAATGTTTATAGGCCTTCATTTTTTTAACTTCTTTTAAAATTGTACTTCAATACAATCTAGCGAACGATTATATTACCTCGAATTTTGCTTTAACCTCTGCTTGTAACGTGCATTCATATACTATAGTGTGACAGCCAGAGATCGAAACGACAATGGAGTTATAAAATGCCCCAAAATCTTTTCTTTTTGTAAAATCTAGATATATGTAAGAGACAAGTTGATTCATAGGCATAGTTATGTTCAATTTCAATGTTAGTCATGATCTGTGTTCTGGGTTAGTTATAATGCAACGAAATGAGATAGGTCCGCCATCTGCCTTTAATCATTATATTGTACATACCTATAAAGCTGGTCCCGATAGGAAGGCTGCTGTGAGGAATGCATGACCTGGGGCAGGGCGACGGGCAGGTCCATCTCCTCTATGGGCACGCGCCCGCTCGTCTCGACCAGCCCAGGCGTGGACTGGCACCGGCCCATTGCCACTGCAAGCAGTGCTGGATTTACACTAGGAGCAGTCGGGGCTGGTGCCCAGGGCAGCAAATATTCTAGGGCGACAAAATTTGGAAAGTGGAGAAATTTTCAGTGTAATCAAAATTTATAAATAGAATTGTTTTTTAATAATTCAGGAAATTCGACTACGATACATATAGTCAAATAATACCTACATATAATATGTCAAATTGAAATTTTGTAAATCATAATTTTTAGGACCTTATAAGTTGCACCGAAGGCGTAGAGCGTAGGCGTAGGCGTAGTGTAACAATAGTTACAGTTAAGGTTAATATTATATAACGATGACCAAGGAATTATAAAAATATTTGTTGCACCATGATCTTTGTTATCATTTAACGTTATAATATTTTCATTAACTTTTAAATATTTAACTTAAATATGATATTATGATGAAACAACTGGAGTAGGTTACAATTTTGAAATTTGTTAACTAAATAAACGTTATAGTACCCTAGGGAGCCCTAGAACAATTTTTTTTTTTGATTACTATCAAGCAATTTTTCTTTTTGATAAGACGAACAACGTTTTTATTTGCGAAAAATCTCGAAAGTGGTAGGTTACGCGAGGTTATCTTTAAAAATGTGACATCATTTTAACCATTGCTAAAATGATACAATCCATTATTGATTTGTAGTCTATAAGTATATTTTACTCACTTAAGGTAACCCTTGAATGAAATATAAGCAAGGTATCAATAAAGAAACCCATAGCAATTTTGTGACGAACCTTTTTCGAGCGGCGCCTTCTTGTACTTCTCGAGTCTCTTGACGGCGATGGCCTCGAGACGGACCCTGGCGGCGGGATACTCCTTCAGCACGTCCCACATGTCCTTTTTGCTGAGCACAAACAGGTCCGAGTAGCCCACGGACCGAACTGACGCTGTCCGCCGGTTTCCTGTCGACGTGTCATCCACACACTCCGTGCCAACCGGTGATCGTCCAACGCAGTCAGGAATCCGTTCGAGTATCGAACCCAGAAGCTCGATACTCGAAGAATCCGCGACGGTTCGGAGAGATTAACCGGAGGCAGAAAGGTATATTAGTACAAGCTGAGTAGGAAAATGGCTAACTTCGTGGAATAAACATTCCGGAAAAATGACGGTATGACCATTAGAATCGGAACAAAAACAATAAGAAGCGTCAACTATCAGGTCGTGTGCTTCAAGACAAAGCGTAAGTAAAAAATTTATCAAACGAGGCCCAACAGGGGCCCAAGCGGATCTACTGTCATCCCGCCTAGGAACTGCGATACTTATGACTAAGAGAGTTTAACTTCGCCGACGCGATAACGAGAACTGAAGAAGTCGGCACTTTGAAATATAATAATTAGGGATACATGCACCAAGAGGTCACGCCAAAGTATGTAAAGTCGGGGAGGATGCAAAGCGATCGGGGACACTGCCTTCATACAACCAAAGGAGATGTAACTAGAAGCAAACAAAACCATGAGGCTCGAGCGAAACTGATATGAGACTACGAGAAGCTACATGGAAATGAAACAGTAAAAAAACGAGAACGAGGTAATAAAAAGGGTAAGGTAAAAAACTTAGCTATCGGTAATGAACCATTAGTTAGTGATTAAATAAATAATAAAATGTTAAAGCATCACCTAACATATCAACAGCGATCTGACTGCTCGTAAGCGTGTTATTGCGATCTTTTAGGCATGACGAGTACAAAAGATAGCAATAAGCTGCGGCAGAGATCGCTCGTGCGATGTCCACAACCTTTTGGTAGCGCGATGGCCGCTCCCTCGGCCTGATTGCAGCGTCTCCTCGAAACGTTTGCTCACGAAAACTTTCAAGACAAAAAGTAGAATAAAAAGTGGCGTGGCGTCTCGGGCCGTGGCGATATTTACCAAGTTGTTTACCTGCCGTGCCCATGTTCAGAATGGAAATTTCGCCAAAATAAGAACCCGCCTTGAGTGTGGCTAGCACGGTCTTTCCGTTGTCGCCCACCACCTGCAGCTTGCCGCGGTTCACTATGTACATCTCCTTGCCCACCTCACCTGTGTCAATGTCACTACTTAGTTATCATCATAAATAAAGTGGCTACGAAAAATAAAAACCAAGGAAACGTAACTCCTATACTTGAACCGTTTTAAATTTGGTTCCTTTTCGCACACTAAAATATGACAATAGCTACGAAACACTAACACTCAATTTTACGAAATAAAGCCTTTGACAATAATAATTGTCACTTCTATAAATACACAAAATTGTGTACTGAATACATGCATAAAATATGCATGTGTTCGGGTCTCATTTTGTAGCCTCTTGGTGCATTTTTTTTTTTTGACGGAGTTACTCTTCCTTAGTTTTTATTATTCGTAGTAAAGCGGCTTATTTAAGCCTCGTTTTAAAATCAGCCGCGACATAAATTTGTCAATTTTATAATACATTTGCATAGTGTTAAAAATCAACAAGTATAATATATTCTGAGCCCTTGATTTTTTCTACGGTAAAGCACTATTAGATAGGTAATAAAAATTGGGGTATACAAGAAAGTCAATAAAAAATTTAAAAATAACAAAACTTGATAGAAAAATCTTACCTTTTCTACAAATATAATCGCCGGGTGAGAACAGAACCGGTCGCAGGCGCAGCACGAGCTCGCATAGGAACCCGGCTTCGGTGTTCTGGAATATCTCCACCCTACAACATGAGGACCATCTCAGTAAATAGCTATACTAACTCTAAACTATGCCCTTTCTTCTTTTATAAATGAGTAATAACAGTTTAAATTATGTTTATACTGTGTACTTTAGATAGAGTTTACTAATAAGTAGGGTATGGCAAATTAACGACGTTTAAAGTAAATCTTTCAGCGCTGCTACCTAAAGTGTAGGAGACACACACTCTAATGTTTATTCACTTATTGTACCCTGTTCTTACTTAAGATCGTTTGCCCAAAATATCAGTAATTTGTTTTTCCAAACTTTATAATTATTATTATAATAACAAAATCGTAAATGGTATATTAGTCTCTGAAATAGATAGAATAACAATTTTCCCTTGATTTTAACCCTCGACGGGTTTAATTTAATTAATCCGAGTTAGTTAAATGTAATCACATCAAACACATTTTAAATAAACTTCTATTGAAAGTTTGGTAACTTTTGTTTCAACCGACTTTTG
Source organism: Cyaniris semiargus (assembly GCA_905187585.1). NCBI lineage: Eukaryota > Metazoa > Arthropoda > Insecta > Lepidoptera > Lycaenidae > Cyaniris > Cyaniris semiargus. The sequence goes on along the minus strand of LR994554.1, from coordinate 8,192,746 downwards.
TTAAATGGAATTAATTTCGTTGTAATTTAAAATTTTATCGGCGAGAGACATGGTTCACTCCGATTTGGAGTAAAGAATGTTTGGTTTACAAAAATGTGTAAAATAAAATGTTAAGCTCTATGCTAAATGGTAGCTCCTCTTACTCGTATACTTACTTATAATAACTGTAGCTAGAGTTTAGACCTTACGAGCGAAATAAAAATAGAACAATGGGCATATTTTCTTGGTGCTAGATTAATTGTAACATTGTTATATAAGACTGAAACAAATTCAGAGTCGGCCTACTTAAAAATGTTTTTACATTTTATCTCGAAAATTATTTACTTATTCATGTCACGGTTTCGTTAAAAAATAAACCAGTCATTAACCGTTAACGAGTGTAGATGGCGCTGATAAACATTATTTTGGCCAATAAACGTTACAATCTCCATCGTAATGGCGGGAATATTTTTCTAAGCGCCGTCTCGCGACTTTAAGGGATCGCTCATTGCAAACGAACGTGAATTATTCATGGACGTAAAAGCGAATGTTTCTGTTTTTAATTATACTACGCAGAATATTAAACTGGAATCGTCACTAGCATTGCCCGTTTATGTTTTTGAAATGACTCAATTTTATAGAATTGTAGGTATCAAAAATACGTTTAAAACAAAGCGTTCAGAATTAGAAGCTGTCTTTTGTACAGGATGTAACAAAATATAGTGATAATAATTTAGGGTGTGTATGAGTCCCTTGCATAGAGTTCACTGTAAAAGTAGCAGCGTTGAAAGAGCAAAATTTTTTTGTGATTTGTATGGGCAAACCCCAAAATCATCATTTTGCCGTAGGTTTGCCCATACAAAAATAAAAATAAAAAGTTACTCTTTCAGCGCTACTACTTTTACAGTGAAGTCTATACATGGGACCCATACACATCTTGAAGTATTACCAACATGTTTTGTTACACCCTGTAGAGATTATGTAACATGTTGTCGTGCTTGCATAATTTTTCACATTAAATCGTGTGGGCGTCTCGATGGTTGTGACGCACGTAGAAATTCGTACATTGATTATTATTATTATTACTAATTGTCTTTTGGCAAAAGTTGTGATATCTGAAAAGCCTTACTAACAATTTTTGGCACCACGAAGCCACCAGGGATCTGATACACAATGCCCAATTTGACTCGGATTCGGAAACGTTATCGCGCGACATCCAATAAACGCTCGCCACGCCAGGCGTTGACCAATGACCGCACGGTAAAATTTCCGAATCCGTGTTGAACGGGAATGAATCGCCCTGCAGGCCTTGTAGCTTTATCTCCCGACTAACCTTTTCAACGTATCCAAGTGCACGTTGATGGCGATCTCAGCTTTGAGCTTGTCTGGCAGGCAGGAGACCGCCTTCTCCTCGTCGGAGCACTTCTGCGTCAGCCACAGGTAGTCGAACCACTTGATCACCTTCACCTGCAGATGTGTGGGTACGCGCCGCATGCGCATATATGTTTTCACGCCGTCTAGCTTCGCTGTAACAATGATGGTGAGATTTATACAACTGATAATGCTATTTACTTATTACTATAAATGCGAAAGTGTGTTTGCCTGTCTATCTGTTTCATACTTCGCCTCCGTGGTCCAGTGGTCTAGAGCGTCGCTCTTGACTCTTAGGTCGTGGGTTCGATTCCCGCGTTGGAAACATGTTATTTCCAAGTTTGGTTAGGACAATGAAGGTTGATCACCTGATTGTCTGACAAGTAAGATGATCCATGCGTCGGATGGGTATGTAAAAAGTTGGCCCTGCGCCTGATCTCTCGCCAGTCGTGTCGGTCTTCCGTCCCACTGGGTTATGAGAGTAAAGGAATAGAGAGTGCTCTTGTGTACTGCGCACACACCTGGGCACTATAAAATTACTCCTGCGTACCTGGCCTGGTTTCAATGAAACCGGCCACCGTCACCGAAACCGGCGTGTGGAGTATTATTACTACTTCACGCCTAAACTGCTGACCGATTTTGCTGAAATTTGGTTGGTGGCCAATTATGGAGTTGCAGGCGTTTTGTTATTGTTATGTTTTGAAGTTTTAACCCCCGAAGAAAATAGAGGGACGTTATAAGTTTGGCGTGTTTTTATATCACGGACTCGCGTCCGTGGCATCGTCTGTAGTATGTGTAACAAAATATGTCCACTTTTTTTTCAAAAAGTCTTTCGGCGCGCTGTGACTTTTGGAACTGTTGCCGCATTCTACACAGACACTTAAGCCCCCGTATAAATGTCATCTAACGGCGCACTCAGAGACATTTGATGATGATTAAACTTCAATTTAATGAAGAGCTTGACAGACAATGTATGGGGCTTATGTCAAAATTTTCATTTCATTATTGTTAAGTAATAAATATTCGTCTCTGAGTGTGCTAGATCATCCTTGTGCCAGTGTGCCCGTAAAACGTTTACTATAATACGTGGGAGAGCCATGCTTCGGCACGAATGGGCCGGCTCGACCGGAGAAATACCACGTTCTCACAGAAAACCGGCGTGAAACAGCGCTTGCGCTGTGTTTCGTCGAGTGATTGAGTTTACCTGAGGCCCAATCCCCTACCCTATTCCCATCCCTTCCCATCCCTACCCTCCCCTATTACCCTATTCCCTCTTAAAAGGCCGGCAACGCACCTGCTGCTCTTCTGATGCTGCGAGTGTCCATGGGCGACGGAAGTTGCTTTCCATCAGGTGACCCGTTTGCTCGTTTGCCCCCTTATTTCATAAAAAAATATATATATATCTTAATAAGATATATTTTTTAATATTTTTATTATTTAAAATTAAGAAATATCTACTTGTAACGTTATCAATAAAATATCATAATAAAGTTTAATGATATGCAAAATCTGTGGACATTTTGTATAGTTAGGTTAATAAGGAGTCTAGTGTCTAGTGTAACTTGGATTAGACAATGTGTTCCGAACACTGTTACTAAAGTTAGCTAAGAAATAATTGCTTGTAGTATATGCAGTCAACTTGCTAACTTACTTAACTACTTAATTTTGTCAACACAATGGTTAAAACTTTGTGATCTAGTAGCCTCATGAAGTGAGAGTTGTCTAGAAATAAATATCAGGGTTCTACCAAAATCATTGTGTGCTCCTTAGACAAGACCTTGATAGATTTTCATCTTAATTTTAGACATAGTGATATTTATTATGATTAACAATTAATAATTACGAGTCTTATCTTAAAAGTTTTAAAACCTCTGGTATTTATTATGATTATGAAATCATCTATACTAATATTATAAAGCGGAAGAGTTTGTTAGTTTGTTTGTTTGTTTAAACGCGCTAATCTCAGGAACTACTGGTCCGATTTGAAAAATTCTTTCAGTCCATTTATCAAGGAAGGCTATAGGCTATATATATTTTATCACGCTAAGACTAATAAGAGCGAAGAAATAGAGGAAAATGTCGAAAAAACGGTGGAAATTATTTGAAAGGGCTTATCTCACGAACTACTGGAGGATTTTTTCTGTTATTTGGCACAGATAAGAAGTAGACCACGTGAAGGATCATAGGCTATTTTTTGTGGACTAATTTGTCTGTGAAATATCTAAATTACGCGGGCGAAGCCGCACGGAACGTCTAGTAATAAATAATGCTGTCTAAATATAGGTAGCAAGTACATGTTAACGAGCCGTCTATATTTTATCACGCCAAGACTAATAGGAGCGAAGAAATAGAGGAAAATGTGGAAAAAACGGGGGGAAATTATTTAAAAGGGCTTATTTGAACGCGCTAATCTCAGGAACTACTGGTTTGATTTGAAAAATTATTTCAGTGTTAGATAGCCCATTTATCGAGGAAGGCTATAAAGGCTATATTTTATCAAGCTAAGACTAATAGGAGTGAAGAAATAGAAGAAAATGTGAAAAAAACGGGGGAAATTATTTGAAAGGGCTTATCTCACGAACTACTAGAGTTATTGTCTGTTATTTGGGTCAGATAAGAAGTATACCACGTGAAGGATCATAGGCTATTTTTTGTAGAGTGATTTGTCTGTGAAATATCTAATTTACGCGGGCGAAGCCGCGCGGAACGTCTAGTCTATACTAATATTATAAAGCGGAGGAGTTTGTTTGTTTGTTTAAACGCGCTAATCTCAGGTACTACTGGTCCGATTTGAACAATTATTTCAGTGTTAGATAGCCCATTTATCGAGGAACGCTATAGGCTATATATATTTTATCACGCGAAGACTAATAAGAGCGAAGAAATAGAGGAAAATATCGAAAAAACGGGGGAAATTATTTGAAAGGGCTTATCTCACGAACTACTAGAGTTATTGTCTGTTATTTGGGTCAGATAAGAAGTATACCACGTGAAGGATCATAGGCTATTTTTTGTAGAGTGATTTGTCTGTGAAATATCTAATTTACGCGGGCGAAGCCGCGCGGAACGTCTAGTCTATACTAATATTATAAAGCGGAGGAGTTTGTTTGTTTGTTTAAACGCGCTAATCTCAGGTACTACTGGTCCGATTTGAACAATTATTTCAGTGTTAGATAGCCCATTTATCGAGGAACGCTATAGGCTATATATATTTTATCACGCGAAGACTAATAAGAGCGAAGAAATAGAGGAAAATATCGAAAAAACGGGGGAAATTATTTGAAAGGGCTTATCTCACGAACTACTGGAGGATTTTTTCTGTTATTTGGCACAGATAAGAAGTAGACCACGTGAAGGATCATAGCCTATTTTTTGTGGACTAATTTGTCTGTGAAATATCTAAATTACGCGGGCGAAGCCGCACGAAACGTCTAGTAATAAATAATGCTGTCTAAATATAGGTAGGAAATACATGTTAATGAGCCGTCTGACAATATTTACTCGCAATATTTACATGAATTTACAACCAGTACAAACAGAAACAGAATGAAATAAAATTTAAATAGCTGGGGTGAAATTAAATACCTAATTTAAATAACTGAGATCCAGGTGCCTAATTTAAATACCATCTGGAGTAGATGCCAGTTAGTACGAAAGTATTATTTCGTGAAGGCTTAACCTTTGAGTTATTTTCATCTCGTCGTGCCGCTGAATACCGAAATTGTTTAAGTTTTGCATATTCTGATATCGAAATACCGAAAGTTTTTGAATATTGAGGACTCCATTGGTAAATTTTGAAATGCGGTGTCTTTAAATATTATGCAGCGGTAGCGATATAACTTTGATCATCACAATCTATGGATTATAAATGCTTAACATCGTAAATGCGAAAGTGTGTCTGTCTGTCTGTCTACTACCTCTTCACGCCCAAACCACTGAACCGATTTTCCTAAAATTTGGCATGGAGACACTTTGAGTCCCGGGAAAGGACATATGATCTTTTTATCCCGGAAAAATGTACGGTTCACGCCCGATAAATGAATTTAGTAAATTAATACATACATAACTAAGCTATTTTTTAATAACATATTATTATTATCTACTATAGCTTTTAACTTACTTATTCATATTTATTATATCCCAAGAGATAACTTCTTTTTCGGTGTGAAAAGTAGTCGATAATATTATGTTAATTTGAAGCATCGTCAATCAAAATCCGTTCAGCAGTTTATACATGAAAAACTTTGCTGTGAGAAGATGAGATGACATAGAATTATCTTAAATTTATCTCTTCATCGTTGATAACTATTTGAAAACCACTAACGAAAATTACACCATAAAACAATTATATTATACGCCATAAAATTATGTTGGTCTCTGAAAAATAATAGGAGCAACATGATGTCAGAGGTTGTCAACCGTACGGTGCAGTGGAGACATTTGCAGTAATTTAATCTTACTCAAACATGGGACGCCAGTCTGTGCCCACAGTTGCCAACTCATGGCTATGAACAAACAATAATATTAATTGTAATAAATACTTTTAGTGTTCATATTTCTTAACGTCTTTCTTATATATAAAATTCTCGTGTCAATCAATGTTAGTTACCGCACTCCTCCGAAACGACTTTACTGATTTTTACCTTTTATATGCAATATTCAGTAGGTCTGAGAATCGGCTACTGGGTACTTTTTATATTAATAAGTGCATTTGTTGAATAAATAATACTAAATTATTACAACTCGAGACTGACGGCGACCATTGTTTGTGCGACGGGATAGCGAATAGCGATGGACGTTACCATGGTGCCATACTTATTAAGTCACTTCAATAAAATAATATGGGTGAAATACTTTATATGGCAAAACAACATTTGCCGGGACAGCTAGTGTCTCTATAATATTGTTGTATGTGGGACGTAGAACCTTTTATTGTTACATATTATTTTTTTCATCAAAATCGATACAATAGCTTTCTTTGAAGCCTATTTAATGAATTAAAAACATGCTTTTCTGATATAATATTATTAAGTGGTAAAAGAGATAGTAGAGAAAGTAGATAGGAAACTCAATGTAACTCAACGTAAAGTTCCAGGGGGGTTTTAACAGTTCCTGTTCTAGTTGGTTTCAGAGCGCGCTCATTGGTCAATATTATGTTGCCCTAATTGCGTCGACCAATAAGCACGTGGTAAATTTTCGAATCAGAGTTTCCGGGCATTATGAATATCCCCGTTGATGACATAAACCCCACCTTGGCAATTGCCAGCACAAAAGTTAGAGCTCCAGTAAATACCTAGTTTATATTCAAATTGTTAAAACAGTCCTGCCATCAGACCTTTGCAATCAACTCCTGGTCTACAAAGCGGGTATTTACCCAATCATATTTATAACACGAAATAGTTAATAATGTTGTGACTTATAAGTTATGACATTGCTTATCACATTACGCTTAGCTCCCACTGATAAAAAGATTCTCTCTGCGTATACTGCAAACATCCATACTAATATCCAATATTATAAATGTGTCTGTCTGTTAACTCTTCACGCCCAAACCACTAAATTGATTTTGCTGGATATGGAGATACTTTTAGTCCCGGATAAGGACATAATATAATGTTTTTATCTCGGAAAGCTGTACGGTTCCAGAGCGATAAAATAATTTTGGCGCAACGGAGTTGCAGGCGTCATCTACTGTCATCTAGTAAAAGTTAGAAAAGCACATTTTACGACCGTATTTTGACATAAACTATACATTTTCTATCAAACTATTGCTTAAATTAAAGTTAAGTAATCATTAAAATATGGCTCTGAGGCTGTGAGTCTGTCAAGCTTCTCTAACGTATCAGACAAGGACCGATAGTGACAAGTTTTAAGCATGCTTGATGATACTGCATTATTCTCTAAAGTTATTTGAAACTAGCTGTCCCGGCAAACGTTGTTTTGCCATTTAAAGTATTTAAATCTTACCCCCTCTTTTGTCCCCTAAGAGGGGTGGGGGGAAAAATTTTATACACCAGATGTTAAGTTGGAAAAAACAGTTATATGAAGTAAGTCCATTAAAGAAAAAAGTTTGATACAAAATCTGACCCCTCTTTGCTCCCCTTAGAGGGGGGGGGGGGGGGGGGGGGGTTGATTTTTATACACCAGATTTGGAAGAAGACAAATATATCTGCGAAAACCGTATGCAAATCGGATCAGTAGTTTTCGTGTTAAAACAAAAGTCTTATACAAAATCTGACCCCCTCTTTCGTCCCTTTAGAGGGGTGGAGGGAAAATTTTTTATACACCAGATGTTAAGTTGGAAGAAGACAAATATATCTGCGAAAACCATTCAAATCGGATCAGTAGTTTTCGTGTGATAGTGGCACAAACATACAGACAGACAGACAGACAGACAGACAAAAAAACTAACCACATTTTTATCGTCTATAGCGATGTAGTAACACCCCCCGCTTATTATGTTTTGAATATCTTTAATGTACAGAATTTTCATTTCTACAGTTTTATTATATGTATAGATCACGTTTATGTGTGTGTACGCCTGATTCAGCCTGAAGTATGCAGATACCTAATCTACTGTTATTATACTGTAATTAAAGAGTGCTTATCCCAACAAACTAACAATTTACACTTAGTACGGTCATTTAAACTTAAAATAGTTCCTTAACGAGAATTAATGCGTATTATAATAAAGAACAGAAACAAAACACTGCCGTAATCTGCGAGCGCTCCGAACTTCGTTTGTGTTTAGTATCGCGAAGTTAAAATAAATATGTAAAACTTTGCCAGCTTGTTAACTAGCCGAGACTCCAAGGACGTGATACTAAAATATATGTTACCTAATATTATACTATACTCATTATATTATGTTACTTATAATAATATATTACTTGATTTAATATTAGCAAAAGATTTACTTAGAACACATATGAATATTAAAAAGTAAGTTTGTATTTCACCTCATTGTTTTCACACGTGAATGATAGTAAAAGTTAATTATTATTAATACTTTCAACACAAAATTTCACAATTTTACTGTCTCAATGTATATAAGTAATTTTGCAACAAGAATTAACCTCATATTAAAGCATTTATATCTAGCTACATTCGACACATTACGCCATCATCACACATTCATTAATTTCGGCCGACAAATATTTAAGCAATTAGGCGGTATGATATGTCATTGTGACGTATAAGCGTCGCGAGTTCAATCGCGGGGCGGGCGGGACGGATCGATGGGCGGCCGGGCGGGGGCGGCGCCCGACTTTCGCCGAGCTATTTATAGCCAAGCCGGTGACCTATTTCGCTGCAGCAGGGAAGGTCACGGATCTCCGTTGGCGCCATTGTCTCCGCTGCAGCGCTAATTATACTTGTTGACACTCCTCCGTATAAAAATGCTCATCTTCCCATTGATCGTTCGTGAGGAGTTCGACCGTTATATTTGCTCCAAAGAGGTTATATTAAATTATTAAATGTATAGATATAGCTTCAAAATGTTGCTCTGTATTTTTTTTTTTTACACGGTAAAGAATCAATAGCTGTAAACGTATGTTATTTGTTTAGATATAATTTATAAGAAAATGGAAGAAATGAAAATAATATATGAAATAATCTATACTACGAATATTAACTTTAAAATGTGAAAGCAAAATAACTTATAATAAAATGTGAATGTGTGCCTATTTATCTTACCGCCGTACTCGAGAGACATTTAAATATGATTAACCTTCAATTTAATGAGGAGTTTGACAGATAATGTATAGGGCTTATGTCAAAATTTTGAATTAATTACATTTAGGGCCTGTTTCACCACTTCCTGATAAGTGCAGAATAGGCTATCCACCACTTAATTTGACAGATGAAGTATGGAGAATCTGTCAAAAAAGCTGTGAATAGCCTATTCGACACTTTATCAGAAAGTGATAAAGTGTCGAATAGGCTATTCGACACTTTATCACTTTACACACAACTTATTTTGGTGACAGTTGGTTGGTATTTTATAGGTTTTTTATAGTTGTCATGCGATAAGCGAGTTTCGGTGCACCGAAGTGTCAGGCAACGTAAAGTAACATTATAGACAAAGTTTTTCATTGTAAGGGCCATTTATAAAAACTTTGACAACATTTAACAATTGAAAAGCTGTCGAACAACTCGTGAACATTTACAAAAGCCTGTCAAAAACATTGTTAACAACTAATAGACGTTAAAATATAACATTGATGAACACAGAACATAGCTATTGTGTTTCAATTTACCGATTTAATGTTATTATACAATTCGAAATGAATAAATACAGTAAATTACCTACATTTTTTTTGTTTTGATGCGCAGGGGAAACCCTTTATGGGTGCCCCGGGTTAGGGATGTGCCTCAGCTAAGCTGAAGCACCCCGGGGGTATGTGGGACTGCCGGCAACAGCGCCGGGCTTACCCACTAAAACCACCTGCGGTTCGCCTTCAGCCGTATAAAGGAAGGATGTCCCGGATCTAACAAACACAGGACTCCCTCCACGACCGGCCGGTCTACCTCAGAAGGGAAGGGGACTTTCACCAAAGTTAGGGAACGCTTCGGCAAACAGTAAATTACCTACCTATAATAATGTACTATAATATATTTAATTTTTAACTTAGAATAAAAGTGTTTTACAATCGATTAAATGCTCGCTAAATCATAAAAAGAACATCCGAAAGATTTGTTGTTGTGAATTTTGTCTCACCTATTATAAAGACAAAAGTATTAAATAAGTATGTATTTATAAATAAGTATTAAGATAATAGATTTAATAATACTAATATGATAAATAAAGAGTACTAACTGTATAAATCTATACTATTATACTATTATTATAACTGCGAAAGTGTGTATGTCTGTTACCTCTTCACGCCCAAACCGCTGAACTGAGAAAGGACATAGGATACTTTTTAATTGTTGCGGTTATCAACTAGTTAATGATAACTCATTAAAGTAAAATAAAGGAATTTTCAAACTATTATATTTCAAATATCTACCACAGATATATAATATAAGTGAACGAAGCGTAAGTTACGCGTTAATCTTTTAAAGCTTTTATCGTGCAATATCGGCGTGTTGTGGGGTCAGCCACGCCATCACGTCTACCTGCTTAGCGCTTTAATGTGGCGTCGTTGTACGTGCCTTACACCCTTCTTTTAATGCCTCGTTACCTCCTGAATGGCCCTTTGTTTCACCTTTGGCCTTATGTCAACAGTTCGCAGATTAGATTTCCTTACGCACGTCTGTTTAATTAAAGGGTGGCTCAGTGGAAGATTTTTGCAGGTTCAAATATAAATTGTACGTTTTTTTTAGTGGTTTCTAGCTTCATTATCTCTTTTACGTTTTAAACGAGATAATCTCGTATATTTAATAGTGATGAGCAAAACAAGACTCAGACAATCTTGGTTTTGGTATTTCTAGTACAATATTGGCCTTGGACTTGGTCAAATCTGCCTGATCTTGGCCTTGGATTTGGTTTTTTTTTTAGTTTTAGGATATTCTTGGTCTTGGCATTACTTTTTTGCAAGACCAAGACTAAGGCTGCAAGACCGATTTTGCTCATCACTAATATTTATGTAAAGCTAGATGATACCCACAACTCCGTTGCGCTAAATTCGTTTATTGCGCGGGAACCGTATATTTTTTCGGGATAAAAAGTATAACCAAATTTCAGCAAAATCGGTTCAGCGGTTTAGACGTGAAGAGGTAACAGATAGACATACAGACACACTTTCGCGGTTTTAATATTAAGTATATATTAATTAGCTACGATTTTATTTCCCTTAGATGTTGTTAGCTAGAGGTTTTGAATATTAAACTTTATTATGCGTAGAATACATACTAGGAATGAATATATTATTATATGGCAAATTATTTTTGAGGCGACTATTTAAAACTTATTGGACGACTAGCTACTTGGTTACAAAAACATTACTTTGGTAGCGTTTAAATATTTTAGCAACAATTATATTATAATGAGCTACAAAACGTAAGATCTATAAAAACTAAATAACGGCTGCTACTTTAAGATAGCACATATATTAGACGGGGAAAATGAAATAATAGGTGAGGTATTAAAAATAATGACTTGGCAGCTAATATTAATAGTGGGATATCAAATAATATATTATTAGCAACGATTGGCTTCCAGATAAAAATACACTTTCGGGCAGTGATTTGCAAGCACTTTTAAAAATAAAACGGGTCTAATAATTAAGTATTAGGATATCAGAATTTTTGTTTGTAGAATCGTAAATTAGTGAAAAAGCAACAAATGCGTTGGTTCCATAGAATTGTTTGTATTATTCAAGTGCATAAACACACGTTATCTTTTTCTAAGCGCTCTTACAGACGAACGGCACTTGTCGACGGCAGTCGGCGGCACGCGTCAACGGCACTCGACACTTGTCCTGTCGTCGCCTGCCGTCGACGCGTGCCGTCGACAAGTGCCGTTCATCTGTAAGAAGCCTTAAATAGTTTTATACGTATTGACGAAATATCGTCAATCAAAACCAAGTTTAAATGCAGAAATGAGTCAAGTGAATCAGAACAAGAGAATCTACTGAGCCAACGAAAACCGAAGTGTAGACAAGGACGAAACAAGCTTTGGGTGTTTTATTATAAATATTACTAACATGACAGAGGTAGAAGATTTTGTGAATTTCGAAAGCACTTGGTCTCGGACATTCACACGAATGACAGAAGAGAGGCAAAAGGTAGGGCAAAAGCGATTTTACCGATTTAGGGAGATAATATTATATACTATTAATATTTTTTACATGCCACAATATCCTTTATTTAGATCTCATAAAATGTCGCACATAGTATGTTTTTTATTACCTTGTGTATATTTTCTTCTCGTCTCATTTAATTTTATAAACGATCTCATTGTATAATTTATAAAAGCCTATTTTCTACATTTTATCCGCCATCAAGTTGTCGCCTAACAATAAATTCAGTTGCTACACCAAAAAATCACTGCCATTTTCAATTTAAACAAAGCTTAGAACTCAATATAAAGCTGCTACTTTATGCATAAAATGCTATTTCATTGTAGCTGCCAACTTATTATTTTTTCTAACACATTTTAATTATTTTTAAAACTCTACATCAGAGTTTGTCGCCGCGTTAAATACATGCCTCATTATAATCATTCAAGTTGTTTATGTTACGGGATATATTGAGTTCTAGAATCAAATACGTTCTTACCCAGATATTGCTACTTACGCACAAGACTGACAATAATATTACTTACTTGTTTATGTGTCTTACGCGATATACTGACTTATTACTATGTAGATATTATATATCTACATTGTAATAGCCTGTGAGTTGTGACTTTGAACATTATCCATACATTGTAATTTTATGTTCGCTTATATTATATCAATTAATGATAATATATGACAAAAATGTTATGTGGGGAGACGTATAAGTACTAAGCTTATCATATTTAAATGAAAAACAATAAAAAACATACTTTATAATTTACATGCTTCAAATAAAAAAAAAAAAACAATAAATATTTTTGCTGAAATCATAGTCAATCACGTCATAAAAAAGTTAAACTTGTTTTTTATATGTGATAAATAATTATGTAGATTTTTTTTATTGTGCTCTACACTGAAGAGGTCATTATTGCTGTTACCAGATAAAGGGAGATGCATCATTATTTTGTTTTAATTAACGGTTGTAATGACAAATTGGAATCATCTCAGTACGGCCGGAAAATTAACAACGTATTAATGTGACGTCATTATACACGCGGTAGATCGTTTTTTTTTTTATTATTTAATGAAATTGCAATAAACTTTATTCGTGATGATAATAATATTGTATCTATATACACATCTATTTCATTTCTCAATAACAGTGGTAACTATAAAATTCAATGTTTTGGGGGAATGAAAATTTTCAGCTCGGTTCTATTCCGGAGCACTATAGAGAATGTTGCAAGGATATTTTAACAACATAGTTTCACTTGAAAGCTTATAAATTGTGAAAATCAGTTTATCATAAAATTCAACTTTTGTGGCATCGCATTAAACTCGATAGCTAAATGCAGTGTTACCACTGTAATATCATGCAAGAGCAGAACGTGATAGTTCATAAAATTAAATCTGATAAGATACGTTTCTACAACGATGTTTTCATTGTAGCAAATACTAAAAACGTAACAAAAGATTAAGTTAACTTTACGTTACTCACAATGTTATATTGGATTATATTACACTCGTAATTCATACGGGCACGTTTAAGTTTATACATTTTAAAGTACGACTGCCTTTCGTCTGCCGAGAGCTATCAGCAAAGCAAAGGGACTAACGGATCGCCTGATAGAAATGTTTTACCGTCGCAAATCACAGGTATATCGCTACGTAGCTCCAAAGACTCATTATTATATACTCATTAATAGCCTATTTGAAACACTAAGGTCCACTTGCGCAGATCCAGGTTAAAGTTAATACCGGGTTAAATAGTGTGTTATCTCTTACATTCTTTATATATTTTACGAAAGACATAACGTTTAATCCGGGGTTAACTTTAACCCAGATCTGCGCAAGTGGGCCTTAAGTAGTCAACGCCGTTTACTTTCCAACCGTCATTTATCAACAGTTAACTCTATACATTTTCAACGTAGCTTAATTAAACGCTACGCCATTACTATTCTAAAGATTAATTTATGAAGTTCAATTTAAGTACGAGTATCCATTATTTCTTAAATGGTCCCCGATTAACAAGATTTCGTGAGCGAAGAATAAGCAAATTCTCAGCTTTTATTTGCATTCTATTTAATATTCAGAATGTAATTTAAAAAAAACCGGCCAAGTGCTTATCGGGCCACGCGCAATATAGGGTTCCGTAGTACCGCTAGTTTTTAATATTTTTGTATAGTTAATGAATGTACATTTATAACGTATTTAACACTACAAACAACATCATCTCAGTTTCGTTCAAAGGAATTTGAACGAAAATTTACTTTATACTTCTCCGAATACATTTTTTTGTAGTTGATCGACTATAACTCAATAACTTTTGAAGTCTTCTTAGCCGTGTCAGTTTTCCTTTTAAATTCAGCATATTTCCTACCCTCGTGAATTTTTTCACATACACAGAAGCTACCGTTTAGCTGGTAGAAGGGGGGGACACTGGACTCTTAACGATTTTTTCCACTTTAAAACTTCATGTTTCACAAATGGGTCCCTAAATCGGAAAATAATCTTTGAATACTCATAATATTTTAAAAAAACCTATCCAACGACGCCCCACACGGAGGGGTGGACGAGGAAAAAAAAATCACCCCCGCTTGATATGTAAGGGAGGTACCATAAAAAAAATTAAATATTTTATATAGCATTTTGTCGGCATCATTAAGATGTGCATTCATGCCGAATTACAGCTTTGTAGGCCTTATAGTCTCTGAGAAAAACCGCGGACAGACAGACGGACAGACAGACGGACAGACAGACGGACAGACAGACAGACAAACAGACGGACAGACCGAAACTAGGGTTGCTTGTTGACTACGGAACTCTAAAAAAACGAGAGGAAACTCCACGAGCTTATAAGAATGAAATGATTTTAAAAATGGAGAAACAAACTTCGTAAACTTTTTAACTTGAATAATTTCCGATGATATTTTTGTGACATCTGGTAAATAATGAGAATAATATTACAGTTGAGGAATACTTATCGTGTATTTTAATATTTTTATGTCAGCTCCAGTGAAGCGAACTCGCTAATTATAATATTCAAATTATGTTTTATCTAAAGAAGCGCTAATTACAAAGTGATAGGAGTCTGAAAGAGAACTAAGTTGTTATTGTTAGAGCATTAATTTACACAAAGTTTCTTTACCTGCTAACTTTTGTTTCTTCAGTAACTATAAACTTTACAATATTTATAAAATAAATAGGCTCTGCTAAGATACTAGCATAAGTAATTTAGATACATATTATCTTGTATCACTATATTCTTTTCAGTAAACTCTGGTATAGAATTCTTTTCAGTTCTTAGCATCGGTTTGCCCATGCTAATGCTTAAATATAATAACTTTAGTGAAAATAACAAGAACACATTAATTTGAACCCAGTTCTCAACATACATATTATATATGCCCGAAATTATATATTATAAATATATTTCCCGAAAGATTCTCCACAAAACCTCACTCCAGCTTGAAACCTTAAGTTTAATATCTCTTATTGTATCAACCATATTTTTGAAAATAGAACACACTTTTTCTTATTCTTTTGAATTCATACCTTTCTTTCTTATTCTTTTGAATTCCTACCTTGAAACTCCTTCCTGGCGGTGCTGACGGAGGTGACGATGTTGGCGACATGACCCAGCACCGTCGCGAAGAGCAGCAGACCGAACAGCAGCTGCGCGATCACAAACACGTACTCCCCCTTGCTGCGCGGCCGCGGAAGGTCACCTGCAAGTACAGGGTGTTTAAAGATATTCGCTAATACCACGCTTGTACCACTTAGTTACCAAAATCTGTCACTAAAATTACCTTACTAATAAGGATATTAACGCAGCGTATAATTATTATTACTCAGTATATACAGCGGTGGGAATATGTGGGCCAGAGCCCGTTTAAAAAGCGTACAATTATTCAAGGTTGGCTGTCTTTGATATTGCATACTTTTCCAATATCTGCAATATCCCAGACAAAATCAAGTAGACCTGGCCCCTATTCGCAGAGAAGCTAGTTTAATTAGTAACACACGCATGAGAACAATTTTTGACAACATATTCGTTTAGGGGATGCAATTGTTAAAGCATAAATAACTAAATAGTGAAATTATTGGAGCACATCTTTTATATATATATATAAAAGAAAGTGGTGTTAGTTACACTACTTATAACTCAAGAACGGATGAACCGATTAGGCTGAAAATTGGTGGAGAGGTAGCTAAGAACCAGGAGACGGACATAGGATACATTTTATCCGACCGCGTTTCCGTGAAGTCAGTATAAAACGTGGTATAACAAAAACGCATCTGACATAGAATAACAAAACAAAAATGACAGCTAAACGTAATTTTGTCTATGTTGTCTATGGTTAAGTATGGTAAAAAATTTGACATGAAGCTAAACGTAATTGATATGGGCGAAATACTTTATCTGGCAAAACAACGTTTGCCGGGACAGCTAGTTGCTGAATAACTGTGAAATAGGTACGAGCGAAGTTATCCCACCGTTATTTTTAATTTTAATAACAATTTTCTTTATATATATATATAAAAGAAAGTGGTGTTAGTTACACTACTTATAACTCAAGAACGGATGAACCGATTAGGCTGAAAATTGGTGGAGAGGTAGCTAAGAACCAGGAGACGGACATAGGATACATTTTATCCGACCGCGTTTCCGTGAAGTCAGTATAAAACGTGGTATAACAAAAACGCATCTGACATAGAATAACAAAACAAAAATGACAGCTAAACGTAATTTTGTCTATGTTGTCTATGGTTAAGTATGGTAAAAAATTTGACATGAAGCTAAACGTAATTGATATGGGCGAAATACTTTATCTGGCAAAACAACGTTTGCCGGGACAGCTAGTTGCTGAATAACTGTGAAATAGGTACGAGCGAAGTTATCCCACCGTTATTTTTAATTTTAATAACAATTTAATTTACTGTCTATAAAGTTAATACTAATTAACACGGTAACAGGTACACTAAATATGCAATTATTTTAAATAAACATTTGTTAATTATACTCAAGTCTAAAAAGTAAAATTAACTAACAATTATTTTAAATTCTTCCGATTATCTTCTGAGTAAAATAATGATTTACACTATGGATATAGTATTATAGACGTTTAAGATATAATATAACGTTTTATCCTATTTGCTAACGTTTCACGATAAGACACGTCATACATTTTTGGATAATGTTTCAGACAAAATATTATCATAGACTATGTCGACTACTTAAAATTTCAAACACCTAACCAAAATTTCTTAAAATGTACAGAAACAGAAATTACGTAGAATATTCTAGAAAGTAATATTGGATCTAAAATTGTAGGGAAGCTCCGAGTATTTTCATTTAATCGTATAAACATAACTATTAAGTCGGCGGTCGGCCGGAGCCGGCATACAAATGTTCACGAAAAACCAACCATGCATTTTCCGGATATTCGCAATTTGATTTTTACGTGCGGTACATATTTTAATAAAACTTTTTTGCAGACAGCTAAAATGTTAAAAATATTTTAAATATTTTAAATCCCGTTAAAATGAAATGCGCTATTTTGACAATCGTTAAGCATTTTCAACCGACTTCTAAAAAGGAGGAGGTTATATGTTCGGCTGTGTATTTTTTTTTTTTGTTTTTTTTTTGTATGTTCAACGATTACTCCGCCGTTTGTGAACCGATTTTCAAAATTTTTGTTTTGTTCTATTAGGTTTCCCTCCAATTTGGTCCCATTTTCACAAAAGTGGTGATCTGATGATGGGATCCATGAGTAATTGAGGGAACTCCTCAAAATTTATATGGAAACATATGGTGATTTTGGTTTTTGTTTGGGGGTTTAGGCGCTGTTTTAAGAACTGAAAACATATGCTACTATGCAAATTACATTCATCATCATCATCATCATCATCATCATCATTACCACGTCAGGGTCACCAGTGTCACATGGTTGTATATGGATACAATATGCCTCCACAACACCATAATTATATCATCACGTTATGTCCTTATAATAATTGGTACTTT
Organism: Cyaniris semiargus; assembly: GCA_905187585.1. NCBI lineage: Eukaryota > Metazoa > Arthropoda > Insecta > Lepidoptera > Lycaenidae > Cyaniris > Cyaniris semiargus. The sequence continues at coordinate 8,174,644 of LR994554.1, read as the reverse complement.
TCATAGCGATTTTAATAAAAATATAATGTTGTCTCAAAATAAATGATTCAAGTTCTAAGCGACTTATGTATCACAAAATTGAACATAACAAAGTCAACCTTAACTCCAGAGCGTAAGGCACACATTTGACATTACTTTTGAGATTCGAAAGAAACAATAATAACATCCTTATAATATGAACTAAAAAGTATTAAATAATTTTTCCAATCTAATAGTGCCTTTTTCCGAATTCGGCTAGACCTCAACTATTTCTGTACTCAATCTTCATAATTTTGAAGTCGGTGCCAGTTCCAAAAGTTTCAAATACCTATTCTGTCAGAGAACTGAAGATTCAGCTATATCTGGTACCGACTTCAAAATGATGAAGATTGAGTACAGAAATAGTTGAGGTTTAGCCGAATTCGGAAAAAGGCACTATTAGATAGGAAAAATTATTTAATACTTTTTAGTTCATATTATAAGGATGTTATTATTGTTTTTACCTTGGAAGTCGGTTTTAATTTTTTGTTAAAAATAATAATTATGTATCGTTAACAAGTTGAAGGGTGGAGGCGCCATTTTGAATCCTGTAATATATGTAACATTTCCTGTCTTATCTCGGATTAACCCTTTGGCTGCCACGTTAAAAGATTACGTCATGTCAGTCACTTGTTAAGAAGTTAAGGACAAAATAGCACGATATGACATGATATAACAAAGCTGCACGATATGACACATATAAAAGAAAATAGTACACAAATTCACTATTTCTAATTTCAATGCATCATTAATTCGACTTCCTTACTTGTTCAATCTAGGTATAAGTACATTTCCAAACAAACTACAAATCAATCCTCTTAAAAATATGTCAAATCAAAATTAGATACAGTCTGATTGGTCAAAACTCCAAATAGTAGTATTTGACGTCCATACTTGATATATATAAATATGAAAGGGTGTTTGTCTGTCTGTTACCTCTTTACGCCTAAACCCGATTCGCATGAAATTTGGTATGGAGATACTTTGAGTCCCGGGAAATGACATAGGATACTTTTTATCCCGAAAAAATGTACGGTTCCCGCGCGGTAAACGAATTTTGGCGCAACGAAATTTCGGGCGTTATGTATTAGTATATAAAACACTTTTTGCTGATTACTACAGCACGGGCCGAATTCAAGCTGCATTAATGTTGGATAAGAAGAATCGGGGTACAATATGGCACCTCAATCTGTCGAAGCCGAAATGTACTTCTCAATTAGATTGTTAATAGAGGGTGATTTAAAGCCCACGGCCTGTGCCCACGCGTGCGACTGACAGGTTAAAACGGACCCACGTCCATACCGAGTGGATATTGACATTGACCGAGTAAACGAAATATGGACTAGTTTGGTTACGTAACAGACTTGGAGTATATGCGTAGGCAACTCCGCATTACCTACGTCATGTCGTTTAAGAGCGGGCTGCCAAATTTTGCTGTGCTTTCTAATAAGTATTACAATCCCGGAAGACGATTGCCTTAAATGAAATTGTGATTTATTTAATCATTGTATATTTATCTGATATTAGCCTAACGGAAAACACGATTCACTTATTTTGACTCGATAGTTATATTTTTCGAAATTATGAATATTTGTGGGCTTTTCAACAAATATCTGTTACACTTATTAAGTTACTATCATTAAATAACTTACACTACTACAATCACACACTTTATAAAATAATGGCTAAAGGAAATAATAGTATTGTATTTAATTTTTAAGTAATCATCAAAAACATTTTTGGGACTTACGACCTTTACTTTCGTGCTATAATGCGGGAACCGTTGTTACGCGATATTGTTCACTATTAGCTGCAGCGCAAAGTACAATTCATGCGGGCATGATTCATGGAATCATTATATCACGATTGGAGGATAGCGGGGTGTGTAGGCGGGGCTAGCGTGCTTTGATATTTTCGGCAGCCCGGTCTTAAGCATGTAACATGATTTAGGATAAAGTACAGTTTGCTTATACGTGTATCCATACTGATATACTTAATATTATAAATGCGAAAGTGTGTCTGTCTGTTTGTCTGTCACCTCTTCACGCCCAAACCGCTAAGCCGATTTTGTTGAGGTATGGAGATATTTTCAGTACCGGGAAAGGACATAATATGATATTTTTTATCCCGGAAAAATATACGGTTCCAGTGCCATCGAAAATCTAAGCAACATACATCATAAAGGTAACATTTTATTTTAAATCGGACCCACAGCATACAAGTCAAGAGCTTCTAAATATAAACAAATGTACAGTATTAGTCCACAAGAATACTGGCTGAATATCATATTTCCTTGAACGTACGCAGACAATAGAATGATAGTTGGGTTTATCAAATAATTGCCCTCCTCATAACGATAATAGTGATGAATAAACATAGGGCGGCCGACGCCGGCCCGTATTACCACAGTATAAATAATACAGTAGAGCTGTAATAAGTAATTAGCCGTTTTATTTCAATTAAACAGGCAACTTGCAGGTAAAATTAAACAGGCAACACAAAAGTAGAAACACAAAGACAGCCGACAAGTTTTACGAACGCGTGCACGCTACCCTATACTGAATTACTCTGAAATCACGATTATGTGTACGTACTCACAAATTCTAACAATCTAATATAGTATGAAGATGGTCTACTATGTGTGTCTCTATTGTGGCCTTACCGAAGCAAGGGAACAGGTGCTTTTGTGCTCATTGATAATATCCTGCGACGGACTGACCGACCGTCATTATTTATTATACTCAATTGTTTTCGAATACATAGACGTCTATGAATAGAAGGGGATTCGTTTAACAGAAACGTTTATAAGACAGTCAGTCTAATTAGTAATTAAGTTACGTTCTTCATAATAATTATTATTTCCTTTCAATACATAAATATTTATATACTTACATAAATATTTATAGCTTGTCTGAATATTGAAACATAACAATATGTTATGTATAATAACTTATATTATGACACGATTTTAACCGAGAATATCAAATAAAAACGCATAAATATTCGCAGTCAAATAAACGGAGAATAGCTTCCGACACGCCAAGAAACTATTCAATGAAATGTGCCGGCGAAATATTTTCGAAATATCACGAAGGGAAATTGAAAGCCAACGGATACGTCTGCGCCGTAAATGACAGCGGGCTGTGGCGTGCCACTACCTACCGCATTACCGCTACCGCCCTACCGCTCTACCGCTGCTGCTACCGCTTTACCGCTACGCCTCGCGGTCAGCCGCTACGGGCTACGAGTCTACGGCTACGGAGCTACGACGCTACGAGAATACAAAGGCGCCGTCTCTCAGAATGTATTTTAAAAATTGTATGCTACATTTTAATGTATCGTAGACTTATTATAAGACGTGTAAAATAAATATGCACACCACGTATATTCATGAAGAATTATTTGTTTGCATCAAATAGGTTACTTAAAAAACTGTAATGAAAAATTGCAAAGATAAAGAGTAGACCACAAGTACACAGGCTACTTTTTACTGCGGTAAAGTACTACGAGATTCTATTATACACGCACGGGATCTAGAATAATGAAAATGTAAAATATTTTTTTCTCCGAATAAGGTCTGCACTTTTTATTCGGCTCACGAAAGTTGATGTCGACTTAAGTTGCGGGACGTTTTATCTAGCACCTGTGACCATATAAAACTGTGGATTTACATTTTAAAATATCTACTATTTACACAGAATACGAAATATAATGATTATTCTACTTAAGAGAAAAAAAAACATAAAAATACGAGAATTAAAAAAAAAATATGTTTGCGGTGTATAATCCATACCTACTAATATTATAAATGCGAATTGTGTCTGCCAAACCGCTGAACGGATTTTGCTGAAATTTGACATGGAGATACTTTGAGTCCCGGAAAAGGACAAATGATACTTTTTATCCCGGAAAATGTATTGTCCCCGCGCGATAAACGAATTTTGGCGCAACGGAGTTCGAAGCATCATCTAGTCTTCTATACATATTAGTGCCAACACGCCACGTTTCTGCATTCAACACATCCTAGTAAAAGAAATAGCATTAATATTTTATTAAGGAATGTCTTCCTCGGACTCATATCAGTCAGCTCATATGGTTTTTGCAGTATCTCGACTTTTAAGATACACAGCGATAAATCACAGGAGCTATTTAGGTTATAACTCATCGGGAGCGATACGAGCGGACAATGGGACGAAGACTGATCACTCTCTACTTAGCGAGAGTAAATATATTTTAAAAGGCTTTCATCGACTTGAGAAACTTCAGAATTATCTTGTAAAATAATGTTATATGTTATTTCATTTTATATAACAACAATCTACACAACAATAAACTATAATATGGACTTTAAGAATATAATCAAGTTAAATTAATACTGTAGAAAAGACAAGTCCACATTCACACTCGCCAAATCAAAGTAGGCCATTTAGACATTTTTAGCAGTGATTAACTTAATTCATAATGAAAATACTGAATTATTTTGTTTATGCAATATAAAACTACAGACAGTATTACTATAATTAACATTTAATTTGAAAAGCATCTATTTAAATATCATTATAAAATCGCTACATTTTTAAACAACTTCACGTGACTCGAGTCTCACTGACGTCACGAACTTGTGCGAAGTTTGCGCGGTCGTAAGCAGATCGCTTCGGTACATTTGTCAAACTTCTGACACGTGGATATGAGTATCAGTGACGAAGCTGCAAAGTTTTATCGTTAAAAATACATATCCTACTTGTGATAACGATATCTTAAGGTATATGGTTCTTTATCATTTTGAGTTTAACATTTTACGTACGTTTTTAAGAGTAACGTACGTTTTATGTTAGACTTAAAATACATGTTGTGGTTTGATAAAAAACGAACTAGATCGAACAAGGTTATCATAATCGAGGTACTTATATATATAAAGCCAACCAAGAATGAAATGTAGTCAGGTAGTTTTCTATATGTATAATAATGTATAATTTAAAAGGTCCAAGGCGTGATGGACTTACAGTGGATTAAGAGGAAATGTAAAAGGATATGGGTGACTGGCCCATAGACGACCCTAATTATTGTAAAAAAATGACAGTGAAGCACCTAGCTACTCGTAAAACAAATAATTTAACAAAATAAATTCTGAAACTTTAATACAGGTAAAGTAAAACAATTCAATGATCGTATATCACGCTTGAACATTTTTTGGAAAGCAACGAAACTGCTATAAATGTACTAGACTATAAATTTTGAAAAACATTTTTTGAACGTTAAAACTCAAATAGAGCGTAGTTGTTTTATATGACCTACATGTTAAAATATTGTTTTATACATTTCCCTTAATGTTAAAAAATGAATTTATAAAACATAAATCGATCCTCGGTTTAGTTTCAATTTTATAACGATAATATAAAGGCTAAAGGTTATAAGGGCGCATGTTTGTTATCCATGCAAAAACTACCGAACTTTTTTATCAAATTAAGCATGGACTGCCATGCTTAAAGTAGGAGTGAGATAAGTTTAAACTACATAATAATAATAAACATCTTTCTTTAAAAATATAATGTCCTAGTGCTAAAATTATTATTGGCATAAGTCATAAGTCATAAGCTGCCGAAAGACATAGCATGTGATATCATGATAGCTGATAGCAGAAATAGCATGGCACCGTTTGCGCGTTTTCATCAAAACATCTCATAAATGCTCAAGTATAAAACATAAAATCTCGGAAACAATCTGAATTTATCATTTTAATAAAAATAAGCTAAATATTGGAGCTAATAATAATATTATATTGAAGGCATAATATTATTATTTGTAGTATTCTGTGATATCTAAGCAGTCACCTTTATAATTATTTGATCGTAACACGTTTATTTTAATCAAGTAATGACGTCCATTACCAAAGTTACAGACCGCTACTAAAGTTTTAAATCACATATTTTTGCATAAATAAGCCAACAAAGATAGGTTAATAATTCTATTTCAAATACTAATACTTAGAAAAACTATCAGAACCTTTTGTTTGCAGTATTCCAGATCGCTGAGTGCTAATGTAATATTTTAAAGTAAATGTAAGCTTTCGGAACTGAGACGCTCTCGAGTTGAGCGCCATCGACGTGACTTCGGCTTTGTATTGTTTGATTATATTAGATTGGAGTCGTTCAGTTCATGATTTCCCAACCTTCATTCTTACTTATAGTTTTATTATTAATGTGAAAGTCTGTCAGTTTGTTACCTTTTCAAGCTTAAACCACTGTACTGATTTAGATTATACTTATTTGGTATGGAGATACTTAAAAGGCCGGAAAAGGGCATGCAATACTTTTTATTGCGTCAAATTTGCATCGTTATATGGTCTTTTATAATATAACATCTTTGGTTTTTAACGATCAAATTACGATTTATTGTGTACTAAAACAATCATTTTCAAACTGATTTCACGCCTAACTTCTCGGTCTTAACCCTAATACCCCCATGAATTTTTATGTCGCAAGGGAACGTATAGGAGCCACATCTGAAGCAATTTCGTCCGGGTCCTTATGACCCATTACATAAGAGTGTTCGTTGTAATTCGTCGTAATTACACTATCAGTCACTCAGACAAAAGGCAGTTTCTTCGAATTAGTCACACACTGGTACATTCTATATTATATTCAGTAAAGTTTAATTAACTAACGAGAATAGAGTTAGATACATAAAACTAATTAGTCTAATTTTGAAGTTTAAATATTATCTACTGCTTCTTCTTAAATTACTTTTCAATTAACTTAAAAAAAAAAAACAATATAATTCGATATACCGCAATCAAAATAACTATGCACGGAATTTTATACAAGTTTCGAAATTTAATATAAATTTTTGTGCCTCGGTACGCCATTTAGAATTTAATTTACTACCAGCACCAAAAGTATCTAAATCAACTGAAAAGGCAGCTTGTTTAAGTCAAGTAATTGAACTTCGCAAAACAATTATTGTGTAGGTACGTTAGACGCCCGCAACTCCTTTGCCTCCAAATTCAGTTATCGCGCGGGACCCGTACATTTATCCGGAATAAAAAGTATCTTCATACGAAATTTCAGCAAAATCGATTCCTGGGTTTGGGCGTAAAGATATAACAGATGGGACGGACACACACACTTTCGCATTAATGATATCATATGGTTGGAACTCAATTACAGAATAACATAATATTAGCATCTCAATACGGAGAGTAAACAATGCATCAGGCGGTCGACACTCCCGCCCCGAGATAATTGCCGGAAAGACACAGTAAATTCATACGAGCCAGGAAGAAAATATTCGGATAATAACGAAGTGAAGGAGGCAAAATTGAAGGGTACAGGAAAATATTATTTTTTGATGATTTAGAACAGGTAATATCGCAAATTAAAAACTGTGTTGATCTCATGAAGGACAATATTAAAAAAGAAAAAATTATAATCAGAAAACTTTTTGAAAAAAAACTTTTATTTAAATACTCTAAAAAGAAGAAAATAAACTCTTTAAATATTTTAACTACTTAGTTATAACCTCAATATAATTATACAATTTGATTGTAATAAAAGCTTGTTGCGATTAGTAAATAAACTAGTACAAATTTAACTGGGTAAACTGATATTATATTTATTATTTTAATATGATAATATGATTAATTATATGTCTCGCGACAAGCTTTTATTATCATGTAAATTGTATAATATAAGGTTATAACTTAGGGTGGGTTGCACCAACTTACTATAACTATAACTGTAACTTTAACAATAACTTTAACTATAACTACAACGCAAAATGTCAAATCTTTGGTGAAAGTCAATATTGGACGCCATATTTAACGATGACCATAACCGCTCAAACTTATATCGAAATATTTACGTGAAAATAATTGTAACCACAGAATAATAATCGTAACTATGGCTCACAGTGTTGTTATATCAAATATTTTTCCTTTCGATTTTAACGGATAATTCATTTTTTATACTCTCGACCCCATTAACTGTAACTTTAACAAAAAAATAAACGCAACAGACATCTGTCAAATTCTGTGGTCAAAGTTAGGGTTAAAGTTAAGTTAGCCTTAACTATAACCATAACTGGAACTATAACCACGCCAGATTCTATGGTTTATAATTCTGTGGTCAAAGTTATGGTTATAGTTAAGGCTAACTTAACTTTAACTTTGACCACAGAATTTGACAGATGTCTGTTCCGTTTATTCTTTTGTTAAAGTTGTAGTCTTTCAACAGGAATGTTCCCCAAAGCACTCAAGAAAGCTGGAATACATCTTATTCATAAGGCAGTCATATTTATAAGGCAGGGAACAGAGATGTGATCACCAACTATAGGCCAATTGCAGTGTTACCGTCCCTATCGTAAATTATAGAGCTTCTACTGAACAAAAGGCTAACATCATACCTAGAAAAAAACGACTTATTATCGAACTCACAGTACGATTTCCGCGCAGGTAAATCAACAGGAGATGCGGTTCACGAACTTACGGACTGTATAATAAACGGGGACTAGACGACGGGAAAAAAGTTCTGGGATTTTTTTTTGACCTAGCCAAAGCCTTCGATACTGTCTCTGTTCCTATCCTTAAAGCGAAGATGGAAAAAATAGGTATAAGGGGAATCAATCTCACTGGTTGCACACAGAGCGTTAATATAGATGGATACTTAAGCACTGATCTAACCACTACCCAAGGCTTTCCCCAAGGCAGTGCAATCACTCCAACGCTCTTCCTCATTTATATTAACAAACTCTGTGCGTTCAAACTACAACAGGGAAGAATTATCTCCTTTGCAGATGACACCGTCCTGTTGTTCCACTCAGACACTGTGACAAATCTATACAAAACTGCCCAGAGTGGATTTGGCACAGTATCGAAATGGCTACGTAGTAACATCCTAACGCTTAATGCTCGCAAGACAACATACATTTTATTCTCAATAAAAAACCTCCCACCAACAAATTCTTCACACTCTATTATTGCACACACTTGTTCTAATTCTAACAGTCTACAATGCTCATGTGAACCTCTACAAAAAACATTCACAACTAAATATTTAGGAATTATACTAGACCGATGCCTTAGCTTCCGTCCACACATTGATACTCTTACATCGCGTATAAGAAAGCTAATTCCTGTTTTTAGAAATTTAAGAGAGGTGGCAGACGAGAAGTTGAGGATGATGGTATACACTAACTACCCTCTGTCAGTCTATTTTAGCATATTGCATTACGACGTGGGGCGGTGCTCTCAAGTCCACAATGCTGCAGTTAGAATAAGCGCAACGGGCTATCCTGAAAGTCTCCTACTCGTTACCTTTTAGATATCCTACAGCAGACCTGTACAAAAAGAGCAAAGTTTTAACAGTGAGAAAATTGTTTATAACACACATAATCCTCAAACAACACAGCCTCATATCCTACAACCCAACTCCACCTCTAAGACGTTATCCTAACCTACCCGAATTCCTCTTTCGTACCCGCTTTACAAACAGTTTCTTCTGTGGCATTGGAAGATACACTTACAAAAAAATAAATAAGATCCTAAACATACTTCACTTAAGTAGGAAAATGTGCAAGAAGAAGTTAACTGAATGGCTACTGACACTTAAGTATGAAGAGACAGAAAAACTTATTACCATTCCCGTTTAGTCGAGAATGGTAATAAGTTTTTAACACACACACACACACACACACATACACGCACACACACACACACACACACACACGCGCACACACACGCACACTTTATCTTAATAATTTATTTGTAATAAAATTGTGTGTTTTGTGGTGAGAATAATACATATTTTTTCATTTCAGTTCATTTTCATTTCAATTGTAAAATAATTGACTTTCCAAACAGACTTTTTTTTTAAATTAATGTTACATAATATGGCAAATTTTAACTTTTTCAGTACTATAATCTTTACTATAATAGGGCCCAGAGCCAAATTTTTTATGAGCAGTAAAATATTTTCTGCTCTACACTAGGTACAGTTAGGAAAAGTTACCGGGAAGAGGCTCGGTAGTAAGGGCGGTAATAAAAGTAATGATTTACATCCCAGTTAAGCCTTAACGTTAACTGCTTATAACTCTCTACAAAGTGTCATAAAAAACTAATTAAGTGCATTTATTTATAGAGGGTAAAAGTTAAGCCAAGCACAAATAATGGCGGCAGGTTTTTCTCCGGCATTTTATGACGCTGTTGGTTAAGAATAGAGAACGCGTTCGTAACTTGGGATCAGTTCACATTGCGACGCAATGCGATGAATTTTTAAATAACCCATTCAACACAAAACTTTATTTACAATAGAAGAAGATACACATTAAACTGAAAGACTTTTCGCCTACGGTGTTGGCCGATATGATTAAACAGAAGTGTATATTTTCAACAACGTTAGTGATTGATAGACGTGATGGTGTAAACCAATCAAAAATATTAGTAAATACATAGCCTACAGTCGAAAATCATCAAAAACCGAGTGTCTGTTATCATTTTATCATTCGTGAAATCCATATCCATATCTACTAATATTATAAATGCGAAAGTGTGTCTGTCTGTCTGTCTGTCTGTCTGTCTTCACGTGTAAACCGGTGAACCGATTTTTGAGTTTTTGAGTCTCGGGAAAAGATATAGGATAGTTGTTGTTGCAGAAAAATGTACGGATTCCCGCTCGATAAACGAAGATAAGCGCAACGGAGTTGCGGGCGTCCTCTAGTAAAAAATAAAAACATAAAAGCAATAAAAGTTATTCGCTACCACGTATTATGTTAAAACAAACAAAATCAATATCAATATTCATTGTTCAGGAGCAAATACGAACTGTGGTTTATTCAAATGTGTCAATGTCAAATACATATTAATTAGCCTGCGGTTTGGCCTCAGGGCCCAGTGTTCCCACATACTAGAGATTGATTATAATAATATGAATAATAATTCTACTATAGTAAACATCTAATATATAAATTCTCGTGTCACGGTATGCGTGGTTGAACTCCTCTGAAACGGCTCGACCGATTTTCGTGAATCTTAGCGAGCATATCGGCTAGGGTGGAGAATCGGACAACATCTACTTCTTATATTGATAAGTGCATTTGTTGAATAAATAATAGTAAATAATTTCGAGATTGACGGCGACCATTGTTTGTGCGACGGGATAGCCATGGACGTTGCCATAGTGACATACTAATTTAGTCACTTCAATAAAATAATATGGGCGAAATACTTTATATGGCAAAACAACGTTGCCGGGACAGCTAGTTTATCAAGAAATAATGGAATTAAAGGTAGAAAATGTCATAACAAGTAGAAAAGAGGTGATGCCAAATTAGACTAAAACAATTTTATTTAAACGAAGAGAGGGGGTCAATATAAGGCGACAAGTAATTACTACAGTACATTTTGCATATTTTATAATATTATAATCGCAATCACCCAAAAAATGTATAAATGATGAGGTATGGTCGTAGTAGCCATTACGTACTCTATAAAATATCTATTCAACGTCGTTATAATTATTATAAAAGATTTGGAGTGTACACATAGAAGTCTATCGAGATAATAACAACTCGACGAAATTTAAATATAAAGCTAACCCAGATATTGAAAATCTGATCCGATAAAGAAAAGATTAGACTCTCATTTTTGAAGAGTGTTAGCTTTAGTATAATACTATTCTCTAAGACTTTTTTTCCGCGATATAAGAGATTACTTTAGCGTATTTCCCAAAATAAGATAACGTCGCATCAATCATGTTGAACACACAGAAGACACAACACGACGTTCTTCTCTAATACTATATTCCGCACGTATCTCGCCGCGGGGATTCCCCCAAGCTATGATGCCGGTTTTCAAGTCACATCCTTTGTCGCCGCAAATAAAGAAAGTGGATCGTCCTTTTGTGTCAACTGTATATTGCGATTTTCACAGATTGTCTACATCCATACTAATATTTTAAATGCGAAAGTGTGTCTTTTCGTATGTTACCTATTCACGCCAAAACAGCTGAACCGATTTTGCTGAAATTTCTGAATTCCGGGGAAGGACAAAGATACTTTTAACCGATAAACTAATTTTGGCGCAATGGAGTTGTAGGCGACATCCATGGTACATAACAACTTTTTTTCCAATAAGGTTTGATCTGTTTATGAGATTAATATCAACGAATAAATACAAAAAAATTAGCACTCTGACCTTTTTTTTGGCAGTAAGTTCTGAATGTTGCATCGGATCTGTCTTCGAGTATACACAGTATTCATTCGTTACAAAGACATAAAAGAAAGACGACAGTTTCAACACAAAAATCTTATACCCGTTAACAATTTATTATCTTTCTAAATCCAGGCTCTTTAGGTTATTTTAAATATGACTGATAAACAAACCTATTTTTGTATCAGTGTGTACAAATTCAATCGAGCGTTTATTTAATCACATCTACACAATATTGTTAACTAATGCTGCGGTACACCACATAGCTAGCAATATAAAATAAAATGGTCGGTATAACAAAATTTTAATTACGTGTAATTAACACATTTAAATTAAATAAATAATTTTGATGTTTGTAAGTAAAATATAAAATACGGAAGAGTTTTTTATGTAAATAAGGCTGATGAGTGATGACTGTCATCAACATAATAATATATTGCGTTGCAGAGCGTCGACGTTAAGCACATCAAGTGTGTAACAATTTCCTTTATACATTCCGATGTTCGATTCGTTCTTAGGGTCAATTCAAATTGCAACGTGACGCGTCGACGCAATGGGACACATTTTTTAATGACCCATTTGAAACTTTACGGACTACAAAAGAAGAAACACAATCGACAGACTTGCCACTCGCGGTGTTTGGCTGACAGTTCCAAATTTGAATCGCTCATTAATAAAGCCATCGCATCATCTCGTCACGTCGAAGTATGAACTAAGCCTTACATGACAAAACGCTGTTCGAATGAATATTTAAAACAGCAGAACACTTAACATTCCGCACACGTCATACCCCAGCGGTCATACCGGTCATCCCAGACGGACGGACGGAAATTTGGCATTTGTGATAAATTTTAAATATGCTTAAAATATTTTTCCTAATATGCTTAAAGTATGTTTCCTATGTCCTTTCCCGGGACTCAAAACTATCTCCATACGGTTCAGCGGTTTGGGCGTGAAAAGGTAACAGACGGATACACACACTTTCTCATTTGTAACATTAGTGCGGATGGATAGAATTATCATCAGCAGACATGTAGAAAATTAAAAACAAAACGCAGAGCTCATAAGAAGAAAAGAAAATTCCAGATAAAAGCCATTTTAAAATAGAAACAATTTCCTGCTGCGTTTAAGTATGCAATATTCGTAAAGTCAAGATATTGAATTTTATTATGCTGCGCGGACAAAAGACTTGAAAACTATCCCGGCGAGCACGCGAGAGGCAGTTCTGTTCCAAACACTCGCAGTCAAATGTCTTTATTGACAGTCTCAGAAAATTGCAAGTTTGCGCTGAACCCTGTTATACATGAGCATTGTGATAAAAATAGGCACAAGGTAAGAACTAAGAAGGTATTTTTAGAAGTGCAGTACAAACATTTGATATGGTCTAGGACCTAGGGGTATAATAATTATTACTGTAGCTTTGTAGGCTTTGAGAAATTATAATAACTTTACTAAAATCTTGAAACTATAACTATGAATTTGTAATACTCAAGATGAGCAATTATAATAACTTTACTAAAATCTTGAAACTGCAACTATTAACTTATTATAGAATTGCAATTTCTCATATTATTCTTCAATCTTCAAAGTTGCCTTTTTACCAGAAAAATGGTAAAGAAAGCAGCGCCGTTGCATCGTGCGTAAGTACACAATATACACATGCAGGTCTGCTACTTATAAGAGTCGTTGTGATCACGTTATTGTCTTCAAATATTTTCAGCATGCAAAGCAAAGCTGGTCAAGCTGATATCCTCAACTTTGTAGATATAAATGTACCTACCATCGAAGAAATTGATTCATAGGCAGTTGACGGACGTACGTCATTTGGTCGAATTATGTTAATTCAATGTTAACGTGATCTGTCGGCTGGGTGTGTCACAAAGCGACCAAATTACATAGGTCCGCCATCTGCCTATGAATCAACGTCTCTGATAGTACGTTTGAAACTCAAAAAACACGAAAGTGTTATGGCTATTTATTTCTGTTATGCCTTAGCAGTTTAGGCAGCACGACTACGGCTACAGCTAATGGGTACGACGCTTAAGGTTCTCGAACTCACAACTGTATGAAAGAAGTTAAAAGTCCCTGTCTCTGCTCCATTATATTCACTCCGTAGTTTTCAATGGGAACGTTTTAATCGCTTTTACTGAAATGTCTTCCAGCAAATGAAATTCTTACTAAATACTTATCATTGTTCCGAAGTGTAATGGACACATTCAAATACCTTTTGTGTGTTAAGCTCTGTTTTTTAAATAGAAGTTTCTACATTTTTACAATACGATTGCGTCGAAAATTATTATAATACCCATACTAAATTTACTTAATATTATAAATGCGAAAGTGTGTGTGTCTGTCTGTCTGTTACATCTTCACGCCAAAACAGCTAAACCGATTTTACTGAAATTTGGTATGGAGATACTTTGTGTCCCGATAAAGGACATGGATGGTCATGAAAGGATACTTTTTACTCCGGAAAAATGTACGGTTCCCGCGCGATAAACTAATTTTAGCGCAACGAAGTTGCGGGTGTCATCTGGTTAACCCTTAATTCACTTCCTGAGTCCCAGGGACCCACATCAAAATTTTAAACGGTCATAATTCAGAAGTCTTAGGAGCTAGATTACTCCGCGTCTCAGTACCTTCATGTAGTGACGCAGGCGACATGGTACCGAGAGGATGAGTGCGCACCTACCATATTTGGTGAGTTATTACGCCGAGTGAGTCCCAGGGACTCATACCAGTAAATTATGTTATGATTATTTTTATTTATTCGAGCTTTCATTTGTTGATTTATTTTTATTTAAATTAGGTATGCTTTATTTTTTTGTTGTAGAATTGTAAAATAGCTCTAAAACAACATGATTTTATCAATCTAAGCAAAGACGGAGCAGATTTCATTCTAGAAGCCTGGCTTCAAGAATATTTGGACGAAAAAATGACATTTTTGAATATGTGCGCCATCCTGAAACCGCTGACAAGTTACCTGGGAGAGAAAGTATTGCTATTTATGCCACTACAAAAAGAGAACAAAAACTGCTTATCTATGCATAAAATATCTGAAGTAGATATGTTTCACTTGCTCAAAAAAGATATGCCGACGTAGCTTTTAGATAGTGGTAGAAACCCACTGCACGTTTTTTTTTTCTTTGTATTGCATACATTGCATACATTGCATACATTTAAGTTTATTTTATTTTATTTTGTGTACCTTTATTGATTTAAAAACTTTAAGTTCTTTTTTATTTTTAGAATATTTGTTAGTTTAGAAGAACCTTAAAAATGACATGGTTTTAAAAGACTTAACATTGACTTACATAATTAACTAAGTAGTCAGTAAGTACATAAGAAGATTATTAAACAAAATGTTGATAAAATTTGTTTCATTTCATAAAAACATACATTTAAAATATGTGAGTCCCAGGGACTCATACAAGGTGTTTACGTAAGTTAACGTACGAATTGAGGGTTAATTATATTTAGAATAAAAAATCGCTAACTTCAAGAAAGCTTCGTCAATAGATTCTTGCGAAGAATGTTAACTATGTCTATAGAGGCAAAATATACGGTTCCAACGATATCCATAATGTAATTCCTACTTCCAAATCCTCAAACAAAATCACTAGAGCTATAAAGTAATAAATCTAAAGTTATTATAAATCGAATTACAGCTCTAAAAATGTTTAACCGACCCGCCAAATATAAAATAACGTATCGCTCCGAAGATAAACTTGATAAACGGCGGAGATGTTACGATGTATTTTAAGATTTACTACGCGAGAAACTTGAGTTATTATTTCGATTAGGGAAAAATAAATTCCGCTGTAAGACAAAGTAATGCCATTTCGATCGTGTTCGGTATTCAAATGTTTTGATACACACCAAATGTGTGTAAGCTTTGTACGAAAATAGAAAAAAACCTGTAGATGTTTTACGTTTAACGCTGCTGTTGATATTACATAAAATAACCTTAAAATTTTATAACTTACATCTTTTTACCGAAAATACTAGATACTCGTGTGATTGAGGTTTAAATAATGTAAGGCACATTTGCAAATACTAATTTGATGAAAACATTTATTACCTGCAAACAAAAGAACGCGAAACGTGATTAGCTATAGAGAGTAGACTACTCAAAATGAATTGATAATGAAGTAAATAAGAGCGTTTCGATGTTCATTAAAACATTTAATTGAATCTAAATTGAAAAGACGATATTAAATACAGATGAAAGCCTTGCATGAGGTGAGCTATTTAGAAACCAGAGAAACTGTAATGTTATTATATGAAGTACAATTTCATAAGGAACTTCTAATGAAAAAGTTTCCGTCAAGAACTAAGGACTTTATATTTCCACTAGATGTCCCGCACGGCTTCGCCCGCGTAAAATAGGAATTATACGGAAACCGTACATTTTCCCGAAAAAATAGATTATGTTCCTGCCTGCTGAATTCGTGTCCGTGGTATATTTACTGTTTTCTATAGCAATTTTTTTTTTTTTTTAAGGATCAATTTTTAAATCGCTAATCACTTCAGGGTTGTAACTCCGTGAGTCCGAAGTTAATTCAGCAATAAAACGAAACATTAAATTATTTGATGTATAATGTAGTAATGTTTGTAACGAAATAATTTATCTTTATTTCGTATAACAACCCTATCCTGGGAAGATAATAGCTAACCAAAACCAGACGTGCCAACAGAGCCATGAAAAACTTCATACATCCTCATTAATAAAATAACTGTCGGCCTCCTTTGTTACTTGACTTAATTAAACTACATATATCCCATTGTTCGAGGATACAGGTAGAAGGCTCGTCTCTACCCGTATTAACCTCCTCGTGTATGTAATATGCTTGTCAGTCTGTAGATTGTTTTGAATTAATTTTGTTCGTTGGCATTAGCAAAAAACAATACAATTTAAGTTTTTAAGTTATTGCATAGCTTTTATCGTTGGCTTTAAGCGCGGCGACCGAATCAAGAAATTCCGTAACGAAAATAAACTTAACACCCCACACTCCGACCGGCACAGTGCGGCGGTGCGGCGTTGCCTTTTTTACACGCTTTATATTAGCTTCACTTGTTACTAAATATGTATGTAAGAAAATCTTGGAATCTTAATTTGTCCCACATCCCGGTCTTTGATTAGCATGAGATTTTGCACACGCTCTGAGTTCTGGTGACAATACGTCTAAGAAACGTCATTACAAATCCAATATGGCGGCCTCTCCAAGATGGCGGACAGGCTATTTGAAATGCAACCCCATGAAATGGGTATCAAATGAAAGGGTTTGCTGTGAGAAATACGAAAAAAATAGTCACGTGACTTAAATCCAACATGGCGGACATCCAAGATGGTGGATTGTCTAAGGGTCAATACAGACCGCAACGTGACGCGTAGATGCATTTCTAAATTTGTACTGAATTGACAGATTTCAATTGCGTGAGACGTCTTCCATACAAATTTAGAAATGCATCTACGCGTCGCGTTGCAGTCTGATTTAACCCTTAGTGCGTATCTTTTAACGTCGTTTCAGTTCGGCAGACTTCGGCACGGTGTTTGTGTGCGTGCGACTAGACGTATTCGAATTATAATTGCATAAGTTGATAAAAAATGCTATGCAACAGCTTTACCGCGGCAGTCTCCGAGTGCCAAGCGTATTTTTATTTTTACCTGCCTGTCTGCGTGAAAATTTGATAGACCAAAACAACGATTACGAAACGTCTATATGATCGGCCATGATTGACGTCGATTGTGCTTGATATATCTATACAGCTTCGTTACCATGATGGTAGTCATGGTTATTCATCATGGTTCAACGTTTTAAAGGAGTTTCTTTCATACATCCTGGGGTCTAACAAAAGAAAATGACAACTGTTAATATTTATTCCTAACTCTCAAAGCAGTCATGACGAGATTATAGGAAACTACTAGCTGACCCAGCAAACATTGTTTGCCATTTAAATTATTTCTATTATTAATATATAAAGTAGATAAAAACCCTGGCCTAACGAATATACATACAAAATTTCATTAAAATCGGTTGAGCCATTTTAGAGGAGTTCGCGCACAAACACTGTTACACAAGAATTTTATATATTAGAAGATAAGGTTAATATTGTGTTGTATTTTACCATACTTCGAAGTTAGCTACAATTTTAATTCTAATATGTCAAACAATAATTACTTAACAGAAAAACGCAACATTTGTTAGAAGATTGTATTTCCCGATACAACGTCGAGATGAATTCTATTTTCAATATTTGTTGAAATACCTTTCACCGGGATGATTCATATTTGATATCGTTTTTATTGAACAAACATATTGGAACCGTTGCATTGTTTTTGAAGCAAAATCACAGGACAGGAGCCGGACGACAAATAAATTTTCGCGCTGCGCTACGGTAAATATTTCGCAATTTTTGCTCGCAATGTTTATTTTAAAGTTTAAAAACATATCCCATCTATTATCTAAGAGATCAGGGAGGAGTTTATCGCGCATGGTTTATCTCCCGACTGGGAATACGATTTTATGCAAACAGTAAATAGTAATAATAGCGAGAATTCCGCGCGTATTTCATCGCCCGCCTCTCCAAACATGCTGCGGTGGATATTTTTGATTTGTTTGTTTGAAAGTTGGCCAGGTATTATGGATAGTTTCAATGTTTATCTTATTATAACAATGATTATTGATTTTCATCATTTACCATAAATATCGGGATGTAGATGAACTTTGGGATGAAGCTAATAAAACAGGTCGAGATGCAATAAATTATAAAGGGATAATCATAGCGTTTATGATGGGAACGGTGGGACAAAATAGGGTAAAGTTAATATCCTTCATTATCTTCTCGTCGACAACAGATTTCATGTTTTGGACTTAGGTTCTCTAACTTACCCGTTACATGTTGCGTTTCATGTAATATAAGGCTAGTCAGGATATTTTTGGATACAGCTAGTAGGGAAAGTCCCTAGAATTTGTTAGTACACTGTATCCTTTAACCTGATTACCCTAGTAAAATATATAACTTACCAATAGTGGTGAGCGCCAGCGTGCACCAGTAATAGCTCTGCAGGTACTGCTTCACCACGTCCGCCGTCTCCGTGTCGTGGTACACCCAGTTTTTGCTCCCGAACCCGTTATTTTTATATATTATATGGTACAAGCACCCGTTCCAGTGGAATATAACTAGGAGGTAGTGGATGAGGCTGGTCGACCGGAACAGGTTGGGGTAGTTCGTGTGCCGCTCCGTGCGGTCCATGAAAGCCCAGAACCGGTAGATCTTCACCAGCCTGAGGGAGCGGAGGATGGAGTTGAAGCCTATGGAGAGGTAGAGGAAGTCCAGGGGCAGGAGGCAGAGGCAGTCGATGTAGAATGTGGTGGAGTTCATGTAGTGGGCGCGGAGCTTCGCCGCGTCCGTCTGAAGGACCCCGTCCTCGAGGTAGCCCGTGCGAAAGTGGAATAAAATGTCCGTTAGGTATAGAAAGTCCGAAAAGTAATCCAAACAAAACCACACGATCAACGTTTCACCTGGAACAAAGGAGACAATGTTTTAATAAAAGCTGAAAAGTACGTGAATCTATACTGTTATGATGAGAGTGTGTTTTCATTGTAACCTACGGAACTGTCAAATTAATTCAAAGATTCAATAGAGCAGACCGTAGATAAAAGATCCTACAAATCGAGTATATACGCTGTTAACTACCGTCGTTTTTCACGAACGAAATGCAATCAGTCAGTAAAACAAATTAACCTAGAGCAAACTTAAATATTTAAGAAATAATTATCTCTGCAGCGTACAGTGCGGAAAACCGATGTACACACAATAATTATGCAGAAAAGTATAAAAAATGAGCAACTAAGCAAATTAACAGCCGTACATAATAGTTGTTTTTGTAATAAAAACCCGCTGCCTACGTCCGAGCAAACAATTTTAACATAAAATGGGAAATTAAAACAGGAGTCGAATAAAATTACGACGTTTCATACCGGCAGCTGGGGGGATGTCATAAAATACTAAAAAAGACGGCAAATCAGAAACCTTCAGACTTTAATGTACTACATTGTAATGTTTATGATCTTCCAAACTTGTGTTAGCGGGCCCCTAGACGAGCAATTTTATTGCGCAATATCACGTATTGCGTAATATCATTGACTGTCTAGGGTTGATATTGAACATCGCGTGTCAAATAACTGTTCAGTAAAATTGAAGCGTGATATTGCACAATACAATTAATCGTCTAGGGGCCAGCTTAGTTTAGAGTCTAAACTTTAAACTCATAGAAAAAATCGATAGAATTTATTAATTTTATTTATAATACAGTTATCATTCTGTACATAATAATTAATCAGTGAAGGGTCTGTAACACAAAAAAAATGTCTTCAATAGCTTATGTGGATGTTTTGTCACTATCGCTCCGTATAAGTAGAAAAATCGATGGCCCCAACGAATAAACGTGCAATCGAAAAACGACAACTTTTCAAAGTTGTCGTTTTTCGATTAATCGAAGAAATAAATTGCTCCTTAAATATTTTAACTATTAAGTTAACTATTAAGTAACTTAATACTTAAAATATTTAAGGAGCAATTTATTTCTTCTTTTTAAAGTATTTAAATGAAAGCTTTTTTTCCAAAAAAAAATTAGATTATAACTTATTTTTTGTTTTTTTTAGTTATATCTGGCTAGATTTCTTAGTCTGTTTGATTGTAGTTTGTTTTGTTTCAAGAATTTGTTAAAATCTGATTTACTTAAGTCCTTAAGAAATCGTAGTTGATTTTGATCAGTGAACAAAACGTGTCTATATTTAGCGAGTTGTTATATTCCGTTTATTCTGCGTGACTAAAAAGTTTTTCACTTAACAAAAGTGACCGGATTCAACCGGGCATTTTCTAAAACCCGGCTGGATTTGACTTGACATAACATGACATGACACGTCACGTCACGTTACGTCACGTCACGTTACTTCACGTCACTTCACGTCACGTCACGTAACGTCACGTCAAGACACGACACGACTTGACTCCTTTATGTCATGTCACGTCACGTCACATCAAGTCATGTCACGACTCGAAACGACACGACATGAAACGACACGACACGACACGTCACGTCACGTCACGTCACGTCACGTCACGTCACGTCACGTCACGTCACGACACGACACGACACGACTTGATTCCTTTAATTTCAATTTACTCTCAATGAGCCCTTTGATTTGATACCCATATTGCAGAAGTTCATTAAAAATAACTATTCCCCTATCTTGGATGAGCCGCCATATTGGATGTAGAATGACATTACATTTGTTTTAGAGTTACTCTCAAAAAGCCCTTTCATTGAATATCCATATTGTAGGACTGCATAGAAGATAACTATTTCGCCATCTTGGATGGTCAGCCATATTGGATTTAGAGTGATGTCACATACCATATCGTGCATTAATCGGTTAAATATATCTACTACAAAATTGAGTTCGAAATTCCACCTGAACATACATACTTACATACATACAGAGCAAGTTAAATAAAAGCTTTTAAAAACTGTACAGTTTTGTTTTACCAATTTCGATAGAATTTAGCACAGTGATAATGTATCTACATTTTACCACGAAAAAATTAAGGCAATTTTTTTTAAGTGCAAGAATTCACGGGAAAATTTTAAAAGTAACTTAAAACTGATTTTAATATAATTTTATGATTACTTTCACTCAAATGTAGCTTTCTATTGTTTGTCCCAAAACATAGCTCGCTAGATTACTTTGTATTAAAGTGTATACGTAAATATCATTTACAAATGGAAGTAGAGGCAAAATAATAAAATCAATTTTGAAAACGAGATGTGAATTATAAGAAATATCCATGCTCTTAAATAAACTTTCAAGTCTTTGAGTTATTACGAATAAGAGGAAGCATAAGCAGTGAGCAAATATTTGCATAATATCGAATGAAACCTCTCTACATTTATACTCTCGGTGTATCTATAAGTATTTACTGCTTATAAGTTTCAAATCGAAACGTATTCGCCATGTTTCCTTATAAAATATCGCAAAATAGAGTTATCAGTAGTGAAAAATTCACGATACGGGAACTGATCTAAAAGGAACTAATAATGCAGTTGTTCTGCAGGTATGCAGGTATACACCGATATGAATATTGTAGCTAATAATATTATGACTAATAGTACTTTGAATTTTTATAGTATTGATAGATTAGTTGCATTTTATCCTTAAGATACCCTCTCACTAATACAAAGATATACACTGTGTATACCAGATACCTACTTAATAACTTAGCAGTTGTCTGATACATCAGAAAAGTTGTTTCGCAGACAAGTACCAACCAACAAAACATTTTATACTATAACTAGATGTCGCCCGCTACATTATTGCGCCAAAATGCGTTTATCGCGGGAAACGTACATTTTTCCGGGATAAAAAGTATCCTATGTAATATATGCTCAAAGTATCCCCATACCAAATTTCAGAAAATTCGGTTCAGCGGTTTAGACGTGAAGAGGTAACCGACAGACAGACACACTTTCGCATCTATAATATTAGTATGGATATCTGTATACATAGAATCTTTTTACTCGTAAGGGGGTAAATAAATAAAGTGAATACTCACCATTAATTTCTTGAAAGGCAAACCTATAGACTATGACCCATAGATTGTAGAGGAACGCTAGGGAGACGACCATGGACCAGTAGTAGCAGAGGCGGCCGGCCGGGTCGAACACGAACGACCAGTGCGGGCCCGACCGTAACCGCCCGCTAGTGTACGTCGACCGCCGCCGTAGCCCTCGACTGCTGGAAGAAAAAAAAGTTAAAGTTGGAGTGTTCAAGTTTCGTCCTGACACTGGAATCTCAGGATAGATCGTTCAGGAATCTTATGTGCTCTATTGACAGAATCGTGACCGTAACATTTTGGAAGTGCTTTTCATTACCTACTGAACTATTCTGTAGTATGTATTATTATAATATTATCACGATGTTTAATGTCCGACACACACGTCTAATCTACCTTCATATTCACCTTGCATGGAAAGTTTATTTTCATAAACAATCATTAACACCACTCGATATAGAAATTTATTATGTAGAGTCCTTAACTCAATTTCCTTCAAAGCACCCAAAATTTACTGAAACACTTTCCGTTTCCATGATCCTTATTACAAGGAATGATGTGCTAAATATAAAATGATACACACTCGTTATAAACCAAGAAAATAGGTTTCACTCCGCCTTAAACCTTCTTTTAAATACTAAACACACGATGATAAAAGTACCGCATTTCATTAACGATCCTACTTGTATGCAGTGCGGGCGTTTGCTTGCTCATAAATATATCCCCGTTGATAATGCTAGTGTTAATAATACGTACGTCAAATACTCCTGATTGTTGAACTTAACAGATTGAGTTGCAAATCAGCTATTACGTTATTCTAAGACGGCATAATTGAATATTCCGTGTGAGGTGTTCGCAGCGCAAAGTTGACTCAGATTTATTAGCTGACACCGTCTGTAACCACAACTAATCTGGTTGTTCTAGCGACGAGTTACATACGTGGTTTGTATTTAATTTTCTATTTTGCTTTGTTTTCTGGAATGAAAAGAATCTAAAAAAAAGTGAACAACCCGCGACACCTAATTATTTTGAATTTGGAATGTTCTCATCACGTCGCGTCCGTCCAAACATCTGTCTTTAAACATAACGAGATCATAGCAATTAGCAATTTGTAGACTTTGTTATGTGCAATACTGGCGTGGCTGTAAAAAGGTTGTCACTCAAATGACAATAGCGCTAATTCCTTAGATTGATGACTGGTCTCGCGCGATGGTAGCGCGCGGAGACGAATCATTAATCTAAGGCTAATTCATTATTCGGCACATGGAAAATAATTATACTTGGAGGACATTAAACTGAGAGTGAAACTAGGACTACAGTTTCTTTAGACTATACTTCTCAGGTGATTTCCAATATGGCGGATCAAGTTTTAAATTTGGAAACGTGTGAAAAACAGCCAGAAAATGCCAGCCAGTAGGATCGTAGTAATTTGAGAAAGATAGCTAGGGTAAAATACCAGTCATTAGAATTTTTCAGTAGTGGGACACGTTATACTTTGATAGTAAAAATAAAAGTTTGTGCTTTTTATACGACGTAAATAATAATGGAATTAATATTGATTCAGTTCAGACCACAATAACACGTTTATAATAACATACACAACGTGTATCATAAAAATAATATTAAAAACTTTAGAATGTTTCTTAATTTTTTTCTTTTTATTTGCAAAACCAAGGCGCACGCGATAACCATGACGACAAAAAGATGTTTTATTTTGGGTTCACCGCAACCTGATAAAAAATACTCTGTCATCTTTTTGTCGTCATGGTCATCGCGTGCGCCTTGGTTTTGCAAATAAAAAGAAAAAAAATTAAGAAACATTCTAAAGTTTTTAATATTATTTTTATGATACACGTTGTGTATGTTATTATAAACGTGTTATTGTATAAATTACAATCTATTACGTATGTTTTGTACATTCTTAATAACCTTTTATCTCATTTAAAGGTTATTTTAGCCTGTTCAATAACTGCAGGTATGTAAAGTGCTGAAAAACAGTTATTGGACAAGTTATTAGATGAAATAATACTGATCTACTTGATATATTCGAAAGATGAGAGTATTATTTATTACGAAAGTTAATTTGCAGCTGACTTGTGTCTTCTGAATACTTCAAGAACCTACTTGTTGCCGTTAGTTGTATGGAATGAATAAGGGAACGTAACGCAATTTGGGGGTCTTGTAAAATGCTACGGTGCGTTGCACAAGGGCTGATATTTAAACAACGCGTTATTTTTTTTTTTCGTTTTTATAAAGGAATTAGAATTTTCAAATCAGCTACCCTTTTCGTTTATGTTTTATTAGGAAATCCCTTGATTGTGTAGTACGTTACTATTATTTTTGTTTCCGAAGTAGGCAAATGGCAAGCCTCAAGTTTATCTATATTTCATGAAATCCCTCGACTTTCTGTATAATGATTTAAATTAAACAAATGCCATACAATTTTTGCTACCCATCAGTATAATCCAAACTCAAGAACATGTGCAACCTGTGGGATCTATTTCACATCCTAAAAGATATTGTTAGCGCACAATAGTTACGTGCATGGCAAGACAAGCCCAACTCCCTCCTGAAAGTAGAGTACGGCCACAGCGACAGGCAAATGAGCTGCTCTGCATTGTGCTCCATATTTAAATATTGTATGAGTATCCCGATTCAATCTGAATTCAGTTTTTACCAAAAAATCAATATAAACTGAAAAACCATCACATCATGTTTGCATATCTTAAGTCAGATAATTTATGAACACAAATATAATATCTATTTCCATTTCATGCGAAGTATTTAATTTTTTACAGCTACTTCTGTAAAAAAACCTTAGCTGTCCAATGACTAGTGCTTTTACGGTAAATTAACTCAAAATTGCTTGTGTTGGGTATTATAAAAGTTATCAACACCATGGTATCTGACTTACAAAGATAAATGAACCTATGGCATACTATATTATAATATCTTTGTTGACTATAATACTTTTATGAGTACTTCTACTTTCTAAAATGCAAATACCTCAAGAGTGAGCTCCCGGACAATAGCATAAGATCTTTATATAGTATAATTTAATAGCTTCAAGGGTTTTCGTGAGGAAGTAAATTGTAAGTGCCAGTAAAACTTCAACTCATCTCAGACATGATGAAAATAATTAAACAAACATTTCAACTCAGCGCCCGCGCCATGAAAATTGGCAGCGAGCATCAGCTGCTTTTGTTTAATGAGGAAAAGTGTGCAAGATGTATTTTCCTTTCTATTTTTATTAAAGTTTAAGATTAGTGAATATAATTTTTTAAATACTAATGGAAAAGAAGGGAATATACGAGTACATATATCAATAAAAATTTATTTAAATTTTGCCATATTTTAGTCTTGAAATATTCGTGGACGTCCAGGGAAGGTTCATACGGTAAGAAAGGAGTTAAGTGACACGAAGTTCACAGGCCATTGATTAGTATCGAACATTAAAAATATCAAATACTATGGAAGAGTAATTATGTAAAATCGGCCAAGTGCGAGTTGGACTCGCCCAAGAAGGGTTCCGCAGCAGCAATAAGGTTCATTTTTATGAAATTAAAAGGTTTTTGATTTATTTTTATATTTCAGTTGATTCAATAAAAGTTAAATTAAGGTTTACCATATATGACGTATAAAAAACTACTTGTTAGATCTCGTTCAAACCAATTTTCGTTGGTAGTTTTTATAGTAATGTACATCATATATTTTTTTTAGACTTATCATGCCTCTACTTAAGAAGTTAGAGGGGGGGGAAACACATTTTACCACTTTGGAAGAGTCTCTCTCGCAAGCTATTCAGGTTAGAAAAAAATGATATTAGAAACCTCAATATTTTTAATATTTTTTAATATTTTTTCCATTTTTGTATCAAAATCTTAATGCGGTTCATAGACTACATCTACTTACCAAGTTTCAATAGTTATAGCTCTTACTGTTTCGGAGAAAAGTGGCTGTGACATACGGACGGACAGATAGACAGACAGCCATGACGAACCCTTAAAAACGAATCTACACCTGGTTATGCATTTCGTGCAACTTTCGTACTTTTGTTTGGTTTTCATACTCGGGTCGGGCGTACAATTTTTGTTGCTAGTTGTAACGTGTTTATGACAGTAACTGGAGCCATATTCACCCGGAGAAATGAAAGAGAGTTACCTACAGTTTATATAGTCTTATAAAATGGGCCAAGTGCGAGTCGGACTCGCGCACGAAGGGTTCCGTACCGTTACAGAGAAAAAAAAGGTCAAAAATTGAGTTTTTTGTATGGGAGCCCCAAATTTTGTTTTATTTTTAGTATTTGTTGTAATAGTGGCAACAGAAATACACAATCTGTGAAAATTTCAGAAGTCTTGCTATAGCGGTTTTTGAGATACAGCCTGGACACACACAGACAGACGGACAGACATCGAAGTCTCAATAATATGGTCTCGGTTTTACCCCTTGGGTACGAAACCCTAAAAATCGATGAAAGGAAAGCGTTTTTATCTATAATTCAACGAAAGTGCAACAAACAGCTATGCGCCAATAAACAGACTTTTATTTTAATGCTCCTAGCATTCTTAAATACTTTTACGATTCCTTTTCTATTTTATTGAACAGCTTGAATGCTCATTTCCTTGGTTTTCTTTTCATTTCTCAATTTTATTCTACTCCTTTATTGAAAAGTTGATATTGCATTTACAGCATTAATTATTGTGAGGGTACATCTAACATGAACAGGGGGCGATTTCCGGTTACCTCCAAGTGTGCACGAATACTTCTCCAGTCTTTCGGTGCCGCCGACTAACGGATTAAATCTGTATGTCGACGGTTCTCTGGGTTCTGGTGGAGTAATCGTGACGGTGTCCCTGGGCAACGCTCGTTTGAAACATCTAGCGGATGTGGCAAGCGGGCGGCAGATCGACCGGCGGACCGGCTGACCCCGGACCTGACTGCGGCGTTGCCGCCGTTTGGGGGAGGGGGCGGGCTTGGCTCAGCCTGTCGAGGCTTGGCTGTGTAAACAGCCAGGTCTCGATGGGCAGACGAGTGCGTCTCTACCCCCAAACGGCTGCGACAAGTTGCTGTCAGATTTGGGATCAGTCGGTCTGGGTTGGGTTGAGGTCTGGTCTGGTTTGGGGTTCTAGTGCTCACAGCATTAGATCCCCAACCCAGACCAGAACTCAACTCGACAACAAAAACCCAATCCATTCGGTGTTATCCGACCCGTGCCGAAGGATGCATGGCTGGGGGATGTCAGCCGCGAACGGAGGGCCCTCGATACCAGGCAACCTCGAGGAGTAAATAGCCTTACCCTTGCAAGCGGGGCTCTGTGGGGGTGGACCTTTTATTTCCCTAGCTACTCGTGGGATTTGAATGGAGAGTGAAAAGGACCAGGAAAGTCTTGTGGCCGAACTGGAAGCTTTATGCTCCACGGAGGCGATGGAAATCGGCACAGCCGAGGACCACTTTTGTCTGGGTCTGTCGGGGCAGAGGACACTACTGTGTCCGGTACCCCTTCCGACCCTCTACCATCTAGCGTTTCTGCACCTTCTTCTTCTGAAGTTGGGGCTGGCGCTACCGCTAACGCCCCTAAGAGAAGAAGAAGACAACTCAGTGGGGCAGCCAAGAGACGCATTGAGTGGTGGATGGCGAGGGGTAAGAGCATCGAAGAGGCGAAGACCCTTGGTCAGAAACCACTCAGTGAGTTTCCTGAGTATGCCCAGGAGTTGGAGAAGCGTTCGAGCTCCAAACGGCAGCTCTCTGACACCGCCAACTCACAGGAAAGACCGACAAAGGCAGGCAAGCACACTAGTGCTCAGGCGCCCAAGCCGAGTTTCAGTGAGGCGGCGAGTGCCATTCGTGTGGGCATCCTCGATGATCTCAGATGATGATGATGATGACCTCGATGATGACAGATCGGGTGGACTTGTCTTCACCTGCGTCGACGCTGCCTCTAAGCAGTGGCTGGCGCGGCTGATCGACATGATCCATCCCTGGGATGGAGCAGCCCTCCGCGTCGTTGACGAGGCGGAGCTGCCCAAGCCCCGTTACGCTACGGCGTGGGTTCCTGACCTAGAGGTGGACGAGGTAGGAATCATCAAGCGACTGACCTCGCAGAATGGAGGTATGGGAATCCGGCTTTGGAAAGTGGTCAGCAGGAAAGCCGATGGAAAGGGTCAAACTTTTACCTTTTCCTTCGACGAATCTGCGGTCAAGCTGCTTTCCGAGCGGGATTTTCAGCTCTACTTCGGGTTTAACCGGGTTCAGCTTCGCTTGAAGGGACCAAAACCGGCACTCCTGTCAAACCCCGTAGGGTCTGACGGAGTGACGGCAACACCTCCGCTGGGCTCAACTTCCTAGCCCCACACCTCACATAAAGGACGACGGCCAGCACCTCTTATAAAGCCAATAGGCTATAGAGGCAAGGCGCCGCTCCAAGCTGGCAGCAGCGGCACATCATCTGCCACTGTTACTGCTCAGCCCAACACTCCACACGTGCAAGCACAAAACTTGCACATGCACACCAGCAGGGGAGGCGGACGCCCGGCTGCTCAGACCAATCCCAGACATCATGCTCCCCTGAAAGGGGCAACTGTGAGTAGGGGTAGGCCTGGACAGTCCCGTGGTGGACGCGGACGCGGACGCGGCGGCCCTGGTGGCGTCTGCACTGTGAGGAGGCCAGCACAGCTGCCCTCAATAGTGCAGGAGCACTCAAGTCGCAAGGTGGCGCGAAACCCCCTGCTCCGACTACCCAACCTGCACCACACAGACTAAACACACACACACACACACATATCCACATAGATTCACTTTAACACTCTACAGCTACACTCCACAGTAACACTACACAAAAAAAAAATGATTAAAGTAATACAAGTCAACTTACGACACGCGATGGCTGCCACTGATGTACTCTGTCAGAAGTTCATCCGGGAGGCGCTCGATATTGCTTTAATCCAAGAACCGTGGGTCAACGGGAACACGGTGATGGGCCTTGGACTGGCAGGTAACGTACTTTATTTTCAGCATGGTCAGAGGCCCAGATCCTGCATTCTCTTCAGCAAGAGGATGAAATTTTTGTGTGTCTCTTGCTTGTGTACAGATGACACAGTAGCTGCGTATATTGAGGAGCCCGGCGGGACTGCAGGCAGACTGATGGTTTGCTCCGCTTATCTACCTGGAGACACTCAGGGCCCCACAACGCAGCTATCACCGGTAATAGACTACGTCGGGAATCAGCGCATCCAACTTATCCTGGGAAGTGATTGCAACTCACATCATACAAGTTGGGGCAGCACCGGCGTAAACTCCAGAGGTGAGAAACTATTTGACTTCTTACTTACTAATAACCTCCACACTTTGAATCAGGGTACTAAACCAACGTTTATCAACCCATTGAGACAGGAGGTCCTTGACATAACAGTCAGTGTCGTATAGCGCCTGTAACTGGCATGTATCGGACGATAACTCACTGTCCAATCACTGTTACATTAGGTTTGATATACATGACAGTATGCCTGGGAAAGAGGTAACTTATAGGAATCCAAAAGGCCACAAACTGGAGTGTATTCAGAGAGGAATTGCAGATAAACCTCGCAGCAGTCAACAAAGCTGTCAAGACCGTAGAACAACTGAAACTTACAGTGGGAGAGCTGGAGCATAGCTTGAATGATGCTTACCTCAGAAGCTGTCCTGTTAAGAAAACGTCAAGTAAACGCAACGTACCTTGGTGGAACGGTACTCTGGCGCAACTCAGGAAAGAGAACCGAGCTCTGTTTAACAGAGCCAAAAGAGACGGGAACTGGGACGCATACAGAACCGCCCTGACGACGTTTAATAGGGAGCTAAGGAAGGCCAAAAGACGCTCTTGGGCAAGGTTCTGTGAGGAAGTGAATAACACCTCGCAAACCTCCAGACTATATAAAGTCATATCTAAGGCCCCTTGCTCTCATCCCAGCACTCTGAAGAGGCCAGATGGTACTTATACTAAAACGATGGAAGAAACGCTAAGATTACTAGCCGAAGTCCACTTCCCCAACAGTATCCATCTCGAAAATCACGAAGCCTTCTCTCATACGATTGTTAAAACGAGACCAGCAGTTGACGATTGGAGGAGAGCTTCCGTGATCTTTAAGCCTGACCGAGTCACATGGGCAATTGACAGTTTCAAGCCTTACAAGACCGGGGGCGAGGATAATATATTTCCGGCCCTCCTACAGCAGGGCAAGGACATTATCCTTCCTCTGCTACTGAAAATATTCAGAGCAAGTTTCGCGTGGGTCTACATCCTATTAGCATGGACAAAGGTAAGGGTGTCCTACATACCCAAGAGTGGGGACAGGGACAAAGCTCTACCAAAGTCATACAGACCAATGAGCCTCACCTCTTTCATGCTTAAAACAATGGAGAAGGTGGTCAACCTACACATAAGGGACACCTATCTCACTAAAATGCCGCTGCATGAGAGACAACATGCCTACCAAAAAGGCAAGTCTACCGAGACGGCCCTAATGGACTTGGTAGATCGGATTGATAGAGCAATTGAAGATAAAGAGATTGCGTTATGTGTCTTCCTTGATATTGAAGGCGCATTCGACAACACTTCAACCAGCTCTATCACAAATGGCCTGGCTTCCAAGAATATAGATCCAACTACTAGGAAATGGATCAAAGCCACGCTCGACAACAGGATAGCCTCATCGACTATTATGGATCTGACACTCAAAATCAGGCTGACACAAGGGTGCCCACAAGGAGGTGTGCTGTCACCCCTGGAATAGTCCCTGGTAGTGGATGAGCTACTAAGGGAACTGAACCTCTTAGGTTACTACGCTCAAGGGTACGCTGACGACCTGGCGATTTTGGTGGTGGGAAAATGCGCATCGGTGGTCGCTGGGTTGATGCAGTCAGCACTAAGAGTCGTCGAGGATTGGTGCCAAAGGGTCAAGCTAACAGTAAACGCTGATAAGACAGTCTTGATACCTTTCACCAAAAAGAGAAAGTTGGAGGGACTAAGACCCCCAACACTCTTCGGAAAAACTATTAAGTTTGCGGGTGATGTCAAATATCTAGGAGTAATCCTAGACAAAGGACTCACTTGGAATAGGCACATCGAGTATATTACGAAAAAGGCTAGATGTGCTCTGGGTTCCTGTTGGACGCTTGTCAGCTCTAAATGGGGTATTCGGCCGAAGGCAATGCTATGGCTATATACAGCCGTAGTGAGACCGATAACCACATATGGCTGCGTAGTGTGGCATAAAAAGGCTGTACAAGTAAACTGTAATAAAAGTCTAAACAGCGTACAGAGACTGGCATGTCTTATAATCACGGGTGCACTCTCGTCAACACCCACCGCTTCCCTCGAGGCCCTGATCAACTTAACTCCGCTTCCTCTGCTTGTTCAGATGGAGGCCAAAAAGGTGGCTCTCAGGGCCAGGACGGCGGGAAGGACGAATTGGGCCTCTACCCCTTTTCGACAGCTGGAACAGTCTCTCAATGAATCGCCTGTCATGGCCATGCCATCAGATGCCATGATCAAGGTGCACAGCTTTTCGAAGCTATACCAGGTTTTTATACCTTCCAGGGAGGACTGGGATAGAAAAATCCCAATCGATGTCCGCCCTAGCGACATAGTTTGGTTCACGGATGGATCAAGGAAAGACAACCGTGCGGGAGCCGGATTCTACGGAGGCAGGCCACCAAAAGGGAAATACGCCTGGTTGGGGGAGTTTGCGACCGTGTTTCAGGCTGAAGTCTTCGCTATCCTCGGTTGTTCACTAGAAAGCCTGGAGATGGCCCTAGTTAATAAAAACGTTTTTATCTTCTCCGATAGTCAAGCTGCACTTAAAGCATTGACTGCCGCAGAAGTCTCGTCCAAATTAGTTCTGGAATGCATTGAGACGTTGAACATGCTGGGAAGGAACAACAACATCCGCCTAGTATGGGTCCCGGGCCACAGTAACGTCCCCGGAAATGAAACCGCTGACGAACTGGCTAGGCTTGGGGCCGAAAGTCTCATATATGGCCCAGAACCAGTCTGTGGTATAACTCCCAGTACCACAAAACAAGTGCTCAAGGAATGGGGTCACAGACTATGCAGGAAGCAATGGGCTGAGACCCCTGGCCTTGAACACTCCAAGGCACTAATTCCTGGCTTCAACAAGGAACTATCAGAATTAGTGCTCACCTTGGGTAGGAACCAATTAAGAATCCTTACCAGAAGCCTAACTGGGCACTGCAAGCTCAACAAACACCTAAACAGAATGGGCATTTGTAGCACAACGACTTGCAGATTCTGTGAGGAGGAGGATGAAACACTTATTCACCTTCTCCTCGACTGTCCTGCTCTACTACAGAGCAGGAACAGACACCTTGGTCGCCACGAATACTCATCCACAGAGGAAATTCGTGACGCCAACCCCAACCATATCGTTCAATTTATGAGCAGTATTGGGTTGGGGATGATACTCTAGTGCGAAGGAGTCACAATAGATCCTCATGGGTCGCAGTGACGTCAGGGCTACAGCGACCTGCCTTCTTGTTAAAAAAAAAATTTACATTCAGATTACGTTTTAAAATAACAACTTTTCTTTGTCTATTATAGATTTTCATGTGAAACGTATAATGAAAACAGTATGAATCCGTGTACAAAATATGTCTGCCTCGCTGTCGGTCTGTTACTTTTTTACGCCTAAACAAATCAATTTAGATGGGTATATTACTTTAGGCTATTGCACAATTCCCGTACAATGAATAGATTTTCATGTGAACGAAGTCGCGAGCATCATCTAGTTGCCGTATATTCCGCAAATAGTGTGTATATAAGTTCTAGTGAACCACACAGACAATAGAGAAAATAGCTGTTGTTTAGTTTAGTTATAAAACATTGATATAAAAAGTTGAAACAAATTGTGAAAGTTGGAGTGTTTCGGAGACACATGTAAAAAGTAATAAAAAGTTAAATGGGCCTGCGCAAGAACATTATTGAAATGAAGCGAACACCAACTATATTATAGTTATTTAGCTTTCTTAGAGAAATATACGTTTTAAGAAATAAACATCATCCCGAACCGCTTTGGACTTGCACTTACTAATGAGAGTAAGCTCTTCTCAGGTTAACCTATCTATATGTAGCATAATTCGATCGAATTCAGTGTATCAGATTCGACCCATCTTGTCAAATTTTAAGGAAAGTCGAAAATTATAAGGTATTGTGTAGCAAAGTACCGATTCTGTGTCGCAAAATGTCATTTCACGTGTGTGAAATGACCTAAAATTGCAAACTTTTCTTTCCAATATTAGGTTAGGGGCAGGCCTTTGCGC
Source organism: Cyaniris semiargus (assembly GCA_905187585.1). Taxonomy (NCBI): domain Eukaryota; kingdom Metazoa; phylum Arthropoda; class Insecta; order Lepidoptera; family Lycaenidae; genus Cyaniris; species Cyaniris semiargus. The sequence goes on along the minus strand of LR994554.1, from coordinate 8,140,494 downwards.
ACCTGTGGGACATTTTCAAAAAATAAATTAAGTAAAGTGAGACAGGAGGAAAAAATAGTTACCTGTCAGTGCCGTTGCAGTGCGGCGTGGCGAGGTGGTTGTGTGAGTGGTGGGGCGCTGGCGTGTGCGGCGTCGCGGGCGTGTGCGGCGTGCTGCGCCACCCGCTCAGCAGCGGCGCTTCGCTCGCGCCCAGCAGCTTCAGCCTGCACAGTAGACTGCAACTAAGTTATCATAGTCGAATACGTAGCTATTGTGCTGATTTGCCAGTAGATTACTCGTTTTACCGATTGTCCCATTAGCTAAGAGTTTACTAGCGGTCTATTAGGGTGTCTTAAGGCGATATATCGAAAACAAATTATACCGCAAGGGCAATTTTATACTTAATTTGTATGACTATAAAGTCGTGAATACGCTGCGGCCAGAAGCTATCGGCTCGCTCGGAAAACATGCGATAAAACGTAATTTTAATTATTTAAAAAATAACTAGGAGCATTTAAGCAAAATGCTTCTATACGATTTTGAGTTGCAAAGGTGTCTATTAATTAGACTAATTTCCTACAATACATCTATTTTCGTTTAAAAATAATCTTCAAATTTCGTATTTTTAAGAGGTCATTTCGAAAATTAAATGTATCGAGGCAAAATACATTAATCGTGTTTCTAGTTCTTCTCAAACCTAGATAAGGCTATGAAGATATGTATATCTCATTACCAGATTTGTAACATTTCTGAGGGTCCTATAGTATTACGTCAAAAAGGACAGTTTTTTCAATATAGCGCCTTAAGACAGAAACGTTTTCACAAACGCCTATACTTCACCTAAGTCCTTAACCCTTAATAATTTTCAAACTTCATGAAATTTTAAGAGATATTAGTGGCTGGTAAGGTACACTTAGCATTAGTTGTTGTAAAAATTACAAAGAAATATATTGTGTTGATTCACCATTGTTAAGCGGCAGACGCCAGATGACTAGCTGACGAAATGAAAATGTTTTGATACAGCTTCTGTATACCAGACAAATTTACGTTGTTAGAGTTGACATAGCCAGGAAACTAGAGATATTAGTATATCTGCAAACCTAAACGTCAGGTAAAACCTGTGTACAAGGGTAAAAAGTGGCCAAACAACTTACAAGTAATATGGATTCGTTGTTTATTTCTAAAAACCATTAATTATAGCATCTAACATAACCAGAAAACGATCATTCTTACAAAAAAAAATCTCGATACTCATAAAAATGTGAAGTGAAATTGTAAATTGATTCGAGAGCAAGCGGCCAGTATGAATTGGTTTTGCCGACAGCACTCACGTAAAGGAGCCACCTGACTGTCGCGGCTTGAAATGAGATATAAACTGCTCAAAAATGCGATTCGTTTCATCGATGACGCCGTAACGCTTCGCCACCTTAATATACCCTCGAGGAATACGGAATTTAATGTAACATTTTCACGAGACTCGCTCCTGCGGTGGAGTTTTCTCCTCGATATTTTTTGCTGTTAGAATTTGATTTATGTTTTACTTGTGCTAGGTTTTGCGCGCAATTTCGTTGCAATTCTATTTCGCCAGAATAGAAATAGATAACCGAGAATTAATCTACATTTGTTTGTACGTACCTACATTTTCATTACAATTGCCATCTTTTATTTTATGAAATTCCAACCTTTCTTTAGTAAACAGCGAATTCCCCAAAGTTGGTAACAATTTCTAAAATAGCGCAAACATTACAAATTGAAACCAAAATAAAAATCTAATTTTCCCATCGAAACCATTATCAACACCGACACCACTTCAGTCAATTTTCCTGGAAAAAATCTATAAAACTTTCGATAAAAGCGGCGGCTAATCGAGTCAACACTCATGATTAAGGCCCCCTCAAGACGAGGGCCCTGAGCAAACAAGAGACAGGCCCTCGAAGCCCTATGTACCTAAACGGGGACACCGCGTGTTGAGACAGTAACAAAAAGACCACCGAAGTGCCAATTATGGGCCAATAGATGCCATTAATTGTGTAAATATTGTTAAGGGCGACGAATTTTGAATGTTTCTAAGGTAATTTCCGCTCTAGCGAAAAAAGTTAAGGAATTATTATTTCTTTACATAAGGTTATTGGACGATGATTTATAATTTTAATAAGTACTGATTATACCAAAAACTAAGTGAGAAAAGGAATGAGATACAGATATTCTGTACCATAATACACTAATGCTAAAATATGCAGCCACCTCGCCGACAAAGGCTTTTAATTTTTGCTAATGTTTATATAAAACAGTAATGTTATGAATTTAGAATCAGCTTTGAAATAGAATAGCCCACATTTTTTGTTCTCTTTATACCTACACACTGCGGAAACACAAAGAGAATGGCGTACCTATTTAATTTGTTATGTTTACACTGCACGAATTATTCATACCTTGTACCGATTGATCAAAAAATTTAAAAAAAAATGATATAAGTATACTTGTGGGGTATTTCTATATTTTAATGGTTAGCTTAATATGATAGATACAATTTAAAACTTTAGAGAATAATAGAAAAGTATGAGATACAGGTGACCTAAAAGTTTTGTCTTTATACTTTAGTCATCTCAAAAATATTCATTTCATTTTCTGCATAAGATAAGATAAAACGTCCGTAATAAACTAAGTTTATTATTAGTTAGCATGAGCTCTTTACTTTTTTTAGTCAGTCTTTTTTATATATTTTTGGTGTTCTCACAATGACTGTAAGTATTTTCTTATTTGAAGATTTGACACAACCTAACATTTTTTAAGTTACATATTTGTTTTTTCCTTCTTTGAAGTCTAAGCAAAGTTTGTCAGAATCTGCTTATTATATATATCAAAGCGTCTAAGTTTGTCACGCTATCTATAAGTTAAAGATTTTACGACCAGAGTTTTTATTTTACTAATGTCACATTCCAAGCCATAAACATCTTCTAAAATATTTTAAATATTTTCCGATCCAGGATTATGCTTCACACTGCAATTGGTGAATCATAAAGCTTTTATGATTGGTTATAGATGGTTTTACCTATGCAGGCATACATTTTTGTAGAGAAAATGCATCACTAGCAATATAATATTCAATTGAGGTATTTTGACTCACCGCCTCTATTGAGTTTAATGACCTCAACTTTATTAAATAAGAATATAAAGGTTTACCGCCAATATATACATCAAAACATGTAGGTTATTTAGGGGACGAAGTATACCCGTTGTACGTCAGACTGTCTACCTGTCAAGTCCCTTCATCTCTGGTGCGTTGACCAGTCAAGCCCTCTACATTGACCCTTCGACTCGCCCATCAGTCCATTAGTAACCTCACTTTGTGTGAGGAAAGATCAAATTTCTGCTAAGTAAATGCTTACACCTTTTTTCATAGAGTCTATATGTACACTTAAAAATAGAACAAGCAGTGCCCTAGCAACAAACTGGCTAGATATGTCGTTAACGAAATAGACCTTGGTATATTTCATTAAAACACGATACGAATTGTATCTGTCTAACAGTTTATAAATATACTCATCATGACCACTTCTTATCGACACTAGCTTAGAAAGAACCTACCTTGTTTTAACCCGCTGTTTATAAGGCGGCTCTAATTGTATTGTGCAATGTCACGCTTCAATTTTATTGAACAGTTTATTTGACAATTAGATTGAAGGCGCTCGATGTTCAATATAAACCCTAGACGGTCAATAATATTACGCAATACGTAATATTGCGCAATAAAATTGCTCGTCTAAGGGCCAGCTAACGTGAATCGAATTTAATCGTCTGACACCACTGTCATACCGCGGAATTTGGTCGCGAGCTATAGGTAGGGTTAAGTTCGCTTAGCCCTGTACCAATTACTGTTGTTCATAGCTATTAATCTAAGTATCATCAAAGAAATTGATTCATAGTTAACGGACCTACGTAATTTGGTCGGGTTATGTCAATTTAATCGTAATGTGTCGGCTGCGTTTGACATAATCAAATATGTATTCTGTGACATAACGCCAATTACGTAGACCCGCCACCTGCATATGAATCAACTTCTCTGAGTCTAGTTCAAGTCTAGTAGTCCATAACATAGCCTCAATCCATGACCGAATACCAACCTCGCTTTGTTTGAGCGTCGGGAGCGCGAGGAGAGGTCCAGTTCACTGGCGGCGGAGCACGCGGTGCCGGCCTGCAGCGAGCCGCGCGACCCGCGCAGCCGCCGGGACCCCAGTCGGCACGTCATCATTTCTGGAACAAATTACATAATTTAACATCCCACTATTTAGTTTTCAATTATTATTAAAGTCCAGCCGCAGCCAAAAGTGGGGGGGGGGGCAGTAACGGTAATTGGGGGGCGGGGCTATCAGGTAATAAGTAGCGCAAAAGTTTCTTGAAATAAAAGACAAACATATTTGCTCATAGGAACATATTAGATTGCGGTGTCGACATGTCCTCGATGACACACCACCCCTACGCCTAAATATAACCTTGACGACCTCTGTGGCTCAATGGTTAAGAGTGTGTGGCAGCTCAACCGGCCGGGTCGCGGGTTCAAAAAACTCAAACTCAAACTCAAACTCAAATTTTTTATTCAGAATAAATTTTTGCAAATATTTTCTGAAAGTCTACATGATGCCTACCACCGGTTCGGGAACTAACCCGGCGAGAAGAACCGGCGTAAGAAACTCGCACGGGGCCCACTTTATTTACCAAAAAAAGTGAGAAAAAAATTAATCTTTTAAAATAAAGTTTACAATGCTGTAACTTAAAATTATACAAATCGAATCCCGCCGACGGAACAAAAAGTTTTTCTGGGTCATGGATCTGTATTAAATATGTATGATATTATATAATAAAGATATTAAATATATTATGTATAGTATAAAAGTATTAAATATATTTCCGTTGTCTGGTACCCGTAACACAAGTCCCTCAGGTACTTAGCACGGGGCCAGACTGACGTGGTGTGAAGCGTCCATAGATATTATTATTATTATATTATTATTATAATACTATCTACGGTTAGGATAGAAATAGAAAAACCCATAGATACATCTTTGAAGTTAAAAATTATGTTAAAACATCCGGTAATGAAAGAGCAATTTACCCCTATTCTTGGAAAAATACCTCCGCTAGAGTAAACCATAATAAAGAGTGAAGGGCTCGAAAATAATAAATTCCTCAGTCAGAACAATACCAATAAAATCGGAACGATTGTCAGAACTGAAATACACGTGGCACTTATAAAGACCTCGCTGGAAACTCAAATGATTTAAATATTTAAACGAATCGTGCCGAAACATAAATTAAAAACACAAAAGGAAATGAAAAGTGGATTTAATGAAAAGATCATAAAAGCAAATATAATGAATAAATCAAATAATGTCTATTTTCGTTTTACTTATAATGGTTTTTTATAAAGCGTCGTTCAGAATGTTATTTGTCGAGGCGCCGGCTTCGGAGTTCCGGTCCAAATTACGAGATCGAAAGAAGCTCACTTCCACGGAATAAAACTGGAAAAACCCAATGCAATGAGACAAATATAAAGGAACTTTAGATTTATTATCAGCATCAATCTGCTTAGCTATGGCGATTATAGTACGTTATTCAGTCCGGCTGGAAAAATTTATAGCAAAGTTGTTGTCACTTTAGAAATAATCACCTCACTCCTTACTCTACTTGATATTTATTTAACTTTGTATACTCATTACTTTTTCTTTACTCTGCTATAGATTAGTTACATGCTGTCTGTATACAGGGTGTCCCGTAAATCGACGATAAGCCTTAAACCAGTGATAGGCCAGGTTACAACAGTTCTCAAAAAAATTAAAAAAAAATTCCAAGTAATGTGTCCCAAAAAATACAAAGCTTTTAAAAAAAATCGAAAAATCGACATCTTGTGGCGGTTTTTTAGTTCCCGGTACTACAAATTTCTACTTTTTTTGTTTTTTTTTTTTTTTTTGTATGTAATCCTGAATAATGCTTTAGTAAACTGGTACCTAAGATTTAAATCAAACGACTCCGACTTGAAAGGAAATGAGGCTTTTTGCCCAAAACAATTATTCGAATTAAATAGTTTGCTCGACTTTAACCGACTGTACTGAAAAAAAATTGTATTGTAATATTTGCAACTGAATCGTCAATCGTGATGTTCATAAAACTTTGTCAACTCACAGCTTGCACGAGCGAAATGTACCAGCGTCGAGTACATTGTAACTTTCTGCAACTGCATTCCTGCAATATTTACTCTCCGTTCCCACAAACACGGTATTAATAACTCGACAAACGTTTGCTCAAATTCGCACGTGGCCGCGTGGTTTTGCATAAAGTTGGCACAACAGCCTACACCAACTTTTGTGTAAACTGACAGGCTGGGGAATTAGGACAGTTAGTAGCGTTTAGGGACATAGAGCACCAGTAATAACGGGTGATATGATAGAATACTTCATAAGCAGAGCATTATAGAAAACAAATTAATATGTATCATCAATGAAATCAGTTCAAAAAAGTTAATTTAAATACAGAATCATCATCAAAAAAGTTAATTAAAATACAGAATGCGGACCTACAGACCCTCATACACGCATGAGTATGAGCAGGTCCTGCGACTGGATTGTCTTAACAACCCGATCAAATTACGAAGCTCTTGAGATAAAGGAATAAACTACACTTCAGATATACCGACAACTAACTTGCATATCCCTTTTACGTCCCAAGAGATCTAAATATCAACGAAATACGAATGCACCAACATTTACGTAAACAAACTGACGTTATTCACTCCACCAGACGTTGTAAATACAGAATGTGGTTTCGTCCCGACGCGAGAGAGCAGAGGTTTTGGTAAATTTTAATGACGCCTCACGTCGCGTCGCGATACCAAATCACGCTATCGTGTTTATTGTTTAACGTTGCCAGTTACTAACGTTTTCGTATGAGCCGTTGGGGGTTAAATCTATCGTACTTTAGGGGCCTGTCCACATCTCCACGTCACGACGTCGTCAACGTGTAACGGTGCAGTAACGTGGCACGGTACGTTGACGTGACGTGCAAATTTACGTTAACGTAACGTAAAATGCACACCACGATATAGCAACATTGTACGTCGCCATGCCTTGTAAAATTGCTACATTCTTCACTACTTATCTAGATGTGGACCACAAAATACGTATTCTGCTTTTGCTATTGTTAAAAATGGAGAAAGAGGAGAGGAGAAAAAATACGTGCATTTTTACGTTACGTTGACGTAAATTTACACGTCACGTCAACGTACCGTGCCACGTTGCCGCACCGTTCCACGTTGACGACGCGACGTCGTGTGGTGGAGATGTGGATAGGCCCTAAGGTAAAACGCCCTTTTCTTACTTTAGAAAATCATTTTATCGACATTTCTACTATTTTAAATGAAATCTAACTTTCAAAGAATTTCAATGATGGAGTAGCTAGTTTCAAGTTTGTACTAAATTAGAGAGTTTTTGATTTTTGTATGGTCAATGAATGTACATTTAAAACGTGCTTTACACTACTAACAACATCATCTCAGTTACGTTCAAGGGAATTTGAACGAAAAGTTCCTTTATACTTCGCCGAATACATTTTTTTTTAGTTGATCGACTAATAACTCAAAAACTTATGAAGTCTTCTTAGCCGTGATAGTTTTCCTTTGAAATTCAGCATATTTCCTACTCCCGTGAATTTGTTCACATTTCCAGAAGCAACCGTTTAGCTGGTAGAAGGGGGGGGGGACACTGGACTCTAACGATTTTTTCCACTTTAAAACTTAATATTTCACAAACGAATCCCTAAATCGGAAAATGATCTATGAATACTCATAATATTTTTAAAAAACCTATCCAACGACACCCCACACGATGAGGTGGACTCGAAAAAAAAATTCATCCCCGCTTGATGTGTAGGGAAGGTACCATATTTATTTATTTTTTTAAGATTTCATGTACCATTTTGTCGCCATCATTAATATGTGCATTCATGCCAAATTACAGCTTTGTAGGTCCTATAGTCTCTGAGCAAAACTGCGGAAAGACATACGGACGGACGGACAGACGGACAGACGGACAGACAGACGGACGGACAGACCGAAACTATAAGGGTTCCTTGTTGACTACGGAACCGTAAAAAGTGATGATATTTATTTAATGCAAAACATAATCGCAGCAGTCTCTATGATACGTGCTTTGCTAAAGAAAAATATAGAAAACGTAGTATTTTGGTATTGTAGACCATAATAATATGTATTTACTAGGTTAGTAAGGCATATTTAATACTTTTGTATCTGCTTGTGGTTATGTATGCTTAATGTAAGTCCACAAACGCCAGCCCCGCCGCACTGCGACGCCACATATCATTCAGCACACAAGAGACAACTGTTCTGTCTGATTTTACCGAAGTAAGCTTTGAATTGTATTTTAGTCGTGAAATAAAAGTAAACGAAACACCAAAATATTTACTCATTTATTACTTTTAAATTTAATGCACAAAACTGCTAGAACAAGACTACTTTTATCGTGCCTATGAAAAATTTATACAAATAAAGTACTTTCGGATCGAAAAAGACAGAAAAGTTTTTATCGAGACGAAAAGGTTTCTGAGCGAGAATGTCTGTGCAAACGAAGTTACTGGCTACATCTAGTAAACTAAAACATTAGTCTAGTCGTCGTCGCTAAAAACCAACGCGTAAATCGCAAGACAGGCATCGCCAAAACCTCAATTTATATCCATCCATCGACATAATACATAAATATTATAGTACTTTTCCAATATTACGTGTTAATATCAGCGTAAAACGACCCAACCTGCCGTATCGAGTGTTAATTTTCAACCAATACCCAGTAATTTTAAAACAACCGAGTTAATAACTCTCAGCGCCCCATTTTATGAATAACAGAAATATTCGAGGCAAATATTCAATGTATTATCTCGATATTAATTCAAAAATTCATTACGTCACAACTTCCAAATGGAATATGCAAATTTCTGTGGAAAATAACAATAAACTTGTACAGTTAATTTTACGCAATAAATTATAATCAAAAAACTTTTTGAAAAAAAGCTATATATAAGCTATATATTTGAAAAAAAGATACTTTAAAAAGAAGAAAATAAATTTCCCCTAAAAAAAATTAACTATCAAGTTATAACCTAAATATATTATACAATTTGCATGATAATATTCCGTTTATTTCTGCATGACTAAAAAGTTAAATTTCACAACAAAAGTGACCTGATGAAACCGGGCATTTTCTAAAACCCGGCTGGATTTGACTTGACATAACATGACACGACACGACACGATACGACACGACACGACACGACACGACGGTGTGAGGACTCGCATTGTCGTGATGGAGGATGATGCGGCGGCTGCAGTTCTCTTTACGGAGTTCAGAAACGACCTGTGGCAAACAAATGCTAGCATACCATTGCGGTATCCATCGGGAAAACAACTTTTTTAAACCTAATTGTTCATGCAAGATTATTTTGTATTTGACTCATGCCAATGTCTAAAGTTGCCTAAATTTCGCGGTATGTCACATGTCGATCTTCCTCAATCAGCTTACGCACAGCATCAACGTTTTCTTGGGTGACTGCAGTTTTTGGACGACCGTGACGGGGATCATCACTGAGCTCGACACGTCCACGTTGAAATTCAGCAAACCAGCGATAAATTATTGTGGTTTTGGGTGGGGCTTCATCATCAAATTCAGAAATCATCCAGTAAACACACTGTTTTTGTGTTAAACCACTTCAAAAGTCATAATAAATCATCGCTCTACACCGCTCTAGAATTTTCTCGAGTCGATTCCATTTTCTCAACGACTAAACAAGTTTGACAAGACCGAGAATCTTTTTTTAAATAAATAAATAGTATTCGGTTTTTAAAACCAAGGAGTTTTCAATTAAAAAGATTTTAATATGACAGGAACAGTGGAAATATTCCATTCCCGATACTTTTAGTGCAGCCTATGTAGTCCATTGAAATGTTACATGAGCTTTGCATTTATTAGAGGACGTAATTTTATTTTTGGGATATGTTGGAGGGGTCAATAGAAGCTTATCCTCAAGTTTATGGGGTCGCCACCCTTGTCCCCCGGCCACCATCTTGAAAAAAGGGGTGACAACACTATTTTCACGATATCTCGAAAACTATACGTCTTACAAAAAATTTGTGAGATCATAATTTGTTGCAAATTATTTTGATACAACACGAATTTCGCATTGTGGCTGTTTTACTGTGACCACAACGCGATGTGAACTATTTTTTCGCCTAATGAGCGATTTCGATCTTTGAGCGTAACATATGCAAAATTTCAGCTCAATCGGTTAAATATATCTACTTCAAAATTGAGTTCCAAAATTCCACCTGAACATACATACTTACAAACATACAGAGCAAGTTAAATAAAAGCTTTTAAAAAAGATATACATATTACGTACTTTATGTAGATGTTGTTTAATATATAAACTGTGTACTGTGTAGGTATTATAAGTAGGGTTGCCAGGTGAGTCACGAAAAAATACCGGACAACCCCAAATGGGGGGGAGGGGGGGTTGTATGGTAGGTCGCAAAAATACAGTTTTTATATTATTATTGCAGTCATAAAATTGTGGTCGGCAAGACTATGCTAACTTTGAGAAATCTTTTATTAAACAAATGTTTGATTATTATAATATACTACAACTTACTTAACGAAATAAAGGTAGGAACTTCTAAAAATTAAAATCACCTAAAACTAGGTACCAGTAGTTTCTTTAAAATATCGGACATTGTTCTGTCCGGTATGACCGTATATTTTTTATCGGACTGTACGCTTATACTAGTTCAAATTATTATTTGTTATATAGATTTTCGTCGACATGAAAACAACAGCTGTATTTGTATCTATATAATATTAATACGCGAGCGAAAAACTTTGGATCCCTTTTGACGAAAAATGAGGAAACGTAGGTGATTGAAATTTTGCACAGTTATAGTTTATATGGTTGGAGTGCATCGAGCTAATATTATTTTGAAATTATGCTTGTATCATACATTTTTTTAACAAATAAAATATTACACACACTACAACACACACACTAGGAGATTTTGATTGACAAGCCTATACACACGAATTGTACTCTTTTCATTTATGGTTGAAGTCTGTCGTGAAATTAAAAATAGATTTAGTTTTTTTTTATTGAATCTTAAATACTGTTAGACAATTATCACACGGCCAGTCTGTCACATCATTTGACTTTATTAATCTGAGGCTGTCGCAGGAATTATGTCTAAAAAATAATAAAGTCAATATTTTGAAAATAGAATATCAATAGAAAAGCGTTGAAATTTGAAACTTATAATTTAATTTTTTATTTGAGGTCGAATTTCGACCATTGGGCGATCTCTAGTATTAAATAATTATTGATGTTTACTATGGTAAATCATTATATTGAAAAATTATGTTTTTTTTTTATGCTGATCACAAAGTTTTTTAATTAAATAGGAAGTTACTATTTCTAACGTGTATGAAATAATAATAAAACTTTTCCACAGCATACTAAAACATTTGTTATCTATATATATAAAAGAAAGTGGTGTTAGTTACACTACTTATAACTCAAGAACGGATGAACCGATTTGGCTGAAAATTGGTTGAGAGGTAGCTAAGAACCAGGAGACGGATATAGGATATATTTTATCCCGTTCGACCGCGTTTCCGTGAAGTCAGTATAAAACGTGGTATAACAAAAACGCATCTGACATAGAATAACAAAACAAAAATGACAGCTAAACGTAATTTTGTCTATGTTGTCTATGGTTAAGTATGGTAAAAAATTTGACATGAAGCTAAACGTAATTGATATGGGCGAAATACTTTATCTGGCAAAACAACGTTTGCCGGGACAGCTAGTTATTTAATAAACGACTAAATGTAGTGTGTGGGCGGTGAAAAAACGAGCCGCCTACGCGCTCCGCCATGATGAATGATGATGAATTTTTTTGGGCTCAACTCTTATAAATATTTGCTTCTTCATAAAATTTTCATAGCCTTAACAGTTTGTTAAGAACTAAGCATTAACGTTTTAAATATTACAATAAAGTATGGTATTGTTAGGTTGTGTTAAAAATTTTGAAGATGGAAGAGTGTGTGTTCGTTTCTATTTCTGATCAATAGTTTAAAATTAATAATTAAAACAAGAATTTGCTTCTTGTTATAATTTTTATTTTTTAACTCAAATACAAGTTAAGAGGTATAATATTACACTTAAAAATAGGTATTTAATAATCGGCCAAGTGCGAGTTGGACTCGCGCACGAAGGGTTCCGTACCATTGAACAAAAATAGGAAAAATTTGTGTTTTTTGTATGGGTTATATATTAATTATAAAAATATAAATACAATTGAGTATTTTGTGAATATTTCAGGTGCCTATCTATTGCCATCATTTATATCGAGTAAAAAATTGCAAAAAAATCACGTTTGTTGTATGGGAGCCCCCCTTAAATATTTAATTTATTTTGTTTTTAGTATTTGTTGCTATAGCAGCAACAGAAATACATAATCTGTGAAAATTTCATCTCTCTAGCTATTACCGTTCTTGAGTTACAGCCTGGAGACAGACAGACGGACAGACAGACAGACGGACAGACAGACGGACAGACAGACATCGAAGTCTTAGTAATAGGGTCCCGTTTTTACCCTTTGGGTACGGAACCCTAAAAAGTAACCCAGTGAGCATAACTAAAGCTTCACCATTTGAAACTCGATGGCTTTTAGGCATATTATATAGTTTACATTCAGATTTAATTGAGCGTTCGTTGTGAAACATTATCCTGTGGTCAGACTTATTCCTGTAAGCGCAACTCATGTATAACAGAGGGCGCTGGGGTGTGTTCAGCTTTGAGAGCGATCGCGCGTAACAACCTACTTTGCCGCCATAATCGTTATTCCATTTTCGAATTCAAACGTTTCTTTTTTAACTTTTTTTTGGAACTAAGTTCCTTATCGCGCGTTGCGAAAGGGAGCTAGACAAAAAAGTTGTAACGACATGACACAAAAGTGTCGTTACAACCGCACGGCTTACAACTATAGCAAAAAAGTTCTAGTTGTAACTTGTAAGCCGTGCGGTAGCGCGTGTTTCTCTCTCTGTCTCTCTCTCTTATTTTTTTTTTGTTGAGTTCCATCCGGGTGTCCCTTGACACCTCCCAAGTTTTTACTGTTAACTTAGGCGTATGCCTCGTGTGTAATAAACTAGGCAGCCGTGGCAAAACGTGTGGTCAAACCTGAAAGACCCCAGTTTGGAGTTGTCTCGGAAATATTTTGGCTTTTGTGGTTCAAAACTTATGTAGATGGATGGTAAAGTAAATAAATCTAATATACAATGCGGTTCGAAAGGCCTGAGAATAGGTTTTCATCTACTTTTTATATTGATACTAGAAATAATTTATATGGCAAAACAACATTTGACGGGTCAGCTAGTACGTATATAATTATGATGTGCTCTTCAATATCTGACCACATTTTTTATTAGATATTTTAGGTAGCAAAAATTGAAAAAAATCAGCTCCGCCGTGACAGCGCACCGCTGCCGTGACCAGGATTCGAACCTGGGTTACTACGGCCACAACGTAGGGTCCTAACCACTAGACGATCACGGCTATCGGAGCTTATGACAACTGTTCGAAATCAAGTATCTCGTTCAAGTTAGTAGCAACTTTCACTGGAAATTAGTCGCAGTCACCGTCGACTGGGCAACAAGTTGTTTATTTTGGTTACGACTTACGAAATTAGGTATTAATGCCATTCACTTTTTGCATCGAGATGCCGTCATCAAATAGACCATGCTAATAATATTATGAAAATATTCTGTCTTGAATAGACGAACAGACAAATTTTATAATATTATTATAAGTTAAGATTTTCTGCTAATTCTTCGCAATTAACTGCTACTCTGGTATTGATAAAATAAATCGATATTTTGAGTCCTGGTAGGGACATAAAATTGTTTTTTTTTCCATAGATGAAATGTACGGTTCCCGTGTGTTAATGAACCCGCGATCTATCTTGAGCGCTACGCACATAACCACTCAGCCACAGAGGTCGTCATATTTTACGAGTTATGAATAATTCCCTGAAAATACATAACAGGAATATGAATACAAACTAAAGTAATATATAAGTAAAGTTGCTTGAGCAAGTTTCATTAAGAACGAGCCGACTCATGTACAAACCATTTATCTGGGATACAAAAAGACCCCTAAACATTTTTGTTAAACATATTGTTTTACTTATAATTATTTTTCTCGTTTATAGGATAATTAGATAGAAATACTTTACGTATTGTGTCACGACACCAGTGTCCGATCCTTTAATGTCATGTTGTATGACATATTTTATCGACAAATTGGCTCTCAAATTTTTTCTCTTTTTCACGGTTGTAAAATGGCAGCCATTTTAGTTTTTCTCGGGCTTTCACACTAATATGACCAATACTTCCCAGGTAAATATCCTATTAAGATAAAAAAGGTCTCATTTGATAGCTAAATTTGTGGACTACGCTTACACAGGCAATATGTTATGAATTTCGTGGAATTAAACATAGAAAAACCAAAGTTTAAGGGAAAAAAATTGTTTATTTTTTAATTAATGGCTTTTTGTGAAAAATCTTGCGCATTATACTGGTTCTTTTTTATTCTATAAAGATAGAGGAGGTTTTCATTTTAAATAAATTCCTTTACTTCTATGCTCTAAGTCAGATAGTTAAGAAGTTATAACGATTTTCTTATGAAGTATTGGTCAGATTAGTATGAGAGCCAGAGAAAAAAAATTTTGAGAGCCAATTTGTTAATAATATGTGCCATACATCATGACATTAAAGGATCGGACACCGGTATCGGGACACATTGTATATTGTAAATAATTTTATTTTATCGCAAATTTTATATGATTTTTATTGAGAAGCCTATGTAATCAAAATGATGAGACTGGACACTGTGATCCATGGAAATCGTATCGAAAAGGGGTCTTCACTTGCATCAGATCGGGTAGTTCTGATTTTTTTTATATGTTGTATGTAATGAGGTGGTAATGACAAATATAATTTTTCGACCTCGAAAGCCCTCCGGAACATTGTAAAACAACAAAACGAGACCAATTTGGTCTATAAAAATCTGATAGTTCCCAAGCTACAGCTGTTCAAAGTTGCTGAGGTGAGTAAACAAAATGAAATACGACTTATGAAGTACGACTTATAAGCATTATAATCCTCGCCAGGTTGCCTCCAACCAGCGATGCTGCAAGATTTTACTCTCTGCGAACATACCACCAGGTGAAAATATATTAAATTGTTTTTGACAAAAATAAACCAACGATATTATTCATAATTTTGAACAGTTACTATTCTTAAATTTTTGTTGGTCTTGTTTCAGGTTCAGATGTGGCTTGGAAATAAGAAGAACACACTCGATTGGGGCTGGATGCGGAGCACTAGAGGCCTCATTCCTCAACTGATGACGAAACCACCAGATCAACCCCTGCTAAACATGATTTCCTGCAACTACAAAAAAGGTTGTACCAGCTGCTGTGGTTGCAGTAAAGCAGGATTCAAATGTGCGGCTGTTTGCAACCACTGCAGCGCCCAATAAAATAAAAAATAAAATAAAATAAATACATTTTGGATAATGTAATATATGCTAGAAAAAAATATAAGTAAATTTAAAGCTAAAAGTAACATTCACTGTAGGAACACCAGAAATAAGCACAAGCTAGATTTGCCGGTGATCAGACTTAGTAAAGTTAGTAAATATTTTAAAGGTCAATGTATACGCCTCTACAATAAAATCCTAGAAAACGTTCAAAATGTTTCCATTAATAAATTTAAAAAAGTAGTCAAAGAGCATTTGTGTGCTAAAGCCAATTATAAGATCAATGTTTTCATAAACGATGACACATCTTGGGAGTAGGATGGCTGCTTGCAAGGCTACTTCTACATTATTATATGACTTACAATTATGTATGTTGACATTGTATATAATATTAAGTTATAACATGGTAAATTTTATTTTAAAAAGACTAATTTTTCTCACTTTTTTGGTAAAAAGTGGGCCCCGTGCGAGTTTCTTACGTACTTCATTTGATGCAAACCAAAATGTACCAATTCCATGAACTACTGAATTTCATACACATTTTGATACTTTATATGAAGTTTTGTGCCTAGATACGCCGTTTCTACTCTTCGCACCTATTATTTGTGTATATTAATATACTCAGTGTTATAAGTTGTACAATCTAAGCACAAATAGGTATCGTCTAATAATTCTGATATCACTTAATTATATCCATACAAAAATCTCCCTAGAGCTGACTAATGACTCCTAATCAACTTGTTGCCTGAACGTTGAGGAACTTTAAAAACTACAAACTATTGCACTAACGGACTTAAAACAAAGACCAACAGCTGAACTCCATACAACTTCCTCGTTTGTAGAGAACGAAAATTAAAATGTACATTAAGCTTATAGTCCGGGTCCCTAGAAATATATATTTTTTTTTATTACTATCAAGCTAATTTTTCGTGAGTAGCTTCATTTTGATAAGACAAACAACAATTTCCTTTGCGAAAATTCTCGAAAGCGGTAGCTAACAGAGATAGAAAGGAAAATAAATAAATATTTCGATTTCATGGTCCTAAAATAAGTATTGTTCTATTTGTAGGACAATGTTACTCTTTAATTATATAATTATTAAACTATCAATACACAAAAAATCATCTGGTTAGGGTTAGAATTTTCGCAGAGGAAATTGTTGTTCGTCTTATCAAAATGAAGCTACTCACGAAAAATTTGCTTGATAGTCAAAAAAAAATTGTTCTAGGGAACCTGTACTATTAGCACGAGTGGATAGAGTAATTATACAGATAATAATTCATCCATACTTACTAATATTATAAATGCGAAAGTGTGTCTGTCTGCCTGTTACCTCTTCACGGCCAAACCGCTAAACCGATTTGGCTGAAATTTGGTATGGAGATACTTTGAGTCCCGGGAAAGGATATAAGATAAAAAGAAAAATGTACGGTTCCGGCACGATAAACAAATTTCGGCGCAACGGAGTTGCGGGCGTCATCTAGTATATACCAGATTATCTCGTTTAAAATGTAAGATCTTAAATTTCACATTGAAATGTCTGCTGAGATTATTCGCATACATTTGATGATAATCTTTTACCGTATTTGGCAATATATCTTGACAAAAGGAACGTCTCAAATGGAAGCTGGAAGCAGGCCATCCTCTGATTGGATTAAGAATCTGAACGCTGGTAAAATCCTGTACATGAAATGAAATTTATTGTGATACTTTTTAAATTAATATTTGAATATTAATGACTGAAAAATTGAAATGCAAAATTTAATCATAAGAAATACGAAAACTACGTCTTATCCGTATGTAAATTATTATTATGCCAATATCATGTAATTATTATTATGCAAATATCATGTAATTATTATTATGCCAATATCATGTAATTATTATTATGCAAATATCATGTAATTATTATTATGCCAATATCATGTAATTATTATTATGCCAATATCATGTAATTATTATTATGCCAATATCATGTAATTTTTACTATAATATTAGTATATACGATGACCCGGTGGTCTTCTTATCACTTCCCTCCTAAACCCTAATATAAACCGTCCCTAGACTTCCGAGTCCCACGATTTTTTCAAGACTAAAATTTTCCAAATCGGTTCAGCCGTTCTCGAGATTTAGCGAGATTTATTTGTATAGATAAAATTAAGATCTCAATTATTGCAATCGGGCTAGTAGTTTTTATGTTACATAAACTGGTGGTCAAAATCATTATTATTCCATTGGTTGGCTTCGTCACAACTGATTGGTGTAATTTTGAAATTAATATTGCCCTTTTTGAATGATAACTGAGCTCTTTTAGATAATGCCGTCCAAAATAATCATACTTCCATATAAAATAAATGCGAAAGTGCGTCGATCAGCCTCTTTAACGTTTAAATCGCTGAAAGTGATTTCAATCAGGATTTGATGGAAATTAGGAGTTTCGCAGATGTATTTATGAGGACAGATACATCTGCGCACTTCTCTTAATTCTGAGGACAAATAAATGCACGGTAACCGAACAAAAAACGAATTTCCATGCAACGGATTTGAAGGTAAACATTACATACAAAGTTTTCCGCCGAAGGTTCCTGAATGGATGGTGGATGGATGGATGAACGGTGGAATTGATTCCAAGGCATGTTCATATAGAATTGAAGTATTGGATCAGGGAGTTGTCCAATGTCGGATAAACCGCTTCCGGTATAGATGGAACAATACAGATTGTTTTATTACAAACGAGTACTGTCGACAAACGGTTTGCATTTTTAACAAGTTTAGAAAAAATACAATATTTAACAAAATAAAATTTCTCATATTCGAATTGAAACAAAAACGGAAACTTCGCATCGAGGCATAGTTTTATTTACTTATTTTCATCTTTCTAGTAAACCCATAGTCATAGCCCATAGCATTAATATTTTAAGTTATTTAACCACTAACACAATGAAAAGAACATTTGCTCCCAGTTTCAATCACAAAGATTGTTCATTCATTAATTTTAATTACTAATGTTTGAAGTGACTTCCCGACACTAATTACTAAATGATCGATGTCGCCAATAAAATAAAACGTATCCCCTTAAGATAAGGTAATCAAATTCCTCCGGGAGTTTGACAAAGTTTGCGGAAAGTTGTGTAGATTCAACATAGATTCAATTAGCAGATACGCCGCCGTCGCCCGTACACTCACACTTGTTTATCGCCCGCATCACATGTTGGAAATTACTTTTACATACGGGACTGACTAATGGATGAACATCTCATAATTCCAACGAACAATACAACTGTCGTCAAATATATGTGTAAGAATAGGAGCTTGTTATATATTAAGGAGAGCTACGTTGATTATATCTTATTAACGTAAGTACAAACCAAGTGTTTAAGGTAAAATGCGGAACTCTACCTAAAACATACTTTGGCTCATATAGTTTCTTACAACCTAAGAGGTTAATGCTCCAAATTTCGCACAAAAAGGTACAATCAAAACAATAATTTACAAATCCTATTCCATTTTCTTCAATAGGAAAAAATATGGAGTTATTCACGAAAATCCGCCCGTAATAATCTCTATTGATCAACTCCATAATGGAAGAAATCAGAATCATTATTATTTGTAGGGAACTACGTGACTGAAACTTATGTCGGGTCAATGATATATTGAAACAGACATGCTATAAGAAATAAACACAATATTTTATTAGCTCAGACAACAAAGAAACGTACGAAAATGTTATCTCTATCTATTTCGAAATAAGATAACTAAGAGTACTAGGTGCAAGACCGTTCTTTGTTTCACAAGAAAATATTACTATTACTTATTAGTTACTTAATACAAAATAATGCAAATTAAAAATACTTTTAAAAGTAAAGTGTCTGTTTGATTATTGTTTTATCCGTAAGAAATCTTGCAGATTTATTATACAGCGATGACGAATAATAAAATCTATTAATACCTTATTAAACATTTCACTTTTATTAGCTATTTTGGAATTATTTCATATAGAGGTATGAATAAAACGTCATTTACGTTCTATTTTAAGGCAAATTTTTGCTCGAGTAATTGCTGCTTTTATAACTGATTTCACTCGACAACACGACACGATTTTTACGAGAAAATGAATTCATTCGTTCCATTACTCTATGAATACATTAGCAATTTGCTCGAGTCGCTAGCAGAAAAGTTACAACGCGGCGCGCCCGTCAAACGCATACGTGGCTGAGATTCTTTACGTTGAGACACATATTGTATATACATCTTTGTGTTTGTGGCGTACCGAGGAAAAGATAATTCCGTTTATTTAATTGCAAGGAAGTTATTAATCGTGCAATGTATATGTTAGATATTAGAGGATTAACTTTATTAGGTAGCTAAAAAGTATATATTATAGTAGAAATATAACACAATAATTTTATCATGTTATTAGACAACATAAACATCAAAAAAAGTATCTACGAGTAAAAACAAAGTGAACTTAATACCGCGTGTGCAGAAACAATTTTTGAGTAGTAACAAAACTATGTACTTCCTACAACTTACAATTACTTAAGTATGGATTTTCAGATGTGTTTCAACAAAACGTAGGATATACCTGCTATATGGATATAGCTGCTAATGACAATGTTAGTATACATATTGTATACAGGGTGTAACAAAACAAAGTGATCTGGGGGCACGGCCGTGCCCCCGCCGAGACGAGTGAAGCGAAGCGCATTAAGGGCACTACCTACCTTTTGAAACCTCATAGAGTTAGTTTCCGATGTACCAGATAGTTCATATTCTCAAGATATGATGTCAATAATAGACTAATTAAACATGCAAAGTCACAATTGGATAGCTGTAATACTTTAGATTTTATTAATCTCTAAAATACGCCGATTTCGTCACTGGTATGTGTCTAAAAGTGTAACTTTTTTTTAATATTTTTGTATTGGCAAACTCGCGGGGCGCTTCCCTTTACAAAAATAAGAACAAGTTACTCTTTCAACGCTGCTATTTTCACAGCGAACTCTCTACAGCGGTACAGTCATATACACCTAAAGTATCAATAACTTTGTTTTGTTACATCTTGGGGATACAAATAATTAAGGTAACAAAGATATTTGAACAATATGGGAGGCGGTAATTTCGTTATTCAACATAATACTGTTATTATATCGTAACAGTCGTCGGTAGTTTAGGCAATTCCTTTGTACCTGCTCACTAAGACATTCCCGGGTATTTGTGCTTACCACACAATCTATTATTCCATTCCTGCCCATCAAGTAGTATAATTATATAAAAGGCTTTGTCCTGAATAACATGAAAATGGAATCACGCTATAGCCTAAACCACTGATCGTAGAGACTTCTCCGTATGAGGTAGGCGTGCGATAAGAAGGAATTTTTCGAAATTCGTCTCCCAAGGGGGTGAAAAGGGGGGTTAAAGTTAGTATGGGACAACAAGATTCCTTCGCCCGATCTACTCTTAAATTTGCATAAAAATTATTTGATATATTTTATGGAAGATTTAATTGTGTGCGTTACCCCAGCCAGATGTTGTCGATTTCTTAAACTTTTTTCGTGATACCAATTAAAGCACTGGCTTCTATAAATGTGCCCTAATTTTTGTAATTAGTGCGCTTGTAGTTTTCTTGAAAAACTCAAAAAACAGATCCGGCTGGGGTAACGTTTGTAAACATTACGCCAGCCAGAAGTTTTTTTTAGGCATATTTTGAGATAAAAAGTATGCAGATAATTAAAGCGTTGCAGAACGTAAAATTGGGAACAAAAATTTTGTTTGTAGCTTGATCCATTGTGAAGATGTTCAAAATCCTGCTGGGGTAATGTTTGGCGATTTTTCAGATCTCGAAGACTGCTGGATGGAAGTCTACAATTTTCGGCACACGGGTTCCCGCTACTTTACATGAATTAGCCTTCCAATAAAAATAAATAATAATACACCATTAAGAAGTTATTCGATGTTTTATAAAAACTACGTAACACGTCCTACCACTTTTATTATACCGTCTGAAGACCTAATTCTAATTGCATAATATCAAAGCCTACATCTGGCTTAAATTAGTGCAGTAATTTTCATCAAGATCCAGTCAGTGGTTATGAGACAATGACGAAAACTAATTCAGAAAAGTGCTAACGCCAGCAAGGCCTATATAAAATCGTTATTTTGTATGTATGTTATTCCTGGACAATACCAATAATTAAAACGGTAGTTTAATTTTATTCAGGTAAATTTTTACTTTAAACTAGTGATGAGCAAAATCGGTCTTGCAGCCTCAGTCTTGGTCTTGCAAAAAAGCAATACCGAGACCAAGACTATCCTAAAACTAAAAAAACCAAATCCAAGACCAACATCAGGCAGATTTGACCAAGTCCAAGACCAATATTGTACTAGAAATACCAAAACCAAGACTCTCTGAGTCTTGTTTTGCTCATCACTACCTAAAACACTCAATGATTTAGGAAAAAACGGGAATTATCTGAAATCAACAACTTTCGTGTGACAACCCGACCGAGTTACGATCGTCATCAAAAAGCGGCGTTTTCATACATCGAGGTGACATTCTGAAATGTATAGCACAATGTTTCTGCCAAAAGTACAAGTATGTAGGCAAGTGTTAAAATGTTATTATTAGGATTTATTAAGATAAATATCTGCGAGTTTCTTACGCCGGTGCTTCTCGCCGGGTCAGTTCCCGAAGTTACCACCAGAGTAAGCCATCACGTAGACTTTCTGAAAAAATCGATTGAAAACTCAGAAATAAAACAATTGTTATCTTATTTCCCTCAGGTCTTTTTACTGGATTGCAGATTATGGATGGTTATATTTTTCAAGAGTATTTATGTATGTAAGCGGGCCCTTAGACGATCAATTTTATTGTGCAATATCACGTATGTCCAATATTATTGACCGTCTAGGGTTAATATTGAACGCGCCCGCCTTTCAAACTTGTTGTCAAATAAGTCGTTCAATAAAATATACTGTGTGATATTGCGCAATAAAATTGATCACCTAGGGGCCCGCTAAGAGTAGCTTATGCGGACTTACCTTAACATATAATATGACTAAAACTCCTTAGTACTACTTTACTTATTAATAAAAATTCAAAATAAATCTGACTCTGTTTTTCTTAAATCTTATGTCAGAAAATATAATTTGGGAAGATTTAGAAATATAGTAAAGCTCACAAAAATTATTGTAGACTAAACAAGTTATAACGTAATCGTAGTTTTCGTCACTTCAAATCAGGTAAACTGTATACTTACTAACTACGAATAATAAAAAGGAAAAGTAACTGTGTCAAAAAATGTTGTTCGGTAACAAATTTTGTGTATACATGTGACAATTATTACCAACTACTTTATCTCATAATTTTAAGAATGACAATTACCGCGCAAACTGTTCTGTTACCTGGCATATGACCTTGATATTTCCATATCTAAGGGTGCGAAAAGGAACCAAATTCAAAACGGTTTGAAGTATGTGAGTTACGTTTTTTAGGGTTCCGTAGTCAACAAGGAACCCTTATAGTTTCGGTATGTCCATCCGTCTGTCTGTCCGTCTGTCTGTCCGTCTGTCTGTCCGTCTGTCTGTCCGCCTGTCTATCCGTCTGTCTGTCTGTCTGTCCGCGGTTTTCCTCAGAGACTATAGGACCTACAGAGGTGTTATTTGGCATGAATGCACATATTAATAATGCCGACAAAATGGTACATGAAATCATAAAAAATATTTTTTTTTATGGTACCTTCCCTAACATCAAGCGGGGATGAATTTTTTTTTTTTCGCGTCCACTCCATCGTGTGGGATGTCGTTGGATAGGTTTTTTAATAATATTACGAATATTCAATGATCATTTTCCGATTTAGGGATCCATTTGTGAAATATAAAGTTTTAAAGTGGCAAAAATCGTTAGTCTAGTGTCCCCCCCCCCTTCTACCAGCTAAACGGTTGCTTCTGAAAATGTGAAAAAATTCACGGGTGTAGGAATTATGCTGAATTTCATTCATCATTCAAAGAAAACTTCATAAGTTATTGAGTAATAGTCGATCAACTAAAAAAATGTATTCGGCGAAGTATAAAGGAACTTTTCGTTAAAATTCCTTTGAACGTAACTGAGATGACGCTGTTAGTAGTGTAAAACACGTTATAAATTACATTCATTGACCATACAAAAATTATCAAAAACTAGCGGTACTACGGAATCCTATATTGCGCGTGGCCCGACATGCACTTGGCCGGTTTTTAACTGGAATAATGGGTCGCACGTAAAAGTAATGAGTGGTAAGGGGGGGGGGGGTCAAAGTATGCGCGAATTTTTTTGGAATGGGCTACGGCTTTGAAAGAGCATGTGACATTTTAGTATATGAAGCCTGGTATACCTACAAATACGCGATTCAAAAAAAAAAGTCATTTTGGCGGCAAGAGATGAGTATTTCCTATTTGTATTTTGATGTACTATCGATTCGCACATGTTTCATCTCTTGCCGCCAAAATGAGGTTTTTTCCTCTAACTTTAGGTATACCAATTAGGTCCCATGCTCTTTGACACCAATATTGTTTATTAGATGGATTTTGAGAAAACTTTGCAGTAATGTCGCCTACATTACTGCAAAGTTTTCTCAAGTTTGCAGTTATCCCACCATTTCCACGTAAACGGGAACTGCACCGTGCGCTGAAAACTGAAGTCCACGCGGACGGAGTCGCGGGCAACAGCTAGTCTTACATAAACCTCTCATCTTGTAAAATATCTTTATCTTAAAAAACAAAACTAAAGGTTATTAGATTATTTTGAAGTAAAAGCTTTTTAAGCGGCGTTGCGCAAACTCGTGTCGAGACACGTGAATCGCCACGAAAAGAAACCTCCTAATTTTTTAAGGTCGGTTAAAAAAGATGGAGGGAAAGTAGACCGCTGACATGGAAGGAGAAGTATTAATATCCCCGGCTCTTCACCGCGCAGTGAAAATGTATGCCTGCATCTATTGTTTCGTTACTCTCTCAGAGTGCAACCTGTTGTTTCTTTTTATTACTTTTTATTAGCAGTCTTTTTCAGCGATAAAAATCATTTATGAAAATCTATAACATTAAAAAAATATATAACAGCAAACAAAAAACTTATGATAGCCAGTCGGTACATATTGCATCGCTACATATAACTTTTTCGATTTTTACTAAGCATTAAAATATTTTAGCTGGGAATTGTTTAGAAATGGTCGCTCTGTGACCAGAACTTGGCCAGGCCCTATGCCAACTGAAATCAATTGCCAAATGAAAACATTTCGCTGAACTGTCGGTATATTATACAGTATTTTTTTGCAAATATTGTCTGACAGTCTGGCAACCGCAAACATAATAAATACTTATATTTGTTTGGCTTCGGAAGTGTACAGGTAGTTTAAAAAAATAAATTAGATAGGTAAACGATAAGATTAATAAATCTTTAGATCATTTATTAAGTTTACCAGGATATTCACGTTTGTTTTTTGTCTATTTCCCATATTCGATACCCAGGGTTTGATGTTCTTCTGCAAAAAATCCGGTTCCAATTTTAAAAACCTACTACGTGATCGTAGATAACTTTTATTTTTGGAAGGAACGAGGCGCTTTACCTAGAATTTCAGTTTCAGCAGTTTAACTGGGCATTCTTGGTATTTTCAGGCTTACTAGCGCGAATGTCTGTTACTTATACATAGGATAAATATTATGATAACTCACTCATTCTTCGTGTCATTAATTGCTGTATTATATCTACCTACATTAGTACGAGCATAGAAGATGAACATAAAAATAATATAGAAGATAAAAGTTAAAATAGTGACACAGTGGACGGCCGAGGTCTATTTATGTTACCCTGTCCTCGTTCTGGGGCTATTTTTACCGCGGTCGATGCGATAATTAATACAACTGGATGCTTCCTTTTATGTCATTACCGACTCTACGGGATTTCACACTATTTCACTTATATTTTCAAAGAATATCTGCACTCTGCAGATAAGAGAACACGATCATCTAGAGAATTTCTAAAATAATAATCAATGTATCAATTCGAATAAGTTAAAACAATTAAAAAGTTTTAAAGTTATGAGCTAATATACACTGAAATGCTAATAAGTTGCTGAAGCTATGTGTGGTAAGTTAACATAATATATATTGCACTATACACACTATGCACACACATTAAAGCTGTATAATAATTATAAGCCATGAACAAATTATAATTTAAAGTAACTGTAATATTATATTTAATAACATTTCAATTCAGTACGACAGCAAGACAGTGAATCAGGAAATAAAAAATGTATGGGACTTAACATAAAGTCGCCTTATGACTTGGCTCTTGCGATGCCTACGTCCAACTCATGCAACTGCATGATGCTCTCATTTAAAATCGACTGCTTCGATCCATCGCAAAAGAACTGATGTACAGCTCGACAAGGATTTATATGAACGTGGGTGACATTGACGGGAGCGCTGCTGGTAAAGGAGAACTGTCAAAGACATGTCAAAAATGACGTTTTAGTATGATAGAAGCGTTTAGTTCCTTTTCTCACCACGTTCATATAGAGCCTTGTCGAACTGTAAAGTGGTATTTTTCGAGAGCATATAATATAAAACCTCTGAAAACCAGTTCAAACTAGATTGTTTGCATTGAGTGGCCGTTCTATTACTAGCAGCATAATGCAGAACACGAACGAATTGACCAAAGCTAAGTAACCGAAATGTTAAGTTATAAGTGAATATTTGCGGCTGGCCGCTCCACAGAGTGGTCGGAGAAAGCTCCCGGCCGTGTGGTCGGACGTCCGCCGCGGATAGGTACCGACTTACCGAGCTACGGGGCTACGGGCAATTTCTTACATTACAATATAAAGAATATTGTAGTACTTTTCTCTTATAATATATACTAGATATTGCTTCGCGCTTTGCGCTTCGCGTTCGCGCGTACGCGTATAAATCCAGCTTAAAGTCTAACCCCCTTACTAATAAACGTTGTATAAGCTTTGAATAGTTATACAGTGTTTTGTTCCTGTCACACAAGTGACATTTTTAATTGGATTGAAGACAAAACACTGTATAACTATTCAAAGCTTATACAGTGTTTATTAGTAAGGGGGTAATATTGTAAATATTACATCAATTTTAACCTACCCATAAACATTTGAAGTAGAGTTTTTCAGCAAAACTAAAAAGTTTTCATAACTTTATATGTTGAAGTTTAAGTCAAATATATGCCTGGGTCTACGAATAATAAAGTTATTGTCTCCTTGGAACCCTTAGCTTAGATGTATTTTGTTGCTAAGTTCAACTACAGATTACTAAATAGTTAGTATGTCAAGCTTCATTGAATTTCGAGCCCCACGCTACCGATCTCCATATAACATTGTAACATCTTGGTTCTCAATAAACATTGTGCTTCACATATTGTAAGCCTGCACCTGTATCGTACATCGAAATATCTCGTGTACCACTTTCGACCTTATCACTTGGTAATAAAGTTCAAAAGTGATACACCAGCGTCGTCCGTGACTGTACAGTACGGGCTCGGATAACGATCCGCCATTGAAATCTCGTACATAATATCGACTAGGCGCACCAGGAAATTGGTAAGCTACAATTTCTATTGACGACCCCACTACATGATATGCGAGTGCTAAATCATCATTTGGATACGGGCATAAAGCCTATAGGCTACAGCCAAATTAATAACGTGTAGTTCAATGTAGATGGTTAGATATCAGTTATCACGTAAAATACTTTTTGAATAATAAATATTTGTAATTGTCACATCTAAGTTCTACAATCTTTTAGTACACGAAATGCTGTTATTATAAATCGTCGCTGCATCCTCGAGACTTTATAATTAACATGGTAGTCCGCCCCTAGCTTCCGGCATCGAACACTTTTCAGAGCTTCCTGAAAAAATAAAATAGGTGGCGCGGCAATGGCGCCATTTCCGGGGCGGGATTTTTACCCCACCACCACCGGTTTCTCCCCACCAGTTTACCTCGGAGGTTCACTGCAGATCGGTCCTCATTCGTTTCTAGTGTTCGGGCATCGAAACATCTCTAACTAGGTTATATTGCTCTAATTTTGTGAAGTGAACAGTGAAATAACTTAATAATTTATTAAAGTGTTTTTAAGTGAATATAAGTTCATGGTAATTTTAAATATCAAGGGTAAGCGAAAACTCCGTAATTCGGAGGAAGAAATGAGGAGGATTCGTTGCTTGGAACGTCGTTTGAAAAAATGAATGGATCGGAAGTTGGTGAAGAAGGTTGGTCACTTATTTTTTCAGATCTGTTTTCTTTGTACAGTTTATTTTTAGGATGTTAATTGGAATTCAAATATTAAAGTGAATCTGGGCAATCTTTCGAAAATATCATAAACTGGAATACTAAATAACATAAAATAAAAACAAAATATGTACGAGTATGTTTAGAGAGTCATGATGCGATCATGGCCACACATACTCTTTTCAAAGGTATGTTTAGAGAGTAATGATGCGATCATGGCCACACATACTCTTTTCAAAGGTATATTTAAAGAGTCTTGATGCGATCTTGACCATATATACCAATTGGCTACCCCTTTTTAGGGGCTGATGAAAGTTTTATTGTTCAGTCTTTCAGACTGATGGTGAATGCAAGTATTTAATTTCATCCGTACGGAGTGTTCGATCCGTTGTGCGTATGCCTTTTGAGGCTGATGCAACCGGAAGTGATTTAATTAACATGACACTCTACCGGAGCTACTAAATAATAATTTGTCTGTCTTGACCTCTCAAGGTGACAGACTCAGTGCCCAATGCGGTCGAACCCATCCCATCTTTATCAAATGATATTTTAGAAGCTTTGGGTTCTTTGAAAAACAAAGTGGAGGTTTTTGGCGCCGAAGATTAGGGATGAGATCTCTGAACGTTGGGGACCCATTTGTTGTGGACTCCTAAGTAAGGAGTGTATGTAAAAATGAATGGAAAACATCCATATACCTGAAAATTTAACCCTATTGGAAGCTCCAGTTCTTAATCCGGAACAAGCTTGAGTTTTAACTGATTCAGTTTAAAATAGACAAACGATTGGAAAAAAGCACAATTATTTCGGGCAGTGTATTGCGGCGATTGCTGCTAAAATGGCAGAACGTTCGGGTCTACAGATTAAGTTTAAAAAGTCTTATGATCCACAGCAGCCTTCTACATCGTAATATCAGCATAATCAACCGCTGCCTAACAGGCCGGTAAACTCTCGGGGCCCACCCAAATAAGAGGCAGAAAGAGTGGGCGCAGGAATACGGAACCAGCTCAGACGCACAAACGGCCACGCACTACGACGACGCATACCGATCGGAACGAGCCATACGGTCAGAACCACAGGAACTAGAGGTGGCTGCTTTAGCAAAACTGCCACATCATTGTAATAACTGGAAAGTTATCACTAACGATCCTGTCGTTCTCGAATAGGTATCTGGATATATATAATTCCTTTTTCTCATTGAGGTCTGCGAGCCACATCAATCTTTTTTAGCCAATGAAATAGTAGTTCACATGAATAGTGAAATCACTGGATTATTGCAATTAGGCGCTATTGCTGAATGTCAGGATGTTCCTGGACAATTTATTTCTATAATCTCTCTCATTCCTAAGGATGATGGAAGTTACAGATTTATTCAGAATTTTAAAAAGCTAAATTTATTTATAAAAACTAGTCCCCTAAAATGGAGGATATTACCACTGCTATCAAGTTGGTGTCGAAACTAGACGTTACAAATATATATTTAAAGCTTATTTTTGTATTCCCATACACAAATCAAGCAGAAAGTTTTTGAGATTTAAATTTATTGACCTAAGAATTTCAATACTTGCCCTTTGGTCTCTGCAGATTTATTTCTGTGCTCTGCACCATTCGTGTTTACAGATCTTATGAAACCTGTCATAACTAACTTAAGAGTATACTATAGTATATAAAGTATACTATTTAGATGACATATTATGTGTAGACAATTTTCACAATTATTTCTGCAGTGATAACGTTAATGAACTTATAATTTAAAAAAAAAAATTGTCTTTGTAATCAATGAACAGAAAAGTGACATATTTCTGAGTACAAGAAAAAGATTTTTAGGTTTCAAAATAAATACAGCTAAAATGACTTTGGAATTGGGTACCCCATAATAAAAGACTTAAAATTTTAAGCTTAATTAGTATAAAAATATATATATATATATATATATATATATATATATATATATATATATATATATATATATATATATAAGTACAATATAAATTAATAATAATAATAATAATACACATTTATTCGACTTCAAATTCACAATACACAATAATTCGATATATATTAGAGACTGCAAAGTTTTTAGGCCTACTGACTTATTATGGTTGACGGATTATGGATAACTAAGTGTACAAGTATTCAGGAAGCGGTTTGGAGGAGAGAAGTTGTTAGAACATCAAATAATACTTATTACTATAATGATAAAGTAATGTCATTAATACCAGTTTTGAAGTTAGACTTTTTTTGGTGGCAAAACAATATTACTTATATTGACTACTTTCAAACATCTTCGCTGTGAGCAATATTATATTGAAATATTCTCGGATTCTTCCCTCACAGGATGGGGAATAGCTTGCGATGGAGAAACATCAAATAAGTTTTGGAACGAAGAAGAGTCAATGTGTTATATTAATTTATAAAAGTTACGGGCAACCTTAAAATGATTAAAAATTAAAATGTTTTGCAAATTCCTTGTATAATAAAGAAATTCTCTTGAGAATTGATAATAATATGGACTGCAATCTCCTACATCAACAGAATGGGAGGAGTATAGTACGAACATCTTAATGATAAAGCACAGCTAATTTTAAAATGGCTAATGGTGCGAGTAACTTCACTTTTTTACTTTTTGCATCATATATCAATTCTAAAGAGAAAATTGACGTAGACAGGGAGTCAAGATGCAGTTATATAGATACTGAATGGAGTTTGTCCATTGAAGTCTACCACAATTTTACTGACAAATTTGGTCTTCCAGACATTGATATATTTGCCTCCCATATTAATGCCAAATGTTATAAGTATGTTTCTTGGAAAAGACATCCTAATGCATAGAATATTAACACCTTTACAATAAATTACTGGAGTAGTTACTTCTACTGTTTTCCCCCATTTTCTTTAATATTAAAATTTTTAGGTACGTGAAATAATCGGCGATCAGGCATCTGGCATTATCGTCTTCCCTTTCTGGCCTAGTCAGGCGTGGTATCCATTGTTTTTAAAACTTATATTATCGTACGAGGTTATCTATTTTAGACCAGAATATGATCTTTATTATCACCTTTCAGAAACGCACACCCCTTGTGGTGAGGCCTTACCCTGGTGTCGTGCCGTTTATCAGGGAAGTGTTTTCGCATGAATCGTGCAATCTAGAGACAATTGATCTAATGATTTCGTCTTTATCTAGTAACACGATACGACATACATACGACATAAAAACAAATTTGGAAATTTTGTACTGAAAATAAGCTTGCTGATTGTTTCAATGTTTCAAATCAAATAACATTACAATTTATAACTGAATAATTAAGATTAGGAATTTAGGATCTAGCTATTCAGGAGTGAATACCATACGCTCGGCGCTTTCTCTCATGTTGGGTAAAAGGTTTGGCACAGATTGTAATGTCAGTAGATTACTTAAGGGTGTCTTCAAATCCTTACCATGTTTTCCTAAACATCAGAACACTTGGGACGCTAATATAGTTCTTGATTTTGTGAGTAATTGGTATCCAAATGAAATTTTATCATTTACAATAACAAAATATATATATATATATATATATATATATATATATATATATATATATATATATATATAAATAAATAAAATGCAACTCCGCTTTTCAAATACCTATCCAGGACGAATTATTAATTAAACGTCTAATCCTAAATCAACCTTACTTAATCGTTCCTTTTTATAATCATAAAAGAGAAATTTGACCAGCCTTTCTACTTACAAAAAACACAATCGCTTAGAAATAGAGATAAAGCTGATAGACTAATATTGACAAAAAAAAAATTGGCACTCGACAGTTTTCGGCACATTGCACAGTGCACTCGTCATGCCTCTACATCGACAGATTGTCGTGGCGGCATTTCCACTGAGACCATGAATAGAGTCATAGGGTGGTCAGGTAGATCTCTCGTTGTTGATAAATTCTCTAATAGACCTCTTTTACCTATAAATGTTAAATGCTTTTGCTAATACAATTTTGACTAACTAATTACTATTAGTTAACAGTTAATACTATTATAAAATATACATCTCAGACTTAAGTATATCATAGAGAAATTATTTTCCTTAGTGTATGGTTCTATACACTGTTATATTTAGGTACAAATAATTAATATAAAAATTTGATTTCTACAATATAATATATATTTAATATAACAGTATTAAAGATTTGAATGACGATTTTCCACAAGAACTCTGAACATCTAATTATAAAGTCATTCATGTTAATTATAAAGTCTCGAGGATGCAGCGACGATTTATAATTAGTGGTTAAACAAACTTACCTTAAGTAAAGTTTGACCATAATTATGAGAGTCGCTGCATCCGAAGAGACTTTATTACCCTCCCACCCAAAAACCCTAAAAAGTCTTTGGAAAATCGTAGTTTATTTAATTGTACCTTCTCTAAAATGAATGAGGACCGATCTGCAGTGAACCTTCGAGGTAAACTGGTGGGGAGAAACCGGTGGTGGTGGGGTAAAAATCCCGCCCCGGAAATAGCGCCATTGCCGCGCCACCTATTTTATTTTTTCAGGAAGCTCTGAAAAGTGTTCGATGCCGGAGCTAGGGGCGGACTACCATGTTAATTATAAAGTCTCTTCGGATGCAGCGACTCTCTACCACTACTACTTTTTAGGGTTTCATATCCAAATGACAAAAAACGGAACCCTTATAGATTCGTCATGTCTGTCTG
This sequence comes from Cyaniris semiargus, assembly GCA_905187585.1. NCBI lineage: Eukaryota > Metazoa > Arthropoda > Insecta > Lepidoptera > Lycaenidae > Cyaniris > Cyaniris semiargus. Next base: position 8,107,884 of record LR994554.1, on the reverse strand, counting down.
TCTGTCTGTCTGTCCGTATGTCACAGACACTTTTCTCCGAAACTATAAGAGCTATACTATTGAAATTTGGTAAGTAGATGTAGTCTGTGAACCGCATTAAGATTTTGATACAATAATGGAAAAATTATAAAAAATAGGTACAACTAAATCAAAAATTTTTTTTTCATACTAATAAAATAACTTCTAAAGTAGGGGGGCATAATAAGTCTAAAAAAAATATATGATGTACTATATTATAAAAACAACCAACGAAAATTGGTTTGAATGAAATCTAGCAAGTAGTTTTTTAGGGTTCCGTACCTCAAAAGGAAAAAACGGAACCCTTATAGGATCACTTTGTTGTCCGTCTGTCCGTCCGTCCGTCTGTCAAGACCCTTTTTCTCAGGAACGCGTGGAGGTATGAAGCTGAAATTTATATCAATTACTCAGGTCTACTGTCCCTTGAAGCTGTGAAAAAATCAAACTTCTAAGCCAACGCAATCAAAAGATACAGCCGTTTATGCCGCAAATTTTCGACACTTGCAAGGGAATCAAAACCTACAGGGTGCTTCCCGTGAACTCAGAATCTTGAAATTGGGTACGAAGCAACGTCTTATAGCATAGATAAAGGAAAAATTACGAAAACCATAAATTTTTAGTTACATCACATAATATATTTTTTTTTAATAATTTTAAACTTACTACCCATTTCCTCATAAACGCGTAGAGGTATTAAATTGAAATTCATACCAAATACTCAGGTCTATAATACCTTTAAGCTGTAACAAAATCAAACTTTGTAAACCTTGCAGGTTTGTACGGAACCCTCGGTGCGCGAGTCCGACTCGCACTTGGCCGGTTTTTTTTTTTTTTTATATTATTATATTTAAAAAAAAAATATTTTCATCTAACCTATGCGTATGGGGTATCTATGGATAGGTCTTCAAAAATCATATTGAGGTTTCTAATATCATTTTTTCTAACCTGAATAGTTTGCGAGAGAGACTCTTCCAAATACGGCCCAAGTGGGCCGCGAAAACAATAGACCTAACAATATATTTCCAAGAATCCGCGATCGAAGGAAATAACTAGCTAAAAGCCGAGCTTTGTGAGGGCTCGCGTCGTCACACCTTGACTGACTGATGATAACACATCTACATATAAATTAAAAATTACTATGTTAAAGCACAAATCAATAGGCGTGATAGTTTTTCCGTAAAGGGTACCACAAAATGTTCAGGATGTGGGATTTACTATAGGGCTCGCTTCACTCGCCCTGATAATTATATTATGAATAACTAGCTTTTGCCCGCGGCTTCACTCGCGTTAAGAAGTATCTATTATTATAAATAAGGTATCAAAGTACCTTACCCATAGAATACCTAAACCCGAAGCGGCACGCGCACCGGGGGCCTTGGTGACGCCCACTTCGCAACGGGCCATGCAGCATAAATCGTAATACATATTTTAATTTCGCCATAACGTCAAAACCAAACGTCAAATTTTAATCATTCAAAGACTAAATATTATCTACATAAGCCGTACTTAGTGATGAAGTAATTTATTTTGATAAGGATTAATATTATGAGTAAAATAAACGCGTTTAAATGTAGTCCAAAAAAATTCAAGATTTTAAGTAAAAAAAAGGTTGTTGTGCCTCACTCGACATAGATAGGTATGGTGTGTCGCGGACTTTTTTGTAGATATTTACATGATCTACAATTAATTAGAAAATTTTATGGTTCTATATTTTATAGTTTAGGCAGCGTACGCAAAATAAATAACTTTTCTGGTTGATTTTTTACACCTTGTGTCATAAAAACCCAAATATCTTACGGAACCCTATTTTTTCCAAGATAAAATTTAGCCTATGTTACTCGTGGATAATGTAGCTTTTGAATGGTGAAAGAATTTTTAAAATTGGTCCAGTAGTTTTTGAGCCTATTCATTACAATTAAACAAACAAACAAAGTTTTCCTCTTTATAATAATTATTATTAGTGTAGAAAACAAACACTTTTCCTATCTTAAGGCCTGCATCCCCTAAGCAAACGATCTTGACCATACATTTGCCGCGTTGACGAGATCGCACCAAAATCCTATTTTTTTTACTTATCTTAGTTCAAAATTGACCTAAAAAAAATTCCGTCCAGTATGTAGGTAGTGAAATTGTCGAGACGTGTGTTTCAAATAACCGTAATTTGTAAATACTAGGGAGATGCTGAATGTATGCTTGAATTTGAATAAATTGGTATTACTTTGGAAGCTGATATCATGAGTATAAAAAACAAAAATAGGAAATTAATAACTATGAAAGGAACGTTCATATACTGAAGATTATTGCTGTGTTTTTATTATAATTTTGTAGCTTTCAAATTATGAGTTAATAAGGCTCTAAAAACGGTAAATTACGGCATCTCCGTAGGGGGAGCGTCTTAAGGCAAGTAGGCGCTCAAAGCGTCTAACAAAGTGGAAAAACTCTGGTAGTTTAATAGATTTATGACATGAAAATGTTTTAACACTCAATAGTCCACTCCGTAGCGGTCGCAGTTTTATTGGAAGTTTCAATTACACAAGTTGTCGAGTTTCGCTATCTATTTTATTGACATCTCGTAAACGGACAGTCCGACGCAGTCGAGCCTTCTTGGGCGGTGAGCCTTTTCATTACCTGCTCTTTAGTGTTTACTTTGTATGATTAAAATGTTAGTAAGTGTTTTAATAATATGTAAACTAACGCCTGCTATTTCAGCGGCTGAGGAGTACAATCTGGTCTTAAAGGCTAAACCAATTCGGTACAATGGCCCGGGCCATAAGCATAGGTTGTGCACTGTGCAGGTACTTAATGTGATAGATTCTGTGTACATATTAAAACTTTGAGCTAGAAAAATACATGTTATGCTTTAAATTTGTTAACTCGATTTATGCCTAAGGTTTTGTCAAGTTGGAACTTTTTATATGATATAGGCTGTATGTATACATTTTTAAGCTATAGAAATAAATATTTTGTATGTTACAAATATCACTATAAATATCAAACTTTACAGCAGTATTAAACAATGGCTTAGAGGCAACATGTAAAAGTGAATAAATAAAGTTTTAACGCATTACAGCCTTTGAGTTTAAAAAAGGCCTTGGAGAAGACACAACATCTAACAATATTATATCTTTATGCTAAGTATATGGTAGATTAGTATAGTGATATCACTGTTAAGATATCCCAGTACTAAGTTAAATTGACTGGGCTTACTGTGTCGCGACCGAGAGGCTTACCTACAAATGAAGCTCCTCTCATGATTTCTACGCAACGTTCCTACTTCCTGTATTTGACCCGACTGCACAGATGGAGGTATGTTTGCATAGTATATTATGATTCTTTGTCATGGTTTTAAACCTTAACTTTCAGTCGAATTTGAGCTGAAAGAGGCTGAGAAGGATTATTAGATTTTACCCGTGAGTATAAGACACTGAGTATTTGATGTTTTCTTAACTCTTAAGTTTTTCTTTTTTCCTAAATTATTTATAATTTAGTTACTGTAATATGCATCCTTATGATACATAATATAATAAATCAGCAGAAGAGTGAACTTATATAACGATTTGATGATAAGTACTGATTTCTTTTAAAACATTAATAACCGTACTCACCTAAGTTCGAGAAATCTTGTTCAAAGATTTATTCCTAAAGACGCCACTGGAGCACAAAAACTTGAAGACCTTATTGAAAGCTGTTATGCATTTTACGATATTATAATATTCTGGCGGGCTGCCAATCCGCCTGCTGCAATGGATGGCAAAATAATGCACAGAATTCTTCCCGAATGTCAGAGGCGACACCTACGACCTGTCGGCCAGAGGATTATACGAATTTAAATCCATACATACTTGTACCATACATATAATGTTATGAATGTAAAAGTGTGTCTGTTTGTCTGTTCCGTATCCAACTACGAGGTATGCAGATATGCAGGGACATGTGATCAGTGATAGTTTTTACCACGGCGATATATATTTATATATCGCAGTGGTGCAAAAAAAGCAGGAAACACTTAACTTCATTTAACTTTTTTTATTAACACTCTCTAGATACGTACGTAAACACTTGACAAGAAAATTTTCCGTTCGATTCCAGAAAGATTTTAGGCGAGGTTAACCAACGAGTTTTAACGAATCTCTTTAAAATCCATGTAATAGCAAAATATTTTAACACGTTCACTGCGGATCAGGCCCAAATCGGCCTGCCGCGGAATTTCAGCTGGTGCGGACGAAGAAAACTATATTCTCTCACTCGGTGCGGAACGATTATCTCGTGTGTTTGTAATGGTACGACAGAGACAAATATATATTTGAGATTGTGTTCAAAATTATAGGTCTTCCCTATAAAAACATCGTGTTAACTTTAGTATCAGATGCAGCTACTAGAAAACAAAAAATATAAAAGAGAAGTTGCGACAAAATTCCATTTTTAAACTTCGTAAAATATTGAAACCACGATACTAATACTCCAAAGTAGGTAGCTTATATTGTTAAATTTTAAATGTAATTCGGAGAGTGCGCAGAGAATACAAATCGTGAGATCTGTACACAATATGTGGCCAAAATATGGACATGCTATTACGGTACAAACGAAAAGATTTGTAAGCAAATAAAATTAAATAGGTGGTATTATGTTATACCATAACGCTGTAGTTTGATGAATTTTCTTTCGTGTTCAGAAATAACATTCACACAAAGTATGACAAGATAACTGCATCTTTAATTTCACTTGTAGTATAGAAGTTACTTAGTAGAATAATTAATACAGCGTCGCGAAGACTCTAGTTACTTCACGAGCTGGAGGTAATTTATTACAGTGTAACGACTAGATAATATTGACACTCAATTTATCTGGAATAACTTGGAATTCCATTACCCTATCTAAACATCGATAAATGGCCAGGTTCCAGGATCTTAAACTTTAAATAAATCAATTCCTATCAATTTTCTATCAATTTCCAAGTCTATTAGGGCCCTTCCACACGACGTATTTTTTGCGCACTGACGACGCGCGTTTTTTGCGCTCGTCTTCTGCGCGTTTCATCACGTTTTTTCAGATATAAAGTTTAAAACGTGTCGGCTTCCTTGCGTTTGCTGAGCGTTCAACTTGCGTTTGTATCGATACAAACGAACGTAAACAAACGTCGTGTGGAAAGGCCCTTAGATATCTTGTCTGGTTATAAACTTAATCGATCAATAATAATAATTGTTTAGATTGATTATTATGATATTATAATAGCGACAGCTTTGTATTGTTTCTAATGATCACACTAAGATAGTTTAATGATTACTTAACTTTAATTGAATGAAGATTTTGACATTATCTCGATTTTTATGCCGTCACACTGTTTATTAAATTTTTAAGTAATCATTCAATAGTGATGACGACAAGGTCAAAGATTAGCTGATTTTTTAAATAAAATAAAGACATAGCGATAAAAAATAAGTATTCCCAAAATTTCAGCTTCATAACTTATGTATTTTTTAGGTTTCCGTAGCCAAATGGCAAAAAAAGGAACCCTTATAGATTCGTCATGTCTGTCTGTCTGTTTGTCCGTCCGTATGTCACAGTCACTTTTCTCCGAAACTATAAGAGCTATACTATTGAAACTTGGTAAGTAGATGTAGTCTGTGAACCGCATTAAGATTTTGATACAATAATGGAAAAATTATTAAAAATTGTAGGGGTCCCCATAGGTACCTACAACTGAAACGAAAAACCGGTTTTCACCTAACCTATGCGTGTGGGGTATCTATGGATAGGTCTTTAAAAATCATATTGAGGTTCTAACCTGAATAGTTTGCGAGAGAGACTCTTCCAAAGTGCTAAAATGTGTCCCCCCCCCCCTCCTAAATTCCTTAATTTTTGTATACCATTCGATAAGTAAGACCACTTCATAAACGCAATATTTAACATAGCTATCGAACAAAATCTTCCCGCGATGCGTATAAACTAGCTATGCGTGACGTCACAGTTAGCTGACATTTTGTATGGAGCGTTTTGGAAGGTATATTTTATGTGAGTCTTGAATTGTGATATCTTAGAGAGTTTCTAAGCTATCAGAGTCATTCTTTCACCGATATTTCTATTTTTGAATGGTCCTTTACTTACCAACAAGAAAAAAAAATTCGTCATGCCTATTAAAATAAAGTCAAGGGCAACTTTATTTTGTACCGAAATGTTACTCGTGCAGTATATTCGTCCTTATAAATTTTTAAGTGTCACATATTATAGGAGAAGCTCCAGTCTTTCGCTTCATAAAAATATGATGAAAGAAATGAATAATGTATAACCAAAGTATCCGTATTAGACAGTAGAAAAGAGTCAGCCGTGTCATTAAAACCAATGCCGCTTATCACACAGACAACTTTTACGCGCTTGTGACGTCATATAACTTTTTTGCTCCTTCAAGCTATCTGAAATCATGTCAGTGTGTGCGTGAGCCTAATTTAGATGTTTTAATAAGAGATAATCTATTGTATACGATTTATATCGTGGTAAAACTTAGCAGTGTACCTGACGCCTGACAACTATATCAGGAGCGCAGCTCGGGGAATTCTTATCACATTTTATTGTATGAAACGTGTATGATACTTGAAAACTTGTACTAAGCTCTTTGTTATTTAAATTTTAAAATGAGTCTTCTAGCTCAAAAAATAGCGGGCAAACAATTTTCATATTGAAGGCAAACATAATAAATTGTTTTAATCTTAGAAACAGTAACCATAATCTCGCCTCTCTCATTTTAAAAGCTTTTATTTAACTTGCTCTGTATGTATGTATGTGTGTTACGGTGAAAGTTTGGAACTCAATTTTGAAGTAGATTGAGTTAACCGATTGAGCTGAAATTTTGCATACACGTTTAGCTTGGATGACAATGCACGATATGGTATGTGACATCATTCTAAATCCAATATGGCCGACCATCCAAGATGGCGAACTAGTTATTTTCTATGCAGTCCTACAATATGGATATTAAATGAAAGGGCTTTTTGATAGTAACTCGAAAACGAATGTAATATCATTCTACATCCAATATGGCGGCTCATCCAAGATAGGGAAATAGTTATTTTTAATGCACTTCTGCAATATGGGTATCAAATGAAAGGGCACATCGAGAGTAACTCGAAAACGAATGTAATGTCATTCTAAATCCAATATGGCGGCTCATTCAAGATACGGGAATAGTTATTTTTAATGCACTTCTACAGTATGGGTATCAAATGAAAGGGCTCATTGAGAGTAACTCGGAAAGGAATGTAATGTCATTCTGCATACAATATGGCGGCTAATCCAAGATAGGGGAATAGTTATTTTTAAAGCACTTTTGCAATATGGGTATCCTACTGGGTATCAAATAAAAGGTCTCATTGAGAGTAAATTGAAAATTAATAGAGTCAAGTCAAGTCAAGTCGTGTCGTGTCATGTCGTGTCGTGTCGTGTCGTGTCGTGTCATGTCGTGTCGTGGCGTGACGTGTCATGTCGTGTCTTGTCGTGTCGTGTCGTGTCGTGTCGTGAAGTGTCGTGAAGTATTGTGTCGTGTCGTGTCGTGTCATGACGTGACGTGAATCGTGACGTGACGTGTCGTGTCGTATCGTGAAGTGTCGTGAAGTATCGTGTCGTGTCATGACGTGTCATGTCGTGTCGTGTCGTGTCGTGACGTGTCTTATCGTGTCGTTTCATTTTATATCAAGTCATATCCAGCCGGGTTTTAGAAAATGTGCGTTTAAATCCGGTCACTTTTGTAAAGTTAAATTTAACTTTTTAGTCACGCAGAAATAAACGGAATATAGTATTTCACTGATTATTTACAAATTCTTGAAACAAAACAAACTACAATCAAACAGACTAAGAAATCTAGCCAGAGGATAACTAAAAAACAAAAAATAAATAATAGTCAAAAACCTTTTTGAAAAAAAGCTTTTATTTGAATACTTACTCCAAAAATAAAAATAAAAATTTCTCCTTAAAAATTTTAACGATTAAGTTATAATCTCAATATAAATTATACAATTTGCATGATAATAAAAGCTTGTCGCGAGACTTAACAATCTGTCAGTATTTAATAAATTTATTAAAATATAAAATATAATATCAATTTACTCAGTTAAATTGGTACTAGTTTATTTACAAATCGCGCGACAAGTTTTTATTATCATGCAAATTGTATAATTTATATTGAGGTTATAACTTAATAGTTAAAATTTTTAAGGAGAAATTAATTTTTTTTTATTTTTGAAATAAGTATTTAAATAAAAGCTTTTTTTCAAAAAGGTTTTTGACTATTATTTATTTCATGTCATAAATCCAGATATGCTGCAATGTTCCTTCATTTTAACGCGAGAAACAAACAACCGAATTTAGAGCCAAACTCAACAACTACGCTACTACGGTAATAACAATATTAATAGTAGCAGTGGTTCCAAAACGCGCATTAAATACACCACGCTTACCTATTGCGGTTTAGCTAAATGCAAACACTGGAAATGAAGCACCGAATCGTATAAATGATAAACACTAATTGTAGGAGTTCTAACGCACATGACGTACATTCCACATGTAACGAAAACGGACGGCAATTCCATATATCCCGGACACACAGACACTCCCGGGAGGATATGGCGTTGGAATAATAAAGTATCTTTGTTTTCGTTAACCGATTGCGTCTGTATAGGGTGGAACAAAACAAAGTGATACTTTATATGTATAGTGTATGTGTGTCTCTTATAATTTATAGAGTTCAGTGGAAAGAAGCAGCGCTGAAAGAGTAACTTTTGACTTCTATGTTTCTATTAGAAAACGTCATAAATTTGCCTATACTGAGATTAAAAGAAAAAATAACTAAGTGCTGCTACTTCCACAGTGAATCTTAGGTAAGGGACACATGCACACCCTAAAATATTATCACTTTGTTTTGTTACACATATCATTTCTTTCGTCGTGTCTTTCATTGTATTTTTACTTGATTTTGATTTTAATAATTATATTTTGTAACAGTGTATTAGCGCATTTCAACTGCTCTGTTATTTTCGACTGATGCTTGGTTAAGGGCCCCTTCTTCTAAATTCACGTTTCTAGAATGAGTAATTTTTAAAGAAAGCACCATTCAAAAAAACTGAAAAATATATACATGTATAGATACATCTTTTAACTAGTGACTTTTTTGGTTAGAAACACAATACAGATAATTTTACTCGATAAAAAAAAATCCGAAACAACCTTGATTTTAAAAACATTTTGAGTTTTATAGGACTTACAGGGACTCAATCAAAAAATAATTTGGACAGTTCGATTACTATTAAAATTTCACAGGGAAATGATTGGATACATGTTTAGTTATAATATTTTTTATCTAAGTAAAAAGGTTTTTTCTCCTATTTCGCCCTATCATGGACGCGGCGAGCGTCGTAACCGCCACCGTACAAGGCGCGCTGATATGAATGTTATTTTAATGTCATTTACGTCGATATTCGCACTGACAGAAATCGACCTGCTAATTTAGGAAGGACCTGTCCTTAAGCGCTAAGTTTGTTAAAATATAGTACCATACTATCTCCCTTCACTGCCCTAAAAACTATCCGAATCAATAAGAACGATATTGCCACAATATTTGTCTGTATACAATAAATAATGGTTCCACAAATTGTAATACGATACACAAATATAGAATTCCTCGCAAAACGATGCGTCACTACCATTAAATCTAAGCATAGATAAGCAAACATCGGCGAACATCTGCTCATAATATCCTTTTCCCACAGCAGACTATTATTATATTTTGTATCTGTGATATTCGCTACGTCACCGCAAAGTGTATGACGTCACAAAACAAATATGACGGCATTCGAGAGGTACCTGCTAAAATATACATAAAGAGAGGTCTGTTGATTGTGAATTGTGATTGATGTGGTGACACTACACGATACTACACGAAAACTCCATATTGTATTCGTTTATTTTTTAGGATGACTGATTGGGAAATTATTTCTTATATCAGTCACTCGAAAAAAATAACGCTTTAATAAAAAGGAAATAATATAAAAACGTGCTAATCTTCGCGCTTTATACGTGGGACAGCCATGCTTTGGCACGAATGGGCCGGCTCGACCGGAGAAATACCACGTTCTCACAGAAAACCAGCGTGAAACAGTGCTTGCGCTGTGTTTCGCCGAGTGAGTGAGTTTACCGGAGGCCCAATCCCCTACCCTATTCCCTTCCTTTCCCTCCCCTATTCCCTTCTCTTCTCATCCCTACCCTCCCCTATTACCCTATTCCATCTTAAAAGGCCGGCAAAGCACCTGCAGCTCTTCTGATGCTGCGAGTGTCCATGGGCGACGGAAGTTGCTTTCCATCAGATGACCCGTTTGCTCGTTTGCCCCCTTATTTCATAAAAAAAAACCAAAATGTTTTAACCGCGAATTTAAGAGATAACGTATTAATAAGTAAACCGTAATATACACTAGATTTGACTAGATAGTCAGCTGGTTAATCAGCTGGGTATATAGTTTCAGATTATTTTCAACAGTTAAAATAAGAAATTAAAAAAAAAAACTCCGCCTAACAACTTTAAGAAGTAATGAAATAATAATTTACTGACTTTAAGTTTAAATAATTCCTAAGTGTAAAGTAATATTTTGGTCCATAATTATTGCCACGGTTTGTCGGAGGACCGCCAAGTAAACTACGACAACTGCGATTTTTGCATTTTTTATCGCCAAGTCGCTGGTTGTCTCGATTCGATTCGCTGTGAACTGACCTTAAACTATAATGTTATGTGAAATTAAACATCTACATTAGCGGTCCCCCGACACACCTTGACAATAATTATGGACTAAAATATTACTTTACACTTAGGAATTATTTAAACTTAAAGTCAGTAAATTATTATTTCATTACTTTTTAAAGTTGTTTGGAGGGGTTTTTTTTTTAATTTCTTAATTTAATTTTATTTCATGCTTTTTAAACTTGTGTAGGATATAGTGCAGAATAACTCCTATCAACAGGATCATATCATCATGATTACCATCTATAAATGTCATTTTCGATGAGGCCGTTAATATGAGCCCAAACACAAAACCTCCACTTTGGGTTCATACGGAGCTCGGCTCCTATAGAATCCAGGTGATGCTGCAGCAGCAGCATGCAAATATTAACTGTTTATCCACGTCTTGCTGGTTGTCGTAATTAAAATGAGCCCAAACACGAAACCTCTGTTCTAAGTTGGCGAAGAGTTGGATATCCTATTGATTACCAGGTGATGCTGCAGCACCAGGTCAACTTTCCATTAATGTTTATATTATGTATACTGTATATTCACAAATGTCACGAACGAAAATATTAAACCCATCAAACGACTATAAGTTGCTAACGGCCTTTCATGAACCAGATAAACCCAGATTTTTCAGCACTGAGCAGATTGATGATGATGAATTATAGCTAAGAACACTCTCGATCATGTCAGCTTTCAAACAAAAACAACTAGATCAAAATCGGTCCACCCGTTTGGATGCTACGATGCCACGGACAGATACACACACAGACAGACAAACAGACAGACACGTCAAACTTATAACACCCCTCTTTTTTGTCGGGGGTTAAAAATAAACTTGAGAGGTGTCAAGGGACACCCGGATGGAACGAAGTTCCAGTTTATTGTTTCTTATACGTACAAAAAGCCTGTATACACTTAACAAAAAAACAAAAACAAAAGAGCGTGTGTGCCGAACACACGTGTCAGAAGTGAAACTTAGTGAAAATCGTCGCCTTACTCCGTGACGGGATCGCGATGACGCGACCTTGAAATTTTACTCTCAACGCGCCTAAATAAGTTTCACTTAAAAAAATAACTTGCTTTCTATGAGAGAGAGAGAGAGAGAGAGAGAGAGAGAGACAGAGAGAGAAACACGCGCTACCGCACGGCTTACAACTATAGCAAAAAGTGTCGTTACAACTTTTCGTCTTATTTTTTTCTGTCTAGTCCCCTTTCGCAACGCGTGATAAGGAACTTCGTTCCAAAAACCGTAATATATTTTCTAAATATACACTTCAAGTGTATTTTTGGAGTCCCTGAACATGACTACTTTAAGAAATTCGCCTTTTGGAGAGTCAGTCAACGTCTGGCACCGCGCCAAGTGCGCGGCTGGCGGAGGTCCGCAAAGATCCACATATTACAACAACAAATAATCCTTTGTGTAATGTAAACGAATACAATAAACAATAACAGCCCCCGTTGTCAAACCCTTTTCTCCTTCACAAAAGCCCTGAGTGTCCTTAATAAATATAGCCGTAAAAATTGGACTATTTTATAAAAGTAATGTTATAAACTTGTATATATATCCATGAAGAGAATACAGAAATTAATAACTTCGAGTTTGCCGATCTGTCAATTTTTAATAAAAATATTTTTGGTGAAAATTTGAACACGTTCCGCGTATTGGAAAAAAACTGCGTATTGGAAAAAACAAATTTCATCCCGGATTTTTAACTCGCACGTCAAATCATATAATGACCGATTCCAATAACGTATAAAATAATAAAATGATGACTCCATTCTGGTCCCGTACAAATAAAAACATATCCCTCACGAAACAAAGACCAAATGGCAAATACTTTCAATAAATCATTTTTCCAGGAATGAGACAATCACGTTTTATAGTTATTTAAATTTTAAAGCCTCGAACATTTCCATGTATGAAAGTTACCCTAAGGAACATTTTTCGATAAACCACCATAGATGCACCATTTAGTATTCATTTCCGGCTGAAGTAGCATATATAGTATGACAATTTTTTGTGTAATAGTAGCTGAAAAAAGAAAAATAATCAAAATTAAAAAGTGAAAATCACAATATTTTTCAGTTCAGTTTTCATTTTTATACAAAAGTAATTTTTCGACTTACGTTAGTAAATCACTGTACAAATTATTTAGTACGCGAGGGTACGGAATAAACTTTTTAACTTGTACTTCCACTGTATGTTTAGCGGTATGGGCGCAAAGAGGTAACGGACAGACAGACACACTTTCGCATTTATAATATTAAGTATAGAAGGAAGGCCAGCGGAAGCTCGTCGTTCCAGTGATTTTCCCAGGAATCGGACCTATCTGCAATGCGGGATACACGCCAACAGATTTATAGCATGCGAACACTGAACATGTAAAAAAATCTCAGCACAAAAAAGCTGTTATGAGGCGCGCCTTTGTGTAAAGAGAATGCGGAAACACGCCATATTTACTCGAATGACTTTATATTCCTTCAGTGATCATTTAGTGACGCTGTCATATTTCTGTATAAATAGCATGGATGAATTGATGGATTTGGTTTTGCTAAATTTTTATATTTGTAAACAACTACCTTCTAAGAGGTCCAAAACAAAAAATGGGCAGGCCGGATAGTTACTATAGTCAGGACAATTTAAGGTGGCACCAACGGTCATTGACCTTTCTAGTCTAGGGGCTATGTGAAAAATACTCGCAGTGCATTCTGTTAACTTAAGAATAAAATTGAATTCTTGTAAAGACACAGACTATAATAGTTTCATCGGGAAACGTGTTGGTAACTTTTCGTATGATAATCTCCAACTATTTATGAGATTGAAGTGATATAATCCATACTCTGTTCACATCGTGTACGCAAAATACGATATCGCCCTTAGACTAGAAACATCTGTCACTTCATTGTCAGTCGCGATTTATATAGAAAACGACGAAATATGACAAGTTTTATGACAGAAAGTCAATGACCGCTACAGACAGAATTCCGCGATTTAAAAATAGATAGTAGAATCTCGTATATATTCTACGCGCTATAGTAGCGCGTAGCGTTCGTCGTAGCGCCTTGTAGCCAGCAGCTACACTGTCTACGGCGCGCTACGACGTGCTACACCATATTACAACAATCATAATAATCATTAATATATTCTAATCAATGTTTTTATACTTTAAAAGGTCCTTTTTTGTTTATACTTTCATAAGATTTGTGCCCACTGACCTCCATTATACAAGTATGCTGGACTTATGATACCCAGCTGTTTATTGTGCCTATTTGAAGCGGAATCAGCGCCCCCAATGCGGTGGAAGATAACTAAATCTGACGTAACCAAGACGTTTGAAAGTCGACATATTGGCGCTGATAGCAGTAGTGAGAGTACTTGGAACTTATACTAGTGATGACAACCAATAACGATTAAGCGGCCATTTGCAAGTTACGTCAGATTTAGTTCTCTTCCCCCGCATTGGGGGCGCTGATTTCGCTTCAAATAGGCACAATAAACAGCTGTCATTTCAAAGGGTATCATAAGTCCAGCGTACTTGTATAATGGAATTTATAATGGAATTTTATGCGGCACAAACACTGACCGTGTTTGTGCCGCATAAAATTCAATTTTATTCGAATTGGAAACCCGTATTTTTGAGTTGTTTATGTTTTTTCTGCGTAGTCTCTTTCTCGGGTATTCTTTAGTACTATTCTCCACACTTCATCCCTAAACGTATAATTTAGTTTGTAATAAATACATTTACCATAATAATTAAAGCAGATGTAATAAAAAATAATAAATCGACACTTCCATTACTCAACAATGATAGAAAGCGGGTACGAATACTTTCTTTCATCACATTCGCATTGTAGAATGTAATAAAGTTTAAAAGGGTAGAAAATAATTACAGATATGCACCAGCCGGCTCTCGGCGCTGAAGGCTTTTGTTAATATTCATTCTTTTTGTTCAATCAAAGTTAATAAAACTCGGATATCCGGAGTATTCAAACGAAATGTAGTACGGGGGATTTTTCCTACCTTTTTTATTGACGAAACGGACGCCCTATATGAAGTTGCTTAGCACTGAATTACGTCACTTCCTTAGCAATTTAAATTCGAATATCGCTAAATTCCTTAAAGCAATATAACTGCAAGGTATTTTTAATTACATTTGCTGCAAAGCCTTTTTGTCGTATGTCATACTAGATGTGAGGCGCGGCTCTGCCCAGTAAATAAGAAATTCCACGGGAGCCTTACATTTTTCCGTAAAAACATCTTTCCCTGTGGTCTTCTCTATATTTATGCAAAATAACATAAATAATCGGCCAAGTGCGAGTCGGACTCGCGCACGAAGGGTTCCGTACCGTTATAGACGAAAAATAGTCCAAAAATTGTGTTTTTGTATGGGAGCCCCCCTTAATTTTTTATGTTATTTAAATATTATTATTAAAGTAGACATATAACTAAGGCCTTTATAAAAATTTCAAGTGCCTAGCTGTTGCTATTACTTATTACGAGCAAAAAAGGCCAAAAAAATAACGTTTGTTGTATGGGAGCCCCCCTTAAATATTAATTTTATTTTGTTTTTAGTATTTTTTGTTATAGCGGCAACAGAAATACACAATCTGTGAAAATTTAAGAAGTCTAGCTATAGCCGTTATTGAGTTACAGCCTAGAGACAGACAGACAGACGGATAGACGGACAGACAGACGGACAGACATCGAAGTCAGTAATAAGGTCCGTTTTCACCCTTTGGGTACGGAACCCTAAAAACGGTAAAGCTAAAGTAGATCATGAAATTAGCGCGTTCGAACGAACCAATTCTTTAGCTTTACAATATAAGTTTATACTTATACATTCTGTCAGTCTATATTGTTTCTATTGACATTTATTAGTATCTTTATATATATATAAAAGAAAGTCGTGTTAGTTACACCACTTATAACTCAAGAACGGCAGAACAGATTTGGCTGAAAATTGGTGGAGAGAAACTTTGCGTCCCGGAAAAGAACATAGGATACATTTTGTCCCGGAAAAATGTACGGTTACTGCACAACATACTTTTATGATTTGAGCGTAAGCTATTCAATATATTTTGATGAAATTTGGTATGGAGATACTTTGAGACTTGGGAAAGGACAAGGGATACTTTTTGTCCCGGAAAATGTACGGTTCCCGCACAATAAACTTTTATGATTTTCGCCTAAACTATTCAATCTATTTTGATGAAATTTGGTATGGAGATACTTTGAGTCTCCGGAAAGGACAAGGGATACTTTTTGTTCCGGAAAATGTACGGTTCCCGCGCAATAAACTTTTATGATTTTCGCCTAAACTATTCAATCTATTTTGATTAAATTTGTTATGGAGATACTTTGAGTCTCGGGAAAGGACAAGGGAAACTATTTATCCTGGAAAATGTACGATTCCCGCACAATAAACTTTTATGATTTTTGCCTAAACTATTTAATCTATTTTGATGTTTGGCATAGAGATACTAATTTTAATCTACTTTTTTTCCTAATTATACCAATTCGAATTAAATAATCATCGTTAAGACAGGACAACGTCTGTCGGGTCAGCTAGTTGTATCAAAAAATATAATCCATACTAATATTTTAAATGCGAAAGTGTGTCTGTCTGTCTGTCTGACCTCTTCACGCCTAAACCGCTGAACCGATTTTGCTGAAATTTGGTATGGGGATACTTTTAGTCCCGGGAAAGGACATAGGATACTTTTTATCCCGGAAAAATGAACGGTTCCCGCGCGATAAACGAATTTTGGCGCAACGAAGTTGCGGGCGTCATCTAGTATCAAATAACTATGAGTTTTATTGAAAAAAATGTTCTTGACTTGTGTTATCGGAAATGTCGTGTTTAATGGAATGGAAGAGTGGAGATAGATGCTGCTCGTATATAATCGTATATTGCCTCCGAACAAGGGGCTCAACCAGGCCTATTATTGTTATCTATTATTATAATAATATAATACTAAAAGTACTAGCTACACTCGATCTAGCTAGCTACATTTCAATAATATACATGTTTTACCGTATGTCCTTGGATATTTAATATGAAGTCAGGGATTCAAATTTCAAAGTATTTTCATACTAACATGTGTTAAAACTCATTCAACACAACGGTTTAAGCGAGAAAAGGTAACAGGCAGACATATTACAATTAAAAAAACCTTAGTATTATATTTCGATTAAGCGAATACATATTTAAACTTAAAATACGACGTAAGCAAATTATGACCATAAATTATTGTACCTTCCAAAAAAAAAACCGTCTCCAAACAATGGCGCAAACAAAAATTTGTTGTCAAATTAGTCATACCCTGTCAGCGGCTCCGCGAGTTTTCGAATAAATCTCACGGGAACATTATCGGGAATGAAATGACAATGGGAGCGGGAAGTGTTCAGCAGTTAGGCTCAGTCTATAGACTGGTATACCAGGGGGCCAATTCCCATAATTAAAACTGTTCCAAACGCGGTATCGCTCCAGTGGCCATGTCATGACTCACACAGTAGCTCACACATGTATTATTCAGCAGTAGCGTCAAACGGTTTTGTTCAGAACTTCTTCGTTAGTTTAATTCTAGTTAAATAAAAAAAAATGTGTGGTACTCGGGGAATGCCACGGTAAAACTATTGCATAGCATTTTTAGGGTTCCGTACCCAAAGGGTAAAAACGGGACCCTATTTCTAAGACTTCGATGTCTGTCTGTCCGTCTGTCTGTCTCCAGGCTGTAACTCGAGAACGATAATAGCTAGAGAGTTGAATTTTTTACAGAGTATGTATTTAATAATAATAATAATAAGAACTAATTAATATTTAAGGGGGGCTCCCATACAACAAACGTGATTTTTTGCTCGATATAAATAATGGCAACAGGTAGGCACTTGAAATTTTCACAAAGGCCTTAATTATATGTGTACTTTAATAATTAATAATAATATTTAAATAAAATAAAAATTTAAGGGGGGCTCCCATACAAAAACACAATTTTTAGCCTATTTTTGCTCTATAACGGTACGGAACCCTTCCTGCGTCCGACTCGCACTTGGCCGATTATTTATCAACTTATGCAATTATAATTCGCATACGTCTAGTCGCACGCACACAAACGTTTTATTTTCATTACGGAATTTCTTGATTAGGTCGCCGCGCTCAAAGCCCGCGATAAAAGCTATGCAATAGTTTAAAAATGCTGCTAGCCATCAGTAGGTGCCCAACCAATTAATTTTGTCAAGATGTTTGTTATAATAAGACACTGCTGCTACTTCTCAGCTTCTCTCAGTGCGAACCAGCCTTTACACCATTTGTAACTGAGCCTCCAGACAGACGGACTCACAGTTTGACGGACAGCCAGTCTTATCGCGCTGCCTAATTATTTATAGACACTTAATTCCTATTTCAATGGAAATTTTGTACTGTTGTCCGTTTTTAGGGTTCCGTAGCCAAATGGCAAAAATCGGAACTCTTATAGATTCGTCATGTCTGTCTGTCTGTCTGTCTGTCCGTCCGTATGTCACAGCCATTTTTCTCCGAAACTATAAGAGCTATACTATTGAAAATTGGTAAGTAGATGTAGTCTGTGAACCGCATTAAGATTTTGATACAAAAATGGTTTTTTTTTTTAATTTTAGGGGTCAAATTTTTTTTTTCATCTAGCCCATGCGTGTGGGGTATCTATGGATAGGTCTTTAAAAATCATACTGAGGTTTCTAATACCATTTTTTTTGTTTTCAAGTTTGCTCTTCCAAAGTGCTAAAATGTGTCCGTCCGTCCCCTAACTTCTAAAGTAGGGGCATGATAAGTAAAAAAAAAAATATATGATGTACTTTACTATAAAAACTACCAAAGAAAATTGGTTTGAACGAAATCTAGCAAGTAGTTTTTTTATACGTCATAAGTGGTAAACTTAATTTAACTTTCATTAAATCAACTAAAATATAAAAATTAATCAAAAACCTTTTAATTTCATAAAAATACACCTTATTGCTGCTGCGGAACCCTTCATGGGCGTGTCCAACTCGCACTAGGCCGGTTTTATTTGAGCTGTCATTTGTTCTGCTCACTGGAGCGATACATAAGAAAAGTACTGAAAAAATATTGTACCCCAAACAAACGTTGGTTTGTTATTTAAACTTTCTGATGACTGGATCGAACAAGTAACGATGTTGAATTAGTGTTGCACCAAAATAATAGAATCGGTTACTAAAATCGGCTATATGTATTAAGTTTACTTTTGGTCCCGGTGCCCTAGGGCTCCGCTGCCTACATGTCCGTCCGTACAATTTATACGTAATTAAAATTTATATATTGTTTTTAGTACATAATGTCATCAGACACCAGCAATCAGCATTGAAGCAATTCATTCAAAGACAAAACTTTTTTTGGAGCCGGTCTGTCAAAAATGTCACTTCTTAAAAGTGTTGAAGTATTTCATTTTTCACAAAGTCATATTAAACAGTAATACTCAATGACTCTTATAAAATAATATTAATAGTATCATGTTTAAAACAGTAAAAGGAAATCTAATGTTAAATTTAAGCATAGCCCAAAATAAACTCAGACCGACAAAAATATCTGCATATGCGCAAACTTTAAATAGCCCGCAGAGATATTTTAAGTGAACAAAACTATTTTAATCGTACCATTTCTGTATTTCTAAATATGAAATTAAAATATTCGGATGTCGAATTACTTTTATGTAGACATTCGCCTGTGGTCAAAATTAGTTTATTATTACAAATCTTAATATTTAATTTTGAACTTTAGAGGGATTCAATTATATACGTGGGAGAGCCATGCTTCGGCACGAATGGACCGGCTCGACCGGAGAAATACCACGTTCTCACAGAAAACCGGCGTAAAACAGCGCTTGCGCTGTGTTTCGCCGAGAGAGTGAGTTTACCGGAGGCCCAATCCCCTACCCTATTCCCTTCCTTTCCCTCCCCTATTCCCTTCTCTTCCCATCCCTACCCTCCCCTATTACCCTATTCCCTCTTAAAAGGCCGGCAACGCACCTGCAGCTCTTCTGATACTGCGAGTGTCCATGGGCGACGGAAGTTGCTTTCCATCAGGTGACCCGTTTGCTCGTTTGCCCCCTTATTTCATAAAAAAATAAAAAAATAAAAAATATTAGGAGTGAAAAATAAATTGTATTATGTCATGAGTTCGTTTTGTGTTCTTATTTTTTATAGGATAAGTCTGAAAAATAGTTGTCAAAGCCAATTAAAATTAAGACGGTCTCACAGCAATTAGCGGACCCTTAATTTTAATTAGCACTTTCGGCGTTTGTCTTCTAAATTATAATTGTATTTGGAACGTTCTTTTTGTCGCTAGTATTTCGAACTCCAATTCCGACAATACCAGCTCCGATTACATAATAAACAATTCACTATATTATCAAGGAAGGTCCTCCTGGCCCTCGAAGTACATCCTCTTTAATGTATAAGTGCCCTTTATTATCTAATTACTCTCGAACGAATAAAGTGGAACAAAGAGCCGGGACAAAAGAAAAGAAACAGTTTGTAACTATAAATTAATCAATGTAGTAAGTTGAATTTACGGCGCAGGCTCCGCCGCCGCTGATGAATCTCTAAAGTCCTTCAATTAAACATTACCGCGGAATTAAACTTACATCCTCACACACACACATACACAATACACATGCAGTGTTAGATTATGTACAGTTATAGAAATAAATGCATAGCCTTCCTTTCGCTTCATATAAATTACATACACACATACAGGTTACGTATAGACTACGCACATAGAGATAATTTATTTGCAATCGTCTTCTGTATGGCACTTGAGTAATCTAGTCTTCTCTAAACGTCAGGAAATATTACCATGAAAATAAAATATTAATTCGAAATTATTAAACTTACATCCTTAAACACACTTACAGGTTACCTAAACATAATATTGTACACTTCGGAAAACAAGATATGTTTAGCGATCGCCTTCATCGATACTTGATGACACTTAAGTGAGAGATTCGCGGTTTAGAAAATATTATCATGGAAAATTTCATATGTACGTTATTCTTTTAAACATCAATCCCACCAAAAACATTTCATGTAAAATGTTACCTCGACGACCACAAAAGGTTTGCCCTGTGAAAAAGACATCAGATCTAATGTGGAGCCAAGCTTCTGAATATACACGGCCTAACTCTATCGACCCTAACTCCAACAAATTCTACATATCAGAAAGTATCTATAGCTTCGCTGTTTCGCTACCGTCGTGGAGGTTAGACGAATATTTAGTTTCTGATCTAAAGTAAGTAAATGGTCGTCGAGGTAACATTTTACATGAAATGTTTTTGGTGGGATTTCAGTCCTTTTTGTAAGTTGCTACTTGCTAGGCAGTCTTTTTAGGTTTTTTTTAATATTTTTAATTAAGAGGTTTTTAGTTAATGTCTATCCCGTGTAAACTTTTATGTCCTAATTCATAAGATTGGTGAAAGTCTCATATTTAAACTTCCATTACCCCTACTAAACTTATTTAACGGCGTAACCAAATTTCGGCGTAAGTATTTTAGATATCAATTAAATCTTAAGTATTAGACCTATTCAATTGAGACTTTGTATGTTTAATAAGCCTATTATTGACATCATATCTTGGGAATATAAACTATCTGGTACATTGGAGACCAACTCTATGAGGGTTAACTTCCACCCAGATTTACTCGTCTGTACGGTGTATGCACACATACATATGTATACCAATTAAAGTATGCGAGTGGAATAATTAATACGGCCTTAAAGTTTACGGTATTTGAATTATTTTAATAGAACAATAACGTACGTGGCATCTTTGCATAATTGCATGCCTTTCAGGTAATGGAATATGTTAAACTAATTGAATTTTAATCTGTCACTAATTAGTTTATTCAAATCGTCTATCGATTACACATTTCAACGCGTGTTATCATTTAAAACCCCCGATTACACAACTATAATATTAGTTTAGCTAAGCTTCTAGTATTTAGTAAGAGTTATGATATTATAGGTACATCAATTAGTTATTAAATCAAATCTTACAAAGTATATTCAATGGAACATAAGATAAAATTTAAGATCCAGGATATAAGAATAGTATATTATAAAAAACCGACCAAGTGCGAGTTGGACTCGCCCATGAAGGGTTCCGCAGCAGCAATAAGGTTTATTTTTGTGAAATTAAAAGGTTTTTGATTTATTTTTATATTTCAGTTGATTTAATGAAAGTTAAATTAAGTTTACCATTTATGACGTTTAAAAAAAACTACTTGCTAGATTTCGTTCAAACCAATTTTCGTTGGTAGTTTTTATAGTAAGGTACATCATATATTTTTTTAGACTTATCATGCCCCTACTTTAGAAGTTAGAGGGGGGGGGACACGTTTTAGCACTTTGGAAGAGTCTCTCTCGCAAACTATTCAGGTTAGAAAAAAATGATATTAGAAACCTCAATATGATTTTTTGAAGACCTATCCATAGATACCCCACACGCATAGGTTAGATGATTTTTTTTTTAATATAATAATATTAAAAAAAAACTTCTTGCTAGATTTCGTTCAAACCAATTTTCGTTGGTAGTTTTTATAGTAAAGTACATCATATATTTTTTTAGACTTATCATGCCCCTACTTTAGAAGTTAGAGGGGGGGGGGGGGGGGGACACACATTTTACCACTTTGGAAGAGTCTCTCTCGCAAACTATTCAGGTTAGAAAAATATGATATTAGAAACCTCAATATGATTTTTGAAGACCTATATATAGATACCCCACACGCATAGCTTAGATGAAAAAAAAATTTTTTTTATTTATTTAGTTGTACCTATGGGGATCCCTAAAATTTTTAATATTTTTTCCATTATTGTATCAAAATCTTAATGCGGTTCACAGACTACATCTACTTACCAAATTTCAATAGTATAGCTCTTATAGTTTCGGAGAAAAGTGGCTGTGACATACGGACAGACAGACAGACTGACAGACATGACGAATCTATAAGGGTTCCGTTTTTGGCTACGGAACCCTAATAATACTTATACTGTACTGTAGATGAAGTATCAGCTTAGTGTTGCCACCTTTAACTAGTTGTAAAAGTAGTATATTCAATCCTATGAGCTGTTGCACGAATTTTATAGAAATTTTAAACGTCCCTTTTATATTTTGTCCCTTTTATATTTTGAACTATACTTAAAGGTAAGGCTTCTTTCAGACGAACGGCACTCGTCAACGGTAGCCGTCGACAGTTGACAGCTGCCGTCGACAAGTACCTGTTCGTCTGTAACTCTTAACTCACCAATAAGGCTGTGTCGGCTGGCGCCCAGGCTGGGCGCGGGCGGCGAGCTGGGCGCACGCAGCGCGCCGTGCGCTCCGCCGCCGTCGCCGCCGCCCAGGTGACCGCCCTCCAGCGCGCCTGAGGGACACACGACAGTCAGAGAAGAAAGAGACGGAAGATAATGTAACAAGGAAAAAAAATCTTCGATAAGAAAAAAATTCTTATACTTTAAAGTACCCATTGTCAGACCGACGCGACGGTCAAACGAATCTAGTAATACATTTCTCAAGCTCAAATCAATTTTTGTCTGCAAAGCGTACCATAAAAATGGATAAATATACAATTATTATTATTATAGACTAAAAACATGTTTTTCTGGAGCTGGTAAAATCAACATAATATGTAAAATTGTTCGTTCATTAAGCAGCATCAGAACTAAGCGTTTACTCACGCATACTATGACCTTAATTGCCGAAGATATTCAATGATTGACGATGAAAAGTTTCTAGTCACGCCACCATCTTGTTTACCGTTTGTACGCACTTCCAAACGATAATGATACTCTAATAGGAAAACTTACCCCCGCAAGTTAATGAAAAGATCTACAATGTGTATAGGGACATCATAGTTATACAGTGTTTTAGTAGACAAAGTAGTTTAGGACAAAACGTTGTATAACTTGTATTACACATTGTGTAACCTTTTCAAAGGGTAAAGACAAACTGTATTTAAATAAATTAATGAAAACAGACTTATCGACATATTATTGCACTTCACTAACATATATAAAAATTCGCATTCTTTTGTAGCAATATCTAAGATCTTATACCCTCTTCGAATAATCCGATTATACAATATGTATAGAAACATCATGGTTTTACAGTGTTTTAGTGACAAACATAGATCAAGTCAAGTCATAGTCAAGTTTAGGCATTTAGGCATTTTTAAAATTCCGATTGACGTCCGATTCCGATAGCCGACTAAAGAAAAGACTTTCTAAAGACGAGCATTGCTGTTCGTTTAGGAACGCGATATGGCACGCGAAGTACATACACATGCGGTATCTATCTTGATCTATGTCTGTGGTTTTAGTAGACAAAGTAGTTTAAGACAAAACGTTATATAACCATAACGCATGCTATACACATTGTGTAACTTTTTCAAAGGGTAAAGACAAGTATTTAAATAAATCATTAAAAACAGACTTATCATTAATTACATTGCACTTTACTAACATAAATAAATATTCGCAGCAATTCTTTTGTAGCAATATCTAAGATCTATACTCTCTTCGAATAATCCGATTATCTTATTTCTTTGTATAAAGATAAAATGTGAAACATTAATGATATAACATATCGGCTTTTCCGCCGGGATTACATCACTATATTATGAATTTATTGTACGAGCACTTGAAAGAAATTACTAGAAGCAAAAACCCATAAAAAATTATAGATAAATGATAAATGTATTTGCAGAGCTGAAATATGTTTCGGGTGAGAAAATTGGAGTAATATTGGCAGCCTCCTGAGTAATCTGCGATGAAACAGGGGGAAATAAAGTTATTTCAAACAACATTTGAACATTCATAAAATTTTATGTTATATTTTGTTTATCGTAATTTAGCACGAGCACACGACCTAGTTAACGAGTTGTGTTACAAAAAAGTATGTTTCACGTGCTAATTTTTAGGAGATGAATGTTGAATTGACTGCTGTTCGGCCACTCTACCATAGAAATATCTTACCACCGATCTTAAATAATTGTGTTTACACACAATAATACTGAAATGTAAATACATACTTTTTATATTGGATAATTCTGCTACAGTAAAAGAGATTTTAAATAAATAATGCTAATAATTATAACATTAAACAATAATTAGTACGCAATGAAGAACAAATTGATATCAATTTGATATTGAAGAATTAATGTCTCTAGTAAACTGAAAAAATAATGAAGTATATGTATATATACATATAATTATTTTTTCAGTTTACTAGAGACATGAATTCTTTACAAATTATAGCTTTAAAATATTATATTATACTTACATAAAACAATATAGAATTTCAAAATAAAATCCTATAAAACGGAACTTAGGCAATAATTTGTCATTAGAACCTGGCCGGCGTCACAAGCGAGACTAATCCGAGTCCTTTCGGTGCCCCATCAATAACGGCCAAGCTCACTTATCGATAATTGCTTCAAATTTGTCAATGGAAGCGAAAATATTACACCAATGCACTGAGACTAATAATAGACTTATACTGACGTTTGAGTAATATTCAATTCCGTTTGAAAATGGAATAGAAAATTAGAGTTGAATTTGAAGTGAAATGTTCCATTGATCGTGACTGTTAGTTACGGTAAGTGGGCACCATGATAATGATACTACTCGAACCGAATAGTAGACTACATGTAAGAGAAGTGACATGTGCAAAACTGGCTTTCGTTCTAAACTTCCATTGCAATTTTATACATTTGGATGTGTGTCTTCCTGTTAATTTATTTTTCTGTTACCTCTTCACGCTTTAACCGCTAAACTGATTTTGTATAAATTAAGTAGGAAAATATTTTGAGTCCTAGGGAAGAACAAAGCATAGTTTTTATGCCGGAAAATATACGGATTCTGCAATTTCAGCACTAAGGGATGTGGGTGCCCAAAAGTAAAGACGTCTTTCCCAAAAACCGCAAAACCTGCGTGAATTAAAACGTAAAAATATAAATCCTTGACAAAGACCCTTCTATTTTATTAGGAAAAACAGGCATCGATCACACCCCTATCGGTCATTATAATATTTTCGCTATAGTGACATCAAACAACCGAACGAAAATACGATAATTTTCAAAATTGATGAGTTAATTCGTCTTAACAACAGCCTTTGTATTATTTTTTTTATAATAAATAGGAAAATTATTTTACAAAATACTGTTTTAGTACCACGAATTGTTATTCATTACCTACAGACTACAGTGATCAAATAATTAATTTCTTTGAATGAAATTAACGAGTGGCCATTTAGTGAATTATTGAGATAGTATTTTGAAACATAGTCAATTTTAATAAGATATCTAACAGAGAGTCATTTTGTTGATAAACTTTCTATCTTCTCTTAATTATTGTCATTATAATACTTCATTTGATTAAATAAAAATCATTTAATGTAACCCAAAAATATTGAATTTGATCCTATAAGGTTTTGCACGGGACCTTATAGGATCAAACTTTCACTTACAGCAAAATATTTTTTATCATCGCCTATCACTATAAATACTCGATGCAAAAATTACCGGGCGAGCGGTGGTGATTAAAAATCATTTAATATCGCTCCTGTCATTTGCAGCTTATGGAGCAGGGCGGGAAATTGACAAACATTTCGCCGATAAGGGCCGTTACAGAGGAACGACCCGCTGGGGTGTCATTCTCTTGGTTTATGCACACTCCAGCTCTGTATCGACACCTCCATGTACTCTAAACTCCAATTGATTTATATTATAATGTAACTGGTATGCGACTTAATTATTACTGTTGCTTAAATGCTACATAATACTGTGTGTTATTTATATGAAAACTATCTGTCCCGGCAGACGTTGTTTTGCCATATAAAGTATTTCGCCCATATTATTTTATTGAAGTGACTAAATAAGTATGGCACCATGGTAACGTCCATAGCTATCCCGTCGCACAAACAATGGTCGCCGTCAGTCTCGAGATGTAATAATTTACTATTATTTATTCAACAAATGCACTTATCAATATAAAAAGTAGCCAGTAGCCGATTCTCAGACCTACTGAATATGAATATAAAAACTAGGCCTTTACATCCGTTGTGGATGATTTATACAGTATTTTCAGAGCGAAGTAACCACTCCTCAAATACTGTGGTGCCTGGGACAAGATTTTTAGATGTCCGTATGGTGGCCCAAGCACATACGGCATTCTCGCAACATAGTCGGCCTAGTCCAGAGGAAAGAACTAGTCAATATGTCTGGGACCAACTATGTGCGGGTTTCCTCACGATGTTTTCCTTCACCGTATGAGTGTCCGTATTATGTACTTGAGATTAGAAAATGTCTCATTGGTACACGCCTCCACACGGGATCGAACCTGCACCCTCGACGAGTGCGAACCAAAGGTCTACCCATTGGGCCACGGACGCTCTATTTTTACCAAATTTTATATTAATAATTAAAATAATAATAATAATAACATAATTTTTTTTTTAATTATGAATATAAAATTTGGTAAAAATCAGTAAAGCCGTTTCGGTGGAGTGCGGTAACTAACATTGTGACACGAGAATTTTATATATAAGAAGATATAAGTTTCGCATTTGCAGGATAAAACACTAAAGATACAAACAAAATGCCTTTTTCTAGAGGCACGGATCTAATATCATACTGTACAATAGCGATGTCCTTGAAATGAAACTTTTTAAAACAGACAAAAAATGTTAGCATATTATAATAATATAATATAATAATATCTATGGACGCTTCACACCACGTCAGTCTGGCCCCGTGCTAAGTACCTGAAGGACTTGTGTTACAGGTACCAGACAGCGGAAATATATATATAATACTTTTATACTATACATATATTTAAGATTTTTATTATATGATACACATATTTAATACACATCCATAACCCAGGAACTTTGAAAACTTTTTGTTCCGTCGGCGGGATTCGAACCCGCGACCCCCGGCTTGAGCTACCGACAGCCCACCAACTAAGCCACAGAGGTCGTCATATTGTTTTACTACATCAAGTATCTGAAATCACTTAGGCCAAACCCAAAACTAGAAACTGTCTTACGCGTATTTCTCTTTTAATGTGGTCGGGTCTAAGGGGTCAAAATATAGAAAATTAAAATTAACAATTTCGCGAAGGAAAATCTGTAGAAAAAACTAGTTATTTCAATTGTGATAGCTGTAGTAGCATGAACAGCATAACAAACTTTCAGTCTCGTGCAGTTATTATAGATAATAATGATGATAATAATATAAATTAAACATAGCGGCGAGATATTTGGAGTCGGAGTAGCGAGGCGGCCATCCATCGCGGATACGCTCCGAGCCCGGCTTTCATCTTTGTATAATTACTAAGATAAGGATTGTATGCAATCAGGGCATTGAAATTAGCGATACAACGTTTACTAGGGGTCAGTTCACATTGCAACGTGATGCGGTGTTGCGATACAATTTAGGCATTTTTAAATTAGACATTCAAATTCGAAACAGGCAGATCAACGGGGGTGAGAAGTATGTCCAATTCAATGTGTATCTTTTAGTTTAGTTAATTTGGTTCAGTTTTGAATAGCTCATTTAAAAATAGATCGCAACGCATCGCCTTGTCACGTTGCGATCTCAATAATATAGTTTATTAAGGGCCTTCCCCTACGGAGATTCCGTAATTTACCGTATTTAGAGCCTTATAAACTCATAATTTGAAAGCTACAAAGTTATAATAAAAATACAGAAATAATCTTCAGTATATCAACATTCCCTTCCCCGTTTTAAATTTTCTATTTTTGTTTATTATACTCATGATATTAGCTTCCAAAGTAATACCAATTTATTAAAATTAAAGCATACTTTCAGCATCTCCCTAGTATTTACAAGTTACGTTTATTTGAAACACACGTCAATATATAGACAATTTTATTAACTACATATTCCCCGTTTTAAATTTTTTTAGATCAATTTTGAACTAAGATAAGAAAAAAAATAGGATTTTGTGCGATCTCGGCAACGCGTCAAATGTATGGTCAAGGTCGTTTGCTCGGGGGATGGCCTTAATCTCAGTATAATACGCAATGCAAATGTAGCAGTGCTACGTCGTACGTAGCACTGCTACATAATTTTTGAGTAGTCTACGCCCGTAGCGTAGAGCACCTGCGTAGCACGGTGTAAATTACGTATATTTTACAATTTACAATAATAAAAATATAAAGATTTAGTACGATAAAGTACCTGAGATAAGTAAGTAAGGTAGTTCATTAACGGCCGTTCCCAATATTCAATCTAACTCTGGTTTGACATACAACCGATCGCAGCTAACATTGAATTGACATAAAATATATGTCTCTAATGTCTAATGAGAGCTATTCCTATCTCTAGTAGGGCAAAACCAGAGATAGATCAAATATTGGGAACGGCCGTTAAATAATAATATTAAAATACATTACTGCTAGTAGTTTATTAAATTGGCCGTTATACGTACACGAATTTACCATAGCTCATAAAATAGTACAATTCAAATTAAACTTTTTTACACCCAGTGGAACTTTCCTATTCAATCACAGTACGATCTAATTAGTTCCTTTACTTCGTTCCCTTAATAGAATTTCTTTACAGCAATTATGAGCTAATCGCCTAAAGCCATTACACGCTATAACCTTTTAAATTAACTCAAATAAGACTAATGAGGACAATTATTGTCTTAAAAAATATAATATTTTGTTTATTTTTTAAGTTTTTACTTAATAATATTATATACCTAGTAATTTAGCACAAATTTTCAGAAAAGATTATGTGACCCGTTTGATGGATAAAGTAATAATATGTTACTCGCATAAGCCGCTGAATCGATTTTAGTAAAAATTAGAACGAAGAGACTTTAAGAAAAGACAAACGTGAGGTAAGTAAAAAATACAGTACTGTGTAAAACGAAAAACAAGTTACAGTCAACATCTATTTTGATATAAATATATCGAATATAGCTAAGAAATGCCACATCAATACCTAGCATGTGTAGCACAAAATAAACACCTTCCAAATCTCGGGACAGTATTAATAACCCCCTCGGTGGTCAATGCGGGATAAATCAACCCCCGCTGCTGAGTTAATAGCACCGGGATCAGCTCGGCATTTGTGTAACTTACGAATAGTCCACTAAGGAGGCTATATAGGCATAACAGTATTTTAACCCTTAATCAGGCCCCATGTGCACTGACATTAAAAATATTTTTAAATATGGTGTGATCTTAATTTTTACCTGTACAATGTGTACCTAAGAACTGTTTCTTAAAACATATTAAAATTAAGACAAAAACTAAGTGGTCGTATTATGCTCTATGCCTGTTAAGGAGCTCTCTGGCGTTTTATAATTTGTTTCCATTATCCCTATTTTTAATTAAGAAACTGCATACTTTGAACTTTGATCTCTTTACAGATAACTGACAATGAATATTGTTACACACTGACAATGAATTTTGAATACTTACCTAAAATTACTATTTTGTAAGCGTGTAATTACCGCACGTAGTATCGACTAGAAGAATATTATTTTTGTTAAAAAAAAACCTAATAATTTACAATTATATTTTTATTTCAAAATCATCTCTTGTATAATGGAAACAGTGTCCATATCATACTACCGCCAGACGGGCATAGAGCATATATAACCACTTACTTTGAATAATGATTTTTCCCAAAATGAATTGTTTAGTAAAAAAATTTTAGCTTCATACGAAAGATACAAATATTGGTAATCAAAAAAAGGTTTTATGAATTTAAAAAAAGACAAAGATCACTATAAAACTCCAATTACCTAGGTGGTCGATAAATCGTACTATGCCTGATTAAGGGTTAAAAAAATAAAACCGTCTTCAAAATTGTATTAGTTAAAATTCTCTATCTCAAAAACTACTGAATCGATTTTGATGAAACTTGCAGCATTCCCTAAGTTGAACAAATACCAACAAAAAACTAATTACTTAAATCGGACTTGTACTTCCAGAGATATGCGAACACAAACATAAAAATATACATACATACACTTGAAATTTGGCACATTTTGTTCAAAAGCCATTATAGACTAGAATGTACGAAAACTGGGCAGTTCTGAAAATATTACATACATACGGGTCAAATTGATAACCTTTTTTTTTGAAGCCGGTTAAAAATGAGACGAAGCACTAAAGTTTTATCAAGTTTTCAAGATCTCAAGGCTTTAACCAGCAATGTAGCTGCGATATTTTATTGAATCTTGAGTCGAAAATAATGCCCACCAAGCAAAGAAATAAAACTTCACTTTTTAGTAAAAAGATCGAAAAAATGTTCTTCTTCTAGGTTTGGTGTTTTTACTGCTTTTGTACTAGAATAGTATGAAGTCTGATATTAGTAAAGTATTTAAAGAATTTCACATTGCCATGCAAGACTATGGTAGAATGTAACTTGTTTATTACTATTTTATCTGCATGTATATTGTAATTTGTAATACTACATTCTGTGAATAAAGAATTAGTTGTCACGGTTGAAGACATGAGAGACATGATAAGGTAGGTAACTAACATTATACAACATAACAGCAATTATTTTTTTTTTATGAAATAAAGGGGGCAAACGAGCAAACGGGTCACCTGATGGAAAGCAACTTCCGTCGCCCATGGACACTCGCAGCATCAGAAGAGCTGCAAGTGCGTTCCCGGCCTTTTTAAGAGGGAATAGCGTAATAGGGGAGGGTAGGGATGGGAAGAGAAGGGAATAGGGGAGGGTAGGGAAGGGAATAGGGTAGGGGATTGGGCCTCCAGTAAACTCACTCACTCGGCGAAACACAGCGCAAGCGCTGTTTCACGCCGGTTTTCTGTGAGAACGTGGTATTTCTCCGGTCGAGCCGGCCCATTCGTGCCGAAGCATGGCTCTCCCACGTATTACTCATTTTGTCCCTTATAATTTGAACAAACTTTGCAACTTACCTACTTCATCATCTACCTAATAATATATCTAGCTATATATACCCCGCGTTCCACTTAGCGACAAAAATGATCAAAACGCTCAAAATGCCCCCTTCCGCCGTTCCACTTGGCGACCGCGGTTGTTTTGATCGCAGCGAATACGTCACTCATGACGTCATCATTTTCGCTCAGGCAATTTTTTTTTTATTATTATGCTTAATAATAAAAAAAATAAAAAATAAAGAAACGCGCTCAAAACGACCCATCATCAAAGGTGGGTCGAAGTGGGTGTTCTAGTTTTTTTTTTTTTTAACATAACAATACCGCGAAAGCCATGTTCGGCAAATTTTCAAGAGAGAGTAGAGACAAAAAAACTTCATATTATTTCATTAGAAATGTGGCGGTACCCACAATTACCGTAACATTCCTACATCGCGCTATCGAAGTTTTCTAAGTGCGTCGGTATATATACGATGGCTGAAATTAATCACGTGGGTTCCGGCCTGACCGAGCATAACACCTCGCTCGGTCCGAAGATCTTCCTTTGTGGCCTCTACGCATATTCCCATTGATGACCCTCGACAGAACACGCCTCCTTCATCATCATCACTCCTCACCCCTCCGCAACGCGCCAGCCAGCATCGCCTCATCGGGTACCTCGTCCACTAGCCGCAATGTACCGCGGCCTGGGCGGACTCCGCATCGGCATCATCGGGCTTTCTCACTACACCCACAATTAGCGCAACATTCCTCCATCGCGCTATCGAAGTTTTCTAAGTGCGTCGGTATATATACGATGGCTGAAATTAATCACGTGGGCTCCGGCCTGACCGAGCACACCTCGCTCGGTCGGAAGATCTTCCTTTGTGGCTTCTACGCATATTACCACAGAAATAATATTTTTTATTGAAATATATTAAATAAAATTAAATGAAATATTTAATAAAATAAAAAGAAATTGTTTTAAATGAAAGGTCAAATGATTTCTTTTAAAATACTAATTTTCGTCTCTCCTGTAAACTTTTCAAATTTGACTTACGCGGTATTGTTACCTAACTTTTATGTGACAGTATGTGGTTTTGTTATTAAATTAATATGATTGAATGTAAAATATGATAAAAGTTTGACTATATTAAAATAATATGATTAAATATTCATAAAAGTGTTAGTAATAATAAGAGTAAAAAAAATAATACTAAAAAAGAAACAAATATAATATTATGTATTTTATTTGTAAAAGAAATGTAACTATAAACAATTACTTTAATTTACGACTTCAAGAAAAGGATCGTAATATCAAAATTCTGTTCAATGTATGTTCTTTTTTTTAAACTTTTCTCACGCTCAAAACGCTCCTTAATCCGTTATACTTGA
Source organism: Cyaniris semiargus (assembly GCA_905187585.1). Taxonomy (NCBI): domain Eukaryota; kingdom Metazoa; phylum Arthropoda; class Insecta; order Lepidoptera; family Lycaenidae; genus Cyaniris; species Cyaniris semiargus. The sequence continues at coordinate 8,074,773 of LR994554.1, read as the reverse complement.
GTTTGTATCACTGACGCTCACATGCAAGTGGAACGGGAAAAACTACGGTCTTGAGCGTTAGCGTTTGTATAGCTAGTGGAACGCGGGGATAGAAGCCACATTTTTTGTAAAAATATTTTCCATTATAAAGACGTCAACAATTCTTATCGACAATGTAACTTGGCTAATACAATATCTGGGTTATATTTTAGGCAAGTATCCAAATTTAAAGTGTTCGGTCTAAAAACCGCACATCGGGCTTAATTCGTTCGCTATCAGATCACTGATCGCATTAGGGCTCGTCGAGTAACGTTACGTAAAACGCATGCGATTTTAAACCCACAGTCGGCTACGTAAGGTCCACAATACGTTTTGTGTATTCGAGGGTATTTTTTAGAATGCTGTAACGACACGCCCTAATTGACAGCAAGAATATCGTACGAGAATCTCAGCTGACTTCTTATCTAGAATAAAAGCTTTTTAACCGACTACGGCGAATCGAAAAGGGTAATGATTTTGATAGTATCTTATTGACAATTAAAAGCAAATCCTGTTATATAATTTACATGTTATGTACCTAGACGGGCTTTACATTTTTATTTTGAGATAAGACTCGTTACATACCTAGTTTCTGCGGTTATTTTAAGGTCCCTTTTCCTGTCATGCATAATATCGCTCGCACGCATATCATCATAGCATCCGCATGCTGGTGATAACATGCTCCTGGCCGCGCATGTATTGCCCGCATGACAGGAAAAATCTATGAAATCATAGGAAGCGGGCAACTTGCACGCAGACTAGACCCGCGCGCGGCAGGAAATGTTGGCCAATGTGAAGTAATTTATCTATGTGTGCTTTGTATCTAATCAACACCACTGTTCAACAGATCAACTCCTGACACGAAACCTAAGAAACTGGGCATTGCCTTTCTAGAAATAGACGTCATTACGGTATATCATTTCAGTTTCACTTGACAAGAATATATCAAAAGCACACTGAACACGTCGAGCAATCTCTTTAATAAGCAGTTATCTGAAGGGTTAAGCTTAAATTTCGAAAGGGCCTTTATCGCCCATGGAACTCGAACCTTTCACGAAATTAACCATCCCAGTTTAGTATTTTAGTGTCAATTAATGAACATCACAAATATTTTCATCGTAAATTTATTTTCTAATTTGATTTTATTGACATTAAATTTTGCTTTTAGGATATTGCCGTCTTTAAGGCGCTACCTGGCAATTTCGACTAAGTTCGACCTCTATAAAGTCTGGTAGAACTTAAAGCACAATACCGAAAAAATAAATATTGGAGACTGGTCATTAATCTTCAATTGCTCACGAGAATTTTTTTCAAACTCAATAGGTTTTCAGAAAAAAAAATGTACCGTGGTCATCGATTTTTCTGCAAATATTCTATTAACTTCGTAACCTGTTAGCTTAGCATTGAAAATTTTATATTTAATACATTATCAGTTATAAACAGTTCTTTACGAGTAATTTTTAATCGAACAGTCACGTCCATGTGAAAAGTATAATTTTCTCCTATTTCGCCCTATCAAGGACGCGGCGAGCGTCGTAATCGCCACTGTACAGTGTACAAGGCGCGCTGATATGAATGTTATTCTAATGTCCTTTACGTCGATATTCGTACTGATAGACATCGACCTGCTAATTTTAGGGAGGGAGTAGCCTTAAATCAAAGTGTTCCAAAAACATTTTACGTAATGGAATTTATAATATTTTATCAAACAGGAAAACATAAAAAAGTATTTATTACGGCAAATTAATATTTTTATTATTTATACAGCAACATTGGTCTTGGTCTTGGTCGTAGCCTGCCTATTTTGCAAGACCAATACTAAGATTTCAAGACCAAGAACAGTCTTGCTCATGATCCTGCAATCTTAGTCGGCTTTGAAAAAAAAAGTAAGACCAAGACTAATTTTGCTTACCACTACGGCTAATGGTGACCGCGGGATATACGACCGCGTGAACGAAATTGCTGGTAACGTATGTTTTTAATTTTAAACCTGTATTTCTGATTGAAAACGATACTGATGAGTGATGATTATCAATATCACTTACGAGATCACAAAGTGTCCAAAATAACAATACACTCGAAAACAAATTAGGCTAAAAGAAAATCCGTCTCCAAAAAAGCAAACAATGAACAAAGAGAATACTAAAAGTATTGGCAAGCGAAAATATTTGGTGCGATATAAATCTTATTGAAGACGGTGCATTCTCCGACCACACCCACTTTATTCCCTAATGTCTTTCGAATATCTTTCATGTACGCTTTCTAAATACGCAAGGTATTATGTCTTTATATTTATGAATAAGTAGATTTTACTAACTACAGCTGCCAAGCTAGAAGAGGGAAGGAATTTTAAAACAATATACGGTATATTACAAAACAACTATACGGTGCATGACAAATAGGTATAAATTAAACGTTTATTATTTACTGTAAACTAAACAAAAAAAATACGTGTGGCACTCTGGGACTGCTGCGGTAAAGATATTGCATAGCATTTTTTTATCAACTTGCAATTCGAATTATAATTGCTTTTTTAATTTAGAATTTAAATTTACGTCTAGTCGCACGCACATAATCACCGTGCCGAAGTTTGCCGAGCTGAAACGACGTTAGACGAGTGGGGGGGGGGGATTAGGTTTATTTTAGTCACGTAATTTCTTGATTCGGTCGCCGCGCTCCAAGCCCGGGATATAAGCTATGCAATAGCTTAAAAATAACAAGTAAATAATTATTCTTAAAGCTACGCTACATACAAATATGAATATCATTAAAACAAGTCATTCACTAACGTTAAAACGTTAATTTGCGCATTCAATTATTTGACGTTCCCAGTACCCTGAACTTGCGACAACGTTGTTTTGAAATCGATAGACCGGCTAAGATCCACTTGCACAGATCCGTATTAAATGAACACTGGGTTAGATACCTTGTCATTTCTTTCGTTATTCCAATTCATATAGAAGGATCAAACATTTTTTGGAACGAAGTTCCTTATGGCGCATTCGGCGTTGCGAAAGGAGGCTAGACGGAACGACACTTGACCTCGACACTTTTTTATTAGTACCTGCATAGTAGGGGCAAAGGGCGTTGATAGTATTCCTGTGCGTCAACTAGATGGCGTTTTTGAGAATAAACAGCGACATCTACCGGACGTTTAAATAAATTTTATAATTTATTATAATTCCACAAAAGTGTAGTTGTTAGTATTCCTGGGCGTCAATAGATGGACGATGGATTTTTTTATAACTTCGTTCCATCCGTGTGTCCCTTGACACCTCTCAAGTTTTTTTTTTTTGTGCTGAAGGCAGGTCAAGTAGCCCTGATGTCACTGCGACCCTTGAGGATCTATTGTGACTCCTTTGCATTTAAGTACCGTCCCCAACCCAATGCTGCTCATAAATTGAACGATGTGGTTGGGGTTGGTGCCACGAAATTCCTCTGTGGATGAGTATTCGTAGTGACCAATGCGCCTGTTTCTGCTCTGTTGTAGAGCAGGACAGTCAAGGAGAAGGTGTATAGGTGTCTCGTCCTCCTCCTCGCAGAATCTGCAAGTCGTTAAGCTACTAACAACTATTCTGTTAAGGTGCTTATTGAGCTTGCAGTGCCCAGTTAGGCTTCTGGCAAGGATTCTTAATTGATTCCTACCCATGGTGAGCACTAATTCTGACAGTTTCTTGTTAAAGCCAGGAATTAGTGCCTTGGAGTGTTCGAGGCCAGGGGTCTCAACCCATTGCTTTCTGCTTAGTTAGATAACCCATTCCTCGAGTACTTGCTTTGTAGTACTGGGAGACCGGTTTTGGGCCATATATGAGACTCTCGGCCCCAAGCCTAGCCAGTTCGTCAGCGGTTTCGTTACCGGGGACGTACTGTGGCCCGGGATCCATACTAGGCGGATTTTGTTGTTCCTTCCCAGCATGTTCAACGTCTCAATGCATTCCAGAACCAATTTGGACGAAACTTCTGCAGCAGTCAGTGCTTTAAGTGCAGCTTGGCTGTCAGAGAAGATAAAAATATTTTTATTAACTAGGGCCATCTCTAGGCTTTCTTGTGAGCAACCGATGATTGCGAAGACCTCAGCCTGAAACACGGTCACAAACTCCCCCAAACGGGCATATTTGTCTTTTGGTGTCTTTCGGTTCGGACAACGCACGGTTGTCTTTCCTTGATCCATCCGTGAACCAAACTATGTCACTAGGGCGGACATCAATTGGGATTTTTCCTTCCCAGTCCTCCCTGGAAGGTATAAGAACCTGATATTGCTTCGAAAAGCTATGCACCTTGATCATGGCATCTGATGGCATGGCCATGATAGGTGATTCACGAAGAGACTGCTGCAGCTGTCTAAATGGGGTGGAGGCCCAAATTATCCTACCCGCCGTCCTGGCTCTGAGAGCCGCCTTTCTGGCCTCTATCTGAACAAGCAGAGGAAGCGGAGTTAGGTTAGGATTATACATAAGAAGAAATGCTAGTCACTATACAAGGTGTGACAAAACAAAATGATAATGAATACGGGTTTGTTTGTATGTGTCCTATATATTATAGAGTTCGCTGTAAAAAGTAGCAGCGCTGAAAGAGTAACTTTTTTTTTAACTTTTGTATGGGCAAGTTCATGATGCTGAGGAGCTTGCCCATACAAATCACAAAAAAAATTGCTCTTTTAGCGCTGCTATTTTACAGTAAACTCTACATACATACATACCCTAAAGTATTATCACTATTTTTTGTTACATCCTGTATAATTTGTCTGTCTGTATAAATGAAAAAAACACTCCCTAAAACTCGGGAACGGCTGAACCGATTTGAATAATTTTAGTCTTCAAGACTAAAATTAATCTTGAAGACTAAAATAGTAGGTAGTATTCGTGGAAGTCCAGGGAAGATTTATATTAGGAGGGAAGTGATACGAAGTTCACCGGGTCATCTAGTGTACTTTAACCCGTCGATCGTGGAAAAACGAGACACAATAGCTTATCTATTGTTATCGCGGCCGCATGTGGTCGCTTGGGGCTTGATGAATTAAATACGACCATCTAATTGCATTTGCCTTTTTTAGGTCAGCTAGGTTTAACTTAAAGGTTCATGATAACAATGAGAAGATTCTGTAAGTTTCGCAATAAGACTCCAGCAGTCGGGGTCGGATTCCACGGCGTCTGGTAATGTGATTTCGAAAATTTACGACTTAATAACTACGGCTGGAAGTGAGATCCCCCGGATTATTATAAATTAATCAGACCGAGTTTAAAACGACTTTAAATTCAGAATGAAGCGTTCCAATTTAAAAAAGTTTTTTTTTTTTAATTTTAGGGGTGGAAGAGGCAATAGTACGTGCCTTTACGGTCATGAGATGCAACTGTAATGGCATTTTACATCAAAATATATTCTAATTACGAGTAGAGTACTTGAATTTTTGCGCCTTCTTGTGCACTTAAGGTCAATTCAGACCGCAACGCGACGCGTAGATGCATTTCTAAATTTGTATGGATTTGACAGATTTGCAAGACGTATCACGCAATTGAAATCTGTCAATTCAGTACAAAAATTTAATTTAGAAATGCATCTACGCGTCGCGTTGCGGTCTGAATAAACCCAAACATCCTTCCTAGATAGTACATAGTTTCATGGAATAGTTATCGAAATGGTTATATTTTTTAGAGGCTAGGCGATAATAAAGAATTATAACTTATTTTACGCAAATTCAACATAAAAAAAACCGGCCAAGTACGTGACGGGCCACGCGCAATATAGGGTTCCGTAGTACCGCTAGTTTTTGATAATTTTTGTATGGTCAATGAATGTACATTTATAACGTGGTTTACGCTACTAACAACATCATCTCAGTTATGTTCAAAGGAATTTGAACGAAAAGTTCCTTTTTACTTCGCCGAATACATTTTTTTAGTTAATCGACTATTTTAAAAAAATAATTAAGATTTAATATACCATTTTGTCGGCATCATTAAAAATATGTGCATTCATGCCGAATTACAGCTTTGTATGTCCTAGTAGTAGTCTCCGAGCACAACCGCGGACAGACAGATAGACAGACGAACGGACAGACAGAAACTATAAGGGTTCCTTGCTGACTACGGAACCCTAAAAATGAATTAATACTATTTTAGCATAATCCTGAAAACTAACAAACTCATCGCGAAACCCACTTTTAGAACCTCTGAAAGTATAATGAGACTTCATCTAAATTTGTCAATGCCTTTTTCCGATAGAATCTGAATTATGCGGAATCCGATTATTGTCACTTTCCTTTTTAAATTCAAATTTCTTTTAATATTCCGCGGCAAATTCACCATAAGATTAATATCTGGTTTTGTTCGGGGACTCCCCGGTTCTCGTTATATTAACTAATGGCCACCTCATTTGAATATCCATCTATTTATCCGATATCATTTTGCTTTAACGACAAATTTTTGACTTAATCACTTTGTTTATAACAAAGCAAATGAGCATTGAACATCTTCGAAAGTACTTAACAGACAAAAGTCCAAAAGTTATGTTTTCTATATTTACGTTAAATAATATTATTAGCTTATTACAGATGTCAAACCCATCTTCAAAAACTTTTTATGAACTTCATTAATATAATCTTAAAGTATATTTATATAATCCGATATCCGAGAACACTTCCGCTGTAACTCGCAGTAAGCAGATTACTGCCATCTTCGGGCGAATCTTAATCCAGACTGAATTTAGCAATAAATAGTAAGTATCTTCTGCAATCATATTAAGTGCGCTGCAACTTCAGGCGGATATGAGCACTTAGTGTAGCACGTATGCTTAATGTAATCTTAGATATCTCAAAGAAGTTTACCATTCCAAAATTAAATTTAGAATTACCTGTACCTGCTTCTATAAACAGAGTGTAACTGCCCCTGTATAGAGTTTACTGTGAAAGTAGTAGCGCTGAAAGTAAGCTGAACTAAATTTTTTTACCTTTTTAACTTTTGGATGGTCAAATTTATGACGCCGAAACGCTTGCCAATACTCCTACAAATCACAAAAAAAATGCTGTTTCAGCGCTGCTACTTTCAAAGTGAACTCTATACAGGGGACTCATACACACCCTAAAGTATTGTTTTATTACACTTTGTTTTATTACACCCTGAATATACTTATAATTAGAGTACAATCAGTATTAATTAATTTTTATATTATAATACAAATACAAATAAGTTATTTTCCAGAAAAATTACACATCAGTTTGAGATAAATCCCCGCACTAAGCGTAGCCTGTCCTGTGGGGCCAATTGGAACATTTTTCTCAGAAGATTTTTCATTACAAAAAAATAACAATAATAAAGAATATTCTAGAAGTATTACTTATATACAAAGCAAAGACATTACATTCAGTAAATGTGTATGTAGTTTTGTACCCGCTGGTGCTGAGTACATCTAAGTACATCCAGAAAGTTCGACGCAATATAACTTTTAGCCATACAAAGTAAGTTCGCCTTTAGCGGTGTAAATCGGCTGTTCAAATCTATAGATTTAGTTTGTGTAACATTCGAGTTAGTTGTTGTTTCATATTGAGTTACTAATTCTGTAATGTGTGGACGTCATACACCACGGCTTTGAGAACTATCGACTATACAAGATGTAATAAAAGACATGCACTGAATCCGCGCGCGCTGAAAACGTGCGCGTCTGAATGCGCCCTTAGGATTTGTATGTGTCCCTTGTATAGTTTACAATGAAAGTAGCAGTTCTGAAAGAGTTTGACTTCTATATTTCTATGAGAAGTGCTCCAACTCCAACGTCATGAATTTGCCCGGTAGTAAATAATTTTTAAAAAGTTACTTTTGCAGCGCTGTTACTTTCGTAGTGTGCTTTATACAAAGGAACACATACACATCGTTTTATTACATCCTGCATTTCGAGCCAAGATGTTTGATAATTATGCAACTTGTTACGCTATTGTTACAACTTCAAGATTAACTAAGATTTTATTTTCCACCATACAAACGTTGTTATACTTAACTTCCTAAAACAAAGTCTTCTCTATAATAAAGTGAAGTGTGCCACGAGAATTTTATTGGAGAGAGTCCACATAGTTTGTCTGAGGCAAGTTAGTTCCAATAAAAGCCGCGTAGCTCTCCGCGTAGCCCTGCCATCTTATAAATAACATTGCTCTATCGATTACCATACTTTTAAAGAATAAAAGTTACGCTTGAGTTATGCTTAACGCGCTATTGGCACTTTTATATACACTGAGGACATAGCATTGGTGTTTTCAGACTAGAAAACCTACACTTCCATATTATCAATATCATCAATAAGTACTCAATGTGTGTTAGTTTTTTTCCCTTTTCACGCTTAAGCCGCTGAATTGATGTAAATAAAATTTGGCATAGAGGTACTTTGAATCCTAAGAAATGACAAAAACCTAAGATTTTTTTCATCACAAAAAAATGTACGGTTTCCACGCGATTACAATTCCGCTGGATATAATTTGGGGAGGGTAATTCGTATATCCTTGTGATCAAGCAGTGCGACTACAGGATCAAAATACTTGAGCACGTGCGGGCATTAACGTCAACGTCTCATAATAAATTCAGTTTGATGAACTCGCAGAAAGCGGGCCGAGCGTGAATCATACCTTTTACCGACAGCTCCGAAATGTATTCTGCCGGGTACACACCGAGCTAAGGCTCAGCACAATAAGTTTTTTTATTCACCAAGATGTTGAAATTTTAATTCGCATTGTGCTGTGATACTTTTGAGGGCACGGTCTAGTTCGTACGTAAAAATTATACAAAAAATACGGCTGGAATAAAACACGGTGAGACAAGCTCTATTTTAGAGAAAGTACGGCCCTTGTACGGCTTTCATTTTACATATTTAGGTTTTGTGATATTATGAAGGCGTGGTGGAGCGACGTTGGGAAAAATGTAACACGTTAATATTACAAAATTTCGGCGTGAAAATTTGAAGAATAGAAGTTTGTGTCGCATAAATAATGCAGTACCTACTTTGTACTTGACTATTTACAAATACAAAAAGTTAAGATAAAATATGGGTCAATCATAATCAGAAAGGTAATTTACCAAAAAAAAATAGGCAAAAACTTATAAAAATATAATCGTGAGTCGTGAGTAAGCATATATCATAGTATCGTATCATAGTTTGAATGTCGGCAAAATGGTAATTCATAGTATCTCCATTTTGCATAAAACATAAATCTAAAGTGCAGAAGGTTTGGGTCCACAATGTCGGCGACTTATTTACGACGCTGCCCAAATTGCCTTCTAACCCTAAAATATAATATGCTCTGGTCATAGATTAATGATAGGGTACTATATGGTCGCTGTACAAAATAATAAAATATGGTTCCTTTTTTTGGGTTCCGTACCCAAAGGGTAAAAACGGGACCCTATTACTAAGACTTCGTTGTCTGTCCGTCTGTCCGTCTGTCTGTCTCCAGGCTGTATCTCAAGAACCGATATAGCTAGACTTCTGAAATTTTCACAGATTGTGTATATATGTTGCCGCTATAACAACAAATACTAAAAATAAAATAAAGTTAATATTGAAGTTAATATTTAATTTCCCATACAAGAAACGTGATTTTTTGGCCTTTTTTTGCTCGTAATCAATAATGGTAACAGCTAGGCACTTGAAATTTTCACAAAATCCTTAGTTATATTTGTACTTTAATAAATAATAATAAAATTAAAATAAAATAAATATTTAAGGGGGGGCCCCATACAAAAAACACATTTTTTGTCTACTTTCGCTCTTTACCGGTACGGAACCCTTCGTGCGCTTTTGTCCGACTCGCACTTGGTCTATTATTACACAATTATTCATGAGATATTAATTATTAGTTAAATAACATTTTAAGATTTAAAAAAACAATTGTATGCCTACTGTATATTATGAGTGTAGGTTCATGCGAGGCTTACGAACTTAGCGTAACTTCTTTATATTCTAGCAATTATTTGACAACTATTTTCAATATTACAAAGATGCGCTTACACGGGAGCAATAATTGCCCGCGGCGACACGAATGGACCGATCTGGAGCAATTAGTGGAGCAATATGGAGAAATTTAAATAAATTGCGGCCATTATTTCGGCGATATTCCTTCTAATTGCTCCAGATATTTCATATCGCTCAATTTCGCAAATATGAATTGACGAATATCCAATGGGCTTGGAAATTCCAGGCAATTTTTGTATGTATCTTGTTCGCACTTGTTTGTTTTGCGGCTCGCTGTCTTGCTTCCGAGCAACGATGTCGTCCATAGCGAGCGAATACTAAAATGCTCGTGTAGGACAGTATTGCCTAGTTGATGAAGTTGCGCCATATCGCTCAATATTGTGTTGCGCAATATTGATGCTTGTTGCCGTTGCTGCAAATTGCTTGATGTAGTCGTGACGTCATAGTTGACGAGTATTGACTGGAATTGAGCAATTTTGGTTGCCCGTATAAGCGCACCTTAAGACAACAACATGACGCCCGCAATACTTTTTTCGCGATATAACTGTAACTTTTGTCCGGGATGAAAAGTATCCTATATGTCCTTTCCCGGAATTCAAAATATCTCAATACCAAATTTCAGAAAAATCGGTTCAGCGGTTTGAGCGTGAAGAGGTAACAGACAGACAGACACACTTTCGCATTCATAATATATATACATAATATTAGTATGGATGTAGCATATCTATAACAGTTATATTCAAATGAACCATATTAAATAAAAAAAGAGAATTTTTATTAATAATATAACCCGTGACCTTTCGAACAAATGTCTCGTTGAAATTCTATACAGAAACCGCCTACACCGCATTTGTACGGCGCTGGCGGAGGGTGTCTTTGACTACGCCGGTAGCGACTGTCTTAAATGCCACATTGACACAAATACCGCATACAAACTGGTTTATTCCAGAAAAAATGCTGTCGGTTTTTGCAATGTAAGAGCCAGTCCACACGGCGCGTTGCGTCAGCGTTGCGTCGACGCAGCGCTGCCGTTGCGTTGTTTTACATACAAATTACTGAGGTGTTCACACAACGCGCTGCGTCGTCGCAACGCACACATGACGGACAGCAGCCCCCGAGACAAAGCGAGAGGGGGTGTTGACGTTAAGACTGCTTTGTAATAACGCTGCGATGACGCAGCGCCCGTGTGGCCGGCTATGCGTCAAACGGCAGCGCTGCGCCGACGCAACGCTGACGCAACGCACCGTATGGACTGGCTCTTAGGGGTTAACTGGGTTTCGCTGATTAAGCGTTATCGATTTTTTCGATAACGTACTGTATGGTTATTCAGTTATTTCTTTATGGAGATGAAACGGTTGAAAACGGTTGTTTGATATATTTCAAATTGCTATACAGGGTGTAACAAAAATAAGTGATAATACTTTAGGGTGTGTACGTGTTTCTTGTAGAGAGTTCACTGTGAAAGTAGCAGCGCTGAAAGACCAATTTTTTTTTCACTTTTGTATGGGGAAACTCGTGACGCTCGGGCCCTTGCCCATACAAAAGTGAAAAAAAAAATCGTCTTTCAGCGCTTCTACTTTCACAGTGAACTCTCTACAAGGAACACGTACACACCCTAAAGTATTATCACTTATTTTTGTTACACACTGTATACAAACATGGACAAGCTTATATTTTGCTTATAAAATTACAACGTTTCTTAAGCCTTGAAATCTTCTTCTTAGGTTTATACGTCTAAACTTCTTGATGTTATTTCAAAATCCTAATGCATTTAAACTATGTCTACAAGACGAGCTAAATATAGTCAAAACACATTTACTTATTCATGCGCTAGAAATAGACAAAATCGTAATGATAGCGAGCTACGGTGAACCCCGCTGGGATACGAGGCAACTCTTAGCTATACAGCTTTACGTATGCAATAAATACTTGTTTCATCTTATACGTTTACTATAAGACTTTTTAGTTTCACAACATGATAGTACAGATTCCTATAAAATATTTGAATGTTAAGTTTTAAAGTAAAACATCAACTTCTGAGAATTAACATTATGTATAGAAAATATTCTCAATAATTTTAATGATTATAGACATAAAGCAATTATCAGTTATAGCCATGTATGATGTAACATCTTTCAAAGAAGTGAACTAATTCCTAGCGCCTTTTTAGGGTAAAACATGTAACAGATTGAGTTAAGACTCACGTTTAGTAAGTTCTATTTGTCCCGTATATTGTACATAATGTTCTTTTTATAAAAATATAATGTTTTTTGGTAAAAACGTCATATTTCACTTATATTTTGCGCATACGTACGAAGCTGGTGTGACGTAGACGCGTATGACGTCACAGGCAAGCGTTGACCTCTCGTTCTAATTATGAAATACAACTCTTTATATTGCAGCTATTTTTAGCGCTATACGAAAATCGTTTTCGTGGCATCATAGATAGTCAATAAAGTAAGGTTAGTGTCGATGAGTTTTGCCGGGAATGTGAAAGAGTGATGTAAGATGTTGTGTTTTTGTATTATTTTCCTAAAATTCTGTTAATTGTGTTTTTAATGTGTAATATTGGTAGGATATTAACCATTAGATATTCGCTATCGTGCACAAGTGTAGGAAAGTGATGCAATATCCAGAAACGTGCTATTTTGTGTTCCCTCCGAAACTCCATCGAAAGTTTCAGTAAAGCGTCTACCACTTTACTGAATCAACCGACTTGACTTCTTGACTGTATTGACTTTTACTAATTAGATGTTGACTAAACTTTCGACCTGACAATATAGAAAAACGAAGCTGAAAATTGTATTTTAGAATATTGTTTTCCCGCCATATTTATACTCGACACTGGCCATGGTTAAATAGCCGAAGTGCCATGATAAGAAAAAAAAAAAAGGTTAGCGTCTCCGTTCAAAGTCACTTTAAACATAAACTTTATGCCGACAACACAAGGATGACTTTCATAATATAACCTCTGAGGTAAAAAAACGTTGAATGGTTAGTCCAAGCTCGCATCGAACGGAATATAATATTGTCAGTTGGAACATCTCTTAAATAATGAACTATTTGCTCTACCAGCTCCTAATAGTATGGGTAAATGACTAGCCTATGCTAAAAGTAGAAAAGTTCTTCTTGACCGAGAAAAAAAGATCACGCTTTTCTTCCATATGATTTTTAAAAAAACAATAAAATTCATTAAATCATCATTAGAATAATAACGACAGCATTCAACATTCAACTATTACGTATCTTTTATTTCATGAATCTATTCTCATAATATTCGAGCACTTAAAAGTTTTTAAGAGCAATTTATTGCTCGTAAAAATTGTTTATTCGGAGAGGATTCACTCCGATATCCTGTTGACAAAGGCAGTAAACCTTTTGTTGCTTTAAATTGTGCTTACACAGCTACGCGCCTTCCAAACGTTCAGCCCCTAATTAGTAGAGGCAATTTTTAGTGAGGAAACTTCTCCTTTAGAGGAGTAGTAAAGACAGTTTTAGTATGGAAATTATAGGTACTTTTATGAAACGTTAATAGTAAAGATAACGTTTACTAGAGAGTTATTCGTTTGACATTTTAATATATCCTATACCTATACTTTACCAGTAGCCCTAGCACGGCGACCAGTAGAAATGCGAAAGTATAGACAAACTGTGGACATAAACTTAAGGTGCCGTTCCGATCTTTACCGCGGCTAATCGCGACCGACAAAAATTCAATTAAAATGCCACTTTATGACAGACTATAGTATATGTCATAAAGTAGGATATTATTTGAATTTTGAGGACTATAGTCTGTCATATAGTGGCATTTTATTGAATTTTTCGGAACAAAAAAAGATCGGAACGGCACCTTAAGTTTATCTCCACAGTTTGTCTATACTTTCGCATTTCCACTGGTCGCCGTGCTAGGGCTACTGATGTAACACGCAACTTTGTCGTGCACCAATTACGGTGCCGTACGCTTTTCGGCAATAAACATTAATTAATTAAAAATTATTCTCTGTCCTTTTCTGACGACCTCTGTGGCTCAATTGGTTGAGTGTGTGGCAGCTCAAGCCGGGGGTCGCGGGTTCGAATCCCGCCGACGGAACAAAAAGTTTTCAATGTTCCCGGGTCTGGATGTGTATTAAATATGTGTATGATATAATAAAAATCTTAAATATATGTATAGTATAAAAGTATTAATATATTTCCGTCTGGTACCTGTAACACAAGTCCTTCAGGTACTTATAAGGGGCAGACTGACGTGGCACTATGGAAAATGGTAGAACTAGAGCATATCATAAATGGATTTTAAAAATATCACAATTTGAATGAAATATTTATTGCATTCGATACTCTAATAACCAAATAATCTTAATCAGACATTTTTTTGTTCTAAAACTGCATAAATATTTTTTTTTCATAGGTTGAAGTAAGTTGAAGTAGCGGATGGCTCATTCAAATGTTTGCATACACGTAATTCAAATGAATATTGTGAAAAAAGTATTTAGCACATGCATGCGGTTTTATACATTTTTAAAAAGGATATTTTATGTTCTTAATAATGAGCTATTAACTTTTTTTAATATGCTTTTTATTTTTGAGTAAGTACTTAAAAATTGACATACCCTATTTTTCACTTTTCTTTTTTTTTCGTCGAAGGTTTTCACATTTACCGACGGCTCGCGACGCGCAACTTTATGTGTTATTTAATAGCCTAACTATTTATAAATGAAAAATTAAAAAAATCAGCTGCGGAAGTTTGCGGTCCTGGAAGTTATGGGAAAAAATGTGATAGCGGTCGGAGTAGATAATTCGGTATCTTTTGCGGTTACTGCTGACATAGTTTACAAAAACTATATTAACCACAATATTTTGATAGCAATAGCTTATCATCTATTTTGCACTCGTCGTGCATGAGTAAATATGCATAACATTCATATTAGTACGTATTTCATATCTAAAAAACTAGTATATAAGGGGAAGCAAATATCTTCAAATTGCACACTTCAGCGTGTATTTCATATTGAGTGACACTTATTTAAATTGGTTATTTCCATTAAAATGTCAACTTTCAACTGTACTAAGGGCGATTTCATCATTCCCTATATCGAGCGTGGCAGAACCTTGGAATCGTTGTCCATAGTTCTACAGCAAACATTAAATGTTTCTGAAAACATCTTGTGTTTTGTAATTGGTGACATTCAAAGAAATATTCTGCCTTCTTTCAATAAGCGCTGGGCTCAAGCATCACGGAAAAAGGACGAATTTATTCGAAATAATACAAGCTGGCTGGAGTCAGGATATTCAGTACAGTTTCCGGAGTCTGAAGCACATTCACTGCCATCAACTTCTGGTAAACGAGGAAGACCGTGCATTGCTTATGGAGACTCCTCAGAATCAACAAAGAAAAGGAAAAACACTCTTTTACTAGAAGAATATGGGTTTGAGCACATTTGTAACGCATTTTTGCAAGGACTGCGGGCCTTAGGTGAGTATGCAGAGGCTCATCTTGTTGAAGAGCTAAGAAACTCTGAGAGCGAAAAGAAAAAAGTTTTCTCGACTATGTGGAAAGAGTCAAACCAAATGAAGATTTTATCTGATACAGAAGCATTGAGTGCTTTTATTGATTTGGATCTAACTAAAGCACAATATATGTACCTAAGAAATTTAACCAACGAAAGAAAGTGTACAATGTTTCCCCCATATTACAAAATACAAGAAATAAAACAAACTTGCTATCCACCATCTTCTACAATCGAAATCACAAATACTTATGCTAAAGTGATTAATATACAAGACTTACTGGACCACACAGTTGCCAGAATTTTAAAAATTAATCCAGTTTTCCTAGAACAACACAGAAATTTAATCCTTTACTGTAAATGGGGATGTGATGGTTCATCTGGCCAAAGTCAATACAAGCAGAAACTGCCAGAAGAATCGGAAACTATTTCAGATGCCAATCTGTTCGTCACTTCATTAGTTCCCATTAGATTAATTGATGACCTCTCACAAGCCATTATTTGGCAAAATCCAGTACCTTCATCTGTTCGTTATTGTAGACCCATTTCTATTGAATTTTGTAAAGAAACTCCTGAAAAAACTAAGGCAGTTGTAGACGAAATTACCAGACAAATTGAATCTTTACGCCCGTCATTAATAAACAAAGATGGTGTTGCAGTAAATGTGAAGCACGAACTTTTTCTAACAATGATTGATGGTAAGGTGGCTCAGGTCCTAACAGAAACTCCATCGGGTTCTACGTGCACGATATGTGGGGCTACTCCTCGACTTATGAATGACCTATTAAAAGTGACTGCTAGACCTGAAAATGAAAGTGCTTACCAATATGGATTATCCACATTGCATGCCTGGATTCGCTGCATGGAAATGGTATTACACATTTGCTACAATCTTGACTTTAAGACTTGGTCTGCTACAACAGAAGAAAAAAAGAAATTGAAGAAAGAAAAGAAGGAATTTGTTCAAAAACGTTTCAGGGAAGAGCTAGGATTAATTATCGACAAACCTCGTCAATTAAGTGGAAACTCAAGTGATGGAAATACAGCACGAAGGTTCTTTTACAATTACACTTGCTCGGCGAACATAACAGGTGTTGATGAAACATTGATTAAACGCTTGTATATTATTTTACAAGCTCTCTCTTCTGGAATGATGATCGATCCCGAAAAATTTGGAGTTTATGCCTTAGAAACTGCGCGAATTTATGTTAGTAACTATGATTGGTACTACATGCCATCCTCCGTGCACAAATTACTTATACACGGAGAAAGCGTGATCAAACATTTTTCTGTTCTTCCTATTGGGCAACTGTCGGAAGATGCACAAGAGTCGCGCAATAAAGACTACAGAAATATGCGCCTGCACCATGCCAGAAAATGTTCCCGTATAGCTACAAATGAAGACGTATTTAAAACGCTTCTATATACTTCAGATCCATACGTTTCAAGTTTAAGAAAACCTTATGTGAGAAATGTGAAGGATCTTGATGAAGAGGCACTAAGTCTTTTGAAGGTGGTACCTGAAGGTGATCCTACATTTACACCGGAAGTAATTTTAGTTAGAAATAGCGAGGATAATAACAATTAGATATAACATTATAAGTAACTAAAACCTAGAATAAAACCAATAATATTATAAGATTTGTCTAATCTAAGATAAATTAGTTTGGTGTGAGGCATAGATAGGTACTATACGATTTTATAATTTTATGTATTTTATTATGCTTGTGTGATAAGTATAATTTTACTCATATTACTACTTATTTATAAAAAATAAACTACTCGTATTACTTTTTTATCTTTTCTTTTTTTTTAACCTAAAATAAATATGTATACAATGAAAAAAAATACAAAAATTGATTATTTTTAAAATCTTTGTATATCACTGTATACATGTGCCAAATCTCAATTCAATACGATGAAAAACCTTGAAGTTACAGATTTTTGATCCGATAAGGACCCAAATTTTCCACTGTGCGTGGTGTGAAGCGTCCATAGATATGAAACTTTGTGCTTATATCAATATCGCTACAAAATTTATGGTTTTAAAGTGACTTCTATCAGTGCACACGAAAGCTCAGAATACATCTAATAACTCTCCAAGTATTTGATACAATCATTACCGCCCCTCTTCATTCAATAAGGTAACACCATAACTTAATTTTAATAAATCATAAAACAGCATAGTGTATTTCAGTATTTTTCCCCCAGGGGGTCGAGAAGCTTCTAAGGGTCGCCAGAGGTTGAAAGAACTGTTCCAGTAAGAAAACAATAAAGATTATAAATATTTATTTATTAACAGGACAATTTTATACATGAAAAAAAACAAAGCGGGGTTCGCGAAATATTTTTATGTCGCATCATAAAAAAAGTTGAAAAACACTGGCGTATTTCAATTTTAATGTAGTAATAATTCTAAGAGAGCTCTTCCGCGCTGCGTAAAAAAACTAGGATGCGTGTCGCGTACACACATAAAACTTATATTAGATGCAGTATTAGTGCTCGTTCCCCTGTATTTTTCAGGGCGATAAACTTCCACTGCTGATATAGAAATACTGTAATAAGAGTAAAAATAGAATAGGTAAATGAATACTGTATAGGTCAGTTAACTAAAGCTGGCACGTTCACAGTACTCACACTTATACAATTTCACTATACAGTATGTTTAAAAACATATATGTTTGCATCATGATAAAAATTATCGTAAAATCTGCGTACGATAATAATATGCTATCGTACATCGTACGTAGGCACAAAATTCCGAACGCTGGCCGCGCGCCGATCACACGTGACTGACTTGTAACATCACGCTGTATTTATAAACATAATTTATAAATAAGAAAAACTGTAATATATAATAATAAGAAAAACTGTATTTATAAATAATAAAAACAATAACTGTCCCCTTCACGATCATAAGATAGACCGCGCGCGAGAGAGACGGGCAGTACGACGTCACGCCGCGCGCTTATTCACAGACACTACACAAGCGCAACGTGTAAATATGTTGATCGTGCCAGCTTTAGTTAACTGACCTGTACCGGTAACCAATATGCAGATTCTTTGGAGGAAAGGATACATTTTGCTCCGGATAAAAGTACGGTCTCTACGTGATAAACGCTTTTCGATGCAACGAAGTGTTGGCCAGGCTGGCATCAGCTCTTTTTTGTATAAAATAAGGAAGGCAAACCAACAAACAGGTCTACTAATGGAAAGCAACTACCGTCGCCCATGGACACTCGCAGCATCAGAAAAGCTGCAGGTACGTTGCCGGCCTTTTAATAGTGAATATGCTCTCTTCTTGAAGGTCTGCAGGTGTATCCTGCTATGCTATAGTTAGTGTAAAAACCCTTACGAAATTTAAAAAAAAAGTTGCAACAAGATGACGTAACTCTGTGTTATGAAGGCATGTAATTACAACGGGTTATAAAATATGCTTACAAATTGCCCACCCTTACGTAATAAATTTTCAATTTAAAAGTTTTGATTAACCCTACATTATTCACATATTTTTATTAAACTCGAGTAATTTTAAGCAAACTCTTGTTTTTTTATACTGTAAGGTTTCACCGGTCCAAAAGTGTTGCTGTATCCCAGTAGAGTTAGATTATTTTTTAAATTAATTATAGTCAGAATTTTTTTTCACCAGTGTTTAGAGGAGGTCACAAATGGCTTAAATTCAAAAACTCGACCAAATCCGACGTGTGCGTTAGCCGCCATATTGGTTTGAAGGTCCAATCTTTTTTTAGCTATATCTCCTTATTTTTTTAAGAAAATGATAAGGATCAAATTTGTCGCAAATTTGATTCCCTACAACTTTAGTCCTTATAATTTTTATTTTAAAATCAATATTTACGGAAATAACTGCAAAAAACAAGTCAAAGTATAATTTCGACCTGTTCGACCTATATCGCGATTATTATCAAATACAGAAATAAACTTGTAGCTCATTAAATTAACTTCAAATTAATATAGCGGCTAACGCACCAGTCGGATTTGGTCGAGTTTATGAATTTAAGCTATTCATGACCCCCCCTAAACATAGGTGCAAAAATTTTTCTGAGTTAAGTCAAACCCATCCGACCGATCACAACTAACATTGAGTTGACATAAGCCGACCAAACGACATAGGTCCGTCAACTGCCTAGGAATCAATTTCCTCGATGGTAACTCGACTGTAACCTAATTAGTTTTTCTGACATCCCTGTTTGTAAAATCTAATTTAAGGACGTGATATACATATCTACCGAGTATGGACAGGGCAGAAATAAAATTGAAAATTTTAGGATGATTAATACTTATGAATTAAAGATAAAATATTCTTGATCCTGACAAAAAAAAAGGATTAAAAATTGGTTCATATATACCTAACACGAAAACTACGGACAGGCAGAAACTCAGAAGCATCAAATTTATAACCCTGCTTGTCGTCGGTCAAAAATTAAAGTTATCATAATAAATCAGAATTAATTCAAACAATTTCTCAACAAGCTAGCTACAGAACGAGGCTCTCAAAGTTGGCAAGTTTCAGGTCCGTCGATGGGCGGCTGAAGTCCCTCGAAACCGCAGTCGGCCGGGGACGACCGACCCGTGACGTTGTTTGGACTGTTTCAAAACTTTACAACTTCTAACTTTCTCGCTGTTATTGTAAATATGTACATTATAATAAACTAGATGTGTCTACGTGGTTAGGCCTAAAAGAAAATTGCGCAGGAATTGGAAACTTTTGTTCATTTAATTGTTGGTTTTTTGCTTTCACTAACTAAAATAATATTTGAATAAACTTAGCGACCTACCGAGCCTCAAAACAGTCACAAGTCACAAATGATCATGCAGTGTTTTTGTTACATATATACGAAGATTAATGCCTGCCATACATGCTACGGTCTATAATGGAGAGGTCCTTGTGCAGGTATACCGGAATGTGCTGGAATAGACCTGTGTAGTTTTTTGAGCCTGCGCAGGCGACCGGCGCAAAATCGAAAATCAATTCTTTCGAGTGACACCTGCGCAGGCATAACTGCACAGGTGACCTCTCCGGTAGACCGTAGCGTGTATGGTTTACATAAGAGAGAAACTATGACAGTGTGTCTGAAAACCATAAACAGTCGTTTCTGTCAGATTGATCGCAGGCCGACCTGACCGGACTCATGCACTATATGAATCCGGTCAAGTCATCAGTGCTTAGGAGAGGCCTTCATTAGGCCGTACGAAGGTGATGGAACTCACCCGTGAATGTGGCGCTCGTGGTGCGATCGGCTAGGTCGGGGCGGGCCGGCGCGCCGCCGCCCGCATGCTATCAGCTGGCCGGCGCGGCCATCTCGCCCGCGCGTGCCGCCACTCACCGCCCTGCGCCTGCGCAACATACATCACTCACTCAACACGCACGTAAATAAAACCATTCGACTAAATCCCGCAATTAATGGTTAAATAGAAAATGGTTTGAAATTTTTCTTTATGTGACGACGCAGCAACTAGCCAAACCTCTACTATACTTAGCGGTTAATACTAAAGAGGTTTGAATTACGAACAATAAGGTTTGACCAACTCTCGCCATGTAGGGTTTGACATGAGTCGTTAATGGCAAAGGGATGGGATACAATGACTGGCCACAATGGCTCATTACTTTTTATATGCGAAGATAAAAGATTTTTGAAACCTTTTAAAATTTAATATTAAGTCAATATTACAGTATAATTGTTTCAGGCAAATACAAAAACATTCACTAACCTCCATAATACAAACAGATTTTAATATTATAATTTATAAGCCAATAAAGTAGCTAACAATCTCTTCGGAACTTGAGACCTTCGCGAAATATATCTCAGAGTAAACAAAGCCCTTGTAGTCGGATAAAAGCATAAATAACGTACAAAACAACAGCTTTTATGAAGATTTTCTTTATGCTAGTTTCTTTAAACCGCGATGAAATATTATTCGGAGCGGGATCTCAAAACAGAGATAAATATAACATTGGCCGCCACTTCGCCTCGGGGTGTAATTTGAGAAGAAACCAGCTCAGATCGATACTCATTTATTATTGCGCCGACCCGATATAGCATACAAACTACTCGCTTTACAATATTTATATGGTGCTTTATTAAACTGTTATCAATTCTTGAGGATCGTTATGGCGCTGAGTATTGGTGAATTATAAAAGGGCGGAATATGAAAATATTATGAAAATATCTAGATATCAGTAAAAGATTTATTATACCCACAATCTTATTTTCTCGCAGTTGGTTTTATTTTGAAGTAAATTATGATTTTTATTTATTTGTAACTGAGCATTTACATAATTTTAAAATATAATGTATATATCTATATATGTTATAGTCAAAGTCCGATACACAGTCTCTTCGCGGAAGGACTGGTTTATCCTAGGTTTGGCCAAAGCCGTCAGGCGATCCCCGAAATACATTTCAATTTCGCCCTTTGCCTGAAGTATTTTTAGTCAAACCCAGGAGCTCCTAACTTTTCAGTCAAACGTCGAAAGTAAATTATTCTGTTTCGGTTTTGGCCTAGTCAATCCTAGAAGCGACTGCAAAACTCGGTCAAACGTTGATCTGAATATGTTTAAACAGGTTCATAATGTCTCTCGCGGTGTTCCGACCGATTGTTTTGTCATTTCATGTTCGTTCATTGAGCGTGCGGGCGTGTAATTGTGTAAAATTGAAGATGAGTGAATCAAACGGTGTTGTTGTTACTAAAAACGTGGATAAAGAAGCTTTAAAAGTAAAGTTTAAAGAGAAAATTTCTAATTTGAATAAAAATAAGTGTTCATACAAGATAAAACAGATGATGGTTTATACAGAGTAGGCACGAAACACGGGACAATAAACACACTTTTTTCGAGGAATCAAATAAAAGAATGCAAAGAAAAATTTCTTAAGATCGAAGATGTGCCTGACGTTCGGCTGTCTCTTAGAGAAATCAGTGCAAAGGATTCAAAATTTGGTGGCCAAGGCTTTATAAAATGCCACTGCAATAAAAAATGCTCTTCAAAATTATGCAAATGTAAAAGATCTAATGTATTGTGCAATTCTAAATGCCATAATGCCTCACCATGCCAGAATAAAGATTATTTTTTCATTTTAATTACCTAAGAAATTATTAAAACAATTAACATTAACATTAATGCCTCACCATGTCAGAAAAATGATTAATTTGCCACTTTAACTACCTAAGAAATTATTAAAACAATTAACATTAAAGTTAATGCCTCACCATGTCAGAAAAATGATTAATTTTCCATTTTAATTACTTAAGAAATTATTAAAACAATAAACATAAAAATTTTAAAAATGTTATTTTTTTATACCTAATCTTACAAACTAACCTCCGTATATTCCAAAGCATTTATTTATTTATTTTATACTTTATTGCACATCGTACAAAAGGCGGGCTACTAATGCCACACGGCATTCTCTCAAAGCATCTCAAATATAAAAGTGAAAATCACGTAAGCTGACCAATCAGGTGTCAGAACTGGCAGAGTTAAGCGGTTAAGACTTGAAAGCTGCTTAAATGATAAAATGCTTCCAAATATACGAAGATAAGACACTTCTTACCTATATCGGAGTTTGACTCGTCAAACCCCGATTTAATAAAATTGTGTTTTGACGTTTGCCTGACCAAATTAGTCCCTCCCAGGTTTGACGAAAATTGTTTAGTCAAAGGCCGAAAATTTACATTTGTTTGGGCTTTGACTAAGTCATTCAGTCTGACCTGAGGATTGACCAGTCCAACCTAGAAGCGCCGGAGCTTCGGAGTTTGCCTATAACATATATATAAAACTCAAAGGTGACTGACTGACATGTTGATCTATCAATGCACAGCCCAAACCACTGGACCGATCGGGCTGAAATTTGGCATGCAGGTAGATGTTATGACGTAGGCATCCGCTAAGAAAGGATTTTGATCAATTCTACCCCCAAGGGGGTAAAATAGGGGATGAAAGTTTGTATGAAACTTTGTCAATTTTAAACCGATCGGGCTGAGACTTTGCATGCATAAAGCTATTACGACGAAGGCATCCCCTGAGAAAGGATTTAAATAAATTCTACCCCCAAGGGGGTAAAATAGGGGATGAAAATTTGTATGAAACTTTGTCAATTTTAAACCGATCGGGCTGAGACTTTGCATGCATAAAGCTACTATGACGTAAGCATCCCACTAAGAAAGGATTTTAAAAAATTCCACCCCTAATTCTACCCCCAAGGGAATAATATGGGGTATGAAAGTTTGTATGAAACTTTGTCAATTTTAAACCGATCGGGCTGAGACTTTGCAAGCATAAAGCTACTATGACGTAGGCATCCTCTAAGAATGTATTTTAAAAAATTTTACGGGGGTAAAATAGGGGATGAAATTTTATATGAAACTTTCTCAATTTTAAATCGATTGGGCTGAGACTTTGCATGCATAAAGTTACTATAACGTAAACATCCCCTAAGAAAGGATTTTAAAAAATTCTATCCCTAAGGGGGTAAAATAGGGGATGAAAGTTTGTATGAAAGTTTGTCAATTTTAAACCGATCGGGCTGAGATTTTGTATGCATAAAGCGACTATGACGTAGGCATCCCCTAAGAAAGGATTTTAATAAATTCTACCCCTAAGGGGATGAAATAGGGAATGAAAGTTTTTATGAATTTTCTTAGACTTTCGACTGATTGAACTGGAATTATTAAAGATTTGACCCTCTAAATAGGATTTTGATAAATTCAACCCCCATGGGGATAAATAAGGTATGATGGAGGATGTAAATATAATATTTTGAACCTATCAGTATCTAATGGAACGAATAAATTAAAACGAACAATTAAATTGAATATTTTGTAGTCATATTATCAAGTGCCTATGTTGCCAATATTTATGTCGAGCAAAAAAGGCCAAAGTAGCGTTTGTTGTATGAGGCCCCCCTTAAATATTTGCTCTATTTTGTTTTTAGTGTTTGTTGTTATAGCCGCTATATATATATATAAAATTTGTAAGAATTTCAACTATTTAGCTTGCGAAGTTCTTGAGATACATCCTGGAGACAGACAAACAACGAACATTGCAATAGGGTTTCTTTTTTACCCTTTTTATAAGAACCACAACAACAGCTAGTTTAAACATAAGTGTCGTGATACCAAATCGTATATATCTTAAAAAACTTTTTAAAACGTTACAATCATGCTTCGCTCTAAGAAAAACACGAAATACTTTTCCATACATTTTTCCTAGCGCAAGCAGCACAACTATCAATTTTTATATATTTTTAAAATAAAGTCGTATAAAATAACGAGGTATCAATAAAACGCGGCATACAGCTGCGGCAATATTTCCAGATAACGACACTCGTATTCGTCAACTATCCACAATTTTCCTTCAGCCTTTTGTGAGAACTAATTTCAATGGCTACCCCTGTCAATGGTGACTTAGATAAGATATATTTTTGTGTCCCACGGGTAGAAGAATGGTGATCATAATCTTCGATGTGACCTGATAAATCCTTTGTGATAGCAGAAGGCATTTGTAGATAATAATTATATTATCGTTAAAAGGTCAGTGTGATGATCTGAGAAAGTTATAGTTACAAACTTTAAGTACATATTTTATTAGTTATTGTTGTGTTTTGCAGATAGAAATTATAATCATTTTAACAATCTATTGAGTAACTTTTCTAACGCGTATGCACGGTGTGGAATCTTTTTTATTAAGGTTCAAGCGAATATTTTTGGCGCTAACTATAGAAATATTTACTTCCATAACTTTACAGAACAATTAATCTGCCAAAGCGAGGCAGCCGCAGCGAAATAAAACTACAAAGGCGCTGAAAGTGGAAGATTTTCATTGGCCTTAAACAGAATTTTTTCGTATTTTTCTGATGCAGCGTTCAAGTTCGCCGTTTAAATATTTATGCAGCAGTGTTCGGGGTGTAATTGCTTGCAAGTTTAGACTCAAAAGTGTCGGGAACGCTTAAAAAGTCAGCGATACTCGGTGACTAAAAATTAAATTTTTATTATACTATCTTCGAACTTTAAATTACTTCTGACACTTTTTAATTAAAACGAAGGTATAAGTAAACAAAGAAGATCGGGATTCATTGAATTATACAAAGATGTTAAGAAGAGTCTTGGGACTTTTTTTTAAATGGACGTTGGATACAATGTGAAGGTTATTTTTATTAATATAAAGTTGCATTTCGGAACAATGAAGCAATAACGCGTGACATTAGTTAAATAAATTGCATTTTTAAGCAATTCACAGATTGTGTATATCTGCCGCTATAACAACAAATACTGAAAATAAAATAAAGTTAATATTTAAGGGGGGCTCCCATACAAGAAACGTGTTTTTTTTGGCCTTTTTTGCTCGTAATCAATAATGGTAACAGCTAGGTACTTGAAATTTTCACAAAAGCCTTAGTTATATTTGTACTTTAGTAATTAATAATAAAATTAAAATAAAGTAAATATTTAAGGGGGTGTTGCGGTTCCCGCGCGCTAAACGAATTTTGGCGCAAGGGAGTTGCGGGCATCATCTACTTTAAAATAAAGACGAGTACAGTATGTTGATACATACACTTGAAGTATATGTAATTTCCTTGAAAGCAACATCCGAAAGCCACAATCCATCTAATATTCCTTGTATTTTATTACGTGTCGAGGAATAGCTCCGTAACATAATTTGTGTATTGTCTCATTGTCAGCCATTACAATTTGGAAAGGAGTTTAAATGGAGTTTCCATTTAAACTCCTTAACAAATTGTACAGGCGAAGGCATGCGAGAATTTCATGCATGAAGATTCAGGCAATTCGAAGATTCAGGCAATGTGAAAATACGCAATGTGAAGATACACACAATGTGAAGATACAAGCCATGTGAAGATACAGGCAATATGAAGATACAAGCAATGTGAAGATACAAGCAATGTGAAGATACACACTATGTGAAGATACAAGCAATGTGAAGATACATGCAATGTGAAGATACATGCAACGTGAAGATACAGGCAAAGTGAACGGGCATTTCGTCTGAAGTACTCCTACAAGACTATTAGTGTAAACATAAAATTACGGGCAAGTCTTTGTTTACTCTGTATGAGGTCGGATTGTTTCACTTAATTATTTCATTTACGTTTTAAGTGCTCTGCAGTCAATAAACCTTCTTTTGTTACTTAATTCATCTGTCAGCTTTGTTTTATGACCGTTAATGTAGGATAGGGTAAATAGGATGAGATTTCCTATTACTTATTTACTCTTAGTATCTTAGGGGTCCTAATTTACTTTGTCTATACAGGCAATCGTTTCGATCCCTCGTAAAAAAAATTACCTTAACTGGACTGAATGGACAGTAACTTCTTTCGCAAGAAACGCAAAGGAAGACATAGGAAACCAGTTTATTATATTACTGCATTTGCACATCAATTTAAAGCAGTGTATTGGCAAATGGATCGAAACGATAGTAGCGTTCAATCTACCGATGCAATTTTACCAACATACAATAGTTACCTCTTAACGCCCAAATTGGTGAACCGATTTTGCTGAAAATTAATATGGAGATACTTTGAGTCCCGAGAAAGGACATAAGATACTGTTTATCCCGGAAATATGTACGGTTCCCGCGATAAACGAATTTCGGCGTAACGGAGTTGCGGGCGTCATCAAGTACTTAAATATAACAGCCTTATGCACGCTAATAACCACTCCCTACCTAAAAGCCTGCAATCTACCGGGTAAGTAGATTACCGCGGAGGTTCAGCGATCCATGTCGGCTATCGGAGAAACAATAAAAACGACTTTATGTTCACAATAAAAATAATTACGTTTTTCTCGCAGACTCGATGGTATAATACCTTAATAATCTCGTAGCTTAATGATTTATCGTTGTTATTAATACAGATTATTATCTTTTGATATTGTATTTATTTGAAATAAATATTTGATTTAATATTGTTACATCTACATCTAGACTGTATTCTATAAATAATGTACGGCTCCTATGGGATATTTTTGCAGACAAAAGTTATTCAAAAGAAAAAATATGTATAATTGCTACAGATAATAAAAGCATTAAAGATTGACTCCGCATTGCGAATTTTAACTTGAAATGCGCTTTTAAATGAAAACAATTATTATTTATTATAGGTGTATAGGTATTCACTATTCAAGTATTTATCTTATATTCAACATATAAGTTAGGTAATAGTAAATGTTTTATGAAGACAAAGTTCTATACACAAGCATTAAGGCTTTACCGCTGGCACTGTGTCGTAAACGGTAAAACCCTATTCAGATAAATTACATGCGGGAAATAGAAATTTTAACGTATGGAGACTCCGCCTGTATTTACCGCTTGAATATATTTAGCTAACGTTTATAAATAAAGGTTAGGTTTATTACTTATTGGAAAGTATCTTTACTACGGTTTTTGAGGTTTCAGACAGGAGTTTATCTTTTCAATATGACGACAACATAATATATTGACGCTGGCCAATCAAAAGCACTATTTAATCGATAAACTTCTGTAAAAAGACTCAAACACTGGACACAAATTGTAATTTTTAATCGAATTATTGAATCATTTCAATATAAATACATTTTTGGAAAAAAATTGTAACCTGATTTTTGTGTACAAAGTTGCTTTATCAAATACGGAAAAGTTAATTCCTATATCAACAGGGTATCGAAAAGAACGGAAATAAATGAAGACTTTCAGGGAGGAATTGCGAAGACGTGTGGAGATAACGGCCCCGGGCGATACCGACATTCTGGACTTGGAATTTCACTCTGTTTGATCTTTTTAATTTTATTTTATTTACCGCCGTACTCTGAGACATTTAATTATGATTAACCTTCAATTTGATGAAGAGTTTGACAGATAATATATGAGGCTTATGTCAAAATATTGAATTAATTACATATTTAAGTAATTAATGTTCTACTCTGAGTGCGGCAGTTAGAATCTATAGATTTTGAAGCATTGAAAAGGCGTCTTGACATTTATAAGAAAAGTTTGTAGACGTGCGTAGACTTTCGTAGCGCGTTGTAGCGTTTCGTAGAGCTTCGTAAACTTTGTTGCTACGCCGCAGCATATACGTAGAAAATCTTGCGAGTGTGTGTTGCACAATATTATGTCGAGATGTACTTTTAATAGGCCATCCAAAGTGAAATAGTCAACCCAACACCGCGGACGACAAGTCTGTCAATTTAATAATTATGTATCGTCTTCTTGTGTAGTAAATCAGAGTTGCAAATAATGCATTACTTTAGTTAATGCATTGACGTTTCATTACTCATTACTTCCAGTAATAAGTAATGAGAAATTTCCATAACTCATTACTTTTAGTAATGAGTAATGGAGTCAGTGTCAATTCTCATTACATTTTTTTGTAATGAGAAAAGTATCATCATTACATTACTCATTTTTAAATTTAATGTGTATTTTAAAAATGTACATAAAAAAATATAATCACTCTCGAGAATATAAGCACTCAAACTTTGACATTGACAACTCGGCAACTGTCAAACGTCGAACAAAAGCGGCCATAACTCCGCTCACAATAGGCCTAGAGGAACGGGATTTCTTCTAACATCAAAGGCAACACCTCGGCTACCCCCTCCCCGAATTTTAACTAAATCGGAGACATCAATTTTTTTTTTCTCAATTCTGAGGCCATGCAGGATCGAATAGAGGAGAAAAATCCAGGAAGAACAAGCCGAAGAACCCCATATCCAGGAGAAATAGTTGCCGAGTTACAAGCATTCAAACTTTGACATTGACAGCTCGGCAACTGTCAAACGTCTTACAAAAGAAGCCATAACTCCGCTCCCAATAGGCCTAGAGGAATGGGGTTTCTTCCAACATCAAAGGCAATACCTCGGCTACTCCCTCCCCGAATCTGAACTAAATCGGAGACATCAAAACTTCAAGGACGAATTTGGGGGGGAGACCCGGATATCTGAAAAGTACTCGAAAAATCCAGAAGAACGAGCACAAACTCGGCCCAATTATCCCAAAGGACGAGGAGACAGCGAAGGGTCTAATTTTCAGACATAAATTTGGCCGCCATTTTGAAAAATTTAAAATGTCTTCCACTATAGGTACTTACAATACTTTTAATAGTAATGTAATGGACAAATTTTACATTACTCATTCTTTGCATTTAATGGACAATGAAGGTCCGATAATGGCTCATTATTTTGTAAAATGGCAATGTAAGATACTCCATTACTATTTTTGTTTTATAATGAGTAATGTGAATATTCACATTACTCATTACTTTTTTTAATGTGTAATGGAGGACCACACATTACACATTAATCATTTACTGAGTAATGGATACCAAAAAAATTTCCATTAAAAAAAGTAATGAAAAGTGCATTATTTTTTACATTAAGATTTTTGCAACGCTGTAGTAAATAAAGTCTATAGTACGGGAGCCCTAGAACAATTTTTTTTTTTTATTACTATCAAGCAATTTTTTTGTGAGTAGCTTCATTTTGATAAGGCGAACAACATTTTTATCTGCGAAAAATCTTGAAAGTGGTAGCTAACAGAAATAGAAAGGATTTCATACTTTGACTTGGTGGTCCTAAGTTAAGTGGTTTAAGAGTAACATTGTCCTACAAATAGAACAATATGGAATGTTCTATTTGTAGGACAATGTTACTCTTAAATTATATAACTATTAACCTATCAATATACAAAAAATTTGCTTGTTAGGGTTCCGTTTTAGGGGATAATGGAATTATGGATTGTTCTATTTGTCCTACAAATAGAACAATCCATATTTTAGGACCACCAAGTCCAAGTATGAAATCCTTTTTATTTCTGTTAGCTACCACTTTCAAGATTTTTCGTAGATAAAAATGTTGTTCGTCTTATCAAAATGAAGCTTCTCACAAAAAATTAGCTTGATAGTAATCAAAAAAAAAAAAAAATTGTTCTAGGGCTCCCGTACTACTACTACACAAGAAGATAGACTTTGTAATAAGAAATGCATTGCATCAACACGTCACGTTGCAATGTTACTGACCTCGTGTAAAAGTTTGTAGAGGTGCGTTGACTTTCGTAGCTCGTTGTAGCGTTTCGTAGAGCTTCGTAGACTTTGTTGCTACGCCGTAGCATATACGTAGCAAAGTATGTTGCGTTATTTTTACTTTTACTGTAGTTAATTAAATGAAAAGTGTTTTGTCCATAAAATTTTACAACAACAAGCTACAATTATTGATATTTAAATATCCTTACTAATAATATAAACGCAAAACTTTGTAAATACACACTGTATGTTGCACTTTCGAACCAAAACTATTAAGGACATTTTGACAAAATTTGATTAGGTTATTTTCTAGCCTAGAAGCTATTGCTTTGCAGATCAACGATCTTTCGAGACAAAATTTTTTGTTAATCTGTGTTTAAAGTAAATTTTTAATGACTACCCTCAAAAATGAATACAATAATATGTTATTACTTATTTGTGAAGTGTTATAATATTTAGTGCCAAGTTTTATATTTTCTGTAAGCCCATATATATACGCAGTACGCTTAGAGTTAGTGAACTGATAATAATTGTATGTCCCATTGAAGTAAATTAACAGAAAAAAAGGCTTCCGAAACAAAGACAACATCTAGCATATATTTTCGTGGTAAAACTTCTCATACATTTCCTACTCTTGGTAGCACTCTGTATAATATGGCGTCGATTAGAGACCGGTTTCTGCAGGCTGCACGATGCAATTTGTTGTATATAATAAACAAGGTGCGGGCGAAGGCGTGCCGCGTGCCAATCGAAGCTCCTGTAGGTAACTGTAGTGTCAATGCAAAATTGTTTACCCTTAAGCACTCGAGTGTTTATGATTAAATATCAGGTGTAGTTACATACTAAATTGTATATTTCTTTGTATTATGAAATGATGGCGGCTAATGGTGCACGGTAAAGTTTCTATAAGCTTATGTTGTACCATCAATCGTTGTTAATTTATTTTGTACTTTTATTAATAAGTAAATAAATAAATAAAAATACTATCCCCATGTCATCTGTTTGTGTTTTCCATCTAATTAGGTATTGGACAGTGCAATGAAATACACGGGGACGAGGCGCAGTGCGTGTAACGGCTATATATACCCCGACACGGTCACTGGGCTTTAGGACAGACCTCCATTCCAATACGTCGATTCTGCTAAATTATCTCGCAATTATACAGGCTGTAACAAAACTAACGGCCTGTTTCATCACTTCCTGATAAGTGTCGGATAGGCTATCCACCACTTAACTTGACAGATAGAGTATGGAGAATCTGTCAAATAAGTTGTGGATAGCCTATCCGGCACTTTATCAGAAAGTAAAGTGTTTATGTGTCCCAAGTTATAGTTCACTGTGAAAGAAAAAGCGCTGAAAAGCAAATTTTTTTTGTGATTTGTATGGACAAGCGGCCCCGCGCCATGATTTTTTTCATACAAAAGTGAAAAAAAAACTCTTTCAGCGCTGCTACTTTCACAGTGAACTCTGTATAGAGGACCCATACACTCCTAAAGTATTATCACTTACTTTTGTTACACCCTGTATAGTTTCGATATAACGTCGATTCTGCTAAATTATCTCGCAATGATACAGTTTCCATAATATGGTTACGCAGTCTCGGTATAATTACAAACGGAGGAGTAATCGTACATTCAAAGAAATATAATCAAAACCTAACATAAAACCTCCCCATTTTTGGAAGTCGGTTAAAAGATATAATATGTATCAGGAACAGGAAATGTCAAATAATGTTTAACGATACGATTGGTAAAAAATATTTAAATCTTTTTTACGTTTGTTAGTCTTATATGACTCATATAAGACTAACATAGTATGAGAATATTATTTTTTAATTACTATTTCTCATATAATATGAGAATTCTATTATGATGTTAGATATTATGATCCGCATTGATTTTAGATTAAATTAACAGAATCCGAGTACGGATTTTAAATATTTAATACCAAGACGATTTCTCTTATTATTGATTAGTATAGAATTGCAAAAAATATATCGTATTATCTACATTTCAATATCTACTAAAAAACAGTATACTGTACAATATCCAATATCATGTTCATCGAAATTAATAAGAGATAGAATAAAGTCGACCAAATTTCGTATTTCCGAACGAAAGGATTTAGCTCCGGCGGTTTTATATTAAAAAAAGTCACATAACAAATTGCTTTTGTATAAGCACAGCCGTATAATTGCTTTTTGATTGACGCTTCGGTCGGGATTATTTCATTGTTAGGGTTCCGTACCCCAAGGGTCAAAACGGGACCCTATTAATAAGTCTGTCTGTCTGTCTGTCTCCACGATGTATATCGTAAACGGTGATAGCTAGAGAGTTGAAATTTACACAATTTATGTATGTCTGTTGCCGCTTTAACAACAAATACTAAAAATAAAATAAAATAATCAATATTCAAGGAAGTCCCCATACAACAAACGAGATTTTTTGATCTTTTTGTCCTCAATTAAATTTGCACTTTAATAATAATTAATAATAAAATACAAAAAACACATTTTTTTGGCCTATTTTGGCTCTATAATGGAACCGAACCCTTCGTTAGCGAGTCCGATTCGCACTTGGCCGATTTTCCCAAATTGATTTTCCATTCCACATACTTGTATGGATTAATATAACGTTTTTTGTCGACGTCCATTATCCAATATTTAGGTTTGCTCCTAATAGTAACAAACTCGCTTACAAAGTTAACGTTGAAATTTAAAAATTGTTCGTCCACGAATACCTTAGAATTGTAAAGTAAAATACTCTGTAATGTATATAGGACGAATATTTAAGTTTATATTATTCCAATATATATGCTAATATTATAAATGCTTATTGCTTAAGTGTGTCTGACACTTGTCAGACACACTTAAGCACACTTTTCTGTCTGTTACCTCGCAATCCCTAAATCGCTAAAACGATTTTTGGAGATACTTTAAGTCCCGAAAAAGGACATGAGATACATTTTATCCCAAAAAAATGTACGGTTCCCGCGCGATAAACTTATTTTGGTGCAACAGAGTTGTGCACGTCATCTAACATGTAATAAACTTGCTTACTAAGTTAACGTCGAAATTTAAAAATAATTCGCGAATGCCCTAGAATCCTAACATAAAATAGTATGTAACGGATAGTGTAATAAAGATTCGGCCACATTCCGGTATAAAACGGCTGAACCGCAAGATATTCTCTAATGTCAAAGGCCTCCGGAAATCTATCATTCCGATTGTGTGCTCGAGGAATGGATACTCGAAAGACAATAGAGTATTCCAACCTTTTTCTCGGTACCACTCTAGCATTCTAAATAGTACCACCTCCCCTGACCCCTCGATATTTAAGTTTTTTTTACAAAATGAAGTTACAATTAACACGTAGCAACTAGCAAACTTACTGCCGCACTCAGATACATTTAATTATGATTAACCTTCAATTTAATGAAAAGTTTGACAGATAATGTATGGTGCTTATGTCAAAATTTTCATTAAATTACATTTAAGTAATATAATGTTAACTTAAGCTTTCCTGCTTCTTACTCAGTGGATGCTAATTTTAGCACATAAGTTACTTTTAAACGCAAGCTGATAAATAAATAATATAATTAAAAAAAAAAACTATGTTTAACGTAACTTTGATATCTCTTTACGCCTCCCAGGGGTGCCAGCCGTGCTAGCATACGCCAACGAGAAAATTTTGTCTACACGTTTTCTCGATGTTAACTGGTTTATCTCTTCATCTCTATTGACCCTAACATGACATACATTTTTTCTCGTACGTCTGTCGTCAAAATTAGAGATAATTTTGTTTTTTTTTTTTATATGTGCTATTTTTGTCTATATACTAACGAACTATATACGATGGAGAAATTTATCTCTCGAGTCTCGACATACGCATGTTAGCGAAAAAGAGATATATATCGATATCGACAATATCACTACGCTCGAGAGTGAGATATCCACGAGATATCTCGTTGGCGTATGCTAGGGGGGCATGCCACTGGTTAGAAATTCCTGGAGTATAATCAAAACGACAACTAAGATTCTTTTACAGTTCCTTTTACAGAAACTTGAGGGAATCAAGTTGGTTACGCATATTGCTGGCTCTGTTCGTCATAAAAACTCAAAATAACGCTATTTATTATAACTAGCTTCCGCCCGCGACTTCGTCCGCGTGGAATAGTTACTTTGAATATATGAATAACGTATTTATTTGGTTAAGGATTATTATCATGTTTAAAAAGACACCTTTGCAAATAATGCTTTATTTTAAAAAAATTTGGCTAGCATAAAAAAGGTAATAGTGAGCTAACCTTTAAAGATAATACATACTGTCGGGGACTTTTTTTAAACTTTTAAAGGGGAACAATTCTGTCATACATGATTTTTGCGAAACTTTAACCGTTTACTCTCAGTAGGAACAAATCCCTCGATTTCGAAACATTCTTCATTGGTGCTCCGCTCCTATTGGTCTTAGCGTGATAATATATATTCTATAGCCTTCCCCGATAAATGGGCTATCTAAAACTGACAGAATTTTTTAAATCGGACCAGTAGTTCCTCAGATTAGCGCGTTCAAGCAAACAAACAAACTCTTCAGCTTTATCAGGGCGAGCGAAGCGTGCCCTAGTATATCCCACAACCTAAGCACTTTTGTGGTACACTTTAAACTAGAATGCCTATTGATTTGTGCTTTAACATAGTAGTTTTTATTTATATATGCTGCTGTGTTATCATCGGTCAGTCAAGGTTTGGTTACTATTAAAATATAAAAAAAAACTGACTTAAAGATTATTATTATATACCACGCAGAAAAACGACGCGAGCCCTCACAAAGCTCGGCTTTCAGCTAGTAATATTAGTATAGATTATAATAGGTATAAGTATAGATAAGCTCTTGAAGTGTCGCAAGTAAATAGGTACTAATAAAACCGTCCGTTGGAACATTCAAATTTTCAACTCATACCGTGCTAGAAACAAATCATCCTCAAGAACTAAACCCAGCTTTATCTAAGCTACAAAAACTCGGTAACGCTTTAAAACCCTTTCCTTAAGTAAAACGTCTAGGACATTTGACGGCGAACTCCGAGCTCGAATTCGTAATAAAGTATAGTAATTTTCTTTATTTTCGAGTAATAAACCAGTCTTTATATCCCATATCGTGGTTTATTTCGTACTTGTGGTCTCGAACTTTAGAATCCTACAGATACCATCACGAAACTGCTGCTTTACTGCAGTAATATCGCTTGAATAAATCATTGCATAAGGTAACAACCTGTTATAAAATCGTATGTACCTGAAGAACCTTTTCTTCTTATTTTACAGTAGATAAATAAAAGTATATTAAAAAAACCATTGTCAATAACCAACCCGATTACAATAAACTAAAAAGAACGGAACATGAAATGGCGGGCAGAGAAACAGGCAATATTATCTTATAAGATAATAATGAAGACATGAGTGGAAGAAGCAGGTAACAGTTTAAAAAATGCCGTTTTTTACATAAATGGAGGCTTTAGTGTCGGGAAAATGATTTGAAATAAAAAAAATGTGGATTTTATGTATAGCCAGATATATTAGCCAGATGATGAAGCAGGTAAGTTAC
This sequence comes from Cyaniris semiargus, assembly GCA_905187585.1. NCBI lineage: Eukaryota > Metazoa > Arthropoda > Insecta > Lepidoptera > Lycaenidae > Cyaniris > Cyaniris semiargus. The sequence goes on along the minus strand of LR994554.1, from coordinate 8,038,671 downwards.
AATGTTTGTTTAAATTATAAGGGAAAAAACTAAGTAATTATTGTTCTTAATATGTTATAAAATGTTACTTATCTGGGTCTTCCACTCACGACTTTAATTTAGCTTGTAGGTTTTTATTGTTCGCAATTTTTACAAGGCAACGCTACATACAACTAAATAAATAATTATTTATGTACGAACCTTTCTCGCTCTTCTTACAGCAAAATAGCATCATAATAATATTTGGTCGTGATTGCGTCAGTACAATAACAGTAGTAGCTCTATCTACATACTGATTTCACTTGGTACATACTTGGTGAGATACTGTTTTTTATTTATTAGTGTAGTCCTACTTCATTTATGTCAATTCTAGCTGGCCCGGCAAACGTTGTTATATTTCCTTCTTCTTGAATCAGTCAATTACGAAAAAATTCGTCAAGTGCGAATCGGACTCACGCCGAAGGGGCTATAGAGCAAAAATAGGTAAAATTGTGATTTTTTTATTCCCTTAAATAATTTTTTTGAGCTCCTTAAATATTTATTTTTATGTTATTATTAATTATTAAAGGGCACATATAATTGAGTATTTTGTGAAAATTTCCAGTGCCTACCTGTTGCCCTTATTGATATCGAGCAAAAAGATCAAAAAATCACAATTGTTGCATGGGATTGACCCCTTCAATATTAATTATTTCATTTTATTATATCATTTTAGTATTTGTTGTTATAGCGGCAACAGAAATACACAATCTGTGAAAATTTCAAAAGTCTAGCTATAGCGGTTCTTGAGATACAGCCTGGAGACAGACAGACAGACAGTGGACAGGCTACGAAGTCTTAGTAGTTTACCTAAAGGGTAAAAAGGGGTTCTGTTTTTACCCTTTAGGTACGGAACCCTAAAAAAGCATCAAAATCCATTAGGTTAGATATAAATCTTAAGCGTACACAGGAAAGCGACTTTGTTTTATTGTAATTGACTGTAAAATCATTAAAAAAGTGGGGTATTTTTGTACATTGTTTAAAAAATTTCAGATGAAGCGAGCAAAAACATGGGCATAGAAAAACTCCCATCAAAACATGAGCTACACAGTCAAGTCAAATGAATAACAATAAGGTCGCTTTCGGCTCGCTGTTAATGCATTCGTTCCGAGCATTCCGCGTTAACCTTTTGTACCCAGACAAAGCCGCACAAGAAATATACAATTTCACGTGAAGTGCTAGTCATAGCATTCTCATTTTTGTCAGGTTTACCCTGCACAAAAATGTATATAGTTTTGCAAATAAGGTAAGTAGGTATGTTAATTAAAACGTAATTTGAGCCTTAAATTTACATAAAACGACGCTTTTGAAAGACAACATTCTGATAATGAACATTTTCGCAATCGTTTCACTCGAATATAAAGTCGAACGTTTTGAGCGTCAATTTTTCTCCAAGGGCATACAGGATAAAGCGGGCTTTGGTGAAAGACAACAGCGCACGTGCGCGGCCCACGGTTCGGCCGGAGTCGACGTCGGCCGGCTCCGGCGTCCTGCCCGCTCAGCGAAACAGTCTCGTGCAAAACATCACATGCAGACACCGACTTACACATGAATTCACGGTCGCCGCTTCTTTACATCGCGCCACGGTCGCCGGCGGGGAAACGTCACACTGCACAAAAACGTATATACACTTCGACGGTCACCCTCGCACCTCGGATACTATTTCACGGGCTAGCACGAGTAGTTTGTGGTAGTTTGTGAGGGCGTGTGCACGGTCTGCGGCCAGGTATCCGGGGAACAGCGCTCGCTCGGGCCGGCGCCGACACTCGACAGCCTCCGTCGCAATGGCGAAGCGGCCGGGTACGCGCGCGCGCCCTGCGCCGCCCGCCGCCGCCCGAGTCCGCCCGACCGCCCCCGAGCGCGCCCGACGGGGGTGAACAAACCCGCGCGCTCCTTCTAACGTAGTGACGAGGTTAAAAAGGATTTAGACTTTCTCGGGATGCTTTACGGTTCGATCGTCCGCCGGGCTGAATCGCCCACATCTGGATGAATAAATGAAATTGATACGGAATAGAGCACCGGAGACGTCACTTTTGCTACGATATCGAGCGAGTTATCTTTTCATTGCGTACTCGACGACAAACACTAAACATAACCTAGACAGGGAAAATTAAGGTTATAGGTACAGTCAAAATCTGTTATAACGACATCGAAGGGACTACTCATATTTAGTTGTAAAAACCGATAGTTGTAACAACCAGCGACAGGTATTAATAGGAAAAATAATATATAATATGTATATTCATGTAGGAAATTAAACCACGTTTTGTTTACTTCAATACAAACGTATAATATAAAAGGACAATATCATTTTTCCATCATTTTTGTTTGCATAAAATCTGTAATTTTAGTTTGTTTGGAACACTTGTGTCGTGCATACACATTTTGTAATTCACGTTGGATTTTAATCAGCGTATCGTCACAATTTCCCTGCATGTGGAACTGTTTATTAAAAAAAAAACAATCTTTCGTAATACACTAACAGCATTGAGACCGTCAATTAAAGTTGGCACTGTAAATTGTTCTTCCGAGTCTTCCTGTTCGTTTTCATTTTCCTCTTGAACTTCACGTACAGCGGGCCTTGGGGCTACGGCATGCATGTGCTTTGTTTCTAAGAATTACAAAAGACCCTAAAATTTGTTTACTTTTACAATAATAGCCATTGACCATAATACTGTGCCAGATGTGGATACTGTTTACCTATTGAAATTTTTTACAATACAGCTGAGCCGGTCGTTCTACAGATATAATTCTCCGAAAACATTAACCAAATGTGGTCGCTTAATGCGGTATGTCGTAGTAAACAATGTCGTAAAAACCAATGTTTTTGATAAGGCGGTCATATAGCATTCAGACAGAACCTTTGATTTTGGTCAATTTAACCGGTATGTTGTTCTAAACGATGTCGCCATAAACGGTTTTGACTGTATTTATAAAGATTCGACTCCACCTTGAGTGCCAGTTTGTGTACTTACCATTATTTAAACTACGAACAACTCAAATACTAACTTTTCGTGATAGTTTTCCATTTTAATTTATAGCTTACCCCAGGCCGGCGCTCGGCTTTTACGGTCACGTTTAAAGCTTCATATTTCGCAAAGGGTTCCAGGGAAACTATAAATAGCTCTCACGCTCAAATATCTCTTACAACCTATATGCAGCTACATGGCGCAGTCATCTGGTTTAATCTGCGATTCGATTGAATGACTAACGCATTCATTGAATGACACCATTCAATTTAATGACTAATGGACAACTCGTCAAGACGTTAACTGTGACGTTTAACGTTTTGACTAAAAGTCATATAGTGAAGTCGTTAAATGGGATGCTATAATTTTTCAAGTAGACGTTGACGGGGTAGTAATAGGTAAATCCACGCTGTTATATTATTTTATTACAAAATAAGACAGTTTAAAGTAAATTTAATCGACATAATATCAACACAGTGCTATCAGTGGTGCGAGCTGTTTGACGCCATATTTGTTTTAGTGAGTACTAGCGACGCTGCGGGAAAAAAGTGAAATACGTTCAATTACCTGACTGATTTCATGTCCGCTATATTCAAAGGGCTATGTTAAAAATCGCTAACTAGTTGGACGTTAAGTGAAGATCGACGTTCGGACGAGTCATTCAATTGAATGGTGTCATTCTATGAATGCGCTAGTCATTCAATCGAATCGCAGATTGAGCTAGATGACTACGACATACATACCACGTCACACGAGATAAGCGATTACATCTCTACCTTTTGTAAGAAACAAGAATACACAATATAGGTACTTAGTTTTACCAACTTCCAAGTTTTTGGAACGAAGTTCCTTATCGCGCGTTGCGAAAGGGGGCTAGACGGAAAAAATTAAGACCAATAAGTTGTAACGACACTTTTTGCCACAGACATAGATCAAGATAGATACCGCATGTGTACTTCGCGGGACATGCGGTATCTATCTTGAACTATGTCTGTGCTTTTTGCTATAGTTGTAAGCCATGCGGTCTCTCTCTCTCTCTCTTTTTTTGAGTGTATATGCAGGTTTTTTGTACATAAAAAATAACTTCGCTCCATCCGGGTGTCCCTTGACACCTCTCAAGTTTTATTTACAAAGGCGCTCGAATAAAATCCATCGAATGGTAATAAACGAAATTTTCTTAATGCAAAATATATTTAATAGCTGTAAATTATAGTTATTTTAAGTATGATAAACCAATAACATTTTTCAGACGAATATTAAAACGAGGAAACGAATTTTCGGACCAGTCTGATTCGTCGAATGAGGCCTCGGAATAGTATCCATAAGCCTTAGTGAATTTTGGTGACTAAATTGGGTTTTTGGCAAATTTGTTGTGGCAATAACACTGTAACAATGAAGACAAATCTATTGACACCTCATTTGTCTCCATCGATCGCGGGCGGCACAGATACACACACTCTAAATAATGAACTGTAAATACCCTTTTGCTTTCCTCAGAATGAAGAAAAACTTGCGGAATTCCACTAAGGAATTCTTTCAAGAGGCACTTCAAAAAGGTCAAAGTTCAAAGGAATTTGGCGGACGGTTTGTAATAATCGCAATCGTAGGCACTCAAGGGTTCACGTACACTAGACTTACCGACAGGAACGTTACTCGAAAACGGTCATTCAAGTCGACTTAAGCCAACTACTGCTGTGCAATTTCTGTTTCTAATTCTACTATTTTAATGCAACATACAGCTTCGCTACTTGTCCGATCTAGTCAGTTTCTACCAAACTATCAAAATTTAATGATATTCTCACGAAAAGTCAATTAATTTAGTTTGACACATGTGAATATCATAATATGATTTTTTTTCTCTCAGGATTTTACTCACTGACCTCCATTATACAAGTACGCTGGACTAATGATACCCTTTGAAATGACAGCTATTTTTTGTGGCACAAAAAAAAGTGGGTATCATAGGTCCAGCGTACTTGTATAATGGAGGTCAGTGATTGGGGGGGGTCTAAAAATTATGAACATCGTGCGATGTACTTTATGGATGCTCGTTTTCAAGTAAAATCACTGACCTCCATTATACAAGTACGCTGGACCTATGATACCCACTTTTTTGTGCCTATTTGAAGCGGAATAAGCGCCCCCAGTGAGCGGGAAGAGAACTAAATTTGACGTAACTTGCAAATGGCCGCTTAGTCGTTATTGGTTGTCATCACTAGTATTAGTTCCAAATACCCCTCTACTGCTATCAGCGCCAATATGGCGACTTTCAAACGTCATTTTTACGTCAAATCATAGACAAATATATTTGGTCAATGGTCAAATTTAGTTCCTATGCCTCCCATCGGGGGAGCTGATTCCGCTTCAAATAGGCACAAAAAATAGCTGTCATTTCAAAGGGTATCATTGTCCAGCGTACTTGTATAATGGAGGTCAGTGCCCCCAATAGTATGACGTCACAAATTTTCAATTTTACAATTTTAGATCTAAAAATTAAAACCACCTCGATATTTTAAATTTCACTGTTCAATTCATTAAATAATGAGATGTCACAAATCTTAGGACCCCTAAGTTTTATCACACCACACTACCTTTAGGTGTGACATACTTTGTGGATGGCCCCAAAAACCAAGCAGCGCTACTGCTGCATAAAAAAGTAGTATCGAAATGCCAATCGAAATGTTTTTGTTGCAGGGATTTTTGCCACAATTTCGATATGATATTTCGGCTCAATTACTCAAACTATAAATTTAATGCAAATATCCATATTATTCACGGCATATGGTACGGGAGGTAGCAACGTTTGAAAAAAAAGTATTTCAGGACGGCTGATTTTGTGATATTATGTCGTCATTCTTGCTCTTCTGGTTACAGTCTGGGTGGTCTGGCTGCTGGTAGTAGTTGCGTTCATTAGTGCGCAACCTTTTTGTCCTGGATTTTAAAATCATTTTAGTATACATACTGTATACTTAAATTATTTTAAATGATTTTAAGTGATTTTAAATGAGTTAAAAATCATTTTAGTGAGCAAGGAGTGCTTAACACAAACGTAATAATTACGACAAAAATAATAATACTTATTTAAGCCTGGCCTTTAACATGACAAGAGCCAGAAGCGAGAGATTGCCATTTCTTTTTATCAGGCGCTCCTTATATTAATACTTAGCATCACCTGGATAAATGAAATGCGCACTAATGAACGCAACCACTACCGGCAACCAGACCGCCCGGACTTTAGCCAGTAGAGCAAGAATGACGACATATCACAAAATCAGCCGTCCTGAAATACTTTCTCGAAAACGTTGCTACCTCCTATACTAATATCCATAACAGGGAATCATTGTATAAATCTTTATTTACATTTTTCATGACGCAGCAAAATACGACACACATATTGCGAGCATCTCCTTTTAGGGTTCCATATTTTTATCAAGCAAAATCCTAATACTATTTGCAGTAAATATTATACTACTCAGCTTGTTTTTTACCGAAATTTAGATTCATGCAAGTCTTTATTTTCTTGAAAATACTTTAAAGAATATTTCAGAGTTAATTATTTGCCTCTTTAGCTACGAATAATAAAAACTTTTATTATTCGTAGCTCTTTATAGCAACAAAAAAGATTCATGCTGTTTATACGGACGTTTCTATCATCCAATGTTTTGTCCTTATCAGTCAAGCAACTTTTCTATGGTTACAGACAAGGACAATTGTAACGACTTCGTACGCAATAATATCATGTATATTTTAATTAGTAATTATCAAGGCAAAGTCTGGGTGCACGGTAGTGCACCCGCCGAGACGAGCCATTACTCTTTCTCTAAATAAATTACACTCAATTGCACTATCTACTATAACTAACTACCTACAACTTGATACATGATCGCAGTACATCAATGATTGTATCAGTGGAACTGCCTCAGATAATGATTGAGTGGCAAAACGATTAAAACGACACGAATTGATAACCCTGGGAAAGCGGCAGATGACGCCGAGCAAAAACACCTCACATAGACTTCACTTGTACAGGCGAGCGCTACACTGCATAGTGCATACACTATATTTTACTCTTCTTTTCGCATGTTAAAGGTAATCCGTACGCTGCCGATACAGTGGACGTGGGTACTGTAAAAAATTTATCCATTTGATGCTATACGTCCTTTGCGTACGATACCATCCTGTGGACGCTTACCTTAAAGTGTCACTTTGTGAAGAGTTATTCTTTACTAGGCATTGGCTGCATCTTCGTTTTTCGCGATAATCTTATGGCGGAAGCCAAACATTTCTCTTTAATAAAAATATGTATCCTATTTTCTTTACCGTGAGTAAAACTTTAATAAAGTAGACACTAACCGCCGTACTCAGAGACATTTAATTACGATTAACCTTCAATTTAATAAAGAGTTTGACAGATAATGTATGGGGCTTATGTCAAAATTTTGAATTAATTACATTTAAGCATAGAGATATAACGTACTAGAGGCGCCATTGCAAACAAAAAACATGTCACACTTGAGGCATGAGCGGGGTGAGAGGCGGGGCGGTGATGGCTATAGATCAGTACCGCAGAAGTGACAAAGTTTTGTGCCTACACTCGAATGAACGCAGACTCTATTTGAGTAAGTGGATAAAATAAAACAAAGATTTTTACTTAACATTATTAAAAGCTTTTATTTAACTTGCTCTGTATATTATTATGTACATATTATTAAATATATTAGTACATATTATTATGTAAGTTCGGGTGGAATTTTTGAACTCAATTTCGAAGTATGTATGTACATATAATGTTTTAACCGATTTAGCTGAAATTTTGTATACACGTTTGGTTTGAATGACAATGCACGATACAGTATGACATCACTATAAATATAAAATCACCGACCCTATATCCTATAATAACAGTATGGATATTAAATGAAAGAACTTTTTGAGAATAACTCGAAAACGAATGTAATGTCATTCTACATCCAATATGGCGGCTCATCTAAGATAGGGGAATACAAACAAAGTTTCGTTTATTTCTGCATGACTCCATTTGAAATACTTCAGAATTCAGATTATGAATCAAAATCACAATATCATCTAGATAAATGGGGTTTTAGTATAAATAGCGAGGAATTCCCTCGATTACTTATAGATCCCATCATCAAGTCACCTTTTTTATGAACATGGTACCAAATTCGGATTAAACCCGATACAATAGCGAAAAAATCTTGAAAATCGGTCCACAAATGGCGAAGTGATCGTTGAACATACAAAATATGTAACCTCCTCCTTTTTGGAAGTCAGTTAAAAAACATCATCATCATCACTCTACTCTGAAGTCATCACTCCGAAGAAATACTCCGCAAATTGCCGAGAATAGAATATAACGTAGCCTCAAAATTCCGAAAATTTCAAAGGTCGAGTTAACTCCGAACCTGGCGGTAGTGATGAGCAAAACAAGACTCAGACAGTCTTGGTTTTGGTATTTCTAGCACAATATTGGTCTTGAACTTGGTCAAATCTGCCTGATATCGGTCTTGGATTTGGTTTTTTTAGTTATAGGATAGTCTTGGTCTCGGCATTGCTTTTTTGCAAGACCAAGATTGAGGCTGCAAGACCGATTTTGCTCATCACTACCTGGCGGCCATACTATAAGTATGGCCGCCAGGTACGGAGTTAACTCGACCAGTTTTGGAGCTACAAACCCGCCAGTTTTGGAGCTATAAACGGTCGAGTTAACTCCGAACCAAGGATTTCGAAAATCGGACCACAATCGGCTGAGTAATCGTTGAACATACAAAAAATAATAAAAATAAACATACATACAGCCAAACGTATTACCTCCTTTTTTGGAAGTCGGTCAAAAACCAAAATACTACATACCAAAATTTTGCAAAACCGTTACAGCGGCTTGGGCGTGAAGAGGTAACAGACACAGAGAGAGACAGACAAATAGACGGCCGGACGGTCAGACAGACGAACAGACAAACAGATGGACGGACAGGCCGAGAGACGGACGGATAGACAGACAGACACACTTTCGTATTTATAATAATTATATTATAATAAGTATGGATCCAAAGTCCACTACATATTTACCTTATATTACTTAAATATTTATAAATACAATTATAATGTACGCATGTATAACGTACACGTAATATCGTATTTATTTTATTACCAAAATACAAACTCGTCTACGTGAATACTTCATTCATCGTCGTCTCATCATAGATATCTGTATTCTGCCTACATTCCCCTCTGAATCTACTACTCTATGACAATGCGAAATGGCGCGCGTCTTCTCCTAGTAATTGAATGTTCGTATTTTAATTGAAAATAATTAAATAAGAACACTAACCGATGAAATGTTATTCCGTCGCATTTGGAAGTGTTTTTGGATATTACAAGGAAACAAGTGTTTTTGGAATTATTTTTACAGTATCATAAGACACACCCAAGGCATTTTTGTGACTTTTATTTTGTATTTTTATAATTGTCATACGTCTAGTGCGCAGAAGAGCTCGCGGCCGACTAAGTGCGCTGCGTCTATATAGATTCTGTTGAATGTGACCAAGCATTGCGTTGCGGTGTCAAGTCTAGTACATAGTACTTATATGTCAGTGCATTTAAGTAATTAATGTTCCACTCTGAGTGCGGCAGTAAGCCTCCTTCCCGAGAATTTAAAGTATTTCCATACATTTCATCAAAATCGGTTGAAAAAAAGAAAAATTATAAAACGAGTTTTGTGAGGTTATCCAAATAGATGAAAACCTACGAATATAGATGAAAACAAAATAAACCTGTTAATACACTACTAGTTTTCCTGGAAAATACATGGTCGTAGACAAATAATTGTTGCAACACAAAATCTCAGATAGCTTGCAGATAATTAAGATCTCGAGTAGACTAAATAAATAAACAGTATACAGTATTCCGTTTTCCACGCGACTGTACGCTATACGAGTTCGTAGAGAAACCCAAACCAAATTAGATACGCTGCATAAATCACTCTTATTAAGAACACATTATCGATTTTGCGATAAACATTCTGCAAAGTGATTTTGCCTCGTAATTATATGAAAGTTGTTTAAACAGCCTAAAGTAAGTTGAAATAGCTTAGTCACTTTAAGTAAGTAGCGTAGTTAGGTCTCATATATTGTTGGGAGCTTGTGAGAAATTTTGTAATAACGTAAAGTGTAATGCTCATTATTATTATAAGCTTAGTTTACCTAAAGTCCGAAGACTGTAAAGAAATGGATATAAATTATAAAACAATATGTATTTATGGTATTTATGGACAAAAAACAGAGCAAAGCGTCAATGAGCATAGGCGTACTCCTAGAAGATAAAATCGACGGCCCCATAGAATAAAGTCGTAACTGCTACTTGCAAGATTTTAAGTAGCGCGCATAATAACCCCAAGTAGGAATTCAAGCGCAAATTAATGTTATTATAACACCTTAAGTTGAAAATTCTTACTGAACCCTTTTAGCAATGTTGCATTCTTGTATTATTTATGATTTTCATAATTGTTTATACTTATTTATGGAAAAAGTGTATTTTATATTACTTAACGACGTTGTTCTATGAAATACAGGGGGGCTTATAAACACAAACGACTATGTACCATGGTTATTATAATTAAAATATAGGTTGTATGTGCAAAAACAGCTTTGTTTTTCGGATTTTAGTACTTTTTATATATTGTCATCATCATCATCTTTCTATATGTAAGAGTCCACTGCTGAATATATAATAATGCTTCAACCGAAGTGAACTCCCGATTTTTGTACTACCTGCATCCAGCAGTAGCTGCTGGATGCAGGGGCAAACCTAATGAGCCTTACGCGACACTGACTCCACTAGGTTGGTGTACTCATGGTTTTGTGTCCAACTTACCTCACGTGCCTCACTCGGCGCTGCTCATCTGCGATGACCTCGCTTTCCCCTCGGCTGCCGCACTTACCTTGCGCGAGATCCAGGAAGACGTCCGTCGTTCTTTCACTTTAGAGTCAATGGGAATCGGTACTAAACCGCGAGAGAACGCCGAGGACTTACCTTGTCTCCGTTTCTCGACGAGCACGGAATCCTGCGCGCTGGTGACCGCATCGTCGCGGCACGCGACGATGCCGGTTAACGTGAAACATCCCGTCATACTCGACGGCAGGCACCACGTCGCGCGCCTTATAGTCAAACAATTTCACGTTCGTGCTGCCCATGGTAACCATGAGACAGTAGTCAACGATTTGAAGTAGAAATATTGGATTCTGCATATTAGGTCGACCGTAAAGCGTGTAGCTAATGTGTGCTTTGTAGGATTAGGAAAGCGCAACCCAAACCACCTAGAATGGTTGACCTACCAGAGGCACGCTTGGCGCATCACCAAAGACCGTTTAGTTACTGCGAGATCGATTTATTCGGTCCTATCGAAATTGCAATCGGTAGAAGAAGGGAAAAACGATATGGTGTATTATTTACTTGTTTAACTGTCAGAGCCATTCATATTGAAATCGTATCGTCTCTAACAACAGACTCGTTGATAATGGCTCTCTGTAGGATGGCGGCTAGACGAGGATGGCCGCTACACTTGTATTCTGATAACGGTACGAATTTGCGAGGTGCCGATACCGAAATTCGAAAGTCTATTCAAAATTTAAGTCCCAACACATTACAGTCGACCGCGATTAATTAAGGCACAACCTGGACCTTCATACCTCCCTCCAGTCCGCACTGGGGTGGGGCATGGGAGCGTCTCATTCGAACTGTCAAAAGTTCACTAAAAGTCATATTAAATGAGCGCACCCCCCGTGAGGAAGTTCTACTCACACTGATAGCTGAGGTCGAACAGATAGTGAACGGTCGTCCGTTAACACATGTGAGCGTGGAGCCAGGGCCGGAGGAGGCCCTCACGCCTAATCATTTTCTTTTAGGTTCGTCGTCAAATTTACCGGTGTTAGGGGAGTTCGACGACTCCGATTTATTTTTACATAAGCAATGGCGTATAGCGCAACACCTTGCCGATATATTTTGGTCTCGCTGGGTAAAGGAGATGCTCCCGCAGCTGATCCCTAGGAGCAAATGGACCCAGGAAGAGACACCTCTGAAAGTAGGGGATTTTGTTATCATCGTGGACCCAAATTCTCCACGAAACTGTTGGTTGCGGGGAACAGTAGAGGCGGTCATGTCAGAGAGGGATGGGCGCGTCAGAGTGGTGGACATTCGCACTAGGGCTGCAATACTAAGACGTAGAGAATTTGGGTCCACGATAATAACTAAATCCCCTACTTTCAGAGGTGTCTCTTCCTGGGTCCATTTGCTCCTAGGGATTAGCTGCGGCAGCATCTCCTTTACCCTGCGAGACCAAAACATATCGGCAAGGCGTTGCGCTATAAGGGCGAGCTGGAATGAGCTTCTTGGTTGCGTAATTCTTCATAATCTGTAAAATTTATGAAGTTATTATACATTGCAGTTCTGTCTTGATGGGCTGTTCTGTTCCCTACACCTACAACATGAATATAATCCGCAGAACCAATCTCGTTTGTGTATATACGATACCAAATTCGAATTAGTTTTCAAATGAACAAAGTCTTATACACACATACGACACTATTAGATAGAATGTCTTCCAAAGAACAAAATTGTTTGTATACATCCGACACTAATTTCTAGCTACTTTTCCAATGAAGAGAGTCTTAAGTTATTATACGCTACGGAAAATAAAAAAAGTATAAAAACAGTTTTTATTATTAAACACGACATAATAATAAGGTACTGAAGTTTTGAGTGTAATAATGCCAATTTGGAATTATAACATTTTTCCGCTGAACAAAAATGGATAGTAATAACAGACGGGAAATGTTACATTTACACAGATTAATTCAGAAGTGTTGTTAAAATCACGTTATAATTCAAATTATTACGTTTAGACGACGGAAAGTTTTATACAATAGTAAAAAATAATTGGCATAACTTTATTTTTGCCACTTTCATTTCTATTTGTAAAGTTTAATGAATCTCGGAAATCACTTTTTTTAATAATTTTATTTAAAATCATCCAACTTCGTGACGCCATTGTATGAACAAAAAAAAATCTCTTTTATTTTAAACACAAAAAAGACACGCTCTTTAACAAAATACGAAGGTAACCGTTGATGGTCGTAAACACGTCTGATCCGCGCTACATCGGCTTATATGAAGATGTAACGCAGCGCGCGAGTCGCCGCTTGTCATGAACATGCTCTGATATGAATTAGCTACTTTGTACGCCGAAGCGTTGTACAGATACGATTATGTTCAATTCGCTATATCTGGCAATATAATCATTTAAAAAATAATAAAAACAGGGTCATGTAACTACTATTGAGTGCAGTTCGAATGTGAAATAAAACCCTACGACTCTATTCTATGGGACCGTCGAAATAAACGTCAATTTTCCTGGCAAGCGGGAATTAAAAACGTGTTACCTACTCTGCGCAAAATAAAGTGTTGGAAACAAAATATATTTTCAGACAGATTAATAAAAGTCAATTTTCATGATTATTGTTGTTTTAATATACAAGACCGACCATCTTCTCGAAACAGGTATGCTGCCCCCCCCCCCCCCCCCCCCCCCCAGCTAAAATCCTGGGTACGCCCATGTCGATGAGTGATGACCAGTGACCAGTGATTATGACGTGAACACTGAGCAAGCTTAATAATAATATGTTCCAAAACGGATGTATTATTACTAAAGCTAAGTTTTACCAATAACAGGTACACCCTTTTCAGTGGTCAGTAAAAAAAAAGTTTCGGTAACTGAATACTCATAACACCTGCAGTCAGCATCTACCAGTATTCCTAAATGTGGTAAAGTACTTAGCTTGGTGAATTCCACCAGGACGTCGGCAATGAAAGAACTTAATAAAATGAATCCGTTGTCGAACAATCTAGAAGCGTGGTGAAAAACAAATGAGGTCTCATTTGTTTGGATCGACTTATCGTTTGTCTCATTATCACCGGCGTCCCGGCGGGCCAGGACCAGATGACAATAATGACCCTTTTTCTACGTCCTCTCGATCAGCACTTTCGTCCTTTCTCATCTGAGAAATTGGTAGTGGAAACTATGTGACTGTTTACTCCATGTGTTTCAAGAAAATCGTATAAAGTGTATACAAGTAGATTTATAGTGGCTGGATCGAGAGAAATTTCAAAAAAGCCCTTTAATTGTTCTTTATTAACTTGCTCACGAAAGCCCTATTGTGTATATGGGTATTTACACCGTCGTCCTGTTAAAAAATGAGAAAGCGTTGAATTCGTGCGTGATTGACAGAGACAAGTCATAGCGTTAGACTTTTTCAAAAATTTAATTTTAATAGCTAAGATTGACATTGATTGCATCCCAATTTAAAGTGATTTCTTTAGTAACTACTTACCAAAAGAAATAACTGGGTGTGTTAGTAGTAACAGTTCTTGGAAACCAATCCTTAGAACGCATCCAATCGGCTCAGATATTCCCAGTGACACCTAACACTCCATCTTACCGTCAACTTCACTACAATTTCTAAAAGCGATCCGTAGTTTTCCACTCTTCCTACACGTGTTGTAACTTGACAAATTCACGTATAAACAACCCTTACATTTCTATACCACACGTTTGTTTGTGATTACTTGGTCTATACTTATAACATTATGTAATTCGAACATTATGTAAAGTAACAAAAATATTTCCGTTTGGTACCCAAACAAACAACACAAGTTCTTTTCTTTAGGTACTTAGCACGCGGGTGTAAAGCGTTTATAGATTATTTAATAATACATAAAATTAAATATTAAATTATCTATACCTATACCTCTCTTTGCATTTTAAAGTTTTTAAAATGCAATGACAAAGGTATAGCTTAAACTACAGATAGATTAGCTGCACAGGCTTGAGGTATGTATTATGTGCTCAAGCACTCAAGGCTTCGATCACATATATGCTTGAGGTTACAAAGACTTGGTACGTTTTTTGCCGTCTTCAACTACATTTTTGCTGCAACTTATGATATAACTTATGATATTATAATTATTATAAATTCAATAATAAATTAAATCAATAATAGGAATTGATAATTATAATTACGGTCATTACGGTTATTATAATTACGGTTATTTCATAATTGAACAGTGAGTAAATTATGTATATTACATAATTTAGGTATATTACCTAGCGCTAGGTATATGTTAATATACCTAGCACTAGGTATATTAGCTTTATGTATTAATATGAGTATTCAATTATAAAATATATTATTAGGTCAAGTGCCAATTTATAATGAGGTAAGTATGCTTATTATATTGTTTTGGTAGGATATGAATATTTGTTTTACCGTTACGTTTATGCAATTTAAGAAAAAAGATGTCAATAGATTAAAAAAAAATATTTATTATTAGCTACTTGAACATAATTTTCGTCGATTTATTATTATCTACAGGCTGTAACAAAACTATGTGATATTGTGCGCTTTTATAATTTTGAACGTGACGGTAATATCGCGGACGTTCGCGGTAAAACGATATCTCAGGGAAGTAAAATGCATGAAGGTATATGAAGACGCTTTTAAATTTCCATCGACGATAACGTTCTAACGTGCACGTTAGAGGCCATGACGATGTCTACACTCTTCTGAACTACACATAATTGCGCCTCTAGATGATGGCCCATCGTAGTGGCCCATCACGATGGCCCAGCGTGTGGAGGACGAAGTGGTAGGATGGCTGATGGCGCCAGCGATGGTCGTGGGATGGCGGCGGTGTCGGTTTTTCGGCCGCACATCAAAGGGAATGGCCCAGAGATGGCGGTCCGCATCTACACGTGGCCCATACCAGTCTGTGCCCGAACGCGGTCGAGTGAGAAAGTCGTATGACAATTTACGACACCAAGTAAGGCACCGAGGTGTACCTGGTATACCATGGTTCGGAAGATGCTAAGAGAACTCCTGACTCTTTAAATATACAAGTTTGGGAGTTTCGGCGTTGTTTTAAGAAGGGAAAGCATATAATGCTATTATTACATTCATTATTATCATCATCATTACTACCTTAAACCATTATTTTAATTTTAGTCTCGAAATAATTATTCGTAGTTTATCCTGGATAGGTTCATATTAGGAGGGAAGTGATATGAAGTTCACCGGATCATCTGGTGAAGTTATAAATTATTGAAAAATGTACGTTTTGCATTGCCGCAATGGCTAATGCTTACACGTCCATCTTGAAAGACGTTTAGATCACAATTCACATCTGAACGCGGCCATCATGTAGAGGCGTTGCAACCATTGTATATCCATCGCATGCGCCATTTGATGGGCCAGCGCTGGTCCATCGTGTAGAGGAGCAATAACATCGTGCGCTTTTATAATTATTCTGGACGATAATATCGCGGACGCCGATTTCCACGGTAAAACGCGGACGTCGGTGTCCAACGTTAAATGTCCTGTTTTGTTTCGGTCTGTCTGTCCGTCTGTCTGTCCGCGGCTCACGGCCAAGAAGACTTCATGAGTAATAATTGGGTAATAGTCGGTCAACAAAAAAAAATGTATTCGGAGAAGTATAAAGGTTCTTCCTCACCGGGAGCATTCGCTTGTTACAGAGTCGAGCATTGCAATGTGCACCTTTACTTGTAATGATACAAAACCGATCATTACAGCAATACAGCAGTGTGTAATATCTTGATACAACTTGTAACATCAACTAACTATGGAATGCTCAAAGTCGAATGTTACATTACACGCAAATGCTCGTCAGTCAGGGAGTTAGTATTGTAATCTTTAATGTTACATTACACGTGTAATGTAATGCTCAAAAACAAATCTATAATGTTAACTTGCAAGTGAATGCTCGCGGTGATCCCGGCGCGGGGTAGCTTTTCGTTCAATTTCCTTTGAACGTAAGTAACTGAGATAGCGCGTGGCCCGATACGCACTTGGCCGGTTTTTTTTTTATTTCATAGTTCATACTAGCGAAGACAGCTTTGTTGTTGTTGACAGGCATGCGTATTAGCAGGGCGCGGGGACCCGGGCTAGGAAGTGCGAGCACGTGGCTCACTCACACATTAATTAATAATTCTTGTAGCTACGCACTACATAGCAAAAATATCGGGCGGTTTTAGAGGGAAGTTTAGTGTGCCACGTTATCGTAGCGTTATGGACGTGGAAGTTCACGTTAAAACGTCTTCAGGCATTTTACTTCTCTGTGCTATCGTTTTACCGCAGACGTCCGCGATATTTCCACCACTTCCAGAATTTTAAAAGCAAACTGCGGTGCGTAAAATTAAAAGGGCATTTAACGTACCCAACGTTTTATCGTGGAAGTCGGCTTCCACGATAACGTGACGCCCAGAATTATAAAAGCGCACAATACTTTAGGGTGAGTATGTGTTCCTTGTAGAGAGTTCACTGTCAAAGTAGCAGCGCTGAAAGACAACATTTTTCGTTCACTTTTGTATGGGCAAGCGCCCCAGCGTCACAAGGTTCCTCATACAAAAGTGATTAAAAAATTTGGTCTTTTAGCGCTGCTACTTTCACAGTGAACTGACTACGAGGAGCACGTACACACCCTTAAGTATTATCACTTAGTTTTGTTACACATTGTATAATATTTAGTTCATATTATATCTAATTTAAAAAAAAGCATGTTAGAAAGATAGTAAAAGCTGGATTTAATTTTAAGGTCAATGAATCCCATGATTAAATACAGAGAATGATAAATGTACACAGAGAAAACCCTTTTACTATCTAGGCCATATCCATTACACTCAGTTACTTCTTATTCATTTTTCGTCAGTTACAACTAAAATCCGATTAAGCAACCTTTTTATAAATGTCTAAACTTACTTTGCTCTACATCCAAAAATAGGAAAAGCCTTTTACTCGTCGAGCAGCCAAATAAACTTTTATTACGTAACAGAATCAAAATTTTATTTAAATTTTTATTTCAGAATTGTAATCATAATATTTTAACATCAGGTAAGCTATAGTCTATAGTCGCGTCACTGACGTCGACAGTGTTATTTTTATACTCGAGGGACATTTCAAAGGCGTCGCACTGGTCCGTCAGTTTGTCATAAAAATAACTCGTATTAATCGATTGTCTTGCAAAAGGTACACTAGATTTTCGTTTCACTGGACTCTGATTCGGCGTCGAACAGTTTTGGTTGAACGTGCGACGCAAAATCGACTTTCGTAAATTGAACTTCTTATTGAATATCAATTTTACATACGCGTCGTTGACTTTAGTCGTAGTAGCTGCTGTTTCTCTAGAAGTAATTTTGTCTATGATATCTGATAAGTCACTCTCTGGCACATCATCTCGACTAACATCTAGGATGCTAAACCCTAATTTATTGGATGTTATATTTTCTTTATCAATATCATCAAAATAGACTACATCATTGTGAAATGAAATATGTTCCTTTTGATTATCTTCAAATACAAAACTATTATCTTTGAATATAATATTTTCTTTTGGTATATCTTCAAATAAATTATCATTAATTTTCTCCACACTAAACGAGTCTGTATTTTGTTTATGCACAAATATGTTCTTACTGTAGTTTACAGATTTCGTTCTATTCGATTTTCGCTTCTTTGCTGGTTTCAGATAACTTTTTATTGTATTCTTGTGTTTGGTTTTACCATTATTAAGTTTTCTTTTTAATTTGTTGATAGAAACACTGACTTGTGACTTATTAACACTGATATCTGCCACTTTCGAAACACTGAGGTTACCTAAGGATCTACTAAGTTCAACAAAAACATCATGTTTGCTCTTTTTCTTAGGAGCTTTCTTTTTAGTTTGTTTAGGCACTTTTTCAGTATCATTATCATCTTTTTTCTTCTTAGCCCTCGTTTTTTTCTCCTTTGGCGGCTTCTTAATCGATTCTTCGTAAGCTTCGACTAAGTCTGGATGATATTTACGCATAAGGTCCTGTCTTTCAATCGTTGTCCATACATCAGATGCGTCTTCACCTTCTACAAGAATAATTTCTTCTTTAGTAAAACAGTAGCACATACAGAGGGCAAAGCTCCTTAAGATACAACTATTAATATTACGATTAAACTTTTGTTTTAACGATAAAAAAAAATATATAGTTACAATTTTTCCTTCACAAAATCTTTTAGCGTTTATTAACGTCACAAAACCGATATATCGTTCTCTTCCTATCAATCGATCGATATATCTTTTTATAAGAATTTAAAAATGTATTGTAGTTAAAATTATGGAAAATTTTATAGACATTACCTTCAAATTGGTCGTCAGGAATGAGAGCGTCATAGAGTCCGTCAATATCCTCCCACAGTACTTCGAAACTTGGCACACCTGATAAAAGTTACATGTATTAGAATTTAGAATCTGTATACACAAATACTTTATTAATTACAATGTAAAATTAAAAATGTACAAGACCTGAATTCACCAACGTCGTTTGTTGATAGTTGATTACTTATACAAGTTAATATACTTAATAGACTCTTTCTTCCGAGAAGGCATTGGCATTGGAGAAGGCATATTTTGACAACCGATTACTCATAGAGACGTTGAACATAAGGACTGAAGCTCAGTTTTTGTTATCATAGCTTAGCGAAATTACCTTTAGGAGTCCTTTTCTTCTTTATAGCGATAGGCTTGATGGTCCTGACAGGTACGTGGTCTTGTAGGTGCCACTTTGTCAGCAGGGGTAGGAACTTCTCTACGCAATACTTCTCGGGCCAATCCAACTTGTGTGACATGATTTTCTAAAAAAATACATCAATCAATGATAATCATAAAAATCCAAACTCCATACAAACGCTAATATTTTTATAACTTTATGTCTGAAGAGTCAAAAGGACTCTTACACCGCTGAACCGATTTGGATGAAATTTAGGATTGATAAAGTTTTAGCAAGGGTTTAGGTCTATTTTTATCATAGAAAAAGTGCGATAAACGAATATCTGTGCAGGCAGAGTTGAGTGGTAAGTGATTGAATATTGAATAGTTAAAATAACTAAAGTCTAAAATAATTACAGACGGTTTTAATCAGATTTACTCTAGCATGTAAAAAAGTTTATCTACAAAGATCTCTTAATATATTAATTATTATTTTCAACAAAGAATCGAGTCCTTGAAAATTTTAACATAATAACAACCAACATAACTATCATCAAACAACAATGCAAATTAACTTCAAAACATGAACCTCAACAATTTGTCAAGTCAAACTATAATTGAATTTCATAACAATGCTCACAAAATAAATACCACGAATTGTATTAAGCTGGGGGTCGGCATTTTGACGGCCCCGACGTCCACGTCTTCGGGCGTAGTATCCAGGAATTCCTTCATAACTTGGGGCTCCGGGAAGGGCATTCCGGCCGACAGGGCTCGGCTGCGCAGCGAGAGCTCGCGTTTCGCTTCAGACACTTTTAACCTACAAAGGATGGGATACAATTACTTTGTCACATGCAAAAGTGACTTTTTCCTATCCAATTTTCCGTTATTTTCGGCACCGTTGCGCTTAATTTTCTTCATGGCGTGATATGATAATATGAATTTTACGTACTAGAGGTATGTTACATTGAGGTAAAAGGTAAAGGCAGTATGTTAAATCTATACTTATATTATAATGCGGAAGAATTTGTTTGTCTGAACGGGCTAATCTCAGGGACTACAGGTTCGAATTGAAAAATTATTTTTGTGTTCGATAGTCTACTTATCGAGGATGGCAGGGTAAAGGTACGAGTCCACCGGATCGGAATCGAAGCGTTCGGAGCAGACGGCGCATCACACAAATTGTTTTAGTAATAATATCTAAATGCCAAAATATTATATTGCTTTAAATTAGTGCATAAGAACAAGGTTGCATTTCTCCGCTTTGCGACGCCGCAGTGACGACACTCCGACGTTTTCCATACTGTATATTTTATGTTATACCGGATTAATGTGTTTTGATGACGGATGAGATGAAGTGGGAGGGTAATTGACACGTTGCGGTGTCCCTGTCTTGCATTTTGCTGTCGACCGTCACCGTAACACAGATAAGTCATACAATGCGTTGTTACATTCCGATGACGCAACGCTCTACCATGAAGCAATGTGGCCTTGCACTTATGTCAAGCCCAGCCAAGAACTATGAGTAGATCTACCTCTTTCCTATCAATGAAATTCTCTATAGTTTAGCAGAATAAAGTGTCCGGTGTCGGTGCAGGCGCGGCTGGTGGCGCAGACGGGGCAGCCGTGTCTGTTGTGCGTGCGGCCCGCGTGCCCGCAGCGGTCGCACACGCCCGGCGTTGTCACCCAGCGGGCTAGCTTCTCATACTGCTGGACTCGCTCCCACATAGTACTAGTACTGTACTCACTTGTGTCCGGTGTCGGTGCAGGCGCGGCTGGTGGCGCAGACGGGGCATCCGTGTCTGTTGTGCGTGCGGCCCGCGTGCCCGCAGCGATCGCACACGCCCGGCGTCGCCACCCAGCGGGCTAGCTTCTCATACTGCTGGACTCGCTCCCACATAGTACTAGTACTGTACTCACTTGTGTCCGGTGTCGGTGCAGGCGCGGCTGGTGGCGCAGACGGGGCATCCGTGTCTGTTGTGCGTGCGGCCCGCGTGCCCGCAGCGATCGCACACGCCCGGCGTCGCCACCCAGCGGGCTAGCTTCTCATACTGCTGGACTCGCTCCCACATAGTACTAGTACTGTACTCACTTGTGTCCGGTGTCGGTGCAGGCGCGGCTGGTGGCGCAGACGGGGCATCCGTGTCTGTTGTGCGTGCGGCCCGCGTGCCCGCAGCGGTCGCACACGCCCGGCGTCGCCACCCAGCGGGCTAGCTTCTCGTACTTTTGAGGCTCGCTCACCCATGACAGTAGCCTATAGTGTTATTTTTAAAGTAAGTTGGGGCTAAGTTACTTTGTTCGGTTGTAAGTTATGGATTTGTGCCTATGGCTTTAAACTTTTCTTGTGTTACCTATTTCTGATCAAAAGACAAACAACGACATTTAAAGCCTAACTTAAAGAGATTCCAGCATTTTTTTAAGATACCAACAGTAATAAAAGAAAAAATATAATATCATACTTACCTAAAAACAACCTCTTCCTCTGGAACAGTATGTAGAAAAGATACAACGGTGTTTATTGATGAGCCACACGCGCCAACTCCGTAATCACAGCCACACAGTAAAGCCAGCGCGACCATTTTCTTGCGCCCAAAACCTAAAATACAAAATATATTAATTTAACATTCACTATTTTATTAACATTCCGTTTTTTTAACTTTTGTGTAGGTAAGGCCGTTATGATACTAGCGTTTGGCGAGCGGATTTAGGACGGAGCGGCCACACAGCGAATACGTTGCGGCTGCGCATCGAACACGTCGCAAACACGTGGCGGATACGCAGCGTTTTCATATCGAGTTCACAAAGCACAGAACGCTGCCATCTAGTTGCGCGTTCCCAACGTATTCGCGACGTATTCGCGACGTATTCGCTGCGTGCCCATCCCGCACCGAATCCGCTCGCCAACTGCTAGTATGATAAGGCCCTAAATCGTTGTCATGACGATGGGTCATCACAAAGAAAAAATTAGTCTTTCAGCGCTGATACTTTCACAGTAATCTCAATATGAGGGACACATACACACACACAAAGTATTAGTACTTTGTTTTTTTACACCCTTTATGCACTCAGCACTTGACTTAATAGGAATTTTGATTATTAAGGGTACAGCAAATATAAAATAAGTATGTTATAACATTGTTCAACAATACTAGAAGCACTTTCGATTTCTTCATCCAACAAGCTCAACTAAAGGCAAACTCATGTACTTACCATTATTTTTAAACATGACATCAGCATCGTAGACATCTACAGAGCCGTTGAGCGCGCCGCCGCCCGCCGAGCTCGACACGCTGAAGTTGCGGTACACGCGCCGGGCGCCGTACGCGAAACAGTCCGAGTCTTGAGATATTACCGCGTCTACTACCTGATAGGGAAATCATGGTAATTGGTATGATGGCTGTCTCTAGGTCTTTAGATAATAATAAAAAATGTTGAAAACTTTAAAAAAAACATCGAACATGTTACAGCCCAGTACCAACTTTACTAAAACTGTTTTATTTGATACTAGATGACCATTCCTGTTCTGTGTTCAACTAGGAATGTTTCAATAGTAAAATTGGCCAAATTCAGCCGTTCTCGAGTTTTAGGGTCACCGCAGATATACAATTTCAAGTTGGCCGACTATCATACAACTAAATTCCATAGTATCACAATTTAATTGGACAACTTTTTAATTGTAGGTAATCGGGGAATCGCGGTTCTTATACAATTGGTGTCCAATTATTTAGTTGTACAATTTAGTTGGAAAAATGTGCGAGCTCTCATAAGTCGCTATAGCTATTGGTATACTATGCGATTTAGTTGGCCAACTTGACATTGTAAGTCTGCGGTCGCTCTCTGCGAGACTAAAAAAAATTAAATTAGTTTTTATTTAAATGTAGATTTTTGGCATATTTTGTATTGTATTATACATACTATCTTTATCATAGGACTGATAAGAACTATCTAAAGTTTTTAATTCTTGTAGGAATATATATAATAGCAGAATGCTATTCTACACTTTAGTAAAGTCTGGCTTAATACAATGTATCATGATTTGCCATCAACATACCTCATTCTAAACTACCAATCATTAAGGTATATCATGGTGATTGACATCAATAGAAAATAGGTATGGCATGTAGTCTGTAGTTATATTGCAGTTTCATATATTTTATAGATGTGCAGACATTTTTGCAATAGTTAAAAACTTTAAAAAGTGCTTATTAAAAAGAAAAGGTTATGAAAAATGAATGGTACAAACACCTTTGGCATTTAACCTGGCGCAAGTTGCTTCAGCTTCTCCATCTCCTTTTACACATCTCACACCCATTGTTTTCAAAAGATTTTCACACTATAAATAACATAAAACCATAATAAAACTTATTTTAATGTTGTAGTTAAAAAATATATTAATAAAACTAATATTATAAATAGAATAAATTATCCAAAATAAATATTCTTACTTCCTTAAGTACACCCTTAAATCTCTTTCTTGTGACATTTCCCTCTTTGTTTTTACTGTTACCAGATTTTGGTGCTGCGCCTCGGAATTGCAACGCATTTCTCGCTGTCATCACATCTCGCTTAAGCTCCGGTGCATCCCCCTCCAGCACAAATATTGGGTTTATGTCGGCTAGTAATAGGTACATGGTTCTGAAGAAGAGATTTCTAAAAGTGGAAAAAAATATATAGGTATATTTAGAACTTCTCAAATCTCCAACACAAATACATGGTTTAACTGCCGCACTCAGAGACAAACATTAATTAGTTAACTGTAATAAAATGAAGATTTTGACATAAGCCCCATACCATCCCCATACATTATCTGTCAAACTCTTTGTTAAATTGAAGTTTAATCATAATTAAATGTCTCTGAGTGCAGCAGTTAATGAGCTCAAAAGGTATGTATCAAATTTACTTTAAATAAATGTTTCTAAAAGAGAAGCAAGCAAGTTTAAGTATAAAAAAAGATGTATGGACTATGGTAGTACCTTAAATAAAGTTTAGGCTGAATGTGATAGTCAGTAACATTTTGACTGTCGCAGACCCATCCAGACAAGTCAACCGCAAGAGTCTCTCCTTTTATCTTGAATAATTATAATAAACGGGTTTTTAATTAATAATTGCCTTATTGATTTAAATATATTAAATCAATTAAGGAGAGCAGGAAGAAGAGGAAACCCATCGTCCGCAACTACCGCGGCACCGCACCTTATGTGCCCGAGCTGCGCCTGCGCAGCGAGGTGCCCGCGACGCCGCTCTACATGTCGCGCCTGCACTGGTCCATGACGGTCGAAGACGTCGTAAACTACATCCGCGAGAAGACCACCTACACCTTGAGGCTGGAGCGTCTGCACGTGGTCTGCACTCTCGCCACAAAGTGAATTTCAGTTCCTTTATGGAGAGAGTGCCGACTCAAGTTTTATCCATCTTCGAGGTGGAGGAGTTCTGGCCCGCCGGTGTAGTTTACCGGAGATTCCGGAGGAGGCTCCTGAACGAAGCGCTCATCACGTCGCCGAAAGGGACTACGTGATAAAGTGTAGTGTGATTGTGTGTATGAATGTGTTTATAAATAATATTATACTTATATTAGGATAAAATTGTTCGGCGTGCATCCGTTGTCTGATTGCCATAACACAAGACGTTGGTTTTTACTTATGGGTCCCCGAAACGATCAAGTGCACTTGACAAGTCTACGTGCTTGAAGTGAATATTGATCGTTTACGGCGTTGACTTGACAAGTCCCGTCAAGCATCTACGGGCTGGACCATACTTGATAAAAATTTTGATTGACGGCACTTGAACCACCTTGCGCTTGATGCGACTTGACAAGTTTTTATTCATTTGCGGCCGGAACATCGAAGATGGCGGACAACGAACCGGACCGAGACGTGGCTTTGGCGGCAAGCGCCGATCTAATTACCGAGCGTGATTTTGTGTTATTATTAATATCTCTCTACAGAGATTATCCTGCATATGACTGCAACGGAGTTCAGATCCTGCCTGCTAGCTCACCCATATACACATACTCATACCAGTCACCCGCACCACATCAGTCACGATCATCTGTGCCATCACCAAAATATGTTCACCACTCAACTTTGACATACCAGTCACCCGCACCACATCAGTCACCATCACCTGTGCCATCACCAAATGCATTCCACTCAACTACGACACACCAGTCACCCGCACCACATCAGTCACCATCACCTGTGCCATCACCAAATGCATTCCACTCAACTACGATATACCAGTCACCCGCACCACATCAGTCACCATCAGCTGTGTCATCACCAAATGTTCACCACTCAACTTTGACATACCAGTCACCATCACCAAGTGGGCACCACTCAACTTTGACATACCAATCACCCGCACCACATCAGTCACACTCACAAGTCATAGGCAAGACACCGGTGTATGGTACTGCCAAATCACTCATAATTGTGCCATCTCAACCTATGCAGGCGCCAAGTCTATCTCGTGAACAGCCCGTAATGTTTCATATACCAGCTATTGAAGAAGAAGAATCACAGACTGCGGCTAAGTTCTTACAACACTTCTATTCTTTTTAGTAACTCCTTCGACGAATTATTTAGTTTTTGTTATGATTATTTTGGTTAAGATAAATGAAAATAAATGAATATCATACATACCCGAATATTTTCTTTTAACTTTTGAATTATAGCCATACGTCTCCTGTATTATTAAATCCAAAGTACGAGGAGCAACAGCACACATAAACTTTAAATCTTCCAAGTCCATACCAGTGACCAAGTACCTTAGAGTTATAGAGAGCCTTTCGCTGGCAGGAATAGCTTGTCGCATATTGGTATCTTGCTTTTCGATATTGGGTCGAATCAACTCCAACAATGTTTCAAAAGATTCGTTGTCCATTCGTAGAAAATTTTTATAATCGTCGGGCTTAGTTGCTTGAAGAGTTCTTTGCAAATGTTCATGCGTGAATCGATATCTCATTTTATGCCATTCCTTACACCATCGCCTCTTTCTTTTCTCTTTTTCTGTGATCGATGCCGCTAGAGTTATAGCAAGGAATACCTTGTCTGCATTGGAAACCATTATTAATTTTTGCGACGAGCACTTTCCTGGGCACAGGACGGTAAACGACTGCGGCGCGTGGACTTGACGGCACCTTCAAGTCGTGTCAAGTCCCTCGTCAAGTGAAATCGTCAAGCACGTAGACTTGTCAAGTGCACTTGATCGTTTCGGGGACCCATTAGCATGGGATTAGACGACGTGATGTACGCTTTTATACTATTGTAAATTATTGTATGCTTAATAAAGAATTTGAATTTGAAAATTGGAATTAATAAGTTTAATATAAAAAAATATATAAATGAATTAAGTACCTCATGCAAAGACTTCTTTTCACTAAACGGTGTCAGAACGTTCCATAAACCTTTTATTCCCATTTTCACGGCATCAAAAATGTTTTCATTCGGTATTTGTAATATTAAAAACAACAATAAACTGTGGAGGTTTTCATTTTGGCTTTTCAAAAATTATTCAATTTTCAAATTAACGACAAATAACAACAGCTGATCACAGATTAGTCAGCTGATGCAGCCATGAAATATGTAGTCAGTGATGCCAACCTGCAGATAATTTCAGATCAGTGGGGAACCAATAGAAAATCTAGAAGTGTCTACCGTCGCGCCTCCTGGTGGAGATTTAAAAAAGAAAACAACCCATTACCGATAGTTGTCTACCCATACGCCATCTAGTTACTAAAATGAAAACTGTTTGACAATCAAATTAAAAAAATAAGAAAATGCCTCAATATTGCTAGAGTCAATTTCTTTTCTCACTTTTTGCCAATTGCCATCAGATTCTAGACCTGATGAAAATAATAAAATGGGGCATTTTCTTATTTTTTTAATTTGATTGTCAAACAGTTTCCATTTTAGTAACTAGATGGCGTATGGGTAGACAACTATCGGAAATAACTATTTCAAATGCCAGGTAATATCATCAATAATTGCTCCAAAACTGGGCAAAATAATGTAAAGCTTGATACATTTCAATTTGAAAAAGACACAATGATATTCCAACGAATAGAATAATAAAGTTATTATAACGATGTTTTAGTTAAAACTCACGGAAGAAATAGCCCTATTTATCGTTATTCACACCAAATGTCACAGGAATTATAAATTTTGGTTTTGACAACATCTTACCTGCACTTGTGCACGATAACGGATATTTAAAGGCCAATATTTTACCAATAATGAACATCAAACACCCAAATAACACAATTTGGGAAAAAATAATAAAAACCACACCAACAATAAAAAGTAGAAGAAGTTTCAAAGTAACATGGCCGCCAAAACTTTTTCAGTTGTCAGTTTCCAGTTTGACAAGTTTTTATTATGTCAGCGTGTTCCTAAACTATTACCAGTATACTGGCTTAATCGCTTAGGCCAATGATCGCTTAGGTTTAAGATATTTTTATTTATGTCACACTTGACAGTACACTGAAATTTTTAGAAACACAACCAATATGTAGTCAGTGATGCCAACCTGCAGATAATTTCAGATCAGTGGGGAACCAATAGGAAATCTAGAAGTTTAAACGCTACGTTTTGACTTGTGTCAGATGCAGCGTTGCCGATTTGTGGGGAACTCTCCAAACTGCGGGAATTTCAAGTTGATTGGGGATTCATTGGGGATTGGCATTATGTGGAGAAAATGCGGGGATTTTAACATTTTGACATCTTTTTCAATAATTAGCAAAATATATTTCATCATTCTACATTGAAGCATCGAACATTTTTATAATCGATTGATCGTAGTCGATTGACAATATTGTTTATGATCAGGGGATTTGCTTTTTCCTGTTCTTAAACGTCTGATATCTGATGCCCATTGCCCAAATATAATGCGCTGGCTTTGTACAATAATTTCTGGCTGCAAGATAAGGAATTACAAAACTGGGGGGCAGTGTCAAGTTAAACCCTTCAAAGAAAATGCTTTCCACAAAATATAGAAAAGAATATTAAATATAATATTATGAAGGTATTATTTCTACAATATATTTATATAAAATGTATCGCTATTTTCATAGGTCACGGCATCACGCCACACGTGTGAACGGTTTGACCAAGTTTGCTACTATTCTTTTTTTTTTTTTGTAGTGTTTTTTTTTTCAGCTGAAGGTTCTTGTACGAAAAAATTAAGAAAGTACCGTAACGTGAAAGTTGACACAAATAAAATAAAACTTATTGATCATGATAACTGTTTGAGATTTTATTATTATTAATTATACTGTGGCGGTACCCACAATTAGCCTAACATTCCTGCATCGCGCTATCGAAGTTTTCTGAGCGCATCGCTATATATACGACAGCTGAAATGTATCACGTGGGCTCCGGCCTGACCGAGCATAACACCTCGCTCGGTCGAAAGATCTTCCTTTGTGGCGGCCACGCATATCCCCACAATACTAAAAAAAACTAGGCCTTTGCATCCGTTGTGAATGATTTATACAGTATTTTCAGAGCGAAGTAACCACTCCTCAAATACTGTAGTGCCTGGGACAAGATTTTTAAATGACCGTATGGTTGCCAAGCACATACGGCATTCTCGCAACATAGTCGGCCTAGTCCAGAGGAAAGAACTAGTCAATACGTCTGGGACCAACCATGTGCGGGTTTCCTCACGATGTTTTCCTTCACCGTATGAGAGTCCGTATTATGTACTTGAGATCAGAAAATGTCTCATTAGTACACGCCTCCACCCGGGATCGAACCTGTACCCTCTAGGAGTGCGAACCAAAGGTTTACCCATTAGGCCACGGACGCTCTTTCTTAAACTAATGCGAATTATAATCAGGTAGTTGAATATTGATTCATTAAAAAACATGTGTGGGGAATTTGTGGGGAATCAGCAAATTTTTGTCCCCAATTTAGGGAATTTGACCA
Source organism: Cyaniris semiargus (assembly GCA_905187585.1). Classification (NCBI taxonomy): domain Eukaryota; kingdom Metazoa; phylum Arthropoda; class Insecta; order Lepidoptera; family Lycaenidae; genus Cyaniris; species Cyaniris semiargus. The sequence continues at coordinate 8,009,159 of LR994554.1, read as the reverse complement.
TGATTTTTGCGGAAATCTAATAATTAGCATTGGCAACCCTGGTCAGATGGCATACCGCTGTCATTTGTCACTGAACTTGACAGTGACAGAATCCATCACAAATGGAATGAAAAATAAATATAAACAAACATTAAACATTTATTTTGTGCTATTTGCGTAATTATATGCGATAACGATAACGTAAAATAATAAATATGTATGATGAAAGAGTTTCGGCTGAACCTTCCTACTAGCATTTTCGTTAGTTATCTTTGTATTTGTAAGATAAACGACACTTGAGAGGAGCGTCAACAAGATTTCTTATCACTTTTTTTAGATAAGAGATTTTAATTAGTGTAGTAGTGCTTGAGTATTGCAAGAAGCTGTAATGGCGTATTTAAGGAAATTAAATAATTTGTAAGTACATAGTAACATCGGCTAAAGCAAAGGTTAACTTTTAACTTTGCCTACTACGTACTAATATGTATTCTGTGCTACTACGAATATATTATTAATATAATTATTACGAATATGTACTCATTTTATATCGTTTACAGGGTACCGATATGTATAACAAGTCACAGTGTGAGGTTCAAACATGTGCAGAGCTTAAAACTGGATAAACATATACGTCCCATTGATAAAGTTCTAATAGCCAATAGAGGGGAGATAGCATGTAGGGTTATGAGAACTGCAAAAAAATTAGGAATAAGAACAGTCGCGGTTTATTCAGATGCTGATAAACATGCCATGCATGTTGAAATGGTAATGCTTTACCTGTTTCTTACTGTAAATAAATTATTATTATAATTTGAAATAGACAAAAGTTATGAAGTTGTGTATCATTATTTTATCAGGCCGATGAGGCATTCCATATTGGGCCAGCACCGTCTTCACAAAGCTATTTAAATGCTGAAAAGATTCTAGAAGTTGCCAAAAAGTCCAGCAGTCAAGCCATACATCCGGGCTATGGTTTCCTTTCAGAAAATGTAGAATTTTGTGCGAAGTGTGCAAACTCCGATGTTATATTCATTGGACCTCCTGCATCAGCTATAAGGGACATGGGTATTAAAAGGTAAGTTATATAAATGTTATTATTTTAAAATAACAGTTGCATAATATATATGACTTTTAATTTTTTGTTTTAAAGCTCATTATTTTTAACTAATTTAATCAAAATTTATTCAGTGGTTTGTGCTTCGAGGAGTTACAAACACATTCTAAAAAACAATCTATACCTAATATTAGTCATTATTTTACTTTTCCAGTACATCAAAAGCTATAATGTCAGAAGCAGGTGTGCCAATAGTAAAAGGGTATCACGGAGAAGACCAAAGCATTGAAAAGTTGCAGGCTGAAGCCAAAAGAATTGGGTTTCCACTAATGATAAAAGCAGTGAGAGGAGGAGGAGGCAAAGTAAGTTTAACTAATAATATGTAAAATATTATCTGCAGAAATATTGAAATAGTCTATGAAGTCTAATTACAACTTTAAGAATAAATGCCATGATGTTCTGACTTAATTTTTTTTTATTTAAGTAAATACTTAGTTGTCAATTTCCTAACCTCTTTTGAATTTTACAGGGCATGAGAATAGCAATGAATGAGTCTGAATTTTTAACACAACTAGAATCAGCAAAAACAGAATCATTCAAATCATTTGGTGATGACAACATGCTGTTGGAACAGTATATTACTGATCCTAGACATGTGGAAGTACAGGTATGACATCACAAATCATTATCTTCATAATAAACTTTTGCTGTTGGTAAACAGAGAATTTCATGAGATATATATTAAGTAGTCTTCCTATGACTGATAATTTATTTCAAAATCTACTCAATGTAGACTTGCCTATAGAGAAAATGCGCAACAATGGAGCTGACGATGGCATTACAAATCCGAAATTTAAAATTGATATTTACTCTACAAGTGCTGCCTTTAATTACTGCATGTTCCCTACTAGGCTGTTAGTGTCATTTTTAAGTTCGTGCGCCTATTGCGACTTTTTGCATCGCTACAGTCTCGATGCAGTCGTGCGCTTCATAGTCGCGCGACTGCATCGCTACTAAAAGTCGCAGTGAGCGAAGGCCCTAAGTCCTTTGTGCGCTATATTTAATTGCATTCTGTAAAAACATAAAAATAAATTAATATGATGATTGGAAACTATTACAGGTGTTTGCTGATATGCACGGTAATGCAGTTCATTTGTTTGAAAGAGACTGCTCTGTTCAAAGAAGACATCAAAAAATTATAGAGGAGGCTCCAGCAGTAAGTTTTTAATATTTAATTTATTACAAGTTTTTTTGGTTAAAGATGACAGCTAAACATGATTTCTTTTAGACAATGGTGCTTGAAGCCAAATCCAAAGTTGGTTGGCCAGTCATGCATATATTATTTGTTATATAATATCCATAATTAAATTAAAATATTATAGTATGAATTGTAATCAAGGCCCGTTTTGTGGCGCGTAGTTATCCTGCAGTTAATCGCTTAAATAATGCAAATGAGCTTATGAGCATGATCTACATCTACACTAATATTATGAAGAGGAAAGGTTTGATTCTTTGTTTGTTTGTTTGAATTGAATAGGCTCCGAAACTATTGGACCGATTTGAAAAATTCTTTCACCATTCGAAAACTACATTATCCACGAGTAACATAGGCTAAATTTTATTCTGGAAAAAATAGGATTCCGTAACATATTTGGGTTTTTCGGAAACAAGGTATAAAAAACCAACCAGAAAAGTTACCTATTTTGCGTATGCTGCCTAAACTATAAAAGATAGAACCATAAAATGTTCTAATTAATTGTAGATCTTATAAATATCTACAAAAAAGTCCGCGACATACTATACCTATCTATGTCGAGTGAGGCACAGCAACCATTTTTTTATTTAAAAATCTTGAATTTTTTTGGACCACATTTAAACGCGTTTATTTTACTCATGCTACTTATTAATCCTTATCAAAATAAATTATTTCATCACTTTTATGTAGATAATATTTGGTCTTCGAATGATTAAAATTGGATGTTTGGTTTTGAAGTTATGGCCATATTAAAATATTACGATTTCTGCTGCACGGCCAGTTGTGAAGTGGGCGTCACCAAGGCGTGGGTGCGCGTGCGGGAGCCGGGAGGGGAGTTTAGATCTATGAGTAAGGTACCCATGGGTGCCGGCAGAAATAATTTCCAAGGGGTGCAGATTTTAGTTTTCTTTCTTTTCTTTTTACTTTTAAAGAACAACAGTGACTGTCTATTTACGTCAACAGAATACATTTAGTGCCCAAACATTACGAACTATCTTTGTACGGCATGGTAATAGGATATGGAATAGAAAAAAAAAATTCTTTTTATTTTAATAATTCCTGTTGATCCCGCGATTCCCAAGGGATGCAAGTGCATCACCTGGCACCCCCCTGCCGGCGCCCATGAAGGTACCCGCGCAGTCAGACGCGAGGTCGGCTCCTTTAACATCCACAGAAAGACAATCTGTGCAGCCTGCGGATAATGACTGCGTCGTCGATGTTAGTGTCGACGTGTCTGTGAATTGACCTGGGAATCATTTTGCTGACCGTGTCTTTCCTGGGTAGGCTTTTTGCAGCGGTAACCGACATCCACGCGGGCGGAGCCGCGGGCGACCGCTAGTATAATATAAAGCTCGAAAACCCTATTCCTCAGCCGGGTCTATCAGAGGAGACGCGTCAAGCGCTGGGCGCAGCGGCGGTGCGGGCGGCGCGCGCGGTCGGCTACGTCGGCGCCGGCACCGTCGAGTTCATACTCCACCGCACCACGCACGACTTCCACTTCATGGAGATGAACACACGGCTGCAAGTGGAACATCCCATCACCGAGATGATCACTGGTAGGATTTGTATAGTGTCTTAACAAATATAAGGCAGTCCTTTAACCTACAATAATATTGAACAATATTTTATAGAACAATTTATTTGACAATAAGATTGAAAGGCGGACGCGTTCAATACTTACCCTAGACCGTCGATAATATTGCACAATAAGTGATATTGCACAATAAAATTGATCGTCTAGGGACCCGCTAACTTATGATTAATAAGTAAGTAACCTGCAAAAATTATATGACATTTGTTTTTAAAATCTTGTCACTGACTTGGCCTCAACAGCTCAGCACATGACCGCTTTGACATGACATGGACCCGACAGATACTGGGCTATGCCCAGGCATAGCCCAGTATCTGTCGGGTCCATGTTTGCTAATAAAATCTAAACAAGACACGTCAACATTTAATAGGGGGGCAGATCTGACTCACAAGGAGTGCACCGACTCCGACGTCGACGTGTCTTGTTTAGATTTTACGTCAACATATGTAATTTTGATAAATATAGCTATTATAAATGGTTTGAGATTGCTTAAATTTTTTTCAGGCACAGATTTAGTGGAGTGGCAACTGCGTGTAGCAGCAGGCGAGCCTCTGCCGCTATCACAGGAGGAAATTATCCGACGCGGCCATGCCGTGGAGTGTCGGATATACGCCGAGGAGCCTGACGCAGGGTTCCTGCCGCGCGCCGGCATGCTGAACAGACTAGTGCAACCTGCGCCCGAGGAGCACGTCAGAGTGAGTAGGACTCTGTGTGTGAAAGAGAAAGGGTTAGGTCGCGTGTACGCCGAGGAGCCCGACGCAGGGTTCCTGCCGCGCGCCGGCATGCTGAACAGACTAGTGCAGCCTGCGCCCGAGGAGCACGTCAGAGTGAGTAGGACTGTGTGTGTGAAAGAGAAAGGTTTAGGTCGCGTATACGCCGAGGAGCCCGACGCAGGGTTCCTGCCGCGCGCCGGCATGCTGAACAGACTAGTGCAGCCTGCGCCCGAGGAGCACGTCAGAGTGAGTAGGACTGTGTGTGTGAAAGAGAAAGGTTTAGGTCGCGTATACGCCGAGGAGCCCGACGCAGGGTTCCTGCCGCGCGGCGGCATGCTGAACAGACTAGTGCAGCCTGCGCCCGAGGAGCACATCAGGTAGGACTGTGTGTGTGAAAAAGAAAGGCTTAGGTCGCGTATACGCCTAGGAGCCCGACGCAGGGTTCCTGCCGCGCGCCGGCATGCTGAATAGACCGGTGCAGCCTGCGCCCGAGGAGCACGTCAGAGTGAGTAGGACTGTGTGTGTGAAAGAGACAGAGCTAGGCAGGGTATGCGGAACGTGACGTCTTATGTCAGAGACATCGTCTCCTCTCTTTCTTTTTAATTGAAATAAGGTATTTTATATTCGGTCGATAATAGTTGGTAAAATATTATCGACCGAATATACTGAAGTTCTCCGAGCGCAGAATTTTTTTTTAATCATAAAGAATGATTTGGGCTGGTGAGTCAAAATGGTACACTAGCTAGCACTAGCAGGCAGCAGCTAGTGTATTCTTTATCACAAAAGAGCGTCTTAGATTAGCCGGTGGTCAGGCTTTTACGGTTACATACAATTATTGTAATGTAAGTAAATAATATTTTGTATATCAGGTGGAGACTGGAGTACGTGAGGGCCAGGAAGTGTCGGTGCACTACGACCCCATGATTGCCAAGCTTGTGGTGTGGGGCAAAGACCGGCACCAGGCCCTCGCAAAAACCAGGAGAAAGCTGTCCGAATACCAAGTAAGTAATGCTTAAACGTGTTACCCATTTTTTCGTGGTTTGCGATGTTGCTGTGCTAACAGCCTGACATAGTAGAAGTTATATTTATTTATAAAATTGCCTTGTGAGTTAACATCTTTGACGTTCCTGCTTTCAATGTCGTTTTCTACGGTCAACTTATTGATACAGAAGTCTTGGCTGGAATATTTGAGGATACTACATTGTAAACGTGTGAATATTTTTGAGAATAGATGAATGGATTATTATTAATACCTTTATGCAAAACCTATAAACGGAATGTGTTGAAATTCGATATGGCCAGAGCTTAAGTTCTAGATTAGTGCATACTAGTTTTTATCTAAAATTTATTATGTTTTGAGATAATTCGTAGGAGTTCAATATTTAAGGAGGTGAAGCCGCCAGCTTTATATTCAATCTGACTTCCAGGTGGCCGGGCTAGAGACGAACGTGAACTTCCTCCTGCGTCTGAGCGGCGACGCGTCGTTCGTGGCGGGCGACGTGCACACGGCGTTTATACCGCAGCACCGCGAGCGGCTGTTCCCGGAGCCCCGCCTGCGCCCCCACACGGCCGTGCAGGCGGCGTTGGCCCATGTGAGTAATAGAGATAGAGAACTAGCAGAAAAGTTAGTTGGCAGACCGTGTTAAGTATTGATAGAGTACAAGATTGGGATTGGCGAAACTAGAGGACAGTATCTTTGTTATGTACGATGAACGGTCCCTTTATACATTGAGCGAGCGAAGCGTCACTGAGTGGTGACGCGACGTGGCATCCGTGACAAGTCCAAGGTTCTTAGCGGTATAATTTTTTGTTGCGCCATGTAAGGACTGAGGACTATACTGCACACTTTGAAATGGAAGTGCCGCAATTTCAAAGTCATTTTAGTTTTCTACGAATTATAATAATTTTTAGTCCAGCCTATTATACCACTTGAAAAAATTTCGATAAGTTTTTTTTTAGTCCATGTTATCCCAGTATTTTTTAAAACCTATAATTCTAGGGAAGCCTAAAATAAATGCCTTAGACAATCGTTTTCTTTTCTAATTTTCTAGCTTATTTCATCACAATCTGAAACATCCGCCAATGATAGCTGGAAGGGAATTAATGTTTCGCCGTCCACTTTTAGACCGAACTACAATTTAGAGAAGACTGTGCATTTGAAATTTGGTGAACGAGGTAAATGTAATAATTATGGTTTGACACCTAATTAGGCATAAACAATAGTTTTTTTGTAAAAATAAAATATATTTTTTTTTATTCAGTAAATTAAATATCAGAAATTAAATATTTTTAATTTCACATCACAATGAAAACATCGCATTGTTCGCGTTCGTAGGGTCGCAATTTGAACTTCTAAATAAACAACAAATTTACAGAGATATATGTTATACCTTAAAATTCTTTAAAAAAAACCTTAAAATAAACTTTCAATTTTATATTAAATCTAACTATTACCATTACAACTTCCACTTTCCAGACGTAAAAGTCCAAGTGCAGTTCCTGGACACGCCCCACTCGTACAACGTGCGCGTCGACAGCGGCAAGTGGACGCGCGCGGACGTGGCGACGCGGCGCGAGGGGGACAGAGATAGACTGATCACGAAGCTCGGTGACCACACCAGTGACGTCAGCGTCATGACGTATGCCGACGAGGTGCATGTTTATGACGAGGTATGTTATTACATATTTGATTGACGTACGTAAAAGTCCAAGTGCAATACCTGGACGGTGGACACGCCCCACTCGTACAACGTGCGCGTCGACGGCGGCGAGTGGACGCGCGCGGACGTGCCGGTGCGGCGCGAGGGGGACAGAGATAGACTGATCACCAAGCTCGGTGACCATACTAGTGACGTCAGTGTCATGACGTATGCCGACGAGGTGCATGTTTATGACGAGGTATGTAGTACGATTTGCGTCATTGAGTTGATTGATAAGTCGACCTTACATTTTTATTGGCAACACGGCCTAATTACGTCACCTTAGTCTCTAAAATTTTTTTTATCTATTATATAATATGCATATACTACAAAGTAAACTTATACTACACAAATATGTGTAATCTATTATATTTATCATAATTTTATTATTGTATTGTTCCCACACTTACCACGTCGTCGTAGCCGCAACATTACTTAACTTGTTACCTACGTACACGGTACACTAATAAGTAATTAATATTTTAATAACAAATAACAGGTGTACAGACTGCCTTGGTCAGGCTTCGTTCACGGTATGCTGCGCGCGCGTCGCCCTTAACGCCCTTATCTCGTCGTTATGTAGGTCAGTCGTCAGCTGGGCGCCACCTGTTTTGATCTATGACGTGACGTCTTATTGCAGTTGGGATGAGAGGGAACTCTAATGCTATTATATAATATTTTATTTTTACACTATAAAATCATTCTCACAAAATAATTTGCCTATATTATATGCCATTTTGCCTATATATTATATATATATCACATCATTTTTAGGCTTATCTACTATTATTTTTTTAATTATTATGTATTTTTAAAGTTTTTATATATCTTATTATTCAGTTTGTGCTGACGCCTGTGTGCATCTGTCGAGCGATTGACAATAAGGCCTCACGGAACACCAGGGATCGCGGTATAGGTATTATACCGTGATCATCACCTGAGTGGGGTCCTTTTCGGTGGAATTCGCATTACACTGCATTGTATTTTGTAATTTGTACCCAAATAGACACTAACCTATATTATGTCCGTCTGCTTATTAATGTTCTTTTTTATGTTATTTTTGTTTCTGTGTTATCTATGTTTTCTATATACTTATTTATTGTCTTTTTTTGTGAAATGTTTATTGTAATGTGGTGTAATGTGTATGTGCTGAATAAACGCTTATTATTATTATTATTATTATTAATGACAACGATGCCTATTGAAATAAGAATAGGGATACCGACTTTAACACGGTAGCATGTTTTTAACATAAGTATAAAAAATACTATAAAACTCAAACTACTGAACCCTAATTATACCTAAATAACTCCTAAATAACTTAACTTGACAACATTCTGACAAAAAAATCTATTTGTGTAAAATGTCTTTACCAACGCAAAAAAAGCTCCTAGATTCTTTATTTTAATCTTAATTTTGTGTTTACTCTATAATGTTTATTGCATGATGTGACCAATTATAATTAGTTATCGCATGTAGCTTGTATTTTAAATGTCCAAACCAAATGTTGTAACGAATGCAAAACTGCTGCCTTACTCCCGACAAAATCAGAATCGAATCGAGAATTAAATCAGCACGATTTCAATAGCTTTTGCTACTTCCGACATATATACTAGCGCAAAATCGTGCTGTGGCTCAATTTGGAACTAATTCGATTTCAACGGCTTTTCCTACTCCTGACAGATATAATAGCGCACGATCGTGCTGCGGCTCAATTTGGAACTAATCAGATTCGTACATCAAAATCGTATCAGTTTCGGGGGTAAGGCTGCTGTTTTTGGTCCTAAATAAATAAATGAATAAAATGTAGCTCATATTAACTGGCAGTTGTATTCGAGCTGCAATGGCGTGTACTGTATTTTCATTCTTTCTCATCTCCATTTCTCTTCAGAACGGTCAAACGGTGCTGCGTCTGCCGCGGCCGAAGTACCAGATTGAGTCTGAGGCGGCGGGCGGCGCGGCCGGCAACGCCAGCTCACCCACACCTGGAATACTGGAGAAGATACTAGTCAATAAGGGGGATAAGGTCAGTTTAACATTAACTTAATGGAAGCTAAAGCATTAATTACTGACTAGGACGAATCCAAGAAATAATACTTTTCCTTTAAATTTGGCAGTATATTATAAATGCACCCAAACGTTATATTATCGTGATATAGAAGATTATTATCCGTAATAATGGCACTGGTAATGTAAAAAACAGCCCATACACCGAGTTTGGTATGGGTGGCCGGTTTCATTGAAACCAAGCATCATTACCAGATAATCAGGTAATCAGCCAGCATAGTCGTAAGCCAATTTGGAAACAACAGTCTTTGTTGATCCAACGCGGGATAAAAAACTACGACATTAAGTTTAGAGTCGAGCTCTTAAAGTCTTTTAACATTTAGGCCACGCCTTCGTGGTCTAGCAGCTACGACTCTACACTACTAGAAAACAAGCGCGTCATGAAAGTTATATCTATACAACACACAATATTATGTATCTACTGTAGATGATTGTGACACCAACTCAAACAAATTTACCTATACAGGTGGAGAAAGGCCAGCCCCTATTCGTGGTGATCGCTATGAAGATGGAGTACGTAGTGCGGAGCCCTAGAGAGGGCGTCGTCGCCGACGTCGCGCCCTACAAGCAGGGCGACGCCATAGGGAAAGGCACACAGGTTGTGATTTTAGCAGACGAAAAAGAAAAGTTAAAAGAGGCTATTGCGTGAAATTTGAGGTGCGGGTTGTACGGTACAGGGGGACTAGCAGGGGTATTTAACAACGATGCATTCGTAATGTTGTGCATATTGTAATACTAACAAAATTGATTCATAGGTAGATGTTTGTTTGTTAGATGACGAACCAACGTAATTTGGTCAAGTAATATAAAGTCAAAAGTCAATCGTGATCTATCAGCTGGGTTTGACATAGCCCGACCATTTTGTTGGTTTCCTATCTTCCTATGATTCAATTTCTTTAATAGTACGTTGTTATCTTAATTATCATTTGATAACGTTATGAGCATCTTGTAAATTGTTTTGCTAGGCTAATTGTGGTTGAAATGTGGCAAAATCTTGTTATTGTCAGGTAGTTTTGTAAGCATCATCTCAAATTGTAAATACGAAACAATCTCAGAGTTAATAAATAATTATTATATTTTTACAGTTACAACTTTTTGTTTCAGTTATTTTGCCTTTCAATATCAGGTAAGATTTATGTTTGTTAAAATAAACAACAAATCAATGCCTAAGATAAAGCTTAGCTTTGAATAATGAATACTTAAATATGTTATATACAAAAAAATATTTACTAGAATCAAAAGCACTGACCTCCATTATATAAGTACGCTGGACCTACGATACCCACTTTTTTTGTGCCTATTTGAAGCGGAATCAGCGCCCCCAGTGAGAGGGAAGAAAACTAAATTTGACGTAACTTGCAAATGGCCGCTTAATCGTTATTGGTTGTCAACTAGTATTAGTTCCAAATACTGCCACTACTGCTATCAGCGCCAATATGGCGACTTTCAAACGTCATTTTTACGTCAAATTTAGTTCCTATCACTCACATTGGGGGAGCTGATTTCGCTTCAAATAGGCACAAAAAATAGCTGTCATTTCAAAGGGTATCATTAGTCCAGCGTACTTGTATAATGGAGGTCAGTGATCAAAAGCCTTGTAACGCCTGACAAAATTTTCATGGCACTAACACTTTTAGCTGATAGTTACTTTTATACTTTCAGTAAATCTCTTATTTACTGAAAGTAAATCTTATAATGATTTGTCAAAAAATCACTACTCTGTCATAAATACTAAAAACGAGAGAGAGAAAGATAACATGATTTTTACCATTGCTATTTTTAACCGACTTCAAAAAAGGGGGTTATCAATTCGACGCGTATGTATGTAATATTTCCAGAACAGCCCAGTTTTCGTATATCAGCGTCTGAACAAATGTGCCAAATTTCAAAAGTGTATATATGTATGTATGTATGTTTTTATGTGTATTGTGGTAACATATCTCCGGAACTACAAGTCCGATTTAAGTGATTCTTTTTTTTTTGTTGTTTTGGTATTGTTCAACTTAGGGAATAATTACTACAAGTTTCATAAAAATCGGTTCAGTAGTTTTTGAGATAGGGAATTTTAATTCTTAATTAAGTACGTACAATTTGGAAGTCTGTGTTATCTTTTTAAAATACTATTATTACAAAACTGCTATTAACTTTAACCGAGAATGGTGCCAGTGGGCCTGATGTTTGCTACAAAGGCAGGCTTGTTGCAACCATATTATAACTTGCTAAGCAAAGACAAGACATTTTCTAAGAATGTAAACAAAAGAACCGTAATTTTCGTCGTTGTAAATATACAAAAACACACCGCTATATTTCGGCCGTTATATAATGGCAACGCTATTGTAGGTTTAAGGCTGATGATTAAATCACTTTCAACATAATCTCAACCTTGCGCACACCCGCGTTCTCCAAAGGCCGATCTATGGTATTTCCCGTACGTCAATGAAAGTGTTTAACGTAGATAAAATAGTTACGCTGATAAAGTTTTACGCTCAAATCGCTTTACGTTGTGATAACGTACCAATATGGCGGAAGTGGACGGAGGTGTCTGCGCAAGTAAGCGATAACATAATATTACGTGAAATTAAAAAATCATACGTATTGAAGTGACCCCAATGACGTGGCTGGGTTTGACATAACCCGACCAAATTACGTAGGTCTAGCGTCTACCTTTGAATCAATATTTCGGCTCGTTGTATTTTCAATAAGTCAAGTTTGAGAAATACACGTCTTTCACGTGAGCCCAATTCTAATCTTAAGGGTGAAGCCAAACGAGCGTAATTTGTGAGTTGTGAGTCGCAGAATTTCTGCCCCGTAGGTAAATCTTTTCATACAAATCATGACTCACAAAATTACGCTCATGTGAATCAAATTGAGTACAGAAAACTGAATGCAGCAGAATTCTGCCGAACCGAAATTCTGCGACTCACAACTCACAAATTACGCTCGTTTGGCTTCGCCCTTATGTAACTTTAAAATTACTTGCATTGAGGTTGAAAATTGATAATAATGTGAATCGTCTTGATGGTTGATACAAATTGATTTTCATCCAATAAGAATACGATTACATAATATTATAATGTAAACTATTGTTGTAATATTATTTAACAAAATCGACCAGTATAGCTAATAGCCCTAGCACGGCGACCAGTGGAAATGCGAAAGTATAGACAAACTGTAGAGATAAACTTAAGGTGCCGTTCCGATCTTTTTTCGTTCCGAAAAATTCAATTAAAATGCCACTTTATGACAGCTATAGTCACAAACTGTGGGGATAAACTTAAGGTGCCGTTCCGAGGCCCTAGACAAAGTATCTTCCGTTAAAAACGATGACGAAATTCGCTATCAAAATGTATACGGTTTGACATAACTCATCGCTAAATGACATTTCGCTTACGAAGACTAATGTCAAATCCCATACATTTTAAAAGTGAAAAAATGTATGGGATTTGACATTAGTCTTCGCAAGCGAAATGTCATTTAGCGATGAGTTATGTCAAACCGCATACATTTTGATAACGAATTTCGTCATCGTTTTTAACGAAATATACTTTGTCTAATGGGCCTGATCTTTTTTCGTTCCGAAAAATTCAATTAAAATGCAACTTTATGACAGACTATAGTCCTAAAAATTCAAATAATATCCTACTTTATGACATATACTATAGTCGGCCATAAAGTGGCATTTTAATTGAATTTTTGTCGGTCGCGATTAGCCGCGGTAAAGATCGGAACGGCATCTTAAGTTTATGTCCACATTTTGTCTATACTTTCGCATTTCTACTGGTCGCCGTGCTAGGGCTACAGGTTGCAGTTACCATGACAAAGTAGGTGTTATCTATAGCAGGCCTGTCCCACTCGTGCGTGTAGGTATTGAAATGTAAGTACCCCAGACCCCTTTAAAGGGGCAGATCACTAGGGACTCACAAGCGAGCGATGACGCACGCGCAAGATTTTTTCGTCGCATATAATAACTACGTACTGATTTAACCGCTGTGACAGAATCGTTATTAATCTGATAAATATGAACAATTGAAAAAAGGTGAAAGAAATATTTCAATACAAGGTAATTTAAGACTTTAAAATACAAAAAAAAAGATAAAATATACACAAACATAGCAAATAAACAAATTTGTTACAAACAAACCACATACTACACAGAAATAAACACAAGTTACTAAGTTTAAGTTGTAAAAAATTCCTGACCAGCTACTGCACTATAATCGAATATAAAACTATTATAAAATATATTAGGTTGGGTTACTAAAATTTGATTATTACTATAAAAAAGTTTGCTATTAGTAGCTATAGTAATTAAAAGAAGATTATTTTATTTTCTAAAAGGTGACAATCTTGATTTCGTCAGAAAGGGTACCTCTTACGCGATAGAAAGAGAGTGCACATGTAGGTAAATATAATTGTAGGCACCTAGCACTGTGCGGTCGGAATTTGAACTTTATAGTATCGTAGCATGAGTCGTTATTTCTTTAAACGGGTTTCGCGAGTGGGCATTCTGTTGGTACTACTAATATATTATATTATGTGTCTATAGGTAGGTGTAATGCTGCTATACCTAACAAAATAATACTATGCTGTATTTCTATCCAATAGTTTGATGTTGTACCTATTTGCCAAAAATTTAACACCAAGTATATGGTGGCCGCAAAGGAAGATCTTCCGACCGAGCGAGGTGTTATGCTCGGTCAGACTCAGACCGGAGCCCAAGTTATACATTTCAGCTGTCGTATATACCTACTATATAGCGCGATGCAGGAATGTGGCGCTACTTGTGGGTACCGCCACAATGTGATTTAGTTAGCGATACAATATGTTATCAAAATTTGCAATCATGCCTGGAAATTGGAATGGTAAAACTCTTATTTAAAAGTTTGTTTTTAAAAGTTGCTACTAGATGGCGTTATACAAATGATTACATGTTACAAAAATTAAGAATTTTACATAGTAATATTTTGTTTGATTTCGAGATAATTTAGCACAAAACATATTTGTCTATTAAGCTGATAAGCTTGCAACAACAAAAACGCATCATTGTACAGTGTACTTATATTTGCCCGATGCCCTACTATCAAAAATAAAACCCAATATCAAACGAGCAACACAGATAAGCTGATAAGCGTTATATCAGACCTTGTAAAGTTGATAGAAGAACAAGTCGTGAAAGTTGTTTTACATTTACATGCGTAACGCGTTTTGCGTGGAAGCCGAACCGTAATTTAGACATAGTAGTCACGGGGGGCGTAGCTCAGATGGTAGAGCGCTCGCTTAGCATGCGAGAGGTACCGGGATCGATACCCGGCGCCTCCAAACGTTTTTTTTACGAAGTTTAGCATTATAATAACAAACCATTAATGCATGCTAATTTTAAATTCTTAATTAATCGTCATCTCTTGGCTGTTAGGCATGTTAGGCAGGTAATACTAACAGGAGTTTCGAGTAATTCTTAAACCATATTGCACGAAAATGCATCTATAGACTAAGACTAAACAAAGGCTTTATTTTAAACGTTCATAAATAATAATACACTAAAGTGTCTAAACAGTAAAAACCACTAGGCCGAAAATACGCGGCCGAAGTTCGGCATGATAATTGTTATTATTAAGATATTAACGTCCGAAAATCTACATTTTTATCACTGACTGACTGACTGACTGACCTATAGATCAAAATTCTAATCCACTTCCAGATGACCTAGAAGAATGAAATTTGGAATCCAGCTTGGTAATTGTGTGTAAGCATAGGGAAAAATCAAAAAACAAAAAAAAAATCGATCAAGTGCGAGTCGGACAAAGCGAAACCAAAAATTATGTTTTTGTATGGAAATGTATGGAAACCCCCCTTAAATATTTATTTTATTTTACTTTTATTATAAATTAAAGTAAAATTATGATTAAAGATTTTGTGAATATTTCAAGTGCCCACCGGCTGCCATTATTGACAATGAGCAAAAAAGGCCAAAAAATCACGTTTGTTGTATCACTTATTTGAAGTAAAGTGAAGAAACTTTATGAAATTATTAGAGAGTGACTTTATGAAGTGTGTGTCTGTAATACCTCTTCACGCCCCAACTGCTTGTACTGAAATTTGATATGGAGACATCGTTTGAGTCCCGGGAATAGACAAAGAATTGCGAGCGGCATCTGTCTGTCTGTCTGTCTAGGTCTGTCTGTCTGTCCGTCTGTCCGTCGGTCCGTCGGTCCGTCTGTTCGTCGGTCCGTCGGTCCGTCCGTCCGTCCGTCCGTCTGTCCGTCTGTCCGTCTGATATGATGTACTTTACTATAAAAACTACCAACGAAAATTGGTTTGAACGAAATCTAGCAAGTAGTTTTTTTTAAATATTTTTATATTCAAATTTTTTTTTTCATCTAACCTATGAGTTTGGGGTATCTATGGATAGGTCTTCAAAAATCATATTGAGGTTTTTTCAAGACCTATCCATTTTTGTTATGTTTAATTTTTTTCTAACGAATAGTTTGCGAGAGAGACTCTTCCAAAGTGGTAAAATGTGTGCCCCCCCCCCCCCCCTCTAACTTCTAAAATCTAAAGTAGGGGCATGATAAGTTTAAAAAATAAATATGATGTTAACTTTCATTAAATCAACTGAAAAAATCTTTTAATTTCATAAAATATACGTGGGAGAGCCATGCTTCGGCACGAATGGGCCGGCTCGACCGGAGAAATACCACGTTCTCACAGAAAACCGGCGTGAAACAGCGCTTGCGCTGTGTTTCGCCGAGTGAGTGAGTTTACCGGAGGCCCAATCCCCTGCCCTATTCCCTTCCTTTCCCTCCCCTATTCCCTTCTCTTCCCATCCCTACACTCCCCTATTATCCTATTCCCTCTTAAAAGGCCGGCAACGCACCTGCAGCTCTTCTGATGCTGCGAGTGTCCATGAGCGACGGAAGTTGCTTTCCACCAGGAGACCCGTCTGTTGCTCGTTTGCCCCCTTATTTCATAAAAAAAAAAAACCTTATTGCTGCTGCAGAACCCTTCATGGGCGAGTCCAACTCGCACTTGGCCGGTTTTTTACATTTGTTGTTGGTGGGATTACAATTAAGTAATTAATATTCGTCTCTGAGCGCGGCAGTAAGACTAAACAAAGGCTTTAATTTAAACGTTCACGAGTAAGCTTTAATAGGTTTTCTCAATAGCACGGTTATATCGTGTAGCTACTAGGTACCATGTTATTACCGTGATCTCCGATCGGTTGCAGTGACGCAACGAGTCCTTACGACACAATTCCTATCGGCTTTTAATCCGTTTCAAATATATTTTGCAGCTGTTACTAAACATTTAATACCCTTATAAGTTATAATTTACAGATAATAATCCCTGTTACTAATACAAATATATTTACTAGTCAAGGTCCGCTCTCTTTATATGTCATGTAACTTTTTTTAATATTCCAGAAGCAGAAAAGCAGACCTTCTGAGCATAATTATAGTAAGTAGTATCTACTGTATTATATCGTCTATAATGCTACCAATTTAAATTTTACTAACCCCATTCTTAGGACATGCACATGACTAAGCACATTAATTTCGTAAAGTATTCAATTTTTATTTAAGTACATTTAAATCGAAGTGAATTAAAATAATATACAAAACATGTTTCAAGGCTGCTTATATAGGCAGATTGCCGCACTCACAGACATTTAATGATGATTAAAGATATATATAACATTTATAAATTCAAAGATTCTGACCTAAATTCGAAATATATAGTAGAATAAAACATCCTGCATCGATTGTTACAAAAAAATCAATACCTTACCGACAAGTTAAGTGAAATAATTAATTTTAAAATTTCCATTTATCATACGTAATTCTGAGAATTCGTCAGAATTGGGAACTTTGTATCAAAGATAAATGGCTAAAAAACTGCTTATCAATTTCTTTGTACGATTTGCGATTTTTAAGCCCAAAAAAAAGTGGGTTCACCGGTAATTCTGCGGAAATATTTCAAATTGAAAATGAAAACTATCCTTGGAAGGGTATCTGGGGTGCGAGTTGCGACAAGCCTTTAATGAACGTGGGCCGCGCGGCCCGCCACACTGCTGGTAAATAAGAAGTGTCAAAAATGTCGTTTTTGTATGATGGCAGCGTTAGTTCCTTTTTTCGCCACATTCATTAACACCGCGTTCCACTTGACGTTAAGGCGAGGACTTATCTCAATTCCAAACGATAACCTTGCACACAACCAAAGACCAAGCGTGTACGCATCGCAATAATATTCATTTTAGCTGAGCATAAAATTGTAGTTTCTAGGGGCGGATCTTCTCTATTTTTCATGTGTTTTTTAAATATCTTTCTAAATAAATATTAAGAAAAAAGATTATTCGTTTCAGACCTTTTTAAAATAGATTCATTAACAATTTATTAAAATAAAATGTAAGTTATTCTTGTTAATACTTATATTTCGATGACAAAGAGTTTTGTCGGAGGTGAGTTTGTAAATTAATTACAGCGAAAGTATTATTTTTTATTAAAATGTTTTTGATTTAAACCATTTTAAATATTGTGCTCTATATCTCATATTTTTTTACATTTCGTTATTATATATTATATATACCCGATTTACCTAGTTCCAACTAGGTAAATCGGGTATCAAGAAATAACAAAATGGGGTTTCAGCCCGCCTTAAAAATGATCAAAACGCTCAAAATGCCCCCTTCTGCCGTTCCACTTGACGACCGCGGTCGTTTTGATCGCGGCGAATACGTCACTCATGACGTCATTATTTTCGCTCAGGCAACGCTCAAAACGACCCATCATTATCCAGAAGGTGGGTCGAAGCGGGTGTTCTAGCTTTTTTTTTTTAACGTAACAATACCGCGGAAGTCATGTTCGGAAAGTTTTCAGGAGAGAGTAGAGACAAAGAAACTTCATATTATTTCAATAGAAATAATTTTTATTGAAATATATTAAATAAAATTGAATGAAAAATTTTTATTTAAAGAAATTGTTTTTTAAATGAAATGTCAAATGATTTCTTATAAAATACTTATTTTCGTCTCTTCTGTAAACTTTTCAAATTTGACTTACGCGCATTAAGTTAATATACCTAGCAGAATAGAGAAACAAAGAGCTGAGCAAGCGATATGTCACTATCATCATCACTATCATGTCACTGCGTGTTAGAAAGAGATACGTGATTTGAAGTGGCAGAACCCTTTTTTTCATCTGTTTTGACAGTCAGTCTGCACTTATCGGCACGTCGACAATTTGAGCTCTAAGAAAAATGTGTGTAGGACCATCATTTTCACGCACACGTAAATGGATTTGTACACACAGATGTAATTCAATTTTGTTTTCGTTTGTCAGCTCGGGATTGTTTCTCTATTATATTTGATAGTATATTTGTATTATGGGCCTAGATGCCTGAAATAAATGGTAAAATAAAATAAATACATAAATAAATATTAACTAATTTTATTATTATATATATTATAATATACTATATTTACTCTATTATATTAAGTATATGCTTACGCGGTATTGTTACTTAGCTTTTATGTGACAATTTTTTTTTTATGAAATAAGGGGGCAAACGAGCAAACGGGTCACCTGATGGAAAGCAACTTCCGTCGCCCATGGACACTCGCAGCATCAGAAGAGCTGCAGGTGCGTTGCCGGCCTTTTAAGAGTGAATAGGGTAATAGGGGAGGGTAGGGATGGGAAGAGAAGGGAATAGGGGAGGGAAGGGAAGGGAATAGGGTAGGGGATTGGGGATATTATGCAAAGTATGTGGTTTTGTTATTAAGAATATGATTGAATGTGAAATATAATGAAAGTTTAACTATATTAAAATATGATTTAAATATTCATAAAAATGTTAGTAAAAATAAGAGTAAAAAAAATAATGTAACTATAACTAGGTATAAACAATTACTTTAATTTACGACTTCAAGAAAACGATCATAATATCCAAGTTCTGTGCAATGTATAAAAAAAATTATACCTATGTTCTTTTTTTAAACTTTTCTCATAACGCTCAAAACCAACTCAAAACGCTCCCCGTTCCACTTGAGTTTGTAATCACTGACGCTCACATGCATGATTTGTGCATGATGCAAGTGGAACGGGAAAAACTACGGTCTTGAGCATGGATCTAAACAAACTAGCGGGTCTTGAGCGTTAGCGTTTGTATAGCTAGTGGAAGTTAAAGTCTTGCCCGAGCTCTAGGCCGCCATTTGCGGTAGTCAAATTACATTAAAAAAAAATTTCAATAATAATTAAATATCGAATAAATCTTTAAAATTATATTTAAAAAAATCATTATACTTAATTAATAATAAGTCTCTGGGTGTCCAATTTTTTATATATTTAGTACTTTCATAATTTAATTGAATGTACTACGGAATTTGACCTTATATACATCCTGTATGGGGCTTATAATATTATATGTCAAAATCTTCATTTATTTACAATAATTAAGTAATTCATGTTCGTATCTGAGTGCGGCAGTCAGTGTTTTTATCTAACCTAGAAAACATTGTCAACAGGCGAACACCTAAAACAAAAAACAATTACTTACATAACAACTTTTCTTATCAAATTCTTCGCCGACAAAATATTCCAGTAGATACTAATTAAGTATGTACTGAAAAATGTTATATTTGCTATCGTGGTCACAAGTCACAACTGACTAGTTACAACCGCATAGGCTATCGCACGTGAGGACAAAGCACATGCTGCACCAGATTCAGAATTTCCCTCGGTCATAGTTGACTTTTTTTATTAAAAAAAATAAAAGAAACAATGTAGGTACCACACGGTAGAATTACTCAGCCGTGTTACAAAGTCGTATAACGCAGCTTTTCCCTTAATACAGAGATCAAAACGCGTGTGATGTGCTGATTTTTAACCTCCGACAAAAACATAGGTGTTACAAGTTTGACGCGTCTTTCTGTTTGTCCGTCTGTGTCTCTCCGTGACGTCGTTTATTGCTACTTCAGGTTATCTGGAATCATTTCAATGTGTACGTGCACCCAATTCGGGCTCTATAGATGGTACAAGTAATTTGAGTTACAGATTTAAGGAAAACGACGATTTCCTTAAAGACATTGAGAACCAATGTGATATTTTCACCGACTAAAATGCAACGTGAACTCGTGATTGTGGACTTCTGCCGAAGGACACGCTGACTTTTTAATTACCAACGTTTGCCTTTGTGTTGACTGTTGAGCTTTGTTATTTATATTTTATAATGATGATAATTGTTCCTGGAAAGTATATTTATACTTAATTCATTGTAAATCCTTTTTTTTTTTGTTGGCTTTTGGCACTGACACCGGGGGTGTACTTAGCCACATACAAAGGTATAATAATAATTTTCATCAACGTTTAAGTTTTTACTATATCGTCATGTCTAAAGTCTAGTCAAAGTCTAAGTAAAAGTCAATACAGTCAAGAAGTCAAGTCGGTCGATTCAGTAAAGTGGTAGACGCTTTACTGAAACTTTCGATGGAGTTTTGGAGGGAACACAAAATAGCAAGTTTCTGGATATTGCATCACTTTCCTACACTTGTGCACGATAGCGAATATCTAATGGTTAATATCCTACCAATATTACACATTAAAAACCCAATTAACACAATTTTAGGAAAATAATACAAAAACACAACATCACTCTTTCACATTCCCGGCAAAACTCTAGTGGTTGTTAAACATGGAAAGCTTAAAATGACATTAAGCGAATTAAAAATGTAACTTAAAGAAGGCCTTATTAACCAGGTGGGTGAAACTTCCGAACAAAAAAAAATTGGGTTCCAAATTTAAACGTAGCACTTTAAGTAGTGGTGATAATCTGTACAATTTTTAAGCAAGGTCGTTTGTGATTGGCTGATAAAAAAGACCATAGAGAATATAAACTACATGAGAAAAAAGACGAAGAAGAAGTTTAAAACTCAAAGTTCGATTTTCATTTTGTGAAAATTATTTTCCTTATGTGAATGCGGCCTGGACGAGGGCACTCTAGACCACATTTTCTTCTCATGTCCAAGGAACCAACCTTCCCTGTATGATATCCTCCCCCCTACAATTCCTCGCCCTATCAATCTAAAATCTGTTTTGTCCTTTGTAAATACTCCATTTGTTGAAATGTTATGTTCATATATTCATACTAACAAAATAAAACTGTGAGGTGTATAGTACTAACCCTAAATGTTTGTGCTTGTTTTAGATTTTTCAACATCCGTACGCGTCTCAAATTATACCTTGTTTCTTCATAAAGCCAACCCATCATAAAGCAGAGTCGCATCAACCACTTTGACATTGGCAACTCACTACGGGGCCATTTTAAAAAGAAGAAGAAGAAAATTATTTTGTAGCAACTCCTACAAAAATTGTAAATTAAGTGGATTAATTATTGAAAAACGAAAGGTAAGCCATTGTAAAATGTAAATATAACCGTAAATTGATAAATTGAAGCAAAACATAACTATGTCATACCATGTTCTTATACAAAGTATGTCGTGGTATTATTTGCATATTTGTACAATAATTTACAACTTAAACTATATTAATATGAAAAAGATAGATTATTATTTCATAGAAAATATTATAATGTATATCAGTATGCAGTTAATTTGGAAAATGTTGAAATGTGGACCTATTGTTTTATTGTAATAATACATAACTATACATAATAATTTATGTATGTAAATGTAGTAAATGAAAAATGTTTCATTAATTTTAGATTTTTAGGTCCCTATACTAGTTTGCAACATTTTAGTCTGCAGGCAATAGCTGACAGCTGTTAAGGAGATTTTAGGAGGAGAAGGAAGGTATCGGATTAAAAGTGGTGCACTGGTGCGGCCACCAAGGGAAATCCTCTGATCGAGTGAGGTGGTATGCAGCTGGCCTGAGCCCGCGCGATAGATTTCAGCTGTCGTATACAGGGTGTAACAAAACAAAGTAATAATACTTAAGTGTGTATGTATAAAGGTGCACGTCCACTTGATCGGAATCGGAATTTGTTGCTTTGTATTGATTATGTATGGTACTTTCGTGCACTGGAACGTCATTTCTGCGCCTGACAAATTATATAATATGACGACGCGACGCGCCGCGCCGCGGCCGTCCGTCCGCCCTGTACGTCCCGATTCCGACCCGGTGGATGCGCAGCTTAAATCGCCTCCCTATATTATAGAGTTTATTGTATAAGCCAATCGAGTAGAGTAGCATAGACAGTTATACTATTATTATGTAAATAAAATAAAACTATACTGTAATATTATAATATTGAATATTTTAAAAATTAACAAAAGCTTGTGGATTATATCTGTTTTATTGTTTAATTAACCTTATTAAGCTATGTATAATATTTTTTTAATGAAATTAAACATTAATTTGAGCTCATTTCTTTTTTTTTTTTTTTTTTTAATTTTTGGTCTGTTCAGAGTGAAAGTTTTTGCACTTAAAAATTTCTACTTAAGCTTCAAATTAAAAAAATAACGGATGTTTCTTTTTTTTCTTCTAAGTCCGACCTCTTGTTACGTAGTTTATATCCTCTTTGTTATTAACTTAATTGTTTTCTGAAGACTGCTTATATTCTAGTCTTATTGGTGGTCCTCCTAAAATGTTTTTAATTGCTTACTTACCTGCGTGTTAATTCTTCTCAGCGGGTTAGCTCACGATATGGTGGTGGAGATCATCTTGTGCCTTTTCCTAAAGACTTTACTTTTGTAGTACTTATAACATTTTTAGGGTTCCGTGCCCAAAGGGTAAAAACGGGACCCTATTACTGAGACTTCGTTGTCTGTCCGTCACACTTACCTCACCTTTTACCTTACGATATGGTGGTGGAGATCATCTTGTGCCTTTTCCTAAAGACTTTACTTTTGTAGTACTTTAAATAAGCCATTTTTAGGGTTCCGTACCCAAAGGGTAAAAACGGGACCCTATTACTGAGACTTCGTTGTCTGTCCGTCTGTCCGTCTGTCCGTCTGTCTGTCTGTCTGTCTGTCTGTTTGTGTGTCGCCAGGCTGTATCTCAAAAACCACTACAGCTAGACTTCTGATAATTTCACAGATTGTGTATATCTGTTGCCGCTATAACAACAAATACTAAAACCAAAGTAATATTTAATATTTAAGGGGGGCTCCCATACAGCAAACGTGATTTTTTTGGCCTTTTTTGCTCGATATCAATAATGGCAACAGGTAGGCACTTGAAATTTTCACAAAGGCCTTAAATATATGTGTACTTAAATAATTAATTATAATATTTAAATAAAATAAAAATTTAAGGGGGGCTCCCATACAAAAAACACAATTTTTGGCCTATTTTGCTCTATAACGGTACGGAACCCTTCGTGCGCGAATCCGACTCGCACTTGGCCGATTTTTTATGTTATTTAGGTTCGATTGGCCTTCCCATATGAGCGGGCCTTTAGTATTATGAATTATCTTGACTCTTGTACTATATAATAGATATTATTATTTTATTACGTGCTTTTTTTCCGTTGGGGGAATGCGTTTACGCATCCCCGGGGTCTGAGGAGGACCACCGAGGTATGTGGAACTCCCCGGGGCGGACGGAAGACGCACCCGGGACTACCCACTAAATCCCCAACGGTGTTCCTGCTCGGACTACGGGAAACGCGTGATACACGACCGCAGATTTTATTACGTATTTGGTATTTTTGTTTGTTGTAATTTGTAATGTTATCAGTAAGTACTAGCTGACCCGGCAAACATTGTTTTGCCATATAAATTATTTGTAGTTGTAATGTAGTTCTTTACTTGTCAAGAATATTATTACATACAGACAGACAGACAGACAGATAGGCAGGCCGACGGAGAGATAATTTTATACACCAGATGTTAAGTTGGAAGAAGACAAATATATCTGCGAAAACCGTATTCAAATCGGATCAGTAGTTTTCGTGTTAAAGAAAAAAGTTTGATACAAAATCTGACCCCTCTTTTGTCCCCTTAGAGGGGTGGGGGGAAAAAATTTTATACACCAGATGTTAAGTTGGAAGACGACTAATATATCTGTGAAAACCGCATTCAAATCGGATTAGTAGTTTTCGTGTGATGCTGGAACAAACATACAGACAGACAGACAGACAGAAAGACAGACAGACAGACAAAAAAACTAACCACATTTTTGGCTTCTATAGCGATTTAGTGACTTCCCCCGCTTATTATTTTTGAATATCTTCAATGTACAGAATTTTTATTTCTACAGTTTTATTATATGTATAGATTTTATTATATATTGTATAGATGACATCTATGGGCCGCGGTAGGTGCGTCATGGATTATATCTTACCTTTGGGAGTATTCAATGTTTTATTATTTTGCATCCATGTTTCTAAGAGAGTGGCCCTTATTCCTTTAGCATAAAGGCCATGTGGAAGGTAAAATATAGACGTATTCTATGGTTAATCCTGTCGTGACTCAGGGGCGTACATTACTAGCATTATACCTATTGTCACGTGTTTGGTACTTAGTACTTACTTCAAGTGTTGCCTCACCATTGTTTCATATTTGGAAATTTCGTATTGAGGCTATTTGGAAACTGTATTGGTGGTAAAATCCATTGCTATGTGGGTATTACTATAAAATTTACCTCAAGTTATCGCTTAAATGACGTATAATGTAGTACCTATCCACTATAATGAAATACATAGGTTTTACCTTAAACAAAACCTAGTCATTACAGTGTCTCATGAGAACACTGTACGAAAGAAGTTTTCTCCCGTGATCACGTCCGGTGAAAAGTGGGAAGCAGCTTAAAGCTAAAAAAAATTAACCCATCATTCCCCAAGCGGCACCACGCTGTCGCATAACGATTGAAAATCTATTGTGTCTGCGATTCCCACGATCGAGGTATTAAAATGTCGACAAAATAATGTTTTTTTTTTAATTCTAAATTCCTATGAACATGACAGTATTAAGAGGGTACGCTAACACTGTTTTTCCATACAAACGTATTCCCCAATTTACTCCCTGGACAATGCGTCTAGACAAATGATTTTTTTATACAATATTGGGATCTGTTAAATCTATGCCTCTACATTCGATTTTTTCTAAATTTACTAATAATTAAAAAAATATGACCCTTCAAAAATCGCAAAAAATGAATGCCCCGTACCCTACGAATAATAAAAACTAAGGAATCGTAACTCCCATACTATTAACGTTTTAAATTTGGTTCTTTTTGATCTGTCATGTAACGTCAGCCTAGTACCGCTCAAGGTCACCTAAATATTGCAAATGTATTGAAATGCGTACCTAAGGTACACTTTTTTGACAAGTATTGTGGAGCATTTTTTTTGACGGAGTTACTTTTCCTTAGTTTTTATTATTCGTAGCCCGTACCCCGCCAATCCACCGACCATAAAACAAATTTGAAACATCTTTAAGATACAATTAAAACGTAGAGGCATAGACTCACTCTTCCTGAAGATATTTAAAAAATAATAATTAGATAGAATCAGAGGACTACGTTACCTCAATTTACTGTATCTGTCTCTATCACAAATCACAATACACGTGCCGGCGTAGGGTGAAGCGTGATGGCAACATGGAATTAATATATTGGCAATAGTTTCTTCGTTTAAATTCTACTGCACCCGCGTTCCCTCTTAAGAATCATTACAATACCGAAGACTGGCCAGGACTTTTGTCAATTTTATTTTATTTTATTTTATTTATTGTGAAAACCAACAGCTTATATACTTATAAAATTTACAAAGAGCGTTTTACATACAATAAAGCCAATAACAGGTTTCCCATATATCACAATCATGCAGTACAAACTAAAAAAAAAAGACCTAAAATAACAAAGGCACATTAATACAAAAAGTCCATAAAGAAGAAGCTGATCGAGAAGACTAATCAATATGGACAGTAATTGTTGTTAAGTTCAATGTTAAGATTAATAGATAAAATAACTCTCAGTATACTACACATAAAAATATAGCTTTTTTTAAAATAATTTTTAATAATTTTTAATTTTTAACAAGCAGTAATATTCCTTTAGTCAATATTTCAGGCTTTTTACCGATTTTATGACTTGACTCCTAAATTTAGCTTTAGAATGAGTGAATAAGTCAATATCACTAAAATGTTTATTATACATATGAGTAATACGTGTTAGGACAGAATTTTGTGCGTAATTGGTTTAATGCAATGAAACATACAGTAGTGGGGTCTTACGGGTTCGGGATTTTGGAGTTCGAAATGAAATTTGAGAAACAAGGTGTGGACAATCTATCATCCTATTATTTAAAATATCGTAAAAAAATCCCATCTTTTTCATTCTCTGCTCTAAAGTTAACAGATTATGTACATCACAGGCACCTTCATAGGTATCAAGGAATTTGCGGCTTTTATAGTTCAGGTGATTAATAAACATCTTTTGTATTCTCTCTAATCGACTTTTGTAAATAATGTAGTTTGGAGTCAACTATATATTGTACCGTAGCAACGCTGTAGGTAGCAAAGTTCAAAAGTTATGTAATTGAGAGAGAAGCTCAACCTTATTTTAAATATATTTGATGATGTCACAAATTCGTGAAGGTTAAATATAATAGAGTGTACATAATAGGGCTTTATTATTAGAAACCTTTCTACCTGCCGCATCGGCCCTCGGGGTTCCCCTTCGTTATTTTTTCCAAGTGCTTATTACTTACATGCCATAGAACCTGTTTCGAGCCTTCGAAAAAACCGACCGCAGCCACATGCTCCACAGTTCAATGAAGCTAATTCTTATCTTTTTTGGCAACTGCAAAGAGCAATAACTAATCCCTACCCCTACACAAACAGAGACATGGAGATTATTCTAGATTCTAGACCTAGAGTCTAGACCAGCTATCCCCAACCTGCGGCCCGCCGGGGCTTTTTCAGTGGCCCGCGTGTAGTTAAACCATTTTCAATTATATCACCCCCACCGGCAAAATAGTGCAAAGTGGTCGTGGAAGTCGTGAAAATTTTGCCACTTTTGAATCGCTAATTTTAAAGAACGTTCTTATTTTTATCCTAAAAAATTTTGTTTGCGGCCCGCGACTCCAAGACCAAAACGTGTTTGTGGCCTGTGTAAAAAAAATGTTGAGAATCACTGGCTACTGGCTAGATCACATACACCTAAGGAGCTACAAATCACACTTACCTTAAATACTAGTTTGAGGTAAAAGTACGATAGTAGGTATGTAGTACTTACAGTTTTTAGTGCTGCACTGAGATTATGGGTACTTTTAAAATTATTTTGATTTTTGAGCTACTTTTAGAAAAGACCATAATAATAAAAAAATTAAAAAAACAACACGCTTCACAATACTAATCAAATTAATAAACAATTTACTTCAGAAAAAGTTTTCTCGGAAAAGTTGCATGGCAACAAGCAATTAGGTAACTAGGGCCCAATATTTAATTTAAACTTCTTTTCATTGACACGTGCAAATAAAAGTAAATATTTTTTCAAAATGGCTATCTAAGTACACTTTTTGAACGTCGAAACTCTATGGTGCCTACCACCGGTTCGGGAACTAGCCCGACAAAGAACCGGCGTAAGAAACTCGCTCGGGGCCATCTTTTACCAAATAGCAGTCCTGGATTTATTTATAGGCAGTATAGGCCATAGCCTATGGGCGGCAACGTCCAAGGATGGCGGCAGAGTTCGTACATAGGGGCGGCAAAATTAAAGTGGCCTATATTCATAGAAAATATAAATCCCGCCCTTCCAAAAAGATGGAAAATTATCGTTTTTAAAACAAATCAATATAAAAATGTTATGAGTATGAAAATAAAGTAAACCTGCATATGCCCATCTTATTCCCAAAAAAATGGTTTTTAGAAAGTAAGGCGTTTGCTGCCTTCTTCAGCCGAATAGGCTTATAATATGGAAGAAATGCCAATGTAATTACTTAATTAGCGATACAAGTCTGTTGCGACGTGTCCTAGATCATAGCAATCATTATTTCATTGCTGTGTTGCCAAGCAGTAAGCAGTAATACCTATTGCACCAAACTCACGTACGTTATCAATAAATTTCAGTCACAATACTAAATGGAAGTAATAAAATACAGGGTGTAACAAAACTAAGTGATAATACTTTAGAGTGTGTATGTGTTCCTTGTAGAGAGTTCACTGTGAAAGTAGCAGCGCTGAAAGACCAAATTTTATTTTCACTTTTGTATGGGCAAGCGCCCCGGCGCGGCGTCACGACTTTCCCCATACAAAAGTAAAAAAAAATTTGGGCTTTCAGCGCTGCTACTTTCACAGTGAACTATCTATAAGGAACACGTACACACCCTAAAGTATTATCACTTAGTTTTGTTACACCTTGTATAAGATGGTGTTGAATATTTACTCAAAATTTATTAACACCCACCCTCAGGTAA
Source organism: Cyaniris semiargus (assembly GCA_905187585.1). Lineage (NCBI taxonomy): Eukaryota > Metazoa > Arthropoda > Insecta > Lepidoptera > Lycaenidae > Cyaniris > Cyaniris semiargus. The sequence goes on along the minus strand of LR994554.1, from coordinate 7,980,433 downwards.
ATAATAAGCTGCAACGCCAATCATCTTACTGGTGACGGTTCTCAGATTTATAAGAATGCTAGAAAACGTCTGCAATTCCGTTTCGCCGAAATTCCTATACCAAAAACTTTCTTTTGTCTTTTCCCGTCTTTCAAAGTATCTCCATACCTTTCATCAAAATAGTTTTAGCCGTTTAGGCGTGAAGAGCTTACAGACAGACAGACACACTATCGCATTTATAATATCAAACCTGTCGTACTTTTCCAGCCCAAATAAGCAGTAAAACCTAATGAGGGGCCGATTATTCGAAGCCTCATACGTATCACGGCCACGCAGCCACTTTCAAAACGTTACGCCGCTTTACTTTCCAATTCACAAACCTCGCGCTAAAATTCTCATTTGTCACACATATTAACATTGACACGTTACCGCAGCGCATGTGAAAACGAGGTCTTATATTGTGATGCGCCGCGTGACGTCATACCTCTGTAATACTTTCGGTGTGATGGTTTAATGTAGGTCTGTGACGCATTCAGGCCTCGAGTTACATAGAGATATGAAATATCAATTCGTCATCCATCGGTATTACTATTCTGTGGTATTACCATGTAGACCAGCCGCGTGACGTGGCCATCATAAAAGTAGTTTCTTTCTTCGGAAGTATAGACAAAGTATATTTATGAAGAAAATCTGCCATCTTGTCCCTCTAAGTATCTCTCTTTCGCAATTGTCCAATCAAGTTGTCTCTACATTAGTAGAGAATACAAATAATAAAAATTGAAATATCAACATACCGTTTTATTCCATACAATTTTTACGATGCCGATTTAATCTAAAAGCGTAAGAAGATATACTTAGCTCGTCGATTCAGATTTCAGCGTAAGTAAATTTTATTCGACGCAATAATTTAAATTTTACTCCGTTTTTAACAAAGTACGACTTTATGCTTATAATCGTTAATATCTTTATGTGTGAGTGGGCTCGTCGTTTGTTATATTTACAAGAAAATATTAACCCAGTTTTCTTAATCGAGACTTGCAAGGCCTGTTTAAGACGCATATTAAAATTATACGATTCGATTGCATCGGATTTACATTTTGAAAGTTTACATTTCCTGCTAAAATTATAGAGATTGTAAAGTATAATATGTACCTACTACCTATTCTCAATTATAGGTACAGAGCTAGCTTTAGAGTTTTGTTAAAAATGCGCTTTTACGCCGCCATAGAAGTTCAATATACATAATATTATGCCTTTTTAAGGGAAGAATTTGTTTTAATTTTAGTTTTATCTATTTCTGCTATATCGTTTATTAACAAAGAATGAAATTTACATCGAAAATAATATTAATATTGTTAATAGATTAAATATCTGCTTTTTTACTAGTTCTGGTACGTAATTGTCAAATATGTCGGTCCACTCACACAAACGTTTGGAGATGTTCAATCCTATTATTCACGAAGGTTACTTGTGCGCATTCATCGATCAAAAATTGGAGCAAGGACCTGTTGTACTCTAATAGACAATCTACGACTAGATGTTACGACGATATAATCTATATTAAATCTTACACCGCCAGAAACTTTATTTCTATTAAAGATGTTTTAATAAGCTAGGTATTTTTAGGCATCAAATGGTTATTAAAAGTTTAAAAAAACCTAGCTTATATCTGGCTAACCTAAGCAAATATTTTAGTAGAAATGAGGACCTATTCAGGTCAACAGAGTAATACAAACATGAACTTTTAGTAGTACAAGTTGCTACTAAAATTTCATAAAAAGATGATTCTTTTTAGATGATTTCAAGATGATTCGATTTTTTTTATGTAATAAGGGGGCAAACGAGCAAACGGGTCACCTGATGGAAAGCAACTTCCGTCGCCCATGGACACTCGCAGCATCAGAAGAGCTGCAAGTGCGTTTCCGGCCTTTTAAGAGGGAATAGGGTAATAGGGGAGGGTAGGGATGGGAAGGGAAGGGAATAGGGGAGGGTAGGGAAGGGAATAGGGTAGGGGATTGGGCCTCCGGTAAACTCACTCACTCGGCGAAACACAGCGCAAGCGCTGTTTCACGCCGGTTTTCTGCGAGAACGTGGTATTTCTCCGGTCGAGCCGGCCCATTCGTGCCGAAGCATGGCTCTCCCACGTATATATAGAATTAAAGGATTACCTATTCGTAAGTTGTGTAGTTGTAACAAAGAACCTTTGAGAATCTTATTCAAGAATCGTACTATTGTTATGGTTCTACCGTCTACGTAAAGCGGTCTATATTTAATCAGTAGGGATAGTATCTTTTTAAATATTGCTTGTGGTTTTCAACAACCAGTTATGGTGAAGTTAGATTATTTATTTTTTCAGATTGACAAGGGAATAATTGAAAATATGTATTAATTATTATTAACGTAGAAATAAAGTACTTACTTAAAAATTTTAAAACTATTTATTTTAGGAATGCATTTATGTAATATTGAAATAATTATAGACTTATTTTGCGTTAACTGTATGTAGTACATTGAGCTAACGTCGACAAAATTCAAACTATTAATATTACTATTTAGTCGTGTTTTCACAAAACGAATACGACGTGTTCAGACGTTAATCGAAACAATTAAACGTGATTATTTAGGAGACGTGATGTTTTACAATATGAAATATTGCAGACATCAAGCTACCGACACCACAAATGACATAAAATCACGTGTAAAAATATGAACAGTGATGAAATTTACGATAAAAAGCTTGCTCTACTTGGCTACAAAGTAAAAATTGAATTTATAAAGAAGGTTGTTCTTTGCCATATGAAACAAGGTATGTACTCTAAAAAGATCGTAAAAATACTCACACAAAAAGTTTTTTTTTGCATCAAATGGAAGATCGAACTGCTGGATCGATTTTGATATTTCACAAACAGAAAGTAGAACGACGGAGAAGGAGTAAGGTGTAAGGGCATAGGTAACTTTTTATCACGGGAAAATGCAGGTTTTTCGCGGGGTTTTCTTTTGCGCGTACGAAATAACAGGAATACACCAACAATAAATAAATTGAAATTACAGAATTTTAAAGTCTTTCTGGTGTCTGGAGTTTTTTTTTTTGCAACCAGAAATAGATCACCGTTAATTGCAATATGTGCTTCGTTAAGTGAGACCTTGGACGGCTATTTATTTCGGGGACATGGATGTGACCTACTTCGTAGATACCAACACAACAAGCGATCTTCGTCCAGCAACAGAAATGTTATTTTAATTTAACCGATGATGATATTTCAAATCTAGTGTTCGTAGGAGATAAGTGAAATACGCAACTGTTTTTCTTATCATCATATTTTATCTTGTTAGACAAGATTAGGAAAGTTATAAAATTTTTGTTTTACATTTAAGTTTGATTCAATTTAGTTTTGCTACACTAAGACGTCTACAAGAAAGTAAGTCGTGCAGTCTCAGATAGCTCAAAAATGGAGCTACCAGTCGCCACGTCATCAGCGCTGCATTTAGCTACCATACTGTATTTAGTATAGTTAGATAAACGCGGAAAAGGCAGCTTATGCTATCTCCTAGTATTAACTTCCGTGCTATAAAGATAGAGGTGTAATAAACGATAAATGAAGCGAACAATGGTCATCGGTTAGTGCTTCATAGAGCCGGGAGACGTATGCGGGCTGGAGAATGTAGAGTCTTGTCATTGAGTGCGCTGCTTCATCTGATTCAATAACTAGCTCTTATTGTTACTAGTAGTGTTTTTAATAGTTCGACGTAATAAGCGAAATGAACCCTCATAATTGTGTGGAAAAAAATGCATTCGTCTAGCTCTCCATTTCCCAAGCTTTTTTTCAGGATTTTCATTTTTAACTGCCTATTTAATTTGCTCCATTTAGCATTTTTTACTATAGAATATATTGGCTCCTACATGTTAAAGGAGTAATTAAACTGCAAACTCATTATTTTTATCGTGTTCATGGTCATTTATTATTGCACCTAGCAAGTACATGGGTGCACCTCCATCCTGATGCCGGATGCGATACCATCTTCTGTTTACTCGGTGCTAATATCACAGTTATCTCGGCGGGTCATTATAAGACCATTAGGCGAACAATAAAACCGATTAAGAAGGAGGTATGCTCCAATTGTTCAATTTGTGCATAGACGTAATGAGGTCACGTTAATAGTGTTGCATAAGTGGGGTGCATCTGCTTGACATTTGAATCGACCCCAAATCCGAATAGAAACTATGTCACGCATTCGCCGGCACCGAGCACCGGCGCGGCGCGAGGTGCGTTGTGCAATCCCGTTACCGCTCCTCCGCTCCACGTGCAAACGAGCCGGCGCGCCTCAATGTCGCCCGTGGGCGGCGGCAGCCGCCCGCTGAAAATACGGAGTCCGCCCGAACTTCGGCGCGGCCCGAGTGCGCCCGAGCGCCGCCGCCTCGTTCGCACCCGCGTGCCGCGCACCTCCCGTCCCGCTCGCGTGAACAGCTGAGTATCAAAACAAAGAAGCGAGACGGGCGGTCGCCGCTCCCGCTCGCCGGCCGGCCGGTGTCGCCGCGCGAGCCGCACGCACGTCAGTTCTCGCTCGAGCCGTGTCTATTGAGGTCGTCCGCTCCGAGATCACGTGCGAAGTTTACTCCCGCGAAAGGATTTTTCTTTGTCCCGATCTTCGTGGACCTCGCCCTTGTATTATGTTTCCGCGCGAGACTCGCGATCGACCTCGGCCTACTGAGGAGCCGGAGTGCATTCTACTCGCGGAGTCGCATCGGAACGTCCACTATTTACCGAAATTCTTCGACGGATATACGGCTAAGCGCGTCCGCCGGGCGATTTGAAGTTTCTGAGTGAACTCGTGAAGGAATTTTTGTGTGTGAACTATCGGACATCGTATAAACTCATTCAGTGCTCTCGTCTAGGATTCCCTCGCTCACCATGTCGACGGGAAAGAGGCTCGCCAAGCGCTCCATCATAGGGACGCGCGTCGCCGCTCTGGTCGACGACGGTCTCTACTACTCGGGGATGATCCAGGCCGTGAAGACGCCGGCGGCGTTCCCGGAGAACAACAACTGCATCAACCTGACGCCGAACACCCGGTACACGGTGCGCTTCGACGGCGGCAAGATCACCCGGGAGTACCGGGACGCGGAGCTGATCGGGCCCGGCTTCCGCGGGATGACCGGCGTCCGGCTCAAACCCGGCCAGAGGGTCTTTCTCACCTACAACGGCCGCGAAGTCCGCGCCGACGTCCTGGAGCACGACTACGAGTCAGACGAGATCCGCGTCCAGGTGCACGCGCCAGCCGCAGAGGTGAGTCCAGAAAATAATACCACCCCAAAAATATGCTCTACATATTCAAACATTTCATTTTTCATTCATCTAATCTCTAAATTTCAGACAGTGAAAAAGACTTCAACGCTTTAACACTTTAAAAACTTCTATAGAAAACAAAGGGTTGTGTCATATGGAATGTAGAGTCCGTGATGGTCATTAACTGGACGTAAACAGCGTCTGAAGCCAGCACTCGGTGTGCCCAATATCGTATGTTCCGTGAACTATGCACAAGAGCAACACGTAAACAAGCGCGTTATCGCCGGCCGGCGCGAGATCATGCTACCGACTGCTCGCTAGCAGCCACTTATTGCGTTGAATGCTAAATATACAAACCTTCGCAATAACATTATGCTATCATAGAACCAGCGATGAGACTACTATTAATTTAAGTTGTATATTGCTCTACAATTTTCTAGGATACTTCCTACTTCTTTTTCCTTGTGTTTCTTACAAAAATATTTTATAAATAATTCCATTAATTGCTTCCTTATGTATTTTTTCTATTGTTATTGGTCGAAAATATTACCTTTTCCTACTTTATTTTTTAAAGTTTAAAGTAAACTCTCGAAGGAACCTTGATGACGCAACGTGCATCTATGCACTGTATGTTAAAACAACAGGCCATTAGTTCAAAAAATCCCATTAGAGTATTGCCTATAATCATCATTTGCCCGCGATAGAATGACTTCTGTGAATTGTTTTATATTGTCCTAAATGACGGCATAATGCAACATGGCGTCTCTATTGTAGAGCAAACAATAATGTGATAATAAATAATATTATGTATTCGTCTAATTCAAAAATAAAATAGACAAATAAGCAAAACTCCAAAAAAGCTACGGCAGCCTACGACGCAAGGATACCAAAATGCCGGTTTCTCCAGATTAGCAGCGGACACGCACGCGCTCAATCCGGTGGTACCGTTACCGCCACGCGTCGAAAGTGGGATTAGATTTTCTCCTGCGTGACACCAATTACATAAAAATATGTACGTTACCATGTAGATGCCTGGACTGCATTCCCGTCACGTCGACCAACGGCTGTGAACAACGTTTATCGCGCTTAGCCGGTACTTCTACGACTATCAATCACTAATCATCGTCAATTCAAGGCTATCTATCATCGGTTTAATATTGAAATCAGTAAAAAATCCAGTCATATGGAGTCCCTTGCCAAATTGTTGGCTTCATTCATATTCATATATTTTGTTGACCTCGTCTACGTCAAGGTCAAGAGATTTTCAGATTGTCATTACTTATTAGTAGTCATTGAGTGAAAATTATATTTTAAGCTCTAAATTTTGGCTCTAGATTTAAATGATAATAAAAATAAGTCTTGTATGGTATGTCAGTATTTAAACATGGTAACGCCCAATACAATTACAGTAGTATTTAAACATTACGTAATGTTTGTATAATGTAAAACAGTGGGCGCAGGGCGGCCGGGGCGGACACAGCTCTACCCGCTGTCGCCGCACTCCGGTGCACCGCTCGCCGCAATCTTATCGTGTTAAAAACATTGACCACATTCACTCAATCACCACTGATAATAATAATTACAAAACCTAATTTACCGGCATTTAAATGTTCACAAAAACATGCGAACACCAACCGATCCGACTCGTTTTTTCGACTCGTAAATATCGATCACGATTTGTAAGTGAGCAATCGATGTGCAACAAGTTTTTTGTCGAAGAGATTCTCCTTTTTCGTTGGTGAGGAGTATCACGGGCGCGCGGCCTCGTCGTCAACTCTGTGACGTAGAGCGCCGCGTGATGTCACCCGCTCTCGCTGGCTCGGTATCGATAAAGCTAAACAATTAACGTGTTGTTTATACGTCGTTAGTAGTCACTTGCTAGTTGCTACCATTTCTATGCTGCTGAAATATGTATGGTTCTAATCATGAGCCTATTGCCAAAATTTTCATAAAAAAATTTGATATTTAAGTTTTGTGACTCGCCTCGTAATCATGGACATGGCTCATGTAAATAATTAGATACTGTTAATGATGTAAACTTGTAGAGCATTATACAGATTGTAAAGTATATAATTACCGTGTAGATAAAAACGAGTCCAGTGGGTTTGATTTTTCAATATTTACTCCAAACGCGATATACAATACAAACAAGATAAACAATAGAGTTGCAATCATATCGAGATCGTTGCAACATATTACAACGGTTCTTTGATATGTATCTGATTTACAAACCATCGCCACAATGTAATCTCGTAAATGATAACAGAAAATTGTAATAGTAACGAAATTGTTTTTCATTTTACTCGTAACTCTATAATGTTCTCGCAAGTCATTAGTTGTTGTTTTTATATGCGGAGTTTCGAGGAAGTTATTATCAGGAGTGACGCGGTATTCCCCGCTATGGCGTCGCCTGCGCACGTCACACGTTATTTACATCGCCTCACTCGGCAAATCCAGTCCGCATAGCTCTCGGATTCACTCCGACTAAATTACTGTGACTCACGCCCGCTCCTCCCTAACAAAGGATACTTCGCAAGAAGCGTCCACACCTAATCCATTACCGAGAATGCAAATCCTTCGGCTAGTCTCATTAAAACAAAGACCGCATAAATTAGTGAAGGATCTGCATGATAAGAGACTTCCTTATGATATTAATGACCATCTCGTATCTCCAAATAAACAAGAATCGGTCCGGGGAAACGAGTTAGAAGCGGGTGTGCGGTGTGGCGCGTGAGATATTAAAAAAAATCGGCCAAGTACGAGTCGAACTCGCGCACGAAGGGTTCCGTACCATAGAGCAAAATTAGGCCAAAAATTGTGTTCTTTGTATGGGTGCCCCCCTTATTTTTTTATTTTTGTTTAACATTATTATTAAATATTAAAGTACACATGTACTTAGTACACAGTACACAGTAGTTACACAGTAGTTGATATTATTGATATAGAGCGAAAAAGGCCAAAAAAATCACGTTTGTTGTATAGGAGCCCCCCTTCAATATTTATTTTATTCTGTTTGTAGTATTTGTTGTTATAGCGGCAACAGATATAAACAATATGTGTCAATTTCAACTCTCTAGCTATTACCGTTCTTGAGTTACAGCTTGGAGACAGACAGACAGACAGACAGACGGACAGACTGACAGACAACGAAGTCTTAGTAATAGTCTCCCGTTTTTACCCTTTGGATACGGAACCCTAAAAAATAAGGTCGCCGGTGAGCCCGGAACTGCATAACGGCAGTTGTTACAAAATCGAGTCAAGAATTATTTTCACGTGCGCGCCGCGGGGACCGTTACTCGCGCCGGCCGACCTCCGTCCACTTGTTCGTCGTCTAAGTGGGACGCGGACTGTTTATTCAAATCGAATACGGAGATACGACGAAGTGGGTTAAGTATGCGCTGAAGATTATTAATTACGTAAAATCGGTCTTTTGTTTACGTTTGCACTGGAGGTCGCGGTACCGCCCCGCCCGCGCCGAGCGCGAAAGTGCCACTCCACCGGTGTTGACCGTTCACCGTTTCAGACTCACTCGCTTTACACAATACATTACGGTACATTATTATATTAGCATAATTCGTGTGATCTATCGCTCGCTCGACATCGATTACGTAATTTAATTATTTTGAAGCGAAAATAAAAGTGTGATACATTTATGAAAGTGTGATTAATGTAGTTACGCGCTTATTAATCGTATGATTAGGGTCCATTTTCTCGTTCGAATACTTTTCGGTACGTCTGGTGTGTAATTAATACCTCCAGTAACGCGAGCAAAGAAAGCATTACAATTAAGAATTGAATAATATGTTCGCATTAATCGCCTCCGAGCCATCAGTATTTGCCTAACAGGTATACAACGAGCGTGGCGTGACGTTTTCGCGTGCGATATATTAATTTCACTCACTATGACTTTACTCCTTAATTACTTTAGTTTAATAAATAAATACTCTATCCCGACAATACGCACGTCGATATACCGCAATTTCCTCATCATAATTTCCTCGGTATGTGTGTTGACTGTTGCATAAAACGCGTAAATGACACTCGCAAGATCCATCAAGAGTGATCCACGATTATAAAAACGGTGGGAATAGAAATTGTTTAACGCGGTCAATATAATACGGCGTGTCTACTGTATATACTCTACATAGTAGAAAGCAAATAAGCCAACGGTAGTTTTACATTAGGAAACGCAAAAGTGGTGTATGCTCTACCGCAAGGTAAAGCTAATTAAGAATAAATTTGTAATCATAAACGTTCATTAACTTAACTAAAACCTTACATTTTAACAAAGTTGTACATTAATTAAATACGACCACTTGCGTATAATAGCGAGCTTGCTATTATCTATATCTATATCATTATATAAAAGGCTTTGTCCTGAATGACATGAAAATGGAATCACGCTATGGCCTAAACCAGTGATCGTAAATACTTGAAATTTGGAGGAAGTGTTCTTCGTATGACGTAGGCGTGCGATAAGAAGGGATTTTTAGAAATTCCTCTCTAAGGGTGTGAAAAGGGGGAATGAAGTTAGTATGGGAAAACTCGATTCCTTAGTCCGATCTGCTCGAAAATTCGCATCATTATTATTTGATGCATTTTATGGAAGATGTAATTCATAGTTTGTTGAAATTTATCCTTAAAAGTCGTTAAAAAGCATGAACAGTTTACAGCGCTTTACAGCGTTTAGCAGCGGCTTACGGCGACGCAGGGAGTCAGAGACGCCAATCATTGCTTTTTGCCACAATATACATAATCTGTGGCAAAACTTACAGGGGTAAGTTATGGCTGGTTTACACGTATTAAGTAGATAAGTAGTCAACTAAATTTTAACTTATGACTTTATACATACTTAACTAAATTTGAACTTGCTACTAAATTTGTGTTTACATGCAATTGATAACTTAAAATTAAGTTAAAATTTAGTTAACTACTTATCAACTTAATATGTGTAAACCAGCCATTAGAGCTCTTAATTTGAGTAAATACTCTTTTGCTTATGAAATAAAGCCACCATTCACGATAAAGCGATCTCATTCTATTTGTAAATTATCTAGATTTACAATCGAAATTGCAACTTATGAAGCCTACGGTCTATATTATCGTAACAATTAGTTGTTAAATCTAAATATTAATACTTGCTGTCCCGGCAAACGTTCTTTTGCCATATAAAGTATTATACTGAGGTGATTAATAAGTATGGCACCATGGCAACGTTCGTCGCCGCCCGTCGCACAATGGTCGCCGTCAGTCTCGAGTTGTAGTAATTTACTATTATTTATTCAACAAATGCACTTATCAATATAAAAAGTAGCCAGTAGCCCAGAGACTAGACATACTATTTCCTTAGTCTATGCATTAGCCGATTTTCAGACCTACTGAATATCTACACTAATATATACTAATATTATAAAGAGGAAAACTTTGTTTGTTTGTTTGTTTAATTGTAATGAATATGCTCAAAAACTACTGGACCGATTTTAAAAATTCTTTCACCATTCGAAAGCTACATTATCCACGAGTAACATAGGATAAATTTTATTTTGGAAAAATATAGGGTTCCGTAAGATATTTGGGTTTTTCGGACACAAGGTGTAAAAATCAACCGGAAAAGTTACTTATTTTGCGTACGCTGCCTAAACTATAAAAGATAGAACCATAAAATGTTCTAATTAATTGTAGATCTTATAAATATCTACAAAAAAGTCCGGGACACACTATACCTATCTATGTCGAGTGAGGCACAACAACCATTTTTTTATTTAAAAATCTTGAATTTTTTTTTGGACTTCATTTAAACGCGTTTATTTTACTCATGCTATTAATCCTTATCAAAATAAATTATTTCATCACCAAGCACAGTTTATGTAGATAATATTTAGTCTTTGAATGATTAAAATTGGACGTTTGATTTTGAAGTTATGGCGAATTAAAATATTACGATTTCAGCTGCACGGCCCGTTGCGAAGTGGGCGTCACCAAGGCGGGGGTGCGCGTGCGGGAGGGAGTTTAGATCTATTAGTAAATGATGATTTAAATAATACTTAATTATTCACTAAATCTAAATAATATATAAAACTGAAAGGTGACTGATTGACATAGTGATCTATCAATGCACAGCCCAAACCACTGGACGGATCGGGCTGAAATTTGGCATGCAGGTAGATGTCATGATGTAGGCATCCGCTAAGAAAGGATTTTGATCAATTCTACCCCCAAGCGATAAAATAGAGGATATACCGATCGGGCTGAGACTTTGATACCTACATAATAATAATACTTCTTAACGCGAGCGAAGCCGCGGGCAAAAGCTAGTATTATATATATAGAGACGAGATGTCCCATCTATTAGTTTATTTAGTCGTAAATTCTGTCGTTGCTGTGTCGCTCTATTTCTATCAAATGGTTGTTCTTGTACACTCCACTCTGCGGTACAGGCTACGTAGAGTTCGATTTCGTCAGCGAGACGATTAAGCACCCAGTGACACTGTTTCTAAATCAAGGTTGATAAGACATCGTGCGCCGATTTGTATGGCTACGTGTCAGATCTGTCGAGAGGGCGATAGCTAGCAGGACACACTATGTACAAGTTTAATGTAAAGCAATATTTCGCAACAGTACATAATGATGTTTAAATTGCACTTTCACGTGACGAGGTTGAACTAGTTGTTAATTATCGTTACGAAACGTTTTTTGAATGTTCAAAAACTGGTACTTATCATAAAATTATTCTAAATGTCATTATTATGTAAAGCACTCTTATTGTTAATTTTTATTGTGCCAAATTAACAGTTCTCGGATGGCCGTCGTTAACTCTAGATATCAATGAAGTACGATTATGAGCAGTAACAAGTTTATATCGGTGTAAAATAGAACAAGTAATATATTCGACCCACTTAAAGTGTTGAAACGGCTAGCTGATTGCCCATCTAATAATGTCAGAGAACCGTTACAATTTTTAAGCTCCGTCGCTCAAGTTGCTTACTCTCAACTGGCTCGTAATCCAAGTTCTACATTTACTACAAATTTATAAATACTGGTAGTAACAATTAGTCCGACATAATCGTTTTAATTTAAAACAAAATGTCTATTAATTAGGCATAACATTTTATGACTATATTAACAAATACTTACGTGTAATCAAAGCTACAATAACTTGAAAAGACACGTACAAATTCAAATAATGATTAGAACGTTTTCACTTCGGTAGCACGTAGTAACAATAAATCTCAAACATTCCTATTTAGTTTATTCGTTCGAGTAATGAAAACAAATAATTGAATCGTTTATTATTGTAATGTATTACACAATATGCGGAAAGATCGGTAGCGGTAGGGCGGGTTTTTTCGTCCGCTCCGGCACTATCGGTGGCGAAGGCAAGGCCGGCCCTTCTGGTGACCTCGCACACTTCGCCTTGAAATAGTTTCATGATTCTGCTACGATTACTAATACTTTGAAAAATTGATATTCACCTCGATATTGAAATATGAATTGATAAATTTTATTTCTTCGCGAGGCTTTTCTATTATAACGCTATCGTTGAATTATGTTTAGTTATAGAGACGAATGTATTGTGGATATTTTCGAGGCTGGCACGATCTAAACGACGTAGAATAACCTGTTTCCGAGCAGTTTTAGACCGAAAAACCGTTACGGAGATTACTCTGAGAGGATTCTCACTCACGATGTTTCCCAAGATATTTCCATATGCGGCAACCTCGAGAGGCCTAAACAATGAGTAAAATGCATGGATCCGACTGAAGGTAAAGGTCGGGCGTGAATCGATGCGACCATCTAACGCCGACTGGAAATACGAGTGACGCAAGACGGCAGTACATGCACATGGTCAGTCGGCGATAGCCTTCAAATTCGTGTTCCATAGCATACGCGAACTCTGTACATAAGGTTCTGAAGAGAGATATTGTGTATACTTGATAGTCAGTTTGCCAGAAAAACGCTTTAAATTCATACATTTGTAAGCTACCTTCATGTTCTCTATGTAGAGTAAGGCAACGAAACTTGCATTACATGGCCCTAAATCTACTGCAGCTAGTGCTAGCATTAAAAATGAAGACGCTGTCTCTACAGCGATATAAATAAATGTAACTGGAGATGTAGCGAGCGCGCGGTGTGGCGCGGTGCGGCCCGCGGGCCTCCCGGCACGGTGACCCACTGACCCAGAATCGTTGATATTGAACCGACGCACAGCCCGCATTCAAAACTCGACCTCCACTTGTTTTCCTCCTAGTTTCATCAGTTTTCTGACTTTTCATTTCACCTTTTATTAAAAAGTTAAGCTTCAGACAGTAGCGCTCCGACACGCTTTGGGGGATCAAATATTAGTTCGCTTACGGTTTGAAACATGAAAATTCTTCGACCTTAGTTACATTTTTTATGATTTATGTCTGCATAATTTTTGTTTCATAGTCTCTTTCCATAATTCCATAATTCTCTACGTATTGAGGGCAGGTGAATCAGCGCCATGGCGATGCGTATATTCCATGAATCGGTTATCGCGGAGTGACGCCATGCTATATGGGTCCCGTTCATTTTTGGGTCACAGTGGGTCACGACGCCTGCGTGCTCGATGCCCGAACCTCGAACAATTTACGGCAACCTAATAATAGAGAGGCGACCGCACTCGCAGGCATCCCAAGGTGAAACGCTCACTTTTCTAAGCGCAGCACGTAAACGACGCGATTATAGTATCACGGTGGGTGTCGTGTCGAAAGAAGCGCTCGTCCTTGCGCAGATTTCTCATTCGCTTACGTAACGCGATTACATTCTCCAGTAAGTTTTTATTCACGCGTGTATCGCTTCCGAGCTCGCCGCCTACGGGCAGCGGCTAGCCTGTGACGTCACGCGCCGCTCCCACGCGCCGCCGACGCGCTGTGACGTCGCCCGGGAAATTAAATCACCCGGTGACGTCATATCAATCAAATCACACTCGATCGTTCGACACGATAACCTAGGCCTCATAATAAATAAAACCTACTCTAATCTTGCATCATCGGTGTCACAGCTACGCAATCGCTTCCTGGCAGTGATTGTGGTGACCTACATGCCGCGTCGATATTCGCCGTAACGAAGATTTTAATAATGAACTGCAAAGCGCTCGCTTTATAATTCGTGACCTACGGCGGGCCGGCGAGCCAAGTAGGTCACCTAGCTTCATCCCGGCCCCCGAAAGCTCAACAGGCGACCTAGGGCACGGTGTCTGCGTTTCGAGCCTGCGTGCTGCGAGGGTTTAATTTTAGAGCCTCCAAAGCGATCGTTTAATCCGCTCCAGTCTCTGAAAAAGGTTTATTACTCAACGAGACGAAAGCGGCCTCAATAAAATTGCATTTGGACATTCGCGAATGTGGGTCACGGAGATTCGGAGCAAGGTTGGCTGCAATAGCTGCGGGGTGGCGTGCGCCGCCGTATCCGCCTGCAACCACCGCCGGTACTCTAATCACGAGGCCGATTCGTGCCAATCGATTGCCCGGCCTAACAGTACATATCCGATTAGAATCGCATAATCCTAATAGACCAATCGCACGCGTTCCCCGCGAACATCGCTGCCGGTCATTTGGAAGTAACATTAAATAATATACAGCTCTATATTGTTAATAGATGCTAATTATATATGGAATATTAAGAAACGTCTCTTGTAAATACGGTAGAACTAATCGTAAAATACTTGTCTAAGCTTGGCCCACCACTCCAGGAAATATTTCCAAACATTACTCACTCCTTGTCGATACTCTAAATACTTGTATTCGACGTATTTAAATCGAATGTAAATGTAGAGTCTTAAATTATATCTGATATAAACATTTACGAGGCGTTTGCTCTTTTACTATTTCGATTACTTATGCATGCGTGTCAAAGTAATTTAAATCGACTATTGACTTTATAAATAGGCTACTTTACAGTTTCCTTCCTAAAGCAAACTTACTATATGTAATGCTAAAAACTTTATAGTAGATACTAATAGAGATTATTAAAATCTTTTTTAGAAACGTGCATATAAAAGACATCAACGCAAAATAATATTCTAAAGGTTCAAATTAAATTGCAAGCAAAGATGACGTTTCTCATATTCCCTGGCAACGCTACAATAAAAACTAATGAGTTGTATAATATTTAAATGCGACTTTAGTCTGGCTTTTCTTTGAGTCGTACAGCCGCATCTACACGTCGACAGAGCCATCTGCAGACCTGTCACCTGCCGTGCTAGCATACGCCAACGAGAAAATTTTGTCTAAGTACACGTTTTCTCGATGTTAACTGGTTTATCTCTTCATCTCTATTGACCCTAACATGACATACATTTTTTCTCTTTTTTTTATATGTGTTATTTTTGTCTATATACTAACGAACTATATAAGAACGAGAAATTTATCTCTCGAGTCTCGACGTACGCATGTTAGCGAAAAAGAGATATATATCGATATCGACATTATCACTACGCTCGAGAGTGAGATATCCACGAGATATCTCGTTGGCGTATGCTAGGGGGGCAGCTGCTGTTAAAAGAAGAAAATTAATTGAGAAAGAGAAAATCAAAAAATGCGTCCGCTGACATGCAGAGAAGGTGCGTCCGTCGACGTATAGAGGGGGCTTAATAAGAGTATAATAGCGGCACACTCGTCGTATATTGAAGCTATCGATGCTCATTATGCAAGTGTATAGGCACGCTATCTGCTCGATCGCCTTAGGCCATTGTATAGTGAGTCGTAAACATATAAATTGAAAGTGCATTGTCCCGGTGTCGTTGCTTCTCGAGTATTAAAAGATTTCCTCGTATATTTCACTCGGTAATGATATCGAACCAGTTTTCACTTTTGCACAACACGTTCGGGACCACGGTAGTTTAATTGTGTTATCTCGCGTTTAATTTATGCACTAATTGCCAATATAACGAGTTTCTCAAACGTTATTAGGTCATGTTAAATAAATATTTGTAAAAAGTTTCAATGAACTGTTAATTGTTGTTTTGTTTATGCTTTTTATATCCCTTTTAAAACATTGTTGTTAATATTGTAAATTACATTTTGCTTCAGAAATACTCACAGTCATCAGCTATATTCTTACATCATCAAACTTCTCCGCCTGGCTTTAGTTTTAGTCATTTTATTCATCATCAATCTCGATTCAACGATAGAGAAAGTTTAAACGTTATGTTAATAAAAGAAAAAGTGGTAAAGTGGTATCATTACTCGGCGCCTGCAGCTATTAGGTCTCGAAGATTCAATATTTAGATCGTCTGCAAAAACTTCACGACTTACAGCTGAAATAGAATACAAATCCGAGATTTTGTAAAACAAATGTCTGTTTAAAACATCCTGGAATATACCTGCTAAGAAATATCTGCATTATAGTATATCGCAAAAAATATTTATACAATGTAAACACTCTTAATTATTCGAGTTTACTATATAGAAATAAATATTTATTCCTGTGACTGTACAACGAACTGAAACAATGCAATGACCAAGCTTCGTCATTGTCGATTGTTGCACTCTGAAATGTCGACGTAAAAGCGACACGTGCGTCTTAAATTATCTTGCCCACAGGCCACAGTATATCTGTACATTCGCACGTTTTTGTTGAAGTCTGAATTTATTAGGCTCGTATACTATGACTAGATTTAGGGTTGCCAATCGTCCTATTTTCGCACGACTTGTCCTAGCTTATTTAGGGTCCTGATAATTTTTAAGCAGCGTCCTGGGATTACTTAACTATAAATTTGTTCGTTTTACTAAACTAGTACAATAACTAGTTTTACTCGTATTATTTTATTGAAGTTCTTGTAGTAAAAGGAAACTTAATTAAATTACCTACTCGAATTAAATAATAATTTATACTATTCGCCTGCTGTTTTTGAAATGGTCCTGGTTTTCAAACTTCAAGTTTTTCATTTTAAAGTTGGCAACCCTACCTATACTGCGTGTGCTGTCTGCTGTGTCGTAGGTACGGCGGTCTGCGTCACAGCCGTCAGCCAATGACTCGCACCGCTGTTAATGCCACTTGCACCTACCATAACTTTCGCTTAGCAATACTTGAACATACATTTTACCGATAATTCTTGTCTATGAAGATGGAAAAATGAAAGTCCCCTGCGTCATTTTTTGTTCACCGAAATGTTTAGATGTAATTATTGTAATAATAGTCTTGATGGAATTTACTATTAGCTTAAGAACCAAAGAAGTAAGAGCGGTCATGGTATTAAATGTAAGTTCGATACAAATTACAAAATTTAAGTTCAAATAGAACCTCTGTTAGTGCCCTACAACATACACTTGTCTATTTTCTTTCGCGGATTTGTGATTCTAATTTTGAAATTCCGAGCTACCAGTTTTTTACATCGGAATGTTAGAAGCAAATGAATTCGTGTATTTCGCGAAGCCGCATGCAACAGCGGTGAGCTTTCGTAATCCAGATTCCGAGAGTACACGCCTGTGTTTGTGCTACGATGGCCGACTAGCTAGTACAGCAAACACATCATGGAAACCGCATGACCATGCGTGAACAAATGTAAATGAAAGTGCACGAAAGTGTACACCAGACCCACTTCTCGCTGAATTCCTCAGTATCCGATGAATACTAAACACCGATGAACTCATTTCGAAATACCACAACTAATTATACTTTTACTACCACTGGCAATCGAATAAATTTTATCACATTCTGATAAGCTGCTTCCTAATAATCTATTCAGATTTTTTCAGCGGAACTTAATATTAAAAGTAGTAGAACTCGACTAATTCGGAATGCCGGCGCTAATCAAGTTTATATGTAGTCGTGTAAAAGAATGTCCTTAAATATTCATATAACGTGACGCAACCGGATGCATAAACTCAGCTACTAACCGTGAACCTCATTTTCATTAAATTATGAACTTGATCTTGAGGCGATACGTAATGTTTACGTGTGCAGCGACAATTATTTTAATGGCACACAATCGCGCCATGATTTATTTAGATAATGCTATCAGTCGTGTCAAAGTCAGCTAGTGAAAGTCACTGGCATTTGTAGGCGGCCAGGTTTCGCCACCGGATCGGATTGTGCAACATTTGTCACTTTTTTACATAACGTGTTGGGAAGGGGACCGAGCGGGTACCGGAGCCGGCGAGCGACGAGGTGCCGCGTAGACACCGGCTCACTTGTTTGTTTTGATTATGCCGCATATGTGACCTAGAATGCTATACAATAATACATTCCTTATCTGTTATGTTACCATTAATTCGCGTTTACCTCAGGTGCTCGTATTCATTGAATTTAATGGAGATTTGACAGCAAATGGGCAATAAATGATCATGATAGTAAATTGTGAAAAACGAGAAAACAGAAATAACGGTATCGATGTCGTAATTTAAATATTTGATGTAAATAACTGGATGTTAAAAGAAGTTATAGGAACAAACGTGGCCGATCCAAAACACAAATCAGACGAAAGTGAAAGTTTTATAAAACGCATTAACCTTTAAAATGCATAATTAAATCGATTTTAATTCATGTAAAAAGCTTGATAATATTTTGTTACATTTGCATAAGTATATAAAATATGTTAAAAAGTAAAAACATATTTTTATTGGAATTTCTTTTAACTATAATCTTATTACATTAATTAAAAACAAAAATGTATACTGGCAAAAAAAAGCATTAATTTTTTTGGGAAGGAGAGACGAATCAGAGTAAGGAAAGTAAAACTTGCATAGTACCTTCACATATTAAACAACTACATCCTCCTCGCGTCGTGTAACTTGTTCCTGATTGCTGTGGCTCGTAAAAAAAAAACAAAACGTAAAAAAAACAACTACATAAACGGTTTTAAATATACGATAATAACAGCGAAAATCTAAAAAAAATCTTAATGTTGGCTAGTAACATCCAATAATCTGCGTAGTAACATCGCGGCATCTATTTCGGCCAAATGTGCGGTTAAAATTAGCGCCTGTTAATTTTGTGTGCGACCAAACAAACGTAACTTGCTAGAAAATGGTTTAAAGATTAATTTAGCTGATGAGCTGACGATAAGGTCAGGTCACACATGCACCAGACACGAAGGTCAGCAATATTGATCTCGTGCTGTTCCATTACGTAACAACCGATTTCGTTACGTGAAGAACTAATGATAAATATAATTTACTGTCGCTTTATTGCGAGTTACAATTCTATTTTGTTATTAAATCATAATCGTAAATAGTAGTAACATCCGTAATGCAAGTATTAAGTATACTTCGGTAACTATAATTCAAACTAGAAAACATGTTTCGATTATGATTTAATGTTTCGGGCGTATTATAAACCAAACACAATATTATTGTAAATCAAGCTCTCAAACGGATACAATAGTTTTAGAATTTGGTAGCGAGTTTATTATAAACCTGTCGTTTTTGAATTTATTCCAACAGATAATAATAATTAATGATTATCTGATTTAGAGTTGAAGCATGCAGAAATTACCAAAACAGTAGTAGTCATATTGTAACTAAGTAATAATATAATCTATCTCGGAACACTTCATCAAATTCGAGTTGGTACTCTTTAATATAGGTCTACCAGAATCTGATGGCAAAAAGTGAGAAAATAAAATGACTCTAGCAATACGGGGGTACTTGGAACAAAACGTTTTGATCCGTTTTTTTTTCTTGTAGCGGCTGATTCTGTGTGTTAAACATGCAAATATAAAAATTTATCCAATGATCAAGGATATTTTTAAAAAATCTGTTGTCAAAAATTGCCATCAGATTCTGGTAGACCTATACATGCCAACATTATAAGTGGCAAACACATCCTATACGCAGTCTGTGTCCGAGTTTCTGGAAAAAAAACTAAAGTCAATATTTTTTACAGCAGCCGATTCAACTGGCGAAGAGGTTAGACGAAATAAGGCTTCTGGAGTCGCGGAAATCGGCCCGACTCGCCGATGTGGACACCGACTTCGCCAGGCTGGCCGACATGGCCGGGGACAGAAGGCGCGCCTCCGCCACCATCGAGGTCCCTGCACACCACATGCAAGGGTAGGTGTTAAATATTCATCCTTCTTTTATTCATATAAGCAGAAAAAACAAAGGTTTACCGATGTATATTGAAGTGATGTAAGTGGCTCTCGAGGTGTGCCTTGGAGAGTTCTTTGGTATTCTGCCAAGCAAAGACACGTGATTTACCCCAGTGGCGGGAAGGTAGTTCTGAAACTCTACAAGATTTTTCCTGCCAATGATTTAAGAGGGAACGCGGGTACAGTAGAATTTAAACGAAGAAACTATTGCCATCACGCTTCACCCTGCGCCGGCACGTGTATTGTGATAGAGACAGATACAGTAAATCGAGGTTATATATTCCTCTCATTCCTCCTTCAAAATAGAGCCTATCAATTTTTTTTTTAAATATCTTAACGAAGAGTGAGTCTATGCCTCTACGTTTTTATTTTATCTTAAAGATCTTTCAAAATTGTTTTATGGTCGGTGGATTGGCGGGGTACGGGGCATTCATTTTTTGCGATTTTTGAAGGGTCATATTTTTTTATATATTAGTAAATTTAGAAAAAATTGAACGTAGAGGCATAGTTTTAACAGATCCCAATATTGCATAAAAAATCTTTTGTCGAACGAATTGTCCTGGGAGTAAATTGGGGAATAAGTTTGTATGGAAAATCAGTGTTAGCGTATCCTCTTAAGGTGTAAAAACGGACGTTGCCAAAACGTTTAGGCTCTGTCAGTGTTTTGTTGTAGTATATTATTTACATGCAGTAAGCGTCTGCAATAAATCGTGGTGACTTTAGTACCCATTGGGCACTGACTAATATTTCAGTGTTAAGTAATTCTCGTATGAATTACCTTTGTTCATACCTATTCATAGGATAATGAGTCGTAAATAGCGCGCTTCCATATGGGTAGAGCAGCTGCGTGCAATGCTCCTATATAGGACTTATCGAGAGCCTTACATGTCCAATATTGTGGCTAATTGACTTCCTGCTTCTAAACCTATATTCAGTGATCGAGCCCGCTTCGACGCGACCATAATCGTTCCTTATAACTAATATGTAATTACTTTGTTGTGTTTGTAAAATAACTTTAACCGTTGCAACAGAAATATCTATCGCCTCGGACAATTCGGACTTACATAAAACCGTGAATCATAATTTAAACGTTCTCTTTCCTCGTCGGGGAAAGTATTCGCTGAGCGGTATCGTTATCTATTATATCAACCTCGCTAAACGGGCTCACCTCGCGACGAGGAAGGCCGCATGCTACACGCGACCTTGCCGGCCGTTTTATCAAATTTGCATGTCGTATTTGCTAATCTTCTTCAACACGGAAGCTGCGTTCATTGTGTTGGAAAACAATACATCGAATAACATTGATTTACGCTCGCCCGACGACCTCGGCGCAAATTGCTCGCGTATTTCACACTACGTACTGTTTGTTGTAGGTTAGTTAGTAGGTGTAATCGCGCGCTCGCTCGCATCGCCGAAGCGGAGCCGGGCGGCGCGGTGCGGGCGGGCGTTGCGAAATCTCCGAGCACGTTAGAAACTGGATGGAAGTGTTAGTACGGGCGTGTCCTTGTCACGATTGCCTACATTCTGCGGCACCTCCCGCGCCGCGCGCCGCTGGCCCGCAGAGAAGGATAGACAATGCAGCGCTGCCGACTATTAAAAAATTCCAGCGGCCGCCCCGCGATTTCTATCGGCGCTGTGGCGACCGAAATTAAGTTTTAGAGACATTCTCCGGGCGGCGTTACGTAGCTGGAAGTCATAAGAATCTGTTCTGTGGTTCGTTTAATGGAACCGGAACAAACGGCACGAAATGGCCGCAACGTGACGCCGCCGACAGCGAGGTTTCACTTTTCATCGTACCGGTGAGAGGTGAGACCTCCGCTCTCGGTACAAATTTCACAACACACCAAAAATCGAGCATAATTCGCGGATTTGCTGGCCGTATGCACTTGTTTATGATACACTTTCATAAAAGTACCATTTAATAACGAGCGGAACGCCTTAGAAAGTACCCGCAATGGCATATTTGGTCACTCGTAGTTATAGTGTGAATTATATACGCCTAGCAACAGCCTGTCGTTACTAATGATAGGTTACGTTATGCAACATTGACATAAAATGTTACAACAGTTTCTTATCCTACAGTGCTATATCGAGTTTTCCTTCGTACCTCACATTTCCCACTCTATCGTTAGTTAATAGTTATTCACCTTACAGAATTTATATTCTCCTTGCATAACCTTTGCCAACTCTACAATTAATAATTATTATAAACGTTCAGTAGATATGTCGGAGTGGTCGTTGCAAAAGCCCGACTGTGCCATGGCTAAGTGAAAGCTAATGTCGATTAACTCAGATGATAAGGTGCAAAATTCATTTGTTCTCGAGGTGACGTCGAATATATTTGTTACATGTATCAACGAAATTCAAAGATGGCGCCGATCCGTTTGATACTTGGCTTGGCTGCCATGACACAGTGACCTAGTTTAAAAATGGAACGTAGCGACTCACTGGAAAACTGCCGCATACAGTCTACTAACAAATATCGTTAATGTCACATATAAATAGTGTTTTCCGACTTTATTACATGCTAAAGATTATAAATAGTTTTACTTTAATCATCATATTATCAAAGCAATCGAAAAACGAAGGTTTTTACTACAAAGATAACGAACTAATAACTCTTCAAATACTTTGTAATTTGTAATGTAATTAAATAAATTATTTATTAAAGTAATTTTAACAATTACTTTTATAATTTATAACCGTACTGCGGCTTCGCACCGTTACATAATAAAGAGCTACTATGCATTTCTAAAACTCTTCATCACACTTTCATTTACGAAAATAGCAGGCCTTATTAGAATGAAATGTAATATGGTAATGACACTAACCAGCAACACATACCGGACTATAAAAACACTGGCCGAAACAATCGCATTTAAATACGTCATCGAGCTTTAATTTGTTGTATAATTATAATAATTGTTGACGACATACTTACACTTTCTGACAAACATTCAAATATTTTACTGGCCAGAAAGTGTAGGTCGTGAATTTTATTATAATTTACAAACCATTCAGTTTTTTTTTTGTTGCTCTAACGGTGCTGATTGGTTAATCAATTTTTTACGTTTGATAGACGCGCAGTACTGGCCTGTAACTTTGGAGTGATGTAAATTTTAAAGTAACATTTCATTGTTGGACTAACGCAATATTTCGTGTCTAGGAAAATAGAATCACGAAATAAAAAATAGCTTCTTTAGACTTGAAGTCTTCAAGGTGCCATAACTCTCTATAGAGTCTATGGAATAGTAGAGGACATAATATTTCAATTGAAAAGACTTGAATTAAGCATTAATAAAACAATTTTAGATATAATTAAAGTTACTTTTTTATGTACACATTATCTTGTACCGTATACACTGCACAGGTACACATTTTACTTTCGATGGTTCGTTGAGTACATTCGGCAGGTGTTTTCAGAGAAAGTTTAGAAGAACAATTGTATGATGTGTCTAACAATGTCTGTCTTATGTTTTCGTCGTCCTACTTATTAAAAAGTATTCTTGGTATTAACTTTAGTGCTATAGTTCTGCAATTGTTCAAATAACAAGAAACGATTTGTTCTATTGCCTTCGTAGTACTTCCTCTACCCTATTGATAATAGAAGGTTAAATACTTTTATAATAGCACCCGTATCCACTACCGCTGAGTACCTTCCTCTTTATTCTTCTAAGCCTAAGCAAAAGACCTAAACGTTTCGTGGTAAATGCACCGTTCGGTACGATTTGAAACTAATTTCGCCCTTTTTGAGAGGCCGTACGAGAACCATTAGTCATTATATTCATCGCTGACTTTCCATCGACCTGCAGGTTATTCCACCGAGCTCGGGAACAAAAACTCCTCGGTACGCAAGCATGTAATTATTCTTTGAATCTCGGCTGTGTAATGACGGAGTTTATTTTTAAAATTGATTGGGTGTTTGGAACGAAACGAAAGCGATACAGGGCAATATAATTGGAGGAAACGTCACACTTCCTTTACATTGCTCCTTAATGTACGAGAGAAAGGTTATTGCGTAGTTTTAAATATTTTCAACACTTATCGTTCACATTGAGGCAAATGTGTAAAACTATCAATCATAGGAAAGTATTTATAGTGTGTCAATGCTCGTATCGACTCTATTGCAGCGCTCAAATTCAAACTCTACATTTTAATACAAAGGTCGTTTTAAATAAAGAATGAAAGAGTCAAAATGATTAATCAAGGATATCGACAAGACGTTGACTCAATATAAACTTTTGCAATCAATTTATTACCATTCCAAATCGTATAATTGTTTGGACCCATATTTTTTATGTTTATCCTTAATTCAATGTAAATGCAATACCTATAAATCCTTTATCATATTTTGTTGCAAGTAGAATTGATTTCAAACGTAAGAGGAAATTTCTAAACAAGTTGAAAACATGTTTACATACCCTGTAAATGTTTATGATTAGCATTATGTGTTACATAATCCGCGGCAATCGATCGTTACTACAGTTTGTCGCAATGTTCTGTTATCGCTATTTGTCAAACAGAATCAGCAATTTGATGCGTACTCGTAATAGATCGTTAAGTTACTGTTAGATTACCGATTTAATAGCGATTCGTTGCGGTCCGCTCGTAATGTTCCATTCTAGATTTGCAGACTAAAAACAACGATAGCGGATCTGTCGCTCGTGTTCCAATTTCAAAAACCTCGTTAGCGTCCATCATGTCCGTCGAAGATTTGAAAAAGAGACTGTAGAGCGGAAAAGTCAGTTAAATTAAAAGACATATTTTAATCCAAGTGTTTTTTATGATGGCCGCTCGAAATAGGATGAGCCTGAAACGTACAGCAGGAACATTGATATGGTTCCTGCTATACGTTTAAGTACGTGGATTTGAGGCTAGCACAAATGATTGGCGCAGCAATGACATCACCAGTATCGAGGGAGTGAGCTGGCAGGATGTTCTAGCCCCGTCGGTTTTTGCCTCACAAAAAACGACACCGCGACCTACATCAATGCCACTCGCCACTCGCGTCAAAGTCAATTTGTGTTTTCGCGTGATTCTTATTTTTAACACAATAGCTAGTCGAGGCTGTAGCGAACGTAATTGCGTTCTTTTGATGGATTTCTTTGGCAAAGTCTGCTCCTTTTTGTACGTTCAACGATACCTAGATATTATCTTTATGTAATTTTCAGTGAGTAATATCGGTGTAAATTGAGTTCAATAGCAATAAATCTTTACACTTTTAAACTGGATTTCCCGGAAAATGACTTCCTGAATAGCTTCTACACTCAAAGACATTTCCGGTCAATAATAATTACCAGCTAAATATGACGAACAAAGAAATGTACTTTAATCACATTTCGTTTACCGCTGTTTTACTTTGTATTATTTTAAATTGATCTTTAACATATTTTGTTTTTATTTTTTTAACACTTGACACACATGATAGTACAACCGACGTATTGCACTTTATTTATACGCAAGATACATATTGTAATATGTCCCAACATTACATACATTTTATCTTTTATAACAACACTCACTTTCCTTTACAATAGGTGCTACAAATTGCTTTGACCATATTTTCCAAACCTGCCTGTAATACTTTACACTCTCTGATGGATGATGGCCATTATTGCCAGCACACCTGGACATATTATAAAACACAATTTTTCGTGCACTTTTTCCACTATATTAAGAAATTATAATAAATTTTAACAAATTACACGACCGGTTAGAAATAAATCATCTTCAGGTGTACTTAGTGTAGGTATTTTTACAAAATTAAATATAATCAAAACAAATATTAGGGTTGTCCGCCTCATAAAATTTTATACCATGCCTGGTATAAAATTTCATGAGGCGGAAAACCCTAATATTTGTTTTGATTATATTATATTAAACTACCTACACTAAGTACACCTGAAGATGATTTATTTCGAAACCGGTCGTGTAATTTGTTAAAATTTATAATAATTTCTTAATATAGTGGAAAAAGTGCACGAAAAATTGTGTTTTATTAGTCTTCAATGTGAATTTCCACCAAGAACCAACAATAACAGTATTACATATATGGACATATTATATTATAGGCAATCATAGAATTGGCCTCTCTACATGTTCGCAAGCGCCTGTATTAGTCCATCATGGCCCAATCAATGTGATGAGGCCGCAATAGGTTGAAAATTGGCTGACATTACCAGCAGTCAAGCATCCAATTAAAAAAACAAAAATGTCACGGTTGGCACAACTGGAAACTGAAGGTTTAATAGTTGGCTGCCATGTCACCGCGAGGGCGCGAGGGCGGGCGCGGGGCGAGCAAGGTCGCTCTCAATGCTAGGCCGGTGTGCACAGCTGGTCACTATTGATCCAGTTCCGCTATTCTATTCATTATTCATTATTTTAATAAACGGCAATCATTAAAATCGGTTAGCAAAGGTCACTAGCCCATGCGGTACATGCCTGCTTGTCTACCTTGTACTTTTGTGACAAGTATT
Source organism: Cyaniris semiargus (assembly GCA_905187585.1). Taxonomy (NCBI): domain Eukaryota; kingdom Metazoa; phylum Arthropoda; class Insecta; order Lepidoptera; family Lycaenidae; genus Cyaniris; species Cyaniris semiargus. The sequence continues at coordinate 7,953,644 of LR994554.1, read as the reverse complement.
TTTAATTTAAGGCACGAGTATTCCTGACTAATTTCGTATCTAAGTACGTTGAATAAGTACATAGAAAAATATTAAATTATTTTGATATAAATACATTTGGTCAATCACCTTCGGTGTTACAAAAGTATTTCTGAAACATTATTGCATATATTTATGCGTAAAAGTGTTACATGCTAGATGTATTACTGATGATAATAAATAACATATAATCGAACGCAATGTCTTCATACCGATACATTACATATAAATCCATCATTAATATGTATTTGTTATGAATAAATGTATATCGATTACATATATTATAAAACACAAGTACCGCTCCGACATCGAGCATTATTTAATGTTTGTTTTAGTTTCGTCGATTATAAGGAATGTTTTGGATGAAGGAACGGTTGGCAATATGTTACATCAACAGTTACGTGTGGTTCTATTTTTATGCGGTAAGGTGGTGCCGGCCGGCCGGCGGAGCGGCATCCAATTGTTGCGACCGCGGTATAAATAGACCACCGTGCACCGGTAGTACCGGCTCGCGACCACATAACAACAATCCTAGCTCTATTGTGGCTCTACCGTCTGTAGCGATGCAATGCACTGCATTGCATTTTTTCCTGATGTAAGTTACGTGAGATATACCTGAGTTTATGTCATAGATATTCAGTGAGTCTTACTAAGTCATTAAAAAGTAGTAGAATAATTATTATGTCTAGATGTAATCTTTAGCAAATACTTAAACTATTTTCAAAATTTGTTTTAATGTAAAAATGTATTAATAATTGTATTAGTAATAATGTATTAGTAATAATTAATTTATTACATGACTGCAAAAAAAGAGAACGCAACGTCCAAATTAATTTTCTGCTGCATATTCAAAGTGGAAAATTTTTGAAAAATGTGATTAACCTCTGCTACGGCAACAGCGAAAAATAACTCATACTTATTCATTGACAAAGTCGACCATATTATAATAATAATAAGAGTGACGTAAAACGATATCAAAAGTTACATCGCGGTAAAAAACCTCAAAATAGCTGTAATATTTTACAAAAAGCGTAAGTGGCACGAGTCGTTAAACTCATTTTTCTAATTATAAAAACAAATATTAGATAATTTAATTAATATAAAATTTAAATTTCATGCACTTTATCATAGTTGCCGTAAAACAAACAGCTGGAACAGATATCGAGTTAGACAAATTTACTGACGGCGAATTAATTTTGACGCTACGACGCCTGTAGAGTCCTCCGCTGGCCGAAGTTTAATTAGTTGGAGGATGTCACAATATCTAGGAACACCGGGCTCCAACGACCCCAGCCGGGTGTTAAGTTTGCAGTGCCCCGTCTGAAATGGGTGAACTTGACAATGTCGTAGACCGAGGTGAACACACTCAGTTTGTGGGGCGCCGCGCGTCGGCCGCAGGTTAAGACTACAGTTTTCCACGATTCGCGAATTTCATACCGTGAGGTCGTTCACATTATATTTCACTATTTAGTTTTTGCCATACGACCGTGTATCCGAGAAGATAATGAGCTACTTAAAATTCATAACTTCTTGAGTTTGTTTTTGTGATAATTTCGGTGGGTTTTTGTTGCAATTATTTAGCACAAATTGCAATTAAAGTACATTTTGAATGTCAAAATTGGACGCGAGGGAGTCAACGCTCGCGCCCTCGGCGTAACCTGTTGCGTCTAGTGCGGCCACCCCGAGGCGGCTGGAGCGAAAACCTTCGAGATATAAAAAATTGTGAGGTCACGTGAGCCCTGCTCGAGACTACGGCCCGACAGGAAAACACATAAAGGAATTTCCAGTGATTTCACGCTGTTTATTGTTAAATTATAAAGGGTTTAATATTCTATGTAAATCGATTAATATAGCCTGCAACAAATAAAAATTGATATCGAATCATTGAGGTAAAGAAGATATGATGGAAAATAATAAAAGTGGGCAAATGTTAGGTAGAGACGGCTTCGAATTTTTAATTAACGTCTTGATGCAGTCAACGGATAAAAATGTAGTTTAGAGCTGACACCATTTTAATACCATCAGACTGGGTCACCTTTTTACAAGTTTAATTAGTATTTAAGAAGTACACAACAGTGTCTAAAAATAATTTGTCCTCATGTAGAGGTTAATTGATAAGTCAATTTGTTACCTTTATCGGCCATTTTATAATTTTTATTTTTGATAAGTGTCGGTTATCTTGAGGTGAGCCATTAACATAATGAATACTGGCACAGCCATTAACGTACTTGGCACCCGTATTACGCTAAACTAATTATTTTGATGTAATCCTTGATACCATAATGAATGAATCAATTTTTTGTTATATATTCAAAGTTGTGCCTCCGAGTCAGTAAATAAACGATAGAGATCTAATTTATTCATACTAATTTGTTGTTTAAAATACCGGCTGATATTTTATTTTATTCTAAATAATTTTATAGCTAATTTTCATTTTATAATTAATTCTGATACACAAAGGAAAAACTTGAGAATACTGTGAACAATATAACGCTGTGCTAATTACGTTTTCCAAAAATCGCAAACAAAGATATTATTTAACCTTATTTTTTTAACAAAGATGGCGTTGAATTACAAAAATAATGGATTTTTTACTGCCAAGAAATCGAGTTTATTATTTCATTTGAAGACTTTTAAAATATGATTTCAAGGTTGACAGCCACTTAAAATGTTAAAATGTCTTATAAGTATATATTAATTTTAGCGGATACACTTAATTATTAGCAACATACAAAACTAATAGAAAACATCTAGTACCATTAATTAGTAGACTTATCCAAGATAGCTATGTCGTGGACTCTTATTAATAGATGTCGTTAGCTCGGAAGAACTTGAAACTGGATTTTGAATTTTGATTGACCTACGCGGGACGAACGAACTTGTCTGCGGGCAAGGTGACTGGCCGGGAGACGTATGTCCTTACGCAACACCCGAATCCAGACGCCGAACCCGCGAACTCTGAGGGACGAAAGTTCAATGAATCAAATTACCGAGGTTGTTTGCACACTTTTATCATATCGCTCGGTCGACGTGCTGGTGTCTGGCTTATTGAATACTTTAAAGTGAATTGCGAGATGGAATTGAAACATTTAATAACATTATGAAATCTACTATGATTTAACATATAGGCGACGCAAGTTACACATATTGACATTATGTGGCTGACTATAATCCAGTCTCAGTCATCAGTTAACCAACTTCTAAAATGCAGGTTCCATGTTTGGCAGTACATTTTTTAAGTGTGATATTACTAAGTGTAATGTTTCTATTCCAGGTCTCGCAAGCGTGGCCCCAGCAGCTCCTGCGACCTGGGGTATGGTGAACGAGATGAACAGATGAACGAATGTAATGCTGCACTCGTTCTCATGTCACTCAGCTGCTCACCAAATTCACCAAGACCAAGTAAGTACAGTTTGAGAATAATGATTTTCAGTGATAGACTCATACATAATATACTCAAATATTATAAGACTCCTTATATGAACTATTGACTCCAAAAAGTTAAGATATTGTTTTAAAAAAACATCCTGTAGGAAGGACATAAGCATATCGAGGCAAGAAGCATGGCCATGAAAAATGTATTATTTCGCTTTGATGTTATTTAGGCTATTTTGACGTTTAACTAACTGTCTGAAAATACCGAGGTATATAACACAGATAATATGCTACTCTGATAGCAAAATATAGAGTTCTGAAATATTAATCCGTAGATAAACCTTCAAAGCGATATGCACATAAATCTCGCGCGCATTGGCGTGCATCGTTTGACGTGTTTTTGTAGAGAATGGAGATGACGTCACCGCGAGTCGCGAGTGACGCTTTTGAGCTGTGACATTGATATTTGAGGCGCGTGTGACATCGGTGACATCGTTGTAATCGGTCTCGTGAATGACTCGTTTGTCCTAGCATTTCACACTTCGTTTGTAACCTTTATGTAATTCGGCGATAAACAATGCCGTTGTCAACCGCGATGTTCTCAGAACTCGCCGCACGTGAGGCGAGATGCCGGTTCTGTTTATTTTTTTGAATTGCTATTTTCAGCTGACAATTTCCACTAAGATTCGATTTCGATATAGATTATGAGTCGCAATCGATCTCTTACGATTTGTAATCTAATAAATTGGCATTTTACGTTAGATGACTGTGCAGCTAACTGCTGCTGACATTTAGCACGTTATTAAACTTAATGAGTAATATAAAATTTCACGTTTATGGTCGCTTATTAAAGTGATTTCCCGTGTATAAAGAGTTTACGCACGCACGACCAGCCTCTAAGATATATCAAAGGCCGATTTAGACTTATGCAAGCAGAATCACGCCACGCCGACGGCGATGGACAATTGCGTAAGAGCCACCTGCAGTGTATAATAAATTACTTTTCGACGTCCTTTCTAGTCTTCGCCCGAACGGCGAGATGTCGACGTTTAACCTTCTCGTTTCAGGTTAACGACTGTAGGGTCGTCAGGAGTAAGGTTACGTCATTTAGATCTAAATATCGATACGAGTTCATTAACATTGGATTGTAATTATAAATGGAAATAAGGTCAGGTTAGTTGTTTTATTCGGGAATAGTACAAAAATTCCACCAAACGATAAATCTCCTGGAGCGACAAGTGGGACTGGATTATTCGTAACATTTTCTGTGTGTGGTTTATAATAAAATATTGTAAACGTTGATGACGTCTAGACTATGTCTAGACTAAGTCTAGACAGGTATTCGGCAGTTACGGTCCGCGTTACGACCGTCGACCGAACGCTCCACTTTCTTTGCATTATGTTTCAAACTAATTTCATTACTCCCCTGTTACCTTCATTTAAAATTCCACTCTCGGACGAGAAGCATTCCCGTTATATTATTCAATTAAACCCAGTGGTAGGTGGAGATTAGAAATATAATTGAGTAATAAAAGTAGGTTGATCGGAACGAAAAAAGAAAGTGAATAACATCCTCTTACGAGCGCTTTAATAAGCTAATTACAGTACTTAAATACGTATTAGTACTGGTAAATTTAATTTAACACTTGTCGATTTCATCTTACACAATCTATGTTTCCTTTTGTAGGAAACCGTGCTTGGTTTCTACAAGAGGAAACACATCTCACTCTACGGTACATCTATACTAATAATATTATAGAAGTGAAATCGAATATACTTAAAGACTTCTAGACCTATTTTGATGAAATGAAACAGAAATTTTGACCACGAGTACTTTTTTCACGACAAAACGTAGAGTTCCAGTGAGCTGGATTATCCACTCCATCAATTTGGCTTCTACGAAGTCGTGGAAAATACCTACTGAGTTATAAACTAAACGAAAATCACGATAGGACTAATTCATGTAGCTGCTATTGTCTATCTAGCTTTACAATGTATAAGACAGCAACAACCGCAACATGTATGAAATATGAATAAATCCCGGCTTAATCTTCGTTTATTAATAAGACATATTATATAAAAAATCAATGAGCATGAGCAGAACCACAAGTATGTCTTGAATCAACCACAAGTACACCCGATTCGTCTCAAAATCAACCATGAGAAAAATTGCTTCTACTTGAGTCTCGAAATTAAACACTTAAACCACAAAATTTGTAAATACGCAGAATAAAGGACTATTTTATGTAATTCTCGAAATCAATCATGAATAGGCCGGCTTCGTCTCGAAATCGACCATGAGACGGCCCGCTACGTCTCGAAATCAACCATGAGAAGACCCGCTTCTAAATCTTTAAATCAACCATAAGTAGACCAGCTTATATATCTCGAAATCAACCTTAAGGCCGCGTTTCCACTGATGCGGAGCGGAGCGGAGAGGAACTTAGCGGTGCCGAATTGACCAATCACCATACTCGAAATCTTCGCTGTCATTCCGCTGGAATAGCACGATTAGTCAATTCAGGTACCGCTAAGCTCCTCTACGCCCCGCTCCGCGTCAGTGGAAACGCACCCTAAGAGGCCCGCTTGCGCCATGATTTTTGAAATTGATTCAGTGTCATGGCAGTTGACGGACCTATCATTTGGTTGGATTGTGTCAATTCAATATTAATTGTGATCTGTCAAGTTCACATAACGCGACCAAATTACGTAGGTCCACTATGAATCAACTTCTCTTACAGTACATCTCGAAATCAACCATGAGAAGCTTCTATGTGAGGGATTGCACAATACAAATGACGCCTCATCTTTAGCTGGTATGCCGCGGCCGCGAGAAACCGTTGTGCGAGTGAAAGTGGCCGCGAGTTCCGTTTCGTAATTTATAGACGTTCAACTTTATTCGTACGCACTTGTGCATTAGATACATTCATGTACTTTATAGCATACATTATGAAACTTTATTATATTATACTAAACTGTTCTAAAAATAATTTAACAAATATACTAAAAATAGAAAAATAGAAACCTCTGTGGCTCAGTTGGTAGGCTGTTGGTAGCTCAAGCCGGGGGTCGCGGGTTCGAATCCCGCCGACGGAACAAAAAGTTTTCAAAAGTTCCTGGGTCATGGATGTGTATTAAATATATGTATCATATAATAAAAATCTTAAATATATGTATAGTATAAAAGTATTAAATATATTTCCGTCGTCTGGTACCCGTAACACAAGTCCTTCAGGTACTTAGCACGGGGCCAGACTGACGTAGTGTGAAGCGTCCATAGATATTAGATATTATTATTATTATTATTAGAAAAAGCTTTATACATAACTAGATAACGCGGGAAACTCTGTTGCGCCAAAATTCTTTTATTGCGCGGGAACCGTACATTTTTCCGGGATAAAAAGTATCCTATGTCCAAAGTATACTTTGAGTCCCGGGAAAGGACATAAGATGGATATATCCATACTCAGAAAAATCGGTTCAGCGGTTTGGACGTGAAGAGGTAGCAGACAGACAGACGGATATACAGACACACTTTCGAATTTATAATATTACTAATATGGAAGTATGAATTATTGATAGTATGGATAGAAACATCTCTTTGTACTCAAAGCGCCTTCGCTAGTTTAATAGCCTGCAGATCCAACATGGCTGTCATATAACATTTTCTTAGAAGATCATACTGACTATGTCACTGACTAATATGATAAAACCTCTCTTCTATCCCTAGTGACCAAGTACTTTGAGCTAGCTCCCACCAAAATAGGTCACGTAGCATGGGCATTCAAATTGCATAATACACTGTAGGCAACGGGTTAAAATATTCCAAAATTGTTCATTGTTTTGTTAGCATAGCGAAGTTATTAGAGCATAATATTATGTACTTTGTTACAACCAAGTTACAAGTCACAAAAAGTCGTGTATTGTATTTCATCGCTGTTCATATAACAAGTTTTTTTTTTCGGTAAAATATGTCTTAAATTGTTGCAAACGATATGATAATAGCTACAGCAGATTCATTTTTCAAAATTTATTCTTTTTTTTATCGGCCAATTTTCCTACAGAATATTTTAAGGCTGCGAATAATCATGATAAAAGACAACACATTCGATGTGGAACTACAACTTCTAAACTTAATTCTAATTTCGAATATGGAACTACAACTTAAACTGTTGTAGGTGCATGGGGCGGTCGGTCGTCCGTGTCTCCTGGTGGCAGCAGCAGCTCGGGCTCGTCATGGCGCTCCGGCACCCCCTCCCCGCCGCCCGTCTCCTCCTCCTTCAGCGACGAGGGCATCGCCATGGACTACGAGGACCTCCACCCGCGCAAAAAGAGGGTAAGTCCATTTGTTCTCTTTATCCATGCTCAACCCAACAGTTTTTAAATAGTCATATATGAATACATTCTTTTCTGCCAAGTTGTAGAGCATAAGAGGAAATGACAAGGTAAAACGCTTCATTCTTCAGACATGTTTTTCACAAGAAAATCCTTATGAAACTATGTCTTAGCTAGCCTCGGATGTCAGCTTACACTTTGAAATTTAGGTCAAGGAACATCTTCAGTTTAAGAGTAAGGTGGTAACAGTAAATGCAGTGTAAGAAGCCATATTTTCCACGGAATTACTTAGGTAGTGACAATTAGACCGTGACACAGATCGTGCTTTCGTATTAACCTCGGCGTAATCGGTGCCACTACCTTATGTGAGGATGCGCTACATTGCGTTACGACTTAAGAGGACATTTGAGAAACGCTTTTCTAAGACCGAAGTATAAATATCATGCAGCAACGCACTCCTTGGAATCAAACTCGCTCAATATAGGGATAAGTTGCGTTTGCTGATTCTGCATTTGCTAATGTAAGTGTGCGCCCGATTCAGGCAGCAGTATAAAGATAATCTACTGCATATTTATAAGAGCATGATCTATAAATAAATCGACATTCTCATAGCTAATAATCGGCTCTACATTAACGTGGGAATTTTCTCCGGATTCACCCACACATACTTGTCATTTTCATACACGACAATACATGACCTTTTCATAGGGAAACTAATATTTTCTAAGGAAATAATATAATAATGTGGTGTCCCCGTCCTAATGTAATTAGTCCCAGCAGCATTTTGTTAGACAGAAAAAATGTCCTATAAATACTTTTACAAAAGAAACAAGAAGATATGGGCGAAAAGGGCATAGACGACTTTTTATAAAAAAAAAAAAGTATTTTGTTTAGCATGCACAGGGTGGTGTCATAATAGTAGTGTGATTGCGCCGCTTTACATAAACGCCTGACCTATACATGTACAGTATACATCCAGCTGTACTTTCACCACACCTGTTCTCTCGGCTAACCACTTATATCACGATTCCTGCTTTCGCGACGTTAGTACTTTGCGTACATAGATTGATAGCTTTGCAATAGGTTTTACATACACTATTCTGTGCGTAACAAATGTATAAAAGGCCTTATAGACGTACGTACTTAAAGCACGCGGGTTTTAAGTTCGCGAACTTACTTGGCTCGCGTCGATGACACACTCAGAATCGCTCACACTGGATTACCATGCCCCCAGGCTCGCGGCTCGCGGCTCTTTGCTGACACACAGGCGATTAAGATCGTCGAGCCATAAGTCCGCGTACTTACTCGCACGTCTGTCACCCCCTTTAAGAGTGTTTAATAATTGTCTTGCCTATTAAGAATCAAAATACTGTACACAATACATACAACAGGAAAAGTCAATAGAATTGCATATTTCTTAGAATCTAGCTCACTTAAACAATAATAAACACTAATATTAGAACTCACAACAGTAGTAAGGTAATTTCTGATGCGCAGAAATGTGTGGAGATAACGTAACGAGCGCGTGAAAATACAACGTACGAGCAAAGTGCACGCGTAAAATACATGAGTACACATTGTCGGGTATTGGCGGTGTCATAGACCTGACAACAACACAGACTCGCTCAATAAAAGAACCCATGTTCGAACATGACGAGTGAATGCCGCAGGTTTTATATTCATTAACATAATAAACGAGAGAAACTACACACAATTATTTAATTTTCATACAAATAATTCGTTCACGAATTGCTCAAACTTGAATCGCTTTTATGACGGAATTAACGTGAGATGGTATCAGTGTTACTTTTCAAATTTTGTGCGATTCTCGACCGGCCTTTCACTTTCTAATATTATCTGCGGCGAACAAAATAAATTCCTGTTAGATAAATAGTTGGCACGGTTATCTACGATATTTCACGCTACCTCCACCTCGGTATAGGCTGGAAAAGCTATTCGTGTCGAACAAATTGTATGTGTATATCAAGCTTTCGTCGTATGCAAAAGTAAAATTCATTATTAATTCACAACTTTATTTATTTTTGCCCAATAAATCGAGATTATCTAAAATAAATCGCGGACATAAATTATATTTTTATTTACTTTCCTTTAAACTTGGAGCGTTCAGCGTTGAATGGCTCGAAATGTAAATAAGAAAACTTTTTACCGGTAAAAGTATTTACGTGTAAGTGTAAACATCACGCACAACAAACTAGTTTAACCTCCTTTAAAGTAGGTTGGGAATTTTAATATTAACGCATGACTACACCAGAACACGACTATTTACTTTGACAAGCTCCGCCCATTGATTTCGAGCCGATATTTAACTTTTTTAACAAAGCGTACTACTAGGCTCTAACCCAACCTAACCTAACCTAACCTAAATCCAAATTGCAGGGGTTATTTTTATTTTAACTCATATAACAAATACCTGTAGTAAACTTTTAGGAACGCTACCCGTAATATTTGGGATAGTACAAGGCCGCGTAGCACGGTGCTACGAGTCGCTACGCGGCGTAGCCCCCAAGGTTACAACTTACAAGATAAGTTTCGAAACAGTTTTCAAACAACAAGAAAACTATTTTCTATTTTGATCCAATTTAATAGCAACGTAAGCGATGTATTCATCTGTACTTAAATATTTTTCAGATATCTGAATAATATTATAATGCATATAAATAATAATTAAAATTACTTCATCACACTCTAATTCAGCAACATTTAATTTATTGATGTTGTGTTATTTGCTTACTTTTAGATCATATATAGGCCCAATATTACTGCACACGCAGGGGTCTTTCGGGATATAACATTGAGCTCAATCAGAGCTGAAAAGTGGGAGGGGGACAGCATGCACTCAGAATACGGGAGTTAAGGAAAAGAGTGAAGGAGACAACATGCTCACTCGTTAGCAAATGCATACAAATGGAGGTCAGAGGGTATTTATATGAGAAAAGTTGCACTTGACGGTTGCATGTATATTAATGTATGTTTACGATCCACGTGTAAGGTTCAGCGCGGTGACGCCGGCCGCGGTACAATGTCAAGGCACTTCAGCGTTATGTAACGCCTTGTCATAAAACGTTTACTGCCGGTAAAACTATACTAGAACTCTTTGTTTGCATTCAGTTATTGAATCACATTTTAAGTATTTTTTAAAATATGAAAATTCATGTGCTGTATTTTCAGTTTTTTTTTTCAGTCTACTGATTAAAGATTTTCTTTCTCCAATTTTTTTTCCGTGTAAGATAATGTAATGAAAGAGTTTACTAGCACACCTAACATTTTAAGATTCGCACAAATATTTAAATCATTAACATTATTTAAATGTAGTGATGTTACCTAACAGAATTTTAAAATGTTATAACCGAGTGTTACGTTGGTCCCAAGGTTGGTTTTAAATTATTCATGATGTATCGCGTTCATTTCCGTGAAAAATAATGAAAACCTTGGAAAGTACGCGCTGTGATTTTACTTGAAATATTTCCGATTGTAGTTTATTATATAATATAAACTACTACGAATAATAATATAGTTTTTATTATTCGTAGATAAACTACAATCGGTTCGTTCTGCTACGACGACGGCGCGTAGTCAATATAGTAATACGGGAGCCCTAGAATATATATTTTTTGATTACTATCAAGCTCATTTTTTTGTGAGTAGTTTTATTTTGATAAGACGAACAACATTTTTATTTGCTAAAAATCTCAAAAGTGGTAGCTAACAGAGATAGAAAGGATTTCATACTTTGAATTGATGGTCCTAAAATATGGACTGTTTTATTTGTAGGACAATGTTACTCTTAAATTATATAACTAATAATCTATCAATATACAAAAAAATCAGCTCGTTAGGGTTCCGTTATAGGGTTCTGTAATCAACAAAACTTGGTTGACTGTGAAAAAGATATGAGATCTCATGTAGAGCCAAGCTTCTGAATCTACACGGCCTAACTCTGCCATACATATTTACTGGTATGTAGAATTTGTTGAAGTTAGGGTCAGTAGAGTTCAGAAGCTTGGCTCTACATGAGATCTCATATCTTTTTCACAGGGTAAACCTTATGTGGTCGCCTCGGCAACATTTTACAAGAAATGTTTTTGGTGGGATTTATGATTTTTAGTTTACGTTTATGCAGTTTCGACGGCTCATTGTTTGCCGTGTAGATTCAGAAGCTTGGCTCTACATGAGATCTCATATATTTTTCACAGGGTAAACCCTAATATGTGGCCGTCTCGGCAACATTTTACAAGAAATGTTTTTGGTGGGATTAATGATTTTTAGTTTACGTTTATGCAGTTTCAACGGCTCATTGTTTGCAATTGAAGGAAGACAGTACATCTCATCTGTAAAGTGCTGCTATATATTTTGGCACACTCCCAACTAGCATTTCACACATTATTTGGTATATTTAATAAACTAATATTGGCAGAACAACAAACCCACGCTAACCTTCGCTGAGGGCCAAGAGATCGTGGGTGGAACTCGGGGGAGACTTGTTGATATTTCACTGGCTTCGACAGTTACGCATTACGCAATACTAGCAAACAACTTGTACCTTCAGAGAAGTTGATTCATAAGAAGATGATGGACCTACGTTATTGTAATACTGTGCCTACGTCATTCGTTAGGGCTATGAAAATTCAATGTTAGTCGTGATTATGTCCCCTAGGTTTGACATAACGCGGCCAAATTACATAGGCCCGCCGTTGACAACGGATCAACTTCTCCTTTAGTACATTTAAATCGAACAATTCGAGGAACATGTAAGAAATACAATAATAATATATTCTTAAGAAATCATACCAATTTATGTTTCTTAAAATTAACAATAATGGTTTCTCGTAAACCATTAACATGGTTTCTAAGTAAATAAAATACCGATCTCGTGTACGAAATACATCATTCGCGGCGACCGACCTCAATAATAATTGTAACTTACAACAAAGAACGCTTTACATCGAGTTATTATAAATCATAACATTTATATTATACCGGCCGATCATGGCCGACAAAAACTTTGACTTTAAAAAGCGATACCATAGAAGAACTTTACAACAATGCTCTCATTATTTTGCTTTCTTTTGTGTGGCTTCTTTATTTTCCATTCGTCACAAAATTGTATGTTTAATTTGTAGGATTTTTTTACAATTTCTGGCCTTTCTATATTATTTGTAATTTTGTAAATAAACCTGTGAAAAACACACAAAAAGAAGCATCTAGCAGCGATCTGCTAGATGTTAAATAAGATTATTTGTATGAAATGTTGAGTGTTATATGTGCACTGTGCAAGTCGGCATGCAATTGGCAAACAATACTCGAGTGTGCTCAGACACATCGTCGCGTGAAACCGCCATAGACAACGCGCACCTGGCTGCACGGCGGACAGCGGCCACACCAAGTTCTCGATGACCGCCGCGACCTGGCCGCTGCGGTCTAGCTAGCCGCTAGTGCGCTATTGGCCTAAACAACTTTATGACATCATTGGTCGTAGATCAAAGTCGATTGAACAGTATTAAGGTTTATTACCTATGGTGTCAACTGGATGACCAGGGGGTCGACGCCCGATCACTGGACACAGGAACCAGTTTCTATGCGATAATGATATCTCATCGGGTATATCCCACAACACAAGTGGAAAACCCCTCTATGAAAGTTGTGACCATGTATCAAAACTATATAATTATGTTTTTTATTTTTTTTATTTTGTTTATTCGCTATTAACAGCCAAGGTCTTTAAGGTTTACAATAATATACTTTCATACATATTTAAACTAACCAACAATGTTATTTGATTTTTTAATAATTATTATTATTATCGTCCAGTTTTAAAAGCGGCAGCTTAATATTTTGTATACGCAAAAGAAAAGCCTAACAAAATGAGAAAAACTTTATCTTTACATTTTCTTAATATTTTCGCAAGTAATAGAGAATATATGAATAATTTTCTGATATGTCGAGCAGTTCTTATAGGCCTTAGCAATAATATAAAATGCTTGTACATCATTATAATTATAATGTGTTACGTTATGATAATGAGATGTAATATATATGCGAAAACGCATAAGGATGTCCTCTTAACTTTTTTTGTGTGTACATAATATAAATATGTTGTATGACTCGTTAACAAGTGTAGGAGTGACGGCAGCTGGCAGGCCTTGGCGGAGGACGCTGTTAGCGGGACCTTGTGGCATTCCGACGTTGTTCGTCTCCGATTGAACCTTTATGCCAACTACGTAAGGTTCACTTTCGTACACATTCAGAGGTAAAATATTTTTGAACTGTAGCACTTTGATTTTCTCGCCCTTTGTACCGACGTAACCTACCTTACTCATTATTATTAATTAGCAGAAACGCAAATACAAACAGACTTCCGCGTTATAATTTGTCAATTAAACTATTTTTTTAACCGACTTCCAAAAGGAGGAGGTTATATGTTCGGCTGTGGATATTGTGGATAAAAGAGTGAAATTATTATTTTTAACAAAAAATTAAAACCGACCGACCCAGGTAAAAACTAAAAACAATAATAACATCCTTATAATATGAACTAAAAAGTATTAAATAATTTTTCCTATCTAATAGTGCCTTTTTCCGAATTTGTCTAAACCTCAACTATTTCTGTACTCAATCTTCATAATTTTGAAGTCGGTGCTAGTTCCAAAAGTTTCAAACATTCTGTCAGAGAACTGAAGATTCAGCTATATCTGGTACCTACTTCAAAATGATGAAGATTCAGTACAGAAATAGTTGAGGTTTAGCCGAATTCGGAAAAAGGCACTATTAGATAGGAAAAATTATTTAATACTTTTTAGTTCATATTTTAAGGATGTTATTATTGTTTTTAGTTTTTACCTTGGAAGTCGGTTTTAAGTTTTTTGTTATTATAATTTAAGATTCCGTATCTGCTCTCGTAGCGGCTCTACGTCGTCTATTTCAAACTTTATTAGCATTCAATGCAGACTCGGCGCGTTCCAGTAACTGGCACCTAATGTCAAGGGTTTGCCAGTAAGTAGGTAATCGGTACAGCTATTACAGTTGACCCTGATATTCAGCTGATGCGGTAAAAACGTCGCCATCTTTAAGTGCCACATTAACACTTTGTAGGTTATCAATTAACGATAATTCACAATATTTTTTTTTTACATTTAATAACCTCATTTTTTGAAGTCGGTTAATTAAAAATAATGGAACAATTTCGTTGTTCAATTCTATTGACTAAATAAATTAGTTTCCATTGCGTTTTATTATTTAATTTTATTTACTGCATTATTGATTTATGAACAATAAAATAATTATATATAGCAATAAACTTTAAGCTGCCTATAGTCGTTGCTCGTTATGAAAATAGGACAAAGGCAACAAAATTAATTACACGACCGCGACGTCTACACGAATAGTAACTGCAATTTGCAAATAATTAGGTTAAATAGTAGCCATGATCCATTTGGCATGGCGAATAGGTGGACAGTGGACAAACGATTGACGCTGTTAGATCATAGGTGAGTTATAGTCAGCATGTACAAACGCTGTAATCAGTATACATACCACTTAATTGTTTTCAGTCATCCCATTATTGGCATTTACATTTTTTGTTTGAAAATATTTAAAAAAAACTAGGCCTTTACATCCGTTGTGGATAATTTATACAGTATTTTCAGAATGAAGTAACCACTCCTCAAATACTGTAGTGCCTAGGACAAGATTTTTAAATGTTGCCTAAGCACATACGGCAAAGAACTAGTCAATACGTCTGGCACCAACTATGTGCGGGTTTCCTCACGATGTTTTCCTTCACCGTACGAGCGTCCGTATTATGTACTTGAGATCAGAAAATGTCTCATTGGTACACGCCTCCATCCGGGATCGAACCTGCACCCTCTACGAGTGCGAACCAAAGGTCTACCCATTGAAAATATTAGCAGAGCTAATAAAAGACTTTCTGTAGTATACAATTTTAAAGTGCCAATAATTGGGTGTTTAAAATGCAGTTATGTGCAAGCCCCGCCCACTGGCGCAGTCCATACCCGGCTTAACACAAAAACGCCGTTTCATTATGCCTCTACGTGCTTCTTACGCTTCGAGTGACGTAAAATTGCTGAACCATTTCAATGGATATCGACTTACAATGTGGTTAGCATTGCAGAATAACTAGCTCCACATAGAGTAAACTATGAATAAGGAAAATTTTCCGGCTCGACCGGAGAAATACCACGTTCTCACAGAAAACCGGCATGAAACAGCGCTTGCGCTGTGTTTCGCCGAGTGAGTGAGTTTACCGGAGGCCCAATCCCTTACCCTATTCCCTTCCCTTCTCATCCCTATCCTCCCCTATTACCCTATTCCCTCTTAAAAGGCCGGCAACGCACTTGCAGCTCTTCTGATGCTGCGAGTGTCCATGGGCGACGGAAGTTGCTTTCCATCAGGTGACCCATTTGCTCGTTTGCCCCCTTATTTCATAAAAAAAAAATCTTCAAAATTATAAGTGTGTGTGTAAATGTATTTTCATAATCCGAAGGATTTGCGCATCCATGATATAATATTTCAATGTGTTCTCCTTTCTGTTTTAAAGTTTTTAAAAATCACTTTAATTTAGGTTAAAAATTTAAATCAGTGGAGTTAATTGCCTTTGGAAATTCAGTTTAGTATTAAAACCCTTAACCTTTAGACAGCCTTGTCAAAG
The DNA here is from genome assembly GCA_905187585.1 of Cyaniris semiargus. NCBI lineage: Eukaryota > Metazoa > Arthropoda > Insecta > Lepidoptera > Lycaenidae > Cyaniris > Cyaniris semiargus. Next base: position 7,937,230 of record LR994554.1, on the reverse strand, counting down.
CTCACCCATTCGAGGAAGTCGTCAGTCGTAAAGTGTATATTTATATTGAACACAAAAATGTCATGTTTCCTGATCACTTTTACTGGAGAAAACCAAATCCGAGTGCCACTTAATGACGCTTCCTGTGATCTGTAAAATGTGGGCTACCTTCTAAATGTTTATGATAGCTAGCATAATTCAAATAATACTATAGTGCTTTATTGATTTCAAACATCTAATGGTCATAGTAAGAAAAAACTCTATCACAATAATCAGCCCGTCGATCGTGGGAAAACGAGACACACTAGATTTTCTATTGTGTCTCGGACGCCGGTGACCGTTTGGGGCTTGATGAATCTTTATAATATTATGCAGTATACATAGAACTTTTACAGAACTTCCAAATAACATATTATAACTTCACATTATAAAAGAAGTTACGAAATAAATCATTGCATTATCTTCTCTTTGAAGGTTATGCAATTTCAAGTGTTTCTTAAAAATAGCACGTACGGACATTTGAAATTATTCTCATACAGGCATCGCGCTTGTTTACTACCCTGATAATTGTATCATATCAATTTTGTGGTTTTATTTTATCAAAACCACTACATTGTTTTCAGTATTTGAGGAAATATTGTCATGAAACATCACGTACAAATAGAATTTGAAGTTCGAGTAGAGTGTAGACGGTGTGTTAAAATACACTTAGGTACGGCAAGCAGTTAACTTTAACTCAGATATAAAAGCTAAGCCTTCCTTAAATACCATATCATCTCTGTCACTCTTCGTTTATTACCTAATCCAAGATTAACTTTAACCTATCCGTCCAAGTGGTCATTGTTGCATTAAAATAACCATCAACGTTTGCAGGTTCTAAATATTTGCGTTGCTAACCGTACGTCGAAGTGTGCAGTGATTCGAACACGGAAACCCGCGATCGAGGTCAGAACCGCCTCAACGCAACCTGAACGAACCTTGCGTGTCGTGACATCTATTCAATTAATATGCACATACAGACAGTTTTTCTACTACATAACCGTAACTGTGCTTTGTAATAAGCTTCAAACTTTACTACAGTAATATTATTTTATACAGTAATATGACGGTCAGCAAAAACATTGTTAGAGATTTTATATAATGCGTTTACGAAATAATCATGCACAAGTTAAATAAGTATAATAAAGTGGAGTTTTATTTTATTAATTGTTTACAGAGCTCTGAGTAAGCTTGGCAAAAAGTATATAATTTATAGCCACATTTAACAGAATTCATAACTTGTTGCAACATTTTCGCCGATGTAGATAGTTGTAGATACAGTATGCAAAATTCTACGCATTAATTAACTCGCGCTAATAATATAATTTGTTGAATATCACGTTATTATAAAATATTTATGAATTCACAACGAGGGAAACATCTTGCGGCGTCAATACAAGAAGTATTGAAGGTCACTTTATCTAAGCGCTGATATACACCAATTGTTATCACGCAGGCGATGATTTCCGCGTTGCTCAGGGCCAATGTAATTACACCGATACCAGTAATTGTACTTAAACCCGTATATAAAGGGCTTTAGTACAAACACTATCCTGCAGGTATCGCGAATATCCTTGCATGCAAATTCTAGTATAAAGTGTCTTTAGACTTCATTAGCAAGTCTAGTTTATATTACAGTACAAATATAGCCAATCTAGAGTCCTTCCGTTTCGCAAGGATCACCTCAAATCCCCGTTACCTGCCGCACGTTCAGACCTACCTCTCATTTAAGTCGGAGACATCCGTTAGCAATTACAAAGTGATCAGCTAAACATACATATTTTAAAATAAGGATAAACAACATCGCGTATAAGGTTTGCGTCTGCGTCTACGCGGTGTTTTTTTTTCGTGCATAACTGTACCCGCGTACGTTTCCTGCGACCGACCGCGGCGTGTTATTAAAATCTTCTGATTTATCTAGGAACCAGGCGTAAGTTGTTCCACGACACTCACATAAATTAGCCGGCTAGTTAGCTCGACGTTTATATATTTATTGCACGTTTCAATCTTAGATCCTTTCAATTAATAAATCCGCTGACTCCCCTGCCCGCTCGTATCGACGATACGTAATTTCTGGCCGGGTAAAAGTTGTAGGATCGTGCGTTATCGGTATTACATAAGGAAGGTAATTCTTAGCTTTATGATCTAAAATTACTGTCGCTATCGTCAGTGCTACATTCGGTGCTCTATAGTTAAAAAGATAATGTAAGGGCTTAGGCAGGCTCGGGCAAATAAAAGCAAGGACACACATATTTCGATATTGCGAAAACGGACAAGCGCTCGAAGCTAGTTAAACAGTATTCTCAAGAATAAACTGAATTTAGACCCATTACTGTACTCAATGCCATGAGTTATAAAGGTTGCAAATTGTGGTCGATGGAAACGAGCGCAGATGATCCAAGGCCCGAACAATAACGTTAGTTGGCATATTCCAACGAGCGAATAATGCCATGGCCTTCGCCGGCTATATTTAATACGCGGAAGACATTGCGGTACCGGCGAAGGCTGAGCGGAGTGTAAACATTTAGGAGCAGCGTAGCGACTAGCGGCAGCGCGTCGCCGCTACCCGCCACCGCCACCGGCAGCGTGCGGCCGCTACCCGCTACCACGGCCGGCGCGCATGAGCGCGACGCGTGTGCGCCCCGACCTCCGCGCTGTCGCCATTTGATAATCTCATTACTAATAACACGCGCAGCTCCACCTACGAGCGACGTAAAATGCGCGCTCCACAAACACCGGCCGCAATCATACGCTACGTTGTCGCGCTGTGACAACAAAGCTGTTTTGCTTTATCGTTATTGCGTCATTGACATTTCAAACAACATGTTTTGTATTTGTTTTGTTATTGTATTATACGCAAATTAAGTAACATAAGAAAATATATAAGGCATTAGGCACCTAATATCGATGTCCGATGTCAACATTTTGCGCTAGGAGCAAAGTCCATCGTCGTATTTAAACAAATCTAAATAGCTATTATATACCTACCTAGCGACCCAAAAATGTAGTAAGTATGTGGCGACTAAATCACAATAACAATATCTAAGTAGGTCGCTCTAAGTAGGTCGAATATACTCGTCTCTACCAATATGAAGAATAACGGGCGAAATGTACAAATGGAGCGAAAAGAGTTTTTGCCTTTTGGTCATGTGCGAAAACGTTAGAGGTCTTTTGCGCAATATTTGTTTATGATAAAAAAAGAGTTCAACGCATCCTGGAGTGGAATTAACATCTTAAACGTTTACCTGTAATTAAATGATTATAATATTATTACGTATTCAATTTATTCTACGATGTACACCCATTCCAATTATATAACCGGAGTATACTATTTCGATCAATGAATATATTTTTTAATTCGACAATTAGAAACAATGCGCGGTATGTACTAGAATACCTAGTCGGATTTATGAGTAAGGCGTAAATAATTTTCTCATACGCTTATAAAGACCTTTGGTGATTAGATCATGCAACACGCTCGATAATTATATCGATCGCACGAGTAAGTAGAGTGGCTGCTGTAATACCGTATTCGAGTACTGTGGGATCGCGTTGTGCAACACTGAAAATAGGTTACATCCATACGAGCGACCTACATACGGCGATTACATTAGATATCCTTTGTGTCGGCGGAGCCGAACGCTACGAACACTACGACCTTTGTGTCGCGCTGACCGCCCCCACCGCCGCAAATACTAGCGTACCGATTATGCTGGAGGCGCATTGAATTATTATCGTTGTTCCAAATTTAAAAATATAAAATGTTGCGCAAATTTTGAGAGTCCACCATCGTAGAGGCGCACTGCCGCTCTCGACGCGCACGAACTTCAGCTTTGTTGTCGCTCCGTCTCGCTCTCCGGGTCATCGCCCGACGCACCACACGACTCCCTCGTTCTAATAACCCTGCACAGTGCACATATCGGTAGCTCGATATATTATCATTTTTGTGGCGAACGGGCCGGCCGGCCACTGATTTACACAAAAAACATAATTTCGCACGGGTGTCGACCGCATCTGCAGCACGTTTCGCGTATTTCATGGTCTTGCGCAACATTTATCGCCGAAACTGACCACACAGAGGTCAACGTAATCCACCGAAGGCCCCGGGACGCGACGGTACGAGGGTTTTCCACTCGCCCGAACAATTAAAAAAACATAGGAAGTACACCAGTTGCGTGTCACACGACATTGCGTGACATTTGTTTAATCAATTTTTAATTTTTATGTAAATCGAGAGGGCCATTACAATTTTCAGCTCATCTAAATTTTGATCGCGAGTCGTTTCGACGATTCGCACCCGTTTTATTTCTTTAGTCGAGCGAGTTCGAACAATGCGTCGAACTGCATTCGAGGCGGGTTCTATTTTTCTTGACGTCGAATGCACGTCTCGAAGCAGTGCCGGCGACGGGTAGGTGGAGCCGATGCTTTTTTTTACCGGCATCGGCGGGGCATTGACACCGATGCCGGGGCACTGGCCGTTCTTGACAGTTCAAATGTTTACATTTTACATCTCAAAGGATCACTCGTTCCTCGCTTAGAACGGTGCCAATTCGCTCACGATAAAAATTATACGATCGATTAACCCAGTACCGAAAGTGAATTAACCAATTGAATTATAATTAATTTGAGTTCGCGTTCGTTGTACTTAAATACGGTGTCGTTGCCCTTCCAAAAACAAGAGAATTACATAATATTTAAATTTTAAATATATACGCCATATCTACGTTACCTCCGAAAAACATGAGATCATAGCTACGTACTTTAGTGTCCAAGCGCGAAACATAAATTTAAAGAAAGTATTCGTTCTTAAATAGAACACAGTACACACTGTAATATTTGTTTTCGCATAGGACACGATACCGCATTTAATTTGTCGACGACAACGGCGCAGACGGGGTTATTACCCTGCCTTATTTAATTGTAATTCACTAGTCAATTAAGCGGTGCTAGATGCATTTTTATTGGGGGGCAATTAATATTCGTGTTTTATGGTCGCGGCATCACCGGCGCAGAACAATGGCGAGTTCATCACACGCGGTAATGAGCGCTCCCGACTCCTGCCGCTGCCGCCCGCCGCCTGCGGGTTCAACAAACTCCCTATTTTATAAAATAAACTTCGGACGACACGAATCCGTTACAAATAAATACATTCCGGCGAATGTGTAACTCTCCGTGCGGCTGCCAAATTAAGTCGAAGGCCGGCGGAGATATTCGCACTCCTCGCGGCCACCCCGCGCCTAGTGGTTTAATTGGAGATAATGCGAGCTACTGAGTGCGTGCGTTTGAAGAAAAAGTGAAATTGTAACGAGTCTGAACCAGTCGAGGTCGGTGACCAGGGAGGCGGCTCTGCATCGTCCGGCGACTGCCCCGCTCGGCTGATTCATCATTACTGATGGCCGCTCACCACCTAACTCGGCACCGCCACTGACTCACGTCGAACCTTTGTTGTCACATCATCAGGGCTTTTGGGATTCCACGCAGTTAATACGTTTTATTGTCCTCATGTCGCCCGACGGTTGCTTTATACTGCGCTCTATAACACTACTAGTCGAAATATTTTTATTTTAATATGTGAATGGAATAATTTCCTGTCATTCCATTTACTTTATTTACAGATCTTTATAAGTTACATAACAATATAGCAGCAGATAAAGGTTAACGTAACAATGAAACTACAAAAATGCATAGAACGAGAGAGGTAGAGCACTTTTTTCTTCGAACGACAAGGGGCAAATGAACGGAAGGAATTTATTTGTTGGGATTTTTTCGTATACAATATGTGTAGCGACTAGCGACAGGCTGAGGACTGAGGAGGGTGCGATGGCCGGCGGGGGTCGCGGGGGTGTGCGGGGGGTACACGGAGGTAGCGGGGGGTGTTTTGGAGTTCAACGCATCCGAGATGCCACCTGTAGAGCATACTGTGTTCTATGAATATGACTTTATCGACTCACTGTGATTATATTATTCAATAAATAATAATAGCTAAATTAACAGTAACAAATTATTACGCAAATGTTTGGGTTGCGATTAAAATACAATATTGATAGTAGAACATGATGATATAAATAGGTATTAGTTACAAAAACCTCGAGTATTTTATAAGAGGTTATTCACATAATAGTCATAAATAATTAACAGGTACTTAATTGAATTTCTAGGCTTTGAATACAAATGGAATGAATCTACTATACATACCTATTACCTATATGTATTACCTATAGCTCTATTGTGACTATTGAGGTCGGTGACCTATAATGTATTATGTAGCCCCCTCGGTAGGGTGCACTGTACGATATAAGTTTACAATTCGTGTTAAAAGGTTACGATTCTAATATGCTTTGCCCTATTTTAGCATACATTTCTAGTCTAACCTTTGTTGGTTGTTTATGTAGACGTTAACTTTTTCTTTGTTCTCGTATGTTTTAAACTTTAAACCCTTTGTTAATTGTTATGTAACTAATTTAAATAAGTTACGCATTATGTATGTAATTCGGAACTGTTTATAAAATTTGCAATGCCAAAACTTTTATACAAATGCTTAATTATATGATTCGCCGAAAAAAAATTCTTTTGGTCCGTTCATTTGGCATAATATTATATCGTATTCAATTATTATTGTTACTTAGATTTTAGAGATAGTTAATTTCAATAGGTGGTGAAAATTGAGTTCTAGAGAGAAAATTGTATTCTAATATTTTTCTAAACAACTGTTTCAAGCGGGGCTTGTTTGTAAACAAGTCAGCTCGTTTCGTTGACAAAACAGTGTTTTGAATCGGCATCCGCCCGCGCCCCGCAGCTGCGGCCACGTGACTCCTCATTAATTTCTCACCTCTCACTTCGGTGTCACACCGATATCCGTAATATAGATGGTTATGGTACATTCCTAACTCGTGACGTACTCTAATAACCGCTGGGACGGCTATAAGGATTAACCTAGTTAACGGATGTCACTGCGGACGTTATCTTAAAAATATGGAAGTTTTTAGAGTCGTACTATCTTAATCTCCAAATAAATTGACACTCATCTCTCCGGAGGCGGTCGAGCTGTCCCTCGTCTATTCACGATGGTGCCATGCATTTTGCATTGCGCCTCCCATAAAATGTTCTATTAAGCGGTATTCATCCGTCGCGGAACGTGTAGCTAGCGCTCATGGTAACCGTTCGACGATTATTACGTGTTCACGTCCCTGTCGATCTCTATACGGTCGGAGTGAGATACCATCAAAACAACTTCTTTGCCTTCGCGTAACTTGAGGTAAATAAAGAGAAGGTCAGTCGCGTGAAATAAACTTATGCGCTTTTCTAAGCTGGAAAGAGACGCAATGAAAACAAATCAATAAGTCATCTCCACGTTTCGCGCGAGAGAGAGACGGGGCAACAACAAACTGACGCTCAAAATCAACGATGACTTCGACGAATGTAGACTTTCGCACGACGACGGAAAATTGTATTTCCTACGGCACAAGCGACGTCATCGCGCTACCCGAGTGAAATGAATTGCCAATGGATTATGGAAGGTATACCGTTGTGTTGGCTTCTTTCTCGTTGCTATTTGTTTTTTTCATAAACATTTGAGCCTTAGAACATCGAGGCTACTAAATGTTTATTAAAAATATTACCAAAAGTAGTAAGAGCAATGAATACGGACGTTAATATAAGCACCGTGTAATTAAGCCGGTCCCTACTCGTGCCTATTCTGATAAAAACAAAACGTTAACAATGGAAATGATAATGTTGCACACAGTGACACAGCACACATAAGAGAAATAATTACGGTCAACTATTTGTTATTAGTTAATTAATCACGAGCTTTAATTTTCTATTGTTGTCATTATTACACCTTTTTACTCCATAAAATTTATGGTGTTAGCATAAACTTACAGTGTTTATAAACTTTGACGAATATTAAAGTCAAGTTAAGGGCCTTCCCCTACGGAGATTCCGTAATTTACCGTATTTAGAGCCTTATAAACTCATAATTTGAAAGCTACAAAGTTATAATAAAAATACAGCAATAATCTTCAGTATATCAACATTCCTTTCCCCGTTTTAAATTTTCTATTTTTGTTTATTATACTCATTATATTAGCTTCCAAATTAATACCAATTTATTAAAATTGAAGCATACTTTCAGCATCTCCCTAGTATTTACAAATTACGTTTATTTGAAACACACGACAATAGATATACAATTTCATTAACTACATAGTCCCCGTTTTAAAAATTTTTTAGATCAATTTTGAACTAAGATAAGTAAAAAAAATAGGATTTTTGTGCGATCTCGGCAACGCGTCAAATGTATGGTCAAGGTCGTTTGCTCGGGGGATGGCCTTAACAAAGGCATTCTAAATAATAAATCTAATAACAAGTCTGAAATCTTCTAGCTTTTTCTTTATTAATCAGATAAAAACCGTGTTAAAGTGCGTTGATGTAAAAACTGATTTCGCATTTTGCTTTATACCTTTATCTTTTTACGACCAGACGTCTACCTGATGGAAGCCCGTGGTCCGTGGATAAACGTCTGTTTTAAAAAAAAAATATTCACATCCGGATTTGAATTCAGAATCACCAAGTGCATTTTGTCTGTGAAAACAAACGTAGATCGCTGACTTTTAACAACATGTCATTAATATGAATGACTAATAAAATGTAACAATTAATTATAATATGCACAAAACCGTGAATAATCTGAATAGATAGAAAGTTCTAATATAGAGTACTGGGATTAAAATAGACAGCAGCATACAAGAGTGTTTGAGCATTAATAATATCGTATTATAAAATAGTTCCTGAACTCAAGCTGAACTTCTTATATCTACTTATAGCTTCCTTTGTTCCCATCTGCATTATGCAAGTCCAAGGTTTCTGTCAAGGCCCGCTGTGTAGGAAAACTACGACAGCCACAAGATAAGCATCAGCGAGAATTATAATAAAACTAGCTGACCCGACAGACGTTGTCTTGTCTTAACAATGATTATTTAATTCAAATTGGTATAATTAATAAAAAAGTGTGTTTATTTTTCCTTGCCATCGTGCACTCATCCCAAACTATTAGATTGCTCTGCTGCAACACTGGCCATCGCATAATTTCTCGAAAGGTTGCAAGTGGGTGTTTCATTTATTTGCAAGTTCAACGGCAACTTGAGTGTGGAATGAGCTGTTCGACCGCCATCCAACGACGTAGCTGCAATACCTGATGAAGCAAGTGCAAGTGCGATATCATTTTACCTAACCTTGATGTACAATAAGAAATTCAGTTTTCTTACATCTTTTTTGTGGAAAATAATAAATTAATTATTTTACATGTATTTTCTATCAATATATTTAGGTTTTAGGGTTCCGTACCCAAAAGGTAAAAACGGAACCCTATTACTGAGACTTCGTTGTCTGTCTGTCTGCCCATCTGTCTGTCTGTCCGTCCGTCCGTCTGTCTGTCTCCAGGTTGTATCTCAAGAACCGCTATAGCTAGACTTCTACAATTTTCATAGAATGTTTGTATATCTGTTGCCGCTATTGCTTCATCAGGTATTGCAGCTACGACGTTGGATGGCGGTCGAACAGCTCATTCCACACTCAAGTTGCCGTTGAACTTGCAAATAAATGAAACACCAACTTGCAACCTTTCGAGAAATTATGCGATGGCCAGTGTTGCAGCAGAGCAATCTAATAGTTTGGGATGAGTGCACGATGGCAAGAAAAAATAAAAATATTTTTTTTTATTAATCATACCAATTTGAATTAAATAATCATCGTTAAGACATGACAACATCTGTCGGGTCAGCTAGTAGATAGATTAAAATTACTAATTAAAAACTCCATGCCAAACATCCAAATAGATTGAATAGTTTAGGCGAAAATCATAAAAGTTTATTGTGCGGGAACCGTACATTTTCCGGGACAAAAAGTATGCCTTGTCCTTTTCCGAGACTCAAAGTATCTCCATACCAAAATTCATCAAAATCGATTGAATAGCTTACGCGCAAATCATAAAAGTATATTGTGCAGTAACCACACATTTTTCCGGGATAAAATGTATCCTATGCCCTTTTCCGGGACTCAAAGTATCTCGATACCAAATTTCAGCAAAATCGGTACAGCCGTTTACGCGTGATATGTCGTGAGTCGTGACCAAGGGATATTTGGATTAATTTATAGAATACGCGTAATAAAGATTAAACATAATCATAACTAAACCGACTGTTATACGTTTAGGTAACTATTCTCTACCTTAATGACAAAGAGGCTACAAATTACAATACTTAGGGCCTGTTTCACCACTTCCTGATAAGTGCCGAATAGGCTATCCACCACTTAACTTGACAGATAGAGTATGGAGAATCTGTCAAAAAAGTTGTGAATAGCCTATTCGCCACTTTATCAGGAAGTGGCGAAACAGGCCCTTAGGGGATATTCCACGATCTTCTAACAGTATATGCACAGTTTACACCGAACTTATGTCTCTATAGCTTAATATAAAGTAAACAGCGACCAAACTTCCGGATAACGTATATTCATCACATATTAGGCGATTATGTATCAGATATTTATATCTAGTTGTAATATTCGTAAAACTTTAACTATGTCATGTGACAATCTCAATATGTCAGTGCATATCATTTGTGCATTTGTATATGAGCCAAGTGTCACATAGATGGTAGAGTAAATAACTACCGGCTGTACATAACTCGGCCCCGATGCACACAGCCGCGCGGCCGGCACGTGTAACCCGTAGCTACAGCACACTGCTGCACTAGTCAAGGACCGAGATAAAACTGCATGCACACTGCAGCCCGACCGACTAATGCTAAACAATATTCGTACCCGTGCTCCAAAATAACTGATATTTTAGTTATTACTAGCTAAAAGCCGAGCTTTGTGAGGGTTCGCGTCGTTTTTCTGCGTGGTAATAATCTTTAAGGCAGTTTTTTTTATATTTTGATAGTAACCAAATCGTGACTGACCGATGATAACATATCTACATATAAATAAAAATTACTTTGTTTAAGCACAAATCAATAGGCGTGATAGTTTTTCCGTAAAGTGTACCACAAAATGTACAGGTTGTGGGACAGTGGGATATACTAGGGCTCGCTTCGCTTGCCCTGATTAATAAGTTTAAAAGCCGAGCTTTGTGAGGGCTCATGTCGTCACACCATGAGGTCCTTGACTGACTGATGATGACACATCTACATATAAAAAACCTTGACTGACTGATGATAACACATGTAAATAAAAATTTCTATGCTTAAGCACAAATCAATAGGCGTGATAGTTTTTCCGTAAAGTGTACCACAAAATGTACAGGTTGTGGGATATACTAGGGCTCGCTTCGCTCGCCCTGATAATACTTGTGACAATAATAATAATTCAGTTCAAGACTACATAAATATTTTCTGCAACCGTTAAATTAAATCAAAGCGTAATTGGATGAGACAGAGTACCAGATTATTTGATAAAATACAATTTAAGACTACAAAGTGATCCTTCTGATATAAATAGATTTTACATCCACCGTGTACACGTTTCGGTAAAGTCGATTCCATTCAGTCCAGGGTCGGAAGTAGGTCACTGGTGCAACGGGGGCGCCCCGCGGGCGGGGACCCTCCGGCCCAACCCTCGCAGGGGCCACCTCTATCTACTCTCGATATTAGATCAACTCCTCCGTTTATATTATCCTATTTAATTCAAACCACAACAAAAAGAATAACACAATAACAAAGGATGAAATTCAGATGTCTGTCCTTTGATGAGAGAAGAATTTGGTGGAGTTTAATAATTTTGTTACGCTTTAGATTAAGTTTGATTTAAAGGAGTGTATGTTTTCTTCGTACTTACCTTATTAATCATGATTATGCAACTGTTGTGATAGTTCAGTCTGTAGGTAATACTATGCTTTCAATATTTCGATGTAAATTGTAATATTCCGCCATTAAAGTCAGCCCTTTCACTTTCTCATCTACGTGAGTAGTATAGATGTTTCCAGATTAGGTGTGATTATGACCGTGGTCGGTGACATTTTATAAATGTGTGTAAATACTATATATATATATATATATATATATATATGTGTACATAAATGTCATATTATGTCATGACATAAAATTTCTGAGCGACCTATCGCGTTTGTCCGGTCACAGTAACGTGACACGTCACGTCACACTTATTTGTACACACCCTTAGATTTTAATTTAATACTTTAATTTAAAATAAAAGGGTTTTGGGAAAATGGGACATAGGTACTTATATTTCTAGGTCGAGGGTCCCTTCGCCTGTTCCTGGCCATTTTACCTTACCTCATCTAACGTTATACGACGTGCGAGGACCACCACATACCGCGGGCAATCAATACAGTAATTAATGAATTAGCCGGTTGAGATTCCCCTCGCATCCGCGTAGTGATATTTAGTTACGAACACAAAATAAATAAATTCAATAGTGTTGCAAATAATATTGTGGCGTAGCACAAACTTCGTAAAGGTAAACTGCATATCATTTGACATTTACGGAAATCGACCCAAGGTTTCGCAAATTTCTTAAGACACGCGTATAATTTGCATAATTTTGTTTAAAATTTTATTAGGTAGTTTTTTCTTCCTTTTATAGATCACGTCGTTTTGATTAACACGTAATCTCCGATGTATCGTTTTGAGGTTAAACAATTGATACATCGCTTTAAAATCCTACATTTCATGTTTGGTTACGGCTAGGGATTGCAATCTGGAAAACCGGATCCGGTAATCCGGCCGATCCGGCAGCATTTTGCGGGTACCAGATCCGATCCCAATGTACCGGATCCGGTGCTATCAATTTGTGGCAAACTGAAATATGTTTTTTGCATGAATAAGGTACTGTAAATGCGTTACGCGTGGTATTTAAGGTTTTTCTTGCTTTTTTATGATATTTTGTTGACAAAATATCATAAAAAAGCAATTAGTACAATAGTCTTTCACTAGATGCTGAAAGGGACTTTCGGCCATAAGCAGATTTATTAAATAGAAATCGTTTGCCACGTGACGCTTTGGTGGTGACGCTTTTGTTCCTTAGTTTATTTTCTATGATAAGTAATAACTCGCTATTAACTACAGCTAAGTCTTCATTATTTTATATAATTCTTTGGATTGATTTGGGTTTAAACTAAATTTTATATATTTACGATTTATTTTTGTAAACAATCTACATGTTTATAAAAATGTAAGTTTAATGACCCTTGAATAACTCACTTATTTTGAACTAAAAGAGCGTCCTGTCCGAGAGACCTGTGGTTCGCACTTGAGAGGGTGCAGGGCAGCAGCAATGAGATATTTTCAGATCTCAAGAACATAATACGAACGCTCGTATGGTGACGGAAACATCGTGAGGAAACCCGCACATGGTTAGTCCCAGACGTACTGACCTGTTCATTCCTTTGGACAACAGGCGCGGTCCGAAAAGGGGGGGGTCACAGGGGACATGACTTCCCCCCCCCCCCCCAAATCTGAGGTCAAATTGAAAAATCTCAAAATCGTGCCAAATAATACAAGGAAATTTCTAGCTATCCCATAGCAGCGACAAATTTTTAGTGTAGTGAGTGACCCCCTCCAAAATTTCAGGCTGCGACCGCGCCTGTTGGACAAGCAAACTATGTTGCGAGAATGGTGTGTGTGCTTGGGCAACTATACGGACATTTAAAATTATGTTCCACCCACTACTCGCTTTGAAAAAAAATGTATAAATCATCCGTTGTGGATGATGAAAAGGCCTTGTTTTTGAACTTAAAAAAAAGCAAAAATAGGACGATTTTTGCTTTTCAGTTTAGTTTCATCAATCCGGTCAAATCCAGTCCGGATTGAAAATGACGCCGGATTGCAATCCCTAGTTACGGCCACCTTTTGCGCATGTCATAATAAAATTTAGTACGTTTGTCCTCCCGTCATAGGGTCTCTGATTTTCCTTACTTTAGTATCACTATACGCAATTAATACGAAGTGCCCTCAATACGGAGCTGTATCATTGTGTGAGTCACGAGCACATCCTACTGTTACTAAGGCAGATGAGTATTACATAATGATTACTCCGCAGATGCACGGACTATGCACAGAACGTTCACGAACTAGGAAGACGTACTAACACATACGCACACAACAAATCGCTCCACAATCGAGAGCGTATGAGCAACGAGATAATTGCGTATGTGCGAAACAATATCTAATTAATTATTTCAATGATTTAGCTTAGAAATGACGTACTTTTAATTTGCTGAAATTAGCCGATCGTTCGGTTTTGTGTAACAAAGGAGTAGTGCAACCTTCGCCGACCACCCTTGGCCGTGGTGCTGCGACCTAGATTGAAACCCCCGCCTCCCCCGCGCCCCGCCCCGCGCACCCCCGCGTACCCCTGACCTGACCCAGTTCAGACTGCACTTGCCACGCTTTCCCGGTGAGGATCCGCTCCGCGCGCGCACCCAACTCGTGTCCCTGACATAGCACCGTCGCTTCCAACCTATTTATCTCCGGCCACAGGCTTACGTCATATAATTTAGAACATATCGCTCGACACACAATCGATACAATAGACTCGTAAATATAACGAACATAACGAAATACAGCGACATTGAACGGAAGGTCGAGTCAGAGCATTTGCCAAATCGTGCTGCAATTCCGATGATGAGTTTTATTCGTGTTGCTAGCTGCAGTTTCACTTCACGTATCGACGGTTACGCGAATTATGAGCCAAACGATTGTTTCCGCAGCGAATTATCGAGTAAACCGCCGTGCTTAGAAGGCTCGTATAGGTGACATTGCACGTATGCTACTGTCAATGTCATTGCCAGCGTCTAGGCAGCTCAACCGCACTCGGAATCGTAGAAGCTAATTTACAAACAAAGGACTCGGATCATAATATCATAACCGGAGCGACCAATATCTTTGTGTCTCTAATATTATGTAAAGTTTCGATGGGAGATTTCGCTTGCTAATTGCTTATGATAGTGTCGTCCGGAGACAATGCTAATTGTTATAATATAATAGAGTAGTTCCAATGTACACGCATGGTTGGGCGGGTGTGGCGGTGGTGTGGGAGTGTTGCGCCAGCGACAAGGCCGCGGGCCGCGAGCCGCGAGCCGCGACCTGCAGCCGTTTCCGAACGTCGTGCCACAATTTATCACTGCAACAAAATAACCCAGAGACAATTCTGTTCTACTTTTAAACGCATTGAAGGTTCTTTAATCTGATTTCGCAGTTAGTAACAATATTTCGGTGAGCGTTTGCGGATTACAGGCTTTGGTTGGTTGATGTAGAGACGTAGTAATTTGTTTTTCTTTGCTGGTGGAGCTCCTTGAAATATCATTCTTTTTATGACTACCCAAACTAGAATATTTAATTCACAAAGCTCGAGTATACTGTCATAAACTATCAACTATCAAACCATTAACAATTGTTTCTCTTTGTTACAGATAAACAGTGTGGTCTTCGAATGTACCTGGCGAGGCTGCGGTCACATCACCAACAGCTGTTCATCCATAGAGGCACACATCCGAAACACGCATTTAGGGTAGGTTTTTACACGAACAGATACAAGGTGCACCTTTCTATTTGCAGAGCCATTAGGATATCGACTAAACTTCCTTTAAATTTGCAAACATCCGATTTTTTGTTGTAGTATCTGTACTTCACTTCTGAGTGAAGTAAAAAAATATACATGCCCAATGGCTATAAAACATTAGTCTTCTGTTTTAAATCATGGCACCATTGGATTTATTTTTCGACACGTTGTGATACGAAATCCGACACCTCTACGCGTGATGCGTTAAAATTGGAAATTGGGTCAAACACATGACGTGATTGTTGATTTATTTTAACACTTTTACTACTCACATAGCCTCGAATTGTCATTTGCGAGATATTATTTTGGATATAGACTACTCTAGCAGCTATGTAACTTCCTGTTCCTGGAACACAAGTCTATCCACCCGCATCCACGCAGTATGCTGTAATCGGGAAGTACATATTATGAAATGCACAATGCGATATTATGACTTGGAACACGCGCGTACATTTTATTTAACCTTGACAAATATGTATTTTGTGACCTTGATCTTTATGAGTAATCCACATAGAAACAAGATTACGAGTACGTTGCATGTATACGCTCGCCGTTGTTGCCAACGCCGAGTTTTGCATGAAATCAATAGAGTACAGTTATATTTTCGCTTTCGCAGTCAGATCTGACGTATTGCCTAACATTTGCATAACTGGTGACGACATTACTACGATTTGAATCGTTTTCCTCGATGCATAGGTGATTTCTCTAGGAAGTTATTAGAAACCAATCTTCGCTGTCATAGTCTAAGGCCATTACGCCATAGCTCTAAATACCTCGAAGTTATTGCACGTTAGCTTACATGGAATAGAAGCAAAATATGTTAATGATTTAGAACACTTTTTACTATATACCCAAAACTGTCGAAGCCAGAGGTAATGTGACAAATCACAATAAATGCGAACTCTACATTAGAATTGATATTTTAACCTTGAATCTATTTAAGATGTTTACATGAACTTTTTGCTGCATAATCATTGAGATTAATATTTTAGTATACTCGTTTAAAATTTTTAAAAGTATTAAATTATTTATATAGAGTTTGAGACTTTACCATACTTTTTGCTACCTCGTGCATTTTAGGTTCTGTACCTATTGAACATTAGAAGGAAAGGTCAGCCCTTTAGACCCGGAAGCGGCGAGGCTTCTTGACAAGGTTGCCACTACATACCTAGCTCTCGCAAGCTTGTTACTAGCAAGGTCGCTCGCCGATCCAACTTCTTACATAACCCTACCGCTCGCTGCGCGATACTATAACGATAATTATTACATAACGACAGATATTAGTTATTCAATTAATGTTATCGTTTAGAAATGTACTTACTCTACATAAGTTTTACTCATTGACTCAAGTATCTAATCAACGTAAGCTTCAGTTTCTACCTGACTGCTTTGAAAGATTGTGTATGATGAGATTCGAGTATGACATTGGGTACATCAAAGCAGATGGTTTTTTTAAACAATAGTAAGCTTATTTATTATTTTTAAAATTACAGGCCCAAAAAGGAGGGTGAGAGTGACCACGAGGAGGAGTTCTACTACACGGAGCGCGAGATATCGGTGCCGGCGCCGCCGCCCACGCTGTCACACCGCGACATGTGCCGCCCGCCGCACGAGGACCCCGACTACCAGCGCCAGCTCGTTGGCTCCTACAGGTACTATACCACTTACAGGTCCAACTATCAAGACTAGGTTGTCTTCAATTTTAACTTTTTTTTTGTCGTTGGCATGTTAAGGTAACTGAACAGGCTCTATGTTTAAAATTATTTTGCAAACATACAAAAAATTGTTCTTTTCAATACAAATATTTTAAATCCAGTAGAATTTCATCAGTCACGAGTTTAATATCACTCCACAGGGTAATCATGACATCTGTTATTGGTTTTTCCAGGCAAGGATTACTGTCAACTATGCAGAACGGATCAGCGAGGCCGATAAGCATTCCTGTAACGCATTCCTGGTCTAACTCACATTCGCCGGTAAGCATCATCACCCTTATTGTTCGAGTATCTTGTGATAATTGATATACTTACAGTAGCCTAAAGATATCAAAATTTTGAAAGAAGAATAGTTTTTATAAATATATATTTTTGTTATTCCAGAAACATTTAAAGATCCCGGGCGTGAGCAGCCCGTCCAGCAGCCCGGGGCGGCGGCCGCGCTCCGACAACAAGAAGTGCCGCAAGGTGTACGGCATGGACCAGCGCGACCTGTGGTGCACCCAGTGCAAGTGGAAGAAAGCGTGCACGCGGTTCGGCGACTAGCGCGCGCGCCGCCGCCGCGCCCCGCGCGCGCCCGCGCCGCTCGAGTGAACGCAACCTGACAATACCGACCGCGGTCGATCCGACCCCGACACGGACGATCGTTCGGACGATCCGGGTGCGGATGTGATACGTTTTATCGAGAATATATGAAGTTTTTATTGCAGATAAACTTATACAGATTTAATATAATATAGTATCTATAGATGTAGAGATTTAGGGAGACATATTTTTTCTCAATGTATGTGGCCCGTATACGACTGCATAAAGGACATTGCCCACGTATTTTGTAGCGCAGTAGATACGCCTTCGCTGTGACGTGTGCGAGTTGTGTTACGTTCCCGGCGGGACTGTGAATAGTAGATTTAAGACTTATTTTAAGGAGACGGGACCTGCAGCATAAGAAGAAGTGTTTCCCCTCGTACGCACTTGCCTCATACTCTTAACTTTAAAATCTATTAAAGTCTTATCGAGTGCGATTCGGAAGGAGGATTATTTTGCGAAGTTTCGAAGTATAAATTATGGTACATAAGTTTTTTATTAGTATTGTCAAAAGGTAGCTGTTTATTTAACGTACAAAGACTAAAAAGAAATCGAGCAATAATCGTAGTATTAAAGGAGATACAATAAGTGTAACAGTATGATGTTAGTGTATTCCGTCCACATCTATAAACTTTGTACTTTTGCAGTTGCATGTTCGGATAACAATCTTTTTACGCTGCAGCTCCCTGAGAGTCTGATTTCAATAGCGAACTGCACGGTAAGGGTTAAGAATATTTATATTGCCAGGAATTAACGATCCTATACCTAGCCGCAGTGTGGACCGTAGAAACAAAAACCAGAGTTCAAAATTCGAACAATGGAAGAGGTGCACACTGTGGAGTCAAGACAATCTAACTCTTGAGCTATCAAAGGCGTAACTAGGATTCGGCCAGCACTAGGCGTATTTCGATATCAATAAAACTATCTCGAAATCTACTTTATACAATATTTTTTTAGCTTAATAATTCTAAAGCGGAGTATTGTTCATAATTTTTTTAAGTGATATTAAGCTTAAATTGGATTGAGATGTTTTTGTTGTATCCGTTTCTTCTCGAGTCGTATTTAAATCCGAGCTTATCAGCCTATTTATTTAGAAAATTCTTTAATCTTACAATTTGGTTATCCTCAAAACTACAAAATGAGAGTCAAAGTGTCGGTCCTCGGAACTAGTTACGTCCTATTACACGTCGAGTATGTACGCCTTTGTAATACCTTAATAACACCACAAGCTGCGCAGTAAATTCTCTAAGTGGATAATTGTTAGTCTCGCGCCCCACATGAAAATCATACGAACCATCATCTGGCGACTCGGCGGAGCTCCCCGGTCGCGATTTCGAGTGATATTTATCACTAGTTTTATGTAATGACTGAATATCTAGATTGTATAAACAGATAGAAATATATTTAGTGATGTAAGTCATCTCTGATTCGACTAAAAGACTACAAAAATTTAGACTTAAATTTTTATGAACATATCTATCGTATACACGGTTGGGTCCTTCTAGAACAAGGAAACGATACTCACGTCGTCCGGGCTCGTGCTACACACGGCCGACGCCCTCGCGACGACTCGCCGCATCTACTTATTCCCAACACGCGGGCTCGGAGAAACAGAAAAGGCTATGACTAGGCGCTCTTGCGCTCGGAGGTTACGCGCCGAGGACGACGACGGTGGCAAAATTGCCCGGCGCCTCGAAATAAAAATAAAAAAAAATGTGTCCACGCGAACCTCCATCTCGAAAGGAAAGAAACGTATATGGAAAGGAAAAAAAGTATAAGTAAAGGCGATTGCGAACTGCAATATTATTTTATAAGTATTATATTTGTAAATATTATATTTGAAGTTGAGTAAGCATATAATTATAAAGTAATAATATATTGTTTAAACGTAAGTTATAATAAAGCAATGTTGTCGTAACGTTATAACTCTAGCGACTGTTACGTAGTTTGTATGTTGTGGATGTTTTATCGATACGATGCTATAAAGTATTTTTGAATGAATATAAGCTCGGTCGGAGTTGAGCGTTGATGTTAAGTTCGGACAAAGCTTGTATGATTTAATCGTAGATTTAAGTTACTTAACGATCGGGCGGTAAGTTAACGCTTAAACAGTATACCTAAATATTTTGGTTTAAAGATGTGCCAACCTCTAACTCCATAGAAGATGCTGCCGCACACACACACTGTGCCGTTTTTCCAATTTTCCTACTCAATTATTGTTCTCAATTCTCTTGGTGCTAGGAATAACGCACATGTCGAACCGGTGTGCCTGCGTTTTTGTGTTCCTACGACGTATGTATCCCTGTAGATTTTCCCGTATGTTTCCTACCGGATGGCATCTCCCCCTGCGCCAGTCGCACCGGCTAGCTGCAACTGAACCTATACGTAACGTCAGAGTATTTACCTAAACGTAGATGTAACTATCGAGATCTCACTACTTAGAATACAATCTAGATCTGACACAAATGGAATTTATTATCTACAAAAATGTATTTTTAAAAATCGATATTAAAAAAATAATATGTCTATCCGCATAATAGTCCGCATCCTAATATTTTATTACCTTTGTATGAATTAAAAACTTCGTGCGCAGTCCAAATCGCGAGAGGCTGATACCTAAGTATTTGTATGTCGATACTTAAAAGCGTAAAACCTTCGCGTAAAACATTTGAACCGAAATTATTTCTTTGAACTAATACAAAAATGCTGCTGCGTGTCTTTAACTGTAAAAATTAAATTTAAAATTCATAACTCTTGCCAAATTCAGTGCGAAGTAGGATGCACTCGGATCGTTCTCGTTCGGACGATACGCCATCGTCGGACTCGGAGTACCTGCAAATTTTACCAAATACATTTTCATTTGCAATAACGGTTGTGATAAACATCATTAGCTATCGGCGATGACGACTCGTTCTCTTGACGCAACGAAATTCGCTCACCGAACCAAATCACCCTAGATTAAGTCAACAACTCAGCTAGCGAATTGACAACTGCCATATTGTAAGACCTAGTTGCTAACGCGACTTAGATTTAAAGTATGTTTAGCGGTGGTAGGTCGAAGTCATTAATTAGTATTCGTTATTGTTAAGTGTGATGACCGACCGTCCCGCGCGTCGCGCCGGCGAGTCCGTGCCCGACGGCTCGGCTTCGGGGGCTCCGGTCGGACAGTGAGCTTCATGTACGTAGAGACGCTATAAGGTTTGGTTGTATAATTATATTATGTAGGGAGTACGTGTCGGTCACTGTGCCTTATGAATAATGTTTCGTGGCGTGCGTCGCGCGTCGGCCTTCTTTTTAATGATCATTTCGAGGTCGTCAAATATTCTTCAGACGTTTTGAAGCATATCGATGAACGAATCTTCAGAAATTATATTTTCGAATACAGATGCATATTTTTATGTACCTAAAGATTAAATATTATATAAAGAGATAGACCCTCAAATTCTAAACATTCGTTGTATTTGTCGTGGTCGACTTTCGACTGGTATTATTTGTGTGAGTTCGCAACTCACTCGCTTCGGACTCTCGACGCGTACACCGACTTATGAATTAACATTACGCAGATCTCAAACCGTTTTGAAGCTACTAGTTTAATTTTATGAATGCAAAAAAAATTATCGACGTTTAGTTGTGTCACTAGGAAAATATATTTTAAGTTATTTTAAATAAAGACAATTATATTTACTTTAAGTTAACGTCGTACATAGATTACGTATATTTTAATTTATTTACTTAGCCAAAACATTGCTCAATATCGTGTACACTACGCCAAAGTCATAATAATAACACGTTACTTTAACTTACAGTACAAACGGGCATAATTGACCTAAAACCCAATTTCGCCAACGACTGTTAAAGGTAATGCTCGAATTAGTATCACGTTACCACTTTCGTTTTTCATATGAATGAAAGAGAACGTTGGTGAATTGGGCCTTAATATACCGTCGCTCTACATGCAGGTAGAGACGCGATATACATACCCTTTTATTCGTAAAGCATTAATGAGATTTTTTTCACATAATAAAATAATTATTACTATTGTCATAAACATGTATCAGATGCAGAATATATAAAGTCAGTATAACGCACTATCTTCTAAGCTCTAGCTTCTCAATAGATTAGACTAGACTGATATATTTTTATAATTCGCAGTTTTATAGAGATCGGGTCCTGAATAAAAGCCCTGGAATGTTTGTTCACATATTTTTCTACAAACTATTAACAGAGTAGCCAGCTTATGAGCCAAATTAATTTTAAACGTTTTAAATTAAACTAAATCTCACGATACCAACATTTCATTGTACTCAATGATTCAAACTTTTTAATTCCCTTGAGATTTTTATATCGTCGGTTTTACCTAATTGTGTAAATTTAGCGCGACAAGTTCTGTCATACTCCTATCTCTTTTTGAACAGCGGTATTCAGACGTCTCCAAACCCAGCAGGTGATATTAAACTCTTGGAGTATTCTGATAAAAACGCTAGTCCCGTCTAAGTCTTTACTTCAATATGTGATTTGTGTGATTAACGTGAATTGCGCTATTTGAAATTCATTTTAATTTTATTTATTTATTTTATTATTTAACACTCGTAACATTAAATACTCTAGCCACCGAGCAAAAAGAATATCGCTCTAAATTAGCTGTTTTATTTCTCGTTATATTAACCTGGTACTACATTTTGGTGCAAGTGAGGCAAAGTAGCAGGCCTCCAGGCGGTATTCCTTGCTCGGTGACCGGAGGATAAAATATTCATATATCCGTCTATACTAATAAAGTAATTATTAATTATTTTTAATGTAGCCAATTATTTTGATTATTTTAGTTAATTCACAAGCGCCGTCTTCGTACTTATGTTAAGAATATTTTATGATTAACTCAAATTTGATTATATGTTTTAATAGATGGTAAATATTTAAAATTTTCGTAGCGATAACAAAATGCTATCTTTAGTACCTACAGTAACAAAGTGCGAGACCTCAACGCCGTCGTTTCTACGTAAATAATTCTGTACATAGAGCTGTGTATGTAAGTACTATCAACCGTATATTTTGACAAAAACATGATGTTGCAACAAAATGTAAACACGGACATGAGTCCCGACTCCAGTTGAGTCTGTACCCCCATTTTGCTATTTTAATACAGTCTCGGTATAATAAAACTACCAAATTCTATTCTCATAAAATGTCAAAGCAACGTTAAAAATCACTGACCACCATTATACAAGTACGCTGGACTTATGATACCCTTTGAAATGACAGTGTTTGAAGCGGAATCAGCGCCCCCAATGCGGGGGAAGAGAACTAAATCTGAAGTAAAAATAACGTTTGAAAGTCGCCATATTGGCGCTGATAGCAGTAGTGAGAGTACTTGGAACTAATACTAGTGATGACAACCAATAACGATTAAGCGGCCATTTGCAAGTTACGTCAGATTTAGTTCTCTTCCCCCGCATTGGGGGCGCTGATTCCGCTTCAAATAGGCACAAAAAGCAGGTGGGTATAATAAGTCCAGCGTACTTGTATAATGGAGGTCAGTGTTAAAAATGTTATGACCAATCAAAACTCAAAGCCCCAAAAGCCAGTCTTATGACTAATTTTTTAACGTGAGAAAACTATTCTGTGGTTTGATGAAGTCCGGGCTAAATCGTAGCTGTATTAACATCATATCAGAATAGCAGAATTGGGGTACTATTGTGTGTGCAAGACCACCTCCTCGTGTACATATGTAAATTCTGAAGTAAATAAGGGTTAAGATTTTTCGAAGCTGGAGATATGATGCTTGTTCATTTAATCCTAATCTTATTAGTACTATTACACCTGTTCTTATATTATAATATGATAATCCTTCCTATAACGACACGGTAGAATATCTAATAGTATAATAAATTATAATATTATAATTTGATGATAAAGCAGGATTCGACGCTGTGTCTAATATTTTAAGTTTCCTTTCCAAATCTCTATTTATTAGGTGCAGTTTTCTTATACATAAGGTTTATTGCTTAGTTGTCCTAAATATTTCGATTAGTATTTTTCAAAATTATCGGTTAACTATAAGATTAGACTAATTTCTTGTAACGATTACAAATCCTGCGTTTTAATTACCCGTATGTATCTACATCGTTTTCGATTTCTATAGGTAGTATATAAGTATTTTATGTGGGCAATTTTTTATGAAAATATGTCTCCTGTTTATGATACGTACGTTTAAGATCTTTTGTATAAATCGTGTAATGGAATAATAAACATTGACTAGAAATAATGAACAAGACAGAGACGTTGTCATCGATATCACCTGGGACTCTACCGGCTCTACTGTTGATGAGCATCGACAAACTGTGAACACCCTATAATGTACATTGTACATACTATATAGTCCGTTCAGGGTTATAGTGCCTCCGAGTTTCTGTGAAAACCTAGTCTGGTTTTATGTCATCGACGTAAAGCTGTCCAGCCGGAGGAACGATAACTCTGCACGGGCTTCAGACTCCACTGTACTCTAATATTCGGCTCCGATATACAGAGTGTATCGTGTTTGTGCTACAGTTTTGCCACACCGACGATTATTTATTTATTCAGTTAATCTATTTACGAGTAACTCTAAAATAGACTATCGAATACGATATAAAGTGTGACCGTAGCGGCATTTATTTCTAGCTGACTTCGGATTTATGATGCATATTATATTGTAACATAGTATTTAGTTGTCGCCCCTGACTCGACGACGTGCGCGACCGTCGTTGGCGCGTCGCCGACCGGCGTGATGGTTACCACTAGATTTAAATTATGATCACTGAAAGGGTATTCTTTTGTGAAATGTTATTTTGTTGTATGGTTCAATTGAAAGTGTACTAGTATTTGTATGTTGTCAATATCACAGCAGTTTTTACCTGTACTGTCAGCCGCGCTGGAAGGACCCGAGACGAACGAATCGGCCGTACGGTTCCGGCTGGCGGTTGATCTACTGTGATATTCATAATTTTTTTAGATTATTATTTATAAAATATATCATGTTGAATGTGTGCGTGTTATACTTTACAGATTCGTGTTAGGTTTATAGAAAATTAATTATTTTATACTGTTCCAATGCGGAGGTCCAGAATGTGTTCCAAATTATTAATTTAAAAAAGATATTATATGACGAGATGTTCTGTTAGTGATATACGCTAACAATATTATAATTATGTAAAAATATATAGTGATTGATATTAAATATCGTATGCCTACAATCTACAAAAAAATCAAATTAGTGTTGGCTGCTGCCCTCGCAGCTATACGAAGCTCTCTATGATTGTACACCCCCAGGGAATTTCATTTAAATTCGATGTATTATGCCTAAATGAGGATGGAATATTTAACCTAAATATTTATTCCTTATTTATTACAAATTAAAACATAAATGTATAAAAAATTTAATAAGTATTTTCTTTAGAATTTGTCAAAAATATACCTCAATAAGTTATTTTATTTGTTCTATTATATTATGAATATATACTTAATTATTAGCAATATTGTGAAATCATTTCAAATCCTTTACCTCAACAATAAATGTAAAATCTATTTATGAAGCAATCGGTAATGATGTTTAGCCAAAATTTATTAAAACGGAACAACTCTTGACCTTATGAAACGTGTTATGTATTGATATTTATTTATATATTAACAAATATAAACTTTAGATTTTAAAATATTTGTTTTATTGTTAACTATGGGAATGGGCAGGACACTTGGGCCGTACGAAAGACAGACACTGTCTGTTTGTTCCCTACCTGTTCTTGCTAAAACTTCTGAACCAATTCAGATAACATTTGAAATAGCTTTTATCATCGCGTACAAAATAGGATTGTTACCGTAGCATCGTAACGTACGACATACTTAAGGATTTCTATCGTAGCACTTAGTCTGTACAGTTTTGTAGCTTGAGCTACAGTTATACATTAGCTTCAGTTGGCGTAGCACCTGCACAGTTTTCGTAGCATCTATATAGTTGGCGTAGCACCTGAACAACTATTGTAGCCTAAGCTAAAGTTTTAGTAGTGACAACTTCAGTTGTCGTAGCACCTGCACAGTTTCCGTAGCACCTGTACATATGTCATAGCATCTGCACAGCTATTGTAGCTTCAGCTACGCTTTTAGTAGCGTCAACTTCTTTTGCCGTAGCACCTGCATAGTTTCCGTAGCACCTGTACACAGTTGTCGTAGTCTCTGTACGTCTATTGATACTTCAGCTACGGTTTCAGCGGCGTCAACTTCTGTTGCCGTAGCACCTGCACAGTTTCCGTAGCACCTGTACAAATGTCGTAGCATCTGCACAGCTGTTGTAGTTTCAGCTACGCTTTTAGTAGCGTCAACTTCTGTTGTCGTAGCACCTGCATAGTTTCCGTAGCACCTGTACGGTACACAGCTGTCGTAGCATCTCTACGCCTATTGTAGCTTCAGCTACGGTTTCAGCGGCGTCAACTTCTGTTGTCGTAGCACCTGTACAAATGTCGTAGCATCTGCACAGCTGTTGTAGCTTCAGCTACGCTTTTAGTAGCGTCAACTTCTGTTGCCGTAGCACCTGCATAGTTTCCGTAGCACCTATACACACACAGCTGTCGTAGCATCTCTACGCCTATTGTAGCTTTAGCTACGGTTTCAGCGGCGTCAACTTCTGTTGCCGTAGCACCTGCACAGTTTCCGTAGCACCTATATGGTACACAGCTGTCGTAGCATCTCTACGCCTATTGTAGCTTCAGCTACGGTTTCAGCGGCGTCAACTTCTGTTGTCGTAGCACTTTAACTCACTACTAATAGTGATTATATTTTATTTGGGTGCCGCGAACGGTGCGTTGCCCCGTGTCCCTATTCAGTTTGATTGATTCATAGAGCAATATAATACATCGGATAGATTGATATCTGACAATATTTGCATTACGCGTCTTCTATCTCCTACTCCTCCTACCTGAGAACCAATCCCCTACCCTATTCCCTTCCCATCCCTGCCCTCCCCTATTACCCTATTCCCTCTTAAAAGGCCGGCAACGCACTTGCAGTTCTTCTGATGCTGCGAGTGTCCATGGGCGACGGAAGTTGCTTTCCATCAGGTGACCCGTTTGCTCGTTTGCCCCCTTATTTCATAAAAAAAAACTATCTTCTGATTAATTTCGTTGCGGGTCCCAAGACAGATTTAGCTTGTCCCTCGGGCACCCCTGAGATCGGTATTATCAAAGGGTTTTGGTGGTTGGTTACCAGTGATCCTGGCGTCACAGGAGTTGCAGTGGTGGGAATGTGTAGTGGGCCTTTTGCCCGTTAAAAAAAAATTACGCGTCTTTCCGCCGTACTCAGAGACATTTTATTTAGTCCGGCCGCACATTATCCGAATTTCTCCTGGCGCGCGGTGCACCGTTCGCAGCACCGTGTCACGGTGGCGGCGTCGTGTCGTGGGCCGTGGCACGATGATGGCGCCGCGCCGTGTTTGATATGATGGGGACGCGCTGTAACAAGCGTTAGTAGCGATGCAATCGCGCGTTCGCTAAACGCGTGACAGAATCGCTACTAAGGGTCCAAGATAGGGTCCAAGCGTCCTAAGCACACCGCGGCTCGTTATCTTGCGCAAGTGTGCCGTGTGGACAAGTGACATAAATTCATTAAATTGCTTTTTAGCGTCCAAAACTCCGTCAAAAGTTTCAGTTTACTTTACAATCAACTAACTAGACTCATTGACTGATTACTTAGACTTTGACAATACTTTAGACTTGATGGTTGAAAATCAATTGAAAATCGATGCAGAAAATTTTTACAATAATTTTGTTATCCCGCCATTTACTCGTCACTGGCAAAGGTTATTTACCGTAGCGCCATATAAAAAGAAAACAAAACACTGTTGTCAAAATATTCGTCGTATCATGTCAAACAGCTGTCAAATGAACTCAAATGACAAATTTTGTGATGAACAAAGAAATGAAAGTGTTTTGCTGATCCCAGTGTTTTTATTATAATCCTGTCTTTATTTTGTTGTATTTAGACTCATTTGCGATTTATGTCTGCTAATTAAAAGATAAAAGCTACTTGAAAATATGGGAGCTGCATTAGGTGTCTGTTCACTGGCTCAGGTAAACTAATCAATAGTCTCAATCCTTGGGAATTTATTAGTGTCTCTCTCTCTTTCGCAAACATTTTCACTATTTTCCTGGTTTATAGACAACGACGATGTATATAAGAGTGCTATTATTAGTCTATTGCAAATTATAAATTAAAATAACATTCCCTTTGTTACTTTCTTATCGCGTAATCTAAACAAAACATTATTATGTTAAGGCTTACGCTTTGACTTATTACAAATATCATAAAAGCTACTTTTGTGAAATGTTGAATTTGCATAATATAAAAGAACCTTTTTTTATTTCATGTAAATAATGTTTTTTTGTCTACCCTTCTTCTAATATGTATTCATATAAACATACTAGATGTTACCTGAATCTTCTTTCGTGCAGAAATTCGTTTATTGTGGGCTACCGCAATATAAATTACCTTATGTTCTGGGAAACATCCCACAACTCAAGCTCTACATATTGGTTCAACAGTATAAAATATAGTACTGATGCGACCCGGTCTCAAGACGCGGTTCGGCTCTGTGATTGGTCGAAATTTTGACAGCCAAGACAGTGTGAAGACACACTTTCAAATTTAAGGTTTAAGACTTTATTTTTCACAAAATAATTTAACAAATTATTATACAGGGCAAGAAACACGTGTTACAAAAATAAATTGAGTGATACATTTGGCAAACACTTCCTAAGTATAGACATTTACATTATTTGTCTTTTACGTTTCTCATAAAACATTACATTTATCATCACTATTTCAAAATACATTATACATTCTCTGGAAAACATTCTATTATAATAATACTAGCATAACACACTTATATTATATACAAATTCAAACCTCTGGTCAGCAAAGCCAACATATTATCAATACAAGCTATTTGTATCAAAATTATATTAGATAAATGAATAAAATATGGAAAGAGAAATACAAATGTGAAATATCGAGCCTTGATAATGTTAGCGGGACAAATTATCAAATAATAAATCTATTTGTATCCTACAACTGAATCATGATCTCCCACATTATCTACAAGTCATATACTTGCAGCTGGCCTGCTGTTGCACCAGTACGGCCTGCTCGCTGTGTTCCATGTGCCCATCATGGTCCAACTCCACATCCAGCCGCATTATGTATACCATCATGTTGCTGCTCACCATGGTGCTAGCCTGTATCACGCTTGCACCAGGATTACATGATACTATGAAGAAGGTAATAATACCTTATCTATAAAAATTATACACATATTATTTTATAAAGACTTTAACGAAAAACAATAGATTTTTTTTAATTTCTATGAACTTTAGAAAGTTTAATCAACCAGAGTTTATCCAACCAGATACAAGAAGTGTTTTTCATGCAGTTTGAGAGCTCAGTTAATATACTCTCATCAAACACCAGCACACCTATTGTTAAAAATATTTACTTTACAATGAAGCTAGTCCATTTTTATGTCTTTCATAATATGTTGGAGAAGCCACTTGACAAAGACAAGGATTGGCTTAAGCTTAAATGTCACATAAATATTTTTATTAAAAAAGGCTCTTGAAACTGTGACAAAATTTATAATAACTTATATTTCAGGTACCATTCTGTGCAAATTCTACAGCACTTGTGCCAAGTGATTTTAAGGTTGATTGTGATGCAGCAGTTGGTTATTTAGCAGTTTACAGGTTTGTGATTATGTACAATAATAATAATGCTATTTGATGTTTAATTTGATCTCCAATCAAATCAAATTATTTGATTATTTTTTTCAGGATCTTCTTTGCAGTATGTTTGTTCTTTGTGTTCATGGCATTACTCATGATAGGTGTACGATCATCTAAGGATCCCAGAGCTGGATTCCAAAATGGGTAAGCGTATTAAATTTTATTCAATTACATAATAAAGCTTATTAGGCTAATTAGTCAGAATGTATGTATAAGCCTCTATTTTGTTGTTTGTATATTGGTTAATATACTTTTACTGATAAAGATAATATTATATTATATGCAGTGTCTAGCTGTCATGTAAATTTTCCAATGTGCCAGACATTAAGACAGAGAAGACTTTTTGTGATATGAATATAATATGTATAGTGATATAAATGTTTCCTATTTTTTTATTCTTAAAAAAAGATTAACACAAGCTGCTGCTTGCAGTTTGCACCCTAAATAGAATATTTGACAGTAAGAATTTTTTTGTGATTATTTGCTTTTAATGCATAAAATAATGGTTCTTTATATGATTTACATAAGTTTTAATAAAAATAATAACAATTAATATATCCAAAACGCGCCACTTTTTCGAAAACGATCCGGATTGGCTAATGTCATGATGACGTCACAGTCGCGTAATGTTTTCAGTTTACACAACAGATTAAATATATTTTATTAGTTGTATTCGTTTCGTTTTTTCAACGAGTTTTTCAACGCATTGCGCATGCGTAAAGTTGAAAATTAGTGTCAGTGCCAGAGTCGTGCCAAAATCTGACAGAAATTGATGATGATTTCTATTATTACGCATGCGCGAAAACTGCACAAACTTGAAAAATGAAACGAATACGATTGTTGGTTTACACGACAGTGACGTCATTTACAAACGCGACGCCATATTGCTGAATAAAGCGTTTCGGCTAGTGTCCGACCGAAACTGAATTTTCAGCCGAAACCGAAACCGAACTTTCGGCCTTATTCTCAGTTTCGGCCGAAACCGAAACCGAAACCGAAACTCGATAAAACATTTAAAATGACGATTATTTACTGAAATTTACTGTTCTGTAACATTTGATAACACATAAGAAAATGTGCCAAATTGGATATTTTACTTTTTGTGACATTTCTTAAAATAAATATTATTAATCTTACTCCAATAGTGCACTAGCGGCTAGGTAGAGATACCTTAGTATGAAACCGCCATAGATCACGCACACCTGGCCGCCACGCGGCCAGCGGCAACACCAAGTTCTTGATGGCCGTCGCGACCTGGCCGCTGCGGCCTAGCCACTAGTGCGCTATTGCTCTTAGACTCGAATATGTTTCCTAGAAACTTTTCAGTATCATATTCCGTTTTTTATCTGATTCCAAGTTTTTAATGTATTAGAACGAAGGATTACCCTAAAAACACGAGCAGAATTTTTTCAAGACATTTACTACAGAAAATACAATCAATTGCAGTTATATTCTTTGTATGAGAAACACGGACATGCAGTCTCTCAGAGCGCGGTCGAAGTTCAAAACGAAATTACTGAGTAAACTTTGCTGTTGGCATCACAATTTTTTTCTTCAGAAGACGTTTTGTCACTAAACCTAAGATAACACTCGTCAACACGATTTTTGTGCCTGAGTTCTGTATACCCAATTATTAGGATATCTTACACTTAATAAATTAGAGGAACAATGATTTTAACTCATAAAATTTGCTTCTATAGAAACTTTCAAATTTCAAAGAAAACCTGAATTTTGTTTTTTAGTTATATTTCAAAAGAATAAAATATAATATTTTTTTTTTATTATTTATATCGTTGCTGATATTCCCAAAATAAAATTTAAATAAAAAAATATGTACTTAATTTAGATTTAAAATATTATATTTTTTGTATCTAGGTGAGCATACCCCAAATATTTGTTGTGTGCTTCGGTATGTGGCGCTCCAATTTTTTCTGGTATTAAATAGGAAGTTTAAAACTATTTCATAGGCTTGACTAAGTATTTTATTTGTTGATGTAACTAACTTTTTAACTCTTATTTTAATAAATTCTCCAGAAATGTAGCAAAAACTTTTCTCGTGTATTTGGTAGAATATGCATATACAGGTTGTATTTTATTTATTTTAGTTAGGTGTTAAAAGAATAAAATATATTTGTTTATTTCATTCATATATCATTACTTACATTTACTTAAAAAATAATTAGGAAGAAAAAAGATATAAATTAGGTTTAAAATTTGATATTGTTTGTATTTAGGTGAGCATACTCCAAGCATAGCTTGTAGCATGCCTCTTTAATAAATACGTGAGATATATTGTGGTACCCATATTTATTCTGGTTTTTAATAGGAAGTTTAAAATTTGTTTCAAAGGCTTGATAAATCTTTTATTTGTCGGTGCAAGTAACTTTTTCGCTCTTACTTTAATTCCGCAAATACAGCAAACACATTTTACGTCCATTTCATACATTTTTAAAGATATTTTTACGCTTTAAAGTACACAAAACTCATAATTGCTCTAAAAATTCCCGTTTCAACTCTGATATCCCCCCAAACCCCTTTATCTTGGTCACGACAAGCATTAGTCTCTAAGAACTTTGAAAAAATCTTATATTTTTATTTATCTAGCCTAGACTATAAAAGCAAACTTTCTTTTTTTTAATTTCTGTTTCTGATTAATTTTCAATGCAAATAATCGGATAGTAGTCATGAAGTAATAGGCACAAGAATAAAATATTTTTTGTCGACTTGTGTAATGAGGGCTGCAAATGTGAAGCTTACGGAGAAGTGGGGTAGATAAGATTCTAGCAGGGCCAGGGTCGGAACGGTCTGTGAGACTGCGCGTCCATAGTTAAAGGTTAATTATTTTAAATATAAATATAAAGCGTGGTAAAAGGAAAAGAATGAGGCGAGATGATTGACTAGAAAAATCTCGCAAGCTATATCTCATAGTCTAACAAAATTATTAAGTAAATAAAGTTCACACACAATATAATTTACTTTATCGTTTGGTTGGAAAACATTGTTGAAAAAAACATAGCACGTAATTCACCAACAGTTACCTATATTTAATAAACGTGCGTTTGTCGTTTAGAAATAAAATTCAACAATATACCTCTAATGTTCGATAAGAATAAGTTTAGACAATTTGATGAAAATAAAACGAAGTACTGATAAAAACAAAATAAATACTTAGTAATTTGGCACTAATTTGCAAAACATAACCTCAAAACACGATTAAATGGACGGTGGCGAAATAAGCCGGGGCCTCGACGACGAGCAAGCACGAGTTAACTGCGAAGTTTACCGAACGACGCACGAAAATTCACGAACACTGGAGTTTCGGCGGGACCGAAAGTTTCTGCTATTTTTTGGTCGAAACAAAAAAATTAAGGCCGTAACTAGATTTTTTGGCCGAAACTGGCCGAAACCGAAAGTTCAGTCATTCACTAGTTTCGGCGTTTTATTTGAATTTTGAATTTTTATTTACATGTTTCTTACGAAATACGTATTTTAAAATAAAAAAAATACTTTCGATGAACTTCTTAATCGCAACCAAGTTATTCAAGATAGAAATTAAAAATCAGTGAAATACCCTATTTACTTAATTAATACATATTTCAGATTTTGGGGGATCAAATACCTGCTCGTGATTGGTGGTATTATTGGAGCGTTTTTCATTCCCGAAGGACAGTTTGCTTACACCTGGATGGTGTTTGGGATGATTGGCGGCTTCTGCTTTATTATAATCCAACTTATCCTCATTGTTGATTTTGCTCATTCTTGGGCTGAAAATTGGGTCTGTGAGTAGACATTGCTAGTAGAGTAGTTTTCTTTTCAATCAATTGCGCTTGGAATACTTGGTATTTTCAAGTGTATGTATAAGCTTTGGCACGCCTTAAAAGTAAGGAATGCCAAATAAAATATTTTGTTTAGGCTTTAGCCTGAAAAAGTTATTGCATCAGAGCTTGATATAATGATTTTTTTTTTCTCAAGAGTTAAGACTGACACTTGGTAAATCAAAACACAAAGGTTTTTTTTTAATATACTTAATTAAATACATTAATTAATTTTACTTTCTTAACATTTATTTTACAATTACAATTAATTTTACAGCAAAATATGAAGAATCCGAATCTAAGGGATGGTATGCTGCCCTGCTGCTTTCCATGTTGACTTGCTTTGCTCTTACACTCACTGGTGTAGTTCTACTTTACATCTACTACACCAAGGTAAGTATTGATAAAAAGAAGCAAATAAATGCATATACAGTCCGACAAGGCTTTATATGAATGTGTCAAACTGTCAATGGGCGCTGCTGCTGGTAAGGAGAACTGTCAAAAATGACGTTTTTGTATGATATAAGCGTTAGTTCCTTTTCTCGCCACGTTCATAAACAGCCTTGTCGAACTGTACCACTGTTTTTAATGTCATAGATACAAGTAACTATTTAATTTAATTTTTTTTTCATCAAGACGGAATTTTTGGTCTGCCATATTACAACATACGAATCTGATTGAAGTATTAAAGAATAACTGATACTACAGCCGAAACCTATCAACCTATTTGACCCTATAAAAAGTTTTTACTTGTATCTCTTTGCAGCCAAGCGGATGCGACCTATCCAAGTTCTTTATATCCATCAACCTGATACTGGTGGTGATAGCGAGCGCTATATCCATCCTGCCGGCGGTGCAGGAGCACCAGCCGCGCTCGGGGCTGCTGCAGTCATCGGTGGTGTCGCTCTACGTCATCTACCTCACCTGGTCCGCTCTCTCCAACTCCGAGGCTGAGTGCAACGCGAGCATTACTGCAACTGGCCAGGTAAATAACAATGAAATACTATTATTTTGTAATTAAGCACATTAAGGAATCTTGCGGGCAGCAAAACGAAACGTTGTAAGTCGTAAGGAGGGGCCTAAGAAACCCATTAATATTAGTCACTGTTAATGGGTAACTGTGATATTATTATGACGTAATGAAGCAGTCGAGACCTCTGCCTCAAATCTTGTAAGTTATGGGCTAAGCGATGCTGCAGGCGCAGCATCACTTAGCAGCAGCAGATATTTCGGGGCAGACATATATATACCATTTCTATATTATTATTACATTTAACGCTTTCTTGTTTTGTATATTTTTTAAATAAGACTTGTATAAAAAGTGTATGTTTGTTATGCATATCAGGAGATTAAAGGGGACGTGTATTGGGTATGTAAAGGCACAATAGTTAGACTCTCGCTTGATCCTCAATCTTTGATGCATTCTGACTTTCCATTTTTGTAATTGTTATATGAAAAAGGTCCTAGTTTACAGAAGTAGAATATTAGATTAAATTAAGGTGACGCCTTGATAATTGACGACCTCTGTGGCTCAATTGGTTGAGTGTGTGGCAGCTCAAGCCGGGGGTCGCGGGTTCGAATCCCGCCGACGGGACAAAAAGTTTTCAATGTTCCCGGGTCTGGATGTGTATTAAATATGTGTATGATATAATAAAAATCTTAAATATATGTATAGTATAAAAGTATTAAATATATTTCCGTTGTCTGGTACCTGTAACACAAGTCCTTCAGGTATTTAGCACGGGGCCAGACTGACGTGGTGTGAAGCGTCCATAGATATTATTATTATTATTAATTTGGCTACAGCGATATCGATTTTTCTCAACAATGACTAAAGCTAAAAAATTAAAGTTCATTGTCAGTATTCATCATGTCTTTATCTTTGAATTACCTACTTTAACGCGGCGTCACCTTCAGCTAATAAGTATATAAAATGTTCTCTTCGAATAAAATATTTTGCTCTCATAAACAAAAGTGTATAACTTTGTGACTTAGTCGAGATAGCTGAATAAAATACTTGCACTTATTATTAATTCAACTTGAGTGATTGTAGTTTTATAAACAGCATGATCATCCAGCTAATAGTTATATTTGACAATTATCTATTGAACAGATCAAGTATGAAATACTTTAATACCGTCAATATAATATTAATTACATAATAACGTAGTTTACTTAATTTTCTTTTTAAGTGGATAAAAAAAAGATTTTTTAGAAAAATTATCTATAACTAAAACGTAGTGCAATGTAAAATTAGCAGTATTCCAGCGCTGTTATTCATAGTTCAGTATGATACATTATTTATTATTGTTGTTGTTATGTCAAAAATACCATTTAAGTCTTTGTCTACATATTCATCTCATATAATATTATGCACACTATGCCGCTAATCGCTATTAAATATTACTTATAATATGAAATGAACAAAATTAAATATATTATGTATCTAAATTCTAAACGAACAAAACTTCCTCCTTTTTGAAAGTTGGTTAAATGTAATATAATTTTTCATAGTTTGCATAATATATCTCTAAGATTGTTTCTTTCTTAGTTTTTATTGTTGTCATGTGATTTATTCAAGTTTAAATGTTAATTTTTTGTAAATACTTATTAGAATCAATAAACTGTATTCTTTACCATTACATCCATCATCACTTCTCTCAAGAGTGCCTGGTTTTGTAAATATTCACGAATGTTAGTATAAAATACACTGCTGTTACATTATGACATTTCGTCGTTCATATCTAAGATATATTAAAGAAGAGAGGAGAGGTATTTTTATTTTATTTTGAAAACAAACAGTTACATAACAAAGGTAGTGTACATATCTAGAAATATTACAAGGAAACCATTAACATGTTTTCACATATAAGATTCTATGGAAAATAATTTAAAGTATCAAATATGTTCACTATAAGTAGCATAACAAAGGGATGTTAATAAAAGCAAAACGTTAACTATAATAAGCTGACAAAGGTTGCTGTATTTGTCGTAAATGTTCTGTCTTTGTAAAAGTCTAAAGTCGAAAGCTGTTTTTATTAATTGAGTTTAATACCTCTAGCCTCTATAATATATAGGACTATTAACTACATAATATAATTGTATATTTTTCAGACATCATTCGACAAGCAGTCTATAATCGGGCTGATCGTGTGGGCCTGCAGCGTCCTCTACTCTTCAATCCGCACCGCCTCCAACTCCTCCAAAATCACCATGTCCAATCACATTCTAGCTAGTGATGGAAAAGGAGGTATTTTCAATATTATTGCTTCTCTATTTTGACCTTTATTTAACCCGACGATATAAGGACAATCGGGGTAATTTCGAATACAGGGTGAGCTCGGATAATGCTGCTGCATGCTGAATACTCATGTTGTTCGCCCGAAACCACAGTGCGATGCGCCATTTTGGTGTGCCATAGTGGACCAGTGCTAGTTGAATTATCTGGACTTACCCCTAAATTTCCCTGTTCAGTGATCACCTCTACTTCAAAGTAAAAGACATTATTTTATTTCATTACAAATTGTTTTAAATAGTTGCTTATGAGACTAACCGCCGTACTCTGAGACATTTATTTTTGATTAACCTTCAATTTAATGAAGAGTTTGACAGATAATGTATCGGGCTTATGTCAAAAATTTGAATTAATTACATTTAAGTCATTAATGTTCCACTCTGAGTGCGGCAGTTAGTTACTATACTAAATTCACTGACCTCCATTAAACAAGTACGCTGGACCTATGATACCCACTTTTTTTTGTGCCTATTTGAAGCGGAATCAGCGCCCCCAGTGAGAGGGAAGAGAACTAAATTTTAATCGTTATTGGTTGTCATCACTAGTATTAGTTCCAAATACTCCCACTACTGCTATCAGCGCCAATATGGCGACTTTCAAACTTCATTTTTACGTCAAATCATAGACAAATATATTTGGTCAATGGTCAAATTTAGTTCCTATCACTCACACACATTAGGGGAACTGATTCCGCTTCAAATAGGCACAAAAAATAACTGTCATTTCAAAGGGTATCATTAGTCCAGCGTACTTGTATAATGGAGGTCAGTGACTAAATTATAATATGTTTAATATTATTCTCAAATTATTTTAAACATTTCCTTGTATCGTCAGGTCTGATGTTATTTTAAATGTTTCTTCAGCTTATGACATCGTTTCCTTTTTAACTTATATCACTGCTTATGAGTATATTAACAATTTAAATTAGTACCCATAACTAAGGTGCATTGAACACGTGTCATTTGAAAGTTTAGGTGAAGTCAATTCAATTTGCCAAGCCCAAACTTGCTTGCAACGCAAGTGAGATTATATTGTAGACTGTAGAGTGCTAAACATTTCAACTAGATTTAAAATTGATGGTCTAATATAGATAATAAATAATTGATATAATAATATTATGACATCGAGGCAATACAGACAAGCAAAATGCTTGCTTACACTAGCTAGCATAGATATTGTTAATTTGTTCTACGACGAAAGCCATTTGTATGACTATGATGTATTGAAAATGTATGTAATTTTGTTTATCGTGTCGCACAGTGTACGGAGGAGACGAAAAATCGGAAATTTTCTATTTTCTTAAGCGCTTCACGCGAAAACGAAAAGACTACAAATAATACAGCGTTGCGTCGTTTGATAACCCTGTTGACAGTTAAGTTTGTAAATTGAATAAATTAATTTAGAACTGTTAGTAAACGGATCTCACGGGTGATTTTTTTGTGTATATAGAATGCTTGTATACCTTTAATTTGTCGATATTTTCGATTGCGCATTTTGTTTGGTTTTGGATAAAAAAAATAAAAACCTAAAAATGAAAAATTATTTTATTGTAGGTAAAATATCGACTCGGCGGATCAGGAAAATAACTTGAAATAACCTTATTTAGTAGGCTTTCAGGTGGAATACAAAATTTTATTAATTACGTAAAAATTTTGGAGAAATATGGATTTTTCCCTTCCGGGCCGCAAAAAAACGCTTAATTTTGGTAACTCGTAGCATCAAAACTATTTTGAATTGACACGCGGGTGTTCTACTCTCGCATTCATTTTACTAATGCCTATTCAAAATTGAAGAAAATAGAAAATTTTGTCTCCTCCGTACACTGTGTGTCGGTATGTTTTGTCCAAAATACATCGAACAGCTTTCGTTATTCGGTTCGTGTATTTTTATATTCACACTTAACCTTTTTTTGCGGTCGTATCGCTGGGCGCCGACGCGGCTAAAGGGCAAGGCGGTCTTATCGCTGACGAAGGTACCGTGACGTCACAATGTTGTATAGTTTTAGTTTTTCCACTTATCGGCATCGGACGCATCGCACACAACGGATTTTAGTTTCCCGTTTATACGAACTCAAACAACAGCGTCCACGAAACCGCACCGCACGCAACGGGTTTTAGTATGAGGCGTACTCCGTTGCGTGCGTCCGATGTCGATGTCGATAAGTGGACGCCTTACCTTTATAGTCCATTTCAACTGCTTATGCCAGGTGTAAATAAACTCTGCCTACCTTTATTGAGCATTTGGGTTTCTTTAAAAAGTACATTCATTAGTGAAATAAATAACTCGCACATTTGAAAATCAATTCTAAAAGTTTCAAAATTTCGGTGGTGGTTTTTTACATGTCGATATAACGTTTGAAACGGACTATATCTGTGTCGCTTGATATTGCTGTTTATAACTAACGCTTGCATGTGTACGCTCACTGAGCTCAGGGTATGACTGTATAGAGGGCGACGGCGGGGAGGCGGGACGCGCGGAGGGGCAAGTATTCGACAACGAGGGAGACGGAGTCGCCTACTCGTGGTCCTTCTTCCATGTTGTGTACGCGCTCGCCTCGCTTTATATTATGATGACCCTCACCAACTGGTACAAGTAAGTGTTCAATGTTCATTTTTCGCTACATCTCAGTATGCATAACTTTTAATTATTTAAAAATGCGAAATTGATGAGTCTAGTGCTACCTTTTTTATTATTTAAATGCCTAATATACATACCTACAAGCATTGCCACAATAGCAAAGAAATCTCATGACTTTACATCACCATATTAGGTGTATTTTATACTAATGAAAATAATTAAAATTTAAGATTATGTATTTTATTTATATTTATATTGTATATATCACAGCCCGAGCTCTCAACTGTCCAAGGAAAATATGGCGTCAATGTGGATCAAGATCACATCGTCTTGGCTGTGCGTCGGCCTTTACATATGGACCCTGGTCGCACCCGCCATATTCCCAGACAGAGAATTTAATTAATTTATTTACTTAATGAATTCATTATTCAAATTAATTTTAAGGATATTTCTAATCAATGTTATTATTATTCTTCTTACTATAATAATAATTAAAGATCTCAGTCGCCGGCTTTCGGTTGCAGATTCTTTCTTATTTTCCACTTATTCAAACTTTAACTAGTCTTGTCTTACGCTACTCAACTTAATTTTGCTATACTGTCTTACTAAAACTAGAAGGTTGAGTACCTTAATGTGTAGCTTTAAATTTAAGTGTGACTATGTAAAAGATTAAATCTTAAATAAACAAAATCTAAGAACAATGATCGTGTTTTTATTACGACTTAGATAAGTTGTTAATACTAAATTACTAGTTAATAATACAAGGGAACTATATTTTTTATTCCTTGTCTTTAGAAACTTTAATAATCAATCTGTCACGATAAAATACACAGTAATATATTGATCACCAAATTAAAAAACTAGTAATTAGATTAAAACACAGATTACATGTCAAGATTATATTCTAATGAGATCATTATCCTTAATTACATCATACTTAACGAGTTTAGAATATTTTCTCAATAATTTTTGCCAGTAACATTTGACATCTTTATCAGTGAGATTATCCCAGATATGTTGAAAGCCTCGCTCTGCTATCTCTTTAGCTAAGGAATCTCGTTCTTTAAAATATGTTATATAATTGCTGATTTCTTCCTCCGATGCAGTCGGATTAATCGGGACATAATGCACCCAAGGTTTGAGCGACGGGTAAAAGAACTCTAACCATTCATCACCTACGTGAAATACAAGGGACTTGCACAGAAATAGGTGCTTGAAACGAAAGCTAGCAGCTACTCCTCTGTAATTGAACAAATATTTGTACTTGCAATGGTCCTCAAATGACACTTCTTGAGCAGGTTCAGCATACAGAGTGTCCTGAAGTCATAAAAGAAAACAATATTTAAATCCACGATCGAAGGATTAAAAAGGATAGGTCAAATTAAACTAAGAAAAATCGGTCAAGTGCGAGTCGGACTCGCGCACGAAGGGTTCCGTTATCCGTACCGTTATAGAGCGAAGGTAGCGAAAAAATTTTGTTTTGTATGGGAGCCCCCTTAATTATTTATTTTATTTTAATTTTATTATTAAGTATTAAAGTACAAATATTATTACGGATTTTGTGAAAATTTCAAGTGTCTACATGATGCCATTATGGATTATGTTGTTATAGTGGCACCAGAAATACACAATCTGTGAAAATTTAAAAAGTCTAGCTATAGCGGTTCCTGAGATACAGCCTGGAGACAGACAGACAGACAGACAGACATTGAAGTCTCAGTAATAGGGTCCCGTTTTTATCCTTTGGGTACGGAACCCTAAAAAAGTGATAATTTGTTAATAATCAAGAAACAAACTTACTGCGTCTGATTTCCAAGCTTGAT
Source organism: Cyaniris semiargus (assembly GCA_905187585.1). Taxonomy (NCBI): domain Eukaryota; kingdom Metazoa; phylum Arthropoda; class Insecta; order Lepidoptera; family Lycaenidae; genus Cyaniris; species Cyaniris semiargus. Next base: position 7,896,022 of record LR994554.1, on the reverse strand, counting down.
TTTTTGTGTACTGAGCATCAACCAGGTCTGGTTTACTTCTTGACAGTAAAATCAAATTGTCCCTTTCAGCGTTTGTACGGGATCCCCTAAAGAAAGCTTTCCCTTCTTTTTTATCCCATGGCCACCTGAAACCGTTTATAGGAAATTATGTAATGCTATGTAAAATAAAGTAACTAGTACAATATTTGCCAGATTTCCGCAGAACCCTAATTCTCATATTCAAATTAGGCCTTCATTTTACTTTAATTTTACTTTAATTTTTAAACACTAATCATATCTTAATAATAGAAAAAGATTTTTTGATTTTCAACCATTCATATGTGTTTACATTCTTTTAGTATTTAAATATAAATTAAAATAAAACATACTTGTCTGCAGCTGTGGATATTGAGATTCTATGTTGATCCCATCTTCCAATGCCAGTAGGATATAGTGCAATTGCAGGACCACCTTCCCAAAAGCTCCAGGCCGGATACATTATGTCAGCATAATCCTCGGTCTTAAAAAATCACATTAATCATTTTTGTACAGCATAATTTTTATTACATAAAATACTATTATATTACAGCCTTTGTAAAAAATTAGAACTCAGTGATGCAAAAAAGAATACACATTTTATGATAAAGATGAGTAATATTTACCTTACTGAAAGAAAAAACTGGAGATTTCTTATGTCCCCAAGAGAGATTTATTTGGGGCCAATCTCTTGTGTTTAAAATGATTTCCATATCGGGCAACTTACTGGCTAAAGACTTTAGGTAATGTTCAATTCCAGCACACCTAGCAGGAAAATGACAATCTTTTTGGCGGTACACTTTATGACTGATTATCTGGAATGAAAACATAAAGTACACAATATGCTATAATGCTTGTTGTATACTTATTGTAACATAAATAATTATAAATTAATCAATGTATTATACAACAGTCTAATCATTATTTTGCTACACAACCTGTACCCACTTTGTTGGAAATTTATTAGAAATAGCCTACAATGTTAAGTGAACACAGTAGCATTCTAATGGTAAAAAATGGGCAGAAATACAAACATTTTTATTCAATTCAATTCAATTCATGACTTTGGCCGACTAGCCAATTAGTTGGTTGCAAAGAAGCCGAGTAATCGGCCGACTAGTCGGCCAAGCCGATCATGGTTTCGGATGTTTCTGTAACTCTTCGTTTACTGCTGATTCGTGGGTTAGTCGCATATGCCGCCTGCGAATGTGTCAGATCGTGTTTTGATTCATGTCATGCATGATACAGCTGTTGTAGTTTTCAGGAATATATTTTTTACTGTAATGTGTAACATACAATCTTGCTTTAATAATTACCTAATTAGTGACAATATCCGAGTCTTTTATTTAAATAAGAATAAAATATTTTCATTAATGTTTATTGAATGTGTCTTGCTCTGTTTCGTATTTAAGATACAATTTTTATTTAATAAATGTCATAGATATTTCTTTGCCAGCAAGTGATTTCAGAAACAATTAATTTAATTTCAAAATAATCAAGGTTTTTTTTAATTATAATTTGAATAATAATAAAATAATAAAAAGCCCGATAGTCGGCGCTTTTTGCCGACTATTCGCCGACTACGAAAGTGGCCGAATAGCCGGCTTTACCGACTAGTCGGCACATCTCTAGTATAGAAGTCTAGGTAGACTATTCTACAATGATTACCTGATACTTTGTTCCTTTTGGTTGTGCGCTGCTAAACATTTCTTTGGTAATACCACCAGCAAATGGCAACAGATCCCGTTCTATTACATCTTTATGGCAGCTGCAATTTGATTGTATACATGGCTCGTAGTTCTCTACTGCAAGGTCTATTTCGTTAATGATTTTTGATGTCCAAATATTTGTCTCTACAATAAATTATGTGAATTAGCAAAAAAACTTTATAAATTTAGTAATATAATTGATATTTGGTAGTAAATAACTACGGAGTTTTTGTTTATAACCTTTACTATATTTGTTGTGTTCTCTGTCGCAGTCGGTTTGTTTTGAACATGTTTCACCCAGGCTGTCGCATCTCGATACAAGAAAATAGCAAAATATGGTAAAATAAATCCAAATATTAGTCATTTTTCCAAAACCGATTCAAAACATTTCAAGCAAACTGTCACGAACTGTCCAGATTGATTTTTTTTTTTCTTATTATGGCGCTTGGCTTTTTACCCATGGCCAGTGTCAAGTATATAAAATATGGCGGGAAAACAATTTTCTTGTGTACAATTTTCGGCATCGTTTCTCTACATCGTCAGGTCAAAGTCGGAGTAAAAGTCAATACAGTCAAGGAGCCATGTGATCATGTCGGTCGATTCAGTAAAGTGGTAGGCGCTTTACTGAAACTTTCGTTGGAGTTTTGGAGGGAACACAAAATAGCACGTTTCTGGATGTTGTATCACTTTCCGGCACTTGCATGATAACGAATATGTTTAATGGTTAATATCCTACTAATATTACACATTAAAAACCCAGCACATTAATTTTAGGAAAATAATACAAAAACACAACATCACTCACATTCCCGGCAAAACTCCAAGATTGATTTTGACATTGACAGCGAAGCCACCTGCCGCCACGCCGGTGACAGTTGACATTGAGTTCTTTTTAGGCAAGATAAATGATAATATGTTTTAACCTACTGCCTACAGTCTTGTACATAAACAGCATAGATAAAACCACGGATTAAGGTTAAAACCTACGAATAATAAAAACTAGGGAAAAGTAACTCCGTCAAAAAACATGTTCTACAATACTTGTCAAAAATGTCAAGGTACACATTTTCAAAACATTTGCAATATTTAGGTGGCCTTCAGCGGTATCAACTATTAGGAGTATCAGGCTGAGCTAGATATATTAACTTTATGAGCTGACGTTACATGACAGTTCGAAAGGAACCAAAAAAACGGTAATGCCGCGGTCGCATATGCGTTCGTCACGAAGCTTCGTGCTATGAGACGATACCATTGTACGATACACGCAGAGGCGGCAGAGTTAAAGGTTCGGAAACCTACCCCAAAATTGATGGGGAGCGGGGAGGAGGGGTAAACACCCCCCGTACCAAATCCACACTGAGAAACCCCCCAGTTTTGGAGCTACTCACCTTTGAAATTTTCGGAATTCTGAGGCTACATCATATTTTAACGCCTTTTTTAACGCCTTTAACCTAACCTACAGCGTGTTTTGTGACGGTCGCCGACTGCTGCCGCAGCACAGTCACAGTTCTAACCTAACCCACTTTTGGACTTTCTGGATTGTTTGTTTTTGTTTTGGCGGGGGGCACAGCCCCCCGCCAAAACCTGAGCCCCCCTTTTGTTTTATAACGGTCGCCGGCTGCTGCTGCAGCACGTTCGCTGCGCTCGCTCGGCTCCCTCTGTGTTGTGGTCTAAGTTCTAACCTAACCTAACCTACTTTAGGACTTTCTGGATTGTGTTTGTTTTTGTTTTGGCGGGGCCTGCGCCCCCCGAGCTCGTCTTACGGGGGGGCTACGCCCCCCCCGTCCCCCCACTTCGGTATCCGTGGTTAAGTAGGCCTTCTGTTAAGTCTTTTCATCTCTAATGAAATAAAATAAAAATGATGCGCTTGATACGGCGCCGGCAGCCATTTCGGCAACCGGCGCCGGCAGCGGAGGCACTCCCTAGTAAGTAACACATAAACACCAGAAAACAGATGACCTTATCTCAAGATTACGAAAATTTCAAATGTAAATTTCTCCTAAATGGAGGGCGGGGGAGTTTTCCGGGGGTGGAAGTGGCACGAGGAGGTTTTTCTCACCCAAAACATCCTTGCTCAACCCATGTGAGCATCAAAAAATTGGGGTAGGTTTGTGAACCATAGCCCACGCAGATCGTCCAATAGTATCGTCTCAAGCACGAAGCACTACGCATGTGCGGTCGCAGCATAATAGTATGGGAGTTACCTACGTTTCCTTAGTTACCAAGAGCCTACGATGGCCAGACCTTCCTCAGTTTCGGAAAGCTGAACCTTCGACCTTCGAGAAAGAGTAAAGCTCAATTTAATAGCTTATAATATATTATTTGTGGTAAGTGGTGGAATCTCGTCTTCCAGTGCCGGACATTTTTGACAGTTGTTTTCCACCCATAGGCTGTTCACACACGCGTCGCAGCGGCGCGGCGGTGCCACGGCGGCGCGTGTGTAAACAGCCTTAAACTTTCTTATTAAATGAACTTTGATGATTTATAATATAAACGTTTACTCACACCTGGTAGTTAGGCATTGTTTAATGGGGACTATTCTTTTTGGAAAGTTTTTGAAATTAGAGAGTTTTGGAAAGAAAGAAATTTTTAATTTTAACACTTCCATTAAAAATGAAAACAGGTGTTGGAGAGCGGGGCCCCGCAATATTTACACTTGTTACGCGGCTTATTTATGCATCATAGATTGATCAGTAACAAAAACCAATCAATTAAAAATATATGTTTATTCTTTATACATAAAACATTTTAAATTTCATATTCATGCAGTAATACTTATTTAATATAAAAAGTTAAAAAAATAGTTTTGTAATAATAATCTAAAATATTGTGTTGGGTCCACTGACATATAAGTACTACGTACTAGACTTGACACCGCAACGCAATGCTTGGTCACATTCAACAGAATCTATATAGCCGCAGCGCACTTAGTCGGCCGCAAACTCTTCTGTGCACTAGACGTATGACATTTATAAAAAAACAAAATAAAAGTCACAAAAATGCCTAGGTGTGTCTTAAGATACTGTAAAAATAATTCCAAAAACACTTCCAAATGCGACGGAATAACATTTCATCGGTTAGTGTTCTTATTTAATTATTTTTAATTAAAATACGAACATTCAATTACTAGGCGAAGACGCGCGCCATTTCACATTGTCAGAGTAGTAGATTCAGAGGGGAATGTAGGCAGAATACAGATATCTATGATGAGACGACGATGAATGAAGTATTCACGTAGACGAGTTTGTATTTTGGTAATAATATAAATACGGTATTACGTGTACGTTATACATGCGTACATTATAATTGTATTTATAAATATTTAAGTAATTTAAATAAGGTAAATATGTAGTGGACTTTGGATCCATACTTATTATAATATAATTATTATAAATGCGAAAGTGTGTCTGTCTGTCTATCCGTCCGTCTGTCGGCCTGTCCGTCCATCTGTTTGTCTGTCCGTCTGTCTGACCGTCCGTCTATCTGTCTCTCTCTCTGTGTCTGTTACCTCTTCACGCCCAAGCCGGTGTAACGGTTTTGCAAAATTTTGGTATGTAATATTTTGGTTTTTGACCGACTTCCAAAAAAGGAGGTAAAACATTTGACTGTATGTACGTTTATTTTTATTATTTTTTGTATGTTCAACGATTACTCAGCCGTTTGTGGTCCGATTTTCGAAATCCTTGGTTCGGAGTTAACTCGACCGTTTGTAGCGTTTGTAGCTCCAAAACTGGTCGAGTTAACTCGACCTTTGAAATTTTCGGAATTTTGAGGCTACGTCATATTCTATTCTCGGCAATTTGCGGAGTGTTTCTTCGGAGTGATGCCTTCAGAGTAGAGTGATGATGATGATGTTTTTTAACTGACTTCCAAAAAGGAGGAGGTTATATATTTTGTATGTTCAACGATCACTTCGCCATTTGTGGACCGATTTTCAAGATTTTTTCGCTATTGTATCGGGTTTAATCCGAATTTGGTACCATGTTCATAAAAAAGGTGACTTGATGATGGGATCCATAAGTAATCGAGGGAATTCCTCGCTATTTATACTAAAACCCCATTTATCTGGATGATATTGTGATTTTGATTCATAATCTGAATTCTGAAGTATTTCAAATGGAGTCATCCATACTAATATTGTAAATGCGAAAGTGTGTCTGTCTGTCTGTCTGTTACCTCTTCACGCCTAAACCGCTGAACCGATTTTGCTGAAATTTGGTATGGGGATACTTTGAGTCCCGGGAAAGGACATAGGATACTTTTTATCCCGGAAAAATGTACGGTTCCCGCGCGATAAACGAATTTTGGCGCAACGAAGTTGCGGGCGTCATCTTGTGCAGAAATAAACGAAACTTTGTTTGTATTCCCCTATCTTAGATGAGCCGCCATATTGGATGTAGAATGACATTACATTCGTTTTCGAGTTATTCTCAAAAACTTCTTTCATTTAATATCCATACTGTTATTATAGGACGGCACAGAAAATAACTATTCCACTATCTTGGATGGTCGGCCATTTTATATTTATAGTGATTTCATACTATATCGTGCATTGTCATTCAAACCAAACGTGTATACAAAATTTCAGCTCAATCGGTTTAAATATTATATGTACATACATACTTCGAAATTGAGTTCAAAAATTCCACCCGAACTTACATAATAATATGTACTAATATATTTAATAATATGTACATAATAATATACAGAGCAAGTTAAATAAAAGCTTTTAATAATGTTTAGTAAAAATCTTTGTTTTATTTTATCCAGTTACTCAAATAGAATCTGCGTTCATTCGAGTGTAGGCACAAAACTTTGTCACTTCTGCGGTACTGATCTATAGCCATCACCGCCCCGCCTCTCACCCCGCTCATGCCTCAAGTGTGACATGTTTTTTGTTTGCAATGGCGCCTCCAGTACGTAGTACATAATATCTCTATGGTTGGGTCAGTCTAATTTTGAAAGAAAAAATGTTTATTTATTATGAACTATACAACACTTGTAAAAATATCCAGCAATAAGATTTTGTTATATTAAATTATATATAAAAAAAATTATAATGTAATTAGCATTATATTTTCAGAATTGAAGACATGAGTGGAAGGTCCAGGTAAGAAACAGTAAAAATATTGTCGTTATTTGCATAAATGGAGGCTTTTTTGGATTTTATGTGTAGCCAGATATATTACCCAGAAAATGAAATAGGTAAGTTACAAGGTTTGTTCAAATTATAAGGAAAAAATGAGTAATTGTACTTTTGTTACAAAATGTTAGTTATTTGGTTCTTCCACTCACGTCTTCAATTATGTTGTGACAACACTTATGCGTAAAAGTTGACTTATTCTTAATATCTTACTCCTTGGAAGTTACAAAAAAAAATAAGGCATTTAGCACCTTTGGACTAAATTCATCTATAATCTTATAACTACATAAGCTGGTGGTATACACAGAGTGTTTGTGCAAGAAGCAGTCGTGTTTAACACACTAACAGCTACAGGAATGGTCTAAGGAAGCTACAATTGTTTACTTGGCAAGTTTGCGTTCAAGTTGATCGGCGATCGCTTGTAGGAAGTCCTCAGTGTTCAAATACATGCCCTCCTTGGTGTTAGCCAGGCCGTGAATGCAGATCACAAGATCCTTGGTCATTTTGCCGCCGTCGATACATTCAACGCACGCCTGAAAAGAAAATTTATTGATTATAAAACAGAAATACATAGACCATAGTCCGTGAAAACTTCAACTGTCTAGCTATCGCGGACCTCCTTCGATACAGCCTGGTGTCTGGTGACAGACAGACGGACGGACAGACAGCGAAGTCTCAGTGAGAGGGTTCCGTTTTTACCCTCTGGGTTTAGAACCGTAAACATTGGAAAGGAGTTTATACACTTTCGTGATTAAGGTTTATTACGCGTTTTATGTTACACTAGATGTTCCGCGTGGCTTCGCCCGCGTAAATTAGATATTTCACAGAAAAATTAGTCCACAAAAAAAGCCTATGATCCTTCACGTGGTCTACTTCTTATCTGATCCAAATAACAGAAAAAATGCTCTAGTAGTTCATGAGATAAGCCGTTTCAAATAATTTCCCCCGTTTTTTCCACATTTTCCTCTATTTCTTCGGTCCTATTAGTTTTATCGTGATAAAATATAGCCGCCTATAGACTTCCTCGATAACTGGGCTATCTAACACTGAAAGAATTTTTCAAATCGGACCAGTAATTCCTGAGATTAGCGCGTTCAAATAAGCCCTTTCAAATAATTTCCCCCGTTTTTTCCACATTTTCCTCTGTTTCTTCGCTCCTATTCGTCTTAGCGTGATAAAATATAGCCTATAGCCTTCCTCGATAACTGGGTTATCTAACACTGAAAGAATTTTTCAAATCGGACCAGTAGTTCCTGAGATTAGCGCGTTCAAACAAACAAACTAACAAACTCTTCCGCTTTATAATATTAGTATAGATGTCTTAAAATATTCGTTGTATAAATAACTCATGCAGTTTACGAATCACAGGTTACATCATACGCTATCTTTTCAGAATTAGTTCACTGGCAGTGATAATATGCATTATGTTGTTTACGTGTTATTTACATGTCATGATAAGATTTGTTGTTTATCATACGAAATGTATATTGTGCATAAGAATATAAAAACAACCTGAAATTGTTATTGTATAAATCGCAACTTGCAATGCATATCTAATATTTGTATGAATGTATGCATCAAAGTTATCCTTGCATAACTTTCATAAGTCATAACTCGTAAGAACATAGGCAAAGAAGCATAACAAAGAGTTATATATTTGAACTAGACGTTCCGCGCGGCTTTGCCCGCGTAAATTAGATAAGTATTTCACAGAAAAATTAGTCCACAAAAAAAAGCCTATGATCCTTCACGTGATCTACTTCTTATCTGATCCAAATAACAGAAAAAATGCTCTAGTAGTTCGTGAGATAAGCCCCTTCAATTAATTTCCCCCGTTTTTCCACATTTTCCTCTATTTCTTCGCTCCTATTAGTCTTAGCGTGATAAAATATAGCCTATAGCCTTCCTCGATAACTGGGCTATCTAACACTGAAAGAATTTTTCAAATCCGACCAGTAGCTCCTGAGATTAGCGCGTTCAAATAAGCCCTTTCAAATAATTTCCCCCGTTTTTTCCACATTTTCCTCTATTTCTTCGCTTCTATAAGTCTTAGTGTGATAAAATATAGCCTATAGCCTTCCTCGATAACTGGGCTATCTAACACTGAAAGAATTTTTCAAATCGGAGTAGTAGTTCCTGAGATTAGCGCGTTCAAATAAGCCCTTTCAAATAATTTCCCCCCGTTTTTTCCACATTTTCCTCTATTTATTCGCTCCTATTAGTCTTAGCGTGATAAAATATAGCCTTATAGCCTTCCTCGATAAATGGGCTATTTAACACTGAAAGAAATTTTTAAATCGAACCAGTAGTTCCTGAGATTAGCGCGTTCAAACAAACAAACTCTTCCGCTTTATAATATTAGTATAGATGAGAAACTCCCTAGCATCTTAAATTTGCGCTTAGAGTAATTAAATAAAACTGCTTCAACGCTGCTACTTTTACAGTGATTTCTACATAAGGGACACACACACCCTAAGCTATCACTTAGTTTTGTGACACTCTGTATAGCTCTCGCGACTATTACCAACTTACCTCCTCAAGCGCGTTGGCGAAGCGTTCCAAGTCGGGTGTGTTGTCGAGTTTGGCGCGATGAGCCAGGCCGCGGGTCCAGGCGTATATGGATGCTACGGGATTGGTGGATGTGGGTAACCCCTTCTGATGCTGGCGGTAGTGGCGCGTGACGGTGCCGTGCGCCGCCTCCGACTCCACCGTGCGGCCGTCGGGACACATCAGAACTGACGTCATCATGCCGAGAGAACCGTAGCCCTGGAATAGTTTGTTGGTGGTATAAACGAATGGTACTAAGATAGCTAACACAAGTTAATAGTTATTATATTATGTTGGACTCATAATATCAATTTGGAAAGAAGTAAAAACCGGTATCATAGAGAACCAACCGCGTCTGATGACTTATTTACCTTGTCTAAATTATTCGTGCTCCTCGACCGGACTTTAGTAACTACTGTAATGTTCGTCCGGTCCGGGATAGACAGTAAACAAAAAGTTTTGTTGACAATGTTACTGTCAATATTCTGATATGACGTGTGCAACATGTCGGATTTTGGTCGGATTATTTAGTGTATGTGCTAGTAGGGCCCTATGCTCGGACCTTTGCATAATAAAAACAGGGAGCTATTTGAATAGCATACATATTGTAATCATTTTTATATTCATGGGAGCTTCATTAGGTACTATCAGAGAAGTTGATTCATAGGCAGATGGCGGGCCTACGTTAATTTGGTCGCGTTACGTTAAACCCAGCCGTCAGATCGCGACTAATATTGAATTGAGATACTCTACCAAATTACGTAGGTCCCCCATCTGCCGATGATTCAACTTCTCTGATAGTACATACCTGAGCGACGATGTCTGACTGCACATCACCGTCGTAGTTCTTGCAGGCCCACACGAACCCGCCGGAGCCCTTGATGGCCTGCGCCACCATGTCGTCGATCAGGCGGTGCTCGTACCAGATCTTTGCCGCCTCGAACTTGCCCTTGTACTCGCTGCAATCATCGTGACAATCTTTAACATACCACAGCTGATGAAAAAATTGGTCTAAGTAAACTAAAGCAATTTTTTAAAATAGGACATTGGTAAGGCAGGCAGTTATGAAGCTCTTTCGTTAAGTTGGCGGTCGACCATGAAAGGCGTCCATTACACGTGAGGTTTTGCTGTCACTTTTACCAGAGTCATGGCTGTGACTGTTGAATAACCTGCCGTGTAAAGCAGTGACTGATGGTTGCATGAAATTGATTGACAGTTATCTGGATATTTTGGTTTTTACATTATGCAACCATCAATCATGACTTTTGAGTAAACGTTTAATGGCACTTCGTCAATCACGCGTCAGTCAGTCAGTCGTTCATAATAATTATGGACGACTGACTGACTGACGCGTGACACGTGTTCACGCAAGATAATTATTATCTTGCGTGAACACGTGTATTCTTTGTGAAGTTTTGCGTATGACTGACAATCAGTCGGAATGACTGTGTAATGTGGAATTAATTCCAACATTCACCAACAGTCAAACGAAAGTCACGATTGATGGAATTGACTGACCAGGGCATGACCGTCTAATGGACGCCAAAGTGATGAATATCCTTTGTCAGCACCATTGAATCAGACATTATTTTGAATTTCGAAGTAGTGGGTAATCAGTAATCATTTTTATTAGGGTTCCGTACCGATGTTTGTCCGTCTGTCTCCAAGCTGTATCTCAAGAACCGCTATAGCTAGACTTATGAAATTTTAACAGATTGTGTATATCTGTTGCCGCTATCGGCTCCCATACAACAAACGTATTTTTTTTGGCCTTTTTTGCTCGATATCAATAATGGTAACAGGTATACTCTTCAAATTTTCACAAAGTCCTTGATTATATTTGTTCTTTATTAATTAATAAAAATAATAAAATAAAATTAGAAATTAAGGGGGGGCTCCCATACAAATGACAATTTTTTGCCTATTTTTGCTCTATAACGGTACGGAACCCTTCGTGAGCGAGTCCAACTCGCACTTGGCCGATTATTTAATAATATATCTATGATATCTATCTATGACGCTTCACACTACGTCAGTCTGGCCCCGTGCTAAGTACCTAAAGGACTTGGTGTTACGGGTACCACAGACAACGGAAATATATATTTAATAGTTTTATACTATACATATATTTAAGATTTTTATTATAAGATACACATATTTAATACACAACCATGACCCAGGAACCTTAAAAACTTTTTGTTCCCTCGGCGGGACTCAAACCCGCGACCCCCGGCTTGAGCTACCGGCGCGCTCATCCCCTGAGCCACAGAGGTCGTTAATACCTTCTTTCTTTAAGTATTTAGTAATAAAAGAATCTACGCAAGAATATTATATATTTTCATGCTGTAGGATAAATAACCTAGAGTATGAAAAATATTTCGCGGTATGCATAAGTACATAATATTATTTACCAGAGTCCAGGTGCAAAATGCATTCTTAGACTTTGTCAATATAATAATATGTTTTTCTTTTATTGATTCTATAGTGAACGTTAAATTACGATACCTGTCGTAGATTTCTTGGAAGATGTCTTTGAAACGTCCGTCGTAACGTTTCAGGATTGTGTTCTTTGTTGACAGGTACAATGGCCATTTCTTTTGTAATGCAACCTGTGGAAAAAAAACGGAGTAAGGAAATCAGTAATATCAGTATTGTATTTATGGAATAATTTGATTGTGGTAAGTATAGGTACAAAAACTGATAATATTTTATAGAAAATATATTATCTAAAGAACTAGTTGTAGTTGATGTATGTATGTTTGACAGAGACCAATGACCTCAAGTGTCGATAACATAAACTAAAACAGCGCACGACCATAAAAATCCGGTAATGTTCAAGGACGGACAAACATTTTAAATTGACAAGTATAAAGTATCAGCAGTGGCGTAGCGAGCTAGGAGGACCAATGACGATTTATTTATTAGGTCCTTGCAGACCAAGTCTAGGTAACACATTTTTAATTAGAAACATTTAATTTAATGAGAAGTTCCCACATTTAATCCTCAAAGTTAAAATATATAGCAAGGCTCCAAGAGATGTTACAGACCGAACAAGTTGACAATGGTGTCTACTAAATACTAATACTTAATAATTTCTAATAATAGTTTTCCTATAATACTAGGCCGTAAGCCAAATTCGCAATTTGCGAATGAACTGAATTCTCATTATTTTTAACACATTAACACTAATTAAAAAGTCTGCAAATATAACCAAGTAACAGTTAATCAGTTGTCACTGACCTAACAAAAATAGTAACATTTGTTAGCCCAAAGGAATTGTCGTAATTTTGTTTCAAGATAAAATTATTCGTCAATGTGGTACAATGGGTCCTTCGCGATTTCACATTTCTTCACGCCCAAACCGCGATACCGATTTTGCTGAAATATAGTATGGAGATACTTTGAGTCCCGGAAAAAGACATAGGATACTTTTTATCCCGGAAAAATGTACGGTTCCCGCACGATAAACGAATTTAGGCGCAACGGAGTTGCGGGCGTCATCTAGTGATAAAAAATAAACCCTAAGGCACGATCCACTGTTCTGAAGTGCTCTTAAATGTTATCAAAACATTTCCTAAAATTATTATAAAGCCAAGGCGTCTCAGACATAATAATGACAGCGAACCCACGACGAGCCTGTTTATCAGCTACATAGTTCACAAACTCCATAACACATAATCGACGACGGCGGGTAGCAACTTAGCAAGCAGCAACGCGACCGGAATTTTGATTATATTTAAATCAGACGTTAATATGAAAACTTCTAGACTCTAGGATCTAAGATCTTAAGCTTATTTTAATGTTGTTTTGCAAAATATTATGATATTTATAATGTCGCAAAATACATTTTATCTGAATTTCATTAAGGTAAAAGTTTTATCATTGTCACTGTCGAGAGATCACACAACTTTGTTGTTATCAGAAATATTATGGATCACGTTTTTGTTACAACTTTAAATTATATAACACAATTTAATTTTAAAAATAAAATATTATCTTTGACTAGCCGTTCCGCGCGGCTTCACCCGCGTAAATTAGATATTTCACAGACAAATTAGTCCACAAATAAAAACCGGCCAAGTGCGAGTTGGACTCGCCCATGAAGGGTTCCGCAGCAGCAATAAGGTTTATTTTCATGAAATTAAAAGGTTTTTGATTTATTTTTATATTTCAGTTGATTTAATGAAAGTTAAATTAAGTTTACCATTTATGACGTATAAAAAAAAACTAAGTACTTGCTAGATTTCGTTCAAACCAATTTTCGTTGGTAGTTTTTATAGTAAAGTACATCATATATTTTTTTGGACTGATCATGCCCCTACTTTAGAAGTTAGAGGGGGGGACGACACATTTTACTACTTTGAAAGAGTCTCTCTCGCAAACCATTCAGGTTAGAAAAAAATGATATTAGAAACTTCAATATGATTTTTGAAGACCTATCCATAGATACCCCACACGCATAGGTTAGATGAAAAGAATATATTTTTTATTAAAATATAAAAATATTAAAAAAAAACTACTTGCTAGATTTCGTTCAAACCAATTTTCGTTGGTAGTTTTTATAGTAAAGTACATCATATATTTTTTTTAGACTTATCATACCCCTACTTTAGAAGTTAGAGGGGGGGACACACATTTTACCACTTTGAAAGAGTCTCTCTCGCAAACTATTCAGGTTAGAAAAAAATTATATTAGTAACTTCAATATGATTTTTGAAGACCTATCCATAGATACCCCAGATGCATAGGTTAGATGAAAAAAACATTTTTGTTGGTTTAAGGTTTACCATTTATGACGTATAAAAAAAAATACTTGCTAGATCTCGTTCAAACCAATTTTGTTGGTAGTTTTTATAGTAATGTACATCATATATATGTTTTACTTGATGACTTATCATGCCCCTACTTTAGAAGTTAGAGGGGTTGGGAGGGGGGGGCACATTTTAGCACTCTGGAAGAGTCTCTATCGCAAACTATTCAGGTTATAAAAAATGATATTAAAAACCTCAATATGATTTTTGAAGACCTATCCATAGATACCCCACACGCATAGGTTAGATGAAAAAAATTTTTTTTTGTTTCAGTTGTACCTATGCGGACCCCTAAATTTTTTTTCCATTTTTGTATCAAAATCTTAATGCGGTTTACAGACTTCATCTACTTACCAATTTTCAATAGTATAGCTTTTATAGTTTTGGAGAAAAATGGCTGTGACATACGGACGGACGGACAGACAGACAGACAGACAGACAGACAGACATGACGAATCTATAAGGGTTCCGTTTTTTGCCATTTGGCTACGGAGCCCTAAAAATAGGCTACTTGACCTATATTCAATTTCATTGAACAAATGCATATTTCTAGTAGAACTTGGCCTAGGAAACCGTCTTTCACACTTATCATCAAATAAAAGCTTATGCTTGATAAATAAAGTCGATTTGAAAATATAATTTTATATTTTTTAATTTGTACTGACGAAAACGCTTTTGCGGTACTTCCGATTTGGATGTGACGTCATCACACTAGTAATTTAATATCTTTTATTTATCACGCTCGTTATATGTAAGTTTATTTGTACATAAATAATAAGAATAAGCCTAGAAAGATTTTTAAAATATATTTTCTTAAATAATTTAAATAAAACATCAGTTTTATATATTATCTCCATTTATTGTAGTGCGGAAATGAAATGGCTAAAACTCTTCTCTAAAAGTTTTCAACAGTACAACTATTATTATAAAAGTTTATCTTTTATAATAATAGTTAAAGCGTGCACACTAATTTTTGCATATTTTACAATCACGCATTCCTATTTTCACTCGGGTCTTCTGGAAGACATTCCATTTTTGGAATAAGATGCACCTTTGTACAAAACATATTTTTAGTTTTAAGCTGGTTTCTTAACTTCATTTTGTGTGTACATAAATTGTAAAATAAATAAATAAAATGATTTCTAAATTCTTTTCTAATTTTTTGGCACTGTTAGACTCGTACGTTTAGCACATAAAAATATTTTCAATAAAGAAAGTATAAAATACAAAAAAATATGACGTCACACTATGGCGGACAGTGTTTTCGGCGCCATTTAAAAGGCACATTTTTCAATCACCATTTTTATGGGTTTCTACTGTTTAAAATATTAGTTTTTTTGGTGAAAATGAATGCTTAAGAAGCGATTAGCATGAAGAAAAAAAGTAGGTCAAGTAGCCTATTGCTGGTAGTTCACGAGATAAGCCCTTTCAAATAATTTCCCCAGTTTTTTCCACATTTTCATCTATTTCTTCGCTCCTATTAGGCTGCCTTCATATTAAGTCGCGAGTACTGCGGCTGCCGCGCGGCTGCCGCAGTACTCGCGACTTAATGTGAAGGCAGCCTTAGTCTTAGCGTGATAAAATATAGCCTATAGCCTTCCTCGATAAATGGGCTATCTAACACTGAAAGAATTTTTCAAATCGGACCAGTAGTTCCTGAGATTAGCGCGTTCAAACAAACTCTTCCGCTTTATAATATCACAAGTACTAGACGTTCTGCGCGGCTTCGCCCGCGTAAATTAGATATTTCACAGACAAATCAGTCTACAAAAAATAGCCTATGATCCTTCACGTGGTCTACTTCTTATCTGACCCAAATAACAGACAATAACTGTAGTAGTTCGTGAGATAAGCCCTTTCAAATAATTTCCCCCGTTTTTTCCACATTTTCTTCTATTTCTTCGCTCCTATTAGTCTTAGCGTGATAAAATATAGCCTATAGCCTTCCTCGATAAATGGACTATCTAACACTGAAAGAATTTTTCAAATCGGACCAGTAGTTCCTGAGATTAGCGCGTTCAAATAAGCCCTTTCAAATAATTTCCCCCCGTTTTTCCCACATTTTCCTCTATTTCTTCGCTCCTATTAGTCTTAGCGTGATAAAATATAGCCTATAGCCGATAAATGGACTATCTAACACTAAAAGAATTTTTCAAATCGGACCAGTAGTTCCTGAGATTAGCGCGTTCAAACAAACAAACAAACTAACTAACAAACTCTTCCGCTTTATAATATTAGTATAGATAGATAATAATTTTCACTTATTCTTAAGTTTTTTTTCAGACTTTAAAGAAGACGTAATTTGTAATATTTTTATCCGTGGATTAATATTATACATAATTGAATAATTAGTAATAAATAATAAAACAAAAATAATTAGCCTACTTTCTTAATAAGCCAACCAAAAAAAAAACGGCCAAGTGCGAGTTGGACCCGCCCATGAAGGGTTCCGCAGCAGCAATAAGGTTTATTTTTATGAAATTAAAAGGTTTTTGATTTATTTTTATATTTCAGTTGATTTAATGAAAGTTAAATTAAGTTTACCATTTATGACGTATAAAAAAAACTACTTGCTAGATTTCGTTCAAACCAATTTTCGTTGGTAGTTTGTATAGTAATGTACATCATATTTTTTTTTTAGACTTATCATGCCCCTACTTTAGAAGTGAGAGGGGGGGGGGGGACACACATTTTACCACTTTGGAAGAGTCTCTCTCGCAAACTATTCAGGTTAGAAAAAAATTATATTAGAAACCTCAATATTATTTTTGAAGACCTATCCATAACCCCATACGCATAGGTTAGATGAAAAAAATTTTTTTTTGATTTAGTTGTACCTATGGGGACCCCTAAAATTTTTGATAATTTTTCCATTATTGTATCAAAATCTTAATGCGGTTCACAGACTACATCTACTTACCAAATTTCAATAGTATAGCTCTTATAGTTTCGGAGAAAAGTGGCTGTGACATACGGACAGACAGACAGACAGACATGACGAATCTATAAGTGTTCCGTTTTTTGCCATTTGGCTACGGAACCCTAAAAATAGAACATACTGATTACGAAATTATAGTGAAACGCATACGTCCATATTCAAACCATGCCCGATTATCGGTTGTACTGTGTACATTGTACAAAAAGTACACGTCAACTTTTTGTAGGACCGTAGGGCGATGGATAAGTTATTTACCTGGAAGCTGGAGTGCGCGAAGGCCCTGATGGACTCGTCGGTGTTGTACATGCCCATGGCGACGCCGGGCACCTTGAAGTCATACAGCAGCTTCGTCTCCACGGAACCGTCCGCCGCCGTGTAAACCATTTCAACCTGTAAGAATAAACTGAGTTAAATGTGTTACAAAATATGTAAAATATAAGAAAATCAGGCTACTGCTAAACACTGACTGTAACATCACGTTCTACATATTTTGACGAAGTCTCATAAGGTCTAAAACTATCCCGGGGCAGATATAGTCCGATCGCAAGACAGAGAGAAATTCGTCCATTGACCTATAGCTGTTCGTCTCTGTCACTCGCAAGTGGTACATGAAGATATTGGTATTTGGTAGGTATATTCGACTCCACGCACACAGTAAGTGAGCCGTTTGTCTAATACCAAATTTTTGTATTCGCTTGTAAAAAGAAGTATCAAGCCAAAATCAAATTTCTTTATTTCCAGCTTCAGCTGGGCTTTAGTCAGTTACTGACATTGTCAAGCATACATACAAACTTGTGCTTGATGAATTGTTCTAGCTTTCCTAAGCCTTTCGACTACCCTGCCCCGGACCAGTCAATCAACCAACAACCAACTTACCTTGCCCGGTTTAGGCACAACGAAGTCCTGCGCCTTGTACTGGTCACCGTGCGCGTGGCGGCCGATGACAATGGCGTTGGTCCAGCCGGGCACCACGCGCGGGATGCTCTTGCACAGGATGGGCTCACGGAACACGGTGCCGCCGAGGATATTCCGGATCGTGCCGTTCGGACTCAGCCACATTTTCTTCAGTTTGAATTCTAGAACAATGATGTGCTATGAAACTAAGAAATATCTAAAGAAGGTGAGCAGGGAGTCTCAAGGAGTACTGCCACTGTAGCTGCTAGGCATTTCTTGAGTGCTAGGTACATTCTAAATGTAAAGCTTTGTAACTTTAGAGTCCTCAAATAAATATATTTTTATATTATATTGCAGTGGTTACCATCTAGATTCGAAAAACGAGAAGAAATCAAGTGTCTGTCTAATAAGAATATCCTAAGTTAACAAGAACAATTTTCGATTCCAAATCCTAGTATACCTAGAGATGCATGAATGCATAATTTTTGTTCTTTGAATAGCAAATAGATCGTAAACTATATCCGTATTGTATGATAACAAATGTGTCTATACTTTATATGTAGTTCAAATGTAGGTGAACACTGAACAGTATAGATAACGGATATCGAAGGACGCCCCGCCAATTTGCAGTTATGATGTCAATAATCAATACTAATAATATGTGGAACTAAGCAATTTCGGAATCAAGCTAATTATCTCCTATCACTAACATGTAAGGTAAACCCTGCACTATTCTTTACTCTCATAACCCAATGGAGCGGAAGACCGACATGACTGGCGAGAGATCAGGTGCAGGACCGACTTTTTACACGCGCACACACTTGGGCACTATAAAATAACTTCTGTGTAACTGGCCTGGTTTCATTGAAACCAGAGTGCTCTTGTATATTGCGCACACACTTGGGCACTATATAATAACTCCTGCGTAACTGGGCTGGTTTCATTGAAACCAGAGTGCTCTTGTGTATTGCGCACACACTTGGGCGCTATAAAATGACTCCTGCGTAACTGGCCTGGTTTCAGAACGCGTCGTGGCTGTTTTCATTAGGGCCACAAGACGAATTCGCGTCGTGGCTGTTTTTAAATGCTCAGAACGCGTCATGGCTTTTGTCGATTACCACAACGCGTTGTGGTCGAATAGCACGTCAGCCACGACACGAATTTCGCTATGTGGTATTTCTGTGATTACCAGAACGCGTCGTGGCCGTTTCACTATGACCGCGTTCACTATGACGCGTTGTGAGCCATTTTTACGCTCACTGAGCGTTTTCGGTCTTTGAGCGTAACATATATATTCATAAGTGTCACGAACCAGAATGCAAAATATAAAACCCATCAAATGACTGCAAGTTGCTAATCGGCCTATCACAAACCAGATAAACCGTGATATTTCACCAATGAGCAGGCTGATGATGATGAACTATAGCTAAGAACACTCTCGATCATGACAGCTTTCAAACAAAAAAAACTAGATCAAATCGGTCCACCCGTTTGGAAGCTACGATGACAGACAGACAGACAGACAGACAGACAGACACGTCAAACTTATAACACCTCTCTGTTTGGTCGGGGGTTAAAAAGATCAGCTTATGCTGAGTTGGCTCTCGACTTTTCATTAGTATTTTCAATTCAAGAATCATTCTCTTAACAAGTTAAGATGAGATGATGTAGCTAGTCTAATAATTTAGGTTTGAAAATGTTTTTACGAGAATATTAAAACGTTTACAAAAAGTTTTGAAAAATGTTTGCAAGACCAAGACTTTTTGCAAGACCAAGACCAAGACTAGGCGTGCAAGACCAATACCAGGACCAGACAGATTTGAGCAAGACCAAGACTTAGGCCCGTATTTTTGGTCAGTACTTAAGATGCGACCCGTTCTCAAGACGCGGTCTTGAGAACTTGGTCCAAATTTTGACAGCCAACCAATCACAGAGCCTGAACCGTGTCTTGAGACCGAGATGCATCTTGAGTACTGACCAAAAATACGGGCCCAAGACTGCACAAGCAAGACCAAGACCAAGACTGGTCGAGTCTTAGTCTTGCTTTGCTCATCACTAGTTCTCATGTTATTCTAATTTAATCATCAAGGACCAAACCTGCATCTACTTAAATGCCCTTCAGAAACCTGTTAATCCATACTAATATTATAAATACGAAAGTGTGTCTGTCTGTCTGTTACCTCTACACGCCCGAACCGCTGAACCTATTTTGCTGAATATATGGAGATACTTTGAGTCCAAGGAAAGGACATAGGATACTTTTTATCTCGGAAAAATGTACGGTTCTCCCACGATAAACGAATTTTGGCTCAACCGAGTTGCGGGTGACATCTAGTTAACTATAACCAGGACAATTGTGGTCAATGAGGAAGTATCCTACCTTCCACTCTCTGCTCATCAGGCGTGATGGTAGCGCACTTGATGCCCACGTTGTGTTTGAGTATGGCGTGAGCAGCATCTATGGTCACCTGGTCGTCCGTGGCATCGCGATGTGGGAGACCCAGGTCAAAGTACAGACAGTCCAGCTGCATAGAAAATATACTTATTAGAAGCCGAAGTTGACTAGGTACCTCGTTCTAAGAAAACTCTATGGAAACATGTGTCAATTTAATTTATGGGTGGGTCAGTATTTAGTTTCATTTTTATGGTACGGGAGGTAGCAACGTTTGAAAAAAAAGTATTTCATGTCGGCTGATTTTGTGATATGTCGTCATTCTTGCTCTTCTGGTTACAGTCTGGGCGGTCTGGCTGCCGGTAGACGTTGCGTTCATAAGTGCGCAACCTTTTTGTCCAGGTTATAATCCTGGATTTTAAAATCATTTTAGTATACATACTGTATACTTAAATGATTTAAAGTGATTTTAAATGATTTTATAATCATTTTAGTGAGCAAGGAGTGCTTAACACAAACGTAATAATTATGACAATAATAATAAAAAAATTTAAAGCCTGGCCTTTAAAAGGGGTGACAGACGTGCGAGTAAGTACGCGGACTTATGGCTCGACCATCTTAAGGGGGTGGCAAACGTGCGAGTAAGTACGCGGGCTTATGGCTCGACGATCGATCGCCTGTGTGTCAGCAAAGAGCCGCGAGCCGCGGGCCGCGAGCCGCGAGCCGCGAGCCGCGAGCCTGGGGGCATGGTAATCCATAGTGAGCGATTCTCGTGTGTCACCGACGCGAGCCGAGTAAGTTCGCGAACTTAAAACCCGCGTGCTTTAAGTTCGTACGTCTATCAGGCCTTCGCTGTGTGTCACCTAAAAACCGCGTACTTAAAGATTGCCGCGCAAGTTCGCCGTCTTGGAATTTTACTCGTAGCTCGACTCGTATCGTACGTCTGGCAAGTCTGCGAGCCGCGGCCCGCGAGCCGTATGCCGCGAGCCTGGGGACATGGTATGAGGTGTGAGGGCCAGGCCACAACACTGCGTTGCGGCGTCGCATCGTATAAATCTACGATGCCGTAGAACGCATCGTGAAAATTTCCGATGTAAAGAGTGCTATGCTATATGACATTTTTGCGTTGCGACATCGCATCTCATTTATGTGCGATGTTGTTTTTGCGATACGACGCCACAACGCAGTGTTGTGGCCTGGCCCTGAGCCATTTTCGTGTGTCACCGACGTCGAGCCGAGTAAGTTCGCGAATTTAAAACCCGCGTGCTTAAAGTTCGTACGTCTATCACCGACGCGAGCCGAGTAAGTCCGCGAACTTAAAACCCGCGTGCTTTAAGTTCGTACGTCTATCAGGCCTTTAACATAACAAGAGCCAGAAGCGAGAGATTGCCATTTCTTTTTATCAGGCGCTCCTTATATTAATAACATCACCTAGATTTAAAATGAAATGCGCACTAATGAACGCAACCACTACCGGCAGCCAGACCACCCGGACTCTAACCAGAAGAGCAAGAATGACGACATATCACAAAATCAACCGACCTGAAATACTTTCTCGAAAACGTTGCTACTCCTATACTATTAAAGGGAGTGCCTTTATATTACTTTAAGAGCTCATTTTCCCATCGCTGTTTATCTTATTTGTTAGCGTACGATAATGCTGTTTCCACGGGTACCCGAAAGGAGCGTGATAGCAATAAAAAGAGAGTATATAAATTTTTATGTGCACCGTGTCCGGACTATATCTTCTAAGGAAAAACGTGGGAAATACTACCTCTACACGTTTGTCATAAATCATAATAAAACATTGACAATAGTCCGAGTGCTAAACATTCATTTTTCTTGGCTGTACAACTTACAAGCATAAGTACAGACGAGAGCAAATAATAAAATTAATTAGTACTCGTTTAGGCCCAATAAATTCACATGTCACCGTTGTATGTACGTTTATATTTATTTAGCTTTATTATAGTATTTGAGCATGTGGTTTTTAGGACAAACTTAATAAGTGTACCCAACTTAAAAGTGTGAACTACTAGTCCAGAATATAAAATCGATTTACTTCCAGTGTTGGGTAAAGCTGGATTATTTGTTATGAGTTTTCGTGTTTAATACTGCGGAAAAACGTTTAAATGTCAACATGATATCAACACCATTATCATACAATCGCATTAAGAGTTAAGACCACCAGTAATCAAATCTAAATAATGATATTATCGCTCCGAATGTGGAAATTTTTATCGTGTTATCACACGAAAAAATTTAATTGCCAATTATTACTGCATTATCATGCAGAAATAATTGGCCAAGTACGAGTCGGACTCGCGCACGGAGAGTTCCGTACCATTTAAGAGCAAAAATAGGCAAAAAAATGTATTTTTATATTATATTAATTTAATTTAATATTTATTTTACATTAATTTTACCATCAATAGTTAAAGTACTAATACCATTAAGTATTTTGTGAATATTTCAAGTGCCTACGTGTAGCCATTATTGATATAAGTAGAGCAAAAAATGCCAAAAAAATCAAGTTTGTTGTATGGGAGCCCCCCTTAAATATTTGATTTATTTTGTTTTTAGTATTTGTTGTTATAGCGGCAACAGAAATACATAATCCGTGGTTTCAACTCTCTAGCTATCACCGTTCTTGAGATACAGCCTGAAGACAGACAGACGGACAGACAGACATCGAAGTCTTAGTAATAGGGTCCCGTTTTTACCCTTTGGGTACGGAACCCTAAAAATATAACATAACATGTATAATGTTGATTGTTGTTTTGAACCCGCGTGCTTTAAGTTCGTACGTCTATACGAACTTAAAGCACGCGGAGTTTTAACTTTTAAGTTCGCGAACTTACTCGGCTCGCGTCGGTGACACACGAGAATCGCTCACACTGGATTACCATGCCCCCAGGCTCGCGGCTCGCGGCTTGCGGCTCTTTGCTTGGTGCAAAATCTTACTTTTGGTAGCATGTGCTTAGGATACTTCTGTATTTTCTGTATATGTTTCCATATAAAATTTGAGGAGTTCCCTCGATTACTCATGGATCCCATCATCAGGTCACCACTTTTGTGAACATGGCACCAAATTGGAGTGAAACTTAATACAACAAAACAAAAATTTTGAAAATCGGTTCACAAACGGCGGAGTAATCGTTGAACATACAAAAATAAAAAAAATAAAAAAAAAAACCACAGCCGAACATAATTATAACCTCCTCCTTTTTGGAAGTCGGTTAAAAAAATAGTATTATCTCATTTTCATGCACCAGCTATGTGAGTTGGATACCAATTACCAACATTTTCGTGTGTGTGTCAATATCAGAGATAATATAATATACAATATTCTCTTTATGCAGCAACCGGGCTAAATACTTAACTATTGGTTGCAAATGCTGGATGTTTTATATATCAAAGGTTTTATGTTTCAGAGATTTCGAATTTGTGTTTCAAACATTGCTTAGTCTATATTGTTGCAAAATCAAAAATTTAATTCAAGAGCGAATTAAATACAGGTCTCGGTATATCAGTGTATGCAGTCTCACAGAATACTATAACCGGTTTTGAAACAACAGTTTGCAACACGAAAATAATTATTTTAATATGCAGCCCGAACAAGAACTTGTCTGTCTTTTAAGGTGATAATAAATAAAGGTTATCAAGTTTCCCCATATCAAGTACAATGAGAGCTGACACAGATAACAATTATTTTTGGATATTACTGGAACCACACTCTCCCTGCCATGGGATCCACCGGCTACCCCCAATAATTCTTCTGCAGCAAGCCAAAGCACTTTTGTAAGTCTTTTGTTAGGAGGCCATAGGGTCCGCCGGTAGCCCCCATGGCCTCCTGAACTTAAAAGTCATTATATATTGCCGGCAGGGAGTGTTAATGTTTTTGGTTAAAAAATTGATAAGCAAATAACATGTATATTAGATTTATGTGTACTAGCAATAACATTAACAATAATTATTCACACATACTTAAGAACCATATAGGTACGGAGTAGAATTCTTCCAATCTTGCTACTTTCTTTTTTTATGAAATATTATAAATTTTTCGATAATATAGGAATGGTATACAAATAAATATTAAGTACGTTGTTATGTATAAGTTGGTGAAAAAATCAGTACCCATAATAATTATCAAAACGCAATTTTGACGACCTCTGTGGCTCAGTTGGTGGGCTGTTGGTAGTTCAAGCCGGGGGTCGCGGGTTCGAATCCCGCCGACGGAACAAATAGTTTTCAAAGTTCCTGGGTCATGGATGTGTATTAAATATGTGTATAATATAATAAAAATCTTAAATATATGTATGGTATAAAAGTATTAAATATATTTCCGTTGTCTGGTACCCGTAACACAAGTCCTTCAGGTACTTACCACGGGGCCAGACTGACGTGGTGTGAAGCGTCCATAAATAAAAAAAAAAAAAAAAAAAAAAAAAAATTTATGAATAGTTTATAAACTACCTTCAGAATCTCATGAATAGAGGGTCTACAATTTACATTATCATTAACAGATCTAATATCTAATAAGAATAATTACAAATTTATAATACCTTTACATAAGGGAAAATCAATTTTTCTTTAATTTTCTCCCAGATAATACGGGTCATTTCATCGCCATCCATTTCAACAACAGGGTTTGCCGCAACAACCCGTTTAGCAGTACCATCTGTAACAATGTATTTACTTTAAAACATAACGTTTATAATTGAAACTACATACTTTAAATCTAATAAATAAGTAAGTATACTATACTATACCTACTTACCAATAATACTTTTTCTATACTTAGAATCCGAAACATCACATGAAAATAATATAATAATATATGCATTGAATCTTCAAAAATTGTGAAATTTATGAAGATTCTCTAGTTTTTATGTGAATATTAGGTTTAAATACAAATATTTACTTACAACTTCTTACTGAGCCGGTAGTTTTATCAGCGACCAGCCGAAGTAATCTCTTAGCATTTTGTCCAGCTCCAGCCATTTTTCGTTTTGAAATTTACAGAACTTGATTTATAACTACAATATTTTTTTTAACTTTAATTTATTATCGTTGTTTAAAATTACTACAAAATAATTAGGAAATAAATAGCCGGACGAAGTTACGGCCAGTTACGGCTTCAATGAAAATGAAAAGGACAAGAAAAAAATGAATGAACTTGGAACTGGACCTGTCAAACAACTCACAAGTGTCAATTTCCAATTCATTCGTTTGACGTAAAGTTCGTTCAACTGTGCAAAGAATAAACAAAACCTAGACGTCATAACTCATACAAAATAGAGCATTTTATTTTTTTATTTTTTAGAATCTGCAACAGATGGCGTAACGATAGACACTTCTAGATTTTCTATTGGTTCCCCACCGATCTGAAATTATTTGCAGGTTGCCATCACTGACTTCATATTGGTTGTATTTCTAAAAACATCAGTGTACTGTCAGGTTTGACATATAAATCAAAAATATACCTTTAACCTAGTTTCCATTAGCATAAACTTAACATAAAACTGTATGTATTTATACATTTCCATATATTTCTATGTTGTTTTTTACTTCGTCTCTCTAGTTTAAATTTCACGAAGAACATAAATCGCTTAGGCCAGTATACTGATAACAGTTTAGGAAGACACCAACATAATATGACACTTGTCAAACTAAAAATTGACAACTGAAGGAGTTTTGGCGGGCATATCATCTTTACACTTCTTCTACTTTTTATTGATGGTGTGGTTTTTTTTTTTTTCCCAAATTATGTTATTTGGGTTCTTGATGTGCAATATTGGTAAAATATTAGCCATTGAATATTCGTTATCGTGCACAAGAGCAGGCAAGATGTTGTCAAAATCAAAATTTGAAACTCCTGTGACATTTGGTGTGAATGACGATAAATAGGGCTATTTCTTAGATGAGTTTCAACTAAAACATATTTACAAAAACTTTATTACCCTATTTGTTGTTTTGTTTGTATCAAGTTTTACATTCTTTTCCCCTATTTTGTGGCAATCAATGATGGTATCACCGATAGTTGTCTACCCATACGCAATCTAGTTACTAAAATGAAAACTGCTTGACAATCAAATCTATACTAATATTATAAAGCGGAAGAGTTTGTTAGTTTGTTTGTTTGTTTGAACGCGCTAATCTCAGGAACTACTGGTCGGATTTGATAAATTCTTTCAGTGTTAGATAGCCCATTTATCAAGGAAGGCTATAGGCTATATTTTATCACGCTAAGACCAATAAAAGCGAAGAAATAGAGGAAAATATGGAAAAAACGGGGGAAATTATTACTGGAGCAATTTTTATGTTATTTGGCATAGATAAGAAGTAGGCCACTTGAAAGATCATAGGCTATTTTTTTTGGACTAATTTGTCTGTGAAATATCTAATTTACGCGGGCGAAACCACACGGAACGTCTAGTTAAATAATAAGAAAATGCCTCAATAGGGCATTTTCTTTCTTTTAATTTTTAGAATCTGCTACAGATGGCGTAACAATACACTTCTAGGTTTTCTATTGGTTCCCCACCTATCTGAAATTATTTGCAGGTTGCCATCACTGACTTCATATTGGTTGTATTTCTAAAAAATATCAGTGTACTGTCAAGTGTGACATAAATCAAAATATCTTAAATCTAGTTTTCATTAGCATAAAATTAGCATAAAACTGTATGTATTTATACATATAAAATATAAAAATAAGTCGGGTTTTCCTTCCTGACGCTATAACTCCAGAACGCACGAACTGATTTCCACGGTTTTGCATTCGTTGGAAAGGTCTCGGGCTCCGTGAGGTTGAAAGAAAAATAATTCAGAAAAAACTTCAAGAGAAAAGCAGGAAAACAGGCAAAATAACGTTTGCCGGGACAGCTAGTTTCAATATATTTCTATGTTGTTTTTTGCTTCGTCTCTCTATTTTAAATTTCACGAAGAACATAAGGCTTCTTACAGACGAACGGCACGCGTCGGCAACAGTCGACGGCAGTCGGCGGCACGCGTCGGCGGCAGTCGACGGCACGCGTTGGCGGCAGTCGACGGCAGTGCAAATGAAAAACTACGTTAAATCCGCTGTGAAATATAATAATAATAATAATAATAATAATAAGGGGGTGAAGCTGATTCTTCCTAGTTAGTGTCTCCGGGCAACACATGGGTGCGCCACCCTATCCACTGCAAGGTGGCGCAACTATGTGGCAGATCGTCGGTTCTGTCCTTGTCTTCACTATCTTTTTATCACCTTTTTTAATTAATCTTGTTTGAGCAATGTTTTCGTTTGGGTTTTTGCTATCTTTCACCACCTTTATTCCATCTCGTACTATCTTTCCTTTTTAGTTTACTCAATACCTTGTGTTTATATTTTAAAACCTATGATATTATAAGACTACGTAATAGATATATACCCCAGGCGGGTACCAGCGCGAAATGCAATGGAGAATCCCGCCCCGGGCCCTTCATTCAGGTATCGCTTCATCCTGCCCAGTCTAGTACTGCTGCAGAGAACATCGTGCCAATTATGAGCAACACACACTCGCACTCTACATCACCTACTTCATCCACCAGCCTGTTTC
This sequence comes from Cyaniris semiargus, assembly GCA_905187585.1. Lineage (NCBI taxonomy): Eukaryota > Metazoa > Arthropoda > Insecta > Lepidoptera > Lycaenidae > Cyaniris > Cyaniris semiargus. The sequence goes on along the minus strand of LR994554.1, from coordinate 7,867,987 downwards.
ACAAAAATATACACATCCACTTACAAAAGTCCATCGTAATGGGGCATTTTCTTATTTTTTTAATTTGATTGTCAAACAGTTTTCATATTAGTAACTAGATGGCGTATGGGTAGACAACTATCGGAAATACCAGGTAATATCATCAATAATTGCTACAAAACTGGGCAAAATAATGTAAAACTTGATACATTTCAATTTGAAAAAGACACAATGATATTCCAACGAATAGAATAATAAAGTTATTATAACGATGTTTTAGTTAAAACTCACGGAAGAAATAGCCCTATTTATCGTTATTCACACCAAATGTCACAGGAATTATAAATTTTGGTTTTGACAACATCTTACCTGCACTTGTGCACGATAACGGATATTTAATGGCCAATATTTTACCAATAATGAACATCAAAAACCCAAATAACACAATTTGGGAAAAAATAATAAAAACCACACCAACAATAAAAAGTAGAAGAAGTTTCAAAGTAACATGGCCGCCAAAACTTTTTCACTTGTCAGTTTTCAGTTTGACAAGTTTTTATTATGTCAGCGTGTTCCTAGACTATTACCAGTATACTGGCTTAATCGCTTAGGCCAATGATCGCTTAGGTTTAAGATATTTTTATTTATGTCACACTTGACAGTACACTGAAATTTTTAGAAACACAACCAATATGTAGTCAGTGATGCCAACCTGCAGATAATTTCAGATCAGTGGGGAACCAATAGAAAATCTAGAAGTGTCTACCGTCGCGCCGCCTGGTGGAGATTTAAAAAAGAAAACAACCCATTGCTACAAAACTGGGCAAAAGAATGTAAAACTTGATACATTTCAATTTGAAAAAGACGCAATAATATTCCAATGAATAGGATAATAAAGTTATTATAACGATGTTTTAATTAAAACTCACGTAAGAAATAGCCCTATTAACCTTTATTCACACCAAATGTCACAGGAATTATAAATTTTGTTTTTGACAACATTTTAGCTGCACTTGTGCACGATAACGAATATTTAATGGCTAATATTTTACCATTAATGAACATCAAAAACCCAAATAACACAATTTGGGAAAAAATAATAAAAACCACACCAACAATAAAAAGTATAAGAAGTGTCAAAGAGACATGCACGCCAAAACTGTTTCAGTTGTCAGTTTTCAGTTTGACAAGTATTATTTTATGTCAGCGTCTTCCTAAACTCTTACCAGTATACTGGCCTAATCGCTTAGGCCAATAATCGCTAAAGCGCTTATTCCATTTCACTAAATTTAGAAGTTCTAACTAGGATCCTAAATAGAAGACTAATTAGAGGCTTCTTATTCCACTTGTCCTAATTTAGTAACTAAATCAGTTGTGACCACGCGGCGATTATGGCCAGACGTCTTCTTAATGGCTCCAGTTCTGTCAATGCAACAAAATAGGCTTAGCTGTTGTCTCAATGAAAATAAAAATAAATAAAAGGCGAAAAAGATGGTTGAAAGAATTTTTGCTCCACGAAAAATTATCAAACATGAACTTTCTGAACTACTTGAAACCAGTAGACTTTAGAAATTACCTACGAATGGATTCCAGATCGTATAACATATGTATTGACTTTAATACAGATTTAGCAGTTCCCACTACAGATAAAAGGTTGAAACCATCTGGCAACACTGATTTAGTCAGTTAGAAGCCACACTTTTTCCGATTTAGTACATTAATTAGGATCCTAGCTTTCTAAATATTATTTCACTTGACTAAATTTTTTAGGATCCTAGTTAGAACTTCTAAATTTAGTGAAATGGAATAAGCGCTTTAGGCGTATGCTCTTCGTGAAATTTAAACTAGAGAGACGAAGCAAAACAACATAGAAATATATGAAAATGTATAAATACATACAGTTTTATGTTAATATTATGCTAATGGAAACTAGGTTTAAGATATTTTGATTTATGTCACACTTGACAGTACACTGATATTTTTTAAAAACACCATCAATATGTAGTCAATAATGCCAACCTGCAGATAATTTCAGATCGGTGGGGAACCAATAGAAAATCTAGAAGTGTCTATTGTCGCGCCGTCTGGTGGAGATTTAAAAAAGAAAACAACCCATTGAGGCGACAGGAACGAAATCATTATAGTGGAAACACTGATAATGTGTACCTCTGCAACACTCGCTTAATCTTTGAGCATAAATGAATGAACATTGATTGAACCTGTTTGCACTATCGCAATTCGCAAGACTGAATGATGCTGACTTGTGCCTTGATGCCGTTCTGGCGTTCTCGTCTTCTCGTCGACTGTCGTCGTAGATCCCAGCGCATTTTTCAGCTTTTTAGTTTTTGCTGGCTGCTGCTTTATTAGCTACTATTTAGAATCACTACTTATTCTAATAAACTGCTAATTGTTGAAGATTTTACAGTGTATGTACCTACCAGAAAAGTTACCTATTACATGACAGTCTCAGATTACAGAAGGTAAGAAAACATATGTTTAATAGTAAAAAAATAAAAAATAATTTTCATTACAAAATGTGTTGCTATCGTAATAATTTTGTACTATGAACTATTTTTAATTTACCCTCAATTAATCTATTAATGATAAAAAAATTCAAAAGTAACCGTTATTTTAAGTTTTTAGATACACAGATTAGTAGTATGTATGTTTAGATAACACGAAAACAGTAAAATCATTTAGAACTGCTGCGTAGGAAAAATGGTCATATTTTTCTATACAAAAACGTCAAACATTTTGTTTTAGAATTATTCAACACTGAAGCAGTTGATAAACCACAGAAATGTGCGGCTGTGCGACCTTGCTTCGTGCCAGCAAGCCGCTACCAAAGTTATGGCACAAACGTCTGTTCAGCTCTTCCACTTCTCCGCCGAGTGTTCCTGGAGTGCCATACACAAAACTGAGTATTGGAGTGCCTAAAGAAATATGGCAGGACGAAAGGAGGTATCCTGTTTTATGATAATTTCCTAGATATCAGAAACCACACACAAACTTGATGTATTTTAAGCAATACACAATTGTTTGGAAAGTTGCCTATGTGGAATTAGTATTAATACAGATAAAAGTAGAGGAAATTGAGTTTAATTTTATTTTCAGGATAGCCCTGGTACCAGCCGTAGTAAATAAGCTAGTAAAGAAAGGGTTTAGTGTTAATATAGAAGAAAATGCTGGGGCTGCAGCCAACTTTCCTAATAAAACTTTCGAGGAGGCTGGAGCCAAAGTTACCAGTCTAAAGGATACCTATCAATCAAGTATGTTTACTACGGCATGTTTCTGGAAAAGTTTCAATTAAACTACAATGGGTTCCAGCCCATGTAGGTTTGATTGGAAACGAAACTGCGGATGCGTTTGCCAAGAGTGCAGTTATGGATGGTCCCGTAGTCTGTTCTAAACCTTTTGTAAATGAGCTTCGTCATCAGATTAAGGAGAAGGCGCTCGAGAAATGGGAATACCATTTTGGCGAGGAATTACAAAGAGGTGTTGGAGTTTGGTACGGAAACGTCCAGAATAAACCAGTATGGGAGCCTTGGTTTATTTTGTGTAATTTATCGAGAAAGTTGTTAGTGTCAGCCTTTAGATTACGATCTGGGCACATTCCAGCAAACAAATTTTGCCACTTGGTTGGAATTAAGCCTTCACCCAATTACGATGTGTGCGAGAAGCCAGAAGACCTGTATCATGTTTTGCTGGAGTGTGTCAATCAAGGCTCTTAGGAGACTTTGGTTGCCTGCACAATGGACGGATCAACAGTGTACTTTCGGAGCCGTTGTCCCCATGGGCAATAAAATTGTATAGTTATTTGGATCTGTCTCTTGTGTAGGGGACACTGTGTTCACCTATGAGGCTGACATTAACACTGAGTGTTAAAAGCCTCTATAAAAATAAAAGATTTAAAAAAAAAAACAAGTCTGTAATAATAATATTATTAAAATTTTAACTAAGTCCTGTCTCAACTGTATGGGCTAAAAATCCCACTACACCACAGTCAAAAAATATTGTATGTTATGTGAAAATTTTCTTGTTACAGATATAATATTAAAAGTAAGACCAATTGCTGAGAATGAGTTACAAAACGTACAGGAGGAATCTACACTTATATCTTTCATGTACCCAGCTCAAAATCAAAACTTAATACAGAAACTTGCTGCTAAGAAAATAAATGCATTTGGTAAGTCAGATATTTTTACTATGTATATTAATTTAAAACTCATTGAAATTAATAGCTATCTTAACAATATTTGAATCAATTTAGTGTTAATACTATACAGGGTGTAACAAAACTAAGTGATAATACTTTAGGGTGTGTATGTGTTTCTTGTAGAGAGTTCACTGTTTAAGCATCGCCACAAATATTGTAATACTGTGGCAGCGCTGAAAGACTAATTATTTTTTTTTTTTTCATTTTTGTATGGGCAAGCACCCCAGCTTCACGAGTTTCCGCGTACAAAAGTGAAAAAAAAATTTGGTCTTTGTACTCTCTGAGAGGAACACATACACACCCTAAATTATTATCAATTAGTTTTTTTTACATATAATTTTGTAGGTATATTAGCTTGTACGCAATCTTAACTTTTTTATTTGTAGCTATGGACTGTATTCCTCGGATAAGTCGAGCTCAAGTGTTTGACGCTCTCAGCTCGATGGCAAACGTGGCGGGGTACCGCGCCGTCATTGAGGCTGCAGCACACTTCCCAAGGTTCTTCTCGGGTAAGTCTAGACTTAGACCACAACAAAAAAGTTAAAATTGGACATTATAGTACAGACCGCACTTAGCATCTTGGAAAAGAGGGGTGTAAAGATAAATACTCATTTATCTTTACACCCCTCACTTATAAGTTTTCGTTAATTCTTATGCTGTATTTGCCTATAAAGTGGATTTCCAACTTATCAGAAAAAGATAATATTATGTGGGATTACTGTAAGTGTGCTATCAATATTTTTACCAATAAAGGAGTAAATGTATTGTGATAATGTAGGATGTAGACGTCATAAATCATAATATTATTGAGCTCATGTTTAAGATAGTCTTGTATTGTTAAAGCCAAAAATTACTGTAACTACTCTGTGTAAAATGTCTGTACATTTTATCTCCACTATCACAATTCACAAAATTGACCTACGAAAGGGGCGCGACGCGCTATAAATATATTTGAGAATCTCAATATGAACCGGTTTCGTCGAGACGACTAATTAAAATACACGAGAACAGTTTGGTTCGCAAACAATAAAGGCCTTTAACCTCATAGTATTACCACATTTCATGTTATCTCTCTGGTTCTTTGTATGAATGAGAATGCTTGAAACATTTTTACATTTGTAATAAGAACCCACCTTAGCTGTGAGCATAGCACCATAAAATATTCTTCTGTTGTCTAACAGTCTTAAAAGTTACAACATAAGAATACTTACTACGATGGCTCATCGACTCAAAGTGGCGGTCTTAACCCTTCAATCGCGGATTCTTGGAAATGTTATTGTATTCTATTGTTTTCGCAATCACCGGTGATCGTATGGGGCTTGATGAGTTAATTTAAACATAATCATGCTAAGCCTTTAGGTTGGTTCAAGTGTGTCTCAGTCCCTACCATAATCATTCCTATGGTGGTATTGTACCAGGTCAGATGACGGCCGCGGGTCGCGTGCCGCCGTGCCGCGTGCTGGTGGTGGGCGGCGGCGTGGCGGGTCTGGCGGCGGCGGCGCAGGCGCGCTGCATGGGCGCCGCCGTCCGCGCCTTTGACACCCGCCCCGCCGTGCGAGAGCAGATCGAGAGCCTCGGCGCGCATTTCATCACGCTCGACTTTAAGGTGAGAGAGAAGAGAGATTTTGACTATGACTGTTTATAAAGCTCGTCTTTAAGGTGAGAGACCTTTACTGTCGACGTTCATGATGATTGACGCTCGACTTTAACGAGACACTTTACCGTCACTATTCATAACGGTCGGCTTTATGGTGAAGGAGAAAAAAAGAGCAATAAATTGGGAGTTTTACTATTATCGTTAACTAGATGACACCCGCAACTATGTTGCGCCGGAATTCGCAAAATGTACAGTTCTTACGCGATAAATAATTTAATACGTGGGAGAGCCATGCTTTGGCACAAATGGGCCGGCTCGACCGGAGAAATACCACGTTCTCACAGAAAACCGGCGTGAAACAGCGCTTGCGCTGTGTTTCGCCGAGTGAGTGAGTTTACCGGAGGCCCAATCCCCTACCCTATTCCCTTCCCTACCCTACCCTATTCCCTTCCCTACCCTACCCTATTCCCTTCCCTACCCTACCCTACCCTATTCCCCCCCTACCCTACCCTATTCCCTTCCCTACCCTACCCTATTCCCTTCCCTACCCTACCCTATTCCCTTCCCTACCCTACCCTATTCCCTTCCCTTCCTACCCTCCCCTATTATCCTATTCCCTCTTAAAAGGCCGGCAACGCACTTGCAGCTCTTCTGATGCTGCGAGTGTCCATGGGCGACGAAAGTTGCTTTCCATCAGGTAACCCGTTTGCTCGTTTGCCCCCTTATTTCATAAAAAAAAAGGTACTCGGTACAAACCGTACATTTTCTCGCAGCAAAATCTATCATACGTCCATTCCCGTTTCCCGGTTCAGTCGTTTAAGGTTGAACTCTGTTGAAGAGGTTACAGACAGACAGACACACTTTCGTAATTATAATATACGTAAGGACTATTATCAGAGTTTGAGATAGGAAAAGAAGTGAGTTGGACTAGAAAGAGATGGAGGAACCTAGCCATATTATAGGTACTCGATACTGATGTCAGCAATCATATTGTCATAAAACAAGCGAAATCTTTACGCTAATAAACGGATTCGCGTTAGCAATTTTCAAGCGGAACTGTTATATTGTACACACTGTTAACATTCTGAATACTAATGAGGTAGTTAATTTGAGCTGGCTTCCTTTTAAAGTTACTCGTTACAGTCAATAGTCACCGATTTAAATAACATCGATAGGTGCAAATAAGCCAATATCGTCATTTTACTCCAGTGAGAGATTGACGATTGTTTTTACGCCGTTTTACCCCTTTTCACTCCTTTAATATTTCTACAATTATACGATAAAGAACCTTTTTAGGGTTTCGTAGTCAACAAGGAACCCTTATAGTTTCGGTCTGTTTGTCTGTCCGTCTGTCTGTCCGCGGTTTTGCTCAGAGACGATAGGACCTACAAAGCTGTAATTAGGCCTGAATGTACCTAGATATTAATGATGCCGACAAAATGGTATATAAATTCTTAAAAAAATATATTTTTTATGGTACCTCCCCTACACATCCAGCGGGGATCATTTTTTTTCGCGTCCACCCGACCGTGTTGGGCTTGGGTGTCGTTGGATAGGTTTTTTAAAAATATTACGAGTATTCATAGATCATTTTCCGATTTAGGGATCCATTTGTGAAATATGAAGTTTTAAAGTGGAAAAAATCGTTACAGTCCAGTGTCCAGTCCTTCTACCAGCTAAACAGTTGCTTTTGGAAATGTGAAAAAATTCACGGGATTAGGAAATATGCTGAATTTAAAAGGAAAACTATCACGGCTAAGAAGACTTCATATTAAGTTATTGAGTAATAGTCGATCAACTAAAAAAAATGTATTCGGCGAAGTATAAAGGAACTTTTCGTTCAAATTCCTTTGAACGTAACTGAGATGATATTGTTAGTAGTGTAAAACACGTTACAAATGTACATTCATTGACCATACAAAAATTATCAAAAACTAGCGGCACTACGGAACCCTATATTGCGCGTGGCCCGACACGCACTTGGCCGGTTTTTTCTAGATAAAAAAAACTGCAAATATTTTTATTTTTTAATTACTCTTACGCAAAAAGCACTGACGTAATATTAATAAGTAAATGATAAAAAATGTGTTGTTTATTTATTAATTAGATAATGCTAGTCTAGTGACGTTAAACTATAGTTAAACTTAAATGTGTTTACCAATTTGCTCATCGTGCGTTGGGCATTTATCCTTAGTAAACTAGAATACCAAGGATTCAAGTTTATGTTTAGTGACCTATGTATAAGAAGACGTGTCCTATGACAATATTGTAACTTGAAGTAAAATCTATACTAATATTATAAAGCGGAAGAGTTTGTTAGTTTGTTTGTTTGAACGCGCTAGTCTCAGGAACTACTGGTCCGATTTGAAAAATTCTTTCAGTGTTAGATAGTCCATTTATTGAGGAAGGCTATAGGCTACATTTTATCACGCTAAGACTAATAGGAGCGAAGAAATAGAGGAAAATGTGGAAAAAACGGGCGGAAATTATTTGAAAGGGCTTATTTTAACGCGCTAATCTCAGGAAGTAAGTCCGATTTGAAAAATTATTTCAGTGTTAGATAGCCCATTTATCGAGTAAGGCTATAGGCTATATTTTATCACGCTAAGACTAATAGCAGCGAAGAAATAGAAGAAAATGTGGAAAAAACGGGGGCAATTATTTGAAAGGGCTTATCTCACGAACTACTAGAGCAATTTTTTTGTTATTTGGGTCAGATAAGAAGTAGACCACGTGAAGGATCATAGGCTATGCTATTTTTTGTAGACTGATTTGTCTGTGAAATATCTAATTTACGCGGGCGAAGCCGCGCGGAACGTCTAGTCTAAAATATCAAGGAAAAAGAACAATATCGTTTGATTAAAGACTGCAATCTCGCATATAAAATGTACCACTGCAGCTGTTTCGGCTGTTATATTTTATTGTTGTTGAATGTCAAGGCCACGATACTTGTTTGTCATCAGTCATGTAATTTCAAGATAGCACATGAATTATATTTGTGTATGCGAGGTTTATCATATTCAGAAATGTACATACCTACATTTTAAATATTATTTGTCCTTCATGTTAAAGAGTATACAACTAGTGCATAATATATGTACAGGTGTAACAAAACTAAGTGATAATACTTTAGGCTGTGTACGTGTTCCTTGTAGCGAGTTCACTGTGAAAATAGCACCGCTGAAAGACCAAATTTTTTTTCACTTTTGTATGGGCAAGCGCCCCAGCGCGGCGTCATGACTCATGAGTTTCTCCATACAAAAGTGAAAAAAAATTTGGTCTTTCAGCGCTGCTACTTTCACAGTGAAATCTCTACAAGGAACCTTGTATACTTTTATATACTTACTTACTACTAGATGTAGCCCGCAACTTTGTTTAAGTAGAAATTCGTTATTTGCCCGAAATGCGTCAATTTTAAAAATATTCTACCAAATATAATTATATATAATCAGTTCAGCGATTTAGCGTCATGGAAACTTAGGGACAGATTTGCAAATGGACAGACAGACTAGCAAACAAACATGCAGATACACCGTGGAAGGGATTAAGAAGTCGGCTAAATAGGCTGTTATGTTAAAATTCTGTGAAATACTTACCTATAGACTTTTATGTGTAGTCGTGGGCCGTGGTATGGCCAATAAACAGCCAACTATCGATGAGGTTATCAACCGATATCGTGAACTCGTTTCTTTTTGAGTGTATATGCGTAATATTATATTTTTACACACATCTTTATGGCAGCAAATTCACCTAAAATACGAAGTTATCTACATATTGCTATCAAATTTTAATGTGTTGTATATATCTTTGAACGAGAAATAAATTAACAATCTATTCGTTGCATAATACCTATAATTTTTGCTTTTATTTCTTATCAAAGTGGCTTTGTAACCTTTAAAATATAGGAGGGCATTGCTGCACGTAGAGCGATCGTGGAAGTTAGAGCCTGTCCAGATGAGGCGTTATACGCGCGAGTCCGTTGCGAATGGACGTATTTGATTGGAGCGTGATAACTTCGAGTCCATGTTTGTAGCGTAAAAACGCGCGTAAAACGCGGTATCTGGATGCAATAGAAATTGAAACGCGCGTATGGACTTCGCGGGTAAAACGCCTCATCTGGACATGCACTTAGCGTTTGCGGTCAAAGTATCACTTTACTATCTAACATGATCATCCATTAATGATTAAGATGATTCAAGGTACCTAATTAGCGAATGTTACTAGATTCTGCCTAAACTAGATTAGAGTCAGCTCACAGCTGACATGTGGGCATCTCTCTAGTCTGGGTAGCATTTAGTAACATTTGTTACTTAGGTTTCTTCTTAGTTTTCTTCTTTCTGCTAAGTTTTGTCACATCTTACTATTCCAATTACCGCAAAAATTATAAAGTTTTTCGACTTTCGCTTACCAGCGACCGCAGTCTTTTCTGTCCTACAAAGAAACGAGCGCAAAGGCATATAAATCAACCTCGCAGAAAACAGGTTCTTTGTAACTGGAGTTCCATTTATTGAAAATAAGAATAATCGGCGTGCGAAATGTTGCATTACGTTCAAATTGATCGCGGAATGCACCTCATGATAGGCCAAGCTCGCCACTAGCAACCCTCTATTTATAAACTGTATTACGGACAAATGGTTAAAAATAATGATACAGATTATAGAAACATATCGAGACCCACTGACCCAACTGTCGCCGTACAGTCGTCGATATTTCTTGTTCATTATATCTTGAGCAGTAGGTACTGAAAGTGGTTCAGATTTGCAAGCGACTGTACGACATTTAAACAAGCAAGTAGTATATAGTAGGTCTTGAGGAATACATATTTTTCCATTTCTGTCTTTAGATTTCGTAGAAGAAGAGTTAGGGTGAAGCCAAACGAGCGTAATTTGTGAGTTGTGAGTCGCAGAATTTCGGCTGGCAGAAATTCTGCTGCATTCAGTTTCATAGAAAATTCCTACTTCATTCACACGAGCGTAATTTTGTGAGTCATGATTTGTATAAAAAATATTTATTATTCACGCGACCGAATTTCTGCGACTCACAACTCACAAAATTACGCTCGTTTGGCCTCACCCATAAAGAGTGAGAAAGAGAGAGCATTAAATTGAAGGTTAATCATAATTCATAATTAAATGTCTCTGAGTACGGCGGTAAGGCAATTTAATCACAGATTTAATATTATGCACTAGTTAATTTTCAGAAAAACCGGAGAAATTATTGTTCTCCGGGAGGTTGGGAGGTTAAACATTATTACTCCCGGGCAATCCCGGTTGGGAATCCTACCCACGACCCTTAACTTAAGATGTTTACATAGGCAATTTAGTCTTAAAACACAAAAAATACTCGGCGGTTAACTATATCGTCATCTATAAAATATTGCGAATTGCAGCGGACTTGCATTGATAAATATCGTTGAGATCAATTAGCGTGCCCCAGATAATGAAACGGGCACGCAGTTTTATCAAACAAGCGACACAGAATATAATGATATGGCAGTTTGTTTTCATATTTTATCGCAGTCTTTCATAAATTTGAAATTTCATTTTTTCCCCTGTTTTTTTATATGCATTATCTTCAAAGATTCGCACGTTATCAATAAAAGAACGCTGTATGTGTGCATATCCATTGTATGCTGCAATTGCAAACAAGTTTATCACGATCGGTTATTCATGTGTTAATAATTATTTTTGTTCTGGAAATATTTTGCTTTCTTATTATTGTAACTTAATGCATTACCATTTTGAGAAGAGCAATTTGCAATTAAGGGCCCTTCCACACGACGTTTTTTACGCTCGTTTGTACCGATACAAACGCAAGTTGAACGCTCAGCAAACGCAAGGAAGCCGACACGTTTTAAACTTCATATCTGAAAAAACGCGATAAAAAACGCGCAGAAGACGCAGCGCATCTAAAACGCTCGTCGACAGTGCGCAAAAAATACGTCGTGTGGAAAGGCCCACGAACATAGGTAGGTTGTTAGTTCTAGATATTATAAGATAAGGTATGGGTATATTTTAATATAGATAAGGATTTATATTATTATTGTGAACCTAGTGCCTGCAGTAGATACCTGTAAATGAAATAACATAATATTATGAAGCATCTATAGGCATTTTGATATTAAACACAATTCTTTTTGGCAGTGACGTAAAAAGAAAAAATCATGACTCAAAAGATACTGTAATGGAAAAGACGTAGTTTTAATTGTAGTTTCCTAACTATAATAGAAGTAAGAATGTTTTTACTTATTGTTAATATAATGTTTGTAGTGATGCAGAAACAGAATAGCTTAATAAGCGTTAAGATGCCCCTATCCATATTAATATTATAAATGCGAAAGTGTGTCTGTCTATTTGTCTATTGCCTCTTCCAAACCGCTGAACCGATTTTGCTGAAATTTGCTATGAAGATAAAGAATCCCGGGAAAGGACATATGATGCTTTTTATCCCGGAAAAAGTACGGTTCCCAACGAGTTTTGGCGCAACGGAGTTGCGGGCGTCATCTAGTTTACCTATAATTTATGGAACGAACGAACGAACGATTGAACGCCTCCGTGGTCCAGTGGTTTAGAGCGCGGCTCGTGACTCGGAGGTCGTGGGTTCGATTTCCGCGTTGGAAACATGTTATTTCCAAGTTTGGTTAGGACAATGCAGGCTGATCACCTGATTGTCTGACAAGTAAGATGATCCATGCGTCGAATGGGCATGTAAAAAATCGGTCCTGCGCCTGATCTCTCGCCAGTCGTGTCGGTCGTCCGTAATCCGTTCCACTGGTTTATGAGAGTAAAGGAATAGAGAGTGCTCTTGTGTACTGCGCACACGCTTGGGCACTATAAAATTACTCCTGCGTAACTGGCCTGGTTCCAATGAAACCTGCCACCGTCACCGAAACCGGTGTGGGAGTTATTATTTTGCTATAATTTATTATGTACAGGAAGAAGGCTCAGGAGAAGGGGGTTATGCGAAAGAGATGAGCAAGGAGTTTTTGGACGCCGAGAGAGCGCTACTAGGGAAGGAGGCCAAGTCATCCGATGTCGTTATAAGCACCGCTCTTATTCCCGGAAAACCAGCGCCCTTGTTGATTTTAGAGGTATTTTTTTTAATGACAGTCCCTTGCTTCTTGCCCAGAAAGCCACGGTGACGGAACGAAGTTTGAGTAGTTTCAAGTGGCAGTGACAACAGATAAACGACCACCCTAATGCACCCCAACTGTTGTCACAAGCTTATTGTATAGAATTTATATAGTACGTGTAGAATGCTAGCATTCTTAATTTCTTACTATACTAAACGTCTCGATACTCTAGGTTCTCGAAATACAGCATTCGTGTTCTACAGGGTGTAACAAAAGTAAGTGATAATCCTTCAGGGTGTGTATGAGTCCCCTGTATAGAGTTCACTGTGAAAGGAGCAGTGCTGAAATACTTTTTTTTAACTATTGTATGGTCAAATTCCAAAATTTGCTCTTTCAGCGCTGCTACACACTACACAGTGAACTCTATATGTATAAGGAACACATACACACCCTAAAGTATTATCACTTAGTTTTGTAACACCCTGCATACTCTAACCTCTACAAAAACAATGCAATTTATTTCAGGATGCCGTCCGCGAGATGGCTCCGGGGAGTGTGATAGTGGACCTGGCGGCGGAGATGGGCGGCAACGTGCAGACCACGGTCAAGGGCAAGATCACCAAAGTCCACGACGTCACCCACATCGGCCTCACCGACCTGCCCAGCCGCATGCCCGCGCACGCGTCTACGCTCTACGCGAATAACATTTCCGCGTTTCTATTGAGCATCGGTAATTGAAAAATTGTTTGGTTGTAATAGGAAAGTATACTTGCTTGAATAGAATGGAACTTATATTCCGTATTTATAAACACACATAAACCATAGTTATAAATGTGACTACCTATGTCTCTGTTTTTTGAAGAAATATAGCTCAAGTATAAATGGCGTATCGAGGCTTAGGACTTCATAAAATGTCATTGTATGATATTATGTGGTACGCTTTTTTGATTATAGATAGTAAATGTAATATTATTCTTCTCTATAATAGCTCGTCATTGTCAGGCTCAATGAGTATTACTCATTTAGCATTGGTACATATTTTGTGTTAAATTTCGTTCATCGCTTATAAGAGGATATTATTACAAATAAACTGTTTTCTATATTGACGATCACAAACTTTCGATTTTTACTACAAACTCAACCGCTTTTATAATATTTAATCTCAGGTACCAACGACCACTTCCACATTAACCTCGAGGACGAGGTGACCCGCGGGGCTATAGTGCTGAAGGCTGGCGAGCTGCTGTGGCCGCCGCCGCCGCCCGCCGTCGCGCCCGCGCCCGCTAAGCCGACCGCCGCCGCCGTCGCTCAGCCCGAACCGCCAAACCCCTTCAATGAGACACTCAAGGACACGTTTTTGTATTCCACTGGTAGGTTAATCCTGTAATAAATTAATCAGTTAAACAATTGTTATAGAGCAGGGTTTCCCAACTTTTTCTTGGTCAGGGACCATTTTATATTTTTCTCGTTAACAGCGACGACCGATAGGATATTACAAAAAAAGAAAACGTTGGCATTTTAGTATTAATGTGATTTTTGAGCTTGTATCTCCTTCACGAGGCCCGAGGTCGGCTATACTAGAACCAAATTTGAAATGAGTAGCGGACAATATTTTGGCTTCTACGGACCACTGGTGGTCCACGGACCACTGGTTAGGAACCAGTGTTATAGAGGTATCTAAAATGTTTCGTATTTACTTAATTATTAAAAACAGATCTGTCGTTAACATGGGATACTATTCGACAATATTGCTACAAATATTTATTTTACAGGATTGGCAAGCCTGATCGGCCTCGGTGTAGCATCACCGAACCCAGCCTTCACAACGATGACAACAACTCTCGCGTTAGCAGGTACGCTTTTGGTATTTCATATCAGATAAGCATCACGATAGGTTAGGACTGTAACACCAAGCGCGGCGGAGATAGAAACTGGAATGAGATGGATTGCATACCGAGCAGTGGACAAATAGCTATAGGTTCATAATATATTACCAGGTGTGGTGGGCTACCACACGGTGTGGGGCGTGGTGCCGGCACTGCACTCGCCGCTGATGTCGGTGACAAACGCAGTGTCCGGTATCACGGCAGTCGGCGGCCTGCTGCTCATGGGCGGCGGGTACGTGCCCGAGACGCCGGTGCAGGTGACGTTTGTTTTTTTTTTGACAGCTAGATGCTAGGCTTTTGCAACATGTTATATTTTGTTAAGTTTTTAAAATGGTTGGTTAATGATAAATGATTAAATATATTTTATTGAAATTGAGAGTATCCAAAGCGAGTTTAATTGTAAAACGCACGATACAGTAATAATTATATTAACTAGCTTCCAATGTACTGTGTATTTAACTTGTAAATTGTGTTTCTATTTATAGTGGCTCGCTAGCACTGCGGCGCTCATCTCGTTCGTGAATGTTTTCGGCGGTTTCTTGGTCACACAAAGAATGCTTGACATGTTCAAAAGGTAATTTTGTCCAAGTCTATTTTTAAACCCTTTTAAATAAGATTAGGTTTCTAAATAACATTTACACTGTCGCTAGACTATAAATAATTTGTAAGTAAATTTTGCCAGCATTCTAATTTTATTCTAAACTTTCTTCACGATAATTAACCCGTCGATCGTGGGAAAACAAGACACAATAGATATTCTATTGTGTCTCGGACGCCGGTGACCGTATGGGGCTTGATGAATTAAATATGTGGGGTATTGTTTATGCATCCAATATATTTTTTTGTTTTATAGGCCAGGAGACCCGCCAGAATATGGTTACCTGTACAGCATCCCTGCTGCGGCCTTGCTAGGAGGATATCTAACTACTGCAATGCAGGTAAAGGCAGAACAATAAACACTTTACTAATACGTTTAAAAAGTGGATAAGCTATTTAACATTGTTGTCCATGTTTGATATAGTTATGAAGTCACTAACAAGCACATTAACATAAAAAAGCTTTATTTTATAATGTAATTTATATCTGGAATGTAAAGTTATTTGAAGCATATTTTGTCACGTTATAATATGTTTTTTTTCCTCAGGGTTACCCAGAAGTCCACCAGATGGCGTACCTCGCATCTTCCCTGTGCTGCGTCGGCGCGCTGGCCGGTCTCAGCTCTCAAGTCACGGCGCGGAAAGGAAACTACTTGGGAATGGTAAACATTTTGGCTCTCTCCCTTTGACGTTTCATATGCAAGGACATGGGATAAGGTGTTACATAAGTGTAAAACGTATGGGGTCGCTGCAAACGTGGTTTAAACGGTACGTTTTACCGATTATTGGTAACTAAGTAATCGTTAATTTCGAAATATTTTATTTGTTGCACAATGTCCTGAAATATGAAACATCAGGGCAGTTAAGAATTTTTAAACGCAATCCATGATTAGAAAAGGCATTCTTATAACGACGCAGCTAAAGACTCGACCCGGGACCAACCCGCTCATTGTAATCTTGATGACATTAGCTTTAATCTTTTGATCATTGTAAAGGCATTGAGACAGAAATGACATTGAAATGATTCCTGCATGTTACTTTTGTTTTTAAATATTTATATTAAAGTGTTTTTAAATATTCTTCATTTTATTTTAGTAATTTTAAAAACAAATAGTTTTTTAAAATAATGCAGTAATCACTTCTAGTTAATATTTACAGCAACATTGATGTTAGTTTTTAAAGCTTTGAACCAACATATCTGCTGCACTTATACAACAATATTTTATTCTAACGTGGTTGCCTGGGTAATATAGCTCGTCAAAATGATGATTCTTTAGTAAAATGAGATTGCGTAACAACATCCGCTATTTTTTTTGGTCGGATTTTAGCTGTAATATTATAGATGGGGTTTATATTCTTAGATTGGTGTTACTGGTGGTATAGCGGCGACTCTAGGCGCTTTGACGCCCAGTGCCGAAGTTTTGGCGCAAATGGTTGGCGTCGCCGGCATAGGCGGTCTGTTGGGCAGCGTCATCGCTAAGAAGATCGAAATCACTGACTTACCACAACTTGTGGCTGGATTTCACAGGTAATAAATTACTGCAACAAGTTTACGTGGCGCATAAACTGGTTGGATTTTAATTTTATTTAAATGGTTCAGTATTAATATGTTACGCTTAATAAGAGGACTAATACTGGAGATATTATAGAGAATATTGGAAAGAAAAGCGCCGACTTCTTGACATGTAGCGTATGTTAACGTTATATAACTGCTGTGTGAGAGCACCTTTACAATCGAAATGGTAGGAGAATAACAAATCATCTCGCTGATCCTATGTGTTTTCTTGTTCCAGTCTGGTAGGTCTGGCGGCGGTGCTGACGTGCGTCGCGACGTACATGCACGACTTCCCAGCCATGGCGCTCGACCCCACCGCGGCTACGCTCAAAACCTCGCTGTTCCTCGGTACATACATCGGTGGAATTACTTTCACGTAAGTCGCTTGGAATAGTGCAGAGTTAAAATCTGTGGAAGTCACATTATCACGTAAAAATATGCAAATGGACTACTTGATAAATTATTTAAATATTTCATACATACTTTGTTACATCTAGACAAGACTAGATATAAGTGGGTCATGGGTGCAGTGTAATAATGTTCAGCGCATAATACACATACGCGTACGTATAAATAACTGTGACTACATTAACGGTAATATAGACATTATTTATATTATGTATTTCTTAAACTTGGCTTATTTAAAATACAGTGTTTCGCCTTTTTTGTGAGAACGATCTCTTAATAATATGTATTGACGTTTGCTTGATCCACCAGCGGTTCGCTAGTGGCGTACGGCAAGCTGCAGGGCGTGTTGTCATCGGCGCCGCTGCTGCTGCCCGGTCGTCACGCGATCAACGCGGGTCTGCTGGCGGGCTCGCTCGGCTGCGGCGCCGCACTGCTCGCCGACCCGCACGCCGCCGGCCTTCCGCTGCTGTCAGCTGCCGCCGTGCTCAGCGGGCTACAGGGACTCACGCTCACTGCTGCTATCGGAGGTGAGATTTGCAGGGTGCAAGGCGACAGCATTGCAAAAGAAATTTGACAGCAGATATTCCACAATATCTGCAGATAGCAGATTGCGGTCGCAAGAGAGACCACATTGCGGGACGAGTTATAACACTTCTTATTGCTACGAAGCGTTTTGTTTATTATGTTCCTTTCTATGTCACAAGAGTTTTCACTAAAGAAGTCTATGTAAAAAAAACCATTATTATATTTTAAAGAAACTATATAGGCGTTTGAAAAACTTCAGTTCTATGGAACGTGAAGTGTCGCGTCGCGTCTCTGTCGCGTAGGTGTCGCGGAGTGCGGACTCACCTTAAGTGTTAGGCTGTCTGATGAATGACTAAATTATATTACTATATTTGTTATTGAATGTACCGTAACTTCTTGGTGGAAATTCATGTTTCACAGTAATAATATACACTTTTCATGCACTTTTTCCACTTTTATTAATTTAATTTATTACAATTATGTTTCATTTGCCATATAAATTATTTCTAGTATCAATATAAAAAGTAGATAAAAACCTATTCTCAGGCCTAACAAATGTACATACATACAAAATTTCATTAAAATCGTTTGAGCCGTTTTCTAGGAGTTCGCGCACAAACACTGTGACACGAGAATTTTATATATTAGATCATAGATGAGTTGAAACAGTACCGGAGCGGCTGCGTGCAACAATATCAATAATATAGCGACGCAGTGTTTTAGCAAATTTGTTTTAATACAAAACCCTTACCTTTACTTTAGTTATCATAACAAAGTAGAAAAGAACAGCTATATTTTCCAAAAATTCGGTAATACAAAGATGTAAATTTTCATACAAATATTGTAATATGTTATGTAGGTGCGGACATGCCGGTGGTAATCACGGTGCTGAACAGCTACTCGGGCTGGGCGCTGTGTGCGGAGGGCTTCATGCTCAACAACTCGCTCATGACCATCGTCGGCGCGCTCATCGGCAGCTCCGGAGCTATACTATCATACATCATGTGCAAGGTATGGAAATACATAAGCTGCTACTGGTAGTGTACATTTTATCCTGACTTAGGTGTCTTGTCCTATAAAATTAGATTCTGAAACTGTACATCCGACTTTGTTGAGGGGAATCATTCCACGAATAATTTAGCCTTTGGCGCATACATGCAAACTATGAATTAATTTTATTAGTTCTATTTTTTTATCAAAATTAAATCTCCCGCGCGGGACAGAATCAGTCCCGCTTTTCTGGGATGACTCGAACGTATGTGGAGCATGCTGAAAAAGAAAGTTGCGTAATGAAGATAAAAATGTAGGAGATAGAGGGGTAGATTTTCTATGACCATGCTATTGTCACGTAAACGTAATTTGAAGTCAAATAAAAAGATAAAAATCGAAAACTTTTGATTTTAAGTATACGTTTTTAGGGTTCCGTACCCAAAGGGTAAAAACGGGACCCTATTACTAAGACTTAGTTGTCTGTCCGTCTGTATATCACCAGGCTGTAACTCAAGAACGGTAATAGCTAAAGAGTTGAAATTTTCACAGACTGTGTATATCCGTTGGCGCTATAACAACAAATACTAAAAACGAAATAAAATTAATATTTAAGGGGGGCTTCCATACAACAAACGTGATTTTCTTGGCCTTTTTTGCTCTATATCAATAATAGCAATAGGTAGGTACTTGAATTTTTCACACAATCTTTAGTTTTATGTTAACTTTAATATTTAATAATAATATTAATATAAAATAAAAAAATTAAGAGGGGCTCCCATACAAAAAACACAAATTTTGCCCTAATTTTGCTCTATAACGGTACGGAACCCTTCGTGCGCGAGTCCGACTCGCACTTGGCTGATTATTTTACTATGTCCCGCTTTTGACGGAAGAATCCCGCTATTTTCACTCAAAAAGTTCCAAAGTCCCGACTTGGCACAAAAAAAACCTGGCAACGCTGATTATAATCGCTGTCTTTGTTTAATTAATTTTAAACTTTAATACATTTTTATTAGGTTCTAACCCTTGCTGACAAATCAGTAGCGGCTTAACTTTGCAGATGTCAAGGCACTGAACGCTTTGTTCAGTATTAATGCATTAGACCCCTGATAGAACATCAAATGCAGAATTGAAAAATTAATAAGTTAGAAGAAACATCACTTATTTTACAATATTTGTAGGCTATGAATAGATCTCTACCGAACGTGATCCTGGGCGGTTACGGTGTGACCAGCAGCGGGTCAGCGAAGCGCACGGACGCCACTCACACCGAGATGAACGTCGACACCGTCGCCGACCTTATACACCGCGCCTCCAGCATCATCATCACTCCTGGTGAGCTTTTACAACATTGAATAGATCTCTACCGAACGTGATCCTGGGCGGTTACAGTGTGACCAGCAGCGGGTCAGCGAAGCGCACGGACGCCACTCACACCGAGATGAACGTCGACACCGTAGCCGACCTTATACACCGCGCCTCCAGCATCATCATCACTCCTGGTGAGCTTTTACAACATTATGACAATTTTTCTATCATAAATGAAAAATTGATAATATTAACTATCTCTCCTTTGGACAGAGGATAAACTAATATATATTATGTCTTTCTGCCGCACTCAGAGTGGAAAATTAATTACATAAAATATGTAATTAATTCAATATGTCAAACTCTTTATTAAATTGAAGGTTAATCATAATTAAATGTCTCTGAGTACAGCAGTTAGTCTGTCTAATGTCTTCTCCAACATAATAATTATTATAGAGACTTTAAGATAAGTAACATTTAATGTTGTGTGAAATTTTTATTTTTGCCCTTGTCTGTTAAGAACAGTAATAGTTTTCTATTACGTTTCATTCGCATTTTCAATCACATTCCCGGTTCTTTCGCTTTCGTTTTATTACTTTTGAGAAGACACGTCATCGGTATCATTTTAGGAAATAAATACTGTTTAAACTTCACTTTTACTAAACAAAAAAAATTTTTTCTAATTCCAAATTTTTCATACAGGTTACGGACTGTGCGTAGCTAAAGCGCAATACCCTATCGCCGAGCTTGTAGAGATATTGAAGAAAATCGGCAAGAAAGTGAGATTCGCTATACATCCCGTAGCAGGTAACGCATGAGTATGCATATTAATCCATACAGTTTACTAATATTAAAAATGCGAAAGTGTGCCTGTCTATCTGTTACCTCTTCACGCCCAAACTACAGAACCGATTTTTCTGAAATTTTTATGGAGATTCTTTGAGTCCCGGGAAAGTACATACTTAGGATACTTTTAATGCCGTAAAAACGGAACGGTTACCGCGCGATAAACGAATTTTGCCTCAACGGAATTGAGGGCGTCATCTAGTAATAGGTACATAATACGATTATGTTATGAAGTCAATTTACATCTTACAACAATACATAGGAGTTTCATTGACTCTTAAAAAAAATATTTTTAATTTTTTCAGGTCGCATGCCGGGACAACTGAACGTTCTCCTCGCCGAGGCTGGAGTTCCCTATGATGATGTGTTAGAAATGGAAGAAATTAATGACGAATTTCCAGAAACTGATCTCGTACTTGTTATCGGTAAGTTGCTACTAGTCCTTCTACTCAGGATTGTATTATTTTAAGCTGACTTAAAGGTTGTCATTGTTCGTTTGCAACGCAAGTATTTTGTTAACGTGTAGAGCGTAACGTGTAGAGTATGACTGGGCGTGGCGAACGGACGTTGAAAGGGAGATATAGATTCGACAAAATAGATAGAAAAAGAGTTACCGTGTTACCGTGAAAGCAGGAAAAAGCAGTACGCGCAGACATCGTGTGGTCTGAAATACATTATCATTTTTACTAAGATTTTTGTTTTTATACGTTGAAACGATTAAAAATGTATAGTAAGAAATACTAAAACAAAATAAATATTTAAGGGAGCCTCCCACATAGAAGGGAAGGGTCACAAGGGAGTACATACTAACTACACAACTAAGTAACCATTTTAATTTAATCAGGCGCGAACGACACTGTGAACAGTGCCGCAGAAGACGACCCTGAATCTCCCATCGCCGGCATGCCCGTGCTCAAAGTGTGGAATGCCAATCAGGTTAATACTTTTTTACTTTATTTGTGCACTAATAAAAGAGCTCTTGGTGATCTATCTTTTTATTTTATTTTTTATTTATTTATTTATTTATATCAGGCTACGTCTATCTTCAGTCTTTAAATCAGTAATTTATTTTCTTTAGTAAACATAACATTATTTCAACTTTTTTCTTCAGGTGGTCGTGATGAAAAGGTCGATGGGTGTCGGCTACGCGGCTGTCGACAACCCAATCTTCTACAACCCCAACACTGCCATGTTGCTGGGTGATGCCAAGAAGACCTGCGACTCGCTGCTGGCCAGAATAAAGCAGCTCACCGAGTAATAGACTGAACTATGTTATGACTGCATGTATTTACTGCATGTTTTTTAAATTTTATAATTCTATCAGAATCGAGTCAATGAAGTGCCTTATTGAGAATTATTTTTTTACTAACGACTTTACATGTGAGATTTTATTGTAGGATGATTTGAATGTAATTTAAGAGTACTTTTTGTTGAGATAAGTAGGAAATTTTAACATTTAATGAGAATAATTTTCGAGAGCTTTTAATAATTATGCATCACAAGTCAAGTTATGAATTTATGTTTACAGAATATTTACTTTTATATAATTAATAATAATTTAGAATTTAAGGATCTAAGCACATAATAATTTAAGACTTAAATTAAGTCAGAATAACATTATGTGGGTTAATATTTTAAACATGTAGTTAATCCTTGACTGACCTAAAACAATCTATACATATAATAAAACTGTAGAAATGAAAATTCTGTACATTAAAGATATTCAAAAAATAATAAGCGGGGGGTGTTACTACATCGCTATAGAAGCCAAAAATGTGGTTAGTTTTTTTGTCTGTCTGTCTGTCTGTCTGTCTGTCTGTCTGTATGTTTGTTCCACTATCACACGAAAACTACTGATCCGATTTGAATGCGGTTTTCGCAGATATATTTGTCTTCTTCCAACTTAAGATCTGGTGTATAAAAAAAATTCCCCCCACCCCTCTAAAGGGACGAAAGAGGGGGTCAGATTTTGTATAAGACTTTTGCTTTAACACGAAAACTACTGATCCGATTTGCATACGGTTTTCGCAGATATATTTGTCTTCTTCCAACTCAAAATCTGGTGTATAAAAATCAACCCCCCCCCCCCCCCCCACCCCTCTAAGGGGAGCAAAGAGGGGGTCAGATTTTGTATCAAACTTTTTTCTTTAATGGACTTACTTCATATTATTAAATGTTTTTTCCAACTTAACATCTGGTGTATAAAATTTTCCCCCCCCACCCCTCTTAGGGGACAAAAGAGGGGTAAGATTTAAATACTTTAAATGGCAAAACAACGTTTGCCGGGACAGCTAGTTTTAAAATATTTTTATTAACAATAATTTGTAAATCTAGTCTTCCCTTTGATTTATGAAAAGGATAAAAAGACAGATTGAAATAATTGGTTTATCTATTATGTATCGTGCACAGCGATGTTTTTATTCTTTTTTATTATTATTATAAATTGAATCATAACTATAATTTTTCATAATATATTATATACACGTCAGTAGCAATGAAATAAATATACCCAACCACTATTTTTTATTTAAAATTGCACAATAATCTGTTTTAAATGTTATTTTTAAGTTAAATATTATTGTATTAATGTAGTTGCAACTTGCAATAATAATTTATGATGTTACATGCATTTTAAGTAATGTGAGTGAACAGAATTTACTAATTGCTACATAACTACTCTTAACTACTCTGAAAACAACTTTTTATTGAGATATCTTAAACCAATATTTTACATTCCATTTTAAGTAAAATAGTTAACTACATATTAAGCAATATTATGTGCATTATCTTCAGGTGACCATACTAAATATTGATTTTTGTGCCTAAAATTTGAATTCATTGTTAGGTACTGAATAAGACGTATATATTGAATAAATATTAATACATTTCTAAAACATCTTTGGTTTCATTTTACTTCAGTCAATTAAACTGTAAACTTCATACGAAGATAGATGACAAAGCGATACAATTAATGTTAAACACACTGAAATGTAAGTGAATTTGCAATAATGTTCGTTATTGTTTTTAGCTGTTTTAGCAGGGTTTGCAATCCACTCGATTAGGTGTATCACTGACCTGACCACTATAGTCGCTGCTGACTGCTGGCAGTATAGTACTCGCAGGCCGCAACGAATAGATAAAAGAGACATTGTGATGTGGCTCGGTCTGCGCTCACCTTTACAATATAGATTGAGATTTGAGGTGCAGTTAAGATTTTAATTTTCTACCGATATTGGTCTAGCTATCCTGAAACTGCGGCCCGCCGGGACTTTACCAGTGGCTCGCGTAAAGTTAAACCATTTTGAAATTCACACCTATCGGCAAAATAGTGCAGTCTTCGTGAAAGTCGTAAAAATTTTGATTGCTGCCCGCGACACCAAGACCAAAACGAGTTTGTGGCCCGTATTAAAAAAAAATCGGCCAAGTGCGAGTCGGACTCGCGCACGTAGGGTTCCGTACCGGTATAGAGCGAAAGTAGACAAAAAATTGTGTTTTTTGTATGGGAGCCCCCCTTAAATATAATGACTAAAGTACAAATATAACTAAGGATTTTGTGAAAATTTCAAGTGCCTTGCTGTTACCATTATTGATTACGAGCAAAAAAGGCCAAAAAATCACGTTTCTTGTATGGGAGCCCCCCTTAAATATTAACTTTATTTTATTTTCAGTATTTGTTATAGCGGCAACAGATATACACAATCTGTGAAAGTTTCAGAAGTCTAGCTATAGCGGTTCTTGAGTTACAGCCTGAAGACAGACAGACAGACAGACAGACGGACAGACAGACAACGAAGTCTTAGTAATAGGGTCCCGTTTTTACCCTTTGGGTACGGAACCCTAAAAAAGGTTATGTATCACTGGTCTAGTGACCCATGCCATCACCGCTGCTTTCTAGTGGGGAAGAGCAAAATGTGTCCTCAGCCCTATAGCCTTCGTCATAAAGTGGATTTTTATTTAAAAAAAATTCAGTCGCGGTCGCTTGCGGCCACTGACCTCCATTATACAAGTACGCGTACTTGTATAATGGAGGTCAGTGCTTGCGGCAAAGATCGGAAAGTCACCTTTGTTATGCCGCGGCCGCACATGCATCTATCGTCACGAAGCTTACGGCCGTTCCCAATATTTGATCTATCTCTGGTTTTGCCCTACTAGAGATAGGAATAGCTTTCATTAGACATTAGATACATATATTTTATGTCAATTCAATGTTAGCTGCGATCGGTCGTATGTCAACCCAGAGATAGATTGAATATTGGGAACGGCCGTAAGTGCTATGACTTATGAGCACTGACGGGACCTCCATTATACAAGTACGCTGGACCTATGATACCCACCTTTTTTGTGCCTATTTGAAGCGGAATCAGCGCCCCCAGTAAGAGGGAAGAGAACTAAATTTGACGTAACTTGCAAATGGCCGCTTAATCGTTATTGGTTGTTAATTGTAATCACTAGTATTAGTTCCAAATACTCCCACTACTGCTATCAGCGCCAATATGGCGACTTTCAAACGTCATTTTACGTCAAATTTAGTTCCTATCCCTCACATTGGGGAAGCTGATTCCGCTTCAATTTTCAAATAGGCACAAAAAATTGCTGTCATTTCAAAGGGTATCATTAGTCCAGCGTACTTGTATAATGGAGGTCAGTGCTTATGAGACGATACCATTGGACGATACACGCAGATCGTCCAATGACCAATGGTATCGTCTCAAGCACGAAGCACTACGCAGTACGCATGTGCGGCCGCAGCGGCAGCATTATACAGTACCCAGTGCTAGTATCAACCATCAATAAAATATATTCTGTCAAAAGTCTTCTCTTTGGATATTTTGACTTTTGAGTTTTGACGTTATCAGCTGTCAGACGTCAGTGTCAAATAATGATAAAAATAATGAAAACTGCATAGCGTACGTACTTTTAAGAATATTTATTTTGTAATTAAATAAATATAATTAATTAGTGTTCGACTTACCTATAAAACGACCATTAAAAACATGTTATTTATTCAAACCTAATTAGAATTCTGTATCTCGGAAATAGGTAATTAGCACAGTAATAAGCGTAGCAAAATTCTGTATTATTTTTTAGTATATCGTTTGAAGCGCGTTTAAAGCAACGTGTTTTGTGCAGTATGGTATGTGAGAGTTATTTTCTATAAAATATATTAACAACTAAAATATTTCTATCTAACACATATGCTATAAATAAAGGTGAGTCACACTCACCACCTTACATAAAAGGCTCGCTATTAAATTATGAATCGATGCTACTAAGTCGCTAAAAACTTCTGACTATAAATACAAATTTATTACTTTTAAAAATATTTTTTCATGATTGTTTTTCGCATACAGGCAAAGGAAAATATGGCTAATAATAGTAAGTTAGCTTTAGCTAGCAGCGACCATGATCCAAGTGTTTTGTCGGCAATTTACCGGTTTTTTAAGAAGGTATGTATCTCACACTTATGGAATGACTGCAACAACAACATTTAAGGCCTGTTTCACCACTTCCTGATAAAGTGCCGGATAGACTATCCACAACTTTTTTGACAGATTCTCCATTCTCTATCAACAGAACAGACAAACAAACAGGCCCTTAGTGAACTAATAGTATTCCTAATACTATACAATATGCATATTTCTGTAGTGTTTGGATTTTCTCTGTTTTTACCTCACTATATATGTAGTTAGTCCTAAAGTAACAGTCACTATCTTGCACTATGCAGTTTTGATGAATAAAGCCCATATGTTCTTAATATTATCTTAGCTATATTATTAGCATAGTTCGGTAATAGGTTTTCACTTCTGATCAATTTGTCAGCTTTTGGTTTATGCCCTTAAGTTTTAAAATAAACTTATTAGCATATATATATATATATATATATATATATATATATATATATATATATATATATATATATATATATATATATATATATATATATATATATATATATATATATATAAGATAGAAGAATACAAACTGTGGTTGTTAAAAAAAATCTTGCTTAGTTTGAGATGCAAATTGTTTCTGAACATGACCTTGGAATGAGTCAGGAGTCAGCAGTCAGGTGTTTTGAATCATTTGAAAAGTATTTGACCTTGAGTGTATCATTGTCTGTTCCTAGTTAACCTAAACTAGATTTAAAATTCAAGTCAGCCATGTTAGCTATGGCTGGTAAAAATCGCGCGGAAACCGTACATTTTCCGGGACTTAAAGTATCTCCATACCAAATTTCAGAAAAATCGTTTCAGCGGTTTGGGCGTAAAGAGGGAACAGACAGACACACAGACACACTTTCGCATTAAGTAGGTATGGAATTTATGGATCTCCATGAAAGACCCTGGTGACTGTGCAAATATAACCTGTGTAAGTGTTATAGAATCGACCAGGTTATGAAATTGAAGTGTCCCACTACTGTAACTTGCAATCAGTGATTGTAATAAAAGATTCACAAGTGAACAGTCTGTCAGTTTGTTAGGGTGCTTTACAAATTCATGTCATGCGTGTTGTCACCCGCGCGCGGATTTGGTCCGGATGCGGGTGAGGACAAGCTCCTGATCGCTCGCGTGTTGTCCGCATGACAGGAAAAACATGAAATGATACGATGCGGGCAACTTCATGCGGACCATCCGAGCGCGGGCGATGGAACGCATGACAGGAAAAGCGCCCTTAGCTAGCTAATCTTTGGATCATTAGTAAAGGTCTACTGTTGTTTCAGGTATCTATAGTAGGTGCTGTGTACCTAGTGGGTTACATGCAATGGAGTGTCGCTTGGCTCATAGGCCCCGTCATCTTGTCTGTATTACGCGACCAATGGAGGAAAGAGAGTGAATACAGGAGAAGCCTAGCTAAGACTGCCGCTTTGTCGTCAGAAAAAGATGTGGTTCTCGCTAGACTCGATGATTTGCCTGCTTGGGTAAGCATAAATCATGAAAAATTGCAAAGTAGCGTAACACATTTCATTTGTAATCAACATAATAATTGTGTTGTGTATGCAGCTCTAAAAAAACGCAAAGTAATTTTGTTACATTCTGAGAATATTACCTAGACTTTTGTATGACCCCTTTTTTACCCATGACAAAACAAAGATGTTTGTGTGTTTGTGCAAACAAATGTTACCATTTTAATCTATAAAATTACTGGTCCGATTTTAATGCGGTTTTTAATACACAGGTTTTCTTCCCAGACGTGGAAAGGGCGGAATGGCTGAATAGAGTAAGTGTGAAGATAAATTAGCAGTTAAAATATTTTATTGATACCATTGCCTTATCAGTACAAAACTTTATGGAACACAACTATATTTATAACATTACAAGGAAATCATTTTGTAATAAATTACATAATTTAATATGTACCTTCCTTACCTACACGATGATAATATTATTTATAACATTGTAGATACTCCTACAAGTGTGGCCAAATGTGAACCACTATGCAAGAAGCCTACTGAAAGATTCGATAGAATCAGCTGTAGCAGAAAGTTTGTCCAACTACAAGTTAAATGGCTTTAAATTTGAGAGGATGATACTTGGAACTATTGTAAGTAAAGACAGCATCTTAATTCTTAAAATTCTTGCATTGAACTATCCCTCCTTGTATCTTTCAATTGTGCATGCTATAGGTTATTGTGTATAACCATGTTACATGATGTTCTGTAACTGCTAAAGTCTGGTCGCCAGATAGAGAGAATTCTGCCAGTAACCATAAACCAATAGCATCTTGTCTCATTCTAACACACACGAAAGTATTAATACATTTAGGGGCTGTTTCACCACTTCCTGATATGTGCCGGATAGGCTATCCACCACTTAGAATCTGTCAAATAAGTTGTGGATAGCATATCCGACACTTTATCAGGAAGTGGTAAAACAGGCCCTTAATCTTGCTCACATAATGCGTAAGTCGGAACGGGATGCCAATATTTTAGAGCGCTTGTGTGACTATAAATAATTAGCCGACTTTCCAAAAAATGTTGTATCACTATAATAGGCATCTGTATAAATATTGACATTCATAAAAGTACTTCTATATTGGTATATCTATTAAAATACTTAATAATATTTGACCTCAAAATTAAGGTGATGCAATCAACAATGTCAAGGTGTGTAAGTTCAATGATATTTCGTTATAAAGGTCACTGATATACTGTCGTTTGTGAATGCCCCAATAAATATATGTCAATATGTGACTCACTAGTTACTACATAATTTATGAATTTATTACTTATATTTACTCTATGACGCTTGAATTTGTATTTGTTTTTTTAAGAGCATCTAAGAGTCATGCATAAATTACCTCATAGTGTAAAGTCGTACTAATGATGCATGTAAAGGGGATCTGCAACACGCAAGGAAAGAAGGGTGATCCCCTTGTTTTTTTAATCAAGAAAAAAAGGACTTAAACGATAATGCCGTTGAACCCCCTTGTTGGAAATTGGAAAGATGAAAATTTGGGTGGCATTCAATGTGAACGTTCTCAGCGAATTGCGGCAAGAAGAAAGGCGCACATTAAAATAATATGCAATTCACTTTCCATATGAACAAGAACTTTGAGATTTGAGATTAATCTAATACTTAAAAGTGGTATTTGTTGGTACTATACTTTTGTCTAATTTATATGTTTGTTAAAGTATTTTGAGACCACAAATTCCAAAAGTCCACAATAATACCCATTTCTTTCCTCCACTATATCAATAATAAATTATTAACTGTTTGCAGGCGCCTCGCGTTGGTGGAGTAAAGGTGTACGATAAGAACCTTTCGAGGAGTGAGATCATCATGGATATCGACCTCTTGTGAGTGTACTTGCCTTTATAGCTTTGCGATAACGAGCTGTATCACAACTACAATAATAGCTGTATTTGCCTGACGATTAACTTTATCAAGTGTATGAGTAAGGATTTGCATCGTTAATCGGAAGAAACATTAACGAACAGAACTCGAATAGTTAATTTTTGTGCTAATTAAAAACGTTGTTAACAAGCTTTTATCATCACAGTTTAGTATGGAAACAACATCCAATGATATATTATAACATCCACAAAAATGGCCTTGAATGTTTACCTTACCTGTTATAATGTTATGGGCTTCAACAGTATTTTTTAATCAAATAAGATATTCGTATTTAAAAGTTTTTGAAGTGTGGTGTTCCATAAATGACGTCAGCATACAGCTGATGTTTCCTGTCCGGCCGCTACAGGGTCATAAATTGTTCATGCGTAGCCGAGCTTTCTTACATCATTCTTCCTTGTTTATTTATAATAAATTGATCGAGAACTAAATACATATTGTTTGTATGATTGAATACACTACATGAATGATATGAATATTTTACCAGCAGGCCATTTATGACTCATAGCTTTTCTATTTGGAAAGTCGATTTCCATCATGCCATCAATTATGCTTTGCCCTTGGGTCTTAATACAAGATACTACTCATCCTATCCCATCTTAAGTTATCTATCTACTGTATAAAAGGTAATGATTGACTAATAGAACAATGCACAGACCAAACCCTTAGAGCTAGAAGCTTCTCACTAAAAAATAAAAATCTACTAAACATTATACAACATATTTTATCATTTACATATTCGATGTTAATTTAATGAAGGACTCCACTAATTAGTTATCATGTTCCAGTTACGCGGGCGATTGCGACATATCGTTCGTGCTACAACGCATACGAGGCGGCATCAAAGACCTTCAGGTACTGTTGCTTGATTAGTCCATTCATTGATATAGATTCAACGACCGTAGAGTCGTTGTATCCAGCTGACTTATGGTGAAAATGCGTAATACGAGTATGTATCAAGTTAGGGACCATCCATAAAGTACGTCACACGATTTTCATGATTTTTAGACTCCCCTCCCCCTTGTCACAGATAGTCACATTTGTGAGACCCCTCCCTAGTGTGAAGTCAAAAATTTGTAATTTTACATGTAATAATTAAAACCACCTCAATATTTAAAATTTCACAATTAAATTTAACATGTGATGTCACAAAACTTAGGATTCCCCATCCTCCTTGTCACACTTCGCAACCCCCTTCTCCCAGGTGGTGTGACATACTTTATGGATGAATCCTTATCTTAACCAGTAACATGTAGATTCCAAAACTTAGGATAAGGCATTCGTCACGCATTGACAGAAAAAATCATCAAAATACCTTCTGAATTTATATCAATATCGATTACAACTCACGGTGTTGTGTGATGTAGAGTCTGCTGGCTTTAAATACAAGGAACGCACTTGTAACTTATCTTATCAATAAGCATGATTGCCAGAGTCAATACCGCCAAATAGACTCCCAGATGAGAAAAATGGCCGCACCCAGAAACATTGAATGATTAGTTAACTTTAATTTAGTGAAGCATTCGACTGAAAATGACATAAACTACAGAAGTTCATGTCATAATCTTCATTAAATAAAAGTTATAAGTAATCAATGAATCCCTCAGAGTGCAACATTATTACAGAAACAACAACTATATCATAACATAATTTTCCATAGATCCACGGCATGCTGCGCGTGGTGATGAAGCCGCTAATCACCAAGATGCCGCTGGTGGGGGGCCTGCAGCTGTTCTTCCTCAACAATCCGTCCATAGACTTCAACCTCGTTGGCGCCGCCGATATATTAGATATGCCCGGCTTTAGGTTTGTATCGTTATAAATCATTTGACGTAGGTCGTAGAGCATGAAGCTTATTTTTAAGCTATTGCATAGCTTTTATCGCGGGCTTTGCGCGTGGCGACCGAATCAAGAAATTGCGTAACGAAAAAACCTAACTGCAATCACTCCGACGTCGGTGCGGCGTTGCCGGACTTCGGCACGGTGTTTGTGTGCGTGCGACTAGACATAAGATAATAATTATAATTGCATAAATTGATAAACAATGCTATGCAATAGCTTTGCCGCGGCAGTCCCCGAGTGCGACACCTATTTTTTTATTTATTTGTATTTTTTGGAATTATGGGACGGGGGATCATCCATTATTACGTCACACATTAAGGGCTAAGTGTGATGAGTGTCTGCAATGGCAGAATTTAGTATTACCATATTATTATTCACCTTTTTCAGTATCTAAGTATAGAATGTATCTAGAAGTAGTTAAAAATTAAAAACCCATAGTATAATGTAAAAAGTACTTACAATAATAATTTACGTAATATTACTCAACAGGGCAAAGTTTAATAGGGCTCGCCTTATGAAGGACAATGCCGGCTATCAGCCATAGGATGTAATTGGCAACCTCTCCAGCATTGTTGTTATTCTTATTTCTTACTATTGTATCAAAAACATGATAAGGGGGCGTCCACAAATTACGTCAGGTGTTTTTCTTTTTAATTATATTGACAGGAATGTGACTGCAAAACTGCCGTTTCCCAAATAACATTTTACATTATGGGGGTTTTAATTATCTTCCACGCGCAAAAACTGCTTTGTAGATCTGTAATAATTGTGTCTCAAATTGATAGACATTCAAAACCCTTTGATAATACACATTTAATCATTCAATATATTTTATTATATTGACTAATGTACGCTGTGTTTTCAGTGATATTTTACGTCGGTGCATCGTAGAGCAAGTCGCTAAGATGATGGTTCTGCCCAACAAGATGGCTATCAAGCTGAGCGACGAGATACCCACCGTAGATCTGAGGATGCCCGAACCTGAGGTCAGACGTGCTTCTTTCATTTTATTCTTTCTAGCATTAAATTTTCAATTGGTGGCCGTAGCCCCACCCCCTTGAAATTTCTTGTTAAAACTTAAAAAAAATAATAGATTAGTCTCAAAATTTAGTATATTATTATTTTTAGCAAAAACCTTCTTCCCTTTCCACACTGCCTATGCGTACACTCGCATGCAAGAACGTGCAAACACCACCGCCATACAAGCAATAAATTAATGTTCTTAGGAGGTTGTCAAGCAATAATGTGTTAAGGAGATTAGTCTCACGGCTCACCTTCTATGACCACTTGAAAATCTCCGCCCTTTTTAACTCTTTATTCTACGCTCTCTTGAAAAAACTGAGACCTTATTATGTTGTTATATGTTACTATTACATATTGCAGGGTGTTCTACGTATTCATTTAGTTCAAGCTGAGAATCTCATGAAGAAAGATGTGTCGATGATAGGTAAGCTGTTTATCACTTGTTCTAATTAAAACAATTCAGTTACATAAATATCTTTCTATTTAAAAATAAACAGTTGGTCTTATATTCATGAAAACAGACTAAGTGAAACAAATCCATGTGGCTGTCAAATAGTTTTTCCAAAATATAAGAGCATTATATATATATATTGATATGATTATTTATGATGATACATTACTCTCAATTGCTATATCATATTAAAGGTAAGGGTAAATCTGACCCATACGCCATCATAACGGTTGGCGCGCAGCAGTGGAAGACTAAACACATCGATAACAACGTCAACCCGCGCTGGGAATACTGGTGCGAGGTATGTTATCCTCCTTTTATTGATATCAGCATGAAAATATTCCCTAATTAGCATAGATGGATTTGATTTACTTTTGACGTCAGTTTGACATATTTTGTATCTGTCAAATTTTAATGCAAGACCTATAAGGATGTTTTTGTGTGTCGATAACATAGGGGCGTGGCCACGTCCGTGCACGCCTCATGTATGCGAAGCTGTCAATCAAAATAACCCTAGCACTTTTATTTTGGTCACATCCAAATTTATATTTGGATGACTGAATACCGTGGGTGTAAACAGTTATCTCTCAAGTTATATTTTTAAATATGTCCACTTTAATTCTAATTTCGCCACAATGATAGAATGTCCTTGTAAGTCTGTAATTAATACACAGAACCTACTAAATGAACTATAAGTATTTAGTAACATACTGTTAATTAGTTTTGATTACTATAATGTGTCATAATAATCAAAGAGACCGATCGCGGTATTTTTAAAATATCACCTATTAGCCAATTAAATCAAATTTTATTTCTGTTTAAGGGTCACTCCTTTTATTATATTTTTATGACGCCTCTCTGGTTTTCATGGCAATTTTGATCAATTATTAGTTTGTTATTAGTATAGTTCTGTAATGGTAACATTAGTTGAGTAATGATTATTACCAGCATGGCAAAAGCATGTCTTTCTTTAGTTCTCATCTACAGATCTTCTTGTTCCTATAACGTTTCTTTAAACATTTTATATTAATTTATGGTCTGCTGTGTAAATAACTAGATATCGCTAATATTTTAAATATTAACTATTATTATATGAATACAAAAAATATAAATTAAACAAGGTGTTTTGTAGTGGATTAACCGAACTCGAGGGTCAAATATTTAAAAATGGCAACACCCGTATCATTTTGACCATAGAGTTTGTTTCACTATGAAACACTATAATATTATTATTTTGTGTTTTAAAAATATGCCAACGTTTTATTTATTTATTTTAAGACACATCAACAACACAACAATTAAAGGAAAAAGTTGGATTGATGTGTTACCGCTGTGTTATAAAATAAAGCTTTAATTAATCTGTGGTGAATATTAAGGAGCTCAGGCAGGAAAAAGTTTGGTGGGCAATTTAGTACAGACTACTAAAGATTTTTAGTTTAATATTTGAATTTATCTCCTCTCTATATTATAAGAGCATGGTGCTACTGCGCTTCTATCTGCCTTTTTCTCAGGCTTGAATTTTTTCTACTGTTTTCTTTTCTTCTGTATGATCTGTAAGTGTCGTTTAGTATGGCCTTAAAAATAATATGAAACTTGTTTCATGGTGACATAAAAATTAACCATTTTTTTTGGCTTATTTAATCCTATTTACCTCGTTGTTATTGTTTATTAGTATAGGAGGTAGCAACGTTTTCGAGAAAGTATTTCAGGTCGGCTGATTTTGTGATATGTCGTCATTCTTGCTCTTCTGGTTAGAGTCCGGGCGGTCTGGCTGCCGGTAGTGGTTGCGTTCATTAGTGCGCATTTCATTTATCCAGGTGATGCTATTAATATAAGGAGCGCCTGATAAAAAGAAATGGCAATCTCTCGCTTCTGGCTGTCATGTTAAAGGCCAGGCTTTAACAATTATTATTATTATTGTCATAATGTCACTAATAATAATAATATGTCACTAATACTAATACTAATAATAATAAAAAAATATGTCACTAATGAATGCAACCACTAGCGGCAGCCAGACCGCCCAGACTGTTATATACATAGACATATTAAGGTCCTACTAAACCCTACTCGAGTCTCGAGCTCTATATGACTAACATGTATATACGTTTCGATTGCAAACGCGACTCACTAGAAATGATTTTGTTTTGTTACTTATGTTTGCGTGGCTCGTGTGGCATTCAGGCGCGTATAATACAGTCGCTGGGCCAAATGTTGGACATTGAAGTGTTCGACAAAGACGAGGGGAACGATGACGACAAACTCGGAAGGTAAGCGGTGGCGGATAGGACGCTTAAACATACACACAGGAAAAATGCTTGACCATAGACAACTGTCAATTTGCCATAGACAAGAAACTCTAGCATAAACTTTCGCAGGCAACATTCAGTTAAAACCTTAAAATAGCTAAATATGTAGGTTTATATTATTTGTTATGGAGATTATAAATATTATGTTTTCCCTAAAGATAGTGTTTGACGTTTATTTATTTTTATTATAATTATAATGATTAAATATTTTAATGAGGTGATTATGGTTGCTTTAAATAGAGTTCATCACATTTTATTTACAATGTGATTAAACTAAATGACATAATAAAAATTGGTCCAGCATTTGTCTATTGTAGTAACTTTAGGTGGTGGTAATAGTTATTAGGAATGCATGGAGTTCTTATGCTTATTCAATTAGAGCTTAAGTACATAGAAAAATAGTATAACCTAGTGTAATGTCGTACGAATGGCAAAATTTATAATATGACATTATTTGCCCATTCGTACACAAACAATGTTAATCCTGGAAGAAATATGAAATCGGAATAAATCATTTGATTAGTAGAGCCCTCTATTTTAAAATAATATATTTTCGAATCTATTTCTTTAAGGAATGCTTCGCTTTTGATGTTAATCAATATGATATGCCTATTATATAAGTTATTAAATTTATTTATATATAGAGCGTAGGAACGAGAAGAAACACAGGTATGATTTGTGGTTGCCACCTCATTCGAATATATTGTCTATACCATAGACAAGAGAGTGACGTCACGATAACGTTTGTGGTTTGTCCCAAGGCGATAATAAGCTCGAGGAAAAGCCAAGTGTTCCAGTGCGAGCTCTGGGACTGGGATCCAGGCATGGGCATACAGAACGATGACTATCTCGGCAGGTCCGTTAAACCCGGTGTTGCCATACTTTTCTTTAATTTGCGTGTCTGTGTTTCCAACCTTTTTTCAGGTATTATTTTGTTAACCATACATTAACAATGTTCGAGTATTATTAAATATGGGGATTGCAGTTTGTACCTAGATGGTAGAAAGGGAGTTTATATTATTCAATCGTTAAGTATTCAAATGCTCTACAACCGAGTCGCCAAAACAGGATCGGATAAGTACAGTTGAAATTATTCGATTATGCTCATCCGATTCTTATTCCACTTTCCCATATTCCATAATCCATATATTTGGTTTTGTATATCAAAATATTAACTTACCATTCAGGAGTCTGCTGAACATAATGGAATCACAAAAAAATACATTAACTTTTTTCTAAAGTAACCCACTTTGTTTATTATTGATGGGTTTTCCTCGATTAAAAGATTTGCTTTGAGATCGTTTTGAAACCACGTTGTTTTCGGATTTTTGTGTTAACATTTTTGTTGTAACAGCTTGTTACCAAAAAATATTTTCTGTGTAGCTTCTACTGTTCTTTTATAAATGTTTCTTTCAATGAAAACCGAAAAAAATCGCATGCATTGGCGGTGAAAAGTGGCACTAAGCATTTTATGTTTATGAAGTGTTTTTAAAGCTACACCTGTTTTCCAATTTCCAAATCTTCCATTGCCCGCCTGCTCTGATCCAGCTCTTTCGGTTGCTCTACTAAACTTTGACTGGTTCTTAATATCCCTATTCCTTAATCGAATATTACAACTTCACTTTTAATCCTTTTCATTTCTATTATTTTTACCTCCTTTTTCTTATTCCAGTATTTTGCTCAACAGCAAGTCTTCACTTTATATTTTTTAAAGATTCGATAGTTACTTTTCAATAAAATATTTTGTCATTATGTACAGAAACGGTTTTTATGATTTGGGCTTATATAACGGGTGGCGTCGCTACTAACGCTTGGTCGCTTGTACATATTTGTGTGTGTGTACGACAGTGCGTGGCGCGCGAGTGCGGCTCGCTGGTGACCGTGCGCCTGTATGATTGGGATCGCGCGGGCAAGGACGAGGGGCTCGGCAGGTGATGCTGCAACTAATGAACACACGGCACATCACTAGCTATCATATTTCAAGTTGAGAGCCGCACTAGCGGTATGCAAACGTTAAAGTGCAGAATTTGCGTACGTACGAGCGTACATGCGTGCGTATGGGACGTATTCACTGCGTCCCTGCATGCGTCCGTTCGCTGCGTCTGCGTTTTGTTTAACGTTCGCATACCAATAGCGTTATATTGCTCTAATTTTAGAAAATAAATAGGTCAATTGTATAATTGTCACTTCAGACACCAATTATACAGTCTAAGTTACATTAAGTACATTAACAGTACATTAACAATTCAATCCACAACTCACATCGCCTATGCTACTGACGTATCACATGAATATTATATCTTATATTATCTGTAGCTTATGCAAGAATATCACAGTTAATAACATTTCATTTTCATATAAGCAAGTACAACCTTCATATCATAGCAATAACCAATTACAGGTAGGTATACAAATATAACAACGCAAAATGTAGACGTATACAAATTTTATATTTTTCAATTTTTACACAACAGTTGGAACAAAATGAATTCACCATCCAATAGTACTTATTATTCACCTGTAAATAAAATTTTAAATTTACACACGACACACCAGGTCACAACAAATTTAATATATAATTATGTACTAATTTTAAGTATGATAATATTATGATAATATTCATATTAGTTTGTATTTGGCACGGGATTTTACTAGGTACTTAATTAGTCCATTGGGTTTGGTATTTAATTAGTCCATTGAAATGTTACATGAGCTTTGCATTTATTAGAGGACGCAATTTTATTTTTGGGATATGTTGGGGGGGGTCAATAGAAGCTTAACCTCAAGTTTGTGGGGTCGCCATCCTTGTCCCCCGGGCCCCGGCCGCCACCTTGAAAAAAGGGTGACAACACCATTTTCGCGATATCTCGGAAACTATACGTCTTACAAAAAAATTGTGAAATCATAATTTGTTGCAAATTATTTTGTATAACTTTTCACCCTAAATTAAAAATTAAAAAGTTATAAGCAAAAAAGACATACATTTTACAAAAATATTACCTCAGACCAACCTTGTAGATGATCTTTTGAGGAAAAGATCCCCCGATCCCCCCGATCTCATGAAATCCTTTGCATCTGCAGATAATTAATTTCATGAGATCGGGGGGGGGGGGGGATCGGGGGATCAAAGTGCACACACACACAACTTGGCATTGGATTGGATTCAACTCTTTTTTTAGGCCAAAAATTAGCCGATAGGAACTTATTTTAACAGGTATGTTTTTGGTGGGATCTTTTTCTCAAAAGATCATCTACAAGGTTGATCTGAGGTATTGTAAAATGTATTAAACAAAGTTAAAGAGCAATAAGAAATCTTAAAAAAAAACCCTTTTTTACTTATAACTTTTTTTAATTTAGGGTAAAAAGTTATATAAACATATTGGTTGGAAAGGGTGGCGATCCCACAAACTTGAAGTTAAGCTTCTATTGACACCCCCCCCCCCCCCCCCCAACATATCCCAATAATAAAATTGCGTCCTCTAATAAATGCAATGTTCGGTCCTAAAATTGTTACATTTCAATGGACTAAATTGTCTCTTTGGGATTTATGCATCAATGTTTCAGCAACTCGCTTTTGTCATCGATGTTGTGTTTGCTTTGTTATTGCCTGCTGCTTGTTATAGTAGTACATAATAAACTGAAATAACTGACTGATACAACTTGTATTACAGATGTTCTTTAGACATTTCACAAGTGGTTAAAGCCGGAAGAATGGACACTGTAAGTTGTGTTTTTTTATTAGAATAATACTATTTAGATTGTTGTATTAATTTTAAATATTACAAGCTGGGTTTGTGCTGAAGTCAGTAGTTATAATTTTTTTAAGTGGAAGGAAATTTAATATCTTTTATATAATTGATGTTATGTTTGGAGACATAATATGATCCTAGTCAATTGGTAGGTAAGATAATGTCAGCCAAATGTTACATGCAGTGTCAATAACGTTGATGATTTTTCTTACAGTGGCAAACACTGCAACAAGCTAAGCACGGCAAGGTCCATCTCCGACTGTCGTGGCATAGGCTGTCATCAGATCTCGCCGACTTAGATCATGTAAGTTATTTATATCATTAAACGATGTCTAACTTTTACGTATAATATTATAATACTAACGCTAACAAAAAATATTTTATTTGCTTACAGGCACGCAGGGAAACTCAACTTATAAAGAACGCAGAATTGAGCTCAGCCGTGCTCTCCGTGTATATCGACTCCTGCAAAAACTTACCAGTAAGTTTATACAGTTTCTAACTGCTGCACTCAGAGTCGAACATTAATTACTTGCAAGAGTGTAATGGCGAAGGTCGGTATCCTTAGCGATTCCAGATCGGCTCTCCAGGCTGTCACCCTTAGTTCCCCTCATCTCCTGGCAGTGCAAGGGCGGCCCTCCGAAAAGCTGCATCGCAGAGGCGGGAGGTTTCCCTGTTTTGGATTAAGGCGCACGCAGGGTTGAGAGGCAATGAGAGGGTCGATGAATTAGCCAAGGAGGCCGCGCTGGGGTTGAAAAGGAAGCCTGACTACGATCTGTGTCCTGTTTCATTCGTCAAGCGTATCTTAAGAGAGGATACGATTGAGGAATAGGACAGGAGATATAAAGTGGGAGGGACGGCCGGAGTCACGAAGCTCTTTTTCCCAAGCGCTGCTGCTGCATACAAAATAGTTAGAAAAATAGACATCACACACCACACCACACAGATTCTGACTGGACACGGCGGATTCGCCTTCTCCTTGCACAGATTCAAGTTGAAGGAGGATCTTCAATATATATCCTATCTTCAATCCTGGGGAGAAAGAAGAAGGAGAAGTTCCTCTCTTATTGAACATACATTCAAAGATAGTTTTAGCTGTGAATAAAAGAAACTGTGGTATCCTAGTGTGATAATAGTTTTTAGCACAGGTTTTTAGATTCTATACTGTGATATTAGGGTTAGTTGAATGTTTTGTGCCCTAGTTTTTACCATTTTAATCTTGACATTTTGGCTTTTATTGTAAATAATTTGGATTTGTAATTTTAATTGGTTTTATGTGATTGTTTTAATTTATGTGGTATTTATTGTATTTTATTTTACTGGATAATTTATTAATTTAAATTGTTATATGAACTTGCAACTTATTTATTTGTAATTTAAATTGGTTTTTATTTGTATTGTCTAAATATCTGGATTTTTAATTATTGTATTTTAAATTTTTATTGGCAAATTTCACTATATAGATTATAGGCTATTGCTTAAACATAGTAAACATAAATTGGTGTACTATTGTATGATAAATGAAAAGAACAAAAAAATGAATGGGACTTGATGAATTAATTTGTAATCAAGCTGTGATCCATTTGGAATAATAATTGATTATTCCTTTTGATCCTATAAAATTAGACACCCAATTCCTTCTTATAAGAAGAAAATACTTAAATATACATTATTGGCTGATGATGAATTATATAATTTCAGAACGCGCGCGCCCAGTCCCGGCCGGACCCGTACCTCACGGTGACGGTTGGCAAGAAGACTGAGAACAGCGCCGTGCAGCTGCGCACCGACAGCCCCGTCTACGAGATCGGGTACTGCTTCCTCGTGCAGAACCCAGAGATCGATGTGCTGGATATCAAGGTAACAAGTATAGCCTGATCAAACAGCAGGCTTAGCATGGTGCATGGCCACAATAGAAAGGTAGACAAAGTGATGGCTTAACAAAGAAAATCGTCAGTTTGTCCGCAAAAACTGTTAGCGTTTCTATTCTTTCGTATTTCTTTAACTGGCCATGCTAAGTCTGCTGAGGGTGATTCGTAATTTCCGATCGACAAGCAACTCAAATTTTTGAGGTACACAAGATTTGTTCACAGATAGTTACAGGTACCTGTTTCGCATAGTACCTAGATGTGGTCATGTGACCGCGGTGATGATCTACTCTAATTCGGATATCTGTTGTTATTAATTAATGATAGGGCCGACGAGCGTTTAGTAAAGTGCAGGTAAGATGTCGAACCCGAGTCGGATTTTATTTTGTGAATCAGACCACTGACTGACATTTTAATTTAATTTTTTTTCAATATTACCTTATTTATACTTTATAATCATGTTAGTTCGCCTTTATCATAATATAATCTCGTCCAGGTGCTAGACCAGAAGACGGGCAGTCAGCTAGGTCAGCTGACGTACGGCATCGTGGCGCTGCTGAGACAGAACGCGCTCGCCATGTTCAACCAGCCCATCAGCCTGCAGAAGTCCGGCCCCGAGTCCAAGATCATCATCGCTTTACAACTGAAAGTGAGTCGTTGTCATGTAGCGTTCCTGAGCCCCTAGCGGCTAGCCAAGACTTTTCTTTATCGCTTCTTTATAGAATCGCCGATCAAAATGTATGGAATTGTCATAGCATGAGTTTATCAAACACTTATATCAATTTCATATATTTGATCGTCGATTCTATAAAGAAGCGGTAAAGAAAAAGTCTTGGCTAGGGCCTCTGTAGTCTATACTCGCAACTTGAGCCACTTAAAGAGTTCGATGATTGTTTGTTTATCACGAAAGAGAAGCTCTATAGATTACACTTGTCAAGTAATTAATCAATGTTATGTTTCGAATGTGTGATGCCAGTAGTCTTTGTAGAAAATAACGTGAAAGAATCAAATCAAATCAAATCAAAATCATAATCATTTTATTTGCTTAGGAATATGGTACAATAAGGTATAATATGGTATAATATTTGATAAATGGCAAACTGATCTAGTAAATAATCAATTTTGAGTTTCGGATTGGCGAAACCGGTTCGCAGCACCAACGTTGCGCACGTTCTCTATAATATGAGTATTTACCCTTGATAGTTTAATATTATGTATATGTAGTTGTATCACCAAACATAATTTTAAGGAACTATATGTATGTACTACATACGTAATACTAAATATAATATAGGGAGTAACGATGACTTTTTAGATCTTAAAAGAGGCCGTCAAAGAGGATTACGAGGAGGAGCCTAAAGCTGAGGCTACGCCCCCATCCCCGCTCTTGCCGCCGCAGGAAACCACTGACGCGCCCGCAGCACCGCTCGCTGAAGCCAGTAAGTTGCGGAGCACGAATATATTGCTATCGCGATTTCGTACCTGTGTAATCGTGATAGCAATTCACGAGTATACTGTATACCATCAATATTCTACACTCCCACTAACAAATTACTTGATGACTGCAGTGCCCGGCATACATTTTTATGTCCTAGACTTGACATGCACTTCATAATATGAAATTAATTATTAATATTATTAATTACAATAACAATTTTATGTACGTTCGTTACCCACATTTTCTCAAATTAAAATAAAAATCCCCATAAAAACTGTTAACCAAACCTGTGCTAACAAATGTATAGTACGAAAAATGTTATGTTTGTTCAGCTAAGCCCACTTCTGTGCCTGGCCCACAACAACCCCAGGAAACGCCCTCCATTGTTGACACCACGCCCGAGAAAGATGTTCCCGTAGAGCAAATAATAAAGGAAGGTAAAACTTACTCTCTTTATTTTGTCTTGTGTATTAAAAGCTAGGTAATAACTCGTTCTAGCCTAGGGTTATTTTAAGACTAGAGATAATACTAGGTTTTGGATATTTTAGTTAATGTTATTTTTAGGGTTCCGTAGCCAAAGGGTAAAAACGGGACCCTATTACTGAAACTTCGGTGTCTGTCCGTCTGTCTGTCTGTCTGTTTCCAGGCTGTATCTCAAGAACCGCTATAGCTAGACTTCTGAAATTTTCACAGATTGTGTATTTCTGGTGCCGCTATAACAACAAATACTAAAAACAAAATAAAGTTAATATTTAAGGGGGGCTCCCATACAACAAATGTGATTTTTTGGCCTATTTGGCTCGTAATCCATAATGGCAACATGTAGACACTTGAAATTTTCACAAGATCCTCAATTATATGTGTGTTTTAATATTTAATAACAAAATTAAAATAAAATAAATAAATAGAGGGGGCTCCCATTAAAAAAAAAACAGTACTAACCCTTCGTGCGAGAGTCCGACTCGCACTTGGCCGATTTTTATTAGATACGTTATGTCTTGTTAAACTAATCAATATGTAATGTTCCAGAGGTGACTGAACAGGAGGGTCAAGTCAAACCCGACTCGCCAAAGTTGGTTCACAGAACGTCCTCCATTACGACGTAAGTAAATTACAAAGTCATTTTAATTCACTTAACTTCTTAATACTTACCCTTTAAAGCGTTTTAGTTAAATTATTTATGTAGCGAATAAGTATACAAGGTCTGCTTGTCTCTGTCTGACTTATTGCAAAATCCACATCCATACTAATTTTATACGTTAATAATTATAAATTCGAAAGTGTCTGCCTCTTACCTCTTCACGCTCAAACCGCTGAACCGATTTGGCTGAAATTTGGTATGGAGATGCTTTGAGTCTCGGGAAGGGGCATAGGATACTTTTTGTTCCGGAAAAATGTACGGTTTTCTTGCGATATACGAATTTTGGCGCAACGGAGTTGCGGGTGTCATCTAGTACTAAATATTAAATAAAGACAGCAGACCGTGAATGAGAAAAGTAATGTTATCTTGTCTAAATATCTTTATTAGTAAGAGGGATTATCTTGCCTATTCGTATCGTACATTTTTGGGGGTAAAACCCACGGAGCTAATACAAAGAGGAGCTGGCCTAAGCAACTGTTCACTGTGATTTTCAACTAGGTCCTGACGTCATCATTGTGAGCGGGACTTAAGTCAGTACACTTTCAGCGTTTGTCAGGTGCACACGTAAGGAGACTCCCAATAAATTGGTGTTCTTTGCGTTTTTAACAAGGAAAGGATGAAGTATTGTTTTACAATGTCAAAGTTACTCAGACAGACGTTCTGATAATATAAATACCATCACATTTCATTTGTAAATGTAATTTAAATATAAAAGTTCTAGAACATTTTAGCTTTCAGCGTTAATTATACTACTTGACACTAGATGGCCAAACCTTTGAAAAATAATACATACGTAAATGCGTATAATTTTGCGTATGTTTATTGCAATAATCATACTTGAATACTGAAAACCCTATACACTTAGTCCTTAACACATTTAATAGCTAAAACCGTGATTATATAGCTTTTATTATTATATTACTTATAAACCGCCATCTTTCGTCATCTAGGATAACTATTTTAAACGTAACAAATATCCAGGGCCGTATTTAGAATTAAATTATTTGATTAAGTATCGCAATGACAGTTTTGTTTGCTAATGTTGACGCGCGCTGACATTTGGCCAGCCGGTAGGTTCGACAAACAAAAACGTTTTTGTTTGCGGACATTTCTTTTAAGTTTTTGTTTTAATTTTTTTGGTGATAATAATAGGTATTATTATGTGATATTATAATAGTAATTGATTAAACAT
Source organism: Cyaniris semiargus (assembly GCA_905187585.1). NCBI lineage: Eukaryota > Metazoa > Arthropoda > Insecta > Lepidoptera > Lycaenidae > Cyaniris > Cyaniris semiargus. The sequence goes on along the minus strand of LR994554.1, from coordinate 7,823,144 downwards.
TTTTTCATGAAAATTTTGGGCACGCTCAAAAATAAAAAAATAATGGGCGACAAATGTTGCTTTCCACATGTGACCCGTTTACTCGTTTGTCCTCTTATTTTACATTAAAAAATCGGTCAAAATGCTAACCCTAATTTTATTTATTGACATTAATTATAATATACATTTTTTAAAGTTCTGAGTACGTCCCATAATATTCAAGACTTGACATCTAGTGTAAAATAGCTGAACTACGTAGTAACATCAACATCGACCTAAGCTAGTAGTTTTGCTTTTAGCCAATAGATGAAATATTGAAAAGTGGGCGGAGCTTGACACCCCCTCACCCCGCAAATTGTCACGCGTCGTTTCATAAGGAAATTTGATTACCACACCTCCTCTTTGTATTAGCTCCGTGGTAAAACCTAACCTCATATCGTTTCCCGGGAATGTCGAAGAAATTGATTCATAGGCAGTTGACAGACCGAGACGTCATTTGGTCGGATTTTTTATAATTCATTAATTCTTGATTTGTCAGCTGGGTTTAACAAAACGCGACCAAATTACGTAGGTACACCATCTGCATATGAATCAACTTCTCTGATAGTAACTACACGATATGCGTATGTTTCAGGTCGGCCGGTGAAGCGGGCCTCGGTAGAATATTGTTGTCGTTCCGGTACAGCATGCAGAATCAAACGCTTTATATGGTTGTTCACAAAATCATGTAAGTACTCTAAACTTACAATAATACACACATTTCCTTTTCATTTTTCCTTTATAATATACTAATATTATACAGAGTGTAACAAAACTAAGTGATAATACTTAAGGGGGTGTATTGCAGCATTAAAAGAGCAATTTTTTTATGATTTGTATGGGCCAGCGCCCCAGATTCATGAGTTTGCCCATACAGAAGTAAAAAAAAAGTTACTCTTTCAGCGCTGCTACTTTTATAGTGAAGTCTATACAGGGGACACATACACATCCTGAATTATTATCACTATGTTTTGATACATCCTGTATATAAAGGCCATAGCAGCGTTTATACATAAACTCTGTAGCACGTGTTAAAGAGACAGAGTTTTTTTTTCCCATATTTAATATTACAATCTGTCTCCTGACATTGAGTATTTGTTGTGTTATTTAGATGACTTGCGCGTTACTTGACCAGCATCAATTACGCTCTATATCCCTGGTCGTCAAACTGCGGCCCGCGACAAAGTAAATTATTTGAATGTTCAACTATACTATACAATGGTTAAAATTACGCCATATTTAATGATAAACGTAACTGGCCAATTTTGGCCGGTTATCGTTAATGTTTAGTTAACAAATGCCAAAATAATAACCTAATCTAGTTGTTTTATGGTGTGAACTGGGCTTGATTACACCTATCGAGTAGAGTGGCGAGACAGTGTTCTCGACCAAAAAAATTTGCCGAGAGTACTGTCTCGCCACTTTACTCGGTAGGTGTAAAAAGGCATTAGTGTGGAACCGCTCTTGGAGCCTCTTGGAGCCTTTACATACACTGTGGCCCGGTGCTGGCACTCACATTATCATGTGTGGCCCTTGGCCAGTAAAGTGTGACGACCGCTGCTCTATATTATACGCAGCCTACAGTAGGTCCTGCGGTAGTTTTCTTTTGAGTCGCCTTAGTGGCTCGTCATTGCTCATTAGGTCTTTGGCATATACATTCGGATGATTTAAAATTTTCGAGTTGTACGTTTTTATTTTATCTTATATTTCTTGGTTAACTGTATTTATATTGAGGTCATGATGTGCTATATCATTACTAATGTACCAGGGAGCACTTGTTATCATTCTTAACATTTTTGTTTGAAATCTCTGAAAAATCTCAATGTTGGAGTTAGCAGCTGTACCCCACAACTGTATTCCGTAAGACCAAATTGGTTTTATTATTGTTTTGTATAGGAGTTTATTTGTAAGAGACAACTGAGATTCTCGTCTCAACATCCAGTACATTTTTCGGACTCGTTGGCCTAATGCTAGGCGTTTGGTGTAAATATCTTTTTTCCAGGTTAGTTTTTTGTCCAAGTACATTCCTAAGTATTTTGCCTCGTTGGCTTGAGGGACTGTTATACCATTTAATGTAACAGGTGGGCAGGTATTATGTCTGTTTGTAAAAGTAACTTGGACAGACTTCGTTTCGCCAGTCTACTAGCCATTTAGCTATTTGGTCTAAACTTTTTTCAAGTTTAGAAGAAGCCAGATCCGGGAGTTTATCAGTTGCCAGGATGACCGTGTCATTAACAAATGTTCCAGTTACAGTAGCACTTGAAGTTGGTAGGTCAGCTGTGTAAATGAGGTAGAGTTGGGGACCCATGACACTTCTCTGGGGCACTCTAGCCAGGATTTCATATAAGGGAGTTATTTCGTCATTTACTTTAACAAAAAAGTGTCTGTCTGCCAGGTATGACTTTATGATTTCATAATATCTTATTGGTAATATTTTTTTAATTTTAAATAGCAAACCTTCGTGCCATACACGATAAAAAGCTTGGGCTATATCTAGGAATGCAGCTGTACAGTATTGTTTTTTCTCAAGAGCTCTATTTATTTGTTTGACCAATCTATGGACTTGTTCTACTGTGCCATGTTTCTGCCGGAAACCGAACTGGTGGTCAGGTATAATATTTTTCTTCTTTATTATAGGTAGAAGTCTACTAAGAATTAAACTCTCCATTACTTTTGATGTGATCGGCAGCAAGCTTATCGGTCTGTATGATTTAACTTCGTCTGGATCTTTACCAGGCTTAGGTACCATTAATATCTGTGCTACTTTCCATTGTCTCGGGATCGCTGCAGTTCTTAATATTGAATTATAAATACAAGTTAGTAGGTGTATTCCTTCTTTGGGTAGTTCTTTTAGAGTTTTTTTGCTGTTATTAAGTCATAACCTGGAGCTTTGTTAAGATCAAGTTTTTCTTATAACTCCTTTAACTTCATATTTAGTGAAGCTTTTTATTTGGGGATCCAATTGTTGTGTTTCGAGTAGGCTCTACTTTACAGACTCCGAGTTCCGACATTGACGAACCTTGATCAAGGTTTGGTTGAAACACTTTTTTTAAGTGTTCAGCAAATGCTTGGGCTTTTTCAGTCATTTGCTGCCCAGGTACCGTCTGATTTGCGAATTGGAGGTTGAGATATAATGGGGCGTTTTAGATTTTTTGTAGCCTTCCAGAGCGAGTAATTTGTGGCAGCGCTTTCTAGGTTTTCAAGGTAAGTTTGGATTGATTGATTTCTGTTGTCTTTAAGTAATGTCTTTAGTTGGGCTGTAATCTTATTAAATTTTGTTTTGTCACGTGGGTACCGAGAGGTTTGCCACTGTTTTCGTGCTTTACGTTTTTCAGCAATCATCTCTCTAATATTAGCTGAATAGGGTTGAGATGTGGGAATGCTGATTGTTGCACGCAATTATTAAAATGTTCAACTGCATATTCTATATCATCCATAGTTTTAAGTGGGAGATTAAGGTCCATTGTAGCTGCTATTGTTTCGCGATACAAGTACAAGAGACAGAGATGAGTCGATATTGATTTTGTATAATCTAATATGTTAATACTAAAAATGTTGTACCAAACAGGAATATACCGCTAAAGGATCCCAACAACGTCCCCGACCCGTATGTGAAGCTGTATTTGCTGCCGGGCAGATCGAAGGAGTCCAAGAGGAAGACAGTGGTAGGACTTTTTTCCTGTTGTAGCTTGTAAACAGCAGTTACTGTTTGTATTGTTATTTATAGAAATTGTTACAAATTGTTTTACCCTTTAGCAAAATGTTACTCAAGTAACACAGTTACGAATTATCTATTCAATAGCGCTTTGATTCGTTGACCAATAAGAAGCGATATTGAAGAGATTGAATACAAATATAACTCGAAAACCTTACATAGAGAATAGATAAATCTCGGAATTTGCCTTATCGTAAATTAAAGACGTGAGTGGAAGAACCAGATAACTAACATTGTATAACATAAGCACAATTACAAATTTTTCCCTTATAATATTAAACAAGCCTTGTAACTTACCTACTTCATCATCTGGCTAACCACAGGTTTTTCACTCCATTTCTGGAAAAAAACGGCAATTCGTTAACAGCTGTTACTTACCAGCTTCTTTCATTAACGTCTTCAATTGTAACTGATTATTCTTTCGATTTATACTTTTTAAAACTTAAATCAAAAAGTCGTAACGTGAAAGTGAACAGAAAAGCCTTTAATTAAAGTTTATAAATAATAGCGGTCGCCCGCGGCTTCGCCCGCGTGGATGTCGGTTACCGCTGCAAAAAGCCTACCCAGGAAAGACACGGTCAGCAAAATGATTCCCAGGTCACTTCACAGACACGTCGAAACTAACATCGACGACGCAGTCATTGTCCGCAGGCTGCACAGATTGTCTTTCTGTGGATGTTAAAGGAGCCGACCTCGCGTCTGAGCCGCGCGGGTACCTTACTTATAGATCTAAACTCCCCTCCCGGCTCCTGCACGCGCACCCCCGCCTTGGTGACGCCCACTTCGCAACGGGCCGTGCAGCAGAAATCGTAATATTTTAATATCGCCATAACTTCAAAACCAAACGTCCAATTTTAATCATTCGAAGACCAAATATTATCTACATAAATTGTACTTGAGATGAAAATTTATTTTGATAAGGATTAATAGCATGAGTAAAATAAACGCGTTTAAATGTAGTCCAACAAAAATCAAGATTTTTAAATAAAAAAATGGTTGTTGTGCCTCACTCGACATAGATAGGTCGGACTTTTTTGTAGATATTGATTAGATCTACAATTAATTAGAACATTTTATGGTTCTATATTTTATAGTTTAAGCAGCATACGCAAAATAAATAACTTTTCTGGTTGATTTTCTACACCTTGTGTCCGAAAAACCCAAATATGTTACGGAACCCTATTTTTTTTTCAGAATAAAATTTAGCCTATGTTACTCATGGATAATGTAGCTTTCGAATGGTGAAAGAATTTTTCAAATCAGTCCAGTAGTTTCGGAGCCTATTCCATTCAAACAAACAAACAAAAAATCAAATCTTTCCTCGTTATAATATGAGTGTAGACAACTAACAAGAAAACTGGCATTATGATATGAATGCACTGAATCGCAGGTGGTGAAAGACAACTGCATGCCGGAGTACGACGAGCAGTTCGAGTGGGTGATCCCGCACGCCGAGCTGCACTCCCGCCAGGTCGAGATCACCGTCGCCACGCATAAGGGCTTCCTCGGCGGCAGCCCCGTTATAGGACAGGTAGGCCCTTTGTTTCTACTTTTATGAACGCACAGAAGTTAAGCCAGCACTACCCCACCTCTTATTACAGGATCCCTAGAAAGGGCGGTATACTTCTTGTTAGTAAGGGGGTGCAGCTGCAAGGAGTACCCATATTTTTAGGGTTCCGTACCCAAAGGGTAAAAACGGGACCCTATTACTAAGACTTCGATGTCTGTCTGTCTGTCTCCAGGCTGTAACTCAAGAACGGTAATAGCTAGAGATGAAATTTTTACAGATTATGTAATATGTATATCTGTTGCCGCTATAACAACAAATACTAAAAACAAAATAAATTAATATTATTAGTACTTATATATAATATTATGATATTTATTATTTACAACAACAACAACAACAAATATACTTTATTGTGCACAAACATAACAGTGAAATTTACATTATTTAATAAATGAGACATGTACACAAGGGCGGCCTTATTACTTAAAAGCAATTTCTTCCAGGCAACCCTTTAACAAATTTTATAGAGATGATGTATTTACAAGAAAAAGGTGATGTGCAAAAGTACATATTATATAAAATATATTTATAATAATATATATGCATAATACTACATATATACTATAATACTACATATACCTACTATACTACTATAATATACTATAATAATAATCATAATAATTAGTGTATATAATATATATGACTAATACTAATAATAAATAATAATACGTACTATATATTGTGTATATAATACTGTAACTATTATTGATTGACAGATATATCATAATAATAATTAAATAGCAACGACTTAAAGCGATTCAAGGTTTCAGCTTGCCTTATATGATCTGGTAAGGAATTCCATAGTAAAATAGACTTAACGGTAAAGGAGGAATTGAAATATTTAGTGTTATGGGCGGGAACGTTAAGGAGAAGTTTTGAATAGGAACGAAGCTCTTTTTTATCGTAATTGTGAAATACAAAATTGTTTTTTAAATAAGTAGGATAATGTGAGTCAAATAAAATGTTATAGAGTAAGGAGAGTACACGGAAATCACGGCGATATCGGATTGGGAGCCACTTAAGCTTGATGCGGTATTCGGTGATATGGTCATATTTTCGTAAACCAAAAATAAACCTTAATGCGAGATTTTGCAGACGCTCGAGCTTATTTAGTTGATCTTCAGTTAAATTAATAAAACAAGCATCGGCATAATCTAGTAGAGAAAGAAACAAAGACTGTGCTAAGACTACTTTTGTTCGTGTAGGAAGAACATATCGAAGGCGTTTTAAGGAATACCAAGTTGAAAATACTTTCCTACTGATTTCTTGAAGTTGTGGCTTCCAAGATAAGTTGTCATCGAAAGACACACCGAGATTTTTTACAACTTTACTAAATGGGATTGTAATACCATTGATAAGGACGGGAGGTAAGGAATTGCAGTCAATCCTGGAGACCAACCCTGGGCTGCCAATTAATATTAATTGTGTTTTTGTGGGATTAATAACAAGACCGTGATTCTTACTCCATTCACAGATCGTCAACAAATCGTTATTTAATTTACCGATAGCTGAATGAAGACCGCCTAATTCTGACTGGATATATACTTGCAGATCGTCAGCATACAGATGGTAAAAAGATGTAATTGAAGTTATAATGGAGTTGAAAAATAAAGAAAATAAAAGTGGTGACAATACTCCTCCCTGTGGTACGCCGCAAAGTATATTACTCCAGTCAGAAAAGCTATCAGATAATTTGACTCTCTGTTGCCTTCCTACGAGGTAGCTACGAAGCAACCCAATTACTGTTGGCGAGATGTTACAGGACGCTAGTCTGCTTAAAAGGATGTCGTGGTCAATACAATTAAAAGCGTTACTAAAATCCAGTAACATGAGAATGGTAAGTTTCTTTTGGTCCATGCCTAATCTCACATCGTCAGCTACCTTAATTAAAGCCGTGGTCGTACTGTGACCAGTGCGAAAGCCAGATTGCAACGGAGTAAGCAGACTATTGTGCACAACATATTTTGTGAGCTGTTGATGTATTATTTTCTCCAGGACTTTGGATAAATAGGGTAGGATCGAAATAGGACGGAAATCAGACAGAGTTTTGGGACAGGAAGACTTAGGTAAGGGAATAATGTAAGCTGTTTTCCAGGCATTAGGAAAGGTAAGGGACTCTAAACAGGAATTAAATATGTGTGAGAGAATAGGTAAAATGATATCTAAAATTGGAATGACCATACTACGACTATAATAATATATATTTATATAAATATATATTATTTATTTAGTTCATTTAAAATATAGTATCCAAATATAGTATAGTATGTATTTATTACTGTTTATAGTATGTAATTGTACTTTGCGTCTACCTCATCTTGTCTCAACATCACCCAAAGGTTGGCTAGAAGAAAATGCCTAAAGGCATTAAGCCCGCCTCTGTACCTTTATGTGTGCAAAAAGTATAATAAAAAAAAAATGTCTTACAAAATAAGATGTTATTTTATGTTTTTATTGTTACAGATTATATTGTACTTAAATCAGTATGATTTTCGTGAAGCTAAAACTGAATGGTTCGACCTCCTGCCTGAATCGTCACCCAGAGACTAAAACAATTTGTTTTTGTCGCTTTTTGCATTACTCACTGTCACTGTATTACTATTTTATATAACACTTTTATTATTCTAATTTTTTAGTTTTATAAATCGATGTGATTGGAGTCGTTTGTAGCATTTACAATTAGTTTTAAGTTTAAACGAAAGAGTCAAACAATTTCTCAAATGTTCATGTTAAATAAATCTGAACTTTTATTTATTGATGTTATCTTTTTATAGGTAATCAAATTATATTTAAAATAACTTTGTTGTTCTAAATGTGCTGTTAATGTGATGTTTAATATTTTTGCTTTTGTTAACTAAAAGAAATGAATCTTAAAAAGAATATCACTTTTTGTATACTTTCATGTTAGCTGATGCTTTTCTACAAAATAAACATTTATTTTCTTTCGTTTTTGTTTTTTATAATTCCCCAGATGACAGTTACATTTCAAGGCTAGCTACAGATTATCCCTTAGAATATACATAATATTACTTATATGATATATCCTACATAATATAAAAGCATAACAAAATACAGCTATTAAGTATATTGATTTAAGAAATAAAAAAAAATTAGATTTACAAAATACTTAATTTATTATTATAAATCACATTCAGATCAGTAGAATGCAAGCCCGAATATTACATTTGTAACAGTCTTGTAGAATTAACTCACACTTAATACACTATTATTTTCAGCGTTCTAATGTATTGGGGGTAATTTTTTGGGCTATTATTTTTCCGTATCCTCCTCGGCCTCCGTCGTAGTCGGTACGGTATTCATCGCGAACCTGAAAGTAGAATTCCATCAAGAAAGTATTTTAGGGATTTTGGATTTTTCAATTTAGCAGAAACCCTTTTTAGGCTTCCGTACCGTAAGGGTAAAAATGGAACCCTATTACTGAGACTTCGATGTCTGTCGGTCTGTCTGTCTCCAGGCTGTATCTCAAAAACCGCTTTAGCTAGACTTCTGAAATTTTCACATATTGTGTATTTCCATTGCCGCTATAATAAGAAATACTAAAAATAAATATTTAAGGCTCCCATACAACAAACGTGATTTTTTGCCCTTTTTTCCTCGTAATCAATAGTGGCAACAGGTGGGCACTAAAATTAAAATAAAATAAATATTTAAGGGGGGCTCCCATACAAAAATATTTTTTTTGCCTATTTTTGCTCTTAAATGGTACGGAATCCTTTGTGCGTGAGTCCGGCTCGCACTTAGCAAATTTTTAGGGTTCCGTACAAAGGGTAAAAACGGGACCCTATTACTAAGACTTCAATGTCTGTCCGTCTGTATGTCCGTCTGTCTGTCTCCAGGATATAAGATACAGTCTCAAGAACGGTGATAGCTAGAGAGTTGAAATTTTCACAGATTATGTATTTCTGTTGCCGCTATAACAACAGATACTAAAAACAAAATAAATTAAATATTTAAGGGGGGCTCCCATACAACATACTTGATTTTTTTGTCATTTTTTACTTTATATCAAAAATGGCTACACGTAGGCACTTGAAATATTTACAAAATACTTAATAGTATTAGAACTTTAATAATTAATAATAAAATTTAAAAAATAAATATTTAAGGGGGGCTTCCATACAAAAATACATTTTTTTTTAATTTTTTTGCTCTTAAATGGTACAGAACCCTTCGTGCGCGAGGCCAACTCGCACTTGGCCGATTTTTGTTATATCTTTTACTGGTTTAATTGGACATGCATATCCATAAAATTTCAAGTGTTACATGCCTATATCTTAATTGAAACAAATTTATAGAAATTAGAAACAGTAATAACACTTAACAATTAAAAATGTATGAATACAGATTTAAAGCTACAGTCAAAACCGTTTATGGCGACATCGTTTAGAACAACATACCGGTTAAATTGACCAAAATCAATGGTCCTGGCTAAATCCTATATGACTGCCTCATCAAAAAACCATTTTACGACATTGTTTACTACGACATACCGCATTAAGCGACCACATTTGGTTAATGTTTTTGGAGAATTATATCTGTAGAACGACCGGGATTGGCTCAATCAATCAAATCAGTCTATTGCAGTGTGTGCACCAGCTACGGAGGATGATATTGTAAGTGAAGTTCAAGAGGAAAATGAAAACGAACAGGAATACTCGGAAGGACAATAATTTACAGTGCCAACTTTGATTGACGGTCTCAATGCTGTTAGTGTATTACGAAAGATTGTTCTTTTTAATGAACAGTTCCACATGTAAGGAAATTGTGACTATACGCTGATTAAAATCCAACGTGAATTACAAAATGTGTATGCACAACAGAAGTGTTCCAAACTAAAATTAAAGATTATACAAAAATGATGGATAAATGATATTGTTCTTTTATATTATACATTTGTATTGAAGTAAACAAAATGTGGTTTAATTTCCTACATGAATATACATATTATTTTTCCTATTAATACCTGTCACTGGTGGTTACAACTATCGGTTTTTACGACTAAATATGAGTCCCTTCGATGTTGTTATATAAAACAGATTTTGACTGTAGTATATTCTTGTGACAAAAACATCTGACTTAATATTCAAAGTCAGTTCATATATCAAAAAGGAAAATGTTCTTTACCTGTCCACCAGTTTTACCACGGCCATATTGTCTGCCTTCTATGAACCCAGCATCCCAATCACATCTTATTATTCTGTCATCCAATCGAGTTCCATTTATGTACCTGAAATTTAACACATTCAATATGAAAAAAGTAACTTCCAAACAAACCAAGCACTCCTCACTGATCTTGTTACCAACCTCATACAATCCTCTGCATCTGGCCTGGAGTAATATTCAACAAAGCAAAAACCACAAGGGGTCTTCTTATACTTATCTAGACCCATTATAACTCGGCGTATATCTCCACATCTTGAAAATAAATCGTAAATTTGTTCTTCTGTAGTGTAAAAGGAAAGATTTCCGATATAAAGTGTGGACGATACACGAAGCAACTTTTCTTGTTCACTTCTTGAACCCTAAAACATTATCATTGTAATTATACGTTAAGAGCCTATGGTGCTAATGAAATTAGTTAGAAATAGTGTTTTAAATCATAATTTACCTTAAAATGTTGGTCACGATATGAACTAATTTCAATAGAAGAGCTCATAGAGTCATAACTTCTTTTCATTGCTGCAGGTAGTGTAGGAGTCTTATTTCGATAAATTAAATAATATTGATTTTTAAACTAAAATAAAGACTTTTGCTAAATAGAAATTAAAGACTTTTAACTGTAATCTGAGAAATCACAATTTATTAAATACAAACTTGCGTAGCAACTAGTAGCAAGCTTGGTACCTTATTTTAATTTTTGACAAGTAACACTTGGCAAATGGCAGTATTGAGTTATTGACGCATTATTGACAGTGCAATTTTTAAATCTCCTTCTTCTTCTTGTAACAAACAAATAACTCATTATATTCCACATAAGAGGTGCAGTAGTACTGAACCTTTTTTTAAACGGGCCACAGCCCACAAGGCACAAACGCGTTTTAGTTTTGGAATCGCGAGCCGTAACCACACTACCATAACTTTCTTCAAACTTGGCGATTTTAAAGTGGAAAATTCTCACAACTTTAACGACGACTTTAGAGTATTTTGCCGGTGAACGTGAATTTCAAAGTGGTTTAACTCCACGGGGGTCAGGGGCACTAACAAAGTCCCGGTGAAATACCTAGTTAGTAAGGTATATTTGAGTGATAGACGAACGGACGGATAGAGAGTCTGACGAAGGGATGCCGGATGGACAGGGAGAAAGGCGAACGCATTGAGAATTTGAGATAGACTTTAGGAGAGAGCCTTATATCGGTGTATAAGCGTCAAAAGCGTGTAATGTTATGTTCTACTTACCAGAACATAACAAAGGAGTCGGTCTGCATATTTCATGTAATAAAAGTATTAATAAAGGTTTTTAGTGAGCATTTTATGCTAGACATTGTTGAGTTTTGTGGTTCCGCTAAATAATAAACCATAAGAACGGCTAATGAATGCCTCAAACACGTGGATTTGACATTAAATACGTAAGTTTTGAACAACGTTTTTTGAGCTTTTCAATCGGTATTTTTTGTAAGCTAAAAAGATTATTTATAAGTTTAATAATCCCTTATTCCTGCTATATAAGGCATTAGTCCTAAAAATGTCACATCAATTAATAATTTGGCTACAAAAATTGCATAGCTTTTTAGGTGTGTTTACGGATTCTCATTACTTGTTATCGATATCATGAACTAAATGACTTTCTTTTCTGGATTATAATGTGCTTCGAAATGATCTACAAATAGAAATATTCAAGAAAATACACGCATACTACTTGTATGAAAATAAGCACAAAATGGCCACGCGATAACGGGCTAAGATTACATCTATACTATAATACTTTATCTATGGGCGAACGGATAGACAGACAGACTACGAGTCTCGCTCAATGACAACTCGCTCCGCAAAGCTTTTAGACAAGTAATAGGGTTATTTATGATAAATAATAAGAAGTTATTCGTATTTCGATCATACATTTATTATAAAATTATTTAAAATAATTAAGTAATAAGTTTTTTATTACACACTAGACGTTCCGCGCGGCTTCGCCCGCGTTAATTAAATATTTCACAGACAAATCAGTCTACAAAAAATAGCCTATGATCCTTCACGTGGTCTACTTTCTATCTGACCCAAATAACAGAAAAATTGCTCTAGTAGTTCGTAAGATAAGCCCTTTCAAATAATTTCCCCCGTTTTTTCCACATTTCCTTCTATTTCTTCGCTCCTATTAGTCTTAGCGTGATAAAGTATAGCTTATAGCCTTGCTCGATAAATGGGCTATCTAACACTGAATGAATTTTTCAAATCGGACCAGTAGTTCCTGAGATTAGCGCGTTCAAATAAGCCCTTTCAAATAATTTCCCCCCGTTTTTTCCACACTTTCTTCTATTTCTTCACTCCTATTAGTCTTATCGTTATAAAATATAGCTTATAGCCTTGCTCGACAAATGGTCTATCTAACACTGAAAGAAGTATTATAATAAAGTACTCTGTGCTGAAAGAATTTTTCAAATCGGACTAGTAGTTCCTGAGATTAGCGCGTTCAAATAAGCCCTTTCAAATAATTTCCCCCCGTTTTTTCCACATTTTCCTCTATTTCTTCGCTTCTATTAGTCTTAGCGTGATAAAATATAGCCTATAGCCTTCCTCGATAAATGGACTATCTAACACTGAAAGAATTTTTCAAATCGGAGCAGTAGTTCCTGAGATTAGCGCGTTCAAACAAACAAACAAACAAACAAACAAACAAACTCTTCCGCTTTATAATATTAGTATAGATTATAACATTTTCAAATTTTCGGGGTTTGTAAGTACTAAGTACGTAATATTTTATGCTTTAAGTCGATGCTTAAGTTATAAAAATATAAGTATTTACAAATTACTCAACCAAAATATATTACCAAGAAATCTATAGTTACAAACTTTCAATACTGATTTTATACAATTAATATTATTTACATTATATTATGCTATTATAATAATGCGTTCATGCAATTGTAGTCCTTTTTGGGTAACTTAATATTGGTACCCATATTATAACTTAGTTGTACATATATGAAGGTGCTCCATCACCGGGAGCATTCGCTTGTAATGTAACGTTACAGAGTCGAGCATTGCAAAGCGCACCTTGTAATGATACAAAACCGAGCATTACAATGCGCACCTTGTAATGATACAGTGTGTAATATTTTGATACAACTAGTAACATCAACTAGCTATGGAATGCTCAAAGTCGAATGTTACATTACACGTGTAATGTAATGCTCAAAAACGAATCTATAATGTTACATTACAAGTGAATAATCGCGGTGAGGGAGCACCTCTAGATATTAAATAAATTTGAATGATTGTAAACAAATTAAAAATAATGTAAATGCCACTAACTTTGGCACAAAAGTTGTGGTTGTCATCATAAAGTTCATTAAATTTATAACAAATGAAATTAATACTTATAGTCAGGGAGCCCTAGAACAAATTTTTTTTTGATAACTAACAAGCTAATTTTTTGTGAGTAGCTTCATTTTGATAAGACATACAACTTTTTTATTTGCGTAAAATCTTGAAAATGGTAGCTAACAGAGATAGAAAGGATTTCATACTTTGATTTGATGGTCCTAAAATATGGATTGTTCTATTTGTAGGACAATGTTACTATTAAATTATATAACTATTAACCTACCTATATAAAAAATCAGCTGGTTAGGGTTCCGGTTTAGGGTTCTGTAATCAACAAAACTTGGTTGACTACGGTACTCTAAAACGGAACATTAACCAGCAGATTTTTGTATATTGATACCTGGTTAATAGTTATATAATTTAAAAGTAACATTGTCCTACAAATAGAACAATCCATATTTTAGGACCATCAAATCAAAGTATGAAATCCTTTCTATCTCTGTTAGCTTCCACTTTCAAGATTTTTCGCAGATAAAAAAGTTGTTTGTCTTATCAAAATTAGCAAGTTATTAATAAAAAAAAATTGTTCTAGGGCTCCCTGACTATTAATTTATCTAGCTTTAAGTAAAACTATAGTCAAAATGAAATAAGGTGTCCCCAGCGGTCATTGACCGTTTTAATCTAGGAGCTATATAAAAATGCTAGCTCCATATTCAGTTAAGAAAAAAAATTGTTATAATATATAATGATACATGGGCGTACCCAGGTAGGGGCAGGGGGGCTGCTCGCCGCACCGCCGTTTTTGAGGCCTGTCCATATAAATCTATACATTGGAACGCGTTGCCGCCGCTCCCACCCCGCTGCCTGCTGATTTCGAGACTGAAGCCTTAGAATGATATTCTCCAAATTGTTATGTGCTTGAAGTGATATACTTCATACTCAGTTCTCATCTAGTATGAATCAAATACGATATCGCCCTAAGTGAACCCCTAGACGATCAATTTTATTGTGCAATATCATTGAACAATAGTATTGAACACTTTATTTGACAATAAGATTGAAAGGCGGGCGCGTTCAATATCAACCCTAGACGGTCAATAATATTGGACAATAGGTAATATTGCACAATAAAATTGATCGTCTAGGGCTAGCCCGCTAAGACTAGAAACATCTCTCACTTCATGGTCAATCGCGGTTCGTATAGAAAACGATGAATTATGACATGTTTTTTGAAAGGGGTTAATGACCGCTACGGACAGGATTCAGCATTACGAGAATAACATGTAATCAGTTTTACGAATAGCTAATTAAAGTAACTTATAAACGTTCATATTAGATTGTAGAAAAACTTTGCTAAAACATTTGACAACCACTGTACATACAAAAAATTCAATTGATTTTGACGTTCAATAATATTATAATAATATTATAACCAAATGACGAGATATTATCTCGTCACTTGGTTAACGCCATAATATACAACTTGAGCTATTCGGTTATTGCAATCACTTCTATAGTCATTATAGCAATTTGTAAAACAAGCAAATATTATGTGCTCGATCAGATGACGTCATTCATAAATCATAGTTATTATGAATCATAACGCGCGAGGGTCTTTCATTTTGATACAGACTACAGTAATACTAAGTATGTACCTACATACATACATACATAATTTCTTTGCGTGTATCGCTTCATGTCTAGCCAATTTATTCTGGTAAGTAGGGTTGCCAGGTCGCTAAATCGAAAAGCCGGACATAGCAGTCAGCTTAGCCCCCTGGCTAACATCCGGACATTTGTATGAAAAAGCCGAAAACTTTCGGTGTATCTTGATTCTCAGTATAGCACGCACGTTCGGCAGCGCATTGACAATTTTTCTGTTTTAATAAAACAATTGAACATCTAATGGATCAAATTTTATACACCTAAATTAATATAATATTTAGGTGTAAAACCATCAAAAATTAATAGGATTTTCATATAAAATCATAGATTCAGAGCCCTACAAAAGCCGGACATCCTTTAATTTTGGCCGGACATGCAACCAAAAAGTCTGACTGTGTCCGGCTTTATCCGGAAGCCTAGCAACCATACTGGTAAGCGTCTTCTGCGATTAAATCTCTTTTACGAGTGACATGCCAGTTATTCACAAATTGGTTTATGCTATCGGAAAATCAGAAGTGACCTAAGTGAATCATAGTTTAGAACACTAGACAAATTGTAACGCGTTATTAAAATCGCATCATCTGCGTGCCGAGTGCGAGTTTTTGTCACTGTTCGCCATGAAGTATAATACTATCCCTTATTTACGACAATGTCAAAGCAGCGCCCCTAGTGGCAAAACTGTAATACTGGCTTCTCACGGTGCTTAATATCACGAGCCGCGCCGCGCGGAGCCGATTTCTACGAGCGAGCACGAGCCAACAGGCGAGTCCGCGCTACCCATTCTCACGGCGCGGACGCGCTTGCTCGAGCCAACCCGCGCGACCCCTATCACACGGCGCGTGGCTCGAGCTGGCGCGGCGCGGCTCGTGATATTACGCGCCACGAGAAGCCAGCATAAGACGCGGCACGGAACTTCATAAAAATTTTGTGTTGCAAAGTTTTGCATCTCTTCCCTCGACTTACGGTCTAAATTTTAGTTAGCTTTACAGTGAGTAGCGACTAAAAACTCGCACTGGACATTTTGGGCGGCTGGGACGAGTCGGTCATAGGAAATGGCAGGCGCGTTTGGGGACGGCCTTCTTCTTGAGCGCGGCTCGCACGGCCTCCTCGAACACCTGGTGCACGTTGGTCCGCTCCAGCGCCGAGCACTCCACGAACTGGGCAGCACTGAAACGGATATAATGATGTTTTAGGACGAGTTATATCGTAACTTATAATAGGTCAAATTGAAAAGACGTGGATCTTGTTATCATGATAAAAAAAACATAGAATAGTATAGTAGGACGTTTATGATGGTAGCATATATTATGTAGTTAGAACCAACATTTAAGGGGCGTTTTTGTTTGCCCTTTTTACCCGGCTCCCACGCGGTCGCCCATAACTGCCATAAGCCGCTACTGACTTTCAAACGAAATAATTTAAAATCTCCAACAAACAATACGTAAATTTCTCTCAATTGGAGCATATCAGTTTCGCTTTATCAACATGTGCTTGATAATGTCGCGGACGATAGCGCAGTATCCGTGCGATAGGCCCCACATTTTTCAACATGGCACACAGATTACAATTTACTTTTGTATTGTTATCCTTTCCTTACTTCCGTTTGTAAATAAATAAAAAACTGTGTTCTTTATTTTTTTGTTTATATATTTGACATTGGTAAGGATGGGGCTATATAAGTTTCACTCACCGTATCCTCTTTTTCAATTGTTTTCCCTCGTGTGTTGTTACGACATCTTCTTGTGATGACCGTAAGTCTATTTTAGTTGCTGCAACAGAAAACATAGCTACATTACTGTAATACTTGACATTCGAACGACTTAAATCATAAGGTAACTAGTTTATGTATTTTATTATTTATACTACGTACGATAATTGTAGAGGAGTACCATGCTACATACCAAAACCAGCTCGAAGATCATAATGTAGCCAATACAACAAGTAGAATAACAATGCGGTCACATGCCACAGTAGCATCCAAGTATCTGATAAGGGATTGACCTTTTGAGCTATGTTCAAATAATTCTCATGACACAAAGGATTTATTTCCTGAATTTTACATTTGTAGATAGATGCTGATAAACATACATATTTTTTCTACCTGTTTTTCATCCTTCGAGTAGAAACTCTACAATGGTACATTTCTTCGTAGAATCATGAAAAGTTCACTACGTCTTGAAGGTTCAGAGTTATACTATCGCCTCGTACATTCTATAAGAGTGGCCCATCATCCATATGACTCATGTTCTTGGCATAAAGTTCCTGTGAAAACTAGGAAATAAAAAACTCTGGAAGCATTACACTTACCGACTAGGACGATTGGTACGTTGGTGGCGAAATGTTTGAGCTCCGGGTACCATTTGATTGTAACGTTCTCGTAGCTCGGCCGGCTCGCCACCGAGTAGCATACTACGAAGCAGTTTGTCTGGAAATTAATACGTTTCGTTTAGTACAACTTATTAACTTACGGATAGTTCGCGCTTTAGCAAACGACGTGAAGCGGCGACACACTACTTTTTTTTGTTGTTTTCTATGAAATTCCTTCAAAAAAAATTGTGTACTTAACTCTACGAATAAACTTAACTACTTACTGAAATTATATCACAAAAATTGTCTCTCATATTAACTCAACAAATCATTGCCTATAACGTATGTAAGCTAATCAGGCTAAGCGAGCTAACCTTCAACACAACTGTAATTTTATCTCGTCCATGTTCTGTCTATATGTAGAAGTCTTTTGTAATTTGATTTATAGAGAATTGAGCATTGTATAGCTTACAGGTATAATATATATTGAAGATATAGGTATGGTTCACCAAGGGTTTTAACCTGTTCAGTTGCTTAGTTTGCTCAGAAACTGATTCTCAAGGATGATCTGTTTATTTACACACCTCCGATAATAAATAAATCTTAACGCTGCCTATAAGCACACCGAAGACGCTACGATTGGGAAAAAGCGGATGGCAGGTCCACACGGCAAACGAAAGCACGTTATCTTGGATTTTTCTCTATAGCTTTTTCGTAGTCGTAATCAGTAGGTATGCTAAGTGCTAACGCTCTCGAGGAGGAGTTTATTGGGATAGAGGCGGTTCTGACTCCTCCCATTTTTTAGTCCCGCCCCTTATTGGGATGTGAATCGGGGAGTGTTATATTCTGTACTGTATTTTGTACTATCGGGGAAGTGGATTCATATTTCATAAGCAGATGGCGGATCTACATAATTCGGTCGCGTTAAGTCAAATCCATCCGACCGATCACAGCTAACATTGAATTGACATAATCCAACCAAACAACGAAGGTCTGTCATCTGTCTATGAATGAATTTCTTCGATGGTACATACGTGTGTGTAGGACAGCGGCCGCAGTCGCTCATAGTCCTCCTGTCCTGCTGTGTCCCACAGCGCCATCTCCCGCACCTCGCCGTCCACGTCGATGGTGCCCGTGTAGTTGTCGAACCTGGAAACGGACAGCACAAATTATTACAACTAAAATGTCACAACTAAGTTCGTCTAGAAAGTCCTGTCCTTTCCAGGCTTTTACCATACCGTTTGTTATGTATAGTTCATTTTTGGCGATAAAAAATAGTCTGATGGCCTTTCCCGGGTCTCAAAGTATCTATACTAAATTTCATCTGAATCGGTTCAGTAGTTTCCGTCTAAAGGGATAGCAGATTGCAAATATATTTTCGCTTTCTTAACATAAGTATGAATTTCTAATGTGGATCATATTATATAGGTATCCAAGTTGACCCAAAAAATGTAAAACAATAAGTGGACAGGCACTGAGTTCTAAATACTACGTAGTACTTATAACTCAGTGTGGACAGGTTTACCTACTTTATGGTATGACTAATCGGAATACCAGGATTGCGAATCGATACAAAGATGGATTATGAGGAAGTGCGTACTCCGGTACCTACTGGCATAGGAGGAAACAACAAACCCGTACAATACAACAATGCCAAAGTGTTTGATTTTATAAATAGTGCCCGGCCGATCGGTCAGTTCAGCGACAACCAGACAATCATAACTGCACGCATTCCCGACCGGAAATAGCGCGCCATTTGTAATTTGCTTCACCGACACTTTGTTCTAATCAGATTTCATCATTCCATTCATCCACCCTGGCAACGCGTGCTAAGATGGAATGATAGTCCTAAATCCTTATCCTACACAATGAGTGCAGGATAGCTAAGAATTAAAATGTTAATCGTACATAGTGTTAACTGTTAACGAAATGGAACGCTCAGTTCACAAATCATTAGTCGAACAAGGCAGTTTTTATGGGACCCTATTAGGACTTCGCTGTCTGTCTTTTTTGCCTCCAGGCTGTATCTCAATAACCGCTATAGCTAGACTTCTGTAATTTTCCCAGATTATGTATGGGAGCTCCCCCACAGACCTATAAATTAAAATGTTTCCTTTTTCATTGAGCTCCCCTTAAATTTTTTTTTTAATATTGTTGATATAGCGACAACAGATATATCTGTTGTCGCTATAACAACAGATAGATTTTTTTGCCTTTTTAGGGTTCCGTAGTCAACAAGGAACCCTTATAGTTTCGGTCTGTCCGTCTGTCTGTCCGCGGTTTTGCTCAGACTATAGGACCTACAAAGCTGTAATTTAGCATGAATGCACATAATATTAAAGATGCAGACAAAATAGTACATAGAATCCTAAAAAAAAATTTTTTTATGGTACCTCCCCTACACATCAAGCGAGGATTTTTTTTGCGTCCACCCCACCGTGTGGGGTGTCGTTGGATAGTTTTTTTTTTTTTTTTAAATATGATGAGTATTCAAAGATCATTTCCCGATTTAGAGATCCATTTGTGAAATATGAAGTTTTAAAGTGGAAAAAATCGTTAAGAGTCCAGTGTCTCCCCTTCTACCAGCTAAACGGTAATTGTTTCTGAAAATGTGAAAAAATTCACGGGAGACGGAAATATGCTGAATTTAAAAGGAAAACTATCACGGCTAAGAAAACTTCAAAAGTTATTGAGTAATAGTCGATCAACTAAAAAAAATGTTTTCGGCGAAGTATAAAGGAACTTTTCGTTCAAATTCCTTTGGACGGAACTGAGATTATGTTGTTAACTTACTTAGTGTAAAACACGTTATAAATGTACATTCATTGACCATACAAAAAATAAAAATTATCAATAACTAGCGGTACTACGGAACCCTATATTGCGCGTGGCCCGACACGCACTTGGCCGGTTTTATTTGCTCGTAAATCGTAATCAATAATAGCAACAGCTAGGCACTTGACATTTTCACAAAATCCTTAATAATAATTATATTTGTATTTTAATTTTTAATAATAAAATAAAATAATTTTAAGTATTTAAGGGTGGGCTCCCATATAAAAACACATTTTTTTGCCTACTTTTGCACTATAACGGTACGGAACCCTTCGTGCGCGAGTCCGACTCGCACTTGGCCGATTTTTTAAGTATTGAATTCCAAGACAAATACTTGGAATGCTCGCTACAATGTTTTGTCATAAATCTTATAAATAATGTGATTTCTTGCCACAAATCAAATTATGCAATAAATTATTTCGAATTTCATCCATTGCTCTTTCAACCAGTTTTCTAAGTACCTACTCGCTACGCTCGCTCTCTTTGCGGATAAGTATTTTAAAAAATAAATTTATGTTAAATCACTGACACATAAGTACTACATAATATATCTAGGTGTTAAATATTGAAGAGAAAAGTGAATATATTTTAGCTTGGTCGTCCTCCTCGTCAACACAAAACATTACGCCCAGAAGACTCGCTACGCCACTGACCGATAGTATCCCAAAAGCAGCATTTACAATAATTTTCCCCATTGTTTATTAGGTAAGTACTCATTTACAATACAAGTTTCCTCAACTAATATATAATTAACGTCATCAACTCGCGGGGGGCTAGCGTGGTGAACTAGTTCATACACTGATATAAAATTTCATAAGTGGTCGGTGATGATGATAACTATTGTTTGTAGCCACTTTAATGTTGGCTCAATTTTCATGTAAGTACCTATATAACTATAATCATTCCTCCAAACATAATCGTTAACTGTTTGTATAGCTGGTTGTTTACACGTTTTCAAAGCTTGGAAATTTGAATATTTTATTACGTTAATGCGTGTTAATTTACGATGGCTTCATCTGCAGCAATCTTGTCGATGAAAGCGGATTAAGTCGAGTCACTAAATCAATATTAACACAGGTTATATAGCAGCTGATGTAGGTGGTAGTGTACCTTTACTATGATGCATAACATTGAATCATCATTTACGAATTATACCTAAGTAGCTACATTACGCTTAACGAGTGATGTCATAAACTAAAGGTATAAGTAAGCAAATTCGTGAACCATTTGCTCCAAAACATAATATTTGCTCTAACGTATTTAGCTATTTTACATAAGTACGCCAATAATCATGGGTTCTAAATTCTAATACCGACTTTGTAAACAAAATCTAAGAAGTATTTGATGAAACATTAATTTCGAAGAGTAGATCGAAAATATTTTTAATTGTTTTGCTGACCGTCCGTAATAGAGCAGGTGGAGAAATGAGCAATCTAGCCGCCGAAAGTGTTAAAAACATTATTTATCATTTATTTATTTATCATGTCTCAAAATAATTATGAATATTTTTAAGCAAAACGATACCTAAAATTATACTATATTATTCTTTCATTATCATTTCAAACTATGTTCCAGTACGGATTCGGTACGATTCTGAGTCATACAAATTGATAAGTTCAGTGAAGTCATATAAAAGGAAAACGAAGCGAATTTTCCCATATTTACAACATGTAGGTATAGAAATAGATATTGAGTATTAAATGGAAATAAATTTCCATTGCGGCACGTCCCTACGGAGGCATCTCACGAATGTCTCGTGAACTGCCGCATCCACCTTCTAATTTAGTTACGCACGATACGATTGCGCAGCCGCCGACCTCATGACCTATACCTCCGCTACTGGCTACTCGACGACCACAACTCGGCTACTCACACTGTCGGCACATACTCCTTTGGGAACGTTTTCTTCGTGTACACATACAGGAGGCAGGTCTTGCCTACCATTCCGTCTCCCACCACGGTTATCTTCAGTCTCTTCCCGTCCATAATTCACGACACATTCGATAAACAAAACACGGCACCGAATAACTTCAACTAGTCGCGGGGCATATCGAATGCAGCGAATATCGTATCACAGGTACAAATTGAACCTTGACGACTCTTATCACAGTGATGTAACGATCTTATCACACTCGAAACGACGATAACGGCGAAACGGGAGTACGATGCGCGCGCGCAGTTTAGCGGCTCGGTGCGAAGTGATTACGGCTATTAGTGGGGATGAATCAATCTGCGGGTCACCGAAGCCGTCGCGACAGTAGCGCCTGCTCGTATCGCTCGCCGGCCACTGCCCATACAGAGCCTCGACGGATATTATTCATAATTAATTCAGTTGACGTATTCTAGCCAAACTTGTTTCACTTTGTTGGCGATGAATGGACGACGGCCTTTGTTTTGACTTCATTGCTCAAGCGACATACGTATTTTAGTGTCGCATCTACAGAAAATGCTAATAACTATGTAATTAGTTTTCAATAACGTCTAAAGACGCGATTCGCACCTCGTTGGTGCTCAGGTATGCCGGCTCGCAGGAGCGTTGCTCCGATAATATTATATTAGATACAACAGTTTCGCTGAAGTTAAAAAATGCTTTGTATAATACAGCATTATCATATTAAACGTATATGCTTTATTATGCAAAGCATAATATATTATATTTTGCGGCACATGTTGGAGACCGGATCTGTATAGCGTAAAGAAGGAAAGGCCTAAAAACACGATTGAAACTATAATAATAACATAAACAAAAACCATTGCAACTTATGAAAATCTTCATAGTTAACTATTTGTTAATTACTTGGTAATTAAGTAATTGTGTTAGTCTAATATTTATCAACTTAAAAGGGCCATTATAATTATAAAATCAACTAAAAACTATTCCAAATATTTTTTAACCAAATCTGAAAAGTAACATATTAATTATTATACTTACATATTTAAGAGTATTTAGCCTGTGAAACAAGTATAAATAATATAATGTAAAGTTAATTTAGTAATTTGATAGTAAAAAACATAAGTACTTAAATTATCAAGTTTATTAATGTCAAAAGTTTTTTTTTTTAATTTTTAAGGATTTTTTTTTTGATTCTTATTAAAAGTGAAACTTATAAACTACTGAACATACAAAACAATTATTATGAAATCAATACTGTTATGGTAATTATTAGAAACAAATAACAAATTAACTAATGATTCAAATTGAGATCATCAATTCCAGTCAAAATAAGTGATTCTTTTAGATCCAAAAGTTCTCTCAATAGCTCCTGGTTACTGGTTTGTAATTGTGCTATCATTGCTTTGTATTTTCTCTCCCTATCTTTTAGCTGTGACAGTGTAGAATCACACACATCTGCACATGGCGTGAAGCTACCTAAAAACAATACAATTTATTATTGTAGCTGTTTTTGACAACCTCTGTGGCTCTATGGTTCAGCATGTGGCAGCTCAAGCCGGGGGTCGCAGGTTCTAATCAAATGTTCCTGGGTCATGGATGTGTATTAAATATGTGTATGATAGAATAAAAATCTTAAATATATGTTTAGTATAAAATATATAAAAGTATTTAATATAATATGTGCATTGGTACCCGTAACAAGTCCTTCAGGTACTTAGCATGGGGCCAGACTGACGTTGTGTGAAGCTTCTGTAGATATTATTATTTACAACTTTGCATTTCTCTGTGTTTTTCTGCAGTACACAGTTGAATTGGTTGCAAACAACAAATTCAACTGTTTATGGTTAACACCATCAAGCAAGGATACTTTTTTAAACTTTAACCCGTCAATAGCTTATCTATTGTTATCGCGGCCGGATATGGCCGCTTGGGGCTTGATGAATTAATAACAAGTACAAAAATATAAGATAATTACCAGATTTATTCCTTAATTTATCTTGTAATTTGTCATTTTCAAGTTTCAGTCGGGCAATTTTATTTTGTAAGCTCTTCTCATTTGTTTCCTTTTGTTTTGTTAGTTGATTCAGTTTTGTTTTTGTCTCCATATATTTTTGGTACACATCATTAGATTGGTCAGATATTCTTTGAGCTGTTGCAACACAAGCTCGAGCCTCATTCTTCTCTGAATTTAACTTATCTTTCATACTCTTTACTATACCCTGTAGAATTTGGCTATGGTGAGTAGATGTAATTAACTTGTCTTGGTAATATTATCATACACACAAAAATGGTAAACTTTATACTCACAGTAAATTGTCTGTTGCTGTGATCTAGTATGTGATTCTGTTCCTTTACACTTTTTAATTTTTCTGTAGCGTTTTTATGATGTTGCAGTAGTGTCCATGTAGCGTTTATTAAATTTGTTAAAGCTTCTGGTTGCAAAGTATCTTCTTTCACATCAGTGTAAGGGTTGAATATATAATTTATATTCAATATGTTCATTTCCTTCCAAAAAAGGTTAGTAATTATAACAACTAAATGAACTCCTAAGAATAGCTATAATTATTCAATTAAGAAACAAGAGATTATGGAGTTTTATGAAAAAATTACATATTTTGTAATACCTAAGCAAAAGTTGCTTGGCACTTTACACGAAGCGATTTCTATAAAAACAAGCAAACTTAATATCTGCGTATTGTGATTAAACATACCTCGTGTAATCCAATAAGACATTCCTTAAAGTTTTTCGCATTACAGGGCTCATAAGCTGTAGTCATTTTAAGTTTGTAATTTTGTAAAAGCTCTTTTACTTCTTCGTCCAAACTTTCATACTCTTGAGATATCATGTTGTACTAGTAAATTAACGAAAATGTGTTACAAAAAGTACTCTGTGATTAGCTTTTGCGTTTAAACTTACGAAAAGAAACTTTTAAGTGCTTTTATAAACTTTTTCGCAAACAATATATTGTGTTCAAGTTTTTGCTTAACAAAACAAAGTTCAAAGAAAACGATCTAAATCATGACATGAGTTTGACAGCATGTTTTTTTAACGGCTACTGTACTTCAAAGAACAAATATCGGACGCGCCCGGAATGGGTAGCCCACTGCCCCACACCCACACGGCACACCCTAAGGCGTCCATTACACGGTAGGTTTTGCTGTCAGTTTTACCACAGTCGTGGCTGTGGCCTGTGAGTGTTGAATAACCTGCCGTGTAATGCTGTGACTGATGGTTGTCTGTCTGTCTGTTACCTCTTCACGCTCAAACCGCTGAACCGATTTTGTTGAAATTTGGCATTGAGATACTTTGAGTCCCGGGAAAGGACACAGGATAATTTTTATCCCGGAAAAATTTACGGTTCCCGCGCGATAAACTAATTTTGGCGCAACGGAGTTGCGGGCATCGTCTAGTGTAGAATTAATTTCAACATTCACCAACAGTCAAACGAAAGTCATGATTGATGGAATTGACTGACCAGGGCATGACCGTCTAATGGACGCCTTAAAGTATCTAATGGTGGCACTTAACATGGCTATTGGTATTTGGTATTTGCTATTGGCAATTTGTTAAAATGAAGTCAAACAAGCAAATAAAGGCAAATACGGCCTTCCACACATGGACGTCAAATATCAAACTTTTACTTGATTTTGTTTACTTGCCTGTTTGACTCTTTTGATGTGCGTCAAAAACCGACAAAGGTACGGATACGTGTATTTGGTATTGGTCATATTTGTCAAATAGGCAAATAAGGCCAATACTTTGTCAAACATACCGTCTACACATGGTGATTGTTTGGCGAATACATCAAATACGCAAATACAAATAGCCATGTGGAGTGCCACCATAAGACTTCAGGGTATCTGGGCTCTGGCAGTGGGAACTGGGAACTGAAAAGCAATGAAAATTATCAGAAGTATAGACGTACGCCTTTACCACTCGATACTTCCTCATTTGCAAATTATAAAGTAAGCGCACTGCGCAACGCAACGCAAACTCTTTAAATGGGGAATAAGCATGTTTAGAGCGCTTACAGACGAACGGCATGTGTCGGCGGCACGCGTCGGCGGCAGTCGACGGCAGTCAACGGCACGTGTTGGCGGCAGTCGACGCCAGCCATCGACAGTTTATCCCGCTTGCAGTTGTGACTAGTGACGTACCGCGTAAAGGTAAGCGTCCATAGGTCGCGGTATCGTACTCCACGGACGTCTCACAGCAAACGGATAATTTTTTCACAGTACGTCCACTGTATCGGCAGCGTACGGATTACAGACTAGCCAGTATCCAAACAAAGTTCCTAAGTCAAAATTTCTGCTTTCGACTTTTCCATCCACACCCCTTTTTGAGCATTCATTTAATAGGCTAGTCAATAGCTAATTCAGTGGACATACTGTGAAAAAATTATCCGTTTGATGCACTGACCTCCATTATACAAGTACGCTGGACCTATGATACCCACTTTTTTTTGTGTCTATTTGAAGCGGAATCAGCGCCCCCAGTGAGAGGGAAGAGAAGTAAATTTGACGTAGCTTGCAAATGGCCGCTTAATCGTTATTGGTTGTCATCACTAGTATTAGTTCCAAATACTCCCACTACTGATATCAGCGCCAATATGGCGACTTTCAAACGTCATTTTTACGTCCGTGAGTAATTTGTATTCTGTGTTTTTACGTCAAATTTAGTTTCTATCACTCACATTGGGGGAGCTGATTCCGCTTCAAATAGGCACCAAAAATAGCTGTCATCATTATCATTAGTCCAGCGTACTTGTATAATGGAGGTCAGTGGTTTGATGCGAGACGTCCGTAGCGTACGATACCAACCTGTGGACGCTTACCTTTAGGCGGTACGTCACAACTGGGGGCCTACCACCACCTCTAAAAGCAGTATTATTTTAATATTACTTCGAGATTTTGTATCACCACCTCTTAAAAGTAAGATTTGTTTCATCAAGTCGTTTTGTGGCGTCATCCCATTTCATTCGCTCTCAGCGTACCATGACTTATGAGCTCCATCTACATTTGTTCAGACTTTAGACAATTCATTTGTTTACACATTCGTGCGAGAGGGACGAAGCGCTTTATAGCTGCTATCTCGCTTCCACCCATAGCAAAATATATACAAATAATTTGATATCGTTCGTTCTATCCCGTCCCTAAGCAAGAATAAAAATATTGTTTTCATACACTATAAGAAGCTCATGGTACGAATCAAAGTAATGTGTAATCTTACAACAAAGTGTTCTAGAAACATGATAGTTTTAGGAAAGGTCGTGGTAGGCCCCCTGCAAGCGTCATAAACTGTCAACGGCTGCCGCCGACTGCCGTCGACTGCCGCGGACACGTGCCGTCGACTGCCGCGGAAACGTGCCGTCGACTGCCGCCGACACGTGCCGCCGACAGCTGACTGCCGCCGACGCGTGCCGCCGACACTTGCCGTTCGTCTGTAAGAAGCCTTAAAGTAGCCAGATAGAAAGAGAGTAATCGCAAATATCTTAAGGCAACTATACTCAACCTACGGCCGGCAAACACGCCATCGGAAAAATAGAGCAGTCGTGAAAGTCATGAAAAATTTTTTACCCTTAAAAATTTGGGCGCGGCCCGTGACCGAATCACCCTACTACACTTTGATCTTAGCCAAAAGCGACCGAATCACCCTGCAGGACCCGATTTGTGTGTGGCCCGTATAAAAAATTGTATCGTTTTTACCCTGTTCTGAGGTTTTACCGACCATCGCGAGTCGCGGGTCGCTCGTCAAATAAAATGTCACATTATGAGCTAGATTCTAAGAACCGATGCCGCCTAGTACAAAAAGAACATAATATACAGGGTGTAACAAAACTAAGTAATAAATGATAACACTTTCGGGTATGTATGAGTTCCTTGTATAGAGTTCACTGTGAAAGTAGCAGCGGTGTAAGACCATTTTTTTTTTCATTTGTGTGTGGGGAAACTCATGACGCTGGGGCCCTTGCCCATACAAAAGTGAAAAAAAAAATTTGGTCTTTCAGCGCTGCTACTTTCACAGCGAACTCTAAAAAGAACACATACACACCCTTTTTTTTTGCGCAGGGGAAACCCATCATGGGTGCCCCGGGTTAGGGATGTGTCATGAGCCTCATGATTTGAAGCACCCCGGGTGTATGTGTGACTCTTACCCGCTAAAACCACCTGCGGTTTGCATTCAGCCGTATACGGAGGTACGGAGGGATGTCCTGGATCTGTCTAACACAGGACTCCCTCCACGACCGGCCGGTCTACCTCACAAGGGACCGGACTTCCACCAAAGTTAGGGAACGCTTCGGCAAACTGAAGCGTTCCCCTCGACGCCGGGACTAGCTAAGCCGGGTAGGTTCCCATCCTTGCCCGGAGCCCCGATTAGACAGAAGTTTGGAGGTTCGCATAGCGACGCCTCCGCACTCCCGTCCTACGCCGGCGACACGTACACACCCTAAAGTATTATCACTTAGTTTTGTTACACCCTGTATACGGTCGAATTGAGAAACCTCTTCCTTTTTGGAAGTCTGTTAATAAAATGGCATCTAAGAGAATATAATCACTACATTTTATTGGCATTTTATTCAAATTTTTGTCGGTCACGGTCGCTTGTCGCGAGGATCGGAGTGCCACCTTCTCATTTTTTGACCAAACAGACTCGGTAAATTTTATTTTTTATCCATATTTCTTATTCCTTATTCCTATATTACTATAGTTCATTCAATTACACAAACTCACACCACATAATATAACACAACACACTATACTGTACTCGGCGAAACATGGCGGTAGCGGTCATTGACTCCCTGTCAAAAACTTCTCATTTTCTATATAAACCGCGATTGACAACGAAGTGTCAGATGTTGTCAATCGCGAATTCGTATAGAAAATGACAAGTTTTTGACAGGGAGTCAATGACCGTTACCGCCATGTTTCGCCGAGTACAGTATAAATGGATTTTAAAACATAAATAAATTTTTAAAATACATATTCTTGTATACAGCTCAAATTCTAGCGTCCTGTGCAACACGGCTTCATAAGTCATTCCTTGTATATTTCACGATTTTGAGCTTTAGTTCATAGACAGACATAATATAATTTCGAAAAATAAAAGAAAATATTGTTAAGATTTTTTATTAGGAGCGTTATCTATAAATTCGTGTCATAGACGTACATAATATATATTTGGAGATTCATTTGTTTTTAAGTGTAAACTATAATAATGGATTAGAAAAATATAACGATAACTCTTTCATTTTTTCCTCGTTCGCTCCAATACTTTGGTCTGTAACAAAAAATGTTTAGTCAGCATCTGTTCATCATACAAAATAAAGAGTATTAGAATGATAATCTAATCATATTAAGTCATTTAACAAATTACCTTAGCTAAATTAATCCCAATCTCGCTGAGCCTTTTGTGTTGATATGTTAAGGGTTCGTGCAGTTTCGCGTCGCCTCTCTTATAAAAGTCGCTATAGTCGAGGCGGAATGCGAGAGTCTGAAGGGACACTTCCGAATGCAGGGCGAGCTTCAGAATAAGAGTTGTAACATGACCCCTGAAAAGATAAATGAAATACAACCATTACAATACTATTAGTTATTACTAATTAATTCATTTTGTAATGTAACAATAATTTGTAATTTAGTTAAAAAAAATATAGAAATAATAATTGCAAAGCCAGTTAATTAAAAAAAAGGGACGTAATTTACCTGTATGTGCGAGTCCAGACATTTAAATCTGCTTTTCGACTAGCCAAAAATTGCAAAAATATTTTTCTTTTCTCCTTATCTAATGCTTCGTCGGCAGCAGTGAAAACATATTCTCCTGAAATATAACATCAGAATATAGTTACAAAACTCGACAGGACTGATGTTCGAGGTACATCTAATAGCGCAGCATTTTTTATATCGGCTGTACACTCTCGCCGAAATACAGCGAGGCAGCCCGAGTGCGAGAGTGTAAATGGGTGCGCTCGCCTCGTCTCGCCTGTCTCGGACCGGTGTCGGTATTTACGGCTAAATTTTTAAAATAGTAATATTATATTCGTTTTTTTTTTTTTTTTTTTTAATATAATAAGTGATATATATTAGTAATACATCTTAATTCCTTATTTAATAATTATTTTCATGTAAGTCTAATAGATTAAAATATTATATAGTTTGACTTATTATGTTTATTCTTATGTTATCCGTAGCCTAAACAATTATCTCTATGTAGTACATATTTTAAGTAATCCATTAATTGTAAGTTATAATTACCCTGCTACCTATTTATTTTTTCAACTCTCCTGCCTTGCAGGGTTGCCTGGAAGAGATCGCTTATAGCGATAAGGCCGCCCTTGCCCACATTAATGTCTTAGTTTTAAGTACTTTAAGTCTGATTGTATACCCATTTTTTATGTGAGCAATAAAGTGTTAATCTATCTATCTATCTATCTATCTATCTATCTTATCTACTTCATCACTTGGCTATTATACTTATCTTGCTACACATAAAATGTACAGTTTTTTTTATTTCAAATCATATTTACGGCTCTAAAGCCTCCATCAATGCCAGAACAACGGCAATATTTTTACTATTAGTTATCGTGGTCTTCCACTCACGTCTTCAATTATTATTATATTAGTGTGGTAAGTGGGCTAGCGTGAATACTGAATATATGATATGTGAACATACCCCTCGCAGCTCGTTCAGCTTTCAATTGCTCCAGACTTTCTCTCCGGTCTAGTTCAGCGTTGATACCGGCGTGTAGGGTCGTCTCAAAACTTCGCAGCGCCAACGTCTCGTTCAAAACGTTCCCCAAGTATGATTGAAGTTCCTACAAATTATAATTATATTAATAACATTTGATTTTATTCCATAAACGTTTCTTTTAAACCCCTAAACATCTAATATTTAAAAATTCTCACTGCTCAGAAGGGTAGAGGTAACAATCTATGAGAAACAGTTCTTTTTATTTTCCGTCCCCCCTGTTAACAAAAACATTTACACAGTGAACACTTATCAAGGTCTGTGATAGGTATTAGAAATGTGACATGACAGACAGACACAATAGACTTAAATTCAATATTAATATATATATATATATATATATATATATATATATATATATATATATATATATATAGTGTAAAATAGAATTAATTTATTATTTTACTATTAGTGTATATACCTGCGTGGTGTGATGTATCATCGCGTGTATTGCGTGTCGGTCGAGCGCTCGCTGGTGCAGCGTCAGCAGGCGGTCTAGCGGGTGTCGGGCGGCGGCGGCGGCGCACAGCTCCGCCCACGCCGGCTCCGCCCCCACGCCGCCCGCCTCCTGCAGCGCGCCGCACAGCCGCAACGCCTCCGCGCGCAAACACGACACGCGCCGCATCACGCCCCACACCTCTGAACACCACATACAGATGTCGCCATTATTATTTATTACTAGCGTACTGTACAAACGTTGTGCTGTCTTAACCATAAAGTTCAAATTGTCAAAAAAAAATAATATAATAAACATATATGTAATTGATTGTACTGTCGGTTCTTGATGGAAATTCATTTTAAACACAAATAAAACACAATATTACTTGCACTTTTTCCACTATATTCATTAATTACTACAATTTTTAATTAATTACGACCGGTTTCGAAATAAATCATCATCAGGTGTAGTTAACGTCGGTAGTTTTAAATAATTAAATATAACCAAAACAAATATTAGGGTTGTCAGCATCATGGTATTTTTTACAATTTGGTAGAATTTTCCTTCCAAATACGACTATTACTACTAATCTAAAAATTAATATTTACTTCTACCCAAAATTTGTTAATAAAACATCTATAACATTTTCTGAAGATGAAATAAATTTATTAGAAAAAGGCCTCAAGCATTGCCCTCCTACTAAAATCAGTAACAAACAAATAGACAATCTCACAGTTGATCTTGAAATAGCATCAAAGGACAATCAAATTGTTAAACAATCCTGCGCTCTTACCTTACATAGACTCAAACATGATCGTGCAATTACACCCATTTCGGATGATTCTAGTTTAATTAAAAGTCTTAAGAAGAAGATTAACACAAATGACTTAGTAATCACAAAAGCAGACAAAGGCAACACAGTTGTCATTGTTTCAAAAACAGAATATGATAACAAAATTATAGATTTTCTAAATAATAATGATTTTGAAATATTAAAAAAAGATCCAACTGACACTTATAATAGTGAGGTCAAAGACGTAATTCGCTCTACGGACAGTGTACTCAAAAATATTTACCTACCATCGATTTTAAACATGAACCCCTTACCACCACGATTGTATGGATTTTATAAACTCCACAAGCAAGGAGAACCTATTCGACCAGTGGTTTCATACACAACGGCACCAGCATACAAACTAGCTAAGAAAGCAAACATTATTTTTAAAAATTTATCAAAATTCAAGCCGAAATATACAATAAATAACAGTCTAGAATTGATAAATAAAATTAAAGATGTTCCAGTCCCAAAAAATGCGATCCTGGTTTCCTTTGACGTAAAAAACCTTTTTTCTAACATACCCATTAAAGAATGTTTGAACATTATTGACGAAATTTTATGTTTTTCAAATTTAGACTCACAGGAAGTAATAGACTTAAAGGCTATTTTGAAAGTTTGCTTGGATCAAAATTATTTTATTTATAATGGTAAAACTTACAAACAGAAGGATGGACTGGCGATGGGCAGCCCCTTGTCTCCTCTTTGTGCAGACATTTTTATGAATAATTTTGAAGGAAGGATACTGGAAACGTCATATTATAAAGAAAATATTATTTATTGGTATAGATATGTGGATGACATAGTATGCTTATGGAATGGTGAAATTTCAAGTTTATATGAATTTTTTAATTATTTAAATTCAATTAATAATAAAATACAATTGACATTGGAAATAGGCAATAAAGTTCTAAACTTCCTGGACTTAACAATAGATATTAAACGTGGTCATCATATATTTAAAATATATAGGAAACCTACATATAGTGAAAATGTCCTCCATGCTCATTCTTTTCATCCGCAACAACATAAACACGCTGCTTTTCACGCTTTTATTCACCGTTTGCTAAATGTACCCCTTGAAGAAGAAGATTTTAGGGCAGAACTGGACACGATTAAACATATCGCTGTAAGCAATGGTTACACAAGTGAAATAATTTACTCGATCCTAAAAAAAGCGAAGAGGAGAATGGCTGAAAAACTGCTGTACAGTACTTCAGAGGATAAAAAGGAAAACAAAAATAGCTCTTGGGTAAAAATTCCTTATATTGGCCCTTTATCCTATAAGTTTCAACGGATATTACAAAATAAGGAGACCAGAGTAGCATTCTACACTACAGGTTCCCTAAAAAGTCTGTTGTGTAATAACAAGGATAAGTTTAAGATCACGGACAATAGCGGAATATACAGCCTTTCCTGTGAAACATGCGGGGGTATATATATAGGTCAGACAGGGCGGAAATTTAAAACACGGATAAAAGAACATATTACAGCCTGGAAAAGAAAAACAGAAAGATCGACGTTTGCTGAGCATTTAAATAATAATGACCACAATTTTGAACCTGACAAGAACATCAAATACCTACATGTTTTGCCCAAAAGTAAGAAAATGGACGCATTGGAAGCACTTGAAGTCAACAGACATAAAAAATATGGGAACTTGTTAAACGACCAGACATGCCTATCAAATTCAATATTATTACAACACATTTAAATTATTATTACTTATACATTAATTTATATTTACAATTCACCGCTAATTTAATTTATTGACCTGATATTTATGAATTTTATATATTTTATGGACATTTTATTATATTTATGACATTATTTAATTTAGTTTAATTTATTTGACATTGGTATAGATATGGACATGTTAATTTTTAATATTATGGACAATTCAATTAAATTATTGGTGATGTAATTTGACACTTATTTCCTTATTAATTTGTTTGACATTGTGTATATTTATTTTTTGACATTTAAAAATTTGATAGTTATTTTTGTGACATGTTTTAATCGAAAAATTTTAAATTTAACAATTAATATTTATTTTTAGAATCTGACATCTGTATATGTGACTTAACGTTATTAATTTATCAATATAAAATGGGCAAATCTAACTAAATATTAATTTTTAGATTAGTAGTAATAGTCGTATTTGGAAGGAAAATTCTACCAAATTGTAAAAAATACCATGATGCTGACAACCCTAATATTTGTTTTGGTTATATTTAATTATTTAAAACTACCGACGTTAACTACACCTGATGATGATTTATTTCGAAACCGGTCGTAATTAATTAAAAATTGTAGTAATTAATGAATATAGTGGAAAAAGTGCAAGTAATATTGTGTTTTATTTGTGTTTAATATAATAAACATTAAGCTGTTAATGTTTTTATTTTAGATTCATATATTATGTTGACATTACATAATAATTATATGATAATATACCTGTTGTGAAGTAATTTAGAGGCAGATAGCGTACAATTACATATGTGGTATAAATAAATAGTAAGCTGCACTTGTGACGATATGGAGGATTAAGTTAACAAAATAATAAATTTCAAATACCGGGCATCCGCTTGAGTCGCTTGCTGAGTATGGTGTGGTGTCGCCAGGCGTCGTGCAGCGCGTACTCCGTGCGTTTGACGCGCCACAGCTGCGAGAACAGCGCCCGGTAGCGCGCGGCGCACGCGGCCGGGAACAGCGTGCCGAGCGGACCGTCCACGCGGTACTGTAGCGCGAACACGTCCCACCCGCTGTCTTCGCGACCGTCGCCTGGACAAATATGTCAATTATAAATATTGTAGGAGGGTTTATTCTAGGACCGCAGTTAGTGTCTAGGTGTACTTGAGCGCAGGTTACGCACCACGTGACTTCTGTGTTTGTAGGGTTTTTTTAAATCATTAACAGGGCTCGTTTTTCACATTTTGTTTGTTGCATTTTTTTTTGTTTTTTACTTTATATAAT
The DNA here is from genome assembly GCA_905187585.1 of Cyaniris semiargus. Lineage (NCBI taxonomy): Eukaryota > Metazoa > Arthropoda > Insecta > Lepidoptera > Lycaenidae > Cyaniris > Cyaniris semiargus. The sequence continues at coordinate 7,787,642 of LR994554.1, read as the reverse complement.
ATTGTATGTTATGTTTAGGATAGCTGAAATAAAACATTCTACCAATTTATATAATTTTTCAGTAAATTACGAAAAAGGTGCATATTTTACATTAAGACGGCACTCACACTATATAAACGTATATAGCAATAGTAACGCTTCGAAGCACTGTCAAACAAACTAATCAAGTTCCTTCGGCATTGTACGAGAAGTCTACAATTGGAAAACTCAACTCTCTAATAATTCATCTACTACTCGTACGTACAGTTCGGGTAGAGGTTGACGTGGAGGCGCGCGAGCACGTGCGGCGGCTCGAACTGCGCGTTGGTGGCGCGCACGGCCGCCTCCAGCGTGCACGTCAGGTTGTGCACGTACAGCGACGTCGCCGGCTTGTTCAGCTCCTCCCTGACAAGGTATCAGGAAATTTTTAAAGGTTCTACGAAACATAGCACTCAAAGCTAAAACATATTTTCATTTATTGAAGTAAGTTATCACTTACAATACATTTTCATCGAAAACACAATTAAAGATACATGGATGATAAGAGGCATACATGGATGATTAAGCACACTATTTAACATTAACGCAGGAGTGTTAATGTTAAATAGTGCCCAAGTAGTATATGTGAACAGCACACAAGAGCACACTATCTTTACTCCCACGTCCCAATGCGGCGGAAAACCAGAGACAGCGTAAGGCGTAGGCGACGTAAGCGACCGCCCACGGCCTCGCGGTTTAAGAGCCAGCGACGCAGCGCTGCCGTTTGACGCATAGCCGGCCACACGGGCGCTGCGTCATCGTAGGGTTATTACGAAGCAGTCTTAACGTCAACACCCTCTCCCGCTTCGTCTCGGGCGGGGGCTGCTGTCCGTCATGTGTGCGTTGCGACGACGCAGTGCGCAGTGTGAACACCTTGGTTATTTGTATGTAAAACAACGCAACGACAGCGCTGTGTCGACGCAACGCTGACGCAACGCGCCGTGTGGACTGGCTCTCAGGGGCCTCGCGCCGCTTGGACCACGAGTTTTTTTTTAAAGGATTTACTTGTTTTGATACTCAAATATTCATATGTAAAAAGTTTTATAAATAAAAGTTTGAGTATCAAAAAAATCTTTCTCAACAAATCCGTCCTCTTGCGTCATCCATCAGGGGCCTCGCAAAATATATTTCAGGGGACCTCGCAAGATATATCTTGCCCACATCAAATTTTGGGCTTGCCCCGCCACTGCGGAAAACCACCACTTTTTTCCAACGCGGGAATGAAACCTACGATCCGAGTCAAGAATAGGGTTGCCAGGTCGCTAAACCGAAAAGCCGGACAAAGCAGTCAGCTTGGCCGGACATTTGTACAAAAAAGTCCTGCTATCGAATACTTAGAATCTGAACTCTTAGGGCCTGTTTCACCACTTTCTGATAAAGTGCCGAATAGGCTATTCACAGCTTTTTTGACAGATTCTCCATACTTCATCTGTCAAGTTAAGTGGTGGATAGCCTATTCGGCACTTATCAGTAAATGGTGAAACAGGCCCTAAGTGTAGGAATACGTTCATAATTTTCTTTTTATTTTACATTTTACATTTTATTAGGTGTAAAACCTTCTAAAATTAGTAGATTTTCATATAAAATTATTGATTCAAAGCTCTACAAAAGCCGGACTCCTTTTAATTTTGGCCGGACACGCAATCAAAAAGCGTGACTGTGTCCGGCTTTATCCGGACGCCTGGCAACCCTAGTCAAGAACCACGCTCTAAACCACTGGACTACGAAGTTTTTATTTAGTTAATTGAAAGAAGTTACTGAAGATCACCTCCTTTTAAAATACTATACGATACTCTTAATATGCAGTACTCACTGCAGCAGCGTCATGAGGTGGTGCACGAAGTCGCCCTGTGCCAGCAGCAGGTAGCGGCGGTGCGCGGCGAGGTGGTCCAGCAGGTGGTGGTGCGTGCTCAGCGCCGCCAGCAGCCGCGTCGCCGCCGCCGCGTGCGCGCCCGCCACGCCCGACCCCACCTCCCCCGCCCACCACTCGCCGCCTGACGCTAATAATTATATTTTTTATTAATCATGGGGAAGTGGGTCATCATTGGCAGCAATACTATTTCCTCTCGATAATCCTCTTTACTGTGTCACTTCCCGCATCGTGCAAAAGCTACTGGACCGATTTTATATATTTTTTTAATATTGAATTGCTACATTGAATTTAGGATTTTTTTATCATAATATTATAATATAATAATGAATGAATGAATGAAAAACATTTATTTCAGACAACGTGCCCATAGTATTGTTAGTGTGTTAGTTACAAAATGATAATGATAAAAATAAATAATAACAAATGCTTATAAAATATAATAAATATGTTAGTGATGTTAGTAATAATTTTCCTTAAAACTTAAATTATTCCTTTGACTATCCTTATCCAATGTTCTTGGATAGGACAGTCAAATCTATCTGCAATGACTTTCAGAATGCTGTTGTTGGATTTTCGTAGACGCTGGAAAAGTGAAGCTGTTTTTTTGCGTATTACCTTGCGTGCTGCGTGCTCTATATTTTTATTTTGTCTATGGCACAACAAACGCATATCCTTTGTGTCAAGTAAAAAAAAGTTTTAATTTCGAATAGTCAGGGAAAGTATTATAAGTCTACCGCTATAAGGAAAAAACCGGCCAAGTGCGAGTCGGACTCGCGCACCGAGGGTTCCGTACAAACCTGCAAGGTTTACAAAGTTTGACTTTGTTACAGCTTAAAGGTATTATAGACCTGAGTATTTGGTATGAATTTCAATTTAATACCTCTACGCGTTTATGAGGAAATGGGTAGTAAGTTTAAAATTATTAAAAAAAAATATATTATGTGATGTAACTAAAAATTTATGGTTTTCGTAATTTTTCCTTTATCTATGCTATAAGACGTTGCTTCGTACCAAATTTCAAGATTCTGAGTTCACGGGAAGCACCCTGTAGGTTTTGATTCCCTTGCAAGTGTCGAAAATTTGCGGCATAAACGGCTGTATCTTTTGATTGCGTTGGCTTAGAAGTTTGATTTTTTCACAGCTTCAAGGGACAGTAGACCTGAGTAATTGATATAAATTTCAGCTTCATACCTCCACGCGTTCCTGAGAAAAAGGGTCTTGACAGACGGACGGACAGACGGACAACAAAGTGATCCTATAAGGGTTCCGTTTTTTCCTTTTGAGGTACGGAACCCTAAAAACCGGCCAAGTGCGAGTTGGACTCGCCCATGAAGGGTTCCGCAGCAGCAATAAGGTTTATTTTTATGAAATTAAAAGGTTTTTGATTTATTTTTATATTTCAGTTGATTTAATGAAAGTTAAATTAAGTTTACCATTTATGACGTATAAAAAAAAACTACTTGTTAGATTTCGTTCAAACCAATTTTCGTTGGTAGTTTTTATAGTAAAGTACATCATATATTTTTTTAGACTTATCATGAAGTTAGAGGGGGGGGGGGGACACACATTTTACCACTTTGGAAGAGTCTCTCTCGCAAACTATTCAGGTTAGAGAAAAATGATTTTAGAAACCTCAATATGATTTTTGAAGACCTATCCATAGATACCCCACACGCATAGGTTAGATGAAAAAAAAAATTATTTAAATATAAAAGTATAAAAAAACAACTACTTGCTAGATTTCGTTCAAACCAATTTTCGTTGGTAGTTTTTATAGTAAAGTACATTAGATATTTTTTTTAGACTTATCATGCCCCTACTTTAGAAATAAGAGGGGGGGGGACACACATTTTACTACTTTGGAAGAGTCTCTCTCGCAAACTATTCAGGTTAGAAAAAAATGATATTAGAAACCTCAATATGATTTTTGAAGACCTATCCATAGATACCCCACACGCATAGGTTAGATGAATAATTTTTTTTTTTGATTTAGTTGTACCTATGGGGACCCCTAAAATTATTAATAATTTTTCCATTATTGTATCAAAATCTTAATGCGGTTCACAGACTACATCTACTTACCAAATTTCAATAGTTTAGCTCTAATAGTTTCGGAGAAAAGTGGCTGTGACATACGGACAGACAGACAGACAGACAGACATGACGAATCTAAAAGGGTTCCGTTTTTTGCCATTTGGCTACGGAACCCTAAAAAAGGATCAAAATGTTTTATTTCAATTACCCCGCTATTGCTAGAGTCAATTTATTTTCTCACTTTTTGCTATCAGATTCTGATAGACCTATACATCAATCTATGGGGTCAGTTGAAAATGTCCGATTCGAAGAGTCTTTGGAACACTGTGCGCCGATAAAAAGTATATGTATTTCGCATTTAGGGTGGGTTGCACCAGAGGCGTAGTTAAAGTGAAAGTTAAGGTTATCATCAAATATGGCGTCCATAATGGACTTTTACTAGGGATTTGACAATTCATTTGACTTTTTGTTATGGTTAAAGTTAAAGTTATAGTTAAAGTAAGTTGGTGCAACCCACTCTTATAATATTAGTATGGATTCTCTTTGCTTCTTACCTGTGGGTTCAAGCAGCGCTCGCAGGTGGTGGGCGTGGTCGGGCGGGGCGGGGTCGTGCGCGCACGCCTCCCGCATAAACACCACGCTCTTGCCCGTCGCCAGGATCTGAGCCGCCAGCTCGCGAGACATGAACGACGGGACCATCCACTCCCTGCACGATACCACACACTTTTACAAATTTCTATGAGAAGCGTAGTCAGAAGTTTTTAATAAAAAGACGTAATATCATTATAGCATATAAGGCGCTACCACTATAAACTTCAAACTAGGGAAAGTAAACATGAATCATATGAGACTAATAATAAAGCAGGATATTCATAATCATAATAATTATGATCAAATTATTTTCAAGTTAAATAGTAAACACGAATAAATTCATATGAGACTAATATAAGCAGGATATTCATAATCATAATAATTATGATCAAATTATTCTCAAGTTAAATATCTTACCAAGTCGACGCTAAACGAAATATTATTTTTTTTAATTTTTGTGTGTTTAAGGGTTATGCAATCTATTTTACAATATATTTATAATAATTAACATACCTCACTCTGTACTTATCATGCCACATTCTATCAATCGGCACTCCGCTTCTGCTTTCGATAAAGAACTCATTGAATGGATCGTCGATTTCACCTATGATTAAAAAAATTATACCCTCATGTTAATATTACTAAATACATTTTCTTTTGTAAAATTATTCTTATCATCATCACTAAGTAGTATAAGATACAGTGGCTTTTTGTCTGTCATAGGGACATGTTTAAATCTTTAAAACTACACATCGGATTTTGATGCGGTTTTCTTTAATAAACAGAGTGATTTAGGTGGAAGGACATACTTTTTAATGCGGATGCTTTTTTAAAGTGGAGTTGAAAGGGACGATGATCACGCGGGCGAAGCCGCACGGGTAAGCAAGCATTGAGTAAAATAAAAAATAATTATTAAAATAAAACAAAGTATAAAGGAATCACCGTGTAGCAGCCACCGCGTTAGCATGAGTAGTAGCGGTGCTGTGAGTTGCGTGAGCAGCCGCCGTGCCAGCGCCGCCACGCGAGCGTCCCCGTGACGCACGAAGCGGTGCACGCACGACGCCAGCTCGCCGCCTAACATACATAATATATTATTAAAGTTAACATACTTGACACCTTACTAATAACACAGTTACATACAGTTATTCACTGTGTAAGTATTTAATTAGTAAGGCAATACAATAATGTGATGTCAAAGTTTTATATTATGGCGAAAGTAAAACTAAATTGTCGGTATTTTAAAGAACTTATTGCTTGCATTGGATCACCTTACACAACACATACCTTTTTTATGCTGCGCTGTGTGTACGATATTCGCGAGCCAGGTGAGTCGGTGCAGCGGCTCCTGCGCCCACACGCACATGCGACGCAGCGTCGCCCCACCTCCATCTCCCTCGCACACCTGCAATATAACCATCAAGCATACCTATTTAACCTCTTGAACCCCACCGACACCATATCGAGCCACCTGACCTCACGCAGTTTTTTAACTTATTTTAGTGCGTATAAGAATTAATTTCGTTTGTTCAATGCATTATTTTTAAGTATGCACTAAATTCGTTGCTGATTGGTGCAATTTTGTAAAATATGAAAATTTTTTTTTGAAAAACTAAATCGCGCCATAGAACTCGGGCATTGTGGCTCAATAGAATTTTGACATCCCGGTATTCGAGAGGTTAAAGGGCAGTACCGAGCGCCCCATGTACGAAATAGCTGTCCCCTATGGACGCTGCCGGCCCCCCAGGACGTAGCCGCCCCTAGGCCGCAGCCTATTTGGCCTATTTATAAATCCAGGGTTAATGAAGGGTAATATTATGTATAGGCTTTGTGCCGTTAATGTACATAGGTGGGACAGGGATATGTCTTTGTCAGTATCTGAACTCTGAAAAAGCACTTTTGTGTCCAAGACGTAAAAGTATTTTTAGTTGAGCTCTAAAATACCGTAAATTAAAGCCGTTAGGTAGCTAAGGGTACCACTGAATATGTTGCTAATCTCGAGAACAACAGAACTGATCTTGCTAATTCTTTTTTTGTTGTCTGATTCGGTCAGAGGTAGGTTCTTATGAAAGAATGAAGTTTAATGTTGTAAATTATGCAATTTTTTCTACATTTGGTAACAAAATAAAATAATCACGAAAAATACAGAATTTATTTACCTGTGATTGCAAAAGTGCAATACTCCTATAGTATTCAGTTAATTCGTCTCTTATCGATGCTACCAAACCTTCTCCCATCAATCCTAAAACACACAATATATTTTTAGGAATAACCCCTATTATGTTTTTTTTCACAAAATCTTATCTTTTTACCTTGAATGATAATAATTCTTAGTGTAAAATTCTTTACCTTGTGGCATCAGTCCTGAGGTTGGGTCAATAAACTCCTTTAACCTGTCATGTAGAAATCCGAGATGGGCTATTCGAGAATGTAAAATTTGAACAGGGCGGGGCCAAATATCATTCTTACAAGTTTTAACACCGGACGCCGCCAGTACTGCGTCGCGTACGCAAGCCCGCTCGCCTACTTTGTCTATAGCAAAAAATTGACCTTTAAGTTGTAATAACTTTGCTCCAATTTTTCAAAATATTATGTTTATTTAAAGAATTTGTGAACATATACAGCTCAACCAAATACTACTTCAGGAATTAATGCAGTATATGCCAGTAAAATTGTAAACTGATATCAATAATATAATATGTGTAAAGTAATTTAATTCCTCGATTGCGGATTTTTGGAAATCTATTGTTCTCACGGCCGTATGTGGCCACTTGGGAGTTGAAGAGTTAATTAAATAAACTTAAAAGATAAAATATACTTAATTACCTTGTGCAACAATAGCTTGGCTATTAGAAGACAGTAAAGTTTGTGATGACACATCGGGCTTTAAAGCATTACTAGTCCAACTCAGTGAGCCCAATGTTGTTTTGCTTGTATTTGACTTAGACCCAGGCATATTAGTCATAGAACTCTGAAAAAAAATTATAAAATAAATTAAATATTCAACTAACATTAATTTAAAACAATATTGCCGTATTTTTATGCAGCATAAAAATACAGCAATAAAATATTTACACAGAAGCACTGTACAGTTAACCAAGCGCAATGATGTCGACTACTTTTAGACTGCATAACATGCACAAAATCAGAGACAACATGAATATTTTAAAAACTTACAGGAACAGACAAACTGGGAACTTGAAATAGATGTTGTGTAGAGTCACTTCGAGTTGCATTTTCTGACAATGCCAATAGAAGTGATAGCACAGATGTCCTTTGCTTTAAGGCAAACTGCAAAGCAAAGTAAAAAAAATGTAGCATTAAAATTTTTTTGCTTGGTTGAAACTTTAAAGTATACAATTCATATTATACCAAGAGTAAAAAAAGTTATGTTCTTACTGTATTCTTTAGTTTAGCATATGATTCATTGAATTTGTCAGCATCTTTTGCAGAAACAGCTGTCAAGCGAGAATTAATCTTTTGACACAGCAGTTTCTCATCTTGAAGAGTCCGAGACTTTTCACTAGCAGATGATAAATATGACAATGCTAATTCATAAGCACCATCTAGAAGTAAAACAATAATTAATGATCAATCATAATTTTTTAGTCCCATATTATGTATGCCTGGTTATTTTCTTCTAAAATAGGTATGATTTTGGGCTATCATGTGCTATCCTACAATTTTTATTACACTAATAAAAAAGACACTATGAAAGGAAAGAGTGCAAGAAATAAAGATATCAAAAATGCGCTAAAAGGTAATAAATGAACATTTTCACTACTTTTCACACATTGCCAAATAAGATTCACAAAATATTCCTGAAAATTATCCATTTACGTCGAACTGAAATGAGACTAAAAAGTGTTAATGACATTATATAAATTTAAAATAGGAATTTTACCTGGTTCTTTTGGTGACAGACTTTCGCATAACTTATGCAAAAGTAGTGCCGTATTATTAGTTGTTGTGTCCATGTTTTTGTTTCTGTGACAAGCTTTGTGGCTTGTTTTTAAAAGGGTCAATACAAATATAGTTATAAGCTCACGAAACTATTCAGGTAGCACGACAGTAATTGTTACAGAACACACCCAATCACCCAAATCTTGACAAGATAATATCACAAAATAGACCTTCTATATTAGGTAGTTTTGCACTGATTCACTGAATATGTAACATAAAATATATTTAGATACTTATAACAAGATAAAACACATTTTTTGAATATTTATGTAATTAATTTCAATAAATTCAAAATAGTCAAAACATTTTACCGACATTTTTTGACAAATTGAATGATGACCATTGACCATAGACAAATGACATTGACATTTTATTTTTTAACGTAAAATAGTGAAAACTGGAAAACGATCTGGCTTATGGCCCATAAGCCAGAATAGTGAAAACTGGAAAACGATCATCGTTTTCCAGTTTTCACTATTTTACAATTTACGCTAGGCGCTACTCGCTAGCCATAAGTTATGACTTATGGCTAGCGCCTAGCTGGAATCCAAAAAACGGCACGATGATACGTCAAAACTCAAAACGTCAATCTAAAAAAAAAACAATACCAAGCTTTGTGAATATTTTTGATATTTTCGTTTACATGTTTCACGTTATTTTATGGGATAAATAACATCTAATTGCATTAGACTCGATTCGCAATAACCAAAACATTTCGTTAATGTGACGCGAATGTGGAAAAATGAGTTTTTCAATTGATGAAGTAAACTTCCTAGTGTATCGATACTTACAAGAGTCTGGTAAATGCATGCATTTTTGTAATATTACTAATAAATAATAATAAACATTGTCTACCACAGATTTTTTGTAATTTTAATATTTTAGGCTTTCACCACTCTGCTTACACGTTTGGAATAGAGTCTCACATATCACAGAGTAACATCAATGGAGCTCTCGTTCCACCAGCAGCATTACTTAACATTTTGCAAAAAGGTCTTCAATATACTGAAGCTGAAATCAGTCTAGGAGAGGATGGTACAGTATTCAAACAAACTATAATATTATTTATTGTATATTTTAAAGGTATCTAATGAATATTTCTTTTAGGCACAGAAATTCGACTCACTGAAAGCCTGAGTCTCATTGATGCAGTAACGCCGGATATAGTAGCTGCTAGACAAAATGCTCACAATGCACAAAAACAGTCAACAAAGGAACCTGGATCTGGAAGTGAACAAAATGGAGTTGATGTAAACATAATAATATTTACTAGACTAGGGTGTTAATGTTACATGAATGTAAAAACTGAAACATAACCTTAATTGATACTAAAGTCAACACATATCTTTTTCAGAAAGCATTAATTTAGATGCAATAAGAAGTAGCCGTTAGCCAAATTAGTTCAACAATTATTGTGTAGAATAGTTACTAAACTAGCATACCACACTTTAATTCATCAAGCCCCAAGCGACCACATCCGGCCGCGATAACAATAGATAAGCTATTGTGTCTCGTTTTTCCACAATCGAAGGTTTAATATAAGTGTAGAAAAATATTATGTATGATCTTGTTACAGGGTACTACATGTAGTGCAGCATCAACTACAGCCGGAGAGGCTGCAACCCCCAGTGCTCCTGAGAACATGGAGCTAGATCAGTCTATTGAGATACCTGCAAGTAAAGCAACAGTATTAAGAGGTCATGAGTCAGAAGTATTCATCTGTGCATGGAACCCTAGTACAGATCTCTTAGCTAGCGGATCAGGTGACAGTACAGCTAGGTATGTTATGTTCCTTATTGGTACATAAAAAAACAGTTAAAGTTTTTTCTTCTATCAATAAGGAAAAATGATTGACACATAGGTAATATATTTGTGTGTAACATATAATAGAACAAAATTTGTTTTTCTCAACTTGCAGGATATGGGATATGTCAGATAACCCAACCACAACACCCAACCAGCTGGTGCTGCGGCACTGTATTCAGAAGGGAGGAGCGGAAGTGCCCAGTAACAAAGATGTTACTTCACTTGACTGGAATGTATGTTTTCTAAATATAAACTATTTTACACACAACTTACAAATGTCACCCAGTTGGTGTGGGTACACATACAAAATGTGTATAGAAAAAATATCTAATTAAAAAAAAAACAAATGTGATTTGTGAGTCTTAGCACTTGTTATTTTACATTTTATATTGTCAATTGTTTTCCAGTGTGATGGTCGCTTATTAGCAACTGGCTCTTATGATGGCTATGCTAGAATTTGGACCACTGATGGTACTCTAGCATCTACATTAGGACAACACAAAGGTCCAATTTTTGCACTTAAATGGAATAAAAGGGGAAATTATATTTTGAGTGCAGGGGTAAGATGTTTTAACTTTTTGAATGCCATAATATTTTGATTTGCATTTTAGTTTCCCAAACATATAAAGTAAATCTTTTGTCAACAGGTAGATAAGACTACAATTATTTGGGATGCAGCCTCAGGACAATGTACACAGCAGTTCTCATTTCATTCAGCACCCGCTCTTGATGTTGATTGGCAAACAAATACGTCTTTTGCATCATGTTCAACTGATCAATGCATTCATGTGTGCCGACTTAATGTAGACAAACCAATTAAGAGCTTCCAAGGCCACACAGTAAGTTACTTTAAATGAAATAATCTGTGAATGAATTTTAATTTAATGTCAAAATATTGTTATGTTAATACCAGACAAGTAATACACTATACAGTAAGAACTCGCCTTAAAAAGTTTTTAATTTTTTACTATAGACTGTACTCTTATTTCAGGGACTATAAATATGTATGTTAGTGTGATGCAACATTATATAAATGTTTTTTTTTTTCAGAATGAAGTCAATGCAATAAAGTGGGACCCCCAAGGGCAACTACTAGCATCATGCTCTGATGACATGTCACTGAAGATATGGTCCATGAAACAAGATACTTATGTTCATGATCTGCAAGCTCACTCAAAAGAGATATACACCATTAAATGGTCTCCCACTGGCCCAGGTACACAGAACCCTAACATGAACTTAACATTAGCTAGTGCCTCTTTTGACTCCACAGTTAGACTTTGGGATGTGGAAAGGGGTGTATGTATACACACACTGACGAAACATACTGAGCCAGTATACAGTGTTGCATTTTCTCCAGATGGTAAATTTTTGGCTAGTGGGTCATTTGATAAATGTGTTCACATATGGTCCACGCAGACAGGCTCTCTTGTTCATTCGTACAAGGGTACTGGTGGAATATTTGAGGTCTGTTGGAATTCACGAGGCACTAAGGTTGGTGCTAGTGCTAGTGATGGAAGTGTATTTGTTTTGGATTTAAGAAAATTGTAACAAATAATGTAATTGTTACTATCTTGTAACAATAACTATTTCCTATTTATTCTGTATTAACCCGTTGACCGTGGGAAAATCGAGACACAATAGATATTCTATTGTGTCTCGGACGCCGGTTACCGTTTGGGGCTTGATGAATTAAATAGAAATGACATCTTTACGAAATTATTTTAGAGAATAATTTTAAAATAATAATTTTAGAGAATCTATAATACTTAGTAATGAAAGAAAAATTTTCAGATCATTCAAAGATAGGAATGAAAGTTATATTACTTTTAAGACTCGTCTTCTCATATAAACTAAAATGGTCTGTATAGATATTTTTTTTCTAAAAACTAGTGTGTAAGCCCTATAAATTAAATGTAAGCACTAAAATATATTGACTGTAGAACTTCATCATTTTCATAATTTATAAAATTGAAGAGATAAACCTGAAAGTGTTTTAAAATAGGAAGGAAAAATATTATAGTAAGATAGAGTAAAATTTTGTGGAAATACTTGCTAGAATTTAGGTTTTTTTTTTTTTCTTTATTCACAAATAAACTGTTTCCTAGTAAAGGTAATGATTTCAATTTGGTTTGGACATTTGCTCTTCTATAATAATTTCTTTAAGAATGAAAATAATATTCATTATTTCTACAGTAGTTAATTATTTGATTTAACATATTGGCAATACTTAAATAACTTAGTATGGGTCAAAGAAAGTTGTTATATCAACAATTTGCTTAAAAAACATTTATTAATAGTTACAACAAAACACTACAATCTATACTAATATTATTAAGCGGAAGAGTTTGTAAGTTTGTTTGTTTGAACGCGCTAATCTCAGGAACTACTGGTCCGATTTGAAAAATTCTTTCAGTGTTAGATAGTCCATTTATCGAGGAAGGCTATAGGCTATATTTTATCACGCTAAGACTAATAGGAGCGAAGAACTATTTCTTCGCTCCTATTAGTCTTAGCGTGATAAAGGAAAATGTGGAAAAAATGGGGGAAATTATTTGAAAGGGCTTATTTCACAAACTACTAGAGCAATTTTTCTGTTATTTGGGTCAGATAAGAAGTAGACCACGTGAAGGATCATAGGCTATTTTTTGTAGACTGATTTGTCTGTGAAATATCTAATTTACGCGGGCGAAGCCGCGCGGAAAGTCTAGTATTATATAATAGAGTTAATGCTTTTATGTTTACATTATTTTTGTTTCAAATATTAAGGCCCGTATAAATAGTACTTCAGATGCGACCTGGTCTCAAGACGCGGTTCGGCTCCGTGATTTGTCCAAATTTTGACAGCCAACTAATCACAGAGCCTGAACCGTGTCTTGAGACCTAGATGCATCTTGAGTACTGACTATTTACACCGGCCTATATTGATAAGAAGTTATTTTGTATATTTATTTACTAGTAAGAGTTTCTGTCCTGAAATCAAAATTAGTTTATAATAAGTTAGTCAATAGACAACGAGTTAGAGTGCTTTGCATAAATGAAAATTTAAACATTTTATTTACAACTTACAACTTCTATCATTACAGGTTTAAACCTACGTAATATTTCAGTTTTAGATAATTATTGTGTTAAAAATGTTACACTTATAGCATATTATGTTAAACTTATAAATAAACTCTAGTGAATAAAAATCCATTTACTTAAAAAAACAATATTATTATTTATCTCTTATATATATTGTATGAGGTCATAATGACATAGGTCTTTTATATGCTAACATGTCTTCATGTTTGTACAGGGTGTGTAATTTCTCATACATGTATTTAAAAAAATATAACAGATTGTCATATTGTCCGTCATACGGTATACACTGCTTTTTACAGTTTCTGCTGTGTATTGGGTAGCCGGAAGTTATATCTGTAGTGTAATGTTCACTACAACCCCAAGCACTTATGTGCAGCTCAATTAAGGCTTGATGTAGGGCTTCAACTGTAGATAAATACCATCTTGGACTTCCTTTCTGATGTCTCCAAAACTGAGATACTCGGTTTTGCAACACAATTTTAGGCATCCTTTGAAATCTTTCATCTGCAAAGATGCCCCGACTCTGGTTCCATGTACTATCAATGAGCACCAGTCTTTCTATTGGTAATTTGTCTACATGATATATTTCTTTAGATTCATTATTTATTATTTTAGTCATTAAAGTGCCTACATTATATCCAGCTGGTAAATCTTGTAATATAACTTCTTCATAAGATAAGCAATTACTATGTTTTCCTGAAAATAACTCATTTATAGAGCAAGCATCCTTTCCTGGATACAATAGAACAGTTTTTCCGTCATTTGAATACTCTGGAACGTGTGGATAAGTATACACATTAACATCATTTGGAGCTAGCACAGCAGCATGAGCAGCAGTACTTTTCCCGTCGATTTCTCTTCTGTGTTTAATGATGTCCACTTTTATTGGTAGCTAGAAAAACAATATGTTACAAATAACAATAAAAATATAAAATAATTGTGGAGAAGAATAGCAGTTGTGGTTAGTAAGATTATAACTGACAAATTCAGGTCGATTTACGAGAACTTACCTTACACTGAGGTATTTGATTTTTAAGTTGAGACACGGGTATGAAACATGTGTAACAGAAGTACATACGCGATTTACCACATTTAGAACATGCACTACGATTTTTGACTTCGTGCAAAGCTTCTAAATTGGATATAACTAATCCTTCAAAAGGTTTCTCATCACGTTTTCTCGCCTCCAAACTTTTAGGGTTCATTTTTAGAGCAAATAAGTATTAAATATAAATAAATTTAGCATTCTAAGAGCTTCTTAAAACTTGTGAGAAATGTCGTTATTATATTGCAAAAACGAAACAAGTAGGTATAGGTCTACCAGAATCTGATGGCAAGATTTGACAGCAGATTTTCATAAAATATCCTTGATGATTAGATAAATTTTTATATTTGCATGTTTAACCAGTGTATAACACACAGAATCAGCCGCGATAAGAAAAAAAAGGATCAAAATGTTTTATTCCAATGGGTTGTTTTCTTTTTTTTGATCTCCACCAGACGGCGCGACGATAGCCACTTCTAGATTTTCTATTGGTTCCACACAATGATTAAAGAAACACATGTTTGACAATCAAATTAAAAAATAAGAACTGTTTTCTTTTTTTAATTTGATTGTCAAACAGTTTTCTTTTTAGTAACTAGATGGCGTATGGGTAGACAACTATCGGTAATACCATCAATAATTGCTACAAAACTGCGCAAAAGAATGGAAAACTTGATGCATTTCAATTTGAAAAAGACGCAATAATATTCCAATGAATAGGATAACAAAGTTATTGTAACCATGTTTTAGTTAAAACTCACGTAAGAAATAGCCCTATTTACCGTTATTCACACCAAATGTCACAGGAATTATAAATTTTGGTTTTGACAATATCTTACCTGCGCTTGTGCACGATAACAAATATTTAATGGCTAATATTTTACCAATAATGAACATCAAAAACCCAAATAACACAATTTGGGAAAAAATAATAAAAACCACACCAACAATGAAAAGTAGAAGAAGTGTCAAAGAGATATGCCCGCCAAAACCATTGAGATCACAGATTAAGGATATAAGTAGATGGCTTCTTAGCTCGCCAGCGCGTGGCCATTTTATGCTTGTGTGCAATTGCCGTAGTGTGCGTGTAGGGATGGGCGTATATCTGCTTGTATATCGATAAAAATATAAAATTAGACTACAGCTATCGACCAATAGTCGACCATAATTTTATGTTATAGATTTTTATTAAACGACATCAAAAAAAGGAGGTTATCAATTCGACCCGCATGTTCAATGTAGGATATATTATTATGCTCATTAAATTAGAAGTCGCTTTCAATTTGGTGAAAAGATATTATTTTATCTATAAAATATGTAAGTACAGCTTGGCAAAGAAGAGTCTGACGCGGTGACAGCTGGAACTAAGAGTTTTTATTTATGACAACACTACATTACTTGTCAACTCTAGTATATATTGTGTCAAAAGCGAAGCGTAGGGTTGCCTGTATTTAAAGAAAAGCGCCATCATCATTTAATCCACACTTTTCTTTGCCAAGCTGTAAGTATAGGTCTACCAGAATCTGATGGCAAAATGTGAGAAAATAAATTGACTCTAGCAATACCGGGGTAATTGGAATAAAACATTTTGATAACTTTTTTTTCTTATAGCGGCTGATTCTGTGTGTTAAACATGCAAATATAAAAATTTATCCAATGATCAAGGATATTTTATGAAAATCTGCTGTCAAAAATTGCCATTAGATTCTGGTAGACCTATATATAATTACACTCTTATTTAATAGTTAAAAAAATACATAATATGTATACTCCATAAACCACGAAGGCTTGTCCGGAGTGTAATATCAATAAAATCAACAGTTTTTACATAAACTACAAAAGAACCAATATACTTTATTATACTTAACTTAAGCAACAATTTTGTAAAATAACAATTACTATGTATTATCGAAGAAATGAAGACGTTAAAGCATTGGATACTGGTGACGGGACACATAATAATATAATGTGTCCACTGTCCCAACACCAGTATCCGATCCTTCAGTCAATAAAATATGCCATACATCATTACATGTAAGGATCGGACACCGGTGTTAGGACACATTGAATAATATATTTACACACATATTAAAAATTTGAAATTAAATGAAAAATATTCAAACATAAGGTTTTATTGAATATGTTCTTAGTCGCAGCTTTTGATGTAAGTAAATATAATATTAACTTCCTTATAGGTTCTCAATCGTCATCATCATCACATTGACCTCTTCTCTAGGAGCATTTCTTTAACCTAAAAAACATTTTGTTTAGAATCAATATTCAAAAAGTATTTATTCCATTTTTTGCACATAACAAAATTTGGACATGTCAAGATTTAAATGAAAAAATATGAAATTAGCAATTTTTAAATATGGTTTACGGGGAAGGTTGTCTGCTTTATAATTATTGGACTCTGTTTGATGACTGCATTTGTGTATCATTCTACAAAAAATTACGTATTGAGATATAAATGCAGTCATGTTCTTTAGATCATTTAAAACGGCATCCATAACTTAAAAAAATATGGGTCGACCCACAATTAATGCTTAACTGCGAGTATACGAGTATTGAATACTTAAATTCATATTATAAATATATAAACTTTAGCTAACCTTAGTATGCCTCGAAAACACTGAAAACAGTTGACAACAGTCTCCTTAACGGGGGGTCTCCTGAAGGTGGTAGTGATAAGGGGGGATTTTCCTCACTTAAACCATCCCTCCTCACTCCATCTCACCACCTCGAAGAATACTCGGTTATAATCTAAACTTAAAAATAATATTATCTTCATTATAGGTCTCTCCGTCATCACCATCATATTGAACTCTTCTTTAGAAGCATTCCAAAAACCTAAAAAAAATAGTTGGTTAAGTGTCATTAAATGTACTTAATACTATAAAATATATACATATATAATATTGTATACGGGGCAATATGCTTTATGTAAGTTTTCCATACTTAACCCATCAAGCCCAAGCGGAACCCAGGTGCCGCATAACAACTGAATATCTATTGTGTCTCGTATTCGACGATCGAGGTATTAAATTTATTTTATTAAATGATTATGACTTTAGCCTTATTAAAATTTTACATTTTATTAAAAAATAATAATGCCAGGATAAAATTTCAAAAAGTAGATCCAAGTAACGATTTGAGTACTTACAGGGGGGAGGTGTGAGAGCTGTTAATCATTTTACTCTCCGTTAGAACTTTTTTATTTCAATAAAATCATTGTTTCAAACTTACGTTTGAAATGATAATCCCAATATTGTGATGTCTTCTTAAGGGAGTAAGAAACTTGCGTCTAAATATTTCTGTTCGTCGTTTATTTTGAAGCATTTTCAAATCCTGAAAAAAAAATGTAGTCCATGACAATATTTTTATCGATAATCCCTTTTACTAATAAAAAGTTACACAGGTGTTTAGAGGCTGCGTAATTTTTTTTCTACTAATAATATTTTTTTTGACATTTGGCCTGTATAATGCTGTTGTAACTTCCATACAAATTTACCCAACGCTTACACAAGGCATCACTTTTGTATAGAGTGCGAATAAGATCAAGATGGCGGATTTTCAATAGATCAGCTGATTATATTTTATTTTGAATATGTAGTTTTGAGTGCGTTTGCTGATTTCTACCATCTTATTAGCAAAGAAACATAAAAAGAACTATTTAATATGTTTTATTTCTTTAATCAATTGAATGAAATAGGTTTTCAATGTAAACGAAATATAACATACATCACGATCGTTTTATTTAGGGTGCGTTCCACTAAGCGTTCCTACAACGATAACGAACTACTTACTAAAATTTCTCGTTTTTATAGCCTTTTTTCAAGATATTATCGTATAGTTTTATTTTCCTCTTAAGTCATAATTATTTATTGTTACATTTATTTTATAAATTATGTATATTTATTTAGTTTTAATATTATCATTATCATTCTTATTCCTTTTTTACCTCTTATTTTACTAACTTTATTATTATTATTTTATTATAATTTTTAAAATTTAAAGTAAACCGCTTATTTTCACGTACGTCCACTTCGACCCACCTTTAAGGTGGGTCGTTTTTAGCTTTGCATTAGCGAAATATACGTCATGAGTGACGCTTTTGCCGCGATCACAATCGCGGTCGACATGTGAAACGGCTGAAGGAGTATTTTCAGCGTTTGAGCGCTTAGTGGAACGCGCCCCTAACACGTCATAAGTGACAAAATAATATTTTGACAATTTCAAATTTTATTGACTTTGACATTAACGTTGCGTTCAAAAACTTTGAAAGTAAATGTGATAGTAGAACATTATAATATTATTTACAAAATTCATGTACTCTACTGATTAATATTAACTAAAAATGTTTAAATATCAATCTTGTGTCCAATTATAATTACCAGGTTCCTAAAAACATAACGTTTATATCAATTTTTGTCATCAACACCCGAACATCAGATAGCGTGTTACTTAATTCCTGAACGTTTTCCTTTGAGTCTAAAGTCTATGGTATATAACACGATTTTAGTTACACAAGTCATAAATGTCATTATCATTTGATTATTAGTAGAGTTCTGTATAAACCCTGTGTAAACACAACCACCGTGTTTAACTATTCATGCGTTACACGGATGTGTAAGAAGTTTTTATTAGTAAGGGGGTTTATATAATATACTTCAAGCAAGGTGCATCCCTAAAGTACACGTATAAAGCTATGCCATATTTGTAGCGAAATTATTACTTGTTGTGACATTTTTATCACTAATTCCATAAACAGCATGATTAAGGGATTATTAAACTTATAAATTTTCTTTTTAGCTTACAAAAATACCGATTGATAAGCCCAAAAAACGTTGTTGAAAACTTACGTATGTTATGTTAAATCCACGTGTTTGAGGCATTCCTTGACCGTTTTTATGGTTTATTATATAGCGGAACCACAAAACCCAACAAGATATGGCATTAAACGTTCACTAAACACTTTTGTTATCACTTTTTAAACATGAAATATGCAGACCTACGCCTTTGTTATGTCCTGGGTGGTAGGACATAACATTACATGCTTTTGACGTTTATACACCGATATGAGCTTGCTCTTTCACCCAACTTACTGAATCGTTAGTTAGAAAGAGTAACATGATCAGCTGTCAAAATATAAGGCGCCCTTCTATCATGTAACCTCATTGATTGAGATAGACTATAGGAGAGAGCCTTATATCGGTGTATAAGCGTCAAAAGCGTGTAATGTTATGTCCTACTTACCAGGACAAAGGAGTCGGTCTGCATATTTCATGTAATAAAAGTGTTAATAAAGGTTTTTAGTGAACACTTTATGCTAGATATTGTTGAGTTTTGTGGTTCCGCTAAATAATAAACGATAAGAACGGCCAATGAATGCCTCAAACACGTGGATTTGACATTAAATACGTAAGTTTTGAACAACGTTTTTTGGGCTTTTCAATCGGTATTTTTTGTAAGCTAAAAAGATTATTTATAAGTTTAATAATCCCTTATTCCTGCTATATAAGGCATTAGTGCTAAAAATGTCACATCAATTAATAATTTGGCTACAAAAATTGCATAGCTTTTTAGGTGTGTTTACGGATTCTCATTACTTGAACTATAGTTTATCGATATCATGAACTAAATGACTTTCTTTTCTGGGTAATAATGTGCTTCGAAATGATCGACAAAAAGAAATATTCAAGAAAATACACGCATACTACTTGTATGAAAAAGGGCACAAAATGACCACGCGATGACGGGCTAAGATTACATCTATACTATAATACTTTATCTATGGCCAAAACTGTTTCAGTTATCAGCCGTGCTAGCATACGCCAACGAGAAAATTTTGTCTACACGTTTTCTCGATGTTAACTGGTTTATCTCTTCATCTCTATTGACCCTAACATGACATACATTTTTTCTCGTACGTCTGTCGTCAAAATTAGAGATAATTTTGTTTTTTTTTATATGTGCTATTTTTGTCTATATACTAACGAACTATATACGAACGAGTTTATCTCTTGAGTCTCGACGTACGCATGTTAGCGAAAAAGAGATATATATCGACAATATCACTACGCTCGAGAGTGAGATATCCACGAGATATCTCGTTGGCGTATGCTCGGGGGGCAGTTTTCAGTTTGACAAGTATTATATTTTCCTAAACTGTTACCAGTATACTGGCCTAATCGCTTAGGCCAATGCGATGGCAGCGCTTTTTTGCTAAGATTAGTTGGCAGCACTGCATACGACGTATATAACTTTATTAATCTGTGCGCAGCACGCGCGACCGCGACGCGACGGCTCGAGTCTTGAGTGAGGTGCCGGCTCCTACTCACACTTGTGTGACATGTACCGCACTCTCTCGCTCACCTCAACCGCGACAATCATTTTGAAGCGGTACATGTTATAATGCTGAGCCGCTCTTACATTTTGCCGTCTTGTCCCGGACAATTGTAATGCCTCTTGTAAGTTGTAAGTCCTACCCAACACTACCCAGTAGACCCGACTGCCGCCGACAGGTGCCGTTCGTCTGTAAGCATGGTAAGCGCTCTTAGTTTAGATTTTTTTTCAAAAGTCGTATTTTTCATTTTTCACTGCGCATGTGCAGGTTTCGCGCATGCGCAATAAAATAAATCATCTCATATTTTGAAAAATGGCAACAAAATATAATAAGGTATGTTCTAAAACAGTACACAGTTTTAAATAAAGTACTACCCAGTCTTATGCCTAATGCCGCGGCCGCACATGAGTCTATCGTCACGAAGCTTCGAGCTATGAGACAATACCATTGGAAGATACACGCAGATCGTCCAATGGTATCGTCTCAAGCACGAAGCACTACGCATGTGCGGCCGCAGCATTACCAATACAATGTGTGTATAATAAATGTCCCAAATACCCAGTATTTCTAATAATAAGTGTTATCTTGCCCCAATTTGTCAATCTAGATCGGCTCGGATTTGTCTCTTTGTTATGTCCATTATAAAATTCACTTTACAAGCAACCGCACTAAAGCGACTCGCGCTTTGTCGCGTAGACCGTAGACAGTAGTGCGTGATGCGTCTCACTTTTTAAAGGGTTGTAAACACGTAGTGATTTTATTCTTTTTGGTTGTAAATTTTGATACCGTTGTTTTAGTAAGAAGTAAGAACCATAGTTATGTCCAGTTACTATTCTAAAATCTAAATCAACGCGCTTTTTTTTTTATTTATAGTTAGACAGTTTCGGAACACACCCAAGAATTTATTTAACCATAGACAACACTCTGCATTTCTTAGATCATTTTTCAATATTACGTCAAAAATTAAAGTGAATAGTGGATTTAATTTAGATTTGTGTAATTTTTACTTTAAATTAGGTACAGTGATTTGTTTATAACAAGATTTTTCAATTGCTCAGTTTACAAAAGCGAATTCAAATATTTCACAAGTAATAGTCGGTGCAAGTGCTAAACACAATGACGCCATTTTGTCGCGCCGGCTGATCGGATAATTCATTTTTTATCTCTTAATTTTTATTTATTTTAAATCCTAGAAACACGTAATATCTTTTCTTGCATACTTCGTAGTATCATTACTATTTTTAGTTGACTCGTACGCTTTATCTTGTTACCGTAGACCGTAGTGTGGCTAGTTATTGATTGTGTATTTTCACCGCAAATGTGAAACAACAATAATTCATAAATGAACAAAAGTCTAAATATTCAAAATGATGTTATAAAAACAAATCTAATCTGAAGTATATACTTCGATAAAAATATATACATAATGAGTGTAGATTTAGTCAGCGAAATTAATAAATTATGCGGGAATAAAATCTATTATAATATTTACAGGACAAGCAGAAATGTTTAGAGATATGTTATAATAATGACTATATCAATGAAAGAGCAAGATCAAATGCCCGGGGAGGTAAGTTTTTTGTACCCATACTCCAAATTATACTATGTAGTCCAACCACAACCTAAACCCTGCCACCTACTTAAATTATATTTATTTTTCAAAATCTTAGCCACTTACATGCCACTTACATCCATATTAATTTAATTTTAATTTTAGATGGCATTCCCCGAGGCTAAACTTAAAGCATTAGAAGAAAAAATTTCACACCCAAGATGGGTTGTACCTGTACTGCCTGAGCAGGAGTTAGAGGCACTTCTGGTGGCATCTACAGAGTTAGCCACCAAAGGTTAGTAGTCATTTCAATTGTAATGTTTATGATCAGATATGATAATGAAGAAATCTTCATTCATTTCAGAATCAAAGGTGGTACAACCTGCACACAATATATTATGTATACATCTCAAAACCATATCCACCGATCATGTACTTATAAATATTTTTCTGCAGGGGAAGATGTAAATAATCCAGCATGCCAAAGGTTTTACAATGATGCCCTAACAATATCATTCACTAAGATATTGACTGATGATGCAGTTTCATCATGGAAAAATAATATACAGCAGTGTGTAAGATCTAACTGTGAAAAGCTTGTAAAGCTGTGTGCCATGAAACTGGATGACCCTAGATTTTTACACCTTTTGTACATGGCTTTCAACCCCAACAATAAGTAAGTTAAATATTAATTAGCTTTTTGTTACATAACCAATGGTTTACTAACAGTATGATTTGGAGTCAATAGCATTCTTATGAACTAGTGAGGAGCTCTGATAACTTGCTAGGTTTTCTATATCAGAGATCAAGCATAGGTTTTTTTTTTGTAGATTTCACACATTTAATGCATCAAGAACATGTGAAGGATTGTCAGTGACCAATGCCCCAGTGACCACTGGACAGGGCTCAGCTCAGGAGCCTGAAGTGTTTGCCAAGTCACAAGATCACCGCACACCAAGAGGGTGGCTAGTTCACCTTATTAATGTGTAAGTCAATATTTTAGTTATTGTACTTTGACAAATTTTATGAATACTTAAATATGTTGGGCATATTATATGAGTTAGATACAAAAGTTTTTAGTGGAAGTATTTAATCTATTAAAAAATATGATAATTTTGAATTTTCATACTTAGATTTGGCCAAGCTGGTGGATTTGTCAAACTGCGAGAAAGATTTGAAACTATTATGGGTTTTAAAAAAATTGATTTAACAGTTTCAATCAATAATGAAGAAAAACTAACGACAGAAATTTTAGAAAAAGAATTTGTGGAAAATAAGTGTGATCTTATGACTTCATCAACCGAGGTGTGTATTCTGTATTATAAATTAAGTTTAAATATGTTAACACTTTAATATTATTTTTATATAGTTTCTGTTCTTGCAGAACAAATTGTTATGTGTTTGGTAACAATACTTTTATGATGTAAGCTCTAATAAATCTTATAGCTCAAAGCAATGATTACTATCTGGTATGGACTACACTTCATGTATTGCAGCTAGTCATGCACAGCAGTTAATGTTATCTAATAATCTGTTTTTATCTTATGTCTGTTGTCTTTTTCTTGGAATAAAAAAAGGGAATAGTATTGAAAAGCCAACATAACGAGACCTATTCTTCATAGATGTGTTCATCAAGAAGTGAGCAGCCATCTTCGCTGGAGCAGTCGACGACGGGGGAAACTCGCGTCGCGGCCGTCTGGCAACTTCTAAGGCCTTTGGGTTTGTGCCACGATCTACTCACTCCTCATACCGTCACTGTGTATCTTCTGCCTGTACTGGTAAGTCTAGTTAAAACTGTTTAAGAGATAATATACAGGGTGGTCTAATTAGTGACGTCAACAATTTTTTTTAGATTCCTCGCACCTGGGGGTATCCGAAAATACCCTATGTATGTTCAGCGATTTTTCTTAGTTTTCGAGTTATAATTTTTTTGTGTATTTTTAATGATTCCTGCCAGTGAGGTTTCAAAAATTCATATCTTTTTTTGTAGTAGGTATTTTGCAGTCTTTTTTGTGACATGATTTGTCTTGAATGCTGTTTTAATTTAAAAAAAATAACTCAACTTCCTGAACTTACTTAAAGTTACTCAAAAAAGGCTTGAAAGTCAGAAGTTTAGTTTTTAGTGGGATTTACTCAAACCTTCAACTTCAATTTAAAAATACAAAAAGGAGTTTCCAGTGCTTCGGGTTAAGTTTAAAAACTCCGCATGCTTCTAAACTACAAAAATCGTTAAAAAAAATAATACTTTATTGGCCTATTTTTGTTGTTATTGGCCTTCGAAGGCGGATAGGCTAAGAATCATTGAAACAAGATTAAAGCATTAAAAATTATTTTATTTATTTTTTATCCTTGTTATGGTAAATTAAGCTTAAAAATGTAATTTTAAATTAAATTTAATTGAAGTTCCTGTAAAATAACTTTAGCATGTGTAATTTAATTTTACATTAATTTTGGTTTCATCACTAATCTTTCAAAATAATATGATCTTTGAGAAAAGGGTTGCTGTCTGCTGACATGCCACTAAATTTCTAGGCCAGGCAGCAATGAGACGTTGTCGATTGTGTATTCAGGTTGGAGGAAGGAGTTTTGAAAATGTATTGTAATAAATAGTTATTTTTCAGTAATTTGTGATTTTAATTTGTTATCAAAAAACGGGTAATTTCCCAAGTAGCATTTTTATTCTTGCTTACATTTTAAATCTTAGACCTTAGTGGTGAACCAAAATTATTAAATTACACGTCATGCTACAGTTATTTTACAGGGACTTCAATAAAATTTAATTTAAAATTACATTTTTAAGTTTAATTCACCATAACAACGATAAAAAATAGATAAAATAATTTTTAATGCTTTAATCGTTTCAATGATTTTTAGCCTATCCGCCTTCGAAGGCCAATTACAACAAAAATAGGCCGATAAAGTATTATTTTTTTTAACGATTTTTGTAGTTTAGAAGCATGCGGAGTTTTTAAACTTAACCAGAAGCACTGGAAACTCCTTTTTTATTTTTAAATTGAAGTTGAAGGTTTGAGTAAATCCCACTAAAAACTAAACTTCTGACTTTCAAGCCTTTTTTGAGTAACTTTAAGTAAGTTCAGGAAGTTGAGTTATTTTTTTTTTAATTAAAACAGCATTCAAGACAAATCATGTCACAAAAAAGACTGCAAAATACCTACTACAAAAAAAGATATGAATTTTTGAAACCTCGCTGGCAGGAATCATTAAAAATACACAAAAAAAAATTATAACTCGAAAACTAAGAAAAATCGCTGAACATACATAGGGTATTTTCGGATACCACCAGTCGCGAGGAATCTAAAAAAAAATTGTTGACGTCACTAATTAGACCACCCTGTATATATAGAGAATACTGAACAAATTTTTTTGGGTCATTAGCACAAAAAATTATATAAGTTAAATTTATGTTGTTACGTAGGCGCCGGCAGAAATAATTTCCAAGGGGTGCCGATTTTAGTTTTCTTTCTTTTCTTTTTACTTTTTACGAACAACAGTGACTGTCTATTGACGTCAACAGAATACATTTAGTGCCAAAACATTACGAACTATCTTTGTACGGCATGGTAATGGGGTTACAAACCCCCCTGCCGGCGCCCATGTGTTATTATAAAAGCTTAGGGGTTCAATTTCCATATCTTGGTTTGATCCTTAGGCAGCATTAAGGACTTTCTATGTATTGTAAAAGAATATGTCAATTAATTCATCAAGCCCCAAGCGGCCACATGCGGCCGCGATAACAATGGATAAGCTATTGTGTCTCGTTTTTCCACGATCGACGGGGAATTTAAGTAATAGCCTCCAATACACACATGCATGCGTATCAGCATGCATGCTTGATAATTTGAAATTCGAGAATAAGTTGCTGTTTGCTAAAATTTAAACTTGTGATTTTATGAATACCTAAAGCATTGAAGTTATTGTACTTAGGAATGTATTCCGACGTTGCTAGAGAGTTTAACGGATGAGGAGTTAAAGCGCGAGGCGAGAGGCAGCGAAAACAAAACTGACACTGTGTCGTGCCTAATCCGAGCTTGCAAATGTGTCTCAGTTAAAACTCCGCAACATCACAGCCTATTAAAATGTAAGTATAATTTGTTTACTAAAAACATTACAATATTTTTGTTACATTGTAAGGTTAAATCTTAATTTAATGTTTGATACTGTCGTCACGTTTGTCATTTGTGTTGAGTTTCGATCACTTATTTGAGATGAATATAATATAATTGTTTCTATAGATAATATTTCAGCACATTTTTGGAGCGTTGGATGTTTGTGGGCGTGGAAGAGCTAAGGCCGGTCGCACACCCTGTAGCTGCTTAGGGGCGTGGTTTGCTCCGCCCCTACGCCGCTACATCGTTTGCGCTCGACTCACTTACGACGCACGTGTTTCGCCGACACACTTCACGCATGATATAATATTATGTTTTGTCTTATTCATATTATAAATGCTTAAGAAAATAACCTAATTCACTGTAAAACTAATTGTTTCAATGATAAAAATATGATGTATCTAAAAATGTTTGTAAAATGTAAAATATACAAATACAAATTATAAGATCTTACGAGTAAATAATTTAATAATAAAAAATTGATATATTTCAGCACTTGAAATGTTTCGGTTAAAAATGATCCTACGATTACTACAAATGTCTTCGTTTAACGGAAAAATGTCTGCTCTGAACGAAATTAAACAATTGATTAGCACAGTCTCACAACAACCGAAACCCGAGTGGTTGACGCCAGCTGTAATTACGGTGGGTTTATGTTCTGTCAATTTTAAATTTCGTGTATCTTCAGAAACAAGACGTATAAAATATATATATATTTATTACGTGTAGATAACTGAAATAAAAAAAAATATGTTACAGAATTGGATACGCGAAAACAATGTAGTCGATATAGTATTGCGGGACTCGCTTCATCAACCCCAGTACGTAGACAGGCTAGAGAAAATGTTGAGATTCATGATCAAGGAGAACTCCTTGACGACCGAAGACTTGGACGCGATATGGAAGGCTCAACACGGCAAGCACGAGGCTATCGTGAAAAACTTACACGATTTGCTCGCGAAACTCGCTTGGGACTTCACTCCCGATCAGTTAGACCATCTGTTCGATTGCTTCAAGGTAGGAATTTTCTCTTCATGGAATAATCGATCTCCAAATAATTAGTATTAACGATATGAATCTTTTAGGCGAGTTGGGCGACATCGAGTAAGAAACAGAGTGATAAATTATTAGAAGTAATCCGAAGACTGGCTGAGGATGATAAGGATGGAGTTATGGCTAATAAGGTAAAGATTATGTGATACCTTTGGTACATTTACTAATAAAAATATCGTTGTAAATTCTTCAATTAAATACGAATTGTGACTTACGTTTTTTCTTAGAAATAGAATGCTGTAAAAACATTCTTATGGCTTTTGTCTTAGGTGTTGGTGCTATTTTGGAATTTGGCGCATTCGGACGAAGTTTGTACAGAAATCATGGACGTAGCTCTAGCTAATCTTATAAAAATTCTTGACTACAGCTGCAGTCAAGACAGAGATATGCAAAAGACGTTGTGGCTCGATAAGTAAGATTTATTTTGTCACTCATACCTTATAGGTTTATTTGCACAGTTTTGAATCTTATAGGTTTGCTTAATGAAACATGTGTCTATAGTCAGGACAATTTAAGGTGGCACCAGCGGTCATTTACCTTTCTAGTCTAGGAGCTATGTGAAAAATACTCGCACTGCATTCTGTTAACTTAAGAATAAAATTGAATTCTTGTAAAGAAACAGACTACTATTTTTTATCGAAAGACGTCTTGGTTACCTCTTCGTATGATAATCTCCAACTATTTATGAGTTTGAAGCTACGAATAATAATAACTAAGGAAACGTAACTCCCATACTATTACCGTTTTAAATTTGGTTCCTTTCGAACTGTCATGTAACGTCAGCCTGATACCGCTGAAGGCCACCTAAATATTGCAAATGTATTGAAAATGTGTACCTAGGTACACATTTTTGACAAGTATTGTAGAACATGTTTTTTGACGGAGTTACTTTTCCTTAGTTTTTATTATTCGTAGGTTTGAAGTGATATAATTCATACTGTGTTCACATCGTGTATGCAAAATACGATATCATCCTTAGACTAGAAACATCTGTCACTTCATTGTCAATCGCGGTTTGTATAGAGAATGACAAGTTTTTTGACAGGGAGTCAATGACCGCTACAGACAGAATTCCGCGATTTGAGAATAACAAGTTTCATAATAGCCCAGTAGAGTTAGATTTTTTTTTTAAATTAATTATAGTCGGATTTTTTTTTACACCAGTGTTTAGAGGAGGTCACAAATAGCATAAATTCAAAAACTTGACCAAATCCAACGTGTGCGTTAGCCGCCATATTGGTTTGAAGGTCCAATCTTTTTTTAGCTATATCTCTTTTATTTTTAATTTTTTTAGGAAAATGATAAGGATCAATTTTGTCGCAAATTTGATTCTCTACAACTTTAGTCCTTATAATTTTTATTGTAAAATCAATATTTACGGAAATAACTGCAAAAAACAAGTCAAAGTATAATTTCGCCTGTTCTACCAGTATCGCGATTATTGTCAAATACAGAAAAAAAAATGGAATAAAAGTTGTAGATCATTAAATTTCCTACAACTTTGATTCTTATGAATTTTTTCAGTAATAAATATTTAAGTCCCTTTTTTGGCACTAACGCTGGGGTACACCTCGAGGCGCCTTTCTTTTATGTGGTATCCCCAGTTACAGGGGATCTATGAAGAAGGCGCTACTGAGACCTACTCATTAGCGCCTTCTGGCTTCTTCATTATCATCAAATAACTCTGGAAGTTCGACAATTTTTTACGAGAGTCGTCACCACCACAGTTTTGACAAATAACAGAAACTTTCAAGCCCGCTTTGCGACATCCGCACATTCTTTTACAATTTTTCTTGCATTTACAATAAGACTTCGCTGCCTGTCCGTCGGTCTGTCTGTTTGACTGTCCGCCTGTCTGTCTCCAGGCTCTATCTCATGAACGGTTATAGGTAGAGAGTAAAGAGTTGAAATTTTCACATATTATGTGTTTCGTTTCCCGCTTTAACAACAAATACAATATAATTTAATATTCAATAGGGGTTCCATATAACAAACACAATTTTATTGGCCTTTTTTTGCTCTAAATGAAAAAGAGCTGCACTAAGACACTTTGAATATGCATAAAATATTTAATTGTGTTTGTACTTTAATAATTAACAATAAAATTAAAATAAAATAAATATTTAGGGGGAGCTCCCATACATAACGCACAAATTTTTGCCTATCTTTGCTTTATAATGGTACGGAACCATTCGTGAGCGAGTCCGACTCGCACTTAGCCAATTTGAAAAAATGATTCAGGTGCATGTTGTGCCGTAGTTGTCATAGGGTCATCCATGATCAGAAATATCCAGTTTTAACTTGGGTTCCGGTACATTTACAATAGGCGTAGGAGCTTATATATTGATTCCTGAAAAAAATCATAAGAATTAAATGTGTGGGAAATTTAATGATCTATCATTTACAATTTTGTTTCTACAATTATTTGCGCTTAATTCGGTAATCATTGAGATACAGGTTGCGGTTATTGCCGTAAATATCGATTTTACAATGAAAATTATAGGAACTAAAGTTGGAAAAAATTTAATTCACGATAAATTTGGTCCTTATTATTTTTGTAAAAAAATTAAAAATAAAGGAGATATGGCTAAAAAAAGATTTGACCTTCAAACCAATATGGTGGCCAACGCACCAGTCGGATTTGATCGACTTTTTGAATTTAAGCTTTTTATGCCCCCCCCCCCCCCCCAAACATTGCTGCAAAAAAAATTCTGACTATAATTAATTTCAGTTCTCCATACATCGCTGAACTTACTCTACTGGGCTATAACAGTGCATGTAATACTACTTGTAAGCTCACTGTCAAGTGGGTACTTGTCAGAGAACAGTAACAACGCCCTTACGCCTTTTTATCTCTTTTTCAATACATCAGGTGCGTGGAGGAACTAAAAACGAATCCCCGCTGGGTGTTACCAGCGTTGAAGATGATGCGCGAGATCTGTTGCCTGTACGAGGCGGGCGGTGTGGGCGGAGTGGGCGGGGCCGGAGCGGGCGGCGCGGCGGGCGCGCGGCCGCACGTCACGCGCCAGGAGCTCATAGATCGCCTGCAAGCGCAGCACTCGCTCGTTATACTGGTTACGGACTCGCTGACGCATTACATGGACGGAGTGCGGACTAAGCTCGCTGGTATGTAGTGTATATGTAATTTCCTTATTAATAAAATGTCGACGTTTTGACGTCACGTGAAAGTGTTTTATTCTTGTCGAGGCTTACTCAAATTGTATATAATGATTTATGATTTAAATATTATATTTACAGCACACTTTAAACTTTTAACTATACAATTTAAGGCCATCCCCCGAGCAAACGACCTTGACCATACATTTGACGCCTATATATATTAGTTAATGAAATTGTCTATCTATTGTCGTGTGTTTAAAATAAACGTAATTTGTAAATACTAGGGAGATGCTGAAAGTATTCTTCAATTTTAATAAATTGGTATTACTTTGGAAGCTATAATAAACAAAAATAGAAAATTTAAAACAGGGAAAGTAATGTTGATATGCTGAAGATTATTGCTGTATTTTTATTATAACTTTGTAGCTTTCTAATTATTAGTTTATAAGGCTCTAAATAACGTAAATTACGGAATCTCCGTAGGGGAAGGCCCTTAAATCAAATGTTTACAATCTCTGCAAACATACTGTGGTACGCTAGGTTGTATAATCTCACCGACTGGTTAAATACTCATTCTTTACTATTGAAATATTCAATAGAGTCATTAAGTTTTTATGTCGTGTGATATAATAATAATTATAAGTGACACATTTTTATGAAAAATTTCATTGAAGTAAAAAATTGTTTCTGTAACATATTTACAGCGTTCATATACTCAATACTTACGCTTCAACTTTTCTAGACGAAGGGGAAATAGATTGGGACAGTTGGCTGCCTGACGGTAGATACCCTCACGCTGCGCAAGTTCACGAACGACTGAGCTTCTTGAGGTTTTTGCTCAAGGATGGGCAGCTATGGCTCTGTGCAGAACAAGTAAGTTTAACTATTTAATTATAATGAAATAATCCATATAGGGACAATTTTATTTATTATTTTCGTTATTAACAGGCAAAACAAATATGGGTGTGTCTCGCCGAAAAGCCCGCCCATCTCGGAGATCGCGAAGCTTGTTTTCGTTGGTTCAGTAAATTGATGGGTGAAGAACCAGACTTGGATCCAAACATAAACTTGCATTTTTTTCGACGCAACATTATGACATTGTCGCCGAACTTATTAACGCATTCTGGAATCAAATGTTTTGAGAGGTATTTTTTATCGTCTTTAATCTGTCATTATTGAAAAGTAAGTTAAGTTTTTGCTAACGCATTATATACATTTATTTCAGATTTTTTAAAGCAGTGAATTCTAAAGAAGGAAAACTCAAAGTGAAGCG
This sequence comes from Cyaniris semiargus, assembly GCA_905187585.1. Classification (NCBI taxonomy): domain Eukaryota; kingdom Metazoa; phylum Arthropoda; class Insecta; order Lepidoptera; family Lycaenidae; genus Cyaniris; species Cyaniris semiargus. Next base: position 7,755,760 of record LR994554.1, on the reverse strand, counting down.
ACGTAGTTTTTTATTGAATGACGCTGATCTCATAGGCTTAGATTATTTATGGAGGGTGAGTCACATTATTTTAGATTGCAAAATTAAGTTATTAATGGCCACACTCACATTCAATGATTTCTTAAATAATACTTAACTTTAATTTAATGAAGAGTTTGACAGAAAATGTATGGGGTTTACGTCAGTCTTTATTAAATTAAAGTTTAAACTTGAGATATTAAAATCATTAAATATCTCAAGTGAACTTTGAAATGTTTAGTTCTTAAAGTTAAAGGTTGTTAGACAACCTTTGTATGATCCAATTTTTAACTCTTCAACTCCCAAGCGGCCACTAGGGTTTCACACGAGACGAGAGTAAGCGAGAGTAACAAAAATCTCGTCTCGGTCTCGTCAATCCTCAAAAAATTGAGTCTCGTTCAAGTCTCGGTCTCGTCTCGTTACCAGTTGTCTCGTTTCGTCTCGCTTAATTGTAAATAATGATCTATTTCTATCTAATTAAGAGAATAAAGAATATTTGATGACTAGCGTATTTATATGGTAAAATGCATTTTTATAAATAAATTTAGTATCATCGGAAAGGTCTTGATCTGAATTTGTGTGTGTCTGTAGTAAATAAGAGTATCTTCCAGGTAGAAAATTTCGAGCCCAAGAAACCCTTTCGATATAGTGTACACGTTTATTACTCTCTAGTTTACTATAGACAAATATACTCAACCAAGAGTAAGATGACCCATTGATCTTTAAAAAAAAAAATCATTCAAATTTAAAACATAAAAAACTGCGAGGATAAAATATATTCATGATAAGAGATGGGTTACTATAAGAAGCGTTAACAAGTTGAAGTTAAAATGTGGAAAAATCATACTCGGTTATTGATTTCTTTTTAAATTTACAAAAAAATATTTCACAGATGGTTACCAGATTTTATATTTTGTAAAATATATTGTTTTCTAAGTAGACCTTTTCTGATTTTTCGAATAAAAACTTTATTAAAAATAATCGGCCAAGTGCGAGTTGGACTCGCGCACTAAGGGCTCCGTACCACTATAGAGCAAAAAATAAGAAAAATATGAGTGTTTTTGTATGGGAGCCTCCCTTAATTATTAATTTTATTTAAATTTTATTATGAATTATCAAAGTACAAATAAAACTGAGTAATTTATGAACATTTCAGGTGGCTATCTGTTGTCATCATTAATAACGACCAAAAAATGTAAAAAAAATCACGTTTGTTGTATGGGAGCCCCCTTTAAATATTAAATTTAATTTTGTTTTTAATATTTGTTGTAGCGGCAACAGAAATACATCATCTGTGAAAATTTCAACTATCTAGCTATTACCGTTCTTGAGTTACAGCCTGGAGACAGACGGACAGACATCGAAGTCTCAGTAATAGGGTCCCGTTTTTACCCTTTGGGTACGGAACCCTAAAAATTTTACGGGACTCTGGTTGCCCTGTATGTGGTCTCGGTATTGCCCATAATATTTTCCAAAATGTCTCGTCTCGTCTCGTCTCGTCTCGAAAAAGCGAGAAGAACGAGACGAGACGAGAAAAATCTCGCTCTCGCGTGAAGCCCTAGCGGCCACATAGGGCCGCGAGAACAATAGATTTCCAAGAATCCGCGATCGAAGAATTAAGGCGCCCTTGGTACTTGGCGTCGACAAGATGGTCTTTTGACGTTTTGCCTATAGTCGCGTACTTGGTCATGTGCAGGTAATAACAGAGTGCGATGACGAGATATCAGCGCGCGGCATCGAGCTGCTGCGCGAGGTGTGCACGTGCACCGGGCCGCAGCTGCCGCCGGCGCAGCACCACGAGGCGTTCCTCACGCAGTGCTGCGCGCGCACACAGCGCCTGCAGCACGACGCCGCCGCCGCGCCCGGTACGTACGCACCTTATCTGTGGAGTGTGGGCGGAGCGTATGTTCTACGCAATTGACATCTCCCATGCATTTGACATTTATTCGATAATGTTACGATTACGTAATGTTACGTCATCCTCCTGTGTGCTGAGTGTGAGTTTTTGTTTCACATTCGATCGTGAACGCGTTTGGCGTTTACTAAGATTTTGTATGGGATTTGTACAGCGCCACCTAGCGATGCTCACGGGAGTGAGCCCAGCCCAGTGAGTAATCCCATACAAAATCTTAATAAACGCCAAAAGCGTTCACGATCGAATGTGAAACAAAAACCTCACACTCGGTACTCTGTTCTTGCAAACTGTTGTGAGAAAAGAGATAAATTTCGTAGTCGCGAAATGTTCAGCTTAAAACTGCCTTTTTTTTAATTAGGTAGTTGTCGCCAAGAACAGATTGCGTAATACAAGTTTTAGGAACTGTGTTAAATTATATTCATTATTGTTCCAGACGCAACAGAAAGTTGTACAAGAATGTGCAGGGTAATTCGTGCCATACAGGAATACATCAATGAATGCGATCGACGTTTTTCGGCTGACAGACAAATTCTTCCTATATATAGATCCGGCAGAGGCCGGCAGTGTACAATTATAGTGAGATTCAATTTCCAAACTGGGCAAAGACAGATCGATGATATTGAGCTATTTTCTCATTCAAATGAGACCTTACACTCGTTAAGAACTGCGATTCAAAGGAGGTAACTAAATGAACTCAATTCTTCAATTTTAACTCACTTGCATAAAAACCTATCAATTCATATAAAATGTAAATATTATGGTGATATTTATAACAAATCTTTTTACAGGTTAAAGTGTACAGCTGAGAGTAACATTAAATTAGAAATGTACATAAATAAATTAGAACTTATAGTTAACGGCGAGCTCCTAGATTCCAGTCATGATCGGAAAATACTCTCACAGATACCTCTGAGAGATAAAACCGTTATCATAGCAAAGGTGAGAAATAGCATGGTCGCTACTAGTTTTTGCTTGCTAAAATATTAAAAGCAATACATGTAATATTGACTATAAAGAGGCCCAATTCCGGAGGCTAGTGCATTCGTAAGTGACTATTTAAAAAGTTGGTAATTGCAGGCAAACCTATCTCAAAGGAAGGTCTTTCGACCGAGCGAGGTGCTATGCGCAGTCAGGCCCACTTTAGTCATTTCCAAAAGTCCAATTGCGAAATTCACGATCCGTTTGATCCAAAGTATATTATGTATCAATTATTATCAAATAACAAAATCGTGTGTTTGTTTGTCAGGTGTACGACGGCCAGGTGTGCGGCAGCGGCGGGTGCGGGTCATCCAACGAGTCCACCAGCGACTCAAGCACGTCATCGCCGCCGCTCGCTCCCACCCCCGAATACGCGTTGCCCGGAGTGGTGAGTTGTGTGTGCTAACTGCTGATTAGAATGTTACTGATAACTGATTCTTGATTTCTTTATTGATAGTTTTATTTTATTTCTCTATAAAATATATTTAATGCATAGTCTGATTATGCTTATATTCTCTAAAATAATATAATAAAGGAATATTACAACATTAACCTCTCGTCTGTCAAACGCCCAAAATGGGCGTCGTAATACGACCTAATATTTAAATAAACAATATAAGCCTGCTTATATTGTTTCTCTCCTTGTTTCACTTCTTACAACGTAAACAATAAAACAGAGATGCAAATAAAAGCCGCCAACACATTAGTGTGTTTCAAGTGTAAACATAAACCATGTTTTGTGAACCACACGATATTTCAAGTGTAAACATAAACCATTTTTTGTGATGATTTCAAAAGTGATCCACTTGGCGCGCATTTCTAACCTACTGCGTAAAAATGTATGAAGGAGTGTTATTTTCTCAGTGTGTTTTGTTAAAGGGTTTATAAAAAAATATATATAAATAAAACCATTTACACGGTTTTATTTATAATTATTGCCTTTAAATACAATAAATCGAGGCAAAAGTAACTATTCCTACTTTGACCACCGATTTAGTATTTTGTTTCAAATATAAAACTATATTTATTTGCAACACTAATAGCTTATTTATTAAAAATTCTAATTATATAATAATTATACAATGTGTCCCGACACCGGTGTCCGATCCTTTAATGTCATGATGTATGGCATATTTTATCGACAAATTGGCTTTCAAATTTTATCTTTCTCTCACGGTTGTAAAATGGCTGCCATTTTAGTTTTTCTCGGGCTTTCACACTAATCTGACTAATACTTCTCATGTAAATATTCTATGAAGATAAAAAAGGTCTCATTTGATAGCTAAACTTGTGGACTATGCTTACATGACAGACAATATGTTATAAATTTCGAGGAATGAAATATAGAAAAACTAAATTTTAAGGAAAAAAAATTTGTGTATTTTTTAATAAATGGCTTTTTGTGAAAAAACTAGCGCATTAAACTGGTTATTTTTTATTTTAAAAATATAGAGGAGGTTTTCATCTTAAATAAATTCCTTTACTTATATGCTCTAAGTCAGATAGTTTAGAAGTTATAACGATTTTCTTATGAAGTATTGGTCAGATTACTATGAGAGCCAGAGAAAACATTTTATTTTCCAAAAGTTACAGAAAAAAAAGTTTGATAGCTAATTTGTCGATAAAATATGCCCTTCATCATAGGCTTATAGGCTCGGACACCGGTGTCGGGACACATTGTATATAGCTTTCATGAAAATTTCTTTAGATATATTCAGTTTAATGAATTTATTAATCGTTCAACTGTCACGCCATTTTCAAAAAATATTTCGAAAATGGCGTGACAGTTGAACGATTAATAATTAAGAAACTAAAATCGTGTCGTATTCCGCAGCTGTTATATTGCAACTTTTTTCATTATAATGAGCCAACAACAAACAAACATAAAAAATATTACTAACAAAACATTTTATTAAAGTAAATAATAACCCTTTCAGATCTTCGCCCAAGGCTCGTGGTATTTGCCTTTCATCCTGGAACTGGAACATTTAGGCATCACAAAGGGTCACGCTCAACTGACTGAGGCGGCACATCTTCTCTCCCAAATATGTCCCAGCCACAAGCAAACTGTGGGTAAATCTTCTGTCTTAATACTTTTGTGTCTTTAAATAAATACGATGTAATATGAATACATTTTTTTAGGTAGAGAAGTTAACTGAAGCGTTGCTAAGTCGGGACGATGTGAAACTGAAGGATATGCTGTACGGACCCGCACCACCGGCGGTTGCTTATAATATTCAGGTATGTGCATTGCAAGCATTTGTCATAATAAATCTATTTATATTTTTGCTTATAAACTTAATAATATTATTGAATGTTTGTTAGGTGCTGTACAGCATGGTATTGCCGTCTTCAGATACGAAACTCGAGCGTAGCCGCAGTTTCCAGTTAGCTTGTGTAAAAAAAGCACCACTTCTGGTGCAATGTTTGTCGGACAGCGAATTTTTAAAAGGTGCTGCACCTCATACGAGAAGGTAATTCAAAATTACCATTCTTAATTAAACTTAAATGCTTATTATTGTATGCCAAAGTAGACAAAGTAGAAGTAGTTTAATCTATACTAATATTATAAAGCGGAAGAGTTTGTTTGTTTGTTTGAACGCGCTAATCTCAGGAACTACTGGTCCGATTTGAAAAATTCTTTCAGTGTTAGATAGTCCATTTATCGAGGAAGGCTATAGGCTATATTTTATCACGCTAAGACTAATAGGAGCGAAGAAATAGAGGAAAATGTGGAAAAAACGGGGGGAAGTTATTTGAAAGGGCTTACTTGAACGCGCTAATCCCAGGAACTACTGGTCCGATTTGAAAAATTCTTTCAGTGTTAGATAGCCCATTTATCGAGGAAAGGTATAGGCTATATTTTTTATCACGATAAGACTAATAGGAGCGAAGAAATAGAAGAAAATGCGGAAAAAACGGGGGAAATTATTTGAAAGGGCTTATCTCACGAACTACTAGAGCAATTTTTCTGTTATTTGGGTCAGGTAAGAAGTAGACCACGTGAAGGATCATAGACTATTTTTTGTAGACTGATTTGTCTGTGAAATATCTAATTTACGCGGGCGAAGCCGCGCGGAACGTCTAGTATTTTACTAAAATTGTGAAATGTTACATTATATTTTCAGGGTTGGATATTTAGCTCTTGTGAGATTAGCTAAATTAGTGCTGTATACTCTGGGACATCTTTTCGAAATACTAGCACCCGATGGTTCAGATTCAAATGTTGATAAGGAGTTTAGGTATGTAAACTATTTTTATATGCACAATGCACATGTATAACTTTTTACGTTCTTTATTTTCTAACTTTAATGACTTGTATTTTTAGAATGGACGTTACAATATTGAGAGAGGCACTGCAGACGGTTCCAAATCATAACTGCGAACTTATTGTTAAGGCGATCGCTGAGAAGTTGGCAAATGCTCTCGGTGAACAGGTAAAATAAAATAATTTCTTTGAAATGTATTTAAAAAAACAAGTTTCTTTTTTTAAAATCCAAACATGAACTATTGATCCAATCCTACAGATGGTAACAAGCGAGGAGGATAGTTCTTCTGTGTCGTCGTTGGTGTGGTGGCGCGTGCCCACGACGGCGACCGTGCGGGCGCTGTACGCATTGTCGCACTCTGTGGCGCGCCCCGACCAGCCCGGCCTAGTACACGCTGATGACGTCACTCGTCAGTATATTAATATCATACAAATAATATATTTTTTAATTAAATTTAAACTTTAACACATAAAAATAAGATGCAGGTACTAATTTGTATTATAATTTTTTATTTATAGTGGTTCGAGAATGTATGGAAGTGGTGACGATTTGTATGGCTCTGGGTGGAGGGCACTTGGAGGCGCTAATTCACGAGTCTTGGTGGCAAGAGACGGCGCTATACCTCATGATCGAATGCCCAAATCCTCAGGTGATATAATTATTCCTTAAAATCTTAAGGAATATAACGTGTTGGAATATAATGAGCTTTTCTTTTGTTACTTGCACTTCTTCAAACTTCTTTAAACCTCTTTAGATTCGCGTGTCCTGCGCCGAGCAGCTGCTTGCGATGTGCGCGTGGGGCGGCGGTGGAGGCGCGCGCGGTGCACTCACGGCATTGGGTGGAGCGGGGGGCGCGGCTGCGTCGCCCCGCTTACAAGCGCACGCAGCTCACGCGCAGCAATTTTTGCAGTTGTTGTGCCGCTTGGTGGCGCTAGCGGGTCCCACCGCAAGAACGATACACGATCTTGCCATCGAGGTATGTTTACTGATTTACAACATTTACTTTGCCCTTTTTGTAGTAGAATAAGCTATTTATTATTTTCATAGGTTGCTTGGCTACGTGCGGTTCGTGCCAATCCAGCGACCCTAGATGATACGCTGCTGGAGGGTCATCTTAACCTCACAAAAGAGTTATTCACTCATGTACCAGCCCAAGTGAAATATCAGTACGGAGCCCATCCTGATCACAAGGACTCTGGTTTAATAAAGGTATTTATAATTTTTCCATTTTGTGCCAATAGATAAATAAAAGTTACAGCACGTTTTTTATCATGTATATTTTTTTAGGAAATAGCGACGGAGTTTCTATGGCCGTATTCGTGGGCATGGTCGCGCATGGGCACCGATCGTGGTAACGAAAGCTCGGAGGCCGAAGCGCTGGCGGTGCCGCTGTGTCGCACGCAGGGCGCCGCCGCCGCAGCCGCTGACCTACTGCTGGCGCTGGTGCACGCTTGCGTGCCCAACATGGCCGCACTCGCACGTCTGTTGGAGCAGATGTTCTATAGCGGTAAATGTTTTTACAAACATTTTTTTAATACTACTACTTACTAATAAAAATATTTGAACGAATATGTAAACAAGATCTGCTTGTCTTTGTATGGCTCATTTGTAAAGTGACATAAATTTTTTAAGTAAGGGGATAGTATTTAAAAATCTTTTAAATACTTTGCCGCCTTTAAAGTTTTCATATTATAAAGAATAACCAATCATATCGAATGTAATAATCAAGTAACACTAAAAAATAATCAATTTCGCTTACTAAAAATAAAATTTCCTATCACAACAAATTACTCAATTTAACTCTATGCTACCAAACAATATAGATAAGAATATGTCGCTGCCTGAGTGGGAGTACATGCCGTGCGTGGGTCCGCGGCCGCCGGCGGGGCTGGTGGGGCTGAAGAACGCCGGCGCCACGTGCTACATGAACTCCGTACTGCAGCAGCTGTACTGCGTGCGCGCCGTCCGCGCCGCACTGCTCACCGTGCAGGGTAGGTCCCGCCCACCGTCTCACCATGGCCAATTATAGACAACCTGCTTATATGTGCAGGAGGAGTCTATTTTATCGATGCCTTGAATTGCTGTCGCACTGCTCAATGTATTTAATGTAGAAATGAACGAAATATAAACAGTATCTTTATGTCCAAAATGTCTGTAGGTGCAGCCAATGATCCAAATGAAGATTTTTCCGGTGAAATGCATCATAATATTGTAGAAAACAATGAGGTATGTAAGTTTCCTATGTTCATGTCAGCCGTACGTAGTATTGTATGAAACTTTGTTTTTTTTTATTTTATTACAGAGCAACAGTGATTACAACATTACAATACTGAAACAAGTTCAAGCCATATTTGCTCATTTACATTATAGTAAGCTTCAATATTACGTACCACGAGGATTGTGGGCACATTTCAGGTAAATTTGGCTGTTTAAAGTAATCTGTAGTGGTAAAAATTGATACGGAAAATACATAAATAAAATAATTTTTGATTTGTAACAAAATCAATTCGAAATCGCTAACGTGAATCTTTGCCGTTCATTCGAATTTACCATGTTTATGTCTTTCTATTATGTAATATGTTGTTATCATGTCCTGTTTTTAGATTACAAGGGGAGCCAGTGAACTTGCGGGAGCAGCAAGATGCCGTAGAATTTTTCATGTCTTTAGTGGAATCACTGGACGAAGCGTTAAAATCCTTAGGTCAAGAGCAATTAATGGCTAAAACCATGGGAGGCACCTATTCTGATCAGAAAATTTGTAAGGGCTGCCCACATAGGTAACTATTATATTTGTGTTGCCATTGCTTTTGATTTATTTTTGATGGATTAATATTTTACTTTTCATCACAAAGTTCCACTTAAAAATCACTGACATGTCTTTATATTAAAATCTACAAAATATTTATTACAAGTATGATTGCGAATAAATGGAACAAAATGTATATTTTATGTTTTGGCCTCGCTGCTTATTTATCTCGTTTGCTTTTAGGTATTGTAAGGAGGAGCCATTTAGCGTAGTATCACTGGACATACGGAACATGTCGAGGCTTCAGGAGTCGTTGGAGGCGTACGTGCGGGGCGAGCTGCTCGAGGGAGCGGACGCGTATTTCTGTGATAAATGTAGTAAGAAGGTTCGTACACGTCGAGAAACATTTGGTACTATCAGAGAAGTTAATTCATACGCAGACCTACGTCATATGGACCCAGCAGACAGATCTGTAACATTAAATTGTTTTAACTCGACCAAACATCTTAGGTCCGCCATCTACCTTGAATCAATTTATTCGATGGTACTTACATGTTCGAACTGGTGCCACCCAAATTATGTAACTTGCATTTAAAATTACAGGTAGTTACTGTGAAGAGGCTGTGCTTGAATAAATTACCACCGGTACTAGTGATACAACTGAAGAGATTCGAATATGACTTTGAAAAAGTCTGTGCCATAAAATTTAATGATTACTTTGAGTTTCCTCGGGAGCTAGATGTCGAGCCTTATACAGGTAATTATGTTACTGCTCCTTTAACAGAAAGATAAATTGTCCAATTGTATAGGTAGGTACGCGGCATAATATTATTATAATCGTATAAAGAGCGGTCAGGGAAAGAAAAACCAACACTGGTTTATGTAACACTGTTTTAGATTAAAAATGTTATTGTATTTTTCTTGGGTTTTAATAAATAAATAAAAAAAAAAACAATAAATTTAAAAGTATACAGTAATGAGCCCTGAAATTGTTATAATCTTTATATATATTTCGTTTATCTAAATTCTAAAACATGACGGTATTGTGTAGCGTGGGGTCTGGCGCGGGCTGAGGGCGACGCATCGCTGTGCGAGGACAGCGCCGAGCGCTCGTCGGAGACGCGCTACCAGCTCAGCGGCATCGTCGTACACTCGGGACAGGCGTCCGGCGGACACTACTACTCGTATGTGCTGCTGAGGTACGTTGGTATATCTGTAATTTGTCTGTAACTAGATGACGCCCGCAACTCCGATTCACCAAAATTAGTTTATCGCGGGGGAAACGTTCATTTTTCCGGGATAAAAAGTATCCTATGTCCTTTCCTGGGAAATCGGTTCCGTGGTTTGGCCGTGAAGAGGTAACAGACAGACAGACAGACGGTCAAACAGACAGACACTTTCGCATTTATAATATTAGTATGGATATAGTCTAGCAGGCTGATCTGTAGAAAGTAAGCGATTCTCCCAACTATGGTCTCGTAAACCCTAAGAAATAAGTGAGTGTGACATTACCCTGTAAACAAAATGTGAAATTGCTGTAGGCTGGTTCTCCAAAAAGCTATAGCATAGCCGGAAATTGAGTCATAGAGCTGATGACTGACATACGTTATTTGGTTAAGTTATGTCCGGTAAAGTCCGGTAAATAAATGTCCGGCATCGGCCTATGAATCAATTTCTACATTTTACATAATAATCATGCTATGTGTCGAGACGACAGATTGCTCGAAGAGTATGTTGTGTTCGACGTTTGAAATGAGCGTTGAGTATATTTCAGAGATAACGGCAGCGAGACCGGCCGCTGGGTGAAGCTGGACGACGGCGACGTGTCGGAGTGCGCGATGCACGACGACGACGAGATGAAGGCGCAGTGCTTCGGCGGCGAGTACATGGGCGAGGTGCACATAATTTTTTTTTATCTTTATTTAAAAAAAGGGCTTTGCCGTACATGGCATGTCAGCCCCACATTATTTGACCATGAAACAAAATATTTTAACGTCAGTTAAATGAAATGCGTGTATACATAAATTACGTGCGCGTTTGCGTGCGTTTTTACACGTTTTTGAATGTCAGTCTATTTTTAACCGACTTCAAAAAAGGAGGTTATCAATTCGACGCGTATGTATGTAATATTTCCAGAACTGCCAAGTTTTCGTATACAGGGTGGTCTAATTAGTGACGTCAACAATTTTTTTTTAGATTCCTCGCACCTGGGGGTATCCGAAAATACCCTATGTATGTTCAACGATTTTTCTTAGTTTTCGAGTTATAATTTTTTTGTGTATTTTTAATGATTCCTGCCAGCGAGGTTTCAAAAATTCATATCTTTTTTTGTAGTAGGTATTTTGCAGTCTTTTTTGTGACATAATTTGTCTTGAATGCTGTTATAGTTAAAAAAAAAATAACTCAACTTCCTGAACTTACTTAAAGTTACTCAAAAAAGGCTTGAAAGTCAGAAGTTTAGTTTTTAGTGGGATTTACTCAAACCTTCAACTTCAATTTAAAAATACAAAAAGGAGTTTCCAGTGCTTCTGGTTAAGTTTAAAAACTCCGCATGCTTCTAAACTACAAAAATCGTAAAAAAAAAATACTTTTGGGGATTTTACAAAGAGCTGGTACGCAAAGGGAAGCAACAGCGAACAAGAATTTAGGCAAAAACTTACAGAAGCGGAAACAAAAATAAAGCGAGACTATTCAAATAGCTTCAGACAATTAAAACATAACTTTTTAAGACGTTGTCGATTGTGTATTCAGGTTGGAGGAAGGAGTTTTGAAAATGTATTGTAATAAATAGTTATTTTTCAGTAATTTGTGCTTTTAATTTGTTATCAAAAAACAGGTAATTTCCCAAGTAGCATTTTTATTCTTGCTTACATTTTAATAAAATCTTAGACCTTAGTGGTGAACCAAAATTATTAAATTACACGTCATGCTACAGTTATTTTACAGGGACTTCAATAAAATTTAATTTAAAATTACATTTTTAAGTTTAATTCACCATAAAAACGATAAAAAATAGATAAAATAATTTTTAATGCTTTAATCTTGTTTCAATGATTTTTAGCCTATCCGCCTTCGAAGGCCAATAACAACAAAAATAGGCCGATAAAGTATTATTTTTTTTAACGATTTTTGTAGTTTAGAAGCATGCGGAGTTTTTAAACTTAACCAGAAGCACTGGAAACTCCTTTTTGTATTTTTAAATTGAAGTTGAAGGTTTGAGTAAATCCCACTAAAAACTAAACTTCTGACTTTCAAGCCTTTTTTGAGTAACTTTAAGTAAGTTCAGGAAGTTGAGTTATTTTTTTTTAATTAAAACAGCATTCAAGACAAATCATGTCACAAAAAAGACTGCAAAATACCTACTACAAAAAAAGATATGAATTTTTGAAACCTCGCTGGCAGGAATCATTAAAAATACACAAAAAAAATTATAACTCGAAAACTAAGAAAAATCGCTGAACATACATAGGGTATTTTCGGATACCCCCAGGTGCGAGGAATCTAAAAAAAATTTGTTGACGTCACTAATTAGACCACCCTGTATGTTAGTCTATATCAGCGTCTGAACAAATGTGCCAAATTTCAAAAGTGTATGTATGTATGTATGTTTTTATGTTTGTGTTCGCATATCTCTGGAACTACCAGTCTGATTTCAGTAATTATTTGTTGTATTAGGTATTGTTCGACTTAGAGAATAGTGCAAGTGTCATCAAAATCGGTTCAGTAGTTTTGGAGATAGAGAGTTTTAATTCTCAATTACGTACAATTTTGAAGTTTGTTTTATCTTTTTAATTGATAATGTAATCAAGATATAAAGCTACTAGCAGAACCGGCTAACGTTGTTTTGCCATATAAATTATTTCTAGTATCAATATAAAAAGTAGGTAATAGTTCATACTCTCAGGCCTAACGAATGTGTACTTACATACAAATTTCATTAAAATGGGTTGAGCAATTTTGGACGAGTTCGCGCACAAACACTATGTCACGAGAATTTTATATGTGAGATTAATTTATATTAAAAACGAACTTATTTTGGCTGGGGCTCATAGAAAGTCTTAAACACTGTACTCAATTATTATGTAGGAATTACTGTTGTAAAATATTATTACGACCTCCTATATTTGGCGTTTATTGTGAAAAGTTATTTAGCATATTGTCTTAGGTGTTCGATTCGACGGTGAAGAGGGTGTCATATAAACGACAGAAGAGATGGTGGAATGCGTACATGCTGTTTTACACGAGAAAGGACACCATAGAATATTCTGGTCTGGAACAGAGCATGAATAGTTTGACTTTAAAGTAAGCTGTACTTCTTAATATAATATTTTTTGTACTCTACAGACTACAGTACATGTCGTGATTTCTTTACGTTACGTATTTATTTTGCAGCGAAAGCTCAATACCGAAGCCTATTTGGAATTCTGTTCGCCGAAGTAATATTGCATTTTCGCATAATCAAGATCAATTTAGTTTAGAACATTTTAATTTCATGAAGAAACTGTGTTGTATGAGGCTGCAAGTGCCACCGGGGTCACAGAGTGCCGTGTGGGTGAGTGCATTGTATTGGTATTTCATGTTGTGTATAAATAATGGAAAAAAAATTCTTAAACAGCATTCTGATACTGTTGATTAGCTGGGTCCACACCGGACGATCCGTCTTGGAGCGGCGATCCCGCGATCCGCGATCCAGATCGTGGAGCGTGGATCGCGGAACGCGTTAGACCGATCCAGGAACTTGGAAACTGCGATCCTAAATATGCGCTCCGAGCGATCCTAAGGCGATCCGTAATTCAGTCAGTCAGTATCTTGCACGATATGGAGTCACACGTCGTACAGCGGCGGCGAATTGCCGTTGCAGTAGTAACCTATATTTTGCTTAAAATATTGCGCAAAAAATTACAAAAACGAAATAACGGTTCTGGGTAAAAAAAATATACAAAAATCGCTTGGAATCTGGGACTCAGATTTAAGCAGTCTTTGGGTCCCATAAACATTTAAATTCCTTATAAAGCGATATCAGACGGCGACTTTGCGAAATATCCATGGTTATTCCGTGGAGCGCGCTTCATGCCGCGCGCGACCGGAGCGCGTTGGATCGTTTGGTGTGGACCCGGCTATTTACCATTAATCTGTATTATGTATGGATCTATTTTATATGTTTTATTAAAATATTTATCTATCTGATTTAGCAGTAAATAAAAATTATAACGAAATGCAAAACTGTTGTAGTAATTAAAGCCTTAATTTTAGGGACCGGAACATGAGGAAATGTCGATGCTGGCAGTCCAGTTAGCTTCCAAATTCTTATTCCAAGTTGGTTTCCACACTAAGAAAACGTTACGAGGACCTGCGTCAGATTGGTAAGAGCTAAATAATTTCAAGAAATAAAATATTTTTCTTTCAGGATTTTATTATTAAAATACAATAAAAGAGAATAATGTATTTAAAGCACTAATGTTTGTTGTAGGCACGACATATTGTGTCAACACTTGAGATGCTCCCAAGCAGTCAGGGCGTGGTTTGCCTCAGATTTGTTCAAGCATCCTCACAGGTATATATTGCACCACTTCATACATTATAACTATGAAAGCACTTTTTAATAATGGAATATAAGTCGTTGTTTTTTTTTACAGATTATACGATTATCTGCTTGCATGCCCATCGGCCGAAGTGAGGATGGTGTTCATGAAGATAATCGTCTTTCTTGCCCACTTCTCTGTGCAAGATCCTCCAGGTTTGTGATAATTGTATTGGAATTTATTTGGCTTGGACATAAATTATCTGCCCTGTGATCTTTGTGTTACCTATGTCCATCGCCAGAAACTTTATTTGCCAACGCAGAAATCAAACCTACGAATAATACGAATATACAAACGTCATACAAAATCAAGATCAAAGACAAAATTATGCATAAACATAATAATATGACCAACAACCGCAAATGCGCAACAAAGCGTTATAATGTAGCGGCTATTGTCATTTTCCCTATTACTACTCATTAAATAACAACTAATATTTTAACGTCATAAATCCATTCTTATTCATTTACTTTAAGAAAGCATCGACGTCACTGAAATTGCCTACTTTCATAAATAATATAATTATTTAGAGATTTGAAAATATTTATAAAATTTATCAAACATTGTCTGTTAGGGACCAGACTGAGAGAAGAATTTCTCCAGACAGCTCGAACGCAGAACGCGAACCCGCCATAGGTCTCTAATAAATGTGTGAGATAATGTTTGTAACAAATGCTAACTGACATGGCAGTGAGCAGCGGTTTCGGATCGTGGGCGTCGCGCGAGGAGGCGTTATCGCTGTCGGACCAGGTGGTGTGTGCGGCGCGCGCGCTGGCCGCCCCGCCCGCCCCCGCGCCCGCGCACGCGCCGCACATTGACCACAGACATCTGCCGCTGCTCTTCAACCTCTTCCACGCGTACGCCCTGCTCGGTCTCGCTGAGAAACACCAGCTGCTGAGGGTAAGACGCTTTACTTGGATGATTTTATTGTATAAAATACATTGTCCGTAATAAGACACCTGAGAATTTGATATACTGTATAATGTGCTTTATATATTTCTAATTTTAAACATCAATTGACGTTTCAATATTGTTATATTTTTCAGTTAAAAATCTTGGATATCGTTCTATCGATTTGTATGGACGATTCTAGTTCGTCTCTGGGTAAATATCAGTACCCGGAATCTGCTAAATTACATCAGGTATGTATCGGATTTCCCTAATTTTTTTACAATATATTTATTTATTGAAAGAAAGTTAAAAACCTATACAATAGTGTCTCGTTTAGTGAGATACGCTCATTAGCATTATACTAATACAATTATAGTAAATAAAACAAATTAAAAACCAATAGCAATCTAGAAACAATAATTAAAATCAACGTGCTGTTCTCGGGAAAGCACTTTAAACGTTGATATTGAGCAGGTGGTGTGCGCGCTGGTGCGGTGCTGCGACGTGAGCGCGCGATGCCTGTCAGCGGGCGCGGCGGACGGCGCGCTACCGCTGCCCAACCCGTACGCCGACCCGCCGCCCACGCACGCCGCCGCGCGCCCCGTGCTCTCGCCGCAGGCCGCCGACGTGCTCTACAATAGGACCGGGTAAAGTATCTACACATAAGTTTAATAAGTTGTTTTTATCTTTATGGGTTAATAAATAAAAATCCCAAATATTAAAACACTTACCTTTTATAAATTTATTACCAGTGCATATAAATATGAAAGCCAAAATTTTCCCTTACATAGAAATTAAGATTGTTAAAATTGATTATAGGACCTATATGAAGAAATTAACAGAAGAATGTTGCGGCTGCGAGGAGGGAATAAGATTGTTACAATTCCTATGTTGGGAGCACGCTGGCTGGTCACGTATGGCGCTAGCGGAGCTGCTGTGGCAGATGGCCTACGCCTACTGCCACGAGTTGAGGCGGCACTCGGACGCGCTCACGGCGCTGCTGCTCATGGAAGACAGCTGGCAGCAGCATCGTATACATAACGTAATAAAGGTCAGTTAAAATTTACAAAAAGTACGAAGTATGTATCCGCATCAATAGTAGTAAGAAATTATATTTTATTTCGATGTATGCAAAAGTAAAAACGCTGTTAAAGTAAAACATTGTCGTATTTTAATCTACTCGAGTAAGGTGAGATAGGGGTCAAACTTCGATCGCGACTTTCCTCCAAATACACAACCATATGTAATGTGTCTGTCAGGGGGTGTCTGAGGAGCGGCCGGGGCTGCTAGAGACAGCGCTGCGAGCGCGCGGTCACTATCAGAAGCGCGCGTATGCGTGCGTCAAGCTGCTAGTGGGCGTGATGTGTCGTGCGCCGCTCGCCGTGCGGGCGCTACACGCGCAGCCCGACGCGCGCCGGCGATGGCGGCAGCTGCTCGCCTGGCTACAGGACGAACTCGACCGCGTACGTACCTTGTCTCTATATTCTTTAGCGTATCGTGGAGAAGCAAAATTTCTATATAGTAAACGTAAACATACGTGTCCTGCAAAAATCACTTTACACAAGATGGATGAGATGACAACCTTGACATTTTTTTAAACATTAATATCTTTTTTTGTTGAAATGGAAAATGTAATGTTATTATTGTTTCAGAAGTATGGGCCAGGAGGATACGGCTCCTACGGTACTTGGTCCCCACCCGGCCCGTCTAATGAAACGTCCAGCGGATATTTCCTAGAACGAAGCAATTCGGCACGAAAAACTTTAGAAAAGTAAGAACTTTGTGCTATCAGGAGTAGAATAGAAGTATTATAAATAGTGACAGCATAGATATAGTATATAATTAATTAGTATATTTCCGTTGGTACCTAGATGTACTCGTGAATAGACCGCATCAAAATTAACAAGGACATAGGGAGTCGACTCTAACCAAGTTTGTTTATTTCCAGAGCTTACCAGCTGTGTCCGGAGGAGGACGAAGAGGAGGAGGAGGAGGGTCGGGAGGGCGGGTCGGGGTCCGGGTCCGGGGAGGGCGGAGACGACAGCGGTGACGGCGACGACGACCCCGACGACGACGACCCGCCGCGCCGCCTGCACCTCGCCCCGCCCGCACCCCCCGCGCCGCCCGCGCCCCCCGCCCCGCCCGCGCCGCACCCGCGCGACCCCCTAGCCGGCCTCTGAATACGCATGTGCCTCTAGTCCGCCTTTTGTTTTGTGCTGAGTCGCCGAGCCGCCGGGGACGGTGAGGCGGGGGCGCCTGCGGCGTCCCGGTCGGGGCAGCTAGCGGGAAGGTAGTAGTGCCCCCGCCCGAGCGAGAGACGCGGGTCGTCATGCTAGGAGAGAGAATCGTCGTTAACCGCTCGCGAGCCGTCGGGCCGGTCGGCTCCGGTCCGGCGATGTTTGTTTTGATTAGTTTTGTAAAATACGTTTTGCTTTAAAAGTAAAATAATATTTATTTCTTTTGTGAAATGAGACTCTTCATCACTTACCGGATAGGATGTACTATTGTTTTGTATTTACGCGTAGCATTAAAATATTTATGACGATAGAAGGACGAAAGTGAGTAACTTTTTTATTGTTGATGCTTTAGCTCGCTTTGTACTCGGCAAGAGAAGAGAAGAAAGCAAACGGGAAATGTAAATATTAGTAGCATTAATATTATATGAATTTCAAAAACCAAATCTATAAGAGAAAACCGATTTTAGCTGTACATTTTTAAAAAAGATTTTGTTTTAGTGACGTTTAACGAAGCCGTTTTAAATACGAAAATAGATATTTTATTTATTACTTCTATAGTATTATTTCTTGATATTAAAAATATTCGTGAAAGTAAAATCGTACATTTACCGCAGTAACCGAGAAACGAATTTTGTATGAGCTTAAAGACTATTGCGGATACAATTATTGTATAGTAAAATAGATTTTATTTTAAATCGATAACATTCGTTATCACCACTTATAATATTTATACCGTAAATTATGTTTATACGTAAACTGTTATGTAATTAATGATTACTTTAAAA
Organism: Cyaniris semiargus; assembly: GCA_905187585.1. Classification (NCBI taxonomy): domain Eukaryota; kingdom Metazoa; phylum Arthropoda; class Insecta; order Lepidoptera; family Lycaenidae; genus Cyaniris; species Cyaniris semiargus. Next base: position 7,737,339 of record LR994554.1, on the reverse strand, counting down.
TAACTCGAAGACAGCTTAAAGCATCTCCCAGACAGACGCGGCCTGCGGTGGCGGTGGCGGTCAGTTGAATGGCTTGACCGCGTGGCCGCGTGTGTCTGTGTCGTTCCTAGAACTCTCAAGTCATCCAACTGACCGCCACCGCTACCGCCACCGCAGGCCGCGTCTGTCTGTGACACGCTTAAACATTACATAAGGTGTTGTGGGGGTTTTTGTTACGTCATCTTGTATAACTTGAACAAACATTGTAAACTTTAAAGTGCTCTCGGAGAAACCGGTTCATAAGCAAATAACGGACCTACGTAATTTTATTAGGTTTAATGTCAAACATAGCCAACATGATATCACGATTCACGACTTAAGACTTATAAATTATAATGCTGTAATGGCTCGTGGCCACAATAAAAAATAACGCCGCCATATTGTAATAATAAGATAGTTTTTTTACAGTACTCCCAAATTAGTAATGCGAATGCAAATCTTCGCTAATTGTCGTAATCACGAAAACGGCCGAATCTATGAAACGTAAGAGCCCCAAACAATGCCCTTGCATTTTGCACCTTGTTCAAAGGAAATAGAAGTAATTATCATAATAATTATAGTCGGTGGCTGTCGCCGGTCCGTCAATTGTCAAATGTTCTCTCTGTGTAGAATTATATAGAGTAAGGCGCAGCGCAGACGACAGACTATCCGTGACGCACTTTTTAGTCCGTGGAAATAGAACCTATGCAATTATATGCGGTAACGCACACGACGCGATTGCATAGGTTCTATTTCCACGGACTAAAAAGTGCGTCACGGATAGTCTGTCGTCTGCGCTGCGCCTAACTATTAAACACCCTTCTTGGTTTTGTTTTCAAAGGTGAATTTAGTTTTAATTATCTTATTTAAATTTAAATAGTTTATTTTGTAAAACAAGAAATTTTATAAACCTTTTTGCGATTTTTTAATATTTAAAAAAATTAAAATACCTACGTTAAATACAAATTGAGTACTAGAAAAAACATTTAACATTAATTGAAGAGAAAGATACATATGCATAGATATATATAAAATTAATAATAAGTAATATTTTAAAGTATATCAATACTTAATGCAGAAATACAACAAATAAATAAAAAAATATGCCTAAATTCGCCCGTACCATTTTCTTTCAGACAAATTCTTCCAGAACGGAGACTTTTAAACGTGTGAAGCCGCTTAAGTCACAAGCGCAGCAAATGGTATTTAATGTGTAACTTTATTTCTTAAATGAAGCCAATGTTTTAAAAAGCGATGGTTTTTTTTAACAAAATTCAGATGATGGTTATTTTAAAAAAATCAGGACCGTGTTATAAAAGCTACGGGAACATCACGACGAACTTTGACTAATATCTTAAACGCAATGCAATTAGCCACTCTATATACATATCGTCTTCCGACGCTCGGGAAATACGACCGTTGCCGAAAATTACGAAAATATCTATGCACATTATCACATTGGGAGCACTGTACACTCGTGTTGTCCAGTCAATATCATCAAATTACAATAATTTTGCCTGGGTAAAAATTAACACTGGTGAAATTGTGAAAAACAGCGGCTTCGCATCTGCGCCCCGTGACAATGTCATGAACGTTCTAAAACATCTTTGCAGGTCTATATCACGACTAACATTGACTAAACATTAAATATGACTCCACGAAATAACGTAGGTCCGCCGTCAGCATACCAATTAATTTTTCTTAAAATACGATTACGTTATAATAATATTATGCAAACATCTCTTATTGTAGCTAAACAATCGAAGAAATGCGTAAAAATCTTCACTTGGACATAAAATGTTCATACTAAGTGCGCTTACATACATTTTATTTCGTTGCACGTTACATTTTAAATCTAAAATTCAATTTTCAGCCTATAATAAAATAATTACGTATGTACTATAATTAAATAATTACGTTACAAAATTAATTTTAAATAATATAAAATTGAAAATGAGCCCCAGCGACAAACCAGTATTACCTTTAGTATTAAAATAGCACACTACATTAACATGTTTGTAAATAATTTTATTCAGTGATTTTAATTAGAACATTGTTTATGAAACTTTTATTAAGTTCGACGTGTTTACAACTGTTCGGAATTGAAGACGTGAGTGGATGAATTTCCTTTATTACTTGAACAAGCCTTGTAACTTACCTACTTCATCATGTGGCTAATATATCTGGCTATACATAAAATCCACAGTTTTTTTTGATTTCAAATCATTTTTAAAAGGCAATTTTTAAGTGTTACTTAGCTGCTTCATCCACTAACGTCTTCAATTATTTTAGAAGTCAACACATCTCAAAATTATATTTTATAACCCCAATGTGGGTTCGTTAAGATGTTGTGTACATAATACAGTAATGTAGTTGTTTATTTTATAATTTATAAATTATAGAAAACTTATAGAAATTGTTTTTGAAATTCATTCCAGACGAGTCATTTCATCTTTTATAATGTTATCGTACCGATGTGAATGCGACCGCCGTACCGACAAGCCACCGTATGTGTTCATAATATTGGAAATAGTATATCACATAAACATGAATAGGTGGGCTCGTTAACACTCGCCAGCCGGTATAGCGGTCGCATACGAATGTCGTCTGAGCTAAATATGATACACTTGTTCTAGTTTACTCGGAATAATATTATAATGTCGAAAACAGGACGCGTTCGATAGTTTACGCATAACACAGCAGACCATCCTACATCACAACAGCTAGATACATAATTAGATTATAGTGCTGCCACATTAAAAATCATGATCTGAAATTGCCATTTAAACGTTTGCATTTGTTTAATATTAAAGTTGTTGATTTCGCTTCGAGCCATGTACTAATGAGTTGAATGTCGTGTGAATATTAATCCGTGTGGCGGCGCGCGGGGCGGAACGGCCTAACGACCGCGCGCCCGCGACTCCCCGTAACTTATTGCTAGCGTTTTATATTTAGTTAAGGAGTGTAGATATTATAGAGCTATTGAACACTAGTCCAACGGAAGGTGTTGCCGCGTCGATGTTTCGCTTTGTACTATATGTTATTTATTTTTATATTTGATGGAGGTTGTACTCCCCTCTCTCGATGTCGTACTGCCGGGCTAACGGCGACAGGCCGCGTGACGCGCGCGGCGCGACGTCGCTCGGCCGAGCGGTCGCCGGCGGCGGCGCGCCGGTGCGGACCGTACTGTTACGTTTTCACGGCTACTGTTAAATATAGTAGTAGGGGAGGCCAAGAGGGGATTTCGTGACTATGCTCGAGCGTGTCAGATTACGCTTGTACAGGCTGGGAAGCCTGTCTCTAGTTATCATGGTATAAAAATCAGATTTCTTAGTTGGTGGATTAAAAAATAGTACATTACGCACCTAGGGCAGGAAAATAATAAATGTCCAGATCACATGTAATTGTTGGCCTAGGCGAAGCCGAAAAAGTTTTTTCAGTATTAAAATGCCATCGGATCTGTCAGATTAAGATGGGGATAATAAGTATACCCAAAAGAAGCTTATACATAAAGCAATGATGATTTAAAGGTAGGGTAAGCCTGTAGGAAAATATTAAAATTTAAAAAAAAAATAAAGCTTCAGATTTTCATATCTAAGCTTCCTAGATATTTTATGTCGCATTCGACTAAATGTTTTAGTCCTTGTTGTCTAAAATCTTGTAATTAGCTGTCCCGGCAAACATTGTTTTGCCTGTTTTCCCTGTTTTCCTGCTTTTCTCTTGAAGTTTTTTCTGATTTTTTTTTATAAACCTCGCGTAGCCCGAGACCTTTCCAACGAATGCAAAACCGTGGAAATCGGTTCGTGCGTTCTGGAGTTATAGCGTCAGGAAGGAAAACCCGACTTATTTTTATATATTAGATTACCTATGTAAGCAATTTTGATGTACGGTATTTTTTTTTTCATAACTTTAATCTATAAAACCTACTACACTATACTAGTATCTACCCAAATGGCACATTGGCCTCCCCTACTATAGAGATCTTACAATATATTCCATGTCAATAATAATTACGAGTCAAATCATTTTATATGCTATAGAGTTCAGTTTATCGTTTGTTAACTGTATGTATTTTTTATAGTGGCGTTGCGGCGCCCGCGCCGGGCGAGTTCGATACGTTTCTCATAATTTAATGCCGGTCGCGTCGACCTCGTGCCTTATATTTGTTTTCTCCGTGCGATTCGCTAGCTCTCGATACGATATACTAGGCTTATCAACTTCGAAACGAACATACTTATGTATATATATATATATATATATATATATATATATATATATATATATATATATATATATATATATATATATATATATATATATATACATATGTATGTATGTATACTTAGTGGAGTTTTTCCTCGAGTAGAAGTAGCGCCGTCAGCCCGCAACGGAGCGCCTGCGCGATGCCGCCGCTAGCGTACAGTGCAGCTCGGTGTAACGCCCTTCGTTGTTAACTTTATAACCAAAGATGGATTTATCGACGAGGGCCATCGGCGCCCCCGCTCGTCGTAGCTTAGTGATTGAAATGTTTTTGTATAACTTTTATAAAATGCAAAAGTTAAAAATGTTTTGTTAACAAAAATATAACATGTGATCGATCTTAGGCTTAGATAGTCAGATATATAATATAATGTTGACACAAGACGAAACTGCCAATCGCCGCGTGCCGGCGTTCGCGCCGCGACTCTCGAGATCGTGTAAATATCACAGACCATTTTTTTTACTTGTGAATCTGTTCTGTGAGTAAATGGTCCGCGTTTCGCTTGAGGTTTTAAAATGTTATTTATTGGTTACATTTTTATCTTATTTGATGAATTTGTAATACCGTGTCACGCAAGTAATGCATATTCGCCCGAAAAGTGTAAAGATTTTAAATTATAGAATTTATTGTAAGAACAGTTGAGTTTTGTATAACATTTCTATGGCATAACTATAACGGACGGCATTTGACATATTGGAGTGCTCCTACGCGAGCATTCATAGAAACAATAAAATCGAAACAATAAAACTTATATGTATTTTTATTTATCTATACTTCATTCATCATTTTCATAGTATGTAATTAAAATTGTGTAGATTGTATTAATTAATATTATATAAAACCAGATTTAAAAATATTACATAATATTATGTTCATTAATATTACTTGTTGTTCTTACAATGGCCTATTTTAGGCTACCTAAGAAGCGGAAGGTGTACTCATTATAAGCTGCTATAACATTTCATTAATTATTATTTATTAGTAATAATTTACGTAACAAATCATTATACAAATATATTATTATAATGACGAAGAGGGAAAACAATTCGCGAATGCGTATTGACTAATATTGGATGACGGATGACCTGTTAACCCTATGAGTGTTTGTGGTCTCGATAAACCACTACTGGTTTTTCTTATCAATGCATATAATATTTAAGTAATAGTAGCAGTCGTCAGTCGCCGCTCAGACTGCAGGGAGGAGTCACTATGGACAAATACATTAGCGTCAAGGACTTGGAGGACGCGGCGCTCGAGGTCCTGCCCAAGGCCACCCGCGACTACTACAAGAGCGGTGCCACTGACGAGTTCACCCTAGCCGAGAACAAACGAGCGTTTCAAAGGTAACCAACCATAAAGTCTACACAGTATAGTCATGGACACTACGTATTTTTAAGAATTCTTGGGTCTACTTGCGCCAATCGCCAGTCTCGGTTAAAAGTATCCTGAGTTTAATATTATGTGTTATTGATTCTTGTCTTTATGATATGATATAATGATACGCGCAAGTGGACCTGAATGTTTTGTAAGTATTTAAGAATCATGGATGAGATAAGCAGAAACTTAATAATTAAAGCAATTGACATGATGAAATTTATGAATGTAATGTAACGACACAATGATAAATATTATTATAATTATAATGATATTATAATATTATTGTTTCTCACACTTTTCATATCGAAAAGAAGTGTGATGTAACCTACTATCTACAAAGTTTCTAGACAAAATTGAACTATCAAGTCGACCTTGCCTCTTGTATCTTATAATAAATAAATTAATCGCTATACGAGTCAAGTTTTGTTTATGAAACAGTTAAGAATTTGCTTCCACCGTTTTGTTTCCTTCAGAATTCGTATCCGTCCGAAATGTCTGGTCGGTATAAAGGGGTGCAAACTGAAGACGACGGTGTTGGGCGAGACGGTGTCCATGCCGATCGCCATAGCGCCCTCCGCCATGCAGAGGATGGCCCATCCCGACGGAGAAACCGCTAATGTCAAAGGTACCTCAGATATCGATGGGGTCTGTAAGAGTAACTCAAAATACACTAGATAGAGCTTAGCATTTAAGTATTTTGGACTATATGAAGACGCTCGCAATTATTGCATTTTAGAATTCGTTGCATGGAATGAATAATGATGTAAAACCGCATCCGCACCGTACGCGCCGCATTTCGTGTACTATGCGGTGCAACGTACGGTGCTGACAAAAGTGCGATTAGCTTGCCTGAAGAGGTAAGACAGACATAAACACTTTTGTATTTATAAAATTAAATAAGTACTAGCTAAAAGCCGAGCTTTGTGAGGGCTCGCGTCGTCACACCTTGACTGACTGATGATAACACATCTACATATCAAAATCAAAATCAAAAATCAAAATCAAAAATATTTATTTCTAAATAGGTTAACAAAGTTAACACTTTTAGAACGTCGTGTCTACATGAGGCCTACCACCGGTTCGGGAACTAACCCGGCGAGAAGAACCGGCGTAAGAAACTCGCTCGGGGCCATCTTTTACTAAAAAGATGGAAAATTACAAAAGTAACCTATACTAATTTACAAAAAGTATGTAAAAATATGTTATATTTATATAGAAGCAGCTTACAGTCAGTCAGCTCATTTTTCCCAGGGTGTGCTATCATTGAGAAAATCAGTTATCTTATAATAAGCCCTAGCACACAAACGTTCTTTAACAACTTTTTTAAATTTATTAACTGATTCATATAAATAAAAATTACTATGTAAAGCACAAATCAATAGGCGTAATAGTTTTTCCGTAAAGTGTATTACAAAATGTAAATCAATCTAATAATCTTTGCAAGCTCTTAGCAGAAAAAGATAAAATTCGTAGGAAATATCGCAAATTTGGTAACCCTCGAGACAAAATTGAATTTGATCTGCTTCGATCACGTTGCCATAAACTATATAATGAATGTTACCTATGATACCCACTTTTTTGTGCCTATTTGAAGCGGAATCAGCGCCGCCAGTGAGCGGGAAGAGAACTAAATTTGACGTAACTTGCAAATGGCCGCTTAATCGTTATTGGTTGTCATCACTAGTATTAGTTCCAAATACTCCCACTACTGCTATCAGCGCCAATATGGCGACTTTCAAACGTCATTTTTACGTCAAATCATAGACAAATATATTTGGTCAATGGTCAAATTTAGTTCCTATCCCTCCCATCGGGGGAGCTGATTCCGCTTCAAATAGGCACAAAAAATAGCTGTCATTTCAAAGGGTATCATTAGTCCAGCGTACTTGTATAATGGAGGTCAGTGGGCCGGACCTGATTCCATTCTTCCAATATTTGTTAAATGCTGTGGACGAGCCCTAACACTACCGTTGACAACTATTTTTAACCGCTCACTAGAAGAAGGAATTTTCCCGTGGCAATGGAAAAAGGCTCGAATTGTGCCAGTCTACAAAAAGGGTGACCAATCTGACATAATATGTCAGATTGGTCACCCTATAGTAAGATATTATCTTACTATAGGCCCCTTTTCTATACTCTCCTGCTTTTCCAAATTATTTGAGGCTGCCTTACCAGGCGCGGTCCGAAGGGGGGGGGGGGGGTCACAGGGGACATGACCCCCCCCAAAATCTAAGGTCAAATTGAAAAGTTTTTACCAAATAATAAAAGGAAATTTTTGCCAATAAATATTTAGTATAGTGAGTGACCCCCTCCAAAATTTCAGGCTGCGACCGCGCCTGTGCCTTTCTTCCTACCATTACTGCGTTCACTGAACTAGACCTAACGGATCATCAGCACGGCTTTCGAACTGGTAGGTCGACTATGACTAACCTCGTACCATTCACCTCTGACTTATGTAGACAATGGCGCACAAATTGACGCTATATATATACTATTTTAAGTAGCGCGTTCGACAAAGTAAATCATCGTCTACTGTTGAATAAACTCAGGTCGCTTAGCTTCACTGGCGCCTTTCTACGGTGGTTTGAATCATACCTCCGGGATCGACTGCAAAACGTAGCTATTAATGGCTTTGAATCACGTACATATTATGCCGAGTCAGGCGTCCCTAGGTCTCTCATCTAGGTCCCGCCCTCTTTCTACTGTTCATAAATGATATTACATTACGCATTAAACATTGCTATAAATCCTTGTACGCAGACGATCTGAAAATCTATAAAATAATCAAAAACTTCTCTGATGTTGCCTTAATCCAAAAAGAGACGCAATAAAATCCTGGTGCGACTCGAACTGCATGGTGCTTAACGTTAACAAAAGTTGTCATATAAAATATACTTGCAAATTAAAACCCATACCTTCCGTGTATAAAATTGATGGCATTGCTTTAAAAGAGGTAGAAGTTATTAAAGATCTAGGCGTGACTATCGACAGTAGATTAAAATTTAACAAACAGATTGCTGTTGTAACTAAAGCTGCACGTATGCTCGGTTTTATAAAAAGAAACTCCACAAAGTTTAAGCAGCCGGAAACCATAACCTACATAACGCTCTAGTCCGTAGCCACCTCGAATACGGCAGCATAGTTTGGAGTCCTTTTTATACAATCCATTCCCAGCGCGTGGAAAGCATACAGCGAGCATTCACTAAATATCTCGCTTTCGGTGCTCATACTTTATGTGATTTTAGTTTTAAGGTGATAATGTACATGATGTGGCAGTACTTATTAAATAAATAATTAAACATTGTGGGATATACTAGGGCTCGCTTCGCTCGCTGATTAAAACTTTCTTTATAGAATGTTAACACGGCGGGCGACTAAAGTTTATTTCTGCCGTTTATAATTAGTTTAAAACCGAATGTTGCCCAAACAATATAAGGCGGTTTCGTAAGTCCCCATACTTGCGCTTTCGCTGCTACAAAAATGATTGTTGTTATCAGCAAAGTTTGTTTTCAGCCGCCCAATCTAAAGGAGTAGTGTACACCCTGAGCACCATCTCCACCAGTTCCATAGAGGAGGTGGCGGAGGCGGCGCCAAACGCACTCAAGTGGTTCCAGCTCTACATATACAACGATAGGTAAACATCACTCAGAGACATATTTTAATGATAACTTAACATTAATATAATAAAGGGTTTGACATAAAAAGTATGGAGTTCATGACATTTTACTTTTGCAATTTCTATCCGCATTTATTGATAGATAGTATCGGTACTGTTGTAACTAGTACAATTACACCTATTCTTCTAAGTTCATAAATATTTATTTGTACGCAACAACTTTTACTTTTGTTCTAGGGAGATCACCAAGAAATTAGTTGAAAGAGCTGAGAAGGCCGGATTCAAGGCTTTACTCCTGACTGTGGACACGCCTCTGTTTGGAGTAAGAAGAGCCGATGTGAGAAATAAATTCACTCTGCCCAAACACTTGAAGTGAGTTGTTTTTTTTATATATAAAAATGGGGCAAACGAGCAAACGGGTTACCTGATGGAAAGCAATTACCGTTGCCCATGGACACTCGCAACATTAGAAGAGCTGCAGGAGCGTTGCTGGCCTTTTAAGAGGGAATACGCTCTCTTCTTGAAGGTTTGCAGGTCGTATTGGTCCGAAAATACTGCTGGTGACAGGTTTTCCTTCACATTAACATAGACAAACTAAAAAAATGTATTAATTTCAGCCTGGCTAATTTTGAAGGGGATATGTCAACGAAGATCCACGAGTCCGGCGAAGGCAGCGGCCTCAACCACTACGTAAACGGTTTGTTCGACAAGGGTCTAACGTGGGATGACATCAAGTGGCTGAAAAGGTATAGATAGCAGCTCAGTGTTTTATATACTTGTGAACTTACATAATGTATGACGTACAAACCGACAGAACATGTTTTTCATAGCGTATATCACAGCCCGCAGACAAATTGTCTAACAAACATTGGAAGGAACTTCAGTTTTCATGGATTTTTTATGACCGCTATGGAGGATACCGACAAAATCGTTGCGGTTGTATACAGCACTTTAAAGTTGAAATCCACAAAAGCCGTATATTTCTTGTTGAACTCAATATATTGTAAATAGGTAAACAGTTTCACAACGAATATACCAACCAACAATGTCTTCAATACGCACGTCAGTAAATTTCCTTTGAGTAAACTAAATCTTTTCATCCATTTAACAATATTCTGAACAGTTTTACAACAATGTTTTTCTGCGAACATCGCTGAATAGCTATGGTACTCGGAGTATATGACTCATGATAAATGAACGATGTGTGTTGCAGTATAACGAAGTTGCCTATAGTGGCGAAGGGCGTGCTGCGCGGGGACGACGCGGTGCGCGCGGTGGATGCGGGCTGCGCCGCCGTGCTCGTGTCCAACCACGGCGCCCGACAGCTGGACAGCGTGCCCGCTACCGTGAGTATTGCTAACGGGTACTTACACGAAACCGGCAGTGTTTAGAGTTGCAGCTATATGTAACTGATTCTACTGTAGGTTCTGATGAAACACAATCTACTTGCAACATGACCACTGTGTTTACTAACTTATTTTTAATCAGCATTTAGAATTGCTGTCTGTAGCAAGCGTGAGTGGGTTAATAACAGTTACAATGCCAATGGCCTCATATGGGAACGTCACGGTAGCGCTTCGCAGGGTGATCAACATTCAACTTAATCGTCTTTTTACATGAAGAAAGAAATTTCGATTCATCTTGCCTGCCGGCTGCACTTATAAATCCAGAGTAAAGCTTGTACATTTAAACCTCAAGACACCGAACTTTATCAAATTTTTGTTTCGTAATTTAAAGTTTTGTATATGTATACTTCAGGGTGATTGCGCATCTTGCGATGGCAATGCAACAGCGTTTAACAGCAGATATTGTCAAACGCTTAATATATTGCTGTCGCAAGATTCATAATCACACTGCTTGTCTCCTCTAACAAACAAAGATCTAGTATCTCTAGATATACTGAAAAAAATAAACTGGTGTCCTTAGATCGAGGCGCTCCCCGAGGTGGTGTCGGCGCTGCGCGGTCGCGACGTGGAGGTGTACATGGACGGCGGCGTCTCCACCGGCACCGACGTCTATAAGGCGCTGGCGATGGGAGCCAAAATGGTCAATAATCAATACCACTTCTGTCTTATTTAACATAATTTTATGTTATGCTACGTTTATACGCATGGCATGCCTCGACAAACCTCCACATTCCACAAACACGTAATTCCACAAGCGTGTAAGCAGTGTGTATGACTTGGCTTGTGTAAGTTTTTGATAACTTGTAACTGACCCGCGTCGGTGGCGGGAGCGTGTGTTGCCGCTTATTCGTCCTGACGCACCCGCAAACTTGTAAATGGCATCATCCCAGCTTTTGTGAAGGTTTGGAGTTTGTGGGCGATTGCCAAGTCTTAGCAAGCGTATAAACCTAGCATTAGTTGTTGTCCGCAACTTTTTCCTCTGCAATTATATCGTTGCTGTGTGTAACAGGGCATAGAATATAGTATTTCACATGATCATATCGTTTGTAATTTTTGTAGAAAATTGCAAAGTACTTTATGGTGATAGTTGAAATTGTAGGTGTTCGTTGGTCGGCCCGCTCTGTGGGGTCTGGCTGTGGGCGGACAGGCCGGAGTAGAGAAGATGCTGGACATATTACGATCCGAGCTGGAATACACGCTGCAGCTCGCAGGTTTGTTCCTCTGTATAGCTTATTTTGATTATGTATTATTTTAATAACACTATACTTCTGAAATTTTTACAGATTGTGTACATTTCTATTGCCACTTTAACAATAAATACTAAAAACAAAATAAAATTAATTTTTAAGGGTGGCTCCCATACAAAAAACACAATTTTTTACTGCTTTTGCTCTTTGACGGTACGGTACCCTTCGTGCGCGAGTCGGACTCTTAAAGAAATTAAGAAAGCCGCAACTTGTAAACTTGGGTAAATACCCAATTGCGCCAGAAGGAGGGTTGTGTTTTTCGAGAGTATGTATGTTGTTTCGTTCGCTCTGCAGCCTGAACGGCTTGATGGATTTAAGCATGAGTGGTGGTTACTGGTGTCGTTTGATTCGTGTTTACTGTGAAAGTAACTGGGTATATCAAAATAAAAAAATACACAAAAACGCAGTGGGGTTTTTTATTTTTTAATTACCCTTTTTATTGATAGGTACTCGGTGGTACTAACGGTAGTAATGTTTGTGTTTCCAGGTACACCTGACGTAGCGCAGGTCACCAGAGACATGATCAAGCACCAGTCGGAGTACGCCAAGCTTTAAGTATCTTACGACTTTATCTTTGTTATAAAATGACTTCAGTATGATATTTATTGTAATTTTATTAAACGAGCATTAACAAAATAATATTTTTATTTGGCAATCAATTTTCTGTACAACGAGTATAGAACCTCCGGCGTCATGTACGGTTCCCTAGGCCATAAAACTCGAGATATTTTCTGAAACAATATTTAACTTATTTAACTCTGTTGGACAGGAAGGAAAACCAAATATGTCACCGTCATACTCGAATCGAATCGAAATAAATAAATAAATACTAATACAATGTAATGGTACCGAAATTTCCGTTGCCTGACGAATACCCTATAATATTTTTGTGGTTATTACCATTGTATTGTGGTATTCACTGTGACTGCTAAGTGTTGACGTAATGAATAATGATACTGCTGTTTAGATTGAAAGGGAAAATCCATTGCAGAAAGTAATAATGCAAGTAACAAACCTTAAAATCACATCCATACAAGTTAATTCCTAGCTTCAACTTCTTAACGCAATTCCTTAGCGAAGAATTCTCTAGTAGTTTACGTTTTAGTATTGTAGTGTTATCACAAGTTTGACAAGCGCTCGGGTTAGATGTTGAACAGTTTGTTTTTTCTCTAAACCCTGTGTTAGCGTCGTTCATAGCGTCCTTTTCTCTCATGTAATTCGTAAAACTGTAGCTACAATCGCGCACATTGGTATCATCAACATTGTCAGTATTTTTAACTTCAGTAGTCTTCGAGACGAATACATTTTTTATTTTACTTAAACCCTTGACTAAAGTAGTACACGATCCGTTAATGATGTCTATAAATTTTGATGTCATAGACAAGTTTTTCACACATTTGGATGAATGTCTCTTGGAGCTTACATCTTTATTTAGTGTCTTGTTTCTTGGAGTAAATTTCCGAGACTTTTGTTCAGGTGTTGAAAAGCGCTTTGGTCTAAATTCGAACACTGTACTATGATCATCAGGAGTCTCTATTTTTCTCTTATTCATATTAGTCTCTCTCTGCGAATTTATTGCGATTCTTGAGAGCTTTGAACGATAACTATTGTGGGTCAGTCGAAACCTCTCCCTTCTGTTGAGAGGATGTTTACTACTCTTTACTGTGTATGTACTACTTTCAGGCTTAGTTTGATCGTCTGTATTATCCTTCAGTAAGAATGAAAATGATAGATCTCGTACAGGTTTGGGTTGATCACATTTATATACAGCTCTTTCTGGTTTGCCAAAAGTATTCCTCCGAAGATTTAGAAAGCTCTGATGTTTCTTTTTTATACTATTTGTGAGTAAATTACTCTTATTATTGTTGAGTTTGTTTTCACCACATTTGAATAAGGCACTTTTTCGTTTGCTAAGATCACCATTTCTAAGATTTAGAAAGCTATGATTTGTGCGATCAAAATTTGTTTTAAAACTACGTTTGAGTAATTTGGTCATATTATTATTGAGTACACTCCCTTCGGGTCTCAGAGGGATATGAGGGATTCCTCTCCTCTGACTTTGTACTTTCCAGTCGTATACTTCCTTCATAACATTTCTGAATAGATCCTGAGTTGCAGAATTAGCATTTTCTACAAATTCTTCCTTAAGTTCTGTAGTAGAAGCATTTTGGATACCAACAAGATTAGAATTATTTTTGTTATTGTTATCATTTTCATAATCCACTGGGTCATCGCATAGTTTCTCGTCTGCTCCGAGGACTGCAGAATTAAATAAAATAGTTTTATGTTGTGTAAAAATAATTGATAAGTTTATACATACCTACATAAATATAGAAACTTACGTTTTCTTCTCGAGTACAAAACAACAACAGCCCATTTTGTTACCTAAAATAGAAATCATGAAGCTTATAAAATTGATTTTGAATGATTTTATCATATTACGAGATGCTTATTACGGAGTAGAAACTATCCTAAGTGATATTATATTGTCCTTACCCTGAACTCCCTGTATTCATTAAAATCGGTTGAGCAGTTTAAACGTAAATACTGACTTTCGTATTCTATTAGTAAGGATAAAGATATTATTATGAACTTTTGAGTTTCCTTACCCCAGAGCCGCTCTCGTCAGTGAGTACCCATCGGCGCAGACATTGGAATATGCTGTTGGAGTTCATAACGTACTCGCGATGTGAGGGCTTAGTGCCTTCGATGACGGTGTTGAGTGTGCACAGATACGACGTATGTAGTAGGGTTTCTCTGTAGTCAGAATAAATAAGTAAAATAATACCTTTGACAAAATAAAATACATACTTAACATAATAATCATAACCTACATCTTGGGGGGGTAGTGTACTAATCTTTATGTGTTTTGGCCTCAGGCGGCATGACGAGGTCATGACTCGTGCACCTCTGGAGGATTTGCACTTTTTATGGTTTATCTACTTCGTACGGCCCGCTTAAAGACAGAATCTGACTTTTCAAGGTATAAACTATTTGAACTTCTAATTTTTTAAGGCTTTCTTACCTGGTGAAAATCGACATTCCATCGGATTCATAGAACACTTTAATATTAGTGTGGTGGTCGACCAGCAGGCTGTGTAATACTGGCAACACCTCCGTGTTACTGCGCCGGCAACGTTCTATGCACTAAAAGAAGCAGCTATCGCTTTTATAAAGTGCGATCAAGAAATACATGAAATTTGTATTTTGAACTATTGCTAAAGTCAGGGCCCCCGCTACCATGTGTGCAATGCACACGGGCGCCACCCTCTAGGGGCGCCAAATCGCCATCTTTAGGGGCGCCAAAACCAAGGACCCAAAAAATTTGCCTAAAGGGGCGCCAAAATCCTTTTTTTGCACACAGGCGCCAGTAGTCCTTACGGGGGCCCTGGCTAAAGTCTAGTACTCTAGACGGTAGTTGTCTCTTTCACTCGCGCACAAACATATTGCCATTTCTATCGTATTTTTATGAGCTAGGGAAAGAGACAAGCTTACATAATAATTAATATAATAAATACTAGACAAGCTACGAAATTCTAAGTTCTTAGCATTATAATAATAATAATAATAATATCCATGGACGCTTCACACCACGTCAGTCTGGCCCCGTGGTAAGTACCTGATGGACTTGTGTTACAGGTACCAGACAACGGAAATATTATATTTAATACTTTTATACTATACATATATTTAAGATTTTTATTATATTATACACATATTTAATACACATCCATGACCCGGGAACTTTGAAAACTTTTTGTTCCGTCGGCGGGATTCGAACCCGCGACCCCCGGCTTGAGCTACCAACAGCCCATCAACTGAGCCACAGAGGTCGTCATTTCAGTCAGAGCATTGGGATTATAATTTTATATTCAATAGGAGCTAAAAAAAAACCGCTTTTACCAGAGGTATCAGGTGGGAACTATAATTCTGATTTAGCACAGACTTGTGGCATGCCTCACTCAGAGCTTTGCAGAGAGCAATCCAAGTTTCGTGTTGCTGCAAAAAATATTTAGGACATTAGATTCACCTTCAAATTAAATAATCTTACTAAAGGTTAACTCTAAAGAAGTTATAAATCTGGAAATTAATTAAAGAAGAAAGTAAGTAGTCAAGAATTAATAACTATTACTTCTTGATCATTAGATTAAAGGGAATATTTTACCAGCATAGAATTTGTGAATAAATGACAAAGAGCCGATAAGCAGCCACTTATTCTGATCATGTTTTGCGCGTACATTCTTAATGCTTCCGTCTTACTTTGATTAGTACCCGACTCGGCAAGTATTAGGGAAGCTATTAAAGTTAGAGTTAGTCTAGTCTTGGGAGATGGTCCTTGGTTCAAAACTAGTAAAATTTTATCATACAATGGCTTGAATTTTATGATTAACTCGCTGTGTTGAGGCTAAAACATACGAATTGGCTATATTATAGCTGCTCAATCGAAATTCATTGAATATTTAAAAATGATTACAAGCAAGAATGAATAAAAAAATCAGAAATTCTTACGTTGCATAGAACATAGTATCCCAAAGTGGAAAATATTGTTTGTAGTGATTGTATATTCTCTGATAATGATAAAGATTCTAGCAAGTTTCGAAGCTGTGATTCTGATCTGATTGTTCGAAATAGATTATTGTTCTAAAAGAAATAAGGTAATAAAATGAAAAGTTATATCTTTTTCCTACTATAATTTATTTCACGTACATAGCTAAGAAATAAATTAATTCAAGATTTTATTTTTACTTACTTCCATCATTACGTTTAATACATTTGGTCCAAGTCAAACAAAAGATATTAGGGATACTGCTCCAAACTCACAATAACATTTCCGCACTTTGCTACATACGTTAAGTTTAGAATTTAAATTGTATGAATGAAAAAAATACCGAAGTATTTAGCGTTGTTAACTTGGCGGTATTTTTTAAATTACCAGAGACTAGAAAACTTTGACATATCCGTTTCCTTCGTTTACTCTTTTTTTTCAAAATTGAAAACAAACGTTTTTGCCATGATTAAAATGCTCATTCGTAGTTTCTAAATCCTAATGTTTTCTGTTTCTACCATTGGTTTCTACCCATAATGAAATCATGAGTTTCCTATTTATTTTTTCCATCTTTTATTTGATGAACGTTTTTTATAGGTCTACCAGAATCTGATGGCATATTTGACAACAGATTTTCAAAAAATATCCTTGATCATTGGATAAATTTATATATTAGCATGTTTCACACACAGAATCAGCCGCTATAAGGAAAAAAAAGGATCAAAATGCTTTATTCCAATTACCCCGGTATTGCTAGAGTCAATTTACTTTCTCACTTTTTGCCATCAGATTCTGGTCGACCTATATGATTATATCTATAATCTATTATACACAACTCACAAGAAGCTAAAAACTTTAGCATATATTTATGGAAGGGCAAAAAAAAAAGTAAACGTCACTGTCATCTGTCAACGCCGACGCGTAATTGCGAGAAGAAGAAGTAAAGAAACAACAAACTCGATTTATTTTTCAATTTCAACATATTTTATAATCGCATTGATAGTTTAAATTAAGTTATTATTGCCATTTTTACCAGCCAAAGAGTTTATGTTGCTCCTGTATAAGTTTACATGACTATTAGTTAGTAAACATTTAATTAATCAGCAAACAAAAATGGATGTTGGTGAACTGCTTTCTTTTAAGGTAATACCAACAAATTATTATTTACATAAACATATTACGTACGTTTTAACGTAACTCAAAACGTTTTGTTTAGCCGGTGCCAACCCCGAAAAGACCAAACGAGGATGAGTTGGATGATTCTGACGATGAAACTCCTCGAGCAGCCAAATCAAGGAAACTGACCAATAAGTCCAAAGTTGATCAAGTCTCGCTTGGAAATAAACTGCCTATAGAACCTGCAATTTCGGATAAAGAACGTGAGGATATACTCAGATTTGTAGAAACAGAAGCAACAGAGGTAAATTGTTATTGGTGGTTGTTGCTTATTAAATTTTAAATTTGTGTTACAGCTAAATGATAAGTATCAACTTATCTACAAATTAAGTTATTCCTTTTCAAGCATAAAAAGTATTAAATGATTATTTGTGTTATGGGCATTTCTCCGGATTTGGATTATTCAGTTGATTCCCTGGCACATTTTTTTTTATTTTTGCGTATTGTTTTAAACTAGTATTGAAATATTATTATTAAGTGAATTTTAAAAATAATAATCTATTTCGGCCCTTTTTTACTTCACAATCTTAGAAGATATTTTGATTTATATTTTTCTAACCTAGGGAATCAATAAAGCTAATAGAAAAAAGCTTTTTCAGTCAAATAAACATGTTCAATTTTAAATATAATTTATATTATTATATTATATTATATAAACATGTATAAAGTTGAGTACAAACCAATCTTGTTTGTTAAAACCAAATAAAATTAATTTATTTGAAATATTTTGACCAAAAAAAAATATTTACATATTTTACTTATTGGCATTATTTACTTGTATCAGAATATGTTTTCATAAAAATAAAAATATAGGTACAGCTTGGCAAAAAAGAGTGTGGATTAAATGAGGGCGCTTTTCTTTAAATATAGGCAACCCTACGCTTCGCTTTTGACACAATATGTACTAGAGTTGACAAGTAATGTAGTGTTGTCATAAATAAAAACTCTTAGTTTCAGCTGTCAACACATCAGACACTTTTTTGCCAAGCTGTACCAATTAGATCAATAAATGTAAAATATTTTGATTCCCTTCTTAAAATACCTAGGGAATCATCAAAATGGGAATATTATTAATAACCAGGGAATCAATTAAAAGATAGTTTTTTCTGAGGTGTACAAAAACTGTACGTAAGTCATAAAGGTTAAATAATAAATAGACTAACTAAAAACCATACTCATTATCGTCATATACATCGTGTCTAAGCAAACTTAACTTTGGAAATGACACTGTAATTAGCGAAAACGGAATCAATTGTATAAGGAACCAAGGGTGAGGGAATCATATAATTTCCTTCGTAACTCGGAAACGGAGCAACAAATTGCCTAACCTTCTTCCACAATGCTTAGAGGGCAACCGATCCTCCCGCCTCTGAACACTCGCAACCACATGCTACTTATAACTAGGGAGGTACGAGCCTCCATGTAAAGCTTATAGGGAATCACTATGTGCGCCAGGACAAATCTTAAATTGATTTTTTCTATTTATACCTATAACAATATATGTGGAGCTGGCGAACAAAACCGGACAAGTCCATCAGAGTGCGAAAGTATATTTTTTTTCGAATCGTCTTCTCTTGACCCATCTGCGTCAATCCCTGTTAATATTTCAATCAAAGCCGTTTAAAAAGGCTTTAAAAAGTCCATTTTCAAACAAAACCGGATTAGTTCAGTAGTAGTAGTAGTTGTTACTAGTTTTTTAGCCACTGTGTAATTTATTTTCTCGCGGACTAATCCGGTTCTGTTCGCCAGCTCCTCATATATTATGTATATGTACTGATATGTACATCTTTTTTATAAATATTTTGTTTATGCTCTAACATTTAATTACTTTGAAATTAGAATTTCATCATATTTGTGGGATTTTTTTGGGAATTTATAGTGAATTCTGGGGACAGGACATGGCTAGGGAATAAATTTTTCGACCTTTGAATTTATTTTAATTAAGTATATTTACAATTAAGATAAGCCTTTATTCACATACTGGTCGCCATGCTAGGACTACAGATTATGCCACATGGTCCTATCTTTGCAATCTCTTCTCCAGTTCTTTGGTAGGTCAGGTATTTACAATTAAGTTTTTCTAAAAAACCTAAGTGGCCCAGTTAGATCACACCTAATATTACTATAAAAAAATACAGATATGGCCCGATATAGCTATTTAGCTGCTCCGGGCTAAGATCATTTTCGCTGCCCTTTACATACAGAAAACCATATTGTTCATGAGCAAGTTTTTTTGGGAGATAATAGGATGATGTCATGAGCTAGTTTTGTTGGGGGATAATCAACCTACTTCAGGTTGGTTTTTGGGGGATAATCAACCTGAAGTAGATTGAAAGGTGAAATTCTCTAACTTGGGTGGTGGTCGGTGGATGGCTAATGGTCACTTTTGCCGCTCCTCATTTTTGCCGCTCTGGGTCAGTCATACGCAAAACTTCACAAAGAATACATACACGTGTTCACGCAAGATGATTATAGACGACTGACTGACTGACGCATGATTGACGAAATGCCATTAAACGTTTACTCATGTCATGATTTATGGTTGCATGGCGTAAAAACCAAAATATCCAGATAACTGTCAATCAATTTCATGCAACCATCAGTCACTGCATTACACGGCAGGTTATTGAACAGTCACAGCCATGACTGTGGTAAGACTGACAGCAAAACCTACCGTGTAATGGACGCCATATAAACCGCGATTGACAATGAAGTGTCAGATCTTGTCAATCGCGGCTTTGTATAGAAAATGACAAGTTTTTGACAGGGAGTCAATGACCGCTACCGCCATGTTTCGCCGAGTACAGTATAGCAAAATTTTTACAGGGTGAAGTTTTGGATGAAACTGCAGTAAAAAAATTAGTACTCAATTTCGAAAAGAAAGCTCTTAAAAATAGGGAAATGCGCATAAAATTTCCCGATCAACCAGAGAAGTTTATGGACAGTGAGGTTGATCTATTTGAGGCTTTACAGGTAAATCATATTATTAGTATTATAAGTTGTGTCATTTTGTAACTTAACTAATGAATAATATTTTTTTATCGTAAATAAAGTTGCATGATGTACAAATTGTTAGTCATCTCCCTTCGCTAAATAAAAGGCATGTTAAAAATACAATATAGTTAATTATAGCCAATATTCTTTAATATTATGTAGGATAAAAGGAGACTGATAAAGAATTATTATTTATTACATAAAATAATTGACAAAATGTAGCACATACCATTTTAAATGTTACAGACACTACAGTAAAATTAATATTTACATTTTATTACCAGGATCTTAGCGCAGTAGCAACAGTCCCAGATCAATATCCACTATTAGTGGAACTGAAGTGTATCAACTCCATATTAGAGTTATTATCACATGACAACACTGATATTTCCACAAAAGTTGTACATCTATTACAGGTAAGATTTAATATCCTATCCTACTATCCTACTAATATTATAAAGGCGAAAGTTTGGATGTATGTATGTATGGATGTATGGATGTTTGTTACTCTTTCACGCAAAAACTACTGAACGGATTTTAATGAAACTTTACAATAATATAGCTTATACATCAGAATAACACATAGGCTACAATTTTAACCGACTTTCAAAATGGAGGAGGTGTCATGTTCGTTTTTTTATGTTCAACGATTACTCCGCCGTTTGTGAACCGATTTTCAAAATTTTTCTTTTGGTGTATAGGTTATCATCCCAATTTGGTACCATATTCATAAAAGTGGTGACCTGATGAAGGGATCCATAAGAAATCGAGGGAACTCCTCAAAATTTGTATGGAAACATGTGGTGACTTCGGTTTCGTGAGCAGTATTCTAAGCATATGCTACCAAGAAGCAAGATTTTGCACCAAGGTATACCATGGTTCGGAAGGTGCTGAGAGAACTGCTGACTCTTTATAGATACAAGTTTGGGAGTTTCGACGATGTTTTAAGAACGTAAAGCATATGCTACTATGCAAATTACATCCATCATCATCATAACTACCAGAAACCATTATAGAACCATGTATCGTCCCGTTTTGACCCTATTATTGGTACTTTTCATAGTCTTTTACTATATATCACTTGAACCGCGGGTAACACCGCGGGGCACAGCTAGTAATTTTACGTTTGTTTAATAGTGTAAGATTAAGGCAGTGTTATCTCTGTTAATTTTTTATTTATTATGTCTCAGTTTCATACTAAAGATCTTTCAAGTGTATGTGAAAACTATTCATTAATACATATATATTTGTAGGAGCTAACGGACGTAGATATATTGCATGAGAGTGAGGAGGGTGCTGAAGAGCTGATTGCTGCACTGGCAGAGGCAGAGTGTCCGGCATTGTTGCTACACAACCTGTCCCGACTGGATGAACAGGTCCCTGACGAGAGAGATGCTGTGCATGACACATTAGGTATTTGCTACTTAAAGTTGATCGCACATTTATCAGCACCGATCGCGCCGTACGCGTCGAACGCACTGCATAGTACAAGAAATGAGGTGCGACGAATGTACGAGGTTTCACATCATTTCATACAACGAATAGGGATGATGACAAGGTCAAAGATTAGCGAATTTGTTAATAAAATAAAGAAATCACGGTAAAAAAGTGTTCCCAAAATTTCAGCTCGATAGCATTTGTATTTTTTTTGTTATGCGCCTTCAAAGTTGGATAATCAAGTCGAATTTTTTTTTTCAATTAAATTTCTTAATATTTGTATACCATTCGATAACTTATGCAAATAAAAGCAACTTTTGTTATGAAACCACTTTCATAAACGCAATATTTAATATACCAATCGAACAAAGTTCTCTCCCGATGCGTACAAACTACGAAAGAGTGACGTCAGTCTTTCGTAGCACTTTGTATGGAGCGTTTCGGGCAGGTCTATTTTATGAGATGTTTGAATTGTCATATCTTGATGAATTTTTAAGCTATCAGAGTCATTCTTTCAGCGATGTTTCTATTTTTTAAGGGTCTTTCAATTACCAATAAGAAAAAAAAAATAGTCATCATGCCTATTCTAAAATGCGGCGCGTTCGGCGCGTGCGTGATGATCAACGTGCGGTCACCTTAAATGTATACTGTAGTGTTTTTTAATCTTGATAATGATGATAATAATGACTAGACATTAAAAGTGTTTTTAACTCATTTAACATGAGTAATTACTGAATAATTTGCAATTTTTAGGTATCATCGAAAATATAACAGAATTCAGACCAGAACTATGCGTGGAAGTTGCCAAGCAAGGTTTTATACAGTGGATTCTGAAAAGGCTTAAGGTAAGATATTATGTTCACTTCAATTTATACCTAAAATATTATATTGTGCTGTTTCAAACATTTATTTCTATAATATTATGTTTGTTCTTACTTTTTAGATGAAGATTCCATTTGATGCAAACAAGCTGTACGCAACTGAAATTTTGTCCATACTTTTACAAAATACACCTGAAAATCGCAAGCTCCTTGGTGAATTGGACGGTATAGATGTGTTGCTGCAGCAATTAGCGGTAAGACTCAATTTATATATTGTCCTCATTAATAAAAACAATAAATTAAGGCTTACGTTAATCTACGCAACATTGTGCGGGCAGCCATGAAAAATATATAATCAATCTTTGTCAAATAAACGTATATGAAATGTTTTCTTATGTAGGTTTCCTAAATTTGCTATATAAGATACCAGCTCATAAATAAGTGGCCTCCCTTAAAGTTTTAGAACACACCTTTTGTCTATGGTCTATGGACGATTCAAAGACCTTTTATTATGTCAATGGGACGATTTAATATTTTTTCTCTTAAACGCCATGTCTAGTTCTACAAGCGTCATGACCCGTCGGGTGCCGAGGAGCAGGAGGCGATGGAGAACATGTTCGACGCGCTGTGCTGCGCGCTGCTCGAGCCCGCCAACCGCGACCGCTTCCTGCGCGGCGAGGGCCTGCAGCTCATGAACCTTATGCTCAGGTGCATATGGACTATATTCATTTGAATTTAAACCGACAGCGTTCTGCTGCTGTGTCCCAAACATCTCAACCCCGATTCTACTATTTTATGCAACAGATATGCAGCTTTGTTGTGCGATTATTGTTCAACTCAACTTATCAATAATCGTGCATTTAGAACATTCAATTTTGTATTCACTTACCAAAATTTTAATTTAATCAAAAACTAATTATTCCCAAACTATTATTTTGCAGAGAAAAGAAGATGTCACGTAACGGTTCCCTGAAGGTGCTGGACCACGCGCTGGTGGGTGCGGACGGTCGCGACAACTGCAACAAGTTCGTCGACATACTCGGCCTGCGGACCGTCTTCCCGCTATTCATGAAGACCCCCAAGCGCAAGAGGCTGCTCACTGTTGACCAACACGAAGGTAGTATAACTATGATGTAAATTTGTATTTTCTTTGTCCATATTTTTGTAATTAGCTAAACCAGGGTTTAAATGACTAGGTCTTCTCTATCTCTTATAGATGATAATTTTAGCAAAAGAAAAACAGACGTCCAACGTACTTCCATCATCATGAGACCACCTTTGACATCTCTTTTTAGGGTTCCGTAGTCAACAAGGAACCCTTATAGTTTCGGTCTGTCCGTCCCTCTGTCCGTCTGTCTGTCTGTCTGTCCGTCCGTCCGTCCGTCCGTCCGCGGTTTTGCTCAGAGACTATAGGACCTACAAAGCTGTAATTTGGCATGAATGCATATATTAATGATGCCGACAAGATAGTACATGAATTTTTTTTTTATGGTACCTTCCCTACACATCAAGCGGGGGTGATATTTTTTTTGCGTCCACCCCATCGTGTAGGGTGTCGTTGGATAGGTTTTTTAAAAATATTATGAGTATTCATAGATCATTTTCCGATTTAGGGATCCGTTTGTGAAATATTAAGTTTTAGAGTGGAAAAAATCGTTAGAGTCCAGTGTCCCGCCCTTCTAACAGCTAAACGGTTGCTTCTGGAAATGTGAAAAAATTCACGGGAGTAGGAAATATGCTGAATTTAAAAGGAAAACTATCACGGCTAAGAAGACTTCATAAGTTATTGAGTAATAGTCGATCAACTAAAAAAAAATGTATTCGGCGAAGTATAAAGGAACTTTTCGTTTAAATTCATTTGAAAGTAACTGAGATGATGTTGTTACTTGTTAGTAATGTAAAACACGTTATAAATGTACATTCATTGACCATACAAAAATTAAAAAAAACTAGCGGTACTACGGAACCCTATATTGCGCGTGGCACGACACGCACTTGGACAGATAGCTTATATCTGGGTGACAATCACTACATACTATAAAACAAAGTCGCTTTTTCTGTCCCTATGTCCCTTTGTTCACTTTAATCTTTAAAACTACGCAACGGATTTTGATGCGGTTTTCTTTAATAGATAAATGTTTGAAGAGGAATAATAACATTCATTAAACAGTGGGAAAATACTGTTATTTTTGAGGTTTCTAATGAATGACGTAAATAATTATATATTTTTCCGCTTACATTGCAAACGCAGGCTGAACCCTACGAGATTTATCAAAATAATGTACTAAGTATTGTACATAATGAAAAGGTCTACAGAAAACTCCGCGATGGTATATCTATCTCTTATGGATATCCCACAATAACATTTTTTGTCATTTACTTTTAACTACAAGTAATGGTTAATTTTCGAAGCGATTTTAACCAATACAGCATTAATCCTTATTCAATTAAATACTTTTAACTCATCAAGCCCCATACGATCACCGGTGATTGCGAAAACAATAGAATACAATAACATTTCCAAGAATCCGCGATTACATTATTGATTTAATATAGCTCTATATGGCCCTATACAGCATATGATTTAAATGAATATTTTCGAAGATATTACAGATTTAAAAATTGGGAGACGTAGCTTTTGCGGCGGTACCGGCCATTGCGGGCCACGGGTAGTAATGAATATAAATCAAAACTACTGAATCGATTTTAATCATTTTTTCAGTGAGTGACATAGGCTATACAGGCTGTAACAAAAATAAGTGATAATACTTTAGGGTGTGTACGTGTTCCTTGTAGAGAGTTCACTGTGAAAGTAGCAGCGCTGAAAGACATTTTTTTTTTCACTTTTGTATGGGGAAACTTGTGACGCTCGGGCCCTTGCCCATACAAAGTGTAAAAAAAAAATTCGTCTTTCAGCGCTGCTACTTTCAAAGTGAACTCTACAAGGAACACGTACACACCAAAAAGTATTATCACTTATTTTTGTTACACACCATAAAGTGAATATACCTAGCGGAATAGAGCAACAATCTCGAGCTGTCAAACGAAACCGAAATTGGTTTACATCTGTGTGTAAAAATATGTGTACGTATACACTTACACAAGCATGATTGAACATGAATTCTATGAGATTAAATTGTCAACAATAAAAAAAAAATAAAAAAAAATAAAAATAGTTTTATTTCTGAATAGATTTTAAAAAAATGCTTTCAGAATGTTGATACTACATGGTGCCTACCACCGGTTCGGGAACTAACCCGGCGAGAAGAACCGGCGTAAGAAACTCGCACGGGGCCCACTTTTTTACCAAAAAAAGTGAGAAAAAAATTAATCTTTTAAATAAAATTTACAATGTTGTAACTTAAAATTATACAATGTCAACATAATTGTAAGTCATACACTAATGTAGAAGTAGCCTTGCAAGAAGCCATCCTACTCCCAAGATGTGCCATCGTTTATGAAATCATTGACCTTATAATAGGCTTTGGCACACAAACGTTCTTTGACTACTTTTTTAAATTTATTAATGGAAAGATTTTGAACGTTTTCTGGGATTTTATTGTAAAGGCGTATAAGTGCCGATAAGTGCCGACTGGACGTCAAAAAAAGAGTTCTGCTGTCATGTATCACACGTCTCTTTTTACCACGCAGTGTTACTTACTGATAGTGACATCTCGCTTGCTCAGGCCTTTGTTTCTCTATTCCGCTAGGTATATTTACTTTATGTTACACACTGTATATTTTATACCCGTGCGAAGCCAGGGCGGGTCGCTAGTATAATCATATAATGTATCCATTTACTGCTGTATTGCATGTATATAAACCAAAATGTCGATACTTTTCATACTGCATATAAAATCTGCAACTTTGCAATACAGTGTCATAATATTATGTCTATCTTATTATTTTAGTGAGTGGGTAAATGTGGAATTATGTTGTACAGAGCATGTGGTGTCGATAATCTCGTCGATGCTGCGCAACTGCCAGGGCGGGCAGCGGCAGCGACTGCTGGCCAAGTTCACGGAGAACGACCTGGAGAAGGTGGACCGCCTGCTCGAGCTGCACTTCAAGTACATGGACAGGGTCGACCGGACTGAGAAGGAGATGGAGGTATGTATAATCTTTAGTGACGCTTCTTACAGACGAACAGCACGCGTCGACGGCAGTCGATAGCAGTCGACGGCGGTCGCTAGATTTTTTTCGACAATTGTCGACGGCAAGTCGTCGGCTGCCGTCGACAAGTGCCGTTCATCTGTTAGCGCTCTAAGGGCCTGTTTCACCACTTCCTGATAAATGCCGAATAGGCTATCCACCACTTAACTTGACAGATGAAGTATGGAGAATCTGTCAAAAAAGCTATGAATAGGCTATTCGGCACTTTATCAGACAGTGGTGAAACAGGCCCTAAGTGTTGGTATTATTCTGATAATTATTTCGTTTTTGGGTGAAAGAGCATCAAACATACATTTTCATAAACTTTCGAGGCCTTCTTCACGTTGGCACGTTGGGAAACCATGATTGCCATGATTACGCAACTTGTCTACAGCACGATACAAGTTTGTGATTGCTTGTATTTATCCATCATGAGTTGTGGAGAAAACGCATAATATAAAAGGAGTGTAACATAGACATAGATTGATCCAGGTCTGTGGAGTGTAACAAGTATAAAGCATTTATTTTCAGTGAGGTGTTTCCGATGTAAGTGTTTACATTACCCCTGAAACTCGGACTCACCTTCATAATTGAAGACGTCAGTAGATGAAGTGGGTAACTAACATTTTATAACATAAGGGCAATTACTCATTTTTCCCTTATAATTGGAACATGAAAAATTTTGTAGCTATACATAATAATCCACATTTATTTTGATTTCAAATCATTTTCCCGGTCTTAAAGCCTCCGTTTATGCAAATAAAGACAATTTTCACCCACTTTATCTACTGACGTCTTCAATTATGAAGGTGAGTTCGAGTTTCAGGGGTAATGTAAAAACTTACTGTACTTCGAAAAGTCGTCACTTTTGCTTACAATATTTTTTTTATTTTCCAGCAAGAAGCAGAACAGTTGGACGATGATGCTCAGTACCTGAAGAGATTGTCCGGAGGATTGTTCACTTTACAGCTGATAGACAGGATTATTTTAGAGGTGAGGAAGAGACGATATTTGGTTCTGCTTTAGGATAGTAAAGTTTTAGTTCATCATTGTGCTTTATTATCGTTTTTAACGATTCTATGTTTATGGTCTTAACTACATAGTCCATATTCAGACAGATTGCAGACCTACGTTACTTGGCCGGGTTATGTAAAAACAGTGTTAGTCGTGATCTATCGACTGGGCTTGACATAACCCAACCAAATTACGTAGTTGCTCCATCTGTCTGTAAATATGCATGTGTTCTCATGTAGGTGTG
Organism: Cyaniris semiargus; assembly: GCA_905187585.1. Classification (NCBI taxonomy): domain Eukaryota; kingdom Metazoa; phylum Arthropoda; class Insecta; order Lepidoptera; family Lycaenidae; genus Cyaniris; species Cyaniris semiargus. The sequence goes on along the minus strand of LR994554.1, from coordinate 7,709,030 downwards.
TACAGCGGGCCCGCCGTCCATCAAGCAGCGTGTGCAACGCGTGTTGTCGCTACGCGGCGGCTCGCTTAAGATCATCAGACACGTCATGAGAGGTGAGTCATTATATTCGAAGATCTAATAAGGAAGCTTTCGGAGTGTTTTCAATCTACGCAATACAATATCAGAGTTTATTACTATATAATAGACTAGCTTTTGCCCGCGGCTTCGCTCGCGTTAAGAAGTATTATTATTATTTAGGTATCAAAGTCTCAGCCCGATCGGTATATCCTCTATTTTATCCCTTGGGGGTAGAATTGATCAAAATCCTTCTTAGCGGATGCCTACATCATAACATCTACCTGCGTGCCAAATTTAGGCCCGATCCGTCCAGTGGTTTGGGCTGTGCGTTGATAGATCACTATGTCAATCAGTCACCTTTGAGTTTTATATATTATTTAGATTTAGTGAATAATTAAGTATTATTTAAATCATCATTTACTAATAGATCTAAACTCCCTCCTGCACGCGCACCCTCGCCTTGGTGACGCCCACTTCGCAACGGGCCGTGCAGCAGAAATCGTAATATTTTAATTTCGCCATAACTTCAAAATCAAACGTCCAATTTTAATCATTCAGAAATCAAATATTATCTACATAAACTGTGCTTAGTGATGAAATAATGTATTTTGATAAGGATTAATAGCATGAGTAAAATAAACACGTTTAAATGAAGTCCAAAAAAATTTCAAGATTTTTAAATAAAAAAATGGTTGTTGTGCCTCACTCGACATAGATAAGTATAGTGTGTCGCGGACATTTTTGTAGATACTTATAAGATCTACAATTAATTATAACATTTTATGGTTCTATCTTTTATAGTTTAGGCAGCGTACGCAAAATAAGTAACTTTTCTGGTTGATTTTTACACCTTGTGTCCGAATAACCCAAATATCTTACGGAACCATATTTTTTCCAAAATAAAATTTAGCCTATGCTACTCGTGGATAATGTAGCTTTCGAATGGTGAAAGAATTTTTAAAATCGGTCCAGTAGATTTTGAGCCTATTCATTACAATTAAACAAACAAACAAACAAAGTTTTCCTCTTTATAATATTAGTGTAGATTGGTATAATGTGTTATGCGTACGCAAACGCAAAAATACCAGATATTTTTTTATATTATAAAAAAACATATATATTATAATGTAGATCTTTGGAACTATAAGTGATTTAATGATCTTTGTTCTTTATACATTCTAGGCTACATAATTAATACAATGTTTGAACTATTACGTTATATTTGCTGTGTTTTGCGAAGTTTATTCATGTGCTATGCGTTAGTGAGTAATGTGAATAATGTTAAAATAATACATACCAGAAAAAACTATTTAAGATTAGAAAAAACAAACATAGACCTTCAGTTAAAATCAGAATGGTAAAGATTTTTTATAGCAAAAATGTATTCTTTTATCAGAATACGCCGGTAACCTGGGCGACGAGGGCAGCGAAGAGTGGCGGCAGCAGGAGCAACAACACATCCTCCAGCTCGTCGACAAGTTCTAAGCCAAATAAAACGTCCGCACATATATATTACAACTGTTTATTACATATCTCATACAAACCTCATTGGTAACAGGTAACTCAATAACAATTTTATAATACCTATTCACACGTATTAAATTCATTTTAAAATAAAATATATTTGCCAAAATACGGACACAGTATACTTATAAAACAGAGTAGGGTATTATAAGTCACGTTTTAAGTAATTGGGTAACTTTTAAAATAAGCGACAAGTATTTGCTGTGTTGATATTCAAATAAATTTTAAGTGGAGTTCACAACTGCTATAAATGTAATTTTCTATAAAAACATAAGAATTTGTTATAGAATAATAATAATCATAATATCATTCCTATTAAAATAACATTGGGGCAAGAGCATGATATGGGTTAAGATAACATACTTTCAAACACACATCTGAAAATGAATGTAATTTTTGTGACGCATTTACATTAAAGAATAAAGAGTATACTGTTAAATCCCTGTAGCGTGAAAGTCAAACATATATAAAAGAAGTTTCATAAAACGAATAGTAAAAAAATCCTAGTGAGCTTGTGAATTCACTTTTTTTTTAGTTTTTGCATATTTAATGCTCTGCAAGCGCAACCATAAATATCTTTGTATAAAAAAAATTATATCATAAAATTATAAACGAAACGAAAAAAAACGTATTTAAAATATATTATTATGTATGTAAAAGCAATAATTTATAAGTACCAATTCCATTTATCATAAATCTTAAATAGTTTTATATGCTCAACATGAAAAGGCAGTCTTAATATTATTGCTATGCATAATATTGTCTTGAGTATAATTAATAATAAGGTAAACATACAATTGTGTCTATAAGATCTAGCGTCCGCCATAATATGCGTACATATTTTGTATCACTTTGTCCACTATTAAGAAGGCGTTTGCGAACAAAGCTAGGTCTACACTAGGGTTCTTTTCAAGCCTCTATTATACCTCCATGAAAATATATTTATTGAAAGGATAGCGAAAGATGATTTTAAGAAAAACGTGAAACGAGGGTAACATGTTTAAAACCTATAACGGCCGTTCCCAATATTGTGCGCTTTTATAATTCCGGACGTCACGTTATCGTGGACGCCGACTTCCACAATAAAACGTTGGGTACGTTAAATGCCCTTATGATTTTACGCACCGCGGACGTTTTGTGCGGTTCAGAAGAGTGTAGACGTCGTGATGGTCTCTAACGTGCACGTTAAAAAGTTATCGTCGACGGAAATTTAAAAGCGTCTTCATATATTTTCATACATTTTACTTCCCTATGTTATCGTTTTATCGTGAACGTTCACGATATTACCGCCACGTCCAAAATTATAAAAGCGTACATTCAATCTATCTCTGGTTTGACATACGACTGATCGCAGCTAACATTGAATTGACATAAAATATATGTTTCTAATGTCTAATGAGAGCTATTCCTATCTCTATTAGGTAAAAACCAGAGATAGATCAAATATTGGGAACGGCCGTAAATGGTGTAAACGTAGAAGACTGTCGTCAACAAATAATATTGTTTGTGTCAAAGTAGTACCAGAACATTACAGCGACTTAAGGAAAAAAACTATTTCAGGCACAGCAGGCACTGGTTTAGTGTAAATGTTGTAATATAACGTCTATGTAGTAAGTTGTGTGCGGTTAAAACGCACGGATCTCAACCGTGCGGTTCGTGCTTTGTTTGTACCGTTAAATATTGCTATTGATGATACATGGACGTGGATTGAGTCGATGAGATACTAATTCAGCCTCGCTGTCTGTACTCAAACGCGTGCAACACGGGTGCACCTTTGTTACACAACCCTAATAGTTAGGGAGGGGAAGAGGGGATTTCGCGACAAGCTCGAGCGTGTCAGATTAAGCTTGTATAGGCTTCCGACATGTGTCTAGTTATCGTGGTATAGAAAACAGATTTCTCACGTGGTGGGTTAAAAAAAAGTTATTTTCGAATATTGAAATAACAGATTAAGATAGGGGATGTTTAGTATACCCCAAAGAAGCTTCCATATAAAGCACTGACGATTCAAAGGTTAGGTAAGCCTGTAGTGACTTTTAGAATATAAAAAAATAAAGCTTCATTTTTTCCTAACTAAGCTTCGCAGATATTTTATGTTGCACTAAACTAAATGATTTTTCCTTGTTGTCTAAAATCTTGTTATAATTTACCTAAATAAGCAATTTTCTGAATATATTTTATTTTTCATAACTTTAAAATGGCTGCAGTTTCTAAACTCATCGCTAAAATAATAAACGCTCTTATTTTTTTTTTAATCAGTTTTACCTAATGTAAAAAACCTACTAGGTCCCCATGACGCTCGAGTGACTACACGAACAGCACCCTGGGCTCCCCTACTATAACCAGTATTAACAAAACTACAGTAAACTACTTAGTGACCAACCCCAGTTAGGTGCAGGCGACCCGAGTCGTAATCACAGTCGGCTAGGGGCAGTCCTTACTCATCATCCGTGTAAATGCTTTGGGAATGTCTTCTTTAGTCTTGGACCGTGTGCCGCTGCCGAGCAGCGTCGGCGCTGGAATGCTTCCCGTCTGGATCCCGTGGGCAGTCTTCAGTAAATCATAGTTTATTTTCTCCGTTACGACGGAGTCTTGTCTGTAAAGAAATTGTAAAGTTAGTAAGATGAAACTCGACATTAAATCGAGTTAAATAGTTTATGTACACAAATTTAATAATAAGAATACTTTTATTTTGTCACAACACAACACATACAAAACAGAAAAATATCAAATATAAGTAATAATAACATAAGCTATAATGACACAATTAAAGCAATAAATTTTTGTTCACCATGAAATAATTACTAATTTACTACACTTTGGCAATACAGATCGTTCAACAAGATCTTTTGTTACAGGTAACAAGTAACAACGATAAAAAAAAACTCACTTGTAGTCGGGATGCGTGGTAACAAAATCTCGCATCCATGTGGCCATAGTATTGAGGTCGCCGGCGGCGCGGCGCGTGATTAGCTTGAGATACTGCTGCACCGAGCAGTGCGTGTCCGCGTCCACGTCCATGCCCGACAGATACGACTCCACCAGCGGCGCCAGACCAGGGAAACTGCCCTCCTGTAAACATTATATATTTGTAAATGCCATAATAAGTAAACGAGTACCCTCTACAAATAAAAATAGTTATAGGTCTACCAGAATCTGATGGCAATTTTTGACAGCAGATTTTCATAAAATATCCTTGATCATTGAAGAAATTTTTATATTTGCATGTTTAACACACTGAATCAGCCGCTATAAGAAAAAAAAGGATCAAAATGTTTTATTCCAATTACCCCGGTAATGTAAGAGTCAATTTATTTTCTCACTTTTTGCCATCAGATTCTGGTAGACCTATAGTTACACATGTTCTTCCTAGTCTGTCAGGCGCGTCTGTCAGGCAAATGTAAAAGAGAAGGACAAAACATAATACAGCTTATGCATTGGTTACATACTTTTATTAGTATAGCCAGAGACCAGATAAATCTGGTCTCTGGTATAGCTGTAAGTAGTTAAAGTAACCGTGAAAAGTTGCAATTTAAATATTTTAAGTACGTAGTGACGAACTTAAAATAATTAGCAGTTAAAGCAATTCTACACTTTTTACCTTTCCATTGACAATTTCGTCGATAGTCATCTCTGCGTATAGCGCGGGCGAGTCATGCGCGGCGTCTGCGGGCGCGCGCACGTCGCGCCGCCACCAGAACCGCTCGCGCACGCACGCGCCCCGCCGCTGTGCACGCTGCATGTTCTCGTCCACCTGGATATATTTATTTGTAATTTAGTGATACAAATAGTTTGTAAAACAATATGAATTATTATTGACAAGTATATGTTGCCTGTAAATTGCGTTTTTTGTGCGGGAACCGTAAATTTTATATCCAAAGTATGTCCATAACAATTCCACTAAAATCGATGGAACTGTTGTAAGCACAGAAATAAATTAAGATAGAACGGTGACGCGCGGGTGTGTTGCTAAGGAATCGCTCGTGTCAATTTTTGCTTTGCTTTAAGTTAGAACAAATAACTTACCCGTGGAAAGAAATACCTCCTTTTGACCGATTCACTTTCGTACTTCTGTTTTTACAATTAGACACTGCACAATGAGGCATTTTTGCACAACCGCTCCGGTGTAATCAAGTCGAGACGTGCGCGCTGACTGAATGAACGTTTAACGAATCTTGCACACTCGTGCAAGATTGAAACACGCGTACTCCACCCGCTTAGCCGTTCTATCTTGATTTATTTCTGTGGTTGTAAGTGTCAAAAAGTAACAAACAAACGCACTTTCACATTTATAATATAAAAGGCACGCAGTCGTACGTATCATCTTATAATCCTACTAAAAATTCAACTACGATTATATATACAGTTGAATATTTAGTTTAAACTGTAATCATTTTTAACACTGCATAATAATCAAGGGTTTTCTCACCATACTGATGGGCATGACGAAGTTGAGGCCGTACGACAGTATGGCGCGCGTGAGCAGCACGACGAAGCACACGTACGCGGCGTTCTCGAAGTCGGTGAGCTGCGCCTCGCACGGCCGGAACTCCACGCGCCAGCCGATGGACGAGTTCGGCGGCGGCGGCTTGAACCGCATCGTCTGCCAGTTCGTCGACTGGATGTTCTGCGAAATTATTGAACGTTAGTCATCGGAGGAGACTGAGAATTGGGACCGAAGGCATGTAAAATAACGGTTGTGTATAGCAGAGTTGATTAAGCGAGTATTTGAAATTTAAAAGTCAGTAGCTCATAACTAAGTGTTTAATGGTTAAATTTAATCTCCTCGTGTTATAGTTATAAGACCACTGTGTTAGTAACTCGGGATAACATACTCAAACGTGAAAATCTACGGTCAGATTATGCAAATTAATGCACCTACGTCACCCGGGCTGTCATTACGAATCTTAGGATACCTCATACATTAAAATCTGATGAACCTGAGCTCCTGTTAGCCACATGCTCATACGTACGCGTAACTTTATGAAATGAGAGCTGTCAAAAGTTTCACACAAATGAGTTTCGATAACGTAACAATTACTCTAACTATAAGAACTACTCACTTCTCTGTACCTTAGGCGCTCCGGCAAACATACATTCGGTAGACTGCTAAAATTCTATTGGCTTGATCATGTTCAGGACAAAGAAGGCATCACTAGAACAATACCTCGAAGTGGTCAGTCTCGTTGGCGTCATCCTGGTGTATCTTCTCGGAGAAGAGCGAGACGGAGTCGCGTATGAACAGGTGGGCCACGTGCAGCGCCAGCGGGTGGTCGATTCCGCCCTCGCGCAGCCGCCGGTAGATCGCCGGTTCGTGCACTATCTCTATGTCGTTGTATCTGCGGGACAGGGACAGCACTATGAATTTAAACGTCATAACGCTAAAGAGAAGCATTTTGTCGTCTGTTTTTTAGACAACATAATAATATTAATTATTAACATGGTGTCCTAAGTTAAATGGAACTTTTAATAAATGATGGCGACATAAACTGGGTATTTGCAATAAGCAAGGGAATGAATGGTATATCGGGCCTGTGACGTCACAATATCTATGGTGATACTGGAAACATTTTATTTTAAAAGGCATTAGCGTTAGCATGTGTGAAATCACAAGTAGTTTAAGCGAGAAAGAGATAGGTAAACGTTTTCTTGCGCATCATATTAAAAAAATTTAAACGCATCACCCAGCCCCCTACAACTTTTTTGTGGTTATGTTTTATTGACAGTGTTTCACTCTTATAATAATACAAGTCCGATTACTTACCTACTAACTTAATATCGTAAAAAATACTTAGCTACAAAGAAGACAGCTAATAACATAACAAACTACGACACTAATTACCTATAGCGTCTTTACTCCGTCGCGTGTAAAAAAACAGCAAAGTATACAAGAACGATCTATATTTTATAATAATAATGTTGTAGTAACAAACAATGTGTGATTCACACTGCCACTGCTATTATACAGAGTCATTCAAGTCATTCATATTTTTATGTGACGATTGTTTGAGGAAAGAAAAGCGAATATTAAATACAAATCACAACTCATGCCAAGACATACAATATGCTATCGACGATGGCGTCACCTTACATTACAAATGAAAATTTAAAAGGATTAAAACTACTTGACTACAATTATACCTATGTTACCCGAATAATTTTTACGAATCTATTGAAACCTCATTTATTAAAATCGGATCAATTGTTAAGGTCCCGAACACGAGTAAGGTAACCTGCGATCAAAGCAACAACAGCTTTTTCGAGAGAGGCCCCGTAACATAACATCTGGGCGTCGAATGTGTAAGCGCAGACGCATGTAAAATTACCACACGGAAAAAGTTGTATTTGTAACCAATCAGAGGCTCACCAGATTAATGCGTGCGTTTACTATTGAGATTTATACTGTAGTTGTGTAAGTAGTTGGCGACATCAGCTAGCGTACAATGAGCGCTTCATTTTTAGGGTTCCGTACCCAAAGGGTAAAAACGGAACCCTATTACTGAGACTTCGATATATGTCCGTCTGTCTGTCTGTTTCCAGGCTGTAACTCAAAAACCGCTACTAGACTTCTGAATTTTTTACAGATCGTGTATTTCTGTTGCCGCTATAGCAACAAATACAAAAAAATTATATTTAAGGGGGGCTTCCATACAAAAAACACAACTTTTTGCCTACCTTTCGCTCTCTAGCGGTACGCCCTTCGTGCATGATTCCGACTCGCACTTGGCCGATTTTGTATGCGGTGTAAACTTACTTCTCATGCTCCGGCGAGAGGTAGGAGTCGATGGAGTCGTATCTTGACTTGTGTATGCGGAACTTGTCGTTGGCGAGGGGCTGGAGGCCGCGCTCCTCGCGTGTGCGGCAGTCCACAGACGCCGAGATCACGTTCCACCGGCAGTCCACGTCCGTCACGTAGCCGCGGTACAGAGGCGACGCCGCTGATAGTGCCAGCTGTGGAGAAGGGTATAGGTTGTTTATTATTTCACACTTCACAGCTTACGACATACATAAGCCGCTATCCATGAAAAATATAGAGCGAAAAGCAACATATATTAACACCCTTACGCTTTGACATGTGAGACAGTAAGTACATCTCAGTAGCTTATTCACTGTTCGCAGAGTCGCGCGTCTTTAGGGAATAAATAAAATTAATCTAATGTAACTGATGTTCTTGTAATCCACCTCTTACCCACGTTTGGAAACACACTTGAACGAAAAAGAAGACCGTAACATTAAATAAGTCGATCATTGCATATATACTTTAGGCTGCCTTCACATTATAAGCGTTTACGCATAATGTCAAGTTTCCATACAAACCTGCGGCGGACTATTTGAATTGCTTCGCGCGCAGCGATTTATAGAAGTTTTAAAATATTTGTAGTAAAAAAAATAACAAAAGATTTGTTGATATTTAAAAACTATATTTTAAATTAAAATGTTCTTCTATGATATGAAGCTATTATTATATTGAATTAAGTTAAATAAATAGGTAAAAAAAAGTTTTAATTCCTTGATATTTCTCATTATTTGAATTTAAATTACTTACCTATAGTTAAATACATAAATGAAATATTTTTTTCTACTAACTATTTGCTTAGGGAACTTGTCAATAGGTTGTTATTTTTTTCTAATTATCTGTTAATAAGATCTGTTGCTGGTTTCGTAAATTTTAAGCTTCGAAACTGATACTAAAACGGGATTTAAGAAAATCTCTGTTAAGGAATCGAGATTTAATGTACGAATACTCTATAAATCGTATTTTTTTCTCTACTAACTATATAGACAGTGAAATTTCCTATAAAAATAAGTTATCAACATTTTTATAAAGATAAGTGGTTGATGATTTTTTCAAGTTTGAAAAGTACAGTTTTAAGCCAAAATGAGCGTGAACGGCGTAAACGCTCTTAAGTCGCGAGTACTGCGGCAGCCGCGCGACTTCCATACTAAAGAGAGGAACTAGGCGATAGACAAAGAAAAATAATAATATTATGGATGATTGATGACAAAGACAGTTATAACAATTATTATGAGAATGAGAACAATAAATAACAAGTTAGGGTGGGCAAAAATTAGGGTGGGCTCCCATACAAAAAACTCAATTTTTGGCCTAATTTTGTTCTATAATGGTAGGGAACCCTTCGTGATCGAGTCCGACTCGCACTTGGCCGATTTTTTACTATCCTACTGCACACGGTTCAATTAGCTGTAATCGAAGGTAATTAAATGTAATTATTAATCAATAGTCATTTTCTACTTACAAATTACTTAGTATGTAATGTTAGATTTTATAGGCGCCTACACATTTACCTGCAAAATATCCAGAAATTTTGATTTAAATGAGAATATGTTGCAGCTTTTAAATTGCTAATTACTGTATGTGCATAACTGCATAATAATTGAAAGATAATCTAAATATAATATGGAGTGATATCACATAGATGACAGGCGAGTAACTATAAAATATGTTGAGTCATGTTTATACAACAGCGGCTTGCGGTGACTGAGCAGATGTAAATAAACTACAAAACCACTATCATGACTTTTTGTTGACTTTTTGTTGTTTACCATACCTAAGGTAATTATCAAGTATGTGAGGTCGGCAAAAATTAATAAAAGGAACCTAATAACTAAGTAGGGCCGACCACAGTATAATGACGAGTATAAGACGTTGCAACTTGCAATCAGGCAACAAAAGCTTATGTGGATATTCTTCAGTCTAAAAGTACAATCACATTGTTCTTACACTCTTACAGTGTTACTATAAAATGAGATTCGAGGAGAATTTTAGAAAAAAATTGACTACGAGACTTCGAGGAGTAGATGAACTATTAGCAATAGAAAAACAGAAAACTGTTGGCAACAAAAAAAAAAACCGGCCAATTGCGTGTCGTGCCACGCGCAATATAGGGTTCCGTAGTACCGCTAGTTTCTGATAATTTTTGTATGGTCAATGAATGCACATTTATAATGTGTTTTACACTACTAACAACATCATCTCAGCTACGTTCAAAGGATTTTGAACGAAAAGTTCCTTTGTACTTCTACGAATACATTTTTTTTTATTTGATCGACTATTACTCAATAACTTATGAAGTCTTCTTAGCCGTGATAGTTTTCCTTTTAAATTCAGCATATTTCCTACTCCCGTGAATTTTTTCACATTTCCAAAAGCAACCGTTTAGCTGGTAGAAGGGGGGGACACTGGACTCTCGATTTTTTCCACTTTAAAACTTCATGTTTCACAAATGGATCCCTAAATCGGTAAATGATCTATTTTTTTTTAAGATTTTATATAAGTATCATTTTGTCGGCATCATTAGGATGTGCATTCATGCCGAATTACAGCTTTGTAGGCCTTATAGTATCTGAGTAAAACCGCGGACAGACAGACGGACGGACAGACCGAAACTATAAGTGTTGACTACGGAACCCTAAAAATTGCTAGAAACAGCAATAGAAAGAGTAGATACTCTAAAAAAACTTAGAGGAAGTTTTGCACCATTTACTCATACTTATGAAATATGCTGTCTAGTAATCACCACTCAATCGCCTAGTCCGGAAATCGCCAGTGTGATAAGGGCCCTGAAGGTTTGCGTTATGAAATATACAAAGTAACTTTATAGTGCAAAATTATATTCCAGCCACGTACCGCGAGTATTCCAATTTTAGGTTTAGCCAGTTTGCATGACAAGTTTATTATTTATTTAATTAATTTGTGATATTGTAATGCGCAGTTGCTGAAATACGGTTTCCGTATTAGCTCGTCGAGCAAAGTTATATGGCAGATTAATTTATTACACACATATTTAGACTTTAGAGGCTTCAAGCTAGTATTAAAATGCTGAGTTTTCTTAGAATGCTATCCGTTTATTTTTCTCCGTTTATCTTCTTTGTGTACGTTTACAATTTAAGCTTACTACAAACCGATTAACCGATGATGATTTATGAGAATGTTTATAGAAAATTTACCTCGAATCGAGCTCGCATGAAATAGTCTGAGAATCAAACCGAGATGCAACCTACAAGAATCGGACAGCTGTGCTTGTACTCCAGGGGCCTGATTCACAAAGCGTAATTACTAATTAGACTCAAATTAAACAACTTTACTGCGTTCAACTAATAATTAGACTCGAATTAGACAACTTTACCGCGCTTAGCGTAAACCAATAAACGCGTCGTAACTTTCCGAAACCGTGTTGAATGGGTATTGTGAATCCCGAAGGTGTCTTATCATTTATCGTTTAACCTACTCATATTTTTGACTATCGTAGATTCTCTTGTGGCGGTACCCACAATTCGCCTAACATTCCTGCATCGCGCTATCGAAGTTTTATGAGCGCATCGGTATATATACGACAGCTGAAATGTATCACGTGGGCTCCGGCCTGACCGAGCATACCACCTCGCTCGGTCGGAAGATCTTCCTTTGTGGCCTCCACGCACATATTTCCCACATTGGTGACCCTCGACAGAACACGCCTCCATCATCATCACTCCCCGCCCCTCCGCACCGCGCCAGCCAGCATCGCCTCATCGGGTACCTCGTCCACTAGCCGCAATGTACCGCGGCCTGGGCGGACTCCGCATCGGCATCATCGGGCTTTCTCACTATACCGACCGGTCAGCAAGCAGAGCACATCTCTCCTGGTCAGCACGTAGCATCGGCCCCGCACGGCAGCTATCCGACTCACTGGATCCCGTGCAGCAGCATCACAGTTCCAACTCACTGGGACTCACTGCAACAGTTCCGACTCACTGGAACTCTCTGGCGACTCAGGCGACAAGACTTCAAGATTCGACCTCCGGTCTTCGGGGGGGAGTGATGTGGCGGTACCCACAATTCGCCTAACATTCCTGCATCGCGCTATCGAAGTTTTCTGAGCGCGTCGGTATATATACGACAGCTGAAATGTATCACGTGGGCTCCGGCCTGACCGAGCATACCACCTCGCTCGGTCGGAAGATCTTCCTTTGTGGCCTCCACGCACATATTCCCACACTCTAGTAAAATTCCCAACATCCTCACCATGATAGGGCAGAGCGGCGCGAGCTGGTCGTACAGGGTGCGGGCCTCGGTGATGCAGCAGGCCTGGAAGGTCAGCTGGAGGCAGCAGCAGCCCATGCCGAAGCCCATGGCGTCCATGTACACGCAGTCAGGCTTCGCCGCATTCGGCTCCAGCGTTGACGAGTTGTCCACCGGGATGCGAGTGTTCTTGTCGCGGTATACTACAAGATACAATACACTACGGTTACACGGTCAGTCTGGCATCAGTTCAGTCCATCAGTCTGAGACTGACGCCAGAATGATGACCGGAAAGTACCATCGAGGAAATTGATTCCTAGGCAGTTGACGGACCTACGTCATGTGGTCGGCTTATGTCAATTCAATGTTAGCTGTGATCGGTCGGATGGGTTTGACGTAACGCGACCAAATTACTTAGGTCCGCCATCTGCCTAGGAATCAACTTCTCTGATAGTACATAAATTTGTCAGTCTATCCATCAAATGGTTACACGATCATTCTCCCGTCAGTCTGGATCAGACTGATGGACTCAAGTGATGCCAGACTAAACGTGTAACCATTATAAATATCGTAGTTTTTATAAAGCAAAAAAAAAAAAATACTACGTGTCACTACCGCGACTGGCGAACGTAAACTTTAAATTTATTTTAGGCCCTTGATGCAGAATATAATTATAATAATAAATGGATAAATGTAGGGTTTTTATTTGACATACCTAATACTCTACAAAAAATGTAGAGAAATTAAAACTGTAAGTATATTCTACATATTTTATTGTTTACATTTTATTATCTAAGACTATAGGTATGGACTTATTATGTTATCAAGACACATTAACATAAATTAAAACATTTTCCTCTATAACAAATATCTATACGGACAGTATTAAAGAACACTGACTTTCGTAAGTCACCCAAAAATTATAATGAGATTACATAATGTACTTAAAGATTGTGCAATTTCATAGACCATGGAACCATTTACCGGCACAGCCTTGAAACTTTTTTGCCATTATTTAAAATGAATGATTAATAAGCAAAATCTAATCTTAAAAAAAACAATGACAGAAATGATATGATCTATCGGTATCGTTTACTGAGATAAGAGATTGTACCTATTGTCGTTAAATTTTATAATTAAAAAAATGAAAGTAATCATGCTAGGCGGTGACGATGATTTGCATTTTTTGGGTTCCGTAGTCAACAAGGAACCCTTATAGGTTCGGTTCTGTCCGTCCGTCTGTCCGTCTGTCTGTCTGGTCTGTCTGTCCGTCTGTCTGTCCGCGGTTTTGCTCAGAGACTATAGAACCTAAAAAGCTGCAATTCGGCATGAATACACATATTAATGATGCCCAAAAAATGGCATATAAAATCTTAATTTTTTTTTATGGTACCTCCCCTACACATGAAGCGGGGATGATATTTTTTTTCGCGTCCACCCCACCGTGTAGGATGTCGTTGGATAGGTTTTTAAAAAATATTACGAGTATTCATAGATCATTTTCCAATTTAGGGATCCATTTGTGAAATATGAAGTTTTGAAATGGAAAAAATCGTTAGAGTCCATTGTCCCCCCTTCTACCAGCTAAATGGTTGCTTCTGGAAATGTGAAAATTTTCACGGGAGTAGGAAATATGCTGAATTTAAAAGGAAAACTATCACGGCTAAGAAGACTTCATAAGTTATTGAGTAATAAATAATAGTCGATCAACTAAAAAAAATGGATTCGGCGAAGTATAAAGGTACTTTTCGTTCAAATTCCTTTGAACGTAACTGAGATGATGTTGTTAGTAGTGTAAAACACCTTATAAATGTAGTTACATTCATTGATCATACAAAAATTATCAAAAACTAGCAGTACTACGGAACGCTATGTGCGCGTGGCCCGACACGCACTTAGCCGGATTTATTAGATATAGACGACATTAGACGCCCGCGACGCACGGCTTTGCCAGCGTAAATAATTCCACAGGAACCGTACTTTCCCGCAAAAATATTGCCTATTTTCCTTTACTGTACTCTTTATATCTGTGCCCAATAACATAAAAATCGGTCCAGTAGTTCGTAAGATTAACGCTTTCTAACAAACAAAATTTAGGGAGTTTACTACCTCGCACTAGCGCCACCCATAATTTGATTCGTTATGTAGAAAACCAGACCAAATTTTTAGATCAGAAAATATACCAATGACACTTACTGGGTAAATTGATAGCAACTTTCTCTCCTCTTCTCTCTCTGATATTGGAGGTGAGGGTCTTGAAGCGGGGGTGTCCGGGGAAGATGGCATCATCAGGGAAGAAGTGGGACTTGGTGACGCCGCGGTCCGGCGTCGGCGTCAGCAGCGGACTCGTGAAGCCCGGACATCCCAGCCTGGACAGAGTAATCATCGTCAGTCAATCAGTCATGAAATCATTAAATCATCATCACTATCAGCAGTTGCTGCTCACAACCATAGTGTGACTGTACTGCAGTGCCGGATTTATATTTTTTATAGAGATGTGCCGACTAGTCGGTAAAGCCGACTATCCGGCCACTTTTGTATTCGGCGACTAGTCGGCGAATGTTCGGCAAAGAGCGCCTACTATACGGCTTTTTATTATTTTACTATTATTGAAATTACATTTTAGAAAAACCTTGATTATTTTGAAATTAAATGCATTGTCTTTGATTATACACACGTCATTGTTTCTGCAATTATATGTCTACCAGAATCTGATGGCAATTTTTGACAGCAGATTTTTAAAAAATATCCTTGATCATTGGATAAATTTTTATATTTGCATCTTTAACACACAGAATCAGCCGCTATAAGAAAAAAAAACGGATCAAAATGTTTTATTCTAATTACCCCCGTATTGCTAGAGTCATTTTATGTTCTCACTTTTTGCCATCAAATTCTGGTAGACCTATACTTGCTTGTAAAGAAATATGTATGACAGTATCTAATAAAATTTGTATCTTAAGAATGCACCTGACCCTAACTTGACTACATACTTAAACCTAGATCTCAAAATCTGTAAGGTCTAGAAAACTGATTTGACTGATGGTCAAGACGAAAACACGATTACAGAAAAAATGCTCGATAGTTTTTTTTTTTACAAAAAACCTAGTTTTAGACACATTTTTGCTTGGATCTTCGAAGTTTGCTGTCTTTTCTTTAATATTTTTTAATATCTAAACAGGCATTGATAAAACCTAAATTTGCTCAAAATACTTTTTTCATAATTATTATAGTTCGTCTTTTATTCATAGTAAAGCTAACTTGGCGATGATTCCGCGTCGTCCTTTTTCACCTGGCATATGAAAGACGGGCGTGAGTGTGAAGAGAGAAGGACGATGTTTGATTTTTTTGGGTTAGTCGCCCTCTTAAATACCAAACAGAACAACATTATATCTTCTTCAATAAACATTTATAGTAAAAATTTATTCTTATTTAAATAAGACTCGGATTTTGTATTAACAAATTAGGTACTTGTTAAAGCAAGGTTGCATATTACACATGATGTACGGTAAAAAATATATCCTGAAAACCATCAACTGTATCATGTCGTTAACATAACCAAAACACAATCAGACACGTTCGCAGGCGGCGCGGCGTATGCGACTTATCCGCGAATCAGCAGTAAACGAATAGTTACGGAAATATCCGAAACCATGATCGGCTTGGCCGACTAGTCAGCCGATTAGTCGGTTTCTTTGCAACCGACTAATTGGGGCTAGTCGGCCAAAGTCATGATCGGAACATCTCTAATTTTTTAGGGTTCCGTACCCAAATGGTAAAACCGGGACCCTATTACTAAGACTTCGATGTCTGTCTGTCGGTCTGTCTGTCTCCAGGCTGTATCTCAATAACCGCTATAGCTAGATTTCTGAAATTTTCACAGAATGTGTGTATCTGTTGCCGTTACAACAACAAATACTAAAAACAAAATAAATTAAATATTAAAAAATACGTTTGTTGTATTTCCTATACAACAAACGTATTTTTTTTTTGCTATTTTTTGCTCGATTTCAATAATGGCAATAAGTAGGCAGTTGTGTTGATACTTTAATAATTAATAATTAAATTTACACCAGGGATCGCGGTATAGGTATTATACCGTGATCATCACCTGAGTGGGGTCCTTTTCGGTGGAATTCGCATTACACTGCATTGTATTTTGTAATTTGTACCCAAATAGACACTAATCTATATTATGTCCGTCTGCTTATTAATGTTCTTTTTTATGTTATTTTTGTTTCTGTGTTATCTATGTTTTCTATAATACTTATTGTCTTTTTTTGTGAAATGTTTATTGTAATGTGGTGTAATGTGTATGTACTGAATAAACGCTTATTATTATTATAAATTTAAATAAAATAAACAATTAAGGAGGGCTCTCATATAAAAAAACACATTTTTTACCTGTTTTTGCTCTATAATGGTACGGAACCCTTCGTGCGCGAGTCCAACTCGCACTTGACCGATTTTTTTTTTATTATGAGTGTAGGCCACTTTATTTTTGCCGCCCCACGTACGAAATCTGCCCTAGGCCGCGACCTATACAGCCTTTTTATGAATCTAAGACTGCTGTACTGTACCATACTAGCTTTGGTGGTTAAAAAAAAACATAGTTCCAATAAACTTCAATATTACCTACATTGAGTAAAGATATATTTTCATTTTTAACGGATAATGATTTTCTGTCGTTGTTTGGTATTTTAAATACTGTTTGCTTTAGTAATGCATACAATTTTATATCTTTTATATGTGCAAGAAGATGATTAGTCTAAGATCTAAATGCAGGTTGTTCGTAGTTGTAAATGCAAGTTTCTTACCTAGGAAAGTTAGTAATACTCATAATAACTTCGCCGTCTTTGAGCAGGCTGCTCGCTTCAGCTCTTCTATACAGCATGTTGGCCTCTACGATGTTGAAATGTGCGAGTAAGCCTCCGTAGGGCTTGCCTGGCGTTCCCTCGATCATGTAGGCTCCATACTCTGGACGCCATAAGGACTTTACACCTAAAATATATTCAACGAAGCTAGTTTAAATACCTAAATTTACGTCTTATGTATCACTAGACGTTCCGCGCAGCTTCGCCCGCGTAAGGCGTAAATTAGATATTTCACAGACAAATTAGTCCACAAAAAATAGCCTATGATCCTTCACGTGGTCTACTTCTTATCTGTGCCAAATAACATAAAAATTGCTCTAGTAGTTCGTGAGATAAGCCCTTTTAAATAATTTCCCCCGTTTTTTCCACATTTCCTTCTATTTCTTCGCTTCCATTAGTCTTAGCGTGATAAAATATAGCCTATAGCCATAGAGATATTATGTACTACGTACTGGAGGCGCCATTGCAAACAAAAAACATGTCGCACTTGAGGCATGAGCGGGGTGAGAGGCGGGGCGGTGATGGCTATAGATCAGTACCGCAGAAGTGACAAAGTTTTGTGCCTACACTCGAATGAACGCAGACTCTATTTGAGTAAGTGGATAAAATAAAACAAAGATTTTTACTAAACATTATTAAAAGCTTTTATTTAACTTGCTCTGTATATTATTATGTACATATTATTAAATATATTAGTACATATTATTATCTAAGTTCGGGTGGAATTTTTGAACTCAATTTCGAAGTATGTGTGTAGGTACGTTTAATATTTTAACCGATTGAGCTGAAATTTTGTATACACGTTTGGTTTGAATGACAATGCACGATACAGTATGACATCACTATAAATATAAAATGGCCGACCATCCAAGATAGCGGAATAGTTATTTTCTATTCTGTCCTATATTAACAGTATGGATATTAAATGAAAGAACTTTTTGAGAATAACTCGAAAACGAATGTAATGTCATTCTACATCCAATATGGCGGCTCATCTAAGATAGGGGAATACAAACAAAGTTTCGTTTATTTTTGCATGACTAAAGAATTGGATTTCAGATAAAAATAGTTAAGTGAAATCCAACTTTTAAGTCATGCAGAAATAAACGAAATAATAATATAACAAGTCGCTAAATATAGACACGAATTTTTCACTAATCAACATCAAGTACGATTTCTCAAGGACATAGAAGTTAATTAGATTTTTTATATAAAATAACGGGGCAAACGAGCAAACGGGTCACCTGATGGAAAGCAATAACCGTCGCCCATGGGCACTCGTAACGTCAGAAGAGCTGCAAATGCGTGGGAATATGCCTTCTTCTTAAAATGCTTCTGGCGATAGTTCGTTCCACAGTTTTGCAGTGCGCGGAAGAACACCAATATTCTTCGAGGCTAACTTGGCCTTACTTTTAAGTGGTGAACGCACAGACTTGTGTCTTGACGATGATAATGATTAATCTAATGTACCATTAGCATATGCCTTCAATTCTTAAAACAACGTATAAGGAGGCCGGAGATCTGTTCACCACCTTCGAACCTTGGTATATCTTGGTGCAAAATCTGACTTTTTGGTATGATTTACTTGGAATACTTAATTATTTATCCAAAATCACTATAAGTTTCCATTTGAAATACTTCAGAATTCAGATTATGAATCAAAATCACAATATCATCCAGATAAATGGGGTTTTAGTATAAATAGCGAGGGATTCCCTCGATTACTTATGGATCCCACCATTAAGTCACCTTTTTTATGAATATGGTATCAAATTCGGATTAACTCATCAAGCCCCATACGGCCACCGGTGGTCGCGACAACAATAGAATACAATAGCATTTCCAAGAATCCGCGATCGAAGGGTTAAACCCAATACAATAGCGAAAAAAATCTTGAAAATCGGTCCACAAACGGCGAAGTGATCGTTGAACATACAAAATATATAACCTCCTCCTTTTTGGAAGTCAGTTAAAAAACATCATCATCAAATTGCCGAGAATAGAATATGACGTAGCCTCAAAATTCCGAAAATTTCAAAGGTGAGTACAACTCGGTCGAGTTAACTCCGTACCTGGCGGCCATACTTATACAAACCCCCCAGTTTTGGAGCTACAAACGGTCGAGTTAACTCCGTACCAAGGATTTCGAAAATCGGACCACAAACGGCTGAGTAATCGTTGAACATACAAAAAAGAATAAAAATAAACATACATACAGCCAAACGTATTACCTTCTCCTATTATCCTTTTTTTGAAGTCGGCCAAAAACCAAAATATTGCATACCAAAATTTTGCAAAACCGTTACAGCGGCTTGGGCGTGAAGAGGTAACAGACACAGAGAGAGACAGACAGATAGACGGACGGTCAGACAGACGGAAGACGAACAGACGGACAGACAGACAGATGGACGGACAGACCGACAGACGGACGGATAGACAGACAAACAGACTTTCGCATTTATAATAATTATATTATAATAAGTATGGCCCCAAAGTCCACTACATACTTACCTTATTTAAATTACTTAAATATTTATAAATACAATTATAATGTACGCATGTATAATGTACACGTAATACCGTATTTATATTACCAAAATACAAACTCTTCTACGTGAATACTTCATTCATCGTCGACTCATCATAGATATCTGAGGCCTTAGTGCGAGTTTTATTCGATCATACGCATCGAGCACGTTAACGCGAATTTATATGGGATCAAAGCAGTATCCACGTTAGCCAGTAGATGGCGCTGCTTTGATCCCATATAAATTCGCGTTAACGTGCTCGATGCGTATGATCGAATAAAACTCGCACTAAGGCCTCTGAGGGTTAGTGCGAGTTTTATTCGATCATACGCATCGAGCGCGTAAACGCGAATTTATATGGGATCAAAGCAGTATCCACGTTAGCCAGTAGATGGCGCTGCTTTGATCCCATATAAATTCGCGTTTACGCGCTCGATGCGTATGATCGAATAAAACTCGCACTAACCCCTCTGTATTCTGCCTACATTCCCCTCTGAATCTACTACTCTATGACAATGCGAAATGGCGCGCGTCTTCGCCTAGTAATTTAATGTTCGTATTTTAATTGAAAATAATTAAATAAGAATACTAACCGATGAAATTTTATTCCGTCGCATTTGGAAGTGTTTTTGGAATTATTTTTACAGTATCTTAAGACACACCAAGGCATTTTTGTGACTTTTATTTTGTTTTTTTATAAATGTCATACGTCTAGTGCGCAGTAGAGTTTGCGGCCGACTAAGTGCGCTGCGGCCACTGACCTCCATTATACAAGTACGCTGGACTAATGATACCCTTTGAAATGACAGCTATTTTTTGTGCCTATTTGAAGCGGAATCAGCTCCCCCGATGGGAGGGATAGGAACTAAATTTGACCATTGACCAAATATATTTGTCTATGATTTGACGTAAAAATGACGTTTGAAAGTCGCCATATTGGCGCTGATAGCAGTAGTGGGAGTATTTGGAACTAATACTAGTGATGACAACCAATAACGACTAAGCGGCCATTTGCAAGTTACGTCAAATTTAGTTCTCTTCCCGCTCACTGGCGGCGCTGATTCCGCTTCAAATAGGCACAAAAAAAAGTGGGTGTCATAGGTCCAGCGTACTTGTATAATGGAGGTCAGTGGCTGCGGCTATATAGATTCTGTTGAATGTGACCAAGCATTGCGTTGCGGTGTCAAGTCTAGTACGTAGTACTTATATGTCAGTGCCTATAGCCTTCCTCGATAAATAGGCTATCTAACAAACTCTTCAGAATTATAATATACTAGATGTTCCGCGCGGCTTCGCCGGCGTAATTTAGGAATTTCACGGAAACCGTACATTTTTCCGCAAAAAAATTAGCCTATGTCCCTTCACGTGGTCTATCTTCATGTGTGCCAAATAACATAAAAATTTCTCCAGTAAGTAGTTCTTAAGATATTAAGCAATTTCAAATAATTTTCCCCGTTTTTTCCACATTTTCCTCTATTTCTTCGCTCCTATTAATCTTAGCGTGATAAATATAGCCTTCCTCGATAAATGGGCTATCTAACACTGAAAGAATTTTTCAAATTGGACCAGTAGTTCCTGAGATTAGCGCGTTCAAACAAACTCTTCCGCTTTATAATATTAGTATAGCAGTATAGATTATCAGGACGTAGAATATTCATTGATTAGTTTGTACGTTAAGAGGTTAAAAAACGCTTATCAAAAACATCGTTTATTGTTATACTAGACCAGGGGTCACCAATTAGTTTCGTTTGGGGTCCGTTTTAAGAAATGAAGTGACCTTCGCGGTCCACACATTTTATTTATTTACATATCAATGAGAAAAGTGACCATTTTTGTAGCTAATTATATATCTGTGAAGTTTGGAGTGAAATATTGGTGCAAGCTTGAGGCTATTGACATTAAATCCTGGAGATGTTCATCAGTAAGTCGAGACCGAAATTTATTTTTAACGATATTCATCTTCGAAAATGCTTGGTCCGCACACAATGGGTCGGCGCGGGGGTCCGGATGCGGACCGCGGTCCGCCATTTGGTGACCCCTGTACTAGACTTGAACGAAAGCACAGAATATATATTAGTAGTACCAAACGAAAGTTCAAATAGTCATTGCATATATGCTCCAAAATAGATTGATCAAAAAGGCGTTATGCGGAAACATCACCTAATGATCCGATATTCATCAATGTCAGTATGGTGTGGATTAGTGACGTCACACCAAGCTGACCTCGGAGGCGACTGCATATTATAGGTACTATACCTACGATCTACATAGTACAGTACTATGTTAGATGACCTATGTAAGAGTATGCGACGATTACACGAACAATCAACATGAAGCAAAATAATCGAAGTTTATCAACAATTATCACAATTCCACTACATGTTACAGAAATGTTTTGAAAATCAATATCGTCGAAATCAGTTTGTTGTAAGTGGCGATTTACATTGACACGGTAGCAAGCGCCATGAAACCGATTCTCCTCACCAGAATGTCACTGTTTTAATCGCGAATGTGGAAGCCTACGATCGAGGCATGAGAATCGGAACCTACAATAAGTTTCCAATTCCATATTCCATTACCATAGTTAATAGTATCAATTTTAAGTGAAACAATTGATACTGGATTCTGGACAGGAATGTCCAAATGAAACATAATATTATTATAAATAAAATACAGCGCGACCGCGACACTTAGTTATGTTTCCGCGCCGTAACTAAGAGAAGCATCAATTCTGCCAGCCTGCCATTGTTTCAATGTAAATTATAATAAATAATAATAATCAGTCTTCAGCTACAAGAATTCAATGGGATTGCGAGTTCCTCCTTTTCCCAGTAACAACAACTTTTAGTATTTGTATAAGTAGATAGAACTGAAATTAGCTTGGAGGTCGTAAGTCGTAAAAATAAGGCTTTATAGTTATTGTCACTGGACCATATATATATATATATATATATATATATATATATATATATATATATATATATATATATATATATATATATATGGTCCAGTGACAATAACCGACTTCAAAATGATGAAGATTGAGTACAGAAATAGTTGATGCTTAGCCGAATTCGGAAAAAGGCACTATTAGATAGGAAACATTATTTGATACTTTTTAGTTCATATTATAAGGATTTTATTATTGTTTTTACCTTGGAAGTCGGTTTTAATTTTTTATTATAAATTGAACATGTTCAAGGTTAAACTGTGCTATGTGAATGAAATAGTATCTATTATTAAAGGCATTATTGATTTTACTAATAGGCAGTAGCCATAATAAACTGTCATCAAGATCAAAACAGTAATATTAATGTACAGACTGAATATAACCATGAGTCATTTGTATGACATGACTTGCATTTTTATACTCGAACTCGTAGAAACAAGTTGTTAAGACTGACAAGACAAGATAATTCTTATGTGTTATTCAATATGCGTCGTCAGTGATAAGACTGATAAGAATACTATTCTAATGACATTAATTAAAAGAGATATACAAAATGTTAATGCATGACTGTATGTATGTCACTAGATTAAAGTCTGTTCAACAATATGAATATATTCCGGCCAAAACATATCCCACCAAAAACATTTCATGTAAAATGTTACCTCGACGACCACAAAAGGTTTGCCCTGTGAAAAAGAGATCAGATCTAATGTAGAGCCAAGCTTCTGAAGATTCAGAAGCTTGGCTCTACATTAGATCTGATCTCTCGTACGCGGCCTAACTCTATCGACCCTAACTCCAACAAATTCTACATATCAGAATGTATCTATGGCTTCGCTGTTTCGCTACCGTCGTAAAGGTAAGGCGAATATTTAGTTTCTGATCTGAAGTAAGTAACGAAACAGTCAAGACATACATACTTACTGATATGTAGAATTTGTTGGAGTTAGGGTCGATGGAGTTAGGCCGCGTACGAGAGATTAGATCTCTTTTGCACAGGGCAAACCTTTGGTGGTCGTCGAGGTAACATTTTACATGAAATGTTCAGTTCAGTCCTTTTTGTAAGTTGCTACTTGCTAGGCAGCCTTTTTAATGTTTTTATTTTTTATTAAGAAGTTTTTAGTTAATGTCTATTCCGTGTAAACTTTCATGTCCTAATGCATAAAATTGGTGAAAGTCTCATATTTAAACTTCCATTACCCCTACTTAACTTAATAACCAAATTTCGGTGTATTTTAGATATCAATAAAATCTAAAGTATTAGACCTATTCAATTGATACTTTGTATGTTTAATAAGTCAATTATTGACATTAACTCCTGAGAATATAAACTATCTGGTATATCAGAAACCAACTCTATGAGGGTCAACTTCCACCCCCCATTTTAGGGGATGGGGGGCGAAAACTGTAAGTTTATGAATTTTTTTGTTGGTTGTATACTAAACTTAGATTACATACCAAATTTCAGCTTTCTAGCACTTTAGGAAGTAGCCAAATATTTTGATGATCATCAGTGTGTCAGTGACGAAATCGGCGTATTTTAGATATCTATAAAATCTAAAGTATTGGAGATGTTCAATTGAGACTTTGTATGCTTAATAAGACGTAGTGGTGGTTAATATAACGTATAGCTGAAAAAAGTAGCGCGCTATTTCTTCGCAACGAATAGCGCGCGCTATAAATCTATGCATAAGACGCTACCTTATAACGTATCGCGCGGTCACTGACCTGGCACGGCGCCGCCCGCGCTGCCGATCGCGCGCGATTTTCGTTCGATCGTTGCCGCGTTGTCGTGTCGTTTCGTTGCCAAATCGGGTGAATTCGGCTGTCATAATTTTGCGTTGCGTGCATAGGTAAATTATGGGTAAATTATAATATTTTATAATCATCAGTAATTGACCTCCTGCTCCGAAGAGCACTGTAATAGAATGGTAACTTCCGTTCCATGTGAAAGTTAATTTTCTTCTAAATCTGGATACGTTATTAGTGACAGAAGAACTCGTTTGTCGTCGACAAAAGTGGCGCAAATAATATTTTTAAATGTAATTAAAATGTAAAAAAAACTTTTGTAAAAAAGAAGATGTAAAAATAATGTATAATACTAAAAAAGAAAAAAAACCATTTAAATCATATTTTGTAAAAAATAGAATTGTATATATACCAATTAATTTCAATTTCAATTGCATAAATATATTATTATATGTATTTGCAACATAATAAAATTAACTAAATAATGCGTTCTAACGATTATATTATTCTAAATATCTAACAAACACGTTATATTATATTAACTCACCCACCGCGTTATAATTATTGTAAACATTACGAATCATCATGTTGTAACATAACGAAAGAATTCAATAACGTCGGTAACTTTACAACGCGTCTAATCGACTCGTTATAACATATCATTCGTTATAACGTAGCGTCAAAAATAGCGCGCTTGAAAAATGTAGCGTATTCCATCTAGCGCGCTATGAAAATATAGCCGTTAGGAACACCACTATTAATAAGTCTATTGATGATATCATATTCTGAAAATATGAACTATCTGCTACAACGTAAACCAATTCTATGAAGGTTAAAAGAAACGGCGAAACACTTCGAGAAAAGATAGGTAGTGCCCTTGCGCTTCGCTTGGCTCGTCTCGGCGGGGACACTACCGTGTCCCCAGATTATGTGAGAAGGTCTTCTGAAGGAGTAGAGTGCTATCACAGTGCTATGCTTGGTCAGAAATTTCCAGTACTTTCAGACATTGTATATAATGTAACACTGACTTTAGAAACTTGATAGAGCAATTATTCTATTTGAATAGATTATGTATAGTATATTGATTATGTGCTATTAAAAGTAGTAAAAAAATTAATCCATTAATGTTAGCCACATAATAATAGAGGTAATACAATACAAATAATAATAAAACTAGATGATATTTGGGAGATAAACTGTAAGCAGTCTATTTTTATTATACCATCACTTTAGAATTGCAACCATTATATTCAGCTGTAAACATATTATTCCTGACTGGGGATATAATTCTTTAAATCTTAATCTAAGCTATACTTTTTTTACAATAGACCTAACTCCTATGAGCTCATGATGTGCTAATCATAAGTATTGAAACCCACTTAAGAATTTGCCTGAACATAAAATCAAATCACCTTTTTATTTGTAATAGTAACTTAACTGATTATTAAAGTAATTACTGGTAATTTTCATTCACAAGTGAAAATCACTAATCAGTAAAGAATGATTCTTGCTAGTCGCCCAAATCAATGACTTGTACTACAATATTTTGCAATCTCCTGTAATATGTTTCTGATTTTGAAATGAGATTGGTCTTAACAATCTTTAAAAGCATGCATGCTTGCACAGGCAAAAATGTTAATGTTTTATTCTGTTACTGTCACATACTGTTTACAGTGTATGGAGATAAATTGAATAAATGTCCTAAATCTAATAATAAAAAAATAAAAAATATAGTTACTTTGTGGATTGGTTAGCTCCTTTTCTTGCAATTGTGGTAACAGCTCTGCAGCTCTTAAGCTGACTGTTGCTCTTTGATTTTCATCATCAAATTTCACTATGATGTATTCTACCTGATGATAAAAAAGTGTATTGTTACTGTGTGTTATGGTTATGTGTATTAAACACTCTCTGTGAACTACAATAAAAGTTGTTAAGACTATTTTATACCAAATCTTCCGATAAGCCAGGTCTCTGGGTTTTTTTTACAAAAACTACAGTTTGAAAGGCAATCGTAACTTACACACACAAATTGTATAGTAAAATACTAACCTCATCTCCCCATTTAAGTACATCACCAGTGCGATCTCTTAACTTGCTGTAGAGATTTATAAATTGTTCTACACCATGCTGCCGCACATGCTCCGCAAGGGCTTTAGTCTCCTTCCAAGTAAGTGGGCTTCCTTCAGTCAGTAATCCCATGTTAACAACTTGAAAACTTTGTGGTGTGTTGCGTAGAACTCTTGAGACACTCTTAGTGCCAATAAACACACAAAATCTATTGATTTGTAAAGCAAGGTTCATGTAATGGTTATGCCAATATGGGTTATATTGATAAACAATTATTCTGATATAAAAATGCCTTAGAAGATTAAAGTATGTTTGTAACTTTTAGACGTTTAGAGTCCGCCTCATGCGTCCGTTATGCTGCTACTGATAAAAAGTCTGTAATCTTTACGCTACGCTTTGTAAATACGAAGCATTAGCTGGATAAATCTGTATAAAATTTATTGAAATTTATTACGAAAATGACAATTGACTTAAACAATTGACAAATGACAAATGTGAAATGTCACAAATGACAGATACTTTTTTAAATATTAACCGTAAGGCGTAAGTATAGACTCTTAATAGATCATTAGTGATTAGATTAGAAAGTTGTTGTTTAACTTTAAACTTAAAGGGGCCCATTCACGGGCGGCACGGCAGGCCGCTTTGCCGTTCGCCGACTTATGCAGGATTGTGAATGTTGTCGCAGCCTGCATGGCGGCCGGCAACACCGAGCAGGATGCGACTTGAGTCCTGACACCTGCACAAAGCGTGCAAGCTCCGCTCACCGCTTGCAGTCCGCCCGCCGCGAAGGAGAGTCAGTGACTCGGCGTCCTACGCGTGGCGGACTGCCGTGTAGAAAGCAGGAGCGTGAATGTGAACGCAGGACTGCATTGACGACCTCTGTGGCTCAGTGGTTGGGCGTCTTGTCAGCGGTCAAGCCGGGGGTCATGGGTTCAAATCCCGCCGACGGAACAAAAAGTTTTCTAAGTTCCTGGGTTTCGGATGTGTATTAAATATGTGTATCATATAATAAAAATCTAATACTGCATTTACACATACGCGTTCGCCATTCGCCTCGTCACTCGACGAAACATTCGTATACGAATGCTTGTTTATACATTCGTGGGGTGGTTCATTTTGACATTCGCACACGAACATGGAGGACGTGTTCACATGATAGCGATGAACGACTAATATGAATTTTATGATAGCGATGTTTTGGGTTCAAATTAATGAGCTCTTCCTTTTTGTTAAATTCTAGGAATTCTAAAATTCGCCCTTCACACCATTCCATTTTTATTACATAATAATAATACTAAATACTAATAATAATAATAATAATAATAAATCTTTATTGAAAACCAAAACATATATTTTCATTATTCTATTAGCCATTTATAAAAACTCTGTGATATTATTAAAAACTAATATATTATATATTATACTTTAACAAGAAATAACGTTTTTGTATGCATATTATGTATATAAGTTTACACAATGGTACACGTATGTGGCATTAGTAAGAAAATAAGCTTTTGTTCCTGTCACACAAGTGACATTTTTAATTGGATTGAAGAAGACAAAACACTGTATAACTATTCAAAGCTTATACAGCGTTTATTAGTAAGGGGGCAAATATTTACACATTAAAAATACAAAAATAAAATAAAATGGCGAAAACGTAGATGGTGGATGAACACCATTCACCATGCATCGAAAGCGATCATGGTAATCCAAAGACCTTTAATCATATTTAATTTTATTTCTTACAGATAATGACGTTTATAATTGTTATTTTTCTGTTCTGCACTGTCCAGCGGCGCGACTAGTAGTGAAAAACGCGAGAGTGTACAGTAAATAGTAATGCGCTCGCTCTCGCACTCGGGCCGCCTCACTGTGTCTCGGCGAGAGTGTACAGCCGACTTAATAAACCTTGGTCCTTGAATAAACCATTGACATAACATAAGCAAACATAAGTAATAAACTAAAGCAAAATGCATTTTTTATTATTTGATTGAGATAAAAAACGGGTTGTCAAGTGTCAACTTGTCAGCTTTCAAAGACGAATCGCAAATATTTTTTTGATTGATGGTTTGGCAAAAATATAATCAATTAAGTGATTGTTAAGAAAAAGAAGTAGTTAAATGTCATTTTTTTAGTATGTAAGTGTCAAAGTCAACTGTCAAATCAATTATCAATCAAGTCGCAAATGGTGATGGTGCTTACAATATATACTACTAATCTGTGATGGTGCTTGTGGTCGAGCACAGGTGGTCGAGTACCGTATTCGATTGTAAATTTTATTATTTATGAGACATAATAAACACGGTTAAACAAATTAAATCAAAATTTTATTAAGGTATGCACTCATAAAATGTTTTTGAAAGCTGTGCTTGTGGATGAAGTTGCGAAGCATGAAATTTAATAATTTCAGTAATCCTTGCTGATTCAGGGACCAAAAGCATCACAGAAGATACTGATACTTGTGGAGGATTGAGGAATGTGATACTGTCATCGGTGAGAGCATTCACCACCGCACCACCATGGTGCCAGTAGCGATAGAAGGATGCACTCAAAGTGCGGAAGGTGGCGGCGCGAGAGGTGGCTCCATTTCTCTTGGCTTACTTATCGACTTCATCGTACAAAGAACCTACGATGAACTCACGGTTTTGGCAGAATTGTAAGTTTGATATTTAATATTATCTCAGTTACATTTTTTATTTCTGAATAGGTATGTGTGAATATGTGCGTGGAGGCCACAAAGGAAGATCTTCCGACCGAGCGAGGTGTGATGCTCGGTCAGGCCGGAGCCCACGTGATACATTTCAGCTGTCGTATATATACCGACGCGCTCAGAAAACTTGATAGCGCGATGCAGGAATGTTAGGTGAATTGTGGGTACCGCCACATCACTCCCCCCCGAAGACCGGAGGTCGAATCTTGAAGTCTTGTCGCTTGAGTCGCCAGTGCCAGAGAGTTCCAGTGAGTCGGAACTGTTGCAGTGAGTCCCAGTGAGTCGGAACTGTAAAGCTGCTGCACGCGATCCAGTGAGTCGGATAGCTGCCGTGCGGGGCCGATGCTACGTGCTGACCAGGAGAGATGTGCTCTGCTTGCTGACCGGTCGGTGTAGTGAGAAAGCCCGATTATGCCGATGCGGAGTCGCCCAGGCCGCGGTACATTGCGGCTAGTGGACGAGGTACCCGATGAGGCGATGCTGGCTGGCAGGATGCGGAGGTGCGGGGAGTGATGATGATGAAAGAGGCGTGTTCTATCGAGGGTCACCAATGTGGGAATATGCTTGGCCGCCACAAAGGAAGATCTTCCGACCGAGCGAGATGGTATGCTCGGTCAGGCGGGAGCCCACGTGATACATTTCAGCTGTCGTATATATACCGACGCGCTCAGAAAACTTCGATAGCGCGATGCAGGAATGTTAGGTGAATTGTGGGTACCGCCACAGGTACAATTTTAGACGAAACTTACTGTAGAGTTATATTTCTATGTTATGTTTATATTTCTTAAATATTTATTTATGTACATTTTAAGGTTACCTCGCAAAACTGATATGGAGAGGAAGATTGAAATATACAAATTCAGTGCAAGAACAAGGCAGTTATTTGTGAGGCTCCTGGCATTAGTGAAATGGGCAAGCAGTGCTACTAAGGTGGATAGATCAGCACACATAATGGCTTTTCTGGATAAACAAGCACTTCTGTTTGTTGAGACAGCAGATGTGCTGGCCCGTGTTGCTCGAGAAACTCTTGTACATGCCAGGTTAGTTTTATTATATTATTCTGATTCAATTTATAGTTGTGCAATACAAAAAACTATTTTACTGTTTTTTTCAATACAGACTACCAACATTCCACATGGCAGCTGCAGTGGAGGTTCTCACATTAGGCACCTATAGCCGATTGCCTGCTGTGATTAGAGAGAAACTGGTGCCTCCGCCAGCTTTGACTCCAGCTGAAAGAATTTCTACATTGAGATCTCTGGCCCATGTTGTACGTCAACGTCTTACTACAGCATCCCTGCCCAGTGATGTTAGAAATTTGAAGGTATTGAAAGACAATTTCTTAACTTTTGTTTTATATTAAATCCGTACTGTACATATAGGCAATCAACTAAAATGGTTTGTGCTTGTCTAATATTTTAGAAAAGTCCTTTAACCTGTCAATCGTGGAAAACGAGACACAATAGCTTATCTATTGTTATCGCGGCCGCATGTGGCCACTTGGGACTTGATGAATTAATAGACGAGGACAAAACATTGTGTTGCTTTAACATCCGTTTGCACAGTGTAGTTCTCTTTATTGTTCTCAAGGTTTAGTGTAAAATGTGTGGATAATATTAAAAATATCAGAAGGTATGAAACATAGAGAAGAGATTGTGAGACTAAAAAGAATTTCTGTTTAGGTTGAAAATGGAAGAGCAACATTTACTGTTGGGCAGGAATTCAGTGTGTCCCTGACTGTAATGGGAGATGCACCAAACTTGCCATGGCGTTTGTTAGATATTGCTATACTCATTCAAGATAGTGAAACTGGTGGTATGTATATATATTTTCATTTAGGATTAAAAAAGTAAACAGCATTAAAGAAATATTAAGAAGTGTTACTAAACAATAAATTCTTTCACTTTAAATCCATTTGCTTTTATTTACAAATTGACTTAGTTTGTTTTGTAATAAAGATTGAAGTAAAAATGTTCTATAATTTCCTATTTTAGAGGGAAAGCCACTAGTTCATACATCACAACTGAATTGGCTCCGTTCTGTGGCACAAGCAAGACTGGCGTCAGCTGGGTTGGGTGGAGCTCTGACGGCTTTACGCTACTTCTGTCGTTCTTTATCTCTGGAGCTTTTGTACACCCAGACACTCAGATTGTGCCGAGATAGGCTTTCTAAACATCTTCAAGTGGACAAGTATATCCCTGGCCAAAAGCTTCAAGTGTCTTATTGGAGGTGAGTTTTTTATTAACTTCTGTCTTTGTCTGATCTGTTGAAAATGATACATGAAAGACACATAACATACTTGGCAAAGCAACCTTGTATGTAAATATAACTTTACTTATCTGTGTATTTTTTTTTATGAAGTGTATTTGTGATTATCTTTCAAATTAAAATCGTACAAAATCAAGACCATCAATTTGTATAAGCTTGAAATAGTAGTAGTAAGTGTGAATAGTGACACTTCTTAATTTGATTTAAAAAGTTTATTTTAACCCTGCTACTTAGGGACACATACAAACTCTAAACTACTCTATAATAACTCACACACTAAGTATAATAACTTTGTTTTGTGACACCGTCCGCGTCTGTATGTGGCAGGGAGCTGGGTTGCGAGCTCGGCTACCGGCTGATAATCGGCGCGGAGGGGGAGTCGTTGTGCGTGTGGCACGTTCCGGCGCTGACGGGCGGCGAGCGAGTGGCGTCCGCGCTCACGCCGCACGCGCCCGCCATGGAGCGTCTGCTCGCACACACCGTGCATGTACGCTCGCGACAACGCCTCAACGACCTCAAGCTCCTGCTCAA
Source organism: Cyaniris semiargus (assembly GCA_905187585.1). Classification (NCBI taxonomy): domain Eukaryota; kingdom Metazoa; phylum Arthropoda; class Insecta; order Lepidoptera; family Lycaenidae; genus Cyaniris; species Cyaniris semiargus. Next base: position 7,676,743 of record LR994554.1, on the reverse strand, counting down.
TGATTTAGGCGTAAGTTTTGTTTTAAAAGTGTAAATTTTTCGTCCATCTATTGCATGCTGTGTGACGGTCTTCTGCTGGGTAAAGTTTCACTTTTAACGTTATTTCATAAAACTACATAATAATTTTTAAAATAATAAATACGTAAGTACAAGACTAAGTTTTATAAAAATAGAATTCAACTCATGGAACGTTACATATAAATAAAAATTTCCCTTGCGATTCATTTATCTTCACAATAGTTGTATTTTTTACATTTTAGGTCTGTTTCTTACTGAAAGAGATCTCTTTTATAAGTATTTACGGGTAGGATGTAACATTGTTAAATTAAAATGGTACTTATTATGCAGGAAGTACAACTTAATGTGTCCAAATTGCACATTTTTACTAACGTTTAAATTAAAATTATATCAAAAGGAAAAATTAGAAAGAGTATAAAACAGATTTGTCATACAGGTGGAGTGCAGCGTGGGCGGTTGGCCCTGCGTGTTAGCGTGCTCGGTGGTGTGGCCGTGCCTGCGCGCGGAACAGCTGCTAGTGTCGGTGGGCGCGCACGGGGGGCGGCTCCGCGCGCGCGTCCCCGCCTACCCGCACACGCCGCGCATGCCTGAGTTGGCGCGTGCCCTCGCCGCCGCTGACCGCGCCAAGGTCAAACCACTGTTAACACAGCTCAGGTAACCATATATACTGCTTTTACTCACCAATGAGACAATAAAAGATGTAATCGAAAAACCCTATGCGATACCAATTGTAATTAAAAACTATACAGCTCGTTATAAACCTAAACAAACAAACAAACAAATATACTTTATTGTGCACATATTGATAACATTACAAAATATACAAATAGGTACAATATAAATAATTGAACTGCACACAAAGGCGACCTAATTAACTACAATACCGATAAAGTGAGTTTTTAGAGCCGTGAATATTGGAAATACATATGTGCTTATAAAAGAATATTTTATATAGATTTCAAGATGTAGGTGTAGCCTCGCATAGCGCATATAAGTACATATACATAATTATGTAAGTTGTAACCAATTTCGCATGACATTAGGACATTAGGAATTGTTTAATAATAATACGACTCGAAAGTATTTTTATAACTAAGTTTGCGGGTTAAAAAACATAAATTTTGGTCCAGATTTTGGTTAGTGGCGAGACGGTGCGAGAAGACCCTTCAACACCTGCCGGCCAGCGTGTGCGAGCACCTGTCGTTCCTGCACGGGCCCGACCACCCCCTCAACAAGCTCTCGCCAGACAGACTCTATGTCACCCTACACAGACACACCGATCATATTCTTGTAAGTCATATTATTATTATTATTTTTTACTATATTATTATTTTTTACTATATGGCCTTGCCATTTCTTTACCTAGTTTTTTTCATTATAATATTATAACATACAATATAATAGGCCGACACATACAATATAGGAACTTAAATAGTCATTTGCTTTTGGGGATTAAAATAATTATAAAGAACAATACTGAATATGAACAAAATGGCAGCACTTTTGTATGAAACATGCGATTTTTATTCTAGTAGGAAAGTTGCTGCTTTCGGAAAAGTTTCTTAAACAGTAGTAAATATTCACCCTGTATATTGAATTCGAACAGCATGTAATGTACTATCAACTCACACTTAATTGACATAACCCGACCAAATGACACAGACCTATGAATCAATTTCTTCGATTGTACCATCGAGGAAATTGATTCGTAGGCAGTTGCCAGACCAACGTCAATTGTGATCTGTCGGCTGGGTTTGACGTAACGCGACCAAACTACGTAGGTCCCCCATCTGTCTAGGAATCAACTTCTCTGATGGTACATATAATGTGGTCTCCTGTGTTAGGTGGTGGAGATGAAGGAGGTGCCGGCGGGGTGCGGCGCGACGACCAGCAGCAGCGGCAACAGTGGCAGCGCGTGCGGCGTCGCGCTCGCCTTCCACCTCGCCGGCGCCAGACGCACCACGCCCGACGACGCCGATGATGACGTCAGTACACTCAAAACCCCAATTATTATTACAAACTTAATATACGCAACCTTGTTCGCGCAGGGGGTTCGTTAAGTTTTGCCGGGATTTAAAACTAGAAATTGCGGGGGCGGGGCTTAAAGTATCTACATACCAAAATTGATCAAAATTGGTGTATAGGTTTCAAGCATTAAGATGGTATGGACAGTTTTGTATTTAAAAAATAGTGTAGAAGCTATTAACATCTTAGATTTCGTTCTTTGTTAATTATGGCGTCACTTCAGTACAGTTCAGTTTCTGAATGAGTTGAATAGTATAAGACTGAAGAATTAACGGTTTAAACTTAAATGATTAAATTGTATGATAAGTATTACACAAGACGTGTTATTTACTCATCTTTTATTTGCAATCTATACAGTCGAATACGAACACCAATTCTCCGGCTACGGCGCGAGCCTTCCTCAAGTTGCACTCGCTCGTCGAGCTGGACACGTTCACCTTGACCCACGGACCGTTTACTCCGCTGGACACGCCCGGTACGTATTTTTAGTAGAATTCACGTGCATTAACTCATGCTTGATAAATAAAATAAAATGTATACTTTTTAATATTTTTATTGATTATTTTTTAAGTTTATTTATTTAGAGCTTCATGTGTCGATTTGGGTTATGGATGTGTTAAGATGTCATATGCCCTATTACATAATATACGCTGAATATTTAGAAATATAATGTGACGCTAAATCATAAGAAGCCCACACTGGCGTAAACGAGCCTTAGTACTATCAGAGAAGATGGCGGAGCTACGTAATTTGGTCGCGCTTTGTCAAATCCAGCCGACATATCGCAAATAACATTAGATTGACAAAATCCACTGACCTCCATTATATAATGGAAGTCAGTGACAAAATCCGACAAAATGACTATATAGTTGAAAATGACTTTATGACAGCTAACGTAGGTTAAGGCTTTATAACGTAGGTTAACAAGATAACAAATTTTTTCACCAGGCATGCAAGCGGGTAAGCGAAAGTTGTCGTCGACGCACACGCGCGCCGTGCGGCCGCGCCAGCCCGCCTACTTCCTGCCGGAGCTCGCACACGTCGTCGCCGCCGCCGACGAGCGAGTACCCTTCGTCAATCTCGCGCAAGAGGTTAGATAGAATGTGTAATGAACGTTGAAATATTTCATTAGGACAATCACAATTTAGCCTATTTATTATTTATTTGTATTTTACCTATCTTCCTACCTTGTCTATCAAACGTCTTTTCCAATGTAACAAACAGGAAAAATATTGCTAATGCATTTTTCTAATATATTTATTGAAAAGAGACACCCCTCTCTAACGCCTGTATACGCCATATCATTTTATTAGTTAAGAGGTACTAAAACTTAGGTTAATGAAACAAATCATATCCACATAGCTGGCGGCGCGCGGCGTGACGCACGGCGGCGTGCAGGCGGAGTGGAGCGGCGCGGCGCTGGCCATGCGCGTGGTGTCGCTGCCCCGGCCAGAGGGCGCGCCCTTGTCGGCGTTCGCGGCGCTACAGGCCCGCCTGCTAGCCGCCACAGTGCGACTCACTACTAAGAACCAGGCGCGCGTCTGGACCGCCGAGATCATATTCCACGGATCGCCGGTTCGCACGCCCAACCCTAAAGAACAAGGTGATAATTATTAGTTAAGGTTTTTACATGCATTAGTCTCTCTAGTCTGTGTGTCGTATTTTTCTAAGCAATCTTAGAGAATTATCATTGAGAAGTTGCGTTCACTCCTCCTGCCAAAAACAGTATTCGTCCTGCAATACAAATCCTTACTTTTCGATCATTTTATCAAAATCGGCCCAATAGTTGCTTAGCCTATTCAATGCAAACAAAGAAACTTTTCCTCTTATAATTAGTATAAAACACAATACATATCTTTTGATTAATCTAACACTTATGAAAATATAACACACAGGCGAACGTCGCTGCGTATACCTGCAATACGAGTTGGGTACGGACGCGGGGCGCACCGCCGACGCGTTTCTGGCAGACTGGGCCGCCATAGTTCATCTACACACGCTTCTTTATGACTTCATGCAGCGCCCTGCACAAGGTAAGTTTTGAAATTATTGGTAAAACTCGTATTTGTGGAATTTAAAAATGCTTCGAAAAACCACAGTCAAAACAAGCCTATATTCTAACATCAACATGTATTATTGACCTCAGTAGCGGCGTTAGGGCGGGCGACGCTGGGCGACCGCCCAGGGTGCCAGATAAAAAGGGGCGCTGAAGGCAAACAAAAGGGGCGCCAATTTTTTCAGCACTACCAGACCCTGGGCGCCAAAGAAATCTCGCCCAGGGCGCTGGTAGTGCTAAAACCGATCCTGATTGACCTAATAGATATTGATTACATTACTCGTGTTAATTTTTCACAAAATGTAACATGACTGCTCCAACGATATGCCAAAAAAAATTAAGATGATTTAACGGAGGATATTTTGTCAAAAATACACTTCAATTTAAGACTATTGAGATATGTGACCTTATCTAAAAGAAATTTATATACTTAGGGCCTGTTTCACCACTTCCTGAAAAGTGCCGAATAGGCTATCCACCACTTAACTTGACAGTTAAAGTATGGATAATCTGTCAATAGCCTATTCGCCTCTTTATCAGGAAGTGGTGAAACAGGCCCTTAATATCGTTGTTTATCTAGAACGCGAATCGCTATGGCAGGGCGTCTGCGTACGCTCGTACACGTACCGCTCGCTAGTGGTGGGATGGGGTGCGGGCGCGCGCGCCACCGCGGCGCTGCAGTGGGGCGGGTCGCGCTACACTGTCGCCACGCCCGCCCACCAGCCCGCAGCCAACGCCCACCATCTGCTGCATCATCACCTCGACCACTACCTCAACTGGTTTGTTATGTGATTGTTGTGTTGTGTGAAGAAGTTCAATGCGTTACGTAATTAGTGGGTTAATTTGATCATAATATTGCCATTAAAATGAACAAAAAATGTCTGCTTTTTTACACGCTCTTGAGTCTGAAAAACAGTATTTTTCATACCCAAGAGCCAGACCCTAGGTTATATAAAATATTACAGTAGGTTGCAACCAGGCCTTATACCATGAAACTGTTTTGTAGTAGGCCTACAGGGTTTACGTCATAATTGCACGCTCACCAAAGTGCGGTTCAATAGCGTTGTTGTTTATGTATATTTTCATGTTATTCAATCATAAGTTCCAATAAAATACAGGAACAAGGATCTGCTGGCGCTGGGCGTGGTTCTGCGGGAGACGTACCAGCCACTGCTGGCGCTGAGCCGCCTGCCCGCGCTGCCGCAGCTCGGCCTTCACCACATCCGCACGCTCATGCCCACGCCCACATTCACGCTGCTCGCCCACTCATGGAGAAAGGTTAAAAAATATGATAAAGCAATTTTTTAGTTTTGTATTTATATTTCTTCTGACGATGTTATTCTTGTTTGTGATAACTCAAAAATCTTTAATCTAAGTTATTTAACTTAAATTAAAATTGAAAAAAAGCAGCACGTAATATAAACTGATTTCAGTTTATGATTACGTGCTGCTTTTTTTCAATTAGGTCAAGTAAATAAAAGTGATGCTATGTTTTTAAAAATAGGAAGTTCAAGAGTCATCTAGTCTAGTGAGTAGTGAGGAATATAATCGTCTTGCTCAGCTTAGCTAAGCTTAGCATAGCACTTATGAAGTTATAGTTGACGGTACACCTTTAGTATGGAACGTTTGTACGCGACTTGTGAACTCCAGAGCCGGTAGCCAAGACGTTTTCTTTATCGCTTCTTTATAGAATCGCCGATCAAAATGTATGGACTTGACATTAGACGAGTCGAACGTCAACGTCATATTAACGAAAGCTTATGTCAATTCCATACATTTTGATCGGCGATTCTATAAAGAAGCGATAAAGAAAAGGTCTTGGCTAAAGGGCCTGAAGTCGCTGTATCTTTACAGGGCGTTACAAAACGAAGTGATTATACATAATATTATGTGTGTATAGGTGTGTATGGGTGTACATAGAGTTCACTGTGCAAGTTGAAATAGTATTAAATAGTAATATGCCTAATATTTAATGCAACATTTTCTACATTAATGCAGACGTGGATAATATGGTCGTACGTGGGATAGGCGAAGGATAGATTATCTCGGGTAACTTCACCTAGGGTCCATCATTCGTCATAGACTAACGGCCACAGAATGATTAACGATCCAACGTTTTTGCCCAACATTAGCATAACGCTCAGAGGACATTATTGTCGTGCTGATATTAATGTTAGTGTTTATATCCGTATGATTCTGATCGAAATAATGTTTGTGTGAGGGGTGAAATGCACCGAAGACAGAGGATGACATTGGAATTACCTTTTTTGCGATTTTTTCGTAAATGAGGACGTAAGTGGATGAAGTGGCCAACTAACAATTTGATTTTTTTGCATAAATGGAGGTTTTAGGACAAGGAAAATCATTTGGAATCATAAAATCTGCTGTGGTAAAGACTTTCCTATGCCCTTTCCGAAGACTAATGGTACGGGAGCTAGCAACGTTTGAAAAAAAAGTATTTCAGGACGGCTGATTTTGTGATATGTCGTCATTCTTGCTCTTCTGGTTACAGTCTGGGCGATATGGCTGCTGGTAGTAGTTGCGTTCATTAGTGGGCAACCTTTTTGCCCAGATTATAATCCTGGATTTTAAAATCATGTTAGTATACATACTGTATACTTAAATGATTTTAAGTGATGATTAACTCGACGTTGCTTATGTCTTTCGGGGATCGTCGCTTTTGATCCATCGTCTGTCTTCTTAGAAAAATGACAACTGCTAATAACAGAGTAAAGCTAATAATAATAGAACATAGTAATATTTATTCACAATATTGAATAAGTATATTAACTTACTACTTCAAAATAATATTTTATTGATCTGCTGTAGATACGCATTATATACGCTGGTGCGTACTCGATCGAGGTGGGCATACGCGGCGGCAACATGGTGACGATCCGCGACGGCGCGTATTCCAAGTTCGATAGAAGCGCCGTCGTCGACGAGTTTGCGCCCGCACATGGACTGAAGGTATTTATCCATACTAATATTATAAATGCGAAAGTGTGTCTGTCTGTCTGTCTGTCTGGTTCAGCGGTTTAGGCGTGAAGAGGTAACAACCTCTTCACGCCTAAACCGCTGAACCGATTTTGCTGAAATTTGGTAAGGGGATACTTTGAGTCCCGGGAAAGGACATAGGATTCTTTTTATCCCGGAAAAATGTACGGTTCCCGCGCGATTAACGAATTTTGGCGCAACGAAGTTGCGGGCGTCATCTAGTAGTTTATCTTTCAAACGTATCAGACAAATACAAATCTTTGTGTAAGCTATCCAATGTATTATTATTATTAAGGGAAATACGCAATATTCCTTATATGTAAACATGTAAATAGTGTTCTAATATGTACACTATTAACTTAGTTTTATATCACTATTTGTATACTAAATATGCCCTGAAAGGTGTTCCTATCGCGTTACGTGGACGACGCTATCAGCGCTCGGTTGCTCGCCGAAGAGGACAATCCGCCGTCACCGATGTCTCCCATGCCGGCCGGTACGTTAGCTTTTGAATTTAATTTCGTATTTTATAAGATTTAAGAAGACTACGTATTTTACTCGTAAATGGCCTCAAGAATAGTGCAAATTATATGTTGTGTTTTTCTATCCTCGTGAATTTGCACTATTGTCATGAATCGTGAGACATGAGTGTGTTACTCGCAGGCGGTCTCCGGTTCCCCGCGCCGCTGACGCCGCCGCAGCCGCACACGCCGCACTCCGCGCCCGTCACGCCGCACCCCGCCTCGCCCGCGCAACACCAGGTATGTTGTAACTGAACTATCTAGCATAGCTTCTATACATTAATCAAATAGTTTGTATAATGGCGAATGTAAAAATTTGAAAAATTTTGACTAGGAACCTGGTCACTATGACCAGGTTCCTAGTCAAAATGCACTTAGCTTAATTTCGTTAGCGAAATTAGATGTCAAAATTGTATGATATTTTAACATTACGAATCGCTAAGTACTGTTCTTTTAAATTGCATTACAAATAAATAAACCACGTAAGTTCAAATCTGGACTGAACTGTATCATTCCATCAATCCCTAATGTTGACCAGATGGGCGGGTCGTTCAACCTGACGTCACCGCCGGGCGGCGCGGGCGGCGGCGGTGTGTCGGCGTCCCCCGCCTCCCCGCTCGCGCCGTCCCCGCTGGCGCCCGTCGCCTCCCCGCACCCGCCCCCCACCTCGCCCTTCACCGCCTGGCCAGCCTCGCCCTCGCTGCCGCGCCCCTCGCCCGGAGGACACCACCCCTCGCCCAGACACCACGTGGAACACAAAGGTTGTGGTGGAATATTTTTTATAACCTAGGTTATTTTGTGAGACGTCTCTCAGTCAACCAATACAGTTATCGCGAATAAGTGGATATAATTTTTGAAAAATAGTCTTTATGTATGTGAATATTGTATGGGAATCTATACTAATATTATAAAGCGGAAGAGTTTGTTAGTTTGTTTGTTTGAACGCGCTAATCTCAGGAACTACTGGTCCGATTCAAAAAATTCTTTCAGTGTTAGATAGCCCATTTATCGAGGAAGGCTATAGGTTATTCCACGCTAAGACTAATAGGAGCGAAGAAATAAAGGAAAATGTGGAAAAAAAACGGGGGGAAATTATTTGAAAGGGCTTATTCGAACGCGCTAATCTCAGGAACTACTGGTCCGATTTAAAAAATTCTTTCAGTGTTAGATAGCCCAGTTATCGAGGAAGGCTAAAGGCTATATTTTATCACGTTATGACTAATAGGAGCGAAGAAATAGAGGAAAATGTGGAAAAAACGGGGGAAATTATTTGAAAGGGCTTATTTGAACGCGCTAATCTCAGGAACTACTGGTCCGATTTGAAAAATTCTTTCATTGTTAGATAGCCCAGTTATCGAGGAAGGCTATAGGCTATATTTTATTACGCTAAGACTAATAGGAGCGAAGAAATAGAGGAAAATGTGGAAAAAACGGGGGAAATTATTTGAAAGGGCTTATCTCATGAACTACTAGAGCATTTTTTTCTGTTATTTGGATCAGATAAGAAGTAGACCACGTGAAGGATCATAGGCTTTTTTTGTGGACAATTTTTTCTGTGAAGTATCTAATTTACGCGGGCGAAGCCGCGCGGAACGTCTAGTCTAATAATAAAAAGGTAACAGAAACTACCTGTAAAGTTCATAAAACTTTATAATTATTATGCTAGCTGCTGAGTTTACATTAATTGTGTATTTGTCACAGCAGGTCCGGTGGCGAGCTCGATGACGTCATCGTCGCGTGTGGGTCGCAGCGGGGCGCCGGCGACGCCGCTGGCGGTCAGCAAGCTGGAGGTATAATATTATGCTGTACCACACAAACCTTGCACGTTTACGGTACACTCTTAGTTATAAATAAGTGGTGATTGTATCACTTAATAAATCAATAAAATAAATAGGTGTTGTGTACGCCGTGCGAGCCGCCGCCCGGCGCGCCCCCCGGCCCTCCCCTCGCGCCGCTCCAGCGCTTCCTCGCCTGCGTATACATGAAGAGGATGATGCAGCGCTTCGTGCAGACCGAGGAGCATGTAAGACAATATTGTATTATTTCGATCCGTGGACGTCTTTGTCTAGTTACCTCACGTAAAATAATTGGGAGCTTACGTAAATTCGGTACTAAGCGGAACGAAACAAGATTTTGTCACAAATAGTTATAAAATTAGGGCTTACTTATAATTTTTTTACATTTATTAATCAAAGCTAATTATAACAGGCTACCCCTATTACAATCCCACCAAAAACATTTTCATGTAAAAATGTTGCCAAGGTGAGAACATAATATAGTTCGTGGTGTCAAAAAGTAGTGAGATCTCATGTTTCTAACCTTACATACTCAGCCCTAAATCTAAAAACCTAGATTTTACATTAAAGTGCGGCAAAATACTTGATAATAATATAATGTGTCAATATAATAATTATATATTATAATATTATTTATAACGAGTTACGGGATGATTCTCTAATAAAAATTACCACATTTTCATGAAATTAAGGGTCAAACGAGGATGTGCACTCGCAATATTAGAAAAGTTGCAAGTGCTTTGCCAGCCTTAAGAGGGAATCTGTTATATAAAATTAGGGGACAAACGAGCAAACATATCACCTGATGGAAAGTAACTACCGTCGCCCATGGACACTATAACATCAGAAGAGTTGCAAGTGCGTTTTCGGCCTTTTTATGAAGGAATAGGCTAAGGGAATAAGCAGAAGAGAATAGGGATAGGGAATAAGGTATAGGATGCAGTTGGGCCTCCGCTAAACTCACTCACTAGACGAAACACAGGGCAAGCGCTTTTTCACGCCGGTTTTCTGTGAGAGCGCTGTTTTACGCCGGTTTTCTGTGAGTCTGTGGTCTCTCATGGCTAACACGTTTTTTTTGGCACAAGAAGTATTTTATACTCTATTTTTAATTTTGTATCTAGCACAAGAAACGGGGGTATCTCATAATAACATCCCCCCTCTATATCAAGGAGATGGGATAGGTTAGGTTGGGTTTGATAATTTTTTTGTTGTTTCTGTACTAATATTATGTTACATACCAAATTTCAGCTTTCTTAGACTTCAGGAAGTACCCTAACAATTTTGATAATCGGTGAGTCAGTGCCAAAATTTTGGGTTTTTGGACACCTATAAAATCTAAAGTATAATAGTCACAATATTCAAACTTTGCGCATTTAATTATTATACTTATTTCATTATATCTTAAAAATTTCAACTATCTGGCCTTATCCAAACCAAAGTTACGAGGGTTCAAAAATACGACGAAACGTTTCGAGAAAAGGTAGAGTTAGTGCCCTTGCGCGCATCGCTTGGCTCATCTTGGCGGGGGCACTCCCGTGCCCTCAGATAATTAACTACAACGAAATACTAACTTAAATAAAAATACAATTTATATAATTTAAGCCATTACTACTTCCACGACCCAAAAAATCTATAAAAAACTATTGTATGCACAGCTGTCGCTGGTGTCAGCTGAGGCGACGAGTCTGACGTTCCGGTGCGAGAGCGCGGGGCTGGCGGCGCGCGTGGCGCTGCACCCGCAACACATGCAGAGCCTGCACCTGCAGCTCACGCCGCTGCCGGACCACAAGGACACGTGGACCAACGACGACCTGCAGGTACAGCTTTCGATATACAAAATGATGCAACTGGCTGTAGAAAGTAAAAGTTTTCTACTCTCCGTCTCGCAAAAACACCACACAAAACTTGAGTGTTTTAACAAAAGTCGTATTTTAATAATATATTTTAAAATACAACCCACACGAACCACAACCACACCACGTGGTCGGGCGTATATTTCGTACTATTGTAAATGAACTGGACCATTCTCGCGTACCTCACTTTGCAGTCTTTGTCGACCACTTGGCAGATACCGACCACATCGCAACCACAACGTTGCGTCGATGCAACGACTGCGCGCACACCGCCCGCGCTCTTCCCCCCCTCCGTTTCATTGACTTTCGTACGTAACCACATCGCAACCACTGGCGACAACGTAACCACGTCGGCATTTTGTCGGTACCACAACGCAACTACAAAAAGCTGCAGTGACACCATTCACACGTAATCACTGCTCGACGACATTTTGTCGTTGCGATGTCGTGTGGTTGAGGTACGTGTGGGCTGGCCCTAAAACTAGATGTTTAATTCACGTGATCATTTTTCAGGTTCAATATTATGTGGATAACTTTAAGTTTTTGCCAGATAATCTTATAAAGTATCATGCCACTGTGAGAGTGACTATGCTCGAGTATTTGTGTGTCAAGAAATGTAAATCATGCTATTTTTCTGTCACGAAAATGACAAGTTATGATGAAAACTAATATGATATTCAGTTAAATTTTTAATTCGGATACAAAAGCACCCTGTATTTCCTAACTTGACTAAGCTCGGTACAGGTGATGGAGAAGTTCTTCGAGCAGCGCGTGTGCATAGCGCCGTACCGCACGACGGCGCTGCAGGGCTGGGCGCGGGCGTGGGGCGCGCCGGCGGTGGCGCTGCCGTCGCTCGTGGCATTGATGCGCGCGGACCTGGCCCCGCCCTCGCCTGCGCTGTGGACGCTGCAGTGGGCGTTGCGCATCCCGCCCTCCAGCCCGCAGATCGTGCCCGCTTCCCAGCCAGCCGTGCTGCTCGCCAAACACAAGATACTGTTCTTTGTGAGTGATTGTGTTTTAGTTTTTTTTTCTGACTATAGGAATATAGTTCCAAGATTTTTTACTTGCTGCTCTCTTTAACTGTTACATAAATTCCCTTATAATAAATTTATAAAGGAAATCAATAAAAAAAAAATATGCCAACGAAAATTATACGAATTACAATATTATGTTTAGCAAATAAGTGACAAATATCAGAATTAATTTAGTTTCTTTTCGTTTCTTTCTTAACTCCCAAGTGGAACCACCTTGTGACCCTTGCCGGCCAAAAGTTAGGCGACCGCTGCTCTAAAGCCCGTCTAGAAGCAGGCATTAATTAGTACTAAAGGTGTTATTATACAGGTGTGCCTGACGCGCGGCGAAACGCAGCTAGTGCTGCCGCTGGTATACGACATGCAGTCCAACGCGCTGCAGATTGCCGAGCGCCGCGACGCGCAGCAACCGCATTTGCTCACCGTCAATATGCACTTAAAAAGGTCAGATTTGGATTTAATTCTAAAATAAAAAAACTTGAGGTGTCAAGGGACACCCGGATGGACGAAGTTATAAAAAAACGCCATCTAGTTGACGCCTAGGAATACTAACGACACTTTTGTGGAATTGAAATAAAATTTATTTAAACGTCCGGTGGATGTCTCTGTTTATTCTCAAAAACGCCATCTAGTTGACGCCAAGGAATACTATCAACGCCCTCTGCCCCTACAGCGCAGGAACTAATAAAAATGTGTCGTTACAACTTTTTCCGTCTAGCCTCCTTTCGTAACGCGCGATAAGGAACTTCGTTCCAATAATTGCTCTATTTTACGACATCTTATGTATTGAAATTCACATTATATATAACTTATTAAATAGCACTTTTGATTAACACATAGATAATGTCGAATTTGTCTCAGATTTAACATAAGACACAAGACACGTAACGACACGATAATAAAGTTACGTGTTTCCTAATTATTAGTTTCTTTTATGACATTTACATTATTCACTTGTCGTATTTTGGGTTCGCAGGTTCGCAGAATTCCACCAGTCGCACGGCGAGTGTATCCTATGGCCGGCGGTGCGCGACCTGCTAATGAACTTCTCGCTGGCGCCGGACGCACCGCCGGCCGCCGCGCCGCAGACCTAGCGCGCCCGCAGCCCGCGCTACTAGCATACGCCCTGGTAGCGCGCGCCCGCTCGCTGCGTCCCCACTGCGTACCGTCGCCGCTACACGTTCGTCGCTCGAACTTTGATTGCGATAAAAGTGAAAAAAAGACTGCTGTGTAGATTAACTATTCGATATTATTATGATGATGTATTAATTTCGAATATAAATCTTCGTCTGAAGAATCTTCAGATATTTGTAACGATTTTTTGCAAGTATAATAACACAGTGTTATTTCTATTAGGGTATTATTAGACTTTATATAGTAGTAAATTAGCTGAACACTAACAGCTTTGTTCTTTAAGCGTCCTAAGAACTTGTAACAAAGTGTAATGGGAAAATAACAGTGTATAAATATTTAAACATGTTTTTGTAAAAGTTAACTTGTAAATAAAAACTTATAAAAATATATTAAGATAGTTCAAAAGGTTATTTTAATAAGACTTTTTTTATGCGCAAATCTTTTTAAGAAAACTTAAGATTCATTTGATAGTGAATAACTGTGTAAACCTATATCGAATATTATACCCTATGCGTTTTAAGATGATATGCGTGACACATAATAATTGACAATAGTAGGGAAGTTACCTAAAAAAAATTAATCGATAATTAAAAAATATCGGATCACTTCGTAAAGGAATTGCAATCGAAATTATCGATTTCGTACTGATGTTTCAGAGTGGCGCCGACGATTTAAGATGGCCGCCCTTTTTTATCGATTTGATTTCGATTCAACTGTGTCAATCTCTATTGATATAAGTTCCGTTTCATGCATCTGACATTTTTCAAATATTTTCGTAACAATAATTTTATACTTTTATTTCACAGTCAATATTTTATCTTTTATATTAAAAAGTTAGCATTTAGCAACTTTTCATTTTTATTCATTTACAATTATAGGAAACATTTGTTTTTGTAGATGGAATACGATTTATTACATTTTGTAATTTTTTTGTTTTCTTGTAAAAAAAATCCGTAGCAAGGAATATGAGAACTGTCACCCATATCATCTTATAACGCACAAACTATAAAAAGTGTATGCATACATAATATTAAATGATGGGAGTCTCAGCTAAAGCTAATATTTGTTATTATTTTGTAGAATGTAAATTGCATAATAAAATAATATATATTAAAAAAAATAATTAAAACAATATTTTACAGTGAGGAAGATAATATAAGCAATTTCTGTTATAATTTTTTGCTAGAAAAATAATTGTTTACTCGTATTATTGCGTTTATGAAACAAGATTGGTCTACAAATTGAAATAAAAATGTGTGCATATTTCCTATTCAGATATCATCGGATATCGGATATTATTCATATTTTACAACGAGAAAATGTGTAAAGTCTTGGTGCTTGTTCAGACACAGCGGGAACTGCGCGGTTTAGACCCGTGCATTTACGGCTCGCAGCTTATTACAAAGCCGTTGTATAACAGCGTTCACACTTAACCGCTCGGTTTCTGCACGGGAACCGCGCGGTTCTCGCTGTGTCTGAACAAGCGCTTATCCTTAAGTTTCAAGTAGAATATAACACTTATAAGTTTTAAATATAGAAGATATTAAAAAAAAATTCTGACAGAAAATAAATGTTTTATTTAATTCTTTCAATCATTAAAAAATATTTATAAATATAACCTTTGTACAATGTATTGATGCGTACATAATATGATACCTTGCGGGATTTGAGCTCCAAAAAGTCATAAATGACGCTTAACACAACATCAGGAGCGGTGCACGCGCTATGTACATACATCAGTCTGTCCGCAGCCTGTCGCAGGAGAGAGTAGCACTCAGCAGTAGCGACTAGCGACCGGCGGCGACAGCGAGCTCCAGCAACGCCCGGTAGCAGACAGACACGGTATAACATTATTTATCTAACCTACGATGTCTATTACACCATTAAATTAAAATATCACAATATGTACATATTAATCAGAAAACTATTCGATAATATCAATATTTCTATGCGACAGAATTTATGTAATTGAATACCCATTAAACATTTATTCGTGATATTACACAGATCCCAGAACGAGCCGCACCGAGCTGCTCGATTAGTGGAGATGCCTTAATACTTAGTTCGTTGAACCGTTCGAGGATAAAATAGTAGTAATTATGTTAATTTAGATGTCATTTGGTGTATCGCTAATATTCGATGTATGCAATTTCACTTTAATCTCTACTAAAATCTTACACAACCTTCACTTAAAGGTGTCTTCTAATTTCGCAAGCATTCGCGAATCGCGGTGTAATGCGGTACTTACGCGCACTGCGAATCTAAACTGCAAATTGACTCGGCTAGATTGCCGAAAAGACAATCTAGGGAGATTGCAAGTGTCATAATTGACAATTAGGACTGGCCCACACCGGAATGGCAGCGGCCGGCAGAGTCGGCTCGCGTCGCTGCCGGCGGCCACTGGCGGCCGCGCGCCACCTCCAGAGCCTACACTGGTATTGCTGTATTATAGTAATATAGCTAACAAGGAGCGCGCGGCACCTCGCGACCCCTCGCGGCGACTCGCGCGGACGCAGGCAACCGCGAGCACTTTCCGCCGACAGACACGCGGCGCCGCGCGGTGACTCGCGTCACCGCGGGAGGCCGCGCGACCTTTTTGAAGTTTTCAAGCGTAGTTATAAGTAAGTAAATAAAGTTTAAAATTATTTCACACTGAAAGTGCTCGCCGCGCCGCTGCGGGCCGCTGCCATTTCGGTGTGGGCCGGCCCTTAGAGTCAGCTTTATTTAAAACTCGCCCAGTGAAGCATTACCGAGTCAATTTTGTAACAGAAAATATA
This sequence comes from Cyaniris semiargus, assembly GCA_905187585.1. NCBI lineage: Eukaryota > Metazoa > Arthropoda > Insecta > Lepidoptera > Lycaenidae > Cyaniris > Cyaniris semiargus. The sequence continues at coordinate 7,660,535 of LR994554.1, read as the reverse complement.
TGAGTAGAACTCTCAGTAATTGACGAATATGGTGCACAATATGATACACATTACAGGCGAATGCTGCAAAATTAGAAAACACCTTAATATCATTCATTTTCCATTTTGAAATAATACTTTATACGACTATTCCGAACCGATTTAAATCGATTCCAATCCTAAGGCACTTCTCAATTCCCAGCTCTGCCAAATGAATTTCATTCTTATTGACAATTAACGCCCTTAAAGCACTGATTCACTAACCCAAAACTACGGTTACCACAACTCGCAAGCGTCCATCTCGCTAATAGCGAAGTCGGATATTAAGACATATCTAAGATATTGTCGATTTTGTTATAATAATTGAAATAATTTCTTCACTCTATTCACTAAGCCACTAAACAGACAATATTATAAAATATCGCGAAGTGATTAATATATCACATAATACGTTCTTACTTTTCTAACATCGATTGTAACATGCAAATACACATTTATTGCATTAAGTTTTATCTAGTCATTAAAATGTTTTATTTACATACATAGTTTCAAAAGTGGAGCCACATTTTAAATAATTGTGCAAATATCTCTCATTTTGGCATCGATAATAATGCTTAACTTGGACAAGTTTCATTTAAAATTAATGACATTAATGCAATAATCTATTATAAATTATGTTTCGTTCTATACAATCAACAAAGATGGTAAACAAAGTGTAAAATTAAAAACTTGATCTATTATGTGGCTTATACAAAAGAGTCAATGATGACAGCTTATACAATGGCATAACATTGCAAATGGCATATTCTTAACGACATCGTTCAGTACGAAAAAATATCCAATGCCAACACATTATGTGCGTTACTTTCTCGAGAATGACTGCGTCGTTTCGTAGGTTTAATTTACCCGATTATTGACGTAAGCGATTATCCCTTAGGAATAGGTATAAATAACCAGGCGAATCTGCCCTATACGACGGCTTACAACTCGGCACTAAACAGTGAACACGAGGGCGAGTAGTTTACGTAGTGGCGTACGTGCGTGCGTATGTGCGTGCGTGCGGGCGGGCGCGGGTCAGAAACGGCGCAGCGAGGGCGCCTTGCGCGTGGGCTGCACCGACAGCGGCGCCACCAGCACCGACCCTCCTTCCCCAGATCCCGCGCCACTGCTGCCCATCTCCTGAACACATAATATTATCATTAGTCACAACAAATACCCATACAGGCTAACTTTCTTCATTTACTTATCCACAAAGCAATGACTAGAAAATTAGAAACAACTAAAGCAGATAATGTAGTGAACTAAAGCATTAATCTACATTCTACAAGCTACAATCGAGAGACCTACCAACAAAGTCCTTGGATTACTAAAACAAATGAGCGATGTTAGTGAAGTGAAAAACAGGATTTTGAATTATTAAGTAACCATGATAAGAAATATTGTGAAATTCCCAAGTTCCCAAAGGTAAGCGCCACAGACATAGATCAAGATAGATACCGCCTGTGTATGTACTTCGCGTCCCATATCGCGTTCCCAAACGACGAGCAATGCTCGTCTTTCGAAAGTCTGTTCTTTAGTCTACTATCGGAATCGCACGTCAATCGGAATTTTAAAAATGCCTAAATGCCTAAAAGTGCCGTATTGAGCTGTAGAAATTCAAATAGAAACGTTGGCCTTGATAATGGACACGTTTCTTATCATCGGTACGTCACATTGCAGTGGTAGGAAAAAAGTGACACGATCATTTTCATACAAAAGGAGCGACAAGCGGTATCTATATTGATCTATGTCTGTGGTAAGCGCATTTAAATTGACCAGATCATCTAGCGGCTATCGGTCTATTTGTTTACTCGTTAATAGTATTTAGCAGTCAATAGCACTCACGTTAATGTTGTTACAGCTGGCGAGGCGCATCTGCGCGAGTTGCGAGGCGGGCGTGAGGTTGGACGTCGACCCGAACGGCGATATCATCGACGACATCGCGCGCTTCAGCTTCGACGGCGTCTTGTTGAAGGATAGCGCGCGTCCCACCTGCGACACAAACCACCGTGTACAATATCTCCTACATCGACCAGTATTATTGACGTAAATATTTTTCATGCGCCCAAAAAATAGTGTAAGTTAAAAACGAAGGCATGCCTAAAAATTATATTTTTTTGTATATTTATTTCATTGTAACCACAAAAACCAAAATATTCATTTTATTTTATTCTTAAAGCTATACTAAAAATGTAAAATTATTGATTTCATGGGAGAATAAGCATATCGCATAAAAATGTTTAATGGAAAGTAAAAAGGAGAAACATAAGAGTAAAACTGAAAATGTCTTTTCGTTATAACTTATTTTAGTATCAATAATTTTACAGAACCCAGGGCACCAGAGGCACTATACTCGGCGAAACATGGCGGTAGCGGTCATTGACTCCTTGTCAAAAACTTGTCATTTTCTATATAAACCGCGATTGACAATGAAGTGTCAGATGTTGTCAATCGCGGCTTTGTATAGAAAATGACAAGTTTTTGACAGGGAGTCAATGACCGCTACCGCCATGTTTCGCCGAGTACAGTATAGACAATTAGATGAGGTGACATGACGCAACATTAGTAACTGACATAACATGATGAGCACCGCAGAACAAACGAAGGGGCGGGACCTGTAACGTAAGGTATGGCACGCTCACAAACAGAGAAGAAAACGAGTAATTCGGTAGTCCCATTTTAAAGAATCCTACCAGGAAAACAAAACATAACATTTTTATAAAGTAATCATATCATAAGGAATGTTAATATAATTCGTTACTGTCGAAAAGCAGAAGCTGTGATGTTACTGATCTTTTAAAACAATAGCATGATCCCAGTTAGGAGTGAGTAAACTTTTAGAAGAATTCCAAGCACATTAGACGCCACACGTGGCATTAGACGCAACGGTGTCGGCAGGCGGGGGGCGCCCGCCGATGGGTGATATTAGTGTCCGATGGCGCGGGAGCGGGACGGGTATAGAGCGAGAGCGTCAGACCTGTGCGAGTAAGTGAGCGCGCAATACCCATGAGTCTAGCAGGCCGGCCCCCGGCTCGGGCCGCAGCCAGCCGCCCAGCCCGGCCAGCGCCTCCAGCTACAACAGAGGGCCCGCTGTAGCGCACTGACACTACCATTATTATTCACGATCACGTCAATGAGCGTTTTATTATCGTCTACAGAGCGATACAATAATGCACGTTTACAATGTGTTATCTTGTGGGACGTAATCGTACGTGACAGAATCATTCGCTAACGTGCAAACTGTATGTGCAGGCCTTATAAAATGTGACACCAATGAGAAAATATTTCTCAAGTCTAATCCTCTATTTTGTAAATGTATTATTCAATAAAGTGCCTTATTTAGGTTGTTCAATAATTTGTCACGCCTACGCCAAATGTATTACTGATGATGCATACATAGCAATTATCGCTTTTAGCTCTCAGATTCTATGTTTAATAAATTATAATTTTTGTTATTGCGACACTTTGATTCATGCCTTAGTTACATAAACTCATGAACATGAAATTCACTGACATAATATTACATTGTTAACTTATTAATTTTAAAAATTTGGATGACAACTGTAAACGATATCAATGTTAAAATTATTGTGAAGCTTGAATTTATTATATTGCTTCGATGCATGTTTAGTGCAGTTGAATCTCGTTTTGATATATTTAATCATTTATTATCTTAAGTAAAACAGCTACCTTATTACTAAAATCTATACAATATAATAAAAAGTACAAAAATTGATCCTTGTAAGAAATAAATAGTTCTGTGGAATAAAAATAAATGCGTTTATTAGTATGTTACAGTGTAGTGCGTACCTTAATTCTGGTGCGAGCGGCAAACTTCGATACCTTGGACAGGGTACTGAGCGCCAGGTCGCTTGTGTCGATGTCAAGCTGGTGGGACTCGAGGCACGCCAAAAATTTGTCCTGTCACCAATCACAGTGGAAGAGGTTAGGTGTGCTACATTGTACAAACTTATACTTTCGAATTTTCGGTGGCCACAATGGACAATTAAATACGATCGTTTAAAGAGAATATTAGTTTTAGTCAATTGTGTGTAGTGTAGACATTACAGTTGTTATAAAAATTATAATTGTGCATTGTCTTAACATCTGTTATATTATGGCTGTACTCAGACATTTAATGATCATTTAAATTTAATTAAATGTAGACCTTGATAGATAATCTATGGGGCTTATGTAAAATTCTTCATTAAATTAAACTGAAGTAACCATTCATTCTCTATGAGTGTTGCAGTTAGAGAGTAACATACCGCATCTGCTTTGCAAACAGTGTTGGCCATCTGTCGGCACAGCTGTCGCAGGAAGTGCGGCTTGTCGACCGCGTCGTCCGTGATCATGAACGAGTACAGCTTCTCCTTCAGCTCCGAGTTGCTCCGACACATCAGCGCGAACACGTTGTGACAATCTGAAATCATTTGTAGCTTGAAGACTTCGAAAAAATCAGCCAAGTGCGAGTTGGATTTGCGCACGAAGGGTTCCGTACCACAATAGAGCAAAAATAGGCTGAAAATTGTGTTTTTTGTATAGGAGCACTCCTTAATTATTTATTTAAATTTAATTATTTGTAATTGTTAAAATACAAATACAACTGAGTATTTCGTGAATATTTCAAGTGCACAGTGCATGTGTTGTCGCTATTGATATCGTGCAAAAAATAGCAAAAAAATCACGTTTGTTGTATGGGAGCCCCCCTTAAATATTTAATTTATTTTGTTTTTAGTATTTGTTGTTATAGCGACAACAGATATACACAATCTGTGAAAATTTCAGAAGTCTAGTTCTTAAGTTACAGCCTGAAGACATACAGACAGACAGACAGACGGACAGACATCGAAGTCTTAGTAATAGGGTCCCGTTTTTACCCTTTGGGTACGGAACCCTAAAAAGAAGAACAAGAATTGTAACATGGTATTTAATTAAAGATTTTGTAATTTTATTTGTATTATTGTAGATTTTGAATTTGTAACGTATGTTAAAATTACTATGTTAAAATTTAACTCGTGAAATTGTAGGAAATTGCACAAAATACGAAAGTTATACGATAATGCTGATAATGATAATTACACACAATATATTTTAAAAACTCAAATTCAAATCTATTGACACTACATTCATGAAAAAAGTCGTTTTCGGGTTAGAAATATTAATATGATACATATTATTCAATTTTCTTAGACCATACAAAAGGTTACTTGCACAGACATAGATCAAGATAGATACCGCATGTGTATGTACTTCGCGTGCCATATCGCGTTCCCAAACGACGAGCAATGCTCGTCTTTCGAAAGTATTTTCTTTATTCTGCTATCGGAATCGGACGTCAATCGGAATTTAAAAAATGCCTAAATGCCTAAAAGTGCCGTATTGAGCTGTAGAAATTCAAATAGAAACGTTGGCCTTGATAATGGACAAGTTTCTTATCATCGGTACGTCACAGTAGGCAGTAAAAAAGTGGCACGCTCGTTTTCATAAATGGAGCGACATGCGGGATCTATCTTGATCTATGTCTGTGGTTACTTGCATGTTTCGCTTGATTTTATAATAATCAGTTAATATAAAATTTAAATCCGAACAACAATGTTACCTTCCGCCTCCCTAATGTCGACCACTCTCTTGACTGTGCTGAGCGGCATCAGGGATATGTGTCTGTAGGGTTTACTTGACCCTATACGCATCGTGCCCGTACCGTTTGTTGGACTTTTGCTGTTAAACGCCTGCAAATTAAACCGTTCATTAATATAAAGCCAGGCTATGTTCGAATTTATAAAAGAGAGGTGGTGCGTGGGCCTAACACATCAATATTTTTCTTAACGACTCAATATAAAAGTGACAAAAAATAAAGAACAATGGTCAAAATGGACTTAAAAAAGGTTCTTGTTACCAAGGTGGAACTATCACTAAAATGTAGTTTAGGTAAAATGTTATAATTAAATAAAAACAGTTTATTTTTAAAAGCTGGGAAAACAAAGATAATCGTCTCTAAATATATGAATATTAAATTTGCGTTTTTAACGCAGGATAATGTTTTTTTTTTTTTATTGAACGCATATTCTGTCATTCATAGGGACCCATGGCCGATTCCATTATCGCAGGTGCAACAGTTTGACACACTTAAAGCTTCCTACAGGCAAAATGAAGCGCATATTTATTAATAAAATATCCCTTGAAGGGATACATTTTAACTAGTTTAACAATGATTTATAAATAAAAACCTTCACCAAATGTATGAAGGGCCACAAAACAGGTTTGAAGTGCTATCGCGGGTGCAACCAATTTCATATGTGAATACTGGTTATTGCGAAACTTTTACAAAATAACTTGCCTATATTTCAAATTATCATCAAACAAAGAGACTATGTAACTAGATAAAAGTAATTATAGTAATAAGTACTAGAAATTATTAAACATTTCTACGATCGCGGCTGCAACATCAAAATTCTCAAATCTCTTAAATGTGAATTAAATCGTAATTCTCTAACAAATTTTAAAATTTTCGACATGGAATATATAATTATACTAGTAAGTTTGTAATAAAACTGCACCAAATTGTAGTTTTTTTTAATTTTCAGTTGTTTATTGGCCTGACAAAATTAATCGTCTAAATCACTAAAAACGATTGAATAGTGTAATTTATACAAAAGATTTCGAAGTATTGCTGTATAACTATACTACAACTTAACATTAATTTGAAATATATATATTATGCTATTTTAATTTAAAAATATGGGAAAAATCATCGCGTCACTTAGATGATATTGTTTAAAAATGCTCTAAATTATTCGAGTTCCATTTTTTACCGATAAAAGTTGTTTTGTTAGTAAATACACATCTTCTTACGTATATTCCAATTAAGTAAGTAATGCCACATTTTAAAAATTCTCGTTGAGGGCCGTTTCTAGCGGAATGGCCCCCGTACATCCTGCTTAAATACGCTCTCTTCTTGAAGATTTCAAGAAGAGAGCTTATTCCGATTTTGCGAGTGTCCATGGGCGACGGTAGTTGCTTTCTATCAGGTGACCTGTTTGCTCGTTTGCCTCCTACTTTCATTTTTTTAAAATCTGACGTGTGTTTCATATAATTTAAACTAATTCCATAACTCAAAATGATACAGTTTATTATTAACTACCTTTATGACCTCAAAAACTTAATACACAATTACTTGAAACTCCCAGCTTTTAAAAATATATTGAATGCCGTGCTTTGTTACATTTAAATAGGCAATTGAAATTACATATGTTTCATCAAGTTACGTTTTAGAAGATTATAATAGTCCAAGCATGTTAGGCGGATGGCCTTTGCTCTTTATATTTTATAATGCACTGTACTATTTAGACAAAAAATTGCGCAACTTACTTTCGACCTCTTCTTGCAAACTTCCATTGTGTCGGTGAAGAGAAAAAGCACGAGATGATCTCCTCGGCCGGACAACTCTTTGGATAATTCCACCACCTCACATCTCGATACGAAAGAGCGATGCGACGATACAAGGTGTGCCTGTGTACAAATTTTTTAATTTTTTTTTTTCAAATAAAAAATACGCATTTTGAAATGATGTTCCAATAATTTCAATAGTTCTCAATGAATTCTCCTGTTTTTGACTGTTACTTTACATAAGATTATTTAGTGACGACGTCACGCCCCGCTTCCCACTATCGTTATAAATATAGAGGAAAAAATATTACGCATTTTACTCCTAATCGTGCGTTCGAGTTAAAAATGAATGAATATTTGTTTACATCCAACGAATTCTGAGAAGCATCTATTTTTTAATTAAATACCTCATGTGTTTGCTTTTAAAATCACAGAAGTCGAACGAAAAACGAAAGAGCCTTTTTAATAGTTATACTTCTGAGAGCAATCTATTTTTTTAATTAAATACCTCATGTGTTTGTTTTTAAAATCACAAAAGTCGAACGAAAAACGAAAGAGCCTTTTTAATAGTTATACTATCATCATAAAAATGCGATTCAGCTTTGCCTTATGTTTCTAAATAACTTTTAAATGGAGAAGGCTGAAGTTTGTTGGGAACAGAAATGTTAATTTTAGATGTATTTGTTTCTATAATTAATCTAGTTTTTTCTTTCGCAATCTGGTGTGTAGCATTAATAGGTATCTAGTTTCTATTGAAAACATTAAACACAAAATGCAACAAGACAACGCCAAAAAATAATTATCCTTTAATATTGTGTGGCATGTGTATATATTTTATTGATATGCTAGACTGTGCGTACAGTATATATACGTATGACGTGTCTATTCATACGCGTGTACGTGTGTGCGTACGTATTGGACCGTACGCGTATACGCAACAGCGGCGCACGTATACGTACGTGTGCGTACTCACCGGGCACTGGTCGATGTCGTTGTATATATCGAACATCTGCAGCTGGCCCTCGGTCTTGCGCTTGTCCTCGTTGATGTGCGACATGACCTCGCGCAACCCCGCCAGCGCCGACACCAGCGCCGCATGGTCGGGGTTGCTCTTGTGCGTGTGCTTTAGGATATCTACGATAAAATAATTATTATATTCTTTTAATGCTACTGCTTTAATAAAAATGACGAGACTGGGCACATTTTATGAAGATTTGTAACCCGATTCGCAGTTTGCACTTTAGATGTTACTAAAACAATATAATAATCTTTAATCAATATTAAACTTAACGTATTAAAACAATGGTTAATTAAAAAAGACTTCAATACATAGGTAGGAAAAAGGATATTTGGCCAATAAACTCACCTTCTAATAGTAAACTAATACTGGGTAGTCGCTGCACTGGTCTTATTAATAATTCCTGTAAGCTCTGTCTTCCACATTCTGGTCTAGTTTGACAGACTTTTAGGAATGCATGAAATCTACAACAAAATCGGTATATGAATAGACATTTTTAGCCGACATCCAAAAAAGGAGGAGGTTATATTATGTTCGGCTGTGCGAATATTTTTTGACACATAAAATTGCATAAGTATCCATACTAATATTATAAATGCGAAAGTGTGTCTGTCAGTCTGTCAGTCTGTCTGTGTTGTTGAACAAAATTGTTTCTGTGACAATGTAATAAAAAAAAAAGTTAATTGTAATCTGTGGCAGGCCTGTCCCACTCGCGCGTGTAGGTATCGAAATGTAAGTACCCCTTTAAAGGGGCAGATCACTAGGGACTCATAAGCGAGCGGTGACGCACGCGCAAGATTTTTTCGTCGCATATATTTACGTACTGATTTAACCGCTGTGACAGAATCGTTATTAATGTGATAAATATGAACAATTGAAAAAAGGTCAAAGAAATATTTCAATAAGGTAATTTCAGACTTTAAAATACAAAAAAAAAGATAAAAAAATACAAAACATAGCAAATAAACCAATTTGTTACAAACAAACCACATACTACACAGAAATAAACACAAGTTACTATGTTTAAGTTGTAAAAAATTCCAGACCAGCTCCTGCACTATAATCGAATATAAAACTATTATAAAATATAGGTTGGGTTACTAAAATTTGATTACTATAAAAAAGTTTGCTATTAGTAGCTATAGTAATTAAAAGAAGATTATTTTATTTTCTATGAGGTGACAATTTTGATTTCGTTAGAAAGGGTACCTCTTACGCGATAGAAAGAGAGCGCACATGTAGGTAAATATAATTGTAGGCACCTAGCACTGCGCGGTCGGAATTTGAACTTTATACTATCGTAGCATGAGTCGTTATTTCTTTAAACGGGTTTCGCGAGTGGGAATTCTGTTGGTACTACTAATATATATTCTGTGTTAGTGGTAATATTAAGCATATACATTCTGTGGTTGTTAAATTCTCTGTTTTTTACTTTTTGGTTCATATAAAATATGGCTTCCGTTTCCGTTGTACTGAACTGAGGTGTAAATTGTAATGTGTAATAATCGAATAAAAGGCATCGAAGTCAAGTTGGACTTTTATTTTATTCAACAACTGTCTGTTACATCTTTACGCTCAAACCGCTGAACTGATTTTGCTGAAATTTGGTATGGAGATACTTTGAGTCCCGGGAAAGGACATAGGATACTTTGTGTCCCGAAAAAATGTCCGGTTTCCGGGCGATAAACGAGTTCTGGCGCAACGGAGTTGCGGACGTCATCTAGTACACAATAAATGTAAAAAATATTTATAAAATCAAATTTATTGAAAAGTTACTGTTTCGGTCTTTCTACGCTTCATCTACAAAAACAATAAAAAAAATTAAAGTGGTTATTACCTTGGGTTCTCACGGTCGCACTGTTGCAGCATTTCCTTGGTGTTCTCGAAGAAATTGACAAAGGGCGGGTAGGCCTTGACCATGTCGGGCGTATACTTGAGCACCAGCCGCCCGATACCCACCTCCTCGCTCCAGTGCGCCTGCGCGTAGTGCAGCTCTTCCAGCATACGTCTAAAACAGAAACAATTATATTATTAAAGGCATGTGATTATGGGTGTATGTTTTTATATAATTTATGCATAATTTATATTAAGATTACTTTACATTGTGCAAGTCCCTACATTTTCTATCTGTTCTACTCCCTGTTTTCCAATTGCAGAGCATCATGCGACTCAGTGGCGTACAATGCCGAAAAGTGTTAATGCTTAATTGGAACGAGAATTAGTTTGTTTGAAAATGCTACATTGTGCGAAGCGTATTTAATTTCATTTAATTGGAAAACAGAGATTGTGTACAGGGCCTATGTTTCAAGGAGGTTTGTCTGTGTAGTTTGTAATATGTAACCAAACAAGAGATTAAGATCTAACGCAAAAATCTGACACTTGCTAAAGTACTCACTGGTGCAATTCGTATATAGGCGGTAAGTTTCCAAATATAATTTTGAGTTCTGTATTATTGAGCAAGGCTTGATTTTTTCCATTTGTACTGTCTTCTTCCACCATTACCTCTAACGGTTGTTTGAACATCTAAAATTGAAAAGATAAATAAATTATAAATTAGACTATTAGTACGGGAGCCCTAGAACATTTTTTTTTGTTACTATCAAGCTAATTTTTTGTGAGTAGCTTCATTTTGATAGGACGAACATTTTTATTTGCGAAAAATCTCGAAAGTGGTAGCTAACAGAGATAGAAAGGATTTCATACTTTGAATTGATGGTCCTAAAATATGGACTGTTTTATTAGTAGGATAATATTACTTTTAAATTATATAACTAATAACCTATCAATATACAAAAAAATCAGCTCGTTAGGGTTCCGTTATAGGGTTCTGTAATCAACAGAACTTGGTTGACTACTGAACCCTAAAACGGAACCCTAACAAGCTGATTTTTTGAATATTGATAGGTTAATAGTTATATAATTTAAAAGTAACATTGTCCTACAAATAGAAAAATCCATATTTTAAGACCAATCAAATCAAAGTATGAAATCCTTTCTATCTCTGTTAGCTACCACTTTCGAGATTTTTCGCAAATAAAAATGTTTTTCGTCTTATCAAAATGAAGCTACTCACAAAAAAATAGCTTGATACTAATAAAAAAAAAATGTTGCAGGGCTCCCGTACTATATCTTTAACATAGAATTTAAATCAACATAATAAGATAGCAATACTCACATTGACTATCGTTTGTAGTATACCAACATAGTTTGACTCCGTTTGAAGCAGTTCCATAAACACTTGTTGACGGGGAGACATCAACTTCCTCACTACATTGTCAGGTACCTCTGATTCTAAAATAATTATAACAACATTATTATAACAAGTCATAGTTAAATTACTGTATAATATTTATACTATTATATTTTTAGGGTATTTTATACCTTCTAGCAACTGCTTGCCATCAGGCGAGGGCGTGCAGTCGAGCAAGTTGCCGGAGATGGACAGCAGCACGGCGTCACCAACGGACGAGCGCCGCTTGTGCAGCGCCGCGTCGCCGCCACGCAGCTTGCGTTTGCGCAGTCGCTGTAGCTGCGAGGGCGTGCACGCACTCTCTTCAGGTACCGTCGCTGCTGCCGCCCCGCCCGCGCCGCCCACCGACGACCGCCGCGATATCTCTTCCAGGTACTGCGGTGTCAAAACGAATATAACGCCATTCTATTTTATTATGCTTTTTCTCGAACCTTGAGAAGTGGTTCATAGCGAAACTTATACAAGGCAGTAACATTTATTTATTTAAATTTTTTCTCTATTTAACCGATAAAGTAAAACATTTACATTCAATTTAGCAGTTAAATGTGGATATTACATAAAAATGTACTTACATCTTTAAAAAGATATTCCCTTTCATCCTGTGCTTCCTCATTTTGTATGGACGCCCAAAACCATTCTGCTTTTACAACGTGAACGGAGGGCGCACAGTCCGGCGCTATGACCGTATTGTGTTCGTCGACCACCTGTAATTGGGCATATCGATGTTAGGAAAACAATATTTGTCTTTATTTTCAAATGTAAGAGAGTTAAACTTTGACATAACAAATTACCTCCAATGTGCATACCTACTCGTATAAGCGCCTACAATTCTTCTAAGCATGCAAATATTATGATGTCATTACATAATAATAATATTTAATAACTTATTGTATTGTAGCGTCATAAGTTTACATGGTATTGGCACGTGAACACAAATAACAGTAACCATGACTGTTCATAATTTCGACAACCCGGGTTAAAAAGAATTGAATAATATTACAATTTTGGACTAGGTCTACCACATTTCTGAGCAAAAGGTCCTCCAACTTAAAGTATTTTGAATGAGTTAGTCCGCTAGTCAAAACGTCTATCGAATAATTTGACCTTAACAATAAAACGGCCACGGAGCAAATCGTCCTCAATTCATATAGTCCTTAGTGCATACGGTCTTTAACGGAACATAACATCAAATCAATTAGAGGTTAACGCATAATAAGCTCATGTATCAAAATATGACGTCGTTGCGCCTGCATTTGGCAGGTTGTTGCGCCTGCATTTAGTAAAAATTATCAACATAAAAAGGTCTTAGTTCATATGTAATAAGATTTACTACCATACTGCATTTTTAATTTATTGATAAGCCCAACCATAATTAAATAAAATAGTTTATTGTATACCCCTGAAAATTTTACTAAAAACACATACAGGATTTGGCAGGCGCAACGACGATAATAGTTCTTTATTTTTGCCACTTATAAAACCTCTTTTGATAAAATTTCTTCTAGATACTTGAAAATCGATCGACGTAATATTTTTCGAAAAGTTTTTGTTGTGTAATATAAAATAGAAAATAATCCAAGTACTTCTGAACAAATTTCAGTAACCAAGCTGGTATGGTATTTATACAGAATCAAAAGCAAAAGCCCGTTTCGTTGATTGATGGTTATAGATACAATAGAATTCAAGTCAAGTCAATAAAGGTCTTTACGATGGAGATGTGCATATCGTGAAAATTGTAGCGCGACTATTACAATAAATAACAATCTTTAAAAAATATATTTTTATGCCGGTTGATGTGTAGGGGAGGTCCCCTACACATCAAGCGGGGATGATTATTTTTTTTCGCGTCCATCTCACCGTGTAGGGTGTCGTTTTTAAAAATATTACGAGTACTCAAAGATCATTTTCCGTTTTAACGAGCCATTTGTGGAATATGAAGTTTTAAAGTGGAAAAAATCATTCCAGTCCCACTGGACTGGAATTATTTTTTCCACTTTAAAACGGTTAGCTGATAGGAGGGGGGCGGGGGGACACTTTCCCCCATTCTACCAGCTAACCGTTGCTTTTGGAAATGTGAAAAAATTCACAGGAGTAAAAAATAATATGCTGAATTTAAAAGGAAAACTATCACGGCTAAGAAGACTTCATAAATCATAAGTAATTGGATCCCTAAATCGGAAATACTTATAATATTTTTAAAAAACCTATCCAACGACACCCCACACGATGGGGTGGGCGCGAAAAAAAAATTCATCCCCGCTTGATGTGTACGGGAGGTACCATAAAAAATATATTTTTTTATGTACCATTTTGTCGGCATCATTAAGAGGGAACGCGGATGCAGTAGAATTTAAACGAAGAAACTATTGCCATCACGCTTCACCCTGCGCCGGCACCTGTGTTGTGACTTGTGATAGAGACAGATACAGTAAATCGAGGTAACGTAGTCCTCTGATTCCTCTTTCAAAATAGAGCCTATCTAATTATTATTTTTTTAAATATCTTCAGGAAGAGTGAGTCTATGCCTCTACGCTTTTATTTTATCTTAAAGATCTTTCAAATTTGTTTTATGGTCGGTGGATTGGCGGGGTACGGGGCAGTCATTTTTTGCGAGTTTTAAAGGGTCATATTTTTTTTTATTTATTAGTAAATTTAGAAAAAATCAAACGTACGGGCATAGCTTTTACAGATCCCAATATTGTATAAAAAAATCATATGTCTAGACGCATTGTCCAGGGAGTAAATTGGGGAATACGTTTGTATGGAAAAACAGTGTTAGCGTTCCCTCTTAATAAGTGTATTCATGCTAAATTACAGCTTTGTAGGTCCTATAGTCTCTGAGTTAAACCGCGGACAGACAGACAGACAGACAGACGGACAGACAGAAATTATATAACTTCCTTGTTGACTACAGAACCCTAAAAATGTATTCGGAGGAGTATACAGGAACTTTTCGTTCAAATTCCTTTAAATGTAACTGAGATGTTGTTATTAGTGTAAAACACGTTATTATTGTACATTCATTGCCCATATAAAAATTATCAAAAAACAGCGGTACTACGGAAGCCTATATTACGCGTGGCCCGACACGCACTTGGCCGGTTTATTATGTTTTTTTCAACAGAAATGATTTTAAAAAAAATAGTTTTCTTTTTCAATTTGCATCACTCCCTCTTTGTTTTTCCCATTGAGAACGACAGAAATTGAGGACATTTTGCTCTCAGTAGGTTTTACTTTGCGAACATTAAGCATCAATAATTTTTTGCTACAAAAAATAGCATACTATTTCAATTGTGGACATTTTGCTCCTAGGGTATTTTACATAGCGGTCAATGTGACACCAAGAACGTTTAACTTAGGGGACCTTCTGCTCAGAAATGGTCTACCATGTAATCTCATGGTAAGCTCCTAGGGAAAAAGTGATATATTGTGTAGCATATTTAGTAGTACAATATGTAATTAAATGATGTTAGTACCGGCAGCGATAGTCCATGGCATTGCAAAATGGCGCGAGCGTCTCGGGTGGGGGTCGTCGAGACGGAGGCGGGCGCGACGAAGGCTGGCGGTGCGTCGCGCGCCGCGGGTGACGGGAGAGGGGCAAGGCGGGGGGCGGGGACGCACGGGAACGCGCTCGCTCGCAGGTCGCCGCTGCCGCTTATCGAGTAGCGGTGAGCACGCAGCCACACGTATTGAGGAGTTTTAAACACGGTCGAGTCGTCCAGCTCGTCGACGTCGGTGTCGTTTTTGACGGGAGTTCTCATTTCCGTGCTGTCCACGGTGTCCACTTGGACCGGAGATATGTCCAGATTCATTCCATCGACGTCTCTCTTCGGCGTCGAGACGTTGGTGAGGTCGGGCGGGAGATGGCGCGGGTCGACGTCTACCGTGTTGCGTTCCGCCCGTTTTTCGTATTTTTTCTTCCTTTCGCTTCTAAACGAGGCGGTAAACGATTTTACGCTCCGCCTGAGCTTCGATGCGGATTTTGACGTTTTGGAGCTTCTTATCGAGGAAAAGGAGATATCAAAAAATCCCGACTGTTTGCTTATGTTCATGGAGGAGATGGAGGTGTTGTCGTCCTCCCTGATGGGCGAGGAAGTGGAGGCGACGAATTCCCCGGCGGGATCGGTCGGCTTGACTTCATCGGGGCTCACCGGCTCGACGGAGATGTCTCCCGACGTTTTAGAGACGGACTCCTTTTTCGATCTTTTAAAAATTGTGGGCCTATTTTTGAACTTAAACGAATCCATAATTTTTAATCTCTTTATAGATTTCCAATTGCTGTCCTCGGACTTGTCGGGGGACACGTTGTTGCCGTCGACTAGACCAACTTGAAAATTTGAGTCGGTTGAATTTCTGCTCCTTTTCTTTCCTGACGAAATCGTAGTAGTCGACTGTTGGAAATCCTTGTTTTCCTTCGAAAGAGTCGCTAGAAAACTGGCATCGTTTTTCGTATCCAAGTCGCATAAACTTTTGGTGAGCGACGAGTGGAGGGATCCCGACTCTGTCAGGCAATCGACTAAATTGAAAACGTTAATCGACTTATTTCTAAACACCTCGCGCTTCTCTTTGGCATTAACTCTCCCGGCGTCATAAATAATCTGTGACGCGTATTTGTTTTCTTTATCGGTCGTCCGGGGCTTTCCCGTTTCGGGATGACTGTGCCCGCGCTCGCCGGAACACTGGTCTCCTACACTAGTAATACTGATATCGGGCTGAGCGGGTGGTTTTCTTGGGCTTAGACTACTTCTAATACTGTTTCTGGAGCGCAAGAGACTCTCGTCTCGTTGGTCGGACGCGTGCGCGGCGGCGGGGCTAGCGCGGCGGCCCGACAGGCGGGCGGACAGGCGACGGTACAGCGAGGCTTTGGGGGTGCTCTGCGAGCGATTGGGGGAGGTTCGGGGGGGCTTTAGCGAGCTGTTGGAGGAGTTCGGGTGGGGCGATAGGATAAGCGAACGACCGAAAGTCTCCCCATTGGCCATTACCTGAAACATGTGTGAAACACACCACGCAATGATAATGAAGCCATTCCAGTACATACATGCTTATAGATATCCTTGTGACCCTACGGTTAGACACAGAAGCGATGAATTTTACAAATAAACGAGTACTGAATTTGGAGAAAAGCGAGTAGGTCCTGCTATACTCTTTGCACAGGTAATGAACAAAATGAAACAACTAATAAAGACAACATAGTGTGATATAGTTAATTATAGTCTGTCCAGAAAGTGAAGAAATTAAAAAGTGGCAACATCGTAGTGTCATCCCTTTTTTCATGCATTGATTTGAAAGTGATGACTCTACGATGTTGCCACATTTTAATTTCTTTACTTTCTTGACAGACTATACTTTCTACTGTAAAGCCATGGAATGGACTCAGAAAATGTGGACTGGACGGTGATGAACGTACAAAAGCTTTTCCGATTCACTTCTGATTATTTCAACTTCTAAATTTCAGATTTGATAACGGGCTTATTATTCGTTAAAACATTTCTGCGTAATTTTATTATCAAAAATTTAATTTGAATATTACACCCAACATATGTGTTCAGAAGTAAATTAGCACACAAATAGCACACGAAAGCAATGTGTCGCCAGCATGTGATGAGAAGCCGTGGTGAGATGGAACAGACAATGGGTTGACTTTACGTGGTGCGGGAGGGGTGGCGGTGCAGCCCATTGTATATAAAGGATGACCTACTACGGATTAATAAATACAAGCCCTATGATACCATCGCTAACTGTAATGAAGAAAAAAAATTATGGTAGTGGTTTTTTAACGTCATTGCTCTAACATTGGCGCGTCTACTAGGCCCCCAGGACGGCTACGATCGATAATAATGAAATAAAGTTTCTAAATTATGCAACACGTCGACATTGAATTCGGCTGCTACCGGTGTGGTTAATGTTTTTTGTTTGCGTGTGAATTGTTAATACACACACGTTTGACATTGAGATGATTGCTAAACGGTATGCAGGTCGTAAAATAACGTGGAACGAAAATAAAATCTAAAGTGCCAAGCTACAGCAGGTAAAACGATACATCGTGAACCAGCAGTACTAGCTACGTGAAACGTGCATGCTGTTTTCGTTACGCTAAAATTAGTACCTAATGTGCCACTATGTATTAATAAGTCGGCATGTCAAGTATTTGGAGGTAAACGCTCTGCGAACACTAACATTGTAAATATACACGGTCGGCTCACATTATTATGTTGTGGTTTACTTAAAATATGAGCAAGTAAAGCATCAATTACACGCATCCGTTGTACTAAAGGATTTAACGAGAATTTAAAGCGGCCGCTGCCAAAATTTAACAAAGCTAAAATTGCCGTATGAGTCGTGCAATTCCTTTTAAATATTACGCACCTAAACTTTACTTTGTAAATCGAATGGATGTAATTGATCCTTTAAACGATCATAAGGAGCATCTTTGGAGCGCGTGTAAATCCTCAATACATGTTCGTAAGCACAGACATAGATCAAGATAGATACCGCATGTGTATGTACTTCGCGTGCCATATCGCGTTCCCAAACGACGAGCAATGCTCGTCGTTTGGGAACCTTGATAGTGGACACGTTTCTTATCATCGGTACATCACAGTAGGTAGTAAAAAAGTGGCACGCTCGTTTTCATACAAATGTAGCGACATGCGGTATCTATCTTGACTATGTCTGTGTTCGTAAGTTAACCCGATATAACAGTGGGTTTATCGTATACGTAGTGGGTATATCGTATACATAGACATTAGCGGGGGGCGGAACTTACGACGTGCGTGCAGTCGGGGTCGTCGAGCGTGCAGGCGGCGCCGCCGTTGCCGCTCAGCACCTCGGCCATGTGCTGCGTCTCGTCCTCCGCGAACCCGACGAAGCACACGCGCGCTCCCGCGAACACCTTCAGCTTGTGCTCTTTCTGCAATCATTGACAACTCTGTAGATATTGACTCGGGTAAAAATCTCTTTTGCGACATCCCTTTATATAGTAGTTAATATAGTAGTATAAGTAGCTTTGATTGAAAATTATTTTTGGAACGAAATTCCTTATCGCGCGTTGCGAAAGAGGGCTAGAGGAAAAAGTTGTAACGACACATTTTTATTAGTTCCTGCGCTGTAGGGGCAGAGGGCGTTGATAGTATTCCTAGGCGTCAACTAGATGGCGTTTTTAAGAATAAACGGCGATATCTACCGGCCGTTTAAATAAATTATATTACAATTCCACAAAAGTGTCGTCGTTAGTATTCCTGGGCGTCAACTAAATGGCGTTTTTTTTATAACTTCGTTCCATCCGGGTGTCCCTTGACACCTCTCAAGTGTTTACTTTCTTTTTATTTATTCTTCTAGACACTGGTAAAAAACATCACGACAGTCGACTCACAATGAAGGCGGCATCTGTGGCGATGCAGGCGGGGTCGTCGCGGCGCTCCCAGCAGCAGTCGACCCAGGAGCGCTGCAGCACGGGCAGGCCGAAGCCCGACGCGTACCGGTACTTGTCGCCCGTCGCCGCCGCCGCGATCAGGTGCGTCACCTTGCTCGACATGTCCTTGCGGATCGACCCGCCCATGTAGTGTATGAGGGTTATCAGGTACGTCTGTGGGTATTCTCTTGCATTAGAAGATAAATAAATGTAAGGATGATTCATGATAACTTCAAACTAGACTGGCCATAGACGGACCGCAAGTTGCAGTCGGGACCGACTGCTATAGAGCGGTCGCATTGAAATTAGCACCGACCTCTCAAGAATTGCTCGAGCGGTCCGTGTATTGCGGATATGAATTTAGTATGGAAACTGCAGATTGCCGTGCGGCAACCGTCTATGGCCGGCCTTAGGCAAACAAGAGTGTATTCGCTATTTTTTCACACGGTTATGTTATTTAACTTAAAACCACCCATATCTTTATTTCTCCAACCAATAAATTAAATTCGGTTCCATTTTAATGTATCAAAGTTCTCTTACCAGCTCATCCTTTTTCCGGAATCCGGAGAAACATATGACGGCGCCGCGCATGGCGAGCGAGTACAGCGGGCGCGCGTTGGCCGGCGGCGGCTCCTCGCGCGCTGACAGCTGCAGCACCGCCGTCGGGCCCAGCACCCTGCGCACAAGAGATAGAGAGAATGAGCCACATTGGTGCGTTGTCGTGTAATGAGTATCTAAATCCTTTGAATTTATATGGCTGCAAATTAAAGCGCGCACGTTGTAGAAGTGCTCTACATTTGCAATTTTACCCTAAGAGTGAAACAAGATAAGCTGTCGGGGCATACTGTGGTTTGATACAAAACCAGCAGGAATGTTTCATGATTCATATGTTGTGTGGATATGGGAACTTCTTGGGTTGGCTTAAGAAATCTGAAATACTCAAAAGACTGCTTTAAGTCTATTTACGTTTACTGTTACATGGTAGAGATTGATGATTTATTCTCACACCATTAAGGAAACAGACAGACTAAAAAAAAAAAACAAAACGATTGCGCTATTTTCGTCCAATGTCATCTAAATCCGATAAAACCATTGTCAAAAATCTACAAACCTGCGTGTGCGGGTCGGAAAACTACTCCAATTAAATCATTTTCCTTAAATTATTATAATGGAACATTCTCTAACTAACCTTAGATGGTTAACAAAAATAGCTCAACTGGAGTACATGTTATAACGGTTCCGAAAATAGCGACCCCATGCGACAATGTCCAGGAAAGACAACTTCCGTCCCGACTCGGGACTAGACAAAACGAACCGGAAGAAACGTTTCGGTTATAATTAGACGTGTGTAAAGTTCATTTGGATGTACTACGAGTTTTTAAAAGTAATTTGCATGATTATAATAAGATAGTAAACAATATCTCTAATTTTCTGTCCAAAATACCCTAATATTTAACATTGTGATGACTTATGACCTTAATATTTCATTGTTCTTGAATCTTGATACATTAGCTCCTATTAGGATGGTATTTGCGAAAAGCATAAATTAGATTTAATAGGTTAAATCAATGTTAATATCGAGAGCTATGCGGATTGAACTTTTAAATTGACGTTGAATTGGTCGAGCGGCGCCGTGACGTGCGCGGTGCGGTGCGCGGCGTGCGCGGTGCGGCCGTGACGTCACACGGCTTATCCCGATAGAAATAGTACTGACGAATTACATTCCGAATTCCTGAAATACGGAATGCTAGCAATCATACAGATAAAATAAAGATTATTCACTCAATGAATAATTAGTCTGCGGCCGTTTGTTTTCCGAGAACACAAACTACAAGGTATTTTACGTTTTCCATCTAAAACAATATTCGTCAACAATCATACATGTTAGTAATATTACTAATAAATACAAAATTACAAATCTGAAGTGTTTCAGACTTCAACTATTTCTCAATTCAACAATATTTATGAAAACCAAAATCTACTGATGCATCGAGATATTTTATTCGTAACAATAGCAGATCAAGTTTTGAATATAGAAGATCAAGTTAAGTATCATATTTTTATGATCGGGTCATGCAAATAACAATGTCGTTATTCAAGAGGTACAGACGTCAATCGTTATCAGAGGTATGCAAAAGCCAACAGCTATAAAATTGTATCAAGTCACCAAGTGATAGTAAAACAATTTTCAATTCCTTCAAATGTATAAAATTTCTAAATATGGGGAACTGACACCGTTTATGATCTTGATCTGATCTGATGATGCTCTAGTTCTAGGAACCAACAAAAAGGTAAATAATATAAAAAATATACTAAGATGACCGAGAATAATACGACAGAAAAGAAAAATATATTGAAGAATCAGAATACCAAATTATATCAAATTCGTTAAAGCAACTGTGCGGTTATGACCGATAGGTGTTAATGAAATGTGTAACATACAATAATTCAATTAAAATTGAAATAATAAACCTTGCGTTTGAATTGTTAAAATCGTGTCGGATCAACTAAATCAAGGTCTACACAATAACAGATAATGGGTAAAACCAATTTACAGTTAGAATACTTGCGCCGGCTTCAATATGCTATCGATTTAAATTCGCAATAAAATGTTATGGCGGCTACATATATGCGTATAGAGAACTCACGATAGAGAAGCGTGCACCAACAAATTCCTCAGCATAATATACAAGTTTTATTGCCTATAGGCTATTATGTATCCTCGGAGAACTTATAAAATGCAACATACAATGACACAATTTTTCTTTAAATAAATTACGAAAAAAAACACCATTTTTTTATAATTCGATAACACCATATTTGAAGTCAAAAGACACGTTGATAATACTGTTTATTGGGCTTCTGATCTGGATCTGGATACAGTTTCTAAGGTTTTCCGTGACGAATCAAAATCAATTACAAAGGTTCTGATTGCAACTATTATAAAACGAAGGAATTAAACACAATGTGCAGTATCTCATCTGGATTCTGAAATTGAGCGCGACCTGAACAATATTTAGCTCAATACGAACCGGGAAGTAGGTTGATTACAACTTTTAAAATTCCATTTCAGGCAAATATAACCGGGACACAAAGACCAAAATAAAAGAGTAAAGGTACCTAACCCCAAAAAATAATTATTGGCTTATTGATCTCAAATCTATCAAAGCGGAAGAGTTTGTTTGTTTGTTTGTTTGTTTGTTTGAACGCGCTAATCTCAGGAACTATTGGTCCGATTTAAAAAAAAATTGATTTATCGAGGAAGGCTATATTTTATCACGCTAAGACTAATAGGAGCGAAGAAATAGAGGAAAATGTGGAAAAAACGGGGGGAAATTATTTGAAAGGGCTTATTTGAACGCGCTAATCTCAGGAACTACTGGTCCGATTTGAAAAATTATTTCAGTGTTAGATAGCCCATTTATCGAGGAAGGCTATAGGCTATATTTTATCACGCTAAGACTAATAGGAGCTAAAAAATAGAAGAAAATGTGGAAAAAACGGGGAAAATTATTTGAAAGGGCTTATCTCACGAACTACTACAGCAATTTTTCTGTTATTTGGGTCAGATAAGAAGTAGACCACGTGAAGGATCATAGGCGAAGCCGCGCGGAACGTCTAGTGTAATATATATGTCTTATACAAAATTAAACAGAGATAAGTATCTGTTATAGTAACCAGTAACAACATTGAGTTTAATTCAGTCACAAGTAAAAAAGCAACTTCTTTATGAAATGCTCTACACCTCACATAGAATTTGCGAATAATCAAGATTCCTTTATCACATTAATTGTGAAATGATGACATAGTAACGAAGCAGCTGCAGAAACTAAATTTATAGCGTGTTATTATATTTTGGTCGGTTGCTTTTTTGAAAAGAATTCTGTTTCCTACATAAATAAAGGAGGCACGAATTTGTACAAAACAGCGTATTTATCTTAACCGGTTTCTGAATAAATTACAATGAATATTAGTGTTGTGTCATTCTTACATATTATCACTCTTAGAAAATATAGAGTCTGGAGCTTCAGTCGATGAATGAGGCGGTTCCTCCTCCTCCGGGGTCGGCGGTAACCGCGTGGGTCCCATCGTCGGACAACAATAATTCACCACTTCACTATACGATCACTATCATACACTAGTCCGCTGAAGATTCCTTATAAACAAATCGCACACGTTAGACTTATTCGCTCTCGGCCTCATCACTGATATCTCGAGATTAACCATTTATATTTTTCTGACCATCGAGCATATTACTATCGCGAACGGCTTCCAAGATTTAACGATCGGCAGAAGATTATTCTTCGCGAGAATTTTAAGACGCAAGCGCTACGTTCTTTGAACGTTCCACGTTTGAAAAACAGTCGCATGGAATGTACAGGCCCGAAATAGCACGCAGCGTCCCGCGACCGCAAGGGCAACCCTCGCGCCGCTCGACGCACCACCCACCACCTACACGTACCTTTATTTACATCCATACGTTTACAGTTCGTACGTACGACGTTTTACTAGCGGAAGGTTTCCCAGGTACAAGAAACTCGACTTGATGGATTACATTTGCATGCCGTAGCGCAGTAAGAATTGACATTCGTGTGTTGCAGCAAATTAACATGAACTTGACACATTTATCACGAAAACTAATAATCTGAAAGTGTGAGAATATTTTGTTGAAAATAATAATAATAATTATTATTTTAATTGCTCATCTTTAGGATTCTTGATATATCTTCATCAGTGAGAATTAGATTTTCCACGTAACATCATAAATGTTATTAATGAGTTATTGTTTCTCCTTAAACATTTATTGAATCCTAATTCCTAAGCCTCTGAGCTCGTAGCCGTGTAAACAGCTTAACATTCCCGACAGCAGCCACATTATTATGCCGTACATACAATAATAATTAATCTCTTCGATTGGCATTTCTCTGATACACTGCATTGAGGTCTTCTCGCAAACAATATAAACGTTGAAATACGAGCTTTGTTAGAGTTCTAAGAAAATATTTCAGCGTAAACACAATTTCAGTGCCGTAAACAAACGCGGAAGAAAATAATAACATTAGTCATCGGTAAAACAAAGGTTCATAGGATATTTTTATGTGCAGCTGAATCGCCTACAACCATGTTTCATGAGTTAAAAAAAACCGGCCAAGTGCGTGTCGGGCCACGCGCAATATAGGGTTCCGTAGTACCGCTAGTTTTTTTAAAATTTTTGTATGGTCATTGAATGTACATTTATAACGTGTTTTACACTACTGACAACATCATCTCAGTTACTTTAAAAGGAATTTGAACGAAAAGTTCCTTTATACTTCGCCGAATACATTTTTTTTAGTTGATCGACTATTACTCAATAACTTATGAAGTCTTCTTCGCCGTGATAGTTTTCCTTTTAAATTCAGCATATTTCCTACTCCCGTGAATCTTAATATTTCACAAACGGATCCCTAAATCGGAAAATTATCTATGAATAATCATGATATTTTTAAAAAACCTATCCAACGACACCCCACACAATGGGGTTGACGGGAAAAAAAATTCATCCCCGCTTGATGTGTAGGGAAGGTACCATAAAAAAAATATTTTTTTATGATTTCATGTACCATTTTGTCGGCATTATTAATATGTGCATTCATGCCAAATTACAGCACTGAAGGTCCTAAAGTCTCTGAGCAAAACCGCGGACAGACAGACAGACAGACAGACAGACAGACATACAGACGGACAGACAGACGGACGGACAGACCGAAACTATAAGGGTTCCTTGTTGACTAAGGAACCCTAAAAATTACATTTGATATCGTATTCTTTACATTTTTACTTCCTAAGTTGTGTAAGGATTCAGGTAAGAACATAAAACTTTGACCAGCCTTCATTATTGTCTGTAGAGCAATTTTTCACCATCTGAATAGTTTGACCGCATATACGAAAATCTATTTCTAGCAATAAAGTATCCATGTTGAGTCGACGACTAGTCTTTTAATAAAATTTTATTGTTGTCAATTGTCCCGCTTTGACCAATTTACGTTTCTCATATTTTACCAGCGACGCGAGTCAGTGCCATCGAAATTTTCATACAATATTTTTTAGTGTTTAAATATTTTGTTGTTAATTTTTGTGCAGGAACCTAGGTAATTACTATTTTAAGCTGAAAAATATATTTAATATAATAAATATAAAAATTCCTTATATATATCCTACTAATATTATAAAGGCGAAAGTTTGTTTGGATGTATGGATGTGTGGATGTATGGATGTATGGATGTTTGTTACTCTTTCACGCAAAAACTGCTATATTATTGTAAAATGAAACTTTACAATAATATAGCTTATACATCAGAATAACACATAGGCTACAATTTTAACCGACTTTCAAAATGGGGGAGGTGTTATGTTCGTTTTTTATATTCAACGATTACTCCGCTGTTTATGAACCGATTTTCAAAATTTTTCTTTTGGTGTACAGAGTATCATCCCAATTTGGTACATATTCACAAAAGTGGTGATCTGATGAAGGGATCCATAAGTAATCGAGGGACTCCTCAAAATTTATATGGAAACATGTGATGACTTCGGTTTCGTGATAAGTAGCCTTAGCATATTATGCTACCAACAAGTAAGATTTTGCACCAAGGTATACCATGGTAATGGTTGGGAAGGTGCTGAGAGAACTCCTGATTCTTTATAGATACAAGTTTGGGAGTTTCGGCGTTGTTTTAAGAACGGAAAGCATATGCTACTACGCAAATTACATTCATCATCATCATCATCACTACCATATTATACCATATGCATGCATCCTCCCATGATTATGAGCCTATTATGATTTGTGACCCTATTATTGGTACTTTTCATAGTCATTTAGATCGAGATTCGATTTTGTCAAGCGATTTAAAAAATCTATACTTATATTATAAACCTGAAGAGTTTGTTTGTTTGATTGAACGCGCTAATCTCAGGAACTATTGGTCCGATTAAAAAAAAACATTCAGTGTTAGATAGATCATTTATCAAAGAAGGCTATAAGCCAGGGGTTTCCAAACTGTGCGCCGCGGCGCCCTGGTGCGCCGTGGAAAGGCAAGAGGGGCACCGTGAGTCGATCCTCCATCATTATTCGAAACCACAAATATTATAAAATTAAATTATAATATTAATCATAGACGTTCCGCGCGGCTTCGCCCGCGTTAATTAGATATTTCACAGACAAATCAGTCTACAAAAAATAGCCTATGATCCTTCACGTGGTCTTATTCTTATCTGACCCAAATAACAGAAAAATTGCTCTAGTAGTTCGTGAGATAAGCCCTTTCAAATAATTTCCCCCGTTTTT
The DNA here is from genome assembly GCA_905187585.1 of Cyaniris semiargus. NCBI lineage: Eukaryota > Metazoa > Arthropoda > Insecta > Lepidoptera > Lycaenidae > Cyaniris > Cyaniris semiargus. Next base: position 7,634,119 of record LR994554.1, on the reverse strand, counting down.
TCCACATTTTCTTCTATTTCTTTGCTCCTATTAGTCTTAGCGTGATAAAATATAGCCTATAGCCTTCCTCTATAAATGAGCTATCTAACACTGAAAGAATTTTTCAAATCGGACCAGTAGTTCCTGAGATTAGCGCGTTCAAATAAGCCCTTTCAAATAATTTCCCCCCGTTTTTTCCACATGTTCCTCTATTTCTTCGCTCCTATTAGTCTTAGCGTGATAAAATATAGCCTATAGCCTTCCTCGATAAATGGACTATCTAACACTGAAAGAATTTTTCAAATCGGACCAGTAGTTCCTGAGATTAGCGCGTTCAAACAAACAAACAAACAAACAAACAAACAAACTAACAAACTCTTCCGCTTTATAATATTAGTATAGATGTAAAGCTGGTAGACGATTAAATATTTGTTTATTACTATTTACCTGCTTAACCTATCTATAATCATTAAAGGTATTTATTTATGTATCTTTTTTTAATAGCTAGGTAGAGTAGTGACGTGCGCAGTGACAAAATATTTTACGTGTAACTACGCCGCTGAAAAAGATTGGGAACCCCTGCTATAGGCCCTAGCCTACCTGGTTTTTTAAATTTTATGTTGGCAACCCTAGTTGCCAACAAAAAATTTAAAAAACCAGGTTTGAAGTTACAAATTACAAATTTTTGTCGATCGCGGCTAGCCGCGGTAAAGATCGGAACGGCACCTTCAGTTTATCTCCGCTGTTTGTCTATACTTTCGTATTTCTACTGTAGCCGTGCTACGGGTGCATGACGCTATCTAAAAACTATCCAGGACGTCCCAGGACACTAAGAAAACTAGGACATGTCCTGGGAAAACAGGACGGTTGGCAACCCTACTATAGGCTATATATTATTATCACGCTGAAACTAATAGGACCGAAGAAACACAGAGGAAAATGTGGTTCAAACAGGGAAAATGGTTTATCTCACAAACTACTGAAGCAATTTTTATGTTATTCGGCACAGATTATAGAGTAGACCACGTGAAGGGACAAAGCTATTTTGTTGCGGAAAAATGTACGGTTTTCGTAAAATTCCTAATTTACGCGGGCGAAGCCGCGCGGGACATCTAGTTTAGTATATATCTGCTCTAGCTATAGGATCACAAACAAAAAAACGATTATGGCTCCTTAGCCATTTAGCTCTATCTCTTAGCTTTTAGATGGTCGATGTAATTTAGTTACTATCCTGATATTAACTGCAGGTCCTGAAATGGTTTTATCGCCGCTATTATATACCTTTACTAGCGGTCCGATTTCGGGCATACTGATTACTGACCTATATTTCGCTTTGTGTGCTGCATCGAACAGGTCGCCGTCGAAGGGTGTGGTGACTAAGTAGGAGGGCGGGGCCGGCGAGGGTTGAGTCTGGGGCAGGTCCTCCGGCCCTCTGACTGCGGCGACGGGCCCGAGGCGCTCGCAGGCAGCTCGCACGCGCTCGCACTCCAGGCACGACTCGCTCACGAACACCGTACACGCCGTCGAGCCTGCGATCAAACACCATGTCAACCAATAAACCTCACCAATGAAGTCGTGGCTCTTCACGTCGGGACATCATGGATAACCGGAAATGTTTGCGCAGTATGCAGAATCATGGGCAATTATAGACATGCCTCTCTACGTGTTCATCCATCATGAGCTAACGTGGAAAGACCGCATTAGGCGAGGCGCTAAATACAATAATTACAAAGAAATGTATGTTGAAAAATGAAGATTTATCATATTCTTAAGGTTATAATTTTTTTAATGATACAAATTAAAAGCTGGTTAGCAACAAAGATCATTCAAACATGATGACAACTGTAACTCATAAAAAACTGATCTCTGGAGTTCAATATGAACATTGAACAATTAATTATAATATGAATACTGACTACTCGGCTATATTATGGCTAAATCAGCTGTTCTTCAGAACGTCATAAATCATAATTATATTGATCATTTCTACCTGCTGACTGCTCTATTTTTATGTTGGAGATAACATACTTTTTATCTTATCTAATTTAAATAAAAACGAGTCTGCTAATTATCACTAGACTTAAAGAAGACTAGACTGAATAAGCAAATTCTCGGTTTCATATTTCTAATTTCCTAGTCTGTACGTGTAAGTTTCTAAGTAGACAGTAATTATTGTAGACTGAAGATTCTCCATGCGATTTCCTGTAATTAGGCAACTGGTTTCTGAATATCGGTGTCAACAGTGTATCCTTTTCGAGGAGATTCATATGAAAAGCCAATATTTGGGGTTTCTACGAAACATTTTCGGGGTAAAGAGATCCCTGAATAAATTCTCTTGTGATTTTCTTTACACTCATTGTCGATAAACATATTATAACGTTGGATGTATCGGTGGCTGTGATTTTGTAATTACCACAAAAATAATGAACCGCCTTGGCTGACGCACACTTGGGCGTCACAAACGGGAGCTTCAGCAATCAGCGCAAACACTAATCTAAATATAGAGGTATCTGGTCAAATTCCAAAGAAGGATATTTAATGTTTTGCACGAGGAAGTCGTGAACTTTAAACAAGATTTATCTGATTACGACAAATCGCCTTGAAGAGAACCAGACGACTGTGCTCAATGTTTTCTTTGGTCGTTTCAAAATTATACAAATGTTTTGGTTACGTAAGCTGCGATTAGAATTACGGCGCCAGAAGAATATGAATACGGAGAATGATTTGAAAAGCGTTAATAAACTAGGCACTTTCTTTCATTTGAGACATGTATTGTATACTATGGTAAAAACGGCCTAGTGCGAGTGGGACTTTTGGCGAGTCCGGAGGGTTCTTTACAAAATGACTAAATTATCATGTTTATTGTATTTAAGCTCCCTAAGTAGAAAAGTTTTTGATTTAATTCCTTTTTATGCTATTATGGTTATAGAGACACAAGCGATTGCAGATATAAAAAGGCGTAAGTAGTTCCAACCAAAAAGGGAGAACGTTATGGGCAATTTAAAGAAGATGAACGAGATTTCGAGGAGTAGCCTGTAGCAGTAAGATATCCAAAACTCAAAGAAATCGGTATTTTCTATATTCTCATTTCTCAGGGATATCAAATCTAAGCCCTTGCTTAGAGTTGGGCATCTTGGAGCACTAGATCAAAGATGAAATCGTTAAGGGCTACTTTTACATACTAAACTCTTTAGGGACAATAGCTTGGATAAACTTATTGGACAAGGACACACAAACCTCGCGTTTGTGGATCTCGTTATAAACTTATTTGTTAATAAAAGATGTAATATGTTTATCGAGGTAGAGTCGCGTTCACGCGCTGCTTTAGCGGTTCAGGGCCGGTGAGTCACGCCGCACGGGAACACCCGCCACTTTTGGCATCCACTAGGTAAAACTTTACTATGAAGTACGAGCGACATTCACCTGTATGATGTCTCATTAATAATGATTGAAACAGACACTTGTGAGCAGAAGGAACCATAATATGTTAACGGTAATTACCTAGAAGCGAATCGCCCGCACGAAGCCTAAAGGTATAAGTTCACTGACTGCTTCCACCGTAACAGTAGAAGCCTAATAATAGGTTAAGATAATGCAAGGTAGTTAATAACTTTTCAGAAAATGAGCAGTTGAATTATCTCGTTGATAGTGCCCTATTATAAAATAATACATAACATACTGTGCATAATCTATTTTTTTTTTATCAAAAGAACATTATTATGTAATATGGATCACCTAACTATTATAAACTAATTAACTAACAATGTGTCCCGACACCGGTGTCCGATCCTTTAATGTCATGATGTATGGCATATTTTATCGACAAATTGGCTCTCAAATTTTTTCTCTCTCTCACGGCTGTAAACTGGCAGCCATTTTAGTTTTTCTCGGGCTTTCACACTAATCTGACCAATACGTCTCATGTAAGGCTGCCTTCACATTATGTCGCGGGTAGCGCCGCAGCCGCGCTGCAGCCGCGCGGCTGCGGCGGTACCCGCGACATAATGTGAAGGCAGTCTAAATATCCTATGAAGAAAAAAAAGGTCTCATAATAGCTAAACTTGTGGACTACGCTTACACAGGCAATATGTTATGAATTTCGTGGAATTAAACATAGAAAAACCAAAGTTTAAGGAAAAAAAAATGTGTACTTTTTAATTAACCCGTTGATCGTTGAAAAACGAGACAATAGCTTATCTATTGTTATCGCGGCCGGATGTGGCCGCTTAGGGCTTGATGAATTAATGGCTTTTTGTGAAAAATCTAGCGCATTAAACTAGTACTTTTTTTATTTTAAAAAGATAGAGGAGATTTTTATCTTAAATAAATTTCTTTACTTCTATGCTCTAAGTCAGATAGTTTAGAAGTTAAAACGATTTTCTTATGAAGTATTGGTCAGATTAGTATGAAAGTCAGAGAATTTTTTTTTTCAAGTTTCAGAAAAAATTTTGATAACCAATAATATTTTGTGAATAAAATATGCCATACATCATAACATTAAAGGATCGGACACCGGTGTTAGAAGACATTGCATAATATACATATATATTATAGCACTGCACAAAGATGACCAAGGACCTAGGTTGTTACCAGTTCATCATCTTAAGCTTGGAGGAAATGACTAAGATTTTTGGAACTCTGGCCCTAGTTTAGAAGATCCCACCATGGTGCATGTTACTAGAATTTTTCCTTGGGAGCAATGTTTCATATTACCACCAACAATCCCACAATCTGATGATCTGTTCGCATGTTCCCTTTTTTATACTTTTATGTCAATGCTGGCTAGTTCTTACCATACGGTTTTCCTATTGGAAAAATATCTTAGTTTTTAGCTTGTAACTACCTTATATTATTGTAATTAGTTTTTTTTTTTTTTAAACATTGTTAAAACTTTTAATAATGCCAATAAGCATGAGTATAGCTATGACTTTAGCAACACAAATTATTTATGATTATGATGTCATAATGCAACCTTGTAATAAAAGGTTTTGTTGAATTCCAATCCCAAATTTCATGCAAATAATAATAATATTATGAAAAAAACAATCAAAATTTCTAGAATAATTTATTGAACCAGAGTGATCATCACACTTGAGTTATATCATTTGTATGAGAGCAAGCTTGTAAAACATTCTCTGTCCAACTTCAAATGAAGCAAAAACCAGCACAGAGACGTATATATTTCAGCCTATAATGCTCAGTAGGCCTACTACGAAACCGTTTTGAGACTTAAACAATCGGACGAGAATGCCGCGTCCTGCTCTAACAACGTCATTTCACTTTTGTTACAGAAGGATGCGGCATTCTCGTTTGATTATTTGAGTCTCAAAACCGTTTCATGGTACGGCCCCTGTTTCTGGTTTGATTTTGTGTGTCAAAGCCACCTCAGAAACTGGAAGAATAAATCAAAAATTTATGTTATAGCAACACATCAAAATGGGAAAAATAATTCTTTATCACTCATGTGATCATTTTCATGCACACTCACATCCTCCACCAAGGTATGTCCGCAGCTGTTCTACCAACGCTAGCATGGTTGGCGTCTATGTTGCAAGCAATGCTTTATGCCATCTGCTAAAGCTGAGCCTACCAATATTAAAATATTTTAGGTAATTCAGATGCTTTAGTTAGGACCATCATATTATTTTAATATTGAATTGAACATTCTCATAAACTTTAACCATGGATTTACCAACAGTAAAAACAAACCAATCAGCTATTATATATATATATATATATATATATATATATATGAAAAAAAAATTAACTACGAGGACTGTCCTCATGTGGCCAAAAGTTATATCAAATGTTAAATTTCTTAAAATGTTTAAGAAGATTTTAATATCACAAGTGCAAGCTGAAGTGGAAGTGGGCGGGTCACGTTAGCCGCATGCATCCCGACCGCTGGGCAACGGTCTCAACAGAGTGGGCACCCGAAGATGGATGTCGCTGCCGTGGCCGGCTTAGAAAAAGGTGGCGTGATGAGCTGGAGGCATACCAGCTAGGCTGGCTATCGGTGGCGCAGGAGAGAGAACAGTGGAAGATCCTGGGGGAGGCCTTTGCCTAGCAGTGGGACACTATAGGCTTATTAAAAAAAAGTGCAAAAGAGTAGGGCTAGACTTTATTTTTGGGCATAGTTGTTAAGTTAAATTAATTTTTGCATAATTATTGTTTTAGTACAATTATGAATAATATTTGTTTTGTAGGAGTGTCAACATACTATAAAAGCTTGGCATTTTATCAAAAAGAGAAAATTGTTTTTGGTAGCTTAAATACAGTACATTATAATTCTATTTATACATAATTATTAGGAAAGAGAGAAACAGTACTGATTTTTAAAAATCTATATTTGATTTTAAAGAATCCGAGGACAGGAGAACTTTAATTGAATACATTTACAATCATTTTAAAAGTAGTTTAAAATATAAGAAATAACATTTTATGACACAAATACAACCAACAAGAAGATATAGTCGCATTGACAATAACTATATTGGCAATAGTGAATATTGGTAGTTCCTTTTAGTTTTTAACAATTGCTTAAATATGAATGTTTTTAAAAAAATATTTTGTAATGATTTGAGGAATGAATTCTGATCAATGCTCCCAAAAATGGAGTCTTCTTGGTATTTATTAAAAATGATATAGTACTTACATTATTATAATATTTCATATAATTTATCAGGTAATATGTACTGAAATAATTTTTTTTTTATTTCCAGCTCTTAGACCTCATTACATTCCAAAGTTTCTCGTTTCATGATCACATTAAACCCATGAAATTATGTAACAAAAATAGAATAGATCGTCCAAAGGATACGTAAAGGACTAAGAAACATATAATAACACAGGTAAGCTATACTAAAATTTGTATGCAAGAGAGAGTCGAATAAAACGTACCTATGTAAACTAATGTAGTTTTCGTTTGGTTTGCGTTATTTGTAAATATACCAAGCACTGACTTTGTTGACTTCCAAAAATGCTCGTTCTACACAACTATTACAAGATAGTATATTTGAAAATTTGTATTTAAAATGCGTAATCAGTAAGTAAATAAATTAAAACATTACCATCAATTTCTGAATTTTTGTCAGTTGCTATAGTGCTTCCTGTTTGTGACATGCCCTTAGACGATTCTGTACCGTCCATCTTGCGTGCCTCAAAACTCAACACATCAATCACACTACATTAATCACACAACCCTTAAAAACTATCTCACGATTAATCACTGCACTAATAAAACTTCTCGCTTTTCTATTAAAAATGATAAATTAGTCCAAAACATTTCTGAAATCTAGAAACTGAGCGATTACGAAGTGAGCACATAAATTCCATTTTCCACCAAAAAAATTAAGCTTGACAAAATGAATAATGACAACCAACTGACATTTTAAATTCGCTTTGACGGTTAAGCATAGACAATAATAATATTTTTAAACGTTTTATTTTAGTGGCCGCGGAAAAAAAATTAAGTTTTCACTTTTCAAATTTCACATTAGCATTGACATAAGAAACTAATATTAGTGATTATATAATTATTTATGGATGTAACGATGTATGAATTTATAATATTTATAAATTCAAAGACTCTGACCTAAATTCTAAAAATGAAGTAGAATAAAACATCCTGCATCGATTTATATAAAAAATTGAAAAAAAAAACAATACCTTACCGACAAGTTATGTGAAATTTTGTATCAAAGATAAACATATTTTTTTTATGAAATAAGGGTGCAAGCGAGCAAACAGGTCACCTGATGGAAAGCAACTTCCATCGCCCATGGACACTCGCAGGCCGCAGCATCAGAAGAGCTCTAGGTGCATTGCTGGCCTTTTAAGAGGGAGTAGGGTAATAAGGTAGGGGGAGTGTAGGGAAGGAAATAGGGGAGGGAAGGGAAGGAAATAGGGGAGGGTAGGGAAGGGAAAAGGGTAGGGGATTGGGCCTCCGGTAAACTCACTCACTCGGCGAAACACAGCGCAAGCGCTGTTTCACACCGGTTTTCTGTGAGCCCGTGGTATTTCTCCGGTCGAGCCGGCCTATTCGTGCCGAAGCATGGCTTTTTTTAAGCCCAAAAAAAGTGGGTTCATCGGAAATTTATGAAAACTATCTATCTGAATGGTGATACATCTGTTAAGGTGCGACAACTCAAGCCTTTAATCAACCTTTATTGCGCGTGGGCGGGGGCGCTGCTGGTAAAGAAGAACTGTCAAAAATGTCGTTTTTGTATGATGGCAGCGTTAGTTCCCTGCAAATATAAAAATTTATCCAATGATCAAGGATATTTTTTGAAAATCTGCCATCAAAATTTGCCATCAGATCCTGGTAGACCTATAATTTCTAATTTGTGAGAAAACCTCGGAAAGCTTGAGTTTAGACTTTAGTCATGACTCATGAGTCATGACTCATATGAGTGCTCATGCCTCATCCAGTCTCCGCTTTGGGTGAGGTTTGAGAATTTTTTGGGAAGCTGAAAAAAAAAGTTGCAATCTTTGGTATCTGTCAAACGTATGTCAAAGTCAGTCAAACTGTGCATTTGATATTTGATAACTGTCATGGATGTCATGAAAATACTGAAAAGCGAAAGCTATTGAAAATAATAATCACAAAAAGCTCAGTTACTTTGTCTAGTATCACTATGCCACAATTAATAACAATATTAGATTGAATTTGTATGCAAATTTTGTGTCGTTTTCTATTATAAATTTTCTAGGCTGGCATAGAAATTGTTTACACAAATTATAATATTTTCTGCAGAGCAATACCTATTGTTATTTAGATAAGATAGCAACAATTGTGAATGTGTACGTAGACTGATAAAATGATGGAGATGATTCCTTGTTAAAGAAAACATATTTGAATTTAATAGTGCCATATTCTTGTTTCGGAGGAATACATAACATGGAACATTTTGGTTTATCACATATTTTGTATGAGCCAGATAAATATAGTCCCGATACTTTGGACCTAGTAGTCGACGAAGAAGCTCGAGAATATTGGCTCAATACCTGCGAAAAACTTGTAGATAAATATGTGAATTTTGCACTAACAAAAAAGGAAGATCCCACTGTTGAAATAAGAGTGTTGAAATTTAAAACATGCTATATTGAAGCTTTGAAGGAGCTAAGAATAAATCCACTGTAAGTTTTTCACCAATGCTTAAATCAATCAGTTTTCAACCAATTTTAAAAATATTTTTTCTGTTTTAGTGCCCAAGGACAGTTAACAATAAGGTTACTCTTGGACATAAATGAGACTTGCCTTCGTTCTCAAGGCTTTTTTGATTTATGGAAAGAACAAAAGAAATATGAAAATGAAGCTGCTCTTTCCGCACTCGCAGTTCGTATAGCTGAGATAGATGCTTTACCAGATGAAAGACAAAAATGGACAGAAATTTGCAAGGGAGTTGTAGCCGGTAATAATGATATTATGCAACTAATATTTTATTACAATATTTTAATGTCTATTATGTTATAGAAAATACTTCCACCTCCAGGTAATATGTTTGATTGGGGAGCTCAAGCTGTTACATCTATATTAGACTGTGGGCTGTATGTAGCCCTGGAGAAAATACAAAAAAGGCCATGGCTATTTGATGGCTTAGAAAAATGGATCCAAAAATTAGAGGTACATAATTTAATTTTATTCTTTTTACACCATTACATACACTTTGTAGAAGTTGTATAAAATTTTTTTTGTTTTCAGAATACTGTACATCACTGTGCCGCTGTCTTTGTGGACAACAGTGGTGTGGATATAGTTTTAGGGATTTTACCTTTTGTAAGAGCCCTGCTACTTCGAGGCACATCTGTTATTCTATGTGCCAACGAATGGCCAGCACTCAATGATGTCACATTTGTTGAATTGGAGGAAACCTTGCAACACGCATCCCTTATCTGTCCAGTTATAGCTGCTGCTCTCGCTGCTGGTAACTTAGTTGTTAGATCCAATGGTCAAAGAGGTCCTTGTTTGGATTTAAGAACAATAAGTGTAGGTAAGATAAACCTTTGGAGATAATCATTAACTGTGCTTTTTATTATTACTAATATATTCTAGTCTTTTCTTAAATTTACTAGCTTCTGTGAAATGGTATTCCTGCCATAGAAACTGTAAATTGATCTGCATTGTAAAATCCTTTCTTAGTGGATGCCTACATCATGAGAAGAACATGTGTGCAAAATTTCAAGTTTCTTGTTCTTTGGGTTTGGCCTGTATATAGATAGTTGATGAAAATGGTTGTTCTTTTCAGGGCTCAGTACTGAAATGAAAAAGCGTGGAGTTGACCTAATTGTGTTAGAGGGAATGGGAAGAGCACTGCACACAAATTTTAATGCGCGTCTCTCTGTAGATGCCCTTAAATTAGCAGTAGTCAAAAATGCTTGGTTAGCTCAACGTCTTGGTGGTCCACTATTCTCTGTCATTTTTATTTATGAAGACAAACCTGTTGAAACATAACATTCTACAGATTTTAAAATTTTTGCAGTATTTTTTTTATCTTTGAATCCATTAAAGTTTTTAAAGTTTTGTGTCAGTTTTTAATGGCATTGTAATTTGTATAGAATATTAACATATTACCTGATTTTTGAAAATGTAAATAACATTGTTGTTTTTGGTTACTATTAATAAAATAATAGGCCATAAAATATTTTGTATATTTATTTATTAAATAAAAAGAAACCATTGTGTTTAGTATCTAATGAATATAAATTTCATGATTTATAAAAGGATGCTAAACCTAATGGAATTTAAGTCGGAAATTAGTCTAACAACAACCTGTATAATATTTTTCTTACCATGTTATAACAAAGGTTGTGAGGAAAACAAGGCATTTTTAAAACATTAAGAATGCTTCTATTTTCTCATTACATTGAACAATCCTTAATGGTAATACATTTCAGTTAGACTAAGTTATGAAGAAACCTCCCCAAAATCAACAAATTTTATGAAGCCTATGAATCATACACTAAAAACTTCATCTTACTTAGGTATAATCACTACATAGATATATTAAGATCTGTTGAGCCAAGCAATGACCTTGAACAGAATGTATGCAATGCTTATTGCATAAGCAATCTTTTCTTTCTGTTGTCTTTGCAACTGCTCAGCCTCTATCGCCATCACTCGGCGGTTTAGTTTCACGATCTGCCGGCGCAAGTGAACCATCTCTTCCGCAGTAGATAAACCCTCGCCATTTCCCATTGGAGGAGATGGGTCTCTGAAAAATTCATATCTTGAATTACTAAAGTCAACACCTCCTTCATTTAACTTTTAAGATTCCACACAGTAATCCTTGTTTAAAGGATTAAAAATTTATTGTTTAAGTAGAAATTATTTAATTCCATGAACTGTTCTTAAGGGTAACAAAATAATTTTAATTAACATTTCATTGTCCTAAAACATCTTTGTCTGTGTGTGTGTCATGAAGGTATTGTTTTATGTTTGCTAATCAATATAATATAAACAGACTTATTAAGTCATCAAACTTTATTTACTCTGCACCCTACAAGAATTGACAATAAAATGATAAGTCCAGTTGTGCTGATTAAAATCCTTCGATTGTTGATTCTTGGAAATCTATTGTTATTCTATTGTTGTCGCGATCACCGGTGGCGGTGATCTTATGGGGCTTGATAGGTTAAGTATAACTTAAGTTTTTATTTTTAGAAAGCTTTATATTTTATCCACTTTCAACAAAATTTTAAAGATCTTAAAAATTTAAAAAAAAATACCTTAAGACCAGACGTGATTCAGTCATTGTTGAGTCATTGAAGTGATCAATCCCCGATAAAGCTGATCGGGCTCCATCGCCTTGAGAACGAGTCGATTGCACATGTTTTGGTGGAGAGTTGGGTGTCCCCAAAGGAAAATCATCAGCAGAAGGAAAATAGTGCTGGTCGAGTGTTATGATGCGAGGAGGTGTGCTCACACGTATCATGCCAGGGTCAGTCGGCAAAACTGCATTATCCAATTGAATTTCTCTTGGAGTGGCCTTAGTTCCTGTAAATGATGTTAATGATTTTATTTTTTAAGTTTATACAAAATTTTAATGAGACATTTGAGATAAAAATAAAGATAGTGACATGCTTAAAAAATAAAATATGTCTATTACACATGGACACAAAAACATAATTACTTACATAAAGTTTCGTCTAAAGTAGTAAAAAGCAAGCAAACTATTTATCATAATAACAATGTAAAATGTTTGAGGGTAATTGAGAAATATTTACCAAGATGCTGATCTTGTCCAACAACTAAAATTCTCTCTGGCACTTTCATATCAAACTTTTCGTTGGCATAATCCCATCCAGTAACCATACCATTTGGCGTACTTTCGTCATCGAAGTCACCAGTTGCCTAAAATTAAATTTATTAGGTATTAGATTCTCACCCACTGTACACCAGCAATACAAACATTGTGCTTCTTTTTAATACTGTCTGATTATTTAGGGAAACTATCATACAAAATTACGTACCTTGATTCTTTGTGGCACAGTCATGTTGTGGCTTATTAGTCTTGTATAGGATTCTTCAGGGGGGTACTGCATGATCATTAATTTAATAAGTAGCAGATTAATATTGGTCGTTTCTAAAATCAGAGATGTATGTATACTACATGAACAACTTCACGTCTAAATGCAAATAGATAACTCTGAAAGAAAAATAATATTGTATCACTAATCACTATCCTTGCTGTCAATAGAAATTTATCATATCAATACAAAGAGGATTCTTTAACAATTTTGCGTTTACAAAAAATGCTCTATAATAATATACAGCACAAAAACTTTCTTACACGTTAGAAGTTTAAATATTCTTTTTATTATATACCTAGTTCTAAACAATAAAATATTTCAACGATTTTATGCAAAAAGTCGAAACTTGCAAGCAAATGACATAGCTGTCAAGTGTCATAAAATCAATGGCTGTCACCTTGAAATCAAATGACATAATAACGTTTTTACCACAGATTAAGGATATAGGTAGATGGCTTCTTAGCTCGCCAGCGCGTGGCCATTTTATGCTTGTGTGCAATTGCCGTAGTGTGCGTGTAGGGATGGGCGTTTAACTGCTTGTATATCGATAAAAATATAAAATTAGAATACAGCTATCGACCAATAGTCGACCATAATTGTATGTTATAGATTTTTATTAAACGACATCAAAAAAATCAAATTATCAATTCGACCCGCATGTTTAATGTTGGATATATTATGCTCATTAAATTAGAAGTCGCTTTCAATTTAGTGAAAAGATATTATTTTATTTATAAAATATTTAAGTATATAATTACACTCTTATATAATAGTTAAAAATATACATAACCAGCTATGTCCCGCGGTGTTACCCGCGGTTTAAGTGATATATAATAAAAGACTTTGAAAAGTAAGTACCAATAATAGGGTCAAAACAGGACGATACATGGCTCTATAATGGTTTATGGTAGTAATGATGATGATGAATGTAATTTGCATAGTAGCATATTATGCTTTCCGTTGTTAAAACAACGTCGAAACTCCCAAACTTGTATCTATAAAGAGTCAGGAGTTCTCTCAGCACCTTCCAAACCATGGTATACCTTGGTGCAAAATCTTGCTTGTTGGTAGCATATGCTTAGAATACTGCTCACGCAAGCTCCCTTCATCAGGTCACCACTTTTATGAATATGGTACCAAATTAGGATGATAACCTATACACCAAAAGAAAAATTTTGAAAATCGGTTCACAAACAGCGGAGTAATCGTTGAAGATAAAAAAACGAATATAACACCTCCTCCATTTCGAAAGTCGGATAAAATTGTAGCCTATGTGTTATTCTGATGTATAAGCTATATTATTGTAAAGTTTCACTTTACAATAATATAGCAGTTTTTGCGTGAAAGAGTAACAAACATCCATACATCCGTACATACATACATACATCCAAACTTTCGCCTTTATAATATTAGTAGGATATGTATACTCCATAAGCCACGAAGGCTTGTCTGGAGTGTAATATCAATAAAATCAACAGTTTTTACATAAACTACAGAAGAACCAATATACTTTATTATACTTAGCTATTAAGCAACAATTTTGTAAAATAACAATTACTATGTATTATCGTAGAAATAAAGACGTTAAAGCATTGGATACTGGTGACGGGACACATAATAATATAATGTGTCCACTGTCCCAACACCAGTATCCGATCCTTCAAGTCAATAAAATATGCCATACATAATAACATGTAAGGATCGGACACCGGTGTTAGGACACATTATACACATATTAAAAAATTTGAAATTAAATGAAAAATATTCAAACATAAGGTTTTATTGAATATGTTCTTAGTCGCAGCTTTTGAAGTAAATATAATATTAACTTCCTTATAGGTTCTCAATCGTCATCATCATCACATTGACCTCTTCTCTAGGAGCATTTCTTTAACCTAAAAAATATTTTGTTTAGTATCAATATTCAAAGAGTATTTATTCCATTTTTTGCACTGTATAACAAAATTTGGACATGTCAAGATTTAAATGAAAAAATATGAAATTAGCAATTTTTAAATATGGTTTACGGGGAAGGTTGTCTGCTTTATAATTATTGGACTCTGTTTGATGACTGCATTTGTGTATCATGCTACAAAAAATTACGTATTGAGATATAAATGCAGTCATGTTCTTTAGATCATTTAAAACGGCATCCATAACTTAAAAAATGTGGGTTGACCCACAATTAATGCTTAACTGCGAGTATACGAGTATTGAATACTTAAATTCATATTATAAAAATATAAACTTTAGCTAACCTTAGTATGCCTCGAAAACACTATAAACAGTTGACAACAGTCTCCTTAACGGGGAGGTCTCCTGAAGGTGGTAGTGATAATGGGGGATTTTCCTCACTTAAACCATCCCTCCTCACTCCATCTCACCACCTCGAAGAATACTCGGTTATAATCTTAACTTAAAAATAATATTATCTTCATTATAGGTCTCTCCGTCATCATCATCATATTGAACTCTTCTTTAGAAGCATTCCAAAAACCTAAAAAAATAGTTGGTTTAGTGTCATTACATGTACTTAATACTATAAAATATAGACATATATAATATTGTATACGGGGCAATATGCTTATGTAAGTTGTCCATACTTAACCCATCAAGCCCCAAGCGGAACCCAGGTGCCGCATAACAAGTGAATATCTATTGTGTCTGGTATTCGACGATCGAGGTATTAAATTTATTTTATTAAATGATTGTGACTTTAGCCTTATTAAAATTTTACATTTTATTAAAAAAGAATAATGCCAGGATAAAATTTCAAAAAGTAGATCCAAACTTGGATTGTTACTTGTAACGATTTGAGTACTTACAGGGGGGAGGTGTGAGAGCTGTTAATCATTTTACTCTTCGTTAGAACTTTTTTATTTCAATAAAATCATTGTTTCAAACTTACGTTTGACATGATCATCCCAATATTGTGATGTCTTTATAAGGGAGTAAGAAACTAGCGTCTAAATATTTCTGTTCGTCGTTTATTTTGAAGCATTTTCAAATCCTGAAAAAAAAACATTTAGTCCATGACAGTATTTTTATCGATATAATATAATATACTTCAAGCAAGGTGCATCCTTAAAGTACACGTAAAAAGCTATGCCATATTTGTAGCGAAATTATTACTTGATGTGACATTTTTATCACTAATGCCATAAACAGCATGATTAAGGGATTATTAAACTTATAAATTTTCTTTTTAGCTTACAAAAATACCGATTGATAAGCCTAAAAAACGTTGTTGAAAACTTACGTATGTTATGTTAATTCCACGTGTTTGAGGCATTCCTTGACCGTTTTTATGGTTTATTATATTATAGCGGAACCACAAAACCCAACAAGATATTGCATTAAACGTTCACTAAACACTTTTATTATCACTTTTTAAACATGAAATATGCAGACCTACTCCTTTGCTATGTCCTGGCTGGTAGGACATAACATTACAGGCTTTTGACGTTTATACACCGATATGAGCTTGCTCTTTCACCCAACTTACTGAATCGTTAGTTAGAAAGAGTAACATTATCAGCTGTCAAAATATAAGGCGCCCTCCTATCATATAACCTCATTGGTTTTTACAATATGTTTATAATAATGAGGCATTTTCTTATTCTTTTAATGAGGCATTTTCTTATTTTTTTAATTTGATTGTCAAACAGTTTTCATTTTAGTAACTAGATGGCGTATGGGTAGACAACTATCGGTAATACCATCATTAATTGCTACAAAACTCGGCAAAAGAATGTAAAACTTAATACATTTCAATTTGAAAAAGACGCAATAATATTGCAACGAATAGGATAGTAAAGTTATTATAACGATGTTTTAGTTAAAACTCACGGAAGAAATAGCCCTATTTACCGTTATTCACACCAAATATCTCAGGAATTATAAATTTTGGTTTTGACAACATCTTACCTGCACTTGTGCAAGATAACTGATATTTAATGGCTAATATTTTACCAATAATGAACATCAAAAACCCAAATAACACCATTTGGGAAAAGATAATAAAAACCACACCAACAATAAAAAGTAGAAGAAGTGTCAAAGTAACATGCCCGCCAAAACTCTTTCAGTTGTCAGTTTTCAGTTTGAAAAATATCACATTATGTCAGCGTGTTTCTAAACTGTTACCAATATACTGGCCTAATCGCTTAGGCCAATGATCGCTTAGGCGTATGTTCTTCGTGAAATTTAAACTAGAGGGACGAAGCAAAAAAACATAGTAATATATGGAAATACAGTCCTGTATATACAGTGCTGCTGGTAAGGAGAACTGTCAAAAATGATGTTTTTGTATGATAGAAGCGTTAGTTCCTTTTCTCGCCACGTTCATAAACAGCCTTGTCGAACTGTATAACAAATACATACAGTTTTATGTTAATATTATGCTAACGGAAACTAGGTTCAAGATATTTTGATTTATGTCACACTTGACAGGACACTGAGATTTTTTAGAAACACAACCCATATGTAGTCAGTGATGCCAACCTGCAGATAATTTCAGATCGGTGGGGAACCAATAGAAAATCTAGAAGTGTCTATCGTCGCGCCGTCTGGTGGAGATCAAAAAAAAGAAAACAACCCATTTGATTGTCAAATGTTTTCTTCATGCTAATCACTTTTTAATAATTCATTTTCACCAAAAAAACTAATATTTTAATATTTTAAGCAATAGAAACCCATAAAAATATGGATTGAAAAATATGCCTTTTAAACGGCGCCGAAAACACTGTCCGCCATAGTGTGACGACATATTTTTTGTATTTTATTATTTTATACTTTCTTTATTGATTTTTTTTATGCTGGCACTTCACATGGCTATTTGTATTTGGGTATTTGATGTATTCGCCAAACAATCACCATGTGTAGATGGTATGTTTGACAAAGTTTTGGCCTTATTTGCCTATTTGACAAATATGACCAATACCAAATACACGTATCCGTACCTTTGTCGGTTTTTGACGCACATCAAAAGAGTCAAATAGGCACTGACCTCCATTATACAAGTACGCTGGACCTATGATACCCACTTTTTTTTGTGCCTATTTGAAGCGGAATCAGCGCCTCCAGTAAGAGGGAAGAGAACTAAATTTGACGTAACTTGCAAATGGCCGCTTAATCGTTATTGGTTGTCATCACTAGTATTAGTTCCAAATACTCCCACTACTGCTATCAGCGCCAATATGGCGACTTACAAACGTCATTTTTACGTCCGTGAGTAATTTGTATTCTGTGTTTTTACGTCAAATTTAGTTCCTATCCCTCCCACTGGGGGAGCTGATTCCGCTTCAAATAGGCACAAAAAATAGCTGTCATTTCAAAGGGTATCATCAGTCCAGCGTTCTTGTATAATGGAGGTCAGTGCAAATAGGCAAGTAAACAAAATCAAGTAAAAGTTTGGTATTTGACGGCCATGTGTGGAAGGTCGTAAAGTAATAATACCTCAATGGTCGTATTTGCCTTTATTTGCTTGTTTGCGTATTCGTCAATAATGTTGCCAAATACAACAAATAGCCAATAGCAAAATATACAAATAGCCATGTGAAGTGCCAGCATTATGACTGTGCTAAACGTACGCGTCTAACAGTGCCAAAAAATTAGAAAAGAATTTAGAAATCATTTGGAGAAAAGTTTTGGCCATTTCATTTCCCAACTACAATAAATGGAAATATTATATAAATAATAAAACTGATGTTTTATTTGAATTATTCAAGAAAATATATTTTTATAATCTTTCCAGGCTTATTCTTATGATTTTTGTACAAATAAACTTACATTTATCGAGGGCGATAAATAAAAGATATTAAATTATTATACTAGTGTGATGACGTCATATCCAAATCGGAAGTACCGCAAAAGCGTTTCGTTTGTGCTGACAAATTAAAAAATATAAAATCATATTTTCAAATCGACTTTATTTATCAATCATAAGCTTTTATTTGATAATAAGGGTGAAATACGGTTTCCTAGGCCAAGTTCAAGTAGCCTATCTATACTGCATAATGCATCGTAATCGGGCCATACAGATACAGGCCTTGTACCATGAAACTGTTTTGAGACTCAAACAATCGGACGAGAATGCCGCGTGACGCGTCCTACTCTAACAAACGTGAAATGACGTTGTTAGAGCAGGACGCGGCATTCTCGTCCGATTGTTTGAGTCTCAAAACAGTTTCGTAGTAGGCCTACAGGCTGCCTACACTCTACAGGCCCTACAGCATACAGTCATGTCGATGCCGAGCCATTTACTCATTTCGTAAATCGTAGCTTTGTATTACTTTGTAGCACTGACCTCCATTATACAAGTACGCGTACTTGTATAATGGAGCTCAGTGCTTTGTAGTGTGCATCATTAACTACGAATTAGGTGTTTTATAACTTTTAGGGGATATTTATGTTTTCTTCTTTTTAACCAAATATTATGCGCAATATTTTGTTCAAAGAAGAAGTAGAAGAGACGTACGTGTATATATTTTTGACATTTGTATGGCAATAATTGACATATATCAAGGGTGTGTTCTAAAACTTTAACAACACACTTGCCGGTGTGATTTGACGGGATTTAAATTTTAATTGGCTTCCGAGACGTCAGGAGCGACTAGCTAGTATACTGTTACGTGCTTAAGAACGCGTTCCAAAATTGAAATGACTCTTGGTGCAAATAATTGTTCAGTTAAAAACTACTTTGTGTTGCAGCAAAACTAATAAATTAATTCATAATTAGTAAAAGTTATGATCTTAAACTTTAATCAAATTAAGTAAATAAATATCTAAAATCAAATGCATCACAATATACAGGACTCACTTATTAAAAAATGAAGCTTACCGGTGTTTGTGCGTTCATATTTCTATGTAACCACGTTTATTTATCTTTTGCTATCGATAACGATGGTCAAAAACGCGAAGAACGCAAATCGAAAGGTGTAACTACATTTGTGAGCGCCAAGTGGGAAGCAACCCCGATAGTACTTGAACTAGCAGAGTATTTAGCTGGCGAGAGCTCAGACTTATTTTGGTCATTTTTTGATGGTGTAAACTCACTTAAAAATGGTTTAGATACCTTGGGTACGTATAAAATCTATCCTTCATAATGAATTGCATTAATTACACCCTCATTTCATTATTTTAGCAGTTTTTATTATGCAATGTTTATAAACATACAAAAGTTTTAATAATTCATCCCAAAATACCATTTTTTTAACAAATATTATAGAACTTAATTGAAAATGTCCTCCGATTTACTTACAGACACAGACAAAGAAATCTATGAAGCCAGTATTGGAGTGGCTAGTACTTTACTTGCACCTGCACAGTTGCGAATGGTCAAACTAGCTCTGTCTATGCATTTAACTTCACCTACAGTACACATGTTTGACCAAATTGCAACACGAAATGGTGCAAAAAATGTAAAATGTGATACCTTTGTTTCTATTGCATCAAGGCAAATTTGTGATAATGATGTTCTGAGAGATGTACTCAAATCTTATGATCAATATGATCCTGTAAGTATTTATTATCCATTTTACTCTTTTGTGTTGTTTAGGGTCATATGTCACCTCGTCTTTAGGTCCAAAAGATTTTGATAATTTGAGTATGTTGATGTTAACATTTTTATCTTAGAGTACAATTAAGTAGTGGTTGATAGAAAAGGAGATGAGGGTGAAGTTTTGTAGAAAAACTATTACCAATAAAAAGAAACACAAACTTAGAATATGTTATACAACAGTTTGTCTTTCATTAGTATAAACATAATGTCCAAATTGAAGATAAGTAGATGAAGTGACTAACATTTTAGGAAAAATCTCTAGGATCAGGAAAATGATTTCCAATCAAAAAATGTGGATTTTATGTATACTTACAAAGTTAGCTAGATGATGAAGTAGGTAACTGGCAAGTTACAAGGTTCATTGGAATTATAATAGAAAAATTAGTAATATAAGTGCCCCTATGTTATATTATCCACTTCATCCACTTAAGTCTTTAATTTGTATGTTGGTATTTTCAGTGGGTATAGATAGTGTACTCGTGCTATATTTTATTGTGTACTAGTAATGGAAGATGTAATATAAATTTATAATTGTTCACCCTGAGAATTACGCCTAACCTAATGAATTAATAGTAATGTTTTTAATTTTTCACTAAAACTATTTTTTTATTTTATCACTTTATATTTCAGCAAGATCATAGACTAGACACATATCTATTGGATCATTCATATCCCAGCAGTGACAACAAAAGCCTAACAGCTATATTATATGGCGAGCTGGGCATGTCAGACTTCAATGCTAAACACAAAATACTTGCTAGTTTTGCTGACAAAGGTGCCATAAATTATGTTGTGAGGTGGAATGTGAAGGTATGTTGTGAAGAAGATCAATAGTTTATTTTTATTTTATAAAAAACAGATATACAATATAATATGTATCAATATGAAGAAGTAAATGTTTTTTCAGGCATTTAAAACTCAAGAATTAGTTGTTATTAACTATAAATGTTGAGTGTGTGAATATGTATGAAACATTATATTTGAATTGCAAATTAGGAAATAATTAAAAGCATTTCTGATTAGGAATAAAATAAACTGATATAATCACTTTTGATTATGTTTGAATAGCATATAACATTATTCTACTTTTTGTATACAGCCTCGAGGGAAACCAAAGTTACGCTTATCTGGCTATGGTGTAGAGTTGCAATTAAAAAGTACAGAATATAAGAGTCAAGATGACACAACTCCTAAAGAGTCTGATGGTGGAGAGACTGCGGAGCCATCTGTGGAGGAAGATGAAAATGATCCACAAAATCAGATTGATGGATTTAATTTTGGAAGACTGAAGTCAGTATAAATTTTACCTAATTTCTCCCAAGGCTTTACACATTTTCGTCTACTACAATAGCTCCGAAATATTTGTGTTTTTTGTAAGCTTAAAGGATTATTCACAATACATTTTGTTTCAGAAATCTTTTCCCTGCTTTACGCACACCCTTGGAAAGGTTCAGACGCCATTTATCCGAAATGAGCGAAGAACTCGAGCCACTGAAAGTGTGGCAGATGCAGGCATTGAGTATGCAGGCCGCCGCTGCCGTCGTGGATGCTCACGACGCGGGAGGCGACGAAGCTTTAAAAGTGCTCACCTCTATCGCTCAGAACTTTCCCATGCAGGTAATGGTGGACTTCAAGTGAACATTGTCGCGAGTTCATAAGATATTAAGCCTAAGTGACTTAAATTTAAAATAATATAGTGAATCCATTAATCCTTCGATCGCGGATTCTTGGAAATGCTATTGTATTCTATTGTTGCTCGTATGGGGCTTGATGGGTTAAAATATGTAAGTAATTATTTTATAAGTATAGATAAAAGGATGGTTTGTCTATATATTCCAAACTTTACTTTGAAAATATTTTTTTCCTATACTAATATTGTTGTTCCAGACTAAGTCCCTTATTCACGTGAATGTACCGAAGGCGATGCGCGATGAAGTACTGTACAATCAAGACATATGGGCGTCGTCTCTGGGGCTCCGGCCTTCTGAACCGTTGCTGCTGGTGTCTGGTGCTCAATATGACGCTGAGGAGGTCGACGCTATGGCCTTACTAGCTGCACTTAGAGAGGACATCGGGCCCATGAATTCATTACATGCATTGGGTATGATTGTGTAGAGCAAATTGGACTATAATAGTATTGCAGTAATTCAATCTCATTTCTTGTTAGTAGGCTGTAACACTTGTAGTAGGTGTTAAATAAAATTATTAGTGAGTAACTTAAAAATATATTACAATAAGTATAGATTAAATTAAATTTAGAATTTAGGAAGCATGGATCGTGGTTCGGTCGTTCACAAAGAATGTACCTTGTTGTACCAATGGTACTTTACTTTCCTGGTGGCTGGAGTGCAGGTGGAGGAGTCCCGGAAGGTAGGTTGTAGATGGGTTAGGTTGCGGAAAAGCAGGACGCAGGCAGGAAGAATTCAGGTAGGATGTAGAAAGGACGCAGGCAGGTAGAATTCGGGTAGGATGTAGGAAGGACGCAGGTAGGTATGTAGCTCTCGCAACGACTGCAGAGCCCGTCGCGGTGATGCCCGTCGCGGTGATTACCGTCCCGGTGATGCCCGTCGTGGTGATGCCCGTCGCGGTGATTACCGTCCCGGTGATGCCTGTCGCGGTGATGCCCGTCGCAGTGATTACCGTCCCGGTGATGCCCGTCGCGGTGATCCCTTGAATCAGCATCCAGACATTTTCATAATTGCCCAGATTCTTACTTTGACTGCGACATCAACTCTTTAAAACTACCAGCCAGACAAGATTGTAAAGTACAGTTATTGCATGCTAGTAATCATTGGTGAGGCAGTCAAAGAACACAAAATAAACAGCAAATACAGAAAAATAAATAATAATCATCATAACGAAATTGACGATGAATAATTATTATAAAGATGAAAATTATAATATCTTCATCATATCATCATCATCATATCAGCCTATATTCGTCCACTGCTGGACATAGGCCTCTCTCAATGAACGCCAAGATGACCGATCTCCTGCTTTCCTAGCCTTGGTCTCCATTCCAGAGTAAGTTTACTCCAGCGATCGTCTGTTCTTCGAGCTACGTGACCAGCCCAGTTCCACTTCAGCGTACTGATTCTCTGCACTATGTCGGTAACTTTAGTTCTTTGACGAATTGTTTCATTTCGAAGCTTATCCGCCAAAGAAACTCCGAGCATAGCGCGCTCCATAGCACGCTGAGCAACGGAAAACTTACGAGCTAGCCCTGCTGTAAAAGGCCAGGTTTATAATATCTTACAAGTTATTAATTAATGTAAAAAAAAAAGACTTATTTCTGATACACAATGAAATAAATATTTACAAGAACTTTCTATACCCATTTAGTTACATTACCTACCATGAATGGTCATATTTATGAAATTGAGTAAAAATAAAAGTGGTTTATAAAGTAATATTTTATATTATTATTTATAAACAGCAAATGTGGAGAAATTATTCAAGTTTTCCCAAATACGTCTACGTCTACGTCTACGTCTTGATCGTTTCGGGGACCCAATATGGGTCCCCGAAACGATCAAGTGCACTTGACAAGTCTACGTGCTTGAAGTGAATATTGATCGTTTACGGCGTTGACTTGACAAGTCCCGTCAAGCATCTACGGGCTGGACCATACTTGATAAAAATTTTGATTGACGGCACTTGAACCACCTTGCGCTTGATGCGACTTGACAAGTTTTTATTCATTTGCGGCCGGAACATCGAAGATGGCGGACAACGAACCGGACCGAGACGTGGCTTTGGCAGCAAGCGCCGATCTAATTACCGAGCGTGATTTTGTGTTATTATTAATATCTCTCTACAGAGATTATCCTGCATATGACTGCAACGGAGTTCAGATCCTGCCTGCTAGCTCACCCATATACACATACTCATACCAGTCACCCGCACTACATCAGTCACGATCATCTGTGCCATCACCAAAATATGTTCACCACTCAACTTTGACATACCAGTCACCCGCACCACATCAGTCACCATCACCTGTGCCATCACCAAATGCATTCCACTCAACTACGACATACCAGTCACCCGCACCACATCAGTCACCATCACCTGTGCCATCACCAAATGCATTCCACTCAACTACGACACACCAGTCACCCGCACCACATCAGTCACCATCACCTGTGCCATCACCAAATGCATTCCACTCAACTACGACATACCAGTCACCCGCACCACATCAGTCACCATCAGCTGTGTCATCACCAAATGTTCACCACTCTACTTTGACATACCAGTCACCATCACCAAGTGGGCACCACTCAACTTTGACATACCAATCACCCGCACCACATCAGTCACACTCACAAGTCATAGGCAAGACACCGGTGCATGGTACTGCCAAATCACTCATAATTGTGCCATCTCAACCTATGCAGGCGCCAAGTCTATCTCGTGAACAGCCCGTAATGGTTCATATACCAGCTATTAAAGAAGAAGAATCACAGACTGCGGCTAAGTTCTTACAACACTTCTATTCTTTTTAGTAACTCCTTCGACGAATTATTTAGTTTTTGTTATGATTATTTTGGTTAAGATAAATGAAAATAAATGAATATCATACATACCCGAATATTTTCTTTTAACTTTTGAATTATAGCCTCACACGTCTCCTGTATTATTAAATCCAAAGTACGAGGAGCGACAGCACACATAAACTTTAAATCTTCCAAGTCCATACCAGTGACCTTAGAGTTATCGAGAGCCTTTGGCTGGCAGGAATAGCTTGTCGCATATTGGTATCTTGCTTTTCGATATTGGGTCGAATCAACTCCAACAATGTTTCAAAAGATTCGTTGTCCATTCGTAGAAAATTTTTATAATCGTCGGGCTTAGTTGCTTGAAGAGTTCTTTGCAAATGTTCATGCGTGAATCGATATCACATTTTATGCCATTCCTTACACCATCGCCTCTTTCTTTTCTCTTTTTCTGTGATCGATGCCGCTAGAGTTATAGCAAGGAATGGTCTTGTCTGCATTGGAAAGCATTATTAATTTTTGCGACGAGCACTTTCCTGGGCACAGGACGGTAAACGACTGCGGCGCGTGGACTTGACGGCACCTTCAAGTCGTGTCAAGTCCCTCGTCAAGTGAAATCGTCAAGACTTGTCGAGTGCACTTGATCGTTTCGGGGACCCGTATTCGTACCCGTTCGTTACTCGTAGCAGAAGAAAATCAGAAGCAAAATGTCAACGTGAAAAAAAAAACAAAAACAGTTTTGGCGTCCCAGCCAGTATAGAAAAAATTACATATACAACCTCATTCATAAGATTTGTAGGAACAATTAAATCGTTACAAGGCTTACTACCGTACCAATTAAAATGATAACTCAAACTACTCTAAAAGGGGACAAACAAAAAAGTCAACAATATGAACAAACTACTGTATTGCTCATCATATCTTGCCTTCCCTTTCAACGACAAACGAAGAATGAAAACGAGACAGAACATAACATGATGATATTTAATAAACGAATTACTGTAACTCAGACTGGTTTAAGGCGCGAAACATTTTGATACTTCGCCTCTTTACTTCAATAATGTGGTAAGTCCAAAAATCAAAGTGGACTTACCATTGTTGAAGTAAAGAGCGATAATTTTACTTGTTAATTTTTATGTGTTCACTGCTTATACAGGTTGTTACAAAACTAAGTGATTATACTTTAGGGTGTGTATGTGTTTCCTTGCATAGAGTTAACTGTGAAAGTAGCAGCGCTGAAAGAGCAATTTTTTTTTGTGATTTCTATGGGCAAGCGCCCAAGTGTCAGGAATTTGCCTATACTAAAGTTTAAAAAAAGTTGCTCTTTCAGCGCTGCTACTGTCGCAGTGAACTCAATACAGGGGACTCATACACACCCTAAAGTATTATCGCTTAGTTTTGTTACACCCTGTATATTATATGCATGGTATAGGATTGTCGAAGAAACTCATCAACACACTGATGTCTCTGGAAGTGGGGGAATCCTTTACGTGGGAGGAGTACGGCATGGACATACGTGACTCCTCCATCACTTGGCTCAACGACCTGGAGACGGACGAGCGGTACCGGCGCTGGCCGTCCTCGCTCATGGAGCTCCTGCGACCCACTTACCCCGGCATGCTGAGGAACCTGAGGAGGAATATTTATAATTATGTGAGTATTAAGGTTACATTATGAGCTATAAAATTGGCAAATGAGCTTTTAAAATGTATAGTCAATGTGCATGTAACATTTCAGATGAAGCCATTTCTCTGTTTCTTCTTAGGCGTAGGCCTCCCTGTTTTAGGCCAGTTTGGAATGGTGGAGAAGCATTTTTTTAATGACAAAGTTACAATTTTGTATCTCATGTTAATCAATTGCCACATTTTTAATAATGTGCAGACATTGCAAATGGCTTTGGATCCGTTTGCGTTATAGCGTCAAGTGCTCTCTTGTGTCGTACCGTAAAAACTGCATGATTCCTTTTTTAGGGTTCCGAAGCCAAATGGCAAAAAACGGAACCCTTATAGATTCGTCGTGTCTGTCTGTCTGTCTGTCCGTCCGTATGTCACAGCCACTTTTCTCCGAAACTATAAGAGCTATACTATTGAAACTTGGCAAGTAGATGTAGTCTGTGAACCGCATTAAGATTTTGATACAATAATGGAAAAATTATTAAAAATTTTAGGGGTCCCCATAGGTACAACTGAATCAAAATTTTTTTTCATGTAACCTATGGGCATGGCAAGTCTAAAATAAATATATGATGTACATTACTATAAAAACTACCAACGAAAATTGGTTTGAACGAGATCTAGCAAGTAGTTTTTTTATACGTCATAAATGGTAAACCTTAATTTACCTTTCATTAAATCAACATATAAAAATAAATCAAAAACCTTTTAATTTCATAAAAATAAACCTTATTGCTGCTGCGGAACCCTTCATGGGCGTGTCCAACTCGCACTTGGCCGGTTTTCATAGTTTTATCTAGCTAGCTAGCCTTTGCATAATCCTCGTCCACATTTATAAAGGTACGATATTCAGGTGATGGTGGTCGACCCAACGTCGAAGTCGTGCGTGCCGCCGCTGAAACTAGCAGAAACTCTATTAAATCACGCCACGCCAGTGCGTGTTGGTCTGGTGCTGGCGCCGACGGGGGCGGAGCCGCGGCTAGCTGACGCCGTACGCAGCGCCTTCAACTACGTAGCTCAGGACCGCAACTCCAACAAGATCGCATTCAACTTTTTGACGCAGGTATCTTTTTTAAATGTGTAATAGACTCAATAAAGCTGTTGAATTGTTTTTTTTTTTAACCTTAAGCAAATTAAGACGAAAATCTTATTATTTATTAAATATCGTAGAGCATAAAATTGGACGTTCACCGTATGTTTTAAGTTTTAGTTGTACCGCCAAAGGACGTTTGATTAAAATGGCATTTTAATCTCGGGTCAAATCCGATTTAAACATCACACAGACCGAACAATCAAATATATGTATATTAATTGCAAAAAATACATTTAAATTGACATGTTGATGTGTTTTATTGATCTCATCAACATCTTTTATTCCAGCTTCTCGTTTCCACTCAAGAGGAGAGCCTGTCCCTGGACCTGATCAAAAAACACTTAAAGAAGTACACAAACTCTGGCACTAATGTTGATGAAATAATCGCTGAAGATTCCGAATATAATTTCGGTAACCAACTGGCTGAAGAGTTTGTCGCTAAACTAGGAAGCAACGAGTATCCACAAGTATGTCTTTACACTTTAGCTACTTAAGTTTAAACATGTTAAGATATTTATGTTAAGTTCTTCGGCTTTTACCCAGCTTTTTTTGTGGTTCTGCTATATTGTGTTCTGCAACTCTAACAGTATGCTGGCCAAGATTTTTTGATTTGGAGAAAATTTATTGGCTACCAAAGAGTGAGACGGCACTGACCAATACACTGTATGGAGTTTACGAACACACCCATAATATAAAGCCTTTAACGCACTTAAGAAGTCAGTCATACATTACCTAATATAATTACAGGTGCTAGTAAACGGTGTGCCGCTACGCGAGGAGGGCGGGGCTTGGACGGCGGAGACGCTGGAGGAGGCGCTAGTGGGCGCCCTCGCCCGCCTCACCGCCCGCCTGCAGCGCGCGGTCTTTCGCGGCGAACTGAGCGATACGGACGACGCGCTGGCACACATTATGACGCAGCCGCATATTATGCCCCGGTACGGACACAAGTCACAAAGAGTGGGCTCCAAACCAGAAGGGCGTATAAGCGATGCTCTTACTTTTCAGAAAGCAACAAAAGCTTAATAAGTTTTTGTTTAATTAATCTCTACAACTGAAAATTTGCATGTGTCTATGAAAGTACTACCTTAATTACGTGAAATGATCTTTTATATTTTAACTAATCCAAAACTCCCAATATTGCACTTGCAGCTCTTTTCTTCTGAAAAAAAAAACGACTTTTTTATACGTCCTTCTGGCTTGTAGCCCGCGATATGTAGCACGCACGTACACGTCATGTGCGGTCATATGCGATTGGGAGTCATGATTTATGACAGCGATAACGACAAAACAAGTAAATAAAACAATTACCGTAGTTATGCTACTTTCACATTAAATAAATGGTATTACTTAAGAGGGTACGCTAACACTGTTTTTCCATACAAACGTATTCCCCAATTTACTCCCTGGACAATGTGTCTAGACAAATGATTTTTTATACAATATTGGGATCTGTTAAATGTATGCCTCTACGTTCGATTTTTCTAAATTTACTAATAAATTAAAAAATATGGCCCTTCAAAACGCAAAAAATGAATGCCCCGTACCCCGCCAATCCACCGACCATAAAACAAATTTGAAAGATCTTTAAGATAAAATAAAAACGTAGAGGCATAGACTCACTCTTCCTGAAGATATTTAAAAAAATAATAATTAAATTATTTTGAAGGAAGAATCAGAGGACTATGTTACCTCGATTTACTGTATCTGTCTCTATCACAATACACGTGCCGGCGCAGGGTGAAGCGAGATGGCAATAGTTTCAACGTTTAAATTCTAGTGCACCCGCGTTCCCTCTTAATAAATGTATTTTTTACAGGCTAAATCGTCGAGTCCTTAATTCTGAGCCGAATCAGTACTTGGACTTGACTGGTGTGCCTGCTCCCAGTGAACTGTTTACAGAAGAGAAAGTTCACAAATTACTACACCTTACGGGTAAGATATTATTTAAAACTCAACATAATGGTTTAAAAAATCTTTAAAATAACCATCTTACAAATTGCAATATTCTGTTTGCTAGGTCGTGATGCCTTAGCGACGTCTCTTCAAATCCTCAGATACTTTACTAAGTCGGAAAAGCAGGAGAAAATCACACAAACAATATGGGTTGCCGGCGATCTCAACAACAAGGAGTCAAGGGAACTTCTGAGAAATGCCATTACGTTTATGGTAAGTTGTTATGTTATAGAAGATGTCGACAAGATCTATTTTGCACTGAAATTTAGTACGGCTATATTTTTAATACGGCTTTTATATATGAACGATTACACTATCGGTGGATAGTAGATCTGTATAGACCCAGTATATAAACAGTAACACATCTTGATAACAACTGCGATCGGTTTTGATGTGTGTAAAGATAAGGCGAAAACAGTGCGGTGTGAGCCAAACCGATCGGGTTGAGTTTGTATATCAACTTGTGGTATTAATGTGGAATGTTCCTACCATCGAAGAAATTGATTCATAAGCAATTGACGGACCTACGGACGGACGGACGGACGGTCAATAGAGGTGTAGACAGTAAACGAAATATAACACAAATTATTGTTTTTTTGAGAATTTGTATTACAGAATTACCGAAAATGACATATTTTTACTCATTAACTTTATAATATTTTTTATTTTATTTAATAAAAAGTAAATATTTAATCCGTAATATCACGTGATCGCAAACAGCCATCACAGGATGTGACGTCACGATCTCCAAAACATTGTGTGTGACAGTGACATTTCGATGTCAAACCCATGCAAAGATTTTTATTGTTTATGGTTGTTTGGAGGACCGTGACGTCATAGCGACGCCATGATGAACTTTAGCCTTTTAGCGGGAAATTTTGAAACGAAATTTAATAAGTGACTTTTTTAATTTAAATAAGAGTGTATTTATTTTTTATATATATTTTTAGGTGTAACACATGTACATCTGTAAAATAAATATATTTCCTAAAACTAGTCTACACCCCTATTGGTCGGTTTATGTAAATTCAATGTTAGCTGTGATCTTTTGGATGGGTTTAACATAACATCAAATTCATCAAATTCATCAAATTACGAATTCAAAAAAACATCAAATTACGAAGGTCCGCCATCTGCAAATGAATCAACTGATAGTATTAATACTGAGCATATTTTTATCAGCGCGAGTCTAGCGGCGTGCGCGTGGCGTTTATCCCGAACGTGGAGACTTCTAGCGGTCAGTCGAGCGGGCAGGCTTTGAATAGCGTGGTGCTGGCGGCGCTGAGTGCGCTGCCGCCGCCCCGCGCCACACGGTACGTCGCCGACCTGCTCGCTAATGATGGCTGCCACGAGAGGAAGGACTGCGATATACTGGTTAGTTGTTTTTTAGTCACGCGAATTGGCATTATTTGAAATACGTTAATATTAAAATTTTAATTTACGTGGTCAAACGAGTCTAAGAACGCGATTACGCAGATTAGAGATTAAATACGTAACTGCTAATAAGTCTAATTCTTGCAATTTTTAAATACTTTGCTATGTTGTTAAAAAGGACATGTTAACTTCATACTAAATTTTGTTTGTTTGTTGAGATGTGCTCAGTGCTTAGGCTCAATGATGTAATTAAGTAGGCTTACTACTCTTCTTGCTTATTTACTATGTAACTATAGATGTCCCGCGCGGCTTCGCCCGCCTAAATTAGGAATTTTACGGAAACCGTACATTTTCCTGCAAAAAAAATAGCACCTCATGGATCTTATGATCAAATTGCCACCTTGGTAACCATAGCACCAAGCTTAAATAATATAATTTAAAACAACAATATCCATAATTTTTAAATCGCTTGACAAACTCTAGTCGCGATCTAAAATACTATAAAAAGTACCAATAAAAGGGTCATAATGGGACGATGCATGGTATAATGGTTTATGGTAGTGATGATGATGATGAATGTAATTTGCATAGTAGCATATGCTTTCAGTTTTTAAAACAACGCCCAAACTCCCAAATTTGTATCTATAAAAAGTTAGGAGTTCTCTCAGCACCTTCTGAACCATGGTATACCTCGGTGCAAAATCTTACTTATTAGTAGCATTTATGCTTATTAATTATAATACTTTTCACGAAACCGAAGTCACCACAGGTTTCCACATAAATTTTGAGGAGCTCCCTCGATTACTTATGGATCCGTTCATCAGGTCACCACTTTTGTGAACATGGTACCAAATTTGTTGTGTTGATACCTGTGTGAGTGTTTGGTTGATACCTTACACACCAAAATAAAAATTTTGAAAATCGGTTCACAAACGGCGGAGTGATCGTTGAACGTAAAAAAACGAACATAACACCTTCTCCATTTTGAAAGTCGGTTAAAATTGTAGCCTATGTGTTATTCTGATGTATAAGCTATATTATTGAAAAGTTTAATTAAAATCCGTTCATGATATAACAAGGAAACACTTACGGATTTACTTCGCGGAGCACTTTTACTAATCCCGACGTTTCGGCTGCTTTACAGCTGCCGTGGTCACGGGTGGACTGAGGTGACAGGCGTCCAATTCATTGAAGTTCTTCAACTACCCGAAGACTCATCAATTTTTGTTTGCGTTCCGATCTACGCAGAACGAACTCACAGTGTCTTGAAGCCGAGGTGTCCTAGATTTGTGCTTTAGTTTGTTTATCACTGGATCCCAACTAGATGGCAGCACCCAACCATCTTCCCGGTTAAAATTAGGGTGTTTTTTAATTTCTATGGCCTCGCGTATCATTCTTGGGCGGTATCTTGATTCTTTTGCCAGTACTTGTGGCTTATCAAATCTTATGTAATGGCGAGGTTGATCCAGTGTGTGTTCACAAATTGCGGACTTGGTGTTCCTACGGTGTTTGACATCTGCAATGTGTTCCTTGATGCGGGTTTTGATGGCCCTTTTGGTTTGCCCTATATAAGAGAGGCCACAATCACAGTCAAGTTTGTAGATTCCTGCATCTTGAAGGGGTAAGTTGCATTTCACTGATGGTAAAAATTGGCTGATCTTTTTGGGCGGCTTAAAGTATGTTTTTATTGAAGCTTTCCTTAGAATATAGCTAACTTTATCAGTGACTCCCTTTATAAATGGTAACACTGCAGGTAATCTCTCAACTGTTGCCGGCTTCACTCGGTTGCTGCTCTGTTTGCGTGGTACCCGAAGCTTATTGTTGCGTAGAACTTGTGCAACATGATTAAGCTCGGTATCCAAATGCTGTTCATCGCAGATTCCTCGCGCTCTTTGTAATAACGATTTTCCAACAGTACCTAACTGTGCTG
Source organism: Cyaniris semiargus (assembly GCA_905187585.1). Classification (NCBI taxonomy): domain Eukaryota; kingdom Metazoa; phylum Arthropoda; class Insecta; order Lepidoptera; family Lycaenidae; genus Cyaniris; species Cyaniris semiargus. Next base: position 7,601,526 of record LR994554.1, on the reverse strand, counting down.
GGTGATGATGAGAATCACCATTCAAGTATCTATTTGTGTGTGTAGGTTTGCGATACACTGTATGACCTAATGTGCCATCAGGATTCCTTATCACTAACACATCCAAGAAGGCTAAAGAATTATCCTTCTCCAACTCCACTGTAAACTGTATTTTGGAGTTGAGGCTGTTCAGGTGCTCAAGGAATATGGATACTTTGTCCGATGGTAATATTGTGAAAGTATCATCTACATACCGCTTGTAAAAGGTGGGTTGTATAGGTGAGGACTCAAGGGCTAACTTCTCAAATTCTTCCATAAAAATATCAGCCACAACAGGTGAAACAGGTGAGCCCATCGCTACACCATCTACTTGCCTGTAAAATTCATAATTCCACAACATATAGCCAGATGTAAGGCAATGTTCTAACAGGTCCGCATATTCAACAGGTAGGTCATTCTCTCTGAGCCTTCGTGTAACAATTTCGATACACTGCTGTATTGGTAGGCAAGTGAACAGGGACTGTATATCAAAACTGACCAGTTGTTCATTGTCTCTGAGGCGTAGATGTTTAATCTCATCAACAAAGTGGTAGGAATCCTTTACATGGGTCTTGGTCTGTCCGCGTAGAGGTGAGAGTACGGTAGCCACCAGCTGAGCCAGTTTGTAGGTTGGTGAGTCAATTTGGCTTACAATTGGTCGAAGAGGAGCATTGGCTTTGTGTATCTTTGGCAAACCATACAACTTTGGAGGTTTAGGGCATGAAGGCAACAAGAATTTGGGATCCAGATTCAGTGAGTCGGAGTACTTTTTTATGAGACTTTGAGTTGTCTTCAAAACTTTGTTGGTGGGGTCCGTTTTGACTTTTTTGTACGTGTTCTCGTCCGATAAAAGATGTTGTATTTTGTCACTGTAATCTGTTGTATCCATAATCACCGTGGCATTACCTTTGTCTGCACGGAGAATAGTAATATCCGATCTGGAGCGTAGGTTTTGCAATGCATTCATTTGTTCCCGGGAGAGATTTGGTTTGGGCACTGAACTACGTCTTAAAAAATGACGATATATCTTGTCGTATGGCCTCCGAATCCTCCTTGTTCATATTATTGCTTAATAAACAATCCTCGACGCTGCAGATAATTTCTTCAAACGAAAAATAAAATCCGTTCAGTAGTTTTTGCGTGAAAGAGTAACAAACATCCATTCATACATACAAACTTTCGCCTTTATAATATTAGTAGGATTTATTGTTTCAAATACTGTCATTTCAGGGTAAAAATATTAATTATTTGAAACATATTTTTATGTAGATACTATTTTTTCATAACAGCCGGAACTAGTGCCGCTACTGACGAAGCAGGACTGGGCGTTGAAGGCGGCGCGTGTGTTGTGCGCGCGCGCCCTGCGTCTGCGTGGCGGGCAGCGTGCGGTCGTGCACAACGCGCGTCTACTCGGCCCGCTACACGAGACCTTCACTGTTGACGACTTTGTACTGCTGGAGAGGTGTGTTTAAGTGCTATTGTTTCACTGATATAATGAAAGAGAAGGCTGATAGATATTTAGACAAACTATGAACACCAACGGGGTAAATTTGTAACATCATGCTTTTTTTCCATTAAATATAAAACAATAAAAAGCATACTGTCCTTTTCTGACACACTGGAGAAATTATGTGATAGACAAAGACAGCCTATATGATATAGCTGTATAAATATTGTAGCTATGTTTGCTGGCTTAAACATTGCGGAATAAATTTTTTGGTTTCTTCATTACTCATGACGTCATGCAAGAGAATGCCCGAAAGCTGTCGATAACATTACTATTTATTTCAGATTCAGTAACCAAGTGTACGGTGATAAGATATTTGAAGTTTTGAACAAGAAAAAGACAACAACTAATGAAATACTTGATGATGACGATGGTATGTGTCATTTGGAGTCCGAAACACAATCGGGCTTGAAATATACTTGCTTAGGTGTTAGTAACTCCATCAGCTAAATATTCTTGTCGCTATTAATATGTGTTTAGTTATTTTATAATATGCATTGGTTTTATTCGCTAAATAGACGTTTCTAAGGAAATATCTCATTTTAATTAGTAATAATGATTAAAATAATGACTTAAACAAATTAAGAAACACGTTTTTTGGTAGTCGATTAAAAGGGCACTCCATACTTAAAGGCTCCATACATAACTGCGAATTCGCATCGCATCGCAAATATGATCTGCGACAAAACTTATACTAAAAATGACATTACGATGAGATGCGATGCAAATTCGCAGTTTTTTGTGCGAGCCACAGATAACCCCCAGGTGGGAGCCCTAAATTGCGTAAAGAGTGTTTATCTGCCTTACCTCTTCATTCTGCGGCAACGAAGAGATATGCTACATCTAGTAATTTCATATCCCGCAGACGACATCCCCACGTTGTCCACGGACGAGTACCTCAAGGTGTTGTCAGTGCTGGCGGGGCGCAGCGGGCGCACGCGCACGCCGCTGCCCGCCGGCCTGCGGACAGAACATTCCATGGTCGAGCTGCTGCCCGTCTATGAGGACGAGGCCGCTGTTGACGTATGTATTGCAGCTTAAATGGCTTTAGCGTTAGATATTTATATTTTTTTAGAGAATATTGGTTAAAAAATTTTATAAATACTCGACTAGTAAGATTTTCATTAAAAGTCTTAAGAATTTAACTGAATATTATACTTCTAGTAACATATTACAATAACATCAAGTGTCAGATGCAACGGCAGGGTTGACATGACTGAGTCGTTTTTCATTTTGTACTAGGCTTATGTCTCTCTGAAGTCTGACCCCTTTTGTGCAAAGTGAAATAACGTAGTAAAGTAGCAAAGTAAAGTAATCATGATTTTTCCCGATGCAAACAAGCAGACATAAAGTATTATTTAACTTTAAAATATTAGCATAGAAGTATAGATAGAATTCCAAACATGATTTTAAGCATTCAAACGCGTTTCAATTATTGTAGATCGTAGTGGCCCTGGACCCGGCGTCGGTGGCGGCGCAGCGTCTTGGACCGCTGCTGCTGGTGCTGCGGCGCGTCGTCAACTGCCGCGTCAAGCTGTTCCTCAACCCACAGGACAAAAACTCTGACATGCCGCTTAAGAGGTAAAACGATTATAATTATTATTAATAAGCTATAAACGTCGTCTATTTATTAAGAGACCATGTTTCTCAATTATTAATGAGTAAACAAGGATTATTGTTTAGAAAAGAAAATTGTGTGTGTAATCCGCGCGCAAGCTTCGAGGAGTATTAAGAAATGTTGCTGTGGAAATGCTAGGTAATGCCGAACACTCACTGTCCGGCTTCTCATCCTCCAAATCCATGCGCGCGGAGTTTACTCACTATTTTTCAGATATATAACACATTGTATAATAAAATGATTTTTTTGAAAATTTAATAGTTGAAAGATAGATGGACATAAGTGTTTTGTTAAGCAATTGCATGTTTTTTTTTAAAACCATAAAAAATAAACATACATTTTCAATATTTCCAGTTTCTACCGCTACGTGTTGGAGGCGGAGCCTGCGTTCACGTCAGCGGGTGCGGGGGCGGGGCCGCTCGCGCGGTTCTCCCGCCTGCCGCACGCGCCGCTACTGTCGCTGGAGCTGCGCACGCCACCCAACTGGCTCGTCGAGTGCGTGCGCTCTGTATACGACCTCGACAACATACGCCTCGCAGACGTCGACTCGCTTGTGCATAGGTTTGAAGTTTTTTGGTTAAATGTGCTATTAAGCTGTAGCGTCACGTAGCGAGTGATTACTGATTACACAATATAATTGAAGCAATTATTTATCTTGCTCACGAATAACACTTTGAAGTCCAGCTTTAAACGTGCTGGATAACATGTTTCCTATACCTTATCAAGACCTTTAGTCAATTTGCGATTGATAGTTTAAACAGCGAAGTTAGGAATCAAAAACATAATATGGGATTTGATGTAACAACTCATCGTTAAGTGACATGGGCGGCTTACGTTGCTTTACTTCAAATCCAGTGATCCTCATAGTTACGCTGTACAAATATACAATGCAATTTGAAAAAACGCGATAAACGCTAGCTGTCTTTTAATGATTCGATATGTTACAGTGAATTCGAACTGGAATACCTGCTGCTAGAGGGTCACGCGTGGGACACGACGATGGGCACGCCGCCGCGCGGACTGCAGCTGGTGCTCGGCAACAAGGACAAACCCGAGATGATGGACACCATCGTCATGGCCAACCTCGGCTACTTCCAGCTCAAGGCCACGCCTGGCGCCTGGATCCTGCGCCTCAGGCCCGGCCGCTCCGAGGATATCTACGAAATAGTCGGGTGAGATTTCTTCTTCTTCTATTCCTGTTGCTATTTCGGCCTAAAGTCTAAACGACGAAAAAAAAACTAAATTCTGAACCTTGGTTTTTTGATTAAACAACTTAAAAATATTCAAATTAGAAAAACGAGACTGTCTCTTACTTTATCTTAACTATGTCTAACTTAACGTAACATAACCTGAGTGACAAATTACATTGCATCGTATCGTCGTTATAGGTTATGCTTAGTTTAAACATAGGTAAGGTTAGGTTAGAGAGTAAAACCTTAATCGATATTTCCACATACAGTCACGAGAACACGGACACGCCGGCGGGCAGCGCGGACATCCAGGTGCTGATGAGCTCGCTCCGCAGTCACGTGATCAAGCTGCGCGTCAGCAAGCGCGCCGGCAAGCAGCACCTCGACCTGCTCGCCGACTCTGACGACAATAGTGGAGGCGGCATATGGAACTCTATTGCTAGGTAATTTAAACATTTATTTAAAAACAAAAATGTGATACACACATTCACTCTAAAAGTGAAACGTTCTAAAAGTATTTACTTTGTTAACCTATTTAGAAATAAATATTTTGTTTTTGAAAAAAAAAAAACTCATACGTACACGGGGCATACGCCCATACATATACTTTGTGCGCAAGGCGCTCGAATCTCGCACAATATTTTCGATAAATCCTTGAAGCTACGAGGACGTGTGTAAAATGTTGTGTTACTGTAAAATTGTAAATAACGTTAGACTGTAATAAAACTAGCGATATTAAAAAATAGCGACAGATTGTAAAACGAAATGCAACTCGTGCGCTGCAAGGTTTAACCAAATATGCCCTACGCCGCCATATTATAGTTACTTAACAACATACAAACATTATCAGTGCAAGAATTATTTGAAAATTTCAAACCTTTCCCGTATATAACAAGACGTTTATTTGCAGTTCGTTCGGCGGTGGTGACGAGCAAGAGACTCAGGACGAGACGATCAACATATTCTCTGTAGCGTCCGGCCATCTGTACGAGCGGTTCCTGCGCATTATGATGCTGTCCGTGCTCAAACACACCAAGTCCCCCGTCAAGTTCTGGTTCCTCAAGAACTATCTCAGCCCCTCTCTCAAGGTATTTGAAGCTATCGAAAATATACTGAATTTATCTGGGTATTGTTTAAACGTCATGCTATGATGCTGCTGCCACTTGGAACTTTCGGATTTTTTATTATCCTGACTATGACAAAGCCAAAAGAAAGGACAAAAATTTTGACAATCTATGTATTTGTGTATGTTTGTTTCACCGAGCTAGTAATCCGATTTTAGTGAATAAGGGGTCAATAGATTCGTAACAAGGGTTTAGATGGCAAAAACTAAGTTTTTGCTGTTGTGTATAGCATAGTTTGGTTCGTCTTCAAAGGAAAGCCGTACCCTGTTACGTAACTGTAGGAATGAGTTGATGGTATTCGAAATGTTAAACATAAGATAAGCCGGTAGGCATAGAGTTGTAGGAATCCACGCCGCTATACAGTATACAGCAATAAGCCAAGTTTGATACTCGCAGGACATACTACCGTACATGGCGGCGGAGTACGGTTTCTCGTACGAGCTGGTGCAGTACCAGTGGCCGCGGTGGCTGCAGCGCCAGCGCGACCGCCAGCGCACCATCTGGGGCTACAAGATACTGTTCCTCGACGTGCTCTTCCCGCTGCACGTTAAGAAGATCATCTTCGTGGACGCCGATCAGGTACGTTTATACACTAATTTAAAAAAATTACCATTGTTTATGGTCGAAATTATTTTAACATAGGCTATGCATAACTTTAAGGCGGCCTGTAAACCGTCAATAATATTGATACAATAATAATAAAAATTAAACTAGCTCAAACTGTTCAATATTAACCCTAAACCGTCAATAATATTGCACAATATGTAATATTGGGTAATAAAATTGATTGTCTAGGGGCCGCCTAAGATCGGCGAAACTGGAGAGGGAAATAGACACATGAATACAAGTAAACTTTTAGCTTTCCTCTACTATTTTCATTTTTTTTCCCAGTGATGATTAAGCTGTGCGCGGTCTAAACTCATACCCTCTTACTAATAAAAACTTCTTAAACATGCGTTCAACGTGTGAATAGTTAAACAGAAGTTTTTATGTTAAACACACGTTACACATAGTCTATACAGAGAAATTAGTATTAGTAGGCTTATGTCAAAAAATGATAATTAGTAGAAAAAATCTTATGCACCCTCTATACACGCTGTGTAACTTTTTATTAGTAAGAGGGATAGTATATAGTACTCAAAATCTTGAATTACTCCAAAAAATTGTTTTACAATAGTGTTCTTTATTAACTATTCTCAAATTTTCAGATTGTTAGAGCGGATCTCAAAGAACTGGTAGATCTAGACTTAGGCGGAGCGCCGTACGGATATACACCATTCTGTGACAGCAGAAAAGAAATGGAAGGATTTAGGTAACTTTGAAATAAGGCTTTCTAATATTGTTTCGTAGTTTAGTACTTACATTTGTTAGCCGAATGTTGTAATCACTTGTTCGGCTATACAGATGACGATGCTATAAGAAGCTCCCGACAGTTGTTTTTTGGATTAGAACTTAGCGGGCCCCTAGACGATTAATTTTATTGCGCAATATCACACACAATATTTATTGAACAACTTATTTGACAATAAGATTGAAATGCGGGCGCTTTTAATAACAACCCTAGACGGTCAATAATATTGCACAATTTGTGATATTGCACAGTAAAATTGATCGTCTAGGGGCCCGCTTACACACCTAAACAAGACAACAAAATCAATCTTCAAAACATACCAACTTTTCTTGGTTAGTGTATTAAGTCTAGTATGCTTCACTTATTTTATGATGCCCCGGTAGGTTCTGGAAGCAGGGGTACTGGCGCAGCTACCTGCAGGGTCGCAGCTACCACATCAGCGCGCTGTACGTGGTCGACCTCAAGCGGTTCCGGCGCATCGCGGCCGGCGACCGCCTGCGCGGACAGTACCAGGCGCTCAGCCAGGACCCCAACAGTCTCTCCAACTTGGGTACTTTTAATACATTTTCGTTACGGTTTTTTTGTTTAATTCTAATATTTTTTAAAACAATTGAGATGCTGCTTAGCATTACAATTACAAATACCAGCTTCAAATAATGACAACATTTTTTATAATAAAAAATGGATTGTTGAAACATTTAATTAGGTATTACTAGCTGACCCGGCAAACGTTGTTTTGCCATATAAATTATTTGTAGTTGTAATGTAGTTCTTTATTATTTTATTGAAGTGACTAAATAAGTACGGTACCATGGCAACGTCCATCGCTATCCCGTCGCACAAACAATAGTCGCCGTCAGTCTCGAGTTGTAATAATTTACTATTATTTATTCAACAAATGCACTTATCAATATAAAAAGTAGCCAGTGGCCGATTCTCAGACCTACTGAATATGCATATAAAATTTGGTAAAAATCAGTAAAGCCGTTTCGGAGGAGTACGGTAACTAACATTGTGACACGAGAATTTTATATATAAGATAATATTTTTAAACAAAGAGGGAATTATGAGTTTCGTATACGACATCTGATACTTCTGATATAAATTTAGTTTTTTCGTCCCCAACAGACCAAGATCTGCCGAACAACATGATCCATCAGGTGGCGATCAAGTCTCTGCCGCAGGAGTGGCTGTGGTGCGAGACCTGGTGCGACGACGCCTCCAAGGCCTACGCCAAGACTATTGACTTGGTGAGTGGATAGTTCGACAAAAATATACTTACAATCAGAGAAACTGATTCTTAGGCCGAATGCGGACCTACCGTACTTAATTTGGTCAAGTCATGCCAGCTGACAGAAATAACGTAGGTCTGCCATCTGCTTATGTGACATGTCCAAATGTCTAGTCTCTGCCAATATCTACCAATATCACTGACCTCCATTATACAAGTACGCTGGACCTATGATACCCACTTTTTTTGTGCCTATTTGAAGCGGAATCAGCGTCCCCAGTGAGAGGGAAGAGAACTAAATTTGACGTAACTACAAATGGCCGCTTAGTCGTTATTGGTTGTCATCACTAGTATTAGTTCCAAATACTCCCACTACTGCTATCAGCGCCAATATGGCGACTTTCAAACGTCATTTTTACGTCAAATCATAGACAAATATATTTGGTCAATGGTCAAATTTAGTTCCTATCACTCACATTGGGGGAGCTGATTCCGCTTCAAATAGGCACAAAAAATAGCTGTCATTTCAAAGGGTATCATTAGTCCAGCGTACTTGTATAATGGAGGTCAGTGACCAATATGAACGTTTTTAAGTTCGCAACATAGTATAGCAGCTGTTTAACACGAAAGATCCTATTTCTAGATGTCTAGTGGCAAGTGGTAGGTAGGAAAGTGTCGGATTTTTTTTTTAAAACACCAGTCCATCTAGCGAGGAATTAAATAGCGAAAACCATATTTCTGGCATCTTTTTTAGTAGACTTTTTTAGTTGACTCCCATGTGTTTCGCAGTGCAACAACCCGATGACGAAGGAAGCTAAGCTGTCTGCGGCGATGCGCATCGTGCCGGAGTGGCGCGAGTACGATGCCGAGATCCGCGAGCTGCGGGCGCGCGTGCGTCGCGGGCTCTATCAGGCTAATGATCATGAACAGGTAAGCTCATTATGTTAGCGGACCCCTAGACGATCAATTTTATTGTGCAATATCATGTATTGTGCAATATAATTGACGGTCTAGGGTTAATATTGAACACACAATTTTTTTTTTCACTTTTGTATGGGCAAGCGCCCCAGCGTCACGGGGAAAGTCGTGACGCTGGGGCGCAAAAGTTTTGTTACACTTTGTATAATTATTCTATCATATTTTACCTATGTTTTTACTAAGATCCTCATTGTTAATTTGCAGGAGGATGACACAGTTCACCATGAAGAAATTAGTACGGGTAAGCTTTTCAAGTAATTTTTGCTACACTAGTCTTGTATAAATAATGGAGAGTTTTACCTTACAATAAAACTTACCTATTATTTTTCCTGAGATATCCGGAATCCATCTTGAGTCAAGCACCCGTCTTTTTGTGGATTTTCGGCTACTTACCTTCTTCCACGTACTCCAGATGGCGCTAATGTCGCGGAATTTAGATGGATGCGCGCCTAACTGACTTTTTCATTACGAAGCTCGAGATGTACCAGGTAGGAATTACCTGGATTCCGGATATCTCAGGAAAAATAATAGGTAAGTTTTATTGTAAGGTAAAACTCTCCATTATTTGTTGCGTCTTCGATATCCGGAATCCATCTTGAGTGATGTGTTTGTTATCTCCTGGTAAACATACTGCAAATTAAGGAATTTGAATGATGCCATAATGTGTAAATTGAATACAATATTTAATATAAATCAAGCTTAATTACAAAGTTTTCACTCTGGTACAAAATAATTAGAAAGCGATGTACATGTACTACTTTGAGACCTATATATTTCTTTTTTGTAAAACCTTCGGATGGTGTGTTCTCTTTTCCAATTTCCCGTGGCGAGAATCTGCTCAATTGGAAAGTTCTCAAGCCAGTTTAATGAGGCTACTGCTGCTCTGGTAGAGCCGGGTGTAGCGTCTATACCAGCAGCTTTAAGCAATGATCTAACCCAGTTTCCGATTATCGTGGCAGATGCTGGTTTCGGATCGCCTCTAGTAGTTATGAATAAATGAGACCATTTATCCTGACGTCTGTCTTGTGATAAATGAACCAACCTCCGCACCCAGTAAATACTGTCCAAGTTCTCGTTCTCTCTGGGTGTTTTTTAATTCTCCAGCCTGATTGCCTATGATGCAAACTATCGGTTTTCGAACCAAAACAGTGCCACAAAATCAAAGTATCGGCCTCAAATACCATTTTTGCGGAGTCTATGCTCAAAAGTGTGAGGTCGTGTACTCGACGGCCCGAAGCTAATAAAAGGAGTACCGCTACGTGTCTCGATACTTGATAGAAGTTTTGCTCGTCCGGTGAGTTAACTTGAAGATATTTTATTAATATTGCAGCATCCCAAATAGGTGGATTAATTGGCTTCTCTTTTGCCTGTGATATAGCTTTCAGCATCCTCTTGACTAGGAAATTTGAAGACAAATTATCGCGTGCGCTGAAAGTGGCAATAACAGACTTATGCACCAATATTGTGCGATAAGCTAGGCCTTCTACTACTTGGTGAAGATAAGCTAGATATTGAGCCACTTTCTTAGGCAAAGGATTTTGAAAGGAAATATCTTTTGAACGACACCATCGTTTCCACTTATTCCAAGCTGGTGTATATGTGTTAATTGTTGAAGTCCTCCAACTTGAAAAAAAAAGTTGCCTTTCTTGTTCAGACCAATCCTGAATCATGTCAGTCCACCCAAGATCAGCCAGGCTTCCAGGTTGATCGATTCTACTGCAGGACGCAGTGGCGCTTACCCGTCACTGTGTCGATCAGAACATCGGGAAGATTCGGGATTGAGCATGGTGTCTGTAACGCTCGACGTTGTAAGTCGCCTCGCCAAAACACTTTGTTCCATCTCGGCGTTATTAATATGTATCGGCCCGTTGCTGTGTTCAAGTGGGCTAATACTTGTGATAGTTTAGATTCGGTGGTGGAAATAGCCACGCTAGGTCGAACTTCCACTGGCGACTGAACTCCGGGGTCTCCCCTAGCGTCACATAGCTCGGGACTACGTGGGCAGTCGCTGACGCAAACAGATCGATTTGTGGGGTCCCCAATCTGTGAAAGAGTATCGAAGTCGCTGCTTTTGTCAAATGCCATTCCGGGCACCTCTTCCCACGAGATAGCGCGTCTACGTCTCTGTTAAATTTTCCCGGGAAGTACTGTGCTGTCAAAGCTACGTTTAGTTCGTCCAGGAGCGAAAGTAGTTGTCGTATTAATTCTAATAACTTTTTCGATCTCGTGCCACATTCTTTGTTGATGTAGGCCACTACGGTGCGATTGTCCGTCTGTAATAATATCTGTGCATTCTGTAGTTGATCGCGCTCCTGGGCTACTGCGGCATGGACAGCGTACAGCTCCTTCAGATTCACATGCCAATCTTTCTGTTCCTTGTTCTATCTTTCCGCCATTTTCTTTTCTCCCAGTTGTGCGCCCCAGCCGATGTCGGAGGCGTCGGTCGTTAGGAAGTGAGTGGAGTGGAGTTAGGAAGTGTAGGTTCGAGTGTATCGGTAATGTCCCGTCTGCTTCCTGCATCCACCACAACATCTTCTGAAGCGCAGGCTTTGGTATCGGAGATTTTCGATATGGGTGTGTGGTGGATAGCTGTCGACTGTAGTATTGCAGTGTCCGACAGTGTAGACTACCTCGGCGAACAATGAAGGTGGCGAAGTTGAGTCTTCCCATTAGGGACTGGGCCTGTCTGAGAGACCAACTGCCGACCGAAATTTGGTGCTGAAGCGCCCTGCGTAGCGTTAGGCACTTGGGCTCCGACAGGGACCTCGTGTTGTGAGTGGTGTCCCAGGTGACGCCCAGAAATTCCAGGCGTCGTGTCGGAGCCAGCACACTCTTCTCCCAGTTCCCCGTCCAACCGAGTAGCTTCATCGTGGAGATGGTAAACGCCTGGCAGGCAGGTCATTTGGAGCAGTTCGCCTTTGTAGCTCATCCTCAGGAACCGACGGTGCTTCTCGGCGATGCTCAGATGAAAGTACGCCTGACTCAGGTCTAATTTCGCCATGCAGTCTCCTGTTTGCAAGAAACTCGGCACTCTGAAATGGCTGAAAAGACGAAAAGGCTTTATTTCTAAAAACTGGTTCAGAGACTTGAGATTGAATATCGGTCGAAAACTGTTGTCTGGTTTGGGAACTAGAAAGAAGGTCGAGATGTAGCTGGGAGTGATCTCGGCCCTCTCTAAAATGCTTTGCTTCAGCATGCTCTGAATTTGTTGGGACATATCGAAGCTCTTCTTGGTCTCGTAAGCTTTCAAAACCATTTTCCCGGATATATTAAAGGTGGTTTTCGGACGAACGGTATTAAAACCCCCTTCAAAAGTCGACAAATATTATCCAGTGCTCCTAATTTTTTCCAAGCACGCTGATATTGCACCAGACAACCTCCTCGAAATTTGGGCCAGTCATTGATACCGGTTACTCGGCGAACGTGCCTTTGGCCGCGGTTTGTTTCGGCTATTGCGCTTGTTCTTATAGTTAGAACGTTTGTTAGATGGTTGCTTCGATTTTCGATTGTTCGGTTTTGGTTTATTGTACGACGATCGAAAAAACGTATCAGACTGCTTAGGGTCACAGCACACGTATCAACTCGGAAAGGGATCGGCACCGTATCGCCTCGAGCCGTTCAATATTGTTTGTATAAAACTCCCTACTGCAACGCACACTAAGCGGATTCGTAACGTAATCGCCTCGCCTCGGAACAGGCTCCGAACCGCGATGCGATGCGTGGTCAATTAGCAGTCCCCGCGCTTACGGCTCGTCGTCACCGCGCTTACGTCTCTCCGTCCACCCTTGCTTTAAACTGATCTGGGGCTAGCGGTCGGCGAGCCGTAAGCGCGGGGACGACGAGCCGTAGCCGAGTTGACGTACAGGAGCTGCTGATACGCTTTGGTTACGTGCATACGTTACGTTGACGCCAGGTTGACGACGAGGCGAAAGGCAATACGGTGACGATCCCTTCCCGAGTTGATATGTGTGCTGTGACCCTTATGGTTAGAGACGGTAGCAGAATGATGAGCAGGTGTGGAGAATACTGCTTCCCTGCGAACGCTAATTAAATCGGCCCGACGACCGCAAACAATTTGTAAAATATCATCCGAAATTTGTGTACCCGGAATCTTTACTAAATAATTGTTCAGTTTTCTCAAACAAAGATGTAGCATTTAAATTTTGTTCGTTATCTCTAGCCCAATTTATCAACGATTGTAAATTATTACGTAACTCATTCTTTTGTTTTAAAATAGCATTTGAAATCGCAGTAAAACTGCGTTCGGTTAAATAAGAGACGCGATGTCCTTTCGTCCGTGACCGACGGGGCGAAACGCCTAAGCTCGTCGTTGACGTTCATCTCGATAAAGCCAGGAACGGAAGCATATTTCTTTTGCGCGTCCGAAAAACGAATACAATTCCAGTCGCTACTTTTAAATCTTTGTAAATCAAAAATTGTTTTAAAATGTTCGTCACTCGATTTTGGAAACAAAGGATCTTTTATGGTTGTGGACAGATCCGATAAATTTAAGTCTCGTGCAGGCCGTTGCGGCGGCTGCAACTCGAGCACATTGTTCGAAACACTAGCGGGACATTTGTCGAACTACCGCCCGCGACATTTATGTCCGAATCGCGTACTCGCGTATTACTATTACTGCACATTATTAAGTTAGTCAGAGAAGAAACTTGCTGCGATAAATGTTCAAATTGTTCATTACTCACATGGCGGGAACGTTTACTCACGGAGCGGAAACGGGCGTTTCCGCGTGGGTCCGAATCGACCCCCCGCTCCGAAGACGACGATGTCGACGAACTGTCCGTAGATTCTCTCGAACGGGAAGACTTCCTCTTACGTAGAGCTCAATCTCTTGACTCGCTCATGGTTAAGTCTTCCAGTGAAAGGAGATGCACTTTTACCGCGAAGTATTACGAACACGTGTTCGGCTAAAAAAACTTCAATCGCGAAAATTTACTGTGAAATGCTAAATTTATCACACTTAAGATTATTTAACTTAAGTTTCTAAACGAAAGAGCACTAAATTGTAGCAATTAGCAAAATTTACGAAACATAAATTTTTTGCCGATATTCACGACAAGAAAAACGACGCCATAATGAAAAAGTCAGTTAGGCGCGCATCCGTCTCAAATCCATAAAGTTAATATACCTAGCGGAAGCTAGGCTATACTGATTTGTAGGCAAGCTAGCTTCCGCTAGGTATATTAACTTTATGCTCAAATCCGCGACACTAGCGCCATCTGGAGTACGTGGAAGGAGGTACGTAGTCGAAAATCCACAAAAGGACGTGCTTGACTCAAGATGGATTCCGGATATCGAAGACGGAACAAATAATACATTTAACGTTTTTGTGCTTTTTTAAAATAGCCTAATTTATTTTTAACGTTATTATTTTATACTGCGGTATTTAAAAATCGTTACATGACGTAAGTACTTACTTCAATTTTCAAAATCCACAATTATTTACAGGTAAACAACACGAGCATACAGAGTTATGATGATACAACCAGTGATATTATAATTCGTTCTAGCCAGTGAGTGAGTGAGTGTGTGGATATACTGTGCCAGTTGTTTTGAATTTATGCATTGTAACATTTTCATTTTTTTCTATAATATTATGTATAAGTTAAGCACATCCTACCTTATTTTACATTCTCTTCACATTGCTCCATATTGTAAGTAGTTAAATTTTTACGACGTATAAAGTTTACTTGTAAAGTTAATCAGGGTAAATTCTGACGTAGGATGAGTCCTGATGATTGAAATTAGTGAGTGCGATACGTACGAGCTTACCCTGATTTTCCCTAGTAAATACTCTTTATATTACTGTACGTGCGTACCGCGTACGCTAGGCGTGCGTGCTATACGCTCACTGCGTACCTTGCGTTACAAGTGAATTTTATACCACCTACTTATATTTTATTACTGATGCTATAAATCTGGATCTCACAGCTATAAATGTACATTTATAAGTTTTGTATATTTTTATTGCGATGAGTGAAATGTACACGATTGTTTAAGTAGATAATACACATTAAAATATAATATAGACTTATAATAGACACGTTTTATGGATTAGGACAAAATTTTTATCCACACACGAATTTATTTTCCGTTAGTTAAGAGAAAGTGATTTCAAGACGAGTGAGTCATTTTTGTCAACCCTATTACCAAACGATTTTTTTTTATATTTTGATTAATTGTTTTACACATTTTTGTTGAGATCCTAAATATTTTTTGTTTTTTTTTTCTAATTTATAAATTACACGCAGCAATGCATCAAGTATAAATTTAAATAGCTCAATAAAAATGAACACACTTAACAGTATTTTGTTTTGAATGTGATCCCTAAATTGGAATGAAAAAAACGAGTCACGGCTCATGAGGCTCCTAAGGCTCAACTCACACTGGGGCAGAGTCGAAGCGTCATGACGCGTCACATTTTTGCCTACCGCATCTCTATTGTTCTTTATTTAAGTACAAATTTCTGCTATGAAAACTTGGGAACGCGCGTCGATCCGCGCATTTGCTTATTGAAGCTTCTATATTTTCATAGCAGAAATTTGTAGTTACATAAATAAATAGTAGGACAATAGAGATGAATATGCTTTGGCTAAAAACGTGACGCGTCGATTCGACTCTGCCCCAGTCTGAGTCGAGCTTGAGTATGTTACTTAGCTGCTATGGGAATAAAACAATCAGTGCGTTTTGTTTGATTTTATTTACAACATTAATCTATTGTCGACTTACATGTAGCAACTACCTGAATACCTATAAGTTCACACGCAGCTTTATCATAAAATCAGAATACATCTACATTACAATACAATTACTTAGTGCAAAATATATACAGAATATTGAAAATGTATCGTCAACGGATGCTATTTCTATATTTCCAGTAGTCTACACACATTTATTGTCGTAATTTTTAAATTTTACGCTCGAACAGTGATGGCGAAAGCAGATACTAATATTATACTTCTATGTATAAATAGCCAATACACACACTATGATAAGTACCTACCTACTGCTAGGGGTTTGGCAAATCTAAGATATCCAGTAAAGGATAATTAATTTATAATAAAATATAATAATTTTATGAAAGAAACATCTTAAAATTACTATGACTAGTGTCGTGGGTCATCGTTTGGGTAGCCTCTCCCACACCAAACATAATAAATAATTACATAAATTATTCTTCGTAACAACTATTTATTAAATGCCAAGGACGGCTCTTAACATTAGCCTCTACAGCTTAAATATAAAGGACATCTAATTAAGAGACTCTTAAATCTAATCTCTTATCTCGTTAAATAAATTATTTACTAAACGACGAAGTCTATGAAGGATTTGAATTTTAGATCTTACAGAATTATGAAATAAATAATAAATAAAATAAAGTTATGTTTAACCGTTTGATGAATCGATCACATTTCATTAACTAGTTCTATTAATTATTATTCTATAACATGTATAGTTTTTCATAATTCAACCTGTTTTGTAATGTTGTGAGTTGAAGTTACAATTGGCGTAAATACTTGTATTTAATCAAATTATTTACTTTGGTATACTTGTTTGTGTTTAATATTTTTTTCAATAACGGGCAATATATTCAAAGTGGTAAGTTTAATTTCTCAAAATTGCAATGTATGCAGTTCAGTTTAAAAAACAGCAAATTATAGTCGGGTAGGTCAGTTGCAGTAGTGGTCCTCGCTGGTAACGCGGCAGAGCTGGCAGTCGACGCGGCAGCACCAGTGGTAGCGGCAGTGGCAGCGCTCCAGCCGCGACTGCCGCGCCGCGCGCCGCCCGCGCCCGCAGCACAGTCGCGCACACCCGCCCGCGGCGGAACCCAGGCTCGCGTTGCATTTCCTGATATTATATTCGATTAGTTAGGTAAGAACCAAAAAATATTTAGTTCATGCCATTAACAGTTAGTCAGAGGTCACCCTGGATGTATGAGGATTGTGAGCATAAATCCTAAACTGCATGCCAGAAAACCCAATTAATCGTAAATAACTTTTTAAAGAGTCAATCGAAAACATATTTACGTCGCTAACTTTAGCCACTATTATGTTTTCACTATTAAAAAGAAGGAACTAGATATTAGTTCTCACCTGCCGTGTGTGCCGAGAGAGCCGGCGGCGGGGTCGGGCTCGCAGTAGTCGGGGCTGGGCGTGACGTAGCGCAGGCGCGAGCGTGCGTGCGTGCGACGGCGAGGACGCAGCGCGGCGGCGCGTGCGGCCTCCTTGGCGAGCGCGGCGGCGGCGCGGGCCAGCGGCGCCAGCGAGCGCCAGCACGTCCGCACCGAGCACGACCCCGACACGCCGTGACACGTGCATTTGGTGCGCATCCCACCTGACACCACCTGACGACACACGTTTTAATTTTATTTCAAAGGAAAACTTACAGCTACGTACAAGTTTGGTTAAGCGGAATAACAATACAAAAGCAGCTGTTAGATAAAATAGACGTGTAATCTAGCCCTTAGAACAATACCTAAAAGTTTTACGTAACATACAAGTAGATTGAATTTAAGTAAGGTTAGACACACTGGCTAAACAGCTAGCAAAAGTTTATACTTTTTTTAAATATGCACCTTTCTCCCGAAGCGACTGTTGATGAGGTTAGCGGAGGCGATGAGCGGTCGTAGGCGCTCGAGGCGCGTGTGCAGGTCCACCTGCGGGTCGAAACGTGGGTCGTCCGCCGCCATGCGGTATTCGATGTTGCGAGAATTTAGGGCGCCGTCGTCGTACTCGTATCTAAACACATACACGCTTGTTAGAATTTTAACTAAAAATTGATTAAAATATAGTATATGTATTATTACATAATATACGGTGTGGGATTTTAAGTGAACCATGGATACGTGGCTTATTTCACACAGAAAATGCACATTTGTACATGTGCATTTTTGGACTAATTACCATTTTGTATAATTATTTAGAAGTATAGATCGGTAAGTCGTACCTTGGTCTGAATCTTTTCCTCGTGGGTCGGCCGCGTCGCGGGGAGCGCGGCAGGCGCTTGCGGCCGCGGCGGCCCTTCTTGCGCGGCGCCATGCTGGTGTTAGCGGGCGCGGGTTGGTCGTCCACCAGGATCACTACGGGCGGCGACGTCGTCGGCTCGGTAGTTGTCGTCGTCGTCGTTGTTTTTTCAGTAGTGGGATATTCTATCTCAAAATCCTCCTCGTACTTTCCATCGCGAACGTCGATTTCATGCGAATCCAGGAACTGCTTGGCAAATCTAGAACAAAAATACTGTTGCATTTTTTTCCAGTCTTATGTTTAAGAAACATGGAAAACATACAGTTACGGTAGAATTTAAAAACAATACATTACAATTGATGAGCAAATTAAATTATCAAGTTATAGGTAATTTCTTGACCTTAGCTAATATGTACATATATTATCACGTTCACCTCTCAGCCCACTGAAAGTTATCTCCGCAGCCGCCCCACTTGAAGCGCGCGTGTGGTTCGGTGGGCGCGGCCTGTCGGGGCGGTCGGGGCGGGGCGCGGGGCGGGGCGGCGCACGAGCACGCAGCGAGCGCGCCCGACGCGCACGCCCGCGCCACCGACCACGCCAGCGCCGCCGCCGACACCGCGTACACGTAGGCTTGCTCGCGGGTACCTAAACAGTTGGAATGCGTCGTAAATTCTAATGTTAATTTATTTGCAAAGAATGTTGTTTACAAAAGATATTAAGAGGCCCCTTTCCAGTCCCACTATCGTCAACGCGGGCGTGATCGAAAAACTTGTTGTTTCATCCAGCGCAATGTGAGTTAAGAGGCGCGCAAGTGAGTGCACGATAACATTGAACGATAAATAGTGTGCGGAAATTTCATAAAACTTGTTTCAATAAATACGTGTTTATTAGTAGGCCTTACCAGTTTGTAAAAAAAAATGTTTGACATTTAGAATCTCCATTACATTTGCAAGGTTTATAAACAATTATTTCCTTTACTGGTACAATTAATAAGTACCTAAATTATAAACGCCTAAATTTCAGATAAAATTTGTGCAAAAAAGCAGATATTTGGAGGCTTATACTGAATTTGTTTCACCAAATTTTGAGTTCGCGTTTTTTATAAACCTAGATATAGTGCAGAAGATACCTATTAGTTTACAAGTTTCAAAGAAAGATCCTTTACAACGCCATAATCACGTACGAGCGTTTGTATGGAAAGATGGACGGGTTGGCCGCTCTTAAAAATATACAGTGGCAAACATACTGCTTTGGCGTTATAGTTGAAGAAAAGTTAGTCACTGCGACCACGAGGATTGTTAGTTGCTATTGGTTTTTGGGTTTTGGAATTTTTCATAGGTGATGGATAGAGCATGAAAACATATTAATATTGATTCTCTGCTACACTGCGAAAGAGATTTGATTTTAAAACAAAATAAGCATAAAACGCTAAATGTAGCTAAGTGTAAAGTAGGATAAGATATAAAAGCTCAATCAATAAACTTGAAAGACAGGTTTTGTAATGTAAGTATCTAATAGGACATAAATAGTACAATACACATACAGTGTACTATATAGTCGTTTTAATCAGGACAAGTAACCTGCAGACAACATGTAGAAAGGCTGGAAAATATCTGAGGTATCTTAGGACAAAAAAAACTATCAATTGTAAAGCGGCCACCTTACATTTACATTTCTGTGTCAAGAGGTTCAAGCGCTAATTGCTACACTCCACACAAATCTGGGTTAAAACGTAATCCCAAGACGTCGGTGTTAGAATGTATGTTAATACGTCATAAGCACCTCTTAATTTGCTTTTACAAAATCAACGAGGCATTTTCTAAGCCTAGATGAGATGTTTATTTATTCTTTAAATTTTATTATTAAGTAAACTAGAAAATAAAAAAATATAACGACTTACTACTTTTAAACTTTCTTGTAAGAACCAGTGGCGTAACTATAGGGTGGCAGGGCTGGCAAAATGCCACGGGCCCCCGAACCAACAGACCGTGAGGTCAGAAATTTTTTATACATTGTTTTATTATTAACGTTACGACTTTTACTGATAGGGCCCAATCAATTTGCCACGGGCCCCGGATGTTATAGTTACGCCACTGGTAAGAACATCGGATTATATGCACTATCAAAGTGCCGAAATATGCACGTAAAAAGGCCGAAATATGCACGTAAAAAGGCCGAAATATGCACGTAAAAAGGCCGAAATATGCATGTAAAAAGGCCGAAATATGCACAATCAGAAGTCTGCACTTATTTAGATTAATTGTTATTGCCTTTAAACTAGACTGTTCCATTCAAAACACTGGGTGGCGAAGAGAATACGCTTACTTCAAATATATACATCTCTCGTGTCACGGTGTTTGTGCGCGAACTCCTCAAAACGGCTCAACCGAATGTAATGAAGTTTTGTATGCTACATTCGTTAGGCCTGAGAATAGGTTTTTATCTACATTTTATATTGATACTATAAATAATTTATATGGCAAAACAACGTTGCCGGGTCAGCTAGTAATATCATAAAAATATAATTATTATTACTAGATACAATATACACTTGTTGTTACTAACTACATATTATTAATAAAAAAAATATATAGCCACTGAAAAAATGATTAAAATCGATTCAGCAGTTTTGATTTATATTCATTATATTACTACCCGTGGCATAGAATATATATCAGTAGTACCAACCCGTGGCCCGCATTGGCCGGTACCGCCGCAAAAGCTACGTCTCGCAATTTTTAAATATGTAATATCTTCGAAAATATTCATTTAAATCATATGCTGCAAAGGGCCATATAGATCTATATTAAATCAACAATGTATTTAAAGTGTTTAATTGAATAATGATTAATGCCGTATTGGTTAAAAACGCTTCGAAAATTAGCCATTATTTGTCGTTAAAAGTAAATGACAAAAAACTGTTATTGTGGGATATCCATAAGAGATAGATGTATACCATCGGGGAGTTTTCTGTAGACCTTTTCATTGTGTACAATACTTAGTACATTATTTTGATAAATCTCGTAGGGTTCAGCCTGCGTTTACAATGTAAGCGGAAAAAATGTAATTATTTACGACATCACATCAGAAACCCCAACAATAACAGTATTTCTCCACTATTTAATGAATGTTATTATACTTATAAACCTTCCTCTTGAATCACTCTATCTATTGAAGAAAACCGCATCAAAATCCGTTGCGTAGTTTTAAAGATTAAAGGGAACAAAGGGACATGAGGGAAAAAAAATCGGCCAAGTGCGAGTCGGACTCGCGCACAAAAAAATAAAAAAAATATTTTTTTATTATTTAATTTATTATTAAATAATAAAAAAATATTTTTATTATTTAATAATAAATTACACATATAACTAATTGAGGATTTTGTGAAAATTTCAAGTGTCTATATTATGTTGCCATTATGGATTACGAGCCAAAAAGACCAAAAAAATAACGTTTGTTATATGGGAGCCCCACTTAAATATTAACTTTATTTTGTTTTTAGTATATTTTGTTGTTATAGCGGCACCAGAAATACATAATCTGTGAAAATTTTAGAAGTCTAGCTATAGCGGTTTTTGAGTTACAGCCTGGAGACAGACAGACGGACAGACAGTCCAATTTTTACCCTTTGGGTACGGAACCCTAAAAAGCGACTTTGTTTATAATATGTAGTGATAGTGAAGATATTAACAAAATTAATCTGAAATAAAAAATATTTATTAAGGATTTCTTTATGAAGAGTTAGCCCGGCAAATATGCAAATCTAAATTGTATATAACTCAAAGGTGACTGACTGACTGACATAGTGATATATCAACGCACAGCCCAAACCGCTGGACGGATCGGGCTGAAATTTGGCATGTAGGTAGACGTTTTGACGTAGGCATCCGCTAAGAAAGGATTTTGATCAATTCTACTCCCAAGGGGATAAAATAGGGGATGAAACTTTGTATGAAACTTTGTCAATTTTAAAGCGATCGGACTGAGACTTTTATACCTAATTAAAAATAATACTTCTTAACACGAGCGATGCCGCGGGCAAAAGCTAGTGCATAATATAATCCGATGTCTACTTGTTTAGGTACATAACTGATAACATACATTTTTACTGACTATAAATTATAATATAGATACTGAATGTTTCAGCGTCCTTAGGTATAAACGAAGATTAGACAAGATGTAGAGATAGGGCCCGCAGACGCATCGCGGATAAAGGGCGTTATCAGAGGGCCGCGAGTGCCCCGAGCCCT
This sequence comes from Cyaniris semiargus, assembly GCA_905187585.1. Taxonomy (NCBI): domain Eukaryota; kingdom Metazoa; phylum Arthropoda; class Insecta; order Lepidoptera; family Lycaenidae; genus Cyaniris; species Cyaniris semiargus. Next base: position 7,579,278 of record LR994554.1, on the reverse strand, counting down.
CGCCCTGCATGCTTAATCCAGCCGTGTAATTAAATCTTTTGTCCATTTCACAGTAGCCCGAGCGAGTTGAATCTAGATGGATCGCAGTCGATAACGTCGGGCCGTAGCCGGCTCGCGACAGGAAATCACAACGTCAATACGGATTACTGACTGATAAATGTTAGCTTGTTGAACTTTTTTATCGCAAGAAATGCCTGTGTGATAAATAAGATCGAATTACATATAATAAGAGAAGCAGATATTATAATAATCTAAGTTTCATCGAGTAACTTTTCAACTTTAAGCCTTAATAATTACTCTCGTTATAAAAAGGGCAGCTGAATATTCTGAAAATAATTTGTGCCCTTGTCTTAACGAAAGTACGATATGTTATATAAAATTAAGTACACATAAGAGAATCGGTGTAATATAATGACTTTCAACTTTTAACCTGTAGACGTGGATTACTTACAATTAAAGTATATTAAGCTCATTGACCTACGTGACTCAAAAGTTCAACAGTTAAAACCTTCGTAGACACAATGTTGACAAAGCAAAATTTAACTTTAAAATTAACAAGCATCTTACAACAAAAACTTATTTCGTAAAATAACAAAGCGAACTTTTTTATAAATAGCTAACTAGAAGATAATTTCATTATCTCGGGTCGGAGACCGCAGACTTTGTTCTTCGAAAGTTTTAATTAAAATGTATCCGGCGAGCTCTCGAGATGTAACGGGTTTGTTTGTGACCGACAGTCTTCAGTGTCAATTCATTTCCGTAAGTGGTTAGATGGCGGCTCCATCGGCGACCGGAACAAAGCCCGCTGTAAGTAGCGCTTACTGCGGCGAGCACACGAGCGTACACAGAGGCGAGTGTATTATATCTACGGTAGAGTCCGGAAAGACGATCGTTGCCAAACAAATGTGTGTCGAACTACAAAAGCACAAAAAGACATTTCATATTTTGTACGCTCGTTTTAGTTGAAATACTCTTCTGAAAATTACACCCAGGTAAAAGTATTTTTAAGTTTCAAATTATGCTCATAAAATTGTATAGAACTTTCATTTTAAATATTCTCGTAACGTTATAAAATTAATTTAAAGTAGTTATTTTAATGAGGGAGGTGTGTGTTCGGCCGTAAGTACATACTCGTATTTCGCGTGGCAATCATAATTAAGTGGCCAAATCTAATTGATTGGTATCATCGCACTTCGTGACCGCGCGCAGTTAGAGTGGAACGCGATATAAAAGTTTATTTTAGCGGAATTAATAACGTGCAGTATTTTATTGTGAGTGATTATCGTCTCCGTAAATGGCGCTGACTCCCTTTTGTTGCCACGCAATGTACTGCTAAGGAACGGCCGTAATAATTCAAAAGGATCGATAAAAAGGAGACACGAAAGCACTGCTTATATTTGTGGACTCGTCGACTCGAATATCTGCCCGAGTATTATGGACCGTATTTCAAAAACTAGTAGAACTTCCGTAACTACGACGATTTTGTTCGCAAAGTACTAAAGTTGGGAAACTTTATTGGCGATTGTACGCATCTTGCGTCACGACAGTCCCTGTTATTTGTTTTTAATATTATGAGAGAATTTTATTTTGAAACTTATACGATGTAAGAGTTTTAGGAATTGTTATTACTTTTATTCGGTATTTATTAGGTGAGTATTATAATCGTCTAAAATATTTTATCGTACCTTTGTAGCTATATATAATAAACGATAAATTACAACAAATCAAAAAAAAGTTTTATAAAATTACCAAGTTGTAAAATGAAACCGTCGCGTAGCGCGTAGACAGTGTCTCTACGAGTGGTCTACGCGCCCGTAGCACTGCTACAAAAGCTTTAGCGGACTCGCAAACATTGACGAATATTGGACGAATAGTAATTCCTACGATCGCCTTCGTAGCAGTGCTACGAAGGCGATCGTAGGCCGTAGCACGGCAAGCGGTCTGGGAGCAATAAACTATTTGTATCGTGAATTCGTGATTAAAAAAATGTATTTACATTTTCATAACAATTCACAATTCATTATTTACATTTTAAACTTGTGTTACATGAAAAGTTTATGGCTTTATACCTCTAAAGTCGATGTTAAATTTTAATAATGTGTAAGTAAAGAAAAAAAATGTATTTATAACTTTTAAGTGGTGGAATTTTAACAGTTAACGGAGGAAGTAACATGTTCTATTACAATGAAAGAATGCCTATTGTTTTGTGAGTGCCGGATGCCGTTCATTAAATTAATCAGTTCCCCATTTTACGGGACGCTTAAAATGATAAAACGGTGAATTTTGTCAAAGTTAATTACCCGAGAAGCGATAAATAAACAAAAATGTACGAGTGTATGCCGAGCGGAACGGGAGAAAGGGCTTGTTCCGGCCGACGGGCGCGCACAAAGAGCGCACAACGGTCGCAACGCAACGCGAGGCACGACGTCGCACGTCACTGCACGACGACGCACGGCCCCGCAGCGCGCCGCACAGCCTTGCACGACGCTGTTAGTCGCCGCGCATCGCTCACAGAATAGCCACTCTTTCCCGTTTGAAGACGCCAAACTTTCCTTATCTGTGATTATATTGTCGGAAGCCGCTCCGCCGGAGTCCGACGGACAAAGCTTTAATGAAATGGAATCGGAGATGCGGCGTCGGGCATGTGAATAGCTCGTAATTCAATTCAACTAATGTTCCGAGAGTTTATCGGCTAAGGATTTAAAGCCGTCCATTCATTTGCCCGGCGTTTCGTTTCACAAAAAAAAATCACTCCGTTTAATTTGAACTTTGCAAAGATTTGAAAGGGGTTGACGAGATTTATTCAAATTAGTCAAATTATCGATGGAAGAAAATAAGATGTACTATCAGAGAAGTTGATTCCTAGGCAGATGGGGGACCTACGTAGCTTGGTCGCGTTACGTCGAACCCAGCCGAGAGATCACATTAATTAACATTGAATTGACATGATCCGGCCAAATGACGTTGATCTGTCAACTGCCTAGGAATCAATTTCCTCGATGGTACAATGAAGAGTACAATATAATGTATTCCGTCTCCAAAGACATTAAAATAATTGTTTATATATGAAAAGGGAAACCTTTTGTCGTAAATATTTTTCGTGAGGTTTTTTCTCTCTCTCTCGACGTTCTCGAGTCTGCCTCGAACACTATTTTATGCCCTTGATTTTGAGGTAACTATATGGTCTATGGTTTAATTACCCGTGAGCTTAGTCGAGTATAAAGTTGAAAGCAATTTCTAAGTAAAAAATGAAATAATGCCGTCGCTACCGGATTCTCCAATATATAGAAAAGTAGTTACAGTACTTACGCTATCGCTCGATTCTTCAATCTTCTGCCTTTTGTCCTGTACCTGTCAGCTAGTCTGCCAAATTGGGCGCGACGAACGGCACGCGTCGACGGCAGTCGCTGGATTTTTTAAATTGTTTTTTTTTACACTAAACTTGTCGACGGCAATTGACGGCTGCCGTCGACGCGTGCCGCCGACTGCCGTGGACTGCCATTGACGCGTGCCATCGACATGTGCCGTTCGTCTGTAAGCGCTCTAAGAGAAAAAAAGTTGCCGGTGTCAGATTGTTTAGTTACCAGTGAGCAGGTCCGGCGTGAAGTTAGGCGCGAGCTCTACGGAGGAGCAGTTCCAGCGCTCGCCGGCGTGGGCCTGGCGGCAGGCGGCGCGGGCGAGGCGCGCTGCGGCGGCGACGTGCGGCATGGCGGCCGGCTGGCGGCGGCACACGCGCGCCTGCCCGCCCCACAGCGCACCGCCGCGCCGTGCCTCCCAGCAGTCGCTCTCCGTCCAATTGCCTTCGTTCTCGTATAGGGCCCTGCAAACAGTTTCAGCATCAGCATTGTCATGGATCTGTTGTGATTAACTGTCATGCGTATTTCATAAAGCCGACGAAAACATAATCTAAATGACACTATTTGTTTTATTAAGACTTTAGTGTATTATTTCTAGGTTGTAAACGCTTATTTTAAGATAAGTCTAAAAACGGTGGAGTAGTAGAGAGCCAAATACATTATACCATCTCGACGTTATTGGAAGATAGTTGAAGGGTGTGAAACGTACGTCCTGTATTAACAGTAAAAGGAGTTTTAAGTCTCTGGCCCCCATTTTGAAGCCTACAATGTTGCTAGATATTTACTCGACTCGACGCACGTTGGGACTTGGGGACGACGAGTCATCATTTCGATAAAAGAAGTCCTTAGAGCAACTAGGCTAAAGCTATTTCGAGCTGAATTGATTATTACTATGATAAATGAAACTGAATATTGGAATAATAAATAAGATTATTTTACAAAATTAATGAAATTTTAAAAGTACTATAATGCGGAAGAATATAACTCTACATTTCTTAAAAGTTTTTTAATAAGGGTAGACTGTAATTTTTCGTGAATTAAGAACATGAAGGAAATGAAAAAATATAACAATAAAATATTTTTATTTACTTTAAAATTTATATCTACATTTAAATTATAAATAAGAATTACAATATATAACTAATTCCTAGAGCTGTTAACTTTATAGAAAACTATGTTGTGAGTTATATTGAGTCCTTAGTAAGTTTTGTTGATTAACGTAAGAAACACCCAGCTAAGTACGTGTTTTGTGAAACTAATTAAGTCTAGAGTACTTTTACTCATTTCGCAAGTTAGTGCTTTTTATTTTCTCTCGGTTCAGTACTTTGGTCTTTTGTCTCCGTAGAGGGTCGCGCGGATTCCGGGCGCAGGTGTTTCTGGAACGCCTCGCACATGTCGTACAAATAGTTGGGCAAGAAATCGTTCGCCTCTCCATCCCGCCGACGGAGAAGGGTGTACGCCTCGCGCAATGTAGGTTTCGGTGTCAGCCGCAATTCCAGCTCCACGGCAGGAGGGAAGTGGGCCGCCAGGGAATACACGATCTCCAGGTCCGAAGGCGGCGGCGTCAGATGCTTGTAATTGGACACCTTGTACAGAAAATACTCCGACATGCTCATTCGCGTTTTACTCTCCTCGTACTTGCCGAGCTTCATGTCGTACAGGATCGTTTTCTGGCGGTTGGGCCCCCAGAACTCCTGCTCAAACGCGTCGTAGAACATCTGCACGTCCTTGAATTCGTGTTTGAAACACCTGGCCCACATTAGCGGGACCCCGTCGAGACAGGATATGACAAACGGCAGCTGTTTTTCCGGGGCCATGTTAAGCTCGGATATGTAGTATTTGACGTTGTCCAGAAAATCCACCGGATGGACGTGTCCGGTGTCGTCGAAATGTGGTCGCTTGCTGAGGTGCGCCACCACCCAATGGCCGATCGTGTCCGTGGACACTTGGGAACCGTCCTTCTTTTCGTCGTCCGCGTCGTCGTCTATTTCCTCAATTTTCGGGCCGGAGGGCTTTGTCGTAATTTTTTGCTCAGATTTACCTAAGTTCGGGAGAGACATGTGACTGCGAAGTCTCGAGGACGGCATGTTTTCGTGGTAAATATTTTCTTGGCTGTGAGAAAACCTCACCCCCAGCCCTAGGGTCGGTTTGAAAAGCGTCGCTCCGTACAGCGAGGAGTCGATGCTCTTTTTTCTCTCCTGCTTCAAAGTAGCCTCCGAGGAGATTTTGTCCACCATCTCCGATAGGTTTGAAATTGAAGAATTAATTTGTCTCAAATCAACAAATAGGCTCATCATAAAACCTATTTATTATCGGGGACATGAAACGAATTCATGAATGTCTGCAACAAACGAAACTTTATTTGACATAAAGAGCTAATATTACTTATTTTTTAATCGGAAATCTAAGATATTTTTGTGATAGAAGTATCAAGAGTGCTGTAATATTGCGTGCGGCGTGCAGCGAGCTAGGGGCTCGGAGGGAAGCGGCTTACGTGTGGCGACGGCGGGCAGGCAAGTGGTACTACCTGCCCGGCGCGGCGGGACGGCTCGCGAGCCGCGGAGCGGTACTCGCGTATAAAATATCTGGGTTATATCCTCGTCGGAATATCGTATTACATTGGCTTCATGAAAACCAAGGACGTGATTAAGTTCCGCTTCCGACATCGATAGGGAAGTTTGCGACTCGTTCGGGGAAGTCCCACAAACAAAAGCGGTTAACTTCGCAGAAATATAGGATTTCTATAAATACTTTGCGAATACATAGTTCTCTTTCATGTTTGAATGCGTTTGTACGATTTCTGATTTAATTAAGCATATTTTCCATAATATTATATGTTTATTAGTATTTCTACCCCAACTTATTTCAAACCCTAAATTCTGTCTAGACTCTACATTGATACCAAAATCTGTTTCTGTTTTCAAAATCCATTACAGTTTAAGTACTTAGTTTGTTTAAAATATCCCAAATAAATATTAACTGAGAATTATATTATGTTTATAGCTAATATTATGGTGTGTTCAGTGTTAAGAGAAAAGTATAAAGTATCAAGATATAATGGCACGTTTGAATGATCATCGATTTCCTCATCTAGAATAAACAATACTTTCCAGCTAGTCGCAATAAATTTAAAATTAGCGACATTTGTAGGTCGCAGTCGCGGTATTAATTATCCCGATCGACTCGGAAACCGATATCCGTGTCTAAATGTCGCGGGGTCGTGGCCCGTGGGGCCTCGCTGTCGGGCCGTGGGGCGTAGGGCCGAGGGGCAGGGGCGGTGGTAGGGCCACGTCGGCAGAGGCGGTTTTACCAGTAGGCTGAATAGACTCGAGCCTAGGGCGGCACATTTTAGAAGGCGGCAAATTTGGCCCTTTTTCATCTTACAAAAAACATTATTTTAGGTTCACAAATAAACGAGTAAATTTTTAAAATATTTTAGAAATGCGCAGTATACTCAACAGTTATGTCCATAAAAATTAATAAACGTACCTACTGTTTTATATACATAGGTATTTCTAAGGAGGGACGACAACAACACATATATTAAATAGCTTATTCCTAGCGTCCTAGCCGCTAGCGGCTGTTGATCCGCCACTGCTCGACGCTCGTTCAGTCCGTGTATCGGGGGCCGGGGCGGAGACAGGCGCACGCGACGTCACTGCTGACGCGGACGCGTGCAGCGGAAAGACCTATCCTTACCGCCACAATATATGCAAATTATGTTACCTAATGCTCATGATATTGTGATTTAATCTAACTTAAATAACGTATTTCTATTTTACCGAATATCTCCCATGCCACCAACTTTCATGGTTTTGTTTTCCTTGTCCTCACGGTGTTTCTCAACTTTTTTACCCCTATTATAATTTTTCCTAATACCTACCGCTAACAATGCAATTGTCTGATTTACGAATAGTTAACAGCTGCAGCACCATAAAACCATTTTATACAATCGTAAAAAACACGATTTTAAAAAGTTTAGATGCCAAACAATGGTAAAACCACGCCTCCAAATAGTCAAAGTGTACTAATTCACCTCGCTACGGCGCGCGGCGCAAACGAGCGTAGCGGCGGCGGCGCATTGTGTCGCTGGCGGCAGCGACTCCGGTAATCGAGTCCGTCACGCCGCGCACGTGCAGGCACACACTAATAAAATAATTCCCGTATCTAATTGTATTCTATCCCGATCTACTAGATAAAAAGCGTGCACCGGAGCAAAGGGAGCCGCTTTGTTGCGACTAGGTCGTAATATAAAGGAGCATGTAGCACAATGCTCGCCAAATAATAAGCGATATTATCTTTTTGTAGTTTATAAAAAGGTAACCTTATTTGAATATGTTCCTTTGTATTGACCACTCGATATTGGATACTGTATTGTGAATATCTCGTTCCGAGTAGCGTACTCCCCATACTACGTAGTAAACTACAAAAGTACAAACACCCTTGAGCAGACTATACCTAATCTGTATCAAAGAAATAAGAATAAAATCGCTAAAGAATCTTTTTCAGAGTGTAATATATAATGATGTAAACAACATTATACATAAGTATCAGACGTTAGAAGGAGCAGCTGTCGCAGATGCAGCGTCGGCGGCGGTGGCGGCGGTGGCGTCTGATTCGGCTTTAATGATGATTAAACGCTAAATGATTGTCGCTCGCGTGCAGCCGCCCACAGCCTATCTGCATAACACGACCGAAACGAAAACTTTTTCTTGTAATCTATTTTCAATGGCGGTGTGCTGTGCCGCTATAAAAACTGTACCCTATTAACGCTATAACGATACAATTAGTATGAGCCTTAAAATTTATTATCTTTCCTACCGGCTACCTTACGATAATATTTTTTTCGGCTACTAAAGTCATGGAAGTTTACCACAAAATTGTCCCGTAACGTAAGTTAAGGGACGATATTTACAATCTTTCGCGCAGAAATTATTTTATTGTAACCGTACATTATGCCATCAAAATCAGCATAGGCGTGAAGAGCAGACAGAGAGATTTTATGTTTATAATTTTAGTAAAAAAAGTATGGATAAAGATCTAGGTACATAATAAAATGGCATTAAAAAAGTTTTAAACATTCGATGAGATTTAGCTTTCAACATTCTTTCACGTTTTAGTATGCGGGATTACTTTAAATATAGAAAGTTATAGTGACTAACCCCGATCGGTATTTACGCAACATTAAGCTCGAGACAAAAGCTGATCTTTAAAAGCCCTCGACTACATCCATTTATCGGCACTTCGAGCTTTTCAATTTATGAAAGTTTACCGCGCGGCTGGAGCTCGCAGAACGCATAATATATTCAATAGCTCGTGCAATAAACCATGTTAAAATAACCGCTCGAGCAGATCTGCTGAGTCATTTCCGCTCCCCTATCCGGCGTCGTATCCTCTCTGAGTTAACGAATCAATTAGCCGAGTATATCCGAGGTTAGTTAAAGTCACAATTCGTAACGATCAGAAGCAAACGCTTCCCTCTCGGGCCATCGGCGGAGGACAAAGATGATGTAATTATGAACCATTCGGCGCACGCCGGCCGCGTGTAATGACTGTTATTAATCAAGATCAACTACAATTCTAATTTAATGGATGGCTTCATGCGACGGGGAGCGAGTGGCAGCAACCTTTGCCGTGATTCGCCCGGCATTAATAATTATGCAGGCTCCTTACCGCTTTCCCTGCATCTGTGCTTAATTAAATTAAATTCTAGCTCATTATTCGACGTGTATGCCGAACACGTTTCGATAATCCCACATAAATGGAGACGGATGCGGCTAAGTATAGGAGGAAGCTGAAATAATTGAAACAAATGCAGGCGTTACTCGACAGATTGTCCAATACAACGGCGATTTGTCTAAGTCGTTGAGCTGAAGGAGCCAATTGCCGTGTCTCGTTCATATTAATTTGAACGAATCCGAGTTTGTCACTAAAATTTCTTTTGGGTGTTGATTTTAAGTCGAATATAGAGGTAAGATAAATCTTAATTATGTTGTAAATACAACTGCGGATATTTTGGGGACATGGTCTCATCTACTGCATAATGCTTATGTAAAGACGCTTAGGTAGAAAAATGTCAACTCATACTCACAGTTAAAAAAGTCTCATATAATAGAGGTGAGTGGTGACTATCCGCTGTTGTGAAAATGTTGATTATATTCCGACTGCCAAGAGCAGTTAGTTATTTTCGTGAAAGTCAGGCATTTGGAAATGTGTCGATGCTCCAGGGTATTTTAGTCAGCACTCGCTGTCAGCTAATATAATATTCATAATAAAGATTTTCTTGTTTATAAAAGACATATTTACCTAATTAACTTATGAAACTTTCCATAAATTAATCAGGTATTCAATAGAAGTGTAATTAGGTTTTCCATAAAAGTTGGAAAAGGTGGGAACCCACAGTGCATAAATTCCTCACATTTTAGAAACAGCCAGTAAATCTTGCTCTGTACAACGTCGAGCTTACTGCAGGCGAAACCGCGAAAACAGCCGTCGGTGTGAAGTATGAACGGAAAATGAGATTTTGAGAAATATAGAGCGTAAAACTAATCTTCTCGGTAGCGTTTGCACGTCAAAGCTTTGCGTTTTTAAGCTTATTGGTATATTTAAGTCACGCTAAGACACGCATTTAATACCATCCTGGTTAATACCATCCTGGATGGTATTAAATGCGTGTCTTAGCGTAACTTAAATATACCAATAATAAGCTTAAAAACGCAAAGCTTTGACGTCCATTCTGTATATCCGATAATAATATAACTGGATGGAAAATGATAACAGTTTTTCAGTGAGGGTTAGGTACTTACTTCCTTACTCATTGTCTACTTTAGTAAGGTGCTTTTATTATTTATCAAACTCTACGGAAAGTTAAATTCAAATTGAAAAAATTCACCTATACCATATCATTACCTCTACATTAAGTATGCGGCACACATCCTTTATTATTGCCTACACGAAACATTACGGCCGGCCTTTGGTATTAAACAAGGTGTACCAAAGGCCGGCCGCGGACGAAGCCCTTTTGCATACTTTGCATTTGTGAGTATTAGCGGCGGTTTGCGGCACATCGGAGTTTACAAGGGGTCGAGGGTCAACGTGCCTTATCTTTGTGTTGCGGGGCTGCGGGCAGGTACACCCGGTCTGTTGCCTTAAAAATAATTGCAACGATTCCAACTGTGATAAAAGCCTAAACGAACCTGGCACGTTTTACATAAAAAAGAAAAACAGAAGTCGGAATAAAATTATAGGTCGGAGCCGGAGAAACAATAGTTCATTGGATAACGAAGCCGACATCAAAGCGGCCGATACGGCCGAACGAGAAATCAGCGAGAGAGATGAAAGACGGGCGACCACGCTCGGCTGAGGATGTCGGTAATTTATGAATTTGTCGGGACAAATGAACATAGCCGCGGCGAAAATAAAGAGCACGGCCGCGTGGATAAATTCGTGTCACATCAAATGGATCGTGGACAGAGAGCGCAGTATTTATTGCGCTCCACGCCGGCTCCGCCCATCACGAATAAAACGAGTCCTTTTCGTGTTCTCCGCGACTCGCCTTTAACTATATTTATTCTAAACCACTCGATTAGCATGTGAGTAGTTATATAACCAATGCGAGGTAAGTCTGAGGTTGAGCTTTCGCAATTAACCCCGGCGAAGCCTTACAAAGTATCAGTTAACCTGCGCTCGTGCTCCAACATAATATTTTGTTTTGTTATAAACTTTAACCAAACCGAACATAAGGTAACATTAGTTATGTAATAACGCGAAAGGACTTACCGAGACTATTTAGTTATTTAATAATAATTAGCGGTTCGATAATGGTGGTAATATTATCTATTAAAAAGTACGTAAAACACCTAACGACCGAAGTCGTAAACGGCTCCTCATTACGTTTTCCTTTATACTCAAACCGAACTTAGCAGTTAACGAATCTTAACGATTACTCCTCACAAATAAGCCAATAAAAGAAAATATAAAAGCGGAGCATTCGGAGCTGGAAGCAATAAAATAAATCTGGAGAGGTCGTATTTCACCTTCCGCGGCAGGCACGTCGCCCCGCGCGCGGCTACCGCTACAAAAACTACGACGGAATTCAATAAAAATCACAATCGTAAAATTTGTACTAATATAAAAATACCTAGAGCGGCATTAGGAGGCGACCCCCTGTAATGGGTTTCGCCAGCTGCAGAGGCCGGCCGCTCGGAAAAGTCACAGTGCCGACTCGAGCGAGGGAAATGATTTTTTTCGGTCTGCCACACCCGGCCCTCGCCGGCTCAGCGAAAACGCTCCTCCCACGGGAATCACTTACGCGAAACGATTACTTATAGGATAATAAAATAATATCTTACGGTGAGCCAAATTCGGGTCAGGAGAATTATAATAGTTTGTCATTGGGAATAGGGATACTCGCCAATAAATTGCGCGGAGCTTATCCGAGTACGAATAAAATAATAAGAATCTTAAGCTTTCTTTTCTTCGTAATATTATAATAGCATTATTCGGATTTCTTCATGAAAATATCTGTATCTTTAGATAATTGAATTCCCCCACCGCCTCCGTCTATTAATTCACGATTATATCTAAAGTACTGGATGGATTTAAATGCATTCCGTACCCAAAGGGTAAAAACTGGACCCTATTACTAAGACTTCGATGTCTGTCTGTCCGTCTGTCTGTCTCCAGGCTGTATCTCAAGAACGGCTATAGCTAGACTTTTGAAATTTTCACAGAATGTGTATATCTGTTGCCGCTATAACAACAAATACTAAAAACAAAATAAAATTAATATTTAGGCTCCCATACAACAAACGTGATTTTTTTGCTATTTTTTGCTTGGCTATAGCTAGGCACTTGAAATTTTTACATAATCCTTAATTATATTTGTACTTTAATAATTGATAAAAAAATTTAATAAAATAAATATTTAAGGGGGGCTCCCATACAAAAATCACATTTTTGGGCTATTTTGCTCTATAACGGTACGGAACCCTTCGTGCGCGAGTCCGACACGCACCGATTGGCCGATTTTACCTATGGATAGAGTTGTTCTTTGGGAAGGTTTGGGAAAAATTGGCACGTTGCAACAGCGGGCGAAGCCTAAAAGCTAGTAGCAAGATAAAAGTAAATAGTCAAACAGTTCGAGCATCTACTTATATAGTACACACTTGTATATAACGACGATAACGTAATTAACTACGGTATGTATAACATTTTAGTTTTTAACTTCAAACTTTTACCGAAGTTTTAACTACAGCTAAAACAGATTGACTAAATTAAACCAAAACTAATCAAAAATTAAAAATATTACTTTTTACGCAAGTTTTATCTTATAAGTTATAACTTACACCTAAGTCATATTTCAATTTAATATTGGTGGAAAGTTTCAAATTGATATATTAAGCTCAGTACTGAAGGAGCTTACAACTTATGAAAACTTAATTTAAATTTTACTAATAAATTACCTCTACGTTTTGGTATTATTTTGTTTTGTGTATTATGGTGGGTTCAAAGTTTTATTATGTACATGCTTATGTTTTGACAAAATGTTATTCTATGACTATGATACGGCTGCATGAAAGAAAAATGTTTTACTATAGAATGTGTTTTAAACCAGAACAGCGTCCGTGGCCTAATGGGTAGACCTTTGGTTCGCACTCCTAGAGGGTGCAGGTTCGATCCCGGGTGGAGGCATGTACTTATGAGACATTTTCTGATCTCAAGTACATAATACGGACACTCATACGGTGAAGGAAAACATCGTCAGGAAACCTGCACATAGTTGGTCCCAGACGTATTGACTAGTTCTCTCCTCTGGACTAGGCCGACTATGTTGCGAGAATGCCGTATGTACTTGGGCAACCATACGGTCATTTAAAAATCTTGTCTCAGGCACTACAGTATTTGAGGAGTGGTTACTTCGCTCTGAAAATACTGTATAAATCATCCACAACGAATGCAAAGGCCTAGTTTTGTTTTAAGAACATCAGAAATCAGAACTTATTTTATTTTCACAAAGTATTAGCTGTATAATATATTTTCTTTATATATACTTAATACTTTATTATACTATATACTTAAGTATACTATATTCGTCGTAAATCTAGTTTGTAAAAGTTGTTACACAAAGATGGTTATAATATTACAGAGGTAAGATATAATTGTTTTTGTTTATCTCGAATAGCCGTGAAATTATAGGACCCATTTTGATTTGCATTATATGTTTAGACACAATAGACACAAAGAGGACTACGGAGTACACGGGAAGGACATATTAATCCCATGAAAATGTACGATTTATATTTTACTAAGCAGATACGAAGTTTAAAATATTATATTACTTAGTTTTACCAGTGTGGCGTAGTAACTAAGACGTGATAGTTTACATGTTAACGTATATGATGTATTAGTATAAGAACACCTGTATTAGGAATAAGTGGGGAGTAATAAAGTAATCGTTAACCGGGAATGTAGTCTTCTTATTGTCCCAACCTCATACCAGAGACCAGACATACATTTCTCTATGATTTTACATAAATTCGTGTTTCTTTAGACGGTAGTAGGTACAGTGATACTTATGCGCTCACATAAAAGCTTAATCGTGTTAAACTTCTCCTAGAATATAAAACTAGCCATTTGCCGTTTAAGTATCAAACGGCTAGTAGAAACTCGCTTGCATCCGGATTTTTAACAGGGCCTTAGGGAACTGCATCCAGCTAATGAAAATGCAAAAAGTTTTGAATGTGCAATGAAATGCATCGGCGTAACGTGCTCCTAAAAGGATATCTCATCGGCACTCGCTATAAATCTTTGTACTGTAGACAATAATTTGTCTACGATTAATAGAACTGAAAGTACCTAATTTTATTACATAATTATAATGAGAATCGAGTACAGAGTACTCTCCTTAAGTATTGAACATGTCTCACCAGTCACGTTGTATAATACAACTTCTATTAAGTAATAAGAATTCTGGTTTGTAGTAACATAATATATAGAATACTAGCTGTTGCCCGCGACTTTGTCCGCGTGGACTTTAGTTTATAGTTGTTCCCGTACATCAATTGAATAGTTTACGCGCAAATCATAAAAGTATATTGTGTGGGAACCGTACATTTTTCCGGGACAAAATGTATGTTCTTTCCCGGGACTCAAAGTATCTCTATACCAAATTTCAGCAAAATAGATTGAAAGTTTAGGCAAAAATCATTAAAGTTTATAGTACGGGAACCGTACATTTTTCGGGACAAAAAGTATCCCTTCTTGTCCTTTCCCGAGACTCAAAATATATCCATACCAAAATTCATCAAAATCGATTGAATAGTTTACGCGCAAATCATAAAAGTATATTGTGCAGTAACCGTACATTTTTCCGGGACAGAATGTATCCTATGTTCTTTTCCGGGACTCAAAGTATTTCTATACCAGGATACAATCGAATTACGAGAACCGTGATTTATAAAACAATCCCGCTTACGGAGAAATTAAAAAAGGCTACGCGAAAGTTTCCAATAATAGAATTACGGTGTAATATAATAAAGAAATAATTGGAAAGGATCGGTGGAAAGCGGCAACAATGCTCGCATTTCCAGGGATTTCCCGGCGTAATCTCGGGGGCGAATAATTGCGGATTGCAGCGGAACAACGCTCATTAGTGCAATGTTCAATTAGGGGCGGCACGCTGGCAGACGCACGGTGCGGGCGTCAGGTTGCTCTCACCCGGAAACTACACGAATTACAATGTTATTGGACACATCAACAGTTCCCTGTTACCTTTAGACGAGCGTTTGTCCAATTAAGCAATCGTCTTTTGTTTGTCGCTTACGTTTAACGGTGGTAGTTTATTGGCATTTCAATAAAGGTTTTTTTAGAGACCTCGGTCCTCGGATTTTTTATTTTATAATTTTTAGGGTTCCGTACCCAAAGGGTAAAAACGGGACCCTATTACTAAGACTTCGTTGTCTGTCCGTCTGTCGGTCTGTCTGTTCGTCTGTCTCCAGGCTGTAACTCAAGAACGGTAATAGCTAGAGAGTTGAAATTTTCACAGATTATTTATATTTGTTGCCGCTATAACAACAAATACTAAAAACAAAATAAAATTAATATTGTAACGGATACGGACACACAGTGCCATCTAGCTTCAAACTAAATCTAGCGGAACTTATACAACATAAATTCCCTACTCGATACTAGATGGCGTTAGCTGTGTACGATTCGCGTTCGCGATTTTTCTAGTTCAAACGCTCAACCCATGTTTACGCGAGTCAGATACTCCCTGGAGTATTCTGGCACTCGCCTCGGCCCATATAAATAGCCGCAGTCAGGCGGGCCAATCAGTCAATTGAGTTCAGTTCAAACGATCGCCAAGGAGACTTCGGAGTGAAAACAAGTGATCAATAGTGAGTGAACCAGTGAAACCTACGACTTGGCTACGACCTAGGACAGTGTTCATACAACAAACTTGATTTTTTTGGCCTTTTTTGCTCTATATCAATAATGGCAACAGCCTACCTGTTGCTTAAAAGTTTCTCTGAAGTACTTGAATGTACTTGAAAAATTTATACATTATTATTTTTAACAAAAAATTAAAACTGACTTCCAAGGTAAAAACAATAATAAAATCCTTATAATATTGTTATGGATACGGACACGTGGTGCCATCTAGCGTCAAACCAGCGAAACTGATCAGAGAAACACAGAAAACATAAATCCCCTACTCAATACTAGATGGCGTTAGGTGTATGTTTACTTACGCGTATTTTCTAGAAACATCCCAAAGTTGTTTACTTGTTTACGTTAATCGGGGAAGGAACTTTCTAGAATTCGTCTCGCCATATAAATAGCCGCAGGTAGACGGCCCGGCAATTCAGTTTTATCTGAGCGATCCTCGAGGCGACTTCGGAGCGAAAACAAGTGATCAATAGTGAGTGAACCACTGTGAACCTACGACTTGGCGCTACTTGGACTAAGTGCTTAGTGTTTGGACTTAGTGAATTGTGTGAGCTAGTGTCAGTGTTAGTGAATAAAGTCTTCAAGAGAGTCACCAGGTCTTTCTCTCCAAATCCATCGAACCCTAGCACGTAACAATATGAACTAAAAAGTATTAAATAATGTTTCCTATTTAATAGTGCCTTTTTTCCGAATTCGGCTAAACCTCAACTATTTCTGTACTCAATCTTCATCATTTTGAAGTCGGTACCAGATATAGCTGAATCTTCAGTTCTCTGACAGAATATTTGAAACTTTTGGAACTAGCACCGACTTCAAAATTACGAAGATTGAGTACAGAAATAGTTGAGGTTTAGCCGAATTCGGAAAAAGGCACTATTAGATAGGAAACATTATTTAATACTTTTTAGTTCATATTATAAGGATTTTATTATTGTTTTTATCTTGGAAGTCGGTTTTAATTTTTTGTTAAAAATAATAATTTCACTCTTTTTAGTTAGGTACCTAGTAAACCATCGCGTATATTCTACGCATAGAGATATTATGTACTACGTACTGGAGGCGCCATTGCAAACAAAAAACATGTCGCACTTGAGGCATGAGCGGGGTGAGAGGCGGAGCGGTGATGGCTATAGATCAGTACCGCAGAAGTGACAAAGTTTTGTGCCTACACACGAATGAACGCAGACTCTATTTGAGTAAGTGGATAAAATAAAACAAAGATTTTTACTAAACATTATTAAAAGCTTTTATTTAACATGCTCTGTATATTATTATGTACATATTATTAAATATATTAGTACATATTATTATGTAAGTTCGGGTGGAATTTTCGAACTCAATTTTGAAGTATATATGTACGTATAATATTTTAACCGATTGAGCTGAAATTTTGTATACACGTTTGGTTTGAATGACGATGCACGATACAGTATGACATCACTATAAATATAAAATGACCGACCATCCAAGATAGCGGAATAGTTATTTTCTATGCTGTCCTATAATAACAGTATGGATATTAAATGAAGGAACTTTTTGAGAATAACTCGAAAACGAATGTAATGTCATTCTACATCCAATATGGCGGCTCATCTAAGATAGGGGAATACAAACAAAGTTTCGTTTATTTCTGCATGACTAAAGAATTGGATTTCAGTTAAAAATAGTTAAGTGAAATCCAACTTTTAAGTCATGCAGAAATAAACGAAATAATAATATAACAAGTCGCTTAATATAACAAGTCGCTAAATATAGACACGGATTTTTCACTAATCAACATCAAGTACGATTTCTCAAGGACATGGAAGTTAATAAGATTTTTAATATAAAATAACGGGGCAAACGAGCAAACGGGTCACCTGATGGAAAGCAACAACCGTCGCCCATGGGCACCCGTAACGTCAGAAGAGCTGCAAATGCGTAGGAATATGCCTTCTTCTTAAAATGCTTCTGGCGATAATTCGTTCCACAATTTTGCAGTGCGCGGAAGAAAGTTACGCGAAAAATGCACGGTGGAAGACCGCCACTTATCAAGGTGATGAAATGGTCCTCAGAGCACTCCCCGTGATACAACTGATAGAGGATGCAGAGCGAAGCTACATCTCGGCACAATTCCAAGAGGTCCAGCCTGTTTAAAACACTATGGCAGTCAACAATTCGAGCGGCCCTTCGTTCAAATTCAATACTCGTACAATAATACACAATAACACTTATTAGGCAGCGTAAATCGTTGGATACGATCCAGAGAGAATAGTTGGTATTTTGGCGCACCATAATATGAGGCCGAACCTGCGCCTTACAGAGTTGTAGCCGTTGGTCCGGACTGAAATACTGTCTCGCTCTATTAAGAACACCAAGATTCTTCGAGGCTAACTTGGCCTTACTTTTAAGTGGTGAACGCACAGACTTGTGTTTTGACGATGATAATGATTAATCTAATGTACCATTAGCATATGCCTTCAATTCTTAAAACAACGTATAAGGAGGCCGGAGATCTGTTCACCACCTTCGAACCTTGGTACATCTTGGTGCAAAATCTGACTTTTTGGTATGATTTACTTAATTATTTATCCAAAATCACTATAAGTTTCCATTTGAAATACTTCAGAATTCAGATTATGAATCAAAATCACAATATCATCCAGATAAATGGGATTTTAGTATAAAAAGCGAGGAATTCCCTCGATTACTTATGGATCCCATCATCAAGTCACCTTTTTTATGAATATGATATCAAATTCGGATTAAACCCGATACAATAGTGAAAAAATCTTTAAAATCGGTCCACAAACGGCGAAGTGATCGTTGAACATACAAAATATATAACCTCCACCTTTTTGGAAGTCAGTTAAAAAACATCATCATCAAATTGCCGAGAATAGAATATGACGTAGCCCCAAAATTCCGAAAATTTCAAAGGTGAGTACAACTCGGTCGAGTTAACTCCGTACCTGGCGGCCATACTTATACAAACCCCCCAGTTTTGGAGCTACAAACGGTCGAGTTAACTCCGTACCAAGGATTTCGAAAATCGGACCACAAACGGCTGAGTAATCGTTAAACATATAAAAAAGAATAAAAATAAACATACATACAGCCAAACGTATTACCTCCTTTTTTTGAAGTCGGTCAAAAACCAAAATATTGCATACCAAAATATACTAAATAAATATACAAAATATAATAGACGGACAGACGGACAGACAGACAGATGGACGGACAGACCGACAGACGGACGGATAGACAGACATACAGACTTTCGCATTTATAATAATTATATTATAATAAGTATGGCCCCAAAGTCCACTACATACTTACCTTATTTAAATTACTTAAATATTTATAAATACAATTATAATGTACGCATGTATAATGTACACGTAATACCGTATTTATATTACCAAAATACAAACTCGTCTACGTGAATACTTCATTCATCGTCGTCTCATCATAGATATCTGTATTCTGCCTACATTCCCCTCTGAATCTACTACTCTATGACAATGCGAAAGATATATATGTATATATATATATATATATATATATATATATATATATATATATATATATATATATATATATCCTCCTTCTTGGAAGTCGGTTAAAAAGTAGCTTACACTATAAATATCCCGCCAAACTAAAAAATGTATGTCCCTTTAGCTTTCTGAGTCTGACAAAAGGTAAGCCCCTTTTCTCAGGAACAAGTGGAAGTATCGAGTTACTCAGATCTTGTACCCTTGCACACCCTTGCAACCATGAAATCATACACATTTCATGTGCATTATAAAATCATCAAGCGGCATCTCCACATTGGCCCATGGACTGATGTAACAAGCGAATAGCGATTACCAACATGTAGAGCAGCTATCCTCAAACCGCGGCCCGCCGGAACTTTATAAGTGGCTCGCGTAAAGTTAAACCATTTTTAATTCACGCCCATCGGCGAAATAGTTCAAAGTCAAAGTCGTGAAATTTTTTTCACTTTTAAATCGCTATTTTGAAGAGCATAATTTTTTTTTAACCCAAAATAATCGGCTGTGATATCTAGTTAGTCAGGTTCTGGTTATCGTTCTAGCCTGATTACAGTGTATATTACCATTGCTCTTACTTTTTTATATAATTAGAGCTCTGTACACAAAGGATAAAAATGTTAGAGTGAGATTAGGTAGATTGAGAAGAGTAGAGAGATTAGGTCATCAAAAAAAGGCAGCCGGTTACAGACAGGCAGCTTCTAACTACTCTACCTAATCTCACTCTAACATTTTTATCTTTTGTGTACAGAGCTCTAATTATATAAAAAAGTACTAATGCTTTAATAGCCATAAAAGAATGGACAATTAAATTTTCATAGACAATTTAATATGCATGTTTAAGTTTAGATTTTGAGTTTAGTTTTATTATTATTTTTAAATAAGTTTTAAACAAAGAATATGCAAATACTACGTCAGGGTCCATGGCCCGATCTAAGGGGGGGCAAGCCGGGCATTTGCCCAGAGCGGCAAAAAATAAGGGGCGGCAAAATTGACTTATTCATGTCTTCCAATCTAGCCATTAGCCATCCACCATCCAAGTTTAAGAATTTCATGCGCCAGTCGCCACCTTCCAACCTACTTCAGGTTGCTGAACAAAACTATAGGTCTACCAGAATGTGATGGCAAAAAGTGAGAAAGTAAATTGACTCTAGCAATACCGGGGTAGTTGGAATAAAATATTTTGATCCTTTTTTTTCCTTATGGCGGCTGATTCTGTGTGTGAAACATGCAAATATATAAATTTATCCAATGATCAAGGATATTTTTTGAAAATCTGCTGTCAAAATTTGCCATCAGATTCTGGTAGACCTATAGCTCATGACTTATATGGTTTTCTGCACAGACATAGATCAAGATAGATACCGCATGTCGCTCCTTTTGTATGAAAACGAGCGTGTCACTTTTTTCCTACCACTGTGACGTGATAAGAAACGTGTCCATTATCAAGGCCAACATTTCTATTTGAATTGCTGCAGCTCAATACGGCATTTAGGCATTTTTAAAATTCCGACTGACGTGCGATTCCGATAGCAGACTAAAGAACAGACTTTCGAAAGACGAGCATTGCTGGTCGTTTGGGAACGCGATATGGCACGCGAAGTACATACACATGTGGTATCTATCTTGATCTATGTCTGTGGTTTTCTGTATGTTAAGTAAGGGTTGCGAAAATTATCTTTGCCCCTAAATAGCTAAATCGGGCCGTGTGCTACATAATACAAAATATTTTTTTATAACGAACTTTAACAATATTTTTTACAATAAATTTACTAACAATAAATAATAGCAAAATTCAAAACCAAAAACTCGGTAAGAATTTAACTTAAAATAATAGTAAAGCTCCGATGTAGAGTTGTCAGGAAACAATGCCCTTTCTTACAGTGCTGACAAAGGCCACCTCAGATTGTAAAGGTGAAAGGGCAAAGGTAAACGAAGGTAAAATAACAACCGAATACGGGTCTATTTCGCCGCTTGATATAATTTCAAATTTATAAGTATAACCAAATTATTAATTGAGATATGAGCTTGATACATAATATGGTTAATGATTTCGTAGTTAATTATCATACTTATAAGTTACAACTTCTAAGTAATATTATTTATGTATCAAGCGGCGACTAAAGCACGATAAATTGTATAATTATAAGGACAGATGCTGCTACAAGCACGAAATACCGACATTTTTATTCCAGACTAGTTGTGCCCCGCGATGTTAACCGCGGTTTATTAGGGAAAATAAATTGTAATTTCCCACTGTAAAACGTATTACGTAGCCTTTGTGTTAATCCAGGGTATCGGCTTACCCCATACCAAATTTTATTAAAATCGCTCCAACCGTTTAGACGTGGAAAAGTAACAAACATACACACTCACAAACATTCGTCTTTATAATATTAGTGTGATTAGCGTGATTTCTGATTTTTTGCGATTCCCATGATCGAGGTATTAAAGTTATTAATTAGATTTTAAAAATAATTAAAAGCTTTAGTAAAAGAAAAAAAAAATATCTTATCATGCGTACATGAATAATAATATCTACATTCTACGGACGCTTCACACCACGTCAGTCTGGCCCCGTGCTAAGTACCTGAAGGACTTGTGTTACAGGTACCAGACAACGGAAATATATTTAATACTTTTATACTCTACATAATACATATATTTAAGATTTTTATTATATCATACACATATTTAATACACATCCAGACCCAGACCCAGACCCAGACAGATTGAAAATTTTTGTTCCGTCGGCGGGATTCGAACCCGCGACCCCCGGCTTGAGCTGCCTCACACTCAACCAATTGAGCCACAGAGGTCGTCAAAATTCGAACATTCTGACTCTTCGCACTTGTAGGAAAGGTGTTGGACGTACCTACCACGTAGATGCTTTTCGTGTAGAAAAAAGTTCAATTTGAAATCGCTTCCTAAAGGTGCCGGTTGACAGCGGGCGACATGAAGCAACCCGCAGACGATGTGTCGCAACGACACTACTGCTTTGTATGTATTTCTATGATAAGTGTTGCTAGCTTCGTGTCGCTAGCTCCGGAGGGTATTTCATAGAAATTAGAGATGTTCCGATCATGACTTTGGCCGACTAGCCGACTAGCCGATTAGTCGGTTGCAAAGAAACCGACTAATCGGCCGACTAGTCGGCCTAGCCGATCATGGTTTCGGATGTTTCCGTAACGCTTCGTTTACTGCTGATTCGCGGGTAATTCGCATACGCTGCCTCCGAACGTATCGGGTCGTGTTTTGGTTATATTAACGTCATGACTCATGAAAAATGATACAGTTGATGGTTTTCAGGATATATTTTTACTGTAACACAGTAAAAATATATCCTGATAATGAAAAATACAGGATATATTTTTCTTGTGTAACATAATTACCTAATTTGTTAATACAAAATCCGAGTAATTTATTTAAATAAGAATAAATTTTAAGCTATTGCATAGCTTTTATCGCGGGCTTTGAGCGCGGCGACCGAATGTAGTTAATTTCAATATAAGTAATCAAGGTTTTTCTCAAATATCAAAGTAAAATAATAAAAACCGGATTTTCGGCTTTACCGACTATCGGGGACTAGTCGGCACATCTCTAATAGAAATACATACAAAGCAGTAGTGTCGTTGCGACACGTCGTCTGCGGTTGCTTCATATCGCCCGCTGCCAACCGGCACCTTTATTTTGAAGGACTGCGCGCTGCGCTGCGTCTTCGATTACTTTATTTATACAGAAATTTTAAGCCGTATTTGTCCGACTAGTCGGCTTTGTCAGCCCACTAGTTTACCAAAGTCGGCTAGCCCGTCAAAGTTATAATAATATTTGTATGAATAAATTTAACTAAGTTATATGTACCTACCTTGACTGCAGACACACCACTTGGACTCAGCTTGACCATCAAATTGCTTTTTAATCGTCTCTACAAGTGAATCGCTACAAAATATTCCAAAACATACTCACAGCCATCGAATCGCCTCGGTCGATTTGGGTAAAAACACAAAGAACATAACAAAAATCACAAAAAAACAACGCATCACAAAATTAATGGTTACTTCGTCTCGCACGGAACTCGCGCTCAAATAACAAAAAGTCGCGATATATTTGGCGGGAAAACGCGTCCGGCGGCGGATGCGGGGTGCCGCGAGCTCGCCGAGATGACTTGTGAAGTTGCGGGCTCGTCGGGGACCTCACACACGGGGCTGGCGGGGCTCGCGTGCGACGAGCGCCGCGCCATGCTGCCTCGCTCGCCACTGGTCACTCGCCGCCTGCCCGCCCCCGCCCGCCGCCCGCACACACGCGCGCTCACACACACACCACCACTATTGATGCACATTTGATGATTCTTTCGCGCTTTACAGTAATCCAGATATGCAGTTTTCTTTTTTCCTGGGGGCAGCTTTTCAGTGCTCCGCAAATGAAAACAAGAGCTCCTTTTAGAAAAATCTCTATGATTTTCCAGTAACACTCTTTTGATGAGAATTTCTTTTTACATGTTTTACACATGCAAACTTTATACTTGCAAACGGTTGGGTATTGAATACCTAAATATTTGATGCCTTAAATCGGTTGTAAGTACTAAATTATAATCTATAGGTGAATATTTCGTATACCTATTATTATGACTTTGCAACAGTGTCCTTAGATATATTCTATGTGAAGATGGGAAAATACTTACAATGCATTTGTATTAAAATAAATAGCTTTGTGACAACTCTTGCTGCTTACATGATTACTACGCGAAGCGACGCGTTACGTTGTCACTGTATAGCTCAAGGGTTCCCAAACTTATTTTATCTACTGCCCACTTCGGGAACAAATTATGTTTTAGCGCCCCTATTGTTTCAATTTAAAATGCATCCAGATGAAATAAATCACCCTCAGGGGGTGATTTATTTCATCTGGATGCATTTTAAACTCTACACAACGCCCCCTTTTTTTTTGGGTCCCACACCGCCTCCCTTTAGACCTTCAGCGCCCACAAGGGGGCGTTATCGCCCACTTTGGGAAAGACTGGTATAGCTGGTTTGACCCGAATCCCAATCCAAAAGAAAATCTAAATGCATAGAAAATAAATAACTTAAAATTAAATGTAGAGTCATTGATTTCTATGACAGTAATTATTATGGTACATTAACTCCCGACTCTAAAGTTTCTTTAACACAAGTTTATCTATTTTATAGCTTTTGTTTCGTTTATTGTAATTAACCAATAAACATAACTATTGAAAAGATAAACTCTACTCAAAATAACCTCAGAAACTGAGCATAACTGATAACCCATTCATTTATTTCGTAGCTCAAACACGTCATCTCTCCTACTGTGCTGGGCCGGCCTTTACTCTTTGTAGGCCTCACCATTCACCAACAAAATGAGTCTAGAGTTAGTTAGTTCTACACTTTAGCTAGGATCCTTCGGTTATTTCATTTATGAAGGAATTTACTGATCATCATTAATCATTAGACTTAGTTAATACTAGAAGTTGCGTGCGGCTCTACCTTCGCAAAGACACTAATCCCGCGCTAATCGTACACTTTCGCCATCCAACTAATATTATAAAGGCGAAAGTTTGGATGTATGTATGTATGTGTGTATGTATGTATGTATGAATATATTGAATTGACAAAAAAGTATGCAAAAGAATTTATATTTGAGTGCTGTGGTATAGAAATTACTGAATATAATACGATAGTTTTATGTATATATAGGGTTCCTAAAGAAAACATAAATATATTTATTAATAGTCTGGATGCCACTTTAAATGAACTACATAGATCTAATAATAAAAATCTACTAATAAAAATAACTGGTAACCCATTCATTTATTTCGTAGCTCAAACACGTCATCTCTCCTACTGTGCTGGGCCGGCCTTTACTCTTTGTAGGCCTCACCATTCACCAACAAAATGAGTCTAGAGTTAGTTAGTTCTATACTTTAGCTAGGATCCTTCGGTTATTTCATTTATGAAGGAATTTACTGATCATCATTAATCATTAGACTTAGTTAATACTAGAAGTTGCGTGCGGCTCTACCTTCGCAAAGACACTAATCCCGCGCTAATCGTACACTTTCGCTATCCAACTAATATTATAAAGGCGAAAGTTTGGATGTATGTATGTATGTATGTATGTATGTATGTATGTATGTATGAATATATTGAATTGACAAAAAAGTATGCAAAAGAATTTATATTTGAGTGCTGTGGTATAGAAATTACTGAATATAATACGATAGTTTTATGTATATATAGGGTTCCTAAAGAAAACATAAATATATTTATTAATAGTCTGGATGCCACTTTAAATGAACTACATATATCTAATAATAAAAATATAATAATCTGCGGTGACTGGAATATAGATGTGTTAAAGGATACAAATGAGCATAGAGAGTTAAAAGCCATTCTAGCTAACCATAACTTAAAAACTAATATAAATCAACCAACTCGCGGAATGTCCAGCATTGACCAAATTGCAAGTAACTTAAAAACATATGAAACAAATGTGCATCATTTGGCATTATCAGATCATGCGACTGGACAATCCATAAAATTTCCTGTGAATCATATAAAAATGAGAAAGAAGGCTAAATTTTACTTTGTTGTAAGGCACGATTTTAATAAAGATAATATAAGAAAATTTTTTAATGCTATGGCCGCACTCACTTTCTCCGACACATTTAATATTAAGGATACTGAAGAATGCTTTAGATCTTTTTATGAAATTTTTGTTTTATTTTACGATCTTTGTTTCCCAAGGATTTATGTAAAAATAAACAACAGCCCGAAAAAAACAAATTGGCTTACAAAAGGCATAAAAAAGTCTAGTGTAAGTAAACGTATTTTGTATTAAAAATATAGATATGGGACTGCTAATAAAAAAGAACTACTAAAAAGATACAAAAGTTATAGTAATGTACTTAAAAAATGTATATATGAATCTCAAATAAAAAACAATACGAATTTTATAAAAAAATCAAAAAATAAATGTAAAGCCACATGGGCACTCATAAGAAATAATCTAGATGAAAAAAGCACAAGTATGAATATTGACGCCATAGAAGTAGATAATGAAATATACACAAAAATTAGTGATATTGCGAAATTATTCAACAAATATTTTATTGACATTACAAAAAATAATTATTCTAATGACATCAATATTAATATTAAAAATAATCCAATTAATTCATTATATTTATCTCCGTTAATTGCTAATTACATTTATAAAATTATAATTTCACTAAATAACACACAAGCAACTGGATATGATCATATTTGTACAAAAATAATAAAATTAGCAGCAAAGTACATATGCTACCCTTTATGTCACATAGTCAACTTATCGTTTGAACAGGGATATTTTCCGTCGCAATTAATCTTTAATCAGTAGTTAAACCTCTTTTCAAAAAGGGTAATGCAAAGCATATGTCAAATTACAGACCACTGACACTTATACCAGTAATCTCAAAAATATTCGAAAAGGCCATGCAATAGGAACAATTTACTTTGTAAGCAACAATTTGGATTCACGAAAGGAAAATCAACGACAATGGCCTGTTTTTCACTGGTTAAACGAATCACACAAGCTATTGACCAAGGACTAGCTGTAGCTGCGGTTTTTCTTGATCTAAGCAAAGCGTTTGACTTCGTTGATCATAAACGATTATTAGATAAATTAGAAAAATACGGTATTCGGGGAAATGCACATAAATGGTTTAAATCATATCTTACAGGTAGGAAGCAGTGTGTAGAAATAAGTCAGCTTGAACAAAACAAAGTAATTTCGCATAGTTCAGAATATGAAGACTCGGAATGCGGAGTACCGCAGGGAAGCATGTTGGGACCAAATCTCTTTTTAATCCACATAAATGATCTGCCAGAAATAATAAAATATGACTGCAGTATGTTCGCTGACGATACCACTCTCTTAATAAAATGCCCAAGAAATATATTAAATGACGAATTGCAAAATGAAATCAAAAATGTTACAAATTGGCTACAAACTAATAATCTTACAGTAATAATCTTACAATAATAAAATTTAGAAAAAAAATTATTAAGTTTTATAAAGAAAATATTGACGAAAATAAAAATTTAGAAAATAAAATAATGCCAATTAAATGTGTATCATCAGCTATTTTTTTAGGGATACATATAGATAAAAACCTGAATTGGAAAATACATATAGATAATACCTGCAATAAACTTAATAGATTCATATTTGCGCTTAAAAGAATAAAAAATATTGTATCTAAGGAAGCCACCTTAGTAAGTTACCATGGTTATGTCTCCTCATCTCTAAGATATGGTCTGATACTATGGGGCAACTCGGTGGATGTGAACAGGGTATTTATAATACAAAAAAATGTATACGAGCTATGGCAGGGGTAGACAAGTTCACTCACTGCAAACCGCTCTTTCAACAATTTAAAATTCTTCCACTGGCCTGTTTGTATGTACTAGAATCATGTCTTTTTGTAAAGAAGCATGGTTTTCTATTTAAAAATAAAGACAATAAAGAAATCAGAAAAAAAAGAAATAAAAACAAAATAAATATACCTACACAAAAATCAGCATTAAATAGCAAAAACGCTTACTGTATGACAATTAAAATATACAATAACCTGCCAGACAATTTAAAAAATGACAATAATAGTTATGATAAGTTCAAGAAGGCTCTTTTTGAATGGCTATTAAAAAAATGCTATTATTCAGTACAAGAATACTTTAACGATATAGCAGTAACAAATAAATTTAAATTAACTTTAAATATATAGAATATACGACAACATTTTATTAGATCCAGATTACTTATTAAGACTAAGGGTGAATTTATGACATTAATATTATTTATCTTTTTTTTTTCTTTTTATTTGGAATTTATTGTTTAATTATTGTATAATATTATATTGTATACTTCGGTAAATTTCAATTCCTTTTGACATTTAATGTAATTAACCTATTTTAATTAATTTTAATTTGTAATTTGACCGACCAATTGAGATTTTTTATTTAATTCCATTATCTATTAAAATATGACGATGTAAAAAATTTTATATTAAGTTTGACATTTAAGAGTAAAAAAAAATGACATATATATTCATGTTTTGTTAACAAATAACTTTAAGAATGTTTTTATATTAATATTATTATTATTATTTGACAAAATGTTCATTAAATATTTGCACGTCGATTAAAACGACAATAATATGTGAGACACTTTTAACATATTGTAACATCTTAATGTACACACCATATTATTGCAAATAAAGATTATGATTATGATTATGATTATGCATGGATGTTTGTTACTCTTTCACGCAAAAACTACTGATCGGATTTTAATGAAACTTTACAATAATATAACTTATACATCAGAATAACACATAGGCTACAATTTTTAACCGACTTTCAAAATGGGGGTTGTGTTATCTTTGTTTTTTTTTTTGTTCAACGATTACTCCGCCGTTTGTGAACCGATTTTCAAAATTTTTCTTTTGGTGTATAGGGTATCATGCCAATTTGGTACTTTATCCATAAAAATGGTGACCTGATGAAGGGATCCATAAGAAATCGAGGGAGCTCCTCAAAATTTATATGGAAACATGTGGTAACTTCGGTTTCGTGAGCAGTATTCTAAGCATATGCGACCGACAAGTAAGATTTTGCATCAAGGTATACCATGGTTCGGAAGGTGCTGAGAGAACTCCTGACTCTTTATAGATACAAGTTTGTGGGAGTTTCGACTTTGTTTTAAGAACGGATAGCATATGCTACTATGTAAATTACATTCATCATCATCACTACCATAAACCATTATAGAACCATGTATCGTCCCGTTTTGACCCTATTATTGGTACTTTTCATAGTCTTTTATTATATATCACTTAAACCGCGGGTAACACCTCGGGGCACAGCTACTACCCTATAAATTATGTCCATCCCCTATGCTCTACGTCTGTACCAAATAGTATAATAAAATCGGCCAAGTACGAGTAGGACTCGCGCACGAAGGGTTCCGTACCATTATAGAGCCAAATTAGGCCAAAAATTGTTTTTTTTTGTATGGGAGCCCCCCTTAATTTTTATTTTATTTTAATATTACTATTAAATATTAAAGTACACATATAACTAAGTACTTTGAGACAAATTCAAGTACCAACAAGTGTTGCCATTATTGATATAGAGCAAAAAAGGCCAAAAAAATCACGTTATTTGTAGCCCCCTTAAATATTAATTTTACTTTATTTTTAGTATTTGTTGTTATAGCGGCAACAGATATACATAATCTGTGAAAATTTCAACTCTCTAGCTATTACCGTTCTTGAGTTACAGACAGACAGACAGACGGACGGACAGACGGACAGACGGACAGACAACGAAGTCTTAGTAACAGGGTCCCGTTTTTACCCTTTGGGTACGGAACCCTAAAAATCAACGCAGTAGTTTCGGAACCTATTGGATGCAAGCAAACTTTCCCTCTTTAAGGCTGCGTTTCCACCGGAGATAAACTAAGCTACGTTGCGAGGAATGTGTTTTACAAGAACAAATAGAATCGTTGAGCACAATGTGGTCAGGCAAATGAAGCGTTTCTATTGGTTCTAAAAGCACATTCCTCGCAACGCAGCTTAGCTCATCTTCGATGGAAACGCAGCCTAAAAAGGAAACTCGTCTACACGACAAATTAATGTACCACTATGACAAACATTACCAAAATCGACCCAGTACTTTCTTCAAAGCAAACAAACTTTTCCTAACTACTAGTTTAGCAGTAACTGCATGTTTCATATTAGTGTGAACCTAAGTAGAGTCATCGTAGGCGCGAGCGTGCGGCGGCGATCGGCGGGCGGCGGGCGGCGCGGGCGGGCGGCGCGTCTCCCTACAAGGTACAGTCCACTTATCAATTCAGTCGAGTGGGCACTCATTGTGAACCATTGTGTCTATTATGCGCGGTTTCGATGCTTATTTGCCCGTTCACACGAATCTGACCCTCATTATTATAACGCATGAGGAAATTACGCAACTACCACATCGTACTTAATAAAGGAAACAGGTTACCCATTAAACCAACTTAACATTTTTGGATAGAGATAACTTAGAAGTCAGAGTACTCAAAGTTGTTATTTTAATTCGTGTATTACAAGCTCCAAGCAATTTTCAAGTTCTAAGCGAATGTGTTTTGTAACGGACACGCTAATATTTCAAAAATATTTAACATGTACTTTGTACTTTTATAAACCAGTTACGAATTTCCTGAAAAGAACAAGGGGCATTTTTGTATGGAGCCCTTACCCAAGCTGTAGCATATCCACACATATTATATCAAATGAAAGGGCACGGACGTAAAAAAATACGGACGTAGCATTACACTATAAAGACGTGAAGCATGCAAGGTACGACAATTTCGTTTATTGTACACGTGACCGACACTCACACACGCAACTAGGTACTACAACCCGCTGTCATTGTACATTGAGTGACGGCGCCAATGATTTTCATTGTATGACGTTAAATCTCTAAACTATGGGAGAAAAAAGTTAACCAGGGTAGAAGGTAAGAAAAAATCACAAAACAATACCCTGTATTATTATTGCATCAAATTATAGTGTTGCTGGTAGGAATAATTTCTGGAAAGTAATCGTATATGGCAAACTTGAGGAAAGTGTTGTATTTTAGTATATTGTTTCATATTTTAAAGAAATGTATGAGAAAATAATAAAACCTTACAAATCTAACCTTTCCTGGATTTTATCGTATATAATCACTTTGGAGAATTCTATACTAATATTATAAAGCGGAAGAGTTTGTTTGTTTGTTTGAACGCGCTAATCTCAGGAACTACTTACTGGTCCGATTTGAAAAATTCTTTCAGTGTATTAGGCTATATTTTATCACGCTAAGATTAATAGGAGCGAAGAAATAGAGGAAAATGTGGAAAAAACGGGGGAAATTATTTGAAAGGGCTTATCTCACGAACTACTGGAGCAATTTTTCTGTTATTTGGCACAGATAAGAAGTAGACCACGTGAATGATCATAGGCTATTTTTGTGGACTAATTTGTGTGTGAAATATCAAATTTACGCGGGCGAAGGCGCGCGGAACGTCTAGTGTTTTATAATTAGCAATACTAGCGAATGGTGCAATAATACAGAATGTTTTATTTTTTCCAAAAAAGAAAAAAAAAATCTGTATTATTGAATTTATTTGTAGTGTTGCTAGTAAGGAATAATTTCTGAAAAGTAATCATTTATGGCAAA
Organism: Cyaniris semiargus; assembly: GCA_905187585.1. Lineage (NCBI taxonomy): Eukaryota > Metazoa > Arthropoda > Insecta > Lepidoptera > Lycaenidae > Cyaniris > Cyaniris semiargus. The sequence continues at coordinate 7,547,679 of LR994554.1, read as the reverse complement.
CTCAAGGAAAGTGTGGTATTTCAATATATATTGCTTCATATTTCAAAGAAATGTATGAGAAAACAATAAAATGCTGAATGACGAACGACGAAAATAAAACACCCTGTATTATAGCACCATTCGCTAGTATTGTTTATTATAAACAATTTCTCCAAGGTAACAATATACGGTAAAATCCAGGAATGGTTGGATTTTGAAGGTTTTATTGTTTTCCCATATATTTCTTTAAAATATGAAACAATATACATATAATATACTAAAATACATTAACACTTTCCTCAAGTTTGCCATATCCGATTACTTTCCAGAAATGATTCCTTACCAGCAACACTAGAAATTGATGCAATAATACAGGGTGTTTTTTGTGATTTTTTCTTACCTTCTACCCTCATTAACTTTTTTCTCCTATGGTTTAGATTTTTCTTCATGCAATAAAATGTTCAACTTTTCAAGCCCTTTCATTTGGTATATGTCTCAAAGTGCTACATTAGTGGGTACGATATGCCTCATCTTTATTTAATAAATGTATTTTTTGAAATATCATAAATCATACCCTTAACTCAAAACATAAAATTTTAACTAATGTGCCATTGTACTTATATAATGCGCTGGTAATACGTTACACTAAAATTGCTAGCATTTTACAGAGTACAACAGTGGTACAGAGCTTTGTGAACACTTACTTAAAAAATATTGAAACGCAGCATACATAAATATTCTATCAGAAATACCAAAGCTAAGTTACAAGCAATGTAGAAATGTATAGACTATAGAGTATAGACTATACTCCATAGATTATTATTGACCACCCTCTGCTAGCAGCTTCGAAAGTCGACAAATACCCAACTAATACGCTTTTCAAATAGGCATTGCACTCCAACAGCTTAACTCGAGGGCTACACTGCGAAGTGTCTGACGGTCTAGGATTCATTGCAAATACACAGCTTGTAGAGGATAAGTTTAGTCAATATTCATTCTAATAAGTTAGGCTTTGCTGTACCTATATCTGACATCTCTTTATGGATTAAAGATTTATACATTTCAAATCACAATTTATGTCTTTTCTTCTAAATGCGAGACCGCACTAAAGCGACAATACGCGACAGCGACGCGACGCGACACTTTACTTTCCATAGTTCAGTGTGGCGTAGCTCCATTGACGCAAGGTGCGGCTCATACCATTTCATACAAAGAATATTTAGCCGTGACGTGTCGCGTCGCGTCGTTGTCGCGCAGTGTCGCTTTAATGCAGTTAAGTGCGGTCTCGCCTTTAGAAAAAAAGGCGTAAAGTGTGATATTATGAAAAAATGTTATGATTTTGAAACTACAAGAGATAAACAATATTCTGAAAGGAGTTGCATACTAACCCTTACTCTGATTACTTAGTTTTTATGATTTTCATTAACGAGCGAGTAAATTATTAGGTATATACCGGCTTAGATACAACTTTTTTAATTTGGAATGCGTATCTAATTTATTGTCCGTGTTACTAGGACTACAAAATATAAAAACCACATACTTACTGGTCCGGTTTTAGTAGGAAACCCTTGAAATAGAGTATACTTACCTACACACAATGTCAAAAAATCAACTGATTTGCCCTTTCAATAACGCGTGTAGGGTGCGAATGCAAATTTTAAAGGGAAGGTGGATCATATTACTGACGCTTGAAACCAGATATTTGCGAATGCGGTATTTTGATTCGTTTGTTCGTTAACGATTTGCTATGCTTCATATCGGTAAGCTTTTGTGATATTATTATCAGTTCTCTGGTATTCTTATGTATGATATACGTTTATGTTTTTTTTTTTACGTTTGGCCACCGCATATTTCACTGCAGCCCTTATAAGCCACAGGGTCGACATCGCCCATCGGTAACCAACCACAAAAACCCATCCGCACCACACTCGAGCCCGTCTGTCACTGACAAAATGTAGGTAGCGTAGTTATGGTATATTACAGTAGATGGAATGACAGCAACAATGAAATTTAAAAAAAACTGCCATTCTACAGTATAGTATACTCTTTAATATCTAATGTGAGTGTGTCTTTAGAGTGGATGAGTATGACTTGAGTTAAAGCAGTAGCTCTACTATTATGCTAGAGGAATTTCTTCAAGAAAACAATAGGTAATTAGGTAATACATATAACTATTTATTTATATTCTACATTCAATAACGGTATAAAATTATAAAGCTGATTTTTGCATACTTACATTGGAGTGTATGCGATTTTATTACAGATTGAATAAATGTTCCTGTCCAATAATCAACATATTGTATTCATACACTAAACTAATTAAATGGAATTAAAACTAAATAATATATTACCTATTCACTATGGGATCATCAATCTTTTCTTTACTACCGCCCCGCGCGTCCTATCACAGGACAGAGAAATTTTGTTTCCACCATGATATTATATTCAAAATGATTACACCACTATTTTCACGAGCGAGTGAAAGAGTCAAGTAGCGAAATGTCAAGTAAGTGTCAATTCAGACCGCAACGCGACGCGTAGATGCATTTCTAAATTTGTACTGAATTGACAGATTTCGTGAGCGTGAGACGTCTTGCAAATCTGTCAAATCCATACAAATTTAGAAATGCATCTACGCGTCGCGTTGCGGTCTGAATTGACCCTTACGAGTTTCTCTCTGCCTTGCGACCGAACTATAACCATAAAATACAGTGCAATTTACGAACTACAGAATGTTGGATACCTGGAATTATTAAAAATGCAATACTTTTCAAGTCTATGTTATTTCTATTTTAAATGTTTGTGAAGTTTAAATCTTGTTAATATAATTTGTAGCTTTTATAGATATTATATTTAGTAAATTAAAAGGTACCGATCAGATTTATTATTTAATATATTAATTTGAAAAAAAAAGGAAATTATTTAAAAATAGTATATTATCCCTCTTACTAATAAAAAGTTACACAGGTGTTTAGAGGCTGCGTAATTTTTTTTCTACCAATAATATTTTTTTTGACATAGGGCCTGTATAATGCTGTTGTAACTTCCATACAAATTTACCCAACGCTTACACAAGGCATCACCCTTGTATAGAGTGCGAATAAGATCAAGATGGCGGATTTTCAATAGATCAGCTGATTATATTTTATTTTGAATATGTAGTTTTGAGTGCGTTTGCTGATTTCTACCATCTTATTAGCAAAGAAACATAAAAAGAACTATTTAATGTTTTATTTCTTTAATCAATTGAATGAAATAGATTTTCAATGTAAACGAAATATAACATACATCGCGATCGCTTTATTTAGGGTTCCACTAAGCACCTACAACGATAACGCTCACGAGTCACGACCGTGGTTTTTGACGGTCCACTCGCATGATACAAATCGCGTCAATGATACAAACTCAAGTGGAATGGATTATTGAGAGTTTCTAGCGTTCATTTCAAATTATAATATTATCGCATTTTATATTGTTTTTGTCTAGGAACGGCTTTCAATAGTTTCTCGTTTTTATAGCCTTTTTTCAAGATATTATCGTATAGTCAATGATATTCTACTTATACTTAACTTACGTCCATACTATTTTCCGGCTTAAATCTCTTCCGAACAATTTTCAAATTCAAAATTGCAAACATTGACAAATTTGACAGATAAGTGAAACAAAAGATACGAAAAACCATTTACATAAAAGAGACAGTTCTATTTTTAAACGTCGAATCGTATCGCTGTCTCTTTCTTCGCCTGAGCTATGACGAAAATTCGATTTTTTCCAGATTGTTCGAAAAAATAATTGAAAATGTAAATAATCGAGGTATTTATTGCAATCAAGACATGTGGTAAGAGATTCCATGTGTTTTGTTTTCTTTTGAGTCATAATTGGTACATTTTCGAAACACGCACGACGTGATTTTCAATTTATTTAGGTAAGACAAGACGCGGCACGTTCGTGAGTGCGCTCGATGCAGACTAAATAACAGACTTCCCAATTGGGCCGTATTTGAATCTTCACAACGCGCGCGATAGTGACATATCTGCTTTGAGTTTTTCATCATTGCGTATAGTTTTATTTTCCTCTTAAGTCATAATTATTTATTGTTACATTTATTTTATAAAGTATGTATATTTATTTAGTTTTAATATATTCATTGTCATTCTTATTCCTTTTTTACCTCTTATTTTACTAACTTTCTTATTATTATTTTATTATAATTTTTAAAATTTAAATTAAACCGCCTATTTTGCATATAAAAAGATGGCGGTTTTATTAAAATGTCCACTTCGACCCACCTTTAAGATGGGTCGTTTTTAGCTTTGCATTAGCGAAAATATACGTCATGAGTGACGCTTTTGCCGCGATCACAACAATCGCGGTCGACATGTGAAACGGCTGAAGGAGTATTTTCAGCGTTTGAGCGCTTAGTGGAACGCGCCCCTAACACGTCATAAGTGACAAAATATTTTTTTTTTCTTATTATGGCACTTCGGCTATTTAACCATGGCCAGTGTCGAGTATAAATATGGCGGGAAAACAATATTCTATAATACAATTTTCAGTTTCGTTTTTCTATATTGTCAGGTTGAAAGTCTAGTCAAAGTCTAAGTAAAAGTCAATACAGTCAAGAAGTAAAGTCGGTCGATTCAGTACGGTGGTAGACGCTTTACTGAAACTTTCGATGGAGTTTTGGAGGGAACACAAAATAGCACGTTTCTGGATATTGCATCACTTTCCTACACTTGTGCACGATAAGGAATATCTAATGGTTAATATCCTACCATTATTACACATTAAAAACCCAATTAACACAATTTTAGGAAAATAATACAAAAACACAACATCACTCTTTCACATTCCCGGCAAAACTCAAAATAATATTTTGACAATTTCAAATTTTATTAACTTTGACATTGGAGTTTTGCCGGGAATGTGAAAGAGTGATGTTGTGTTTTTGTATTATTTTCCTAAAATTTTGTTATAACTGAGTTTTTAATGTGTAATATTGGTAGGATATTAATCATTAGATATTCATTATCGTGCACAAGTGTAGGAAAGTGATGCAATATCCAGAAACGTGCTATTTTGTGTTCCTTCCAAAACTCCATCGAAAGTTTCAGTAAAGCGTCTACCTACCACTTTACTGAATCGACCGACTTGACTTCTTGACTGTATTGACTTTTACTTAGACTTTGACTAGACTTTCGACCTGACAATATAGAAAAAACTAAGCTGAAAAATGTATTAAAGAATATTGTTTTCCCGTCATATTTATACTCGCCACTGGCCATGGTGAAATAGCCGAAGTGCCATTATAAGAAAAAAAAACTTTGACATTAGCGTTGCGTTCAAAAACTTTGAAAGTAAATGTCATAGTAGAACATTATAATATTATTTACAAAATTCACGTACTCTACTGATTAATATTAACTAAAAATGTTTAAATATCAATCTTGTGTCGAATTATAATTACCAGGTTCATAAAAACATAACGTTTATATCAATTTTTGTCATCAACACCCGAACATCAGATAGCGTGTTACTTAATTCCTGAACGTTTTCCTTTGAGTCTACAGTCTATGGTATATAACACGATTTTAGTTACACAAGTCATAAATGTCATTATCATTTGATTATTAGTAGAGTTCTGTATAAACCCTGTGTAAACACAACCACCGTGTTTAACTATTCATGCGTTACACGGATGTGTAAGAAGTTTTTATTAGTAAGGGGGTATGTGTATAATAGCTTAAGTACCTAGACTTGTTTTTATAAGAAAGTGCGTGACCAATCTTATAAGAAATATTAATGATAAAAGAAATCTTTTTATAATTAATTTTGTCAGCTTTTTTCGTGTAGATAAGATACGGATCCTTTAAATTGGTAGCCTTATAGCCGCCCATGCTGATCTTTGTTCAGATTCAAGTCAATATAAAGTGCAACCGAGTTAAATAATATCATTCTAGTGTGTCAGTGCAAGTAGTTAAAACTACATAACTCGTTTCCGATATGAATAACCACTTAACAATATTAAAGAATTTTTCAATCAAAGGTAACAATCGAGAAGTGATTCATTCGGATAAACTAATTAATTTGTAGTTGTAACTTGTAACACGAGTTCCCAGACTTGGTAGTCATAGCCTCATTCTCTAAGAATGTGGCGTTCTTAAAAGAAAGTTTTTTAAAGTCTTTTGTGGCTCTAAAATGTCTTTCCGTATTATTCCTTAATATGTAACGCGTAGTATAATCCGACAGTAGACTCCGGCCTCTAATTTTCTCTGGTCTAGTCGGTAAAAGCTTGCATTGAAGTGTTTTCCTGCATTGAAATTCTTGGGTGCGGTACCTTAATGTGTAACGTATAATCTAACAGTAGACTCCGGTCTCTTCTCTCGCCTAGTCGTCGAGGACTCCGTACGTTTTAGATGAACAATATTTGGATGCGGTACCTTAATGTGTAACGCGTATAATCTGACAATAGGTCTGGTCTCTTCTCTGGTCTAGTCCTTTATCCTGTACGCTTTGGATCGTCAGGCGAGGTGGGAGAGGTCGTCGAGCTCGGGCGGCGGCTGCGGCCCGCCCGCGCCCCCCGCGCCGCCCCGCGAGAACACAGGCTTCGCCACCACTGACACGGGCGCCTGCGCACACATAATATAATAAAACTGTAGAAATTAAAATTCTGTACATTAAAGATATTCAAAAAATAATAAGCGGGGGGTGTCACTACATCGCTATAGAAACCAAACTGTGGTTATATTTTTTGTCTGTCTGTCTGTCTGTATGTTTGTTCCAGCATCACACGAAAACTATTGATCCGATTTGAATGCGGTTTTCGCAGATATATTTGTCTTCTTTCAACTTAACATCTGTGTATAAATTTTTTTCCCCCCACCCCTCTAAGGGGATCAAAGAGGGTGTCAGATTTTGTATCTTTTTTCTTTAATGGACTTACTTCATATTATTTACTGTGTTATCCAACTTAACATCTGGTGTATAAAATTCTCTCTGTGTTTGCCTGCCTGTCTGTCTGTCTGTCTGTCTGTCTGTCCGTCCGTCCGTCCGTCCGTCTGTCTGGCTGTCTGTCTGTCTGAATCATATTAAAGTCGGTGTGCCTATAATGGTCTTAAGAAACTTAAGTCCGCCCAAATTGTGCAACGGAACCCTGCTAAGAGTGATTGCTCTGCAGCGCAAAATGTTATAGAGGCTGAGGTGATACCGGGGTGTGGACTGTGGTGCTGGTGACCAAGTATTTATACCTCGGATACCTCTGATCCCCGATAACTTTCCGTTCAAATTTAAACGCTTGCAGTTACCTATAAGTGTATGTTTCGCCATGACAATAAATAAGGCGCAAGGGCAAACATTGGGTGCTGCAGGGTTACATCTGTCCACCAGCTGCTCTTCGCATGGTCAACTGTATGTGGCTCTTTCATGCGTCAGCGACGCAAATAGCCTATTTGTATTTGAACCAGACAGTACTACCAATAACGTTGTATATAGAGAAGCTCTATGTACCGAATAACGTGTAAGTTTCCTATTATCCATACTTCCATACTAATATTATAAATTGGAAAGTGTGTTTGTTTGTTTGTTTGATTATTTGTCCTTCCTTCACGCACAAACGAAGCAACCAATTGACTTGATTTTTGGCATAGCCTTAGTTGGAAGGATGGAGAGTAACATAGGCTACTTTTGGTCTTAGGAAAACATCATGATCTCAAAGGAGGCTTACACGATTTTCGAATTTCACGCGAGCGAAGCCGCGGGCAAAAGCTATTCATAATATAGAGAAATAAAAATGAGTATGACGACGTTTTTCGTTATTTACAGGGTTGCAGAATATTTACAGTTTTTTCGCATTGGCAGTTGGCCGTTGACAAACCACTACAATGTTGGGATCACGGTGAATTATTATATTTCATCATATTATCAATATTTATCAATAAACACTCGAGCACACACACTGTAAAATTAGTATTTCAGCAAAATTGCAACGACGATGACAGTTAAAGATGTTAGAAATGGACGATGGTGTGTGGACGTCGTCGTCGCGCCGTCTAATAGTACTATCTACCATCGTAATCAAATACACTCTACAACTACATATTTTGTCTATATCCTACTTGCACACAAAAACTCTGATTTGACATCTCAGTTAAATCCGTCTCAATAACTGATAACTTTCGGACTGTTACCAGAGTAAAAAGAACGAACGAGTAGGCCGACTCAGAAGAGATCTCGTTTATACGTGTGACGTAGTATATCATATCGGCCGGCGCGCGCAGTACTAATGCGTTACACTTACTATAATATAAGCATTGTGAAACATGTTGAAAGTGACAGTCACGCCCAACTCGCGTATATTCGCCCGTTTGTTTGAAGTCGAGGTACTCGTTAGTTCTGTCTACTCTGCTGTTACCATGAGTCTCACATTTTAAATCAATGTGTTACTTATACGGTCAATAACCAACCATTACAATAGGGGTGTAGACAATTTTTTTTTTTTTTTCAGATGTACTATATATTTTATTACAATGCTAAAGTTCAGTCATGGCGTCGCTATGACGTCACGGTCCTCTAAACAACAAAAATCTATGTTTATGTTTACATCAAATGTCACTGTCACACGCAATGTTTAGGAGATCGTGATTCGTGACGTCACGACGACGACGACGACGACGGATTAAATATTTACTTTTTATCAATTAAAATAAAAAATATAATAAACTTAATGAGTAAAAATATGTCATTTTCGGTAATTCTATAATATAAACAATAATTTGTATTATATTTCGTTTACTGTCTACACCCCCATTATAAACCAATAAAACCATAACTCATAGAAAACACGTTACCTGGCTGACGCCTGCGGATGTAGCGGGCGCTGCGGCAGCGGGGGCGGGGCCGGGGGCGGAGCTCGGCGGGTGCACACCCACCACCACCAGCTTCTGCGGCGCGGCCGGCCCGCTCGTCACCACCACCGACTACAACACACCGCCCCCACATACACTACCACACCGTGTCTATGCATTCACATTCTATTTGCACTCCGATTACCTAAGTTTTATTTTATACGTTTGAACGTAGGTTTGAAGTTAATAAACGCAATTTTAAAAGTCGAAATGTCAACATTTTAACTTACAAATTGTATTTTTTAAAACTTCCAACCACATAATTTCAGACCATGACTTGGAAAGTTCATGTTAGTGGTAACTTGTAATAGTTGATACAAACATTTAATATATATACTTAATATTCAATGGCGAAAGTCAAGACTGACTTGATCGATTGTAGCGGATGTTTTTACCACTTTTGTGGTCAACAATCATGCATTTAACGTTAAGAAACCAGTTTGAAATTTATTTTATGTACTGAACGTATAAGAATTTTTAAATTGGTTTCGTTTGATCACACACAAACGATGCTCCCTCTTACATTCAACTTTACACTTTAGTGCCAAGATTACCACACATACCAACGTAAATATAAATTCTTACGTTATATAAAACATATACATAAAATGTGAGAATTTGTATTTATTCAGCTAAATAATTTAAATACATAAGACTCAACCGCTACCATGCACGATCACTACTCGACAGCTTACGATTTTTTACTTCAACTTCTACAAGTGATATGCATTTTTCTATTTTTCTACTACTAGAATCGCTTACCTGCACATTTTGACTGCGCACTATAGTCGGCTGAGAGCTGTGAACGACAATGTGACCAGCGCTGCTCGCTGCCTGAGTCTACGCAATAATTCAAAACAAATTATTTTAACAACATCACCATAAAGGTGATCGCACATTTATCAGCACGCACGCGCCGAACGCGCAGCATTTTAGAATTCGTTGCATGAAATGATGTGAAACCTCGCACATTCGTCCGCCCCGTACGCGCCGCATTTCGTACACTATGCGGTGCGTTCGACGCGTACGGCGCGTACGGCGCGTACGCATATGGCATCGGATTCACGACGTTATGGGCCCTGGCCATATATATTAGTATATAGAGTTATATAGAGTTATATTTCGGAGCATACACCTTATATCAGCTGAAAAATACAATGTTTAGGTAAACAAAAACATTGCGAGGTTCAGTCGCCGGAAAAATTCGGTCACTAATTTATTTTTGCTTGTATCGTTCACTCACGAACGAAAAGACCTTTACGCCATTAGCTGAATTTAGTTTGTTGGTTTATTTTAAATTACTTAACAGTAATAACAATTATTATATCTTATATAAAATAATAATTGCTATGTAAACGGATTAAGAGTTTTGTAATTACCTGTGGTGTTTTCTGTTGCGAGACGATGACGAACTTTTGCGGCGGCGGCGTGGTCGGCGCCGGCGACTGCGGCGCGCCCGATATCACCATGCTGCGTTGCGCCACTGATTCTGTGAAAAAAGAACTTGTATTATTATTAACAGTATTAAATTATTCATCATTCATTAATGCTTTACACCGCCTTTCATGGTAATTTCTTAGGCCGTTTGTCCATTGCCGCCGTCACCGGGACGTTACCGACAAAATTCAAAAGAGTTGCCACTTTATGACCTAGGCCTAGGGTCGGCTATTATTATTATTTATTGGTTTCTTTTTGCTCAACGTCATAATATTATAATATTGGTTTCATTTTGCTCAACGCCACTACAAACCATGACGATATGGATCGCTTGACCATTGTCGGTAGAAAATAAAACTATGTAGTTCATAAAGTGACATTTTATTAACCCCCGACAAAAAAGAGGGGTGTTATAAGTTTGGCGTGTCTGTCTGTCTGTCTGTGTGTGTCTGTCCGTGGCATTGTAGCATCCAAACGGGTGGACCGATTTTGATGTAGTTTTTTTTTTGTTTAAAAGCTGACATGATCGAGAGTGTTATTACCTATAATTCATCATCATCAACCGGTTCAGTGCTGGAAAATCAGGGTTTATCTGGTTCATAAATGGCCGTTAGCAACTTGCAGTCTTTTGATGTGTTTAATATTTCATTCTAGTTCGTGACATTTGTGAATATACAATATACATATACACATTAATGAAAAGTTGACCTGGTGCTGCAGAATCACCTGGTAATCAATAGGATATCCAACTCCTCGCTAACTTAGAGCAGAGGTTTCGTGTTTTGGCTCATTTTAATTGCGACAACCAGTAAGACGAAGATAAACAGTAAATATTTACATGCTGCTGCTGCAGCATCACCAGGATTCTATAGGAGCCGTCGAGCTTCGTATGAACCCAAAGTGGAGGTTTCATGTTTGGACTCATATTAACGGCCTCATCGAAAAGGACATTCATAGATGGTTATCATAGGTATATGATCTTGTTGATAGAAATTATTATGCACTATAAGTAACACAAGTTTTAAAAGCATGAAATAAAATTAAATTAAGAAATTATTAAAACCCCCGCCAAACAACTTTAAAAAGTAATGAAATAATATTTACTGACTTTAAGTTCAAATAATTCCTAAGTGTAAAGTAATATTTTAGTCCATAATTTTTGTCAGGGTGCGTCGGGGGACCGCTAATGTAGATGTTTGATTTCACATAACATTATAGGGGATCAGTTCACAGCGAACCTTTTACTTGGCGGTCCCCCGGTTCATCGTGACAACAATTATGGACTAAAATATTACTTTACACTTAGGAATTATTTGAACTTAAAGTCAGTAAATATTATTTCATTACTATTTAAAGTTGTTTGGCGGGGTTTTTTTTTTTAATTTGTTAATTTAATTTTATTTGAGTTTTTTGTCGGTAACGTCCCGGTGACGTCCCAGTGACAGCAGCCGCGGACAAACGGCCTTAAAAAACTTTTCCACCAGTTCTGGCTCGCGCAGCAACACGCTGAATCTTTAAGCCACTTTAAGGCATAGCTCGTAAAGGCTTCATTCAATTTACATCAACTTCATACAGATGTTTCTGAATTCTTTTAACTTAAATTTCACTATGCACAAAATATTTAATAGAGTTACAAAGTGATACTTAACTATATTGTACAAATTTACACCAAAATAAATACATACATAACAATACTGCACATGATAAACGTACTCACCTACAATCTTGGTGGGTGCGGGGGGCGTGGCGGGCACGAGGGGCGGCGCGCACGTGACGACGGCGACGGCCCCGCCCCCTGCGCCGCCGCCCGCCGGCGACGCGCGCTGCTTGCTCACCAGCTGCTGCAGACCCGGACCCAGGTAGCCGTAGTCCCGCCTGCACAATTAATTTATTGTAACATGATACAAAGAAGAGTATTTTCTGTAGATAAATATTTCATAATATTTATTGTCGCGTCATGTCGCTAGAAGAAAAATGTCGTTAATATTCGTCATGTGGGTAATTACTGATAATTTTTTAACCCTTCGATCGCGGATTCTTGGAAATGCTATTGTATTCTATTGTTGTCGCGACCACCGGTGCCCGTATGGGGCTTGATGAGTTAAATAGTAATACTATCCCCTATTTTTCATAAAAACATCTAAACCCTGTATATATTCTACTGTCTACGTCACATAGGTTGTCATTTTACAACGTCTATTCCTCTACCCACTACTTGCTACATCAAAAGTTTAAAGAAAGCCATTTAACAGACAATGACAAAACATTATACAGGTAACAGGATGTAACAAAACAAAAGTGATAATAATAATTTAGGCCCTAAAGTAGGTTAGGAATCAGGATGGGGTATGTGTCCCTTATATAGAGTTTACTGTGGAAATAGCAGTGCTGTGTGTTCTTTTAATATACACTGACTTGTAGTCATCAGGCAGGTCTGGCGGCTGGCGCAGCTGCCTCACGACTGGCGCCAGCACCTTGAGCAGCTGGTGCTTGAGGTTGCCGGCGGCGAGGCGGTCCGCGCCGCCGATGCCGTTCAGCGCCCCCTCCACGCGCTCGCCCAGCCACCGCACGCGCGGCAGTATGAACACCTGAGAATATATAAATAAATGAATAACTCTTTAATTTTAACAAATTTCTTAAAAATAAAGATTGAATAATGGTAAGCGGGCCCCTAGACGATCAATTTTAGGGTTAGTATTATACGCGCCCGCCTTTCAATCTTATTGTCAAATAAGTTGTTCAATAAATATTGTGTGTGATATTTATTGGGCAATAAAAAAGGTATGTAAGTACTTTGATAGCATAAAATATGAACTGCACATTGATTGTTCGTTATTCAATTCTTCAAAAACAAGCGATTATTATTGTGTTATATTTTCTTGTTAATTGATATGATGATGATGCACAAAGTCTAAGGTTTTTGATAGAAGTTTATCTATTCACTAGCGTTTAAGATTGGCTAACAAAATAAAAACCGATTGGCTAAAAAAAATTGAAAATATCAAATCAACAACACTGTTGAGTAGATAAACTTGTCAAAAAAACTCAGAAACTGGCATACACCAATAATAATAATAATAATTGGAAACTGCTTGTACCATTGAGGAAATTGATTCCTAGGCAGTTGGCAGACCTACGTCCAACCTACGTCATTTGATCGGAATATGTCAATTTATTGTAATTTGTGATCTGTTGCTGTCGGTTGGGTTTGATATAGAGCGACCAAGTTACATAGGTCCGCCATCTGCCTATGAATCAACTCTGCCTATGAAAAATCTCTGATAGTACCTTTACAACTTCAGATCCCAGTTCAGCCAATCCCTGCACCGCACCATACAAGGACGCTAGCGGCGTCTTCTCGGACTCCTTCATAGTGGCGACCATAGAAGGTCCACTGTCGTTATTCGTTTGGGATGGACACTGCAAGGCTTTGGAGAATAGTCTAGAACAAACGAAGTTATATTTAAACACGCTTGCAAATAAAAATATTAACGCAACATATTTAAGGTCTGCCTTTGTCCATGTTACTTTTTCAATATGCTAGAGTCTAGAGTCTAGACAAAGAAATTCAACAAACAAACAGTCCTATAGTATAGGTATTTGCTGCTAAAATATATTTATAAGTGGGAAAGGAATTACTGTTTTTTATTTTTATTTTATGAAAATAATGTTTTTTTATTAAGTCGGTTTTAAACTTAATCACCTTGTGACTCTCGTTTGGAGATTATTAGTGGAGGTGTTGAATGTCTTGCAGATCTGCGCCATGAGTCGTGCGGCGAAGTCTCGCAGCGCCCAGTGGTTGTCGACATCGGGCCGCATGCACAGCTGGCGCGACACGATGCACGTCGCCACCGACGGGATCAGCTCGTGCAGCTAATAATAATAATCACAACTAATAATAATTAACTGTACGTAAGTATACATTATTACTGGATTATGCTAGCCTGGCATTCACTAGAATTTTTTTAAATTCTTTATTTAAGAGTTCAATTGCAAAGCGATTATAACAAGCCCGGCATTTAAGTGAATACCATACCATTATTAACTTTTCTCACTTATAATTTAGAATTTGATTAGTTATACAGTGAAAGGTTCAGCTTTTCAAGCCCTTTCATTTGGTATATTATCTCATGGACACTCTTGGTGGTACAGTAGTGGAGACAATATGCCCTTTCTTCTCTCACAGATTTTTTTTATTTGATTAAAATGTTACCTACCTAATTACTATTAATTGTATGTCATTTTTCTTTTAAATATGTTCTCATATTTTGCAGGAGGTTTGAAAAACTAACCCTTGAAAAAAAGTTATCCTACGAATATTATAAAGGCGAAAGTTTGGATGTATGTATGTATGTATGTATGTATGTATGGATGTAAGGATGTTTGTTACTCTTTCACGCAAAAACTACTGAACGGATTTTAATGAAACTTTACAATAATATAGCTTATACATCAGAATAACACATAGGCTACAATTTTTACCGACTTTCAAAATGGAGGAGGTGTTATGTTCGTTTTTTTATGTTCAACGATTACTCCGCCGTTTGTGAACCGATTTTCAAAATTTTTCTTTTGGTGTATAGGTTATCATCCCAATTTGGTACCATATTCATGAAAGTGGTGACCTGATGAAGGGATCCATAAGAAATCGAGGGAACTCCACAAAATTTATATGGGAACATGTGGTGACTTCGGTTCCGTGAGCAGTATTCTAAGCATATGCCAACATTGCCAAAATATTCTACCAACAAGCAAGATATTGCACCAAGGTATACCATGGTTCGGAAGGTGCTGAGAAAACTCCTGACTCTTTATAGATACAAGTTTGGGAGTTTCGACGTTTTTTTAAGAACGGAAAGCATATGCTACTATGCAAATTACATTCATCATCATCATCATCACTACCATAAACCATTATAGAACCATGTATTGTCGCGTTTTGACTCATTATTGGTACTTTTCATAGTCTTTTATTATATATCACTTAAACCGCGGGTAACACCGCGGGGCATAGCTAGTACTAATCTAAATATATAAAACACAAAGGTGACTGACTGACTGACTGACTGACTGACTGACTGACTGACTGACTGACTGACTGACTGACTGACATAGTGATCTATCAACGCACAGCGCAAACCACTGGACAGATCGGGCTGAAATTTGACATGCAGGTAGATGTTATGACGTAGGCATCTGCTAAGAAAGGATTTTGATCAGTTCTACCCCCAAAGGGCTAAAGTAGGAGATGAAAGTTTGTATGAAACTTTGTTAATTTTAAACCGATCGGGCTGAGACTTTGCATGCATGAAGCTTCTATGACGTAGGCATCCCTTATAAAAGGATTTTGATAAATTCCACCCCTAAGGGGGTAAAATAGGGGATGAAAGATTGTATATAATAATACTATTCTTAACGCGAGCGAAGCCGCGAGCAAAAGCTAGTATATAAATACATCTACACTATGTATGATGTCTGATGTGTTAGAAAAGAGACTTTTTATTGAGACTATTTAAGAGACTGTGGATTTATTTATTAGTAAGGAGGTAATTTAATACTTTAAGATAAGCACTCCTCAATTGCAAACCAGACAACCATGTTGCTATGTAATGCATAAAAATTGTAAAATTGCTTTTTATTTATAAAAAAAATAATTACTTACGTATTTCTCCAGGTATAAAGATTGATTGTCCAACATGGCCTTTACCATACGCATCAAATATATTAATAGAGCCAAGTTGTTTTGCACCACATTCACTTTTACACCCTCCGATATGAATGTACACATCCTTGGTAGCATCTCATGTAGTCCAGGATCACAGGCCAGTGACTGAAGAGCTTCCTGAGGATAAAAAATTAAATATATTAAAATATTTATTTAACTATGTTTATTTAACTTTGCAAACAAAAAAATTAAAGACTGCAGCTTTTATTACAACACTTACCGCACGTCTTGCTTCGTCACTGCCAACACAGGCTTCTGTTATCTCCTTATAATACAATTGCTGCTCCACACTCAATTCATGTGTTGCTAATTGTTTCACATGTACAGATTCTGATGCTTTCAACCGTGCCGCTTTACCGCACATGGCTTTAGCTTAAAATAAAGAATACAAATATTATATATAAATCTTGAAGGACCACATCTATAATAGAAAAAGGAATCATTATTTGCCTTAGTTACAAACATCCGTAACAACAGGACCAATTTTCACAGTTATAAGGGAAATAAGTTCAAGAAAAGTGTATAATTATTACTGTGAAACATGAATTTCCACTAAAAAGTTATAGTACATTCAATACCATAGGACCAATTTTACTATGAGGATGGACATCACAGTCCCTGTAGAATTTTGAGCATATGAAGTCCCAGGAACAGTTGAAAATAATTTGCCAAGTAAAAGTACCTGAAACATCTTTATTTGCTGGTTTACTCAGTTTTGTTATAGGATCAACAGATTCTAATTTCTGAGCCTCCTTGGACAATGGCGGTGGATTCTCTGGCACAGTTGGCTGAACTCCATCGACACTCAACCAGTGAGCTCTGAGTGATACGTCTAAAGGTATTTTAGGCGGAGGGGCTGATAATATTTCAGACAAATCAACTTCCTTTTCTTCCGTAAAATAAAGTTCTCGTCCACCTCCAGAAGCAAATCGGAAGGGTAAGAAATCCGGTTGAATAAATCCATATTGAGCCTGAAATTTTAAATTTAATGTAACAATGCAAAAATTTATACAATATAAATTATGAAGGTAAAGAAATCCTTGTATAGGTAAATAATTCAGCTTCATATTCACTTATTATTGTTTAATCAAGTTGTTATTACATAGGAAATGTTCTTCAAAAAACCTAATGCAGATAAAATGCTCATACCTCTATATTTTTTATTTTCAGTGCATTATCCACATCTGTAATAGAAAGTTTCTGTCTTTTTGAGTGATGCATGAATTTCATGGCATCTTGAACTATAACTTTAAGACGATATGATACGTCGTCAGCTAGCTCTTTAGCGGCGTCATCGCCCAGACTGCTGATGCCAACAGTCTCTGCTATAACTTTCATAGAATCCATTGTTAAGGAAGTTGCATGTGTTAAATCGGACTCAGCCATCTTGGGTATCCTTTATAAGTCTCAGAATTGACTCAATTTATTTTATATTGAAAATAATATTTCCTAATAAAGCTACACGAACATCGGTAGAGGATGACAAGAATCCCCTGCTTGCTTATTCAGAAATTTCGTGAAGACAGTATGCGCTAGCATTCTATATAGTTTGTGAAGACAGTCACATTATTACACCATGTACACAAATAATGTAGGTATTTTATTTGTTAAATGCTTTATGCTATAATGTCGATAAATTCAAAAGTCAATGTATTCTAAAATAATGAAATAAAATAAAATTAAAATAAACAACACTCGCTCAAACTTCGATTTTGTGAGTTTGACGGCTTTGACGTTTCTATTTTTTTATTTTTCGCAGTTTGATAGGCATTAGGCAGTTTGTAAAGAAGTTTGTAGAACGTGATTCGTGAATGAGTTTTCAACTTTTCAAATGCGCCAGTAGAGTGCGCTAAGTTCAAAAGTTGAAAAAATAAATAATCATAGTAAGGCTGGTTTTAGTGTCATGCGGATGATGCAGACCGTCGCGTCGTCGGTACGGATCGCTCCGTATATATGCAATATGCATTATGCTATAAGGAGCGTTTTAGAGTAATGCGGAGGGGTCCGTACGGACCCATCCGCATTACTCCTTAAATCTTCATACAGATCGGTCTACGGAGCGATCCGTACCGACGGTCCGCGTGATACTAAAACCAGCCTAAGCTTGGCCTAAGCCACGTAGTGAGCATTATGCTCTCTAATGGGTTGTTTTCTTTTTTTTTGAGGTTGTAGCCTGTAGGTCTTTGGCTGAGCATAAATTATATAAGTGGATTAATTTTTGAAAAAATGGAAAGGGTGAGCGCAATGTTCAATTTTAGGTCTCTTTAGTCTTTGGTGAGGAGTTGAGGACTGAGTAGTAGTTTCACCAAGTGACTAAAGTTTTGCGCAGCTAATCCTACAGGCTAGTGGCCACAAGTTGTAAAAATACCGCGAAAACAAACTCTTGCGTTGCAGTAGCCTACAATAGTTTTTATTATTCGTAGCCTACAACGCAAGAACATAAAGTTAATATATTAACTTTATGCGCAAGAATGTTTTCGCGGTATTTTTTGTGTCTGTGTCTCTATGGTGTCTCTGCACATGTAATATAATCTGTGGCCATCTGCCAGTAGTCTTGCCATATACGGATTTATCCGAAAAAGTTGGAATACCAATAGCGTACGCACATATTTCATTTTCAGGTACAGTGCGACAAGACCTTAAATGAACGTGGGCGGTGGCGCTGTTCGTAAAGGAGAACTGTCAAAAACTGTCAAAAATTACGTTTTTGTATAGCCGGCGCCAGACATGGGCTTCAAAGTTTGAGCAAACTTTTTGAAAGCTTTGACGTGCGCAAAAAGGATCACTTTTATGCCTGCCGGCTGCCAGACTTGTTTTCAAATGTTTTACGGCACAGTTATTGCAAAGATGACTGACAGATTGGACGACGATTTTATGGACGCCGTCAATCTGTTTTATTTGAGTGCATTTGATTTTTTATAATATAATTAAATTTTTGAAGGTTCTGCTTTAAGTAGCTCAAGAAATTCGATAACTACGTATAATAATAATAATAATAATATCTATGGACGCTTCACACCACGTCAGTCTGGCCCCGTGCTAAGTACCTGAAGGACTTGTGTTACGGGTACCAGACAACGGAAATATATTTAATACTTTATATTAAACATATATTTAAGATTTTTATTATATGATACACATATTTAATACACATCTATGACCCAGGAACTTTGAAAACTTTTTGTTCCGTTGGCGGGATTCGAACCCGCGACCCCCGGCTTGAGCTACAAACAGCCCACCAACTGAGCCACAGAGGTCATCATTACTTCACTCCATTTACCATTATTGACGTTCAAATCTACAACTGCTCTAAAGTTTGTGCAGCCTGCGACAAGTGTGGCAGGCGGCACAAACTTTGAAGTTTGTTTACTTTGATGTGCGCAGAAAAACCGACTCATGATGGCAAACTACAAATATGTGTTCAAACTTTGCACAAATAAGCAAATGTCAGTGCCACACTTGGCGAAGTTGTAGGTATTTGCGTATTTGATCACATGTCTGGCGCCGGCTTATGATGATTGATGGCAGCGTTAGTTCCTTTTTTCACCACGTTCATTTAAAGCCTTGTCGAGCTGTATTTGTGTTTGCAAAGATTTTGCATAATTTATATATTTAAGGAAGTATAAGGATAAGCATAAGGATAAGGATCTTATATTATAAGGTAAATTATGAAAGTACTAAATATGTAAAACACCCAGACACTTATTATTAATTATAATGATTATTTATAATAGTTTTTAAGGAATTATTCGAAAAAAATTGAGATGTAATTTGACCACCGCTACTATATTACAAACTTGTTACAAACACAATAGTCGTGTTCGTTTCGCATGCGCATAGTTAAAAATTAGTATTAGTGTTAGTGTGCCAAAATCTGACATAAATTGATAATATTTTCTATTATTGCACATGCGCGAAAGCTTCACATGCGCATTGAAAATAAACGAATAGGTATGTCTAATCTAACAGCTGTATCGCCATTACTTTTAGAAGGATAGATTTCATCAATTTCAATTTGAAATATTTCCGCATAATTACCGGTGAACCCACTTTTTTGGGCTTAAAAATTGCAAATCGTACAAAGAAATTGATAAGCAGTTTTTAGCCGTTTATCTTTGATACAAAGTTCCCAATTCTCAAAAATTGTAACACTTCCGGCAAAACTACGTATGATAAATGGAAATTTTAAAATGAATTATTTCACATAACTTGTCGGTAACGTATTGATTTTTTTATTTTTTTGGTATCAATAGATGCAGGATGTTTTATTCTACTATATATTTTGATTTTCGAATTTAGGTCAGAATCTTTGAATTTATAAATGTTATACACAGTCACATTATAATTTATAAGCCATTCTATAAAATTTGAAAGTATTTTTTTTGACCCAGAATGTGAAAAATAGACTGATTTATATTTTTTCCACTTACAAAAAAGTTTTTAAATCTTTTGGGATATTTTTTTCTATTGGTGCATCCCGTTAATTTTATTTTAATAATATTATAATCCTGTACACTCATGTGCAGGATTAAATTCGTTACCTCCAGTAATTATAACCTTTTTAATAATAATTATTTTTTCATAAAATGGCACTTAATTTTTTTATAAAAGTACGCAAATCTGGTTTTAGTAACTAGCAATACCGTCTGACAGTTACAAAAAGGACATTTTCTTTCAGTTGGTAACGCATTATAATTTCAAGAGTTAAAATAATGACGAAGTGTTTTATGGTTTGCCGATACAACATCTTTATACCATAAAAACGTACGTGTGTTAAAAATATATTGTTATAGTGCGTAGATCCTCGAAGAGAAAATGTATAGAAGTAAGAAGGACGTCGATAAACACGTGGAAAGTCTGTTGTATAAATTGTCACCAAAAGACGTAAGTACGATAGTAAACGCTCATGGAATTCACTACATATTTCTATTTTTATCACGAGAGAATACAAGTTTGATGATTATTTTCTTTTTAGTTTAAAATTCGAGCTTACTCAATAGCTCGATTATACTACGAGGTCGGCGACTATGGAAGCTGCCAGAAGTATGTGGAACAATATCTGTCACAGAAATCGAGTAATGCAGCCGCCCATAAACTCCTAGGACTCGCATTTCAAAAGTTAGGACAAAAGGAAAAGGCTCTTGAACAATTTAAGATCTCTCTTGACATTGACCCGGCTCAGACGGCGACTATTTTGGATGGTAAGCGCCATATAATTCTTTAAAACAAATTTGTGGAACATAAAAAAAAAACCTTTTTCTTCAACTCAAGTTGTATTGAGAAAGTATCTTTAGAAATGTAAAACAGAGAAACCTTGTTTCCAATGTATTTGTACAGTTATTATTATATATATTGTTCTTAGATTCATAGAAAACACAAACCATTGATAATAATGGGAAATATTAGCAAAGAAAAAGCTAGAAAAACTATATTTTTATTACTATACCCTACAAAGGGTTATAATGCAGTTCTTTAATATAAAAACTTAAGATTTAGTTAGGTAATTTTAATATTGAGATGTTTAATACAAATATTTTTTTTAGTTTGTGAGTTGTTGGCTGATGAAGAGGTTACACTGGAAGTAGGAAGAGCTAAGTATTGGTGTGAAAAAGCTGAAGGCACATTTCCTAAGCATCCTATTACATTTCGACTTAAAGAAAGACTTTTATCCCAAGCCAACCCAGATCCAGCGGCTTTAGAAAAATTATTGAAATCAGAATTAGCAGCGCGACCTAAAGATGCTATCCTTCATGCCAGGCTACTCAAGCATTATCTGCAAACAAACCAAATCAAAGAGGCATGTGACCATAGCTGCAATGTTGAATTTGACAATAGTTACTTCACCAGCAACTACGCATGGTATGAAACATTGACAGAAATCCTAAAATATAATCAAATAAATAAAAATGATTGGATATATCAGCTGTTGCTACTGACAGTCAAAGAAAAATTGTGTCATCTTAGCTTAACAGAAGTTCCAAATAGTACATCAAAAAATTTATTACAATGCAGTGATCATTTATTTGATTATGATCAATCCATAAAAATTGTGTCTAAAGCTGGTCCACCATCTGGATATGGCGAATTTCATAAGAATTTATTGCTACATCATTGTGGACAACTGGCATTCCATGCAGCCACATATTTACTGAAGAAAGCTGACAAAGACCAAATAAGCTTCTCCGATGCTACTAAACATTCGGCACCGTTGATGCTGATAGCCTGGCAAACAGAACCCATTGACCTCAAAATGAATTGGCTCAATCATACTTCCAACCATCAGCAAAAGGCCGCACGTCAATGGTTTTTTGAAGGTTCATATAGGTGCTCCCAAGCTGGTCATTACATACTAGCCAATTTGAACAACAACTTCTTTGATATCGACCAAATATCTCAACTTTGTTCGGGCACTCATTGGCGAGATAAATTGTTTGAGAAAATATTTACAAATCATGACCAATTAAGCAAAATGGAATCATCTTACATAGCATCAGGTGCATTCACTCCACCAGTAGTGAGGCTGCCACAGAAATCTCAAGTCCAAAGACATGATGAAAATGCACAAAGAGTTTATCCCAATTGTCTACATCACTTTGTATGGATGCTTCTAAACTACAAGCAAATATCAGAATTTAAATGTACATTATTTGACATGTTAACATCATCAACAACAAGCTGTGGACCCGAAACCTTAAGTAAAATAGATGTTTTAGCATTCCTGTATTGTGCCACTCTCACTTCTGGAAGCAAAAAATGTCAAAGTCAAAACATAACCAAGGACAAACCCAACATTCTTCCTGCCAATATTACTCAGCTTCTATGTTCACTGCCACAAATGAAGTGGTGGGACTGTGCTTATAAGCTAAGTCAAAATGAGCTTGGTACAGAGTACACAGACATACGTTCTACATTAAGCAGGGGTATTGAAGTGGTAAGATGTATTGATAATCATGGCTTGGACCCAGAACTTTTGTGTTTACTAGGCAGAATATTTAGCAGTCATGCTAATGTAACTACACCTGCAGAGGAAAAAAGAAGTTTCGAAGAAAGAGCTCTTCTATTTTATTCAGCTGCTTTGCCTCTTTTAGACAAACTGAAATCCAATCCAACAGCCAGATCTAATAATAAAAGAATGTTTGATTATGTTCATAAAAATTTGGGTCCAAAGGAATTGAATTATCTTATTGAAGAAAGTAAAATATATGTTGCTATTCATCATTTGAATGATTGTGACTATGAAAAAGTTGTTGACTTACTTTCAGACTTAAAGTCACCTCAGGCGTATTATCATTTGGGTGTAGCATACAAAAAAATTGCCCTTGACGAGAAAAAGCATTCCAAAAGTTCTGATAAGGAATCAAAATATCTTATAATGTTAAGTAAAGCCAAACAATTTGCATACAAAGGATTACATAAAATTAAAGAGACTGAACAGTACCAGTCTACTGCCTTATACACTGACATTCAAACATTAATAGAAGAAACAGAAATACTGTTTAACAAAGCAGATACAGATCTTTCTAACAATGCTCTGTGTGAAAATGATAGTAAATACTTATCAGATGATGAATGTGATTCTTTGGCATATGGGGAACCTCTGACTCTCAGAAGTCAGTCAAATACTCATCGCAATGTAAGCTCAACACCAAAGCTTAAAAAGCATAATATCCCAAATTCAGACAACTTTCGTACGGCTATTGATTCTCAAATATTAAATAACAGTCATGCAGATATGTCACATATTGAACAACTAGAGAAACAAATCAAAATTTTACAACATAGAGATACAACTATTAGTGATTTCATGGAGCAGACCAAGGAGTGGTTTCAAGAAAATCGAAAGTTGGGCAACCAAATTATAAGTACTATTAATAATAACATTGAAAACACAACTGAGCAATTCAAACTTTTAAGAATATCTGTTGGACAAGTGAAAGAACAAATTGATGAGTGCAGGAATGAGTGTAAAGATGTTGCAGACCTAAAGAAACAAATAGCTGAATTGAAAAAGGAAGTCAATAAGTTAAAGAAACCTGCGTCTGAACAACCTATAGATGATATCTATAATTTGGAGGAAGAGTATCGAAGCAATGAGAATTCGAATTTTGGTACCCAAATTCCGTTTGCACCACAACAAGTGATACCTCCTTTTGCGCAACGTTTAATGCCTCAATTCCTTCAACAATCTTCTAATCCATATCTTTATGGACAAAACTTTTACAATCTATATAATCAATTTTCACAGTTCCCACAAGCTCCTACAGTTCCTGGAGCTCAACCTATATTTGACCCTACGAGAACACACATGAATTATTCTTCTGTGTACCCCAATCCAGAACAAATATATTTAGATGCAGCACATTTAGTTCCACCTAATGTAACTGCAACCCCACCTGTACAAACAGTACAGAGCGCTGCTGCCTCATCTATAAATCCTCTGTCTCTAGCTCCTCCAACTACAGTCACAACAACAAAATCCTATGCAATGGAGCTTAAAGACATGGGAAAATCTTTGCCCGTTAATGTTGTCATTACTTCATCTGACCCTTTGCCAACATGCACAACTGCACCCCAACCAGTCTTAAGTGTTACAGTACCAACAAAGCACATTAAGGGGAGCCCACATAATTACCAAATTGCCTTGCCTACAACAATTAATGACGTGAAATTAGTTAAGCCACCTGTGTATACATTCCCTTCATCAGGAAATCTATCTGGTACAATTCCTTCATCGACATCTGTTTCTTCAATATTGAGCCAAAAACCCATATTTATGACCAATCAGTTGAAGACCACAAGTATACAAGATACGAGTGCCAAGGATATTGAAAATGTCTTTTCTTTGTCCTCACAAAATACAAGCCTTAACAAATCGAGGACACTTTCTGAAAAAAGTAATACATCAATTGAAAATTATGATCCTTGTCCTGACTTCAAACCAATAATACCATTGCCAGCAGAAGTTAAGGTTACCACAGGAGAAGAAAACGAAGAAGTAATATTTAAGGCACGAGCAAAGCTCTTTAGATTTACAGATAAACAATGGAAGGAAAGAGGAATTGGTGAAATGAAATTGCTTAAGCACAAAACAACTGGAAAAGTTCGTGTTCTTATGAGAAGAGAACAAGTCCATAAGATTTGTGCCAATCACGTTATATTACATGAAATGGAAATAAAGCCTATGAAAAACGAAACTAAGGCTTACTTTTGGTGCGCAAATGATTTTGCCGAAGAAACTGTAGTATTAGAAAAGTTCTGCATTCGTTTTAAAACCGCGGATATAGCAAAAGATTTTTATGAGACCTTTGAAAAAGCACGACAAGCAGCAAATAATACAAACAAAGATGTTACTGATAGTAAAAAAGACGTATTAGCTAAACCTACATCTACAATTAAAGAAAACATTGAAAAATCAGAATCAAATAAAACAGTAGTTGGTGGTTTTACCTTCTCTTCAACGCCAACGTTCAAGCCACAAAACAATGACCAAAATTTGAGTAAAACATTTCAAACTCCTGAAAGTAAAGTCAATGTTTTTAGTGGCATAACATTTAAAACGAATAATTCGTCCTTACAAAACATTTTCAATACTTCTACCACTTCAACAGAATCTAAAAAACCAATAGACAACAACGTTAGCACTGTTAACAAATTAAATAGTTCTGACACGGTAGAAGAATATGAACCTAGCGTTGATTTTAAACCTGTAGTACCTTTGCCAGCTTTAATTGATCAAAAGACAGGAGAAGAAGAAGAAAATATTGTTTTTGAGCATAGGGCTAAATTATTGCGATTCGATACTGCTACCAAGGAATGGAAAGAACGAGGACTTGGTAACATAAAAATTCTTGAGCATAAAGTAAACAAAAAAGTCCGTTTGTTGATGAGAAGAGAACAGATAATGAAAATTTGCTGTAATCATGTTGTTACAAAAGAAATGAATTTCCAAAAAATGCCCAACATGGATAAAGCAGTTACTTGGTGTGCAAAAGATTTTTCAGACGGAGAGTTAGTTGGAGAAACTTTCTGTTTGCGGTTTAAAACTGTTCAAGCATGTGATGATTTCATAAATGCAGTTAAAAATGCTCAATCTAGGAGTGGTGATGGAGCAAAAGCAGCTAAAGAAGAAGAAAATGCTGCCAAAGCTGCAGCATCAACTTGTGAACCTCTAACATCGCATAGCTTCGCGAGTAATGCAAGTAATTGGGGTGATAAATTTAAACCTAAAGCTGATTCTTGGGAGTGCAGTGTATGCATGATACATAATGATGCTTCTAAAGATAACTGTAGTGCGTGTAGCACTCCTAAAGATCCTAAAAGCTCAGAAAAATCCAAGGCAACTAATGAAAACACAGTACCAAAGTTTAATTTTGGCATAAAACCAAGTAATGAAAATACACCGAATGCAATTCTCAAATGGGGTGATCAGTTTAAGCCAAAAGAGGGTACCTGGGAATGTCAACAATGTTTGGTAAGAAACGATGGAAATATAGATACTTGTAGTGCTTGCAATAGTCCAAAGGATCCTTCAAAAGTTAAAAATGAACCAAAATCATTATTCAGCAATATACCGGGGCCCAAATTTTCATTTGGAATACCGCCAGATGCTAATAATACCCCATCAAAAGACTCGAAAACCGGAACATTTTTTGGAACACAGACAAACCAAAAGTTTTCATTTGGAATACCTCAAAGTACACCAGATAATCTTGCCCAACAAACAAATGGAAACATATCAGTTAGTGATAAAGAAACTCAAAGAAAGCCAGCTTTACTAGAGACACCTAAAGGTATTAAACCTATTATGGAGACAACAAAAGTTACACCTTTTGGTGAAAATAAGGGAGCTTTTGATTTTTCATTTACTCCTAAAACTTCATCAAAAGGTAAAAGTCCAGTAAAGACCCCCGCAACAGATAAAGATGACGATAGTGAAAATGAATATGCATCAGAAGATGAAGGACACCATATTCATTTCAGCCCCGTGATTTTGGTGCCAGATAAGGTAAATCCATAAATAATTTATTATACCCTTATCCTTAAGCGTTTCCTACGGCGCTGAGCTTATTAGCCGTGTTGCGAGGAATGTGAAATGCAATATTTTCATTTACCGGAACTTGCTCAACGCAACGCAACTTAACACAGCTCTGACAGAACGTAGCTTTTATATTTGTCTGGAAAATACCTTTAATAAACATTGTATGTATACCTACATTGACTAAGTACTTCGTTTTAATTTGTCTTATTTCTTGTTTGCACTCTACTAACATCTTTATTTATTTTAAACTAATTTCAGATTCAAGTTGTGACTGGAGAAGAAGATGAGGAAGTTCTTTATGCTCATAGAGCTAAATTGTATATATTTGCAACAGGAGAATGGAAGGAGAGAGGAATTGGCACTGTGAAAATATTGAAACATAAAAATACTGGAAAACTAAGGTAAACAAGCTTGGAACTTCCAAATTAATTCAATTAATTATACTTCCAAGTTGGAAGTAAAATTAATTGAATTAATTTCTTTTCATTTTTTTTATTGCATAAATTATAAGCATAAATTATTATTTGTGACTACTAAGTACTAATCTTACATTGTTTCAGGGTACTTATGCGACGTGAACAAGTTTTTAAGATTTGCCTAAATCATAGCTTGACCCCAGACATATTATATAAAGAAAAAGATGAGAAAACGTGGATATTCGCAGCAAATGATTTTAGTGACGAAGAACTAGTCATGTCGAAGTTCTGTCTTAGATTCAGTAACAAGGCAATAGCACAGGAATTTAAAATTGCTGTTGATAACGCAGTAGGTAATAATTCGGAAGTCAAAACTGATAACGCAGTTCAAGATTCTGATGATGTAGTATTCGTTTCTGAGATTCAAGCTACTTCAGAAGAAAAGAAAAAAGCCAAAGATCTTATGCTACCTGAAAATTTTTACACATATAAAAACAAATTTCCTTGCCAAGGTTGTCGCGGATGTGAGGATTCTGATAGTAAAACAGATGAAGAAAAAGAATCCTCTACCAAAGGTGACTCCACCTCAGAATCTAAAATATCATCTACCATTACCCCCTTAAAGGTACCAATGTCAGCTTTCCAAAGTCCAGCTAATTCCATTTATGGTACTCCTACTAACCTAGGAGACAAAACAGTTGACACAACCGTATTCCGTACTCCAATGCAATATAACAAAAGCGAAACCTCTTCTGCCAACAGTACAGGAAGTGAAGTTGAAAGTGAAACAACATTTTCTGAGGCTACTGGTATGAGCAGCACCTTATTAGGACCTAATAAAAAAGAAACTTTAAATACTAAATCTCCATTAACACAACCAAAATTCACATTGGAAAAGCCTACATTTGGGGAAAGCAAAACACCAAATGCTGAAGACAAAACCTTATTTAGCAGTCAGAAGCCAATATTTGGAGAAAACAAACAAACTTCAGGAGATACCAATAAATCAATATTCGGAGATAACAAAACTATATTCGGTCAAAATACATCCATTTTTGGACAAAGCAAACCAATATTTGGAGAAAATAAACCATCAATATTTGGTGAGAGTAAAACTATATTTGGTGAAAATAAACCCATATTTGGTGAAAGTAAACCCGTATTTGGTGAAAGTAAACCCGTATTTGGCGAAAATAAACCTGTATTTGGTGAAAGTAAACCCGTATTTGGTAATAATAAACCAATATTTGGTGAAAACAAACCAATTTTTGGAGACAACAAACCCTTGTTTGGTGAAAGTAAACCACTATTTGGTGAACACAAACCAGTATTTGGTGAAAATAAATCAATTTTTGGACAAAACAATACTAGTGACTCCAAACAATCCACAGAAGAACCAAAATCAGTCTTTGGTGGTGCTAAAACAATTTTTGGAGAAACAAAGTCAATATTTGCTGAAAAGTCTGTTTTTGGAGAAAGAAAAC
Organism: Cyaniris semiargus; assembly: GCA_905187585.1. Lineage (NCBI taxonomy): Eukaryota > Metazoa > Arthropoda > Insecta > Lepidoptera > Lycaenidae > Cyaniris > Cyaniris semiargus. The sequence goes on along the minus strand of LR994554.1, from coordinate 7,518,697 downwards.
CAACTTTTGGTGAAAATAAATCAATTTTTGGAGAAAGTAAAACAAATAATTCGGGCACTACGAACAAATTTAATTTTGCTACAAATTCACAAGACGATAAGATTACTGGTTCACCTAATGTATCTATTTTTAATACTACTAATAATCCTGCGAATATATTTAGTGGCGCCGCTCAAAAAACTGCCCTTAACTTCGCAAAGAAAGACGAAAACCAATTGGATTCATCAAAATCTATTTTTGGCGCAACAAAACAATTTTCATTTGGAAGCAGCACACCCGAGCAGAGTAAAATTGAACCCAAAGCTAGTTCTGTAAGTGAGACTAAGAGCACAGAAGCACTTCCCCTAAAAGTTGACTCGTCATTAAGCTTCGCTGTATTATCTTCGGGTTCTGAAGGATTTGGAGGAAGTAAGTAAACATTAATGGCCACTTTAATTTTACAAAAAAAAAAAACTGTAGTATTTATTATTTAAAAAAAAACTGTCTTATTTTTGTATTTTCCTTTTCCAGAAAAATCTAACTTCCAATGGGAAGGGGCGGGTCAACCGCTCTTCGGTGGCGCGCAGAAGCCCGCAGCGGACAAGTCAGCGAACGACAGCGCAGCTGACGAGTCCGCGCCCGCTGCAGCAGAAGAGGAGTACGACCCTCATTACGAACCAATTGTTCCCTTACCTGATGAGATCGTCGTAACTACAGGCGAAGAAGATGAGGTCAATTGAGATCTCTTACTTTTTTCTTGTAATAGAGTTTCAACAAGAAAGTTTAATAATCTATACTAATGTTATAAGCGGAAGAGTTTTTTAAGGACGAATAGGAGCGAAGAAATAGAGGAAAATGTGGAAAAAACGGGGGGAAATTATTTAAAAGGGCTTATCTGAACGCGCTAATCTCATGAACTACTGGTCCGATTTGAAAAATTCTTTCAGTGTTATATAGCCCATTTATCGAGGAAGGCTATAGGTTATATTTTATCACGCTTAGACTAATAGGAGCAAAGAAATAGAAGAAAATGTGGAAAAAAAACGGGGGGCAATTATTTGAACGGGCTTATCTCACAAACTACTAGAGTAATTTTTCTGTTATTTGGGTCAGATAAGAAGTAGATGTGAAGGATCATAGGCTATTTTTTGTAGACTGATTTGTCTGTGAAATATTTAATTTACGCGGGCGAGGCCGCGCGAAACGTCTAGTTATGTATAATAATACATCAATAATGTCAGGCGAGTTGCTGGTTTATATTATGTATAGCGAAAATAAAGAATGTGTTGGCTGCTGGTGCAGACGTATTATACTCCATTAATACTTACATGTGCTGTTGCTTAATGCTAATATATGTATAATAGTTCTAGCAAATTGTGTACATACACTATCCATGCTAATATTATAAATGCGAAAGTGTGTCTGTTTTCTGTCTGTCTGTCTGTTACCTCTTCACAGCCAAACTGCTCAAACGATTTTTGCTAAAATTTGTTGTGGAAAGGATATAGGATACTTTTTATCCTGGCAAATGTACGGTTCCCGCGCCATAAAAAAATTTTGGCGCAACGGAGTTTCGGGCCTCATCTAGTGTATTATAAATATTATTATCTTTTAAGCGACATTTCAAAATTAATGTCTGTCTGAATCCCTTAATTTGCAACTGGTTAATGTATGAGCAGTAAATGATATAGGTTTTTTAATAATTTCCCAGGAAAAACTGTTCAGTCAACGCTGTAAATTATACCGATTTGATGACAAAACAAAGGAATGGAAAGAGAGAGGAGTTGGAGAACTGAAAATACTGTATCATCCTGGAAGGAAAAGCTATAGGTTACTTCAGCGAAGAGAACAGGTATTTTATAGCATTCATATCTTCAGAGTGAATATTATATTTAATTCATTATGTAAAAATGAAAATTAACATAATATTCTATTTATTAAATATTTTTTCTTACGAGTAATTTGCTTATTACGTCGGTTACTTGTTACTTCTTTTTGTTGTTGAATCTATATTCGGCGTCCAAAAAACAAATAATCAGATTATAGGAAGAACAGTTTACTGGATTGCTTCCTACTATATTTACTGGACTTATTACTACATCCATACTTAGGCCCGTATTTTTGGTCAGTACTTAAGATGCGACCAGGTCTCAAGACGCGGTTCGGCTCTGTGATTGGTCCAAATTTTGACAGCCAACCAATCACAGAGCCTGAACCGTGTCTTGAGACTGAGATGCATCTTGAGTACTGACCAAAAATACGGGCCCTAATATATAATATTATAAATGCGAAAGTGTGTCTGTCTGTTACCTCTGCACGCCCAAACCGCTGAACCGATTTTTAGGAAATTTGGTATGGAGATAGGTACTTTGAGTCCCGGGAAAGGACATAGGATACTTTTTATCCCGGAAAAATGTACGGTTCCCGCGCGACAAACTAATTTTGGCGCAACGGAGTTGCGGAGGTCTTCTAGCTACTTATAAATTCCATAAATACTGTCGCGATGGCAGGTCCACAAGCTGGTGCTGAACATGCTGCTATTCATGGATCTGGAGCTGCTGCCGATGAAGAACTCAGACCGCGCGTGGACGTGGGCGGGCCGCAACTACGCCGACGCCGCCGGCGAACACGAGACCCTGGCGGTGAGGTTCAAGACGCCAGAACTCGCCACCGCCTTCTACGATAAAGTGCAGGAGTGTATACACGTAAGTGCTCTAGGAGCGTTTTCCTTGTCGTACAAAGTGAAAATAATAATTATTATTACTATGTGGTGTCAGCGGCAGCAGCTTGCAGCTTGTTTCGACAGCAAAGAAATCAAATATGCATGGGACATATTACATTGCTGAGTGGCTTATTCTTTTTTAATTTCTATCTTTGCACTTTGCTGTCAAAATTATCGAATATAAGTTGACTGAACATCGATTCAAGTAGTATTCGATTCATGCCGCCGAGGTGTGTAAGTCTTAGATATCAAAATTATTTGCTCCCATAAATTAGAAGACAGAATTAAACTAAGACGACAGGTCTGTTGTACTATGTATTTTTTTTTTCTTTATTTAAAGGCCTTACATCGTAGGATTAAGTCGGCCGTATAACAGTAATAATTACAAAAAACATAGATCTAAATCCCTTAAATACAATGAGTGGATTACATAACTTAAAAATATATCACTGCATTCAGCCTTAAAATTAGATGACATAATGTTATGAACAAAGAAGAACAAATTGTTACATTTAGTATGCTGTACAATTTCAAGCCTGATGCCTTCGTTCCTCCTACATTCCATGAGCATATGATAAACAAGACAAGCGGTACAGTTGGGATTGTCCGTTTTCCCCATAAGATGAATAAAATTATTCAATGGAAGGTGGTTTGAACGGAGGCGGAAGCAGATAGTTAAATCTCTTTTATTGAGGTTGGCGTCTGCGAACCATGGACGTTTCGGTGGTTTGTCTACTAAAGTCTTATACCATATACCCGAATTTACAGATTTTTGTTGAAAATATTGGTTCCACATAGCAAAACATTTTTTCTTAATAGTTCCTAAATAATCATAATAATAAGGTGTCACAACAGTAGACGTACCGACGGATCGGGCCGCACTCGCCAAAGCGTCGACAATCTCGTTACCGGAAATACCTACGTGAGAGGGCACCCACTGCAGGCGAACATTAACCCCGTTACGTATTAGATTATAAATACATTTAATAACGAGGAAAGCTTCGGGCCTACCCGTGTTACCTTTACTACAAGACATCAGGTGTAAAAGTCCACTCTTAGAATCAGTAACGATGACGACACGTCGATAGGTAGTATTTTCTATGTATTGCAATGCTTTAAGTATGCCTATTATTTCTACACTCATGATCGGAACGGTTAATGGGATGAACACCCCATTTGAAGCCACTGACACAACTTAAAATATTATTGTACTTTAGACATTTTTGGTGCGTCTCGTTAATATGTTTTTTCCAATTCAATCTATGGTCGAACCAAATACCTAAAAATTTTACAAACTTAACAATCTCTAAGGTAACATTATATAGTTTAATTTCGACAGAGGGAACGCGATATTTTCGGGTGAAGATGCATATTTTAGTTTTACTGAGTGACAACTGTAAACCGATTTCGTTTAAGAGTTATTCAAAACTATTTAGAGTCTCCTGCATAAGTGAAGCACATTCGGTGATTTCTTTACTACTGCAATATAAATTTTGCTAATTCTTAATTTTGGAGAAGCCAAAACTTTAATTTTAAGTGATCCAATATTAAATAAAATCGGGGACATGGGGTCCCCCTGTGCCAAACCGTCGCGACAAATTCTCACGATCACCTCACCGTTCATCAATTTATAGATAATAAACCTACAACTGAGAAATTCTCGTACATAATTGCAAATATGCACATCAACACCGAATTCGACGAGACGCTCGGTGAGCACCTCGACCGATACACAGTTGTAGGCATCCGCGATGGCCGTAAATGCACACAAAAGGAATTCTTTTTTATTAAAACTGAGTTCCACATCCATGGCGAACCGCGCGAGGCCGTCCAAACAGGAGCGTCCTCGACGAAAGCCTATCATATAATCGGGAAAAAAATTATTTCTTTTGAAAAACTGTTTCAGTCTTTTGGTAATAATTTTATTAAAAATTTTGCAAAGACAATTAATCAGCGATATCGGACGGTACTTTAAATCGGTACCAGTGCGTTTAGGTATAGCGATGACTTTAATGTTTCGCCATTGATGAGGAATCGTCGAAGTGGTGTAAATCGAATTAAATTTTTAACAGAATATGTTTAGCGTTACCTGGGAGGTGATATATCATAGAATACAGCACACCGTCTAAACCGGCAGAAGTATCTTTTCGTTTGATTACAGAAACCAGCTCGGCCATTGTGATATGATAAAACGTTTGATCCCGGAAATTATTAAAAAACTTATTACGCGGCGGGGGAGCCGCGCCGTCGGGAGTTAGATTTCTCACGAACTGTTGCGCCTCCTCCTCCGTTAAGGTGTTCGTTCTACTCGGATATCCCTTTATCCATCGAAGTTAACGCCACATATCGGTGCAATTCGTTTTATAATTGATACTTTCACAGAATTTCTGCCACGAATCTAATTTGGCCTGCCGTTTTAGTTTGCGGGCTACGACCACCTTCTCTTTGAAAGCTAAATAATTTTCTGTCGTACGGTTTTTGCGAAGTGTTTTAAGAGCGAGCCTCCTTTCCGCTATCGCTCTCGACAGATTTTGATTCCACCACGGTTTCGGTTTGAATTTAGAAAGAGGACCTGCGCTAATTCGTGTAGAAGGTATGAAATCGTCTGCTGCGCTACTAATGATACCGAAAAGGTTATCGTAATTTTCCTGAACACTATCACTAAAAATAAACGTGTTACATTTCGATTCAATGTCCGATTCGTACCCTTCCCAATCTGCTCGTTTAACGTTTCGTTTTGAAAAATTTTCACATAGCGAATGGTTTTTAATTTTGATCATAATAAGTAGATGGTCGCTACCAAAATTTTCGTTAGTGACGGCCCAAGAACACGCTAGTACCAAATCGGAGCTGGCGAAGGAAATATCCGGAGAAGAACAAACTATTCTGTCGTGTACTTTTGAAATACGGGTTGGGCTCCTATCATTTAGGAAGGAAAAGTTATGATCCGAGCAAGATTCTGCAATCATACGACCTCTGCCATCTGTAGTGTAGGACCAGGAAACATGGTGAGCATTGAAGTCACCTCCTATTAGGGTTTTACGGCTAAAGAGAGAGAACAATTCGTCAAAATCTCTCTTCCTTATCCGAACATTACTCGGTGAATACACACCTAATACGTATTGAAGTGAACTTTGATTAATCAATTCTACACACAGCATATCGAGTTTATTCGATGGTAAATTTAATTCTTTTACTCTAGCTGGAAGTGAGACATACACTAAAATAATCAAACCACCGAACCCGTCATTTCGATCCTGTCTGAAACAGCAGTAGCCCGATACATTGAAATTTCTATCGCCAGAAAGCCACGTTTCTGAACAAATACATATATGAACACTTTCCCTGCTCAGAAACGTCTCCAATTCTGCTTTTTTCGGTAAAATACTACGGCTGTTCCATTGTACAATTTTAAGATTCATGGTGTTAATATGTGCTAAGTTTTTTTATCATACGAGTAATCCGATTTTTAACTTTTCTTTCCGAAATTTCTTTTATAACTTCTTTTAAAATTTTTAATAATTGTCCTATATCATCCGTGTACGTTAAGATTATCTGTAGAATATTTTCTTTACCGTACGATTTATCTAAGAAACTCATAAAGTCTTTAATCGACATGGCGTAATCGCCGCTTTCCAAAATCTTTTCAATTTCTGTAATCTCCGATGGTTGTTTATCGATCGTCCTTTTTTGTTTTTTAACAATTTTCTTAGCCGGGTCAGTGTCGTCGATGGAAACTTCGCTCGAGTCGGACTCACTCATAGCCTCGCTATCTGACAGTAATATTTCTGTAGGGGCGGGCGCGCTTTGCGAAGATTCGGTCGTAGTAGGCGGGTGCGGTCTTTTGAAAGTTACGGGCGGACGGAATTCAAAATATCACTAACGTTGTTAGCGGGATTCGAATTCTCATTCGACTGTGTATTTCCTGGACACTTATTAGCGACATGACCTTCTTTTTTGCATAAAAAGCACGTCATCGAGTCTGTAGACACGTAAATCCAGTAGGTTGTACCGTCAAAGTCTACCTGAATGCGTTCCGGCAAAGTATTAATGACTTCCGGTGGAACATAAGCCTGCCGGCGAAAACTGAGTATGTGATTAAATCCGGGCTCAGTGATACCGGCTCGGATAAAAGATACCGGTGAGGCCAATTCAATCTTCATCTCCGCTAACTTCTCTTCGATTACATTGTGCGGTATTATCGGACATACGTTAGACAATATGATGCGTTTATTCTTCGTTATCAGTGGACGAATCGGTACTTTCATATTGTTTAATACGACACACTGATGGACGTCTGTTAATTCTTCAGCGACTTCCTTAGTTGAAACGAATAGACATACACGATTATTAGACATCCTACTGAGGAATCTAATTTTTGTGGGATCGATGATTTTACCGAAGGCGTAGGCATAGTCTTTTATTTGCATATCGTCTATCGCGTCTACGATCACTGCTTGCTCTTTTGTCGGGAAAACGAACGATTGGGTAACGGAGGAATAACTTTGAGGCTCCATCGTTCCCGTAGTCAGAAACGATGTAAACACTCGGAGCGATAAGCGCGGGTGCCGGGCGCGGTGCGGCGCGCTCGTAGGTAACACGCGGAAATGTAATTGCTAACAATGAGCGCACGTGCAGTCTCAGCGACGTATCGAAAGCAACTGGTACTATGTTTTTGTTCAGTAAAAATTAAATAACCCTCATAAAAGCTGCAAACTAATAATAATATGTTATATGATTATCGCAAATGTTACAGTTATTATATTTTCTATTATAGAAATTACAAGTGGCTGCCGCGGAAGCTATTAGGAAAGAGAAAGAGGAGAAAGAAAGTGAGGTGAAGACTGTAACGCCTCTACGTATGCCGAAGCATCTACAGAGCTCGGCAAGGGCGGACGACGCTATCGCAGCTAAAAGTGTGCAGCTATTCACGGAAACTGAACAAAAACACGAACCCCAGGTGCAATTCGACCTGAACCAAAGTCAAGAAGACCACGACCAGTATGAGTACGAAAATTACGGCAACGAAGATTATAATGATTATGAGGAGTATGATCACAATGAGAACTCCGATGAATACTACAATGAGGTCTGTATAAACTTTAACCACCTTAGCTACTAATGTAGGCCTGCAGCCTGCTCGACTTTGTATGGCATTTCGGAAACAACATATTATATAATTTTGTAATACATCTTTACAATTGTTAATGTCTTTACTTTTGAGCTATTGTCTTGACAATAAGATTATCTTTAAGTGTAGGACTTACGTGTTAATATTTAATATAATAATTAGTAATTTTTGAGGTATTGTCTTGACAGTAAGATTATGTTTAAGGCCGGCCATAGACGGACCGCATCTTGCAGTCGAGACCGACTGCAAAATGCGGTCGCCGCACGGTGATCTGCAGTTTTCATACTAAATTGAAAATTCATATCTACAATACACGGACCGCTCGAGCAGTTCTTGAGCGGTCGGTGCAAATTTCAATGCGACCGCTCTAGAGCAGTCGGTCACGACGTCCATCTATGGCCAGTCTAAGTATAAGACTTAGTGCCTGTTCAGATGAGGCGTTTAACGCGCGAAGTCCATACGCGCGTTTCAATTTCTATTGCATCCAGATACCGCGTTTTACGCGCGTTTTTACGCTACAAACATGGACTCGAAGTAATCACGCTCCAATCAAATACGTCCATTCGCAACGGACTCGCGCGTAGTACTGGACGCTACAATGGCACCCAAGTATCTCGACTCGCGCGTCGCTCGCGCGTTTTACGGGCGAGTCGGGAGTCCCGCTCATTGCAAGCGTTTTACACGCGAGTAAGAAAACGCGCGTAGGCATCTGGACGCGATATATGTTCAGTAGCTCTAGTATCTCGTGTACGCGCGTAAAACGCCTCATCAGCCGGCCTAAGATGCGCAAACTAGAAAATTTTGTCTACATGTTTTCTCGATGTTAACTGGTTTATCTCTTCATCTCTATTGATCCTAACATGACATACTTTTTTTCTCGTGTCTGTCGTTAAAATTAGAGATAATTGTGTTTTTTATTTCTTAATCTGTGCTATTTTTGTCTACGACACTACGACTAACCTAACATGACAACACATTTTTAACGAGTTTTGTTAAGATTTTGACAAATGAGAAGAGTAGTTTGTCGATATATACCTATTATCTGTGAAGCTAGTGTACGAACGAGAAAATCTCTTGACGTACGCATGTTAGGGAAAAAGAGATATATATCGATATCGACAATATCACTACGCTCGAGAGTGAGATAAACACGAGATATCTCGTTGGCGTATGCTAGGACGGCTGGACAGGCTCTTACGTCTTAATATTAAATACAATAAAATAAGCATATTTAATTTCTAGGAGGAAGGTGAGATGTACTCGTTCGGTAAATCCGTGCTAGTGCGGAATGGCGTAGAGTCAGTCTGTGATGCGAGCCACATAGAAGTGACGTATGACCAAGAAGTCGGGCTGCCCAAGATCATCGTAACCGACGCCAACACTGGAGAGATTCTGGCCACTATACGTATCGAGGTCGATACAGAATTTACGGTAATTATATTCATAATTTAAAAATAATATTTTAGAAACGTAAAATACATAGTTTGGCAAGCAACATGTTGACTGAATATTACTTGTGTGTCTTATTAAGCTTAGAGTAAAAGAGAGGTCACTCCATACAAGTCTAAGCCAGAGGACTAAATAGCTAAGCATATTATAAGTATGGCTCAAAATGAACACTCCTTCGGTTTCAATATCTTCTACATGTCTATGTTCTGACGTGTTCTACATTAGTGTTAATATTTCCAGTTGAGCGACAACGTGTGCTCGTGGTCGGGTGTCGACCTCACCTCCAACACCCCCGTGGAAACAACCGCCAAGATAGAATTCAATGATAGCGACAAGGCAATGGAATTCTATGACTATTGTGAAGTAAGAATTAAATATAATCATCTACATTTTTGTTATGTATGTTGTTTTAAATGCGAGTTAATTGATATTTATAAGTTGCTGTTACAAAAAATGTGGTATTATAATTATAATAAAAGTTTTTTCTTTTTTCAGACTAGTAAAGCTGGGACATACACAGTAGAAAATGAATCGTAAGCGCCAGTCTACTGCTTTAGTTACGTAAGCTTTCTTGGTTTATATTATAGGAGTGTTAAATTATAGTGCATGATATTAATATGTTTTCCAATTCCCAATTCCAAGATTTTCATGTTATAACACGTTTTGTTTTTAAAACTGTTCAAATTGTATCAATACCTGTAAATACTATTTAATTAGAATAGGCTTGGAAAACTATTAGACTTTAGAGTATGATCAAGCTTAAAGACAAAAAACCGAAAGTTGTGCCACATTTATTTTATTTCATGTCTATAAGACTTAAATTGGTTTTTTCTGCCTAGGCCTAGTTCTATAATAGGAAAATTTAGTTTTTGTTCATAAAAAATAAATATCAGTCAACACTACCAGTATGATTTTTGTACCTGTGTTCTGTTATAGCAAACTTTAGTAAGTAACTTTAGGTAAAATGCTTTTGTCATTGAAAATTATAATAAAAAGGAATCAGTCAAATCATGTAATTACGTGAACTAAGTACTTCTTATATATTTTAAGCAATTTATTGATTTTAAGTTTCTTCCAGTTATGTTATATCAAAATTATTAATTTCTTGATTAGTTCCCGAATCCCGATTATTATTTAAAATTTAAATCAAGGTATGGATATGGTAAAAATCATTGATTTTGTGACCCCGTTTGTTTCCTCTTGGTTTGTTACTACAAATGTCATAAAAATATTCTTATATTACATCAAAATATATTCTTACTTACGAATAATAAAAACTAAGGAAAAGTAACTCCGTCAAAAAACATGCTCTACAATACTTGTCAACAATGTGTACCTTAGGTACACATTTCAATACATTTGCAATATTTAGGTGGCCTTGAGCCACTGACCTCCATTATACAAGTACTTGTATAATGGAGGTCAGTGCCTTGAGCGGTATCAGGCTGACGTTACATGACAGTTCGAAAGGAATCAAATTTAAAACGGTAATAGCACAGAATATATATTAGTAGTACCAACAGAAGTCCCACTCGCGAAACCCGTTTAAAGAAATAACGACTCATGCTACGATACTATAAAGTTCAAATTCCGACCGCACAGTGCTAGGTGCCTACAATTATATTTACCTACATGTGCGCTCTCTTTCTATCGCGTAAGAGGTACCCTTTCTAACGAAATCAAGATTGTCACCTTTTAGAAAATAAAATAATCTTCTTTTAATTACTATAGCAAACTTTTTTATAGTATAATCAAATTTTAGTAACCCAACCAGGAGCCTGGTCTGGAATTTTTTACAACTTAAACATAGTAACTTGTGTTTATTTCTGTGTAGTATGTGGTTTGTTTGTAACAAATTGGGTACTTACATTTCGATACCTACACGCGCGAGTGGGACAGGCCTGGTAATAGTATGGGAGTTACGTTTCCTTAGTTTTTATTATTCGTAGATTCTTACATAATAAATTCTTAGATAATATTTTTTGTCTAAAATCTAAAATGAAAGTATTGCAAAAAAATATTTAAACAAACTGTAGGTCGTAAAAGTGTGCAAAGCGTTTTAACATTATCAAAGAATAATTTCTGGATCTCGAACTTTCTTCCGCTATTCTCAATTTAGTTCAATAGATAAAAAGAATATTTCCTATAATTATATATTATTATTATAAAAGCTAACTAGGTTGTAATGTGTTGTTATTTTAATGCACAAAGAGATCAGACCAATGGAACGTTTTCCTTTACAAGGAAGTTAATAGTGATGTGTTATTATTAATTGTATTTTTTTTTATATAAATTGGTCAGGTCTTTTTGAATTTAGACTGAAATTAACTATCTTACGTAGATTTGTTAAATAGTACTGAATTCATACATATAAACTTGTTATGTCATTACACAGTCCTTGCAGTTTTAGGACTTGTAATTATTTTAGTTCACTTGCTGAAAGTCAAGTACTTCTGAGTACCAGTACTTTTGAGTGTTCACAATATTTTAAATATTATGTACTTAATCCAACGCAAAAGTAATGAGCCGCACTTAAAAATAAAGTTTTGCATAATAATTGACATTGCTTAGATTTTTGAGAAATGTATAATTTTACTTTCAGTTATACCTATTAGTTCGGTTCACTTATATTTACCATGTAAATCGACTTTAGGGCCAACCCACACGCACCACAACCACACGACATCGCAACGACAAAATGTCGTCGAGCAGTGGTTACGTGTGAATGGTGTCGCTGCAGCTTTTTGTAGTTGCGTTGCGGTACCGACAAAATGCCGACGTGGTTGCGTTGTCGCCAGTGGTTGCGATGTGGTTACGTACAAAAGTCAATGAAACGGGGGGGGGGGGGGGTGCGCGCACTGTCATTGCATCGACGCAACGTTGTCGTTGCGATGTGGTCGGCCGTGGTTGCGATGTGGTCGACAACGACTGCAAAATGTGGTACGTGTGAATGGTCCAGTTCATTTACAATACGAAATATACACCCGACCACGTGGTGTGGTTGTCGTGTGGTTGTGGTACGTGTGGGTTGGCCCTTAGCAACAGACTCTTTTAGAGAGACATTACTTTATTGACATTAAATCTATAGAACCAGAAGTATGAATCCAGTATTATTAAGTTACATTGAAATGAGAAAGGGACATGTAACATGTTTTTGTGGATAAGTAATGTGTTTAAAACAAAACGTTTCAAAAACGAATTTATCACTTGATTGTCTCCCGTTCTCGTTTGAATACGCTTAAAGTAATTGTGAATCTAATTCAATAAATAACATAATCAATTCCCGTCTTTTATTAAAGCAAATAATTTTATAAATTCTAAGACACAATATGAAAAATCTAAAAGGGCCCTTATATGTATAAGTAGGGTGTATTCTGCTTGCTCAAGATTAGAAGCAGGTCGTTAAAGTAATACGATATCTCTCATATAATCTTCATAAAAATTAAATGAAAAGCCTGAAAGGAAAAAGACTGAGCACAATGTGTGTAACCTTTTATTTACAAAGCTTTATCTTTTACAATTTAAATCTTTATCTAATACTAGCTTTTGCCCGCGGCTTCGCTCGCGTTAAGAAGTATTATTATTATTTAGGTATCAAAGTCTCAGCCCGATTGGTATATCCTCTATTTTATCCCTTGGGGGTAGAATTGATCAAAATCCTTTCTTAGCGGATGCCTACATCATAACATCTACCTGCATGCCAAATTTCAGCCCGATCCGTCCAGTGGTTTGGGCTGTGCGTTGATAGATCACTATGTCTATCAGTCACCTTTGAGTTTTATATATTATTTAGATTTAGTGAATAATTAAGTATTATTTAAATCACAATTTACTAATAGATCTAAACTCCCTCCTGCACGCGCACCCCCGCCTTGGTGACGCCCACTTCGCAACGGGCCGTGTAGCAGAAATCGTAATATTTTAATTTTGCCATAACTTCAAAATCAAACGTCCAATTTTAATCATTCAAAGACCAAATATTATCTACATAAACTGTGCTTAGTGATGAAATAATTTTGATAAGGATTAATAGCATGAGTAAAATAAACGCGTTTAAATGAAGTCCGAAAAAAAAATCAAGATTTTTAAATAAAAAAATGGTTGTTGTGCCTCACTCGACATAAATAAGCATAGTGTGTCGCGGACTTTTTTGTAGATATTTATAAGATCTACAATTAATTAGAACATTTTATGGTTCTATCTTTTATAGTTTAGGCAGCGTACGCAAATAAGTAACTTTTCTGGTTGATTTTTACACCTTGTGTCCGAAAAATCCAAATATCTTACGGAACCCTATTTTTTTCCAAAATAAAATTTAGCCTATGTTACTCGTGGATAATGTAGCTTTCGAATGATGAAAGAATTTTTAAAATCGTTACAGTTGTTTTTGAGCCTATTCATTACAATTAAACAAACAAACAAACAAAGTTTTCCTCTTTATAATATTAGTGTAGAATTGTAGATGATAATATTAAGGTATTTGAAACATTTGTTTATCATTGTGAAAAAGCTAGTGACACTTGGGCACGTTTTTTAGGGTTCCGTACCCAAAAGGTAAAAACGGGACCCTATTACTAAGACTTCGTTGTCTGTACGTCTGTCTGTCTCCAGGATATATCTCAAGAACCGCTATATCTAGACTTCTGGCTCTAACTCAAGAACGGTAATAGCTAGAGAGTTGAAATTTCCACAGATTGTGTATTCCTGTTGCCGCTATAACAACAAATACTAAAAACAAAACAAAATAAATATTTAAGGGGGCTCCCATACAACAAACGTGATTTTTTGCCCTTTTTTGCTTGATATCAATAATAGCAACAGGTAGGCACTTTAAATTTTCACAAAGTCCTTAGGTATATGTGTACTTAATAAGTACATAATAATATTAAAATAAAATAAAAAATTAAAGGGGGCTCCCATACAAAAAACACAATTTTTGGCCAATTGGCCCTATAACGGTACGGAACCCTTCGTGCGCGAGTCCGACTCGCACTTGGCCGATTATTTAAGCTCTTATTTCCTAGCAACACAGACAGTGTACACGAGAGACAAGCCGCAAAATGATTTCCGGACGTTTTGTGCAAGTTGTTTTGGCTTTAGACCTCATTTATTAAAATAATTTCCTTATAAGTAATTGCCTACGGTGGTCGGTGTTCTAGAATAAGTTTTACCAAAAAAGTAAATGTCACTAGTCCCATAATTATCATGTCCCAAGTCCCTCTCCTCCCGTCTAGTTTGATCACATTATTCACATCTTATATTTTTTTACGTTAACATCTATCTATATTAATATTATAAAGCGGAAGAGTTTGTTTGTTTGAACGCGCTAATCTCAGGAACTACTAGACCGATTTAAAAAAAATCTTTCAGTGTATATCTATAGCCCGTTTAGGCTATATTTTATCACGCTTAGACTAATAGGAGCGAAGAAATAGAGGAAAATGTGGAAAAAACGGGGGAAATTATTTGAAATTGCTTATTATCTTAAGAACTACTGGAACAATTTTATGTTGTTTGGCACACATGAAGAATAGACCACTTGAAGTTTTTTGCGGAAAAATGTACGGTTTCCGTGAAATTCCTAAATTATGCGGGCGAAGCCGCGCGGAACATCTAGTTATAAAATAATAGACAGAACAGTCAATCAAATAAAGTACTTACAATAATTATTAAATAATAATTAGTAATCTTTCAGCCTTGTCCATCGTCTTTTAGGAATCAGTCTCATTTTTTTTTAATGTTAATATTTGTACGCTTCACCAGGGAACGTATGCATGTGCCCATGCGTGATGCGCGTGAGGACATTAAGTCACAGGTGCATTGCCGGCCTTAGAGGAAATACGTGCTCTCTTCTTGAATTAATCGATACCGTAGTCCGTACAAATTGTCGTTTACTACATTTCGATTGAAAGTGACAATATCTCACACTCAGGAGTTGGACTCAGTAATCATTGTCGCAACTGTCGTCCGTGTATACCTCGGTTTTTATCTTGTGCTCGACGAGCAAACTGTCCGGCTGCTCGTTTTTGGTGACGCCCGGTCTCTGCGACGAGAGGTATTCCTCCGCTTCTATTATCACCGCGAATATTTTCTTTTTCACTTGAGTCTGCATCCAGTCGGGCATAGTTTTGGTGCTTGTGAGGATGCAGTTGAAAAAGGACTCCAGCGCGTCGGTGTCCTGGCGAAACTCGTTGCGATCTGGACACCGGCGCTTGGGCGGCGGCTGGTTGCTGACGACGCCGACTTGAGGTGTCTCCGACCTATCGGACGTCGTGATATCGTGGTCGGACGTCTTGGTGCTGTGCGTGGATTCTATCGGTGGATCCATCTCAATGTTCTCTGTTATTCTATATTTCATGTGAGGTTCGAGGAATTGCATCGCTTTCGCGTACTTCCACGTTGTGATGTGAGCTGGCAGCAACTTGTTTCTTCCCAGTTTCGCTCTTTTTAAAGCGTCACGGTGGTTGTCGCGGAGTTTCTTCCATTCGGTCTTTGCAGCGTGTACTGGAAAAGATGAATTATACTTACAATTACTTATACAACAAAATTTTATTACTGATGATTTGTTGGTGGAAAGTCGTTTATCGCGCGGGAACCGTTAATTTTTCGGAATAAAAGAGTATCCTTCTTTCCCGGGAGGCCAACTATCTCTATACCAAATGTCATCAAAATCGGTTCAGCGGTTTAAGCGTAAAGAGGTAACAGACAGACAGAATAAGAATCATTTTTAGCAGAAAGTACCGTTACAATAGATGTTACAAGACAGACAGACACACTTTCACATATTTTATAATACTTACATCTATTATGTAAGTACTAGACGTTCCGCGCGGCTTCGCCCGCGTAATTAGATATTTCACAGACAAATCAGTCTACAAAAAATAGCCTATGATCCTTCACGTGGTCTACTTCTTATCTGACCCAAATAACAGAAAAATTGCTCTAGTAGTTCGTGAGATAAGCCCTTTCAAATAATTTCCCCAGATTTTTTCACATTTTCTTCTATTTCTTCGCTCCTATTAGTCTTAACGTAATAAAATATAGCCTATAGCCTTCCTCGATAAATGGGCTATCTAACACTAAAAGAATTTTTCAAATCGGACCAGTAGTTCCTGAGATTAGCGCGTTCAAATAAGCCCTTTCAAATAATTTCCCCCCGTTTTTTCCACATTTTCCTCTATTTCTTCGCTCCTATTAGTCTTAGCGTGATAAAATACAGCCTATAGCCTTCCTCGATAAATGGACTATCTAACACTGAAAGAATTTTTCTAATCGGACCAGTACTTCCTGAGATTAGCGCGTTCAAACAAACAAACAAACAAACAAACAAACAAACTAACTAACTAACTAACAAACTCTTCCGCTTTATAATATTAGTATAGATATACAGGATGTGTACGTGTTCCTTGTAGAGAGTTCACTGTAAAAGTAGCAGCGCTGAAAGACGAATTTTTTTTTTCACTTTTGTATGGGCAAGGGCCCGAGCGTCACGAGTTTCCCCATACAAAAGTGAAAAAAAATCGTCTTTCAGCGCTGCTACTTTTACAGTGAACTCTCTACAAGGAACACGTACACACCCCAAAGTATTATCACTTATTTTTGTTACACACTGTATATTATTAGTACCTATATGGATAACTTGTACCAGGGGCTCCCAGACCCCAACCATTTCCAGTCTAGTACTTAGAAGCATCAAGCAATTGAGTATTTAAAATATCTTCATCAGGATTCTCATTTTATTTTGTTTTCAAAGTAGTTTTTCGTAGCGCCCCTGTGCACCGTACTGCAGTACACAAATCACAATGGAACCCCGTTTACCGTTTACATACAGCAGTTATCGTACCTACACCTAACTACTAAATATATTTATTTTTTATACACATGTTTTAAAATTGGATTATTATGATTATTACTAATGAAACATTATTATTTACCTACACTACAATACGCTACCGTATTAAGCTAGCTCAACAAATGCATTATAATATTGCGTTACAAGGTAGGTTGTACCTCCTTGTAACGCAAATGAGTTACCGGCGAGTAACTTACTATTAGGTATGGAGCTGTTGTTATAATGTTCGACGACTCGGTGCCAAGCTTCATCTTTGATGTGCGTTTCACGGTAATCGGGATGAGACGGGTTCCAAATACATGGTTGCAAACGTACACCTTCTATAAACGTTTCCATAGTTAAAATGCGTTAAACTGTGAGAGCGCAAGCGAAAGCGGCTATTTCGAGTTACGGCGACTAGTGACCGGCCTCGCTCCGCCTCGCCGCGCCCGCGCCGGGGTACGCTCCAGCCTGCACACTGGTTTTGAAAACCGGTTTCTTTGAACGAGCTCGATAAACGGCATACTTGTACCGTTGGGCATTGATGCATTAAAACCACCTAGACTCTAAATATTATGCCATCGATTCGAATCATTCATACGTGTGTGTCTATTTTACATTATAGGACAAAGTTAAGATTTAATAATATAAAAATATTTTGTTAGCCATAGATATGATCCTAAAAAGCTTTTATATCTATTACTTTAGGCATTTATGCGTAAATTATCATGATTTTTAATGATTATTACGCATACCGGGCGGCGCGCCCCGCGCTAACCGTATAGTCCCCAGTACGATGAACTAAATTTTTTTGATACATAACAAATGTAAAACTTTGTGAGTGCCTTTTTTGCGATAAGTCCGACAAACTTGTCTACACTAATATTATAAAGAGGAAAACTTTGTTTGTTTGTTTGTTTAATTGTAATGAATAGGCTCAAAAACTACTGGACCGATTTTAAAAATTCTTTCACCATTCGAAAGCTACATTATCCACGAGTAACATAGGATAAATTTTATTTTGTAAAAAAATAGGGTTCCGTAAGATATTTGGGTTTTTCGGACACAAGGTGTAAAAATCAACCAGAAAAGTTACTTATTTTGCGTACGCTGCCTAAACTATAAAAGATAGAACCATAAAATGTTCTAATTAATTGTAGATCTTATAAATATCTACAAAAAAATCCGCGACACACTATACCTATCTATGTCGAGTGAGGCACAACAACCATTTTTATTATTTAAAAATATCTTGAATTTTTTTGGACTTCATTTAAACGCGTTTATTTTACTCATGCTATTAATCCTTATCAAAATAAATTATTTCTTCACTAAGCACAGTTTATATAGATAATATTTCAATGATTAAAATTGGACGTTTGATTTTGAAGATACGGCGAAATTAAAATATTACGATTTCTGCTGTTTCTGCGGCCCGTTGCGAAGTGGGCGTCACCAAGGCGGGGGTTCGCGTGCGGGAGGGAGTTGAATCTATTAGTAAATGATGATTTAAATAATACTTAATTATTCACTAAATCTAATCTTAATAATATATTAAACTCAAAGGTGACTGATTGACATAGTGATCTATCAACGCACAGCCCAAACCACTGGATGGATCGGGCTGAAATTTGGCATGCAGGTAGATGTTATGATGCATCCGCTAAGAAAGGATTTTGATCAATTCTACCCCCAAGGGATAAAATAGAGGATATACCGATCGGGCTGAGACTTTGATACCTAAATAATAATAATACTTCTTAACGCGAGCGAAGCCGCGGGCAAAAGCTAGTCTATTATATTTCTATGCCAAAAGTTTCGGCGCTGCTGCGTTTTCGAATGCTTGATTGGAATTGTCGATATGACGTCACGTCACGACTCCTCGTACATATTATATACAAGTTTCATACTTTGAAATTTGTTTCGTAAAGTTAATTTCAAAATTGTGGTCAACTTGTCCGACAAAAATCATGCTGCGTATGGAGTGTCCACACTGACCTCCATTATACAAGTACGCGTACTTGTTTAATGGAGGTCAGTGAGTGTCCACCACCCTGAAACTGTCGATATGACGTCATTATGTCTCCCCGTCACAGACCTATAAAGAGTTTCCTTTTTCATTGCTCCCCGTAGATACATATACATGTCGGACAAAAATAACAATGATAGATAATATTATTCTAAATGCAAATAGGCCGTCAATATGAGTCCGAACTCCGAACAAGAAACCTCCACTTTGGGTTCATATGGAGCTCGGCTCCTATACAGTCAACAGTGTGTAACAAAAATAAGTGATAATACTTTCGACGACCTCTGTGGCTTAGTTGGTGGGCTGTCGGTAGCTCAAGCCGGGGGTCGCGGGTTCGAATCCCGCCGACGGAACAAAAAGTTTTCAAACTTCCTGGGTCATGGATGTGTATTAAATATGTGTATAATATAATAAAAATCTTAAATATATGTATAGTATAAAAGTATTAAATATAATATTTCCGTTGTCTGGTACCTGTAACACAAGTCCATCAGGTACTTACCACGGGGCCAGACTGACGTGGTGTGAAGCGTCCATAGATATTATTATTATTATTATAATGCTAAGAACTTAGAATTTCGTAGCTTGTCTAGTATTTATTATATTAATTATTATGTAAGCTTGTCTCTTTCCCTAGCTCATAAAAATACGATAGAAATGGCAATATATTTGTGCGCGAGTGAAAGAGACAACTACCGTCTAGAGTTCTAGACTTTAGCCAGGGCCCCCGTAAGGACTACTGGCGCCTGTGTGCAAAAAAAGGATTTTGGCGCCCCTTTAGGCAAATTTTTTGGGTCCTTGGTTTTGGCGCCCCTAAAGATGGCGATTTGGCGCCCCTAGAGGGTGGCGCCCGTGTGCATTGCACACATGGTAGCGGGGGCCCTGACTTTAGCAATAGTTCAAAATACAAATTTCATGTATTTCTTGATCGCACTTTATAAAAGCGATAGCTGCTTCTTTTAGTGCATAGAACGTTGCCGGCGCAGTAACACGGAGGTGTTGCCAGTATTACACAGCCTGCTGGTCGACCACCACACTAATATTAAAGTGTTCTATGAATCCGATGGAATGTCGATTTTCACCAGGTAAGAAAGCCTTAAAAAATTAGAATTTCAAATAGTTTATACCTTGAAAAGTCTGAAAGTCTTTAAGCGGGCCGTACGAAGTAGATAAACCATAAAAAGTGCAAATCCTCCAGAGGTGCATGAGTCATGACCTCGTCATGCCGCCTGAGGCCAAAACACATAAAGATTAGTACACAACCCCCCAAGATGTAGGTTATGATTATTATGTTAAGTATGTATTTTATTTTGTCAAAGGTATTATTTTACTTATTCATTCTGACTACAGAGAAACCCTACTACATACGTCGTATCTGTGCACACTCAACACCGTCATCGAAGGCACTAAGCCCTCACATCGCGAGTACGTTATGAACTCCAACAGCATATTCCAATGTCTGCGCCGATGGGTACTCACTGACGAGAGCGGCTCTGGGGTAAGGAAACTCAAAAGTTCATAATAATATCTTTATCCTTACTAATAGAATACGAAAGTCAGTATTTACGTTTAAACTGCTCAACTGATTTTAATGAATACAGGGAGTTCAGGGTAAGGACAATATAATATCACTTAGGATAGTTTCTACTCCGTAATAAGCATCTCGTAATATGATAAAATCATTCAAAATCAATTTTATAAGCTTCATGATTTCTATTTTAGGTAACAAAATGGGCTGTTGTTGTTTTGTACTCGAGAAGAAAACGTAAGTTTCTATATTTATGTAGGTATGTATAAACTTATCAATTATTTTTACACAACATAAAACTATTTTATTTAATTCTGCAGTCCTCGGAGCAGACGAGAAACTATGCGATGACCCAGTGGATTATGAAAATGATAACAATAACAAAAATAATTTTAATCTTGTTGGTATCCAAAATGTTTCTACTACAGAACTTAAGGAAGAATTTGTAGAAAATGCTAATTCTGAAACTCAGGATCTATTCAGAAATGTTATGAAGGAAGTATACGACTGGAAAGTGGAAAGTACAAAGTCAGAGGAGAGGAATCCCTCATATCCCTCTGAGACCCGAAGGGAGTGTACTCAATAATAATATGACCAAATTACTCAAACGTAGGTTTAAAACAAATTTTGATCGCACAAATCATAGCTTTCTAAATCTTAGAAATGGTGATCTTAGCAAACGAGAAAGTGCCTTATTCAAATGTGGTGAAAACAAACTCAACAATAACAAGAGTAATTTACTCACAAATAGTATAAAAAAGAAACATCAGAGCTTTCTAAATATTCGGAAGAATACTTTTGGCAAACCAGAAAGAGCTGTATATAAATGTGATCAACCCAAACCGGTACGAGATCTATCATTTTCATTCTTACTGAAGGATAATACAGACGATCAAACTAAGCCTGAAAGTAGTACATACGCAGTAAAGAGTAGTAAACATCCTCTCAACAGAAGGGAGAGGTTTCGACTGACCCACAATAGTTATCGTTCAAAGCTCTCAAGAATCGCAATAAATTCGCAGAGAGAGACTAATATGAATAAGAGAAAAATAGAGACTCCTAGTAATGACACATTCGTAGGAACAACTTGCACTTTAAACGATGATCATAGTACAGTGTTCGAATTTAGACCAAAGCGCTTTTCAACACCTGAACAAAAGTCTCGGAAATTTACTCCAAGAAACAAGACACTAAATAAAGATGTAAGCTCCAAGAGACATTCATCCAAATGTGTGAAAAACTTGTCTATGACATCAAAATTTATAGACATCATTAACGGATCGTGTACTACTTTAGTCAAGGGTTTAAGTAAAATAAAAAATGTATTCGTCTCGAAGACTACAGAAGTTAAAAATACTGACAATGTTGATGATACCAATGTGCGCGATTGTAGCTACAGTTTTACGAATTACATGAGAGAAAGGGACGCTAGGAACGACACTAACACAGGGTTTAGAGAAAAAACAAACTGTTCAACATCTAACCCGAGCGCTTGTCAAACTTGTGATAACACTACAAATTACAATACTAAAACGTAAACTACTAGATAATTCTTCGCTAAGGAATTGCGTTAAGAAGTTGAAGCTAGGAATTAACTTGTATGGATGTGATTTTAAGGTTTGTTACTTGCATTATTACTTTCTGCAATGGATTTTCCCTTTCAATCTAAACAGCAGTATCATTATTCATTGCGTCAACACTTAGCAGTCACAGTGAATACCACAATACAATGGTAATAACCACAAAAATATTATAGGGTATTCGTCAGGCAAAGGAAATTTCGGTACCATTACATTGTATTAGTATTTATTTATTTATTTCGATTCGATTCGAGTATGACGGTGACATATTTGGTTTTCCTTCCTGTCCAACAGAGTTAAATAAGTTAAATATTGTTTCAGAAAATATCTCGAGTTTTATGGCCTAGGGAACCGTACATGACGCCGGAGGTTCTATACTCGTTGTACAGAAAATTGATTGCCAAATAAAAATATTATTTTGTTAATGCTCGTTTAATAAAATTACAATAAATATCATACTGAAGTCATTTTATAACAAAGATAAAGTCGTAAGATACTTAAAGCTTGGCGTACTCCGGGGGTCGCGGGTTCGAATCCCGTCGACGGAACAAAAAGTTTTCAAAGTTCCTGGGTCATGGATGTGTATTAAATTTGTGTATAATATAATAAAAATCTTAAATATATGTATAGTATAAAAGTATTAAATATAATATTTCCGTTGTCTGGTACCTGTAACACAAGTCCTTCAGGTACTTAGCACGGGGCCAGACTGACGTGGTGTGAAGCGTCCATAGATATTATTATTATTATTATTATTATTATTATTATTTAGGGTGTGTACGTGTTCCTTGTAGAGAGTTCACTGTGAAAGTAGCAGCACTGAAAGACGAAATTTTTTTTTCACTTTTGTATGGGCAAGGGCCCGAGCGTCACGAGTTTCCCCATACAAAAGTGAAAAAAATTTTTGGTCTTTCAGCGCTGCTACTTTCACAGTGAACTCTCTACAAGGAACACGTTCACTCCCTTAAGTATTATCACTTATTTTTGTTACACCCTGTAGAAACCAGGTGATGCTGCAGCAGCAGCATGCAAATAATATTTACTGTTTATCTACGTCTCATGTCGGCACTACATATAGGCGAACGCGTTGGCCGACGCGTTGGCCGGCGCGCTGGCCCAATGTGTAGAACGGGCGTTCGCGCGTTGGCGGTAGGTATTTCGCCCGTTCTACACATTGGGCCGACGCGTTGGCCAACGCGTTCGCCTATATAATATGTAGTGCCGACTTTACTAGTTGTCGCAAATAAAATGAGCCCAAACAGGAAACATCTGCTCTAAGTTGGTGAGGAGTTGGGTATCCTATTGATTACCAGGTGATGCTGCAGCACCAGGTCAACATCTAGGAATTGTATACAAATCCTAGGAAATTAATACAATTCCGAAACTATTTAGGAAATGTATAAAATATTGTTTCAAAAACTATTTAATACATAAATGTCCTAGGAAATGTGTACAATTCCTAGGAATTGTATATAATTCCAGTATCGTATTGGGAAATGTATAAAAACAATGCTTTCTGTAATAAAACACGTTGTTACAATGAGAATAATCATTTTTAACCGACTTCCAAAAAGGAGGAGGTTATATGTTCGGCTGTGGATATTTTTTGTATGTTCAACGATTACTCCGCCGTTTGTGAACCGATTTTCAAAATTTTTGTTTTGTTCTATTAGGTTTCCCTCCAATTTGGTCCCATTTTCACAAAAGTGGTGATCTGATGATGGGATCCATGAGTAATCGAGGGAACTACTCAAAAGTTATATGGAAACATATGGTGATTTTGGTTTTATGAGAAGTATCCTAAGCATATGCTACCAAAACGCAAGATTTTGCACCAAGATTTTGCACCAAGGTATACTATGGTTCCGAAGATACTAAGAGAACTCCGGATTCCTTATAGATACAAGTTTAGGGGTTTAGGCGCTGTTTTAAGAACTGAAAGCATATGCTACTATGCAAATTAGATTCATCATCATCATCATCATCATTACCACGTCAGGGTCACCAGTGTCACATGGTTGTATATGGATACAATATGTCCCCTCAACACCATAATTATATCATCACGTTATGTCCTTATAATAAATAATACTTTTCATATACTTTTCATAGCGATTTTAATAAAAATAAATGATTCAAGTTCTAAGCGATTTATTTACCACAAAATTGAACATAACAAAGTCAACCTTAACTCCAGAGCGTAAGGCACATATTTGACATTACTTTTGAGATTCGAAAGAAAAAAGAGAAGTAAGTTGCTTCGATAGGTACTACACTAGTTTAACTATTAACCCATCAAGCCCAAGCGGCACCCGGCTGCCGCATAACAATTAAAAATCTATTGTGTCTGCGATTCCCACGATCGAGGTAATAAATTGAAGCCTTAGTATGAAAATACTTACATAGGAAAACAATCTACATCGTAATAGGAATAAGAAACACAATCGCATTGAGTGTGAATCTTAAGGCCGTTCCCCGAGCAAACGACCTTGAGGATTTCACTACCTCACCGCCCCGCCTCACCTCTACAAAGTTACGTAATTTTATTTAGCGACATCTATTGTAGACTGCTTGTACCAATATAAAATCGAAGGCGTTGTGGTGCCATCTAGTATTTATTTATGATACTAACAACAGACACGACTCTTCAGAAACCGTGTAAGTCAAATAATTGTGTTTTTGAGTTAAGTAAAATAAAAAAATAAAAATTATATTTAAAATATTTATTACGATTTACGAATATACTTTTATTTACAAAACATACTATTCACATTATAATAATAAAGAAGGAGAGGCATATCGTACCAAGAAATGGAGCACTTTATATTAACAAATTTAAGGGCTTGAAAAGTTGGACATTATATTATTGTATGACAAAAAATCTCAAAACCATAGACAATTATTTCCGGAATGTAATCGCATAATTATGGCAATATAGAGGAAAGTGTTGTATCTTAGTATAATACTAGCGACCCGCCCCGGCTTCGCACGGGTATAAAATACATAGCTCTGAAAAAATGATTAAAATCGATTCAGCAGTTTTGATTTATATTCATTATTACTACCCGTGCATTGGTCGGTACCGCCGCAAAAGCTACGTCCCGCAATTTTTAAATCTGTAATATCTCCGAAAATATTCAATTAAATCATATGCTGTAAAGGGCCATATACATCTACATTTAATCAACAATGTATTTAAGGTATTTAATTGGATAAAAATTAATGCTGTATTTATTAAAATTGCTTCGAAAATTAGCCATTATTTGTCGTAAAAAGTAAATGACAAAAAACTGTTCTTGTGGGATATCCATAAGAGATAGACACATACCATCGCGGAGTTTTCTGTAGACCTTTTTAATGTGTACAATACTTGGTACATCATTTTGATAAATCTCGTAGGGTTCGGCCTGCGATGCAAGCAAAAAAAAATGAAATTATTTACGACATCACATTAGAAACCCCAGCAATAACAGTATTTCTCCACTATTTAATGAATGTTATTATACTTATAAACCTTCCTCTTGAATCACTCTATCTATTATTTGGCATGGAGATACTTTAAGTCCTGAGAAAGGACATAGGATAGTTTTTATCCCGGAAAAATTTACGGTTCCCGCGCGATAAACGACTAGAAACAAACGATAAACTAGTTGTTTATAATTATAGCAAATAGTGCAATAATACAAGTGTGTTATTTTGCATGAGAATAAAAAAAACATCCTTTATTATTGCACCAGCGATAGCGATTTAACGGCTGGACCGATTTTGCTGAAATTCGGTATAGAGATACTTTGAGACTCGGGAAAGGACATGGGATACTAGTCCGGGTTCCGTAGAAGAATTTTTTTTATTACTATCAAGCTAATTTTTTGTGAGTATCTTCATTTTTATAAGACGAACAACAATTTTATTTGCGAAAAATCTTGAAAGTGGTTTCTATCTCTGTTAGCTACCACTTTCGAGATTTCGCAAAAAATAGCTTGATAGTAATCAAAAAAAAAAATTGGTCTACGGAACCCGGACTATACATTTTGTCCCGGAAAAATGTACGTTTACTGCACAATATACTTTTATGATTTGTGCGTAAACTATTCAATCGATTTTGATGAATTTTGGTATGGAGATACTTTGAGTCTCGGGAAAGGACAAGGGTTACTTTTTGTCCCGGAAAATGTACGGTTCCTGCACAAAAAACTTTAATGATTTTCGCCTATAAATTTGGTATGGAGATACTTTGAGTCTCGGGATTTCGTTTCGTTTTCGTTCGGGTTTCTAATGTGATGTCGTAAATAATTACATTTTTTTCCGCTTACTTTTTTTTCAGCCTGCGTTTGCAATGTATTGCAAACGCAGGCTGAACCCTACGAGATTTATCAAAATAATGTACTAAGTATTGTACACTATGAAAAGGTCTACAGAAAACTTCACGATGGTATATTATGTCTATCTCTTATGGATATGCCACAATAACATTTTTTGTCATTTACTTTTAACTTCAAATTATGGCTAATTTTCGAAGCGATTTTAACCAATACGGCTTTAATCCTTATTCAATTAAATACTTTAAATACATTATTGA
Organism: Cyaniris semiargus; assembly: GCA_905187585.1. Lineage (NCBI taxonomy): Eukaryota > Metazoa > Arthropoda > Insecta > Lepidoptera > Lycaenidae > Cyaniris > Cyaniris semiargus. The sequence goes on along the minus strand of LR994554.1, from coordinate 7,491,869 downwards.
TTTAATAATATAGATCTATATGGCCCTTTACAGCATATGATTTTAAGAATATTTTCTAAGATATTACAGATTTAAAAATTGCGGGACGTAGCTTTTGCGGCGGTACCGACCAATGCGGGCCACGGGTAGTAATGAATATAATTCAAAACTGCTGAATCGATTGTAATCATTTTTTCAGTGAGTGACATAGGCTATATATTTTATACCCGTGCGAAGCCGGGGCGGGTCGCTAGTATATTATACAATAAACAAATCTTTATATAATATATTATACCAATATATACATTATATTATATACTATATATTATATATATTATACCAATTCGAATTAAATAATCATCGTTAAGACAGGACAACGTCTGTCGGGCCAGCTAGTTTCTTTTAAATATTAAACAATATACTAAGATACAACACTTTCTTCTAGTTTGCATATACGATTACTTTTTGGTTCCTTAACGTCAACACTATAAATTGATGTAAGTACATAATACAGGATGTTTTTTGTATTTTTTTTTATCTTCTACCCTCGTTAACATTTTTCTCCCATGGTTTAGAGATTTTACGTCATATATTAAAAAGCAAGTAAAAACTGATACCGATTTACTATATTATTGCTTCTTTGTAATAAATAAAGGAACTAGCCCTAGGGGTAAGCATCTGTCATTAATAAAAATCGAAAAATCTGGCTGGAATCTGACAAAAAATTGGCTTCACCTTACTTCAAATAACGAAAGAAAAATATGGATATGCCTTTCGGTACACGTAGTTAATATTATGTATGCCACTATACGTTTTGGTTATAAAATTTCAACTACTACCTTAAATCATAAGCATTTTCACAACGTTCTAACAGTAAAAGTACACAAAATAGTGAAAACATATTTTACTAACGTAATTTATCGATTAACAAAAATAAGTCTTATTTTTCTATACTAGTAATAACTAATAAATAAATATAAAAAACTAAAATATTTTGCAAAATTGTTTGTAAAAAGGCCACATAATTCTATGGCTTTTTATGAAAGTTTAGGTATAAAAGCGTCGGAATTTCCGATCTCCAGTCATTAATTACATTACAAGTAAAAAATCATAAAAATCTAAAAATCGTATCGTAATCGTAATCGTCGTCGTATCGTAGTAAAATCGTCGACTGTAAGCCATTTTGTGTTTCTCATTTATGCTGCATCCAAGTGGTCCATGATTAAAAATTTCTTGCAATTTTGAAAAAAGTGACTGACAGCGATAACTCTCCTTCCAATAAATTTTCCATTTGATTCTTTTTCCTTTTTTTCGGTGGTATGCAACTGCACTAAAAAGAAATAAGTAGGTAAGCCTTTAATATATAATATGTGACTGACACACGCTTAACTGATAACCCATTATAAGTCTTTCAACCAATAATACCTCTTGATCATCTTTGCCAGTGGTTTCTGTTTTTTTTTTTTAATTCTTCGATTTGTTGAGTTTGATCATCCATCGCAATTAACCTGAAATTAAAATAACTTTAAACGAAAGTTTCAAGTGATTTATGATTTATTTTACGCATAAAATGTATTCAAATAAGTAATTTATGGATGTTGTTATAACTGCAATCAACTCCCCCGCGGTTTAATCCGCGGACTATAGATTTTCCCGTGGGAATGACAAATTTTTTTTCACAGTAAAAAGTAGCCTATGTGTTAATCCAGGGTATGAGCTAGCTTCATACCAATTTTTATGAATTTCACTTCAGGCGTTTAGGGGTATAAAAAGTAACAAACATACACACAAACTGTCGCATTTATAATAATATTAGTATAATTAATGATTATGTAAGTTTAGTACTTACTCGTTATTACTTTCTTGACAAAGTTCAAAAATTGATTGCACGGGCAGTTGATCGGCTATCAAATGTTCTTGGGTTCTAAAATAAAAAAGAATCTTTTAAAACTATAAGCAAATACTTGATTTTACAAATACAGTACAGGTTCCCTAGAACATATATTTTTTGACTTGATTACTATCAAGCAAATTTTTTGTGAGTAGCTTTATTTTGATGAGACGAACAACAATTTCCTCTGCGAAAATTCTAGAAAGTGGTAGCTAACAGAGATAGAAAGGATTTAATATTTCGATTTGATGGTCCTAAAATATGGATTTTCCTATGTGTAGGATAATGTTGCTGTTAAATTATATAACTATTAACCTATCAATATACAAAAAATATACAAAGAATTATTGTTCGTCTTATCAAAATGAAGCTACTCACGAAAAATTAGCTTAATAGTAATAAAGTCAAAAAATGTTCTAGGGAACCTGTACTTTGTTAATAAAAATTAACTAAAATTTGCACAATTCATTACATAGAAATCTACCATGTTGACACTTGACGTCATTTCTTCCACTTTTTTTATATAATAGGGATGGCGGTTCTATCTAAAGAAAAAAAATTTAAATCAATTCGAATCATGACCGAATATCGATCCAAAAAAAAAAGAGGCCAATAAGATCGATTTTTGAAAAATAGATTTTTTCATTTTTTTTCGTCAGTTTTTTAATGTAATTTTTTTTTTTTCGAAAAGACTAGCCATTATTACATGGATCTAAACAAACTAGCGCCATTATTATCATAAAAAATGTCAAAGAAATATCAAGTTTATCAACTACCCTTGGATTATTATAGTAGGAGAGCCCAAGAGAGGGTTTTGCGACATGCTCAAGCGTGTCAGATTTAGCTTGTATAAGGCTTGCGACATGTGTCTAGTTATCATGGTATAGAAATCATATTTCTCACGTGGTGGGTTAAAAAGTTATTTTCTAATATTGAAATGTCAGCGGATCTGTCAGATTAAGATCGGAGATGTTCACTGACAATTTAAAGATTAGGTGAGCCTGTAGGGACATTTTAAAATACATATAAAAAATAAAGCTTCATATTTTCCTGATTTTCACAGGTATTTTATGTTGCACTAAACTAAATGATTTTTGTCCTTGTTGTCTAAAATCTTGTTAAAATTTACATAAATAAGCAATTTTCTGAATATATTTTCTTTTTCATAACTTAAAATGACTGCAGTCTCCATGACGCTCGAGTAACACGAATAGCACTCTGGGCTCCCCTACTATTATATGATTTGAAAATTTGAAATATTCGTCCCCCATCTTACACAATCTTGGTGTGCCTCGAAAAGACCGAGAACAGTCGAAACTTCAAAGTTTAAAAAAAAAAGTAATTTATTCAAAAGGGGTTTACTCCTTTCAAGTTTCAACCTCCTCCCCTCACCAAAATTGTATATCTAAGCTTTTACCTTCGACCGATCTTATTACAAGCTTATTTTTCTTACCTGTTATCATTTTCTTTCGGTTGCAAATTGCAATGTTGATAATGACGACTTACAGGCTTCTATTTCACAAGCAGTTGTCTTTTTCTTGAGTCTAAAACAAATAATAATTTTATTAATACATCGATACAATTAATTGACATCACTGAAAAGTGAAATTTTTGACTTACAGCGTTTTTGTGTTTCGAACAGCTGTTCTTGTATAACAGCTGTTCGAAACTGGTAAAATAACATGGCTATAAACTTTGCAGTCTCAACTCTCACCATACCTACATATTATAATATCATGTTATTTATAGTAATTAAATTAGGTATAATATTAATTAGGTAGGTACTTACATAATTTCGTTCATTTTCTGCGCATTCTCTTTCCTTTGCCGGATACGTCTTGCTTCGGCATTTTTACAAATAAAACGTAACACCACTTGAACATTTTAATTAATAAAAAGGTTAATTAATAAAAGAGCCCTTTTTCTTTTTTTTAGGTAATACACAAATAATAACACAATCACAAGGTTCAAGAATTCTCTAAGAGTCCTTACGCAATAGGTATTTGATATGAGCGTCTTTTCGCAGTAAACAACACAATAACAAAATTAAACGCCAAAACAAAATAAAAATATTATAATGTGAAGGCGCGGGCGCATTAACAATTAGAGTCAGCGGGTACGAGAGACACGGGTTCCCCGTCCGAGAAGTCTTGCGACACTGCCGCCCGTCGCCCGCGCACGGACCCGCAGTCTGCCGAATCGGTAATTCGCACCGAAATTTTAAGTTTTTTAAATAACTTAGTTCAAAATTGACCAAAAAAAAAATTAAAGCGAGATATATGTAGCTTATGAAATGGCCTATCTATTGGTGTGTGTTTCAAATAAACGTAATTTGTAACTACTAGGGAGATGCTGAAAGTATGCTTCAATTTTAATAAATTAGTATTAACTTTGGAGGCTAATATCATGAGTATAATAAACAAAAATAGAAAATTTAAAACGAGAAAAGGAATGTTGATATACTGAAGATTATTGCTGTATTTTTATTATAACTTTGTAGCTTTCAAATTATGAGTTAGATAAGGCTCTAAGTACAGTAAATTACGGAATCTCCGTAGGGCAAGGCCCTTAACAAATTGTAATAAGATACGTAGAATATACGCGATGGTTTACTAGGTAACTAAAAAGAGTGAAATTATTATTTAAAAAAAAATTAAACCGACTTCCAAGGTAAAAACAATAATAAAATCCTTATAATATGAACTAAAAAGTATTAAATAATGTTTCCTTTCTAATAGTGCCTTTTTCCGAATTCGGCTAAACCTCAACTATTTCTGTACTCAATCTTAATAATTTTGAAGTCGGTGCCAGTTCCAAAAGTTTCAAATACCTATTCTGTCAGAGAACTGAAGATTCAGCTATATCTGGTACCGACTTCAAAATGATGAAGATTGAGTACAGTACATAGTTGAGGTTTAGCCGAATTCGGAAAAAGGCACTATTAGATAGGAAAAATTATTTAATACTTTTTAGTTCATATTATAAGGATTTTATTATTGTTTTTACCTTGGAATTCGGTTTTAATTTTTTGTTAAAAATAATTATTAAAGTGCTCGTTGAGATAACAACGTTCAGGTAACAATCATATCGTAAAATATTATAATTTTCATAATATCTTACTAATGAAGGACTCAAAAATCAACTATACAGGGTGCAATTAAACCTTCCTGCCAAATTTTTCCAGGGCTTAGGTATCATTAGGAGAGTTCATTTAACAAAAAAAAAAAATTGGGTGTTATTTTTTTTTCAATGACATATTTTATCCCATTTAAAATCGTTGCAGAATGGTCACTCGCGGCGCAGGGGAATGAGAGGGGGTGACGCGGGATGAGGCGCGCGCACGGGGGCACATCACGCGCGGCCGACGCATCGTGTCCATTAATTGTAGTGTTTTTTAGGATAACTTTCGGAAGCTATTTCTCAACATTTTAGTACTGACTGACTATAAAAGAAAAAATACGTGTATTTTTATTTTTAACAAGGATATATCGAAATTTGGCAGGAAGGTTTAATTGCACCCTGTATAGTAACTTTTAAAATGTATTTATCACAAAAGCGACTTATATTATTGTTTTAAAGTCAAACTTTTGTTTGGTAAGTAATCAGTGTGTTATTTAAGTAATTATAAATGTTCCAATATTAAAGTAAGTCTTTATATTATTATACTATGTTAAATGTAAATGAGTACTGACATTAATTAACATAGCCACATAGACTGCCATAATATATGGCTATTTATTTTTGCAGGGTAAGCTGGAATGGCACTTGGAAGTACACAATAATTTATTTTTATAGCACAGACATCTTGCTGTAGTACAGTTTTTCTTGCAAAGGCACTTTTTAAATCCCTGGCCAGTTCCAGTGGATTGTAGGTTAGTAACTGACCACAGTCCCGCCCCGCTATCTCCGCGTACCCATTGATATCTCAAATGTTTTACATTTCCGATTACTATTTAGAAAATCGTCCCTTAGCTTACAACACCGCCTAAGTCATTTTTACCAACTTTACAGGAGACGAAAAAAATTGTCTACTTATTTTAAAAAATCTGTGGATTTTTTTTTTGTCATTACTTAATAAATACTCTAGTTAGCGGTTAAGAAATAATTATTTATACTTATTTTGTCGATTTACTTTATTTAAACTTATTTTATGACTTGAGCTGTGTTGACTGATACTTTATTAGATTTAGGCGGTGTTGTTTGCGGAAATGTTAGGGATTAAGGTATTTGAAGATGATTTGCAAAAAAAAAGTTTTATTAAATTTCAATATAATTAACATTTGCTTCGGCAGAAATGGGCCGACTCGATCGGAGAAATACCACGGGCTCACAGAAAACCGGCGTGAAACAGCGCTTGCGCTGTGTTTCGCCGACTGAGTGATTTTACCGGAGGCCCAATCCTCTACCCCCCCCCCCCCCCCCCCTAGAAATACCGCAGTTGAAAAGCAATTTGTTACCCCAGTAGGGTACCAACTGCGTTGGAGAATTCCTCTCTGGACGCCCATGCTCAGGAACCCCTGGATCTGAGCGTGGACGTCCAGGCTGCCCCTCGTATGCTGGGGAGGGCAAAACTGCGCTCCGATCTGCTCGGGGCAAGAGCAAACATACAAAGGCACCACCCCTCGATATTAAACATGTAGTATCAGGGGATTACACTCTGAGATTACACGGAGATCTGTCTGTGACTTTGCCCTTGCGAAGGACTTAACACAGCTGCGCCTACGTGAACCCCAGATGTCAGAGAGGTCAGAATACTTCCCTGTTGGACCTTCTGCTGACTTCAAATCCTGATGCCTACCAAGTATCTGTGACCGCACCACTTGGTTCATCGGATCATTGCCTTATTATTGTGCCACCTACGACGGTATTGCGACAGCGTGCTGTTAAATACCGTCGTGTGTGGCACTACAAGTTAGCAGACTGGGATGGGATGCGGTCGTTTATTGCATCCTATCCTTGGGGGCACTTATGCTTCTCGCCGGACAACACTGCTATTTGCTAACTCTGTTGCCAATGTGGTGATGCAAGGGATAGGGGCCGTCCTCTGTAGTGCCAACTGGCGGCAGATTTCGTCCCTGGTTTGGTTCATCCTTCAAAAAAGCTTCTCCCCTGAAGCAGGAGTCTGGTTTTTGGCCAAAGCTATTGAAGGAAATTTCTGCAAGCCAACCCTACCATCCCTACATGAAGGAAAAGGATCATTGGCCCACGACGCAAAAGACAAAGACGACCCTAGATGACAGAAATCGCCGACCATACCGCGATGCACGAGCATCATGTCGGATATAGCCCTCCGTTCCCTTGATATCCAAAAGGCGAGTGGGCCTGGCGGAATCTTGAAAAAGTGTGCTCTAGAGTTGGCTCCGGTCTTAACGCATCTTTTTCGGCTCTCCCATTCTTCTGGAATTGTCCCGGCTTCTTGAAAGACAGCCTTGGTGCACCCGATCCCCAAAAAGGAAACCGCACAAATCCTTCCAACTACAGACCAATTGCTATAACCTCCGTCTTCTCGAAGATAATAGAAACCAGTGTATTTCAATTATTGAGTTTCCTAAAAGAAATAAAATACATTTTGAAACACCGCCTAAATTAAGAAAAAATAGTCAGTAAACACCGCATAAGTAAGTGAAGATATTCTATTATCAATTATTTCTATATAATAATACGCGTAAATCAATAAACATTACTTTATTCTATTGCTTACCTCTTAATCTTCTATTAAAACTTCTTGCATAGTCCTTTCAGCGATAAAATTCACATAAAAATTGAATAATCACGGAGCGCGAAGTACTTTCGCGCGAAAAGTATGACAGACTAACGGCTTGTGCGGTGTAATTGTGAGGCCAACCGACTTGAGCGCTGTCACTATTTTTTGAATTACGGCTTCTAATTGGCTGAAATCTATATCATGTGACCAATGGTTCGACTCGCAATGCGCAGCTCTATCCAATGGCATTAAAATGTAAAAACCGCCAATTTTCGACTTGAGCGGTGTTGTTAGCTAAGGGACGAAATGTATAGATTTCCTACTAAATATGTCTCATATCATTAATTTTAGACATTTCCGTGCGATTTTAGGAATTACATACATTTCCTAGGAATTGTATACAATGACGGATTACATACATTTCCGGTAACATATATATTCTATATTCATACATGTTACGAACTAGAATGCAAAATATAAAGCCCACCAAACGACTACAAGTTGCTAATCGGCCCTTCACAAACCAGATGAACCGCGATTTTCCAGCACTGAGCAGGCTGATGATGATAAACTATAGTCTATAGCTAAGAACACACTCGAATCTCGATCATGTCAGCTTTCAAACAAAAAAACTAGATCAAAATCGGTCCACCCGCTTGGATGCTACTGTGGCAGCTACTGCAACTTAGAACAATGTATTAGTATAGTATAGTATATATAAACATGTAAATCAGATAATAAAAATTTCATATATAAAATAAATAGGTACCTAATAAATAATATTACATTTTGTAGGGAATAATTTTTCATTGTTGGCGACACCGGAAGTCTCCCTTTAAACACGCGTAATCTGTGGTCGTTACCTATATAAGGTCTTGATGTAAATTATTGTTAGTCAGTCGAAATAATAACTCGTAACAGTGAGTCGAAATAATACCTCACAACAGTCGCGCGTGAAATACTAGTTATCTATCGTTATTAATTGTTAGTGCGCAGTTAGTTTTCTCGTACTTGCGGTAGTAGATCGAATTGTAACCCTTGTAAAGTAACTTCAATCCTTAGACAATTATTGTGTCTGTGTGTATAAACTAAGTGTAAATATATGAATAAACTAAGTGGTTCCGTAATCCTGCATTTTTATTTGAACTGTAACGTAGGTACCTTCGTTTCGTACCTTACACTACGATGCCACAGATAGACACGTCAAACTTATAACACTCTTTTTTGACGGGGGTTAAAAATGATAAAAATCGATCCAGTAGTTTTGATTTATTAAAAATCAAAACTACCCGGGGGCTAACTTAAAACTTAAAAGGGTATTTTTAATTAATTTTTATTAAATAAACAAGACGTGACGAAGAAACGATTCTTTATAACGAACATCAAGAACAAACGACGAACAAACGATAGACAGGGTGTAACAAAAATAAGTGATAATACTTTAGGGTGTGTACGTGTTCCTTGTAGAGAGTTCACTGTGAAAGTAGCAGCGCTGAAAGACGAAATTTTTTTTTCACTTTTGGGGAAACTCGTGAGTCGTGACGCTCGGGCCCTTGCCCATACAAAAGTGAAAAAAAAAATCGTCTTTCAGAGCTGCTACTTTCACAGTGAACTCTCTACGAGGAACACGTACACACCCTAAAGTATTATTACTTATTTTTGTTACACCCTGCATACGAGTTTAAAAATCAAAAAATTAAAAAATAAAATTTGTGGGGCTATAATCCAAGAGCCGTCGAGCTGTACAGTGCGACAAGACTCTAAATGAACGTGGGTGGTGGCGCTACTCGTAAAGGAGAACTGTTAAAAGCCGGCCAAGTGCGTGTCGGGCCACGCGCAATATAGGGTTCCGTAGTACCGCTAGTTTTTTTTAAATTTTTGTATGGTCAATGAATGTACGTTTATAACGTGTTTTACACTACTAACAACATCATATCAGTTACTTTTTCTGGGGGCACGGGAGTGCCCCCGCCAAGATGAGCCAAGCGAAACGCGCAAGGGCACTACCTACCATTACTCGAAACGTTTCGTCGTATTTTTGGACCCTCGTAAATTTGGTTTGGATACTGCCAGATAGTTGAAATTTTTAAAATATAATGACATGACTATAATAATTAAATGTGTAAAGTTTGAATATTGTTACTATTATACTTTAGATTTTATAGGTGTCCAAAAACCCACAATTTTGGCACTGACTCACCGATCATCAAAATTGTTAGGGTACTTCCTGAAGTCTTAGAAAGCTGAAATTTGGTATGTAACCTACTATTAGTACAGAAACAACAAAAAAATTATCAAACGCAACCTAACCTATCCCATCTCCTTGATATAGAGGGTGGATGTTAGTATGGGATACCTCATACCCCGTTTCTTGTGCTGGATACAAAATTAAAAATAGAGTATAAAATACTTCTTGTGCCAAATAAAAAAAACACGTGTTAGCTATGAGAGACCACAGACTCACAGAAAACTGGCGTGAAACAGCGCTTGCGCTGTTTCGTCTAGTGACTTAGTGAGTTTAGCTGAGGCCGGAGGGCCAACTGCACTATACCTTATTCCCTATCCCTATTCTCTTCTGCTTATGAGATTATAGAGATTAGATATTAGCCTATTCCTTCATAAAAAGGCCGAAAACGCACTTGCAACTCTTCTGATGTTACAGTGTCCATGTGCTTATATTAGTACTTTACTTTGTAGACTCTAGAGTCTAGACCTTAAATCGTCGTAAAAATATGTAAGTTCAAAGTATAGGCGTAGACTCGTAGTCTCAACATTTCTTTACAAATATTTAATTTTGTAAACAACATTGGTTAGTTCAAAGAAGGAATCATTTACCTGAAAGTTAAGCGGCTATATCAAACATCTTCAAAAGCGTCAAACAATAGTGCGATGTATGTGCCCAACAGTGACGTCCAACGAATACTATACTCACAAGGTGACATCTCTTATTGACTAGAGTGCATTACCAATTATATGAAACTATTCGTGCAAGCTATACCGCGATGTAGACAACCAGCAGTGACATCTATTATTATCAAAAGGAAAAAATAGCAAAAAATCACTTTTGTTGTATGAGAGCCCCCCGAAATATTATTTATTTTGTTTTTAGTATTTGTTGCTATAGCGGCAACAGAAATACATAATCGATGAAAATTTCAACTCTAGCTTCTACCGTTCTTGAGATACATTCAAGAGACAGATAGATAGACAGACAGACAGACGGACAGACGAACAGCGGACAGACATCGAAGTCTAGTAATAGGGTCCCGTTTTTACCCACTGGGTACGGAAACCTAAAAATAAGGTTAATGTTTATAATATGATAATCGGTACTCGGTAGTCACTACGGCCGTCACAAGATGCCACTATCTGTTTCATTATTGCGCTATCGACTTCTATTTTTGGCAGCCATAATTAGCGCGGCGGTTGCTTGACCGTTACTTGTAAATATTAATTTCAGAAGTATTTAAGCACAACAAGCAGCTATAAAGTGGAATATAATCGCCTAAGAGCTAGGTATAGCCCGGGTTTACCTCTTATTTTAAACAAAACATCATTAAACAAAAAAAGCAAAGAAAGAGAGTGGGATATGATAAAAGGCGTGGCTGATGTACAAGAAATACACCCAAAAATCGGCCAAGTGCGAGTCGGATTTGCGCACGAAGGGTTCCGTACCGTTATTGAGCGAAAGTTGGCAAAAAATATTATAAAAGAGTATTTCAAGTGCCTAGCTGATACCATTATTAAATACGAGCAAAAAGGCAAAAAAAATCACGTTTGTTGTATGGGAGCCCCCTTAAATATTTATTTTATTTTGTTTTTAGTATTTGTTATAGCGGCAACAGAAATACACAATCTGTGAAAATTTCAGAAGTTTAGTTATAGCAGTTCTTGAGTTACAGCCTGGAGACAGACGGACAGACATCGAAGGCTCAGTAATAGGGTCCCGTTTTTACCCTCTGGGTACGGAACCCTAAAAAAATAAAAAAATAACTAAAAGAAAAAACAACATAAACCAACTTACAAAAAGAAATGAAATGCCACAAAAAACATTTTAATGTAAAAATGTTGCCAAGATGATAACATATAGTTCGTGGTGTCAAAAAGTAGTGAGATCTCATGTAGAGCCAAGTTTCTAACCTTAAATACTCCGACCTAAATCTAAAAACCTTAATTTTACACTAAAGCGCGGCAAAATACTTGATAATAATAATATAATGTGTCAGCCACACGAGAAGAATATAAAAACTCTACACATTAGTCAAAATCGGTGGCTTGGCCATTTTATTATTCGTCATGCTATGGGCTTTGAACTTAATATTTTACTTTTCTGTTGTACTTAATAACTTTTATATTTACCGTAACTAATAAAAACTGGCCAGGCCACTGATTTTGACTAATTTGTAGTTTTTATATTCTTCTCGTGGGGCTGACATATTATATTATTATTATCAAGTATTTTACCGCGCTTTAGTGTAAAATTAAGGTTTTTAGATTTAGGTCGGAGTATGTAAGGTTAGAAACTTGGCTCTACATGAGATCTCACTACTTTTTGACACCACCGAACTATATGTTATCATCTTGGCAACATTTTTACATTAAAATGTTTTTGGTGGGATTTTATTTATTTTTGTAAGTTGGTTTATGGGTTAGGGTTCGTAGACAAAAATAGCACAGATTAAGAAAAAAAACACAATTATCTCTAATTTTGACGACAGACACGAGAAAAAAGTATGTCATGTTAGGGTCAATAGAGATGAAGAGATAAACCAGTTAACATCGAGAAAACATGTAGACAAAATTTTCTCGTTTGCGCATCTTAGGCCGGCAGGGCTCGGAACCGGTATTTTTTTAACCAGGTTTAAACGCTCTTTAACCAGGTTTTAGGATAAGTGTTCGCTCGGAGCGAAACCGAGATGCGAGCGGTATTGCTTCTGAAATTTATCTGGTTAATTCCTCGCGGAAAGTAACTAGTGCAGTGATATCTTCTATCCCTTTCTAGTGCATCATATATAGCCAATAGGCCATAACTTGTCTGGATCTCAACTGATCGTTTCTGCCCGCCTTGCTACCGCCTGTCTTGCGATTACCTATCGCCCGCCGAGTTTGCGGGCGCTGACCGCGACCCCGATGGCTGCGGGCCCGCACAAATCAGCGGTCTCGTGAGTTCTGAAATAAAACCGCTCATTTGCGCGGGCCCGCAACCGCGCGCGGGCGCGGGAAAAAACCGCGCCATGAGTTCGCTCCCTTATACTTCGCCGAATACATTTTTTTCAGTTGATCGACTATTACTCAATAACTTATGAAGTCTTCTTAGCCGTGATAGTTTTCCTTTTAAATTCAGCATATTTCCTACTCCAGTGAATTTTTTCACATTTCTAGAAGTTTAGTTGGTTGAAGGGGGGACCCGGGACACTGGCCTCTAACGATTTTTTCCACTTTAAAACTTAATATTTCACAAACGGATCCCTAAATCGGAAAATGATCTATAAATACTCATAATATTTTTAAAAAACCTATCCAACGACACCCCACACGATGGGGTGGACGCGAAAAACAAAATTCATCCCCGCTTGATGTGTAGGGAAGGTACCATAAAAAAAAATAATGATTTCATGTACCATTTTGTCGGCATTATTAATATGTGCATTCATGCCAAATTACAGCTCTGTAGATCCTATAGTCTCTGAGCAAAACCGCGGACAGACAGACAGACAGACAGACAGACGGACAGACAGACGGACGGATAAGGGTTCCTTGTTGACTAGGTACGGAACCCTAAAACTGTCAAAAATGACGTTTTTGTATGATGGCAGCGTTAGTTCCTTTTTTCGCCACGTTCATTTTTCAATTCATCAAGCCCCCATACGGTCACCGGTGACCGAGACACAATAGAATATCTATTGTGTGATGTGTCTCGTTTTCCGACGATCGACGGTTAATTAATAGTCTTTAAGCAAATCCCTAACAACAAATGAAAACTTCTGACAATGCGTACTTTTCGAAAAAAAAATCGCATCTACCACAAAACTCGAACTTAACATGGCGGCATCGGCCACGTTCATGCAATGTATCTTTAGTAGAATAGGCCCGGCCTCTCCATAATATATTTCCGAACTCAATGATTGCAACCTGCTGTGGAAGCCTGTGAAGGAAGTTACATCTCACCCTGGACCTGCAACATCCACTTGTGATTTTCTACAGATTACTACTAGATTCTCACACAGAAAAAGAAATCTATGCCAGGTTGGTTATAAATCACTAGATGAGTGGTTACCTAGTACTTCTTGTAAAAATATAGCAAATGAATCTGATAATTTTTGGTGAATCATGACAGATGGCAAGTCCATTAATTTCTCAAAATCACTAATCATCTGCACTAATCACCTGCACTCGCACTAATCAAAATATTATTTAAATATCCATAAACGTCTGGTAGATGTCGCTGTTTATTCTCAAAAACGCCAACGAGTTGATGTCCAGGAATACTAATTACTATTCAACTAGATGGCGCTTTTATAGCGTGTAAGCGCCATCTTAAGTCGATTACCATAAACTTAGCTATACTCAGCAGTCAGCATTGCCGATTTCTGGGGAATTCCCCAAACTGCGGGGAATTTCAAGTTGATCGGGGATTCATTGGGGATTGGCGTTATGTGGGGAAAATGCGGGGATTTTAACATTTTGACATCTTTTTCAATCATTAACAAATATTTCATCATTCTACATTGACACATCGAACATTTTAAAAATCGATTGATCGTAGTAGATTGACAATAGTGCTTATAATCATAGGGATTACGTTTGATGTCTGATGCTCACATATAATGCGCTGGCCTACGAATAATAAAAAGTAAGGAAAAGTAACTCCGTCAAAAAACATGTACTACAATACTGTGTACCTTACAAAAATGTGTACCTTAGGTACACATTTCAATACATTTGCAATATTTAGGTGGCCTTGAGCGGTATCAGGCTGACGTTACATGACAATTCGAAAGGAACCAAATTTAAAACGGTAATAGTATGGGAGTTACGTTTCCTTAGTTTTTATTATTCGTAAGCGCTGACTCTTTACAATTTCTGGCTGAAAGAGAAGGAATTAAAAACTAGGGGACAGTGTCAAGTTAAACCCTTCAAAGAAAATGCCTTCCACAAAATATAGAAAAGAATATTTTAAATATTATTATAGAGGTATTATTTCAACAATCTATTTAAATAAAATGTATCGCTATTTCCATTGGTCACGGCATTACGTCACACGTGTGAACGGTTTGACCAATTTTGCTACTTACTTTTTTTTGTAGTGTTTTTTTCAGCTGAAGGAAGTAGCGTGAAACAAATAAAATAAAACTTATTTGATCATGAATCATGATAACTGTTTGAGTTTTTATTATTATTAATTATACTAATGTGAATTACACTCAGGTAGTAGAATTTTGATTCATTTTTAAAAAAAACATGTGTGGGGAATTTGTGGGGAATCAGCAAAATTTTTATCCCCAATTTGGGGAATTTGACCATGATTTTTGGGGAAATCTGATAATTAGCATTGGCAACCCTGGCTATACTTCTGCCTGTGTCAAATTTAATTTTCTATAATTACCTACATCATATTTATATTTTTCTCAGCAATAAGTTTATTAGTACCTCGATAAGATAAAAACATACAAGTGTTTTATCTTATCTGTTTTGAACGCGTACTGTTACATAAGCTATCGTTAAGGTTATATGAATTTAATGTAAGTAATGCGTTTTTTCATCAGGCCGACAGTAATACTTTTCAGTCAGTTTGTACCTCCTTGTGAGTATAGTATTCGTTGGTTTGTGCGTAGTCAGCCTGCTAATAAACTAAATCGCTCAATAATATTAAACCGCTCCATATCAACAGGTAAATATTAAATATTTTTATTAAATCAAGTTGTGTAGGCGTAGTAGAATTTTCCATGTATAAACATTGGAACTATGCCAAATAGTTTGGTGTACACATTGCATATTATTTTTAAACTATTTCAGCTGTAGTCTGGAGAGCCATGGAAGATAAAGAAGCCCTAAAGAAGAGGTTAACCACACTCCAATATCATGTCACACAAGAAGCTGGTACTGAAAGACCATTTACAGGTGCTTAAATTTGTTATTTTTAATTTAACTATTATACAGTGAGTAAGATACCTAGTTCATCTTATTTCAAACTTGTTTATTCTTATATAAACCTTCCCTGGACTTCCACGAATATTTCAAGACTAAAATTAGCAAAATTGGTTCAGCGGTTCTCAAGTTTTAGTGAGACTAACAAAATTTAAAATTCATTTTTATTTATATAGATATTTTAGGTTTGAATGTGCTGACATGTAAATAATTTTGTGTGCATAATAAATTGCACATATTTTAAGCAGGAAATGCGGCAAATATGGGTATTAATACCTCAATCGTGGAAAACCAGACACAATAGCTTATCTATTGTTATCATGGTTGCTGGTGACCACTTGGGGCTTGAGGCATAAAGTCAATTAGGTCAATTTTGAATAGCATTAATTATAATTTGATTGATTTTGAATTGCAGGTTGCTACAACAAGTTTTATGAAGAAGGTCTCTATGTATGTGTAGTCTGTAGACAAGATCTATTCACTTCCAAAACTAAATTTGACTCTGGATGTGGATGGCCAGCCTTTAATGATGTGCTTTCTAAGGAAAAGGTTACCCTTCACCAGGATACTAGTGCAGGTATACTTTGTTATTATTATCATTTCAAATTGTTTTACAATAGTTGCATTCATTTTACTAATATTTATTTAACAAAGTATGCTAATAAACTCCTTATTTCTTAAATCAACATTAAGCCGTCAATCGTGGGAAAACGAGACAATAGATATTCTATTGTGTCTCGGACGCCGGTGACCGTATGGGGCTTGATGAATTAAATTCGGACTCATATTATTTTCCTAATTATATTAGTTCAGCCTGCTCCGTCCTTGTGACAATTCATGCAGAACACACTCAAGGTTGATAGATTATTCACAGACATTCTCAGAGAATAAAGAGATTTGTCATTTATTTTTACCTACTAGTGATTAATTCGTTTTAAACAAAATATTATTTGTTTTAATTCTGGAGAGCCATACTTTGCACAAATGGTCAGGTTAAGCAAATAAATATCACAAGCCTTACTGACAACCAATGTGGAATAACACATGTTTTATTTAAGTTTAGAAACTACCATATAGGACTTCCTAAAGGCTCTAAGACCTCAATATTACTTCCTGCTTGCAAATGGTCTTCAAACAGTTCTTGGTACATACCATATATGGCAACACAATGCTATATGACCATGTCAAGAGTTGTGACCAAAGGATGTTGAATAATAAACCTTGAATGTTGTGCTGTACATTTCTAATGAGTATTACTAGATTACATTTGCTAAGTTTACATTTAAAAAAAGTAATTATAACAGTGATCATGAATATTGACTAAGCCAGAAGATTTTTTGCACACCTATTTTAGCCCATCAATTCCCAAGCGGCAGCCGGCTGCCGCATAACAATTGAAAATCTATTGTGTCTGCGATACCCACAATGGAGATGCTACAATCATTTCATTATTCACATTTACTTTTACCTACCCTTTCATTATAATTTTATTTTTTATGGGAGAATAATATGTAGTCTAAGTGTGGGTCCACACTTGTAGCATCTTGAGGTATCATTATTATCAAGGGATATCACAGACAGTCATCACCACAAGTAATGGAGATATACAAGGGCGTACCCAGGATTTCAGCTAGTGGGGGGCAGCTCATACCTGTTTCGAGAAAATGGTTGGTCTGGTATATTGAAACAAACAATCATAAAAATTGATTTTTATTAATTAGTTTGATTTGACACAAAACATTTTGCGCAGAGTCGGTAACACGTTTTTAATTCTCACTTGCCAGGAAAATTGACGTTTATTTTTCTTCTAGGGAGGGGGGGGGGGGGGGGGGGGGATTGCTCTACCTGGGTACGCCCATGGAGATACACAAAATGCTACTCATGTGGAAATGTTAGCCAGGCCATGGTCTAAAGTTTTTGCGATTAATTATTGAAGTTGCATGAATTTTGTGCTTGAATATAATATAAATTGCTCAAATCAAATAATGAAATTGCTCAAATCAAATAATGAATGTTATGCCACTGATCAAAATATTATGCCTGTTGATTCTTGAATAAATAAAACCTGATGAAAAAGAGAGCACAACATTGGAATCATGGGCGTAACAATCATTCTCTTTATTAATAATACTATATTGAATGATGTGAGATTTACATGGTTTGATCACAAAATTGCCTCTTTTATATTTTGGAAAAAATGCCTTGCTTGTGGCGGCTTTTGATGTGGGGCGATCAACCGATGAAAAAAGACCCAAACAAGATAATTTTCTTGGGATTTGAAACTATTTATTTTAAATTGAAATTATTACATCCAATAGCTATAATATGCAATATTTTCATCATCAACTTGGTTAATACTGAGGCCATTAGCAAAAAGCTTTATTATGTTTAATATATATTATTATATTTATTGGGGAAGGGGATCATTATTTTATGTATTCTGGTGTTAATATATTTTTTTTCGTCTTTCCATTCCCTGCCATCCAAAAACACTACCCGTCCTCGACAAAAATGTAAGTTGCTTAACAATTGGTTCGTTGACTAAATTTGTGTGTGAAAAATTTCGTAATAATATTAAAAACATGATTAAACGTTTTTCCCACTGCATTAATTATTTTAACTTATTTTTGCAAATTTAATATGTATTCTGAACCAACTCTTCATTTCGATTATTGTCTTTGCGATTAACTACATACTGTATATGCATGACATTGACGTCCTATCCTATCATTTCGCTAAATCTGTTCCCCTGTCCCGGCCGGCCGCTCGACGTCTGCTGCCTGCGGACACGTCGCACTCGCCCGGAATCATTCGGCATCATAACTCCATGGCACCATTGTGTGACGTGTAAATACAATATCGCTTTGTGGTGAACGGAATCGGTGCATACTAAGTTGGGGCAAATATATTACTGGTTTTAACGCGGCCAGGTATGGTGAGGACTGAGGTGCGGTGCTCCAAGTGCTCCGCTCACCTGGGACATGTGTTTAATGACGGCCCCGCGCCCACCAAGAAACGGTTCTGTATAAACTCGGCCTCCTTGGACTTCATACCCGCCGAAAAAAGGACAGACTAAAAAGACAAATATGTGAAAATGAATAGCAGCATTGCTTACACTTAAACTGTTATGATATAAGCAAATAATTTATATTATAGTGTAGAAACACGTTTTTAACCAGTCATGCGCTTAAAACCATAGAATATATTGGGTACACGAGAAATAACTTCAAAGAGCACTATGTAGTGACTAAGATAATAATTTATTTTTACTAAAATACCTGCTAGTTGTTGACTACTAACTCTTTTTCAGTTACCATAATATCGAGTCATTTTGTTATAGTTAGAACTTATTATATTGTTTTCAAAACTAAAGTGCGGTCGCGGACCGCATAAAATGCATTACATTGATTCATCGCTTGTTTCTTCTCTTGACACGGACCCACGAATAGAATATTATTACTATCACTCCTCTATTGCGTATTTATGTAAACGCAATATATGCAAAACAATGCATGCGCAAGTGAAATAGGCAAGCCATGAGTCATAAGTGAGTCAGGCCCGCGACAGATCTATAATTATATTATATATTAAGAAATAGTCGTTTTTGTTACAATATTATGTTGTTTTAACTTTTAGTCATTTGTTTAGGTCAGACGTACGATCGAACAAATATTAACACATCAGATTTTTTTTGCATTATGTTTAAATGAAACCATTTGTTACATTTAATATTTAGTTTAGCAAATTTTAATTTTTAAAGAAAACTGTAAATGTAAATTTCTTTCAAATTGAATAACTTTTATTTGGATTGTGGTTAAAGTAATTACCAATCAAAATGCTTTTTAATGAGGAAACAATTATTGTGAAACACCCCACCCTACATTCATGACTGGTGAATGGTGACTTATTAATTAATAATTTTATACAATGTACAAAATATTAATACTATGTTGCAACTATTAGTTAATAATAACAATAACGTATAAGATATTGTAATGTTCATTATTTTGCTACTGGCATTGTAATAAATGTATTTATAAATGATAAGCGTTTTTAATTTTTAATTCAACATTGTCTGATGGTAAGATATAAATAAAACCATATCTAGTTGAGTTCCTTTTTATTCATAATACGGATGTTATATGCACAAGTAGCTCATAGATGGCACTGGTGTCTCAGAACAGTTCAATTATGACAAAAACTGCAATAAATCATCATTTAAACCTATTGTTTATTAATACATTTTACCTTATATGTATCTTTATAATTACTTCTCTTATCTAAAGCATACTCAAATTCATTTTTATGATCACATAATTAATACAATTCTTATTTAATTAATATACAAAATCAATAATTGTTCAAGCTCTCGTTAAGTTTGGCTGTATCTACACCATTACGGATTGCACGACTTTGGAGACAAACGACGGTTGGTGCATTTATTATTGTGCAAATTATAGGCCATAAATAATGTAGTCAATAGGCCAATTACCTTCAGAAGAATAGGTAAAATTTATAAGACAAGGCAAACTGACAATACATACACTATGTCGCAGCCTAAATTTTTACATAACTCATAAGTTGACAAAATAAATGTGACAAAAGGTTATATTTCTGACTGCTCCAATCTCTTTTTACATAATTAATCGGTTTTATTTTATTAATATTGTTTTAATCGAATATATTAAAATTTTCACATTGGTTAAATGAAATAAATTAATGCTTGTTTTCACCAACTGCCCAATAACATCAATTTTCGTTATTTTTATATAGCGGCTAAGGGCTAAGCCCCTAGGTATTATAATATATTATGGCCTAAGATCCGACCGTAAAATCCTGCATGAATCGTTTTTTTCGATGAGATATATTTTAAAGTAATCTTTAGAACGTATGGAATGGATTAATGTTGGGTTGCCTTGTCAAAAGTAACCGCAAGTACCTCTTAATTGAGTTTTATGTTCATGAGATAAATGCATAATTTGCATGTATATTTTTTTCAATAAATTTTACATCATTAGAAAGAAAATGACGTGACAAAATAAGGTATAAATGGTTGCCAGCTCTAAGTCGGCCGCAACCTTGGGTTGCCAGCCCGTAAACAGACATAGTTCTTCGTCAAAATTGAAGCATCGATTTTTTTTAATAATTTTGATACAAAATTAAAGTTTTATGCATTTTGTACATGAATATCCATGGTTGCCAGTTACACGATAGCCGCAAACTGGGGTTGCCATCACTTTTACGACATCACGTGAGGTTAGGAAGTGCAAGAGAAAAGAAGCACACCTTGTTACGTGCGATAAATGTGCATAGCAGCTGCGACACTGATAGCCTTGTCAACGAATATTTGTGGATGGAAAAGTCCAAAACAGAATTTGACTTAGGACTTTGAGCGAAAAGTTCCTTTATACTTCCTATATTTTTTTTGTTAAACGAGTATCCATACTATACACTTATACTACTAAGGTATAATATTATAAAAGCGAAAGTGTGTCTGTCTGACTATCTGTTTCTTCTTCAAGCCCAAACCATTGAACCGATTTTGCTAAATACTGGTATGTCTATAGATACTTTGAGCCCTGGGAAAGGACAAAAATACTTTTTATCCCCGAAAAATATACGGTTCATTCGCGAGTAACAAATTTTGGCGCAACGGAGTTGCGGGTGTCATCTAGTTTTTTTTATTACTCAATAAATTATGAAGTATTCTTAGCCGTGATAGTTTTCCTTTTACCATATTATATTTTTTAAAGATTTACAATTTTGTCGGCACCAATAATATGCGCATAATATGCCAAATTACGACTTTAAACATTAAAGGTCCTGTAATCTCTGAGCATAACCGCGGACAGACAGACGGACAGACCGAAGCTATAAATTCCTTGTTGACTACGAAAACCTTAAAAAGTTACAAAATGCAAAAGATCAGATATAGAGATTTTTTAAGCATTTACTTAGTACAAAAAATATACCAAGTGCCGTTTTCAAGAATTTAATAAAAAATTGGCCAAGTGAGAGTGGGACTCGCGCACGAAGGGTTCCGTACCGTTATAGAGCAAAGACATGGGAAAAATTGTGTTTTTTTGTATGGGAGCAGGATTATGTAAAAATTTCAAGTGCCTACCTCTTGCCATTATTGATATCGAGCAAAAAAGGCAAAAAAATAATGTTTGTTGTAGGGGAGCCCCCCTTAAATATTTATTTTATTTTTAGTATTTGTTGTTATAGCGGCAACAGATGTACACAATCTGTGAAAATTTCAGAAGTCTAGCTATAGCGGTTTTTGAGATACAGCCTGGAGACAGACAGACAGATGGACAGACAGACGGACAGACAACGAAGTCTCAGTAATTATAGGGTCCCGTTTACCTTTGGGTACGGAACCCTAAATATCACGTCTTCGAATAAAATTATAGCATATTAAGTTTATTCTTCGACATTAACAATGTTAAATAATCGGCCAAGTGCGAGTCGGACTCGCGCATGAAGGGTTCCGTACCGTTATAGAGTAAAAATAGGCCAAAAATTCTGTATTTTGTATAGGAGCCCCCCCTTTATATTTATTTTATTTAAATTTTATTATTAATTATTAAAGTATACATACAGCTGAGTATTTTGTGTACATTTCAAGTGCCTACCTGTTGTCATCATTGATATCGAGCAAAAAATGTTTGAAAAATCACGTTTGTTGTATGGGAGCCCCCCTTAAATATTTAATTTATTTTGTTTTTAGTATTTGTTGTTATAGCGGCAACAGAAATACATAATCTGTGAAAATTTCAACTCTCTAGCTATTACCGTTCTTGAGTTAGAGCCTGGAGACAGACGGACAGACGGACAGACATCGAAGTCTCAGTAATAGGGTCCCGTTTTTACCCTTTGGGTACGGAACCCTAAAAAAATACTAGTATAGGTTTTATTGTTTATGCCAAATTGAATGTCGAATGTTTTTGATTAGAGTTGAAACGTATTTAACATACAAGTTGTGGGTAGATTAAAAAATTTCTCATCTTGTCTGTCTGTCTGTCTGTCCGTCCGTCTGTCCGTCCGTCCGTCCGTCTGAGCCGATTTTGCTGAAATTTCTTATGGAAATACTATTAGTCCTGGGAAAGGACATATTATGATATTTTTTTATCCCGGAGAAACATACGGTTCCCGCGCGATAAACGAGCTTTGGCGCAACAGAATTACTGGCGTTATTTAGTGTAATTACTAATTATTAATATATTATGTTAGTCAAATTTATTTATTTAGTTCAGTCCGTCCGCCCGCCCGCTCGTTCCTATGAATTTTTTTGCCTGCCTACCTGCCAGTCCGTCCGTCCGTCTGTTCCTATGAAAAATTTTTGTACTAGATAGTAAAACAAATAATTTTTCTAAATTTGGGACTTTTCCATCCACAAATATTCGTTGACTTAATGACTAGGCTATCAGTGTCGCAGCTGCTATGCAATATCCTCATTTATCGCACGTAACAATGCGTGCTTCTTTTCTCTTGCGCTTCCTAACCTCACGCGATGTCGTATACAAAAGTGATGGCAACCATAGTTTGCGGCTATCGTGCAACTGGCAAGCAACCATGGATATTCATGTACAAAATGTATAAAACTTTAATTTTGTATCAAAATTATTAAAAAAATTGATGCTTCAATTTTGACGAAGAACTATGTCTGTTTACGGGCTGGCAACCCTAGGTTGCGGCCGACTTAGAGCTGGCAACCATTTATACCTTATTTTGTCACGTCATTTTCTTTCAAATGATGTAAAATTTATTGAAGAAAAATATACATGCAAATTATGTATTTATCTCATGAACATTAAACTTAATTACAGGTACTTACGGCTACTTTTGACAAGGCAACCCAACATTAATCCATTCCTTACGTTCTAAAGATTACTTTAAAATATATTTCATCGAAAAAACGATTCATGCAGGATTTTACGGTCGGATCCCATACTATTAGGTATGTGTTAGAAAAATCTTAACTTAGGCGGCGGTTGGTGAAAACAGGCATAAGTTCAAATTTCATAAATGCCTAAGTATTAGTTGTTTGTTCAATATAAAGCTTTTCCTATTGATTACTAATATTTAAACATTTTCATCGCAGTCAAGATTCATATTTAATCAACAATTATAGGCTACTTGACCTACTTTTTTTCTTCATGCTCATCGTTTCTTAATCATTCATTTTCACCAAAAAAAACGAATATTTTAATATTTTAAAGAGTAGAAACCCATAAAAATGTTGATTGAAAAATATGCCTTTTAAATGGCGCCGAAAACACTATCCGCCATAGTGTGACATCATATTTTTGTATTTTATACTTTCTTTATTGATTTTTTTTTATGTGCTAAACGTACGAGTCTAAAAGTGCCAAAAAATTAGAAAAGAATTAAATAAGAAATGAGAAATCATTTGTAATGTAACTTTTGGAGAAAAATTTTGGCCATTTCATTTCCCAACTACAGTAAATGGAGATAATATATAAAACTGATGTTTTATTTGAATTATTCAAGAAAATATATTTTACAAATCTTTCTAGGCTTATTCTTATTATTTATGTACAGATAAACTTACATATAACGAGCGCGTTAAATAAAAGATAATTACTAGTGAGATGACGTCATATCCAAATCGAAAGTACAGCAATTTAAGCGTTTTCATCAGTACAAATTAAAAAATATAAAATCATATTTTCAAATCGACTTTTTTTATTAATCATAAGCTTTTATTTGATGGTGAGGGTGAAATACGGTTTCCTAGGCCAAGTTCTACTAGAAATATGCATTTGTTCCATAGAATTATAACCTTGAGTACCTAAAGTATTGACATCGTTGATTTGTTCAATGAAATTGAATATAGGTCAAGTAGCCTATTAATTATAACAGGCGTTAGTAAAATTGACATTAAAGTGTTAAGTACTCTAACGGTTAGTTAATTCAGTATACAGAGTCGAATATTATTAATCAAACGATTCAGTGAATTTAGAACGTTAATACCGTTTTCACCAACTGCTTTCTAACACGAAGAATTCCTAACGGTTTTTAGTATATCTCTTTTACCACATATTATTTGTCAACTTATATAACATATTATAATCGTTGGTGAAACCTTGTAGCTTCTACAGACGGAGGGATCTGGTCCATAGTGAAGATGGTCCATCTGGACCATCAAATCTGACACGTGGTCTTAGTGCTGCCAATTAAACAAATATCTGCCTAAAAATAAGGAAATATTTATTGTATTAAATTTAACGCAAAACTAAACATTGCTTACGAGTTACTCCTGTCTTTACTTTTAAATTAATTGGGGCTTTAGAATAGAATAGATTTTTTTTTTTTGTACAAAAACTAAAATACAATATGAAGAAAAACGACAAAAGAATCCGTACAAAATAAAAGCGGTCTTACCACCGCTAAAGTGGTTTTTTACATTATTATTTTTTTTATCTCTAATGCTTGCGCTCTTGTCTCCACTTTGTCATTTTTTCCCTTGGACATTTTTCTAAATTTGTTTTTAGTTTTAAAAGCTGTGCTTTTTATTCTTCCTGAATAGTGGCTTCATATTGATATTTCCAATCCGGCTCTAATGGGACCAAAATTTTAATTGCAAAATAAGGATATTTTCCTCGATAATTAAAACCACTTCTAGATACAACCGATATATTCTCAAAAAAAAAAATACAAATTAATTGACATCAAAATCATTTCTATTTCAAAGCAAAAACATTTTTGTATCCAGCCAGAGTTATGCAAATACAGTGTGGGGAAAATATTTCTTTCAAAATTGGTAACACTTTACGAAAAGGAAGCTTTTTGGCATTTGGAACTTTATTGCAATCTCATAGTTTAAACTCCGAAAACAATTTTACAAATGTCATTCCGGTTTGACATTTGGTTGGACCGACGGGGTTTTTTTTTATTATTATTATTATAGCACTTCGGCTATATGACCATGGCCAGTGTCGAGTATAAATATGGCGGGAAAACAATATTCTATATAATACACTTTTCAGCATCGTTTTTCTATTTTGTCAGGTCTAAAGTCTAGTCAAAGTCTAAGTAAAAGTCAATACAGTTAAGAAGTCAAGTCGGTCGATTCAGTAAAGTGGTAGACGCTTTACTGAAACTTTCGATGGAGTTTTGGAGGGAACACAAAATAGCACGTTTCTGGATATTGCATTACTTTCCTACACTTGTGCACGATAACGAATATCTAATGGTTAATATCCTACCAATATTACACATTAAAAACCCAATTAACACAATTTTAGGAAAATAATACAAAAACACAACATCACTCTTTCACATTCCCGGCAAAACTCCGACCGACGGGGTTCGTTCGTGTGTAGCTGGACCACGAACCGTCAAAACTGTCAAATTTGTACAACTTGAACACGAGGCACATGTCAAACTCGTGAAAACCAACTTCACTTCGGACCGGGTTCGCACAATCTGTAGAAGCCATTACGAAATAGGCCGCTAGAAGATACTTAGCGTTAGGAAGGTGTTGGTGAAAGCAGGCATAAGACCCATTCGCGCCAATCTGGTTTAAGGTAAATCGTTGATGAATAGACGAAATGACTAAAATAAAGTTCCAGTTTTTGAAACAAATTTGAATTTTCAGTAAATTTTTAAAACCTATGACGATATGTGAATCATATGAGACAACTAATGTAAATAGCGATTATAACTGCAGGGGGGCATTTTTACAACTAAAATTATTATTATTTTATTCTTTATAAACACCTAGCTTATAAAAAAAATCAGATTTGAGGCCCCGAACCTGGGTACGCCCATGCATACTTACATACTAATTTCACTAGTTAACTCATATTTCACATATCATTGCACCAACCTGAAATAAAATTCAAAGACTACATAGCATAATAATTGGTCATTAATATTGTCACCGAGTACACTACTCCTCTTGTAAAACTACAAACACAAGTGAAAATATCAAACCATAAAATACATTACATTACCTTACGCGTCATAAACATATCAGCATCTTACGGCACAACTAATACGAAAAGAGAGTCTCATAATAATGTTATCATTTAGTGCATACTCAGATAATAATATACTGTCTACAGATTATATTGTTTTTAGGAAAGTATTTGTGCCAGTTTTTTGAAGTTATAAGCGATCTGTTTTAATAAACTATACAAACTTAATACTACGTAAATGCTTCGCTCACGTGACTAACAATAAATGATACGATCCAAACAGAAAGCGACACGATAGTACGTAAAAACCGATACATTTCAAACAACAAACTGTAAAACGCGTCAGCTATATCGATATAAAAGCATTCGTCAATATGTCATATCACTCATCATTAAAATATAATCTCAAATCCCATAAAATAAAATGAATTAAAGCAATTACATAATGTAAGTAATAAATTATTTAAATATTAATAAAACTAGCTCGCTAGTACTGTAAGTTTGTCGAACAAAAAACTTACTTTAAAATAAAGAACAAACTCAGTCCTAATAAAATAACAGTTGAATACGTTTAGCATGTAAAAATAATTTTCAGAATAGTAACTACAAAAAAAAAAACAATAATAGATGTCTTGTCGTATTAAATAATAATAGACGTAATACCTCGTAATACTAAAGCATTAGCCAAAATTTTGTTAATAGATAAAGCTGTAAATAGAAGTTATTAATTTCAACATCATTAAATGAAAATAACTTGCAACAGTTCGATATAAACTTCCATTACCAGTAAATCGACCTCCAGCTGCCCTAGCATGGGGATTGTCGATCTAGAAGAAATAGATAAAGACAAGAAATAACTATAGTTTCTTGGAAAATTGTTTCTGTTTTAAAGTAAATAAGGTCGTAGATTCATCGACAACAGAAATCATTTTTAAACTTTTACGACCTATTGTTTTCCGAGCTCGGATTTATAAACATTTTATAAAATGTTACACAATTTTGAAAAAAGCACTTTGGCGATGTAGATTCATTGAGGGTATTATGAATTTTCCCACGCTAAACAATGGGTTTTAATAAAAACAGTTCACAAAATGCACTTAAAAATAAAATAACATTGACAATGAATCTACGACCTTATTTACTTAAGCGTGAGACGTCAGAATAAGTCCCGTCTTTTATCAAAAAAACTATAGTTATATTTTGTCTACGAAGACCGGAAACAAATTTCAATCCCCGTGATAAGCAAGCAGGTAGTATAGTCTGCTTCACAATAACCATTGGAATGTTTACTGTATATTGTAACATTCAGCAGGTTTTGTCAAAATTATATAATTTTAATTAGACTAGAGTGAAACAAACCATATAAGAAGAAAACACACTTCTCACGCATTGAAAAAGCACTAAATAGGAGTTACAAGTTGGATTTACATTATATACTTATTATATCCATAAAAATTATTACACTCCGTACTCGACCTCGATCGAGCTCAAACATGTTGACTTACAACATAGCCACTCACAGAGTACCTACACAACGCGCCGCCTCGGCTACGCCGCGCCCCCTCTCCCCGCCGCTAACTACCATCACAGTATATAAGCTGATCGTAAAGATATTTATCCTACGATAGTCTACTTTATCCTAAAAATTATCTGCCAGTCTTCATTCGCAGTATCAATCGTAACAATTCAACTTTTAACACGCTACCACTATATCTACAAAACTCTATGCAATTTTAATTCTCGGCTCGGACGGAGGGGGCGCAGCCGCGAGGCTCGCGGCGCTAGTAATATACGTTACTCCTACACAATACTACAGGATTCATTACGGCTACTGGACTACGAATCGTTCAGTAAAGTCTTCAGTATGTAAAAATATGATCGCTCCCTGCCATCTTGTAAACATAAAATATTGCTCTATAAGTAGATAATAATTATCACGCTACGTACTCGATAGTAACCATGGAATACGATTATTCGATGATGACGTCAGAAGAAGTCCCGAACGTGTCGAGTAGCGTCACGTGTACGCCGCTGAGTACGCGCGGGTGCCCCGAGCTAAAGGCTCGGCGCTCCCAAACCGACGTCCACAAATAACATCCCGGCATCCCGTGTTCAATTTTCGGAACAATCATCTAAACTGACCAGTAGGTACAGAGACAAAGACTTTAAAAGGTACTGGGCATAAAAGTGAAGTGTGTTACTTGTGTGAACGTCGGTTGTCGCACGCGGTCTGCGGCAGGCACTGAAGGCGCTAGTGAAGCGCGGGGGGCGCAGGCGACGCGGCGGGCGCCGCGGGCCGACGCTAATGTCCCTTAGCCGCGTCTTTTGCGGCCATGATCAGAGGGGTCAAAGACGCCAGCGGTCGAGCCATCTTCAAAAATGGATGCTGAAATCACATTTAAAAATATTAATTAGTAAGGGCCTGTCCACATCTCCACGTCACGACGTACGGTACGTTGACGTGACGTGTAAATTTACGTCAACGTAACGTAAAAATGCACGTCTTTTTTCTTCTCTTTCTCCGTTTTTAACAATAGCAAAAGCAGAATACGTTTTGTGCGGTCCACATCTAGATCAGTAGTGAAGAATGTAGCAGTTTTACAAGGCATGGCGACGTACAGGCGGTACAATGTTGCTATATCGTGATGTGCATTTAAGAGCGCTTACAGACGAACGGCACGTGTCGGCGGCACGCGTCGGCGGCACGTGTCGGCGGCACGTGTCGGCGGCAGTCGACGGCAGCCGTCGACAGTTTATTACGTTTGCAGTTGTGACGTACCGCGTAAAGGTAAGCATCCACAGGTCGGTATCGTACGCAACGGACGTCTCGCATCAAACGGATAATTTTTTACAGTACGTCCACTGTATCGGCAGCGTACGGATTACCGACTAGCCAGTATAAAATCTTCAAATTAGTCCAAACAAAGTTCCTAAGTCAAAATTTCTTTCGACTTTTCCATCCACACCCCCTTTTTGGGGTTCCGTAGTCAACAAGGAACCCTTATAGTTTCGGTCTGTCCGTCCGTTTGTCCGTCCGTCTGTCCGTCTGTCTGTCTGTCCCCGATTTTGCTCAGAGACTATAGGACCTACAAAGCTGTAATTTGGCATGAATGCACATATTAATGATGCCGACAAAATGGTACATGAAATCTTAAAAAATATTTTTTTATGGTACCTTCCCTACACATCAAGCGGGATGATTTTTTTTTCGCGTCCACCCCATCGTGTGGGGTGTCGTTGGATAGGTTTTTTAAAAATATTATGAGTATTCATAGATCATTTTCCGATTTAGGGATCCGTTTGTAAAATATTAAGTTTTAAAGTGGAAAAAATCGTTAGAGTCCAGTGTCCCCCCCTTCTACCTGCTAAACGGTTGCTTCTGGAAATGTGAAAAAATTCACGGGAGTAGGAAATATGCTGAATTTAAAAGGAAAACTATCACGGCTAAGAAGACTTCATAAGTTATTGAGTAATAGTCGATCAACTAAAAAAATGTATTCGGCGCAGTTTAAAGAAACTTTTCGTTCAAATTCTTTTGAAAGTACCTAACTGAGAACTAAATGTTGTTAGTAGTGTAAAATACGTTATAAATGTACTATTAGAGAAGTCGATTCCTAGGCAGATGGCGGACCTAAGTAGTGTGATCGCGTTAAGTCAAACCCATCAGACCGATCACAGCTAACATTGAATTGACATAAGCCGACCAACTGACGTAGGTCCGTCAACTGCATATGAATCAATTTCCTGGATGGTACATTCATTGACCATACAAATTTTTTAAAAAACTAGCGGTACTGTTGTACTACGGAATCCCATATTGCGCGTGGCCCGACACGCACTTGTTAATTGAGCATTCATTTACTAGGCTTACGGCCGTTCCCAATATTTGATCTATCTCTGGTTTTGTCCTACTAGATACAGGAATAGCTCTCATTAGACATTAGAGACATATATTTTATGTCAATTCAATGTTAGCTGCGATCGGTCGTATGTCAAACCAGAGATACCTAGATTGAATATTGGGAACGGCCGTTAGTCGGTAATCGGTACGCTGCTGATACAGTGGAAGTACTGTGAAAAAATTATCCGTTTGATGCGAGACGTCCGTTGCGTACAATACCGACCTGTGGACGCTTACCTTTAGGAGGTACGTCAGAACTGCGGGCCTACCACCACCTCTACTAAGCGACACCGTTTAACAGATGAGCAATATTACTTTAACATCAAACTAGCGATCTTAAAAAGTTGATATTTCACAGCGGATTTAACAATGTTTTGCATTTTTACTGTTTTTTTAGTAAAATTATTATATGTATTTGAAAAGTGAGTACGGTAATGTTATTGTAATCTTACAACAAAGTGCTGGAAACATTATAGTTTTAGGAAAGGTCGTGGTAGGCCCCTGCAAGCGTCATAAACTGTCGACGGCTGCCGTCGGCTGCCGCCGACACGTGCCGTCGACTGCCGCCGACACGTGCCGTTCGTCTGTAAGAAGCCTTACGTTACGTTAACGTAAATTTGCACGTCACGTCAACATACCGTGCCACGTTACCGCACCGTTTCACATTGACGACGTCGTGACGTGGAGATGTGGACACTGGACAGGCCCTAACAAGGTTCGAGTGGCGAAATCAAAGTGACAAATGAGAAACCGGCTTAAGTATCGTGTTTGTTTGTTTTTGCGCCGTACTCAGAGACATATATGATTAACCTTCAATTTAATGAAGAGTTTGACAGATAATGTATGGGGTTTATGTCAAAATTTTGAATTAATTACATTTAAGTAATTAACGTTCCACTCTGAGTGCGGCAGTTTAATTAATAAATTTACCTTGAGTAAATCGAGAGCTGTGGCCCGCCTTTCGACATCCACCTCGAGACATTGATCCAGGAAGTCTTGGAAGACCGTGCTCAGCTTGTCTTTGTCCTTTATGTCCGGTTTCCCGTTGGTGGCGATCAAGTAAAGCGCTCTCAAGGGATTCTCGTTCAGATAAGGTGGTTCTCCTTCAATCATTTCTATGGCCATTATGCCCAAAGACCAAACGTCGACCTGAACAACAGGAAGTGTTATAAATTCGCTTTTTGCCGACATATCTGTATAGTAGGAGTCCTTAACTTAAAATACGGTCCCATCCTGAAGAAGTCATGAAACTTGGCATGAATGTAGCTGTCATGTATGTGCTTCAATGTAGATATGGAAGCACGTCCAGAGATAATGGTTCCCCCCCCTTCCCCCCTTTTTATCTCCCTCATTCCGGTTTTTCGAATTTTCTACGAAAACGATAAGACTGCGGAGTTTACTCTTCAGGGAACAAATTATCGTCGATAAATTACCTACAAAACGATACTACATTATATAGTGGTAAGATTAATATATTTCTGTTTACAGACACCAACGTATTATGAAATTGTAAAAACAGGCTAACTTTTTTTTTTCTTGCTCCATTTATAGGAAAACGACAAGAGTGGTGATAAAATAGGCTGCAAAAGTTAGATGCCTTATACATTGAGCTACAAAATGACACCTATTTCATAATCGTAGAGGCCTTACCTCCAGAGTTACAGCTTACCGCGTCTGACTCAAGTACTCGTTTTTTTACCTTTTTACAATTTCTTAGATTTAGAGCTAAGGATTTTTAGAAATTTATTAAAAATACAGTAAAATACAGTGAAAATTATGTAGTTGTCATATATGTACTTTATTGTGGATATAGAAGCATGTCGACAAATTATTTTTCCCCCCCATTCCTCCCCCCTTCGTATGTATCGTATGCTATATCGTGGTTTTTCTTATTTTTTATGAAAACGGGTACAGCTATCAGAAAACTGTCAAAAAACAATATGTTGTTCAATAATTTCTCTACAATATTGTCTTTGGACGTATGTTAATAGAACTTATAGTCTACAAAATATGTACATGTAACTTTGAAGTTTTATTAAAAAACTAGACGTTCCGCGCGGCTTCGCCCGCGTAAATTAGATATTTCACAGAAAAATTAGTCCACAACAAAAAAGCCTATGATCCTTCACGTGGTCTACTTCTTATCTGATCCAAATAACAGAAAAAATGCTCTAGTAGTTCGTGAGATAAGCCCTTTCAAATTATTTCCCCCGTTTTTTCCACATTTTCCTCTATTTCTTTTCTCCTATTAGTCTTAGCGTGATAAAATATAGCCTGTAGCCTTCCTCGATAACTGGGTTATCTAACACTGAAAGATTTTTTCAAATCGGACCAGTAGTTCCTGAGATTAGCGCGTTCAAATAAGCCGTTTCAAATAATTTCCCCCGTTTTTTCCACATTTTCCTCTATTTCTTCGCTCCTATTAGTCTTAGCGTGATAAAATATGGCCTATAGCCTTTCTTGATAACTGGGCTATCTAACAGTGAAAGAATTTTTCAAATCGGACCAGTAGTTCCTGAGATTAGCGCGTTCAAATAAGCCCTTTCAAATAATTTCCCCCGTTTTTTCTACATTTTCCTCTATTTCTTCGCTCCTATTAGTCTTAGCGTGATAATATATAGCCTATAGGCTTCTTCAATAACTGGGCTATCTAACACTGAAAGAATTTTGCAAATCGGACCAGTAGTTCCTGAGATTAGCACGTTTAAATAAGCCCTTTCAAATAATTTCCCCCCGTTTTTTCCACATTTTCCTCTATTTCTTAGCTCCTATTAGTCTTAGCGTGATAAAATATAGCCTCCCAAGGAGCACAACTTACTGCATAAGAGCTTCGGAGCTAATCCGATTATTTCCAAAGACGCCATGCTCAAGGACTAGAGCGTCCTCTGCAGCCAAATAGGCACAACTTTTGTAACCCTACGTTCCATTGGAACTCCAGAATAGTGGCACTACGTTGATATATGAGTTGCAACTATTTGTCAGCACCACACTGACCCTCTTGCGGCGCTTATAGCGTAAGGGAAGCTACAAAACAGAGTAAGTAAACAAAATATGATCATTCACCGGTCTCAGTCACATTTTTTATTATGACGTGTGCATTACGAAATCAGCCATTATTAAAATACAAATAAAATAACTAATCAGTGAAGTGAAGTGTTTTTCAACAATGTGACTTATTTTAAAAACGCAGGTATGTCTATCGTCTATATAGTTGATATTATTGGAGTATTTTTAACGCGCCTTCATAACTACCTCAAAATATGGTAAAATATGAAAAATGTAAATATTTACATAATATTTTAGAATACCCCGTTAAGGATGTAGCAACCACATGGTTGAGTTAAATAATATTTTGTGATGTTCTGGTTCCATATTTAGATGCATTTTATTATCAATTGTGATAAAAACCTTTAATTTTGTTCAATAATTGTCTTGTTAAAATGGCGTCACAAGAAGCAGCTACATGATCCTTAATAGTTCCTTACTGCGGGTCTGAGCGTTAATCTTATCCCCTAATAGCACCCATGCATAATCTAGCAGTCATAATAATCTACCGCCATGTCAAGTCCGGAAAGCGCCATCTCCTGCGCCACGTTGGAAACGCTGCGCTGGCGACGGCAGCGGTGTGCCACCGGACGATGGAATTTTAAAAAAAACCAAGCCAAGAATAAGCAAAACCCTCAATTATATTTTTTTTTTTCAATATAATACACCATACGGTTAAGAAAGTTGTTTTTTTTTTCCATCTCTCTTTCCCCCGAGCTCCCCTACGTACTAATAATAATATGAATAAAATTTAAAAATACTTCAAATTATTTGTATTTTACTTATTGATGCATATTCAAATAAGTAAGCAGCATTTTAGTTGAAAACCATACTACCAAATTACGATTATAATTTTTATAAACTTTATAATGCACTTTGTTGCGATATCCACCCATTCTTTGTTTATTCTTCCATTTTAGGCATTACTTCCGAGTTACAGCTTACCGCGTCTGACTCAAGTACTCTTTTTTTACCTTTTTACATGCACATATTTTGTAAACTATAAGTTCTATCAACATACGTCCAAAAACAATGTTGTAGAGAATTTTATAAACAACATATTATTCTTTGATAGTTTTTTGATAACTGTACCCGTTTTCATAAAAAATAAGAAAAACCACGACTTAGCATACGATACATACGAAGGGGGGGAATGGGGGGAAAAAATAATTTGTCGACATGCTTCTATATCCACATTAAAGTACATATATGACAACTACATAATTTTCATTGTATTTTACTGTATTTTTAATGAATTTCTTGAAACCCTTAGCTCTAAATCTAAGAAATTGTAAAAAGGTAAAAAAAAACGAGTACTTGAGTCAGACGCGGTAAGCTGTAACTCTGGAGGTAATGCCTCTACGACTATGAAATAGGTGTCATTTTGTAGCTCAATGTATAAGGTATCTAACTTTTTTAACCTATTCTATCACCACTCTTGTCGTTTTCCTATAAATGGAGCAAGAAAAAAAAAGTTAGTCTGTTTTTACAATTTCATAATACGTTTGTGTCTGTAAACAGAAATATACTAATCTTACCACTATATAATGTAGTATCGTTTTGTAGGTAATTTATCGACGATAATTTGTTCTCTGAAGAGTAAACTCCTCAGTCTTATCGTTTTCGTAGAAAATTCGAAAAACCGGAATGAGGGAGATAAAAAAGGAGGGGGAGGGGGAGGAGGGGGGGAAACATTATTTCTGGACGTGCTTCCATATCTACATAGAAGCACATACATGACAGCTACATTCATGCCAAGTTTCATGCTTTCTTCAGGATGGTACCATAAAATTGATTTTTGTTAGGACAAGGAGCCGTACTAGTAGGTGTATTTGCTATCCTCGTTATGATACATCAATGCAATTAATATAATGATGCACCGTCGTAACAGGGCACACGCCATAAAGAAACAATATAATAAATTTACCTTAGGTCCATATTGTTTCCTAGTAACAACTTCCGGTGCCATCCAGTAAGGAGTTCCAACCATAGTCGTCCGCTTGTTCTGTTCGGGAGATATTTGTGCACAGAAGCCGAAATCAGCTGAAAATGTAAAATAATAAATTATTATTTAATAAGCAAATTTAAGTTTAGTTTACCCTTTAGGTAAAGGTCGCGCGAACTAGATCCCGATGGCAGGTCATTAGAGCCTTGGCGTCCCTGCGACCTATGAGGATCTTTTGTGACATTCTCGCATTAGAGCACCATCCCCAGCCCAATGCTTCTCAATAATAATCGAACAATGCGATTGCACAAATTCACAGAACCCAAAAATGCACTCACTCAGCTTGACTTGTCCATCCAAGCCCAGCAGGATGTTGTCGGACTTGATGTCTCTGTGTATGACGTGGTTGGTGTGCAGGAAGTGCAGCGCCTGCAGCACTTCCCGGCACACGGCGGCGATCTGCCCCTCGTCCATGCACGTCTCTGTCACGACGTCCGTCAGCGACCCGCCCGCCAGGTACTCCATCACCACCCACAACTCCTGATTGCCCAGAGATTATAGCGTTATTTCACTTTTTGGGTATACTCTACAGCAGCTATTTTCAAAGTGTGCTCTGGGGAGCCCTGGGGATCCGCAGAACCTTTGTAGGGACTAGAGGAATTCCCACATAGCCAAAGAGGGTGTGGTAATTAAATTTCCTTATAAAAAGACGCGTGACAATTTGCGGGGTGAGGGGGTGTCAAGCTCCGC
Organism: Cyaniris semiargus; assembly: GCA_905187585.1. NCBI lineage: Eukaryota > Metazoa > Arthropoda > Insecta > Lepidoptera > Lycaenidae > Cyaniris > Cyaniris semiargus. Next base: position 7,455,557 of record LR994554.1, on the reverse strand, counting down.
CCACTTTTCAATATTTCATCTATCGGCTAAAAGCAAAACTACTAGCTTAGGTCGATGTTGATGTTACTACGTACTACGTAGTTCAGCTATCTTACACTAGAATAGTGATGGGTAATTTTGCGAAAAATTTCGCTTAACGGTTTTTAAACTTGCTTGAAATTGTGGAATGTAAGCCTTCGTGTACCAACTAGTCTGCGCGTGTGGTTGGACGTTCAGTGTTCAAGCCAAGTGGTTTAAACGTCGACGATCTCGACAAGAATGTGGCTTGCGCATGCATAACTGTTCCGTGTGGTAGATAAGTCAGTCTTCCGTCTTTTCATGCGAGAAGCATGCGCCAGCTAAACTGTGGTCAAGCATGCATGTGTGGTAGGCACCTAACGCACCCGTCGGATTTGGTCGAGCTTTTGAAATTGAGCTATTTATGACCTCTTCTAAACACTAGCGCAAAAAAAAACTTTCTATAATTATTAATTTCAGAAAAAATCTAACGCGACTGTAGTAATGACAGATCTAGCAAGGTTCGCGCTCTGCGCTTACGTAGTAGAGCTCGACAAGGCTTTAAATGAACGTGGCGAAAAAAGCAACTAACGCTGCCATCATACAAAAACGCCATATTTGAGATGTTTTTGACAGTTCTCCTTTACCAGCAGCGCCCCGTCCACGTTCATTTAAAGCCTTGTAAGTTGTAGCACTTTAATACCGGTGATGAACGCTATAATCTTAGCGGCCCCTACTAGACTAGCAATTTTATTGCGCCATATCACGTATTGCGTAATATTATTTACCGTCTAGGATTGATATTTAACATCGCGCACCTTCAATCTAATTGTTCAATAAAATTGAAGCATGATATTGCACAATACAATTGATCGTCTAAGGGCCGGTTTATGCAACAAATCATAGAAATTTTCAAGAAAAAGAATAAATAAAAGCCTTAAAATGTTATCCCGTAGTTATTTTCTAATCTTGGTTGACATTTCAATTTGGAAAAATATTTGAAAAATATTTGAAAAATTGGAAAAATATATTGGAAATTTTTCTTTCTTCTTTTCTTTCCTTTCGGAAATTTTTCCATTACCCATCTGTACACTAGAAAATCTAGTCACTAGATGTCAAAAGTCTTGAATATTATGGGACGTACTCAGAACTTTAAATAATGTATATATCTATACTAATATTATAAAGCGGATGAGTTTGTTAGTTTGTTTGTTTGTTTGAACGCGCTAATCTCAGGAACTACTGGTCCGATTTGAAAAATTCTTTCAGTGTTAGATAGTCCATTTATCGAGGAAGGCTATAGCCTATATTTTATCACGCTAAGACTAATAGGAGCGAAGAAATAGAGGAAAATGTGGAAAAAACGAGGGAAATTATTTGAAAGGGCTTATCTCACAAACTACTGGCGCAATTTTTCTGTTATTTGGCACAGATAAGAAGTAGACCACGTGAAGGATAATAGGCTATTTTTTGTAGACTAATCTGTCTGTGAAATATCTAATTTACGCGGGCGAAGCCGCGCGGAACGTCTAGTAATATTATAAAGCTGAAGAGTTTGTTTGTTTGAACGCGCTAATCTCAGGAAGTACTGGTCCGATTTGAAAAATTCTTTCAGTGTTAGATAGTCCATTTATCGAGAAAGGCTATAGGCTATATATTATTCAACTAAGATCAATTGGAGCAAGAAACAGAGGAAAATGTGAAAAAAATTATATGAAATTGTTTATTATCTTAAGAAAACTACTGGAGCTATTTTTATGTTGTCACACATGAAGAATAGACCACGTGAAGGGACATAGGCTATTTTTTTGCGGTTTCCGTGAAATTCCTAAATTACGCGGGCGAAGCCGCGCGGAACATCTAGTACAATATACATACCTCATTAACTAAGTAACTGTCCAGGTAGTTGACGACGTTGTTGTGTTTGTTCTCCCGCATCACTAGAATCTCGTTTATGATTAACTCCTTTTTGGGTTGCTGGCTGAGATTCATCTGTTTTATCGCAACCTCCATGCCCGTAGATGTTTCTATCGCAGTATACACAGTTCCTGACGCTCTGCAAGTTGATTACGACATGAGACTTGTGTTCTTAAATAATGATTAAGTTCTCTTATTCAGTTCTTTATCTGAACAAAAGATTTGATAGAGATTTGATATATCAATTCATACTGCACTAAAGGTAAATACTGAATATATTTTACTTTAGTCTTAAAAAATAACATAACAACATTATTTTTATAAAAATATTTTTGTAAATCTTTAGACTACTTACCCCTGTCCAATTTTCTCCATTTTTGTATATTTTCTATTAGGATCACCAACACTTACAATAGTTCTTAACTTTTCTAATATTTCTTCATCAGTCATTTTCTTTTTCCTCTGTTGCTGGCCTGTTGTTCGCCTGTAGAACAAAATACGAATATTAAGTAGTAGAAAATCAGACTATTTAACTTTAAAAACATTTAACGACAAATCTCAAAGTACTACAATAAATAATAATTACAGAAGTTGATTCTATGAATGTAATGCTAAGTACTCACATGCGGTTTTGCTCGATAGTTTTACGCCAAATCGACTAATAATTACTGTGTAAACCGCAACACTCCCAGCTCGAAGGCTCGCATCGAGCCGGCTCGATGGAATTAAATATATCGATTTAGAATAAAACTATCGAGCAATGCTGAATGTGTGGACGAAATCCCGAGCCGCGGGTTTTGCTCGACGTTATTGCTCGATCGAGCAAAACCGTATGTGAGTACTTAGCATAAGGCTTCTTACAGACGAACGGCACTTGTCGATGGCAGTAGGCGGCACGCGTCGACGGCAGTCGACAAGTGCCGTTCGTCTGTAAGCGCTCTAACTTGGTCGCTTTATGTCAAACCCAGCCGACAATATCATGGCTAACGATTGACATGAACCGACCAAATGTTGTAGGTCCACCATCTGCCTATGAATCAACTTATTCGATGATACATTTAAGCACATTTATAGAACTTAGTTATCCTAACGTAGTGTCAGCGGGTGGCGGCGCGCCGTTAGCCGGCGGCGCAGGCGGGGCGTGCGGCACGGTGGGCGGGGCGGGGGCGGAGGCGGGCGCGGGCGCGGCCGGCGCGGGATTCTTGTTGCGGTCCAGTGACACCGACAGCCCCGTATCTGACCGGCTTATCTGCAATCGTATACTCTAGATTTATATTTTTCTTCTCCATTTATATTGTTATTTATTAATAAACGGAAAGAGACGAATAGATAAATGGCCAATTTATATGCAAAACAGTTAAACTATTTATGATGCGTACAGCCCGTACAGATATGCCTTATATAGAGTTTAATGTAAAAGTAGCAGTACTGAAAGATTTACTTTTTTAAAATTTGTATGGCCAAATTCATGGCACTAGGGCATTTCTCATAGAAACATAAAAGTTCGAGTTAACTTTTGCAGGGCTACTACTTTAACACTAACCATTATTTAAGGGACACATACACACCCTAAAATCTAAAGTATTAGCAGCTTGTTTTTTTACATTCTGTATTTTTGGTGATCAGGCTATTTTAGCCATTATCAATATATGAAAGCTGTAGTATGCAAGAATGTAATGTTTGTTACCGCGTGCGAGGGTAGCGGCGGGTGCGGCACGTGAGGTGGCGACGTGGGCGCGGGCGCGGGCCGCGGGGGAGGCGCCTCCTCCTCCTCTATGGGCTTCGTGTACTGTAAATACCAAAGACAATATAAGAATTTGTATATTTTTACAGTCTTACTAATGAAGATATTTACGTGGCATATAACTATCAAAGGTATGTTGTCTTTTTTTATCACGTGATTTTGCCAATATCATGTGAAAATGCCAGACGAAGACAAGCAGAAATTGTATTTTATCCTACGAATAATAAAAACGCAACTCCCATACTTCAACCGTTTTGAATTTCGTTGTTCCTTTTCGCACACTAAAATATGACAATGGTTACGAAACACTAAAGCTAGAAACAAATTATCGGACGCATCAGAGTAAGTCGCGGCTGATGGATGCGGCTTAACAATGTGCACGGTTCATCCGCGGACGTCAAAGACCTAACCTATGTCAATGGCAGACGTCCGCGGATGCAAAAACATCCGGCCAGCCAGATTCTGTTCGGACGTCCGAACGCTCAAGGTCGCGTCCGCGACTTATGTCAGACAATGTGCACAGTTTAGTGTACTTTGTATTGATCAGATAGAAACATGCCGCATCCGATGAAAACGTCCGCGGACGTTCGTCCGATAATTTGTTCCCAGCTTAACACTCAAATTTACGAAATGAAGCCGTTGACAATAATTGTCACTTCTATAATTACACAAAATTCTTGCATGTATTCGGGTCTCTTTTTGCATAAAGTATGCATGTATTCGGGTCTCTTTTTGTAGCTCGCGGAACAAACTTTTTGACTCAGTTACTCTTCCTTAGTTTATATATGAAATGAAACTTACAATACTCTTAGTCCTATCTGGTCTTGAAGGCGGAGGTGGTGGTGGTTCCGGGTGTTCGGTGTCAGTCGGAGTAGAAGACGATGGACTACTTGATGAAACACGAGATACCGAGGAACCTGTTAAAGAAATATATAAAATTTCATAACTACAAAATATTCGAAGTTCACAACCTACAACTGTTATCTCAATAGATAATAAACAGCTTTCTTATAAAGAACTTTCATATACCGGTTTATCTAAGCTTTAGGGATATTTAAATTTAAAACTCAGACCGCACAAGACCAATGTAGCGACACCTCAGTGACACTACATAGCAAAAATGTCTCCAATAATATATTAAAATACAAAATATGTATTGTGATACTAAGGTGAGGTGCTTTCGTTAAGGAAACTAATAAACACTCTCGACCTCTGGTTTACCGCGAATTAAAATATAAAAGGAATTACCTGAGTGTGTAGTATGCATTTGAGCAGATGTCATATACTTTGAGACTGGTGGTTGAGTCGCAGACGCGTCGTACCATTTTAACACATCGAGAACAGCTTGTGGATTATTCTTCTGTTCTTGTTTGCTGATGTTGGAGGCCATCAACAGACGAGCCCACGCCTCAGGCATACCCTAATAACAAAATCTTTAGTTAAAGACTATTGGTATGTAAATCTCTAGATTGAGACAATAAGAAAAGCTACATTATTTTTAAAACTCATGTCATAATTTTTTGTTTGTAAAATAATATGGTGTCAGTGTAAGGCACCTATTGCTTGCTCTATTGTGCTTAAAACTATATATTTTTAATTTGTTATTATTAGTGCTGGTTATATTTCTGGCATTAAACATGCTTTAACCCAATAAGCATTTGCAAAACAAATAAGATGTAAGCCTCTTTAAGCGCAATAGTTCCTAAAACTATATTTTTAATTGAGAACAAAATGACCTGTTTTCTTAAAATAATAATTTGTAGGTATTTCTTATTTAGGAAAATATAACATAGAATAAATAAAGTAATTCTGATCATGCATTATTATATTTAACACATTAAACAAATCATAAACTGATTTTGTTTTGTTGTTAAAAATGACTAGCTAATTAAGTCTTATATTAAATAAGCATTTTTGGGTCTCATCTCACGTACAAGGAATTTTAAGATTTTGACCTGTTTGGCAATTTTAAAGAGTTTGTACTTTTCAAATAATAACATTATTGTATGAGTTGTTTTGAGTGTAATTTAAATATAAATAAATAAGTTGGTACCTTTTCAACACATTTTGATAAATAAGGTAAAATTAATAAAATTCATAGTAGTTAGTTAATAATAATTTCCACTTAAAAAAAAAATTGGGTTACCTTTTAAGTCATAGAATATGTGATGTGTCTCGTCGGAATTTGATGTGTAGAAATGTTAATTTAAGCTATAACTTATAACTTATTAGCGAAAACTTGTTATTGGCATGTCGCTACTTAATATGTATCATTACCCCTATTGTTATCTGCTGTAAGTTTTCCCAATAAAATAAAAAATAAAAATAATAATAATAATAATAATATTCAAGCAAATTTTCAGACAGTAAATGGGCCTTATAATGTTTTCAATTTGTGAGTGAGTTCTTTTATATTACTGTAATGATCTACGTCAGATCTAACTATTATGATAATAAATGTTATAACAATGAAATCTATACTAATATTATAAAGCGGAAGAGTTTGTTAGTTTGTTTGTTTGTCTGAACGCGCTAATCTCAGGAACTACTGGTCCGATTTGAAAAATTATTTCAGTGTTAGATAGTCCATTTATCGAGGAAGGCTATAGGCTATATTTTATCACGCTAAGACTAATAGGAGAGAAGAAATAGAGGAAAATGTGGAAAAAGGGGGGGGGGGGGAATTATTTGAAAGGGGGGGAATTATTTGGAAGGGCTTATTAGAACGCACAGAGTATTTTTTGTCCAAAAAATTGGCCATGCCTTTTTTTTTCGAAATCTTGAACAGAAATGTTATGTAAGTAATTTATTAGTATTTACATGCGTTAATTTCTTATTATGAACAATAAAAAAACACTTTTACTTTATTTTCAATATAATTAAAAATTGCCATAACTTTTTAAATATTTACTTAATTGTCTTCTTGATTATTCTGATCGACAATAATAAAAAAACACACAATTTAACCTGATTTACATATTTCTTAAATAAGTGTTTAAAGACTTATTTACGATTTATGTTTTTTTTTCTTTAATTTATTATGAACGTATTTCTAATTATTTGGATTTTATTTTTATATATGATTGTTACTTAAATGTACAAGAATTCGTGTAAAAAAAAATTAGATCCAAATAATAAAGGGCACCGAAGTTAGAGGCTTCTAAAGTTTTCTATGGTAACTATGGTTTTAGGGTTGTCAATATTTCTATACCAAATTTTTTATTCATTTGAACTTTGTTTTTTTTATTCCCGACTAATACTTAAACAGAAAGTTAGAGGAACTGCATTGAGTCACTAAAGTGACTCGATAAATCGAGAAAATATTTTTTTAATGCCGTGAAATATTTTTGAGCAGAAACAAAAAAACGATTACTTTTTATTTTAGTTTTTAATAAAAATAAAGCAATATGCTATTACAGAAGCAAATTTGCAGTTTTTATATTAATTTGACCTGTCAATCCTACATAACTGACTTGGAATTTTTTTAACAAGTTACACAGTTACTTTTCTAATGTACACATGATGACACGTTTAAAATCTTTTATTATATTTCCGGTATAAAATGGTCTCATATACTCGTAGGTTTAACAGCTATAGCCGGAAATCTATTGTTTAATAGGTAGCCGGTGCAGACCGGGTCCGGTTTCGGATTTTATTACCTGGTTCTAAAACCTCACGTGAACCGGGACTCCGGGTTCCAAGTAAAAAAATGAAAATTTTAAATAATTTTATTGGGTAACGTATTTTAACTAGGAAAATAAAACAAAACATCGTGTGGAAAAAAAGAAAGATTAAAATTATCCAGAAATACAAACAGCACGTAAAATATATTATCATTTTTATGTTTTTTTATGCCAATCGATATTGTTAAAACACTGATCATAAGCCAATTAAAATACGGGATCATATTATTATCAACCCACAGAGTTGGCAAAACAGGTATTAACCTATACGTAATTCTTTACTTAAAAAACAAAAAAAACTTATATCCATAAGCTGTATTTTTCTTTTAAGAACTTTTATAAAGTTCTTAAAAGAAATTTCTTTTATATGTATCATAAATTAGTGGTAAAACCCATTAAACACCATGGAACACGGCGGAGGTACATCATATAATATGCAGTATAATAAACATAAATAACCAAAAACAGAAATGTTCAAACCAAATAGTGACCTTGAGCTTCTCACTATCTCACTGACTTCAAAACTCAATATAAGAGTGGAACAGCAGTGAAGCAAAGGGGAGCAGAGTAGTAAGGTATAACGCGAAGAAAATGTAAACTGTGGATAGCATAATGAAATTCCACGCGGGCGGAGTCGCGGGCAGCAGCTAGTAAGTAAAAGAGACTATTACTATTTGTTTTGTTGAAGTTACGAACTTTATTTGAAAAATGAGCATATAAAAACCTACTTCAAATATTATTCAACTATGTGAACTATGCGGTGACAACCCTATCCAAAATAATATAAAATTGAATAACTCCGATGCCCCGCCTCATTTGGATCCCATTTTTTTTTTGGGTTATAAGTATCAATAAAAAGAATATTTCAGACATGATGTTAAAAAAATTAAAACATAAATTTAAAATCAGTCATAAATTCGTTATCTTGAACAAATAAAGCCTGGATGTTTTTCGCCATCGTAGGGCTTTTAAGACACTATTTAGACCAATTAATAAAATTTTAAAAGAATATCAAACTTTTGAGCTATAACTGTTTCTATGTTTTTTCTGGAAACCATAGAATTTTTTTTCAAGTACTAATTTGCATTCTTCTATATGAAATGGGCAGTGTTCTCGTCCTGCATTTATAATCACAAATCCTATAAAATTAAGTAATAAAAACGGCATGGCCAATTTTTTGGACAAAAAATACACTGTGGAACGCGCTAATCTCAGGAACTACTGGTCCGATTTGAAAAATTATTTCAGTGTTAGATAGCCCATTTATCGAGGAAGGCTATAGGCTATATTTTATCACGCTAAGACTAATAGGAGCGAAGAAATAGAAGAAAAGTAAATAGATAGATAGAAGAAAAATAAATAGTGGAAAAAACGGGGGAAATTATTTGAAAGGGCTTTAATCTCACGAACTACTACATTTTTCTGTCATTTGGGTCAGATAAGAAGTAGACCATCTAGGATCATAGGTTATTTTTTGTAGACTGATTTGTCTGTGAAATATCTAATTTACGCGGGCGAAGCCACACAGAACGTCTAGTAAATTATAATACTGCTTAATGTTGAACAGCAGAGAGGTACCAAAAATTATTCATAACTTTTTTTATTGTAATGTAGTTTCATGCACTATTTGTACAGCTACCATATTAATGATATTTACGACCATACCAAAACCTAGTCTATTACTTACTGTTATAGGCAGCTTGAAACAAAAGCGGCAATACATGGAACTCATTTACTTGTTAAAGTATACCAACAGTTCAAATAACATGTCATTCTGCTGTTTATAAATGTATATAGGGGGTATTTTATTTATACTTCATACCACTAAATTACTTTTAATAGCAAACACTATACCATTGCAAAAATACTGTTTGTAAAATTCTGTCATACATTCTATGCAGTTGTGCATCATCATGCCATAGAACTATAATAACATAATATTATAAATTAAATTTGCTATCAATCAGTATCAGTTAATCTCACGAGTGAATTGTATTCCATGAGTTAATTAGAATATAATCATATGTGTTTGCAAAAGCACTAAAAACTTGTTATGTAAAAAGCATGGCTTCTAGCGGTGTACAAGCAGAAAAGCTACATTATATTATGACAAATACATCATAATACTGAAATTCCGAAAAGCTTTGGTAAAATAATAGCAGAGGTGCCATTTTTTGTACCTTATTTGATTAATTCATGTTAGTTTCAGCATATGTATATTAACTGTTTAGGTAATTTTAGATTTTATTTCTCTACCTATAACATGCATTGATGTGAACTTTATATTAATGCAATACTACAGTAAAATTGATTCAACTTACAGTAAATTCCCCTGTTACCGCATCAAAACCAACATGTACAGTATGTTCAAAATTAGTTGGATAACTAATGTTTGGTTTATTATCATTGTGTGCAGTACTTTTGGAACCTTTTATTTTCGCCTTTAAGGTTTTCTTTTTCCTGTCACTGCCATCATCAGGTTCTAAAAATAAAATTCAAATTAATAAATGAAAAACTGTTATCTGAGATGATTACAAGGCTATGGTTTCAATGAGATGGAAAGTTTTTACTTTTGATTTTTCAAATAACTCTTTTCAGAGCACTACCACAACAAGGGTGGGATAGGAACATCTGTGATCTGACTCACAGGGCACAGCAGTTTGTATGCAAATATTACCTTTCGGCAGTGGCCTCATGTCAACACATGCTACGGAATCCACACGATCCGTATTCCGGTTACTGGTCAGCCTCACAGGAGGCGCAGGTGGCTTATCCTCGTCACTCGACATACTGAATAAATGAGCTCGATCTAAAAAATATTGTGATTGACACACGCTGCACTCACACCATAAGTCACATTAGGGCAGACATGCTAAATATGTGTAACGGGCATTGTATTATAATATACGTTCTATACTTTTATAGAATATCATATTATTACTCATGGACGCACCCCGAGAAGATTGCATTTCAGAAAGATTTTAGCTTAATATCTACTACAAACACTGCACTTACTGCAAAAACGTCAAATAACAATACACTTTTTGAATACGTTAATTTACATTATTTGAAGGAAAACTGATAAATACAAAAAAATAATGTACACAGCTGAATTTTAATTTATTTTATTTTACGATTTCGATACAAAACGACAGCAAAGTTGACTAGAGCCGCCATTTAAATTTTGTGTATCTGTGGCACAGAACACTTTTAATACTGCATTTACACATTCACGTTCGCCATTCGCCTCGTCATCGACGAAGCATTCGACGAAACATTCGTATACGAATGCTGTCGCGGACTACTGTTCACACATTCGTGGGCTGATTCATTTTGACATTCGCACACGAATATGGAGGACGTGTTCTTATGATAGCGATGTTGAATGAAAAATATGAAATTTATGAAAGCGATATTTTGGGTACCAAATGAGCTCTTCCTTTTTGTAAAATTCAAGGAATTCTGAAATTCGCCCTTCACTCCACTCCATTTTTATTACATACTTAATAATAATAAATACTAATAATAATAAATAATAATATTAATAAATCTTTATTAAAAACCAAAATATATTTCCTTATTCTATTAGCCCGCCAAACTGCATATTAGTTTGTCGGCGGGCTACGCACTAATAAATACTAAGAACTAATAAATAAAATATTAAATACTTTAACAACAAATTAATATAATCTTTTTGTATGTATATTGTATATGTTATAATATCTTAAATTATGACAAAATTTTACACACAATGGTACACGTATGTGGTATTAGTAAGAAAAGAAACGACTGTTATAACTAATAACATTGTACTAACATAATTATAATAATAACATGATATTATAACATTATAATTTATAATATACACTGTACTAAAAATAGGCTTATATTCAGTACAGTGTACTTCAGTCAAATAATATGTATGTTCAGCTTTGTACAGTCCGACAAGGCTTTATATGAATATGTCAAACTGTCAATGGGCGCTGCTGCTGGTAAGGACAACTGTCAAAAATGACGTTTTTGTATGATAGAAGCGTTAGTTCCTTTTCTCGCCACGTTCATAAACAGCCTTGTCGAACTGTACACGTCCTGTAGGGTCGGACGCTAGCTGTCAACTGAATGCAGGCGAATGTGTAAACAGTAAGTTCGTGTTCGCTATTCGTGCCCTTTGATTCGCGTCCGAAAAACCGCTTCCAACGCGAATGCCACGAATCGCGAGGCGAAGTGCGGGGCGAATAGCGAGCGCCTGTTTACACATTCGTGTTCGTTATTCGCCTCGTGATTCGCCTCGCTATTCGTGCGAATGTGTAAATGCGGTATAACCATCACGTTCAGCCTCATTGAAAAAGGGCGCGCACGATAACTTTGCGCGCGGCTGAAATCGGAACTAACTGTCGGGCCGCCACGTTTACATGATAATCGATACGCCTATTCCTATACATAATTTAAATAAAAAATATTAAAGTAACACTACCAATGTTATTTAAAAAAATATCATTGGGATTACCCATTTTTTTAATGAATCCCTACGCTGGCACGCCACCTGTCGCGCGCAGAGTTATCGTGCGCGCACTCTAGCCGCTGTATGTAATATGTATTCTGTGCGCTCACTGACCTCCATTATACAAGTACGCTGGACTAATGATACCCTTTGAAATGACAGCTATTTTTGTGCCTATTTAAAGCGGAATCAGCTCCCCCAATGTGAGTGATAGGAACTAAATTTGACGTAAAAACACAGAATACAAGTTACAGCTTGGCAAAGAAGAGTGTGGATTAAATGAGGGCGCTTTTCTTTAAATACAGGCAACCCTACGCTTCATTTTTGACACAATATATACTAGAGTTGACAAGTAATGTAGTGTTGTCATAAATAAAAACTCTTAGCCTAAATAAAAACTCTGTCACCGCGTCAGACTCTTCTTTGCCAAGCTGTACTCACGGGCGTAAAAATGACGTTTGAAAGTCGCCATATTGGCGCTGATAGCAGTAGTGGGAGTATTTCGAACTAATACTAGTGTGGCGGTACCCACAATTCGCCTAACATTCCTGCATCGCGCTATCGAAGTTTTCTGAGCGCGTCGCTATATATACGACAGCTGAAATGTATCACGTGGGCTCCGGCCTGACCAAGCATAACACCTCGCTCGGTCGGAAGATCTTCCTTTGTGGCCACCACACATATTCCCACATTGGTGACCCTCGACAGAACACGCCTCCCTTCATCATCATCACTCCCCGCCCCTCCGCACCGCACCAGCCAGCATCGCCTCATCGGGTACCTCGTCCACTAGCCGCAATGTACCGCGGCCTGGGCGACTCCGCATCGGCATCATCGGGCTTTCTCACTACACCGACCGGTCAGCAAGCAGAGCACATCTCTCTTGGTCAGCACGTAGCATTGGCCCCGCACGGCAGCTATCCGACTCACTGGATCCCGTGCAGCAGCTTACAGTTCCGACTCACTGGGACTCACTGCAACAGTTCCGACTCACTGGAACTCTCTGGCACTGGCGACTCAAGCGACGAGACTTCAAGGTTCGACCTCCGGTCTTCGGGGGGGAGTGATGTGGCGGTACCCACAATTCGCCTAACATTCCTGCATCGCGCTATCGAAGTTTTCCGAGCGCGTCGCTATATATACGACAGCTGAAATGTATCACGTGGGCTCCGGCCTGACCGAGCATAGCACCTCGCTCGGTCGGAAGAAGACAATTGACAACCAATAACGATTAAGCGGCCATTTGCAAGTTACGTCAAATTTACTTCACTTCCCTCTCACTGGGGGCGCTGATTCCGCTTCAAAAAAAAAGTGGGTATCATAGGTCCAGCGTACTTGTATAATGGAGGTCAGTGTGTGCGCTGTATAGCTCGACAAGGCTATGAACGTGGGTGACATTGACGGGAGCGCTGCTGGTAAAGGAGAACTGTCAAACATATGTCGAAAATTGGTCAAAAATGACGTTTTTGTATGATAGAAGCGATTATAGGTCTACCAGAATCTGATGGCAATTTTTGACAGCAGATTTTTAAAAAATATCATTGATCATTGGATAAATTTTTATATTTGCATGTTTAACACAGAATCAGCCGCTATAAGAATAAAAACGGATTAAAATATTTTATTCCAATTACCCCCGTATTGCTAGAGTCATTTTATTTTCTCACTTTTTGCCATCAGATTCTGGTAGACCTATAGTTCCTTTTCTCGCCACGTTCATATAAAGCCACTGACATATAAGTACTACGTACTACGTAATATCTCTATGTATAAAGCCTTGTCGAACTGTATAGTGCGTTTCATCAAATAGTTCCTTTGCCGCCATGTTGGCACTAATGCAAATTAGTGTATCCTCATTACCTTATCACAAAATACATTTAATAATTCCCTAAAGAAAATTTCATATAATTCTAACTTTCGCCCGCGGCTATGCCTGCGTTAATGTCTATCGCTCGGGAACCGTTCTTTTTCCCGGGATAAAAGGTACCCTATGTCCTTCTCCATACCCCAGACAATGTGTACCTATGAAAGTTTCATGATGATCCGCTTAGTAGGTACTTTATGCGTGAAGGCGTAACTAACAAACAAAGTCACTTTCGCATTTACTAGCTAAAATCCGGGCTTTGTGAATTGTGAGGGCTCGCGTCGTCACACCTTGACTGACTGATGATAATTACACATCTACAGCTTGGCAAAGAAGAGTGTGGATTAAATGAGGGCGCTTTTCTTTAAATACAGGCAACCATACGCTTCGCTTTTGACACAATATGTACTAGAGTTGACAAGTAATGTAGTGTTGTCATAAATAAAAACTCTTAGTTCCAGCTGTAACCGCGTCAGACTCTTCTTTGCCAAGCTGTACATAGTTTTTCCGTAAAGTGCACCACAAAAAGTACAGGCTGTGGAATATAGTAGGGCTCGCTTCGCTCGCCCTGATAATATTATTATACTAGCTTTTACCTGCGACTTCGTTCGAGTGTATGTAGTTTTCGTCACTAGAAGTGCGTTGTATCAAATAGTTCTTTTGCCTACATGTTGGCATTCCTGTATATTAATAATGTAAACATGGTAGACACGCTCTGCGAATATTCATAAGTTTTACTGTGTTTAAGGGTGATTAAACTGATGCTGGTAACCCTATTTCACTAAGCTGTATTCTTTAATGGCGGCAACCCGAGCTTGTACACATCTTAATGGAATTATTGGGGCCTCGTTACGTTTTTCACGTTTATAAAACTCTTTAACTCTTAGCACCATCATTCTTTCACCACTCTTTAATGTTTTCGGCATGATTTTTCTCACGAAATCACAGTAAAACTTATGAATATTATTTATTGTAATATTATTGTAATTTACCACCTTTTTGGTAAAAGGTGGCCCCGTGCGAGTTTCTTACACCGGTTCTTCTCGCCGGGTTAGTTCCCGAACCGGTGGTAGGCCTCATGTAGACGTTCTAAAAGTGTTAACTTTGTTAACCTATTTAGAAATAAATATTTTGATTTTGAATACTCGCAGAGAGTGTCTACCGTGTTTACGTTATTGACAGACAGGAATGCCAACATGACATAACATACTTTTTTTGGGTTTAGAATTTTGAATGCGATTTTCTCCATATCACCTTTTACGACTTTCGAGTTTCAACATTTTTTAATAAAATATTTGCCAGGCCTACACGCATGTTATTTACATGGTTCGATAGCTTATTAAATGTAGATTATGGGGATGCTAATAACTCAACACCGACAATAAGATCCCTTCACGCTGATAACGTCACAATTTTTATGTGATATCACTAAATTTTTAATCACCGACAATAAGGTCCCTTTTATAAAAGGTTTAGTGTTTGTACCAGCTTTTTACTAAACTTTAACTTGAATTTTAAGACTGAAAAAAGTAACTTTTTTAATAGAACTTTATATATTTGATCTCATTTGACTAATTTTAAGCATAGTAAATATATATTTTTGTTGATTTTGACTGATTAATAAGATTAGTGAAGCACAATGTTTCATTTGTTCAAATATTTATTTCATCAAATATTTATTTATAATAAACAATGTCGTTTAATATTTTAGTCGTTTTTATTTAGTAAAAACTTACCCGTTTTATATTATTCTTTCAAAAAATACTATAGAAAACATACTATAAATGAAATATTTAGTAAAAACCATCTTGGGCATTTTCATTACATCATGCACTTTGGCGTGGTGAAAAACGGGAATAAGGCTATAAAATTATATAATTGAAGTTAAAATCAAAAAGACCATATAATGTACTTCTCAAAAAACATAATATCTATGTAACTTCCCACAATAACATACTTTTTTTGGGTTTCGAAGTTTGAATGCGATTTTCTCAATATCACCTTTTACGACTTTCGAGTTTCAACATTTTTTTAAAAAATATTTGCCAGGCCTACACGCATGTTATTTACATGGTTCGCCGTTCGATAGCTTATTAAATGTAGATTATGGGGATGCTAATAACTCAATAGGTCTGTGCTCAATACCGACAATAAGGTCCCTTCACGCTGATAACGTCACAAATTGAGATAGACTATTAGAGTTGACAAGTAATGTAGTGTTGTCATAAAAAAAAAAACTCTTAGTTTCAGCTGTCACCGCATCAGAGACTTTTTTGCATTTTTTTGCCAAGCTGTCTGCTGTAGTCTGTACATGTCTCTCTCTGATTGTGATTTATTGATTTAGACCATACAGCAACAACTATACATCACTGCAACAGTGCTGCCAAATCAGGGGATTTCCCCCTAGATTTAGGGGGTTTTCGACCAAGATAGGGGCAAAATAGGGGGAAAAAATTTTTGGGGGATTTTTAGGGGAAATTCAAAAAACACGTCAATTACAGTTTTTTTGCCATAATATATCACGTTCCTAATGTTTTTTTTAATAATGTTTTTTTATCATCTTTAAATTACTTGAGCGCCACAACAACTAATCGAGGTCGAGATTCGAGATGTTGAAAAGATGAGGAATAAATTTAACCATAAGTAACAAAATGCAGCAATAATAAAGTTTAGTTATAAATTTTTATTGAATATTAAAAGAAATAGTAATCGCGGCGCCCTAATCAGGAAAACTGAATAGTTATAATATAGTAGCCCCTCTAATGAGCTTGTACCATTTTCCACGTTTGATATCGTAATATCTTAAATATAACGATTATAAATTAAACTTACACCTGTCAATCAATGTTCTATTATAAATACTTTTTGTAATATCCCCATCATTTCTCAACATGACCGCCTCTTCAAAAAATCACGGCATGCCACCATCCACTTGGTGAGGGTATTCTAGGGTATTTCTGGGGGGAAATCAAACTAGTTCAGGGGTACGTCACCGAGACCATCTGGCAACACTAATCTGCAAATATACCTTATTCTGTGATCTGCAAATTGCAAGTTGCAGAAAAATTATAATTCATTTTGTAAAATTTGTAAAATTGGATGTTATCGTATATTATATGAATTTAATATGCTGTAGCAGTGTATTCAACATAATTTGTTGACAAATTAAAGTTTGGATGAACTCATACGTAGATGTCAATATATTATGGTGAATTAATTTGTCGATAAACTACTATGGAAAATCCTCCAGAATCAAAGGTAAAAATATAGTCCCAATATTCTCGCAAACATTATTTTATGTTAACGAAAATAATGCTTACTTATTATATACCCTTGATGTTTGTTTAAAACAGAAATCTAGTACTCCTAAAAAACCTTTTGAAGAATTGGATAAGGAAGAACTAATAGCAAAATGTAAAGGTTTTTTTACGTTGGCTCAAAAAGCAAAATTAGCAAAATCAGGTAATTTAAGTTTTTAATTAAGATTCTTTATTTTATTTAAACATTTATTGCACACAAGACACTTTTTACATAAAAATTGACATAGAAAGATGACACAAAGGAACTGCTTATTTCTAAAGAAATTTCTTACAGCAGTCCTACGAAGAGAGATGTGATATAAGACATCAGATAGAGCGTGCACAATAACAAAATTAAACTGAATATTTATTATACACAAAATAAATAATAATACAATATTATTTATAAATAATAATAATACCAACATTTATATATTTTATATACCAAGATGTTTTTATTATTATTTGTGTAACCACACTAGCAGCCATTAAGCTGATGCGTCTGTGTCAAATCGTTTGAAGATTTCATCTCCCAATTGGTCCAGTTTGTTTTTAAAGCAGTTCACAGAGGTTGCCATTACAACACTTTCAGGAAGTCTGTTCCAGACCACTTCCACTCGGTTAGGTAAAAAGTGCCTTCTAGGTAACTTCTTGCTGGGATTTTGGCATAATTTTAAAGGATGTCCTCTTAGGTGCTTATTCGCATTCAGGGTGTATAGTTCTTGGTGATGAGGCACATCATAAATTTTGTGCAGTATCTTATAAGTCTCGATGAGACTTCCCCTCTGTCGATGCTGTTCGAGTGAGGTAGTAGACATATTGTTTATTATTGGGACCAAAATAAGGTAGAATAGTTACCATCGAGGAAATTGATTCCTAGGCAGTTGACAGACCAATGTCATTTGGTAGGATCATGTCAATTTAATGTTAATTGTGATCTGTTGGCTGGGTTTGACGTAACACGACCAATCCAGTCCAATCTTCGTGGTCGTGCATTTTCACGTTGTTGACGTAAATTTTCACATCACGACAACGTACTGTGCCACGTTACCGCACCGTTCCACGTTGACGACGTCGTAACGTGGACATGTGGACAGGCCCTTAGGTCTGCCATCTGCCTATGAATCAATTTCTCTGATAGTACATGAAACTATCTCATTAAAAAACATAACTTTACATGAAAATTATGTATTAAAATAAATGTTAACATTTAGAATTACAGAATGAAGTGGACAAATTACAAAATCAACTTAAAGATCTTGAGTTAGAAAGTCAAGCAAAGGGTGACAAAATACACACTTTACAAGAGCTTGTTGATTCTTTGACAGAGCAAAAATTAACTTATATCACTGAAATTGACAGTTCACAAAGTAAATTAAAAGTTCTTAATGTGAAATGCCAGTCTTTAGAAGAAGAAATACATAAACTTAAAGATGATCTTTCTAATAAGGAAAATACCTATGTCCAAGTGGCCCAGAAGTTGTCGGAATTTGACAATGAAATTGTGTCTCTTAAGAGGCAGAACACTAGGCTCCTTGATGAAAATGAACAGCTCATAAATCAAATGACAGAACTGGAAGCAAAAACTGAGGAGTTCAATAAAATTGGTTTGCAGCAACAGGAGCAGCTGAAAATTCTTGAAGAAAAAACAAGAACAGGTACACTTTTTGTTAATGAGTTAATTTGTCATTGGACAGTCATTAATACCCAGTTTCTTAGGTTTTTGACTAGAGTTTATCTATTTTACTGCATTTCTTTTTGGTTAATATTTTAAGTTAGCCAATCATAAGCGCTAGTGAATTGATAAACTTAGTCAAAAACACTTGGGAAACTGAGCATAAGAAAGGTTTTTGCTCTAAATATAGATTTAAAGTCTTCAGAGACAAGGCACGTATATTGGATACTACCACCAGGTGTGGCCCAACTGTTTATTGCTAATCCTTTATTCATTGCATATTTTGGCATTAAATTTTCTATTTGAGATATACCTTATAGTATGCTTATCTCTATATTTTAATTTTTTTCAAAATGTTTTGATAAGTGAAAACCGTATAGTTTATTTTATATTAGTAAATAAGGCACATTTAAAATGTTTCAACAAAAAATATTTTTTATTTATAACATTGCATGTACTTACCTACTTACTCAAAGCTTAAAGTCGGTAGTCTACAAAATGATACAGTCAAAGGCAATACTTTCTTTTTTTAATAGGTAAGTATTATTCAGTTAAGGTCGATGTGTGGAAGTCCGGCATACTTTTCTAAAATTAAAGTTTAACATAATTTATTGACTTGAGATTCGCTTGTTAAAGTTACTTGTGTCATTGGAAATTATAGGCTATATATTAATTAGACCTATAATGATCTAAAAATAATCTTAGTTGCAGTATTTTTTATTAACGTGGTATTTTTTAAAATCTCGGCGTGTAGACGGACTTCCCTTACAGTTTGAGGTAAGTCCGTCTAGTAGCAATATAGCCCTAACTTGTGAAGTAATATGGATGGCAACAGTTTCTAGCAGAGCCGCGAAACGGACCGACACCTTAAACACATATTTAGTGTTTAAGGTGTCGGTAATAAGGTTCGCATTCCAGAGGAAATTAAATTTAAATCATTTTAAGGCAAGTCCGTCATATCGTAAGTCTAAGTGGTTGCAAACATTTTCATTAAAATTGTAGCGCATTTTTTGAAAAATTAAACACTAAATATAAACAAAAATGTTTATTACAAATTCAAAATTATAATAATTAGTGCCGGCAAAATCAACATTTTTGCTTCATTATCATTTATGCGATAAGACATTTTTCAACATACTCCTCTACTTATAATTTTTATCAGCCCCTCTTGGACTTTTGACAGAATGTTCTAGATACCATTCCAAATTGAATGAGCCCAAAATCATAATTTTCGGTGGTGGATTTCAGGTTTCGAAATGGCACTTGTGAACCAGGCTACAATTAGTATGAAGTGAGTTGTTAACCAAGGCCACTTTAAATTTTGTTGGTTCAAACTTATTAAATCATTTTTTTGCAAAAAACAATCAACATCTAGTAGATCTGGCATTTCTTCATGACGTGTATAAATCTGAAACGAATAATTATGGCATTACAAAAAAAAAGTTATTTTTACAAGTTTTTTTGTTTACGATAAAGGGGGCAGACGAGGAAACGAATCCCCTGATAGTAAGTGAACTACAGTCGCCGTTGGACACCTGTATCACCAGGGGAGTCAGTGCCACAAGTGCGCTGCCGAATTTTTAAAAAGGAGTACGCTCTTTTTGTGCAGAAAAATTCGGGCAATGCCATGATCTAGTAGTCCTATTTTTAATGAAAATTAACAATAAATACATGTAGGTTTGAAAAGGTTGACAATATCTGATTCGAGGCAAGACCGGCATAACTCCTTCGTATTTCCACTTTTTTTAAATTTTTTTTTGGCAGAGACTTACACTCCGACTGCGAGTACAAAACGGGAAAAAATGGCAGAACGTTTTTTCGTAACAGGTAGTTAGTAGCGACATGTTTGTTTCTTAGATCAAACTAACTCTGCAATATTGTTTTATCCATTGAGCCATATGAAACTAGTCGTTCAAATATGGAAGTTATTGCCGCTAGACGGACTTACCTCCCAGACGGACTTCCCCACATTGACCTTACAAAGAACAATTGTTTTTTTATACATGTGATGAAAAATTTTTTATTTTAACATGCATCACTACAATTTTAATTGATTTTTTTATGTAAAAATCTATTTTTTATATTTTTCAGATGACAACAAAGAACTTAATGAAAAAATTAGACAACTAGAAGAAATTCAGGAAATTCATGCTAATTGCCTAAACAAAGACGCAAAATTGGATGAAATAACAGATTTATATAAGAAAGAAAAGCAAAAGAATGAGAGGGCTAATAATAAACTTCGAGTTTATAAAGATAAGATATCAAAGTTTGCTATTTGCATAAACCATTTCAAAGATGCCCGCTTTATTTTAAATGAAACTCTCAATGAATATTCCGAAAATATACCTAGATGGCAGAGTGAAATAATGAGAGCTTCTACATTACTTGATGAACAATTAATGAATTTAACCACTGAAAATTCTGCACTGAAAGCAAGATTAGAAAATTATGAAAAAAATGTTACAGAAGCTGATGTCAATCAAGCTGCCGAACTTGAGAGAAAACTCGGTGATGAAATCACTGAATTAAGAGGTGAGAACCAGATGCTGAATAGTCATATAAAAGAAATATTAGAGGAAAACAAAACATTGGAAGAGCAAATAAAAGAATGTAAAGAACAATTGTATAATGAGTCTATGGTTAACAAAGAACTTAGACAGTCTGTTGATGAATTGAATAAACAATTAACAGATTTACATTCTGAACAAGAAAATGAAGAGAAATTAAAATATCAAATCAAATCTTTAGAAAGTGAAAAAGCAATACTGGTAAAAGAAAAATTTGTTGCCAAAGAAAGTATTGCAGAGCTAGAAAACACGAACAAATCATTAAATGAACAAATTACAGAATTAAAGTCACATACCGAGGAATTAAAGAGAAAAATAGAGATTGTCTTACAAGAAAATAAGAACTTAAAAACCAAGATACAGAAAGATGAAGCTTGTAATAATTTAAAAGAAGAATGCAGTAGTTACAAAGATATGTTTGAAAACTTGAAAAAAGAGTATGACAATTTACAAGATTTGAATGGCCTCCTACAAGAAGAAGTACAAACACTCAAGTTATCATTAGAACAACCCAAAGATGAAGTAGACGATTTATCAGATTTAAATGTATCATTGCAAGCTGACATTGTTAAATTGGAAACTAAATTATCAGCATACAAGCAGGAAAATGGGTTACTGTTAACTGAAGTTAAAGACTGTCGGGCGAAAATCAAAGAACTCGATAAACTAGTTGTTGAAAATGAAGAAGCTAAGTCAAAACTCATAAACTATAAAACAGAAAACGCCGAGCTCCTGAATGAAATGAAAGAAATCAATCAAGTTTTAAAAGAGCGTGGAGAAGCTATATCAAAACTACAGAAAGCTGTTTCTGAAATGGAAAGACTTATAGAAACTTTAGAAAAGGATCGAGATTCAATTAAGGATGAAAGAAACGAATTACTCAAAACAGTAGAAACTTTAAAGAGTGATCTTAACAATGCAGAATTAAACAAAAGTGAGAATAAGAATGCGTATGAACAAATAGTGACAGAAAAAGAAAATGCTATCAAAATTGTAAAAGACAATGAATCTACCATAGCAGCTTTACAGGAGGAAATTGAGAAACTGAAGCAACAGGTGCCAGCTGGTAAGAGTTTTATTATTAAGATCTTTTTCTAATAATATTGTAAAAATTGTCGATTGCACTTTAAGGGCCAACCCACAAGTACCACAATCACACCACAACCACACCAAGTGGTCGGGCGTATATTTCGTATTGTAAATGAAGAAGACTGTTCACACATACCACATTTTGCAGTCGTTGTCACAACCACGGCCTACCACATCGCAAACACAACGTTGCGTCGATGCAACGACAGTGCGCGCACGCCGCTCGCTCTCTCGCAGAGATAGCAATAATAAAGCTTCCTCGTCGAATTTCATGAGTTTAGTCAACACGTGTTTCCGCTATAAAAGCCGGAGTCGAACTATGTCTCCACACGACGTAATCACATCGCAATTACTGGCGACAACGCAACCACGTCGACATTTTGTCGGTACCACAACGCAACTACAAAATGCTGCAGCGACGCTATTCACACGTAACCACGGCTTGACGGCATTTTGTCGTTGCGACGTGGTGTAGTTGTGGTACGTGTGAGTTGGCCCTAAGGGTTAATTCAGACCGCAATGCGACGCGTAGATGCAATATTTCTTTTGTATGGATTTGACAGACTTCAATTGCGTGAGACGTGATGCAAAACTTTCAAATCCATACAAATTTAGAAATGCATCTACGCGTCGCGTTGCAGTCTGAATTGACCCTAAGATTTATTTTATTATAGGAACAGAACTTCCAAATGAGGATATGTCAACTTCTACAATTTCTAGAGCTGAAGAACACGCTCGAATGAAAGATTTAGACGAAACCTTTGAAGACAAGTAAATATCTGATTAATTATTATTTAAGTTCTTGATTATGTAATATCTATTATATTTTTTCAATTTTAACATTATCGAGCAATCTTGTTATTCAAATAATCATTTCAAGGTACTCAAAACTAAGATTGTTTGCTCTTAAACTTAAAAAGAAATTGAATGAAACATTGCCGCAATTGCAAGCTATGGAACAAGAAAATATCAAACTTAAAAAACAACTTGACTCGGTTCCTACATCGAGTGCCAGTTTAGACGTAACTGATGGTTTCGCAGTCGCCAAAGATGAAAAGGCTAATGAATTGACACCCAAAATGAAATCACTACAAGAAAACATAGAAACATTGGAGAAAAGTAACACGAAACTAGAAGGTATACTTGAAAACATCACTTTTAAATTATAAATGTATGTGTCCTTTACAGCAAAGTGCAAAATAGTTGAATGTTATAATATTTTTTCAGAGGAAGTTAAAAAGGTAAATGAACAATTATCAAAAGAAATTGACTCACATAAGTCGACGAAAGAACAATTAGAAAAGGCATTGCGGGATGTTAAAAAGAAGAATGTACTAAGTCTTGAAATGGAAGATTATGAGAGATCTATGAAGGAGCTCACTACAAAAATGGAAGACAATAAGAAAAAAATTGTGCAGGTACTACTAATAAAAATAATCGGCCAAGTGCGAGTCGGACTCGCGCACGAAGAGTTCCGTACCGTTATAGAGCGAAAAAAATAGTGTTTTTTTTGTATGGGATATTTTTTATTATTTATTTATTTATTTTATTTTAATTTTATTATTAAAGTTTAAATTACGACTATAATTAAAGATTTTGTGAATATTTCAAGTGCCTACCTATTGCCATTATGGAATACGAGCAAAAAAAGCCAAAAAAATCACGTTTGTTGTATGGGAACCCCCCTTTAATATTAACTTTATTTATTTATTTATTAGGCATATCAACAATATAAACACACACATATACATTGATTACATTAATAACTACATTTTAGTGCTTATATCAATTACAGACATGCACAACATTATTTTATAAAAACACATCTATAACCAAATTAAATTAAAGTTAAGTATACAATTAATTCTGAATTTATAAATATACAAAAATTAAAGAAGCATTTCATTACACAGTACATAATTTAATTCAATGTCATAAAAGTAATAATAAAAAATAAAAAAAAACAAATATATATGGAAAATGTCACTTTAACTATATAAGGCCTAGAATATAATGTCCGGTTTAATAAATAAAATGTCAATGTAAAGTCAATAGTAAATTCATAATAATAGGTCAATTAATATTAGATATTAGAGAACTTTATTTTGTTAATAATTAATATTAGAGAACTTTATTTTGTTAATAATTAATATTAGAGAACTTTATTTTGTTTTTAGTATTTGTTGTTATAGCGGCAACAGATATACACAATCTGTGAAAATTGCAAAAGTCTATCTATAGGCTATAGCGGTTCTTGAGATATAGCCTGGAGACAGACAGACAGACGGACAGACAGACGGACAGACATCGAGGTCTCAGTAATAGGGTCCCAATTTTACCCTTTGGGTACAGAACCCTAAAAAACAACTTTTTTTCTATAAATGTATCTAACTTAAGCTATAATTATTGTCCTCTACTACTGAACATAGGCTTTGTCTTTAAAGAATATTAATAAATTGAAAATTTTTGTTATTTAGATGGAATCGACAATCGACACTCAAGAGGGAACAATCACTGCAATGAAAACTCAAATAAAGCTTCTTGAAGAGCAAATAAAATCTGAGGAAGCACAAAATAGGCGAACCAAAGAGGAGCTACATCACGCCTTCGAAGAAAGTAATGAGAAAGACAACATTATCAACGTCAAAAACGACATTATAACAAACCTAACTCAAGAACTCGAAGACGAGAAGAGAAAAAAAGAAGAAACGGATTTAGATATGACCGCGCAACTTGCCGAAAAGGAAAAAGTTATAATAACCCACGCAGAGGAAAAGATCGAACTTAATAATAAGATAAAGAGACTAGAATTCAGATGCGCGGAACTAAATGACAAGCTCCAAGTTTCTAATATTGAATTAGCGGATTTGAAAACAGACTACGCTAGTTATAAGGTAACTGTTAATTGAGCAAATATGGCTTTAAGTGGAAAATTACAATTATTTGTATTTAACATTATCTATTCCTTAGGTCAGGGCGCAGGCTGTTCTTCGTCAAAACCAAACCGTGGACCATAGTCATGAGGAACAACTGAAAGAGGAGGCTGCTGCTCTCAAGACTCAAATTGAAGCTCTAACACAAAAACTGGCAACTGTGCAGTAAGTTATCGCATAGAGAAAATATACATGTATGTATGTCTAGTCTCTGGTTATCGTTATTTCCAGCTGTGCATTACACAATGAACTCATTGACTATTTCAGCCCGTATTCTATAAAACGGGCAGACGGGATGAAACTTGGTGGGAAGCCATATCCAAATACATAATTACGTTTTGACTATAACAGCTACCCACCTACCCGTACCAACTCTCAAATAAGCAAGATTTTTTTTAAATGAAACATTGAGATTACGTCAAGTGAAGCACGACCGTTTTTATACAGACTGTTGCATTACCAAATATTTGTATGTTATGCTGATAGGCTTTCTAAAAACTGTCGTATCGCAATTATCGAGAGCCCTAAAAGAATTAGTCATAACTTGATCACCAGTAGAAATCCTTAACGGTCAACATAACGGACACGGAACAGTTAGTATGTCACATAACTTACTTAGGGCCTGTTTCACTACTTCCTGATAAGTACCGGATAGGCTATCCACAATTTATCTGACAGATGGAGTATAAAGTATCTGTCAGAACAGTTGTGGATAGCCTATCCGGCACTTATCAGGAAGTAGTGAAACAGGCCCTTAATGACGTCATAACATTATCAGGGAGCAATGCAGCGTGGCGAGTTCGGAGGCGGATTCTCAGCGCAAGCGCGCGGGTGAGGCTGCGGCGGAGGCGGCGCGCGCGCAGGCTCGCACCGCGCGACTCCACGCAGACCTCGCGCGACTGTCGCAGCAGATTGACGCCGACCGCAACCACCACAAGCTCCAGGTACGCGATATTCAACTTTATTGCTACACGTTATGGAATGTATTTAAATATAAAATAATAGTAATGACAATTTAGCTGGTCAACTACAACAGCTCGTAATCTATAATTGAATTGAATTTATAATTTATACTCAAAGAATAATTAAAATATTTTTAGGATTTTTCATAATGAAAACCCAAATTTTATTTTCATTTCTAATACAAAATAATAATTTGTAGGTGTCTACATTGACGCAATGTTACAAGTCACAAATCAACGAGCTCGAAGTAAAACTTCAAAAGGAGACCGAGAGTTTGAAGAAGCAGCTGGCATTGCTTCAAGAGACAGCGAAAGCGCCCAAACCGGAGGAGAGTACCAGTGAAAAGTACTTGCTACCAGTTATACCCAAGGAGGAGGGAAGTGACAGTGAATTGGATATCAACGTCTCTCTCATTCCGAGAGAAGAGGGAGAGGTATGTATTGTATTTTACACTAGATGTTACCCTGAACTTCACGCGAAAGTTTTTAAAAGCCGTTTCCTTTCTCTGTACCAAATTTCTTCTAAATCATAAAAATCTACAGTAAAAGTAAAAGAACCAACATACAGACAGACATTTATATTAGCGTAGTAATTATTTAGTAATCTGTGGTATTAGTATGGATGCAGATGATCCAAAGTTGTAGCTAAGACTGTCTATGTGTCTACCAGGTACAATAGTAGTAGACACTTCAATAGCCCTAGCACGGCGACCAGTGGAAATGCGAAAGTATAGACAAACTGTGGAGATAAACTTAAGGTGCCGTTCCGATCTTTTTTCGTTCTGAAAAATTCAATTAAAATGCCACTTTATGACAGACTATAGTCACAAACTGTGGAGATAAACTTAAGGTGCCGTTCCGATCTTTTTTCGTTCCGAAAAATTCAAATAAAATGCCACTTTATGACAGACTATAGTCCTAAAAATTCAAATAAAATCCTTCTTTATGACATATACTATAGTCTGTCATAAAGTGGCATTTTAATTGAATTTTTGTCGGTCGCGATTAGCCGCGGTAAAGATCGGAACGGCACCTTAAGTTTATGTCTACAGTTTGTCTATACTTTCGCATTTCTACTGGTCGCCGTGCTAGGGCTACAAGAGGCAGTAAAAAACCGGGCAAGTGCGAGCTGGACTCGCCCATGAAGGGTTCCGCAGCAGCAATAAGGTTTATTTTTATGAAATTAAAAGGTTTTTGATTTATTTTTATATTTCAGTTGATTTAATGAAAGTTAAATTAAGTTTACGATTTATGACGTATAAAAAAAAAATACTTGCTAGATTTCGTTCAAACCAATTTTCGTTGGTAGTTTTCATAGTAAAGTACCTACATCATATATATTTTTAAACTTATCATGCCCCTACTTTAGAAGTTAGAGGGGGGACGACACACATTTTAGCACTTTGGAAGAGTCTCTCTCGCAAACTATTCAGGTTAGAAAAAAAATATATTAGAAACCTGAATATGATTTTCGAAGACCTATCCATAGATTACCCCACACGCATAGGTTAGATGAAAAAAAATATATATAAATATATAAAAAAAAAAACTACTTGCTAGATTTCGTTCAAACCAATTTTCGTTGGTAGTTTTTATAGTAAAGTACATCATATATTTTTTTTAGACTTATCATGCCCCTACTTTAGAAGTTAGAGGGGGGGGGGGACACAGTTTAGCACTTTGGAAGAGTCTCTCTCGCAAACTATTCAGGTTAGAAAAAAATTATATTAGAAACCTCAATATGATTTTTAAAGACCTATCCATAGATACCCCACACGCATAGGTTAGATGAAAAAAGAAATTTTTTGATTCAGTTGTACCTATGGGGACCCCTAAAATTTTTAATAATTTTTCCATTATTGTATCAAAATCTTAATGCGGTTCACAGACTACATCTACTTACCAAATTTCAATAGTATAGCTCTTATAGTTTCGGAGAAAAGTGGCTGTGACATACGGACGGACAGACAGACAGACAGACAGACATGACGAATCTATAAGGGTTCCGTTTTTTGCCTTTTGGCTACGGAACCCTAATAAAAACGAACGCTTTCTTATACGTGTGTATAATTCTAGGGCTCCGAATCAGCGCCGTCGCCGCCACTGTCCAAGTCGTTCCTATCGGCTGGCAGCAGACGATCCCCGATTCCGTTAGAGAGACTTCTAGAAGAAGGGGTGTCAGAAGACGACGGCCTCGACAGGTCGTCTCTATCGCTCACAGCCGATCAGGAGATTGCAGAGTTGAAGAGAAAAGTGCAAGGGCAACAGCAAAAGTAAGAGTTTGTAGTATAATATATCATAATTATGGTCATAATTGAGTTTTTTGGTCTCATTCTAATTAAGAATACAGAAAAACGATTTGTTAATTTAATGCTATATTTTCAAAGAATCTGTCTTCGCTAACGTATTTTTAGTGCGTGCGCTGTAAAGAACTTATTATTATTATGAATTATATTTTTAAGTAACTTTTAATTTTTTTCAACATGACAGAAAACAGTTTCTAACATTTGACAGCGCATGTGTCATTTTTTGTATGACATCGTATGAAGTACAGTCCGACAAGGCTTTATATGAATGTGTCAAACTGTCAATGGGCGCTGCTGCTGGTAAGGAGAACTGTCAAAAATGACGTTTTTGTATGATAGAAGCGTTAGTTCCTTTTCTCGCCACGTTCATAAACAGCCTTGTCGAACTGTAAACCACACTACGCGGCAGTGGCGCTATGCGAGTTGCGACACAAAACATCAATCCTACAGAACGTGAAATTTCGCATCGCTCCGGTGCAGCGTTGCGTAGTGACTATAGTGGCGCTTAGTGCGGTCTTAAATGATCGCTATTATTTCTTTAAGGCCCAAATTCACCAACGACTTTCTTCTTCATCTGTCGCGCGCGGCTTACGACAGTCGTCGGCCGCGCGCGTCTGTCGCGGGCCTCGGAAGCGGTGCCATACATTTTCATACAATGACTATTGTCGCGAGCGGCCGACGACAGTCGTAGGCCGCGCGCGGCTTACGACGGTCGCGATGCACGGAATTGTACCTTTAAAAGTTATGGTCCAATTAGTATCATGTTAAATCTTTCGTTTTTCATATAAATGAAAGAGAAGACATGACATTTTAACAAGCTGAGCGTTTACGCATAATGTCAAGTTTCCATACAAACCTGCGGCGGACTATTTGAATTGCTTCGCGCGCAGCGATTTATAGTAGTTTTAAAATATTTGTAAAAAAAAAATAACAAAAGATTTTTTGATATTTAAAAACTATATTTTAAATTAAAGTGTTCTTATATGATATAAAGCTATTATTATATTGAATTAAGTTAAATAAATAGGTAAAAAAAAAGTTTTAATTCCTTGATATTTCTCATTCTTTGAATTTAAATTACTTATAGTTAAATACCTAAATTTCTACTAACTATTTGCTTAAGGATCTTGTCAATAGGTTATTTTTTTTTTAATTAGATCTGTCGCTGGTTTCGTAAATTTTAAGCTTCGAAACTGATACTAAAACGGAATTTAAGAAAACGTCTGTTAATCGTCGTGTCGTGTTATCGAGATTTAATGTACGAATACTCTATAAATCGTATTTTTTTCTCTACTAACTATATAGACAGTGAAATTTCTTATAAAAATAAGTTATCAACATTTTCATAAAGATAAGTGATTGATGATTTTTTCAAGTTTGAAAAGTACAGTTTTAAGCCAAAATGAGCGTGAACGGCGTAAACGCTCTTAACACTGAGGTTAGTGAAATTGGGCCTAAGTTTAATAATTCGTGTTGTGTGTAGAGTGAAGCACGTGACTGTGCTGCTGGCGGAGTCGGAGCGGGAGTGCGCGCGCATGGCGCAGCTGGCCGAGCTGCTGAAGGCGGAGCTGCGGCGCGTGCGCGGCGCAGACCTCGCGCCGCACAACACCGAGTACATGAAGAACGTCACACTCAAGGTAATCATAATATTAGCTCATCTGTCAAGCGCCCAAAATGGGCGTCTTACTCTAAAACTATTCAAAAGTTCTTCTTCTACTTTGCAGACCACCAATTTAGTATTTTGTTTCAAATATAAAACTATGTGTATTTGCGACTAATAGCTTATTTATTACAAATTCTAATTATATAAAAATATATAATAGCTTTCATGGTAATTTCTTTAGATAATTTAATCAGTTTAATGAGAGTAATTGGAAATTGAAAAATTTTCGAAAATGGTTTGACAGTTCGTGACAGATGAAAGGATAATTATATTCGTATTATTTTGTTTACACGCTTTATCTCTACTACAATTTCACCTTCGCTCGTGGTTGCCTGAAAGAGATTGCTTCCTAGTAATAAGGCCGCCATTGTGACACTTATGTATTCTTTGTTTATATTTTTGTATTTTCTCTGTATTTTGTGCACAATAAAGAATATTTCATTCATTCATTCATTCGTGTATGTGTGTGTATGTGTAAGGGAGAGAGAGAGTGCCTGCGTGCGTACGTGGTGCGTGTGTGCGTGCGTACATCGTGCACGCATTATGCGTATACTACGCGGTACGCCAGACAATCGTTAACGACTGCTGCACAATTACAACCCAAAGTTCCTAGTCCATGACATTTTAACGATTATGTTCCACTTGCACAGATTTGGGTTAAAATATTATAATTTATAATATCATGTTAACTCTTTTAATCATTTAAAAAAAATCCGACTGCAACCTATAATAAAAATAAAAAAAAGAACATATACCGTGAGAGCCATGCTTTGGCACGAATGGGCCGGCTCGACCGGAGAAATACCACGGGCTCATAGAAAACCGGCGTGAAACAGCGCTTGTGCTGTGTTTCGCCGAGTGAGTTTACCAGAGGCCCAATCCCCTACCTTATTCCCTTCCCTACCCTCCCCTACCCTATTCCCTCTTAAAAGTCCGGCAACGCACCTGCATCTCTTCTGATGTTGCGAGTGTCCATGGGCGACGGAAGTTGCTTTCCATCAGGTGACCCGTTTTCTCGTTTGGCCCCTTATTTTATTTAAAAAAAAAAAAGTACGGCGAATTGAGAAACCTTCCTTTTTGGAAATCGGTTAAAAAGAGACTTAAACGATGAACAGTTATATGTTTCCGAAGCAGTATTCTAAATAGTTATATCCTTTGACAGTTTCTGACTTTACCGCCTGGCGATGAGAGATCGCGTCTTATTCCTGTCCTGCAGAAGATACTGACACTATCAAACGAAGAAACACAAAAGATTGAAGCCATCGCCAAAGGTAAAATTTTACTTTTTTCTGTTTTGTATAGTCTATACTCCTTTTATCAGACTATAGTAGGTATTTAATATCCTATGAGCATTACTAATAAAACTTTTCTTTAGGACGCAATTCTATGGCATTTACGTAAGTTGATATGGTTTTATCTTGATTCCGAACTATTACGTTGTTACGTGGTACTGCAAAATTACATTTTAGATAATATGTCTACTTAAGGACGCTATCACATTTTTTCACAAGTATCAGCGATTTTCAGGTACCATTTTAAATAATTAGGAGTCACACTGCGAGGATATTTTGGTTTCAAATGAAAGATAATAATAAGTATATTCATCTCCACGTCTACACCATAAAAATTTTATAGCCGCATACAAAATTTTCACATAAATACGTTTTAACCATCACAATAATCGCAAAAGATAAAAAATAGGGTTTGAGGTTTGAGGCACAACTGGTACAAGTATAGCTAAATACACTGAACTAAGGAAAACAAATATACAAAAAGATTGTTGCTTATTTAGTCCCCTGTACGAATAGCTAAATATTTAATATAAAAATAAATAACATTTCCATTTATAAGAAAAACAAGAAACGCTCTCAAATTTCTTCATACATTTTCGCCTTGTCAAGAACGCGGCGAGCGTCGTAACCGCCACTGTACAAGGCGCGCTGATATAATTGTTATTTTAATGTCCGTTACGTCGATATTCGTACTGACAGACATCGAGCTGCTAATTTTTAGGGTTCCGTACACAATGGGTAAAAACGGGACCCTATTACTGAGACTTCGATGTCTGTCCGTCTGTCCGTCTGTTCGTCTGTCCGTCTGTCTCCAGGCTGTATCTCAAAAACCGCTATAGCTAGACTTCTGAAATTTTCACAGATTGTGTATTTCTGTTGCCGCTATAACAACAAATACTAAAAATAAAATAAAATAAATATTTAAGGGGGTTATATTTAATATTTAATATTAATCCCATACAACAAACTTAATTTTTTTGACCTTTTTGGCTCGTAATCAATAATGGCATAACAGCTACGCACTTCAAATTTTCACAATATTTTTAATTTTATCTATAGTCTAATAATTAATAATAAAATTAAAATAGAATAAATATTTTAGGGGGGCTCCCATACAAAAACACAATTTTCGCCTATTTTTCCTCTATAACTGTACGGAACCCTTCGTACGCGAGTCCGACTCGCACTTGGCCGATTATTATGTGATAGCGTCCTTAATACAACTTTATGTATCACATGATCTTACTGCGTAAACTTATCTCACTTATCTATAACTAGATGGCGCCCGCAACAATGTTGCGCCAAAATTCGGTTATCGCGTGGGAACTATACATTTTCCGGGATAAAAAGTATCTTATGTCCTTTCCCGGGACTCAAAGTCTCTCCATGCCAAATTTCAGCAAAATCGGTTCAGCGGTTTGAGCGTAAAAAGGTAACAGACAGACAGACAGACAGACAGACACACGCACAGACAGACACACTTTCGCATTTATAATATTTGTAAGTAAGTATGGAAGTATGGATATAATATGAACTGACTACGAAAATTTATTACTTAGGGTCTTATCCTATTTATCTATGTGGCTATCATTGTGCTATCAATTTCTCGCAAATTGCTTTTCCAACATATCATACATAGAAAGGGATATGGTTTTAGTAAACTTGGAGTGATTATATTTTTTAAATAAATAAGAAAACACAGCTACTACATTGACTTTATCTGCACTCTGCGGACTGCTACTATCATTTATGTAGGCTCAATTCACACTGGCGCAGAGTCGATGCGACTTCTCTGCACCTGTGAGAGAGTGTGAGTTGATCCTTACTGAAATATCTGCAGCAGCGTTGCCAGACGTCCCGATTTTTAAATCAAAATTAAATGTCCCGCGCGGAACAGGTTCAGTCCCGCTTTTCGGGGATAACTCGAACGTATGTGCAGCGTGCTGAGAAAGAAAGGTGATTACAGCGTAATGAATATAATAGTGTGGGAGATTGAGGGATTTTCTATGGTTACTTTTGATATCTATTGTCACGTAAACTTAAGTTAAGACAAATATCGAAAACTTTTGATTTTATACGTTTTTTTACAATTTTTTTTTACAAACCGCTTTTGACGGAAGAATCCCGCTATTTTCACTCAAAAAGTTCCAAAGTCCCGACTTGGCACAAAAAAAATATGGCAACGCTGATCTGCATGTACCTGAGCGCAAAGCACCGTTTACCGCTGTGTTCGCCTCATCCTTCAATGAAATTAAAATCAAAAGGAAAAGCAACCAAAAATTCCACGCGTATCCGTGTTGGGTGTTGACCTTTACAAAAGGATGAACTTAGTTTCATCTTGTTTTTTTTAAAGGTCATCTGAGTAAGGATATTTTTAGCCATGTCTAAAACTTGTTCAATATTCTAAATGTCACTGGGTCTTGTATCTTGTCAGCTGTCGTATAATTTTGGAACGTGAGATCCATACTAATAGATGTCTAGATACAAATTGCTAACATTACATAATATGCGAAATCGTGCGTGTCTGTCTGTTATCTTCACGCTTAAGCCCGGCCGCACATTATCCGAAATTTCTGATCAGAAAAATTCGGACGCCCGCCGGAACGCACTCTGTTCATACATTTTGTTGTGGACCCCGTATACTATCAGAATTCTGACGTGTCAAAATGTATGAGCGGGGCGGGGCGTCCGAATTTTTCTGATCAGAAATTCGGATAATGTGCGGCCGGGCTTAGTCACTTTACCGATTTTAATGAAATTTGTAAGATATCTAGTTTGAGTCCAGGTTAGGAACAAGGAAATTTTATCCAAAAAAAATATGGTGTCTGCATGATAAACTAAACGTTTTTTATCTTGTGCAATTTTCTTATACACTTTTTTCTTCAGGTCAAGATCCGAACTCGAGCAAAGGATGGGGGAGCTACTTGCCGTGGCCGGGTGTGAAGTAAGCCGCGGGGAAATAGTCTGTGATGTTGAAGTACATCCAACTGATGGTGACGAGACAGTATAGGCCAGGGGTCACCAATTAGTTTCGCTCGGAGTCCATTTTTAAGAAATAAAATGACCTTCACGATCCACACATTAAAAAAAAATTAAACAATGTAATTACGGAAATTACAAAGGTATTTATTTACATATCAATGAGAAAAGTGACAATTTTTGTTGCTTGTTTGGAGTGAAATTGGTGCGCTTCTATTGACATTAAATCCTGGAGATCAGTAAGTCGAGACCTCAATTTATTTTTAACGAAGTTCATCTTCGAAAATGCTTGGTCCACACACAATGGGTCGGCGGTCCGGATGCGGACCGCGGTCCGCCATTTGGTGACCCCTGGTATAGGCCATAGGTAGTGTATAGTGCCAGGCCAGAAAGAGGGTACGACTCGGTCAAAGTATCTTGAGACTCACCAACACACGTCTTAATGGTCACCATAGAAATCAATTCTACTATGATTAACATAAAAAGGATGTCTTTCTGCAGAAGAATAGACAAAGTGACAGATTGACATGGAAATCTGTAATATTGTAAACCTAACAACTTTTCTTTCGCATTTCTACTATAGTCATGCTAAATCACGTGACGTGATCAAAAAACTAGTCTCAAGATTTATTCACCGGGTTGTACGAACTAAATGACATTGAAAAGAGATATTGATTTGTA
Organism: Cyaniris semiargus; assembly: GCA_905187585.1. Lineage (NCBI taxonomy): Eukaryota > Metazoa > Arthropoda > Insecta > Lepidoptera > Lycaenidae > Cyaniris > Cyaniris semiargus. Next base: position 7,420,402 of record LR994554.1, on the reverse strand, counting down.
GAGATGAACTCTATTACTACCGAATTCTAATGTCTGCTAATCGTAGGAAAAAAAACGCTCTACATAGACCATCTCTTTTCAAACGTCGATAAACACACTTTATGGCTGGAAATTCCATAATGTAATGATTATAAAGTCTTAATAGTATGATAATCTTATATATAAAATTCTCGTGTCACAATGTTAGTTACTGTACTCCTCCGAAACGGCTTAATGATTTTATCAAATTTTATATGCATATTCAGTAGGTCTGAGAATCGGCTACTGGCTACTTTTTATATTGATAAGTGCATTTGTTGAATAAATAATAGTAAATTATTACAACTCGAGACTGACGGCGACCATTGTTTGAGCAACGGGATAGCGATGGACGTTGCCATGGTACCATACTTATTTAGTCACTTCAATAAAATAATAAAGAACTACATTACAACTAAAAATATTTTATATGGCAATACAACGTTTGCCGGGACAGCTAGTAATATATCGACACTGGAAATATCACTTAACGTAAGGGACATTTTGGCGAAAATGAGTTAAGTATATATATCATTGGATTCAGAATTTCGAGCTCTATCATTTGGCATACTTGAAATTCTTCAATCGTTAAAAAATGTCCCTTACAGTACACATTTTTGAAAGTCTAGACAGGTTTTATTCTAAAAAAAATCATTTAACGGACGTAAATATTTTTACGTGTTAAAAAAAATAACGTAAATGCTTCTAAAATACAATTCAGTCCCTTACGTTAACCTTTAGCTTAGTACAATTCTCTTTACATGTCCTTTACGTTAAGAACTGAGACATAATTGTCATAGCTTCACTGAAATTGAAATATACATGAGACAGATCGAATTTTTAGAGTAGTAGTGGTAGTAGCTGTAGCCTCTACTTAGAATTTAGATCGTCGTTCGATAGGTTTTGCAACCACTTGAGTACAACTTGAGTGATTGCTATTATACGAAAGCCTATTTAATTTTGCAAAATATCGTAAATCTATATTATTATTTTTCACACTTTCTCGTTCGAACAGACCTATATTTTCATTTACTTATTCGAACTTGTTAAAGGGTCATTTAGGAAATGTCAGTAATATTATACCACTTCAATTTCATTAGTTCGAACTAAGGCTGGTTTGTCACGCGAACCATCGGTACGGATCGCTCCGTATATATGCAATATGCATTACGCTATATGGAGCGTTTTAGAGTAATGCGGAGTGGTCTGTACGGACCCGTCCGCATTACTCAGGCAAGACCACACTAAAGCGATACGACACGAGTCACGACTAGGTAAAATACGCGTATTTTACGGTAATTTATATAAATTACGGTAAAATTACCGGCTACGTATGTATGCAGAATGGTGATATGACGGCGGGCGGGGCGAGCGTGTTGCAAGTTGCAACTTGCGTACTGCGTGCGCGTCGCACGGTGTGACGTTGCCGATTAGTGCTGTTTGCCATAGTATTTTGCGCTGTTGCGACTTGTTTACAGTTGACGACACTCGACAGAGCATACAGCAAGCCGGCAGGCTGGCTATTATGTTGTTTTGACTTACTGCACTAGACTTGCATTAAGTAACCTGTTTAATTGTTTATATCCCCATTCTTAATGAAAATTATGCCACGAAATCAAATCTTTTTTTACCCAATTTTACCGTAATTTACCGTAAAATATAATATTTTACGTAAAATATCGTAATTTACCGAATTTTACGAAAGTAATTTTACCGCTTTACATCCCTAGTCACGACTCACGACGCGACACTTTACGGTCCATAGAACCAACGTTAGTAAAACGTCAGTTGTATGGAACGTGATGTGTCGCGTCGTGTCGTGTCGCGTAGTGCGGTCTCAGCTTAAGTTTGAATCAAACAGTTAAGCTAGAAACAAATTATCGGACGCATCCATAAGTCGCGGCTGATGGATGCGGCTTAACAATGTGCACGGTTCATCCGCGGACATCCGCAGATGCAAAAACATCCAGCCAGCCAGATTATTTTCGGACGTCCGAACGCTCAAGGTCGCGTCCGCCACTTATGTCAGACAATGTGCACAGTTTAGTGTATTTTGTTAAAACTAGATAGAAACAAGCCGCATCCGAGGAAAACGTCCGAGGACAACGTCCGATAATTTGTTCCCAGCTTTAAACACCGATGGTTGCGATATATCAGTCTCTAGTTTCACAAGCGCACTTTTGCTTTTTCTTCGTCTCGTGTATGAGTAATGACACAAAATTTTGTAAATATTGCAATTGCATTCGGCCTCGAAATACGAATTGTACTCGCGCTCTTCTTAGATGTTACGCAATTAAAATATTGAAAGTATTTTAGACTTAAATATTCTGTGCTATTTATGAATATTAAATGTGTATTGAAACAATAAAATATGTGATTAAAAGTCTGATTTTTATTTAGTCTACAATGAAATTTATGATATAAATCTATAAGAAATCTATGAAAAAGTTTACGTATATATTCTCATCTCTGCCTAGGCCCAGATGAGAATATACGTAAACTTTTTCAAGAATATACGTAAACACATAGGTGTGTCGCTATCACGTATGTATCTATCAAGAAGGTAATGTCTAAATGCCTAAATTGTAATTAAAATATATAAAATGTAGTATTAAATAGATGCGAATATGTTTGAATTGACCCTTAAAGGAGTAATGCGGACGGGTCCGTACGGATCCGTCCGCATTACTCACAACGCTCCTTAAAAGCTTAATATAGATCGGTCTATACAGAGCGATCAGTACCGACGGTCCGCGTGACACTAAAACTAGACTAAGGAGTAATGCGGACGGGTCCGTACGGACCCCTGCACCCGCACAGAAGCAGAAACCACAGAGTTTCCATGTCAAAGACAAGCTGTTTAAATTCTGAAAATTGTACAACGTTTTGTTTAATTAAGTTGTATGCGGTTAAAACGGCACGGTTCTCAACGGCGGATTTTTTTTCTGACTAGTCTGGGGTTATATCCTTCTTTCAGTGTTCAGTTGCTGGCTGAAAATGACGAAAAAGAAAACTTTTGTTTCCGGTCGTTGATGTATTATTTCAGTCGTAATAAATATAATTTATCTGGATTTTTTAACGGCCTATTGAGAATTGATAGTATTTAAAACAGTGTTTAATGCAGCAATATAATTTAATATTTAAAAGTGATATAACGAGATATTATTTAAAATAGAAGTGCATTTGACTTATTGATTTCATTTCCCGGGAGAACATACGAAGCGCATGCTCGAAAATTCACTTGGAAAATTCGTGACTACGACTGCGAAAGGTAAGTGCCTTGTAAATATTAATCTACACCCTTTTATCATCTTTTATCATATTGTAAGTTTGCGTGAAATTATTTTATAAATCTGTCATATTATTTACGTTGCGGTATATCCTTATTCGATTACGTACTCTACATATTTTTTTGTTCGATGCATTAGAGATCAATGATATAATTTTCTCCAAGTCTAAATACCGGTAAATACTATAATTCTTCACTACAAACACTTTAGAATACCTATCTTTTACGGTGTACTCTACACAGAGATCTTTCAAGAACTTTATAACTTGTTACTATTGAAATGGGACTCATTCTTATTCGTCACATTTTATTCAAAGACGCACGTATCGATTATTTTCTATTAAACAAATCTTAAGTCGAATTCTTTTACTCTACATAAAAAATAAGCTTTAGCATTTAGTAGTTCTGTATTTTTCTTTTGCCTCGTTCTTGTGTGATTACATAGTCTAAAAAATGCGTTCTCCAGGCTCCATGTAGATGATTAAATTTGCCAAATTTTTTATGCATTTTATAGTGCTTCATTGTGATAGAATGAAATGCCGGGTGGTAGTGACACCCACGATTGCACAAGATGGTGGCTGCATTCCCCCGGCGAGACCATGTGCGTCTCGAGTGGTGCATGTGCGGTGTGCCACGTACTCGAATGCGACACACGAATTCTAATTTTGCAAGCAAAAGCATGTCGTTCGCAGTGCGTCTGTTTAAATGCATATAGAATAGCTTTCTAAATTTAGCCAGAATTCATTAGCATCCCGAGATAATAACCGTCGTAATATATCGACTTTTAATTCCAAGTACACAATCGATAGAGAATTTTCGTCTCTACGTTTGTCTAAGAAAATACGGGGTCACTTCATCGTGTTTGCTCAATCGTTTCGAGTAATTTTTTTACGGTCTCAAATATATGCACAAGTACGTGTCTAGTCGGTCTATATTCGGCTGGAAGGCTGGGTGTATCGATAGGCCGGGTCCGGACGTCCTGCGCACGCTCGGAGCGTCCCGGAGATTCGGTGCCGGCTCAATCGAAGCCTCTCCGCCTAGTGCATTTAAGTCGCAGAGCAACCTTTGTCAGAGATATTTTATCTGAAAGTGATGCGAACTGAATAAAGTACCGATTTGTTTCCCCGAATACATACCTAAGGTAGGTAGAGTCAAGAAATTAAGATAATTTGATTATGGAATATATATTTTTTTTGTCTTTGTTTAGTGTAATGCGATAACATGACTTGAGTTTTTTTAGCAGAAAGCGATTTTTGAATTTTTTTAATGCAAGGATCAATGCGAGAGTAGCTGTAGGCTACAGCATCTCCGTTGGGCGTTTTACTTGCGGTAGAGTTGTGAATGCACGTTGCATTTTGTATTAATATGGGCGTGTGTCTGTCGCAAAATCGATACTCAATTATTGAAATTTATAAAGAATCATTGCTGGCTCTCATATCATATATGTATGTATCTCGTGTACAGAACAGTATATTGTTATATCTCTCTACATTTATATGGTACTGAAATCTTAGGCGATGGCTCTGTATCACGCAATGCCCGCATGTCGCACGTTGTTAGGTAGATAATATTTTTTCTCGACTCTATGCGTTATGTTTCATAGGTAATTCGTTCCATGATTTACGTAGACCATAGTGCCAAATATTATGTTCTCACAACTTGAATATAAACTTAATAATAATAAGAAATTTTTGCACTAATTACTACTGAGTACTGGTAGAGCCATGTAGACTTAATAACCGTCCCCGTTCTCGGTAATGAGCTTTTAATAAACAGTCAGCTCTTACATATATCTTTAGAATTTTACTGAATTTCTATCAAGTGCCTCTACATGTTAAGTCCCTTTAGCTCGACCGATACTTTACTCGTACTGATACTTCGTATTAAAAAAAAATATGTTAAAAAGTTTCTGAATACATTTACTTGTAGAGAATAATAATTTTTAAGTTTAGCAGGAAGTAAAATCATGTGACATTCTTGTACTATGAGCCTCTTTCCAGGTGTAAATTAATTTCTAGTTGTATTTCACGTTGATATTGAGTCTTGAGACGCGATAATATCCGTGTTGTTTTGTCGCATTTCCAATTCTGAAGGTTAATATATTTCCGCACCTTCTATTTAATGTACTCAAATACTTAATAATATTATTTATATTTTCAAATGTTTCAAATGTAGATAGCCGATAGGCATGTCTATCAAAGCGCTCGGAAGACCGCAGGCCGAGTTCCAGCAGGCCGCGCGCATGCCGTGCACTATTTACACGAACCGTTTCGACGCACTTTGACCCCCCTGTAGCTCAGTGTCTATTGCGAGTGCAAACATAAAATTAAACCTATGTAATTATATACTAATACTTAAGCAGTATACCCAATTTCATAGGTATAGCTTCCGTAGATCCTGAAATATGTCCCTGTAAAAATAGCTAATTTTGGCACTCATTCACTCACTCACTCACTGACCGGTAACCAAAACCTCTAGGCCACTTCCAATTGTCCTAGCGTTATGAAATTTGGCACACAGGTCGTGTGTTATATGTATGTAGATTAACAAAAAATTAAGAAATTAAAGAAATCAGTTAAGCGTGAGTCGGCTCATCTACGAACTTTAGATAAAAATTCTTATGTACCAGTAATACAACGAGAATACGATGAGGAGGGTGGGAGGAGGAGAGGGGGGGGGTATAAAATATTATCATGTTTCACACTGTATAGCTTATTAAATAAATAGTTTAACAAATACCACTAGCGCCATCTATCGAAAGTATTGTTTATATCGGGCGTGGCACAAAAAGAAAAAAATAAGTATGATTTCTTGAAAAAAAGTATTGAAATCCCACCAAAAACATACCTGTTAAAAAGGGGCCAAGGTCCTATCGGCTAATTTTTGGCCTAAAAAAAGAGTTGAAATCCAATCCAATGCCAAGTTTAGATCGATGCACTTCATCGATCGTAATCATCTTCATCAACAGCCTGATCCATAATACTTCTAAATTTGAACTTCGCAGGTTTTCGTGCTATACGTAACACTTGTATAATTAGATAATATTTATATAATTAAATTAACCTGCCAAGTTCAAATTAGAAGTATTATGGATCAGGCTGTTGATGAAGATGATTACGATCGATGAAGTGCATCTAAACTTGGCATTGGATTGGATTTCAACTCTTTTTTTAGGCCAAAAATTAGCCGATAGGAACATTTTAACAGGTATGTTTTTGGTGGGATTTTAATTATTACTCTAAAATGTAGAGTTCCTACAAACTCCCCTTCAGTTTCAAGTACCTGGATATGGTGTACCTACGGTTAGCGTCGCTACGTATTTATCTCTCTATTAAATAATTATTTTCGTGCCTGATATCATAAAGGGAGCGTCAATAAATTTAACAGATGATTTAAATCTATTTAATAATACTCTACCTTCTAGCGCAGTCAAATAAAAAACCTTCTGCCTTCTATCTACTAAATGTGCCTACATTTTTCTATCACAGATTAATATGTCATTTTTCTTTTACTACTTTCTTACATGGCTAATATATTGCATTGTCTTTCACAGATTAATATTTCACACGCCGCGGTACAACCGGAACAATGGGTAAGGAGAAGACTCATATCAACATTGTGGTGATCGGCCACGTGGACTCGGGCAAGTCCACCACCACCGGCCACCTCATCTACAAGTGCGGTGGCATCGACAAGCGAACCATCGAGAAGTTCGAGAAGGAAGCCCAGGAGATGGGCAAGGGGTCCTTCAAATACGCCTGGGTCAGTTCATATGATATACCTACTTGTCATTATGTCGCCGATAGAGGTACACTTTTTAATTTTATTGGTAAGTGATCGGCCGAATACTTGGATATCTTTGGGTTTTGGCGATCTTACGGTACCCGGCCATAGGGATATTCTCTATCTCTATTACGGTCGGCTTTGTATAGTTTGTTTTACACTAGCGGCAGCAGCCTTTATTTGGCAGTGTTTGTTTGTCACTTCGATGATCATTATTTTGTGCTGCTACAAATTTTTACATAATTTATGAAATTCCTATTTTTTTTTATTTACATTAGGTACTGGACAAGCTGAAAGCTGAGCGCGAGCGCGGTATCACGATAGACATCGCTCTGTGGAAGTTCGAGACCGCCAAATACTACGTCACCATCATCGACGCCCCCGGACATAGAGACTTCATCAAGAACATGATTACTGGCACCTCGCAGGTAAATTATTATCTACATTTTAACAGTAATGTAGTGACACCTAGGAGCCACTCATTGCAATCGATTGTTTCGGTTTACGGCAAATCAAATGGGTGCTTGGAAAATAACTTCTATTTCATTAGGTCGACGATTTAAGGCCATTTTTTAAAGACAGGGTGGCTAGATTACTATTAAATACAAAGAAAAAGAGATAATATTATTGTTATCATGTAAATTTTTCCCGTAGACGTAGTTGTATTTTCGGGTCGATGGCGAGACTGCAAAACTGGTCCGTAATCCGTATACCTGGTTAAGAATCTTGAATGATGAATTGGAATAAAATTGTAAAGCTTTCATTTTAACAGATAAATAAATTCATGACATACGGGCTACGGCCTACGGGCATCAGGTCTACGGATTGATTTAAAAATATCATCGGATGTAAAGGTAGACTCTCGTATGGGAAGAGGTTTGCGGCGACGTAGAGACGCCAGACGTTGCTTGGACGTTGCCATGGTAACGTCACTGGCCACGTCGCGATGGCGTCCCGATGTGGATGGCCCTTAGCAGGGCCGGTTTTAGCACTATCAGCGCCCTGGGCGAGATTTCTTCGGTGCCCATGGTGCTGATAGTGCTGAAAAAATTTGGTGCCCCTTTTGTTTGCTTTCAGCGCCCCTTTTTATCCGGCGCCCCGGGCGGTCGCCCAGCGTCGCCCCCCCCCCCTAACGCCGTTACTGGCCATTAGTCGTGATCCTTCGGCTGGGTTAGACATAACGCGACCAAATTACATAGACCCGTCTATGAATAACTTCTCTGATAGTATATTGTATGACACAACAGGCGGATTGCGCCGTACTCATCGTGGCGGCGGGTACGGGCGAGTTCGAAGCCGGCATCAGCAAGAACGGGCAGACGCGCGAGCACGCGCTGCTGGCCTTCACGCTCGGCGTCAAGCAGCTCATCGTCGGCGTCAACAAGATGGACTCCACCGAGCCGCCCTACCACGAGGCCCGCTACGAAGAGATCAAGAAGGAGGTCTCGTCCTACATTAAGAAAATCGGTGAGTATTCGGTGGGATTGGCTTGTATAAGGAACAGCGAGCGTTGAATCCTTGCTCTAGTTGGTAGAACATTGGTTTGCATTCGAGAGGTTGCATAATGCATATTTCATCCTAGGCGTGCATCGAGACTTTCCAGATCTTAAGTATACATATCTACCTACACAAGGAAAACGTAAGGAAACCCACTCATGGGTGGTTCTAGATAATTGACCGGTTCATTCTTCTGGACTAGGCCGACACTATGTTGTGAGAGTGCTATAAATATGTTAGAGTCAGCATCAAACACAATTGAGAATTTAATGGGTAGGTTACAAATTGTTATACTTATTAGTGTTTGTGGCTAATAGGATTACACGACGATTATGCATGCAGTCACAATTTAATATGCTACCTACCTGTAACATCATATTAATATGTGATAATATCTTTTAGGGTTTCATACACAATAAGAAATCCTACAGTTTCATTATAATTACCTAGATAGAGTTCATACATAATATTATACTGTCTCTATACTCTCTATCTCATTTTATGTAATGTAAATCTTCGTTTTTCTATTGAAATGACAGTATGAACAAGCACTATTAACGAAATGACACACCACCCCGTACAGACCTACAACGAAATGCATGGATGACAATGTCATACAGGCGTATATTATGCTGGCTTCTCACGGCGCGTAATATCACGAGCCGTGCCGCGCCAGCGCGAGCCACGCGCCGTGTGAAGGGGGTGGCTCGAGGTGGCGCGGGATGGCTCGAGGTGGCGCGGGATGGCTCGAGCAGGCGCGTCCGATCCGATTGAAGTCGGTAACTTCAAAGGCGCAGCTCGAGCGGCTCGTGATATTACGCGCCGTGAGTACGGATAGCGCGGACTCGCCTGTTGGCTCGTGCTCGCTCGTACAAATCGGCTCGGCGCGGCGCAGCTTGTGATATTACGCGCCGTGAGAAGCCAGCGTTATGCGAAACAGCTATATATTGTGACTCAAAATAACACTTACGACGAACGAAATTCCTTAAATTTCTTCTGCCATAAGCAAAATATTAACTACTTAGATGACAATATTGTCAGAACATATAAAATGGTACCGTTATTTTTAAATTGGGCCACTCGCCAATCCATGTAGATCTGTAAGCTGCACTGTAACCATGCCTAGAAGACATAATTATTATGTAAAGTTTATAAGGCAAAATAATATGCCAATTTATAAGTACATTATGGTCTCTGTTCTAAAATTTAATCTCAATATTGTAAAAAGACTTCAAGAATTATATGCACCACAAATTGACGTTAATCGCACTCTGTCAGGGTACAACCCGGCGACGGTGGCGTTTGTGCCGATCTCGGGCTGGCACGGCGACAACATGCTGGAGCCGTCCGACAAGATGCCCTGGTTCAAGGGGTGGACCATCGACCGCAAGGACGGCAAGGTCGAGGGCAAGACGCTCATTGAGGTAAGCAACTTTTTTTTAAATAAGGGGGGCAAACGAGCAAACGGGTCACCTGATGGAAAGCAACTACGACGGTAGTTAAAAATTATCAAAATTAAAATTTGACCTATCTAATACATAAGCAATAAGCTCTATAATTAAATGCGAAAGTATGTTTGTCTGTCCTTCCTGCTTTAACTTCTAAACGGATTTAGATAAAATCGGGAATGGCCATTTTTTCGGGACCCGGGAAAGCAAATATTATTGTATATTTTTTTATTGCGACAGAATATGCGGTTACCTCGCAATGAGCCAATCAAATACTTATAACTAAATAATAATTTAATTAGTACTGACAAGGCGTGGTTTTTATGACTAAAGATGTTTGCGAAACTCAACCAGTTTTTGCCTTCATGAATCACGATTGTCAATAAGTTATTATGTAACGGTGCTGTCTGCCGATATAAGTTATGAGTTTATGACACAACATAATATTGTTTTTGTATCGACCCAGTTATTATCACATAATGCATAGGTACTAGCGTCACAAAATAACCATATACCTAAACTGTTAATATTATCTTTCTTTTACTTCCAACGAGACAATAATTTATAATATTATTGGTTTTCGGGCAAAGCCTGCAAGTGTTTTTGTCGTAGTCATCTGGCTTAAACTGCTATTTGATTGAATGACTAGCGCGCTCATTGAATATTGAATGACTTGGCCGAACGTTGATTGAACAATCGTCACTCAACGTCCAACTGTTTAGCGGATTGTAACATAGCCCTTTGACGTTAGTAGTCAAGACATTGAATGTCACAGTCGACGACTTGACGAGTTGTCCTTTCGTCGTTTTATTAAAAGTTTGTGAACGCACTAGTCATTCAATTAAATAGCAAACTGACCAGATGATTGACCACATATTGATGATCTATCCACTCCTTATTTCTTGGAAAGCGCTCATTTTAGTTTATTTTTTTCATTCTTTGAACTCGATTTGAGGAACCCATATTATTTCGGTGTTTTTTAAGCAAAGTGGCGTCCAAATAAAAAAAAATTGTCTGCAGGCTCTGGATGCGATCCAGCCACCGTCGCGGCCGACGGAGAAGCCTCTACGCCTGCCTCTGCAGGACGTGTACAAGATAGGTGGGATAGGCACCGTGCCTGTGGGAAGAGTCGAGACCGGCATACTCAAACCAGGTATAGCTACCCAGCAGGAGTCCTTGATTAATGTTCGGTTTTTGCGCTATCTTGACGTTAGCCAATCAGAGGCGCTAGTGGATAGATAAGTTCTCGTCAAATAGGTACCTGAGAAATCGGGTGATCTTCATTGGAAAGTAGCGGGTGCCAGATACTGGATGCTGGACTGAATTGAAATACAGCGCTGCAGGTCCGGCGCGTATCAATTAAATGTTACACTACATAAAACACTACACTTCTTTTCAAATTTCAATACAGTTAAAAGTATGCCAGTGTGATGTGTTCAGGTTACGTAGTAACTATTTAGTAATCTGTGGTTCAGGTATGGTGGTGGTGTTCGCACCGGCCGCCATCACCACGGAGGTGAAGTCCGTGGAGATGCATCACGAGGCGCTGCAGGAGGCCATGCCCGGCGACAACGTTGGCTTCAACGTGAAGGTATACTGCCATAGTGCCATAATATTATACACTATACAGTTTTGTTTGTTTAACGCCTCCGTGGTCCAGTGGTTAAGAGCGTGGCTCATGACTCGAAGGTCGTGGGTTCGATTCCCGCGTTGGAAACATGTTATTTCCAAGTTTGGTTAGGACAATGCAGGCTGATCACCTGATTGTCTGACAAGATGATCCATGCGTCGGATGGGCATGTAAAAAGTCGGTCCTGCGCCTGATCTCTCGCCAGTCGTGGCGAGAGATCAGGCATCTCTCGCCAGTCGTGTCGGTCGTCCGTCCCACTGGGTTATGAGAGTAAAGGAATAGAGAGTGCTCTTGTGTACTGCGCACACACATGGGCACTATAAAAAATCACTCCTGCGTAACTGGCCTGGTTTCAATGAAACCGGCCACCGTCACCGAAACCGGTGTGGGAGTTATTATTTTATACAGTTTGTTTACAAAATTCACTACAACAAAATAATTCAAAAAACCTTTGTGGTATCATATTACATTGCGCTGTCTAATGCACCGCACCAGGTTCACCAAATTAACATAATACATATTATTTCGACTCACTGTCTAACAAATTCACTGGCGACAAACAGCCAGAGCTGGAAACAGACAAACAACCAAAAGATGATGAATTATAAATACCTTTCTAAAAATAAATGTTAAATAAACCTTTCGTTTCAGAACGTATCAGTGAAGGAATTGCGCCGTGGTTACGTGGCCGGTGACTCTAAGAACTGCCCGCCCAAGGGCGCCTCTGACTTCACCGCCCAGGTAAAATATTGTGTGCTAAAGCACGTCTAGCGACCGTTAAAGTCGTTTCCGCAGAACTTAAGAGTTCTTAGGTAAATTGGTTCCTAGGTAATGATAATTGTCATGGAAGGCTCATTGTCACTTAAAATGACTATACGCCATTAAAATAATGTTGTTGGTGTTAGGTGATCGTGCTGAACCACCCGGGTCAGATCAGCAACGGGTACACGCCGGTGTTGGACTGCCACACCGCGCACATCGCCTGCAAGTTCGCCGAGATCAAGGAGAAGTGCGACCGTCGTACCGGTCAGTATACACCAAAACATTCATTTATTATTTTTCTTTAAAATGACCTCTCTTGAGGAACAGCCAGTGATATGGACGACATGCAAATACTGTTGGGGTTTTTAAGATTATATATTTGTTACTGAAGCCTGAAGCCTCCTCCGAAGCTGATAGTAATCGAAATTTCAACTGCTTCAGCTAGCAGAGGCCCTAAGATCCGATTCATACAGAGCTCGGCCTTCGACACTGTCCACTGCAAACCCTGGATGAATGAATACGTGGGAGAGCCATGCTTCGGCACGAATGGGCCGGCTCGACCGGAGAAATACCACGTTCTCACAGAAAACCGGCGTGAAACAGCGCTAGCGCTGTGTTTCGCCGAGTGAGTGAGTTTACCGGAGGCCTAATCCCCTACCCTATTCCCTCTTAAAAGGCCGGCAACGCACTTGCAGCTCTTCTGATGCTGCGAGTGTCCATGGGCGACGGAAGTTGCTTTCCATCAGGTGACCCGTTTGCTCGTTTGCCCCTTTATTTCATTAAAAAAAAAATGTGTCGAAAAAATCTTATTGGCAGTTTTCGTAACTACACAGCCACCAGACGTCGCTTTGTGTGTGTCTGCGTTTTTTGGCTAAAGAAATATCGAAAATCCCCATTCAATACACAATGGACTTAATCATCTAAAGTTATTTCATGGTCAGTTACGGCCACATACGGTTAACCGTCGTGTCCTTGCGCTTATTTTGATATAACTTGATATGATGCAGGCAAGACGACTGAGAAAGACCCGAAGTCGATCAAGTCTGGCGACGCGGCGATCGTGACGCTGATGCCGACGAAGGCGCTGTGCGTCGAGTCCTTCCAGGAGTTCCCGCCGCTCGGCCGCTTCGCCGTGCGCGACATGCGCCAGACCGTCGCCGTCGGCGTCATCAAGGTGCGGGGAAATTGTTATACTTCGAATGGATATAAGTGCATACTTTAGTTTCAACATACCAATTCTATTTCCTGATATATTTTATTCGAGTGTTTCCGGAGAAGATTGTAATATCGTATTACTAACATTGCCCGCTAAGGATCTTCACATAAAGGTGACACCGCACAAGTCGTAACGCTCTAGAGTCTAGCGCATCGGTGCAACGCGACAAGGCACAAAAGTATTGTAGGATGCGAAGTGTTGCGTTGTTTTGATGTAATGCAGCTACGCCTAGTGCGGTTACGCCTTAAAATGCCCTATATCATTAACTTTTTCAATTTCAGAGCGTCACCTTCAAGGAGGTCACTACGGGTAAAATCACAAAGGCCGCCGAGAAGGCCCAGAAGAAGAAATAACTACGGGGCAGTTCACTCGTATCAGCGCCGCTCGGTGTGGGCCGCGGCGCGGAGTCCGCGCGGCGGCGCGCGGCGGGCGGCCCCGCGCCCCCCTCCCCCTTGCAGCTGTCGTGTCGTAGTCGCGTGCACCCCCTAGCGCACCGCCTAAGGAGCTTCTTCACTGGTGACGTCACTCTCGTTCCCGATACGTGCATTTATCACAAGATACTCGATAAGTTTATTCGTTTTAGTTACGCTTACGTGTTAAGTTTATGTCTTTGTGATTATTTTAGTCGTAAGTTGCTCGTCGAGTTTGAGTTTCCGTATCTGAAGGCTCGTTACGTTTTATTTTTTCATCGTAAGGAGTTTAGGAGGAAAAGTAGCGGGGAGTTGAATTTTTAAACCGTTATGTGATCATCGCTCCAGATTCGTGGTTTTTTTTCCACCGCTAGAATCGCTCTCGGTCGTCTAGAACATCTTCCTGAATATGTAATGCACGTTCTAGTCCTCTGAACCGAGACGTTTTTTTTCTTATTCCTATCTACCCATGATTTTTTGGGCTTTTGTGAAAAATGTGTTTTATACCTAAGTATGAATTAGTGGTGAGTTTTATTAAGATTTTTAAATATCAATATTGAATTAACAGTTGATTGAGGAAATTGTATTTAGAAAAGTGTGATCAAAGATTCGGCGGTAGTCGGTTATGAACTGGCACCATTGTTTGAATATAGTGATGGCATAATTAAGCGTTTAAAACGTTTTAGGCACCTCTGAGGAAAGTAGAAGTATTGTAGGTAAAAATAAATTTTCGTTCCTAGTTTAAAAAGAGACCTAAATGTTAACACCTATTTATTATAGGTAATGTAATGTTATATAAGGGTTTAAACATTCAATTTATATTTCCATACTGAATTTAACATATTTTCACAGTAAGTACGGAATAACTCGAGAATTTTATTAAGCTAAATGTATCTTTGTAATTTTTTCAATAATTTTGTAAAGACCTCGATCCTGATATAACCAATAAAGAAGCTACTGGTATAATGTTGTTTTATTTTCAGATTAATTTTTAAAATTTATTCTAATTACTTTGTGTGTTCAGATACGAGGGCAGCACTGAAAATTTCGGGAATCAAGGAATTGTTGTGTACATTACTATTTAAAAATGTATTTATTGCTTTTCGAAGTTTTTTCCGCGAAATTTGACACATTTTTCCATACGATGGAACCAATCATTGAAGCAACCATTCCATTCCGAAGTTGGGGTCTCCAAAATGGCCGTTTTGTAAGCGTCCACAGCTTCTTCAGGTGATGAAAATCACTGACCACGCCTTTTATTCTTTATTTTAGGGAAAGTATAGAAATAATTATGGCTTAGGTCGGGGCTGTACGGCGGATGGTCTAATAATTCTATGTTTTCTTGCTCTAAAAACTCTTTTGTTCTGTGCGCGGTGTGAGAACTCGCATTGTCGTGATGGAGGATGATGCGGCGGTTGCAGTTCTCTTTACGGAGTTCAGAAACGACCTGTGGCAAACAAATGCTAGCATACCATTCTGCATTAACCGTTCTTATTCCCTCAAGAGGAATTGTCGCAACATGGCCGGTTTTGGAGACAAACATGGCTACCATTTTTTTGCAACACTCCGTGAACGAACAATTTTTGTTGGCTTTAACTCATTTTCGAACACCCAAACTCGTGACTGGTTTTTTGTTTCGGATTCGTACGCATATATCCAGGATTCGTCATCTGATTCGATGTTGTATACAGCATTTGAGGATCCTGCGTGGAATCTTTCGAGAGTTCTGAGTTTCTGACGCACCAAGTAACGCGAGCCGCTTTTTGCTCTTCACCATGAAGCTAATACAAACTTTGTTTTAGCTCCGTGCTCTTCACACTTCACAGAGCAAATGCGGTATCCATCGGGAAAACAACTTTTTTAAACCTAATTGTTCATGCAAGATTATTTGTATTTGACTCATGCCAATGCAATGTCTAAAGTTGCCTGAATTTCGCGGTATGTCACATGTCGATCTTCAATTTGTGTGATTGTCAATACACTGTTTTTGTGTTTTTACCACTTCGAAAGTCATAATAAATCATCGCTCTAGAATTTTCAAGTCAATTCCATTTTCTCAACGACTAAACAAGTTTGACAAGACTGTAGCAGTACACGACACAACTGATGGAAAGCAACTTCCGTCGCCCATGGACACTCGCAGCATCAGAAGAGCTGCAGGTGCGTTGCCGGCCTTTTAAGAGGGAATAGGGTAATAGGGTAGGGGAAGGTAGGGAAGGGAATAGGGGAGGGTAGGGAAGGAAATAGGGAAGGGTAGGGAAGGGAAAAGGGTAGGGGATTGGGCGACATCTTTATATTTTTTCCCTAATATTCGTGAACGGCTATCCAAACATTGGATGGATATTGATCACTGCGTTTCTCAATTCCTGACCGGTCATTGATATTTTAAGGCCCAACTTTACGGATTTAAACTAGTAGCATCACCCATGTGCGAGTGCTCGACCGAAAGCAACATGTTAGAACAAACCGCTCATCGTGTTCTCTGGGAGTGCAGTCTCTGGCAGGACGAAAGAACTACAATGCTAAACAACCTACTCTGTACAGCTGGAGTCGCATACTATGCGACTCCAGCTGTACAGAGTAGGGTACGGTGATCTCGTGGATCTTCCTTGAGGTTGTGCCTTCAAGAGCTTTTGTCATTATTATTATTGGCAACAGTCTAACACAATAAATTAATTATTTAGCTCTAGCTTAGTAGTCACTATTATTATTAACGTTTATTCCCGTGGTGCTTCCCCCTTCAGTTCTTTGAATTTCGGTCACTGCAACTTTGTGCTGTCTCCCGCTTTGTATAGGGAGGGAATCTGGAATTCTTCCTACTCCTATTTTCGTCTGATTAATTTCGTTGCGGGTCCCAAGACAGCTTTACTATGTGATATGTCCCTCGGGCTCCCTGAGATCATACCAAAGGATTTTCATGATTGGAAACCGCTGTAGATCCTGGCGACACAGGAGATACAGTTGTGGGAATGTGATGTAGGCCAAAGTCCGTTTAGAAAAGTATTCTAAACATATGCTACCAAAAAGTAAGATTTTGCACCAAGGTATACCATATTCCGGGAGGTGCTGAGAGAACTTCTAACTTCTAGATGCAAGTTTAGGGGTACGGAAAGCATAATTGCTACTATGCAAATTACATTCATCATCATTATCACTACCATAAACCAATTATACTATGCATCGTCCCTTGATGACCCTATTATTATTTGTACTTTTTATAGTCTTTTAGATCGAGACTCGAGTTTGTCGAGCGATTTGTTCAATAATTATAGATATTATTGTTTTTTAAGTATCTATATTATTTAAACTTGTTGCTACGGTTACCAAGAAGGCAGTATGATCGTGAAATCTACGAGGTGTGTAACTTCTCAAAATGTTCATGAAAACTAATGGTGATTTTTAGTTTTAGAAGAAGTTTTCTAAGCATATGTTACCAAAAAGTACGATTTTGCACCAAAGTATATCATGGTCCCGAAGGTGCTGATAGAACTGCTATCATCTTATACAGGTTGTTACAGTTCTTTTACAGTAAACTATACAGGTGTAACAAAACTAGGTGATAATACTTTAGGGTCAGTATGTGTTGCTTTTAGAGAGTTCACTGTAAAAGTAGCAGCGCCGATAGACCAAATTTTTCTTTCACTTTTATATGGGCAAGCGCCCCAGCGTCACGAGGTTCCCCATACAAACGTGAAAAAAAATTTTGCTCTTTCAGCGCTGCTACTTTCACAGTAAACCGACTACGAGGAGCATAGGTATACACACCCTAAAGTATTATCACTTGGTTTTGTTACACCCTGCGGATACGAGTTTGGAAGTGTCATAGAAAATGAGGTTCAAAAATCTCCGAAAATAGTGGGGACTCATACAGTGCTTTGCTTTGTCGTGATAGTTCTTGTTGGCAACATTATGAAAAAACAGTTCAAAGTTTAAAATTGTTTCTATTGTCCCCGTTTTACGGTATTAAATTAATTAAAATAGTTAATTAAACAAAAATCCACTGACCTCCATTATACAAGTGTATATTGGAGGTCAGTGCAAAAATCAGACAATTAGAAGGAAGAACAAACGTCATTTATGCACGAACAAACATTAAATGAATATTATAAGGTCTACCAGAATCTGATGGCAAAAAGTGAGAAAGTAAAATGACTAGCAATACGGGGGTAATTGAAATAAAACATTTTGATCCGTTTATTTTCCTATAGCGGCTGATTCTGTGTGTTAAACATGCAAATATAAAAATTTATCCAATGATCAAGGATATTTTTTAAAAATCTGCTGTCAAAAATTCTGGTAGACCTATAATTATAATAGGCTACTTGACCTATATTTAATTTCATTGAACTAATGCTAATATTTCTAGTAGAACTTGGCCTAGGAAACCGTATTTCACCCTTATCATCAAATAAAAGCTTATGATTGATAAATAAAGTCGATTTGAAAATATGATTTTATAAAAATATGATTTGTACTGACGAAAACGATTTTGCGGTACTTCCGATTTGGATGTGACGTCATCACATTCGTAATTTAATATCTTTTATTTATCGCGCTCGTTATATGTAAGTTTTTTTGTACATAAATAATAAGAATAAGCCTAGAAAGATGTGTAAAATATATTTTCTTGAATAGTTCAAGTAGAACATCAGTTTTATTATATTATCTCCATTTATTGTAGTTGGGAAATGAAATGGCCAAAACTTTTCTCTGAAATTTAGTGGGTTTTAAAAGATGCTTTAGGAGGAAATTTTTTGAAGAGTTGGCAACACTGGTCGCGGCGCTCTCTTGTAAGAAATATCGGTCGATAAAATCGCAGCTATGTGCAAGGAACGTGCGATATATCTACCGATATATCGCGCGTTATTATCTACTGATATATCGCGCGTTATTATCGACCGATATATCGCGCCTGTCTGCGGGAGCCTTAATGCAGTGACTGATGGTTGCATAAAATTGATTGACAGTTATCTGGATATTTTGGTTTTTATGCCATGCAACCATCAATCATGACTTTTGAGTAAAGTTTAATAGCACTTCGTCAATCACGCGTCAGTCAGTCAGTCATCCATAATTATCTTGATATGATGACATGACTATGACTGACAATCAGTCGGAATGACTGTGTAATGTGGAATTAATTTCAACATTCACCAACAGTCAAACGAAAGTCATGATTGATGAAATGCATGACCGTCTTTGGACGCCTTAAAGCCTTGTCGATCTGTAGACTGTATATCCTCTTAGTCAGTGTTGCCACTTTAGCCAATTTTTAGCTAGATCTAGCCACATTTACGGAATAGTTAGCTACATTTTTTTAAATATAATAACTAAATTTTTTAGCCACACACGAGACACAATTGATATTCTATATATTCTAGATATTCTAGATATTCTATTGTGTCTCGGTCACTGGTGACCGTATGGGGCTTGATGAATTAAATAAGTTACCACTAGGTATTGGTTCAATCAATTTCAATTTGTTATGTAAAACGTACTTAGATGCTAATGAATGCAACAACTGTTTTGGTAAGTTTTTAAATTATAAGATGGCAACCCTAAATATGTCTATGGTTTAAGTAATCCTGCCGTATTTTATCTCCTTTTGGCCGGGGAATACCTTGCAAGCGAATTAAAATGTGAGTAATGAGTTGGTACGGTGCATTACCACTTGCGTTGTGTGCATTTCGATTGCGTATTAACACACAGAATCAGCCGCTATAAGAATAAAAAAGATCAAAATGTTTTATTCCAATTACCCCGGTATTGCTAGAGTCAATTTATTTTCTCACTTTTTGTCATCAGATTCTGGTAGACCTATAGTAATTTATTTCGAAACTAGCCACTTCGTACCGTATGCTTAGCAACTTTATCTTTGGGCAAGGTGGCAATACTGCTCTTAGTCTTCTTTGTTGAAAAACAATGAAATGTATTTTAAGGACTGGGCTAAAAGGACTAGAATCCAGGCCCGTAAAATAAAATAATAAAAAAATAAATCTTCTTTGTTGTCATCTGTCAAATGTCAACCAAAGCGAGAGACATTTGTGTAAATTGGAAAATAATTTTGCCGCTGTGTATGTTAATAATTACGATGCTAATATTAAAGCCGTATCTACGATAACGAAACACGATGACGTGTGCTTTGCCGTAAGTGAAAGTAACATAACAGTGGTAGGAGCTATAGGCGAAGGCCTTCAATTAATTAGTTTGTGTATTGTGTTACTTCCAAGTCTCAGTATCTCGTTGGCATTGGTTTCGTGCGCTCGGGTATACGTGAACGCTCTCCGATCAAGATGTGTGGAATTTTTGCGTACATCAACCACCTAACACCAAAAACCCGCAAGGAAATTTTGGAATTGCTCGTGAATGGTTTGAAGCGCTTAGAATACCGAGGATACGATTCGGCGGGTGTAGCTATAGATGCCTCGGATAATAAAGACATCGCCGTAGTCAAAAAGAGCGGCAAAGTCGCTGCACTTGAGGAGCTATTACAACAACAGAGTGGTGAACTATCAGTGGAAGACAGTGTAGAGTCGCACTGCGGCATCGCTCACACCCGCTGGGCTACTCACGGAGAACCCAGCTCCGTCAACTCTCACCCTCAACGCTCCGGTGAAGATAACTCTTTTGTTGTTATCCATAATGGAATTATCACTAATTACAAGGCGGTCAAGACATTCCTTGAAAACAAAGGATATGTGTTTGAGTCCCAGACCGATACTGAAGCTATTGCTAAATTGGTGCACCATATCTACAACCAGCACAAGGATTACAACTTCCAGGAGCTCATTGAACAGGTAATCCAGCAGCTTGAAGGTGCATTTGCATTGTGTTTCAAATCACGTCACTTTCCTAATGAATGTGTTGCCACCCGTCGTGGTAGCCCTTTGCTGGTCGGTATTAAGACGAGGCGCCGTCTTTCGAGTGATCATGTCCCCATTATGTACACTAATAACAAGGCCACCAGGGGAGTGGTACCCACTGTGCCCCGCACGAATAGCCACGCTCAGTTCCAACCGGAAGAAGAGCGTGAAGTTGAGTACTTCTTTGCATCTGATGCCTCAGCTGTTATTGAGCATACAAACAGAGTGCTCTATTTTGAAGATGATGATGTAGCACATATCAAAGATGGAGTTCTGAGCATTCATCGTATGTCCGGTAGCAGCTCTGATCCACACCAGAGGGAAATTCTGACATTGAAATTGGAATTGCAGCAAATAATGAAAGGTAACTATGATTGTTTCATGCAGAAAGAAATTTTTGAGCAAACAGAATCTATTGTTAATACCATGAGAGGACGTCTTAACTTTGCTGATGGAACAGTAACATTGGGTGGCATAAAAGACTATATTCCTGAAATTAAGAGATGCAGAAGATTGATGTTGATTGGCTGTGGTACAAGCTACCACAGTGCGGTTGCTACACGTCAGCTGCTTGAAGAGCTAACAGAGTTGCCAGTTATGGTTGAATTAGCTTCTGACTTTTTAGACAGAAATACACCTGTATTTAGAGATGATGTCTGCTTTTTCATTTCACAATCTGGGGAGACAGCAGACACCTTAATGGCTTTACGGTACTGCAAAAAGCATGGAGCATTGATAGTTGGAATCACTAACACTGTAGGCAGTTCTATTTGTCGCGAATCCCACTGCGGTGTTCACATTAATGCTGGCCCTGAAATCGGTGTTGCCTCCACCAAAGCCTACACTTCACAGTTTGTTTCTCTTGTAATGTTTGCATTGGTCATAAGTGAGGATCGTATTTCATTGCAAAAGAGGAGAATGGATATCATTGCAGGACTACACGAACTGGATTCAAAAATTAGGCAAGTCTTGGCATTGGATGATAAGGTTAAGTCATTGGCAGAAGATTTATATCGCCAACGTTCTTTACTCATCATGGGTCGTGGGTACAATTTTGCAACCTGCTTAGAAGGAGCATTGAAAGTTAAGGAGTTGACGTACATGCACAGTGAAGGTATTATGGCAGGAGAGCTGAAACATGGACCCTTGGCCCTCATCGACGACTCCATGCCTGTGATGATGATAGTCATGCGTGATCCTGTATATACTAAGTGCATGAATGCACTTCAACAAGTCACGGCGCGTCAAGGTCGCCCCATTGTTATTTGTGAAGAAGGTGATACAGAAACGGTGGCTCTTGCATCTCGTGTGCTGGAAATTCCTAAAACTGTAGATTGTCTACAGGGTGTGCTCACCGTCATTCCTATGCAGCTTTTGGCTTACCATATTGCTGTTCTTCGCGGGTGCAATGTGGATTGTCCCAGAAACCTTGCTAAGTCAGTAACAGTTGAATAAGCTTACTAGCTATACGCAGAGTTTGCGGGCGCTGATCGCGACCGCGGCGGCTGCAGGCCGCGCCGTGAGTTCTTAGCCTAAGTGTTTTTGTGAAAACACAATCAATGGTAATTAAGTTTCATATCCTATTTACATTGCATTTTGAATTATTTTTTGTACTACTCAGATTCTCCATGAATAATGGACATAAAATATTAATTTGATATATAAAGTTTATGATAAGTTTATTGTACTTACTTGTATATATTATTTGATACTGATGAAAAAATATATACAGGGTGTAACAAAACTAAGTTATAATACTTTAGGGTGTGTAGGTGTTCCTTCATCCTTGTAGGGGCGGGGGCAGTTGCCCCTCCCCTAGAAGATAAAATAAACGTCAATTTTCCTGGCAAGTGGGAATTAAAAACCTGTAACCTACTCTGCGCAAAATGAAGTGTTGGAAACAAAATATCTTTTCAGTCAGATTGATAAAAGTCAATTTTCATGATTTTTTGTTTCAATATACCAGACCGACATCTTTTCGAAACAGATATGAACTGCTGCCCCCCCCCCCCCCCCCAACTGAAATCCTGGGTACGCCCTTGGCTGCCACTTTCACAGTGAACTCTCTACAAGGAACACGTACACACCCTAAAGTATTATCACTTAGTTTTGTTACACCCTGTATATTCTAATCTCCTTAAAGGTGATTTAAATCTATAGAAACATATAGGAACATTCCTTAAAATAACTTTGTGAGCATTTGGTACATTCCAAATACACTTATATCATTCTACACTTACATGATATCAAATTTTAATTTATATTATTCACAATTACAGATTGAGCAGTTGTCTACATCAATATTAACATATTCGTGCCTTAGTTTCACTTAGTATATTTAGTATATTTTAATTATTAACAATAAATATTATGTAATTCAATAAATTAAGTTTAAAATTAGTTCATGCAAAAGGTTCACAATTTCTACACAGTTCATAAACACTGCATACAAATTTATGTCAAATGATTAACTTGTTTTCAGACAATCATAGCTATGATCAAGGACGTTTAAATAATAGCTATTATTTAAACGTCCTTGGCTATGATGTAAAAATATGTAACATCTTATCAAAAGTAGGGAAGTGTTAATACCTATAGTGCTGTTAAACGGATGTAGATATCACGAATTTTTAATATAATGTAAATAATTATATTTTACCTTTTCTAAAAACCCTGAAGAAATCCTGTAATCTAAAAAATTGGCATTTGTAAATAATTCGTCATAGATTTTTGAAAACGTGTAACGCACAGTTGGTGTTTGAAATATTTAGTATTGTAACAAAGTTGTATAAAAATCGTAAATATAAGATTGTAAAAATGCCGTAAACAATAGGCAAACTTTTCTCGTGCAATCCCTTTAGCAAACTGCTAGTCAAAATTATTTGTAAGAGTTATTTTTCTTGTATTATTTTGGCATTTCTGCTTATAAATTTCCGTTTTATTTTACATAGATACAAATATTTTTGTTATTAACTTGAGATTATAGATTATTGTAATGTTATGTGTTATAATATTTATGTTATTTTAGCTTTTGCACGCTATAAACTGTTCTCTGTACAGTCACAGAATATATTATATTAGTAGTACCAAGTACAGTCGCCGAGAGTTCTGGCGTATCACTTTTGGACCTTATTTTTATAGCAATAAGACTTGGTACATCGAAACTTCGGTTGGTCGATCGTAGCTACTAGCTGCACTATGTAGTTCCGATGTGTGTAATTTTTTCAATGTCATAATATCCATATTTGAATTTCTGTGATCTGGAAATTTAAGTACTTACACGATTTGTTTTAATAGTTACTCAGTTTTTTTTAATATTCAGATTTGTAAATAAATTCATAAAAATTATAAATAGGTGCATAATATTAATAAGATAAAAATTACTCAAGTAAGAATAAGTACTACTGTACTATCTATATTAGTAGTATGAAATATCATAAGATACATTCTACAAGAAATCACAATAATTTGTTTTTCTTAAGAAAAACAAAAAATGTAGTTGGTAATAAAATAAATAAGGTATAAATTAATAATGAAGTCTTATTATATTAAACCAGTTCACCACCATAATCGACCTGTTCTTTTTGCCGGGTTCGGGGTTAGTTCCCGAGCCGGTGTTAGCAGTTAGGTCAACACGTCGTAGGACGTTCTGACTTCTGAAAGTATTTGCAGCGAATTTATTCAATAACAAAACAATTTTTAGGGTTCCGTACCCAATGGGTAAAAACGGGACCCTATTACTAAGACTTTGTTGTCTGTCCGTCTGTCTGTCTGTCTGTATGTCTTCAGGCTGTATCTCAAGAACCGCTATAGCTAGAATTTTGAAATTTTCTCAGATTGTTTATATCTGTTGCCGCTATAACAACAAATACTAAAAACAATAATATTAATATTTAAGGGAGGCTCCCATACAAAAAACCACACACAATTTTTGGCCTATCTTTTCTCTATTTATAGAGAAAAAACGGTACGAATTTTTCTCTATAAATAGAGAAAAAATAGGCCAAAAATTGTGTTTTTTGAATGGGATAATTTTTTATTTTATTTTTAATATTGTGGCGGTACCCACAATTCGCCTAACATTCCTGCATCGCGCTATCGAAGTTTTCTAAGCGCGTCGGTATATATACGACAGCTGAAATGTATCACGTGGGCTTCGGCCTGACCGAGCCCACCACCTCGCTCGGTCGGAAGATCTTCCTTTGTGGCGGTCACATATATCCCACATTGGTGACCCTCGACAGAACACGCCTCCTTCATCATCATCACTCCCCGCCCCTCCGCACCGCGCCAGCCAGCATCGCCTCATCGGGTACCTCGTCCACTAGCCGCAATGTACCGCGGCCTGGGCGTCTCCGCATCGGCATCATCGGTCTTTCTCACTACACCGACCGGTCAGCAAGCAGAGCACATCTCTCCTGGTCAGCACGTAGCATCGGCCCCGCACGGCAGCTATCTGACTCACTGGATCCCGTGCAGCAGCTTCACAGTTCCGACTCACTGGGACTTCACTGCAACAGTTCCGACTCACTGGAACTCTCTGGCACTGGCGACTCAAGCGACAAGATTCAAGATTCGACCTCCGGTCTTCGGGGGGGAGTGATGTGGCGGTACCCACAATTCGCCTAACATTCCTGCATCGCGCTATCGAAGTTTTCTAAGCGCGTCGGTATATTATATACGACAGCTGAAATGTATCACGTGGGCTTCGGCCTGACCGAGCATACCACCTCGCTCGGTCGGAAGATCTTCCTTTGTGGCGGCCACATATATCCCACAATATTATTATTAATTATTGAAGTACACATCTAAATAAGGCTTACCAATGCGGGATAAATGCGTGGCGGTCACAAAGGAAGATCTTCCGACCGAGCGAGGTGGTATACTCGGTCAGGCCGGAGCCCACGTGATACATTTCAGCTGTCGTATATATACCGACGCACTTAGAAAACTTCGATAGCGCGATGTAGGAATGTTAGACGAATTGTGGGTACCACCACATCACTCCCCCCCGAAGACCGGAGGTCGAATCTTGAAGTCTTGTCGCTTGAGTCGCCAGTGCCAGCGAGTTCCAGTGAGTCGGTTCCTTTGTGGCGGCCACATATATCCCACAATATTATTATTAATTATTGAAGTACACATCTAAATAAGGCTTTTGTGAAAATTTCAAGTGCCTACCTGTTGCCATTATTGATATCGAGTAGAAAAGGCCAAAAAAATCACGTTTTTTGTATGGGAGCCTCCCTTAAATATTTATATTATTGTTTTTAGTATTTGTTGTTATAGCGGCAACAGATATAAACAATCTGAGAAAATTTCAAAATTCTAGCTATAGCGGTTCTTGAGATACAGCCTGAAGACATACAGACAGACAGACAGACGGACAGACAACAAAGTTTGAACACTCAAGTAGGTACGAGTTACGAGATGTTTTTTTTAAGTAAAAAAACTTAGCTTTACAACTTACAATAAAACAATTGGTGCCAAACCCGAGCGCATATCTAGCCCCGTGTTCCATATTTTAGCGTTAAAAACGATCAAAACGCTCAAAATAGGAGCCTTTTTGAGCGTTTTGATCGTTTTAACGCTAATTGGAACGCGGGGTAGAAGAAATCCGCGGATCGCTTTTGTCATAGTCGTAGGGCCAGGCCACAACATTGTGTTGCGGCGCGGCGTCGCGAGTCGCATCGTAAAAATCTACGACGATGAACGAACGCATCATGGTAATTTCTGGTGCAACAGTGCATCGCATAGAGAAATATGGTCGTATCCTACGAATAGTTTTTATTATTCGTAGGTCGTATCCGATGAAATTTTTGACGTTTAGACCAGAGTTTCTCAAAATGTATTCCATGACACCAAGGGGTCCACAGAGTACTTTTTTATATTGGGGTCCCGCGGAATTGTCATTCCAGTAACTATAATTAGGTATATTATATAAAAATTATTGTTTTCATAATTAATATTTTATTTATTTTAGTACTGATATGTCGTAATAAAATTATTGAGGTTCCGCAAAATAAAATCATATTTTTTTTGTTTAATTTTCGAGTTAGGCCCTAGAAAAAATTATTAAGTAGCTCAGAATGAAATACGACGATAAATTAGTATTTGATGATATTGGAACTAGGTACAGTTACTAAATTACTTTTTGACCTTGGTCTCCTTTTAAATTTTGAACAACAAGGTAGACAGTGGATTGAAATCGACATCTTTCCTTATACCTTATGAGTTATGCTAAATACATTAACAAAAACCGGCCAACTGCGAGTTGGACTTGCCCATGAAGGGTTCCGCAGCAGCAATAAGGTTTATTTTTATGAAATTAAAAGGTTTTTGATTTATTTTTATATTTCAGTTGATTTAATGAAAGTTAAATTAAGTTTACCATTTATGACGTATAAAAAAACTACTTGGTAGATTTCGTTCAAACTAATTTTCGTTGGTAGTTTTTATAGTAAAGTACATCATATATTTTTTTAGACTTATCATGCCCATACTTTAGAAGTTAGAGGGGGGGGGGGGGGGGGGGACACATTTTAGCACTTTGGAAGAGTCTCTCTCGCAAACTATACAGGTTAGAAAAAAATGATATTAGAAACCTCAATATGATTTTTGAAGACCTATCCATAGATACCCTGCACGCATAGGTTAGATGAAAATTTTTTTTTTTAAATATAATAATATAAAAAAAAAACTACTTGCTAGATTTCGTTCAAACCAATTTTCGTTGGTAGTTTTTATAGTAAAGTACATCATATATATTTTTTAGACTTATCATGCCCCTACTTTAGAAGTTAGAGGGGGGGGGGGGGGGACACACACATTTTAGCACTTTGGAAGAGTCTCTCTCGCAAACTATTCAGGTTAGAAAAAAATGATATTAGAAACCTCAACATGATTTTTGAAGACCTATCCATAGATACCCCACACGCATAGGTTAGATGAAAAAAAAATTTTTTTGATTTAGTTGTAACTTGTACCTATGGGGACCCCTAAAATTTTTAATAATTTTTCCATTATTGTATCAAAATCTTAATGCGGTTCACAGACTACATCTACTTACCAAATTTCAATAGTATAGCTCTTATAGTTTCGGAGAAAAGTGGCTGAGACATACGGACAGACAGACAGACAGACATGACGAATCTATAAGAGTTCCGTTTTTTGCCATTTGGCTACGGAACCCTAAAAGCTGCAGGCTACTTAAGTGCCTACTATAACCACATCTATACTAATATTATAGTCTATACTAATATTATAAAGCGGAAGAGTTTCTTAGTTTGTTTGTTTGTTTGTTTGAACGCGCTAATCTCAGGAACTACTAGTCCGATTTGAAAAATAAAAGGTACCTACTTACTTACCATTTACTGTCGCTAAAAATTTAACCTACGGGGTTTTATTATTCGACTTCACTCGAATGTAGGTAATAAAGATGTATCATAATATAATACGTCAACATAACTATTACATTACAAATTATTATTATTAATAGGTTTAGTTTTAATTCTTAATTTTTCTTTGGATTATTACATACCTACGTAATAATAAAAACTTCAAATTGAAAAGAATCCATACTTACTACTAATATTATAAATGCGAAAGTGTGTCTGTCTGTTTGTCTGTCTGTCTGTCTGTCTGTCTGTCTGTCTGTCTGTCTGTCTGTCTGTCTGTCTGTCTGTCTGTCTGTCTGTCTGTCTGTCTGTCTGTTACCTCTTCACGCTCAAACCGATATACTTAAGATAGAGAGAAGAAGATAGAGTCCCGGGAAAGGACATAGCATACTTTCTATCCCGGTAAAATGTACGGTTTCCACGCGATAAACGAATTATGGCGCAACGGAGTTTTTGGTGTCATCTAGTTTAATATATTTTGCAATGTCTATGTAATTCCTTATCTTTAATCAATAAAATAAGGACCGGAAAAAAGTAATTATGTATAATATGAAACGAATGTGGTCATCAAAACATACCTATTTTAAATTCATATAAATTAATTTGGAAATTTAAAAAAAAAACCGTCAAACAACTTTAAAAAGTAATGAAATAATATTTAAGTACTGACTTAGTTTAGATAATTCCTAAGTGTAAAGTAATATTTTAGTCCATAATTGTTGTCACGGTGTGTCGAGGGACCGCCAAGTAAACTACGACAACAACGACTTTTGCATTTTGTATCGCCAAGTCGCTGATTGTCTTGATTCGGTTCGCTGTGAACTGACCCCTAAACTATACGTGCGGTCCCCCAACACACCTTGACAACAATTATGGACTAAAAATAATTAATTACTTTTTAAAATTGTTTGGCGGGTTTTTTTTAAATTTCTTAATTTAATTTTATTTCATGCTTTTTAAACTTGTGTTGGTTATAGTGAAGAATAATTCCTATCAACAGGATCATATTATCCCAATGAATACCATTAATGTCCACTTGGATGAGGCCGTCAGTAAGAGCCCAAACATGAAACCTCCACTTTGGGTTCATACGGAGCTCGGCTCCTATAGAATCCAGGTGATGCTGCAGCAGCAGTATGCAAATATTTACTGTTTATCTAAGTCTTACTAGTTGTCGAAATTAAAATGAGCCCAAACACGATACCTCTGCTCTAAGTTGGTGAAGAGTTGGGTATCCTATTGATTACCAGGTGATGCTGCAGCACGTCTACTTTCCATTAATGTGTATATTATATTCATAAATGTCACGAACTAGAATGCAAAATATAAAACCCATCAAACGACTGCAAGTTGCTAATCGGCCTTTCGCGAACCAGATGAACCGTGATTTTCCAGCACTGAGCAGGCTGATGATGATGAACTATGGCTAAGAACACACTCGATCATGTCAGCTTTCAAACAAAAAAACTAGATCAAAATCGGTCCACCCGTTTGGATGCTACGATGCCACAGACAGACACACACACAGACAGAAAGACAGACAGACAAACAGACAGACAGACACGTCAAACTTATAACACCCCTCTTTTTTGTCGGGGGTTAAAAACGGAAGTAATCAAACATTTAATGGGTATTCTCACATTAATATCTCCCAAGTAATATTCAGACAACCTAAACAAAAATCTAAGTTAGTGTACTTGTTTACTTTTTGTGGAAATTCTTTTTTAGGATTCCGTACCCAAAGGGTAATAAAAACGGGACCCTATTACTGAGACTTCGACGATGTCTGTCCGTCTGTCTCCAGGCTATATCTCAAAATGTGATATTATAGCATGAAATTTTCACAGATTGTGTATCTGTGAAAATTTCATATTAAGTGTATCTATATTAAGTATACCTATCTATATTATTGTCGTTAATAACAACAAATACTAAAAATAAAACAAAATTAATATTTAAGGAGGGCTCCCGTATATGAGCCCTTCTTAAATATTTTTTTTTTTATATAACAAGCTTTTTTTATAAACCTTAGTTCATATTTTCATAAATACTTACATAGGAAAACAATCTACATCGTAATAGGAATAAGAAACACAATCGCATTGAGTGTGACTCTTAACAAATTATAATAAGATACGTAGAATATACGCGATGGTTTACCAGGTACCTAACTAAAAATAGTGAAATTATTATTTTTAACAAAAAATTAAAACCGACTTCCAATGTAAAAACAATAATAACATCCTTATAATATGAACTAAAAAGTATTAAATAATTTTTCCTATCTAATAGTGCCTTTTTCCGAATTCGGCTAAACCTCAACTATTTCTGTACTCAATCTTCATAATTTTGAAGTCGGTGCCAGTTCCAAAAGTTTCAAATACCTATTCTGTCAGAGAACTGAAGATTCAGCTATATCTGGTACCGACTTCAAAATGATGAAGATTGAGTATAGAAATAGTTGAGGTTTAGCCGAATTCGGAAAAAGGCACTATTAGATAGGAAAAATTATTTAATACTTTTTAGTTCATATTATAAGGATGTTATTATTGTTCTTACATTGGAAGTCGGTTTTAATTTTTTGTTAAAAATAATAATATATTACGTGGAGCTATTTGGCAACATTTGGCGTTAAGAATTAGAATATTCAAATAATATGTAATCTCGAACCGAGATAACTTGTTCAACCTTGAAAAGACAACTATTTAAGTACCTAATCAAATCGACTCCGATATTTTTGGTGTAAGCATTGGTGTAAGCTTAATAATTAATGTCAAAGGTAAAGTAGATAGTAGGTATAGGTCAACCTTGGGTCTACCAGGATCTGATAGCAAATTTGGATGGCAGATTTCCAAAAAATATCCTTGATCATTGGATAAATTTTTATATTTGCATGTTTCACACACAGAATCAGCCGCTATAAGGAAAAAAACTATAAGGGTTCCTTATTGACTACGGAACCCTAAAAAGGATCAAAATGTTTTTAGAGTCAATTTCTTTTCTCTCTTTTTGCCATCAGATTCTGGTAGACCTATAGATACCTACACTTTACAGTACAAACCAATTTGAGAGATGAGTCGTATCTATCTATACTAATATTATAAAGCGGAAAAGTTTGTTAGTTTGTTTGTTTGAACGCGCTAATCTCAGGAACTACTGGTCCGATTTGAAAAATTCTTTCAGTGTTAGATAGTGCATTTATCTAGGAACGCTATAGGCTATATTTTATCACGCTAAGACTAACAGGAGCGAAGAAATAAAAGAAAATGTGGAAAAAACGGGGGAAATTATTTGAAAGGGCTTATCTCACGAACTACTATAGCAATTTTTCTGTTATTTGGGTCAGATAAGAAGTAGACCACGTGAAGGATTATAGGCTATTTTTTGTAGACTGATTTGTCTGTGAAATATCTAATTTACGCGGGCGAAGCCGCGCGGAACATCTAGTAATTAATATTATTAAATTAACGCAAAAAAAAAAATAGGAATAACACACGAACGTAACATAAATCTTAATGAATGATAATAATAAAAAAAAAGTAATTTTATCTTATTATTATTATTTTTTCGGTTGCCTGGAAGAAACTGCTTCCAGCAGTTAGGCCGTCAAAATGATCCTTTTTAGGGTTCCGTAGTCAACAAGGAACCCTTATAGTTTTGGTCTGTCCGTCTGTCTGTCTGTCTGTCCGCGGTTTTGTTTTGAGACTATAGGACCTACAAAGCTGTAATTCGGCATGAATGCATATAATTATGGTGCCGACAAAATGGTATATAAAATCTTTAAAAAATATTTTTTTTATGGGAACCCTTACACATCAGGCGGGGATGAATTTTTTTTTTCGTTGGATAGGTTTATTAAAAATATTAACGAGTATTCATAGATCATTTTCCGATTTAGGGATCCATTTGTGAAATATAAAGTTTTTAAGTGGAAAAAATCGTTAAGAGTCCTGTGTCCCCCCCTTCTACCAGCTAAACGGTTGCTTCTAGAAATGTGAAAAAATTCACGAGAGTAGGAAATATGCTGAATTTAAAAGAAAAACTATCACGGCTAAGAAGACTTCATAAGTTATTGAGTAATAGTCGATCAACTAAAAAAAATGTATTCGGCGAAGTATAAAGGAACTTTTCGTTCAAATTCCTTTGAACGTAACTGAGATGATGTTGTTAGTAGTGTAAAACTCGTTATAAATGTACATTCATTGACCATACAAAAATATTAAAAACTAGCGATACTACGGAACCCTATATTGCGCGTGGCCCGACACGCACTTGTTGTTGTTAATTTTTGTAAGTTTTTTTTTATGATATTATTTATTAAAATAAGAACTTTTTCCTACTAAGATGTAAGTACTAAGTATATTGTTATCTTTTTTGGGGTACCTATTATTAGCTACTTAAATCAGAGACGTATGTTGTAAGTTCTAAATTGAGTGAAAGTATCAAACAGGGTAATAATATAGTAATTAACTAGTTACTCCACTTTGCGTCAAGGCCAAATACCAAATACCAATACAAAGGTTACGAAACTCACAAATTAGAAAAAACATAATTTAAGCAAGTATTCAGAAGTATAGGTCTACCAGAATCTGATGGCAATTTTTGACAGCAGATTTTAAAAAAATATCCTTGATCATTGAATTAATTTTTATATTTGCATGTTTAACACACAGAATCAGCCGCTATAAGAAACAAAAAGGATCAAAATGTTTTATTCCAACTACCCCGGCATTGCTAGAGTCAATTTATTTTCTCACTTTTTGCCATCAGATTCTGGTAAACCTATAGTTACATAATATCTAAGTAATCATAAATTCCTAAAATAAATGTTGCATTACTTTACAAAACCGAAGATACCGCGGAAGAGGGCTGAGGGTCAAAAGCCATGATGACTTATGAAGCCTTTAAAGGTCAGGGGCTCTCGAAGTGTGGGCCACAAAACCCCACTTTCGAAGCGACCGCGACATACCAAAAGTGTGCGAAGTAGCGCCATGCCCCATGCGCCCACCAACCCTATGTGCCTAAACTCAGGGAGGATTTTTCACATAATATTATAGATGTTTATCAAAGGCGTACACAACAGTTATGGGGTTGTAACTTGTAGCCCACAATTAAGTAAATAAACTAATGAAAGAGTAATTTTATGTGCACAAGTACAATTATGTTAGTTTATCTTGAATAGCGTAAAATAAACGGAATTTTAATCAAAAATTACGCGATAAATTAGAGTTCTTGTAAAATTGCGCGTCAATTCCATCAACTACGTAGATCTCTATTATTTTAAATATAAGTTCCTTCATTCTCTGGACAAAAGTGAGGGGGATGTTGTGTTTTTATATCTATCTCCTAAATTACAATGTATTAATTCTAATTTCTAATTATAATAAATACAACAATTTACGAGTAATTAACGAAAGTGTTGTTTTTGAAATGGGTGTTCATGGTAATTATTATTACTATTCCTAATATTATTACCTACTACTATTCCTAATACGGCCCGATCTAGCTATTTCGTCGCTCCGGGCAAAGATAATTTTCGCCACCCTTTACATAAAGAAAACCACATAATTAATATATATAATACCTAAGTCATAAGCTAGTAACCCTTTACATAAAGAAAACCACATATATTATTTACCTAAGTCACAAGCTATATAATACCTAAGTCATAAGCTAGTTTTTAGGGTTCCGTACCCAAAGGGTAAAAACGAGACCCTATTACTAAGACTTCGACTTCTATTATAATATTTGCACGCTACTTATAGCAGAATGTTTGTACCACTTACTTTAAATAATGTAAGAACTTTTGTAACCTACATTCAAGGCAAATAAATGATTATGATTATGATTCGATATCTGTCTGTCCGTCTGTCTGTCAGCAGGCTGTATCTCAAGAACGGTGATAGCTAGAGAGTTGAAATTTTCACAGATTATGTATATCTGTTGCCGCTATAACAACAAATACTAAAAACAAAATAAAATTAAAATTAATTATGTCATGGTTATAAGGCGGCTATAGTTTTAGTTTTAACTAATTTAACCCAATATTATCTATTTATTCCTCTTCTTTATAATGTATACCTTATAAATAAGATTGTTTATAATTAAGACTGATATCGATAGAATTACCGATAAAAGATCAAAAGATTTCAAGGAACTGCGACAATCGGATTGTAATTTAAATACAATGGCGACCAATAGATAAGGCATTAAAATTGATTGTCTGATAAGATAGTAATCAAATAGGGGAACTTTAGGGTGGGTTGCAACTTGCACCTACTTACTTTAACTATAACTTTAACTTTAACCATAACAAAATGTCAAATGAACTGTTAAATCCCTAGTAAAAGTCCATAATGGACGCCATATTTGACGATAACCTTAACCTTAACTATAACTACGCCTCTGGTGCAACCCACCGTTAAAGTGATAAGTTAGCAGTTAGCACTACTACATTTTTTTTTGGGATTTGTATGGGCAAGCGCTCCAGCGTCATGAATTTTTCCATACAAAAGGTTGAAAAATGTTGCTTTATCAGCGCTGCTACTTTCACAGTGAACTCTATACAAAGAACACATACACACCCTTAGGTATTATCACACAGAAATATTATCACGTCTTACTTTTGTTACAACCTGTAAGTATAGTTTGAATTTCGGGACAGGCCAGCTGTCATCGGATAGTTTTTACCCGGGGCCGGGAAACATGTACGGTTTCCTTGCGATAAGCTAATTTCGGCGAGAAGAAGGCAACATCCTACTAGTTCAATTCTTAATTTTTTAATGATGTCTTGCTACACTTTATTTATATCTTTAACGAATCACAGCTTTTAACTCCAGTCTACCCCAGCGCTGTTTTGCAATATTTTTTTGAAAGTTACTGATATTTCGTCATTGTCTATCACACTGAAATATTGCTTGTTGCTCAACACTGCTGTGTGGGACCTGCCGTTTGTGGTACGATGCTAGGCCGATCTCGTAGTGGCGGGGGTGCTCTATACAAGTGGGTCAGCTTATGAAACAGCGAGAGGTGTCAGTTCAAATTATAATATTCAAACAATACGCGCGACGAATAAATGATAGAAAACTGTTTACCTGCCTTCTTGAGTGTATACCTACTTAAATCCTTATCTGTACTTTCACACTCAGTATATCTCGTAAAATTATTTGCACTACTTTAATCCTAAATAGTATGTGAGTCATTGTATTGATATCAATTTAAAATTAAATTTTATTATCTATAATTAATTATTAACCCATCAAAACTTACATTTTGGACATTCTATATAATTTATCATTCATAGCTAGACTTCTGAAATTTTTACAGATTATTTATTTCTGTTGCTTCTCTGACAACAAATACTAAAAACAAAATAAAATTAATATTAATTAATCTTATAGAACAAATGGCGTCCGCCTGATTTTTTGGCCTTTTTTGCACGTTATAGCACAGAATATAATTATATTAGTAGTACCAAAAGTTATAGTCAATAATGGCAACATGCAGGCTCTTGAAATATTCACAAAAACCTTAATTTTATTTGTACTTTAATTTATAATAATAGTATTAAAATAAAATAAATATATTCAGATATTTTAAGGGGGGCTCATACAAAAACACAATTTTCGGCCTACTTTCGCTAATATAGGTACGGAACCCTTCTGCGCGCGAGTCAGACTCGCACTTAACTGTTTTTTTTTAATGTAATTTTAATAAAATATGGATATTATTCCTTAATTCAGTGTTTCCCATGGCTGTATGGGCAACGCTCCCTTTGCCTGTCCCGACCGGGACGAATTAACAAAAAAAAATCAGTGTTTCCCAACTATTCATTTAATGAATTCCCCCAGATTAAAAAAAATATCCTGGATCCTATAAATAATACGGTATAGGGGTCTAGGTACTTAGATGTTGTAAATCGGTGTATGTAGAATTTAGATACGTATAATCAATGATATTATATGAAAAACTCAAAGCGTATAATACTGATTACATAATATTATAATAAATAATATCAAAGTGAGTTTTTTTTTTTTATTTATTGTTTTAAACCGGGGATTTTTTCCCAACGGAAAACATCACCCCCATAGTACACTAATTACAGAAACAATACAAAATCAACACAAAGAAAGAAAAAAAAAAGATACAAAAAGCAAATAAATGCTAACTAACACAACATTTAAAAAGTTTATAAAGTTAGGCTTGTGAGTTGTGCGGTGTGTGTTTGCTACGCATCAGTATTTAGTAGGTACTTAGGTATTTTATTAGGCTACTTGACCTACTTTTTTCTTCATGCTAATCGCTTCTTAATCATTAATTTTCACCAAAAAACTAATATTTTAATATTTTAAGCAGTAGAAACCCATAAAAATTTTGATTGAAAATATGCCTTTTAAATGGCGCCGAAAACACTGTCCGCCATAGTGTGACGTCATATTTTTTGTATTTGATACTTTCTTTATTGAAAAATCTTTTATGTGCTAAACGTACGAGTCTAACAGTCCCAAAAAATTAGAAAGAATTTAGAAATCATTTGTAATGTTGAAAACTTTTGGAGAAAAGTTTTGGCCATTTCATTTCCCAACTACAATAAATGGAGATAATTATATAAAACGGATGTTTTATTTGAATTATTGAAGAAAATATATTTTACAAATCTTTCTAGGCTTATTCTTATTATTTATGTACAAATAAACTTACATATAACGAGCGTGATAAATAAAAGATATAAAATTACTAGTGTGATGACGTCACATCCAAATCGGAAGTAGGTACCGCAAAAGCGTTTTCGTCAGTACAAATTAAAAAATATAAAATCATATTTTCAAATCGTTTTTATTTATCAATCATAAGCTTTTATTGATGATAAGGGTGAAATACGGTTTCTTAGGCCAAGTTCTACTAGAAATATGCATTTGTTCAATGAAATTGAATATAGGTCAAGTAGCCTAATACCGGTTGGCGGTTAGACCTTTACCTATAACTTCGAGTTGCATCGAGTGCATTGCTATGTTGCAATTTTATTCGCTTGAGTCACAAACCATTGCAGAAATATAAAATTTTGATAGTGCACGGTTAACGGTATCCTCTTAACTTAAAATTTAAACACACGATACATCATATAAGTTGATCCATAATTCCAAGAATATTACTAACACACAGACAACGGTTTTACCAAAGTCCTGTATTCCTCAATAATTTACCATCGCAAGCGAGTGTGTAATTCAAAAATAAAGAAACAAAAACCCGTTGCAGTAATGCAGTTAGGTGTTTGGATGTCAGTGGCCTTAGAGCTCATACACACATACACGAATGACGAAACGATATCGTGCTACAAGTTATATACGACATAGTCCATACGTTTTCCTAGACCTTCAGTACGCGACGCGACGCGATACATAAGAGGATAAGCAGTAAGCTATGTATTATGTTTTCGTCATAAGTTTTGCAGTTTCCCCCTGAAAATTAAGCTCGCCGAACGATTTTTATTCGACCACCGAAGCCGAAAAACAATAAAAAAATTAATGTGCACGGCTTGCTTGAATGATGAATCCTTTTGAAG
Organism: Cyaniris semiargus; assembly: GCA_905187585.1. Lineage (NCBI taxonomy): Eukaryota > Metazoa > Arthropoda > Insecta > Lepidoptera > Lycaenidae > Cyaniris > Cyaniris semiargus. The sequence goes on along the minus strand of LR994554.1, from coordinate 7,382,530 downwards.
ATTGGCATCGGCAAATCGGCCGATCATGTTAGGTTGCGATATAGTGGTCGTTTTTAACATTTTTAAGTTGCGACATCGTATCTTACGTATGTGAATAAGCGTCGTCGACTCATGGCGGCGAAATTCCACGGTATATACCACTACGCACACAGAATAATAATATGCTTATTTTTTCTTTGACCTACACTAGTTGCTTCCAATAGCAGACAGTAGACAAACATCCTGGCTGTGTCAAAAAGTGTAAATAAAGCGACAGTTTTGTGTCGATTTGACATACTGTCCTACCCGGCGTTTTCCAGGATTTTTTTGTCGACATCAAATAATATGATTCGAAGCAATTCGAAGTCAACAGTCAACACGTTGATGTTAAACGGCACTATTTCATAGAATAATATGTCGACGCAGCATTTTGGATCATTTTTGCAATTTTGATATAGAATTTTAGCAGCCCTCGACTGTTGAACTTTTAAATCAACTAATTTAAATCCTAAAATAGTACGTAATTAACGAATATATCAGAAATACACTAGGCACTAGCACCGTGAAGGTTTCGCCGCCGAAGGTCGCGTACCAGTCTCGCAACATTTCTCTTGCAGTCGAAACAAAGGCTAGTTGCAATCCCCTTCACTGGTGCTTTATGTTTAGCAGTTACAGGAAGCCTACCCAAGGCAATCACGCTGCAACGTGCTTTCCTTCGGAACCGCAAGCCTCAAGACATTCTTTACCGCATCATTACAAAAAAATATTTGAAGTGGTCGCATATCTACAGAGCGTTCAGAATTATTTTACCTCTGGAGTCTGGTAGCACGTTTATTCCGACTACTTATAGTAAACTATTATAAGGCGAATCTTTCGAGGAGTCGCGAAATAGAAGATTCTTCATACTTAAATATTTTTATTACATGCAATGACCAGGGCTTCCCAAACTGCGCATCACGACCCCCTAGGATATCGCAGTTTCTATCCAAGCGTCGCGTCTCGTTCTGATTCACATAACTATTTTTTTTAGATTTGTGTATTACCAAAACATATTTTAAATTTAGTTAAATTTGCCGTTTGTATGGAAGTGAGACCAGGCGTGTCTCACTTCATACAAACGGCCCGAAATTGCCGAGATATTTACCTACTATTCTGTAAAACAATCTAATTTCAACCTTTTGAATTGCGCTTAGCGTTCATAGTACAATAACTGTCTGCCGTCTCGCTTCAATCTGCCAGGGCTGTCAAGCGAGCGGCGCGGCGGTGCGGGGCCGGGTATTATTACTTTTGTATCGTGGATGCGTGCGTTGCGTGTGCGACAAGTCGAGCGAGTGCCAGCCTATCGAGACTAGTCCGGCTTGCGTTTATCATACCTAAACTCGGGAGTGAGACTTCTGTACCGTAAGGTACTATTATATATTCTGTGGTGAGACACGCCTGCCCTAAATCGGAAAATGATCTATGAATACCAGGGTTGCCAGGTGTTCGGTATTCTACCGAACGGTTCGGTATTTTAGCACCGTGTTCGGTGTTCGGTATGACAAAAATACCGAAGTATGGGCGGTTCGGTATTTTTTTGATTACTTTGTCTCCCTAATAAACGATTCAATTGTCAGATTTGACGCAATCAGCTTGCTTAGCCTGTGCGACAGCCGTAATAAATTAAGTGAGGAGTGGTGAAGGCTGAATTATGTATCCGATGTAATTTCGGTCGCGACATGTCGCGAAATGCATGGGGCAGTTAAGGCAATTAAGACATCGCTGGAAGCTTGCATTAGTGAGAAAAAATATATTTTTTATAAGTAATTAGGTTAGCTAGTTGCTCTTGTGCAATGATTCTTTGTATTTAAAGTTAATAATATATGTAAATAAATTATTATAACTCTTTTTTAAGATTCCATACCGTACCCAAAGGGTAAAAGCGGGACCCTAGAGGAATTACTAAGACTTTGTTGTCTGTCCGTCTGTCTGTCTCCAAGCTGTATCTCCAGAACCGCTATAGCTAGACTTCTGAAATTTTCACAGATTGTGTTACTTATCAGTTGCCGCTACAACAACAAATAGGTACTAAAAACAAAATAAAATTAACATTTAACCGGGGGCTCCCATACAACAAACGTGATTTTTTTGGCCTTTTTTGTTCTATATCATATTAGTAATGGCAACAGGTAGGTGAAATTTTCACAAAGGTCTTAATTATATATTATGTACTTTAATAATCAATAATAATATTAAAATAAAATATGTAATATATTTAAGGGGGGCTCCCATACAAAAAACATAATTTTTGGCCTATTTTTGCTCTATAATGGTACGGAGCCCTTCGTGCGTGAGTCCGACTCGCACTTGGCCGATTTTTTGTTTGCTGTTCGGTATTTATTTGAAAAAGACCTGGCAACCCTGATGAATACTCGTAATATTTAAAAAAAAACCTATCTAACGACATAGAGATAATAAGTACTACGTAGTACTTATATGTCAGTGTCTAACGACACCCCACACGGTCGGGTGGGCGCGAAAAAAAAAAACATCCCCGCTTGATGTGTACCACAAAAAAAAATTTAAGAATTTATAATAATACTAGACGTTCCGCGCGGCGTCGCCCGCGTAAATTAGATATTTCACAGACAAATCAGTCTACAAAAAATAGCCTATAATCCTTCACGTGGTCTACTTCTTATCTGACCCAAATAACAGAAAAATTGCTCTAGTAGTTCGTGAGATAAGCCCTTTCAAATAATTTCCCCCGTTTTTTCCACATTTTCTTATTTTTCTTTGCTTCTATTAGTCTTAGCGTGATAAAATATAGCCTATAGCCTTCCTCGATAAATGGGCTATCTAACACTGAAAGAATTTTTCAAATCGGACCAGTAGTTCCTGAGATTAGCGCGTTCAAATAAGCCCTTTTAAATAATTTCCCCCCGTCTTTTCCACATTTTCCTCTATTTCTTCGCTTCTATTAGTCTTAGCGTGATAAAATATAGCCTATAGCCTTCCTCGATAAATGGACTATCTAACACTGAAAGAATTTTTCAAATCGGACCAGTAGTTTCTGAGATTAGCGCGTTCAAACAAACAAACAAACAAACAAACAAACAAACAAACAAACTAACTAACAAACTCTTCCGCTTTATAATATTAGTATAGAAAGCGTAGATGTACCATTTTGTTATGTCTTAGTTTACTTGGCAGTCCCCCGACACACCGTGACAACAATTATGGACTAAAATATTACTCACTTAGGAATTATTTAAACGTCAGTAAAATATGTACCTATATTATTTCGTTACTTTTTAAAATTGTTTAGCGGGGGTTTTTTTTTATTTCTTAATTTAATATTTTGATATTTTCATTCTAGTTCGTGACATTTGTGAATATACAATATACGTAATAGACGTATACACATATTAATGGAAGGTTGACCTGCAGGTGCTGCAGCATCACCTGGTAATCAATAGGATATCCAACTCCTCGCCAACTTAGAGCAGAGGTTTCGTGTTTGGGCTCATTTATTTTTTCATTACTTTTTAAAGTTGTTTGGCGGAGTTTTTTTTTAATTTCATATAGCAGCAAAGAAACAAACGGATCTCCTGAGTCCTGATAGAGAGCGGTTGTCGTCGCTCAAGGACATCCACAATACCAAAAGAGTTAGGTGAATCTTTTTTGTTGGTTTAAACTTTAAAGGTCATAATTTAGTCTTAGGTATAGGCTAATACCTATTTACTGCAGTTAACCTCTACTGTAGCTAGCTTTAGAAGTTATTTCTAAATTACCTCCAGAAATCTGATTTGTATTAGTAATCGTAATAGATCTCAAACTAAATTAGTGATTGACGATGTATGAGGTAATTTGCTAGTCGTTTGACAGGCGCCCAAACCGGTACCCACTACCCAGACGAGTATTGAGATTGAAAGTTCATCTTGCGACATTTCGACGCCCATATCCCATATCAAAATATATTCAGCATTAATAAACTTGTGCATACTATATCTAAGTATACTGTATAATATACATTTTACAGATTTTACAATCCGGTTACTTAGGTGGTAGATTTTTCCCTATGAAAGAGCAATGATTCCATGGGCGTACCCAGAATTTTAGATAGGGGGGGGGGGGGGGGGGCAGCATAGTTTCAAGAAGATGGTCGGTATGGTTTTTGAAACAAAAAATCATTAAAATTGACTTTTATTAATCTGACTGAAAAGATATTTTGTTTCCAACACTTCATTTTGCGCAGAGTAGGTAGCACGTTTTTAATTCCCACTTGCCAGAAAAATTGATGTTTATAAACCTTGTGTAAGGTACAGCGTCTACTCTTTTTTGACAAGCTATATTATGAAATTCTGTGCCTCGTTATTTTGATTACAGTATAAAGGGGTTGAGTTAAACTAAGTAATTTTTTCCGACTCTGAATGACATGACTGAATAATATTGTTATTAATAGCTTGCAAATCAGTCACTTTGCCAACTTCGGCATTGAACTTCCGTAACTATAATAAGGTACCAAAGGTACCCCGTACCAACTATACTCCAGTCTACGCTCCAGTCCAGGGCTGGCTGGATCATATGGAGCTAGCCTATTCGTGCAGAAGTCTTGCTCTTTTATATGGAAAAATCTACCATCTAAAAAGTAACCGGATTGTAAAATCTATAAAATGTATTTAAAGAAAAAGAGAAAAAACCACCATTTGAGCGTGATTACGTTTCGAAAATTTTGTACTGCGTCTATAACACCATTGAGATTGAGATAGACTACTACCATACTACACTTTCTTGACAGACTGTACAAGTTTTGTCATTTTTTGCACGAAGTTTTGTTCCTCGATTCTCCGATATGGACCGAAGTTTGGAGTTGAGCTGTTGACTGCCAAAATGTTACGATGGTCGTCGTTACCTGTTAGTTCAGTCTAGACCAGTCTAGACTTTAGCCGCTAGCTGTTTACGATCACGTGATACTACGGATTACATAATATTTACTTTTTATTAAATAAAATAAAAAATATTACTTAATGAGTAAAAATATCTCATTTTCGGTAATTCTACAATACAAACTCACTACAAACTCTCAAAAAAACAATAATTTGTATTATATTTCCTTTACTATCTACACCCCTAATCATGCGTGCATGACAGCACTAACGCATGTCATGTTGCATGATCGTCTAGAGTCTCTATAAAATATAAGTTTAAGAGCGGGCTCCCAAATAATAAGTATTACGATCCCGGAAGACGATTGACCTAAATGAAATTGAGATTTATTTAATCATTGTATATTTATCTGATATTTGCCAAACGGAAAACACGATTCACTTATTTTGACTCGATAATTTTATTTTTCGAAATTATGAATATTTCTGAGCTTTTCAACAAATATCTGTTACACTTATTGAGTTACTATCATTAAATAATTTGCACTACTACAATCACACACTGTATAAAATAATAGCAAAAGGAAATATTAGTATTGTATTTAATTTTTAAGTAATCATCAAAAATATTTTTGGGACTAGCGAACTTTACTTTCGTGCTATAATGCGCCGGACCGTTGCTACGCGATATTGTTCACTATTAGCTGCAGCGCAAAATACAATTCATGCGGGCACGATTCATGGAATCATTGTCACGATTGGAGGATAGCGGGGTGTGTAGGCGGGGCTAGCGTGTTTAGATAATTTTGGGAACCCGGTCCTGTGGATTATAAACAAAAGTCGTGTTCGTTTCGTTTTTCAATGCACATTGCGCATGCGCAAAGTCAAAAGTTAGTGTCAGTGTGAGTGTCATGTTCTAAAATCTGACAGAAATAGGTGAGTATAGTATTCGTTGGTCATAAGTATTATAGTATAGATGTAATCTTAGCCAGTCATCGCGTGGCCATTTTGTGCTTATTTTCATACAAGTAGTGTGCGTGTATTTTCTTGAATATTTCTATTTGTCGATCATTTCGAAGCACATTACAATCCAGAAAAGAAAGTCATTTAGTTCATGATATCGATAAACTATTATAGTTTAAGTAATGAGAATCCGTAAACACACGTAAAAAGCTATGCAATTTTTGTAGCTAAATTATTAATTTATGTGACATTTTTAGCACTAATGCCTTATATAGCAGGAATAAGGGATTATTAAACTTATAAATTATCTTTTTAGCTTACAAAAATACCGATTGAAAAGCCCAAAAAACGTTGTTCAAAACTTACGTATTTAATGTCAAATCCACGTGTTTGAGGCATTCTTTGGCCGTTCTTGTGGTTTATTATTTAGCGGACCCACAAAACTCAACAACATCTAGCATAAAATGTTTACTAAAAACCTTTATTAACACTTTTAATACATGAAATATGCAGACCGACTCCTTTGTTATGTCCTAGGAAGTAGGACATAACATTACACGCTTTTGACGCTTATATACAACATGACACTCAATTATGAAGTTGACAGTCAGCTGCCAAACTGCGAAAAAAGCCGCGCATGCGTAGTTGAAAAATGAAACGACCACGGCTTAAACTCTGATACTGCATTTACACATTCGCGTTCGCCATTCGCCTCGTCATCGACGAAACATTCATGTACGAATGCTGTCGCCTGTCGCGAAGTTACCGTTCACACTTCACACTAACCTCATTGGTTCAGACATTCGTGGGGTGATTCATTTTGACATTCGCACACGAACATGGAGGACGTGTTCATATATAGCGACGTTGAATGAAAAATATTATGAAATTTATGATAGCGATATTTTTGGTTCCAAATGAGCTCTTCATTTTTGTAAAATTCTAGGAATTCTAAAATTCGCCCTTCACTTCACTCCATTTTTATTACATATATAATAATAATACTAAATACTAATAATTATAGGTCTACCAGAATCTGATGGCAAAAAGTGATAAAGTAAATTGACTCTAGCAATACCGGGGTAATTGGAATAAAACATTTTGATCCTTTTTTGTCCTTAAAGCGGCTGATTCTGTGTGTGAAACATGCAAATATATAAATTTATCCAATGATCAAGGATATTTTTTGAGAATCTGCTGTCAAAATTTGCCATCAGATTCTGGTAGACCTATTATAGTCTGTGTTGAAAACCAAAATATAGGTCTACCAGAATCTGATGGCAATTTTTGATAGCAGATTTTCAAAAAATATCCTTGATCATTGGATAAATTTTTATTTTTGCATATTTAACACACAGAATCAGTCGCTATAAGAAAAAAAAGGATCAAAATGTTTTATTCCAATTACCCCGGTATTGCTAGAGTCAATTTATTTTCTCACTTTTTTGCCATCAGATTCTAGTAGACCTATATATTTCCTTATTATATTATTAGCCCGCCAAAGTGCATAGTAGTTTGTCGGCGGGCTACGCGCTCATAAATACTAAGAAACTAATAGATATAATATATGTGACGTTATCAGCGTGAAGGGACCTTATTGTCGGTAATGAGTTATTAGCATCCCCATATTAGCCCGGGAGCTGAGTAGAGTTGAGTGTGCAAAATATGAGGACCGCATTTTCTGAGTTTTGAACTCAGAAAAGCTTGCAGATTATGATTCTAAATGTTGCCAGTAGATTTATTGGTCTGATTTTTTTTACCCCACCCCCTTGGATATCGAGCAATTGGACGGAACAAATGCTTTACAACAATTTTAATTGTTGTTTTATGAAACTATCCAATTGTTTTTAAGATTCCATAGTCAACAAGGAACCCTTATAGTTCCGGTCTGTCCGTCTGTCTGTCCGTCTGTCTGTCTGTTCGCGGTTTTCCTCAGAGACTATAGGACCTATAACAAAGCTGTAATTTGGCATGAATGCACATATTAATGAAGCCGATAAAATGGTAAATGAAATTTTAAAAATATATTTTTTATGGTACCTTCTCTACACATCAAGCGGGGATGAAATTTTTTTTTCGCGTCCACCCCATCGTGTGGGGTGTCGTTGGATAGGTTTTTTAAAAATATTATGAGTATTCATAGATCATTTTTCGATTTAGAGATCCGTTTGTGAAATATTAAGTTTTAAAGTGGTACTACCGGAACCCTATATTGCGGGTGGGCTGACACGCACTTGGTCGGTTTTTTATGATTAAAGATACTTATAGCTACTCAACTACTCAATAGAAATAAAAAACAATAAAATTAAAAATGAAACAAGAATTGTTTAAAAAAAATCAATTTTAATAAGTATTACAAAAAAAAAGTAAATTAATCAATCTTTTTTATTTTGACAGTCATTATTAATACATTTGCATAACAAAATACAATTAAGTTGTAAGTTTTTGCAAGAATAAGCCTTTGTTTGACATTTTGATGTACATTTACAGGGCTGAATCAACAATTCGGGCAATTGTGGTTTCGTCAGTTGTCGTGGGTACAATTTATCATCTTTCCAATTTAGCCTAATAAGGTGTAATCAATAGGATGTAGTAGTGTTTGGTCAGCATTTATCCATACATAATACATATGTTTGTGCTCAAGCTCTTTACAAATGTAATTAGCTTACAATACAATAACTTTTTATAAATTTAATCCGAGCCGATATTTTGAGAAATTACAGAAATTATTGTTTTTTATTTCTATTAAGTACTTGAGTAGGTATATGAATGTATAATCATAAAAAACCGGCCAAGTGCGTGTCGGGCCACTCGCAATATAGGGTTCAGGTAGTAATAATAATAATAATAATAATAGTACCACTTTAAAACTTAATATTTCACAAACGGATCTCTAAATCGGAAAATGATCTATGAATACTCATAATATTTTTAAAAAACCTATCCAACGACAACCCACACGATGGGGTGGACGCGAAAAAAAAATTTCATCCCCGCTTGATGTGTAAGGAAGGTACCATAAAAATATTTTTTTAAGATTTCATGTACCATTTTGTCGGCATCATTAATATATATGTGCATTCATGGCAAATTACAGCTTTGTAGGTCCTAACACCTATAGTATCTGAGGAAAACCGTGGACAGACAGACAGACGGACAGACGGACGGACAGACCGGAACTATAAGGGTTCCTTGTTGACTACGGAACCCTTAAAACAATCGGATAGTTTCAATAAAACAACAATTAAAATTGTTGTAAAGCATTTGTTCCGTCCAATTGCACGATATCCAAGGGGGTGGGGTAAAAAAAATCGGACCAATAAATCTTCTGGCAACATTCAAAATCATAATCTGCAAGCTTTTCTGAGTTCAAAACTATTTATAGAATGCGGTCCTCACATTTTGCATACTCAACTTCCTTTGGCGCCTGCACTATATTCTACATTTAATAAGCTATCGAACCATGTAAATAACATGCGTGTAGGCCTGGCAAATAATTTTTTAAAAAATGTTGAAACTCGAAAGTCGTAAAAGGTGATATTGAGAAAATCGCATTCAAACTTCGAAACCCAAAAAAAGTATGTTATTGTGGGAAGTTACATAGATATTATGTTTTTTGAGAAGTACATTAGGTATATGGTCTTTTAGATTTTAACTTCAATTATATAATTTTATAGCCTTATTCCCCTTCTTTACCACGCCAAAGTGCATAGTGTAATGAAAATGCCCAAGATGGTTTTTACTAAATATTTCATTTATAGAATGTTTTCTATACTATTTTATGAAAGAATAATATAAAACGGGTAAGTTTTTACTAAATAAAAACGACTTCAATATTAAACGACATCGTTTATTATATAAAAAAATATTTGAACAAATGAAACATTGTGCTTCACTAATCTTATTAATCAGTCAAAATCAACAAAAATATATATTTACTATGCTTAAAATTAGTCAAATGAGATCAAATATATAAAGTTCTATTAAAAGAGTAATTTTTTTCAGTCTTAAAATTCAAGTTAAAGTTTAGTAAAAAGCTAGTACAAACACTAAACATTTTATAAAAGGGACCTTATTGTCGGTGATTAAAAATTTAGTGATATCACATAAAAATGAATATAAATTTTGATTAACATTGAGGTTCTTATTTTTAAAATAACTTTAACTATCATTTAGTAACAAGACGTGTACCAAAACATACAATTTCTCTTAGTTATTATAAAATATATTAAAAGGGACATTACATTTTTAGTAATAAAGTTAAAAGAAGATACAAAAATACTACTACTTTCGTAGTTGTAACAACGAATTATAATTTGTCTCTCTATTTATACAATATTTAATGATAAATCAACGGGTGGTCAACCTCTAAATAAATAAGGGTAAATTGTCGTAACTGGCCACATAATATTATGTGTCCAGTTAAGACGATTATGACCGATTTGCAATTATTTCCGAATTGCCATTTAGACTTACAATTCGATAATAATCGTAAAAAAGTAGAAATTCAAATTGTATACAAATCAAGTTGAATGATATTATAAAAGCAACTTTATAGTAGTATTTACATACTTAACTTACGCCTCTCATTAGAAAAATCCATTTCTTAAAGGCTCTTCGATCCAAAATAAACAGCGCCAACACTATCTGCACGTCTAAACAAACACAAGCTCGAGCACCAACTGACGCAGTGACGAGTAACGAAAAAACGAATTAACAGGCGGGTACCGCAGGTACGCAGCGAGTGAGCGAGTGGGCAGAATCGACGCCACGAATCAGAAAGAGACGACAAATCCTTTGATACACGCCGCCACCGCGTCTCGCCGACTAGTCACTAGTACCGTCTTGAAGTCAGCTATCCCAAACCCGTAGCGTATCTGTGCACTGTGGCCCGCGTGATGTTAAACTATTTTGAAATTCACGCCCACCGGCAAAATAATTTAGTCGTGAAATTTTTTCCACTTTTAAATCATTAATTTTGAAGAAAGTTGTTTTTTAACCCTAAAAAAATTTTGTTGCGGCCCGCGACACCAAGACCAAAAGATATTTGTGGCCCGTATGAAAAAAAGGTTGGGGACCACTGGTCAAAGTCTTTTAACCCGATACCGTGCCGACAGAAAGCCGCAATCGACTCTCGGCTGCAGCACCGACAATAAGGTCCCTTTTTTACTAAACTTTAGGTTCAATTTTAACCTATAAAAAATCGTTTTTAAAGCCTGTGTCTTTGTTATATCAAAATTTAGAGTATGTTTATTAATATGGAACAAAAAAAGAAAAAAATATTTTTTTCGACGTTTTACTTTAAGTAAAGGCGATTATCTCGGAAACTAGAACCGACAACAAGGTCCCTTTTCCCAGATAAGGTCACATATAATCTTTTGTGTATAAGTACGTAGGTATATGTAGGTATATCTTAAATTATGACTTAAGTTTACACAAGGGTACACGTATGTGGCATTAGTAAGAAAAGAAACGACTGTAATAACTGATAACATTGTACTAACATTATTATAATAATAACATGATAACATTATAAAATTTATAAAATACAGTTATACACTGTACTAAAAAAATAGGCAAATTTTCAGTACAGTGTACTTAAGTCAAATATGTATGTTCCATGGAATTACTATATACTACGTAGTATATAATATTAATTCCATGGTATGTTCAGCTTTGTACACATAGGCAAATTTTCAGTACAGTGTACTTAAGTCAAATATGTATGTTCCATGGAATTACTATATACTACGTAGTATATAATATTAATTCCATGGTATGTTCAGCTTTGTACACGTCCTGTAGGGTCGGACGCTAGTGTCAACTGAATGCAGGCGTGTGTAAACAGTAACTTCGTATTCGCTATTCGTGCCCTTTGATTTGCGTCCGAAAAACCGCTCCCAACGCGAATGCCACGAATCGTGTTCGTTATTCGCCTCGTGATTCGCCTCGCTATTCGTGCGAATGTATATAGTAGGAACAGACGTCCCGATTTGGTCGGGTGCCGACCACCCGACCACGGCCAAATCGGAAAGTGTGGAGAGCGGTCGGCCCGACATAATTGAAGACGTGAGTGGAAGAATCGAACAAGTAACATTTCGTAACATACGAATAATAACTCATTTTTTCCCTTATTATTTTCATAAAACTTGTAACTTATCTACTTCATAACCTAGCTAATATATCTGGCTACACATATAATCCACAGTTTTTCCATTTCGAATAATTTTTCCGACCCTAAAGCCTCCATTTAAGCAAAAAAACGGGAAGTTTTTTCATGTTACTTACCTTATTCTTCCACTCACGTCTTGAATTATTATTAATATTGGTCGGGCGTGGTCGGGTCGCCGGCGCATCCGACAAGCCGACCGCCCGACCGAATTGGAACGTCTGGAAGCTTTGTCCCGACCAAATCGGCTCAGTCGCATTTGTAACGCCGCCATTGTATGACGTAATTATGAACGCCGAGGAAGCGATCTCAGAGCGGGAGATCACAAGAATTTTTGAGTTTTACAAAGACTTTCCCTGTTTGTGGGACTTAGCTCACAGAGATTACGCAAATAGGAATGTCAGGCATCAAGCTTATCTAATTATGCTGGATGTTTTAAATAAATGAACAGTACGGCAACTTTGAACAATGGTTGCCGCAACCAACGCTATTTTAGCATTTTAAGGGTTCCGTACCCAAAGGGTAAAAACGGGACCCTATTACTAAGACTTCGATATCTGTCCGTCTGTCTGTCACCAGGCTGTAGCTCAAGAACGGTAATAGCCAGAGAGTTGTAATTTTCACAGACTGTGTATATCTGTTGCTGCTATAACAACAAATACTAGAAACAAAATAAAATAAATATTTAAGGGGGCTCCCATACAACAAACGTGATTTTTTGGCCTTTTTTGCTCTATATATCAATAATGGCAACAGGTAGGTACTTGAATTTTCCACAAAATCCTTAGTTGTATGTGTGCTTTAATATTTAATAATAATATAAGAATAAAATAAAAAAAATAAGGGGGGCATCCCATACAAAAACCACAATTTTTGGTCTAATTTTGCTCTATAATGGTACGGAACCCTTCGTGCGCGAGTCCAACTCGCACTTGGCCGATTTTATTAGATAATACCGGCGGCATGATGTTTAAATGCATCGACGGCAATAGCTGGCAAGACGTCCGTTCACTACTTCATACAAAGTCAACTGACGGTTGGAAGGCCGACCGTCGGACAATCTGTAGCAATGTCGGAATGGTTGGCATGTCAGCTCCGATTCGGTCGACCCCGACCAAATCGGGACGTCTGTTCCTACTTAAATACAAAATATGACGGATCACGGAAGCCATTTTGTATTCTCCTAAATCTGAGTTATTATTATAATCTGATACTAAAATATAATAATTTGCAGATTTTGTGAATTTTGAGTTTGATATCTAAATGTGAATTAGAAAAACTGTGAATAAGTTGTAGGAATTTTTACAAAGACTTTAAATTAGCACATACAAAATGGAAAGAAAAAGCACTTACAGCGAAGACCTTTTTGAATATATAAGGGTGAGTGACGATGAAGATGACTCGAATGCAATAGAAATTCCATGCGAACACGACGGCACACTGTTGTTATCCACACTTGTGGCCCAATTCCCTGGTTCGTGTGGACTTAAATATCGCCACCCTGAAACTAAAACTATTCGTGGAATCCGTCTCAGTGATGGCAAACTTCACCCACCCGGTGATAGCGGCTGGGGTAAGCATTTATACATTTGTGTTTTCCCCAAAGAAAACAAACGCAAGATGGAAGACGAATCCCCTGAGAATTCGTCAGCCAAAACAAAACGCTTGGAAAAGAAATTGACTTGCTCAGATTTGATATGTCTAGGTCTCCCTTGGAAAACAACCGAAGACTCACTGAAACAGTATTTCGAGCAATTTGGTGAGGTTGTTATGGTCCAGCTAAAAAGAGATAAACATGGTGCCTTTAAGGGCTTCGGATTTATAAGGTTTGCGACATATGCATCTCAAATGAGGGCTCTTGCTCAAAGACATAACATAGAAGGAAGATGGGTCGACGTCCGAATTCCAAATTCAAAGGAAGGTGTTGTCCCACAAATGCCTTGCAAAGTTTTTGTTGGCAGATGTACCGAAGATATCACAGCAGATGACCTTCGTGAATATTTTTCCAAGTTTGGTGAAGTAACAGATGTATTTGTTCCCCGCCCATTTAGAGCCTTTGGATTTGTAACATTCTTGGATCCAGAAGTGGCACAGAGTCTTTGTGGAGAAGACCATGTCATTAAAGGTGCCTCCGTATCAGTATCCAGTGCATCACCAAAAGTAAAAAACAAACAAAATCCTAATTGGAAGGAGGAAAATTATGGGTCCAATGCTTGGGATGGTAACAGATCGGGTCCCTCACCATCAGGAAATGGAAATGGGGGCAGTAGCAGTAATATTGACACTTTAAACATGCAGAATCTGGGTATTAACCCCAACAGTGGCCCTCCACCCAACTTTAATTTGCCCATTAGTATAGTTGCTGCTGCACTGAATCAAGCTGGATGGGGTGGATTTTTGGGACCCAATAACTCCACCCCAAATAACTGGCAAGGTCCTCCCCAAGGAGGATCCGGTAAGAATTGGAATAACGGTCAAAACTGGGGCCAAAATTGTCCCCCAGCTTGGAACCAAAGTAATCCTGGCTGGAATGCCAATAAAAATGGCAATTGGAATCAAGGAAATTGGAACAACGGTCCAGGCTGGAGCGGCGGCACTAGTGGTGCACCCAACTCCTCCAACTCTAATAATGGTTGGAATTCTAATAAGCCACAAACATAAGGTGAGCTTTGTGTTTGTATGCATTTCCATAAAAACTAGGAATTAAAGCCATTGTAACAAAACCTTAGATTTTTAAATAAAGAAGTAATATTAAATTAATAGTAGCAAATATTTTAAAGATATTTGAGAATGTAAATTGGGTAGGTATGTAATTAAGCATAAAAGTGACAAGTGTGTGCAAATCTGTGAATTTGTATGAGTGACTTTTGTGAATCAATAAAAGTATGTATTTTGTGATGGATGTTTTCATTTATGGTGGGAATTTTTGTTACTTGTTTCTATGTATGGAGTAAGTGAATCATTGTCATTTTATAATATAGTTTCTGATATGATGGAAGTACTCCATGGTAATGAATGTGTACATTTGACTGAGACATGTTTTTCTAAGTGAGTATAACAGATGCCTTGGGAGTCTGTGTGTGTGAGAACTGAGAAGAATCCTGTGGCGTCCCTCAAATTTGAAAAATACATTGGTGAGTTTCTTGTTGTAACGGTATGCAGTGATTTGTTTATAAGGTCTTAGTGTGAAATGATTTTATACAGTCCTTTGAATTGTTTACAATTTGATTTTCCTAATGACAGTTTTCAATTTGAATATGTATGATTTGTTTTTTGTGTATTTCCATTGCACAGACACACCAGGAGACAGAATGTCTGATGGTAACCAACTTATTACTACTTGCTTCAAAAGTCACATGAAATTGAGACAATTGCAGAAGCCATACAAACTTACTCTATACAATAAAGCTCTTTCATAAGAGATCTATTCTAAATTATAGATTATTTTAACTATCATTACCAAAAAATTATGGATTTTTCTTTTTTTATTAATTAAAGTTTGAACTATTATCAAAAATCTTATTTTTTTGTATACTAATCTTAACTTGCTACTTTTTCAGATTTAATTTATCACTATTGGTTGAAATGACCTGGGATGAGCAATGAAGAAACTTGCAGTGCCTAGACAGGAGAACAGATATTTTCTGCTATTTCTAATAGGTAATCTTTAAATTTTCATTGTGCCTTTCTAGTGTTGGTGCTTCTTAGTACTTAATAATTCTAGTAATTATAATATTAATATAAATAAGACAATATTTAGCACCCTTTTAGACTGCATTTAAAAAATGAAACTGAAAATGTTTAATTTGTATATAATATGAATGGCACCCTATTGTGTTGGGTTAAATAAAGCAGGGTGTTTCTTACTCTGTACCTCTTACTAATAAAGATTGTATCTCTTTGAGGTTTGTAAAATTTTCAATGTACTAGATAAAGATCATCTTGCATAATTTGCTGTATTAACACAAGTTTTTAGCAAAATATACCAAACCTTAATGTATAAACAAATTAAATACAGTCATAATAGAATTTACTAATGGACACTAAAAAGGAGGTCGTACTTACTGCTTAAATACTACTACTGCTCACTATAGTCAGTGACATTACATTTGCTTTAACATTATTTCAGGTACTCTGAATGATGATGAAGAGTGGACTAACCAGAAACTTCTGGGAAAAAAATAAATTATTTGACATATTTGATATTTTATTACCCAAATTCGGATATTATCATTTTTACACTTTAGAAATATTATAATTATACAGAAGTAAGAAGTAATTAAAAATATAAAATATGACCACCTAATGTAAAAGAATGTTTGATACATATTATAAAAATAAATTTGCATAGTACGCACTAATTAATTATTATATTAAAAATTAGCTTTGTGGAGCAGAAAATTATTCCATCGCTTAAATTTATTAGGACTTGTTACGTGCTAGGCACAAAACATTATGTTCAAAATAATTAACACTATTGTACATAATCACAATCAATGACTGAGAAAACTAGGATTAAAATATCTAAGAGATCATATTATTATTTATACACACAAGAATGGGTTTTCTTTTCATATTGTTTTTTATCATATGCCTGACTGAAAATAATAGTAGCTAGTTTAAATTTAAAAATCAACAATCTAGTATTAGTAAAAAGTACACAATTTATTAACCCAATAATCTCAACAAAGAACCTTATGTTGTTGAATAAAATAAATTATGCTAAGAAATATTTATGAGTAAAGGGGTACTTTTATCAATCAATTTATGCACATCAATGGTGATTTGATGATTCCCTAACTACGACACATCTCGTCGAGAGAATATAAGCTTATAAGACCGATGAAAACAGTAAAACTAAAAACAATAAGTTGCCATAAAACTTGTATATTAGCTATTTTTGGGCATGGTTCTTCATATACTTTAGTATAGGCTGGTCTGTACAGTCAAAGACATCTTGCTAACCAATCTTCCACCTTATTCCTTGCCAATAAGGTTTTACTCCGGATCTGTCTTGAGCTGTACAAATTTCACTACATATTTAGTAATCTGTGACTGTACTTTGAAAATTGAAGAATGGAATTTAATATTTTATTCAATTAAAATCCCTTATTTGGGGTCAATACAAGTAACAAAATATAATTAATAAAATCAGAAAAGTAAGGTACAGACTTTGATCAAGTACAGATGACATTTTTTTATAACTTGGTTAAGACTGGTTATTCAAGATTTAGTTTATTAAACCAGCTAAGAACATCTTATGAATTATCGACCAGATTTAGTTTATTAAACCAGCTAAGAACATCTTATGAATTATCGGTGAGATATATCTTAATATAACATCCATTTTCTACTGAATAATTTTAAGAGATCATGTAGCATTTTAACAGCAGCTATTTTGTTTATACAATGTCAAAATCCCTTACAAAAGCACTTACAGAGCCATAAAGCAGCAAATATTTCAGTAATCATTTCTTATTATTTTTTAAATAAAAATTTTCAAATAACTAACAAAATATTATGTTTAGGCAATAGAGACAAAACACTTTGAATCACGCAAAAGACATCAAACAATTGTAATTTGCAATTTTATTACCAAAAATGTCAAAATGTTTATGCTCTGTAAATCTTTTGCAAACAGAATTATAATTTAGCTATCGAAGATTCAATATCTTGCTAACAATTTTCTTTTTAAATTGTCAAAGTAAAATAATATTTTCATATATATTCAGTAGTAAGAAAACAGCTTTACATTACAAATGATAACAGGCATAAAATATAATCTTACATAAACTGAGGTAGAAGCAGCCCTACACTTTTAATTTCTTTGCAGGTCTAAGTGCGTAATTAATTGTCATTTGTCGTTTGTTTGCAGCTCGTCGAGGCTGCCTCCGTCCATTCCATTCGGCGTCCATCTTTTTTGCAAGCTCCAGGTCTTTTTGCTCCTGCTCAATCATCATTTCGATACGTAGTTGCTCCTGCACTATACATTTTACATCACAATTTTCCAAAGGACTAGACAAATTTTTCACAGCCGATTTAATTTTATTATTGTTCATCAACTCCTCCGCCACCAAAGGACTACAACCTTTGTTTGGCTTTCTCGTATCACTTCTTAGATATGGCTTCCTGTCTGAACACGCCTTCCTTTCCCTCCCTTTCTTTTTAGGTGTAACCTCATTATCTTTTGTTATGCTTCCCATAGATCTAGTACGTCTTAAGGAGTAATGAGATTTGTTATCTTTTAAATTGGGTATAACACCTCCTTTCTTAGATTTTGATTTTGGACTTAATTTAATGTTTTGCTGAAAAGAACATTTTAATATTAGTTACACAGTATTGTTCACTTGTCATATAAAAATCCATCATAATGGTATACTATCATTTTAATAAATATGAATATGTAGAACTTTAAAAATTTTTTACCTCCTTGGGTTTCAAGATGTTAGGAGCTATAACAAATGCCGATGGAAGTTTGAGCTCTAATGACAATTTCCTCAAATTGTAGAGCTCTTCCAAGTACTGATCCCGAGTTGGTGTTATGACTTTAGGTGAAATGCTCCTATCGGGCTCCGGTCTTACACTTGGTATTCGTAATGGTAAATCCTTATTACTGGCAAAGCTAAAAATATAATCAATGTTGTATTACTCATTTACTCACTAATATTATAAATGCGAAAGTGTGTGTCTGTCTGTTACCGCTTCACACTTAAATGGCTGAACACATTTAGATAAATTTGGTATGGAAATACTATGAGGAATGGACAGTGACAACCGGATATACGGTTTCCGCTCAATAAACTAATTTCGGCACAATGGAGTTGCAGATGTGATCTAGTTTATAATAAAAATAAAATATTATCCTAATATGTTCAATATTAGTAATTTATCTAAATAATAAATGTTTTACCTTATAGGAGTGCTTCCTTCTATTGGTTTAAAATAACATAACTCTTGTTGCATTGAATCTACACTGTCAGTTTCAATGTTTTTCTTCTTTATTTTATTGGCTTCTGCTATTCTTGTTTGAGGGAGAGGTAGGGAGACAAGTAGGGAAAGCAGACCATTCTTATTTCTTGATGGGCTTAATTCATTTGACTTTTCTTTCTTATCCGTTACTTGTTCACCCTGAAAGTTATAATAAAATATAGAGCATATTTTTAATTACATATTAATAACCAATTTAATGTAAAATTTTGTAAGATTTAGAAAGAAATGCAATAAAAGATTTTTCAAGAGTCCAGATAGTTCATTTATTATAAAAAATATAAGATATTAACTTTTTATCTTCTATAAAATATTTACAATAATTGAATAATAAATTCTGCGGAATTTATTCAACTCACCTTTTTATCACCATTTTCTTTATTCCACACATTCATTTCTGTTCTTATGCTTTTTCCCACATAGTTTTTCAAGAGTTTACTGTAATTGGGCACCATCTCAGGAGAAACATTGTTATCTTTTATTTCTGTAGTTGTCTTAGCACTCTCTTCATCTGCTGATTGTGATCTGTAAAACATTATTTTAGAAATGTCCATTATATTCTCTATTATATTTTTTTTATTTATCCTATGAACTTATGGAAGATCTTAACTGTAGTTCAGCATTTAATTACACAGGAGAAAAGAATGACGTCTTAAATCTAAAACTGTATGGTAATAGTAGATGAAACAAATACACTCACATTGAAACAGAACATGAAGCTCCTATCTTAGTCAAATAACTGTCAATTTTCATAGGCTTCAGCTTACATTTTTTATAGTCTTTTAATCTTTTGGGATCTGAGCTTGATTCCATAGGATCTATGTCATTCTCTTTTTGTATCTGTTTGGCCAATAACTCATCTTGTTTTAATCTTTCCAAATATCTTTTATGAGCCTCCTCCTCTTCTTGGTGTAGTTTTCTGCAATTAAAATAAATATTCTTATGTAAAATAGCCCAAAAACTAAAAAGTAATCACTTATGAGAAATTGGAGATGTATCCGACCTTATAAGTTGTTGTGTTTCTAAAATTTGCTTTTCTTCAAGACGTAATCTTTCTTCTCTCAATCTTTTAAGTTCGGCTTCGTATTCTAGGCGAATTTCCCCAGGCTCACTTATACGAGGCAATGGTGTTTCTACAAAATTACAGAGAAATTATTATAAATTATTAAAATAACTACTATATTACTTAATCGACGCAACAAATGTTTAAAAATATTTTACCATTAGGCAAGTCTAACTCCTCTCCTCTAAACTTTTTATCTATATCATTTGAAAATTTAGTTTTAATGAAATTCCATAGTTGTTTATTCACTAAATTGTTTTGTTTTGTTGCTGTCCTCAGCCAAGAACCTATTCTTAGGCGACATAGAGGACAACACAAAGCGTTATTTTGGATACTTCCATGAAAGCAACGAAAACAGAAATCATGGTAACATGGTAACGTAACTGGCTCTATTAGAATTGACTGACAAATGCTGCAAATAATATCTTTAAGTTCTAAATTATCTAATTTTGTTAATTTATTTTCAATTTTGGACAGCCGCTTCTTTGACTTGGCCGCCATTTTTGATAGTATGACAGATGACTTTGACAAATGACAGATTCATAATTTTTTCATCAGAACATTAGGCATTAAGCGCTTATTCCACTTCACTAAATTTAGAAGTTCTAAATGATTTAGTGACTTAATTTAGTCAAGTGCAATAGTGTGGCTTCTAACTGACTAAATCAGTGTTGCCAGATGGTTTCAACCTTCTATCTGTAGTGGGAACTGCTAAATCTGTATTTAAAGTCAACAATAGAATAACCTATTAATCATTATCTACGTTTTTTTTTGTGAAAAAAGGGATACGTATTGCCTTGATAAGGTGATAATCGGGTAAAGGTTTAGAAACCTACGTCAAAATAGGAGGAAGGGCGGGGGTGGAGGGAGGGGGGGAGGGGTAAAACCCCCCCCCTTGTACCAACACCACAACAAGGAGCCGCCCAGTTTTAGAGCTACTCACCTTTGAAATTTTCGGAATATTGATGCTACGTCATATTCTATTCTCGACAATTTACGGAGTGTTTCTTCGGAAAAATGCCTCTCGCTAGGCTGTTAGATAGATAGATAGATAAACACTTTATTGCTCACATATAAATGGGTATACAAACAAACTTAAAATACTTAAAAACTAATACATGTGGGCAAGGGCGGCCTTATCGCTATAAGCGATCTCTTCCAGGCAACCCTGCAAGACAGGAGAGTTCACAAATAAATAGATAGCAGGGTAATTATAAGTAAAAAATGGACTACTTAAAATATGTACATTGATGTAATTGTTTAGGTTTATGCTACGAATTAAGATGTATAAAATATATTACTTATTATATATATAAAATAATTTAACCATACGTAAAATAAAGTATATATATATATATATACATATACATATATATATATATATATATATATAGCTGTTGTGAGTGGAGAACGAAAATTTAAATTTTATTTAACAATGTAAATCAAGGTTTTTTGATAAAAATTAAAAGTAAAAATTAATAACAAAATTCACTACATAAAAACTACTGTCTTTTTCGTCTTCTTTTTTTTTTTTTTTTTTTTTTTATTGGCGACTAGCATAAAACTATTGCCAGTGTCAAGTGTTAAAGGTTAGGAAACTTATGACGCGGTAAAGGTATATAGGGATAGCAAGGACGGAATTTTGGATAGGATTAGGAAAATTTTGGTAGATAAATAAAATATAAATACTTTTATATATAATAAAATACAAAACATCAGTAATTATATATTTTATAAACTTAAATTATTACTTAATATAAATTCAGATAAAATACTTAAATATTTTATAGGGTCACTTAATATACACATCATACTAGTAGGAAGGGCAACATGGAGGGAGTGTAGAGAGGATAAAAACGATGACGACGTCTTCTTTTTCTTATTATGGCACTACTTTGACGTTTTGTTTTTTTATGACAATTAAGCCTTCGGCTTAGGAATTGCACTGTAGAGGTTCAACCTCAGATCTTCAGATCCATCATCAGTCATACCTAGAGACCAATAACCCT
The DNA here is from genome assembly GCA_905187585.1 of Cyaniris semiargus. Lineage (NCBI taxonomy): Eukaryota > Metazoa > Arthropoda > Insecta > Lepidoptera > Lycaenidae > Cyaniris > Cyaniris semiargus. The sequence continues at coordinate 7,360,492 of LR994554.1, read as the reverse complement.
CAATATGGCACAACTAGCTTCAATTATCAGTTGACGGAGCCCCGCTACGCGGGGCTCCTATTTCTGGGTGTTGTGGTCTAAGTTCCAACCTAACCTAACCTACTTTTGGACTTTCTGGATTGTGTTTGTTTTTGTTTTGGCGGGATTTTTATCAAGAAACCTTGAATTATATAGTTTTGGAATGATAAAATAATCATCCCCCACTCATCACAGCCTTGGGATGCCTTAAAAACAGTTCGTAAACAACATCAGAAAACGATGATCTTATCTGAAGATTACGAAAATCTGAAATGCGAATTTCTTCTAAACGGAGACTTGACTGGCGGTAGAACGGTAAGTAGGAGTTTTTCTCACCCAAAACAACCTTCCTTAACCCATGTCACCAACTTTTAATTGACGTAGCTTTCTAAACCTTAGCCGATAATCGTATAATAAATAAAAATATACTTAAATTATATTTCTTTTAAGTAAAAATACATAATAAAATCTAATAAAAAAAATTGAACACACTAAGGGCCTGTTTCACTACTTCCTAATAAAGTGCCACATAGGCTATCCACAACTTTTTTGACAGATTCTCCATACTTTATCAGCTGTCAAGTTAAGTTGTGGATAGAATATCCGGCACTTATCAGGAAGTGGTAAAACAGGCCCTTAAGATAATAAAATAAAATAAAAACATGGCATTATGATAGAAATATGTATATTATTTTCATTTGTATTTTTTTTTTTGTTAAATTTTGACAGCAACTGCTCATCAATCTCTAGAATCTAGATTATGGCATTCGTAGCATTCGTAGGTAATTTCTAAAGTCTGCTGGTTCCAACTTCCAAGTAGTTCAGAAAGTTCATAATTCATAATTTTTCGTGGAGCAAATATTCTTTCAATCATCTTTTTCGCCTTTTATTTGTTTCGATTTTCATTGAGCCAACAGCTAAGCCTATGAGAAGACCAATTTTTTGTTGCTTTGACAGAACTGGAGCCATTAAGAAGACGTCTGGCCAAAATCGCCGCGTGGTCACAATTACTGATTTAGTTACTAGATTAGGACAAGTGGAATGAGAAGCTTCTAATTAGTCTCCTTTTTAGGATCCTAGCTAGAATTTCTAAATTAAGTGAAATGGAATATGCGCTTTAGTTAAAAACAGAAAGTATCGAGATAAAAATTTGCAAGGTGATCCCTGATACTATAGGTCTACCAGAATCTGATGGCAATTTTTGACAGCAGATTTTCAAAAAAATATATCCTTGATCATTGGATAAATTTATATATTTGCATGTTTCACACACAGAATCAGCCGCTATAAGGACAAAAAAGGATCAAAATGTGTTATTCCAATTACCCCAGTATTGCTAGAGTCAATTTATTTTCTCACTTTTTGCCATCAGATTCTGGTAGACCTATACTTAAAGGAGTGAGCAAACTATGCCGGGCCGCAGCGCAAAAATCTGGAAGCGGATGCGCGTATCGCTCACTGTGCCGGCCGGGGGCCGGGGCGCATCGGCGCGGATTTTTGCGCGGCGGATTTCCGTCAATGCTACACGGCCCGGCATTCGGCAAGCCTCGCTGCGCGCTCCGTCAACAGTGTGACCACTGACCACGATGTGACCACATTTAGTAGATTTCTAATCATTTTCTTTAGTAGAAAATTAATATTATAGATTAAATAATTTAAAATTTTTTAAAAGATATTAAAGACAGTCCATACAAACATTTTAGTTTTATTTTAGTTTTAACCACGTAGAATACATTGATAAATAAAGGTAGATTTTTGGTAGAAGCTAAAATACGGTCTAGTAGATTTTAGTAGAATATAGCAACGTTTTTGGTAAATCGAGTCACGAGTGATTTAAAAGTGGTCACACTGGAGCTATCTAGGTCAAACGTACGCACTGACCTCCATTATACAAGTACGCTGGACTTATAATACCCTTTGAAATGACAGCAATTTTTGTGCCTATTTGAAGCGGAATCAGCGCCCCCAATGCGAAGGAAGAGAACTAAATCTGACGTAAAATGACATTTGAAAGTCGCCATATTGGCGCTGATAGCAGTAGTGAGAGTAATTGAACCTAATACTAGTGATGACAACCAATAACGATTAAGCGGCCATTTGCAAGTTACGTCAGATTTAGTTCTCTTCCCCCGCATTGGGGGCGCTGATTCCGCTTCAAATAGGTATAAAAAGCAGGTGGGTATCATAAGTCCAGCGTACAGTTTGTATAATGGAGGTCAGTGAACGTACGGTACTCAAAATCCGTCAATGCGATGCGACCCGACCCGGCAATAGTGTGCTATATACGCATTTTGCGCTGCGCTGAGCCCCGGCCCCCGACCCGCCCCGTCAAAGTGTGCGCGAACCTTTGTCAGTATTATAATAGCCATGTAATAGCGTTCTCTGTGGAAATACAAAGAGAAAAAACCACCTTTTGAGCGTGATTAGTGATTACGTTTAAAAAAATGAGGCATTTTCTTATTTTTTTAATTTGATTGTCAAACAGTTTTCATTTTAGTAACTAGACAACTATCGTTAATACCATCATTAATTGCTACAAAACTGGGCAAAAGAATGTAAAACTTGATACATTTCAATTTGAAAAAGACGCAATAATATTCCAACGAATAGGATAGTAAAGTTATTATAACGATGTTTTAGTTAAAACTCACGGAAGAAGAAATAGCCCTATTTACTGTTATTCACACAAAATGTCACAGAAATTATACATTTTGGTTTTGACAACATCTTACCTGCACTTGTGCAAGATAACGGATATTTAATGGCTAATATTTTACCAATAATGAAAATCAAAAACCCAAATAACACAATTTGGGAAAAAATAATAAAAACCACACCAACAATAAAAAGTAGAAGAAGTGTCACAGTGTCATGCCCGCCAAAACTCTTTCAGTTGTCAGTTTTCAGTTTGACAAGTATTATATTATGTCAGCGTGTTCCTAAACTGTTACCAGGATACTGGCCTAATCGCTTAGGCCAGTATCCTGATTTAGTGAAATTTAAACTAGAGGGACGAAGCAAAAAAACATAGTAATATATGGAAATATATAAATACATACAGTTTAATGTTAATATTATGCTAACGGAAATTAATATTATACTATCGTCGCGCCGTCTGGTAGAGATCAAAAAAAAGAAAACAACCCGTACTGTGTCATAGAGATACTATGTACTTGTCTACTCTTTCTTGACAGACTGTAACTGTGGTTCTCGCACTGACCTCTATAATACACGTATTATAGAGGTCAGAGGGTGCTCGTAATCTCGTCCTCGTCCACGTCAAACAGCAGGATCCTGGAATCAGGATTCAGGAATCAGGAGCAATATGAATCCATACTAATATTATAAATGTGAAAGTGTGTCTGTCTGTCTGTTACTTCTTCACGCCCAAACCGCTGAACCGACTTTGCTGAAATTTGCATGGAGATACTAGTTTGATCCCCGGGAAAGGACATAGGAAACTTTTTGTCCCGGAAAAATGTATGGTTCCCGCGCGATAAATGAGTTTTGGCGCAACGGACTTGCGGGTGTCATCTAGATTACTATATTTTTCATGCTGAAGTGTTTAGCAAGTTAGTTACTATAGGTCTACCAGAATCTGATGGCAAAAAGTGAGAAAGTAAATTGACTCTAGCAATACCGGGGTAATTGGAATAAAACATTTTAATCCTTTTTTTTCCTTATAGCGGCTGATTCTGTGTGTGAAACATGCAATTATATAAATTTATCCAATGATCAAGGATATTTTTTGAAAATCTGCTGTCAAAATTTGCCATCAGATTCTGGTAGACCTATACTTACTTTACTTATAGGTCTACCAGTGGATAGCTCAAGGCTAGTTCGCATTAGGCCAGTATTTTAGTCTAGTACCGAGTATTTTAATAGCTAAACGTGTCTGAACACTATTTTTGTTTAGCAATTTAGTCAAGTGTATTAGTAAGTAATTTAGTCGAGTCAATCCATTTTATTCTATTTTTCGCGGGTGAGTAGCTCCTCCCACCACGCGTTCGCGCTACTGGCGCGCCGGCTAAACAAGTCCGACCCAGTCGAAAGTCGAGTTCATTAGTGCTTCAAGCCTTGCTTGTGTCTCGTTTTTTCGAGGGATTAGTTACCGCCAAAATTATCCAACTTTCAGACATTCTCAATCTTTCGAAGTATTCTTTGGGATCTTCCAATGCTAATTCCTTCAGAAGACAATTAGTAGCTCCTAGTTTATCCCTTCTATCGATCCATTTTCGTATGAGAAAAAATGTGCAAGGTGACATATTTAAAATGTTATAAGCGTTCTCTGTGAAAATATAAAGAAAAAAATACACCTTTTAAGCGTGATTACGTTTAGAAAATTTATACTTTATTGCGCTGTAAGCTGTTAGATGAACAGCTTACAGCGCACAAAACATCACTCACTTCACACTTGTGAACTGTACTCGAACGAAGTGCGAACGATTTTGAGGCAGAAGCGAGAATTTTAGCTACTAAAATAGTCGGTACTAAACTAAAATACTGGCCTAATGCGAACTAGCCTTTAAGTGAGTAGGTAAAAAAGTTATATGGCGCCCAGCCCCTAGCAACTGTACTTTTTGAAATAATGTACACGGACGGATGGACGGATAGACGGACAGACGGATGGACGGACGGACAGACCGAAACTATAATATAAGGGTTCCTTGTTGACTACGGAACCCTAAAACTAATCATGAATGTAACGTGATGTTATCAGCATGAAATGTATGAGCGCTGATGTCACTTTTAACATGGCTTTAGGCTATTTCTCTAAACCGCAAAATTTAGTTGTCCGGACGTATAAAGCACCCGCAGAGTTACATAAATAGACTTCCGTATTTTTTTTATAGTAATATAAGGTGTGATCTAACTGGGCCACTTAGGTTTTTTAGAAAAACTTAATTGTAAATATAATTAAAATAAATTTAAAGGTCGAAAAATTGACTCCCTGGACCTGTCCTGTCCCCAGAATTCACCATAAATTTCCAAAAAAATACCACAAATACGATGAAATTTTAATTTAAAAGTAATGAAATCGTTAGAGCATGAACAAAATATTTATAAAAAAGTTGTAAATTAACATACATATCGTTATATAAATAGAAAAAGTTATTTTAAGATTTGTCCTGGCTCACATAGTGATTCCCTATACGCTTCACTTGGCAGCTCGTACCTCCCTAGTTATAAGTAGCAGGTGGTTGCGGGTGCGCAGGGGCGGGAGGTTCCGTAGCCCTCTAAACATCATGGAAGGAGGTCACACAATTCGTTGCTCCATTTCCGAGTTACAAAGGAAAATATCTGATTCCCTCACCCTTGGTTCCTTACACAATTGATTCCCTATTCGCTAATTACAATGTCATTTCCAAAGTTAAGTTTGCTTAGACACGATGTAAACGACGATAATGAGTATGGTTTTTAGTTAGTCTATTTATTGTTTAACCTACATGCACAGTTTTTGTACACCTCAGGAAAAACTAACTTTTTATTGATTCCCTCTACATACATTTTGATGGTTCCCTGGGTATTTTAAGTAGGGAATCAAAATCTTTTACATTTATTTATCTAATTGTACCAATTAGATAAATAAATGTAAAAGATATCTGTATATTTTTATTAAAATAAATTACATTCTCTTCATATTCTGATACAAATAAATGACACCAATAAGTAAAATATATAAAAAAAATTTTTTCTTTAAGTCAAAATATTTCAAATAAATTCATTTTCAATTCATTGTATTTGGTTTTAACGAACAAGTTTAGTTTGTAGTCAATTTTATACATGTTTATATTTATTTAGCTGAAAAAATTTTTTTTTATTAGCTTTGTTGATTCCCTAGGTTAGAAAAATTTAAATCAAAATATCTTCTAAAATTGTGAAGTGAAAAAGGGCCCAAATCACTGACCTCCATTATACAAGTACGCTGGACTAATGATACCCTTTGAAATGACAGCTATTTTTTGTGCCTATTTGAAGCGGAATCAGCTCCCCCGATGGGAGGGATAGGAACTAAATTTGACCATTGACCAAATATATTTGTCTATGATTTGACGTAAAAATGACGTTTGAAAGTCGCCATATTGGCGCTGATAGCAGTAGTGGGAGTATTTGGAACTAATACTAGTGATGACAACCAATAACGATTAAGCGGCCATTTGCAAGTTACGTCAAATTTAGTTCTCTTCCCGCTCATTGGCGGCGCTGATTCCGCTTCAAATAAAAAGTGGGTATCATAGGTCCAGCGTACTTGTATAATGGAGGTCAGTGCAAGCGCCCTATTGGTCATTAATGTACACGGGTATACCTTCCTAAAAATATACAATCCATTCTTGTTAAGCCCTATACCAGAGCCCATACATTTTTGCCCATCATCATTTATATATTTGCATGTTTCACACACAGCCGCTATATGGAAAAAAAAATAAACTTTTTGCCATCAGATACTGGTAGACCTATAGTTTATTCTTCTTTCTGAGAGATGCCGGTCAAAACCTTTTGCCGAACCTTCAGGCTTCAAGTTTCAACCACCTTATCTTCCGGGTACAGAATCCGGACCACAGACTAATAATAAGAGATATTATCCGGATAGGATAACCGGATATTTTTTTAAGTTATGGCAACATTTTAAGATTTTTTTTTTCTTCTGTTGAATCATTTTTCAATGCCAATTCAATGCTACCAACATATAGGAAGTGGAAGCCATGTTGATATTTTCTTTCTTTTTTTGTCATATACCGACTCACATGTATTTGAGAACGAAAACGCTATGAAAGGAAACATGAGAAATATGGTGGATAATTAGGGATTTAACGTTGAGCTCTTCTTTGTTTTAAAGATTTGTGGTGATTACAAATGTGCAGTGATATAAATACTAAATTGGAGTAGGATAAGACAACCAGAAATGTCTTCAATGCATTTCGTTGTTCATCCTTTACCTGGGACAGAGGATCAACTCATAGATAGGTGAGCAGCCCATTATTTAACTTTCTATCTGACTCCATTACGTATTTCTTTGCAAAATTATCGAAGTAAATTTCGATGCGATAACTTTTTGAGGATTAAAGGTAGTCTAAAATTATTGGCAAAGACTTGTCACAAAGTATTTTTTTCTTGATTTTATTTGTTTAATTTCTCGTATCATTTTTATAACACTACACAGATTTCCTCATGTTACTTTACTTCCCTGATTCCAAAAATATGTATGTAATGGCGTAATCTGAAATGGCTGGTTAGCTGGTTGACACGATGTTGCGTTAACCTTTTATAATTTGCGAACCCCTGTTGTACAAAGACATGCAAAAATGATTAGGTGTAGGTACCAAACATCAACTGATAATGCACTATTCCTTTATAGAAGTTAGGTTTTGTTCAATGAAACTGATACTACCTACTATTACTTTTATATTTCTACAATACTCTTTCAGTGATTAGCATTTTGTTGCAATGTTTTTGTGAGATAGATCTTTATGAAAAGAATTAAAAATTAAACTATAAATATTAGCAAGCATTTTCTTCATTTTATAGTCTATAAATGAAATATTTGTTTGTAAACTCAAATAATTATCAAATTGGTAAGTTCATCAAATTATCCCAAAACAGATGTTATGGATAGCAAGCTATAGTGGCATAATGAAACTTGCAATGAAGTGGAGTTGTAAGAAAAAAGGGTTCCGTTACCTAGAATTCTGATATTGTGACTTTCCGTCATAATATCATTTAAAAATCACTGCCTCCACCATCCATGTTAGTAAATAAGTCATTAAACTAACTGTAATGTTATTATTGTTATTTAATGATATTTGTTCTATGTCAAGGCAATTTTTTACTTTATAACCTATGAATAATAAAACTAAGGAAAAGTAACTCTGTCAAAAAACCTGTGTGTACCTAGGTACACATTTTCAATACATTTGCAATATTTAGGTGGCCTTCAGCGGTATCAGGCTGACATTACATGACAGTTCGAAAGGAACCAAATTTAAAACGGTAATAGTATGGGAGTTACGTTTCTTTAGTTTTTATTATTTGTAGTTTATAACCTAAGAAAATTATATGCAGTATTTCTTTAATAATCATTTTGACTAAATTATTTTAATGTGACAACAAGACATTTTAAATTCATTGGACTTTAAAAATTTATTAAATATGAGAATTGAGCTTCATATCTTTCATCTAAAATACTATGATAGGCTTTAATCTATCTTGTGTTTAATTTATATGCTCCTTAATCATTAACCACATCCTTTTTTTGTACATCAGTAATAATTTTGTTGATGTTAGTCACCAAGGCTAAAAGTCAAAAGTATCTTGCGTATTTTTACTTTTTACCTTAATGAACAACTTTATATACCTACACATACATAAAAAGGTGAAAAAGTCAATTAATCTTAAGGTTCTTGTCTGAATTAAAAAAGGAAAAACACTTTCTTAACATAATAATATTATGTTTATTCTTAAATTACATCTTTATTTGCACAGAAATCAATGTTTCATTCAGGAACATGTGTATATTTTTCTAAGACAAAAAATATCCTGTCTATCCTAAGGCTCCAAGGTTTCCTATTTCAAATTTTACCAAAATGGGTTCTGTAGTTTAAACATAATGGTTAAGATACATAACACATACACATCCATTATTCACATTACTACTCTGAAAATAGATATAATAATATTATGAATGTATTGACTTATTTACATGCTGTTTATTTAAACTGCCAATTTGTTTGTTACAGACTACGAGAAGTAGCTGAACGCTGGAATAGATATGGGACTGGGGCTGGCCCATCAGCCCTCGCCTCGTTGAGAGGTGTACGGGCTGTCACAGCCGGTCCCGCTTACATAGCTTGCCTTTTGGAAGATGGGAGTATATGCCGTGCTGCATTCTCCATTATACCTGACCGACTAGATCTGAGTAAAGCTGACGCGAGTAAGAATGGTGGCAACGGTGGAGGCGGAAGCGGGGGAGGTGGCCCCAGTGGGGGGAAGCAGGGAGGAAGTGGAAGTGGCTGCGGGTCCAGACAGCAGCCACGCACTAGAGCTAGAATCATGCGGAACTCTATACGTGCCGCACCTAGTTCTCAAGGTATTTACGTCGTATTTTTGGCTAATTAAATAATTCAAGCTACCAAAGCATAATAATATGGTCTATTTTAACCCTGTCGATCGTGGAAAAACGAGACACAATAGCTTATCCATTGTAATCGCGGCCGCATGTGGCCGCTTGGGGCTTGATGAATTAAAATGAAATTATAAATTAAATTTCAAGTTTGTTTTTGTGTTTTGTACCAACCACTTAACAACTTAACATTTGCATAAATTAATGATATTGTTATTAAATAAAAGCAGTGGTTTGTTTATATTTTGTATTAATGAATAAATTTTATAATTTCTTCCTAAGTAACATGTGTATTGCATTTCAATAACTAACATCTTTGGTAAATAATTATAATATAAGGGCATGCTCTTCATTGCTTACACAGAAGACTGTATTAGTCAAATTTTAAATAATAAGGTGACAGTAGACTTGCATTTATAGGCTTCTTGAAATGTTATTTTTTTAACATGCTTTTATTAGCTTGGGCTGTATGTATGTAACGGAATCTTTAGCAATATTTTTACCTATTTCCAGCAGTCTAATTAATTCGAAACTTTGCATACGTATTAAGAACCAATGACAATGCAATAATTTGTTAAAATTATTAAAAAAATAATAAAAAAAGCGTGTTTTTTAGTTTTTTTTTTTAACTTATTTATTTTTATTGAAAAGGTTCTACAAGTCGCGCAACTGGTGTGATAATAGGAGCGTCTGGATCGGGAAGGGTTGTGTCTACAGTCCAAGCACCGTTTGTACCGGAAGACCTGGTCACACAAGCACAAGTGGTGCTGCAAGGCAAAAGTCGGAGTCTCATTATAAGGGAGCTGCAGGTATTCAAAAATTATTCTATGTACCATTTTTACTTTTTAGTTTAATTTCTATTTTGTATTTATACATATTATAAGGAAACAATTTTTTTGAGCTGTTATTTAATTATTCGAGATGATTGTATTATGATCACTTGAAATAATGTTAAGCAGTTATTTAATTTAATGGCGGTTGATTAATTATTGCGACAGTAAAACATGGACACTAATAAAAAATCAATTAGTCGGTTATTTTATCATACAATGTCAATTCTAAAAATAATTAAGCAGTCCAATAATTGAATGAGCGGTAAAAATGATGGAATGAGCGGTTCAATAAATAGTTTGGCGGATCATAGCGAGCAGTGACACCAACTCAAATTCAGGGTTGGATTTTATGCCGCATTACATGAATTTGTTTCTTTTCTTCGCTTTACATTTATCCTTTCTTTCTATAACCATTTAGTTATTGAGTCAGTAAACCTATGAATTGGATAGATTAGGTTAGAAAAATTTGTCACAGAACCGAATCAGTCAACCCCGACCCGTTAGGTTAGGTTAGGTTTTTATTTATTTTTTAATGTCGATTTTTTAGTTAGGTTAGGTTTGTTTTTTTTTTAATTTTGTTTTTTAATTAGGTTATTATAGTAAAATAATAAAAAATTAGGTTTTTTTTATAAACATTTCGATTTTCTCAATAATTTGGCATTTAAGTAGGTACCGTTTTTTAGTTTATTTACCACCTCATTGCTTACAATGAGATTTCTTACTGACAAATTCCGATTTATTGCTGCCCACATGTAACCGCTCATTCAATAATTTTTACCGCTCATTTAATTATTTTCCTGCTCAATTATATATTCACTGATCCATTTTATTATTTTTTATTACTCATTTTTGTTTACTTTACTGCTTAGATTCAACTGCTGAACTAGTTATTAAACGTGCCATTTATAATTTTTAACTTACCAAAACTGCTATTTACAATTACTGCCTCTTTAAATCAGTGCCATATTATAATATGTGTGGTGTTATACTAAGGTGTACACTGTACATCATAACACCTCTATTTTATTCTTAAGGTAAGCCTTTACAACAATTTTTATAACAACATAGCTATCATATCTTTGGAATATGTGGCTTACAATGTGTTGCCAAATGCCAATTTATATAACAGTACCCCAATTCTGCTATTCTGATCATAGGGTTTAATATGAACAATATTTAATATTTCAAATGTTTTAAAAGAAAATATTTGTATCCGTATCTGTCCAAACAGCGCACAAACCTAGACGTGAACCAGGCAGTCAACAACCTGCTGTCGCGCGATGATGAGGAGGGCGAGGAGCCGGAGGGAGGCGAGGGGGGCGACGGCTACGTGCCCGAGGACCTCATCTCCCTCCTCGACGGCGGGTTCCACGCCACCCAGCAGGACCAGTCCGTGGTCATCGACGCCGACACCATGTTCTCCGAGGACATCTTCGGGTACGCGGCTATCAGAAGGTATCTTGTCATGCTATGCTCCTCCGCCTCTACTCTCCCAGTAAATGTCGACCCGATCTCGCACGCACCATGCTTATGCAGTTTTATTTTTTGTCAGTGAATGGGCGTTTTTTAGTTTTCTGGTAGATGTGTTAGTTGTTAGGCTGAGGATTCGAAACTAGCGGGCAGCGGGACGGAAGCGGCGCGGCGGTGGCGCGGCGCGTGACAATGTATAGAATTATATGGATAGGCCTCGAAAACCGAGTGGCGCGCGGCGAACTAGACGGCTTTTATCTATATAAATCTATACATTGTCACGCGCCGCGCCGCTCCCGCCCCGCTGCCCGCTGGTTCCGAGACTTCAGCTTTAACATTGTGATTGGACATGATGTGTATAAGATAAACTCGGAGAGAATTAAGCTATTATGCTGTGTAAAGTCTCACTTCAATTCTTACTTAATGCATATTATATTAATTACAAGAAAAAAAATACAACTAACCATACCTGAAATTCTTTGTCTAATATGTCCAATGATGATGTGATTTATGAGACGTATAATTTATATATTTATTAGTGTGTTTATGAACAGTCGTAGCGGTGGTGGGAGCAGCAGCGGGCGAGCCGGCGCCAGTCGCGAGGGCGGCAGCTCAGCCCAGGAGCGGTCGTCGGGCGAGTTCAGCCGGTGGCGCGACCGACAGTACTACAGCGGCCCGCGGCGTTGGCTCGAGTCCGCCCTGTCGTGGGACAAGGAAGGAGGTAAAAACTATATCACTAGTCTAACGGCTGCACACTGCACTCAGAATTGTAATGATTACTTAACTTCAGTATGAATTTTAGATGAAATTTAGATTTTCTGTCAATAACTTCATAAAATCAAAGTTATCATTAAATGTCTCTAAATGGGTCAGTAAAATTATTTTTACAATCGTCTTGTTATTGTTAGATATAATGTAGTTTGTTCGGAGATTTTATCATTTTCTTATTTTATATCAAACAAGAGATTAAATTTATAAACATGTCAGCAGTCTCATATATATAGCAGATTTCAGAAGATAGTAAAACAAATCCTGATTGAATATATTGTGTAATAAATACAATATTGCAACAAGTAAGAATAACTGTCAATATAGCCAAATCTTTCCCTAGTGCATGCGACATTTGACAATATTTTTTCTTTTCAGTTGAAAACAAAAAGAAGGATTCTGCAATGGCAGCATCTCCTCTGTGGGTGTCGGAGGAGCTGGAGTATTGGGACAGTAACATCCGCTTTACGCACATCGCTGCCACTTACAGCGAACTCATAGCAATCTCAACGCAGGGTCAGCTGCACCAATGGCGTTGGTCTGACTCTCACCCCTACCAACGAAATGATGTTAGTATGGTCTATGTTACATTATTTGATGCAAAGATTTATATTTCACTGTAAAAATGTCCTTATAAATGTTGTCTATGTTTTCTTTGATGCAATCATACATTTCTCACTGTAAAAATTTCCTTACTTTGTAATGATTGTAAAATGTTTGTAAAACATTTTTGTAAAATTTCAACAGGCACTAGGTGGAACATACCACCCGCGAGCAAACTGGCTGGGATTGACTTCTGGAGAAAAGATTGTGAAAATCAGTGCAGCTGGTATCAGAGTTTCTGTGCTTACTGATTCTGGAAGAATTGCAACCTTTTTGGATGAGTCTATTGGTAAGAACAGTTCTAATACGAGATAATTATACTGAAACATCCCAGATACTTTTCAATTGTTTTATATTAATTCCTTTCTTTTTTAGCACACGCTCCAGGCGCTGCTCGTTTAGAGCACCCGCTACAGGCGTTCTCTGAGTTCGGAACGGACAAACCAGTGTCTCTACATGTTTGCTCTCTATACACTGTTGCGAGACTAGAATCTGGAAACTTGTATTGGTGGTAAGTTGCACATTTTTTAACATGTTGATTGTTTATCAAATTATATAATGTTACTAGTATTAAATACTTCCGTTCTAGGCTATACAGTAGGTCTTTTTTTTACATTTCTAAAACTAGCTAAAAGCCGAGCTTTGTGAGGGCTCGAATCGTCACACCTTGACCGACTGATGATCATAACGCATCTACATATATAAAAAACCTTGACTGACTGATAATAATTACACATCTACATGTTAATAAAAATTACTATGTTAAAGCACGAATCAATAGGCGTGATAGTTTTTAACCCCCGACAAAAAAGAGTGGTGATATAAGTTTGACGTGTCTGTCTGTCTGTCTGTCTGTGGCATCGTAGCATCCAAACGGGTGGACCAATTTTGATCTAGTTTTTTTTTGTTTGAAAGCTGACATGATCGAGAGTGTTCTTAGCTATAGTTCATCATCATCAGCCTGCAATCGCGGTTCATATGGTTCGTGAAGGGCCGATTAGCAACTTGCAGTCGTTTGGTGGGCTTTATATTTTGCATTCTTGTTCATGACATTTATGAATATATACACATTAATGGAAAGTTGACCTGGTGCAGCAGCATCACCTGGTAATCAATAGGATACCCAACTCCTCACCAACTTAGAGCAGATGTTTCGTGTTTGGGCTCATTTTAATTGCGACAGCAAGTAAGACGTAAATAAACAGTAAATATTTGCATGCTGCTGCTGCAGCATCACCTGGATTCTATAGGAGCCGAGCTCCATATGAACCCTAGGGGTCAATTTATACTAGCGCAGAGTCGAAGCGCATCGAAGCGAATTATTAAAACTGAACATAACAAATTCAACCTTAATTTCAAAGCGTTAACGCACTTTAATACTGCTGAGAATTTAAAAAGGCGCGCGCATCCGCTCGAATTCGCGTGAATGCGCCCGACCAACGCTGATTGGCCTCGCAGAAGTAATGTATGCGTTACGCTCTGGAGTTAAGGTTAATTTTTCTATGTTCAGTTTTTGGGAATTCGCTTCGCTTCGACTCTGCGCTATTATAAATTGACCCAAAGTGGAGGTTTCATGTTCGGACTCATATTGACGGCCTCATCCAAGAGGACATTCATAGATGGTATTCATTGGGATATGATCCTGTTGATAGGAATTATTCTGCACTATAACCAACACAAGTTTAAAAATCATGAAATAAAATTAAATTAAGAAATAAAAAAAAAACCCTGCCAAACAAGTTTAAAAAGTAATGAAATAATATTTACTGACTTTAAGTTTAAATAATTCCTAAGTGTAAAGTGATATTTTAGTCCATAATTGTTGTCAAGGTGTGTCTGGGGACCGCTAATTTAGATGTTTGATTTCACATAACATTATAGTTTAAGCCTTAAGGGTCAGTTCACAGCGAACCGAATCGAGACAATCAGTGACTTGGCGATACAAAATGCAAAAGTCGCTGTTGGCGGTCCCCCGACTAATTTCTTAATTTTTCCGTTAAGTGTAGGTACCACAAAATGTAAAGATTGTGGGATATACTAGGGCTTGCTTCGCTCGCCGTGATAATAGTGTCTCTGTGCACATCATATAATTTGTAATATTTTCAAACAAATAGATAATAATTATTGGCAATTAAAAACTACCCCATATTACAAATCCCTATCACGATGTGCAGGGGTGTGCTACCACTGGGGCAGCGCGCTCGCCTATGGGAGAAGCACCGCGCTCGCTCGCGCAAGCAACAGCGGGGACACTCGTCGTCCGCGCCGCAGGACCTGCAGGCCGGACAGAGTGTCACCATGAAGAATGCGCCCATGTACCAACCCGGCGCAATAGGTAATATTTTTTGACTTATCATCCCTACTAATTTGGCAAAAGTCACTCATGACTGCTTTGGAAGATTCCGACAAATATCTGGTGTCTTTATCTTGGTGTAAAGTGTAAACGCATTTTGGATTTAAAATACCTAGTAATATTTATTAATGCAAAGTGTGTCTGTCCGTCACCTCTTCACGTCCTAATCGCCGAACCAATTTAGATGAAATACGTTATGAAGAAACTTTAAGAAAAAAATACTTTAAGGCTCTAAAAATGACGTAGGATAGTTTATAATGTAACAAAATGATTAACTCACAATTCCAACGCGATAAACTACTTTCTATGCAATGTAGTAGCAAGCATCAACTAGTTGGTATGTAATTTAAATATAATAGTTATAGATGATATCTTAACTAACTTTATGATTGTTATCATTTCAGGTTTCAATATGTCTACTGGGGTTCCTAAAGTGGGTATACTACAGAATGCGGCCTGGAATTTGTCTGATGCTTGTCGCTTCAAGTTGTTGCCTCCCCCTCAGCCAGACAGATCTGTATCCGATAAAGACAAACGAGACTTGCAGGTAAACATAATGTTTGTTAACTCATCAAGCCCCATACGGGCACCGGTGGTCGCGACAACAATAGAATACAATAGCATTTCCAAGAATCCGCGATCGAAGGGTTAAAGAAAGGTTTTCATGATAGAAGTAACCATAGTATCTTATGAGCAAAATATTGAAAATATATATCACAGTAAAAGCAATTATTTAATAGAAAATTGTTTGTTGCAGAACCAATCGCCTCTGACAGTGTCGTCTGTAAAGGCGTCGTCTTCGAGTGGTACCAGCAAAGACAACAATAAGGACAGTAACAAGGACATGGCAGATCGGCTGGACATGCCCCCACCTCCCAGCCCTGCTTCTTCCACCTGCAGTGATACAAGCACTTCACACAGTAAGGAATATAGCTTTTTTCATCTCTTTTTTTTCTTAGAAATAACAAGAGTTGCAATTGCATTGCATCAATTATAGTAAAATAATTTGAAAAACATAATTTTCAATCGCAATTTATAAGCCCTGCAATTAATTTATAATTTTTACAGAGAGAGCAAAGCGCGTAACCGTGCGTGGCGAAGAAGGTTCGTCGAACGATGGTTCTAAGCGAGACGAGGAGGAGTGGCCATTGAAGGAAGTGGTTTTCCTCGAAGACGTCAAGAGTGTACCGCTAGGACGCGTCTTGAAAGTCGACGGCTCGTACGCGGCCGTCCGATTTCCATCAGTCGGGAAGGACGGGAAGGAGATTGTGCCATCGACACCCGACGATTGGACCGCCCTGCTTCAAGACTGTCGTCTTGTACGGAAGGATGACTTGGTAGCGGTCAAATGGGGCGCCGGCGGCTCGGCTGGCCCTCGCGGACCGGATTGCTTGCAACGGTCGCCGAGAAAAATATCGTTGCCACCTGATCTACAAGTTATAACTATTGCTGTAAGTAAGATAAAGCCATAATTAATAGTGTTATCCGATGTATTTGACAAGGAAAAAACTGGGTATAACATATTCGTAGAATACAAATTTTTATTAGTAAGGGCCCCTCCCCTTACTAACATTTTTTTACCGATTAAAAACATTTCAGGTGGACAATCGCGGTGTACACGCCGTGGTGCGTCGTCCGGGCGGCGCGCTCGCGTACGCGGTGTACGCTGTTGGCACCACACGCGCGCTCACTGATAGCACCTTCCCCACTGACAACAGCGCCCTGCTTGGACACTCCAACGGCCAGGCCATCCAATTGGCCACGGCAGCAGAGGTAAATATGGTTCGAATTGTAGTGCCTCAACTTTGAAATGCTCAAGCCGGGGGTCGCGGGTTCGAATCCCGCCGACGGAACAAAAAGTTTTCAATGTTCCTGGGTCATGGATGTGTATTAAATATGTGTATTATATAATAAAAATCTTAAATATATGTAAAGTATAAAAAGTATTAAATATATTTCCGTTGTCTGGTACCCGTAACACAAGTCCTTCAGGTACTTAGCTCGGAGCCAGACTGACGTGGTGTGAAGTGTCCATAGATATTATAATACTATTCGTGTACAGGGCAGCGAGCCGGTCGTGGTGCTAGTGGACGGTAACGGCGCGCTGTACCCTGTGGCTCGCGATTGCGTGGGTACCGTCCGCGAGCCGCCGCCGCTTAACCTGCCGCCGGCGCGCGCGCTCTCAGCGCACGCACTGCCGCTGCAGCCGCACGGCGCCTCCCATCCGCACCATGCAGCGCTGAAATCACAGGTAGGGAAAACTACCCCATCGTTGGCAGTCATTATTATTGGCGCCTTAGATTTTTGTCTGATAGTACTATGATTGCCAATAATAGTATATTCTGTAGTATTCATTCTTAAAGTGCGAATAAATTGGTGTTTTACCTTATATCTTATACTAAAACGGGACGTGATTAGTGACCGTAGTTAGATCGTTGTTTAGAGAAACTTACTATATTGCTACTACAATTTGTGTTGTCCTGTAAAGTTAGCTAATTGTTCAACTGAAAACTTTTACAAGCTTTAGTTTAAGATCTATAAAGCTAATGTATATTGCGTTTTAATTTGTAGGTGGCTCTCATAATAATTGTGCCGGAACCGCAACTAATGATGCCGCGTGTTCTTCGCTGCGATCTCGACGGCGTACGACAGTTGCTCCATCAATTGGAAACTGATCCTAACAGTAAGTAATTAAAATAATCGGCCAAGTGCGAGTCGGACTCGCGGACAAAGGGTTCCGTACCGTTATAGAGCAAAAATAGGCCAAAAATTGTGTTTTTTGTATGGGAGCCCCCCTTAAATTTTTATTTTATTTAAATGTTATTATTAATTATTAAAGTACACATAATTAAGGAATTTTTGAAAATTTCAAGTGCCTACCTGTTTCCATTATTGATAACGAGCAAAAAAAAGCCAAAAAAAATCACGTTTGTTGTATGGGAGCCCCCCTTAGATATTATTTTATTTTGTTTTTAGTATTTATTATAGCCACAACAGATATACACGATCTGTGAAAATTTCAGAAGTCTAGCTTTAGTGGTTCTTGAGATACAGCCTGGAGACACACAGACGGACGGACGGACGGACGGACAGACGGACAGAGAACGAAGTCTTAGTAATAGGATCCCGTTTTTACCCTTTGGGTACGGAACCCTAAAAATCACAATATAATTATGTACTTATTACTTTATGTAATGGTTTTAAATTCCATAAATATTTATAAGAGGAATCGCATCATTACTAACATGTTTTTTTGAAATTAATTTGCTTTTTTACAGAGCAACAAATACTTTCGATTCTGCAAGAGCGTTGTGACGGAAATCGCAACATTTTACATGCCTGTGTGCACATGTGTGCCCCAACTTCCAACAAAGAACCTGATATTGGTAAGCGCATTATAATTTGTTTATATGGCAATTCATGTCATTAATAATATTAAAACAAATATACCAAAAGATGAAGAGACTTGACGCAAGTTGTTAATATTTGCCTGTTTTCAGTAGAAAGCCAGTCCATGCCTAATATACCGACCGGTACAAGCGGGAATGGAGCCAGCGCGGAGGAGGCGGTTCCAGCGCTATCATGGCCACCGGAAACTTTTGAGGCGTCCGGCGATGAAGACAGTTTGATGGGACTAACAAATAACGGGTACTTTATGTTTTATTGTTAGCGCTTTTTGCCCACTTGAGTTACGAAAGTTTTTAATTTTTTGCTTTATTATGCGTACTCTTTAATACAAAATCTTTTTTTCAAATGACCTAATTATAATTATTGCATTGTTTTTGTTTGTAGTAAAATCCCGAGCGGCACGAATAGTGGGACGGGACCAGTGAGCGCTGACCCCGCTGAGAGGAGAGGCAACGCGCTGTCTGCTTTGCGTGCACTGTGCGAGAGCACTGCTCTTCAACCCTACCTAATGCAGCTACTTACCGCCAAGTAAGTTGACCTATATACAAGTAGAAAATCTCGTCAAGCTAAATCGTCGTTATACTACTTTATCATTATATTTATGTGTAATGCTGTTATGTGACCTTAATATTGAAACTAAAATATGTATATTGTACCATCGAGGAAATTGATTCCTAGGCAGTTAGCAGACCGACATCATTATATTATTATTATTATTTATTAAAGTCTAAAGCTATAATGCCAGAACGAACCCACAGTAGTCCGTCGCGTTGTGGCACATCGCCGCAGCGATACCGTTCAGACCAACAGTTCGCCTCGCTCTTACGTTTATTATATCAATTCATCTTTCGCAGGGATGGTATGGGACAGACGCCGCTAATGGCAGCGGTAGCTGAGCGCGCGTACCGTGCGGCGCTCGTGATTCTGGACGCGATTCGCGCGTGTCCCGACGCGGACGAGGCGCAGCGCTCCGCCGCCATATTCCCGCCCAACGCCCACCCCGACCACTCCCCGCTACTCGTGCTGTGCTGTAACGACACCTGCAGTTTCACATGGACCGGCCAGGATCATATAAATCAGGTAAAATGTCAAATATAAATTTTATTAATTAAATTTGTATCACAAAAGTTATATTGTATTTGTCACCAAAAAACATCCAGCAGTATTCAGTTTGTCTGTAAGAATTTAAACGTTAAATTAAATTAATGGCATATTTGTTTCAGGATATTTTTGAATGTAAAACTTGCGGTCTAACTGGATCGTTATGCTGTTGCACTGAGTGTGCCAAGGTAGGCATTTAATAAAAGAAATAATAATACAATGCTATTTATGACAAAATGGTATAACTAATAGATCAATATTTTACATAGGTATGCCACAAAGGACACGACTGCAAATTAAAACGAACGTCCCCGACTGCTTACTGCGACTGCTGGGAGAAGTGCCGATGCAAGGCGCTGGTCGGCGGAAATTGGGCTGCGCGCTGCGATTTACTCGCAAGACTCGCCAGAGACACGCAACTCGCTACTCACTTCAACTCCAGGTAATCATAGTCTTATGTAATAGGTTCTTAATCAAAATAACATACGTAGCAGTTTCACAATGAAGATATTTGTTTTACTTGTATAATATACTATACTCTTTTAAATTCAATTGGAAAACACAAACTAGATGAATTTTCAAGGTGTTAAAATTTTTCAATGTCTATTGTAGGTCCACTTACAGGTTGGCAATGAAATAGGTTTTTTTTTTTTTATAAAAAAAAGATTTATGTTAATTACATAAATACAGTGGTTAGGGAATCCTGACCTTAGAATTATTAAACGCAGGCACCAGTATAGTCCCGACGTTCAGAGAACATTTGAAAAAAAAATTCAGAATAAAAAAATTTGAGTTTGACTTTAAACAGAAATCATTATAATATATTAAATAAAAACTAACATTTATACCTTAACGCAATGTACAGAGGCGAGTCGATCCTGCTGTTCCTGGTGCAGACGGTGGGCCGTCAGGCGGTGGAGCAGCGTCAGTTCCGCGCGGGCGGCGGGCGAGGGCGGGCGCCGCGGAAGCAGCCCGGCTCCGACGCCGAGCTCGACGTGCCCGACCATGATCTCGAGCCGCCGAGGTTCGCGAGACGAGCCCTTGTGCATTTGCTAGGTGAGTTTTTTCAAAAAACTATTAAAATATAAGCGATTTTTTTTGTCGTTCCGTTTCTTTTTTGGTCCAGTATATTATTACTTTGATTAAATTAGTAAAACTGTTTTATAGATTTTAGACACTCTTCTGTAACGCTTTTATTGTATCATTGCGTTTCTTAAAAAGATGCTCGATTTCCACTTACATAAACATCGTAATGTTTCAATAGACTCCCTAAACATGTTACGTAATGCTTGAACGCTCTCTTTCCTGTTAAATGCATAGCTTTATAATCCATTACATGATAAATTTGTCTCACTAGGTGACTGGGCGGCGGTGGAGGCGGCCGTGATGTGTGGCGCCAGCAGCGGCGACGATCCGGCGTCACAGTCACAGTCACAGCAGTCTGGCACGACACTCCTCGACAAGTTCACTCATGCGCTTATTGTCAAGTGTACTAATGAGGTAAGTTGTATTACTTAAAAATTAAAATATAGTCATACTCCGTGCGCCAGCTTTGAAAAATCGGGGTTGAGGTTGCAGGGCAATTCTCGACTAAACGCTAACCGCACTTCCCCTGGGAAGTTTTGCCCATTCCTTAAAATTCTTCAGCGCTGGAGGGCCGAGTGAGTTATAAGAAAGTCGTCTCATGTTATGAGCAAGTCTTTACTTACGTTTTAACTCTAAAAGTATTTAATATTTATAGATTTTTTTTTTGTCTCAAAAATAATTATATTTTTTATTTATATAGATGTTGGACACCCTTCTACACACGCTTATAAGAGAACAACAAAACGACACGATACCGAATCGCGCCGAGCGTGCCAGAGAAGTTACGCGTAGATTTGTACGCTCTGTGGCGAGAATATTTGTCATATTCAGCGTCGAAATGGTGCCCGGCGCAGCTAAGAAAAAAGGGTATGTTCATTTTTATGTGGACCTTCCAATTTTATTTTTATACGTCAAATGAACTGAAAATATTGACTCAATATCTTTATTTTAATGACTTTTTCTCTAATGTTGGTTTAAAGCTAGCGAGTCAATTTCCTACAAAAAACAACATAAATCAATATCGTTCTACTGACACAAAAACAACAAATGAACTTACACACTTCAAACACACAACTCCTACAGAAGTTAGTAAAATTATCCGCAATCTTAAACTTAATAGCAGTGCTGGAATTGACGGCATTACCACTAAGACCGTAAAGTGCATAAGTGACTCAATTTTAGAAAGCCTAACTAATAGCATCAACAAATGTTTTGATGAAGGGAACTTTCCAGACACGCTTAAAATTGCAAAAGTTACACCAATATACAAATCAGGATCAAAACAAGATCCCGGAAATTATAGGCCAATATCCATACCCCACTCTTTCAAAAGTATTTGAGAGAATACTTCACAACCGGCTTAATGATTATTTAGACTCAATAAATTTCTTATCTGATTGCCAATACGGCTTTAGACCTAAATCCAGCACAATTAATGCCACAGTAGATCTTATCACTAAACTGAAAACTAGTATTGATAAAAAGAAAATAGCGGTTGGCGTATTAATTGACCTAAAGAAGGCAGATACAGTCAGCCATAAAATATTATTGAAAAAGCTTTCAGCCATAGGAATTTCTGGTACTGCTTTACAGATACTTAAATCATACCTTGAAAATCGGTTCCAAGTAGTAAAAATCGGTGAATCTATCAGTAGTCCAAAAACCATAAAATATGGCGTCCCGCAAGGATCTATTTTAGGCCCCCTGCTATTCCTAATATATGTAAATTCAATACACACGCTTCCCTTAAAAGGACAAATTACTTTATATGCTGACGATACATGTCTTTTTTACTTTGGCAATAATATTACTGAAATTATGAATGATTTACAGAATGATCTTAATTTATTACAAAAGTGGTTTGAGGAAAATTTACTTACAATTAACACCGATAAAACAAATTATATAATCTTTAAATCAAAAAATAAGAAGATTGGGGAATATCAGCCGCTCAATATTAATGGCAGAGAAATAAAGAGAGTTAGCTCCGAAAAGTATTTAGGTATAGTACTCGATGAAAAGGTGTCATGGAAACCACACCTAGATAAAATAGCTTCAAAACTAATGTCATTATTAGGATGCATTAAAAGCATGGCAGGTAGTCTACCATATAACATTAGGTACATAATTTATAATTCATTAGTAAAATCGCAGCTAAATTATCTTATTGAGGTGTGGGGATCTGCACATAAAACAATCATTAGTAAAATACAAATAGCA
Source organism: Cyaniris semiargus (assembly GCA_905187585.1). Classification (NCBI taxonomy): domain Eukaryota; kingdom Metazoa; phylum Arthropoda; class Insecta; order Lepidoptera; family Lycaenidae; genus Cyaniris; species Cyaniris semiargus. The sequence continues at coordinate 7,337,514 of LR994554.1, read as the reverse complement.
AAAAATAAAATTATTAAAACATTATTTAAATACGATTATAGAACGTCATCTAACATAATATATAAAAAAACTAAATTACTAAATATATCAGATCTATATAAATTAAATACATGCATTCTTATTTATAAAATATTAAATAATAATACTCGATCACAAATAGAATTTAAAATAAATATATATATTAACAAGCGTAATCTTAGAAGAGCAAATAACTTACATATTGAAAGCATTAAATCTGATCTTGGAAAGCGAACTATACTTTTTGAAGGTGCTAAATTATATAATTCACTGCCAGAAAATATCAAAGACTGTAAAAGTTTAAAAAAGTTTAAGTCCTTGTTAATTACTCATATAATTGGTTAATTGGTCTAAATAACTAGTTTTCTATTTCTAAACACACACACACACACACACACACATACACATATGTACGTACTCACTGACAGTATGAGACAAAGACACGCACTCTTATGCTGTTAAAAAAACTCACATAATATAATATACTATATTATAATAAAACCTAATATACTAAAATAAGCATTATGAAATGTAAATGCCAGAAGAAAATTTTTAAATAATTATTAACGAACTAAATCCTACCTTCTCATCTAACATCTATACCCACCTATTGTAATTTGTAAAGTTGTTATACTGAATATGTATAATATTACACGCATTTGGTAAAACAAAAAAATGTGGGTATTCTTCTATCAGTCTATCTTACTATGTATAATCTTTTTGTTGTATTTATTTATGCGCTCGCAGCACACGCAGATTTTTAATAACTTTTAAGTCACAAAATGTATTTCTCGTAAGTGATTTTGTAATCTTTTGAGAAATAAAGAATCTTTAAACCTAAACCTATTTTAGACCATTATCAATAACTTCGTCCCTGGTGCGCTGTCGACGAGTGTTCGCGGCGCTCGTGGCTTTAGCAGTGGAGGAACTTGTAGAAGCGGCAGACGCGCTGCTAGCTCCCGTGCGTCTCGGAGTAGTGCGACCCACTGCGCCCTTCCCTCTCGCCACCACTTACGTGGATCTTGTGAACGACAGTGAAGATCTATTCGGCGTGGAACCCTTGTCTACGGGGCACTCCCGTCTTTCTCACGCGCGAAGGTACAAAAGTTTATTTATTTTAGGTAGTGCGGAAATGGAGAAGATGCAGTATTTTTATTACGGCTTGAATTATATTAATTTCATGTAAGAAAAGATCACTGTATTAAAAAAAAAACATTTAAATAATGCAACATTTTATGATTTTGTATAATATGGATGCATACAAACTGACTGTATTTATATGCATCTTCCCTATTTGCATTCTAATGTTGAGCTTCTTAACGTGCAAAAGTATCGACTGTAGTGTGACTTTTCACGATTGTTCAGTGTTCATTGCAACTTATTATAGGGAGTCGAATGCGGGCGGCAGTCGCGGCGCGGCGGCGGGCGGTACGTCCATGGGTAGTTCTACCCTGGTGCCCGACCGCACGTCCACGCCCGTGGCCACCGAGTATCCGGACGATGTGGCCGGGGAGCCGATGGGCGCCGACGACGATGCGTCTGAAACCGATGAGCCCAATATACCCGCGCCCGTGCCGCAGCCTGATGCGCAGCACACTGATGATCCTATGGGTGATAGGTATGTAGAGTTATCTGTCGTTGTGTCCTAGTTACTTGTTTGTGTTAAATGAACAAATCGTAGATTTAAATTTATACAACGGCTACCATACCAAATGCAATAAAATATAATCTTCAATAAGGATATCGATCTATATTTGTGACGTCATCAGCGTGAAGGGACCTTATTGTCGGTAATGAGTTATTAGCATTCCCATATTCTACATTTAAAAAGCTATCGAACCATGTAAATAACATGCGTGTAGGCCTGGCAAATAATTTTTAAAAAAATGTTGAAACTCGAAAGTCGTAAAAGGTGATATTGAGAAAATCGCATTCAAACTTCGAAACCCAAAAAAAATATGTTATTGTGGGAAGTCACATAGATATTATGTTTTTTGAGAAGTACATTATATGGTCTTTTAGATTTTAACTTCAATTATATAATTTTATAGCCTTATTCCCCTTCTTTACCACGCCAAAGTGCATGGTGTAATGAAAATGCCCAAGATGGTTTTTACTAAATATTTCATTTATAGTATGTTTTCTATACTATTTTATGAAAGAATAATATAAAACGGGTAAGTTTTTACTAAATAAAAACGACTTCAATATTAAACGACATCGATTATTATATAAAAAAAATATTTGAACAAATGAAACATTGTGCTTCACTAATCTTATTAATCAGTCAAAATCAACAAAAATATATATTTACTATGCTTAAAATTAGTCAAATGAGATCAAATATATAAAGTTCTATTAAAAGAGTAACTTTTTTCAGTCTTAAAATTCAAGTTAAAGTTTAGTAAAAAGCTAGTACAAACACTAAACATTTTATAAAAGGGACCTTATTGTCGGTGATTAAAAATTTAGTGATATCACATAAAAATGAATATAAATTTTGATTAACATTGAGGTTCTTATTTTTAAAATAACTTTAATTATCATTTAGTAACAAGACGTGTACCAAAACATGCAATTTCTCTTAGTTATTATAAAATATATTAAAAGGGACTTTAATGTCGGTCGTTACATTTTTAGTAATAAAGTTAAAAGAAGATACAAAAATACTACTAATTTCGTAGTTGTAACAACGAATTATAATTTGTCTCTCTATTTATACAATATTTAATGATAAATCAACGGGCGGTCAACCTCTAAATAAATAAGGGTAAATTGTCGTAACTGGCCACATAATATTATGTGTCCAGTTAAGACGATTATGACCGATTTGCCATTATCGCCGAATTGCCATTTAGACTTACAATTCGATAATAATCGTAAAAAAGTAGAAATTCAAATTGTATACAAATCAAGTTGAATGATATTATAAAAGCAACTTTATAGTAGTATTTACATACTTAACTTACGCCTCTCATTAGAAAAATCCATTTCTTAACCCTTCGACCGTGACAACAGCTGTCAAAAATAGGAATCCAACACAAGCAAAAAAAAAATGGCGTCCGGCCTTACCCCCTTTTTACAAATAATATAATATTTTTACATGCAAACCATATTTTATGTTTGTGTGAAAAACATTAACAGCTATGTTAAATTTTCTATCTATCAAGGCATCATAATATAGTATTTAGTCTGATTTAATATTCTTTTCACAAGTATATATTTTGAAAAATATTTTTCTGACTGTTTCACATGAAATAAGTTAATATTTTGTTATAATCTACACGACGGAACCCTAGTGCAGACCCACAGAAATACAATTCATCGTAACAACTTGAGATGTTTATAAAAACAGGTAATAAATATGAGACGAAAAAAATGGGTTTCGTATTACCCACAAGCAAACTTCGTCATTAGGGCTTTACAAATAAAGTTCAAAATGGCCGCGGCCGGCAGAATATTGCCGTTACCTGCGAACTTTTATCTCAATTGTTTTAGTAACGTAAGGCATACTATCAATATAAATCGTCTTGTAGACGATGTGTAATAACTTCTATAAGCGTTTTACGTAATTAATTTACAAATATATGAAGCAAATTGCGTTCAAATCACATAAATCACACACAACTTTTCGAGTGTAACCTAGAAATTATTACGATGTATTTCTTGCAAATGATTATATAAAATAAATGTACTAATTATAAGAACATTAAACTATTTTACTACTTACATTCGTTAAATCTATCAATTATTTCAAACAAATCACACAAAATGGCAGAACCCACACGAAAAAATTCACGATTTTCTAATGACTGAAAAATATTCGTCGACCACAGATTGTATAATATTTTGCATTCAGAATGTGGCAAATGTATCATAGATTGTAACTAACCAAACTTCTTCATACAAAAGTAGTCTCTAAGTCGACGAAATACGTAACTCAATCAAATGAAAGAGAACGGTCGCATGCGACCGCTTGGGGTTTGACGGAATATTTGGTCCGGTCGCATGCGACCGGTTGGGGATTGAGATCCAAAATAAACAGCGCCAACACTATCTGCACGTCTAAACAAACACAAGCTCGAGCACCAACTAACGCAGTGACGAGTAACGAAAAAACGGGTACGCAGCGAGTGAGCGAGTGGGCAGAATCGACGCCACGAATCAGAAAGAGACGACAAATCCTTTGATACACGCCGCCACCGCGTCTCGCCGACTAGTCACTAGTACCGTCTTGAAGTCAGCTATCCCCAACCCGTAGCGTATCTGTGCACTGTGGGCCGCGTGATGTTAAACTATTTTGAAATTCACACCCACCGGCAAAATAATGTAGTCGTGAAATTTTTTCCACTTTTAAATCATTAATTTTGAAGAAAGTTGTTTTTTAACCCTAAAAAAATTTTGTTGCGGCCCGCGACACCAAGACCAAAAGATATTTGTGGCCCGTATGAAAAAAAGGTTGGGGACCACTGGTCAAAGTCTTTTAACCCGATACCGTGCCGACAGAAAGCCGCAATCGACTCTCGGCTGCAGCACCGACAATAAGGTCCCTTTTTTACTAAACTTAAGGTTCAATTTTAACCTATAAAAATCGTTTTTAAAACCTGTGTGTTGTTATATCAAAATTTAGAGTCTGTTTATTAATATGGAACAAAAAAGACAAAATGATTTTTTTCGACGTTTTACTTTAAAGGCGATTATCTCGGAAACTAGAACCGACAACAAGGTCCCTTTTCCCAGATAACGTCACATTTAAAATCCAAAATCGTGAAGCCGCAGTCCTGGGTACTTAGTTAAGTTGCTAATTTTAATTTTCTTATTAATTTTAAACATTGAATTAAGATATCAAAATTATAACACTTAGGCATGGCGCTAGCGGTGCAACACGTCTAGGATAGCCTTACATAAAAAGACTAAGCAATTGAGTATTTGTGGACATACCCAGAAGCATATCAATAGAATATAGAGCATTGTTTCATCAGAATGATAATTAAAAACGTATTATGTAGGGGCCAAGAGCAACACGTGGTAGTCGAGAACGGCACGGAGCGCGCGGAGGGCGGCGAGAGTGAGAGCGAGCTCGACCTCCTCGCCGAAGTGGAGACGGAGAGCGACTCCGACGACCAGGACAACGCCGAGTCCGCGCAGCGCAGCGTGCAGACCGGCGCCACGCAGGGATCCGATGCTGGTGAGTCAACACACTATTTAACTCCAATGCGTTTGTAAAAGGAGATAGTTTCAATATTATACTCTATTTTAACAAAGAAATTCATGAAATTTAAAAGTCACGTGACTTATAAACGCGCCATGATCACAGGGGCGACACTCCGTGTACATGAGAGCTCGAGCGCCGGTGACCTTGAACGGAACGTGTACTCCGCTAGGGTTGACACCGAAATGGAATTTAGACTTGTTCCAAAGCAAAGATGTATATATATGTGTATTCATAATATAATAATAAAATAATATAATATAATATAATAATTAATAATATTATAAAGAGGAAAGATTTTATTATTTGTTGTAACGAATAAGCTCCGAAACTACTGGACGGATTTGAAAAATTATTTTACCATTAGAAGCCGACATTATCCCTCATGAACACAGGTACTTTTTACCGCGGGAAAATGCTTCATTCTTACGAAAAAACGGTTATTACCACAGCCGTAAACACAACGATAGTGGCCGGCCATGATTACTCGTACCGCGTACGTGTGGTGCGTCAGGTGCGTGCGATGCGTGTAGGAGTAGCGCGCTCGCTCCACCTACTAGTCAGCTCTCTGCCGAATAACGCCCCGCGCGCCGCGCACAGCCCCCGCGGCGATCCAGACACGCACACATAGCCGTGAGCGATTTAACGAGCACAAATGCTTAAGTGTCGCTTCTTTTCGCGTAGTGTATATATGTCGCAGTCATCTGGTTCAATCTGTGATTCGATTGAACGACTAGCGTATTCATTGAATGACACCATTTTATTGAACGACTGAAGGACAACTAGTCAAGACGTTGACTGTAACGTTTAACGTCTTGACTAAACGTCATCATTAAAGGAAGCCGTTAAATGGAATTTAATGATTTTTTTAAGTATTTGTTGGTGGCGTAATAATAGGTTAATCTAGAAACTGGCTTCAATTATGAGGTGACGGAGCCCCGCTACGCGGGGCTCCTACTTCTGGGTGGTTTACAAAAAAATAATCACGATGGCTAAGGCGGGAGCGTAGCGCAGCGAATCTAGCCTAACCCAATGAAGTCGTATTGGGCCAACAGGGAGTAATACATTGCTATTAATTACCTAAGAATTATTCTGGTAACTACGAGCGCCGCAGTGGGAAAAAAGTGAAATACGTTCAATTACCTGACTGATTTCATGTCCGCTATCTTCAAAGGGCTATTTTACAAATCGCTAACTAGTTGGACGTTAAGTGACGATCGTTTAATCGACGTTCGGCCGAGTCATTCAATTGAATGCTGTCATTCAATGAATGCGCTAGTCATCCAATCGAATCGCAGATTTATCTAGATGACTGCGACATATATATTCTTTGCCATGATTGAGATGTGACGTCATAATGTTACGTATGTTTCAATAGTATACGGCAATATAAACCTTATTTCGTTGATGTTTAAGGTTAAATTGTTTGCGCTAACTATAATGCCATCTACGTAGCTAAACTTTTTATTAAATCCAGAATAAACTGATGCTAATATGACTCGAAATAAGAAATGTCTTAAGTGCCCGTTTTGTTTATTGTAAAACAAACTCTATTTTAAGTACTGAAGGTGTGTTTTCGTTTTCAGTCTTAATAAATTTAAGGCTTATTTGGGTTTAGAAGTACGCGTTCAATCAAAACATTCGTGGTATGTCAGTTCTACTGTTTTTATTGTTCTGTGGTGAAAAATAACATTAGTCACACGCGCTCGGGTTTGTGCGGGAGCTGTCGGTGTGTCTTCCAATTTTTATTTTGAAATAACTTTTGAATTATTGGGAAAAAAAATAAAAAAAAATTGTTTTGTTATAAAACTTATATGGGTCATTGTCAAATTTTGCGCCGCTAACTAAAATTGATAATTTTTTATAAAAATAAACATACTTATTTTCGAGTTTTCTTTTTGCTAATGCCTGTAATAACAACTGAACTTGGTCTGTTACTGTCGGCCGCAACGTTAAACTACAAATTATTTTTTTACATACTTTGTTCATACTATCGCATGGTAACATAATATATGTAGTAACAGAGTAGTAAATTTTACATAATATTATAAGACATAAATCATAAAATAATTATTAAAACAAAAATATTTCATTCATATTAAAATTATTTACCACCAACCACCAACGGACCAAGTTTTAGAAAATAATCATTAATTAGAATTATAATATTTGCCGATTTTAAAGCATATTTTGTAATATTAACTATAATCTGTTCATAGTTTAATTGATTTAAAGTGGGTTCTCATAGTAGAAATAACATTATTTTAATACTTTTGTAGCAGAGTCCGACAAGGGACTTATAAATTTTGTATGGAAAACCACTCTGTTACCAGAAACTACCACAATGTTACTTTAAAAAAAAACTAGAAATATCAATACTTATTACTTAGTCTTTATTTTACTAACCAGTGTTTATTAATGTGATCATATGTTAAATGTATTATTTCTACAATGATGTGTATATAATCGTAAATCGTAATTAAAAAAAAACAAGCCCCGGGACTAGTTTAGCTGCGCAAAATTTGACAACGACCCATATATGATCCATTTATCACAAAATATCTTTCCATTTATCAAAAAAAAAAAAATTTTGTTCAAATACCCAATTGCAATTCGCTTTCAAGCGTTTATCGGTGCCGTTTTCTGACAATGTGTAGCTGCTTTATAACCATTAAAGTCTTATCGTTAGACAATAGAGCCTTATATTATTGAAATTACCTGGTTCACCGCGACAGGCATAGCGTCGCTGTTGTTGTACCCCGAGGACGAGAGCGGCGACTCGACGCAGCCCGAGGACGAGGACTCGGAGGCGGGCGAGACTGACGAGCAGGACGCGGAGGCCGAGCCGCCGCTACACGACGGCGAGACGCTCGAGCGACGCTCTGCCCCGCCCTCCCGACCCAATCTGGCGCCACATTCCATGCAGTGGGCAATACGGTAGGTTCTTTGTACTGTTTAAAATATTATTTGGTCTAACTTTTATGATTTATTCTTAAGAGTGAGTAGAAAAATATTATTTGTTAACTTAAAGGGTACAAAGCTCTTGTAAATTATTGTTGATTATCTTAAAAGATTATGACAACCAATGGCTCACTTATTTAACAAAAACCATTCTCACGTTTTTCTGACGGTTTTTAATGGTTTAAAAACCGTGACAAACTGTTATTAGTCAGAAAACAGCACTTAACAAAATATCACGTTGCAGGAGTTCGCGCGAAACCGCGCGCATTAGCACGGCGGGGACAACAGGCGGCGTGCGGCTGACGGGCGCGTCGTCGCTCGTGTTCATAGACCCGAGCTCGCTGCGCCGCTCCACCGCCGCCGCTGCGGGCGCGCACGACCCCCACTCTACTTCCACTACTGCGTCCTTCCTGGCGAGAGCGTTTGGTGAGCTAAACACGCTTATAATCTATACTTGTATACTAATATTATAATGATGTAATGTTGTGTTTTCCGCTTTTGAAACCAAACTGAACCGATTATAAAAATTTTAAACATATAGAAACATTATCAAAAAGGACTTGAAAAATGAAATATTGAATCAAAACAAATCAAAATGTAGAACGGACTGGCTGAGAATTAATTAATTGGAAATAAAATTAGTCACTTTTTATTTTTATTCCTTTAGGTATCGTTATACGCCAAATTGCCGATCTTCTATGGGATTACGAGCGCGTAACCCTTCCACTGCCGCGGATGTTACCTCTGGCTATTCGTGAAGCACTTCGGCTGCAGTGCTACTTGGAAAGACAACTGAAACAGACATGGGACTGGCTCGTCACTGTCATGGATGCCACGGAAGCCCAACTAAGGTAACATACCGAAATAAACATACGTCTTTCGTTAATTCCAACATTTTATGACAGGACTTGCAGAACAAAAGCATGCAGTTCAAACTTTTTATTTGTCAAGTCCAACATCGCAATAAATGTTACCATAATTGCTATTTTTTTGAAGATTCGGTGCGTCATTGACTTCAAACAACGCCGGATCATCCAGCTCTGACGCCGGACGCACCGCAGTGCCGGCGGCGCGACGCACTATATCACTGACCTCACCCACTACTCGAATTATCGGATTCACTGAGGGACCACGTGCTAGAGACAGAGAACAAGGTAATTTATAGCATCTGTATGTAATATTGATCTTGTAATATTATAATAGGCATATGAATCATAGTTACCAATGACAGTTTCAAAGAAATGTAAATGTAATTTTTTACATGGCTCTTTGCTTGCGCGCGCATATTATCTAAACTTTCGATTGTGTCCCAGGAGTCCTGTGATTGCTTGTCGGTCACAATATTATATTACACTGTATTTTGTACTGGTACACATTGAACTATAACAAGCGCAGAAATTCGTCTTCACAAATAACGTGTCCCCGTCCTCAGGCGTGGAAGCGGGCAGCGCGCGTCGTGAGTTCCTGGCGTACTGCCTGTCGCTGCTGCGCGCGCACAGCGCCGAGCACGCGGAGCAGCTGCCCGTGCTCGACGTGGCGGCGCTCAAACACGTCGCCTACGTTCTCGACGCGCTAGTGTACTACATGCGGGCCGCGCAGCCCCAGCCGCACCATCACCATCATCTTTGGACTTCGGTGGGTTTGGTGCAGCTTTAATGTTTTTATTTTTTTTAATTTTATAGTTGAATTTTGAAGGGTTGTTGTATAATTGATAAAGATCAATTTTGATTGGCTAATTTAAACATAGGCGCGGTACGTCTATGTGTGAAAACACCCTTATTCACGATACAATGTAGAATCGAATCGATTCCATCTCAGTACTAGTTTTTGCTACTCCCAATATTTACATTAGTGCACAGTCGTGCAGCGGTTGTTAATTCGAGTTTAAGCTGAATTAAAATCGATACCGAAATAGTAGTAATTTCAGAAGTAAGGCCTGACTCTTAATGTTTTGTTGCTAATTACTTCGTAATGTGTAGGATGAGAACGAGAACGAGGAGGGTGAGGAGGAAATGGTGGTGGGCGGAGGTGCGGCCGCCGAGTCTGACGGGGAGAGTGACGGCGTGCGCGGCCGAGCTCATGCGTTCTTCCAGCGGTCAGAGTCCACGCTGTGTCTGGGGTGCCCGCCGCCTGACCCTTTCAACAGTAAGTCCGATTATATTGTAACGCACGATGCAATCACCGCGACAATCGCACGCTTATAAATTTTAATTGTTTTAACTCGTGGCCAGCCCATATGTTGCTCAGACTATAGCGATTATAATAAACTTGGCTCTCATGTTCAAAGGGCAGGTTTCCGTACAAATCAATTATAGCTTACATATTCTATACTCAATCTTAAGATGCTAATATATTGTGTGGACTATGTATGTTTTGCATGGCAACTTAGCCTTCGATCTCTTTGATCTGATTTAATCTTTTTTGATTGAACTATACCTTTGTATAATTTAGTGACGATGCAAGATGCTTTGCCGTTGGCTGACCAGCCGCAGCTGCTGCAGCCTAACGCTCGCCGCGAGGAGCTTTTCGGTATGCCGCGCCAGCCGGTCACTGTGCCCGCTACCGGCGACGCTCCGCCCGGCGTCAATAACCCGCTAGAAGGTATAGTATATTAGATTCGACATTATTGAATCTCGACGCGCGGAAAACTCTCTTGAGCGCGGTGGTCGCTAGACTAATGTCGATAGAAAATGAAACATAATATAGCCTAGTTTATGGTGGCATTTTGTTTGAATTTTTGTCAGTCACGGTCGTGTGCTGCCTAAATCGGAGAGCCACCTTAAAACTTGCGGGAATATGACTTATACGCGTTGTCTAATTAGATAATTATGCCGATTGATTCACAATTCTTGTTCGTCTAGAATTCGAGATGTTGCCGCGCGGTTATTGGTCAACGCGGCATGCGTTTAAGCTGTCTTATCCGAAATGAAAATAAGAATGATACTTACTATTTTCATTAACTATATCTATATGTTGCTCAGTGGTTCCTCGGCGGCTTGGTCTATCGTGCAGAGGCACCGAGCGAGGCTGGTCGCCACCCGCGCGCCCCGCCTCCGCACCACCCACACATTCGCACACGGTACCTAGAGACGAGCCACAGGTATGTTTTGTTTTGTTTTTTTTTTTTAATGAGGCATTTTCTTACTTTTTTAATTTGATTGTCAAGCAATTTTCATTTTAGTAACTAGATGGCGTATGGGTAGACAACTATCGTTGATACCATCATTAATTGCAAATAGAGCAAAAGAATGTAAACTTGATACATTTAAATTTGATAAAGACGCAATAATATTCCAATGAATAGGGTAATAAAGTTATTATAACGATGTTTTAGTTGAAACTCATGTAAGAAACAGCCCTATTTACCGTCATTCACACCAAATGTCATAGGAGTTTCAAATTTTGGTTTTAACAACATCTTGCCTGAATTTGTGCACAATAACGAATATTCAATGGCTAATATTTTACCAATATTGCACATCAAAAACCCAAATAACACAATTTGGGGGAAAAAAATAAAAACCACACTAATAAAAAGTAGAAGAAGTGTCAAAGTGACATGCCTGCCAAAACTCCTTCAGTTGTCAGTTTTCAGTTTGACACATTGAGTTCAGAAATATATGAGAGGCCCTATTACTATTATTCTACTATAGATACATTGCATGAACGTGGCCGATGCAGCCATGTTAAGTTCGAGTTTTGTGGTAGATGCGATTTTTTTTCGAGAAGTACGCATTGTCAGAAGTTTTCATTTGTTGTTAGGGATTTGCTTAGAGACTATTAATATGCCTTCGTGTTGTATAAAACAGTGCAGTGCAAGAAACCGTAATAACCAACCGATATTGACAAAGAGGCGGTCATTTTATGTTCCAATAGTGTTGTGCACAGAACACATATTGTACACGATATTTGTTTACGTAGGGCCGATCCATAGGGTTACTATATCATAGGTTTGACAAGTATTATATTATGTCAGTGTCTTCCTAAACTGTTACCAGTATAATGGCCTAATCGCTTAGGCCAATGTTCGCTTAGGCGTATGTTCTTCGTGAAATTTAAACTAGAGAAGAGAGGCGAAGCAAAAAACAACATACAAATATATGGAAATGTATAAATACATACAGTTTTGTGTTAATTTTATGCTGATGGAAACTAAATTTATGGTATTTTGATTTATGTCACACTTGAGAGTACACTGAGATTTTTTAGAAACACGACTAATATGTTAGTGATGGTGACCTGCAACTAACTTCAGATCAGTGCGGAACTAATAGGAAATCTAGAAGTGTCTATCGTCGCGCCATCTGGTGCAGATTCTAAAAAGAAAACAACCTATTGCAAAGAATGCTTTGAAATACATTCCCATTAATGACTCATACATTGCTAATGCACTACAAACACTGCGTAAACCATTTTTTAATTTATATTTTTAGGATCTATCATGTGCAAAGGATAATGTTACGAAAATGGATATTGACACTGATGGAGAATATTTGTCAGACTCTGATTCTAATGAAGCGAGACAACAAATACCCAGAAAGAAACATCATAGGTAAGAAGATTAAGAGCCAGTCCACACGGCGCGTTGCGTCAGCGTTGCGTCGACGCAGCGCTACCGTTTGACGCATAGCCGGCCACACGGGCGCTGCGTCATCGCAGCGTTATTACGAAGCAGTCTTAACGTCAACACCCCCTCCCGCTTCGTCTCGGGGGCTGCTGTTCGTCATGTGTGCGTTGCGCGCTACTGTCACGACGCAGCGCGCCGTGTGAACACCTTGGTTATTTGTATGTAAATGAACGCAACGGCAGCGCTGCGTCGACGCAACGCTGACGCAACGCCCCGTGTGGACAGGCTCTAACGCGTACAATATTTGTAGTTAAATAGGTAACTGTATAATAAGCATAAAGTAACATATTATCTGTGAATTATATAAATATATAATATGCATTAGTAGCTCCCATACTAAGAGATAAACTTATACTTGGCCGGTTATGTCACAATAAACTATTAATTATCTATTTACTAAAATGAAATTTCAGGCATCCTCACTTAGCATCAACGAGCAGCAGCCACCAGGAGCCCAATGCGTCATCGTCCGAGTTCCACACACTAGTAGACACCGCTTGCTCCATCATGGAGGCACCTCAACAACAGACTATCACTGCTTTGTCTAGTTCTGGTGAGTTTAGTGAGCAGTAGAATATTTTTTGTTTCTTCTATATTTGATGATTATAATATTCTTATAGAAGACTTAGGTCCAAAACTACTGTGCCAATTTATGAAACTAGGCATAAATATTATTGAGTGTATACACCATACGCACAAGGTTGCGAGCGACATCTAGCGTATTTTTACTAATGTCATGTAATTTTTAGGCCCCAGCACCTCGAGCGCGGCGAACCAAGAGCCCCGCGCGTCGTCATCTCGCAGCCCGGGCAAGACCGTTATTGTACGTGCTGTAAGTCACTCCACTTATTTGGGGGACTTTTTCTTATCAAAATTATTCCCTACACACGCAATTGGCATTAAATTTTTGATATCCTTATAATTGCAATCGGAAAGTAAGATTTATCAAGTTATTTTTTGTACGAATTAATTTTTGTAGTAAAAAAGTTGATACAAGTACTTTAAGTACTTTGATCTTTTATATCATACAAATATAAACGTTGTTCATAAAAATTAAAACGACAGGGTGAGCTGCTAAGTGCGGCAGATCCATTGGAATCTCAGGAGATCTCGGCGCACGTGACTGTGGAGACCACCGGCCTCCCGCCGCCGCCGCTGCTGCCAGCGCAAGTACTCACCACACCCGCGCCACCGTAAGTGTTACACAATAATAATAAATATTCAGATGAATATCTCTTGCTAGCTCGCATTTACACGTATAGAAAAATTAGGATGTCACCCAATAAGAATAGTACTTTAGTTTAAATTGAAATTTTGTAATAACTGCATGCTAACGAAATTGCTAAACATGTATTATCAGAGAAGTTTATTCATAGGCAGATGGCGGACCTACGTTATTCGGTCGCGTTACGTCAAACCCAGTCGTCAGACACTATTATCGAGTTGACAAATTATGTCCGTCAACTGCCTATGAATCAATTTTTTCGATGGTACTAAACATCAATCCTAAACTGTAACATATTCTATCGTATAGTTCTAGCTGTTTATATGAAATGTTTTTGTGTCATTAGTCGCGCGTGTCCGTCGCTGGGCGCGTCGGTGTCGCATGACCTGCTGCTCGGTCGCTGGCGGTTGTCGCTGGACCTGTTCGGGCGCGTGTTCACGGAGGACGTGGGCCTGGAGCCGGGCTCCGTCGTCGCCGAGCTCGGCGGCTTCCCCGTCAAGGAGGTCAAGTTCCGGCGAGACATGGAGAAACTGAGAAACTCGCAACAGCGCGACCTCACCTTGCATAAGGTATGTTTCACGATACGCGCATTGTACAGCTGTTATATTTTAGTTTGTTAATTACATTCAAACTAATCCGATACTTGTATTGCAGCCGTTGGGTTACACATTTCACAATAGGGAAGATGCGATATTTTTATTTTTGTGTTTATTATAAAGAACTCCATGTAGAATAGACCACAAGTATATAAAAAATTAAAACACTGGAATTTACTGCAAAAAATGCGGTTTAAAATTGTCAATTTAAATTTTGGCGCCAAAACGGATCTATAGTATGTATGACGTCACTACTGTCCTGCCCCACGTTCCATTTAGCGTTAAAAACGATGAAAACGCTCAAAAAAGGAGGCATTTTGAGCGTTTTGATCGTTTTGTAACGCTAAATGGAACGCGGGGATAGCAGGTGTGACGTCACTGAACGCTGTTTGGTGTTTTGAAATCCGTTCCGTTTCAAGTTACTTTTAATTCGTAATTTTTGTAAAAATAAAACATTATTTTATAAAATATTAACCTTGCAGTGGCCCTTCTTTTATATTTTTTTAACATTTTAATAGCAAAATTTTCATAAATATTATAATTGCATGTTCCCTATGATGAAGTTAGCTGGTTACTGTCAAGTTTTCGTAAAACACGTAACATACTTCTGAGCAAAGGCTGGGCTCACGAGATGAGTCACAAACACTGACCTCCATTATACAAGTACGCTGGACCTATTTTGCTGGACCTGGACCCACTTTTTTGTGCCTATTTGAAGCGGAATCAGCGCCCCCAGTGAGAGGGAAGAGAACTAAATTTGACGTAACTTGCAAATGGCCGTTTAATCGTTATTGGTTGTCATCGCTAGTATTAGTTCCAAATACTACCACTACTGCTATCAGCGCCAATATGGCGACTTTCAAACGTCATTTTTACGTCAAATCATAGACAAATATATTTGGACAATGGTCAAATTTAGTTCCTATCACTCACATTGGGGGAGCTGATTCCGCTTCAAATAGGCACAAAAAAAATCTGTCATTTCAAAGGGTATAATTAGTCCAGCGTACTTGTATAATGGAGGTCAGTGGTCACAAAACATAAAATAACATGTCATTTCTATGAAATTTAGTTAGAGGCCTCGCGAATTTTATGCTGTATGAAAGTAAGAACACAGACATTCGTTTCTATCATGTTTCTTTTTCTTTGGTAGATGGAGCGGGACCGTGCGAAGTTACTGCAGCAGACGTTCTCGGAGCTGAACAGCGCGTTCGCGGGGCAGAACCGGCGCGCGCACAGTGCGCAGCCGCCGCTGGCCGTCAACCGCGTCAAGGTCACGTTCCGAGACGAGCCGGGAGAGGGCAGCGGCGTCGCCCGCTCCTTCTACACCAGTGTCGCCGAGGTGAGGAGGATCACAACACGACATATTGAGATCGTCATTGTTGCAATGACGCATTTAACATGTCGTTAGTTTGAAAAGACTGAAAGAGATTTCTAAATTTTCTAACAGACGTTTCTTATATTTTCTGTCAAAGATGGATTGATATAAAATTGTGGTCATAAACATACATTGTCGTTAAATTGGGCATGACAATGTATTATTGTTTATGTTTCATATTGAAATACCTGTCTTTTTTTTAGAAATAAAAAGAAAGTGTATGGTATTTTTAAATATTGAGTCTTAAAAAGATTGTTATAAATTATTCCAGGCGTTACTCGCAAACGAGAAACTTCCACCACTCGAGTCAACCACGGGCAGTAGCAATAACAGTAGCAGCACCAACGGGACGTCGGGGTCGGCGGGGACCGCTGCGAATGGAGCTAGCAGTAACAGCGGCACGCGGTATGTAGCTCATGTTATACTTCAATTTGCTCTTTTGTTTAGTTTGCGTATTTAAAATTTGTGCAGTGTTAATAACTCTAAGCCTGTTGCATGGGGCCTTCTTGATAGAATTTTATCATTTCAATAATAATAATTTAATGGTTTTAGTTAACGTGTATTTATATATTAAAAAAACACAAAACCGAGTATCAGTAAGCAAATAAAAAAGGAAACATTGATAATAATTTATTTGATTTATCGTAGGGGTGGAGCGGGTCGAGCGCGGGCGAAAGACAGCGCGCGGCGCGGTCCAGGTCGCCCGGCGCCGCGCCCGCCGGCCGCCCGCGAGCCGCGTCGCGTGCTGAGCGTCGACGCGCGACCTTACTCACCTCAGGTACTTACTTAGAGCCATGGCAAACAGTGCGACTTGTCGTTGCGTCTAGTCGTTGCGTCTAGACGCCGAGCTGTCGCTTGCATCGACGACTAGTCGTTGCGTCTAGACGTCGAGCTGTCGCTTGCATCGACGACTAGTCGTTGCGTCAGACGCCATCAGGTGCAGGAAGCCATCATTAGTAGTAGAGTATTCGAGAGTAAGTCTCAAACAGCAAGATGCGCTTCGGCGTCCGAAATGAACACATCAACATCGAACGTATCCATTTTGAAATTATCAACAGACGTGCACCTTGGATAGCGCTCACAGCGAGACTGACGCGCGACTGTCGTCGTGTGTGCGCATGTACGCGATTCCAGACGCAGCGACTAGACGCGAGCGCGCGCGGCTCCCCTAGCTTGTCGTTGCGACTCTGCGACTCTGACGTCAAGTGTGCGGAGCTTCGAACAAAATATATGAAAATTGTCGGCCGTAGCCTGTCGTTGCGTCTAGTCGTCGAGCTGTCGCAGTCGCCTGTCGCATCGTGTGCGCCTACACTTAATTTAGAGCTATTAATTTATGTTATAGAATAGCTGCCAAACCGTTTTTCGGTGTCGGTTTCATTGAAATAAAAGCAAGTAGAAATTGTATGGTGCTCAAGTGTGCGCAATATCAAAGAACATAGGACTCTCTTTTTTTTTAACTCGGTGAGGCGCATAATCTGACGTGATTAACGAGAGATCGGCAGCATCGACTTTTTACATGCCCATCCGACACATGGACCAACTTTCTTGTCAGACAATCAACAGATCAACTAGATCAGCTTGCGTTGCCGTAACTAATGTTAACGCAATTAAATGCTACATATTACCGTGAAATTATAAAAATGTTTTGACGTCGTGAAGGCTGCACCGGGGACTGAGGGTGCTGGCTGGCTCGGCGGGGACCGGCCGGGAGGTCACAATGAACATCTCACCCTACACCAGGCGCAACTAGGAGAAAGATTATACCCAAAGGTATGTTATATTGTTTCATCTTTCCATAATCGACCTGAAAAAAGCGATTTTACAACAGTATGTCGATTCTACTAAAAAATCTTAAAAACTATTATAAAATCGAAACAACTAATTTTCGATATGGTTTAGATACAATCTCGATATAATAATAATAATAGCCTAAACTCCAAAACTAATAGGCTACTTGACTTACTTTTTTTCTTCATGCTAATCGCTTCTTAATCATTCATTTTCACCAAAAAAAACTAATATTTTAATACTAAACGTTCCGCGCGTCTTCGCCCGCGTCAATTAGATATTTCACAGAAAAATTAGTCCACAAAAAAAAGCCTATGATCCTTCACGTGGTCTACTTCTTATCTGATCCAAATAACAGAAAAAATGCTCTAGTAGTTCGTGAGATAATCCCTTTCAAATAATTCCCCCGTTTTTTCCACATTTTCCTCTATTTCTTCGCTCCTATTAGTCTTAGCGTGATAAAATATAGCCTATAGCCTTCCTCGATAACTGGGCTATCTAACACTGAAAGAATTTTTCAAATCGGACCAGTAGTTCCTGAGATTAGCGCGTTCAAATAAGCCCTTTCAAATAATTTCCCCACGTTTTTTCCACATTTTCCTCTATTTCCTCGCTCCTATTAGTCTTAGCGTGATAAAATATAGCCTATAACCTTCCTCGATAAATGGGCTATCTAACACTGAAAGATTTTTTTAAATCGGACCAGTAGTTCCTGAGACTAGCGCGTTCAAACAAACAAACTAACAAACTCTTCCGCTTTACAATATTAGTTTAGATTTTAAGCAGTAGAAACCCATAAAAATGTTGATTGAAAAATATGCCTTTTAAATGGCGCCTTTCGGCGTTTTCGGTGTTTTCACACTGTCCGCCATAGTGTGACGTCATATTTTTTGTATTTTATACTTTCTTTGAAAATTTGTGTATGTGCTAAACGTACGAGTCTAACAGTGCCAAAAAATTAGAAAATAAATTAGAAATCATTAATTGTAATGTTGAAAACTTTTGGAGAAAAGTTTTGGCCATTTCATTTCCCAACTACAATAAATGGAGATAATATAATATTATAAAACGGATGTTTTATTGAATTATTCAAGAAAATAAATTTTACAAATCTTTCTAGGCTTATTATTATTATTTATGTACAAATAAACTTACATATAACGAGCGCGATAAATAAAAGATATTAAATTACTAGTGTGATGACGTCACATCCAAATCGGAAGTACCGCAAAAGCGTTTTCGTCAGTACAAATTTTAAAAATATAAAATCATATTTTCAAATCGACTTTATTTATCAATCATAAGTTTTTTTTTTTTTTATGATAAGGGTGAAATACGGTTTCCTAGGCCAAGTTCTACTAGAAATATGCATTTGTTCAATGATATTGAATATATTTCAAGTAGCCTGTGACAAAATTTAACATAATTTTGATGATTTATTTATATGTTTCAGGTTCATTCTCTTCACCCCACGTTCGCTGGAAAGATTACGGGAATGCTTCTAGAACTAACTCCTGCCCAGCTCCTAGTGCTACTAGCTAATGAAGATGCGTTGAGGCAGAAAGTTCGAGAAGCGATGGATTTGATTGTTATGCACCCTTCAGAAGCAATATTAGGTAAATAAAATACTAGAGTATCAAATAAATTTTAAATGTCAATTAGTAACACGCGTATTTTATAGCCTGCCAATAAAGTATATTATATAAAGTAGCTTATCTCAAAGCTTTATTTATTACATAAATTATAAAGTTGGTTGTTAGTTTTAAGTAAGGTGACAATACATCGCTTACATTAGAGTTATATAGATTTAGATGTGTTCTCGCTGTCGGAGCGAGGCGGCACGAGCGGCGCGGGCAGCGGCAGCGGTGCGGGCGGGGCGAGCGGCGCGGCAGCCGGCAGCGCCGCTCCCGCGCCCGACGACGTCGCACCGCTGTTCTACTCGCCCGGCAAGCGCGGATACTACTCGCCCAGACAGGGACGGCCCACGCCGGAGAGGATCAACGCCTTTAGAAATGTCGGCAGGTACGGCTTCCAAATTTTTATAGCATGTGGGATGTATTTTTAAACAAATAAAATATTTTTATAATATTAGGTCATAAATTTATAAATTGACCGCAATTTTTAGCAGGAAACTCATAGCTCACAGCTATAGATTGTAAAAAAGGTTGATAACTAAACTGCCCTGAGTAAAACGAGTTCCGCTACATTGTAGTCTGTAGATGATTCAAAAAATAAAATATACTCCTTTGATAAATCTATTGATATTACAGGATTGTCGGCTTGTGTCTGCTACAAAACGAGCTATGTCCAATGTTCCTAAACCGGCACGTGCTGAAATACATTCTGGGCCGGCCTGTGAGGTTCCACGACCTGGCGTTCTTCGACCCCGTCGTGTACGAGAGCCTGCGGCAGCTCGTCGTCGACGCGGAGACGGGAGATTCTCATTCCCTTTTCGTTGCTCTAGATCTCAACTTTAGGTAATTATCATCAAGAACTATGTAGTTCAGACAACAGAAGTCCATACACAACTTGTTACAAAAGCATCGCATTACGTTTCTACTGTGTCCGAACTAGCTTTTAGGTTGTTTCATTGTAAGAGCAGCTACGTAATACGTCTATTGCCTCAAACGATAAAATATGTATAATATATATAGCTTTTAAAATTTTAACTGACCAGCCTATATCTTTATATTTTATGTTATTTTTTAGTTTGGAAATGTGCGAGGAAGAAGGTGGCGGTTGTGTGGAGCTCGTGCCCGGTGGTCGGGAAATAGAAGTCACGGCGCTCAATGTGTATGACTATGTACGGAAATACGCACAGCATCGAATGCTTATTGCTCAAGAGAAAGCGCTAGAGGTAAAAGGATTTCATTTTCAACTATTTTATATTACATAAAATGTATAAAATTAAAAAAAGATTTTAACTGAAAAAAAAAGAAAATAATAATGTTTTCAAACCATTCCTGCCTTTATTTAAGATACTCGAACTTTTATAAGATGACAAATATACTTTATTTTCCCTACAGGCGATGAGAGTAGGTGTATTAGATGTTCTACCCGAATCTGCACTGGAAGGTCTAACAGCGGAAGACCTGAGGTTGCTGTTGAACGGCGTCGGTGACATTAACGTGGCTGCTCTAGTATCTTATACAAGTTTCAATGACGAAAGTGGCGAGCCTCCGGAGCGGCTTGCGAGGTTTAAACGGTGGCTCTGGGCTATTGTAGACAAGATGACTCATTTAGAGAGACAAGACTTAGTAAGTATTCATATTTTTTTATCACCTTACTTACAAAAAGCTCCACAATGTGTATACAAAAGCAATAGCTACATTATTTTCAAAAATATTTTTTTTGTGCCCATGTAAATGCGATCAATGTTATAAATTTTAAATGTCCTTAACTCTTTCAAATACACTTAAACTTTGTCCCTTCTTTCAGGTTTATTTCTGGACTGGGTCACCCGCTTTACCGGCGTCAGAGGAGGGCTTCCAGCCGATGCCGTCGGTGACGATACGGCCCGCCGACGACGCTCACTTGCCCACGGCCAACACTTGTATATCGCGGCTCTACATACCGTTATATTCTTCGAGACATGTACTAAAGCATAAATTATTATTAGCAATTAAAACAAAAAATTTTGGCTTCGTTTAGTTGCCTTTCTGCCACTATTGACTATGTGTATTTAGTTGTAAGACCGGTCATTTTGAGACTGCCGTTACAAGCTATCGTTGTTAGTACTACGAGACTATAGAACTTTTATCGATTAACACTATAAAGCGATACTACATTTTAAATTTAGATTCTATTGCATACTTATACAGTATGATGTGTTTTTGACGAATATGACTGAAAATTATATCTGACTGAATAGTTAATATATTTAAACAATATTTCCGTATATATCGACGTATAATTGAAATACTTGACACTCCTTGACCTCTGGTTGTTATAATCGTGTTAGGTAAGAAAATTGAGATGTTTCAGTTAGATGACAGTCAACAGGTAAACTGACCGTAGCATGCGAGTCTTGTAATGGTATAAAACTTAGTCAAGTGGTCTTGTAAAGGTGTATCAATGCACATTTAGAAAAAAATCATACCTATGTTTAATTATAAATGCTGAGACTTAGATATAGAGCTTTCATTTTTGTAAATTCTTTACATAGTTATATAAATAAACATTTTACTTTGCAAAATTGTTCTGTTTTAATGCAATTTTTTTTCACACTCTTTATTATTTGGGTTTCAGTAATTCTGTTGTAACAATTTCATTTAAAAGCATATACTCATGTAATTGGTCGCTGTTAAGCATTAATGTCCTAACCCACAATTTTTTTTGTTGTTAAATTTTGAATGCAGTCTTGTTCTAAATCATCTAAAGAACATAACTGCATTCACAACTCAATACGTAATTTTTATGTGGGATAGTACACGAATGCTTAACAGCGTCCGTATATTATGTTCGGTTTGGGGCTACACTGATTTCTTTGACTTGATTGCCAGAGATAACATTTTCAGTTTACGGTGGTCTTTGTGATAAAAGAGGAAGTATTATGCACCTCAAATCTCTAAATAAGGATTATACTAGATATCCTCTAATTAGTTGTATTTAATAAGGTTCATAATAAATATTTCCCAAAACGCTTCATATTTGTTTCATTGACACGATTTTTTTGCTTTTAAAAGATGTAGAGCAGCCTACGAATAATAAAAACTAAGGAATCGTAACTCTCATACTATTACCGTTTTAAATTTGGTTCCTTTCAATCTATCATGTAACGTCAGC
Organism: Cyaniris semiargus; assembly: GCA_905187585.1. Taxonomy (NCBI): domain Eukaryota; kingdom Metazoa; phylum Arthropoda; class Insecta; order Lepidoptera; family Lycaenidae; genus Cyaniris; species Cyaniris semiargus. The sequence continues at coordinate 7,314,924 of LR994554.1, read as the reverse complement.
CTAGTACCGCTCAAGGCCACCTAAATATTGCAAATGTATTGAAATGTGTACCTACAGATGGGTAATGGAAATGAAAGAAAAGATAATATTTACTGACTTTAAGTTTAAATAATTCCTAAGTGTAAAGTAATATTTTAGTCCATAATTGTTGTCACGGTGTGTCGGGGGACCGCCAAGATAACTACGACAACAGCGACTTGCATTTTGTATCGCTTATTGTCTCGATTCAGTTCGCTGTGAACTGACCTTAAACTATAATGTTATGTGAAATCAAACATCTACATTAGCGGTCCCCCGACACACCTTGACAACAATTATGGACCAAAATATTACTTTACACTTAGGAATTATTTAACCTAAAGTCAGTAAATATTATTTCATTACTTTTTAAAGTTGTTTGGCGGGGGTTTTTTTTAATTTCTTAATTTTATTTTATGTTTTTTAAACTTGTGTTGGTTATAGTGCATAATTGTTCCTATCAACAGAATCATATCCCAATGAATACGATCTATAAATATCCTCTTGGATGAGGCCGTCAGTATGAGCCCAAACATGAAACCTCCATATGATATTGAATGTACCGTAACTTCTTGGTGGAAATTCATGTTTCACAGTAATAATATTATACACTTTTCATGCACTTTTTCCACTTTTATTAATTTAATTTATTACAATTATGTTTCACATGACCGGTTTCGATAAAATCATCATCAGGTGTAGTCTCCAACCTCCAACCTGGGTTCATACGGAGCTCGGCTCTTATACAATCCAGGTGATGCTGCAGCAGCAGCATGCAAATATTTACTGCTTATCTACGTCTTATTGGTTGTCGCAATTAAAATGAGCCCAAACACGAAACCTCTGCTCTAAGTTGGTGAGGAGTTGGGTATCCTATTGATTACCAGGTGATGCTGCAGCTCCAGGGTGAACTTTCCATTAATATGTATATATTCATAAGTGTCACGAACCAGAATGCAAAATATAAAACCCATCAAACGACTGCAAGTAGCTAATCAGCCTATCACGAACCAGATAAACCGTGATATTTCAGCAATGAGCAGGCTGATGATGATGAACTATAGCTAAGAACACTCTCGGTCATGTCAGCTTTCAAACAAAAAAAACTAGTTCAAAATCGGTCCACCCGTTAAGATGCTACGATGCCACAGACAGACAGACAGACAGACAGGCAGACAGACAGACAGACACGTCAAACTTATAACACCCCTCTTTTTGGTCGGGGGTTAAAAAAAGAAAAATTTCCAATATATTTTTCCAATTTTTCAAATATTTTTCCAAATTGAAATGTCAACCAAGATTAGAAAATAACTACGGGATAAAATTTTAAGGCTTTTATTTATTCTTTTTCTTGAAAATTTCTATGATTTGTTGCATAAGCCGGCCCCTAGACTATCAATTGTATTGTGCAATATCACGCTTCAATTTTATTGAACAGTTTATTTGACAATTAGATTGAAGGCGCGCGATGTTAAATATCAACCCTAGACGGTCAATAATATATTACGCAATACGTGATATGGCGCAATAAAATTGCTCGTCTAGTAGGGGCCGCTAAGATTATAGCGTTCATCACCGGTATTAAAGTGCTACAAGGCTTTAAATGAACGTGGACGGGGCGCTGCTAGTAAAGGAGAACTGTCAAAAACATCTCAAATATGGAGTTTTTGTATGATTGCAGCGTGAGTTCCTTTTTTCGCCACGTTCATTTAAAGCCTTGTCGAGCTCTACTACGTAAGCGCAGAGCGCGAACCTTGCTAGATCTGTGATTACTATAGTCGCGTTAGATTTTTTCTGAAATTAATAATTATAGAAAGTTTATTTTGCGCTAGTGTTTAGAAGAGGTCATAAATAGCTCAAATTCAAAAGATCGACCAAATCCGACGGGTGTGTTAGGTGCCTACCACACATGCATGCTTGACCACAGTTTGGCGCATGCTTCTCGCATGAAAAGACGGAAGACTGACTTATCTACCCCACGGCACAGTTATGCATGCGCAAGCCACATTCTTGCCGAGATCGTCGGCGTTTAAACCACTTGGCTTGAACACTGAACGTCCAACCACACGCGCAGACAAGTTGGTACACGAAGGCTTGCATGCCAGAATTTCAAGCAAGTTTAAAAACCGTCACGCCAAACTTTGGGGCTTGTGCATACTACCGTTTTACCAACTACACGCACAATGTTCAGTGTACAAGCCGGCATGCGCAAGCATGCACTGTGGTAGGCGCCTTAGCTGCCATATTGGTTTGAAGGTGCCTATTTTTTACCACATCTTTATTTTATTTTTTTTACAAAAATTATAAGATTGTTGCAAAATTAATTCTCTACAAGTTTGATTCTTATGTACATTTTTACGGAAGTACTCGTAATTGCAAATAATAATCGGTCAAGAGCGAAGGGTTCCGTACCAATATAGAGCAAAAATAGACCAAAAATTATGTTTTTTGTATAGGAGCCCCCCTTGAATTTTTATTTTGTTTTGTTTTTAGTAAGTATTTGTTGTTATAGCGGCAACAGAAATTCACAATCTGTGAAAATTCCAACTCTCTAGCTATTACCGTTCTTGAGTCACCAACCTGGAGACTGACAGACGGACAGACATCGAAGTCTTAGTAATAGGGTCCCGTTTTTACCCTTTGGGTACGCAACCCTAAAATAGGCCAATAAAATCTTCTTTGTGGAATGGAAGCCCTATCAAATATTAAATTTATTTTGTTTATAGTACTTATTTGTTCGGAAAAATTTCCCGTACAACAAACGTGATTTTTTTTGGCCTTTTTTGCTCGTAATCAATAATGGCAACTGCTAGGCACTTGAAATTTTAATAAAGTCCTCGGTTATAATATGTTTACTTTAATAATTTATAATATTTAAATAAAATAAAAACTTAATGGGGCTGCCATACAAAATCACAATTTTTCCTCTATAGCGGTACGGAACCATTCGTGCCCGAGGCCGACTCACACTTGGCCAATTATTATTGCTCTATAATATGAAAAAAAATCGGCCAAGTGCGAGTTGGACTCGTGCACGAAGGGTTCCGTACCATTACAGAGCAAAAATAGGTAAAAGTTGTGTTTTTTTTTTTGTATGGGAGCCCCTCTTAATTATTTATTTTATTTAAATTTTATTATTAATTCATCAAGCCCCATACGGTCACCGGTGATCGAGACACAATAGAATATTTATTGTGTCTCGTTTTCCCACGATCGACGGGGTTGCAATTTCGATACATACATCTATACTAATAATATTATAAAGCGGAAGAGTTTGTTTGTTTGTTTGAACGCGCTAATCTCAGGAACTACTGGTCCGATTTGAAAAATTCTTTCAGTGTTAGATAGTCCATTTATCGAGGAAGGCTATAGGCTATATTTTATCACGCTAAGACTAATAGGAGCGAAGAAATCGAAGAAAATGTGGAAAAAACGGGGGAAATTATTTGAAAGGGCTTATCTCACGAACTACTAGAACAATTTTTCTGTTATTTGGGTCAGATAAGAAGTAGACCACGTGAAGGATCATAGGCTATTTTTTGTAGACTGATTTGTCTGTGAAATATCTAATTACGCGGGCGAAACCGCGCGGAACGTCTAGTATATTATATCTGTACCCCGCGTTCCATTTAGCGTTAAAGACGATCAAAACGCTCAAAATGCCTCCGATTTTGAGCGTTTTGATCGTTTTTAACGCTAAATGGAACGCGGGGGTAGTTTACCTAACTTTGCACACAATTGTTTTTTTTAAACAACACCTAAAGCCATTCTTGAGCCTTTGAATTTCAACTTAATATGAACCATATTTGATAATATACATTAAATGTATTACTATTTCATTTAAACTAATAATTTCTATAAAAAAATATTTTTCCATTATTTTTCCAATTTTTCAATTTTTCAGAAAAATAAATTGAAAAATTTCCGAATACCTAAGGTACACTTTTTTGACAAGTATTGTGGAGCATGTTTTTTGATGGAGTTACTTTTCCTTAGTTTTTATTATTCGTAGAGAGCAGCAAATAATAATATTATGTGCATATATTTTACTTCATAGGGTAATGAAAACACAATTTCTTGCAATAGGTTCATTTATTACAAAAAGACAACACAAAATTTATTATTTAAGTTACCACTAAATGTTCATTGTACTTTAGATGCTACACTCAGCTCAATCGACATTTTCCTATAAACTCCATATAAAATAAATATATGACAGACATGTAACAAGGCACTAGTTAAGTCAGTACTCGGATATGTATTCCAGCAAAATTCTATTAGAGCTAAGATCAAAAACCTAAATATAACAGAGTAGCTCGTTGACCAAAGCAAATATGGTAGAGAGTGGAAATACCATGAATAAAATTGATAATGTAGGCTTCGTGCACAAACAATTCCAATAAAATTTATAAGGAACATTGGAAGAATAAAGAGTTGCGATAGAATATCAAAGTCAATGCTGAATTGTGTATCTTGATCATCATTAGCTTTTTTTTGTGTCTTTTGACCTGAGCTACTAGATTTTTTTTTCAAGAGATCTTCAAAAGAGTTTAAAAATTCTTTTTGATCTTTTGAAAGTTTTTCAAAGGGCTCCGAGTACTTGCTTTTAGCTTGCTTTTTAATTTTAGATTTCCTAGCGAGTTCCAAATTTTTTGCATCAATTTGAGGCTGGAATTGGCTCTGGACATATTTTAGACGACAATAACTTTGGAAGTATTTTATACACATCGGCAGACAAATTAATAATAGCATAACATGTACACACAACAAAGCAATGTGAAAATATGCACTCTCAAATGTTGTGGTGTTTAGAAATCTGTAGTTAACAGTCCAAGTATGATTAAATACTCTTCCTACATCAAAGCTTCCTTTTAAATATGCTTTTGGAGAATTAAGTAAAAACGGTAAACCTAGAAGAACTTGTATAATCCCACATAAAGATAAATGTTTGATAGTCTCTTTTAATCCTAAATTTACAAGATAAAAGAAGAAAAGAGCAGGTGCAAACAATAAAATGTTCATTTTTATTGACACTGCTAAACTGTAGAAAATACTTCCCAAATACCATTTAGAGTCTAGGAAGAAATTTAAGGAAGCATATAAAAATAGAACAGCAATGGGGTCATTGAACAACCTCAAGACGTGAATTGAATGAATCCTATAAGAAGTCAGAATGGTAATAACAAGTACATAAGGTGGGACCTTTTTAGTTTTAACATAGATTCGTAACACTAAGACTAGTAGAAGTAAATATATGAATATAAATATGTACTGCGCCAATCTAATGTTTTCTCCGCGACTAGTTATAAAATAGAACAATGAATAAATGTAAACAAAACCAGCTGGGTACACTAGTGGCCCGGTGTCTCCTCGCAACTTACTGTAATCCAGAGTTCCATTTAAAAATCCTTCACATTCCTGCATATACGCTTTCCAGTCGATTTCTGTGTAGGGGACTTTTTCGACTATAAATATATTGAGCACCAATTCCGCTACCACGATCAGAAATGCTACAAATGTTAGCTGTTTTGGATCCACAACCAAACCTTTTATAAAGTTCCAATTAGGTATCTTCTTAAAACTATTTGCCACAGTGGGTTGTCGAAGATATTCGCCTCTCATTTTAGAGGCCTCTGTTTTGTGGTGTTTTATAAATCCTGATTCCTAACCTATTTTCCAGGAATCCCAGGATTTTCAATACATTTTATTTGCTATATTTACAACAAGCCCTTTCTTTCCGGGCCCCGGCCAGTGTTACCAACTCTCAAAAATATTTATCCCTAAAGTTGGTTTTTTGTAATTTGAAAATGGATCATGGATGCAGAATCAAGAATGCAGATTGTACTTTGCGTTTGCAGTGGTTTAGGTAGAGTGCGTTTCATCGAATAGTTCCTTTGCCGTCATGTTGGCATTACTGTCTGTCAAAAACGTAAACATGGTAGACACGCTCTGCGAGTATTTATAAGTTTTACTGTGATTTCGTGAGAAAATCATGCCGAAAACATTAAAGAGTGGTGAAAGAATGATGGTGCTAAGAGTGAATGAGTTTTGTGAACGTGAAAAACGTAACGAGGCCCCAATAATTCCATTAAAGATGTGTACAAGCTCGGGTCGCCGCCATTACAGCTTAGTGAAATAGGGTTACCAGCATCAGTTTAATCACCCTTAAACACAGTAAAACTTATGAATATTCGCAGAGCGTGTCTATCATGTTTACGTTATTAACATACAGGAATGCCAACATGTAGGCAAAAGAACTATTTGATGCAACACACTTCTAGTGACGAAAACTACATACACGCGAATGAAGTCGCGGGTAAAAGCTAGTATAATAATATTATCACATTTTGTGGTACACTTTACGGAAAAACTATGTAGATGTGTTATCATCAGTCAGTCAAGGTGTGACGACGCGAGCCCTCACAATTCACAAAGCTCGGCGTTTTAGCTAGTAAATGCGAAAGTTACTTTGTTTGTTAGTTTCGCTTTCACGCATAAAGTACTAAGCGGATCATCATGAAACTTTCATAGGTACTCATTGTCTGGGGTATGGAGAAAGACATAGGGTACCTTTCATCCCGGGAAAAAGAAGATTCCCGAGTGATAGCCGTTAACGCAGGCAGAGCCGCGGGCGAAAGTTAGAATTATATGAATTTTTTTAGGGAATTATTAAAAGTGTTTTGTGATAACATAATATTTTCTCCCCTAATTTAAGGTAGCACAGTAAGGGTAATGAGGCAACACTAATTTGCATTAGTGCCAACATGACGGCAAAGAAACTATTTGATGAAACGCACTATACTTAAGACAACTTTACTTTTTTAGATTAAGACAACTTATATCTAAAATAGACTGGAATAACCTACCTAACATCACTCTTAATGGATCAATAATCCCTTATAGCTCTTCCGTACGTAATTTGGGTGTCTACTTTGATCGCACTTTTTCTTGGAATGTCCAAGTTGAGGAACTACGCAAAAAATGTCTGCTGCCACTGCTTCCCTCAGACGCTTAAGTAATTTTCTACCACTTGAGACTAAGATAACTCTATCCCAATCCTTGCTCTTTCCCATTCTCGATTATGCCGATGTCTGCTACTGCGACCTTAACGATAACCTTCTCTCTTCCCTCCAACGTCTTCAAAATTTATGCATTCGATTCATATTTGGCCTCCGGAAATTTGATCATATCTCAGAATATAGGTTTAAGCTAAATTGGCTTCCTATTAAATTACGCCGAAATTCTCATATACTTCACCTACTCTATAATATTCTCTTTAATCCTACAACTCCTCACTATCTTAAAGAGAAATTCTCTTTCCTTGGCCATAACCATCCTACTCTTCGCTCAGCTAACAAACTCACCCTTGCTTTTACTTTTCATAAAACCTCTTTCTATGACTCTTCTTTCACCATTTCCGCTATCCGCCTTTGGAACTCACTACCCGAAACCATACAAAAAGCTAAATCACTCAATATTTTCAAGAAACAATTAAAAGAATATTACTTAAGCCTTGCCCCTTCAATGTAATCATTTTATTTTTGTCTCCCTTTCAGTGGTTTTTACTTCTATTTATTGTTCTCTTTGATTAGTGTGTGTATATGTTGTGTAGTTTATTTTATTTTATATATTAAGTATATTATTATATATTATGTATTTTTTGTATGAAAGAAATTAATATCATTATGTATTATAATATTGATAATACTTTAAGGTTATTTTTAGTTTTTAGTGTTGTATTATTCCTATCGTAATTCGTATGTCATATTTTCATCTCTGTTGGTTGTCTGGAAGAAACCGCTTGTAGCGGTAAGACCGCCAATTTGCGCAAATCCTTTATTTTTATAATATTTGTGATGCTATGTTTTTAATGTGCAAATAAAGAATTTATTATTATTATTATTATACTTTATTTGCAAAAACCATGGTCGAGAAACATTAAAAATCATAAATAATACTTGTCAAGTTTATGCTCTATGGTTTGTGCCTTTGCCTGTCCCGACCGGGACGAATTAAAAAAAAAAGCTCTATGGTTTGACAAATGACAGCGTGACAGTAAATTGACAGTTGACATTTGACAATTGATGTAAGTTTTGCAAAAATAGCAGATTGAAAAATTCCTACCCAACCTATATTTTTGTAAACATAAATCATAATAATATTTTGTAGAACTTTAATTCAATATTATTATGAAGAATTTATGAAATTGATTTAATTTCACTTTGTGTTACAATATAACAATAACATGGCTGGGAACTTTTGGCAAAGCTCACACCATCAGCAGTGGATTCTAGACAAACAAGATCTCGTTAGAGACAGACAACACGATTTGGCCAAACTATCAGAAGAAGAATACCAAAAAATATTTAATTTCTTTGCTAGCATCATACAAATTCTCGGTGAGCAATTGAAATTACGTCAGCAAGTTATCGCTACAGCAACAGTTTATTTCAAGAGATTCTATGCAAGAAATTCTTTAAAGTGCATAGATCCATTATTATTGGCGCCTACGTGTGTCTTCCTAGCATCTAAAGTAGAAGAGTTCGGTGTTATCTCAAATTCGAGACTCATCACTACTTGTCAGACTGTAATAAAAAATAAATTCAGTTATGCTTATGGACAGCAGGAGTTTCCTTATAGAACTAACCATATATTGGAATGCGAGTTTTACTTGTTAGAAAATTTGGATTGTTGCCTTATTGTGTTCCAACCGTACAGACCTCTACTGCTGTTTGTGCAAGACATTGGGCAGGATGATCAGCTCCTCACATGTGCTTGGAGAGTTGTAAATGATTCCCTCAGAACTGATGTCAGTCTGTTGTATCCACCTTATCAGGTATGTATTGTTATAAATCTTGTTAGGTTGTGAATACAGTAATACCCCGCTTTATGCAAGGGATACATTCTGGAAAAATCGTGTTAACTGAAATTCGCGTATATCGGGGTTTATGATTAAACTAGTCAAAATTTAATAAAAAAAGTACAAATCATTTTAATTCTAGAGGCACTTTGTGCAATACATGCCATTAATGATTTTTTAGGGAAAATATATGTATTATCTTTTGGGTAGCGTTTTTTACGTTCTTGTAAAATATGACCATAACACCCAACACTGTTTTCAATTGTTTGACACACGGTCAAGACACAGTTATCATCATTGTCTATACTGATGACTACATTTATGTTTATACACACTTTTTCGAGCAATGCAAGGTATATATGAGCGCAAAATTTAAATTTCACGTTATAGTGAAACCGCCCAAAACGGGGTCGCGTAAAGCAGGGTATTACTGTAGTTTGTTCTTGAACATTTTAGTAGTTTTTTTTTTGTTTATAATACAATAATATAATATACAACAAAATAGTATGAAATGTAATCTATTTTTGTCCCCTGCATTTTATTACTAGTAGATCTTAAAAAATTAATTAATGTTTTTGTTATTTTCAGATTGCAATAGCAGCTCTGAACATTGCTTGCGTGATGCTGGGAAAAGAAAATTTGAAACCTTGGTTTGCAGAACTAAATGTTGATATGGATAAAGTAAGTATATATTGTACAATGATGATTAATTTTTTAAAGAAAGGTGGCATACACAAATAATTGTTATTATTATTTAATAAACTTAAATTATGGTTAACCAACATCTGAAAAGGAGAATGATCTTTAGCTGTGGATATATATATATTTTATTACTGCTTGAATTTTGATTGTACTATTTGAATCATCACTAAGTGTAAAAACTATCTTTTCAGATTCAGGAGATAGTAAGAGCTATCATAAACCTCTATGAGATGTGGAAGAGCTATGATGAGAAAAAAGAAATACAAGCCCTTTTAGGGAAAATGCCCAAACCAAGTCCAGCACCCCAAAGATAATACACAACCAGCACTTGAAAGAGTAATTTAAAAAAGTATTATATATGTCAATGTGTTAGTAACATTGTAACATTATGTTTTAAGGTACAAGTTGGAAGCCGACTACATGAAGTTGCAGCAGACGACCTGTCGTCGCGACACGACATTTCTATGTATTTCTATGAATGTGTTGCTAGCTTCGTGTCGCTAGCTGCGCAGGGTATTTTATAGAAATACAAAACAGTAGTGTCGCGACGACACGTGGTCTGGTTGCTTCATGTCGTCCGCTGCCAACCGGCACCTTTATTATAATGCATTTTTTAAGTGACAACCCTTACAGAACTTGTAAAAACATTGCAGTAATATTATACTGCAATATTTTTACGCTAAACGGTGGCAACAGCACATACAGTAAACAAAATGTTTGGTTCCATGTTTGACAACATTTCTGTCAATATTCTGATATGACGGGTGCAACATGTGAGATTGTTTACTGTATATGCTATTAGCGCCTCCTGCTCCGATCGGCTCTTTGCATAATATTTCCTATTTGATTTTTAATACATTTTTACAAATTCAAAGCTACATTGGGCCCTGCCCAATGTAGCTTTGCTGCAGGGAAAGGAGAACTGTAAAAAATGGCTACCCTTTAAATTCTGATTTTTAGGGTTCCGTACCCGAAGGGTAAAAACGGGACCCTATTACTAAGACTTCGATGTCTGTCCGTCTGTCTGTCTGTCTGTCAGACTGTGTCGAAAATGGATTCAGTAGTTTTATATTCATTAGTACCCGTGGCTCGCATTGGTCGGTACCGCCGCGCCGCAAAAGCTATGTCCCGCAATTTTAAAATCTGTAATATTTTCGAAAATATTCATTTAAATCATATGCTGTAAAGGGCCATATAGATCTACATTAAATCAACAATGTATTTAAGGTATTTAATTGGATAAGGATTAATGCTGTATTTATTAAAATTGCTTCGAAAATTAGCCATTATTTGTCGTAAAAAGTAAATGATAATGATATACCATCGGGGAGTTTTCTGTAGACCTTTTCATTGTGTACAATACTTGGTACATTATTTTGATAAATCTCGTAGGGTTCAGCCTGCGTTTGCAATGTAAGCGGAAAAAAATATAATTATTTACGACATCACATTAGAAACCCCAACAATAACAGTATTTCTTCACTATTTAATGAATGTTATTATATTTTAAAACCTTCCTCTTGAATCACTCTATCTATTAAAGAAAAGCGCATCAAAATCCGTTGCGTAGTTTTAAAGATTAAAGGGAACAAAGGGACATGAGGGAAAAAAAGCGACTTTGTTTTATAATAATACTAGCTGTCCTGGCAAACGTTGTTTTAAAGTATTTAAATCTTACCCCCTCTTTTGTCCCCTAAGAGGGGTGGGGGGGAAAATTTTATACACCAGATGTTAAGTTGGAAAAAAAAAGTTAATAATATGAAGTAAGTCCATTAAATAAAAAAGTTTGATGGGGGGGGGGGGGGATTTTTATACACCAAACCTTGAGTTGGAAGAAGACAAATATATCTGCGAAAACCGTATGCAAATCGGATCAGTAGTTTTCGTGTGATAGTGGAACAAACATACAGACAGACAGACAGACAGACAGACAAAAAAACTAACCAATTTTTGGCTTCTATAGCGATGTTGTAACACCCCCCGCTTATTTTTTTTTGAATATCTTTAATGTACAGAATTTTCATTTCTACAGTTTTATTATATGTATAGATGTATAGATATTTAAGGGGGGCTCCCATACAACAAACGTGATTTTTTGGCCTTTTTTGCTCTGTATCAATAATGGCAACAGGTAGGTACTTGAATTTTTCACAAAGCCCTTAGTTATATGTGTACTTACTTTAATATTTAATAATAATATAATATTATAATAAAATAAAAAATTAAGGGGGGCACCCATACAAAAAACACAATTTTTGGCCTAATTTTGATCTATAATGGTACGAAAGCCTTAGTGCGCGAGTCCGACTCGCACTTGGCCAATTTTTTAAAATTAATTTACTAGTAAATTATTTTGTCTCATATTGTATTTGGATTATTTATTGAAAAACTAAGGAGTTTGCCATTAGTTTCATGTTTCCTGATAAGATAAGAACTATTAATTTAAGTATAGAATGTAATAAGTTTTATAAACCAAAATATTAAAAGATCCATATCTTTTTTTTTTAATAAACCCAAAAAATAATAATTACAGTTTTCGTAAAACATTAATTATTGTTTTTTAACCTGTAGGATAAAGTTAGTACATCATTATTGCATTAAAATTATGTATAATGAGTATGACAAAAGTCCAATTAGCGGTATAGCGCGCTTTGCCACACTCACTATATGAAAAAACTGGTAAAATTAATGAACTCTCCTTAAAACTAACATACATATAACGTATGCTACAATTTTAGGATAAATCTTATTAAATAACTAAGCCATAAATAGGGTAATTTAAGATTTTTTTTTACATATTTTCTTTGCAAAGTAATATGTAAGTATACTTGTTTCAGTGCAAATATTCACAAAGCCATATGTAGTTTCCTCATTGTTATTTCTTTCTTTGAATCATTAAACGAATGGTCCATTGTATAAAAGAACAGTGAAAAGTTCATAACAATTCGCTTGTATAGAATCAAACTGTAGTACAGTGAGATTTACCAAAACATCGACTTTGATTTCATAATTCCACTAGGGTGGCTAAGTTCTTAGGATTATTAGCAGGATTCAAAGTGATGCTCGGCTATGATTGATTTTTTTAAAACTTTTACTGAGAAGCATTACCTAGATCAAAAACAGTCTCGCGCAAGGCGACCCTATTCCTCCATGCTTTTACAATTGATAGGCATTTGAGAGAGAGTATAACAGTAGTGAAGTACTCATTCTCCGCGACTGATATTTGAGGAATTATTATTTGAGGAGGATAGCGGATATAATATATCCGCTAACTTTGTTTAGAACCTTTCCAATGTGACAGAGAAAAGGCCTTATGGAATTATTCGCTGTCCAAATATTTTATTGGTGAGTAAAAGTCTTGTCTCACTATAGTCGTCCCGCGTTCGTTCGTCGTTGTTTAGTATTGTCCCAGATATTTATAAATTATGCTCTTCCTACAATGACGGCTAGGATCAGAGTATTTAAACACTGATTGAATACCTGATTTTCTTAATTGTTTTATCGGTCAGTGTGAGACAGTCACGCACCTTGATAAGTATCAACCTATACGGTCGGCAGAACCACCAGAATAATAAAATTATGTCCGCCGTAAAAGAAATCCTTTATTGCTTTGTTGTACTCACAACAGTTACACTAAGCCTTTGCGAAGTTTCTGAGAGGTATGTACTTGTTTTTTTTGAAGTAGTGGACAAACGAATTAACGGATTACTTGATGGAAAGCGATTAGTGTCAAAGATCACTGTTGGACATCCGTAACATCTGGTGTATTGCAAGTGTTTTGCCAAACTTTATAGAATATAGAGGATGCAGGATGCTCTGTAGTCTGTTCTAGTGGTCCGAAAATAACACTAACAAAAGTTCATTCTACATTTATTACGCACAAAAAATACTATTACTACATTTGTAATAATAGTTCTTTATCTCTAATTATGGAGCGCCGGTGTGCAGGCTGATATTTGGCTTAAGGCCATCATATAGTGTACTTACATATACACGAGTAGAGGCTTTAAAACTACTCAATATACTTAAAATATTTCCAGTGTATCAACAGCGCCTGCGGCGAAAGGCGATTGCTCATGTGGCGGTTTCTCGTCGTCCACGCTGGAGGCTGACTCCGCGCCGATGCTGTCCCATGCTCCTGGTCTGGTGGTGCCCTGCGATGAAGCGGGCGAGGGCACCTGCAAAGAGTTCTGCCTGGCACTAGCCACCGCCACCAAAGCTAAGGGACCGGAGATGCTGTGCGCTAAAATTGTTGACGCAAAGGAGCTGAAGGTGGGATGTTTTTGAATTTTCATATCTTGTATACACAAGGTGTAACGAAACATAGTGATCATACTTTAGGGTATGTATGTGTCCCAATTTTTTTTGTGATTCGTATGGGCAAGCGCCCCAGCGTCATGCACTTTCCCATACAAAAGTTAAAGAAAAGTTGCTCTTTTAGCGCTGCCACTTTCACATCGAACTCTGTGTAGGGGACACATACACACCTAAACTAAAGTAGTTAGTTTTGTTACACCCTGTATAAAATTCTCGTGTCGTGATGTTAGTTGCCAAACTCCTTTGAAAAGGCTGGAACCGATTGTGATGAAATTTTACACCCTGTATAAAATTCTCGTGTCGTGATGTTAGTTGCCAAACTCCTTTGAAAAGGCTGGAACCGATTGTGATGAAATTTCGTGTGCTCATTCTGTGGGTCTTGGCCAATATCTATTTGTTTATATTCGAAATAACATTGTAACATGTCGCACTATCGAAGTGTTTCTTTGCTTGGATTACATCTGTATTTACTCTGCGGTAGGAAGCAGGAGCTGCTTTTCTACGAAAAGCTATCAAACCCTCACAAATTATAAACTTAAATAAATTAAACAAAGACTGGCAAATATCATTATTCTGTTTTCAGTTGTCAGCGTTTTACAAAGTATGCGACAAGCCATGGGTATACGCCAACATGACTTCGGAAGAAGCCCTGTGTTGTGAGAAGAGCAAAGCAGTTAGCTGTCCCACTCCCACCACAGAAACATTAAACGTTACCAACGTTACCGTCTAATATTTTTTTATATAAACAGGAATATACCTACCTGTAATAAATGTATTTTATTAACGTTGTGTTTAAGTATCCTCTTATTGACTTTCCTGAACAATATGTTAATAAATTATTTTATATTAGGTGTGCCCCGCGGTGTTACCCGCGGTTTAAGTGATATATAACAAAAGACTATGAAAAGTACCAATAATAAGGTCAAAACGGGACGATACATGGTTCTATAATGGTTTCTAGTAGTGATGATGATGATGATGAATGTAATTTGCATAGTAGCATATGCTTTCCGTTCTTAAAACAACGTCGAAACTCCCAAACTTGTATCTATAAAGAGTCAGGAGTTCTCTCAGCACCTTCCGAACCATGGTATACCTTGGTGCAAAATATTACTTGTTGGTAGCATATGCTTAGAATACTGCTCACAAAACCGAAGTCACCACATGTTTCCATATAAATTTTGAGGAGTTCCCTCGATTTCTTATGGATCCCTTCATCAGGTCACCACTTTTATGAATATGGTACCAAATTGGGATGATAACCTATACACCAAAAGAAAAATTTTGAAAATCGGTTCACAAACGGCGGAGTAATCGTTGAACATAAAAAAAACGAACATAACACCACCTCCATTTTGAAAGTCGGTTAAAATTGTAGCCTATGTGTAATTCTGATGTATAACCAATATTATTATAAAGTTTCATTAAAATCCGTTCAGTAGTTTTTGCGTGCAAGAGTAACAAACATCCATACATACACACATACATACATCCAAACTTTCGCCCTTATAATATTAGTAGGATACAGCAAGAACTGTTTCAAGTTAATCTTTAAAAATCTTAATTTTGGTCAGTATTACCTTCTTGCAAAAATAATATAATACCAACAAAATTATTATTAACTAGCTGTGCCCCGCGGTGTTACCCGCGGTTTAAGTGATATATAATAAAAGACTATGAAAAGTACCAATAATGAGTCAAAACGGGACGATACATGGTTCTATAATGGTTTATGGTAGTGATGATGATGATGATGAATGTAATTTGCATAGTAGCATGTGCTTTCCGTTCTTAAAACAACGTCGAAACTCCCAAACTTGTATCTATAAAGAGTCAGGAGTTCTCTCAGCAGCTTCCGAACCATGGTCTACCTTGGTGCAAAATCTTGCTTGTTGGTAGCATATGCTTAGAATACTGCTCACGAAACGGAAGTCAACACATGTTCCCATATAAATTTTGAGGAGTTCCCTCGATTTCTTATGGATCCCTTCATCAGGTCACCACTTTCATGAATATGGTACCAAATTGGGATGATAACCTATACACCAAAAGAACAATTTTGAAAATCGGTTCACAAACGGCGTAGTAATCGTTGAACATAAAAAAACGAACATAACACCTCCTCCATTTTTAAAGTCGGTTAAAATTGTAGCCTATGTGTTGTTCTGATGTATAAGCGATATTATTGTAAAGTTTCATTAAAATCCGTTCAGTAGTTTTTTCGTGAAAGAGTAACAAACATCCATACATCCATACATACATACATCCAAACTTTCGCCTTTATAATATTAGTAGGGTATAGATCCCTGACCAAATATAGGATGTGTTTTTAAAACAAAAAATAACAAGTAAGGAATATTTACCTATATTTACAAAAGAAACTAATTCCTTTTTTGTTTAACATGTAGACCCCAGAAAAAAAAAAACTATTGTATACGATTCAGAACTTAATTCAATTATTACTAAAATAATGTTGTACACAACACGTCATGGCAGCGCCACTTATCCTGTATAAATAGCAGCGCTGATAGACTAAAATTTTTTTTCACTTTTGTATGGGGAAACTCGTGACGCTCAGGCCCTTGCCCATACAAAAGTGAAAAAAAAAATCGTCTTTTAGCGCTGCTACTTTCACAGTGAACTCTCTACAATGAACACGTACACACCCTAAAGTATTATCACTTATTTTTGTTACACACTGTATAGTACTTAATACTTATACAGGGTGCAATTAAACCTTCCTGCCAAATTTTGATATATTGATCCTTGTTAAAAATAAAAATACACGTATTTTTTCTTTTATAGTCACTCAGTAGTCAGTACTAAATTATTGAGAAATAGCTTCCGAAAGTTATCCTAAAAAACACTACAGTTAATGGACACGATGCGTCGGCCGCGCGTGATCCTCATCCCGGCGTCACCCCCTCTCATTCCCCCGCGCCGCGCGTGACCGTTCTGCAACGATTTTAAATGGGATAAAATATGTCATTGAAAAAAAATAACACCCAATTTTTTTTTTTTTTTGGTAAATGGACTCTCCTAATGATACCTAAGCCCTGGAAAAAATTTGGCAGGAAGGTTTAATTGCACCCTGTATATACAGACTGGGTTGTAAAAATTCATTTTTATATCGGAGAAATTAAAATAAGATTAAAATCAATGTAAATTGATTCGTTGCGCGTTTTTAATCAAATAATAATTATCACAAAAAAAATTTAAGTCGCAACATCTTCAAATTTATATTATGTTACCTAACACTTAACAGCCTCTTAAGAGCGGCCAACCCGTCCATCTTTCCATACAAACGCTCGTACATGATTATGGCGTTGTAAAGGATCTTTCTTTGAAACTTGTGAACTAATAGGTATCTTCTACACTATATCTAGGTTTATAAAAAACGCGAACTCAAAATTTGGAGAAACAAATTCAGTATAAGCCTCCAAATATCTGCTTTTTTGCACAAATTTTATCTGAAATTTAGGCGTTTATAATGTACTTATTAATTGTACCAGTAAAGGAATTATTTGTTTACTAGACGTTCCGCGCGGCTTCGCCCGCGTAAATTAGATATTTCACAGACAAATCAGTCTACAAAAAATAGCCTCGTAACGTCTTCTAATCTGACCCAAATAACAGAAAAATTGCTCTAGCAGTTCGTGAGATAAGCCCTTTCAAATAATTTCCCCCGTTTTTTCCACACTTTATTCTATTTCTTCGCTCCTATTAGTCTTAGCGTGATAAAATATAGCCTATAGCTTTGCTCGATAAATGTTAGATAGTTAACACTGAAAGAATTTTTCAAATCGGACCAGTAGTTCCTTTGATTAGCGCGCTCAAACAAACAAACAAACTCTTCCGCTTTATCTACACTAATATTATAAAGAGGAAAACTTTGTTTGTTTGTTTGTTTAATTGTAATGAATAGGTTCATAAACTACTGGACCGATTTTAAAAATTCTTTCACCATTCGAAAGCTACATTATCCACGAGTAACATAGGATAAATTTTATTTTGGAAAAAAATAGGGTTCCGTAAGATATTTGGATTTTTCGGACACAAGGTGTAAAAATCAACCAGAAAAGTTACTTATTTTGCGTACGCTGCCTAAACTATAAAAGATAGAACCATAAAATGTTCTAATTAAGGCTACTTGACCTACTTTTTTTCTTCATGCTAATCGCTTCTTAATCATTCATTTTCACTAAAAAAACTAATATTTTAATATTATTTTAAATAGTAGAAACCCATAAAAATGTTGATTGAAAAATGTGCCTTTTAAATGGCGCCAAAAACACTGTCCGCCATAATGTGACGTCATATTTTTTGTATTTTATACTTTCTTTATTGAAAATTATTTTATGTGCTAATCGTACGAGTCTAACAGTGCCAAAAAATTAGAAAAGAATTTAGAAATCATTTGTAATGTTGAAAACTTTTAGAGAAAAGTTTTGGCTATTTCATTTCCGCACTACAATAAATGGAGATAATATATAAAACTGATGTTTTATTTACATTATTCAAGAAAATATATTTTACAAATCTTTCTAGGCTTATTCTTATTATTTATGTACAAATAAACTTACTTATAACGAGCGCGATAAGTAAAAGATATTAAATTACTAGTGACGTCGAATGATGACGTCACATCTAAATCGGAAGTACCGCAAAAGCGTTTTCGTCATTACAAATTAGAAAATATAAAATCATATTTTCAAATCGACTTTATTTATCAATCATAAGCTTTTATTTGGTGATAAGGGTGAAATACGTCCTATCCAAGTTCTAAGAATCCTAGGCCAAGTTCTACTAGAAATATGCATTTGTTCAATGAAATTGAATATAGGTCAAGTAGCCTATTGTAGATCTTATAAATATCTACAAAAAAGTCCGCGACACACTATACCTATCTATGTCGAGTGAGGCACAACAACCATTTTTTTATTTAAAAATCTTGAATTTTTTTGGACTTCATTTAAACGCGTTTATTTTATTCATGCTATTAATCCTTATCAAAATTAATTATTTCATCACAGTTTATGTAGATAATATTTGGTCTTTGAATGATTAAAATTGGACGTTTGATTTTGAAGTTATGGCGAAATTAAAATATTACGATTTCTGCTGCACGGCCCGTTGCGAAGTGGGCGTCACCAACGCGCGCGTGCGGGAGAGAGTTTAGATCTATTAGTAAATGATGATTTAAATAATACTTAATTATTCACTAAATCTAAATAATATATACAACTCAAAGGTGACTGATTGACATAGTGATCTATCAACGCACAGCCCAAACCACTGAACGGATCGGGCTGAAATTTGGCATGCAGGTAGATGTCATGATGTAGGCATCCGCTAAGAAAGGATTTTGATCAATTCTACCCCCAAGGGATAAAATAGAGGATATACCGATCGGGCTGAGACTTTGATACCTAAATAATAATAATACTTCTTAACGCGAGCGAAGCCGCGGGCAAAAGCTAGTAATATTATATTAGTATAGATAAACCTTGCAAATGTAATGAAGATTCTAAATGTCAAACATTTTTTTTACAAACTTGTAAGGCCTATAACTATAGGTCTACCAGAATCTGATGGCAAATTTTGACAGCAGATTTTAAAAAAATATCCTTGATCAATGGATAAATTTATATATTTGCATGTTTCACACACAGAATCAGCCGCTATAAGGAAAAAAAGATCAAAATGTTTTATTCCAATTACCCCGGTATTGATAGAGTCAATTTACTTTCTCGATTTTTGCCATCAGATTCTGGTAGACCTATAATAAACACGTATTTCTTGAAACAAGTTTTATGAAATTTCCGCACACTATATTTTATCGTTCAATGTTAACGCGCACTCACTTGAGCGCCTCTTAACTCACATTGCGCTGGATGAAACAACAAGTTTTTCGATCACGCCCGCGTTGACGATAGTGGGACTGGGACCTTTTAAGTCTTAGGGCACTCTAAATAATAATTGCTATTTAAGAAATGGAATAAGTACCTTAATCTTTCATGTTGCGATTTAGTATGAAACTCATTGCTTATAATTTTGAAAGGTTTTAAATAACTCGCTTATTAACGTGCAATAAGATTTCATATTTATGGTAGTTTTATACAACGATGCCAATACTTGGATATGGCATACGCCATCAAAACTGTAGCAACGTTTTTGCATGCAAAATGTGTACCGAGAAAATATTGTCGTCCTTTTTTGTCTTACAGTAATAGCATATACTACTTTCTCTTTCACTCATTCACGCTTTCAATGCATATTTTACGTAATCAATGCATTAAACACGTTGGACTGTCACCGCGTCCTAAGGCACACTGCTCTCAGATAAGTGAGCTCACTCATTTCGAGGGTGACACATTTTCGCGCTGACGATTGTATGAAATTTTTTCCAGGGCTTAGGTATCATTAGGAGAGTCCATTTAACCAAAAAAATGGGTGTTAATTTTTTTTTCAATGACATTACTTATCCCATTTAAAATCGTTGCAGAACGGTCACTGGCGGCGCGGGGGAATGAGAGGGGGTGACGCCGGGATGAGGCGCGCGCGCGGGGGCACGTCACGCGTGGCCGACGCATTGTGTCCATTAATTGTAGTGTTTTTTAGGATAACTTTCGGAAGCTATTTCTCAATAATTTAGTACTGACTACTGAGTGACTATAAAAGAAAAAATACGTGTATTTTTATTTTTAACAAGGATCAATATATCAAAATTTGGCAGGAAGGTTTAATTGCACCCTGTATTCTAAAGGTTATAATTCTATGGTTTTATACACATGGTCAGTGACACTGCCATAGGAAAAAAAAAGTAGAGATATAATCAGGTTGGTTGTACCCATAATATATTTAGGTACTTACATATTTTATTAAGTTCTAAATCTGTACAGATGTAAGACGCCTCACAAATATTTCGCTTCACCACTAGAGAATCTGGTATTGAGACCCTGTGCCTTCTTGATGATAGACTTTTTCTGTGCTTCATCAAAGCGGTTGACTTGAAGGTCGATGTCGCGGCTGAACGGGCGACGGTCCTTCTTATCATCGTCTTTCTCCTCCTTCTAGAATAATAATTACATGTTGATTACATGTTTCAGTAAGCAATTAAGAAAATTAACACATTCAATGCCACCACGATTTTCTAAAAGTTCCCAGCGATGCCGCCCTATTAAAAACTCAAACTATGAAAGGTGTGCTCTGGTGTCTCGGCATTGCAGGATGAAATTACATGGCATACTATGTGTGTTCACTGGCACTGTAGAGGTAAAATCATAAAAAGCGTTATTTCGACTTCAAACGTGCTTATTCATTAGTCCTTCTTGAGTTACTGAAGATATATTTTGTTTTCTGAAGTGTTTGTGGTCTTGAAGGTTTAATTATGGCAGTAAATAGATTCCGGGGTAAGTATTTATCGTAATTTGATCAGTGACTGTCAACATTTGGTTACTTATTTATGATTTTTTTAGACAATACAAAATATGAGCTAGAAACAGTGGAATATGATGATGATGCGACGCAAGCAGATAGTCCCCCATCAAATAAACGTCCAAAAGTAGAAGGTGAGCATTTTTGGTAGTATATGCTTAGTATACTTCACATAAAACCAAAATCACCATAATATGTTTCCATATAAATTTTGAGGAGTTCCCTCGATTACTCATGGATTCCATCATCAGGTCACCACTTTTGTGAACATGGTACCAAATTCGAGTTAGACCCTATACAACAAAAAAAGAATTTTGAAAATCGGACCACAAACGGCTGAGTAATCGTTGAACATACAAAAAAATAAATTTATACAGCCGAACGTATAACCTCCTCCTTTTTGGAAGTCGGTTAAAAACATTTTTTTAACCCACGGTCCCACCATGTGAGAAATCTAATTTCTATACCATGATAATTTGTCGGAACTTGTGTCCGACATGTCGGAAGCCTATACAAGTTTAATCTGACACGATCGAGCTTTTCGCGAAATGCCATCTTCCCCTCCCTAACTATTAAATATTTTTCGTCATACAATAAAATGTTCAACTTTTCAAGCCCATTCATTTGGTATATTATGACTTAAAGTGCTACATAAGTGGGTACGAAATGCCCCTCTTTCTTAAAGTAAATTGACCAAACAATATAGATACCGTGCACCCAGATATAAAAGGCTGAGAACTCGTGTAGATGAACACACCTGGCATGTTCGCGGCATTGCATAATAAATTATTTTCGATAACATAAAAAATACCAGATCATGGAACCACTTAAGAATTCATTAGCTTACGGCACAAAGTTTATGCTCTGAGAGTTTCGGTGAAAAAAACTGTCTTATCTTTGAGATATTGATGAAAAACGGAGAGCACGCCCGGCGTGCCAGCGGCATGGCGATAAAGATTAGTGTGGACACACATGGTGTGTTAAAGGCACTGAATGTGTTAAGAATTTGCATGCGATACCAATGAACTATCTAGACACGCGGTAGCGTGTCAAGCCAAGTTCCAGCATAAAAGAACTGGCGAGCAGCACCGTGTGTAATAATCTTACAGCTAGTTTTCATCAGAATTAAAATGTTCAATAACTTTATGAAATGACTGATGTAATGAAAACTGGCCAAGTTAGATCTAATCTACTTTAAGATCTCACATTATTTAAATAACATCAATTGTTATAGATATTCAATAAAGCAAAAAATAGACTCTATTATTTGTTCATATAATGTTAGTTGGTTCCTATACATACATATTTCGATTTTCTATAGAACTTGGCTCTCCATTTTTACATTTATGTTTTTGGTGGGATTAATTTTAAATCTTAAAGTAAAATCCAGTGTTTACAAATCTAAATTTATATCTAAAAATACTATGAGCTTTAAAAGTCTTTGTATATTATAGGTAGCTCTCTACGGTCAACCAGCTGAACCGATTTTGATTAAATTTGTAAGGAGGATTGCAACGTAAGAAAACTCTTATGCTTTCCTTCGCCTTCGCCGAAAATTTCAATGCTTAAACAAATAATTACTAATTAACCTTTTTCTTCTTTTTAAGCTTTTTCTGATGTATCTCTAGTAGACTTTCTTCACGCTTGTGTTTCTTTTTGTGTTTCCTGTAATCAAAAACATAAGGGCTTAATTAACATACAATTTACTAAAAAAAATCATTAAAATTTAAACTTACAATATTGAATTATTATTGAATTTACAATGTTTTAATGATTACTATTTACTCCCTACCGCATGATATACGCACATAGAAAGCAC
Organism: Cyaniris semiargus; assembly: GCA_905187585.1. Taxonomy (NCBI): domain Eukaryota; kingdom Metazoa; phylum Arthropoda; class Insecta; order Lepidoptera; family Lycaenidae; genus Cyaniris; species Cyaniris semiargus. The sequence continues at coordinate 7,291,771 of LR994554.1, read as the reverse complement.
AAGGACAAAAACATGCCTTAGGACAAAAAAAAATGCTGTGTAATTCCTTACCTCACAGCCATCTCCTGTTCCTCGTCTCTGGAGGCGATGTGTCTTTCGCGCGCTTCCCGCTGCAGCGCGGTGCTCGAGTCCTCCTCCTTCGCGACGCCCGCCGCCTTGCGCGCTTTCTCTTCTGGAGTGTCCGTCCATGCTGACCTGAAATTATTTGCACGGAAATATTTTAATAGGTGGGTCAACCATCTCAAATCTGCACTTAGAACTTTCCAATAATTTCTTAAAGAAGTGACATACATCTATTAGTAAAAAAATCTCACCTATCTGACATGTCAGGACCTTCCTTAGCTCTGAAGGTTCGGGCCTCGAGGCCAATAAATTTAGCTTTTCCCTCCGGCAGCTCCAGCATCCACTGCTCACGAGACTTAACATTCAAACTGTTTACTGAACTTCCGTCGAGCTTCTTGATTTTTAACTCGACAGCTCTCTCTTCTAGACGTTGGTGAGCCTCAGACCATTTTTCTTCTGAGCCGGCTGGTAGAGGTCCAATGCCCTCGTCTTCAGAACTGGCATACACTATGTCATTGCTTTTTTCGGCTAAAACCTTACCCATGTCGTCGGGAATTATTGGACCTGTAAAAACATACTTTCTTCATATTTTACAAAATAAGATATTATTACACCCAATTTTTATAGTAAGATTATAAAATATCAGTAAAACTTGGTAAATATATTAAATTCTGCTGTTATATTTGAAGATGTTCTATATCACATTATATCGCAGAAAACATCTATTATTAATGTGGTTCCTCATCTAGTATCTGAAGTCACATTTATAATCAATTGTATGCTTCCATACATGCATAATAAGTAATGTTAAAAAAATTACCTATATTGGATCTAGCTGGTGGAGTGTGTGCTTGGGATGATTTAGATGAAGGCGATGGACTTTTTTTGAACCGCTTCTCTAAATGTGGAGGCAATGCTGGTCCACAAACATCAAGCTTTGATTGCACATTGTCCTCTGTGGCTTTGGACCTCTTCAACTTGTGTCTCAAATCATCTGGATCAATGTCTAGCCTCGATTGTGAATCATCACTGGATATTTCACCTTCCTCGCTGCTATCTTTTTGATTACTTTTCTGTGTGGACGTAACTTCTGGAGTACCTGTCGAGCTGACTGTATTGTCCATTTTGGCTTGATGTATATCAGTTGTACTGGTCACTTCCACTGAATTGTCACTTTTTTCTTTAGAGCTTTTCTTTTTATGTTTTCTCTTGTGTTTTTTCTTTTTGGTTTTCTGTAATTGTTTTTCTAAATTTAACAGTTTAGCTCTCAGTTTCTCATCATCAGAAGAATCAATTTCACTTGACTCTTCAGACTTCTCCTTGACAACAGCTGGTATCATACTATAATATGAACCTGGTTGTACGACTTCTTGGTTGTCACTTTCATGTTCCTCCACAAGAATGGGACTCTCACTCTTCTGCTTTTGTTTCTCTGGCTTGTTAGGTTTAAGAACAACTGACATCTTTGGAGTATTATCAGGAGAGGATGATTTTTTGCGTTCAACTTTTTCTACACTTTTTTCTCTACTTGTTATTATTTCTTTTATTTCATCCTTGATGTTCCTGTTTTTTACTGGTGATTTTTGTGACCTAGACCTTTTGTCCTTGCTAGAGCTGCGGTGCTCCCTGGGTTTTGACTTCTCTCTGGATGTTCTAGAGTATCTATGCCTTTCAGCAGATCGTCTATGCCTTTGCCTGTCTGGTGATCTCCTACGGACAGGTGAGTATCTGGAGTACCTTGATCTGTCTCGGTCTCTGGAGCGTCTACTGAATTTATCTCTGTCCTCATTTCTCCTACTTAGGTCTCTATACCTTCTATCATCAGAGGTTCTCGGTCTCCTACTGAACTTTGAGCTATCTTCTCTTCTGCTCGTATTAGCTGAATCGTTACGGCTTTTTGTTGTACTTTTAAACCTTCCAGTCTCAGAATCACTACTGGACTCATCAGATAGCATATTTTAAGACCTAAAAATAGAAAATAAAAGGTTTTAAAACAAATGAAATAAAAAAACTACTTACTTATAAACTATTAAATTTATTTTTTACAATCTTGTAACAGCACCACTATAACATACAACAACAAAAATATATCCACAAATAACTTTTAAAACATTTTTGCTATCTTTTTAGCACTGTATCTAATTGATTTTAAAAGTCCAGCAGTGGCAATTCCCTTTAAAGATTGTCTTACGCTAGATTGCCATACTAAATCTTTAAGGATTTGTCTTAATATCACAGCACAGTCTATGTCGTAAGCAACTGCTCTCAGGACATCCTCCATGTCCTGCTGTATACCACCATGATTCCAAAACTTTACTAGCCTCTGTTGTGGTACCATCGGTAGCTGCATCAAATGGTGTAGCTTAGTCTCCGGATGTAAATCCTGGTGACACTGTGATTCACCAGTAGGAAAATCTACATAGGCATGGAATTGTTGCAAGATGGGCTTATAAAGTTCTCTGAAGTTTAAGAGTTGCGGTTGAACAATGTTTCTAACTTTGTTCTTATTCTCACCAAAAGTCATTCTAAAGTCACCCGCATAGCTTAGGTTCGATATGGCAAAGTAGAAATCGTATTCAGAAAAGGTTTCCGGTAGTATCAGCAGAGCGGTGTGTACAGCAGACCTTAAATTGCATTGAAGAGCATTCTGGAGATGGGAGCTGTTAGTCTGCTTAATGATCTCAACTGGTTTATGTAAACGGCCCGCGAGATACAAATTTTCCCAGTCTAGAAGATCAGAAATCAAATCTTTCTGTGAGACCACACCATACTTTATTGTGACATTCTCTTCTTTGATGTCCACCAATGTATTAAAGTATACCTTAGCGCCCCATTTCTCCTGGAATCTTGCAACAAATCCTTTGCCGAGGTAGCGGAGGGCGGAGTAGTGTGTTGGATTCATTTCGATATTAGAACCATGCCAACGATGAGAGTTGTCCACGCAATAAATGAGATCGATCATATTCTGTTTCTTCTGATTGCCGATTTGCGGTTTCACAGCTGATCCATATGCGAAACAAAAGGTAAAGTTTTGGGGAAATTTTGATAAGATTCTATAGTATATTGGGGAAATATCCTTAGCGACGTTAGCCACCTTTGTTACAGTAGATGCCATATTCGAGGAGATGATAATATATGATGCTAACCTGTGAATATTAATAGGTAGAAAAACTTGTCTTTTTTATTTTATACTCAATTTAAGAAGTTTATCAATAATTTAAATTTCAATCATTGTAATTTAGTATTTTTACACACTCCACATTGACACAAACACATTTTCATAGACATTTTTTTTTTGTTAATTCGTCCCGGTCGGGACAGGCAAAGGGAGTTTTCATAGACTTTTTTTTTTCTTTTGTTAATTCGTCCCGGTCGGGACAGGCAAAGGGAGCGTATTTTCATAGACATTTTTTCGGGACAGGCAAAGGTTTTCATAGACAACGAATGAATTATGAAGAGGATGTCCACAGATTATGCCTTAAGGGGCGCGTTCCTTTAAACGTTAATTTTGATTAAAACGCTCAAAACGTCCCCCTTCTACCATTCCATTTGACGACCGCGGTCGTTTTGATCGCGGCGAATACGTCACTCATGACGTCATCATTTTCGCTCAGGCAACGCTCAAAACGACCCACGACCACAGACTACTATTAGGGGATACTATTATAAGTTACTTTATAGATACCTACTCCCAGATCTGCTTGTGAGTTAGTAGAGGTCGAAGGACAACCGTCGATGGTGTACTGTAATTTTGGGTTGTTGCTTCCCAAGTGTAAAACACAACACTGTTAAGTTCAAACTTAATAACCAGTTTTTGGTCTAATTAAGTATCCGATCGAGGTCTTCCTGTATTTGATTAGAGCTTACTAGAGGATTAGCAAAAAAAATTCCATCATCGGCAAAGAAGGCTGATTGAGATCTTATCAAAGCAATTAGATCAATTACATACATACCGAACAGGCCTGCTGCGAGAACCGAGCCCTGTGGAACACCGCTTGTCACTGCTTTACAATAATTAGAAAGAGACCTATTCGAACTTGGAATGTTCTGTTTTTCAAGTAGTTACTAATCCAGTTTAGAAGCCGTCCTCTTATTCCAAAGTGTTCTAGTTTCAAAAGAAGGTGTTTATGGGAAACTTTATCGTAGGCACGTTCAAAATCCAGGTATATGATATCAACTGGGTGTTTATTATCAAGTTCATTGCATATTTTATGTTATTTTTTTAAACTTTTCTCAAAACGCTCAAAACGCTCTATAATCCGTTCCATTTTACAGCTTGGCAAAGAAGAGTCTGACGCGGTGACAGCTGGAAGTTGGAACTAAGAGTTTTTATTTATGACAACACTACATTACTTGTCAACTCTAGTACGAGTATATATTGTGTCAAAAGCGATGCGTAAGGTAATATAGGCAATATTTCAAGAAAAGCGCCCTCATTTAATCCACACTCTTCTTTGCCAAGCTGTAGTTTGTATCACTGACGCTCACATGCAGCTAATGGAACGGGAAAAACTACTAGTCTTGAGCGTTAGCGTTTTTAGGGTTTTTAGCACTGACCTCCATTATACAAGTACGCTGGACTTAATATGATACCCTTCGAAATGACAGCTGTTTATTGTGCCTGTTTGAAGCGGAATCAGCGTCCCCAATGCGGGAAAGAGAACTAAATCTGACGTAACTTGCAAATGGCCGCTTAATCGTTATTGGTTGTCATCACTAGTATTAGTTCCAAGTACTCTAATGCTATCAGCGCCAATATGGCGATTTTCAAACGTCTTGGTTACGTCAGATTTAGTTCTCTAATCTCTTCCACCGCATTGGGGGCGCTGATTCCGCTTCAAATAGGCACAATAAACAGCTGAGTATCATTAGTCCAGCGTACTTGTATAATGGAGGTCAGTGGTTTTTAGCGTCTAATGGAACACTCACCGCTCACGTCATGAACTCATTCAGAAGTCAGAACAAAATCCCCGCGTTCCATTTAGCGTGAAAAACGATCAAAACGTTTGAAAAGTTTTGTTTTTAACGCTAACGGCCGTTCCCAATATTCAATCTATCTCTGGTTTGACATACGACCGATCGCAGCTAACATTGAATTGACATAAAATATGTCTCTAATGTCTAATGAGAGCTATTCCTATCTCTAGTAGGGCAAAACCAGAGATAGATCAAATATTGGGAACGGCCGCAAATGGAACGCGGGGAATATGTCAAATTGTTGGCGTTGGTCGTTCCAATGAGAAAAGACAATCTGCTGTCAGCTGTCAGGTGTGAAATGTCATTTGATTTTGTAAATGGGGGAGAGTTGCCGGGAATGTGAAAGAGTGCTGTTGTGTTTTTGTATTATTTTCCTAAAATTGTGTTAAGTGGGTTTTTAATGTGTAATATTGGTAGGATATTAACCATTAGATATTCGTTATCATGCACAAGTGTAGGAAAGTGATGCAACATCCAGAAACGTGCAATTTTGTGTTCCCTCCAAAACTCCATGAAAAGTTTCAGTAAAGCGTCTACCACTTTACTGAATCGACCGACTTGACTCTTTGACTGTATTGCACTGACCTTCATTATACAAGTACGCTGGACTAATGATACCCTTTGAAATGACAGCTATTTTTTGTGCCTATTTGAAGCGGAATCAGCTCCCCCGATGGGAGGGATAGGAACTAAATTTGACCATTGACCAAATATATTTGTCTATGATTTGACGTAAAAATGACGTTTGAAAGTCGCCATATTGGCGCTGATAGCAGTAGTGGGAGTATTTGGAACTAATACTAGTGATGACAACCAATAACGATTAAGCGGCCATTTGCAAGTTACGTCAAATTTAGTTCTCTTCCCGCTCACTGGGGGCGCTGATTCCGCTTCAAATAGGCACAAAAAAAAGTGGGTATCATAGGTCCAGCGTACTTGTATAATGGAGGTCAGTGCTGTATTGACTTTTACTTAGACTTTGACTAGACTTTGTACCTGACGAAATAGAAAAACGATGCCGAAAAGGTCTACCAGAATCTGATGGCAAAAAGTGAGAAAGTAAATTGACTTTAGCGATACCGGGGTAGTTGGAATAAAACATTTTGATCCTTTTTTTTTCCTTATAGCGGCTGATTCTGTGTGTGAAACATGCAAATATATAAATTTATCCAATGATCGAGGATATTTTTTTGAAAATCTTCTGTCAAAATTTGCCATCAGATTCTGGTAGACTTATATTTATATACAAGAATATTGTTTTCCCGCCATTACTTGACACTGGCCATGGTTTTATAGCCGAAGTGCCATAATAAGAAAAAAAAAACATAAATGTCATCTGGCAAAATTTGTCAATATTCGCTTTGTAAATTATTATTTGTATTGTATTAGACGAATTAACAAAAAAAATAATATTGTATTGTATTAGTAGGTATCTTTTAAATAAACAGAGGACTTTGAGAGAAAATATTATAATGTCTAGCGCTGACCGGATCGATTTCGAAATGGAAGTTGAGGTTGAAAGTGCGTCATCTGGACCACCGGTGGAACTTCCGAACCCAACTTCTCCCGCACCACCAGCTGCGGGCAATACGAAAAGCGTGGTAGTAACGACGGCTACATCGGGTTCTGTTACTGTATCACTTCATCCGCTAGTCATAATGAATGTCTCCGAGCACTGGACGAGAGTAAAAGCACAGGAAGGTGCACCACAAACTGGTAAGTCAGTCGGAACATAATGTTCACAAAACACGCTTAAAACAAACAGAAAGTACAGACAGAGCTACGCACTATAAAATGAGGCGGGTTTTTTATTCATGTGTTAGTTAAACTAAGCTACTGCACGGCCAGTTGACCATACAAACAGTTAACAATATTTAGTAGTTTGATGCATCCGAAGTGGCTTTAGATTTCATAGGTTAAGCACTATCTTGGTTTTTTATTTAATTCGTCATGCCCCAAGTGGCCACATGCAGCCACGATTACAATGGATAAGCTATTGTGTCTCATTTTTCCACGATCGATGGGTTAATCTGAGAAAATGCATATTATTATATTTCATAACGTAACAAGAAGTCAGTTAAATCAGGGGTTCCCAAAGTGTGTGCCGCGGCTTCCTGATGCGCCGTGGAAAGGCAAGAGGCGCGCCGATAATAATAATAACTATAATAATTTATTTATGTATCTTTTTGTAATAGCTAGGTAGAGTAGGGCGCGGTGACAAAACATTGTGACATGTAACTGCGCCACAGGCTGAAAAAGATCGGGAACCCCTGAGTTAAATTATATTTTAGTCCAGAGTTTGACTCCAGTTTACATCAGTAAACATCTAACATGGGACAAGCTTAAAAATCTTTTTAAGCTTGTCCCATGTTAGATGTTGATATTGGATAATTATTATCATATTGGTGTAAAGAATTAATTTTTTTACAGTTATTGGAGCTCTCATTGGCAAGCAAAAGGGTCGGAATGTTGAAGTCATGAATTCATTTGAACTAGTGTTTGCAATTATAGAAAATGATATTATTATAGATAGAGATTATTATAACTTAAAAGAGGAACAATGTAAGTATTGAATAATTTGCTATAATATTGAGCAATTATTATAAATCTTAAAATTTTTCAAAAACTTACTTGTATTCAATGTCAGTGAAACCTTTTCCTATGTTGTTTGGTATATATTTTTCAGTCAAGCAAGTTTTCTCCGACATGGACTTCTTAGGTTGGTACACAACAGGGGAGACACCCACTGAGCTTGATATTGCAGCTCACAGTCAGATATGTGCCATCAATGAGTGTCCGGTTATGTTGATGCTGAACCCAGCAGGAAGAAAAGGAGATGTAAGTATAAACTGCCCATTATAGTTAATACTATTCATAATTTTTTATTTACATATTAGAAAGGACATTGAAGCGAGGTAGTCCCTAAAGTTAGCAGGTCGATGTCTGTCAGTACGAATATCGACGTAAAGGACATTAAAATAACATTCATATCAGTGCGCCTTGTACAGTGGCGGTTACGACGCTCGCCGCATCCTTGGTAGGGCGAAATAGGAGAAAAAAACCTTTTGTTTCTAGTATTACACAAATCAAATATATTACATGGTTTAGGTTATGTTATGACAAATGTACTACATTTTTTGTTTTTCTAGAAAGTGTGTAATTTAGCCATAAAATTAGTTAATTATGAAAAACAGCGTTAATAATAGTCATCTTTGAGATTTTTTTTCTATCGAGCAGAATTTTTCAAATTGTGTACTGATATATCTATTCGTATAGTAAATTTTCTCAATTTTAAAACGGTCCTTTTTTGATACTTAAATAATGACATTTCCTTTAGAAAAAATATTATTTTATAAACTCATTTTACGTAGTTGCAACAACCACTGCACGTTAAGGATTTTAAGCAATAAACCAAAACAACTGGTTTGATCTAGACAAAGAGCAGAATGTATATGTATTATGTGAAATGTTTTATTGTGGTATTTTGATATTTACAGGATTTCCTTAATTAAGCAGGCAATTTCTACTGTCTTTTACATAATGAACTAAGAATATCAAAATTTACAATCCCCCAAACTAGGCGCAGTCTGTGCTATGGGGGAAATACTAGGAATACAAAATATTGATTGCGGCTTACAACTTACAAGTAACAATGAGGAAATGAAATTATGACTATATTTTTTTAAAATTTGAAAACATTATAACAACGAATAAATCTATACAAAGTATACATTTAAACTGTAGAGTTTAAATTCCTTTATTATTTCAGCAATTGCCTGTAACCCTCTATGAATCAGTGATAGATGTAGTGAATGGTCGCGCGACGATGCTCCTGGCGCCGTTGACATACACATTAGCAGCAGAAGAAGCGGAAAGAATTGGAGTGGACCATGTAGCAAGGGTGTCCTCTGGAGAGGCAGCTCTTAATAGTTTAGGTAATATAAAAAATTCTACATCAAGCATTAAATCAATAACAAAATCTAACAGAACATTAGTATCAACAAATTAAGATTTTAATTTACCCTACGAGTAAATTCAATGGTAGTTAAAAATCGTAAGACAATCAGAATTTATGCATCCATTTCAAAGGTTTTAGACATTGGAATAGACATAATATATTTAAAAATTTCAGTGGCCGAGAACCTCACAGCACAGCGGTCTGCTATAAAGATGCTAGTGTGTCGAGTCAGGGCAGTGCTGGCGACAGTGCGGGCGATACGAGATGGCGTGCTGCCGCCGCGACCGGAGACACTCAGGGAAGCGAGATCCCTCGCCAACAGACTACCTCTTATCACTTCGCAACAGTTCAGGACACAGTTTTATCATGTAAGTATTAAGAATATAGGTAAAACAATCTGAATTAAAAATATTGCACATTGTGTTGTATGCTAGCCATATAATATAAGACATGGCCCATCTTTGTAACTTTTAGGCAGCATATTATAAATAAATAAACAAAAATTAATATCTGGTGACTACATATTGCCAACATTTCTATGTCTTGAACATGTCAGGTTCATACCGTAATTACTAAATAATCATGATAAAATTGGGTATATTTTATACAAACACATCTTGAAGATTATAACATCTTGAAAAAAAAATCTTGTTTTAGCAATGCAACGATGTGGCCCTCATGACGTATTTGGGAACAATCACAAAGAGCTGCAATGCCATCAACCAGCTAGTGAACAGATTCAACGTGCTGTACGACAGACAAGGGATGGGGCGCCGCATGAGAGGACTGTTCTTTTAAACCTAAGTAGTTTTAATTTTTATGTATGGTTTTACACTCAAGCTGATCTGCATTATTAAAGTATGCTGTCAGGCCTGACACTAGATGGCGCTTTTCCTTCGAACCAAACGTAAGGTCAGTAAAACAGACTTGATATCAAAATTATAATGTTAGAAATAATACACATTTGAATAGCCAACTAAAAATTATATTGTTTATCCAGTAGCGTTTTTGTAATTATTTTTTATGGATTAATATAATGTAAGGAATAAAAAGGCTTGATATTCTAAATTACTTTCTTTTAAAACTAACACAGCTGCTAACCAGGGTGGCAGTGTCCTAGGCCGACAGACTTCTGTCATGTGGCGGCTGAAATAGAGTGGCCTACGCTCATAAAAAATATAAATTCGGCACTGCTGCTAACAAGAGTAACAAATAAAATAAACATTCACTTCTCAAACCACTTATTCACTGACTGTTTTCAACTACCACATTAGCAATTAATTTATACCTTATATTTTACCTTAATTTACCTTAATTTTTAAGGAATCGAAGATTTTTTTGTAGCAATTTTTGTAGTAGTATGTATAAGTACCTTAGGGTAAATGAAAAACCAATAGTGGTGGTATTTTTTATTCGCATCGTCACGATGATGTGATCATTTAACAAAGTAACAAATTTTGGACACATTGAGATTCATGCTATGGAAGACTGGTCGAATGTGTCGATTACATAACCAATAATTAGGGATGCCAATTAAAAATGTCATTATTTCTCCTGGCAACACTACCATTTTTTACTTAAAAAAAAGTAATAAGTTAATTCACATGAAAGATTATTGATATTTTATTTGTAACACATTTCGGTGTACAAAAGAAGCAAATATATAGCTAAGTAGTTAAATAAGTGATAATTTTTCTCGTAAAACATACAATAATAATAAAAGTAGAAAAAAAAGATGATATTAATTCCTAACAGTACTTTGAAAATGAATGTTTATACTGATAGTAACTATTCATTATAGAGCCAATGTTGAATAAGTCGAGGCTATACTAACTCGGAAACTCACATTACAGATGTACTAAATATTAAAGTCATAAAACTGTAAACTTTAATGGTAACGGTATAATATTAGGTAATCGTAGGTTGGTATCACTAATTTTGTACAAAAATATCCTTATGTCGAGTAATATTGCTTTTAAGTTTTTACAACTATCAAAATTGCACAAACTTTATCAAATAAGCCACAGCTGCCGCGATCACAAAATCGTTTACAGACTACAGTATGTATTAAGTAAATGCATCAAAAGATGTCGTGCTATTGAGCTAAACACTTAAATATATATGGATTAATTAAATGTATTTATCAAATGGTTTATAAATGTCTTACAATATGGTATCGGTATATCGTTTAACTTAATTACGAGGTTTGGCTGTGCTTGACGGAAAAAAGTGCTCGGATGCGCTTGTTAGCTAATTGGCGATCGCTAAGTGCTGTCAAACGCTTTTTAAAATGGCGCATTGCCGGCGCTAATGAAATCAGTAAACGTGTTCTGAGTCAAAATTTAGAACTCCTGACTCCAGAATTTTGAGCGCTTATAAGTGCTTTTTTCTGCCAAATACAGCTAATGAATATATTATATTATAAAGTACCCCTTACTCCTTAAGTAGGGGTAGTTTTATAAAATTCTACAAAGTACATAATATTAAGTCGCACCCGCACTAAAGCGTATAAACAAAGCCTCGTTGCGACTAGTGTACTGATATTTTATATCCACTTGTTTTGAACAATTCCAGGCACTGATTTTCTTCAATACAGAAGACAATGAGGTCCATTCAATAAACGAAACAAATAGTTATGATCGTCTTGTCCTGCAACTGCAACTAAATTGGCACTGTTTCATGCTACAGCTCAGATATCGATTCCAGACTCATTAGTCCTTATCAGACTTTCTATGAATTTGCTTTAACATTTTTGACAATTACCAATTTCTATATTATATTGACTTTTTGGAATAGACGATTGCATTTAAAAACATCGGATTGCAGACTTAAAATCACAGAGCAAATAGCTCTCAAAGAAACTTAAAACGTCTCAACTGGACTCGTGCGAAATGTCCATTAATGCCCAAAGCGCCTGGGAATTTTCCCACCTGTATGGATGGATAGACGCCCAAAAAGTCCGGGCATTTACCCATCTATAGTCTCAATCGTCTAATCATCGTCTGGTATCTTCTCAATGCCGATGAGCTCGTCGAAGAGGCTCTGGTTGTCATGTAACACTTGGGGCTCGTGCAGTTTCTGCCGCGCGAATTTTAACATGGCTCGCGCGAGCTGACCTACCGTCCATTTTCTGTCCACTAAAACCCGCACCAGTGTGTCCAGCTGAAAAAGTAGGATGGTTAATTCAGCGAAGAGCGAAAGTCCACGTTTGTTGAGCCATGACAGGTAAGCTAATGATTTTTTGACAACCTATTTTTGAAGAAGGTCGTTTTGAGACTCATGCGTTGATCAGGATTGGTAAAATCACATTACAATCACAATCACATAATATTTAGTCACCTGTGATTTTACCCATCCTGTACTTCTACTGTTGAACAGCATAACTTCATATTATGTATTAATTATGGAATTCACGTTATGTCATTAATAGTGTAATGCGATAAAAAAAGTCCGCGTGCGTCAGCAAATCCGCACGAGAAAGACCGTAATGTCGATATCAATGTGAATCTCATTTCCTCACCTTGAACAGTTTCTCGTTGCCATAAGTGTAGTATATGAGCGCGGGGACGCCGGCGACGCTGGCGGCCAACCACTGCAGCAGCAGCTTCAGTTGAGGGTGGCCCTTCAGCCGACTGCCGCAACCCCAGTTGCCGGTGGCGACGGGCCGACTCGACCCGCCAGACACTATCTTGTGGGCCAGTTGATTCAGCTGCAAGTTTTTGGTAATATTATTAGTTGTGTTTGTTCTTCTTTGTAGGTAATGTAATTTTAGGACACGAGTTGAAATTAGCAAGGGAATACCGCTTGAAATGGATTGTTACGTCGTGCAAGCGTATGACGAAATGTAGAGGAGATTCAAAAATTGATTTTGCCTAGTACTTAACATAAAATTCAACAATTCGTAACAAATTTAATCGTAAGTTTGTATTAAGTCCTTTATACCTCTCTATCTTATTACATACTAGCGAATGCAAAATTTTATATTCCGTTTCCTCATGTTTCTCAAAATCTGTGTCATTTCAAGAAAGGGTCATCAAAGAGTAGACATAGAGCACATAGAATAGTAGGATAGATATTTGCAACATTTTAGTAGAAAATTTAATCTGTAATTAGTTTCATACTAGCATACTTTAGCTTACAATGTCGGGATGATCATTACACATGCTACATAGAGCGGGCCGAGTATTAGGTGTGTTACAGTGAAGTTAGCAATACCGGCTGACCTTCGGTTTCTTTATTTTAAGCGTGACGGGCTCGCACTCAATCGTCTCCTCGATAGTCTCTACGATCATATTTACAACCCAATTGAGTTTTTTCTTTCTAACGGCGGGGTTCGTTAGCTGAGTGGAGCGAGTCCCGGTCGAGGAGTCGAGCGACTCGGCAGTGCCTTCACTGCCGCCTCTGAGCACCTCCTCCGGAATCGACTCTTTTACTTTATGTTTCTGTCAAAAATGTTAATCGATAAGTTTCCTCTCCTGGGTCTTAATGTTGAGGTTGACCCTAGGTGGACCAAAACGCATTTAATGACTAAAATTCGTCAATATACCCTCGTGTGTGTGTCGGTGTAAGCTTTTTTACAGCTTCTCTAATAGCTACAGAGTGTTAATGTTAGTACACGACTGTCGTGCGTGTGACGTCACGCGGTGCGTACCAGGTGGGCGGCGAGGCGGTGCCTGTGGCGGGCGAGCTCGAGGGACAGAGAGCGGGCGGCGAGCGCGAGCCGGCGCGGCGCGATCCGCTCCCTGGAGTCTCGTCCGTACAGCTCCGCGGCCTCCACGCCCGGCGTACCGCTGGCCATGGACTCGCTCAAGGTTCGTTTTAGGAGGGATCCTGCGAATCTGTTTAGGAAGGAATAAGTTTCTCATTCTTATAGCGTAAGGTTTATATTGCATTATAATGTCTAGTGTCTACCTTTTTTTATAAATCTACTTTATTTTTGCTGTAGGTTACTTGGTTGTAGGTTACTTCTGTTTTTAATGTTTTGTGCAAAAAATCTTACCTTATAACAGCTAGGTCGCGGGAATCCAACTCCTTGGTTTTGTTCTCATTGGCGTCGCTGTCTTGTATGGGTTCGTTTAACCAGTTGTTGAATTGCTCGTACACCTCTTCTAGCTCCGACCTAAAAAAAATCAAAAGTTTTTTTTATTTTAATGTTTTACTGAAAATCATTTGGTCATTTCTTTGTTATATATATTCTTTATCGTTGCATAAATTGCAATTGATTACTTTTACAAAACTTGTGTAAAAAATCTTAACTCACGTATATTCGGTGCTGAAGCTGTATTTAGAACTATTTCCGGTTTCCTTCCTGGCTAAAGTTCGTTTTGGACTTAAGTTCCCATTTTCCATGTGATCTTTCTCGGTAAGCACGAACCCGACGGAACCACCTCGCTTGACCCTGTAAGAGATAAGTTAGAGTCAGTGTTACATACACCAAAACATGAAGTTCAGCGTCATTGTTGGCCGCTGACAGGGCTCCTACATAATCAGCATATAGGCCACCTAACTTAACGCCTCCGTGGTCCAGTGGTATAGAGCGCGGCTCTTGACTCGGAGGTCGTGGGTTCGATTCCCGCGTTGGAAACATGTTATTTCCAAGTTTGGTTAGGACAATGCAGGCTGATCACCTGATTGTCTGACCAGTAAGATGATCCATGCGTTGGATGGGCATGTAAAAAGTCGGTCCTGCGCCTGATCTCTCGCCAGTCGTGTCGGTCATCCGTCCCACTGGGTTATGTAAAGACGTCGACGTCGAAAGAAGACGTAGTAAAGGAATAGAGAGTGCTCTTGTGTACTGCGCACACACTTGGGCACTATAAAATTACTCCTGCGTAACTGGCCTGGTTTCAATGAAACCGGCCACCGCCGTCGAAACCGGTGTGGGGAGTTATTATTATATAGGCCACCACAGAAAGGACGTGTTATATTTTTTCGCATTTGAAATTTGGCCATGCTGCTTTGGCCCTAACTGCCCTATACATCAAATCTGGGATCAATTATGTTCGATGATGAATATATTTAATATGAGCAGAAAAGAGATGGGTAAAAATTGAACTCTAGTACCTAATATCGTTATCATTAACTCCGGCTCCAGAAATGCTGATGCCGACGGCGTAGCTGGAGCTGTCAGTGGACCAGTCCCCCGTGGTGCTCGTCGAACATGAGTTCTCTGCTTCTCTTCTTAGCGCCTCTTTTAGTCTGTCGGCGAAGCTTAGTCTTCTCTCTTCTGTTGACAACTCTTTTGAGTATTGGAATGAATTTGGTCGCGCACTCTCTCCTCTGCCTTCGTCTTCACTACCTGGAATTTGGAAATTTGTTCTGTACATATTTACCGTCTTTGCGAAAGTGTGGAAAGAACATAGAATAGTTTTTATCAACAATTTAGCGAATTTTGCTGGAATGAAGCTTATCTAGTGTAAAGAAAATTTTAACTTACCATAGTCAAAGCTGTCGTTGGCGCTGTGGTATTCGTCGTCGCTAGAGTTGCAGCTGGAGTAGAGACTGTCCTCCTGCTCCAAGTTCGTCAGTCCGGAGACCCGCGTTACTGGAAGACACTCCCCGGACGAGCCCAACACGATGAATTTCCCCCGACGGTTGTTGAGCATCCCAGCTCCGGGCGACAACCAACACTTCTTCTTTTGTAATTCCAAACCTACAATTCGAAAATGAGGCATTATGCATAGGCTATAGAGTTTGTAGGTGGAAAGCTCGGTCTTCATGCATAGCATTTAGCAGGGTTCACAATTTACGTCGGACGGTACGAAAGAGCGCGGGCGGTGTGCGCGCACTGTCATTGCATCGACGCAACGTTGTGGTTGCGATGTGGTCGGCCACTAGTTCGCTTGTGGTTGCGATGTGGTCAGTATCACACAAGTGGTCGACAACGACTGCAAAATGTGGTACGTGTGAATAGTCCAGTTCATTTACAATACGAAATATACGCCCGACCACGTGGTGTGGTTGTGGTGTGGTTGTGGTTGTCGTGTGGTTGTGGTTGTCGTGTGGTTGTGGTTGTCGTGTGGTTGTGGTACGTGTGGGTTGGCCCTTAAAGTCAAGACTCAAGAGATGCTTACTAGGGTCATTTAAGTTCAAGGCAGCGGCGCTGTAGTGGTGAGGGGAAGGGCTTCTGCTGTTGTAGCTGTTAATTGTACTGCACGAGGACGCTTGCTTTATCATCACCGTCGCTTCTACTTCCGGCGAATTCTGACTGAAGGACTCACCTGTAAGTAATAGTTACGTAGATTCCTTGGATTTTTAGTATAATTTCTCTTCAAGTTTCAGCGATTGAATTGGATTTGAATATTCTACTTTCTTGGATTTTCTTACCTATTGGTGATAGCCGCCTCTCCAACTTTTGGTTATCGTGACTTTTCATAGGTGTCTGTTGGAAAGCAAGGAGGCATTTGTTCAATTCTCGCAGAACATTGTCCTCTTCCCATTGGCTTAGTGGTAGTCGACTGTAGTCTTCTGCATCCATAAGACATACCGTGACCTGTAAAAATATGACGTCTTATTTTTCCTTAACTCTGGACCAACGATGTTGGTTTAGGGATGGTTTAGGGCTTATTTTCTGGCTACAACTTTTTTTATGTAACGTAACTATTATCTACCTACCGTTTTTGGCTCCTGGAGTAATTCTATAGTATTAGTCTTCTGCTTCCTATCGTTTATTCTACTGAACATTCTAACACCTTCCACTTTCAATACTTCGTTGTCTTCTAAAGCTTCTACGGAGAGCATCACTGGCAAGAGTTCTGGCATCATGAACATTGTCAACGATTCCTGAGGAAATTTTAAATAATGTTAGAAATCACGCTCATTTTGGTCTAGCTTGTACAGTTTCGTCTTGTTAAATGTTGTTTAAGTTGAAACTGTTAAATTACCTTTTCGCAGATCACGTAGAATTTCCTACATTGAGGCATCGCCTCTTATCTCTTTCATTGGCGCAAGAACATGCTATACCTAAAGCGTTTATGCTGGTGCGCTTTCATGGATGCGAAAGAGACATCGTTCAACGATAGGACAATATTCTAAATTCTATGTAATCCTACTGGAGTTTATTTAAAGAATGAAATTACTTGAGATTCTCCATCAATGAGTGTGTCGCCGCCGAGCCGACTCGACGCGAAGCAGATTCTAATGGCGTCGTCGTTCTCGCACCTCTCAGGCCGGCCCTCGTGTCGGACCATGAGCTTACATAACGGAAGGGTGCATTCTAGCCAATCCTCTATTGTCAACCACTGTTTGGAGGTCATTACCTGTAAGCATATTGGTCCTTGCATGTTTCGTTTCACATCACGCACTCATCCCGGCAGTAAAGAACAGTATCTATATTTATACGTTATTAACGCCTGGACTGGAGTCTGGACTCAACGAAATATTGGGGATGCTATGATATTTTTAATAATTTTAAATTTATTATTTATTTATTCCGGTAAAATTTTAATACAAACAAGACGAAATGTAACTTACTTGTCTACTTAATTTAACATTTCCTTCAATATTATGTTTATCTAGCCATTCGAAATAATGGAGTAAACTTTTTAACTTATTTCTTTGTGACTTTCTGCAAGAAAATGTTTTCGCGTTAGTAAAATTTAAAGAATGAGATAATTTATACTCAAACATATTTCCAGTAAAATTCAGTATTGAACCAACCTGTGTAAATTCTTAAAAAAATGCGAAAAATTGAAATCCTGTAAAGTTGGATGAGTTTTCAGCGTTCTTTTTGGGAAAGTAGAGAAAAACGCGTGGGCGATTAGAGAGGATAAAAAGTTGTAGTTGAGCTCGGTCACGTCACCTGGAATATACAAAACAAATTATTATTAATAATATATCATTCGTTTTCCAAACTCAAAAATTCATAAAGTTTTCAATGTGAATATTTTAGCTACGAAATTGATAAACTGATTTATAGGAAATGCTCTATATTATGACACTAAACCTAGTTTTGAAGGAGGGTACATCTACATTTTTACAATAGCATCAATTTTCTGGAAATCTATAATGGTGAGATTTTTTTAAGAAGTCTAGATAAGTAATATTTACTTTGTTGCTGTAGGCTAAAAATAAGTCCTTTCGGTGGTCGCCATTTCTTCAACGACAACGCTCTGTTCACCATAATCCGGATTGTGTTGTCGATGAAGTTTCTTCGCTCCTCCTCCGCCATTTCTTCTAGCAGAAACTGTTCTAGACCCTTCAAAAGTTCTGGATCTTTAATATCATCATCTGGATCTATTCCCATGCTGAAAACATATTCGAATATATATCAAATTCATGAGGTAGGTTCTTCAGTTGCGTGAATAATAGCTATTAACGCATATTATAATATCTGCAGAAGTGGTATACCTTTGTTTATTATTTGTATTTCCTTAAGTGTCTTAAGATTATCTTTGGCTGTAGTCTAGTTTTAAACGATGTCGGAGTTTATTTGTGTGAGCCGTAATAATAAATTAAATTTTATTAAACTGTACACATCCTAGTGATTGTCAGTCGATTGAAGCTTTGATTACTATCATAGAGGAAAATAATACATCGGGGTGATTACTAATCGGCGCCGTCGTTATTTGCTACTTGCTACACAAAAAATATGCACGTGCATTAAGCTCATCTTAATGTGGACCCAGAAACCCCCTATGGCACCGGTCAGTCTAACTTGGTTGGCCGCTATAATACATTTTAGGCCGCTACTTATTATTCAACGCTTAATTAAGTTTCCGAATCTGAGGGCCTCTTTACTCAATACCTAAACCTCTAGAGTCTAGACCAGCGGTCGTCACACTTTACTGGCCAAGGGCCACACACGACGATGTGAGTGCCAGCACCGGGCCGCAGACTATGTGAAGGGCGCTCCAAGAGCGGTTCCACACTAATGCTTTTTTTGCACCTACCGAGGAGAGTGGCGAGACAGTATCTACTCTCGGAAAAATTTATTGATCGAGAACACTGTTTTACCACTGTACTCGGTACCTAGGTGTAATAAGGCCCTAACAGTGAATTGAAAACAACTGGATTAGGTTATTATTATGACATTTGTTAACTAAACATTAACGATAACCAGCCAAAATTGGCCGGTTACGTTTACCGTTAAATATGGCGTAATTTTAACCATTGTTTATTATAGTTGACCATTTAAATAATTTACTTTGTCGCGGGCCGCACAAATAACGGCTGGGGGCCGCATGCGGCCCGCGGGCCGCAATTTGACGACCACGGGTCTAGACGATTAGGAAAGTTCTAGAACCTTCCAAAATAACTACCTACAGCTCTTTCAGTTTCCTTAAGTACAGTACATCTTGATTCATTTATATTTTAAGTACACTAACTTGCACATGTCATGAATTTTTAACATGCTTCCAGTCAGTTTGCCGGGCGCAGACGCTACCAGTAAATGCTTCAGGTGGCGCTGAACTGAAGTCCACCAGGGAAGGTCGCATGGCAGCATTACAAGCGCCATTCTGAAAACGAAATTTTACCTCGTCAGTTTATACGTGGGAGAGCCATGCTTCGGCACGAATGGGCCGGGTCGACCGGAGAAATACCACAGAAAACCGGCGTGAAACAGCGCTTGCGCTGTGTTTCGCCGAGTGAGTGAGTTTACCGGAGGCCCAATCCCCTACCCTATTCCCTTCCCTACCCTCCCCTATTCCCTTCTTTTCCCATCCCTACCCTCCCCTATTACCCTATTCCCTCTTAAAAGGCCGGCAACGCACTTGCAGCTCTTCTGATGCTGCGAGTGTCCATGGGCGACGGAAGTTGCTTTCCATCAGATGACCCGTTTGCTCGTTTGCCCCCTTTATTTCATTAAAAAAAAAAAAAAAGTTACGCTTTGCGAAGTTCGAACTATTATTGGTTACTACTATACTATACTGGCTAAATCAATTTTAATAATTATTATGTTTTTCAAAATTATTGTTAAAAATATATTACAAGTTTTAAAATAAAAGTTTTAACCGCTCTAGTAGCAAGTAAAAACACAGGCAATAAAACGTATTGTGCGATTTCGATGCCAATTTATTTGTAGCAGAAGTATTTTAAAGTACGTAAAATCATTCACAATCTTTAAAATTATTATAATTTCTAGAAATTTCAAATCTGGAATCATAATTACTATACCTATGCTTCGATTCCATTAAAAAAAATATGTCTTCCTGTTTGACAGATGTCAATTTAGAAATGTCAAATCGAAATATGACATATGTCAAATTATTAATTTCGCACAAAAAATCGTAAACAATGGAATGTACAATATGTTTATTTATAATTTAAATAGTTTATTAAATAAAAACTAGGAATAAAAGGGCAATAAAAGAATTTACGAGTGAAGTGGTAACCTAAAAACGTAAAAGAATGCGGTTGCGTTATGTAACTTGGCCCGTATTACTGTATAAAAATTAAGTGCAATGAAGCCGGTGTGTTGCGTTATCTCTAAAAGTGCTATAAACCAGAAATTTTCCTCGTCCTATACGTCATATCAAATAAATATATCAGAAGTTTGATCGTGTGTTGTAGTCAAGACAGACATTGGCGTGAACTAGCGAGGCACGGATACAAAGGTCAAGTTCACAGAAAATTCACGATGACCGTACAAAAGATACTGAAAGCACTAATTTTGGGTGCTCCGGCGTCCGGAAAAGGCACTATTTCATCGAGGATCGTTAAAAGGTACAACATTGAGCATGTATCCAGTGGTGATAAATTGCGAGACCATATTCAAAAACAAACTGAACTAGGTAAAGAAGTTAAAAGCTACCTCAGCCAAGGCAAACTGGTACCCGATGATGTAATGATAAAATTTATGGTGTCGGAATTAAAGAAAGTACAAGACAAGTCATGGCTTCTAGATGGTTTTCCGAGAACTGTTGCACAAGCACAAGCTATCTGGAAAGTTGAGCCTGTCGATATAGTTCTGAATCTGAATGTACCTTTTGATGTAATCATTGATAGGGTAAAGAATCGTTGGGTTCATTTACCATCGGGAAGAGTTTATAACATCGGTTTTAACACACCTAAGGTGATGGGTAAGGATGATGTTACTGGAGAAGATCTGACTCAAAGACCTGACGATAAGCCTGAAGTAGTTCAGAAGAGATTGGAAATCTACGAGAGTATCACAAGACCGGTGATAAATTTCTACAAGGAGAAAGGTATTCTTACACATTTTGAGGGTCGCACCTCAGATGAAATATGGCCTAAAGTTATTGCATACTTAGACTCAATTTTTGAAAAGAAGTAGGGAACTGTATTTTTTTAATTTGCACAAAAAATTTATGACAAGGAAAACAACCAAAAACTGATATTTTAAGAAAGATATGCGCTATCTTTAAATATGTCATGATAATGCTGTAGAAATGGTGTGTAAATATTGTGTTAAAAATTAGTATCCTAAAGATAAAACCTAAAAACACAATTTTTAAAATGGCTTAGAAATAGAAATGTAGTGTCTTGTGGTAGCATGCAAATTACAAAATAGCACAAATACAGTAGCAGCTAATATTATTTATATCCACCAATAGAGTCTTCCAAAGATACTTTAAATAGAATTTTAATAGAAAAATTACCAATTTATTTTAAATTCTTAAAGATTTTTTTTTAAATCCAGCTTTGTAGAATTAATCAAAGACAAAAGACATTAGGTACATAAGTGTTAATTTTTATTCATTGTAGTATTAGTTAACCTAAGTTTATTATAATTTGTTTACAAATGTAAAATGTTTTCATATATTATACTTTAATCAAATGTAAATTGTTATCTTAAAAAATGCTTTAAATTTATCAAGCTATCAAGAATTGTGTTCTTTGCATAGTTAAAACATATAATAATAAAAAGTGCCTTAAACACAGTAAAATAGGTAGCATACAATTTATTGTTGTATAAGTAATTAGTTTGTAGGCAGAAAGTGTATATTTAGACCTGTGTAACACAAAATCAAATTACTTCGATCTAACTTGGAAATCATATATTCTTAGATCAATAGTCAATGTATTTGTAAGTAGTTCTTTGATCCTGAGGAATAGGGCTTTTTAATCTGGGTTTTTGAATTACTGTAGGGATTGTATTGACAACTTACCGCCATGCTCAGAGACATTTAATTATGATTAACCTTCAATTTAATGAAGAGTTTGACAGATAATGTATGGGGCTTATGTCAAAATTTTGAATTAATTACATTTAACCCGTCGATCGTGGGAAAACGAGACACAATAGGTATTCTATTGTGTCTCGGACGCCAGTGACCGTTTGAGGCTTGATGAATTAAGTAATTAATGTTCCACTCTGAGTACGGCAGTTAATGTTATAATGAATGATATGAAATTGTTTGATTGTAGTATACAAGTTTAATAAATGCAAGATATATTTTATATTATTCTATTTGAGCTTTTTTTTAAATTAAATGATTATTTATTTATGATGGTGCTTGTAATTTGTATCTAGTCTAGTAAGCAAAAATATAACTTTTAACTGAAAAAAGACTTTCATACTCTTCACAAAGTACTCAGTCATTTACTTTCAAAAAGTTTATTTACAAAGAATGTCTTAAAGATGCACAAAAATATGGGATAGTTGCATAGTGTTTATATTATATTTTACATAATTGATATTGATTTTGATGTGTGTATATTATATTTTCTGGTTGAATTATTTGAATAAATGTTTGGTAGTGACATAGTTGTATTTCTTAAGGTACAAGTTGGAAGCCGGCTACATGAAGTTGCAGCAGCCGACGTGTCGTCGCGACACTACTGGCTTCTATGTATTTCTATAAATAACGGTGCCGGTTGGCAGCGGGCGACATGAAGCAACCGCAGACGACATGTCGTCGCGACACTACTGGTTTCTTTGTATTTCTATGAAATACCCTCCGTAGCTAGCGACACGAAGCTAGCGACACTTTTCATAGAAATACATAGAAACCAGTAGTGTCGCAACGACACGTCGTCTGCTGCCGCTTCATGTAGCCGGCTTCCAACTTGTACCTTGTCGCTAGCTTCGTGTCGCTAGCTGCGGAGGGAATGTCATCGAAATCAAATCAATCAAATTTACAAACAAGTAGTGTCGCGAGTCGCGACGACACGTCGTCTGCGGTTGCTTCATGTCGCCCGTTGCCAACCGGCATCTTTGCACTGGCCACATTTTTAGAGTTCCGTAGCCAAATGGCAAAAAACGAAACCCTTATAGATTCGTCATGTCCGTCTGTCTGTCTGTCTGTCTGTCCGTATGTCACAGCCACTTTTCTCCGAAACTATAAGAGCTATACTATTAAAACTTGGTAAGTAGATGTAGTCTGTGAACCGCATTAAGATTTTGATACAATAATGGAAAAATTATAAAAAAAATGTAGGGGCCCCATAGGTACAACTGAATCAAAAAAAAAATTTTTTATCTAACCTATGCGTGTGGGGTATCTATGGATAGGTCTTCAAAAATCATATTGAGGTTTCTAATATCATTTTTTTTCTAACCGTTTAATAAAATAGTTTGCTAGAGAGACTCTTCCAAAGTGGTAAAATGTGTGTCGCTTGAAAATGTCTTGTGAGTAAAGATATCTAATTAAGCGATTAAGCTATCTCTTCGATACCATTTCCAAAGTGTCCCACATAAATGTTGCAATTGAGGTAGGTCAGATTTATAACTCATGGACCTATTATTCAATCAAGATACAATAGCGGAAATTACGATTACTCGAAAATAGTTTAAAAAAATTATATTATTTTATTTTACAGTTTATGAAGAGCTAAACTCATTGGCAGTGTTGATAGTATTACATTAGGTGGTTATTTGCAATATTAACTCTTCAAGCCTAAATATGTACGGATCCCGTGCGATAAACGAATTTTAACGCGACGGAGTTACGGGCGTCATCTACTTAGTTAATAATAATTAATAATAAAGCTTAATACAACGACCATGTTGATTCAATTAACTCAACACTACTTAATGAATTTTTTCGGTTTCCTATATATCATTTATCAGCGGTTTACCTGTGGTTTGGTGGTGGTGAAGGAAAGGCAATCCGAATCACGAATGGGCCGGCTCGACCGGAGAAATACCACGTTCTCACAGAAAACCGGCGTGAAACAGCGTTTGCGCTGTGTTTTGGCCGAGTGAGTGAATTTACCGGAGGCCAATTTCCCTACCCTATTCGCTTCCCTACCCTCCCCTATTCCCTTCCCTTCCCATCCCTACCCTCCTCTATTACCCTATTCCCTCTTAAAAGGCCGGCAACGCACTTGCAGCTCTTCTGATGCTGCGAGTGTCCATGGGCGACGGAAGTTGCTTTCCATCAGGTGACCCGTTTGCTCGTTTGCCCCCTTATTTCATAAAAAAAAAATCCTAACAGTCTGTGTATGTGTGTTTGTTGATTCGTAACGCCTAAACGAATTACCCGATTCGAATATTACGGTGTCAATTCATAGTAATTAGTAGTGGTTCCGGTCTAGAGTATGTAATCTTTGTAGTCTGGGTACAGTTTTCGATTTTTTATTTAAAAATAAACCCCAAGTGGGTATTATAGCCGCAGCCCAACATTTTAACGCGTTTACTTTTCTTATCTATCAGTTATTAGTTATTACAAACGACAATTAGATACATGATAACAGCTAATGGCATAGTTTACTTCGCTGATTACCTATGACTATGAGCCTGTTCAAATCAGAACATAGATATGACGTTATGTATGTGCGTGAAAGTGTATAATGCTGAAGTCATCCTTACATTAGGAGCGTGCAATTAATAGGTATTATATTATGCAGACAAGACCTAATAGAGTTTAGAACAGAACAGAGACCAACGTCAACTTACTTCAGAGAGGGTGCACGACGTATTTGGAAAGCACAATATGTGTTTAGCACTCGAACACCGAACTCAGTGTCGTCTCGCGACTATCGTATTTTTTTTCGCACTTTTCTCATTGTCCAAACAGCACTCTATCGTTTTGTTTCCCATAGGTTATCTCGTCGATAGACCGAAATAGTGTGAGTAACAGCGGAGCCGGCAGTGGGCGACGCGAGCGCGCGAACCCGGCCTATTTTTAGCAGCTTTCGTGCATTTCAGCTCAAATTAGATTGTAAATAAAAACCTTGGGTTAACACGAGTCGTAGTCCCCGTTGTTCGTCCAGTAGGTCATTATTCATCTCGTAGCATGTCGGAGTAACAAAAATTGCAGTTTCTCGTAAACAATTCGACTTAATTTGGGGGATAGTCGCCGACAGAAACTGTAAATGCACAAATTATTTAAAGCACGTTTCTATTACGAATACTCGAACTAACTATGCAAAGTTTCGCGTGCGTTTTTTGTTTAGAAATTATTTCGCGGAAAGACGTTAAACAGAGAGTATTTTGCGGGTTTCCTTGGATTACAGGAGAGGAGCTTCATTTAGTTTGGAGATAGTGTCGTAGATGGAGGCGAGTAGGGCGACGTGCGGCCCGGCGGTCGGTGCTGGCCGAACTGGCGCTGACGGAGACTCGGGGGGTGTCTACCCTCGCCGGCTCCCCCCATGACGTCATCGGCGTCGCGTCACGACCTACGACGTACTCCAACGCTCGATACCCCATCCCCGCGCCCCCACCTGACACATTTCGTAAAATAAAGTATGCAAGTGGGATCTACGTCAGCGGCGTCATCGCCTCGTGTGTAGTTTTTAATTAGTCGCCTCTCGCGTGCGGAGGCTTTAATCTCATTACTCGCGTGTCGGCTTTGAGGCTTTATTGTTTAGTAGACAAAGGTTTCACGAAAACCGTGAAACGCTCAAAGTTTCATGTTCGAACTGTCCTAAATTGAAAACGGCTTTCATGTATGCATTATGATATACCTAGGTTTCGAATAACTGCATACTATAATAATAACATCATCTGTTTTGTTGAAATAATACCTATTAATGATAATAATAATTTAAAATAATTATAACACTTCGTTTCCAAAATTGACTGCATTGTAAAACAGCGTGAGAGCCTGAACAAGGTTACCAGCTTATACGTAGATAAACGGTAATTCAATTAAACTAATCTCCACTAGCGTAGACTTAAAGTTCATACCGTTACATACCTACGTATCGGCATGGCCGAGTCAAAGTTTTCGCACCATTGATAGGTCGGCAGGTGGACTGCGCATGCGCGAGGCTTCGGTTATCACTGCGTGCTTCGGCTAACTCCTTACCACTTCTGCTTTCCTGCGAGTTCGGACGCCCATGGAAAATTGTTGCCGCCCTTCAGAGAGCTTTTGGGCGGGCTAGGGCGGAGCGGACAACTCCCTATGATATTAGTGTAGATGCTGCTAAGGCGATTGCTAAAAAACCGAAAGATACAAAATATGATCTATAAAGTTTTTTACATTTTACTACCTTTTTGTTTGGCAAAATAATAATTATTATCTAAAGTGAATCAATAATGAAAGATTTTCGCGAACTTTTACTTTTACACAGTTAACTTATTAGAATTATTTATCAATAAAAATAACTTATTTAGAGGAATACCTTAATTGTTCTTATTAAAAGCTTGTTTTATATTAAAATTACTATTTCTTCGTTAATATTATAAAGGACATTGTAGAAAATTATTTCTACAATGTCCTTTACAATATTAACGGCGGCGGTGCGAGGTGGTGCACGAACTTTGTGGCGCGATGAACTTCGTTAATCGTTAGCTTTATCAGAATGTTAACAGGTGACCAACCTGAATTCATTAATTTTTTTGTTATATTATTGAGTGCGAACGTGGAATAATAAAAACTTAGTGCGAAATATACTAATGTTATGTATATATTACTTATATATTACTATATTACTTAGTCCAAATCAACCCCGCCAAGACACAAGTCTGCGCGTTCACCACTAAAAAGTCACCAATGGTCGTATATGCTCGTTTTGAGGGCACCTCTTTAACAATCTCCCCTAGCATTGAAATACTTGGCGTAAACATATCAAGCGAAGTCCAGTTCCGATATCATCTAGAGGGTAAGACCAAGTTAGCCTCGAAGAAGCTTGGTGTTCTTAACAGAGCGAGACAGTATTTCAGTTCGGATCAACGCCTACAACTCTACAAGGCGCAGGTTCGGCCTCATATGCAATACTGTTCTCATCTCTGGGCAGGGGCGCCAAAATACCAACTGCTCCCGCTGGATCGTATCCAACGAAGGGCCGCTCGAATTGTTAACTGCCATAGTGTTTCAAACAGCCTGGACCCCTTTGAATTACGCCAAGATGTAGCTTCATTCTGCATCCTCTATCGGTTGTATCACGGGGAGTGCTCTGAGGAATTGTTCGGAATCATACCTCCTAGAACTTTTCGCCATTGCTCCACGCGAAAAATATACCATCCTCCTTGATGAGTGGCAGTCTTCCAACGTACGTTTTTCGCGTAACTTTCTGCCGAGCACTGTAAAACTCTGGAACGAACTGTCACCAGCAGTATTTCCGGACCTATACGACCTGCAAACCTTCAAGAAGAGAGCGTATTCCCTCTTAAAAGGCCGGCAACGCACCTGCAGCTCTTCTGATGTTGTGAGTGTCCATGGGCGACGGTAGTTGCTTTCTATTAGGTGACCCGTTTGCTCGTTTGCCCCCTTATTCCATTTAAAAAAATGCGAAAGTCTGTCTAATAGACTTCATCCCCCTAAAATCGCTGAACCAATTTTGATAAAATTTGTAGATACTGGTTCAGTCTCGGGAGAGGATATAGGATATAGTTATTGTTGGGAAAAATATACGGCTCTCGCAAGATACACGAATTCGTGTGAGAATGAAGTTGTGGTCTGTGGGCAACAACTCGTACTACACATAATGTTTTGGTTATACAAAAAGTTTTTACGAAAACATACTAAAAACTTTTATATTTAACATTAAAATGAACTTTTAATGTAAACTATAAAAGTTTAACTGTAAGTAGCTTTAAACACTTTTAGGGTTATTGCCGGCAGTGCCTTAAAACTTTAAGGGTAGTTTAAAAGGCTTCTCCGCAACTCCTTCGTGCAAAACTCGGTACTAGTAGGTTTACAGCTGGTGTATATTATTTTACCTATATTTTGCAAATATTGAATTCAATCTCCTGGGGCTTATAACATCCTAGTACAATCGACCTCCGAGCGGCCGTTCTCCCTGTTCACGGCCAGGATCACTCCTAAAGGTCATAGGTAAATGCCAAAGGTAGCGTAACCCGTCCCAAAACGCGAGAGCTAGAGCTATGCAATAGCCGACGTTATTTTTAGGACAAAAGGTTTTTCTGTAAAAAGGTTGAGAAAGGAAAAAGTTTATCTCGATGATGACAAATTCGATTAACTAATAGAAACTATAATAAAAAAGATATGCCTAATTTTAAAAATATATAGGAAGTTATGATGACCAAACAACTCTGAATGCGAAAGTTTGTCAGTCTATTAATTAACTTCCTTAAATTTAAAAAGCTGAATGTACTCTACATTCAGTGTTTTTTAGTGTGAAGCCCCAGGGAAGGAAAAAATATTTTTAATAGGCAAAATTAACGGTTTTATCGCGATAACAGACAAAACGAACTTGTAGGCAAAATTAAGTACTTAATGCTACAAAAAAAAGGTATCGAAATTAAAATAACACAGTTAATTTTTTTGGATTCCCCGAAAGTTTAACTAGGTTTTAAGTTTAGGGTTGAGAGTATTCACTTTCTTTATAAACGTTCAGTTTTAGATTCAATTATTAATATCATCAAATATGTTGCACTGTTTCTCTTATCACCTATTACTTACATTATTCAATTATTATAATTCAAAACTATAATATCAGATTAATTACCGGAAAAATATTAACAAAGTGGGAAGGTACGGAACACAAGTTGACGCCACACTTTGACACGCCACCCTTTGTGTATGACCCCTTACACCGGGCCAACAGCAACGCGAGGAGGTTGTTTACCCCTGTGACACCCCTCATAGTCGTTACCCTCTCCGATAAGTTGAGTAAACAACACAATTTGGTATGTTTAATGAATTAGATACAGTACAAAAATAATCGAAGTGAAAGTCTAGAAAACAAAAGTGTTTTTTTATAGAACTTTTTATCTACTGTGACTTTTTTAACAATAATATTAAAGTGTTATTACGTGAAAAGTCATGTATGTTTTATGGAAAAAATAAAAAAAGTATATCTAGACATCCACTATACGCGCATACAAGCGTCAGTCAATTCCGTCAGTCATGAATTATGTTTGACTGATGGTGACTGATGGACTGACGAATGGTATTAGACGGTCACTCAATTCTCTTCAGTTTTATGTCAGTCAAAGCCAAAATTTTCAAAGGTATACATACGTTTCTAATTTTTTTCCAATTTTGTCAGATGTGACAAAACTCACTCAAAAGTCAAAAGTCATGATTGATGGTTGCATGACAAAAAACCAAAATATCCAGATAACGGTCAATCAATTTCATGCAACCATCAGTCACTGCATTACACGACAGGTTATGTATCAGTCACAGTCATGACTGTGGTAAAACTGACAGCAAAACCTACCGTGTAATGGATGCCTAAGTGTACGTTTTAAAAAACGTAAGTTTTATTTAAAAAAAAAAAAAATTATCTCTCATTAATTTCATTCAATTACTAAATATAATATTCTTTAAACGTCATAAAAAAAAAATAAAAAAAACAAACCACTCATAAACAAAAAGTGAAGTTGTTCAAATCACCGGAAGATTGCCCAACTATTTGTCTCCCTACTGCTAAAGCCCCGCCGGGAATAATATTATATTAGGGAATATTTTGACACCCTCTCCCGACACAACCCCTATGATAGTTGGGGGAACTATTCACATCTATTCCGCATCCTGCTGCCCTATTGAAGTGCACTATCAGACGCGGGGCGTCCGCGCTCACTATCGCAAATCGACGTCGACGCGCTCCCTATACTCTATGCTCGCCTGGTACCTTCGTAGCCGAGTTGTTACGTCACCATGGAAATGAACTTTGGGGCGGAAAGCTCTACGGAATTTGTAGGCTTCGCGTAGCCGTAGCTACGTAGCCCGTAGACCCTCTACGGAAAAGTTCGGCGTAGCGCGCTCGTAGCTATACGTCTACGAGTTTTGGTTTTGAGTTTGCGTTACTGTTTGAATAACATTGCAAATTAAATAATAGGTATTAATATACTAATAAATTTCATTAAATTTTTGTGAATAAGATACTATTACTACATTATGTTAAGTCACTGTTTTTAAACCAACCTACAATCTAATTTCAATTAAAATTAAAAAAAAATTAAATACTGTTAATACTAATGGCACAATAATTTTTTCAATTAATATTTTTGGACAGTGTCTTATATAAAATTGCAAACACAATAATTATATAACCTACAGCAACACTACACACTTTACAGCAATTTAAAATTTAAATATAATATATTCGTCCCTGTTCAAACTTTCAAATTTTATTTCATACTCATTATTTCTTTTACATTATTTGTGAATATATATTAAAAAAAAAGAAAATTGCAATGCAATTATTTTTAATGAAGTCTGTGAAAGCTCTCGTAGCTGCTTAGGCGAGTACGTGGCACTCCCTCCCCGCCTCTATGTCCCTGGTACAGAAAGCCACAAAACATTAGAAAAGGCTATATTGGGGTAAAAATAATTTTCAGGAAAATCGCAACTTCGATTTTCGGGTGCTTGGTTTATTCAACCTTGGTCATGAAACCCCAAGGCTGCGAGAGGGGTGCAACAAATTGGTCCTACAAGTTTTCGTAGCAACCGACGTGTTAAACTAGTTTTATACGTTGTTTTATTTGGATTTTAATTTATATTGCATTATATTTTCTAGTTTGAATATATAGAATTAAGTATACTAAACCAGTTAATTTGAAATATCAGATTGTTTTTTGTTGATTGAAAATTTTAAGCCCTTTAAGCCCAGCCCAGTTTATAATATGCGACCGCGGCATAAATTTTTCGCTCGTGAATATCTTTAGTGTGTGTCGAGAAGCTACACACCACACATTTGTTTCCTAAGTACCAAGAAAACATATACTACGAGGGGTTTAAGTTAGGTCTTTAGGTCTATAATAAGACTAGATATAGAACGTATGATGTCCGAGTACAACAAATTCGTATGTATGAAAATCACAGCCGTCCTCGAGAAACGTACGGCCTTCGACCGTCCTTGTTATACATGAAAAGGTCTTACGTAACACACACACACATATACATAAATGTATATGTTATATATTATATGTTTTTTTTAAAATATCAATGGAAAAAACTAACTTATTCTGTCTGTTATAGTCATTAGTCACAAAGTTTAAGGATTTATACTAGGGTTGTATTTATGTGTAACGAAAACTAATTTAACCATAACCTACACTGCTTAGCTTTCAAATTAAATTACAAAACATAATTTATTACAAAATTTTACGCAATCAACTAATAGGTAAAACGACTAGTGATTGGACAGTACCAGTCATCGGACAAAGCACAAATACAATATTTATTAAGGTTGTTTTAAAAACTGCCTATTTTTAAAGTAATAGGACGCCTGATTTTAAAGAAAAACAGGTAGTTTTTAAAGCAACCTTAATAAATATAGTGTTTTTGTGCTCTGTCCAATGACTAGTACTGTCCAATCACTAGTCATTTCACCCTATATTATTGCCGTAAAAACTTGAAGTATTTACTTTACTTTTTTATTTAAAAAAAGCCGTCGTAACAGAATTAAAAAGTTTACTAAACATCACACTTTTTTTAACGGGCTTTGGCCCACCACACTTTCCCACCACTGTATCTCCTGTGTCGCCAAAGCAGGGCTAAAGCTGTCTTGGGACCCGCAACGAATTTAATCAGAAGAAGATAGGAGGAGTAGGAAGTATACAGTTTCCCTCCCCATAAAAAAGCGGGAGACAGCACAAAGTTGCAATAACCGAAAGTCAAAGAACTAAAGGGAAAGCACCACGGGAATAATTAATTAATGTTAATTATGACTACTAAGCTAGATCTAAGTTAATGTTGGAATTTGTTGTGTTACACTGTTTCCAGTAATAATTATGACAAAAACGCTTAAAGGCACGTAAACATCACACTTAACATTTTGTGTTCCTGAAGGACGCTATCACATAAAAATTTGCAGGTCGATGTCTGTCAGTATGAATACCTATCAGCGCGCCTTGTACAGTGGCCGCCGCCGCGGTTACGACGCTCGCCGCGTTCTTGATAGGGCGAAAATGTATGAAGAAATTTGAGAGCATTTCTTATTTTTCTTATAAATGGAAATTTTATTTTTTTATATAAAATATTTAGCTATTCGTACAGGGGACTAAATAAGCATTCAATTTTTTTTGTATATTTATTTTCTTTAGTTCAGTGTATTTAGCTATACTGGTTCCTAATCAGACCCCATTTTTTAATATTTTGCGATTATTGTGATGGTTAAAACGTATTTATGTGAAAATTTTGTATGCAGCCATAAAATTTTTATGGTGTGACTGTGGAGATGAATATCTTTCATTTGAAACCAAAATATCCTCGCAGTGTGAATGCTAATTCTTTAAAATGGTACCTGAAAATCGCGATAGCGTCCTTAATAGAAAATTAAGCGATCTTAAAATTTATGGACTAAAATATTTTCAGAAACAAGCTCCTGGCATTCCTAGATTCCTAGTACATTTAACCTCCAGGGGTATGAATTTTCAGCTTTGCTCGGAGCGAAATAAGGTCGGGAACGCGTACCAACGCGTAGGTACATACTCGAAACATCGAAAATCTGTAAAATATGGATACAAACTATCAACGTCATACAAACAGTGTACAAATAAAAAAATAAAATTAAAAATATATAACTATAATATTATTAATATTCAAATTTAATTTTTAATTAATTGCATGTCAGCATTAGAAGGATTCCCATAGTCCATAGACTCTCGCATAGACACACTCGATACACTCACACTAAAGACAACGTATAACGATCTCACCAACACATGCATGTTGGTAAGATCAATAAGTCCCTAGTTTTATCGGCCCCGGTTGAAGGACAATCGCTATGACGTCAGAGGATCATATTGATTTTCGCCGATTCCACCTTCTACGAGCTTTGTCAGCCTGGTATCTAAGTATGCCGAGAAAAGCCGATCTCGGGAAATTTCATCGGGCGCCTCAAGTGGAAAACCGTCTTTTTTTCGTGGAATCTCTCGGAAGAAAATCTACTTGTCGGTTTCTATACCCGATCTTTATATCTGATTTGTTTCTTACAGCGCACAACTATATCAGCTATTATCGTGAGTGTATTGCATTGTTTTTCGAAGGAAGCACGAGGCGGACGAGGGAATTACGGCGCTGTCGATTGCTCATAGTCATACGGTGTCATTTGGGATCTCGCCCACGTGCGGCGGCCGCCGGGCGGCGGGTGAGCGCCGTCGTCGATAACCCGGAGTTAATCTGCGCGACACCTCCCCGCGAGCATAGTCGCCTGGTGCCTCCGGCTTTGTTTATCCGAAACTTTATCCGGTTTATCCGGGCGTAAGTCCGGGTGACGATGGATTACCGCGCTTTAGTACTGCTCCTGCTCGGGTCCGTCGAATGCTATACCCAAAACGGATATTACTTCGAGAACCACAAGTACTGCGATGATCTGTCGCCGTATTACGGTGATATCAACTTGGAGCAGATATCCGGCGTCTGGTACGGCGTGGAGAAGATCCCGCACGCCAAGGGAGAGTACAAGATAGAACATACCCGGGAATGCTTCTACATCGACATCAAGGAGCTCTACATACAGGTTCGTTTATCCTTTCAAACTATGTTTAAAGTAACGAGATTTCCCAGTCAGTGTTGTTAATTTAGTAATTTTTAATTTTAATTTAATTAATCTGAAAAGTTCAAGCCAACACTTTAAAAAATACATAGCAGTTACAGTTATCATATTATGTCTTATTAATAAAGTGCTAAATAAAAAAGATAGTAAAAAAGATTTAAATAAGTTTGCTACTTGCGGTTTAAAAAAAATTGTATTCTGTCGTCTAATGTTACTCTGCTTCAGTTTATAAACTACTTTTACTTCTTTCTTATTCAATAATACATATTATTATTTTAAAATCAGTATAAACACATGACACATACAGTGCAATCGCCCCATATAATTCACAATTAACGTAAGTACAGGTACAGGATGCACGGGGGTCGCGGAGTCAATTAGCCTATCAGAAGTGTCAGTTGCTCCTCATCACATAAGTGTACGCTCGTTTATTGGCCTACTATTATTAAATAAATAATCTGTTAATAATAATAATATGCTAGTGATAATAATAATGTATTCACTGTCTGTGGTCAGCGGTTCTAACGTAAACTATTGTCCTAACTTGCATCCGACTCACGATTTCGACGAGGAGTCTCTCCTAGGGATGTGGTATATCCGGGAATACGTGTTCCACAAGGAGAACACCACTAGGACCGACTATAACCCCTACTGCCCCGTCGTACACTTGAGGAAGTTCGAAGATTACGTTAGAGGAAATCTGTTAATGCACAAGGAGTTTGTAAGTTTAAAACTTAGTAAAAAATTGCTTTTTGCTTTAACCGATATAAAAATATTCTTAACGTTTGAATGTATTTCTTTTCAGAAGTTATCCAAAGTGTTCGTTATTCTTAAATTTTTACGTCTCAATGTATTTCTTTCCCGTAGAAATTTTTTATCAAACTTTAAGTGCTATTGAAATAAGTCTTATTCCATTTATTTTCCAACCAAATCCAAAACTATTATCATCATTGTTAGGTTAAAAAAAATAAAACCTGTCTATTCTCTATCACTAGCCCGGTGTATACGAATCAAGGTATAGTATATTATATATCTAACTTTTACCGCATGTATCAAAATTCAAAATTGAACTAAACCTCGACGTGGGACCATTTAAACATTAATTGCCTCGACATACTGTGTTACACGTCTTAGTTTAAAAAACCTATTCCAAGCCCGTCTAATCTCCACTACTTACAGTCGAAGACAGCTACGAAACTACCCTACAAGAAACCCAAGTACGCATTTTTAGAGTTTTCAAATATCGAACAATTTTTATTTCATCCGACTCCAAGAAACCCAAGTACGCCTTTTTAAAGTTTTCAAATTTCAAACAACTTTTTTTTTCAGCCAACCCCAGCAACGCCGTACCCGCCGCTGGCCAATTCGCCTTACGTGAACCGGGCTTACGGCCTGCAGGAGCCTTACCGCATTAGACACTTCGTGCTGGAGTGGCACGAGGGACTCTGGCAGGACGACTACCACATCAAGGTCAACACTTCGCATAAGGGCTTCTGGCCGACCGATGTGCCTGATAAATGTAAGTTTAGTAAACCATCAAATTATGATTATTGACACTTTAGGAGGTAATACTACAGGACATCTGTATTAAAAGTATTTTAAAACAAAAATTAAGGGGACAAGGGCAGTTTCCCCTACCTATTAGGATTCTTTGTATAGTATTAGTGTCACCGAGCCCTAAAAATGTAAAAAAGCCTTTTATAGAAAAAGTTTTCTTCATTCTATTGTATGCAAAATACTCATTGCTAACTAACATAAGCACTGGATTATATATAGAACACAATTTAAAAATTTTATTGGGGATACTTTTCCCAAACTATAAATTTAAATAATAACGAATCCCTCTATAAGTCTTAAGAACGTAGGTTACTCTTCCGAGTCGGAAGTTCCGACGTATAAAACCGGGAAATCTCAGTGGGGAATCCCGGTTTCTACGAGAACAGATCTTCTTAACGGGGACATAGGGAGCGGTGTTCCCCGCACTTACTAGGAGCGCAGAACCGCGTTAGAGATGTCGATTTCATCTCAAGTACTACAGGCTACAGGGAGGCTTTAGTTCATAGGGATCACAGTCCCCCGCTAGTTTATTAATAGTTAATTCGGTAAAAAGTTATGACCCATTCATTCACATTAAATTTACTCTAGAATTAACTCCTTTTTTTGTATAGGTCTACCAGAATGTGATGGCAAAAAGTGAGAAAATAAAATGACTCTAGCAATACGGGGGTAATTGGAATAAAACATTTTGATCCGTTTTTTTTTCTTATAGCGACTGATTCTGTGTGTTAAACATGCAAATATAAAAATTAATCCAATGATCAAGGATATTTTTTAAAAATCTGCTGTCAAAAATTGCCATCAGATTCTGGTAGACCTCCTAACATTTTTTTTCTTTTTCTAGCGGTCGACAAAATGTACCGGTTTTTCGGCGGCGTCATCCAAGTTCTGAAAGTTTCGACGAACCATCTGGTTCTGAACTTTTGTATGAGGCTGCCCCACTCCCAGCTGTTCAGTGTGGTTCTATCTAGAAACGAGAACCAGCTCACGCCAGAAGACTTGGCCAGCATCCACAACGTCTTCTCAATAAAGAACTTATCGACCTCAGCACTTAAGAGAGTGTGCGAAAATTCAGCGACTTTCATACAAATATCGAGTCTTATGCTAGTAATAAGTTTTGTAGTTTGCGTATCGTTAATGAATACTGACTGATATAAATTATTAAAAAAAAAAAAAAAAAAAATATATATATATATATATATATATATATATATATATATATATATATATATATATATATATATATATATATATATATATATATATATATATATATATATATATATATATATATATATATATATATATATATATATATATATATATATATATAATATTTGTATACATACCTAATGTGCTTCCTGAATTTAAGTCTTATATAACCTTTTATACAATAATAAAATTTACAATATTTTTATGTTCTTTTATTTGATAGAAGAAAGTAATCAATTTGTCAAAATCATTACCTAATCAATATCTCGATTATGTGATTATTGCAGTTAATTAAACCGTACATTTTGTAGCGATAAAGACTGCCCTATGTCCTTTCCCGACCTTAAATAATCTCCATGCCAAATTTAATCTAAATCGGTTCAGCTGTTTAAGCGTGGAGAGGTAATAGACAGACGGACAGACACACTTTCGCATTTATAATACTAGCTGTCCCGGCAAACGTTTTGCCATATAAAGTATTTCGCCCATATTATTTTATTGAAGTGACTAAGGGCTCCCGCACACAGGCCACCGGCCACAACCACAAAACGACTGTACCGGCATATTTCCTGTAGTTTTCATACATTTTTTGACGCCGGTGGCCGCCACACGCTTCAACGATTCACTTTACGACCAATAGACTAGCGTGTGACCCGTGTGCCGCGACACTAAATAAGTATGTAATAATTTACTATTATTTATTCAACAAATGCACTTATCAATATAAAAAGAAGATGTTGTCCGATTCTCCACCCTAGCCGATATGCTCGCTAAGATTCACGAAAATCGGTCGACCCGTTTCAGAGGAGTTCAACCACGCACACCGTGACACGAGAATTTTATATATTATTAGATAAGTATGGAAACCTTTGCCTTCTTTGTTCGTGTGATGGAACTGAGAACATAATAACGTAGCTAATATTGTTATCCACTATGCAACAAACATCGATTAAGCCGAAATGGTGTTTGTGATTGATCGATGATGAAATAATTTGAATAACAAAGGTGACTGCTTGTTGCATTCTAATGGAATAAATCGATTCATATTCATAACACAAAATCGTTTATTATGAATACTATATTGTAGTTAAGTTCGTAAATAATAATAATTAATAACCTGTTTAACCATACGATTTCAGTAACTAAATAATAGGTTACACATTTCAAAGCTTTGTAAGCTTAAACTTTACCTAGGTCTAAAGGAATTTACGCTACTTTGGGGTAAAAAGTAGCATAAATTCTGAGCCCTTAATTAACTACTATCCTGTAAAATTTCATCAAAATCAGTAGTAAGTATTTGTGTCTGTCTGTTACCTCTTTACATTTTAAAAACTGTTGAACCAGGTAGAGGCGGCATAAGGCGTGGGCGATGTGGGCGACCGCCCACGGCCTCGCGGTCCAAGGGGCCTCGCACCCCTTCGACCACGAGGGTTTTTATAAGATTCACGAGCTTTAATAGTTTGATACTCCATTTTTTATAAATAAAAATTTGAGTATCAAATCTTTTTAGTATTAAAAATTTGATTATCAAAAAATTATTTCTCTCAACCAGGGGGCTCCATCCATCATGGGGCCTCGCAAAATGTATCTCGCCCACATCAAATTTAGATCTTGCCCCGCCACTGGAACCACGGAAAATGACATAGGATATTTTTCATCCCTGAAAAACGTATGGTTTCCGCACTACAAAAGAATTTGCGCGCATAGAATTTGCTTATTTGCATTGAAGTTTCGGGCAACATCAAGTACCCAATTTTATAATAATTATTAATTAATTATTAATTATTATTTATTACTATTGTATTAGTAGTTTCATTATTCTGTAATCTATGTAAGTAACGTAGGAGGATCTAGGTAAGGAGTAAACACGTAATTCCTAATTGTCTCGGCCGAATCACGCTGCATACTGCGCAGTGCACCTGATCGACTAATTACCGTTCCGAGCTTCACAATTCCGGCGGAACCCTGCCAGTCATGTTGCCTCTCCTGCTGCCGGCCTTCGTGCTCGGAGTCCAGGGCATGTGTGGGGACTCGGTGCGCTGGTCCCACGACGTCCACATAGAGGATGTGTTCGGGGTGTGGTACGGTGTTGGTTACACCCAGCATAACCCAGATCTCACTAATAGGCCTAACGAGGTTGGCTGCGTAACCTTATACATCACGGACGACGAAGGTGGCGATTGGCTAGACTGGTCTGTAAGTAATCGGCTTAATTTGTACACGGAATTATATCAGGCACGCTATGTTATGATTGTATAATATCTATGTATTTACATGATCGCTGTGTGATATGTATGATGCTTCAAATCAATATGCAAAAATAATTTTCAAGGTTTATTACATGTATGTTGTTTACATACTGTTACGGCAACGACTGCAGACTTGGTTGAAGATATTTGCACGAGTGTATGTTTGCGAGCGCGCGATTTTCAGCTCATGCTTGGTCGTCGACTTTTTGTATAAGTACTACATAATTTTTCATCATCATCATTTTCATGTTTCATAATTCATTATTATTACAAATTTTTAATACTTAGAAGTTTATTAACTCCGATCTGTTGAGACATCTATATCTATACATATAATAAAACTGTAGAAATGAAAATTCTGTACATTAAAGATATTCAAAAAATAAAAGGGGGGGGGGTGTCACGCCATCGCTATAGAAACCAAAAATGTGGTTAGTTTTTTGTCTGTCTGTCTGTCTGTATGTTTGTTCCAGCATCACACGAAAACTACTGATCCGATTTGGATGCGGTTTTCGCAGATATATTTGTCTTCTTCCAACTCAATATTTGGTGTATAAATTTTTTTCCCCCCACCCCTCTAAGGGGACCAAAGAGGGGGTCAGATTTTGTATCAAACTTTTTCTATAATGGACTTACTTAATATTATTTACTGCTTTCCAACTTAACATCTGGTGTATACAATTTTTCCCCCCCACCCCTCTTAGGGGACAAAAGAGGGGGTAAGATTTTGTATCAACTGTTGAAGTAGAAATACTTTATATGGCAAAACAACGTTTGCCGGGACAGCTAGTACCTAATATAATTATACCTAATCGTATTCTACAATTTCGTAGATACCAAGAGGGAACTACTCTGACGAGAGCTGGCGGTCATACAAGAGTAACCCGTGGTCAGGGAACACTCTAGCGGGCTCCTGGTTTGATATACCACTCAATAGAAGAAGGAGACAGACTGAGAGGAAGGTGCAGGTTCTATGGGACGAGGACGGACATACGTTGAGACAGACGTATACGTATTATACGGAGGAGCCGGGGTTTTGGACTGAGGATCTCGTCCGTCCTTGGGAGAAACTAATGATGTCGAGGGGATTGGGTATGTAATTAATCATTCTTGTTACATACGAGCAGCTGGCCAGTAATTATTTACTTGACTGAGCCAGTAGGAGTGTTATACTTTTGAGTGTATATATTACGAATCATTATATATTTTCTTAGGTACGGCTCTAGGCTAGACTAAAGCTTAAATGAGCTATCGCATTACAGCTTCTAATAGTTTTGAGAAAGTATCATTTCATTATGTAATGTCTTAGCTGTGCGAGTGACATTGCAGGGTATTAGTCGTGTTTTTCTTGTATTATTGAATATATTTTAAG
The DNA here is from genome assembly GCA_905187585.1 of Cyaniris semiargus. NCBI lineage: Eukaryota > Metazoa > Arthropoda > Insecta > Lepidoptera > Lycaenidae > Cyaniris > Cyaniris semiargus. The sequence goes on along the minus strand of LR994554.1, from coordinate 7,251,621 downwards.
TTATTTATGGTCGGGAGTGCCTCCGTTGCCGGCGCCGACTACCAAAAATATCACTATTGGGAACCGGCGGTAGTTATACCGCCGGCAGCCGAGATTAAACAACGGCTGCCGGCGCCGGCACTCAAAATGGGAACCGGTGACAATGCTTAAAACGGTAAACAAATGTTAAATCAAAACCGGCCAAGTGCTTGTCGGGCCACGCGCAATATAGGGTTCCGTGGTACCGCTAGTTTTTGATAATTTTTGTATGGTCAATGAATGTACATTTATAGCGTGTTTTACACTACTAACAACATCATCTTAGTTACGTTCAAAGGAATTTGAACGAAAAGTTCTTTTATACTTCGCCGAATACATTTTTTTAGTTGATCGACAATTACTCAAAAACTTATGAAGTCTTCTTAGCCGTCATAGTTTTCCTTTTAAATTTAGTATATTTCCTACTCCCGTGAATTTTTTCACATATCCAGAAGCAACTGTTTAGCTGGTAGAAGGGGGGGACACTGGACTCTTCACTCTCACAACGATTTTTCCACTTTAAAACTTCATATTTCACAAACGGATCCCTAAATCGGAAAATGATCTGGAAATACTCGTAATATTTTTAAAAAATCTATCCAACGACACCTCACACGGCGGGGTGGACGCGAAAAAAAAAATCATCCCCGCTTGATGTGTAGGGGAGGTACCATAAAAAATATATTTTTTAATGATTTTATATACCATTTTGTTGGCATCATTAATATGTGTATTCATGCCGAATTACAGCTTTGCAGGTCCTATAGTCTCTGAGCAAAACCGCGGACAGACAGACGGACAGACGGACGGACAGACCGAAACTATAAGGGTTCCTTGTTGACTACGGAACCCTAAAAAGAAACATAACCTCAAAAAATGTTTAAAAGCAGGTGCCGACAAAAAAAAGTATTAGATCAGATTCAACAACAAACTGGATGCAAAATCACTTTAAAAGACTTGATTAATTTAACAAGGAGGACTGAAAAATTAATTAAAAAAACATGTAACTTCAGTAGTTCTAAATAAAAAATGCTTTTCCTAGTCAATTCATGATTTTTAGTGTTCCATGCTCAAAGGGTACAACGGGACCCTATTACTAAGACTTTAATGTCTCCTGGCTGCATCTCAAGAACGGTAATAGCTAGAGAGTTAAACTTTTCACAGATTATGTATTTCTGTTATCGCTATAACAACAAATACTAAAAACAAAATAAATTAAATACCCATACAACAAATGTGTTTTTTTTTTGCAATTTTTGCTCAATATAGGTTATGTTAATATAGGTAAGTACTAACTTGAAATGTTTACAAAATACACAGTTGTATTTTTACTTCAATAGTTAATAATAAAATTGCAATAAATTATTAAGGGTGGCAAAAAAAAACACAATTTCTTGCCTATTTTGCTCTATAATGGTACGGAACCCTGAGTGCGCGAGTCAAACTCGCACTTGGCCGATTATTTTTAAATTCCTATTCCATGTTGTTTAATGTAATGTAAGTTAGACGGCCAGTGTCGGTAGCCAATTCAGAAACCAGCACCGGCATCCTTGTCGGCAACCAGCGCCGGCAGCCTATTCGGCAACCGACGCCGGCAGCGGAGGCACCCATTTATGGTCATATACACAAGCATCTGGTAGCTAACTGTTCAAAATTACCGTTATTGGTACTCTTAAGTCATATCGTGCTAAATTAGAAAAAAAATATTTTTAGAGGTGTGGTATCCCGACGACCCGCCCCGACATCCAGACGTGATAAAAATCCTGAAGCTGACACCGCACATGCTGATACTGAACCACTGCTCCGAAGTGGGGAACGGGGGGATCTTCTCCCTCATCCTCCGCCGGTCTCCGTCCAGGGTGCAGAGGTGGGAGTGGTACCAGTACCAGAGGCAGTTCAACCACTTCGACCTGCCCCGCGTGTATAGACAGTTCGCTATTTGTTCCGGAAACGTCAGTTGTTGTTTAAATATGGTTCTGTACGCTGTCGCCATTTTGATTTTGTATTATTGTAAAATTTAATAAAGTTGGTTGTTACATAATGGGTTTATACCATAAAGTTAATATACCTAGCGGAATAGAGCAACAATCTCGAGCTGTCAAACGAAACCGAAATTGGTTTACATCTGCGTGTAAAAATATGTGTACGTATACACTTACACAAGCATAATCGAACATGAATTCTATGAGATTAAATTGTCAACGTGCCGATAAGTGCCGACTGGACGTCAAAAAAAGAGTTCTGCTGTCATGTATCACACGTCTTTTTTTACCACGCAGTCGGCAGTGTTACTGATAGTGACATCTCGCTTGCTCAGGCTCAGGCCTTTGTTTCTCTATTCAGGGCCTGATTAACCCTTAGGCTAATTAGGCTGCAGCCTAGGGCGCGAGGATTGGGGGGGCGCTGAAATCGTGTCTTCGCATGCATCTATATCTAGATCATTGCATCTACCCTACATATTTCAACTAGACCGAGACAAAACATTAAAATTAAATGCGCTTGAGAGTCCCTGATTCTACCAATAAATATTGAAATTTTAAAAAGCGCGCGTACAACAAACTCTGACTTGTTACTCGAATCGGTCGTATCGATTGTATCGTATTCTATTCTTTATCGTCTAGGTTGCATTGTTGAAATTCCCATACAAAATAATCTTCACGTATACGCGCGTTCCTGTTAGGCGAATTAAACAAAACTCGCACTAGGCACTCAGCGCAGCTTGCTGCGCGCAATAAAACACATCAACGATGTGCGGGGACTCCCCGGTAGTAATGGGAATTAATGATATTTTCAATTAATTTCAATAACATGCAAATTTTGATGTCACAGCATGCTAAGTATTATTGATTTGCATTTACTAAAATCGCGTCATCGTGAATTATCGGTTCGCATCGCACCGCTCGCGTAGAGTATTATTTCGCATCGAGTGAAAAATAGCAATTCATTGAGGTGACGCCGCGTTAAAGTAAAAAAACCGTGTTGGATATTAAAACATATCCAACACGGTTTTTTTGATTGCTTGTTTTTTGTTTGTGCCGGGCCGGCCTCTCATAGAAAACAAGCAATGGAACAGCAAAAAATGGAAAGGGCGTAAGCGACAAAATGGTTTTTGTCGCGTAATTTAAAAACCATAAATACATTTCATATAAGCTATGGGCAAATTAAAGTGTATGCTTGAACCAATCTATGTACAAATTTTGGAAGCTTAAATCACTCTCCTCTGTTGGCAAAATAGGAATCCCTTTTTTTTACGGAGGTCTTTTTGATTGATTATTCTGTGTTATAAAAGTTGACCAATCGTGTTATGCTATGGGTAATTCAAAGACAAATACACGATGAATACTGACAATGAACTTTAATTTCTTAGCTTTAGTCATTGCTGAGAAAAATCGATATCGCTACAGCCAAATTATCAAGGCGTTTGGCGCAGTTTTTTAAATCTGACACCCAGGCTGAGCATTCTATTTCTGCTAGAACCCCAAAGGGTTTGTTGCAGTTAATAAACATTTTTAATATTTCATGCATGTTCCCGAATGTGGAGATAATATTAAGATTTTTTTTGACAATGAGTGTTACCAACTGCAGCGGCGAAAGGTCTTTTTCAGCACTTAAAAGAGTAAAAAATTACTTGCGCTCCACACTCCGCCAGCAAAAACTTGCAGCTCTCTCGCTAATGTACCATCGAGGAAGTTGATTCCTAGGCAACTGACGGACCTGCGTCATTTGGTCGGCTTATGTCAATTCAATGTTAGCTGTGATCGATCTGATGGGTTTGACTTAACGCGACCAAATTACTTAGGTCCGCCATCTGCCTAGGAATCAACTTCTTTGATAGTACATAGAAAGTGATTTTTTACAAACTATTAAATTTGAAAAAATTGTGGAAAGTAATCTAATAAAAGTAATCTAATAATAATTACTTGATTACTATAATTTTCAAATAAATCATTAATCAGTTGCAAAAATGTTTCACTTGTATGATGCCACTCCTCTTTTTTTTTAACATTTAATTTTTATTTTTTCTCTAGAGTAAATATTTAAAAAATACTCAAGTCGAAGCAACTTCACACACTAGATGACCACGCTCATGGTCAATGGCAATGGCAACTAAGTTGTCTATAGAAACTTAGCCAATACAAGTCATGCGACCAAACACGGCATGGATTTGGTTTTCTACTTGGTAGCCTGCAGACACTTGTCATGATTTTGGTCTTATAACGCGTGAGGTACTTTGCCTTTATGTACGGTCAGCTTAAAAAATGGTTTGCCACCCTTAGGTCGAATGTCATGTAGATTAAAGGACAACGTTAGTTTCGCTTGCAGACTGAAAACTTTTATAGGTAGTATAAACCATGTTAAAATTTTCACACTACTACTTTAATCAGTTACTACTTTTTAGGCCGTCCGTAACACACCTAGCGGGGGCGCGTCCCAATAATTAGCCTAGGGCGGTCAGAACTCTTGATCAGTCGCTGTCTCTATTCCGCTAGGTATATTAACTTTATGGTTTATCTATACTAATATTATAAAGCGGAAGAGTTTGTTAGTTTGTTTGTTTGTTTGTTTGAACGCGCTAATCTCAGGAACTACTGGTCCGATTTGAAAAATTCTTTCAGTGTTATATAGTCCATTTATCGAGGAAGGCTGTAGGCTATATTTTATCACGCTAAGACTAACAGGAGCGAAGAAATAGAGGAAAATGTGGAAAAAACGGGGGGAAATTATTTGAAAGGGCTTATTTGAACGCGCTAATCTCAGGAACTACTGGTCCAATTTGAAAAATTCTTTCAGTGTTAGATAGCCCATTTATCGAGAAAGGCTATAGGCTATATTTTATAACGCGAAGACTTATAGGAGCGAAGAAATAGGAGAAAATGTGGAAAAAACGGGGGAAATTATTTGAAAGGGCTTATCTCACGAACTACTAGAGCAATTTTTCTGTTATTTGGGTAAGATAAGAAGTAGACCACGTGAAGGATCATAGGCTATTTTTTGTAGACTGATTTGTCTGTGAAATATCTAATTTACGCGGGCGAAGCCGCGCGGAACGTCTAGTACTTTATACTTACCTGATTTTGTTTGTTAGAAATTTTTTAATTTAAGTTCTAGTTAATCCGAATAAAATAATAATTACTAGTATGGTGTAGCTCAGTAGAAAAAAAACATAACAATATAATATTATTATTTGTGTTCAAAACAACTAGGGTTCCTCTGTCTGTCCTCTGGAAGTCTGAACGCAAGTACGTAATTTTTTCTAGTAACTCATTTCTTTTTAACCGACTTCCAAAAAGGAGGAGGTTATATGTTCGGCTGTGGATATTTTTATTTTTTTTGTATGTTCAACGATTACTCCGCCGTTTGTGAACCGATTTTCAAAATTTTTGTGTTGTTATATTAGGTTTCACTCCAATTTGGTCCGATTTTCACAAAAGTGGTAATCTGATGGGAGAATTCCTCAAAATTTATATGGAAACATATGGTGATTTTGGTTTTGAGTGGATTTCAACAACTTGCATTTTTTATATAATTTTGGTGGAAATATTTGTTTCCACCAAAATTAGAGATTAGGTGTTTACGGGAAACTGGTACGACAACCACCACCTAGACGAAGTAGCTTGTGACAGAATGAAGTGAATGGCGTATTTTTTATGCTTCAAGAATCAATGGTATTTTGTAAAAATAATGTTTTACACACCCTCTTACCCACCAAAATTGGAATTTGCGAGAAAAATAATCTTTAAAAAAAAACTACGTACACTAAAGTTAAGACTTATAACACATTAACTTAACTATAAACAAACCAAAACTCTACCGATATTCAAAATAACAACATGATATTATTGCCACAAGTAGGATAATTCAAGTACACCAAAATTGCATAAAATCGGGGGTTTTGTGATAAAACGGTTTTCTTTCATTTCTGGCTGGAAACTGGTACGACCCAGCCCACAGCCACCTCCTAAACGGGTTAGCGTGTGGCTGAATGAAGTAAATGGCGTATTTTTTATGCCTAAGGGATCAATGGTATTTTGTAGAAACAACGTTTCGTAAATGAGACCAAAATTGGTAAAATGTCCGCGACAGACCTAAACTGTGTCATAAAAACTCAACTACAGAAGTACTCTAACTACTAGTACTCTAGAGCTACCGCACACCTGAGACACGACTGTCTTAAGACAGACTATCGCATAATAAAATGCACTAGATGCGCACATTTGAGACAAAACGTCTCATAGACAAAGTTGTCTAATGCGCCCCGCGACAAGTCTGACTAACGACTGTCGGCTTCCCTTTGAAGTGTATGCGAGCGCGCACATCTAAGACAAAACTGTCTAGCCACAATAGACATAACTACCAGTAGTTCAACTCAGGGCTCGGAAACCTGGTTAATCTTCGCGATCCTGTTCGTTAGAAACGCCATACATTTCCAAAAGAGCTTTTTCATTTCGATTCCGCTCTGAACGGACCGAAATTATTTCTGGTTTTGTTCTAAGAGCAAAATTAAATTGCTCACTGCTCAAAATACCGTTTAGAACCGTTCGCGGTTATGTTCGCCCCGCCCACTCATACACACCACGACCATCACCCATTGTCCACACATAAACAAGTTATGGCCTATTGGCTATTAGATGGTGCACTAGAAAAGGATAGATGATATCACTGCACTAGTTACTTTCCGCGAGAAATTAACCAGGTAATTTCAGAAGCAATACCGCTCGCATCTCTATTTCGCTCCGAACGAACACTTATCCAAAAACCTGGTTATAGAGCGTTTTAACCTGCTTAAAACAATACCGGTTCCGAGAGTTACTTTCCGCGAGAAATTAACCAGGTTAATTTCAGAAGCATTACCGCTCGCATCTCTATTTCGCTCCGAACGAACACTTATCCAAAAACTTGGTTATAGAGCGTTTTAACCTGGTTTAAAAAATACCGGTTCCGAGAGTTACTTTCCGCGAGAAATTAACCAGGTTAATTTCAGAAGCAATACCGCTCGCATCTCTATTTCGCTCCGAACGAACACTTATCCAAAAACCTGGTTATATAGCGTTTTAACCTGGTTAAAAAAATACCGGTTCCGAGCTCTGGACTTCGACTGCAAAGAGACGGACAGGTTTCAATATATTATGTCAAATTCGTCGGGTTTCACTAAGATTATGAATGGAATGTGCCTCGCGCTGGCTGATATAATTTATTTTTAAATACTTATAGATTTCAAAATTAGATTCTGACAATTTTAATCAGATGTGCCAAAACATAAACAATAATACGACCAAAAAGAGAAACACGTCCAGCGATCCAAGTACCTACTATCTTTCCCGTCGAGTCTTTCCCGTTTATTTTTGAAGTTATTTTTATCCGAATGAGAACTTTTCTATCTACATCTATAAAATCTTTCAGAACTGCTCGCAATAGACGCAAAATATATTTTTCAGTAACGTTTTAATTTCGTCGTTTTTAATTGTATTGATATACAACTTGTTATTTGTAATATCTAAGTTGTAAACATAAATTATTTCAAATTGACGTGTTTCACATCCCGTTTTTAACGTGTTTAACATGTTTAACATCCCAGAGAAATACAGTAATAGGAAACCCTAATGCCTGTAATATGTTATAGTTTTAGGTTCGTAGTGACAAGTTAACAACCCTAGCGATTTTTGTCATAATACGTCAAATTTAAAAATTTCTAACTTCTAAGTCGGCATACTCTATAACTCTGTCTACTCTGTCCGGGCGTTCTCTACTGTTTAATATACAATTGTATGCGTTGCGTCATCGTACTCAAGACAGTTTTGACTTGGTGTGCGCCACGTGATAGACACAACTGTTTCTCTTTAATCGTAAGACTGACTTGTCTATGTGAAACAAGATTGTCTAACTACAGTCGTGTCTCCAATGTGCGGTCGCACTTAGTTTTACTTTTAAAATCAAAAATGAAAATCTTATGTTAAAAAAATAGGATAGTTTTCAGCCTTGCCGCGCAAAAAAGCGGTTTGGGAAATCCAGTCTTTTATGAGAAGTATCCTAAGCATATGCTACCAAAACGCAAGATTTTGCACCAAGGTATACTATGGATCCGAAGATACTAAGAGACCTCCGGATTATCCGGAAAGCATATGCTACTATGCAAATTACATTCATCATCATCATCATTACCACGTCAGGGTCACTAATGTCACATGGTTGTATAAGGATACAAATTGTAATAAGATACGTAGAATATACGCGATGGTTTACTATAGGTAAGTACCTAACTAAAAAGAGTGAAATTATTATTTTTTAACAAAAAATTAAAACCGACTTCCAAGGTAAAAACAATAATAACATACTTATAATATGAACTAAAAAGTATTTAATAATTTTTCCTATCTAGACTACTAGATAGGAAAAATTATTAAATACTGTTTAGTTTAGTAGGCACTAGCCTTTTTCCGAATTCGGCTAAACCTCAACTATTTCTGTATTCAATCTTCATAATTTTGAAGTCGGTGCCAGTTCCAAAAGTTTCAAATATTCTGTCAGAGAACTGAAGATTCAGCTATCTGGTACCTACCGACTTCAAAATGATGAAGATTGAGTACAGAAATAGTTGAGGTTTAGCCGAATTCGGAAAAAGGCACTACTAGATAGGAAAAATTATTTAATACTTTTTAGTTCATATTATAAGTATGTTATTATTGTTTTTACCTTAGAAGTCGGTTTTAATCTTTTGTTAAAAATAATAATTTGCATAATCTCTTTACTGCTTGACATAAGCAGTACCCAATAAATATCTTATTTAAAAAAAGATTTTTAATGCTATTTACGTCACAATCTTTAACCAATATCACATAAAATCCCTCCTAGACATGCTCTCGACAACAATCTCAAGGTTGCATCTTGTTAATGGCTCTTGTCAATATAATGTGTTCAGTGAAAAGAGAGAATGTTTAAAATGTTTCTATCCGAAACTTTGAAGCTAAAGTCGGTAGAGGATAGGTAGAAGTTTAGGGATTAGGTGATAACGATGGTACTGAACAGTCGCTTAGTTTAAAAAAAACAAAATGTATGTATGTGATATGCTAATTAATAAAATATTTGTTTTCATGTATGTATGGCTAGTGCCCAATGCCCATTTTAATAAAACTAGAGATCGCCCAATGGTCGAAATTCGACCTTAGTTTTAACGACATTAGGTCTACTATAGGTCTACCAGAATCTGATGGCAATTTTTGACAGCAGATTTTTAAAAAATATCCTTGATCATTGGATAAATTTTTATATTTGCATGTTTAACACACAGAATCAGCCGCTATAAGAAAAAAAACTGATCAAAATGTTTTATTCCAATTACCCCCGTATTGCTAGAGTCATTTTATTTTCTCACTTTTTGCCATCAGATTTTGGTAGACCTATAGATATCAGTTAGCATACTTACAAAAACTGCAAAAACAGCAGGCTGTTTTAAAGCTTCATTGACTTATTTTTAGTCATAGCTACAATATAACTACCTAAGCTAAGTAACTAAATGGGTAAGTATAATAATTGTTATTGTTTAGCAAAAATATTAAAGTTGTACATAGTTAAGTACAGCAACATCAGAACTCATTGTTTCAAGAATTATTTAAAAAAAAAATCTTAATTGTATGAGGTATTTAAACAAAACACTCACAGACTATTGTCATAGGACAAAATGTCATTGACATACAAAAAGTTCCCCGCTCACCGGGCAAGACGAGTGAATAATTACTCAATACAGCTAACGCTCGAATATGTTGACATAACGGTACCGCGCGAAGTTGGCACAAGTTGCCGAGCAACGTACCGACGGGGGACGGGGCAGGGACGCGACGGAGCGGAGACTTTAGTCCGCGTCGAGCATTTACTCCGTACTCATGTCGCTCGAAATCGACTGTTTGAAGCTGATAGCAGCTGTTAAGGAACGGGCTCCCTTGTACGATTTGAACACGAGAGAGCATAATGATCGAGTTCACAAGAAGCAGTTGTGGATTGAAGTATGTAAGGAGGTTTTTACACCTGCCGTATGGGAGTCGCTATCTGTTGACGCACAAGGCCGCAACGGTGAGTGTTATCTAGTATTTAGTTACAACTTACAAACATGCCACGAGTCACGAGTCTTAACTCTTAAGACTATTTTGTTTCCAATGATTTTAGGCGTCGATTTTATTATCAATGTTTTGAAATTTGTCAATATCCAATACATTTATAGGTCTACCAGAATCTGATAGCAATTTTGACAGCAGATTTTTAAAAAATATCCTTGATCATTGGATAAATTTTTATATTTGCATATTTAACACACATAACAGAATAAGAATAAGCCACTATAAGAAAAAAAAAAACGGACCAAAATGTTTTATTCTAATTACATTACTTTTTGCCATCAGATTCTGGTAGACCTATATTTTCTCACACATACATTAATATTATTTAGATTATTATCAAAAGGGTAGTTATAGCACCAATATTTTAATTTGTACCTAACTACATAGGTTTCATTATTAAAAAATATTACAGTTAAGTTATTGTAAAACCAATATTGTGGTTTTATTACCCTATCTATAGGTAAAGTACAGGGAGGCCGGAGGACATGTAACATAATAGTATTTTAAAAAGATAAAACCGACTTCAAAATTGTACGTAATTGACAACATTTCAAATATTTTTTGGACTTGTTTTATGACGAAATATAAAAGTAGGGGTTAAATTAGGGAACCCATATTTTTTATTTTTGAAAATGTGGTCATTTTCATTTATAAAACTTGGTTTTTAATTCTGATCATTCTAAAATGACTTAAGCGCCAATTGACGTCATTGGTACGGTTGAACAACAAAATACCTTTGCACGTCATATCTGATTTCTTAAAAAAAACTGTCAGTACTGTCACTGACTTTGTGGTACTTTACTTTGAGGTTATTGAATACGTTACGTTACGTTTTATCCTAAAAGCAAAGGTGTGTATCGTATTCTGCCGTACCAATGACGTCACAAGTGGATTTTTCGTTTTAATTTTTTTTCTCGGAAATTAATGATTAAAAAAATCTGTAATTTTTTTTTAGGACTTCGAAAATAAAAACAACGAAAAGGTATTTTTTTTTATTTTTGATGATTAATTAAATGAAATATTGTGAATTGAGAATTAAAATTCCCTATCTCAAATGCTACTGAACCGATTTTGATGAAACTTGCAGCATTCCCTAAGTTAAACAATACCTAGTACAATAAAAAAGAATTACTTAAGACGCTCCCCCTACGGAGATGCCGTAATTTACCGTTTTTAGAGCCTTATTAACTCATAATTTGATAGCTACAAAATTATAATAAAAATACAGCAATAATCTTCAGTATATGAACGTTCCTTTCATAGATATTAATTTCCTATTTTTGTTTTTTATACTCATGATATCAGGCTCTTCCAAAGTAATACCAATTTATTTAAATTCAAGCATACATTCAGCATCTCCCTAGTACTTACAAATTACAATTATTTGAAACACACGCCAATAGATCGACAATTTCAGTAACTACTACTAGACGTTTGAATTTTTTTTTTAGGTCAATTTTGAACTAAGATAAGTAAAAAAAAAAAAGGATTTTGGCGCGATCTCGGCAACGCGGCAAATGTATGGTCAATGTCGTTTGCTGAGGGGATGGCCTTAAATCGGATTTGTAGTTTCGGAGATATGCGAACATATAAAAACATACATACATACATACATACAAACATACATCGTTTCGGTCGGTCGGTTAAAAATATGCTCAATCAACGTAGTAGGATATTACAATAATTATTATTGTTTTTGTTACATTAACTGCGCATAATTTGTAAGCCATCATATTTTATGTTACCATTGTTTGACACTATAGGGGCCGGGCACCACGCTGGATTATTCCATTACAACCTGTAGGCTGTAGAATAAAAATCGGTCAAGTGCGAGTTGGACTAGCGCACGAAGGGTTCCGTACCATTATATAGAAATTTGTATGGGGGCCCCTATTAATTATTATTAATTTTACTCAAATGTTATAATTAATTATTAAAGTACAATTAATATAATTGAGGATTTCCTGAATATTTAAAGTGCCTAGTTGTTGCCGTTATTGATATCGAGCGAAAAAGGCCAAAAAAATCATGTTTGTTGTATGGGAGCCCCCTTAAATATTAATTTTATTATGTTTTTAGTAAATTTGTTGTTATAGCGGCAACAGAAAAAACAATCTGTGAAAATTTCAGAAGTCTAGCTGCATCGGTTTTCGAGATACAGCCCGGAGAGGCACAGACAGATAGACAGACGGACAGACATCGAAGTGTCAGTAATACTAGGGTCCCGTTTTTACCCTTTGGGTACGGAAGTCGGAACCCTAAAGAAAGTAACAAAAACTTATATTCAGCTGTCTGCTCCCGTAATGCTGGCTTCTCACGGCGCGTAAAATCACGAGCCGCGCCGCGCCGAGCCGATTTGTACGAGCGAGCACGAGACAACAGGCGAGTCCGCGCTACCCGTTCTCACGGCGCGTAATATCACGAGCCGCGCCGAGCTGCGCCTTTGAAGTTACCGGCTACAATCGGATCGGACGCGTCCTGCTCGAGCTAGCCCGCATTACTATAGTTTTTTATGCTGGCTTCTCACGGCGCGTAATATCACGAGCCGCGCCGCGTCAGCTCGAGCAACGCGCCGTGTGAAGGTAGTGGCTCGAGGTGGCGCGGGTTGGCTCGAGCAGGCGTGGCGCGTCCGATACGATTGAAGTCAGTAACTTCAAAGGCGCGGCTCGGCGCGGCTCCAGCAGCTCGTGATATTATGCGCCGTGAGAACGGGTAGCGCGGACTAATAGTCTGTTAGCTCCTGCTCGCTCGTACAAATCGGCTCGGCGCGGCGCGGCTCGTGATATTACGCGCCGTGAAAAGCCATCGTTACGCAGCGTATATAAGTGGTCAAGGTCCGCTGTCTTTGTCTGTCATAATATGACTGTTCCAACGTGCCAAAAAAAGACAAGCAGTATAATAATTAATTGTTGTATAAATATTGATATTAGTATTGTTACTATTATATTTTGATAGATAAATGCCTATCGCTGGCGCTTTATGTGAGACCAATGCTTATTCGATGTTTTTTACTGTTTGCAGAAATAGAAGTACAAAAGAGATGGATAAACTTGAGACATTGCTTTAGAAGAGACGTTAAAAAGCAGAAATCGTTGCCGCCCGAGGAACGTGACAGGAAGAGAAGAAAATATATTTACTCCGATGAACTCGCATTTATCTTGCCCTTTCTTAAAAACGAAAACGAGTCTTCTGAACCGAGCGAACCAAGGACTTACAGTGGCGATGTTGTCATCGATGCCAACAAATTGATACCCGCGGTCAAAACACGACCACCCATATACGACGCGACTATGAAAGAGTATTCTGATCTCGATTTGAAGAAAACTCTATGGGACGAGGTGTGTCGGGAGGTTTTTACTCCTGCAGTTTGGGAAGCGCTGTCAGAAAAGGAGCAAGCTTCACACTGTAAGTATTATTTGAGACGTTTATTAAATAATAGTGTTATTAAAAGGTTCGTAAAAGGAAGCCTTACTTTAACCTTGAGGCGCTAATTGAAAATTGAAATCTATGCCTCCGGACTCCGGAGTGCGAACAACTTTAAGATCGCTCGGCGAAACTGCCCCTCGCTCGCTAAATAGACGTAGAAATCGAGTAATGTGCCATTCTCCCTTCCATTCTGTCCCGAAGTCGTGTGTGGCTTATACGATTAATCTAGTTTAGATGCATACCATTAATATTCATTACTTTAATTTCAGTACATGAAGTACGGAAAAAGTGGGTTAATCTGAGACATTGCTTCCGACGAGACATCATGACCCAGATAAAGATGGAGTCCGAAGGGAAAAAAAAGAAAAGGAAATATATTTACTACGACGAACTTTCGTTTCTGCTGCCTTTTTACACGCACAACGAAAGCGAGACCATATATCTCGAAAACGATGCTGCAGCATCAGCTGATAGCAATACAGATGTGTCTGATAACGAGGAAGGAAGGAAAGAGAAGTATAGTACATTCCCTGAAGATACAGACGATAGTCAAAATCCACTTTCCCAAGACTCAGATAACGAAAAAGAAAGCTGCGACGAACTGTTTCTAAGATCTCTAGTCCCGTACGTGAACAAAATCCCCGAGGATAAAAAGTTGGAATTCAGAGTAGAAATTATAAAATTATTTTTAAATTTTAAGCAGTCGTTACAGAATGGCCCGGTATTGAGTAATGGATGTTATTGTCGAAGCTTGAAACTTAAGCAATCCTCAGACTCTTTTGAATGAAGTTTTTCGGTCTTCGATTGAAGAGTTTAAGTCAAACCTAGGAAAGAGTAATTTGGTCAAAGGAAAACATAGCTTTGATAAAATCACGGGTTTGACTAGTCAAACCCGTGTAGTTAGTTAGTTACTCGTAAGTCGTAGATAACACAATGTAAATCTTACATTTTGCCATACTGTGAGGTGTGACGTAACCCAAATCCCAATGTGAGTTGAATCAGTTGAACAATGATGATAATTTATGTCAATGAGAAAGTGGTCCTTTAATTTGTTATATAAGTAACATGAAGATTTTAGGTTTAGGTTTTGCTTATGTACTTAATGTTCTTCCACTGAATCGTATTCGGCCTGTATTTACGCCCCGTACGTAGGTAGGTAGGTAGGTAGGTACTAATACCAAATTAAAATATATATTTCTGACAATGAAACATACGAATCAATACCAAAGTACAGTCCGATACCGATTCCGTGGATGCGCAGCTTTAAACTGTTGAATATGAATAAAGCGTTTAAATTAAAACTATCTTATTCTACTTACATAATTTATGAAAAGAAACCGACACCATTATTCAACTCAACACCATAACCTGTTATAGTGTTGAGTTGAGTACAGTTAATCCTGATTAAAACTAAGATGCATTTCGAATTATTCCATAGGTAAAGTACAAAATCCGTACTAATATTATAAACGCGAAAGTGTGTCTGTCTGTTTATCTGTCTGTATGTCTGTAACCATACACCCCTAAACCGTCGAACCGATTGCTGAAATTTGGTATGGAGATCCGATTGAGTCCCGGGCAAGGACATAGGATACTTTTAAGGCGACGCCTTGATAATTTGGCTGTAGCGATATCGATTTTTCTCAGCAATGACTAAAGCTAAGAAATTAAAGTTCATTGTCAGTAGACCCTTAAAAAATAGAAACATCATGTCTTTGTCTTTGAATTACCCATAGCATAACACGATTGGTCAACTTTTATAACACAGAATAATCAATCAAAAAGACCTCTGTAAAAAAAGGGATTCTAATTTTGCCAACAGAGGAGAGTGATTTAAGCTTCCAAAATTTGTACCTAGATTGGTTCAAGCATACGCTATAATTTGCCCATAGCTTATATGAAATATATTTATGGGTTTTAAATTACGCGACAAAAACCATTTTGTCGCTTACGCACTTTCCATTTCTTGCTGTTCCATTTCTTGTTTTCTATAAGAGGCCGGGCCGGCCTCTTATAGAAAACAAGCAATCTAAAACATATCCAACACGGTTTTTTACTTTAACGCGGCGTCACCTTAATTCCGGAATAATGTACGATTCTCGTGCGATAAGCAAATTTTGGCGCAACGGAGTTGCAGGCGTCATCTAGTACTTTATAATTAAAAATACTTTATACCATCTCAGAATAGGCATGATGACTATTTTTTTTCTTATTGGTAATTGAAAGACCCTTAAAAAATAGAAACATCGCTGAAAGAATGACTCTGATAGCTTAAAAATTCACCAAGATATGACAATTCAAACATCTCATAAAATAGACCTGCCCGAAACGCTCCATACAAAGTGCTACGAAAGAATGACGTCACACTTTCGTAGTTTGTACGCATCGGGAGAGAACTTTGTTCGATAGGTTCGATAGGTTCGATAGGATTGCGTTTATGAAAGTGGTTTCATAACAAAAGTTGCTTTTAATTGCATAAGTTATCGAATGGTATACAAATATTAAGAAATTTAATTGAAAAAAAATTCGACTTGATTATCCAACTTTGAAGGCGCATAACAAAAAAAAAATACAAATGCTATCGAGCTGAAATTTTGGGAACACTTATTTTTTACCGTGATTTCTTTATTTTATTAACAAAATTCGCTAATCTTTGACCTTGTCATCATCCCTATTAAATGTTGCATTATCCCACTATTTACGTCTTTTATTCGTCATTTAGGTCTCGCTGACATGAGTTACACATACTCTTGGATTCAGGTATAAGCTGAACATGACTAATTAATAGTTAGGAGTCAATAATGTCCAAGTCTTTAAGGAGTCTTGATTATGACGGATGAGGACGAGGTACCTAATTAGGGTAAATCCTGTCGACGTGACCTTTTAATTGCGGGCCGCGAATATTACATCAGCGGTAGCCGGTAAGTGAGGATGTGCCCTATGACATAGATGAGGTTAAGACAGACAACTAGACAGGAACTCACGAATTACAATTACTACTAATTAACCTACGGTGGATGTGTGTTTGGGTGAATGATGAAATGTCTTGGGAAAAGTCTACGTCCCACGCCACCTCTGCCTTTGAGATTTTGGCTACGTTTTTGTAAGCTAACGCTAAGTAATTTGATACTGGTAGATAGACTAATGAATAGTTAAAACACTGTATTTTTTATAAGTTCGAGAAATACTGTCTCTCACTATTTTTCACGTTCACGTGTTGTAGTTCCTGTGTATGTACACGATGTCGGCCTGCGGTCAGTCCGTCCGACCGGATCAATCGACCTTTTCGGATATGTGTACCGGCTTAATGTTTTGTAAGGAAGCCCTAGCCAGTATATAAAGTATTAAGTAGGGATTTGGATGACTGATGACGATCTTCAAAAGTTAACACGCAAGTAAAGCGAAAAGCCGTTGGGAATAGAGCACAGACTACTTAGAAGAACTAACGTTGAATAGAGTTAGCTCGCGTGTTTTCCCAAACGCTACAGCAGAAAAAGCGCAGAAAATGCGCTGAAAACGCCCATGTCTGAACGCGCCGTTATAGGAACCCATAGGAACCCGAACCCACCGACTTTTATTATGCAGTTGCTGAAATTCAGGGATGTATTTTACTATTTTTACTAAGTGTTATGAAACAAAGAGATAATACTTTAAGGCAGGGGTCACCAATTAGTTTCGCTCGAGGTCCATTTTAAGAAATGATATGACCTTCGCGGTCCACACATTTCATAAAAAATATATTTAACAAAGGTAATTACGGAAATTACAATAGGTATTTATTTACATGTCAATGAGAAAAGTGACAATTTTTGTAGCTAATTATCTCTCTGATGTTTGGAGTGAAATTGGTGCAAGCTATTGATCCTGGAGATGTTCATCAGTAAGTCCAGACGGAATTTATTTTTAACAAAGTTCATCTTCGAAAATACTTGGTCCGCACACAATGTGTCGGCGGTCCGGATGCGGACCGCGGTCCGCCATTTGGTGACCCCTGCTTTAGGGTATGTATTAGTCCCCTGTGTATATTATATTATAGAGTTCACTGTGAAAGTAGCAGTGCTGAAAGATAAAACTTTTAAACTTTTGTATGAGCAAATTCATGACACTGGGGCGCAAAAGTTTGATAATTGTCGTCGCTAAAATATTCAGGTCAACTTGGGGAAGACCGGCATACTTTATTTGAAGTTGGCTTTGAGTTGGCTCCTATTACTTTTGTAATGACTCTAGAAAGACGGTGTTCACAGTAGATGACAAAGTAATCTTTTATAAACCTAATACAGACGTCAGATGTCCCCACGTATTAATTGTGTGGCAAATATTATAGTTGATATTTCAAAGAAACATCAAACATCTTGTAGACGGACTTTCCTAGTCTTCCGTCAAGTCCGTCTAAAGGCGATTTTCGACATCGTATATGTACACTAAACAGACCAAAAACCAGATAGTGACATCTGTAAGGAGGTATTGAAAAAGAAACTATACTGTTATAATCTTAAAGCCTCATTTAATTTTTATTGAGAAAAAAAAATTGGGGCAAGTCCGGCATGTGTTTGGGTTCAGTGCTATCAAACATTTTTTTGACATGGGTAATCCGTAATTTAAAATAAAACAACGCTGTTAATTAACATATTTACTTATAAAGTTATGAGTCTAAAATCATAATTTTCGGTGGTGGAGGTCAGGTTTCGAGGGCACTTGTGAACCAGGCCACTTTAAATTTTGTTGGTTCAAACTTATTAAATCATTTTTTTGCAAAAAAATTAACATCTAGCAGATCTGGCATCTCTTCATGACATGTATAAATGTGAAACGAATAATTATGGCAGTATGTAGAAGTTAATTTTACAAGTTTTTTTGTTTACGATACAGGGGGTAGACGAGGAAACGGATCACCTGATAGTAAGTGAACTACCGTCGCACTTGAACACCTGTAACACCAGATGAGTTTAAAAAAGGATCTTTTCGTGCAGTAAAATTTGGGCAATGCTATCTAGTAGGTTTGAAAAGGTTGACAATATCTGATTGGAGGCAAGACCGGCATATGACGGCCTTTCCTTATGCAAGCTAGACGGACTTCCCCACTATTGCACTTTTAGGTTCGAAATATTTTGCAGGTTATAATAACCAAAATAAAGCGATATTAACGAATTGAACACCAGTAATAAGTAAAAGGATCACTAAATTACTTACGTAATCCAAGAAACTCCAAAAACTCCTTCGTATTGCCACTTTTTTAATTTTTTTTGGCAGAGAGTTACACTCCGAATGCGAGTACAAAACGGGGAAAAAACATGCCGATCGTTTTTTTTGTAACAGGTAGTTAGTAGCGACATGTCTGTTTCTTAGATCAAACTAACTCTGCAATACTGTTTTACCCACTGAGCCATAATATGAAACTAGTCGTTTAAATATGGAAGTTATTGCCGCTAGATGGACTTACCCCCCAGACGGACTTCCCCAAGTTGACCTTTATACCTACATACATTATGTACGCCGCAAAGAAAAAATTGTAAACTTGAATTAGCCCAATAATTAGCCCATGTCTAGGGCTCGAAGCATCATTGAGAGAAGCCGGTCTCGGTAAAAAGGTAGTAAACGATACTTATTATGTTAATCTTCTGCGTGACAAATTGTATGATAAGTAGAGAGTATAGAGTCTGATGGAAAATTAAATTACTTTCTATACTGGTTGCAATTTTGTGATTTTAATTCACAGCCAATAAAAGAACATGTATGATGTAGCACTTAGCACATAGACTACCTACTAGTCACAATAATAATTAATTAATATGATATCAGCTATTGAATGAATATCTATTTAAATAAATAAATAGAATACAAAGCGTATTTCCCATTAAAAAATATGTCACAGTTAAGCAATCCCCTGATATTAACGTACTTTATGACTTACACATCTTTGCCTGTGGGTCGCGGTAAGCAAGGAGTTAATTAGTTTACATCTCAGTCTCATAGCGTCCGCCACACGCCACCGGCCACATCCAGCATTATCACGCGACATTCTCGCCGACAAAAACAAGGAAGAAAGTTCCTCTAAAATGTTCTCATTCCTGTGCCTTCTATTTCTCTGTTCCAACGCGGAAAGTGCTAGCTACCAGCGCTACGGGGAGTCCACACAGTACCCGAGCTATACTACAATCGCCAACCTCTACAATCAAAACCAGTATGGATACAAATCAAGCTATGGCAGTGATATCGCGCAGTTTCCGGAAGCGACCAGGTACCCGAATTATAAGCCCGGATACTCGACTATGAAGCCCGATAGTAGCTTGCAGTCCGGTTTCCCCCCGAGCTACAATAGCCGGGTAACCCCTGGGTTCGGTTTCGGGCAGAGCTACGGCTACGGTCAGAACACTGGCAGCTACGGTTCCAACTACGGCTCGGGGTACAACCAGGACTACTCTCAAAACTATGGCCAGGGGTACACCTCGTACGAGACACCTTTTATGAAGTACAACCGCGACTACTGCGTGAACAGGTCCCCTCAGACCGGGATCTGGGTGGACAGCCTCAAGGGGATGTGGTACGGAGTGGAGTTCATCCAGCATCTCGCCGGAGACGCGAGGGTGGACTACGTGCAGAGCTGCATCGTGATACACATCTCGGAGCCCTTGGACAGGGTATGTATGTAAGGGCAAAAACGGGACCCTATTACTAAGACTTCGTTGTCTGTCCTTCTGTCCGTCTGTCCGTCCGTCTGTCTGTCTGTCAGTCTCCAGGCTGTAACTCAAGAACGGTAATAGCTAGAGAGTTGAAATTTTCACAGATTATGTATATCTGTTGCCGCTGTAACAACAAATACTAAAAATAAAATAAATATTTAAGGGGGTCTCCCATACAAATAACGTGATTTTTTTGGCCTTTTTTGCTCTAAGTATATCAATAATGGCAACAAAAAAATTCAAGTACCTACCGGTACTTGAATTTTTCTCAAAGTACTTAGTTATATGTGTACTTTAATATTTAATAATAATATTAAAATAAAATAAAAAATTAAGGGGGGCTCCCATACAAAAAACACAATTTTTGGCCTAATTTTGCTCTATAATGGTACAGAACCCTTCGTGCGCGAGTCCTACTCTTATTTGGACGATTTTTTATTTTTATTCTGTCCCCTGCAGGTAAGTACAGTTTTGTTTGGGTTGATTTGAGATTCCTTTACCTTTATATTCTTGTAGGCTTTAAAACTAGTCTCTTGCCTTTTTTTTTTTGAGTTTCCTGATTTTAGAGTTATCTAAAGAAGATAAGAATGAAGTATATTTTTCTTTAGGCGCTAGTCTATAAAATTACAATATGGCAATAATTCTTCAACTATGATTGCCATTTCGTATCATACGGGGTAATATTTAATTTAAAGACAGCAGGCGTAGACAGCAAATAGTGGAGTGCCGCCGAGTTTTTAGTGGGTAGGGGTTACGTCCACTACCATCTTTCGGGCGCAGCAGAGACCCACATACTTGCGGGCAGGACCCCATCCCCCGCAAGATGCTTAAAAGCATTTTCTCGGCGAAAAAAAAAAAAAAGGCGTAGACAGCAAGAGACAGTACCAAAACAGTTCAATTGTTAATTATCAAAATGTCGAATAATCGCAACATTTTCAACAAAACAACAACAAAAACAGAGGGGTATTAAAAGTTTAACGTGTCTGTTTTGTGGTATTCTACCTCCTAAACCGATGAAAAGTTTTCAGTTATTGCCTACCAATTTGCCTACCTATGTTTTTTTGACAGCTGACAATAATATATGATCATTAGTAGCTTAATTTGATCAAAATCAGCTCGCTTGAAAGTTCTAGTTTTCTTAAAAAAATTAATTTTTTTATGCTACTTAAATAGTCACTTCACTAATCCAATAAATGAATTCACTGTGACCATTCTCAACTTTTTGTGGCTAGCATAAGCGTACCCAATATTATGCAGAAAAACATTGTTGAAGAACTTCTTACTTTAATGCAATAAATTAAAGATTATTTAGGCTTAATTCTAAATTATAATATTATAAATTAAACCGATGACATATATAAGTAAAACATGATCGAAGTGCAATCGCCAATTTGCTGTGAATTGGTTAACAATGTCAATTAGTGCGCACGTCTGGAGTATTGCAATTTGCAACCGATTCTGCTCCTAGTTGTAGACCTAAAAAAACATTCCCAGCTTCTAGGTTCAGGGTTCCTAGGCCAAACCCTAAAAGCTGGAATATTAATCAGAGTTAAAGTTAGCCCTGGGTTAAGGCTTAAGAATCATATTGTTATCTCTTTCATAAATACAAAGAATGAGAGAGCTGTAACTTTATAACATTTAATTTTAATCCAAGGTTAACTTTTATCTAGGTAGGTGAAAGGGCCTTAGTTGCATCAAATTTGTCTCTATCTTGATTTTGATACATAACGACTCTCATTCTTCTTGAGTATCCTCACACTTTCCTTCTCGCTTTATTTTCATGTTATCATCTAGCTATCGAAATATCGACTTATGATTTTGGCAGTCTATGTATGTAATAATTATGTCTAGAAGTAGTACGATGGTAAAAACATATTTTGGTAATGTTGACGAATTTCATTACTCATTCCTGCGTGTTACTCTCGTATGTAGTCCACGACTTATCCCGTTATAAACAAACGCCGACTTCACGCATCGATACAGTTCAATAGTTTAAAAAAAGGCGATCAGATAGATGATGATGTCAGAAAATTTCGAGCAGCGCGGAGCCTCTGAACGTTCCTAAGGCTAAGGGTCAAACGATGATATCGGCCGGAGTGAGTCAGGAGCGCGCGCGCGCCGACTGCGCCTCAGTCAGCCGCAGTGTTTACACAAGTGCAAAACGAAAAATATACTCCTCATCGCGCTAATATTATGTAAACGAAATAAATTCCAAATATGAAAACACAGCGCGAACTTTTTGGATTGCTTTCGATTTTTTTTTTAATTCGGTCGACGCGAGGGGAAGCGGTTTTGAATTCGACGGACCAAAATGCTACGGTGTTTTGCGAGAGGTACCACGAGTACGATAGCTTCGACATCAGGTCGGTGATGGGCCGGTGGCAGGTGGTGGAGCTGTACACGCACTTGAGCCGGGAGGGACTTAAGACCTTCGAGAGCTGCCCCAAAGCAACCCTGTGGGAGTCCGATGATTTTCCGCAGTCAACTTACGGGGTAGGTTATGTCAATTATTTGTCTCGTTACGCATCATACAAACTATATGTATGATTATACCTTTCTAGATATCTTTTGGGAATGTTGTCCGCGACTTCATTGCGCCGATATTCGATTATCGCGTTGGAAAAAATAACGATTTTTCTGGGATAATTACCATGCCTTTCCCGGGACTCAAAGTATCCATTTACCAAAATTCATCATAATATGCGGATCAGTGGCTTAGTGTCGCCGCACACGGGACACACGCGACAGCCACAAACGCCGTTATTGGTCGTAAAGTGAATCGTTGAAGCGTGTGGCGGCCACCGGCGTCAAAAAATGTATGAAAACTACAGGAGATATGCCGGTAGCGTCGTTTTGTGGTTGTGGCCGGTGGCCCGTGTGCTGAGGTGAGACTGATAAACAGACATAATAATAATTATGAATTTTCCCATTTTTAATAAATTTTTTTTCTTAGTTCTTCTCATCACTTTAACTTTTTTTGCATTTCCTTTAACAGCAAACAGCTTATATTAAGTAATATAGTACCACAATAGAGTGATGATGTAGACAACTTGACATTCATTCACAAAAGTATACTGGGCTCGGTTGACTTTTTCGTATTGTGATGCTTATAGTTAGCACCTCCATATTTAGGTATTCGACGAAACCATCTCCACGACATTGGAAAATGAAAACTGTGAGAACCAGAAAATTACAATGAGATATGGATTAACAAGATAATAATTTGCATTTCATACGATCATAATAGCGACAATAAATTAAGATTATGTTTCCGGTAAGAATTTTTACATAATCAAAGAAAATTCAAGGTTTACCAATACCATTTTAATCTATGTCTAATTGTTCCAGATTGTGTGTAAATGACCACTACTAAAATCGCCTAGCTACATCCATACTCGAAAATATATGTAACATAAATAAAATCAAAAGTGTCTAAGTTTGACAGACTTACAGAGTCTGTCTGTTATTTTATTGTTAAAATAACAGACAGACTCTGACTCTCTCGCTTAAAACTCCGACCCAATTTAAATGGATACGGAGGCAGCCGAGGCTCTTTAGGTCCCGAGGGCATCTAAGGATAGATTATATTGCGGCAAAATGTAGAGTTAGCACGTGATTAATGAGATTTAGTGCAACGAAGTTGCGGGCAACAAATAAATTGTTGGATATCAAGTTTAAACCGTGAAACGATTCCAGACGTACGCACTTTCGCAATTATTACATCGTATTTCATTTGAATATTTAGGTCATTTGATCAATAATATTTTCAGAGCGCATTTTCAACACATGTGGAGCATGCACCTTGCGATTTGCGAATAGTGAGGCAAACAGCACACAGGCGGTCACAATCTAAACACACTGCTTCAATTGGGCAATCAATATTTAAGGCTGTCGTGAGGCAACTGTTTAACGGCATTTACACTAGCCACGCTAACTAGAAAATAAGTTGTGACTTGTGACTAGGAGGTGTTTATTTTGAAATTGCATTGACTATGTATTCGGCGGAGTTCGACCGCAACTTTGAACTGTCGGGAAGAACAAAAGTTTGGAACAAAAGTCGGGTTCACGACCAATTCTTGAATATTTTACGGTCAATAAAATATTCAATATTAACATTATCAAATCAAAAGATTGTTATTCGTAGTAAGAAGTAAATCTGCGTTGGAAATTCTTAAATATTTCTAACCTACGTGGTGAATCAACCTGAGTTTAAATGTATTTAAAGCTTATATTAATTGTCTGTATACAATTATAAAAATAAGCTATTAACAGATAAAACCGGATGTAAATAATCTAATTATGATAATTCGGGGAAGTCCCCATCTTGTTTGTCATTTTATTCGCACTTTCCGGTAGTCCCCTCCTGCCCTACATGCAAAACGCACAGCGCGATGTTAAAAATTGATAATAAATAACATTAAGAAAATTAGTAAAAGCAACTTTACTATCAACTTGAAATACTGAACTTGAACAACATGGTTATGTGGTGTTTTTCGTGGAAAATGTGTTTATTCGCATCAAAATCGACAGATTTTGATGCGAATAAACACACTTTCCCAAACATTTTTAAATAAGATATAGTTTGATGCTATAAATTATATTGGTATTATCTACTAGCAGTTTTTGGAACATAATTTCAACTACGCTAAAATTGCACGAAAATTGTACAGCCAAATAAACCTTATATTTTGGCACTTCCGCAACAACGGTAGCTATACATTAGTGAGTCATAATTGGCCAATTACCAGGTCAACACATGGAGATGGCCATAGGTACAGCCGTAATTGTCGTGACCCGGTGTACCCACGTTCCTGACTCACACTGGGTTAATTAATATGGCCCATTTAGCTGGCCGATTAAAATATTTCAATCGTACGCTACTAGTTGATAGCAGATAGACGAAGACGAATGAAAATATTGATGTTACTAGATGACGCCCGCAACTCCGTTGCGCCAAAACTCGTTTATCGCGCGGGAACCGTACATTTTTCCGGGACAAAAAGTATCCTATGTCCTTTCCCGGGACTCAAAGTATCTCCATGCCAAATTTCAGCAAAATCGGTTAAGCAGTTTGGGCGTGAAGAGGTAACAGACAGACAAACAGACAGACGGACAGACAGACAGACACACTTTCGCATTTATAATATTAGTATAGAAGTATGGAAGTATGGATTATTTGGCGCATCAATATGGGTTAAAGTTAACGCTGGGTTAAATAACATATTTAGCTCTTTTACGAATACGATATAGTTTTTCGTAATCATAAAAGAGATAAAATAAAAATACACAAACAAAGAGAAAATTAAAAGTAACAAAGTAAACAAATCTTCTATCCACATGTAGGTATAATAATTCATTACGTTTATGTAAAAATACAATAATATCTTCGTATTGGTAAGAGTTATCATTCTCACCATCTACTATAATCACTAAAACTAGAGACCGATAACGCTGATGTTTTTGATGTTGTTGATACCGATGCTTATGATGATGATAATGATCTTAATGTTGTTGATTATGAGGATGGCGTTTTTACTGATAATGATGATGGTAATAATGATGGTGTTACTATTGTTGATGATAAAATTGTAGTTTATGCAGATGATGTTAGTGATGATTATGAAGTTAATCATAATGATTTTCCAGAAATCGACGGAGACGCAGCTGATAATGATGATAATGATAATATCACTGTTGTTGTTGACACTACTGATGTTTATGCAGATGATGATGATGATCTTAATAATGATAATGTTGATGTTCCAGCCATCGACGGAGACGCAGCTGTTCCACGTGCAACACCTGCACGCGAAGTTCCGCCAGGAGTATCGGCAGCTGCGGCTGCTGTGGGACGAGGCGGGACAGACCATAGAGTACAGCCTCTACTTCCGCAACGACTCCGCTGGATACTGGCAGGCGTTTAATGGACAAAATGGTGAGCATAACCCAACAGAAATTCTATGTAATAATATTGTTACTTTAGACAGTGTACAGAGTTGTAAGGGTCTTATCACAGCGCAGCGGAACAGGAATGCAGCGAATACGTCGCGGACGTGCAACTGTGGTAGGAGTTGCCAATCTCCAGCGGAATGTGGAACGGCATATCTCGGCATTAAAAAGGGTCATGGTCAATATTTATTGTGCCTGTAAAGTAAGACCGAATCTAAAGTGCTATAAATAATATAATATTAAATAATAAATACAAATAATACTACCCTTTAGCCAAGACTTTTTAGGGTTCCGTAGCCAAATGGCAAAAAACGGAACCCTTATAGATTCGTCATGTCTGTCTGTCTGTCTGTCTGTCCGTATGTCACAGCCACTTTTCTCCGAAACTATAAGAGCTATACTATTGAAATTTGGTAAGTAGATGGAGTATATAAACCGCATTAAGATTTTGATACAATTATGGAAAAATTATTAAAAATTTTAGGGGTCCCCATAGGTACAACTGAATCAAAAAAAATTTTTTTTCATCTAACCTATGCGTGTGGGGTATCTATGGATAGGTCTTCAAAAATCATATTGAAGTATCTAATGTCATTTTTTTCTAACCTGAATAGTTTGCGAGAGAGACTTTTTCAAAGTGGTAAAATGTGTGTCCCCCCCCTCTAACTTCTAAAGTAGGGGCATGATAAGTCTAAAAAAATATATGATGTACTTTACTATAAAAACTACCAACGAAAATTGGTTTGAACAAAATCTAGCAACTAGTTTTTTTTTAATATTAAATAAAAAAAAAATTTTTTCATCTAACCTATGCGTGTGGGGTATTTATGGATAGGTCTTCAAAAATCATATTGAGGTTTCTAATATCATTTTTTTCTAAGCTGAATAGTTTGCGAGAGAGACTCTTCCAAAGCGGTAAAATGTGTGTCCCCCCCCTCTAAATTCTAAAGTCTAAAAAAAAACATATGATGTACTTTACTATAAAAACTACCAACGAAAATTGGTTTGAACGAAATCTAGCAAGTAGTTTTTTTTTTATACGTCATAAATGGTAAACTTAATTTAACTTTCATTAAATCAACTGAAATATAGAAATAAATCAAAAACCTTTTAATTTCATAAAATAAACCTTATTGCTGCTGCGGAACCCTTCATAGGCGAGTCGCACTTGGCCGGTTTTTTAATCTGGTGGAGTGCCTAGAGCGTAAAAATCATACAAACCTCCGATTTCCGTAATAGTGGATGAAAATTGAAAAGAAAAAAAGAAATGTGTAGCTCTTACTTCAATAAATTCTCAACAAATGTAGCAAAAAAAAAATTGGTCTATTTTACAAATTTTTGGAGATATTAAAACGTTTTAAAGTACTTAAAATTTATCATTTCTCTAAAATTTAAACACGCACAATAAGTGCGTGTTAATATTAAATAACTAAAAAATTAAAAGCACAATTTTTTGGTAAACTTTGCAAATTATAGTGTAAAAAAGAAAATGACACCTCAAAAACAAAAATCCATTCACTATTACAACTTTCAGAGGTTAAAACCTTTGGGCGCTGCACTAATCGCTTCTTTATAGAATCACCGATCAATGGAATTGATATAACATGAGTCGAATGTCTACTTTATTTTATCGAACGCTTTTGTCAATTTCACACATTTTGATCGGCGATTCTATAAAGAAAGATAAAGAAAAAGTCTTGATTAATACCTCGATCGTGGGAATCGCAGACACAATAGATTTTCAATTGTTATGCGACAGCCGGGTGCCGCTTGGGGATTGATGGGCTAAGAGCGTAAGAGTCCTTATGTACGTAATTTTGTATGGATTCTAGAAGTGTTAACTGTAAGTCAGCCTTCCTAATATATTTTTTTAATATCACGAGCTAACTCCAAACATGTCATTTCAGGGACCTTGACGACAAAGTCGGCCTACCAGCAGTTCAGCGGAACCGTCCAAGTTCTGAAGGCAGTCAACGACCATCTCCTTCTGAACTTCTGTCAAGAGGGAACCCCTACTTCTCCGGCCCAGCTCTACTCTGTTCTCTTCTCGAGGGACGCGGGGAGGATGGCCAGATGGGAGATTGACGCTGTACACGCTCTATTACAAAACAAAAAGTTGTCTGTGGCCTCTCGAAGAATGGTCTGCGGAAATGGCGCCGGAAAAATTGTCCAGAATCTATCCTATTTGTTAATTTCATGTTTAATATCCTACTTCATTAAATGTTCATAATATTGGCAAAAAATTAAAATACCTCGGATTTATAAGGTACTATTGGTTCGTTTGAAAGGTAGTGGTTGAAGATATCAGAATAGATTTTTTTGTGCGTAAGCATAATTATTATTACTGTCGTAAGTAGGAAACGAAATAAGGAAGTATATTCATGAACCAAAAATAATAAGTAAGGTCGACATATTTTTATAATTATTATTCCAAGGACTTTGATGAGAATGAAACTATTTCTTAATTTGCATAATCATAAGATTTAACAGCTGAAATACAAAAATATATTTATTATTTACACATATTATTGTATAATTTAATACTCCAAAGACTCCACGGAGAAACAAGGAATGTCCAAAATTGATTAATTTATTTAAAACAAAATACAATGATTATAGCTTCAAAGTTATTTTTCTTGTATTATGGGTATAGACTATAGGCGGACTATGATGTTAAAATTTTCAAGGCCAAATCTAATTATTATAGTTTGATTTTGAAAAAAGATGATTTCCGAAAAAGTTTTTTGCCGTGGAGTTTTCATAAGTCGATAAAACTGACTGATATTGTTAAAGTCCTAAATATTGTATTGTACACAATAGTTAAACTAGAATAATAGGCTCTTAAGTGACACAAAAACCCTTAAAAGTTAAAGCACCAAAAATATATTTATAATATGTACCTAGTTATAAATTAAATATTATATTAAAAATACTTTGTAAACAACGTGACATTTTAGTGGTTGTTTTCCCGCAGCAGAACGATTTACCTATACCTAGTAGTACTATCGAATCATGCAGTTATTTTTTGAAAATAAAAAATATTCTGTGTGACGTACGTGGCAACTTTATGCCGATAGGCACGAGCGGAAATGACCCGGCCGAATTTTATTTATGATTTGAATTAAAAAAAAAACTTCACAAATCTTATTGTACTTTGATTGTACTACTAAGATAGAATCATTTTACTGCGGGAAAACAACCATTAAAATGTCACGTAGTATGTATCTAAGTATCTTCTATTCTCTATTTCGTAATTCGTTGTAGCATAATATAGTTGTTTTGTGCCATATTGCTAAATGCTACTAGAATGATCTCGTGACGCCCGCGCCACAGACAATAAGCGAGCATCATTCAATATTTTCCGTCCATGCGCGTTAATTTGTATTACGAATTTGTAACTACAGATGCATAATATTGCGAGTTATACTTACATTGTGATGGGTAAATAAATTATTATGTATAATTTGTTTTTGGTTTCATTACGTTGAATTCTTATATATATTTAGTCTTAAAAAATAAATATATTTAGTCTTAAAGTTATTGAATCTATTTAAATATGCTATAGTAGCTAGAGCACTACCCCTCAATGTTGTAACTTCTACCCCTCATTGGCTATTTTCGGAACTAGAACACCTCCGCATTTGCCGAAAGTTACACCATCATCATTGTTTGAATATTTTATAGGTTTAAGAAAACTTAAGTTAACGAGCATCGCAATATCTTAAAGCTTTTATTCTTACCTTGGGGTTTCCATCCGATATAGTCTACTTTTTTATCTCCGGGAAATCCTTTGTGAATTCGCGACGACGATGTCAGTCGGTTAGGTGAGGTACCACGGGACTCCGCACTTAGATATACCTAATATTCTTCTCCGCTTGGTAGGTAGGTAGGTAGGTACTGGGACCGCCGGACCCACCTAAGTGATAAGGAATAATACTAGCAGATCATTGCACCTTCAACAGCTGATAATTAATAATCCGTAGTGCTTTAAGATATGCCTGCACGCTATAGAATCTAGATCATAAAGTTAATATACCTAGCGGAATAGAGAAACAAAGGCCTGAGCAAGCGAGATGTCACTATCAGTAACACTGCGTGGTAAAAAGAGACGTGTGATACATGACAGCAGAACTCTTTTTTTGACGTCCAGTCGGCACTTATCGGCACGTTGACAATTTAATCTCATAGAATTCATGTTCAATCATGCTTGTGTAAGTTTATAGGTACGTACACATATTTTTACACACAGATGTAAACCAATTTCGGTTTCGTTTGACAGCTCGAGATTGTTGCTCTATTCCGCTAGGTATATTAACTTTATGATCTAGATCGACTATATCTAATAATATTAACATTATAACGTTGTTAACATTATAATATCTGCAAAATATAGTGACTGACATAAAAAAGAAGCATTACATTGCATTACAAAGGAATATTTTCCATACAATTATTTCACTTCTTGGTCTTTTCCGTGCAACGACGTTATCTCAATTCCGTACAAATTGAAAAGGAATCTTGTATAATTGGTGTAATCGTAAAGTAATTAGATGGGAGATTAAACAGTAGATACAAACAGCACTTGCGGGGCTTCGCCAAATTCAATTACCAAACTTAACAGCCTTGGCGGTAATGTGATTACAATTGCCAAACATTCATTAGGCTTTGTCCACATTTGTATCAAGTAGCTGTATCCGTATCAGGCGTATCGTATCGAGTATGCATATCCTAAGTGTGGACGCCTATTTTGACCATAGCGTATCTTTTATCGATTTTTATACGAAACGTATCAGTTATGCGGTTTATAGCGATCAGGGTGTATCATGATACGAAGTGTATTATGATCGCGATCATTTTGCGTCCACACTAGCGAACATTATACGCTTCGGTGCTACGCGACGGAGATCTGATACGCGAAAATGATACAAATGTGGACAAAGCCTTAGGTGCCTTATCTAATTTTATACGGCGATGTTCAGTTGCATCAAAACTGTTTATATCCTCTTTGATCAAAACACAAGATTAATTGTTTTTTTTTAAAGGGAACGAAGATCGATCCAAAGCATTCGACGTCACGCGCGGCTCCGCTCGCGAATGGTATTTGCGGGAATTCCACATTTTCCCGCAAAAACGTATCCTATATCCTTCCCAGTGGTCTACTCTATAATATTCTGTGTGCCAAATAACATAAAAATCGGTCCAGTTGAGGCGAGCGTCCGTGGCAATATAAAGCATATAATATTTTGTTTGTGTGTCTTCATGTGTTTTGTATAACAGCAATCATCTCTCTTGAAACAGTCGTCTCAAGTGAGCTCTAGCTCTGACGGCCGAACAGATACACTAATGATAAGTAAACTTTAATTTATGTAGTCATAAACACCGTACATTTTATGTCAAACACTTGTTTAAATTAAGTTTATGTGATCATTAATAGTCTCCGAATACAGCTGTTAGTGCACTCTTAGCTCTATAATGTAGCATTGTAGAGATGCTAAGCACTACTCAGTTACATATTTTGCTAGTACTATTTTAAACTTAATATTGTAACTTATTCAGTATACATAAGTAACAACCTAATTATACGATGTAGAATAAATCAGGTCCCGCCTCAGGTGCGGTCTAGGTAGTATAAGTACTATGTGTGTATTGTGTACTAGACGTGACTAGCCTAGCACTAAACTAGGCTATCTACGTGTTGGGCATAATAATTTGTTTAACGTTATAGAAATAAAGCACTTAATAACTCACCTTGAATCATTTAAGAAAGGAATAAAAAGCCATAACCTACAACGCACAACTATTAACTATTTTGCGAGTCTGTTCAAGTGAAAAACAAAATAGTTATTTACAATATTTACGTAAACGTGTTTGTATCACCGTAGTGATTCAACTATTAATTTAACGAAGCATCAAAAGAAAAATAACAGCTAATGATAATACGCAATTTGCGTTGTTGAGTTATAGCTTTATTTATCTAAAAAATCCATGCAATGTCCTCTGGTGATCCACTCTGCGAAACTAATATTATAATTTTTGTATATCTTCACTCTTTAACCGATAAACCGATTGCCATGAAATTTGCCGTCTCGAAAAAGAACATGGGATAGTTTTGATAACAAAATTTACAGTTTTTTTAAATAAAATAGACGTAACGAACTTGCAGGCAACGCCTTTCGAAACGAAGATTGTCAGACCATTAGCAAATTGGTTTCACTGCAGGTAAATGATCGTCTGGTTCTATATTAGTTTATGGCAGTGGCGTCCTACGTAATACGCCCCTGAACCCACCCCACTGGCTTCTGACGTCATTGTTACTAGCGTTGACATTTCTCCCTTTTAACCACACCACGTAATTTCTATTTTAGACCTTATGATTGTGTGCTATGGTTTATTTTCAATTGTAGAGGTAGTTGCGATTTGGATCACAAACGTCTGTGGTATTAACTCAGTAATCTCGTTAAAAATGCTGTGGAAAACGAATTTCAGTCGTGAAGTAAGCACTTTTGAGGTCCTGTATTATTTGTTAAAGATTTAATTGGTACAAGGTTTTTAAATATTCACATTTTATTTGATTAAAATGTATGTTATATTTAGCAAATATAATTAAGTAAATTAAGACGAAATAAATTGTTTTAAACATAATTATTTCAGAAAATATATTTTGTTACTGATCTTTGCGTTGAAATAAAAGTCTACCCACGCACGTAGTTCTAGGTTAAAAGCGTATATCTTTTTAAAAAAAAAAAATGTTTAAAATTAAAACACATACGTATTAACATAAAAGCGTGACCTTTTGGCAGTCACATAAAAGGTTTCAAAAGGCCTACGTAGTACGTAGCTGCGAGCTACGCGGCGTACGCCGGTCGCCGTAGCGCCCTTAATAGGGACATATAAATTAAACATTAATTTTACGCTTCTAATAATTATTAATTACTCTGTGTGTTTTTTATTATTGAGTATACATTACACACACAGTAATAAATTATTAGAAAGCGTAAAATTAATGTTGTATGTAGTACTGTTAAATATTTAGTACATCACAAAAAAAGTATTAAGATAAAATAATTATTAAAGTCGATGAAATATTAACAGTTATTTATTTATTTATTTTATTTATTTACACTTTATTGCACACAAAACCATTAAAAAGTAAAATAATATTAGAAAGACGACACAACAGGTACTGCTTATCTCTAAAAGAAATTTCTTCCAGCAGTCCTAAGTAGAGAAATTTGAACAGAAACCTCAGATAGGGTGTGCAGAGATAAATTAATATTGACGAACAATTTAAATTACAACATTAAAATACAATAATTATAATATTATGCTATTATACTACAATACTTAAATACTAATAATATTATACTATAATTTATTACATACTATATCAACATATATACCAATTATAAATATTTAAACATTATATGGATACAGACTATATGTATATTTAATAATAATCTTAACTGGATTCAGTATTGAGGTAGTGTTCCTTCAAGCGTCTTTTAAAGACAGTGATTGTGGGACTATCACGAATGGTGTGGGGAAGGGAATTCCATAATAAAATCATCATCATCAATCATCAAATTCCATAATAAAAATAATAAAAAGTTATTACTAATTGCGAACTGCATGATGATGCTATTTGTACGCGCAATATTTTTTAATATGAGAAAATAATGTAGAATTTTTTTATGGTTACATTTTTATTTGTTGTATGATTTGTCTGGCAACAAATTTTACATTTTAAAAGTCACCAAAGAGAATATAATCACTACGCACTTACGTAGATACGTATCCTAGATCTAGATATATCTAGATTCTAGATAAATGGACTGTAAATATAATGAATTTTAAAACGTATAAAATAAAACGCAATGCAATGCATACTTAGCATCATTGTACTCAACACTTCTCAGGTAGCAGCTTGATAATTTCATGGGGGTCGGAGTATATGATGTGGTCCTCATGGTCGAAGGTTATACCGAAAATGTTCTTGACATGGGCTATCTTGTGCAAAGTATCGTTGTGCTTATGAGCCACGTATATACCGTTCTGTCCGGAGAAGTACGCCTCGCCTTTATTATTTATTTCGATTGCCCTATATACCTTCGGCCCTTCGATGTATTTTCGATTGTCCGTGCCGTTTTTGATAATGTACAACCCCGTTTCGTTGGTCAGAAATACGTCATCATCTCCGTCTATCGCGAACTGATAAATCTTCTCGTGTATATGCTTCTGCCGTTGGAACTTCTTCTTCTCGTGGTCGTATTTGTACAGATGTTGGAACGGAAAGTTGATGAAGTAGAGGTGCTTTTTGAAAAACATGTCCCAGACGTTGTGCGTTTTGTCTATGTTTTCTATTTTGCTGCCTTTCTTGTTCAGATGGTGCTCGTAGATGCCCCCGCTGCCTCCGAAGTATATGATGTTGTCTTTGTTGTTGATGGCTATGGCGAATCCGTTTTCGACCTCCTCAGTGCCGTTGTGTCTGGTGTGGTTCTTCTCTATGTAGCCGATGGCGAAGGAGTCCTCGTCGTCCTCGCCCGTGTTATAGCTGTAGAACACCTTGTGGTCCTTCTGGTCGTACGCGAGCTGGTACGGCCGGTTGATGCCTTTGCCGAGGACGACCTTCCTGTGTGGCACGCCCCTCACCTCTATCTCATCGCATTTGGTCTTATTGTCGTGTGCCAGCAGCGGTGTCGTCAAACACATGAAAAAGAGCGCCAGAAAAAAATACATTTTGTTTTTTAGCTACGAACGTCCCGGCCGGTTCCGCGGTACCGTATGATTCAGATCTGTCATTTGGAACGGGATTATTAGCTGGAATTGATTCAGAGGGCCATCTGCTATTGTTTTGTAATTAGATAATGGGTGGGTCACGAGCGCTAGTTGTATCGTGTGTAAATTTGACCTGTACCGCGCCGTGGTTTTTACTGAGTGGAATGTTGTTATAAAAACCCGACTATTAAAAACATAATCTAAAAGTACGACACAAGAAAATAGTCTCCTCTAAAATTATTATGTAAAACTATAATAAATTTACCGACTTTAAATGAATAACTTACTTACTCGTCTATAAATATTTAAACGAATTTTTGTATAGTTTATAGTGATATGGAAATGTTTAAATGAATATACCCCGATAGGTCGTATGCCCCTTTAATCTATTATTATCTATTTAAATGAATCTGTTTTGCTACAGTAGGTGGCATACGACCATGGCTATCCTCCAACTTAAAGTACAAATCGGAACAAAAGGAGTACCTTTTTTTGTGCGCATCTCGAATAAGTGAACGGTCGACGGAACGAATAATAATAATAATTGTATCTGGATACCATCTCAATAATTATTGGTATTTATCTTTTTATTTTCTAGTTTTTAAGTTGTAATCATAAAGCAAAATAATACACGGTATAATCTTTGATATAAGAATTGGTTATAAAGGTGACATCAGACGGTTCACTCGGATGATTATTGATCACTCGAGTGAATGCTTCATTTTCATTTCATTCTATGTTCACACGGCTTAGAGAAAATGATATAGAAAAGAACATTCACTGTTCTGTTCTTTTAATATTATGTCATCGAATGAAGTCGTACGTCTTGGAATTTTTATTTAACTTGGAAACTTTAATTTGTGATCATTTAATCAAAGAGTTGACAAAGAAAACGTCGACGGTGGTGGGTGCGACCATGGATTGAAAGAAGAAATTTTTAGGAGCTTCAAACACATTGTTGAGAGAACTAGCCGTTGAAGATCCTGAATCATATTGTACCCTAATCATCTTCGAATGGATGTAAATTGAAAATAAATTTGAAGAACTTTTGCTTCTTGTTGCTCCGTTTTTAACGAAATAATATACTTTAATCATGAGTTATGAGAGACAGCATACCTAACCGAATAAAACTTCAAATTGTACTAAGATACCTGGCTACAGGTGATAGTTTTGGAAGTTTAGAGTCGTCAACACGTGACGTCCGTCGACTACAGGACTCGAGACAAAATGGCCGAACATTGGGGTTCGGCCATTTTGTCTCATGTCATTCTCTCAGTGTTCAGACCGTTCATTTCTCGTTCATTCGGAGTGGAAATGAAAGATACCGGATGACAATATCCAACACAGTTGGATCGGTTCAGTAATGAATTCATTCGGCACTAATGTTTCATTTTGTGTTTAGATGTGTCACTTGGAGTGAAAGATGCAAAATGAAAGACGAAAATGAACAAAAAATGACGCGTTTGATATCACCTTTATAGTCAATAGACCACAAGACACTGACTAGTGACCTCCATTATACAAGTACGCTGGACTAATGATACCCTTTGAAATGACAGCTATTTTTTGTGCCTATTTGAAGCGGAATCAGCTCCCCCAATGTGAGTGATAGGAACTAAATTTGACGTAAAAATGAAGTTTCAAAGACGTCATATTGGCGTTGATAGCAGTAGTGGGAATATTTGGAACTAATACTAGTGATGACAACCAATAACGATTAAGCGGCCATTTGCAAGTTACGCCAAATTTAGTTCTCTTCCCTCTCACTGGGGGCGCTGATTCCGCTTCAAATAGGCACAAAAAAGTGGGTATCATAGGTCCAGCGTACTTGTATATTGGAGGTCAGTGCCACAAGACCATGCTTTTCAAGTATTAGTTTCTTATGACAATGTTTTCAAGTTATAGCCATCTATATTGTTTTTTTTTTTGTTGGCTTTTGGCACTGACACCGGGAGTGTACTTTGCCACATACAAAGGTATAATAATAATTTTCATCAACGTTTTACTATATCGTCATGTCTAAAGTCTAGTCAAAGTCTAAGTAAAAGTCAATACAGTCAAGAAGTCAAGTCGGTCGATTCAGTAAAGTGCTTTACTGAAACCTTCGATGGAGTTTTGGAGGGAACACAAAATAGCACGTTTCTGGATATTGCATCACTTTCCTACACTTGTGCACGATAACGAATATCTAATGGTTAATATCCTACCAATATTACACATTAAAAACCCAATTAACACAATTTTAGGAAAATAATACAAAAACACAACATCACTCTTTCACATTCCCGGCAAAACTCCATCTATATTGTATTAGGTATACCGTATAGGTCTACGAGAATCTGATGGCAAAAAGTAAGAAAATAAAATGACTCTAGCAATACGGGGGTAATTGGAATAAAACATTGATCCGTTTTTATTCTTATAGCGGCTGATTCTGTGTGTTAAACATGCAAATATAAAAATTTTAGGCTTTTATATTTAATTAATGTTTATTGAATTTAAAGTAAGTTATGTTTAATGTAATGACTTAAATTTTATTTAATGTTAGTTCTTTATAATAATGTTAATGCTTTACACAATTTGAAATTATTTTGCACGCCACTGACAAGGCAGAATGTTGGATCCATGTACGTACCTACCCATAATATTGTAAGACCTTTTTATACCACATTTATGCAATAAATCATTCTATTCTATTCTATTCCGAGTTATTCATGTAATAGTCGGTAAATTTATTACAGTTTTTATATTATATGCTAACTTTAGAGGAGACTATTTTCTTGTTTCGTATCTACTTTGAGAGTGTTTTTAGTAGTCGGGTTTTAGTTTTTTAAACTTTATTTTTATAATAGTATATTTTTATGAAACTATAAGGCATTCTTAGTAGTATGATTCAAAACCAAAAGTTTTATTCAAGAATACTGTCAGTGATACTGTCCACTATAGTCTATACCTAGGTATTGTTAAAAAAAAAACAATACTTCTGGTATTTATCATGTATTATTTTTCTCTATGGCATACGATCCGTACACTTACGTTTGAACCTAAATAAATGTAAAATTCTAAAATAAATTATAAAAATGCAGATATTTCTATAGTGTACTAGGTACGTAAATGTTACGTGTTTTATGATGTTTTGAACCTGAAAAAGAAATACATTAATTGTACAAAGTAAAGGAGGATAAACATAGAAGCAGTTATTCATCCCGACTCCCGATAAAAAAATATATGGACTTTTCGTATGACAGGATTATAGGTAATAATAGGTAATAATGAAGAATTAAGATTGCAGTGTATTTTCAATATTAGATAGATACGCTCAATAACGATACAAGGTACAAGTAACATTTAAGTTTTAATTTGTTTTTTATTATTACAGTCTTATTGTATTTCAGAATGATAATTAAATCGAGGGCAATCGAGGGTATTAAAATTGGATGATGCTAGATTTTTATTTTACTACCTACATAGTTGTTGTAATATTTTGGCCAATCTGTTAATGCTAAGATAGGTAGTATTTAGTATAATAGTAGGTACTAAAACTTTGTATTGTTTGCAGGTATTATTGCAGTTTGTTATTTTACTGTAGTTGGCTTTTTCTTGTTTGCAGGTATTATTTCATTTCAAGGTGCTACAAAACGTAAATAATTGAAAGAGAAAATATTTACAATATTTGACAGTTTTGTTTGGCGTCTCTATGATAACGACAACAGATTCAAAATTTGAATTTCAAATTACATTGGAATGAAGGATTACGTCAAACCGAGTTTATATATTGACAAACGTCATGTCAAAATGCCAGTTTGTATTGTGTCAAAGTGCGAGGCGGGAGTGTTTTAAAGTCAGTGCAGTAAAAATTGTTAATTTAGTGGAGAAAAAAATAAAATGTTATAGAAAATGTTGTAATTAGCATTGTGTGTACCGGATTTATATAATTTTAGTGTTTTTTATAAATATTCCGTTGAACTGCAGAATGTGATGTGATATTTGAAGCGAGAACGATATTGTGCAACATCATTTTGTTAAATTGTGAATAAAACAGTTTAAATTCAATGGTTTTTTTATTTGTATTTTCTGAATCAGATGCAATCTGATAAAAATCCAAAGAATTAAAGATAAGATATGATTGCAGGTAATATTAGATTGTTATTTTATTGTAGTTGAAACATTTTAGGCATTCTATTAATGTTAAATTAGTATTTTGTTGAATAGTACTAATGTTTTTTATTGTTTTCAGGTATTTTTTCAGTTCAAGGTGCTAAAATCGTAAATAATTAGAAAGAGAAAATAATATTTACAATATTTGATAGTTATGTTTGGCGTCTCCATGACAACGACAACAGATTCAAAATTTGAATTTCAAATTACATTGGAATGAAGGATTACGTCAAACCGAGTTTATATATTGACAAACGTCATGTCAAAATATCAGTTTGTATTGTGTCAAAGTGCGAGGCGGGAGTGTTTTAAAGTTAGTGCAGTAAAAATTGTTAATTTAGTGGAGAAAAAAATAAAATGTTATAGAAAATGTTGTAATTAGCATTGTGTGTATCGGATTTATATAATTTTAGTGTTTTTTATAAATATTCCGTTGAACTGCAGAATGTGATGTGATATTAGAAGCGAGAACGATATTGTGCAACATCATTTTGTTAAATTGTGAATAAAACAGTTTAAATTCAATGGTTTTTTTATTTGTATTTTCAGAATCAGATGCAATCTGATAAAAATCCAAAGAATTAAAGATAAGAAATGATTGCAGGTAATATTAGATTGTTATTTTATTGTAGTTGAAACATTTTAGGCATTCTATTAATGTTAAATTAGTATTCTGTTGAATAGTACTAATGTTTTTTATTGTTTTCAGGTATTTTTTCAGTTCAAGGTGCTAAAATCGTAAATAATTAGAAAGAGAAATAATATTTACAATATTTGATAGTTATGTTTGGCGTCTCCATGACAACGACAACAGATTCAAAATTTGAATTTCAAATTACATTGGAATGAAGGATTACGTCAAACCGAGTTTATATATTGACAAACGTCATGTCAAAATGCCAGTTTGTGTTGTGTCAAAGTGCGAGGCGGGAGTGTTTTAAAGTCAGTGCAGTAAAAATGGTTAATTTAGTGGAGAAAAAAATAAAATGTTATAGAAAATGTTGTAATTAGCATTGTGTGTATCGGAATTATATAATTTTAGTGTTTTTTATAAATATCCTGTTGAACTGCAGAATGTGATGTGATATTTGAAGCGAGAACGATATTGTGCAATATCATTTTGTTAAATTGTGAATAAAACAGTTTAAATTCAATGGTTTTTTTATTTGTATTTTCAGAATCAGATGCAATCTGATAAAAATCCAAAGAATTAAAGATAAGAAATGATTGCAGGTAATATTAGATTGTTATTTTATTATAGTTGAAACATTTTAGGCATTCTATTAATGTTAAATTAGTATTCTGTAGAATAGTACTAATGTTTTTTATTGTTTTCAGGTATTTTTTCAGTTCAAGGTGCTAAAATCGTAAATAATTAGAAAGAGAAAATAATATTTACAATATTTGATAGTTATGTTTGGCGTCTCCATGACAACGACAACAGATTCAAAATTTGAATTTCAAATTACATTAGAATGAAGGATAACGTCAAACCGAGTTTATATATTGACAAACGTCATGTCAAAATGCCAGTTTGTATTGTGTCAAAGTGCGAGGCGGGAGTGTTTTAAAGTCAGTGCAGTAAAAATGGTTAATTTTGTGGAGAAAAAAATAAAATGTTATAGAAAATGTTGTAATTAGCATTGTGTGTATCGGAATTATATAATTTTAGTGTTTTTTATAAATATCCTGTTGAACTGCAGAATGTGATGTG
Organism: Cyaniris semiargus; assembly: GCA_905187585.1. Lineage (NCBI taxonomy): Eukaryota > Metazoa > Arthropoda > Insecta > Lepidoptera > Lycaenidae > Cyaniris > Cyaniris semiargus. The sequence goes on along the minus strand of LR994554.1, from coordinate 7,210,792 downwards.
ATATTTGAAGCGAGAACGATATTGTGCAACATCATTTTGTTAAATTGTGAATAAAACAGTTTAAATTCAATGGTTTTTTATTTGTATTTTCAGAATCAGATGCAATCTGATAAAATTCCAAAGAATTAAAGATAAGAAATGATTGCAGGTAATATTAGATTGTTATTTTATTGTAGTTGAAACATTTTAGGCATTCTATTAATGTTAAATTAGTATTCTGTAGAATAGTACTAATGTTTTTTATTGTTTTCAGGTATTTTTTCAGTTCAAGGTGCTAAAATCGTAAATAATTAGAAAGAGAAATAATATTTACAATATTTGATAGTTATGTTTGGCGTCTCCATGACAACGACAACAGATTCAAAATTTGAATTTCAAATTACATTGGAATGAAGGATTACGTCAAACCGAGTTTATATATTGACAAACGTCATGTCAAAATGCCAGTTTGTGTTGTGTCAAAGTGCGAGGCGGGAGTGTTTTAAAGTCAGTGCAGTAAAAATTGTTAATTTAGTGGAGAAAAAAATAAAATGTTATAGAAAATGTCGTAATTAGCATTGTGTGTATCGGAATTATATAATTTTAGTGTTTTTTATAAATATTCCGTTGAACTGCAGAATGTGATGTGATATTTGAAGCGAGAACGATATTGTGCAACATCATTTTGTTAAATTGTGAATAAAACAGTTTAAATTCAATGGTTTTTTTATTTGTATTTTCAGAATCAGATGCAATCTGATAAAAATCCAAAGAATTAAAGATAAGATATGATTGCAGGTAATATTAGATTGTTATTTTATTGTAGTTGAAACATTTTAGGCATTCTATTAATGTTAAATTAGTATTCTGTTGAATAGTACTAATGTTTTTTATTGTTTTCAGGTATTTTTTCAGTTCAAGGTGCTAAAATCGTAAATAATTAGAAAGAGAAAATAATATTTACAATATTTGATAGTTATGTTTGGCGTCTCCATGACAACGACAACAGATTCAAAATTTGAATTTCGAATTACATTGGAATGAAGGATTACGTCAAACCGAGTTTATATATTGACAAACGTCATGTCAAAATATCAGTTTGTATTGTGTCAAAGTGCGAGGCGGGAGTGTTTTAAAGTTAGTGCAGTAAAAATTGTTAATTTAGTGGAGAAAAAAATAAAATGTTATAGAAAATGTTGTAATTAGCATTGTGTGTATCGGATTTATATAATTTTAGTGTTTTTTATAAATATTCCGTTGAACTGCAGAATGTGATGTGATATTAGAAGCGAGAACGATATTGTGCAACATCATTTTGTTAAATTGTGAATAAAACAGTTTAAATTCAATGGTTTTTTTATTTGTATTTTCAGAATCAGATGCAATCTGATAAAAATCCAAAGAATTAAAGATAAGAAATGATTGCAGGTAATATTAGATTGTTATTTTATTGTAGTTGAAACATTTTAGGCATTCTATTAATGTTAAATTAGTATTCTGTTGAATAGTACTAATGTTTTTTATTGTTTTCAGGTATTTTTTCAGTTCAAGGTGCTAAAATCGTAAATAATTAGAAAGAGAAATAATATTTACAATATTTGATAGTTATGTTTGGCGTCTCCATGACAACGACAACAGATTCAAAATTTGAATTTCAAATTACATTGGAATGAAGGATTACGTCAAACCGAGTTTATATATTGACAAACGTCATGTCAAAATGCCAGTTTGTGTTGTGTCAAAGTGCGAGGCGGGAGTGTTTTAAAGTCAGTGCAGTAAAAATGGTTAATTTAGTGGAGAAAAAAATAAAATGTTATAGAAAATGTTGTAATTAGCATTGTGTGTATCGGAATTATATAATTTTAGTGTTTTTTATAAATATCCTGTTGAACTGCAGAATGTGATGTGATATTTGAAGCGAGAACGATATTGTGCAATATCATTTTGTTAAATTGTGAATAAAACAGTTTAAATTCAATGGTTTTTTTATTTGTATTTGCAGAATCAGATGCAATCTGATAAAAATCCAAAGAATTAAAGATAAGAAATGATTGCAGGTAATATTAGATTGTTATTTTATTATAGTTGAAACATTTTAGGCATTCTATTAATGTTAAATTAGTATTCTGTAGAATAGTACTAATGTTTTTTATTGTTTTCAGGTATTTTTTCAGTTCAAGGTGCTAAAATCGTAAATAATTAGAAAGAGAAAATAATATTTACAATATTTGATATTTATGTTTGGCGTCTCCATGACAACGACAACAGATTCAAAATTTGAATTTCAAATTACATTAGAATGAAGGATAACGTCAAACCGAGTTTATATATTGACAAACGTCATGTCAAAATGCCAGTTTGTATTGTGTCAAAGTGCGAGGCGGGAGTGTTTTAAAGTCAGTGCAGTAAAAATGGTTAATTTTGTGGAAAAAAAAAAAAAATGTTATAGAAAATGTTGTAATTAGCATTGTGTGTATCGGAATTATATAATTTTAGTGTTTTTTATAAATATCCTGTTGAACTGCAGAATGTGATGTGATATTTGAAGCGAGAACGATATTGTGCAACATCATTTTGTTAAATTGTGAATAAAACAGTTTAAATTCAATTGTTTTGTTATTTGTATTTTCAGAATCAGATGCAATCTGATAAAATTCCAAAGAATTAAAGATAAGAAATGATTGCAGGTAATATTAGATTGTTATTTTATTGTAGTTGAAACATTTTAGGCATTCTATTAATGTTAAATTAGTATTCTGTTGAATAGTACTAATGTTTTTTATTGTTTTCAGGTATTTTTTCAGTTCAAGGTGCTAAAATCGTAAATAATTAGAAAGAGAAAATAATATTTACAATATTTGATAGTTATGTTTGGCGTCTCCATGACAACGACAACAGATTCAAAATTTGAATTTCAAATTACATTAGAATGAAGGATAACGTCAAACCGAGTTTATATATTGACAAACGTCATGTCAAAATGCCAGTTTGTATTGTGTCAAAGTGCGAGGCGGGAGTGTTTTAAAGTCAGTGCAGTAAAAATGGTTAATTTAGTGGAGAAAAAAATAAAATGTTATAGAAAATGTTGTAATTAGCATTGTGTGTATCGGAATTATATAATTTTAGTGTTTTTTATAAATATTCCGTTGAACTGCAGAATGTGATGTGATATTTGAAGCGAGAACGATATTGTGCAACATCATTTTGTTAAATTGTGAATAAAACAGTTTAAATTCAATGGTTTTTTATTTGTATTTTCAGAATCAGATGCAATCTGATAAAATTCCAAAGAATTAAAGATAAGAAATGATTGCAGGTAATATTAGATTGTTATTTTATTGTAGTTGAAACATTTAAGGCATTCTATTGATGTTAAATTAGTATTCTGTAGAATAGTACTAATGTTTTTATTGTTTTCAGGTATTTTTTCAGTTCAAGGTGCTAAAATCGTAAATAATTAGAAAGAGAAAATAATATTTACAATATTTGATAGTTATGTTTGGCGTCTCCATGACAACGACAACAGATTCAAAATTTGAATTTCAAATTACATTAGAATGAAGGATAACGTCAAACCGAGTTTATATATTGACAAACGTCATGTCAAAATGCCAGTTTGTATTGTGTCAAAGTGCGAGGCGGGAGTGTTTTAAAGTCAGTGCAGTAAAAATGGTTAATTTAGTGGAGAAAAAAATAAAATGTTATAGAAAATGTTGTAATTAGCATTGTGTGTATCGGAATTATATAATTTTAGTGTTTTTTATAAATATCCTGTTGAACTGCAGAATGTGATGTGATATTTGAAGCGAGAACGATATTGTGCAATATCATTTTGTTAAATTGTGAATAAAACAGTTTAAATTCAATGGTTTTTTTATTTGTATTTTCAGAATCAGATGCAATCTGATAAAAATCCAAAGAATTAAAGATAAGAAATGATTGCAGGTAATATTAGATTGTTATTTTATTGTAGTTGAAACATTTTAGGCATTCTATTAATGTTAAATTAGTATTCTGTTGAATAGTAATAATGTTTTTTATTGTTTTCAGGTATTTTTTCAGTTCAAGGTGCTAAAATCGTAAATAATTAGAAAGAGAAAATAATATTTACAATATTTGATAGTTATGTTTGGCGTCTCCATGACAACGACAACAGATTCAAAATTTGAATTTCAAATTACATTAGAATGAAGGATAACGTCAAACCGAGTTTATATATTGACAAACGTCATGTCAAAATGCCAGTTTGTATTGTGTCAAAGTGCGAGGCGGGAGTGTTTTAAAGTCAGTGCAGTAAAAATGGTTAATTTAGTGGAGAAAAAAATAAAATGTTATAGAAAATGTTGTAATTAGCATTGTGTGTATCGGAATTATATAATTTTAGTGTTTTTTATAAATATTCCGTTGAACTGCAGAATGTGATGTGATATTTGAAGCGAGAACGATATTGTGCAACATCATTTTGTTAAATTGTGAATAAAACAGTTTAAATTCAATGGTTTTTTATTTGTATTTTCAGAATCAGATGCAATCTGATAAAATTCCAAAGAATTAAAGATAAGAAATGATTGCAGGTAATATTAGATTGTTATTTTATTGTAGTTGAAACATTTAAGGCATTCTATTGATGTTAAATTAGTATTCTGTAGAATAGTACTAATGTTTTTATTGTTTTCAGGTATTTTTTCAGTTCAAGGTGCTAAAATCGTAAATAATTAGAAAGAGAAAATAATATTTACAATATTTGATAGTTATGTTTGGCGTCTCCATGACAACGACAACAGATTCAAAATTTGAATTTCAAATTACATTGGAATGAAGGATTACGTCAAACCGAGTTTATATATTGACAAACGTCATGTCAAAATGCCAGTTTGTATTGTGTCAAAGTGCGAGGCGGGAGTGTTTTAAAGTCAGTGCAGTAAAAATGGTTAATTTAGTGGAGAAAAAAATAAAATGTTATAGAAAATGTTGTAATTAGCATTGTGTGTATCGGAATTATATAATTTTAGTGTTTTTTATAAATATCCTGTTGAACTGCAGAATGTGATGTGATATTTGAAGCGAGAACGATATTGTGCAACATCATTTTGTTAAATTGTGAATAAAACAGTTTAATTTCAATGGTTTTTTATTTGTATTTTCAGAATCAGATGCAATCTGATAAAATTCCAAAGAATTAAAGATAAGAAATGATTGCAGGTAATATTAGATTGTTATTTTATTGTAGTTGAAACATTTTAGGCATTCTATTAATGTTAAATTAGTATTCTGTTGAATAGTACTAATGTTTTTTATTATTTTCAGGTATTTTTTCAGTTCAAGGTGCTAAAATCGTAAATAATTAGAAAGAGAAAATAATATTTACAATATTTGATAGTTATGTTTGGCGTCTCCATGACAACGACAACAGATTCAAAATTTGAATTTCAAATTACATTAGAATGAAGGATAACGTCAAACCGAGTTTATATATTGACAAACGTCATGTCAAAATGCCAGTTTGTATTGTGTCAAAGTGCGAGGCGGGAGTGTTTTAAAGTCAGTGCAGTAAAAATGGTTAATTTAGTGGAGAAAAAAATAAAATGTTATAGAAAATGTTGTAATTAGCATTGTGTGTATCGGAATTATATAATTTTAGTGTTTTTTATAAATATCCTGTTGAACTGCAGAATGTGATGTGATATTTGAAGCGAGAACGATATTGTGCAATATCATTTTGTTAAATTGTGAATAAAACAGTTTAAATTCAATGGTTTTTTTATTTGTATTTTCAGAATCAGATGCAATCTGATAAAAATCCAAAGAATTAAAGATAAGAAATGATTGCAGGTAATATTAGATTGTTATTTTATTGTAGTTGAAACATTTTAGGCATTCTATTAATGTTAAATTAGTATTCTGTTGAATAGTACTAATGTTTTTTATTGTTTTCAGGTATTTTTTCAGTTCAAGGTGCTAAAATCGTAAATAATTAGAAAGAGAAAATAATATTTACAATATTTGATAGTTATGTTTGGCGTCTCCATGACAACGACAACAGATTCAAAATTTGAATTTCAAATTACATTAGAATGAAGGATAACGTCAAACCGAGTTTATATATTGACAAACGTCATGTCAAAATGCCAGTTTGTATTGTGTCAAAGTGCGAGGCGGGAGTGTTTTAAAGTCAGTGCAGTAAAAATGGTTAATTTAGTGGAGAAAAAAATAAAATGTTATAGAAAATGTTGTAATTAGCATTGTGTGTATCGGAATTATATAATTTTAGTGTTTTTTATAAATATCCTGTTGAACTGCAGAATGTGATGTGATATTTGAAGCGAGAACGATATTGTGCAACATCATTTTGTTAAATTGTGAATAAAACAGTTTAAATTCAATGGTTTTTTATTTGTATTTTCAGAATCTGATGCAATCTGATAAAATTCCAAAGAATTAAAGATAAGAAATGATTGCAGGTAATATTAGATTGTTATTTTATTGTAGTTGAAACATTTAAGGCATTCTATTGATGTTAAATTAGTATTCTGTAGAATAGTACTAATGTTTTTATTGTTTTCAGGTATTTTTTCAGTTCAAGGTGCTAAAATCGTAAATAATTATTAGAAAGAGAAAATAATATTTACAATATTTGATAGAAGTATGTTTGGCGTCTCCATGACAACGATAACAGATTCAAAATTTGAATTTCAAATTATATTGGAATGATGAAGGATTATGTCAGATTATGTCAAACCGATTTTAGCGTCAGTTTGTATTGTGTTAAAGTGCGAGACAGGTCTGTTTTTAAAGTCGGTGCAGAAACGTTTGCGTATTGTAAAAAAAATAAACGTTATTTAGAAATAATGTCATAAATTAGCATTAAATGTTGTAGATTGCATCGAATTAATAAGATTTGAGTCAAAGAGATTATAATCACAGATCACTACGGATACTGCAAATCACTACGAATTTACGTATGATTTTTGTATTTTTATAAATGTTATGTTGAACTAAAGAAGGTGATGTGATGTTCTTGGCGAGAACGATATTGTGCAATATTGTTTTGTGAAACGTTGAATAAAACAGATAAAATTCAATGAATTTTTATTTGTATTTTCAGAATTAGAGGTAATCTCATGAAAATTAAAAGAAATAACGAAAAAAAAAGGTTGCAGGTGTTATAAGATTATTATTTTTACTGTAATTGAATAACTTTTATAAATGCCTAATTAGTACCTATTCTGTAGGATAGTTCTAATGTTTCTTTTTATTGTTTTCAGGTATTCTTTTAGTTTCATGTGCCGGAAAGCGTGAATGATAATTGGAAAGGGATAAAAATATTTTGTTTATCGGACGTGTCCCTTTTGGCATCTCCCTTACAGCGAAAATTTAAAATTATGATTTTGGAAATCGACAATAAACTGGTCTTGATTAAATACCTAGTATTTTTATTTGTTATCATAGTTGGTATCAAAATATTTTTTTTAAAATAAGCTGTGAGAGTAAATTGTGTAATAAGTTGGTAGAAACAATTAGAATATCTTTCTTTTTGAGTGGAAAGGGATGGCTAATAGGGGATGGTGGAGGCCATTGAGCTCCCGAACCAAAGTGAGAGGGAGCTCAGCGTAGAGTAAGAGTAATAATTGTAGTAATAAGTTGGAATTTGATGTAAGAGTAAATGGTGTTGTTAGTATTTGTAGTAGGTATAAAGAATTGAATAAGATGTAAGAGTAAATGGTGTTGGTAGTTAGTTTAAGTATTGAATAAGATGTAAGAGTAAATGGTGTTGTTAGTTAGTATTTGTAGTAGGCATAAAGTATTAAATTAGATGTAAGAGTAAATGGTGTTGTTAGTTAGTAGTTGCAGAAGGTATAAGGTATTGAATGAGATGTAAGAGTAAATGGTGTTGTTAGTTAGTAGTATTTGTAGTAGGCATAAAGTATTAAATTAGATGTAAGAGTAAATGGTGTTGTTAGTAAGTAGTTGTAGTAAGTATAAAGTATTGAATTAGATGTAAGAGTAAAAGGTGTTATTAGTTAGAAGAGCAATTAGAATTTGAAAACCTTTCTTTTTGAGTGGAAAGGGATGGCTAATAGGGGATGGTGGAGGCCATTGAGCTCCCGAACCAAAGTGAGAGGGAGCTCAGCGTAGAGTAAGAGTAATTGTAGTAATAAGTTAGAATTAGATGTAAGAGTAAATGGTGTTGTTAGAATTTGTAGTAGGTATAAAGTATTGAATTAGATGTAAGAGTAAATGTTGTTGTTAGTTATTAGTTGTAGTAAGTATAAAGTATTGAATTAGATGTAAGAGTCAATGGTGTTGTTAGGTAATAGTTTTAGCAGGTATTAAGTATTGAATAAGATGTAAAAGTAAATGGTGTTGTGAGTTAGTAGTAATTGTAGTAGGTATAAGGTATTGAATTAGATGTAAGAGTAAATGGTGTTGTTAGTTAGTAGTTGTAGTAAGTATAAAGTATTGAATTAGATGTAAGGGTAAATGGTGTTGTTAGTTATTAGTTGCAGTAGGTATTAGGTATTAAATTAGATGTAAGAGTAAATGGTGTTGTTAGTTAGTAGCTGTCGTAAGTATAAAGTATTGAATTAGATGTAAGAGTAAATGGTGTTGTTAGTTAGTAGTTGCAGTAGGTATAAGGTATTAAATTAGATGTAAGAGTCAATGGTGTTGTTAGTTAGTAGTTGTCGTAAGTATAAAGTATTGAATTAGATGTAAGAGTAAATGGTGTTGTTAGTTATTAGTTGTAGTACGTATAAAGTATTGAATTAGATGTAAGAGTCAATGGTGTTGTTAGTTATTAGTTGCAGTAGGTATAAGGTATTAAATTAGATGTAAGAGTCAATGGTGTTGTTAGGTAATAGTTTTAGCAGGTATTAAGTATTGAATAAGATGTAAAAGTAAATGGTGTTGTGAGTTAGTAGTAATTGTAGTAGGTATAAGGTATTGAATTAGATGTAAGAGTAAATGGTGTTGTTAGTTAGTGGTTGTAGTAGGTATATAGTTTTGAATTAGATGTAAAAGTAAATGAAGTTATTAGTTAGAAGAGCAACTAGAATTTAAAACCTTTCTTTTTGAGTGGAAAGGGATGGCTAATAGGGGATGGTGGAGGCCATTGAGCTCCCGAACCAAAGTGAGAGGGAGCTCAGCGTAGAGTAAGAGTAATTGTAGTAATAAATTTGAATTAAATGTAAGAGTAAATGTTGTAGTTAGTATTTGTAGTAGGTATAAAGTATTGAATTAGATGTAAGAGTAAATGGTGTTGTTAGTTAGTAGTCGTAGTAGGTATATAGTTTTGAATTAGATGTAAGAGTAAATGGTGTTGTTAGTTAGTAGTTGTAGAAGGTATTAAGTATTGAATTAAATGTAAGGGTAAATGGTGTTGTTAGTTAGTAGTTGTAGTAGGTATATAGTTTTGAATTAGATGTAAGAGTAAATGGTGTTATTAATTAGTAGTTGTAGAAGGTATTAAGTATTGAATTAAATGTAAGGGTAAATGGTGTTGTTAGTGAGTATTTGTAGTAGGTAATAAGTATTGAATTAGATGTAAGAGTAAATGGTGTTGTTAGTTAGTGGTTGTAGTAGGTATATAGTTTTGAATTAGATGTAAGAGTAAATGAAGTTATTAGTTAGAAGAGCAACTAGAAAATTAAAACCTTTCTTTTTGAGTGGAAAGGGATGGCTAATAGGGGATGGTGGAGGCCATTGAGCTCCCGAACCAAAGTGAGAGGGAGCTCAGCGTAGAGTAAGAGTAATTGTAGTAATAAGTTGGAATTAGATGTAAGAGTAAATGATGTTGTTAGTTAGTAGTTGTCGTAAGTATAAAGTATTGAATTAGATGTAAGAGTAAATGGTGTTGTTAGTTAGTAGTTGTAGTAAGTATAAAGTATTGAATTAGATGTAAGAGTAAATGGTGTTGTTAGTTATTAGTTGCAGTAGGTATAAGGTATTAAATTAGATGTAAGAGTCAATGGTGTTGTTAGGTAATAGTTTTAGCAGGTATTAAGTATTGAATAAAATGTAAAAGTAAATGGTGTTGTTAGTTAGTAGTAATTGTAGTAGGTATAAGGTATTGAATGAGATGTAAGAGTAAATGGTGTTGTTAGTTAGTTGTTGTAGTAGGTATATAGTTTTGAATTAGATGTAAGAGTAAATGAAGTTATTAGTTAGAAGAGCAACTAGAATTTAAAACCTTTCTTTTTGAGTGGAAAGGGATGGCTAATAGGGGATGGTGGAGGCCATTGAGCTCCCGAACCAAAGTGAGAGGGAGCTCAGCGTAGAGTAAGAGTAATTGTAGTAATAAGTTGGAATTAAATGTAAGAGTAAATGATGTTGTTAGTTAGTAGTAATTGTAGTAGGTATAAGGTATTGAATTATATGTAAGAGTAAATGGTGTTGTTAGTTAGTAGTTGTAATAGGTATAAGGTATTAAATTAGATGTAAGGGTAAATGGTGTTGTTAGTTAGTATTTGTAGTAGGTATAAAGTATTGAATTAGATGTAAGAGTAAATGGTGTTGTTAGTTAGTAGTCGTAGTAGGTATATAGTTTTGAATTAGATGTAAGAGTAAATGGTGTTGTTAGTTAGTAGTTGTAGAAGGTATTAAGTATTGAATTAAATGTAAGGGTAAATGGTGTTGTTAGTTAGTAGTTGTAGTAGGTATATAGTTTTGAATTAGATGTTAGAGTAAATGGTGTTATTAATTAGTAGTTGTAGAAGGTATTAAGTATTGAATTAAATGTAAGGGTAAATGGTGTTGTTAGTGAGTATTTGTAGTAGGTAATAAGTATTGAATTAGATGTAAGAGTAAATGGTGTTGTTAGTTAGTGGTTGTAGTAGGTATATAGTTTTGAATTAGATGTAAGAGTAAATGAAGTTATTAGTTAGAAGAGCAACTAGAAAATTAAAACCTTTCTTTTTGAGTGGAAAGGGATGGCTAATAGGGGATGGTGGAGGCCATTGAGCTCCCGAACCAAAGTGAGAGGGAGCTCAGCGTAGAGTAAGAGTAATTGTAGTAATAAGTTGGAATTAGATGTAAGAGTAAATGATGTTGTTAGTTAGTAGTTGTCGTAAGTATAAAGTATTGAATTAGATGTAAGAGTAAATGGTGTTGTTAGTTAGTAGTTGTAGTAAGTATAAAGTATTGAATTAGATGTAAGAGTAAATGGTGTTGTTAGTTATTAGTTGCAGTAGGTATAAGGTATTAAATTAGATGTAAGAGTCAATGGTGTTGTTAGGTAATAGTTTTAGCAGGTATTAAGTATTGAATAAAATGTAAAAGTAAATGGTGTTGTTAGTTAGTAGTAATTGTAGTAGGTATAAGGTATTGAATGAGATGTAAGAGTAAATGGTGTTGTTAGTTAGTTGTTGTAGTAGGTATATAGTTTTGAATTAGATGTAAGAGTAAATGAAGTTATTAGTTAGAAGAGCAACTAGAATTTAAAACCTTTCTTTTTGAGTGGAAAGGGATGGCTAATAGGGGATGGTGGAGGCCATTGAGCTCCCGAACCAAAGTGAGAGGGAGCTCAGCGTAGAGTAAGAGTAATTGTAGTAATAAGTTGGAATTAAATGTAAGAGTAAATGATGTTGTTAGTTAGTAGTAATTGTAGTAGGTATAAGGTATTGAATTATATGTAAGAGTAAATGGTGTTGTTAGTTAGTAGTTGTAATAGGTATAAGGTATTAAATTAGATGTAAGGGTAAATGGTGTTGTTAGTTAGTAGTTGTAGTAGGTATAAGGTATTAAATTAGATGTAAGAGTAAATGGTGTTGTTAGTTAGTAGTAATTGTAGTAGGTATAAGGTATTGAATTAGATGTAAGAGTAAATGGTGTTGTTAGTTAGTAGTTGTAGTAGGTATAAGGTATTAAATTAGATGTAAGAGTAAATGGTGTTGTTAGTTAGTAGTAATTGTAGTAGGTATAAGGTATTGAATTAGATGTAAGAGTAAATGGTGTTGTTAGTTAGTAGTTGTAGTAGGTATAAGGTATTAAATTAGATGTAAGAGTAAATGGTGTTGTTAGTTCGTAGTTGTAGTAAGTATAAAGTATTGAATTAGATGTAAGGGTAAATGGTGTTGTTAGTTATTAGTTGCAGTAGGTATAAGGTATTAAATTAGATGTAAGAGTAAATGGTGTTGTTAGTTAGTAGTTGTCGTAAGTATAAAGTGTTGAATTAGATGTAAGAGTAAATGGTGTTGTTATTTATTAGTTGTAGTAAGTATAAAGTATTGAATTAGATGTAAGAGTAAATGGTGTTGTTAGTAAGTGGTTGCAGTAGGTATAAGGTATTAAATTAGACGTAAGAGTAACTGGTGTTGTTAGTTAGTAGTTGTCGTAAGTATAAAGTATTGAATTAGATGTAAGAGTAAATGGTGTTGTTAGTTAGTAGTTGTAGTAGGTATATAGTTTTGAATTAGATGTAAGAGTAAATGGTGTTGTTAGTTAGTAGTTGTAGAAGGTATTAAGTATTGAATTACATTTAAGAGTAAATGGTGTTGTTAGTTAGTAGTTGTAGTAGCTATAAGGTATTGAATTAGATGTAAGAGTAAATGGTGTTGTTAGTTAGTAGTTGTAGAAGGTATTAAGTATTGAATTACATTTAAGAGTAAATGGTGTTGTTAGTTAGTAGTTGTAGTAGCTATAAGGTATTGAATTAGATGTAAGAGTAAATGGTGTTGTTAGTTAGTAGTTGTAGAAGGTATTAAGTATTGAATTACATTTAAGAATAAATGGTGTTTTTAGTTAGTAGTTGTCGTAAGTATAAAGTATTGAATTAGATGTAAGAGTAAATGGTGTTGTTAGTTATTAGTTGTAGTAAGTATAAAGTATTGAATTAGATGTAAGGGTAAATGGTGTTGTTAGTTATTAGTTGCAGTAGGTATAAGGTATTAAATTAGATGTAAGAGTACATGGTGTTGTTAGTTATTAGTTGTAGTAAGTATAAAGTATTGAATTAGATGTAAGGGTAAATGGTGTTGTTAGTTATTAGTTGCAGTAGGTATAAGGTATTAAATTAGATGTAAGAGTAAATGGTGTTGTTAGTTAGTAGTTGTAGTAAGTATAAAGTATTGAATTAGATGTAAGGGTAAATGGTATTGTTAGTTATTAGTTGCAGTAGGTATAAGGTATTAAATTAGATGTAAGAGTAAATGGTGTTGTTAGTTAGTAGTTGTCGTAAGTATAAAGTATTGAATTAGATGTAAGAGTAAATGGTGTTGTTAGTTAGTAGTTGCAGTAGGTATATAGTTTTGAATTAGATGTAAGAGTAAATGGTGTTGTTAGTTAGTAGTTGTAGAAGGTATTAAGTATTGAATTACATTTAGGAGTAAATGGTGTTGTTAGTTAGTAGTTGTAGTAGCTATAAGGTATTGAATTAGATGTAAGAGTAAATGGTGTTGTTAGTGAATAGTTGTAGAAGGTATTAAGTATTGAATTAGATGTAAGCGTAAATGGTGTTGTTAGTGAGTATTTGTAGTAGGTAATAAGTATTGAATTAGATGTAAGAGTAAATGATGTTATTAGTTAGAAGAGCAATTAGAATTTGAAAACCTTTCTTTTTGAGTGGAAAGGGATGGCTAATAGGGGATGGTGGAGGCCATTGAGCTCCCGAACCAAAGTGAGAGGGAGCTCAGCGTAGAGTAAGAGTAATTGTAGTAATAAGTTGGAATTAGATGTAAGAGTAAATGATGTTGTTAGTTAGTAGTAATTGTAGTAGGTATAAGGTATTGAATTAGATGTAAGAGTAAATGGTGTTGTTAGTTATTAGTTGCAGTAGGTATAAGGTATTCAATTAGATGTAAGAGTAAATGGTGTTGTTAGTTAGTAGTTGTAGTAAGTATAAAGTATTGAATTAGATGTAAGGGTAAATGGTGTTGTTAGTTATTAGTTGCAGTACGTATAAGGTATTAAATTAGATGTAAGGGTAAATGGTGTTGTTAGTTAGTAGTTGTAGTAGGTATAAGGTATTAAATTAGATGTAAGAGTAAATGGTGTTGTTAGTTAGTAGTTGTAGTAGGTATAAGGTATTAAATTAGATGTAAGAGTAAATGGTGTTGTTAGTTAGTAGTAATTGTAGTAGGTATAAGGTATTGAATTAGATGTAAGAGTAAATGGTGTTGTTAGTTAGTAGTTGTAGTAGGTATAAGGTATTAAATTAGATGTAAGAGTAAATGGTGTTGTTAGTAAGTAGTTGTAGTAGGTATAAGGTATTAAATTAGATGTAAGAGTAAATGGTGTTGATAGTTCGTAGTTGTAGTAAGTATAAAGTATTGAATTAGATGTAAGGGTAAATGGTGTTGTTAGTTATTAGTTGCAGTAGGTATAAGGTATTAAATTAGATGTAAGAGTAAATGGTGTTGTTAGTTAGTAGTTGTCGTAAGTATAAAGTGTTGAATTAGATGTAAGAGTAAATGGTGTTGTTAGTTATTAGTTGTAGTAAGTATAAAGTATTGAATTAGATGTAAGAGTAAATGGTGTTGTTAGTTAGTGGTTGCAGTAGGTATAAGGTATTAAATTAGATGTAAGAGTAACTGGTGTTGTTAGTTAGTAGTTGTCGTAAGTATAAAGTATTGAATTAGATGTAAGAGTAAATGGTGTTGTTAGTTAGTAGTTGTAGTAGGTATATAGTTTTGAATTAGATGTAAGAGTAAATGGTGTTGTTAGTTAGTAGTTGTAGAAGGTATTAAGTATTGAATTACATTTAAGAGTAAATGGTGTTGTTAGTTAGTAGTTGTCGTAAGTTTAAAGTATTGAATTAGATGTAAGAGTAAATGGTGTTGTTTGTTATTAGTTGTAGTAAGTATAAAGTATTGAATTAGATGTAAGGGTAAATGGTGTTGTTAGTTATTAGTTGCAGTAGGTATAAGGTATTAAATTAGATGTAAGAGTAAATGGTGTTGTTAGTTAGTAGTTGTAGTAAGTATAAAGTATTGAATTAGATGTAAGAGTAAATGGTGTTGTTAGTTAGTAGTTGTAGTAGGTATATAGTTTTGAATTAGATGTAAGAGTAAATGGTGTTGTTAGTTAGTAGTTGTAGAAGGTATTAAGTATTGAATTACATTTAGGAGTAAATGGTGTTGTTAGTTAGTAGTTGTAGTAGCTATAAGGTATTGAATTAGATGTAAGAGTAAATGGTGTTGTTAGTGAATAGTTGTAGAAGGTATTAAGTATTGAATTAGATGTAAGCGTAAATGGTGTTGTTAGTGAGTATTTGTAGTAGGTAATAAGTATTGAATTAGATGTAAGAGTAAATGGTGTTGTTAGTTAGTAGTTGTAGAAGGTATTAAGTATTGAATTACATTTAGGAATAAATGGTGTTATTAGTTAGTAGTTGTAGTAGCTATAAGGTATTGAATTAGGTGTAAGAGTAAATGGTGTTGTTAGTGAATAGTTGTAGAAGGTATTAAGTATTGAATTAGATGTAAGCGTAAATGGTGTTGTTAGTGAGTATTTGTAGTAGGTAATAAGTATTGAATTAGATGTAAGAGGAAATGATGTTATTAGTTAGAAGAGCAATTAGAATTTGAAAACCTTTCTTTTTGAGTGGAAAGGGATGGCTAATAGGGGATGGTGGAGGCCATTGAGCTCCCGAACCAAAGTGAGAGGGAGCTCAGCGTAGAGTAAGAGTAATTGTAGTAATAAGTTGGAATTAGATGTAAGAGTAAATGATGTTGTTAGTTAGTAGTAGTTGTAGTAGGTATAAGGTATTAAATTAGATGTAAGAGTAAATGGTGTTGTTAGTTATTAGTTGCAGTAGGTATAAGGTATTAAATTAGATGTAAGAGTAAATGGTGTTGTAAGTTAATAGTTGTAGTAGGTATAAGGTATTAAATTAGATGTAAGAGTAAATGGTGTTGTTAGTTAGTAGTTGAAGTAAGTATAAAGTATTGAATTAGATGTAAGGGTAAATGGTGTTGTTAGTGAACAGTTGTAGAAGGTATTAAGTATTGAATTAGATGTAAGCGTAAATGGTGTTGTTAGTGAGTATTTGTAGTAGGTAATAAGTATTGAATTAGATGTAAGAGTAAATGATGTTATTAGTTAGAAGAGCAATTAGAATTTGAAAACCTTTCTTTTTGAGTGGAAAGGGATGGCTAATAGGGGATGGTGGAGGCCATTGAGCTCCCGAACCAAAGTGAGAGGGAGCTCAGCGTAGAGTAAGAGTAATTGTAGTAATAAGTTGGAATTAGATGTAAGAGTAAATGATGTTGTTAGTTAGTAGTAATTGTAGTAGGTATAAGGTATTGAATTAGATGTAAGAGTAAATGGTGTTGTTAGTTATTAGTTGCAGTAGGTATAAGGTATTAAATTAGATGTAAGAGTAAATGGTGTTGTTAGTTAGTAGTTGTAGTAAGTATAAAGTATTGAATTAGATGTAAGGGTAAATGGTGTTGTTAGTTATTAGTTGCAGTAGGTATAAGGTATAAAATTAGATGTAAGGGTAAATGGTGTTGTTAGTTAGTAGTTGTAGTAGGTATAAGGTATTAAATTAGATGTAAGAGTAAATGGTGTTGTTAGTTAGTAGTTGTAGTAGGTATAAGGTATTAAATTAGATGTAAGAGTAAATGGTGTTGTTAGTTAGTAGTAATTGTAGTAGGTATAAGGTATTGAATTAGATGTAAGAGTAAATGGTGTTGTGAGTTAGTAGTTGTAGTAGGTATAAGGTATTAAATTAGATGTAAGAGTAAATGGTGTTGTTAGTTAGTAGTTGTAGTAGGTATAAGTTATTAAATTAGATGTAAGAGTAAATGGTGTTGTTAGTTCGTAGTTGTAGTAAGTATAAAGTATTGAATTAGATGTAAGAGTAAATGGTGTTGTTAGTTATTAGTTGTAGTAAGTATAAAGTATTGAATTAGATGTAAGAGTAAATGGTGTTGTTAGTTAGTGGTTGCAGTAGGTATAAGGTATTAAATTAGATGTAAGAGTAACTGGTGTTGTTAGTTAGTAGTTGTCGTAAGTATAAAGTATTGAATTAGATGTAAGAGTAAATGGTGTTGTTAGTTAGTAGTTGTAGTAGGTATATAGTTTTGAATTAGATGTAAGAGTAAATGGTGTTGTTAGTTAGTAGTTGTAGAAGGTATTAAGTATTGAATTACATTTAAGAGTAAATGGTGTTTTTAGTTAGTAGTTGTAGTAGCTATAAGGTATTGAATTAGACGTAAGAGTAAATGGTGTTGTTAGTTAGTAGTTGTAGTAGGTATATAGTTTTGAATTAGATGTAAGAGTAAATGGTGTTGTTAGTTAGTAGTTGTAGAAGGTATTAAGTATTGAATTACATTTAAGAGTAAATGGTGTTGTTAGTTAGTAGTTGTCGTAAGTATAAAGTATTGAATTAGATGTAAGAGTAAATGGTGTTGTTAGTTATTAGTTGTAGTAAGTATAAAGGATTAAATTAGATGTAAGGGTAAATGGTGTTGTTAGTTATTAGTTGCAGTAGGTATAAGGTATTAAATTAGATGTAAGAGTAAATGGTGTTGTTAGTTAGTAGTTGTAGTAAGTATAAAGTATTGAATTAGATGTAAGGGTAAATGGTGTTGTTAGTTATTAGTTGCAGTAGGTATAAGGTATTAAATTAGATGTAAGAGTAAATGGTGTTGTTAGTTAGTAGTTGTAGTAGGTACATAGTTTTGAATTAGATGTAAGAGTAAATGGTGTTGTTAGTAAGTAGTTGTAGAAGGTATTAAGTATTGAATTACATTTAAGAGTAAATGGTGTTGTTAGTTAGTAGTTGTAGTAGCTATAAGGTATTGAACTAGATGTAAGAGTAAATGGTGTTGTTAGTGAATAGTTGTAGACGGTATTAAGTATTGAATTAGATGTAAGCGTAAATGGTGTTGTTAGTGAGTATTTGTAGTAGGTAATAAGTATTGAATTAGATGTAAGAGTAAATGATGTTATTAGTTAGAAGAGCAATTAGAATTTGAAAACCTTTCTTTTTGAGTGGAAAGGGATGGCTAATAGGGGATGGTGGAGGCCATTGAGCTCCCGAACCAAAGTGAGAGGGAGCTCAGCGTAGAGTAAGAGTAATTGTAGTAATAAGTTGGAATTAGATGTAAGAGTAAACGATGTTGTTAGTAGTAATTGTAGTAGGTATAAGGTATTGAATTAGATGTAAGAGTAAATGGTGTTGTTAGTTAGTAGTTGTAGTAAGTATAAAGTATTGAATTAGATGTAAGGGTAAATGGTGTTGTTAGTTATTAGTTGCAGTACGTATAAGGTATTAAATTAGATGTAAGGGTAAATGGTGTTGTTAGTTAGTAGTTGTAGTAGGTATAAGGTATTAAATTAGATGTAAGAGTAAATGGTGTTGTTAGTTAGTAGTTGTAGTAAGTATAAAGTATTGAATTAGATGTAAGGGTAAATGGTGTTGTTAGTTATTAGTTGCAGTAGGTATAAGGTATTAAATTAGATGTAAGGGTAAATGGTGTTGTTAGTTAGTAGTTGTAGTAGGTATAAGGTATTAAATTAGATGTAAGAGTAAATGGTGTTGTTAGTTAGTAGTTGTAGTAGGTATAAGGTAATAAATTAGATGTAAGAGTAAATGGTGTTGTTAGTTAGTAGTAATTGTAGTAGGTATAAGGTATTGAATTAGATGTAAGAGTAAATGGTGTTGTTAGTTAGTAGTTGTAGTAGGTATAAGGTATTAAATTAGATATAAGAGTAAATGGTGTTGTTAGTTAGTAGTTGTAGTAGGTATAAGGTATTAAATTAGATGTAAGAGTAAATGGTGTTGTTAGTTCGTAGTTGTAGTAAGTATAAAGTATTGAATTAGATGTAAGGGTAAATGGTGTTGTTAGTTATTAGTTGCAGTAGGTATAAGGTATTAAATTAGATGTAAGAGTAAATGGTGTTGTTAGTTAGTAGTTGTAGTAAGTATAAAGTATTGAATTAGATGTAAGGGTAAATGGTGTTGTTAGTTATTAGTTGCAGTACGTATAAGGTATTAAATTAGATGTAAGGGTAAATGGTGTTGTTAGTTAGTAGTTGTAGTAGGTATAAGGTATTAAATTAGATGTAAGAGTAAATGGTGTTGTTAGTTAGTAGTTGTAGTAAGTATAAAGTATTGAATTAGATGTAAGGGTAAATGGTGTTGTTAGTTATTAGTTGCAGTAGGTATAAGGTATTAAATTAGATGTAAGGGTAAATGGTGTTGTTAGTTAGTAGTTGTAGTAGGTATAAGGTATTAAATTAGATGTAAGAGTAAATGGTGTTGTTAGTTAGTAGTTGTAGTAGGTATAAGGTAATAAATTAGATGTAAGAGTAAATGGTGTTGTTAGTTAGTAGTAATTGTAGTAGGTATAAGGTATTGAATTAGATGTAAGAGTAAATGGTGTTGTTAGTTAGTAGTTGTAGTAGGTATAAGGTATTAAATTAGATATAAGAGTAAATGGTGTTGTTAGTTAGTAGTTGTAGTAGGTATAAGGTATTAAATTAGATGTAAGAGTAAATGGTGTTGTTAGTTCGTAGTTGTAGTAAGTATAAAGTATTGAATTAGATGTAAGGGTAAATGGTGTTGTTAGTTATTAGTTGCAGTAGGTATAAGGTATTAAATTAGATGTAAGAGTAAATGGTGTTGTTAGTTAGTAGTTGTAGTAGGTATTTAGTTTTGAATTAGATGTAAGAGTAAATGGTGTTGTTAGTTAGTAGTTGTAGAAGGTATTTAGTATTGAATTACATTTAGGAGTAAATGGTGTTGTTAGTTAGTAGTTGTAGTAGCTATAAGGTATTGAATTAGATGTAAGAGTAAATGGTGTTGTTAGTGAATAGTTGTAGAAGGTATTAAGTATTGAATAAGATGTAAGCGTAAATGGTGTTGTTAGTGAGTATTTGTAGTAGGTAATAAGTATTGAATTAGATGTAAGAGTAAATGATGTTATTAGTTAGAAGAGCAATTAGAATTTGAAAACCTTTCTTTTTGAGTGGAAAGGGATGGCTAATAGGGGATGGTGGAGGCCATTGAGCTCCCGAACCAAAGTGAGAGGGAGCTCAGCGTAGAGTAAGAGTAATTGTAGTTATAAGTTGGAATTAGATGTAAGAGTAAATGATGTTGTTAGTTAGTAGTAATTGTAGTAGGTATAAGGTATTGAATTAGATGTAAGAGTAAATGGTGTTGTTAGTTAGTAGTTGTAGTAGGTATAAGGTATTAAATTAGATGTAAGAGTAAATGGTGTTGTTAGTTATTAGTTGCAGTAGGTATAAGGTATTGAATTAGATGTAAGAGTAAATGGTGTTGTTAGTGAATAGTTGTAGAAGGTATTAAGTATTGAATAAGATGTAAGCGTAAATGGTGTTGTTAGTGAGTATTTGTAGTAGGTAATAAGTATTGAATTAGATGTAAGAGTAAATGATGTTATTAGTTAGAAGAGCAATTAGAATTTGAAAACCTTTCTTTTTGAGTGGAAAGGGATGGCTAATAGGGGATGGTGGAGGCCATTGAGCTCCCGAACCAAAGTGAGAGGGAGCTCAGCGTAGAGTAAGAGTAATTGTAGTTATAAGTTGGAATTAGATGTAAGAGTAAATGATGTTGTTAGTTAGTAGTAATTGTAGTAGGTATAAGGTATTGAATTAGATGTAAGAGTAAATGGTGTTGTTAGTTAGTAGTTGTAGTAGGTATAAGGTATTAAATTAGATGTAAGAGTAAATGGTGTTGTTAGTTATTAGTTGCAGTAGGTATAAGGTATTAAATTAGATGTAAGAGTAAATGGTGTTGTTAGTTAGTAGTTGTAGTAAGTATAAAGTATTGAATTAGATGTAAGGGTAAATGGTGTTGTTAGTTATTAGTTGCAGTAGGTATAAGGTATTGAATTAGATGTAAGGGTAAATGGTGTTGTTAGTTATTAGTTGCAGTAGGTATAAGGTATTAAATTAGATGTAAGAGTAAATGGTGTTGTTAGTTAGTAGTTGTAGTAGGTATAAGGTATTAAATTAGATGTAAGAGTAAATGGTGTTGTTAGTTAGTAGTAATTGTAGTAGGTATAAGGTATTGAATTAGATGTAAGAGTAAATGGTGTTGTTAGTTAGTAGTTGTAGTAGGTATAAGGTATTAAATTAGATGTAAGAGTAAATGGTGTTGTTAGTTAGTAGTTGTAGTAGGTATAAGGTATTAAATTAGATGTAAGAGTAAATGGTGTTGTTAGTTCGTAGTTGTAGTAAGTATAAAGTATTGAATTAGATGTAAGGGTAAATGGTGTTGTTAGTTATTAGTTGCAGTAAGTATAAGGTATTGAATTAGATGTAAGGGTAAATGGTGTTGTTAGTTATTAGTTGCAGTAGGTATAAGGTATTAAATTAGATGTAAGAGTAAATGGTGTTGTTAGTTAGTAGTTGTAGTAAGTATAAAGTATTGAATTAGATGTAAGGGTAAATGGTGTTGTTAGTTATTAGTTGCAGTAGGTATAAGGTATTGAATTAGATGTAAGGGTAAATGGTGTTGTTAGTTATTAGTTGCAGTAGGTATAAGGTATTAAATTAGATGTAAGAGTAAATGGTGTTGTTAGTTAGTAGTTGTAGTAGGTATAAGGTATTAAATTAGATGTAAGAGTAAATGGTGTTGTTAGTTCGTAGTTGTAGTAAGTATAAAGTATTGAATTAGATGTAAGGGTAAATGGTGTTGTTAGTTATTAGTTGCAGTAGGTATAAGGTATTAAATTAGATGTAAGAGTAAATGGTGTTGTTAGTTAGTAGTTGTCGTAAGTATAAAGTGTTGAATTAGATGTAAGAGTAAATGGTGTTGTTAGTTATTAGTTGTAGTAAGTATAAAGTATTGAATTAGATGTAAGAGTAAATGGTGTTGTTACTTAGTAGTTGCAGTAGGTATAAGGTATTAAATTAGATGTAAGAGTAACTGGTGTTGTTAGTTAGTAGTTGTCGTAAGTATAAAGTATTGAATTAGATGTAAGAGTAAATGGTGTTGTTAGTTAGTAGTTGTAGTAGGTATATAGTTTTGAATTAGATGTAAGAGTAAATGGTGTTGTTAGTTAGTAGTTGTAGAAGGTATTAAGTATTGAATTACATTTAAGAGTAAATGGTGTTGTTAGTTAGTAGTTGTCGTAAGTTTAAAGTATTGAATTAGATGTAAGAGTAAATGGTGTTGTTAGTTATTAGTTGTAGTAAGTATAAAGTATTGAATTAGATGTAAGGGTAAATGGTGTTGTTAGTTATTAGTTGCAGTAGGTATAAGGTATTAAATTAGATGTAAGAGTAAATGGTGTTGTTAGTTAGTAGTTGTAGTAAGTATAAAGTATTGAATTAGATGTAAGAGTAAATGGTGTTGTTAGTTAGTAGTTGTAGTAGGTATATAGTTTTGAATTAGATGTAAGAGTAAATGGTGTTGTTAGTTAGTAGTTGTAGAAGGTATTAAGTATTGAATTACATTTAGGAGTAAATGGTGTTGTTAGTTAGTAGTTGTAGTAGCTATAAGGTATTGAATTAGATGTAAGAGTAAATGGTGTTGTTAGTGAATAGTTGTAGAAGGTATTAAGTATTGAATTAGATGTAAGCGTAAATGGTGTTGTTAGTGAGTATTTGTAGTAGGTAATAAGTATTGAATTAGATGTAAGAGTAAATGGTGTTGTTAGTTAGTAGTTGTAGAAGGTATTAAGTATTGAATTACATTTAGGAGTAAATGGTGTTGTTAGTTAGTAGTTGTAGTAGCTATAAGGTATTGAATTAGATGTAAGAGTAAATGGTGTTGTTAGTGAATAGTTGTAGAAGGTATTAAGTATTGAATTAGATGTAAGCGTAAATGGTGTTGTTAGTGAGTATTTCTAGTAGGTAATAAGTATTGAATTAGATGTAAGAGGAAATGATGTTATTAGTTAGAAGAGCAATTAGAATTTGAAAACCTTTCTTTTTGAGTGGAAAGGGATGGCTAATAGGGGATGGTGGAGGCCATTGAGCTCCCGAACCAAAGTGAGAGGGAGCTCAGCGTAGAGTAAGAGTAATTGTAGTAATAAGTTGGAATTAGATGTAAGAGTAAATGATGTTGTTAGTTAGTAGTAGTTGTAGTAGGTATAAGGTATTAAATTAGATGTAAGAGTAAATGGTGTTGTTAGTTATTAGTTGCAGTAGGTATAAGGTATTAAATTAGATGTAAGGGTAAATGGTGTTGTTAGTTAGTAGTTGTAGTAGGTATAAGGTATTAAATTAGATGTAAGAGTAAATGGTGTTGTTAGTTAGTAGTTGTAGTAGGTATAAGGTATTAAATTAGATGTAAGAGTAAATGGTGTTGTTAGTTAGTAGTAATTGTAGTAGGTATAAGGTATTGAATTAGATGTAAGAGTAAATGGTGTTGTGAGTTAGTAGTTGTAGTAGGTATAAGGTATTAAATTAGATGTAAGAGTAAATGGTGTTGTTAGTTAGTAGTTGTAGTAGGTATAAGTTATTAAATTAGATGTAAGAGTAAATGGTGTTGTTAGTTCGTAGTTGTAGTAAGTATAAAGTATTGAATTAGATGTAAGAGTAAATGGTGTTGTTAGTTATTAGTTGTAGTAAGTATAAAGTATTGAATTAGATGTAAGAGTAAATGGTGTTGTTAGTTAGTGGTTGCAGTAGGTATAAGGTATTAAATTAGATTTAAGAGTAACTGGTGTTGTTAGTTAGTAGTTGTCGTAAGTATAAAGTATTGAATTAGATGTAAGAGTAAATGGTGTTGTTAGTTAGTAGTTGTAGTAGGTATATAGTTTTGAATTAGATGTAAGAGTAAATGGTGTTGTTAGTTAGTAGTTGTAGAAGGTATTAAGTATTGAATTACATTTAAGAGTAAATGGTGTTTTTAGTTAGTAGTTGTAGTAGCTATAAGGTATTGAATTAGACGTAAGAGTAAATGGTGTTGTTAGTTAGTAGTTGTAGTAGGTATATAGTTTTGAATTAGATGTAAGAGTAAATGGTGTTGTTAGTTAGTAGTTGTAGAAGGTATTAAGTATTGAATTACATTTAAGAGTTAATGGTGTTGTTAGTTAGTAGTTGTCGTAAGTATAAAGTATTGAATTAGATGTAAGAGTAAATGGTGTTGTTAGTTATTAGTTGTAGTAAGTATAAAGTATTAAATTAGATGTAAGGGTAAATGGTGTTGTTAGTTATTAGTTGCAGTAGGTATAAGGTATTTAATTAGATGTAAGAGTAAATGGTGTTGTTAGTTAGTAGTTGTAGTAAGTATAAAGTATTGAATTAGATGTAAGGGTAAATGGTGTTGTTAGTTATTAGTTGCAGTAGGTATAAGGTATTAAATTAGATGTAAGAGTAAATGGTGTTGTTAGTTAGTAGTTGTAGTAGGTACATAGTTTTGAATTAGATGTAAGAGTAAATGGTGTTGTTAGTAAGTAGTTGTAGAAGGTATTAAGTATTGAATTACATTTAAGAGTAAATGGTGTTGTTAGTTAGTAGTTGTAGTAGCTATAAGGTATTGAACTAGATGTAAGAGTAAATGGTGTTGTTAGTGAATAGTTGTAGACGGTATTAAGTATTGAATTAGATGTAAGCGTAAATGGTGTTGTTAGTGAGTATTTGTAGTAGGTAATAAGTATTGAATTAGATGTAAGAGTAAATGATGTTATTAGTTAGAAGAGCAATTAGAATTTGAAAACCTTTCTTTTTGAGTGGAAAGGGATGGCTAATAGGGGATGGTGGAGGCCATTGAGCTCCCGAACCAAAGTGAGAGGGAGCTCAGCGTAGAGTAAGAGTAATTGTAGTAATAAGTTGGAATTAGATGTAAGAGTAAACGATGTTGTTAGTAGTAATTGTAGTAGGTATAAGGTATTGAATTAGATGTAAGAGTAAATGGTGTTGTTAGTTATTAGTTGCAGTAGGTATAAGGTATTAAATTAGATGTAAGAGTAAATGGTGTTGTTAGTTAGTAGTTGTAGTAGGTATAAGGTAATAAATTAGATGTAAGAGTAAATGGTGTTGTTAGTTAGTAGTAATTGTAGTAGGTATAAGGTATTGAATTAGATGTAAGAGTAAATGGTGTTGTTAGTTAGTAGTTGTAGTAGGTATAAGGTATTAAATTAGATATAAGAGTAAATGGTGTTGTTAGTTAGTAGTTGTAGTAGGTATAAGGTATTAAATTAGATGTAAGAGTAAATGGTGTTGTTAGTTCGTAGTTGTAGTAAGTATAAAGTATTGAATTAGATGTAAGGGTAAATGGTGTTGTTAGTTATTAGTTGCAGTAGGTATAAGGTATTAAATTAGATGTAAGAGTAAATGGTGTTGTTAGTTAGTAGTTGTAGTAGGTATTTAGTTTTGAATTAGATGTAAGAGTAAATGGTGTTGTTAGTTAGTAGTTGTAGAAGGTATTTAGTATTGAATTACATTTAGGAGTAAATGGTGTTGTTAGTTAGTAGTTGTAGTAGCTATAAGGTATTGAATTAGATGTAAGAGTAAATGGTGTTGTTAGTGAATAGTTGTAGAAGGTATTAAGTATTGAATTAGATGTAAGCGTAAATGGTGTTGTTAGTGAGTATTTGTAGTAGGTAATAAGTATTGAATTAGATGTAAGAGTAAATGATGTTATTAGTTAGAAGAGCAATTAGAATTTGAAAACCTTTCTTTTTGAGTGGAAAGGGATGGCTAATAGGGGATGGTGGAGGCCATTGAGCTCCCGAACCAAAGTGAGAGGGAGCTCAGCGTAGAGTAAGAGTAATTGTAGTAATAAGTTGGAATTAGATGTAAGAGTAAATGATGTTGTTAGTTAGTAGTAATTGTAGTAGGTATAAGGTATTGAATTAGATGTAAGAGTAAATGGTGTTGTTAGTTAGTAGTTGTAGTAGGTATAAGGTATTAAATTAGATGTAAGAGTAAATGGTGTTGTTAGTTATTAGTTGCAGTAGGTATAAGGTATTAAATTAGATGTAAGAGTAAATGGTGTTGTTAGTTAGTAGTTGTAGTAAGTATAAAGTATTGAATTAGATGTAAGGGTAAATGGTGTTGTTAGTTATTAGTTGCAGTAGGTATAAGGTATTGAATTAGATGTAAGGGTAAATGGTGTTGTTAGTTATTAGTTGCAGTAGGTATAAGGTATTAAATTAGATGTAAGAGTAAATGGTGTTGTTAGTTAGTAGTTGTAGTAGGTATAAGGTATTAAATTAGATGTAAGAGTAAATGGTGTTGTTAGTTAGTAGTAATTGTAGTAGGTATAAGGTATTGAATTAGATGTAAGAGTAAATGGTGTTGTTAGTTAGTAGTTGTAGTAGGTATAAGGTATTAAATTAGATGTAAGAGTAAATGGTGTTGTTAGTTAGTAGTTGTAGTAGGTATAAGGTATTAAATTAGATGTAAGAGTAAATGGTGTTGTTAGTTCGTAGTTGTAGTAAGTATAAAGTATTGAATTAGATGTAAGGGTAAATGGTGTTGTTAGTTATTAGTTGCAGTAGGTATAAGGTATTAAATTAGATGTAAGAGTAAATGGTGTTGTTAGTTAGTAGTTGTAGTAGGTATTTAGTTTTGAATTAGATGTAAGAGTAAATGGTGTTGTTAGTTAGTAGTTGTAGAAGGTATTTAGTATTGAATTACATTTAGGAGTAAATGGTGTTGTTAGTTAGTAGTTGTAGTAGCTATAAGGTATTGAATTAGATGTAAGAGTAAATGGTGTTGTTAGTGAATAGTTGTAGAAGGTATTAAGTATTGAATTAGATGTAAGCGTAAATGGTGTTGTTAGTGAGTATTTGTAGTAGGTAATAAGTATTGAATTAGATGTAAGAGTAAATGATGTTATTAGTTAGAAGAGCAATTAGAATTTGAAAACCTTTCTTTTTGAGTGGAAAGGGATGGCTAATAGGGGATGGTGGAGGCCATTGAGCTCCCGAACCAAAGTGAGAGGGAGCTCAGCGTAGAGTAAGAGTAATTGTAGTAATAAGTTGGAATTAGATGTAAGAGTAAATGATGTTGTTAGTTAGTAGTAATTGTAGTAGGTATAAGGTATTGAATTAGATGTAAGAGTAAATGGTGTTGTTAGTTAGTAGTTGTAGTAGGTATAAGGTATTAAATTAGATGTAAGAGTAAATGGTGTTGTTAGTTAGTAGTTGTAGTAGGTATTTAGTTTTGAATTAGATGTAAGAGTAAATGGTGTTGTTAGTTAGTAGTTGTAGAAGGTATTTAGTATTGAATTAGATGTAAGCGTAAATGGTGTTGTTAGTGAGTATTTGTAGTAGGTAATAAGTATTGAATTAGATGTAAGAGTAAATGATGTTATTAGTTAGAAGAGCAATTAGAATTTGAAAACCTTTCTTTTTGAGTGGAAAGGGATGGCTAATAGGGGATGGTGGAGGCCATTGAGCTCCCGAACCAAAGTGAGAGGGAGCTCAGCGTAGAGTAAGAGTAATTGTAGTAATAAGTTGGAATTAGATGTAAGAGTAAATGATGTTGTTAGTTAGTAGTAATTGTAGTAGGTATAAGGTATTGAATTAGATGTAAGAGTAAATGGTGTTGTTAGTTAGTAGTTGTAGTAGGTATAAGGTATTAAATTAGATGTAAGAGTAAATGGTGTTGTTAGTTATTAGTTGCAGTAGGTATAAGGTATTAAATTAGATGTAAGAGTAAATGGTGTTGTTAGTTAGTAGTTGTAGTAAGTATAAAGTATTGAATTAGATGTAAGGGTAAATGGTGTTGTTAGTTATTAGTTGCAGTAGGTATAAGGTATTGAATTAGATGTAAGGGTAAATGGTGTTGTTAGTTATTAGTTGCAGTAGGTATAAGGTATTAAATTAGATGTAAGAGTAAATGGTGTTGTTAGTTAGTAGTTGTAGTAGGTATAAGGTATTAAATTAGATGTAAGAGTAAATGGTGTTGTTAGTTAGTAGTAATTGTAGTAGGTATAAGGTATTGAATTAGATGTAAGAGTAAATGGTGTTGTTAGTTAGTAGTTGTAGTAGGTATAAGGTATTAAATTAGATGTAAGAGTAAATGGTGTTGTTAGTTAGTAGTTGTAGTAGGTATAAGGTATTAAATTAGATGTAAGAGTAAATGGTGTTGTTAGTTCGTAGTTGTAGTAAGTATAAAGTATTGAATTAGATGTAAGGGTAAATGGTGTTGTTAGTTATTAGTTGCAGTAAGTATAAGGTATTGAATTAGATGTAAGGGTAAATGGTGTTGTTAGTTATTAGTTGCAGTAGGTATAAGGTATTAAATTAGATGTAAGAGTAAATGGTGTTGTTAGTTAGTAGTTGTAGTAAGTATAAAGTATTGAATTAGATGTAAGGGTAAATGGTGTTGTTAGTTATTAGTTGCAGTAGGTATAAGGTATTAAATTAGATGTAAGAGTAAATGGTGTTGTTAGTTAGTAGTTGTCGTAAGTATAAAGTGTTGAATTAGATGTAAGAGTAAATGGTGTTGTTAGTTATTAGTTGTAGTAAGTATAAAGTATTGAATTAGATGTAAGAGTAAATGGTGTTGTTACTTAGTAGTTGCAGTAGGTATAAGGTATTAAATTAGATGTAAGAGTAACTGGTGTTGTTAGTTAGTAGTTGTCGTAAGTATAAAGTATTGAATTAGATGTAAGAGTAAATGGTGTTGTTAGTTAGTAGTTGTAGTAGGTATATAGTTTTGAATTAGATGTAAGAGTAAATGGTGTTGTTAGTTAGTAGTTGTAGAAGGTATTAAGTATTGAATTACATTTAAGAGTAAATGGTGTTGTTAGTTAGTAGTTGTCGTAAGTTTAAAGTATTGAATTAGATGTAAGAGTAAATGGTGTTGTTAGTTAGTAGTTGTAGTAGGTATATAGTTTTGAATTAGATGTAAGAGTAAATGGTGTTGTTAGTTAGTAGTTGTAGAAGGTACAAGGTATTAAATTAGATGTAAGAGTAACTTGTGTTGTTAGTTAGTAGTTGTCGTAAGTATAAAGTATTGAATTAGATGTAAGAGTAAATGGTGTTGTTAGTTAGTAGTTGTAGTAGGTATATAGTTTTGAATTAGATGTAAGAGTAAATGGTGTTGTTAGTTAGTAGTTGTAGAAGGTATTAAGTATTGAATTACATTTAAGAGTAAATGGTGTTGTTAGTTATTAGTTGTAGTAAGTATAAAGTATTGAATTAGATGTAAGAGTAAATGGTGTTGTTACTTAGTAGTTGCAGTAGGTATAAGGTATTAAATTAGATGTAAGAGTAACTGGTGTTGTTAGTTAGTAGTTGTCGTAAGTATAAAGTATTGAATTAGATGTAAGAGTAAATGGTGTTGTTAGTTCGTAGTTGTAGTAAGTATAAAGTATTGAATTAGATGTAAGGGTAAATGGTGTTGTTAGTTATTAGTTGCAGTAGGTATAAGGTATTAAATTAGATGTAAGAGTAAATGGTGTTGTTAGTTAGTAGTTGTCGTAAGTATAAAGTGTTGAATTAGATGTAAGAGTAAATGGTGTTGTTAGTTATTAGTTGTAGTAAGTATAAAGTATTGAATTAGATGTAAGAGTAAATGGTGTTGTTACTTAGTAGTTGCAGTAGGTATAAGGTATTAAATTAGATGTAAGAGTAACTGGTGTTGTTAGTTAGTAGTTGTCGTAAGTATAAAGTATTGAATTAGATGTAAGAGTAAATGGTGTTGTTAGTTAGTAGTTGTAGTAGGTATATAGTTTTGAATTAGATGTAAGAGTAAATGGTGTTGTTAGTTAGTAGTTGTAGAAGGTATTAAGTATTGAATTACATTTAAGAGTAAATGGTGTTGTTAGTTAGTAGTTGTCGTAAGTTTAAAGTATTGAATTAGATGTAAGAGTAAATGGTGTTGTTAGTTATTAGTTGTAGTAAGTATAAAGTATTGAATTAGATGTAAGGGTAAATGGTGTTGTTAGTTATTAGTTGCAGTAGGTATAAGGTATTAAATTAGATGTAAGAGTAAATGGTGTTGTTAGTTAGTAGTTGTAGTAAGTATAAAGTATTGAATTAGATGTAAGAGTAAATGGTGTTGTTAGTTAGTAGTTGTAGTAGGTATATAGTTTTGAATTAGATGTAAGAGTAAATGGTGTTGTTAGTTAGTAGTTGTAGAAGGTATTAAGTATTGAATTACATTTAGGAGTAAATGGTGTTGTTAGTTAGTAGTTGTAGTAGCTATAAGGTATTGAATTAGATGTAAGAGTAAATGGTGTTGTTAGTGAATAGTTGTAGAAGGTATTAAGTATTGAATTAGATGTAAGCGTAAATGGTGTTGTTACTGAGTATTTGTAGTAGGTAATAAGTATTGAATTAGATGTAAGAGTAAATGGTGTTGTTAGTTAGTAGTTGTAGAAGGTATTAAGTATTGAATTACATTTAGGAGTAAATGGTGTTGTTAGTTAGTAGTTGTAGTAGCTATAAGGTATTGAATTAGATGTAAGAGTAAATGGTGTTGTTAGTGAATAGTTGTAGAAGGTATTAAGTATTGAATTAGATGTAAGCGTAAATGGTGTTGTTAGTGAGTATTTCTAGTAGGTAATAAGTATTGAATTAGATGTAAGAGGAAATGATGTTATTAGTTAGAAGAGCAATTAGAATTTGAAAACCTTTCTTTTTGAGTGGAAAGGGATGGCTAATAGGGGATGGTGGAGGCCATTGAGCTCCCGAACCAAAGTGAGAGGGAGCTCAGCGTAGAGTAAGAGTAATTGTAGTAATAAGTTGAAATTAGATGTAAGAGTAAATGATGTTGTTAGTTAGTAGTAGTTGTAGTAGGTATAAGGTATTAAATTAGATGTAAGAGTAAATGGTGTTGTTAGTTATTAGTTGCAGTAGGTATAAGGTATTAAATTAGATGTAAGGGTAAATGGTGTTGTTGGTTAGTAGTTGTAGTAGGTATAAGGTATTAAATTAGATGTAAGAGTAAATGGTGTTGTTAGTTAGTAGTTGTAGTAGGTATAAGGTATTAAATTAGATGTAAGAGTAAATGGTGTTGTTAGTTAGTAGTAATTGTAGTAGGTATAAGGTATTGAATTAGATGTAAGAGTAAATGGTGTTGTGAGTTAGTAGTTGTAGTAGGTATAAGGTATTAAATTAGATGTAAGAGTAAATGGTGTTGTTAGTTAGTAGTTGTAGTAGGTATAAGTTATTAAATTAGATGTAAGAGTAAATGGTGTTGTTAGTTCGTAGTTGTAGTAAGTATAAAGTATTGAATTAGATGTAAGAGTAAATGGTGTTGTTAGTTATTAGTTGTAGTAAGTATAAAGTATTGAATTAGATGTAAGAGTAAATGGTGTTGTTAGTTAGTGGTTGCAGTAGGTATAAGGTATTAAATTAGATGTAAGAGTAACTGGTGTTGTTAGTTAGTAGTTGTCGTAAGTATAAAGTATTGAATTAGATGTAAGAGTAAATGGTGTTGTTAGTTAGTAGTTGTAGTAGGTATATAGTTTTGAATTAGATGTAAGAGTAAATGGTGTTGTTAGTTAGTAGTTGTAGAAGGTATTAAGTATTGAATTACATTTAAGAGTAAATGGTGTTTTTAGTTAGTAGTTGTAGTAGCTATAAGGTATTGAATTAGACGTAAGAGTAAATGGTGTTGTTAGTTAGTAGTTGTAGTAGGTATATAGTTTTGAATTAGATGTAAGAGTAAATGGTGTTGTTAGTTAGTAGTTGTAGAAGGTATTAAGTATTGAATTACATTTAAGAGTAAATGGTGTTGTTAGTTAGTAGTTGTCGTAAGTATAAAGTATTGAATTAGATGTAAGAGTAAATGGTGTTGTTAGTTATTAGTTGTAGTAAGTATAAAGTATTAAATTAGATGTAAGGGTAAATGGTGTTGTTAGTTATTAGTTGCAGTAGGTATAAGGTATTAAATTAGATGTAAGAGTAAATGGTGTTGTTAGTTAGTAGTTCTAGTAAGTATAAAGTATTGAATTAGATGTAAGGGTAAATGGTGTTGTTAGTTATTAGTTGCAGTAGGTATAAGGTATTAAATTAGATGTAAGAGTAAATGGTGTTGTTAGTTATTAGTTGTAGTAGGTACATAGTTTTGAATTAGATGTAAGAGTAAATGGTGTTGTTAGTAAGTAGTTGTAGAAGGTATTAAGTATTGAATTACATTTAAGAGTAAATGGTGTTGTTAGTTAGTAGTTGTAGTAGCTATAAGGTATTGAACTAGATGTAAGAGTAAATGGTGTTGTTAGTGAATAGTTGTAGACGGTATTAAGTATTGAATTAGATGCAAGCGTAAATGGTGTTGTTAGTGAGTATTTGTAGTAGGTAATAAGTATTGAATTAGATGTAAGAGTAAATGATGTTATTAGTTAGAAGAGCAATTAGAATTTGTAAACCTTTCTTTTTGAGTGGAAAGGGATGGCTAATAGGGGATGGTGGAGGCCATTGAGCTCCCGAACCAAAGTGAGAGGGAGCTCAGCGTAGAGTAAGAGTAATTGTAGTAATAAGTTGGAATTAGATGTAAGAGTAAACGATGTTGTTAGTAGTAATTGTAGTAGGTATAAGGTATTGAATTAGATGTAAGAGTAAATGGTGTTGTTAGTTATTAGTTGCAGTAGGTATAAGGTATTAAATTAGATGTAAGAGTAAATGGTGTTGTTAGTTAGTAGTTGTAGTAAGTATAAAGTATTGAATTAGATGTAAGGGTAAATGGTGTTGTTAGTTATTAGTTGCAGTACGTATAAGGTATTAAATTAGATGTAAGGGTAAATGGTGTTGTTAGATAGTAGTTGTAGTAGGTATAAGGTATTAAATTAGATGTAAGAGTAAATGGTGTTGTTAGTTAGTAGTTGTAGTAAGTATAAAGTATTGAATTAGATGTAAGGGTAAATGGTGTTGTTAGTTATTAGTTGCAGTAGGTATAAGGTATTTAATTAGATGTAAGGGTAAATGGTGTTGTTAGTTAGTAGTTGTAGTAGGTATAAGGTATTAAATTAGATGTAAGAGTAAATGGTGTTGTTAGTTAGTAGTTGTAGTAGGTATAAGGTAATAAATTAGATGTAAGAGTAAATGGTGTTGTTAGTTAGTAGTAATTGTAGTAGGTATAAGGTATTGAATTAGATGTAAGAGTAAATGGTGTTGTTAGTTAGTAGTTGTAGTAGGTATAAGGTATTAAATTAGATATAAGAGTAAATGGTGTTGTTAGTTAGTAGTTGTAGTAGGTATAAGGTATTAAATTAGATGTAAGAGTAAATGGTGTTGTTAGTTCGTAGTTGTAGTAAGTATAAAGTATTGAATTAGATGTAAGGGTAAATGGTGTTGTTAGTTATTAGTTATAGTAGGTATAAGGTATTAAATTAGATGTAAGAGTAAATGGTGTTGTTAGTTAGTAGTTCTAGTAGGTATTTAGTTTTGAATTAGATGTAAGAGTAAATGGTGTTGTTAGTTAGTAGTTGTAGAAG
This sequence comes from Cyaniris semiargus, assembly GCA_905187585.1. NCBI lineage: Eukaryota > Metazoa > Arthropoda > Insecta > Lepidoptera > Lycaenidae > Cyaniris > Cyaniris semiargus. The sequence goes on along the minus strand of LR994554.1, from coordinate 7,177,557 downwards.
GTATTTAGTATTGAATTACATTTAGGAGTAAATGGTGTTGTTAGTTAGTAGTTGTAGTAGCTATAAGGTATTGAATTAGATGTAAGAGTAAATGGTGTTGTTAGTGAATAGTTGTAGAAGGTATTAAGTATTGAATTAGATGTAAGCGTAAATGGTGTTGTTAGTGAGTATTTGTAGTAGGTAATAAGTATTGAATTAGATGTAAGAGTAAATGATGTTATTAGTTAGAAGAGCAATTAGAATTTGAAAACCTTTCTTTTTGAGTGGAAAGGGATGGCTAATAGGGGATGGTGGAGGCCATTGAGCTCCCGAACCAAAGTGAGAGGGAGCTCAGCGTAGAGTAAGAGTAATTGTAGTAATAAGTTGGAATTAGATGTAAGAGTAAATGGTGTTGTTAGTTAGTAGTAATTGTAGTAGGTATAAGGTATTGAATTAGATGTAAGAGTAAATGGTGTTGTTAGTTAGTAGTTGTAGTAGGTATAAGGTATTAAATTAGATGTAAGAGTAAATGGTGTTGTTAGTTATTAGTTGCAGTAGGTATAAGGTATTAAATTAGATGTAAGAGTAAATGGTGTTGTTAGTTAGTAGTTGTAGTAAGTATAAAGTATTGAATTAGATGTAAGGGTAAATGGTGTTGTTAGTTATTAGTTGCAGTAGGTATAAGGTATTGAATTAGATGTAAGGGTAAATGGTGTTGTTAGTTATTAGTTGCAGTAGGTATAAGGTATTAAATTAGATGTAAGAGTAAATGGTGTTGTTAGTTAGTAGTTGTAGTAGGTATAAGGTATTAAATTAGATGTAAGAGTAAATGGTGTTGTTAGTTAGTAGTAATTGTAGTAGGTATAAGGTATTGAATTAGATGTAAGAGTAAATGGTGTTGTTAGTTAGTAGTTGTAGTAGGTATAAGGTATTAAATTAGATGTAAGAGTAAATGGTGTTGTTAGTTAGTAGTTGTAGTAGGTATAAGGTATTAAATTAGATGTAAGAGTAAATGGTGTTGTTAGTTCGTAGTTGTAGTAAGTATAAAGTATTGAATTAGATGTAAGGGTAAATGGTGTTGTTAGTTATTAGTTGCAGTAAGTATAAGGTATTGAATTAGATGTAAGGGTAAATGGTGTTGTTAGTTATTAGTTGCAGTAGGTATAAGGTATTAAATTAGATGTAAGAGTAAATGGTGTTGTTAGTTAGTAGTTGTAGTAAGTATAAAGTATTGAATTAGATGTAAGGGTAAATGGTGTTGTTTGTTATTAGTTGCAGTAGGTATAAGGTATTGAATTAGATGTAAGGGTAAATGGTGTTGTTAGTTATTAGTTGCAGTAGGTATAAGGTATTAAATTAGATGTAAGAGTAAATGGTGTTGTTAGTTAGTAGTTGTAGTAGGTATAAGGTATTAAATTAGATGTAAGAGTAAATGGTGTTGTTAGTTCGTAGTTGTAGTAAGTATAAAGTATTGAATTAGATGTAAGGGTAAATGGTGTTGTTAGTTATAAGTTGCAGTAGGTATAAGGTATTAAATTAGATGTAAGAGTAAATGGTGTTGTTAGTTAGTAGTTGTCGTAAGTATAAAGTGTTGAATTAGATGTAAGAGTAAATGGTGTTGTTAGTTATTAGTTGTAGTAAGTATAAAGTATTGAATTAGATGTAAGAGTAAATGGTGTTGTTAGTTAGTAGTTGCAGTAGGTATAAGGTATTAAATTAGATGTAAGAGTAACTGGTGTTGTTAGTTAGTAGTTGTCGTAAGTATAAAGTATTGAATTAGATGTAAGAGTAAATGGTGTTGTTAGTTAGTAGTTGTAGTAGGTATATAGTTTTGAATTAGATGTAAGAGTAAATGGTGTTGTTAGTTAGTAGTTGTAGAAGGTATTAAGTATTGAATTACATTTAAGAGTAAATGGTGTTGTTAGTTAGTAGTTGTCGTAAGTTTAAAGTATTGAATTAGATGTAAGAGTAAATGGTGTTGTTAGTTAGTAGTTGTAGTAGGTATATAGTTTTGAATTAGATGTAAGAGTAAATGGTGTTGTTAGTGAGTATTTGTAGTAGGTAATAAGTATTGAATTAGATGTAAGAGTAAATGGTGTTGTTAGTTAGTAGTTGTAGAAGGTATTAAGTATTGAATTAGATGTAAGAGTAAATGGTGTTGTTAGTTAGTAGTTGTAGTAGCTATAAGGTATTGAATTAGATGTAAGAGTAAATGGTGTTGTTAGTGAATAGTTGTAGAAGGTATTAAGTATTGAATTAGATGTAAGCGTAAATGGTGTTGTTAGTGAGTATTTGTAGTAGGTAATAAGTATTGAATTAGATGTAAGAGGAAATGATGTTATTAGTTAGAAGAGCAATTAGAATTTGAAAACCTTTCTTTTTGAGTGGAAAGGGATGGCTAATAGGGGATGGTGGAGGCCATTGAGCTCCCGAACCAAAGTGAGAGGGAGCTCAGCGTAGAGTAAGAGTAATTGTAGTAATAAGTTGGAATTAGATGTAAGAGTAAATGATGTTGTTAGTTAGTAGTAGTTGTAGTAGGTATAAGGTATTAAATTAGATGTAAGAGTAAATGGTGTTGTTAGTTATTAGTTGCAGTAGGTATAAGGTATTAAATTAGATGTAAGAGTAAATGGTGTTGTTAGTTATTAGTTGCAGTAGGTATAAGGTATTAAATTAGATGTAAGAGTAAATGGTGTTGTAAGTTAATAGTTGTAGTAGGTATAAGGTATTAAATTAGATGTAAGAGTAAATGGTGTTGTTAGTTAGTATTTGTCGTAAGTATAAAGTGTTGAATTAGATGTAATAGTAAATGGTGTTGTTAGTTAGTAGTTGTAGTAGGTACATAGTTTTGAATTAGATGTAAGAGTAAATGGTGTTGTTAGTTAGTAGTTGTAGTAGCTATAAGGTATTGAATTAGATGTAAGAGTAAATGGTGTTGTTAGTGAATAGTTGTAGACGGTATTAAGTATTGAATTAGATGTAAGCGTAAATGGTGTTGTTAGTGAGTATTTGTAGTAGGTAATAAGTATTGAATTAGATGTAAGAGTAAATAATGTTATTAGTTAGAAGAGCAATTAGAATTTAAAAACCTTTCTTTTTGAGTGGAAAGGGATGGCTAATAGGGGATGGTGGAGGCCATTTAGATGTAAGAGTAAATGGTGTTGTTAGTTAGTAGTTGTCGTAAGTATAAAGTGTTGAATTAGATGTAAGAGTAAATGGTGTTGTTAGTTATTAGTTGTAGTAAGTATAAAGTATTAAATTAGATGTAAGGGTAAATGGTGTTGTTAGTTATTAGTTGCAGTAGGTATAAGGTATTAAATTAGATGTAAGAGTAAATGGTGTTGTTAGTTAGTAGTTCTAGTAAGTATAAAGTATTGAATTAGATGTAAGGGTAAATGGTGTTGTTAGTTATTAGTTGCAGTAGGTATAAGGTATTAAATTAGATGTAAGAGTAAATGGTGTTGTTAGTTATTAGTTGTAGTAGGTACATAGTTTTGAATTAGATGTAAGAGTAAATGGTGTTGTTAGTAAGTAGTTGTAGAAGGTATTAAGTATTGAATTACATTTAAGAGTAAATGGTGTTGTTAGTTAGTAGTTGTAGTAGCTATAAGGTATTGAACTAGATGTAAGAGTAAATGGTGTTGTTAGTGAATAGTTGTAGACGGTATTAAGTATTGAATTAGATGCAAGCGTAAATGGTGTTGTTAGTGAGTATTTGTAGTAGGTAATAAGTATTGAATTAGATGTAAGAGTAAATGATGTTATTAGTTAGAAGAGCAATTAGAATTTGTAAACCTTTCTTTTTGAGTGGAAAGGGATGGCTAATAGGGGATGGTGGAGGCCATTGAGCTCCCGAACCAAAGTGAGAGGGAGCTCAGCGTAGAGTAAGAGTAATTGTAGTAATAAGTTGGAATTAGATGTAAGAGTAAACGATGTTGTTAGTAGTAATTGTAGTAGGTATAAGGTATTGAATTAGATGTAAGAGTAAATGGTGTTGTTAGTTATTAGTTGCAGTAGGTATAAGGTATTAAATTAGATGTAAGAGTAAATGGTGTTGTTAGTTAGTAGTTGTAGTAAGTATAAAGTATTGAATTAGATGTAAGGGTAAATGGTGTTGTTAGTTATTAGTTGCAGTACGTATAAGGTATTAAATTAGATGTAAGGGTAAATGGTGTTGTTAGTTAGTAGTTGTAGTAGGTATAAGGTATTAAATTAGATGTAAGAGTAAATGGTGTTGTTAGTTAGTAGTTGTAGTAAGTATAAAGTATTGAATTAGATGTAAGGGTAAATGGTGTTGTTAGTTATTAGTTGCAGTAGGTATAAGGTATTTAATTAGATGTAAGGGTAAATGGTGTTGTTAGTTAGTAGTTGTAGTAGGTATAAGGTATTAAATTAGATGTAAGAGTAAATGGTGTTGTTAGTTAGTAGTTGTAGTAGGTATAAGGTATTAAATTAGATGTAAGAGTAAATGGTGTTGTTAGTTAGTAGTTGTAGTAAGTATAAAGTATTGAATTAGATGTAAGGGTAAATGGTGTTGTTAGATAGTAGTTGTAGTAGGTATAAGGTATTAAATTAGATGTAAGAGTAAATGGTGTTGTTAGTTAGTAGTTGTAGTAAGTATAAAGTATTGAATTAGATGTAAGGGTAAATGGTGTTGTTAGTTATTAGTTGCAGTAGGTATAAGGTATTTAATTAGATGTAAGGGTAAATGGTGTTGTTAGTTAGTAGTTGTAGTAGGTATAAGGTATTAAATTAGATGTAAGAGTAAATGGTGTTGTTAGTTAGTAGTTGTAGTAGGTATAAGGTAATAAATTAGATGTAAGAGTAAATGGTGTTGTTAGTTAGTAGTAATTGTAGTAGGTATAAGGTATTGAATTAGATGTAAGAGTAAATGGTGTTGTTAGTTAGTAGTTGTAGTAGGTATAAGGTATTAAATTAGATATAAGAGTAAATGGTGTTGTTAGTTAGTAGTTGTAGTAGGTATAAGGTATTAAATTAGATGTAAGAGTAAATGGTGTTGTTAGTTCGTAGTTGTAGTAAGTATAAAGTATTGAATTAGATGTAAGGGTAAATGGTGTTGTTAGTTATTAGTTATAGTAGGTATAAGGTATTAAATTAGATGTAAGAGTAAATGGTGTTGTTAGTTAGTAGTTGTAGTAGGTATTTAGTTTTGAATTAGATGTAAGAGTAAATGGTGTTGTTAGTTAGTAGTTGTAGAAGGTATTTAGTATTGAATTACATTTAGGAGTAAATGGTGTTGTTAGTTAGTAGTTGTAGTAGCTATAAGGTATTGAATTAGATGTAAGAGTAAATGGTGTTGTTAGTGAATAGTTGTAGAAGGTATTAAGTATTGAATTAGATGTAAGCGTAAATGGTGTTGTTAGTGAGTATTTGTAGTAGGTAATAAGTATTGAATTAGATGTAAGAGTAAATGATGTTATTAGTTAGAAGAGCAATTAGAATTTGAAAACCTTTCTTTTTGAGTGGAAAGGGATGGCTAATAGGGGATGGTGGAGGCCATTGAGCTCCCGAACCAAAGTGAGAGGGAGCTCAGCGTAGAGTAAGAGTAATTGTAGTAATAAGTTGGAATTAGATGTAAGAGTAAATGATGTTGTTAGTTAGTAGTAATTGTAGTAGGTATAAGGTATTGAATTAGATGTAAGAGTAAATGGTGTTGTTAGTTAGTAGTTGTAGTAGGTATAAGGTATTAAATTAGATGTAAGAGTAAATGGTGTTGTTAGTTATTAGTTGCAGTAGGTATAAGGTATTAAATTAGATGTAAGAGTAAATGGTGTTGTTAGTTAGTAGTTGTAGTAAGTATAAAGTATTGAATTAGATGTAAGGGTAAATGGTGTTGTTAGTTATTAGTTGCAGTAGGTATAAGGTATTGAATTAGATGTAAGGGTAAATGGTGTTGTTAGTTATTAGTTGCAGTAGGTATAAGGTATTAAATTAGATGTAAGAGTAAATGGTGTTGTTAGTTAGTAGTTGTAGTAGGTATAAGGTATTAAATTAGATGTAAGAGTAAATGGTGTTGTTAGTTAGTAGTAATTGTAGTAGGTATAAGGTATTGAATTAGATGTAAGAGTAAATGGTGTTGTTAGTTAGTAGTTGTAGTAGGTATAAGGTATTAAATTAGATGTAAGAGTAAATGGTGTTGTTAGTTAGTAGTTGTAGTAGGTATAAGGTATTAAATTAGATGTAAGAGTAAATGGTGTTGTTAGTTCGTAGTTGTAGTAAGTATAAAGTATTGAATTAGATGTAAGGGTAAATGGTGTTGTTAGTTATTAGTTGCAGTAAGTATAAGGTATTGAATTAGATGTAAGGGTAAATGGTGTTGTTAGTTATTAGTTGCAGTAGGTATAAGGTATTAAATTAGATGTAAGAGTAAATGGTGTTGTTAGTTAGTAGTTGTAGTAAGTATAAAGTATTGAATTAGATGTAAGGGTAAATGGTGTTGTTTGTTATTAGTTGCAGTAGGTATAAGGTATTGAATTAGATGTAAGGGTAAATGGTGTTGTTAGTTATTAGTTGCAGTAGGTATAAGGTATTAAATTAGATGTAAGAGTAAATGGTGTTGTTAGTTAGTAGTTGTAGTAGGTATAAGGTATTAAATTAGATGTAAGAGTAAATGGTGTTGTTAGTTAGTAGTTGTAGTAAGTATAAAGTATTGAATTAGATGTAAGGGTAAATGGTGTTGTTAGTTATAAGTTGCAGTAGGTATAAGGTATTAAATTAGATGTAAGAGTAAATGGTGTTGTTAGTTAGTAGTTGTCGTAAGTATAAAGTGTTGAATTAGATGTAAGAGTAAATGGTGTTGTTAGTTATTAGTTGTAGTAAGTATAAAGTATTGAATTAGATGTAAGAGTAAATGGTGTTGTTAGTTAGTAGTTGCAGTAGGTATAAGGTATTAAATTAGATGTAAGAGTAACTGGTGTTGTTAGTTAGTAGTTGTCGTAAGTATAAAGTATTGAATTAGATGTAAGAGTAAATGGTGTTGTTAGTTAGTAGTTGTAGTAGGTATATAGTTTTGAATTAGATGTAAGAGTAAATGGTGTTGTTAGTTAGTAGTTGTAGAAGGTATTAAGTATTGAATTACATTTAAGAGTAAATGGTGTTGTTAGTTAGTAGTTGTCGTAAGTTTAAAGTATTGAATTAGATGTAAGAGTAAATGGTGTTGTTAGTTAGTAGTTGTAGTAGGTATATAGTTTTGAATTAGATGTAAGAGTAAATGGTGTTGTTAGTGAGTATTTGTAGTAGGTAATAAGTATTGAATTAGATGTAAGAGTAAATGGTGTTGTTAGTTAGTAGTTGTAGAAGGTATTAAGTATTGAATTACATTTAGGAGTAAATGGTGTTGTTAGTTAGTAGTTGTAGTAGCTATAAGGTATTGAATTAGATGTAAGAGTAAATGGTGTTGTTAGTGAATAGTTGTAGAAGGTATTAAGTATTGAATTAGATGTAAGCGTAAATGGTGTTGTTAGTGAGTATTTGTAGTAGGTAATAAGTATTGAATTAGATGTAAGAGGAAATGATGTTATTAGTTAGAAGAGCAATTAGAATTTGAAAACCTTTCTTTTTGAGTGGAAAGGGATGGCTAATAGGGGATGGTGGAGGCCATTGAGCTCCCGAACCAAAGTGAGAGGGAGCTCAGCGTAGAGTAAGAGTAATTGTAGTAATAAGTTGGAATTAGATGTAAGAGTAAATGATGTTGTTAGTTAGTAGTAGTTGTAGTAGGTATAAGGTATTAAATTAGATGTAAGAGTAAATGGTGTTGTTAGTTATTAGTTGCAGTAGGTATAAGGTATTAAATTAGATGTAAGAGTAAATGGTGTTGTTAGTTATTAGTTGCAGTAGGTATAAGGTATTAAATTAGATGTAAGAGTAAATGGTGTTGTAAGTTAATAGTTGTAGTAGGTATAAGGTATTAAATTAGATGTAAGAGTAAATGGTGTTGTTAGTTAGTATTTGTCGTAAGTATAAATTGTTGAATTAGATGTAATAGTAAATGGTGTTGTTAGTTAGTAGTTGTAGTAGGTACATAGTTTTGAATTAGATGTAAGAGTAAATGGTGTTGTTAGTTAGTAGTTGTAGTAGCTATAAGGTATTGAATTAGATGTAAGAGTAAATGGTGTTGTTAGTGAATAGTTGTAGACGGTATTAAGTATTGAATTAGATGTAAGCGTAAATGGTGTTGTTAGTGAGTATTTGTAGTAGGTAATAAGTATTGAATTAGATGTAAGAGTAAATAATGTTATTAGTTAGAAGAGCAATTAGAATTTAAAAACCTTTCTTTTTGAGTGGAAAGGGATGGCTAATAGGGGATGGTGGAGGCCATTTAGATGTAAGAGTAAATGGTGTTGTTAGTTAGTAGTTGTCGTAAGTATAAAGTGTTGAATTAGATGTAAGAGTAAATGGTGTTGTTAGTTATTAGTTGTAGTAAGTATAAAGTATTGAATTAGATGTAAGAGTAAATGGTGTTGTTAGTTAGTGGTTGTAGTAGGTATAAGGTATTAAATTAGATGTAAGAGTAAATGGTGTTGTTAGTTAGTAGTTGTCGTAAGTATAAAGTGTTGAATTAGATGTAAGAGTAAATGGTGTTGTTAGTTATTAGTTGTAGTAAGTATAAAGTATTGAATTAGATGTAAGAGTAGATGGTGTTGTTAGTTAGTAGTTGTAGAAGGTATTAAGTATTGAATTACATTTAAGAGTAAATGGTGTTGTTAGTTAGTAGTTGTCGTAAGTATAAAGTATTGAATTAGATGTAAGAGTAAATGGTGTTGTTAGTTAGTAGTTGTAGTAAGTATAAAGTATTGAATTAGATGTAAGGGTAAATGGTGTTGTTAGTTATTAGTTGCAGTAGGTATAAGGTATTAAATTAGATGTAAGAGTAAATGGTGTTGTTAGTTAGTAGTTGTAGTAAGTATAAAGTATTGAATTAGATGTAAGGGTAAATGGTATTGTTAGTTATTATTTGCAGTAGGTATAAGGTATTAAATTAGATGTAAGAGTAAATGGTGTTGTTAGTTAGTAGTTGTCGTAAGTATAAAGTATTGAATTATATGTAAGAGTAAATGGTGTTGTTAGTTAGTAGTTGTAGTAGGTATATAGTTTTGAATTAGATGTAAGAGTAAATGGTGTTGTTAGTTAGTAGTTGTAGAAGGTATTAAGTATTGAATTACATTTAAGAGTAAATGGTGTTGTTAGTTAGTAGTTGTAGTAGCTATAAGGTATTGAATTAGATGTAAGAGTAAATGGTGTTGTTAGTGAATATTTGTAGACGGTATTAAGTATTGAATTAGATGTAAGCGTAAATGGTGTTGTTAGTGAGTATTTGTAGTAGGTAATAAGTATTGAAATAGATGTAAGAGTAACTGATGTTATTAGTTAGAAGAGCAATTAGAATTTGAAAACCTTTCTTTTTGAGTGGAAAGGGATGGCTAATAGGGGATGGTGGAGGCCATTGAGCTCCCAAACCAAAGTGAGAGGGAGCTCAGCGTAGAGTAAGAGTAATTGTAGTAATAAGTTGGAATTAGATGTAAGAGTAAATGATGTTGTTAGTTAGTAGTAATTGTAGTAGGTATAAGGTATTGAATTAGATGTAAGAGTAAATGGTGTTGTTAGTTATTAGTTGCAGTAGGTATAAGGTATTAAATTAGATGTAAGAGTAAATGGTGTTGTTAGTTAGTAGTTGAAGTAAGTATAAAGTATTGAATTAGATGTAAGGGTAAATGGTGTTGTTAGTTATTAGTTGCAGTAGGTATAAGGTATTAAATTAGATGTAAGAGTAAATGGTGTTGTTAGTTAGTAGTTGTAGTAGGTATATAGTTTTGAATTAGATGTAAGAGTAAATGGTGTTGTTAGTTAGTAGTTGTAGAAGGTATTAAGTATTGAATTACATTTAGGAGTAAATGGTGTTGTTAGTTAGTAGTTGTAGTAGCTATAAGGTATTGAATTAGATGTAAGAGTAAATGGTGTTGTTAGTGAATAGTTGTAGAAGGTATTAAGTATTGAATTAGATGTAAGCGTAAATGGTGTTGTTAGTGAGTATTTGTAGTAGGTAATAAGTATTGAATTAGATGTAAGAGTAAATGATGTTATTAGTTAGAAGAGCAATTAGAATTTGAAAACCTTTCTTTTCGAGTGGAAAGGGATGGCTAATAGGGGATGGTGGAGGCCATTGAGCTCCCGAACCAAAGTGAGAGGGAGCTCAGCGTAGAGTAAGAGTAATTGTAGTAATAAGTTGGAATTAGATGTAAGAGTAAATGATGTTGTTAGTTAGTAGTAATTGTAGTAGGTATAAGGTATTGAATTAGATGTAAGAGTAAATGGTGTTGTTAGTTAGTAGTTGTAGTAGGTATAAGGTATTAAATTAGATGTAAGGGTAAATGGTGTTGTTAGTTAGTAGTTGTAGTAGGTATAAGGTATTAAATTAGATGTAAGAGTAAATGGTGTTGTTAGTTAGTAGTTGTAGAAGGTATTAAGTATTGAATTACATTAAGGAGTAAATGGTGTTGTTAGTTAGTAGTTGTAGTAGCTATAAGGTATTGAATTAGATGTAAGAGTAAATGGTGTTGTTAGTGAATAGTTGTAGAAGGTATTAAGTATTGAATTAGATGTAAGCGTAAATGGTGTTGTTAGTTAGTAGTTGTAGAAGGTATTAAGTATTGAATTACATTTAGGAGTAAATGGTGTTGTTAGTTAGTAGTTGTAGTAGCTATAAGGTATTGAATTAGATGTAAGAGTAAATGGTGTTGTTAGTGAATAGTTGTAGAAGGTATTAAGTATTAAATTAGATGTAAGCGTAAATGGTGTTGTTAGTGAGTATTTGTAGTAGGTAATAAGTATTGAATTAGATGTAAGAGTAAATGATGTTATTAGTTAGAAGAGCAATTAGAATTTGAAAACCTTTCTTTTTGAGTGGAAAATGATGGCTAATAGGGGATGGTGGAGGCCATTGAGCTCCCGAACCAAAGTGAGAGGGAGCTCAGCGTAGAGTAAGAGTAATTGTAGTAATAAGTTGGAATTAGATGTAAGAGTAAATGATGTTGTTAGTTAGTAGTAATTGTAGTAGGTATAAGGTATTGAATTAGATGTAAGAGTAAATGGTGTTGTTAGTTATTAGTTGCAGTAGGTATAAGGTATTAAATTAGATGTAAGAGTAAATGGTGTTGTTAGTTAGTAGTTGTCGTAAGTATAAAGTATTGAATTAGATGTAAGAGTAAATGGTGTTGTTAGTTATTAGTTGCAGTAGGTATAAGGTATTAAATTAGATGTAAGAGTCAATGGTGTTGTTAGGTAATAGTTTTAGCAGGTATTAAGTATTAAATAAGATGTAAAAGTAAATGGTGTTGTTAGTTAGTAGTAATTGTAGTAGGTATAAGGTATTGAATTAGATGTAAGAGTAAATGGTGTTGTTAGTTAGTGGTTGTAGTAGGTATATAGTTTTGAATTAGATGTAAGAGTAAATGAAGTTATTAGTTAGAAGAGCAACTAGAATTTAAAACCTTTCTTTTTGAGTGGAAAGGGATGGCTCATAGGGGATGGTGGAGGCCATTGAGCTCCCGAACCAAAGTGAGAGGGAGCTCAGCGTAGAGTAAGAGTAATTGTAGTAATAAGTTGGAATTAGATGTAAGAGTAAATGATGTTGTTAGTTATTACTTGCAGTAGGTATAAGGTATTAAATTAGATGTAAGAGTAAATGGTGTTGTTAGTTAGTAGTTGTAGTAAGTATAAAGTATTGAATTAGATGTAAGGGTAAATGGTGTTGTTAGTTATTTGTTGCAGTAGGTATAAGGTATTAAATTAGATGTAAGAGTAAATGGTGTTGTTAGTTAGTAGTTGTAGTAAGTATAAAGTATTGAATTAGATGTAAGGGTAAATGGTGTTGTTAGTTATTAGTTGCAGTAGGTATAAGGTATTAAATTAGATGTAAGAGTAAATGGTGTTGTTAGTTAGTAGTTGTCGTAAGTATAAAGTATTGAATTAGATGTAAGAGTAAATGGTGTTTTTAGTTATTAGTTGCAGTAGGTATAAGGTATTAAATTAGATGTAAGAGTCAATGGTGTTGTTAGGTAATAGTTTTAGCAGGTATTAAGTATTGAATAAGATGTAAAAGTAAATGGTGTTATTAGTTAGTAGTAATTGTAGTAGGTATAAGGTATTGAATTAGATGTAAGAGTAAATGGTGTTGTTAGTTAGTGGTTGTAGTAGGTATATAGTTTTGAATTAGATGTAAGAGTAAATGAAGTTATTAGTTAGAAGAGCAACTAGAATTTAAAACCTTTCTTTTTGAGTGGAAAGGGATGGCTAATAGGGGATGGTGGAGGCCATTGAGCTCCCGAACCAAAGTGAGAGGGAGCTCAGCGTAGAGTAAGAGTAATTGTAGTAATAAGTTGGAATTAGATGTAAGAGTAAATGATGTTGTTAGTTAGTAGTAATTGTAGTAGGTATAAGGTATTGAATTAGATGTAAGAGTAAATGGTGTTGTTAGTTAGTAGTTGTAGTAGGTATAAGGTATTGAATTAGATGTAAGGGTAAATGGTGTTGTTAGTTAGTAGTTGTAGTAAGTATAAAGTATTGAATTAGATGTAAGGGTAAATGGTGTTGTTAGTTATTAGTTGCAGTAGGTATAAGGTATTAAATTAGATGTAAGAGTAAATGGTGTTGTTACTAAGTAGTTGTCGTAAGTATAAAGTATTGAATTAGATGTAAGAGTAAATGGTGTTGTTAGTTATTAGTTGTAGTAAGTATAAAGTATTGAATTAGATGTAAGGGTAAATGGTGTTGTTAGTTATTAGTTGCAGTAGGTATAAGGTATTAAATTAGATGTAAGAGTAAATGGTGTTGTTAGTTATTAGTTGTAGTAGGTATAAGGTATTAAATTAGATGTAAGAGTAAATGGTGTTGTTAGTTATTAGTTGTAGTAAGTATAAAGTATTGAATTAGATGTAAGGGTAAATGGTGTTGTTAGTTATTAGTTGCAGTAGGTATAAGGTATTAAATTAGATGTTAGAGTAAATGGTGTTGTTAGTTAGTAGTTGTGGTAAGTATAAAGTATTGAATTAGATGTAAGGGTAAATGGTGTTGTTAGTTATTAGTTGCAGTAGGTATAAGGTATTAATTTAGATGTAAGAGTAAATGGTGTTGTTAGTTAGTAGTTGTCGTAAGTATAAAGTATTGAATTAGATGTAAGAGTAAATGGTGTTGTTAGTTAGTAGTTGTAGTAAGTATAAAGTATTGAATTAGATGTTAGGGTAAATGGTGTTGTTAGTTATTAGTTGCAGTAGGTATAAGGTATTAAATTAGATGTAAGGGTAAATGGTGTTGTTAGTTAGTAGTTGTAGTAGGTATAAGGTATTAAATTAGATGTAAGAGTAAATGGTGTTGTTAGTTAGTAGTAATTGTAGTAGGTATAAGGTATTGAATTAGATGTAAGAGTAAATGGTGTTGTTAGTTAGTAGTTGTAGTAGGTATAAGGTATTAAATTAGATGTAAGAGTAACTGGTGTTGTTAGTTAGTAGTTGTTGTAGGTATAAGGTATTAAATTAGATGTAAGAGTAAATGGTGTTGTTAGTTCTTAGTTGTAGTAGGTATAAGGTATTAAATTAGATGTAAGAGTAAATGGTGTTGTTAGTTCGTAGTTGTAGTAAGTATAAAGTATTGAATTAGATGTAAGGGTAAATGGTGTTGTTAGTTATTAGTTGCAGTAGGTATAAGCTATTAAATTAGATGTAAGAGTAAATGGTGTTGTTAGTTAGTAGTTGTAGTAAGTATAAAGTATTGAATTAGATGTAAGGGTAAATGGTGTTGTTAGTTATTAGTTGCAGTAGGTATAAGGTATTAAATTAGATGTAAGAGTAAATGGTGTTGTTAGTTAGTAGTTGTCGTAAGTATAAAGTATTGAATTAGATGTAAGAGTAAATGGTGATTTTAGTTATTAGTTGCAGTAGGTATAAGGTATTAAATTAGATGTAAGAGTCAATGGTGTTGTTAGGTAATAGTTTTAGCAGGTATTAAGTATTGAATAAGATGTAAAAGTAAATGGTGTTATTAGTTAGTAGTAATTGTAGTAGGTATAAGGTATTGAATTAGATGTAAGAGTAAATGGTGTTGTTAGTTAGTGGTTGTAGTAGGTATATAGTTTTGAATTAGATGTAAGAGTAAATGAAGTTATTAGTTAGAAGAGCAACTAGAATTTAAAACCTTTCTTTTTGAGTGGAAAGGGATGGCTAATAGGGGATGGTGGAGGCCATTGAGCTCCCGAACCAAAGTGAGAGGGAGCTCAGCGTAGAGTAAGAGTAATTGTAGTAATAAGTTGGAATTAGATGTAAGAGTAAATGATGTTGTTAGTTAGTAGTAATTGTAGTAGGTATAAGGTATTGAATTAGATGTAAGAGTAAATGGTGTTGTTAGTTAGTAGTTGTAGTAGGTATAAGGTATTGAATTAGATGTAAGGGTAAATGGTGTTGTTAGTTAGTAGTTGTAGTAAGTATAAAGTATTGAATTAGATGTAAGGGTAAATGGTGTTGTTAGTTATTAGTTGCAGTAGGTATAAGGTATTAAATTAGATGTAAGAGTAAATGGTGTTGTTACTAAGTAGTTGTCGTAAGTATAAAGTATTGAATTAGATGTAAGAGTAAATGGTGTTGTTAGTTATTAGTTGTAGTAAGTATAAAGTATTGAATTAGATGTAAGGGTAAATGGTGTTGTTAGTTATTAGTTGCAGTAGGTATAAGGTATTAAATTAGATGTAAGAGTAAATGGTGTTGTTAGTTATTAGTTGTAGTAGGTATAAGGTATTAAATTAGATGTAAGAGTAAATGGTGTTGTTAGTTATTAGTTGTAGTAAGTATAAAGTATTGAATTAGATGTAAGGGTAAATGGTGTTGTTAGTTATTAGTTGCAGTAGGTATAAGGTATTAAATTAGATGTTAGAGTAAATGGTGTTGTTAGTTAGTAGTTGTGGTAAGTATAAAGTATTGAATTAGATGTAAGGGTAAATGGTGTTGTTAGTTATTAGTTGCAGTAGGTATAAGGTATTAAATTAGATGTAAGAGTAAATGGTGTTGTTAGTTATTAGTTGTAGTAAGTATAAAGTATTGAATTAGATGTAAGGGTAAATGGTGTTGTTAGTTATTAGTTGCAGTAGGTATAAGGTATTAAATTAGATGTAAGAGTAAATGGTGTTGTTAGTTAGTAGTTGTAGTAAGTATAAAGTATTGAATTAGATGTAAGGGTAAATGGTGTTGTTAGTTATTAGTTGCAGTAGGTATAAGGTATTAAATTAGATGTTAGAGTAAATGGTGTTGTTAGTTAGTAGTTGTGGTAAGTATAAAGTATTGAATTAGATGTAAGGGTAAATGGTGTTGTTAGTTATTAGTTGCAGTAGGTATAAGGTATTAATTTAGATGTAAGAGTAAATGGTGTTGTTAGTTAGTAGTTGTCGTAAGTATAAAGTATTGAATTAGATGTAAGAGTAAATGGTGTTGTTAGTTAGTAGTTGTAGTAAGTATAAAGTATTGAATTAGATGTTAGGGTAAATGGTGTTGTTAGTTATTAGTTGCAGTAGGTATAAGGTATTAAATTAGATGTAAGGGTAAATGGTGTTGTTAGTTAGTAGTTGTAGTAGGTATAAGGTATTAAATTAGATGTAAGAGTAAATGGTGTTGTTAGTTAGTAGTAATTGTAGTAGGTATAAGGTATTGAATTAGATGTAAGAGTAAATGGTGTTGTTAGTTAGTAGTTGTAGTAGGTATAAGGTATTAAATTAGATGTAAGAGTAACTGGTGTTGTTAGTTAGTAGTTGTTGTAGGTATAAGGTATTAAATTAGATGTAAGAGTAAATGGTGTTGTTAGTTCTTAGTTGTAGTAGGTATAAGGTATTAAATTAGATGTAAGAGTAAATGGTGTTGTTAGTTCGTAGTTGTAGTAAGTATAAAGTATTGAATTAGATGTAAGGGTAAATGGTGTTGTTAGTTATTAGTTGCAGTAGGTATAAGCTATTAAATTAGATGTAAGAGTAAATGGTGTTGTTAGTTAGTAGTTGTCGTAAGTATAAAGTGTTGAATTAGATGTAAGAGTAAATGGTGTTGTTAGTTATTAGTTGTAGTAAGTATAAAGTATTGAATTAGATGTAAGAGTAAATGGTGTTGTTAGTTAGTGGTTGCAGTAGGTATAAGGTATTAAATTAGATGTAAGAGTAACTGGTGTTGTTAGTTAGTAGTTGTCATAAGTATTAAGTATTGAATTAGATGTAAGAGTAAATGGTGTTGTTAGTTAGTAGTTGTAGTAGGTATATAGTTTTGAATTAGATGTAAGAGTAAATGGTGTTGTTAGTTAGTAGTTGTAGTAGCTATAAGGTATTGAATTAGATGTAAGAGTAAATGGTGTTGTTAGTTAGTAGTTGTAGAAGGTATTAAGTATTGAATTATATTTAAGAGTAAATGGTGTTGTTAGTTAGTAGTTGTCGTAAGTATAAAGTATTGAATTAGATGTAAGAGTAAATGGTGTTGTTAGTTATTAGTTGTTGTAAGTATAAATTACTGAATTAGATGTAAGGGTAAATGGTGTTGTTAGTTATTAGTTGCAGTAGGTATAAGGTATTAAATTAGATGTAAGAGTAAATGGTGTTGTTAGTTAGTAGTTGTAGTAAGTATAAAGTATTGAATTACATTTAAGGGTAAATGGTGTTGTTAGTTATTAGTTGCAGTAGGTATAAGGTATTAAATTAGATGTAAGAGTAAATGGTGTTGTTAGTTAGTAGTTGTCGTAAGTATAAAGTATTGAATTAGATGTAAGAGTAAATGGTGTTGTTAGTTAGTAGTTGTAGTAGGTACATAGTTTTGAATTAGATGTAAGAGTAAATGGTGTTGTTAGTTAGTAGTTGTAGAAGGTATTAAGTATTGAATTACATTTAAGAGTAAATGGTGTTGTTAGTTAGTAGTTGTAGTAGCTATAAGGTATTGAATTAGATGTAAGAGTAAATGGTGTTGTTAGTGAATAGTTGTAGACGGTATTAAGTATTGAATTAGATGTAAGCGTAAATGGTGTTGTTAGTGAGTATTTGTAGTAGGTAATAAGTATTGAATTAGATGTAAGAGTAAATCATGTTATTAGTTAGAAGAGCAATCAGAATTTGAAAACCTTTTTTTTTGAGTGGAAAGGGATGGCTAATAGGGGATGGTGGAGGCCATTGAGCTCCCGAACCAAAGTGAGAGGGAGCTCAGCGTAGAGTAAGAGTAATTGTAGTAATAAGTTGGAATTAGATGTAAGAGTAAATGATGTTGTTAGTTAGTAGTAATTGTAGTAGGTATAAGGTATTGAATTAGATGTAAGAGTAAATGGTGTTGTTAGTTATTAGTTGCAGTAGGTATAAGGTATTAAATTAGATGTAAGAGTAAATGGTGTTGTTAGTTAGTAGTTGCAGTAGGTATAAGGTATTAAATTAGATGTAAGAGTAAATGGTGTTGTTAGTTAGTAGTTGTCGTAAGTATAAAGTATTGAATTAGATGTAAGAGTAAATGGTGTTGTTAGTTATTAATTGCAGTAGGTATAAGGTATTAAATTAGATGTAAGAGTCAATGGTGTTGTTAGGTAATAGTTTTAGCAGGTATTAAGTATTGAATAAGATGTAAAAGTAAATGGTGTTGTTAGTTAGTAGTAATTGTAGTAGGTATAAGGTATTGAATTAGATGTAAGAGTAAATGGTGTTGTTAGTTAGTGGTTGTAGTAGGTATATAGTTTTGAATTAGATGTAAGAGTAAATGAAGTTATTAGTTAGAAGAGCAACTAGAATTTAAAACCTTTCTTTTTGAGTGGAAAGGGATGGCTAATAGGGGATGGTGGAGGCCATTGAGCTCCCGAACCAAAGTGAGAGGGAGCTCAGCGTAGAGTAAGAGTAATTGTAGTAATAAGTTGGAATTAGATGTAAGAGTAAATGATGTTGTTAGTTAGTAGTAATTGTAGTAGGTATAAGGTATTGAATTAGATGTAAGAGTAAATGGTGTTGTTAGTTAGTAGTTGTAGTAGGTATAAGGTATTAAATTAGATGTAAGAGTATTTGGTGTTGTTAGTTAGTAGTTGTAGTAGGTATAAGGTATTAAATTAGATGTAAGAGTAAATGGTGTTGTTAGTTATTAGTTGTAGTTGGTATAAGGTATTAAATTAGATGTAAGAGTAAATGGTGTTGTTACTTAGTAGTTGTCGTAAGTATAAAGTATTGAATTAGATGTAAGAGTAAATGGTGTTTTTAGTTAGTGGTTGTAGTAGGTATATAGTTTTGAATTAGATGTTAGAGTAAATGAAGTTATTAGTTAGAAGAGCAACTAGAATTTAAAACCTTTCTTTTTGAGTGGAAAGGGATGGCTAACAGGGGATGGTGGAGGCCATTGAGCTCCCGAACCAAAGTGAGAGGGAGCTCAGCGTAGAGTAAGAGTAATTGTAGTAATAAGTTGGAATTAGATGTTAGAGTAAATGGTGTTGTTAGTTAGTAGTTGTAGTAAGTATAAAGTATTGAATTAGATGTAAGGGTAAATGGTGTTGTTAGTTATTAGTTGCAGTAGGTATAAGGTATTAATTTAGATGTAAGAGTAAATGGTGTTGTTAGTTAGTAGTTGTCGTAAGTATTAAGTATTGAATTAGATGTAAGAGTAAATGGTGTTGTTAGTTAGTAGTTGTAGTAGGTATATAGTTTTGAATTAGATGTAAGAGTAAATGGTGTTGTTAGTTAGTAGTTGTAGAAGGTATTAAGTATTGAATTACATTTAAGAGTAAATGGTGTTGTTAGTTAGTAGTTGTAGTAGCTATAAGGTATTGAATTAGATGTAAGAGTAAATGGTGTTGTTAGTGTATAGTTGTAGACGGTATTAAGTATTGAATTAGATGTAAGCGTAAATGGTGTTGTTAGTGAGTATTTGTAGTAGGTAATAAGTATTGAATTAGATGTAAGATTAAATGATGTTATTAGTTAGAAGAGCAATTAGAATTTGAAAACCTTTCTTTTTGAGTGGAAAGGGATGGCTAATAGGGGATGGTGGAGGCCATTGAGCTCCCAAACCAAAGTGAGAGGGAGCTCAGCGTAGAGTAAGAGTAATTGTAGTAATAAGTTGGAATTAGATGTAAGAGTAAATGATGTTGTTAGTTAGTAGTAATTGTAGTAGGTATAAGGTATTGAATTAGATGTAAGAGTAAATGGTGTTGTTAGTTAGTAGTTGTAGTAGGTATAAGGTATTAAATTAGATGTAAGAGTAAATGGTGTTGTTAGTTAATAGTTGTAGTAGGTATAAGGTATTAAATTAGATGTAAGAGTAAATGGTGTTGTTAGTTAGTAGTTGAAGTAAGTATAAAGTATTGAATTAGATGTAAGGGTAAATGGTGTTGTTAGTTATTAGTTGCAGTAGGTATAAGGTATTAAATTAGATGTAAGAGTAAATGGTGTTGTTAGTTAGTAGTTGTCGTAAGTATAAAGTATTGAATTAGATGTAAGAGTAAATGGTGTTGTTAGTTAGTAGTTGTAGTAGGTATAAGGTATTAAATTAGATGTAAGAGTAAATGGTGTTGTTAGTTAGTAGTTGTAGTAAGTATGAAGTATTGAATTAGATGTAAGGGTAAATGGTGTTGTTAGTTATTAGTTGCAGTAGGTATAAGGTATTAAATTAGATGTAAGAGTAAATGGTGTTGTTAGTTAGTAGTTTTAGTAAGTATAAAGTATTGAATTAGATGTAAGGGTAAATGGTGTTGTTAGTTATTAGTTGCAGTAGGTATAAGGTATTAAATTAGATGTAAGAGTAAATAATGTTGTTAGTTATTAGTTGCAGTAGGTATAAGGTATTAAATTAGATGTAAGAGTAAATGGTGTTGTTAGTTAGTAGTTGTAGTAAGTATTGAATTAGATGTAAGGGTAAATGGTGTTGTTAGTTATTTGTTGCAGTAGGTATAAGGTATTAAATTAGATGTAAGAGTAAATGGTGTTGTTAGTTAGTAGTTGTCGTAAGTATAAAGTATTGAATTAGATGTAAGAGTAAATGGTGTTGTTAGTTATTAGTTGCAGTAGGTATAAGGTATTAAATTAGATGTAAGAGTAAATGGTGTTGTTAGTTAGTAGTTGTCGTAAGTATAAAGTATTGAATTAGATGTAAGAGTAAATGGTGTTGTTAGTTAGTAGTTGTAGTAGGTATAAGGTATTAAATTAGATGTAAGAGTAAATGGTGTTGTTAGTTAGTAGTTGTAGTAGGTATAAGGTATTAAATTAGATGTAAGAGTAAATGGTGTTGTTAGTTAGTAGTTGTCATAAGTATAAAGTATTGAATTAGATGTAAGAGTCAATGGTGTTGTTAGGTAATAGTTTTAGCAGGTATTAAGTATTGAATAAGATGTAAAAGTAAATGGTGTTGTTAGTTAGTAGTAATTGTAGTAGGTATAAGGTATTGAATTAGATGTAAGAGTAAATGGTGTTGTTAGTTAGTGGTTGTAGTAGGTATATAGTTTTGAATTAGATGTAAGAGTAAATGAAGTTATTAGTTAGAAGAGCAACTAGAATTTAAAACCTTTCTTTTTGAGTGGAAAGGGATGGCTAATAGGGGATGGTGGAGGCCATTGAGCTCCCGAACCAAAGTGAGAGGGAGCTCAGCGTAGAGTAAGAGTAATTGTAGTAATAAGTTGGAATTAGATGTAAGAGTAAATGATGTTGTTAGTTAGTAGTAATTGTAGTAGGTATAAGGTATTGAATTAGATGTAAGAGTAAATGGTGTTGTTAGTTAGTAGTTGTAGTAGGTATAGGGTATTAAATTAGATGTAAGAGTAAATGGTGTTGTTAGTTATTAGTTGTAGTAGGTATAAGGTATTAAATTAGATGTTAGAGTAAATGGTGTTGTTACTTAGTAGTTGTCGTAAGTATAAAGTATTGAATTAGATGTAAGAGTAAATGGTGTTGTTAGTGTATAGTTGTAGACGGTATTAAGTATTGAATTAGATGTAAGCGTAAATGGTGTTGTTAGTGAGTATTTGTAGTAGGTAATAAGTATTGAATTAGATGTAAGATTAAATGATGTTATTAGTTAGAAGAGCAATTAGAATTTGAAAACCTTTCTTTTTGAGTGGAAAGGGATGGCTAATAGGGGATGGTGGAGGCCATTGAGCTCCCAAACCAAAGTGAGAGGGAGGGAGGGAGCTCAGCGTAGAGTAAGAGTAATTGTAGTAATAAGTTGGAATTAGATGTAAGAGTAAATGATGTTGTTAGTTAGTAGTAATTGTAGTAGGTATAAGGTATTGAATTAGATGTAAGAGTAAATGGTGTTGTTAGTTAGTAGTTGTAGTAGGTATAAGGTATTAAATTAGATGTAAGAGTAAATGGTGTTGTTAGTTATTAGTTGCAGTAGGTATAAGGTATTAAATTAGATGTAAGAGTAAATGGTGTTGTTAGTTAGTAGTTGTCGTAAGTATAAAGTATTGAATTAGATGTAAGAGTAAATGGTGTTGTTAGTTAGTAGTTGTAGTACGTATAAGGTATTAAATTAGATGTAAGAGTAAATGGTGTTGTTAGTTAGTAGTTGTAGTAGGTATAAGGTATTAAATTAGATGTAAGAGTAAATGGTGATGTTAGTTAGTAGTTGTCGTAAGTATAAAGTATTGAATTAGATGTAAGAGTCAATGGTGTTGTTAGGTAATAGTTTTAGCAGGTATTAAGTATTGAATAAGATGTAAAAGTAAATGGTGTTGTTAGTTAGTAGTTGTAGAAGGTATTAAGTATTGAATTACATTTAAGAGTAAATGGTGTTGTTAGTTAATAGTTGTAGTAGCTATAAGGTATTGAATTAGATGTAAGAGTAAATGGTGTTGTTAGTGAATAGTTGTAGAAGGTATTAAGTATTGAATTAGATGTAAGAGTAAATGATGTTATTAGTTAGAAGAGCAATAAGAATTTGAAAACCTTTCTTTTTGAGTGGAAAGGGATGGCTAATAGGGGATGGTGGAGGCCATTGAGCTCCCGAACCAAAGTGAGAGGGAGCTCAGCGTAGAGTAAGAGTAATTGTAGTAATAAGTTGGAATTAGATGTAAGAGTAAATGGTGTTGTTAGAATTTGTAGTAGGTATAAAGTATTGAATTAGATGTAAGAGTAAATGTTGTTGTTAGTTATTAGTTGCAGTAGGTATAAGGTATTAAATTAGATGTAAGAGTAAATGGTGTTGTTAGTTAGTAGTTGTCGTAAGTATAAAGTATTGAATTAGATGTAAGAGTAAATGGTGTTTTTAGTTATTAGTTGCAGTAGGTATAAGGTATTAAATTAGATGTAAGAGTCAATGGTGTTGTTAGGTAATAGTTTTAGCAGGTATTAAGTATTGAATAAGATGTAAAAGTAAATGGTGTTATTAGTTAGTAGTAATTGTAGTAGGTATAAGGTATTGAATTAGATGTAAGAGTAAATGGTGTTGTTAGTTAGTGGTTGTAGTAGGTATATAGTTTTGAATTAGATGTAAGAGTAAATGAAGTTATTAGTTAGAAGAGCAACTAGAATTTAAAACCTTTCTTTTTGAGTGGAAAGGGATGGCTAATAGGGGATGGTGGAGGCCATTGAGCTCCCGAACCAAAGTGAGAGGGAGCTCAGCGTAGAGTAAGAGTAATTGTAGTAATAAGTTGGAATTAGATGTAAGAGTAAATGATGTTGTTAGTTAGTAGTAATTGTAGTAGGTATAAGGTATTGAATTAGATGTAAGAGTAAATGGTGTTGTTAGTTATTAGTTGCAGTAGGTATAAGGTATTAAATAAGATGTAAGAGTAAATGGTGTTGTTAGTTAGTAGTTGTAGTAAGTATAAAGTATTGAATTAGATGTAAGGGTAAATGGTGTTGTTAGTTATTAGTTGCAGTAGGTATTAGGTATTAAATTAGATGTAAGAGTAAATGGTGTTGTTAGTTAGTAGCTGTCGTAAGTATAAAGTATTGAATTAGATGTAAGAGTAAATGGTGTTGTTAGTTATTAGTTGCAGTAGGTATAAGGTATTAAATTAGATGTAAGAGTCAATGGTGTTGTTAGTTAGTAGTTGTCGTAAGTATAAAGTATTGAATTAGATGTAAGAGTAAATGGTGTTGTTAGTTATTAGTTGTAGTACGTATAAAGTATTGAATTAGATGTAAGAGTCAATGGTGTTGTTAGTTATTAGTTGCAGTAGGTATAAGGTATTAAATTAGATGTAAGAGTCAATGGTGTTGTTAGGTAATAGTTTTAGCAGGTATTAAGTATTGAATAAGATGTAAAAGTAAATGGTGTTGTTAGTTAGTAGTAATTGTAGTAGGTATAAGGTTTTGAATTAGATGTAAGAGTAAATGGTGTTGTTAGTTAATGGTTGTAGTAGGTATATAGTTTTGAATTAGATGTAAGAGTAAATGAAGTTATTAGTTAGAAGAGCAACTAGAATTTAAAACCTTTCTTTTTGAGTGGAAAGGGATGGCTAATAGGGGATGGTGGAGGCCATTGAGCTCCCGAACCAAAGTGAGAGGGAGCTCAGCGTAGAGTAAGAGTAATTGTAGTAATAAGTTGGAATTAGATGTAAGAGTAAATGATGTTGTTAGTTATTAGTTGCAGTAGGTATAAGGTATTAAATTAGATGTAAGAGTAAATGGTGTTGTTAGTTAGTAGTTGTAGTAAGTATAAAGTATTGAATTAGATGTAAGGGTAAATGGTGTTGTTAGTTATTTGTTGCAGTAGGTATAAGGTATTAAATTAGATGTAAGAGTAAATGGTGTTGTTAGTTAGTAGTTGTAGTAAGTATAAAGTATTGAATTAGATGTAAGGGTAAATGGTGTTGTTAGTTATTAGTTGCAGTAGGTATAAGGTATTAAATTAGATGTAAGAGTAAATGGTGTTGTTAGTTAGTAGTTGTCGTAAGTATAAAGTATTGAATTAGATGTAAGAGTAAATGGTGTTTTTAGTTATTAGTTGCAGTAGGTATAAGGTATTAAATTAGATGTAAGAGTCAATGGTGTTGTTAGGTAATAGTTTTAGCAGGTATTAAGTATTGAATAAGATGTAAAAGTAAATGGTGTTATTAGTTAGTAGTAATTGTAGTAGGTATAAGGTATTGAATTAGATGTAAGAGTAAATGGTGTTGTTAGTTAGTGGTTGTAGTAGGTATATAGTTTTGAATTAGATGTAAGAGTAAATGAAGTTATTAGTTAGAAGAGCAACTAGAATTTAAAACCTTTCTTTTTGAGTGGAAAGGGTTGGCTAATAGGGGATGGTGGAGGCCATTGAGCTCCCGAACCAAAGTGAGAGGGAGCTCAGCGTAGAGTAAGAGTAATTGTAGTAATAAGTTGGAATTAGATGTAAGAGTAAATGATGTTGTTAGTTAGTAGTAATTGTAGTAGGTATAAGGTATTGAATTAGATGTAAGAGTAAATGGTGTTGTTAGTTAGTAGTTGTAGTAGGTATAAGGTATTGAATTAGATGTAATGGTAAATGGTGTTGTTAGTTAGTAGTTGTAGTAAGTATAAAGTATTGAATTAGATGTAAGGGTAAATGGTGTTGTTAGTTATTAGTTGCAGTAGGTATAAGGTATTAAATTAGATGTAAGAGTAAATGGTGTTGTTACTAAGTAGTTGTCGTAAGTATAAAGTATTGAATTAGATGTAAGAGTAAATGGTGTTGTTAGTTATTAGTTGTAGTAAGTATAAAGTATTGAATTAGATGTAAGGGTAAATGGTGTTGTTAGTTATTAGTTGCAGTAGGTATAAGGTATTAAATTAGATGTAAGAGTCAATGGTGTTGTTAGGTAATAGTTTTAGCAGGTATTAAGTATTGAATAAGATGAAAAAGTAAATGGTGTTGTTAGTTAGTAGTAATTGTAGTAGGTATAAGGTATTGAATTAGATGTAAGAGTAAATGGTGTTGTTAGTTAGTGGTTGTAGTAAGTATAAAGTATTAAATTAGATGTAAGGGTAAATGGTGTTGTTAGTTATTAGTTGCAGTAGGTATAAGGTATTAAATTAGATGTAAGAGTCAATGGTGTTGTTAGGTAATAGTTTTAGCAGGTATTAAGTAATGAATAAGATGTAAAAGTAAATGGTGTTGTTAGTTAGTAGTAATTGTAGTAGGTATAAGGTATTGAATTAGATGTAAGAGTAAATGGTGTTGTTAGTTAGTGGTTGTAGTAGGTATATAGTTTTGGGGGCGATACCGGTCCGTCCACGTCGTGTCCCTGGGCACCTCCCCCGTGCCATCGTGAGCTTTTTCACGGTGACACGGGAGGGGTGGCTGAACGCCGGTATGGCGTGTGTTTGTGTGTGTGCTTGTTGTGTGTGTTTGGCTGTGCCCGCAGTGTAAAGAACGGGCCCGCGACCCGGGGTGTCGGAGTTTGAAGCTATGGAGGATCGCAATTGTCAAAAGAATCTCCGGGCGGGTCCCGGCTCCTCTGGGGCCGGAGAATCCCGTGCACCTCCGCAAGGGGGTGCGAGGTCCGTGTATACGGAGGGACCAACGATTATTATCAGGTCATAACAAGCAAACCCGTGAGAAATAGCTAAAAAATTTTACATATTTGAAATGTGCTAACAAAGCTCCTTCATTTGGGTACGGAACCCTTAAAAGTATTAGTCATGCATTAATGCCTTAATAGCTTCGATTAAATATTTATTTACATGATACATAGTTAATTACCTATGTACCCAATTACATACCAAAAGTTACAAAAATATAATAATATTTACAATAATATACTTTTTATTGGCACAACGGTTCTCATCGTGAGACTTTCTAAGCCATCTAATGCTGCTACGAAATCGGTAGAAGCAACCCCTTGTAGCATTTGTTTTGTAGTAGAGGGTACTAGGATAACAAAAGGCACAGGAGTAGTTAGAGAAAATCGGTTTTATCGATTATATTTTAGGAGGCATTCCCTCTTCGAATTATTTCTATCCCTTTCCCGCCCGCTCTCCTATTGTGAGGGAAAGCAGAAAATCGATAACTCTCGGCATGCGAATATTTAACACGTGGATTTAAAAAGTACTAATTGTAATTAGTTATAGTCTTTCTTTATTTTTATGATGTTTAAACATTTTGCATTACTAATCAATTATCATAATCTGCTAATCGCTAAATTAAAAAATAAACATTCCAAACTAGTATGACGTCACAGCTCCTATAAATTATTGTTCCCCTAGTACTTGCGTCGCTGACTCCATTCACAGCTGCCATCGTGATTGTCGCGTCGCTATCGATCGCACAACGTATGGTATTTATTACATTTCTGTTTGATATCAAAACAATTATTAGTGTATGGTTGATAAATAATAATATAGTTTTTTAATAATATGTAACATGAGCGTTGTTATTTATTTTCATAAATAGACTAAGGAAATAAAATATTTTTTTTTTGTTTTTTTTTTACATCGTTGATATTATATACAATTTAAAGCTTGGCTAAGCTTTTCAAAAAAGAAGCCAAGTCTTCCCCATTTGGTCCAGGTCCTCTGAAGAAACCATGACAACGTTGGTAAATCGTCAGCAGAGGTCGATTTTATTGGGAG
This sequence comes from Cyaniris semiargus, assembly GCA_905187585.1. Taxonomy (NCBI): domain Eukaryota; kingdom Metazoa; phylum Arthropoda; class Insecta; order Lepidoptera; family Lycaenidae; genus Cyaniris; species Cyaniris semiargus. Next base: position 7,151,060 of record LR994554.1, on the reverse strand, counting down.
CACAGAAGTCGCAAGGAGTTGCAAGACGCTTGGATACGAGAGGAATGTCTTTGGAATGTATTCGGTACTTATGCTACATTCATGTTATCCTGTTAGAAAGAAAGTTTTGAATTATTTTGTAGCTCGACAGGGAAAACACGTGGGTGTTTGCGAAGGATTTCCTTACAATGTGGTTTATTTTCAGCAATATATTTTGCGGGAGCTAGATGTCTAATGTCTATTGCTTTTGCTTCACATGACTTTAAATAGAACATCTCAATAAAATACAGATTATCATTATAAATTACTTTATTATTAAATTATGATCGTGTTCAAATAGTAAAATTATTTAAAAAACTAACTAATTAATGATCGTGTTAAGATTGTAAAATTAAAAACATTCGGTAACATTGGCTAGCCTAAACTAGTGATCAGACTTCGCAGGCGCCGGCGGACGACACGGTGACGGTTCCCCGCACGTACGTCACGCCGTCTCGACACTCGCACCCGTCCTGGAAAAATACCTAAAGGGTGAAAAATTCAACTCTTATAAAAATCAATATTCATACTAACATTATTATTTATTAAGTTAGTATGAATATAATATTCATGAGTGCGAAATTGTGGCTGTTGGCTGTTGCATTTTTAAACTTCAGCCTTTTTATGGGCTTGGAGATACTTTCTAGTTCACAAAAGGCATATCGTCGGCCTAATTATCAAAATGGGTAACTCCATTAGAATGAACTTTAGGGGAGCATATAAAAAGTGTTTATTTTTATTAAATTTAGTTGTTATTTTAAATACTTTGCGAAACTAAATAATTTATTAATTTAATATTAATTTAAAAATGAATTGAATTAAACTAAATAATTATCCTGCATTGTAAAAATAAACACTTTTTATATGCTCCTCTGAAGTTTATTCCAATTTCCAATGGAGTTACGCATTTTGATAATTAGGCCGACGATATACATATATGTATGAAATGGCTTCGTACGCAAAAAATAAAATTCCGTGGAAACCGTAACTTTTCGCCAAAGATCCTTTTGTCCTTAAAAATCGGTTGAATTTACATTTCCAGCGAGAAGGGTGAGGCCAAACGAGCGTAATTTTGTGAGTCGTGACTCGTGAGTCGTTTGGCTTCTCCCAGTCTCAGAACACTTTTGTTTAACACAGAATTATAGCGATTTATACATAATACAAACAATCAATACTTAATTATTTTATAACACAAACATAATTAGCTACTTACAAAAATATTTTCATTGGAGAAGCAGGTAGGGCTCTGCTCGTAGAACTGCACCTTCTGCAGATTGTGGCGGATGATCTCATCCGGCAGCTGACGGTCGCCACCATCCAGTTTCGTCACAACCCCCGTATTATTCCTTTTCACCACCACATCAGAATCACCATCGTCCTCCCTGTCCAGGTACAAGCAAAACCCGTTCCTATTCCCCTTCCCGTTAGCCTGATTCTTGCTTGCACCGTTCCGGATGTTTTTCTGCAGATTGCCCTCGCCTGAATCTTTTTTATCGTTCTCCAAGTAGTTCTGGTATAGTTCCTCGCGGTCGTACTCGTCCGGTTTTCTCGTTAGTAATCTTATTTTTATGCACAGATCGGTTAGGTATTGGAATTTGAGGAAGTATGCTACAAAACTCGCTACGCTGGCCGATCCGCTCTTGTTTTTGTTGTGAACGACGCATATTTGCCTCGATGGTCCTTCTGGGGCGTCAGGGCCTGGAATTATATTAAAAAGTTTCAATATGTAGCTAATTATTTAATAAGTACTTAGAGTAAACTATATTGCTAATAACTAATAATAATAATATCTATGGACGCTTTACACCACGTTAGTCTGGCCCCGTTCTAAGTACCTGAAGGACTTGTGTTACAGGTACCAGACAACGGAAATATATTTAATACTTTTATACTATACATATATTTAAGATTTTTATTTTATTATATCATACACATATTTAATACACATACAGACCCGGGAACATTGAAAACTTTTTGTTCCGTCGGCGGGATTCGAACCCGCGACCCCCGGCTTGAGCTGCCACACACTCAACCAATTGAGCCACAGAGGTCGTCAAACTTCCCATAATTTTCGTTTTTCTTTTCAAAAAGATCTAAGGTGAAAAAAGTCGTGGCCGTAGTTTAAACGTACGGAATGGTACGGAGAACGATTTTTTTTCTTGTTTATCAATTACAATACTTAATTCCAAAAGGTGAAAGCATCAAGCAGTCTTGACTTCCAGTACAGGGTATTAAAACGAGCACACGTGTCAGAAGTGAAACTTAGTCAAAATCGTCGCCTTACTCCGTGACGTTATCGCCATGACGCGACCTTGAAATTTTACTCTCAACGCGCCTAAAGAAGTTTCACTTCAAAAACAATTTGGGAATTAATTATTGAAGTTTGAATTACCCTGTTTAGTCTGGCACGAGCAGGGCGCGAGCAGCGGCGAAGACTCTGTCCTCTGGCAGGGCGCGCTCCGCGTGCGACAGAAGTCGTTGCTGTTCCACGTAGTGTCGGAGTACGGTATAGAGCTGCTGGTGGAACCGTGACTGTTGACCCACTTCGACGATTCGCTGAGCGAGAAAAATGTTAATGTCACGACTGCCTGAAACAAAAGGGCTCATTGTTCCATCCTGCTTTTATCTAGTCGCGAGACGCAGATTAAACGTCGTACGGAATGATACCTAATAGGCTTAGTAGACTTACTTTTTTTTCTTCATGCTAATCGCTTCTTAATCATTCATTTTCACCAAAAAACTAATATTTTAATATTTTAAGCAGTAAAAACCCATAAAAATGTTGATTGAAAAACATGCTTTTTAAATGGCGCCGAAAACACTGTCCGCCATAGTGTGACGTCATATTTTTTGTATTTTAAACTTTCTTTATTGAAAAATTTTTTACGTGCTAAACGTACGAGTCTAACAGTGCCAAAATTTAGAAAAGAATTTAGAAATCATTTGTAATGTTGAAAACTTTTGGAGGAGTTTTGGCCATTTCATTCCCAACTACAATAAATGGAGATAATATACAAAACTTATGTTTTATTTAAATTATTCAAGAAAATATATTTTACAAATCTTTGTAGGCTTATTCTTTTTATTTATGTACAAATAAATTATAATGAGCGCGATAAATAAAAGATATTAAATCACTAGTGTGATGACGTCACATCCAAATCGGATTAAGTACCGCAAAAGCGTTTTCGTCAGTACAAATTAAAAAATATAAAATCATATTTTCAAATCGACTTTATTTATCAATACTAAGCTTTTATTTGATGATAAGGGTGAAATACCGTTTCCTAGGCCAAGTTCTACGAGAAATATTGTTACGGACACACAGAGCCATCTAGCGTCAAACCAGCGAAACTTATCGGAGGAACACAAACAACATAAATCCCCTACTCAATACTAGATGGCGATAGGTGCACGAGTACATGCTCGAACTTTGTAGAAACATTCCACACTTGTTTACTTGTTTACGCGAATCGGGTAAGGAACTTTCTAGAACTCACCTCGGCCCATATAAATAGCCGCAGGTAGACGAGCCAGTAATTCAGTTCGATACGAGTGATCTTCGAGGCTACTTCGGAGTGAAAACAAGTGATCAATAGTGAGTGAACCAGTGAACCTACGACTTGGCTACGACCTAGGACTGTGAAAGTGCTTAGTGATTTGGATCAAGTGCTTAGTTGTGTGAGACTTAGTGCTAGTAAAGTCTTTTTAAGAGTCAGCAGGTCTTTTTCTCCAAATCCTTCGAACCCTAGCACGTAACAATATGCATTTGTTCAAAGAAATTGAATATAGGTCAATTAGCCTTTTCTGATGAAAATGTTAGCAACCCCTCATTACCCCCCTTAAAATCAAAATAACCAAAAACCGCTGTGCACATATCATCATACAGACAGTAATAATTAATAAAATTTTATTACAATAGGTTCAGTACTTTTGACGTGAAAGCGAGACAAACAGAGATACTTTCGCATTTATAATATTGGTATGGTATGGATGAACTAATTACCCTTCGTTGAATCTATAGATGTCACGAAAAAAATTGAGACCAAATGAGTGAATACTTTTAATTATAGTCAGTATAGTTATGATGCTCCATGTAATAGGCTACTTGACCTATATTCAATTTCATTGAACAAATGCATATTTCTAGTAGAACTTGGCCTAGTAAACCGTATTTCACCCTTATCATCAAATAAAAGCTTATGATTGATAAATAAAATCGATTTGAAAATATGATTTTATATTTTTTAATTTGTACTGACGAAAACGCTTTTGCGGTAGTTCCGATTTGGATGTGACGTCATCACACTAGTAATTTAATATATTTTATTTATCGCGCTCGTTATATGTAAGTTTATTTGTACATAAATAATAAGAATAAGCTTAGAAAGATTTGTAAAATATATTTTCTTGAATAATTCAAATAAAACATCAGTTTTATATATTATCTCCATTTATTGTAGTTGGGAAATGAAATGGTCGAAACTTTTCTCCAAAAGTTTTCAACATTACAAATGATTTCTAAATTATTTTCTAATTTTTTGGCACTGTTAGACTCGTACGTTTAGCACATAAAAGACTTTTCAATAAAGAAAGTATAAAATACAAAAAATATGACGTCACACTATGGCGGACAGTGTTTTCGGCGCCATTTAAAAGGCATATTTTTCAATCAACATTTTTATGGGTTTCTGCTGCTTAAAATATTAAAATATTAGTTTTTTGGTGAAAATGAATGACTAAAAAGCGATTAGCATGAAGAAAAAAACTAGGTCAAGTAGACTATTATTGTGATAGTAATAGCATTTCACCAGACTCATATAATACCTAATTTGCGTATGAACCCATACCTACTCAAGGCAATTTCTAAGTCTCACGATTTAGGCTTTAGTATTTTTTTCGTCGGTTTACATTCGTGCCGTTTATCGCCTAAACCAGCCCAGTGACCATATTGGTTAATGAGAGACCAATTTGTAGATAACTGAACATACAGAAGCAAGCGGAGGCACGACCACACGCTTGCCACCGCGCTGTACGTCGCCAGCGCCTCCGGGCAACCGCCTTCGTAGCTGGGGAAACAGATAACTGACCATACAGAAGCAAGCGGAGGCACGACCACATGCCCGCCACCGCGCTGTACGTCGCCAGCGCCTCCAGGCAACCGCCTTCGTAGCTGGGGAAACAGATAACTGACCATACAGAAGCAAGCGGAGGCACGACCACATGCCCGCCACCGCGCTGTACGTCGCCAGCGCCTCCGGGCAACCGCCATCATAGCTAGGGAAACAGATAACTGACCATACAGAAGCAAGCCGAGGCACGACCACACGCTCGCCACCGCGCTGTACGTCGCCAGCGCCTCCGGGCAACCGCCATCATAGCTAGGGAAACAGATAACTGACCATACAGAAGCAAGCCGAGGCACGACCACACGCTCGCCACCGCGCTGTATGTCGCCAGCGCCTCCGGGCAACCGCCCTCGTAGCTGGGGAAACAGATTTAACTGACCATACAGAAGCAAGCGGAGGCACACATGGTCGCGCTGAGCGGGAAGCCGTACGTCTCAGCTAGCGCGCCGCCCAGCGCCGGGCCCGTCACCTCGCCCAGCGAGTAGCAGCACGACCACACGCCCGCCACCGCGCTGTACGTCGCCAGCGCCTCCGGGCAACCGCCCTCGTAGCTGGGGAAACAAATTGATAATCGTCACTATAACAAATTGCCCTTTAATCCAGACACGCGCAAGCTAGGCTAGTCAGGTTCGAGCTCATAGAAGTAATAATTATACAGGCCTAGATGACGTCCGCAACTCCGCTGCGCCAAAATTAGTTTATCGCGCAAGAACCGATTTCCCGGGACTCAAAGTATCTCCGAAATTTCAGCGAAATTGGTTCAGCGGTATGGGCGTGCCGTGTGAAGAGGTAACAGACAGACAGACAGACAGACAGACAGACAGACAGACAGACAGACCGACAGACTGACAGTCACACTTTCACATTTATAATATTAGTATGGAAGTATGGATATATTAGTTTGGGTGTAACATAATTCATAAATGAGTGATAATATACTTTAGGATGTGTATGACGTGTACCCTGTATAAATTGTTCACCATGAAAGTAGCAGCGCTAAAGAGTGACCTTTTTACGTTGCTCGCCAACTTGGTTGGAAAAAAGTAAAAAAGTACTTATTGCGTGGCATGGCGACTAGGTACTAATATGTGTTAAAATCCAACCATTTGATGATCATTTTAACGATCGTTTTACAACTTGAATCACTAACGCCCACGGCTATCAAATTCGTAAGCGTATAGATAGATTAGATACTCGTAAATAATTTCTCATTTCTATTCCATTTTGTATTAATTGTAGGCGTAGTTAGTGTTTATTCTCAGTGCCTTTAAAATAATTATAAGGGCCTGTTTCACCACTTCCTGATAAAGTGCTGGATAGGCTATCCACAACTTTTTTGACAGATTCTCCATAGACGATACTTTTTCTGTCAAGTTAAGTGGTGGATAGCCTATCCGGCGCTTATCAGGAAGTGGTGAAACAGGCCCTAAGACTGACGATATATTATGTATTTGATGCTTTAAAACAGGTACTTACATAGAACTTGTTAATACGCCTTGGAATGTTGGCAACAGAGTTAACGCCACTGATATTCCAAGTATAGATAGCGCAACTAGATCTAGCCATAAGCCCCTGAAAAAGAAAAAAATCGATACAAAAAAGAGTTTATGGGGGGAAATAACTTTTTTTTTTAAATGAAATAAGGGGGCAAACGAGCAAACGGGTCACATGATGGAAAGCAACTTCCGTCGCCCATGGACACTCGCAGCATCAGAAGAGCTGCAAGTGCGCTGCCGGGGTTTTAAGTGGGAATAGGGTAATAGGGGAGGGTAGGGATGGGAAGGGAAGGGAATAGGGTATGGGATTGGGCCTCCGGTAAACTGACTCACTCGGCGAAACACAGCGCAAGCGCTGTTTCACGCCGGTTTTCTGTGAGAACGTGGTATTTCTCCGGTCGAGTCGGCCCATTCCGAATGCAATGCCGAAGCATGGCTCTCCCACGTATAAAAATGCTTACTCTAGAAATTAAAAATGAATTACTTACTCTGGTAGGTAAGGAATGAATGGGCAAGGACCAAGAAGCAGTAGTCCAACTGTTGACAGAAATAAACCCCAAACCATCATGCACCAATGGTTGTGGACTCTGAAAAAAAAAGACAAATTCAGGAATATTTCGGAAACTAATATCATATTGTATAAACAAAAGTATAAATAAAATATAAATTCAGTTTCAATCAATTCTCATCTAAATGAAAACAAAAAATAATGGCACTGTTAATACAATACATTTCAATTGGTTGCATTATAGCCGCCCATACTTAGCTTCGTTTACATAAGCATCACAATAAAATAGAAACATAAATTAAACATAATTTAGTTAAATAAAACAAATTGATTATAGCATTGAAAAAACAACCTATCAGCAACCCATCCCCATATCGGGCTGAAGATCCCGTATAGACTGGAGAACAGCATGAATATCAGGCCGATCTGCTTGGTGGATAGGCCGAACTGGCGCAGGTGAGGCTCCAGCGTGGGGTCGAGGAAGGCCCACGTGTTGGACACGATCACGATCACCAGCCCCGTGATGATGATGGACGGGATTTTGAACAAGCGGAAGATCGACGCTGATTTGGATCCAGTTACGTATTCTGAAATAAAGAAAATTGAAATACACTTTTTTATCTCGCTTGAAATTGTCTTTGGGTCTGTAATTTAATTTTTAGATGGTAAATTCTATGTGTTACATATTAAAATAATAGAAGCATTCACGAGTAAAGGATTAAAACTCCACTTGTTTTAAGTGTCCTATCAAGATTTCAACTCAAGAATATTCTGAGTTGATAGATACGGTAGCTATAAAAAAAGTAATTGTGAGTAAGGTGTGCGTCAGCATAATTATTATTAATGTTAAAAATATCTACACCATACACCATGTTTCTCGTATGCAGTGTAGAAATGGCCCATGGGCTATTTCGCCCTTCGGACGCAAAATGGAGTTCCAAACTTAATTTTTGAATAATAATATTATTGTCTCGTAGACAATGATATTCTACTTATACAGATCTGTTACGTCCATACTATTTTCCGGCTTAAATCTCTTCCGAACAATTTTCAAATTCAAAATTGCAAACATTGACTTTGACAGATAAGTGAAACAAAAGATACGAAAAACCATTTACATAAAAGAGACAGTTCTATTTTTAAACGTCGAATCGTATAGCTGTCTCTTTCTTCGCCTGAGCTGTGACAAAAATTCGATTTTTTCCAGATTGTTCGAAAAAATAATTGAAAATGTAAATAATCGAGGTATTTATTGCAATCAAGACATATTGTGGTAAGAGATTCCATGTGTTTTGTTTTCTTTTTGAGTCATAATTGGTACATTTTCGAAACACGCACGACGTCATTTTCAATTTATTTAGGTAAGACAAGACGCGGCACGTTCGTTCGTGACTGCGCTCGATGCAGACTAAATAACAGACGACCCAATTGGGCCGTATTTGAATCTTCACAACGCGCGCGGTAGTAACATATCTATCTGCTTTGAGTTTTTCATCATTGCTCGTAGACAAAAGCTGGTTTTAACGTTAGAAAACTCACCATCACAGTCAGCCAGCCAGATGAAGTTGAGTGGTACCGTCAGTATCATGATGGCGCCCAGGCTGTAGAACGGCAGCCCGAATCCTCCGATCTATCTGGTACATACAAAAACCTGAAGCTAACTATAAATACTACTTAACTATCAACCTCTATCTATTAAAAGAGTCACAATGTGTTTGAAAAAAAATAGGATATTCAAAATTAAATATCTAAGGGTCACCGCACCCGGACTACTATATAGCTATAACCACAAAAACCGGCCAAGTGCGTGTCGGGCCACGCGCAATATAGGGTTTCGTAGTACTGCTAGTTTTTTAAAATTTTTGTATGGTTCATGAATGTACATTTATAACGTGTTTTACACTACTAACAACATCCCAGTTACTTTCAAAGGAATTTGAACGAAAAGTTCCTTTATACTTCGCCGAATACATTTTTTTAGTTGATCGACTATTACTCAATAACTTATGAAGTCTTCTTAGCCGTGATAGTTTTCCTTTTAAATTCAGCATATTTCCTACTCCCGTGAATTTTTTCACATTTCTACCGTTTAGTTGGTAGAAGGGGGGACATTGGCCTCTAACGATTTTTTCCACTTTAAAACTTAATATTTCACAAACGGATCCCTAAATCGAAAAATGATCTATGAACACTCATAATATTTTTAAAAAAACCTATCCAACGACACCCCACACGATGGGGTGGACGCAAAAAAAAATCATCCCCGCTTGATGTATAGGGATTAGGGAAGGTACCATAAAAAAAATATTTTTTTATGATTTCATGTACCATTTTGTCGGCATTATTAATATGTGCATTCATGCCAAATTACAGCTCTGTAGGTCCTATAGCCTCTGAGCAAAACCGCGGACAGACAGACAGACAGTCGGACAGACAGACGGACAGACAGACGGACAGACAGACGGACGGACAGACCGTAACTATAAGGGTTCCTTGTTGACTACGGAAAAGTCTAAACTGTAATACATCAAAGCCAGCAGCTTATTTTAAACCAATTTATTATGGTTTCTTAGCACGGCAGAAAATATAAAGTGACAAATTGACAAAGGAAAACTGTTAGTTTATTTCTAATAAATTTGAGTGCTGCTAAGAACAGTCCTTCGCACATTTACTCTGGCCATACGCCTCCTCAGGTAATAAGAATTATACTACCAAAAAGACTTAATCGAAAACCATACACAAGTTAAACCATACCGAATACAGCAATCCTCCGATCGCCGGGCCCACCGACATGCCCAAGCCCACAAACGTCTCCAGGATGCCCAGCACGGATCCAATGGAGTCAGGGAAAGCGTTGACCACGAAGACATAGCTGGCTGTGGAGTACGCGCTCGCCCCTACAGCCTCCATACCTCGGACTATGAAACACAGCACTGTGAAGGAGCTGTAGTTTCTTATTCGGATTAGGGTCCTGGTAAACAAAGAAATATCTATACATATAATAAAACTGTAGAAATGAAAATTCTGTACATTAAAGATATTCAAAAAATAATAAGCGGGGGGGTGTTACTACATTGCTATAGAAGCCAAAAATGTGGTTAGTCTGTCTGTCTGTATGTTTGTTCCACTATCACACGAAAACTACTGATCCGATTTGAATGCGGTTTTCGCAGATATATTTGTCTTCTTCCAACTTAACATCTGGTGTATAAAAAAAATTTCCCCCCACCCCTCTAAAGGGACGAAAGAGGGGGTCAGATTTTGTATAAGACTTTTGCTTTAACACGAAAACTACTGATCCGATTTGCACACGGTTTTTGCAGATATATTTGTCTTCTTCCAACTCAAAATCTGGTGTATAAAAATCACCCTCCCCCCGCCCCTCTAAGGGGAGCAAAGAGGGGGTCAGATTTTGTATCAAACTTTTTTCTTTAATGGACTTACTTCATATTATTAACTGTTTTTTCCAACTTAACATCTGGTGTATAGAATTTTCCCCCCACCCCTCTTAGGGGACAAAAGAGGGGGTAAGATTTAAATACTTTAAATGGCAAAACAACGTTTGCCGGGACAGCTAGTACCTAATATAATAGTGGAGTGCCTAGAGCGTAAAAATCGTGCAAACCTCCGATTTTTGTAATAGTGGATGAAAATTGAAAAGAAAAAAAGGAATGTGTAGAGGATAACATAAACAAAAAAGTTTACCTATTGAAAAGTTGTGCTTTTGATTTTTAAATTATTCTCTTCCACTTCAAGTAAACTCATAAACTGTAAAATTTGCAAGAAAACCTGCATTTCTTTCTTTCAGATAAGTAGCAAAATAATCTAATATATAAAATTCTCGTGTCACAATGTTAGTTACCGTACTCCTCCGAAACGGCTTTAATGATTTTTACCAAATTTTATATGCATATTCAGTAGGTTTGAATATCGGCTGCTGGCTACTTTTGATATTGATAAGTGCATTTGTTGAATAAATAATAGTAAATTATTACAACTCGAGACTGACGGCGACCATTGTTTGTACGACGGGATAGCTCATAGCGATGGACGTTGCCATGGTGCCATACTTACTTATTTAGTCACTTCAATAAAATAATATGGGCGAAATACTTTATATATGGCAAAACAACGTTTGCCGGGACAGCTAGTAAAATATATATATATATATATATATATTTTTTTTTTTTTTATTTATATAATTGCTTATATTCCAAAAATTAAAAAATATATAATTTAGATTTGAAACTTAACATTTTTGTATCTAGGTGAGCATACCTCAAAATAAACTTGTATGCCTCGGCAGTTAGTACCAGATAAATGGTGCTCCTTCTTTTTTTGGTTTTAAAAAGGAAGTTTAAAATTATATCTTAGGCTTGACAAAGCCTTCTATTTGTTAATGCGTATAACTTTTTAGCTCTTACTTTGTTTAATTTTCCGAAAACGTAGCACAAACTTTTCACGTAGTTATATTTCGAAGAAAATCTGTATTTTATTTCTTTTTGTTAGGTTTTACAGAATAAAATGGAAAAAATACAAATTAGGTTAAGAACTGATATTTTTTGTATTCAGGTTAGTAAGCATTTTCCAAACATAGGTTGTAGCACAATGATATTCTATGTTACTAATTATTGTTGTAACATGCGTCTTTAGTATGTACGTGAGATATTATGTAGCACCCAATTTTTTTTGTGGCTTTTAATAGGAAGTTTAAATATATTTCAAAGGCTAGAAAAAGCCTTTCATTTATCGATGCATTTAACTTTTTAGCTCTTACTTCAATAAATTCTGAACAAATGTAGCAAAAAAATTTTGGTCTATTTTACACATTTTTGGAGATATTAAAATGTTTTAAAGCACTTAAAACTCATCATTTCTCTAAAAATTAAATACGCACAATAAGTGCGTGTAACACACTTTTCATTACAATCCTGAAATCCGCCCAAACCCTTTTATTTTGGTTACGACGAGCGTTAATCTCTAAAAACTTTGCAAAAATCTTAGTTTTATTTAGCTTAGCAAAGCAAACTTTCTTTTTAAAAAATATGTTTTTGGTTAATTTTCAATGTAAACAATCGGATAAGAGTCATTAAATAACAGGAATAAGAAAAAATTTTATCTTCACTGGTTTTATATGGTAAAATATTAATTTTTAATTTCTTAGTTATTTAACTAAAAGTTATGAGCACAAAAAATTTTTTGGTAAACTTTGCAAGTTATAGTGTAAAAAAGAAAATGACACCTCAAAAACAAAAATCCATTCACTATTACAATTTTCGGATATTAAAACCTCTGGGCGATGCACTAATCTACGTACCAAAAAAAAAAATCGGCCAAGTGCGGATCGGACTCGCGCACGAAGGGTTCCGTACCATTATAGAGCAAAATTAGGCCAATAATTGTGTTTTTTGTATGGGTGCCCCCCTAATTTTTTATTTTAGTTTAATATTATTATTAAATATCAAAGTACACATATAACTAAGGATTTTGTGAAAAATTCAAGTACCTACCTGATGCCATTATTGATTTGGACCGAAAAAGGCCAATAAAATCACGTTTGTTGTATGGGAGCCCCCCTTAAATATTTATTTTATTTTGTTTTTAGTATTTGTTGTTATAGCGGCAACAGACATACACAATGTGTGAAAATTTTAACTCTCTAGCTATTACCGTTCTTGAGTTACAGCTTGGAGACAGACAGACATACAGACAGACAGACAGACAGACAGCCGGACAGACGGACAGACGGACAGACGGACAGACGGACAGACGGACAGACAACGAAGTCTTAGTAATAGGGTCCCGTATTTACCCTTTGGGTACGGAACCCTTAAAAAAGTCGGCCAAGTGCGAGTTGGACTCGCGCACAAAGGGTTCCGTACCACTATAGAGCAAAAATAAGAAAAATATGAGTGTTTTTGTATGGGAGCCCCGCTTAATTATTAATTTTATTATGAATTATTAAAGTATAAATAAAACTGAGTTATTTGTAAATATTTCAGGTGGCTACTGGCTACCTGTTGTTATCATTAATAACGAGCAAAAAATGATAAAAAAATCACGTTTGTTGTATGGGAGTTGGAAGCCCCCTTTAAATATTAAATTTATTTTGTTTTTAGTATTTGTTGTTATAGCGGCAATAGAAATACATAATCTGTAAAAATTTCAACTCTCTAGCTATTACCGTTCTTGAGTTACCGCCTGGAGACAGACGGACAGACGGACAGACATCGAAGTCTCAGTAATAGGGTCCCGTTTTTACCCTTTGGGTACGGAACCCTAAAAAGAGATATTATAGGTAGGTACAGAAAGTTTTCTCATTGTCTGTCGAGCGCTTTTCTAACGAATTAGATAACAACAAAATATTTATAAAAAAAAACTTGAGAGGTGTCAAGGGACTCCCGGATGGAACGCCGAACGAAGTTATAAAAAAAAACCGGCCAAGTGCGTGTCGGGCCACGCGCAATGTAGGGTTCCGTAGCACCGCTAGTTTTTGACAATTTTTGTATGGTCAATGAATGTACATTTATAACGTGTTTTACACTACTAACAATATCATTTCAGTTACGTTCAAAGGAATTTGAACGAAAAGTTCCTTTAAACTTCGCCGAATATTTATTTTTTTAGTTGATCGACTATTTCTCAATAACTTATGAAGTCTTCTTAGCCGTGATAATTTTCCTTTTAAATTCTGCTTATTTCCTACTCTAGTGAATTTTTTCACATTTCCAGAAGCAATCGTTTAGCTGGTAGGAGGGGGACACTGGACTCTAACGATTTTTTCCGCTTTGAAACTTCATATTTCACAAATGGATCCCTAAATCGGAAAGTGATCTAAGAATACTCGTAATATTTTTTAAAAACCTATCCAACGACACTCCACACAATGGGATGGACGCGAGAAAAAAATATCATCCCCGCTTGATGTGTAGAGGAGGTAACATAAAAAAATATTTTTTTAAGATTTTATATTATACCATTTTGTCGGCATCATTAATATGTGCCTTCATGCCGAATTACAGCTTTGTAGATCCTATAATCTCTGAGTAAAACCGTGGACAGACAGACGGACAGACAGACGGACAGATGGACGGACAGACCGAAACTATAAGGTTCCTTGTTGACTACGGAACCCTAAAAAACAAAAACAAAAACTTGAGAGGTGTCAAGGGACACACGGATGGAACGAAGTTATAAAAAAACGCCATCTATTGACGCCCAGGAATACTAACAACGACACTTTTGTGGAATTGTAATAAAATTTATTTAAACGTCCGGTAGATGTCGCTGTTTATTCTCAAACACGCCATCTGGTTGACGCACAGGAATACTTTCAACGCCCTCTGCCGCTACTAGGCAGGTACTAATAAAAAAGTGTCGAGGTCAAGACGTGTCGTTCCGTCTAGCCTCCTTTCGCAACGCCGAACGCGCCATAAGAAACTTCGTTCCAAAAAAAAAACATAACTGGCTTGCTTTCTACAGGGTGTAACAAAACTAAGTGATAATACTTTAGGGTGTGTATGTGTCCCTTACATAGAGTATACTGTCAAAGTAGCAGCGCTGAAAAACATTTTTTTTCTTCCATACATTTTTATTTCAATACCTTATCGTAAACTTTTTTGTCAACCCTAATACTAATACAGAACGCGAGAGCGCTGACCCTATCAGCTGATAGGGTCAATGCGCGCCGCTCGGTGTTTCAGAAATCAGTATCAAAATAAATGTTGTTTTTGAAAAAGAAGTTATAACTTTATAACATTACAGTTTAAAAAGTTTACCACATTTTAATTTATTTTATTTCACATTTCCATATTAAAATATTTCAATAATATTTTTACTTATTATTTATTGTTGAATAATAAAATTAGTTCATAACATTAATCTAAGATAATAACGGTAAAAATTACATAAAATTAAATACATTAAAATAAATACAATACTTATCCTATTTTTCTTGAGTTATGTATGCGGAACCACTAACATTAAAAAGTATTAGTGCTTTCCAAAAGTGGGCGCTAGCTCCGCCCACTTTGGAAGCCATGACAAATTCGACGCTTTCATTGGTCGCGGGCCGCGGCGCATACACATGCCGCCCGCGTGACCAATCGACGCATTTGATTCTGAGTCTATGAATGAATGTCCACGTTGACTACAGCTAGGGCTGTAACTCATATATATTTTTTTAATTTTCGAATTCGTTTTTCTCTAAAATCGTGTGGCTTACAAATGTTTAGTAATGATTTTTGGATAGACCTACACTCAGGATTACTTCAGTTAATTTTTATCACTTAGTTTTGGTACACCCTGTATAGAGAGAGAGAGAGAGACAGACAGAGAAACACGCGCACGCCGCGCGGCGCGCCGCACGGCTTACAAGTATAGCAAAAAGTACAGACATAGATCAAGATAGATACCGCATGTCCCGCGAAGTACATACACATGCGGTATCCAATTCTTAATCTTGGCTGTGGCAAAAAGTGTCGGTCAAAAAGGATCGTGTCGTTACAACTTTTTCCGTCTAGCCCCCTTTCACAACGCGCGATAAGGAACTTCGTTCCAATAAACACGGCTGCATACGCAGTGGAAATATTTTTATAATCTCCTGATTAAGGTTTTAAGTTATTCATTACAATTTACACGCACATGTAAAAGACAAACACTTCATATTAAGGCTGCAGTCTTGCAAAATTCACTCGCTGCGAATTATTTGAGCAACTTTGTATATTTTTTTTGGACAAACTAACAACGACTAATAAAATAACACGAAATAATAATTATTATTGCGTATAATATAAGTAATAGCTAGTTTTTTTTTTTAAGTTCATCTATGTTGATAATGTTAGGTAAATCAAGCGTTAAAAACAGCTCTTTCGTCCCAATGTCATTTCGAGTTGTGTTTGTGCGCTTAGTTTATGGCAATAAATAATTAATTTAAAAATCTGTTCAGCGCATAATGAGCTCAATATTCTCATCTTCAAAATGCGCAGATTAGTTTTTTCTAATTATCTTTCCTTTTCTTAATTAAGAGGCCACAATTTCATCAAAATTCTCTGTTTTTATCTCTTAATAAACGGGTTATTTCATAAAAACTATGCATCGAAAGTATGTAATAATAAGATTATTTTGATGCCAAGAGTTCAATAAAGCAATTAATACAAAAAAAAACACCTAAATCACCTTACTCCAACAATAATTATAATCTCAAAAGACCTACAAAAAAGGGCTTATAAACAAGAATTGCAAGGGAAATTTGTATAGGTTTTTGAGATTATTATTATTGTTGGAGTAAGGTGATTTAGATGATTTTTTTTTGTATTAATTGCTTTTTATTTTTTTTTTATTTTTTATTATGAAACAAAAGGGGCAAACGAGCAAACGGGTCACCTGATGGAAAGCAACTTCCGTCGCCCATGGACACTCGCAGCATCAGAAGAGCTGCAAGTGCGTTGCCGGCCTTTTAAGAGGGAATAGGGTAAATGAGGGAGGGTAGGGATGGGAAGAGAAGGGAATAGGGGAGGGTAGGGAAGGCAATAGGATAGGGGATTGGGCCTCCGGTAAACTCACTCACTCGGCGAAACACAGCGCAAACGCTGTTTCACGCCGGTTTTCTGTGAGAACGTGGTATTTCTCCGGTCGAGCCGGCCCATTCGTGCCGAAGCATGGCACTCCCACGTATAAATATTGAACTCTTGGCATCAAAATAATCTTATTATTACATACTTTCGATGCATAGTTTTTATGAAATAACCAGTTTATTAAGAGATAAAAACAGAGAATTTTGATGAAATTGTGGGCTCTTAATTAAGAAAATGAAAGATAATTAGAAAAAACTAATCTGCGCATTTTGAAGATGAGAATGTTCAGCTCATTATGCGCTGAACAGATTTTTAAATTAATTATTTATTGCCATAAACTAAGCGCACAAACACAACTCAAAATGACATTGGGACGAAGGAGCTGTTTTTAACGCTTGATTTACCTAACATTATCCACATAGATGAACTTAAAAAAATAACTAGCTATTACTTATATTATACGCAATAATAATATTTCGTGTTATTTTATTAGTCGTTGTTAGTTTGTCCAAAAAAAATATATACAAAGTTGCGCAAATAATTCGCAGCGAGTGAATTTTGCAAGACTGCAGCCTTAAACGGTATATGAAATTATAAGAAGGCTGAAGCCTGAAAGTCTTGTAATTTTTCTACTCTTCAAAGCAATTTTTATTTCTTTTTCCAATTCTACAGGGTGCAGTGTAACAAAACAAAGTGATAATAATACTTTAGGGTGTGTACGTTTTGTATGGGCAGGCGCCCCAGCGTCACGAGTATTCCCATACAAAAATGAAAAAAATAATTGCTCTTTCAGCGCTGCTACTTTCACAGTGAACTCTACAATGAACACGTACACACCCTAAAGTATTATCACTTAGTTTTGTTACACCCTGTATATGTCATGTTATATGTATAATTGTTATCTAATCTGTTATCTCTATGTTTATTTACAAAAAAAAACTCGTAATGTGAGAAAGTTTAACAGACACCATTAACAACTATATATTTAGTCTATGCTATTTGATATTGATCATACGTGATAATCCTTACCCAAATAAAATATTGCAGGATCCGGCGAGGAACATTCCCGATATGAACATAAACTTCGCTCCTATGGTCGGCAGCTGGAATTGAAAGTGAAAACATTATTGAGGCTGTGTAAACGAGACACCGAAGACCGCGACAGGTCGCCACTGTTACAATTTTTTTAATACAATGATTGCTGTTTGGATTCCTGAGGTCCTGGTCCTGAGGGTGGCTGATAAACGTTTGTATATCTTTTGACCCTACATACATACATTAAGGGCCTGTTTCACCACTTCCTGATAAGTGCCGAATAGGCTATCCACCACTTAATTTGACATATGAAGTATGGAGAATCTGTCAAAAAGCTGTGAATAGCCTATTTGGCACTTTATCAGTAAGTGGTGAAACAGGCCCTCTGAATAGTAATATTATATAATGTAAAATTATGCTACGAGCGTCAAACTGTACAGTCATTATAACTTGCAACTTTCTAGTGTATCATTAGAAAGAAAATTGTTGAAAAGGAAAGAAAATTATTTGCATGAAGATTATGATCTCAAGATAAAAAAAGTCCTACAAAAAGTCTGCTGTCTGTAGCATTTGCTGATCGCAACAGCTTAAAGTTAACAGCTTAAAGCAAAAGCAGTAAACGGTGTCACGGCAGCAGCCGTATCACGTATCTTGCGAGAGCAATGCGATAGCAATTATTGCGCGATAATTGCTCCAAAGTCGCAATTTTGTATCACGTACCAGCCAAAACAATACGATTGCAATCGATCGCTATACATAATACCATTGTTTTTTATACCAAGCAATCGATCGCGCGATTATTGCTAGTGGATTGTTGATCGCTATTTCTACGTGATAGCCCTGCCGGTCTGTCGTCGGTCGCTCGTATGCACATTACCCAACTGTTCCGCAAATATAAATTGATATTATCTGGGGACTTCCACAAATAGCCTGAGTATGTTCTGGTTTGGGATGTTTACATTGTCATTTGTCACTGCACTAGCTTTATCTACTGTCTACATTATATAATATTAAATCATATAATATTAAATCATGTCTCGAGTAAGGGCGAAGCTAAACGAGCGTAATTTGTGAGTTGTGAGTCGCAGAATTTCGGTTCGGCAGAATTCTGCTGCATTCAGTTTCATACAAAAGTCCTGTTTGATTCACACGAGCGTAATTTTGTTAGTCGTGATTTGTATGAAAAGATATTTACGCGGCAGAAATTCTGCGACTCACAACTCACAAATTACACTCGTTTGGCTTCACCCTAATCATTGTCGTTATCGATGTTAATATGTGGATAGGATAGTTTCCTACGGACTACATTGTAACGTATATTTCCAAATAAACGAATGTATATCTGTTTCTTCTTTACGCTTCTTCCTTTTTAGGGTTCCGTAGTCAACAAGGAAGTCTATAGTTTCGCTTTAGTTTAGCTAGTTTTGCTCAGAAACTATAGGACCTACAAAGCTGTAATTCGACATGAATACACATATTAATGATGCCGACAAAATGGTATATAAAATCTTAAAAAATATTTTTTATGGTACCTCCCCTACACATCAAGCGGTGATGATTTTTTTTTCGCGCCGACCCCATCGTTGGATAGGTTTTTTAAAAATCATTTTCCGATATAGTTCCAGATCCATTTGTGAAATATGAAGTTTTAAATTGGAAAAAATCTAATAGAGTCCAGTGTCTCCCCCTTCTACCAGCTAAACGGTTACTTCTGGAAATGTGAAAAAATTCACGGGAGTAGGAAATATACAGGTGTAACAAAACTAAGTGATAATACTTTAGGGCAGCGGTCGCCAACCTTTTTGCAGGGAAGGGCCACAAGGTGGCAAAATAAACCAAAGGCGGGCCGCAGACCTCATACTCGTATTAACCCTAGAAGCTCAATATTCCTACTCATAATGAGGGGAAATAAGTGTTTGTTATAAAATGACACAAACAGCTAGGTTCTTAAGTGGCGAATTGGCGATAACTAAACTGGCAATATTAGAAAACATTGTTTTTGATACATATAACTTTAATTTACAAAACATTCACGGGCCGCAAGTAAGAAGAGTAGAGAGTTCACTGTGAAAGTATAACAGCTGTCTGCGCTGAAAGACCAAATTTTTTTTTGTATGGGCAAGCGCCCCAGCGCGGCGTCACGAGTTTCCCCATACAAAAGTGAAAAAAAAAAATATGCCCTTTCAGTGCTTCCTACTTTTACAGTGAACTCTATAGACGGGACTCATATATACCCTAAAGTATTATCACTTAGTTTTGTGACATCCTGTATAGTCCTTAACTTATAGTGATGTTATGGGCCCAGTGGTGTTATTCGTCCCATGCTGCGTAGATTAGTTTCCGTTAACAAACATTAAGTAGATCTTCACGTTATACACGTGTATACTAATTACTTGGTACACAGTACACTAACATTAGCAATATAATATAAATAGGCCTAGAGTAAAGCTATGCTAGCTATGTAGAATATGTTATTATGAGATATTATGAGAATATAATATGAGACATATTTTTGGAAGATTATTAACAACGTTGACATATAACTACAATAAAATACAACCATTTTAGGGTTCCGTAGTCAACAAGGAACCCTTATAGTTTCCGAACTGGTTTTAATATCTTTAAAAAAAATCGGCCGAGTGCGAGTTGTACTCGCGCACGAAGGGTTCCGTACCACTATAGAGCAAAAATAGGCTAAAAATTGAATTTTTTGTATGGGAGGCCCCCCTCAATTATTTAATTTATTTAAATTTTATAATTAATTATTAAAGTACAAATACAATTAAGTATTTTGAGAACATTTCAATTGCCTATGTGTTGCCGTTATTGATTAAGAGCAAAAAATAGCAAAAAAATCACGTTTGTTGTATGGGAGCCCCCCTTAAATATTTAATTTATTTTATTTTTAGTATTTGTTGTTAAAGCGGCAACACATATACACAATCTGTGAAAATTTCAGAAGTCTAGCTATAGCGGTTCTTGAGTTACAGCCTGGTGACAGACAGACGGACAGACATCGAAGTCTTAGTAATAGGGTCCCGTTTTTACCCTTTGGGTACGGAACCCTAAAAAATGAAGGTACCTCCCCTACACATCAAGCGGGGATGATTTTTTTTTGCGTCCACCCCACTGTGTGGGGTGTCGTTGGATAGGTTTTTAAAAATATTATGAGTGTTCACAGATCATTTTCCGATTTAGGGTTACATTTGTGAGATATGAAGTTTTAAAGTGGAAAAAATCGTTAGAGTCCAGTATCCCCCCCTTCTACTAGCTAAACGGTTGCTTCTGGAAATGTGAAAAAATTCACGGGAGTAGGAAATATGCTGATTTTAAAAGGAAAACTATCGCGGCTAAGAAGACTTCATAAGTTATTGAATAATAGTCGATCAACTAAAAAAAATGTATTCGGAGAAGTATAAAGAAACTTTTCGTTCAAATTCTTTTAAACGTAACTGAGAAGATGTTGTTAGTAGTGTAAAACACGTTATAAATGTACATTCATTGACCATTAAAAATATATCAAAAACTAGCTTTACTACGGAACCGTAGTACGGAACCCTATATTGCGCGTGGCCCGGCACACACTTGGCCGGTTTTCTCAAATTATTATTAGCACTTTAGAGATCCGCATTCCGCAGCTAACTCGTGCCAAAGTTAAAGTTCGTATTCCGCGGTAACCGTACCGAACTCACCCGTAATTTTTCGGGATAAAAACTCGTCTTTGTCGTATGGATTGGGATTTGGGATGGATGTAAGCAACATAACCACATATTACAGGGCTCGGAACCGGTATTTTTTTTAACCAGGTTAAAACATTCTTTTACCAGGTTTTTGGATAAGTGTTCGCTCGGAGCGAAACCGAGATGCGAGCGGTATTGCTTCTGAAATTAACCTTGTTAATTCCTCGCGGAAAGTAACTAGCGCAGTGATATCTTCTATCTCTTTCTAGTGCACCATCTAATAGCCAATACGCCATAATATAAATAAGTAAAAAAATAGTGATGGTCGACTTGAGTAACTAAGTAACTCGAACCCACTCGAGTTGAATTCTCTCTGACTCAAGTTCGTAAACCGCCAAAAATACATAAATGCATGATTCTATTTCAAACAATAATAATTTTCTTTTTAACTGACATTATTATAAATAAATAATATAAAAAATGAAAGAATTGAAACAGATAAAAATATCATATGTCGGTTCCAATTTTTTAACTATTTATGCGAAGCTGAGGGAATAAACTGGTAAAAATTCAAAAAAGCATTCACTTGTCCATCCAGTTAACTCGAGTTACGTGAATTTTAACTCGGGTTAAATCGAGTTTTGTTTTTTCCGAGTTGGCACATCACTACGCCATAACTTGTTTATTTGTTTTGAATGTGTGGACAATGGGTGAGGGTCGTGGTGTGTGTGAGTGGGCGGGGCGAACAATAATCGTGAACGGTTCTAACCGGTATTTTGAGCAGGAGCAGTTTCATTTTGCTCTTTGAACAAAACCAGGAATAATTTCGGTCCGTTCAGAGCGGAATCGAAATGAAAACGCTCTTTTGGAAATGTATGGCGTTTCTAACGAAGATCGCGAAGATTAACCAGGTTTCCGAGCCTTGCCACATAATCCAATATGCAGAACCACGTCATCATGAAAATATAATAGCCCCAATATAATTATTTGCTTATAGATAATTATTAATTATACATAATATTATAGTACAAGTTTTTCGTTTCACTGTAAAATAATAAAATTTTGATGGCAGTCGATTCATTTACCTACAACCTATAATATATGCTTAAGGTCATTACCTGATAAAGCACGATAAGATAAACTTTAGGTACTATTTCAATATTTAATTTTAGAACACCTAATATTGGGCCATCTTCATATTGTCAGGCGGCCGTGGCCATATCCATAGAATTAATTATAACGTACTAGACGTTCCGCGCGGCTTCGCCCGCGTAAATTAGATATTTCACAGACAAATCAGTCTACAAAAAATAGCCTATGATCCTTCACGTGGTCTACTTCTTATCTGACCCAAATAACAGAAAAATTGCTGTAGTAGTTCGTGAGATAAGCCCTTTCAAATAATTTCCCCCGTTTTTTCCACACTTTCTTCTATTTCTTCGCTCCTATTAGTCTTAGCGTAATAAAATATAGCCTATAGCCTTCCGCGATAAATGGGCTATGTAACACTGAAATAATTTTTCAAATCGGACCAGTAGTTCCTAAGATTAGCGCGTTCAAATAAGCCCTTTCAAACAATTTCCCCCCGTTTTGTCAACATTTTCCTCTATTTCTTCGCTCCTTTTAGTCTTAGCGTGATAAAATATAGCCTATAGCCTTCCTCGATAAATTGACTATCTAACACTGAAAGAATTTTTCAAATCGGACCAGTAGTTCCTGAGATTAGCGCGTTCAAACAAACAAACAAACTAACAAGCTCTTCCGCTTTATAATATTAGTATAGATAGAGTTTCCGTGTCTCCAGTAACCCCCTCTGGAACCGAGCAAGCTATATGTAATAGGTTGTTGTAACTACAGCTACATTACCTTCAAAATGTCAAATTTGAACTATAAAAAGCTAAGGTAATAAGTATGAACTATGAAATAGGGATCAATATATAGGTAGCACGTTTCAAGTAGTTTTGTTTGGGTTGCAAAATATTCCTACAAATCTAGTTAGATAGCTATATATAGTTAAAACTTACAACTATTAATTTATACCGTCGAAAATACCGTTTTTACCACGCGATTTTAAGTTGTAACAAGTATCAGGATTCCTCCTCATAACAACATAAACATAACTTAGCATCACTTACATATTTCCCAAACAACGGTGAAGTTAGGAACATGACGACCGCGTAGAAGCTGAACACGAGTCCGCACATGGTCTCCGAGAGCCCCTTCTCGGAGGCTTCTCGAGGGAAGAAGGGCGCCATGATGCTCATGGAACAGAAGCTCATAAAGTCCACCAGAGCCAGCGAGGCCAGCGTCAGCCTCTGATGGCGAGAGAGGTGACGAATCGCACTGGGACGGAGCTTGGTCTGTGTTCGGACTAATCTGAAAAGGAGGAACAATGTTGAAGTTGTTGGTAACTAGGAAAATAATATTTTAATAGTGATTCGTTCATTTTTGTTGTACCTAATAGCCTATGGGCTGTATGGGGCAAACAATACAACAAGAAGCATGCTTTGTATTAAGCTATCAGTAGCTCAGTAAAGTAATCAGCAGTTTAGCTTAGCCTCTTGATTTGAGTATCTATAGCAATTAGGAACTAGCAATGTATGTCCAAGTATTTATTTCCGCCGCCACATGTTGTACGAAATCTGTCGGCCACCTAAATGTACGCTGCCGGCCCCATAGGACGCTGCCGCCCCTAGGCTGCGGCCTATACGGCCTATTAATCCGTCTCCAGGCTGAATCACAAAAACGGTAAGATAGCTAGAGAGTTGAAATTTTCACAGATTATGTAGGTATTTCTGTTGCCGCTATAACAACAAATTAAATATTTAAGGGG
Source organism: Cyaniris semiargus (assembly GCA_905187585.1). Taxonomy (NCBI): domain Eukaryota; kingdom Metazoa; phylum Arthropoda; class Insecta; order Lepidoptera; family Lycaenidae; genus Cyaniris; species Cyaniris semiargus. Next base: position 7,126,786 of record LR994554.1, on the reverse strand, counting down.
GTTCCCCTTCCCATACAACAAACGTGATTTTTTTGCCATTTTTTCTTCGTAATTTTTTTTTTTATGAAATAAGGGGGCAAACGAGCAAACGGGTCACCTGATGGAAAGCAACTTCCGTCGCCCATGGACACTCGCAGCATCAGAAGAGCTGCAAGTGCGTTGCCGGCCTTTTAAAGAGGGAATAGGGTAGGGGAGGGTAGGGATGGGAAGGGAAGGGAATAGGGGAGGGTAGGGAAGGGAATAGGGTAGGGGATTGGGCCTCCGGTAAACTCACTCACTCGGCGAAACACAGCGCAAGCGCTGTTTCACGCCGGTTTTCTGTGAGAACTTGGTATTTCTCCGGTCGAGCCGGCCCATTCGTGCCGAAGCATGGCTCTCCAACGTTTAAATCAGTTGCCATTACTAATTAGTAATGGCAACTGGTAGGAACTTCAAATGTTCACAAAATACACAGTTGTATTTAAACTTTAATAATATCTAAATAATAACATATTAAGCGGGGCATACAACAAACACAATTTTTGCCTATTTTTCCTTTGTACGAAACCCTTCGTGCGCGAGTCCAACTCGCACTTGGCCGATTATTTATGTACCTAATAACATTGCCATACCTAGGCTAGGTACGAAGTATGATTTTGCGGTCAGGATTTTGTAAGATCATCGGACTCCTGACCGCAATATCCTTGTCCTTGGTCACCTAAATTTAGTAAGTAGATTAAAGGCGTGCTTCAAGCACAGAATATATATTAGTAGTACCACTTCAAGTAACTTGTAGACCGTAAATCACTTTTTCGTTTTTTGGTTGGTCTGTAGGTATAACATAACAGCTGTAGGTATATCTAAGTAAATTGGATATAAATATGAGGATATAAATATAACATTTTTTTAGTAGGTAATTCGATTTAGACTTTAGTTATTCGTTACGAAGACCTATCTTCTTCGCTAATACTATAATTACTGCAATCACTATACTCACATACATTTTCAAGGTCTCAAACCGTACAAACTATTGTTCCATTTTTTCATAAATCAGAAAAACTGACTTAAAACACTCCCCCTTACTAATAAACGTTGTATAAGCTTTGAATAGTTATACAGTGTTTTGTTCCTGTCACACAAGTGACATTTTTAATTGGATTGAAGAAGACAAAACACTGTATAACTATTCAAAGCTTATACAGCGTTTATTAGTAAGAGGGTATAAGTATAACTATCCTACTTTTTCACTTAAATTCCTACCTCTCTCTCAATATCCTGACTTCGGATGGCGAGTCCTCCGGCTGTATGCCCGACCAGGAGTGCGCCCGTCGCAGCCGGCCCGAGTCAGGCAGGGAGCTTCGCCCTCCCCACGTGGCTGCGAACTCCTGAGTCGATGTCTTCATCATCTTGCTATCGAACACTATGGACTCTGTGGACGACATGTTCTCACTCTCTGTCCTGTCCATCCCGATATAAATGTGTGTCAATACACCAGGCCTACCTCATATCGTTTATCAATATCTTATCGAAAACCAAACAAAAACTACCGACACAACTTCTCACTATATATCGCGTCTTATTTTTGTTAAATTGTAATTGGTGTAGTGTAAACGACGCGATGAATATGTATGAAATGATCCTGCGGTGCTAATATTACAATATTTGATTTAGTAGGTAGTCGTCACTTGTCATTCGATAAGGAAAATTTAGCGCTGAAATTTAAATAGCGCATTTGTCCTGAAGTCTTTAGGAGGCGTCTTTATGTTCTTGACTTAAAAGAGAAGCGAGTAAACGAGCAAAAACTTATCTAATATAAAATGGGTTTAATTTAATAACTGCCTAAAGACCTAGGATAACATAATACATTGAATCAACGTTATAAATATTTGATTTTTCATTTGACATTATCTGAAACCAGTACGGCTAGTTCCAAACAGCATAGCAATAAATACCTCGGAATCCAAAAATACACTTTTGAATAATAATAAATGAGAATTAAAAAAAATCCACAACATTTTTTAAAAGTATTGTTTTCTCTCAAAGAACCGAGAAAAATAGATCGTTACATAACCATGTTACAATATAACTCTGATGATAGGGAACTCGAATAAAACATACAAAACTAGAGTCAAACAAATATGTTTTATTAAAAATTATTATTATAACAATATCTTATAGTCTTTCTCTTAAAAATGCAGTATAAAAAAAAATCGCAAATTCGTCTTACCATTTTGTATTCACTAGCGCCAGACTGGTTTTAAGTTCATAAATTAAAATAATATCCTGCTCTCTCTTCGTATTTGTGAAAGAGAAGGCGATACATTTTGACAACATATAATTTTAGCAATAACCAACGCAAGTGAGTCTTAAAGAAATAGCATAAAACATTAAAACCTAGCAAAATAGCGATAGGTCTTCTTACAGAGTATACGATTCAAGGAGGTAAAAGCATTAGTCAAACTGAAAACCTTCTCCTTTGCGGAAGGTGACGGTTAAATTTAAATAAATGCATTTTGTCCTCTTATAAAACTCACTCACATGTGAAATATCGAGCAGTAACGGCCGCACTCGACACATAATGATGATTAAACTTCAATTTAATGAAGAGTTTGTCAGCTAATGTATGGGGGGGCTTATGTTAAATTTTTTTTTTAATTACAGTTAGTAGTTATTATAATATACTTAATTTTCGTCTCTGAGTGCGGCAGTAACAGTATTAAGGCTGCCTTCACATTATGTCGCGGCTGCGGCGGTACCCGCGACATAATGTGAAGGCAGTCTAAAAGTTGAAATGTTAATTTAAAAGCGTTAGTAACAATTTGTAACACGTAATATATAACACTATGAGAAACATATTTTGTTAGTTTTTAACGTCATGAAAACTTTAGTTTTTAATTTTATTCAATACAAGACAGCTATTTTTTCACACTAAAAAAATATTTTTATATTACAATTTTTTCAACTACATTAAAATGTTTTAACATTGAGCGTACAATGATATAGATTTCTTATGTTTATATTTTCTAGTAAATAAGGTTCCGGAGGTCAAATATAGTAATTGCAATCCCCTTTTTGGAAGTCGGTTAAAAATACAACTCCATGATAGTAAAATCCGAATACTTTTATTTACAATGATCCTCTAATTATATTATTAGATCGCAGATATAATTATTATTATTACCGATAATTTTTAACAGTTTCACACCGATTCATACTGAGTTTATTTATTACAGTAAAAAGATTGAAGTCTGGAAGATATCAGAACTCTCTGATGAAAAGATCTCAAACGGATAAGACATAGGTTACACGGTCAGTCTGGCTTCAGTTCAGTCCGTACTCAGTATGATCCAGACTGACGGGAGAGTGATCGTGTAACCGTTTGACTGACAGACTGATCATTGTTTTACTATGTACTTTCCGGTCATCATTCTGGCGTCAGTCTCATGGACTTCAGACTGATGGACTGAGCTGATGCCAGACTGACCGTGTAACCGTAGTTTTAGATGTTGCAAGTCATTCATATCAGGGGTCGTCCTCATATTACGTCACGCAATATCCTTTTTTTTACCTTCCGCTTTTTTACAGACTTTCATCAAAAATGTAAATCTGCTTTGGTGGAAGCGCAGCCATACAAGGCTTTTATTATCGACAACGATATCATTGTAAAATTAATTAAGAGAAGAAGAGACAGCTCACTTTCATAGCCCAGTAAATGTGTTCGAATTGTTATTTTGTTTAAAGTAAAAAATACTAACGCTTATTTTGACTGGCATGCGCTATTAAAACATCTGTAGGCCTATAGGATCCTGGTTCGTGTACTGCCAAGTTTTGTATACAGCATGACTGGTGACGGTGAGATATGTTCAATACTCGAGGACGTGATATTTGGCTATTATATTAGTTGAAAAAAAAATAATATAAAAAAAATAATATCAATTGATCACTGAGTAAATGTAGCTTAAATTTAAATAATTATTTACCCAACGCATGGACACAGCGCGCGGCGCGGGGCGCACGCCGCCGCGCCTGCTGCATTGTAATTTACTAAGTGTCCACGATTCATTTATTTAAAGGGAAATTTGGTCAAAAATTAAGTACCTAATTTTATTACATAATTATAATGAGAATCGAGTACCGAGTACTATCCTTAAGTATTGATCATATCTCACCAGTCAGCCAGTGTATTATACAGGGTGTAACAAAAATAAGTGATAATACTTTAGGGTGTGTACGTGTTCCTTGTAGAGAATTCACTGTGAAAGTAGCAGCGCTGAAAGACCAAAAATTTTTTTCACTTTTGTATGGGGAAACTCGTGACGCCCGGGCTCTTGCCCATACAAAAGTGAAAAAAAATTTTCGTCTTTCAGCACTGCTACTTTCACAGTGAACTCTCTAAGAGGAACACGTACACACCCTAAAGTATTATCACTTATTTTTGTTACACCCTGTATAAATAGTGCACGGCATCCGCGCGGCCTTTTGCTGGAACTCGGCCTGCGCAATGTCGTGCGCTGTGATTCGATGTGACGTACTATACGGATGACCCCTCATTGAAAAGGAGAAGTAATTTATTGTGATCATAACTTAAGCTGCGCTAACTCCTGCAGCAGAGCCGGCTCGCTGTCGATTTTGGCAAGCTGGTTCAGCTCCAGCTGCTTGCCAGCTGCCTTCTGCTGCTTAAGCTTCTCAATGTCGCTCAGTTTCTGTAACAAACATAGTGTTAAAAGTAATTTAACAAGATAAAGTATGTGTCACGCACAATTTTAAGATCGCTCACCGAAACTAAAAGTTAAAACTGTTACGCAACTACGCAAATTGCTCAAACTACTCGGGAAATTATTACGAATCTATGTTGACACCATAAAGATTATATACCTAGCGGAATAGAGAAACAAAAAGTTGAGCAAGCGAGATACCACTATCAGTAACAATGCGTAGTAGAAAGAGATGCCTGATTTGAAGTGGCAGAACCCTTTTTTTCATCTGTTTTGACATTCAGTCTGCACTTATCGGCACGTTGACAATTTGAGCTCTAAGAAAAATGTATGTAGGAACATCATTTTCACGCACACGTAAATAGATTTGTACACACAGATGTAATTCAATTTTAGTTTCGTTTGACAGCTCGGGATTGTTTCTCTATTCCGCTAGGTAAATTAAACTTTATGATTGACACCGCATTTATTAAAATCGTTTAAAGCTGATCGCACATTTGTCAGCAGTCAGCACCGTACGCGCCGTACGCGTCTAACGCACCGCATAGTACAATATGAAATGCGGCGCGTACGCCGTACGGTGCGGGTGAATGTGCGAGGTTAGACATCATTGCATACAACGAATTCTAAAATGCGGCGCGTTCGGTGCGTGCGGCGCGTACGTTGCTGACAAATGTGCGATCACCTTAAGTTACTCACTTTACTAAAGTGCTAGGGTAAAAAATATCCTCCTTTTTGGAAGTCGGTTAAAAATAACCTACATCGACTGCTAAAACAATTAACAATTTTCCAAGGGCCAATAACAATACTTAATAAAATTTCCATATTGCTTTTTATTTTCTAGATACTTGTCTATTACTGGACAGTATTTATTTTATGTAATCGAATAAAAGTTACAAAAAATTGTAATGACAGTTACTCTACTCAGGGGAAATAAGTAAATACTTTACTTATTTCCCCTGAGTAGAGTAACTACTTCTATAAATATAGAATACTGTAACAATGTTTCTTAGGCCCACTGGTGCCAGACTGGGTTAACACTGTTAACTCTGACTTAAATTAATATACTTCGGAGTTAAATTCTCATCATGTCTTACACCACCAAGAGTTAGGAGTTAGCCTCGTGTTAATTTTTTAAATTTTTAACCCACCGATGCGGGAGGGTTAAATCAACTAACTCTGGGTTAGTAATGTCAAAACTGAGATTTTTAGGTTATGTAGTTTGTTGTGTTCAGTAAAAAACCATGATAAATGAGTGGTTGTTATCTGATGATGATGAAGAAATTATCGAATACATTAGTTCGGACTCATATAATAGAAGGATTGCAGAACGGACCGATCTTTTTAGGGTTCCGTACCCAAAGGGTAAAAACGGGACCCTATTACTGAGACTTCGATGTCTGTCCGTCTGTCTGTCTGTCTCCAGGCTGTATCTCAAGAAGGGCTATAGCTAGACTTCTGAAATTTTCACAGATTTTTTAAATTTTATTTAACATTTATTGTACACAAGAAACTTATTCTAAAACAATTGACATGGAAAGACGACACGTCATTGTGTATATCTGTTGCCGCTATAACAACAAATAATAAAAACAAAATAAAATAAATATTTAAGGGGGGCTCCCATACAACAAACGGGATTTTTTTGGCTTTTTTTGCTCGTAATCCATAATGGCAACAGGTAGGCACTTGAAATATTCACAAAATCTTTAATTATATTCGTACTTTAATATTTAATAAAAAAATTAAAATAAAATAAAATAAATAATTCAGGGGGCTCCCATACATAAAACAATATTTTTTCGCTCTATAACGGTACGGAACACTTCGTGCGCGAGTCCTATTTTCCATTGGACACAAGTGCAATGATTTAAATACCTACAATATTGTTTTATTTTATATTTCCAGTGATTTATAATAAATATTTTATATCTATTATAGATTGGCTGGATGTAAAAATAATGAATGAACATGACATAAGCCCGGGTTAGTTGACTCTGGGATAAATTCTTGTGGTGCAATATATAGTATTAGTTAAAAATTAAAAACGTTAACACTGAGTTAGTGAGCCCTGGGTTATTTATTTAACTCAAAGTTTTGGCACAAGTGGGCCTTAGAGATTTTTCTCCCCTGGGGTTAACTGACCTTTTAATATAGAAATTAACAAAGTTATTTAAAGGGCGGCACCCACTCGGTACTCGGAATTACAAAGAAAATTTCCCAACCATCTGTCGTTTGTTCAAAGACTAAATGTCAACATGTTATACCGATTGTGTGGGAGTTGCATAAAGTTACGGTGTAGGATTTATTTCATGGAACACTAGATGTTGCTCACAACTTTGTTCGCGTAAAATTTAAAAATAGAACACACGTGATAGCTTCGACAGATAACATTTTTAGAGATGATTTGCATTTTGTCGCCGCTAATACGAATAACGAAAACAAGAATATAATAAACTAGATGACACCCGCTCCGTTGCGTCAAAATTCGTTCACCTCGCGATTACCGTTCAATTTTTCCAGATAAAAAAAACCTATGTGCTTTCCCGGGATTCAAAGTATCTCCATACCTTTCAACAAAATCGGCTCAGCGGTTTGGGCGTAAAGAGGTAACAGCCAGACATACAGATTGATACACTTTCGCATTTATAACATTTGTATGAAAGTATAGACTGTTACGACAGGGATGAGAAAAACAAATTTCTTAATCTACTTGTCTTCGTCAGGGTCTCCGGTGGACACAAAGGGTGTCTTAGTAACACTGACCAATTAACGATGTTGAATAGATAGAGCTTAGAACTGGAAATAATTAATGTCAAAAATAGACAAGAGTAATTTATCTTCAGAAACTGGACATAAATTTTATACCTTATTAAGGTTCTTAATTTTCTTATCCTTCTCCGGGTCTCCTGTGGACACGAAGGGCTGCTTGTTAGTGGCGGGTGCTGCGGCGGCAGGAGCGGGAGAGCTATCCGCGCGCTCCTCCGCCTTGCGCGCTTTGCGAGCCTCGCGTTTCTCCTTCTGCTTGATGGCTTGTTTAGAGGGCGCCACTGGAAATAATCATTATTAGCTATCGCATTATTGGTTTTAATAGAAAGTGTGCTTACTATGGCAGTAAATTTTAGGTATATATGTATATAGGTCACACACAGGTTCAAAATCACTCGGTAAAACTGGAGGGGGCAAATTACGCATGCGTGCAATATCTCCCGATAACGTACACCAATAACATGTCAGCTTTTCAGTAGCGGCGTTAGGGTGGGGCGGGGGGCGATGCTGGGCGACTGCCCAGGGCGCTAGGTAAAAAGGGGCGCTGAAGGCAAACAAAGATACCAATGCATTCCTCTTCCAATCACGATCCATGACGATTAGCTTAACGATGTTAAAGTTGTGCGTGATAATCTCTACTTTAAGGTTTCAATCTCGAATTCAGCGGGCAGCGGGGCGGGAACGGTGGCGGGGGCGCGGTAAGCCGTCTAGTACGCCGCGCACCGCTCGCTCGCCGCGCCGCTGCTTTCGAGGCCCTCTTCTATATAAATCTATACATTGGAACATACCACCGCCGCCGCTCCCACCCCGCTGCCCGCTGATTTCGAGACTGAAGCCTCAAGCTATCAACTTACCATCCCCGCTCTGCCCCGGTCTATGCGGCTTCTCGTGCTCGTGTAACGTGAAAGTGGATGGCTTGTTCCTGGCCCCGGGCGGTCTGTACGCGCCCACCGGCTTCGGCGTGGCGTCCTCTATACCCTTTGGCGCGGTTTTTGACAGTTCGCTCTTCGGGTAAGTCCCCGGCTGCCAGCTGATTGACAGCAAGTTTTCTTTTTCGCCGCACACGCGCTTGTGCATGAGAGCACCGGTGTAGTGCCAGATTTTGTAGCTGAAATAAAAAGCTTTGTTTTTAGATTTATTTATAGTGATTTCCTCAATAAGTTTATTAGAATATTATAAACAGGTTGTTTGTTACACAACATTAAATACTTATGAGGTAAAAAATAATAGGAATTATTTACATAATCGCATTTTACGCTAAGCTAGTCAAGAATTCTCATTCAATGTAGAGGGCGACTGTTTTCTATTAGCTTTATAGTCATCTAAAGGGTAAAATATTGTCATTGTCCATGGTACCGCTTATAATAATATTATGTCATTCAAATTTTCACAAAAACGCAGATGATACAAGAAAAAAAGTATTTAAGAGTATCTTACCCATTCCCAACAGTGAGTCGTGGATAAGTAGTAGCGGTAATAAACACCTCCCCCCGCGGGTCCCACTGCAGGCTCGTGGTGTCCGGCGCCGAACACTTCCCCAGCTGCTTATACCCGCGCATGTCCCACACCGATATGTGTCCGGTAGCTATGTTGCCGAAACCGCCGAGCAGGACAAGTGAGGGGGGGTTAAGGAAATATTGGTTTTGACAGGTTAAGTGTTAACCATAGACAAATATGAAAAGTTTACATGCGGCTGGCTAGTTTTTCCTTTTATATTTACTAATTTGAAAGACGCATGCAAGTGCAACTGCAGGACAGAGGCCAAAATTAAGACATTGCCCATGCATTCGATATTACCTTACGAATATATAATAAAGTGTTAAATGTTACTGGTAGGTGCTGACTACACTGCTCTAAGCCAGTTGTGTAATCTATTTAATTTAATTTATACGGGAACTTAATTTTTCGAAACCTTCATTCACAAAATAAAGTACATTTTTCAATCAACCTTTGGGCATTACTAAGCAAAATTAAGCTCTATGCAGCTCGAATTCTTTACTAAAGTATGCCGGCAACTCCGTTGCGCCAAAATTCCTTTATCGCGCGGGAACGTACATTTTTCCGAGATAAAAAGTATCCTGCGTCCTATCCCGGGACTCAAATTCCATACCGAATTTCAGTAAAATCCGTTCAGCGGTTTAGGCATGAAGAGGTAACAGACAGCCAGACAGCCACACTTTCGCATGTATAATATTAGTATGGATTATGTCTCATTGTAAAGGATATTATTCCCCTCCGGCGGGAAGTATATGGCGTTCCAGGCGCCAGTTCCAAACTCAAAGAGCGGGTCGCACTTGGCGTTGAAGAGCGTGGCCTTGGCGGGCGCGTTGCCATACACGGCCACCCACTCGTTCCAGTTGCCCGGGTTCCATGCGATGGCGTGGATGGGGCCTTCTTTACCTAGAATACAGGAAATGAGGGTTTCAATATATTTTCATTTGCCACTAGATGGAGCTATGTATCTGTAGGGTCTTTCGTGTCAACTGTCAAATATACATATTATGACACCTAGATCGTGACACATGACGGCTATATTGTGACACATGACAGCGGGTTGACACGAAAGACCCTAAGGCTACATAGCGGCACCTGGTGGCAAACGGAATATCAAAAACCCTCATTGGGGTAAGATTGTAACCTAAAGGCGGGAACAGATTAGATGTAATGGGCCGTTTACATTCAGCCACTGCCGCTGCTCCTCGCGCTGCCGACAATGTTACCCTGAAGACTTCTGCGGCAGTAACGATGCGAGTGAGCGTTTACACTCAGCTCTCTACATACTTGCCGCGTCCGGCAGCGGCATGGCGAGTGACAGTGCGACTGACTATTTACATTCTCACGCTGCCCACTTCCCTGCTCAACAGGGCTGAATATAAACAACGCATAAGGGAGACTGGGGAGTAGGCCTGCCCATGTGTTAAATGGATTATATGTCGCGGCATCAAATATTAAATTGATTAATAGGCAGGTACACTTACTTAATTTTGCTAGGTTATGTCGATTTAATGTTAGCCGCGATCTGTCGGCTTGGTTTGACGTAACACAACTAAATTATGTAGGTTTGCAATCTGCCTGTGAATCAATTTCTTTGAGATTACACCAACCCATCTACAGTACTGACAGACTGAGCAGGCCCCTAGACCTACAATAATATTGAACAATATCACATACTGCGTAATATTATTGACTGTCTATGGTTGATATTGAACATCGCGCGCCTTCAATCTAATTGTCAAATAAACTGCTCAATAAAATTGAAGCGTGATATTGACAATACAATGATTGATCGTCTGGGGCCGGCTAAGACTTGACTAATATACGATAGCACATGCTGCATTGTTAATTGTAATGACGTCTTCTAATCAAGTATACAGCGATGTTTTCACTAGCTTGTAAGCACTTCTATAAAAATTTATTTACTAACTAAATGCCACATTTCCAGCATTGCCTTTCACATCTCCATAAGATAATGATTGTTTTCCATAGTACGATCCACCAGTTTTGTCTACCTGCAAATGTATAATGTTGCTTATTAAACTATCATTATTAAACATTAATATGCAAGTTGAAAAAAAAGTGGTTTAGCCATTTTGAATTTACGCATTTAACTGATAGAAAAAAAAAAAAGATAGCCATGACTTTTAATTGTTATAATATAAAAAGATTGTTAACTTACATCTGATTGTGTCATGGTGAACAAATTTGTGCCTCGTCTGTTCCAATAGAATGTTGCCTTGTCCGCTTGAAACGATGACCGGCTTACAAGAGCCTGGTTCACATCAAAGTCGGGGAACTTAAACACGCGCCAAAACGACGGCTGTCCAGACTTACCTAAAACAACAGGTATTTTATAAACAAAACACAATCTAATAAGATTTGTATTAAACTTGTGGCATTACATAATAAACGTTTGAAAATGTGATTGCGTCTACCTTTTTTATGAAAGAAAACCTTAATTGTTACCACCTTCATTTGTGATGAATTTGATTTAAATTAAGTTATGAATGTTTTTGAATATATAAACTACTCAAAAAATATTATGAAACTTTACTAACCTAGGGTGAAAATAGAGAAATAATATGCTGGAGTCACACTCGGAGATATGCTAAAAGAATGCAACTTTTCAGCTTGAATTGTGTGCGTATATCTATCCAATTTCACATCCTCATAGATCAGTACTCTGTTGTTCATTTGTATGGCAAATATTTTCTCATCAGCTGACCATTTTGGTTCCCTGTTAATGTAAATAGTTGTAAGATCACTAACACTAACACTAGTTTAAGAGAAGTATATTAGAGAAAGAAAAGGCATTATATTATTTTGAAAAACAATTAAATGTTGTTGCTGATAAAAGTTGTTCTAAATTTTGTTTAAAAAATTTACTGATAGAAAGAAAAGTATTAACTCAAGTACCCACCATCCAAATTGGTTTTTCTGCACAAATGATCCAACATTTTCCCCAGTTGCAGATTTTATAATGTGGAGATTTGGTTTACCCTTAAAAAAACATGTGTATTAGAGTATAATTAATTAATTATGAAATATTAATATCTATGGACGTTTCATTAATTAAACATAAATTAAATGAATAAATTATAAAAGTACAAATACAAGAAATAAAGCAAGGATAAATAAAAGTGGCAGAACTCTACCAACAATGGCCTTGCTCTTGAATTGAATAAATCTTTTGAAGTCATTAATTTTAATCCTCTAATATTCATACATCTCCTAATTAATGAATTTTACCTGGGGGTTTTCTTTTGTCATGGCATACATTTCCCAAACTTGCAGATATGTATCTAGTGGTGAGAAGAACATATCCTTGATGTTTCCCTCGATACATGCAGAAACTGACCAGTCCGCACATTTTATTACTTCCAACCTTAAACAGCAGTAACATGTAAATAAGATCTCCAAAAAGTAAACTTTGAATTAAATAATCTGTATCCTTCAATGTTACGTTTATGAATAAAAAACAATTATATATCTATGTATTGTACTTTTTATCTGTCCGGTATGCCAAGTAGTTTCCCTTTGGGCTAAAAACAAGACTTCTTATATTCGGTGTACTTTCATCTCTGACTGTTACTTCTTGATAAGGTTCTTGAAAATTAACTCTAAATATATTCTTGTTTGTTAGACCTGTAATAAAATAGTAAATAATAAGATAATCATAGCCTAATCAGTGCGGTTATAACTTATAGCATATTGGACGTTCATTGATTAACGAGTTGTTCTCACCGACAATAGAGGGTTTGGTAGCCATGCTTTACTTTTTTTGATTGATTACTATAATATTTTATCAATTTATATGCATAATGTCCTTTAATATATTAAATTAAAAGTTTAATAAGGTTAAAAATTCAGAGAATCCCATTGATCTTTCACTCACGTAATGACAATCTGTCATAATGACAACATGTCAGTTTTTTTTTCTTATTATGGCACTACGGCTATTTTACCATGGCCAGTGTCGAGTAAATGGCGGAAAAACTATAGGTCTACCAGAATCTGATGGCAATTTTTGACAGCAGATTTTTAAAAAATATCCTTGATCATTGGATAAATTATTATATTTGCATGTTTAACACACAGAATCAGCCGCTATAAGAAAAAAAACGGATCAAAATGTTTTATTCCAATTACCCCGGTATTGCTAGAGTCATTTTATTTTCTCACTTTTTGCCATCAGATTCTGGTAGACCTATATATTCTTGTTATAATTTTTACAGCAACCTCTATCTAAATCGTCAAGTCTAAAGTCTAGTCAGAGTCTAAATTAAAGTCAATCCAGTCAAAGAGTCAAGTCAGTCGATTCAGTAAAGTGGTAGACGCTTTACTGAAACTTTCGATGGAGTTTTGGAGGGAACACAAAAAAGGACATTTCTAGAAGTTGTATCACTTGCCCACACTTGTGCATGATAACGAATATCTAACAGTTAATATTATACCAATATTACACATTAAAAACTCAGATAACACAATTTTAGGAAAATAATACGAAAACACAACATCACTCTTTCACATTCCCGGCAAAACTCCAACTTGTCAGTTGTCATTGACAAGTAACGTGTGACTTTTGATTTATTGTCCTCAATGGAGTGCCAAAATTAAACCTAAAAAGCATCATTCGCGCCAAATATGATCGGTGAAATTTAAATTGCTAGACATCAATAAATTCATTATTAATTAAAGATTAAAGACGATTATTTGTTGATCCATTATGATTTATGAGAAAAAGGCAAGGATGTCCCTAAAATTAGCAGGTCAATGTCTGTCATTACGAATATCGACGTAAAGGACATTAAAATAACATTCATATCAGCGTGACTTGTACAGTGGCGGTTACGACGCTCGCTGCGTTCTTGATAGGGCGAAAATATAGGAGAAAATTGTACATTTTTTTTTATGAAATAAGGGGGCAAACGAGCAAACGGGTCACCTGATGGAAAGCAACTTCCGTCGCCCATGGACACTCGCAGCATCAGAAGAGCTGCAAGTGTGTTGCCGGCCTTTTAAGAGGGAATAGGGTAATAGGAGAGGGTAGGGATGGGAAGGGAAGGGAATAGGGGAGGGTAGGGAAGGGTAGGGGATTGGGCCTCCGGTAAAATTTTATTTTTTTAATGACCGAATCATTTATTAAAAAACTATTCCGTTATTTTATTAGAACTATAAAAAAGCTATAGGTCTACCAGAATCTGATGGCAATTTTTGACAGCAGATTTTCATAAAATATCCTCGATCATTGGATACATTTTTATATTTGCATGTTTAACACACAGATTAAGCCGCTATAAGAAAAAAAAAGGATCAAAATGTTTTATTCCAATTACCCCGGTATTGCTAGAGTCAATTTATTTTTTCAATTTTGGCCATCAGATTCTGGTAGACCTATATCATTTTTGTAAAAAAATCATATCATTGTCATTGAAAATTACGAAATGTTTGAATTTGAAGTGTATTTTTATGGTGATATTCAAGATTTTTTTACAGAATTACCATGCCATTTTTCAATATTCTGTTCGGTTATTTTGTTACTTTGTTCCTTTTTGAGTCCACATCAGTTTTGGTGTAAGATAATTCCACATATTAATTTCTTCAGACTGGAAGCTTAATAATCGGCCAAGTGTGAGTCGGACTCGCGCACGAAGGGTTCCTTACCATTATAGAGCAAAATTAGGCCAAAAATTGTGTTTTTTGTATGGAAGCCCCCTTTAATTTTTTATTTTATCTTAATAATCGAGCAGGCTAAAAAAATCACGTTTGTTGTATGGGAGCCCCCGAAATATTAATTTTATTTTGTTTTTAGTATTTGTTGTTATAGCGGCGAAAATTTCAACTCTCTAGCTATCACCGTTCTTGAGATACAGCCTGCTGACAGACAGACAGATAGACAGACAGACGGACAGACAGACGGACAGACAGACGGACAGACAGACGGACAGACAGACGGACAGACAGACATCGAAGTCTTAGTAATAGGGTCCCGTTTTTACCCTTTGGGTACAGAACCCTAAAAATCAGTCTTTTCGAACTGGCCTAGCGCCTTAATCATATTTGGACTTTGGTTAAAAAAATATTGGAGTTTTGCCGGGAATGTGAAAGAGTGATTGATGTTGTGTTTTTGTATTATTTTCCTAAAATTGTGTTGGATGGGTTTTTAATGAGTAATATTGGTAGGATATTAATTATTAACCATTAGATATTCGTTATCGTGCACAAGTGTAGGAAAGTGATGCAATATCCAGAAACGTGCTATTTTGTATTCCCTCCAAAACACCATCGAAAGTTTCAGTAAAACGTCTACCACTTTACTGAATCAACCGACTTGACTTCTTGACTGTATGTATTGACTTTTACTTTGAATAGACTTTAAGGTAAGACCGCACTAGGCGTAACTGAACTGCAGCGGAACTGTGCGACACGACGCGTCAAAATATTCTTTGTATGAAATTATATGAGACAACACGCACTACGCGGCAACTGAACTGCACTGCAACTGAACTGCGCGGTAAAGTTGATCAACTGACCAAAAGTGTCGCGACTTATCGCGACGTGTAGTTCCGTTGCCGCGCAGTGCGGTTTGACAAACTTCATTTTCATAGTCAGTCAGCTGGTTGGAAGCGCTATAATCAGTTAAAATGTCCATGGACGAGGAAAAATTAATTGTAATTGTGAGCCAATATCCGGAGATATATGACGTCCAGCATGAAAATTATATGAATAATCGTATCCATTTCGTCGTTCATTTTGCTCAGAGCAGAGGTTGCCTAGATACTGAATATATTTTTGTAGCGCCGCTGCAGTTCAAGTGCGGTATACCCAAAAATGACGCGTCGTGTCGCGCAGTTCCGCTGCAGTTCAGTTACGCCTAGTGCGGTCTTACCTTTAGACCTGACAATATAGAAAAACGATGCCGAAAATTGTATTATAGAATACTAGATGACGTCCGCAACTCCGTTGCGCCAAAATTCGTTTATCGCGCAGGAACCGTACATTTTTCCGGGATAAAAAGTATCCTATGTCTTTTCCCGGGACTCAAAGTATCTCCATGCCAAATTTCAGCAAAATCGGTTCAGCGGTTTGGGCGTGAAGAGGTAACAGACTGATAGACAGAGAGACAGACAGACAGACGCACTTTCGCATTTATAATATTAGTATGGATGGATATGGATATGGAAATATTAGTATGGATATGGATTGTTTTCCCGTCATATATTTTATACTCGACACTTGCCTTGGTTATATAGCCGAAGTGCCATAACTAAGAAAAAAAAAATGACAATGACATTTGAAATTTGACAGCACACAACAGCACACTGCACAGTGCAGCGAGTTCCAATTGGATTTGTGTTCAAAATATTTTTATTTTTAAATTTTTAGGAAATCCTACTGAATATTGTAGAGAATATGCTAAGTTTTCATTGAAATATTTCAATGTTTACAAATAGAGCACAACTTAAAAGGCGTACACCTGATAATGGAGTAGATCGTGAAAACTACTTGTCTTTATTAGTAGACGAGTATATCAATACAAATTCCTTCGGTATGGTTTTTATAGCTTAACGTTACAACACTTAAAACAAGTATTTTGATTATAGATCATAAACTATGATCTAAGGTTCTCATGAACAGTACTTACCTGTGAAATGCTGGCTCAAGCTAATTGTTACCCTTTTTTGTGTTGTGTGCATGCTTAAAAGTATTCCAAGATTTTTTTATGGGCTTTTCAGATAACAAGTGTCAAGTACTTGCAAATTTAGCCAATTTTGCATATGATCCCATCAACTATGGTTATATCCGAGATGTCGGGGTGCTGGATATATTCATTTTTGTATTGAAAAACGAAAGTAACGAAAAGCTTCTGCATTTTGCCACTGCTGGAATCTGCAATTTGTGTAATGGTAATTGATATTTTTGTGTCGAGCAATTAGCACCAAAGAAATAATAAATAAAGTTGTTTCTACTATCAGTTTTTAATATACTGTATATATTTTAATTCAGTTTTCGCAGCATCAGGCAATAATTACAAAAATAATTAAGAAGAATTACTGTATAGATTATGTTTTATTTCATTTCCAGATCCTGCCAACATTGATTATATTCTGCAACATCAAATTTTAAAACCACTCAATCTGCTACTAAAATCCAGTAACAGTAACATTGTGGCCGATACTATAACCATATTTATTTATTTAAATAACAGCCATGCTAAAGGAAGCATATTAAGCTTAGCAGAGGTTATAACTGAAGTCAAATCTTTGGCTACATCTGATAATAAAACAATAGGAAACTTGGCTAAAATATTCCTAGAAGAAACAAAATAAATAGAAGCACCAAAATGAGTTTAAATAAAATGCTGTCAAATAGATTTCCATTTTTAGCAGTGAACAATAGGAATTACAAGAAAATTTGTAAGATTCATACAACATCATTTAACTCGAGTTCCTTTAAAGCTGGCGATAAAATAAGAATCCAAAAGACTTTGTCCCAGAAAGATTTGGATACATTTTCGAATCTTACCAGTGATCACAATAGTCTACATAAAAACAATGGCAATAAAAGACCCATTGTACACGGGGCATTCCTAAATGGCCTAGTTGCAGGACTCATTGGCACCCACTTGCCTGGGCCGGGCACTGTTGTGTTGTCACAGACTATGAAATTCCCCAACAAGTGTTTTGTTGGTGAGAAATTAACAATAAGTGTTGAATTGGTGGATGTGAGAAAAATATTACGAGTTAAGTTCTTCTGTATAGTGGAAGAAGAGAAGAAGGTTGTGTTTGAAGGTGAAGCAAAGCTCATGTTGGCTAAAGATTAAGAATAAATAATAATTAACATCAGTCAAACCATGTCACACACTGGCGGCCTTACCCATTGGGAGGCCCCGGGCGGAAGGTCTTTGCTACGCATGGGGCGGCAGGTCTTTCCGAGGCCTTTTGTCTTTAAGAAAAAATACCTTGCGAGGCCCCTGGGCGATTGTTCTATTCGTCACCCCCAGGAACGTCACTGATGTCACATACCTCTAATGGTTTTTTATAAAACCTACATTGTGCAGAAGATGTAGGTAACACAATTATTCTTGAAAGACATTTGTGCATGGTTTTACTGTATGTAGAATATACCAGTGTATTTGTGCCAATATTATAATATAATTTAAATTTGTGTCAATATAATGAAATACAAACCTTTTAGTATGTATTATACATAACTTTTGTATTGTCAAAAGCTATCTGTCCACAATGTACAATATAACAAGACTGAATATCTATATAGAACAAAGTAAATCAATGTCAGAAGTTGCATTTAAATAAACGTTTTTTAAATCTAACATTGATATGTGAAAATGCAGTTACAAACCGTTCTGTGAATATTAATTTTAGTGCTATTCAAGCTTTTTATCTTGAACTAAGGAAACATGCTCATTTAGTAATTAATAATATGTTTAACAACTTACATAGCTTGCCCTTTGATAGTGTCAGTTTATACTATTGATATAACTGTTAGATAAGGGTCCTTATAATTAGTTTTATATTTATGATCATTATAAAATTAAATATATTATATTAGCCTATATTATGAAATAAGCTAAAAAGCTTGGTAATATGGCCTTTTCATCACCTTATGTTTGAAATAAAATGGTATTCTAATGAAAGTTTAGAATTTAGATATTAGTAATTATACTAAAAAAGTTTAGGCTATGAGAACAAAAATGTAATTTATTATAGGCTATCTCTACTAGTAATAACTACTAAGTAATAAGTAATTAATAAAAACAAATACCTAAGTAGGTGTAAAACTTGTTCAACAGTCAGTATTAATAAACTGTTTGTGGTGTTATGTTTCTTTAAGAACACTTTGTTAATTTACTCAGAAATAAGCTGTAAGCAGCTAGCAATTTGTTTTTCTTGTGATTTTTTTTGTTTTTATATGATCTAAAGCATTTGGATTTATAATAAATGAAAAGAAAGCAGTATCATAAGGAACTGTTTTTAAAACATACAAAACCTTTATTTTCCATAACTTATGCTGAAATGTACTTAAGGCCATCCCCCGAGCAAACGACCTTGACCATACATTTGACGCGTTGCCGAGATCGCACAAAAAGCCTATTTTTTTACTTATCTTAGTTCAAAATTGATCTAAAAAAATTTAAAACGGGGAATATATTGTAGTTAATGAAATTATCTATATATTGTCGTGTGTTTCAAATAAACGTAATTTGTAAATACTAGGGAGATGCTGAAAGTATGCTTTCAATTTTAATAAATTGGTATCACTTTGGAAGCTAATATCATGAGTATAATAAACAAAAATAGAAAATTTAAAACGGGGAAAGGAATGTTGATATACTGAAGATTATTGCTGTATTTTTATTATAACTTTGTAGCTTTCAAATTATGAGTTTATAAGGCTCTAAATACGGTAAATTGCGGAATCTCCGTAGGGGAAGGCCCTTAATGGGCTGATCCATACAGTTTAAAGCGCATCACAGACGGTTAAGATACTATAATATTTTATCTTAAGATGCCCAAATATAAAATATTATAGTATCTTAGGCTATCACACACGGCTAAGATACGATATTATTAAAAATCTGTTCATTTCCTTACGAGTCTGCGTTGGTGCCACTGGCCACACGTATTCCTTGTTAGAGTTCTATATACAGGGTGATTGACTATGAGTGATACTGCCTTACTTCTTGATTTGTTAGACAGCTCCTCAGACGATGATTCTGATATAGAATGTGAAATGCAGATTGCAATAGCACATTCCAAAAGGAGAAAAATTTGGATAGAGCCTCACATAAAGAAGAGAAAAACCTGCGGTGAATTTAACCTTTATCAACATCTGTCAACGAAGAAGTTTCAAGAGTATTTTAGAAGTTCAAGAGAAACATTCACTTCGATTCACGATTTGATTAGGGAAGATATAAAAAAGCAAAATACAAACATGCGACAGAGCATTTCCACTGAAGAGCATCTATCAGTGTGCTTAAGGTAAGCGCCAAATTAAATAAATGGTATTTTTATTTGGGAACAAATATAATGACCACCAAAAAACGCTCTGATACCCTAAGCTTGTTTACCAAAAAAAACACCAAAAAAATAAAGTCTAAAATTGCAATACTACCAGCTATTTTAGTCACGAGTCACGACTCACGACTACACTTCAAATTGTAATATTATCATGTTGTAATTGAACGCGAAATATAGTAAATGGTCACCAAATCCTAGAGAGCAAATCAATGCGATATTTCTGTCTAAAGTTTGGACCTGAAGAAATAACAGTCGGACGTCAGTAGTATTGCAATTTTAGACTTTATTTTTTTGGTGTTAAGTATATTTTTTTGGTAAACAAGCTTAGGGTATCAGAGCGTTTTTTGGTGGTCATTATATTTGTTCCCAAATAAAAATACCATTTATTTAATTTGGCGCTTACCTTAAGCACACTGATAGACGCTCTTCAGTGGAAATGCTCTGTCACAAGTTTGTATTTTGCTTTTTTAAATCTTCCATAATCAAATCGTGAATCGAAATGAATGTTTCTCTTGAATTTCTAAAATACTCTTGAAACTTCTTCGTTGACAGATCTTGATAAAGGTTAAATTCACCGAAGGTTTTTCTCTTCTTTATGTGAGGCTCTATCCAAATTTTTCTCCTTTTGGAATGTGCTATTGCAATCTGCATTTCACATTCTATATCAGAATCATCGTCTGAGGAGCTGTCTAACAAATCAAGAAGTAAGGCAGTATCACTCATAGTCAATCACCCTGTATATAGAACTCTAACAAGGAATACGTGTGGCACCAACGCAGACTCGTAAGGAAATGAACAGATTTTTAATAATATCGTATCTTAGCCGTGTGTGATAGCCTAAGATACTATAATATTTTATATTTGGGCATCTTAAGATAAAATATTATAGTATCTTCACCGTCTGTGATGCGCTTAATCCTATACGTCAGCAACTAGTCGCCTATGAAAATCGTAGCATGCCTTGGTAGGGCCCCGTATAAAAATTTGTTTGGCAGCCCTCAGGAAGGATAACTTATGCATGTTGGGGGCCCCAGTGGCCCAGGAGCACCGTATAATTCATATGGCGGTAGCTATGCCACTGGACTTAAACTAAGTACAATAATAGTTGAGTATAGCTGTCCTAAATTCTAGAGCACATAAACATACCTTGCTGGTTAACATACGGAATTGCTGAATTGGCATAACGTTGAAATTAAGAACTTATGAAACATGAAATTATAAATTATTAACTTACTTAAGTATTAAATTACTAGCGACCCGCCCCGGCTTCGCACGGGTATAAAATATATAGCCACTGAAAAAATGATCAAAATCGATTCAGCAGTTTTGATATTTTATATTGAAATATTCATTATTAAGTACTTCCCGTGGCCCGCATTGGTCGGTACCGCCGCAAAAGCTACGTCTCGCAATTTTTAAAATATATGTACTTAAAATCTTCGAAAATATTCATTTAAATCATATTATGTTGTAAAGGGCAATATACCTACTAGATTAGGGGTCACCAAATGGCGGACCGCGGTTCGCACCCGGACCGCCGACCCATTGTGTGCGGACCAAGCATTTTCGAAGATGAACTTCGTTAAAAATAAATTTCGGCCTCGACATAATGATGAACATCTCTAGGGACCAGGATTTAATGTCAATAGCTTTCACCAATTTCACTCCAAACAAGCAACAAAAATTGTCACTTTTCTCATTGATATGGAAATAAAATACACCTGTGTAATTTCCGTCATTACCTTTTTTTAATAAATATTTTTTTTGTGTGGACCTCGAAGGTCATTTCATTTCTTAAAACGGACCCCGAGCGAAACTCATTGGTGACCCCTGCTGTAGATCTATTATATTAAATCAACAATGTATTTAAAGTGTTTAATTGAATAAGGATTAATGCCGTATTGGTTAAAATCGCTTCGAAAATTAGCAATTATTTGTCGTTAAAAGTAAATGACAAAAAACTGTTATTGTGGGATATCCATAAG
Source organism: Cyaniris semiargus (assembly GCA_905187585.1). Lineage (NCBI taxonomy): Eukaryota > Metazoa > Arthropoda > Insecta > Lepidoptera > Lycaenidae > Cyaniris > Cyaniris semiargus. The sequence continues at coordinate 7,104,799 of LR994554.1, read as the reverse complement.
AGATAGACATATACCATCGCGGAGTTTTCTGTAGACCTTTTTGTTGTGTACAATACTTAGTACATTATTTTGATAAATCTCGTAGGGTTCAGTCTGCGTTTGCAATGTAAGCGGAAAAAAATGTAATTATTTACGACATCAGATTAGAAACCCCAACAATAACAATATTTCTCCACTTATTATATTTATAAACACTTATAATTTATAAACCTTCCTCTTGAATCACTATCTATTAAAGAAAACGGCATCAAAATCCGTTGCGTAGTTTTAAATATTAAAGGGAACAAAGGGACATGAGGGGAAAAAAAGCGACTGTTTTATAATATGTAGTGAAGAAATTATAAAAAAAAAATTGGAACTGTACATATCTGGATAAAAAAAGTTTCCATCTCCATAACTACCTATGTACCGAATAGTCCCGATTCCATCAGAGAATTCCGAGATGTGATTTATCAAGTGAAGATTTTTGATATTTTCTAATCAAGATTTAAGTCTAGCGTAACATTTAAAGGCACGTCTAGCGATTATGAGCATCCGAGAATGCACGTATTGTTGTTGACTAAGCGATTTTGTGCCTCGAATCGATAATCTCTAAGATTGATAGCGATATTTAAATAGATCTTCTGCCGTCTATTTAGTATTCGTATGTGAGTTACCGGCTGTGTTAGTAGGTTTAAGTAATTAGTGTTACTGGTTAATGCCTAAGTGCTAAGTAAGTATGAATATTTGTTAATTAATTTACGGTAGTGCTTCCATACCGGAATTTGTTTGCTAATGTAGAAAGTGTTAAGCCCCTAAACTTTTGTTCCTTAACAGTCCGTATTTATACCTATTCTTTAGCATTTTTACTGTGGTCATATAAGACTTGGTTCAGGGTCAGTGCCGGATTTATATTTTTTATTAGTGGCCACTTTATTTCTGCCGCCTTCTGTACGAAATTGGCCGCTGTGCACCCCCTAGGACGCTGCCGCCCCTAGACTGCGGCCTATACGGTCTATTTATAAATCCAGGATAAGGCCTCTGTTCGGCCTTGGACGGCCCTTGGCCCCTACAGAGAAGAGCCTGTAACCAGCAGGCACACCCCGGCGTAGCCGTGGTGTAAGCTCACGCGATCCCGCGGCCCGCCTAGGGCGTATAGTGGAGTGTCGCCGAGTTTTTAGTGGGTAGGGGCACAGAATATATATTAGTAGTACCAAGTAGGGGCTGCGCCCACTACCATCTTTCGGGCGCAGCAGAGACCCACATACGGTACTTGCGGGCTGGACCCCCCAACCCCCGCAAGATGCTTAAAAGCATTTTCCCGGCGAAAAAAAAAGGGCTGGTTCAGGTAACCTGCAGGTATATTGCGGTTGGGATATCTACCGAGTTGGTTTACTACGAGCCTGACGAACATAGAGGAACATTAGAATAGGTGGTATCTAATTAATATTTTTCTAGATTAAAAAGCCATGGCGGTAACAAAGCATCTGGCCCTCTTGTTCCTTTTTCTGGTGGTCGGGATCGAGGCGCGGCGCAAACTGAAGAGACACAGCGACGACAGCGCAGACAGTGCCGTCAGCCTGAGATCTGATGAAGACTTCGATGAAGACTATGGGGAGGTACGAGAAAAGAATTATGATTTTTATCATATTAATTAAATATTATACAATTATCTACCTATGGGCTAGTGGCGGTTGTCCTCAGATGTTTGTTTCCTTTTGAAAACCGTTAAACAGAGTCGATCAATAGGGAGAGTTCAGTTCTAAGAAATATTTCTTATTTTTTTCAACTTTCTCAATCCTAATTCAAGTTGGAGCCGTGTCAGTGCGGAGTGTTCATGTCGATGCAAGTGGGGATCAAGGATGGCCGCCGTCGGCCTCGTGGTCCACCGACTGGGGAGCCCGTCGTCACCTACGACACCGACAGCCCCAGTCTGCCCTGTGGCTCTGGAGGCTTCAAGCACTGCATCAGCAAGTGTCTGGATGTGGTAAGTTAAGTCCGGAGTTCTAGACAGTAGAATCCAGTACCATCCGAAGAAGTTTATTCATAGGCAGGACCGGCGACCTAAGTTTTTTTGTTCGGATTATATCATTTCAATATTAGTCATGTCGGCTGCGTTTGACATTACGCGACCAAATAGCGTAAGTCTGCAATCTGCCTATGAATCAACATCTCTGATTCTATGATCAGAGAAGTTGATTCCTAGGCAGATGGCGGACCTAAGTAATTTGGTCGCTTTAAGTCAAACCCATCTGACCCATGGGCCATGACCCATCACAGCTAACATAACTGAATTGACATAAGCCGACCACATGACGTAGGTCCGTCAACTGCCTAGGAATCAATTTCCTCGATGGTACATAGCCTGCAGATATTTATTTAGCGTAGTTGCATTGGTTGCTCTTTAAAAAGCTTAGGCGTTGCGTCGGAAAATACTTTGCTGCTCGATCCAAAAAATATATGGCTGCGGTTAAGGAAGTATCTGCGATCAGTTTTTAAGATGACCTCAAATCATAAAAATATTAAAACGTTATTTGTAATTTGTTATAGTCCAGATACGGGTAGGAACTACGAAGATTAATAATGTAAGACTCTATTTGCGTGAGTGTGGACAGCCAAAATCGTTACTAATGTTGCGTAGTTTATATCCTCTTTGGTTACTAATAAATTGAAGATTGTGACTACTAAAATTGTGTCATACTTTTTTCTTCTGAGATCACAAAGAGCGCGTTCCATTCCAGATCCTCAAGTACCTGCCCCGCGCCGGGCCAGTGATCTGCGGCGCGGTGGAGCGTGACGTGGACCGTGAGAAGGCGTTCCTCTTCATCCGCAACTGTGGCGGCGCCTGGACGCCCACCAACTTCTCCGCCGGCAAGGAGTTCTGTTGCAAGGACGGCAAACATGAAAAATGCTAAACGTCAAACGCTATTGGTCTATGCCCGCTCTCGGAACAAACTTTTCCCGCGTAATTATAGTTTTGATTAGCATTTATGTTAAAATATAAATTATAATTTAATCTCAAATCATCACATATCTTAGTTTAGATAATTAGGGTATGTCTTAGTTATTAGTTTACCGGTAATATCGAAATTATTCTACTTACTTTCGTTCGGTAAAGTAAATGTAGAAATAACTCTAGCGTAGTCTTTATCTTAAGGTCCTTATAGTATGTAAGTAGGTAAGTAATCATAACAGCAAGTATCTTATGATAAGAGTGGTAACTTCGAAATAGTGATGCAATAAAAATATAGATAACATCCCACAAATCTTCATTTTTTTCAAATACCCTCAATTTTTTGATTATTCAAGGTTAAGCTAAAGGTTGCACAAAGTGCCCGACTCTACTATTTTTTTTTGTACAATAATTATTACTGAGCTTCGATTATTATTTGATCCAGTCTATAATCTACAGTGTGTAACAAAAATAAGTGATAATACTTTAGGGTGTGTACGTGTTCCTTGTAGAGAGTTCACTGTGAGTGTAGCAGCGCTGAAAGACGAATTTTTTTTTTCACTTTTGTATGGACAAGGGCCCGAGCGTCACGAGTTTCCCCATACAAAAGTGACAAAAAATTTTTGTCTTTCAGCGCTGCTACTTTCACAGTGAACTCTCTACAAGGAACACGTACACACCCTAAAGTATTATCACTTATTTTTGTTACACCCCGTATATCCAATCACACTACAAAATTGTATTCTCATAAAATGTCATTAATGACATTGATTTAGTGTGTTTAGCATTTCATGCATAGAGATACTATGTTAGTACTTATATGTCAGTGATTTCATGGGACTATTTTGTAAGTTCACTGCATCAAACAAGGAACGGAGCATTGCATCAAAATCGTAGAAAACATCTATTTATCTCAGATGACCCTTATGCCATTCACATAAAGGCGGAGGAAACTCCTGGGCAAGTCCTGCACAAGTCCTTATCCGTCGTCCCCGTTCTGTTATGGTGTCAATGGAGCTGGCTTATCAAGGAGCGGTGCGGGGGGCGGCGCGGGACGGGGGGGAGGGGGGAGTGACCCGGATCGCGCGGGGTGAACAACCCCGGCACGTGCTACTTTCTAAAAAGAAACGCCTGCGCATCCTTGCGTGGATGGATCTCTGATGATGTCTTTTTATAGATCCTTCTACGAGTAATTGTGTTGAAAAAATACGCGTGCGGTATCCGCGTACGCTCATGGTATTCTAGATTTAGCGATAGTTAGATTGAATATTTACGTTCCCAATTGTAATGCATAATGATAGACGATTAAATAAGAAGGAATATGAATATGGAGGGAAGAGGTGGGCGTGTGTATAGCGTTTTTACTCGCATAATAATAAAAAGTCGTTTCAAGTAGGTAGGTAGTCTGAAAAATAAACGTTGCAATAAAAAATATTATTTTAGTAATCTACTTCACGATCATAATTCTCGTGTGAAATGATACAACACGTGGAAGTAAGTTGGTCCAGCCGCAGCCGAGTTGTAAATAACCGAATAAAAGCCGTAAGCTGACATGTTCAGTTATGTTAAGCAAATCTCTCTTATCACCATCCATCATTAGGTATTGGACGTTCAAAATTATTTTACCCCTAACAGCGCCTTCATGATAACGATATAGAGGTGTAGAGATCACTCTTATAGAATCTTTGTGATGTATCTGAAAGAACACTAATTTACCACGTAGACATGGATTCTCTTGTAAAAATTCACAACTGGCATGGTAAACAAGGCCAGCAACGCACCTGCAGCTCCTCTAATGTTGCGAGTGTCCATGGGCGACGGTAGTTGCTTTCCATCAGGTGACCCGTTTGCTCGTTTATTTTATAAATAGCAACTTTAATAATGGTAAGGCCAATTATATTTCAGTTCGTGTCGATAATTTCGACAGCGAAGTTAGTAACCAAAAAATGTTGATTTAACCAAGGACATCGCAAAAAATATGCGAAAAGACGTCTGCGCTCAGGCACAAACACATTTTGGTAAAGAATCATAAGAACCTATAATAATATACTTACGAAAAACATAACCCTCCTACCACAGTCGGATAAAAAGTGATAATTAGTAGATAAGCCGTTCCTTCGTAACATTTTCTCCTGCTCCGTTCCCACATGCAGCCTTGGGAAGCTTCTCACGATGAGCCTATTGATGGAGAAAGGGAAAATAATGACAAGCCAATAATACCCTCTGAAAAAATGATAAGTGACGATAGAATCATACTTTGTACTCGCTTAGGTACTTGCTGTTATTAATTATAGGTCTACCAGAATCAGATGGCAAAAAGTGAGAAAATAAATTGACTCTAGCAATACCGGGGTAGTTGGAATAAAACATTTTGATCCTTTTTTTTTCTTAAGCGGCTGATTCTGTGTGTTAAACATGCAAATATAAAAATGTATCCAATGATCAAGGATATTTTATGAAAATCCGCTGTCAAAAATTGCCATCAGATTCTGGTAGACTATACCTACTAGGAGACTGCAACTTCGTTGCGTAGTTGCCTGCAACTTCGCTGTGCCAAAATTCATTTATTGCACTTTAACCGTGTATTTTACCAAGATAGATAGAAAACTCTTTATTTGTAAAAAAAAACTAAACTACCATATTAAGAAAAACAATAAAAGAATCCGTACAAATATAGGCAGTCTTACCGCTAAAAGCGGTTTTCTCCAGATAAACTTAAGAATAAGATAGAGATAATTATGGAAAGGATAGTTCCTATATCCTTTCCTGGGAATTGGGATTTATAATTTCTAGATACCGATAACACCCACATTAGTACAGCAGCTTAATATATAATATTTCCTAGGATCCCACTAAGCAAAAACACGATATCATAAAATTTTCTCGATAGAAAAAAATCACAAATATGCATCTAATTTTCACGAATTTTTCATATATTGCCATAACCGTGCATTAAACTAAGTTAATATTTTAACACATTGTATAAAATTCTATCATTGAGAAACTGACCTAGCGGATTTTTAGAATATTGTATATTTGTCGAGTTATTGAGAAAAAACTAATTTGGCGATGAATACGCGTCGTCCTTTTTCACCTGGCATATGAAAGACGGGCGTGAGTGTGAAGAGAGAAGGACGGTGTTTGATTTCTTGCGTTAGTCGCCCTCTAAAGCAAGAATAACAAATAGACAGTCAGACAGGCAGACACACTTCTGCATTTTTGTGAATATTTTAAATATTTCATATAGATATTGAAGTATGGATAAAACGTAAACGAACATTTACACATCACATTTTTCCTTTATTAACCAGCTATATTTACGCCAGATTTAGATGAAATCAGGTATGGAGATAATTTAGAGAGTCTCAAAATTCGAGAATGAGCATAATGACTAATGACTTTATCGCAGAAAAATGTTATTGGACGTTTTCTTCGCGATATAGTTTGCGGGCAACATTTACCTAGTCTTTTAGGATAATTTACAAGCATTCACAATAAATACATTAGGCCCTAAGAGGAATCTAAATCAATTTAACTTTTTTATTACTCGGCTGTAGAAAGTGGTAACGTCAGAGGTCGATACTCGGTACCACAAAAACGAAGGTCCACGGGTCATCACTAGTTATTGATTGTTCTTAGCGATGTACTCAAGGAACAGGAATCTCACACGTCAATCTCCCAGCCGCTTAACAGGGTACTTAGTCTAGTTGCCTTCGATAGTTTCGACAACGAATTACATAGGTACTTACTAAAAATGTTTGGGGGACTGCCATAATATGTCACTTAGCGATACCTAGTATAACAAATTTATTTCTACCTAGCTACAGCGAAGGCAATATAGGCTCATGATTTTTAAAGGTTCAGAAAAAATCCCAGTTTTCTTGTACCTCAGGCCTCAGCCCTACTTTAGACTTAGCTTACTTTTGTTAAGTTTAGTAGTCAATGAGGTTTCTAACTTTTCTATTTACTTATTTATAATACTGACTGTATCATAATATTTCCACACTTTAATTGAATATTGCTGTTGGTAATTGTATTAAATTGCAACTTCGCATTTTTTCCAAGCTCTACCTACCGTACTTAAAAAGTCGTAAATCTATCAGTTTTTCACAAAAAAAAAACCTTATTTTTTTTCAAGATGGCCGCCTGGCGACGGGCTGGCAACCCTCGTCACTGTTCGGGGAAGCGGTCGGCGCGGGCGCATGACCCCGCGGCGTCGTTATTATGCGTTGCGCAACCCGAGACCACTGCCCTCAGCCACCAAGTGGATCAAGGAGTCAATATTTACCTTCAAACGCTTTTACCTGTTGGTACCTATTGTTTTTTTGAGGTTTGAGTGGTGGAGTCTATCTGTTGAGAGTTGAGACTTGAGGTCCATACTAATAATAAAGATGCGTAATATGTCTGTCTGTTAATTTTTCACGCTCGACCGTAACTTTGATGAAATTTGGCATAGAGATATGTTGAGGTCCGGGAAAGGACTTTATCCCGGAAAATGTACGGTTACGTCGTGATTAATGAAATTTGGCACGTGAAAATTTGTAGGTATATTTTTATCTTAATTAAAGTCCTATCATAATATAGAGTCGAAAATTTCCATTTTCCAATTTTGGAAGTCGGTTAAAAATAAGGTATCTCAGAACCTTATTTTGTGATCAAAATATTATTTCGAGAATCAAAAATACCGTAAGTTAATGCGATTATTGAAATCAGAAAACATTTTCATGGGATTGTAGAGATTAAACCAATTAGACTTAAATACGTGGTGTATAAGTTTACCACAGTCGTAATAAAATTGTATACTTCAGTAATTAACGTTTTGCATAAAGTGCTACAGTCACCTTAATATTTTATCATTAATTTTATTGCCAGAGCTCCTTACTATTTGGGCTTATGTACCTCTAGAGCTTATTTCCTGTATTCTTATTTGAATTGACAGTAGAGTACACATTAGACGGAGAATTTTCTGGAAACATCACATCACAATGTTTAAAAATGTAATCAAAACTCTTAAATATTGACAAAATCAAGTATTAGCATAACAACGCTTCTCTAGTCTAGCAAACAGCCACTCGGTGTGTGAAAATCTTTTCAGCTTAAAAAATGCTAAAGCAAGGCAAGAAGGCTATTTAGTAACCCTGTGTTACGCCTTAACTTTGACCAACAATGCAACCTAATTTTAAAACCCCTACTACTTTAATAACTGCATAATGATTGCATCAGACATAAGCTATTTTCTTTATTTTTCCAACGAACATCCATATCGGGTGAGAAATATAAGAATTCCGACGTGTTTAGCATTTTGGCCTGGGCGAGGCAGCTCTCAGTTCGTAGGAAAACTATAAAGTGCATACACGGACGTTTTCCAATGGAGAGCGCGGGCGAGCGCGGGGGGCGGGGCGGGACGCGGCGCGCGGGGGCCGGCGACACACTTTCTGAAGGGCCCTATAGCTCCAGCTTTTGTGGCCACCTTTATGTCACATCTATTCGTAGATTTTTAATTTGTGACAAACGTTTGGTGGGTTTTTTTGGGTTACTCGTGGAAAATTGGTTGTTTTTGGTGAAAATTGATAGAGGTTAGATACTGTTAGTTGACTTGGCGTCCAATAGTGACCTTGAAATTACCTTTAGGCATACTTCTGAAATATCAATACCTAATGTCTCATGATGAAGGTAGAGGAGTCAACTTGAGTAATATTTAGTGCAGTTGCAGTAGTAGTCTAAATAATGTACATAAGTATTACGTAAGTCATAAATGTAACATATTACGTAAGTTCCAACTAGTGTGAAAAAATCCTTTTATTCTACAGTGAACAGATAGAAAAGGATATTATGGGCGGAAAGCCCATAGAGGACTTAAGGCCATCCCCCGAGCAAACGACCTTGACCATACATTTGACGCGTTGCCGAGATCGCACAAAAATCCTATTTTTTTTTTTACTTATCTTAGTTCAAAATTGATCTAAAAAATTTAAAACGGGGAATATGTAGTTAATGAAATTATCTATCTATTATAATGTCGTGTGTTTCAAATAAATGTAATTTGTAAATACTAGGGTCTAGGGAGATGCTGAAAGTATGCTTCAATTTTAGTAAATTGGTATTACTTTGGAAGCTAATATCATGAGTTACATAATAAACAAAAATAAAAAATTTAAAACGGGGAAAGGAATGTTGATATACTGAAGATTATTGCTGTATTTTTATTATAACTTTGTAGCTTTCAAATTATGAATTTATAAGGCTCTAAATACGGTAAATTACGGAATCTCCGTAGGGGAAGGGCCTTAAATTAGCATTATAAAAACTGATCTCTATATTAATATTTACGACTACGAGTAAACTTTATTCGTTTATAAATTTTATGTCCTACCCCATGAAAATAAACCCGTTTCAAAATTATATTTTCCAACAATATTAGAATGAAGAATATCCCAAAGTTCGGTTTTCCATCTTGCAACAAAACTTGGCAAGCTCTACCATTGTTTAAATAGGGCAATACAATTTGTTCCTGCTACGAAAATTCACTATCTGCCTTATTTTTAAACAGGATTTAATATAACCTTATCTGCCAAAGAAAATGTTCAATTTTTCATTTCAAATTGTTGTTCCGTTTTGTTTATTACCGACATACCTTTTATGTTATAGCATCAAGTGCAGCTAAAATCTTTCGTGGATAATTTAAAAAGCAACATAAGTATTTATTATTCCTTGTGGACGACTGGTATGATCAGCTATAAGTATACAGGGTGTAACAAAAATAAGTGATAATACTTTAGGGCGTGTACGAGTTCCTTGTAGAGAGTTCACTGTGAAAGTAGCAGCGCTGAAGACGATTTTTTTTTCACTTTTGTATGGGCAAGGGCCCGAGCGTCACGAGCTTCCCCATACAAGAGTGAAGAAAATAGTTCGTTTTTCAGCGCTGCTACTTTCACAGTGAACTCTCTACAAGGAACACGTACACGTCCTAAAGTATTATCACTTATTTTTGTTACCTCCTGTATAAGTAGATTAAAAACGTCAACACTCAACTGTTGAACTTTTCATGTATTATTTTCTTTTTTAATTGAAAAAAATAAATAAATAATTACGTCTGGCACTCGGGGACTGCCGCGATAAGCTATACATGCAATCATAATTCGCATACGTCTAGTCCCACGCACACAAACACCATGCCGAAGTCTGGAAACGCCGCACCGCTGTGCCGGTCGGAGTGGGTGGTGTTAGATTTATTTCGTTATGGAATTTCTTGATTCGGTCGCTGCGTTCAAAGCTCGCTATAAAAGCTATGCAATTATAGCTTAAAAAAATCTGTAATGATGTTGTTGTCTTTGTAAATTTTCCAACATGTAAAAGTCTCTCACTGAGAATGAGAGACTTGGAGCAACTTAAGCCTGGAGTAGATATAGAAGGATACTTTAAGAAGGATGTAATATGTTATATTATGCCGCATTTCTCAGTCACACAGCGCGGCCGGTAGCTCTTGTAGCATAAAAAAATCTGCATCACCGCGCCTTACTGATAAAAAAACTATTAAGACACGCAAGGTGCTATACCTGGTTAGCCAAATAAAACATGCTATGTTGTAGGCAAAAGCTTAATTTAATTTTAAATTTTAAAGGTAAAAGTTACTTTTGAGCTTTAACGCGGAAATGAAATAATAAAACTTAACCTGAAATAACAGGTGTGGGTAAACAATACAGCTAAGTGTTTCGGTAACAATATGAAACCGTAAGTTGGTCCTTAAATGTATGAATTATGATCAGCAAAAAACATATTAGGGTCACCAGTGTTACCACATTCATTAAATTCGGGACCCTATTAAGAGCCGGCTGCCAAATTTTGCCGTGTTTTCTAATAAGTATTACGATCCTGGAAGACGATAGACTTAAATGAAATTAAGATTTATTTAATCATTGTGTATTTATCTGATATTTGCTAAACGGAAAACACGATTCACTTATTTTGACTCGATAGTTATATTTTTCGAAATTATGAATCTTTCTGGGCTTTTCAACAAATATCTGTTACACTTATTGAGTTACTATCATTAAATAACTTGCACTTAAAAATTAAATACAATTCTAACAAATTAAATACAATATAACTACTAATATTTTCTTTTGCCATTATTTTATAAAGTGTGTGATTGTAGAATCACAATTCACACACTTTATAAAATAATGGCAAAAGGAAATATTAGTATTGTATTTAATTTTTAAGTAATCATCAAAAACAGTTTTGGGACTTACGACCTTTACTTTCGTGCTATAATGCGGGAACCGTTGTTACGCGATATTGTTCACTATTAGCTGCAGCGTAAAGCACATTGCTCGGGAGCACGATTCATGGAATCATTATATCACGATTGGAGGATAACGGGGTATGTAGGCGGGGCTAGCGTGCTTTGAAATCATAAATCATAGGAATTTTGTGTCTGTCTGTATGTTTGTTTTATCACCTGGCCGGAGGGTATCTCATGAAGCGTGATCTTAGTTAGTTTGTTGTGTCTAAAAAGTAATTCGCTTAACTTTGCTACTAAACCTTCATGTGCGTAGCGCGACTCGAGTCCGATTTGGATTCGCGCTTGGATAAAAAGGGATGACGACAAGGTCAAAGATTAACTAATTTTTTTAATAAAATAAAGACACAACGATAAAAAATAAGTCAAAATTTCAGCTTCATAACTTACTATGTATTTTTTTTGTTATGAGCCTTCAAAGTTAGATAGTCAAGTCGATTTTTTTTTAAATAAAATTTCTTAATTTTTGTATACCACATGATAAGTTATGCAATTTATAACAATTTTTCTTATGAGACCACTTTTATAAACGCAATATTTAACATAGCTATCGAACAAAATCTTCCTGCGATGCGTACAATCTAGCTAGGCGTGACGTCAACGTCAAGTTAGCTAACATTTTGTTTGGAGCGTTTTGGGAAGGTCTATTTTATGTGAGCTTTGAATTGTGATATTTCGGAGAGTCATTTTTTCACCAATGTTTCTCTTTTTGAATGGTCCTTTTAACTTACCAACCAGAAAAAAAATTGTCGTCATGCCTATTATATTTTCTAATAGTCTTAAAACGATATTGTTAATTTTATATATTTTGTATTTGTTATTCAGATATTGTTAATTTTATATTTGTTTTAGAAACTCTACTAAAACAATTTGTAGAGTTTGATATTTTGTATATCAAATCAGTACGCGACTCTACATTTTCTTGCGTTTCTGTTTAATATTTTTAAAGCGTTTTGTAACCTTTGTTCACTGTACACACTTTAACCACTTGGTCGTAAATTATGCCTTTATGACTAACGCCACCAAATGTATTGTGTGTCCACGTCTTAAGATTATACAAAATTGACATTTATCGTGACTATACTGACTACCAAGCGTAGCATTTTTGACCTTCATTCTACATATAATATAGTCATATAAGTTATAATAGCTGTTATATTGCGAATATTAATTAGTAGTGACAGCAGTAACACCAGAAAAACGTAATCTTTGGAAATATAAATAACTAGATGATGCTCGCAACTCCGTTGCGCCAAAATTCGTTTATCGCGTGGGAACCGTACATTTTTTCGGGATAAAAAGTATTCTATGTCCTTTCCCGGGACTCAAAGTATCACCATGACAAATTTTATCAAAATCGGTTCAGCTGTTTGAGCGTGAAGAGGTAACAGACAGACAGACAGACATATTTTCGCATTTATAATATTATATTAGTATGGAAGTATGGATTGTCAAAATTTAACTTAATCAAAATTACTACTAACTGTGAGAGACAAACGGTGAATTCAATGGTTTCTGTTTTAATCCTTTGGGTACAAACCGTACAATAAAAAAAGATTTATCATTCGAACTTATTATACAGATTCAGAATCCTTGTTAAATATTTAAATGTAATCATGACTTGAATACAAAAAAGTGTATTGCGAATTCTTTTCACAAAAACTGTGGAGAAAATGCTTTTGTTGGCAATTTTGAAGTCTTTCGTCCTGCAGACATAACTCACACCGTGCGAACTAATAACAGGAGGAAATGCTCTAACGGTGTCGAGCAAGAACATCTCAATATCTACCGTTCGCCGTCTCCCAGTAACAATGTGTCATTAAAACCGAACCAGCCGCTCAGACCTCCCGCGCCCCCCGCGGGCCGTCCTGCGCGGGCGGGGGAGGGGCGCAATTGATAGGCATCAGAGCCCCTCGCCAAGACGTTTTGTTTATCGCTTCTTTATAGAATCGCCGATCAAAAGGTATGGAATTGACATTACATTAGCCGAATGTTGGCTTTATTTTATCGAACGCTGTCAATTTCATACATTTTGATCGGCGATCCATAAAGAAGCAATAAAGAAGACGTCTTGGCTAGGGGTTCAGGTGTCACAGTACGCTGGTCGGAGCGATATCACTCCTCCGTTCACAACTTTTTGCAATTTCAAATGGAAACTGTGGAGACAGCGGGGTGAATCAAGGCCAATACCTGCCGCTTCTCGCAAATGAACAGGGGTTTTGTGTGGTGTATCTGTATGCTTTTTGTGCCCGACTACGAAGACAAAAAGAACGATTTATTACGTTTATCAGTCATTTTCTAGGGTAGCTTAACAACTATAAATTCAATTTCAATTCTTGAAAATGACTGACAAACGTACGAGCACAGAATATATATTAGTAGTACGTGCGAGTAACAAATCTCGCTCTTTTTGTCTTTGCCGTTTCGTAACAGTTTAGCTAATTAAGCTAAACTCTCAAGAGTCGACTTATTTGTAGATAATAATTAGTTTGGTAAATTCTACGACGCATTATTATGTTGAAAAATTTTTTTCATGCTCTATAGGTATAAACTATTTTTTAAGACTTATATGTTAGGTGTAGAGTAGTTCTTTTAAACAAATCAAATAAGCATTATAATCCATCTTATCTACCTAACTAGATAACTATGATGCCACTAAGTTGAAACAAGATCAGATCCTGTGCTGCATCAGCAAAAACTAACACTTCTAGGAACGCGATTATGCCCCGGGGGAATATTTTGAACAATCACAACAATTGCTTTTCCATGCCATTTCTCACGTGTACGGTGTAAATGTTTTCATAGAAACTTCATCATTAACGAGCTCCGTACATGAGTTTTAACTGACTTTAAAAAAGGAGGATTTTTTTTATTCCAAAAGAATAAAAAATCCTCCCTTTTCTTCTTTTTTTTCTTGTCTTAGCATGTTGGTATATTTAGGTTTGTATTATGTTCTAAATGTCCAGATGTCCGCAACTTGGTATCGTTGTAATTTGTTTTGAAGGCAGAAACCCTGTATTTTTCCGTAATTCATATACCGTCATTGTGAATTCAAAATATCGTCTTTTCCCAGAACTTTAGAATCGTATTTCTAAATCAAATTTTATTTCATTGGCTAATCAAGTCGCATAATTATACATTAACTAAAGTAAATAGAAAGTAACGAAGCGAATCGTTACTCAGCTAATTTTGAACTTCTCTATGGCAAAAAAGTACAAAATAAAGGACTAGTAAGTTGATTGAAAGTTGTAATCAAAAGATAGGTACTGGTTACCCAAATTATATATACTTTAGCATATAATTTACTATTTTAAATATACTTTTTGCCATTAAAAAGTATTGATATTTCACTTAAATTGGGTTAGTATTGTTTTATGTATTATATGTTATAGTATTATTGTGCTACTAACATTACAAATTTAGACAGACAATCCTTCCTTTTTCATCGTAGTGGGGTAAATCGCAGTAACTATGATTATAATAAAACATTACGCTCAATAAAAATAAATTGACTATTTCACAGCTATTACTATTTTACAGCGCAGTCAGGAACTCAATTAATTGCCGACTTTCCAACTGACTGACGACTATATTTTACTACAGACTATAAAATTATTAATTTCCTATCACTCATTAAGCGCTCCTAAACTCAGGTCATGCGAAATAACCTAAGCCCTAAATTCTAATTAGTTAGAGTGCCTGACTCTCAAATTGTTAAACTGTCATTGTGAATCTGAAAGTCTTGTTAAATAATATAATTTAATGGCCGAAGAACCAGTGGCAGCCAGATCTTCCTCATTTTATAAAAGCTGCAAATTTTTGTGTACATGCCCCCTTAGAGGTAAGAAGAGAAGTTTGGGTGGCGGTTACTTTGGAGTTTAGGAGGTATCATGTATCAGGTGATGAAGGTCTGCCGAACGTTGCTGGTCGTTCGTTTTGTCTATGAGATAATGTACAGAAAAACTTAAATAGTAATACCATCGCGACGTTGGACATTTAACATTTTGTAGTTTGATTATTACACCGCCGCGCGCCGCCGAAACTACATCGAAACTTGTAAGATTATTTAGCAGAATCGACCTACTGATATCAATCAGTTTATCGTTTTATCATTGGTTTATTACGTGTTTGAAATTACATGTCGCTTGGGTGCGGCAAAGGATGGGCCCAAAACTAGGCCGGGGAAGTTGGCCTCGCTCATCCCATAACTAGCAATAAGGAAGGATCCAATCTACTGGCCTTGTGTTTACTACATACTTTCATTTAATTCATTTACGCTTGGTTTTTGAAGTTTTTGACAGTTTATCTTTACAATACGGTCGTTGATTGGTTAATATTTTGACGTTAGCCAATCAAGGCACAAACGAGTGCTTTAGGGTCAATTCAAACCGCAACGCGACGCGTAGATGCATTTCTAAATTGGTATGGATTTGACACTTGACAGATTTGCAAGATTTGACGTCTCAACTCTCACGCATTTGAAATATGTCAATTCAGTACATAAATGCATCTACGCGACGCGTTGCGGTCTGAATTGACCCTTAGAATTTAAAAATTATATTATAATTATTATAATGACTTACAGCAAGCTGTATACCGATCTCATTCAATAGAAAAGTTGCTATTAAAATTTATTAAAACTACGTAGGTAATACTTAATAGTTTACTTGAGGTCAGAAACTAGGTAAATAGGTTTAATAGTCGCTAAAGCTCCAACCTATTACAGTCTTCGAAATGAGACGTCGAAGATACCTTTAGGTGCGTCGAATTTTTAGCTAATTCCTGTCACCAACTTCTAGTGATGAGCATAAAGCCAGAGACTTTAACAAATGGCGGGTCAACACTCAAAAAACGTACGTCGAAATGCTTGTACATACGTCCGTTTAGAATAGATGAAAGCCGGCTATTGTATTACGTTGGGAAGTCTTCCAAACGGCAAACCATCAATGCTCATCATATTTCGTTGTAACGCTAAACATTTCCATAATATTCTACGTCACAGGTTTCCATATTTCTATTTCGACATACTTAAAAGCAACTTATCCTTAACACAAGTTGAACTTGACTTTCAGTTGATAATAGGTGAAACACGTTTTGGACTTCCTCAAAGCTATCGGGGGTACTGGCCGAGGAGAATGTGACTTGCGCAAGAGTCGGCCAGCGCTGGTACCAGGGATACATAAAAAGAAATATTTTATTGCCTACCAACACCGTTAACCAGTGGGCGTATTTCTACCGTATTTTTAATGTTGCATAATCTGAATTACTAATATTATGTCGGGTATGTTATCTTAATGTATTGGAAGTTTCCTAATTAGATGTTGATAATAATAATATATTTTCTTGAATTTTCAAGACATTTTAAATAAAGGTTCGCGTTTCGTAGCGTTCAAACTTTTCGTAGCACTCAGACAATTGCATCTTTTACGCTGCTTTCCAAACATTTTCTACAAACCTGACTACGTACATTCATACAAATATTATAGATACAAAAGTATGTTTGTCCGTTATCTCTTCACATCTAACCACTGAACAAATAAATATCTTTGAAATGGTATGGGGATATTTTGAGTCCCGGAAAAGGTTACCACCGACAGAGATGAAAAAAGTACGGTAAACGAATTTCAGCGCTACGATGTTGCAGGCAAAATCTAGTACCTAATATTATAATATCTGAAAGGATTGCAATCCCGGAAGTGGTATGGCTTCCACTAGTCTTCAACGTTGTATCATAATTAAGTTATTGTGTACCCTTGACCAGTGTAAACACTGACTCAAAGCGACTAAACCTCCATTTGCCTGCAACTAGAAATCGTTTGTATTTAGAAAAACTGGCAAGGCTCATGAGACTGAGTACTTGGACCCAATGGGTCCAATGACTAGCTGTATGAATTTTTAACATTTTTTCATCTAGCGATTGGTCCCACTTTTATGATCCATTGTTTTTTGGCAAGAAATTTTGAAGTAGGGTTGGCACAAAAATAATCGGTTATAACCATATTATTGTTTTGTACTATCAGAGAAGTTGATTCCTAGGCAGATGGGGGACCTACGTAGTTTGGTCGCGTTACGTCAAACCCAGCGGACAGCTGATCACAATTACTATTGAATTGACATGATCCGACCAAATGACGTTGGTCTGTCAAATGCCTATCAATTTCCTCGATGGTACATTTAAAACTTAGAACACTCTAACTTAACTTATATAATAATTATTATTATTATCTAAATCTAAAGACCGATTTCAGGCATTTTTAATACTTGATTTATTATTATGATTATATATTATTATACAGAAATTAGATACTTAATGTAACATAGGATTATTTTTGTTATAAAATTATTAAAAATTAGAAAAAATAAGGTATGAAAAGTATTACTCATACTTTAATAATTATATTATTACATAAGTATATGTAATAATATAACTAAAATAATTATTACTCATACTTTAATAATTATATTATTTGAGTGACCTACTGCGCCGGCAATTTTAATATTTTTAAACTTAGTTAATTATATCATTAACAATAAGTTCACAATTACAAGGTACACCTAAGATGTTATTTTATAATAAAACCTGTGATTTTAGTTGATAGAAAAATAATTACCTACTTTAATTTTATCTCAATGTTTTCAAACAAAAGGGGTACTAAGAATCTTATGTTATTATGTTTATATGATGGAAAATTCCACGCATAAGTCTACCATAAATGAAAAAAATAAATACCTGATTTTGGTATTAAAAATACTTTAGAATAGTGACAACATTATGCTACACTTAAGATTTTATAGTAGCAACATTTTTTAAGTATTACTAACTTTTCTAGCAAAGCTGCCATTTACGAGATAGAGTCGTGAGCTCGGCTTAGTATAGTTTTGTGTGATGGAGTTCTGATTTAGTTTTCACTTTAAGTATTTTAAATTATTGTCACATTTTGTTACACACTGACTGTTCAAAAAATTAAATATCGATAAAGCGTTTGAAATTCGAGGAAATTTAATTTTATCAAGAAATATTAGGCTTATAAAATCACGGTGTCGAGTTGTAGTGTCGGTGACAAAATAAACACAAATTTTCTCTTTAACTACAGTAAAATTACTTTTTTTACATAAAAATAAGTAATTTTCCTACGTGACGGCGTTACTCAAATGATGCCGACATTAAAAAATTGTCGACTTTTTTTAATACGCCTAAACTTTTCAAAACATTTTTGTAGTGTTAGTCACATTATAGAGATGGTCACGCCCAAAAGTAGCGTTTTCTTTGTTTTTTTTTTTTGCTTATATATGGGGAAATAGCTGTGGAAAGCAGAGAGAGAAGCAGATAGCTAAATTATTATTTTAAAAACCTGCCAAACCACCTCTAAGTCAAATAAAATCTGTTTAGGAATATCTGGCAATGGAAAGTAATTCAAAATATTAAATGGCAGTAGAAGATGAGATTCCTACAGATATACCAAGAAAATAAGATGAAATTATTGAGCTTCATACTTTATTGAAGGTTAGGTAGGCCTACAGAACTGAAAACCTCCTAAAGTAATAGCGACCGCAACTTCATAGTTTATGGTCGTTCTTACCTCTATAGAGCTCATAGAAAAAAATTAACTTAAAATAAAATGACAAAAGTTGGCCTATCGCTGGCTCTTAGGTTATTATGTTAATTGTTTCTGAGAAGATTACGTTTCCTAGGGACTTAAGCCTGACAGTCATAAAAAATAATTACTTGGGACCAATCGCTAGATGAAAAAATGATAAAAATTCATATCTAGTCATTGGACCCATTGGGTCCAATATTTTTGGGTACAATAGCCCAAGTACTCATGAGACTTTGGGGTGTGCATTGACGGGACGCTTATCCAGCCATTTTTGTCATCCAAGTTTGTCTGTATCTGTCTTTACCAATGATATTATGAATTTAGTATCAAACATTTATATTCTCATTAATTTATTTCTCAACGAGATGGCGCCTGCAACCCCGTTGCGCCAAAATTTGTTTATCGTACTTCCTGACAACGCAACCTTACATTTTCCGGGATAAAAAGTATCCTATGTTCTTTCCCGGGACTCAAAGTAACTCGATACCAAACAGTAAAATCGGTTTAGCGGTTTTTGCGTGAAGCGGTAACAGACAGACAGACAGACGGACGAACAGACAGACACACTTTCGCATTTATAATATTGGTATGGAAGTATGGATTTCTTACTTAAATGTAAGGCAACGAATAATTATTTAATGCGCAAACAAAACCGCGAGCAACATCTAGTGTATTTTTAATGAAAGATAATTTAGGCGGCGCTAACTAGCAAAAAAAATTGAGAAAAGTGAAAAGAGAGCGCAATATTCTTATCTGTAAACTCGGCCAAGGACCGCGTCCATAGTAATGCTTTATGCTTTTCATTTGACGCCGCTATAGAAAAGGCTGTTTGCGGTGACCGGCCCTTTATGACACTTTTGTATATATTATGTTACCGTTAGAATGCAGAATACGTTACTGTGCACATTAACTAGGTAATCTGCAGATTTCCTGATACCATCCGTTAAAGTGTGAAATTCAAATCAAAACAGCTTTTATTCGCACTTTACCTACTTACTTTGCATAGTAACAAATAGTACAGCGTTAAATTGCGGAAGAAAGTGAACGAAACACTTTTGTTTCGCTCCTCCGCTAGGACTGCGCCCGTCTGTTCCCGCGTTGGATGATTTGATCAGTTACATTATTTTATCAGTAGAGTAACATGGTACTTAGTTAAAATTTTTAGTTTAAATTTAAAAAATCAAGTTTTTTATGGCGCTTTGGCTATACAGGGCGTAACCAAACTAAGTGATAATACTTTAGGGTGTGTTTGGATCTCTTAATAAAGTTCACTGTAAAAGTAGCAGCGCTGAAACTTGAAAGAGTAACTTTTCTTTTCACCTTTGTATGGAAAAATTCGTGACGCGGGGTGCTTGCCCATACAAAACAAAATAAATTTTGCTCTTTCAGTGCTGCTACTTTGACAGCGAATTTACAACGTGCAACAAAACTAAGTGATTATACCTTAGGGTGTGTATGTTCCCTTATACAAAACTTAGTTTTGTTTCTGGAACTTTTATCACTTACCTTGTGCACTTGTGCATGATAACAGATAATTAATACCTAATGTTTAATATTCTACTAATATTACACATTAAATCCCAGATAACACAATTTTAGGAAAGTAATACAAAAAAAAAACACAACTTTATTCTTTCATATTCCCAGCAAAACTCTTACTTCGTAAAAGTCCTAAAAAAAACTTTGACTTAACCCGCGAGCACTCGCGCTATGAGCATTTTGCTCACAGTAAATTTAAAACACGTGCCATAATGTCAAAATTATGTTTATGGCCATCGTTCCTTCATTAGCTGAGTTTTATTTCGTCTCCCACCACTGGATATAGCTCACTTCTCGCCAGGTGCACTATTCGCTCGTACAAGGAGGTTTGTTGCGCCTTGTACCATCATGCGGCATTTTGCTCATCGCGCGGGTATCGACGTAAGTACTTTTTTTCCTTATGAATAAATTATTTTTCATCATATCGACAGTTTTACTGCTACTTGCATATAAAATATTGTTTTTAAATTACTGTTACGGAAAACTATTACGTATTTCTATTATAGATGGATCGGGATCGAAGAGATGAATTCATTTTGGTGTGGTCATATCCAAAGAAGAGCACCTTGTAAACCTTGCATATCCTCTTTAAAATCATCGTATTTAAACGTGATTAACTGTTTTATACAAGAATCTGGGTTACCAGGACAAGAAAAACCAAATAGAATATGAGTGGTTTTCCTAAGACGCAAAAATTGGAAGACCAAAAAAGGCTTGCATTTACTGCCGAAAATTTTTATGTACTAAGCAAAGTCATACATCTCGTGATATGTCTAAAGCTCGGAAATATAATGAAGATTAATACTTCCCACACATTTAAGTTTTTTTTTTTAATATATTTTTTTGTGAATTTTTTCCCTTCATATTGCCTTGGAAGACTGAAAAATTTGTTATCATGAATGTCAATGAGAATTAAAAAGATTAATGTTGATAAAGTTTTAAATATTATGTTTTTCAGAATAAACAAAGTGTACTTCATTTAATAAAATGAAAAAGTACAAAATTTACATTGTAAAATCTGCATTTAATGACATTTATAAACGTGAGCAAAATGCTCTACGCGCGAGTGCTCGCGTAATTTTTAAGGGCGCGGGTGCTGGCGGGTTAAGCTTGTAAACCTAAGACTGTTGTTGTTTTTATTGTTCTTTTTTCTAGTTGATTTAACTGTTATAATTTATCAGTGAAGTAACATTTTACTTCGTATTCCTTAGTTTATGTCCAAAAAAATATATTAAATAATTCCCTACGACTAAATATCATGTTTTATTCAAATTATTATTATTTTTTTAAATCAATTTGGAACTAAGATAAGTAAAAAAAATAGGATTTTTGTGCGATCTCGGCAACGCGTTAAATGTATGGTCAATTTTGTTTGCTCGGGGGATACAGGTTATGACGGACTAAAAATAACTAAATTGCCGATGCTGAATCCGAATGCAGTGGACGCACCCCATCGGCATTTCGTAAATGACGACGCTCCGTCCGCTCCGTACGCTCCGATTCTGATCCAGTGGACGCGCAGCTTTAGGTAGTTTCCCACCTCGATGTCCCAAGTTTGTGTCATCGATAAGCCCTAGCGCACAAGCGGCCAGTCCGCAGCGGCCAGGTCGCGGCGGCCATCGAGATAGATATTAGATACCATAGTATGAAACCGCCATAGACCACACCATACTCTCGATGGCCGCCGCGACCGGCCGCTGCGGCCTAGCCGCTAGTACGCTATTGGGCTAAGGCGACACACTCGAGTGCACTCCACAGAGCATGATGCAGTATCGCGACACCTCTCAGTACTCTAATATAGGTATATACAGGATGTAACAAACCTAAGTGATACACCCTGTATAGGTAAGTAGGTGCTAGCATCATCCATACTAATATTAAAAATGCGAAAGTGTGTCTGTCTGTTACCTCTTTACGCCCTAATAGCCGAACCGATTTTGCAGAAATTTGGTTTGGAGATACTTTGAGTCCCGGGAAAGGATATCTAAGGATACTTTTTATGCAGAAAAAATGTACGGTGCCCGAGCGAAAAGCGTATTTTGCTGTTTGCACAACGGAGTTGCGGGCGTTATCTATACCTAGTACCTAATATTATAGTTTTCTTGTACACCTTTAAAATATTCGGATTATGTTTAGTTTTATCCTACTTCCTACTTGTCCTACTTATAATATAAAGGCAAAAGTTTGTTTGGATGTATGGATGTGTGGATGTATGGATGTATGGATGTTTGTTACTCTTTCACGCTAAAACTACTGAATGGATTTTAATGAAACTTTACAATGATATAGCTTATACATCAGAATAACACATAGGCTACAATTTTAACCGACTTTCAGAATGGGGGAGGTGTTATGTTCGTTTTTTTATATTCAACGATTACTCCGCTGTTTATGAACCGATTTTCAAAATTTTTCTTTTGGTGTACAGAGTATCATCCAAATTTGGTACTATATTCACAAAAGTGGTGATCTGATGAAGGGATCCAGAAGTAATCGAGGGAACTCCTTAAAATTTATATGGAAAGAGGAAACATGTGGTGACTTTGATTTCGTGAGAAGTATTCTAAGCATATGCTACCAACAAGTAAGATTTTGCACCAAGGTATACCATGGTTCGGAAGGTGCTGAGAGAACTCCTGATTCTTTATAGATACATAAGTTTGGGAGTTTCGGCGTTGTTTTAAGAACGGAAAGCATAATATGCTACTATGAAAATTACATTCATCATATTCATCATCATCACTATCATATTATACAATGCATCGCCCCATGATTATGACCCTATTATTGGTACTTTTCTTAGTCTTTTAGATCGAGATTAGATTTTGTCAATCGATTTAAAAACATCTAAGTATATTAAGATTATAAACCTGAAGAGTGAAGGTTATATAGGTATTATCACGCTGAAACTAATAGGACCGAAGAAACAGGGGAAAAATGTGGTTAAAACGGGGAAAATTATAAGAAAGGGTTTATCTCACGAACTACTGAAGCAATTTTTTATGTTATTTGGCACAGATATATAGAGTAGACCACGTGAAGGGACATAATTAAGCTTTTTTGTTGCGGAAAAAAGTACGGTTTTCGTAAAATTACTAATTTACGCGGGCGAAGCCGCGCGGGACATCTAGTAATTTATAATATGATAACTTTTGAAAACACCGATTTATTCTTCTGCCACAATAAATCTTCTAAATACATTTAAATGTTAAATACGCCTAGATACGTGTTGTTATTTATCTGGGTGCACGGTAGTGCACCCGCCGAGACGAGCCAAGCGAAGCGCAAGGGCACTACCTACCTTTTCTCGAAGTGTTTCGTCGTTTTTTTTTAACCCTCATAGAGTTGGTTTCCGATGTACCAGATATTTCATATTCTCAGGATGTAATGTCTATAATAGAATAATTAAACATACAAAGTCTCAATTGAATAGCTCTAATACTTTTGATTTTATTGATATCTAAAATACACCGATTTCGTCACTGACATACTGACTCACTGACACACTGATGATCATCAAAATGTTTGGCTACTTCCTGAAGTGCTAGAAAGCTGAAATTTGGAATGTGATCTAAGTTTAGTATACAACCAACAAAAAAAAATCATAAACTTATAACTTTCGCCCCCCATCCCCCAAAATGGGGTAGGTGGAGGTTTATATGAGAATTTCACCAATTTTATGAATTAGGACAAGAGTTTACACGGGACTGCCGCCAGTAACTAAAAAAAACATTTAAATAAGTACTTACAAGAACTAACTTACAAAAAGAACTGAAATCCCACCAAAAACATTTCTTGTAAAATGTAGCTGAGACAACCACATAAGGTTTACCCTGTTACCCTGTGAAAAAGATATCAGATCTCATGTAGAGCCAAGCTTTTGAATCCACACGGCCTAACTCTACTGCCCCTTACTTAAACAAATTCTACATATCAGTAAATATGTATGGCTCGGCTGTTTTGTTACTAACTTCAGATCAGAAACTAAATATTCGCATCACCTCCACGACGGTGGCGAAACGGCGAAGCCATACATAGTAACTGGTATGTAGAATTTGTTTAAGTTTGGGTCAGTAGAGTTAGGCCGTGTGGATTCAAAAGCTTGTCTCTACATGAGATCTGATATCTTTTTCACAGGGTTAACCTTATGTGGTCGTCTCGGCAACATTTTACAAGAAATGTTTTTGGTGGGATTTCTTTATTATGAAAAGTGGTATTAGATATACTATTTAATATTTTATTGACTTACACTTTTGAAAATTATCACCAATGATGTTTTACTAATAATATCATTGATTATCAAAGTATATTTTACCGATTGCATGTACTCGTAAGTTACAAAATATAGGTAGGTATACTTAATATTAGGTTAATATTGAATAGCCTACCAATACAATTTCGTTAAAAGGTTAAAACCATCATCCCTACATCCTCACAAAATATAAAGTAGTTCTAAAATTTAAAGACAAAATTATATTAAGTATTGTACTCTGTAGTCGATTGTAGAAGTTAACCACGCTAAAGCTGCAGAATAGACCCATCAATTGTCTTGTCGCTAAGTTGTAATAGAGACAGCGAGATGGAAGGCATGAATTAATATTAATAGAGCGGCCGTGTATGTACCGTGTTTGACTGTATGACTGTGTTCGACCGGAGGCTGGCCCCTAATTGCTGCACTAACTAGTCTGTGCCCTCAATACGCACCGCGCCCGCCACCCCCTAAGGATACACGTTTCCTTGCCGATTGCGGTTCATGGTCTAAAAAAGTACAATCATAGTGCTCTCCGGCGCGGAACGCACTGTCCTCATTTGAATACAAACGCAGTGCGCGTGCGCACACACCCTTAACGCAGCACAGTTAATATCCCCGCAGAGGAATCTCGATCCTAACCGCGTGGGCGCAGAGATCAAAATCACCGCGCGCGCGCGACTACGTGCCCTCTTTTCGAAGTCAAAAGAAGAGGGATTCTCGCGCGCTAGAACGGGAGGGCGATACGGGCGAGGAGGACGGAGGACGTTAAGGGCATTCACCCCGTACCCCGTGGGTTGCGACTAGCGGAGCTACGAATGATGTACAAGCACATAGATGCCTTTCTCTATTTAGGTGCGCACGAGTTTCGAAATAGTGGCCGTGGAAGTTTTTGTTGGGAGGTGGATCCTGTTTGGGTTGCGTCACGGCCGCAGGTGGCTCCTCGCCGCTCGCAGCCCGGGGACACCTCTCGAGACCCCTCGGCCGCCGGATTACCAATAGCCAACACTCGAGATTACTTCACTATATTTGTGTTATACTCTGATTGCAATGCAATGGAGTAAATCTTTTCATAATCCCTTGCGCAATCGAGTAACGGGGAAAACTTTATGTCCGATAAAAATATTACGGATTTTATGTTTTATGTTCAAATTAATACTTAATTGACGGTTTAGTAACTACAATATTGTATAATTTGTTTAGTAATATCCGACTAAACGATTTTAGCGGGAACGTTCGATTCTAGTTGACTACCGTCAACCTCATTAGGTTCTCACTCAGTTTTGACTCCAGACATAGGGCGGCTTTCTACAAATTAATAAACTATGAAATTACGTCATACAACTTATAAGTTATAACAAGATATCCGTTGGCGAATTTATAATAACTTCCTCCTTCTTGGAGTCCGTTAAAAATCTTGTAAGCTCAGTTTGGCCGCGGTCGAGCGTCTTTTGACGTCAATGACTACGAACCGTAGTCCGTAGATCCAATTTTTTACGATAAAATCATCTAATTACAAAACCACTTACTAAATCATAACTGTACCAGAATCTCGGTTCAAAGGAACTAATTTGTTCTGTACAAATGGCGGATGAGAAAAAGATGTTTGTGGGATCTGTGGCGCTACGAATTTTGTAGAATAAGTTTGTATGATTATAAAGTTAGTCTTGTGATTTACAGTAACTAAATATTATTATTGTGTAATTTAAATGCCTCTTATATGAATAATAGCCCGTAATAATAGAGTTGTTAAAGAGTTATAACTCTAGTACTCTCTTGCATTGTAAAAGTTCCAAACACGTAAAAAAGCTAAGTTTCGTTCATAAATTATGCGCGGGCTAATTTTGTGATTACCTAATCTTATCTACAAACAACATATAAACTTCATTAAATACGACTTCATGTTATTCAAGATTGATTTATGTATTTTAGATATTATGTGATTTTCGTTTGCAAATATGCCCTGGTCGATTTTAGGCCCATTTGCGCCAGTGAGATAAAAGCTAAGAAAATATTGAAAATATCATGTCATTTATTCTCTCATTCTTCGTATTTATGAAGGAAAAGGCTTGACCAACGATGAGCAATGGGGCTCCTATAGCTATGGTACAGTTCCCATTGACTTTATTACTATTTACATTTTGTAGGACAAACCTAATGTCTTCCTATTAAGTACAGATTTTGAGGCATATCCCTCTGAAGAAAATCCAGCCTTCACACCTACCCCAGAGTCTTGGGCAAGGGTCGGCAAGTAATTTTAGGTGGGGTCCAGATACTGTGGGAAATTTTTAACGAGGTCCAGAAAAAAACACACTTGTAGCTTAAAAATATTGTGTTAATTAATAATGGTATTAGTTACGTATAGCTTATCTATGTATTAATTGGTATTTGGTATAAAATACATTACAATATTTCGCGGTCCGAGATTCCACCTTTCGCGGTCCGCATACGGACCGCGGTCCGCCTGTTGCCTACCGCTGGTCTAGGGCATTAATTCTGGGTCTAGGGCCACTCTCTGGATCTTAATTAGTTTAGACCCATTCCCGATAAAAATGTGTTCTCACGGCTTATATTAACAATATTTCGTAAATTGACTTCATATGTACGGCCATCATAAAAATTAAGACAATTTCCTGCAAATATATCGTATTTTTGTTTTCGATAAATTATCTTAATAGGTACTATCAGAGAAGTTGATTCATAGGCAGATGTGAGATGGCGGACCTATGTAATTTGGTCGCGTTGTGTGAAACCCAGCCGAGATCACGATTATTGAATTGACATAATTCGACCAAATGACGTAGGTCTGTCAACTGCCTGTGAATCAATTTCTTCGATGGTACATCACTATAAATTGCAGCTGAGTACCGATATCAACAGGACAACACTATACAACACATATTTATATCATAGCAATTTTAATTTCCTCTCTCCGGAGGTGGACTATTATGCAGTAATGGACACTGGCATAGCTGTATCTCATACTGAACAGGGAATTGTCATAAACTATATAACGACATTATAAAACTCAGAGTAATTGGTGCATAAGAAAGAGAAAATTCTTTTTTATTGATTTGTAAGCCTAGTATTTCAAGTTACCGCTAATTCGGTTTAATGTTTTAATTTTTAATTAATAATAATATTAAGTCGCTATGACTAGTGCAATTATTCACAGCCTCCCTTTGGTTAACATTGCTACGTCGTAAGTCGTAACAGCCTAAGAATCGACATACTAGAATTGGTCCATTGGGATAATAGTCTGATATTCGACGTACTAGAATTGGTCCCCTCACCCTTTGATACCTTCTCACCTCTGGGATAAGTGTTAAAGACTTTATTCGGACTCAACTGCTGCTTTTTCAATATACCTTGAGGTATGCTAGGCTCCAGTGGCTCTATATCTCAACATTCCTGACTTTATGAGAGAATACGGTTTTAGAGATTCGTAGATCTGATCTCCATGCCTATGGTATTTTTTTAAATACTCTACAAAATACACAGCGAGAATCTAACCAATATTTTAATGAAAATAGCTGTAAATACGAGCACCAAAATCAATTTGACTTATTAAAATTCAAAACACCGGTATTTATAAACGTGACGCTTTTCAATTAGGTCATACGGGCACAGGAATGAGTAATTTTCATGTAGGTAGTTTTCCATGGATATCGATTTTGGTGATAAATTATTGTTTTTGTACATCGCTCTTATGGGGAGGTGATAGGGTTTATAATCGTCTGGCAGGGAAGGACTGAGGGTGGTGCCTCCCTGATAGCGCCCGCATCGCGCAAGGGGGATGATGCACGTAGATTTGTTATCGGCCAATATGTTAAATCGCGATCCACTTTATGCAGGTAATATTTAACGATACACATAGATATAACGTGTGTATCTACTTTAGTGCTTCACTACATAATGATTGTCTAGACTCTAGTTTATTTATTGTAAGGGTTTTTAATACTACATGTTGCCTGAGAATTTGTTGTGCCGAAATTCTGTAATCAACTGGAAACAGCACATTATTTTGGGATGAGAGATGTACTTTTCGGGGACTTAAAGCACGGAAGAATATATATTTTTACCGTGCTTAAAGTATATATTTTGTGCTATTTTATCAAAAACGGTTAATTCGGTAAAGAGTGAGGAATTCCCACGTTCTGTGTATGTCTGTCTTCTTATCTGCCAGACCTAAAACTGGCTGAAAGAATTTCAGGCATGCAACTCTTTCAGACTCCCTCGAACTTTCATCTAGACTGAAGCTCTCGTGCTCGTAGCCAAACTTACCTGTCTTAAAAAGCCAAATGCCGATCAACAATACTTAACCAATTCAACTTCCCAGCTTAAAAGCGAGAAACCAAAAAGAAAAATCAGGGGTTAAGGAACTCTGCCTTCATAAAAATGCATGTCTTCAATCTGCATTAAATATTTAAAAGACACTTAAAATAAAGTCAAGTGAATTTATTGGCGCCAATAAGGGCCCTCGCCCTCCGATCGTTATAATCCCCTGGGGAGTTGTGAGTGCGTTTCTGGCTTCCTGCAAACTATCTTCAATAAGTGACTATTATCTGCCCTATAGGCCCTGACACATTTTGTTATGAGATGTGTTTTGTGATTTCTAATATCATGGTCAAATATCGAATGTACTAAGACAAAAGCAGTAGGGTGAGTCAGTGATCACCAAATCACCCATGTGATAGATTTTTTTTTATCGAAATCCAACTGTTAATATTGGGGAGATGCATGCAGAATCCCTTATAGACTTTTTTTCATCTTAATGCGTCGGATCGTTCCCGCTAAAATATTGAAAAAAAAAAAAAAAAAAAAATCGCATACCGAATCCATTGAGTTATTTCTATGATTTTATTTCCAGCTCCGAAAAATGAAGCCCTATCGATTTATACACAGAAAATAACATCCAAAATAAACTCGAAAATTCTCGGAACCGTCATGGAATGTACAAGCTCGAAAATCCCAACAAAGAGGGACAAAAAAGACCCAACCGGTCAACCCCTCAGTAAAAGGAGCAAAACTACCCGTTCCCAGGCGCTCCCTCCGCTCTTCGCCTTTTTGTACCACACAATTAGAACCTATATGTAATTATAAGAATCAAGTTTTCTTGTCTGTAATGTTTGATTAATAAGGAACTTAAGAAGAACCTGTAAGAAATGATTTTGTATTCGGTGCGTAAGAGCTGGCATAAAATTAAATGAGAACGCGCCAGTGCTATATGTTTGGTAGTATTTCAAAATGTATAACTAACTATACGAGTATATCCAATTATCCTTACTAATATTATTAATGCGAAAGTGTGACCGTCTGTCTGTCTGTCTGTTACCTCTTCACACTCAAACCGCTGAACCGATTTTGCTGAAATTTAGCATGGGGATACTTTGAATCCCGGGAAAGGATATAGGATAGTTTTTATCCCGGAAAAATGTATGTGTTGCGGAGTTGCGGGCGTCATCTAGTATTTCCTAAAAACGTGTTAGATTGATAATTATACAATGTGTCCCGACACCGGTGTCCGATCCTTTAATGTATGTATGTATGGCATATTTTATCGACAAATTGGGTTACAAATTTTTTCTCCCTCTCACGATTGTAAAATGGCAGCTATTTTAGTTTTTCTCGGGCTTTCACACTAATCTGACCCTAACTTCTCATGTAAATACCTAAAGATAAAAAAGATCTCATTTGATAGCTAAACTTCTGTACTACGCTCACACAGGCAATATGTTATGAATTTCGTGGACTCAAACAAAGAAAAACCTAAGTTAAAGGAAAAAAAATTGTGTATTTTTTAATAAATGGCTTTTTGTGGAAAATCTAGCGCATTAAACTGGTTCTTTTTTACTTTAAAAAGATAGAACAGGTTAAATTTCAATATTGCTATTCTCTAAGTCAGATAGTTTAGAAGTTATAACGATTTTCTTATGAGTATTGGTCAGATTAGTATGAGAGCCAGAGAAAAAATTTTTTTTCAAAGGTTAGGGAAAAAAAAATTATAGGCAATTTGTCAATAAAATATGCCATACATAACATTAAAGGGTCGGACACCGGTGTTGGGACACATTGTATAAGTAATAGCCGCACAAAATGGGTATCTATGTTTTCAGTTTAGTAGTACCCACTATTCAAGATCCGCGTTTTCCAATGTGCCAGACAAAGCCAAGCAGACCTTGTATATTCGATTTTAAAACATTTCTATTTCTAAGGGAGTTTGAGCTTATTTAAATAATAAGAACTCGTAGCAGACCTTGTATTTTTATTCGCTGTATATTAAGTTATTCGCTGTTTAAATATCCATCCATATTAATATTATAAATGCGAAAGTAGACAATAATAATAACTCCCACACCGGTTTCGGTGACGGTGGCTGGCTTCATTGAAACCAGGCCAGTTACGCAGGAGTAATTTTATAGTGCCCAAGTGTGTGCGCAGTACACAAGAGCACTTTCTATTCCTTTTACTCTCACAACTCAGTGGGACAGACGACCGACACGACTGGCGAGAGATCAGGCGCAGGACCGACTTTTTACATGCTCATCTGACGCATGGATCATCTTACTTGTCAGATAATCAGGTGATCAGCCTGCATTGTCCTAACTAAACTTGGAAATAACATGTTTCCAACACGGGAATCGAACCCACGACCTCCGAGTCAACAGCCACGCTCTAAACCACTGGACCACGGAGGCGTTCAGCGTCTCAGACAAAAAAAATTTGGAATGGAGATACTTTGAGTCCCGGGGAAGGACATAATAATCATCCTGGAAAAATGGTCGGTCCCGCGCGATAAGCGATTTTGGCCCAACGGAGTTGCGGGCGTCATCTAGTTTTTATTATTAAGGGGTATAAGTTTACTTAATAAGTAACTGTAGCCCTAGCACGGCGACCAGTGGAAATGCGAAAGTATAGACAAACTGTGGACATAAACTTATGCCGTTCCGATCTTTTTTCGTTCCGAAAATTAAATTAAAATGCCACTTTATGACAGACTACAGTCCTAAAAATTTAAATAATATCCTACTTTATGACATATACTATAGTCTGTCATAAAGTGGCATTTTAATTGAATTTTCGTCGGTCGCGATTAGCCGCGGTAAAGATCGGAACGGCACCTTAAGTTTATGTCCACTGTTTGTCTATACGTTCGCATTTCTACTGGTCGCCGTGCTAGGGCGGCTGGTACAGTAACTATGATTTAGTATATTAGTGTATGTCGGCGGGCAGTGGAGCGGAGAGTGGAGAGAGTATGAATGAACGCTCCCCCTGTACCCACGTGACGCGCCGCGACGCACCGTGAGTCGTGACGCACACCGAGTTATACGCGTACTGGAAACGACAAAAAGAATTGAAGAGGTTAGTGGAAGAACCAAATAGGTAACATTTTATAACATAGGGACAATTACTCATTTTTTTCCTTATAGTTTGAATAAAACTTGTAACTTATCTACTTCATCATCTGGCTAATACATCTGGACACACATAAAATCCACAGTTTTTTTTTAATTTCAAATCATTTAAATTCCGCCCCTAAAGCCTACATTTATGCAAAAAAAGCAAATTTTTAACAGTTACTTACCTGGTTCTTCCACTCACGTCTTCAATTCAGAGACTAGCAGACGGGGGAACTACTAGTCTGAATTTTTGTAAGAGAAAAGGGAATTTTTTATAGGCCGGCAAAACACATGCAGCTCTTCTTATGTTGCGAGTTTCCATGCAGATCGACGGTAGGTGCTTACCATCCGGTGACCCGTTTGCTCGTTTGCCCCTTTATTTCATCAAAAAGGGCCACAAGATGTTTTCGGGGATCATAAATTAGCAATAGGCCGGCTTGCAATTTATGTCACATGTGGAAACAAGAAACACATTGTGATTTGTGATTATCTAGATTTGGAGTATTATCCCTTGTTATATATACGTTGGTGTAATCTCATACAGCTATTACCTCCAGGTATGAAATATACGTGACACATCATTTCATCAAAATCGCTTCAGCCATTTCGGAGGAGTTTCGCAAAAAACACCGAAACAAAAAAAAAAATGTACTGTATACTAGACATTTTAATGATCCCTAAAATTTCATATTATTATGTGTAAAAGGTATAATTTTGTATTGGATTTATATTTTACTACCAGTCACAATATGAAAGTAGGATATTACCTATATTTTATAGCATATAAAACAGTGTTTGAAATAATGAAAATTTTGATTATTATTGCTTATGAGATACTACAAATAATCTGAATATTAGCCACAATAATAGTAAATTGTAAAATCTTATTTTTCTGTGTGGCACTATAATATATAAATTACAATTTACAAGTGTATACTATCAGCCTTTGTTTACATAGAGTAGGCATACTAACATACGTGTGGCACTCGAGGACTGCCGCGGTAAAGCTATTGCATAACATTTTAATTTTTTATCAACTTATGCAATTATAATTCGCATACGTCAAGTCGCACGCACACTCAGTCGCCAAAGTCTGCCGAACTGAAACGATGTTAGACGATGCTCAGCAACGCCGCACCGCTGTGCCGGTCGGAGCCCGCGATAAAAGCTATGCTTAAAAATTATTTTGATATCAGGGGTGTCCGAGGGATAAGCTAAATCTGTCTAGGAACCTACAACGAAATATAATGAAGTTTTATGGATGTTTATTATGATATGATACCTATAAATGTCGACGGCCGATCTAGATCTCTACATCTATGTTAACCGCGAGCACTTGTCGTGCGACACCGACGCGGCGCGATAACCGAGGGGTTACAGGCTATTACACCGGAGATGTTAGAAATAAACCCCATTACTAAAAAATATCCCACCAAAAACATGAAATGTAAAAAGAGAGCCAAACCTATATTTCTGTTGTAATAAATTTTCAGATCAACTTAGTGAGTGACAAAATGTAGTAACTTCGATCATCCGAAACTATAGCTGGGTCATTTTAAAATTACTACATACTACAAAGTTACGATAGGTGTACCAGAATCTGATGGCAATTTTAGACAGCAGATTTTCAAAAAATATCCTTGATCATTGGATAAATTTTTATATTTGCATGTTTAACACACAGAATCAGCCACTAAAAGAAAAAAAAAAGGATCAAAATGTTTTATTCCAATTACCCCGGTATTGCTAGAGTCAATTTATTTTCTCACTTTTTGCCACCAGATTCTGGTAGACCTATACATACTATATTAATAGGTAACATTTGACAGTTCATCAAAATTGCACAACGTAACCTTGTAGCGACGTGCATAAAAAATAAATATTTTCGTTTTGTTATAACTGCAAAATTGATTAACTTTTTTCAATTACGATTACATATTTACTGTAAAGATGACCGATACGAATTATTTAACGATTTGCTTTCAGTGATAAACAATTCTAAACGTAATATACAAATTCTGATCTTAATAATTGTACGTCATTACAATGTTACGTCAGCTGATCTTTTTTCTTTTTAAACTCTTGGGATGTTACTCTAAAAATCGAAAGCGAATAAGTAGAATCAGATGCATTAATTGTATTATTGATTAATTGTAACGAAATATCCCCATAAATTAATAACCACGTTGTGAAAAGTTACACATATTTATGTGAAATGAATAATGATAATACTAAATTTAAGAGTTTTGATATTTCAAGTGAATAAATGCAATTTTTCTTGTAAATTATGTACTTGTCTTATTTTTCTCCTTGAATTTACAGAAGAAAAAGTAATAATGGGCAGGAATTCGTCTAATGGTTTTATAAATATCATATAAAATTCAAATATTTTATTTCAAGTCCGTATCGATTTATTCGTTTTGAATTTTGATCGATGTTTTTAAGCAGCTCACTATGGAGATTAATCTGACAGACGTCAAATGTTAACTATTAGAATGACCCGACTGTAGTAAAGTATTTATCATAATGTCATGTGATTTGGAGATAAGGCTAACTAAGAGCAAGTATCAAAATACTTGCTCTTAGTAACCGAAAATCTAAATTCCTAGCTTTCTTAACATCGAAGAAAGGGAACCCGCGAACCGCTTCGAGAAAGTATGGTACGGCTGTGCCTTTGCTCTAGACTTGGCTGGGGCACTGCCGTGCCTCCAGATATACGCAGCAAATAACTATACAAGGTCTGATTGTCTATGTCTGGCATGTTTGATGTTGGACAATCACAAGTTACATGAGAGGCAAAGACATTGAATAACCAACATACTAAATGTTAGCAAAATTAATTAGTAATTCGTCAAAAACAGCGTTCTTTCCCGAAATTGTAAAAAAGTAAAAACCCATACTATTCTTTTTAAACCCCCGACCAAATATAGGTGTTACTAGTTTGAAGTGTCTGTCTGTATGTGAATGTATGTGTGTCTGCCGGTGCATCATAACATCTAAATGGATGGACCGATCTTGATCTAGTTTTTTGTGGCTGGACAATATGGATTTATTTAATACTTCCTTTCCAGAACATAGAGCACTTTTACATCTTTATCGAAATCAGTTCAGCGGTTTTACTGTGAAAGGTAAGACCGACAGATAAACAGACAGACACAATATTACAATTAGCATGGATTCCTTTAGGAACTTCTTTCTATCGGCATTTTAACGGCTCCTTCCTAATTCAAATTCTTTCCGTTAATATATTTCCGCTTAGATTCACTCTACGCGTACATGGGAAAACTTACTGGACTTAAACAACCCCTATCACTTGCACCCTCGCAAATTATTTAATAAAAAACACTTTCACCACTGAATGAGCACCCTTATAGATTGACTTAATTTATTTAATTCCTGCACAGGACTTATGCGGGTGGGGTGAGTCAACCCCTGTTTACCCCATTAAAAACCGTTTAAATTGGTTAAATTGATGCTTTTGTTTTGATAGTATCGGTAAACATCGGTGTTTGCTCTATTTAAAAGATGTCTTTTAAAAAAACAGATACAATGGCCGAATTTTCACGTTTTCGGCGACTTCGCTGTGAGCGAACAAATACACTGCGGAACACTTTTTTTTTTCCCGAAAAGAGATAGACTTTGCTAAAAGGTATGGAGATTCTGAGTACCGGGAATGGACATAGACTCTTTATCCCGGAATAATGTACGGTTCCCGCGCGTCATTTAGTTTATTTTAAAGGTTATTAGGTGTCGACTGTCGATACAACATTCGGCCACAATCGGCTGACTGTATTATCTGCAATGCCAGTTGCGGTTGAATGTCTTCGGTCAGATTTTGGTTCTCTTCGCTCAATATTGTCGTCAATCGTCATACTCGTTGTACAGTGACTAAATATTAGTCATACCTAGCTATGAATTAACTAAGGTGTACTGGGCGAATAGAGACGGTAGCGGTCATTACCCCCTGTCAAAAAACTTGTCATATTGCATCATCTCTTAGGTATATATAAAATTCTCGTGCCACAATGTTAGTTACCGTACTCCTCCGAAACGGCTTAACTGATTTTTACCAAATTTTATATGCATATTCAGTAGGTCTGAAATTCGGCTACTGACTAATTTTTATATTGATAAGTGCATTTGTTGAATAAATAATAGTAAATGATTACAACTCGAGACTGACGGCGACCATTGTTTGTGCGACGGAATAGCGATGGACGTTGCCTTGGTGCCATACTTATTTAGTCACTACAATAAATTAATAATATGGGCGAAATACTTTATATGGCAAAACAACGTTTGCCGGGACGCTAGTTTTCTATATAAACCGCGATTGACAATGAAGTATCAGATGTTCCTAATCTAAGGGCGATATCGTATTTTGCATACTTACTCTTATACTTACTCGATGTAAACTGAATATGAAGCATATTACTTCGAGCTCATAAAAAGTTGGAGATTATCATTCTAATAGTTACCGAGAGGTTTTCCGATGAATCTATAATAATATGTGTCTTTATAAGAGGTCAATTTTATTCTTAAATATATTCTAAATACAGTGCGAACATTTTTTTTATTTAGCGCCTAGACTAAAAAGGTCAATGAGCGCTACGCCTCGATTCGCCGAGTACACTTTAGTAGAGTATCAATTCTAACAAAATTAATTTGATCTAATATAGTTTCAATTTTTTGTTTGAACATCAAAATGAATTAAAAGGTGTTTAGTAACTAAAAAGTTAAATAAATAATTTTAGAAAAAAATATGTTGGCAAGTGAGCGGCAGGAAATCTGTGGGTCATCCCAGATACCGCTAAAGGGATGAATGAGGTAGCTGAGAAGAAGCTGGCAAGATGTACAGAAATGAACAAAATTGCGTACTCTTCTGTATCCAATCAGAATTCAGGATTTAAGACTCCATTAAAAACGCTACGTCGCAATAAGAAACTTACTTAATTTCAGAAATTTGCATTTTTTTTTACATTGGCTGATTACGGAGCAAAAGACAAAATATGTTCAATTCCTTCAGAACTCTGGAACACTCCAAATATGTTTTAATTTAATTAAAGGAAAGAGCGGTGAATTCCAACATACAAACGAGTCCGGAATAAGAATATCTCTATCAAGATCTCAGTGCTACGCGCAGCTACGTGTGTAGCAAATCTCTAAATTTAATTTTAAAGTTTTTTTTAATATCATTAAACAGCCTGTGGAAGTGATAAAAATACTTGTCACATGATTATACGTAGAGTCTTGGTTAAATATTAGTAGATGGAACATGGAGTTATTAGAAGGCTGAAATAATTATTTTCAAACAAAAAATTAGTGTCCGACCGAAACTGATTTTTCAGCCGAAACCGAAACCGAAACCGAACTTTCGGCCCTACTCTCAGTTTCGGCCGAAACCGACACCGAAACCGAAACTTGATAAAATATTATTTAAAATTACGATTATTTACTGAAATTTACTGTTTTTTCTTACATTTATTAATAACACTGTTATATTGATTATGATTTATGTTTATTAATAACATCGCCAATAACACAATCGAAACAGTAACACAAAAGAAAAAGTTCCAAATTGGATTTTTTACTTTTTGTGACATTTCTTAAAATAATTATTATTTATCTTAGACTCGAATTTGTTCCCTAGAAACTTTTCAGTACAGTAAAAACATGAGCAGAAGTTATTTCAAGATATTTTATTTAGATATTAACGACGTACTACCAGGGGGGTGTCACT
Organism: Cyaniris semiargus; assembly: GCA_905187585.1. Classification (NCBI taxonomy): domain Eukaryota; kingdom Metazoa; phylum Arthropoda; class Insecta; order Lepidoptera; family Lycaenidae; genus Cyaniris; species Cyaniris semiargus. The sequence goes on along the minus strand of LR994554.1, from coordinate 7,067,039 downwards.
ACGCCGTTCCGCCGCCGCGCTACAAGTACATACCGAGACTCCCCGATGTCGGGGCGATTCAATGGTTGCCACTTGCCACCGTACGTACTGACCGGCCGTGGCGCACGCGCGCCCAGTACAACTCATTTTACGTCGCAAACGCGTCTCATAAATCATAATATTTTAATTGGCAAAAATAATATTATGTATCCAAAAAAATACTGCATTGCAGCCGATTGTCGGAATAATGAAAAAAAAAAATGGCAATTGTGAGTTTTTCTTGGTTCCGGCAAGTGAGAAAGATAGCGAAAGGTACGGTATTCATTACTCATTTATATCTACTGTCATGGTACCTAAATCTTCACAAATGTTTTATAATTATGCTTATTTAAAATAGGTGGTAGGTACGTCAAAAGAAAATCACGTGTCGTGTCTGTGTAAACTGATTTATATGTTCAGTATTCATTTACCTAATAGGTAGGTATGTAAAACAGTTTTCGCATGTAGCTTACGTGGTATTTATACCTACTTAATAATTATGTTGGGATTCGAATATTTATAATATTTCGAATATTTGTTCCTGGGTCATGAATGTTATCTATAGGTATAATAATGTGTACTAGACTGGTACCTAGCGATTATTCTTACATAATTTTCGACCCCGCGCCATAGAATAAATAAAAGTGCAAGCGCTAAGTAAATATCATAAACAGCATAAATCTGATAGTATAATAGGTACTTAATTAAAGTATTGACAATAATACTTAGTGACAGCCCTATTTTCGGAATATTACACACAATTAACTCTTGTCCCGGTGATATGTTCATCATTTTGGGCGACTTTAATCTCCCACATATCGACTGGGATCCACAGGGGAACCTTGCAGCCTGTGAAATACCACTCAGTATAGCTCAAACTAATTTTACAGACACCCTACTTCAATGTGACCTTACTCAACGTAATCATGTTCGAAACGACAATAACAGGTTCCTTGACTTGGTCTTCTCAAATTGTGAACTCGAAATTACAGCCTGTCCCGATCCCTTAGTACCTGATGATATCCCCCACCATAAGTCATTAAATATAACTTTACCAATGAACCGAATTAGTCCTTTAAATAATAAAACTAGAACAAAATATTTTTATAACTCCGGTGATTACGACTTAATCAATAAAAATCTTTTTGAAATTAACTGGACCGAGTCACTTTGTAATAAACCGTTAGATGAAGCGTTAAAATACTTTTATGATACGTTGTTTGAACTCCGCGATTCCTATATACCCAAAAAACTTGTACGTCCAAATTCCTACCCCCCCTGGTATAGCTCCTCGCTCATCAAGGTATTAAAAGAAAAGCATAAATTTTTCCGCAAATTTAAGCTCTACGGGAATCAAAGTGATTACTCAACTTTCTCACTTCTCAGAAAAAGAGCTAAGTCTCTCGAAAAAACCTGCTATGACTCTTATATTAATAAGGTTCAAGAATCTATCACATGTGACCCTAGAGCCTTCTGGTCCTTCATTAAGAGCAATAAAAAGTCGACCACCTACCCTTCGTCTATGACTCTCGAGAATGTAACTGCGTCAACAGGGGACCAAATCTGCGATCTCTTCGCGACTCATTTCCATGCCAATTTTCTTCAGCCTAGCGCTAGACCCGTTGTTACCCCTCCTGTCATTAATCCGTTTAATAATAATAATTTTAATATAGGAAGTATCAATATTAACACCGAGGAGCTTCTCAAACTGTTAGAGACTGTAAACTTAAATAAAGGTGCCTAGTCGCACCTCTGAGTATACTCTTCGAACGGTCATTGAACAAGGGTCACTTACCAAACATCTGGAAATCAGCATTCATAACCCCAGTACATAAAAGCGGTGATAAAACCAATATTAAAAATTATAGACCAATTTCTAAGTTATGCATTTTTTCCAAAATTTTTGAACGCATTGTCTATAACCAGGTCTATACTGCACTACAAAATTGGTTCATCCCTGAGCAGCATGGTTTCCTGAGAGGACGCTCGACTACTTCGAATCTCCTTCTCACGTACGACTTTGTCAGCTCTTCTATGGATTCAGGCTACCAGGTTGATATTATTTACACCGACTTCAGTAAGGCCTTCGACCGAATCGATCACCGTCTACTCCTTGAGAAGCTCCACCAAGCAGGTATACACGGAAACCTGTTCCGGTTGTTCTCCTCATACATCAATAACCGCTCTCAAGCTGTGGCACTGAACGGATTCATCTCATCCTGGATGTCTGTCCCATCTGGTGTTCCCCAAGGATCGCTTCTCGGGCCACTTCTATTTGCGATATTCTTGAACGATGTGTCGTCCTGCCCATTCACGTTTTATCTTTACGCCGACGATACTAAAATAATAAAACGAATCAATGATGTTCAATTACTGCAGGAAGACCTTAATAGATTTTGTGAATATTGCTTTTTCAACAAACTAGACCTCAATGTTTCTAAGTGCTTCGTCGTAAACTTCAGTCGCAAACTCCTTACCTCTATTATTAAACATAATTACACTTTAAACAATCAGGCCCTATCACATAAGAAATCTATAAAAGATTTAGGTATAATTGTTGACTCCAAATTGCTTTTCGACGACCACATTGATCACGCTGCAAAGAAGGCCTCTAAGGCGCTTGGTTTTATTATTCGATCCTGCAAAGACTTCAGAGCACTCAAGCCGATCAAAGTTCTTTACTGCTCCTACGTACGCAGTATACTTGAATACTGTTCTGAAGTATGGAACCCTGTCTATCACACTTACATTTACAGAATCGAGTCAATTCAAAAAAAGTTCCTGAGATACCTACAATATAAATGTGGTGATAACCTTATCGACTATGATTAAGCTAGATGTATGAAATATCATTTTCTTCCCTTACAATACCGTCGCAAAGTCTCGGATCTTGTATACCTTAGCAAAATTATTAACAATCTCATTGACTCCTCAGAACTACACAACAAAATAACCATCAATGTACCCACCAGGTTTTTTCGCACATTTCTTCCTTTCCACATTCCACCCTTTAACACTAATTATCATCGCAACTCGTTCATTTGTAGGTCATCTGCCCACTTTAATGATCTCATTCGTGCTCACTCAAATATAGATGCTTTTTCGTTCAAACCTTCACACATTAAATTACTCGCAAATAAAGATTTCTTTTCTCCTGAATAATTGACCCATGTATCCATTTGGTATGGAACCAGTTCAGTGACCCATAGGTTATTTATTAATATAAAGTAAGCTAATGAAATTTTCTTAGCAATTATTGTGTATTATGTTACTATTTTATCTTCTGTTAACATACTCACTAAAATATTTCTTGAATGTAAAAACTTGTAAATGGCTGTTTGTTTTTAACTTAGTTATTATTGAGGTTTGTTTAGCTGTAAGTTTTTCTGTACAAATAAAATAAATAAATATCTGACAAGGTGTGGAAGCGAAAGGACCTTCACGCGGCGCCAGAGAGCTCAAAGTCGGCTGCTCGCGTGCGGTCAGTTTGTTTATAATACTTTTGTAGGCACATAAGAAGGCGGCATTTGTGAACATCAAAGCAGTGAGACTTCTGTACTTGTACTATTATCTATTCTGTGGTACTACTGAAAACACAATCAATTGCAGTCATATTCTTTGTATGGGAAACATGGACATGCAGTCTCACAGACCGCGGTTGAAGTTCAAAACGAAATTACTAACATAGCCCTCACTAATATAGACTATGGATCAGGATAGGACTCACACGTCCTCACAATTCACGAAGCTGAGGGATTAACGAGACCTTCGGTGATTATTATACAGACCAAGTCCCGAAACCTGGCGATCCATAATATCGTGCCTCATGCAGTTGTAGCTATATCTCGGCCCACTAACACCTGTATCTATTATATTGATACAGATAGAGACGCTGTAGCCAGCTTTATAAAAAGATCCCTGGAGGCGTCAGCCGATTGCATAAAAGATTACAATACGAAAATGGCTATCAAGGACAGAAACCACCAAGTCCTTGGCCACATAGCCGGTCGTGGTCCTCAGGAGTCGGCAAAAATGAAAAATTTATTAATTAATAAAACTTATAACACTCATTTTTTACTTCAGTTATAACATATTTACACATCTAAATATATTGTTATATAACTTAGATTAAAATTCAAGTGTGGACCCCGGACAGGTCAGTGGGTGAGTGGAACGACATGGTTCTGGCGATTCCACTGGCTGGCAGCTTTTAGGCTCAGCGCGGAACGATATCTCTTTAACACCCTCGAAACTCCACCTAGCTTGAGTGACCCCTTTCCACCAAGCCAATGCCACAACATCTACAGGCAAAGGATGGAGCATCATACGCGTTTTTCGCGTAACTTTCTGCCGCGCACTGTAAAACTCTGGAACAAACTGTCACCAGCAGTATTTTCGGACCTATACGACCTGCAAACCTTCAAGAAGAGAGCGTATTCCCTCTTAAAAGGCCGGCAACGCACCTGCAGCTCTTCTGATGTTGCGAGTGTCCATAGGCGACGGTAGTTGCTTTCCATCAGGTGACCCGTTTGCTCGTTTGCCCCCTTATTTCATTAAAAAAAATGGATATGGGCGAAACGCCCATAGACGGCCTAGATTGTAAATAAAAAAAAAACGAAATTACAAAGCGAACTTGCAGTTGGCGTCACATTTTTTGCTTCAGAAGACGTTTTGCCACTAGACCTGAAGATACTGAGGGCCGCAAGAGTGAAGCTTACGGGGAAGTGGGGTGGATACGATTCTATCAGGGTAGGAACGGTCTGTAAGACTACGCGTCCATAGTTAAAGATTAATTTTAAATGTAAATAAAACGCGTGGTCAAAGGAAAAGAATGATAAATCTCGTAAGCCATAGCCAATATGTCTAGTTGCTAACTGACGAACGCAATGTATCAACATTTATTTTTGTAATTTTTTATTTCTCATATAAGTGACAATAAAGATCTTTAAACCTAAACCTAAACCTATATCCTCCTATATTATCTCATAGTCAAACAAAATTATTAAGTAAATAAAGTTCACAGACAATAAAATCAATTAATCATAGCACTTATTTAATCATTTGTTTGGGAAAAATTGTTAAAATAAGAATATAGCACGTAATTCACTAACAATTACATATTTAAATAAACGTGCGTTTGTCGTTTAGAAATAAAAATCAACAATATAATGTTCGATAAGAATAAGTTTAGACGATTTAATGAAAATAAAAAGAAGTACTAATAAAAACTAAATACTTAGTGATTTGGCACATATTTGCAAAACATAATCTCAAAACACGATTAAATGGACAGTGGCGAACTGAGCCGGGGGCCTCGCCGGCAAGCAAGCACGAGTTAACTGCGAAGTTTACCGAGCGACGCACGAAAATTCACGAACACTCGAGTTTCGGCGGGGTCGAAAGTTTCGGCTATATTTTGGCCGAAACCGAAACTAAGGCCGAAACTAGATTTTTGGCCGAAACTGGCCGAAACCGAAACCGAAACCGAAATTTCGGTCGGTCACTACAAAAAATTGAAACCGACTTCCACAGTAAAAACAATATTAATATTCCTGTGAATAAACTAAGAAGTGTTAAATAATTCTTATTTTATATTAGTGCCTTTTTTAGGATTGGCCTAAGCCTTAAGGATATCTGTACTCAATCTTCATACTTTCGAAGTCGATACCAGCTAACATAAGTGTCTATGTCAAAAATCTCAGAAATTTTAGAAGCTGGTACCGACTTCAAAATTATGAAGAACTCCTTCTATTCGTATGACATTTCATGGCATCGTAGCACTGAAAGTCGAAAAAGATGTAGAGTAGAGAATTAGAGATGTGCCGACTAGTCGGTAAAGCCGACTATCCGGCCACTTTTGTAGTCGGCGCCTAGACGCGCGCAAAAAGCGCCGACTATCCAACTTTTTATTATTTACTATTATTGAAATTACATTTAAGAAAAACCTTGATTATTTTGAAATTAAATTAATTGTGTCTGAAATTACTCGCTGGTAAAGAAATATTTATGAAATTTACTAAATGTTTCACCACTTCCTGATAGAGTGCCGGATAGGCTATCCATAACTTATTTGACAGATTCTCCATACTCTATCTGTCAAGTTAAGCCTATCCAGCACTTATCAGGAAGTGGTGAAACAGGCCCTAAAACTTGTATCTTATAATACTTTGGTACAGAACAACATAATATCTACTTCAATAAACATTTGTAACGAAAATTTATTCTTATTTAAAATATAAAAGACTCGGATTTTGTATTAACAAATTTATAGGTAATTATTGAAGTAAGATTTCATGTTACACACGATGTACAGTAAAAAATATATCCTGAAAACCATCGACTGTATCATGACGATCACACGATCCGACACGTTCGCAGGCTGCGTATGCTGCGCAACCCGCGAATCAGCAGTAAACGAACGTTACGGAAACATCCGAAACCATGAACGGTTTGGCCGACTAGTCTGCCGATTAGTCGGCTACTTTGCAACCGACTAATCGGCTAGTCGGCTAGTCGGTCAAATTCATGATCGGCACATCTCTAATGTAGAGAGAGTTCATCTATACTTTGAGCTAGTTCTTTTAAGCTGCTGTGGTAGAGTTTTTTAGCTATAATCCACGTTTCCTAAAATTTTGAACTCAATTACTTTGGTTAAACTGGGTGTTAAAGTGAAAATAAACATTTTTACACCCACAACCTCGGGCCCCATAGACCACATTGTAACCGCATGGTAAAATATTAAAAACGGCTTTAGCCGTTGCGGTGAGAGCGTTTACCGACTTGGTAGATGGTATAAGGGTGGCTTCATGGGTCGGTACCTTCCGTCTTCGCTCTGATGAGCTACATTTAAACGTACATTACATTTGTACGATTTGCAGGACGATGCGTTGACACTTGTTCACTCACGTAATTATTTTACTAGTTTTTACTTCGGTTTTGATGTAATAGGAAGTTTTTCGTGGACCAAATGTGATAGTTTAAAGTATAGAATTGTAATCACGAAGTCAAAAGCTTATGTACCGACATGTTACGTTCTTGAATCTATTGATATTACATTCATTCAAATGTTGTGTGTAGCCTGGGCGCTATGATAGAACAAACATATAAATTTTAAGACAACAAAAACATTAATTACCCTCCCATTTGGCTTCAACGTAGTCGGGTAAATGACAAACAAACAAGTTTATAATAAAATTCACTATGCAACTCTACTAAAATGGCCGTATGCACCTACGCTTTTATTTTGTAACTGGCGGTTTATATTTCTTAAATCGTTTGAGTGTAACTGAGCTTTGATAATCATGTATGTATTCATGTACCTAATTACTTACTAACAAGGGCAGCAACGGAAAATTTTTACTAAAATATCTAATTTATATTTCGGTTAAATACGAGTTCTAAAATAAGTTGATTGAGTATAACTTGAACCTTTGTATTTTTAGTTAGGTTAAGTTAGTAGGTACCCAAAGATTAATTAAAATGAAGATTAAAAAAAAAATTGGATCTGTGCGGTAGGTACGTAAAAATTTATTAGCTCTATAAACCATTACCTATTTAGTTTAATAATATTACGTTTCAAGAAGGTAACTGTTTCTTTACAAAAGGGTCTAATTTGCTTTTTTATTATATGGAAAAGCGTAATTACATTTATATCACTTTTAAAGTTTTTAGGTCATTTGATGTTTTTCAAAACCATCTTTTATCTTCAAATTGTATAAACTTCCAAAAATAGACTTCCACAATCCACATTAAACAGTACATTAAAACAAGTATTTCATCTATATAAAAAATCTCTATTAAAGTACTTGACATACGTAATACCCATGATTCACCACCTTCCTTACGCGTACAGACTATATCCCTATTCCCTAGTCCTCAACTCTCAGCGGTTACGCTCTGTCGATCCCGCCTAGAGGACGTTGCCTAGAGAAAAAAGAAATTGTTCTAGAAATTGTATTTTCTCTGGTTCTGGTTTCTCAAGTGTATTGTGGTAAAGGAGTTTTTAACTCTGTGTGATGTATCGCTCAGTACGAAAAACACGTGTGACAAAAAGATCTTACCTAGTGACATTAAAGAATTTTTCCTTCTTTGCCACTAGGTAAGATAGTCCCTGAGGCTTCCTTTTTTACGAACATCTTATTCTTCAACGCTATTAAGATGTTACATTACGACACGCAGAAATGTACCTCGATCTAAGGAAAATCAAAGAAGCAAAATTTATTATGTCAAGTTGAATTATGTGTGTTGTATTAACACACTTCAAAGCATTATTGTCTAGTTTACTAATATTTATAATAATTTTAATATAGTGTAAAGCTATAATATTGTATAGTGTAATTGAATGCAGAAGCAGAGCAGCGCGCTTGTGTCAATCGCCTGTACCCAGTAATTGGGTCACGCGGCTGGCGACTGCCCTCTACACTAGCTCATCTGTTACATAATATAGGTAATGTACTCACTCATATACTACGCCTATTTACTGAATAGCTACATCCATAGTCCATACTTACTTACTATACTTACCAATTAATATTATAAATGCGAAAGTGTGTCTGTCTGTTACCTCTTCATGCTTAAACCGCAGACCTGATTTTGATGAAATTTGGTATGCTGATACTTTGAGTCGCGGGAAAGGACATAGCAAAGTTTTGCTGTGGAAAAATGTACGGTTCTCGCGCGATAATCTACTTTTGGCACAATGGAGTTGCGGACGTCATGTAGTTTCTAATGAAAAAAAAACAACAAGTTACAGTTTGGAAGTGCTATAGAAGCAGTGAAAACAAAACAAGAGAAACATTGTCATCGTGTTGTAGATAAAGGGGGATATAATTCTTCCTCTCTTCCACTACTATATTATGTCTACTCTTCCTATTATGTTACTAAATTTCAATCTGTTATATATATATATATGTGCTACTCTGCTGAAGTAGTTTTTACTTAAAATTTTAAGAAAGTTTATTAAAGCCAATTTTCATTTTATCTGATACCACGGAAGAAAGAACTCGATTGCTGTTGGAGAAGTCAATTGACGGAAATTAATTAATGATGAGGAAACTGAATAATTGATATTTTATTTAGGTTAGGACTAAGGTGGTAGATCTATCGTAGAGTCAACATTAGAGCAAAATATTATGTCGTTGACTAAACCGTAAAGTCGATTATTATCTAAATAAGTTTATGCCGCTATTAATTAGTTGGTTTCGTTTGTTTAGGTAGTAGTTACATCAGGAGGAACGAGAACGATACAAAACTTTAAGTCTCTCCAAAGAGGAGAACCGTATGTACAAACCATCTTAAGATTTTCTTATACAAAAGTACGTGCTCCGAACGATACCCTCCGTTTCAACCCTACCAATAAAAGAATAAAGTGCGTTCAATAAAAAGCAATGAAAAAAATCAAAACCAGTTCCCACTTCCCAGGCGACCCCTTGCATTAGAAGGTATTTCGAAACAAAGAAAAACAAATGGTGTCTTTGCCCTCTTAGCCCCTGCGCGGGCGCACGAAGGGCTGTGATTGCGGGGCGGGGGCGGGGGCGGGGGAGGGGGGAGGTCACCGACCCCGGGGTGGGCGCCCAGCGCGCGCGCCGCTTGGGTGACGGTCTGTAACGTCCCTCCGAGTATTTATAAAGATCTAATTTTCGCCCCAACTTGTCTTCGACGCGACTGCGAAATCACCCCACCGGTATCCCATAACGAATAGGAGTGTTTCCAATTACTGGTGCTGGCTACCGAGAAATTATGGAGCACACGTGGTGTATGTACTTAGATATGTATGGCACCACGTGTTCCGAAAAGTATCGAAGCTATAAGTATATAGCTTTAAGAAGTTTGTATTTTAAAATATGTTATGTAGTACTAAAGCACGTAGCAGTAAACTGACTGCCTGTACACATTGTAGCTCTGGAGATTTCTCTCTCTCTGTTTCGAATAAGTCGTAATCCACTTTAGAAACTCATGGACTAGGTAATGTTCACTTAACTTTAAGAAATTACAAAATTATTCAATAGAGGCCTTAATCCTTTTGGATACGTACGAGATAAAGGAGGGTGATCCTTTAAACATCGGCATATAGGTGCTGTCAAAAATTAAATAGAGAATGATCTTTATAAGACATTTAATACAAAAAAAAACCGACCAAGTGCGAGTTGGATTCGCCCATGAAGGGTTCCGCAGCAGCAATAAGGTTTATTTTTTTTTATTATTCGTGGATTTTTATGAAATTAAAAGGTTATTGATTTATTTTTATATTTCAGTCGATTTAATGAAAGTTAATTTAAGGTTTACCATTTATGACGTATAAAAAATAAAAAAAACTACTTGCTAGATCTCGTTCAAACCAATTTTCGTTGGTAGTTTTTATAGTAATGTACATCATATATTTTTTTTAGACTTATCATGCCCCTACTTTAGAAGTTAGAGGGGGGGGGGGGGACACATTTTACCACTTTGAAAGAGTCTCTCTCGCAAACTATTCAGGTTAGAAAAAAATTATATTAGAAACTTCAATATAATTTTTGAAAACCTATCCATTGATACTCCAGACGCATAGGTTAGATGAAAGAAAATATTTTTGTTTAAGGTTTACCATTTATGACGTATAAAAAAACTACTTGCTAGATCTCGTTCAAACCAATTTTCGTTGGTAGTTTTTATAGTAATGTACATCACATATATTTTTTACACTTATCATGCGTCATGAACTTACGTACTTTAGAAGTTCGAGGGGGGGGCACACATTTTACCACTTTGGAAGAGTCTCTCTCGCAAACTATTCAGGTTAGAAAAAAATTATACTAGAAACTTCAATATGATTTTTGAAGACCTATCCATAGATACCCCACACGCATAGGTTAGATGAAAAAAAAATTGTTGGATTAAGGTTTACCATTTATGATGTATAAAAAAAACTACTTGCTAGATCTCGTTCAAACCAATTTTCGTTGGTAGTTTTTATAGTAATGTACATCATATATATTTTTTAGACTTATCATGCCCCTACTTAGAAGGTAGAGGGGGGGGGGGGGGGGATATGATTTTTGAAGACCTATAGGTTAGATAAATTTTTTTTTGTTTCAGTTGTACCTATGGGGACCCCTAAAATTAAAAAAAAAACATTTTTGTATCAGAATCTTAATGCGGTTCACAGACTACATCTACTTACCAATTTTCAATAGTATAGCTCTTATAGTTTCGGAGAAAAATGGCTCTGACATACGGAAGGACAGACAAATCTCAAAAATAAGGGTTACGTTTTTTTCCATTTGGCTACGGAACCCTAAAAAATTTATAATATGAAAAGTACTATCAGTTATTTTTTGTGTGTTTCTTTAAAAACACTGTGCTTTCTTTTAAGCTGTAATACCCATGCTAAAAACGAGACAAGAAACAAAACTTGAAATGACATTTGTAAATTGGACTAAAAGTCAACTGTGATGCACATTTGCAGTCAAACACAGATTTGCTCCTTTTCAACCTTATTACCAAGTTGAGTTCAAAAAGTGATCAACCGGAACCTCCTTCGAGTCCACTTCCGCATTATTACGCAGGTTCTGTTTACATCCAGATCAATGAACCAACTTGTGAATGAACCCTCACCTTGTCACCTGTCAGCACTACCGCACCTGGTGCCTTGCTGGTGAATGAATTGCGTGATGTATACAAAACGATTAACACGTAACTGTGTTTTAAAACTTTTGTTCATTAAATTAAGTGGGTATAAAGGGGGTTGAACCGTAATGAGGTCAAAGATAATTCAGGATGTGTCACGACTCACGAAATAGTTATGTTACCTAGTTCAATGACAAAAGGGCTCGAAACAGCCCTGTGGGGCCATTTATTTGATAACACTTTATGCTTCGTTATTAATCGCCATATCTATACTATATCTATACTAATATTATAAAGTGGAAGAGTTTGTTAGTTTGTTTGTTTGTTTTGTTTGTTTGTTTGTTTGAACGCGCTAATCTCAGGAACTACTGGTCCGATTTGAAAAATTCTTTCAGTGTTAGATAGCCCATTTATCGAGGAAGGCTATAGGCTATATTTTATCACACTAAGACTAATAGGAGCGAAGAAATAGAAGAAAATGTGGAAAAAACGGGGGAAATTATTTGAAAGGGCTTGTCTCACGAAATACTAGAACAATTTTTCTGTTATTTGGGTTAGATAAGAAGTAGACCACGTGAAAGATCATAGGCTATTTTTTATAGACTGATTTGTCTGTGAAATATCTATATTATTATCATATATTACGCGGGAGAAGCCGCGCGGAACGTCTAGTCTACACTAATATTATAAAGAGGAAAACTTTGTTTGTTTGTTTGTTTAATTGTAATGAATAGGCTCAAAAACTACTGGACCGATTTTTAAAATTCTTTCACCATTCGAAAGCTACATTATCCACGAGTAACATAGGCTAAATTTTATTTTGGAAAAAATAGGGTTTCATAAGATATTTGGGTTTTTCGGACACAAGGTGTAAAAATCAACCAGAAAAGTTATTTATTTTGCGTACGCTGCCTAAACTATAAAAGATAGAACCAGAAAATGTTCTAATTAATTGTAGATCTTATAAATATCTACAAAAAAGTCCGCGACACACTATACCTATCTATGTCGAGTGAGGCACAACAACCATTTTTTTATTTAAAAATGTTGAATTTTTTTGGACTTCATTTAAACGCGTTTATTTTACTCATGCTATTAATCTTTATCAAAATAAATTATTTCATCACCAATCACAGTTTATGTAGATAATATTTGGTCTTTGAATGATTAAAATTGGACGTTTGATTTTGAAGTTATGGCGAAATTAAAATATTACGATTTCTGCTGCACGGCCCGTTGCGAAGTGGGCGTCACCAAGGCGCGCGTGCGGGAGGGAGTTTACATCTATTAGTAAATGATGATTTAGTTATGTTACCTAGTTCAATGACAAAAGGGCTCGAAACAGCCCTGTGGGGCCATTTATTTGATAACACTTTATGCTTCGTTATTAATCGCCATATCTATACTATATCTATACTAATATTATAAAGTGGAAGAGTTTGTTAGTTTGTTTGTTTGTTTTGTTTGTTTGTTTGTTTGAACGCGCTAATCTCAGGAACTACTGGTCCGATTTGAAAAATTCTTTCAGTGTTAGATAGCCCATTTATCGAGGAAGGCTATAGGCTATATTTTATCACACTAAGACTAATAGGAGCGAAGAAATAGAAGAAAATGTGGAAAAAACGGGGGAAATTATTTGAAAGGGCTTGTCTCACGAAATACTAGAACAATTTTTCTGTTATTTGGGTTAGATAAGAAGTAGACCACGTGAAAGATCATAGGCTATTTTTTATAGACTGATTTGTCTGTGAAATATCTATATTATTATCATATATTACGCGGGAGAAGCCGCGCGGAACGTCTAGTCTACACTAATATTATAAAGAGGAAAACTTTGTTTGTTTGTTTGTTTAATTGTAATGAATAGGCTCAAAAACTACTGGACCGATTTTTAAAATTCTTTCACCATTCGAAAGCTACATTATCCACGAGTAACATAGGCTAAATTTTATTTTGGAAAAAATAGGGTTTCATAAGATATTTGGGTTTTTCGGACACAAGGTGTAAAAATCAACCAGAAAAGTTATTTATTTTGCGTACGCTGCCTAAACTATAAAAGATAGAACCAGAAAATGTTCTAATTAATTGTAGATCTTATAAACATCTACAAAAAAGTCCGCGACACACTATACCTATCTATGTCGAGTGAGGCACAACAACCATTTTTTTATTTACAAATGTTGAATTTTTTTGGACTTCATTTAAACGCGTTTATTTTACTCATGCTATTAATCCTTATCAAAATAAATTATTTCATCACCAATCACAGTTTATGTAGATAATATTTGGTCTTTGAATGATTAAAATTGGACGTTTGATTTTGAAGTTATGGCGAAATTAAAATATTACGATTTCTGCTGCACGGCCCGTTGCGAAGTGGGCGTCACCAAGGCGCGCGTGCGGGAGGGAGTTTACATCTATTAGTAAATGATGATTTAAATAATACTTAATTATTCACTAAATCTAAATAATATATAAAACTCAAAGGTGACTGATTGACATAGTGATCTATCAACGCACAGCCCAAACCACTGGACGGATCGGGCTGAAATTTGGCATGCAGGTAGATGTTATGATGTAGGCATCCGCTAAGAAAGGATTTTGATCAATTCTACCCCCAAGGGATAAAATAGAGGATATACCGATCGGGCTGAGACTTTGATACCTAAATAATAATAATACTTCTTAACGCGAGCGAAGCCGCGGGCAAAAGCTAGTCTTTTATATATTCGTCATTAGTCTAATATATATGAGGATAAAATATCAAATATCATGATAAAACAAGCGTGTCTAGCGGCTAATTCATCGATACTACACGTTTATAATAGATGTATCGCAGAAGGCGTATTTCCGAAAATTTGGCGTATCGGTTGTTTAAAATTAATTCCTAAAGCGGGTAACAAACCTCCTGACGACCCAAAATCATATCGTCCCATAACGCTACTGCCGAGTTTAGGTAAACTACTAGAACGCCTTATTGTACCTCGCCTGCTACCCGGTGGTCCTAAATTTCATAGTCAACAGTACGGTTTCACCGCCGGGAAATCAACTGTTGACGCGGCGTTAGAAGTAAGAAAAATAGTTAATTTATCGGAAACTAAATACGTGGTCGCCATTTCATTAGATATATCTGGGGCCTTCGACCATGCTTGGTGGCCGATGATACTATTAAAACTAAAAAATCGAGGGTGTTACTGTAATATTTATTCCATAATACATTCTTACTTTTCTAACGGTCAAACTAAGCTTCGTCTAGGACATTGTACACACGCCAAAGATTTAACGTGCGGCTGCCCTCAAGGATCGGTAATTTCGCCTAAATTATGGAACATCGGATTCGACGATTTGTTAAGTCTTCCACTTCCACCGCTTTGCATACTAGTTGGTTACGCTGATGACGGGTTTCTTATCGTTCAAGCAAACTCGCGTTCCGAAATTGAGTCTAAAGCCAACAGTAGTCTAAATTTAATATCTGACTGGGGTAAGCGTAATCGGCTGAAATTCGCCGCGCATAAAACTTACCAAATTCTTTTAAAAGGTTCCCTTATATCTTCCCCTAGCATTAAACTTGACAATATTAACGTTAAACGCAAACAGTCACTCTGTTACCTTGGTTTTCATTTGGAAAATAAATTTACATTTTTGGAACATATAATTCAAACCGGTGAGAAAGCCAAACGTAATTTTTACTCGTTTACGAGAATATCTACTTCGACATGGGGCCTCTCATTTAAAACTCTTAAATTAATTTACACCGCGACGTACCTCGGCAGTATTTGCTACGGGGCCCCCGTGTGGGCCGATAGAGCAACTATTGGCGCGGCTCGTCGAAAGTTGCTACAGAGCCAACGTCTTGCGCTTATCTTCTTATGTAAAGCTTATAGGACCACAAGCACCGAAGCTTTACCTGTTTTAGCCGGAGTCTTACCCGTTGACCTTGAGATACAGCGTCGTGCGACAATTTACTATCATAGCAAAAACATTACGAATCCCTACTTTTTAAACGCCCGCGATAAAATAAAAATCACAAGATTGTTTGAACCTTTAGAGGATTCGGTACGTAGTCTAATCTCCGAATGGCAGACGCGTTGGGACAAATCTACTAAAGGGAGACATCTTTATAACTTTTTCCCTAATATTCGTGAACGGCTGTCCAAACACTGGATAGATATTGATCACAGCGTATCTCAATTCCTGACCGGTCATGGAAATTTTAAAGCCAAACTTTACGGATTTAAATTGGTTGCATCACCTATGTGTGAGTGCTCGACCGAGGGCAGTATGTTTGAACAAACCGCCCATCATGTTCTTTGGGAGTGTAGTCTTTGGCAAGAGGAACGAACTACAATGCTGAATAACCTATATTGTAAATCTGGTGTCGCATACTACACTGATCTCGTGGACAGCGCTAGGAACTTCCGTGCCTTCAAGCGTTTTTGTCAAAATTATTATTGGCGACAGTCAAACACAATAAACTCCAATATTAACTTAGCTTCAGCTTAGGAGTCACAACCATTAGCCTTATTTCCGTGGTGCTCCCCCTTAAGTTCTCTGACTTTCGGTCATTGCAACTTTGTGCTGTCTCCCGCTTTGTATGGGGAGGGAAACTGGAATTCTTCCTACTCCTCCTATTCTCTTCTGATTAATTTCGTTGCGGGTCCCAAGACAGTTTAAGCATGTCCCTCGGGCTCCCTGAGATCATATCAAAGGGTTTTCGTGGTTGGATACCGCTGTCGATCCTGGTACACAGGAGATACAGTGGTGGGAATGTGTGGTGGGCCAAAGCCCGTTTAAAAAAAAAAAAAAAAAAAAAAAAATTTGTCTAATATTCCAATTGCCATATCAGGTCATATGGACTCTATGCCATCAGTGTTTTTCAACCTTCGGGTCGTCGTCCAAAAATTAATTTGTGCAGAAAATAGCAACAAGTTATTTTATTACTTTGTTAATTGAGTCCTACTAAATACCTTTAGTGTTAATCGAATGTAAACTTTACTTTGTAAAGTATTCTACTACGTACTATTAAAGAAAGTTTCCAAATTATTGCTACATTCAAAACCCTAATATTGCCCTATTGAAATAAGTAATTTCCAAAGTTAATGACAACACACCAACTAAAAAGCTAAAAAGCAAAAGGGGAATACATAATCACCCCAACTTTAAACAGATTTAAAAGTATTTCACGGACGAAAACGCACCCGACACTAAGCGTTCATTCATTAACCGGGGACGATGGGGTACAGACCCCCACCTGTTTCCCCGCCGGAAGTGGGGAATTTGCATCACAATCAAATAGAGCCCTCGCTAGCGCTTCCTGTCTGAACTCTGCCCTCGTGATTTGTCATCTCCTGTGCGTGATCCCGATGCTTGCGGTGGAAAGTCAATATTGTTTGCTCTTTATTATAATGACTAGATGACGCCCGCAACTCCGTTGCGCCAAATTTCGTTTATCGCGCGGGAACCGTACATTTATCCGGGATAAAAAGTATCCTATGTCCTTTCCCGGGACTCAAACTATCTCCATAGACCATACCAAATTTCAGCTAAATCGGTTCAGTAGTTTGGACGTGAAGATGTAACAGACAGACAAACAGACAGACACACTTTCGCATTTATAATATTAGTATTCTTAGCCTTACGCTAATTTTATACCTATTTTTGTCTGTTATAGATTTTGTCACAGATCACGTTCCTTTAAATACCCGACGAGTCGTCGTTTCGGCTGCTTACCAGCGGCCTTGGTCACACGAGTCCGCTCGTTACCACGGATGTTTAATAATATTATTATTATGATCTTTATTATACAGTGTGTAACAAAACTAAGTGATAATACTTTAGGGTGTGTATGTGTTCCTTGTAGAGAGTTCACTGTGAAAGTAGCAGCGTTGAAAGACCAATTTTTTTTCACTATTGTATGGAGAAACTCGTGACGCCGCCCTGGGGCGCTAACCCATGCAAAAGTGAAAAAAAATTGGTCTTTCAGCGTTGCCACTTTCACAGAGGATTCTCTACAAGGAACACGTACACACCCTAAAGTATTACCACTTAGTTTTGTTACACACTGTATATTTTTTGTGAAATAATACTGAAACCCTTAGTACACTCAATGTAAAAGTTACATTGGCGAACCAGAGTATAAATAAGCACACCTCTAATCTTAAATCAGATGATTGGACTTATAAAAGGTAGGAACATTTTCCCACTGGAGTAAATTGGCATCAAGCTTCTCATTGTTAATTTCTTACCGCAATTCCAAAATAACTCAAAGTATTCATATCATTACGAACTCCTACGTGCTGAGTACCTGGGCAGGACATTATAAGGACAAACATCCTTACATCAGCTGTCAATCTTAGGCACGTCCAAAACAATCTACGTTTGATGTGAAGTTTTCATTCCTTTTGTGATCCTGTACGAAGATGGTTAAATTGTAAGTTATTTTTATATCAAAATATCTCTTTGCTATATAAGTAGTTCCTACAATGCTATATTTTCGCGAAGAAATAATAATATTTAAGGCCATCCCCCGAGCTAATGACCTTGACCATACATTTGACGCGTTGCCGAGATCGCACAAAAATCCTTTTTTTTTTTACTTATCTTAGTTCAAAATTGATCTAAAAAAATTTAAAACGGGGAAGATGTAGTTAATGAAATTGTCTATCTATTGGCGTGTGTTTCAAATAAACGTAATTTGTAAATACTAGGGAGATGCTGAAAGTATGCTTCAATTTTTATAAATTAAAGACCACACGGGAAAAACAAGGAATGTCAAAAAAGTACAATTAAGAGAAAAACGGTTTTATATACTTTGAAAAAAGTCTATATTTCTTTCATTTTAGACTCTTTTAAGTGAAATATTGAAACAACTTATTATTACTATGTTAACATAATATACTTTGCCTGTACTTCTAAAACTAGATTTGTTTAAATAAGTTTTAAGTTATGGTTCAGAATCCGTTTCTTGCCATGGACAAACAAATACAAATTAAACTATAACAGTTGACTACGATGATTTTACCCAATTTTGATTTTTGTAATAGAATGTTTCCCTAAAAAACTAACAGATGGCATTAAAAAGTCAGTTTCACAAAAAAGGTGACATTCATTGTTTTTCCCGTGTGGTCTTCTTGGTATTACTTCGGAAGCTAATATCATGAGTATAATAAACGAAAATAGAAAATTTAAAACGGGGAAAGGAATGTTGATATACTGAAGATTATTGCTGTATTTTTATTATAACTTTGTAGCTTTCAAATTATGAGTTTATAAAGCTCTAAATACGGTAAATTACGGAATCTCCGTAGGGAAAGGCCCTTAATGGTAGTAAGAGACAATAATTACTAAGTATCTACTATATTATTATTGGGTAAACGCAAGGACCATGGTAAAGACTGCGTGACTTTGTTCGACGCGCATAGGGAAAATATAAGCCCGTACCACCCGTACTTTCTGAAGTCTGAAAGAAATGAATAGGATATTATTATATTACTGCAATATTTTCACACTAGCGACAGCACCAGCATAAGATAGTTTTTTTTAAGTTTCCCAACGTTTCTGTCAATATTCTGATAAAACGTGTGAACCATGTCGAATTTGGTCGGATTATTTACTGTATATGTGCTAATAGCGCCACCTAGTGCTTCGACCTTTGCGTAATAACTAATACTCCCTATTATTACGTTATATTTATGGTCTAGACTTTGACTCGAGCTGATGTCACTAGCGTGAGTAAAACACACTTTCAGAACGAGGTCATTTACCTGACTATGTACCTAAGCCAAAATATTAATCAGCTGAAAGAACACATAATATGACTAAGGGCCACTTGCACCAGTTTAGGTTAAAGTTAACCTGGGTTAAACATGATGTTATCTTTATCATTCCTCATAGTAATTATCAGAGAGAAGGCAAAACATGACATTTTAAAACACGATTAAGTTTAACTCGGATTGGCGCGATTGGGCCTAAAGGTAGCAAATTAATTTAAAATTCATGACATGGTCGAATCAATCAACAAGTAATCCATACAAGGCGCACCTTATCGGTTTCCTGACTGACTGTTCACAGATATCTCTTGATCTTTATTCCAACACTATAGGGTTCAGTATCACTGAAGCTCTAAGGTAAAATAACTTTGAACTGTATCGTTGTTCATTGTGTAGTCATTATACATTCAATATGCATACAGCATAATTAATTTGATTTACATATATTTTTTTTCACGATAGGATTAACAGGTATTAACGCAATAGATTTTTTCTATGATTAAGTTTAATAATAAAATATAATTAATATAGGTCTTCATGTTTTCACTGCAGTGCCCTAGCAAGTGAAATATATTTTAACCGACTTCCAAAAGGGAGGAGGTTATATGTTCGGATATTTTTTATTTTTATTTTTGTATGTTCAACGATTACTCCGCCGTTTGTGAAGCGATTTTCAAAATTTTTGTTTTGTTCTATTAGGTTTCCCTCCAATTTGGTCCCATTTTCACAAAAGCGGTGATCTGATGATGGGATCCATGAGTAATCGAGGGAACTCCTCAAAATTTATATAGAAACATATGATGATTTTGGTTTTATGAGAAGTATCCTAAGCATATGCTACCAATACGCAAGATTTTGCACCAAGGTATACTATGGTTCCGAAGATGCTAAGAGAACTCCGGATTCCTTATAGATACAAGTTTGGGGGTTTAGGCGCTGTTTTAAAAACTGAAAGCATATGCTGCTATGCAAATTACATTCATAATCATCATCATCATCATTACCAAGTCAGGGTCACCAGTGTCACATGGTTGTATATGGATACAATATGCCCCCACAACGCCATAATTATATTATCACGCTATGTCCTTATAATAATTGGTACTTTTCATAGCGATTTTAATAAAAATATAATGTTGTTTCAAAATAAATGATTCAAGTTCTAAGCGACTTATGTACTACAAAATTGAACATAACAAAGTCAACCTTAACTCCAGAGCGTAAGGCACACATTTGACATTACTTTTGAGATTCGAAAGAAAAAAGAGAAGTAAGTTGGTTCGATAGGTACTACACTAGTTTAACTATTAACCCATCAATCCCCAAGCGGCACCCGGCTGCCGCATAACAATTAAAAATCTATTATGTCTGCGATTCCCACGATCGAGGTAATAAATTGAACCCTTAGTATGAAAATACTTATATAGGAAAACAATCTACATCATAATAGGAATAAGAAACACAATCGCATTGAGTGTGACTCTTAACAAATTGTAATAAGATACGTAGAATATACGCGATGGTTTACAACTTAAAAGAGTGAAATTATTATTTTTAACAAAAAATTAAAACCGACTTCCAAGGTAAAAACAATAATAAAATCCTTATAATATGAACTAAAAAGTATTAAATAATTTTTCCTATCTAATAGTGCCTTTTTCCGAATTCGGCTATATAATTTATATTTATATATATAATTTTGAAGTCGCTGCCAGTTCCAAAAGTTTCAAATACCTATTCTGTCAGAGAACTGAAGATTCAGCTATCTGGTACCGACTTCAAAATAATGAAGATTGAGTACAGAAATAGTTGAGGCTTAGCCGAATTCGGAAAAAGGCACTATTAGATAGGAAAAATTATTTAATACTTTTTAGTTCATATTCTAAGGATGTTCTTATTGTTTTTACCTTGGAAGTCGGTTTTAATTTTTTGTTAAAAATAATAATTTTCTACAGTGATCTACACTATACTAGAATGGGGATAAACATAATATAGCAAAATGATGACCCGTTCAGCCGTGGCCCGTCGTACCGAGGAACAACTTCGTGTGGCCCTCGAGGAGTTAAAGGACTATAAAGATCAATGCCAAACACTGCTGAGGGAAAGAGATGACAATGAAAAAGATATGTTATCTATCTTGCATAAAAATATGGAATTAAAATCACAACTTAATAAGTTATCTTTAGACTATAAAAATATTCACCAACAAAAAGTGGAACTTCAAAGCATTGTTGACTCTTTTGATCAGTTCAGAGACGAATATGAAGAAACGCTCAAGAACTCTGCTAATCTTAAGAAAAAATTGGACAGTGCTGAGGAATATGTACTCCAACTGGAAGACCAATTAGACATTCAGCGATCAAATCAAACACAGATTTTATTCAACCAATTAATAAAGGACAATAAGTGTTCTGTTTCTAACACATCTTGTAATAATATTAGCACCATCGATTTAACTGCAGATGATACAGTACCAGTATGCATTATGGAAAGTAAGAGAAAACTGAAGAAATATATAAAAATTTAAAGATTTATAAAGAAAGCTCAGCAATTGTCAATTAAAAATAAAAAAATAGTTACAAAATTGTCTAAAACAACAAAGAATAAAATGTTTTTGAGTGATAAATTGCTGAAATGTTCTAGTGAATTAGAAGATATAAAATATAATTATGAGGCCGATGTATGCAGCCTTCAGGCTGAAATCTCAAGTTTATTGTTTTCATTAGAAAATATTACAAAGAAATATGAATTATCTAAAAAGGAAATACAGGGACATATTTCTGCCATGGATGATTTGCTTTAAATGTTACATTATAATGAGGAACGAGTAAACTCGTTGTTAAAAGTTAATACTATTTCAGAAATTCAAGAAAATCATTTAACTGGAGGAATATCACCTGATATGAAAAGCCAGAAGGTAAATACTGAAAGCCAGACTAATATCTGCCTATTTAGTGATGAAATAGGAAGAGACTTGGGTACTTATCTTTATAGAATGTGTGGACAATTGGTCACTAACTTTTGTATGCCCGGAGCTACTTACTGTGAGATAATAGACAGGGCATCAACTATGACTTATTGTCCTAACACCACTATAATAATTCTAGTCGGGAGAAGGGGTAAAGTAAATAAGAAACAGATGACTGATCTTTTAGAATGTTTATATAATATTATAAATGTAACAAACATTATATTATTCACTTTACCCTATATAAAAATGTTGCCAAAAAGCTGTGCTTATGAAAATCAAATTAGATTTAGGTTGAATAGCATATTGTATAGTGCTGTCAACAACAATTGTATAGTTCTAAGCGACACACAACCAAAATGTCAGGTTGTCGATATAAATAATTTAGATAATAAATTTATTAATGATATAAGTATAGATAAGTATTACTTATCTCATTACTGTAAGAGACATATAGCAAAGATGCTATCAAGTTTTTTTATTTTCTTTGAAAGCCAAGAATTTGGCTTCTTTGACTACTGCTTCTATTGAACAGTGTTCTAGTTATAGTAACGAATTGGAATATGTTCCAATTAATTATTTAAATTAGACCATAAGACAATGGAGGATGTCTCTTGCACTAATAGCTTAATTGTGAAAAATCCTACCAAAACTTACTCCAATATAAATAGCAAGAATGTTATAAGCTTGGTGCATCAGAATTTTCAAGGAATGGTAGGTAAAGAGCTTGAATCTGAGTTGTTTTTAAAACAATTTCAAATTGATATTATTTGTATTTCAGAACACTGGTTTAGAAAAAATGAACTCATTTTCAATCTCAATGATCACCAGGTGGCTAGCTCGTTCAGCAGAGAGAATGCCATTAGAGGCGGATCACTTATATTAATTAGAAAAAATTTAAAATCCAAAGAACGTAAAGACATTGTGAACCTCTCATCTGAACGGATAATAGAAGTAGCCTGCATAGAGTTAAGTCAACTAATTATTGTAAGCGTATACAGGCCAC
Source organism: Cyaniris semiargus (assembly GCA_905187585.1). Classification (NCBI taxonomy): domain Eukaryota; kingdom Metazoa; phylum Arthropoda; class Insecta; order Lepidoptera; family Lycaenidae; genus Cyaniris; species Cyaniris semiargus. The sequence continues at coordinate 7,043,671 of LR994554.1, read as the reverse complement.
CATCAGGGTTATATGACTCCTTTGAACAAAGCATGGAACAAATATTATCAAAGATATGTGCATCTAACAAAAAAGTTATCGTTTGTGGTGACTTTAATATTAATTTATTTGACTTAAACTCTACTACTGTTAGATTCACATCTCTATTTAAATCATATAAACTTAATTACTTGTTTTATGAGCCAACAAGAATCTGTGACACAACGGCAACTTGTATTGATAATATTTTTACAAATTTTACTCCATGTGAAAAAGAAATAATAAATAAGCTTAGCTCTGATCACTGTGGGCAACTAGCCTCATTTAATATACATTGCGATTAGTTACCTAAGAGGAAAAGCGTGTGTTTGTTCCTGTGAATACAAAACGTATTGAGAAGTTTAGAAATAACTTAAGTTCAAGTATTCAATTATTATTGGATGAGTCAAATAGTTCAGATGAAGCATTTAACAAATTGTTTAAGATGATAAGAACTCAATTTAATACTGTATTTACTCCTAGAACGGTTAGAAACAGCCATAAAAATAATAATTTTACAGTATGGGCAACTACAGGAATTAAAATAAGCAGGCAAAGATTATATGAATTGTATGATGAAAAATGCATGAATACTAGTGATAAATTCAAAACATATGTAAAAAATTATTCAAAGATTTTTAAAAAAGTTTGCAAAGCCGCTAAGGCTATTCACATTAGGAATAAAATTAAAAATTCGAAAAATAAAATTAAAACTACTTGGAAAGTAATAGCTGGTGAGACTGGAAATGTCACCTGTCGTAGCACTGATTTTGAAATTTATTTTGAAAATAAAAAGATTACCAATGATGAGGTTGCGACGGTCTTCGAAAATTGTTTTACTGACATTCCGGTCTCAGCAACGAAAAATTTAAACTCCTCACCAGCAGCTGCTGAAAAACTACTCAGAGGCAATGTAAAGGAATGTAATGTCAATTTTAGGTTTAGAGAGATTGTCCCCAAAGATATCATTGATACTTTTAAATTAATAAATATTAAAGATACTACTGATCTCTGGGGCATGTCTACTAAAATTATCAAATCGATAATTGACATCATAGCTCCTCATCTATCAATGATTTTTAATGACTGCATAAGGAGTGGTATTTTTCCTGACTTAATGAAGCACAGTAAGGTTGTACCTTTATTTAAAGCGGGACTTAAATCTGATCCCACAAATTATAGGCCTATATCGATTCTACCGACTCTAAGTAAAATATTTGAAAAAATAATTTTAAATCAGTTACTATTACATTTTAACTTAAATAATTTATTACACAATAATCAATATGGTTTTACTAAGGGTCGATCCACAACGGATGCTGGTATAGGTCTTCTTTATAGTATATTTGAAGCATGGGAGGACTCGCAGGATGCTCTAGGGGTTTTTTGCGACCTCTCCAAGGCTTTTGACTGTGTTGAGCATGCTACATTGATCAGGAAATTGCACCACTATGGCATTAGGGACTCAGCACTCAACCTTTTGACATCTTACCTCAAAAACAGAACTCAAAGGGTTGACATTAATAGTAAAAGGTCGAATGGGACCAAAATAGAATTAGGCGTCCCACAGGGATCCATTTTAGGTCAATTTCTTTTTCTCATCTACATAAACGACTTACCTTATTTTGTTAAGGATAATGATAATGAGATACTTAGTACTTTTTGCTGATGACACTTCACTTATTTTTAAAGTGAAGCGACAACAGTCAAATTACGATGAGATAAATAGTGCTCTCTCAAAAATAGTACATTGGTTTAACGTTAATAATTTACTTCTAAATTCTAAAAAAACTAAATGTGTAAAATTTACTTTGCCCAACGTTAGGCAAGTTAAAAACAATATACTATTAAATGATGAGAAGATGGATTTGGTGGACACCACTGTATTCTTAGGCATTACACTAGATAGTAAACTACAGTGGGGTCCTCATATTGCTAATCTTGCAGATAGGCTCAGTTCTGCAGCATACGCAGTCAGAAAAATACGGGAAATTTCTGACAAAGACACAGCAAGACTAGTTTATTTCAGTTATTTTCATAGTAGAATGTCGTATGGCATCCTCTTATGGGGAAACGCTGCCGACATTAATACGATTTTTGTGCTGCAGAAGCGAGTTATACGTTCAATTTATAAAATGTCAGCTTTTGAATCTCTGAGAGAAAAGTTTAAAGAAATTTATATTCTAACTGTTGCTTCTCAATACATTTTGGATAATGTATTATATGTTAGAAAGAATCTTAGTAAATTTACAACCAAAAGTGACAGTGACGGAAGAAACACTAGAAATAAGTACAAACTAGAAATACCGGTGATCAGACTTAGTAAAGTTAGTAAATCTTTTAAAGGTCTATGTATACGCCTTTACAATAAAATCCCAAAAAACGTTCAAAATCTCTCCATTAATAAATTTAAAAAAGTAGTCAAAGAGCCAAAAGAGTGTGCCAAAGCCTATTATAAGGTCAATGAACGATGGCACATCTTGGGAGTAGGATGGCTGCTTGCAAGGCTGCTTCTACATTATTTTATGACTTACAATAATTATGTATGTATGTTGACATTGTATAATTTTAAGTTACAGCATTGTAAACTTTATTTTAAAAGATTAATTTTTTTCTCACTTTTTTTGGTAAATAAAGTGGGCCCCGTGCGAGTTTCTTACGCCGATTCTTCTCGCCGGATTAGTTCCCGAACCGGTGGTAGGCATCATGTAGACTTTCAGAAAATATTTGCAAAAATTTATTCTGAATAAAAAAATTTGAGTTTGAGTTTGAGTTTGAAATAGATTATGGGGCCATGGACAACAATATTTGTCCCTTTATTAATCCTTCAGTACAATGCACAAATAAGACATTTTGGTAGTCATACGTGCTGGATCCTTGGTAGGGTACTATGAGACAATAATTCTCACCGGGTATACGTAAGGGCCTTTTTACATCTGCCGAGTAGAGTGGCGAGACAGTGCAAACAGACAATTTGATTGGCCGAGAGCACTCGCCACTATGCTAGGTAGGTGTAATCAAGGCTTTGTTACTGAGTCATACCATAGCAATTCTTAAGACTCCTCGTGGTGTGGTAGCGAAAAATTCTCCCGTCGTTCTTCCTTTGCCTTATGCAACCATACGGACATTTAAAATCTTGTCTCAGGCACTACAGTATTTGAAGAGTGGTTACTTCGCTCTGAAAATACTGTATAAATCATCCACAACGGATGTAAGCTTGTTTATTTTTCTTCATTTTGCTGTTGACTCTACCGAATCCGAAAGAGAATACGTATCTCACAAAACTTGATCATTTCCCTGTACAGTCAAGCTTTGTGGAAAAGGAGATTTTAGGCGTACCATAGCTTAAATCAGAAAGCAATCAGAGTGCTAATAAAATAATCAGCCAAGTGTGAGCCGGACTCGCGTACGAAGGGTTCCGTACCGTTATAGAGCAAAAAATTGTGCTTTTTGTATGGGAGCCCCCCTTAAATACTTACTTAATTAAAATTTTATTATTAATTACTGAAGTGCAAATATAGTTAAGGATTTTGTGAAAATTTCAAGTGCCTAGCTGCTACCATTATTGATTACGAGCGAAAAAACCTTTAAAAAACACGTTTGTTGTATGGGAGCCTCTCTTAAATATTAATTTTATTGCGTTTTTAGTATTTGTTGTTATAGCAGCAACAGAAATACACAATCTGTGAAAATTTCAGAAGTCTGGCTATAGCGGTTCTTGAGTTACAGCCTGGAGACAGACGGACAGACGGACAGACATCGAAGTCTCAGTAATAGGGTCCCGTTTTTACCCTTTGGGTACGGAACCCTAAAAATTAAAATAGTCAAAATATGTGTGTCTTCTAACTTCGCTATCGAAAATGGCAAATGCGTTTTGACTGGGGGTCCAGAGCCCCTAGCCAAGACGTCTTTTATCGCTTCTTTATAGAATTGCCGATCAAAATATTGTATGCAATTGACATTACGTCGAACGTCAATTTCGTATTATTATCGAACGCTTATGTCAATTCCATACATTATGATCGGCGATTCTATAAAGAAGCGATAAAAAAACGTTTTGGCTAAGTCCCCAGATACATTTCTGTCAACAGGGCGCGGCCGCGGGGTCTAACAAGAAGAAAAACATTTGTGGATCTAATCTCCGATCTTGTCCGTATACTGGAACTATCTCCAATCGTAGCTACATAAGGTTAGTGGAGTTCTTATCGGAGCCCTGCGACCTGCGGGGGCACGGAGCAGACCTGGGGCCACGGTGGAGCAACGAGAGGCCACGGTGGGGCAGCATGTGGCCCCACGGAGAAGGGGCACTACACGCTCGCCCTCACGTCCTGCAATCAAACAAATTGTTATATTATGTAACATTCTATTAAAGTAACATGAACATGGGGGTTTCGATTTTGTTGTGTAAGTAGACAATATGAGAAGATAATATTCTCCGCTAGGAAAATCTCGTGCGACTATTTTACACCTATGAGGATAGTGCTAGCTGTGAGTTGTGCCAGAATAATGCTTAAACACAGTCTGTTAATTAATATGGAGTCTATTAAATAGTAAGAATTAAAATACAATTGACCCTACATAATTAATTACTTCAAGGTATCTAACCTACCACGTAAAATGAAAACCTCCTTTCGGGGTCTCATAAATAAATAAAAATATACTCATAGCAGGACATAGTTTATCAAAGGAATTATCTGTTGTATAAATTATGATGTTTGAGTATTTCTTGTTGGAAAAAACGTTACCACCATCATGGCGAAGTTATCGTAATGAACACTAAGCGTCATGATGTCAAGGAGTCAAGGTGAACGTGTTTTATTTTAGGTATCATTTTTCCTTCCCTGCTCTATGCTCGGTAGTGCAAATTATAAAACTAACCCCCTTATCACAAAAAAACATCCACAGCAAAATATAGAACCTCCACCTCCTTTTTAGAATCCGGATAATATTAACCAAACACGAACAGTGTGAAACTGTCAAGCGATTTATCTAACGTATTAAATATAAGGAAAACATAGTGTTACTAATTAAGTATTATACTATGTAGGTCTTTTTATTAATAAGGTAAAACATTTTATTTCTATTTTTTTTTTAATTTTCGTAGTAACAAACACACTTCCTGTCGTGTTTATGTAGCGCGAGGGCGCGCAGCAAACTCTACCTAGGTATATTAGTAGAATCGTTCTCACATCTACATTAATGAAATAATTTATTATTAGCTCTTATTATGTTTATTGTCTCAAAACAAACAAGTGTTTAATTAATACGAAATATTTATGTGATGTAACAAACACGCTAAACTTGATTTTTCTCCCACAGCTTATGCGAATGTCCGCGTAAAGGCGATAATAGATTCCATCATCAACATCATCATTCACAAATCTCTACAATATCATCCAAATCAGTTCAGAGTTCAGTGGTTTGAGCGTGAAGAGGTTACATTCCGATATATTAGATAGCTACAGTTTTGCATTTATAAGTAAGGATTGCTAAATAACGTTAGGTAGATAAATTATTATAATAATAGTCTTTATTTAATCGAATTTAAAATAATAGTTCTGGGAAACTTGGTCGCTATTGTTTTTAACCTAGCAGCGTTGAACGATCAAACCAGTGTGTTCAAAGTTCAAAGTATTAAGTTCGACTTGATGCGGAAAGGTGCCATATATATACGCCTGACAAAAATAGCAAAGGACATGCGATATAAACACAGTACTAAAACTGCAACATGAAAACGTAAACAGCCTTGAAAGAATACTGATTGTGATTACAGGATATAGGGTAGAGCGTGCGTAGACATTATTATTGAGTCTTTCTGACGTAAACTTTGGCGGCAAATTTTCTTATTTATAATCACTATTAGGTAGGGTACACCATTAATGGTCATAAATCATAAATAGTCCCTAAAATGCACTAGAATGCAGTTTAGTGCATTCCAGTACCCGTGTACATATTCTAGAATCTAGCAGCAATCCAGGGCTGGATTGTATTACTGGATCGGAATAATGTGAGCCCGCTACACCAGAAACAACCAAGACTAAAAATCGTCTCCACAAAAAACATAATATTATGACAACATAAATTGGTTTGAGGTGTGTGTGTAAATACGAATTAAAATAAACTAAATTTGGTGCGTCTTTGCTCCTTAGCAACAGGAGTTGAGAGTGCCATATTGCAAAGCGATAAACGTACATAGGAAGTATACCTACACTATACATTATTATACATAGCCTTGCACGAGCATTGATTGTAGCGTTATGATTGCTTATTTACGGTCTTCGTTACATAACGAGTGTGTTGGCGGGAAAAAACGGGGCGTACCCGCGCGGGGAGAAAAACGTGTTTTTTTTTCTTTGTAATAATGTACGCATGTCATAGTATTTGCAATTAATTCATTGTACACGTCTTTTGTAATAAAATTAAAAATACGCATGTCATGGTATTTGCACGTAATTCATTATACACTGATCGAACACTGTGCAGTATGGGAAAAGTATGTAATAAATTTTCATGTGACCAAGTTTCTAGCATTAAAAAATCGGCCAAGTGCGAATCTGACTCGCGCACGAAGGGTTCCGTACCGTTATAGAGAAAAAATTGTGTTTTTTTGTATGGGAGCCCACCTTAACTTTTTATTTTATTTTAATATTATTATTAATTATTAAAGTACACATCTAAATAAGGCTTTTGTGAAAATTTCAAGTGCCTACTTGTTGCCATTATTAATATCGTGCAGTAAAGGCCAAAAAAAATCACGTTTTTTGAATGGGAGCCCCCCTTAAATATTAATATTATTTTGTTTTTAGTACCTATTTGTTGTTATAGCGGCAACAGATATACACAATCTGTGAAAATTTCAAAATTCTAGCTATAGCCGTGAGATACAGCCTGAAAACATACACACAGACAGACAGACAGACGGACAGACAACGAAGTCTTAGTAATAGGGTCCCGTTTTTACCCTTTCGGTACGGAACCCTAAAAATGACAACACTGAAAGCCAATAGCCTACTTGACCACTACATTCACTTCGTAATCGTTCATTTTCACCAAAAAAACTAATATTTTAATATTATAAACAGTACAAGCCCATAAAAATGTTGATTGAAAAATATGCCTTTTAAATGGCGCCGAAAACAATGTCCACCATATTGTGACGTAATATTTTTTGTATTTTATACTTTCTTTATTGAAAATTTTTATGTGCTAAATGTACGAGTCTAAAAGTGCCCAAAAATTAGAAAAGAATTAAATAAGAAATGAGAAATCATTTGTACTGTTGAAAACTTTTGGAGAAAAGTTTTGGCCATTTCATTTCCCAACTACAATAAATGATGCAGATAATAATATATAAAAATTCAAATAATGTTTTATTTTAATTATTCAAGAAAATATATTTTACAAATCTTTTTAGGCTTATTCTTATTATTTATGTACAAATAAACTTATACATATAGTTATAACATGCGCGATAAATAAAAGATATTAAATTACTAGTGTGATGACGTCACATCCAAATCGGAAGTACCGCAAAAGCGTTTTCGTCAGTACAAATTAAAAATATAAAATCATATTTTCAAATCGACTTTTAATGATAAGGGTCAAATACGGTTTCCTAGGCCAAGTTCTACTAGAAATATGCATTTTTTCAATGAAATTGAAGTACCCTATTAACTCTACCAACTTAATTCCACAAAATCAGCTCTACATTTTTTTTATATTTCAGGCATATTCCGTCCCTTACAACCCTACACAGTAGACAAGGACGAAGCAATTACTAGCAGCCTTGCTCGCAGTGATTGTGGCGCTACGAGCAATAATAATTTACTTCGTCTTCTTACATAAGTGTCGTGCGCGGGCGAATTTCCCGCCGCGCGCGGGGGACGGGGGCGGCGCGGGGCGCGGAGGGGGCGGTGCGGGGCGCGGAGGGGGCGGCGCGGGGCGCGGGGGGCGGTAGAGGGCGCGGCGCGGGCGCCGGCCACCCGCCAGGGCCCCTCGCGTCAGGGTTGCTAATTAGTTGCCATACGCCGAGATAGCAATGATTTATCCGTCTAGGATCAATAAGGATTTGAGGTCTAGCGCTGAGTGTTAGGATTATTTCTTTCACAAAGCGTTTGAGGAAATGGCTACATTCGCCTAATCTTCGAAAGAATTTATTTAACAAAAGCCTTTATACGACACATCTAATACGCTTGACGTCATTTTATTTAAATGTATATTTTATTACCAAGTTAATGTGTAAATTACTATTACACATTAACTTGGTAATAAATTGCATCATAATAAAATAAAAATGTAGAGACTACATGTACTCATGCGCGTAATATCGAAGTCGTTAACTAAATTATCGCTTATGCAGAACATTATTTAATTGAATCATTACAATCACTAATTGTGGCGCAACAAAAAATCCGTGCGCGCGCATTAATATTAAATTTGTTTAATCCTCAAGTCAGCGCCCTTTCTCTAATTAAACATTCCTACTTTAACGATATGACGTTGTAATACTCGTTGTGAAGTAGGAAAAATAACGGTAGAATGATGAGTGCCTTTCGGATGGCGTGTGGGAAGCGTTTGCGCAACAAGGCGAATCGCTCCCAAACTATGATTGCCAAAGGTCCGAAGCCTCCGCGCGGAGAAAGGCGGAATTGATAAGACTTTATATGATACACGCTGTCTGGTCATATTTTTTTATTACTTTTGTTGCTTTAGAACACGATTTGATTTTAGAATGCGTTCGATTTGATATTCAAAATTGTTCTTCCTCGCCTTCTTTTTATAAATCACTACGGATACGAATTGCCAATACAGAATTGTGTAATAACAAATAATAATCATACAAGACAAGTGTAATTAATAGAAAATACTTTATACATTGTAATTGCATTGCGCCTAAACTGCTATTAGTGTAGTAATGGTTCCATTACAGAGATTGTACTGTCGACTACCGTCTACCGGTAATTAAATGGCGTGTTGAATATCGATTGGATAACTTTTTAATTTTTTTTATCTTTTTGCAGTGTCTAGCTTCTGTGTTACAGCCTATTTCCTTAGACAATGCAGCATATTGCAAATGGCTAAGGAAATCTTTAGACAATGAAAGTTATATTAGTTTAAAATCACTTATGAATCTTCAGACATATTTACTTGAGGTGAGGGCGCTATACCTTCAAAAATAATGTTTCGTTTTCTGCTCTATGTTGTTGATTTTTAGGGTTCCGTACCCAAAGGGTAAAAACGGGACCCTATTACTGAGACTTCGATGTCTGTCCGTCTGTCCGTCTGTACGTCTGTCTCCAGGCTGTAACTCAAGAACGGTAATAGCTAGAGAGTTGAAATTTTCACAGATTATGTATTTCTATTGCCGCTATAACAAAAATACTAAAAACAAAATAAATTGAATATTTAAGGGGGACTCCCATACAACAAACGTGATTTTCTTAACATTTTCTGCTCGTTATTAATGATGACAACAGGTAGCCACCTGAAATGTTCACAAATTACTCAGTTTTATTTATACTTTAATAATTCATAAAAAAAAATTAAATAATATTAATAATTTAGGTGGGCTCCCATACAAAAACATTCATTTTTCTTATTTTTGCTCTATCGTGGTACGGAACCCTTCGTGGGCGAGTCCAACTCGCACTTGGCCGATTATTCAAAGGTGGCCTCAGCAGTTACATCAAAAAGAAAATTGGAGATACAAGAAAATAATAAAAATCTTGACATTATGGTGATGTTGAGGTAGAGACCAAATTGGTAAACATGCAACTTCCGGATATTATAAAATCTGTAACAAAAAAAATGTCTTGTTTTTTGTCTTTTTGTCTTTTAAAAAATCAAAGACATTTGCCGTTAATCCTTAAATTTTAAAATATTTCGAAATTCGAATTTTGATTTCAAAAAATATTATTGCCGCAATTTTACTTTTTTTTAACACAAATTAACTATAAATACGACCTTGAACATGTAATATCGAATATAAGGTTCACGTAACATCCGCCCAGCTGTGCACTTGAACCGGCGGCGTTTAATGCAAATTAATTCGCTATTAAATCTTCGCATACTTTTCGTACGAGTAAACAAGTATGTTAATTAATATAATTACTTGTTTTACTACTCTGTAGCCTGTGAGCTTAGAAAAAATGAGATCAGAAAAAGCTAAGATGAATGGTGACTAGAAAGAGTTGTTATAGAGTAAGAGCATAGCGACATTTCGTCATTTCGTCATTTCGTCATTTTATAAAAACTGAAAGTTTTCCTGTTTATGACCGCTACAGAGGTGAGAACCATCAGCAACACCAACTATGAAATTTCGCTTCCGGTTACTTTAGGAGTTCCAGTTCTGAAGGTCTACCTAGCCTTTGATAAAGCATTAAGCTCAATTTTCTATTCTATTTTCTTCGGGATAGTTATCCCGGTTGTGGGAGACGAGATTCCTACAGCAGTTGCAGTAGGAATCTCGTCTCCCACAATCGGAAATTTTTGACAGTTGTTGCCCACTGCCAGACCACTAAAGTATTACGCTATGAGCTGGTCGTGCAGTGAGAAGCAATACTGTCTTATGTGTCATTCAAATTTGGAATATATTAACGCAAGCCCTAATTCTGGCAATCCAATGTGTATCTTCTTGTGCAGTAAATAAAGTTTAATAAAATCTAATCAAATGGACAATTTAAAAACGCATCTATAGGTCTACCAGAATCTTATGGCAAAAAGTGAGAAAATAAAATGACTCTAGCAATACGGGGGTAATTGGAATAAAACATTTTGATCCGTTTTTTTTTTCTTATAGCGGCTGATTCTGTGTATTAAACATGCAAATATAAAAATTTATCCAATGATCAAGGATATTTTTTAAAAATCTGCTGTCAAAAATTGCCATCAGATTCTGGTAGACCTATAAGAGAATCGACGCGTCACGATGCAATGTGAACTGACCCTTAGAGGCAAAGGAGGTACAGTGTTGAAGCATAATAATGTTCAGAATTTATACAATATCTTAAGCAAACACACTTTACATGCGACATTTATTATTTATTTAGTTATCCATCCATACATATTATCTGTACTAATAACTATTATAAATTATAATAAATGCGAAAGTATTTCTGTCTGTCTGTTACCTCTTTAGGCTCAAACCGCCGAACAGATTTTGCTAAAATTTGGTAAGTATGGATATACTTTCAGTCCCGGGAAAGGCCATAGAATACTTTTTATTCCCGCGCGATAAAGGAATTTTGGCGCAACGGAGTTGCGGGCATCATTTAGTTGACAATAAAAGTACTATCATACAAATGTTTCATTGGACCTACGGAATTTAGTCGGGTCATGTCGAGTAGTAAGGTTTAAATTACATCCCGAATATCAACCATAGCTGAGTACATTCGATCCCTAAAAATTTCAGTACCTTTATCCAAGTGTCATACCAATATTCTATCCGGATTCCGGATACACTGACTTTGAATTTATAATCAAGTATAAAACCAAAAACGAACAACGTTGCAAATATGGCACACGACGTGGTCATTGCAAAATAGATCTTACGTTTACACAATAAGGATAATGTGGCAGTGATTACGTCACCCGAGATAAACCGGAGTTGGGGATGATATGGCGAAGGTCACGCCGTCATCACGTTATCTACCAGCTGGTCCCTTTTGTCCCAGTCAGCGATTAATTGCTATTTAGTTCTTTATTTAAATTTAAATTTAGAATACGAGGTAAGTGAAAAACTAAGGTATCTAGTTTATTTTTATTGGACACGTTCTTAGTATTTATGAAAGAGTCAAAAATATTATAATATTTTCCCCTTAAACCACCCATATCTGTGTTAACTGTTAGTTTATAATCCAAATAAATAGTTATCATTGATCAAATATTAATTTGCAAAGTGATTAAACAAAACAAATTATAACTTTTATCGAGTATTCTGTTGGCTTTAAACTAGTCCCCAATATAAAAATTAAAAATATTAATAACTTAATATCCGTTTAGGTACCTATGCCATAAAAAGTTATGTAGAGTGTATTATGAAACACTAAATTGTCAACTTTGCAGAAAAATAATATATTATGAACACTGATTATGAATTTATTAGTCATGCATATAGATTTATATTATTCATACTCATTCGCAGTACTCATTAGGTATTAAAGTACACTCAACGAACACGTTATAAAATTATACAGTTTTTTATTCTATTTTATATATAGGACACTTATAAAATATACACAGTTGCTAATTTGAATGAAGAATGTCACAAACATACGAACCAGGGGCCGGATAAATTTATATTTTTTATGAGTATAGGCCACTTTCATTTCGCCGCCCCATGTACGAACTCTGCCGCCATCCTAGGACGCTGCCGCCCATAGGCCATGGCCTATACTGCCTATATATAAATCCAGGGCTGATGTGGCTGATACGCACGCACTTGTTTCGTCAGAAGTTCAAAATAACGTGCCGTGATGTCTGAGCCCTGAAACAACCCAGGGGTATGTGGCACCGATCTCCGAGAAGCGCCAAACCTACCCACTAAAACCACCTGCGATTTGCCATCAGCCGTATGCGGAGGGATGTCTTAGATTTGTCATAAGCAGGACTCCCTCCACAACCGACCAGTCTCAAAACTGTACTTCCAAGTAAGGGAACATTTGGGAAAATGCCATGAGTGATGAGATCTATGTTAAAGTTATCAAGCTAAGCTCTACGTACAAAGTGTAGAGGCTATTCGAAAATCCGTTACTCCGAAAGAATAAGAGGAAAATGTTACTAATTTTAGGTCTTGAGAGAAACTAGAATAACTCTCAATCTGATTTTGATTGCTGAATAATCATGAGCGGGTCTGAATCAGTCGTGCATAACTTATTGAGTACTAACGATAACTGATTTATTTAGCTCACGTAGATCATGTAATTATCCATACTATATTTTTTATTTATTTATTTAAATCAGGCATCTTGGCCCATATTATATATACCTTATAGACTAACATACATACATTTATACTAAAACTAACACTAAGCACTAAACACGTATTGTCTGCGACGTGGGGCGCGACGTGTTCGGAAGTCGTCCTCGGAACCTCCTGTACACGACTGCAATCGGCCAGAACTCCTCCTTCTCGAAGGTCGGTAGATGATGCGTCGGGACCCTCACCACAAAGCCTTTTATTTTTTTGGCCTTTTCTGCTCGATATCAATAATGGCAACAGGTAGGCACTTGAAATTTCACAAAAGCTTTATTTAGATAATTAATAATAATATTATAATAAAATAAAAAAAAAGGGGGGCTCCCATACAAAAAACACAATTTTTGGCAAGTTTTTGGCCTATTTTTTCTCTATAACGGTACGGAACCCTTCGTGCGCGAGTCAGACTCGCACTTGGCCGATTATTTTTAAAACCGTACCTTTTTTGTAAAACAAAAAAAAAACGACTATTTCCGGGAAGTCAAAGTATTTCTATACCTTTCGTCTAAATCGGTTCTGGGGTTTGAGTGTGAATAGGTAATAAAGTCAGGTGGACATAGGGAGAGACAATCTGACTCACATTCACATAAATATCCATACTAATATTATAAGTGCGAAAGTGTGTCTTTCTGTCTGTTATCTCTTCACGGCCAAACCGCTGAACCGATTTTCATGAAATTTGATATAGAGATACTTTGAGTTCTGGGAAAGGCCATAGGATACTTTTTATCCCGGAAAAATGTACGGTTCCCGCGCGATAAACGAATTTTGGCGTAACGGAGTTCGGGGCGTCATCTAAGTAGTACAGAAAAAATATTCACAGCCGAACATATAACCTCCTCTATTTTGGAAGTCAGTTAATACATTCAAAAGTATGATATCAAGGAAGTAAGGACACGTTCAGTTGGCTAACGTTTAGTCCACATTGAGTGCGGCATAAACATGTCGACATTCCTCCGTTTTCCCACGTTTTTTCGCGGTATTCGCGGATGTGAACTGCTTATACTGTCTACACTATTTTTTGTTATATTATAATCGCCTCTTATTACGTTACAATATAACACTAAATCTTCCTAAAACTAGAAGTTGTCCGAAACTTCATCGGGCAGCTATTCGTTTGCGGGTGCCGAACATGTTTCTGGGATAAAATTATTCTGTTTCCAGGGACTAAAAGGCTTAACCCCGCTTACCTAATTTCATCCAAATTGGCTAAGCGGCGGCGTAAATCGGTATTTTTAGGGTTCCGTAGCCAAATGGCAAAGCGTTCGTTAGTATTAGGTTGACGTTCGACTCGTCTTATGTCAATTCCATACATTTTGATCGGCGATTCTATAACGAAGCGAAAACGAAAAAAATTTGGCACACCCCCTAGGTTAGAAAAAAATGATATTAGAAACCTCAATATGATTTTTGAAGACCTATCCACAGATACCCCAGATACCTATGAGTATAGGTTAGATGATTTTTTTTTTTGTTTTAGTTGTACCTATGGGGACCCCTAAAAATTTTAATATTTTTTCCATTTTTAAGTACTTCCACTTTTAACTAGAAAAGTAGGGGTGATAAGATAACTCTAATGATAAGTCTAAAAAATTATGTGATGTACATTAGGTAAGTACTATAAAAACTACCAACGAAAATTGGTTTGAACGAGATCTAGCAAGTACCTAGTTTTTTTTATAACTACGTCATAAATGGTAAACCTTAATTTAACTTTCATTATATCAACTGAAATATAAAAATAAATCAAAAACCTTTTAATTTCATAAAAATCAACCTTATTGCTGCTGCGGAACCCTTCATGGGCGAGTCCAACTCGCACTTGGCCTATTTTATTTTTTATTTGGATGTATGAATTCTTTGTGAACGTTAGAATCTTTTTTTTTCTAATCTCAAAAAAATATTAATATTTATAATAGGACAATCCATTTGTTGCCCAGTAATTATTCTATTTAGAGAGCTGATAATGATAACTAATCAGGGTCAATGAAACTTATTTCTTCATCAACGCCTACAATAACTTTTTATCAATTAAATAAGACTTTGAATCGTTGAGGTGTGAAAGATTTTTTTTATAAGAAACAGTTACTTATTAATATATGATTTTCAAGAACTCTACCAACCTATTAAAAAGTATCCTAATTTCACTTTTAAACATGTTGTTAAATTAATAAATTTAAATAACTTGAAATACTTAATGATATTTTTCTAATAAGAATGATAGTTAAGTGATTATTACGAATTCCTAAAAAAATACTTACAAAGTCTTTTGACTTTAGGTATATAAGAAACTAACGATTAGCTGAAATGCCTAAATAATAATCTTATATTATTATAGTTACATAATAATTAATGACCCGTGCCATGCTTTAAATATCTCGTATAATAAAATTGCGGGGACTATTCCTCTCTGCATTATTTTATCACAAGATCTTTCATTATGTGCATCTATTTAGCCATCCATTATGTAAAAGCCTCCGTTAAGTCCGCGTCCAAAGGTTAATGAAACCTCCGAGTGTTTCGAAAGATGGACATTTATCCCAAAATCTAAATTATAAAAATCACCGCCACGCGTGTCGCGGAGGTCGTCGACCCCGGAGGAACCACCCTAATTTCACATTCGCCGTCTCTTTCTCGCCCGCACAGAGGGACATAAGTCCGCACTCCTCGCGCCGGTTCTCACGTGCGCCCGCGCAACTAGCATGAGGCGCCTATCAAAAAACCTCTGTCCTCTATGACACGCTAGACACACATACGAACAGGTATTGGGACATCGGGACACACAAAAAACTTACACGTACGGCGTACGGCGCGGCGTACCCCCACGTCCCCCAGAAAAAAACCTCGCGATTTTTTTATCCTTTAAGACTTACGTCCACTAATCACTATGCATACATTAGCATTGGCTTGATTGTGATCAAAAAAAAAATGTTGTTCTAGCTAGGGATCCCTGACTAATAGGTAGTAATAATGTCCATAGGACAGGCCTCGCCTAGTTTGGGAGACCGTTACTTGTAAAAATGCTTGTAAACAGTGGCGTAACTATAGGGTGGCTGGGTTAGCAAAATGCCACGGGCCCCCGACCCAAAAGTTTTTTATACAGTGTTTTATTATTAATGTGACGATTTTTATTGATAGGGCCCCATCAATTTGCCACGGGCCCAGGATGTTATAGTTACGCCACTGCTTGTAAACTTATTTATGGTGAATAAACTATTTGTATTTGTATAAATTATAATATTTTAATTTGAATAAAAGCCATTAGAAAGAAAAGTACACGTTAAATTTATAAGAGTACACGTTACAGTCTGATTGCTGTTTTCTAGATCCCTATTTTATTCGGTCGGCAGTGGAATAGGAGAAAAGGAGCCCACTTTTTTTACTCTGTGAATTTGTTTCACACCGCGGCACCGCCCGAGGCTGCGACCGCTAGTTTAGAAACCAAACTTGTGAGTTTCCTGTTTACTGACTTACCGTGAAGTCTGAAGATGACTAGCTTTTGTGGCGTAGTATGAATAGATTTTTTTGAGTAAAGAGAGTTTTTATTTCTAATTTCATTTTACACAATATTATATTTTAGTTTAGTGTTAAGTATTTATTTTAAGTTATGTTTTGTTTTTTTAACTAACCCTAAAACTTTTTAATGTATGTAATACTAACCAATGGACCATAGTAGTCTGCAATAAAGATATTTGTTACATATTTTGTATTTGTATTTGTATTATTTTTAATCGAAAAATTTTTTGGTTTGAATATTTTAAATCAGTATAACTGCCGCACTCAGATACGAAAATTAATTACTTAACAGTAATTAAATGAAGATGTTGACATAAACATAAAATCCGTCAACCTCTTCACTAAATTAAAGTTTAATCATCATTAAATGTTTTTGAGAGCGGCCTACTTCGAGTAATAGTATTTTTGGAATTTTACACAATATTATATCGTAGATAATTTTCTTTCTCAGGGTAATGGTGATATATACCTAGTATATTATCAAAAATGAGATACTAACTAGGTATATATCACACACCTTGTTAGTTTCTCATTTTTAAAACTTTATTTATCTGCCTAGAATGTAAACTTTATATCAAAAACATCGGTGGTAACAAATAATTTTAATATTATGATGCGACTCTACAAAACCGCGTAGGCGTCTATTATGTCCTTGTATATCTAAATGAAAAATATTTAAATACAATTGCTATTTCGAAAAATACAATTCAATGTCATTGGAAAAATAAATGATTACAATTTTCGCCTCTAATATACTAATTATAGAGTTCAAATTCGATGATTATGATGTAGGTAGGGTGTAGGTAGGCGGTACTCGTCAAGGCCTTTTCGATGGTGGTTAAGATTTCATTTAAATATCTTGAAAAGTAACTGCTGGATTCTAAAGTGCTTCTCAAAGTAAAAGGCTCTTATTGATTTCTCATTCCACGATGTAGACAGTAGCAGCCTGCTATTTAAGCTAACTTGAGGTAGAGTTTTGGAATTAAGCCATTTCTATAAATAAACATGACTATTATTTTGTCAGGTTTGTTTATTTTATTTACATAACTAGTAATCTATGCTTCAGATCACGCGTAAACGGCTAGATAGATTTTGATAAAATTTGGTAGACATATAGAGTAAGTATCCCATGAGGAAACCCATAGGCTGCGTCTTATTTTCACAGAAAAATAAAAAGTCACTGTAGTATAATGTTACTTTGCGCGTACAAAGTCTGACTTATGTTCCCCAGAACAGCTAGTTGTTCATAAAATAGTTGTTAAGTGTTAACCCTAAAACTCAAACGGCCAAGGTTTAAGCTGAAAGTTTCAATGGTATGATGTGAAAGTCTTATTAAAATCTTTGATAATTGCAAATAAAACATGCATCGTAAAGCGTGAGTAATGATTATTAAGGTTTACATAGGACAGTAGATCAATGGGATGAAATATGCCTATTTAGAGCGAGGCCATAATATTGCTTCGTTGAGTTGCGATGCGTTGCCACTTGCCGTAGCGTCGAAACTCCGACAAGCCCGTCAATACACACATTTTATAATAATACCATATTGACGCGACGTCATTTGGGTCAATTCAGACCGACGCGACGACTGACGAGGCGAGGCGAGGCGCGGCGCGGCAAAAATTTGTATGGATTTGACAGATTTCAATTGCGTGAGACGTCTTGCGAATCTGTCAAATCCATATAAATTAAGAAATGCATCTACGCATCGCGTTACGGTCTGAATCAACCTAAACGCGACGTCGAACACGAAGTCGGACGCGGCTTTTTGGCTTGGCGACGGACAGAATGTACGCGCTGCGCTCAGCGCTCTCGCCATCTTGAATTATTGCTGTCGCGCATTTCTACAGCACAATTTGAGGCATAGGGACAGGCCAGGCCACAATACTGCATTTCGGCATCGTATCGCCAAAAACTTTTTCGATTTTTACTATAAATTACGTTGGGACGCCGCAACGCATTATTGTAGCCCTGGCTCATACAATGCGTTATATTTTGTTCCGAAAACGCAAGGCATCGAAGCACTGTGGCCTCACTCTTACATCTGGAATGAAATATTATTATTTACTTGTTAACTACGAATAATAAAAACTAAGGAAAAGTAACTCCGTCAAAAAACATGCTCCACAATACTTGTCAAAAAAGTGTACCTTAGGTACACATTTCAATACATTTGCAATATTTAGGTGGCCTTGAGCGGTACTAGGCTGACGTTACATGACAGATCGAAAGGAACCAAATTTAAAACGGTAATAGTATGGGAGTTACGATTCCTTAGTTTTTATTATTCGTAGCTTGTTAATAACGTTTATTTGCCATTATAGTGTGCGTCTGATAAGCTTTTTCATAGTCTGCAGCGCTCGCTTAAACAACAGGAAAATTATAATTTATTCCCAATCTCTAACTCATTCTAATAAATCTATACTAATCTATACTAATATTAGCGGAAGAGTTTGTGTATGTGTATCGAGGAAGGCTATAGGCTATATTTTATCACGCTAAGACTAATAGGAGCGAAGAAATAGGGGAAAATGGGGAAAAAACGGGGGAAATTATTTGAAAGGGCTTATCTCACGAACTACTGGAGCAATTTTTCTGTTATTTGGCACAGATAAGAAATAGACCACGTGAATTTTTTTGTGGACTAATTTTTCTGTGAAATATCTAATTTACGTGGGCGAAGCCGCGTGGAACGTCTAGTGCTTCAATCATTATTGTTAATTCTGTGTTTTTGGGTGAATATTTAATACGAGTATTTATACAGTATATCTAATATATAAAATTCTCGTGTCACGGTGTGCGTAACTGAACTCCTCTGAAACGTCTCGACCGATTTTCGTGAATCTTAGCGAGCATATCGGCTAGGGTACTAATATGTATTCTGTGCTAGGGTTGAGAATCGGACAACATTTTTATATTGATAAGTGCATTTGTTGAATAAATAATAGTAAATTATTACAACTCGAGACTGACGGTGAGTGGTGACCATTGTTTGTGCGACGGGACACGGGATAGCGATGGACGTTGCCATGGTGACATACTTATTTAATATTTAGTCACTTCAATAAAATAATATGGCCGAAATACTTTATATTATTATGGCAAAACAACGTTTGCTGGGACAGCTAGTCTTATATATAAAATTCTCGTGTCACAATGTTAGTGACCGTACTCCTCCGAAACGGCTTTACTGATTTTTACCAAATTTTATATGCACATACAGTAGGTCTGAGAATCGGCTACTGGCTACTTTTTATCGCCCAAATTGGGAAAGGCTGATTTAGACAATATACTTATTTATTCTATTTAATTACCTAAACTAAAGACCAAATCACATTGACCCTTCAAAATATCCTGCCAATAATTATATAATATTTTCTGGAGGATTTTATATATTTTTTGAGTGGTGTGTAAGTGGGATCGACCTTGCGGCGTGGGAGCGCTTAGGGCATCGAGACCGGGTTTTCCCGAAACCCGAAAACCCGGGAAAACCCGGGTTTTGGGGATCACGAAAAAACCCGGGTTTCAAAAATGGAACCCGGGTTTTTCGAGCTTTTCGGGTTTTTCGTTTTTTTGATAATTATTAAAGGCAAGACCTGATTTAAGGTATTTATAACAAACTAACATACAAATTCTTTATTTTTATAATATAAGTATAGGTTTAATTATTTCTATTGGTCATAATTAAACAAAATATAATATTTTAAAGTACCTAAAAGTTTCGTTTCAAGAGGATTAAAGACTAATTGTCACAAAAACATTTATTAATAATAATATTTTGAAAATCCTACCAAAACTATTCAATGTAAAAAAAAGCCAAGTCTCTTCAAACAATCTATCCATCGCAAAAAGTTTTCAAATTTCATAGAAGCAAGTCTTGTTAAACTAATTTTATAGTTTTCAATCAACAGAACACACACAGAAAACTGTGGTCAATCACTGAAGTGATTGACCACAGTTTTCTTTATAATGTGATCAAAGGCTTACAAAATAAAGTGAAAAAAGCTGTCCAAGCTTCAAAGGGTTCTAAGTCTGCTGAAAGTACCGTAGACTTTTGATGATGGGCAAGTCACTAGTTAGTGACAAAACGTTGGAACTTGTATGGACCGTTGCTGATAAAATACACCCATCAACAAAGTCTTAGGGATATTTGTATTTTTGGAATATCTAAAAACCTGTCAGAAATTTTTGAAGGCAGTGTGTATGGAACAATGATAGCTTATTTTTTGGTAAGTATTTAATAAAACATATTATTAAAACACTTTTCCGAATTTTATCGTTTCTAAAACAATCATATATCTATGATTGTTTTAGAAACGATAAAATTCGGAATTCTACAGTCATAAAAAATCAATGATAAGTCAACAAATCTTTATTTCGTTTTATAAACTGAAATTTTCATTTGAATGAGATATTTTTATTGCTGATTGTCAAATAAATAGTAATAATTTATACTGATAGATGTTTGGCATACAGTATTTTTACTAAAAAATATTTTTTGTGCCCTGCTGCGGTATGACGTCCAGTCTTTTTTGCAATTTAAAGTCATTATTTTCAGTCGTCTAACTTACTAAAAAACCTTAAAAGAGATTTTTATTTGTCGTTATGCTTTTTGTCATTATTTGTTATATTCACAATATAAAAAATAACGACAATATTAAGACAATGCAATCAGTAAAAAGGTTCCAAGAGAGCCCCTAGAAACTGACAAAACCATGCAGAGGAGTTTCCATCAAGTATGATGTGAAACTATTTTGTATTCCAGTATTGCAGTCTGGCAAATGCGGCAGATTGCTTTTCATTGCTTGAGAGACTGATGTTGGTAACACATAATAGGACGAATGATGGCTTTCCTTAGCCGTCCGTGGATGTCATACTCACTGCGGAATTATTAAAACACGTGATTTTAGTGAACCCAGATGAAATATAAGCCGAGTTTTTACCAGCACCAGCGCCAGAGACAATTTCTTGTGTGTAACACCATGCCACCATGGTTAATCTTCCAAATTCATTAAAAGCAACCTTCCGCATTTGCCACGTGGTCTGTTCTGATCAATTACATGGTTATCTGACATGAATTCCGTCTATTGTGACTAGAACTAATAACTACAAAAAGCTTTGAGGTGTAGTGTAATGTAAGATTTTTCAGTAATGTAAGATTTTCCAGTAAGTTAGATGACAGCGAAAAGTTACCTTAAATTGCAAAGAACATTCGGCTTCATACCGTAGCAAGGCAGACAAAAGGCAATTTCAGGTAAAAACTAGGCACAAAAATTTAATTACAGGTATAAAGTATGCCAACATCAATTAGGACTAAATGATTATTATTAATAATTTGACAATCAGCAATAAAAATGTAAAAGATTAAATAAATATTTGTTGGTATACGTTTTATATTTAAGGTTATTCTTCCATTTAATGTCTTCAAAAATTCTGGATACATTTTTATATATTTCAAAAAATACAAATACATTAAATAATATATGTAATTTGGAGGTGAAGCTTGTTGTAATACTTAATCTTGGCCCGAAAATCTTAATCCCTAGCTGTGATAAGATCCAAAATATAGGAGAGGTAAAATAGTCGCATCGATAAAAGTATGATACGGCCGTGCCAGCTTACTCGAGAATTGGTTGGGCACTGCTGCGACCCCAGACAATGGTATTTAAATAGTATTTTACTGGATAGGTGATGGCAATCGCAGAAAATCATGTGTAAAGTATTTTCGCAATGTTAATTTTTGAATTGTTAAAAAACCCGAAAAAACCCGAAAAACCCGGGTACCCGGTTTTCATCAAACAAAAAACCCGAAACCCGGGTTTTGAAAATTGGGTCCGGGTTTCGATGCCCTAGGAGCGCTAGAAATCGGCCCTGCGCTTACGCAATCACAACCACTCCCGCGCGCCTCCGTCTGATAGGGTTGTCACAAATTACAATTCTGTAGGACTTCAGCCTGTTTGCAACTATTTTGGAAAGTTTAAGCATCAAAAAATATTTATTAGTGAATTAGAGAAGTAAACAGAGCTTCTCAAAATGCTTTTTGAAACGTTTATTGTATCTTTTTTATTTAATATATATTTAGCAAATTTATAAAATTCTACGTGAACTCCTTATGTGACTGGATTTCCCAAACCCCTTTTTTGCGCGGCAAGGCTGAAAACTATCCTAATTTTTCAAGATATCGTTTTCATTTTTGATTTTAAAAGTAAAACACAACGCATATAATTTGGCCCTATCCTTGTTTTTTGAAAATAATCATTATTTTCCAAGAAAATAAAGATAAATAGGTGATTTCCAATTTTGATGGCTTGTCGTCGAACTATTTTACTCAATATCAAGATCGATTAACAGAAAACTTGATACTGGAATAGATTTTTATCTTTATGTAGTCGTTATATATAGTTGATATCAATTTTATTGTACTAAGTTCTGTAGTTGAGTTTTTATAACACAGTTTAGGTCTGTCGCGGAGAATTTTTCAATTTTGGTGTCATTTACGAAACGCTGTTTCTAAAAAATACCATTAATCTCTAAAGCATAAAAAATACGTCATTCACTTCATTCAGCCACACGCTAACCCGCTTAGGAGGTGGCTGTGGTCTGTGTCCTACCAGTTTCCAGCCAAAAATGAAAGAAAACCGTTTTCGGTTTTTTTATAGTTAAGTAAATGTGTTATAATTAGAGGATTCGATTTAGAATTATAAAGTGCAAGAAAGATTGAATCAGACAGTGATGAAGATTCAAACATAATATTTACCATTCACCAAAGAAGCGTAGTATCAACAATAGTAACAGTTATGAAGAAAATATATTTGTACTTTGATATTTTCAATCCTACGAATAATAAAAACTAATTACCTCTACCAATATTAATAATTTGAGCATTTCTTACAGATTACTTCTTAGTAGATGATTTTACTTCTTAGCAGATAATTAGTTTTGTAGAGGATAATTGTTAATTGTTGTTTTATTATTACGTTTTTAAGGTTTATTAAAATGTAAAGTTTATTTAAAATAAAGGAAGTCCCAATATTTCCTTATTCTTGGTTTAGGAGATCTTTATGATTTTAGATTGGTGTTATTTAGCAGTAGTAACAATAAGAGTGTGATTGATTCCTTGGAGAATTATATAAGATACTTTAAATGTTTTCTATTAATCTTTAAGTGAAGGCTTACACTCCTTACTCAGTTGTAAAGGACTGCTAAACGTCTGTTAAAAATGCAACTGTAATCGATTGCAAGAATAATATTAAATAATGATCGATTACAAGTTATAGCTCAACGTATTATTTCATTTGGCTAGTTCCACAAGAAAGTCTTTTATTTTATCACGATCATGAAATGTTACATTACTGATGCATTTTTTATCTTACCTTGCTCAATCATTTGACCATCTTTCAAACAAGACAGAATCATTATATCTGTCGAATGCCATATCTTCGGTTGAATGCTATATTTTCGGTTCTTTAGACTTAGGTTCTAGAAGACTAAAGATAAACACAGCCATCAGGATTCATCTTTATAGCCTACGTCGTCGGTCCATGTTTAAAGCCAGATTTTATAATTATGTGATCATCGTTCCATCTATTAGGACTCATCTTTACATGTTACATCGTCTGTCCATCTTTAAAGCTAGATTTTTATAATTGTGTGATTATCGTTCCATCCTTCTAGACTCATCTTTATATGCAACATCGTCGGTTCATCTTTATAGCTAGATTTTTATAATTGTGTGATCATCGTTCCATCTGAGCATTAAACTTTATAACCAAAATAATTCAGACAGACAAGGCATTCGCTTGATCTATAACGCGTCTATAACCAATAGGCCATTTATTTCATTTTTTATTGCAGAACGACGATTTTTTCACCCAAATCTAATTTTGGTGTCAAAAATCAATTTTGGTGGGGGGCTAATATTGGTGTCAGGAATAACATGATTATAATAAAATATGTATAAAGAAATATTCTTATTTTTCTTGATAATTTAATTAAAGGAGTAAGTACTCTCTAACACCTCAAATCAAATTCGACGAAAAAAAAAATCATAAAAAAAATTGCCACCAAAATTAGTAAATACAAGTTGTTGAAATCTACACAAAATGTCTGTCTGTCTGTGTGTCTGTCTGTCTGTCCGTCTGTCTGTCCGTCTGTCCGTCTGTCTGTCCGTCTGTCTGTCCGTCTGTCCGTCTGTCCGTCTGTCCGTCTGTCCGTCTGTCCATCTGTCCGTATGTCCGTCTGTCCATCTGTCCGTCCGTCCGTCCGTCCGCCCGTCTGTCCGTCCGTCTGTCTGTCTGTCTGTCTGATACCTCTTCACGCCTAAACAGCTTAATAGATTTTGCTGAAATTTGTCATGAAGATACTTTGAGTCCCGGGAAAGGACATAAATAAATAAAATAAAATAAAAATAAAAAAGCCTTTTATTTCTTGCTTTACAGTAACATTTTAGTAGACAGACATTAAGTTAATTTTGTTATTTATCGATTATTATGCATGCAAAATCATTAAACAGTATTATAATAACAAAGCCTGTTTAAAAATCCTAAGAATTAAAATAATTAATTACATTATTAATGTTATAATTGAATTCATTAACATGTCAGGTAGGTAAATAGGAAAGGACATAGGATACTTTTTATCCCGAGAAAATATACGGTTCCCGCGCGATAAACGAATTTTGGCGCAACAGAGTTGCGGGCGTCATCTAGTAATTTATAAACCTACGTTAATACCTTCACGTTAACGTTACACAAGCACCTTTTTTCGTTTGCTCAAATAAACTATTTCTAGTTTAGTCCTTCAATACTTTTGACAGCCCTAGACATGACGCCATTTTGTCCGTCCTGTGATACCCTAATGAACTCGGCTTTAGTAATCACACCAAAATTATCTCCTTACTAGCTTGTTCCACTTTTCAATAAGGGATCGTCGAACAAGTTTAAAATTGGCTCTACAAAACTCTACTGTAATTATTATTTTACTCATCATATTTTTGTCTGCCAGTGCCTCTTCTAATTTGCCAGACATAGAAAAGTCGACTGAGATATAATTATTATACGCTGTGTAAATAATTTTATTAAGGAATTGATATTATTAATACTATATTTATAATACGGGTGATCACCTAGTTATCAGAATCTTAATTTTCTTGAAATACAACACATTATTCGGAATAAAAAAAATATAGGGCTACCTCGAATGCCAAGCTCAAATTCCTTTTTTGAATTTTAAAAATGTTCTATTCCGCCAAGGCTACGATTTAAAACTAGTTTCATATTGTGTTCTATTTATAATCTACATCATATAATACTATAATATTAAAGGTCTTGTGTATTGCTCGATAAATAATAAAGTATAAGATCATTATAGGAATAATAGTCATCGAAGCGCGTGTAAGGCCTTTGACAGTCGTCAGTCGGTTTTACTAGGAAATACCTACTTTGTAGTGACAATACCTAGCTACTAGTTAATAATATATTACTGTACAAGATGACGCACGCAACTCCATTGCGCCAAAATTCGCGTGGGAACCGCACATTTTTCCGGGTTAAAAAGTATCCTTTGTTCCCCGGGACTTAAAGTTATACGCAGCATAATCGGTTCAGCGGTTTGGGCGTGAAGAGGCAACAGACAGACACACTTTCGCATTTATAATATTAGTATGGATACAAGTGCGGGGACGGGTGATGACGAGTAGGTCGAGAACAATAATTATTAATCATTTAACTACATATTAGTGAATAGTAAATACACAGGACTAGTAAAGTTTTACTGGCAAACATTGTAGTATTTTAGCAAAGATTTGTAGAAGGACGTTGCATAAATAAAAAGTTGATAACTGGGTGTTTCTTCGAAAAACGATTGTTCGTATCACTACCGTGGTCAATTTTAAATGTAACTTTTTCGTCTGTAATTCATATTTTTATAAAAACATAAAGCTCAAATAGTGTAGATTTTGAAATATCGAAGTTCAAAATATATTTTGTGGCCAGGGCAAAGAAACAAAAAAAGTAAACTTTAATGAAATCAGTTTTATTTAAAAATAATCGTCTTTTAACATAATCGTCTTTTATAAAAGCTGAAAATTTGCCTGTATATTATGACCCTTATACAGGTAAGAATGATCAGCAACTATGGAGTTTTGGTCGCGGTTTCTTTAGGAGGTATCTTCTTCTGAAGGTCTTCCTAACCGAAGACGAAAGTGTAGCTGTCGCTGGCTCTTGGGTTATGACATTGATATATTTGAAAACGGCTTACATGTCTTATATCATTCTGAAAATTAATAAAGTAGTAATTAATGAAGTTATAGTACTCTCAAATTAGAAATCAGTCTTAGACCTTAGTTCAGCCTTGATAATTTACAATTTTTTAAACTTAAAATGTAATTTGGGCAATGTGACTTTTCTAAATAATAATTTAGGTAACAGCAGCTCTAATAACACGATTCCCAAAAACTTAATAAAATAATATTCTATACTTAGAGGATTAAAAAAAACATGTAAGACAAAATTAATAAAGAGAAAATTTATGTACTTAAAAAAAAACATTTTTTTATTTTGTTGAAATTAACTCTCTTCTTATTGATTTATAATTACTATAATGAAGCAATGCCTACTATATTTATTTTTATAACAGATATTCACTAATGTAATTTCGTTATAATTTTATTTTGCATCGATTTGTCAAACAGGAAATGCAGGACTTTTTGTCGAAGAAAATGGCAAGAGGACGCCCTATACTATTGTAATGAGAAGAACGGACTTTGAGATTTTTTTCCTATACTTAGACTGCAATTATTAAAAAAAAGGCCAAGTGCGAGTTGGACTCGCCCATGAAGGGTTCCGCAGCAGCAATAAGGTTTATTTTTATGAAATTAAAAGGTTTTTGATTTATTTTTATATTTCAGTTGATTTAATGAAAGTTAAATTAAGTTTACCATTTATGACTTATCCACTCCTGATACTCCGCCATTCCAACTTAACCAATTTACTGGGGACGAAGTTAAAAGGCATATAGCATCCATCTCCTCGAATGCTGTCGGTGACGACGGAATCAGCCGTAAAATGATAATCCCTGTTTTGGACATCATTACACCGGTGCTTGTCGATATCTTTAATCATGCTGCTAATACTTCTGTATTTCCTAATGCCTGGAAAAATGCCACCATAATCCCACTACCAAAATCTGCTTGACCTAAGGCTGTATCAGACTTTCGCCCAATCTCAATATTGCCATTTCTCTCCAAAGTTTTTGAAAAACTTATAGGTCAGCAGCTCACGAATTATGTTATGCAGAATAACCTGCTCAGCTCCTTTCAGTCTGGCTTTCGACGTGGACACAGTACGACTACTGCTCTTATTAAGGTCACCGACGACATTAGACGTGGCATGGATGATAAGCAACTTACTCTACTAACACTGCTAGATTTTAGCAACGCTTTTAATGCTGTCGATCACGACGTGTTGATTGGTATGCTTAGAGTTTATAATTTCTCACCTCAAGTAATTGAGCTATTTCGCAGCTACCTTGTGGGGCGTCGACAAAGAGTTAAGGTAGCTAATACTTCTTCCGATTGGTCCATGATTCTTACCGGCGTCCCTCAGGGTGGTGTGCTGTCTCCCCTACTTTTTGCTCTTTTTATAAACAGCATCACCAAATCGCTATCCTCATCTTTTCACCTTTACGCCGACGACTTCCAAATTTATTGTCAGTCATCCCCACATGACATACATGCCACTATCATCAAATTGAACAGTGACCTTGACATAATTTGTAATTGGAGTAAACGTCATGGTCTTTTTATTAATCCAGCTAAGACACAGTTAATACTCATTGGTAGTCCAGGGCTAATATCTAGGGTTGATCACAATTGCTTACCTCAGGTGGTCGTGAATGGCGTTGTAGTTCCCTTTACTAAAGTGGTTAAAAATTTAGGAGTATACCTCGACGAAACTTTATCATGGACACAACACATTAAAGAGATCAGTAGGAAAATATACGCAACCTGGCACTCTCTATCTCGCCTACGTTACCTACTTCCCATTCCCACAAAAATTAAGATTGCTGAATCGCTGTTTCTGCCTACGCTTGATTATGCAGACGCTTGTTTTGTGAATCTAACAGAGGACCAGCTTAACAAGCTCGAGCGTTTGCAGAATCTTGCAATAAGGTTTATTTTCGGCCTTCGCAAATTCGACCACATCTCCGAATTCCGCGCCAGGCTGAAGTGGTTGCCTATTCGTCTTCGACGGGATGCTCGCGTACTATCTCTTGTCTATTCCATTATACACGACCCGTATTTACCTTCATATTTGAAAAATATTTTCTTGTTTCGACGGGCAGATGTTAAGGATTTACGGTCTGTGTCTAATTTCCTCTTAGAAATGCCTGTACATAACACCAGATTCTATGGTTCCTCCTTTACTATTACTGGAATAAAACTCTGGAATGCTTTACCTAGAGACATAAAAATGACCAAAACCTTAAGTCGGTTTAAGACCTTGGTCAAGCAACATTTTCTTACTATTGCTAATAATGATAATTGCTCAACTTAAATTTCCTGGCTATCGATACAATAATTATAATTATTATTTATCTATTGATAAAATATCACAATTACTTAAAAAATGTTCCATACTAAGTATGTTATAAATTATTTATGCTCGTATGTATGTATTTTAGATTAATATATTTTATTATGTATGTATGTATGTGTGTATTTATTTATAGGTATTATGTTACATTTGATATATTATATATTTGTTTATGGCACATTCACCTTATCTAATATATTATGTTTCCTCTATCCGTGGTTGCCTGGAAGAAATTACTAATTAGTAATAAGGCCGCCATTGTGTTATACTTGTGTTTTAAAAAATGTATTTAAATTGTTATAATATTATGTGTGCACAATAAAGAATATTTATCTTATTTATCTTATGACGTATAAAAAAAACTACTTGCTAGATTTCGTTCAAACCAATTTTCGTTGGTAGTTTTTATAGTAAAGTACATCATATATTTTTTTTAGACTTATCATGCCCATACTTTAGAAATTAGAGGGGGGGGGGGGACACACACATTTTACGACTTTGGAAGAGTCTCTCTCGCAAACTATTCAGGTTAGAAAAAAATGATATTAGAAACCTCAATATGATTTTTGAAGATCTATCCATAGATACCCCACTAGCATAGATTAGATGAAAAAAAAATTTTTCATAAAAATATATAAAAAAAAAATTACTTGCTAGATTTCGTTCAAACCAATTTTCGTTGGTAGTTTTTATAGTAAAGTACGTCATATATCTCTTTAGACTTATTATGCCCCTACTTTAGAAGTTAGAGGGGGGGGGGGGGGGGGGACACACGTTTTAGCACTTTGGAAGAGTCTCTCTCGCAAACTATTCAGGTTAGAAAAAAATGATATTAGAAACCTCAATATAATTTTATTACCACACGCATTGGTTAGATGAAAAAAATTTTTTTGATTCAGTTGTACCTATGGGGACCCCTAAAATTTTTAATAATTTTTCCATTATTGTATCAAAATCTAATGCGGTACACAGACTACATCTGCTTACCAAATTTCAATAGTATAACTCTTATAGATTCGGAGAAAAGTGGCTGTGACATACACGCACAGACAGACAGACAGACAGACATGACGAATCTATAAGGGTTCCGTTTTTTGCCATTTGGCTACGGAACCCTAAAAAGACAATTGTTTCTAGGTAGACACAGAGCTCAAGTATATAAAAAATATTTTTATTGTTTGATTATGCCTGGTTACAGAAAAGAGTCCGTGGCCGTCAACGCCTCCGAAGAAATGCCCAACTTCACTGGACTACACAATTCAAAACAACTTTAAAAATAGGCTAAAAATAAGTTTCAAATTTTTATTCTTAACAAAAAACATAAATTAGGGCAAATTCGTTAGTTCCTTTTTCCTTTTGGCTTCGCAGTAATTATTGTAAACAATTAAAACTCAAAGGTAACCTCCCTAACCTAAATTATGTACTTATTCATACTTCCATACTAATATTATAAATGCAAAAGTGTGTCTGTCTGTCTGTCTATCTGTCTGTTACCTCTTCACGGCCAAACCGCTGAACCGATTTTTCTGAAATTTGGTATGGAGGTACCTACTTCGAGTCCCGAGAAAGGACATAGGGTACTTTTTATTCTGAAAAAAATGTACGGTTCCCGCGCGATAAATGAATTTTGGAGTAACGGAGTTGCGGGCGTCATCTAGTAGGTATTATATGAATGTTTCTTTTTTGAAAGGGTTAACCTGTAAATACATGAGCAACATCCATTTAGGAGTTATAAATTTAAGGTTAATTTCTAACTCCTAAATGGTATTTGGGTCTCTGAGACCCCTGCGTGACTGACCTCCAGCTACCGCCCACGTCGCCCACGCCACACCACCATTATCTCCCGGTAGGTATCTTGTATCATTTGATTAAGAAAAATAACTTTAAAGGTTAAACTTTATTTAAAAATTAACTGTTTATTTAAAAAAATAAACTGTTTTTCGCACATTGGGTAGAGCGTAAAGCAAAACATATTATTATTTATTTGAAATGAAACTTCCACGGTATGAAACTCATATTGTTTTGTGCTAAAAAGTAAATTTTACAGTCATTTTTAAATACACTTCATAAAACCTTGCTTTGTCCGTACGGTAACTTATATTTAGTTAGCTCTACATTTCGTAGCGTCTGCTACGAATCGATTTAACTTCAGAAACTATATACAGTCGAACATAGAACCTCCTTTTCGAAGTCAGTTAATAAAATACCTTTTTACGGGCAATTCTCTCTGATTTTAAAAAGCGTCAAGTACAAGGTTAATCGATTTTAAAAATCGAAGATGTCGTGAGAGAGAATTATAGATGAGCGATAACGGAGCGGTAACGGGCGCATTCCGAACATGTGCACGTTCCCACTATCGCATGAGCCGCAACGGGGCGGGCCGCATCCTTACTTATGTACTAATATTATAAATGCGAAAGTGTGTCTGTCTGTCTGTCTGTCTGTCTGTCTGTCTGTCTGTCTGTCTGTCCGTCTGTCTGTCTGTTACCTCTTCACGCCCAAACCGCTAAATTAATTTTGTTGAAATTTGGTATGGAGATACTTCGAGTCCCGGGAAAGGACATAGGATACTTTTTATCTCGGAAAAATGTACGGTTCCCGCGCGATTAACTAATTTTGGCGCAACGGAGTTGCGGGCGTCATATAGTTTTATAAAACTAGGGGGCAAACGAGCAAACGGGTCACCTGATGGAAAGCAACTATCGCCCATGGAGACTCAACATCAGAAGGCAGGTGCGTTGCCGGCATTTCCATCACATGGCATTAGGTTCAAAATCAATGGATATTGAATGGATTCAATATAATTTCGGGTCGCATCGGGCATATTCCTGTGGGATTTCCTCTAAAATAAATCGACATCTGCTACACCAATCAGCTATATTGATTTAATTGTTTTTAATAAAATTCTACAGAAAAAGAAATGAGTAATCGTTGAACCTGTCAGTCTGCTATAATTACAAGGCCCAAGTAATGAGCAAATTGTTATAAAAATACGAAAACAATTAAATAATATTAGATAAGTACTTAAATCGTTTTGTAATTAGTCGTAACTACTAAAAAATTACCATTTAAACACGTTAAATGACAAATTATGATACTTACATGTAATTTTAATTAAGTTTTAGAAGTGTCTCAGGTAGTGATGAGCAAAACAAGACTCAGACAGTCTTGGTTTTGGTGTTTCTAGTACAATATTGGTCTTGGACTTGGTCAAATCTGCCTGATCTCGGTCTTGGATTTGGTTTTTTTAGTTTTAGGATAGTCTTGGTATCGGCATTGCTTTATTGCGAGACCAAGACTGAGGCTGCAAGACCGATTTTGCTCATCACTAGTCTCAGGTAGCTTTAAATCATTTGGTAGGCCTTATGTAGACGTTTAAAAATTGTTAACTTTGTGAACCTATTTAGAAATAAATATTTTGATTTTGATTTTAGAATTTTGTACACTGGATGAAGTCGACAAAGCACCTGTGACTCTTCCGGTATTGCAGGTGTTTATGGACGAATAGAACTTCTTGAGAGGCTATTATAGATTGGAAAAGATTCATAAAAAGTCCAATCGAAAAAGTTTGTCGTAATTGGTAGCGAAGGAAAGACTGCAATGATGAGATTATGTAAAATACAGTACTCTGTACCGTCAGTAGTAATGACTACCACTTTTCAACTTTATTGCTTTAGACATAAGGCTTACAATTGATACACTGCGGGTGTCCAGACTGTACATTGTCCGACTATCGATTAGAAAGGACAAACGGCATTGTCGCGGTCATTGCAGGTGAAATTTTAGATGATTCTTGCAAATTAATACTTTACAAGTACAACTTACAAGTTTATAAACACAACACTAATATTACAATGCGATAGTCTGTCTGTCTAGAGTCAAACCACTTAACAGATGTGGATAAAATTTGGTATGGAGGAGGACCCTGACTCTCAGAAAAGGAGGACGTGCTAACTGCTACGTAGTCCCATGTAGGCCTTAGCTAGTTACATTAAAAACGAATTAATTAAAATTTTAAGCCAAGGTTTTTCTTGTACTTTTTTATGCAAACGCTACATTATAAGATTAGAGTTTTGCGCGAAAAAAATTATATGCCAATAATTAGGACTTAAGTAGTTTGGCCTACTTAAGCAAGAGCTTATTTTTCTCACCTACTCACAATAAAAGTAGGTAGGCTAAAGTAAGTTTAACCGTGGAAGAGCCATGCACGAATAGGCCGGCTCGACCGGAGAAATACCACGGGCTCACAGAAAACCGGCGTGAAACAGCGCTTGCGCTGTGTTTCGCCGAGTGAGTGAGTTTACCGGAGGCCCAATCCCCTACTTTATTCCCTTCCCTACCCTTCCCTACCCTTCCCTACCCTTTCCTACCCTCCCCTACCCTATTACCTCTTAAAAGGTCGGCAACGCACCTGCAGCTCTTCTGATGTTGCGAGTGTCCATGGGCGATGGCAGTTGCATTCCATTAGGTGAACCGTTTGCTCGTTTGCCCCTTATTTTATAAAAAAAAGCTATTTTTTAAAGGTTACAGATGATCAAATTATGATTCTTACTACCGATCACTTTATGGAACTATTAAAAAATTACCAGAATCGCTTATGCAAAATGTACGATTGACGATAAGGCTGTACCCGCTTCTTCTCAGAAGTGGGATCGGCAGGACACTCCCAAGTCCCAACGCGAGGAATCTATTGCGCGGTTACGTGGAAATTGTAATAGAATTTGCAAATTGCGATTCTAAATAAACTGTAATTAAATGTTTCTTCTCTATATAATATATGCGATTGAAAAGATTTAAAATACCATTATGTTGATATATTTTATAGTAGGAAAATAATAAAGGAATAAAAAATTACAACACCCTTTCCGCAGCTGACTGCGGACCCTGAGGCCACCTTACCCTGACGAGATTAGTACGTTTTCCCCCTATACAAAACAGAACTCCTTAAAAATTCCCAGTACGCTTATCATTTCGGGGATTCAAAAATTGTAGTAGGTACCTGCGTGGCTATATTAACTTAATATTATGATAAATTTACTTCTAAGCATATTTAAAATTAAACTTAAATAATAATTAATATTATGCGTTCGATTTGAATATAATATCGTGTATTGTAAGTGATCAAACTACGAATAATAAAAACTAGTTTTTATTATTCGTAGTAAACAAAGCTACAAGAAGAAAATAAGTGAAAATGGAAGCGTGAGAAAATCCTTTCAACTTCATTGTCATAATGTCTTTTTTTATCTTAATATTATATTTTCTTACGTTTTATTATACGTGTCTAATAATATATTATTATCAAGGAGAGACTTTATCATTTTTTTACGGAAAGCTCGATAAATGACAATTGACAGTTTATCTATTCACAAGCGCTTTTTTTAGGGTTCCGTAGCCAAATGGCAAAAAACGGAACCCTTATAGATTCGTCATGTCTTTCTGTCTGTCTGTCTGTCTGTCCGTCCATATGTCACAGCCACTTTTCTCCGAAACTATAAGAGCTATACTATTGAAACTTGGTAAGTAGATGTAGTCTGTAAACCGCATTAAGATTTTGATACAACAATGGAAACATTATTAAAAATTTTAGGGGTCCCCATAGGTACAACTGAAATAAAAAAAAAACATCTAACCTATGCGTGTGGGATTGGTGGGTATCTATGGATAGGTCTTCAAAAATTATATTGAGGTTTCTAATATAATTTTTTTCTAACCTGAATAGTTTGCGAGAGAGACTCTTCCGAAGTGGTAAAATGTGTGTGTGTGTGTGTCCCTCTAACTTTTAAAGTAGGGGCAGTAAAAAAAAAAAGATGTACATTATACTTATACTACACAAACTACCAATGAAAATTGGTTTGAACGAGATCTACACTGTAACCGAAGGGAGACTTAATATTCCCTAAATAAGACAAGATAATTTTGTTCAAAAGATAAATGAAGACATGAGGGGAAGAAGAGTAGTATTATAATATTTTTATATAGTACTATTAAGTAACAGTTAAAAATTGCCGTTTTTTCCATAAATGGAGACTTTATGGCCGGGAAAACGATTTGAAATAAGAAAAAAGTGGATTTTATGTATGGCCAGATTATACTAGGCAACTGATGAAGTAAGTTACAAGGTTTGTTCAAATTATAAGGGAAAAAATGAGTAATTGCTTTTATATTGTAAAATGTTACTTACCTTCAACCACTCGTGTCTTAAAATAATTTATAGGATTCTCCTAGCTATAACAGTACAGCGAAAATTGAGCGTCCGAATCGAGTCAATGAACCGAAAACTGACCGTTAGATGGTCCGATTTATCTAAGGGCCTCACCTCCCACATTCACCCAATTTTTTACATTCATATGCACCATGGATTTATGGTATTTCCTATAAGAATTATAGCCGAATTAATAAAGAGTTACTGTTAAACTAAGGGCCTGTTTCACCACTTCCTGATACAGTGCCGGATAGGCTATCCACAACTTTATATTAGACGGATGCTCCATACTCTATCTGTCAAGTTAAGTTGTGAATAGCCTATCCGGCACTTATCAGGAAGTGGTGAAACAGACCCTAAGTTTGATATTACTTTGTCGAAATACCAGTACTCTGACAGAATATTAAAAAGTTTTTTTCTTTATAGTAACTATCTTTGAAGGCTTCGACTTGAGGCTCGAGTACATCGACGTATTACCTATTATAGCTTTGGTGTTATATTTCAACTATGTTTAGACACTGCAGAAAGCGCCTGGGTTTCTTACAATTGTAAGGTTGTAAACCCCTTAAATTTTTAAACTCCAACTCTACCCAGCTGCACGTCATGTGCTGTAAAAAGGGAGTAAAAGGTAAGCAGGTTAAAATATCTTAGGGGTTTCACAAACCATCGATTAGAAAATTTTCTTAAACCGTTTAAGGCTGTTCCTATTACGACTCTTGCTTTTATTTCATTTACTAGGTGACGCCCTCAACTACGTTGCGCCTAAGTTCGTCTATCGCGCAGGAACCGTAAATTTTTTCCGAAACAAAAACTATCCTATGTCCTTTCCCAGGACGTAAAGTACATCCATACCGATTTTCATTAAAATCGGTTCTGTGGTTTAAAGGCGTGCAGTGGTAACTAACAAACAGACACACAGACACACTTTTGCGTTAATATTATTAGTATGGATGTTGACCAATAGTCTAACCATTCTGTATATTATGTATTCAAGGCAGAAGTCAAAAACATTTGAAATACTTACTCAAGAAGTTACTTTGTACTTTGTAGAGAACTGGTAGTAGGACATGGACTTTATTACAAAATATCTAGCAAGCTTTAAATGTCTGAGTGGCTGTAAAAGCCTTCTCGATTTAAATTAAATTTATTTTAATTTAAAATTATTATCATAGACAATTTCCCGTTGATTATCAATTTACATTAAATTTAACACGACAGTAATTCTGCGGAACATTTAATAGTTCTTCAATTAGGTATCGTTTTAATGTGAATGTAATGTCGTAAAAATATTTCTGTGATTAAATAGTAGAACATTTCAATATTATCATCAGTCATCGTTAGGCCGCTTGTTAATTATAAATTAAAATTCGAAAGTGTACAATATAGTCTGAATATTATTATTATTATTATTGGAGATACTTTTAGTCCCGGAAAAGGGCATAGTAGGTACAGATTTTATCATGAAAAGTACAGTGAAGTTGCGGAAATATGTACTTTGGAATTACATTATTATTATAAATGCAAACGTTTGTGAGATACCCTGTGACTTAGTCTCGCAAAAGTACTGAACAAACTTTAGTGAAATTTAGTAAGCTTTAGTATGCTAAGCACTCCAGTAAGCTTACTGCCGCACTCAGAGTTGAATATTAATTACTCAATTGTAATTAAATAAAGAATTTGACGGATATAATGTATGGGGCCCTATGTCAAAATCTTCATTTAATTACAGTTATGAGATTATATTCGTCTCTGAGTGCGGCAACTAGGAATACTTTTTCTTCCGTTCAAGTATTCAAGCGGGCGAAGCCATGGGCAAAATCTAGCAGTTTTTAAAATGCTGATATACACTTTCAGTCATGACGACTGACGACCAAAGCGCAGACTTTCCAAATTATTTCAAATTCGCTTACTTGTCACTCGGGTGTCCTATTATATTTACTGCGGGTAGGCATTATAAATCGCTTACGTATCAATAACAAATTAATACTCTACAATTCTATTATATTGAATTAAAAAGCAAAAAAAAAATGCTGCTCTAGCGGAGTATTACGTAGTTCTAGGAGGAAACGAGTATAATATAGAGCAGTGTTTTTCAACCTTTTTTATGCTGTGAAAAAATATTACGCGAATAAACCCTTCCGGGGGTCGCAACTATCAGGTTGAAAAACACTGATATAGAGGTTGAAAAATTTTTTTGATTTTATCCTGACTTCATCGACTGAAAGTCCCCATTTCTTCTAGCTCTATTCCAATGTACCATTATTGATATCTACGGAACTCTAAATTCTACGTGCCTGTCACGCACTTGGCCGGTGTTTCTAATTTAACATTTAGCTAGCATGTTCAAATATTTGTTTAACAGCTGTTAAAATTACTTTACTAAATTATTAGGATGAAAGTATCATTTGAATAATAATGAGTTTTTTGTTTTGTGTTACCTAGTCGATAGCTCGTATTAAGATCTCAAAAATATGTTTTTTTAGTTGGTAAAATGGTTGTTATGTATATTGACCGTACATATATGTAAACGTATACAAAAACACGACATGGATACCTATACTCTATTATTCTTTAGAGTACGGTAACGCGTTAGAGCTTACGTTTTTCCGATCCCTTTTCATAATCCGGAAAACTAGGAAAATTAAAATGCTGTTTATAACGTACAAAATTAATATCATTGAAATTTGAGCAAAACTTTTTACTACATATTATTACGTATCTAAGATTAATTAAAACGTAGCATAGAGTATCAAACATTTTGGAGTATCACCGCATGAATTAGTGAGAAAAAAAAAATAAAGGACATTAAAAGGAACATTTCAAAGGGCCTTTGTGTACATGTCTGATTTATCAATAATTGCTGTTTATATTTAAGTTTTATTGTAATTTTTGTGCACAAATGAAGTATATTTATTTGTTTGTTTTAAGTTGTTTGTTCAACCATTAACTTCTTTGAAGACTAAACGCTCAGGTTTATTATTATTTAAAAAAGAATCTTTAGAAGTCCAAATAATGAGGAACTCACGAAGTAGACAGTTCCATTTGGAGCTCTAAAATGTTCATAAGGAAACATAAAATACCTCCCAAGCGGCATCCTCATTAAAGCTTAAATATTAACCAGCGCATCTTACGAGTTACAAGCAAATGTGTGAAGTGGTTAGAAAGGCGAAGGATTTCTTTTTGTTGCAGCTTTTACTCGGCGAACAGTTATCTATGTCCGTTACTGTGAATCTGCTCGCTCATTGCGCTGACCAAAACTTCTGCACCGATGTATTACTGTTACGAATCGCTCGCCACAGTAATCTACGCTAGTTTCTGAACGTTTGTCTACTTCTTCTTACGTTGTGACTATATTTTAGTCATCTATGTTATTATACAGTGTGTTTCAAATAAGGTATACTAAGCCGAAAGGCGGTGACTCAGGGGGTCATTCTGAATAACTTTTGTTCTACGACTTTTGGAAATAAAAAAAAAATATTGATTCTTTATAAAATATTGATAGAAACTTTGTTGGTCACGTGACTTTTTACTATTGTACAGTACTATACGTGAAAATGTTTTTTTTAATATAAAATATCTAGATTCGCTTAATCTTTAACGTTTATGTAAGTATTTTGTATTAATTTTCTCGTGTGAAGAAAATCATATTTTTCCGGAAAAACAAATCGTTTATTTATCTTGAAATTAATTCAATTATTGCAGTTTATTTCTAATTCAATAAATATTTAGAAAATTATCTTTATTTAAATAATGGTAATAAAATTACCCCTTTTGGTAGTCGGTTAACGAGCGATAGCGCGCCTTCGATCACGTGCGCAAAGAAAATCTTCCATGTATCGCCATAAAAACACATTTTCCATATCTGAATTAAGCTGTTAATGAATTATCATGGCTTGTGTCAACGATGCTTGTGTCACTTGTGTTAAACAGGCTTTTAAAATCTGTCAAGAAGTTTTAATGAAATAACAAAATATGTTTTTTTTTTTTCAAAATTTTACTATTATTGCTAACAAAAAATAATTATTATACATAAGACGTAAATTTTTATTAATGAGAAAATAACAACATTTTCTTGTAAATTCTTTCTTCTTTAGATGTAGTTAATACACTACATGATGAAAACACGAAAACTCAACCCCAAAAGCTCGCTTAGCCATTCCGTTTAAAGAGAAAAACGAAAGTATAAAAGAAAGAAAAGCAAAAAAGAAAATGAAAGTGTATAAAAGCTGCAGTGTCTCACTAATAGGTCGCATTCAGGATCCAGGGCATGTTTGTCAGGGGGAAAGTATGCGGCACTGCATCTAGGTCACCTCTGTAAGGACTTCAGCTTACAGTGACATGACCTGACCTAGGTCACAGACTGAAATCAATACTGTGTACCAATTTATGCAAATACTGGCCCGTGAAATGATTTCACTGTATAATTGTGTTGTTTAATAGGTTGTAATGATAGTTGATGTGTATTGCTTTGTTACAAAGCTGGATCTAATTTTGGGCATAAATAAATAATGCATAAAAAATATAGTGTAACATGAAGTTTATATAATAATTAGGTTAAGCGTTTAATAGCTATTGTTATAATATTTTTGGAAACTGGAAAACCCTATTTTCTTTTTAAGAAGCCTTAGGAAGATTCGGAATATTTCTATCAGAAAATGTACCTACTACATAAATTATATGAATATTTATAACGATGGAGGAAAAATAGAATGACCTATTAATTTTCATTTTATTGTCAAACGCTTCAAATCCCTGTCCACAGTATAGGTATAAGTACCTGGATTCTATTATTTTAATGCAACATTAGCTTCATTCCTTTTTCGATCCAGTTTATTAGAATCGTGGTACCTACTGTTCGTTTGTTAACGAGTACTAGAGTAGCGAGGAACAGCGTGGCCTATTTTAGTTTACGCAACATGTTCACATATTTGATTGTGTGATAAATTGACTTCCTGATAACATTTTGATAAGATGATCTGCTCTGACGCGGGGTGAGCGCCGAGCGCCAATAATACGCCCTATAGCTAGGGCTACCACCCGTTTCTAAACTTGACTATATTCTAAAGCCAAATTCTTAATTGATTTGCCAGAAATATTTTTTAAAAATTTAGGATAGCATTGTAAAGCATTATTATTGTCGTTACACTAAGGTTAAATTCGACCTGAGAGGACTACAGGTACAGCCTGAAGTTACTTGATGATAGTTCCTCGTGAATTAGTCTTGTATGAAAATTTTTATAGAATTTTGATTTCATGCTGAAAATTTTAATAAAGTTGCCAACCCTGATCCGCCATGTTGTTTACGTGTGGACTGAGGACACTGCTGCTCCAATTAAAATTGGACGTCAAAGGAAAACCTGAGTATAATTTTAACACCTACAGCTATATCGGAGTAAATAAAGAAAAATAAATGCGTAACGAAAACGTAAGAATAAATAAAATAAATAAATAAAGGCGGGAAAAATGTATTTTTTTATACTTAGATGACTCTTATATTATATAAAAAATTTATATAATATAAGTCAATTATATAAAAAACGTATTATATAAAAAATACAATATGTACGAAGAAAGTAAGTACTATAATAACTATAAGTTTAGCAAGTTTCGTAATTGAAAAGTAATTTTACTATAATATTAAATATTTTTTTCTATATTACATAATAGTAATAATAATAATTAATCGCATAATTTCAAGGTGATGAAAACTCATCAGCGTCCATCATCCAGGACGATATCGGGCGGCGCGCGTTTTCCTCGATTCACTTTTGAAACTTTCTAACCCCGTGCGGCGCGCGGGGGGCCGCGGGTGCCAGAGAGAGGGTACCGACCTCATTGCCCATTGCCACTCCTCCCGCCGAGCCGGCAGGCCATTTTTATTAAAAACATTACCGAGGAATACGCCGCGCGCGGAAATTCGTGTCGCGTCCTTAAAAAAATAAAAACTTTTTTTTTCGCAATACCGAATCGGGACTCTCCGGGACAGTGAAAAATATTTTTTTTTTTCGAATCGGATCTGCCGTTTTTGTCGAAAAAGTGTGGAATTTATTTTAAATGTAGCAGTGCGCCCTGTGGTCTATTTTCCATCCGGTGTCGGGTGGTATCGGCTGCGAAAAGTGGCGAAGCTCGGGCGTCTCCGGGCGTCGTCGGCGCGGCAGGCGTCGCGCTCACCCCGCCCGCGAGCGACAGGGACGGCGCGCTCGGTGACATGGCGACAACAAGAATGGATTGATGTTTTTCACGTGGAAAACTCATCCCCTGAATGTTAGATGCACTACAGGTAAGTCGCGATCACCAGATAAGCGAAACTGGTTCCCCGTAATGAATGCGGACGACGACGATCATTACTCGTTAATTAACTTTTTCATTATGCGAATGATATCGCTAGATGCTCAGGCTTCGCGGTCGCGTTATCCTTAATATAGGTAATATTTATAGGCGACCGATCGGGGAATATGCCACCTAGGTATATCGATTTACGTCAGGCGGCATTTAGAAATAGAATATATCGTCGCTCCGGATATAGAGATGACTTAAATAGCGGGGCCAGGCAGCGCGATTCACCCTCAGGACGGGAGAGAGGCCAGCGTATTATTAGCCGCTCGCCAGAGGACGAGCCACCCCGAGCCGATCGGTGCACGGGAGGATCGATAGATTTCGATGAATCAATATTTTACCGTGCACCCTGCGCCAAATACGCGGCCAGCGCGATGATGACGACGTATTTTTTGTGAGATATTCGAGTCGCGAGGCGGGTCGGGCGGTCGGGCCGGGCGGATGGCGGGCGAGTGGCGAGGCAGCGCGGGGTTGCGGCGCACCCGCGGCACCCGCGGCTCCGCGCCACCCGCGCGCGGCCGTCAGTCGTCGGGTGAGCGGGGTGCGGCGCTAACGCGGTCTCGGATTATGGCGGAAGGGCTGATCCTCATCCCATAAAAGGGTCGAGTCGTTGTAGTGCAGAACGTGGTATGTTCCCCTATGTTAGTGAAGTGATATAACGGCCCGTCGGCGGCTCCTATCGCGGCGTATCGGTGATTTAACGTGGAAAACGTAGGTAATAATGCCATTGTGATGACGTAATGTAACGCGCTCGACTGGGTGCGTAGTAATAATTTGTGCGCCCGTTCGCTGTGATATCTGCGGTCGGCACCTGTGGATGTGGAGCGGACGTCTAGTGAATATGAATAAATTATTATGTCAATAATTCTAATTAGAATCTTATTAGGCTTTTTAATTTTGTGTTTCGTGTCGCTAACCTTTAAATGCTCGCTCGGATATGATATAATATTATCGGTAGGTGTTATATGCTGCATATTATTATGTATGTCGGATGTACACACGTCTGTAGGTGTGATGTTGTCGTACTGCAGTGCGCTGTCCGCTCGGCGGTCGAGACTCGAGTCGCGCGCTCGCCGCTCGCCGCCTGCCGCTCCGCCGACGGCGGCGCCCTCGATTTTTTTAACCTTGATTGAATCTATGAGCTATCTAGTGGTTGATTCGCAGCGAACTTTAAAATCATAACTGCCCTTGAATATAGTTTTTGTATTTAAATAATGATGAGAAAAACGTAATTTATCCTAGGCGACGTGA
Source organism: Cyaniris semiargus (assembly GCA_905187585.1). Lineage (NCBI taxonomy): Eukaryota > Metazoa > Arthropoda > Insecta > Lepidoptera > Lycaenidae > Cyaniris > Cyaniris semiargus. Next base: position 7,000,776 of record LR994554.1, on the reverse strand, counting down.
TAATAATTAAACGAATTTTGCATAAATTATAGCAATTTATCATTTTTATGATTAACATAATTATATAATGTTTTATTATTATTTATTACACTAACTTACAATTATTAATTAGCAAAATGCATTTTTTACCATTATTAGGCTAATTTGATAAGTTTAAATATTATCATTAAGAAATAAGTACTTAACATAATTAGCTAAAAATCTAAAAAGTATTTTAAGTTATAAGAATGCCATTAGACCTCAAGCCACTTCCTAAATTCAAAAAGATGGTAACAAAATATTTCTGTTGCTAAAAATTTAACCATGGTCGTCGGCGTAAAATGAAGTAATAAAAAGTATACCATTTACCTTTAACAATATGACAAGGAGCTCTGCTGAAAGTCTTTTATATTATTCTCATGATTTACATGTCATAATAATTATTAACTTTAAGTTTTCTCTTAGTCCCAAACTTCAAATAAGTTAAACTTAACATAAGATAACTTATCAGCTATCATAAACATTATTGCGATGTCTGCAATCTACAGTCACTGATATAAATTGAAAGGGTACAATACTTTTATGTTTCAATGTAATCTCGTTCGATCGTTATTGACCTTTTGTTCTGTGTCTAATGAGAATGTTCTCCGTCCTTTACAGATCCCATAGAGCCGGCAAGATAACCACTATGAAAAAATGAAAGATGGCTTCTGAGCAAACCGTTCGTTGTTGAAGTTTTGTTGTATTGTTCATGGATTTCGATAGAGCATATGTATACATCGTTGAATATTGTTAAAACGTTACTCGTAAGTCTGGACTGATAAACGATCATATCTTCCAAAGAAAACAGACAAAATGGCTACGCAAAGATTTTGCTTGCGGTGGAACAACCACCAGACCAACATGCTGTCGGTGTTCGACCAGCTCCTGCACGCGGAGACCTTCACCGACGTCACGCTGGCCGTCGAGGGCCAGCTGCTGAAAGCGCACAAGATGGTCCTGTCCGCCTGCAGCCCCTACTTCCAGGCGCTATTCCTCAATCACCAGGAGAAACATCCGATCGTCATTTTAAAGGACGTCCCCTACTCCGACATGAAGAGCCTGCTGGACTTCATGTACAGGGGGGAGGTGAGCGTGGACCAGGAGCGCCTGACGGCATTTTTGAAGGTAGCAGAGAGCCTGAGAATAAAAGGTCTCACGGAGGTGAATGAGGAAAAATGTGATATCCCAGCTCTGACGAACTCGCTAATACAACAGCAGCAGGGCAACGCGCACACCCCCCCGCCGCAGCTGCACAGAATACACCCCTACATGAACCAGAAGAGGCCCGCCGGCGGCATGCCGAGTGGCGGAGCGCCGCCCAACCTGCTCATGCCGCTCCTGGGCAACGCGCTGATGCAACCCAAGCGAAAACGAGGCCGGCCGAGGAAACTGAGCGGAAGCTCGAGCGACGCCCTGAATACCGCGGCCAGCCCTCCCGGGGAATTCGTACCTGAGTCCGCGTCGCATGCGTCATCGAACAGGGTCGGGGACCAGTTGATCCGCGGCTCGCCGGAAATGCTAGAGGTCAAAATGTCGATGGACGGCTTCAACGCGGAGGACGGAGCGACGTCGGGGGGCGAGGAGGGCGGCGAGGCGCTCATGATCGACGAGGGGGAGGACGCCCAGTCCAACGAGGCGCCCCCCTCTGGCAAAGACTCCGAGTCCGCAGGTACGTCCCTCATCAACACGACATCGACTGTAGCTTATGTAAATATACACGGTACGAATCTTCGAATGAGTTTAGTAATGCGACTCTAGAACATTGTATAAAACCATAAACGTGAATGCGTAGAGAATATTATGTGAAGTATGTTATATTTGCTTAGCTGTTGTAAATATTTATAATTTTCCTTTCTAAAGATCTAACACGAATCGTTTTAAAATGAATAAAGAGAGAAAAGCTAATGGGATATAAGCTTTGATGTTAGGGAATTAGCGAAAAAAGTGAAAAGTGAAGTGAGTTAAACCTATGTAATTGTACGTATTATATTATTATCATAACTTTATTCTGAAGGGGTAAGTGATATGATCTGTCAAATTTTTATGAATATCATAAAAAGCTAAATGCTTATTTCTTCAATAAAAAACTATTGCTTGCTTTTCTGCTTTCGGGGAGAGCTATTAGAGGAATGGCCAGGGGCAATTTCGGTTGTGGTAATTTCAAAGGATTATATATTTTCACTCCTATATCTAATCGAATATATTAATAAATTTACTCGAGACAAGGGAAAACAAACAAGGCTTATTCCCAATAGCTTTCCTTCATTAAAACTGGAAGTATTGTAGTCATTTTCATTTCGAACGTAATTCTAAGAGAACAATTTTAATTTAACTACAATATTTCCAAGAATTTTTATGATTTATAAATTATACTTCCGAGTAATCGCAACGATGTGAACACGTAGTTGTAACATTTCAGAAAACGAGAGACCGCCGAAGGAGGACGCGCCGCAAAATTTTCCATCGAACGGCCCCATTCTGTCCATAGAGAACGGCGCCATCAAACAGGAGCCGGGCGAGGACTACAGCGAGCCCGTTGAGTACAAGTACAACCCCGACAGAAGCCGCGAAAACTCCAACTCCCGGGACGGATCCATAAAGGAAATAGACGACAAAGCCCGACTAGGTCGCAACTTAAAACCAAAGAATAGTAAAAAATTACTACCCCAAATGTCTAAGTTTAGAGCTCGAACTTTATTTAACCAGCTCTCCGGCCTGTCTAATTTGAACCCTGGTCTCAATAGTTTCGATAAGTTCCCCCCGGAAACGGTTCTGATGCCTGCACTCGCCACGCAGCTGTTCGCGGCCGAGCTCGAGCAGACCAACCTCGGCCTCCCGAACGAGGCCTCCGACCTGTCGCAGACCAACTGGGAACACCGCATATTCCCCTCGCCGATCAGGAAAAATAACATAGGCAGCGTCGGCTACCACGAGGAGACGAACGAGTCGGTCCGCGACTACTGCATCAAGGAGGGCGAGAACGTCTTCAGGTGCAAGATATGCGCCCGGGTCTATACCCACATCAGCAACTTCTGTCGACATTACGTCACCTCCCACAAAAAAGACGTTAAGGTGTTCCCTTGTCCGATCTGTTTCAAGGAGTTCACGCGTAAGGACAACATGATCGCTCATCTGAAGATCATTCACAAGAACCAACCCAACAACGAGCAGGCGACTAAGCAGGAGTCTTAATTCGACGACATCGTCTCTTCTACTTATACTTTTCTTCGAAGATCTGACTTATCAGTAAATTAGTAACCGAACTCGTTTCGCGTAGAGTTGGATTAAATAGTTCGAGCTCTAAGTTTATCTGTACATCAATAAGTTTGTTGATATTTAAGACGATTGTTATATTTATCTATTTATTTACGTTGTTCCATTTGTTTCTCGGAGTGCTAACGAGGTTTATTCATATCTATATTTACTTGTTGTTTTGCACTCACTTGTTACTTAATTTTATTACTTACAAATATTTCAGGGTACAAAGTAACTACTCATGGTGATCGTTATTCGAGCGTAGTGTATCGACTACATGCAATTCTCATTGAACTGAATTAGTTAGCGTAGTTTAGGAGTTATTTTTACGAGTTATACCAATGGTGGAGCCTTTTTGTGAAACTATTGCTAGAGTGAATGATATTTACTATCCAGAGTATTTATATCGAAAGAGGCTATGATAGGACGGAAAGGCGTTATTTATGTCATTAATAGTAGAGGTGTGTAATGCATTTTCATTTAACTTGCCTAATTAGTGATGTTAGTTGTAGTTTACTATTCAACTTCTCCGAAGTGAAAACTCAACAGGGGCTATGATTTTAAAGTGTAGATAGACTAGTATTTAATTTTATATAGTTTAATGATGTTGACGCGTTTTATTGAAATGATTTTTCGTTCCAGCATAGATCGTTACGGATAAACAATAGACTTAAATAATCTCATTTAAGCAGATAGTAGAGTAGACTCAGTTCCTTAAAGTGTAAGCAGTTTTCTCAGTAGGCGCTATGTTACACTTCCCTGATCCTCGAGGTCAGTCTCTGTGGTGTGAGTGTGTCACATCATACAATAAACTCGTAAGTTTACAAGCATAGGTATCTCGAAGACAATATTGTTAAATTAACGTAGGGAAAATATGTATGTGAAAATTTTACCCTTGGGACTTTAATTTGGGAATTTATGTAAAAACATTATTTGAGTCGAAACAAAAACGAATGAGCACGAAGTATGTCTGAAAAGTCAAATGTTTACATGTAAAGTTGTAAATATATGCGATATAAAAGATTATTGTAATCGTAAAAGTGATTAGAAAGGTGCTTCGAAAAATTATAATGGAACCATGAGATGATTTGTACATTCTATTTTATTAGATGAAACAAAAAAAAAATGCCTTAAATTAAAATTATATTAAGAGACGGTACTTATTAAATTATTTAGTTAAATTTAGAGGCAAAACGTAGTCTTCCATGTAAAGATAGCCACACGTTCGTTTGAGAACACGTTCGTCGCCGAGGGTCGCCGAGACGGCGCGCGGCGTTCGCGTCGTGATGTTATGTTTTGGTCCCGAATCGTTTCTTATTCAAATGTAGTAGGTCCACGGAACGCTTGCCTATTAGTGTGCCTTTACTTATATAATAAATAAGTTAAAACTACTAGGTGACTAAGAAATTTCAAAGAATATTATGTATATTATTTATTTTCATTATTCAACGTTTACAAAGTACTTTAAGAAGCTTCGTTAGACGTATAGTGACCTCTAGGCCCAAGTAGTTAACGATATACGTAGGGTTATCGTCATCTCATGTTTCCTACACTCGGCGTTCAGAAATGTTCATACAAAACGAGGCTCTGCCCGGAAACAATATTAAGACTGTGAAATTCTTAAAAAAACGAATTTATTGTACCTTTCGTAATCTTTATATGGAGTTATCTTTAACGTGGATAGGTACTTAAACGAGGTTTAGGATTCCCCGCGGCGAGGCTACGAGCTATTGTCGGAAGTTTCACACGATAGTCAATTTAGCCAGTGCCTAAACTTAATTCGGGTCTCGCTGGTGTCCTGCGGCTGGTTGTTCCGAGCTATAACATGGACGAAACCCAGATCTCAGAAAGCAGCTCCTCAAAATTCCTATAAGTCAAATTAGTACTTAGTTAATTATTAAGTCAATTAGTAAAATATTTCTATGGCAGCTATGAATGCATAAAAACCCAGTCCTACTCGGTTTTAATATTTAGCCCCAGCGCCGAACTTGGCCGTGATGGCAAAAAATGCTTAACTTATTTCCGCTCTCGCGGAAAAATTTCGCCCGAGCGGAAATCCAGGGCCACATTCGCCGGCCCACTTCTATTGTCCAGTACTTTTCTCGAAACGCAAGTCGCAGGACAAATTAACGCGGACCTTTAAATTGAAACTTCTTTATCTTTCCTTAAAACTTTATCCTTTCAGAGTTCCTTTTATTCTATATATACATAAATTCTATTGTATTTGTTGAAAGATGTTAGTGTCTATTTATGTTATAGTAAAGTGTATATCTATTGATTTCTATATTGATGAAAGATTATTTATTTAAAGCTATATCATCGATTGGTGCTAAATTAAACTTAAGGTGGTGTCACATGTGATGTGACATAAAAGAAATGTCCCTAACGTGAGCGTTGTTTGTTGATATTGTTACTTTACATATTATATATTTACGTGCTGCGCTTGTTCTGTTTCTTTAGAAGAATACAAAGCGGAAGGGCCGAAGCGAGGAGAATAATATTATATCTGCTACTTAATAGTTCATTACGGAGTATCAATTTTCACGCTTATCGCATTATGTATATTTACACAGATTATATCGAAGTAGTATTTATTCGCTCATACACTCTTATTATTAATAAAGATACGATAATAGAAAGATTTTCAAACTGTATTTTAGATGTCTCTTGTTTTCTCTCGACGCTCTGTCGATTCTAGAATTCTTGAAGCGTTCTAATTTAATGAGAAGTGTTTTAATATATTGAAATTTTAATGTAAGAGATGCATATAAGTAGAGAAATATTCCTTTACACTAGTAGACAGCGACCGGAGCATATAGTTTGCGGGTATATCGATATTTTGTGACGCGACACTAGTGTCCGACGTAGGCAATAACTTTATGTACGCGACTTTATCGAAATTGTCAAGTTTAGTTGCCTTTAGGAAGGTCGGATTGTTGAAAAGGGGGCGAAATTTGTAATTTTTCATTTTATCGATTGTTATTTTAAAGTATGTATCTACAGAGTCGTTTTCGGTACGAAATGTTATTAAATATAGTAGCCGATTAGCCAAAAGATATTAATTAATCTTCAATTTTTTAAATTGCACATAGACAATAGCAGAAGCAAAGCGTAATGTTTAGAAAAGTTTAGAATTGAAATATTAAATTATAAAAATATACAATAAGGTGTTAATTACTATTTTTAGAATCTTTAAAGAATATAATAAAAGTTAAAGCGAAACTGTAACTTTCAATTGTTCGATTTTGATTTCTATTTTTTTTTTCTTCTTATTTACACCTGTTTTGTTTTTGTCTAGTTGTAATGTATTCTCTATGTAAGAATCTTGCCAAACCTTGTGTCGCACCGTTTGTGCGTCTCGTGCTAGCGTCACGGTGACGACAGCGACGACTTAAAGTTTAAATTACTCGTTTTAAACTTAATGTAGCAATGTAACAACACGGGTTATTAGTAAAGATTAGTTTAAGTTATTTATAATATAGAAGATAATGCGTCGTTCACGAAGTGGTTTTCTATTCTGTAGAAATAGAAGAGAGGACTGATCAGGTAGGTATGACGTGCTACTCTCAGATATAGTAGAGGTAGAGGTAGATTACGATTATTTTAGCAAGCTTTCTATTTTGCTCAAATTGACGCTATGTGAAAACAAAGTATTTTTGGTTCAGTACAAATTTGCTTAAGTATTTTTTTTATTTGTGTCCAACTGTCGAGGCTAAAGGCCAGCTCGTGCTTGCCAGCTCGGTACCACCCGGTGTGTAAAGAAGGAGAGGCCGATATATCTGTAATAGTTACGTACCTTCAGACACTTGCCGAAATAGTTCCAAATGCAAACGTTGAGTCCTATTTTAATAGTAGAAACTATGATTTTTTGTTATTTTTTATTTATTAAATAGTTGCTATTTTATTTTTAATTTATAATTTTAAATTATGTCAATTTTCTTATGTGTTTCTAATATATTCCGTTATCTCTCGCGTTGGAGAGTTTTATTCTCGTAATGTCGGTAGAGTCTTATCGTTTTCTCGTTTCTATTTCATGTTATTTTTGTTCTAGTTTGATATATATTTTATTTAAGAATCTCTCGAAAAGTTTGTAATTTTTAACCAGTTCTACGACCTTTGTTTTGGTGCTATTTATTTCTTTTTTGTCGATATTAGAAAAAATTGTCTGCATCGATTATAATCGCTCGTTACTTTCATTTTTGTCACGGTGTATAAATTATTTTGTCATTAAAATTTGAACAATTAAATAATATTATATTTTCATCCTTTGTTTTTTTTTTTAATCCACTTTTCTTTATTTCAATTTTCAACGCTTTAATCGTGTAGAGAGCACCTGAATGTTTTTGACGTTCCCTCGTTCGAAATACAAAACGCTCATTAGCGATTACCGTTCTTTCAGATCGCGGCACTCCGGACTACGACAGCAAGGTGTACGCCCCGTCCCCGGTGAACGACGGGTCGGATAAGGTCCGGATGTACTCGTCCGGCCGGACCGCGTCCACCTCCAACGAGTGCCAGAACGACTCCATCAACAATAACCTGTCCGGCGGACCCGCGCAGCGTCCGTCCGCCCGGAGACGGATCCGGCGGCGGGCCAACTCCGCCTCCAACGACCCCGCCGAGCAGCTCACCGAGATGTCCGTCCGCGGCCTCAACCTGTTCCGGTACGCGTCCCTCAACGAGGGCGTCTACCAGTGCACCGAGTGCGCGAAGGAGAACATCCAGAAGACCTTCAAAAACAAGTATTCATTCCAAAGGCACGCGTTCCTCTACCACGAGGGGCAGCAGCGGAAGGTGTTCCCGTGCCCCGCCTGCGGCAAGGAGTTCTCCCGCCCCGACAAGATGAAGAACCACATGAAGACGACGCACGACTGCTTCTTGCCCAAGGACTGCATCTACCCCCCCAACACGTACTTCATGCTGCCGGGGCTGGAGGGGCAGCTGCCCCCCGGCATCAAGCTGGAGGCCGTGGGGGCCGCCTCCCCCCGCGGCACCCCCTCCCACTCGTCCCCGGACCCCGCGCAAGCTTGAGTCGCCCTAGACGTAGTTACTGTTGTATTCCAGGTGAAGTAGGAGTCGAACAGAGTGCCTTTCGGAGGAGCCTTTTCGATATATTTACTAGTTGTCGCCGATGCGCCCCGGGTGTTTGGGTCTAAGGTATCAGGTTATACTAAATAGGTATCTCTTCTATTTTTGGAGTAAAATTTTAATATTATGATATAGTATATATATATACGATTTTACTGTACGTATTTTTCCATACTGTTATGCATTTAATATCTAAAGTTTGTTACGTGGAGCTCATTATGTTGTAATCGTTTTTGAAGTATGGTTGTGCGAATATTAGACAATAAATATTTTATGCAATATTACGAGGGCCAGTCGAGCAGGATCTGCTGAGTTTTGAATATTTTAATTGTAACTTTAAATAAGTGTTATCGATAACGATTTAATGTGCCTTCGAGTTTTTGTAGATTTTACACGTTCAGATGATAATGTTATATCTAATGATTAAGCACCGGAAGACTAGGACCAAAGACTGCTACTTCTCTTATAGATGGCAAAATCGACTCGCAGAGATTGGAATTATTAAAAAAAAATAGTGAGCTTGCAGTTGCGATAAGTGCCTATATATTTTTACTACTGGAGCTGTAGATAAAATAGAATATAATATTATATTAAAAATATTTTATGCAAAAATATACGTGCCATAGCACATGGATAATGTTAAAACAAATTTCCAACTACATATTACTTTTGATTTAATATTAGGTTATGGAGGCGATCTATGTAAAATAGTGGCCAAACGACAATCAACAGTTCTTCCATTGATAAGGAAACATATTGTTAGGTGTTACGACTTACCACCTCAGACCGAATAGAAGAATGAAGACAGCGCTATGTCAAACAAAAAGTGAGGCCGGTTTTGCAGAATATAAATAAGAGATAAGTAGCGATAGGTACAAATTTCCTCGTCATCTAGCTCTAAACCACACACACCCTTACAAAGTAAGTCGTAGTTACGTTAGTGTCTTTACACGGCGAGGCGTAGTTTCATCGCGCTCAGTTTTTTGTTCGCGTAACGCTGTATCTAATTTTTTATTCGTTCTGAAGTTACGACTAATACACTCTATTGTAAGTTAACGTTTGATTATTAAACCTTTAAAGTAGGTTTACGTTTGAAAAGTTTTCATAGCACGAGAAATTTATTATAAGATTATAAGAATAGGTTATAGATTTTTTATTATCTACTTAAAGAGAAGAATTATTGAGTTTGTGTTAATTTAGCGCACAATTTTAAGGTTAATATTATGTATACACATTACATAGGTTTGAGTTGATGTAAATACTTATATTATAAAGTGAATTATTTCTATAATCACCAATAAGGTATTATTAACAATTTTAGTGTGATTATTAGGTAGATAATAGTGTACCAGCGCCAGTCATCGCACAATTACTAGCGATTTCGAATTATCGTTTCTTATGCTTTTGAGCCTTCGCGCTATTTCGTTTCTTTTTTTTTTTCTTTTTTGTTATCTGCAAGCCACAGATTTTTATTTCTAGACCACTTATATAATAAGAATGTCTTTAAAAGGATTTCTGCGCCACAATCATGCAAATTAAAAAAAATACTATTACTATTTCGAATGCGTTAAAATGTGAACAGTCGTGTAAAACCTTTTTAAAGAACTTATTATTTAAATTTTGTGGCAAATGTTATTTATTTTCTTTTGTATTATTTTATAATGTGATATTAGTGCTAACTAAGTTAGCAGTACACTTACATTGTTAAATCATTTTTATTTCCTCTCATTTTACAAGCTGCGAGGCGGCTTGTACGATGTGCATTATGTTTATCGTTGAAATGCTAAGATTGCTAAGTATTACTATCTAAGATTTTCTATTACACTTTAGCGGGTATTGCCGCAGCACAACCTATTATTTCTACTTTTGGAGATGTTAGTATTTTTTATATATGATTACGACGTAGTTTCTTAAAGTTAGGAGTCACTAATAAAAACTTTTAGCACGAGTATTGGGTAATCAGAGCATACAAAATAAATCTTTTATTAGTCTTAGATCTAGAAATCTATGAAAACCACATGAAAATCTTCTATATTTTATATTAAAGCGTTCCGTACGAAATTACTTGAATTAGTAAAGTTTATAGAACTCTTACTTATTATAATATCATATATTTAATAAAATTAGATTCACTATGTAGTGCAATGTTTAATGCAAGTGTTATTTTTTCTTATATTCTATTAAATTTATAGTTTACGAAAGTACATAGCCAGATCATATTATAATTTATATCACAGTTTATCATATTATGAAAAAAATTAACATGATTTTATTTTCTACGATTTTAAATTTTATTTTCTTTTGTTTGTAATGATGAGCACAGTCAGTTTTATTTGTAGATAAAATATAGCTATAATATTTTTTTTTAAATAAAGACAAATCATTTTTAAAGTTCTGTAGTAACTAACAAGAAATGATTACGTAGAAAGCTGAATTTTTAACAATATCATATACCTATATAGGTAGCTCTAACATAGCTCAAAATGGGTTGTAATTATTATACGGACTGCAGTGTGCGTCGTCGCCAGTTTTTTTTAAATTGTTTTAGGTGGAGAGCGCCGGTTGTTTAGGACACCTGAAAAAATATCCATATTTTAATAATTTTCGCTAACTGTACTCAAATATTTACTGAAGATAGAGAACTGTCGATAGAGTATATCAGAAACGTGCCAATTTCAGTAAAGCCTGTTAAAGTTAATCGTTGTTTAAACATGATGTTGTCTTTATCGTTACTCGTATTACTGAAAGCGACGGTAGAGAAAACTTGATAGTTATTTAGACAAAGAAACCATAAGTACCAGGCGTTGGAGAAATTAGTACTAGATCTTTTCAAATACCTACCTATATCTACATTTAAGTCTTAAAATTTAAAAATATATAACTGCTAGATTTTTATAATAACATATACATTAACATTACTATCACAGTTTAACTGATATATTAAGGATTTAAAATCGTCGGAAACAAGAGCTTTAACGATGAATTGGTTAAAATAACTTCGTAACAAAAATTAGTTTTTTGTAAGTGGAAATATACCATCGCACGGAGTGATGCGAAATGTTGTACACTACGAATAATAAATATATAATGACTAAACGTGTTATGTCATTGAAGAAATACATTCCTATTGATTTAAGGTTGTCATCGATTGTTTTATTTGATTAGCCAGGCAATAACCAAGGTAAGTTAATTTTTTAATAAGTTTTATTATTATTGTTCATGTTGTCTATAATCCCACCATTCGTAGAAGTACCAGTCAAAAATATATTCATTTTCCACAGTTTTCTATAAGTATTATATTAAGATTTACAGCTTTTTATTTTGTTTCAAGATTTAATAAAGTTCCCTTACTTCTTACAAAGAAGTTCGCCTTCGAAGTCCGCCGTCACTAAAGAAAGAACTCCCTACCCAAGTAGCACAAACTAGCTGGTTATGAGCTTTGGAGCTAACCCGATTAATCGCAAAGGCGCCAAGATCAAGGACTAAGGCGTGCACTGCAAACCTCGAGCAGCCACTCCGCAGTCAAATAGGCACACGTTTTGCAACCCTACGGCTCCATTAGAACTGCATAATAGAGGCCGCATGAGCTACAACCGTTTGCGGTTTGTCAGCACCACACTGACTCTCCTGCGGCGCCTATTGAGTGAATGAAGCTGTGAAGCAGAGTAAATATAAACAATTGATCGTTCACCTTCAGTCACATTTATTTATTATGTGTGTTGTTTCGAAGTCAGCCATTACTAAATACAAAAACAAGTAGTGAAGTGTTTTTCAGCGTTGTGACGTATTTTAAAAACGCAGGTATGTTTATCGTCCATATAATTGATATTATTGGAGTATTTTTAACGCGCCTTCATAATTATATTAAAATATCGTAAAATATGAAAAATATTAGTATTTAAATCATATTTTAGAACACACCGATAACGATATTGCAATTACATTCTTGAGAATTAACATTTTGTGGTGTTCTGGTTTCCTTATTTAGTTGTATTTTATCACAAATTGTGATAAAACTTATAATTTTGTCTAATAATTTCCTTGTTATAATGGCGTCACAAGAAGTAGCAACTTTAACCTGAATATTTACTTAGTGCGCGTCTGAGCGCTAATCTGATAACCATTGCGGCCAGAAGTCTAAGCAATCCACCGCCATTTTTTTTTGAGGTCTGGGAAGTCCAATAAAGCGCCAAGTCCAAGTAGGAAACGCTGCGCTGGCGACGGCAGCGCCGGTCAATAAAGCGGGGTGCCGCCGGACGGTAAAACAATTGAAGTTTGAGAAAAAGCCAACCCAAGAAAAAGCCAAAACCCTCAATTTAATTTGTGTTGAATATACGGTTAAGTTTGTTTACTTTTCATCTTCACCTCTATTCCTATATTAAAGCTAATAAACTGCAAATGGGTTGCAACAAACTCGTATCCAACCTAGAGTGGCATTAGGTTCAGGTTTTGCAACCCCTAGTGGTATTTTATCCATAAAGAGATGCATTAGTAGAATCCCTAAAGCGCCATATAGAACAGCTAAAAGGTGCAAAGTTGGCTTTTTTATCACTAATGTGCTAGTTGGGTTCTATGTTAAAGCTAATAAACTGCAAATGGGTTGTAACAATCTCGTATCCAACCTAGAGTGGCATTAGTTTCAGGTTTTGCTACCTCTAGACTAGTGGTATTTTCAGCCATAAAGAGTAACGGATGCATTACTAGAGCTTAAAACTGCTTCCAGATTTCCTAAAGCGCCATAGTACAGCTAAAAGATGCAAGGTTGGCTGTTTTTTTATCACTAATTTGCTAATTGGGTAACAGCAGGGCTAGCATAACAACAGTAGACATGGGAAAGAATCAGTCAAAATGGTGGATTTCCATTGTCTAACTGTCACTTTGTCTATTCTTCCGTAGAAAGAAACCGTTTCTACGGTGACCATGCTACGTATGCTGGTAAGCACGAAAATATCACGTACCTACCTCTAAATATTGTTACGTGCTAGGGTTCGAAGGATTTGGAGAAAAAGACCTGCTGACTCTTAAAAAGACTTTACTAGCTCACACAATTCACTAAGTCCAAACACTAAGCACTAAGTCCAAACACTAAGCACTATTGATCACTTGTTTTCGCTCCGAAGTCGCCTCGAGGATCGCTCAGATAAAACTGAATTGCCGGGCCGTCTACCTGCGGCTATTTATATGGCGAGACGAATTCTAGAAAGTTCTTCCCCGATTAACGTAAACAAGTAAACAACTGTGGGATGTTTCTAGAAAATACGCGTAAGTAAACATACACCTAACGCCATCTAGTATAAAGTAGGGGATTTATGTTTTCTGTGTTTCCCTGATCAGTTTCGCTGGTTTGACGCTAGATGGCACCACGTGTCCGTATCACTACTCCCCTCTTAGAGATGCTCGTCCCGAGCATCGTTGTTACTGCCTTGGTAACGCGTCACGCTGTCCCCAAGACTCCTGCTCTGTGGTTCCGTCACAGCAACGCAAGTAGTACATTTGAGGCACCAACCCTGCACATCATCTCGCCAATGCACCCAGAAGAATCGTTCTCGTACTTTTCTTAGCGTCCTCTTGACACCTAGATGACTCCCTGATACGCCCTCATGTACCTCGCGGAGAACATCTGGTACTCTCTTTCTTGGGACAACTATCTGAAGGTGGAACTCTCTGCCGTTAGTCTTCTCCCATTTCCTGTAGAGTATTCCATTCCGAAGAATCAGACTGTCCCATTGCGCCCAGTACGCCTTAGTGACAGCGCCAGTGGGTGCAACCTCACTCCAGATTGGTTTCACGTCGCCCCGTTTCTTCCATGTGATGATGTGCCGAAGGTCGTCATCTCTTTCTTGAGCCTCCCTCATAGCATCATTCTCCAATACTCGCCATCTAGTCCTGGATTCTATTCGTTTCCCCTTATTCCGGGCAGGGGACGAAACTGCTTGCTTCCTCAGCTCCTCTATTTGCTCCTCGATCCTTTCCATCCTTGCCATCTGGGTCTTCTTCTGCGGGCAGTTGAGCTGGAGATGGCCCCTCTCACCGCACTTATAGCACATGGCTTCAAATCTTTTCCTTGCAGGAGCCTTAACTTCCTTAACTTCCTCAGAGACCTTGTGGATCTTATGGGTCTGCCGTATGTCATAGCGAACAGCCTCGACCTCCAAAGCATGCGCCAATGCTTCTTTTAGCGAGGTATGGTGACCAAGCCTTACTGCAGCTCTGACCTCCAGGTCTTTGATTCCGTCGACAAATCCTTGAACAATATTTGTATCGACCATCTTGGTGTTGGCTCCTGGATATGCCTTCCTGACGAGTTTTTCAATTTCCAACGCCCATTGTTGAAGTCCTTCTTCTGAGCGTTGGACTCTGTCACGCAGTTGGGCACGAAACACGTGCTCCAGGTGTCGCTCCCCGTATCTGGATTCAAGTGCCTCCATCAGGTCTTGGAACCCATTTCCTGTATGTGCTTCCAGGACCGACAAAGCTTGCCCTCTAAGCGCAACAATGAGGGCGGTCAGGCATTGTTCTTCCGTCCATCCGTTGGCGGTAGCAACAGCCTGAAATTGCCGACGATATGCGTTCCATGAAGTAGTGCCGTCGTACGGCGGTACCTTGACTCTTGCCCCTTGCGTCACTCCCGTGGCTCCACTAGACACCGCAACTCCCGTAGTTTCAAGGCGCACTACTCTCTTCTGCAGTTCAGTGAAGCCGGTCTTCAAATTTTCCACAACCAACTCTAACCCGGATACTCGTTCTTTTACTACGTCGACATCTTTTCGAAGCTTAACCACCGCGTCACTGACATCCTTTATAGCCCCAAGCGCTTTTTCTTGGAGGTCCTTTTGTTGCTCTTGAGACTCCTGTAAAGCGCCGAGCTTGCGGTCTTGTGACTCCATCATTGCCCTTTGCGAATTTTGCAAAGCCTGACTTTCAGCTCTTTGAGACTCCTGCAAAGCCTGAATTAACTCAATTATGCTTTCCAATTGAGGAGCCATTTGAGGGGCCGTAGAAACTACGGGCGTGGCAGGATGGATGGAGCTAGTCGACGGAGCCCAGTGGGCGGGGCCTGTGGGCGTGGCCTGAGTGGGCGTGGCCTGGTGGACGGAGCCAGTGGGCGTGGCCATGTCCAGAGTGGGCGGGGCCTGAGGGGCGTGGTAAGTGGGCGGGTCCCGGTGGGCGGAGCCAGTGGGCGTGGCTTCACCCGAAGTGGGTGGAGCCTGGTGGGCGTGGTCAGTGGGCGGAGCCTGGTGGTCGGGGCCAGAGGGTGGGGCCTGCCCCGCCGTGGGCGGAGCTTGGTCCCCAGTGGGTGTGGCCCCCGCAGCCCGTCGCGCCCTTGTCCTGATACTTCCCTTGAAGTCCTTTCTCGGAGTCAATGGCATCTCCAAATCCCACTTCTGACACCAGTTGTTACGTGCTAGGGTTCGAAGGATTTGGAGAAAAAGACCTGCTGACTCTTAAAAAGACTTTACTAGCTCACACAATTCACTAAGTCCAAACACTAAGCACTAAGTCCAAACACTAAGCACTATTGATCACTTGTTTTCGCTCCGAAGTCGCCTCGAGGATCGCTCAGATAAAACTGAATTGCCGGGCCGTCTACCTGCGGCTATTTATATGGCGAGACGAATTCTAGAAAGTTCTTCCCCGATTAACGTAAACAAGTAAACAACTGTGGGATGTTTCTAGAAAATACGCGTAAGTAAACATACACCTAACGCCATCTAGTATAAAGTAGGGGATTTATGTTTTCTGTGTTTCCCTGATCAGTTTCGCTGGTTTGACGCTAGATGGCACCACGTGTCCGTATCAATATTTATAACATGAATAATAATAGTACATTCGTGAGGGAGTGAAACAGAAGTTACGATAGGACGACGGAATTTCTCTTAAACGGAGATAGAAGACAATAATATGTACCTACCCCCGAAATCTAAATTATTTGCCTATTACCATGGATTAAATGATGGAGTATACTATTCGTGATCCCTATACAGGGTGCAATTAAACCTACCGGCCAAAATTTTTTAGGGCTTAGGAGACATTTAACCAAAAAAATAGGGTGTTAATTTATTTTACAATAACATATTTTATCCCACTTAAAATCGTTGCAAAACGGTCACTTCGCGGCGGTTTAGAGCGGGGGTGACGCGGAGTTGGTGCCAGGGAGACGCGAGCGCGGGGGGCATGTTACGCGCCGGCGTCGCGTAGTATCCATTAAATAAAAAAGTGCCGGGGCGGGTCGGGGCGCAGCGCAGCGCAAAATGCGCTATAGCACACTATTGCCGGGTCGGGTCGCATCGCATTGACGGATTTTAACGCTCACTGTGCCGAGGCGTGCCGTGGCGCGGGCGGGTCGGTGCGCAATGCATTGACGGATTTTGAGTTCAGTCATCAGTGTGCTGCCTAGTATCCTGTATCTTGCCGCTATGGATAGCTCCGATGAAGAGCTTTCGTTTATTTATTTATTGTTTGAGGAAGAAATCAATGAAGCTCGTAGAAACCACAATAGGAAAAGAAAATTATGGATCCGCGCGCCGCTTGCTATAGCATAGCACACTGTTGCCGGGGCGCAGCGGGTCTTGCCGGGGCGCAGCGGGTCTTGCCGGGGCGCAGCGGGTCTTGTCGGGCCGTGTCGCATTGACGGAAATCCGCCGAGCAAAAATCCGCGCCGATGCGCCCCGGCACAGTGTGCGATACGCGCATCCGCTTCCATACAAATTGTATAGAGGCGGATTTTTGCGATGCGCCCCGGCACGCTGAGCCCCGGCACGGCCCGTCTCAGTGTGCTCACTCCTTAATTGTGGTGTATTTTTAGGATAACTTTCGGATGCTTTTTGTCAAAATTTTAGTCATTTATTAATATATCGAAATTTGGTGGTTTAATTGCACCCTGAATAAATTTTTAAACCCCATCCACAAAAAATTCGGGCTGCGCGCATCCACGTCCCGATTATAATATTTAATTATTTTCAAGACACAGCTTCGACTATCAAGATCTAAAAGTAGGTATAATGAAATCTACAAATTAAATACTTACTTAACAAAAATAAAACGTAGGTATGTATATTGAAAGTTTTGTATTTCTATTTCAGAATACATAACCTTCGAAGACGACGGCGACTTCAACATGCCCGTCATCACACTAGAAGTCCTCGCAAACAACAGCCAGGAGCCAGTCAGCTCCGGACCTACAGAGGAATTACAAGCCGGCATACACTTCCTAACAGACGCACAGAAAGAGGAACTGCTGAATGGCAAAGAGAAGGAGGATCCGCCGAAAGACACGAAAGTTATCAACGATTTCCTGGAATATATGACGCGGAATGACGGAAGTGTTGTTTGTAAGCTGTGCGGGGAGATCCTCCAGAGTCGAACACACTGGTATAGGCACAAATACAAGCTGCATGTGATACAACCCCTCAATCCGGCACCACTGTTTCAATGTGAACAGTGTCTTGTGTATTTTAAAAGTAGAAAAGGTAAGAAATATATTTAAGCTATTACATGGTATTGAATAGTGGCATTATTGGATTTATATTTCTTATGAGTGTAGGTCACTTTATTTCCGCCGCCCCATGTACGAAATCTGCCGCACCCTAGGACCACAGAAATAAATCAAGATAGAACGGTGACGCGCGTGCGTTGCTAAGGAATCGCTCGTGTCAATTTTTGCTTCGCTTTTAGTTAGAACAAATAATTTACCCGTGGAAAGAAATACCTCCTTTTGACCGATTCACTTTCGTACATTTGTTTTCACAATAAGACACTGCACAATGAGGCATTTTTGCACAACCGCTCCGGTGTAATCAAGTCGAGACGTGGGCGCTGACTGAATGAACGTTCAACGAATCTTGCACACTTGTGCAAGATTGAAACACGCGTACTGCACCCGCTTAGCCGTTCTATCTTGATTTATTTCTGTGCCTAGGACGCTGCCACCCCAAGGCCGCGGCCTATACGGCCTATTTATAAATCCAGGGCTGAATTATTTTATTTATAGATTGGTTATTTAGGCTCAACAAGACTCGCCAAGACAGTCCGTAACGTAAATATTGCAGTTTTTATTCACGTCCTTGCAAAAGTGGACTGAGCTATTCTCGCGAGTTGGTGTCGTAAGTTTTAAATTTTCTCGCGTCGTAGATTTTCTGCGATAAAAAAGAAGTGTTTTACAATGTTATCATTTCTTGGGATCCGAAATATCTGCATACCCCAATACTCATCTAAATGCATGCAGCGGTTTAATCTTGAACTTTCGCATTATGAATTTTCCAGGTTACATAGGTCACCTAGCCAGCAGGCATAGTGACGTCCTCAGCGACTCGAGCCCTGTCATATCCAACTCACAAATCTGTCCGAAAGACCCTGAACCGCCGCAGCTGAAGGAGGAACCAGACCCTGAGCTGTCAATACCGAAGTCCAGCGTGTTGAACTACCAGAACAGCAAATCAATATCAGTGAAGACGGAAGTGAAAAAAGAAAAACATTACAAACAGAAAGGTTTGTTTTCTTATTTCTTAATTTAATAGAGTAAAAACTTTTGAATACGTATATAAGGTTTAATCTCGAACTCTACGTATATAAGGTTTCACAGACTACCAAAATCATTTTACTTTATAGCTTTACCATGACTGTCGAGTGTCGGGTCAAAATACTTGCAAGTTGTGAATTTAAGTAGGTATACTATGCAGTTTGCATACAAGTTAATCCTATATGGATTAACTTGTATGCAAACTGGGACAACAAATTACCTTATATAATATTGTACAACAAACTCAGAACTGTTCCAAAACCTTCATCATATGTTAAAATGCATTTTGGTCCTTCGAGCCGGATTTTTTAACTAAAGATAATATTCTTATCGTTTCAGCTGAGTTAAACGATAAATCGGAGTGGGAGAAGAAGAGATCGAGAGAAGAGAAGTTAGTAGCTGACATAATAGACCGGGTGCGGAAAGAGTGCGAGGCGCAGGGCTCAGGCGGGGCCGCACGCCGCGGGTACACCAGGCGGACCACCGTCATGCACACATAACATTGAAAAAACGTACAAGCCAATTTCACCGACGCATGTTTAAGTTAATCGTTGTGCCGTTTCTAAACAAAAATCTTCGAAAAAGCGTGTAAAATGTACCGACGCTGTGAAAAATCTGCAAGAAAGTGTCAGAACGAGATCCTAATAACGCATTTAAACCGTTCAAGACGTGACTCGTGAGACAGTGGATCTCGGAGCGTCGGAGTACAAACGGCGTTAATAAGCACGGTGGGCCTCATCGAGGCAGGTCGCCATTTCCTCACATTTTTATGAAATGTCATGTGTCGCACACTAGATAAAAAAAATGGAATATAGGTACAGCCCGTCCCGCTGCGGCCTGACATAACGTGCAATCTCTCTCATTTGTCGCCTTTCAGGCTATTTAGTCAAATGGTTAACACTAAAATGCGTTGGTGAAACTGGGACTCAATGAGACTAATATGTTCCTCTAGTTCATCTAAGAACTCGCCTAGTAGGCCGTATGTCGTGACTTGACGTGTCAAAAAAGTATTTTGTGTCAAAATTATCGTGCCAAATTGCCAGAGTTAAGATGGTATAATTTTTATAGCAATATTGTTTTGTTTTTTAACTTTGTTAAGTGTAAGTACATAATAGATAATATGTTTCTTCCAATTGTTGGCCAAATCTTATACGTAAAAACGTTATTTACCCACATAATATTATTGTACTTTTTAAATATTATATAGCTCTTACTTGAAAGAGTGATTATGTTAAATTTAATTGAGCCTTAAGTCTAATCCAGTAATTATTTTTATTACTTTTAACTAAACTCAAGTACTTATTTACCCTCAAAAATAGCTAGATACTCATTAAAAGTTGATCTGTGAGCTTAGGCCTTAGAATTGTTGAATTATTGTTGCGTTATGTTGTTAAATTGACCTTAAAAACTATAATTCAAAATAATTTTAATTAAAAATGTTTAGAACTCTACTTTTTTTTTCATAACTCTACTTAACCATGAAAAAAATTGCATCAATAAAATTAAAAGTACTTAAAATAAATTAATATTTACACGAGGCTGGCTCTACATTAGTGTTATAATTTTAAAAGAAAATTATTATCATAATATTGTAGTCGTTATAACTGGCGCATGTAAAAATATGGCCTTTGTGTATTGGACTGGGTTATCTATTGCAAATCGTTGGCCGCTGCAGTTTTCGTCTCAGACGGGTCCAGCGACCCAGCACAAAGCGGAGGAGAAGGCTGTGCAGCCTTCTCCTCCGCTTTTAGTGGGTAGACGGGTTTTAGTGGGTAGAGCTGCGACCAACTTACCATCTTCTCGGTCGCAGCGAGTCCCACCCGGTGGTCCTGACTCCTGTCCCAATTCTGCCGGGAATGATTAAGCGCATTTCCCGTCTTTAAAAAAAAATTGCAAATACAAGCACTAAGCAGAGTAAACAGAACTAACGAGTAGGCCGACTCAGAAGAGATCTCGAAATTTATACGTTTGACGTACTGTATCTATGTCATATCGGCTGGTGCGCGCCGTACTAATGCGTTACTTACTACGAATAATAAAAGTTACTAAGCATTGTGAAACATGTTGAAATTGACACTCACGCCCCAACTCGCGTATATTCGCCCGTTTGTTTGAAGTCGAGGTAGGGCCAGGCCACAACACTGCGTTGCGGCGTCGCAGAACGCATCGTGAAAATTTCCGATGTAAAGAGTGCTATGCTATAATTATGAAATTTTTACGTTGCGACGTCGCATCTCATTTAGGCTGCCTTCACATTATGTCGCGGGTACCGCCGCAGCCGCGCGGCAGACGCGCGCGACTTTCATACTAAAGTGAGTCGCGCGGCTGCCGCGCGGCTGCGGCGGTACCCCCGACATAATGTGAAGGCAGTCTTATATTATGTGCGATGTTGTTTTTGCGATACGACGCCGCAACGCAGTGTTGTGACCTGGCCCGTACTCCTTAGTTCTGTCTACTCTGATACAAGAGAGAGAACCCAAACGTGCGCAGGTAGGACTCGGAAACTTTTCTTATTATACGATCCGATATCGGAATCGAACGCCAAATAGTCATATCAGAAAATCAAGTCTTTTAACTTACCTGATCCGAAATTTGATACCTGCTACTGCTACTGGCATTTGGTGACATTAACGTATTAAGTAAACGCTTTTACGGGTTCCTTCTTTATAGCCTTTTTGTAGATTTGCAACACAAATATAGAATCGGAGCCAAGTGTTTTCTTCTATCTTCGTCTAGCCTCTTAAATCTTAGAGAGAAAGCCGCCTAATAGTTTTTAAAACTTAAATACTTACATAAAGTACTGTAATAGTACATACTAATAATGTAGTTACTACCTTTTAAATTTTAATTAATCATTTTTGGTCCGTGTCGTATACTTATTGTAGTACCTACCTAAATGCATTTAAAATACACGCATATATCTGCATATCGTTACGATTTAAAATAATAAACTGTGAATAATTTGTGGTTTTCCATTGTGTATAAAATAGGTACTTTGATAGATTAAGGGATTTTAATGTTATTGTACAAATTCGTCCATGTAATACTTACTGGTAACATCATGTATAAGATATTTGGTGTTGTGCTAGTCATATTGTATTTAAAAGGTTAACCTTTTAAAATTTAAATAATATTATATTCATAACTTATGTATGTTTTGTACTTTCTGTTGCGTTTACTTAGTTTTAAAGAATTCTCGCGCCATCCGATCCGATATCGGAACGATAATGTAAAATACAGGTGAAACCAGATCGTGTCGGCTGAGGCACTTGAGAACCTTATGGTCATTTTAACTACAGCTAAACAGCTTTTAAGTTTTAGCCAAGTTGTCTTAGCCAATTACGATGAGTAGTATTGTAATCTATACTAATATTATAAAGCGGAAGAATTTGTTAGTTTGTTTGTTTGTTTGAACGCACTAATCTCGGGAACTACTGGTCCGATTTGAAAAATTCTTTCAGTGTTAGATAGTCCATTTATCGAGGAAAGCTATAGGCTATATTTTATTAAGCTAATACTAATAGGAGCAAAGAAATAGAGGAAAATGTGGAACAAACGGGGGAAATTATTTGAAAGGGCTTATTTGAACGCGCTAATCTCAGGAACTACTGGTCCGATTTGAAAAATTCTTTCAGTGTTAGATAACCCATTTATCGAGGAAGGCTATAAACTATATTTTATCACGCTAAGACTAAAAAGAGTGAATAAATAGAAGAAAATGTGGAAAAAACGGGGAAAATTATTAGAAAGGGCTTATCTCACGAACTACTAGAGCAATTTTTCAGTTTTTTGGGTCAGATAAGAAGTAGACCACGTGAAGGATCATAGGCTATTTTTTTAGACTGATTTGTCTGTGAAATATCTAATTTACGCGGGCGAAGCCGCGCGGAACGTCTAGTTTATTATACTTACGATCTTTATTCTCATTACTCATTCAAATAATATTAAATTCAAATAAATAATTAAAAAAGTAGTAAAAAAATAAGTATAAAAAAGTTTTGAATTATATTAGATATTATTTAAACCTGAAAACATAAAACTGACTACCAAACAACTGGATAGTGCAAAGCATATTCTGTTAGCTTAATTTTTATTTATCAATAGGTAGGTACAGCTTGGCAAAGAAGAGTCTGACGCGGTGACAGCTGGAACTAAGAGTTTTTATTTATGACAACACTACACTACTTGTCAACTCTAGTATATATTGTGTCAAAAGCGAAGCGTAATGTTGCCTATATTTAAAGAAAAGCGCCCTCATTTAATCCACACTCTTCTTTGCCAAGCTATACCTACTAACTTCGTTATTTGACAAGGAATTTAGAAAACGAATTAGTACCTATTTGTAGGTTTTTAATGTTTTTTTTTATTTTATTATTATTAATATTCATTAATAAAAACGTATTAAGATTTAAGACGAACGTACGGTACCTAATAAAAATTTAAATGTTAAATTGCTTATTTTCGACATGATTTTCTAAAAAGATAGATGCTTATAAATTTAGTTCTATTTTTTTATTTCAGGCATGTAATATAATTATTAGGAAATGTTGATTATTTCAAAAACAAAAAATGGCCCGGTCGCATGCGACCGGTTGGGGTCTGGGGATTGAGAGGTTAAATACAGCTTGGCAAAGAAGAGTGTGGATTAAATGAGGGCGCTTTTCTTTAAATACAGGCAACCCTACGCTTCGCTTTTGACACAATATATACTAGAGTTGACAAGTAATGTAGTGTTGTCATAAATAAAAACTCTTAGTTCCAGCTGTCACCGCGTCAGACTCTTCTTTGCCAAGCTATATGTATAATTTTTGACTGCATATTTTTATATTGCTATCTATCTATTATTACGTATTAAGTATCTAATTGTACATACTTTTAGGGGACGGTATGTGTATAAAAGTACTTTTACGTAAATACGGAAACTGTGATGATTGTGGCTCAGATAATAAAGTTTTAAGACTTGCTTTGAGTTTCACTATATCTCTATGACATAATGGTCCAACCACTCCAACCGACACGACCAGAGAAATCGTCCGTTATTGTGGATCCCCTATAGTTGCGTGTGTACGGTAAATTATACGGCTACTGCTGAACCAAAGATTTCCTTTGGTAGGATTGGTCCTTATGGCCCAAGGATGGATTTAAGATGTGGAGCCACCGCAATTTTTGATGTTAGTTTTTTCAAATTTTAGCAGGTTTTGCTCAGAAGGAAAATAGAGTCTCAATCTGTCTGTATAGAGGCATTAATTATGGTACTATTCCAAGTTCGGTACCATATTCGGATGACTTAATAATAATAATATAATATCTATGGACGCGTCACACCACGTCAGTCTGGCCCCGTGGTAAGTACCTGAAGGACTTGTGTTACGGGTACCAGACAACGGAATTATATTTAATACTTTTATACTATACATATATTTAAGATTTTTATTATATGATACACACATTTAATACACATCCATGACCCAGGAACTTTTGAAAACTTTTTGTTCCGTGGTCGGGATTCGAACCCGCGACCTCCGGCTTGAGCTACCAACAGCCCACCAACTGAGCCACAGAGGTCGTCATGACATCACTTAAGAATGCTAAAATCATTTTAGGACTCATATTTGCACGATAAAGATGTTAAACAACGCAAAAAGAAGAAGAAGAAGAATTATTAAAACGCGCTAATCTTAGTCAGTAATTACTGGTCCGATTTGAAAAATTCTTTCAGTGTTAGATAGCCCATTTATTCAGGAAGGCTATAGGCTATATTTTATTACGCTAAGACTAATATAAGCTAATAAATAGAGGAAAATGTGAAAAAAACGGAGGAAATTATATGAAAGAGCTTATTTCACGAACTACTGGAGCAATTTTTCTGTTATTTGGCACAGATAAAAAGTAGGCACGTGAAGGATCATAGGCTATTTATTGGGGACTAATTTGTCTATGAAATATCTTATTTACGCGGGCGAAGCCGCGCGAAACGTCTAGTTAATATTATAAATGTGGAGAGGTTGTTTGTTTGAACGCGCTAATCTTAGGAACTACTCATCCAATTTGATAAAATCTTTAAGTGTTTGTTAGCCTATTTATCGAGGAAGGCTATAGGCTATATTTTATCACGCTATGACCAATAGGAGCAAAGATACAGAGGAAAATGTGAAAATAAAGCTGAAGAGTTTGTTAGTTAGTTTGTTTGTTTGAACGTGCTAATCTCAAGAACTACTGGTCAAATTTGAAAAAATCTTTCAGTGTTTGATAGCCTATTTATCGAGGAAGGCTATAAGCTATAATTTATCACGCTAAGACCAATAAGAGCAAAGATACAGAGGAAAATGTAAAAAAACGGGGAAAATTATTTGAAAGGGCTAATATCTCACAGACTACTGGAGCAATTTTTATGTTATTTGACACGAATATAAAGCGATATGGTATATACCCACATATTTAAATAGAATTACGTATTTTTTGAAAATCATATAAAAAATATATTTTATTTTATTTTTACTATCTATTATCTAAATATTATTCCAGAACTGGCATTTAAACATTGAAAAATCACAAAATGATAGCAAACTCGACTATATACCTAAATCCTACGCAGTTATTAACCTTAGACTTTGTTAAAGCTGAAACTTAATGCAAAAATCTCTTCATACGTTATATTGTGCTCCTGTCTTCAATACTAAAATAGCCACGGGCTGGCGGGCTAATATGGTAGATTACTGATTGATTCATGAAATTTCTATTTTCCCGCCTTTTTAAATGACTTCGGCTATGAATCATCGCCGTATCTTTTTTTTTTTTTTTTTCTTAGTATGGCGCTCGGCTTTTTAACCATGGCCAGTGTCAAGTATATAAAATATGGCGGGAAAACAATTTTCTTGTGTACAATTTTCGGCATCGTTTCTCTACATCATCAGGTCAAAAGTCTTGTCAAAGTCGGAGTAAAAGTCAATACAGTCAAGGAGTCATGTCCGTCGATTCAATAAAGTGGTAGGCGCTTTACTGAAACTTTCGATGGAGTTTTGGAGGGAACACAAAATAGCACGTTTCTGGATGTTGTATCACTTTTCTGCACTTGCATGATAACGAACATGTTTAATGGTTAATATCCTACCAATATTACACATTAAAAACCCAGTTAACACAATTTTAGAAAAATGATACAAAAACACAACATCACTCTTTCACATTCCCGGCAAAATCCCGGCCGTATCTTCTATGATAAATACAACTGTCAACTGTCATGAATTATCAATTTAAAATTCAAATTTAAAAATTTTAAACTTCCTGACTGTATTGACTTTTACTTAGACTTTGACTAGTATTTAAACATGACAATAGAAAAACGATGCTGAAAATTGTATTATAAAATATGGTTTTCCCGCCGTAATATACTCAACACTGGCCATGGTTATATAGCCGAAGTGCCATAATAACAAAAAAATAATACAAAAACGTCATTTTTGACAGTTATCCTTACCAGCAGCAGCGCCCATAACCCATTGACAGAGTTTTGCCGGGAATGTGAAAGAGTGATGTTGTGTTTTTGTATTATTTTCCTAAAATTGTGTTAACTGAGTTTTTAATGTGTAATATTGGTAGGATATTAATCATTAGATATTCATTATCGTGCACAAGTGTAGGAAAAGAAAAGTGCTATTTTGTGTTCCCTCCAAAACTCCATCGAAAGTTTCAGTAAAGCGTCTACCTACCACTTTACTGAATCGACCGACTTGACTTCTTGACTGTATTGACTTTTACTTAGACTTTGACTAGACTTTCGACCTGACAATATAGAAAAACAAAGCTGAAAATTGTATTAAAGAATATTGTTTTCCCGCCATATTTATACTCGACACTGGCCATGGTTAAATAGCCGAAGTGCCATTATAAGAAAAAAAAAAAACCCATTGACAGTTTGTTGACACATTCTAGTATCCCCTTAGTAGTCTGAGACACATTCATATAAAGCCTTGTTGGACTGTAAATGTGTTCTGTGCTAAAAATTTAAAGTTAAGAGGAAACAACAAAGTTTAGCAAAGTTAATTAAGGTAAATTTTTGTCAACTAGAAAGTAGGAACACAAAACACAAATTGCGTCTTACGTAAGCATTTTCAAAGATATTAAATTTTCGCGTAGGTACATGTAGATTTAAATAATATTTCGGAACATGCCGCAAACTTTCCAGGTTCTTAAATGCTACAAATGCTCAATATTTCAGGTAAAATGCTATTTATTAATAATATTATATTTATTATCATTCGAGTAAAAAGCTTTGTAGGTACTTATTTATCTTTAAAAATAAGTACTTACATCATAATATGCTCAAATTTTCGGCATAAACTTTATCCATTTATGTTGTACTACTTCTGTTGTACTTCTGACATAATATTTTGATATGAAAACATTTAAATTTTAAGGTTCATTTAGCAAAGAAAAGTAATAAATGGGAGTGTAAGCTTTGTGGTGAAAAGCAGTCCATAAAGAGACATTATGGTATTGGAACAGCTCTGGAATGTAGGGGTCACGTACAAAAGTTAAATTCAATGCAGGGTAATAAGTGTGATACTGTATCACAACTTGAATTAGAAAGTGAGGATGATTTTGAATATATTCAGAAAGACAGAAAACTGTTTTATTCAAAACAAAAAAGCAAATGGTCGGCATTCATTGATGAAAATGACGATAAATCTGACTCAGACCAACAATCTGACTGTAATATAGACATCCCTATGCAAGTTGCTAAGAAACAGAAACGTGAACTATATAAAACAGAAGTAAATGAAAATGAGCATGTCAGATCTAATATTTTTAATAGTAAAATATCTAAAGATATAAAGTCTCAGATACAAGATTCTAAGATGGAATCAAACAAATGGTTAGCTTTTGTCTCCAATGATGATATCCCAATTGGTAGTTCAATTAGAAAACAAATTCCAAGAAAACGATGTGAACTATATGAGGGTGATGATCATGAGTACACTAATAAATATAATAAGAAATATTATCCCAAACAAGACCATAATATAAAATCAAATAAATGGTCTGCCTTTGTGTCTGATGATGAAAGTGTAAAATATGAGAATTGGTCTAAGACAAGCCAAAGACACTCAGATTTTAAAGCAATGACTCCTTTAACTATATATATGAGCCAGGATGAATTTATAAAGCTTCCAAAAGACACAATGATCGAACATGATGAATCAAAGTGCACGCAGTTTGGTGTGATTGAAACAACAGTTGATAAGGCAACCAATTTAAAAAAAGAAAAACAAAATTTGTTTTCTCTATGTGATGAAAATGACCTTGATTCCATATTAGATATTTAAGATGATTATTATCCATTACTTCAGAAGATCGAAGCTTACATTGTCATTGAAGTGTATAAAATAGCAAATAAAATTCAAACCATTCTTAATACTTTTATTACAAAACAGTAATTGTTTGTTTTATATAAACAAACCATACAGAAATTCTACATCCAACATACATAATACTGTATATTAACAATATATTACTATTGTTCAAAAGTTTAAATTCACAATGGCAAATACATAATATCACTTTAATTAATACATAAATGCTCCAACAGCCGTAAAAGTAAAAAAGAATGCCCAGTAAAATATCCCTTGGAACGTCTTAGAAAAGAGACATACAGTACAAAATTTAAATTTCATGTTTTTAGGGTTCCATATCCAAAGGGTAAAAACCGGCCAAGTGCGAGTTGGACACGCCCATGAAGGGTTCCGCAGCAGCAATAAGGTTTATTTTTATGAAATTAAAAGGTTTTTGATATATTTTTATATCTCAGTTGATTTAATGAAAGTTAAAATAAGTTTACCATTTATGACGTATAAAAAAAACTACTTGCTAGATTTCGTTCAAACCAATTTTCGTTGGTAGTTTTTATAGTAAAGTACATCATAATATATTTTTTTTAGACTTATCATGCCCCTACTTTAGAAGTTAGAGGGGGGGGAGACACTTTGAAAGAGTCTCTCTCGCAAACTATTCAGGTTTAAAAAAATGATATTAAAAACTTCAATATTTTTATATCAAAACCTTAATGCGGTTCACAGACTACATCTACTTACCAAGTTTCAATAGTATAGCTCTTATAGTTTCGGTGAAAAGTGGCTGTGACATATGGACGGACAGACAGACAGACATGACAAATCTATAAGGGTTCCGTTTTTTGCCATTTGGCTACGGAACCCTAAAAACGGGGCCCTATTACTAAGACTTCGATGTCTATCTGTCTGTCTGTCTGTCTCCAGGCTGTAACTCAAGAATGGTAGATAATAGCTAGAGAGTTGAAATTTTCACAGATTATATTGTATTTCTGTTACTGCTATAACAACAATTAATACTAAAAACAAACTAAATTAAATATTAAAGGGGGGCTCCCATACAATAAACGCGTTTTTTTGCCATTTTTAGGGTTCCGTAGTAAACAAGGAACCCTTATGGTTTCGGTCTGTCTGTCCGTCTGTCTGTCCGCGGTTTTGCTCAGAGACTATAGGACCTACAAAGCTGTAAATCGGCATGAATGTACATATTAATGATGCTAACAAAATGGTATACATTAACTTAAAAAAATATATTTATTTATGGTACTTCCCCTACACATGAAGCGGGGATGATTATTTGTTTCGCGTCCACCCTACCGTGTGGGGTGTCGTTGGTAGGTTTTTAAAAAAATATTACGAGTTTTCTTATATCATTTTTCGATTTAGGTATCCAAGTTTTAAAGTGGAAAAAATCGTTAGTGTCGAGTGTCCCCCCCTTCTATAGTGCGTTTCATCAAATAGTTCCTTTGCCGTCATGTTGGCACTAATGCAAATTAGTGTTGCCTCATTACCCTTACTGAGCTACCTTAAATTAGGGGAGATAATATTATGTTATCACAAAATACTTTTAATAATTCCCTAGAGAAAATTTCATAAAATTCTAACTTTCGCCCGCGGCTCTGCCTGCGTTAACGTCTATCGCTCGGGAACCGTCCTTTTTACCGGGATGAAAGGTACCCTATGTCCTCCATACCCCAGACAATGTGTACCTATGAAACTTTCATGATGATTCGCTTAGTACTTTATGCGTGAAGGCGTAACTAACAAACAAAGTCACTTTCGCATTTACTAGCTAAAAGCCGAGCTTTGTGAATTGTGAGGGCTCGCGTCGTCACACCTTGACTGACTGATGATAACACTACATAGTTTTTCCGTAAAGTGTACCACAAAATATACTCACTCGCTTCACTCGCCCTGATAATATTACTATACTAGCTTTTACCCGCGACTTCGTTCGCGTGTATGTAGTTTACGTCACTAGAAGTGCGTTGCATCAAATAGTTATTTTGCCTACATGTTGGCATTCCTGTATGTTAATAACGTAAACATGGTAAACACGCTCTGCGAATATTCATAAGTTTTACTGTGTTTATGGGTGATTAAACTGATGCTGGTAACCCTATTTCACTAAGCTGTAATGGCGGCAACCCGAGCTTGTACACATCTTAATGGAATTATTGGGGCCTAGTTACGTTTTACGTTCACAAAACTCTTTCACTCTTAGCACCATCATTCTTTCACTACTCTTTAATGTTTTCGGCATGATTTTCTCACGAAATCACAGTAAAACCTATGAATACTCGCAGAGCGTGTCTACCGTGTTTACGTTATTGACAGACAGGAATGCCAACATGACGGCAAAGGAACTATTCGATGAAACGCACTCTACCAGCTAAACGGTTGTTTCTGGAAATGTGAAAAAATTCACGGGAGTAGGAAATATGCTGAATTTAAAAGGAAAACTATCACGGCTAAGAAGACTTCATAAGTTATTGAGTAATAGTCGATCAACTAAAAAAAAGTATTCGGCGAAGTATAAGGGTCAATTTATACTAGCGCAGAGTCGAAGCGCATCGAAGCGAATTACCAAAACTGAACATAACAAATTCAACCTTAACACCAAAGCTTTAACGCACACATTACTTCTGAGAATTTAAAAAGGCGCGCGCATTCGCGCGAATTCGCGCGGATGCGCTCAACAGACGCTGATTTGTCTCGCAGAAGTAATGTGTGTGTTACGCTCTTGAGTTAAGGTTGAATTTTCTATGTTCAGTTTTGAGAATTCGCTTCGATGCGCTTCGACTCTGCGCTAGTATAAATTGACCCTAAAGGAACTTTTCGTTCAAATTCTTTTGAAAGTAACTGAGATGATGTTGTTAGTAGTGTAAAACACGTTATAAATGTACATTCATTGACCATACAAAAAATTTCAAAAACTAGCGGTACTACGGAACCCTATATTGCGCGTGGCCCAACATGCACTTGGCCGGTTTTTTGTTGTATTATCAATGATGACAACAAGTTGGCACCTGAAATGTTCACAAAATACCTAATTGTATTTATACTTTAATAAAAATTTAAATAAAATAAATAGTTAAGAGGACTCCCATACAAAAAACATCATTTTTGCTCCATAATGGTACGGAAACCCTTGGCCGATTTTTCTACTCTTTTCTTCTGGAAGATAAGTAAGATTTTTTTTATTTTACTTGCGGCAATGTTATTGTATACAACTTAGAATGTTCCTTTTAAATTATTTTAATTCTTCTATGAAAACCTCTTGGGTAAATCTAATGTTTCTTTTACAGCTTCTACTTAAATTCCAACAAAATATTTGACAAAATGAGGGCATTTTTAATTAAATGCAAAGTACCCTCAAAAGTCATATTTGGTGAAAGTGGAAAAGAGTAACATTGTAAATTCATAAGAAACATTTCTATCATAATACTTATATATTTTATGTTATTTACTAATAGCTGATACAAACACACCAGAATATACATCGCAGATTGAAAGGAAGCCCTACAAATTTCGATGTTGAGAGAACACTAGGTGTAATTTATATGGAGTACATAATATTATTTCACCATATCTGAAGATTTCTCGTTTTATCTTATATTGCTCAGCAATTTTGTGGTTTTTAACAGTTTATCTTTTCAATATCGGTATTGCTTCTAAATAACACCCTGCCACAAAACCTCGAAAACGGGCCATAGTCGTTTCAAATTGCAATGCACAATTTATCATATTATGCTTAAATCTTTCTGTCTCGAATTTTTATATCGCGTCGTGAATCGCGATATGTCAAAGCAATGGTTTCTGTAACTTATGGCCTGTATTCACTTTGATTAGTGATAAGTGCAGGTGATTATTGTAGGTGATTAGTACTCAGGAGAAAGTGTGGACAGCGACTCATTAGTGCAAGTTCTTTATTTTCTCCTAATCACTTATCACCTGCACTCGCACTAATCAAAGTGAATACAGGCCCCTGGCCCTTTCTATCGCTAGGCGGCGCCTCGGCTGCGTCGGGTTACACAGCACAAATTAAAAAAACACTTATATGAATGAGTAATTTAAGCTGTAGCTGTATATACAGGTTGTTAGGTTTAACACCGTTATCATTAAAACCATCAAATGAGCCCGTCAAAATGAACAACTTTTTCTATGAGAACAATGCTGGGAACTCGAAAAAAATGCCATCTTCATACCCATCCAAATTGCCCGGAACGGCAATTTGCATGGGTATGAAGACGGATTTTTTTGAGTGGCTGTGTGGTGTGTATATTACGGGGCAGCTCTCGATTTATGTATAGGCAGTATAGGCTATGGCCTATGGGCGGCAGCGTCCTATGGCCCTAGGGGGGGCGGCAGCGTCCTAGGATGGCGGCAGAGTTCGTACATAAGGGCGGCAATATTAAAGTGGCCTATACTCATAAACAATATAAATCCCGCCCTGTTACGGGGTGTGTTTATGATTTCAACCGAGCCTCGGTGTCTTTCCGGAAAATAAATTAATCGACTAGAACGTCATCGTGTGTCGCCGGCGATGAATGTCCCTCGTCCGCGCGTACCGACGACCGTAGCTGCCCATCCTCCAGGCCCTGTAACATGACACCATCTGGCAATTTGAATCAAAAGCAGATTTTGGACTTTCGTTTTTTTTTTTTGGTTATGTCAAAACAATGCTTTCCATCTATCGCTGTTACAAAGCTGTTACAAATTGTTTTTAGCTCAATGAGTAAATTCAAACACACACCTTTGTCTATACGATATTGGGTCTCCTCTGTACATCAGATGATCGTCATCATAACGTCTGTGCAAGTCTTCACTGCTACCTGAAATACAAAAAATATATATTTTAAAATAATTTCATAAAACAGAAAGAGCCAAATATTTTTTAGCCAAATATTGCATTATCATCATCCAACATCCATAGACATTTTTACATTTGAATGGCTGTGGATAGACGTCCGACGCTTATACTGTCACCATTGTCTGTCACTGTAGTATTTCCGGACCAATACGACCTGCAAACCTTCAAGAAGAGAGCGTTTTCCCTCTTAAAAGGCCGGCAACACACCTACAGCTCTTCTAATGTTGCGAGGGTCCATGGACGACGGTAGTCGCTTTCCATTAGGTGACCCGTTTGCTCGTTTGCCCCCTTAATTTATGAAGAAAAAAAAACTATTGAATATACCGTTAGCATTGGAATGTGAGAACCGCCTGCAGGACGGGCCGCGGCAGCTCAGCAGCTGCTGCAGCTGATTGTGGAAGTACTCCCTCTCCGCCGCCGTCAGATATTTCACGCGGTTCTGAGTTTCGAATGGATCTGAAAAGAAATTTGAATTAAGGGCAGGTTCTTCCTAAATTAGCAGGTCGATGTCTGTCAGTGCGAATATCGACGTAAATAACATTAAAATAACATTCATATCAGCGCGCCTTGTACGGTGGCGGTTACGACGCTCGCCGCGTCCATGATAGGGCGAAATAGGAGAAAAAACGTTTTTACTTTGATAAAAAATATTATAACTAAACATGTATCCGATCATTTCCCTGTAAAATTTTAATAGTAATCGAACTGTCCAAATTAATTTTTGATCGAGTCCCTGTATGTCCTATAAAACTCAAAATGTTTTTAAAATCGAGGTTGTTTCGGATTTTTTTTTATCGGATAAAATTATCTGTATTGTGTTTCTAAACATAAAAGTCACTAGTTAAAAGATGTATCTATACATGTATATATTTTTCAGTTTTTTTGAATGGCACTTTCTTTAAAAATTTCTCATTCTAGAAACGTGAATTTGGAAGAACGTGGCCTTAATAAAGATTTCTGGAACAAACCACTATCATATCAAAAGCCTATTCTGAAGAGGTTCTGAAAAATATACAGATTCAGAAAAATTTACCAAGTGTGAGACGGACGCACACGAAGGGTTCCGTACCGAAAATGGCAAGTTCTCGAGTTACAGCCTAGAGGCAGACGGACAGACAGCAAAGTCTCAATAATAACTCATAGGATCCCGTTTTTTTATATTAGCTCATCTGTCAAGCGCCCAAAATGGGCGTATTCAAAAGTTCTTCTACTTTGCAGACCACCGATTTAGTATTTTGTTTCAAATATAAAACTATGTGTATTTGCGCCACTAATAGTTTATTTATTAAAAATTCTAATTATATAAAAATTATATATAGCTTTCATGGTAATTTCTTTAGATAATTTAATCAGTTTAATGAGAGTAATTGGAAATTGAAAAAATTTCGAAAATGGTTTGACAGTTCGTGACAGATGAAAGGATATCTCACCTATCCTCAAGTTGTAGTAAGTGACCAATCCCGTGACGAACTCGCAGTACAATAGATTATGTGTCGCGTTGATAGTCCTCACGCAGTTGTATGTGTTGTTGGAGGCGCTCATGCAGAAACAGAAGGGGCCGGCCGTCCACAGCGGCGCCGTCCGCCAGTGGTCGTTGTCGTGCCGGAAACAGTTCATGCGCTCCGACTCGCATAACTTCTCTAACTCCGCCTGGAATTCAAGTAAACTGCATTGTATTGGGTTGACCAATCACTAAGTTGTGCTTATTGTAGATCTAGTATTAGTAGTTAAAACATGCTTTAAAATTACAAGTAAGTAGGTACCTATTTAAGACCCTAAGTTTATACTTTTAAAATAAAATTAACTAAATTGTTTGGTTTGATTTTACCTTTTTTTTCGCTTTCCTCAACTTCTTACGTAATCTTTGTTCCTTTAGCTTGCGTCTTTCTTCTCTAGCTTTTTGAGCTGCTTCCAAGAAATTGTTTGTTGGTGATTTTGTTTTCCTGGAAAATGTAATATAATCGCAAATTAAACTACAGTATTATAGGTATACCAGAATCTGATGGCAAAAAGTGAGAAAATAAATTGACTCTAGCAATACCGGGGTAATTGGAATAAAACATTTTGATCCTTTTCTTTTCTTATAGCGGCTGATTCTGTGTGTTAAACATGCAAATGCGAGGATATTTTTTGAAAATATGCTGTCAAAAATTGCCATCAGATTCTGGTAGACCTATAATTGCATTAACAAAAAAAAACCGGCCAAGTGCGAGTTGGACTCGCACTTGGCCTTAATGAAAGTTAAATTAAGTTTACCATTTAAAACGTATAAAAAAACTACTTGCTCGTTGGCAGTTTTTATAGTAAATTAAGTACATCATATATTTTTTACACTTATCATGCCCCTACTTTAGAAGTTAGAGGGGGGGGGGGGGGGGCACACATTTTAGCACTTTGGAAGAGTCTCTCTCGCAAACTATTCAGGTTAGAAAAAATGATATTAGAAACCTCAATATGATTTTTGAAGACCTATCCATAGATACCCCACACGCATAGGTTAGATGAAAAAAATTTTTTTTTTTTATTTAGTTGTACCTAAAATTTTTTTTTTTATTTAGTTGGACCCCAAAAATTTTAAATAATTTTTCCATTATTGTATCAAAATCTTAATGCGGTTCACGGGCTACATATACTTACAAATTTCAATATATAGCTCTTATATTTTCGGAGAAAAGTGGCTGTGACGGACGGACAGACAGACAGACAGACATGACGAATCTATAAGGGTTCCGTTTTTTGCCATTTGGCTACGGAACCCTGAAAAGCACAACAACAATATACGTACCTATTTTCTTCACAGTAGCACACGTGTTTGTCCTCATTTTCAATGAACAATGGATGCAATCTTCTTTGGAAAACGTCGACAGGCTTTCCAAAAACATCGCCATTTTGTAAACTTCCTCTAATAGGGTTCTTCTCTTCGTACTCTGATGCATCAAATCTAGTTGGCCCTAGACTTGAAGACAGAGTAGAAGTTGGAGCGTCTGTTATGTTTTCATGTTTGCCTTTGGAAAATGTTGGAGGAGTGCTGGTTTTATGCATTGATAGGATTTTATCTACAGCTGAATTGTAATAATGGAGAGTAGATATCAAATCTTTGGGTGTCGTTCTATATTCTTGGGGTGTTATGACCTCATTCTCTAGAGTAGATCGGTTTACTTTGTACAAGCTGAAGATATTTGTCTCTGTGGTGGTAGATACTTGTTCACTTTGAGTTGTACTTTGCGTTATATTTTCTTTATTTTCTTCGGTTGAGGCTTCTGTGATATGTGTTGTTACTACGGGTTTCGGTAGTTCACCTAGCGTTTGCGTTACGACTTTATCATTGTTTGATACCGCTATAACGATAGATTCTGTTGATGTTTCATTCTTTACCTGTCTATCAAATACATCATTTCTGGTATTGGTATGCGATGTTGGTAGAATATATTCATTCGACTGTCTAAATTTCTTATCAAATGTCGTACCGTTTCTATGCTTTGTTTTCATTCTATGTAGTCGTTGTTTGCTATCTTTCGTCGTATTATGAGTAGACTTGTTGTGAAAATGATTGTAAGAGTAAGTTGGACTCATAGTTTGTACTTCGACTATTGGTTTACTGTTCTTTAAATGCCTTTTTATTTCCTTCAAATCCTCTAACTTCGTTCTTAGTTGTCGTATTTGATCTTCTAAACTTAACCTATTAGTTTGCCACGCTTTTAAATCGCTATAAATAACCGACGAACAATTAACAGTTCCGTCTTTTTCTATCTTACATTCTAATGAAGAGTCATTGTTGTTTATCATAGCATCAGATTTTTTTGGTTTACGATTCGTATGCGACCAATGTTGAGCTCTTCGTTTAATTCTTTTTTTACGATCTATGTTTTCTTTGGTTCGTTCATAAGCTTCTAGAAAAGCTTCCGTTTCTTTAATCAGTCTATCGATTTTTTCTTCTACATTCTTCTTATCTCTTTCGCTGACCTGCTCATTTTTGAAGCCCAAATGTCCGATGCTGGGGTTTTCCTCCAGAATACTGTCCACTGTGTTGGGTTCAAACACATCGTTGTCAATTTCTCTCTTGTTTCGAGTTGAGTTATCTCTTTGTGAGTCTCCCGGTCGTCGTGCTATGTTACCGTCAGTTTCTAGTCTTGTGTAGACGAGACCGCTCGGTGTGAAACAGGCACACTTCTTTGTGCTCATCTTTGACTGCACTGGTTTTACTTCCGGCTGAAATGTTATAAAAAATATTATTGAAGTTATTCATTTACTTACATGATTGGGATTTTTTAGTAATAATTACCTCGAACTTGCACTTGTGTTTTCGCCAGCGACCATTGACAAGGACGCACTTCCATTTTCTTCCCGTGGAGCATGGGGCCCGCAGTTCCACCTTGGAACATTCAGCTGCCAAGCGTGCCGCTTTGCTGCTTATGATACTCGCTACCGCATCTAATACAATCAGAAAACATTACAATCGTTTAAACTTTAAACGTTATAATATAATATCTAATCCATACTAATATTATAAATGCGAAAGTGTGTGTCTATCTGTCTGTATGTCTGTTACCTCTTCACGACCAAGCCGCCGAACCGATTTTGCTGAAATTTCGTATGGAAAGATCAGCCAAGTGCGAGTTGGACTCGCAGACGAAGGGTTCCGTACCATTATAGAGCTAAAATAGGTAAAAATGTGTTTTTTGTACGGGAGCCCCTTTAATTATTAATTTTATTTAAATATTATTAATTATTAAATTATAAATAAAAAAAACTGAGTATTTTGTGAACATTTCAAGTGCCTACCTATTGCCATTATTGATATCGAGCAAAAAAATTAAGTTTGTTGTATGGGAGCCCCCTTTAAATATTTAATTTATTTTGTTTTTAGTATTTGTTGTTATAGCGGCAACAGATATACACAATCTGTGAAAATTTCAGAAATCTAGCTATAGCCGTTTTTGAGATACAGCCTGCTGACAGACAGACGGACAGACGGACACACAGACATCGAAGTCTTAGTAATAGGGTCCCGTTTTTACCCTTTAGGTACGGAACCCTAAAAATGTACGGTTTCCGCGCGATAAACTAATTTCAGCGCAACGGAGTTGCGGCCTAGATCTAGTAAGTACTATCTAAAGCTCTTTCTCTATGTAATGAATACTATTGGTCATTTTAATAATAATTTATCTTCATTATTCTTAGATTTTTTAAAGTTTTTTTTTTTTTTTTTTTTTTATGAAATAAGAGGGCAAGCGAGCAAACGGGTCACCTGATGGAATGCAACTTCCGTCGCCCATGGACACTCGCAGCATCAGAAGAGCTGCAAGTGCGTTGCCGGCCTTTTAAGAGGGAATAGGGTAATAGGGGAGGGTAGGGATGGCTCTCCCACGTATAAAATACCAAAATACCAAACTTTTGAATTAGGAGTCTCTTTATCCCCAGCGAGATTTTGTCGTTAGGTTCAATATCCTCTAGAACGCCTATATCAATATCGCCGCGTCCGTTAATATCAGGGTGATAAATCTATAATTATTTACAGCCAATTAGCGGCTGTAACGCGAGATATCTGACCGAGATATCGCTAAGTGGGACCCCAGTGGGAATGAAAATCGTAGCTATTATATAGATTATAGTAGATAAGCTAACGTCATGTCTCGTGGACACCATATGATATGGATTCCGAGAAATTAAGGATATAGAATTTAGAATATCCACGCAGGTCATGGATATTCTTAAACAGGAACACTAATGGGTATTTCCTACTCCGTCTATTTTTTTCTGATCAATTTCGTTGCGGGTCCCAAGATAGCTTTATTCCCTTGGGCTCCCTGAGATCATATCAAAGGGTATTCGTGGTTGGATACCGCTGTCGATTCTGGCGACACAAGATATATAGTGGTGGGAATGTGTATTGTGTAGAGGGTAAAAAACCTTCAATTTTGACAATATGAAGTATGGCCATCGTCGTCTATTTTACAGTAATAGTTCAAACAAGCGAATCAAGACACACAACTTCACATTTGTAATAGTAGATAATATGAAATTTTCACCTCGTCTCATGATTTATTTGTCCAAAATATATCTAACATTAAGATTACCTGAAGTATTAAGGTAGCTAAGTTGACTATTGGGATTAATGTCTTCATTCAGAACTCTTTCCAGCGTCGCTTCGAGGATAGGATTGTGGCTTTCATTTGTGATGAGAGGTTCTGATGACTTGTTTGTCACTGTAGTATCGGTGCTTGTCTGAAAATAGTAGAAAACCACGTAAGTAAATATTATTATGTTATGGCACAGTAAGTATATTATAATTATGCCTTATATTATCTACCAAAAATTTTAACTATATTAACATTGGTCGTTAACACAAGAAGTGCGTGAAAGGCGGCTTGTGATAAAAAAAATACAATAGCACAATAAATTCCTGATATCGAACAAAAATAATTTGAAACGCTAAAGGCGCGACATATAACTCAATAACAAAAGAAAACTCGAAGTAATTTAAAAAAGGAATTAAGAGATAATACTTAATTAAAATGGAATGACAATGGAAGACCGGTCTAGCGGGACCCAAGATGGCGGCGGCTTTGTTTGTAGTAAATGTCTTATTGTTGCGGATCTGTTGAACCCCGCGACCTACTGAACCCACTGAACCGCGTCACGACCTTGTCGTAATCCTAAAGTTTACGTTCAAGTTAAGAACATAATCTAAGCGTAGGAGAAAAAAATAGTGTAAAACCCTGGCTCAAACTAAAAAGAAAAGTTGCAAAAGAATCACTTTAAGTTTAAAAGTTTAAAGCTATGAAGATAATTTGATAGAAATGAAATTATGTCCCGTCTGCAGTTCACATAATCTATATTTTATACTAATACTATAAATGCTAAAGGAATTGTTAACTTTTCACGCTTAAACCACTGATGAGAGAAGTGTAAGTTATGAAGATACTTTAGCCCGGAAAATGACAGGAATAATGTCAGATTCAGTTGATACTCCTTATAAGAAATCAGCTTCAAAACAAAACTAATGCGCCTTTTTAAGGCTCCAACGTAAAAAAAAATTGCCGGTGTCCCTAAGTAATCTAGTCTATAAATAATATTTGTTAGCGAAGGCAATTATAAATGCACGGTGCGATAATTTTATTAAGCGCGGCATAAAAACTGGTCAAGTGCTGTTTAGCTCGCTTCTCAGCTTCTCAGCTTATTTTTACGTTTTTGAATACCTTCACTTGTCTTGACACTTTTAAACATGGAATGCTAGTTTTTTTAGGGTTCCGTAGTCAACAAGGAACCCTTATAGTTTCGGTCTGTCCGTCCGTCTGCAGTTCGCGGTTTTGCTCAGAGACTAAAGTACCTACAAAGCTGTAATTTGGCATGAATGCACATATTACGTGGGAGAGCCATGCTTCGGCACGAATGGGCCGGCTCGACCGGAGAAATACCGCGTTCTCACAGAAAACCGGCGTGAAACAGCGCTTGCGCTGTGTTTCGCCGAGTGAGTGAGTTTACCGGAGGCCCAATCCCCTACCCTATTCCCTTCCTTTCCCTCCCCTATTCCCTTCTCTTCCCATCACTACCCTCCCCTATTACCCTATTCCCTCTTAAAAGGCCGGCAACGCACCTGCAGCTCTTCTGATGCTGCGAGTGTCCATGGGCGACGGAAGTTGCTTTCCATCAGGTGACCCGTTTGCTCGTTTGCCCCCTTATTTCATAAAAAAAATTTATTAATAATGCCGACAAAGTGGTACATAAAATCTTTAAAAAATATTTTTTATGGTACCTCCCCTACACATCAAGCGGGGATGATTTTTTTTTCGCGTCCACCCCATCGTGTGGAGTGTCGTTGGATAGGTTTTTATAAAAATATTATGAGTATTCAAACATCATTTTCCGATTTATGGATCCATTTGTGAAATATGAAGTTTTAAAGTGGAAACAATCGTTAGAGTCCAGTGTCCCCCCCGTCTACCAGCTAAACGGTTGCTTCTGGAAATGTGAAAAAATTCACGGGAGTTGGAAATATGCTGAATTGAAAAGGAAAACTATCACGGCAAAGAAGACTTAAAAGTTATTGAGTAATAGTCGATCAACTAAAAAAAATGTATTCGGTGAAATAATATGTTTAAAGGAACTTTTCGTTCAAATTCCTTAGAACGGAACTGAGATGATGTTGTTATTAGTGTAAAACACGTTATAAATGTACATTCATTGACCATTAAAAATATATCAAAAACTAGCTGTACTACGGAACCCTATATTGCGCGTGGCCCGACACGCACTTGGCCGGTTTTTAGGGTTCCGTAGCCAAATGGCAAAAAACGGAACCCTTATAGATTCGTCATGTCTGTCTGTCTGTCTGTCCGTCCGTATGTCACAGCCACTTTTCTCCGAAACTATTAGAGCTATACTATTGAAACTTGGTAAGTAGATGTAGTCTGTGAACCGCATTAAGTTTTTGATACAATAATGGAAAAATTATTAAAAATTTTAGGGGTCCCCATAGGTACAACTGAATCAAAAAAAAAGTTTTTTTCATCTAACTTATGCGTGTGGGGTATCTATGGATAGGTCTTCAAAAATCATATTGAGGTTTCTAATGTCATTTTTTTCTAACCTGAATAGATTGCGAGAGAGACTCTTCCAAAGTGGTAAAATGTGTGTCCCCCCCCCTCTAACTTCTAAAGTATTAAGGCATAATATAAGGCATGACAAGTCTAAAAAAATATATTATGATGTTCATTACTATAAAAACTACCAACGAAAATTGGTTTGAACGAGATCTAGCAAGTGATTTTTTTATACGTCATAAATGGTAAACCTTAATTTAACTTTCATTTAATCAACTGAAATATAAAAATAAATCAAAAACCTTTTAATTTCATAAAAATAAACCTTATTGCTGCTGCGGAACCCTTCATGGGCGTGTCCAACTCGCACTTGGCCGGTTTTGCCTTTTTTTTTGTTTATCGTATTTCGCTTTCAATAATGGACATGACATAACGGGCAAAAAGCGTGGCCAAAAAATGGAGCCACTTCCATGTGGTTTGGGGCCATTTTTGACATTTGAAATATGACATTGACCTAACTTTTTTTATATTTTATATTTATTATTTTACGTAATTTTTCGTCACATTATACGTAGTGAGTTAACGACTGGTGCCATATTATTATTAGTGAAATTTTTGTACCTAATGATAAAACTTACTTATAGGCAAAAATCATGTAGGTAACTTAAAAAAAACTAACATCATCCTCTAAATCATCGTCGTCATCATCGTCCAGCTCCAGGAAGTCATCTTCCGAGTCATCATCGAAGTCGCCACTTTCAGAGGACGACTCGTGCGGTGATGAGGTGGTGATCCTCTCGTTCATTTCCCTGCTGTACTTCAAGTGAGCCTGCGTTTCTCTACGACCTGAACTGTATGAGAAGACTTAAATACTTAAATAATCCAATTAATATCAAATTTTGCATAGATTTTTTTTTACTTTGAAAATTGTGATAAATAAAAAGACACAAAATCAAAAAATACACAATCTTATGCAGATAAAACAGCATAATTTGAATTTGGAGATAAAGCT
This sequence comes from Cyaniris semiargus, assembly GCA_905187585.1. Classification (NCBI taxonomy): domain Eukaryota; kingdom Metazoa; phylum Arthropoda; class Insecta; order Lepidoptera; family Lycaenidae; genus Cyaniris; species Cyaniris semiargus. The sequence goes on along the minus strand of LR994554.1, from coordinate 6,958,118 downwards.
GTTCTAAATTCAAATCTACATAAAGTTCTAAGTTCGAATCTTTTTAAACTCTTTTTCTTTTAAACCGGGAATTTTGAATTTGAAGATAACTGTTCCAAATTCGAACATTTTTGTTTTTTTCTTTATTTACCTCTCGACAAGGAATGTATCCGGCCAGTGCGCGGCCGCCAGTCGTCGTCGGCGTGGCTGTAACAGCGGCAGCAGCGAACGCCCATCCATATGAGCTGGTGGCTCCACACCACCCATGTCCAAGAATGTGGGCGCCAGGTCGATGTTGAGTATGATATCGTCCACCCTATAAGTAGAAGTACTTACCTAGTTTAATAATAATCAAAAATTGAGAACTTTTAACCAACTACGAAAAATAATATGCGTCTTGCGAAAGCAATGCGTCACAGGCGTTTGACCGAAGATTTTATACAATAATTCTCGCTTCGTGCTAACGTGAGATACATAACCATCCGGGCTATTATTACGAATCTATTGACACTCCAACGTTGCCAAGCGTCCCGATTTTGGCAGGACGTCCCGATTTTTAAATAAAAAATTTAACGTCCCGCGCGGGACAGGCTCAGTCCCGTTTTTCGGGGATAACTCGAACGTACGTGCAGCGTGCTGAGATTTGAGAAAGAAAGGTGCGTAATGAAAATAAGAGTGTGGGAGACAGAGTGGTGGATTTTCTATGGCTACTCATTCTATCTCCCTTATCTGTCACGTACTTAAAAATAATTTTAAGTCAAATAAAAAGATAAAAATTCTATTATTTTGCTATATTATTTTTTTTACTATGTCCCGCTTTTGACGGAAGAATCCCGCTATTTCCACTCAAAAAGTTCAAAATTCCTGACTTGGCACAAAAAAAATATCTGGCAATGCGATTGACACACTCATAAAAATCCAATCAGTAGTTTAAATCATATTTTAGAAGCTGCAACCTTTGGTTTCAAAACGAAGTGATAATACTTTAGGCTTTGTATGTGTGTCCCTTATATTGAGTTCACTGTGAAAGTAGCAGCGCTGAAAGAGCAACTTTTTTTTGTGATCTGTATGGGCAAGATGTGTGTGTATGATGTATACAAAAGTGAAAAAAAAGTTACTCTTTCAGCGCTGATACTTTCACAGCGAACTCGATAATCGATATAAGGTACCCATACGCACCCTAAAGTATTATCACTTAGTTTTGTTACACCCTGTATAGAAAGTTGGTATTTTATGTCCAAATACTCACACAGTCCCAGGTTCGACTCCCGGGCCGCGCACCAGGAAGGGCACTCGTATGTCGAACTCGAAGGGGAAACTCTTGCCCTTGACGAGGCCGAACTGGCCGAGGTGGTAGCCGTGGTCCGACGTGTACACGAGGTACGTGTTGTCCAGCTCACCTAACGCTTTGAGCTCCTGGTACACACGCTCTACCGCCTATGATGTAAAAAAAAAAAACAAATTATAAAGAAAGTTTTTATAGGTTAAAAGAAAAGGTTTTTGTAAATTGAAAACTGCGATTTTTTTGTGGCAAAGGGCATTCCACTAAGACAATATTTCCAAAGTAGTTGGGTGAAAACTGAAATGGGTCGATTAGTCACTATCTGTCTTAGATATCAACCAAATTAACAATTAGCATAGAGTTATGTAGATATGTATTATGATTTATGCCGTTTATATTTTCGTACTTTGTGTTTAGTTTTATTGTTAGTTTATTTATTCGATAGATCGTTTGATTGTAAAGCGTACACGCGTTACCAATCAACAAAGTTATTGAATAGATAAACATCTGCCAAAAATAACCTTAAAATCAATCCTAAAAGAAACGAATTTAGTTGATTTAACGAATGCTTTATGAAAAAAGATAAAAATAGCACTTGCCATATCCACACTCTGCAATGTCTGCAACCGTTTGGTCATCAAAAGATCTGTAAATTGTCTGTGGATGGGTTTCATCTTGTCCGTCACTCGCAGAATCCATTGCTTGTCAGGGTTTGGCGCCAAATCGTAAGTGGGCGTGCTGAAACAATATTCCAATTTTGAATTTTTGATGTTAAATTAAAAAAAAACTCACATAAGTACAGAAAGTGTCCATAACTCCATGCATTAAATCCGAGAATAAATAAACCTTAAACTGAACAGTAATTGCTTAAAACTAAATTAAAAGAGATAAAAGTCAAATAATAAACAATACTGTTAAAAGTCAATACAGCAATAACAGCAGTAGGTCAATCGGCCGGTAAACAAAGTAACAATTACCGGCACATCACGAATTGCCGAGTTGACCTACTGAAATTTAAGCAAGATTAATCGGGCTAGCCTTTGATCGTCAAACAAGATAATGGTTCATTAATGAACATATAAACAACTGTCAACTTAATAACGTGCTTTGCAGATACGAATTAAAAAAAAGTGTGTTCGTCGGCCACTTTTTGGAACGAAGTTCCTTATCCCGCGTTGCGAAAGGGAGCTAGACGAAAAGTTCAAAAAGTTCAAAAGAAAGAAAAAACCGCACGGCTTACAAGTTATACCTAAAACTTAGATAGCAAAAATGCTATACTTAGTTGTAAGCCGTGCGGTAGCGCGTTTCTCTCTCTGTCTGTCTCTCTCTCTTTTTTTTTGAGTGTATACAGATTACAGGTTTTTTGTATATAAGAAATAATAAACTGGAACATCGTTCCATCCGGTTGTCCCTTTACACTTCTCAAGTTTTTTTTTAAATTCTTTTTTTAGGGTTCCGTAGTCAACAAGGAACCCTTCTAGTTTCGGTCTGTCCGTCCGTCTGTCCGTCTGTCCGTCTGTCTGTCTGTCCGTCTGTCCGTCTGTCCGTCTGTCCGTCTGTCCGTCTGTCCGTCTGTCCGTTCGTCCGTCCGTCCGTCCGTCTGTCTGTCCGCGGTTGCTCAGAGACTATAGGACCTACAAAGCTGTAATTCGGCATGAATGCACATATTAATAATGCCGACAAAATAGTATATAAGATCTTTAAAATTTTTTTTTAAGGTACAGCTTGGCAAAGAAGAGTGTGGATTAAATGAGGGCGCTTTTCTTTAAATACAGGCAACCCTACGCTTCGCTTTTGACACAATATATACTAGAGTTGACAAGTAATGTAGTGTTGTCATAAATAAAAACTCTTAGTTCCAGCTGTCACTGCGTCAGACTCTTCTTTGCCAAGCTGTACCTCCCCTACACATCAAGCGGGGATGATTTTTTTTTCGTTGGATAGGTTTTTTAAATATATTATGAGTGTTTAAAGATCATTCCCCGATTTAGTGATCCATTTGTGAAATATGACATTTTAAAGTGGAAAAAATCGTTAGAAACCAGTGTCCCCCCCTTCTATCAGCTATACGGTGGCTTCTGGAAATGTGAAAAAATTCACGAGAGTAGGAAATATGCTGAATTTAAAAGGAAAACTATCACGGCTAAGAAGACTTCATAAGTTATTGAATAATAGTCGATCAACTAAAAAAAAATGTATTCGCAGAAGTATAAAGGAACTTTTCGTTCAAATTCCTTTAAACGTAACTGAGATGACGTTGTTAGTAGTGTAAAACACGTTATAAATGTACATTCATTGACCATTAAAATATATTATCAAAAACTAGCGGTACTACGGAACCCTATATTGCGCGTGGCCCGACACGCACTTGGCCGGTTTTTTATTAAAAAGAGTTTTTATCCAGGGCTTGACAATTCCATCATCAACCACATGAGAAATAACATTGCTAAATAAACATTCCAATTAAATCCTAAAAGATACTTAATGACCATAGCAACAATTTCTTCTCAAAATTATGTCTGCGAAAGTACGCGGTATAAAGAGCCGACATACCCAGGAGGTCCGTATCGATCTCGAATCTGGGTTCGATTTTTAAAAAATACAGATAATAAATAAAATATTGTGTCAGTTTTTTTATCTTTTTTATTTGCGGACAGGTCCGACCACACAATACGCTGATGGCTGAATATTAAAGGAGCCGCTTACGGTCCGGGGTTCGACACCGGTTGTAGGCGCCGAGACGTCGGCACAGATACGTACAGACGTGAGCTTTTTTAGTTTTGTATAGAACATGAATATTGACCATGTAGCTCCTATAGAATGGGGTCGGTGAATCTTTTAACCTTTTCATAACTAGTTTAATGTCTTTAATTAAAGGTACTGCAGCAAGTGTAAAGCTGAATTAGCTTGAAATTAAAACCTAAAAGTACTAAACTGTAATTTATAAATTATAATTTAAAGGTCTGTTCCAGAAACTTACAGTCTACAATCAGCTGATAGCTATACTGTACTCGGCGTAACATGGCGGTAGCGGTCATTGACTTCATGTCAAAAACTTGTCATTTTCTATACAAAGCCGCGATTGCCAACATCTAACACTTCATTTTCAATCGCGGTTTATATAGAAAATGACAAGTTTTTGACAGGGAGTCAATGACCGCTACCGCCATGTTTCGCCGAGTACAGTATAGTCTGAGGTCAATGGCCTTATAAGCGAAGATTCTTTTAATTACTAGATATTGGTAACTTAAATTTAGGTATTACGTATTAACATTTTTATCTACTTAGAAATGGCCGTAATAAATTTTACACAAGATTTCTACAATCTCTTCACTTAAAACTATAGGTAGCATTGAGCCTAAAGTCTCAACAAAAAAAGTCTGTCCGCGACAGAATGCGTAAACAAAATAAATTGAAATTCGCCTGCTGTTAACAAAAATCCAATTTATACGAATTAAAAATGTAAACGTGTTGACGTATCTCCTGTTGGGAAGTGATGTTTGTCCAATTCGTATAAATTTAAGTTAATCGATTCAGCACTTTGCAGGCCGTGAGAAGAGTGAAGACTGAAAGTTTGTGTGATTGAAGTAAATGACGCTATGTGCGGACTGCGGGGTTCCTATAAGTTCCTACCGCTTAAGGTCCATAATAATTAAGCTTCTTAAGGGCCTTCCCCTACGGAGATTCCATAATTTACCCAATTTAGAGCCTTATAAACTCATAATTTGAAAACTACAAAGTTATAATAAAAATACAGCAATAATCTTCAGTATATCAACATTCCTTTCCCCGTTTTAAATTTTCTATTTTTGTTTATTATACTCATGATATTAGCTTCCAAAATAATACCAATTTATTAAAATTGAAGCATACTTTCAGTATTTACAAATTACGTTTATTTGAAACACACGACAATAGATAGACAATTTCATTATCTACATACATATTCCCCGTTTAAATTTTTTTTTAGATCAATTTTGAACTAAGACAAGTAAAAAAATAGGATTATTGTGCGATCTCGGCAACGCGTTAAATGTATGGTCAAGGTCGTTTGCTAGGGGGATGGCCTTAACTGGAGGTAGTGGGAAGACCTCAAGTACATAATACGGATGCTCGTACGGTGAGGGAAAATATCGTGAGGAAACCCGCACATGGTTGGCCCCAGACGTATTGACCTGCTCATTCCTCTGGACTAGGACTCGCAAGAATGACGTATGTGCTTGGGCAACCATACGAACATTTAAAATCTTGTCCCGGACACAACAGTATTTGAAGAGTGGTTACTTTGCTCTAAAAATACTGTATAAATCATCCACAATGGATGCAAAGGCCTTGTTTTTAACTGAACGTCACTGAAGAAGGCATGCGTTACAGGCTCAAAATAATAAATACTCAAACCTAAATAAAATTTTAAAGCTACGTTATTATACTTGGTAACAGCAGCACAACATTTCAAGTCTTGATGCTTAAAAGTGTCATAATACTCAACAAAACCCTAAATAAACGTCAAAATGTCGACAAAATACAAGATAAAAAACCACAAAGTCTAGAGGGCTTAGGCCTTAGGTGATGTATTCAGGACTGTGAGTGTGGGCACAGTAAAAGCCTTTGTACAGTGCGACTTGCGACCTTATTGCTATAATGTTAGATTTTAAAACTGGTGCAACTCGAACATTCACATAACTTACGTAAAATTTTAAGTAACCACCAAAATACTGTCCAATGTTTGATGCCGCCGTTTCGTTGCATAAAGCATAATATGTATGCTTAGTTATATTTATAAGCTTCTATGTAAAGAGGCTACACTATCAGCTGATCGAAAAATTAATTGTTCATCCTCAAAGCTAAAAAGTTTGCTTATTCAGGGTGCACTAAATCCATAACTGAGAGGAGTGGCCGCCCACCATTCACTAATAAACTGTTGTTCAGAACTTTAAGACTTCAATATTTTTGATAGTTCAGTTTTTTCAGCCTTTAGTCATGGAATCAGTCTTAGCTCTTTGTTGCAGCCTAAGCACTCCATTGCAGCCTCAGCTCTACTAAGCAGTTGTTAGTCATGGAGGCAGCCTTAGCTCTCCATTGCAACCTTAACGCTTTGTTGCAGCCTAATCTCTGCAATGCAGACTTAGCTCTCCGAAGCAGCCGTTAGTCATGGAAGCAGCCTTAGCTAGTTGTTGCAGCTTAAGCTCTCCGTTGCAGTTTATACTCTCTATTGCAGTATTAGTTCTCCTTTGCAACCTCAGCTCTACTAAGTAGCTGTTAGACATGGAGGCAGCCTTAGCTCTCCATTGCAGCCTTAGCTCTTTGTTGCTGCCTAAGCTCTGCAATGCTGACTTAGCTCTCAGAAGCAGCGGTTAGACATGGAAGCAGCCTTAGCTAGTTGTTGCAGCCATAACTGTCCGTTGCAGCTTAAGCTCTCCGTTGCAGTTTATGCTCTCTATTGCAGTCTTAGTTTTCCTTTGCAACTCAGCTCTACTAAGCAGCTGTTAGTCATGAAGGCGGCCTTAGCTCTCCATTACAGCCTTAGCTCTTTGTTGCTGCCTAAGCTCTGCAATGCTGACTTAGCTCTCCGAAGCAGCGGTTAGACATGGAAGCAGCCTTAGCTAGTTGTTGCAGCCATAATTGTCCGTTGCAGCTTAAGCTCTCCGTTGCAGTTTATGCTCTCTATTGCAGTCTTAGTTTGCCTTTGCAACCTCAGCTCTACTAAGCAGCTGTTAGTCATGAAGGCGGCCTTAGCTAGTTGTTGCTGCCTTAACTGTCCGTTGCAGCTTAAGCTCTCTGTTGCAGTTTATGCTCTCTATTGCAGTCTTAGTTCTCCTTTGCAAACTCAACTATTTGTTGCAGCCTAAGTTCTGCATTGCAGCTTTAGCTCTCCTTTGCAGCCTCAGCTCTCCATTGCAGCCTTAGCTCTCCGCCTACGTCATACGGTGAATACTCCCGCCAAATTTCAAGTCTCTACGATCAGTGGTTTAGGCTGTACAGTGATTCCATTTTCATGTCATTCAGGACAAAGCCTTTTATATAATGATATAGATATAGATTATAATATATCCCCGGTAAAAATCTTAATACAAATTTAAAAGCAGCCTACTATCAAATAAATCACTGAAAATGACAAACTTTTGTGTTTAAAAGAAATTCAATTCTTTATATAAATTATTAAAAAGATTTCAATAAAATAAATTACTGTATCAATAAAATATTACAAATACATAAAAATGTTAGCTCTATGAAATCAATTTATTATTTAACAATAACCAAAACGTTTATTTATGGTCGTACTCATGTATTAAATTATCATAAACTCACATCAATGATACTTTTGCATGCTTTTAAAACGCAATATATTTAAGTCAAATATCTTTATGGCATTATAAAGTCGCTCGGATAAGATATGCCGACCCATAATGATCGAATATATGAAATTCTGAGAACCTCTCAGACTTGCAGGCATTTTTGAATGAAAATGCCGCGGAGGACTGGAGTTTATCTACCCGCATTATGCCTTATGGCACAGATTACTAAATAGTTGTTAAGACGCTGACAACTGCCAATGACCTTGATCTCGCATCACTCTCGCACTACTGTCGATTTTCATGCCAGAGAGACAGAGATGTGAAGTGTTCACTCGGTAGCGTGGATATACATTTTTCGTTTGTTAGAGGAAAAAATAAATATTATAGGAAATCTAGATGTCAGAACCGAAAATTAAATCTGGCAATCTTTGGATTTTTGTAAAAGGTATCAAATAAACAAATTTTTAAAGCATAGATTGTATTACTACTTTAGTTAGAACTGTTTAAAGTTCCTGAAAGATGTGACTTTGGTATTTTTTTTCATCCAGTAGGAGTGCATTATTTTTTTATTTAAATTAGACAAGCTTTTCCAAATATAATCAAAAATCTCATATATTTTTTTTTTGTGCCAATCAATGAAATACATACGTCTAGAAAACTGCACAAAGATGTCGAATTGGCAGATGTCTTCGCCTTAATACGTTAGTTATAGATAAAACGTTTTAGTGAATAACTTTATTAAATACCTGGGTATCGACTGCAGTACATACCACTATTTTTTTAAATATGTATACGGGCTACACCACTATTAGCTGACCCGGAAAAAGTTGTTTCGGGATACACGTTATACTTTATTATGCATATTATGTAAAACCTTCATCAAAATTAGTAGGCCTACTACGAAACTGTTTTGAGACTCAAACAATCGGACGAGAATGCCGCGTCCTGGCTCTAACAACGTCATTTCACGTTTGTTAGAGTAGGACGCGGCATTCTCGTCCGATTGTTTGAGTCTCAAAACAGTAGGCCTACTACGAAACTGTTTTGAGACTCGAAAAATCGGACGAGAATGCCGCGTCCTGCTCTAACAACGTCATTTCACGTTTGTTCGAGTAGGACGCGGCATTCTCGTCCGATTGTTTGAGTCTCAAAACAGTTTCATGGTACAAGGCCAGTTTCATGGTACCAGACCAGTTCCGCGGTTATAAAGATCTAAGCTTATAATATATTACGCAGACCGACAGCGGAAAGCAGAATTGTTTTTATACCGTGTAGTTATGACTGATGACGTGTAGGTCAGTCAATAATATAGACTGGCAGACAGTAGCGGCGTTTTGGGGGGCGACGGTAGGCGACCGCCTAGGGCGCCGGCTAAAAAGGGGCGCCTGCACCAGCACTCTGGGTACCGAAGAAATCTCGCTCAGCCCCCCTAGCATACGCCAACGAGATATCTCGTGGATATCTCACTCTCGAGCGTAGTGATATTGTCGATATCGATATATATCTCTTTTTCGCTAACATGCGTACGTCGAGACTCGAGAGATAAATTTCTCGTTCGTATATACGAACTATATTTAGTTAGTATATAGACAAAAATAGCACATATAAAAATAAAAATAAATTATCTCTAATTTTGACGACAGACGTACGAGAAAAAATGTATGTCATTTTAGGGTCAATAGAGATGAAGAGATAAACCAGTTTACATCGAGAAAACGTGTAGACAAAATTTTCTTGTTGGCGTATGCTAGCACGGCTGGGCGCTGGTAGCGTTAAAGCCGACTGGCAGACAGACAGACAGTACTCACGGATTTGTGGTGACGTTGTAGAAGAGATGGCGTATGTATATACTCACTGGTGTGTGGTGACGTTGAAGAAGAGATGGCGTATGTATATACTCACTGGTGTGTGGTGACGTTGAAGAAGAGATGGCGTATGTATATACTCACTGGTGTGTGGTGACGTTGAAGAAGAGATGGCGTATGTATATACTCACTGGTGAGTGGTGACGTTGAAGAAGAGATGGCGTATGTATATACTCACTGGTGTGTGGTGACGTTGAAGAAGAGATGGCGTATGTATATATACTCACTGGTGTGTGGTGACGTTGTAGAAGAGATGGCGTATGTATATACTCACTGGTGTGTGGTGACGTTGAAGAAGAGATGGCGTATGTATATACTCACTGGTGTGTGGTGACGTTGAAGAAGAGATGGCGTATGTATATACTCACTGGTGTGTGGTGACGTTGAAGAAGAGATGGCGTATGTATATACTCACTGGTGTGTGGTGACGTTGAAGAAGAGATGGCGTATGTATATACTCACTGGTGTGTGGTGACGTTGAAGAAGAGATGGCGTATGTATATACTCACTGGTGTGTGGTGACGTTGAAGAAGAGATGGCGTATGTATATACTCACTGGTGAGTGGTGACGTTAAAGAAGAGATGGCGTATGTATATACTCACTAGTGTGTGGTGACGTTGTAGAAGAGATGGCGTATGTATATATTCACTGGTGTGTGGTGACGTTGAAGAAGAGATGACGTATGTATATACTCACTGGTGTGTGGTGACGTTGAAGAAGAGATGGCGTATGTATATACTCACTGGTGTGTGGTGACGTTGAAGAAGAGATGGCGTATGTATATACTCACTGGTGTGTGGTGACGTTGAAGAAGAGATGGCGTATGTATATACTCACTGGTGTGTGGTGACGTTGAAGAAGAGATGGCGTATGTATGTAGTTATGTACTCACTGGTGTGTGGTGACGTTGAAGAAGATATGGCGTATGTATGTAGTTATGTACTCACTGGTGAGTGGTGACGTTGAAGAAGAGATGGCTGTACTGCGGCGCGGAGTCCTCCGGGCCGTGCGGCGCGGGGAACGACATCACCAGCAGCACCGGTTTCCGCGAGAACCGCTGCTTACTCGCGCGCAGGAACGCGATGGAATCGTTCGCTATGAGGTCTGGATAGTAGTCCTGTAAAAGAAACCTGTGATTAAATAACAGTCATAGGCCTGTTTTCACTAACCGCCCCCTAACGCTAAGTGTCCCCTAGCAGTATTTTAACGTCATGTATCTCTTAAGTGAAATAATTTTTTAACAGAACTCATAGGTAACCTAAGTTCTTATACTCTACACATTAAGACCGGGCTCCCAAAATTATCTAAACACGCTAGCCCCGCCTACACACCCCGCTATCCTCCAATCGTGATACAATGATTCCATGAATCGTGCCCGCATGAATTGTATTTTGCGCTGCAGCTAATAGTGAACAATATCGCGTAACAACGGCGCATTATAGCACGAAAGTAAAGTTCGCTAGTCCCAAAAATGTTTTTGATGATTACTTAAAAATTAAATACAATACTAATATTTCCTATAGCTATTATGTTATAAAGTGTGTTATTGTAGTCGTGCAAATTATTTAATGATAGTTACTCAATAAGTGTAACAGATATTTGTTGAAAAGCCCAGAAATATTCATAATTTCGAAAAATAAAACTATCGAGTTAAAAATAAGTGAATCGTGTTTTTGGTTAGCCAAATATGAGATAAATATACAATGATTAAATAAATCTCAATTTCATTTAAGTCAATCGTCTTCCGGGATCGTAATACCTATTAGAAAACACAGAAAAATTTGGCAGCGCGGTCTTAAGGTGACATAATAAGAACGTCGCGTTGGTTAAATCTTAAAAGAATCGCAGCGCTAGGGAGAGATTGGTGAAAACGAGCCATAGATGCACTAAACTCCTGTTCCTAACTCCAATCAAATCTAAGGACACCAAAGCTATATTTTGGTGACGGTTGCGTCACCAAAATTAAAATGGACTGTTTCTGTTACAAATGAAGTAAAGCTGTTTTACTTGTAATAAGAATCCGGTAGTCTCAAAATGTATCTATAAACCAGAACATCGATTTATATTGAGTACCTAGCTAAAAAGTCCTCCTTTCTTACAGGTGGCAGAGAAATCGCCTGACAATAATATATTCTCTTACTTTGTGATAGTCGTCCCCATGTTTGATCTTCTTCCCGTTCATGTTGATGCTGTAGTTGTAGTACTTGGAGTTCATGATGAGGCCGCCCCACTCCCGCCACCCGGGGGGGATGTACGACCCGTTGTACTTGTTCAGGTACTTGCCGAAATACCCTGGAACAATGAAAAAATAATGTCGTCAATAAGCCATAAATAGTCGTTAATAATCAAGCTTCCGTTAGAAAGATCTGGAACTCGGAAGTAAATTAGCTAGAAAAGTACGCTTCACTAGGTGTCCCGTGCGAGTATCTTACGCCGGGTTAGTTCCTGAACCGATGGTAGGCAACCATAAAGTTAATATACCTAGGGGAATAGAGAAACAAAGGCCTGAGCAAGCGAGATGTCACTATCAGTAACACTGCGTGGTAAAAAGAGATGTGTGATACATGACAGCAGAACCAATTTTTTTCATCTGTTTGACGTCCAGTCGGCACTTATCGGCACGTTGACAATTTAATCTCTTAGAAAGATGCTTGTGTAAGTGTATACGTACACATATTTTTACACACAGATGTAAACCAATTTCGGTTTCGTTTGACAGCTCGAGATTGTTGCTCTATTCCGCTAGGTATATTAAACTTTATGTAGGCAACACGTAGGACGTTCTGAAAACATTTGTTTCATTCAATATTTTTTTTAAGATTATGACAAAAGTGAGTACAAAGTATGCAATGCTAATGTAATCTTGCAAATGCCTTTACCAATAAGAGACACTCACTATAGAATGAAATCTAAATTTAAATTCCTGGAGGTAAATTTAAAATCAAAAGCTAGTATACTCAAAGATGCAGAACAGAAATGCGGACAGAATTGTTCAGTCAGACAATAGTTCACAAACTTTAATTTGGGCACACGTCTTGCAAATGGGGTTTTTAATTCCGAGCAGACGCGAACGAAGATTGCTCGCAAACTCAGGCGGGGACGTATTGCTTTGTCATGAAGTTGCCAGAAGTGTGACTTGAAAATATTGTATTTTTGAACTGTTTATATTTTGAACTAAGTTTTCTGCCTTAAATTATCTGGCTTTAAGACACCAAGCCTTTAAGGGCTGAATATGATTCTTAAAATTAAATCAACAAACAACTTGATAACTTCAATTTTAAACCTATACATAGGATCATAAACAAAATAGTTATCATCAAAATATCGAACCAAAACAAAACTTCATTGTTTTGTTACTTATTAGAATTCAATATGATTCAACGATTCAATTGTAAAGGGAAATATCAAATAGATAATCTAGAAACAGATTCCAGGAAAGGACTAGACCTATATTATGATTCAGTATTTGCATACAACTTGACGGCATAAAATATTCCTTTGTTAGGACGTGTCCTGTAAAAATGATGCCTGGAAAATGCATTGTTAAGGAATTTTACAAGTAAAATGTCACAACGCCGAGGTAATATTGTAGTGGTCGCGGACGTGGTAAGAAATAGAAATGTTGTCTAGAATTACTAGTCTAGATCAGCGGTTCTCAAACTTTTTTGCTGGCGAAACCCTTTTAAGTGACACTTTTGACGGACCCCCAAAAATTAATGTTTTGTCTTTTAATGAATTGTCTCTGTGCTAGTGGCTGATGATATTTCTAAAAGCAATTTATGTATCGCTTGCGGAGTGACGGAGTCCCTACAAGGCCTTCGCGGAACACACTTTGAGAATTGGTTGGTCTTGATAATAACAGATTCTAGAATTTGAATACCTAACAAATTTATTTTCCTTTTACTTAGAATTTAGATGTTTATGAATTGAAATAGCATACAACTTTAATTTGTAGGTAGATAGGAAGCAACATTCCTCATTTAAGGCAAAGATTAATAAATAGTTGCTACATAAGTTAGGGTAAGGTTTTATAGGTAATTTGGACCACATATTTAGTTTAGCCTATAACGTTACAAAGTTGAATACTTTTGTAACGTTATGAACTTATTAGCAGCTTAAAAATGTGCCTATTACGCTAAATTCTAAAATGTTACAAACTAGTTTTTTACAGTGCACAGTGCGGAAAGAAAACCAACTCGACAAGTCTACAAGAAGTAAATTCGATATTTACAATGGGTTTGTTGTTACCAACACAGAAAAATAATTCTCCAACAGTCGCTATTTAAGCTTTTCGTGTTCATAATTGATCAGGAATTCGAGATCACTGTGTGGTCCGCATTGTATTCCAAACACGAAGCTAATCTGACTGGATACGAAAATGTTATTGTGTTCAGTGTTGCCATTATAAGAATTTCGCCGAATTTGAGGTTAGAGCAACAGGGATGTTGATTATTTATTGATTGAGTAATCTAAACGTCAGATATAAAGACTAAAACTAACTGCTGCACTCAAAAACGAATATTAAATATTAATTACTTAAATGTAAATAAATTAAAAGCTTGACAAATAATAAAGGGGCTTAATGTCAAAATCTAAATATTCATCAAGCCCCAAACGGTCACCGGCGTCCAATAGAATATCAATTCTATTGTGTCTCATTTTCCCACGATCGACGGGTTACAATTAAGTAACTAATATTCATCTCTGAGTGCGGCAGTAAGACACCTTTGTCTTATAGGCCGCTTTGTTAACACTAACTTAACCACACACATCATAAAACTATGCTATTTCAAGTTACTTTTTGGTTGACTGCCAGTGTCAAATTTTTATGCTACTGTCTATTGTACATAGGCTGCACTAAAAGTATCGGGAATGGAATATTTCCACTGTTCCTGTCATATTAAAATCTTTTTAATTGAAAACTCCTTAGTTTTAAAAATTGAATACCATTTATTTATTTAAAAAAAGATTCTCGGTCTTGTCACAAGGTCTTGTCAAACTTGTTTAGTCGTTAAGAAAATGGAATTGACTCGAGAAAATTCTAGAGCGATGATTTATTATGACTTTCAAAGTGGTTTAACACAAAAACAATGGTGTTGACCGGATGATTTCTGCATTTGGTGATGAAGCCCCATCCAAAACCACAATTTATCGCTGGTTAGCTGAATTTCAGCGTGGACGTGTCAAGCTCAGTGATGATCCCCGTCAAGGGCGCATCCACGCCGCAAGAACTGGACGCAGTGCCTCAGCGGTACGTTTACCGTACCGGATCTGCGCCAGACCTTCTCCCCACCTCCTCAGCAGCCACTGCTCTCCGAGTCTCCGGAACCGCCTGAGCTCTTCCCACGAAGGGGCTTCGCCATTCGACCTCCTCTCAGTGATGAGGAGGTTCAACTCGGCGAGCACCCTCGCCATGAGCTCCCATGACGGTTCCCCCGCCAGAGCAGTTGCTGCCGCCCAAGAGACTGTACGGTAGCCCCTGATGACTCTCACCGCAATGACCCGCTGCAATTTGTGCAGCAGGGCCCTATTAGGTACGCACGGTGAGAGCATCCACCCAAGAATATACACGGCCTAACTCTATCGACCCTAACTCCAACAAATTCTACATATCAGAAAGTATGTATGGCTTCGCTGTTTCGCTACCGTCGTGGAGGTGAGACGAATATTTAGTTTCTGATCTAAAGTAAGTAACAAAACAGCCAAGCCATACATACTTACTGATATGTAGAATTTGTTGGAGTTAGGATCGATAGAGTTAGGCCGTGTATATTCAGAAGCTTGGCTCCACATTAGATCTGAAGTCTTTTTCACAGGGCAAACCTTTTGTGGTCGTCCAGGTAACATTTTACGTGAAATGTTTTGTAAGTTGCTACTTGCTAGGCAGTCTTTTTAGTTTTTTTTTTTTATATATTTTTAATTAAGAGGTTTTTAGTTAATGTCTATCCCGTGTAAACTTTTATGTCCTAATTCATAACATTGGTGAAAGTCTCATATTTAAACTTCCATTACCCCTACTAAACTTATTTTACGGCGTAACTAAATTTCGGCGTAAGTAAAAATACTTACTTGAGATTTTATTGATATCTAAAAAGATATCAATAAAATCTCAAGTATTAGACCTTTTCAATTGAGACTTTGTATGTTTAATAAGTCTAATATTGACATCATATCCTGAGAATATGAACTATCTGCTATATTGGAAACCAATTCTATGAGGGTCAACTTCCACCCCCCCATTTTAGGGGATGGGGGGCGAAAATTACAAGTTTATGAATTTTTTTGTTGTTTGTATACTAAACTTAGATTACATACCAAATTTCGGCTTTCTATTACTTCAGGAAGTAGCCAAACATTTTGATGACCATCAGTGTGTCAGTGACGAAATCGGCGTATTTTAGATATCTATAAAATCTAAAGTATTAGAGTTGTTCAATTGAGACTCTGTATGCTTAATAAGTCTATTGATGACATCATATCCTGAAAATATGAACTATCTGCTACAACGAAAACCAATTCTATGAAGGTTCAAAATAACAGCGAAACACTTCGAGAAAAGGTAGGTAGTGCCCTTGCGCTTCGCTTGGCTCGTCTCGGCGGGGACACTGCCGTGTCCCCAGACATATCAGGTGACGAATCCTGTATATATGCGTATGAACCCGAAACAAAATACTAGTCACGAGTTTGGGTGTTCGAAAATGAGTTAAAGCCAACAAAAATTGTCCATCCACGGAGTGTTGCAAAAAAAATGGTGGCCACGGTTGTCTCCAAAACCGGCCATGTTGCGACTGTTAATGCAGAATGGTATGCTAGCATTTGTTTGCCACAGTTCGTTTCTGAACTCCGTAAAGAGAACTGCAACCGCCGCATCATCCTCCATCACGACAATGCGAGTTCTCACACCGCGCACAGAACAAAAGAGTTTTTAGAGCAAGAAAACATAGTATTTTTAGACCATCCGCCGTACAGCCCCGACTTAAGCCCTAATGATTTCTATACTTTCCCTAAAATAAAGAATTAATTGCGTGGTCAGAGATTTTCATCACCTGAAGAATCTGTGGACGCCTACAAAACAGCCATTTTGGAGACCCTAACTTCCGAATGGAATGGTTGCTTCAATGATTGGTTCCATCGTATAGAAAAATATGTCAAATTTCGCGGAGAATACTTCGAAAAGCAATAAATACATTTTTCCTACCTGCGGGCGGAAAACGTCAACTTTCTTCCCGCTGCGCTTACCGATGTTGCCGTTTTCCGCCTCCGTCGATGAGAAAAATAGTATACGCACCATGGGCAGTAATTAAAAAAGCCTCAGATCACATGTTTGTTGACCTCGGCTTCCTGCGATCTGAGACATTTTATTATTTTCCTGCCCTAGGTGCGTAATGTACTATTTAAATAGTAATGTTGTGTCACTTCCTTGATTCCCGAAATTTTCAGTGCCGCCCTCGTACGCAGGCCACAGTAGTATACAAAACTGACCTCACTTTGTTGTTCGGAGATCTATGCTCACTATTTGATTAAAGTTGAAATGAAATATAAGTGCATCTTTGCTTCTCAAGGAAAAATTGAGAAGAAAATATTTTGCTTAAGTTTCTAACTTTCTAGTGACATTACATTTTGTACAAACAAATCTTTGTTCCAATAAATTAAACCCGTGTAAAACGGGGGACTTAAACTGTAGAGTTAATACTTAATACTGAATATTTATCGGATGACACAGGTGAGCCGAGGCCGGGCCGCGAGGGTTGGAATTTTCATTCGGTGACCTCAATATCTTAGCGCCGTGTGGGGAATGCCGACATTTCGAATTCCACTTCATATTTCGCTAAGCCTGGATATTTATGGAAGCTCCTAATGACTTACGAATCTTATGATTAATGATGAGCAGGAGCCACAATTTAAATAATAGATAGAAGTTCATCTTGATATCTCCGCTAGATTCAAAGGCACACATACGTTAGCGTGATCCTAGATAATTACTTTAAGTTGCAAAAAACAGTATTCCCAACACATGTGCATAAATCTTGTCTATGTGTTGATCGAGCTTGATTTGAAATACACGCCTGAGTTACTCTACTGTGTGATATCAATATTGTGTATGAGCTACTCGTAGATAATATCTATTTCAAAAGTTTCTGACTAATGCTCTTACCTGTAGTTTATTCGTATTTTGCAGCGAGTCTTCAGTGTAAAAGTTCTCGAGCGACGTGAGCGCCCAAACCTAATTTTCCTACTTCTATTACGTACAACTTACAAGAATAGTATCGCGAGGGTTAAATGCATAAGTATATTGGTATAAACATAACAACGTAGAGGTTCCACTTATTTCCTTTTAAGTTTATGTCTAAGACCCCGAGCTTACATTTATCTTTCGTAAATAGAAAAAGGAGTCTAAAAAATTGCCATGTTCCATTTCCTACATCCGTCCCTCTCACACACTTTCTTCCTTTCACTGGTCGTAAATTACTCGACGTAGAAACTAGGTACAAAGATTTCATACAAAATGTTTTAAGGAACATTCATTTATTATTCGGAGCGAAAACGTGAGGTTCTTTTAAAAGATATTTAATATTAATGTTAAAGCGCAGTTTGGTTTGCAAAATGCCAAATGTTTGCCTCTGTTTATACGTTTTTGGGGTAAGCCCACAGCGGTCAAAGTGTTTATGAAATGTAATGCTAATAAAGTTGTACCTACTTGAAAATATATTGTAACAATCACGTTGCTTAGTTTTGTGTAACAAAGCTCAAATCTCAATACAATTTTAACAACTTAATACCTAGTTGTTGTAAAACTGCCAAATTACCCATTCATTCATACTTTTGCCGAAGTGCTGATTTCCTGCAGCAACTCTGGATAAATTGCAAACAAAATTATGGTAAATCCAGATTAAATCGCCAACTGACCTACATGTACTTCTCGAAATTTTCTCTGAACACTGATTTTATTACCTGTGACCTGTCCAGTGTCCTGCGCTGAGCTGAATATTTATTGTAACTTAATGTAACGGGAACCTTTAACAATTTATTGCATAAGTTGCATTTTTGTCAATTTTTGTGAGAGTTGTAAACTTTTTACCGACACTTCAAATTAAAATGCAGAGATATTCAAAATCTGAAAATTTTATCGATAAAAATAAACGAGTGGTACAACACTAGATTTAAAGTTTATGTAAGTGTTACACGTGTATAAAATGGCAGACACTTCTCACATATTTGTTATTCGACATCGCAATAGAATTATATTCAAGGATTCCTAAGCATACTCGAGAACCGTGCGATAATATATCATCTCAACAGTTACTCAGTAACATAAAGCGTATACGATAATAGGTTTTGAGTCTGAGTGCTTGTGAGTTGTGACTGTGCGGCGCGCGGCGTAGCGAGTATGCCATAAAATACAAAGATGTACGGCAATAAAATAGAGTTTTTCATACAATACTTGGCAAATAATTGGACAGCTTTATGTAATAACGAATCAAGCGACAAAATTGAAAAAAAATAGTTATGAATGCGGATCGATTTCAGGCATCATTAACTATGTATTCAGCTAATTTAAAAGTCAATCCTAGTGCCTTATAATAAGGGGTGAACTAAGCGACATGTCAAAATTTGTTAGACGTTTTGCACAATTTAGTTACTTACGTATTAAAGAATTATGAGCCTAAGACTGTTACAAAATATACAAACAGGAATTTAAAATGCATAAACGAATTATATCCACAAAAGTTGTAGATAATCTGTTTCAATTTATTCATTTAAAAACTCGATAACGAACTAACCGCCTAAAATGGCAGCCGATTTTGATATACCCCGCGTTCCATTTGGCGTTAAAAACTATCAAAACGCTCAAAATAGGAGGCATTTTGAGCGTTTTGATCGTTTTTAACGCTAAATGGAACGCGGGGATAGAAGATGAAGAATATAAAAATAAAAATTGATTACATTCATTTTTTATCACTGAGCGTTAAGTTTTTTGTTTTTTTAGGTTGAAAAAGTGCTATAGTATAATATAGCTTATACATCAGAATAACACATAGGCTACAATTTTAACCGACTTTCAAAATGTAGGAGGTGTTATGTTCGTTTTTTTATGTTCAACAATTACGCCGTTAGTGAACCGATTTTCAAAATTTTTCTTTTGGTGTATAGGTTATCATCCCAATTTGGTACCATATTCATAAAAGTGGTGACCTGACTCACGAGTGACTTTTTTCTTACCTACACTAAAACAATGTTTAATTATTGTAATTTTATACTCCATATTTTTTATATTTTCGATTTTTTCGTCCATATTTTATGTACATATTTTGGATTTTTTAATACATATTTTTCCGGGCCCTATATATTAGTTTCATAAAGGATAGTGAGACAAGCAAATAATAATGTTATTTTGAGGTATTTGGCTATAAAAAACAATTCAAATTTATGTGTATTACGTAATCATTAAATATCATACAATATCATCTTAGAAAAACTGAATAATTTTTGTTTAATTAGAGAAATTTGCATTAAAATATTTGGATTTAATCTTATATTGCACTTTATTTCACCCAAAATAAATCGTATTAAAGAATCAAACGACAATAATGTCGTATAGTACATTATTGACAGATTTAATTTATCTGAATAAAACACGAATTAAGCGGAAAAATGGCTATATCTTTTAAAGTATATTCTACACAGTAATATATTCTATATTAATCTAAACTTTATATATACATCTTAATTTACAGTAAAAAAAATCATACACGTACAATATAAAATATATGTATAATGAGCTCACAGCGACAATTTTAAGTTTAAAATCTTTGAAGCTTATTTTCTCGAATTCTCTCAAGTGTCGCTTAATCTGTCATTACTTATTACATATCGCTGTCCATTACATTATTCACCACTTTCGGCAATGATATTCTACATATATTTCTATATTATATCATTGACGTTCAGTATATTTTCATAATAATTTAAGTAAAACATATTTTTGCAGCCCAACATAAAAACCTCTCCTTTTTTTCGATGTCGATTGAAAATTAAACAAGTGATGAAGAAAACGCACACTATAGATTTTTTTTTGTATTTCTGTTAATTATTTAGTTATTAACTTATTTTGGATAAACGTAACGATATCACTAGGACCACAACTCAAAAAGCAGCAGACTATATACCTAGATTTTTGTAGTATACCCATCTATTACAAATTAAATTATTATGTTTTTTTAAATATTTCTAGGGTTCCGTAGTCAACAAGGAACCCTTATAGTTTCGGTCTGTTCGTCCGTCTGTCTGTCTGTCTGTGTGTCCGCGGTTTTGCTCAGAGACTATAGGACCTACAAAGCTGTAATTCGGCATGAATGCACATATTAATGGTGCCGACAAAATTGTATATAAAATCTTTAAAAAAAATTTTTTTTTGATGGGACCTCCCCTACACATCAAGCGGGGATGATTTTTTTTTTCGCGCCCACCCCACCGTGTGGGGTGTCATTGGATAAGATTTTTAAAAATATTACGAGTAGAGATGTGCCGACTAGTCGGTAAAGCCGACTATCCGGCCACTTTCGTAGTCGGCGACTAGTCGGCGAATAGTCGGCAAAAAGCGCCGACGATCCGGCTTTTTTTTATTTTACTATGATTGAAATTACATTTAAAAAAAGCTTGATGATTTTGAAATTAAATTTATTGTAACTTGCTTGTAAAGAAATATCTATGACATTTAATAAATAAAATTTGTACTTATCTTAAGTACTAAACAGAACAACATCTATACTAATATTATAAAGCGGAAGAGTTTGTTTGTTTGTTTGTTTGAACGCGCTAATCTCAGGATAGCCCATTTATCGAGGAAGGCTATAGGCTATATAACATCACGCTGTGACTTTGAGGAGCGAAGAAACAGAGGAAAATGTGGAAAAAAGCGGGAAAAATTATTCATCTTTGAGAGCTTCCGTTGCGTGCGCTACAAAAACGGTCGAAGATACCCAGAAAATATGTATGGAAGAATTATTCCTCTTTAAATGATTTAAAAAAATGTCCGTAATAGTATATTATGTCTATCTTTTAAGGATAACTCACAATTATAGTTTTTATGTGGTCTAAGAATCAAATTTGGTCGAAATGAATGATTTAATGAAATAGACGCAGACGAAGTCGTGGGTAAGAGCTATAATTTATAAAGCTGAGGAAGTTGTTCGCCAAAATAAATATGATGTCCATAGTAACTATTCCACGCGAACGAAGTCGCGGGCACAGTTAGTACTTAATATTAAATTTTCAATAAACATATTTTATAATAAATATTGTTAATTAAATAAAAGACTCGGATTTTGTATTAACAAATTAGGAAATTATTAATTCAAGATTAAATGTTACACATGATGTAGAGTAAAAAAATTAAAATGCCGATAACCACCAACTATATCATGACGTTAACAAAACACGGTCCGACACGTTCGAAGGCGGCGTATGCGATTTACCCGCGAATCAGCAGTAAACCATGCGTTTGCTGCGTTACGAAAACACCCGAAACCACGATCGGCTTGGCCGACTAGTCGGCCGATTAGTCGGCTTCTTTGCAACCGACTAATCGGCTAGTCGGCTAATCGGCCAAGGTCATGATTGGAACATCTCTAAATTTACGAGTATTCATAGATCATTTTCTGATTTAGGGATTCATTTGTGAAATATGAAGTTTTAAAGTGGAAAAAATCGTTTGAGTCCAGTGTCCCCTCTTTCTACGAGCTAAACGGATTGCTTCTGGAAATGTGAAAAAATTCACGGGAGTAGAAAATATGCTGAATTTAAAAGGAAAACTATCACGGTTAAGAAGACTACGTAAGTTTTTGAGTAATAGTCTATCAACTAAAAAAAAATGTATTCGGCGAAGTATAAAGGAACTTTTAGTTAAATTCCTTTGAACGTAACTGAGATGACGTTGATAGTAGTGTAAAACACGTTATAAATGTACATTCATTGACCATCTAAAAATTATCAAAAACTGGCGGTACTACGGAACCCTATATTACGCGTGGCCCGACACGCACTTGTCCGGTTTTGTTTAAATTATCAATATTTTAATTAATTACTATCGATAAACCTATTTCTAGGACATCACTATTTCAATCGTACACAGCTGCGAGCTTTCCGTAGTGTTGTAGACACGCTATCGAGTTGCGAAATCAATTTGTGCTAACTGCTTTTAGACATTTTACGTGGAACCGATAACTTTAGACATTCGAATTCTAATTATGATATCGTTTGTAGATAGTGGATTGAAATGGCAATTTTGTTGTACATTTACAAGAATTATTATCTTGAGACTAGTCCTGTTCGTTTCTTAAGGCCATCCCCCGAGCAAACGACCTTGACCATGCATTTGAAGCGTTGCCGAGATCGCACAAAAATCCTATTTTTTTACTTATCTTAGTTCAAAATTGATCTAAAAAAAATTATAACGGGGAATATGTAGTAAATGAAATTGTCTATCTATTGTCGTGTGTTTCAAAGCTGAAAATGCTGAAAGTATGCTTCAATTTTAATAAATTGGTATTACTTTCGAAGCTAATATCATGAGTATAATAAACAAAAATAGAAATTTTAAAACGGGGAAAGGAATGTTGATATACTGAAGATTATTGCTGTATTTTTATTTATAACTTTGTAGCTTTCAAATTATGAGTTTATAAGGCTCTAAAAACGGTAAATTACGGAATCTCCGTAGGGGAAGGGCCTTTAGCTTTTAGCTAGCTTTTCAATGCCATGTTTACGTAGTAACAATATTTTGTTAATATTTTTTCAGATTATGAAAATATTTTTTATTTAGTGCTCACAATATTATCATAAAAGTATTAAGTTAAATCTGTTTGTTCTGCAAGACAAATTTAAAATGGTTTTTGAATTGTGCCGCACCACACAGCTACATTTTATTATTCAAAATAATTACTTTGATCATAAGTTGTATTAACAACTTTACATAAATTCCAACTAAAAGATGCAATAAATCATAGTATTATTGTCTTTGGCATTTCGTAGTAGGCGTTCAATAAACTATGAAGCATAGACCAGTAGCTAACGTCTGGGAATCTATAGAGATTTACTATTAGTGTCTGAGTAAGAATAAATGCCTGTCTTGTTTTCGATATTTAATGTATTAATTGACATTTTAATGAGTCACGATCTGTGTATAGTTTTGAAATATCTAAAGAACAGCGCACACTTGTGCTTATGGCATGAAAATATTATATTGTAATAGTAGCTGACATTTTTATTTCTGATGCAGATAATGAGGAAAAATAACCTCTTTATTTAAGAATTATCAAAATATTTCTTGTAGTTTTTGCTTGATGCAAAAACGAACATAAAAATACAAATCATTCCTCGTTATATTATAAAAAGTATGGATATAGAAGTAGCAATTAAGACTACTTGATGCCCTAAGCAATCCATGCCTGTGGGCCCCTCTATGTGAACTAGAATCGGTCTTTAAACCTTTACCGCCTAAAAACATTAGTTTTTTGTATGGCTCGCGGGGAAGGAGTAGTTTGTGATTGGCTGATCGCAATTTTGGGGCATTCGAATTATCGAATGCACAAGCGGGCAGCGAGTGGGCAAGCGGGAGTGGGATTAGGAGTTATGACTCTAGGTCGGACTCTATGTCAACTTAAAACGCGCGAATTTCCAAATTAGTCCTATGCCGCGGCCGCACATGCGTCTATCGTCACGAAGGTTCGTGCTAAGAGACGATACCATTGGACAATTTTTTTCATTGTCCAATCGTATCGTCTCTTAGCACGAAGCTTCGTGACGATAAACGCAGGTGCGGCCCGGGCACTAGAAACTTTTTGGTGACGTGAGAGTGAGACGTGATGCCCGAAAGACGGATCTTTTTTGTGCTTCTTCTGGTGCCCCCTCAGACGTGGTGCCCTAGGCAATTGCTTAATTTGATTAAGGGTTAATCCGTCACTGTATAGAAGAAGTAAGTAGATGTGCAGACAGCACTATCATCTGCCAAGGAACTCTTTTAAAATCTCTTTAAACTCTAAAAAAATTTAAAAAAATGCGGTTTTAAAAAAAACAATTAAAATAACTTAAAAAATTTGAAAAGTTTTTATTTCATAGTTATTTATGGGCTCAAACTATTCCTGAATTAAAATATTCATGAATGCCGGCTAATTTAATGAATGTAATAAACTTATTAGACAATACCGTATAACTCAATTAAACCGGTCCGATGTATCCATTGATAACTGTTGTGAATGGGCCACGTGCCCCGCCCACGAAAGCCGGAACAATTTCCACTACATCTGCCCAACTATCTACGATGTTGCTCGTTCGATTTTAACAAATTTTTGAGAAGTTTCTAAGGCTTTTTGACAGAAGTTTATAATATAAACTGCGTTATAAATTACTAGAATTTCATATTTAGAATAATAGTAATTAGTATGGATTATTGGTTTTGACTTTTGTCAGTAGGTACAGCGTACCGTCCGAAGACTACTCCCAAAAAGTCTTCTCTCAAAACACCTCAAAAACTCATAATGTAATGCTCAGTCTCTGAGTGAGCTAATCGATATTCGTCAGGTAATCGAAAGCGAAAACGTATTTTTCTTATTTGTCTATTGACTAAATATTTAGAAAAACTCCTCTCTAAAAGCTCAGAGTAAAATCTAATTTATACATTTTATGCCATAGTCTATGATTATGGATATGATGTTACATCATAATTTTTGTTGAAAAAAATATTTTTTTTACATTTTGGGTAAATTCTTATCGAAACTTGAATGTTTATTTAATTATGTCAATTAATTCGAGAGTTATCTCATGATCTATCAAACTTATCACAAATACAATCTATCACAGTATTCTACAATCTATGACATTGTATTGTACATGACATTATGCTATTATGGTATGTTACCAATGCTTTGTTTTGTTTTTATTTTTTATTTTTTTTATTTAACCTTACATACTATAGGTCTACCAGAATCTGATGGCAAAAAGTGAGAAAATAAATTGAGTAGCAATACCGGGGTAATTGGAATAAAACATTTTGATCCTTTTTTTTTTTCTTTTAGCGGCTGATTCTGTGTGTTAAACATGCAAATATAAAAATTTATCCAATGATCAAGGATATTTTTTGAAAATCTGCTGTCAAAAATTGCCATCAGATTCTTGTAGACCTATACAATAATATGTTACATTATTAGATAGTGAGGATTTTTATAATTTTTATGTTTTTAAGTAAAAGTAAGGTCAAAGGTGCCTATTGAAAATCAGCGTTGCGGATCCGTTCGCAACATTGCTGAATGGGAACCAATTTGGTATTACATAAGATAGTATTGGTAATTGTTAAGTATTATATTTTTGTAAGATGTTATACCAAATAAATTTATTTTTCTTTCTTTCTTTCTTTATATCTTGATGACATTTTGAAAATAGCGTGCCAAGCGCTAGTGTAAGATAATTTTCACTTAAGTCAGATTAGTAATTAAAATACATATTACTTATTTAATCCAAGCTCATCTCGCAAATTTTAATAATTATTTAAGTAAGCCAATACCTAGATTCCATGATAACGAATTATCGTAATACATAATAATATAAGGTTAAATCATTATCGATATTTTTCATGATATCTACATCATAATTCACAGAGCACGGTCAAAAAGATTTAATGATTATTTTGCTTTGATTTAATAAAGATTTTGTCAAACTCTTCATTACATTAAAGTTAGGTGATAAAAATAATTAAATGTCTTCATCGTATCTGAGCCACGCAAATAACTAACTAACAAGAATTGTATCTTCGAAAAGTATAATCTCAGATAAATAATTACATCATGTATAAAAGTTGAATTTAACAAGCGATCATTTTGTTGAGCGGTTAGTCTGAACCGTGTCGTGGTGATCAAAGTGACACCCGGCCGTATCTCGCGCGGGCGGACCCGTCACCCGTCATGTTCGTTCATAAAATTATGAGCGGGCTTCACACTATTCTGACCTTTTGGCATGGCGAGTGACGCGTTGCCATGCTTTAGGAAAATTGTCTTTTACAGAGTTAGTAGGAAGAGCAATCAATGTAACGGTATTACAGAAAACCGCTCAAACTTGCTCGAGACCGACTCCAACTACAAAGGCCCAAAAGAATTTGTGAATTTAGACCAATTTGTATTTATATGAAATTCCACTCTTATTCTACACCTTCTAATTCGAATCTACATATTAAGTAATATGTTAGTTTTCAACAAGAATGAGCCGAAATATATTATTTATATTTCTACATGTCATCTTAATGTTAGCATAATATTGGACAAATAGTGTAGGCCGTCAACTCAAATCAAGTGTGCGTTGGCCCTTACGTAAAGTCGTGGCCCGTGGGCCGCCATGAATGAACCCACATCATTTTCACTTTCGACAATTAATTACTTGACACAAGTTATTTCTTAATTAATATCACAAATGTTATCGTCAGATCAGTTTTATTGCACATAAAAACAAAATCTTGGCTTCTAATTACCGAATCTAAAAAAAATACCAGAAAAAAAATCAGGTGTCATAAACATTTTTAGATTCATTTTAGATTTTACATCGACCGCTTCTTTTTAGGGTTCCGTAGTCAACAAGGATATATATATATATATCAACGTAGTCAACGAGGATATAGGAGTATAGTTTCGGTCTGTCCGTCCGTCTGTCCGTCTGTCTGTCCGCAGTATTGCTCAGAGACTATAGGACCTACAAAGCTGTAATTCGGCACAAATGGACATATTAATGATGCCGACAAAATAGTATATAAAATCTTAAAAAAATATTTTTTTTTTATGGTACCTCCTCTACACATCAAGCGGGGATGTTGTTTTTTTTTCTCGCCTCCACCCCACCGTGTGGGGTGCCGTTGGATAGGGTTTTTAAAAATATTATGAGTATTCATAGATCATTTTCCGATTTAGGGATCCATTTGTGAAATATGAAGTTTCAAAGCGGAAAAAATCGTTAGAGTCCAGTGTTTCGCCCCCTTCTACCAGCTAAACAGTTGCTTCTGGAAATGTGAAAAAATTCTCGGGAGTAGGAAATATGCTGAATTTAAAAGGAAAACTATCACGGCTAAGAAGACTTCATAAGTTATTGAGTAATAGTCGATCAACTAAAAATGTATTCGGCGAAGTATAAAGGAATTATTCGTTCAAATTCTTTTGAACGTAACTGAGATGATGTTGTTTGTAGTGTAAAACTATGTACATTCATTGACCATACAAAAATTATCAAAAACTAGCGGTACTACGGAACCCTTTGTGCGCGTGGCCCGACACGCACTTGGCCAGTTTTTTTAACATGTCAATGGCAGTGTTAAAATGAAACGCCGATCGCGATTACGGGCGTGAAATGACGCGAGATATTTTTATACACGTAGAAATGACGAGTATCCGGCGTGTAAGCAGGACATCCACGTTAATTGTTTCAATTGTCACACTAAAATTATGAAAGAAATCTTCAAACGAGCACAATTACGAAAATGGAGAATTAGATTCAATTAGTGACATCTAGTCTACGCCCTCGGGTTCCTTATTACTAAATTGCAGTGACAAATTTGTCAATTGATTAACGATTTAAGTATCAAGACTAGCCAGACTTCGTCCTGTCATTTTATTTTAAAGCGATAAGCTTTAAAATGACTTTAACATTATTAGCTCTGCAATGTTCCTGACTCCTGTCTTTACGACACACTTTTTAAAATAAGTGACTGAAAATGACGAGGACACGGAATGATTGGTTAATAGTCTTAAATATTTTGATTTTTCATAATCCAATCGATATTATTAAATGTAAGTTTTTTCTAATAGCTCACACAATTCAATAGAATTTCTTACTTTTCCTTTTGAGTAAAAAGCTTGCTTATCATAATAAATCAAAAGAAATGGAGTCTCTAGTGTCTAGAATAAATGTAGTCTGAGAAGACGTAAGCTGGTTTGTAAGCCGTTCTAACAAATATTAATCTAGGCGACGTCGACTTACTGTCCTCACAGAATAAAGATGGCGTCTAGTGACAAGTCTTTTCCTTTCTATTAATTATCTCTTTTGTTGCTGTCGAAAAATGTTTTTCATTTCTGCCTTTGAACATTTTACCTTTTTTTTCTTAATACGTTGAAAAAAAGGCTATAGTGTGTTTTTTACAGAAGATCTTAGTAAGTACTTAAAAGTAAGCGCAAGGTTTCTTTTGAAAGGTCAAGGTGAATGAAATTAATTATTTTCTGTCATCGTATCTAAGGACAATGTTAGCGTCACAAACTATTTTAATCTATTTTTAGGGTTCCCTTATAGTTTCGGTCTGTCCGTCCGTCTGTCCGTCTGTCTGTCTGTCCATCGGTCCGACTATCTGTCCGCGGTTTTTCTGAGAGTCTATAGGACCTACAAAGCTGTAATTTGGCATGAATTCACACATTAATGATGGCGACAAAATGGTACATGAAATCATAAAAAAATATATTTTTTTCATGGTACCTCCCCTACACATCAAGCGGGGATGTTTTTTTTTTCGCATCCACCCCATCGTGTGGGGTGTCGTTGCATAGGTTTTTTAAAAATATTATGAGTATTCATAGATCACTTTCCGATTTAGGGATCCATTTGTGAAATATGACGTTTTAAAATTGGAAAAAATCGTTTAAAGTCCAGTGTCCCCCCCCCCACCCTTCTACCAGCTAAACAGTTGTTTCTGGAAATGTGAAAAAATTCACGGGAGTAGTCCGAAATATGCTGAATTTAAAAGGAAAACTATCACGGCTAAGAAGACTTCATAAGTTATTGAGTAAAAGTCGATCAACTAAGAAAATGTATTCGGCTAAGTATAAAGCAACTTTTCGTTCAAATTCCTTTGAAAGTAACTGAGACGATGTTGTTAGTAGTGTAAAACACGTTATAAATGTACATTCATTGACAATACAAACATTATCAAAAACTAGCGGTACTACGGAACCCTATATTGCGCGTGGCCCGACACGCACTTGGCCGGTTTTTTTATCTTGTTTTTTGTTGTAGCACTTCGAGTTTTAGAACTGCTGTCTGCTACTTGCCAGAATCCTGTGCGTAAAATCGTACGTACGTATTAATAATATATTTTCCTTAGTCTATGATAATATTAATGTAAATATTATTTACAAAGCTTTTTAACAACACGTTACTTCACCACGCGTAGCCACTAGTCGTGTAACTCAATAATAATTTTCACTTTCCCTTTCTCAGAAACCTTGGTAGAATTTGGTGAGGCGACCATGTATGGTGAGATCGACCCGCTCGCCTACTGGTTAAGGGCCCACCCCCACACATTTACAAATCTTCGTAATGACATTACGAAATGGCTGATGTTTTTAATTTATGCATGTGTGCCCTTTACTAATGTGCAAAAGACTGACTGTTAACCACAGAGTAAATAAATCTAATGATTTGCGATGCAATGGAAGATACGGCTTAGGAGTAAAATCCTTAATAATTATATTCCTTTAGTTAGGTGTTATTTGCAGTATGATATGTATCTCATGTACTTATCTCTCTTTCAATGATTGTACTCACAGATTTTAGAAATATTTTTGTGTTTTGTGGCTCTACTAAATATATTATGCTTTGGTATTATAATCAAAATAACGTGACTGCCGACCGACTGGGCACTGAATTCCGTACGAATTTTTACATTTTATGTAGAGTTTTGTGATTTTCAGATTTTGGACTTTAGTCAGTACTTAACCATTTTCTTGCATCCCTTAATAATTAATACTAGATACCGAAAGCTAATATTTCGTATAAAACTGCCTATATCAAAATATAAGTTTAACCTAACTTTAAGTTATAAATACTGCTGCTGTCACAGCTATCTGAACATTAGCGCTACAGCGTGTCTATATCTAAAAGCACTCGTAATTAATTGCCTGTCTAGATATTGTTACAAAACTGTTTCCCAACGTAAAAGTAAAAGTATTTGAATTCCGAACTCAAATGGTTTAAAATTTATTTGTAGGTACCCAATTTGTACCTGTTTACATTTAAAAATACGTTAAATATTTAAGAACGAATTTAAATTGTCCGCTATCTGTAGTAAGAGTAACCGTGCGTTTTTAACAGGGCTATCGCGATAATCACCGGAAAGGCGACTTTAGTTAAATAGCCATATTTGGTTTAAATATTTAATATAAACAAATAGTAGTGCGCAATCTGAATTTCTAAATACCACATTCGTCCTGTTCTGTCTGTACTTTATTCCTTATTGCAACTACTTACTTACTTTTTAATATACGGTAATACTGGTTAATAATAAAAAAATAAAAACCAAAAAATAAACCTGCCAAGTGCGTGTCGGGCCACGCGCAATAGGTATAGGATTCCGTAACACCGCTAGTTTTTAATATTGTTTTAATGGTCAATGAATGTACATTTATAACGTGTTTTACACTACTAACAACATCATCTCAGTTTGGTTTAAAGGAATTTGAACGAAAAGTTCCTTTATACTTCTCCGAATACATTTTTTTTAGTTGATTGACTATTACTCAATAACTTATTCAGAAGTCTTCTTAGCCTTGATAGTTTTCCTTTTAAATTCAGCATATTTCCTACTCCCGTGAATTTTTTCACATTTCCAGAAGCAACCGTTTAGCTGGTAGTAAATCGTTAGAGTCCAGTGTCCCCCCCACACTGGACTCTTAACGATTTTTTCCACTTTAAAACTTCATATTTCACAAATGGATCCCTAAATCGGAAAATGATCTTTGAATACTCGTAATATTTTTTTAAATCTAGTCTCTGAGTAAAACCGCGGACACACAGACGGACGGACGGACAGACCGAAACTATAAGGGTTCCTTGTTGACTACGGAACCCTAAAAGTAAAAATAAAAAGAAAATATTCTTTACCCAGAACTCAGAAGTTCTTTATAAGGCTGTATTATTATGTACAAAACTTAAAGGTTATAGCGTCGCTAATGCAACCCAAACAGAAGTTAAATACCGTAGAAAGTTATGTACAAGTTAGCAACTTGCAGCTACTTTCTATCAGGTGCGACGCCTGCTTATTTACTTTACCTAACTAGAGGAGTTTAACTGATTACAGAAGTTATCAGTAACGATGTTGTATAACAGATAACTTCTGTCGCGCAAAAGTTAGGTTTTTGCGTTGGGTAATACATTTTTTCTGTGGCAAAATATTATAATATTGTGAAAATATAATATTATATTATGATATTTTAAATTTTTTACGTTAAGCATTTTAAGGTGAGCACTTACCTCAATTCCAAAACGATAACCTTGCGAACGCGAATGCCAAGCGTGTACGCATCGCAATAAAATTCATTTTAGCTTAGCATAAAATTGTAGTTATGACGGGCGGATCTTCTCTATTTTATTTTTCGTGTTTTTTTTTTAATATCTTTCGAAATAAATACTAAGAAAAAAAAAATGTTCGGTTAAAAGTTTTTTAATATAGATTCATTAACATCAACAAAATGTATGTTATCCTTGTTAATACTTATATTTCGATGATAAAGATTTTTGTCGGAGGTGAGTTTGTAAATTAATTACAGCCAAAGTATTATGTTTTATTAAAATGTTTATGGTTTAAACCCTTTCAAATATTGTGCTTTATGTCTCATATTTTTTACATTTCGTTATTATATTGGAACTAGGTAAACCGGGAGTCAATAAATAACAAAATGGGGTTTGTCCTCGCCTTAAGTGTTAATGTAACAGAGTCCAGACAATCAGACTGTCGCAAAAAGAGTTTTTAGTAATTAATATGGTATTTTACTCCTAAGGGTGAAGCTAAATGAGCGTAATTTTGTGAGTCGGGAATCGCAGAATTTCGGTCGCGTAAATTATTTTTCATAATTCATACAAATCATGACTCACAAAATTACGCTCGTGTGAATCAAACAGGACTTTTGTATGAAACTGAATGCAGCAGAATTTCTGCCAGCCGAAATTCTGCGACTCACTGCAGCTCACAAATTACGCTCGTTTGGCTTCACCCTAACTGCTAAAGCTTACGAACTATTACAATTGTTTTACCTAAATATACTTTTTATTTGCCATCTTATCCCATACGTACGGCTGAACCTCGGGACGAATGTCACGATTGTCTAAAGGGGGACAGGGGTTGAAAAAAAAACCTTACAATTTACGGACGCTCCGTAGACAGTAGCAGAAGGCTTTCAATTTAAAACAAAATGTTTTCTAATAAAAATATGTTTACAGCAGCCAACAGAGCCGTCATGCACCTACGCAGTTTATATTGAGTTTAACATTGTAGGCGTCGACTCCTAGCCATTACATCTTCATTACGCCTACTCGTTACTTGATGAACAAGCAGTTTTGTAAACGTAACACTTCGATGTGTTAGTTGTAAATATTGTTTACATGTTTTAGCATGAAACTGTGAGTTGTGACGCAAATCGCATTATAATATTGACGATAAGTTTGGTTTAAAACAACTTGTATTTAATACGAACAGGTACTAGCAAGACGCAGGGAATATAACTAAACTATGGCTTTTGGTCGGCTTTCTTATAAAATACGAAGTTTTTAGTCTCCCCTGAAAACTTTCCAAACTTGACTTACGTAGAATTGTTGCGACGATGACGATTACATTCACATAATAATATACTACATTCAAAAGTTTTACCTACTAGTATTCCACCAAAATTCCATCACATTCGATAAAATTCAACGATTCCATTCATGTATTCATTGTGGATTCTAGTCGCACAGAGTAAAAAACGCTCGCAGAGATCGGCGTAGACAGTATGGCGCGCGCCCACGCACTCATTCACAGAACTATAATATGGGGACCATAAATATATCTTGTAAGAATCGACCTCAAAACATGATTTAATGACTTACATCTGCATAAATTTCATTGAGAAATTGCCGTGGTATCTTTGTTTTGGGTTCGTGGTCATTAAAATAAATTCTAATAACGATAGAGCTACACCTGTTTCGCTGTTTTTACATTAAACAATAAACATGTTATTCTTATTGGTTAATTAATGGTTAGGAAGTCAGTTGTGTTAGTTACATAATATAGTTTAAATTATTTGCTCTAAAATTATTTTCTTAATACGCCCATTCTGAAGGCTCTACCTATTTGATAGGTATTTTTTTTATAAACTACGACCTTGAGAGGAGAAGAGTTTGACGATAGCCTTATATTTTGTATCAAAATAAGGCATTTTTATTACAATTTTAATTGTTTTTAACACTTTGGTCAAAACTCAAAAGCAATAATAGTACAACCATTTTTCCTTAAAAAAGGTACTACATGCCTCTGGGGACAACCGACAACATAATGTGGTTAAATTGAAACATTTAAATTACTTACACTTCTTGTTACAAATGACTATGGCAATCGCAATAATAGCTTCATAACAACGCTCATCAGTCATCACAGTTTTTGCTGTACATTGTTAAAGTATGACCTTTAAAACTCAACACAATGTTTGCAAAACAACTTCATATGGTTTGCACATTACTCATATATTTTCTCAAGCTGAGTACTCAACTAAGGTAAATAAAGCTAAGCCATAAAATCAAGCACTAATAACAATTACCTATGTATAATGTAGGTGGATATCAGTTTAAATAATATTATGTCTTAAAAGTTTAAAATCTTATTATTAATATAAAAATAAATAATAGTTGATCAAACATGAATATTTATAAAACTATTTATTACATCACATTTTAACCGATTCTGTTTTAGAATGCGCTTATTCTACATTCTCATTATCACCCTAAGGTTGGCTGGTAGAGAATGCCACAACTCACAAGGCATTAAGCCCGCCTATGTAAATACATATTTGCATAGTGTTTAAAATAAATAAATAAAAATAATTTATTTTTTTGCAACGGCTCCATAAGTACCCATGTCCATGAAATTTTGTACGTATAGGTCTACCAGAATCTGATGGCAATTTTTGACAGCAGATTTTTAAAAAATATCCTTGATCATTGGATAAATTTTTATATTTGCATGTTTAGCACACAGAATCAGCCGCTATAAGAAAAAAAAAACGGATCAAAATGCTTTATTCCAATTACCCCGGTATTGCTAGAGTCATTTTATTTTCTCACTTTTTGCCATCAGATTCTGGTAGACCTATAGTTACTTTTAAGTTTTAGGCAACTACACTTCTTTTAGCTACGAGCAGCTGCCCCAGATTTATGAATAGGCCGTATAGGCCGCAGCCATTTTTTTTTTTTTTAACATGGGTAAATGCTTTACGCATCCCCGGCAAATGATTGGGGATATCGGCCGGGGTATGTGGGACTCCTGCGTAGCAGGGGCGTCTTTCCCTTAGGTGCAGGGTGTGCGTTGCACAAGGGCGCCGCGGTCCTAGGGGCGCCGAGCGCCGCTCGCAACGGAGCCCCACTCGGCGCGCGTGCGTTAGCCGGCCGCCGCACTTTATGACCAACATAAAAAGTACTCCAGTTTGAATACATTTTGTGTAGCATCTGGAGCTCTTCTTATATTTGTCGAATTACAGCAAAGCAATGCGCGCCACGAGCGCCTCGGCTTTTACAATATAAATATTGCAAAAGTCGAGCCGAGTAAATCAAATAATGTTTTGCAATATAAATATTGCAAAAGCCGAGCAATTTACAATATAAATATCGTTCGACGAACGATTAGAGCTTTTGAATGTAAATACACATTGTTCTAATTTAGAGAACCAACTATGCCATGCTGGCTCTTCGGAGTTCGGATGTAGAGAAGTTAGAGCTCTTCAATGAAATCGAATTATTACCAATGTTTATTGATGATTCCACTACGCCTTTAGATGTTTTTAATTTAAATTATTTGTATTCGAATAAGTTAATCTCAGTGTTCCCCAATCTATCCACAGCGCTTCGGATTTACCTCACATTGCCAGTCACATTGCCGCACACAGCGAAAGATCATTTCCAAAACTAAAAATAATAAAAAAACTATCTTCGCTCAACATTGTCGCAAAGTGGATTGACAAATTTATCGTTAATTAAGTATATAACTAAAATTGAAGTAAGCGATATAATTAGGGATTTTGCTAACGCAAAGGCTGGAAGAGTTACTTTTTTGTAAATCAAATAATGTTGATTACGACCTGTAAATCCTGTAACAAATAGTTACTAAATTATTATTAAAGACACAAACTTGTGTTATGTTTTTCTTAATTGTCACTCTTTCCTTCCTTAAAATACTTTATACCCGTGTATAGGGCCGTCGCTTTCAGTGAGCTTCCCTGTCAAATGTTCTCAAATGTTGTTGAACATTGTATGTTTGTTATGAATTATGATGTCGTAATAAGAACGAAAAAAATCAAAATTTGGACTTTTCTATGAAGTACATTTGTAATAGACATGTTAACATGGGTAAGTTTTGGGATTTAGGCTTGTTAGGGCCAGTCAAGAGCACATCATGGTAGGTATTCAAAACCGAAAAAATCTTCTCTACAAACAATAGAGTTTCTTATCTATTGAAGAAATTTGACAGTACCTATGTGGTAACTTGATGTGCTGTTATAGTTCGTCCGGTGGCTTCAGGACAAATGATCAATACTAATATAGAGTCCTCACCCTTAAGCGGCCGGACAAACTGTACTTGTACTTTGTACCCATTTCATTTTGACCGCGCGTTTGCTAGGGGGCGCTAGGGTAATGTTTGCACTCGGGCGTCACATGGGCTAGAGACGGCTCTGCTGCGTAGTCTACCCACTAAAACCCTATGGTGCTCCACTCCTCGCTTAAGGCAGAGTTGCGGGTACGATAGAACCTACCGCATAATCGGATATAACTTCTGACACAGAGGTTATTAGAGTGTGATTTTTAATAATATTGATAAAGGATTACTCACACTATCGTTTCATGCCTAAAACTTTTTCTAATTCGATCTAATCGCAAAATTAAAAATGAAAAACTAAAATTAATAAATAAATTAATATCTCCCTACTTGATCACAGTAGGTTAACCATATTTGGAGAAAAAGTAAAGTATTAAGTGCTTATTCAATTGGTATAAAAAAAAATAATGTTACTTGGTTTTTTTTAAATTAATTTTTTATGCAAATATATGACCCGGAAAATTGGTTGACACTCTTTAAAATAAAAACTACAAAGAATATCGATCTCGGAGTTTTACTGTAATGTTTATATAGCTATCAACTATAGTATTTTGAAAGAAAAACGAGGTGAAACAAATTCGAGGTTTTTATCACACTGTGGGGCGGCAGCTTCCTAGGGGGCGGCAGGGTCCGGTTCGTACATGGGGCGGCGGAAATAAAGTGGCCTACACTCATCAAAAATATAAATTCGGCACTGCCTTATTAGGCATTATTTACTTATCTGTGCTATTGCACATATTACTAAATAGTAATTCTACAAGTAACAAGACACAGAAACATAAGTTTTCGACAAATAAGTCTTTATGAGTGTCAACTTTGACCTTTATAAAACATCTATTATAATATTATGGTGTTTTATAGCTTCCACGCCATACGCGACGCCTTTGTATCGGTCAATCAATCAATCATTTTGACGAAACAAAGGAAAGCGAGGCCACATGTCATCACCTAGCGGAAGAGGCAATCGGCGTGATTGCCAAGAATCCCGTGGGCGGACCCTTCGCCTCCGCTAAAGGAAAGTACGAATTTATAACGCCTCGTTAATCTTACAATGAGGTATGGTAGGCAAAAGTAATGATATCAACCAAATTCGGCCTACAGTCAGGACAATTTAAGGTGGCACCAGCGGTCATTGACATTTATAGTCTAGGAGCTATGTGAAAAATACTCGCACTGCATTCTGTTAACATAAGAATAAAATTGAATTCTTGTAAAGACACAGACTTTTATAGTTTCATCGGAAAACGTCTTGGTAACTCTTATATTTTCTTAACATGATAATCTCCAACTATTTATGAGTTTGAAGTGATATAATTCATACTCTGTTCACATCGTGTATGCCAAATTCGATATCGCCCTTAGACTAGAAACATCTGTCACTTCATTGTCAATCGCGGTTTGTATAGAAAATGACGAAATATGACAAGTTTTTTGACAGGGAGTCAATGACCACTACAGACAGAATTCCGCGATTTGAGAATAATTTCTTTCATTTTACCAAATGTCTTCTAGATCGGCTTAGCCGTTTCGTGAACAAGTCACAGGCAAACACAATTTAGCATAATATTAGTATGGAAGTTCTAAAATAGCTTACCTACTTTATTACTATTATTACTTGCCGACCCCTGGTCTAAAGGTTTATATGCTGAATTTAAAAGGAAAACTATCACGGCTAAGAAGACTTCATAAATTATTGAGTAATAGTCGATCAACTAAAAAAAATGTATTCGGCGAAGTATAAAGGAACTTTTCGTTCAAATTCCTTCGAACGTAACTGAGATGATGTTGTTAGTAGAATAAGGCCAGGTTCACACGGCACAATCCTGCACGTTTCCTGCACGTTTTTTTTGCAGTATACGTAACGTGACCATACGTCCCGCTTTGGGCGGGACATTCCCGCTTTCAGGCAGTCTGTCCCGGTGTCCCCCGCGAGGCCGAAATTGTCCCGCTTTTGCAAACAGACCAAACGACAACATCAAAAACACATCTTAAGTTTTTTTTATTGGATTTTTCAATATTCTCCATCTTTTACGACTCATTTTATTGTGCAATTGTATTTTTTTTAAATTTAAATGGATAGAGCAATTCATCTTCTAAAATAAAACGTATAAACAATCATACAAGAGGTTCAGATTACAAAAAAGAGATACAACAAAAGACAAAAAACCACAGACATCTAGATCAAGATAGATACCGCATGTCGCTCCATTTGTATGAAAACGAGCGTGTCACTTTTTTCCTACCTACTGTGACGTACCGATGATAAGGAACGTGTCCATTATCTAGGCCAACGTTTCTATTTGAATTTCTACAGCTCACTACGGCACTTTTAGGTATTTAGGCATTTTTAAAATTCCGATTGACGTCCGATTCCGATAGCAGACTAAAGAACTGACTTTCGAAAGACGAGCATTGCTCGTCGTTTGGGAACGCGATATGACACGCGAAGTACATACACATGCGGTATCTATCTTGATCTATGTCTGTGCAAAAAACGGACTTTTTATAAAAATACTTAAAATTAGATTATCTTGAAAACCATTGGATTTAGGATAGGGTATTAATAGTAAAATCAGTCAGAAATGATATAAACTATAGCTCCATAAAGGATCTAGGTTGACTTACGAGGTAACCCTGTATAGAACCATTCACACGTCGATTGTACTGCACGATTTGTTGCAGTACAATCGGCGAATGAATGTTAAGCAGATACGGTATACTTACTGCAAAAAACGTGCAGGATTGTGCCGTGTGAACCTACTCTAAAACACGTTATAAATGTACATTCATTGACCCTACAAAAATTATCAAAAACTAGCGGTACTACGGAACCCTATATTGCGCGTGGTCCGACACGCACTTGGCCGGTTTATTAAGACACTTGCTGTCTGTACCGCGATGTGATAGATAGCACACGCGCTTCCTCCTGCGACCTGCGAGCTGCGACTTATCTTACTCTCCTGTTTCGCTCATACGGCCTATAAATACTGCCTCCAGTAAAGATTTATAGCATCTAGATTCTAGGTATAGTCCTACAGTCATAGACCTAGGTTACAGCAGCGTAGTATGGCTATGCAGCGGGAAGCTCTAGCCTGTAGAAGATGGTAGGTTTTGAGGTTTTTAACACGCTTTTATTATATTAGCTTCACTTGTAAGTTGTAACTGTGTATGTAAGAAAATCTTGGAATCTTAATTCAATCCAATTCCCGGTCTTCGATTAGAACAGAGGTTCCCATACTTTTTTTTCTCATAAACCACTTTAAACATTTTGCTGGATCCGGTGGACCCCCTGCAGCTATTTATTACATTTACTAACTTTCAAAACCTGTAAAGTATATGTCAATGGAAATCTGTGTTGTGGTTGATTTGCAATCAACTACTTATGAGTAAAAAGTTTCGAAAAAAGCGGTGAGTATTTTAAATATTGCTTTGATATTAATCAAAGTGCTGTGGTGTAGGCCTGTGAGTAGATGTCATTTAAGCTAAGTTTCAAGGCCAGTCTAAAAAGCGTACCTATTCATCCAACAGTTGGATTCCTATACTTTACTTTTTTGTATTCTAAGTTTGTAGTGACCGACCGAACTTTCGGTTTCGGTTTCGGTTTCGGCCAGTTTCGGCCAAAAAATCTAGTTTCGGCCTTAGTTTCGGTTTCGGCCAAAATATAGCCGAAACTTTCGGCCCCGCCGAAACTCCAGTTTTCGTGAATTTTCGTGCGTTGTTCGGTAAACTTCGCAGTTAACTCCTGCTTGCTCGCCGGCGAGGCCCCGGCTCATTTCGCCACCGTCCATTTAATCGTGTTTTGAGGATATGTTTTGCAAATTAGTGCCAAATTACTAAGGATTTATTTTGTTTTTATTAGTACTTCGTTTTATTTTCATCAAACTGTCTAAACTTATTCTTATTGAACATTAGAGGTATATTGTTGATATTTTATTTCTAAACGACAAACGCACGTTTATCTATATCTATACTAATATTATAAATTATATTTGAAATTTAAATATATATAAATATATAATTAATATTTGAACGCGCTAATCTCAGGAACTACTGGTCCGATTTAAAAAATTCTTTCAGTGTTAGATAGCCCAGTTTTCGAGAAAGGCTATAGGCTATATTTTATCACGCTAAGACTAATAGGAGCGAAGAAATAGAGGAAAATGTGGAAAAAACGGGGGAACTTATTTGAAAGGGCTTGTCTCACGAACTACTAGAGCATTTTTTCTGTTATTTGGATCAGATAAGAAGTAGACCACGTGAAGGATCATAGGCTTTTTTTGTAGACTAATTTTTGTGTGAAATATCTAATTTACGCGGGCGAAGCCGCGCGGAACGTCTAGTTTAATATAATATGTAAGTGTTGGTGAATTACGTGCTATGTTCTTATTTTAACAATGTTTCCCAAATAAACGATTAAGTAAATGCTATGATAAATCGATTATATTGTGTGTGAACTTTATTTACTTAATAATTTTATTTGATACTAGACGTTCCGCGCGTAAATCAGATATTTCACAGACAAATCAGTCAAATAGCCTATGATCCTTCACGTGGTCTACTTTTTATCTGACCCAAATAACAGAAAAATTGCTCTAGTAGTTCGTGAGATAAGCCCTTTCAAATAATTTCCACTGTTTTTTTCCACATTTTTCTCTATTTATTGGCTCCTATTTGTCTTAGCGTAATAAAATATAGCCTATAGCCTTCCTCGATAAATGGACTATCTAACACTGAAATAATTTTTCAAACCGGACTAGTAGTTCCTGAGATTAGCGCGTTCAAACAAACAAACTAACAAACTCTTCCGCTTTATAATATTAGTATAGATTGCTTGCGAAATTTTTCTAGTCAATCATCTCGCCTCATTCTTTTCTTTTTACCACGCGTTTTATTTATATTTAAAATAACGTTTTAGGGTGAAGCCAAACGAGCGTAATTTGTGAGTTGTGAGTCGCAGAATTTCTGCCGTGTAAATATCTTTTCATACAAATCATGACTCACAAAATTACGCTCGTGTGTATCAAACAGGACTTTTGTATGAAACTGAATGCAGCAGAATTCTGCCGAACCGAAATTCTGCGACTCACAACTCACAAATTACGCTCGTTTGGCTTCGCCCTTACTATGGACGCGCACTCTCCCAGACCGCGAAGACTAAGCGAAGATAAATAAAAATATAAGATTTTTTTAAAATTCTTAGAGACTAACGCTCGTCGTGACCAAGATAAAGGGGTTTGGGGGATATCAGAGTTGAAACGGGGAAGTTTTCCGCTGGCTCTCACTGTGTGTATTTAATTTTTGGAGAAATTATGAGTTTTATGTACTTTAAAGCGTAAAAATATCATCAAAAATGTGTACAATGGACGTTCCTATTAAAAACCAGAAAAAATATGGGTGCGACATATCTCACGTACTTATTAAACAGGCATGCTACAAGCTATGTTTGGAGTATGCTCACCTAAATACAAAAATATCAAATTTTAAACCTAATTTTTATTTTATTCTTTTACCACCTAACTAAAAGATATAAAATACAAACTGCTTATGCATATTCTACAAAATACACGAGAAAAGTTTTTGCTACATTTGCGGAGAATTTATTAAAATAAGAGTTAAAAAGTTAGTTTCATCAACAAATAAAAGATTTAGTCAAGCCTTTGAAAAAAAATTAAACTTCCTATTTAATACCAGAAAAATATAGGAGCGCCACATACCGAAGCACACAACAAGCTGTAATATTTAGGGTATGCTCACCTACATACAAAAAATATTAATTTTTAAATCTAACTTATATTTTTTTCCATTTCAATTTTATTTTGGGAATATAAGCAACGATATAAATAAAAATAATATTATATTTTATTCTTTTGATACATAACTGAAAGAAGAAAATTCAGGTTTTCTTCAAAATTTGAAAGTTTCTATAAATGCAAACTTTATGAGTTAAAATCATTGTTTATCTAATTAATTTAGTGTAAGACATCCAAAATGGGTACACAGAACTCAGGCACAAAAATCGTGTTGACTAGTGTTATCTTAGGTTTAGTGGCAAAACGTCTTCTTAACCAAAAAATTGTGACGACAATTACTGCAAGTTTACTTAGTAATTTCGTTTTGAACTTCAACCGTGGTCTATGAGACTGCATGTCCGTGTTTCCCATACAAAGAATATGACTGCAATTGATTGTGTTTTCAGTAGTAAATGTCATGAAATAAATTCTGCTCATGTTTTTAGGGTAATCCTTCGTTCTAATAATGTACTAAAACGAAGGATTACCCTAAAAAACTAAACTTTTTTTTTTTAATTCGAGTCTGAGATTAATAATATTTATTTCAAGAAATGTCACAAAAAGTAAAAACTCAATGTTTGCACATTTTCTTATGTGTTACCAAAATATGTTACAGAACAGTAAATTTCAGGAAATAATCGTCATTTTAAATGTTTTATCAAGTTTCGGTTTCGGTTTCGGTTTCGGCCGAAACTGAGAGTAAGGCCGAAAGTTCGGTTTCGGTTTCGGCTGAAAAATCAGTTTCGGTCGGACACTATAAGTTTGATTTACAGTACAAGAAACCAATAAGCTCCCACTTCAGAGAGAGAAGATTTTCTTGTTTTGTAGCAATTTCTTCAAACACAAAAATTACTAACCTGAGATAAAAGTTATAATTTTAAAAGCGCGGCATCGGCGAATCTTGACACTCTTTCTGCATATGGAATATGCAAGTTCATACAAAAACAATTTCTGAGCTTCTTATGATATTGTCTGCCTATATTCATAGGAGAAGTCAAGTCGGGTCACCTAATACATTTTATAGACCCCCGTTAACGACTTGTGGACCCCCATTTTTTTCCACGCAAACGTAGACCCTGTCGGGCTCCCGTGGACCCCTGGGGGGTCCACCTGGACCACTTTGGAAATCAATGGATTAGAATGAAATTTCGCACACGCTCTGAGTTCTGATGACAATACATGACTAGCTAAGAAACGCCATTACAAATCCAATATGGCGGCCTCCACAAGATGGCGGACAGGCTATTCGAAATGCACCCCCATGATATGGGTACCAAATGAAAGGGTTTGCTGTCAGGAATACGAAAAAAATAGTCACGTGACTTAAATCCAACATGGCGGAGATCCAAGATGGCGGATTGGCTAAAGCGTGTTGTTTAGTTTTTTAAACTATTATTTATAGTTTATAGTATACTTAATAGGCATTTATGTGACTTTAGGACTAAAGAGACTAATTACTTAGACACGCATTAAAAAATAGAGCTGCACTTTATTAAATATATTCCATTACTCTCTAATACACACATAAATTAACTTAATTTAAATGCATCATAAACTATAATTATCACGACAAAAGTAATGTAATCTTAATTTGTAATTAGCATCTCGGCGGGGAGAGATAAATGAAACATCTCTACATAAAGATAAAGATAAGTTTTATTACGAAATTCCGTCAAAAATGCCGTTTAGATAACGGATCATACTTTCATTAACAATTTAAACGGAAGTTAATCACGATTTATTCAAATTCACTAAATTCAGTACAATGTTTACATAAACATTTTTTTGAGTGCATAATTTGATTACTGGTTTTGGGATTCTGGGACGTGAAAAAATTACCAATAAGAAATGGTCAAAAAGTATTTCCGTATCCGTGACTTCTGAGTTCTGACAAAGTACAGTAAACAGTTATTTATGGATAAACAAAGATTAAGAAAGGGTATCGTTGTATTTGTCATATATTTTAAGGTTCCTCTTTACGTTGGCCACGAAGGATAATAGTGATTGCCACCCTGATTGCAAAGTCTAATCGTGTTAATTCAAAAATAAACTAAAAAAATGGGTAATTGCAAAAGTATTCTATAATTTGGACGAATTTTTTAAAGAAAAATGCCAAATATATTATGTATAATTTTAAAAGGTAGGGTAAATGACAATAATTATATTTCATTTGTTTATATACAAATATTGCATGCCCGAACGGGTAAACTGTTGAAATCAACAAATCTGTAACACCTTTGTAACACAGTTTTTTCAAGCAATAAATATTTCTTTGTCTTTGTCTTTTGTCTTTGTCGTGCA
The DNA here is from genome assembly GCA_905187585.1 of Cyaniris semiargus. Taxonomy (NCBI): domain Eukaryota; kingdom Metazoa; phylum Arthropoda; class Insecta; order Lepidoptera; family Lycaenidae; genus Cyaniris; species Cyaniris semiargus. The sequence continues at coordinate 6,913,970 of LR994554.1, read as the reverse complement.
CAATCATAGACGAATAATATATCTCTCTACACTTTCTTAATTGCTTGCATTTGCCGCAGCCCGTACTAGAATAATAGCAACGTAACGGAAGCGAAACCAAGTCGAGCTATTTAACAGCGGGATTGAGTCAATACCCGAAGACATCAATTTTGGTCAAGAACTTGCATCAATCATATTATACGAATATACATCTACTCCTACACCTTCGTAATCGCTTGCATTCGCCGCAAGCTCATAGCAACGTAACCCAAGCTAAACCTCGTCCTACAAACAGATTGAGTCAAAACGCAAAGACGCCAATGTTTGGCCAAGACCGTTGGATCAATCGTATGCCCCTCTACACCTTCTTAATCGCTTGTATTCACCGCAAGCTCATAGCAACGTAACGCAAGCTAAACCTAGTCAATTAAACCTAGCCAAACAGATTGTTTGGGACAATATCTTGAAGACGTCAATTGTTTGACCAAGACCGTCGCCGTCGAGACGATTCGCGAATTGTTTCCGCTCAAATCACGGCAGGATGTCGCTATCCCCGAATATAGGCAAGGACATACCACAGTGACGACCAGCATCCGGAGCCCACATGCGCCTACACAATACACAGTTTATACTATTGCTTTGACGAATTGCCTTATGAAAGGTGGCACACGACAAGAACTTCGTGTCTATAACTTTCAAGGAAAATTCCGTGGCTGGTCGTAGAACAGAGAAAAATATGTCCATTTACCTTTAGCCGATTGTCCGATTGTCTCTTTCACACACGCAGAATATTTTGGCGTATTACGCGTGAAAATGAGAAATCAACTTTTTCGTACAGTAACGTGAAAGTAATGGCAGCGATACCTAGAATAAAGCGTATATTCTCTCTGTCCTGTGGTCAGACTATATTCAGCGTATACCTTAGCTCCTTTTAAGGAGCGAAAATATTTTAGCGGATATTTTAGTCTTGACGTTTTGCGTGCCAAACTTCGAAGGAATCCGCTCTATCCATAATCAGAAATTTCGTGAGACATCACTCGACCTCTACCCTTCACTAATGAAATTTCAAATAAAGAATTGTGTCGCAAACAATAAGATATAATAGCCTAGTATTTAGTATACCGTCTGACTGGATAATAGTGAGTCAGTCGACATTCCTAAACTTATTGCATCATTAAACTGGAAGGCATTCGGATAAGCGTTCAACGCTCTTCCCCCGTGGATTCTATTATGTCTACTGGGCTGTCTAATATGCGTAAATGAGCCACTATTTTAAGACCAAAAATATCTATCTGCTAGGCCAAATATACGTGCAATAGCATAAATAACCAGAAGTATGAAATTGGATAAAATATTATGTTCCTTTCCAAGAAAATAATTTTCGCCTATTTATAAGGTATAATCACAGCGAATTGTTAGTAGACCGACATTGTACTGTAATATATTACAGGGAACACTACAATAAATCAAAACGAAAGGAACAATAGACGAGAGTTTGGTGCTCTTATTTGAATAGTCCTTCCTATAAATAATGCCGTCGTGAGCCTAAATTAGCTATCCAATACAGCTGCTCGCTGAAAGAACACCGAAATTCGAAAATGTAGAATTGTGTTGTAAAGAACACCGAAATTCTAAAATGTAGAATTGTGTTATAAAGAACACCGTTTAAAAAATTTAATTATTATTGTATTGTAAAGATCACTGAATGTTGGATGCGAGTAGTAGGAGATCGGCCATCTTGGCGTTCATTGAGATAGGCCTATGCCCACTGTCCAGCAGTGGACGAATATAGGTTGATTTGATTTTTGAAAGATCATTGTAATTCTTTAGAATTAACTTTAGATGATTGGTGTTGTTTCTTCAAGCGGTTGTCCGATATAGGTCTAGATAGAGCTAGAGAAAACGCAACTAAACCTGACAATCTAGATTTAACTTGACAGTTTTGGGATTACCATTGGTCAAAACCTCAACTATCAAAGTCGTAGAAATGTTTGCTGTAAAAATATCGAAAATGTAGAAAAACCAGGCCAGATCCGATTGTTGAACAAGATGACCACTGTATAGTAAATTCGGAATCTTCCATAAGGGTTATGTTCACAAATTTTGACTTGTTAGGTATTCAATTATTTTAGTACCTATCTACACCTACGGTCTAGCATCTACATTCTACTAGGTATAGAATATATATAATAATTATGTACTACGATTTGTGAATTGAGGATCTAAATTCTTTAAGCAATGTTGTTAATATTTTATCCAAGAGAAAAACCAGCATTTATTTACACACAGATGTTCGATTATTCGCGTCTCTTTTATCCTTTCCTATCTTTTGTTTCTTATCTTTAATCTCTTATTCACAGCAAGTGGTTTACAGAAATAATTGAAACGCAATACAAATACGTTTAAACCAGAAATAGAACCATCGTAGTATTTTATAGCCCCTACGCCTTATGTAAGCTACATTCTCAGGTGGTATCGTATTTCTATGGCCTATGTTTTATACAACTCTATTCACAGCTCTGGTGATGTTTTACACCTTTTTGCTCGATATAATAAAGCAAAGGGGCGTCCACATTGTACGTGAGGCATTGAGGGGGGGGAGATCAAAAAATCCTCTAATCGCCTAAAGTAATCTATGGACACCGGCCAATATTACTTTAGTTGATATTCGGGGTTAACTACTAAATAGCAGAGCTGAAAGTTTAAGATGACTCTTTAATATTACACTTCAATACTCAAGGATCCTATCACATCATTTACCACCAGCGCAGCTACCGTGAGCAAATTCCTAGTACATACCCGAACTCATTCTTGGCTGACTGCCAAATGGCGATTAACTTCATCGACTCTGTAAATTATATCGATAATCCGCTACGATATTACATCACTCACATAAAATAAATCGATAAATCGCTACATCACTAAGGTTTGTAAGGCAGACTTAGCTAAACACAAAGGTTTGGAGTATTGACGACAGGGATATCAAATGCCATTCTTTAGATCTCAGTCCTTCGGAAGGTATAGAAAAACACAGAATCATGTCAGAACTATAATCGGATTGTTTTAAGACTGTTAGGCTGTCTGATATCTAGGGTATAATAATAATTTATATTATAATAACCGAGCTGTGACACTAATATGGGGCCACGGCCAACTACAATTAATACCACATGGTATGACGGCGCCAAATAATTTTTAACTAGCACATAAATCTCATACTTTATTATTATAACTATACTTCATCCGTTTAAAACATAAGAAGGTAAGTGATGTTCACGAAACCGAACACAGCTTACGGTTATAAGTTCGAGCTTAAAACTTTTAGACAAAGATTTTACAAATTACAAAATTGCTTTAAAGGGTCGGATTTTGAACTTGCTGACTTAGTACTTGGTACTAAAACAGCCTAAAACTTAGCAATTTAAATACGAAATTCAAACGATCGTTTCAAAAGTGGTCTCAGCAATAATGTTTTGAAATTGAAACATCAAGCCAAAAATTGATTTTCAGTTTTAATTCCCTAAGGGCCTGTTTCACCACTTCCTGATAAAATTCCGGATGGGCTATCCACAACTTTTTTGACAGATACTCCATACTCCATCTGTCAAAAAAAAAGTTGTAGATAGCCTATCCGGCACTTATTAGGAAGTTATGAAACAGGCCCTAAAACTCTAAATCTTTCCCGATGTTCTGAATTCCTGATCTCATATAAGCGTAGCCGCCGAAATCGAGAATGTAGGTGATCGAAAATGAGCATGAAGCTATTGTAGTGACTAAAAATTGAGTATAAAATTTTTCAAAATAGTCGTTCAAGCTTCATACATTTTCTCGGTCATATCTCCATTCTCAGCAGCAGTCGCTAGGACTACTATCCTATAAGCTATTCATCAGTCACTTACCGGTCCTGTACCCCGCGTTAGAGAGGTATGTAGCGAAGGTGTTGGTCTCATGCGTCGCCTGCCACATCGGCGACGAGCAGTTGTCGTTGTTGGTGTACACGTTGTGGTTGTGGACGTACGTGCCGGTGAGAAGGGAACTCCTGGGGAGGAGATGGTCAATAAATAGTCTGAACCGTGATGGACAGTTACAGGCGATCAATAACTGTTTTGAACATTCGTCTATGAATTGTTATGAGCGACGTCGATTTTCTTTCTAATGTCCAAAGCTGCGTAATCAAGGGCCACATAGACTGCTAAGTTATGGTTATCCATCGTAGGCCAAAGTGATTGCCTCTAAATAACTTTGAATGGACAATAAAACATATAAAGTCACCACTCTTGTCACACCTTGAAGTCAGACTACGAAACGAGCTTACGGATCAAAACTACTGCTGTCCATGGATACTTGCAATTATACGAGTTATGTTTTTACTTATACTTAGGTATTGCTCTAGTTTTACGCCCGTACGTGCGATCAGTGAACCAGTAAATTTATTAAATGTGTAGTTACAACTTACGACTGAATCTTAAAGTAGATTTTAAACAAAACAATAAACTACAGTGCGAGATTTAAAACAGTAGTTGAGGTCATTGAAATTACTCTGATCTAACAAGGCGCTAATATAGAAGATGACGAGGGAAATTATAATAATGGAGATGACGTAGATTTCTCACCTCGACGGGCAGCACATAGGTGTCGTCGTGTAGGCGTGACGAAACTCCGCTCCGGCGCTTCTAATGGCTTTCATGGTTCGCGGCATAAAGTTTAAGCTACCCAGCTCCACGTCTTGATCGTCCGTTAATATAAGAATTATATTCGGCTTCTTCTCCCTGGGCTGGGGGTACGGGATGTATCCACCGGACTGCCATTTTGTAGGCTTAGATTTGGAGCGCGTTGAATTTTCTTTAGCTGGAAACGTGCGATCAGGGACCTTCGGGTTCGCTTTCTTTCTGTCGCTAACTTTATCGGCGCCACTTTTATTGTGTTTCTCGGGTTTGCGTTTGTCGTTCCTATGGGGATCAGTTCGGTTGGAGACGTATTCTTCTGAATGTGATTCACCTCTTCGCCTGTCCCTTCTGACTTCGTGCTCCCTCTCCCACGCTCGGCGCCGGTCCCCTCGAAATCTGGAGCTGTTTCTGTGTCTCAGGTATCGCCTCTCCGCCAGGTCGGTAAGCGTTCCATTGAAAGTAGTTCTGTTTCTGTTGTTCTCTTTGTTTCTCAGTTCCCTTGCTCTGGCTGACTCCTCGCTCTCCAACTCTCTTCTGGCCGTTATCAAGATGAAGTTCCATGTCAGCAGTAGCGATATTATTTTGAAATTCATCTTTCTCTTTAATTGTATTGTCTCTAACGCCCAATTTTTATTCCAGTATTTCTTTTGGCATCATTAGGTCAATAATATTAATTTAGGCCACATTATGTTCTTCAAGAAGCCAAATGCCATCGTCGTTTACCTGAAACAATAATTATATTTAATTTAATTTCAATTTTCAAAATTTGGAATACTTATAAAACCAATTTTTTTTCGGATGTGAAAGCGTGTTCACGAGATTTTAACAAGCACTACTATTATCTAACGAATCAAATCGTACAACAACAATTTATGTAAGCTGATTATAAAGTTTAAGTAACGTCACTGCGACAAGATAATCCCGAGGAGAAAGGCGGATTTTGTGTAAAATGATTTCGGTTTGTTCCCGACGAATAAGAGGATTGTGAACGGATTTTCCGATATTTTTACGTCACATTAGCTTTCCAATTTTCGTTCTTTAAAATTAGCTTTCCATTTGTATGTGCTTTTGAAATTATCAGCAAATACTAAGTACATTTTAAGGACATACTCGAATTAATTTATATCAAGAATATCAAAAATAAAGGTAAAAGATTGAGGTACACAACAGATACTAAGATCTGTTGTGTACCTCAATCTTTTACCTTTATTTTATGTTTAATTCCATGTTCAATATGAAATTATAAAATCGACTTTTCAACCCTTACACCAACTTACTTTAACTTTAACCATAACAAAATGTCAAATGAACTGTCAAATCCCTAGTAAAAGTACATAATGGACGCCATATCTGACGATAATCTTAACCTTAACTATAACAACGCCTCTGGTGCAACCCACCCTTATTCTTAATGGGGATTAGGGGTCTTGTGTTTGAAATGACCTAACTTTTTAAAACATGGAAGGATCATTTCCGACCCTAAGCATGAGCTTAGCGAGAATGTCCAATCAACATCCGAACCGCTCTTAGCTTAATGAAACTCCTCACATAAACTACCCCAAACGATCCCTTATACGTTCGCGCTAAAATATCGAAAAGGGATATTTGCTGTAAATACATAAAATTAATGGTTCCCTTCCCGTGAGTTTGTGTTATATCTACCATCAGGGAAATTTATGTATAGGTAGATGGCGAACTATGTTGTTTGGTCGGATTTCGTAAGAAGTTTGTCGTCAATCTTAGCCGTGATCTATCTACTGGGCTTGACATGAATCATTCTGAATCAATTTCTGATCGTACATAAAATCACATTGATTATAGAACTTGTTCTTGATTTGACTTGACTCTCTTTTTCGTTTTTTGTTTTTTTTTTTTGTGGAGAAACACAAAACGTTTAACACTTAGTTTAGAAAAAGGTTAAAAACAATATGTAAAACATCAAAGCTCTTTCAGGAGATTAATTTAACTTTTATAGGCGTAACTGTCGTGAAAAACCACAAGTTCTAAAATAACTCTCTTGTAACGCTTTGTCTCCATGTTCTGAGGACCGTGACGCTGTTAACTTGTCAACACTCAACGACCACGTCTTGTAAACTATTCCCGTCTATAAAGGCCCGTCTTCACGTTGGGACCATGATGGGTAACAATGATTGAGTCGATTAAGGACAATCGTAGACAAATATTCTCTACTAGATGACACCCGCAAGTCCGTTGCGCCAAAATTCGTTTATTGCGCGGGGATCGTACATTTTTCTGGAATACAACGTATCCTATGGCCTTTCCCGGGACTCAAAGTATCTTCATACCTCAGCAAAATCGGTCCAGCGGTTTGGGCGTGAAGAGGTAACAGACAGACACACTTTCGCATTTATAATATCAGTAAAGACAGGACATAATCGTCCGTATTTAGGCAATCATTGGCCATCCTGCCTCCTGGTAGGTAGATAAAATAAGATAAAATATTATGTTAGTATGCAATTTATTTCATGTCATAGGTTACTTCAACATTCGTTAAAAGAGTAATAATTTCGATATTACGTAAGAAAGGAAATATTATGGAAAGAAGTATAAGGGTTACAGGATAAGGGTTAAAAGCATTTTTGGACTCGGTGAAAGACCTCTACGTGAAAATGTGCGATTCATATAGAAAGGGCTTTTGATCCCGTCTGAATGGGAAACCTTATTGTCAACTCCAGAAATTTCTAAGAACCTTTTACTGACATACTCTTGGACCTTAAAATATTAAAGAAATTATTTCTAAGCTCTTTATAATTACTCGACACTTACCTCTATATCACGTTTTATAAAAATTTGAGGTAATAGAACTACAGTGGAAAATCAAGCGCTCTTCGAAATATAAACTGTGTGAAATAAATATTAAAATTTTGAAGGCTAAAGTTTAAGATGATTAATTCATATAATATACTATCGTTTACCATCCCTTAAAGATCCGGTAGAACCGGCTCATGCGTGGGTCCACATTGAAATCGGTTTCAACTTTCAGTGTTGTGACATTCTCACATGCACACATACCCCTAACACGATGTATCTTAATAGATTTACAACTATACTGTTCATTTATTCTAATTTCAACTCCTAAACTGCTAGGACAGCAAACCTTATGTCGTGGGCATAAAGGTCCTGTCAGAGGCAAAATAACTTTGGACGGTGTTGAGGTCAAAACCGTGACGTAACGGATAGGGGTTTGGATGGGATCAATGGTGCGGACATCCCATGCAATGCACCCACCGTGACGGCCAACCCCAGTTTATTAGGACTGGCTTTTACCCCATCCGAGAGTAGTTAATGGCTGGTGCCAAAGGTTTTTTGGTAGGATATATTTTCGATAGCGTTGTTAATTGGTTGAAGTTTTCAAGTTAGCCAATCAAAAAAAAGCTAGAGATTACTACGATGTATCAATAACTAAAACTTGTGGTTTTGCCCATAAAAACTGTTTCACACTTTATAAATAGTATGGACGCATTCTTTAGGCAAAATCCGAAAAAACTGCTAAAAGTAACCTTGAAATGTTATTGAAAAAAAGGTCCTTGATAAATCCTAGCCAGAATTTGATACGAATACTAAGAAATTCCACCGCCAAAAACTATGCAAAGATAATCAACATTCAGCGTAAATGAAGTTCAACGGCACTCGCGCTTCCTGTTTCGAAATAGATGAAATTTCACACTATGTTTATAATACGAAGGCACGAAAGTCAAAATAATGGAAACCGATGTTGATTACAAACATGTAGGGAAACAAGTATGTGTAAATGAACTTTATTTGCACAAGCGTAGAAAGCGGACCGGTTCGGAAAATAATAGGGCTTGGGTTACTTAAGGGCGGAACCGACGGAACAAACAGCATCTTCGTCCACTGGTGTTAGATTTGAGAAGCAGTTTGAAATACCTTGGGCAGTCAAACAGGAAAAGGAAGGAGGCGATAATAGTTTTGACTGTAGGTCCAGGGGTCTTACTCGAGGAACTGATTCGAATTTCGATTTTGATTACGAAATACGAATTTGATCCGATGCACGATGTCGATTTTGACTTAGCTTCGATGTGACTCCGGATTCCGGAATCAAGATCAACAATGCGTAACGCGTTCAACAATTAACGTAAAATTTCTAAATCCCGATTAATAGTTACAAATTGAGACACCGGATCGTGTGCTATGTCGTTAAAACCAAATCCTGCTAATAATATCGAGTTGGTTCGATTCTCATTTGTGTCGAGAATAAGTGAGTTAAATCAGAGTCTCTGTAGTCACAAAGTTAGTAGGGACAGAACACCCTGATAAGATATTCGTCGTTGAGAAAAGGGGCCTTTAAAGTCCGTCTCAAGATATAGTAAGTAAAAACCTGCCGTGAATTTAATCATTCCTGAATACCTGCAACAACTTAACAAATTATTTTGTAACATAGCGGTTCTTACTAAGTGAACGAGCTTGTAATATTTGTAATGGCGGCAAATTAAAATGCCGATTAATTGCGAAACGACTCGATTACAGTTTTTATTAAATGTCGATCGGAATTGGATGGCATTGCGCACGTATCTTTTAAATCTTTTTATCTCGTAAAAGATACAGATCTTTATAATATTATGGGGGTTTACATAATATGTTAAGTTGCCTACCGGGGTTCTTATACTTGGGCTACTCCTAAATACGCCTAATTACGAGTTTAGGGGTATCATAGGGGATTATAGGGATAGTCACAAATCAGAAAACTTCTAACCTAGAAGAAGTCAAATTTCAACAGCGTAATTTGAAAATACAGCATAGACTATAGCAGGGGTCACCAAATCGCGGACCACGGTCCGCATCTGGACCATAGCCGCCGCGCCGACCCATTGTGTGCCGACTGCTGACCAAGCATTTTAGAAAAAATTTGGTCTCGATTTACAACGAACAGACTTTGCACCAATTTCACTCCAAACTTCAGGGAGATAATATTTAGCAACAAAAATGTTCACTTTTCTCATTTCATTATGTAATTTATAAATACGTACCTTTGTAATTTCCGAAATTACCTTTGTTTAATAAATATTTTTTTAAAGAATGTGTGGACCGCGAAGGTCATTTCGTTTCTTAAAATGGACCCCGACTCCCGAGCGAAACTAATTGGTGACCCCTGGACTATAGAGTATAGAGCGGCTATACCCAACCCGCGGCCCGCCGGAACTTTATTTGTGGCCCGCGTGATGTTAAACCATTTTGAAATTCACGCCCACCGGCAAAATAATGTAGTCATCGTAAAAGTCGTGAATTTTTTTTTTCACTTTTGAATCGTTAATTTTGAAGACGGTTATTTTTTAAACCTAAAAATTTTTGTTGCGGCCCGCGACCGCGACACCAAGACCAAAACATGTTTGTGGCCCGCACGAAAAAAAGGTTGGGGACCACTGGTATAGAGTATAGACATGGCTAAGACGACATGGCACTTGGCGAATGATTGGCAATGATTCTACGGCTTAAAATATTATTTTAAGTATGTAGTAATAACAGAGTAGACGGTAATAAGTAGAAGAGAGAACTTATCATGAAAATAATTTGCATATGGTGTTGCTACAAATGATAGGAAAGCTGAGAAAGCATGATAGGTGTATACCACGTGTATACGAATAGTATGTAAGTATATTGTATACAGGATGTAACAAAACTAAGTGATAATACTTTAGGGTGTGTACGTGTTCCTTGTAGAGAGTTCACTGTAAAAGTAGCAGCGCTGAAAGAGCAAAAAATTTTTTCACTTTTGTATGGGGAAACTCTTGACGTCGCGTCGGGGCGCTTGCCCATGCAACTCACAAAAAAATTGGTCTTTCAGCGCTGCTACTTTCACAGTGAACTCTCTATTAGGAACACATACACACCCTTAAGTATTATCACTTAGTTTTGTTACACCCTGTAGTGTTAATAATAATCGCACTGTGATAATATCTACAAATCTATGCGATGCGTCAACATTTAAATAAAATATTAATCATTGAGAAGATCTCAAACTTAATGTGTATCTAAATAACTGCTTAAAAAAATGTATGGCTGAAGATACGCTTGAACATTTTTTAATATGGCCGCAGAATTTTATATTTATTTTTGCTCTCAAAGTTAACGGTCTGGCCAAACAAACTTCTGCGCAGAATGTTCGAGAGTTTAAGTTATAATTAATTCTTACATCAACAAATGGAGTTGCGGTAATGTTTTCAAAGTAATTAGCTATACGGGATAATGTGTGTTTCAACTTTCAAACACGATTCAAATGCTGAATTTTCTGACACGTTCAAATTATCTAAGTACATAATATAATATATCCAAATCGAAAACGAATACAATTTGGTCGGCGATTCTATCTATAAAAAAAAAAAGCGAAAAAACGGCCAAGTGCGAGTTGGACTCGCCCATGAAGGGTTCCGCAGCAGCAATAAGGTTTATTTTTATGAAATTAAAAGGTTTTTGATTTATTTTTATATTTCAGTTGATTTAATGAAAGTTAAATTAAGTTTACCATTTATGACGTATAAAAAAACTACTTGCTAGATTTCGTTCAAACCAATTTTAAAGACCTATCCATAGATACCCACACGCATAGGTTAGATTAATTTTTTTTTTTTTTTAATATAATAATATGAAAAAAAACTACTTGCTAGATTTCGTTCAAACCAATTTTCGTTGGTAGTTTTTATAGTAAAGTACATCATATATTTTTTTTAGACTTATCATGAATACTTTAGAAGTTAGAGGGGGGGGGGGGGGGGGGGGCACACATTTTGCCACTTTGGAACAGTCTCTCTCGCAAATCATTTTTTTCTAACCTGAATAAGGTTAGAAAAAAATGATATCAGAAACCTCAATATGATTTTTGAAGACCTATCCATAGATACCCCACACGCATAGGTTAGATGATTTTTTTAAAATATAATAATATAAAAAAAAAAACTACTTGCTAGATGTCGTTCAAACCAATTTTCGTTGGTAGTTTTTATAGTAAAGTACATCATATATTTTTTTTAGACTTATCATGCCGCTACTTTAGAAGTTATCGGGGGGGACACACACATTTTAGCACTTTGGAAGAGTCTCTCTCGCAAACTATTCAGGTTAGAAAAAAATTATATTAGAAACCTCAATATGATTTTTGAAGACCTATCTATGAAAAAAAAATTTTTTTTTTAGTTGCACCTATGGGGACCCCTAAAATTTTTAATAATTTTTCCATTATTGTATCAAAATCTTAATGCGGTTCACAGACTACATCTACTTACCAAATTTCAATAGAATAGCTCTTATAGTTTCGGAGAAAAGTGGCTGTGACATACGGACAGACAGACAGACAGACAGACAGACAGACAGACATGACGAATCTATAAGGGTTCCGTTTTTTGCCATTTGGCTACGGAACCCTAAGGTGTGTCTAGGGGCTCTGGTTTTTTTTTCTTAAAACTCCGAAAATTCGTTCTCTGAGTACTAGTAAATGTAATAAGAACCGCGCTAAACAGTCAAATGTAAAACGGGTTAAGTCTTGCCGCGGTACGAAAATTATAATGTAGGTCACGACGATTGTTTTATAGCTCTTTAATAGCTTCGGGGCTGAGATACCTAATCTAATATAGAACAAAGGAGCAACCTACATTGTAAGTGATAAATTAGGTCAAATATAAAAGACTAACTAGTGCTGCTGTATATCGTTTACACAAAACAGGGACACGAATCACGATCCATATCCGTACTTTAATATTATAAATGCGAAAGTGTGTCTGTCTGTCTGTCTGTTACCTCTTCACGCCTAAACCGCTGAACCGGATTTTTCTGGGTATGGAGATACTTAAGTCCCGGGAAAGGACATAGGATACTTTTTATGCCAGAAAAACGAACGGTTTCCGCGCGATAAACAAATTTTGGCGCAACGGAGTTGCGGGCGTCATCTAGTAGGTATATTTTAAATGCGTTATGCGAATCTTCACGCCTGAACCACTGAACCGATTTTGCTGGGTATGGATGCTGTTTGGTATTTAGATACTTTGAGTCCCGGGAAGGACATAGCCCATAGGTTACTCTTTATCCCGGAAAAATGTACGGTCCTTCCGCAGTAAACGAAAAGCGTAACGGAGTTCTGCATTTTCTAGTTATTAAATATTTACTACGTGACCCGTTCTTCTACACCGTACCAGTCCCTACATGAAAATTCCCTCGTTACACGGTAAGTGCTGCGCAGTGCCAAACGATTACCGCGTATTTTTAGATATGCTCGCTCACGATTCGCCACTCCAATGGGCGAAAACTCATTATTTCACCAACCGAATTTCCTTCCTTAATTCGCGCCTCATTTTGAGGACCCTTGTTTCTCGTTAAACGCTGCAATACGATAAGAGGGAATGGCTTTGCTGTTTACAAAAATGTGGCTAAGACAAGAAAAAGGCTTCTTAGGTAAAAGAGTAGTGATGATTCGGAGACAGTGTAAAGGGATTTGGTTGTATTTCATCAAGTTATTCTACAGTGGATGGTCATTAGATCATGAATAATGATTGACTAACTTTGACGAGCCCTTGACAATAAGTAAATATTCATTTTATCCCTTACTTTAAAAATAAGGTAAAAAAACAACCCTACACCAATAGATTGATTGACACTGTGTGTCAATCAATCTACTTATATTTACTTTGTCTTCCGATAGTTGAAGAAATGATGAAAATAAAGATGAAATTGACCCTCATATAATTGGTTTCCGATGTACCAGGTAGTTCATATTCTCAGGATATGATGTCAATAATAGACTTATTAAACACACAAAGTCTCAATTAAATAGGTCTAATGCTTTAGATTTTATTGATATCTAAAATACGCCGAAATTTGGTTATACACCGTAAAGTAAGTTTAGTAATGGAAGTTTAAATATGAGACTTTCACCAATTTTATGAATTAGGACATGAAAGTTTACACGGGATGGACATTAACTAAAAACCTCTTAATAAAAATTAAAAAAACACTAAAAAGACTGCCTAGGAAGTAGCAACTTACAAAACCGGCCAAGTGAGTGTCGGGCCACGGGCAATATAGGGTTCCATAGTATCGCTTGTTTTTGAAATTTTTTGTATGGTCAATGAATGTACATTTATAACGTGTTTTACACTACTAATAACATCATCTCAGTTACGTTCAAAGGAATTTTAACGAAAACTTTATATATTTTATACGTGGGAGAGCCATGCTTCGGCACGAATGGGCCGGCTCGACCGGAGAAATACCACGTTCTCACAGAAAACCGGCGTGAAACAGCGCTTGCGCTGTGTTTCGCCGAGTGAGTGAGTTTACCGGAGGCCCAATCCCATACCCTTTTCCCTTCCCTACCCTCCCCTATTCCCTTCCCTTCCCATCCCTACCCTCCCCTATTACCCTATTCCCACTTAAAAGGCCGGCAACGCACTTGCAGCTCTTCTGATGCTGCGAGTGTCCACGGGCGACGGAAGTTGCTTTCCATCAGGTGACCCGTTTGCTCGTTTGCCCCCTTATTTCATTAAAAAAAAAAACTTCCTTTATACTTCGCCGAATAAATTTTTTTAGTTGATCGACTATTACTCAAAAACTTATGAAGTCTTCTTAGCCGTAATAGTTTTCCTTTTAAATTCAGCATATCTCCTACTCCCGTGAATTTTTTCACATTTCCAGAAGCAACCGTTTAGCTGGTAGAAGGGGGGGACACTGGACTCTAACGATTTTTTCCACTTTAAAACTTCATATTTCACAAATGGATCCCTAAATCGAAAAATGATATTTGAATACTCATAATATTTTTAAAAAACCTATCCAACCCCACACGGTCGGGTGGACGCGAAAAAAAAATCATCCCCGCTGATGTGTGGGGGAGGTACCATAAAAAAAATTTAAGAATTTATATAAGTACCATTTTGTCGGCATCATTAATATCTGCATTCATGCCGAATTACAGCTTTGTAGGTCCTATAGTCTCTGAGCAAAACCGCGGACAAACAGACGGACAGACGGACAGACGGACGGACAGACCGAAACTATAAGGATTCCTTGTTGACAATGGAACCCTAAAAAGGACTGAAATCCCACTAAAAACATTTCATGTAAAATGTTACCTCGACGACCACAAAAGGTTTGCCTTGTGAAAAAGACATCGATCTAATGTAGAGCCAAGCTTCTGAATCTACGCCGCCTAACTCTATCGACCCTAACTCCAACAAATTCTACATAATTATCAGTAAGTATGTATGGCTTGGCTGTTTCGTTACTTACTTCAGATCAGAAACTAAATATTTGCCTCACCTCCACGACGGTAGCGAAACAGCGAAGCCATACATACTTTCTGAAAATATGTAGAATTTGTTGGAATTAGGGTCGATAGAGTTAGGCCGTGTATATTCAGAAGCTTGGCTCCACATTAGATCTGATGTCTTTTTCACAGGGCAAACCTTTTGTGGTCGTCGAGGTAACATTTTACATGAAATGTTTTTGGTGGGATTTACTTTTATTATAATATCTGTGGCTGTTAACCACGTCGGCATACGAGTCCTCATCTACCATCCCGAACCTCAGCTCTACCTGCTCTGCCGGATATCTAGCATTAGGCCAAAAATTACTATTTGGCCTAGGGCGACCACTCTCAGTTCTCACTGATATAGGAACTCTTTTCTTATGAGGGTTTCTAAGAAACAAGTTCCTACCATTACGTTGTAGCTCTGATTAAGAAATGCTTTACCAAAATTGGCTGAATGCATACTTAATACTTATATTACAAATGCGAAAATATGTCTCTCTGTCTGTTACCTTGTCATGCCCAAACCGCTGAACCGATTTTGCTAGGCGTAGAGACACTTTGAGTCCCAAGAATGGACATAGGAAATGAAATAAAATGAAAATATACTTTATGAGAAAATATAATGAATGTATAATAACTGTATTTTAAAAAGATAAAACCGACTTCAAAATTGTACGTAATTGAGAATTAAAAGTCCCGATCTCCAAAACTACTGAACCGATTTTGATGAAACTTGCACTATTCCCTAAGTTGACCAATACCTAGTACAACAAAAAAAGAATTACTGAAATCGGAATGGTAGTTCCAGAGATACGCGAACACAATCATAAAAACATATATACATATATACATACATACACTTTTGAAATTTGGCACATTTGTTCAGACGCTAATATAGACTAACATATTCGAAAATTGGGCAGTTCTGGAAATTTTACATACATACGCGTCGAATTGATAACCTCCTTTTTTTGAAGTCGGTTAAAAAATAAGAAGAAAGCACACAAAGGCTATTACTAAGCAGCAATCTTTTCCACCTTTGAGCGAGAGGATTAGATTGCTGGATTTGGGTATAGTGCTAAAAAGTATATTATTGAAATGCTGAGATATAAAAATATAATGTATAAAAAAATACGATACTTTTTAACCTGGAAAAATATACGGTTCCCGCGCGATAAACGAATTTTGGCGTAACGATCTAGTTTTGTATAGAAATCTCCAGCAATATCTGATGTTTTCGCCCTAAAGCTATTCTGATTTCGTGATGCACGGCTCTAATGATGGAAGCAATTTGGCCGGTAGCGTGCGAATGTACCACAATACGTGCGCTGATGGGCTGAGAACGCACGATTCACTTACACACCACTTCAAACTTATATACTCAATTAGAGCATTTAATCTGCATCATCATAATTTCAGCTCAATAAAATAAAAGTATTTTTCCCGAAAATCGAGACTAAACGGATATGAAAAGGTTCATAAAAAAAGGTGGAAGAAATTACTATTTAAAATAGTTGCATATTTTTATTTTGTTTGATGCATAGACAAAAATGTAACAAACTGCAACAAACGACGTTTTATTCAGTTGATTATACTATTTTCATTTCGGCCGACAGACAATTTTTTAGTCTTCAAAAAATTAAAAAAAGAACATTTGAATTTCGATATTTTTCCCGCCCTCAAGTTTACCAAGATGACGCGTAAATTCAGAAATACCTCTATGAATTTAGCAATACTCCACCATAATCCAATTATTGCACTTACTTGAAATAGCATTGAAAATCAATACCATTGAAAGCCACGTCCATTTGAGCTTACATATATGCGATTGCTGTGCTTGTAATACTTCATAAACCTGCTTAATTCATAAAGGGACTTAATAAAATGGGTTCAGAGTGGTTCAAGTCGTATTGTCGGTCTTTACAGGCTTCAATAATAAAAATTCATTTCAATATAGTGATCAACTTCACATTCTTTATTACCTAGTTTTTACTGAACCATAAGAGCATAAAATCTTTTATATCAGGCAAAATATTTATGATCTTTGTCCACGATTCAAGTATTCGGGAAAACTTCTGAAGAAAATTGGTAAAATAAAGGAGTCCATGAAGCGGCAAAGACTAGGGGCCTGATTTTTATAACTCGAATGTCCTTTCGACGACTCACTCGCGAGAAGAGACTGTATTGAATTCATAGATAATTCTTATGGAATATTCAGTAATCAATCCTCTAACGTTATATTACACGTAGAGAGAACTCTCGTGCACGTTTGACGCTGCACGGACCTTTGACATTTGTACAAACACTGGCGTTCCATTTACAAAATGCGTTCCACTTCAAGTGTTCTCCAAACTAGATTTTAGTTTGAAATTCAAACCGAGTGTTTCGTACGTTCGTTATTTATAAGTCTTGTTTCATGGTTGTTTCTAAGGTTTTTCGATTGGTGTTTATCTTTACAATGGCGTTGTTGATTGGTTCATGGTTGACATAATATAAGCGCTAGCTAATCAAAAGAGCTAGTTAATTCATAAGCTGTTGTCTTTAAACCTCAGAAAACGGTGTATATTTCTGAATCAAAAGTTATTCTTAAATCCCTGAGAGCTCGTGCGCGGACTGTACCTGCTTTTAAGTAAGTATATGTAGAATACAACTTACAATCTTTAATTTTATTAGGTAAAATCATATCTTATTTAGTACGTCTATCAAACGCTATATTAAATTATTATAATATTTACTAGTTAGTACTTGTAAAGTATTAATATTGACTCAATAGAAAGCTTATGTAACTTAATTATGCCTAATAAGCGAGACGAGTCCTGAACGGTGTAGGGCTGCCACATTTTTTCTACAAATCCAAATAAAAGTAAGTTATTAACCTCATTAGTCGGAAAGTTATATAACAAAGGATATTCCATTCTAAAATTATTTTATCCAAGGAATAAACTTAGTTTAACTCGAAGTAAATTCATACTATAGTTGAAGTTTAATAATATTTATTTGTAGTTGACAACCCTGGTGCATAAAGGGTTTAATATCGAGCTGCAACTTAATGAATGTCAAAACAAATTACAGACGTCCTGTGTCTAGACATTATTTTACCCGGTCGCAGGACCAGTTGGGCCATTTATCTTGACGCTTAATTAGAGCGAATAAACTCACTAATGGACTGATATTCCAATTTCGAATTTGACGTTTCGGAACTCAGAACGCACTATGTTTTTTATACGTAGGTACGAAATGTTGACAATGGTTTTATAAACAATCTGACCACGCTTTACATTTTAAAAACTTTTATTTATTTATTGATATAATTAAAACATTACAATAGTACTATCAATAAAAATGTCTTTGAACTGATTTTGATGGAGAATATACATAGAGTCCTGAAAATGGCATAGGAAAGTTTTTAACTTTTTATCCCTATTCCCTTAAAATATATATATAAAAATTTCGAGGTGCCGAAATACATCTACATCTAGTATAAAAATAAACTTTTTAATAAGAACACAAAGCGGACTTGTAATTAAATTTATAAGTTATAACTGTCACGTTTTCCTACGAGCATGTCCTCAAGGCTGTGATCGTGATGTGCCTGAGATGAGGCCAATCAGACCACCAGACGGAGGACCCCACACAGAAAACCACGTCTCATTTAATGGATCTTAAATTAGTGTTGAAACCAGACTCAATTAATGAGTTGGAAGGCCCTGACTACACCTACCGAATAGATTGGCGAGACAGTGCTCTCGGTCAAGTTTATTATGGATGTGCTCGGCCGAGGGCACTCTCTCGCTACTCTACTCGGCAGGTGTAATCCTGATAACTGAAGAATTGTGATCCCTTAGGGCAGCTATCCACAACCCGCGGCCCGCCGCGCCGCGCCGGGACTTTATCTGTGGCCCGCGTGATGTTAAACCATTTTTAACCGACTTCCAAAAAGGAGGAGGTTATATGTTCGGGTGTGGATATATATATTTTTTTTGTATGTTCAACGATTACTCCGCCGTTTGTGAAACGATTTTCAAAATTTTTGTTTTGTTCTATTAGGTTTTCCTCCAATTTGGTCCCATTTTCACAAAAGTGGTGATCTGATGATGGGATCCATGAGTAATCGAGGGAACTCCTCAAAATTTATATGGAAACATATGGTGATTTTGGTTTTATGAGAAGTATCCTAAGCATATGCTACCAAAACGCAAGATTTTGTACCAAGGTATACTATGGTTCCGAAGATACTAAGAGAACTCCGGATTCCTTATAGATACAAGTTTGGGGGTTTAGGCGCTGTTTTAAGAACTGAAAGCATATGCTACTATGCAAATTACATTCATCATCATCATCATCATCATCATTACCACGTCAGAGTCACCAGTGTCACATGGTTGTATATGGATACAATATGCCCCCACAACACCATAATTATATCATCACGTTATGTCCTTATAATAATTGGTACTTTTCATAGCGATTTTAATAAAAATATAATGTTGTTTCAAAATAAATGATTCAAGTTCTAAGCGACTTATGTACCACAAAATTGAACATAACAAAGTCAACCTTAACTCCAGAGCGTAAAGCACACATTTGACATTACTTTTGAGATTCGAAAGAAAAAAGAGAAGTAAGTTGCTTCGATAGGTACTACACTAGTTTAACTATTAACCCATCAATCCCCAAGCGGCACCCGGCTGCCGCATAACAATTAAAAATCTATTGCGTCTGCGATTCCCACGATCGAGGTAATAAATTGAACCCTTAGTATGAAAATACTTACATAGGAAAACAATCTACATCGTAATAAGAATAAGAAAAACAATCGAGGTAACTAAAAAGAGTGAAATTATTATTTTTAACAAAAAATTAAAACCGACTTCCAAGGTAAAAACAATAATAACATCCTTATAATATGAACTAAAAAGTATTAAATAATTTTTCCTATCTAATAGTGCCTTTTTCCGAATTCGGCTAAACCTCAACTATTTCTGTACTCAATCTTCATAATTTTGAAGTCGGTGCCAGTTCCAAAAGTTTCAAATACTTACCTATTCTGTCAGAGAACTGAAGATTCAGCTATATCTGGTACCGACTTCAAAATGATGAAGATTGAGTACAGAAATAGTTGAGGTTTAGCCGAATTCGGAAAAAGGCACTATTAGATAGGAAAAATTATTTAATACTTTTTAGTTCATATTATAAGGATGTTATTATTGTTTTTACCTTGGAAGTCGGTTTTATGAAATTCACGCCCACCGGCAAAATAATGTAGTCGTCGTGAAAGTCGTAAAATTTTTCCACTTTTAAATCGTTAATTTTAAAGAGCGTTATTTTTTTACCCTAAAAATTTTTTGTTGCGGCCTGCGACAC
The DNA here is from genome assembly GCA_905187585.1 of Cyaniris semiargus. Lineage (NCBI taxonomy): Eukaryota > Metazoa > Arthropoda > Insecta > Lepidoptera > Lycaenidae > Cyaniris > Cyaniris semiargus. Next base: position 6,893,684 of record LR994554.1, on the reverse strand, counting down.
TAAGTCCAAGACATGTTTGTGGCCCGTATGAAAAAAAAGTTGGGGACCACTGCCTTAGGGCCTGCCCTAAGGGATCTCAATTCTTCAGTCTTCTTATGAAGTAAATGAATTTTTATCTAACTGCGCTAGGAGCATTGGCTAGGAGAGTATTTTATTTTTATTTTATACATACTGTATTATTACCACGTCGTAAGTCGTGCCACATCTACACTTATATTTAGCTGACGTATATATTTTTTTAATTTGATTGTCAAGCAGTTTTCATTTTAGTAACTAGATGGCGTATGGGTAGACAACTATCGGTGATACCATCACCGATGCCAGAAAATAGGGGAAAAGAATATAAAACATGATACATTTAAATTTGAAAAAGACGCAATAATATTCCAATGAATAGTGTAATAAAGTTATAACTATGTTTTAGTTGATACTCATGTAAGAAATAGCCCTATTTATCGTCATTCACACCAAAAATCACAGAAGTTTCAAATTTGATTGATTTTGACACATTTCGCCTGCACTTGTGCACGATAACGAATATTCGATGGCTAATATTTTACCAATATTGCACATCAAAAACCCAAATAATACAATTTTGGGGGAAAAAAAAACCACACCAATAAAAAGTAGAAAAAGTGTCAAAGTGACTGTATGCCCGCCAAAACTACTTCAGTTGTCAGTTTTCATTTTGACAGGTATTATATTATGTCAGTGTCTTCCTAAACTGTTACCAGTATGCTGGCCTAAGCGATTTATGTTCTTCGTGAAATTTAAACTAGAGAGACGAAGCAAAAAACAACATAGAAATATATGGAAATGTATAAATACAATATACAGTTTTATGTCAACTTAATGCTAATGGAAACTAAATTTATGGTATTTAGATTTATGTCACACTTGACAGTACACTGATATTTTTTAGAAACACAACCAATATTAAGTCTGCAAATAATTTCAGATCGGTGGATCGGTGGAAAATCTAGAAGTGTCTATCGTCGCGCCATCTGGTGCACATTTTATAAAGAAAACAACCCATTAGCAGATATGGAAATATGTGGGTTTTTACCTATTTCCATAACAAAAGTAGGATAACAAAAATAACAATCTCACACTAAAATACTTTTGGAAAAAAAAAACATCGATTTTTTTTTAATTTTTTTGTTTTTTTTTTATCGTTAGTAATATAGGTCTACCAGAATCTGATGGCAATTTTTGACAGCAGATTTTCAAAAAATATCCTTGATCATTGGATAAATTTTTATATTTGCATGTTTAACACACAGAATCAACCGCTATAAGAAAAAAAAGGATCAAAATGTCTTATTCCAATTACCCCGGTATTGCTAGAGTTAATTTATTTTCTCACTTTTTGCCATCAGATTCTGGTAGACCTATAGTTATATTTATTCCAAAATAATATAATTGTAAATTGTATAGGTAGACCTATCTGATGGCAAAAAGTGAGAAAATAAATTGACTGTATTATATTAATTCGTATTATTAATTTAATTCGTATATAATATTTTCTCTATCTATATATATTTTTTGATATTTTATATTTAGTAGTTTATTTTATATATACTTATATATGTATATATATTATATTTATATATATTATGTTTATTTTATTTTGAATTATATACCTATTGTGAATGTATATAATATTAATTTTAAGATATTTTAATCCCTCTGTCCTCCAAGTGTTTGCATCTACCTCACTATCTCTGCAACACCCTAAGGTTTGGCTGGAAGAAAATGCCACAAGGCATTAAGCCCGCCTTTGTACTACAACGTGCAAAAAGTTTTAAATAAATAAAAATAAAAAATACCGGGGTAATTGGAATAAAACATTTTGATCCTTTTTTTTCTTATAGCGGCTGATTCTGTTTGTTAAACATGCAAATATAAAAATTTATCCAATGATCAAGGATATTTTTCGAAAATCTGCTGTCAAAAATTGCCATCAGATTCTGGTAGACCTATGATTTTAGTGTTGTATATTAATACATAGAATATTATGCAGTATAATTAAAATATTAAATAATGCTAGGGACCATTGCTGCGTGGATCTTTAAAAAAAAAATCCATTCTATTTTTAAAACATTGGGTGACCATGCAGCTTGGTTCTTGTTTGCATAATAAACATCTGTTAGAATGTGGGTTGGTAACTTTGTCGTGAAAATGTTTTGTTCTGTGAAAATTGTCTGATCAGTGTGATCTTCATAGGGTCGATAGAAGGGTCATTTTGGAATGCTTCCGCATTATTAACTCGATTTTGGAAAAAGTGTGGATTGGTCCCATTTTGCATAAGTAGGGTCAAGTGAAGATATTAAAAGCGTGTTAAAAAAATAGCCCCCGATTCAAAACTTTATCAAGTGTCAGGAATCTGTGACAGGTCACTAGAGGTTGCTTACAATCTTTAATGAAGTATATAAACCACTATTTTCCAGTAGCCCTAGCACGGCGACCAGTGGAAATGCGAAAGTATAGACAAACTGTGGATATAAACTTAAGGTACCGTTCCGATCTTTTTTCGTTCCTAAAATTCACTTAAAATGCCACTTTATGACAGACTATAGTCACAAACTGTGGAGATAAACTTAAGGTGCCGTTTCGATCTTTTTTCGTTCCGAAAAATTCAATTAAAATGCCACTTTATGACAGACTATAGTCACAAACTGTGGAGATAAACTTAGGTGCCGTTCCGATCTTTTTTCGTTCCGAAAAATTCAATTAAAATGCCACTTTATGACAGACTAAAGTCCTAAAAATTCAAATAATGTCCTACTTTATGACATATACTATAGTCTGTCATAAAGTGGCATTTTAATTGAATTTTCGTCGGTCGCGATTAGCCGCGGTAAAGATCGGAACGGCACCTTAAGTTTATGTCCACAGTTTGTCTATACTTTCGCATTTCTACTGGTCGCCGTGCTAGGGCTACTGGTCGGGCTGATGATGATGAATTTTATATAGATTTCAGACTACGAATAATAACTGTATTATTCTAAGGATTAGTCATCATAATAGATCAATCAAATCGTAACAATATACTTGGCCGGATGATGGATGAAGGGAAAGGTTATATTTCTCTCGTAGAACTTCGTAGGTACTTATAAAAGTAATTGAAACGAGTATATATTTTATTAACTTGAAGTGATATAATTTTAGATATGAGATAATATCCACATATTGTCCAAAATATTTTTTTTCCTGGTAAGTAAGTGGAAAACACAATAATATGCTATGGTAGAAAAAATTAGGCTGGCATCAACATATGGTTGGGCAAGATACCAGAACCAGAAGAACGGCTGATATTTAAAGAAAGACAAGAGCTAAGTCTGAACCCTAGGTGCCACATCTTGCACCACCGTCCCCTTATTTAGTTTAGCATAATTCTCCGCAGAATCTATTTCATGTGCAAAATGGTGTGATATTTCCCTTTTCTGGAGCACCTTGCGGCTAATAGGCTATTACACCGCAAATTAGTGTTATAATGTATCTTTTGGCCGTCAACATTGTCAAATGACAGTCTAACAGTTTAGATAACAGACCCTAGAGAATTATCGACTTACAGAGGGTTTACATTATTCCAGTCCAGTAATCCAATCCAGCGCTGCTTACTACTGCAATAATATCAACGGTCACTGCCCACTGGAATGGACTAGTCGAGATTCGTGAAAAAAAAGATTCGTTCGAAAATTAAAAAAAAAAAACACTTTTTTACCTAGTTATATTGTTTTTTTTTAAATAATGTTATAAATCCTGCAAAGTCTTTTCAAGATTTTCTCTGATGATACACTTCCGTAGTTCAGATTTTGAATAGCTATCCAAGTTCCAACTCAACATGCGTTAAGGCAATTCTCGTTTATTTTCTACGGCCTAAAACATTATTTCAACACACGGACCCATGTTTCTCAGTGTTGGGTCGGGTCGGGACGAAATATGTTTCAACTTTCAGGCTTAGTAACGTAATATTACGCGAAAAATGATACTGTAAGGAAGGGGTTTTAAAATTATGATGCCATAATATATCACGTATCCTTGAGTCATTGTTAGGATTCTTCCAGTGATTCTGACCATTCCATACTATGACCCGGAAAATTACCAGATCACCTGTTTTTCCCTCACCACCACGAAAGCCATATGATGTGCTTTAAAAAGCTGTTATATTGCAGCGGCAAAAATTACAGTCTCACTTGCCAAACGTAACTGCTAGTCTGCAACGTTAATTATTTCCAAATTAGATATATTACTGCAATGTTTTCACGCTAGAGGCAGCAGCCGCAGCACCAGCATAGACAGTATCACAGTAAACAAAAAGTTTTGTTCGACGTTTGACAACGTTTGTCAATATTCTGATATGAGTAATGGCGTGTGCAACAGGTCGGAATTTGGTCGGATTATTCACTTATATTTTGTAACAACACAATAAGCACATGAGCCAGCTTCGTGGTAAAATTTGGATCCGAAAGTAAAAATTGACATACTATAGTAGTTATATTATGTTATAGGATCCTGGATCATTAAAAGAATCTACTCGACTTTTACAGTTGTATGGAAATAGTGTCAAAATGTAAAATAAATTAAAGTAATCGTTAAATCTCTCAGGGCGGCCGTAAGACTTGATAGCTCTAAATCTGCATACAATTAAATCCTAGGGGATTAGATTTCAGAGTAGACGCCGTATCAGGAAATGCAACAAACACACATACACACACAGAGGCATATAAATCAGGAAACCTCACACACTCACACCTTTTCACACAAGCATAAATCCTCAGGTGTGAAGTGGTCGGCCATTATTTGCGGACTGACAGTAGTTAAGTGTTGGTACTGTTTACACAGCCTTCTAATGTTGCAACTTGTAATACTATACACTGGCCGTGATAGACAGACAGACGACGGGTGCCGGGCGGACAATATATGTGGTGAAAGTTAAAACTGTTGGGTTAGAGTTAAAGACAAGTTTTGTTAAAAAAGTAGTTCTCTTCATGCTGGTGTCTGATGAGTGCTGACATTTCTAAAAAATCGGTCAAGTGCGAGTCGGACTCGCGCACGAAGGGTTCCGTACCGTTATTGAGCGAAAGTTGGCAAAAAAAGTGTTTTTTGTATGGGACCCCTTAAATATTTATTTTATTTTTATTCTTGTGGCGGTACCCAAAATTAGCGCCACATTCCTGCATCTCGCTATCGAAGATTAAGATTCAGTACTAGATTCTTGGTTCCAAAGGTTTTGATCGCGGTCCCGTTGGCTGCATACAAATTATATTCCTTATCGTTTTTGCTGGTATAGGGTCTTTTGGTTGCAGGTAGAACGGAAACGTTAGCCCCAGTGTCCACCAGAAAGCGTAGGCCACTGTTGAAGTCAGTCACGCATAGGCGGTGGGCTGGCGAGATGGTGCAGACATCCGCCGCTGGCTGCACCGACACTAGTTTTCCGAATTGCCATGTTATTTTTCCAGGTACACGGCTCTGTACATTTCTTAGCTCTATGTCTAAATCGATTGTGATAGTAACATAATCCTTCCGTACGGGGCTCGTGCGGTGTCGTGTTACGCCTGCGCCCGCGCGATGATAATCTGTTATAATATCTTAGATACATGTGACGATTATAATTGCTATTATTTGGATTGTAATTCCTCCGTGTCGATCTTGATCTTCGTAATTCCATTACTTGTAGGCTTAACTGGGCAATCTGTGCCTGTAAACTAGCGTAGTCTGACCCAGCATAACACCTCGCTCGGTCGGAAGATCTTCCTTTGTGGCCACCACTCATATTCGCACATTAGTGACCCTCGACAGAACACGCCTCCTTCATCATCATCACTCCCCGCCCCTCCGCAACGCGCCAGCCAGCATCGCCTCATCGGGTACCTCGTCCACTAGCCGCAACGTACCGCGGCCTGGGCGACTCCGCATCGGCATAATCCGGTTTACTCACTACACCGACCGGTCAGCAAGCAGAGCACATCTCTCCTGGTCAGTATGTAGCATCGGCCCCGCACGGCATCTATCCGACTCACTGGAACTCTCTGGCACTGGCGACTCAAGCGACAAGACTTCAAGATTCGACCTCCGGTCTTCGGGGGGGAGTGATGTGGCGGTACCCACAATTAAGCGCCACATTCCTGCATCGCGCTATCGAAGTTTTCTGAGCGCGTCGATATATATACGACAGCTGAAATGTATCACGTGGGCTCCGGCCTGACCGAGCATAACACCTCGCTCGGTCGGAAGATCTTCCTTTGTGGCCACCACTCATATTCGCACATTCTATTATTAATTATTAAAGTACAAATATAATTAAGAATATTGTGAGTGTTTCAAGTGCCTAGCTGCTACCATTATTGATTACGAGCAAAAAAGGCAAAAAAAAAAAACGTTTGTTGTATGGGAGCCCCACTTAAATATTTATTTTATTTTGTTTTTAGTATTTGTTGTTATAGCCAAGTTATAGCGGCAACAGAAATACACAATCTGTGAAAATTTCAGAAGTCTAGCTATAGCGGTTCTTGAGTTACAGCCTGGAGACAGACGGACAGACGGACAGACATCGAAGTCTCAGTAATAGGGTCCCGTTTTTACCCTTTGGGTACGGAACCCTAAAAACAGTTTATGTATCGCTCAAGTAGCCCCTACACCGCCTTTGCAAGGGCTCCGCGGAGCACTTTTGGGAATGGCCGATTAAATCTTTGCATTCTCAGATGAATAAAATCGATACGCCTTTACGTACCTACTTTACGAATCGCAGTACTTTACTCTGACAGTACCTTGCGACGTTGCTTTGTGAACAAAATATGCATAAAACTACGCTACTAATTCATCTTACAGCGTCATAGTTGACTAGCCGCCCTGTAGCATAGCTTTTCATTCAACTTTGTCAAAAAAATCTTATTCTATCTTTATCTGTAATTTTTATTCGTTTTTATCTTTAAAGTTATTCTCAGCGCATTACACAGTATTTCATACAGCTGTCAGTCCAAACTCTATTATTATGTATCACGCGGAGGGCCGTTAATTTACGTAAACACGGTAATCTCGTGTCTTCCCGTGTGGAATGCCTCCATGTCTGGGAAACGTAACGGTAGACCATGAGAACGCTGGACACCGCATTAAAAATTTGCATCTACATACATAGTTAGGGGATTCGATCCCGGCCGATTTTTCTAATCCCGGGATTTCGGGATTATCTACAATGAATCCCGGGATCCCGGGATAATCCCGGGATTATATTGGTAATAGAAAATGACAACTAATACTCGTCGTTTTGGATCTATATTGACTAAAACTCATCAATACACTGTTATTTTTAGGGTTCTGTACCTAAACGGTAAAAACGGGATCCTAATACTGAGACTTCGGTATCTGTCCGTCTGTCCATCTGTATGTCTGTCTCCAGGCTGTATCTCAAGAACTGCTATAGCTAGACTTCTGAAATTTACACAGATTGTGTATTTTAGTTGTCGCTATAACAAAAATACTAAAATCAACATAAAATTAATATTTGAGGGAGCTCTCATTCAACAAATGTGATTTTTTGACCTTTTTTGCTCGTAATTAATAATGGCAACAGGTAGTAATTTGAAATATTCACAATTAATTATTTTTGTATTTTAATAATTTATAATTAACTTGAAATAAAATTATTATTTGAGGGCGACTCACATAAAAAACACATTTTTATAGATTTTTTGCCTACTCCTAACTACTTATTAACTTACAACGGTTCGGAACCCTTCGTGCGTGAATCTGACTCGCATTTGGCCGATTTTTTAACTAATTTCATTGATTTTTACTAATTAACATAATTATCAATACTTACACGACGTAAAGTGGGGTTCTTACACAATTTTACACATAAAACGATACCGGTCGTTAGCAAAAACAAATGAAATTAAGTGTATTAACAAGATGGCCGACATAACGTCAAAAAAAGTAAGTGCGTTTTGTTTCACGCACATTTTTATCAACTTAATTAAAAATATTTATCAGTCCCGAAAATCCCGGGATTTAATAAATTACAATCCCGAAATTTTCGGGACTAAAATATGACCGGGATCCTGGGAGCGAATCCTCTTTACATAGTATAATTTACTTGATGTTGCACACACCCTGGTTAAACCGTTATTTTAAGTTTTTGCGTTCGTCATTTGGTATATTGTAATTTGTACTTTATTAAAAACTAGATGACGCCCGCAACTACTTGGTTCAGCGGTTTAAGCGTGAAGAGGTAACAGACAGACAGCAAACTTTAGAATTTATAATATTATTAGTATGGATTATAATTTGCTGAACGTTGCACTTACCCTGCTGAAACAATTATTTTGCGTATATTTTGCGTTCGTCATTTAATATATTGTACTATGTTAAAACTTTCCCTATCATAAAACATACGAAGAAAGAATAGCAACGTCATAATGATATATTTAATCCAGGATAAACATACTACTCATTAATGAATGTAAAAACACAAACCGTAGTCTATTTACAAGATTCAAGAAAACCATTCGTTAAGTAAAATTTACGGGCAACGTAATACCGGCAGCAGTTGCTTAACACAACACAAGTTATTTATACTGGCTAACCGTGTCTTGTTTTAGCCCAAATTGTACGGGCAAGTTAAACACACAAAAGACTAAACTCTCAAGTAGCCGAATTAGAAATTAATACTTACAGTCCTATTAATATACGAAGATTCAAGTACGAAGTATAAGTAACTAGGTTGAAATTCAGTAGCTGATTTGTTGTCTAGCCCGAATCCCGATCCTTATAGTTCAGGTTCCCTAGAACATGTTTTTGACTTGATTACTATCAAGCAAATTTTATGTAAGTTGCTTCATTTTGATAAGAAGAACAACAATTTCCTCTGCGGAAATTCTCGAAAGTGTTAGCTAACAGAGATAGAAAGGATTAAATATTTCGATTTGATGGTCCTAAAATATGGATTGTTCTATTTGTAGGACAATGTTTTGTACTACCCATTGGCCATTACGAACGAAAATACTTTCTATGTCATGGACCATGGTACACCCATGTAGATATAACTTTTAAATTCAGAACAACAGAACGCTGCTGTCGGACGCAAAGTTCTGTAGTTAAAAAATTGCCGTTTTTTAAATAAATAAGTAAATGATTTCCAGGAAAATTATTTGAAATAAAAAAAAAGTAGATTCTATGTAAAGCCAGCTGATAAATTAGCCAAAAAGAAAAAATAATAAAATGTTGATTATCTGGTTCATCCACTCACGTCTTTAATTATTATTTTAATAAGTTTCATGAAGAATATTGCCTATTTAAGTTTCAGTTCCACTACCAAAGATCTCAAACAATACTCTATTAAAGCATGCCTGCAGACGTGGAATAGGACAATGTCTTAAGTAATTAAGAACATGGTTACAAAGGCAGTAAAGTAAACGCGCAAAAATATAAACGATGACTTCACATAATATTATTATCATCAATAAACTAAAATAAAACCGGCCAAGTGCGTGTCAGGCCACGCGTAATATAGGGTTCCGTTATAATACCGCTAGTTTTTAATAATTTTGTATAGTTAATGAATGCGCATTTATAACGTGTTTTACACTACTAACAACATCATCTCAGAAGCAACCGTTTAGCTGGTAGAAGGGGGGGACACTGGACTCTTAACGATTTTTTCCACTTTAAAACTTCATATTCTACAAATGGATCCCTTAATCGGAAAATGGTCTTTGAATACTCATAATATTTTTAAAAACGACACCCCACACGGTGTGGTGGACGAGGAAAAAATAAATCACCCCCGCTTGATGTGTATGGGAGGTACCATATTTTTTTTTTTATAGATTTTATATACCATTTTGTCGGCGTCCGTGCTTTGTAGTTTGTAGGCCTTATAGTCTCTGAGAAAAACCGTGGACAGACAGACGGACAGACAGACGGACAGACAGACAGACGGACGGACAGACCGAAACTATAAGGGTTCCTTGTTGACTACGGAACCCTAAAAATGGCAACAGAAAATCACCGAGACCATTATTTAAAAAAAAACGAGTTTATGACATTTTAATTTTTGGGCGCCGGCGCCAGAGTAGACAGGAGAAATATTGATGTGTTTGTAAAATAACTAAGTAATTAAGAAAAATAAACTTTTGTTTGTTTTGGCTGTGACAACATTTTTACTTCACGGATACAATTTTAAACGCGTCCTAAATAAAATACTAGCTAAAAGTTAAGCTTTGTGAAATTGTGAGGGCTCGCGTCGTCACACCTTGACTGACTGATGATAACACATCTACATATAAATAAAAATTACTATGTAAAGCACAAATCAATAGGCGTGATAGTTTTTCTGTAAAGTGTACCTACCACAAAATGTACAGGTTGTGGGATATACTAAGGCTCGCTGCGCCCGTCCTGATTACCTCTATAATTGCGAAAGTGTGTCTGTCTATCTGTATGTCTGTCTGTCTGTAAGTAAAATCGGTTCAGCGGTCCGATTTTGCTGTCATTTGATATGGACTATGCATTAAGTCCTGAAAAAAATACATTGTCCGGCGAATGCAATCCGCCGGGGATTTTTCCAATGGTGATGATTAATAAGTTCTTATCTAATCAACATAAAATTATATGATTAGTAATTAAAGGACATAAAAGGTTCCCATAAAGATACCTAATCTGGTCATTTTAGAACTAAAGTCGTGAAGTGGTTTCGATGTTATTAGCTTTTGATGAGAGTATTTACTGCATAATGGAGTGTGGGCAACTTATCAGTATAGCAATGTTTAGCTAAATCGATTTTCCTTTAGGTACTTTAACCAAGAAAATTAACCTTAAAAGTTAAATATAATAAAAGGAAGGTATGTAAGTTCTATTATTATTTTTAATATTTTCTGTAATATTCCTTGTTTTAGGTAAATTATGAAGCACGAGAAAACAACTTACAAAAGGCTCGTAATATACATTTTCCTTAGTCTATGGTATTACTAATACCATAGACTAAGGAAAATGTAATACAGTGTACACCATCGAAACGATAACGAAGTTAACGAATCGACATAATATTATAATCGAATAGGATAGTGTGTTATATTTAGCAATGAAATAATGTGTCAAATGTCCTTTACGATTTACGTTTTCTAACTTCGTTATCGTTACATTGCAATTTTCATTAATTCATCAAGCCCCAAGCGGCCACATGCGGCCGCGATAACAATAGATAAGCTATTGTGTCTCGTTTTTCCGCGATCGACGGGTGGTGGATGGCCTAAGAACGCGTTTGCTTGTGATTGTTTTGTTTGTAATGATAAATAAGTATTGTAAATAATAGATACATGACAAGTGTAGAGGTATTTAAAGGTAGGTTATACATATAAGATGAATATTTTCTGCCAAACTCTTATTTAATTAAAATTAAATAATGATTAAATGTCACTGAGTGCGGCCGTAACAACGTTATGTAGATGTTCTTCCGCCAACTCCTTCGTGAAGGATCGATTTCATGGTTCCAGAATAACTGTTATCCCACCAAAAACATACCTGTTAAAATGGGGCCAAGTTCCTATCGGCTAATTTTTGGCCTAAAAAAAGAGTTGAAATCCAATCCAATGCCAAGTTTAGATGCATTGCCATTAAGATGCATATTATGGATCAGGCTGTTGATGAAGATGATTACGATCGATGAAGTGCATCTAAACTTGGCATTGGATTAGATTTCAACTCTTTTAGGCCAAAAATTAGCCTATAGGAACTTGGCCCCATTTTAACAGGTATGTTTTTGGTAGGATTTCAATACTTTTTTTCGAGAAATCATACTTATGTTTTCTTTTTGTGCCACGCCCGATATAAACAATACTTTCGATAGATGGCGCTAGTGGTATTTGTTAAACTATCAACAGAAGCCAAATTTTTAAGTAAACAGTATTTATTTAATAAGCTATACAGATAACAGTGACCATTATACATGACAATATTTTATACCCCCACTCCCCCTCTCCTTCTCCCACCCTCATCATCGTATTCTCGTTGTATCACTGGTACATAAGAATTTTTATCTTAAGTCCGTAGATGAGCTCACTTACGCTTGACCAATTTCTTAAATTTCTAATTTTTTTGTTAATCTACATATACGTTATAACGACCTGTGTGCCAAATTTCATAATGCTAGGACAATTGGAAGTGTCCTCTAAAGTTCATAGATGAGCTGACTCACGCTTGACTGATTTTTAAAATTTCTCAATATTTTGTTAATCTACATATAACTCACGACCTGTGTGCCAAATTTCATGACGCTAGGATAATTGGAAGTGGCCTAAAACTAGGCCTTTGCATCCGTTGTAGATGATTTATACCTACAGTATTTTCAGAGCGAAGTAACCACTCTTCAGATACTGTAGTGCCTGGGACAAGATTTTTAAATGTCCGTATGGTTGCCCAAGCGCATACGGCATTCTCGCAACATAGTCGGCCTAGTCCAGAGGAAAGAACTAGTCAATGCGTCTGGGACCAACTATGTGCGGGTTTCCTCACGATGTTTTCCTTCACCGTACGAGCGTCCGTATTATGTACTTGAGATCAGAAAATGTCTCATTGGTACCCGCCTCCACCCGGGATCGAACCTGCACCCTCTACGAGTGCGAACCAAAGGTCTACCCATTAGGCCACGGACGCTCTTTAAGTGGCCTAGAGGTTTTGATTACCGGTCAGTGAGTGAGTGAGTAAGTCAGTGCCAAAATTAGCTATTTTTACAGGGACATATTTCAGGATCTACCGAAGCTATATCTATGAAATTGGGTATACTGCTTAAGTACTAGTATATAATTACGTAAAACGGGGTCAAAAGTGCGTCGAAACGGTTCGTGTAAATAGTGCACGGCATGCGCGCGGCCTGTGGCTGGAACTCGGCCTGCGCACTTCCGTGCGCTTTGATGGCGATGCGTTGACCTCGCGAAACCGATCTCATTGGTGATGGTGTTAGCTAAGTGATGATATAGGCCGCGTATATCTTGAGGATCGCTGGGCAAGTACATAAAGGGAATACCGCTGTTCCTTTAGTTTGGTGGAGTGAGCGGTTTTTTTAAATAAAATAAGTGGGCAAACGAGCAAACGGGTCACCTGATGGAAAGCAACTACCGTCGCCTATGGATACATGCAACCTCAGAAGAGTGCGTTGCCGGTCTTTAATCGCGATTAGAGGGTAACACATTTTTGCTAGCTATTATTGTAAGTTGTTAGTAGATACTGTAAGAGTGCGCCGATTTTCTCCTCCAATTTCGTTCAGCGATCTTAAATTTATGCGCCGCATATAGATGCGGCGCATAAATTTAAGATCGCTGATGCTTAATGCCAATAGTAGCATTAAGCATCAAGGGTACCAAAGTTAAAAAAGCGTTCGTTGTTTTAAACTCCTTGTTTATAATTTATATAATAATACTGTTGGAAGCATTAACGATGATTGTTTTAATTATAATTTGCTATGACGTCGTTGGTAGATTTGGTTGGCAAATAAAAGCAATTGATGAAGATTCGTATACACTATACTATACACATGGCTCAAGTGTGGGAACAGATAGAGCGGCCAATCCGTCCATCTTTTCATACAAACGCTCGTACGTGATTATGGCGTTGTAAAGGATCTTTCTTTGAAACTTGTGAACTAATAGGTATCTTCTACACTATATCTAGGTTTATAAAAAAACGCCAACTCAAAATTTGGAGAAACAAACTCAGTATAAGCCTCCAAAAATCTGCTTTTTTGCACAAATTTTATCTGAAATTTAGGCGTTTATAATGTACTTATTAATTGTACCAGTAAAGGAAATATTTGTTTATAAACCTTGCAAATATAATGGAGATTCTAAATGTCAAACATTTTTTTTACAAACTTGTAAGGCCTACTAATAAACACGTATTTCTTGAAACAAGTTTTATGAAATTTCCGCACACTGTTTATCGTTCAATGTTATCGCGCACTCACTTGCGCGCCTCTTAACTCACATTGCGCTGGATGAAACAACAAGTTTTTCGATCACGCCCGCGTTGACGATAGTGGGACTGGGAATTCGTAACGATGTCGAACGTCAAAATTGACATAATATTTATTTATTTATTTAAAACACTTTATGCAAATATTTATAGGTCTACCAGAATCTGATGGCAAAAAGTGAGAAAATAAATTGACTCTATGCAATACCGGGGTAATTTGAATAAAACATTTTGATCCTTTTTTTTCTTATATCAGCTGATTCTGTGTGTTAAACATGCAAATATAAAAATGTATCCAATGATCAAGTATATTTTTTGAAAATCTGCTGTCAAAAATTGCCATCAGATTCTGGTAGACCTATAGATAGGCGGGCTTAATACCTTGTGGCATTCTCTACCAGCCAACCTTAGGGTGATGATGAAAGTGTAGAATACTGAATAAGCGCATTCTAAAACAGAATTGGTTAAGACATGAAATAAATAGTTATATCAATATGACATATTTAAACCGTAAAATACATACTAATATTATAATTTCGCTAACGTTTCGAATGCGAAACATCGACGAAAAACTTGCATCAGAAGTTCAGAACTTTAAGTGTCTTCTTCTTGGAGTTCAATTTATCGACTTTAGAATTACGCCTTTATATTTTATATCAGAAATTTGTACTTAAATAATAGAACAATAGAGATGAATATGCCTAGGCGAAAAACAAGACGCGTCGCGTCGATTCTGCCCCAGCGTGAGTTGAGCGTGTTACTTCCATGTTTTATCCTCCTTCGTGTGATTTAACTTTCTTTTTAACTTGAGAGCGTAATAAATCAGAATGTTTGCGGCCCACCCACATGTGGTTTATTAGATGGCAATTGGTAATGTATTTTTAGCCCGCATCCACACACCCCAAGGTGTGATTGACCATTATGTACGTACGGTGTCATTTTACGCGAGTAGTCGGTGGCAGTAATTGTAGTTTATAAGTTTGCATTGTAATTTGCAAGTAAAAATTTGAACTGATATATACGAGGATGGCACTGAAAATTTCGGGAATCAAGGAATTGACACAACATTACTGTTTAAAAATGTATTTATTGCTTTTCGGTTATTCTCCGCAAAATTTGACACATTTTTCCATGCGATGGAACCAATCATTGAAGTAACCATTCCATTCGGAAATTGGGGTCTCCAAAATGGCCGTTTTGTAGGCGTCCACAGCTTCTTCAGGTGATGAAAATCAAATAGAAATCATTAGGGCTTAGGTCGGGGCTCTACGGCGGATGGTCTATAATAATTCTATGTTTTTTTGCTCTAAAAACTCTTTTGTTCTGTGCGCGGTGTGAGAACTCGCATTGTCGTGATGGAGGATGATGCGGCGGTTGCAGTACTCTTTACGGAGTTCAGAAACGACCTGTGGCAAGCAAATGCTAGCATACCATTCTGCATTAACCGTTCTTTGTCCTTCAAGAGGAGTAGTCGCAACATGGCCGGTTTTGGAGACAAACATGGCCACCATTTTTTTTGCAACACTCCGTGAACGAACAATTTTTGTTGGCTTTAACTCATTTTCGAACAGCCAAACTCGTGACTGGTTTTTTGTTTCGGGTTCGTACGCGTATATCCAGGATTCGTCACCTGGGCTTGTACCATGAAACTGTTTTGAGATACGATGTTGTATACAGCACATACAGGTCGAGCCGGCCCATTCGTGCCGAAGCATGGCTCTCCCACGTATAAAACGGTTTTGGATGGGGCTTCATCTTCATCACCAAATGCAAAAATCATCCGGTCAACACACTGTTTTTGTGTTAAACCACTTCGAAAGTCATAATAAATCATCGCTCTAGAATTTTCTCGAGTCAATTCCTTTTTTTTTATGAAATAAGGGGGCAAACGAGCAAACGGGTCACCTGATGGAAAGAAACTTCCGTCGCCCATGGACACTCGCAGCATCAGAAGAGCTGCAGGTGCGTTGCCGGCCTTTTAAGAGGGAATAGGGTAATAGTTGAGGGTAGGGATGGGAAGAAAAGGGAATAGGGGAGGGAAAGGAAGGGAATAGGGTAGGGGATTGGGCCTCCGGTAAACTCACTCACTCGGCGAAACACAGCGCAAGCGCTGTTTCACGCCGGTTTTCTGTGAGAACGTGGTATTTCTCCAGTCGAGCCGGCCCATTCGTGCCGAAGCATGGCTCTCCCACGTATAAAATTTTCTCAACGACTAAACAAATTTAACAAGACCTTGTGCTAAGACCGAGAATCTTTTTTTAAATAAATAAATGGTATTCGATTTTTAAAACCAAGGAGTTTTCAATTAAAAATATTTTAATATGACAGGAACAGTGGAAATATTCCATTCCCGATACTACATATTATATAATATGTACCTATAATCTATATTATAATATTATGTACTTACCTATTTCTCTTTTATTCACGCGAAAATATACGAGCGCGAGCTTTCGAAAAGAAACATAGCGTTAGATCAGTAATTCCCAAAGTGGCCCCGGTGGACCCCAGAGGTCCACGGGGGACTCGACGGGGGTCTACGTTGTGCGTGACAAAAAATGGGGGTCTATTGCTTATTGCTATTGGCTTTTCGGACTCAGGGTATTACCGAAAAAAAAAAATTAAGTTAGTAGAATCCGGTTAAGTTATTTATAAGTTATTAATTATGGCAAAAAATATTAGCATACTTATTATTTTTATCGTAAAATTTGAGTCATGAGTTTTTTATACCAATCTGATGTTCTAAGGTCAATGACACTATGTCGATTAACTAACAAGTTGAAATTAACGATTTGCTTTCTTTACGAGTTTTCGAACATTTGCAACATAAATATTTTATAACGATCCTTACGACATTTATCCAGTAATTTATACTCTCCATTTTTGAAGGCGTACTGTGGCAGTTATTATTGACCTGTAGAATACATATTAGTATATCGATTCTTCATGAAATCCATCCGTCCGTCCGTCAGCCGGCATTTTCTAGGATATTGTATATTTTAGGCTCAAACCACGTTCTATGCGATGCTGTTCGTCTCAACTCTCACTGCACGCTTTAGGCTAAAAGATTTCTACACTTTCTTTGTTGAGTTTTGGGTTCAGGCTTTATTCTGACATTATTATTTTCGTAAGAATCGTCCTTTGTCTAAGACTCCAGAGTCCAGAGTCTACACTAAAACATGGCTTATGCGATCTATGCCCGGTTTCTAAGGTTTTTCGACAGGAGTTTCAACAGCGTTGCGATTGGTTAATGCTTTGATAATAATCGAGTGCCCGTTACTACGCTGCGCAGAATTTGTTTATCGGAACCGTACATATTTCCGGGATAAAAACTATCCTATGTCCTTTCTCGTCTCTCAAAATATCTGCATACCAAATTTCTCCAAAATCGGTACAGCGGTATGGGCGTGAAGTGTTTACATACAAACAGATAGTCGGAAAGACAGACTCACTTTCGCATTTATAAAATTAGTACTGAATAATACAATATTTGCATAAGCGTCTGTGTCGCTTAAACTATGTGTTAAAAGTGAAAACTTAACCCGACTAAAGTCTAAACACTTATGTACCAATATTTGTGTTAGATCTCAAAGCTCAGAGATAAATTGCTGTGTAAACAGGTAACACACACTTGGTAAAGCGAATTTGACGTAAATGCACACGTTTGATACAGCGCAGATTACCGAGAATGGTCAAGGACACGTAAACAGTTCGATAGTACCGGGAACTGCATTATAGCTTAGTCTGTAGTCTATACAGCAGGGTTTCTAAAACTTTTGGTCTTGAGAACCCCTGTTAAAGTCGACAGACTTGATTTTCTATCTTTGGCGAATGAAAAACCACCCAAAATCCATATTTAAATAAAAATGAATCTCGCTAAATTTCGAGAACGGCTGCACCGATTTTACTAATTTTAGTCTTGAAATATTCGTGAAAGTGCTTAGGTGGGAAGAAGAATACAACGTTCACCGGGACACCTAGTAAAAATATAAGATTATAAAGTTAAGAATTTGGGAAAATCTGTCTTGCCTAAATCTTATGAAATTAGCTTGAAGAGACGCAAGAAAATGTGGTAAGCAAACTGCTAATGATTGTAAATTATAAGCAGTTTGCGTACCACATTTTGGAAAACCCTGTTCTGTTTTCCGTACTCTATGCCAGTGTTTCCCAAACTTTTTCAGCCACGGACCCCTAGGAAGTCAATCAGTTTTCACGGACCCCCTTTAATAAAATAAACAGCAAAAAAATAGGACTATGTATGGTCCAGAGATGATATCGCGGACCCCTAGGGGTCCGCGGACCGCACGTTGGAAAACACTGCTTTATACCATAGATATACTATTAAGTAAATTTAAACCAATCGACAATTTGACACTGCATAAAACGTGACACGAATAACGTGTCGAATTTCACGATTCTAATTATATTTTCGAATAATATGTATTTCGAAATGATTGCTAATTCAACACGGCACTTTTAATGACCAATCAATAGGTTCAACTTTGTTATAATTGGTGGATTATAAAAATTATTCAATATTTAATTATCATAATCGTGATGGAATTATCTATTATAGAATTTCTGAGGGGTTTACTAGCAAAATGAAACAAAAGTTACTTCACAAAGCTAAAATCAAAATACAATTTATTTTAAACTAGACGACGCCCGCAACTTCGTTGCGCCAAAATTCGTTTATCGCGCGGGAACCGTACATTTTTCCGGGATAAAAAGTATCCTATGTCCTTTCCCGAGACTCAAAGTATCCCCATACCAAATTTCAGCAAAATCGGTTCAGCGGTTTAGGCGTGAAGAGGTAACAGACAGACAGACAGATATACAGACAGACAGACACACTTTCGCATTTTTAATATTAGTATGGATATGGATATGGATTTTTTGCTGTTTTTATAATTAACGCAATAATAATAAAATACGAAATAAGGTAAAAGGTAGGCGAGACAGTAGATGAATTAGCGTAAACGTGGACTAAAATTAAATAATACTATTATGTATATACAAAAATTATCAATAAGGCTCTTTAACTTTATCATAACTAATAAATAATAATGTTACTAAATGTAGGGATATATTTAGGCGGAAAAGGCCTGAACATACGCTAAAAATAGAATTCCTTTATCATACTAAACGCTGGCATTAAACTGACCACAATAACTTTAACAAGGCTTCAGCTATAGTGGACGGTTCGCAACCACGCGATGTTTTCATTAGCGGTATCGCGAATTCATTAATCCCTACCATCGGTTCATATCAGATTTAGGGCCTGTTTCACCACTTCCTGATAAAGTGCCGGTTAGGCTATCCACAACTTTTTTGACAGATTCTCCATATTTTATCTGTCAAGTTAAGTGGTGGATAGCCTATCCGGCACTTATCAGGAAGTGGTGTTTGCGATGTTAGTTATGATTATGTGGTTAACGGTCAAGTCAATTGCACGAAAAATGAGAGGCTCGATTTATATGCGTCCGCCCGAACGCGAGTTTAGGCAACGAAATCCCAAGAACATTATTTTTTGGTTCTTTATTTAAAAATTCGCAAATTCGATAAATTCGGTGATTAATTTGTAAATTAAGTGTTAATTTAATTTATGCTGCTGCGAAAATTTCGTAAAAAATTATAAATTACATTTTTTTAAACTGTTTGTGTGTAGGGTTGCCAGGCGTCCGAATAAAGCCGGACACAGTCAGGCTTTTTGCTTGCGTGTCCGGCCAAAATCAAAGGGAGTCCGGCCTTTGTAGAGACAAATTTTAGACGGTTTTACACCGCTATTAGATGTTAAATTATTTTAATAAAACAGAAAATTTGTACGGTGTACACGGGCTGCCGAACGTATTTCTTTATTAAAATGTATGATTATAAGTACTCGATAGCAACTCTTTTTTGTACTAATGTCCGGCCTGACTGCTTTGTCCGGCTTTTCGGTTTAGCGACGGTAACCCTATTTGTGTGAGAAACAGGATCTAGATAATTTACAGGATACAATAAAAATTATTTGATTTTGATGCCTGACTATTGATAACATAAATTAATTTGAAATAATAGAATTAAAGTTAAGAATATTAAAAATTAAAAAAATCAAAATTAATATTACTTACCTATTTTTTTGTTTTATTTAAGAATGGCTTTCATTATTAATTCACATGAGACATTTTTGACAATTTTCCCTCTTGGCTTGTAAAGATATTTCCATTCCAAAATTAAATAAGTAAATTAAAAAAGTCTATGTTTGCGTAAAATAAAAAATATACGTCAGCTAAATATAAGTGTAGATGTGGCACGACTTACGACGTGGTAATAATACAGTATGTATAAAATAAAAATAAAATACTCTCCTAGCCAATGCTCCTAGCGCAGTTAGATAAAAATTCATTTACTTCATAAGAAGACTGAAGAATTGAGATCCCTTAGGGCAGGCCCTAAGGCAGTGGTCCCCAACTTTTTTTTCATACGGGCCACAAACATGTCTTGGACTTGGTGTCGCAGCCGCAACAAAAAAATTTTAGGGTAAAAAAATAACGCTCTTTAAAATTAACGATTTAAAAGTGGAAAAATTTTACGACTTTCACGACGACTACATTATTTTGCCGGTGGGCGTGAATTTCATAAAATCGACTTCCAAGGTAAAAACAATAATAACATCCTTATAATATGAACTAAAAAGTATTAAATAATTTTTCCTATTTAATAGTGCCTTTTTCCGAATTCGGCTAAACCTCAACTATTTCTGTACTCAATCTTCATCATTTTGAAGTCGGTACCAGATATAGCTGAATCTTCAGTTCTCTGACAGAATAGGTAAGTATTTGAAACTTTTGGAACTGGCACCGACTTCAAAATTATGAAGATTGAGTACAGAACTAGTTGAGGTTTAGCCGAATTCGGAAAAAGGCACTATTAGATAGGAAAAATTATTTAATACTTTTTAGTTCATATTATAAGGATGTTATTATTGTTTTTACCTTGGAAGTCGGTTTTAATTTTTTGTTAAAAATAATAATTTCACTCTTTTTAGTTACCTCGATTGTTTTTGTTATTCTTATTACGATGTAGATTATTTTCCCATGTAAGTATTTTCATACTAAGGGTTCAATTTATTACCTCGATCGTGGGAATCGCAGACGCAATAGATTTTTAATTGTTATGCGGCAGCCGGGTGCCGCTTGGGGATTGATGGGTTAATAGTTAAACTAGTGTTGTACCTATCGAAGCAACTTACTTCTCTTTTTTCTTTCGAATCTCAAAAGTAATGTCAAATGTGTGCCTTACGCTCTGGAGTTAAGGTTGACTTTGTTATGTTCAATTTTGTGGTACATAAGTCGCTTAGAACTTGAATCATTTATTTTGAAACAACATTATATTTTTATTAAAATCGCTATGAAAAGTACCAATTATTATTAGGACATAACGTGATGATATAATTATGGTGTTGTGGGGGCATATTGTATCCATATACAACCATGTGACACTGGTGACTCTGACGTGGTAATGATGATGATGATGATGAATGTAATTTGCATAGTAGCATATGCTTTCAGTTCTTAAAACAGCGCCTAAACCCCCAAACTTGTATCTATAAGGAATCCGGAGTATCTTAGTATCTTCGGAACCATAGTATACCTTGGTACAAAATCTTGCGTTTTGGTAGCATATGCTTAGGATACTTCTCATGAAACCAAAATCACCATATGTTTCCATATAAATTTTGAGGAGTTCCCTCGATTACTCATGGATCCCATCATCAGATCACCACTTTTGTGAAAATGGGACCAAATTGGAGGGAAACCTAATAGAAAAAAACAAAAATTTTGAAAATCGGTTCACAAACGGCGGAGTAATCGTTGAACATACAAAAAAAAAAAAAATATCCACAGCCGAACATATAACCTCCTCGTTTTTGGAAGTCGGTTAAAAAATAAGAAAATGCCTTATTATTTAAAAAATCGGCCATGTGCGACTTGCACTCACGCACCAAGAGTTCCCTACCGTTATAGAGCTAAAATAGGCCAATATATTAGTTTTTTGTATGGAAGCCCCTCTTAAATATTAATCATATTTTGTTTTTAGTATTTTTTCTATACGGGCAACACAAATATACAATCTGTAAAAAAATCATAAGTCTATCTATACCTAGCGGTTACAGCCTGGAGATCGATGCTGGAGATAGACAAACAGACGGACGGACAGACAGACGGACAGACAACGAAGTCTAAGTGATTATAGGGTCCCGTTTTCACCCATTGGGTAGGGAACCCTAAAAATAATTCGTAAGTAATTAAATTTAGTTAAAGTTTTGCAAAAAGGAACCATCCTGTTTTTGTTTAATTATTGTTAGAAAAAGTAGTAATTTTTAAATGTTTATGTTTGTGCGCATAGAATAAATTACAAAATATACTATTGTAAATTAACTTTACTATCAGTTTTAAAGAGTGTACACAATTTTAATAAAAACGGCTTTTTCTCAGAACTGTCATCGTGTGGGTTGGATCGTATGCATAAGTAGGTCCACTTGTAACTTGTAACTAATATATTATAATTCATTTTTTTTTTATTTGGAATGGTCTTCAAGTAGTGCGGTGGTCTACATATTCTGTACTAAAAATGTTCCAAAAGCAACGATTCCAAAAGATGAGCCATGTTGATATGATCAAGTCAAAAGGTTATGGAATTAAAATTGTTACTCAATGATCAAGAATTGACATTGATTGATCATTGCATTCTTGGCCCGAGGCTCTGAGTTCAAACTTAATTTGAGTGCAGTTTGGGTATTCCGTCAGGATACTAAGAACATCCCAGTTATTTGAAAAAAGAAAAAGATTTATATCAACGTTGTATTTACTTTTTTAATTTTGACGGTCAAAACAGCCCAGCCAAAAAGACTTGCGTACAACAGGTCCTACGCTTTAGATTTTAATATAATATGAACGCCAACAGTCCCGCCGTCGGTCGCAGGCCCTGGTATTCTACCGACTCTCTGAAGGGGTCAAAACATTTGTCAAACAGTAGGTCAAACAAAGTAAAACAGCGCTTTACATTTCGTCTTAACAATAAATGTGGTAAAAAACTCCCGGACTGCCGGCAGAAGTGAAATAAAAACAGCAGTGTAGGCATACATTTTCGCCACGCGGTAGATAGAGGAGAATATTATTATTTCCTCACCAGGCTACGCGCCAAAGGGTATCCTAAGTTTTGGACGGATTTAGCCGTCAGAAACTCAGGATACTCTTTCACCTAACGAAACCTTTAAACTTTGTAATTTTTTACACCAGTTTTCAGTACGCTACAGTGCTCCAGGCTGCATGTTGCAATATCTCCCACGGTCAACGTATTAATAAATAACATTCCCACCGATAATTATATATTTAATAATATAACGGATCCGATCATTGCGATTTTGATGAAGTACCGGATAAAAACGTAGCAGCTAATTGGTGCTATTACGCTTTCAGTTTGTCTCAATAAAGCCGTCTTATAAACGTCTTATAACGACCTTATTACGGCCGTTTATAACTACTATAATTGTAAAGATTTTAATTGCTACTCATCGCAATATTCCGAATAGCATTACCAGTGTCCAGTACCGAGTACGATGCTTTTTTAATCAAACACTGCAGATGCCATGTTTCTAAGGCTTTGACAGGAGTTTATCTTTTCACTAGTGCTATTGATTGGTTAACGCCAAACAACCTCGGAGACAGGCATATTGGCCGATTTACATTATTTAAATCCAAAAATCCATTCCAGCTCTGGATTTCTACTGGAATAATGTAGACGGTCACTGGAATGCACTGGAATGCAATCCAGTGCATTTCAGTACCCCTTTACATTATTCAAATATCAATCCAGCGCTGGATGGATCAATGGATCAGAATAATGTAAACCCGCTATAAAAGCTTTGTTCCTTGTTCGATGGATCGTAACGATCGATCGCAAATGAGTGCAGTATACCTTAATTCCGATAAACATTAGAGATTATGTTGTTTAAGGCAATAAATGTTCGACCAGCAGCCTAATTAACAGGTTTTTCATAAAAAGTGTATGCATGAAGGATTAACCATGTATCTTTCATGATTTTTAATCTTCTGTTCGGCGTTGTCATTAAAAATTTTACAATTTTGTGTCATTAAAATTTGATAAATCCCGAACAATACGAATGGTTCGCAATTCATGACACAAAGGATATTGGAGGCAGATATGATGACTCAAAAATACGGGCTTTTCAATTGTAATTGTGGATATTCTCGTTATTACGAAAGCTCCGTTTTTGTCAAAGCTGTTATATTATTCCTGTCAAAAATACCATGAGAGTTTGCTATCGTAATATTTATTTGGTGAATGGTGATTAAATCTAATTTAAGGCTTTTACAATTAATGTAATGTAATAATTAAATACTTAATTAATAATGATTTTTAGATCATTGTTTCTAATTTAATTCATTGTGTTTATGATAAATATTAGTTACGACAACGATAGTCAGAGGCGAGGCCGAGTGACGTCAGTGAGGTTGTTTTTGATGTTGCTGACTGCTGAATGTTGCTGACATACATGTAAGGCGGGTTGGCTGATGGAATGGGTTCTCTCATAAAGTTAATATACCTAGCGTTACTCCGTTAGGTAGGTACATTAACTTTATGGGTTCTCTTGGGCTCTCTCTCTCTGGTTGGCGACAATATGTCAAATTGAAGAAGGGACAGTAAAATACTATCAAAACATGAGAAATGGCTTCGGCCTGATGAAAAAACTTATTTCATATTATTGATATCAAAGAATTGGCTTCGGCCTGATGAAAACTCTATTTCAGATGGTTAATATAAAAGAATTGGCTTCGGCCTTCACTATCATTCATTAAATAGAGAAAACATAGAAATGGCTGTATGGGCAACGCTCCCTTTGCCTGTCCCGACCGGGACGAATTAACAAAAAAAAAAAATCTCTCTGGTTGGCGTTGTCATAAGCCCTGTCACTCTGCCTCCTGTCAATGTGATTTAGCTCTGAGTACTTTTTCGAATAAGATCGTTATAAGTGGAAATATTGTACCATGTAGGTACATATTTACAAGTGTATAAAATTATGTTTTATTTACTGGTGTTTATGATTTATATTTTATACAGTACATTTATTTTACAAACCTAAGCCATTTCTGACACATGCATAGTTGCAGTTTATACTATAATTAGTTTTTATTATTCGTAGACTATAATCATACCTAAGTATAGAAAGACTACTGCCGGTTCTAAAGTTTCTACAGTTTATTTAACAGCGTTGTCAATTAGTAAAATTTGAAGTTAGCTAATCAGAAACAATAGTGAATAGATAAACGTTATATTTTGCATTTGAAAGTTTTATTTCTATTGCATGAGAACTGCACGCTTACATATAGTATTTGACAGATATGCGTTTGTTAATAACAATGTTATTGTGATCGCCTTCGTCAATTTTGTTCCCAAGATATCAATAGTGTTTTTATAGTTATCATTTTAATCTACTGCTAATTATAGTACGTAGTAGCTTTCACTTTTATCCGCTAATAAAAACTTGATGAATAAAGTAATTAAAATAATTGTATGGTTGACTTTACTGGTTGGTAATTTGGTAGCTTTAAATATCTATACTAATATTAGACATGCCAAAGGGTGCCTGTCTGTCTGTTACCTCTTCACGACCAAACCGCTGAACCGATTTTCCTGAAATTTGGTATAGTTGTCGCAGTCGACTGTTTAAAAACGCCATTCAATCAAACAGCTAGCCCTTTGACTGAACAACGCCATTCAATCACACGGCTATACGTCGTTTAGCCGACTTTTTGACTGCAACGTTCAACACTAGTGACCATTAGTTTAGTGCTATTATTACACAAGCGTAATGATAACAAGCAGATCAATTATTGTATTCTAACTCCTTTAAACACAATTGCAATAAATACCTTGGTGATGCATTTCATAATCCCGTAATTTCTCCTCGAATATTAGTTTAAATTTTGATTCACTCGTATGTGCCCCCATAATTTCTGTCTCTTTAATAATACTTGTGACGTATATTTACGAAAAATATCTTAATACAACCACAAAACACCGGTTAGTTGACGCCATATTGTAAACAAAAGTCAAAACGCACTTAGCGCCGCGGTGGTGAGCGCTGAACTAATTCAATCAAACGGCGGCTTTTGAATCAGCTGTAGTGTTGAATGTTTTGAGCGACTTAAATATTCAATTAAAAAGCTAGACGTGTGATTGAATGGCGTTGTTCAGTCAAAGGGCTAGCTGTTTGATTGAACGGCTACTTAAACCAGTTGGCTGCGACATAGAGATACGTTGAGTTCCGGGAAAGGATATAGGATAGTTTTTAAAGAATGTTGACGCAACGGAGTTGCAAATCATCTGATTTTTTATATGTGCTAGTAGCGCCCTCTGCTCTGACCTTAGCATAATATTATCTTAAATCGTCTACATAGACGACATATCACATTACTTAAAATACATAAACTTGACTAATTTATGTACTTATTTAATTATGTGACTAAGCACCGGATACACTTATTATGTTAATCCGTTTATTACGACTTGTGGCGGTACCCACAATTCGCCTAACATTCCTGCATCGCGCTATCGAAGTTTTCTGAGCGCGTCGCTATATATACGACAGCTGAAATGTATCACGTGGGCTCCGGCCTGACCGAGCATAACACCTCGCTCGGTCGGAAGATCTTCCTTTGTAGCCTCTACGCATTATCCCACATTGGTGACCCTCGACAGAACACGCCTCCTTCATCATCATCAGTCCCCGGCCCTCCGCACCGCGCCAGCCAGCATCGTCTCATCGGGTACCTCGTCCACTAGCCGCAATGTACCGCGGCCTGGGCGACTCCCCATCGGCATCAACGGGCTTTCTCACTACACCGACCGGTCAGCAAGCAGAGCGCACATCTCTCCTGGTCAGCACGTAGCATCGGCCCCGCACGGCAGCTATCCGACTCATTGGATGCTGTGCAGCAGCATCACAGTTCCGACTCACTGGGACTCACTGCAACAGTTCCGACTCACTGGCACTGGCGACTCAAGCGACAAGACTTCAAGATTCGACCTCCGGGGGGAGTGATGTGGCGGTACCCACAATTCGCCTAACATTCCTGCATCGCGCTATCGAAGTTTTCTGAGCGCGTCGCTATATATACGACAGCTGAAATGTATCACGTGGGCTTCGGCCTGACCGAGCATAACACCTCGCTCGGTCGGAAGATCTTCCTTACATATACCACAGACTTTTATATTAGTAAAATATTACTTTTTAAGTTATAATCACTAGAACAAGTTTGTGAGCGTCACAATTTATTAATAGGCATTATTTAATAATATTAATTATCTTCTGAATGCCTGAGATTTAATAAAATGATGTAATACGCTATAATAGGTTATATATAGGACGTATGATGTTCTCATCTGTTTCGATTTTCAAATTCCTGACTAATAAAGTAATAAGTTCATATTAATTATTACCTGTCAACCTCAACAGATACCTATGTTCGGCGCGGCTCAGCCCGCGTAAATAAGGTATTTGCGGGAACTGTACATTTTCACTGAAAAAAGTAGCATATGTCTTTACCAGTGGTCTACTCTATATCCGTGCCAAAAAACATAAAAATCACAGTTTGTGAAATAAGCGCGTTCAAATTGTAATTTTCCCCGTTTTCTCCACATTTTCCAATATTTCTTCGCTCCTGTTGGTCGCAGCGTGATGTTGTATAGCCTAAAGCCTTCCTCGATAAATAGTCTATCCAACACAAAAATAATCTTTCAATTCGAACCAGTAGTTCTTGAGATTAGCACGTTCAAAGAAACAAACAAACAAACTCTTCAGCATTATAATATTACTAGACGTTCCGCGCGGCTTAGCCCGCGTAAATTAGATATTTCACAGACAAATTAGTCCACAAAAAATAGCCTATGATCCTTCACGTGGTCTACTTCTTATCTGTGCCAAATAACAGAAAAATTGCTCCAGTAGTTCGTGAGATAAGCCCTTTCAAATAATTTCCCCCCGTTTTTCCACAATTTCCTCTATTTATTCGCTCCTATCAGACTTAGCGTGATAAAATATAGCCTATGGCCTTCCTCGGTAAATGGGCTATCTAACACTGAAAGAATGTTTCAAATCGGACCAGTAGTTCCTGAGATTAGCGCATTTAAACAAACAAATAAACTTCCGATTTATAATATTAGTATAGATTATATTCGCCGACTGCCATTCATGTTGAACTGCAAGATTTTTTTTATTAAAACAGAAAACTCAAAAAAACAAATTAGCTTGAAAATAATAATTTTAATAATACCAAGTGTCGTATCGCACAAAACAGTAAGGAAATGCGCGAGAGCGCGCACGCTGGTTACCTAAGCGACAGTGGAACTACGACTGATCAATAAAACCGTTACTATCCACCATATTAGGTATGATTTACAGCGGGGACAAGCAACAACGCTTTAAGTGTTTGTTTGGGCTAACCACATTTAAAATTAAATAATTATATCAGCAATTGGTATCCAAGTAACAAAATTTATAAATAAAACGGCAGGTAAAAGGTTACCAAGCGCCACCTATTTATCTTAGGTTTGGCGAGTAAAATTTACTATATCAAATTTTTGATATGATTTCGGTTTGTTACGAAATACTTAACGACAGAAAAAATATCTCAAGGATTTGAAAAAGAGTCTGAAATACCATAAATAAATAAATGTATTTTAGGTAAAACTTTCCAAGTACCTAATTGATACCAACAGTGGAAAGGCACAAATTACTTACTGTAGTTTGGATTAAAAACGTGTAAGGGTGAAGCCAAACGAGTGTAATTTGTGAGTTGTGAGTCGCAGAATTTCGGCTGGCAGAAATTCTGCTGCATTCAGTTTCATAGAAAATTCCTACTTCATTCACACGAGCGTAATTTTGAGAATTGTGTGTCATGATTTGTATGAAAAAATATTTACGCGACCGAAATTCTGCGACTCACGACACAAAATTACGCTCGTTTGGCCTCACTCTAAAGCCAAAAATTACCAAGTAAAAAAAGAAACATGTAGATATTATTACCAAATGCCTACTTTTTTAAAAGGTGTCAAAAAGTTGTCGCTTGGTCGCCGAAAATAAGAAAAATACCCGTTTCCACGGAGTTCCTAAGCGACATCAAAAGTGCTTGTAGAGACATAGGACTAAGACTAATCGATAGAGAAAAATTCGCTGATTCCGAATATATAAAAAAACTCATTCTGACCCCTAGTGTCGCTTGGTAACTTTTGCCTTTTCACCGTCGATATATCTGTTCAATGAATTTTCAGCAAAAAAAAATTTAGATAATATAGGTTATAGACTAGAAATCATAGAATATTAACGGCCGAATTCAGAGAGATTATAATGATGATTAAACTTCAATTTAAATAAGGAGTTTGACAGATAATATAGTGAGGCAATGTCAACATTTTAATTTTATTACAGCATTTACAGCTAAGTAAAGTTCATTCAGCTATTAATATCAGTCGATTTAAAACGCATCTGACCATACTTTTTTCCTTTAATAGCATCTTTTTATAATTCCATAATCGGGCGTAAAAAAGGAAGACATTATCTATGGTCTGTAATCATCTAAACAAGTGCAAGTACATCGAGCCATTTAAATCGAGACTTTATTACTGGGAAGGTATTTATTATTCAGGTATGTTAAGCTTCCATATTTGGAGGCTCACCCTGGAGTCTGCCATATCCGTCGCCATGGCAACTAAAAAATGGCGGCCAGTAATACCTGCATTTCTAAACCGAGATGGAATAGAAAACCACGGTTAATATAAACTTTAAATGATTATGTAAAAAATATAAGTTATGAAACACCGAGGCTATGCCAAATATGGAGGAACATTTTTTACTGCATACTGCATAGTGCATACAGCATACTGCATATTTACCTATTAGTGTTAGTTACAAGTTTACAACTTATACTGTGGAACTTATAGGTATATGCTACGGTATATGTATAATATTTTTAGACATTTTTGCCGGCTCTTTTATATTTTGAAATAATTGAAATCTTCATTAAGTAAACTTTTTTTAGAATATTATAAATGCGAAAGTGTCTGTCTGTCTGTCTGTTTGTCTATCTGTTACCTCTTCACGCCCAAACCGCTGAACCGATTTTGCTGAAATTTGGTATGGAGATACTTTCGAGTCCCAAGAAAGGACATAGGATACTTTTCATCCCGGAAAAATGTACGGTTCCCATGCGATAAACGAATTTTAGCGCAACGGAGTTGCGGGCGTCACCAAGTATTAAATAAATTCACTTTTGAATAATTTAATAAAAGTATCGTATTAAAGTTTTAATTAACTTTAAATCTGATTTCAAAATAGTCTCCAATTTGTACTAAACAATACTCTCAAGAAGTAGGACAAGAATAATGAGCCATATAAAAATAAAGCCTTCTAATTAAGAATTTTAAGAGCCGAAATAGGTAAGCTAAATAAAATGCCCAGAATAATTTTAAAGTGACGACAAAAAAGCATATGTGCCGTTATTTCATTCATAGATTTAATGAGATGCTGGCTGGCGCCCTATCTTCTGTGCCGCACTGAATGAAATAAACTATTGTTTAAAAAAATAAGTGTCATAATTGTCCGCGCGTCATTGTTTTTTTTTAAAGTTGGCACGGTGTGAATGGGAGACAAAGGAATTCTCTCGTAACTTCCCTGGCTTCTTTTGTGGATAGCCGCGGGCTTTGAAGCCTTCATAAAAACAGGGCTAAAGCCCCTGTTATGGTTAAATTTTACCTCGGTACCTGACAGTGACCATACTTGTTACGTTTTATTACTTTGAAATGTCGCCGAACTTGCAGCAAGTCTTGCATTCGAAACAGGATTCTCTTAGCAATCTTGAATATGGTAAATAAATCCATTGATGGTTAAAAGTTATACGACTAAAAGCTCCCTAGTAACTAAAGCTTATTTTTAAGCTTATATAAGTAACTAAAGCTTATTTTAAGCTTTAAAGCAACTAACTAAATCTAGTAACTAAAGCTTATATACTAACTAAATACTATAACTAAATATAAACTAAAGCTTATACTAACTAAATACTAATATACTTACTAACTAAAGTTGTAACATTATACTTTTTTCTATTCTGCTATTATGTAGTTTTTATCTACCACTAATTACTGTTCTACTCGTGTTCACTGTTCATTGCTTTGTTCTACTAATAATGACAATTTCTTTCCCCTTAACACCTAAAGCGGTAATTTACGACCTCTTTATAAAATTAAACTTGTAATCTATACTAATATATACTAATATTATAAAGCGTAAGAGTTTGTTAGTTTGTTTGTTTGTTTGTTTGAACGCGCTAATCTCAGGAACTAAAAATTCTTTCAGTGTTAGATAGTCCATTTATCGAGGAAGGCTATAGGCTATATTTTATCACGCTAAGACTAATAGGAGCGAAGAAATAGAGGAAAATGTGTAAAAAACGGGGGAAAATTATTTGAAAGGGCTTATTTGAACGCGCTAATCTCAGGAACTACTGGTCCGATTTGAAAAAAAATTTCATTGCTAGATAGCCCATTTATCGAGGAAGGCTATAGGCTATATTTTATTACGCTAAGACTAATAGGAGCGAAGAAATAGAAGAAAATGTGGAAAAAACGGGGGAAATTATTTGAAAGGGCTTATCTCACGAACTACTAGAGCAATTTTTCTGTTATTTGAGTCAGATAAGAAGTAGACCACGTGAAGGATCATAGGCTATTTTTTGTAGAGTGATTTGTCTGTGAAATATCTAATTTACGCGGGCGAAGCCGCGCGGAAGGTCTAGTTGTTTGATATTTATTTAATGATTTTTTGGCCTCCTTGGTGGTATAATAATAAGAAACGTTTATTTTGTGCATCACACAACACAATACATATTTATAAACAGACAAAAGAACAAGGACACAATACAATTAGTCTAACATTATATTGTGTGATGTCAAAAATGGACCCCAGCTCAAAGACTTCTATTTAAACTTGCCCCAGCTCAGCATTAGCAGCGAGTCTGCTGCATTAATATTCTGCTCGGGCCAAAGTGAACTTTTTGTATAACTTTTTGTCAATAAAATATTATATTAGTACGGGAGCCCTAGAACATTTTTTTTTTATTACTATTATGCAATTTTTTTTGTGAGTAGCTTCATTTTGATAAGACGAACAACATTTTTTTTTTTGCGAAAAGTCTCGAAAGTGGTAGCTAACAGAGATAGAAAGGATTTCATACTTTGAATTGATGGTCCTAAAATATGGACTGTTTTATTTGTAGGACAATGTTACTCTTAAATTATATAACTATTAACCTATCAATATACAAAAAATCAGCTCGTTAGGGTTTCGTTATAGGGTTCTGTAATCAACAAAACTTGGTTGACTACTGAACCCTAAAACGGAACTCTAACAAGCTGATTTTTTGTATATTGGTAGGTTATTAGTTATAGAATTTAAGAGTAACATTGTCCTACAAATAAAACAGTCCATATTTTAGGACCATCAATTCAAAGTATGAATTGATTTTTTGCCTATTTTTGCTCTATAACGGTTCGTGAGCGAGTCCAACTCGCACTTGGCCGATTATTTTTACTTATTTTAGTTCAAAATTGATGTAAAAAAAATTTAAAACGGGGAATATGTAGTTAATGAAATTATCTATCTATTGTCGTGTGTTTCAAATAAACGTAATTTGTAAATACTAGGGAGATGTTGAAAGTATCCTTCAATTTTAATAAATCGGTATTACTTTGGAAGCTATTATCAAGAGTATAATAAAAAAAAAAAAAATTTAAAACGGGGAAAGGAATGTTGATATACTGAAGATTATTGCTGTATTTTTATTATAACTTTGTAGCTTTCAAATTATGAGTTTATAAGGCTCTAAATACGGTAAATTACGGAATCTCCGACGGGGAAGGGCCTTAAGTATGGATAGTATAATAGTATGGACTAGCTTAAAAGTTAACGTAGTAGTTGGAGAGTTTTCTTTCATAAAATTCTAAAGTAGTTTATTCGGAACGAGCTTACTACTAAAGTGAATGTAGGTATAAAATGTTTCGACTTTCGACATAAAATTATATTGAGCATAAATAATAAAATGCCAGGCCGTCTAGTCTGTAACGACCGTATTGACTTATGCACCGTAAAGTGCACGGACATAAAATGGTAATGCATTTTCTTCCTACCCCCCTATAAGGCGACGCTATTAGAAGCGTAGATAAATATTTCATACATGGCAACACCGTTAAAAGGTCAATTTCAACGTTCTCTTAATTAATCGATACTGTAATTAATTTATAATGTTCGGTCGCAGCAGCTCATAAGAAAGTAGATACTTTTAGAAAAGGCCGCATAAAAAATAAGTATCTTAATATTTTTAATGGTATCCACTAAAACGTTATTTATATTATACCTCCTAAGCACCTTCTTCTAGGTATAAAGTTTCTTCAAAAGTGCCAAGTTAATTTCCACGTCTTACAATTTAAGTTTCGCGAATGCTTTTACTTTCGACACAAAAAATGTAGCGTTTGGTTAAACCTTCTGCTGTAAGACCTTTACTGCCGGTAACAAAAAATTTAGTTACCCTTTATTATATCGACTAGTTTACAAGCCTACGTGGCTGTTTTTGCGAAAAGCAGAACCAGAAAACAATTTTCGGCATCGTTTCTCTACATCGTGCATCGTCAGGTCAAAAGTCTAGTCAAAGTCGGAGTAAAAGTCAAAACAGTCAAGGAGTCATGTCGGTCGATTCAGTAAAGTGGTAGGCGCTTTACTGAAACTTTCGTTGGAGTTTTGGAGGGAACACAAAATAGCACGTTTCTGGATGTTGTATCACTTTCCGGCACTTGCATGATAACGAATATGTTTAATGGTTAATATCCTACCAATATTACACATTAAAAACCCAGTTAACACGATTTTAGGAAAATAATACAAAAACACAACATCACTCTTTCACATTCCCGGCAAAACTCCCACGCCTTCTTTTCAAGTTATCCAAGTTACTATCCCCGCGTTCCACTTAACGATAAAAATGATCAAAACGCTCAAAATGCCGCCGTTCCACTTGGCGATCGCAGTCGTTTTGATCGCGGCGAATACGTCACTCATGACGTCATCATTTTCGATCAGGCGCTCAAAACGACCCATCATAGGTGGGCGATCTAGTTTTTTTTTTAATTTTAACACCGCGAAAGCCATGTTCGGAAAGTTTTCAGGAGAGAGTAGAGACAAAAAAACTTCATAATATTATTTCATTACAAATAATAATTTTAATTGAAATATATTAAATAAAATAAAATTAAATATTTTAATTCAAAAATAAATTGTTTTAAATGAAATAAGTATAGTTTTCGTCTCTAATGTAAACTTCTCAAATTTAACTTACGCGGTATTGTTACCTAACTTTTATGTGACAATATGCAAAATATGTGGTTTTGTTATTAAAATATGATTGAATGTGAAATATGATGAAAGTTTAACTATATTAAAATATGATTAAATATTCATAAAAATGTTAGTAAAAATAAGAGTAAATAAAATAATAATAGGTAATACTAAAAACGAAACAAATATGTATTTTATTTGTAAAAGAAACGTAACTATAGGTCTACCAGAATCTGATGGCAAATAGTGAGAAAATAAATTGACTCTAGCAATACCGGGGTAATTGGAATAAAACATTTTGATCCTTTTTTTTCTTATAGCGGCTGATTCTGTATGTTAAACATGCAAATATAAAAATTTATCCAATGATTAAGGATATTTTTTGAAAATCTGCTGTCAAAAATTGCCATCAGATTCTGGTAGACCTATACAAACAATTACTTTAATTTACGACTTCAAGAAAAGGATCATCGTAAGATCCAAGTTCTGTTTAATGTATAAAAAAATTTTTTTGTTATTTTTTTAAACTTTTCTCCTACCGCTCAAAACGCTCCATA
This sequence comes from Cyaniris semiargus, assembly GCA_905187585.1. Taxonomy (NCBI): domain Eukaryota; kingdom Metazoa; phylum Arthropoda; class Insecta; order Lepidoptera; family Lycaenidae; genus Cyaniris; species Cyaniris semiargus. The sequence continues at coordinate 6,858,710 of LR994554.1, read as the reverse complement.
ATCCGTGCCACTTGAGTTTGTATCACTGACGCTCACATGGATGATGGAAGTGGAACGGGAAAAACTACGGTCTTGAGCGTTAGCGTTTGTATAGCTAGTGGACTGTGGAAAGCGGGGATTACAAGTATTAAGTATCATTTTACTTTTTTTTTTTTGTTGCGCAGGGGAAACCCTTTATGAGTGTCCCGGGTTGGGGGTGTGCCGCAGTTAAGCTGAAGCACCCCGGGGGTATGTGGGACTCCCGGCGAGAAGCGCCGGGCTTACACACTAAAACCACCTGCGGTTTGCCTTCAGCCGTATACGGAGGGATGTCCTGGATCTGTCTAACACAGGACTTCCTCCACGACCGGCCGGTCTACCTCAAAAGGGGACCGGACTTCCACCAAAGTTAGGGAACGCTTTGGCAAACTGAAGCGTTCCCCTCGGCGCCTGGACTAGCTAAGCCGGGCAGGTTCCCATCCTTTGCCCGGAGCCCCGGATTAGATGGAAGTTTGGAGGTTCGCGTAACGACGCCGGCGGAGCGGAACGGAGGATGGGTCATCCTCTCTGTTCCGCTCCGCGGCCTCTTTCTGCGAAAGAACGATTTCGGAGTAAGAGACCGCCGCCTGCCAGGCCTCATCGCTCTCGAGCATGCAGCGAACCATGCTCGAGAGCGAGAGGTCCAGCCCAAGCACCGCCATGAGATCATGGCGCTGCACGACCCAACGATCGCACACCTCGAGGGTGTGCTGGGCCGTGTCCTCCGCAGCGCCGCACTCATGGCAGGCTGGCGTAGGCTCCCTCCTGGCGAAAGTATCATTTTACTTGACTGAATACTTCCTACTGTCATTTAACTGACAGAACTTTCAGATCCACGCGTGACATGCACGTTCCCATGACGAGATTTACAACGAACAAAGTAGTTTTGTTTGTGCATTAATATGTATGCAGCTATCTCGTGACGAGTGACAGACTGACAGGTGTGTTCTGTACAGTCGTGCGTGCCAATATGATAATTCTATAGGTCACTAGACCGACATTCACACTGAACATTGAAGCACATTGAAGATTCAGCACCCCTACTTTCCAATAGTAAAGACTTTTCCCTTTGAAAGGTGCTTAGCTACAATGAATTCGGAACGCCTAGTTACTCTAGTTGTTCGTAATATTTGGTATGGAAGTGGAGATATATGATGAAAAAAATTGATTACTATGTCTTCCTTAGCAATTGAATCACTAGAAAATAAGCTAATTTCTCTCATATTGATAGACTAGCTAGACTCCCACGTGATAGCGTTTAATACCCTACTTAAGTCCCTTAGGGGTAGAATTTAGGAAAAACAGACGAACATAATATAACTTCCTCCTGTTAGGAAGTCGGTTAAAAATATCCTGCTGTCGTTCACAAGGTATGTGTGGTTTCGTGTCGGAAACGAACTGTCAACTATTCTAAATAGGTACATTCATGTAAACAAGAGCTACAAACTGTCACAAACTTTCGTCTGTCACCGTGACAGTTGACAGCTCTAAGTGGAAATCGATTCGAACTTTCATGTTTGAAACAGGATCAAAGAAACTTAATATGAAAGATGTGAAAATATTTTTAAACTGACGCATTTATGCATCACATATTTTATTTTTATAGGTCATATACTTATTATAAATAATTCTTAAAAGTTTGTGGACGAATTTGAGCTACCTATAATTTGAGTTAAGACTTGAGACTTGAGAGTTTTTAAGTTCGTGACATGTTATGGCAGCTATTTGACACCACAATTGACACAATGAACCCTCTGGATACACAGCTCCGCCTGGTGGCAGGTGGCTGATAGGAAAGTGTCAGAAATTCTTATTGACAGTTTTTGAAAACACGTTACACGAGTTCACCAGTGGCGCTTCGCGTTTGTTCTGGCTGCCCCCTATCGGCAAATGAAATATCGATTACACTCATTGTACCTAGCCAAGAAATTTAAATTTCGAACAGTAAAAGTTTGTAAAAAGAACGCAAATCTATGCATATGCACGCAAATCATGCATCAAGAGCAATTTAAATTCAAAAGCGAGAACGTCAAGCGCATGTACACACGCTCAATTATTCACAGAGTCTACACTACGTTTATGTTTAATTTACCTCCGAGAGGACCTTTATCCCGAGGATATAAAGATCACTGTACCAAAACTCTCGAGGTAGAAAGAGATGGAACGGACCGTAGTACAAGTCTCGTAGATTGCGATAAATGGACAAAAATTGACCCCGCGCTGCCATTGACACTGAATTTATTGCTACAGATGCAGCTCGCATGTTATTTACGACCACTTCTATTAAAGTGAAATGAAAAATACATAAATAACGTACAAATGCTATTTTGATAAGTAACATACGTGCACCAGAACGATGTGCGACAAAGTAGTGCCAGGAACAAACATTTTGAAAGTCGGAATGGCCTATGACGTATATTATTTGAAAGATAAAACTCAATATAAAACGCTATCGATGTCAAAATGTCCCCAAAATATCCAGAAGTGGACATTCATTACTTTTTGCTCCATACGCCAATTATTTTATTCGCCTATGGCAAGACCACAAAAATCTGCAAAAGTAGTATTTTGAACTTTTCAGTTTACAAAACGATTCAGAATCTTGGATGAAGGAACAGAATTTATTAATTACCATTTACCACAGAATTTATGATCACAAAACTTGAACTTGGTTGAACTTTTGACATTTGCTACGACGTTGCTGGAGGAATTTCATTAAAATTTCAAACCATTTAACAACCTTTAAGGGTTTTAAGTGACCCTAGAAAATTGAATTTTACAGAGGTTATGGTAGGTCATGAAGGTCGAGATTTAAATATAGAAGAATAGATTTAAATATAGATTTAAATATAGAAGGGAACGCCCGCAAGTCGCAACTCCGTTGCGTCATAATTCGGTCGCGCAGGAACCGTATATTTTCCGAGACAAAAGTATCAGTCCTTTCTCGGGACTCAAAGTATCTCCTGGATACCAAATTTCATCAAAATCGGTTGAGCGGTTTGAGCGTGAAGAGGTAACAGACAGACAGACACTCTTTCGAATCTATAATATTATTAATACATTAAGTATGGAAGTATGGATATAAAATCTGAGGTACGCAGCTGGTACTGTTTACGCAGTTTTTTCAAGTTTAGTGTTCGTAGGAACACTAAACTTGAAAACTAATTTAGGTTTTCAGTGAATCAATTTAATTCCGTAAATAGGGGAGCGGGGGGCACGTTGTTACAATTTTTAGATAGTTGTTAATATGACAAAAGCTATCAAATAAATTACACATTTGATTATTTGTAATGTTAGTATGTCTATTTAGCTATTAAAATATGACTGAAAAATTATTAAAATTTATGTAATTTTTTCACAATGGAGAATTTAACTTAACAAGTAGATTGTAACATCTTACCCCGGATTTGGGGCTAGTTGTTATATCATCGGGGCACGATGTTACGGTAGATAAATAAACAAAATCATCAGTAATACATATTTTTTTATTAGTATTTCAAAACGATATAAACAATAGAGATCACTTTATACAGTCTTCTAACATTTATGAGTAATTATAATATCTATTATGGTAATTATTTAAGTTTTTCTGCTGCTCATTCTGGAAAAAACAAAAAATATGTAGAGTTTCTAAATTAAGAAAACGAACGGTACAATACCAGATATGGTATATTTTTGGGGTAACATATTTGTATGTAACAACTTACCCCAAACAATTGCAACTACTTGCCCCATGGCACGTTTTTTAATATAAATTGAAGTGGATATCGATAGTAGAATAAAACAATATTGTAAATTAAAGGTAGATATATTTATGAACGTTGAAGGTTAAAAATTTTGACAAAATAAAAAAATGTAGTCATCAGGAATCAAACATTTCGTAAAGGATTTTTTTACTTACTTGGTTGAAATTGGGACACACGCACACAACCTAGCAGCTCAGCGCTTGGCGGGTCACTGCTTGTTTTTATCTAATGCACGATGTTATAAGAAAACAAATGAGTCCAATTATGTCTACCAAAGAGTTTAAAATCCCGGTAAAAAACGTGTGTAACTTCTTACCCCTGTAACAACGTGCCCCCCGCTCCCCTAAAGAGTTTTATTGGCATGAAACGTGAACAGATCAATCCTAGCAACAATGTTGCCCCAGCATAGACATGCAAGTAATCGATCTGTATCATATTGTGATACAAAAAATCCAGCATCCGAGGATGTTCATTGATTTAAGTTTCATGATGAATAAATTAATTATGCATTTGTGTATCGCATGAGGAAACACGCTGTATGCCAAATACCTGCCGCACGCTCATGATAATAAACGAGAGTTTTCTTTCGACGACGAAGAAAACAATGAAATAAACAAACGGAGAACGACAGACACGAAGCGAGTGACAAATCACAATACGAATGTTAAACTCGAGGTAAAATTTTATGATACGAAAGTTGTGAAATTATGCATACAGTAACATATCTTGTAGGAAATCAAAATTAGTAGAAAGAAGATTTACTCACGCATCCCGGATTTACCAAATCGATTGTACGAATAATTATTGACATAAACACTGCAGACCCAAGGATGCTAGAGACAAACTCAACTTTAATTTCTTTAATTAACCCTATTTTGATTTGTAAATCTTCTACTTATTAAAGCATCATACAGTAAGTACTATGTAAGCTCAACCTTAACTTCTTTAAAAAAAAATTGGTTCATTTCATTGATTAACTTAAAATACACTGAATTTTGTTCGTAAACTGTGTTAAAATATAATGTTTGCATAATATTAGCCACTTTCTTGTTATTTGTGAAAACCTGTGATTGGCACCTTGTTTTTTTCTATATTTAAGCAAAAATTTAAAGCTGTTGGTTTTCTAATATTAAATTAATAAATAAATTATCTAGGCCCAATGGGGGTGATTTAGTGTCAGGGTCCATTGCCAAGCCCCATGGGCACTTGGCAATAACCGTACTTTTACCGTGGTAAAAGTTTATCTCTTGTAAACGTATTTTAATAAGCGATTTAATAATAACTAATATTTTTAATACCAGTGTTTAACTCTCTCTCATGAAAGTATAATATAATGAATATGTAGTTTAGAATTACACCACTATAAGGCTGCGTTTCCAAAAAGAGATGTGTTGCGACTTGCGAGGAATGTGTTTTTAAGATTCAATAGAATCGCTCACGCTGCGCTGAGCGAGGTCACGGCAAGCTCACGTCAATGAAGCTATCCTATTGGTTCTCAAAAACACATTCCTCGCAAGTCGCAACACATCTCTGGTGGAAACGCTGCCTAAAGAGTGGTAAAATATTTCCGCGCATGCAACATTTAGGTAACGCATGCAACCGTTATCATGCATGACGTTACCTCACTGATAAGAGCTTACATGGAGCTAGTCATGATCTGTAGACTTAGGGCCTGTTTCACCACTTCCTGATAAGTGCCGGATAGGCTATCCACCACTTAACTTGACAGATAAAGTATAGAGAATCTGTCAAAAAAGTTGTGGATAGCCTATCCGGCACTTTATCAGGAAGTGGTGAAACAGACCCTAAATAGCGGGTTAGTTAAATATTGAAAGCGATTGAGAATTTTTTGCGGGTTTTACCACTATAAGCTCAAATATTATAATTATTCTCGTATTAAATTGATTTTAATCCGCAATTTTAATGCATACTGTCTCCCTCACACACCCATTGAGCTGAGTGTTTACGAGCTGTAACTAGACTATGACGTAGGTTACACGTTCAGTTTCTCATCAATGTGATCCATCAATCTTTTAAAGATTGAGTTGACGCGAAACTGAACGCCGAACCCACGGATTGATGGACTGATCATTTTTTAGGGTTCCGTACCCAAGGGTTAAAAACGGGACCCTATTACTAAGACTTCGATGTCTGTCTGTCCGTCTGTCTGTCTCCAGGCTGTATCTCAAGAACGGTGGTAGCTAGAGAGTTGAAATTTTAACAGATTATGTATTTCTGTTGCCGCTATAACAACAAATACTAAAAAAAATAAAATAAGGGGGCTCCCATACAATAAACTTGATTTTTTTTTGGAATTTTTTGCTCTATATCAATGATGGCTACATGTAGGGCCCTTGGAATATTCACAAAATACTTGATAATATTAGTACTTTAATAATTAATAATAAAATAAAAATTTAAGGGGGGCTCCCATACAAAAATACTTTTTTTGCGGAACCCTTCGTGCGTGAGTTCGACTCGCACCTGGCCAATTTTTATTATGTACTTTTCAGCCATCAATCTGGCGTCAATCTCAGATTGATGAACTAAACCAGATTGAGCGTGTAACCTACGACTATGGGTTAAAAAAAATATTTCGGGATATGGATAACCTAGTTCTAAAGGTAATTCGTACAGTGTCTTAAGACTAGTAAAATCACCTCCGAAAGAACTTTTATAACTTAATGACGACACATCACTCTCCTACTCCGAGATCTGGACTGACTGTATATTTTTCTTTCTAATTGGTGATTTTCCGAATGGTTTTACAGTTCGGTTCGTTAGGTGCAGCGAGCGTGGAGGACAATGCTATTGTGCCCTTTGTTAAGCTGGACAATCCCATGTCCGATCCCACAAAACTTTTCATTAATAACCTTTATTGTATTTTAACACAGTTTTTGACCGGAGCTCCACCCGTGATTTTATGTACTATCAGAGAAGTTGATTCACAGGCAGATGGCGGACCTGCGTAATTTGGTCGCGTAACATCAAACCCAGCCACGGCAATTGACATAACCCGATCAAATGACGTAGGTCCGTCAACTGCCTATGAATCAATTTCTTCGATGGTACGTTACTATACAATTGCCCATCGTTTAGCCGAATTTCGTTATCGGGCGAGGTACATATTTCCGCAAACATTTTCCCAAGTCATTTTCCTTGACTCAAAACTGCATATAAAATTTTGCTTGGTGTATGTCTAAACTCTAAACAAAAAAAATACGCGTATTTTACCAGCGTTTTCGGTAAAATTACGTAATTTTGCAACCCTAACTGACATCGAGTTCTTAGATTCCCGACTAAGCAATAAGCACTGTATTACTAGTATTTTCCAAAATGTACAGGGCGTACCAATTCACTGTAGTGATTTTTTGAAGTACATAGTAGTTTTACGCTAGTGGTTAGAAGACCTGAGTGCTTAGTCAAAATGCATTGGCCGGTTTAACGGTCGAAACTAGCGGATACATATTGACTAGGTCTTCTACATGTACATAATATAATAATATTATCATCATCCTTTTTTATGACAATAGAATGTAATGATAATTTTGTATCGGGTACTAACTACTGCACTTGTCATATATTGTGATAATGCATCAAAGGAACCAACATAAAGCAATGTCATATTAATTGTTAAATAGTTATTGATTGATTTTATCTGCATAAGTAACTGGTTATTTAACCTTTATTATCTTAAATAGACAATAATAACATACAATTTTATCATTATTATATTGATCAAAAGTGTCAGTACCGAGTGTTAAGCATAATAAGAAACAGTGGTCCAAGCTCAGTGCTTTGGGGAACACCAAAATATTTTTTTTATTCCTAAACTGTGTTCTAAACCCTTTCTTGGCGATTTTATGACCCAAGAGTATTAAGAATATTAATGAAGATAGAGAGCAAATTCATTTAATTATTATTTCTACCTGCATAAATTAATGTACTGTCGAGAAGTTGATTCCTAGGCAGATGGCGGACCTAAGTAATTTGGTGCCATGACATAAGCCGACCACATGACGTAGGTCCGTCAACTGCCTAGGAATCAATTTCCTCAATGGTACAATTGATTTTTAACAATTTTGACTTTTTGTACCTATTCTGTGCTTTTTTGCTGAAAATATGGCTTCGGTATTAAATAACCGATGTGCCTCAGTATCTCAAATTACGTTGCGGTTTTAAGAGGAAATTTGTTTCAACACTTAATAAATAATTTTAGCCAGACTTCACCTTGATGTCTTAACTTGTTATTAATTAATTACCACAATTTATATATTTTTTATGATTCATGGTTCTAAAATTTAAGCTTTATTATAAATTAAGCATTAATATTACCTAAGTAATTAACATAAGCAAGCAAATATTTTTTTGTCTACAAGCATTAATATTTTAATTTTATCCGTTTCTATTTCCTTCTTATTCTGTGATGTTTCACACCAAACACGTTTACTCGGTAGGTGTAATAAATAATATAACTACCTACTTAGCACATAACCGAATCAACGATTTATTAAATTCGGTACGCTGTAGGATCCAAAACAGCCACAAAATATTTACATATTTTATCTTATCATCGATGCAAGTGCGTAGAAAACGCCGAAGTCAGCGAGCACCTTCACAATAAAACCAGCATCCCCAACAAAAATACTCACCAGAAAAGGTGCAACGGGATCTGCGTCTCATGCACTCGAAGCCGATGGTCCAAAAACGACACTTTTATAAATAAAATTCAAACAAAAACTAGACTGAAATAATAACACAAATAAATAAACGTTCGTAGTACGTAAAGTTTTTAACGTGAAATCGGACACAGGTCGTACGGCTGCGTCCACGGCCGACGCAAGACTGATGGAATCTCAATCTCGAGCGAGCTTTCGTGACGCAGCTCGACGCTCGTGCATCCCGCTCGCTCGCCTCACCTGCAGCCTGCTGCCGGCTGCTCAAAAAATCGGGATTCACATTTCGCCGAAATATCTCACCGAAAGAAATTTAAGTAGGCACGTCTACGTACCGGCCTAATTGGATCAAGTATCAACATCATATCCAGGGATCCTATGTCAGTACTCAGTAGCTAAAATATGGTCACCATTTCACATCATTCAACTTTGATTAATATTGAACAACTAAATTAATTTCTTGAAAGTTTCAATTTGTACAGTTATAATACGATTTAAAATTTTAACACAATTCTACCTTTCATGTGCAAAGATACAAGTCAACTACAAAATGCAGCTGTAGCATGCACAATTCACAAATACATACAAAATTATTATACTTAATGATAAATTTTTTCACGCTCGATTTATCATTTAACTGACACAGCCAAACGTAAATTTAATTAAGAATTAAGATGTACCTATTGATGGAATCTTTATGGGCATTCCACAAGGATCCTATTATTGTCTCGAAATTTATAAGCATAGATTTAATATCTGTAGCACTTATATAGGTTGAATGGCAAAGTTATGGACAGTTTGAAATACATTCTTAGGAGTAGGAATAGTAGCTGGAATGTCATTAAGATCAGATTCACATATCGCATTCGCATAAAATTATTGGGTAAATTCTGAACTAAATGCCAACTGCCAACTGCCAACTGCCAAGAATTTTAAAAGTACTTATACATATTTATTAACTTTTCAACTTGAACCTAACTATTATCAAGAAAATCTACCCAATGTTTTTATAAAATATGGCTACGCTGGGCGACAGCCCAGGGCGCAGGATAAAAAGGGGCGCTGAAGGCAAACAAAAGGGGCGCCAACTTTTTTAGCACTACCAGTACCCTGGGTGCTGAAGAATTCTCGCCCAGGGCGCTGGTCGTGCTAAAACCGGCCCTGAGAAAGTGGTAGAAATATCAAGCAAATACGCACGAGTTACGCGAATTGGTTTCATCATCTCAAATTATTTCCTTAAAGTCTTTACTAAGTAGCCTACCTATATCAGTGTCTATTCAAGGGAACTTTGGAAGGGAGAAATAAAGGATTAAATAAAGGATTTTGTGTTTCCCTTTCCATATTTATAGTTTATATTCTCACATTCCTCATGGATCAGGAATCTGGACTATCACGTTTCTCACGCTCACTTAATGCCCTGTATCTATGCATCTCAATGACTTAAATTGCGGTGGATATAACCATACATCTTTGTTGGTTGATTATACGTTGATACGTGCAGTTAAATTTCGTATTTAACCTTTATGTTTATTGCTCAAATAGTGATCAAGTAGGATGTATGAAGTTTTGTTGTTTAAATGCAGATATGGTGGTTGTCGGTTGAAAAAGTTAAAAAGGTAAAAGTTTTAATAAAATTAAACCATTTAAAAATACGGTGCTGTACCTACTGAACGTGACTCTCATGAGTCATGACGAAGTCGTATCAAATGATACCTCTCAACCTGAGAGTCTCAGTACAATACCGACAAGCAGTATAGGCCCTAGAAGGCGTCAAATAAATCTTTATACACTCGAAAAGCATAACCCTCCTTACGTAGTTGGGTAAAAGCAGTACTTATAATAATAATAAGCCTGCAGGGCAGCTTGTGGCGAGCTGTTGGGGAGTAGCGACCCCACGTACCTGAGTGCTCCCAGGGAAGGCCCTGTTCTCGACCTCCGGCTTGCCTTCACCGACCGGCCGGAGTGAACACTGACGGAGAATCAGGCCCTACCTCTGCCTTGCCTTAACCGGCCGGTCAGAGTTGAGTCGCGAGAGCTTCGGCTCGGGGGGAGTATGTGAAGCGTAAGTGGCGAGTGGGCGACGTGATGGAACCCTCTGAGGGTGCAAATGATCGGCGTTTAAAGTCCAGCGACACCTCTTCTGCCTCAAGCCGCTCTGTCAATGTTGCCGCCTCGGTGCACCATGCGTGCGACCATTTTGAGGGGCCCATTTCAAAGAGTTGGCGAGTCACCGTCTGCCAACATTATGATACAAGTTTCCACGTTGTATCGGCAGACGCCATAGTCCTTCCATAGTCCCAGTTACCCAGTCCACTAGCACCTCACCCCCATTATAGCCCGGTATCATTTCTAATATCCATTCTCTGCAAAAGTCCTACACTGGCCGCTGGATCTCCTTGGTCGTACTCCCATAGTGCGGACAGGGAGAGTCGCCGGCTAGTGTCACATTACATTTAGATTAAAACTGTGTAACGGGCTGTTGGCTTCGGCCCCACGCATGCCTTCCAAAGGTCCGGGATATAATTGCCCGTGAGCAAGGAATTCCTTACACAAACATAATAATAATAATAATATCTATGGACGATTCACACCACGTCAGTCTGGCCCCGTGCTAAGTACCTGAAAAACTTGTGTTACGGGTACCAGACAACGGAAATATATTTAATACTTTTATACTATACCTATACTTAAGATTTTTATTATATTATACATACATTTAATACTCATCCAAGACCCAGGAACATTGAAAACTTTTGTTTCGTCGGCAGGATTCGAACCTGCGACCCCTGGCTTGAGCTACCAACTCGCTCACCAACTGAGCCACAGAGGTCGTCACGAGTTATACCGGTCTTCACAGCACATGGAATCCTAGTGTGGAGACTGGAGATCAGTAATTCAATTTAGAAATTTCTTTGTAAATTTTGTAATGAAAATAAAGATTTGTTTTTTGTTAATATTATTGTTTAAATTAGCAGCAGGATTGACTATATTAGCAATAGTCTAGGACCTAGGTGTAAGGAAAACTTAATTCCTTGATCCTTCAGCTGTATTTCAGCCACCCGTCTAGCTATTCGTAAGGGTTCCCGCAACTCCGCAAGGGTATTATGGAGCACAGATTTGTAAAGTTGGATTTCCGATCTTTTCCGCAAGCGACCGTAACCGACAAAAAATTTAACAAAATGCTACTTTATGACCTAGGTTATAGGTTTCATTTTTTAAAGACATTGGTAACCGCAATGAGTATAATTTAAGGGGCTCCTTCATGGTAGCTCCTGTTCTGGAAAAAGTCAAAGAGTCCCGACAGCGATGGTACGGTCATATACAAAGAAGAGACGATGCCTACTCCGTAAAGAAAGTCCTCAATATACCAAACGTATACAAGAGACAAGGAGAAACCAAGGAGACCACCCGCAACTTGGACACACCGCATAACATTAAGAGAGAGATGGACCAGGAAAGCCTAACTACTGAGACAACCCAGAATAGAAAATTCTGGCGCAAACGTACAGGGAGACCCGACCCCAGATAAACTAGGAACATGAGGTGGACAAAGAAGATGGGTCTAGCAACCCATGCCGCGCTGCTTTGTCATGACGTAAAGCAAAATAACCTAACCTAACCTTTAAGATTTCTTCTACTCCTCAAAGAATTTCACCAAAAACGTTATCTTCTAAAGGCCACCTACTAAAACATAACCTCAATTGAACTGGGCAACTCGGCCTGTTCAAACCCAATCTCGTCCTACGTCAATATTGTACGAGCGGTCTGTTTACATTCGACTTGTTGTGGAAACCACCTATTACCGTGCTACCGTGGTTTTATCCGAATCCCTGCTAATAGGAGTTTTTTGGGAAATTTTTATTCATCTTACTAGATGACGCCCACAACTCCGTTGCGCGAAAATTGGCAACCTGTACGGTCACGGGTTTTTCCAGTTAAACGCATTACAACCTTGTTACTTTTGAAATAGCGCTCAAAACTAAAACAACGCGAAAGTTCGCAACTGTACTACGTACGTTTAGGGTAAAGTACCCACTAACTAGGTAGTCAATAAGTTGCCAAAACTATAGAGGTGAAAATAGTGAACATTTAACACTCCTCTGTCAATGAAAAATTGACTAAAACTGAGAAGTCCCTCTTCAGTCTTCACGCTACTCGCTAGTCTATATTGCTTTACCATGTTGGGTTAATGGCCCAACGTAAAGAGGTTGCATAATACTTTTGAGTAATGTAATAAAGATAAGATTATTATGAAAAATTATTGAACTTTTATTTGGTGTAATTGTATAATAAATTATTTATTTTTCTCAGAGCTTAACTTTCTCGAGAAAAATTGGTGGGATCATACTTTACTAAAAATATCTGAAAAAATATCACAAAGCTACAGGAAAATAATTTTGATGACATCATGATATTTATATAAAAATAGTTTAAAATACATAAAATAATTTATTATTACATTAATTTATGTAGCCATTGTAATGTTCAGTAGCATGGAAAGGCGAAGATAATATTAACGGTTGATTGACTGATCCGGCATATCAGCTTTGATATTATGTATATACTAAACTTGCGTAATAAATAAATAAAAAAAATATAAATCATATTTTACTGTGCAACCATCGTAATTCGTAACCAAATGAATATAAATAAAAAAATTATGAGAACTAATTTACACAGTTATGTTTCGTTGCTACGTAATTTTTCATACTCTACATTTTCAGAGAAATGTAAAGAACTTTTCAAAACTGTAAGATACTTAGAAAAGTAAAAATCAGTCAAGTACGAGTAGGACTCGCGCACGAAGGGTTACGTACCATTATAGAGCAAAATTAGGCCAAAAATTATGTTTTTTGTATGGGAGCCCCCCTTAATTTTTTATATTATTTTAATATTATTATTAAATATTAAAGCACACATATAAGTAAGTATTTTGAGAAAAATTCAAGTACCTACCTGTTGCCATTATTGATATAGAGCAAAAAAGGCTAAAAAAATCACGTTATTCGTATGGGAGCCCCCCTTAAATATTTATTTTATTTTATTTTTAGTATTTGTTATTATAGCAGCAACAGATATACATAATCTGTGAAAATTTCAACTCTCTAGCTATTACCGTTCTTGAGTTACAGCCTGGAGACAGACAGACAGACAGACGGACGGACAGACGGACAGACAACGAAGTCTTAGTAATAGGGTCCCGTTTTTACCCTTTGGGTACGGAACCCTAAAAAGACCTACTTCACCTACTGAAATGTGATTAAAACAAAAAATCTCAGGAGCCCAATTTTATGTTGTTAAGGAATTTATTATTACTAGAGAGCGCCCAACGGTCGAAATTCGACCTATAATTTTTTTTAAATAATACACACACACATGTTTCAAATTTCAACGCTTTTCTATTGATATTCTAATATATTCAAAATATTGACTTTATTATTTTTTTGACATAATTCCTGTGACAGTCTCAGATTAATAAAGTCAAATGATGTCAGACTGGCCGTGTAATAACTGTCTAACAGCTGTAGGTATTTAAAGGCAGGTATAAAAAAAACTAAATCTATTTTCAACATTTTCAATTTGACAACAGACTTCAACCAATTCGTGTGTATAGGCTTGTCAATCAAAATCTCCTAGTGTGTGTGTTGTGTGTGTATTGTGTAATGTTTTATTTGTTAAAAAAAATGTGTGATAAAAGCATAATTTCAAAAAGCTAATAGCTCGATGCACTCCTTCACCATATAAACTTTAACTGTGCAAAATTTCATTCACCTACGTTTCCCCATTTTTCGCCAAAAGGGATACAAAAATTTTTGCTCACGTATTAATATATAGATAGATTTTGTGTAGATTTTACATAATATTGTAAGAGTCGCGGATGTTTGTCGGTGGGTTTAATCAACATGTTGCACATTTCGCAGTCGGAAAAATGTATGTTCGGCACGAGGTTAGATTAAAATAGTGAACTATGGTAAAGTCGGGAAAATTCCTATTTGTCAGTGGCATTTATTACCAATTTTTTGCATATTGTACAGGCGGGTAAATTAATGTTTGGCAGTAGGTTTCATTGAAATTACGCACATTTTAAAGTCAGGAAAATGCATATTTGGCAGTGGGTTTTATTATCATTTTTCGTATTGTAAAGCCGGTTAAAATGAAATAAATGTTTATCAGTGAGGTTTTTCTCAAATTTTTAAAGTTGTACAGTTGGGTAAATTAATGTTTGGCAGCAGGATTTTATTAAAATATTGCATATTTTATAGTTGGGGTAGTTTGCGTCTTGCAGTAGATTTTATTCTAATTACGCACATTGTACAATGTACAGTCAAGAAATTAATTCTTGGCAATGAGTTATTTCAAACCTTACAGTTTGTTTGTTTTAATTTGTTAAACTCTTAGGAACTACATTTTCCAATTGATAATAATTATTTTTGTGTTGCATAGTCCATTATGGAAGGCTCTAGCTATAATGTGACATAACACTGATTTACACTGCGACGAATAGGTTTTTTTTTTTTTTTTATGAAATAAGGGGGCAAACGAGCAAACGGGTCACCTGATGGAAAGCAACTTCCGTCGCCCATGGACACTCGCAGCATCAGAGGAGCTGCAAGTGCGTTGCCGCCCTTTTAAGAGGGAATAGGGTAATAGGGGAGGGTAGGTATGGGAAGGGATGGAAATAGGGGAGGGTAGGGAAGGGAATAGGGTATGGGATTGGGCCTCCGGTAAACTCACTCACTCGGCGAAACACAGCGCAAGCGCTGTTTCACGCCGGTTTTCTGTGAGAACGTGGTATTTCTCCGGTCGAGCCGGCCCATTCGTGCCGAAGCATGGCTCTCCCACGTATATAGTGGAGGTGGAAGAATCAGTGGAAAATGGTGTAAATATGGGTAAATATGGGGAAAAATCTATGTTTGTTATATACTGACGCAGACGAAGTCGCGGGCAGCAGCTGTAGTATTAATATATTTTGAAAAGTTCTTTACATTTCTCTGAAAATGTAGAGTACATATTATTAATGTACATAACCAACCTATCTACTTAATAAAATGAAGTCCGTAGTAGGTACCTTTACGTACTAAAGGCAGCTAGGAGGCTTTTGTAAATGGCATTAGACTTTACATAGTATCTAGAACTTTTAAATCAAACATTAAAACCGTCTTCACCCTGAGCCCAATTGAATGTAGACAAGACATGGCAATGCACTTACAGCAGTCGGCTTAAGCCATGCCTCAAGCCACATAGTTTTAAATCCTGATAGCTTTCTGCCTCGACCTAATACTTTTATATGGTCGGGACAGTTTTTTACTTTTTAAAAAGAGTTTCCATACAATTTACGAAGTAAATTAGGATAAAAGTAGATTATTGTAGAGCTGGGCTTGGTTTAAAACTATTGCATTTTATAGAGACGCTCTAGGGTAATGTAATTTGGTAAGTCGAGAGAAAAAGAGAGAGTAAAAAGAGAGAGATTACATAGTAGAACTCGTTATAATTATTTTACTCAAGAGTAAATAGGAATGAGAGCTTTATAGTATTTTGAGTAGTAGTTTGAAATTGCTCGTGACTTACTTCCACGTAAAATATTAAGTATAGGTAGGTAGTAGAAAATTGTACCGAAACATGCGAATATCATCTTAAGTTCTCTCTCTCCCTATCTTTATCTAAAGGTGCTCCCTTACCGGGAGCATGCGCATGTAATGTAACGTTACCATTGACATAAGAAGGTATAGGTCTTTGAACGTTACAGAGTCAAGCATTACATCAGTGAGGGAGGAGAGCCGAGCATTACAATGCGCACCTTGTAATGATACAGTGTGTAATATCTTGATACTACTTGTAAAATCAACTATCTATGGAATGCTCAAAGTCGAATGTTACATTACACGCGAATGCTCGTTAGTCAGGGAGGTAGTATTGTAATGTAATGCTCGAAGTCGAATCTTTAATGTTACATTACATGTGAATGCTCGTCGGTCAGGGAGGTATTTTTGTACTTAATGTAATTCTCAAAAACGAATCTATAATGTTACATTACACGTGAATGCTCTCGGTGTGGGAGCACCTTAAAAAACAGCCTTAAATTCATAATCGCTAGACAAAATAATTGCGGACATAAAAAAAATATATTTTGACACATTACCGTTTTGTGATCTTGTCAAAATATGTATTTGTTAATATTTTACCAATGATTTATGTATTTTTCGATTATTTTAATTTGTAATATATTAATATTAAATATAGTATAACATATAATTCAATCAATATGGCAAGTAAGTATTTTATACGTAACTTAATGTAACGTAATCCAAAAACTATTTTTACATGCTATTTAATCATTGTAACTTTCTTTGGAATCGTCCAACAAATTAAAGGTGCCTTAAATATAAAAGATTCTTTAAAAAATCATAAAATAAAACATAAGACAGAGCAGTCTGCAATTGCATAGCATTTTTTATCAACTTATGCAATTATTATACTCGCACGTACACAAACACCGTGCCGAAGTCTGGCAACGCCTAGTGGAGTGGGGAGAGTCGTTACGGAATTTCTTGATTCGGTCGCCGCGCTTAAAGCCCGCGATAAAAGCTATACAATAGCTTAAAAAGCCAATAAACACGAAAACGCGAGGAAATATCCAATTTACATCAATATTATTTTTGGCGTATTCATTTTTGTGCTCAGCTGTTCAGTCAACGACTAACTGGACATAAGTTATTGCACAATCAATTAATTATTAATTCTTCAATATGTTGGACATACTTTATTGGTTTTCAAAGGAATGTCCAGTCGTTATGAAATTACGTCCTGTGATTTTTTAACTGAAAAAGTGTACTTCTATTACTCGACTTCTAATGAGGATATCATAATATCTACAACATAATTTACTAGTACTGAAATGTTTCTAGTCATGGGTGTGGTTTTATTAACACCAAGACCATACCTTGTTTTTTACACTATCTGAAAATGTAACTATTAAATATGTTTTCAGCATCAACAGTGATGAGCTTAGGTGAACTCATCGATATGGCGATAGGAACTCCAGAGGTGAGACTGTACCCTATTCTCTACATAGAGATCAGCAATTTTATTTGTGACTAGATAGTACGCCCGTAACTCCGTTGCGTCAAAATTCTTTTATCGCGCGCGAAAAAAAAAACGTGAAGTAGGATAGCTCTACGTATGTGCGTGTGCGTAAAATAAAGACTTTAGCCTATAACAGTTGTCCTATATGTTTAAACTGAGGTCAGAGTCTAACTTTTGATTATTGTCCTGGTGCTGTGTTGACCACCAAGGTGGGCGTGGTGGACTTCTGCATGGTCCACACTGTGCTGCACTGCCTGGCGCAGCAGCTGCGGGTCACCAGCAAGCCGGTGGAGCTGCGAGGCCACGCTATGGCCCTCCCGGCCAGGGACAGGGAGGAGACGGTGGCTGTCAAGGAGTATGTGATGGATCAGGCGGTATGTGGAGTTTCACTTTCAAGTATAATAGAGACTAGAGTTAAGATGTTATCCATAATTTCGTTGGGCCAAATTGTGCGCAAGCCGTAGAATTTTCCGGCATGAAAACTCCCGTGTCCATTCCCGACTTAGAAATAACCGCAAAGAAGTAACAGAGACAGATACTCTACAAGGTGTAACAAACTAAGTGATAATACTTTAGACTTTTAGAGTTTAGAGTGTGTAAGTGTCCCTTATAGTTGTTGTATGTTTAGTTTGAAAGTAGCAGCGCTGAAAGACCAAATTTTTTTTAAAGATTTGTATGTGCAAACGCCCCAGCGCGCAGCGTTTCGAGTTTCCCCGTACAAAAATGAAAAAAAAATTTGCTCTTTCAGCGCTGCTACTTTAACAGTGAACTAAACACGGGACTCATACACACCCTAAATTATTATCACTTAGTTTTGTTACACCCTGTAGAGACTAGAGTCTAGAATTCTAGATGTTATCAACAATTTCGTTGGGTCAAACTCTGCGCAAGCCGTAGAATTTTCCGGCATAAAAACTCCTATGGGCTATGTCGTCTCTGAAATAACCGCAAAAAAGTAACAGACTGATCTAGATGACAGACATACAAACAGATAGATAGGCACACTTATAAGAATTTACACTTATTTAAACATTGATGATACAAATTTCAAAGTTGGAATCGTTTAAAAGACGCGGTGTTTTTCAGGACACATCTGATGACGATGGCGGTGATGCTTCCGGTGAGCACGATGACATCATTTTAACTTTTTTTTTATAAAATAAGGGGGCCAACGAACAAACGGGTCACTTGATGGAAAGCAACTACCGTCACCCATGGACACTCGCAACATTAGAAGAGCTGCAGGT
Source organism: Cyaniris semiargus (assembly GCA_905187585.1). Classification (NCBI taxonomy): domain Eukaryota; kingdom Metazoa; phylum Arthropoda; class Insecta; order Lepidoptera; family Lycaenidae; genus Cyaniris; species Cyaniris semiargus. The sequence continues at coordinate 6,839,939 of LR994554.1, read as the reverse complement.
GCGTTGCCGGACTTTTAAGAGGGAGAACTCTCTTATTGAAGGTTTGCAGGTCGTATTGGTCATGAACTATAAGCTCTCGATTGTTGGCGTTACAAAAGGAGAAAAGTCCTTTTTTTAAAACCTTTTTTTAAAACTATTCTTTCAGAACCTGATACGCCAAGAAAGACAACTAAACAAAAGACTTTATTAGTCGGTAAGAACTTAATTTTGATGTAATAGAATTTAATTTTGATTTAATAGAATTTAATTTAGGTTGGTAAGAATTTTATGAAAGTTAATAAGTACAGGGTTTAAGAGCAATTTTTGTTTTGTGATTTGTATGGGCAAGCGCCTCAGCGTCATGAGATTTCCCATACAAAAGCTTTAAAAACTTGCTCTTTTAGCACTGCTACTTTCACAGTCAACTCTATACAAGGGACACATACATACCCTAAAGCAGGGGTCACCAATTAGTTTCGCTCGGGATCCATTTTAAGAAATGGACCCCGAGTCGCGGGTCCACCCATGATTTAAAAAATTATTAAACAAAGGTAGGTAATTACGGAATTTACAAGGGTATTTATTTACTGTATATCATTGAGAAAAGTGTCAATTTTTGTAGCTAATTATCTCTCTTTGATGTTTAGAATGAAATTGGTGCAAGTGAATTGATATAAAATCCTGGAGATGTTCATCAGTAGTGACCGACCGAACTTTCGGTTTCGGTTTCGGTTTCGGCCAGTTTCGGCTAAAAAATCTAGTTTCGGCCTTAGTTTCGGTTTCGGCCAAAATATAGCCGAAACTTTCGGCCCCGCCGAAACTCCAGTGTTCGTGAATTTTCGTGCGTCGTTCGGTAAACTCGTGCTTGCTCGCCGGCAAGACCCCAGCTCATTTCGCCACCGTCCATTTAATTGTGCTTTGAGGTTATGTTTTGCAAATTAGTGAAGTATTTATTTTATTTTTATTAGTACTTCGTTTTATTTTCATCAAATTGTCTAAACTTGAATAAGTTTATCGAACATTAAGGTACATATTATATTGTTGAATTTTATTTTTAAACGGCAAACGCAGGTTTATTTAATATAATATGTAACTGTTGGTAAATTACGTGCTATATTCTTATTTTAACAATGTTTCACAAACAAACGATTAGGTAAATGCTATGATAAATTGATTATATTAGTGTGTGTGAATTTTATTTACTTAATAATTTAGTTTCACTATGAGATATAGCTTGCAAGATTTATCTAGTCAATCATCTCGCCACATTCTTTTCCTTTTACCACGCGTTTTATTTATATTTGAAATAATTAACCATTAACTATGGACGCGCAGTCTACCAGACTGTTCCTACCCTGCTAGAATCGTATCTACCCCACTTCCCCGTAAACTTTACACTTGCGGCCCTCATTACACAAGTGAACAAAAAAATATTTTTCTTGTGCCTATTACTTAATGACTATTATCTGATAATTTACAATATTGAAAATTAACCAGAAACATAAATTAAAAAAAAAGAAAGTTTGCTTTTATAGTCTAGGCGAAGATAAATAAAAATATAAGATTTTTTCAAAATTCTTAGAGACTTATAACGCTCGTCGTGACTAAGATAAAAAAGTTTGGGGCGATATTAAAGTTGGAACAGGAAGTTTGCCGCTGACACTGTGCGTATTTAAGTTTTAGAGAAATTATGTTTTATGTACTTTAAAGCGTAAAAATATCTATAATATATAAAACAGACGTAAAAAGTGTTTGCTGTATATGCGGAAAATTTATTAAAGCAAGAGCGAAAAAATTACTTGCACCGACAATTAAAAAGATTTATCAAGCCTTTGAAACAAATTTTAAACTTCCTATTAAAAAACAAAAAAAAATGTGGGTCCTACATATCTCTCGTATCGTACTCATTAAAGAGGCATGCTACAAGGTATGTTTGATGTTTGCTCACCTAAATACAAAAAATATCAAATTTTAAACCTAATTAATATATTTTTTCCTTCAAATTCTTTTTTAGTGAATGTTAGCAGTGATATAAATAAAAAATATATTTTATTCTTTTAACGCCTAACTACAATAAATAAAATACAACCTGCATATTACGCATATTCTACAAAATACACGTGAAAAGTTTTTGCTACATTTGCGGAGAATTTATTAAAATAAGAGTTAAAGAGTTAGTTGCATCAACAAATAAAAGACTTAGTCAAGCCTATGAGATAATTTTAAACTTCCTATTTAATACCAGAAAAAAATAGGAGCGCCATATACCTATACCGAAGCACACAACAAGCTTTAATATTTGGGGTCTGCTCACCTAGATACAAAAAAGATTAATTTTTAGATCTAAATTATATAATTTCCATTTCAATTTTATTTTGGTAATATATGAAACGATATAAATAAAAAAATAATAGTAATATTATATTTTATTCTTTTGATACATAATATCTGAAAGAAGAATATTCAGGTTTTCTTCAAAATTTTAAAGTTTCTATAAAAGCAAACTTTATGATTCAAAATCATTGTTTCTCTAATTAATTAAGTGCAAGACATCCAAATTGGGTACACAGAACTCAGACACAAAAATCGTGTTGACTAGTGTTGTCTTAGGTTTAGTGGCAAAACGTCTTCTGAACCAAAAAATTGTGACGCCAACTGCAAGTTTAATTAGTATTTTTTTTTTGAACTTCGACCGCGGTCTGTGAGACTGCATGTCCGTGTTTCCCATACAAAGAATATGACTGCAATTGATTGTTTTTCAATAGTAAATGTCTTGAAATAAATTCTGCTCATGTTTTTTAGGGTAATCTTTCGTTCTAATACATTAAAAACTTGGAATCGGATAAAAAAACGGAATATGATACTGAAAAGTTTCTAGGGAACATATTCGAGTCTAAGATTAATAATATATTTTGTTTTAACAAATGTCACAAAACGTAAAAAATCAAATTTGGCACTTTTTCTTATGTGTTAACAAATGTTACAGAACAGTAAATTTCAGTAAATAATCGTCATTTTAAATGTTTTATCAAGTTTCGGTTTCGGTTTCGGTTTCGGCCGAAACTGAGAGCAAGGCCGAAAGTTCGGTTTCGGCTGAAAAATCAGTTTCGGTCGGACACTATTCATCAGTAAGTCGAGACCGACATTTATTTTTAACGAAGTTTATCTTCGAAAATGCTTGGTCCGCACACAATGGATCGGCGGTCCGGATGCGGACCGCGGGCCGCCATTTGGTGACCCCTGCCCTAAAGTATTATCACTTAGTATTGTTACATCCTGTATATTATATGTAATCGTAAATAGCCTAGCCTTTAAGTTTATATCTACTATCAACTTTCAAAATAAATTATCTTTATTTTCAGTGGAAAAAGTCAAGAAGGCTCAGCCATCCGGTGAGTACTGATATCTGAAACAGACGGTAAAATATTTTCCTATAACGAACATCAACTTTCAAACAAACTTTCATATTGGGAATATTCAAGGAGTAAAAATTTTAAAATAATATTCGAAAGTATGAAGTGGGGCACATAATATTTATAAATATCAATTCATGTTAGGGGGCGTCCACAAATTACGTGAGGGGTTTTTTTGAAATTTTTTGACCTCGCATAAAGAATTGAATTCACCTAAAGTCTCCGTAAAATACATCAAAGAAAGTTTGAAAGAAAGGTCAGGGCTAAATGTAATCTTAATTTATAATAAGACCTGTGAGAAGTGCCTTTGTAGTACAAACTTTTAACTCTTGATCACTTTTTTGCCTCGTACTACTACGTGTACAGCTAGTACACTATATTATGATATATTTTTAATTTTAAAGCTAGCTCCAGACTGCTCGTTAAGTAGGCTGAAGTCACTTTACGACTTCACATAGTCGTTACGATTTACGATAGTATATCATGTATAGCAGTGGACACGCGCTTCGCCTCGCTTCGTCTTTATGGCTTACTTTCCACCGATCGTCTCAGCTGGTAGTGTGTTCAGGGCATTATATCTGGCTACTGGCTAGATGCAGACACCTGTAGCCCTAACACGGCGTCCAGTAGAAATGCGAAAGTATAGACAAACTGTGGAGATAAACTTAAGGTGCCGTTCCGATCTTTTTTCGTTCCGAAAAATTCAATTAAAATGCCACTTTATGACAGACTATAGTCCTAAAAATTCAAATAATATCCTACTTTATGACATATACTATAGTCTGTCATTTTAATTGAATTTTTGTCGGTCGCGATTAGACGCGGTAAAGATCGGAACGGCACCTTAAGTTTATGTCCACAGTTTGTCTATACTTTCGCATTTCTACTGGTCGCCGTGCTAGAGCTACTGCTGCAACTCCGTTGCGCCGAAATTCGGTTATCGCACGGAAACCCTACCTTTTTTTCGCAACAAAAATTATCCTTTGTCCTTTCCCGTCTCTCAGTTCAGCCACTTCGTGGAGAGGTAATAGACGGACAGATAAACGCAATTCCGTTTTTTAAATATTAAGAAAAGATGAGAATAACGCGGTCGTGCCATCACCAAGTTTCAAAGTAAATAATTTAAACATATTTCCACTCCCTCAGCCCAAGAGGCTTCCCCGGACCACCCTACTCCCGAGGGCTCAATAATCCAGAAACCTCAAGTGGTGCTGTCTACAGAGAAGCTCTCATCCTACGTAACCATCAGCAGATTCAACCTCCTGGACGCGACGGTCAGAGACCTGGTGGACAAAGTCTGTGGTGATGCGTCACCAAGGGAACCGCGAAGGGACCCAAGCCCTGAATTAGAAGAGGGGAAGGATCCGTAAGTTAATGGTTTACATTGATACGATAATGGGATTTGGGACACAAGATGTTAATGGAATTTCAAACATAGCTATAACAGCGGGCAAAAACATGTGAATTGTGAACATTGACTCAGCAGTAACCATTTTTAGTACTTATCATAATAACCGTTGCTGGAAACGGTTTTTGTGAAAAACCTGACCTGAAAGAACAGAACAGTTACAACAGATAAACTCACCATGAATGATAAAGACTGTATTATTGAATGTATTATGACTAGCTTGCAAGCTTTTTGAAGTATTTTAGTAACCGGCCAGTAGTCTTTTAATGCTGTGTTACATACAAGCTAGTGAGTCACTCTTATAGAAACACGGAAGTATTGACAGCTAAAATAACTTTAAACATTTTCAAGCAAATCAAAATTTTTTAGGTCTAAATCGTCAAGGTCATTAAAGGAAGGATCGACTTCTGTAAATATATTCTCACGACTGGAGGCCGCCGAAGAGGAAATAATGAAACTAAACGCGATCGTCCAAGACCTTATTACTGAAAACCCAGATTTGAAAACGTAAGTAATAATATGCAATTACTTACATATTAAATTATTATTAGTGGATAGAATAAATTTTAGAGAAATTCAAATCAAAAGATTTGTAAAATACCTGAAATTTATCACTAAATCTTAAATTTTGGTCTACATAATATACACACAATGAAATGCTACTTTATTTTGCTAAATGGTTAAATTCTACTTGCTTTGCTAATTAAGGTTTTGTAATAACTAGCACTTCAAGAGTAGACGCGACACAATCATCACATTCTTCAAGAAGAGAATCACCACTACGATCGCCAGCGCGAGATCCGACGCAGGAGACCTTGAAATCGTCAACAAAATCGGATCAAGGTCTTGGTCAGGAGACAGAGGATTGGACCGACAAGAAGAAACTGTCGAACCTCAAACACGCACTGGACAAGATACGAGAGGAATTGGAGAACGTGACGAACTCTTTCTACACCATCGTTGCAAATATGGACGTGGAATTTGGTAAATTTCTATAGACAGCTGAATAGTGGATATGCCTTTTTTGGAAGTCGGCTTAAAAGTCTAATAGCAATAGGACATAATAGTTCCCCTTGGTCCGCAAACATATCCAGATTTTTACTAGCTTATAGCAAAAATATAGAATCCACTGATTTTATAGATGTTTCATTGTGTGTAATACTTTTTAGATTCGTCTCGTTCTGGATCCATCCATCCGTCCACTGAGGAAAGTGCCATGGCAGAATCACTAGTAGAAGGTCAGTTGTCGGAAGGTATTTAAGTTAAAATGGTATTTGGTAAAAGAAATATTTTTTCTTACTTTAATTTTGTTTCTAGTAAAAAAGTCAGATACCCATCGCCGATTTATATCATCAACTCGTATGATGGAACGACTAGATGAGCTGGAGAAACGCTGGCAAGACAGTTTGGATACAAACTGTGATGAAAAGGTACCTCTACTACGGTTTTAACTAATCGATTTTATCCCATTACATTACGAGAAGGCCAAAAGTCAATATTTAGAAGATAAAAATTATAAAAAAATTCAAGCAACATGACAAAAATCTGAATGCGAAGGTCGATAAATTATGTTTAAAACTATTTCATCTTCATTAGTTCTTTCCTCATTTGTTTTGTTTTAGATAAAAGTGCTCCAACAACAATTGGACCGTTTGTCAATGCAAGTGTCAATGTTCGCTGATGCTGGGTGTATACCCACTCCCAATATCCCTAAAGACTTGGAAGGTAAGAGCTATTAGTAGTAGGTTTTCTTTCTTAAAACAGTAGGTTAACGACACTAAGAATTGTAGCGATACACTATTTTCACAATCACTTTTTTTCATTCTTAAGTTTTGTTGCGGCTAATTTCATACCTATGTGGAGAAACAGACCTTGAACAGAACATGTAGACACAAATACTAAACATGCAATTTATAGGATTACTGTCGCTCTTTGAAACCGTCCAACAAATGCAAGAGGAACTAAAGAAGGTGCATGAGACGGCCATACAACTGGCGGCAGAAAAAGACACCAGACAGATACGCTTTGATGTAAGCCTTCAATACTAAACGTAGAGTTTTCGCAAAAATTTTATGGACTTTTCATGACAGCAATTAACTAGGCATCTAATTCTAAACTTACAATTTCATTTCCAAGAAAAAAGGAAAATGGTAGCTCTCTATTTTCTAGGATCTGAGGGCACGGCAGTGCCCCAGACAAACCAGGCACGACCGTACCATACTTTTCTCGATTTACATATTACACAACATCATAATATCTTATCAAAATCTCCACAGGCTCTCATCGAGCAAGTAGAATATTTGAAGAACATCAAGTTGGATCGTGTGGTGATGGAGGAGGCGATGGCTGAGAAGGCGGACCTGAGGATGCTCGCTCGTAAGGTCTCCTACAACCAGTTCGAGCTGGCTTGTGATGATCTATCCAAGGGCTTGGAGCACACGCTTGGCAAACTTGATGTGCAGGTAACTTGAAAGGTTGAATATTTTACTTGTTAGAATTAGACAAGCACATTTGTCTGGATTATTGCTAATAGTGTGAAAAAAGTATTCCTTCTCTTTCGTGAATAGGAAAAACGATCGAAATAACAAGTCCACGATTAACTTGAACCAGAGACTAGACTCGGTTCAAGCATAGAGAAAATATACATGTATATTTTCTCTATGCTTGAACCGAGACTAGCTGCTGCAGTAAGCCTAGAAAAGTGCTTTTCTTCGACCTAAACTGTTGGTACAAAAGGAGGCTTAAGAGCTACATTGACAAGAGATAAAACGCGAATTAAATATAGAAAACGTAAAATAAATTGACCTTTAGATAAGATTATGCTATCATAACTATGAAATTCAATGCTCAATTAAATTACATCGCCTAGGAAACTCTCTGGCAACAAGCACTGGACGACATCCAGCGAGAGATCGAGATGAAACTAGACAAGATGGAGTTCTCGCCGATGAAGGAGGCGTTCAACAACAAGCTGAGGAAGATACAAGAGAATCTGAAAAAGCTGTCCAAGTTCCGCGAGACCGAAGCGGCCGGGACCAAACGACGACTGCTGAAGTGAGTTTACAATATTTTATTATAGACTTACTCATTTATTAATACTAAAAAGTGGTCCCGTGTGAGTTGCATACGTTTCTTTTTGCCGGGCTAGTTCCCAAACAGGTGGTAGGCCTCATGTACCACCGAGGAAATTGATTCCTAGGCAGTTGAAGGACCTACGTCATGCGGTCGGCTTATGTCAATTCAATGTTAGCTGTAGGATTTTTTTTGTACAGGGACGTGAACTGCATATCGTGCGACGCGAAGGCGGTGATGGGGGCGGAGGCGGAGTCGGCGGTGCCGGTGGCGCGCCCGCTGCCGCCCTCGCTCTCCATCAAGCCCTACCTTACCTATGAACTAGGTAAAACTTTGTACCATCGAAGAAATTGATTTATAGGCAGTTGACGGACCTACGTCAACTGGTCGGATTATGTAATTTCAATGATTGCTGTGATCTGTCGGATGGGTTTGACACAACGCGAGGTCAACAACGCGGTCACAACACGACAGGTCTGCCATCTGCCTATGAATCAACTTCTCTGATAGTATAATCTACGTGGGACATGTGAGCGGTAGCCACAAAGAACTTCTGAACGGGCGAGGAGCTTATAGGTCACAGCACACATATCAACTCGGAAAGGGATCGGCACTGTATCGCCTCGAGCCGTTCAATATTGTTTGTATGAAACTCCCTACTGCAACGCACACTAAGCGGAACCGTAACGTAATCGCCTCGCCTCGGAACAGGCTCCGAACCGGAATGCGACGCGTGGTCAACTAGCAGTCAACCCGCTTACGGCTCGTCGTCCACCCGCTTACGGCTCGTCGTCCCCGTGCTTACGTCTCTCCGTACTCAAGCTTACGTTTCTTCGTCCACCCTTGCCCCTTTCCCCTTCCCCGAGCCGCAAGCGAGGCGTCGCCTAGCCGTAGCCGAGTTGACGTGCAGGCGCTACTGATACGCTTTGGTTACGTGCATACGTTAGTGTGTGTATCTTGGCTAACCCCCCTGGTACTAGTTGATTCGTTAGTGTTTTGAACGAGAAAACTCTGAACTATAAAAACGTATTTTTGATACTAGATGCGATAAGGAAGGCTCAAGCCACCAGCACTCCGCAGCGGAACATGCGCGACTGGGAAGTGATCGAGAAGCAAATGCCCACTAAATATACCAAACTGAGGTATTAATTTAATGATAATATTAGTACAATTTGTGCTAATAACAAGTTATGGTAGAAGAAAGAAAAGCATTCATCTGATTGAAAGCGAGCTAATCGCTTCACCAGCATTTCGCAACATGGTATTCGTGATGTTAACGAGTATAAGGACTAAGGGGTTGATTACATCTACCGAGTAGAGGGGCGAGCCGCGGGACAGAGTCAATTTGATTAGCCGAGAGCACTGTCTTACTAGTTGCTACACTCTACTCGGTTGGTGTAACAAGGCCCATAAGAATCGCAACAATGTGCAACTGATAGCGCCTCGGCCTACCTAAAAATTATTGTTTCGTTCGTACTTAACTAAATATATCATAATTAAAATATTGTGGAAAATTTTATAATTTCTATAGACATACTATGTCTATAGAAATTATAAAATTTTCCACAGCAAATCCGACAAAGACAAGCACCTATGCAACCGCTACTGCGGAGGTTCACACACGGTCGTGTCGCCGGCGCAGCGGGTCGCACGGACGGGGCACTTCATCAAGCAATGGGGGCCGGACGTCATACCGCTGTCCTCGGGCCTGGAGCCAGGGGAAGACGGCAGGGTGAGTGGAGGGTCTAGTAGAAAACTGGCGTGAACTGACAAACTGAACAAACTGACAGATTTTCTTTGTTAATCCATCACTTTGTCTACTTTGCCATGCTAAGCCTGCTGATTTGTCGTGAGCTAAAGAAAGGTACGAAGAGTAAGTGAATATAAGAAGCTTATGAAAAACCGACGCGCGCAATTACGCGAAAAGTATTGCATGCCGGTGCATTATAAGTAAAAATGAAAATAATATACATTTTTATAAAACTCATAAAAAAAAAACAACCCGAGATATATGATAACTGATACTTACTGCATGTATAGGGCGATATATTATTATTTTATATTTACAACTCGCAAGGAATTTCCGATTTAATTCCTTGAATTCATTTAGAAGGAAGCAAACATAATTACTTTTTCTTTTTGGCTTCGCCGTAGCAGCTAAAAAGAAAAAAGCTTATTAGCTCAGAACTTAAAAGCTCTCTTTCTAAGAAATAAATCAAACCTTATAAATTGCAGTCTACGTCACTTGAGTTATTGCAACTATCGGTGGGGCCACAATGCACATTTGCGGAGCGTCGACGCAACAATGTCGCTCCAACGTTATAAATAATATTATACTTTGCTTTGACCTATCAAAGAAATTTATTTATAGGCAGATGGCGGATCTATGGTATTCGGTAGGGTTATAGCAAGTCAATGTTAGGAGAAGCACAAGCCAGTGACAGCGCAGCAAACAAGCAAGTTTCACCCTACCAAGCTGTGGTGTCACCGACGCGACGGTGACTCACCGTCTTGCATTGTTGTCGCGCGTTTCCGCAACGCAGCTATTGCATACCTACAAAGCGTTATTCTGTTTTACGCCGCAACGCAGTCTTGTGAGTTGTGGCTTCGCTCTAAGTAGGTAGCTGGTAAGGAAATAATTACCGACCCGATGCCAAGTTACAGCTTAATTCAAGCCTTCGTCAACTGTCAAATACTCCAAACTTGGGGTAGGTATATAAAGTTTAAGCACTTAAACCTAGGTTTAGACTACTAAGTTTCAATAAGTACGTACTAAGTATGAGTCCCTGGTAATTTGACAAAAGTTTAGGAAGAACAAGGATACTTGATTGATGAGTGCCTATTAATATATTCCCGTGTTTTGACTTTATAGTTTACTCGATGATGCCCGCAACTCCGTTGCGCCAAAATTCGTTTATCGCACGAACCGGAACCTTGCATTTTTCCGGGATAAAAAGTATCCTATGTCCTTTTCCGGGACTCAAAGTATCTCCATACCAAATTTCAGCAAAATCGATTTGCAGTTTGAGCGTAAAGAGGTAACAGACATACAGACAGGCACACTTTCGCATTTATAGATTAGACAACTTTATGAATAACAAGGTAAATTGTTTAAACAAAGCACTTAAAGAAAACTGACTGCAGTGTGCAGTGCTTCGTGCACAGCTGCACATTGCAGTCTTACTTTTCTTACACAACATTTTAAACGATTTAAAAGTAATTTACATTTTGTTTTTCAGCTGTATAAAGTGTCAACTGCACAAGGGCCAACACCGGCGAGCACAGGTCAGTTTAAAATTTCTTAATGTTATGAGTTATGACTAGTGACTAAGTTACAAAGAATAGATATAGAGATTAGAGACAGTAAAATAAAAAATAAAACAGATTAACTAATACAGAATGTAACCAAATAAAATGATAATACTTTAGGGTGAAGCCAAACGAGCGTAATTTGTGAGTTGTGAGTCGCAGAATTTCTGCCGCGTAAATATCTTTTCATACAAATCATGACTCACAAAATTACGCTCGTGTGAATCAAACAGAACTTTGTATGAAACTGAATGCAGCGGAATTCTGCCGAACCGAAATTCTGCGACTCACAACTCACAAATTACGCTCGTTTGGCTTCGCCCTTAGGGTGTGCATGTGTCCCTTATAGGTATGTATCACAGACATAGATGTGGTATGTAATATGTATAGTATAACGTGAAAGTAGCAAAGCTCTTTTTGTGATTTGTATGGGCACGCGTCATGAATTTGACCATCCAAAGCCTAAACAAAAAGTAACTCTTTCAGCGCTGCTATTTTCGCAGTGCACTCAATAAATTTTGATGAAATAAATATTTATTAATAATTATTATTATATAAGGGAGACATACACATCCTAAAGTATAATCATTTTGTTGTTAAAACTTACATCCCGTACCTATAAAGCTGCAAAATGCAAACAAAAAAATCGTCAACCAAAAAACAAAATCTGTTAACCATAAAAATCTGAAAAATTACGTTTTGGTTTATACTCACAAATAGTACAATAATTTACTTTAACACACTTTACAGATGTGGAAAAATGCACACCGAAACCGAAGGCAGAGAATGAAAAAACACAGAACTTTACTTCGGTAAATTGTTAAAATGTTACTTTTCGAAAATTCATTAAGGACTTTTAACAGCACATTTATTATTGTAATCAATGTAATCAATATTAAACTAATGTACCCTTTTTTCAGGAGTGCCATTGTTTAGAAGAGGGTAAGTAATTTTTTTTTAATTACGTATGTCACGTAAAGAAATCTGACTACTTAGCGCTTTCATAATAGAGCTAGGCTCTTGAGTATTGACTCCAGGTTCGATTCCTGTTAAAACAAAAAAAAAGTTTTATATAGCAAGGAAAATAATAATTTTACTACCCCCAACCATTGAATTATAAGTACGTACTAACCAATTTCGTATTAACATCTCTCATCTCAATTGTATTTACTTAAGGCTACGAATAATAAAAACTAAGGAATCGTAACTCCCATACTATTACCGTTTTAAATTTGGTTCTTTTCGATCTGTCATGTAACGTCAGCCTAGTACCGCTCAAGGCCACCTAAATATTGCAAATGTATTAAAATGTGTACCTAAGGTACACTTTTTTGGCAAGTATTGTGGAGCATGTTTTTGACGGAGTTACTTTTCCTTAGTTCTTATTATTGGTAGACTTAAGGCCATCCCCCGAGGAAACGACCTTGACCATACATTTGACGCGTTGCCGAGATCGCACAAAAATTCTATTTTTTTTACTTATCTTAGTTCAAAATTGATCTAAAAAAAATTTAAAACGGGGAATATATAGTTCATGAAATTGTCTATCTATTGTCGTGTGTTTCAAATAAACGTACTTTGTAAATACTAGGGAGATGCTGAAAGTATGCTTCAATTTTAATAAATTGGTATTACTTTGGAAGCTAATATCGTGAGTATAATAAGCAAAAATACAACATTTAAAACGGGGAAAGGAATGTTGATATACTGAAGATTATTGCTGTATTTTTATTATAACTTTGTAGCTTTCAAATTATGAGTTTATAAGGCTCTAAATACGCTAAATTACGGAATCTCCGTAGGGGAAGGCCCTTAATGTAACATCTTTATTTACAGAACCGTAACCGAGAAAATGGAGGAATTGAATATTTTGTAGTGTATTTTAATGAATCAAATAAAACAATTATTTTTATATTATGTTCTTTATTGGTAAATTACCATTAGCTTATAAAATAGACGAAGCGAGTAACACATATTGTTTGATATTGCGATAAGGACTGGCAAATGAAGCCTACTTCTAGCTAACTGAGACAACTATTTACAAACGAAAATCCGATTTCAAACAGCCATACAATTTTCACTTAGAAATAAATGCTAAGGATGCGACACTAGTGTGTACTAAGCTTTACCGAGTCCACCAAAACTTACTCCATAGCAAGGGGACGGCCTAGTCTATATGCCCTATATGCTACAACTAAATATATACAAGGGTATAAGTCCATAACATTACAGAATACAGATACTGACAAGATAGATCAAAATGTACGAAATTGTAGACAATGACGGATCGATATACAAGAATAAGGCTACGTTCAGACGTGCGCGTGTTCTACTATAGCGTATGGGAAAACACGCGCGCGGCACGCGCTGAATCCGCGCCGACCCCGCACGCAGGCCGCGCGCGTGTTTTCGGAGTTTTCCCATACGCTATAGTAGAACACGCGCAGAACACGCGCACGTCTGAACGTAGCCTCAAGGTACAAGTTGGAAGCCCGCTACACGAAGCGGCAGCAGACGACGTGTCGTCGCGACACTACTGGTTTCTATGTATTTCTATGAATAAGTGTCGCTAGTTTCGTGTCGCTAGCTGCGGAGGGTATTTCATAGAAATACATAGAAACCAGTAGTGTCGCGATGACACGTCGTCTGCAGTTGTCGCGTGTCGCTCGGTTCCAACTTGCACCTTTACAGTATTTTTCTCTGAGCAAAATATTATTTTCTACATGACATATTTATTAAATATTGGTGTCTGAGGTTTTTTTGACCGGAAGGAATCTTATCATTAGCGCTTTTGATTGGCTAACGTCAAAACATTGACTAACCAACAAACTATATTGAAAAGATAAACTCTTGTTAAAAAGACCTCATCAACCAGGCATTACACTGTAGTTTATATAATATAATGACAATGCCATCTACTTACTGGTTATTCTAATAGAGAAAATAGGTATATGATATCATAATATATACAAAAAAATATCATAATATATACGCCTCCGTGGTCCAGTGGTTAAGAGCGTGGCTCGGAGGTCGTGGGTTCGATTCCCGCGTTGGAAACATGTTATTTCCAAGTTTGGCTAGGACAATGCAGGCTGATCACCTGATTGTCTGACAAGTAAGATGATCCATGCGTCGGATGGGCATGTAAAAAGTCAGTCCTGCGCCTGATCTCTCGCTAGTCGTGTCGGTCTTCCGTCCCACTGGGTTATGAGAGTAAAAGGAATAGAGAGTGCTCTTGTGTACTGCGCGCACACTTGGATACTATAAAATCACTCCTGCGTAACTGGCCTGGTTTCAATGAAACCGGCCACCGTCACCGAAACCGGTGTGGGAGTTATTATTATTATATACAAAATATTTCATATTACCTTTACACATCAGATATTAGTCGTTAGTAAAGGAAAAAATATATAACCAATTTTATCCAATAATGTTGCTAAGGACACAAAAATATTGGCATTTCTACGCACACATTATGTTTTTACGTTGTCCGGCTCGGATACCAGCATTTATACACGCGTGTGAAAGATACAAGTAGCTACCGAATTTCTCTCTATCTCACGACCGGACTTTAGTATACATTATAATATATTATGGTAATATAACATATTATGAACATTAGGAAACGTTAATTTTCAAAATAAAAAAATCGAAATACTTACGTACTTGAAAGTTCGCGATAAGGTCAAATAAGCATTTTAAAATATAAACAGGGCTACTTTATGTTTTAGTCAAAATAAAAAACTACGTGTCCACAATATCTATAAGCCGCATTCGACAAGAATATATTTTTGTTTTTATGATATTTCCTACAATAAGAAGTCTTTATACTCTTAAGCTTTCCAATTGAAAATATATATCAGTAAATTTAATTTTATATTATATTATGCATCAATTATTTTTTACATTGTTTTTGTAAAAAAAAAAACACCACAATGCTGCACCGCTGACTGCTTTCTGATTGGCCGATACTGTTGTGGACGCGCAGCCATTGGTTCGTAGTTTTTCAGCATATTAAACGTAATTCGCTGGTTTAGTTTGTAGTGAAACATTGATGTTTCAGACAAATCTAGCTTACATTGAACTTATATGTGGTTACATGCTAGATGGGTGTCCTAAATGACAATGCTTCCACCGTTTACAAAGCTCATAATAGAGTGGTATTACTACTATTTATGTTGAAAACGTAACTAAAGATTCATGTTTATATTACTATTACAATATTATGTGTTTTATTTAGGGCTAGAGACTAGGAGGTGAATCTTTTAATTCTCGTGTCTTGAGAACTGTGACGGGCGTCCTTCTTATTAAAGGGTGTGTTCCGAAATATGACCCAGTGTACCAGTGCTCATGATTTATTCCTAAATACAATTATTATACGCCAGTGTCTATGTCGTAACTCTAGCCATCCTGTTAACTCATCGCCGCCGCTGACAGCAAAAAAAAATAAGATTGAGTATTCGAGATTGGCCTCCCAATCTCCAGCTACGATGTCTATCAAGTTTTTATTACAAATATATTTAGCGATGTCGGCCCTTCACGCCGTAATGGTTCCCGGAGCCCTCGCGGCTGTACCGCCTCTCCTTGCGTTCGTCTCGCGACCCGCGCGACTTGTCGCGGCGATCACGGTCGCGCGATCTCTCTTTGTCACGGCTCGACTCGTGAGTTCTGCCGGAATAGCAACATAAATCCTTATTTTATACATTAACATTAACGACGATTGACGGGGCAACGGTCCTAGCAAACACAATATTTCTTTAAAAGCCGTACCCAGTAATTTTATTTTATTTTTATTTAAACTATAATATGATTTCCGTAACTCGGTTGCGTTGAAATTCGTTTATCGTGTGAGAACTACAATTATCAGTATTAACACTACTTAATGTAATTTCTCGGCACTCACAAGTATCTTCATACTTTTGATACAAATGTCTCAGATTTAAGCGTAAGAGGTTAGAGGTAACATAATATTATGTTCCAGAAACTTTCGCATTTATAGTAGTAGCATAGATAAGGCGTTTACCTGGTCTCTCCGGCGGAGCGACTGTCGCGCGACTTGCGGCGCGACGGGGCGCTATTGGAGCGCGAGCGCGGCGACCGCGGCGACCGGTCGCGCGACTTGTGCGGCGACCCGTGCGGCGACTCGCGCTCGCTGTTCAAATTGAAGTCATCAAATCTACAACAAATATTTACAAATAATTTGGAGCGAATAGTTTTATGTCGTAAAGTAATTTATAAATGCAGGCTTACTATGGCAATACTAATGCCATGGAATAGAAACACTAACGGATTTCAGAGACAAACTAACAGATTTCTTTTGTTAACCTGTACCTATGTTTGTCTCTTCCAAAAAACCTTTCTATGGTTGCCGTACAAAGCGTGCCATCTGAGAAACACAACGTTGCGTCCAATAGGAGCGAAGCATCAGTGGGAAAAGTATAAAAAATGCGGGGAAAATTCATCTTATTTATTATTTGTCGACGCGGACGAAGTTGTGGGCAACAGCTAGTTTATATTAACAGTAGATAGGATAGGACGCATCCGCGGTCTAGTGGTTTTGAGCGTGGCGTTTGACTCGGAGGTCGTGAGGTCGATTCCCGCGTTGGAAACATGTTATTTCCAAGTTTGGTTAGGACAATGCAGGCTGATCACCTGACTGTCTAACAAGTAAGTTGATCCATGCGTCGGATGGGCATGTAAAAAATCGGTCCTGCGCCTGATCCCTTGCCAGTCGTGTCGGTCTTCCGTCCCACTGGGTTATGAGAATGAAGGAATAGAAAGTGCTCTTGTGCACTGCGCACACACTTGGGCACTATAAAATTACTCCTGATTAACTGGCCTGGTTTCAATGAAACTTGCTATCGTCACCAAAACCGGTGTGGGAGTTATTATTATTATAATAATATCTATGGACGCTTCACACCACGTCAGTCTGGCCCCGTGGTAAGTGAAGGACTTGTGTTACGAGTACCAGACAACGGAAATATATTAAAGACCCAGGAACATCGAAAAATTTTTGTTCCGTCGGCGGGATTCGAACCCGCGACCCCCGGCGCTGACAACACGCTCAACCACTGAGCCACAGAGGTCGTCATAACTAACTAACTAACTAACTCCGCTGGCTCAGCGACCCGAAGTGGATCTTGGCCTCCGAAATGAGCTTCCGCCATTGAACCCTGTCCTGCGCTTCCTCCTGCCAGTTACTGACTTGAAGGTCACGCAGGTCAGCCTCAACAGCATCTCTCCAGCGATACCTGGGGCGCCCAACAGGACGACGTCCTGTTGGACGGCCCTTATACGCTCTTTTTACCCCGCGATCCTCTCCCATTCTTTCCACGTGACCCAGCCAACGGAGTCGGTGAGTAAATTATTATATTATAGAAAGGAAAGCACGTACTTGTTTTTGGGCGAATCGTGAGAGCTGTGACTAGAGCTGGAGCTGGACGATGAACTCGACGACGACGACGAACTTCTAGACCTGCTGAAGACAAACACAGTCATGATAATAGGTTTGTTAGGAATTTAATGTAATACTATCAGAGAAGTTGATTCCTAGGCAGATGGCGGACCTAAGTAATTTGGTCGCGTTAAGTCAAACCCATCCGACCTATCACAGCTAACATTGCCGACCATATGATGTAGGTCCGTCAATTGCCTAGGTATCAATTTCCTCGATGGTACATTAGTAATGTGACCGAAGTGAGAATGTATTTAAAACAAAATATATAATGGGGTATCCATTCAGAATAATATTATCTTTTGCTTGAGCGGAAACTTCCCAGCTGCAAATGTGTTTACAAATTTATTTACTTTATTTATTTTTACCTTTTTTTGTTTTTAGTATCTGTTGATATCCCGTTCTTTTCGCTTTGCTCCGCCTGGGCTTTGGAGTTTTCATCATCTTTTGGTTTTTCTTCACCATCTGAAAGTAATTAAACAAATGTGATAGTAAAAAGTGGTTTAATATCATGGGTCTTGGTTCCCTGGTTTCTGAGATTTTTGCAAGAATTTATCAATTTACTATAATGTACTCGGGGAATCGAGACAGTAGCGGTCATTGACTCCTTGTCAAAAAACTTGTCATTTTCTATATAAACAGCGATTGACAATAAAGTGTCAGATGTTCCTAGTCTAAGGGCGATATCGTATTTTGCATATTCGATGTGAACTGAATATGAAGCATATTACTTCGAGCTCATAAAAAGTTGGAGATTATCATACTAAGAGTTACCAAGAGGTTTTCCGATGAATCTGTAATAATCTGTGTCTTTATAAGAGGTCAATTTTATTCTTAAATATTTTAGATACAGTGCGAGCATTTTTCATTTAGCGCCTAGACTAAAAAGGTCAATGACTGTACTTGAGTACAGTATAGTGTTTTTGTTTGACTAAACGACAAAACATTAACTAATAAACAACTCTGTTGAATACATAAACTAAAATCAAAACCTAATCCTAAACCTACAATAATGTGTGAACAATATTTCAATATTGTACAATTTATTTTACAAAGATTGAAAGGCGCGGCAATGTTCAATATTAACCCTAAACCGTAAATAATATTGCACAATATGTAATATTGGGCAATAAAATTGATCGTCCAGGGGCCCACTTAGACAAGCAAGTGTTAGTATTCACCTTGTTTGGAGGAGTTGCCCTGTTCCTCGTCGCTGCCCCACAGGTCGTACTTGGACAGGTCTGCCTCGTCTCCTGACTCCTCCTCCTCATCCTCAGCCCTCTGCTCGCCCTCCTGAGAGGCTGACGGCTTGGTCTGCAACAATAAACAGGTACCAATATATTTTATTTTCTTTTCATATTCAATAACCTAAGTTTTATCAGCAAAATGTATCATAATATACTGTTGAATATTAAAGTATTTTAAAGAAAACTTGTAGCACAAAGTCGTAAAATGGATAATTTTTATTGTTTACTTTTTAAGTCAAAAAATGAAATAATAACTTTTATTCTTTGAAGTTCTACCAAATACTGATGATACTGCCGGCAATTTCGTTGCACAACAAATTTATTGAAAGCATAAGGCTGCCTTCACATTCGTTTTAGTATAGAAGTCGCGCGGCTGCCGCACTACTAGCGACTTAATGTGAAGGCAGCCTAAAAGAATGTAAAAATTTGCTATGAAAACTTTCTTTAGCACGATTCAAAGTAACTATATCCATCTGAATTAATATCATGTTAAAAGCATTCAAAATTTACATCATACAAACCTTTCTACATCTTTTCCTTCCCTCGCCTTTGCTGGGCTTATCAGGCTGTTTCACTGTCAACTTAAGTCTATTCAACATAATCGGCTTCGGTAGCGCGAAACTTTTGAAATTGCCTATTACTGGTGCATTTTCATTTAAATTATTTGCACCCTTTTCGTCGCTTTTCAGATTTAAGTTTAACTTGTTGGACAAACTCATCGGTAGTACGACTGGACCGGGATCGAAAATGTCACTTAGAAACGGCGTGTCACCAGTGTTACCGTCCATCTTCTGGATTTGCTTCTCCATATTATCGTCCGGATCAGATTCCTTCTCCCAGTCTTCGTCATTGGTTAAATTTATTGTTTCAACTCCAGTATTGGTATTCTCCAAATTTTCAGTCCCCACTTGCTGTGAGTCGTTTTTTGAGTTTGATTGGGGTTGATTCAACTTTTGCAAGGTTTGTAAAGCGAGAAAAAGAGTGTTAGCATTTATGCCTGATAATAAACTAGATAAGTCGAGCTGTGGAAGCTCTACTGCTGGCTTCTGCTGTTGGTTGTTTTCAACTGGATTGTTTTGAACAGTATTTGGGATATCAGTATTATTCTGCTCTGGAGGACTTATATTTTGTTCTGTTTGCTCAACATCTATTTGCCTTTTCACATTTTTATGTCTTTTATTATCTGGTTTTATAATAATAGTTTCCAAAACACGGACCTTTTTTGAGAGACTAACATCTTTATCTTTAGGCATAGGAATATCACAGGTTTTAATACTTTCGATTTCTTCTGATATTTTTTGTATCTCATTATATTCTTCTTTAGGAGGGACTTGTTTTCTTGTTGCTAATTTATTTTTACTTTCTACCGTATTAAGGGCTTTGTTACTAGCTGCATATTCATTAAATGGAATGTTTTGTAGTTTACTAATTAAGGGCGTAGAAGAATTTATGAACTGATTATTATCACTACTGTTATCGAGATCTTTTAATAAACCAAACAAGTCGTTTTGTTTTTCTCTTAAAAACTCTGAGCTTAGCTTATCATTCTCTGGCTTTTGGGAATCACTATTTTGGTAAAGTAAATCAGTAGGACTCTGACTCGGTTGTTTAACTGCCGTGGTATTTTGAGGCGCATTTTCCTTTTCAGCTGGCACTGCTACAACTGAATCCGAAGTATTATAGAGAGCGTCGTCATCATCATCCCATTCCATTTGGGTTTTCTTAATACTTTCGTATGCTTTTTCTTCATCATAGGCTTCTGGACTTTTCTGGACATCACCAGTAGTGTCAAAAATATCCATTATGCTTCTATTATTTGCAGTAGTGCTCGACTGGACGACATCAAAAATTCGAGATGAATTCTCAATTAAAGAAGTGTCAACAGTTTTTGTTGTCTCTGAGCTTTGATTATTATCAAATAAACTTTGATTTTTATCAAATAAACTTTGGATGCCTTTATCAGACGAATGAACGACATCAAAAATTCGAGATGAATTCTCAATCAAAGAAGTGTCAACAGTTTTTGTTGTCTCTGAGCTTTGATTATTATCAAATAAACTTTGTTTTTTATCAAATAAACTTTGGATGCCTTTATCAGACGACTGAACGACATCAAAATTTCGAGATGAATTCTCAATTGAAGAAGTGTCAACAGTTTTTCTTGTGGCTGAGCTTTGATCATTATCAAATAAACTTTGATTTTTATCAAATAAACTTTGCATGCCTTTATCAAAAGATACGTAAGAGTCCATACCTACAAAATTATCGAGATCGTCTTTTGTAAAGTCCACATCTTTTTTAGGAGCTTGGACCGACATGTAGCCCTTTTGCTCAGCACAGTACAAATTTGTAGGAGCTGGGACAGGAGCCTGTTGAACCACTTTATGAGGAGTTAATTCTACTGGTTTTTCAGAGTTGACTAGTTGTTTGTTCTTAGTGAAAGAATTTCCATTTCCCTTGGCCCAAAATCCTTTCTTCTTAACATTGTTTTTAAAGTCCTGATAATTATTTTTAGCTATAGAACCAAGTTTTGTCGGCACATATTCACTTGAACAACCATCTGTATCAAAAGCTGCTGTTGTGGCAATGTTTCTTTGATCATTTCTAACATTCATGTTGTGTAAGTTTGAAGTGTAAATATTACCGGTAACGAGGGGAGACTTTTCTGCAGGTTTCAAAGTATTATATCCAGGATATGTAATATTTGGTACATAATCTTTAGGCTTTGCACTTGTTATTCTTCTCTTATATTTCCTTTTTCCTTTACCGATATCTCCAAATTTTCGAGATCTGAAGTCCACTTCCGCACTATCGTAAGACAGAGACTCCGAGTCTGAATCTTGCGTTGATTGTCTTGCACTATTGAAGTTTATTGGCATTTTTTTAGGTATGTTAGCTTTAACATTACTTTCCTGTTCATCATCTGAATCAGAATAATTTGAGTCCCGACTGTCACGGGAACTGGATCTGTTTCTTTGTCTTTCATCAATTGTACTTGTAGATGCACCTGCTTGCTCTGGTTCATTTTCTCCTCCTCCGAGAAGGAGAGTCTCAACACTCGCACTTTTCTGACGTAAAGCAGATGGATTTTGATTATTACTTTTAATACTGACATTAACATCATCATCATCATCATCACTATCAGATGGAATAATTATTTCATCCGGATTTAAAAGTTTATGAGGTATTTTTGGTTTGACATTAACACTTTTATCAACTGTTTGTGTTGGACATTCGACATCAGCAATAGTTTTTGGAGTTTCTAGATGTGAATCAACTAAACAACCGGTAAGTAGCAAACGCTGCCTCCAAGCAAATATTGTTTTGAAATCTGGAGCTGGTTTATCAAACATGGATTCAAACTTTTCTGTGCTAATCTTGCAGTTGTTGTATACAATAGCAAAAGCTGCAGCTTTTACTCTTTCCTCAATACTATAAATAACTTCAAAAGTTTCTGCAGGAGTGGAGCCAGTAAATTTATAAACAAAGTCATTGTTGGTAGAAGACACTCTGTTTTCCATTACAGGATGTTTAAAAGATGGAGATGTAATATGTTTACTAGTTTTTGAGCCTGTCTCATAACCAGAAGAACCAGCCGGATCCTTATCCCCTGTGCTGATAAATCGTCTTCTTTGCGGGCCATTTGTCTTATAATTTGGAAGCATATAATCTTGCTTTTGATAGCCAATCTGGTTTTGTATTTGATGTCTCCTAAATGCCATTTTTGACAATGGGGGCAGTTCACAGACTGAGCCATCACTGAGGCTGCCGCTTACTTTCTCGGGATCTTTACTTCTGTAAAAGGGAAGGTTTGTGGCGGACACTGGCATTACGGGATCCTTTGCTTCCTTGGACAGCATTGTTGGTGGCAACTTTTTGTTAACTGGTCCTTCAGTGATGCCAACCTGAAGGCAGGAAAAATAATCTCCACTTTAGTGAATATGTGCTTCTAAAATAATATATAACATCTTCTTAGCTTCAAATCCACAAACAGCCATAATATCGTAAGTTGGTTCATGATAACTCAAACAACAAATTTTAATACTGTAGCCGAAATTATTAGCTTAAGTGTACAGCTTCAATAGTATTGTATAACACATGAAGTAATTAGTATACAAATTATCTAGGATATTACCTTATCTTGGGAGTCCGATTTTCGTTTGCGCCTTTTCCTGCCAAATTCATCATATTCGTCTTCAGAGGAAGGTTCTCGTCTCCTGTACTCCACTACACCACGTTCATTGTACCCGCCTCCATAGCCGGTACGCGCCTCGACCTGAAATGGACAGTATACCAGATGTATTACTGTTACTATCACTTGGTGTATCTATACATATTTATAACAAAGTAAACAAAAATATACCTCGCCAAACTTTGGTGCATTGCATACATTGCAAGTTTGTCGCCGGGCCCAGTTGACATTTGCACACTTATTGCATTGCCAATCGTCGGCGTTGAAAAGGCCGCGAGATTTTTCTGCCGCTGATTTCCCGATCTCGGTACCCAGTTTCTTCTTGAAAGCTTTCTGATTAGGACGCTCTTTATTGCAACGATAGCACGAAGTTCTCCGAGCGAAATTTATATTACCACAATTTGCATCGCTACATATCCAATCTCCGTCGTTCATTTTGTTTTTGGTTATTCTAGTCGCTTGCTAATTATAAAAATGATAAAATATTATCACATCATCACTAATAAGCCAGGCTTTATTCATAATATTAGCCAAATTACAATACACATGTAAATAAAAGGTAATGGTGACGGCAAAGTTACTTTCAAAGAAAACCAAACACTTTGCAAGAAAAGTGATTAGGTACAACAAGCATTCAAGCTTCAGTTCATTCTAGCCATGACATAACCATAGACAATAACTCTTTCTTGTTTCCGTTTTTCCACAGATACATTACCATCCGGTAAGATATAACACTGCACACATGCGACACACTGCACTGCAGTGTGTCGCGTCACCATAGTTGTGTGCAGTGACTGCACACACACACACACACACACAATAGGTATCTTTTACAAAAATCAATTCATTGACGTCTGACGAGTGACGACCGATTGATTTGATTCATGGACGACCTCTGTGGCTCAGTAATCAGTTGATGGGCTGTTGCCTGTTGGTAGCTCAAGCCGGGGGTCGCGGGTTTGAATCCCGCCGAAGGAATACGCTGTACGAGGCGTATACAGTTCGACAAGGCTGTTTATGAACGTGGCGAGAAAAGGAACTAACGCTTCTATAGTTCTATCATACAAAAACGTCATTTTTGACAGTTCTCCTTACCAGCAGCAGCGCCCATTGACAGTTTGCCACATTCATAAAAAGCCTTGTCGGACTGTAGCGGTCGGTGGCCATATGCACAGTAGATAAAAATAAAATAAGTCAACTTTGACAGCTGACAGACGACGATTTCGAATTTGACAGCTGTATTTGACAGTTTCATACTTTGTTTTGATGAAAATATTAATTATTGTTCCTTTTTGGTATTGAACAAAACCAGATTTCGCTATAATATTATATCAATTGGTACAAAAACATGTCTGAAAACGTAAATATTGATATACCTGCAGGGGAGATGAATGCCACAGTAGATAAAAGAGGTTTACAAAAGTATGTTACAGAGATAGAATTGTAAGTTTTACTAACAATTTATTGCAACGTGGAATTATTTTGCTTCGCCGTGTGTGGTTTGCAATGATTTATTTGCCTTTTTCATAATTCATATTATAATTTATTATTTTTATCTTAAAAAAATAAAAGCACAACATTCAAAACCTGACTACAATATCTCTATGCTGACTACAGAATTTTTTAGCTTGTGTTGCCTGGGCTATTACAAATCTGTTTACAAATTACACCTCAATAAAAATAGTTTAGGAGTGACAGTGGAATATAGGTACATACATACATGCAAATTTATTACCCTTCCAGGCTTATTCAGATCAAAAATATGTAAAGTTACAACTTCCACTACATCAATGTTTTATTATGCACATAATATTATAAATGTTCATTTAAAACATTTATACCAAGAACTACAACTTACAGTAATTAAAATTTTTTATTAGTCTGTAGAATTTATTGCTATTATCCATCTAAATAAGAAGTACAGAAAATCAATTCCATGTTAATAAAATATCTTTCAAGCTTTCTTTAGGAGCTCTTTATTTTATGAAGAAATGATTATTATTATTTAATTTATTATAAAAAGAAGAAGAGCTAATACTTCTATTTTATTAATTAAATTGCTTGAAAGTTTTTTATGTAAATTTATGATATACCTATATAACATTTGCTTTAGTATTTATTAGGTGTGTTTGTTTATATATTTTTCAGGATTTTTTTATTGTTTGGGCCATTTATTACTCACCATTTTATTTTCAGCTTAATGGATTTGTGCCTTTGCCAATTGTTACAATTTGATATTACATAATATTTAAACGATAATAAAATATTTTGCCAATATGTTTCAGACTGTTACAAAATATTCGCAATGGTGCTGGTCCAGCCTTGGTTATGGGAGCCCTCTCAACACGCAGGCCATGGACACAATTTGTAGCCACAGAGAACTTCAAGGTATTTAAAAGTTTAAAAATACAAATAGTATTTTTGGAATAATATTTTTAAATGTTATGCCACGATTTTCAGTAATTTAATTGAAGTAGAGAAGTCATTTCTAAAAACTAGAATATAACTCCTGTCCCATATTTTTCTTTCTAATTTACAATGAAGGTGGCAGCAGTATTAGGTTTGTTGTTGTTTCAGCCTCCAGCATCCTTGCCGAGACTAACAAGACGATTTTACCGAAATGTTGAATATTTTCAAGCAAATTACCTGATTGTCTTCCTTGGACTTTTTGCTTATTGCCTGTAAGTATTAAAAGTTTGTTTTAAAATCATGACATACACAGAAAGTTACAAAATTATATTCCAATAGAGCAGAGACACTTTATTTCCTAAGAAACTTTATAAAATTTATAATTTTAAGAAATTAAATCTTCATTTCTAGGATCACTTCACCACTCCTTCTAATTGCTATGGTGGCAAGCTTCTTTGGATACCGAAAGTTGACATCGGGACCAAATACATTGAAGGTATCTCAAAGTAATAACTGATAATAATAATTTGTATTTTTTCTTTAAACTTAACTGAATAGTGGAATTAAATGTTAGTCCTTAACTTCTCACAATTTTACATAATAAATTTTTTATTTTTTTTCAGCCCAAGGTAGGTTACTGTAGTGTAGGTAATTAAAAATTCTTATACCAGTTGGTTTAATATGTGAGTAATAACAATAATGTTAAATGATAACACAAAAAATCTAGGGTCAGGTTTCATATTTCAGTGCAAGTTTAGTACTTCTTAGGTTTGAATTATTTTGTTAAATACATTTCAGCAAGGATTAGGTATCTATCCCAATCTAACTTTACAGGTGTACACTGCACTCATATCTAACTCATATTATAAGAACTCTTAATATGCAAACCTTATGTACCTTTACATATTTAATCATATTCCATTTCTGCACTTTTACCCCCTTCCTTATGTACTAGAAATATTTATAAAGGGTCTGCTGTCTTCGACTTTGTAGGTATAGTTATCCACTGTATAAAAAATACTATTGGTATAAAAGGGGTTATGAGGTTGCTCTATATACAATCGGG
This sequence comes from Cyaniris semiargus, assembly GCA_905187585.1. Lineage (NCBI taxonomy): Eukaryota > Metazoa > Arthropoda > Insecta > Lepidoptera > Lycaenidae > Cyaniris > Cyaniris semiargus. Next base: position 6,813,387 of record LR994554.1, on the reverse strand, counting down.
TTCAAATGTAGTGCTATCACAAAACTACCGACGATATTATAATAACTTTACAGATTGGCAATTGGGAGTTGAGTAAGACACAACAGTATGGTGTGGCAGCTGGCTGTTCAATGGCACTGTGTTGGCTGGCGGGCGCGGGGGCAGTTCTCTTCTGGGTTCTAGGTAAGTTATAAGTTTAATAACCTGTTATTACGACCAGGCATCTGTGATTTATGGCTGTAATAGCCAACAGTCGTTAAATACGACACAAAAATATCATATTCTACTACAAAAATACTCGTAATCCCATTGTGTTATTTGTAACACTCATCGACCATCGTTATAAATCACTGCGCAATCGAGACGTCGTTTTATGCTCTTACTAATAACTTTATAGTGTTACAATAGAGAAAAAAATTCAAGAGAGCTTTTTTAGGGTTCCGTACCCAAAGGGTAAAAACGGGACCTATTACTGAGACTTCAATGTCTGTCCGTCTGTCTCCAGACTGTAACTCAAGAACCGCTATAGCTAGACTTCTGAAATTTTCAGTTTGTGTATTTCTGTTGCCGCTATCACAACAAATACTAAAAACAAAATAAAATAAATATTTAGGGTGGGTCCCATACAACGTGATTTTTTTGGCCTTTTTTGCTCGTAATCAATCAAATGGTGGCAGGTAGGCACTTGAAATACTCACAATATTCTTAATTATATTTGTACTTTAATAATTAATAATAAAATTAAAATAAAATAAATATTTAAGGGGGGCTCCCATACAAAAAACACAATTTTTTGCCAACTTTCGCTCAATAACGGTACGGAACCCGTCGTGCGCGAGTCCGACTCGCACTTGGCCGATTATTTTATATGTCTTCACTAGTGCAGCACTTTTCGTCATACAATGAAATATGTTTTTTTGTATGACGTATTTTGTATTTTCATTTGATATAATAGATGTTTGACAGTCAGTGAAACCAACTTCTCGGTTACAGGTGCTACAGTTACCGTGGTGGCTCTGCACGCGAGTTTCTTCGATGCGGAAACGTTGCCCGTGGCTGAGGACCAGTTCCCTATGATCGAGCAAGTCTGACACCACCACGACCTGCCCCTGTTCCTCCCACCAGCAGCTTCCGTACACCGAGCCTTGTGATACGAAAATATTTGCTCTACTAAGCACTTAACATTATGTAATTAAGTATTTAAGTCTGTATATGTACCCTATTAATTTATTAAATATAATTGATTAATAAAATTAATAAGTACTTTCATTAGAATCCTAAATATTACTATTTTACAACAACACTACGTAAATAAAAAATATTAAATAATTAAAAATAACTTTAATAACTCAAGAGTACATAAAATTCACTTGTTTTATGCAAAATCTGCACTACAGCATCTTAAAATTTGGATTTATATTATTTCTATATCTTATATCAAACTGTTTCACAAACCTAACAAATATCAATACATTATTTTTGTTACAAAATATCAGGATAAATAGTTCCAAGACTCCCAGGGGGGCTCCTATATCTTGAATACTATAGGAAGGTAAATTCAATATAATATCAATAACCATATCAATGGGCACATATTATAAACTATTTTATTATGTAGTGTCTGATTGATTGATCAATTCATTTTTAAAGAAAGCACACAATATATTATGCAATGTTATGTGTATGTCGCAGTCATCTGGTTGAATCTGCTATATAATGACTAGCGAATTCATTGACTGAAACCATATGAATTACAGTTAAAGATTTGATGAGATGGCCTTTAGTCATTCAATTAAATTCATCAAGCCCCATACAGTCACCGGCGTCTGAGACACAATAGAATATCTATTGTGTCTCGTTTCCCACGATCGACGGGTTAATAGTTTCATTTAATGAATTCGCTAGTCATTAAATCAAATACTAATACTGCAAAATATATAAAGTAGTCATCTAGTTGAGTTGGCCAGCCAATTCAAAACCTAACCCTGCTTACAAACTCATTCTAAAATCATAATAATATTATTATGTCCAATTTTTTTTTGTATTATTTATGCTAGTATCATTATTTGTTGGTACGTATATTGATAAACAACTGAAATTTCCATAGCAGTTAGCAGTTCCTGATTGATAGGTTTATATTCTCAGAATACAGAAATAATATTATAGTCTTGAATGGCTAGATGACTATGTTATAAACGCAACAATAATATTATTGTCTTAAGCAACTTTAGTGCCAACTGACATCAATTTACTGTTTTCAGTTAATTTAAACAATAATTTTAATTAAGTCTTGGTGTAAATATAGAATCAAATGAAAATCTATACTAATAAGGCCCTTCGCCGCCGTATACAGCTAACCAGACATTTAAAACATTACTCCAAGTCTAAGGGGCATTAAAATGTATTATAACATTGATTAGGAAACAGACATAAAAATCACAAACATCTAGATTCTAGGACATAAATTTTATACTATGCTAGGAAAAAGTTATGCAATAAACTTAAAAAATATGTTTTACAAATAATAACTATGTCAAAATAACGAATATAACAAAATATAAGGAAATATGAATATTATGTGGACTGAATATTTTTGTCATGTATAATATAAAAAAAAAAATATTTGTCTCTATTTCAGAAATAGCAGTTTCACAATAAAATCTGTTAGTCACAATAACATTTTATAGAAGAGAAATATTAAAATGTAACAAGAAATAACATCATTACTTCCATTTAGAAACTCTAAAAATATAAAAAGCAAGTGATTAGAAAAATATTTTTTTATCGTTCTGTTGCAAAGTTTTTAGGATACCTATAATAGTAGTTTTAAATGTAAATATCAATATTATGTGTTTATGATCTATTTCTTATGATGAAAACTAAGTTTTTTTAAAATGCAATAAAATATAGTTTTATTTTACTATAACAATAATTATTGTGTATTAAATTTTATTACACAAAAATGTCATAAAATTTTTATATCCCCTGGAAGACGAATATAAGGCTTAAATATTTTCAGTCATAACTATCTAGGTATATACACGTTCAGACTTCATTTTTATTGTTTGCCTATAAAAAATTATGGCAAGTATAATATATTTTAAATAAATATATTTTAAACAGGCATAACTAAATAACATAGTAGAAATCACAAAGTAATACCATTATTGATCTTATTCAGTTCCATGTCTGCTACGAAGAGGATTTCGTTCCATTTATGGGACGGAGTATGAGGGGGAGTAGTCACTCCTAAATCAGAAGTGGGACTTCCCATTGTAAATTCCAGCTTCCTCTTAGATTTCCCAGCGTACACATGGCACGGTGTCAACTGATGTTGTGATTTTATAACAGATAATGGTGTTATAGGTGAAGGTGTATACATAGCCCTCTCAGACTTTTTCATTTTATATGGTCCAACATATTTAAATACTGGTTTTTTTAATATTAAATTACCTGAAACTTTTTCTATCAAGCCTATAGATATAAAGACGTTAGCTATGTCATAGAGCCTTCTCACTTTTGATTTATGTTGACGATCTAGTTGCTCCGGAGACAGAGTCGATTTGTTCTTATTTGATGTGTCAATAAGTACACTCACAGCCATTTCCAAGTTTATTAATGTGTTCTGAAAATAAATTTTATTAATTAAAAATATATATCCGACATTACATCATAAAATATGAGATCGATAAGAATTCTCACCGGAGGTTCCACTAAAAATAGCATCAGAAATCTTTGAGCCAGAACTCCTAATGTTTTGTGTTTTGGAGCGGGCGGCTTGGGGGCTTTCCCACGGAGCGCGTCAGATAATCTCAAATGTTCACCTTCCTTTTTTAAAATTTTGAGAAAAGTATTCAACCTAGCTCCTCCATGCCAAGAATATGTGTTTTTTCTTTTGTGCACTGCACATTGCATCGCTTCCAAAATATTGATTATGTCATACATGCGTCGCTTCTCTACTCCCAGCTGAGCTGCAGTACTGTCCAACTGTAGCTCCACCGTGCCATGTCCATGCAACGGATACAAGTTTAAGAATCTGTAAAAAGAATCAACGGTTGTAATTAAATCGACTTGTATGCTCGTAAGCAAAACAAAAATGTTGGTTACTCACTTGTCACACAAGATTTGCAAGGATTTCTCTTTCCTCTGCACCGTGCTAGGCGGTGGCGTGGGGTAGTGTAAAGCGACATTTGTCAACAGTTTTAAGTTTGCCGTGGGAGACACATAGCTTGTTGAATTAGTAACTTCAGTTAATACGCAGCGTTTTGGAGTAGAAGTTATGTTATCATCTTCAAACATTGTGCGCTGACATTATGCATTTGTCGCGTAAAATAAACACTCGCGCACTTTGTGACAACTAAGATTTAAATCAAGCAGGCTTTTTATATAAACATTTCTAAGTTTTGTTCACTTGATATTATTAATAAAAATAAGGATAATAAAAACTTGTCTAAAATTAATAACCTATCAACAAACAACTTTGACAGAAGTTAGCAAATGCGCGCGACCAAAGAGCGGGCTCCTAGACAGAAGTCAAACCACACTCCACCTTTTTCAAACAGAAGACGTCGTCCCAATCCCAAAGTAAAAAAAAAGTAAAATAGTATATCATTCTCTTTCACTCTCATTAGTATTTTTTATCTTTCTTCCACGGTCCTAATTGCTAGTTGCTACTTGCTAGTTGCTACAGCTCGACAAGGCTTTAAATGGTGATTATTCTTTGATCATAGATAATACAATACAGCTCGACAAGGCTTTAATGAACGTGGCGAGAAAAGGAACTAGTCTACTATATTATATATTATATATTATATGTTACGCTCAAAGACCGAAAACGCTCAGTGAGCGAAAAAATGGCTCACAATGCGTTGTGGTCATCGTGAAACGGTAACTGGCCTGGTTTCATCGAAACCAGAGTGCCCTTGTGTATTGCGCACACACTTGGGCACTATAAAAATTACTCCTGCGTAACTGGCCTGGTTTCATGGAAACCAGAGTGCTCTTGTGTATTGCGCACACACTTGGGCGCTATAAAATTACTCCTCCGTAACTGGCCTGGTTTCAGAATGCGTCGTGGCCGTTTTCATTAGGGCCACAACACGAATTCGCGTCGTGGCTGTTTTTAAATGCTCAGAACGCGTCATGGCTTTTCTCGATTATAACAACGCGATGTGGTCGAATAGCACGTCAGCCACGAGTCACGACACGAATTTCGCTATGTGGTATTTCTGTGATTACCAGAACGCGTCGTGGCCGTTTCATTAGGGCCACGACGCGAATTTCGCGTCGTAGCCGTTTCACGATGACCACAACGCGTTGTGAGCCATTTTTAACCGACTTCCAAAAAGGAGGAGGTTATATGTTCGGCTGTGGATATTTTTTTTTATTATTATTTTTGTATGTTCAACGATTACTCCGCCGTTTGTGAACCGATTTTCAACATTTTTGTTTTGTTCTATTAGGTTTCCCTCCAATTTGGTCCCATTTTCACAAAAGTGGTGATCTGATGATGGGATCCATGAGTAATCGAGGGAACTCCTCAAAATTTATATGGAAACATATGGTGATTTTGGTTTTATGAGAAGTATCCTAAGCATATGCTACCAAAACGCAAGATTTTGCACCAAGGTATACTATGGTTCCGAAGATACTAAGAGAACTCCGGATTCCTTATAGATACAAGTTTAGGGGTTTAGGCGCTGTTTTAAGAACTGAAAGCATATGCTACTATGCAAATTAGATTCATCATCATCATCATCATCATCATTACCACGTCAGGGTCACCAGTGTCACATGGTTGTATATGGATACAATATGCCCCCTCAACACCATAATTATATCATCACGTTATGTCCTTATAATAATTGGTACTTTTCATAGCGATTTTAATAAAAATATAATGTTGTTTCAAAATAAATGATTCAAGTTCTAAGCGATTTATGTACCACAAAATTGAACATAACAAAGTCAACCTTAACTCCAGAGCGTAAGGCACACATTTGACATTACTTTTGAGATTCGAAAGAAAAAAGAGAAGTAAGTTGCTTCGATAGGTACTCACTACACTAGTTTAACTATTAACCCATCAAGCCCAAGCGGCACCCAGCTGCCGCATAACAAATAAAAATCTATTGTGTCTGCGATTCCCACGATCGCGGTAATAAATTGAACCCTTAGTATGAAAATACTTACATAGGAAAACAATCTACATCGTAATAGGAATAAGAAACACAATCGCATTGAGTGTGACTCTTAACAAATTGTAATAAGATACGTAGAATATACGCGATGGTTTACTAGGTAACTAAAAAGAGTGAAATTATTATTTTTAACAAAAAATTAAAACCGACTTCCAAGGTAAAAACAATAATAAAATCCTTATAATATGAACTAAAAAGTATTAAATAATGTTTCTTATCTAATAGTGCCTTTTTCCGAATTCGGCTAAACCTCAACTATTTCTGTACTCAATCTTCATAATTTTGAAGTCGGTGCCAGTTCCAAAAGTTTCAAATACCTATTCTGTCAGAGAACTGAAGATTCAGCTATATCTGGTACCGACTTAAAAATGATGAAGATTGAGTACAGAAATAGTTGAGGTTTAGCCGAATTCGGAAAAAGGCACTATTAGATAGGAAACATTATTTAATACTTTTTAGTTCATATTATAATTTCGCTCACTGAGCGTTTTCGGTCTTTGAACGTAACATATATACCCTAATCTGTGAGGAAGTTCTATCGACTATCATTCAAAAACGTCATTTTTGATATGTCTTTGACAGTTCTGCTGTGTCTGAGTGCTGACTGCTGAAATTTTAAGTATTTTCATAGAAGAAAAGTAAAACGCGAATATATCACTGAAATTCTCGCGTCTACCTTTTCGATTTTAATCGAAGAGGTACCATTACTTTATCTAGGTATGTTAGGTACTAAAAGAAATTCTATTTAAAAATATTTTGAGTCATAATATCTCCGTAGTATTTAAATAAATACTGAATCAATTCTAAGGAAAATATCGTAATGTAAGTACATACAGTTTATATTTTGTAATTTAATTAATTAAAATTACGCGTGATACTAGAAACTAGAATCATAATGATTTCTTAAGTTTACGCGAGTATCACTCATGATATTACAAGGAAACACTTACGGATTTACTTCGCGGAGTACTTTTACTAATCCCGACGTTTCGGCTGCTTTACAGCTGCCGTGGTCACGGGTGGACTGAGGTGACAGGCGTCCAATTCATTGAAGTTCTTCAACTAACCGAAGACTCATCAATTTTTGTTTGCGTTCCGATCTACGCAGAACGAACTCACAGTGTCTTGAAGCCGAGGTGTCCTAGATTTGTGCTTTAGTTTGTTTATCACTGGATCCCAACTAGATGGCAGCACCCAACCATCTTCCCGGTTAAAATTAGGGTGTTTTTTTAATTTCTATGGCCTCGCGTATCATTCTTGGGCGGTATCTTGATTCTTTTGCCAGTACTTGTGGCTTATCAAATCTTATGTAATGGCGAGGTTGATCCAGTGTGTGTTCACAAATTGCGGACTTGGTGTTCCTACGGTGTTTGACATCTGCAATGTGTTCCTTGATGCGGGTTTTGATGGCCCTTTTGGTTTGCCCTATATAAGAGAGGCCACAATCACAGTCAAGTTTGTAGATTCCTGCATCTTGAAGGGGTAAGTTGCATTTCACTGATTGTAAAAATTGGCTGATCTTTTTGGGCGGCTTAAAGTATGTTTTTATTGAAGCTTTCCTTAGAATATAGCTAACTTTATCAGTGACTCCCTTTATAAATGTTAACACTGCAGGTAATCTCTCAACTGTTGCCGGCTTCACTCGGTTGCTGCTCTGTTTGCGTGGTACCCGAAGCTTATTGTTGCGTAGAACTTGTGCAACATGATGAAGCTTGGTATCCAAATGCTGTTAATCGCAGATTCCTCGCGGAGAGCAATCTGCGATGCGAGGAATCTGAGGAATCTGCGATGATTGATTGATGATTTTTACCATCAGTGAAATGCAACTTACCCCTTCAAGATGCAGGAATCTACAAACTTGACTGTGATTGTGGCCTCTCTTATATAGGGCAAACCAAAAGGGCCATCAAAACCTGCATCAAGGAACACATTGCAGATGTCAAACACCGTAGGAACACCAAGTCCGCAATTTGTGAACACACACTGGATCAACCTCGCCATTACATAAGATTTGATAAGCCACAAGTACTGGCAAAAGAATCAAGATACCGCCCAAGAATGATACGCGAGGCCATAGAAATTTAAAAAACACCCTAATTTTAACCGGGAAGATGGTTGGGTGGTGCCATCTAGTTGGGATCCAGTGATAAACAAACTAAAGCACAAATCTAGGACACCTCGGCTTCAAGACACTGTGAGTTCGTTCTGCGTAGATCGGAACGCAAACAAAAATTGATGAGTCTTCGGGTAGTTGAAGAACTTCAATGAATTGGACGCCTGTCACCTCAGTCCACCCGTGACCACGGCAGCTGTAAGGCAGCCGAAACGTCGGGATTAGTAAAAGTGCTCCGCGAAGTAAATCCGTAAGTGTTTCCTTGTAATATCAACTAGAATCATGTCTCATGATGTTTATGTGTGTAATACCTGCCTATAACAAATTTGAAATTATACCTATTTTAGTTTAAAAAAGTGTAGGTATTGTATGGTGTTGTAATAAAATATATTTGTATGGGGTTAAGCAACAGGGCTTAGCAGGTTGTTGACTTGTGGATCACAAGTTGTGATCCAGACAATTTATGCATAAATTTATTATTTCAAGACTTTGTATGTATGTTGTTACAATTTTTATATGTTGAAGTTTTATTCTAGCTGGTATATTCTAGCCTAACAAAGGCTAGAATATACCTAGAATAAAAAGCTTGTTTTTATTTAAGACTAAGTGATAACTTTTTTTTTTCAGAATTAGTTTTAAACCTTTTAACCATGGAAAAGCTGTCACAAGAGGACCAATACTTTTTAGCACAAGTTGAAGAAGAACTCAAAGACAGATATACTGAAAAGGATGAGGAATTTATGAAAGTATTTAACTCTGAACCATCAATTCCACCAATAATGGAAAACTGGTATCCACCATCGGGTCGTAGAAATAACTTCAGAAGAAACAATACTTATGATCGGTCCAATAACAGCGACCGGGGCTACTATCGCAGGGATGATGGTTACCGCAGCAACAGGGACAGGGGCCAAAGTAACTATAGTGACCACAGACGTGGCTACAATGACTATGAAGATGACAGGCACAGTGGCTATGGAAAAAGGCGGCGTTATTAAGATTTCCCGAGTATTAAGACCACTTGTGAAGTTTATACACAGGTCTGCTCTATTTCATTATAATTTGTAAAAAGGACTTATGTAAAAATAAAGACAATTTATTTTTTCAAAAGAATATATTCTCAGTTATTATGGCTTTGATTTATATTTTTAACAACTTAGAAATTACATAATAGATCATATGAAAGTAATACAGCTACAATAATTCAAGATGGAAATAATTAGAACAATAAATAAATATTAAACTTCTCGTTGCTACTTAACAATGTTATAATAATTATTAACAATTAATTATGCCGATATAATTCTGAACCACTTCTCTCTTCATTGAAAATATTTTAAAAAAAGCAACCGGGTTGCGAGGACAGTATACTGTAGGTGCTTAGCTTCAACATTCATCTCTAAAACAGGTCTAGGCTAGATCATATATTCAAATCAAAACTGCTCACTAAATTAATACTACATATTTTATAGTTTCCTCTAGTGACACTAAAAAAATAATTTATATTCTCACAAAAATTGTCAGCGGATAACATAGCGGTAGTTACATTCCAGCCAAAAATTCTGAGTATTTTATTGGTAGGATTACTTTACCCGATACTAAACAGATCAAAGCTATAAGATATGTAGGATATATTCTGAATAGACCAACCTCTAACAAATCTTTAATACATGTATACAAGGTGCATTTGGTAATCTTCGTCTTAGCTACATATTGCACATTATTGTTATCGTATAGGAGTTCGGGAGGCCGGCTGCTCGTAGTACGATCGGGAATATGTAGCACCAGGCTAACCCTCGACACTCAGGCAGCGAGCACAGCCGTGGTAAGCGAAAGTAATATATTCACTATGCAAAACGAGTCTAACTTCTGCATAATCACATACATTATAAACACGATTAACTAAAATGGCTCATGCCATACCAGAATCTAAAGCAACTCCAGTACATTTAAGCTTAAACCGTCGCCTCCGTAAGCACGTAATATTACATTCGATACATAAATTAGTACAACCAGATTAAATCTGAGTAACATCATGCTAAGTGACAAAATTACTAAGCACAATGACGAGTACATCGATCAAGCTCTCTAAGAACTACTCAATAAATCTTCACTAGGTAATAATATACTGTATCGGCTACTCATTTCTGTACTGAAGCGTTACACCATATAAAATATCAATACGCTCCCATTTAGAAATACATATCCGATAATAATCTACGCGAACATACCGTTTGGCGTTAACGTTCCGACTAAAAACTATAATTTAAAGCAATATTTCATTTTTACTCGATTCGGTTAACTACAAAATATCATATTAAATTAAAGAGTCACACACTCCGGACAGTAAAATGCAATCATAAAATCAAATCACAGCGAAAGTGTAACACGAGCGATGTCCACTAACTTAACACGACTAACATACAGACACAACAACTTAACACGCGCAGCGCCGGCGCCAAACTGAACATGTCCGTCCGCGCGGGACGCTAGGGGCGCGCTAGCCACATCGAGGCAACACCAATACGGCGCCTAAACTGTAAACCTCTACGTAACGTACGATTTCGTTTTAAATCATTACAAATATCTAAATTTCTTAACAACAATGCACAATATAAAATTGAATTGACACGTTAGTCGGGGGTGGCCCTCGCGACATACGATCGACAATTGACTAGGATTCAATGCACTCTAGCACGCTGCGCGCCGCCATTGGTCGAGTTTCAGTACGTTTGACTAGATGTGCGCGAGCGGGGGCGGGGCTAGTATCGCGTGGGGCGGGGGGCGGGGCCGCTCAGATGAAGGTCCAGCACTCCATGATCTTGACGATGAAGTCCTCGCGCGTGGTGAGCGGCTCGTTGCCGTACGTGGTGCAGCGCTGCGTGCGGCCCAGGTACAGGTCGCCGTCCAGCCACAGACCGAATTTGCCGCTGTACACGTAACAAGTATGTTAGACAAAGTGTGATTTGGAAAGACAACGTAGAACGAGATGGAAAAATTAAACATTTTGGCCAGTAGCCAGATAATGTTAGACTTAGAACTCGTTTTACGATTGTTTAACAAGTGATGAACAGCTTATCCGGATGTTCTGTCGCTATTAGCTTTATACTTAGCGACAGACGAAGCTTCCATTTGAGCTATTCGTCACTAATTATTCGAATTGTAAAGCAGGCTACAAACATAATATTATGTGACGTGTTATACAGAAATAGAAACTATTTAAATCTAAATAATGCAGTTGACATAGGTAACACTAGCAGTTTAGAGATAAGAACTAAGATAAACATTATTCAAATAAACAACTGTACTGTTGTGAGTTGTGGGTGACATACGCTGTTGGTTTCATAACAGAACATTGAGTAAAGTCTAGCCGCTAGCGTATATCTAGACTAGTCAATAAGGCAAAATAAATACTAGGTAATGAGTATATAATATTGTACGCAATAAAACAATATATTTATGAGTGAAAGCTAGTTTAATCAGCCATCCCTAACGTTAACTGCCTCGTGGTCATTAAAGTTGATCGCACATTTGTCCATCCCAGAATTCGATGTATAAAAAGGCGTCACGAAATGCGGATGAATGTGTCCGCACTGTACGCGCCGCATTTCGTGACGTCATTTCATACAACGAATTCTAAAATGCGGCGCGTACGGTGCGGACAAATGCGCGATCAGCTTTAGGGTATCATCTCTCAAGTTTTTACCGACGTTAAAATTTAAAAGCGGTTGGTAAAAACGTGTTTAAGAATAGTAAAACATGCAGTCACAATTCCCGATAGGAAAGTCAAACGCAACTTACTCTCCCGCTCCAATTGATATGTTGTCGTTGCTTCCTCTGATAAAGTACATGTTGTCTCCCGTCCATCCCCAATACTTGAATTTGGTTTTGAATGTTTCAGTTTCTTCTGAAAACATAACACGTATTTATTAGTCGTAATATTGAATTAGATCGGAAATACTGCCACATAACGTGAGCTTATTTAACTATTTCGCGCCAATAGGTAAACGTCTTCCTCTAAAGTACGGTCTTTGACGCTTGCTATCGCCCTATGGCGATCAATAGCATAGCTCATAGAAGCAAAACAACAATATTATATTTATGCGTAAGTAATAAAGACAAGTAGCGATGAGTCAATGACATACGAATTTCTACTTTGCTAGAGAATTTACGCGTTATATGCTACGAGAACTGCTAATGCTAAATAATTCTAGCAGTCGTTATTTGATTTTCACTACGAGGACTGCTAGTTAATGCAAGATCCTATTTTGAACACAGACCAATGAGAGACAAATGGCGCTATACATATAGCCGTAAGGTCTATCGTGTCAATTGTCGTGTCAAAGAGCTGTTATATTTCACGAAATAGCTTCCACATGTCACGATACAGCTGTAATGTCTGTCTGACACGGCATTTGACACGGACCCTACCGTCCCTCTGGTGGCAAATGATTATATCGACAACCATCATTATCTCCAAATTGAAGTCACCTTCTTTCTCCTCCTTCTTCTCTTCTTTATCCTTGTCCTTGTCATCTGCGGGCGTCAGAGAGGGACGACGCTCGTCCTTGACCCGCTGGAAGGAGAACAGCAGGGACTCCCCTGTGCCGTAGAAGTGTTCAGACGGGTGGAACGCGCAAGACGTCAGTGCACCGAATACCTGCAAATAATATGAAATATTGTTTAGGGGGCGTCCACAAATTACGTGAGGTGTTTTTTGAAATTTTCTGACCCTCCCTCCCCCCCTGGTGAGATTTCGTGAGATTTTATTCAACCCCCTCCCCCACCCCCCAATCTCACGTGAGATTTTTCAAAATGTAGGTCTTATTTATTGTTTGACAGTCAGTAGATGTATAACGTCAAAGTATGAACGAAATTATTTTCTTTCAACGGATTAGTGAATGATCTTAATCGCATTACGATTACGCTTAGGCTGCCTTCACATTAAGAGCGCGCTGTGAAACGCTAGCCCCGCCTACACACAACGCTATCCTCCAATCGTGATACAATAATTCCATGAATCGTGCTCCCGGGCAATGTACTTTAGGCTGCAGCTAATAGTGAACAATATCGCGTAACAACTGTTCCCGCATTTTAGCACGAAAGTAAAGGTCGTAAGTCCCAAAACTGTTTTTTGATGATTACTTAAAAACTAAATACAATACTAATTTTTCCTTTAGCTATTATTTTATAAAGTGTGTGATTGTAGTAGTGCAAGTTATTTAATGATAGTAACTCAATAAGTGTAACAGATATTTGTTGAAATGCCCAAAAAGATTCATAATTTCGAAAAATAAAACTATCGAGTCAAAATAAGTGAATCGCGTTTTCCGTTAGCTAAATATCAGATAAATATATAATGATTAAATAATCGTCTTCCGGGATCGTAATACTTATTAGAAAACACAGCAAAATTGCACAGCCCGCTCTTAAGTCGCGCGGCTGCCGCACTACTCGCGACTTAATGTGAAGGCAGTCATTAAATCTTAAGCATATGTACAATCTGTATGAAATTGACCAAAATATTATAATTTTTTTTTGTCTTTAATGAGAAAAAAAATTACGTGAGATTTGCCGAGACCCCCCCTCTCTCCAACATAAGATAAGATGAGATTTGACTCCCCCCCTTAAACACCTCACGTAATTTGTGGACGCCCCTTATATTATGCTGCATCATCTTTTAGTCTCTACTAGAAGACGCCTGCAACTCCTTTGCGCCAAAATTTGTTTATCGAACCGTACCCTTTTCCGGGATTAAAACTATCCTATGTCCTTTCACGGGACTCAAAGTATGTATCTCCATACCAAATTTCAGGAAAATCCGTTCAGTGGTTTTGGCGTCGCATCTTAAGTACTGACCAAAAATACGGGCCTTAGTATTTATAGCGAGGGTTTGCCTCGCATAGCTGGACCTACTTATAGGTTAGCCGATAGTCTACATTTGACTTAGGCTACTCACCAGGGCGGGATTTATATTTTTATGAGTATAGGCCACTTTAATTTTGCCGCCCTTATGTACGAACTCTGCTGCCATCCTAGAACGCTGCCGCCCCCCCTAGGACGCCATAGGACGCTGCCGCTCATAGGCGATGGCCTATACTGCCAATACATAATCCAGAGCTGGTACTCACGTTGTTGTCCGTGTCCTGTATGACGAGCAGCACGGGGCTGTCGACGCGCTGCATCTTGCGGTACATGGAGGCGAGCGAGAACCCGTGCTGGCTGGTGCTGAACGCCAGCGACCACATGTAGCCCTGCGCGCGCGCCGGCAGAACGCTGCATAGCTTCTCTCTGTAAAAGATTCATAGTTTTCATGGTGGAACAGTTAGGGAATTAAACCCACATTTGTATTTTGTGCCCTTCTGCAGAATATAGATAAATGTCTTGACTCCGAGTTCCGACGACTTCTACAACGGATTCAAAGATCCCTACCATGTAATATCCAAGTACTAAGGCTGTACCTAATTCATCGGCCTCTGACTTTCAATAAGGTCAAGCGCACGCTTGCAGTCGTATGACCCTAATGAGTCGATTGTTTGAGGTTGGCGCCAGTGCCGAGTTTCCTGTCGCACAATTTGCGCTGCATTTAGTTGGCTTGTTCTGAGAAACAATTACGCTTGGCACGCGGCACTTTTCATGTGTGGTCTATCGCTATTTGTTATTACATGTTCGGTCTTATATTTTGTTAACGTGTTTCTCGAATTATCTATTTTTGGATAGTATTTAGTGTAGTTATATATTTAGAAGCCCTTGGACATGTGGTGAACCAATTAGCGCCACTGCCCTGGTAGATGGAAAGTAATAAAGCGGGCTTTGGCCTGACTGGGCATACCGCCTCACTCGGTCGGATGATCTTCCTTTGGGCTTCCACCAGTTAGCTTCCAGATATTCTCATTCTAAGGCAACAGTTAAATCCATTATTGTCTTGCCAGACAAGGATACCGGCTTAATAGCAGCCTCTAGCCTAATTTTAACTGACTTCCAAAAAAGGAGATTCTATGTTCGGCCATAGATTTTTTTAAAATAATCATAGAATTAAGTAACGATGATAAATACAAAGATGATCTTCTCATAGCATTCTAAATAACGATACGAGTTCAATAGTCATACTGTATGCAGCAGGCACAGTTAAAAATAACCACAGGAAGTACTGGCGGTCCGTTAGTTAATCAACCGCAAAATGTATACGCTACCTGACGGCTACTTGAGTTACTTTAGATATTATAGAAGATTGTAAAGGTCAATGTAATCGGAGAACTGTTAATTCTTGAGTATATCAGACGTTCAAACTTATGATGTGTTATTTGATTATAATTTATAAAAAATTCTACCCAAAAGGAAAAACGTATTACCATACCGTACAGGCAAAGTTGATAAAAATTTAATTGAAAAATTTCAATGCACAGGTCAGACCCTTAAAGCTAGAAACAAAAAAATTCTGATCCACTGAGAAAGTTTTTAAATATTAAATACTATAAGGTCTACCAGAATCTGATGGCAAAAAGTGAGAAAATAAATTGACTCTAGCAATACCGGGGTAGGTAATTGGAATAAAACATTTTGATCCTTTTTTTTTTTTCTTATAGCGGCTGATTCTGTGTGTTAAACATGCAAATATAAAAATTTATCCAATGATCAAGGATATTTTATGAAAATCTGCTGTCAAAAATTGCCATCAGATTCTGGTAGACCTATACATTTTTCGTGTAGGCGAAGCCACAAAGCAAATTTTCATAGTCAAAAATGAGTATTTATAGTTTGTCGTATGGCAGATCTGAATCATCTTCTGTGGGCGTCGCGACGATGTTTCGTCACGACACGTCACGCCATCGCCATAATATTATAATATCACCCATCTGAGCGATTTAAAAATGGCGACAAAATTTTATTCTTTGGGAAACACAATTAGCCACAGTCCATTCAGAGTTAATTCACTCAAGAGTTAAAAGAGATCCTTATATCATAGCATAATGCTCTCAGAGGCGAAACAGCTTTGCACGGGGTGTACGAATTGCGAATCCAATGGATTATGATACCACTCACGGTATTGCGAAGTTGTAAATATTATTGTCAGAGTCAAACGTAATTATGTCACCGTTGGTGCGGATTTGAATATCAAATGAGATAGACAATAAATGCCGACGCACGTAGCCTCGTCTCGCTGCATAAAACCCAATCAGGGTCGTATTGTTTGTATGCTGTTGTTTCATGTATACTGAAAATATCCTATGTATGAGGTTTTAATTCGGATGGCATACAAGGGTACTCTCTAAATAAAATTTAAGTTACTCTCGCTCTATTTTCTTACTTCAAAAAAATATATATTTTCTATTTTTTTCCCCTGGGCCGCCGATAGACCTCTATAGAAAATATATTTCCGAAAGACCATATTACGGAGTTATCTTATAGTCATATTACGGAGTCCAGACTAGAAACATTCAGTTCACTTAGGGCGAAGCCAAACGAGCGTAATTTGTGAGTTGTGAGTCGCAGAATTTCGGTTCGGCAGAATTCTGCTGCATTCAGTTTCATACAAAAGTCCTGTTTAATTCACACGAGCGTAATTTTGTGAGTCATGATTTGTATGAAAAGATATTTACGCGGCAGAAATTCTGCGACTCACAAGTCACAACTCACAAATTACGCTCGATTGGCTTCACCCTTAGAGTTTTGGCATGTGGAGTAAGTAGTACCAGAAACTTGGCTCTACAAAAGATATTATAATAATTTTATTTGACAACGCGTCTCAATGGTTTCTTCTTCACACCACAAATGGTAGCATCTATAAGTGACTACACTTTCATGTGTCGTCTCGAAGTCTGACGATATCACATCGTTATCTATAGGCGATTGACTTTTGTCACGTCTGTCCTCTCTGACGCGTCAGACGAATTAGGGTCATAACTCATAACGTGCTAGAGCCTGTGCATCGTTTGTCACGTAACACAATATGATATAATTTACTTGCTTCACGTAATACCCAGGTGATACGAATATACATTCAAGGTATACGATAAACAGACTGTGTCACTTTCTCCTATCTTTTTTTTTATTCAAATCTTTTTGCTAAAAGGTTGCACCGTGCAAGTTTCTTGCACCGGATAAGTTCCCGATCCGATCGTAGACCTGACGTACACTTTGTTTTTGTACAATTAAGAAATAGAATATTTTCATTCATTTCATTCATTCTATCATCCGTTCATATCCCTCTCCTCTCCCTCATATCTGTGCTCCACGGTGTACGCTTTCTAAAAGTGTTACTTATTAACCAACTTAGAAATAAAATATTTTCATTCATTCATTCGTTCGTTCGTTCTTATACCTCCCTTCTCTCTCTCTCACCTGTGCTCCATGGTGAATATCTCCGAGGTGCCGATGAGGTCGGGCGGCGAGAACTCCATGTCGACGGAGGCGCCCGACGAGTACAACGCCCGCCGCAGCTCATCGCTCATAGACAGCACCTGATGGGAGGACAACTTTGTTAGACATATTTGAGAATGTTACTTATGTTTATAGTACTTAAGCCAGTGCACGCCTAGCTGTAGTGTAGATTGTATGGTGATGAGATTTGAGAGAAGTCCAATTTTTTTTTCTCAGGATTTTTTTACTATTTTATCCTATGTTATTTTTATTATTTTTACATCTAATTTATTCACATTCATTACTACATTTTAACATACTTAGGCCTATGTTAATTTGTACTATATGCTCTTTGTTAATTACTAGGTCCAATTATTAAGTCTCGCAAATGAACGAATGAAAAAGAACTAAAGCCGTTCTGGACACAATCATCAGTCATCTAAGCTCTTTTAATAGATCATTATAATCTGAGGTTATTATGTATTTTGCACAAATCGTGTTGAATCTTACTTAAGTATCCCAAAAGTTTAGGTATTTTCAACACAAATGTGATGTTTTGTTTTACATACATGCAAATCAGTTGTTGCGAGGTCGGTGCCTTTCAAAATCAAAATGGATTTTTCCTTATTACTTCAATTATGTAGAAGATTATATTATTTTGTTTACGGATCATTTAATTTAAATAAAAGGAAAATAACAGCAAGTCAAAAATTTTAACGTGTGAATTATAAATGTATCATTAAAAATTTATAACAATACAATTACATATTATTATAATTACAAGCTGAACATTAACGTCATAAATAATATTTACTAAGCCCTGCAATTTAACAATAAGAAAGTTTTTTCTTATCGAAACTAGAAAAGTTACAAAAAATTACAATAAGACTCTATCAACTACATTATATTGTAAAGGTTTTAACGATTTCGTTGTACTTTCTGAAGAGTATTGTGTTACAAAGAGAAAAGCGAGTGCTCGTGAATTTAGAAATTCAATACAGAATAGGACCTTTAAGATCCATTAAAACTTAACACAAAAATACGCTCTTAATTTAAAATTTACTCACCAAACGCCTCCACAAAAATTAATTGGTTAATAAAAAAAACATTTATGAAAATACAAAAATTCAAACATGCTCAAAAAGAATGTTACAATATCGAATGAATGAAAACATTCGTTGAATGAAAATGACACAGTTCAGTGCGGTGAATGAGTGAACGATTTGCATTCCATAACTACAGTTCACATTCAACGGACGAGTGCGCTGTGGCCTGTGCGTGTGCACTTTCTATGCGTTGTGCCGAGCGTCACTAGCACAGTCGGGAAAATATCATACAGCGTGTTTTAAAAGTTAAATGAAATCATTCTTATACTCGGTACTCCTAAGCTAATTCTATTAAACTAATCTTACCTATATCTTCTTATTCTATAATAATAAAACCGTTTTTAAAGTGTGTAAACTTTTTTTTTAATTCCTTACTGCAGAAGTATTTCGTGGGATTTTGACCAAATAATGGGTCAATTGTTTCATTATAATTAGTAACGCTCAATAAAATAAATCTGAGTTTTTTATAAGATGTCATCGTCGTCAGCAAAATAAATGCATACAATCTGTGCCTATATATTTTAGTACTTCAGCTAAATGGATATTTTTAAATGTTTTCTTGAGGTAACCAAACAAAAAACTACAATATAAACCTAAAAAATTCCATCCGACCACAAACTTGTCAAACAAGTTTAATTTTAAAGTAGCGACATTTTTTATAGCTTGCTTATTTAAAGAGATGAACAAATTTATATTCAAACGTAGGTTTAATGTAGTAAGAGTAAAAAAATTGCCTTAAAAAAGATAACAAGGTTTTTTTAGTTTTTTGTTGCATTCAATAAATTTTTAGAGACAATCTTAAGGGCCTTCCCCTACGGAGATTCCGTAATTTACCGTATTTAGAGCCTTATAAACTCATAATTTGAAAGCTACAAAGTTATAATAAAAATACAGCAATAATCTCCAGTAAGTATATCAACATTCCTTTCCCCGTTTTAAAATTTCTATTTTTGTTTATTATGCTCATGATATTAGCTTCCAAAGTAATACTAATTTATTAAAATTGAAGCATGCTTTCAGCAATATTCAAAAATTACGTTTATTTGAAACACACGACAATAGATAGACAATTTCATTAACTACATATTCCCCGTTTTAATTTTTTTTAGATCAATTTTGAACTAAGATAAGTAAAAAAATAGGATTTTTGTTGGCAACGCGTCAAATGTATGGTCAAGGTCGTTTGCTCGGGGGATGGCCTTAATCTTGCAAATTTAGGGTTTTTTTATTATTTATTATAATTAAAAAGAATCTGTTAATTTTATATAAAAAACTAACATTTTAAATAATACTCAAATATGGAAAAATGAACCCTCACCTCGCACACACAGTGTATCGTGCCACGTCGGCATTTGGCAATGGATTTCCTCCGCACCGCGATTTTGAACGCGATCTTGTCCGCTTTACGTATCTTCTCCTCAAAGTTCCGAAACCATTTTCGAATCATTTTTAAATTTTTAAAATTCCACGTTAAAAAAATAATGAAAAAAGATCGAACTTTAAAAAAATATCAACTTTTTATAAAATTCTACAATCAAAAAATAAATAGAGAACGAACGTCTATTTTTCTTTTATCAATATTATTTTAAATTGTGATCGTAAAAGATCAATTTATGGTTGAATGCCAATCGGTGACATGGTGTCCACTAAATCCGCGTTGTTCTTATCAAAGCTGAATATTTGACTGTCCATCGGTAAGTTGACAGCGATTAAGTAAAAGTTTATCTCTTATCAATAGTTTATTGTTCATGATAGGTGCCCCATTTGAACTGATAACCCTAATAGTCCGGGTTCCGTAGAACAACTTATTTTTTGATTACTATCAAGCTAATTTTTTGTGAGTAGCTTCATTTTGATAAGACAAACAACAATTTTATTTGCGAAAAATCTTGAAAGTGCTAACACTAAATAGTGCTGCTAGCTAACAGAGATAGAAAGGATTCCCATTTTATATGATATTGAAATAAATGTCATTTCTTTGTTATAAATATGTTTTTATTTCTTCTTGTAACCACTTTTCTATACGTCTGTACAAATAAATAATTAAGACTAAAAAATGTTTAATACAATTCGCTTAAATTCGTGGTTCGAATCTACCCATACCAAAAAATAATTAGTGGCTTCACACCACTCCAATCACCGCGGTATGAATCGGGTAATTCAAAAACAGTGCTTCGCTGTTTCGAACCGCGGTGTGAAAATCTGTGGTGTGAACCAGCGAAAGAGCCAGAAATACAATTTTACTTATTTATCATAATATTATTAGAATATAGTCGTACAAAGCCTACATGGGAACTTAAATAATGCGTAAAAATGACATAACACTGGTATTACTAGTAAAACACCTCATTAGCTACTTTCTACGAAATTGTAATTATAGCTGAGAGCTAACAAGTAACAACGCGACATTTAAACTTTCGAAATTACACTGTTGTAATGTTGTTCAATATTTGACTGTAAACTTTTCCGACTAATCATTCCTTTACGTGATTTTGGGACTGGAAAATATAACTCTCGTGTAATATACAATACAACGACATTATATTATTCGTTTAAACAACTTGAAAAAAGTACGATAAAGGCATTATTACATTATATTCATAACATCACCGAAATTTCACTATAATCTATACTTCATAATAGAAATGTGAAAGTGTGTCTGTCTGTCAGTTACCTCTTCACGCCCAAACCGCTGAACCGATTTTGCTCAAATTTGGTATGGAAAGAGAAAGGACATAGGATATTTTTTACTCCGGAAAAAAGTACCGTTCCCGCGCGATAAACGAAGTTGCGGGCGTCATCTATTTTTTTATATTGGGCTATCCATTATAACAGAGCTGTCAATGCCCAATCAGAAAGAACTGCGATAAAGATTAAGAGCTAACACGTTCGAGCACGTATACGTTTTTATCCTAATCGAGATGATTATAATTAAAACAAATTCAACAACATTTTACACGATGGACTTATTAATTGAGGAAACAACTCAATTTTGTTAAAAAATAATGTTAAAATTCATTTGGACACCTACTTTACTTTTAATTTTTTTAACCCGATAGTTAAAACTCATAAAAAATAGAGCAAGATAGGTCACGTCACACGTGCCAAAAACGACCACATAACTGTACATCAGTTCTACGTTATCAACGATTAATACCCACTTAAATTTAAAGGATCATTTGAGCTTAAAGGATTACCATCGATAGCTGTACATCGTGACGTATTATAACTGAAATTTTGAGAAGAATGTTATTTTCTTCTTAAAAACATTAGAGCGTTGAAAGAAATGGTGACACCACTTGCCCAATATTTGACTTTGCCTAATATTAAATTTGATATTTCGTTAAAAAATCTTCTTTATGCATAGGTAACGTATTTTATAACATTATTTTCCTGTCAAATTCAAAACCAGTCTTAAGTGGTCCAAGTCAAAGTTCTAGAATAGCGACTGATACCTTTATTTATAACTTGTCTTTATGCAAATACAAGTGGAATTTCGATATTGGTGAAGTATAGCGATGTCGCAATAATAAACATTCTCCGTTATCGTTCAAAAGCGGCCGCGGCCCGTCGTATGCGCTTGCGCAGCACAGGTGGGCAGAAAGTCCATTTAATTGCCCAAAAATATTAATCCCATCTACATACATACCTATATAAAATAGATAAATGCCCAAGACGCCTGGGCATTTCCCGTTTAGGGCCAACGCTAAAACTCGCGCGTGTGTATAAACGCGACGGAGCGCGGACGCGGGCCCCATACTATTTTTCATTTATCGAGCGTGCGCCCGCGCGAGTTTTAGCGTTGGCCCTTATATAGATGGATAAACGCTGATAAATTGCCAATATGCCCGGGCATTTACCCACCTATAACGCAGTTGTATTATACGCAACACGCTGTATTCAGTTG
The DNA here is from genome assembly GCA_905187585.1 of Cyaniris semiargus. Taxonomy (NCBI): domain Eukaryota; kingdom Metazoa; phylum Arthropoda; class Insecta; order Lepidoptera; family Lycaenidae; genus Cyaniris; species Cyaniris semiargus. The sequence continues at coordinate 6,790,722 of LR994554.1, read as the reverse complement.
TCTGCAGTATATTTACCTCGGAGTTTCGTGAGAGTGATTCTTATGTTATTCGCATTAAGATTCTCTCTGAGGTCAAATAATTTTAAACGGACTGTAATATATCCTGTTGTTCTTGATTATTTGCAAACCGTTTGCCATTAAATTATTTTTAGGGCCTGTTTCACCACTTCCTGATAAGTGCCGGATAGGCTATCCACCACTTAACTTGACAGATAAAGTATGGAGAATCTGTCAAAAAAGTTGTGGATAGCCTATCCGGCACTTTATCAGGAAGTGGTGAAACAGGGCCTTAGAGTAACGTGTCCTTAATTGCCTATTCTAAGACGGCTCATCTGACTCAATTCTTGGCAAATATTATAGAATACAAAACAACAATTTGTTTATTTTCAGCAAGTGCGGAAAATTTGGACAGATATGTGCATGATATTGATGATGACTTAAATAAAATCTACAACCCATTCATAGAAATATCTTTTTATAGTTACGAAATCAAACGGATGTAGAGTTGACAAAAAAGGTTACATAAAGATCATTCTAGAGCTACAAAAACACATCATTAGCTGTGTCATTATTAGTTCAATTAAATTATTGTTCTAAGGCACTTCTTACTGAAAAAATATAACTTAAGACACTTCTCGAAAAGTTAGAGAAAGTGTTCAAGAGTTTTCACTGATTTCACAAATATTTAGTAAATTTCATTTTCAGAAAGAAAATTATTGAAATAATTTAACGTTATCAATCCATTTATTCACCAACATGTGATGTTGTCTCCTTCACCTTTTGAATAAATTATTATTTCCAATGTGATTCAACTATAAAACTACGATTAGTTTTTGGAGACATACGAGTCATAGGGTGTTTTTTCTTTTTTTTTTATGAAGGGGGCAAACGAGCAAACGGTTCACCTGATGGAAAGCAACTTCCGTCGCCCATGGACACTCGCAGCATCAGAAGAGCTGCAGGTGCGTTGCCGGCCTTTTAAAAGGGAATAGTGTTTACGTATTCTTCAAAACAAAGCCGTCGTACAAATTTTCCGGCTCAAATTAGGCATGTATTGTGTGCATTGTACACGAGTGGCGTTATTAATTACATATGGGCGTACGCTATAATTCACCGTACTCAAGAATATGATCTCATAGATTCCTCTCGTCTCTCGAATTCCTACATCGATGACCATAGCAAACAGGTTTTGTCCAACGTGTTGCAATCGTCCAACTTTTTGGTCTACAGATATTTTTCAAATGTGTTTTGTTTATAATTGAAATAAACGTGACTAAAGTGGAATTTTCATTTTAGAAATATGTATCTCTGTGTACGCATAATTACTAGTTACGCACAAGAAAAATAAATACAGACAATAATAGAGCCAGGTGAAATCTAACAGCTCTATTATGTTGTTATTATCAATATGAACATGAAACATGTACGGTAATAATATATTTCAATTCATGTTTAGTTAGCCGTTTCATTAACGGTACTCTCACCTTCTCGTCGTAACTGGAAGGCCGTTCCGGTGACGCCGGCCCGAAACGCACCATGTCTATCCATTTCATAGTCTGCATTTACACGGTCTGATCTGGCATTCGCGGCAAAACGATAAAAACAAAACAAATCCTCGAATCAGTCATGCGCCCGTACGAGAAACTCGGCACTGATGCTTATAAACAAACGGTGGTCGGTCGCGTGCGGCTGAAATAGCTCATTGCCGCCGTGCGGAGCGATCGAGTATTCACCCAAGAAGCGTCTACCGCGAAGCAGCGATACTTGGGAACTAGCGTGAAACTTGAAAGGACGCTGGCTGTCGCCGACCCCGCCGCCGAGCGCGTCGCACACATGACACTCCACACAGACGGACGGGGAAACGAATTAATTCACCACGAGAACAATTGGCGGATTTACTGCACAAGAAAATGTTAATTAACGTCACTTCACCGATATGGGTTTACGTTATAAATTGTTACTCGTTATAGTAATTGGAGTCATTGAAACTGCAACGGATAGACGACAGCGCGGCGACACGTAAATGGCAGTAAATGTGTTTTTCACCATAGGTAGCATTCAAATGGAATACTAATTTGATTATGTTTACAAGTATCACAGCCTTTGGTCAAAACAATATATAAAAACCATTATAAACTATAGCAGGAAATCAGTTGCCAAATATTGGCTTTACTTCCTTTCCTGCATTGGTTAATTTAGTTTTGGCGCAGTTCCTATAAGTTGTGTCTATTGCATAAGGTTTTCACATTACATCTTTATTGAATCGTTCAGGTTCAACTAATGGGAAGATTACATGGGTCAATTCTTCCGCAGGAATAGCATAAGAGTAAATACGCGAAATACTGACAGATTGAAGGGATTTCCTCTATTACATATACCGGTTTACATAATATAACGGTTACATTGTCTATTCTTTTGTAGAAACTTTTTATAGCCACTATCCTGATGTACCCAAACATGCAGACGGACGAATCGCTTGACAAGATCACATTTTTAAACCCAGGTAAATAAACGAGGGATCTATTGCAAATAGGTCGCCAATAGCATTAGTAACGTAATGGATACTTAGGAAGCGTTCCAGTCCACTACACTCAGTATGAATAATGAATATCTCATGTCAAACGGAACCCTCGCAAAACAATTACATTTTGAAATCAAAACACTTTTGTTAGTAAGTGGCTCCTGGTTTCTGTGCATCTCTTCTTTATTCTTAAAGTTTTAGTATTATCGTAGACAAGATAAAATGCTCGCGCTCTTTGGGATAATGTTGCCCTTTCGTTAGTTTCGATTAGTTTTACTCACCCACAATTATTTTTTTATCTATGCGCTTATCTTTAAATGTATTAACTACCTGTTAACATCCTGTATCGAGATCATGTTATTTTCTACTAATTAGCAGAAATATTTATAATCTTAAATAAGTTCTATTAAATTCGTAAAAATAACAACATAATCCATATAATCTTATTTTCGAAACTAAGGAATGAGTAGGGTTTTTAATTGATTGGATACATATTTTTTTTGCTAATATCTTATTGTTTATCTTAGACAAAAGATTATATCAATTAATCACATGGCTCCAGATCTAAACTTAATCAAAATATCAAGATAAATTCAAGAGAATAAGTATATTTTTTGTTAACCAACATCACAAGAGAAATTTGACCATCAAGAAGAATTCCAGCTTTCAACAAAAGTACTCCAAGTAAAAAATATATTAACAAGTTTTTTGGACGCCTTGGTATTTAATAACAAACAAACATCAAAATAGTTTAAGAGGCATTAATAACAGGATGCAGATCCCACTGGGTGAAACATTAGCAGTTGGGAAAACAGATATTGTTTGAAAACATGACAACGTTCGAATATTTTAATACAACATCCTTAATGTGCATCTTCACATCTCAATAAACTCTAATTAACATGGAGATATAAACAATTAGTTGACAGGAGTTTATCTATTCTATAGTGTCGTTGGTTTGTTAATTTTTTGGTGTAAGCCAATCGGAAGAGCTATACAAGGTGTAACAAAACTAAGTGATAATACTTTAGGGTGTGTATATGTTCCTTGTAGAGTGTTCACTGTAAAAGTAGTAGCGCTTAGAAGACCAAAAAATTTTTTCACTTTTGTATGGGGAAACTTGTGACGCTGGGGCGCTTGCCCATACAAAAGTGAAAAAAAAGGTCTTTCAGCGCTGCTACTTTCACTGTCACAGTGTTACAAGGAACACGTACACACCCTTAAGTATTACCACTTAGTTTTGTTACACCCTGTATAATAGATAAATTTCTTAAAAAAATGTTTTCCGCAACTTTGTTGCACCGAAATTTGTTTATAGCCATTCATTATCATTATTTCGTCAAAAAATATCCACAGCCGAATATATTAACCTCCAATCCCTTTTGGAAATCGGTTAATAAAATCCTATATTATTTTGTTATTTTTGGGGATTCATATTATGGACTAAGAAAAAAAAAACATTAAAATATGTTCATTTCATTAAATCAGATATCTATATTTTTATCATTTTATAGAGTAGCTCTACATGTAAATTGTAAACGTTTTATTTGTATTTTCAAGGGCAATCAGGGTTTTATTAAGTTATTTTGAGTTCTTAACGTTAATTAATTTTAAGTACAACTCTTTTATCTTAAATCTAGTTTTGTTTCATGTACGACCGAAGGTTTTCAGGTTTACAAGTTGTGTGGGCACTTAAAATATTGGCTTTTTAATTTATTTTGCGTTTACAAAGTTATTATTTTTAATTCTTGTTGCAATACCTCATATGTTTTAACAGTCATGGGCTTGCAAGCAAGTCGTTTAAGTTAATTTCTCTAAACTCTGAACTATCTTTAACTCTAACTTCTAAGCATAGTCTGTGTAGCGTTTAAGTTCTCTTGTGTTACATAAAAATTGAGGATTTACCGTTATCTTTATTATTATTATTAAAAATAATAACATTATAGCATTTGGATGTCTAAAAGTATCTTATTTTTATTAAAAATAATAATTGTAGAGACCCTTAATCAGAGCAAGCTGCCAAAAATTCATCGTATCAAGGATATAAGAGACAAATCCAGTACAACGTCCAAAAATATAAAGTACAACCTCCACATCAAAACAAGCCCACTGTAAAAATAAAACTAAACAATAACCATTCTGGACTAAAAAAAGTAAAAGTTTTTATACTCAAGCGTGATCTCGATTTTTAACCTTGATTTGCGTTGAAAAGTGTATTCAATACGTTTAAGTACTTTGAATACCTGATGAGAGAATGTTAAGTGAATCAACTGGTTTATGATATTTTAGGACATAACACGCTCAAGTTAAAAAGGCATTTCGCTTTAAACTCTGTGGAAGCAGGTGCCAAGTTTATTTCTGCGTGTTGTTCAGTGTACCAAATTCCAAAAATAATAATAATTCAAAGCTCACATATATTCTGTATCTGTCTGATTTGGTCCTACTTTAATGTAACCAATAATATCGAATTTCGAGACACGTTTTACAGCTTTCTTGATAAGAGTAATAAACACATTTTTGATAAAACGCCGGACAATAAGATTGTATGTAAGTGTAACACATAATGTGCATAGGGGCCTTATCAAAAAAACAATTGTTACATTCGAAATGCTCTACATGATTGTTGTTGGTACCGTCTACACTTTATAGTAGGGGAGCCCAGAGAGGGGAGATATTCGTGTAGTTACCCGAGCGTCATGGAGATCTAGTAGATTTTTTAGATTAGGTAACACTGATTGAAAAATAATAAGAGTGTCTTTCATTTTAGCGATGAGTTCAGAACTGCAGCCATTTTAAAGTTATGAAAAAGGAAATATTATATTCAGAAAATTGCTTCTTTAGGTAAATTATAACAAGATTTTAGACCACAAGGACTTAATCATTTAGTTGAGTGCAGTATAAAATATCTGGGAAGCTTAGTTACGAAAGTATGAAGCTTTATTTTTTTTATATTTTAAATTCTCCCTACAGGCTTACCTTACCTTTAAATCGTCAGTGCTTTATGTGGAAGCTTATTTGGGGTAAACATATCTTAATCTGACAGATCCGATAACATTTCAATACTTGAAAATAACTTTTTTTAAACCCACCACGGGAGAAATTTGATTTCTATACCATGATGACTATACACAAATGTGGAAAGCCTATACAAGCTTAATCTGACACGCTCGAGCATGTCGCGAAATCCCCTCTTGGGCTCCCCTACTACTACAGTATAGTACGCTGTATATTTTTAAACGGGCATTGGCCGACCACAGTTTCCAACAACTGCAACTTCTGTAAGCTATTGACATAGGTATAATCAACCACGAAAATCCTTTGATATGATCTCATGGAGCTCCCGAGGAACAAACTAAAACTGTCTTCAGAGCAGTAGATAAAAAATCGACCAAGTGCGAGTTGGACTCGCGCACGAAGGGTTCCGTACCACAATAGAGCAAAAATAGATTGAAAATTGTGTTTTTGTATGGGAGCCCCCCTTAATTATTTAATTTGTTTAAATTTTATTATTATTATTAAAGTACAAATACAACTGAGTATTTCGTGAATATTTCAAGTGCCTATGTATTGCCGTTATTGATATCGAGCAAAAATAGCAAAAAAATCACGTTTGTTGTATGGGAATACCCCCTTGAATATTTAATTTATTTTGTTTTTAGTATTTGTTGTTATAGCGGCAACAGATATACACAATCTGTGAAAATTTCAGAAGTCTAGCTATAGCGGTTCTTGAGTTACAGCCTGGAGACACACAGACAGACAGACAAACAGACAGACATCGAAGTCTTAGTAACAGGGTCCCGTTTTTACCCTTTGGGCACGGAACTCTAATTACTATAATAATAATATTAGGAAATGGCTAAATATTGTGGAGTGGAGAAATACATATGTATGAAGCGCGAACGGTTTTCATTTCCATAGCACTACATCCATATTTCTTAATATTATAAATGCGAAAGTGTGTCTGTCTGTTACTTCTTTACGGCTTGACCGCTGAACTATTTGTGTTGAAATTTAGTATGTAGATACTTTGAGTTTCGGGGACATAGGATTCGGGATAAAAAGTATTTTATCCCAAAAAAAATATACTATCCAGCGCAATAAACGCATTTTGGCGCAACGGAGCGTCATCTAGTAATTTGTACTTGTATTTAATTCGAGTTGCAACACTTGCAGTATCGCGATAATCTCCGAAGGTAAGTGACTTACATTCTAAATAGTTACCGAAATATAATGAGCTGATTGGTACCCATATAAGCGGTATAGGAAAGACCTTATACACGTCATATTAAATGAAACCCGAGACCCGAGACTTCCGCACACACACCGTATATATCTGATTTATAGTAGTCGCTCTATCATTGATTAAACACTCTTAGACCGGTATAAATAGTCAGTACTCAAGATGCATCTCGGTCTCAAGACGCGGTTCGGCTCTATGATTGGTCCAAATTTTGACAGCCAACCAATCACAGAGCCTGAACCGTGTCTTGAGATCGAGATGCATCTTGAGTACTGACTATTTATACCGGCCCTAATCTCAGATTAAGTGTTTACTATCTATTTTGCAAATATTCTACAGCCAAGTAGCTTGAGACGAGAGGATTTGATTCGCAATTAGTAGCTTAAGTATGTCCTACCTATCATACCTATCATATGGCCTACGTCTAAAGCCTTTTTTCCATTCGTACGATTTTTCGCTGTGGCCAGTCCAGTGTTAATAAACATTCAATAGCTTAAACACAAGAAGCGCTGTATTTATTTTATTTAAGTACTTTAGAGTTTAGACTAAAAATATGCGAGATTATTATAACTGAGAGATTTTATCTTTTCCTCGCAACTATATGGGCACAATCTTTATTAACGAAGAAGTGTTTATGTTGCTGTTTAATTAAAAAAAACTGCATCATAATAATTTGAAACCTGGGGGGTGAGCCAAGATCTTTTCTTTATCGCTTCTTTATAGAATCGCCGATCAAAATGTATGGAATTGACATTTAAAGACGAGTCGAAAGTCAACGTCATATTAACGAACGCTTATGTCAATTCCATATATTTTGGTTGGCGATTCTATAACGAAGCGATAACGAAAAAGTTTTGGCTAAATGGCCTGATCAAAGACTGCAATAGGTTGTAAAAATTTAAGAGAATCAAACTTCTAAATGCCAATTTAAATTGATCCAGTGCTGGAATCTTGTGATGCAGGCGCCAGTGGTATAATAATGTATATGAGCACAAACTTTTTTGCAGCTGCAAAACGTAAGATTCCTAGACCTGGATAATATGCATATTTAAATATCAGAAAACTATGTAGTAACTAGAGGTAGGTTGTTTCTCGTTATGAAAATAATACCTACTTCTCGGAGACATAATTGCAACCTACATCTTACTTTCTTAAGAAAAACATTACTTTAATAATAGGAGGGCGCATAAGGGCGAGCGCTCACACAAAATACGACGGTCTCAGACTGATCTGACAGATTTTTTACTAAAATTTTTTATTCCATTAAAAACAGTCGGTTAAGAAAGATTAGACGCTGAAGTTTTTTTTATTTTTTTATTATCGATCGAATGAGGTTTTTCCGCTTCGTAGTTCGTATTAATTACACAGTCAGCGTTTGTACTGAAATTGTACACTTTAAATATAATTTTTGATCATCCTAACACATTTCTGCATTAAATAAGGCAATTTTTTAAACTTTTTCTGTAATTTTAAGATGTTCGGCGTCTACTATATTTTGACAAGCTGTGTTTTGGAAGTGTGCGCGTCTTCATTTATTTGTATTGTAATCGAGGTTAGCTATCTATCTTTAACTGTAGATACGTTATTGAAAACGGCCGTTAGGACTGTCGTGTCGCAAGTGAGCGATAGCCCTTACTGTGGTGTAGATTGCGCTATTTATGTGGGTCCTGCTTCTTCCAGTTTCCTTGGTATGCAACCGGTTTTAATTGAGCCAATGAAACGAGATCCTACCAATTAGTCGTATTAAAAGGGGATAAACAATAAACAATATAATATACACCATTTTGCCAAGTGTCACGTTACAACAATATACATATTGGCCTTAACCATTGACCCATCTTGTAAGAAAAACGTCGCGCATCGTTTAAGATTGTTGTTTTTCGTTTTATTATTTTTTTATCCACAGTTATAATAATTTATGTAGATGTTGGCCGAAACTTTGTTTTCGCAGAAATTCCTTTATCACGCTCTGTCCATTTTCTGAGACAAAAAAGACATACACATTCAGACAGGTTCAGAGGTTTAAGCGTGTGGAGGTAACTGACAAACAGGCAAACCTAAGAATTAGGAGCAGATGAGAGGAGAGTTGAGAGAGAAGGATAGGAGTAGAGTTGAGACGTTTTTAATTCAAGTAATATTTGTGTACACAGCCAACTACATATTGTCAATATTCTTCTGTAATATCGATTGTTGGTTTTCTACACATTATTAAAAATGAAACTTAATTTCTATTAAATTGTCTTATGCCTATACTAATATTATAAAGCGGAAGAGTTTGTTTGTTTGTTTGAACGCGCTAATCTCAGGAACTACTGGTCCGATTTGAAAAATTATTGCAGTGTTAGATAGACCATTTATCGAGGAAGGCTATAGGCTAAAAATTATCACTCTAAGACCAATAGAAGCGAAGAAACAGAGGAAAATGTGGAAAAACCCGGGAAAATTATTTGAAGCCGCTTATCTCGCGAACTACTGGATGAATTTCTAAGTTATTTGGCAGTTGACACAGATCTAGAGTAGACCAAGTGAAGGGACATAGGCTATTTTTTGCGGAAAATGTACGGTTTCCGTAAAATTCCTAATTTATGCGGGCGAAGCCGCGTGGAACGTCTAGTATTTTATAATATTGCTAATAAAATTATTTTATTATTCACAATAACGTGTTATTAGACTGACTTCCGGGTTAGGATGAAATTTAAGAATATCTTAATTTTAAAAACAAGTATTTTATCTTAATTCTAAATTAAGCATCATATCATATTATTTTCATTGGTATAATTTTTTTGTGGTAGTTTATATATTACTTAGAAAGTTTTTTACTTGTGGCAGTTTTAAATTCTTCTCAATATTTGCAGTTTGAAATGCAAACAATTTGCAAATTGCAATGAAATGTTGCAGTCACATTATGCTTCCAGAAATAAGCACAGTTATAATAATCTGCGGGGCTAAAATTATCGCTTTGGATAATCATAATATGAATTCTATTTTTTAAATCGCAAAATTGACACTGTGTTGGCAATTCAGATGTCTAAATTCGTACTAATTTGACATTCGTGAGTTTGACAGTTTTGACAATTCATTTTGTGAATCGATTGAGAGGAATTGCGAAATGTGACCATTTTAGCCCCGCAGAAGATGCATTTAATCACCTCATTGTATACGAGTCATTAATAAAAAATTCCATTAACAATTTTTCCATTCTAGAGTTGTCCACGACCAACAAATTAATATCAAAACACGATTCACTAGAGTTATATAACTATACTGTTTACTTCCTAAATTTATTAGCCCATTACCTAAATTGATTCGAATTTTTTAGAAAATTTTGAATGAAAATTTTCCGCGCCTAAGTGTGTCAAGTCTACACCTACAATATTAAAATTCAATTGCCACAGAGTTGTTTATGGGCGGTTTTATAATACAAACAACAACAATCAACATAACTAATTACTATATTATTGGGGCTATCAGCTATTAGATTAGACTTGTAGAATGTAGAGTAAACTTTAGGTCTTTACCGTCTATCTAGGTCATAGGCTCTAGAGTATCGAGTCTAGAGTATTTCCTTAAGCAACTTTTGAGCATTAAGAGAAAGAGCTTTGGTAACAAAAAACCTGCTAAATGTGAGTCGGACTCATACACCGATGGATTATTATTCACAGGAAGGTAGACTTAAGTGTTTGATATGAACTTTAATGCCTTAACAGACAAACAGAAGGACGGCAAAGTGATATAAGAGTTCCGGTTTTCCGTTTTGAGGCACGGAACCCAAAAAATGGTTGACAGCATTTGCAATTGCTTCAATTTTTTTAAACAGGCCCAGAAAGAGGTTTTTAACCGCTACCGTCGTCCAAGAGTAGAAACCTTGGTCCCGGAATAAGTTTGGAGGCTCTCTGGAAGGCTAAAAACTTTCGCCCCTTGGGGACTCCGTATAATAAATGATACTGCAACTACGACGGTAGCTACGCCCCTGTCCAAGAGGTTGTTATCAAAATAAACACTAATTCAGCTGGTCATCCTATTAAAACTCCAACCAGATAACAGGTGTCCACTAACTAGGTTATTACAGTGGAAATCACGCCATTGTGTGTCGATCCGTCGCGTCGTGTCGACAATTTTCCTATCATTACCCGCGACCTATTGTGGATGAGTACCGTCCGGCTTCCTTTTCGACTGTCACCAGCGACAATGCCGTGACAGATTGATTGACGAATTTGATTGCGAGGCGAGATGCATTGGAGATCGTGTTATACGTGGTAGCAAGGGCTTCCATACTAATATTATAAATTATGCGAATGATTTATAATATGCTTAAACAATCTAGCCTACTTGAATATGATTCGAATTATTTTAGTGCTTTTTTGGTAAATAAAGTAAATAAAATTGGTACTTGGGAGTTCGGACACGGTGAGGGAATGATGTTAGGAACATTATGGTTAAATGCATTTTTATTTATTTATTTATATGGCTCTAAAATCTTATTGGAACTTTTAGGTATACTTATGTGGATCGTGTAGAAATATTAGAAACAACCTTTTCTTTGTTGGATATTTATATAAACTCCAAGGACAAGAATTTCGGGATTTCGTGAGGATTACCCATACCTATGTAGTATTTTATATTTATATATAATCAAAGTTTCGTGATAAATCGACTTAAGATAAGTTGGTCCAAACGTAGAAGTTTGGTTCGTAGTTTCAGACTGTAGATGGAATTCTAACATAAGTATCGATTAAAGTTTATAACGCTTGTTCTTCTCGTTGGGTTAGGTACATTTGAAAGTATTATTAAATAATCTGTTGAGGAATAAAATATTTTGAATAAAATTCATGTTTCATAAAGTGAGACTATAATATAACTGTTTCTTAAAGCCCTTTATTTAATTTGCCCACTTATATCGAATTAAACAAGGCAAAAGAGCAAATAGTCGAGTTTTCACACCTCAGTTTCCGGTCGGTTAAGGGGAAGGACTCTCAGTTCGGAAACGATTCATTCAGCATTTCACTTCGATATAACCTTTTACTAATTGATCGAGTAAAGGTTCGAGTCCTTCGCGATAGCATGCCGTCGATGCGTGGACTGGTTAATGGTTATTATTTACTGCCAATAAAGTACAGTAAATAATAAGTATAATCATTAGTAAGACAGCATATAAGATACATCTAATAAAATACTTAAGGCCGCTTTCAGAAACATTTAAACGAAACTTTAATTTAATTATGAGTTTGACAGAAAAAGAGTGCGATTTCTGTCAAAATCAACATTAAATCCCGTCGATCGTGGAAAAACGAGACACAATAGCTTATCCATTGTTATCGCGGCCGCATGTGGCCGCTTGGGGCTTAATGAATTAAAGTTATCATTAAATCTTTTTATGAGTATGACTCGTTTTAACTTTTTAATCTTTTAAGATTAAAAAGGAGGTTTTCAAGCCAATTAGCTTTGTCTATTTTATGTAGAGATAGTAAAAGCCTGATTCTACTGAATCTAAGAGCCTCCGCAGACTGCAGACTTTCTATCGGCCGATAGTTGGGCTGTTAGCGCGCACTATACGCCATCTAAACAGTTGGGTTGGTGGTGAGTGCGCAGACTAGACAACAGTCGGCCGATTGTTATCGCACGATTCCATTCACAGCGATAGATTTTTGAATGAAAAATTTTACACGATTCGGATTTCTGATGAGTCGGTCGACCAAACAATCAGCGTCGTGTGAAAGAACTGATTAAGCATCGGCCGACAGTTTGCCGATGGTAAAGTTTGAAGGCAATCGTATAGCCCATCAAACTTAATTATCGGCCGACTCGGTATCGTTGTAATATGCGCACTTCCATACAGCTTCATACTGATCAAGAGCCAAACTAAACTATCGGCCGATTAAAAGTCTGCAGTCTGCGAGGGCTCTAACCTTCGAACCTAATTTACGAAGTCGGCAGACAGAGTTTTAACAGAGAGCTAGTTCTATGTAAATATTAGTAGCCTAAGTTATTAAGTCACCTCCTGTTTCTCTAGGTAACGATAAATTACCTCTACATTGCAATAATTAATACACCAGTAATAAGAGTTTATGTTATAGTTACTGGACGTTTAGTAAATAAGCGTAGTGCTAATTGCTTATTATCATGAACACAATAAGTGTCGTGATGAAAATGATTCGTTTGTACAAGACATTAGAGTTTCATTAAATAGACTTTTAAAGTGAAGACTTTTTTGTTGCTTTTATTTTTCTTTTTGGGAAGGGTAAAAATGTTATGCTCGCATCAGCAGCCAGAGCACATGAACTGATTGAAAAATCGCGAAGGGTGATATTCTCCTGTCTTCAGCCCTGGAATAAATAGGCCGTATAGGCCGCGGCCTAGGGACGTCAGCGTCCTAGGGTGGCGGCAGGTTCCTAGGAAGCCGGCAGATTTCGTACATGGGACGGCGGAAATAAAGTGGCCTACACTCATAAAAAATATAAATCCGGCACTGCCTCTCTTTCTAACGCGTGTCGAAAATGTCTGCTGTTTTCACTTCTGCCGGCACTCCGGAGCGCGCAACCCGTTGTTTTTGTTTATCGTCTGGAAATTAGACTTTAGCTCTACAAAATTTTCCGTCTTGTAAAATTTCGGTACGTCATACGCAGAATAGAGTCACTTGAAAAAGTTTGGCAAAAACTTAAACGTAGTTAACACATGCCTGATAAGACAATAACATTTTTAAGTGGCAACCAAAGGTCTAATGTAAAATATGAAGAAAATGATTTAATATAACCTTATAACATATTTAAAATGTAGTAAGTAGCCAATGATAATTTTAATAACTAAAATATTAAGAAAGAGATGCTCACCTAAGAAGGGAAAGGAGAAGATACCTAATGCGTAATAAGACCTCTACATATTGTAACATTCAGTAGCTAGTATGAATCATTCCTTAGCCTCTAGGGTTGTGCAATACATGAATCTATGTGCATTCAGTCCTGTCGGAGACGTAACTTAATGTGACAACCCTGGACAACTTAAAAACAATATAATAAAGTAATAATAAGCAGTCGTAAATTTTATTTTCGACTATCTGTATTATCAGAACAATTTAGAGTTTAATCTGTGACGTATTTTATTGTTGTTTAATGTTTATGCAGGTCAACGATTATTTTGCACCGATTAATATATCATTGTATGTCTCAAAAGGCAATGTACGTTAATACATTGTACAATGTGCATATTTTATTATTTAAAGTGCTTACATTAAATAATTAGAACAACACAACAAACACAAAAATAATTTTAAAAAGACATTAAAAAGCGCTTCGACGTAAACAGTTTCAGATGTAGGTGGATACCAACTTTTCGTAATTAGTAGAGTTACAATTAAAATTTTAATAATGCAATGATTTCAACAAAGAAAATATGTAATATTAGGATTTTTATACAGGGTTGTCACACTCTAAGTTTTGTGGAGTAGACGCAACAGCTCTAAACACAAACATTCCCGCTAAAGTACCTCTGGCTGGGGTTCCTCTCCGAGGGAGTCACCCAAGGCCTCGGCCTGACTCTTCATTATAGAATATATTTTCACATACGGCGCCTTCAGCAGCTATGTGAGCGCAGGTCACAACATATCATTTTAAAAAAATGTTCTACAGAATGTCGTATAATGCTTGCGACGTTCAAATTTTAAAAAAAGTTTGACACAATATGTCAAACTTGATAGTTACAGAAGCAAGACTAAACGTCATTTGCATTGTTCTAAATAATTTGAAACTACCCTACTAATATCGTTTAATTACTGTATCTTTGTTCTTCGTGGGGGCGCTCCCTGTGATAATATTATCGTGAATGTTGTGACATGTTAAAGAAAGGTACGTGATATAATAATAAAGATGTATCATGTAGAGTTGCATGTCTGATATATTTGTACTTATTGCAAAATTAGTTTCTTTTGTTTCTTGTACCTTCAACTCTAACGAGAAATACAAATAAAATCTATTGTTAAGTTGAAACGAGTTTACTCGCGTCAGTAACATGTTAGGTATTGTGAAACCTTATATGTAGAGACTATGTCTCACAATATACAAGTGCTAATGTTCATACAAAATATATATTTTCAAATCAAAAAACACTTCCATTGAGATAAAAACTGTAGTGCTTTGTGGACCATACATTAAATGCGTCATAAAGAGCATCTAATTTTTTGTTTTAATTGATAGGTTTAAAAAAAGATGAATAAAACTTATAAATGTTCATCATTAATTTGAAAACAAAAGTCATTTTGAAACTGATTTCTAGTTCTTTTTTAGCCGCTAAAAATTCAACTTTTTGAATACTTCAAAAATATTTTATGAATTTCATTGTACCTGAATTATATTAACGCTACGTAACGTAACTTAAGTATTCAGACATTTGATGAATGGTCCCATCCAAAAGTATTAAAATTCATGTTCAATGTGTACTGTAAGAAAAAACGTGACGTAATATTGTTAGTGTGTTAGAGAAAAAAGCTTCGTTATCTGTGATCCAAAGATCCTGTCAGTTAAAAAAAAATAGAATAGAAAATTATGAAAAAACTTACCTCCCAAGATTCTCTTGTGATGTCAGACACATCCCCTGAACTGCCAGTGCGTTCCTAAAACAAATAATATGACGTTTAGTTTTTTTTTCTATTTTTTTTTGGGACATAAAATTAAATGTGTAATAAATATTTTCTTATCTCTTTAATTTAAGTTGCATAATCTACTCATAATCACTACATTATAAGATTTTAGTGCAAAAAAGTTTTTGCCTATCTTGCATTTGAAATTTGGCTTACCTAACCTACTTCGGCCTACCTTTTACCATCTTGTATAGTAAAGAAATATTACTAAGATGCTATCACTAAGCACAAAATTGGAAACTAATTATAATACGGTTATCTTGAAATACAATAGGGCCGTTATCTTGAGTGATTACAAGAGATCTGAGCGCGAAGAAGCCGCGTACGTAGTATACATGCTCAATGCATCATCATCATCAGCCCCACCGCGCTCGATCCCATCGATATAATCGAAGATAAAAAAATTAAGGCAAAAAATATCAGAATTCTTTTACCTAATATGTAGTCTAAACACTAAAGCCAGCGTTTTGCAGACTAACAGTAATTACAATCGCAATAAGAAAACTAAGACTTTCTATGATGGCTAATGGCTATACGCACTTGTGACTTGTCATAATATATTATCTGTGACACAGCAATATAGAGTTACAGCGGAAGGATACACAAAGTGACAGTGAAAGTACAAGAAAGTGCAAATGAAATGTATCATTTTCTTCCAAACATTTGTCAGTATTTCAATAAACGTGCACAACGATGGTGCTGCGAGCTGATGGTGCCAATTCAAAACTTTTTGTCTATTATTTACTTGACATATGTGTCACCTATAGTTCATGCACTTTCTCTCTTCTATCGCGTTTCTACTGAGATCGTGCTAAGCCTGTTGGAGTCGCTTCTACAGCTCCACTCTCCGGTTATATACGAAGTGTAATAAACGGAGTATTATGACATTGTGATATTACTGTAGGGTGTGTATGAGTCCCGCTAAGCGCTGAAAGCAGCTTTCTTTTTTTGTGAGCAAATTCATGGCGCTGCGGCGGATGCAGATACAAATCACAAAATAAACTCATTCAGCGCTGCTACTTTCACAGTGAGCTCTACAATAAGATACATACACACCCTAAAGTTTATCACTTTGTTCCAATCAGCAGAATGGAATTATATCTACATGGCGCACTTGCCGGGGTGGCGCGCTTTGCCACACTCACTATATGTATTTTTTCTCTTCCACCTTTATGATACTAATTGTATATAGAGATGTGACCAACCTTCTGTCCCGGTTTGGGCTCGTCGTCGTCCCACTCGGTGTCGCTGTCGATGAGCTCGTAGCCCTGCGCCGCGAGCGCCGCCACGTCGCCCAGCGGCCCGTACCGGTCCGGCACCCAGTGCGTCAGGAACTTGAATAGGTCGTCCACCCTGGTGGGAGAATATGGGATAAGTGAATAGAGATAATATAGCTTGATGACTCACATCACACTAATATTATGAAGGTTTTTTGAGTGTTTCTTGAGAGTATTTTCAAGCAATGCTAGCTGATCAGTGCAGCTTTAAACTATCTGTATATAAAATATTATTTTATTCGGTTCAGTAGTTTAAACGTGAAAGCGACACAGACAGACAGAGAGTTACTTTCGCATTTATTATATTACTAAAGATGTGATGGTAAGTGTTTCTGTTCTCTGAGAGATTTGAGATTTGTATCTTAAAAGAGTAATAATAATTCTAAACGGGGTGACGATGTGCGAGTAAAGGTGGGTTTAAACCAAAAGAACATAGAGCAAGAACTGCACAAGAACATTCTTTCGTATTCGTTTAGTGTAAACTATAATTCGTTACAACATACTTTAGATCGTTTACACCAATCGAACCAACAAGAACATCAAGAATAAGAATTTTTGCTCTATAGATGAGAATCATTTAGACCAAACGAGCGAATGCTCATTGCTCATTCGTCAACGATAAGTAGTAGGGTTCACACTACACTCAAAGAGTATATAAACTACGTAACAACTACACTATGTCTGACTGTGGTAGCGATATTGTGATTTCAAGTGCTGCATTTATTGTTAAAACGCAATTAAAAAGAAAAGAAGGAAAAGACGTTGGTGGGTGACGAATTTAATACAGAGAAGAATACTCGATAATTTAAAAAACCCGCAAAAAGTAAAATATTTCAAGAACACTAGAATCCCTTTGAAGAGACCGCCTCGAAGAGCGAGCACGTCCGAACACGAAAGAATGCTCTAGGCAACTGCTCGAGCGCTCTTGCGTCGGTTACACCAAACGAGCGAGCATTCTTAGAGCATTCTACCTATTTACCGCCGAACACGTGGCGAACACACTAGAACAACGAAAGAATGCTCGTTGTTTGTTTACATCAAAAGAGCTTTACTAGAATGAGCATTCGCTCGTTTGGTCTAAACGGAGCTTAAGTACGCGGACTTATGGCTCGACGATCTTAATCGCCTGTGTGTCAGCAAAGAGCCGCGAGCTTAAAACCCGCGTGCTTTAAGTTCGTACGTCTATCAGGCCTTTAAACGTACAACCTACTTAGCCTCCTGAACTCTAAACGAAATAGTTCACACAACCATTTCTGTTGCATACAAATTATATATTCAAGGTCTGAACGACGCATTATCGCCGTGTAGCTAAATTATGTACATAATATAAACAGGTTCAGACAGTAGGTATGTACAGGTTATAATGTAAATAATATGTTTGTCAACATAACTCCTTATGCATAATGGAGTCAATATTATTAGTCATAACAATAATGACAATCGGTTCAGAATCTTAAGCTTACGGAAAAGTTTAATGCGAATTCTAGCGCAAAAACCGGTATTGTAATATGTCCTTCAAATGGCCTAGTAGGCCTTTTGAGTTGACATATAGGCTTATGATTCACAGTGTTTTTAGACAAATAAACTGTGGTATAACTTATTCGTTAATAAGTTATTTTACTCACCATACTATATTTTCCGGTATATTCATATGTTCTGGCGTCCTAATGGGTAGACCTTTGGTTCGCGGAGAGACGTGGAGACGTGTACCAATGTGACATTTTTTGATCGCAAGTACATAACACGGACGCTCGTACGGTGAAGGAAAACATCGTGAGGAACACCGCACATAGTTGGTCCCAGACGTATTGACTAGTTCTTTCCTCTGCACTGGACTAGGCCGACTATGTTGCGAGAGTGCCGCTTGGGCAACCATACGGACATTTAAAAATCTTGTCCCAGGCACTACAGTATTTGAAGAGTGGTTACTTAGCTCTGAAAATACTGTATAAATCATCCATAATGGATGCAAAGGACTCCCGACATAACAATGCAACCCGGATTACATGGTTTTGTAATAATATAGCCTAGTTTTTTTTAATATGTTCTGGTCGTGCCGATCATACATTAATTTGATATGCAAAAGTGGGTCTGACTGATTTTCTTTCTGTCTGTTTGTTTGTGTATGTATCACCGATTGAGACGGATATGAAGATACATTTAATGCCCAAGAAAAGATTTAAAATGTGCGATAAACAAATTTCGATTTAACAAAGTTGCAAGTACTACGTAACATCACATAGAATATTTCTAGTGTTACCTGTTTCTGGGCACGCCGAACCAGTACTCGGGCTTCATACGCTTGCGGCCGTAGGACATGAGGGGGGTGGAGCGGGGGAGGGGCCGCCCCGCCGGCCGCCCCATGCGCAGGCGCAGGTATAGCGGCGGGTCGTCGGACGCGCGCGCCGGACGGGGGATTAGCTCTGTGGTTAAAAATTGACGTTTTATCCATCTATAACGTCATACGTATACGAATAAAGAAGATGAAAATATTCTAAAATGGAGGTACAAACTAGCGCCACAATCTTGCATCACGTTATCGTTTTTAGTGCGACGCTATACGACAGCTGAAATTAATATAGTGGTTAACGGCTTGACCGAGTACCACCTCGCTCGAAAAATCTTCCTTTGCGGCTTCCACGCACGTTCACATAAATGTAAGCTATTGGTTACTTATTCAGTGAATAGAAATAGACTTTTATTACCTAATCAGCTGAGATAATAGTTTTCTAGTAGAGTTTACATTAAGTACAGAACTTACTATCAAAAGACGCGAACAAATCTGGCATATCATCCACTGAAACCATGCTGCGGTAGTCCAGTCTCGGCTGCACGCTGGACGCTGACTTGGTGTGTGAGCGACCGAACCCGCCCAGCGAACTCCGCCTATAACACAATTTGAATTTAGAACGCATAGACAATGGATTTTTTTTTTAATTTTATTAGGATAAAACAAGCGATACTGATTGTTCGCAGTGCTTGAAACAATAAGAAATATTAAATTCTCTACCTCTTTCTAAGTTTCACATTAATTAAATATCTTCATTACATTTTATAACAAACATATCGCCGTGTCAACTTTTACACCATACAAAAACCATGTATTTTTTATATTCATTCACCTTAAATTGTACAACATTAAGTAGAAACATTTATCATAATTAATAAACATTAGAGATCATTTTAATAATTAAAAGGTTTTACTTAAATACAAAATTAGATCCTCGATACCTGCGAAAAAACATAAGAATTCCAATTTTGAAAAACATAACTACACATGCTAATAAGATTTAGAACATTGACGTGCCAATCAGGAAACAGTGTAAGATAAACATACAATTTGGACTAGAACTTATAGCTAGAAGGTGAAAATCCTACTGCAACCGCAGCTGACAGGAAGCTAACTCTTAAACGAGGCATAAAAACGGTTGCATATTTAGCATATCATTTTCCTTTTCTTATTATTATAGATATGGTCAGTGAAATACAATAGTAGGTAAGTATATTTTTAGTGAAAACTGTTAGAACTGTGTCAGGCGACAGGCGTAATAGGCTATAATATAAGCCTATAAGTAGTGTCCGACCGAAACTGATTTTTCAGCCGAAACCGAAACCGAACTTTCGGCCTTACTCTCAGTTTCGGCCGAAACCGAAACCGAAACTTGATAAAACATTTAAAATGACGATTATTTACTGAAATTTACTGTTCTGTAACATATTTTGTTAACACAAGAAAAAGTGCCAAATTGGATTTTTTACTTTTTGTGACATTTCTTAAAATAAATATTATTTTATTAATCTAAGACTCGAATATGTTCCCCTTAAACTTTTCAGTATCATATTTCGTTTTTTTTTATCCGATTTCAAGTTTTAAATGTATTAGAACAAAGGATTACCCTAAAAAACATGAGCAGAATTTATTTCAAGACATTTACTATTGAAAAACAATCAATTGCAGTCAGATTCTTTGTATGGGAAACACGGATATTCAGTCTCTCAGACCGCGGTCGAAGTTCAAAACGAAATTACTAAGTAAACTTGCAGTTTGCGTCACAATTTTTTGGTGCAGAAGACGTTTTGCCACTAAACCTAAGATAACACTTATAGTCAACACGATTTTTGTGCCTGAGTTCTGTGTACCCAATTTGGATGTCTTACATTTAATTAATTAGAGAAACAATGACTTTAACTCATAAAGTTTGCTTTTATGGAAACTTTCAAATTTTGAAGAAAACCTGAATTTTCTTTTTTCAGTAAAAAAAGAATAAAATATAATATTACTATTTTTTTTTTATTTATATCGTTGATTATATTTCCAAAATAAAATTGAAATGGCAAAAATATATAATTTAGATTTAAAAATTAATATTTTTTGTATCTAGGTGAGCACACCCCAAATAGCTTGTTGTGTGCTTCGGCATAGGTATGTGAATTGTGGCACTCCTATTTTTTTCTGGTATTAAATAGGAAGTTTAAAATTATTTCATAGGCTTGACTAAGTATTTTATTTGTTGATGCAACTAACTTTTTAACTCTTATTTTAATAAATTCTCCGCAAATGTAGCAAAAACTTTTCTCGTGTATTTTGTAGAATATGCATAATATGCATTATGAAGGTTGTATTTTATTTCTTTTAGTTAGGTGTTAAAAGAATAAAATATATTTATTTATTTTATTATTTCATTCACGTGACGTGAAATTCATTATATTTTATTTCATTCACAAAAAAAAATTATTAGAAGAAAAAAATATATAAATCCGTTTAACACATTTTTGAAGATATTTTTACGCTTTAATGTACATAAAACTCATAATTTCTCTAAAAATTAAATACGCACAGTAAGTGCCAGCGGCAAACTTCCCGTTCCAAATCTGATATCCCCCCAAACGCCTTTATCTTGGTCACGACGAGCGTAAGTCTCTAAGAATTAAAAAAAAAAAACTTTAATTTTTATTTATCTTCGCCTAGACTATAAAAGCAAACTTTCTTTTTTTTTTCAAATATATGTTTCTGGTTAATTTTCAATGCAAATAATCTGATAATAGTCATTAAGTAACAGGCACAAGAAAAAAATTTTTGTCGACTTGTGTAAAACTTTCCGGGAAGTGGGGTAGATAAGATTCTAGCAGGATAGGAACAATCTGCAATCTGCAGTCTGCACGTCCATAGTTAAAGGTTAATTATTTTAAATATAAATAAAACGCGTGGTAAAAGTAAAAGAATGAGGCGAGATGATTGACTTTTTTCGTAAGCTATATCTCATAGTGAAACAAAATTATTAAGTAAATAAAATTCACACACAATATAATCAATTTATCATAGCATTTACTTAATCATTTGTTTGGGAAACATTGTTAAAATAAGAACATAGCACGTAATTCACCAACAGTTACCTACATATTGTATTAAATAAACATGAGTTTGTAGTTTAGAAATAAAATTCAACAATATACCTCTAATGTTCGATAAGAATAAGTTTAAACAATTTGATGAAAATAAAACGAAGTACTAATAAAAATAAAATAAATACTTAGTAATTTGGCACAAATTTGCAAAACATAACACGATTAAATGGACGGTGGCGAAATGGGCCGGGGCCTCACCGGCGAGCAAGCACGAATTAACTGCGAAGTTTACCGAACGACGGACGAAAATTCACGAACACTGGAGTTTCGGAGGGGCCGAAAGTTTCGGCTATATTTTGGCCGAAACAGAAACTAAGGCCGAAACTAGATTTTTTGGCCGAAACTGGCCGAAACCGAAACCGAAAGTTCGGTCGGTCACTACCTATAAGCTTTCTTTAATGACTCGGCATTTCCCTAACGCCTTGTGACATGATAATATACAACCGTCTTTATGATTATAACAATAATTGGAGACCAACAGCTGGTTCTAATCTATAAGCGTGTCGACGTACGGCAGACGGCCAGTGCATTGACATTAACAAAATATTCTATCCACTTCAACACTATACCTTCCTACCTAAACGTATTTATTTATTCTAGTTGTGCCATAACATAACTTTAAATATTTTTTTTTTAATTCAAAATATCGTCTTAGTTCCATTTTTTGACGCTAGGTGTAATAGCACAACTAAAATCAATAACTAACATTTCATCGTCTATGAATCCTTAAATCATCATCAATCATCATGCTTATAACAGTTCGTAATAAAATTAAGCACGAAAGATGTTCAGACAAAATGCGTTTGCAAAACATTCTATAGCACATTTTAATACAAAATTTTCGAATCACTGTGATGCAAGCGCATTTAAGTGAGATAAGAATAAACAAGTAGTAATAAGACAAGACAATATTCTAGAGGAAAAATCGGTGGGGCCTAGAGACGAACAGTGAGTACACTTATGACGACAAACGAGTGATGACCACGCTGACATTTTTGTCACATTTGGAGCACACGGTCAAAATATGCTGGAAAGTTTTTTTTTTAACGTTTTCGCTTCTCCACATTGCTGAAACATATTTTATTTTCTCCTTAAGATAAGAAGATTCATACATCTAAAAACATTAGTGTATAGCTGTGTCCGTATTTGAAGATATCAAAATATAACAGAGAAAAATTAATGATTACTTAGTACTTTACTTTTTACAAAGTACTTATTACTTTTCTCCCTTATCAGATATGACTCAGATGGTGTTGGAGCGGTCTTGTGTCTGAACATAAGACCGCTTCAGCATCAAAAAGAGAGCGTAAAGCTTTTCAAAAGACGGTGGAGGTTCAAGCGTTCAAAAGGCGTAGCATTCCCATCCCATCCCATCTCATCAAACAGTAATTATGACGTCATGAAATGTCAGCGTGGTCGCACATGTAGCGGGCGCGCCCGCACGTACCCGGACGCCTCGGCCGCCTCCTCCGAAGGCGTTTTACTCAGGAACAAACCCGTACCGAACTCGACTAGGTTCATTGGCGAGCTAATGAACGCAGCAGAGCCCGGCACGTCCACGGTAGCGGGAAAATTAATTTGCAATATTATTTTTTTTATTAAATTTTGGTGTGTCAATTCTGTACTGCCGGGATGTATTGGAGACTAGAGAGCGAGCGTGATTAAAAATAGCAATATAGATCTCTGGAGTCGAAAAATAGCGCAAACGTTATTTTAAGGTTATGTCACGTGAAACATAATCTCAAAATAGTCTCAAGTGCCATCTGAACTTAGTAGATACTTTTAAGTGTATTCCATTCGTCAATATATTTTGTCTCTAGTGTCCACTTTATAATATTGCAAAGAGTATACGTGTCCTGTGTAAGTGAAGCATATATTCTAAGTCTAAAATTGTGTTCATTTACTTGCATCCTAAGTTTACACATAGGTAAGCTTAAGATGTCACATCAGTTGTTAAAGTACATACATATGTGTGAAATAGTGTTTACAGTATTTATCATTACATAGTATACTTAAGTATACATTCAACTGGGGCACGTGTTAGCAAACGCTAGAGGGAGTGAGAGAGGTAATATAAAATGTTGAGGGCGATTATAAAAAAGGCATACCTGTTGAAAACTTTGGAGAATACACTCGTGTGGCTATCGGCGGAGGTCGGGAGGGAGTCGCTCTGGGAACTGGGGGCGGTGGCTTGACCCTCCCCAGTTAGACCCTCTACCCACGATAGAGGGTACGATAGGCGTTTTAGCATCTGAAAAGGATAATAGAAAGATTGTTATGTAACAGAAACACAGAGAAACGCCAAGATTTATACGTGGGAGAGCCATGCTTCGGCACGAATGGGCCGGCTCGACCGGAGAAATACCACGTTCTCACAGAAAACCGGCATGAAACAGCGCTTGCGCTGTGTTTCGCCGAGTGAGTGAGTTTACCGGAGGCCCAATCCCCTACTCTATTCCCTTCCCTACCCTCCCCTATTCCCTTCTCTTTCCATCCCTACCCTCCCTTATTACCCTATTCCCTCTTAAAAGGCCGGCAACGCACTTGCAGCTCTTCTGATGCTGCGAGTGTCCATGGGCGACGGAAGTTGCTTTCCATCAGGTGACCCGTTTGCTCGTTTGCCCCCTTTATTTCATAAAAATAAAAAAAAAGTTATGAAACAGTTTGTAACTATGCTTATTTCTTAGCAACTTTTCATTGAGATATATTATGTAGACGCCCAGATAATAAATAGTTATGAAAAAAGCTTAGTACAAAAATATGTGTGTTAGTCGCTTAAGTTACCTAATTGTTATTTTTTAGTTTAGAATTTAGATAATAATTACAAATGTAATATTATGTATGATAATAATAATTACAAATGTCCTAGAAAGACTAACCGTCTTTCTTTGATACATAATTCCGTCTTTCTTTGCAATATTGTGTATCATAGAAAGACGGTGACAACATCACACATACCTTATTCTTCTTATCAGGCTTGGTATTATCCTCCTTCTGGTTGCCGTCGAGCGAGAAAGAGACTGCGGCACTCTTGCGCGGCCTCTCGTTCTCGCCGAGCGGCGGCGCAGACAGCGGCGGTTCGGCGCGCGGCAGACATACGGGGGGCACCCAGTCCGCGGATAGAACTATGTCCGCGTCGCTGTATACCTGTGTTGTTGTATGAAATTAGATTAGGATAATGAGAAAAAACCCCTATAGTAAGAAAAATTTTTGCACAGTAAAACTATACAAGGTTTGTTTTTCTTTGTGTGGCATATTGAAAACGCCATGACACGAAAAACGGCGGACCTTGAATGGTTCACAGTGAAAATACTTTTATTAACTCATCAAGCCCCATACGGGCACCGGTGGTCGCGACAACAATAGAATACAATAGCATTTCCAAGAATCCGCGATTTTTTTGTTGCGTAGTTCCCATACATAAACCTTATTTTCTACAATATAATGCGAGTAGCACGTTACAAATTACATGTGAGATTACGTCGTACCTAAATACAAACAAATGAGATTGATAGCAGAAATATAAAGAAGAAATAACAAAACCTTTCTAAGAAACACGGAGACACAAAGTTCAATGATCGACAACCCTCACATACAGCAGAGACTATAAAGAAAGTTACAATTAGGCCGCGTTTCCACTGACGCGGAGCGGAGCGGAGAGGAGCTTAGCGGTGCCGAATTTACCAATCACCATGCTCGAAATCTTCGCTCCGCTTCGCTGTCATTCCGCTGGAATAGCACGATTGGTCAATTCGGTCACCGCTAAGCTCTCTCTCCTCTCCGCCCCGCTCCGCGTCAGTGGAAACGCACCCTTAAGAAACTGTCACATAAAGAAGATCGTTTACCGTTTCATTCGTTTTTTTTTTACACAAACACTAAAGAATTAAACCATAAACACCTAACAGAGCCCTCTTGAAGATGGAAAAGTAACACATACGTTCCTTATGCCATCTCACCTCTATGGAACCATGACTGTTCTTATAGAACTTAAGAAAGTTTTTTTCGAATGTGTTATCGCAGTGCAAATCGTGCAACGGCTCCGGTAGTTCTGGTATCGTTTCTATCTCGTGATAATAGTCCTCATGCTCGAAATGTTTGTCCTAAAATTATTTAGAGTTGTACAGATGGTCTTTTTGCATGTCATATTTACGGCTCAAAAATTATAGACCGCATTTAGTGCCGTCTTATAGAATTATATTATTCTAAACATTGTTGCGAAAGGCTTTGTTAATTTGAATTAGAAAAGCATGCTTGCTTATATTTGTTCCTCTAAATTTAATACACCCCAAATTGATAATAATAGCCGCCCAGACTATATTACTATATTATAATAGCAAACTTATAAACGTTACTGAAAAGTAGCATTATAATACGTTTCTGATTTTTACCTTAACGCCCTCTAGGTTTAATAAGTATTCAGCAGTGTATATTAGTATAATTATAGCAATATTTCCTTACCTTCTTATTATTATTCGTGTTCACATTCAGCAGCGGGTCCCTGATATCGATACCAGAGTCGTGGTAAGACAGTTTGACGAGGTGGTGTGCTTCGGGACGCTCCTCGTCCGCGGCGTCGCCCGCTCCGCTGCCCGCCACGCTACCAGCTACGCTGCCCGCTGCGCTCTCCGCTCGCTCCATCTCGGAGCCCTCGGCGCCGGACACTTCGAGACTCTCTTCCTTACCGCCGTCAGCGTTGGATGATACCTGAAGATTATTAAAACATTATTTAAACTAGACAATAATATCATGAATTGAGAACAAAATGTTTAGATATCTCAATCCTTGATTTAACCATACATTTAACTTAGTCTTTCACAAAGTGGGCGATAACGCCCCCTTGTGGGCGCTGAAGGTCTAAAGGGTGTGGGACCCAGAAAAAAATGGGGGCGTTGTGTAGAGGCTTGGGGGGTGATTTATTTCATCTGGATGCATTTTAAATTGAAACAATGGGGGCGCTCAAACATAATTTGTTCTCAAAGTGGGCGGTGGAGAAAATAAGTTTGGGAACCCCTGATATGTAGCATATTTTGTTAGAAAACAAGAAATTCTTTTTTAAAAAGCTTTAGCTGTGATTGCTGAAGATGATAAGAATAATAGATGATTATTTGAATTGCCCCCATTGTATCTAGCATATTATTTAACATTGCTTACTTCGCTTCCTTGATCGATGGACATCCTGTCCTTGCTCGGTATTGCCCAGTGATGGTCGAGCAACGATTTTCTCCTGTCCTCTGTGGTTTGTTGCTGAAATCATAACATTAGAATTGATTGAATTGATATAACTAGAGATCGCCCAATGGTCGAAATTCGACCTCAAATAAAAAATTAAATTATGAGTTTACAACGCTTTTCTCATAGAGAAATATAAACATACACCGAATAGTTTGAATTAGCTATTGTCAAAATATTGACTTTATTATATTTTTGACATTATTCCTGCGACAGGCTCAGATTAATAAAGTCAAATTTAATGATGACAGACTGGCCGTGTAGTAATTGTCTAACAGTATTTAAGATTCAATTAAAAAAAAACTAAATCTATTTTCAATTTGACAACAGACTTCAACCATAAATAAAAGAGTACAATTCGTGTTTATAGGCTTGTCAATCAAAATCTCCTAGTGTGTGTGTTATAGTGTGTGTAATGTTTTATTTGTTAAAAAAATGTATGATAAAAGCATAATTTCAAAATAATATTAGCTCGATGCACTCACTCCTTCACCATATAAACTACAACTGTGCGAAATTTCATGCTCCTACGTTTCCGCATTTTTAGTAAAAAGGGTTCCAAAGTTTTTCGCTCCCGTATTAATATATAGATATTTTACTTCCATTTCTCTCCATTTTTATTCCTCAGACTTTACAGTACACTATTAGCTTTTCCAAAAAGGACTAGAACAACACATTTAACAATTACCCGAAAAGTATAAGTAAACTCACAAAAGATAAAACGTTACATAGAAGAAACTTTGTATAGTTTCTTAAATTGTTTATCCTACTGTCAATTATGATTGTTATTATTGTGCAAATAAATATTCTTCCACTAGTTGACCCAGTGAACTTTGAAGACTTTTCCCCTAATGTAAACCTTACCTAGACTTCAACTAATATATCAAGGCAAAAAAAAAAGCCAAATCGGTAAGCCGTTCTCGAGTTTTAGAAAAACTAAAAAAAATAAAATTCATTTTCATAAATTTTACCTGAAGCGAGGTGGGTGTGACCAAGTCCCGGTCGAACGCTTTAGGGAAGGCGGCGCCGCCACGCTCCTCTGTATCGGCGGAGGCGGGGCGCGTGTCCCCGCCCTCCCCACCGGCCCCGCCCGCACCTGCCAGCTCGGGGAACGTCTCGTCCTGGAATACGTGACGTCGTCATTAGTAGGAGTAGCAGGTAAGGTAAGGTTTGTAGTAGCAGATAAGGTAAGGTTTGTAGTAGCAGGTAAGGTAAGGTTTGGAGTAGCAGGTAAGGTAAGGTTTTGAGTAGTAGGTAAGGTAAGGTTTGGAGTAGCGGGTAACGTAAGGTTTGGAGTAGCAGGTAAGGTAAGGTTTGGAGTAGCAGATAAGGTAAGGTTTGTAGTAGCAGGTAAGGTAAGGTTTGGAGTAGCAGGTAAGGTAAGGTTTTGAGTAGTAGGTAAGGTAAGGTTTGGAGTAGCGGGTAACGTAAGGTTTGGAGTAGCAGGTAAGGTAAGGTTTGGAGTAGCAGGTAAGGTAAGGTTTGGAGTATCAGGTAATGTAAGGTTTGGAGTAGCAGGTAAGGCTAGACAACGACTTAAACGTTGCGCTGACTATCATGATGAAATAGTTTATGCAACGTAGAAGACTTCTATCCACCTGATGTTACTTAATGCTACCTGTGGTACAGGTGGCTAGAACTTTACGTAGATTCAAAACATCTTTGTTTAGAGTTGGTATTTTTAAAGTTTATTTGGATATTGGTGTTAAAAAGTATCAATAAGAGATTCTGATAACTTTGTTTTGTACAATAATGTTACATGCTGTAGTTTTTTTAATTGTAAAAATATTTTACCTTGACTAGAAGCGAATCTTTGCCGGGCGAATGTTCGGCCTTGTTATTCATGTAGTAGATTTCAGCTTGCTCCACTCTGAAAATTGTGAAAGGATTTTACGATAAATGACTATGAAATAATAATATATCTGTAGTGTGGCGAAAATTGTAACCTTTAATTAGTGCTAGTTTAACTAAATACAGTGATGATATAAGTGATATGAAATTCAAGATGTTTTCCTCCCTATAAAATTACATTTTATTTTATTACAAAAATATACCTCAGAATATTATTTAATTTCCAAGGCACCTAACTTCCTATATTTATGTACCGAACTAAAGTCGGTACGCAAGCACGCAACCGGTACGTACTTGTGCGTCCCATGGTCGGGGCCGTGCGTGCGCATGTGCGCAATGTCGTAGAAGATGGCGGCGTTGACGACGTACTCCATCGGGGCTATCACGCCGTACGACTCCGGCCCATGCTCCATCACCAGCGTGTCAGACACGTTGGGGTCGAACATCACAGCGTTCGGCGTCACCAGCAGAACTCCTGATACGACGCCCTGGAATATCGATATATTATAATAATTAGAATACTATACCGTCCCGAGGCGATGCATTTTTAAATGAGCCATTCAAAATATCGACAAGCGGCCCGTCACCAAGGGCGGCAAGTCTGTCAATTCAATGTTCATCTTCTTGTGTGCAGTAAATAAAGTAAAAAGTTGAGTAGATCATTTAAAAGTGCATCGCATCGCCTCGTCACGTTGCAATATAAACTAACCCTATTATCGACGGCAAGAGATTTCATGATAGTAAATTAGATTTCATGATAGTAAATTAGATTTCTTAGGTTAAAAAGGTTGAAAACCCCAGACCATTGAGAGACACGAATCATAATAAGTAAATTCTAAAAGACATTTATATTCGCTGACGAATAATGGTCCAATTTTATTACCTACTCATGCGCCTCCGAGTGAACTAATAAAATATATCCTGGAGGCAAATTAAACGCGCCCGAAGAAAAATAAGTTCGTTTTTCAAACGGAGGTTTTATGGGGTCAGCCGCGGAATAATAACGCGGTTATTTTTTCGTGCGGCAATGTTTTCTCTCTGGGTCCCGATTCTCGTACCTCGAATGTCGAGTTCGAATCTGGGATTGTTTTGGTCGAACAATAATGTATCAGTGAATATAGCTATAACTTGCAAAACATGACCAAAACGAGTAATTAGTAACTTTTACTAATGTAAGTCAATAGGCATCTATTGACTTTGGCTCTTTGTACGACTTTTTATAGCTTCAGTTTCAGCAATTCTTAAGCCCATATTGTACGCTTACGCTACACTTAATGGAAATAAAGCAAAGAATTATCTCGAAGTGTTTCCCAACCTTTTTCAGCCACGGACCCCTTGGAAGTCAAGCACAGTTTTCGCGGACCCCCTTAATAAAATAAACAGCAAAAAAATCAGATTATGTATAATCCAGAGATGACACCGCGGACCTCCATACATATACTCACGGTGTCCGCGAACTACAGGTAGGAAAACATTTTTTTTTTAATCTTTATTTAAGGGTTTAATCTAGGAAAATATTGATCTAGATTCTAGAACATACCTGTCCATCAGTGATATGGCGGACGTTGATCTTGAGGAAGCGCTGCGGGGCGGTGCTGGCCGGCGCCTCCGGGGACACGGGCCGCAGGCTGTCCAGGATCTCTGAAATCGGAATGTTTGATTGTTACTAACAGTGTCGTTGTAGATAAACTTAGTTACTAGTAATTAGTTTAAAAAAAATCGGCCAAGTGCGAGTTGGACTCGCGCACGAAGGGTTCCGTACCAAAATAGAGCAAAAATAGGCTGAAAATTGTGTTTTTTGTATGGGAGCCCCCCTTAAATATATTTTTA
This sequence comes from Cyaniris semiargus, assembly GCA_905187585.1. Lineage (NCBI taxonomy): Eukaryota > Metazoa > Arthropoda > Insecta > Lepidoptera > Lycaenidae > Cyaniris > Cyaniris semiargus. The sequence goes on along the minus strand of LR994554.1, from coordinate 6,759,736 downwards.
TTTTTATTTTATTATTAATTATTAAAGTACAAACAAAATTAAGGATTTAGTGAAAATTTCAAGTGCCTACCTGGTGCCTTTATTGAATACGAGCAAAAAAGGCCAAAAAAATTACGTTTGTTGTATGGGAGCCCCCTTTAAATATTAACTTTATTTTATTTTGAGTATTTGTTGTTATAGCGGCAACAGAAATACACAACCTGTGAAAATTTCAGAAGTCTAGCTATAGCGGTTTTTGAGATACAGCCTGGAGACAGACGGACAGACATCGAAGTCTCAGTAATAGGGTCCCGTTTATACCCTTTGGGTACGGACCCTAAAAATAGGCAGGTTTATTACAAAGCAGTGTCATTAAAACTTCGCAGTCAATTTATCATGAAACTTAGATCCTAAATGTAGGTAATTGCAAAATTGAAAGTTGCGTCCTTTGGCAGAAAAAATTAGAAAGGGTGGCAACCTTACAGCAATGCCACTTGCCAGTACATATTTTTCAGCGCTAATATTAGTATTATGAAGCAATAACTCATAATGTACACTGTAAACTGTAAAGCAAATAGTTTCAATGACTCTTTTATTATAACCTAGATAGGCCTTAAGTGTAGCTTAGTATGGACTAGATGACGCCCGCAACTCCGTTGCGCCAAAATTCGTTTATCGCGCGGGAACCGTACATTTTTCCGGGATAAAAAGTATCCTATGTCCTTTCCCGGGACTCAAAGTATCTCCATGCCAAATTTCAGCAAAATCGGTTCAGCGGTTTGGGCGTGAAGAGGTAACAGACAGACAGACAGATAGACAGACAGACAGACACACTTTCTCATTTATAATATTAGTATGGATATAATCTGGGGTTGAAGTATTCTATTTTGATGCAGTTTAGCGAAGAAACATAATCTAAATGAGGCTCTTAATACCCTTATTAGGATATAATATCTAGTCAAAACAACGAGGAGAGTCACAGAACCGCATATTAAGAGGGAACGCGGGTACAGTAGAATTTAAACGAAGAAACTATTGCCATCACGCTTCACCCTTCGCCGGCACGTGTATTGTGATAGAGACAGATACAGTAAATCGACGTAACGTATTCCTCTGATTCCTCCTTTAAAATAGAGCCTATCTAATTATTATTTTTTTTAAATATCTTCAGGAAGAGTGAGTCTATGCCTCTACGTTTTTATTCTATCTTAAAGATCTTTCAAAATTGTTTTATGGTCGGTGGATTGGCGGGGTACGGGGCATTCATTTTTTGCGATTTTTGAAGGGCATATTTTTTTTATATATTAGCATAGACAAATGAAAATATTATAGACTGTCGAGTCCCATACAAACCAGCGTGTCTACAGTTTTAGTTCTCATCTGAATGATAGATGGCGTTAAGTGTATCAAACGAATAAAGCGTCTCCCAGACAGATGCGGCCTGCGGTGGCGGTGGCGGTGGCGGTCAGTTGAATGGCTTGGCCGCGTGAAACTCTCAAGTCATCCAACTAACCGCCACCGCTACCGCCACTGCAGGCCACGTCTGTCTGAGACACGCTTAACCCTTAACTACCTGACCGGAGTCTCTCAGACTCCAGCAGTTCTATTTTTGTTCATATCTTTACAAGCAAGATTCGTTGACGGTCGTGCGTCCGTGTACCTTCGCCGCTCTATCCGCAGTACCACGCCTACACTCGTCGAGGTCCCACACGCGCGCGATTCATTTTTGTGAATAAAAAACTATGTCGTGGAGTCTGAGAGACTCCAGGTAGGTAGTTACGCGACTTTTTCAAAATCATTTTTTTTTGTTTTAGTTGAAAATGACGTCAAATAATAAAAATATTGAGCGTTGGTTGGAGGAAGACCCTTCTTCGAATGAAGAGGAATATTTTGATGAAGAATGCAGCGAAAACGAGCCAGATATCGATGAAAATGTTGTCCTTTCTTGTGATTCTGCATCGGATGCAGAGATCGAAGATGATGAAATCGTAGAAGAGAGTGCTTCATCGCAACCTTAGGCTCGATCCTGGATTCTTCTTCGTCAGACGATGATATGCCTTTGAGTCAGTTGCGACCAAGTCCAAGGTCCTACACGACGTGCTCAATATGCCGTGAAAAATTGTAAAGTTCGAGCCTTGCAATTTTATTAAAAAAAAAACTTTTTTGCCAAATATGTATGTCACATTTTGTTGATTAATCACTAATCTTGAAATAATTTATAAAGAAAGTTCCTATTTTTTGTTAATTTTTTTTATGATCTCGTTTAGCAAGTGTTAGAATTTTGAAAAAAATTTGTTCATTTTGAAAAAATGTGTAGTTTTTAAGTATAAGACATAAGGTTATAGTGTTTTTATTATTGTTAATAAATAAAGAAGTATTTAAGCAATAATAAGTTTCTTTTAATTTATTTTCATATAGCATACTTTTTGTATATTAAGAGTTCAAAATACGGGAGTCTGAGAGACTCCGGGTAGGTAGTTACGTATGAGAAATTAGGGTCAGGTAGTAGAGGGTTAAATTACATGTGCCATCTAGTAGTTTCTCGTACACGCAATTTTGTATGGGACTCAACAGTCTATGGTATATTTGGTCAATGATATTAGTAAATTTAGAAAAAATCGAACGTAGAGGCATAGCTTTAACAGATCCCAATATTGCATAAAAAATCATTTGTCTAGACGCATTGTCCTGGGAGTAAATTGGGGAATACGTTTGTATGGAAAAACAGTGTTAGCGTATCCTCTTAAACGTGTTAAAGCACTTAATGTTCCCTGCCGTTTCTATACTACTAGGTCGGTTCGTGCTGAGCTATTTACCCAGCTACATAAACAGTATAACAATGGCGCTCGTTATCTGTCCGCAGCCTGTTCAGGCTTATATTACCTGTGACAGGACCGTATTCCAACGACGTAGAGCCCATTATTAGATGAAAAAACTATGGGTATACTCCGGCACGCAACAGGCGGAAAGTGAGGAATACATTTAAATATATTTATTTCACTTATTAACGTCACCGTGGCGTGGAACGTTCATTACCATACAAATTATTGTCTTTTCGGCCCGGAAAAAGTATTTAAATGAGGAATTATTTCGTAAACATCAGACAGTATCTTACTTTATTACGCCTATAAAGAAAATGCTAAAAACGTTCTGTACTTATTATTTTTTTAAATTTACTTACGAAAAAAAATTAATATAAATTATAGACCAGTAAACAACTCTATCATACAGTTGCACAATTTTATTTTCTTGGCCACTGCTTACATTTTACAATGTTGTGAAAATCGCACTGAAGTGGGTAAACATTGCAAATTGCAATAAAGTCATTGTGACAAATTATATTTACTTTAATGCCCAAGCAGCATCACAAGCTGTATAAAAGCTCTATTAAAGTTCGTTTATACTCTTAATGCTGTACATGCTGGTTGCATAGTGGCTGTATAAGCGCTTATACAGCCCTTATACCCCTGAAATGTGCACAAATTATACAGCGTTTTGCGATATATTAGCTGTACAGTAGTTGTATAAGCATAAAGTAGGCTGCTTAATAACTGTTTTGCGACTGTACTATGGTGTACGAAGAACCAATACACTCCAATTACTACACTGTAACTCACTTGTTAAGTTTTACGTAGTAAAAAGTCTGTTGAACAGAGTTACAAACGAATTAAAACGAAACAGAAGATTATATATTATATTTTAATGATGGCGTTAATATATATAATAAGTGTTGATCAAAGTGACATATAAACGATGTGTTTAAAGATTTGGAGATTCGATAGGCGCAGGATACAGTGCATTAACGTGCAAAAATAAATTTATTGTGGTCATATATATGTTTTGTGGTAAATAATAAACGCGCCAGCAAAATAATCAAGGAAGAGATATTAAATAAGGTAAGTAAATATGGTTTTTATAGGTTAGAATTTAAAAAATCTTTGATTAATGGACGTAGAGCATCGTTGGTGCATAGTAGGTTATTGGACAAACTGAAAATATTGATGAATATAAAAACATTAGTCTAATTTTTATGTACTCATGTTCGTAATCTTCCATTTGTAATTGATAAAATGGCGACAATTTGCTAAGCAGCCTAAATTCTATTTTGATGGTCTTATAGTATTAATAGCTGTACTATGTAGGTAATGGATACTGGTATTCATCTTTTAGCGGTTGATGGGCTGTATAAACGAATAAATTTACTATTAATGTTACATAGCAGTGTTTCGAACATAACCTGTAACTCTTTTTAGGGATACGTAATATTAAGTGAAAAACCAAAATGCTCAGAGAGCGTCACGTTTCCGAAAATAAAGTATTAAAGTTATTTTTTAGAAATTTCAAAGCAATTATTGTAGATTTTCGTCCTAGAATTTGTAAAGAAATAAATAAAGTGATGCAGTCCAAAACATATGCAATAGGCTACTTGACCTACTTTTTTTCTTCATTCTAAACGCTTCTTAATCATTCATTTTCACCAAAAAAACTAATATTTTAATATTTTAAACAGTAGAAATCCATAAAAATGTCGATTGAAAAATATGCCTTTTATATGGCGCCGAAAACACTGCCCGCCATTAATTGTGCCGCCATAGTGTGACGTCATGTTTTTTGTATTTTTATACTTTCTTTATTGAAAAAAGTTTTATGTGCTATGCGTTCGAGTCTAACAGTGCCAAAAAATTAGAAAAGAATTTAGAAATCATTTGTAATGTTGAACACTTTTGGAGAAAAGTTTTGGCCATTTCATTTCCCAACTACAATAAATGGAGATAATATATAAAACTGATGTTTTACTTGAACTATTCAAGAAAATATATTTTACAAATCTTTCTAGGCTTATTCTTATTATTTATGTATAAATAAACTTACATATAACGAGCGCGATAAATAAAAGATATTAAATTACGAATGTGATGACGTCGCATCCAAATCGGAAGTACCGCAAAAGCGTTTTCGTCAGTACAAATCATATTTTCATAAAATCATATTTTCAAATCGACTTCATTTATCAATCATAAGCTTTTATTTGATGATAAGGGTGAAATATGGTTTCCTAGGCCAAGTTCTTCTAAAAATATGCATTAGTTCAATGAAATTAAATATAGGTCAAGTAGCCTATTCATCAATTCTCACAATGCACCTTCTATAACTGGGAAATTATAAGTTTAGATTTATGAATATTATAATAACACGAATCCACTATGAAACATTAAACAGCATCTTCTACAAAACCCTACAATCTTTGTTTTAGTTAGTAGTAGTAGTAAATATGCAAATTTATTTACTTTTTTATCTACTTCCTTAACCATCCAACACAAAACGATCGACTCGGCGCATAACTAAATGCACTACCTCATCACAAAATGAAACTTGATAATTTTAAGTGGGGAATTCCCGTTCAATATAATTCTTTTGTTGTTGTCCTTATTACACTAATGTTTTGCTATATTTGTGTGTCTCTCTTACTAAGAGCTATAATGAACGGGGGTTCCCCTGACACTAAAACATTAAGGCAAAAATAAAAACCCTTTTATAATAAGTACTTAATTATTTTTTATTTTTTTTAGGAAAAACGCCGTACAAGATTGTGGAGACAGTGGAGAAAGGGAAAAGTTTTCTTTTCATTGTACCCAGTTTATTGGAAACAAATGGAATTTTGAAATGGCCAAAAAACTGCTTAGATGCGCGCAAATTGGTCATGAATGAAAATTGCTCACCTGCAACTGGATGGTCAGCCACAAGGTGTCGAGTAACATGTCAAAGTGTACCATTATCAATATTCTCATAGTTCATTACTTAAGTGAAATAAAAGTTTTATATTTTTGTAATCTTTTTATATTTATGCATAATGATTAACTTATATTCTACTGTTTCAATTCTATTACCTTTAATGTAAGCTCTCGCAGGAGAATCGCATATAAAACATTTAATTCCTATAGATACTTTACTCTTGATTTGTTGAGGTTGTCAATTTCGTTTACAAAATCATTTAAATATTCGTCAATTTGCTTTGGTTTTCCAACACCAAAATAAATACCAATCACCAACGGTTCTACATCAGGTCTTTCAAGTATAGTATAAACTCTTATTTATATTCTTAGTATAAACTCTTTATTAGAACTATTAAATATTGGAAGACCGCGCCGTCAAAATTGAAATTCAAACAAATTTTCCTCGGAACGTCAACCCATTTTTCTAATATATTTTTTAAAGATTTAGTTAGGCCGTTATGCCAATATTCACCTCCTGGATCGGTTTGATTTGTATTTGCTTTGCAGTACTTAAAATTGTTCTGGCATCGCATGGTGAAATTCCTGGAAATCTTAAGTTTATGATAGTAGCTGAATCATTCAAGCTATGTTTCTTTCTCTGGCCCAATTCTGTATTTGTTGGCGAAATAATTTTTTTTTTCATATTTACTTTCGCCGTCACTTGAACTGCTGGATGATAAAATGTGTGTGTCGTCGTGATCAGTTGCAGAAGGTAAAGCTAATAAGTTACACCTGATATAACTATGATCATTTACAATATTTTCTACGGAACCTCTTTCATTAGATGTCGATGGTATTGACACTTGACTGCAGATGATCTGATCTGTTGAAATATTTCCATGTTCCTCGACAGTAATTTCATTTGTTGATAATTTGTAATATTTACATATTCCTGTTCAATCCTTCTTCTAATAGCACCAAATCTTTTTCGCTTTTTCCACATATTTATAAAACAATCACAAAATACAGCATATACTGCAGTGCACAATAATTCAAAATGGCGACTCTGTCACTTATACAGATTAAGGCTGTACTATAGGCGTCATTTATTTTTATTGCTGTTTATTACTCTCAAAGAGAGAAATTAGACAGCTATAGTCCGTAAAAGGTTGTATAATTACACCATAAAAAGAAGCTGTAGAAGAGAGTTTGCCTACTTCATAATACAGAAATATGATTTGAGGACCACCATAATACAGATCTAAGCTGTATTAAGTAAGTGACGGTATGCCAAATGCAGCTATTGTACAGCTTTAATACTAAAATGAGGATCAAAGCGTTACAGGAAATTAAAGCTGTACATGACAGATATGATACACTGATTTAGAACTTTAAGCGTACTTTGACTCCTTAATACAGACTTAATACAGCTAGAGCTGAATAATTACACCTAAACCGACATTATAACACTACAATGTCTTTACAACGTACTTATACAGCTGTAAAACAGCGTTAAGTGCTATATTGGCTGCTTTTTAGGTGTTCATTACGCTTGGTTGCTGCTTGGGTGATTCAACCAGTCACCCTGTTTACTCTAGTCTTTATTAAATGACGACATTTTTATTTAACTGTAACGGGGACCATCCATATCCATACTTCCATACTAATATTATAAATGCGAAAGTGTGTCTGTCTGTTACCTCTTCACGCCCAAACCGCTGAACCGATTTTGCTGAAAGTTGGTATGGAGATACTTTGAGTCCCGGGAAAGGACATATGATACGTTTTGTCCTGGAAAAATGTACGGTTGCCGAATCCCGTGCGATAAACTAGTCCTGGGGGTCCGGACCCCCCATTACTATCCATCTTACTTGTCCAATCGACAATATAATATGTACCGCACCGATTTTAATCGGCGAGGTACATGTATTTTTTTTCTATTCACAGCTTATAATAATAATTATTATTATACTGTGGAGCGTGTCCGTAGGCAGAGTAGGTACCGCGATGCGTTCGTAGTTCGTCGCAGGGGCGCGGGGAAATAAATTTAATAAATATATTCAACATTCTGATATTCAAATTTTAAAACAATACTTTTGATTCCCTAAACACCTTACCTATTTGCTGCTGCGGCACCCTTCATGGGCGAGTACAACTCGCACTTGGCCGCTTTTTTACGTTAGGGACAACCCCCCCCCCCCCCCCCCCCCCCCCCCCCCCCATATATATACGCCCGTGGCGCCTTGTGGCTATAACAGTATCTACCTGTGGAGAAGAATCGTTTTGCATCTTGCCCAGCTTGCATAATAAGTAGAGAATTCATATTTTGTCTTCGTCAAATCGTCAGAGATAAGAGTTGTCGATATTCCTATCGGTACTTACTATAAGTATATATTATATACTTTAAAGTTTAAACTCACAAGGAAAAAATATTATAGTCAATTATTGCTCTAGAAATCTACGTTAATTGATAAATTATTACAAAGTATGCAGTCCAAAATTACATGACGCTAGTATTTTAAGTCGAGTGATAAAATCAATCATATCAGTAGATTACTATTATTTTTCGGGTTACTATAGTGTTATCAATTAAAAAATAACAGATAAAATATCTTTTTGGATGCATTTAAAGAGTAACTCTGTCACTAAAAAAAAAAAAAAAGTGGCTACATGACTGTGTAGATAAAAAAAATGGGCACATTCAGACTCTAGATTATAAAATAACATAATCGTCATAATAGTGTCTTTTCGTCCCTTTTTGGAAAAATCCTGACTTTTTTGGATTGGGCGCAGTGTTTTTAGGTCTCTTTGGTGGGGTAAAGAGTGAGCGGGGCGGGTGCGCTCGCACAAGGTGTTATTGGTAGATGAGCAATCAGATTCAACGTCATTGGAAGATTACGATCAGATGATGACAAGTTATTGGTAGCTATTGTACCATCGACGAAATTGATTCATAGGCAGTTGCCGGTCCTACATCAATTGTTCGGATTCAATGTAAGCTGTGATCTGTCGGATGGGTTTGACATAACGCGACCAAATTACCTAGGTCCGCCATATGCCTATGAATCAATTTCTCTGATAGTTCATAGTACTTTATCGATAACTATTGTATACATACGCCTATTTACTCTCCAGTTTATCGGAACGATCTTAAAATTACGAGCGAGCTGTACTAGCGGTCAATTTCCACGCTACTTTATCAGTTAGTATGGAGATGAAGGCCGCATTTTCCATCGTATTAGTCCGATTAGGCCGCGTAACTGGCGCTAATTGACAATAATGGGTGACATCAGCGGCCATACAATTACACTACTTACACACTAGTAAATAAAAATATCCACACACAATATATGTATACTATCCTCAATAGAAGCGGTTCTCAAACTTTTTTGGTGGCTGAACTTTTTATGAAGTGCGGAGTCCTAGGGCTCCGCGGAGCTTTGCTCCACTTTGAGAATGGCTGCTCTATAGAATCACACCCTCACTAATAAAAAGGACCACAAACGTAGACATTCTAGTGCAGTAACGGTACGTAATGGACAATGATAATAAATAATCAATGTTTTGTCACTTTCTGATACGTCGGAGAAATCCCTATATACAAGGACAAATCATTGATACTAGCTACAATCCAAAGAGTTACGTTGATCTTTTAGTAGAAAAAATTGGTTTGATTCATAAAAAACCGGCCAAGTGCGAGTCGGGCTCGCGCACGAAGGGTTCCGTACCGTTATAGAGCAAAATTAGGCCAAAAATTGTGTTTTTTGTATTGGGGCCCCCCTTAAATTTTTATTTTAAGTATGTTAATATTATTATTAATGTACATATATAATTAAGGACTTTGTGAAAATTTCATGTCCCTACCTGTTGACATTATTGATATCGAGCAAAATAAGCCAAAAAATCACGTTTGTTGTATGGGAGCCCGCCCCCCTTAAATATTAATATTATTTTGTTTTTAGTATTTGTAATTGTAGCGGCAACAGAAATACACAATCTGTGAAATTTTCAGAAGTCTTAGTCCCGTTTTTACCCTTTGGGTACGGAGCCCTAAAAAAGAAACAATAACAAACCTTTGTTAATATATAGCTATACCTAGCTAGTAGCAATATTTGGTTCATACATTAGGGCCTGTTTCACCACTTCCTGATAAGTGCCGGATGGGCTATCCACTTCATCTACCACTTAACTTGACAAATAAAGTATGGAGAATCTGTCAAAAAAGTTGTGGATAGCCTATCCGGCACTTTATCAGGAAGTGGTGAAACAGGCCCTTAGGAAAATAGAAAGTGTAACAATAAAACACATTCATATAACAACACGGAGCCACTTATACACGGTAGAGACGACACCGTATCTATTTTCGTTACGAAAACTGTGTTAGAGACTGTTTAAAAATAAAAAGTTTATTTTAAACTTAAATGTGACAAACAATAAAGTTTCATCATAATATTTAGTAATTAACATTCAAAACATATACGCCATCTTAACTTAAAATAAGAGTCATACGCTAATGAAGACTACATTGAAACCATATCGCAACTGCATAAATGTTGGATAAGAACTGGCGAACATGTGTTATTCATTTTAATGGCTAGAAATCTGATCTGACACCCTAAAATCATTCCGATTTTAAGAAGACTGTCCTACTCGAAAAATCGGTAAAATCTATTTGCCCCAGTCGAAATAAAAGAAACAGAAAAAACTAACATTTAACAGAAACACTTTATCAGTTGCATGTAAACCATATCGCTCTTAACGACGTCGTAAATAGACGTCGTCATAGTAGACGGAAAGTCGAGAATACACGCAAATTGTGCATCTTGTTACAGTTTTTATTAGGTTTTTGTGTTTGAAAAAAAAACGGCATTTCTAGAACATTATACTTTTTTTATGGTGTGATTTTTGTTTACGGAAAACGGAAATAACATAGAGTGGAGACACGTTTATTTGACATGTAACATAATATTTAGATGATACAAAATTACTAACAATTATTTCTAAACAGATAGAGGAATGTATGTAGTTTACTAGGTTAAACAATGAGGCCCCCAGTCTATCGCCCTTAATATCGTGATCTATTGACATTTAATCTGTACACCTGTGCCAAATATAATTAAAATAGGTCCGGTATTTTCGTGACCGAGAAATTGCAAAATAAAAATAAAAGTTTTTTAAAACATTGAAGTTTATTTAATGAAGATCAGAAATGTTGTGGTTAAATAATTAATTACTCATTTATATAGGCTGCCTAGTAATCAAGTCAAGCAATAACCAAAGACAATGTTTTCCTACGTTTTAACTCTATCACCATTCAGACCTTGACCGCAAGAAATAACCGAAATCACAAAAAAATTGTTTACTTTAAAGATATTTTTATCGCAAGTTTATTTTAATGTATGCAAAACATTTAAATATAGGGGCGTTCCACGCCAAGCGGACAGGAAAAAAAAGTCGATGTCTCCGATTTTGATAATATTTGAATATGTTATACCTATACGTGTTATTAATACGGGTGCCAAATATTTTTGTAATATAATGCCTAGATTAAGAATGATGGGACTTTGAAACGTGACTTTCCTATTTGGCACTCAGTGCTTCAAAGCCGATTATGGATTGAAAAAATTATATATTTGAATAATTAAACCACTGAACTTGTTACTCTATTTAATGAGCTTTTTAACTGCATTTTTGAAAACGGAAAAAAATATATTTTTTTCTTTGAAAAAAATGCAAATCAATTTTTTTTCTGTACTATGGCAATCGCTAAATAGTGGAAATTGCCAAAAAAACTTCGATTTGGGTGTGGAAAACGTACCCTTAGATAAGTTTTTGAAAGAGTAACATAATTTTAAAAAATATATATTACTTATTTTTTTTTCATGAAACATTTTTACACTTTCAAAAATCTATTGAATGTTACTTTTCACTACATCAAAATTGATGTTATTTGCCAATTTCCACTATGTAGCGATCTCTGCCCATAGTACAGTATGGCGCTGGACGCCACCCTTCGGCAGTATTTTCAGTCTAGCTCCTAATCCACTTCCCGGCCCATTATAGGAGTTGTGCAGGAATATTCTATAGAATATTAGCTATTTACACAAAAAATAATTTAAAAAATCAAAATGGACCCTCTTTGAGAAAATCAAGAAAAAAAATTGATTTGCATTTTTTTTCAAAGAAATTTTTTTTTTTTTCATTTTCAAAAATGCAGTTAAAAAGTTCATTAAATAGTTAATAGAGTAACAAGTTCAGTGGTTCAATTATTCAAATATATATTTTTTCAATGTATAATCGGCTTTGAAGCACTGAGTGCCGAATAGGAAAGTCACGTTTCAAAGTCCCATCATTCTCAATCTAGACATTCTATTACAAAAATATTTGGCACACGTATTAATAACACGTATAACATATTCAAATATTATCAAAATCGGAGACATCGACTTTTTTTTCCTGTGCGCTTGGCGTGGAACGTCCCTATATTAACAATTAAAACGTGTATAGCTGGGAAGTAAGATGAAGTTGTATCTATGTAGTTATTTTGTAATAACTATAGAGTTATAAAAAAAATGATTTTTTCAGAAAGTGTGAAAACCTGCACTTTTGAGTAGGACGTACAAAACCTCTACTTTTTAGTAACTTCAATAACCTTCACTATTCAATAAGTATGAAAACCTGCACTTATCAGTAACTTCAGAAACCCTCCTTTTGATAAACTGTACAAAACCTTTTCAGTAATCATGAAAACCTCCAGTAAGTTTAAAAACCTGCAGTTTTCAGTAAGCTGTAAGCATGAACTCACCTTTCTCCTGTGCCGGCTCATTCTGCGCGCTCTGCGTGGACTCGGACGTGTTATCGCCGCTCTCGGACGGCCCGTCCGACTCCTTATCACCATCTGTTACAACCATAACAACCTGCTTATCAAACCGTGTCAATACTTCAGTTTATTGTATATTGTACACGTCAAAGAATCGGTGAACGATTTTTTAACACAGAAATCAGCAACCATAAAAATCGGCCACAAATGGGTTTTCAGAAACAACGAAAATCAGTTTTCAGAAAGTCACAAGCGCTATTTTCGGTCTGAAAATGTCTGACGTGGCTTAACACCAGTATGTCACTGAAACCGAAGTGAATTTATACATACTATCATGTTTTACAACCTGTCGTCACAGTCGTTAAAATGTAAACATCTTCACAATACGGAAAGAAACGATCGAGCAGAGGTCACATTTAATTAACTTCAATTGAAACTACACCACAAATAAAACGTACCATTGTACCAGCGTTTCAGAAACTCAAAACTGAACATTGTCGGACAACGAAATGTACATTATATCTGTTAACTTATCGCGCTCGATAAAAACTAACAGTATCTTTCTCATTAGACACACACTGAAAACTGCGCATCGTAAGACACAATTAATACGAGTTTACGAGCGTATTTATATTTAAAACACGCAGCGCCGCTTGCAGGCAGTTGAAGACTGTCGTTGCTTTTGTTCGCATCAGAAAAAAAAATTAAAACGTCACGACTCGCGAGCTTCAAGGCTGAACGAGTTGAGGTTATCCTAGGTTACAACTTACACTACAGCGCGTTCATACTCTACCTCTGATGGGACCTTTATATCGAAGACCAGTGTCATCCATAGAATCTATGAGGTAATATAAAACTGAACCCACTGTAGGACGTAGATTGGTTACCAGTGCACCCGTTGCAGTTCATTCTTTTTAAAATATTTTAACAGTATTTTTTATATTTTATGTTTGGGTAAGTGGTTGAATTATAATATTTATTATGTTTAATGCGTAGGTTTAATGTTAGTATTTTTATTTATATTATGGAAAAGACGCAATTAAGACACTGAATAGTGAATAAAATAATTATGCATGAGAATATATACAGCGACATTGAAAAAATACGATTACATAACAACGAATATACAAAATAAAAAAATAAAAAAAAACTAAATCTTTGTTTTGACAAACAATAATATTAAGGGGGCGTCCACAAATTACGTGAGGTGTTTAAGGGGGGGAGGGGGTCCGAGTCAAATCTCATCTAATTTTACGTTGGAGAGAGGTCTCGGCAAATCTCACGTAATTTTTTTTTTCTCATTGTTACAAAAAAACGGTAATTTTGGTACATTTCATCCAGATTGTACGTATGCTTAAAATTTAATCGTAATCGTAATACGATTAAGATCATTCACTAATTCGTTCGAAACAAAATATTTTCATTCATATATTGACGGTATACTGGGTATACATCTACTGACTCAAACAATCCAACGCTTTTACGTAAAAAAACCCACATTTTGAAAAATCTCACGTGAGAATGGGGGCCAACCCAGGAGGGGGTTGTTGAAAGGTTGTTGGTGGGGGTTGAATAAAATCTCACGAAATCTCACCAGGGGGGGAGGGAGGGTCAGAAAATTTGAAAATACACCTCACATAATTTGTGGACGCCCCCTAACCCAACTAGCCCGAAGGGGGTTTAAAATTAAATTTACTAACTTTATTTTCTTTGACCTTTTATATAATATGATGTCAATGATAGTAAAAAAAATCGGTTCAAAAAAATCAACACCTTGTGAAGAATGATGTAAAATTTGATAGTATTAAGGCTTCCGTAATTTTATCTGCACATTAAAATAGTAGCCAAGGTCTCAAGAATTTAGATTTTAGCCAGATTTTGACTGCCGAAAAGGTTTTTACATTTATGTTGTGTACACCATGGTGTGCAAATTCGTTTCCGGGATAAATAACATTCTTTATCCTTTCCCAGGACTCACAGTATCTCCAGAGACCAGATACATTTCATTAAAATCGGTTCAGCGGTTTAAGCGTCAAGAGGTAATAGAAGGACAGCCAGACACAAAAATATAGTAAACTAGATGACCCGGTGAACTTCGTATCTCTTTCCACGTAATATAAACCTTCCCTGGAATTCAACGAATATTTCTAGACTAAAATTAGCTAAATCGGTTCACCCGTTCAATAGTTTTAGCGAGAATAACAATATTTAAAATTAATTTTTATTCATATAGAGAGACACATTTTTAAGTATAGCCCTTTTGACGCGAATAGACGAAAGAGACTATAGGTCTACCAGAATCTGATGGCAATTTTTGACAGCAGATTTTCCAAAAATATCCTTGATCATTGGATAAATTTTTATATTTGCATGTTTAACACAGAGAATCAGCGGCTGTAAGAAAAAAAAGGATCAAAATGTTTTATTACAATTACCCCAGTATTGCTAGAGTCAATTTATTTTCTCACTTTTTGCCATCAGATTCTGGTAGACCTATAGTTAGAATGCGTAACATAGAACTTAAGAGGTAGAAGTACTTGTACTAATATGTATTCTGTGGTAGAAGTAAGAAACTAAGAAGTACCAACACATGTTTTTAATTCCAAGCCGGCGTAGCTTTTAGTGCGGGTGTTTTAGAAAGAAACGTGGAAAGGCGTCGCCATTCACAGTACATTTGTATGAAGAACTTGAGAGCACTTCTTGTAATTGAAATTCCATACCTCGTACGGAAACCTGCGATAAAACGCACCTTGTCTACTTGTTATTAGTTTTTTTAATGTATAGTATACAGAATAGTATAGTATACACAGCATTTGGCATGCGACCATGCGATGCTGATTTAAAATTGAGATTTAAAATATCCATTCGAATATTATTTTATAAATTCTTATAAATTACTTAAATTAGGTACGAATACTTCAATCAATAGCAACAAGAGGTAAAAATCGAAGGTTGGTTGCGAAAAACCGATTTCTCGCTTACTCAATCCGTCATGGACCATGGTAGATTTTTAGACTTTTTGTACAGTTCATTCTACGAGTTACTCTTGGAATAAAGATACATAAATTACACAGACTGCCAACATCTTTTTTTATTCATTTTGGCTTGAGGTCCTGTTTATTATATCTATATATAGTCTGGTGTTGCAGACGTCGCAACGGCAAATGGTAACCAGTTTCCATCAGGTGGACCATACTCGAGGTCCACCTGATGACCTGGAGGTCGAGGACGTCGTGAACTACATCAGTAAGAAGACATCCCTCCACTTGAGGGTCGAACGTCTGCAGTCTCGCCACAAGGTCAACTTCAGTTCCTTTGTGGTGAGAGTACCGACGCGTCTTCTGTCGACCTTTGAAGCGGAGGAATTCTGGCCGACCGATGTGGTCTACCGAAGGTTCCGGGGGAGACTCCGGAAAGAAGCGCGCGTCACGTCGCCGTTAACTCGTGATAAAGTGTAGTTATTAAGTATATATAATTTATATGTATGTTAGTTATTAAGGTATATATTGTATGGGCCTACGTAGCCTGATATAAATAAATAAAATAAAAAAAATACTCTTGTTTGCAAGCTTAGTTATATGTATAAAAAACATCATGAATCATCGGGAATGAGATATTTAAAATAAAGTTTTTTTATTTTTTATTTTTCACTTTTCCTGAGCGTGTAGTTCGAAAACGGATGAGAATTTGGAAAAACTGTATAGAATCTAAATTATAGAGAATTTAATAAGCTTTAATTTTATCATAGAATATTTTTCGCTACAACGCATCGTTTTTTAGTTATTGGCGAAAAACCAAAAATTGAGACCTTTGTCGCCCCCCCCCCCTGAATAAGTTCCAGCAGAAATCGCTTAGGTCCCCGCTCACGCATTTTACAACTACTTTGTTGACTGATACGTGAGCGAAAAACTTTGCATCCCTTTTGACGAAAAATTCGGAAACGTAGATGAATGAAATGTTGCGCAGTTATAGTTTATGTGGTGAAGGAATGCATCGAGCTAATATTGTTTTGAAATTATGCTTTTATCATACATTTTTTTAACAAATAAAACATTACACACACTACCACACACACACTAGATTTTGATTGACAAGCCTATACACACGAATTGTACTCTTTTATTTATGGTTGAAGTCTGTTGTCAAATTGAAAATAGATTTGGTTTTTTTTTAAATCTTAAATACTGCATTAGACAATTATTACACGGCCAGTCTGTCATCATTTGACAATCTGATCCTGTCGCAGGAATTATGTCTAAAAAATAATAAAGTCAATATTTTGATAATAGAATATCAATAGAAAAGCGTTGAAATTTACTTATAATTTATTTTTTTATTTG
The DNA here is from genome assembly GCA_905187585.1 of Cyaniris semiargus. NCBI lineage: Eukaryota > Metazoa > Arthropoda > Insecta > Lepidoptera > Lycaenidae > Cyaniris > Cyaniris semiargus. The sequence goes on along the minus strand of LR994554.1, from coordinate 6,742,883 downwards.
ATGTCGAATTTCGACCATTGGGCGATCTCTAGTACTTTTAAGCGCGTGTTCAGACCAAACTGACTATACGCCGCCGAATGTGAGCAGGCTCACTGTGAGCCCCAGTGTGAACGTGAAAATATACGGTATCGAATGTCCGCCCCTACGCCTAGCGTAATGGCGTATTGTCGGTTAGGTGTGAACATAAAAGTGAATATGTATGGAAATAAAATCAACTGCGTAACGTTCGCTCACATTCGGCGGCTCACAGTCGGTTTGGTGTGAACACGGCCTTAAACACAACGCGGGATAGCCTTACGTAGGCTTTTCTAAGCGGTAGGAGAGAGCCTCTGGCTACATAACATTGGCATTATGTAAGCACTAGATGACGCCCGCAACTCCGTTGCGCCAAAATTAGTTTATCGCGCGGGAACCGTACATTTTTCCGGGATAAAAAGTATCCTATATCCTTTCCCGGGACTCAAAGTATCTCCATACCAAATTTCAGCAAAATCGGTTCAGCGGTTTGGGCGTGAAGAGGTAACAGACAGACACACCTTCGCATTTATAATATTAGTAAGTAAAGTAAGTATAGTAAGTAAGTATGGAAGTATGGATTTATATTTTATAGCTATAACGCGGATAGCCTTATGTAGGCCTTTCTCAAATGGTGGGATGGTTGGATACAGCTACAAAACCTAGGCCACATGCCAATGATCTAAACTGTATAGCAAAGAATAGCATCTATAGCTAAAAGAACACAACGTGGATAGCATTATCTAGGCTTTTCCAAAACGGTGGGATAAGATCGTTAGCTACAAAATAATATTAGCGTAGGATATCTTTATAGGCTTTTGCCAAGTGAAATACTCTTGCCGATATATCTATCTACTAATTCTACTATAGAGATCCAACATCCATACTTTAACCCGTCGCGTCGATCGTGGGAAAACGAGACACAATAGATATTCTATTGTGTCTCGTTCACCGGTGATCGTATGGGGCTTGATGAATTAATATTATAAATGCGAAAGTGTGTCTGTCTGTCCGTCTATCTGTCTGTCTGTCTGTTACCTCCTCACGCCCAAACCGCTGAACCGATTTTGCTGAAAGGTATGGGGATACTTCGAGTCCCGGGAAAGGACATAGGATACTTTTTATCCCGGAAAAATGTAGGGTTCTTGCGCAATAAACGAATTTTGGCGCAGGTTGCGGGCGTCATCTAGTCTAGTATAACTCTACAGGGTATAACAAAACTAAGTCATAATACTTTAGGGTGTGTATGAATCCCTTATATAGAGTTCACTGTGAAAGTAGCAGCGCTGAAAAAGCATTTTTTTGTGATTTGTATGGTCAAGCGCTCCTACAACGGGGATTTTTCCATACAAAAGTTTAAAAAAAAGTTACTCTTCCAGCAGGAGCGTTGGAAGAGTAACTTTCACAGTGAACTCTATATAGGGAACCCATACACACCCTAAAGTATTATCACTTAGTTATTTTACATTCTGTAGAGATACAACATTCTACATACCCTTTCTCTTATCTGGCACGAGCAGCGTCTGTCCGGGGAAGATGAACTGCGTGGCGAGGCGGTTCAACTTGGTCAGCTCAGACGGCGTCGTGTCGAACCGCGCCGCCAGCGACGTCAGCGTGTCCCTGTCGCGCACCTGCGGAAACACACGAGTTACACAGAGATAGATGGATGTGAGGTTTCTGTGAGGAGCGGTAAGAGTAGACAACAGACTTATTATCTGGCAAATAACTATATTATGGTTATTCGCCAAATAATAAGATATTTTAACCACGTTAGATGAAAAATATTAAAGCTGGTTTCAGACTACGCTATAATATAATAGCATATAGTATATAGCTAATAGCACAAGAATATCGCGCACCATACATAGCGTATAGCAAGCCAATAATATAATATGCTATTATATTATAGCGTAGTCTGAAACCAGCTTGAGAAGAAGATTAAAGGAGATTATGAAAAAACGTATTGTAATTATAATTTGGGAGGGCCACATTATAACAATACATTTTTTCATAGTCCTCTTTCTATTGATATAAGAGTTTCAGTTTCCATATTGTACTAACATATTTACAAAATGGTCAATGTTACTATCATAGAAAACAACGATCGTAGCTATTGCCGCTATATTATTGTAGGCACTTCTTTTAACCTTAGATAACTTCTCTCTACATAGAGCCAATTCGTTTAAACTTTTCTTAGGAACTGTTAAAAAAAAAATTTAACATTAATTTTTATTTTTTATAGAAAGACAGTTCTCAAATATCGCGAACCAACAGAATACTGTATTTAATATTACTTTAGCAGATATACCTCCTTAAATTTGATCTACTGCGAAAACTGAGTAACTTAATGTAAACAAAATCATTACAAATTCTAGAAAAACATTTTACCGTGAAAACCTTAAAGCAGTGAAACCAAGTCTTATCTTAACCAACGACCTCTACTGAAGGAAGTGTGATAATTACCCATTAACGAGACATGCGAATAATTACACTTATTTACCTCTAAATTTCTATGAAATTATGCCTTATGCCTTTGAAATAAAGGTCTTGTGGGAGGTAAAACATGTGCGAACCAATTCACCCGCGCCCCGAAGGTACGATTTAAATTGCTAATTAATATGCCTGTGTTTTTGGTTGCAACCTTCCGCCTGTCAGCTTGTAGTATCTTAACAAATTAATCATGGGACGACGAAACGTAAGTAATAAATAATTGAACGTCTCGTCTAAAATCTTTGAATTTAGACGAGACGTTCGTTTCGTTCGAAATTTGTGCCGAATTTATATTTTTCATGCGAGTAGGCCACTTTATTTCCGCCGCCCCATGTAAGTAATCTGTAGGGCATGCCGCCCCCAAGGACGCTGCATCCCCTAGGCCGTGGCCTATAACGGCCTATTTATTAATCCGGGGCTGACAGGAATCGTACGGGTATACCCAGTACACACGACAAAAATAGTTTTTACGTCCTTCCCCGTCTTTCAAAGTATCTCCGTACCAAATTTTATCTAAGTCGGTTCAGTCGTTTAAGCGGGAAAAGAACAGGCAGACAAACAGACAGACACACTTTCGCAATTATAATAATAGTAAATTATAAATGGACATCTTTCTTTTAAACATATGAATACGAATTCCGTTTTCAACAATTTTCCACAGCTTTTAGGTCTTAATTTATATTAACTTCAGCATTTATTGTATAAGTACTATAAGTAAAACCTAAACCAATTCCGTAACTCGATTCTGAGGCGGAAAGGGATCTCACAAGTAATTGGTTTCTCATAATTAATTAATTAAAACAAACGATGGAGCAAAAATATCAAATTGTATTAGCTGGTTACGCAATTGGTGGTATTGAAAATATTGTTTTTGGGTAGGTAATTATTATTCTTTCATAATTTTATTAGCGTAGCGTATATTTATTTTTATATTGATTCTAAGAAAGGCAGTGAAACTAGGATAATTTACAGCCAATATATTACTATCGGTCAACCAATAGTAGTTTTGCAAAATCATGTTACTATCATTTTTGGGAGATCTCTACATAAAATCTCCGAGGGCCGTTGACAACGTAGTTTACCATAAATGACATGACCATTTTGACATCTATGTATGTAAGCGCAAAGTAACTTCACATAAACAGAGCTATAATTTTATTTACTTTGCAACCAAGGCTGGAGTAATTTTCACCTAAAGGCTGCGGCCTCACAAAATTAAGATTTATTCGGCACCGGCCGTGGTACATTTTGATTAACGTATAGATAAAATTTTGACGTCGAGCGAAAGATCGTTCCGGCTCGAGAGCCAGCTCTTAATTGGTAACCGTTTCTCATTGACCTCATATTTTCCTCGTTGTCGGTCAAACGCGTGGACTGTGGAGTGTGGACATAGGCGACATAGCATTACAACAAGGTCGGACGCAACACTTAAAGTGACGAATTTCATAAGCTTCAAGAAGGCGACAAAACTACATTACATTTTTGTTTGTTGGTGTTAAATGATTTATAACTTCGCTAAACCGATTTTGATTTGGTATAGTGTAGGTTAAGTAAGGTCCCGAGGATAAAATACTTTATCTGGGAGATTTGGGAAACGAAATATGTGCGAAATACGAATTTTTGAGCATTAAACAGTTAGGGACAACATCTAGATAAATATCAAATTATCCATACTAATAAATGCGAAAGTGTGTCTGTCTGTTTGTTACATCTTTAGGCCCAAACCGCAAAACCGATTTTGCTGAAATTTTATATGAAGATACTTTGACTCCCGGAAAAGGACTTAGGACAGGTATACCTACTTTTTATGCCAGAAAAACAAATTTTGGCGCAACGGAGTTACAGGCGTCATTTAGTATACAATATTTATTTCTGTTGTAGAGTAAATTAAAGGGCAATAATTTCAAGACCTCCTTGTTACAAGTAACAAGTTCGGAGTTCAGACAAACTTTTGTTTGCTTTAAAATTGAAGTTCTAAAGGAGTCGCGGTCTCTTGTGACTTTTTACAAGTTACCGAGTAACTTCTGTTATTATCAGTTTGCTAATAACTATAGAAAATGGAAATTGGAGTGGATTAAATCCAAATTTTTCCAGCACTGAACGGGCTTATGATGATGAACTAACTAAGAATACTCTCGATAGTGTCAGCTTTCAAATAAGGAAAAAAAAAATACAAATCAAAATCCACCCGTTTAGATGCTACGATGCCATGGACAGACATACACACACAGACAAATTGAACTGATAACACCCCTCTTTTTTACGGGAGTTAAATTTTTTAACACTTTTTTAACTTGAAAGTAACAAAATTAACTTACCGTGTAGGTCATAGTCTTGATGTTAGGCTGGGACGGTAACCTCTTTATAATATGTTCGTCCTCGTCTGAAACAATAACATTAGGTATATATTATTAGACTATCTATACACGAAAATATATAAATCAAGGCTAAATTCTACATTATTTATATATTTATTAATATAATAATATTTTGTTTTTAGCTTAAACGCATTTAATCCACGCTCTGGAATTTTACTACTACCACAGAATACAATATATATTAGTAAGTACAATTAGTCTACTATAAAGCGATTTTGTAGTATTTTAATAATATTTTAGAATATTGAGATTAAAATATTACGTCTCCAGTCTACACTAGTCACTACAGCTGTTAAAGCTGTCCAAACTACGAGGTACGAGGACTGGCTGACTGGCTGGCAGCATAAAACTGTGTGACTTGTCTCGTGGTTTGGACCATAACAATTACTATAACATAGATTTCGTATAATATATTGAACAGCATTAAATGATAATGTTATAAAAGCAATTATTATTGTTTGAAAGAATGTGTGCATTTTTTGGATGGTTGCATATTGATGATGATAAAGATCCAATAAATTATTGACACGTAAGAAATATTAGACCCTGAACACATTAATACAGTTGTAAGTGATTAATCACATCTGGCCGTATTCGGAGTTGAGAATTTAAACCTGTTCAACTCCTGTATATTGTTATTGTAAAACTTTATATCATAATTTAACACTTCTTTTTATAAATAATGCAAGATATCCATACTAATATTATAAATGCGAAACTGTGTCTGCCTGTCTGTTACCTCTTCACTCCCAAACCGCTGAACCGATTTTGACGAAATTTGGTATGGAGGTACTTTGAGTATCGGGAAAGGATATAGGATACTTTTTATCCCGGAAAAATGTAATAAACGAATTTTGGCGCAACGGAATTGTAGGTGTCATCTAGTTATTTGTCTTCTAAAATGAAAGCAAAATTAATCACGGATATCAGAAAACAAGGCTATAGAGATTTAAATAGATCTAACTTCTAAGATAAAACGAGGTTCGATATGGCAAAGCGCAATCATTATTTTTAATCATTGAATCATAAAATTTTAATATTTTTTCCTAATAGGAACTTTTATTTATTTTGGCTGTTTGCGTCGAGAACAAAACTTAACCATTTGATTTCGATTACCTTGCTTGCACACATTGTTGTTGAAAGTAGAGCAGTCTTTATTTATTCATTGATCGAATGTCGTGCAGCTATCACTAGTCGATACTCGATATCGATGTTGCTATTTAGAAATTTCATCCATTTTCAGCATTGAAAGTTTTTGTGGATATCTTCAGAAATATTGTAAATGCAAAAGTGTGTCCTTCAGTTACCTCTTTACGCTTAAAACGCTAAATAATTTTAATAAACTTTGGTATGTAATTCGTTCACTGAAATTCGTTATGGCGGATAAATAAAAATTAATTTTAAATTTTGTTAGTCTCGCTAAAACTCGGGATCGGATGAACCGATTTGGCTGATTTTAGTCTTGAAATATTCGTGGAAGTCTAGGTTTATATTAGGAGGCAAGTGATACGAAGTTCACCGGGTCTAGATTTTTTTTTTTTTTATGAAATAAGGGGGCAAACGAGCAAACGGGTCACCTGATGGAAAGCAACTTCGGTCGCCCATGGACACTCGCAGCATCAGAAGAGCTGCAAGTGCGTTGCCGGCCTTTTAAGAGGGAATAGGGTAATAGGGGAGGGTAGGGATGGGAAGAGAAGGGAATAGCGGAGGGAAAGGAAAGGAATAGGGTAGGGGATTGGGCCTCCGGTAAACTCACTCACTCGGCTAAACACAGCGCAAGCGCTGTTTCACGCCGGTTTTCTGTGAGAACGTGGTATTTCTCCGGTCGAGCCGGCCCATTCGTGCCGAAGCATGGCTCTCCCACGTATGTTATGAATATTAATCAATGGACGTACGTACGAACGGATAAACAATCGTGATTTGCGCATACAGTTTACTCTATTTCCTTTTCCATTTTGCCCATACAAGGCTCAGCGCTCGTGCCACTACATACTCCGCCCCGCGGCCTCGCCCGCGTCTCGGGTTACGCCACACCACCATTAATAGATAATGTGACGGACAGATAACCTTTTACCGCTACTGCTAAATGCGGTATGTAATCAATACAATAAAACTTGATCTTTGTACACAAGCATAATACCAACTCCGCGGTCGTGTTAAGCTTAGCTCTAGTTATGTAAACATCACACAAGTTTTTACTGAAAGCGTAGCGTAGGCGGCGTACATGGTGGTGAGACTTCATATAGAGTTCCTTCTTGATTTCTAAAATAACGAAACTTACGCAAAATTACCTCTACAAATTAATTATTGTTATAGTAACTAATTCGAAAGCGAAACCATACAAAAAATAGTTATTCGTGGATAAATAGTGATACGCGGCAAAAGTCACTCGCAACTTATATTTAGGTATATGAACACTAGCTGCTGTGCCCCGCGGTGTTACCCGCTATTTAAAAGAAAAAATAAATTATTATGATTTACGATAACATGTTTTTCCGCAATAAAATGTAGCCTATGTGTTAATCTAGGATATCAGCTAACTCCAAACCAAATTTCATCAAAATCACTTCAGCCGTTTAGACGTGAAGAAGGAACAGACATACACTCACAAAATTTTGCATTTATAATATTAGTATGATGATTACCACAAACGTACGGACAATGGATATACATACAATTTTTTCTTTAACTACACCAGTAGCCCTAGCACGGCGACCAGTGGAAATGCGAAAGTATAGCTGTGGAGATAAACTTTTCCGATCTTTTTTCGTTCCGTAAAATTCAATTAAAATGCCACTTTATGACAGACTATAGTCACAAACTGTGGAGATAAACTTAAGGTGCCGTTCCGATCTTTTTTCGTTCCGAAAAATTCAATTAAAATGCAACTTTATGACAGACTATAGTCCTAAAAATTCTACTTTATGACATATACTATAGTCTGTCATAAAGTGGCATTTTAATTGAATTTTTGTCGGTCGCGATTAGCCGCGGTAAAGATCGGAACGGCACCTTAAGTTTATGTCCACAGTTTGTCTATACTTTCGCATTTCTACTGGTCGCCGTGCTAGGGCTACTGTTGCAAGTATTAGTCACTCAGTACAGGACAGTGACAGTTGATTCACAGCTGGAAATCGAATGTACGAGGCTTAATGTGGCCATTAAACAGTACATTAAACTTTAAAGCGCGTGTATGAACGTTTACGACCGACAGTTACATTGTATGGACATCATAGCGATGGTCATTTTTATTCGGCCGTTCGGCGCAAGTTTAAGCTGCTCATTTCCGATAGATCGTTCGATCGATCAGTCGCACATGGATTGGTATGAATAGATTTTTAGAATGTCATAAGAAATTATACATGTACAAATTTGCATCCACCACATCTTGTCTCTACATCACCCAAAGGTTGGCTGGAAGAAAATGCCTAATGGCATTAAGCCCGCCTCTGTACCTTGTTGTGTGCAAAAAGTATAATAATAAAAAAATCCTTCCATAGTTCATACCATTATTAATAGGAGTTTATTTCTTGAGTGAGTGACCGCCCTAACGAGCCCGCGCAGACAGTGTATCTGCGGGGCTAAAATGGTAACGTTTTGCAATTCCTCCAGAAAATGAATTGTCAAAACTGACAAATGTCAAATTAGTACAAATTGTGCAAATTACTAGACATATGAATTGCAAGCAGAGTGATTTTTAAAAAATAAATCATAATTATGAGTCGTTTTTTAAAAATCACTCTGCTTGCAACGAACTCAAAAAAAACATGCCCGGATCGGCAATTTGTATGGGTATGAAAACGGATTTTTTTGAGTTCCCAGCATTGTTCTCATAGAAAAAGTTGTTCATTTTGACGGGCTCATGGTTCATCATTTTGATGGTTTTAAGGATAACGCCGATAACGGTGTTAAACCTAACACCCTGTATATAGAGTACCCATTACCTACATGGAAAATAATATGTCTGATGTAAGTGCTATGCAAATACATGACACATTTAACGAGGAAGGATAAATGTAACGCATTTACAATTCATATTAATAAGGAAGTGAAAGCGGTTTATACATAAAGGAGCATGATAAACTTAAGATAAACTTTTGCTAGGAGAATTTTTAAAGATTTGCTTGTAGATTTAAAGCGGAAATCCTATTGCAGTACGTAGGCGGCTACCCGCCCACGTCATACTTTTTGTATATGCGCGTTATTATATTATCGGGCATGATTGGAATTTCATATTATTTTTCAACGGCCTTTTGCATGACTTATGCGTTGCGCTCTTGCAATTAGAACGTTTTATTTTTACCCTACATAAAATCAGCCTCTTACGTTGATTATTTAAACAAATGAATCACCGCGGGAGCAGCCGAAATTTGGCAAACACGACCCTTTGATAAATGGCAGCGATGATATATGGTTCGGCAGTCGCGGATGAATTGGAACAAGTCGATTGTGCGATGGCGACAAGATTGATGCGAGCAAACACATGCACGCGATGCAATTAACATCCAATCTGGGGTAAAGGTCACTCGGATAAACCCCCCAAACCCCTCCCGACCCCTCCCGGGTAGGTTTCCCCGCCAGCCCCCCCAGGGGGGTTTAGGGTAAATCGATAGCACGTTCCGATACCTGTGCCCCGAAACCCGAGCATTCCGACCGTCATCCTAATTATTCCACTTTCGTACCTCGCTGCTCAATATTACGAATTTGGCACGCGTCCAGCTGCCTCTATAATGAACTTAAAGCGGTATGTTCTATAGCTTGAGCTGAGCTTTTAGAATTAAGGATGATGATGACCACACTCAAAATATTGTATAGTACCTGGGACAGATTATTATAAACGTTCGTACTATCCATGCCCAAGTACTTGCAGTATTCCCACAACATAACGAACGACCTAGTCCAAAATAATGAATTGATCAAAGTCTAGGACCAACTATGAGCGAATTTCTCCAGGATATTTTCTTTTCTCTCCGACCGATCGTATGACGTGCTCGAGATCTGAAAATATATTTGATACACACTACCTGGGATCGAACCTGCGCCCTCTCAAGTGCGAACCAAAGGTTATAAGGCCACATTATAACGTTATTTATTATAACTAAAAAGGAAAGTTAACTTGCGGTTTCGCGCGGTTCTAAATTACAGCCTTTCTCGACATTAGGTAAGAAGTAAGAACTATGAATCAAGTCGGTTGGATGAGCTCTATAGTCTATAGTTTATACGCCCACAACCAAAGACATGTAAACTAAGGATCGGACTACGACGATTATTGACAAAAACCATACAAGGAGATAGAAAAACTCTATAATATTTGACAATATGGGAATGTTATAACTACCCTAATTTATATTAGAATGGCCTTACAAATTACAAACATTTTTTGGAGTGACAATCTTTTTATCTCGATATATCAAGTCCATAATCTATGCGTTAAGAAAGATTCAGAAATCCTTGACTTCAAATATTGTTATTTCACTGAAAAGTCATTACTGAAAACTGTAGGGCATTTCTTTCGAGTCATACATTCTAAGAGCTTTTCCGTTTTTCCTGGTAGCAAAGCTAATTGTATAATATTTTTCAAATTCCACATAAATTACAGTATTAAAGTCTCACAATGTAAACTTTCTGATTCATCAATCATCATCGCATAGCAATGGACAAAATCACTGCAACTATCGCAAGGAACACTCTGAATAAAAATATTTTGCTTCCAAATTTAAAAAAAACAGTTTCATACTAAAACATTTGTACCTGGAAAAACCGGTATAAATTCTTAGCACTCAAAAGGTATTGAATGAAAGATCGATATCTCGATGGCGCGGGCGTGTCGCTCACTATATACTCGAGTGAACGGAGAACGGTGAACGCGGGAGCGGTGAACGAGTGGCATTGTTCGCACGGCGCTGGCTCTCGTCTTGTAAACAAAATACCTCTGCTAGACTAGGCTTTGCCCGCGTAAATTAGATATTTCACAGACAAATTAGTCCACAAAAAATAGCCTATGATCCTTCACGTGGTCTACTTCTTATCTGTGCCAAATAACATAAAAATTGCTCCAGTAGTTCGTTAGATAAGCACTTTCAAATAATTTTCCCCGTTTTTTTTTTCCACATTTTCCTCTATTTCACATATCCTCGATAAATGGGCTATATAACAGTGAAAGAATTTTTCAAATCGGACCAGTAGTTCCTGAGATTAGCGCGTTCAAACAAACAAACAAACTCTTCCGCTTTATAATATTAAGTATTGATTTATTATTAATTATTCTATATATTTCGTAATTCTTATTTTATTACCGTAGATTTAACGGGACACACTATTTATTTATTGGAAAACAAACAGCATTTTACACATAACAACTGTAAATATTTACTTTGTCTTTTCTTGTATCTCAAAGTAACTATATTTTAAATTTCACTTAAATTGGTTTAGCGGTTTAAACGTGAAGATTTAACAGACAAAAGACAAGACCAGTGACCACACATTTTTACATTCATTAGTGTGGATTTACAACTACATATTCAAATATGTATTACTTTTTACTTTGTATAAGAAACTGTAATAAAACTGTAGCCATGGCCGCATTACTACATTCAGAGTTCAGACTAACTTACTGAACGTCTAATGGCCAGTTTCTGAGTTTTTTTTACCGGAGTTTATCTTTTTTTTCTATTGCTTTTGATTGGCTTGCGTCAAAAAATTAACCAATCAACAACGCTAAACTCCTGTCAAAAAGCCTCAGAAACCGGCCATAATCGACTGTTACTATCTATGACGAACTGGTTTGAATTATTGGTTTCTTAATAAGCAATAATTATAGGAAACTAGCTGTCCCGGCAAACAATGTTTTGCCGTATAAAGTATTTCGCCCATATTATTTTATTGAAGTGACTAAATAAGTATGTCACCATGGCAACGTCCATCGCTATCCCGTCGCACAAACAATGGTCGCCGTCAGTCTCGAGTTGTAATAATTTACTATTATTTATTCAACAAATGCACTTATCAATATAATAAGTAGATGTTGTCCGATTCTCCACCCTAGCCGATATGCTCCCTAAGATTCACGAAAATCGGTCGAGCCGTTTCAGAGGAGTTCAATTACGCACACCGTGACACAAGAATTTTATATATTAGATTTTCAGAATTATTTATCGACGAAGAGCTGGCGATCAAATCGGTCATGTCCCAACTAGCAAATTACTCCCAACACGTACGTTATAAGAATACTGCACTTATAAAATACTTATAATAGTTTTGACATGTGCTGTTTGCACTATTAACAGTATTGAAAAATGCATTTTATACTCAAGTAAAATTATTCTTATAAATACACTTACAAGCCTTTATAAGTATAAAATTCTAATCTTTATTAGAAAACATACTGAAGTAAAGTTACTCCGATAGTGAGCTCTTGTAGTAGCTTATAAGGTAACAGTTATAAGAGTAATTAGGCTTAAGAGTGTGTACTCTGGTTATCTGTGCTTGTAAGCTCTTATAAGGCAAAATGATTTGGCCTTTATAAGTTCATTCAGCAGTATTGGTAAGAGCATTATGCGATCATGAGCATTATGGGTTCCGTACTATTATAGAGCAAAACTAGGTAAAAATTGTGTTTCTTTTGTATCGTAGCCCCCCTTAATTATTTAGTTTATTTTAATTTTATTATTCATTATGTAATAATTATAAACAGAATTCAGTATTTTGTGAACATTTTAAGTGCCTTCATGTTGCCATTATTAATATCGAGCAAAAAATAGCAAACAAAAAATCACGTTGGTTGTATGGGAGCCCCCCTTAAATATTAATTTATTTTGTTTTTAGTGTTTGTTTTTATATCAGCAGTAGCATGAAATTTTCACAGATTATGTATATCTATACACAATCTGTGAACATTTCAGAAATCTACCTAACAATAGCAGTTTTTGAGGTACATTCTGGACACAGACAAAAGATGGACAGACATCGAAGTCTTAGTAACTATTACTAAGACTTCGATGTCTGTCCATCTTTTGTCAGTTCCGTACCCAAAGGGTAAAAACCCCTATGGGTTTTTACCCTTTGGGTACGGAACTCTAAAAATAATTTTATATTTTAGTTAGTTTTGTGATTTGAGTAAAGCAAAACATTGCTTTGATTTTGTATATAATCTATGTCAAATGAAACTTAACCAATATTTGTATTGCAATTTAAATGTCAATGAATATCATATCGCTTAAATTGCATATTTGAATTACAATACACCCACAGAGGTTGTTTGGTATGTACTGCGGAACCCTAATGAATCGCAACATGGCAGGAAACAGTTTTATAAGACACTTGATCAGTGCCCTTTTAAAACTACTTTTTCCTATAATAGACTTATAACACTCTAAACAATTCTAATAAAAATAAAATGTCTGCTACCGCAATTGATTGTTAATAATTTATTAAATAATTATTAAATATATGTCGAATTGAAGAGGCGCATTAAAAATTTCAAATTCAAATTCAAAAGCATTTATTTGCTGAAATAAGGTACAATATGGTGTTATAGCTAGGTGTTCAAGTTCTCTTATTTTGCCTTTGGCTGGCGTGTAAATTTAATAGGTAAGTATAGTCTGTCAAACTTATAATTTATCTACATAAGCTACTTATAATTTATCCATTTATCTTTTTACATTTTCTTATCATCCCTTTTTTTAATAAATAATTTTAAAAATGTTATACAATATGTCAATTTGTTTTTTTTTTGTAACATACACAATCTTAGTTTTAGTCAAGGAATTGTCAGTAATATAAATTCAATGTCAATAGTTATTAATAATAATAATAGTAATCATGATCTAAGTCAATATTCAATCAATCAATATTCAATACAAACATCAATTTCATTTATTTATTTAATTATTTTATTAATAATTTTATGCGGATAGATATAGAAATTTATAGAAATTTATGCTATATCCTAATATATTTCACATGAAAATCCCGTTCCCCTATAAACAAGTGTCGACAATGAAAAATTATACTACACCAGAAACCTATTATTAATTTTAAATACATATTATTATGTCATATCTTCAAAATGTATTTATTCCAGAAATACTTTGTAACACAATCTCATTCCACTTGACAAGTGCGAGTTTTGTAAAACACTTGTTTGTGTTTTATAAGCCTATTACAAGTGAAAATCGGATTCACCAAGTATTCAATTAGCATGCTATAAGAGCAAATAGTCTAATAAAGTGGGCCCTTTTGCGGTCTTGGAGATAGGAAATAGTGTATTATAAGGCCCGTATTTTTGGTCAGTACTCAAGATGCATCTCGGTCTCAAGACACGGTTCAGGCTCTGCGATTGGTTGGCTGTCAAAATTTGGACCAATCACAGAGCCGAACCGCGTCTTAAGACCGGGTCGCATCTTAAGTACTGACCAAAAATACGGGCCTAAGTGTAAGAAATTAATGGTCTTGATATAATTATAAGAGCACTTTTTAGGGTTCCGTACCCAAAAGGTAAAAACAGGACCCTATTACTAAGACTTCGTTGTCTGTCCATCTGTCTGACTGTATGTCTTCAGGCTTCAGAAATTTTGAAATTTTCACAGATATATACAATCTGTAAAAATTTCAAAATTCTAGCTATATCGGTTCTTGAGATACAGACAGACAGACAGACAGACAGACGGACAGACAGACGGACAGACAGACAGACAGACAGACAGACGGACAGACAGACGGACAGACAGACGGACAGACAGACAGACGGACAGACGGACAGACAGACAGACAGATGGACAGACAGACGGACGGACAGACCGAAACTATAAGGGTTCCTTGTTGACTACGGAACCCTAAAAATCACATGCTATGGTCCCAACTAACAGTTAACAGTTGGTGTTAAGAACCAGCCAAATAAACTTCCTAGCTAAATGGATTAAGTCAATGACTCATGTGATAATTGAATTGCAGCCAAATGCATTCAGTGGAAAATTATATAATTACAATTGTGATGATGTCACGGAAATCTGGGACGTTCAACGGATATTTTTTTAAATGAACGTATTTTGTGACAATATTCTAGAATATATTTTGTCTGTCCATCTGTTTGTCCATAAACTTTGTCCATCCTAACCTAACCATAATATTACATCTACATGCTTACGCCTTACGTAATATTTAGATGAAATCAAGAATAAAGATTTTTAGATCCCTGGAAATAATACATCATGATTCATGGAGGAGTTTTTTTCGAAAAAAAAAACATAATCGGTTTATGTACAGTGGAAGTTGCGGGCATCTTGTAGGTAGGTATTTTATTTTTATTTTATTTTATTTTATTATTTTTTGGAAAACTTACAGCTAACATACATAATATAGAATCTAAATACAATACAAGAAGGCCAATTAAAAGTTTTCACAGATAGAGAGATGCTAATAAAAACAAGGCAGCGATAGACAATGGTCACAATTTAAGATAAAGATTTAGTTGTAATAAAAAATTTTGAATGTTATAGAATTACTTAGTTGGATGCTTCTTAATATAAGTAGGTAATGTAACATTAGTAAAATACTTTGTAATGTTAATAAAGCAAGTTATTTACTTATTTACAAGTAAGTACTATCTTTCAGTTGTCTTGGTCGATTTATATAAATTTTAGGAAAGTCAAAGGATATAATAAGGATAAGATAAGAAGATAGGATTATTTGTAGCCTCCGAATACCACCCCCTTTATTTACATTGCATTGTGATATAACCCCCTTAAAATACGTATATTATAAGCAGACCATGTTATCGCTTTGTAAATATTTTTATTAGTAAGGGGGTTAGTACAATTTTACGATGTCATGAACATATTATGACGCGTCAGTTTGTAAAATAATATATTGACCATCTGTTTACATCGCAATGAAAGTATGAAATCATCCGCGCTACTACCACTACTACCAAATTAAGAAATTTAAAAAAACCCCTGCCAAAAAACTTTAAAAAGTATTGAAATAATATTTACTGACTGTAAGTTCAAATAATTCCTAAGTGTATAGTAATATTTTGTCCATAATTGTTGTCACGGTGTGTCGGGGGACCGCCAAGTAAACTACGACAACAGCGACTTTTGCATTTTGTATCGACATAGTCGATGATTGTCTCGATACGGTTCGCTGTGAACTAACTCTTAAACTATAATGTTATGTGAAATCAAACATCTACATTAGCGGTCCCCCGACACACCTTGACAACAATTATGGACTAAAATATTACTTTACACTTAGGAATTATTTGTACTTACAGTCAGTAAATATTATTTCCATACTTTTTAAAGTTATTTGGCGGGTTTTTTTTTAATTTCTTAATTTAATTTAATTTAATGCTTTTTAAACTTGTGTTGGTTATAGTGCAGAATAATTCCTATCAACAGGATCATATCCCAATGAATACCTTCTATAAATGTCCTCTTCGATGAGGCCGTCAATATGAGCCAAACATGAAACCTTCACTTTGGGTTCATACGAAGCTCGGCTTCTATAGAATCCAGGTGATGAATAGCAGCAGCATGCAAATGTTGTCGCAATTAAAATGAGCCCAAACACGAAACATCTGCTCTAAGTTGGTGAGGAGTTGAGTATCCTTTTGATTACCAGGTGATGCTGTAGCACCAGGGTCAACTTTCCATTAATGTGTATACGTATACTGTATATTCACAAATAATAATAATAATAATAATAATAATAATAATAATATCTATGGACGCTTCACACCACGTCAGTCTGGTCCCGTGCTAAGTACCTGAAGGACTTGTGTTACGGGTACCAGACAACGGAAATATATTTAATACTTTTATACTATACATATATTTAAGATTTTTATTATATCATACACATATTTAATACACATCCAGACCCGGGAACATTGAAAACTTTTTGTTCCGTCGGCGGGATTCGAACCCGCGACCCCCGGCTTGAGCTGCCACACACTCAACCAATTGAGCCACAGAGGTCGTCGAAAATATCACGAACTATAATGAAATATTAAACCCATCAAACGACTGTAAGTTGCTAACGGCCTTTCATGAACCAGATAAACCCAGATTTTTCAGCACTGAGCAGGTTGATGATGATGAACTATAGCTAAGAACACTCTCGATCATGTCAGCTTTCAAGCAAAAAAAACTAGATCAAAATCGGTCCAACCGTTTGGATGCTACGACGCCACGAACAGACACACACACAGACAGACAGACACGTCAAACTTATAACACCCCTCTTTTTTGTCGGGGGTTAAATAAACCCGACCGGCGCGGGCGCATGTCGTCATGGGATTTTATCGCAATTAGCGAAACATCACTCGATGAGATATTGAACAAACAAACAGACACATAAACATTTAACGACATGTTTATTTCCGCCACCGGCTGCCAATGCCTGTCGACATATGACGTGGGACATCAAAATTTAGCTCGCCCCTACAATGTATGTTCTATATGGGCTAATAAAACATTTATTAGCTATGTCGATGGCAAACAACCAAATCCATACTAATTATTAAAAATTCGAAAATGTGTCTGTCTGTTACCTCTTCACACCCAAACCGCTGAATTGGTCGTAATGAAATTTCGTATGGAAATACTTTGAGTCCCGGGAAAGGACATAAGAAACTTTTTATCTCGAAAATAATGTACGGTTTCTGCGCGATAAACAAATTTTTATGCAGCTGAGTTGCGGGCTTCATCTAGTATTATGATAAAACTAGTCGATCCGACAAACGTTGTTTCGCCATTTACGTTACAAATGTTTACGTTTACATTTAACTTGGATCTGAACCACTGTAGTACGTGTATTTAACGTAGCGGTCAAAACTCGTAGCGACTGCTACGCACCGCTACGCCGTACGTATTTTTAACATCTTTAAATTCATGTCTAACAGCTATCGCGTAAAGTATTACATTATTTTCATAATAAGGTTGACTATTAACAAAATTGATCACTATATAGACTTTGGTCACATCATTTAAAAAAGTTTATCGAAAAAAAAATTACCATTATTTTAAAGTCTTTTAATATACTTTTACCAAATTGCTTCGTAACGGGGTGAATTTTGAATCTGCGCTTTTCTTTAAGAATAGCGCAGATTAAAAATTCACGCCGTTCTCTCCACAAACGAAAACTTGTAGCGGAAACGTCATAGCGAAGTACCATCGAATAAATTACCGCTATAAAGGAGACGGAAACTCAAACCGCTGAACATCCAAGCTCTTTGTGACGGTCTCATAACGTTTAATTATTAATAGCAATAGTTGCGAGGACGATAAAAAATAGTATACTTATAATTTTGCTTGACGAAAACATAATAATTCTGAGAGCAAGATTTTGCCACTACTTAGCATGGACCGCAGCAAGCTACCTCCGTACCTACCTACTAGGTGTGAGCAGCACTATATTAATTACATATTATATGTCATTAAAATATTAACATTACCAGCAATGTATGCATTGTGGCCATTAGCAGGGTAAGTAATGCAGAAATACAGGGTTTTCGATATTTCTCTTGTCGCTAAGAGATGGAACCGATCCACAGAAAGCATCATTTGGCTTTGCGTTTTCGA
Source organism: Cyaniris semiargus (assembly GCA_905187585.1). NCBI lineage: Eukaryota > Metazoa > Arthropoda > Insecta > Lepidoptera > Lycaenidae > Cyaniris > Cyaniris semiargus. Next base: position 6,724,417 of record LR994554.1, on the reverse strand, counting down.
AAAGGGTTTATAAAATACTAGCGACCCGCCCCGGCTTCGCACGGGTATAAAATATATGTCACTCACTGAATAAATGATTAAAATTGATTCAGTAAGTAGTTTTGATTTATATTCATTACTACCCGACACCCGTGGCCCTCATTGGCCGGTACCGCCGCAAAAGCTACGTCCCGCAATTTTTAAATCTGCAATATCTTCGAAAATATTCATTTAAATCATATGCTGTGCTGTAAGGGGCCATATAGATCTATATTAAATCAATAATGTATTTAAAGTATTTAATTGGATAAGGATTAATGCCGTATTGGTTAAAATCGCTTCGAAAATTAGCCATTATTTGTAGTTAAAGGTAAATGACAAAAAATGTTATTGTGGGATATCCATAACAGATAGACATATATACCATCGCGGAGTTTTCTGTAGACCTTTTCATAGTGTACAATACTTGGTACATTATTTTGATAAACCTCGTAGGGTTTAGCCTGCGTTTGCAATGTAAGCGGAAAAAAAATGTAATCATTTACGACATCACATTAGAAACCCCAAAAATAACAGTATTTCTCCACTATTTAATGAATATTTTTAAACTTATAAACCTTCCTCTTTAATCACTCTATCTATTAAAGAAAACCGCATCAAAATCCGTTGCGTAGTTTTAAAGATTAAAGGAAACAAAGGGACATGAGGGAATAAAAGCGACTATGTTTAATAATATGTAGTGATTTTCCGATATTTTCCACTTGCCTCCAGGTAGAGCTCTGAGCCATTTGACTTCTTACGTCATGTCACCAACTTAAAAACATCCCTGATAGCTACAATTTACTGCTTACAATCACATTAAAATATATTATGTGGAATGGAGTATAAGCTAAGATATAACATACCTCTGTTAACAGCGTCGAATCGGCCCTCCACCTTCGAGCGCAGAGTCTCGAGATCGAAGGGAGCGGCGAAGCCATGGTCGACAGATCGACTCTTGGACCTGGAAATTTACAGTTAAATACATTAATTAACTGGAAAATGATATATAATTATATAAACAATTACATAAGAGGGTTGTCCTAGAAACTACGAGTGTTGGATTTCGCTGGATGTTACCGGATTTGTGACTAAACATAATATCAACATCGGTTGTTTGTTGTTTGTCGGCTTTGGCATATCTATTAGCACTTGGTTTGTTTGTGTAATAACCCAGTATAGTTTAAAACACGAGACGAGTCACAAAGTTCATATTAAATATCTTTGTATAAACTTCTGTGACTCGTCCCATATCTTTAAAAAAATCTTGAATTTCTTATCTCAAGTCTCGAAAGGTGAGTCAATTTTTGTAAGACATTTAAAAAGTGAGACATCAAATCCCTTTAAATCCTCAAATAACGCACACATAAGAAAGAAACAGCGACAAAAGCGTCATTTATTATCGTAAATACCACTCTTTTAAGGGCTTAACATCCAAAATAATCTCGAATCTGTAGCCATATTAAGTCGTTAAAAGTGGGAACAAAGGAGTTTTCGCGGATGACGAACGCTAAAACGAAATGCTTTGAAAAACACGCGCCCCAAATAACTGTAATGCGAATAAGCAAACAGCTGATGGCGTCAATTGAAACGTAAACAGGATACAAAGACGGGACTCGCCAGGACACCGCTCTATATAGAGGTCGCCAACGTCATCATCATCATCATTTAATCACCATTGTCAATTCATAATAATTGATCGCTATTAAGTATTTGTGTATCAACCCACAAAAATTTTGGTGTTGATTTATGAATGCAGTCTGGTTCTAAATTATATAAAGAACAAGATTGCATTCAAAACTCAATGTGTAATTTTTTTGTGGGTTGATACACAAATGCTTAACAGTGTCCAATTAGCTTTACAGATAAATAACAATAGTCAAACTTAGCCAGTTTTAAAAAGTTAAATAAAACCCGCTAAAATTGGAATGATTACTTTGGGTACTACAATGACAAATATACATTGAAATACATAAACTGCCAAACTCTTTTTGGCTACGCCCCAACCACATAGAATATGTCCAGATTATATGACATATTTTAGCCCTTAGGGTGTTTACACACGCGCCGCAGCGGCAGCGGCACCGCCACCGCGGCGGTGCCACTGCCGCTGCGGCGCCGTGAGTAAACAGCCTTAGTGGCTGATAGTGTGAAAATAATACATTGTATTAGTTTTTATATAGTGGCTTACAATACATAACGTCGTGAATATTACATTTTAACCAAGAGCTCACAATGAAGATAATTCATTTTTAGTTCAATTTTTTGTTTTAATTAGACGAACAAACAATAATACTATTTATAACCAAAGCAGGCACATAAAACAGTAAAAAATGAAATTATAATTACACACAAAAATTAGATCTACGAATGTGTACTATAATAAATAATTGTAGCGCGAACGTTTTAATACAACACGTAAGGCTCCGCACACACTTGCGACTATTGAAACAAAACTTTTAACATCAAATCAAAACTTTTATGCAAAATTAAAAAACAAAAATTGCTAGTGTGTGCAAAAAATTAAACAAGCCAGTGTCACTGAAATATTATGAAAAAAGAAAAAAAAAATGAATTTACCTCTTGAACGACTGATCGATGCTCTCAGCGCTCCTCGACAGCTGCTGCGAGGCTCGCCTAGACCTGCATGCAATAAACTTCGAGCTAAGACAGGCAATGCATGCAAACAATATCTAAACTACAAAATGAACTGCTAGGGCCCGCGCACTGTCGACAGATATCTCATGATTTGCATGGATTAACACACGCAAAATAAAGTCTTCTTTTCCACAATATTTGACCGTGCAGTGAAACCATCACGTTATGTGGAAAAAAAAGACTATTTTGAATGTGCTAGAGTTTTTAATCAGGACACAAATGGTGGGCGACAGAGACATTTTCGTCGCCCGTGCGCGGGGTATGACATTTTGCAACTAAATATAATAATGTATTAAAATAATCTAAATTGTACACTTTCGAGGAAATTAAAATAACTCTAAACGATAAAACTTATAATGAGAAGCTTTTAAATTCAGTATTATAACGTGTTTCACACAAAAACACCGCGTTCAAAGTGAACGCGGTGCCGCTATAAACGCTCAGAAAAGCATTTTAATTCGAGTTAAAAATTTTAAAGTTCTCTCGCGCGACTTCTGTGTCGTTTTATTGATAAGGTATGTACTGCCGTTTTTAGCATACACTCACATTTGCAGAAATAAAAAAAAAACTAAGTTAGGGCCGCTGCATACTTGCGACAGTTTGCGCGAATTCCAATATATTTTATTTTTAACTTCAGTTTACAAAAAAATATATAATTGTTTTAAAAATAATTTATTTTATTTTTTATTCGCCAAAAAATATTTAGATTTTCCTATCAAATTCATGACTGCTCAATGTCGAAAAATCAGTTATATTTGTGACTATTTTCTTCGGCAGACTTAAACTAGCCTATTACAGGTAAACTATAGCTGTCGAACTCCTGTCGAACCTGGACACTTAATTAAATGACACCGATCAAGTAAGGTCAGGCGTGATCCGCCGCTAGCACTATCAAGTAACATTACCAGTTACTTCGAAAATACTCCGGCAGCGTCATCCGACGGAGCTTCGCCCTCGTCCTCTTAAACGCCCTCAACACACGATAGAAGATTCTAACACATTTTAACTTGAAGCGATTCTTGATATGGACCAACTTTATAACCAACATCAAAAAAAAACTTTCAACGAACTTAAAGATTTGAAACAAAAAATAGATAAGTTGGCTCTTGAAAATTATAGCCTAGGAGTCCACCAGTCGCTACTACTTATTACAGACTTAATCTGAGAAAATTTATCTGGGTTAGACTATTTATACGCGATGCGAACCAGTGTCTTGACCCCCGGGCGAGTGGCTACGTCATACGAGACCTCTCCATTCCGCTACTGGAGCACATCCTCGAGGGTCCGACTGAAGTGGTCGTCTAATCATTGGCGTAACCTTGACTTTGTTATAAATTTTCCCTTATTGACAAACTGATAAAGAATTCACTTCGAGAGCCCGCTGTCTACTCACTTATCTATTATTGTTTACTGTGTTACAATTATTTATAGAATAGCAAATGCTCGAAATAATGGTCAACAAAAGCAGGTATACTAAATTTTATTATCTTTTTTCTTTCATAACTCAGAACGAACTTAGAACATGTCTACATGATGACTATCTTTCATAGGGCCCTTCCACACGACGTTTTTTTACGCTCGTTTGCATCGATACAAACGCAAGTTAAACGCTCTGGAAACGCGAGGAAGCCGGCACGTTTAAAACTTTATATCTGCCAAAACGCGATAAAAACGCGCAGAAGACGAGCGCATCAGAAACGCGCGTCGTCAGTGCGCAAAAAATACGTCGTGTGGAAAGGCCCTAACATGATGCCTACCAATCTTAAACTCAAAAGTGTTTAGAAATCGAAATTAATAAGACATGACATAGAAATGGCATTTACCATAGACTCGAAAATCGAAATCCATAAATTATAATCTATTATCATAACAATTCCATGCATATAGGCAACATCGACGAGCAAAAAAGCAAACAAATCGCATATTTTCTGTAATGTATGCGTATTGCATAAACATAATATTCATACTCTTTAGGTATCGGTGTGTGCTGATTGCATTGAGTCTTATATAGCAAGGAAAATAATAATTTTACTACCCCCAACCATTGAGTTATAAGTACGTACTAACCAATTTCGTATTAACATCTCTCATCTCAATTGTATTTACTTAAGGCTACGAATAATAAAAACTAAGGAATCGTAACTCCCATACTATTACCGTTTTAAATTTGGTTCCTTTCGATATGTCATGTAACGTCAGCCTAGTACCGCTCAAGGCCACCTAAATATTGCAAATGTATTGAAATGTGTACCTAAGGTACACTTTTTTGACAAGTATTGTGGAGCGTGTTTTTTGACGGAGTTACTTTTCCTTAGTTTTTATTATTCGTAGGCTGATTGGAATCCATTAGATACGTCATGCTGAGCATGTCTTGTAAAGCAAAGATTTTTTTAAAGATTTTAAACCCAATTTTGTATTCCTGTTGAGTATAGTAAGTACTATGCCAATATCTTGTACAGTAACTGTACAAGATATTAGCACCCTTATCAATAAAATATTTACACGTTAAAATTTTTGTTAGTAAAAAACCCGAGGATGGCTGAATAGATTTGGCTGTTTTTTGTCTTAATATATTCATGGAAGTCCAGGGATGGCTATTATCGTAATTGCAGTAGAGCTACACGCTGGCACAGTATACAATATTTACCCTAATTAACCGACTTCCAAAAAGGAGGAGGTTATATGTTCGGCTGTGGTTTTTTTTTTTTTACCTTTATTTTTGTATGTTCAACGACTACTCCGCCGTTTCTGAATCGATTTTCAAATTTTTTGTTTTGTTATATTAGGTTTCCCTCCAATTTGATCCCATTTTCACAAAAGTGGTGATCTGATGATGGGATCCATGAGTAATCGAGGGAACTCCTCAAAATTTATATGGAAACATATGGTGATTTTGGTTTTATGAGAAGTATCCTAAGCATATTATGCTATCAAAACGTTAGATTTTGCACCAAGGTATTCCTTATAGATACAAGTTTGGGGGTTTAGGCGCTGTTTTAAGAACTGAAAGCATATGCTATGCAAATTACATTCATCATCATCATCATTACCACGTCAGGGTCACCAGTGTCACATGGTTGTATAATATGGATACAATATGCCCCCACAACACCATAATTATAATATCATCACGTTATGTACTTATTAACCCATCAATCACCGGCCGAGCGCCGGTGCTCGGGGTCACGTGACAGCACACTTCCGTCAAACCCCGCCCGAGCACCGGTGCTCGGGCTCTTTCATTCGGTTAAGTAACGTATTTCGCCGACTTAGAGACTACTTTTGTATGAAGAGTTTGGTTAGTTACGATCTATGATACATTTGCCACATTCTGAATGCAAAATATTATACAATCTGTGGTCGACGAATATTTTTCAGTCATTAGAAATTCGTGAATTTTTTCGTGTGTGTTCTGCCATTTTGTGTGATTTGTTTGAAATAATTGATGGATTTAACGAATGTAAGTAGTAAAATAGTTTAATTTATTAATTATAAGACCATTTAGATAATCATTTGCAAGAAATACATCGTAATGATTTCTAGGTTACACTCGAAAAGTTGTGTGTGATTTATGTTATTTGAACGCAATTTGCTTCATATATTTGTAAACTAATTACGTAAAACGCTTATAGAAGTTATTACACAACGTCTGCAAGACGATTTATATCGATAGTATGCATTACGTTACTAAAACAATTGAGATAAAAGTGCGCAGGTAACGGCCATATTCTGCCGGCCGCGGCCATTTTGAACTTTATTTGTAAAGCCCTAATGACGAAGTTTGCTTGTGGGTAATACGAAACCCATTTTTTTCGGGTAATATTTATGACTTGTTTTTATAAACATCTCAAGTTGTTACAATGAATTGTATTTCTGTGGGTCTGCACTAGGGTTCCGTCGTGTAGATTATAACAAAATATTAACTTATTTCATGTGAAACAGTCAGAAAAATATTTTTCAAAATATATACTTGTGAAAAGAATATTAACTCAGATTAAATACTATATTATGGTGCGTTGATAGATAGAAAATTTAACATAGCTATTAATGTTTTTCACACAAACATAAAATATGGTTTGGATGTAAAAATATTATATTATTTGTAAAAAGGGGGTAAGGCCGGGCGCCATTTTTTTTTGCAATGTTGGATTCCTATTTTTGACAGATTTTTTTCCACGGTCCAAGGGTTAATGGTACTTTTCATAGCGATTTTAATAAAAATATAATGTTGTTTCAAAATAAATGATTCAAGTTCCAAGCGTCTTATGTACCACAAAATTGAACATAACAAATTCAACCTTAACTCCAGAGCGTAAGGCACACATTTGACATTACATCTGAGATTAGAAAGAAATAAAAACCGGCCAAGTGCGAGTTGGACTCGCCCATGAAGCAATAAGGTTTATTTTTATGAAATTAAAAGGTTTTTGATTTATTTTTCAGTTGATTTAATGAAAGTTAAATTAAGTTTACCATTTATGACGTATAAAAAAAAACAACTTGCTAGATTTCGTTCAAACCAATTTTCGTTGGTAGATTTTATAGTAAAGTACATCATATATTTTTTTTACTGACTTATCATGCCCCTACTTTAGAAGTTAGAGGGGGGGGGGGGGGGGAGACACATTTTAGCACTTTGGAAGAGTCTCTCTCGCAAACTATTCAGGTTAGAAAAAAATGATATTAGAAACCTCAATATAATTTTTGAAGACCTATCCATAGATACCCCAGACGCATAGGTTAGATGAAAAAATTTTTATTTTTATTTAATTGTACCTATGGGGACCCCTAAAATTTTTAATAATTTTTCCATTATTGTATCAAAACCTTAATGCGGTTCACTTGGCTACGGAACCCTAAAAAGAGAAGTAACTTGCTTCGATACTACAATAATATAAAGTGAACCCTTAGTATGAAAATACTTACATAGGAAAACAATCTAGATCGTAATAGGATTAAGAAACACAATCGCATTTATGAGTAACTAGACGTTCCGCGCGGCTTCGCCCGCGTAAATTAGATATTTCACAGACAAATTAGTGAACAAAAATAGCCTATGATCCTTCACGTGTTCTACTTCTTATGTGTGCCAAATAACAGAAAAATAGCTCCAGTAGTTCGTGAGATAAGCCTCTCAAATAATTTCCCCCGTTTTTTCCACATTTTTCTCTATTACTTCGCTCCTTTTAGTCTTAGCGTGATAAAATATAGCCTATAGCCTTCCTCGATAAATGGGCTATCTAACACTGAAATATTTTTTTAAATCGGACCAGTAGTTCCTGAGATTAGCGCGTTCAAACAAACAAACAAACAAAAAAACAAACTCTTCCGCTTTATAATATTAGTAGGTATAGATAATAAAATATTTCGTACTTTAATGTATTTTTATTTATTTACACGATTTTGCTCCTTATTACCATACATATACAGATCGAATTCCTATGCAAGTTTATACAATTTTAATCTGATATTAAAATTGTTAAATTACCTAGCACGTGTTACTTCGATTTTTAGGGTTCCGTACCCAAAGGGTAAAGTATTACTGAGACTTCGATGTCTGTCCGTCTGTCTCTAGCATAGCTAGCTCGGCGTTGCCCAGTCGATTCTTCGGAAGAAAGTAATGGCAGTTTCTTTCCCATGTCTACTTATCTATTTCCCGAGCGTGGCGCCACCCATCGACTCGAGTTTCAGTGGACAAAGACAAGAAACTCTTTCCATAGCAACCATTATAGCAACGGCAATTATTTCTTTCTGACATTTAGTTTCTTGATTCTTTTTTTTTATTATGGCACTTCGGCTATAAAACCATGGCCAGTGTCGAATAAATGGCGGCAAATTAAAAAAATCGACGTGTACGGTGTAGCAATCCTATCTATAGCCGGAATTATAGTTTCGATCTATGAAATACGAATAATAAAAACTAAGGAACTTTATTATTCGTAGTTCGTAGATCAAAACTATAATTTCAGCTATATACATCGATTTTTTAAATTTGCCGCCATTTACTCGACACTGGCCATGGTTTTATAGCCGAAGTGCCATAATAAAAAAAAAAGAATCAAGAAACTAAATGTCAAAAGCGGATAAAAATGGTCGTCATGCTTGACATATAGATTTTCAAAAGCGGAAGAAATCGAGATACGAAAGAAACTTTTTCTCCAGTGTTTTTCCGGTAAAACTGTCAAAGTTTAGATTCTTTCGTTTGTCTACTGACGGTATGCTAGGCCAGCTGGCTGTAACTCAAGAACCGCTATAGCTAGACTTCTGAAATTTTTACAGATTGTGTATTTCTGTTGCCGCTATAACAACAAATACTAAAAACGCAATAAAATTAATATTTAAGGGGGGTTCCCATACAACAAACGTGATTTTTTTAGGTTTTTTCGCTCGTAATCAATAATGGTAACAGCTAGGAAATTGAAATTTTCACAAAATCCTTAATTGTGTTTGTAATTTAATAATTAGTAATAAAATTTAAATTAAGTAAATATTTAAGGGGGGCTCCCATACAAGAAACACAATTTTTTGCGTACTTTCGCTCTATACCGGTACGGAACCCTTCATGCTCGAGTCCGACTCGCACTTGGCCGATTTTTTTAAATGTATTGTTTAAAATTTTCTACCTGTCAATACTTTGTGAGTGTGACTCATAACAAATTGTAACAAGAAGCAAGATACGTAGAATATACGCGATGGTTTACTAGATAACTAAAAAGAGTGAAATTATTATTTTTAACAAAAATTTAAACCGACTTCCAAGGTAAAAACAATAATAACATCCTTATAATATGAACTAAAAAGTATTTAAAAAATTTCCTATCTAATAGTGCCTTTTTCCGAATTCGGCTAAACCTCAACTATTTCTGTACTCAATCTTCATAATTTTGAAGTCGGTGCCAGTTCCAAAAGTTTCAAATACCTATTCTGCCAGAGAACTGAAGATTCAGCTATCTGGTACCGACTTCAAAATGATGAAGATTGAGTACAGAAATAGTTGAGGTTTAGCCGAATTCGGAAAAAGGCACTACTAGATAGGAAAAATTATTTAATACTTTTTAGTTCATATTATAAGGATGTTATTATTGTTTTTACCTTGGAAGTCGGTTTAAATTTTTTGTTAAAAATAATTGTAATACTGTGACGCTGGCTCCATGTTACGCTATTTATAACCTGTTTACTGGTATAATTTTCAGCGATGTTGTCTCCAACATTGTCATCAAACGTTCATAACTTTATAATTGTTGTAAGCTCAAGGCTTCATTTTCTAACTAACTAATTTTCAGGTGGAATAGTTTAATTTTTTTTAAGAGGCTAATGTCCCAGAATAGATAATAGTAAAAATACTAATGTTCCATGCCTTTGCCCAGTAGTGGGATAGTAGTTAACGAAAAAAAAGTTCTTCGCTTGCGAGGTCCGCGGAGGGGATGGGAAGGTCACATAGGACATCACCCCCTAAAACAGTTTCTTATATTTCGACGTAGGTGTTGTGTCTATTACTATATTTTGTACAGCAAACGATTTTTTGTTTTTTTGCAAACATCCTCAACTATTTTTACTCCATTAAACTAAAAATCTAAGTAAAAATATTCTTTTCCAATTACTGTGCTAATTCTGTTTTCTTTAGTAAATTATTATTAATAATATTCCCGTTATCAATATTATTATGTTTGCTATTCATTGCCAACTTATGTTAATTAGACGCTATAATGATAAACATACAAGTAGTTTACATATACATAATAGCGTCTCAATTTGTATAAGATTGTTTGTTTAGCTTATAATTTGACTCTACATTTAATTTTTTTTAACGTAATAGACGCATTTAGATTATAATTTTCTTAATCTAGTTTTTAACTAGATTAAGATATGAATATTATACCTACCTTATCAGTACCTATTATAGTACCTTAGTCCCTTAGCGCCAGAGTAGGTAAAAGTTAACTTTGGGTTAACACTGAACATAATTTATAATATCTCTCCGATTCTTCGTATATTTAACAAGATATAAACTCAAACTCAATTTTTTTATTCAGAATATTTTTTTTTACAAATGTTTTCTGAACGTCGTTACTACTGATGCTTACTAATATGTATTCTGTTCTGGTGCCTTAAATATTTTAGTATGTTTCAGACCTGTGCAAATAGACCTATTATTTACAGAACAAACAAAAGCGTTTATTACAACAAAATAAACAAAAACAATTAGTTCGTTTATAATATTGTATTTACTATATTTACAGCAAAAACAACTATTATTTATCCGTAATTGTAGACGAGATCTGTAACACGAGAGACGAGATACGAGATAGTCACGCGACATACAGTCGTTTTGTTAATATTACTGGTTCATTGTTTTTATTAGTTGGCTCTTCGTATCTTAATAGTTCATCTTATATGTCATACAAATATTTAAGTTAAAGCGGTGCAGATTCTGAAAAGCCTCTCTACGCCGGTCGAGGTGGACGAACAGAAGATATTACGAACCCCCTCCCAGACCAGAAAAATTCAAAACATTAGGGTTTAAGTACCCTAATACTTTGAATTTTTATCTTTTTATTATTTAAAGTGGTCATTATAAGGCTTTTAAAGTAAAATTTTCTAAATTCTCACCACAAAAGTTTTCGTCCATTATCACAGATCACTCCAGTCCCTTATCGAAGCCGTGTCTACCGTAACGACTTACAACATCTCACGACGAGCCTAGCGAAATCAAAACATGGCCGATAGCCGCTATCGCCGACAGAATAAGGCCAAACTCGAAAAAATATAAACTAACCGTATCGATAATTATATTATCACGAATATTGTAATCCCGCAACTGCGCGAGAAATTGCTCAATCAAGCGCACGCGATGTTGGGAAATATACAGAAAAAGCGGTTTACAAACACACTAGTTCTAGTAATTAAATTAACAATGACATCGTCAATCTCTGTCTCAGGAAGATAAGCATGAACGTCATTCATACATTGTTGGCTTGGCTGAATGTCCAATTGGATAAAAAAGGCGCAAGACCGGGACAAGAGTGTAGACTCGGGTTGGAGGCTAAAAGTCAAAACTCACTTCTGAGGGCTGATTTACAAAGCGCAATTCGACGCGGATTCGAAAACTTCACCACGCGACATCCAACAAACGCTCATTGACCAATGACCGCACCATAAAGTTTCCGCATCCGAGTCGAATTGCGCATCATGAATCAGGGCCTTGGTCTGTGACAGTAGTAAGTAATCAAGTGAGTAATAAACAGATAAACCTGTAAAAAGACAGGCTGATCTCTCGTTATCATAATAACGGATGTCGATATGTAACAGTTACGCAAACGCGAGGGTCTGCAGCTCACGAGGCAAGCCGTTCCGCACCAAATACAACCGGAGCAGACCGCTCATTCACAAAACAAACAAACATCTAGAATTTTAGCGCAGATTATAAAACCAGGTTTTTAAGATAACGCCACTTATATAAACGAAAGTGGAACCATTACTTTTTCTTTCACACATAAATTTTATGCATAATATCGTTATAAAGAAAGCACTTTACGCTTTTCGTAAAAATGTATCCTTATAAGTCCGTCCAAAACAGTCAAATTGAAAGGAGTTTTATGTCTGTTCGGAATTATTTTCCCATATGACAGCATAGAGATTCTCATAGAAAAACGAGTACTTTGACTTTACTACACTTCTTGTGGAAAGCCAAGCCCAAATATCAGCAACTCTTGGAAATTATCATCAGTCATTGAATATAAGTCATTAAACCTTGAAAAAAGGCCATTGAACCTTCTGTTGTAAAACATTATTTATACGTATAGGCACATTTTGTTTAGCCAAAGCTTTTCACTAGTAGAAAATCCGTAAAATGTTTAGCTGCAAAAGAGAGCAGAGAGACGTATTAAGAATTTTTAAGACCTTTGAATTAGAAACCAATAACCATCTGAATAATCTTTCCAATATAAGGACAAAAAAAAATACGCATGACTTATCCGATAATCATTATGCATTACGTACATGATATGCCAAATATGTTTAATGACAATAAATCCGGACCACCTGGTGGGTTACAGACATCAGACAACAAAAACACAATCGGAACAAATTACATTTATACGAGTTCTTAATGTACGATAATGCATATAAAGGTGTTTAAGACGCTGGTTAATTAATTGCTTATTATACATTTCCGAACAAATAAATTTCTGTCGGAACTTAAGAGCACTGTAACCTCATATTTAAAATTAAATTCGTTCCCTTTCCACGGCTTGACAAATCGGCACCGAATTCCGAAGATCTCGCCAAAAATTTTTAGAGCAACGGGAGAGAGTGTAATGACATGCCAAAGTGCGTGTGTATTGAATAGAGCTATAATTATGTAGAGGAATGCCAATCGATGCCCTGTTTCTGAATAAAATAAAAAAAATATATCTTTTTTTTTCTAATAAATAAAATAGGTATCTTGAATACACTTTTTGAACGTCGGAAAAGGAACGTCGAAACTACGATGCCTACCACCGGTTCGGGAACTAGCCCGGCGAGAAGAACCAGCGAAAGAGGTTTGAGGTCTTTGTACCGAAGTTATGTTCACTACCGCTTTTCATTGGCTTACGTTAAGATTTAAACCAATTAGTAACGCCGTTTAAACAGTAAAAAACTCAGAAGTCAAGCACGAAGTGTATGCGTAAAAAACTTGCCACTTATCTCCCAATTCCAATTCTCGTACTTTGAGCCGAGATTGAGGTACAAGGATGAGGCTATTGGATTTTGCTAATATATCATGTTATCTAATTTATATTACATGTCAAAAATACAAACATCCATACTAATGTTATAAAAGCAAAAGTATTGTCTGTCTGTCGGTTACCTCTGCGCTCAAATTGTTGTACCGTACCGGTTTAGATGGGCATGGAGATACTTTGAGTTTCGGGAAAAGAAACTGAATATTTTTGTTGCGGAATAATGTACCACGAGCCATAAACGCGCAAACTCGCGGGCAACATGCATCAGACATTTCACATGTTGTACACTTTCATACAAATGTCAATAGCCTTAAAATCGTCATATGAATGAATCGTTTCATAATCCCCAGCCCCGCCGCTATCTCAGACCGGCCGGCGTCGACCAGCAAACATTTGGACTGAGGCTCAACTCCACTAGAACTAACCAAAATCTTATTCAAACTACATTCCGACTGAGCCGGAGTTTTTATTACATTTGTTATTAACTAACAACCGTATGTAGGTTAAATTTTGCCGGCAACGTTGAGAGTTACTAACGCCAGTGCAATATTAAATTACTCGGACTGGTTGTGAAATTTGGAATGCCTTGAAAATAATCACCGTTAGCGTGACGTAACGTTAGTGTCTAGATCCATATCCTTTATTGCCTAGAATTTAGAACATCAAACATCAGAAATTGATGGTAATCTATGATACATGACATTACATTTTTTTTTTTTATGGAATAAGGGGGCAAACGAGCAAACGGGTCACCTGATGGAAAGCAACTTCCGTCGCCCATGGACACTCGCAGCATCAGAAGAGCTGCAGGTGCGTTGCCGGCCTTTAAAGAGGTAATAGGGTAATAGGGGAGGGTAGGGATGGGAAGAGAAGGGAATAGGGGAGGGAAAGGAAGGGAATAGGGTAGGGGATTGGGCCTCCGGTAAACTCGAGCCGGCCCATTCGTGCCGAAGCATGGCTCTCCCACGTATCAAATTATATATATATATATATATATTATTTATGTGATTTGAGATACCAAATTAAAAACGACACCGAATTAACAATATCACCAAAATATTTCAGATATTATAAAGACACCTATTGCGGCAAAGGCTGATGTGCAGATGAATGCAGAATTCGTATAGACGAGTCTAGGTAATCATAACGTCGAATATCAAATACATGTTATGAAGTCGTTTACAGGACCTCAGCTCTCATGATGCTGAAGGACTTATTTGCGATCTATCTTTTCGATCCACTGCAAATGGACTGGTTTTTTAGGAAGCAAATTCGTACCAGTTCCTTTCCGATGGATTGTTTCATTCAAGTAACTCTTAAACATTTTGTACTTACGTGAAGAATATTACGATTTTCTAGTTATACGGACGCTGCGCTGATAAGAGCCGTGCATAGGTAACCTTGCAAAAATCGTAAAAAGCGGTTTAATCGAAGTACATGAAGTTAATTGTGCATAAAAACAAAATTATGAAATAGATAAAAATAACAACCGCACTCCACAACCTTATCATTTACGTTATCGTATTACTTGAGAACTGCATCGCGATTTGTGGCCAATTAGTAAATTCCTTCACTTTACAATAAACCACATTTACCTGCATCTGGTTACGGTGTTAAGTTCGTTTATCGCCCTGAAAGTTGAAACAGTACATTTTTCACTCACAGACTAAAAGTATATCTAAGTATATGCCTATCAAAATTGGTTCAGCAACTTAGGCATGAAACCGACCGCTAAATCTGACAGGTCGGCGGAATGACTGACAAACATTCGCATTTAAGTTAGTGTTGATGTCAATATTCTCTTTAATGAAACCTTGACATCACAGCAACCCGTATGGATCTATTCTGACTTCTTCAGGTTATAATACCGTCCCATTTTTTAAATTGGTGCTACGAATTTCCTTAGTGGGAGGATATTCATCTAAGTCATCCAAGGTTTTTAGGCATAAAGACTCTGCAAGATACTGTCCAATGTGCAAAACAGACCTTGGACGTCAATACTGTATAATTGCGCTATGAGTAGCGAAATTATACATGAATGAAATGGAATGGAAGCAATAATTTACCGCATATAGGAAAACTGTCAAAATACAATATTTTTAATAATAATAAATCATGAGTCATGACATTGTATTTCGCCTATGCAAATCGATCTTGAAATATTGCACTTCTTGTCGATTTTATCTTTAAAATTCAATAGGTACGTGTCGGTATTGACCCTGACGCGAATTTACGAGTTTAAAAATCGAGACGCGCTTATTGAATACGAGCAATCCGCTCGATTCTGATAACATCGTTTAGTGCGACGATGTTCTGAGTCTGAGAGTACGATTTCTCTGAATAAATAAAATCAGCCACATTAATGCAGCTTCGTTTCTTATTCGATCCAGTCAGTTTCCTATCAAAGAGAAATAATATAAAATTATCATATGCGTCAAAAGGACGTCCAAGAACTGCTTTTTGGAGACAATCAGAATGCGTATGACGTTGGTTTGACATTTATGGAGAACACCGTTTTGTAGTTTCATAGGAGACGGACTGGAACAAGGTTGCATAATGTAGAATCGGCATCTGATATCGAAGGTTTGCGTACATTTGTTTCTCTATTTGTAGAAGATACTACTGAGGCCAAAACATTCCAAAACCCACAAATCAGATACAACATGGTATTATTTATATAAAGATAGGAGCGAGCCGAGATCAAATAGTCAGCGACAATGCTCTTGTCACTCCATCACGGCCGACGGTAAACTGTAATAACAAATGTGGAACAATATATACAGCATTGAAGTGGTTCAGTTAATCAAGTGATACTATCTTTGATATTATAAAGGCACTAGTCAAAGGTCTTGATGTATTGTTATACTTAAAGCGTGTCCCAGACAGACGCGGCCTGCGGTGGCGGTAGCGGTGGCGGTCAGTTGGATGACTTGAGAGTCCTAGGAACGATACAGACACACGCGGCCACGCGGCCAAGCCATTCAACTGAACGCCACCGCCACCGCCACCGCAGGCCGCGTCTGTCTGGGAGACGCTTAACATAATATGACTTTTCAATCAAAAACGATTTAATCAAAAATGTCATCTAAAGAGGTCATATTTTTGATTAAATCCTTTTTGATGGATTTTTGCCCAGCATAGGCAAATTGAGGACCCAATTCACGAAAACTGTGTGCCCAGAGGAATGTGGCGCTGATAAAGTTGATGGGGGAGAGGATTGGTATCTGCTAATTAATTAATTTACTTTAAATAACGCTAATAAATACACAAAATTATGAAAAATAGCGACGCTCACTATCAAAATCTTAGTATTTGTCACTATGTTAAAACTTAACATTTTTTTACGCAAGAAGTAAAAGAATCCGAAAAACAAACTTAAAAATAAAACACATGGTAAGCGAATTTTGACAACAGGAAGATCGCTAGTATACGAAGTTAAAATGCAAAGTTCAAGTAATAATTCTATTGGACGTCACGGTTAAGCCCCAGACCTTGTGTGTCCACATTCCGGATGTAAGCTCGCTTTGGTCACCTAATTAAGAGATGTCAGATGTTGTTTTGCACACTGACAATGATAGATCTGTTTGGACCATAACATTTCAATGCTAGCCGCAAAGGAAGTATTTAAATCTCAATTAGATAAATTTAATCTCCCAAAGGACACACCCAGGAGACATATCGAATGATTTACTTGTTGTAAGCAATTGGGTACTTCAACAACTTGTATTTAATAATTTCAACAACAATGTTGTAAAAAATGCATCGGATTTGATCTAGCACGGCACGCGACAAAGCTTGTGATGCTTTATGTGATATGTTATTTTTTATACATTTTTCATGTCTAAATTCTGTCAGAACAATCAAATGTAATTTGACTACAGACTCCGATATTTAATTAAAAATTCACAAGTAATTAGGTACGTCTAATCCCCCAATTAAGATTCGCCTAAACTCCGCCTTGAAATATGGAGTTTTGGGACGAATTGTGCAGTATCATTTTCTAATTTAAAACGCATTATGTTATACGCCGGATCTGGCTGACCTTAATGACAACTTCGGCCTCTGTCTCTGTCTCACGTGAAGGTACAAAATATAGTAAAACAATGCCTATATCTATACCGGATAAGCAATATCCTATACTGTGTCCTTTTTTCTGAACAGCTATATTTCTCGCTTCGGTTTCACAAGTTTTTGAGGGAGGTTTTTTCTATTTGTTAGATCTATTAATTGGATAACGTCAAACATATCAATTCAAAGTATTCAGAGTTCCGTCAATAAACCCCAGAACGATAATGGTCTTGGCCTTTTAATAAAATAAAAGCTGTTTATTATGATTAAAGAAAGTGCTACAATAATATTTAATCATTGGAGTAAATGTTTTTTATTTTGTATTATTTGAGTTTCTTTTTTATTTTTATACATCGAGTTAATAAGGCTATAATCGAAGGATTATTTAAAAATTCTGAAAGGGAAAAAATTGGGTCAGGAGATTTTTTTAATAATTCGCTCAACAAAAGATAATCACTGAATGGCTAAACCTCTTAACAATATTGTGAGAATCCTTGATTCGTTTGGAATTTGTACGAAAATAAGGCTTCTAACATTTAAACTTTTTTTGCGCCAGGGTTAAGGATAATCTCGGATAAAATATAATGTTATCGCTCACATCCTTCATATTTGTAAAAGGGAAGAAGAAATAATATTTTGACAAAAAATATACTAATAAACCCAAAGCTAATTAAACTGATAAACTCTAAATAAAGATCTTTAAAACCAAAGATTAAATTTTATATTACTAAAAAATAACATACAATTTTGTGAACGTATCACATCTTGATTCATATCTGTGACACACTAACAAGGAAAACTTAGACTTAAAAACATACCATACAGTCATCATTCGGGGTTTGCCCTTTACCGGAACATTAGTTACAAAGTGTTGCAAAACCGACCACCAGCTTTCAAGGTCTGATGAGACTTACATCATACATGTCTTTTCACTAATGGAACGGACATGGAAATTAACTTATATGTACATGAGCCATATCAATGATTTGTTAAAGTCTACTGATCTGAAGGAGTCTCGAGTATTGCCTAATATTAAGACTGAACAAAGGCGTATGCTCAGTTAGACTAAGGGTTGGTTGCACCAACTTACTTTAACTATAACTGTAACTTTAACTATAACTTTAACTATAACTACAGTGCAAAATGTCAAATATTTGGTTAAGGACGCCATATTTAACGATAACCATAACCGCTCAAACTTATATCGAATTTTTTTCGTGAAAATTTACTATGGCTCACAGTGTTGTTATAACAAATATCTTTCCTGTCGATTTTTATGGATAATTCATTTTTTATACTCTCAATGTAGCTTTAACAAAAAAATAAACGCAACAGACATCTGTCAAATTCCGTGGTCAAAGTTAAGGTTAAAGTGCCTTAACTATAATCATAACTTTGACCATAACTGTAACTATAACCACGCCTCTGGTGCAAGTTGCAATCCACTCTAAGCTTTGTATTTCAGACGACGATTTATCTTGCTGACTTTTGAATTTTTGATAGCGCGATGTATCAGGATTAGGTATGCACTATTTGGCTTGCTACAAATAGGGCCCTAATGAAGTCCTAGGTGACATTGTAGCTTTGTGTTTGTAGCTTTGATCTGTAAGACATGTAACGTAACGGATTCTTCTAGACTAGGAAAAGCACTATAAATACATGATAAGGCAACAATTTGCTATAAATAGTCTAATCTTCCAATGAAAGTCATGGACGATGGTCTATAGGTGATGTCTAATAGGTCGTAATTAGTCCACACAACTAGCACAATTGCGGCAATGGGCAAATGAAACCCCATTCCACAATATAATACCACTGCACTGTCATAAAATTGTATAGGTTCGTGCACTCGCTATGAAAAAAATATAGGACGCGGCCACAACTGATGGCACTGCAACAAAAACACTACAGAGGTTTTCATCTGATACGTATCAGTTTAATGTTTTTAAATATTATATTGTAGAGCTCTACGAATTGCATTTTATTTTTTGTAATGTCGGTCGAAAAGATGTTTCCACTCATAGGCTGACGCACAGCCGAAACTGATTATGATAGAAATATGGAATTTGGACAGCTCTGTTGTAATAAGTACCTATGCAAAATTTACACACATCAATACTGTTCTAGAGCACTCAGAACCACTGACTACCTTAAAGTGGCAGTGTTGAAACTTGAACGAAAAACAAACAATGAATTTAAAAAAAAAAACTTGAGATTCGAGAAGCAAGTTCTCATTAGTCTTTGAAGTTGAGTACAATGAATATTTAATTCTGTATTCTTTAATCTCCTAATTACGTTCTACAATCTATGCGCCTTTGAAACAATCTCGAAGGCGTTGATGTAGCCGGGCTTCGGAGCCATTTATCATGAGATGAAAGCTCGAGGAAGTACGAAATTTATTATGAGGCAAACGATCAATTTAAATAGAATTAAAGCTTGAGACCTCGAAGTGACGGTAAGTAGAAAATTATACATTCTGTACTTTAAAATAGCTGAAGCGAATCTCTAAACTCGTCCACAGAAATACAGATGTCATAAGATAAAAAACGCATACGGAACTTAAAAGAATTTTAACCTTTTTTTTTTAAATATGCACAAAACAAACAGCGGACAAAAAAGGTGAGCAAAACACAAGGTCGAGAGTCGAAAGCGAATGCTCTTTCGCAGCACAATGCTTTTTCAACATTCCTCGCATAGGCGACTCCGTTAATGAATATAAAACTCTCTGAAGAATCTCGACAAAACAATATCTTAATTACTCGTTCTGATATAGACATCGTCTCTTTAATGCCAGCGAAATAATTTCGCTTCTCAATTTTTTATATCCTTGACTTTCCACATCCGTTTCGAACTTTACTCTCACTTTATCATCCTTATGTTCA
This sequence comes from Cyaniris semiargus, assembly GCA_905187585.1. NCBI lineage: Eukaryota > Metazoa > Arthropoda > Insecta > Lepidoptera > Lycaenidae > Cyaniris > Cyaniris semiargus. The sequence continues at coordinate 6,704,067 of LR994554.1, read as the reverse complement.
TCATCATGATCACTATCCTCATCATCATCACCTTATCTACTGCTGCAAGTTCCTCTCATTTCACCTCGTTGCAATGTTATGATTAGTCTATGTGTTAACCCCCCCGAAGAGCGCTGCTCGAGTAAAACATAAACCGCAACTTTGACGGTCATCTACTCAATTAAATTGTCAAAAGCATCCATGCCTCGGGTCAAAGCCGACGCCGTAATTCAATATTTTTACCGCACACATAACTGTTCAATAACTTTATATTCTGATGAAATGGATTACTTTGAAATTCATACGTAAATACAGTCATATTTAAATATGTTAAGCGATTATAAATAACTGTTTACGTTTTTTACCTTAAATTTTAGCAACGTTATAAAACCTTTTACGGTCGAAAATAAGCCAAAATGACAACCTTGTGACTCCTCGCTTCTCAGTCAAGTGGTTTTGGCACATGTCCATCTTACGTCAAAGTTACAGTGCAGCATGAGAAGTTGCACGACCACAGGTGAGTTTGACATCGATCAATAAAACATGAAAATTACCTATATACAGTTTTAAGACACAACTTAGTCACCGCTAACCTATGTTTCCTAGCATATTACAGTTATAATATAATAATATCTAATAACTAATAATATTTCACAGACAAATCAGTCTACCAAAAATAGCCTATGATCCTTCACGTGGTCTACTTCTTATCTGACCCAAATAACAGAAAAATTGCTCTAGTAGTTCGTGAGATAAGCCCTTTCAAATAATTTCCCCCGTTTTTTCCACATTTTCTTCGATTTCTTCTCTCCTATTAGTCTTAGCGTGATAAAATATAGCCTATAGCCTTCCTCGATAAATGGGCTATCTAACACTGAAAGAATTTTTCAAATCGGACCAGTAGTTCCTGAGATTAGCTCGTTCAAATAAGCCCTTTCAAATAATTTCCCCCCGTTTATTCCACATTTTCCTCTATTTCTTCGCTCTTATTAGTCTTAGCGTAATAAAATATAGCCTATAGCCTTCCTCGATAAATGGACTATCTAACACTGAAATAATTTTTCAAATCGGACTAGTAGTTCCTGAGATTAGCGCGTTCAAACAAACAAACAAACTAACAAACTCTTCCGCTTTATAATATTAAAGTACCTATAGATATCTATGGACGCTACACACCACGTCAGTCTGGCCCCGTGCTAAGTACCTGAAGGACTTGTGTTACAGGTACCAGACAACGGAAATATATTTAATACTTTTATACTACAGATATATTTAAGATTTTTATTATATCATACACATATTTAATACACATCCATGACCCAGGAACATTGAAAAACTTTTTGTTCCGTCGGCGGGATTCGAACCCGCGACCCCCGGCTTGAGCTGCCGCCTGCCACACACTCTTAACCATGGAGCCACAGAGGTAAGTTATCCGTATTCATGCTGGCATTATAGGTCCAAGAATGATTAATCTCTCTCGTATGATAACATATTTCATCGAGTATTATTAGGGTTGCTCCCATAAAAGTGGTCAAATGTAAGCCGGTTTAAAATAGTAGGGCCGAAGGGCGGGCCGGTACTTCGAATAGGGCTCCCCTGGGGGACTGGCGGGAAATTTATCCTATCATTATCGCCCATAATCCACATTAAGGCTACATGAAATATTTATTTTAGATAGTCCCCCGTTATGTCGCCATTTTATGTAGAGTCAATAAGGATTCTTTCGTCATTACTCATTAATCAAAGCTTAATTTTCAAACTATTTCTTTAGAAGTTTAGATTTAGCTATTTTATGGCCTCATTGAGTAGCATATTTAGGAGAACTTATTGTTTTGAGATTCCAAATGTTTGTATAATTTTCACTTTTTTTTTAATAATTGGATTAATCTATTATATCTATGATTACGATTTTAAATTAACAAAACTGACACTATTTCCACGCCTGAGAGGCAGACATTTTGTACCACAAAAAACAATTTTCTACCACCTTGTAACGAATTTCTTGGAAATAAATAAATTCTAAATTCTATTCTTAAAGAGTCTACGAAATTTCAAACCAAGCTGAAATATACTCGTTCTCGTTAAAAACTTCTTTAATAAAACCATTCACAGATCAATGAGACTTCACAATTTTCAATACAGGGTGTAACAAAACTAAGTGATAATACTTTTTAGGTGTTTATGAGTCCCCTGTATAGAGTTCACTGTGACAGTAGCAGCGATGAAAGAGTAACTTGTTTTTTTTCTCTTTTGTATGGGCAAATCCGTGACGCTCTTGCCCATAGAAATAAAAAAATGCTTTTTCAGCGCTGCTACTTTCACAGTGAACTCTATACACACATACACACCCTAGAGTATTACCACTTAGTGTTGTTACACCCTGCATAAAGGAATGAGAAATATTGCTTAATTCGGTGAAGCAGACGAACTAGGTCAGCTGACAACAGATAAATTGGGGCAGAATTTTCACAAATGAGGCTCGCGACAGGTAGGTGTCGCTTTCCACTTGCTACACGTGTATTGCGAAATCCATATCCATACTAATATTATAAATGCGAAAGTGTGTCTGTCTGTCTGTTAACTCTTCACGCCCAAACCGCTGAACCGATTTCGCTGAGGTATGGAGATACTTTGAGTCCGGGGTACTGGGATACCCGGTGTACTTTTTATACCGGAAAAATGTAAGAATTTTGGCGCATGGGGGTTGCCGGACAGCTATTGCCGAATCTGGGTCACCGGACGGACAATGAAATAGTAGCGGACGAAAACATTCTTGTCACACCCTCCGAGATTGATTCTGCCAGTATTTCCTCAAAGCGTTCGATAGAATAATGTCTGGGACGTGGATGGAAAAAATATAGCTTTATTTGAAGACATACGGAATATCTACAACTTTTCTTTGTAAGCGCTAACCACGATAACATTGAACCATAGCGTCAGTATGAGAATCAAACGACTGACTTTGATTTAATTGGTTAATGTTAACACGACTTGATTGTCATTGGTCATTTTGGGCATAACCGCTTAATAATTCATCGCAAAGTTAACTCTATTAATACATTATAGACATCATAATCCATAATTCCATACTAATATTATAAATGCAAAAGTGCGTCTGTCTGTCTGTTACCTCTTATGCCTAAGCCACTAAACCGATTTTGATAAAATTGGTATGTAGATACTTTTGGTCCCGGGAAAGCACATAGGATATTTTTTATCCCGGAAAAATGTACGGTTCTTACAAATATAAACTAATTTCGGCGCAATGGAGTTGCGGGCATCATATTATCTAGTCTAGGAAGTAGGAATAAATGGAAATTACCCATAATGTCTATATGGGGCTCATCTGTATTCTCAACTATGGGGTAGTCGCTGGCGATTCAATTTTTTTTTAATGGCAATGACCAAAGTCAAAAATTTTATGACATCATCGAGTGTAAAACAGGGCCCGTACCACGAAACCGTTTTGAGACTCAAACAATCGAACGAGAATGCCGCGTCCTGCTCTAACAACGTCGTTTCACCTTTGTTAGAGTAGGACGCGGCATTCTCGTTCGATTGTTTGAGTCTCAAAACGGTTTCGTGGTACAGGCCCAGGCCACGATGACGACTTTTGGCACTTTCTTTTTAAGATCTTAGAGGTCGAGTGTTTCACCTTGAGGTCACGATTCACGACTCACAAATACTGCACGATTTCTGATTCGCTTGGCATGAATATTATGTATTCATATGCTAACCATCAAACATTTTTTTTTTTTCATAAAATTAGGGGGCAAAGGAGCAAACGGGTAACTTGATGGAAAGCCGTCGACCGTGGACACTCGTAACATCAGAAGAGTTGCAAGTGAGTTTCCGGCCTTTTAAGAGGGAAAACGGTCCATTCTTGATGGTTTGGCAGGTCGTATTGGTACGGTAATACTGCTGGCGACAATTCGTTCAAGAAATATGGCGATACTAATTAAAATTATTGCAATTAATATGGAATTATCAAGAGAATACGAACATAAAATAAATATTATTATTTAATATAATATTATGTAGATATAAAATTTACCCTCAGGCCGAACAATCAATTTGTATTCTAGTTAGTGTTCACCGGCGCGTACGAATAGGCTTTGCGCAGATTTAGTTTAAGGTTCAATCACACGATTCCGTTCTGCAGAAAATGTGATTGAATAATTCACTGCCTGAGTGATATTAAGCACTTTGAAATTATTTTTGGAAAATAGCGTACACCACAGCTTTGCTCCTTATGTAGCCAAGGATCGCCAGTGGTAACCAATGATATCCTTTGTTTTGATCTCCTGACGGACGTAAGCACTAAAGCTTTTGACCCACAAAGAAATTATACAAAACAAGATTAGAGTAAAGAAGTGTTTAAAATCCTTAGTCATTGTTGTAATTCGAAACTTGCGAATTGAAAAAAAAAAAGAAGCGCTACCGCGCACCGTACAAAATTTAAGCGATTATGTGAAATACCTAAGTGTTTAGAGAATAATCCGCACATTTTTCGTTCGGTGACACCACCAATCACCATTAAGACATTAAGGTTTAACCACAATGCGGTTAACCCGTAAAATACAAACCGTTACTGGTATTACCTCAAAGTTTCTAAATAACCCTTATGTCGTTGGCATAAAGGTGCTGCCAAAGGCATAAAGGTCATATGTAACAGGGTGAAATTAAACCTTCCTGCCAAATTTTGATCTATTGATCCTTGTTAAAAATAAAAATACACGTATTTTTTCTTTTATAATCACTCAGTACTAAAATTTTGAGAAATAGCTTCCAAAAGTTATCCTAAAAAACACTACAATTAATGGACACGACGCGTCGGCCGCGCGTGACGTGTCCCCGCGCGCGCGCCTCACCCCGCGTCACCCCCGGTCATTCCCCCGCGGCGCGAGTGACCGTTCTGCAACGATTTTAAATGGGATAAAATATGTCATTGAAAAAAAATAACGCCCAATTTTTTTTTGGTTAAATGGACTCTCCTAATGATACCTAAGCCCTGGAAAAAATTTGGCAGGAAGGTTTATTGCTCCCTGTATAACTCTGAACAGTCTGTAGGCCAACATAATGCGCTCCCTAGACGGTAATTCACCATGACATTCGTTACGTTCTGTAAATGTACGCATGATCGTTTATTGTGTTGATTGGTGCGAATGACATTATTTGTGGCCCGCCTGATGTTCACGCCCACCGACAAAATCAATCGTCGTGAAAGTCGTGAAATTTTTTCCACCTTTAAATCGTTAATTTTGATTTTTGAAGAATGTTATTTTTTAACCCTATAAATGTTTGTTGCGGCCCACGACACTAAGACCAAAACATGTTTGTGGCCCGCATGAAAAAAAGGTTGGGGACCACTGGTCTAGGGAGCGCTTAACATAAGTGCAACGTAAGTCACGTACCGCTGTCACGTAACCGTATTCGACCTTAGCCGTAACGGTTTCGCAGCGCCAAAAGGTCTTCGCTTTGCAAGGTGTAAATGATTAAATTGCGGAGCCGTCCCAGGCAAGAACAAAAAAAAATACGTGTGGCACTGGGGGACTGCCGCGGTAAAGCTATTGCATAGCATTTTTTATCAACTTATGCAATTATAATTCGCGTAAGTCTAGTCACACGCACACTAACACTGTGCCGAAGTCTGGCAACGCGTTACGGAATTTCTTGATTCGGTCGCCGCGCTCACAGCCCGCGATAAAAGCTATGCAATAGCTTAAAAATACAGCCGAATTTAGAACTTCCTCCTATTTCGGAAGTCATGAAATGAATTAATTATCATCTAAATAATCACAAGCTCAGCAAAACACGAAAAGTATAATATAGCTCCGTAAAAACTTTAAAAATATCCCACGGGACTATGTACTATCAGAGAAGTTGATTCCAAGGCAGATAGGTCCCCCACCTACGTAGTTTGGTCGCGTTAAGTCAAACCCAGTCGACAGATCACAATTAGCATTGAATTGTCATGATCCGACCAAATGACGTTGGTCTGTCAACTGCCTAAGAATCAATTTCCTCGATAATAATAATAATAATAATAATATCTATGGACGCTTCACACCACGTCAGTCTGGCCCCGTGCTAAGTACCTGAAGGACTTGTGTTACGGGTACCAGACAACGGAAATATATTTAATACTTTTATACTATACACATATTTAAGATTTTTATTATATGATACACATATTTAATACACATCTATGACCCAGGAACTTTGAAAACTTTTTTGTTCCGTCGGCGGGATTCGAACCCGCGACCCCCGGCTTGAGCTACCAACAGACCACCAACTAAGCCACAGAGGTCGTCGATGGTACCATACTGTAATTTTAATACAAAACACAAAAAATACTCTTTCAGGGTCTTTCAGCGCTGTGAAGGGCATATACACACCATAACGTTTTATCACTTTGTTTTGTTACACCCTGTATATTTATGGCCTAGTCTTGTCAAATCGCCTAATTTTGTCAAAATCCATTTATTAGTATTATTGCAGGCATACAAAGTGTCCCTAGAACGCAATTTTTTTACTATAGAAATAAATGTTGGGTGGATTACGGGCTAAATGTGAGTTTTTGCTAATCAATGATTTAGTAGACCGCGCCTGGCCCCAAACACTGGCTGCACGCCAACTGTTTTAAACGAACTATTTACAAAACAACTTTCAAATGCTAGCGAACTTGTATCTAAATAAAAGACGAAACACGGTTTTTGATGAAACTGTACGCTCTATACTCATCTTCTAAGAATCATATCCATGCTAACAATATAAATGAGAAAGTATATTTGTTTGTCCTATCTGTTTCTTCTTCTCGTAACTTCATACCTTAAAAGTACTTAAAACCGACTTCCAAGGTAAAAACAATAATAAAATCCTTATAATATGAACTAAAAAGTATTAAATAAACTATTTCTGTACTCAATCTTCATCATTTTGAAGTCGATACCAGATATAGCTGAATCTTCAGTTCTCTGACAGAATACTAAAAAGTATTAAATAAACTATTTCTGTACTCAATCTTCATCATTTTGAAGTCGGTACCAGATATAGCTGAATCTTCAGTTCTCTGACAGAATAGGTATTTGAAACTTTTGGAACTGGCACCGACTTCAAAATTATAAAGATTGAGTACAGAAATAGTTGAGGTTTAGCCGAATTCGGAAAAAGGCACTATTAGATAGGAAACATTATTTAATACTATTTAGTTCATATTATAAGGATTTTATTATTGTTTTTACCTTGGAACTCAGTTTTGATTTTATGTTAAAAATAATAATTTCACTCTTTTTAGTTACCTAGTAAACCATCGCGTATATTCTACGTATCTTATTACAATTTGTTAAGAGTCACACTCAATGCGATTGTGTTTCTTATTCCTATAATTAAGATGTAGATTGTTTTCCTATGTAAGTATTTTCATACTAAGGGTTCAATTTATTACCTCGATCGTGGGAATCGCAGACACAATAGATTTTTAATTGTTATGCGGCAGCCGGGTGCCGCTTGGGCTTGATGGGTTAACAGTTAAACTAGTGAAGTACCTATCGAAGCAACTTACTTCTCTTTTTTCTTTCGAATCTCAAAAGTAATGTCAAATGTGTGCCTTACGCTCTGGAGTTAAGGTTGACTTTGTTATGTTCAATTTTGTGGTACATAAGCCGCTTAGAACTTGAATCATTTATTTTGAAACAACATTATATTTTTATTAAAATCGCTATGAAAAGTACCACCAATTATTATAAGGACATAACGTGATGATATAAATTTTGAAAATCGGTTCAGAAACGGCGGAGTAATCCATGAACATACAAAAAAAAAAAAGAAAAAAAAAAAAAAATTTTTTTCTAACCTGAATAGTTTGCGAGAGAGACTCTTTCAAAGTGGTAAAATGTAAAAGTAGGGGCATGATAAGTCTAAAAAAATATATGATGTATTTTACTATAAAAACTACCAACGAAAATTGGTTTAAACGAAATCTAGCAAGTAGTTTTTTTTTTTATACGTCATAAATGGTAAACTTAATTTAACTTTCATTAAATCAACTGAAATATAAAAATAAATCAAAAACCTTTTAATTTCATAAAAATAAACCTTATTGCTGCTGCGGAACCCTTCATGGGCGAGTCCAACTCGCACTTGGCCGGTTTTTTTTAATTATCAGTAATCAATAAAATCATTAATCATTTTCATACAACATCTATCTAAAGTTTAATTAAAATAACTTTGCCTTATTTTGCCGCAACCTCGGCTGCAAAAGCAATAATAATTATAGAACCTACAATCGTGTCTTACCAACCCGCTGAGTATATACCAAGTACCAGGTATATGCACATTGTTTTTTATTTATTTATATATTTACTTCTTTAATCACTTAAAGCGGAGACAGCTGCCAATTCGACATCTTTGTGCAGTTTTCTAGACGTATGTATTTCATTGATTGGCACAAAAAATATATGTGATTTTTTATTATATTTGGAAAAGCTTCTTTATTTTAAATAATAAAATAATGTACTCCTACTGGATGAAAAAAAAACCAAAGTCACATCTTCCAGGAACTTTAAACAGTTATAACTAAAATAATATACAAGCTATGCTTTAAAAATTTGTTTATTTGATACCTTTTACAAATATCCAAAGCTTGTGAGATTTAATTTTCGGTTCTGACATCTAGATTTTCCATAATATTTATTTTTTCCTCTAACAAACGAAAAATGTATCCACGCTACCGAGTGAACATTTCACATCTTTCTCTCCCTCTCTCGCATGAAAATCGACAGTGGTGCGATTGTGATGCGAGATATGCGAATCCTCAATTCGCAGTTATCAGCGTCTTAAGTATAAAAGTCGAGGATGTGATATGCCAGATTAAAAAATATTAGATAAATTAGAGACCTACTGAGTGGAGGAAGAGCTACGTAACTTTGGGTTTTGACCTAAAAGTAAGAAGGGTAGTATTTTTTTTATCTACTAAACATATTTAAGCACTATGAAATAAAAATAGTATGTACCTAAAATAATTTTAAACTATCTTTAAGCTATAGACCTTTGGAAGCATTAAAAATTTGATTAGCCAGAGTCGTGACTCGGTTTAAAAACTATTGCGGTCAAGAGTTAGCGTGTACCTACAATGTACAGACAGACATTTACATTTTATTGCTCGGACTTAGCGAGGCGAGCCCTCGTCGGGACCTCGCTCGGCCCGCGGTGAGGAATGTCAGGACCAGCGCGATTAGAAAATAAACGCAAAGGAGACCTTTGTACAGAATAACTTATTCTGCCTGCGTCATCAATTCATCATGGACCCATGCAGAGTGCAGACACACTTAAAATATAATACTACATGTCACCTGCAAATTTAATAGCGCAGAATTTCATATTATGATATTATGGCGCAAAATATTTATTCACATCTGATAATTGATAAAGCTATCCCATATCATATCCTTTGCCAGGACTTAAAGTAGCTTCATCCAAAATCTAAATCGGGTCAGCGGTTTAACGTGAAGAGGCTGTCCTAAAGCTAAACCGCAAAAAACACTTTCGCTTTTATAATATTAAATGATGAAAGTCTGCTAATAAACAATTTTTTAGAAAAGTTACATTAATTAATTTTTTCATTAAATTCTAAAATCCAAAGAACTTTTTATAAACGTAATAAATGCATCACTGGTTTTAGAGCTTTAAACAAAACTAATTATATTGTTATGGTTCCATGTTAAAATTTGCAACACAGGTTTTATAGCTAATGCCTAATAACTTTAAACGAATATAATATGTTGGGAAATAGGACATGTTATGAGAGATGGGCATTTACCCGGTAAAAACCCGAGGCTCAGGTAAATACCCATTTATACCTATTTTTACCCACCCATTTTCATTTTATACCGGGTATAAATTAAAATCAGTTTATATCTCTAAAATATTAGCTAAAACAGATACTGTGACCCTTCTGATAAATAAAAATGACTGTTAAAAATGGCGTTTACGCTAAATACACCGACAATCACGAGCGGCCATTGCTTACGTAGTCGATGTTGAGGAAATACACTGCTCGTGATTGGTGAATTCAAGTGGTGTCCTATACAACTTAAATACACAATAATTATTGATTTGATTAAGTTCTCACATAAAATATAAAGCACTAAAAATAGTCGGTTATTCATTCGATTCGTAAAGAGTTTATATTTTATTCGCTTACTCCAAAGTAAAGTCATTCGATCTCTTCACATGAAACTCGCACTCGGCAGTCGGCACACAGAACTTAGACCCGCAATTTAAACAGGGTTAAAAATTAATATAAAAATTATAATAATGAATGAATTCTGTTGCATGTTATTTTTAATATTAAATTAAAATTTTGAGTTTTATAACTCAAAATTTTACATAGTAAATCGCAATATTAAGGGTTTAGCCAATAAAGTAATGTTTTACATATATTTAAAGACTCATCAATATTTACCCGGTATTTTTAATTTATACCCGGTAAGAATGGGTATTTTTTAATTTTTACCCATTCCACCCATTTTTACCAATTTTTACCTACCCGATTTTTACCCACCCGCCCATCTCTATTATGACACTAGCAGTCTAGCATAACGGCATTATAATAATGAAATAGCTGTTTCCACTTTATTGGTTAATTTAACGAGTGTTTCGATTAAATTTCTACACCTCTAATATAGGAAATATGTGGCTTTTATTGGTTCTTAAAGCTTAAATTCTAAGTTTGATCTTAATCGATTTTATAGGATTAGGTATCATAATATTTTACCTATTCACTAGGACAGAAATATACAATTTTCAATAATTGCACACAATATAATTTTAAAGGCAAAAGTTAAAGCATCAGATTTGAAAGCGGGGTAAGCTAAGTTGCAAAGACTTAAAATATGACCAAAAATTTTGATTAAAACTCAATCGTAATCGTTTACAATTAAACCGCTTATGAGAGGATAACTACAGAACATAGAAATCGGAAATGTGTAGCTTTTATTGGTTCTTAAAGCTTAAATTCTAGTTTTGATGTTAATAAATTAGTACATATTTTATCTATCCACTAGTACGGGAATATACAATTTACAATAATTGCACACAATATAATTTTAAAGGCAAAATTTAAACCATCAGATTTCAGAGAGGGGAAAAGTAAGTTGCAAAAACTTTAATTATGAGCATAAAATTTCGATTGAAACTTAATCGTAACTTTAGAATTGAACTGCTTCTGAGAGAATGTGTTTACCGATTTCTGTATTCTACAGAACATAGAAATCGGTAATGGGACGGCATTTTTGCTTTTCTGTTGGCTGGTAGACTTGGTAAATGGATGTTTAAGCATTATTTTTGATGAGGGGCCTAAAAGGCAAAACCACGGCTCGCAGGTCATCATCAGTCATCAAAATAATGGCGGTAACAACCCTCATAATCATTTAAACATTTAATTAACGATTTTATCAACAATGGCAATTGTCAACGGGTACCTATAAAAGCATTTATAGCAACGAGATAATTTTAATGGCGTTAACCTTTGTTCGTTTCAGGTAATGCGTTTACATTATTGTCGATAACTTATGTCAAAACACGATCGTAAATACATATTTTAATAACCGCTCGTTATGATAAGGCATCTCACGGGTCAATTCTAGCGAAACGAGTGGATATTTTCGAGTTTCTTTTTGGGTTGGATCACTTTGTTTTGCCTTATCAGGATCAGGCAGAATCTGCATACGTATTCATGCTTGAATACTTAAAAAATGTCATATCGAATTTCAAATCGGTACCTACTTAGTAAAAATCCTAATAGCAATCCATATTTTTTGTACCTAAAAACGAGAATCGATCGATCCAAACTCCAAAGAGCCCATAAAGCTTTTCGCGGAATAATGGAAATAAATTATTATCGACAACAACGGCAGTTGCAGTGCTTACCTATATTTTGGCATGAAAGCCCATGATATTCCCCAATAGTGGTGTGACATAAATTCTCTCGAGTGCTTGTTTCTGGAGCGGATTTGCAAATGTGTTGCAACTGACACGTCTCCGAAATCCGAATCGTCTACTTGGTAAACTCGCATAAAGGGAACTAGCAATAGTTTTAATTTGCTCAGAAGATACTACTGTATAACAAAAAAAAAACAGATAAATCTAGGTATATCAGAAGTAAGAAAGCTTGAAAATTATACCCAATGTTGATATGTAAGCGAAGAAGCAGCAACAACATATTATAAATCAACGGATTCTGTCATCTTAAATCGGACAAGCAAAAAAAGCGATCGCATTATAGGAGTTAAAGTTAATACAAATCGGTGACAAAAGCGAGAACAGATTAAGAGGTGAACGTACGAATGCGGAAGAATCGAAGGCCACGCTGCCCGCTATGAAATAATTTCGTTGCACGCCGTGGCGCCTACGCCGCGCTATTACGCCCGCCATAAATTGATAAAGTTATCCCTACCTGTGCTATTAAATTGTATTCGCATTATAGCACTTAATTGTTTGAGGCACAGTTTAAGCAATTCGGTGAAGTTGCGGCCGTAAATTCATTAATGTGCGTTATTCATAATCAACGAATGGAACAGGGTACACGGTACACCCATCTACTGTTTAATAATTTTATCATCAGAATTATTCTCACAAATAAATAATTATTTTCATATAAGTGAAAGCGAAGATAAAAAAAAACAAAGCTTTTATAAAGTGGTAGAACAAGCGACCTCCAATCCAAACAGCTTCCATTATAATAAATAACTTCAGTCTTTACTGTTACAAATGCATAACATTTCGATAAAAATCTGACAGATACTATGAATGACGACAAGCAACTGACAAACGCAAACATTAGCAACCTTCGAGTGCTCGTGATGCAAACTGCCAATACTAATATAAAGGAAAAATCAATTTAGAGAGAATCGGTTGTCCTTCATCGTGGGATTATCTCATCAGGCACCTTGGCACGTGAGCGTGACACATCTGACAAATCGTAAAGGTTGAAGCTATCGAAAACTATGATCAAAAACCGTATTAGGTTCGAAGCGGAACTGGTATCTTTGAGTCGGAAGCGTAAGTAAATTCCGATTCGATTAATTTTATTAGGCCACCGACCTTGGGGCACCCTCGGAACCAATAAATCTCGGCGTATATTTAATAAGAAAGATATTAAAGAATGTCAATAAAATTAACAATAATAACGGTTTTTACGAGCCAAATTGCCGTAATAAAATCATTGTAGTGCAATTTCTGATCGAAGGTACGAGTTGTTCGACGAAATTTTATTACTCGAATCTTTTATTAAAATTTTGTTTTCCTGAAGTGTTTGCGTAAACGTGTGGAGCATGGTAAAGGAATTTTCGTTTTACATCGTGAAGAAGTTTGTTTCATCACTGAATAGGATTTTATCAAACAGCTTCACAATCTGTTTTATTCATAATGCGTTATGCGTCTTACTGAGATCACTTCTATTCAAAAGTAGCAGCAAGTAGTAGCTTTGATTACAGTGAAAGTCACTAATCTACCCTGGAAATATTATTTCAAATATTCACGAAAATTTTCAATACCAGAATAATAATTTGGTTTGAATATGTCAGTGTAATTGCTTAAGCAAAGCAGAATGGGATTAGTAATAATGTTCCAGCCCACGCTGTTTTTATTTTAGGAGTAATTTATCGTAGAACACATTAAACAGCTTATAGTCTGGTTCACAAGTGCAATTTTCCTCAAAATCTGATCTCTTACACCGAAAATTATGATTTTAGACTCATTCGATTCGCAATACCATCTAGAACATTCTATCAAAATTCCAAGAGGGGCTGAAAAAAATGCAAAAGTTATAAACAATCCTTCCTTGTAATTTTAATTGAGCGGCGAAAATAAGGGTAAAAACGCGTAGTTCGGATTTTGCGTGCATCGCCCCAATCTGCCACGTGAACTAAAAATATATTTTAACTGATTAAATATTAATATTAAGGAATAAAAAAATTTGGGTACTAAGTAGACATCAATAAACAATAAGGGTGAAGCCAAACGAGCGTAATCTGTGAGTTGTGAGTCGCAGAATTTCGGCTGGCAGAAATTCTGCTGCATTCAGTTTCATACAAAAGTCCTGTTTGATTCACACGAACGTAAATTTGTGAGTCATGATATGTATGAAAAAATATTTACGCGACCGAAATTCTGCGACTCACGACTCAGAAAATTACGCTCGTTTGGCCTCACCCTAATCCGTCAACAATTGTTTTTATCACAATTTGTTTATTTGTTATGCTTTTTTTAATTTCTTAATTTTCACTATTTTAATGTTAACATAAAAACGCTGATTATATCAAAATAAGAAATCTAGATTTTTTTTTATTCTTTTGAGATAATCTTTTAAAAGGGCTTAGAAGAGATCCCCGTTGGAAAAATTTTAAAATTTTGATTTTTCACTTTTCTATAACAATCAAAGGCATTCAAAAACTATTCATGTAAATAAAATTTTTGAATTTTTCCAACGGGGATCTCTTCTAAGCCATTTTAAAATTAGCTCAAAAGAAGAAAAAAATTCTAGATTTCATGTTTTGAAATAATACATTCCATTAAAATTATAAGGATTGTTGGTACAGTTCCGGGAGGTATGACTTTTTTTTAGGAAATTTTCTGCTCTTTAAGGATCTTTTTTCAAATTTGTATTATCTCAAATAGTTTTTGAAATATTAAAAAAAACCAAACCCTTATTTTTTTTACTATTGTTTATAACTTTTGTATTTTTTTTCAGCCCCTCTTGGATTTTTGATAGAATGTTCTAGATGGTATTCTGAATCAAATGAGCCCAAAATCATAATTTTCGGTGTAAGAGATCAGATTTTGAGGAAAATGGCACTTGTGAACTAGAGTATTAGTCTTATGAATTGTGTCGCCTCCGAACTCCTCCAGCGTAGCCCAAACAAAGAATACTCCCCCAACTTTTAATTTTGTTTACTCTGTAATTTATTACAAACGTAGACGTTAAATAACAAAAACAACTTTATTGTCGAAGTTTTCATATTTGACGTATCACAATTTTCTTTAGAGGATTTATTGTGAAGTCGTTTTGGGCCATCGATTGCCACGATAAAATATATTAACTATTGATATATCACAATTCTTTACATTCTCCATCGGTCGAGTTGGTTTAATGTGTAAATATTGATTTGTAGTGCAACACAATCACAACATATCCGAAACCAAATCAAATTCACATTTTCTTGCTTTTTCATCCTAATCATATTTTTTTATCAAAGTGAGGTAGCTACACTAAGCAATTACTATTATCCAAGTATTCACATACTACATGCAAACTCAGCCATTCATCATCTAAAGTCTGACGAAACACATTTGCTAATTGCTCCTGCTCTAATGCAATTAATATAATACTGAAACTTGCTACGTGTGCTATTGTGATTAATAATAACTAAATACATTTGATTGTGTATAATTACGTATATTGTTGAATTAATTTAATTTATATTATCATCCTTAATTATATAATATTGATCATCATACCTATTAATTATACTTTTGTTATTATCTCAAGAATGATTTAAGATTTCTCTTGATACTTCTGCTCCTTGCTTTAATTATAGGGAAATTAAAAAAAAAAAAAACATAAAATGCAAGACGCGTTGACGATTTTGCTTCCGCCCTATAGCCCTGAGGCCGAAACACGGTAATTTAGAACCTTCGTGCTTACTTAAGAACAATGTAGCCTTTACAAACACCGAAAAACTAGCTTTGTACCGCGGGAAAATGTAAGGTTCCCCGTTATTTTGCGCGCTTTAAGTTAATTAAGTGACAACCTTTTAATACATAATAAAACGAAAGTTAAATAATTTGCAGAAGCATCCATATTATACCTTATAAAACAAAACACAATATTATTGAATTCGAAAAGGAATAGGTTCGTGATTCGTGAAGTGTTTATTTCCGCACACACTTTTATAAATTCCATATATTTAGATCACACTAAAATATCATTACACTTAATTTTCGCTGGATTTTAACAACAACTATAACTGACGTTACACATCCATTTAGCCGTCTACATACGTATTTGAGCGCTAGCCAAAAACATGTTTTCCGTATAAATATGTATTAAAACACTCCCATAGATTTTAATCAGCGCTGGCAAAAATAAAATATCCGAACTGCCAAATGTAAAAAAAGGAACCCACCAAAAACATTTTTATGTAAAAATGATGCCAAGACCAGAACATAATATAGTTCATGGTGTCAAAAAGTAGTAAGATCTCATGTAGAGCTAAGTTTCTAACCTTACATACCATACTCAGCCCTAAATCTAAAAACCTTAATTTTCCACTTAAGTCGCGGCAAAATCTATATGTATGTATGTATGTATATATGTATGTATATATATATATATACGCAATATATAAGACGCAAAGGTGACTGACTGACTGACTATGACGTAGGCATCCCCTAAATTCTAACCTCAAGCGGATGAAATAAGGGATGACAGTTTTTATAAATTTTCTTAGACTTTCGACTGATTGAACTGAATTTATTAGCTTCTATGAAGAAGACGTTTATTAAATAAGATTTTGATAAATTCAACCCCCATGGGGATACAATAAGGGATGATGGAGAATGTAAATGTATTACTTTGAACCTATCAGTACCTAATGGTAATAAATTAAGACGAACAAATAATTGAGTATTTTGTGGTCATATTGTCAAGTGCCTACCTGTTGCCAATATTTGTCGAGCAAAAAAGACCAAAGTAGTGTGTGTTGCAGCGTAGTAGAGCCCCCCTTAAATATTTACTTTATTTTGTTTTTAGTATTTGTTGTTATAGCGGCAACAGAAATACATATTTTGTAAAAAAATCAAATACGACGAAACGTTTCCAGAAAAGGTAGGTAGTGCCCTTGCGCTGAGCTCGTCTTGGCGGGGGCACTACCGTGCACCCAGATAACCGAAACGCCCGGAATACTTACATGTGTATAAACGTACTAGATGACGCCCGCAACATAAAAAGTATCCTATGTCCTTTCCCAGGACTTAAAGTACCTCCATACCAAATTTTAGCAAAATCGGTTCAGCCGTTTGGGCGTGAAGAGGTAACAGACAGACACAGACAGACAGACACACTTTCGCATTTATAATATTATATAAGTAAGCATAGTAAGTATGGAAGTATGAATCCAAGGTGAAAAAGATGTGTATAATAAATTACAGAGGCGTTAAGGAGCTAAAAACGTTTTGGATAGTGGTGAAATCGTGTACTAGGCGAGATAAGATCAGCAAGTGTTAATCCATGTAGATTATCGCAATTCGCAGCAGCCAATATATCTGGCACATAAATAAAATTAACACATTTGTAGGAAAATTTTATAAAACCCTTTTAAGGCCATCCCCCGAGCAAACGACCTTGACCATACACTTGACGCGTTGCCGAGATCGCACAAAAATCCTATTTTTTTTTACTTATCTTAGTTCAAAATTGATCTAAAAAAATTTAAAACGTGGAATATGTAGTTAATGAAATTGTCTATCTATTGTCATGTGTTTCAAATAAACGTAATTTGTAAATACTAGGGAGATGCTGAAAGTATGCTTCAATTTTAATAAATTGGTATTACTTTGGAAGCTAATATATCATGAGTATAATAAACAAAAATAGAAAATTTAAAACGGGGAAAGGAATGTTGATATACTGAAGATTATTGCTGTATTTTTATTATAACTTTGTAGCTTTCAAATTATGAGTTCATAAGGCTCTAAATACGGTAAATTACGGAATCACCGTAGGGGAAGGCCCTTAATGTAATGTTGCAAACATTTTCCCTGAAGAGCTTTAAAGATTTTAAAGATACATCAGTATAGAATAAACCTGATAAGACTTATAGCTCTGTTTTAGAAAAGGATTTGAAAATCATAGAGGATTGCGTGGAACGTGAATAAACCACGGTGAATTTTGAAACTGCACTCGTATATCTGTTAGTGAAGTCCGTAACAAAATGCATCTATACATATAATAAAACTGTAGAAATGAAAATTCTGTACATTAAATATATTCAAAAAATAATAAGCGGGGGGTGTTACTACATCGCTATAGAAGCCAAAAATGTGGTTAGTTTTTTTGTCTGTCTGTCTGTCTGTCTGTCTGTATGTTTGTTCCACTATCACACGAAAACTACTGATCCGATTTGAATGCGGTTTTCGCAGATATATTTGTCTTCTTCCAACGTAACATCTGGTGTATAAAAAAAATTCCCCCCACCCCTCTAAAGGGACGAAAGAGGGGGATTTTGTATAAGACTTTTGCTTTAACACGAAAACTACTGATCCGATTTGCATACGGTTTTCGCAGATATATTTGTCTTCTTCCAACTCAAAATCTGGTGTATAAAAATCACACCCCCCCCCCCCCCTCTAAGGGGAGCAAAGAGGGGGTCAGATTTTGTATCAAACTTTTTTCTTTAATAGACTTACTTCATATTAATAACTGTTTTTTCCAACTTCACATCTGGTGTATAAAATTTTTCCCCCCACCCCTCTTAGGGGACAAAAGAGGGGGTAAGCCTTAAATACTTTAAATGGCAAAACAGCGTTTGCCGGGACAGCTAGTATTATATATTACGATGCTAGTGAAAGCATCAAAGTGTATATCGGCATAACAGCGCATTAACATTTGAGCGTAACCCAGGAAATCATGGTTATTATGCTGAAGATTAGCCCCCTTACTAATAAACATTGTATAAGCTTTGAATAGTTATACAGTGTTTTGTTCCTGTCACACAAGTGACATTTTTAATTGGATTGAAGAAGACAAAACACTGTATAACTATTCAAAGCTTATACAGCGTTTATTAGTAAGGGGGAAAGTATATTGTGTCGGTTTGTGAGATTGTATACAGGGATAATTGTTATGGTTCGAAGAAAATCCATTTTAACTTTTGGACATTTGACATTTTATCTCAGGTTCTAAGAAAATATGGTTCCTGCAGGATGGCAAAGATGAAGAAAAGTAACAAGGACTGATTTTTAACACCTTTTCCTCAACAATGATTACTTGACTTGCATAAAAAATATCAAACTCCAAAAATCTCGACATCGCATATTTGAAAAGCCTTAGAAGTCTCGACCCTCGCACATGTTACGTAACACAGTTACACATCGGTATAAATAAGTTTAACAATTCCAATTTCAATTGCCAGACGCAAAAAACCTTAAAAGGGTTCGGGCTTGAGTTGTGCCGAGAGGAAAACCCGATAAGAATTGTACGGCGCCCTTCCGTTCCATAGAAAACATGATATTGTGCTTGACAACGACTGCCATTTGCAGGTCGAAGGACTTGGAAACTGATTTCTCCTGAATAGATATCGCAAAAGTATTTTACATTTCATTTCACAGACTCTATTTTTAAAGTTATTAAGTCTGGTAATTTAAAATTTGGCTTTTTTTCCGGATAGTGCGTCAAATTTTTTGCGTTTATTAAATTTTACGTTAGCAAAGCTTTGTATTATTTTGATGCAATCAATTAAACCTCCTCCAGCGTTCATAAAGCAATTGCTGGTCGATCCCAGCGGACGTTTAGCTAAGATTTAGTGTTATTCACGTAACAATCGAGCACTAAGGTGTGTTTAGTATCAGGGGTATTGTTGTTTCCAACAAAAGAATCTAATGAAACGATATATCCACAAATAACTACTGTCCACGTTTTTGTACCTTCACAATGCCTCGGACAACGGCGTCACCTTGCTTTTATAAACCTGGCTCTATTGTACAAAGATAGGCACGAGTTTTTAAACGAATTTCAAATTAACTCGTAATCTACCCGGCCGACCGCTTTTCAGGTTCACACTTTTTCCTTTTTTGTGCGGATAGTGTTGACCTTTCTGCTACTTTATTGTATACACGAAAATTTGTGTAGAGGTCGTTCAGTTGGAAATTTAGTTCAGCAAAACTCTCCTTGCATTCGCGCTCCTAATTATGTTAATCACGTCATATTTCACGAACACTTTCTGATAACAAATATAATTGTGTACTTCGCCACGCTGTAATCAGTGATTTAATGCCTATAAAACCTTTCTGCGTCACAAACTAAGTTTATTTTTACGGCAAAACAGATATTATTTTGAATATTAATAATTTAAGGCTGTACATGAGCGGGCGGAGATGTTTTGATAGTGCGCATACCTTGATAGTGACAAGATAAGCTCAATTATAAATTTGTCACGTTTGTATGTACACAATAACACTTTGTAAGACCCGCTCAGGTCTTGTGGAAATTTTGTTGGCTACGACATAGTTATCAATGCCAGCGTGAAATATAGTTCTTCATAAAATCTTACATAAGGCTGGCCGTATTTTTGTGAACACTCAGCTCTAAAAAGATAAAAATATAATCAGATATTATATTAATTAATGTTTTATCGTATTATGTCTATTTTTCCTGCCTGTTACTGTATTTTTTTTATTAGGTTCAATGCCTTAATTTTGTTTTGGTAGATAGTTCATTATTAAATAATATCGCAAGAAGCAAAATAATATTACAAGAAACAACTTAAATCACCCAAAAATAAAATAACCGTAATCTTATATCACAATTCATAACTCATAGCTCATAAGTCATAACATACAAAAATATGATATGTGTTTCCGTACCTAACCGTGAAAAAGCGCACCGACAAAACTACGAGCGACGACGGTAGGTCAAGGATCATTGTGTCATACAACCGTTAATTTTCCTTTCGAATCTACTCATATAAGCAAAATTAAACACATAAATTACGTACGGAACAGCAGATCTTATCGCAACTTAGAGCAGTCATGAATCTCGATAGTATAATAATTATTCAATTATATCTACTTGTGAATAATTTTTCTAATGATATAATTTTTTGTTGACATCATTATTATAATATTTGAACTATATTTTGTACTAACGTACCTAAAGTGATTAGGCAATGTGAACACTAAAGTTACTACTTATTATTTTATTAGTTTTAACGAAGGAACATTGGTTTGGCACAAATATTGTACGTACGTAAGGTTACATTAACCATGTATGTAAGTTAAACAAAAAATGTATAATCGCTAATTAGACACAAGAATGTTCACTAAACGTGATTAGTTAACACGATCTAATGTAGTCATAGATTCATCGCTTCGTAACAAAGCTGTCAAATACCTGTTCTTGAGCATGTTGTCGGGCATGAAGACGTTCCACCAGGAGGGTCTCTTCTGCCTGATGTAGGCAGGGCTGTCGTTCTCCTCGTCGGTGTCGTTGCCGCCGGACTTGCGGCGCTTCTTGCGCTCCAGATGCAGCTTGGCGGCCCACGAGCGGCGCCGCCCCTTGTCGCCTGGCGCGAGCCCGTCAGCGGCGACGGGCACGGCCAGCGACGCGCGCCGCACCTCCGGCGGCGGGCCGTCGAATTCGTTCAGCTTCCGGTAGCGCTCGGCGAACGTCGCGTCTGACGCTCGCCGGCCGTTCGAGGCCGACGGGAACGGCCGGACTATGACCACGTCGGCGAAGGCGTCGTCGTCGTCGCTGTCGGGCGTGTAGGGCTCCTCGCTGTAGCGGCGCGGCGTCTCGTCCACGGCCTCCTGCAGGCTGGCGAGCGGCAGGCTGGGGCGCTGCGTGCGCATGGCGCGCGGCAGCCGCCCCGGCCGGCCCTGCAGCCGCGCCAGCGCCAGCGGCACCGGCGACTCCGTCAGCGTCGGCTCGCTTCCGCTCATTGTTCGATTTTTGCGTCACTGGTACAGGTACTTCACAAACACTAGGCGAGGCGGCGAACTTTCGGCACGATGTTTTTTCTCAACAATTTCATGACGATTACCTATCGAACGGAATCTAATGAGCGCTGTCGCAACGCAACACGACCGTCGTGGTATTACCAAATATTTTGCATAATTCGCCTACAATGTAAATAGTCGATGAAATTCAAAACGTACCGCAGAGCGATGTAGACATGATCATTTTATCGAGTCCGTTGTAAACAAATACTAATGTAGTAATTAGTATGTGTCGTAAAACAACAAAACGGCTGAGACACGAGTTAGATTAGGTCCATTACTCATTGGAGATGATGGATGGGTATAACAGTTTGAGTCATCAAAGCAAAAATTAAGAAACGTGCTAATTGTTCGAAACAGATTCATGTTCAGCTATTACGGTTGTTACGCTTGCATCGGGAGGCATTCGTTTCGACATTTTTCATCTGGAACAGGTGATCTTACCGTGAGTGAGCGACTTACACGCGGCGTACAGAGAATAATGGCATAACACGTTGATATATCTCTTTACGATACGCGATAAATGTTGATTAATAGGTCCTGCCGGTGATACATATGGGCCATACGTCAAACGAGGCTTCTTAACGCGCATACGCTGAATTATAGTATGTTTTCAATTACTGTCACCACTGCATTGTTGCTCACCACTTACAAGTTGCAATAAAGTCATATTTATGTAAATAGCATACAATCGAATAGTACTAAAAGTTATGTAGTATTTAAAACACTACACCATAAGTTTTAGTACGGAAGCCCTAGAACATTTTTTTTATTTATTACTATCGAGCTAATTTTTTGTGAGTAGCTTCATTTTGATAAGACGAACAACATCTTTATTTGCGAAAAATCTCGAAAGTGGTAGCTAACAGAGATAGAAAGGATTTCATATTTTGAATTGATGGTCCTAAAATATGCACTGTTTTATTTGTAGGACAATGTCACTCTTAAATTATATTACTATTAACCTATCAATATACAAAAAATAAGCTTGTTACGGTTCCGTTTTAGGGTTCAGTAGTCAACCGAGTTTTGTTGATTACAGAACCCTATACCCTTATCATATTTACCCTATACCCTTACCCTATACCCTTATTATTTTTTTGATTACTATCAGCTTGATAGTAATCAAAAAAAAATAGTTCTAGGGCTCCCGTACTATTTCTTTTTATAAGCAAGTATCCCTTTCCGGAAGTATAGACTGCAGTATTACTATCCGACAGAAGTAAATCTGCAGTATTACTATCCTATCGTATTGGTCATTTAAACTTCTCCTACAACTTTTTTCCCATTACTCGTACGCGTTCATCGCTTTCTTGTGTTTCTATTCATAGTATCGCCGTATAAGCGAGTGCAGCTTTCGTAACTGCATCCTCGTCGTCACATCGCCGTCACGTCGCCGGGGAAAGTTGCTCGTACGAAGGTCGATTTCATTATCATTCAATGGGACGAACTACGAGTTTATTCACCACCGAAATCGTTACGGCATGGGTGACTTGCGTAACTCGAGTTTTTCCTTCATTTATTACGATATCAGACGTTAATGTCTGTTAACAGCATATTACACTGTTCATTTAACTCGATTTCTGTCACCATTAAAATACCTACATCTTTATGCTTAAGAATTAAGATGATATACGAAAAAGTAATCTGCATAGTCTCAACTCTCAATTGTGAAAAGTACTACAGAACGTAGCTGTTAAATTCTAACCACGACTTTAAAAAAAAACATACCGAGTTAGCACTTAGCAACACGTACTGAGTAACAATCAAAATATTTTAGTCAGGCCTTGTCAGCTAGGCTTATCTGTGACATGGCAATGATCACTCTGAGATATACGAAAAACCTTGCATCTAGCCTGTTGTGATAAATACCTTGCATCCGAGGCGGAATAAAAAAAAATAATTCAAAATTAGAACGATTAGAATTTTACCGATGTCGGCCTGTGTGACACACATCTCAGTTACCTACAAACTGTTACCGTTACTAAGGTAACGTTACTGTTAATGTTACAATAGTAGTGACGTTCGGTAACGGGTCTCGTTTGTTTAATCGACGGCGAGTTACAAAAAGTTGACCCGAAAACTTTTAGTTCGGTGAAATTGCCACTAAAGTTTTATGCTTCATTTATTTTAGCGACAGTCTGCTACAATATTTTGTACACTACAAAATAGTCGTTTGTAACATTTTAAAAATGAATATTTAACAAAATTTTATGGAAACACAGTAGGTACCTAAACTAAATTATTTCGAATCATTTCATAGAAAAACAATTGAAACAGTTTTTGCCTGGATATATAGTATTTCACATGGTCAAATTTTTATAAAACAAATGTCACTTAAAACTACTTAACTTTCCTTTAATAATGACGGAAACAAAGAAACTATAATATCATTATTATTACAAGTAAGGAAGTGTTGTGATACAGTTACGATGGAAAGGTTTCTTTCGTGTTGTGAGTTGTGACGTAAGCACATAAAATAACTTTATCTCAGGGTTTCTATGAGAGATCCTTACAGCAGTGGTATTATAGTGGTTGTAACTCCGAATAATACGCGGATTTAGTTACTTTAAAATAACTTTACGGTATAGATTCAGCCCGGAATTCCGGATCCTAACAAACAGCAGAATAATTTTTTGTAGTCTCATACGTCAAACAAACGTCAAACTAACATTTTTGAAGTATACACGATAATTTCATGAGAACAGATTTTGCAGTTCAATTGCACCAAGACTGCACCGAAACCGCATTGTAGCTGTATTGATGTTGGATTGATATAGTGGAATATTGGCCTGCCTGAACATAAACTAGCCACACTCAGTAGGAAGACAATCAGACGTATAGCTCTATCAAGGTCGCGCTTCAATTGTGTTTGTTAATTGTCCCTCATTGGCTTCATAAAACGCATTATTAAAATACTAGCGTTCTTCATTCACTACACTATGCACCTAGGCACTGTACGTCGATTCTTCTAAGTGATACAATAATGCAGTTTCGATGGGGTTCGCCGAACCTGTCTTGGTTTAAGAGGCAGTACTCTTACGGCCGTTCCCAATATTCAATCCATCTCTGGTTTGACATACGACCGATGGCAGCTAACATTGAATTGACATAAAATATATGTCTCTAATGTCTAATGAGAGCTATTCCTATCTCTAGTAGGGCAAAACCAGAGATAGATCAAATATTGGGAACGGCCGTTATAAAATTTCAAACGTCATCGGTCAAGTAAAAAGACGTTTTAATGATTATTAAATTCAATTTGATAAAGAGTTTTACAAATAATGTATGCGGCTTATTTCAAAATCTTCATTTAATAAAAGTTAAGTAATTAATATTGGTCCCTGGGTGCTATATAGTAAGTCGACTGTTTTGTAATTAAATGACAATAATTTGAAAATTCAATTTTAATGCGAGAATCGAGGCACATAGTGAACAGGCACATATGGGATTAAAATATTTATGTAAGTAATTATATTGTAATTAATAATTATTTATATTAATTATTTATTAACATATTATACCGTGCATACTAGTTATAATCATAAACAAATACAATATTGTAAATATAATAATTAATGTAAATAGATTATAAGAATATTTATAACATGGAGTATGAATCTGACGCAACATAGCACGATGCACATTTTATTTAAGTACGTACAATTTTATATCTTAAGTATATTATAATATATAGCGTTTTTGGTATTATAATATGTAGGTTTTTCATTTTCGTAAACGGCTGTTCGACATTCGAAATTTTTCGTGCGCATTCAAATGGGTTCAAGAATAGTTAAGATTCAATTAATGTGCTGCAAGTGCAACAGCTTATTTCAAAATGTTTATTTAAAAGACGCGTATACAGAAGTAGAACAACGTCTGTCGGTTCCACTTGTTAAGAATATGACAAGACTATTGCTACTACTTGAGAATGTATAAGAATGAACTATTACTATGAATCTATACATATTATACAAGTCTTAACTCAGGGCCAATGATTCGACGCAATAGAAAGGTATTAGAATGGCTGCATTCTAACAAAATGTATTGCTGGGCACGTAGATTTCGTAGATTCTTGCAAAAGACGCGTTTTCTAATAAATAATAAATATTTGCCAAGAATAAATTGAAGTAATACATAATAATATTATAAATGGAGAAATTATGTCTGTCTGTTTGTTTCCTCTTCACGCTCAAACCGCTGAACCGTTTTTGATAAAAATTGATACTTTAAGTCCCGGCAAAGGACAAAGGATACTTTTTACACCGGTAAAATGTTCGGATCCCGCGTGATAAACAAATTTAGCAGAGCGGGCGTCATCTAGTCAAATATATTTTCAAAGTATTTTTAGAAGTAAACTCTAGTGTAATTAATTTGTATTAAGTTAATTAGTATTTATTGGGATGTTGTGATCGTATTGCTACCTAAAACTAACTAAGAGTCTGAGCAGTCTAGGTTCGGAAATATCTAGCAGCTAATTACGTTAGACCCTAGATTTTAATCAGGCCGCGCGCCCATTGCGACTTTTTGTAGCGATGCAGTCGCGATACTGTCGCATATTTGCATCGATACAGTCGCGATGCAGTCGCTAGATGTGTGTCCTGTATGGCGTTGCAAATGCGACACACGCGTTAGTAGTGATGCAGTCGTGCGCTTCAATGGCGCTTCATAAACGCGCGACTGCATCGCTATTCGCTACTAAAAGTCGCAGTGGGCGAAGGCCCTTAATGGGTTTCAAGTTAGTCCTTATTCATAGCAA
Organism: Cyaniris semiargus; assembly: GCA_905187585.1. Lineage (NCBI taxonomy): Eukaryota > Metazoa > Arthropoda > Insecta > Lepidoptera > Lycaenidae > Cyaniris > Cyaniris semiargus. The sequence goes on along the minus strand of LR994554.1, from coordinate 6,677,555 downwards.
CGGCTACCTGCTACATTTCTAGTAAGTAAGTATTTTCCAGCCAGGCCATATACGTTCTTATTTTCATAATGTCTAATTCAGGTCAGGGTTAAGAAGCTCTTAAACTTAATACACAACTTAATTTTAAAGTGTAGGCTACTTATATTTTGTATGGAAACCTGGTTTTTCGACCTGAAATTATTGACATTCTAAAAATTGAAGGTCTGCTGGCCAGGGAGCCACAGGCGAGAATAAGCCTACTTACAGAAAACCTAAGCGACAAAATCTCAAGGTGTCCGCGTATAAATAAAGCAATCCAAGTAATTAAAATAAGTGAATCTAAGTCAAGGATATTAGAACATATGCTCTCACGTTAAACGGCAGAAAAAACTAAGGTATTTTTATAGCTGAGGTAATCCAGTTATTCCGTATTTATTTATTTATTTACGGCATAGAAGAAACACATACGACTCAATGTCGTCACGTATAACCGATTTACATTGCTTCAAGATTACATACAAATTGAGATATCAAACATTCTTTGATTTTAGAATCATGTGATTGGCCTACTAGTTTTAACTTAAACTGTAGCACCATGATGGATAACTATGATGGCCACCAAAATTGCGAAGCTTTCTGTAGCATACGCAATCATTCATGGTAACATTAAAAATGTGAAAGTGTGTATGTCTGTCCGTTACCTCTTCAAGCCCAAACTGCTGATCCGATTTTGCTGAAATTTGGTATGGAGATACTTTGAGACCCGAGAAAGGACATAGGATACTTTTCATCCCACAAAAAATGTACAGTTCCCCCGTGATAAACAATTTTCAGCGCAACGGAGCTGCGGGCGTTATGAGTTATCTAGTAAACTAATTTACTCTGAAACGTTCATAATATTGGTCCATCATGTACCAATGTGGCGTGGTCACTGGCCGCACAAAATAAAGATTGCCAGCCACAAATAACAGTCGCTAACGCGAATCACCCGATTTGCGGTCTCGTTGACCCCAATTCGGAGCACCACCGTCCACCACCGCCGTCGCCGGACCGTCACGCGTCCGCGTCACCGAGAACGAGATTACTTTTGGGCCGATAAAATGCCACTTTATGACATAGGCTTATAGGTTTCATTTTGCTCTACGCTACTACAAAGTAGCGGCAGCATGGGTCGCTAGACCAATATCGGTAGAAAATGAAACGTATGACCTAGGTCACAAAGTGACATTTTATTTGATTTTTTGTCGGTGAGGTCCCGGCGACGGCGGCGGTGGACAAACGCCCTAACGAGCGAGGAAAATTCGATTTCAAAAACTGCATAATACGTTTAAAAATATTTACACTACAGTTAACGTTATTTATGTAATACCCGAGTACATAATAAGGTCTCGTGACGGATTTCAGCGGCGTTAATTGCACCAAATTGCACGATCACGCATTCGTGGACACCTGTACCAAATCTTGGACTTGGAACGGAATATAGCCAATAGTCTTTACAATTTGACAGCTAAGCACTTAAAATATGTTGGACTGGGAATAGACTGTTTGGTGACCTGTTTGGTGGAACTTTTTTGGTGTATTCACAAATTGACAGTTAAGCACTTGAAATAAACTCAAAGGCAGTAAAAACTGGAGATTAGATAGTAGACAAAGTTTTTGGCAGGAAGAAAATTTATACCCAGTAAAAACTTTAATAGGATGGATCATCGAATAAGAGGACATAAGTAATACAAAATATACACTTTTTTCATTATTTCTTGACCATATTATAGTGCATGTACTCTAAATGCCTTACTTGGAAAAAGACTTATCAAAATCCGTTGCGTTTCATAGATCTGATCATATGATGACAATAGGATTTTGCTGAATATATTAGTAAATTCAAACAAAGTCAAGAAGACATCCGTAATGTTCAAAAAATCAGAAAACAACTATCGAAGTGTCTTTTTGCAGAGCACAAAGTGGATCAACGCCTACAAAGGCCGCGGGGCAGACGACGAATACCTAATGCGTATCTCGCATAGAATATTAATTAATTGTTTACCATCTTGCCGAGACAAAGGAGCGATGCTGATGAGACAGCTCTAAATGAATAGGAAGTGTAAAGGTGCCGGTTGGCAGCGGGCGACATGAAGCAAGCTGCGGAGGATATTTCATAGAAATACATAGAAACCAGTAGTGTCGCTGCGACACGTCGCGTCGTCTGCGGTTGCTTCATGATGCCCGTTGCCAACCGGAACCTTAAGTGTCAACTGGAGGAACGAGAAACGTCATTCGATTCTTTTGTTTTTACAGAAGCTAACGGCCGCATTCAGAGACATTTAGTGCTTGTTCAGACACAGCGGGAACCGCGCGGTTTGGACCCACGCAGTTAAACCGCTCGCATTATTACTTGAAAGGCGTTGTATTACAGCGTTCACACTAACCGCTCGGTTTCTACACGGGAAACGAGCGGTTCCCGCTGTGTCTGATCAAGCACCTAATGATGATTAAACTTCAATTAAATGAAGAATTTGAAAGATAATGTACGGGGCTTATGTCAAAATCTTCATTTAATTACTGTTAAGGGCACCTTCTCCCTAAATTAGCAGGTCGATGTCTGTTCAGTGCGAATATCGACGTAAATGACATTAAAATAACATTTAAAAATTACTCATTCTAGAAACGTGAATTTGGAAGACGGTGCCCTTAAGTAATTAATATTCGTCCTTAGAGCGGCAGTTAGCTCTAAATGTTATTAAGGGAATGCATATTGCATATTATTACGTTTCAAATAACTTTATATTTCTTTAATAGTATTCCTACTTACAAGAATTTTATCTGTCCTTACAAATGTTTAAATATTATTTATTTTATTTTATTCACTTATCGCTAGTATTTTATCTAAAGTCTGAAGCTTACCAGTTATTTGTAACCAAAGTCTTAACTCTTAATTATCATTTAAACATATTATTGTCGTAAATTTATCAATTCTTTGTTCAGTTTACAAAGAAAATATGTTTTTAAAAATGCAAAAAAGTAATGAATATAATTGCTTTTTTAATAATATTAAATAAACGAATTCGGCGTAAGTATTATGCGCAATATTAAAAACACAAGGTTATGGTTGGTATTGTTACTAAAACATTAAACCCCCTTTACACAAATTAGTATAATAAAAATAATATTTTTATTTTACTGATTCATTTATTTTTATTATACTACGTTTTAGACAAAGACAGCAACAGATTATGAACGTTGATTATTCACGAATAGAAACTATAACATCTACAAACTTTAAATTGGGAAAGTTGGTTCTTCTATAGTCTATACGAATTACGAAGTAACTAGTTTTTAATGTTTTTGAAATTTTGTGTAATGAACCTATGTTTTTGAAGTAAGAGACATGATTAAATAACAGGGAATATTACGCGAAGGTCGGAGCAGAGGCCGCTACTAGCTCACACAGTAAATAATCCGACCAAAATCCGACATGTTGCACACGTCATGTCAGATTATTATAGAAACGTTGTCAAACGTCGAACAAAACTTTTCGTTTACTGTCTGTGCAGGTGCTGCCGTCTAGCGTGAACACATTGCAGTAATATTATATTCTAATAAATCTACGTAAACGAAGTTTCGGGCAACATTTAATTCCGATTATTCGTATAATTCGGAAACCCGTACCTACGTGACGAGACGCACGGGCTTATAGATTCGTAAACGACGCATTGACGTTATCTTTCAAGAGAACGTACACTGATTCATCGAATTTGTGGCATTCAACAAGCTGCGATGTCATAATGTCCGGACACCATACGAGACGGGAAACTCATTCTAAATGGGTGGATCAACTTTTCCTTGCCAAAACCTGTCCTTCACAATAAGAATGCTCTGGTAACAAAACTATTGGCAATAACAATAATTAACTGCTTTTATATGTATGTCAGAACTACTGCCGTCATATAAACGTACGGATTACTAGACATTTTCTGTTGAAAAATATAATAACTTACATGTCCCCACCGACGAAAATTCACTTTCATACAAAATTCTGTGGTCCTTTTGACAAGTCAATGTATTTAATTTGATATTATGACAAAAAGTTCCAAAGCGAAGGCTGTTTTAACATTCCGATTACGTGTTTGAATGTGTAACGCTTCATAAATCTTTAATTATAGGCTACTAAGTTCTATTTTATTTGATAAATTGACTTTAACAAATTTGTCCCTACCAAAACTAAAATACGCTGGTCCGCTGTCTTACGACAAATAAGGTGGGGTAAGTGCGACAGACATAGCCTTTAAACAGCTTGACCAGTAGGAAACCCTTTTGGGAATCACCTGATACTCGTCACGCCACTTTATTTTCGCTGATTGATCGGTAATTTCATCCGAGACTCTGAGAGAGGCAGCGTGTTTTATTGTGGAGCTGAGGGGTAGCATCGAAATTAAGGTAAGTATGTGAATTATTTCAATATTTTTTTGTGGTTATATATGGATATTATGTGTTAGTTTTCCTGGGTATTGTTGGAATTTCTAGATTTCTTATATTCATCTACAAAAAATAAAATATGTCTAAATGTCTCCTGGGTAACGGTTCCACTGTCGTTACCCAGAAGACAATTATTACTAAGATGCTTACCTTCTAACGAAATTTGCCAACCCTTTGGTTTACTAACGTTATTTTCGTCCGCTTTCAGCTATCTACCATGCCTTTAAGTGCTACAGAAAGACAAAACGGTGCAAGGAAAAGTTGAAACTAAATAAAGAGAAGCATGAAAACTATATTGATCTCAATTTTTATACCTTTTTGGAAGACCATTTATGTTTCATGACGACTTTGTCTATGAATAAAGTATTGTGATCTATCAATATCTTTTATTATATTTAACTTAAATCCAAGTAATTAAACGTGTCGTATTTTTCACAAATAAATGCTCACAAAGTCAACGAAAATCGGTGCTGAAACTACTGATATAAAATTAAATGTATATTGTATAATTAAGGTCATCCCCCGAGCAAACGCATACATTTGACGCGTTGCCGAGATCGCACAAAAATCCTATTTTTTTACTTATCTTAGTTCAAAATTGATCTAAAAAAAAATTAAAACGGGGAATATGTAGTTAATGAAATTGTATATCTATTTTCGTGTGTTTCAAATAAACGTAATTTGTAAATACTAGGGAGATGCTGAAAGTATGCTTCAATTTTAAAAAATTGGTATTACTTTGGAAGCTAATATTATGAGTATAATAAACAAAAAAGAAAATTCAAAACGGGGAAAGGAATGTTGATATACTGAAGATTATTGCTGCATTTTTATTATAACTTTGTAGCTTTCAAATTATGAGTTTATAAGGCTCTAAATACGGTAAATAACGGAATCTCCGTAGGGGAAGGCCCTTAAGATGATTCCCTAGAGTGATTAGTAAAAGAGCATGCTTGAATTTTTTGAAAAAACTTGATCGCGTGCAAAGAATAGTAGATTCACCCAATTATACTGTAAAACATGTAAAAAATACATGTGGCACTCTGGAACTGCCGCGGTAAAGCATTTTTGATCAACTTGCGCACTTATAATTCACATACCTACGTCTAGTCGCACGCACACAAACACCGAGCCGAAGTCTGGCGAACTGAAACGACGTTAGACGATTGTTAGGTGTTTTGCGTTACGGAATTTCTTGATTCGGTCGCCGCGCTCGAAGACCGCGACAAAAGCTATGCAATAGCTTAAAAATAAAAATGTATCAAATAAAATGTAAAAAAAAAAACAATTCAGGGACAACCATGATAAGTGAGCGATAAAATTAAGTATGTAATAACAAAAAATGGCATCTTCATTAAAATTTACTTATATAAGGAAAATCTATTGTCATATTTCTCAAGAAGTTTGCGCATGATCGTTTATATTATACATATATCGTAAATAATAGTTTTAAGACGAAGATTATAATTATTATGAGCCACAAATGGCTGTAACGAGATCACAGATCTACTTATTTAATAAATATTAGATATACAACATTTTAAAATAACTCACAGAAGAAAACTTTTCTGATTTGACAGAATATTTATATTATACGCAATTCGCAAACCTATAAACTATACTATACTTAATATTATATTTTATAGAAGTTTGCACATGATCGTTTAAATAATAGTTTTAACTTTTAAGACGAACATACAGGCGCCACAAATGGCTCATAGCAATATCACAGATTAATAAAATATAGTAACTATGATCTCACCAAAAACATAAATGTAAAAAAGGAGAGCCAAGTTCAATACAAACATTATGCTTGTCTAAGGACTTCGCCGTAAAAATAATGGAGATCTAAATGAGTGCCAAGTTCTATGGAACAACGAAATATGTATTATAGGACCAAATAACATTATGAACAAATAATAAAGTCTATTTCTTTGCTTTATTGAATATCTATAACAATTGCCGTTATTTAAATAATGTGAGATCTTAAAGTAGATGAGATTTAACTTGGCCAGTTTTCATTACATCAGTCATTTCATAAAATAATTGAACATTTTCTGATAAAAACTGGCCAAGTTAAATCTAATCTACTTTAAGATCTCACATTATTTAAATAACAGCAATTGTTATAGATATTCAATAAAGCAAAGAAAAAGACTTTATTATTTGTTCATAATGTTATTTGGTTCCTATAAATACATACATATTTCGATTTTCCATAGAACTTGGCACTCATTTAGATCTCCATTCTTTTTACGGTGAAGTCCAGACAAGCATAATGTTTGTATTGAACTTGGCTCTCCTTTTTTACATTTATGTTTTTGGTGGGATATCATTACTTTTTGTAAAGAAAATTTTCTTAGCAAGTTTAGACACCTAAATCCTCTTAGTTCAAACTTACATATTCGACTTTAGTCACTCGCAACCTTAAGAGGCTGTAAACCTAGACAGATAGACAGACAGATGGACGGACCAGACGAACGGACGGACTGACAGACAGACAGATGCCGCTCGCAATTCTTTGTCTATTCCCGGGACTCAAACGATATCTCCATACCAAATTTCAGTACAAGCAGTTTGGGCGTGAAGAGGTAACAGACAGACAGTCAGACAGACACACTTCATAAAGGCACTTTCTATTCATTTCATAAAGTTTCTTCACTTCACTTCAAATAAGTGATACAACAAACGCGATTTTTTTAGCCTTTTTTTGCTCATTATCAATAATGACAGCCGGTAGGCACTTGAAATATTCACAAAATTTTTAATCATAATTTTACTTTCATAATTTATACTAAAAGTAAAATAAAAGAAATATTTATGGGGGGTTTCTATACAAAAAACACAATTTTTGCTTAGTTTCGCTTTGTCCGACTCGCACTTGACCGTTTTTTTTCCCTATGCTTACACACAATTACCAAGCTGGATTCCAAATTTCATCCTTCTAGGTAATCTGAAAGTGGGTTAGAATTTTGATCTATAGGTCAGTCAGTCAGTGATAAAAATGTAGATTTTTCGGACGTTAATATCTTAATAACCGTTCGAGATCTGTATATAAAATTTAGAGCATAATATATTTATCTCGCAAGTCTCAATATATGAGCCAAATTTGAAACGTTTATGTGCAATAGTTTCTGAATTATGAGGGGGTCAAAAGTGGCTGCAAATGGTTTGTGTAATAATATTACACACGGTGCTGCTCGCCAGTTATGTTATACTTGAACTTGGCTTGACACGCTACCGCGTGTCTAGATATTGCGGACTGCTTGTGAAACTAGATGATCAGCCAGTGGAAAACAATGGGGAGGCAAATGGAAAGGCAATGGACTGCCTTTTATATTCTTTTTCTAAGGATGGTAAGTACTTTTCTGGAAGAGCTTGGGAAAACTGCCTTTTACATTTATTTTCTAAGGATGGCAAGGACTTTCCTGAAAGAGCTTGGGATTTTTTTCATACAAACTTTTCTTGTATAATATTTCATTATAAAAAATAGTCGTTACGAATTATTATTTTTTTCTTTTTAACCGACTAAAAAACGAGATTCTACATATCACTGTAATTTATTTTTACTTATTTACGTTGGGAATTACAATATTATTATTTAACCAGGGGACCCCAAACTAGGCAAAGCCTGTATCTTGGTGGTCCGTTTTATTTTATTACAAAATATGATTTTACGCGTGTCCGTGCAAAAGAACAACCTTCTTAAGATTAAATTAAGTACATATCACACAATCTTATATATAAAATTCTCGTGTCACAATGTTAGTCAGCGAACTCCTCCGAAACGGCTTTACTGATTTTTACAAAATTTTATATGCATATTCAGTAGGTCTGAGAATCGGCTACTGGGTACTTTATATATTGATAAGTGTATTTGTTGAATAAATAATAGTAAATTATTACAACCTGAGACTGACGGCGACCATTGTTTGTGCGACGGGATAGCGATCGACGTTGCCATGGCGACATACTTATTTAGTCACTTCAATAAAATAATATGGGCAAAATCTATACTAATATTATAAAGCGGAAGAGTTTGTTAGTTTGTTTGTTTGTTTGAACGCGCTAATCTCAGGAACTACTGGTCCGATTTGAAAAATTCTTTCAGTGTTAGATAGTCCATTTATCGAGGAAGGCTATAGGCTATATTTTATCACGCTAAGGGCCTGTTTCACCACTTCCTGATAAGTGCCGGATAGGCTATCCACCACTTAACTTGACAGATGGAGAATCTGTCAAAAAAGTTGTGGATAGCCTATCCGGCACTTTATCAGGAAGTGGTGAAACAGGCCCTAAGACTAATAGGAGCGAAAAAATAGAGGAAAATGTGGAAAAAACCGGGGGAAATTATTTGAAAGGGCTTATTTGAACGCGCTAATCTCAGTAACTACTGGTCCGATTTGAAAAATTATTTCAGTGTTAGATAGCCCATTTGTCGAGGAAGGCTATAGGCTATATTTTATCAATAGGAGCGAAGAAATTGAGGAAAATGTGGAAAAAACGGGGGAAATTATTTGAAAGGGCTTATCTCACGAACTACTGGAGCAATTTTTATGTTATTTGGCACACATAAGAAGTAGTCCACGTAAAGAAACATAGGCTATTTTTTGTGGACTAATTTGTCTGTGAAATATCTAATTTACGTCGTACGCGGGCGAAGCCGCGCGGAACGTCTAGTACTTTATATTATGGCAAAGCAACGTTTGCCGGGACAGCTAGTATAAATATAATAATCACTTGTTGTAAACAATTTAGATAAGTGTCAAAGTATAGTACTAGTATAGTAATTATTTTATTTTAGTTACATTGAATAATTTAAATGTTGTATACTTTTATTCACGTGTCCACGTCTCCCGTTACCTACTACAGTGGAACACGACTCGAACATCTACCGCGTCAGCAGATGCCTTCAACACTCTCGGATTACAATGCTACCATTAATACATTATGTAATAACTAATAAGTAATCATAATAATTATTGTGCTCTAATTAATTGTGATTTGTGACATATAACAGTATACATTATTATAAGCTGCAGTATGTTGTAAGATACATTTCTGCAACTGTCTTATTCTTATGATGGCAAATAACTGAATGATGGCAAGTTTTTGTCCCCATAAAATAAATTTATTTTCTACGCAAAGCGCTTTAAAGTACAACTATAATACAAGATGTTGATATTTGATTTCTATGATGCTTTTAATATTTTCCTCAAAGTGTTGTGAAAAATTGCATATCCATTATTCGATATAGCTTTTAATTTATCTCAATATTAATAGCAAAACACTTGACACAGATTCGTTATCGTTAGTAAATTATTTTTATTTAAAACCGGATCGTTGTGATACGGCGAAAAGGAAAGTCTATAAATTAGATGCCGCGTTAAGTTGGCAGTGGTAACTGAGAAAATGTAAATAGTTTAGTGTCTACTGTCCAGTTTTGAGGTTTTTTTGACAGGAGATTATCTTATTAATAGCTGTTGGGCTGCTCGACGTTAGCCAATCAAAAGCACAAGTAAATAGATAAACTTCAGTCAAAAAATCGTCGTAAGCCTGACGTGAATAAAGTGAGCCCAATATTTGATGACCTTTAATGACTTTTAGAGGATTATCGACGAGATAATTGCAACAATCACAGCTCGATACAATAGCAGCTGATAAGATTAAAATATTGCAATAAAAAGGCGATTTGTTAATTAGCAAGCCGATATTATGTTATTAAAATAATTAAATAAAATACGTAATGTACGAAATTTGAATAATTAAAGAAATTAAAAAAGGCTCAATCGTAAACTTTTTTTTCAATTAACAAAGTAATAATAAAAAAAAAATTAAAATGTCAGCACGAAAGACCCTAACGAGCTCATTATGAAACGCCTTTTTATTGTTATGAAGAAAAAAGTTTTTATTAAACACGTATTTTATATGAAACGGGACAAATTCGGATTGTAGCGAGCGAATAATTAAAAAATTCTGCGAAAACGGTCATTCGAATTATTTGTTTTTTAACTTTAGCCATGAAAGTAACTTTCAAAATAATTTCGGTGTTATTTATTTTTAATTAAAATAGACTCTTTGGACGCAGGAATCAAATCTTTAAAAAATAAGTAGCTAGACGAAGTAAAATCTCAAAACCAGTAATAGCATCTCCTATCATGAATTTCCATCTACTGTAAGATGACAAGACTTACGAGGAAAAACTGTGCCTAGAGTGACCCCAAAGAACTCGGCTGATAGTCTCGGGGGCACTGAACTCTGTGCATGTGATATTTTAGGGCGAGCAATTGCCTAATCGCTATATTGTCGTAGCTCGTTACTCACTCAACCTTAATAGGGCCAGCCTCGAGGGATTTCTTGCTTTGGTGACTTCAACTACATAACAAATATTTTGGGAACATCGCTTCGAAAATTGCATTCAATGTATCATCGCAAGGTTCTGTAACCCTAAAATTAAGTGCCGATTTCTAAATTGATTTGCATACAGAATTAGTTCTTGATAGTTTACTGATGAAAACAAATACATACGGTGAGGGAGTTTTAACCTACCCGCATTTAACACGCAATTAAAAAGAAGAAAATAAACCTGCTAATGACGGTAGTTAATTTAATTTCATACCTATTCGTTAGATTACATTGTAACTTTTTACTGACATCGTTATGCATAATGTAATATTTGAAAAATTACTAGCAATAATTAAATTATTATTCCGAATAATAAAAACTGGTAATTTAATGATTACGTAAAATTTTAATTCAACGATGACACTGCGATTAAATTTCTCTCTCAAACAAATTGGAGGCGAATTATGCATTTATCGAAAATCAATTTCTACCTGAGTGAAATTAATTTCGTGATACCACAATAGTGTGCACACTGCACAGGCTGCGGCGGCCGGGGCCGACCTCCTTTCGTTGCGCTGGCGCAAGTCGCAACGAACAAACAAAACAAACGAAGATCGACACACTCGTACTGCGCGACTTTCACTCGGACGGTCGGGGGCTGCGTGCGCGCGTCGCGAACACAACATCAACACTGACAGCGGCGTGGACGGTGGAGGGGCAGCGCCGACACCGTCACCTGAGCGGTGAGCGCCACACTGATAGCAGCCCCAGCCCCCCACAGGCCACAGCATCCGTCGTGTTTACTATTTATTTATATCTAAATCAACGCCCGCCAAATGGGTTACGATCGAAAATAAACAATCGATTGTTTATCGCGGATCAACAAGAAATTTGGTGATGAATGTGTCATGCGAGAAAAAATTTTATTTGCTTTGTTTTTAGGGTTCCGTACCTTAAGGGTAAAAACGGGACCCTATTACTAAGACTTCGATGTCTGTCTGTCCGTATGTCTGTCCGTCTGTCTGTCTCCAGGCTGTGTCTCAAGAACGGATATAGCTAGATTTCTGAAATTTTCACAGATTGTGTATATCTGTTGCCGCTATAACAAATACTAAAAACAAAATAAATTTAATATTTAAGGGGGGCTTCCATACAACAAACGTATTTTTTTGCTATTTTTTGCTCGATATCAATAATGGCAATAGGTAGGCACTTGAAATGTTCACAAAATACTCAGTTGTATTTATAATTTAATAATTAATAATAATATCGAAATAAAATAAATAATTAAGGGGGGCTCCCATACCAAAAAAAACACATGTTTTGCCTATTTTTGCTCTATAATGGTACGGAAGTCGGAACCCTTCGTGCACGAGTCCAACTCGCACTCGGCTGATTTTTATTATTGTAAGTAATGTAAGAAGAAATGGTGGCAATGGATAATAATGGAGTTTGGTCAGGTGATTCTGGATGAAAAATATCCAGTGTATTAAAGCTAAAAAGTAAAAATCGAAAAATTACTGATGACAAAGAAGTAAAATCTCGGAACTGAAACTCCATCAAACAACTTATTCTTCAAAAGCATGGGAACAATATTATAGACGAAAAAAAAAAACTTTGATTGCATGTAATCAAATTGTCACCACCTAGAAAAATTATCAGACGTTCAAACAAGATAATAGAACAGCCGAAACACGGACAGAGAAATACGGTTATCACATAATACGACGAAAGTGGGACTTGTTGACGCGAGATGGAATAATGAATGACATATATTCGGAAATATAGTTTTTGTTGCTGTAGTTGACGAATATTTTATTGACGCGACCGAAATATCGTCGGCCTTGTAACCTTTTGCTTATTTATTAAGCTTAATTGCAAAAAAAGTTGTAAATTATGATCCAATTATAGACTCATCAGTCCTTTCAGCTTTTTGTGTGTGCTTGTTAAAAATTCGATTCGCCTGTGAACACAGAACTGGGTACTTCGTTAAAAAGTATTCGACAATTTCGATAGCGAAATTAGATATAAAGTCTATGGGGATTTGACGTAAAATCGACAACCCAAGATATAATTTCTTGGCGCCGATGTACTGGAAGAGCCGACGCTACGTATAGTGGAAAATAACTAAGAAGAAGAAGACGGGATATAAAAAAACGCGTCGCAAGCGAAGAGTTATACCAATTTCAATATTGTTGTACCTAGTTGTTTTATCTAGTGTGTGAAACAGAGCATAATGCGGAAGACTTTGTCTAATAAGATGATTATGAATATTTGTAAGTTGTAACGTATCTTGGGAAATTGAATTGGCAAGCAGCCAATAAAACCTAGGACCTGCACCCGTAGCATGGCCACAGTAGAAATACGAAAGTATAGACAAACAGCGGAGATAAACTGAAGGTGCCGTTTCGATCTTTACCGCGGCTAGCCGCGATCGACAAAAATTCAATTCATTCAAGTCTACGTCAGCGGTCGGCAACACGCGGCCCGCGAACGTTTTACTTGCGGCCCGTGAATGTTTTGTGAATAAGTTATTAGTATCAAAAACAATGTTTTCTAAAATTTCCAGTAGTTTTCGCAACTTAAAAAAGTTGCTGTTTGTGTCATTTTGTAATAAAAACTTTGTTTTTCTGAATCCTCTTATAATACTCTCTCTTACAAATTTTGACAGCTCACTTTTTACTAGTGCCATCCATCAGAGAGGTTGAAACTTTTTTTTAAATTATTGTCGTCTAGAAAAGCCCTCTAAAGTCTAGAAATGCGTAGGAATATTGAGCTTCTATGGTTAATACGAGTATAAGGCCTGCGGCCCGCCATTAGTTTGTTTTGCCACCTTGTGGCCCTTGCCTGCCAAAAGGTTTCCGACCGCTGGTCTACGTCATAAAGTAGGATTTTATTTGAATTTTTAGGACCATAGTCTATGTCATAAAGTGGCATTATGTTTGATTTTTTGTCGATCGCGGCTAGCCGCGTTTAAGATCGGAACGGCGCGGCGCCTTCAGTTTATCTCCGCTGTTTGTCGCTATACTTTCGTATTTCCACTGTAGCCGTGTTACGGGTGCTGGAATATAAAACCTACTTCGTCGGCTAAAAGATTAGACGGGACTTTGAAAAAAAATTAAGTGCTGGAAATTTGAATTTAATAAAGCAGATTATAGCTAAGAACCTCATTATTTTTTGGAAATTGGTTAAGAACGCGTTTTGTGTTCTACTCATTTTGTGAAATAAAAAACTAATGAGCATACAGCAGCTGTAACTTTTATTATGTAATAATATACGTCGTTGTGTTTAACATGTAAACAAAGAAATATAGTTTTGATAAAAATATTATATAAAGGAGAATGCTAAAAAAACCCAGAGCGAACAGATACAGGATGTCGCTCAGAATTTCAGTGTTATGAATTGAAATAATTCTGTATATCTTTTATTATAAGATTTGATGGCTAAACAGAAGATATTGCTATTAACTTTTCGTCAGGGGTATTTTTTTTTTCTTTCTTTAATGTTATGTTTTTTAATGTTATTTTGCAGTACTTTGCAGCTGAATTGTAGTTAAAATGCAGCTGTTCATCTATTATTGTTTCATAACAATTATAAATCTCCGTTATTAAAACGGTCCATAAAAATAGGTAGCTATTTTAGGTTGTGTGATAAAAAACATAGTTTAAAGTAACACACAATATATTTGTAGCACCTCCATGGGTATCGCAGACACAATAGTTTTTCAATTGTTATGCGGCAGCCGGCTGCCGCTTGGGGATTGATGGGTTAAACAGTTTACATAAATAATCTAATCTAATGTGGCATTGTATAATGGGCGGGGTGTAAAAAATCGGGCTGATGTTGGCTCATCCCAAAAAGTATATTACACTTATTACATGGGCACAACTTTCGCAAGCTCTTCTTCCATGTATGCAGGAGCATTAATACTCAAGTATGGCTCGTCGGCCATCTTCATTGTTATACAAAATGTATGTACGTCTTGCTCCTGACATGTCTTGATTGTATTCTACATAATATGATCAATGTATTATTTTCCTGAGGTTTCCTTACAATGTATGATATCAATGAAATTATGAGCTACATCCTGTATCTGTTCGCTCTGGGTTTTTTTTTTCATACTTTTAATAGCATTGTCCTTTATTTTTCTTTTTAGGATGCACCAAATTTAATTTTTGCTAGAAGCAACTGAAGTTTGCATCGAAATTTTTAAGTTGTATATGTACCAAGTTTTCTTTATTGTTCATTGAAAAGTCATGCAGTATGCAAAAGTAGATAAGTTACTACTTAGTACTTAGTGCTAGTTTGTGATGTTACTTTATTTATTAAGTTTGCTAACAAAAAACAGTCAATAACACGACCAAATTACGAAAGACGCTTGATTTTGTAGACGCACCTACTTTTATGCATTTACACACCAATTAGACTCGGAGTGATACGTTACAAAGTGGCTTAACAGACAGGGACAAAATATTATATATAAACTATAACAGTTGAATCAAAGACCTCTAAAACGAATTAGTTGAATAAACAGTATAAATATTTAGTACTGGGGATGTGTATATTACAAATTACCTATTTATTAACTACAAATACATGATTTACATTTTGTGTGCACTGACTATACTATACAGTATACATACGTTGTATCTTCTATAATTTAATATCAATTACATACTTCGAAGAGCTTCGGTACGATCCATTACATTAACGTTCAAAGCACTTTCAAATTACAGTGGAGGGCTTATTGGCGCAATTATTTATTAAATTTATGAGTTCATGCGGCCTTTTGCACAACCTCTGCCCTTCTGGAGTGCGATCTTGACATTTTTTATTAAGGTAATGATGAAATATAGTTTAATAATCCGTATGCAGCGGTTAGCGCACGCCTCACTCTAAAATTAATAGCGCCATGTTTTCGGCTTCACGCTCACTGCTCACATATGCCACGACTGTCTTAAGTCATTCTTGACTATAGACTATAGAGACTAACTTGAGGGCTTGTCAATACTTTCAAAACAGTCTTGACAGTCTTGACAAGCGAGTTAAGGGCGAGTGCTCAGTTGGGACACTCAGTCTTAAGATGTACTATGGCAATACAAAATATTTGTTTGTATTGCCATATTATGTCTTCATGTGTTTTGTACAGCAATAATCTGTCATAAAACTGTCGCGTTTCAAGTAAGCGACAAGCGTTTACCCTTGCAGACTTGTCGCGAAGCAGTTTTCCAGCAACGAGTAATTTTCAAGACATTATGTTTCGAGTTTGAGCAGCTTCTCATATTATTTGCATTGCAATAGTTAAACAATTTTGTCGTAGGTGAGCGGTAAGCCCTAACGATAAATATACGAAGGTTGTACTTGTAACGACCTCAAAGGCGTGTTTACATTTTGGTGCATTATAGTTTACCCACGCGATACATTGCTCATTTTGTTTGAGTGCCTCTCCGGGTTAAGCCCTCAAAGCGAGAGCATTAGCTCGCCGTGTTCGGTGTTATACTCGGACCTGTATAAGCTGTATACTGTATAGTGATTAGCGATACTTTGCCCTAATTTGATGGTACAAGGATCAAGCTACTGTTAATTAGTAGTTATGTTAAAGTAGTAATAAAATATCTTTCAGGCATATATGATAGGGTTACGAATTACGATCCAATATCCATTATGAGAAAACGAATCATTAATATACGATCCCTGAATTAAGTAAATCGATCAATACATATCAATTTAAGATAGAATAATTGATCTTGGCTAATACAGCCTTCCACGTCCGCCTAACCAATATTATAAGTGATTGAGAACGTGAAAAGAAACATATTCGTTTACGATTGATTTTATTACGATCGACGTCGATTGTGCACGCTATAAAGCACGCTAGATACCTTCGCTATCATGGTGGCAATCATGGTTACCTAACATGGCCCAACATGGCAAGGGGAGGTAAATTCACATAACAAATTAAGCGCTGAACGCACATTTGTCAGCACGCAGGCGCCGAACGCGCCGCATTTTAGAATTTGTTGTATGAAATGATGTGAAACCTCGCACATTTGTCCGCACCGTACGCGCCGAATTTTGTGTACGACGCGTAAGGCGCATACGGTGCTGACAAATGAGCGATCATCTTTAAACTACATACATTTTAACGCACAACGCGCCTTATACGTTTTTTTTTTTTAATGAAATAAGGGGGCAAACGAGCAAACGGGTCACCTGATGGAAATCAACTTCCGTCGCCCATGGACACTCGCAGCATCAGAAGAGCTGCAGGTGCGTTGCCGGCCTTTTAAGAGGAAATAGGGTAATAGGGGAGGGTAGGTATGGGAAGAGAAGGGAATAGGGTAGGGGATTGGGCCTCCGGTAAACTCACTCACTCACTCGGCGAAACACAGCGCAAGCGCTGTTTCACGCCGGTTTTCTGTGAGAACGTGGTATTTCTCCGGTCGAGCCGGCCCATTCGTGCCGAAGCATGGCTCTCCCACGTATAAAATTATAACTTATAAGTATAATGTGTACACTGTACAGCCTAAATAAAATGTGTGAAGTTTTACCGTTGGGTGCTCATCATCAACATAGCCTTATTATACATATTAATTTCGGCCGATAATCACGTCCTACCTTCAATCCACCTTTGTTCGTGTATCGATCTCGTTTCACAAAGTGTATCGGAGTGTTAATTTGCGAGGGAGGGGGTAACTTGTTCAAAGTTCGACCATTTCGCCGAGACGTTGGAGCAGCTCTCGAATACTGATTGATTACGAGTTCGAATTCAAAGACCCTTGTTTAGGAAGGAACCAGGGTAATTCAGAGGCTGGTAGCCAAATGGCTATGATATCGGTGGATGTCAGGGTTGTCAACTTGCTTTTGATAATTTTGTCAGGAAAGTTAGATAATTTAAAAAAAATGTTTAGGATATGACACAAGAAACTCTCCATCATGTCACTTACGCGTTGTATCGAATCCCATACATTTTACATTTCTAACTTCGCTGTCAAGATCATCGAATGCAACTCGACTAACCCAACCTAACTTTTGGTAGACCGCTTGTTCCTTATCTGCTCGTAAATCGATTCTCAAAAGTCATCAAATGCATAAAGCAGTGCAATTCATTACAATAGGACCACATAATAATAAGGGTCAGGAACTATTTTCCAACTGTCAGGTCTGTCACATACACGGGTAGAAAGTTTCCAATTGGAGAAAACAAATTTTAATCATGCAGAGTTGTTCATACCAGCAGTGCTGCCAGGAAAAGTTGTGCACACTCCAACAAACATGGATATTGAAAATACTTTCTGCTCGCAATTCGCCTTTTAAATGTTATCCTTGAAACATTTAATAGCCTGCAATAACATGTACCATTAAAGAAATTGAGCCATATGCAGATGGGGGACCTACGTTATTTTGTTGGGTTATGTCATGTCAAGGACAGTCAAAGTTAACCTGACATAACCCGATAAAATTGCTTATTAATCCGTTTCCCTGATAATACAAATACCTACTTGGCATTTGTATTATCAGGGAAACTACCTGCTTGACATATTTAAAATTCAAATTAACACTAATTGTGATATATGAAAGGAGGCAGGCAAGGCGCCGTGCGTCGTACATTTATTGCCTTGTGTGCTGCTCTTGCTAAACAATAAAATAATTTGGATTTCTGTAAAAAAAAAAAACAGCAACCACTTCCACAGCGATTATACCACAAAAATTTCCGGACTCTTTAAGTTTTTACATACAACCTAGAAGCTTCAGTCGCAAAAAACTGATTCTACTATCTACTTTTTTTTTTAATAATTCTAAATTCAAACTCGTATTATGCCATCAGCCATTGTGATAGAGGGGGCGTGTAAGACAGAGGTGGCAACACAACAAGCGTCCATTGTAATCACTGTATAATATGGTAATGCCGTTGTCAGCTGCTTGTCATAGATCGTGTTCGAGCCTAATGCACTAACAAGCTATCAAATATTCATCACTGTGCATAATGCGTCTAAATGTAATCATGAATATACCCAGACATAAAAAGGTGACATATTTTCACCGTGTGTTTAGTCTGGATGGAACCTTTTCGAAAGAGTGTACAAGATCCCGATAACGTTTCGAGAAAGTTAATAAATAGAAATTGAGCGAAAACATTGAGCATTTTGTTTGTCTGTCTGAAATCAGTTTAACTGTTTTTCATGTTTTTTTTATCATAAGCCTTTGGAGTGGAGGGTTATGTGTTTATTAGAAATATGATATGAGAAAGTAGCACAGAGAACAGGAAAAGTACTGGCAACACAATTTTTTCTTACTGGATAAACATAAAGATTTTGCAACTTAGTAAAAGCAACAATTTGTGTTTAGATCGTACGTTCACGCACCGCACAGTCTGCAGCAACTACCAAACAAACAACACGAGTAGTATAAATGCGTAGCGAGTATGTAAACATTACAATTGTCGAATATTAAATACTAAAAGATGGGCATTAAACATATTATTGTTATCGCGTGTTTAAAACAATGGGGCATGACGGTCTGTCGTACAACAACAATGTACTTAAATATAATGTTGTCACCGCTAAATGTTGTCAAGTATTTTGAATACATATTATTGTGTAATGTGTAAGGCCACGCGTTACCGGTAGAGTCTATAGAAAGATTTAAAAACTACAAATTAATATCGCTATAAGTATAAGGTCGCTAGTTGACTTATAAACTTGTCATCAAAAAATGAAATTTCAGACGTCCATATACATATAAAGTTAAGAATTATGCATCTTTTGTGGTTGTCATAACGGATGAAGCAGAGATAAAACTGGGCGGTTTGTATAAAAGCTAGAGTTAAAAACTAAAAGCTTTGGACAGCTTTGTTTACAAAATAGGTATATTAGAAAGATTGTAATAATTGTTAAAATTAATTACGTAAATTATTCGGTTCTCAAAACGTAAGACTCGCTTGTCTTATAACTTTAATTATAATAGGGATGACGACAAGGTCAAAGATTAGCTGATTTTTTAAATAAAATAAAGACATAGCGATGAAAAATAGGTATTCCCAAAATTTTAGCTTCATAACTTATTATATTTTTTTTGTTTTGAGCCTTCAAAGTTTTTTCGTCAAGTTAAGTCAAGTTGAATATTTTTTTATAAAATTCCTTAATTTTTGTGTACCATTCGATAAGTTATGCAATTTTTAACATTTTTTCTTACGAAACCACTTTCATAAACTCAATATTTAACATAGCTATCGAACAAACTAACTAAGCGTGACGTCACAGTTAGCTGACATTTTGTATGGAGCGTTTTGGTAAGGTCTATTTTATGTGAGTTTTGAATTGTGATATCTTGGAGAGTTTTTATGCTATCAGAGTCATTTTTTCACTGATATTTCTATTTTTGAATGGTCCTTCACTTACCAACAAGAAAAAAAAAATTTCGTCATGCCTATTAGCTAAGTTTCATCAAGGACGCACTGGGGCGTAACATCCTAACGAGATTAAATTAAATACAAGAAATTAGCATCATCATCTCGCTTACGGTAGGGAGGTAGATCGGAAAGGCGTTTAGCATAATTCTATGGTCTATTAGCGAAGAGCTTGCAGTGAGTCACCGTCAACATCTAAACAGCTACGTTCTCAGTAAAAGTAGCAGCGCAAAAAGAGTTACTTTTTTAACTTTTGTATGGGAAAATTCATGACCTCTGTCAGCACTACTACTTTTACAGTAAACTCACACACACATACACACCCTAAAGCATTATCACTTTACCCTGTATAATCACAGTAAACAGTGAGACGTAATAACTAATAAACAATTGTGGTGCAAAAATAGCCCTGCGTATTGCATGTCGAGCTAACAGCCAGGATAACGATGTTTAGCAAACACGATTCATCTGTTTCGAACATCCTGTACTCATTTAAGCGGACTGTAAATATTATACCTCTATAATACTAATATTATTAAAGATGCGAAAATGTGTCTGTCTTCCTATAACCTCTTCACGCTTAAACTGCTGAACCGATTTTGCAGTTTGGTATACTTAGAAATACTTAAGAGTCCCGGGAAAGGACAAAGGATACTTTTTATCCTGGAAAAATGTACGGTTCCCGCGCGATTAACGAATTTTCGCACAACAGACGCGTGGCGGGCGTCATTTATGTATTTATCTTATAGCAACTTTCTATAGCCAAAAAATAAATGACTCTGTAGCCAAGATCTACAATGACGCTGGGTCTTGGCTACAGAGAAACAAGGAAGAAGAAGCCTTATAAATGACACTGTCATAAAGGCGTAGGTTAAAAACAGCAGTCAATGACATAGTCTTAATTTTCGACAGCAAAAATGGATGACATACATGAGAAGAGCGCTTGTCTCGTGACATTTTGCAATATGGCGGGGTTAGATTGATTTTGACTACGATTTAAAAGGTCCTTGTAGAACTGTCCTGGCTCTGAAAATAAATGAGAAATTCCTATGTATTGAATCAAGTAGGGGAGCGTGGGGCTTGTTGTAGTAAGTAGTAATACGGCCTTTTCACAAGGTATTTAAATTTAATTAACGCATTTTTTTACTCAATCTTATCGTTATAACGTGCCACACCACGTCATCGCAGTCAGGGTTCCACCAGGTGGCGGAGTGTGTTATTTATTATTTTGCTTTCGTAAACTTTCGATTGGCTATTGCTTCTAGTTTCTGTGTTTTATTTGATGTTAGATTTGTCTATGTATGATGTGGTATAACAGTTTTCGATATTAATAAGTTGATTAATAGTAATCGTCATAATTGATAAAAACTACGCCTTGGGGTTAGTTGTAACAAAATCTTGGGGTAAATTGTAACATATAAATAGCCCATATATTGCTGAAGGTATGTTTTTGGAAATGCAATACAAATACTAGTGACCGACCGAACTTTCGGTTTCGGTTGCGGCCAGTTTCGGCCAAATAATCTAGTTTCGGCCTTAGTTTCGGTTTCGGCCAAAATATAGCCGAAACTTTCGGCCCTGCCGAAACTCTGCAGTGTTCGTGAATTTTCGTGCGTCGTTCGATAAACTTCGCAGTTTACTCGTGCTTGCCATCCGTCACCGTCCATTTAATCGTGTTCTGTGGTTATTTTTTGCAAATTAGTACCAAATTACTAAGTATTTATTTTGTTTTTATTAGAACTTTGTTTTATTTTAATCAAATTGTCTAAACTTATTCTTATCGAACATTGGAGGTACATAATATATTGTTGAATTTTGTTTCTAAACGACAAACGCACGTTTATTTAATATAATAATATTTTGTATTTTAACAATGTTTCCCAAACAAACGATTAAGTAAATGATATGATAAATTAATTATATTGTGTGTGAACTTTATTTACTTAATAATTTTGTTTGACTATGAGATATGGCTTGCGAGATTTTTCTAGTCAATCATCTCGTATCATTCTTTTTCTTTTACCACGCGTTTTATTTATATTTAAAATAATTAACCTTTAACTATGGACGCGCAGTCTCACAGACCGTTCCTACCCTGCTAGAATCTAATCTACCCCACTTCCCCGTAAGCTTCACACTTGCGGCCCTCATTACACAATTCGACAAAATTTTTTTTTTTGTGCCTGTTACCTAATAACTATTATCCGTTTATTTGCGCTGATAACTAACCAGAAACATTATTAAAAAGAAAAAGAAATTTTGATTTATAGTCTAGGCGAAGATAAATAAAAATATAAGATTTTTTTTAAATTCTTTGAGACTAACGCTCTTTGTGACCAAGATAAAGGGGTATTGGGGGATATCAGATTTGGAACGGGAAGTTTACCGCTATCACTTACTGTGCGTATTTAATTTTTAGAGAAATTATGAGTTTTATGTACTTTAAAGCGTAAAAATATCTTCAAAAATGTGTAAAATGGACGTAAAAAGTTTTTACTGTATTTGAGGAAAATTTATTAAAGTAAGAGCGGAAAAGTTACTTGCACCGACAAATAAAAGGATTTATCAAAACTTTGAAACAAATTTTAAACTTCCTATTAAAAACCAGAAAAAATGTGGGTCCTACATATCTCTCGTATCGTACTCATTAAAGAGGCATGCTGTTAGATGAGGCATATGTTTGATGTTTGCTCACATAAATACAAAAAATATCAAATTTTAAACCTAATTAATATATTTTTTCCTTCAAATTCTTTTTTAGTGAATGTTAGCAGTGATATAAATAAAAAATATATTTTATTCTTTTAACGCCTAACTACAATAAATAAAATACAACTTGCATATTACGCATATTCTACAAAATACACGTGAAAAGTTTTTGCTACATTTGCGGAGAATTTATTAAAATAAGAGTTAAAAAGTTAGTTGCATCAACAAATAAAAGACAAGGTCAAGCCTATGAAATGATTTTAAACTTCCTATTTAAGAAAAAAACAGGAACGCCACATACCTATACCGAAGCACACAACAAACTATAATATTTGGGGTATGCTCACCTAGATACAAAAAATATGAATTTTTAAATATAAATTATATATTTTCAATTTTATTTTGGGAGTATAAGCAACGATATAAATAAAAAAATACTAAAATTATTTTACATTCTTTTGAATTTTGATACATAACTGAAAGAAGAAAATTCAGGTTTTCTTCAAAATTTGAAAGTTTCTGTAAAAGAAAACTTTATGATTTAAAATCATTGGTTTTCTAATTAATTTAGTGTGAGACATCCGAATTGGGTACACAGAACTCAGGCACAAAAATCGTGTTGACTAGTGTTATCTTAGGTTTAGTGGCAAAACGTCTTCTGAACTAAAAAATTGTGACGCCAACTACAAGTTTACTTAGTAATTTCATTTTGAACTTCGATCGCGGTCTGTGAGACTGCATGTCCGTATTTCCCTGGATACAGAGAATGTCTTAAAATAACATTCTGCTCCTCCTGTTCTTTAGAATAATCATTCGTTCTAATACATTAAAAACTCGAAATCGGATAAAAAAACTGAACATGAATACACATACGTACTGAAATATTTACTTTAAAAAATCTCACAAAAAGTAAAAAATCCAATTTGGCACTTTTTCTTATGTGTTAACAAATGTTACATAACAGTAAATTTCAGTAAATAATCGTCATTTTAAATGTTTTATCAAGTTTCGGTTTCGGTTTCGGTTTCGGCCGAAACTGAGAGTAAGGCCGAAAGTCGGTTTCGATTTCGGTTTCGGCTGAGAAATCAGTTTCGGTCGGACACTAACAAATACCTTATATGATTTTTTCGGATGAGAGTGTCTTTAAGAAAATATAACGAACGGGAAATATTCAGCCAGAAGGTATACGAGTAAGCTGTAGCTGAAGTTTCAGAAAACAAATGTAGCTTATTTGAGGCAAGTCGGAATTTTGATGTAAGATAACACATTTTATAGAAGTACCTCGAAATTTTTGTTAAATGCCTACTTGTAAGTTGAGGACGAAGCTAAAAATGAAAAGAATTAATGATTAAAGTTATCACGTTCTCGTTTTATATTGCTGTTACTATACGCCCCATTAGATATTACAACATGCCCCAAGCACGGGGTATCTTACCCCGTGCTTGGGGCATGTTGTAACACTTCCTACTTTTTGGAAAAAAAAATCGTTATGAAGAAATTAGCTGTACATTTAATATTTTTTCAATTAGAATTGATAAAAGGATGTTTAGAGTATCGATCAAGAATTTGTTTGTGGTAACTAAGCCAATACATTTCGAGATATTTAAGTATTTATAAAAAAACGTTACAACAAGCCCCACGCTCCCCTACAGCTGAATTTCACGTATATTATTCGCTATCATTAAAAATATAAAACACAAAACAATTTGTTGTGTGCCTTTATACCGAATGAGGGAGGCACCAAATATTTCACGGGCATGGCACACTGCAGATTCATCACTGTCAAACTGTCTTGAGGTAATGGCCTGAACACCAGTTAGGGCCTCGCGCACGGTGCGATTAATGTTTATAGTCTGCTAGATGTTGCCCGCAATTTCGTTCAGGAGAAAATTATTTTAGCACCCGTTTTGTCGCAAAGATATTATATCCTACTAGTTGACGCCCGCAACTCCGTTGCGCCAAAATTCGTTTATCGCGCGGGAACTGTACATTTTTCCGGGATAAAACTATCATATGTCCTTTCTCAGGACTCAAAGTATCTCCATGCCAAATTTCAGCAAAATCAGTTCAGCGGTTTGAGCGTGAAGAGGTAACAGACAGACAGACAGACCAACACACTTTCGCATTTATAATATTAGTATGAATGTCCTTTCCCAGAACTAGACAAAATCTATGTACACTTTCTTCATTTACTGTAAGATTGTCTGGTATCAACATAAACTAACATGACTGTAGGGTTAAATTCCAGAGTAAAAAATCCGTTCATTATTTGTTGCGTAAACGAATAACATTTTACATGCATAAAATTTCACGTTTATAATATTAATAAGCATAATAATTACACTAAAATCTTAACAAAAACTTAACTTAATTACTGTGAAATAACAAAAAGGTTCTGTAATATTCTATTCAGCATTGGAACTCGCAGAAGTGAGATCACAAGTTTGGGTAGGCCGACCTTGGGCACAAAGGAACACGAGTAACGACCCTTGGGTTATTAAAACGAATATAATCGGTCAAAGTTATGTACGATAGCGACGTTGATATATCGTCTTCATTTTTTGTTCAGTTGCAAATTAATGACATGATTTCGTCAAGGAGAATAGGCTATATTACTGCTGTTTTTACGCTTGAGGCAGCACCAGCGCAGACGGTAAAGTTTTGTTCGACGTTTGTCAACGTTTCTGTCAATATTCCGATGTGACGTGTGCAACATAAATCAGAGTTTGGTCGGTTTATTTATTGTATGTGCTAGTAGGGCCCTCTGCTTCGACCTTTGCGTTACACTCCCTATTAATATTGCCACACAATACCAACTCAATGAAAGACACTAACTCAAACTCAATCTCAAACTCAAACTCGCTAATCTGGTGGTCTCGTACCTCAGTCATAAAGCTCCATTTACAAAAAAGAGGAAAGAAGCTCTGAAAATGAGTAATGTAAGAGCGTAAACTACAATCGATGAGAGAAGAATAGAAGAGAAACATTTTCATAACACAACCAACTACTTGGAAATGTTAGTATGCATTTCCGTTTGTTTGCGGACATGTGATGTTTCAAACAGCATAAAGGCTATTTTCAGACTCTACGTTTTTCTCGAAATAAACAGGTATCGTAGGTGATAACACGCTTATGTAAACGAATAAACAATTCTCTTTATCTTGATAGGTTTGCTCACTTTGTGCTGGTACTCATTGGGCACTTTGCACGTTGTAAGATTTACATGCTCTTTTAAATATTATGAATAAAATCACCTAACATAATAACATTTTATTCAAGCTGGTTCTATCTCTATACACACCCAATAGCAGATGTTACTGCAAAGTTTTCACGCTAAACGGCAGCACCAGCACAGGCAGTAAACAAAAAGTTTTGTTCGACGTTTGACAACGTTTCTGTCAATATTCAGATATGACGTGTGCACTGTGCAACACTGATTTTGGTCGGATTATATACTGTATGTGATAGTGGCGATCTCTGCTCGGATCTTTGCGTAATATTCCCTATAGATGTTCCGCGCGGCTTCGCCCGCGTAATTTAGGAATTTCATGGAAACCGTACATTTTCCGCAAAAAATAGCCTATATCCTTTCACGTGATTCATTCTTCGTGTGTGCCAAATAACATAAAAATTACTCCAGTAGTTCTCAAGATATTAAGCAATTTTTTTTTTTTATTTATTATGACAACAAACAGTCATGTATACATAAAATTAACATTAAGTTTACAATAATTAAGATTAAAGACCTACAGTGCCCAAAAATTATACAAATACATTAGAGAAGAAGTTATTAGTATTATTATATTATTTTATACAATTTTCCACGTTTTTTCCACATTTTCCTCTTATTTCTTCGCTCCAATTGGTTTTATCTTAATAATTTATAGCCTTCCTCGATAAATGGGCTATCTAACACTGAAAGAATTTTTCAAATCGGACCAGTAGTTCCTGAGATTAGCGCATTCAAACAAACAAACAAACTCTTCAGCTTTATAATATTATAAAGTATAGATTGCGCCTTACGAACGTGCCATAACTTTTTCCTACGTTATTCTGAATTACTGTGTACTCTTTAAAACACCCAATGTGCACCAGCCCTATCCGTGCAATATTGAGCGAGGCTTCCAAGAAACGGGGCGCTTCGCTTTAAACTTGTTATTTTCTCAAACAAACACTGAAATAACGTAGTAATCCAGTTTCGGGCTGTGCATTTGTGAAGGTGCCGCGAGAGTGGAGCGGGCGAATTGAGAGATTTACTTTGATACGACGTTGTTTTGCAAACAATCCTCTTCATAGGATGTTGCTCGAGAATGTTTTGGTAGCCGTTTAGGTGTATAAAACATCTTTGATGAGCTCAATCAGCCAAGCTCATTAGAACACCAGTAGCCCTAGCACGGCGACCAGTAGAAATGCGAAAGTATAGACAAGCTGTGGAGATAAACTTAAGGTGCCGTTCCGATCTTTTTTCGTTCCGAAAAATTCAATTAAAATGCCACTTTATGACAGACTATAGTCCTAAAAATTCAAATAATATCCTACTTTATGACATATACTATAGTCTGTCATAAAGTGGCATTTTAATTGAATTTTTGTCGGTCGCGATTAGCCGCGGTAAAGATCGGAACGGCACCTTAAGTTTATGTCCACAGTTTGTCTATACTTTCGCATTTCTACTGGTCGCCGTGCTAGGGCTACAGCTATGCCTAGATATCAACTTACAAGGCGCAATTGCACACTCTCGCGTCGGGATACATAATCCATACTAATATTATAAATGTGAAAGTGTGTCTGTCTGTCTGTCTGTTGCCTTTTCAAGCTAAAACTGCTGAACCGATTTGGCTAAAATTTGGTATGAAGATACTTTGAGTTCCGTGAAAGGACATTATATCCTTTTTATCCAGGAAAAATGTACGGTTCCCGCGTGATAAACGAAATTTTGGCGCAACGGAGTTGCGGGTGTCATCTAGTTTTGTATAAAATATTATCTTTTTAGTTTATCTAAGTATGCCATGCAGATGCTATTTCATGAACGTAGCCAGTCTAGGCTCAGTCTGAAAATGTGGGGAGGTTACACGGGATTATACTCACAAATAGCATAACCTCACCTAACACTCGAATGTCCTCGCACTTCCACAGAAGCAGTAGCCAGTAGCTGATCAGCCATTTTTCTAAATAAGGGTAAATGCCGCTACACCTGCGCGCTAAACCCGGTATTGATCACGGCGTGATTACGGGCTTTACGATTTACGACAACAACCCGAAGGTGAAACGATAAATTATTGTCTTTGAAAACAATATCCTTGTCTAACACAAAGCCCGCCGATCCCACCCCGTTCCGATATTAAATATCTCCCGTTTTGGGATTATGCTAAGAATGTCACGTTAATGGGTAAATTGCGTGATTGAATTGGGAAATAACCGATCTGGTTTAAAAAATATATATATTACAACTGCAATGTACCATCGAGGAAATTGATTCCTAGGCAGTTGACAGACCAACGTCATTTGGTCGAATCATGTCAATTCAATGTTAATTGTGATCTGTAGGCTGCGTTTGACATAACGCGACCAAACTTCGTAGGTCCCCCATCTGCCTAGGAATCAACTTCTCTGATAGTACAATCAGAGAAATTGATTCATATACAGATGGTGGGTCTACGGGATTCGGTTTAGTTATTTCAAACTTAGCCACACGACAGATCACGACTAACTTGACTTGACATTACCCGACCAAATAACGTAGGTCCATCATCTGCCTATGAATGAATTTCTCTGATCGTACCTAGTGTCACTCACAATCAACAATAACTTATAAGGACAAAACCAACCAGCCACTAAAAATCTAGAACGTTTCAAAGAAATATACAAACATATTGTCGAAAAACAACCATCCGTCTGGAGCAATCAGGTAAAAATGATATCAACAGTATTTTCCACGAGGTTCAGTGAACTTAAGCCAATCAGCTGCTTTGAATTTTATTCAATCGTGCCTACGCTACGACTAATCATATCTAGTTTTATTATTACTCTCGCGTCCATCTTATGGGAGATGATTTGTTCAGGAAGTCAAATACACACCGAGTGTGTAACTTTCCAAACATTATCTATATAATAAAATAAAAAATCTTAGTCTCGCTAAAAATCAAGGACGACTGAACCGGTTTATCAAATTAGTCTTGACTCTTGAAAAAGTCTTGAAATATTCGTGGAAGTCCAGGGAATGGAATACGGTGAGAAAATTAAGTGACACGACGGTCACAGGTCCTTGTAAAAATTATTTTATGTATGCCCGTAAGTAGAAACTAAAAACCGCAAGAAGTGAAAATATGAAACTGCTAACGTAGGTAACTAAGCAACTAATTTATATACAAAACAGTGCGGTTGTGCGGTCGTGCACACGTTATCTGCTTACCGGCTTATTACGTCAACTATGTATAACGTTAAAAATGTAGCCTTCTCTGGCTTCCTCGTAATTGGGTTAAGACATGAGCAGCTAATAATCTGGTGCTATTTTAAGCGCGGATCCTAAAACATTTGTGATTGTTTTTTAATTGAAACTCGTACACCGATTCAGCTATTATCATCCAAAATTTGTTCGCTTTCGATGCAGTCTCGGTATAATAAATCTACAACTTGGTATTCTTATGACGTGCCAAACCAACGGGAAGAGCGTTCTGATTGGTCAAAATAAGACTTATTTTATTACCAAAAAACTACTTATTACCAAAAAAAAAACGCAAAACGACGTTGTTTTGTGTTTTTTTTTTTTTTTTTGGTAAAACTATTTTTTTGCTGCTTGATTCATATCCGTACTAGATCGAAGCTGTATTGTTAATGGTGGATAAAAACCTGGTTACTTTAAGAGCTTTCGCCTTTTCTAAACACTGACAGCAAGGACGAAGGGATCCCGGTTATAAGAGTCGATTTATATGCGTCCGCGCAAACGAGTGGTTTGGTCGACACCACGAGATCACAAGCTGCTGTGCAAATTTTGCTGTGTTTTCTAATAACTATTACGATCCCGGAAGACGATTGACTCAAATGAAATTGAGATTTATTTAATTATTGTATATTTATCTGATATTTGGCTAACCGAAAACACGATTCACTTATTTTGACTCGATAGTTAAATTTTTTGAAATTATGAATCTTTCTGGGCTTTTCAACAAATACCTGTTACACTTATTGAGTTACTATCATTAAATAACTTGCACTACTACAATCACATACTTTATAAAATAATAGCTAAAGGAAATATTTGTATTGTCTTTAATTTTTAAGTAATCATCAAAAACAGTTTTAGGACTTACGACCTTTACTTTCGTGCTATAATGCGGGAACCGTTGTTACGCGATATTGTTCACTATTAGCTGCAACATAAAGCACATTGCCCGGGAGCACGATTCATGGAATCATTGTATCACGATTGGAGGATAGCGGTGTGTGTAGGCGGGGCTAGCGTTTTGACAGTAGGCTTTTAAATAGCTAGACCGCGCCATACATATTATAATTGCTAGTGATTTCGATGCATATAAATCGAGCCTAATCCAGTAGATGAGCTATTGTATTCTGCCTCAAATAAATGCAAAATAAACAATATTTTTTGTAATAAGAACATTACATGAATGACGTCAAGACCGGCTGGATCGAGAAATGTTCGCTCGAGACTAAAGTCCAAAAAAACAAAAATTATTTCAAAATGCAAACGAATGAAAAAAGTGAACGACCAATTTCTAGGAAAAAAGGTGTAAAATCTTCGTATACATATTCAAAGAGTTTATGTTTTATTTCGTCTTTTTCATAAATACACGGGGAAAATTTTCCTACGAATGTGCCCAAACCTTTGGGGAATAGGATTATATGGGACTCTTTTAGTATTCCATACGATAGATATCTTGGACGAATATTGTTTTGATGTTTCATTTGTACCAGTTCAAACGACTAGAAACCCAATAAACATTTCTAGAATGCCGGATAAGATAAACTTTATCAAAATCGGTGCATACATTTGTTTATTGCGGCCGATGATAAGAGATCGTCAGATAGTCACCGATTTGGAAAATCCTTAGAAATCATTATTTTTATTGATGGCGGATTCCATTTTTGGATTAACATTTTATTTTAAGGTAATTTATATGATAAATGATTATTTAAAATTTATTTTTTCCTTTTTAGGGTACCGTACCCAAAGGGTAAAAACGGGACCCTATTACTGAGACTTCGATGTTTGTCCGTCTGTCTCCAGGCTGTAACTCAAGAACCGCTATAGCTAGACTTCTGAAATTTTCACAGATTGTGTATTTCTGGTGCCGCTATAACAGCAAATACTAAAAACAAAATAAAATTAATATTTAAGCGGGGCTCCCATACAACAAACGTGTTTTTTTTTTGCCTTTATTGCTCGTAATCAATAATGGCAGCAGCTAGGCACTTGAAATACTCACAATATTATTAATTATGTTTGTACTTTAATAATTAATAATAAAATTAAAATAAAATAAATATTTAAGCGGGGCTCCCATACAAAAAACACAATTTTCGGCCAACTTTCGCTCAATAACGGTACGGAACCCTTAGTGCGCAAGTCCGACTCGCACTTGGCCGATTTTTTAAGCTTAATATCTAGTAAAACATTTAAATATCTTATGAAATTTTTATGCATTTTTAAATTTGAAAATTGGTTTCGTAATCTTTAAAAAAAACTGCGTTATTTTTAAACAAAAAAATTAACGAGCGTTAAATTAAAAAAAATATCTACTTAATTTTTATACTATACATTAGAAAAAGATAAAATCTTATAAAATACATACCCGAATCCAAACATATTCATTTCCACGACACACAAAACTCAGGTTACAACAATACACAAATTACACTGTATTAACTAAATATTGAAAAAAAAAACTGAGAAATAATAAACTATTATATAAAACAAGTGCCCTATGTAATAAAAGAACGTAGCATTATTCTAGGAAGCGAGTTGACTCTATGTAGCTATACCTAATCAAAGTCTATATACCGATAGCGAATTATTATCAGGTATGTTTTTCGAGTAATGATGCGATAAGTGCTAAATATACTCTACAATTCTACAATGTTGTTTTGGCATGTGACCAAAATCAAGACGGACAATAAAGAGTAGAAGCTAATTGCTAAATTGAATTTCTAAACATAATCACGTTCAAATGGTGGTCTTCTCGCCTTGTACCTATTTTGTTCACTTCAATTATCATCACCCTTACACATTTTTACGTGATATACTTTTTACGCGATTATAAAATCTGTTCGGCGTCTAGCCATTTTTTTAGTTGTAACTCAGCCATCTTATAAAGTGTCATTTAGGATACATAATATGTGTCTCATCCGTGGCCCCTGTAATATCATACGAGTACCATTATACATAATGTGGCCGAGTTGGCGTCGTTTTAAATGACATCTATTCATTTACCCATCATGACAAAATTCTAATGCGCCAATACATCCTTGTGTGTCTGTATGCCTTATGCGAGCACGAAATAATCGAAAGTCGATATATCTAGATTTACTGATATTATTTTATTTGCTGCCAAATAATGCAAAGGGAAGTTTCACACTAAATCGTCTCAACACCATTGTAAATACTTCTACAGTAGATTTTTGAAATGCAATCCATCAGAACATGTGCACATAAGACTTGTATAAGCTTATATTGCGCCGTATAACATTGTTTTTGTAATTTTTATTGATAAATAAAGGTTAAAAAAAATTTGACTTGATCAAAAACTTATAAAACGGAGGAAGAAGCGGCCGGTGCCATCTTAGAGAGAAAAAATACATATTCCCCTCTCTTTCTACGTCTCCTGAATCCTAATATATCGTTTTCCTTTCTACCGACCCAAAGTGCACTCAATTGTTTTTTTTGGTACGAAGTTCCTTATCGCGCGTTGCGCCTTGCGGGGGCTAGACGGAAAAAGTTGTAACGACACTTTTTTATTAGTACCTGCATAGTAGGGGCAGAGGGCGTTGATAGTTTAGTTTTTTTTTAATTGAATCTTAAATACTGTTAGACAAATAATACACGGCCAGTCTGTCATCATTTGACTTAATTAATCTGAGACTGTCGCAGGAATTATGTCTAAAAATAATAAAGTCAATATTTTGACAAAAGAATATCAATATTATAATAGGGCGGGTTAAAAACAGCTTTGTGCTTTCCAATCTAGTATAGAAAATTATGATTGCATTCACTTAGTTACTAAGCCACTATACTTGAACCAACGACCACATCTCGTAGCCCGTAGCCGGTAGCACCGCCTATGCTACGAAGAGCAATTTAGTGGTGACGTCACGCGCCGTAGCGCGGCGTAGCGCGGCGTAGCCGTAGGGCGGGCGACGTAGCACGGCGTAGTCAAAAACGTAGCGGATGGATTCCTAGTTACGAACTTATGACTACTTCCATTTTAATACATACTGTAATGAAATGTGCTGATTGTCTTAAATATACTACTGACCGAGTCCAGAAATATATTTATATAACTACATGTTAAAAATATTAAAATTGTAACAAAAATATTTACTTTTTAATATGTAATTTTAAAACGTCCTATTATATATAAATATTAATTACGCCTACAGTACAATTAAAAACATCAACCACAGCAATACCGTTTAACAACTATTTTAAAAATGGCACCTTAAGAAAAGTGATTGAATGTAGACTACGAATATTATGTGACTTTCTCCACCCTTGAACTTTAAATCGATTCTGGTAGAAAACTTCAACTTCGCCCTTTCTCAGGAATTGAAAACTTCAATTCCTGAGAAAGGGCGTAGTATAGTGTAGTTTCCGGTAATTCAAATAAAGTTGCGGCCAACATCTAGATAAAAACAAAATATATGTAAAAGTAAAAGGAAACATGACGCATAGTAGTTATCACAGTGTTTGTCAACTAGTTTATGTTGCGCACTAAATACTGCGCATTACGGACAGTAATGAACATTAACAAGGTGATACGGCGTAGGCGCACGGCAAACGAACTGGGGATCTATTCTCATGCTTCGGAGGTCACTTCGAGCGCAGTCTGACACATTCGCGCTTAAAAGGGTCCCACGGTCCGTGAGATAGCGAACGGACACGGATCATCTCCCAGGACACACCTTGGGAAGGGTCTCGTTTGTGATAGCACAGGATTCTGTAGCGGTGCGCCGAATCAAGTACTTTTAACTTTACTCGACGTTCAAACCCACTGCATAGTGCATGACCTACCGTGAAAAGGATCTCTAAAACAGCATCCGATTCGAACATTCGAGTCATGAGAATAAATCCCCTGGAATTGGGCCGCTGACGTAAGTGCAATCAGCCGGCGCGATGCACTCGCTAACGAGGGATGGACGATTGGTTGCCAGGTCCTTTGGACTCATGCCATACTCGCTCATTTTCAGAAGACACTGGCAAGGATGGAGATGTAAGAATAAACTTTGTATGAAGCTAAGCAGCTTAAAAGGTTGCCGTGCCGACTGGACTGCCGAGTAATTTTATAAACGTTTCATAAAAATGTTATAGATATGAAAATGGATTACAATATCAATGTCTTGCTAAAACTCGAGAACGACTGAAACGATTTGTATGATTTCAATACGATTAAGTACAGTAAAGATTTGAACGTCGAGAAAGTTAAGCCGGAACTTTACTAAAACTCCATTTAAGTATAAATAATAAGTTCCCACAGAGCGTGTGTAGGGAAAACTAGTATATAGTACGTTTAAGAACTTCTCAAATAGAAATTAAAACTATAACAATCTCCGACCGTGAAGGCTGACCGTCATTAAGGACCCTCAACAAAGTAGGGCAATTCCCCTTTATCCCCGACCTTGGGCGTTATCTGGTGGGGCACGGACGTGCCTGCGCTGCATCATCTCGAGAGGTGTCCGAGTGGCGCCGCGCTCAATCATTCAATTGCGCACTCCCCGGCCGGATCGTTTGCAGAATTGTCAGAATTATCTCCAATCATCTCAAATAAACGCATTAACGTACTCCACATACCGTCTATTAACATCCATCCATACTAATATTATAAATGCGAAAGTCTGTCTGTCTGTTACCTCCTCACGCCCAAACCGCTGAACCGATTTTTATGAAATTTGCTATGGAGATACTTTGAGTTAGAGTCCCGTGAAAGGACACAGGTTACTTTTTATCCCGGAAAAATGTACGGTTCCCACGCGATAAACATTTTGGCGCAACGGAGTTGCGAGCGTCATCTAGTCTAGTGCTCGTATAAACGTGTGTATTTCTGTTTGTTACATCTGTAGCCCTAGCACGGCGCCAAGTGGAAATGCGAAAATATAGACAAACTGTGGAGATAAACTTAAGGTGCCGTTCCGATCTTTTTTCGTTCCGAAAAATTCGATTAAAATGCCACTTTATGACAGACTATAGTCATAAACTGTGGAGATAAACTTAAGGTGCCGTTACGATCTTTACTCGTTCCGAAAAATTCAATTAAAATGCCACTTTATGACAGACTATAGTCACAAACTGTGGAGATAAACTTAAGGTGCCGTTCCGATCTTTTTTCGTTCCGAAAAATTCAATTAAAATGTTACTTTATGACTACTATAGTCCTAAAAATTCAAATAATATCCTACTTTATGACATATACTAGAGTCTGTCATAAAGTGGCATTTTAATTGAATTTTTGTCGGTCGTGATTAGCCGCGGTAAAGAGCGGAACGGCACCTTAAGTTTATGTCATATTTTTCACAGTTTGTCTATACTTTCGCATTTCTACTGGTCGCCGTGCTAGGGCTACAGCACGCCACATGCGGTTAAGCATTCATACAACCGGATTGGCCTGCTTTTATCCAAACGGACGTACGTAGGTTTTTGGAGTGTTGACGGGCCAAGTAGTTGAATGGATGTACCATCAATGCACACCCTAAGTCTCGGCACCGATATAGATTTTTGACATGGAGATGCTTCGTGCTTCGTCGATGCTTGAATCGTGGAACATAAGATAAATAATTTTCATTACATTTGCATTAGAATGTACCATGCGGTATATGAATTCTGCGAAACGAAGTTGCAAGAAACATCTATGTAGTTCATAACATAACATTATCAAACATGGACACAAATTTACAAGTACCTTAACAGGTACTTAATTTCCTGTGCTCTACTAGGCTGGTCAAGCATTCCCTCCAAGATGTCCCAAGCAAATATTTTGTGACTGAATACATAAAAATATTATATGATTCAAACCGTTTAATATTTTGGCCACGTAGAGGCCATTTACATAAATTTACGATATGTGTCCTACGCATCGAAGTTTTAGTGGTGTGGTCAATCTCAAGATAAGGATTTGAATGTGTTGTAGATATAACCCAAATATTTTTTACCAGCTCAGTTTTGCATTAAAATAATTTTACCCCTGTACAAAATTACTTATGCAAATAATTCACGTAGCATAACCTAGGTCTAGGCTAGGTCTGCTGTCTTTGTCTATTATGTGACTTTTCCAACGTGCCAAAAAAGGACAAGATAAGAATTATAAACTTGGCATCTAAACACAAGATAACGTAAAAGAAATTGCGCCAACAGTCGCTTTCTTGAAAATATTTGTACGTGACAAAAAGGCTGTCGGCACGTCGGTGGGAGTCTTTTGGCATCACTTACTCGACATATCTTATCTATGCTGATGAATGACACGCAAACAATGTAAAAAGTAAACCAGATTCAGGGGGAACACAATTTGAAAGACTCGGGGCGCCAAGAAAATCACTGCCGAGATGCCCTCTAAATTCCTTGCCTTATTCAGCGTTCTAAAAAAATATAAAGTGGTTCCGTTTAACATTTGCGCTTCGGTCGTCTTTCTTTGTTACACGCCCAAACAAAAATCATATTACGCTATAATTTAGTCTTAGTCCGACGCGAAATTGACTTAGTGTAGGCGGGATTAGTGGTTAGTGGAATTAAAATTCATTTCCTAGCATAATTTACAAGCAGCGGTTGTCTGTTTTGTAAAAACCTAGCTTAGATGCCCCAGGAGAGTACACGCGGTCGCATGTAATTTACAGAGCTGTTATGCCGCGCCACGTAGGAGCCCCATTCTCGTACGTGCTACGTGATTTTGCGCTGTTTGCAAAACAACATAACATTATTATGACTGTACTCTAGTGGGAACTGAGGAATTATGTTTTAGAAATGTACAAAATCAGTTGTGTTATATTTCGCCCGTATTATTTTATTGAAGTGACTAACGGCCGTTCCCAATATTCAATCTATCTCTGGTTTGACATACGACCGATCGCAGCTAACATTGAATTGACATAAAATATATGTCTCTAATGTCTATTGAGAGCTATTCCTATCTCTAGTAGGGCAAAACCAGAGATAGATCAAATATTGGGAACGGCCGTGACTAAATAAGTATGTCACCATGGCAACGTCCATCGCTATCCCGTCGCACAAACAATGGTCGCCGTCAGTCTCGAGTTGTAATAATTTACTATTATTTATTCAACAAATGCACTTATCAATATAAAAAGTACCCAGTAGCCGATTCTCAGACCCACTGAATATGCATATAAAATTTGGTTAAAATCAGTAAAGCCGTTTCAGAGGAGTACGCGGCCTAACATTGTGACACGAGAATTTTATATATAAGAAGATTTGCATGCTGCCAGCTGCAATTTAAATTGAAACTTTATCAGATAGACCTGTCAAACAGATGTCGCATTAGTGACAATATTATGAACGGCTAGTTTATGTTATGGACGTTTAAAAATAATGACTCAATTTATTACCACATGCCACAAAATGTAAAATTGTTTTTTGGTGAATATTTTTCCCTTAAAACTACAATCGCGTCTAAACACTTATAATATTAGTAAACAATATGTCATCGAAAGATTCAGAGCACAGATGAAAAGTAAATATACTTACGTCGAAATCGCTTTATCTCGATTTATCGGATTAGATCAGGATACCGAAATTGGACACTTACATAGATTATGTATGTGGCGCAGCTTCTGTGAATTATCAGACGTAAAAGGGTGATAAAAAGATAGCGAATTGAAAGTCACGAGTGACACGATTCCATTGTATCGGATGAATCACATCACGGTGACGGAAACAATATAATAATATCCCTATATGTATGTAAATAAGAAAGTCGCAGGTACAATGGGGAGGGCGTGAAATCGATTCTGCCACGGTGGACGTATATCCCATTGTGGCACAACGTGACCGTCCTGTTACTCGCTGAATGTGACACGGCCTCGTGCGCTGGCACCGTCACGACCTAACCCACAGAATGCTGTCATTCCACATTACCGACCCATTTGTGAAAAACAAACAGGCCGTAGACGAATTGCACTAGAACACACGCCAAGCAGAGTGAGAAACGGCGAGGTTTAGGCAAACGTTAATTTAAAAACTAAAAAACCCAACTCTATTTTGTTATACGTAACGTCGCTTTCACAATAAAGGCGAATCTAACGACACCTCTCAAGCTAAAATCCATCAAGCCGTTCAGGCTGCAAAGGGTGCTAAACAATTATACATACACCTCGAAAAATATAACCTTCCTGCCGGCGCAGCCACCTAAACAAACAGGCCATAGACAATGCACCAAAACGCCACAAACGAACGAGAAACGGCCCAAAAGTGAACTCAATGATGCTTAAGAGAATGGCAAACTTAAACTGACAAAACAGATTAGAGGATATTACACCAAAAGTAAGCTAAACATGTGTCAAGCCTCGCTTGAGACCCGATAAAAGTTATTATGGAAGTGATGAAGCTTAGATGTCAGGATCGAGCTTGATGAAGGTTACACCTCATGGGAAATACATATTATTAACAAAGTTGGAGCACAGCCTGGCATTAGTTTTTAAAATATAACAGACTGCGAAATATATTTCAGGTATATTCTTGCAAGTATACAATATAATGTTGCCCGCTACTTCCGTTTATCGCTGGGAGCCGTCAATTTCTCCAGTATAAAATGATGAAATAAATTGTATGTCCTTTGATTTCCCGAGTCTCAAAGTATCTTTATACGAAAATTCATTAAAATCGCTTCAGCAAGTTGAACGCGAATAATAATAGCTTACACGGCGATTGTTCTGCTACATATTCATCGTTATTTTAGGCATGAAAATTATTAATACATAATAATATTAACCCTTCGATCGCGGATTCTTTTATTATTATCAAATTAATATCAAAATCTATCCAACCGTTTCAGAGTAGTCTAGCAACAAACAGCTTAACAAATGAATTTTTCAATTAGATTAGTACAAATTAGCTTTATTGGCATTAGCTGTGCGATTTAGTGCGAGATATAAACTGTATCGATCCCGTGTGCGTACGGCGCGGGGTTGCCGAGTGGCCTGGATACTGAGGTCAATGTCAACTGACGGTCGGATTGAGCCCCTAAAACGATTTAATTACATTAAAGTCGGTAGAGTGTCGAGTAATTAAGGTGAAAAGGCAGGCATTTATCTAAAGTTGATTTTATTTGGTAGAGTGGAAACCTTGATTTGACTGTATGATAAATATTTCAAAAATAACAACGCAACCAGAAATAAATTATATCTGTTCAATGATTCATACTTTTCTCTAACAGTCGTCCGGTCGTAAATTATATTTTTCCGGAAAATATATAATTGCATTGATCTCAAAATAATTTTATTCGCCTCATGGCCGTCAATTAAAAACTTTCGTTTCCGCGTGAAATGATAATTCAATTCGAACATCTGCCAAAACTTCAGCACCGATAAAACGGAGTTGGTTCGAATGTAGAACACGCAAAAAGTAAATAAAACTCAATTCAGACCTAAGCTTTAACGCATTTTAATGCCCTACCAACCTCTTAAATTCAGGTGTCTATGTCTGTACACCCCCCTCCCCCCACAATACGCAAGTTTATTTAATCCGTAAGAGCATTTTTCTCATTCCCGGCGTTTAGGCTACTTTCTGGTTTAGGCAGTCGTCATGAGTTAGAAGACCCGTGACCAAAAAAGAAAAAACGGAGTGCTCCGCGACAAAATCCGTAAGTGATTAGAACTACGAACAATTTTCGTGCAAACTTAAGAAAGCAATATTCCAGTGCATTTCTTCGCTATAACTCACTTGATTGTGAAACACAAGCTTTGCGACTATTTAGAGGCATACTGGTTAAAGGAGCGTACAGGAACTAGGTTTAACCGCAATTCTCTGCAAATTAATGCGGTTAAGAGGGTTTAAGTTTATATCCAACCTCCGAGGTGGCAAGACAGCTCTTATCCGGGAGTGGATCTGGGCGCGACCGACTGGCCTCGATACTACCCTCCCTGAAATTATCATCAAATAGCTATCCAAGCTGGGATCGACAGAGCCTCGCCCTTCCCAAAAATTCACATATTGCAGCATTAGGAAGGACACGGTCCTGGCGATTCCACTGGCTCGCATCTGGTAGATTCGACACAGAACGATATCTCTTCAACACCCTAGAAACTCCACCCAGCTTGAGTGACCCCTCTCCACCAAGCCAATGTCACAACATCTAAAGGCAAAGGGTGGAGCAGCATAAAATCTAAGGAAATCGAAAAATGTCGGATCTACTGGCCGCCACACTGGGACCACACCGTTCAAAACATTTTAATATTATCATTATGTAATTTATAAAACAATAAATATATATTTATTTATTATATGTATATATTATAATCTATTCTATTATATATTAAAAAAAAAAAGGTCCATGGCGTGATGGACTACAATTAATTAAAATTAATAATATTATTTCAATTATCCTTGGTGCGAAAAATCTTAATAATAAAATAACAAAAAAAGGATATGGGCGAACAGCCCATAGGTGGCCCCAATTTTATTAATAAAAAGAAAATAGCTATTCAAGAGGTGCGTTCTTACTTTCTATTCACTGGCAGCGTTGGACTTCGTTTTCTGATTAATTTCGTTGCGGGTCCCAAGACAGATTTAGCTTGTCCCTCGGGCACCCCTGAGATCATATCAAATTTTCGTGGTTGGTTACCACTGTTGATCCTAGCGACACAGGAGTTGCAGGGGTGGGAATGTGTGGTGGGCTTATTGCCCGTTTAAAAAAAATGGCAGCTTTGGACTTGCGTTTGGCGCATGTATCATCGCACGAATACCCTACAGGATGTTGCATATTTAGATATTTTTGGAAAGAATTAAACTCCGAAATGCTTTGAAGAAAGTTAGCTTTTAGGTAGGTTTTCAAATTTAAATACTCTCTAGTTACTTATAAGTCTATTTATACGCGTACACAGATAACGATCAATTTCTGAATGTCTTTTAATAGCCTTTAGCCTGCTTTAAATAATAATAATTCTATGTTTAAAGCGGATATGACAGGACGGGTATTTTCTCCCTCATTAGTCGCAGGCTTTATTATAGCTACCAGCTATATCTATAATTAAAAGACAGGAAAAATAATATATTCGCTGCACGAGATTGAAAAAGACGCGGAACTAGAGCGGAAAGCGATTAATGTTGGCTGAATACGAGCCGTTGTAGAGAATGAAAAAAAAATGGCGACCGTTTTTTGCAACGAGCGTTGCTCATTTGCGGTATACATATAATGTCGGATGAGACAATGGGAACAATACCGGCCTGATCCCCCTAGCCCCGCCCACCACTTGGTTCGCGGCGCCTAAACATTTTATGTCGGCCAAGGACGTAGAAGCACGAAACCGTAGAGCGAAGCCACGGTACTCCGTTGCGGTGCGTCGCCGCAGCGGCACCGCTCTGACGTTTTACAATTTATTACACATTTCTAGCTGATACGCTAAACGTTTGGCATAATAGGTACGGTGGTCGGTGTGAAACTATGTTTGAGCCTACTTTTATCATTTTATCATTCCAGTTGTTGCCTTGGAGACATTGTTTATGTCACGCTGATCTAAGGCCCGTATTTTTGGTCAGTACTTAAGATGCGACCCGGTCTCAAGACGCGGTTCGGCTCTGTGATTGGTCCAAACTTTGACAGCCAACCAATCACAGAGCCTGAACCGTGTCTTGAGACCGAGATGCATCTTGAGTACTGACCAAAAATACGGGCCTTAGACTCTTCGATAGGCGCGATTCAGGACTGTCCTCTGTTTGTTTCAGAAACATCATAATAATGCGCGGGCTCACGGGTTTTGGCGGAACTACAGACAGAAAACTATAAAATTATAGTTGACGTGATTCGCCACAACGCAACTATGTGCGACAGTTCGACGACGCAACGCGCCTTAGCAGTGTGGCCTCGTTCCAAGCAACTCGGCTCCGTATGATAAGCACTGAATTACACTGCTTATGCAGATCTAACTCCGTTTCCACGGACTGACACTAGCCTACTTTCAGAGCATACATTTGAGCAACTTAAATATAAACTTGCTGTAGGCGCTGCGCATATTACTCTACTGTATACTTGGTTATGTGAAGTTTCTAAAACATTCCTTTACCCAAATTCTT
Source organism: Cyaniris semiargus (assembly GCA_905187585.1). Lineage (NCBI taxonomy): Eukaryota > Metazoa > Arthropoda > Insecta > Lepidoptera > Lycaenidae > Cyaniris > Cyaniris semiargus. The sequence goes on along the minus strand of LR994554.1, from coordinate 6,635,175 downwards.
CTTAATCCAACATTAATACAGCTACGATCCAGTCCTGTTAAACGGGGAAATTGTAGTTCTCACATATATTGAACAGACGTTTGGACTATTGGCCAATCAGAATTTAGAACACGCTTGACGTTGGGTGACATTTCATTGGAATACCATTTTGTAGTTTTTTTAAAGCGCTACTGCTTCGACACCATATTGGAGCTATAATTTTAGTTTTATATTCATTCTTATACACATACCCTCTTACTAATAAAAACTTCTTAAACATGCGTTCAACGTGTGAATAGTTAAACAGGAGTTTTTAAGTTACACACACGTTACACTGTACACAGAGTCTATACAGAGAAATTAGTATGGAAATGCCTGCATCGTTATACAGGCCTTATATCAAAATCTTATGCACCCTCTATACACGCTGTGTAACTTTTTATCATTAAGAGGGATAGAAGTTAGTAACCAAGTTCGCAAAAGGAACGTTCTATTTCAGGAAGCGAGTAAGGTTCTCACATTTTTTAGGTAAGCAACTTGGCTGGTATATTAAAATGCCAGTGTAATATTCTGTAGGTTTCGCCCAGTCTCAACATAGTAAGAACGAAATAGTCTTTAACTTAGCGAGGCCACCGGTGGCTGCTCCGTGCAGATAAGCGCAAGTGTGTGCCTGAGATACCGTACCTTCGCAATTATTTTACCTCGGAGTTCCCTCAAAATGATCCTTATGTGGTCCGCATAAGGGCCCTTCAAATTAATATAACACTGCAGGGTATAAGGTAAATATTTGTGTCACCGTTTACACCATATTATATTTTCCTTTTAAACTCCAACGGAGTTTTGTAATAAAGTAGGTGGTACAGAAAAAAATTACCAGGTTTTATAAAATTTAGGGCCTGTTTCACCACTTCCTGATAAGTGCCGGATAGGCTATCCACCACTTAACTTGACGGATAAAGTATGGAGAATCTGTCAAAAAAGTTGTGGATAGCCTATCCGGCACCTTATCAGGAAGTGGTGAAACAGGCCCTTAGCAGACTGTTGTAGGTTTTAAAACTATGTAACTATAACAAGTTATTAGTACTTGGTTCTATTACCTAAATCTAAATGCAAAAGTTTCTACCTATCTGTTACCGCTTTACCCACTGGTGAATACACTTAAAGTCACGGTTAGAGTACATAGGTACGTATTTTTTTTAAATTAGAATATTAAATAGCAATAAAAATGAGCTTATCCTTTACATACTGATATAATTATGAGTCCATCAGAAAAATATTTTTCTTAACACCCATCATGCCGTACAACAAAAAATAACACGAATTATTTTTAACAAAAAATTAAAACCGACTTCCAAGGTAAAAAACTAAAAACAATAATAACATCCTTATAATATGAACTAAAAAGTATTAAATAATTTTTCGTATCTAGTAGTGCCTTTTTCTGAATTGGCTAAACCTCAACTATTTCTGTATTCAATCTTCATCATTTTGAAGTCGGTACCAGATAGCTGAATCTTCAGTTCTGAGACAGAATATTTGAAACTTTTGGAACTGGCTGGTTAAAAATAATAATTTCACTCTTTTTAGTTACCTAGTAAACCATCGCGTATATTCTACGTATCTTATTACAATTTGTATCCATATACAAACCATGTGACATTGAGATACAACCATGTGACATTGGTGACCCTGACGTGGTAATGATGATGATGATGATGATGATGATGAATGTAATTTGCATAGTAGCATATATGCTTTCAGTTCTTAAAACAGCGCCTTAACCCCCAAACTTGTATCTATAAGGAATCCGGAGTTCTCTTAGTATCTTCGGAACCATAGTATACTATGGTTCCGAAGATACTAAGATTTTGCACTAAGGTATACCTTAGTGCAAAATCTTGCGTTTTGGTAGCATATGCTTAGGATACTTCTCATAAAACCAAAATCACCATATGTTTCCATATAAATTTTGAGGAGTTCCCTCGATTACTCATGGATCCCATCATCAGATCACCACTTTTGTGAAAATGGGACCAAATTGGAGGGAAACCTAATAGAACAAAACAAAAATTTTGAAAATCGGTTCACAAACGGCGGAGTAATCGTTGAACATACAAAAATAAAAATAATAAAAAAAATATATATCCACAGCCGAACATATACCCTCCTCCTTTTTGGAAGTCGGTTAAAAAAACAGTACGTCAGTCAGACGGTGTATGTACAGACAAATATTTGGCCAGCGAGACCCGCCCTCCACCATGTCAGAGCCTGTAGCCAAGATCTCTTCTTTATTGCTTCTTTATAGAATCGGCAATCATAATGCATGGAATTGACATAAGACGAGTCGAAAGTCAACGTCATATTATAGAACGCTTATGTCAATTCCATACATTTTGATCGGCGCATCCATAAAGAAGCGATAAAGCAAACGTCTTGACTAAAGGGGCAGGACTGTCACCGCGGCCTTGCTCTTGACATTTCACCTTCATGGTGGTGTGTACTTTAAAATACACACGTAATGAGGCTACACAAACGCAATTAAGATTTTATCGTTTTCACACATGATTTAGCAACGATATCACGATGGTTCCGAAACGAATCGCGGTAATCTTATCTAGAAATTGACGTGGATATTTGTATACTAATTAATAACCTGGTTAATTACTATTAGTGGTGAATGGTTAAGTACCTAGTATTATCACTTGTATTGTCCATTAAAGAAAAAAGGTAAATTTTATACAAAAATCAACAGGACACATAAATAGATTTTGATCATACTTTAATATATTTTGTTGTATAATATCTAGTTCATACCAAAATTATTATATTATTCCTACTTCATAATAAAATCATTTTATCGAAACATTTCCAGGTACGTAAACGGTAAAACCTAGAGCACGTCTACGAGACAGGAAAAAAATCCGCTAGAAGAGGAATGAAATCAACCGTGAATTGAATTGGAGAGTAAAAGTGGATGCAACAGCGTTCCGACAGCTTGCTGCGGTTGTGTACAAATTGAAAATCCACTCCGACGCGACGGCGAACCGATTCTATTTCATTTGCGGTCCATCAAAACAATATTACAATTCCACCAGTGAACTACGAAAAATATTTGCGAGAGTTTTTGTCGATTCTAACTACGATCCTCTACTTCGAAAATGAATATAAGAAACTAGACGACGCCCGCAACTCCGTAGCGCCAAAATTCGTTTATCGCGCGGGAACCGTAAATTTTTCCGGGATAAAAAGTATCTCATGTCCTTTCCCGGGACTCAATGTATATCCATACCAATTGAGCAAAATCGGTTCAGCGGTTTGGCCGTGAAGAGGTAACAGACAGACAGACGGACAGACAGACACACTTTCGCATTTATAATATTAGTAAGTAATAGTAAGTACGGATGCGAAGTGTCGCTGTCTGTTACCAATTCAGGCTTAAGCCACTAAACCTTTAAATTTTTTTGGAGATAGTTTCAGTCCCGGAAAAGGACACAATATAGTTTTTATCACAGATAGGCAGAACAAAATAATGATTCCCGCTCTATAAACTAAACCAATAAGTTACTATAGGAAATAAAAACAAATGAATCTACCTTGGGAGTAAGTTAAAACAGACAAAACAAAGATCTAACCACTACCTAAGCCTTAAATTAGGGTACTTAGATAATGATAGTGTTAGAATGTTTGCCCGCATGTTAACCGGTTCTATTAATACACATAACATGTATATTGTTAATTATATAATCGAGTGTACAAGTATTTAGAGCACCGCGAGGCGCGCCCGGGGCACGACTATTAGTCAACCTGACGTGTATCAACAGATTCAACACTATGGCTACACTGATTACCACTATGCCACTGACATTAATATGACATGACCTGATAAAGACTAGAGCATCCGTGGCCTAGTGGATAGACCTTTGGTTCGCACTCGAGAGGGTGCATGTTCTATTCCGATTTGCGCCAATAACACCACAAAATCAGTAGGTACCTATGTTTTGCCCAAATCGCATCAAAAATAACACTTTGTTTTATTTTCCGTTCTTTGGAAAAAAAAAATGAAAGATGCGAATTGTAAAGCTCGGTCTCCCATGCAGGACTCCAGGTACATCTTTTAAACTGAGAAAATTTAAGAAATTGAACGGCAAAGAGAAATGATAGCATCAAGAGGTGGCTTGATTCTTGAGTGAAACTCAATAAAATTCAAGATTGATCCCAGGTTTTGTCATAACTAAGTTAATGATTTAACTGTAATCAAATTAAGAGTTTGATAGATAATCTTCATTTAATTACAGTTAAGTAATTAATACTCGTCTCTGAGTGCGACAGTAAGTACTAGAATATTTAAGCAATCCCCCTTAAGGCGGGCTGAAACCCCATTTTGTTATTTCTTGATACCCGATTTACCTAGTTCCAATATAATAACGAAATGTAAAAAAAATATGAGATATAGAGCACAATATTTAAAAGGGCTTAAATCAAAAACATTTTAATAAAAAATAATACTTTCGCTGTAATTAATTTACGAACTCACCTCCGACAAAACTCTTTGTCATCGAAATATAAGTATTAACAAGAATAACTTACATTTTATTTTAATAAATTGTTAATGAATCTATTTTAAAAAGGTCTGAAACGAATAATCTTTTTTCTTAATATTTATTTAGAAAGATATTTAAAAAACACATGAAAAATGGAGAAGATCCGCCCCTAGAAACTACAATTTTATGCTAAGCTAAAATGAATCTTATTGCGATGCGTACACGCTTGGTCTTTGGTTGTGTGCAAGGTTATCGTTTGGAATTGAGATAAGTCCTCGCCTTAAGATTAAACATAGTCAAATACTTCTGTATGTCCTATAGAAGTATCTCACAGTAAAGTGATGATGATAGGGCTACTGCGCCTTAATCTACTAGGTGATCCAAGGTCCCGTTAATAATATGTTCAATATATAAATCAACATGTCCACACGTACGTTATCGCAAAGCTGATTTATCGAGCGACTTAATCAAAATTAAGCCATAATTTTAAAACGCGCGATCGTAAATAAACCTGAACGCATGCAAAGGTAAACATTTAAAAGGGCAATTCGAATTTCAAAAGGAAGCCCAACTTTAACCTTTGGAGATGACGCGACGAGTATTTTCTTTTGTCGATCTTCAATCGAACAATAATCCTTAAAAATCATTGAAAAGATTTAAAAATCGAATTTGTATTATAATATTATATATTATTATAATATAACTGTTGCGTAGTAATATTTGTATTATATTACTGTGTGAATTTGTATTATAATAATATGTTTTATAGTTTCACATTCAATCGTGCTATATTTTAGCGGCCCTTATGATAAATAAGCGAGAAACATTTAATGAGGATAAAAGCTTTCACAGTTTAGTTTAAACTGCTTAATTTATATAAAACGTCAAACATGCAACCTAACCACCCACTTGCGTCTGGAATAAGAATAAGAATACTTTTATTTCCAACATCACACGACACATTATATTTATTTAATAATTAAACAGTATTCAGTGGTACATTGGTATGATCTGGTTACATTTATTTATATTATAATGCTGTGTGATGCCAAAAATTGGCCCCAGCTCAGCAAACGCAGCAAGCGAGCCCGCTGCACTGATATTCTGCGGGGGCCAATGAGTGGCTTCACAAGACTAATAAACTAAATAATAAACATAATATTATAATATATTGTTGTCGCTCCTGTTCCACGTATACGTGAAAGAGAAGAAATGATACTTGAGTAGAGGAAGTGGACAACTAACAATTTATAGCCAGATATTTTAGCCAGATAATGAAGTAGATAAGTTACAAGGTTTGTTGAAATTATAAGGGTAAAAATGAGTAATTACCCTTATGTTATAATATTATCAACTACATCCATTTACGTCCTTATTTTACATAATAATAATTAATAGCCCAGACTAGCACAAGTGTCTAGCAAGGACAACATTACGCACCAATATGCCGAGGAGCGTAGCTTCGCCGTCGCTGTGAATAACTTAGTGAAAACACAAACTTACATGAACTTACATGAACCAGTGACAACGTAAGCAACGTAATTCTTCAACGAAGTTTCTGAATGAAACATTCAGAACTTTATCCTGACAGTTACAGTAATTTCATTAAGTCCAAATAAAACAATCATGAAAGATTAGATAGATTCGACCAATACTGTAAATACTGTGACTATATTCTCTAAGATGCGTCTTGGCTCTGGTTCACGCGAGTTCGTTTCGAGTGTAAAGTGACTTACTGCCAATGGAAGGGTCCGGTGATGCCCTCCTTCAGGCGATCCTTGAGGGAGCGCTGCCTCGAGGGCCCCGGGCCGGGGGGCAGGGTGCCCGCCCCGGGCGGCACGCGCGCCGGCGACGACATGTCCACCTCACCACATCACACACCAGTCACCACACTTACAACGCCGCACTGCAACAGACACGCCACTTGCAAATAAATCACATCAAGCGAAGCACGGTGTGCAGACAAAATAGCGCAATGAAGCGTGGACAAAGCAGAAGGTAACCATAGCCCCAATTTCAAGTGTTAACAGCTTGTTAAAATGTCACGTCTACTCTTTCATTCATAAGAAAAACGACAGAGGTAACGTGATATTAATTCAAGCGTTAACTTTAACATTCGTTGGTGAAATTGGGGCCTAATCTAATAGGCAATATTGCACAAAGATCGGAGCAGAGGGCTACTAGCACACGCAGTATATAATCCGACATGTTGCACACGTCATATCATAATATTGACAGAATTGTTGGCAAACTGCTGGTAAGGCCTCTAGCGTGAAAACAGCAGCAGCAACAGTAGCTAACAGTGCAGTAATATATTATCCTGTTAAAAATATTTACAGTGCCTTAATATTTTTAATAGCAAATATTGGATCATAATGGGTAATCTGATAAACCAAATAATAGTGTCTCCTTATAAGTAAAAATATTTAAACAATTAATAATCTATTCAATGTCCTATTCTTTATTCGCCATGTTGGAAAAGCCAAACTTCGTGACAGTAGAGGACGAGAACCAGTGACGGATTAAGACTACTTGATGCCCTAAGCAATCCATGCCCTTAGAGGGGCCCCCTCTGCGTATGTCAACTAAAATCGGTCTTTAAACCTTTACTGCCTAAAAAACTTAGTTTTTTTCCTATAAACTTTTTGGTGTGGTTTTTGGTGACGTAAGAGAATGATGCCCTTAGGACGGATTTTTTTTGTGCTTCCTCCGGTGCCCCCTCAGACGTGATGCCCTAGGCAATTGCTTAATTTGATTAAGGGTTAATCCGTCACTGACGAGAACACGAAATAGCTTATCAACGGTTTATTTTATTATTACTTGCTGGTGCCGCCCCTAATACTTATCACACAGCAATATCTAAAGGATGTTGCTACACTAAAACCAAAGGCGCTAATAAATGAGGTTCACATCGACAGCAAATAAAGGCAATGTTTACGATCACAACAAAGTTTAAGAATTCCCAACTCGTTTCAAACCTGTTTGCTCGCCTCATGTGTCTAGACACATTCAATTAAGTTGTAATAGCAATGTCTTTACAGAGTAACCGCTACGACAAGACACGAATTACATACGACCTCTTTAAGGTACAAGTTGGAACCGAGCGACACGCGACAACTGCAGACGACGTGTCGTCGCGACACTACTGGTTTCTATGTATTCCTATGAAACACCTTCCGCAGATGGCAACACGAAGATAACGACACTTAAACACTTTTCATAGAAATACATAGAAACCAGTAGTGTTGCGACGACACGTCGTCGCTGCCGCTTCATGTAGCCGGCTTCCAACGTATACCTTTATTCATAGAAATACATAGAAACCAGTAGTGTCGCGACGACACGTCGTCTGCTGCCGCTTAATGTAGCCGGCTTCCAACTTGCACCTTTATTCATAGAAATACATAGAAACCAGTAGTGTCGCGACGAAACGTCGTCTGCTGCCACTTCATGTAGCGGGCTTCCAACTTGTACCTTTATTTTTACAGAGTACAATTTGCATTTGAAAATTTCGACAGCAAAGTTAAAGGATTTTTGACGAGCCGCTAAGTGACATGGCGCTGAAATCCTGAAGGTAGCCTTTAGAAGCGAGCGTCTTTAGCGTCAGTGTCGCGCTTCGAAAAGGTACCTTTAACATTGTGAGATATCTAACTTCGACATCGAAATTAACAAAAGAAAGCTAACGAAGTACTTAGGATCGCCAGCTGAATTCGACATCAATGAGGATGTCAGTAGCAATGTCGTGAGATCAATAGTTTTATTTCATTTCAAAAACGCCGTACGTGCCTAAAGGTTTGCTTAAAAAGTATGTAGGAATTGTTGGTACAATACAAAATATAGGCAGATAAATTACTAAATTAAACATACTTAATACACACACCATTTCAAAAGGAAGATTAGCACCAATACAACTTAAATGTAAGCACAGAAATCGGCTTATGGCAGTAAAGTTTGTATAAGCTTATGTTGTACCATTAAACTTTTATTTTATATTTTGTACTTCTTATTAATAAATAAATAAATAAAAGTAAGGTGCCTAACCATTGCTAGTCACCGCCATATTTTCGCATAAAACCCCTGTTAAAATCTTTATTATTTTATAAAAAAACTGGATCTTGCATTTCATATAAAAATCCTATCATGTTTATATTATGATAACCGCGGTCAAACATAAGTAATACGGTCTCGTTTAATATCAGCAACATAAAAATAGACTTTATGCTAATATGTATTCTGTGCTTTATGTTAGAGTAAGCGGCATTTTATTACATTGTCATAGAAAGTTAAATGTAGTTTATTATATACTAGCTTTCGCCCGCAGCTTCGCTCGCGTTAAAAAGTATTATTATATACAATCTTTCATCCCCTATTTTATCCCCTTAGGGTTGTAATTTATCGAAAACCCTTTCTTAGGGGATGCCTACGTCATAGTAGCTTTATGCATGCAAAGTCTCAGCCCGATCGGTTAAAAATTGACAAAGTTTCATACAAACTTTCATCGCCTATTTTAACCCTTTGGGGGTAGAATTTATCAAAATCATTTCTTAGCGAATGCCTACGTCATAGCATCTACCTGCATGTCAAATTTCAGCCCGATCCGTCCAGCGGTTTGGGCTGTGCGTTGATAGATCACTATGTCAGTCAGTCAGAAAGTAAGTCACCTTTGAGTTATATATATATTTAGATACTTAAAAAAGAAACTTAGCGACCTAAGCTAATTCCGAAACCAGCATGATCCTCAATTTCTGTAAGATCAATTCAAATTTAAAAAAAAAATCTCAATAAAAAAAAAAAACTTTCAGAATGGTCCTATTTTATTTGGTAAACTACCTGGCGTGAAGAACCGGCATAAGGAACTCGCACGTAGCCACCATGTTGCAAAAAGGTAGAATATTGTTCATCAAACAATCAATTATCAAATACTACGTTGCCTTCTAAAAATGTAGAGTTCATTGCTTCATCAAATATCAATAATATTAACCACAATCTTTTAGCGACAAAAATATAATATAATATCGATCACAAGCAGGACGCTGTGGTAACTACCAAGGATTAAACAATTATTTATATTAAAGATGATCGCACATCTAACAGCACGCACGCACCGTACAAGCCGCATTTTCTGACGAAATATGTGCGATCAGCTTTACACAACGTATTTACTTTAAACGATAGTAAATCAAATCGATGTCAACATTTACAAAGTTGCAATACTTCGTAAATCAGTAGTTTAGAGTAGGGATATACAGGGTGTAAAGGTGATATCAGACGGGTCATTTTTTGTTCATTTTCGTCTTTCATTTTGCATTTTTCACTCCAAGTGACATATCTAAACACAAAATGAAACAGTAGTGCCGAATGAATTCATTAGTCACAGTGAACCGATCAGTTGGATCGGATGTTGAATATTGTCATCCGGTATCTTTCACTTCCACTTCGAATGAACGAGAATGAACGGTCTGAACACTGAGGGAACGATCATTCGGGTTCGGCCATTTAGTCTCGAGTCCTGTAGTCGACGGACGTCACGTGTTGACGACTCTAAACTTCCAAAACTATCACCTGTAGCCAGGTATCTTAGTACAATTTGAAGTTTTATTCGGTTAGGTATGCTGTATCTCATTATTTTCTTTCGTTACTAACGGAGCAACAACTAAAAGTTCTTCAAATTTATTTTCATCCATTCGAAGATGATTACAATATGAATCAGGGTCTTCAACGGCTAGTTCTCTCAACAATAAAATATTTCTTCTTTCAATCCATGGTCGCACCCACCACCGACGATGTTTTCTTTGCTTTTTTTTGTCAACTCTTTGATAAAATGATCACAAATTAAAGTAATTCCAAGACGCACGACTTCATTCGATGACATAATATTAAAAGAAAAGAACAGTGAATGTTCTTTTCTATATCATTCCCTCTAAGCCGTGTGAACATAGAATGAAAGGAAAATAAAGCATTCACTCGAGTGAATAATCATCCGAGTGAACCGTCTGATAATTATCACCTTCACAAAACAAAGTGATAATACGGGTGTGTAGAGTCCCCCGTACAGAGTTCACTGTGACAGTAGGAGTACTTAAAGTTAAAAAACTTTTCCACACAAAAGTTAATTTTTTTTTTTTAACTTTTGTGTGGGGAAATTCGTAACGCTCAGGCGCTTGCCCATACAAATAACAAAATGGCTCTTTCAGCGCTGCTACTTTCTCACATACACACTCTAAAGAATCATCACTTCGTTTTGTTATACTGTGTATATTATTTTTACCGTGGTAGGGACGTATAGACAATATGGCAAAAAGCGTGACCAAGAAAAAGTGGTATTTCGGTGTTTTGGGGCCATTCTATAATCTATGGGTCGGTCATACAATTTTCGTTGCCTTAGCTACGTATGTTATCAGTAGCTGGAACCATATTCAAGCGGTCAAACTATACAGTATTCTATTTTTAAGCATGAGACAAAAATAACGATTAACATGACAATAACAGGAGATTAGGTAGTAGGTTAGTCAATGCCTAGTGCTTAGTCCTTCTTCAGTGTTTATCGTCAAGTGCGAGATAAGATATCTCCGGTTTATAGCTCGTTTAATTATAATTTACACCCATAGACATAGAAGGCAATTTATTTTACAACTTCCAATAAAACGGCAGTAACATGACGCTACCTATTTTTAGGGTTCCCTACCTAAAGAGTAAAATCCCTATTTAACTAAGACTCTACATGTGCAATGTGTATATTGTCACCCGGCTGTATCGGACTTAACAGACACTTAAAATTCTCTGATAATGTTGCCGTTATATCAATAAGGAATAAAAACAGTATAAAATTATATTATTTATATAGACACTATATTCCTTTAACAATAATCGTTTTAGCCGTTTGGTACAGAACCTACGTGCGCGAGTCCGACTCGCCCTTGGCTAGCTTATTCAATGAAGTGTCATTGTAAATAGTGATCCACAACAATCGCGATAGATCTGACGGAATCTCCTAAGCAAAGATAGCATCTGCAAAGAGGAAGATAGTTCTGACTTCTGTTTAGGATGTATTAGGGAATTTAATTCATAGGCAGAGGGCGGACCTACATAATTTGGTCACAGTTTGTCAAAACCAGCCGACAAATCACGAATTACATTGAATTGACAAAATCGTATCAAATGACGTAGGTCTAACTATGTATCAATTTGACGACCTCTGTGGCTCAGTTGGTGGCGCGTTGGTAGCGCAAGCCGGGGGTCGCGGGTTCGAATCCCGCCGACGGAACAAATTTTCAATGTTCCTGTCTCTTGGTTGTGTATTAAATATATGTATGGTATAATAAAAATCTTAAATATATGTATAATATAAAAGTATTAAATATATTTCCGTTGTCTGGGGTACCTGCCCCGTGCTAAGTACCTGAAGGACTTGTGTTACGGGTACGTAACACAAGTCCTTCAGGTACTTAGCACGGGGCCAGACTGACGTGGTGTGAAGCGTCCATAGATATTATTATTATAGATATTATTATATTATATTATTATATATTATAATTTCTTTGATGGATGATGGTACATCGAAAAAGTAGAGCTAATAGAATAATTTATTCCGATTTATTTTTATGTACAAAACCATTTAGCTAAGGACTGCGAGCCGCTGCTCGCTTGGCAAATGAGCAAATGCTTCTTCATCAACGTCAACTTAATTGCTCTCGCAAATGAAACGAGATGTGCTCGTTCTAGAATACAATAGAACCTAGAACCTGTCTTTACATACTTATTTTCAAAGAATAAAACTTAAACGTTCTTAAATAGCTATCTCGACATGGATAACTCGATTCTGGCTCTCTCTCAAACCAATAGATTTATACCCTAAGGCCTACCCTAATTACTTATGCAACAGCTGATATGCTTTAAAAAGTTTCGCCCTAACCTGAGACATTAAAAAAGTTGCTCATAAGACAAAAACAAAGCATCGCATAGCTTATTCATAATGTAACTTTTTTATTAACAAGAGAGTTAGAAAATGATGCAATATCGAGCAAAGTCGCTACGCGCCATCGTACGTGCTACAGAGTACAAGGCTACGGATGCAGTGAGGCCTACCGACTCTACTGACCGAAGAATCATATAACACACTACCTATAAAATATTTCGAGACCCGTTTGGACCCTGCCAATGACGACCCATTTTAGACCCATTATTCACAGACTTGACCCAAATTTAATTATGCAAGTCATTCATTTATATCAACTCAATATGTCATCCGTCAGGCCTCAGAAAAGAGAAATAAGTATCAAAAAGAAACGTCGGCTCTTTTCAAGTTGAAAAGGTTATGACATTCTGCATATAATGGGGGTTTTAAGAGGCATATAAAATATGCTACTCAATAATATTGTAGGCGTGGGTGGCTGCTTGTTAAATATAATAAATTTCTCGCCAAATATTTAAAACTATACACCAAGTCTAGCCTTCTATACTAGAGGGAAGTCTTGCCAAGATATTTTTATGAATCTAAGGTAAAACACCCAATGATTGGCACTTTAAGAGTTCATATTCAGAATCGTATAAGTGGCAATCCTAGTATTTTTAAATAAAAATCTAAGGTGTCAATAACAGGATGACTGCCAACGAAGGGGCAGTCTACCCTATGTTTTTTTTAACTCTACCGTTTTCAGCGAGTGAATAATATAAAATAACAGACGCGCCTTATCAGCTCCGTGCAACCAAAACAAACATAACTTTACGCAGAAACGAGCAAATACATCGCATATTATCTACAGTTTGTTTATATTTTGTCCGGTTTAAAACATTTCTCGCACATTCCTTGTTACTTTTATCAGGTAAATATTTGTGAAGTAAAATAGAGAAACATTTACCTAAAACTGAACAAACGTTAACCAGTTTCTAGGTTTCTAAATTCTACTATATTACAACATCAAAGCAGCTTTCAGCTTTGATCCAGTAAGATACCTTTCAAACTACAAAACAGTAGTTTTTCTAGGCAATAGGCTGGATCCAACAGGGAACGAACCTGCAATATTGTATGAAAACACCACAATCAGGGTACAAATCATTTGATGGTCGAAGCATTTCCAAAGAATCTGTCCTATTTTCGATCGAACCCAAGTAACTAGCAACCCAAATTGCACCGAGTACTATCCACTATCCAGTATCCATCCACTTAACGTTATAGCTCTATCCAACTATCGGGTAGAAAAAGTTTGGATTGGGTAACTTGTAACCAATGAAGTCCGCGCGAGTGGCGAAGACAGACAGCGACGGCATGAGTATCGATCGGCCCTACCCCCCGCCCTACCGCCGCCCGCCCTCGCCGCCACCCGCCTTACGTAACTCCAGCTGATCGCACCCAGTAACCTTGGCAACGAGACCTGTGCACGCGCTCAACTTCCTAAACATACAACAAACGGAACCTTAGGGTGTGAAAAAGGGGCTAACGAGTAAAGAACTTGCCTGATAGAAAGCGATCACCGTCGCACATACCAGAGAAGTCGCGAGTGCTTTACTGGCTTCGTTTTTGAGATGATTGCTGCTTTGCAGGTTATTCGCAGAGCTCATAAAATATCCTATCATTGCATTTTAATCGAGAATATAATCTTCACACAATATAGTGTAGGTCTAACTGCTGCACTACGAGACGAATTTTAATTACTAAACTGTAATTTAATAAAGATTTTAACTCATACATTACCTATATTTTAATTACTAAACTGTAATTTAATAAAGATTTTAACTCATACATTACCTATCAAAATCATTAAATTGAAGTTTGATCATTATTAAATGTCTCTGAGTGCGACCATAAGTGTTTTATCAAGCATAGACTAGATTTTTTGAAAATAGAGTAGGGAGTACGTAGGTATACTCGATCGAGCAATCACGTAGAGTAAAAACCACGGCTCGGACTTTCGTCCACACATTCAGCATTACTCGATAGTTTTACTCCAAATCGAGTAAAAATTATCGTGTGGACCGCAAAACTTACACGCTTGAGTATGGCTTGAGTAAAGCTCGACGTCTCGCGTCGAGTAAGTTCGAAGGAAATTAGATTTATTTAATTCCATCGAGCCGGCTCGATGCGAGCCTTCGAGCTGTGAGTTTAGCGGTCAACACGGTAATTTTTACTCCATTTGGAGTAAAACTATCGAGTAAAACCGTATGTGAGTACTTAGCATAAAGCCTCATAAGATTCTTCTTCAAGCTATGTTAGCTAATATAGATTATAACGTCGGCACCAAGCACAATGGAAATCTAGGTTAATGTCGTAAAAGTTTGACCTAAGTTAATAGCCTAAGTAACAGCCATAATTACTACACTAAGCTTACGAAAGAAAAATAAACTTCTTGAGCATGAATTTCTGCGCTTTATTTGCAGTAATTAAAAATTTTAAAAATGCAAATTGCAAGGCGCAGACTTTTAGGATAATTATTGTAAACTCTGTGCCTTGCTTTGCATTTTTAAACGTTATATCGAACTTTTTAGTTGTAAGCCTAAGTTTCGCTTTGAAGAACATTTAGTTACCACCCGCTAACCTTTCTAGAAAACAACGTATCTAGAAAGGCTGACCCGGCAAAGGTTGTTTTGTCATACGTTATTTCGGGTTTGAAAATAGATGTTGGCGGATTCTCAGACTTACCCGATAAACACACAACATTTAATCAAAATCAGTCCAGTTCGGAGGAGGCGACAGAATCCATTCTAATATTATAAATGCGAAAGAGTGTCTGTCTGTCTGTTAACTCGTCACGCCCAAACCGCTGAACCGATTTTGTTAAAATTTGGTATGAAGATACTTTGAGCCCCGGGACAGGACATATAATACTTTTTATGTCATAAAAATGTACGGTTTCCGCGCGAAGAGCGAATTTTGGCGCAACGGAGTTGCGGGCATCAACTGGTATAATAATGTATTTGATTAGGTACTCCTAGCCATATCCTATTAAACCAGTCACTATGATGTTCATAATAATATAATATACCCTTCCAAGTAAGCTATTTGATTAAAACAATGTTTAATCTAATTTAAATAATATGGTCGCTTGTATGTATCCCGCACATGACATATCCGCGTATATGTGGTTGACTTATTCATATGACGATCGTACATATGAATTTATATGACCGTCGCACTGATCCGTTTTCGTTGCATTTTTAACTAAACAAATTAATTTTTTTATGGAAAAAATGTCCTTTACCGGGACTCAAAGTACAAAGACCTATCTTCCCAAATTTTATCAAAACTTCTCGATGGTTTATGTCCAATTTCATCAACGACTGTTAAAGTTAATGCTCGAATTAGTATCATGTTATCTATTTCGTTTTTCATATGAATGAAAGAGAAGACATGACATTTTAACAAGCTGCTAACACTAACAGACGTTGGTAAAATTGGGCCTTAACCTTAAAGCGGTAACAGACAGATAGACAAACACACTATAAAGAGCTTTACTAAACTCTACTTCACACATTGTTTGATAAGCGAATAGCAACATCGTAAGGAATTTTTTTTTTTTCTTGTTGGTAAGTAAAGGACCAATCAAAAATAGAAATGTCGGTGAAAAAATGTCTCTGGAAGCTTTTAAGCTTTTAAACTCTCCAAGATATCCTTCCCAGAACGCTCCTTACAAAATGTCAGCTAACAGTGACGTCACGCCTAGCTAGTTTGTATACAATAGTTTGCATCGCGGGAAGATTTGGTTCGATAGCTATGTTAAATATTGCGTTTATGAAAGTGGTCTCATAAGAAAAATTGTTCTAACTTATCGAATGGTATATAAAAATTAAGGAATTTTATTTAAAAAAATTCGACTTGACTGTCCAACTTTGAAGGCTCATAACAAAAAAATTACATAAGTTATGAAGCTGAAATTTTGGGAATACTTATTTTTTATCGCTATGTATTTATTTAATTTAAAAAATCAGCTAATCTTTGACCTTGTCGTCACCCCTATTTAACAAAACATACCTAATTTATTTCAGGCTTATTACCAGAATGAAAATATTTTAATGGCCTCCTATTTGAAAACATTTTTACAAGAACCTTCAAGAAATTGTATTGACATGTTATTGGGAGAAGCCATAAGGAATCTCATTATATTCCCGTTTAATATTTAAGTATTCCTCGGTATTGGATACGCAATAAAAATCTATAGGCAAAAATCTATAATATGAAAATGTACATAACAAAGCCTACAAAGAAGAAGATAGCAAAATATTGTAGATATCTTCTAATATATAAAATTCTCGTATCACGGTGTGCGTGGTTGGACTCTTCTGAAACGGCTCGACCGATTTTCGTGAATCTTAGCGAGCATATCGGCTAGGGTGGAGAATCGGACAACATCTACTTTTTATATTGATAAGTGCGTTTGTTGAATAAATAATAGTAAATTATTACAAATCGAGACTGACGGCGACCATTGTTTGTGCGACGGGATAGCGATGGACGTTGCCATGGTGCCATACTTATTTAGTCACTTCAATAAAATAATATGGGCGAAATACTTTATATGGCAAAACAACGTTTGCCGGGACAGCTTTTCTAATATATAAAATTCTCGTGTCACAATATTAGTTACTCCTCCGAAACGGCTTTACTGATTTTTACCAAATTTTATATGCATATTCAGTAGGTCTGAGAATCGGCTACTGGCTACTTTTTATATTGATAAGTGCATTTGTTGAATAAATAATAGTAAATTATTACAACTCGAGACTGACGGCGACCATTGTTTGTGCGACGGGATAGCGATGGACGTTGCCATGGTGCCATACTTATTTAGTCACTTCAATAAAATAATATGTGTAATATGGGCGAAATACTTTATATGGCAAAACAACGTTAAATATATAATAAATATAGAAAATATTGTAGTTGTTGTCATTAGATGATTTTTAACAAATATGAACTGTAGTTAAAATGGCTGATAAAACATAATCTCAATAAATATAATATATTCTGCCTCTCCATAGTCCATGATGAATCAGGAATTCAGGACGAACAACAAACTTGTAGAGAAGCATATTCGGCATATTCGTGATTGCTTATAATCGTCGTTAATTGCTCAATTGCACATGCTACACAAAGCAATTTTGTTTGCTTTAGAAGAATCATTTTTTCGCACCATAAAATCTTTTGGTAACAGTTTGTTTTCAAGGATAGTTTACTAGTCCTCGTATAGTAACTAGCCAATGCGATCTGACGTCTCGATAGCCAAATGAAATCGTAGAATCGCAACGGCCAGTATACTGTTGAAGTTTCGGAATACACCCTTAATAATAATAGGGAATATTACGCGATGGTAGGAACAGAGGGCGCTACTAGCATGTATATGTATAAACCGACCAAAATCTAACATGTTGCACACGTCATATCAGAATATTGACAGAAAAGTTGTCAAACGCCGTACAAAACTTTTTGTTTACTGTCTGTGCTGGTACTGCCTCTAGCGTGAAAACATTGGAGTAATATATCATATTCATAATTTCTACTACTGCGACAACTTTCGTGCATTGATTCGAAACAAACTGCACTGTAGCTGTGATAACAATTGAACGACGAACAAATATTTTTAAACTCCACCAACTGCATACTGCACATACACAACCATACTGCATCCTTACTGGATAAAAATTTACCAAAAAATTTACGATTTTGTAAATATATTCTGGGACCATGTCTGAACCTTTTAGAAAAGACATCTTTAGAATTATTAAAAGTCTTAAAAGGTGTGATCTAAGGACCTCAAAATGCCTGTGATTCTTTTTCAAAGAACGGAAGCTTCTACAATGGAATAATTCTACGGAAATGCATTTTCTACGCATTTCTTCCGTATAGAGATATCAAAGTCGCAGACATTTCAACTGTAACTTCATTAGTGTGACATGACGCATACTGGCCTATTAACCCCCACTTGTGACACCTTAATTTCCTGACATGTCCCGAGCCAAGGCACCGACATAATGAAACAACCCATTATGTAATAGGACCAAACGTTGCTGAGTTGTGACGAAAAGACTAAAAAAAACATACGTATTGTTCATCACTAGACAAATTCAAAGTGTACGACTTTTGACCCCTAGAAAAACCATTTGAGGTGGTTAAAATTCGACAAACATGTCATTGTATCAGCCAGCAGCGCAAAAACAAAAGCATCCGTGTTAAAGTGGTTTTTCAGGAAATGATTATTAATGCATCTGATAATAAAATATGATAAAAGTAAAAAAATTATGGATCCGGTTTCCGCTTGCCCTTTAACTTAATAAAGAACATTTTTATATTTTCATCAAAAATGGCGTACCTAGTCGCCGTATCGTTGCAAGCGTTACGAATCGGACGTAATCGAAACCCATTATAGCCGATAATGGATAAGAAATCGATTTTTTTAAGAAGTCGATAATCATAATGAAGATCATTTTTATGGCATGAGTCATGACTCACATAAGAAACGCAGGAACGCTTAAAGATCGCGAAGGCTCTACAACTTGAAGGATCTAAGTACACTACTTGAATGTATGGTGTAGTTTACTAGTTATAAATATCGTAAATCTCCACAAAGCTAAAGATTTAGTACGAAAATTGCGAACAGGGCGTTACTTCGGCAAGGTCAATTCCATTTAATGTAATCATGCCAATTATGCCGCCTAAAAGCCGTAATTGTGAATAAGATTGCTATGAGGAAAATCAAGACCTGTCACAATTTTACCACTTCCAGTTTCTGTTACAGAAATCCCGTCTGGAAAAATTTGCGAATGAATACAGAATTAATACATATACTCGAACGGGAAAGGGTCTGAATATAAAATGAAAGGCATTATTTAAACTTAAATACACGTAGGAAGTCGGAAGCGAAAAATTTGAACACAGTCGAATTTCTACGATAATTTCCAAACAAGCGCTCATTTCGAGGCACTCTTTTTGTACGTTTTACAGGAATGTCAAGGCGAACTAAACGGAACTTCCGACTGTCAAGACAGCAGAATTCTAAAGAATGCTATTCTCTGAACGATGTTGAAAAAAATAGACGACTGTGTGCATTACGTAATGCATTTGTGCAGTGTTTGTTATACGAAATATGCATCGAAACGACACAATATAAATAACATACCATCAGAGGCCATCTTCGTATTAGACTGCCCGAATCAGACCCACGCACACATTAGCGAGAATTTAAATAACATGAAGTAGCAAAGTTTGTCTTAGATGTATTTAGCGACATTGATTAAAATAACACAACTGAGTTACTCTACATTAAGAACGATTCGCGTAGAGGACGAGGACAAATTGAAATTTGCCTTTTCCTACTTCAAAAAAATTTACCCAGATGTGTAAAAACGGTAACTCAGGAAATCAGAGCCCGAAAACAGGAATTTGTCTAAGAAACAGGTGTTTTATGATCAACTAACTATTGCATGATACCCGACAGGTTATTTAACTTTTAAAATATGAAACCGAGTAAATACGAAAATATGGTACGTAAAAAATGTTATAACAGACAAAACATATATTTTTATCAGAGTGGCAATCACAATTTTACAAATTCATTTTTGATTGGCCAGCAATTAGGATTTGATAATTTAAAGTAGCCATTACTAACCCTAGCTTGGAACATCCGTATTTACCGTTAAAGCTTTTAAAATATTGCTTCAAACGAACAACTTGAAAAAATATCTTTCTAGAAAATTGCAAAGAAATATTCTCCTATTTAATCTAAATTTATGAGACGGATAGCGAAGCGCGGCCACGTATTCCGTATAATAAACTGCACTCAAGTCTTGCAATATTCATCCTCATAATCATAAAAGAATATAAAATGTGAAGACGTTTAAACTGACAAAAGTGTGTTTTCTTTATAAATAAATAAATAAACATTTCAAAAATAAATTATATTAAAAAGCAGAAGCTGTAAAAATTTAAGTATGAGTAATAAAATGTCACTGAAATATAAAATAAACATGTAACATAAAACTTTATCAATGATTAGCCTTGGAGACCATAACAACGGACTACTAAAATACGGCCCTAACATTTGATTCTATCACTTCATAGGCATTCGAACCACACTTCAATATATCACGAATCACGATCCCCCAATCAATCAAACATCTTCGGAAAGCCTTTGCGAAAACAGTTCAGAAAAACGGAGGCGTTTGATTGATTTGAGTGAAGTCATTAGCATGTTACACAATGACAATGCTCGATCGTTTATGTCTCTCTCGCATCCGATATTGTCGCGAGAAATTCGATTCGAATAAGCACCCAAAGAAAAACATTGACCTATATTGAAAAAATATTGGGCCTATAGAGATATTGCTTACAATGGCGAACTTTTTAGATCAAGGGCATCATGGCATTTACCATGATCTATCCTAAAATCTAAATGCATTTTTAACTTAAAAATTATGTATAAATGATTTAATCAGTACTATTTACTCTAACTTTAAGTAACTTTTTCATACAGTGATAACTGATAATATTTGATGTTGAAAAAATCTTTATGCACAAATTTATACCTAATTTTTAATGAAATAAAAAAAAACAACAGATCTCTGAAAAGAAATTTGTTAAGACATTATCAGTAGACTAGCATTTTCTTGCGCACATTGGTTTAAGAAATGACCCATTACTAACCACTTAAATTTAACTAAACAATCAAATCTTGCGTTGATCTACTGACAACAATTTATGGCATAATCGTAAATATGTGAAAAATTAAATGATTCTAAGATACGATGCAACAATATGATCGAATTCATGATTGAGAACAACAATGATCGTTTCTACGTTTCGATGTTGGATGACGGATGATGTGCAAAAGCATCTAGAGTGGTCCATGCATCGATGCAACGAACCGAAATGTCAAATTCGCATGAAGAAGCGCTGACGGGGGATAAGACGGCATATCGCGCACACGACCACACCGCAGGCTGGAAGCGTGCAACTGTGCGGGTGCGGGGCGCGGGCGGGCTGCCCCCCTCGCCCCCGCGAGGGGGGGGGGGGGCGCGCAGGGCTGGCGGGGGGCTGGGCGGCGCATGGCGGTGGCGCCCAACGTGGGACCTCACCCTTTTGCCACTTATAATCACTGAACGATTTATCGACAGTGTAGCAATTTAGTTAAAAAATCCTGGATCGCGTAATGTGGCGAGAGGGGATATCGGGAACTCGAGTATACTCCAGTCTTCAACTGATCGCGTCTTTTTATTGAGTTTCTGCCTCCTCAATACTCCTCATGTTTCGAACACGAGTCGAGGTCACGACGGGGATTTGTTTGCTAATCTTTAAATACTTGTGTTTTATATTTCGTGTGGGGTCTCCGTCATTTTGAAAATATAAAATGGTCCCTACAAAAAATAACCATTGTAAAATGTAAATAGCATAATATTCATCGTGGGTTAATAAATGTCTTATAATATTTCTATGTAAGTGTTACGCCTCATCTCTTGGTTTGGACTATTCACTCCACTATGAAGAGTAAGACTGAATAGATGAGATATTGCAGAGATCGTTCTAACTTTTTTTGTTTTCGCAATTTTGACAACCAAATTTGTTGTTTACTTTAGCTATTCATTCATGTTTATTCAGTTTAAATAAGCTACATTCTCTGCAATCACCAAATAGGAAGCTGACATAGAATATAATTTTTTTTTTTTTACTCTTTATTACATAATATTTCACCATCGTTACGATATAATTTAAAGGTAGATAATAGATATACCTTTAAAATTAACTGAAAACAGTTACAAAAAAACAAAATAAGTAATATTTAAACAATAATAAAATATTAATAACTTCATAATTACTCACAAAAATAATTCGTAAGAAATAAGGTTCGTCAATCGTCATACATGGCGGGGTCACGCAGCACGCTTCCTCTACCACGATACACGCGGTCATTTGAATTTGGTAACTTTTTGACAGTTATGTCATACAAACGATGCGATAGATATCGCTACGTTTGTAAAACTAGAATACAAGGTAGAAGAGAGGGCTAAACGCTACAGTCTGATCTGACCGGTTGGACCATAGGTAAACAGTAATATACAATCTGATTCAGCCTGCTCATAAGATTTATAAATTACGAGTGTTTAAAAATAGCCACCAATAAGCAAAGGAAAACGTTCAATAAAAAATGCATCACCACTACTGAGTTACTGACCCAGTGGTATAAGGTATCGATTAGGAAATCATAGTGCAGTTATACCTGACAGTTCTCACAAACAGTATAATACATATTTTGTAACAACATGGGCTAGTTTCTTTCTATATATATGCCACAACGTACGGTCGCAGACAGATCTATTTTATCACCTTTGAAACTTATTGCCAAGAAATAGGGTTAAAAATCTTTCCACCTTTCAGTTATTTTATACCTTAAGGACATTTAATAACCGATCCTAAAGTTAACTCTCATAGAAATTTCGACGTACAAACTCTGAATTCCTTGAAAAGACTGTGCAGTTGACGAAGTGCGATGTCGGTTGCAATAAAACTTTGCCAACTTATTGATTGCACTCGCGTAAAGGCTTAGAATCACTACAACGGTCGGAATCCGAACAGAAAACAAACAGCTATATTATACTGAAAGATTTTTCAAAAAGTTATAAATCCTTTTAGTCGCCGTAAAATTTACTGATGAATTTGAGTGAGTCAAGAAAAAAGACAAAACTTTTAATGAATTAGTAGAAGAACTGTCTGAAAAGATTGATCTTCTACTAATTCATTATATATTTTTTTATTCCTTGTTCCATTGAAAAGTTAAATAAATAAATTACTTTTGCTTATCTTTAAGATTCATTACACTAGTCAACACGATTTTTGAGCCTGAGTTCTGTGCACCCTATTTGGATGTATTACACCTAATTAATTATAGAATCAGTGATTTTAACTCAAAAAGTTTGCTTTTATAGAAACTGAGACCTTTTGAACTTTCAAAATTTGAAGAAAAGCTGAATTTTCTTCTTTCAGTTACGTATGAAAATAATAAAATATATCTTTTTTTTTCATTTATATCGTTGCTTATATCCCAAAAATAAAATTAAAATGGTAAAAAGATATAATTTAGATTTAAGAATGCACCTGACCCTAACTTGACTACATACTTAAGCCTAGATCTCAAAATCAGTAAGGTCTAGAAAACTTGATTTTTTTACACAAGTAACTTCAGTTCATGAAGATTAAATGCTTAAGACGAAAACACGATTACTGAAAAAAATGCTCGATAGTTTTTTATTTACAAAAACCTTGTTTTAGACACATTTTTGCTTGGATCTTCGAAGTTTGCTGTCTTTTCTTTAATATTTTTTAATATCTAATAAAACCGGCCAAGTGCGTATCGGGCCACGCGCAATATAGGGTTCCGTAATACCGCTAGTTTTTTAAAATTTTTATATGGTCAATGAATGTACATTTATAACGTGTTTTACACTAAGTAAGGAATTTGAACGAAAAGTTCCTTTATACTTCGCCTAATACATTTTTTTTAGTTGATCGACTATTACTCAATAACTTATGAAGTCTTCTTAGCCGAAATAGTTTTCCTTTTAAATTCAGCATATTTACTACTCCCGTGAATTTTTTCACATTTCTAGAAGCCCCCGTTTAGTTGGTAGAAGGGGGAGACACTGGCCTTTAACGATTTTTTCCACTTTAAAACTTAATATTTCACAAACGGATC
Organism: Cyaniris semiargus; assembly: GCA_905187585.1. NCBI lineage: Eukaryota > Metazoa > Arthropoda > Insecta > Lepidoptera > Lycaenidae > Cyaniris > Cyaniris semiargus. Next base: position 6,610,982 of record LR994554.1, on the reverse strand, counting down.
CCTAAATCGGAAAATGATCTTTGAATACTCATAATATTTTTAAAAAACCTGTCCAAAGATACACGATGGGGTTGACGCGAAAAAAAAATCATCCCCGCTTGATGTGTAGGGAAGGTGCCATAAAAAAATATTTTTTTATGATTTCATTTTGTCGGCATTATTAATATGTGCATTCATTCCAAATCTGTAGGTCCTATAGTCTCTGAGCAAAACCGCGGACAGACAGACAGACAGACGGACGGACAGACAGACGGACAGACAGACGGACAGACAGACGAACAGACAGACGGACAGACAGACGGACAGACAGACGGACCGACAGACGGACAGACAGTCGGACGGACAGACCGAAACTATAAGGGTTCCTTGTTGACTACGGAACCCTAAAAAGGCATTGATAAAACCTGCTCAAAATACTTTTTTCATAATCATTATAGTTCGTCTTTTATTCATAGCAAAACTAACTTGGCGATGATTCCGCGTCGTCCTTTTTCACCTGGCATATGAAAGACGGGCGTGAGTGTGAAGAGAGAAGGACGATGTTTGATTTTTTGGGTTAGTCGCCCTCTTAAAAATTAATATTTTTTGTATCTAGGTGAGCATACCCTAAATACAGTTTGCTGTGTGCTCCGGTATAGATATGTGGCGCTCCTATTTATTTTCTAGTATTGAATAGGAACTTAAAATAATTTCATATGCTTGACAAAGTCTTTAATTTGTTGATCCAACTATCTTTTTAACTCTTATTTTAATAAATCTCTAAGAATTTTGCAAAAATCTTATATTTTTATTCTTCGCCTAGACTATAAAAGCAAACTTTTATTTTTGAAATTTGTGTTTCTGGCTAATTTTCAAAGCAAAAAATCGGCTAATAGTCAGTAAGTAACATGCACAAGAAAAAAAAATTGAATAACATAAGTCGAGAAATTTTTTGTCGAGAGTTTATGTTATTCGACATGTGAACCTAATAAAAATTATTTTATTGAAACTCATAAAAATTCTTGGTGTCTCGTTACAAAACAAGTCATCGTTTTTAACCCCCGACTTGTCTGTCTGTCTGTCTGTGTGTGTGTCTGTCTGTGGCATGATCTGCGACATCGTAGCATCCAAACGGGTGGACCGATTTTGATCTAGTTTTTTTTTTTTGGTTGAAAGCTGACATGATCCAGAGTATTCTTAGCTATAATTCATCATTGGAAAATCAGGGTTTATCTGGTTCATGAAAGGCCGTTAGCAACTTGAAGTCGTTTGATGGGTATATTTCATTCTAGTTCGTGACATTTGTGAATATACAATATACAACCTTTACAACCAACAAAGTTGACCTGGTGCTACAGCATTACCTGGTAATCAATAGAATATCCAACTCCTCGCCAACTTAGAGCAGAGGTATCGTGTTTGGGCTCATTTTACCAATCTTTTGCGACAACCAGTAAGACGTAGACAAACAGTAAATATTTATATGCTGCTGCTGCATCATCACCTGGATTCTATAGGAGCCGAGCTTCTTATGAACCCAAAGTGGAGGTTTCGTGTTTGTGTTCATATTATAATGGCCTCATCGAAAAGGACATTAATAGATGGTAATCTTGGGAATATGATTCTGTTGATAGGAATTATTCTGCACTATAATCAACAAAAGTTTAAAAAGGATGAAATAAAATTAAATTAAGAAATTTAAAAAAATCCCCGCCAAAGAACTTTAAAAAGTAATAAAATAATATTTACTGCCTGTAAGTTCAAATAATTCCTAAGTGTAAAGTAATAATATTTTAGTCCATAATTATTGTTGTCAAGGTAGATGTTTGATTTCACATAACATTATACATAGTTTAAGGTTCATAGCGTTCACAGCGAACCGAATCGAGTAATAGTCGCTAATTATAATTGGCGATACAAAACGCAAGTCGCTGTTGTCGTAGTTTACTTAGCGGTCCCCGACTCACTGTGACAACAATTATGGACTAAAATATTATTTAAAACACTTAGGAATTAGTTGGAACTTACAGGCAGTAAATATTATTTTATTACTTTTTAAAGTAGTTTGTCGGGGTTTTTTTTTTAATTTCTTCTTGTGGAGACCTTATCAAATATAGCTACTTCTCTGTGAGGAAGTCAAACAAAAGAAAAGAACATAAGGGCTGAGCCGAAGCTCTTTTTTGAGCATACTGAGTATTGTAGAAATCATTTCGCAACTCAGCGGGAGCAGCAGCAGCAGTGATATCCCGAATATCCCTGGAAGTAGGACCTTGCTGGATACTGTCCAGGAATATTCTAGAACTGGGTCCTTGGCCCCTGCGACCTACTAGACAGCTCCGGATTTATAAATAGGCCGTATAGACCGCGGCCTAGTGACGGCAGTCGGCAGCGTCCTAGGGCAGCGTCCATAGGAGATTTTTTAAAAAAAAAATACACTCTTAGGGTGAAGCCAAACGAGCGTAATTTGTGAGTTGTGTCGCAGAATTTCTGCCGCGTAAATATCTTTTCATACAAATCATGACTCACAAAATTACGCTCGTGTCAATCAAACAGGACCTTTGTATGAAACTGAATGCAGCAGAATTCTGCCGAACCGAAATTCTGCGACTCACAACTCACAAGTTACGCTCGTTTGGCTTCGCCCTTATCAAGTAGCTACTTCTCTGTGAGGAAGTCAAACAAAAGAAAATAACTTGGCATAAAAAACCGTAAACAGTAAATCGGTTAGCCGCTAGTGCCTTTTGACATTTCGGTACATAAACCTCATCAAACTTGGCGCTCTTTGCCTCGATATGCCTTGTCTATATGTATATGTCGAAAACCGGCGTGAAACAGCGCTTGCGCTGTGTTTCGCCGAGTGAGTGAGTTTACCGGAGGCCCAACCCTTTTCCCTTCCCTACCCTCCCCTATTTCCTTCCCACCCTCCCCTATTCCCTTCCCTACCCTACCCTACCCTATTCCCTCTTAAAAGGCCGGCAACGCACCTGCAGCTCTTCTGATGCTGCGAGTGTCCATGGGCGACGGAAGTTGCTTTCCATCAGGTGACCCGTTTGCTCGTTTGCCCCCTTATTTCTTTAAAAAAAATGTGTATGTTGTGTTTACAGTAACAGACACTTTAGTTACGATAATATCGACCGAGGTTACGTACCATCCCGCAGACATGACCGCGACCACACAACACACGTTGACCCAGACGTGATTCATCATCATCATCTCCTCATAAACAGCCGGGCTCAAGAGTCATATCAACATTTTATTTGGCTCCAGTGATAGCCCATGCAGCACCCAAGTCTCAATGAATGCCCAGTTTCTGATGTTTTTAGGGTTCCGTACCCAAAGGGTAAAAACGGGACCCTATTACTAAGACTTCGTTGTCTGTCTGGCCGTCTGTCTGTCACCAGGCTGTATCTCAAGAACCGCTATAGCTAGATTTCTGAATTATTTACAGATTGTGTATATATTATGTTGCCGCTATAACAACAAATACTAAAAACAAAAATTAAATATTTAAGGGGGCTCCCATCAACGAACGTAACTTTATGCTCGATATCAATAATGGCAATAGGTAGGCACTTGAAATGTTCACAAAATAGTTGTATTTATATATTAAATAATGAATAATAAAATTTAAATAAAATAATAAAGGTATCCTGTACAAAAAAACACATTTTTACCTATTTTTGCTCTATAATGGTACGGAACCCTTCGCGCTTGGCCCCCCGCACTTGGCCGATTTTTTAAAAAGATTTTATCTATTCAACAGCGCGGCGTTGTTGATTGGTTAATATTTTGACGTTTGCCAATCAAAAGCGCTAGTGAATAGATAAAATTTAGTCAGAAATCCAAAAACCGGCCATTAGACAACTTCATTAGGTTTAGGCATATTAAAATTGAAACTCAATAAAACAATGGATAAATTAATAATTTATAATAAGGAAAGAAATATTAATAATAAGGAAAGCATATTACTAAAACGTGTACCGCGCATTGTGCACATTGTATTAGTTATGCTGATCGATTACAAAACACCCGATGCCCTGCCTTTAGGATTCTAGCTGATGTATCCCAGCAGATATGCCAAAAAGAAAAGACGCGACGTGAAATTAGGCTTAGACAAAGTCGTCCGCAGAGCCGAAGCTCTTTTGGGCATATTGGGTATTATGGACTATGGTAGAAAACAATCCGCAACTCTCTGCAGGGAGCATCAGCGGCAGGGAGCTTTTTTATATTTTTTTACAGCCATTTCGGCCGACGGTCGGGGTACGAGGGACTTCCAGCAGTCTACCCAGTACCCACTACCCACTAAAACCCCATGGTGCTCCACTCCGCTTAAGAGGGAACGCTATCACTGTTTTTCCATACAAATGTATTCCCCAATTTACTCCTTGGACAATGCGTCTAGACAAATGGTTTTTTTATACAATATTGGGATCTGTTAAAGCTATGCCTCTACGTTCATTTTTTTCTAAATTTACTAATAAAAAAATATGACCCTTCAAAAATCGCAAAAAATTACTGCCCCGTACCCCGCCAATCCCCCGAACATAAAACAAATTTGAAAATACTTTGAAGATAAAATAAAAACGTAGAGGCATAGACTCCCTCTTCCTGAAGATACATATTTAAAAAAAAATAGATATATGCTCTATTTTGAAGGAGGAATCAGAGGACTACGTTACCTACTTACCTCGATTTACTGTATCTGTCTCTATCACAATACACGTGCCGGCGCAGGGTGAAGCGTGATGGTAATAGTTTCTTCGTTTACCTAAATTCTACTGCACCCACGTTACCTCTTAAGACAGAGTTGCGGGTACGATAGAACCTACCGCAACTCTCTACCAGCGATCGTTCACATCAAGTAGACCCGTCAACCGAGCAGCAGGGACCTAGTTTCAAAATATTCCTATATAGGTCCCCGCTAGATAGTTTCTGGAATATGCCATTACGCGGCACATTCGTGAGTGTTCGACACACGACACTCCCGCACAGGAAAGTGCACGATGACGGATGTGTCAATTATTCCACGTCTCGTCTATTGAGCTCGCTCGTTGCGGCAATACCTACGTGGGTTATCATATTCTTCTGCAATTTATTACTAACGCAGGCTTCCTGACTATTATCTTCTTTAACTGGGCAAGCGTAATGTACAGTAAGAAATGTCGTGAGAAACTTCTTAATAGATAGTTCTGTTATATCATTAACTCATTACATAACTGAAAGTTTTACTTCAAGAAAACGCAGTTCTACTTTTTAACCGACTTCAAAAAAAGGAGGTTATCAATTCGACTCGTATAGTATGTAATATTTCCAGAACTGCCCAATTTTCGTATATGTTAGTCTATATCAGCGTCTGAACAAATGTGCCAAATTTCAAAAGCGTATGTATGTACATATGTATGTACGTATGTATGTATGTTTTTATGTTTGTGTGCGCATGTCTCCAGAACTACAAGTCCGATTTAAGTGATTATTTTTTTTGTTGTACTAGGTATTGTTCAACTTAGGGAATACTACAAGTTTCATCAAAATCGGTTCAGCAGTTTTTGAGATAGGGAATTTTAATTCTTAATTACGTACCTGGGTTAGGCCGTAGATTTTTCCACTTTTTTCATGACCAGTGAGATTCATACAATATCATAAACAATTTAATCTTTTTACCTGCTTTGGTATTTTTATCTTGTTGAATTTTATTAAAGGTAAGAACAACTTTTATGAATTAGCTGTAACTAGAAAAGTTTTTATAAAATTTAATTTCAAAGAGCACAAGGAAATATATTTTCATACAAAAAAAACTTGTCAACAAATTCAATCAGAACTTTAATCAACAAAGGTTACGAATATTTTTGAAGTAAGCTGTATTGTATAATACATAATCGAAAAGAAGGAGGTTCGAGCAATTTAACTCAATATCTCATTATGTTTTAACGCCATTCCATTTATGTTTATCCCAATTTTAAAACATGTCTTTAATTTCTACACTTTTATGTTACTATTTTTATGTTACCAATATCGTAGTTAAATGTAGACTTTGAATAATATAAGGAGAATTGGCATTATAAGACAGGCAATCTTGAATAGAACTATGTATTAGAATTAAAAAAAACGCCATATTGTTGTCTATGGATTGTATCAAACAGTGCACGCATTTTTCGTCAGTGAAATTGGAAAACAATTATTGTGGTTTTTAAAGGTAAGTACTCGCTGGTTTACGTTAATTGTGTTATTTGTTTGTATGGTAAAGCTTACATTTATGAAAGAAACGTCTTTAAAAGCGCAAATCCTTTTGGTTTCCAAATTATAACCTATTTTCATCCAAAATATTTCGCTTTTATGATACTTTATGTTACTTTTATGATACTTTTCTGTTACCGGTAACATAAAATTTTATGTTACGTAACATAAGGGGCCCATAAAGGTCTGCGCATAATAATATAATAACTTTGGGTCGCATTTTTTATTTTTGCCAAGTACTTAATACATAACTCTGTCATTTGTTAACAGATTTAACTTAGTTTACTTTCTTGTAGATGCCAATGATACCTGCTGAAAAACAAAGAAAATATAGGGAAAACTGAAAACGAATAATCCTGAAAAATATGAAGAAATGAAAAGAAAATCTTCCGAAAATGCTTTAAAGTATAATAGGAATAAATTAAAAATTAAATTGTGTACATTGGAAACGTTGATTGTAGCATTTAAAACTACTTACTAAGAATTAATAAAATTACTTCAAATATTTAACAGAAGTTGTTTGTTTTATTTGTAAATTGCCCCTTAATGTGTCGTTATGAATGCAGCTTTATTATAATTTATGAGACTTTTATGTTACTTTTATGATACTGTAACATAAAAGTGTGTAAGTTACTTTATGTTACAAAGTGGAAAAATCTACGGCCTAACCCACCTACAACTTTGAAGTCGGTTTTATCTTTTTAAAATACTATTATTACCATTTTCCTTTGTACCATCTATAAGCAAAAACAAATAAACATAACTTTATATTGATTTAAGTACATTTATTGTCCAGTAACTAGGGCAGACTATTTTTGTAACATTAAATAATAATTTTTCCTTACAATATTTTAGTTTGTTTATTGCTATGATAAAATGCTCTGTCCAGCTTCAAGGTTCCTTCGTAATTAGTGATAAATTAATGTTTAATAACAATTCAATAGTGCAGTTACTTATTTTATTATTAAATGGAATAATAGAATCCAAAACACTCCTACAGTTTACTTTTTAATAATAACCAAACATGCAAATATTAAATTCACATCCACTAAGTTATCCAAGTAATTTAGAATACAGTAATATTATAGCAGTAATAAAAGTATTTATAACAATACATTATTATCAGCAGTACACCGCTGTACCTACACATTGCACTACACAAATCAACAACATCCATTCTTATCACAAAACACTGAACACATTACCTATTGAAGTTCAAAACGGATTTGTTTACCAACTTTATAAGTCACAGCTATTTCCATTTGTTATTAAAAAGTATATTTTTTACCCGACTACGGCGAAGCAAAAAGCAGGGTTATAATTTTTACCTGTATGTATGTATGTGTGTATGGATGTTCATCAGTTCCCTCGTAACTCTAAAACAACTTATCTTATTTGGATAAATGAGGTGTCGTTACGAGCCTCTTGATTGTCCGCTGGTTATAGGCTACATGATATCACATTAAATTGACTGTAGCGCAATCTAGGGGACTTAAAGTAAAGAACAAATAAAAATATTTTTCCTGTCGGTGTCGTGTGGGGTATCAAATGAAAGAACTTTATTAGCACATTTCAAATATGTAAACATTATTAGCTATTTCTCACGGGTTTGCTACCAATCACCTGATAATTGCAAGAATTCATAAATCACTTCAATGCAATATGAAACAATTAATAACTATTCATTTGCTCACTAGAACCAAATAAATTGTAAAAAATTCTTAAGAAATTTATCGGGCGAATCATAGCCCAAAAATAATTGAAATAAAAATAAAGTTTAAAAACTAAAACCCGACTACTAAAACACGCTCTAAAAAGTACGAAACAAGAAAACAGTTTATAGTGATATGGAAATGTTTAAAGGATAGCCGTGGTCGCATGCCATCTACTATAGCAAAACAGATTCATCATAGATAATAATAAAATTAAAGGGTCATACATACGACCACGGCTATCTTTAAACATTTCCTTATCACTATAAACTGTTTTCTTGTTTCTTACTTTTTAGAGCGTGTTTTAATAGTCGCGTTTTAGTTTTTTAAACTTTATTTTTTATTAATTATAATATGAAGAAATGTAGTATAACTTTATCATGCTAAAATTTATTATTATACCTGATCTGTGCAATGATTAAAATTGAAAAAAAGGTATTTTTAAATAAAACATTCTTACTTTAAACTGTGAAAATACAGGTAAATTATGTGACATCAGTATCTAATTTACAAAATATAAGTTCATCAATATCAGATAACACTTTCATGATTATATTCAATGTTTCCTACAGCTTTGTTTTTCTCTAACACAAAGTAGCCAATAACCCCTTCTCCACAGGGAACCTTTATCTATGATTTAATTTCATCAAAATCAGGCCCAGCAGCTTCAGTATAATATGATACAAACTAACAAATTTTTCCTCTTTATCATTCCAATAATATTATTAGTTTTTCCTGTGTTTTTTCTACATACAACTTCAACTTCAAAAAAAATATGCTAATGTAATTGATGATGGTAATTAATGAAACTGCTTTAATTCTGGGCTAGGTGTCAGTCTTAGAAATAACATTATTTTACTCTTAGAAGTATCCAGGCTACTATACTGTACTTGGCGAAACATGGCGGTAGCGGTCATTGACTCCCTGTCAAAAACTTGTTATTTTCTATATAAACCACAATTGACAGTGAAGTGTCAGATGTTGTCTATCGCGGCTTTGTATAGAAAATAACAAGTTTTTGACAAGGAGTCAATGACCGCTATCGCCATGTTTCGCCGAGTACAGTATAAGATATTACAAACTAAGAGCTGCTGTTCACTCCAAATTGTGTTAAAGTCAATAATTATGGATTATATCTTGTTATTGGTCATATTATTTATAATCATTAATAGTTGGCAATAAAGATTATTATTGGTAAACCAGATACTTAATCCGGTAATATGCCCGGAGTGGCATTGAACTGGTCAAATAAATTGGTTTGAAAATGTGAATTCATAATTTTTTTCATCCATTTATTTGACCAGTTGAGTTTGGATAATATTCCACTAGTGAAATAAATTGGACCTGGTCAAATAAGGCCGACTTATGATAATATGTGGGTCTATTTGACCAGACCAGACCTTGCTCGTGCATTACAGATTTTTTGGATCCAACTTAAAACAGTACAATATTTGTGGTTTAGGAATGGATATAATATATATATTAGAAAAGAATATAATAATACATTACCAAGTTCCTAAGCTAGTAAGCATATATTTTAATTCAACAAGCCCCATACGGTCACCGGTGACCGAGACAGAATAGAATATCTATTGTGTCTCGTTTTCCCACGATCGACGGGTTAAGGGAGAATGAAAAATACCATAAGGCACAGAACCAATACCTAATTGTTAAAGTTAGTACAGGGTTTTTTAGAGAAAAATATTGCAGCAGTAACCAGCCCAAACTCGCCAGTCTATAACACCCTGAATCGTGTTTCTTCTTAATGACTAGAAAACATATTCATTTTCATTTCTTATTTTTGTCAAAGTTATACTCACATGGAAAGTATTTCATTTTTTCTCAGTAAATGCAGAATATGTAATTAGATTTTTTTTTTTGATGTGTAAGTTTAAATCACAGGCAGGAAAAACATCATCGATAAATACTTATTACTAGCTTCCTAATTGCATAATACTAATTAATTAAAGATACTTACATGTTTTTATTTTCTTCTTTTACTGCTGCATAAGCTTCTTATTGAAACTTAGTTTTAAACACAACTAATATTGTTTTAAGCACCGACAAATAATTGTCAATTAATTTACTTAAATGTTTCGATTGAATAATTTGAATGTAATAATATAAACACCGAATTAAAAAGCTTATTTCATAAAATACTGTTCGATACGTAAAAGCTTATCAGTCCATTTTGTTCTGCGATTTTTTATGTGAAACACAAATGTGACAAAAAAACACTTTTATAAACGTTTAGTTCGCAAGTCAATGTCTTTGTAAAATAATTGTTACTCAATTAATTTCATATTGGTAAATAAAAATTCAACTAAACAAATCGACTTCCACATTCCACAATTTACGCGTTTCTTTCTGTCAATTTTTATTTTTTTCCGCTATACAAAAACAATACTTGTGTTCCTAAGTTCTAAGCAGTTTACTGGCAAGTTCTATCTGACGGAACGGCAGCCAATAAAATCTCGTCAAATCCCAAGAGACTAGAATCTGTACTTTGAGTTTCGGAATACGTCCAATATTTGATCAAGATGGATTCCTGTTTTTTGCTCACAAGTCACAACTCACAGTACGGCACTGACCTCCATTATACAAGTACGCTGGACCTATGATACCCACTTTTTTTTGTGCCTATTTGAAGCGGAATCAGCGCCCCCAGTGAGCGTGAAGAGAACTAAATTTAACGTAACTTGCAAATGGCCGCTTAATCGTTATTGGTTGCCATCACTAGTATTAGTTCCAAATACTCCCACTACTGCTATCAGCGCCAATATGGCGACTTTCAAACGTCATTTTTACGTCAAATCATAGACAAATATATTTGGTCAATGGTCAAATTTAGTTCCTATCCCTCCCATCGGGGGAGCTGATTCCGCTTCAAATAGGCACAAAAAATAACTGTCATTTCAAAAGGTATCATTAGTCCAGCGTACTTGTATAATGGAGGTCAGTGCAGTACGGAGTAGGTACGCATGACGCAGTCAGGCTTAGCATAACAACAGTGGAAATGGAAAAGAATCGACATACTGATAGATTTTATCGACAAAATTGCGGATTTCCATTGTCTAACTGTCACTTTGTCTATTCTTCCGTAGAAAGAAACCGTTTCTATGGTGATCATGCTAAGCACGGAATTTAATAACACTAAGTGTTATAATTAATATAACACTAAGTAACACTAGTGTTATAAATTATAATATAATATTCCGTGATGCTAAGCCTGCAGTTATCAGGGCGAGCGAAGCGAGCCCTAGTGTATTCCACAACCCACAACCTGAGCACTTTTGTGGTACACTTTACGGAAAAACTATCATGCCTATTGATTTGTGCTGTAACATAGTAATTTTTATTTATATGTAGATGTGTTATCATTGGTCAGTCAAGGTTTGGTTACTATTAAAATATAAGAAAAACTGCCTTAATAATAATAATAATCTTTATTTGCAAAAATATGGTCATATAAGATGGTACAATTTTACAGTGTCTCGCATATTTTGGTCGATTTTATCGACGTGCAAACATTAAAATATGAACATTGGTCGTCAAGACAGTTAAAGCTTATTACCACGCAGAAAAACGACACACATTACACAGTATAAATTCCATACTCATTCGGTTAACGCAGTGATTCCCAAAGTGGTCCAGGTGGACCCCCAGGGGTCCACGCGAGACTAGACGGGGGTCTACGTTGGCCCAGACAAAAAATGGGGGTCCACATTTGTAGGCGGGGTCCATGTACATTAATTTGGTTAGCAGTGAAGAACTTTTGTGTAGGCTTGATTTCTCTTATTATAGGTCTACCGGAATCTGATGGCAAAAATGTGAGAAAATAAATTGACTCTAGCAATACCGGGGTAGTTGGAATAAAACATTTTAATCCTTTTTGTTTCTTATAGCGGCTGATTCTGTGTGTAAAACATGCAAATATAAAAATTAATCCAATGATCAAAGATATTTTTTCAAAATCTGCTGTCAAAAATTGCCATCAGATTCTGGTAGACCTATAGAAAGCATAGGCCAGGGATGGCGAACCCTGCCTTATCAACGTGCCCCGTTTCTGAATAATCTCAAATATGTCATAGACGTGCCATCAAATAATATTTTTCTTTGTAATCATGACGCGCATACTACGCGGGGGGGGGGGGGGGGGGAGTGCTTAAAGGGGTCTGCAGTATGCACCAATACCAATACCTTAAAAGTGGGCCACGAAACAAAGGAGTTTGAGAACCTTTGGGTGGTTTGGGGACCTTGTCCTTGTCCTTATGGCCCGGCCGCACATGCGTAGTGCTTCGTGCTTGAGACGATACCATTGGACGATCTGCGTGTATCGTCCAATGGTATCGTCTCATAGCACGAAGCTTCGTGACGATAGACGCATGTGCGGCCACGGCATTATAGTCAGTTTTATTTTAATCGCAAAAAATATTTTTTACTAGGAATTAAATGTAGCAACACCGATTCAAACTTCGTTGTCAAATGTCAAATCCATATATGTCAAATCAGATTCAGAATTTTACTCGATTGTCAATCAAAGTTGGAATTTATTACAATTTATTCTGTATAACATTTATGTATTTTATATAAATAATATAATGTTTTAAAAGAAAAAATATATCAATAATATGTGTAATTTAATACGTACAAAGAATGGTGTCAACATATTTGAGTTTTCAAGTTATTTATTATAATACCACAAAATAATCTTATCATATCGATTAGAAAAGCATTCGTTAATTTTGCATCAGTGAAGAGATTCAAAGCTATGAACTCGAAGGAATAACGCCTCCATCATGTCGAACGTCGTTAACGGAAACGAGGAGGATGAGTCCTATCCTCTGCACGAGTGCGTGTTCGTAGGTGATGTTCGAAAACTTTCGTCTTTACTGAGATTCAACGACGTGACACGTAAGGATAAACATGGAAATACAGCCTTACACTTAGCCGTAATGTTGGGGCGCAAGGAGTGTGTGCAGCTGCTGCTGGCTCACGGTGCACCCGTGAAAGTTAAAAATCTAGCAGGTTGGTCACCTCTCGCAGAAGCCATAAGCTACGGCGACCGTCAGACTATATCCTCTCTGGTCCGCAAACTGAAACAGCAAGCTCGCGAGCAGATGGAGGTCAGGAGGCCTGACCTAATAAGAGCTTTGTCACACATTCAAGATTTTTACATGGAACTCAAATGGGATTTTCATTCCTGGGTGCCTTTGGTCTCTAGAATATTGCCCTCTGATGTGTGTAAAATTTATAAATCTGGGTGTGGCATCAGATTAGACACCACTCTTGTCGACTTTACAGACATGAAGTGGGAGAGAGGAGACATATCTTTTATCTTTCAAGGAGAAAAAGCACCTAGCGAGTCTCTGACTGTGCTCGATAATAAAACCAAAGTCTATCAACATGTTAGATACGAGGAAACAGAAAATGAAATAGAAGACGAAGTTGACTTGTTGATGTCCAGTGACATACTAGCCGCACAAATGTCTACAAAGGGTATATTGTTCTCTAGAGCTCAGTCAGGATGGATATTCAGGGAAGATCGGAAAGAAACAGTGGCTGGATTATACAAAAGTGACATTTACACTATCACTGGGCTTGTTTTGGAGTCACGTAAGAGGAGAGAACATTTGTCCACGGATGACCTACAGAAAAATAAAGCTATCATTGAAAGCTTGACTAAAGGAAACACACAAAATTTAGATACTAATGGTGAACCTGTACGAAGAGCTTCTTTAAACCCTCCCCCAGAATGTGCTGTGGATTGGCCAGCATACATATCATCCCTTCCAGGCCAGTACCCCAGTTTAGGTCGAGAGTTGGTGTACAAAGAATCATCGAGAAACTTCAGGGCTACAATTGCTATGAGTGATGACTTTCCCCTGAGTGTAGACATGCTCCTTAATGTTTTGGAAGTGATTGCGCCGTTTAAGCACTTTGCTAAACTTCGTCAATTCGTTGCAATGAAGCTGCCCAAAGGATTTCCAGTCAAAGTGGATATACCAATTCTCCCAACCGTGACTGCAAAAATAACCTTTCAAAAGTTTGATTTTCGTGATGACATACCACCAGACTTATTCATTATACCGGAAGACTTTGTAGAGGATCCTTTACGGTTCCCTGACTTATGACGCTTTGATATTCTAACACTGTTCGAAATTAGTGATGGTCCTATATGGCAATGTGAAAGAAAAAGTGGGAGAGTATATTTTAGCACCAGTGACAAGTATTACATGGCGACACACAGTCTTCTCACTATTGAGATCCCCATGCAGTTTGGCTTGGGCAGTTCGTATTCCAGCCACTATGTACTCTTTGTCGAGTAGCTAAATTAAACTAGATAATAAATCTTATGATGAATTTTCTTGACATGGTAGTTTGTAAACAGTGTTAGAATGGTAATTTACACAAAAATTAGGAAATTATTATTATTTCACCAACTCACCAGTTGTAATTATAATCTTTGAAATTTGTATTTGGAATGTAGATTAACCCTTCGATCGCGGATTCTTGGAAATGCTATTGTATTCTATTGTTGTCGCGACCACCGGTGCCCGTATGGGGCTTGATGAGTTAAACAATATTAAGGAAAATGTAAGAAATTATGTTTCTCAGAATATGAAATTACTGTAAAGCCATTTTACAATTTAAAATTATTGGATGAATTATTATTTATTCTTTATTTATTTACATTTTATTTATCTTTTTGTATTAATAATTTGTGATAAATTAGTTGAAGTCATACAATTAAGATTATGTTGCCCAGAGATTAAATGTTGTCTCGGCCTATTGACTGTTATATAATATTCCCATTTATATAGGAGTTGTATACTACTTGTGAGGGTTTTATTACTGTTCAATTTTCATACATCCTTCCATACTATTACTTCATAAGTAGAAACATAAGTTAGAGAAGTAGCATCAGTATTCCACAATGTTAGAATAGCACACAATTTGGATGATTTTTATCAGCTCAACAATTTTCAAATCATTGTGCCTTCTTTTGAGATATCTAAATTTCTGAGGTTTGTCTCAGTAGGACTTATGCTTACAAATGTAATAATTCTATACTGCTTATATAATCATTTGTACAAATCATGTTACTGTATTCATGATATTCAACTTCCGACAATAATGCTTTAGTCCCACCTGAAATTTTAAGTTGTAAATATGTATCTTGCCAATAGATTACAAGTATAGAAGTATTTGCTGTGCAATTAAAATTTTTGAAAACTTGTAACAAATGACAAATTTAAATGTTTACTGTGTAGAATGAGTCTTGTGGTGACAGTCACTTCAGCTAATGGAAAGAAATAAAACACAAATTATGTCAATTGTTTATTTACTCTTTTCATAATTTTCATTTTAGTTTATTACAAAGAGTATAAGCTTGTTTAAGTTACCTAATACATAATTACTTGTTGACCATTTAACCGACTTCCAAAAAAGGAGGACAATTATTTTATTACTGCCTATTATCTTGTCACATCAGTGATAAGATACAGGTGTCATACTTTTAATTATTATCTGATAATATGCTTGTTATTTTTTGATTACATAAATAAGTTTAATATGAATGTAAATAGGTTGACATAATATCAGATAAAATCTTTGCAACAAACACAACTTCAGAAGCATTTCAAACTTTATAAAATCGTATAAAAATTACAATGAAAACATTCGTATTAAACTCATTAACAACTTTAGGGCTTTTTTGGTGAATAGTCTGATGAAGAAGGGCATTCTGGCATTCCGAGTGTAACAACACGCAGTGAAACTGATGATCGCGTCCCTGAAACATTTTTCAAAATAAGATTCAAATGTTTCAAATGATTTTCAAATGTTAATAATATGCTTAAACAAACGGGATGAAAACAATAACTTTTAATATATGTATTGTTTATACCATACATTTAATAAAATGGAACATTACCTTGAGTAGAATCGTCCAGTAGCTGAAAGAAAAAATAGAAAAAATATATTATCAATGATAATAAACAACTAAAATAAATCGATTGATAAATCTGGCGTTGCGGGAGAGAGTTAGTTCACTCTGTTATTGGTAGTGAAAAGAATATGTTGTATGGTTCTGTTAACACGATACCATCGGCTCCAGAGGAGTAACAAGTGCATTGTTGTTATTTTAGTAATAAAGAAAGGTTCTTTCAGTTTTCATGCCTCAGCGCTCTAAAAGTGAAACAAATCAGCTCTGGATTTATGTATAGGATTTATATATGGCCTATAGGCGGCAGCGTCCTATGGCGTCTTAGGGAGGGCGGCAGCGTCCTAAGATGGCGACAGAGTTCGTTGTACTATCAGAGAAGTTGATCCCTAGGCAGATGGCGGACCGTAGTAATTTGGTCGCGTTAATGACATAAGCCGACCAATTGACGTAGGTCCGTCAACTGCCTAGGAATCAATTTCCTCGATGGTACATAGGGACGGCAAAATTAAAGTGGCCTATACTCATAAAAAATATAAATCCGGCCCTGAAACAAATTTAAACTTTACTAAGATTAAATTACCGCTTTCTCCTGTAATTTAGGTGCGAGAGTTTTGCGAAATGCCTTCAGTCGGGTGGAGTAACCGCTTTTTATGCTGGAGCCCCTGGATGACTCCGACGAACTTGAGAATAGGCTTTCTGTGAACAGAATGACAATATTTACTCTACACAAATAGCCACTTTAAATTGAGAACTTAAAAAAAAATATACTTTTATACTGATCTACTCTTAAATTAACAACAGTCCAGACAGTCGCGTACTTTGACCTATCGCTACCTGTCTCTTGCTATCGCATCTATAGCGACGTGATTGCAATATTTTTATGCGGCAACGAAAGTAGAATTACCGATAATTAGGTAAGTATATTATACTAGATAACGCCCGCAACTCCGTTGCGCCAAACTCGTTTATCGCGCGGGAACCGTACATTTTTTCGGGACAAAAAGTATCATATGTCCTTTCCCGGGGCTCAAAGTATCTCCATACCAAATTCCAGCTTAATCGGTTCAGCGGTTTGGGCGTGAAGAGGTAACAGACATACAGACAGACAGACAGACAGACGGACAGACAGACTTTCGCATTTATAATATTAGTATGAATTACATGTAACAACTTTTAAAATAACAACAAAGAAATATGCAATTAATTTTTTATGTTAAAAGTTGTAACATGTTAGTAACAAAGAGGGTTTTACTGTCCAAGTCCGGTAAAGATTCCTTGGCCGACAGCGCAGAGGCGTCGCTTCTGAATCTGAAACAAGGCCAATTTGTTCAAAACATCAATGTTACTTTGTCAAAAAAAAAAACTATAATTATTATTAACTTCACCAAGTATGAAGTAGATCATATTATAAAAGTTAAAATTTGGTTAGAAACGACTTCAAAAACAATTAAATGTGTAATCGTCTTGATCGTTACAAATTACAAACATTTATTAAAAAAAATGTGAGTATTGTCAAATGAGAAGTAGAATAGACAACGAAAATTATTTACTAAATATATGATAATTTTGGAATATGCGTGGCGGCCGAAAAGAAAAGACCGAAATTCTTAATCAAGTTAGGTTTTGCAGCTTTTCATTCGACAGTCGATAACCTCCTAGCTCGTCTCCTCTGTATACAGTGCCGGTTTTAGCACTACCAGCGCCCGGGCGGTCGCCCAGCCCCCTTTTTTATTCGCCCTTTATATGCACGACCTAGTAAAACTGAAATACAAAGTTGTGGGAATGTGTGCGTGGTGGCCACAAAGGAAGATCTTCCGACCGAGCGAGGTGGTATGCTCGGTCAGGCCGGAGCCCACGTGATACATTTCAGCTGTCGTTATACCGACGCGCTCAGAAAACTTCGATAGCGCGATGCAGGAATGTTAGGCGAATTGTGGGTACCGCCACAAAGTATTTACCGCTGCAAGAGCGCCTGCAGCCTTTTGTTACTGACGTCGGGCGCAGCAAGCAGCTGCGCGGCGCGCGCGTACGCCGAGGGGTGCGCCGCGCACGCCGCGCCCAACGCACGTATGCCGCTCTGCCACGCCTCCCAGTAGTCGCGCACCCATACTGACATCTGTTGAGAGGATTTGCTATAATTTTTACAAGTATAGAAAATTTCGCAATAATGGTTAGTTTGCATTGGCTATTAGGCTCATTACTTGTAAAGCTTAGATGTTTCGCACAGATATTATAGAGTGTAGGCCACGGCGAAGAAAAGGGAAATTTCGAGTGCCGGGAAATTATACTTCTTATCCCACAAAAAATAGGCTTCTTAGGCGAACGCATTTTTATGCAAAGAAAATTGTGGGTACAATCAAGTATAGTAATTATTATTATTAGTATTGGGTGGCAATTTATGAATTAGTGCTTTAGACCTGTGCCAGGTGATGGTCTTACAAGAAAATCCTTTATAACCATTTACTTCATTGGATATAGGTATTATTGCAATGTTTTTACGCTAAAGGCAGCACCAGCACAGTAAACAAAAAGTTTTGTTCGTTCGTTTGACAGCGTTTCTGTCAATATAATAATATTCCCTATTCATTATAAGGCTTCCAGTTTCGGTGTATACCTGGAATATCCTCAAGTCGTCCTCTCCCTCGAACAGTCGCCTGGCGCGTCTGGCGTATTGTCTGACGAGGTCGTTGGCGTGCTGCAGGCGGCTCGCTTGACGATCACACTTCTCCCTACTCGTCTCCAGATCGTTCTCACATTCCGCTCTATAAGAAGCATATATTTCTTATTAAAATGTAACATTTTAGATCCCAAAAGTGGACAAAAGTGAAGTCTGTGTATTTTTGTGTTAGAAAGTTTGTGTCTGTGTATTTAGAAAGAATTGTCAAAGATTGTAACATTTTTAACGGACAGCGACGAAGCCAAAAGGACAAAACCACTGATCCCATTTTTAAGAATGCGAGTTAGTCAATAAATTCGTGATCAGTTGATCACTGACTATAATTTGCATAGTCTGAATCATTTTTTATAGGATGATTATTATTATTTGTTTTTTTTTTGACGCTTATAACTAGTTACTAGTGGATGCCCGCAACTCTGTTGCGCCAAAATCCATACTAATATTATAAATGCGAAAGTGTGTCTGTCTGTCTGTTACCTCTTCACGCCCCCAAACGGCTGAACCGATTTTGCTGAAATTTGGTATGGAGATACTTTGAGTCCCGGGAAAGGACATAGGATATGGCGATGACCATTTAGTAATTAGTATTAAATAAATAATACTATCTTACTCTTTAGCAGTGAGCTGCTTATACTTATCCCCGGTCAGCACGAGCTGCGTGTTCAGCTCCGACTCGGCGTCCTCGAGAGCGGCGATTCTAGCGACCTTCTGTTTGAGCTCGTCCCGACTGGCGTAGTACTGCTTCGTCAAGTTGTCCAGCTCTTGAATCTCGGGGGCTGCAAGTAATGTGTATATAAGAATAGGCAAATGGGGCCATTTAGAGGTTATTGTGCATTATGTTTATTATATCTTCGATCGCGGATTCTTGGAAATCTATTATTCTCGCGGCCGTATGTGGCCGCTTGGGAGTTGAAGAGTTAAATTTCATGTCGTACGTGTTACTAACTGGCTATTTGCATTTCATAGAACGAGCATTTCTATGAAAGCAATTTTCTTAGTTGCATGCAGTAAACCAAAGATTAACTTTACTTTAGTTATGTCTCTAATCCGAAGGCCTTAAATAAAAAATCACCTAACTCATCCAACGGCGCGAGTCTACTCATGAACCTCTCGTGCGCGGCGTGCAGCAGCCGCAGCGAGTACTCGAGCGCGCGAATATCGCGCTCAAGGCGCGCGCTCTCCGCGTCCAGCGCCGCGCCGCGCTCGCGTAGCTCCGCCCTCTCCGCCGCAAACTGGGACGCAAGTGCGTACACATTATAATTTTGTCACAAAGTTACGAATTGTCACAAAGTGCAACAAAAACAAAACATGTAGTGAGTAAACGTCGCTCCGCACGCTCTCCCGTTACGCTCTACGTAAACGCACATAAAATCCACCGTCAATATTTACACCGTTTACCTTTTTCAAGTTGGTCAGAAAAATAAAATTAAGCTGTACCTTAATTTTAAAGAATGTAGCACACAACTGCTGTCCAGCATCATCTTTGCCCAGCGAGGCGATGAGGATGTCGTATCTGAAATAACAATATCAATAAATTATTATAGATAACTAGATGACGCCCGCAACTCCGTTGCGCCAAAATTCGTTTATCGCGCGGGAACCGTACATTTTTCCCGGGTAAAAAGTTTCCAATGTCCTTTCCCGGGACTCCAAGTATCTCCATACCAACGATGGATTGTATTATTATGTATTCACGATCATAAATATACCCCATTGTTTTGCAAAATAAACAGGGTCAAATTGTTTTGTTTCCACATAATATTATAATATCGTCTCATACACGGCCTGTCAATCACAGGAAACAGAACGGTTTGTATATCGTGCGTGCATCATCATCTTCAACCCACCTCTTAACTAGCTGTCGTATGCGCTGCTCCCGCTCTCGTATGTCGGCGCGCAGGCGGCCGCAGTCGTCGAGTAACGCGCGTCGCTGCACCGCGAACATCTCGCGACGTGCCGATATCTCCACCAGACGGGAGCTCATCGCCTGCGCAAGCACATCGGTTTATAGGAAAAATATAAAGGCGAGCATTTTGGGCATTTATATGTAAAAAGATGGGTAGATGCCCGGGCATTTTGGGCATCTAATAATTGTTAACATTTAACCATTTAATTAAATGTTAACAGATATTAGAACAAAAAACGTAATAAAATTAAATTAATTCGCAACGCTGTTTTTTTCTAAATATCCCTTCTATGGCGTATTTGTAACTTTAAATATATTTTTATGAATAACATACAGCCATAACATAATCATACCGCCTCAATCTGTAGCTGTCGTGTGTCCCGTGCGTGCACGGCGCGATCGATGTTTGCGAGAGCGCGCGCCGCGTGCTCCACGCGTAGCCGCAGTAGCGCCTCGTCAACGCGGACGCGCCGCCACTCTGCACGCAACGCGCGGCACTCCTTGTCACCGCCCTCCGCTTCCAATACTGAGGTTTTGAGACGACTTTTCTGTAACAGAACCAATATTATAGTAAAAACTCTAATTAAAGTAGTAGGTACGAAAGCGAAATACTTCTCACTTCTGTATGAATAAGTAAGCTATAGGATACTATGGCGTCACCAAAAAACTATACAGCGATGTACCTATTTATGAGCCTGTATTATGCTGTCCCACTGCTGGCCAAAAGCCTCTCGCAAGTCTTACATAAAGATTAGAAGAGTTAATTTACAGTGTACTTTATTATTATTCTTTTTTTTAATCTAAGGTACTTCACACACAGCCGAGCATTTTCCGGGCTTACACCGCGCGGTTCAATGACAACTTTCCTGGTACCTTTGTAATAATATGTACGGATAAACAAGTAAGTCAACCAAGCTATATCTGATCTGCAAGCTATATCTGCAACAGAACAGTAATATCTGCAACCAATATAGTAGGTATAGTAAAAACTCTCACCATGCGGCTATGCTCAGCGCCCTTAGCCTCGAGGTCCCTGGTGAGTCGTCGCAGGTCGTCGTGCAGCTTGCCCGAGTGACGCTCTAACAATGAAACGCGCGCCGCGTGACGAGACAGGACCTCCTTCAGTCTGAAATACAGTGACATAATAAACGAAGTATTTAAAGACATGAGTAGAAGAAGCCGGCAACTAACATTATTTTTTTCCTTATAATTTGACCAAACCTTGTAACTTACCTACTTCATTGTCTAGCTACTATAACTAGCAATACACACACCACCACACGCCATGTTTTTTAAATTTCAAATCATTTTCCCGGTCCTAAAGCCTCCATTTATGCAAAAAGAATTACAGTTTTCTAATTGTTAATTACCGGCTTCATCCACTCATGTCTTCATGTTGGAAAAAGCATTCACAATATATTATGTATTACTAATATTATTACCTATTTTCCCTCGCAATCAGTTCAACTGAACATTCCTTCTCAACCTGAATACCTTCCATGCGAATAACTCGAGCTCCGATGATCTCGACTTGGTAGCACTGTACACAAAGAGCACTCTCACATACTATAATGACAGTCTCATATAATAATAAAAAGATCCACACTTTATAATAATTATACAGAAGCTATATTTATGAAATGTTTTCTCCTTGGCTGGTGCGTAAGAAAAGCTGTAGCTGTCTGTAAGACAAGGACAATACACCGTATAACGTATGCATACACAATAATAGATATGTAAATGGGAAATAATTATTTTTATTATACATCGTCTAAAAGAAGGAGGGGCATTTAGTACCCACTAATGTAGCACTTTGAGACATATACCAAATGAAAGAGCTTGAAAAGTTGAACATTTTATTGTATGACGAAAAATCTCTAAGCCATGCTAAAAAAATCGCAAAAAAACGCCCTGTATTATTGCATCAATTTATAGTGTTGCTGATAAGGAGTCATTTCTGGAAAATAATCGGATATGGCAAACTTGGGGAAAGTGTTGTATTTTAGTATATTGTTTCATATTTTAAAGAAATGTATGAGAAAACAATAAGATGCTAAAAATCGAACCTTTCCTGGATTTTATCGTATATTATCACTTTGGAGAAATTGTTTATAATTTGCAATACTAACGAATGGTGCAATAATACAGAATGTTTTATTTTTTTCAGAAAAAGAAAAAAAAATCTGTATTATTGCACCATTCGCTAGTGTTGCTAATATTTAACAATATCTCCAAAGTGATAGCATATGATAAAATCAAGGAAAGGCTCGATTTTCAGTATTTTGTTGTTTTCTCATACATTTCTTTTAAATATGAAACAATATATTAAAATAAAACACTTTCCTTAAGTTTGCCATATACGATTACTTTCCAGAAGTTATTCCTTACTTACAACATTATAAATTGATGCAATAATACAGGGTGTTTTTTTTTGTAAAAAAATAAAACAGTATTATTGCACCATTCTTTAGTATTGCTAATTATAAACAATTTCTCCAAAGTGATAATATACGATAAAATCCAGGAAAGGTTCGATTTTTAGCATCATTGTTTTCTCATACATTTCTTTAAAATATGAAACAATATACTATAACACTTTCCCCAAGTTTACCATATACGATTACTTTACAGAAATGTTTGCTTATCAGCAACACTATAAATTGATGCAATAATACAGGATGTTTTTTTGTTTTCTTTTTTACCTTTTACCCTCGTTAACTTTTTTCTCCCAAGGTTTAGAGATTTAACGTCATACAATAAAATGTTCAGCTTTTCAAGCCCTTTCATTTGATATATGTATGGATGTGCTACAGCTTGGGTATGGCTTCCATACAAAAATGCCCCTTGTTCTTTTCATAGAAAACAGATTACCAAGCGCTGTAAGCAGAATGGTTTAAATAAATAAAACTTTAAATAAACATAAAAAATTAACTTAAATTTTCACTTCTGAAGAAATCTAACAAGAAATAATATGTAAACTTACAATGTTATACAAAGCCTCCTTCTGAATCTGTAGATGGTTCTCTATGCCGTATTGTTTGGTGTCCAACTTGCTCATCATCGCTTTTGAAGCTGGAAAAACAAACAGTGCTAAGTGGTAATATATATTGTATGGACAGATTTTATATTACTATTAGATATTAAAATAGAACTGTGTATAGTCAGGCCATGAAGCACGCAGAATTACATACATTGACACATGGCCACTTGTCTTCTTCACCGTATGAGTTGTAAAATCTACATGATCTGCGACCGCCGACCGGATTATGGTAAGAACAAATCTAAACTAAATAATAATTGATGTATTGTATTTTAACTAAAATTATTATGTTGTCTAAAAGAGGTCTTACGAAAGACTTAAAACTACGTAGGCACTAGGCTTGTTACCTTTCATCTGCATATGAAACAGTTTGTCATCATTCTTCAAGGCCGTCAGTTTCTGTTGCTCGAGGAAGGAGCAGTGCTGCGCGCGCTGCTGGTTCACCGTCAGCTGACGAGCGTAGTTCTCCTCGTCCTACGATATTATGAAGAATACTCCGTTTTAATTCTGATCTAAGAACTGACATCGACCAAAGAAAATATGTGCCATTGTATTACTATACCAGCCGGCCTAGCATGCGTACAACGAGATATCTCACTCTCGAGCGATATCGACAATATAACTATTGTCGATATCGAGATATATCTCTTTTTCCCTAACATGCGTACGTCGAGAGATAAATTTCTCGTTCGTAGACTAGCTTATACTCGATAAGATATGTCGATGATGCCATTTGAGATATATATTTTTATTAAAATAAGGGACACCGACAGACATTGCAAGCGTGTTTCTTTACCTTCCAAACCGTAGACGACAGACTACTCTTCTCATAATGTCAAAATCTCAACAAAACCCGATAAAAATATGTTGTCATGTTAGGGTTCGTAGACAAAAATAACACAGATTAAAAAAAACACAATTATTTTCTCGTGTCTGTCGTCAAAATTAGAGAAATTTTGACGACAGACACGAGAAAAAAAGTATGTCATGTTAGGGTCAATAGAGATGAAGAGACAAACCATGCAAACATCGAGAAAACATGTAGACAAAATTTTCTCGTTGTGCGCATGCTAGGCCGGCAGATGTTGCTAGCAATCGGATAGATACGAAAGTCGTTAGCGCACGGAAACCGTACATTTTCGGGAATCTGGTGTTTCATTTCCGGGATTCAAAGTATCTTCACGGTTCTCATCAAAATCAATTTAAGTATAATAAGTAAAATTTAAGTAACAGATAAAAATATAGACGCACTTTCGCATTTATTTTATGATGTTAATATTTTAAGTAATGATTGCGCAGCTACTGCATCAAAATTGGAAGCGTTATAGCAAGCAGCCCATACTGAGCTTTATTTTATAGAATTACGTTTAGATCTATAATTAAGAGCCTACTGTGAAAACGCTAGCCCCGCCTACACACAACGCTATCCTCCAATTGTGACACAATAATTCCATGAATCGTGCTCCCGGGCAATGTACACTTTAGGCTGCAGCTAATAGTGAACAATATCGCGTAACAACTGTTCCCGCATTATAGCACGAAAGTAAAGGTCGTAAGTCCCAAAACTGTTTTTTGATGATTACTTAAAAACTAAATACAATACTAATATTTCCGTTAGCTAAATATCAGATAAATATACAATGATTCAATAAATCTCAATTTCATTTGAGTCAATCATCTTCTGGGATCGTAATACTTATTAGAAAACACAGCAAAATTGCACAGCCCGCTCTTAAGTTAATACTTACATTTAAAATGTCCTCTAGTTCCTTGGCACGTTTGTCCGAGCTGCGCGTCTTGTCTGTAGAATCTTCCAGCTTTGCCTTCAATTCGTTTATCTGTAAATAATACAAAAGTAAAAAGTTTAACCCAACTTCTCATAATATTATGATATTATGTTATCTACGTTATTATTACGAATCTATAGACACATCTTTAGCAAAATCAAATCAGTAGTTTAGGCACTAATAGTAAACTGTCAAGATTATCTTCATCAACTTTGGCTTTGCCGTAATGGATTAAAAAATAAAAGTACTTACTTTTGTAGTCATGTTTTCCATAAAGATGTCCTTCTTATGTTGCGTGTCCATGATCTGTCTGTTCTCCATATTCAATTTTTCTATCGTCAATCTCATGTTACTGATCTCGCGTTGTAAAGATTGAATCTGCAAAATAAAATTTAAATGGATTATTTAAAAATACATTTTTAAGTCAGGTGCAATGTGAACTTACCCTTAGAGCTAGGAACCTGCACAGTGCACACTCATGTTAATTATGATATAGGCATCATTAAGACGGGTATATATGATAGCTCGTTTGCAGTAGGCAAAACATAGATTATGTGTACAATAACTAGCAATCATTATCACCGTCTGATCGCTCGATCTACCAATAAAGTATCGCCCTGTGACCGTCCCACCCCGCTGCTAAAAATACTGATTTCTCAACTACTGAGCACTCATATTCTACTATTAAATGTTACATGGCCTATCTATATTACTACTGCAGGCCTTCCAACCTCGCCATCAAGCGTCACATTATGCGCCTGTAGATCCCGTGCGTCTGCGCGTGCGCCGGCGAGCCGCACCGCCAGCGCCGCGCCGTCCGCCGCGCCCGCAGCGCTGTGCCCGCGCTGCTGCTCCAGAAACGCCTGCTGCTCGCGACACTGCTCCGACAGACGTGCTGCCTCCTGCTCTAGTACTGTGTAGTCCTGTGAATTAAGTATGTATATTGTATGTATTAGACGTTCTTAACTAACTGTGGAAGCCCCTCGTGGGATTAAACACGAATGCCTTACATGTTATTGTTTGATTAGTATACATTTGGAAGCGTTACCATCCGAGTACACTCTGCCCGCAAACTATTATACTAGCGTAATGTGAAAGTTTTTCAGTTTTTTTAACTCTAAAAGAGTATTTTTTGTAAAAAAAAAAACTCTTTCAGATCTGCTACTTTCACAGCGAACGCTATACACGGGACCCAATGACACCCTAAAGTATTATCACTGTGTTTTGTTACACCCTGTGTATCTCTTATATGTACTGTAATAATTACAAAACTATGTGGGTGACATAGCCCTTGCCCATGGCCATGGCTTCACCCGCTCACAGTATCCCACGAAAACCGAGATTACTGTAGTGAATATTTTAATTCAGAGCTTAAGCTACTACCATAACAAAATAAAACGCAAACAAAACGTCGTTTACCCATTCTAGTCTAAGCCACGAGAATAATCACAAATATACGCTTCGTGGTTCCGACTATAGATGGCACTTACCTCCCGCACGTGCCTAATCTCGTTGTCCCTCTGCCGCAGGTTTTCAACGGCGGCGGTCCACATCGCCATCATCTGCTTACGTTGCTCCATGCCGTCCGCCACCTGCAACACCAATAAAAAAATACGTGTGGCACTCGGGGACTGCCGCGGTAAAGCTTTTGCATAGCATTTTTTATCAACTTATACATAACTATGATTTGTATACAATTATAATTTGAAATACGTCTATAGTCAGGACAATTTAAGGTGGCACCAGCGGTTATTGACCTTTCTAGTCTAGGAGCTATGTAAAAAATACTCGCACTACATTCTATTAACATAAGAATAAAATTGAATTCTTGTAAAGAAACAGACTATTATAGTTTCATCGGAAAACGTCTTGGTAACTATTAGTATGATAATCTCCAACTATTTATCAGTTTGAAGTCATATAATTCATACTCTGTTCGTCGTGTATGTAAAATACGATATCACCCTTGTGTCTAAGCACACCATGCCGAAGTTACGCGGCCGAAGTTATGCGGCCGAAGTTTGGCATGATTACGTCAGCAATCTCAAACGCATCTATACTTAATATTATAAAGCGGAAGAGTTTGTTAGTTTGTTTGTTTGTTTGAACGCACTAATCTTAGGAACTACTGGTCGGATTTAAAAAATTCTTTCAGTGTTAGATAGCTCATTTATCGAGGAAGGCTATAGGCTATATTTTATCACGCTAAGACTAATAGGAGCGAAGAAATAGAGGAAAATGTGGAAAAAACGGGGGAAATTATTTGAAAGGGCTTATTTGAACGCGCTAATCTCAGGAATTACTGGTCCGATTTGAAAAATTCTTTCAGTGTTAGATAGCCCAGCTATCGAGGAAGGCTATAAGCTATATTTTATCATGCTAAGACTAATAGGAGCGAAGAAATAGAGGAAAATGTGGAAAAAACGGGGGAAATTATTTGAAAGGGCTTATTTGAACGCGCTAATCTCAGGAACTACTGGTCCGATTTGAAAAATTATTTCAGTGTTAGATAGCCCAGTCATCGAGGAAGGCTATAGGCTATATTTTATCACGCTAAGACTAATAGGAGCGAAGAAATAGAGGAAAATGTGGAAAAAACGGGGGAAATTATTTGAAAGGGCTTATCTCACGAACTACTAGAGCATTTTTTCTGTTATTTGGATCAGATAAGAAGTAGACCACGTGAAGGATCATAGGCTTTTTTTTGTGGACTAATTTTTCTGTGAAATATCTAATTTACGCGGGCGAAGCCGCGCGGAACGTCTAGTACAATATAACGCGACGTAATTTCGGCAAGGTGTATCATCGGCTACGAATAATAAAAACTAAGGAATCGTAACTCCCATACTATTACCGTTTTAAATTTGGTTCCTTTAGATCTGTCATGTAACGTCAGCCTAGTACCGCTCAAGGTCACCTAAATATTGCAAATGTATTGAAATGTGTACCTAAGGTACACTTTTTTGACAAGTATTGTGGAGCATGTTTTTTGACGGAGTTACTTTTCCTTAGTTTTTATTATTCGTAGATCATCGGTAATTTAAAATACATTGCAGGGGTAATCATGCGGAACTTCGGCCGTGTTTTTCCGGCCTAGTGTGTTTAGACATTAGTGTCTAAACACACTATGCCAAAGTTCCGCGGCGGAAATTCCGCATGATTACGTCAGCAATGTCAAACGCATACAAGATAACGCGACGTAATTTCGACATGGTGTGTCATCGGTAATTTAAAATACATTGCAGGCGGAATCATGAGGAAATTCCGCCGCGGAACTTCGGCATAGTGTGTTTAGATTAAAGCTGGGAACAAATTATCGGACGAACGTCCGCGGACGTTTTCATCAGATGCGGCTGACCAATACAAAATACACTAAACTGTGCACATTGTCTGACATAAGTCGCGGACGCGACCTTGAGCGTTCGGACGTCCGAACAGAATCTGGCTGGCCGGATGTTTTTGCATCCGCGGACGTCTGCCATTGACATATAGGTTAGGTCTGTGACGTCCGCGGATGAACCGTGCACATTGTTAAAGCGTCTCCCAGACAGACGCGGCCTGCGGTGGCGGTGGCGGTGGCGGTCAGTTGAATGGCTTGGCCGCGTGGCCGCGTGTGTCTGTATCGTTCCTAGAACTCTCAAGTTCCATCCAACTGACCGCCACCGCCACCGCCACCGCAGGCCGCGTCTGTCTGGGAGACGCTTTAGCCGCATCCATCAGCCGCGACTTACGGATGCGTCCGATAATTTTAGCTTTAGACACAAGACTAGAAACATCTGTCACTTCATTGTCAATCGCAGTTTGTATAGAAAACAATAAAAAAAAATGACGGAATATGACAAGTTTTTTGACAGAGAGTCAATGACCGCTACAAACAGAATCCCGCGATTTGAGAATAGTCGCACGCACATAAACACCGTGCCGAAGTCGGCACGGCAACGCCGCGCCGCACCGCTGCGCCGGTCGGGATCAGTACCGATCCCGACCGGCGCAGCGGGTGTTAGGTGTTTCGTTACGGAATTTCTTGATTCGGTCGCCGCGTTCAAAGCCCGCGATAAAAGCTATGCAATAGCTTAAAAAACATTAGTAATAGCTTAAAATTTAACGACACTTAGAGCGCTCTTCGCGTGCGGAGTCCACATGAAAGTTGCCCACATCCTATCATTTCAAAGATAGAGCCTCCGTGGTCCAGTGGTTTAGAGCGTGACTCTTGACTTGGAGGTCGTGGGTTCGATTCCCATGTTGGAAACGTATTATTTCCAAGTTTGTATCATTCTTCGTTATATTATATATCATTATATTATACTAGATGACGCCCGCAACTTCGTTGCGCCAAAATTCGTTTATCGCGCGGAAACACAAAACATTTTTCCGGGATAAAAAGTATCCTATGTCCTTTTCCGGGACTCAAAGTATCACCATACCAAATTTCAGCAAAATCGGTTCAGCGGTTTAGGCGTGAAGAGGTAACAGACAGACAGACACACTTTCGCATTTATAATATTAGTATGGATTATGTTATATATCATTCTCCGAAAACATTAACCAAATGTGAAATGTCGTAAAAACCAATGTTTTTTGATAAGGCGGTCATATAGCATTCAGCCAGGACCTTTGATTTTGGTCAATTTAACCGGTATGTTGTTCTAAACGATGTCGCCATAAAATGTTTTGACTGTAGAAATAAAAATATTTATACAGCAAATAACATTATCTTTGTCTGCCATGTGATGTTTCCAATATGCCACATAAAGACAAAAAAGCCTTGTATAATTATCCATTATGTTATTTTTTTTATGGCTATAAGATTTTTATATTCTTGAAAATGATATGAAACTTACAAAATCTTATTTACTGCCCTTACCTGAAAGGATATCCTCTCACATGCTCTCTCCTCTGCACTGAGGTTTGAAATAAGTTGGTGTAGTCTTTCTTGCATTTGATCATGTTCCAATTTCAACTTCTGCCTCTTTGTCTCTAAAGACTGTTAATAAAAAAAACAATGTAGCATGACTGGTTTTTAAAATAAATTGGAGAACTTTTTTTCCAGATTTTAAATAATAACAAATAATCCATATTACGAATTTCATCTTGCATTCAAAATTTAAGTGTTACAAGTTAACAAACAGACATACACACTTTTGCTTAAATTTAAAACAGACAGACCAATACACTTTCACATTCTTAATATTAGTATGGATATATTTTTACATACTTTAGCCTTGGACAGGTCTTGTTTAGTAAATTGTTCAATAGAAGAGATATCTTTTGCACTACTCTCAAGTGCAGTTCTCCACTCCTGCAGGACTCCCTTCTCCCCGCAAACCTCACCCTTAAGGCTGTCAGCTTTTTTCAACAGACCGGCAATTGAATCTGAAAATATTTATCTTTATAAGATTTTTTGTATAAAGGTTGCAGCCCTTTGTTAAATTGACAGGATTATAAGTTTTAATATTCTGTTTAGGTTTTTTATACTAAGTAGTAAAAAGTAAAGAAAAGAAAAAATATTGCATATTGTGTATGCAAATTGAATAATGTTTGTATAAATTTAATAATTATTCAAGTTACTTTGCACTCTATCAAGTCGGTCAGCAATATTGCTGGTTTGTTTGTTACAGCTGAGTATATCTCGCTCAAGGATGTCAGCCTCATTACTTGATAGTTGTCTAAGTTTAACCTCCTGCTCCAACTGCTGCTTGTGAGCGAACAGTAGTCGCTGAAAAAAAAAGTATTAGGTAAGGGTAATTACTAATTAGCATTTTTTGTGATTGATTTAATTGTTGCTTATACTTACCGTATTTTCTTGGTATTCTGTATGTACATAGTTCTTATAGTTGTCTAAGTCTGCGCGTTTTGTTTTATGTGCTGACAAACTTTCTTTGAGCTGCTGTATCTCATTTTGCCTGGAAAAGTAGAATGTAGAAATGTAATACTATATACACGCTACATATTTCAAATCTTGTATCTAGGACCAATATCTATATAAGACATCCGTAACAAGTTACCTGTTAATTAAAATTGATTCCAAATCCTGATTCTGTTGATTAGCTAATGGTATTCGTGTTCCTTCGCTCAATCCGAGTTCTTCTAGTAATTGAACCATAAAAGTCGGACGCTTCGAACCGACTACAGCCATTTTCCGTTTAGTAAATTTAGATAACACAAAATATGAAAGAAATTCTATTAAAAACACAAACAACTAAGTTGAAAAGGACAAATTAGTTTATAAATGTTTATTGGTTTCCAAGCAAGCGCTTTGTCCATCCTTTTCCCGCTACAAATTCAAATTTCTGTCATGGCATACTGCATAGACAACAATTTTTATCTTTTTGTAAGATAACTGATAAATGGCAAAATCATAATTTATGTTGACGTAACTTTAGTATACTAAAAAATGATAGAATAGTCTTTGGTATAAATTGGTAGAAAATAGAATGCAAATTTTTAACCCCCGACAAAAAAGAGGGGTATGTCGGGTAACGGGTGTTTGACGGATATGTCTGTCTGTCTGTATGTGTGTATCATACACACACTCTGTGTGAGTGTGTGTCTGTCCGTGGCATCAACCACTGCGATCGTAGCATTGACATAAGAAACTAAGATTGTAGCATCCAAGCTGGTCGACCAATTTCGATCTAGTTTTTTTTTTTTATTATTTATTGTTTTTATTTCTCACATATTTCAGAGTTATTGAGAAAATAGATTTTTTTTTACTTATATTATATTAACATAATATTATGAAGTTTAAGATTATTTTTGTGTGTTGTTGTACTAGCAGAAAACATAAATACTTAATATAAAACAATTTTACAATAATGTCCCATGGCTGCGGCCTTAAATACACAATAAATTTTCTTGAAATCTTGCCAAAAGAATAAACCGTGTAATCCTCTAAAAATAGCTCAGTAAGCGGTCAGTTTCATACAAGCGCTGATGTTTCCCGCTACCTACTGTAGCATTTTACTAAAACAATAATATCAATATGAGTGTAGATGCAGCCAGTTTGCCTTGTCCAATATGTTTACACACTGGTGTTTTTGATACAGTGCAATCATTGAAAGATAGATTGATATTTGTGTCCACGAATAACATAATGTGCCCAGTATGTCAAGAGGAAGTATCAGGTTTGGATAAACTTACGATTCATCTTTTTAGCCATGTGAAATTTTTAACAACTAAGGAACAGCCTTCGACAAATAATACTTGTAGAAATGACAGTCATTGCCATAAACGAGAGGAAAAATCCTCAGAACATACTAAGAAATCCAAGACGTCGTCTGTATCCAAAAATAAACCAATGAACAGAACAGCTTCGCCTGTGAAATATGTAAAAATATATCCAAAACTGCCTGTTGTTGCACTAAATACAGTGCCTCTGATAGACATATCTGCTGGAAAGAGTGATGGATGCTCGCCAAATAATCAACTATACTTATCCACGATTAAATCAGACACTGCGGTGGTGCAAACACATAAGTGCAATATATGTGGCCTACAATTTGTAGACGAAAACATATTAAATATGCACAAAAGCTTGGTCCATAATCTTGATGATAATTCAAGTCACACAGTTACTCGATATGACTGCCATTTATGCCCAAAGAACTTCAAAATGCGGGGCTCGTTAATGGTTCATTTAAGAGTGGCTCATTTCGGATTCTCTTCCAATAACTCGGGTGCAAATCAAAACGATAAATTAAAAGACAGCAACGAATATCTCCAATCAGAAAAAATAAATGATTTAGAAAGACAAGATGGGAAACAATGGCAGTGCGATGTTTGTCGCAAATGTTTTACCACAAAATATTTCTTAAAGAAGCATAAACGTCTTCATACAGGTTAATTATCGGTCTTACTATGTGAGGTAAATTCTAACTATCTACTAACAAGTTCTTCTCACGCTTAGGAACTCTAACACAACATTTTCAACCACAGGACTCAAGAAATAAAAATGTTTGTCAACTTTATAAATATTACGATTTTAGCGTGGTTTGATACAGCTGTTGAGTATCGTACCTTCGCTTGTACGTTTTCATATCGACATACATAACATATTTTCTATAATTTAATAATACAATAATAGCTTAATCATGATTTAACCATTATGATGATCAACCGCCAAAAGATTAACACGAAAACTAATATAATCTGCTTATTACAAGTAATTTTTGTACGAGAGACTTTAACTTTTCTACGAGACAACTTATAATTATAGCATAATATTATATTTGGTCAGGGAAATTCTAATGATTTGTTTATATATTTCAGGAGAGACGCCTTACGCATGCACTCAATGCAATAAAACGTTTACGTTTCAACAGTCCTACCATAAGCACCTACTGTATCACAATGACGAAAAACCACACACTTGTAGCTTTTGCGGCCGATCATTTAAGGAACTGTCAACTCTACATAATCATCAACGTATTCATACAGGAGAAAAACCTTTCGCTTGTGAATCTTGTGGTAAAATCTCAGGTTCTTTTTTTTCATTCATTAGTACCTATTATAATAGCAAGCTTTATTAATTAATGTACTTCTGAAATATGGCACTTTTTGTCAACAACGTATTTTTTGCATGACTTTCCTCAACCAAAGCTCAATATGGGTAGTCTTAAATTTTTATAACATATATTTTTCTAATTTTCAGGTAAATGTTTTAGACAAAGGGTGTCATACTTAGTACATAGAAGAATACACACAGGTGCTATGCCATACAAATGTACGTCGTGTAACAAAAGCTTTCGCTATAAAGTAAGTAACGAAATTCATTTTTGTTTTACAAAATATTTCAATGAAGTAATTGTTATGTGAATAAAATTATCATTCAAATGTTGTAGGTATCTCAAAGAACACATAAATGTCAAGCGCAACCTCCAGGTACTGTCGTAAGAAAAATTGAAGAGCTTGTTGAAAAACTCAAGAATAAAAGCATTGAGCATGGTGATAACAAGAGCAACGATGTCAATTTTATCGAAGTGTCAGAAGCCAATGCTGAACTAGTAAGAACTGGGGCAAAGTTATCACTGCAGGACATGGAGTCTGAAAATTTTACAATAATATCAGACGATTTCAATGAAAACATAGTATCTACCGTGGAATCAAGTAAACGTAATGATCAAAATCAAAATGTGATTCAAACTTTGGATGAGCTAATAGATTATATTCCAATGAATGAAAAAAGCATACCATCCCCTTCAGATATCCTGAAAAATTTATGTTTGACAAATAACGAAGATGTTATGAATAATGAGAAAATGTATTTTCAAGAAGAATTTAATTCGTTTTTATAGAATTATAGAATTATTTATAGAATTATTAAGATTAATAATGTTAAGGTTACTCAATATTAATAAATAATAAGATTAAAATACAATGTAATAATTACCTGCTGCCTACTACAATAAATAATTATTATTATCCTTACTCCTTAGGAGATAGGAATTTAGGATACATAAAATATAGTCTGTCAAAAAAGTGAAGAAATTAAAAAGTGGCAACATCGTAGTGTCATCCCTTAAAAATCAATCTAAGAAAAAAGGGATGACACTACGATGTTGCCACTTTTTAATTTCTTCACTTTCTTGACAGACTATACGTTCTCCGTTCCCGTAATAAGTAATAACTTAACATGTTTTCTATTTTATTAGATAATGTAAAAAATAAAATAAAAAAAGTGTTTTGCTATTTTCTACCATTTTTTTAGTTGCAAACACTCATCCTTAGTCTATGGTTCTGATTTTGTATCTGTGGTATGACATTGACAGTTGAATTTATTTTCTGCATTTTCTACTTTTTGACATTTCTGAAAACAAGCTCTTCAATGGTGTCAGCCAGCTGTTTTTATTCTGAGTGCATTTGAAAACTTGCGAAAATCAATATGGATCAAAATTGAAAAGTGACAATATTGCTCTGAACTGTGTCGTTGGACGAACTAACTGTTTATTTGTATATTGCAAAATTATAAAGTGTTGCGTTGTATCGTCGTTTCTGAATTCGTCATTTTACTGTACAGTTACACTGCCGTGAAGCAATTTATTACGTCGTATTTTATTTCTGGTGTGATGCTGAATATTTGAGTCCACTACGAGAAGTATTTTACATCGTATCGATTGGAAGTTTTCCGGATATATGTAAGTATTCTATTTTTTAATACATACTGCTCGATTACGAAAATTTATGTAATAATAACATGTGAGCTGTTTACGATTTATTTCTGGAACGTAATATCCATATGATAATGTTTACATCCGTTTACAACTTCTAGTGATTTTTTTACTAACATTCAATACAACTAAATCTGTATTCTGCAGCAATGGTGATTTTGCTAACTTAAAGTAAACAAAGGTCGTATGTATACATCCATTTTAAGTACTTTACCTTCCTTTGTTACATTGGAGTCTTGCATTGAAATTGACAAAGCCTAGCATATATAAGTGCAGGTCATCACGTAATTTGCTGGTGTTGGTTAATTACTGTCTGTAGAATAATAATTTATAATTAATTATATGTAAAATGCTGATTCATAATGTATGACACATTAAAATTTTATACGTGGGAGAGCTATGCTTCGGCACGAATGGGCCGGCTCGACCGGAGAAATACCACGTTCTCACAGAAAACCGGTGTGAAACAGCGCTTGCGCTGTGTTTCGCCGAGTGAGTGAGTTTACTGGAGGCCCAATCCCCTACTCTATTCCCTTCCTTTCCCTCCCCTATTCCGTTCTCTTCCCATCCCTACTCTCCCCTATTACCCTATTCCCTCTTAAAAGGCCGGCAACACACCTGCAGCTCTTCTGATGCTGCTAGTGACCATGGGCGACGGAAGTTGCTTTCCATCAGGTGACCCGTTTGCTCGTTTGCCCCCTTATTTCATAAAAAAAAATATATATATTAGAATTGATCATCAAAATTTTGCAGCATAATATGATTAGGTATGTTAGAGTTTTTTTATTATAAATTTTATATACCTTTACTAATACAATATTTTGTCCTTGTGTGATACATTTCGAAAAGTAACTCAACAGCCTAGTAAGAACATTGTTTAACTATAACATACATATATAATACACATATTTTGTTGGGTCTTTTATTAATATGGATGATAAATTATTATTATAATATGTATACTGTTGCTTGTTATGCTATATTGAATTTGTAATCGATCGATCGTGGGAATCACAGACACAAAAGATATTCAATTGTTATGTGGCACCCAGGTTCTGCTTGGGAGTTGATGGGATGTGGCCTTTCCATATATAATTATTGCTCATATTCAGTTTCATTTCAGTCAACACTAATTAAAACACAATTTTTCATGCACTTTTTCCACTATATTAAGAAATTATTATAAATTTTAACAAATTACCTATGTAGGTAATTTGTTAAAATTTATAATAATTTCTTAACATAGTGGAAAAAGTGCACGAAAAATTGTGTTTTAATCCTTTGATCGTGGATTCTTGGAAATGCTATTGTATTCTATTGTTGAGCACTGGTGCTCGTATGGGGCTTGATAGGTAATTAGTGTTCAACATGAATTTCCACCAAGAACAACAGTACAATTAATTACATATCATTTCAGTCATAATATTGTGAGTGCTACCGGCTAAGGTTCACAAACCTACCCCAATTTTTTGGTGCTCACATGGGTTGAGGAAGGATGTTTTGGGTGAGAAAAACCTCCTCGTGCCACTTTCACCCCCTACACTTTTTTTTTTTTAATTTTTACTTTTAATTTTTATCTAAAATTAGGAATTTTGAAATAATTAGGAATTTTGTTAATTTTTATTTTTAATTTTTATCTAAAAACCCAAGGTTCACATTGTTAAACAAAATTGCAATTTTAGTCCTTCACTCTCAACAGTCTAGTAATGCCTCGGAGTTACTCGGAAACACTATGCAAATTGTCGAGAATAGATGATGTAGCCTCAAAATTCCGAAAATTTCAAAGGTGAGTAGCTCCAAACTGGGGGGTTTTTCAGTGTGGGGTTGGTACGGGGGGTGTTTACCCCTCCTCCCCTCACCCCCGCTCCCCATTAATTTTGGGGTAGGTTTCCGAACTTTTACCGTGCTACCAACAACTTTGTAGTCATGTGGGCAATCATGATTGCCTACCATGTCTCAAGGTTGAGTGGGACTAAGGGGCGAGTACTGGCTGACGCGGAGGAAGCCCCGATAACTGTTATGTCCCAAGCATGCAGCGGGAATAGTCTTGTGATTCAGGGGACTATTAATAGGATGTATTGCAAAATGACTCTAGACACAGGAGCCTCTAGAACAGTGGTTCTTAACCGGTGGTCTGCGGACCACTGGTGGTCCCTGAAGGCATTCTAAGTGGTCCGCGAAGCCATCCTAATAATACATGAGAATTCAGAAGTTAGTAAAGAGTGAAATCTACAAACTGAAGGTCAGTTTATAGTCGACACGGACGCAAGCAACACGGCCATTGGAGGAGTGTTATCTCAAAAACAGGGTGAAAGAGAAGTTGTGATTGCATATTTCAGCAAATCTTTATCTAAGCCAGAGAGCAACTACTGTGTGACAAGAAGAGAACTCATGGCTGTTGTAAAGACGCTACAACATTTCAGCAAATATCTCATCGGCAGACAGTTTTTACTGCGAACTGATCACGCAGCCTTGAAGTGGCTACTGCAATTCAAGAACCCAGAAGGTCAAGTAGCTCAATGGATTGAACAGCTCCAGGAGTATGACTTCAAGACGGAACCTTTCGGGAGGTCATCTAGGTGTCAAGAGGACATTAACAAAAGTGCAAGAACGATTCTACTGGTTGCATTGTCGAGATGATGTACAGGATTGGTGCCGCAAATGTTCTACTTGCGCTATTCTATGCTTGCGCTGCAGTGAAGGGAACACAGACCAGGAGCCATGGGAACCTGCGGTTGTATTACGTTGGCGCAACGAATTGCAGTTGACGTAGCTGGGCCATTTCCTGTAACGGAATCGGGAAACAAGTATTTTATGGTCGTCATGGACTACTTCACGTAACAAGTGTTCGCCATACCAAACCAAGAAGCTACAACAGTCGCTTCTAAGTTAGTCGAAGAAGTGATATCTCGCTTTGGTGTGCCTCTAGAAATCCATTCTGACCAGGGCAGGAATTTCGAATCGCAGGTCTTCCAGGAAGTGTGCATCATTTTGGGCATGCATAAGACGAGGACCACCGCGTACCATCCACAGTCTAATGGAATGGTTAAGAGATTTAATCAGACCCTTGAGAGGCATTTGGCGAAATTGGTAGACGACAAACAAATGGACTGGGACAAGTATCCACTCTTCCTTCTGTCGTACCGTACCGCTGAGCATGAGAGCATGAAAGCTACCCCGGCGTATGTCAATTACGGTAGAGAACTAAGAGTTCCAGTAGACCTATTGACAGGAGGGTCACCGGAGGAACCAAAGACCGTACAAGACTATGTCTGCGATTTAAGGGAAAAAATGCGCTATATGCACGCCATGGTTCGGGAAAACGGGTTACAGTCAAGAGAGAACATGAAAACCAGATACGACCGGAAGTCGAACACGAGCGGCTTCGAGGAAGGGTCACTGGTGTGGCTGCATAACCCAACTCGCCGGAAAGGGAAATCTCCAAAGTTGCAGACCAAGTGGGACCGTCCATATAAAGTGGTTACCCGATTGAACGATGTGACTTATAGGATTCAAAAGCAACCAAGAGGGACATTCAAAGTGGTACACATAGACCGTCTGGCGCGTTACCATGGCAGTAACAATGATGCTCGGGACGAGCATCTCTAAGAGGGAAGTAGTGTAGTAGTGTTACACACAGTGCCATCTAGCATCAACCAATGGAATCACTTGGGGACATAGACAATGTGAACCCCCCTACTCAATCCTAAATGGCGTTAGGTGCGCTAGTACTTGCGCGAATTTTGTAGAAACATTCCACACTTCTTTACGCGATTCGGGAACTTTCTAGAAAGGAACTTACTGGAACTCGTCTCGGCCCATACAAATAGCCGCAGGTAGACGAGCCAGTCAATCAGTTCAGTTTGAGCGATCTTCAAGGCGACTTCGGAGTGAAAACAAGTGATCTTGTGATACCTACGACTTGGCTACGACCTAGGACAGTGATAGTGCTTTGTGTTTTGGACCTAGTGCCTTGTGTTAGACCTAGTGCTAGTAATTAAAGTCTTGAGAAGAGTCAGCAGGTCTTTCTCTCCAAATCCAACGAACCCTAGCACGTAACAATATTATCCAACTGACTATATGGCATAAGGCCATATCTAAGCCAGTTGGATTATATTGCCAGAGAAAATGAATATCTGCAGCTGTTAAAATCAATAAAATATGCTAGGCAGCTAGCTAATACCACAGAATAGATTGCTAATACGGAGTGTATTAGCTAGCTGCCTAGCATATTTTATTCTTATACAGTCAGGAGTATGTTATACAAGGAATAAAGATAAAAGAAGTACTTTAAATGATGCTTCCAACTAACGAAATATGCAATTTAAGGTCAATGTTGTTTGGTGTGAAACTTTTGGGGCATTTAAATTCTGACTTCTTTTTATTTGACTCTCGAAAAAAGGTTCTATGTTCGGCTGTAGATATTTTAAATTTCACAACAAAAAAAACTTTTTTTAAGTATAGGTACAAATAAATGGTACCATTTGTATACTTGAAAAAATTTTTTTTTTTCAAGTATACAAATGGTAAAAACAAATTTCCAGGATGTAAGAAAGTCAGTTACTACTTCCTTCGTAAATTTCGCGGCGCGGTGGACAAACAAAATAATAATAATATAAGATAGTGAATTGCTACTTCGGAAAGAGCTTTCCTCGTGAGGATGTAAAATGAGCCTGCCTCAAGCTAGATGTATTGTAATTTGTAAAACGTAACATTACTCGAAATACGTATAGCTTTACTTAATGACAATGAAAAAGTTAGGTACTTAATTTAGTAAAACTCACTTCAAATTCAAAAATTCAATCTTCAAAATTAATTCCGCGTATGAGCTCCCTGAGCTTCACAATATAAACCATGGAACAACAATGGAGCAAATCTGTATCGATCGGTCGCAGTCACCAGGCCTAGCCTACACCTTGGTTGTATGCACACATTACGAGCTCATACATATTTTATGGACGTTACAATCTTACATCTGCAACGCTTATACAATATAAACTCACATAAGACGGCTATGTCGGCTATCTATCGCTAATATAGGGATTCTGCTCTCCCGTGTTTCCATAGAACTAGGTAATTGACCGTAATTGTTAGTTCCCTGAAACATGTATGTGGAATCCATAGCCGGAAAATGTAGTTGCAAAATACCCTTGACTACCTGAGGGGATTGATTAGCATTTCTTGCCAAATTGATGATCCCTGTTATAGGTAATGCCATTGCTGAGTAACGGTCGCAGTTTGCACGCGATAACATAAAGCTGTAAGCCTTTTGTTTCTATACGGAAACACTTGCTGTAATATTCTGTCATGAAATTCTAAAGACAAACAATATCTACATGAAACAAACCCACCACGACCTCCTTCTCTCTCCTCTCCATGCCGAGAACAGTGGATCCGAACAATGGACGGTGAATGATCTTCTCACTCTCACGTATAAACGATTCCCACAAGAGAGACGATTCCTCTCGAGAATTCTAAGCTTCCGTCTTGAACTCTTGAAGCAAAGAAAACATTTAAAAGCCCTTAAAGCCCGTGTCGCAAAGGCATAAACGAGCTTGTATGTGTTACTTACAAATTATGCACCTGACCTAGATGTTACTTAAATTGGCGCATGAAAATGAGTCACAATACGCGAATAATGCGAATTTATTAAGTCCATGTGTACAATCGAATATAATATAATATATCTAGGTATTTATTTAAACGGCAAATAACTTATTTACTTGGTCATTAAAGCTACGGGGCTTCACGCGAAAGCGGGATTTTTCTCGTCTCGTCTCGTTCTCATCTCGCTTTTTCGAGACGAGACGAGACGAGACGTTTTGGAAAATATGGGCAATACCGAGACCACATAACGGCAACCCGAGAGTCTCATTATAGGGTCTCGTTAATTTTTTTTTAATGAAGATTTTATTCGAAAAATCAGAAAATGTCCTCTTAGAAAACAATAGGTATATTTTACAAAATATGAAATCTGGTAACCATCTATGAAATATTTTTTTGTAAATAATTAAAAAAGAAATCAATAACAGAGTATGATTTTTCCACATTTTTACTTCAACTTGTTAACGCTTCTTATAGTAACCCATCTCTTATCGGTACGGACCGGACCGGACGGTATGTTGTAATTTGTACTTCTTCTTCTTCTTCTTTTAAAAATGGCCGACTCGGTGAGTTGCCAATGTCAGAGTGGCTCGAAAGACTTTGCTCTATGTAGTGAAGGTCTGGTGAAGTAACAAGTGTACGATTACAAAACAAAATTACCTACATATTTATAGGAGTTGATTGACCTAAAACAAACAAACACAAACACAAATGTTAGTAGACATAATTTGTACTTACTGCTTGGCAAAGAAGAGTGACGCGGTGACAGCTGGAACTTAGAGTTTTTATTTATGACAACACTACATTACTTGTCAACTCTAGTATAAATTGTGTCAAAAGCGAAGCATAGGGTTGCCTGTATAGAAAAGCGCCCTCATTTAAGGCCATCCCCCGAGACATTTTACGCGTTGCCGAGATCGCACAAAAATCCTATTTTTTTACTTATCTTAGTTCAAAATTGATCTAAAAAAATATTAAAATGAAATTGTCTATCTATTGTCGTGTGTTTCAAATAAACGTAATTTGTAAATACTAGGGAGATGCTGAAAGTATGCTTCAATTTTAAAAAATTGGTATTACTTTGGAAGCTAATATCATAAGTATAATAAACAAAAATAGAAAATTTAAAACGGGGAAAGGAATGTTGATATACTGAAGACTATTGCTGTATTTTTATTATAACTTTGTAGCTTTCAAATTATGAGTTTATAAGGCTCTAAATACGGTAAATTACGGAATCTCCGTAGGGGGATGCCCTTAATCCACACTCTTCTTTGCCAAGCTGTAAATGAAACCTTGAAATGGCACAAATTCAGATCTAGACATTTCCGATGATACTAAATTTATTTATAAAAATGCATTTTATCATATAGATACGCTTGTCATAAAATATTCCTTATTCTCTTAATTGACAACATTTCAAAAATTTTTTGTACTTGTTTTATGACGAAATATAAAAGTAGGGGTTAAATTAGGGGACCCATATTTTTTATTTTTGAAAATGTGGTCATTTTCATTTATAAAATTTGGTTTTTAATTCTGGTCATTCTAAAATGACTTAAGCGCCAAATGACGTCATTGGTACGGTTGAACAACAA
Source organism: Cyaniris semiargus (assembly GCA_905187585.1). NCBI lineage: Eukaryota > Metazoa > Arthropoda > Insecta > Lepidoptera > Lycaenidae > Cyaniris > Cyaniris semiargus. The sequence continues at coordinate 6,568,331 of LR994554.1, read as the reverse complement.
AATACCTTTGCACGTCATATCTGATTTCTTAAAAACAAACTGTCAGTACTGTCACTGACTTTGTGGTACTTTCCTTGGAGGTTATTGAATACGTTACGTTACGGTTTTTAGGTTTTATCCTACAAGCAAAGGTGTGTATCGTATTCTGCCGTACCAATGACGTCACAAGTGGATTTTTCGTTTTATTTTTTTTTCTCGGAAATTAATAATTAAAAAATCTGTAATTTTTTTTTAGGACTTCGGAAATAAAAACAAAGAAATGGTATTTTTTTATTTTTGATGATTAATTAAATGAAATGTTGTCAATTATATAGAAATAGATCATTTTTTACAATTAGGCGAGACGAGACGAGACAACTGGTAACGAGACGAGACCGAGACTTGAACGAGACTTAATTTTTTGAGGATTGACGAGACCGAGACGAGATTTATGTTACTCTCGCTTACTCTCGTCTCATGTGAAGCCCTAATTAAAGCAACCTCTCTAGACTGTAGACTGACTCAGGTAAGTATTTATCAGAGAGCACTGAGAGAGAACTGGGTACATACACAGGGGTAAGGAACTAAGGAATAAAATTTTTGGAACGAAGTTCCTTATCGCTCGTTGCGAAAGGAGGCTAGACGGAAAAAGTTGTAACGACAAATTTTTATTAGTTCCTGCGCTGTAGGAGCAGAGGGTGTTGATAGTATTCCTTGGCGTCGACTAGATGTCGTTTTTTGAGAATAAACAGCGACATCTACCGGACGTTTAAATAAACTTTATTACAATTCCACAAAAGTGTCGTTAGTATTCCTAGGCGTCAACTAGATGGCGTTTTTTTTTATTTTTTTATAACTTCGTTCCATCCGGGTGTCCCTTGACACCTCTCAAGTTTTAAGTATGTACATTGTGCAGCTGCTTCCCTTATGCCGCCTCTCCACATAGGCAAGCGCATTCGCAAACGCGCTGGCGGTGCGCTTGCCAACGCGCTTGTGAGTAATCCACACATTGGAAGGTCGTTCAGTATGCTTTGGTTCGGGCCAATGTGCGGAGGGATTCAAAATGGATGTTGAGTCGCTAACAGCTGCAGCTGTATATTTATTCACAGCTTATAATTACTTTGTAATGTGTACAAGAAATGGGTTTTAAATGGTATTCTCGAAATAAAAATAGTAAAAGCCGTGAAAACGTAACAGACAAAGAAATAAACTCACTTTCACATTTATAATAAGTATAAAAATACTAATTACATCGTGAGGAAATAAAAACATCGTGAGAAAAAAGGATGTCCAAGAACCTTATTTTTTTAGCACTTTTGATACGTTTCCAAAATTTTTATTTTTATGGTACTTATTTTTTTGGTTCTACAGGCAGTTTTCACTCTGATAGAGCTCAATAAATTTAAATGTTTCGTATATCCTCATACTGTTCGCCATTTCGTCAAGTTAGGTGCTAATTCGCCGCAAGAAGAAAACAATATGCACTCTTGATCGCTGCTCCGGGCACACTGATCGCGCGGCCAATGTGTGGATAGTGCGCAAAGCTTGCGACAACTGTCCTTTGATGTTTCCGACACCGCGCGGCAAGCTCGCAAGCGCGCCGGCCAACGTTCAAATACCTACCGCCAATGCGCCAACGCCCGTTCTACACATTGGGCCAATGGCTGGGCCAGCGCGCTTGCCAACGCGTTTGCCTATGTGAAGTGCCGGCATTAGGTGGACTAGAAATGTAACTTAGATTCCAGTAACGTAATTTCCTTAATTTTCATCACGTTTAATACTTACCTTCGAGTTTGTTTGGGTTGTAAACGAAGCAAGTCTGGTATAGCATCTCCTTTTATTCCTCATAGTTTGTTCCAACCTTCTTCAATCTTCAATATTAGATGCATTGCAAAGAGGTGAGATCTCTTGATAGTTTCAGATCCATATACCAAATAAAACTCGGAAGATTTAAAATGCTAGAAAGATCAGGATGCGTACCCTTTGCACATGGAATTTTCTGTATTTTTGCATAATGCCTTGAGATATTATACTGATGTTAATTTGTTTAAAACCCTTTCAGTTTGTTCGTATGGCAAATAGCAATTTACGTGCACATGATGAAATGGTGAAACCGCGTCACTATCGACGACAATTTTCCATTAGGTAGGAGTCTGTACATAATACGAATTTAGTTAGCTATGTCGCAGAGTGTAGCTCGTGACGCAAACGCATTGTAATCAGAACGTGTACTGATTTTATGTTTTCCTTGATTGCGTTTTTTACTGACTTTGGTAAGTTATTTTTAATCCGTTCTAAATTCTTTAATTTTCTGCTCACATTTATGGTTTTCTTAAGGGGTTTCCATGTGCTTCCTACATTCTTTAACAAAATAGGGATGCGAATAGACCTGAGAATTTCTACCATCGAATGGCTCAATGTTCTCCTTGAGGCCGAGTCTCATCGCCAACATAATACCTATACGCGTCGGTAAATTGCATAACATAATACAAATATTATGTATTTTCCTCACCTATCTTCCACGAGCTGCAGTACAATATTGCGCTTTTTTAACCTGGCATTCGATAAAAATAGCCGCAACATTACCTGTCTCTCTCGAACATCGGAAAATATTGTACCACTAGCAGAGACTGATAAATATAAACCTCCGACCTCCCAAGTTTCATGGATCGTTGCTGTCTGCTTTGTGTATGAAGTACGTTTATTCGTCGTCTAGTCGTTACTCGTTATTTAGATTGAAGAGAACTACAGTTAAATTCGACGGGCCCGCTGGAATTTTTAGAATAATGTAAAGAATTCAAAAACGTACCCAAATACATAGTTTTTTACCTGAAAGTGGCGTTATTTGTATGAAAAGAATGTGAAACCATATACTTTCTTCACTACGCGGACGCTGTATGAATCTATAAAACGCACCAGTACACCTAATGAGATACAGCTTCGTCCCACTTACGCAAATTGCGTAACGACCCTAGACTTGAACTGAATTTTGCAATCATGTTGCTAGATGTAATAGTTTGCAGCTAAAAAGTTATCGATTTTATATTGATTTTCACGATGTATATGCTTAAAACCTATTTTAAGCTAGGGAACATTTTCGCAACTTCTAATGAGGTTCCACATGACAAGACATCTAACTATGTATGTTCATTGTTTTAAAAAGTATCACTCCCAGAGTCTCAGGCCCCAGGTTCGCCCTTCCAAAACGCAAAAACGTCACGTCCGGTTGGCTTGACTGTTGACTAAACATAATTTATTCCAAGGGATCCTCCCAATTTCCAAATGCTGTGATATGGTATTCTGGTTTCATAAGGGGCTTTAGTGTTGCTGTAACTTTTATATGTGAAAAAACTGCAAGACGTATTTTGAATTCCTCCAGCTAGAGTGTCATGAATCATGATAAATCTGCGCATAAGCAGCCTAACTTATTTTTCTCTTTCAAGATTGAGTTTATTTAACAACTGGTAATTTGGAGCTATAATAATAATAATTTTAGTCGATAAGACCAACAAATTGGTCAGAAGTGTTACGCAAGAGGTAGAAACGGTTGGCCCAAAACCTTTGGCTACGGTTCCGACGAGTTGCAACATCGGAAGCTTTCTCCCTGTTTATCTTATGTACTTACAAAGTTACGCTTTCATCAACTTGCTTATAAATACAACAAGCTAATTATATTCAAAATAATAATCGATAGCTAATAGATAGATATGATAGGAAATGTATCAAATTGTGATAGAGCCCAAGTTTGTCATTAAGGTACATTTGTTTCGAGGGCTTCATTGCCATATTTTCAGCCCACGTATTTTTAAACTAAATGGTTAATTTAGCTCAACTTTTTGAAAACTAAACTAGATTTCCGTTCCTTCATAAAATATGTAAATTAAATATGTGTTTACGAGGAGGATTTTAGATTTATTTAACAACGTTGTTAATTTTATTGCGATACGACACGCTCAGATCTAGTAACATATTTTCTTTGTTCTTCGGTTGCTTCTCACTGCATTTAGGTCAGCTTATGTTATACACCTACATCGTGTTTTATTTGCGTTTATGTTACGTTAAATAACGTATATCATTGTGTTGCCCGGGCCTGTTTATTTATTACGATATTTGACCTGCATAGTAAGGGCAGAGGGCGTTGATAGTATTCCTGGGCGTCAATAGATAGCGTTTTTTTTTAATAATTTTTTTGAGTGAGATATGTATACAGGTTTTTTGAACATAAGAAATAACTTCGTTCCATTCGGGTGTCCCTTGACACCTCTCAAGTTTTTTTCCAAGATAGGACTTGTCTCTTCAATGGGAAAGTATTGGTTTTGATTTAGAAAAAAACTGGAGATTTTGATATAAGATTAAATAAAACAAATCACCTAAGCTACGGTGAAATAGAACGACTACTTGAATAATAATCTGAACTCATTTTAGGTTTCAGTTTCTATATTGAATTGTCCGTTCCCCTGCCTTCAATATAAAAGATCTACCTCCAAATCCGGAAAATAAAGGAGGGATAATATTGAAAGCTAGCTGCGACGGTTCCGTGTAAATACAAGCGAAATCGATATTAAAACCGGTCAAGTGTTTGGGGCCATGTAAACAGGGATTAACTGGGTTGTAAATTTCTTGAAAACGCCTCTCTTTCAGAAGTAGATCGTAATAAAAATAATCTTGTTGTTAATTAATATTACGAAGCAATTATGGAGTGTGATTAAGAACCATTTTGTTGTAACCATAAAATCGATATGGAGCGCGGAAGGACCTCTATTTATAGAGCACGGCGGACGGACTCGAATAGATTTTATATAGCTCGCTACATAGTACATACTGCATGTTCAAAAATCGATTGGGGCACAGCGAAAGGTAAATCGTAGACTCGTAGTCCTTTATTCCCCTTTGCCAGTGTGGACCGAATTCGTACGATCCGAACTGTACAAAATCGATGCTCCGATGCAATCTGAAATGGATTCGTATGGACTATGGAGTGCAACGATCGATTATAAATTATTCGTTCGCCTCGCTCGCCGTATTGTTTATATCGGGACAGGGCGGCGGACCAGCGCGGTTTGTTGATCGTGTGACCTTGCCTTTGGTGTGGGAACAGGTTTGAGACCACTTGACTGCGAACTGCACTTTTATTTTTTGAACGGCTTATTAGTCTCAGAGGCTGATAAAAAACCTCAAACAGACTTTCTACTCCCTCGGCGCAAAAAATAACAGGCGCTACCGAAAACAAAAATAAGCTTTTAGAAAGTTATAACGAAGTCCCTTAAATAAAGAGTTTTTAAAGGAGCTACATTAATAAATTTATCTGTAATGGTTTAAAATAATTTTATAAAAAATTCCATATTAAAACAAAGTAGAAAGAGGAGAAAAGGGGAAATGGTGGGACAAACTTTGACCATAAATCATAATAAAGGTACCAGTAGCCTTAAGTCCAACGACTTCGTTCTACGTTACACTGTTTACATCACAAGTTCTTGTATTTGAAAAATGAAAAGTTTTTGACATTTTATTACTTATGACTCTAAAGTCTAGACATGGCTTAAAACCAATTTTAACATCGATGTAGGCCTGTATAAATAGTCAGTACTTAAGGGCCTTCCCCTACGGAGATTCCGTAATTTACCGTATTTAGAGCCTTATAAACTCATAATTTGAAAGCTACAAAGTTATAATAAAAATATAGCAATAATCTTCAGTATATCAACATTCCTTTCCCCGTTTTAAATTTTCTATTTTTGTTTATTATACTTATGATATTAGCTTCCAAAGTAATACCAATTTATTAAAATTGAAGCATTCTTTCAGCATCTCCCTAGTATTTACAAATTACGTTTATTTGAAACACACGACAATAGATAGACAATTTCATTAACTACATATTCCCCGTTTTAATTTTTTTTTAGATAATTTTTGAACTAAGATAATTAAAACAAATAATGGCTAATTTTCGAAGCGATTTTAACCAATACGGAATTAATCTTTATTCAATTAAATACATTGTTGATTTAATATAGATTAATATGGTCCTTTACAGCATATGATTTAAATGAATATTTTCGAAGATATTACAGTTTAAAAATTGCGGGACATAGCTTTTGCGGCGGTACCGGCCAATGCGGGCCACGAGTAGTAATGAATATACTTAAGGGCCATCCCCTACGGAGATTTCGTAATTTACCGTATTTAGAGCCTTATCTATACTAATATTATAAAGCGGAAGAGTTTGTTAGTTTGTTTGTTTGTTTGTTTGAACGCGCTAATCTCAGGAACTACTGGTCCGATTTGAAAAATTCTTTCAGTGTTAGATAGTCCATTTATTGAGGAAGGCTATAGGCTATATTTTATCACGCTAAGACTAATAGGAGCGAAGAAATAGAGGAAAATGTGGAAAAAACGGGGGGAAATTATTTGAAAAGGCTTATTTGAACGCGCTAATCTCAGGAACTACTGGTCCGATTTGAAAAATTCTTTCAATGTTAGATAGCCCATTTGTCGAGGAAGGCTATAGGCTATATTTTATCACGCTAAGACTAATAGGAGCGAAGAAATAGAAGAAAATGTGGAAAAAACGGGAGAAATTATTTGAAAGGGCTTATCTCACGAACTACTAGAGAAATTTTTCTGTTATTTGGGTCAGATAAGAAGTAGACCACGTGAAGGATCATAGGCTATTTTTTGTAGACTGATTTGTCTGTGAAATATCTAATTTACGCGGGCGAAGCAGCGCGGAACGTCTAGTAAACTCATAATTTGAAAGCTACAAAGTACAAAGTTATAATAAAAATACAGCAATAATCTTCAGTATATCAACATTCCTTTCCCCGTTTTAATTTTTTTTTTTTTATTATACTCTTGATAATAGCTTCCAAAGTAATACCAATTTATTAAAATTGAAGGATACTTTCAGCATCTCTCTAGTATTTACAAATTACGTTTATTTGAAGCACACGACAATAGATAGACAATTTCATTAACTACATATTCCCCGTTTTAATTTTTTTTTAGATCAATTTTGATTCAAAGTAAAAAAAAAAGGATTTTTGTGCGATCTCGGCAACGCGTCAAATGTATGGTCAAGGTCGTTTGCTCGGGGGATGGCCTTAAATCAAAACTACTGAATCGATTTCAATCATTTTTCGGTGAGTGACATAGGCTATATATTTTATACTCGTGCGAAGCCGGGGCGGGTCGCTAGTTATGTATAAAATGTATTTAAAAGGTCCAAGGCGTGGTGGACTTACAGTAGATTATGAGAAAATGTTAACTTTGTGCGCGAAAAAATTATGAAAGCGACAAAGGATATGGGTGACAGGCCCAGACGACCCTAATAATTATTGTAATAAAAAAAAACCATCGATGTAGAATATTGCACGGTCATCATATTATTATTAATTTTTGTTGTGCATAGCAGACTTAGCAGTGTATATTTTCCTTTCAGAATTCAATATACTTACCTAAACAGAATGTGCATATCGATATGAGATGTGATCTGTTAATTTGCAGGGGTTTTAATGGAGGGTCGGTGGGAGGTCGTTGACCCGGCAGGACTCCGGCGGGGGCGCGGGCATTGGGCCGGTCGTTCCCCTCGCTGCACCGTGGTGTACAGATTGATTTTGTTATACCCGCACCAGGCTATGCTCGTCTGTTAGCGTTGCGAAACACTTCGATAAAGACCCACTGTGATGTTTCATAGGAATTATTGATTGTATAAGCCTAGGGTTAGGTAGATTGTCAGGTAAATGTTTTAGGTCAAACATGTAGTCGGAAACAAGGTTCATGAATGATATTCTTAAATTTTGCAATACATAATTTTAATTACTAATTAAGGCCAGGTAGTCCCTAAAATTAGCAGGTCGATGTCTGTCAGTACGAATATCGACGTTATGCACATTAAAATTATAACATTCATATCAGCGCGCCTTGTACAGTGGCGGTTACGACTTACGACGCTCGCCGCGTCCTTGATAGGGCGAAATAGGAGAAAATTATACTTTTCACTTAGATAAAGACTAAAATGCAAAATGTAACCACATATTATTCTTCTTTAAGTTATGCGCTTTTCGTAGATATGATTTTTGAAAGTAAGGGCGAAGCCAAACGAGCGTAATTTGTAAGTTGTGACTTGTGAGTCGAAGAATTTCGGTTCGGCAGAATTCTGCTGCATTCAGTTTCATACAAAAGTCCTGTTTGATTCACACGAGCGTAATTTTGTGAGTCATGATTTGTATGGAAAGATATTTACGCGGCAGAAATTCTGCGACTCACAACTCGCAAATTACGCTCGTGTGGCTTCACCCTAAAATGATAGATAAGCTTCATGAAAAATAAGTCTATCACAAAATATTCGAATTTAGCCTCCTCTTCGGAGTTGTTTTTGAGTGAAGTTTTCAATATTATATTTCGAACCACAAATTGTCAAAGTACATTAAGTAAACAACAATGTGTATTTTTTTGGCTTTTAACACTAGAAAGACCGGAATTCTGAACTTCCTAGAAAGACCAAGAGCGGTCAAATGACCCATCGTATGTTTTAACGATTTTTGTGTGTCTTATTATTTTGCTTTTGCATTTTGTTGATCATGTAATTATTTATAAATGTAACTGAATTAAATTATAGAACAAATATTTAAGAAAATTATTTAAAAAAGCATTTTATAGATCTACTACTGATATATTTGACATTATAATGACTCCACAAGACTTATTGGATTTGTTCCTGTATTTGAGCATAAAACACAGTTTTTTTCATATTTTCTCATTTTAGCAAAGAATGGTAAAGTTACTTAAATGTACAGTAAATCATGTCAAGAAGCCACAAGTATCGTATTGAAAATACGCTATTGGAGGTCAAAAATGAGATCTGTTACGTGGGAGAGCCATGCTTCGGCACGAATGGGTCGACTCGACCGGAGAAATACCACGGGCTCACAGAAAACCGGCGTGAAACAGCGCTTGCGCTGTGTTTCGCCGAGTGAGTGAGTTTACCGGAGGCCCAATCCCCTACCCTTTTCTCTTCCCTACCCTACCCTATTTCCTTCCCTATCCTCCCCTATTCCCTTCCCTACCCTCCCCTACCCTATTACCCTATTCCCTCTTAAAAGGCCGGCAACGCACCTGCAGCTCTTCTGATGCTGCGAGTGTCCATGGGCGACGGAAGTTTCTTTCCATCAGTTCGTCCGTTTCTCCGTTTGCTCGTTTGCCCCCTTATTTCATTTATGGTCACATCATAAAAATCTATTATCATTTATCACTAAAGCTAAAAAAGTATAAAAATACGCTATAGAAATAAATTAATTTAAAAAATAACAATTTATATATATATATATATATATATATATATATATATATATATATATATATATATATATATATATATATATATATATATATATATATATAAATTGTTATATGTATATATAACTACAATTCGTAACCTTTAGTTTGTTTGTGTAGGTAAAACAAAAAATAACATAAACTCAGCATAAATATTTTGTTTCAATTCGAACTACCAATAAACCCTGGCTGTGTTAGGCCAACTCAGGCAACAAAACTACGAAAATCTACGCTGATATTTGTAGTAACGTTGATGCTTTTCAATAAACAGGGTTTCACGTCTAGGCAAAAACTTGAAATACGCTTCAATTTTGATATTGAGCCGGCAAGGCAAAAGTTTTTCTACACGTTTTAGTAATAATAATTATAAATGGTTTAGCATTTACATAAACATAAGTATTTATCCCAGTTTTTGTACTATGAGTCATTCGCAAGTCTATTTCAGTCGAGTTTTTTTATAAATTTTAAATCAAATTTCATATATTATAATACACAAACAAGGCATAAATAATAATAAAACATTTGAAAGAAAAATAAGACAAGCAAGAAAAACCTTTTTTCTTTAGAAATTGTATTCAAGCGGTCAATTGACCGCTGCGGTCTTTCTAGGTAGGTTATTATTATTTTAAAACTTATAATTATTGAGCTATCATTAAAAACTTTTTATCACAATTTAAACAATCAAAAATGATTAAATGTCACGAAAGGAAAACGAATTTCGTGCAACGGTAACAAAAATATCGCCAATTAAAAACGAAAATGCGGTCATTTGACTGCTCCGGTCTTTCTAGTGTTAAAAGTCACTATTTGTTTGTTTATTATTGATTCTAACTCATGTAAATTATAAGGGACTACCTGGCCTTAAGAAAGTACTTTGCAATATTCTTATATTTCTAAATATGTCTAATTTCTAATTTAATCTTACCTACAAAATGAAAACAAAGAAACAAATATACACGATTTTAGGTTATAATAACTAGGTTCAAATGTACCCCTATAATATGAGAGAATTATTCGCCTATGTATTGAGTATTGACTAGCTATCGAGAGACACAGCATGCATCGCAGCTTGCTCAACCCGTGATACAACTACAGTCTATTTTAGGTGTACCGTGTTCGACAGGACAGCCGGTTTCAGGCCACAAGAATATTATGTACAAACTACAAAGTCCCATATACTTGGAAGCATTATTTATAGTGTATTTAAATATCCCAAGGCGAGTACTGATGGATTAACACTTATATTTATCTCTGTCTTTCCCTAACTGAAGAATGTGGAGCAATTTGGCAGACTGAATTTAATTAAACTGCAGAAATATTACATAACACATTAACTGCTGCTGTTTTAAAAATTGCACGTAAATCTACATTTAAAAAGGTTCTTTGTTTGCAGTTTCATAAAACCTCGTTTTCAACGCAAACCCGTGCATTTTAAAAACGAGCCTGTTGTGGGCCATGCTTTACATTGTTTGAAGGGTGCAACTTTAAGAGTGCTCTATTTCTAAGCCGCTACGCAGTTTTAGGTTTGCGGTGCTTTAATTTTTCTGTTGCGAACACGAATGCAATTTACAGTTAAGACTAGGTGCAGTGTTGCTAAGTGGTATAACGGTCGGTATCTTCATTTAATCGTGGCTAAGCGGACTGATTCAGTGATACAGCCTGTGGGCTCGAGCCGACATAACGTTACCGCAATTTATATTATGCACACAGTACAAACTATACGTAGGTATAAGTCAATACTTCACGGACCGTGATGCTGATGCTAAAGCAGCTATATACTTAATTATAAAAACACTGCACGCGATAATAGCCTATAATAATCTATATAATTGAAGATAAAACAGAATATACAGGCAATTCTCAGTAGTACCAACTTAGAAGACCGGAATAAATATGAGTGTTGACCTCCTAACCGATTTCGGTCACAGTAACCGGTTTCATTAAATCCGACTGCGCATTAATAGTCACAACTCACACCCATGAGATTTGCAGCAAGCTGGAAAACGTGATATCAACACTATTGACTGTCGATAGCAAGAAAGACTGTACTGCCGGAATTTTATCCGTATTTAGTTCAAATCAGTCGAGACATTGTTTATCAATCTCTGATCATCGCCTGCAGTCTACACTAACCATCACGAAGAAAAATTTCACGTTTCGATTTTATGCAATTGTAGAGCTTGAAGAGCAATTCCATTTCATTGGTCGATAAACGAAAAACCATTGTTAAAGGCGTATCAAACTCTACAAATGGAACCACAGGATACACAATAGCACTCAAACAATGTCTTGTATAGAACATCGCCTGTCAATGCACCTGTGGGGAAACGACCATTTTTTTTTGTTACCTGTGATGCGCAGGTAATAGGTATACACTCACAAACTTCTAACAAGTGACAAAGGCTGGCTCCCGAAGGACAACAAACAAAAAGCTGCGAAGGACAGGTCTGCGTTTCCATTTTGAACGTATTAATCCGTACAATTAAAGTTCAAAATTATTGGTATCTTGTTTTTAACAACGAACTCGTTAGTCGATGCTGACTTTCATGAAAACACCGCCGCTCAAAATACAATTCAGATTTTCTGTTTTCCATAACCGGAGAAAAGGTGACATGGTAGTCGCTTCTAACCTGTGCTCTATGAGAAGAAGTTAGAGTACATTTTGGGTAGCTGTGGTGAAATAGGGAGAGGGGCTTTACCCCAAGGCCGCCGGTCGACAACCTGATTACAGTAGCCACGTGCGAATCCCGTTTACCTCGGCAGTTGCGACCGAATCAACGGGTCAACCGACTCTCGCCCAGACTGTAGACACATCGGTGAATTCAAAAAGTTTTAACAATGCACAATTCAGTCAAAAATTAGAGGCAAGAAGAATAATGACAATCTGTAAAGGACAACCAATCTTACAGTCAAATGATGCAAGTCTGTCGCCAGTGCTTGCGGTAGGATTTCGTCAGGTCAGGACTCAGGGCTAATACGAGCGCTAAAGCCATAGCTAAGATGCTTATTTTGTGCCAGATATGTACCTAATACTTCGGCTTCGCTCGCGTTAAGAAGTATTATTATATTAATCCCCTTAGGGGTGGAATTTATCAAAATCCTTTTTTGGCGGATGCCTACGTCATAAGTCATAACATCCTCCTGCATGCCAAATTTTAGCCCGATCCGTCCAGTGGTTTGGGCTGTGCGTTGATAGATCACCGTGTCAGTCAGTCACCTTTGAGTTTTATATTATATTAAATATAGATTTAGATTATGATTTGTAGCTTTTACACTTAAATTTTGACACAACTTTTTTGCCCTGTAAATTGCAATATAGGAGAACGGAGACTATAATAAGTAAGTAATAACTTTCAAATTTTAACTAAATTAATACTTATTTTCTTCTTAATTGCTCGTCATCGATCATCCCTTTATGATTTACGTTATACAGCCGCCACGCTAAACAAGTTTCCTCATGAAACTCCTCAGCCCTGTGCCCTAAACAACAGAGATTTACAACAATAATATAATTACCCCCTGCTCCGATTTGATTAATATTTGTCGTGTTATCTATATTTAGAACGACAAATGAAACGCGGCCTCATTTTGTTTCATATCTTCAAACCGCAATATCTTTGTTTACGTTTTAGTGGGCTGTGTAAATTCGTTATATAGACCTCACCCGTTGGGAAAATCTGACTAGACCCAATGAAACCTCATAATATATATTATGGTATTAATAATTAATATTTACCCTTGTAACATCATTTGCTACATAACAAATACAAATAATGGAAGTCGGTTTTCCATTCTTTGTTGTTATTATTATACGTAATACCTATTAAAGCACATCCTTCTTGGCTAGCTGCATGTTGGGTTTAGAACTTTTTCATTTAGAAACTGTTTCGATGGAAGCGGAGCTAAGAAAAATTGCGTTTAAGAATTTCCCAATAAAATGAATTTATTTTCGCACTGTATACATATTTGTTTGTTCCATCATATTGCCTAAACAATCAAATTTTAAATAATATAATAAAGTCAACTGTAAGTAGATTCTTTATAATTACTCAGATAACTTTGGTAAATCTCCGTATAGTACTCAAGAAAAGGTTTCTTTAACTTTTGATTATAATATCTATTTTAGTTTTAACCAGTTCAACATAGATGGTGTTGTGTGATGTGTCATACTTATCTCATTGCTTGCATTGTACGTATTTGGAAATCTTTAATTTCCACGCCAACTTTATCTAGTGTTACATGGATAAATCAATTGGTATCCTTGAGAGATTAAAACATGATTATCTATATAGATTATGGGGCAGTCGGTCTATGCTTGATACGATACCAACAGCATTGGATGACTACTAACGTACAGAATATAAAGGGAACAAATATAATGACCACCAAAAAATGCTCTGATACCCTAAGCTTGTTTACCAAAAGAGAATCTAAACACCAAAAAAAGAAAGTCTAAAATTGCAATACTATCAGCTATTTTCGACTACACTTCACATTGTAATCGTACGCCAAATATAGTAAATGATCACTAAAATCTATAGTTAATGATCACCAAATCTTAGCGAGCAAATCAATGCAATATTTCAGTCCAAATAAATCACTACGATTGCCAAAAATGTAAGCAAAAAATGAAGCATATTAACAAAAAAAGTAATATAACTCCATAATATTATGTTATAATATTGTCTCCGGCCTGCAGTACCCTCCCACCTCACCGCAAGCGCCGTGCATGCCCGGACGCGCACGTCCCACGTGTAAAATCGGTTCAGCAATTTGGACCTGAAGAGATAACAGACGGACGGACGGACCTACCCTTTCCAATTGGATGATGAGAGTTATAATATACTAATATTATAAATGTCAAAAGTGTGTCTGTCCGTTACCTCTTTAGGCTGCCTTCACATTAAGTCGCGAGTACTGCGGCAGCCGCGCGACTTCCATACTAAAGAGTCGCGCGGCTGCCGCAGTACTCGCGACTTAATGTTAAAGCAGCCTTACGCCCAAAACACTGAACCGATTTTGCTGAAATTTGGTAGGGGTATGTACTTTGAGTCCCGTTATCATTCTTTTATTATTATTAATAAATTAAAATGTAGTTCAAATTTGGTTTTTATTATTTATTATTTTCCGGTTAGCAATTCATTGGTTCATTTTTAGGGTTCCGTAGTCAACAAGGAACCCTTATAGTTTCGGTCTGTCCGTCCGTCCGTCTGTCTGTCCGTCCGTCTGTCTGTCCGTCTGTCTGTCCGCGGTATTACCCAGGGACTATAGGACCTACAAAGCTGTAATTCGGCATGAATGCACATAATATTATTAATGATGCCGACAAAATGGTACTTATATAAAATCTTTTTTTTTTATGGTACCTCCCGTACACTTCAAGCGGGGATGATATTTTCTTTTCGCGTCCATCCCACCGTGTGGGTATGTGTGTGGTGTCGTTGGATAGGTTATTTAAAAATATTACAAGTATTCATAGACCATTTTCCGATTTAGATATCCATTTGTGAAATATGAAGTTTCAAAGCGGAAAAAATCGTTAGAGTCCAGTGTCCCCCCTTGTACCAGCTAAACGGTTGCTTCTGGAAATGTGAAAAAAATCACGGGAGTAGGAAATATGCTGAATTTAAAAGGAAAATTATCACGGCTAAGAAGACTTCATAAGTTATTGAATAATAGTCGATCAACTAAAAAAAATATATTCGGCGAAGTTTATAGGAACTTTTCGTTCAAATTCCTTTGAACGTAACTGAAATGATGTTGTTAGTAGTGTAAAACACGTTATAAATGTACAGAGGGGTTAGTGCGAGTTTTATTCGATCATACGCATCGAGCGCGTAAACGCGAATTTATATGGGATCAAAGCAGCGCCATCTACTGGCTAACGTGGATACTGCTTTGATCCCATATAAATTCGCGTTTACGCGCTCGATGCGTATGATCGAATAAAACTCGCACTAACCCCTCAGTCATTGACCATACAAAAATTATCAAAAACTAGCGGTACTACGGAACCCTATATTGCGTGTGGCGCGACACGCACTTGGCCGGTTTTATTTAATAGGGTAGCAAAATGAAAATACTTTGGTTATAATTTTATTTTAAAATGCTAGTATAATGTTGGTGATCATTTACCACTTTTGGTTTAACAATGATTTATTTGCAGTAATTTTGCATAAATAGGATAGCGACATGTTAAATCTATCATTTTACATTAAAATGCTAGTATAATGTTGGTAAGTAATAATTTATAGGTCTACCACTTACCAGAATCTGATGGCAAAAAGTGAGAAAAGAAATTGACTAGCAATACCGGGGTAATTGGAATAAAACATTTTGATCCTTTTTTTCCGTATAGCGGCTGATTCTGTGTGTGAAACATGCAAATATAAAAATTATCCAATGATCAAGGATATTTTTTGAAAATCTGCTATCAAAATTTGCCATCAGATCCTGGTAGACCTATAATTTTGGTGATCATTTACTATTTTTGGTTTAACAATGATTTATTTGGAGTCATCTAACCTACTAATATAGGCGAAAGTTTGGATGTATGGATGTATGGATGTTTGTTACTCTTTCACGCAAAAACTACTGAACGGATTTTAATAAAACTTTACAATAATATAGCTTATACATCAGAATAACACAAAGGCAACAATTTTAACCGACTTTCAAAATGGAGGAGGTGGTATGTTCGTTTTTTTATGTTCAACGATTACTCCGCCGTTTGTGAACCGATTTTCAAAATTTTTCTTTTGGTGTATAGGTTATCATCCCAATTAGGTACCATATTCATAAAAGTGGTGACCTGATGAAGGGATCCATAAGAAATCGAGGGAACTCCTCAAAATTTATATGGAAACATGTGGTGACTTCGGTTTCGTGAGCAGTATTCTAAGCATATGCTACCAACAAGCAAGATTTTGCACCAAGGTATACCATGGTTCGGAAGGTGCTGAGAGAACTCCTGACTCTTTATAGATACAAGTTTGGGAGTTTCGACGTTGTTTTAAGAACGGAAAGCATATGCTACTATGCAAATTACATTCATCATCATCACTACCATAAACCATTATAGAACCATGTATCGTCCCGTTTTGACCCTATTATTGGTACTTTTCATAGTCTTTTATCTATACTAATATTATCTATACTAATATTATAAAGCGGAAGAGTTTGTTAGTTTATTTGTTTGTTTGTTTGAACGCGCTAATCTCAGGAACTACTGGTCCGATTTGAAAAATTCTTTCAGTATTAGATAGCCCATTTATCGAGGAAGGCTGTAGGCTATATTTTATCACGCTAAGACTAATAGGAGCGAAGAAATAAAAGAAAATGTGGAAAAAACGGGGGAAATTATTTGAAAGGCCTTATCTCACGAGTCACGAACTACTAGAGCAATTTTTCTGTTATTTGGGTCAGATAAGAAGTAGACCACGTGAAGGATCATAGGCTATTTTTTGTAGACTGATTTGTCTGTGAAATATCTAAATTACGCGGGCGAAGCCGCGCGGAACGTCTATCTATACTAATATATATATATATATATATATATATATATATATATATATATATATATATATATATATATATATATATATATATATATATATATATATATATATATATATATATATTAATATTATAAAGCGGAAGAGTTTGTTAGTTAATTTGTTTGTTTGTTTGAACGCGCTAATCTCAGGAACTACTGGTCCGATTTGAAAAATTCTTTCAGTGTTAGATAGTCCATTTATCGAGGTAGGCTATAGGCTATATTTTATCACGCTAAGACTAAAAGGAGCGAAGAAATAGAGGAAAATGTGGAAAAAACGAGGAAAATTATTTGAAAGGGCTTATCTCACGAACTACTAGAGCAATTTTTCTGTTATTTGGGTCAGATAAGAAGTAGACCACGTGAAGAATCATAGGCTATTTTTTGTAGACTGATTTGTCTGTGAAATATCAAATTTACGCGGACGAAGCCGCGCGAACGCTCGAAACCTATATATATATATATATAGCATCATATTTCAAATTGTTTAAATGAACGTGACCTACAAATGCAAAATTACGTTAAAACTAAGCAGCAAGAACAATGTTACGTTTTGTTTGAAGGTTTATGTATAATGTAGATGTCCGCTGGGCGAGGTCATTCGTCAAGACAGTGGCGGCCTTGATCGTTGGGTTATTACGAAATAAATTTATAATAGTAGGTTTAGTTACGTTGCATGGTCACACTAGGCAAAAGTAAATAAAAAATTATTTCGGTCTTGTTACCATGTGAAACGTAAACTGCGGTCTACCAGAATCTCATGTCAATTTTTGACAGCAGATTTTCAAAAAATATCCTTGATCATTGGATAAATTATTATATTTGCATTTTGCATGTTTAACACACGGAATCAGCCGCTATAAGAAAAAAAAAGATCAAAATGTTTTATTCCAATTACCCCTAGTATTGCTAGAGTCAATTTATTTTCTCACTTTTTGCCATCAGATTCTGGTAGACCTATATTATGGGCTATGGCTATCAATAGTATCCAGTAACACCACTGCCTGACGAAAATACTCTCTTCTTTTGTAATATCTACAATACAATCTACATTCTACAATACTACAAACTAGCTAAAAGCAGATCTTTGTGTGGGCTCGCGTCGTCACACCTTGACTGACTGATGTTAACACATCTAGTACTTACATATCAAAAACATTGACACATCTGCATATAAATAAAAATTACTATGTTAAAGCACAAATCGATAGGCGTGATAGTTTTTCCGTAAATTGTACCACAAAATGTTATTTTGGGATATATTGTGTATACTAGGGCTCGCTTCGCTCGCCCTGATTACAACTTTCAAGCAACAAGATAATATCCTAATTCCTAATGTAGGTGTATTTAAGCACATTGCAGAAGTAATTCCAAATTGAAAAGTAAGAGAAATCTTGTTTTCGAAATGCATTGTAGTTTTCTTTTACTGAAATCCATAAAAACCTCCTTACTCTCATTTTATAAATTTGTAAACGTTAAACTATAAGTACAGCTTGGCAAAGAAGAGTGTGGATTAAATGAGGGCGCTTTTCTTTAAATACAGGCAACCCTACGCTTCGCTTTTGACACAATATGTACTAGATTTGACAAGTAAAGTAGTATTGTCATAAATAAAAACTCTTAGTTCCAGCTGTCACCGCGTCAGACTCTTTGCCAAGCTGTATATCTGAATATTTTTCATCGAATATTGACCTCCTGGGTACAATTAAAGTTAACAAAAACACTGAACAAAAAATATAGCAAGTTTACTATCTACTTTTGCGTTCTCAAAGCAAAAATAATGCGGTGTTACTAGTACATAAAGAGTTCTAACTATAAACTTTTAGTATAATTTTATTTATCACATGGATTATAAATATTATAAGCTGTAATTTAATAAAGTCCATAAAAATTAAATTTAAATTAAATGATGTATTTTGCGAAACTACTTTGATAAAATAATAATAAGTAACGTATAAATTATTCTGATTTTAACCTAGCGTATTGTCCAAAAAATCCAAAATGACGCGGTTACTGTTGCGTTACTGCAAAATTCTAGAAAGCGTTCTGAATGAACAAGTAATTTATAATTCATATGCATTTAAAATTCATATACATATTTTTCCTAATTTATATTATGTCGCTATTATTATTTATTATATCCGTTATTCAACCACCTTTACCATGATATTATAATGTAAGTCCATACTATAATATTATCTAACAAACAATTTTTCATGCATTCGGTATTCTTTCGTTTGGTATAATTTTATAGCATTGGTAGAAATCTTCATTGTCTGTGAAAATCAATAAATATTTTGGTAGCAACACGCTTGTAAACTGGCAACACTAAATCTCTTGTCAGTGAGCCAGCTGTACTGTGTGTGTACTAAAAAATTAAACTCGAAAAGCGTAGTCGTCCTTGATGTGTCATCCATTACAATAATTCTACGAAACGTGGTAATTAAAACGTTTATGTTCACCAATACATTCTGTAAAACAATCGAACTCGCAGTGCTCCAACGTTGAATCTCGTTTTTTGTCGATTGCTTTGGTGGCAGGTAGTGGAACAAATCGTGGAAATGTTTATGTAACGCAACAGTCGTGAGATAGCTGAGTGTGCGTTTTATCTTTGTTCCAGATAGGACGGCGAGTGTGTGTCGAGTTCGTCCGAGTGTTTGCGAGTTTAGTGTTTCACGCTGGTGATGTGCTAGTGATCGGACCGGACGCAGTGTATGTGGAACCAGTCGCCTAAAGCTCGCCCGGGCATGGTTCCGGGCAGGTAGCTGGCGCGGGTGGCCTGCGCAGGCCCCACACAAGCAGCCGCGTGTGTCCTCCAGCGTCGTCTATGGCCGAGCAACACATTACACCGTCGTCGCACACTGCACTCACGAGAGAGTCCAGCAGGTACCAACTCTATTACTCGTTGATATCAGATTTATTCTGATTGACTGACACTAGTTAATCTTATAAGATTGTACAATGGAGACAATGGAATTTGACCCGTCTCATCATGTGAGACGGGTCAAATTCCATTGTCTCCATGGTACAATAGTAATGGTTGTTTTGGTAAAAGTAAAGTTGACTAATCTTAGTGCAGGTTCAGATTTTAAATTATTTTAAACACCTTTTAGCTACGAATAATAAAAACTAAGGAATCGTAACTCCCATACTATTACCGTTTTAAATTTGGTTCCTTTTGATCTGTCATGTAACGTCAGCCTAGTACCGCTCAAGGCCACCTAAATATTGCAAATGTATTGAAATGTGTACCTAAGGTACACTTTTTTGACAAGTATTGTGGAGCATGATTTTTGACGGAGTTACTTTTCCTTAGTTTTTATTATTCGTAGACCTAGGTACACATTTTTGACAAGTATTGTAGAACATGTTTTTTGACAGAGTTACTTTTCCTTAGTTTTTATTATTTGTAGCCTTTTAGGCATAAAAATCTTTGTTTTCTTAAGTATTGGACATCTTGAGCCTGGTTTTTAGGTTCTGTAGCCAAATGGCAAAAAAGGGAATCCTTATAGATTCATCATGTCTGTCTGTCTGTCTATCCGTCCGTATGTCACAGCCACTTTTCTCCGAAACTATAAGAGCTATACTATTGAAATTTGGTAAGTAGATGTAGTCTGTGAACCGCATTAAGATTATAAGATACAAAAATGGAAAAATTATTAAAAATTTTAGGGGTCCCCATAGGTACAACTGAAACAAAAAAAAAATCATCTAACCTATGTGACTGGGGTATCTATGGATAGGTCTTCAAAAATCATATTGAGGTTTCTAGTATTTTTTTTTCTAACCTGAATAGTTTACGAGAGAGACTCTTACAAAGTGGTAAAATGTGTGTCCAACCCAATCATGCCCAACGATTTAGGGCGGGGGAGGGGGGGTGAACCCCCAGTACCAACTCCACACTCAGGAGCCCCCCTGTTTTGGAGCTACTCACCTTTGAAATTTTCGTAATATAGAGGTTAGGTCATCTGTTCTCGGGTGTTTACGAAGTGTTTTTGAAGCATCACAAGGCTGTGGTTGAGTGAAGGATGTATATTTCAATTTTCTTTCACGATATAATCCAAGTTTTGTTGATAAAAATTAAGTAAAATTAACAAAATTCACTACATACAAACTACAAATAAAATCTACCGTGTTATCACTTGACATTACTTTGACGTTTTTTTTTCCTCATTGTATGATTCCCTCCCTCCTACAATCCCTCGCCCTATCAATTTTAAATCTGTTTTATGTTTTGTAAATACTCCATTTATTGAAACTCTTTGTACATACATTCATACTAACAAAATTAGATTATAGGTGTGTGTACTAATCCATAAATGTTTGTGTTTGTTTTAGGTTACAGACTTTTCAGCAGATACTGTACATTATCATAAATTCACCATACCGTTACATACCCTTGTTTGTTCATTAAACCAACTTTTAAGGCAGAGTCTACACCAACACACTCTGACATTGGCGATTCACAAAGGAGCCATAAATAAGAAGAAGAAGAAGAAGAAGACTTTTTTTTATCATAATGCAGCCTCCTGCTTAGGAATTGCACTCTAGGGGTTGGCAAATTCGTTTTTGGGACCATGTCCGTCTGTCACGTCTCCGGCGCTGCGGGAAATGCAGCCCCTTCGCCCTTGCGTAACGAAACAAAGAAACCAGGACTAGCCTTAGGCAGCTCCGGCTTTTTAGTTCGTCGTTTCTCGTTTCGTTACGGCGGGCGGGGGCTGCTCTCCCTCCGCGCCTCCGGCTTAGGAATTGCACTCTAGGGGTTGACAAACAAGTACTACGTGGAGTCGGGGTTGACATATTTGTTTCTGAGTTATAATTGATTTCATAAGCATATTTTCAGATAAAATAAAATAAAAGGCTCGAGTAATCGGCAACACTTCAAGAAATATTTTTGTACATTGTATCAAAGACACATTTCTCATTTAAAATATTTATGTTATTGTGATAAAAAAATAAATAATATTACCTGAGTATATTTATGAATCAATATTGAAATATTACACTACGTAAAATATAATCCTTAAAAATTTTTACGAAAACAATGCAAATCGGAACGTCAAATAAAGTGGCAAAGTACACCCTCAGTATCAGTGCCAAAAGCCAACAAAAAAAAAAAGAAAAAGAAGAAGAAGCCAAATATTTATTAGCCAAACCCATACAATTACTATATAGTAGTGAATTTTGATAATTTTACTTAATTTTTATCAAGAAACCTTGGATTATTTATTTTAGGAATGACGGAATATTCGTCCCCCACTCACCACAGCCTTGCAATGCCATGAAAACACTTGTAAACACCAGAGAATAGAAGACCTAACTTCGAAATTACGAAAATTTTAAATGCGAATTTCTCATAATCGGAGGGTCTCCTGAGGATGGAAGTGGTACGGGGGGGTTTTCCTCATCCAACCTATTCCTCCTCAACCCATCTCACCACCAAAATCGTTGGGCATGATTCTAAACTTTAGCCAAAACAGGCTTGGGAGGAATTATGCCTAAAAGCACCAAGGCAAGTGCAACTAGAACCTCATCCATATTCACTCACAAGATGAACAACACGGCCGAATACTCTCTCGAATACTCTACTACTAATGATGGCTTCCTGCACGGCGTCTGTCGCAACGACTAGTCGTCGATGCAAGCGACAGCTCGGCGTCTAGACGCAACGACTAGTCGTCGATGCAAGCGACAGCTCGGCGACTAGACGCAACGACTAGACGCAACGACAAGTCGCACTGTTTGCGATGGCTCAAATGGTAAACCTTAATTTAACTTTCATTAAATCAATTACTGAAATATAAAAATAAATCAAAAACCTTTTAATTTCATAAAAATAAACCTTATTGCTGCTTCGGAACCTTTCATGGGCGAGTCCAACTCGCACTTGGCCAATTTTTTTTAAATATTTTATTAATGAGAATTTCATAATCATGACTGCATGATGTAACCAGTGTCATGGTATAAGCTCAGTTTGAAATGAAATATGCACACAAAAAAATACAAATACATTCTGGTGCAGTTGTACAAATTATATTAATACTAGTGGTCCGCTCTGGCTCCGCCCTCGGTACATACATAGTTCAAACAAACAAACTCTTCTGCTTTATAATATTATTAGTAATTAGTATAGATTCATCATTGAATATGTAAGTTTCTTAAAATTCATATCATAAAGTGGAAGTAGTTACACAAATAATAAATGCAATTATCTGAGAGTGTGAATCATGACATGGCAATGCCCGCGGTAAGAAGCAAAGTACAAGAAGTATACTGAATTTTTTATTCTCTTGAATTGTTAATTTTTTAAATATCTTTGTTAGATATGAAAGTTTAGACTTTCAAAACAGCAGTTCTTAATCATTTGAATGGCCAAACTTTTAATAAGACTTACAAATAAAAGAAAAAGTTTGAGCCAATTTGGCAAGAAATGGTTATACATCATGGATTACACAACAAAAATCTTTGAGTGGCATTGTTTCGTTCTCTTGTGGAGCCCCTATTCAGGCTTTGCGGAGCCCCAGAACTCCACAGAGCATTCCTTAAGTATGGCTGTTTTAGATACTGATGGAATTAGGTCTGAAATCTATATAAATAAAAATGAATCCAAATATCCCTTCGTTACGACATCACGCGTAGACAGCTGGACCGATTTTGCTGAAATTCCCGGAGAAGGACATAGAATACATTTTATTCCGGAAAAATGTATGGTTACTGCACAATATACTTTTGTGATTTGCGCTTAAACTGTTCAATCCATTTTGATGAATTTTGGTATGGTCTTATACTTTGAGTCTCGGGAAAGGACGAGGGATACTTTTGGTCCCGGAAAATGTACGGTTCCCGCACAATAAAGATTTTCGCCTAAACTATTCAATCTATTTTGATAAAATTTGGTATGGAGATATTTTGAGTCTCGGGAAAGGACAAGGGATACTTTTTGTCCCGGAAAATGTATGGTTCCCGCACAATAAACTTTTATGATTTTCGCCTAAACTATTTTATCTATTTTGATGAAATTTGGCATGGAGATACAAATTTTTAATCTATTTTTTTCTTAATAATACCAATTCGAATTAAATAATCATCGTTAAGACAGGACAACATTTGTCAGGTCAGCTATACTGTAATATTTATTATTTAATTGAACATGTCTTCAAATAGAACATTTTGTTTCTGCAGATTTTAGCATATTCATAAAAGATATAGTAAATTGGCTGGCCTGGCAAACATTGTTTTGTTATAAGTACCTTGTGGGAATATTTTTGAGAATCTCAAAAGAAGATCTTCCTACCAAGCAAAGTGGTGTTCTCTGTCAGGCTGAAACCTAAGTATTAAAATTTCAGACATTGTCGATGACACATTGTATCATATTATAATATTATGTTGTATCAAAAACATACAATTTACTTGTAAATAAAAGACAGTGGATATAAATACTTGCGCACACGAGCACTGTTATCACTATGATAAATAACAATGTTAATGCATCTTCACTTTATTGACAGTCATATTAATATATTATACAGTTGTGTTTACAGTTTAAGAACTTGATGTTGCTTGCAACTTAGTGTTAACAAAAGCAAAATCTCACAAAGCAGCATTATCATATTGTCCATCTTACCAAAAGCAATCTAGCTTCCTGCTATGCTATGTGCTATTTGCTAATTAAATTATTTCTTGGTGTAATGACATTTAATTAGTATATTATAGTCAAATAGTAATTTACAAACTTTCTAACATTAATTAATATATTTGAGAACCCAATAAGTTAATCGATTTTTTTGGAATTACTTGTTACTTATTTCACTCATTGTTTAAATATTATGTTAGGTACATAATCTTTAAATTAACTTAGACACAACAAACTATTAACATAATATTATTTTATTTTAATGATGATGTTAAAAAAATACAATATTCAAAATCACAAATGATGAATCTAATATTATATAAAATTCTCATGTCACAGTGTTTGTGCATGAACTCCCCCAAAACGGCTCAACCGATTTTAATGAAATTTTGTATGTACATTTGTTAGGCCTGAGAATAGATTTTTATCTACTTTTTATATTGATACTAGAAATAATTTATATGGCAAAACAATGTTTGCCAGGTCAGCTAGTATTATAAGAACTTTTTAAAATTGTTATGTTTAGTCTAGTAGAACATTACTCTAGAACCACAATATTTAAATTAAAATATTATTATTATCAAGAGATAAAAGGTAAACATATACCATTAGTTATCATGTCCATCTTACCAAATTTAAAATTATTAGATTATAAATCTGAATGAGTGTCTTTATCCATCTTTTATTTCTTCACATTTAATCTCCAGAACATCTTCAGATCAGATTGGGTATAAATGTATTGTTTAGAGTCCCAGAAGGGGAAAAATCTTTATTTTTTAGCAAAATGTAGTAAAATTGAGAAATAATTACTTCTTAATGTTATTGTAGGCTATGTCTCGTATATTGTATTTATTTTTTATTTGCCTATGCTGTCCTACTGCTGGGCAAAAGCCTCCCCCAAAGTCTTCCATACATCTCGATCCTGCGCCACTGTTGGCCAGTATATTATATACCATTATATCTATAAAAAAAGTATATAAAAACAATAATATATCAATAGTCTGATATGTTTTAACATTCTGTTTCCCTGCTGTCTGATGTTTTAAGCGATATATTTCCCCGCAGGTCTTCTCCTAGCAGGGTGGTGGGCGGCCGGTGCTTGCGTCAGGTGCGTAAAGCTAGCCGCAGTCACAGGAGACGTCACGCATCGCCCGCCTCCCGCACGCGCCGCACCCCCAGCCGCGCCGACGAGCCGCGCACCCACGTCGAGCTGCGCCGGAGCTCGCGACTCGTCAACACCCTCCCCCGCTCCGACTACTCCACTGAGCGCTGGTCCTACGGCACCGACGTCTACGAGACCCGCTACGATACCCCCTACAGACACGGCGACTCCAAGGGGGGGCACTCCAAGCGAGCCCGGACCTCCTTGTATGAACGCAAGAAACTCAAACGTCTCTCGTCGAGTACGAGCGCTACGGACGAGTGCGTAGCGTACTGCACGCGCTCACGGACTGCTCTTAAAAGTGAGAGTGCTAGTGAGCAACCCAGTAAATTGAACTGGAAACCGAACACGCCGAATTCGAGCTTGAATATCTCGGAGACGCGACAGGATTCAACGTTGAATCAGTTGGAAGGTTTGCTGCCTCTGGACGAGAGGGACTTCGCCTACTCCCCGTTCAGCTCGTCGACTATAACAGACCTCCTCGACTCCGATTACTCCGTATACAGTCCCACGACAAGCCGCAGGAAGGGCAAGAAGCGGAAACGCTCGACGCATCGGTCGCTGTCTCACCGAAGAAGCAACTACTTGATCGACTTCGAGGAGTGCAAGAAGAAGTTTAAAATTGAATCCGATAAGGAAATACCGGAATCGAGCAAAGACAGCGTTGCCAAGAGCGGAACGCTAGACTACGAGACAGGCAAATTCGAGCCTCTGTCGTGTCAGATCTCCTGTACATACCGTCTGCGGAACAGGCCCCACCTTGGACCGCCCACATCCACTGTCATCAGTGACAGTGCAGGTGAGAAATATGTTTATTAAAAGCTAATTAATTCACTAACTTTCTCAACATGAGTAAAGTGCCATCTACCATATTTGTATATCATGCAGTATGTGCAATGCACTTTATTTTACAGCTTCAAAGTATGATCTTTTCGTGTTCATTGAACAACTTATACATAAATATGACGACAGAATCATACGAAAACTGATATCATTTGTATTGCAACGTCAACAATTTTGCATTTTATGTCATAGATTTTAGTTACACATGAGTCTCGTAACCGCAATTTCTGTTATCACCGTTTCTTATCGTCTATGAAGTGCAGCTATTTATTGTAGATAATGGTTAGATGTTAACGAACATTGTGTTGCAGGAGCTCCGTCAACGAGTGACGCAGCTGCACACACGAGTGGTGAGCACAAGAGCGAATACCGCAGGCAGACTCTCACACCACCCTCGTTCAAGGATATTCAAGGTATCTTCATCATTATCTTTTATCATAGTAATAAATTGCACTATCATGGACATTATATGTGACTAATCATTTTATTTTAATTAGTGTCGCAAATAATATTATTATCATCCCTCTCTTTAATTGTATTTTACAAAATTAGATAATCCTGATGAGTTTCAACATTTTTATTGTATTTAACCCGTCAATCGTGGAAATCGAGATACAATAGCTTATCTATTGTTATCGCGGCCGCATGTGACCGCTTGGGGCTTGATGAATTAATATCTATTAGTTACGTTCACAGACATAGATCAAGATAGATACCGCATGTCCCTCCATTTGTATGAAAACGAGCGTGCCACTTTTTTCCTACCTACTGTGACTTACCGATGATAAGAAACGTGTCCATTATAGGCCAACGTTTCTATTCGAATTTCTACAGCTCACTATGGCACAATTAGGCATTTAGGCATTTTTAAAATTCCGATTGACGTCCGATTCCGATAGCAGACTAAAGAACTGACTTTCGAAAGACGAGCATTGCTCGTCGTTTGGGAACGCGATATGGGCTATGGCACGCGAAGTACATACACATGCGGTATCTATCTTGATCTATGTCTGTGGTTATGTTACTATCTCAAGTTTTTTTAACTTATAAGACGTGTCCAATACTGACTAAATTAGTATAAAGAAATAAGTTGTTTAAAAAACAACATTATTACCTATTAGCCTATAAACAATAATTACGTATTTTAATTGAATTTTAATATTAGATTAATAACAATGATTTAGCAATAATTATTATCAGCAAAATATACATTTATATTTTCGGCAGCCCGTACTCTAAAAAAACAAAAATTATCTTAACATTTTATTAAACTAACTTATAACTTATATTTATTTTACAAAGGTATATCCGCGATCGATGCGAGATCGGAATAGAATGAATAGAATTAATTATTACAGTACAAATAGCAAAATGCGGTAAATGCTAAAGAAGCAGAAAGATTCCTTGAATGTGGTGGCGATGACCAGGCAAGTGTCGCGGTGTCAGCGGACTTCCTTAGGGGTCCGTATATAATTGGCCTGATAACAAACAATTGTGTGTGTAGACAAAACAATATAATCATTACATGTAACTTATGTAAGCTGCAAATCCAGTTCTTAATATAGGCACTACAATAATTATTTAATAATACTTTCTCATTACAGAACCAAGTTCATCAAAGGCTCCACATTCTGACAGCAAACTCCTGATCGTACCCCGAGATCTACCATACCTTCGTCAAACAAACGCTCGAAGAGTAAGTAACAGACCAGAAAACCTAATTATCCTAACAAGCCTAACATAAGTTGGGAAGTTATAGGTTTTTAGGACATTCTCAAACGCGTCAGATTAAGATAGTATACAATATCCATGTTTTTTTGGTAGTCTCTATAGTTAACCAAGGTATTATTAAGATTACTTGCTTAGAGGGTAAAGAAAAAAATCTCGGCTCTGTAGCTATGAGTATCGGTGTAGTTTCAGTGCCATGTATCAATATAATTCCATTTGTTACCAGAATTGGCCTGTGTGTACACTTACACTTGATTGCAACAGGCAGAAACCACAAACTTCTGTTAGTTGTGATAAGAATGAGACTCATTGTGTTTCGAGCTTCGATCAAATATATGTGTGTTTTAATCATTTTTTGCTAATTAAATGTCAATTAGTACAGTAAAATGAAGTTTTTCCTGAAGTGTCATGTTTGCATGTAGCGCCTATAAAACTTCTCTGGGCAAAATAACCATGTAATAGCCACCGAATCAGGAAATAGTGACACTTGATATTGTTTCTACTAATAATTTTCCAAAATCTGAGATACAATTCTTTTGCGCCGGGACTGGGGCAATTTTGGCGGATACCCTTTGTTATAATAATATTTACATACTTTTGTGTTATATCAAAGACAATTAGTTTCTGGCCATTTAGTAATTACACCTATTAAGTAAATAACACAAATGACACAATAAAATAACTTATTAGTCCTAATTGTAAACTTGTTGTTGATTCGGAGTCAAGTTTATTGTGATATTCTATACCAGGGGTCACCAAATGGCGGACCGCGGTCCGCATCCGGACCGCCGACTCATTGTGTGCGGACCAAGCATTTTCGTTAAAAATAAATTTCGGCCTCGGCTTACTGATGAACATCTCCAGGATTAAATATCAATAGCTTGCACCAATTTATCGAGGAGGGCTATAGGCTATATAATATCACGCTAAGACTAATAGGAGCGAAGAAACAGAGGAAAATGTGAAAAAAAACGTTTTTTTTTTTTTTTTTTGAAACGGCATTAAATCTCCCCATCTACTGGAGCAATTTCTATGTTATTTGGCACAGATATAGAGAGGACCACGTGAAGAGGCATAGACTATTTTTGCGGGAAAATGTACGGTTTCCATCAAATTCCTAATTTACGCGGGCGAAGCCGCGCGGAACGTCTAGTAATATTATAAATGCGAAACTGTATCTGTCTGTAACTTCACGTTAAAACATCTGAACCGATTTGAATTAAAATTTTGTACAGACAATCGGTGATACTTTGAGAAATGGAAAAGGACATTGTATAGTGTTTGTTGCGAAAAATGTACGGCGTCCGCGCTTTAACTGAATATCAGCGTAACGGAGTCGCCGACGTCATTTAGTTTACAAAAGACACTTTAATACATATAAGTTATGATTAGTACTAAATGTGAAGTTGTCGTGTGTCCAGAGTATTGCAGCTGCAACGGGTGCGACCCTGGGTGCTTGCTTGACGCGGGGGGCGAGTTCGCACCAACGTCAGAGACCGGAGTCCACCTCCAAAAGACATGTATGTATTCCCATTTTCATAATGGAAGAGTTATTTGTCATTTTATGCCTAAACTGCTAAATTATACGTATTGAATTTGGCACACATTGTATTCTAAATTAAATATTTCGATTATAATGATTTTGTGGAAACATGAGTAGTGGCCACAAAGAAAGATTATCCGACCGAGCGAGGTTGCACAATTGGCTGCTTTATTGCTTACAGCTGTCGTTACACCGACGCTCATAAAAAACTTCTATCTATAGTGCGATGCAGGATTACGCACTGTTTGGTTTGCTACAAGTACCGATGTACCATTGAAGAAATTGATTCATAGGCAGTTGACGGACCTACATCATTTGGTCGAGTTATGTCAATTCAAAATAAGTCGTGATCTGTCGGCTGGGTTTGACATAACGCGATCAAATTACGTAGGTTCGCCATCTGCTTTTAAATTAACTTCTCTGACAGTACATGTTTTGATAGCAAGGCAAACATATTATTTTGTTGCAGTCTAGCGGCGGCGAGGAGGCGGGCGGGCGAGCGGGCGGTGGGCGGCGGGCGCGGGCGCGCGACATGCCGCAACCGCACACGCCATCCACGCGACGGGACAAACGAGGTGCGTACATGTCACGTGCTTACTGCTTATACACGCGATAATGTATACGACTATTCGTGCACACGTCTTCATGTGGCTGCGTGCTACCTACACACTCATACACGTATCTGCGTGTGATAACGTACAAGCGTGTACACGTATTTACGTGCGTGTACGTACAAGAGCGTACACGTTATCTGCGTGCCTATACGGTTAACCGATTCATTGCGGCGCACATTTTAGAACTTTTAGTAGTGGCGGCATACAATTTTCTCGTGACACGTTTGCCGTGTAAAACGCCATAGAAGTAGATGACACGGCTACCGTGTCACCAGCCATGTTTAAAAAGGTTTATTGTTTTTCTTGGTTTTTATATCATTATCGTTCGTTATCGTTTTCGTTGTATTCAGATGTTGCAAACCTTTTGTAGGTTCCAAAGTTAGTAAAAGAAGTCCTTAAGGAGTAGGTACTGTGTTTTTTTAGTTTCGGTTTTTTGCATTATGATATCATCAATGCAGCTTAAAAAAGGTTGACAGCCCCGTGCCCCTACTTTTTTCAATTCGTTTTACGTGGAAAATTAAGATGGTCTTGTTCAGGGTAGAACCTTCTAAAGTGTAATTTGAGGCATTTTGAGGGAGATACAATCGTTTTATAAATGGCACGGCTCTCGTGTCATACGCCACACGTTAAAAAAATGTATGACATGGCTGCGTGGCATCCGCAATGAATCGGTTAAGTTTGTATTTCCGAAATCGTGAAACACAAGACCACAAATCCATGTTTTATAGTGTGTAAAACTCTTGAAATATTCAAGTAACAATGCATGTGCGTGTTTTACAGGCAAAAGCAGTCTGGGTTCGTGTGCAAGTGCTGGTGGTGCGATCATCCCCCGTCGGTCCCACCCCCAGCCTCTCAATACGGTTAGTATAGTCCTTTTTTGTATTGGAAAGTTATTTCATTAATTCTTAAGGATGTGTAGATAAAAAAATATATATTCGCTGCCAACATATCCGACATATAAACAAATAACAAGGTACTATATCTTGTAAATTATCTGCCTTGTAAATATTTTTGTTTATATGGAAGATGTGTTGTGTATACGGCAATACGCTTATTTTTAGGACCGATTGTTTATTGTTATATTATATTTTAATTTACGTGTATAGGGTGCCGTTGCTTCGACGTCGTCCACACCACCGGTGACCGTCACCACCAGCGCCATGCCGGACAACGCACCCACGGATGGAAAGCCCAAGAACAAGGGTAAGTAACCCATCTAGTAATATATACTTACTCTAATGCCAATAGTAGATCACTCTCCTAGAAACTACCTGACACAACCGGCCAATCAGCGCCACAGTTACATAATATAGTAATTTTTTGATTGCACTATCAAAGCTTTCTGGGCTTGTAACTACACATTTCTCAGTTGACATGTAAATTTATAATCATAGCACTATCGCAGCTTTCTTAATTTGTAACTACATTTTCCACAGCTGGCAACTAAGACAGTGAGCACCGCTTAGTCAAAGATTTCATTTTGGGGTTTCCACTCAAAAGCCATTTAACAATTATTTTTTGTTTTTCACAGCATCCTCCTCGCTAGAGGAGTGTGCGGGCGGGGCTGGCGGGGCGGGTGCGGCGGGGGAGGAGTCGTCGTCCGAAGAGGGCGAGGTGGGACGTCTCCAAGCGCTGCTGGAGGCTCGTGGCCTGCCCCCCCACCTGCTCGGCGCGCTAGGACCGCGCATGCAACATCTCCTACACCGAACTGTCACCGCCAACTCAGGTATGACGTTTGTTTTTTTTTAACAAGATATGCGGTATGGCAAAGAACAAGGTGGAGCTCATCTGTGACTTATACCTTCGTAATTCTTATACCTGTAATTAATATTATTATTTCAGTTCAAAAATACAAAAATATTAAACACCATAATATTATAACAAACAATTATTGAGGTACAACTTAAGTCGTAACACAAATTATCGTCAATTCCTAGACTACACTGTTGTAAACATTATACATTTAAATCAACTTTTAAACTTGGCCAGTTTAGCATTTTGTCGAGGTTTTTTTTGGACCAGCTGCTATAACTTTTACGGAAGCACACAGAGAGTTTTAATGAATTCTTAACTTAGATTTTATGAAGGTTTTGACATAAGTTCCATATATTTTCTGTCAAACATTTTAAAGACAGCGTACCTGTTGTAAAGTTATATTTATAATATTTTTCGCAATTCCAGCGGCATCCAAAGCGGCCCAGCTGCTAGCCGGTCTGCAGGCGACGGGCGACGAGGGCCAGCAGTTGCAGGCGGTGATCGAGATGTGCCAGCTGCTCGTGATGGGCAACGAGGACACGCTCGCCGGCTTCCCCGTCCGCCTGGTTGTTCCAGCACTCGTCAACCTGCTGGGCGCTGAACATAACTTTGATATGGTAAGATATAACCTGTCAATAAAGTCAAAGTACTATCAGAGAAGTTGATTCATAGATGGTGGACCTATGTAAATTGGTCGCGTTGTGTCAAACCCATCTGATAGATCACAATTCACAGCTATCACTGAATTGATATTTTAATCCGACCAATTGACGTAGGTCCGTGAACTGCCTATGAATCAATTTCTTCGATGGTATAAAGATATATCTTGTGGGTCCCGTATTAAAAAAAATATTTTTACAATAAATATGCTGTGTTCTCTTTTTGTTTGAATTAGAAGGGAAGAAAACATTATATAGTTTCTTTTAACTTTACTGTCATTTATTAGATTGTAAATGGGTTAAGGGTATCTTTAAGTTGAAAGTAAAAATGTAATGTTCTTTTCCAAAATCTTCTTATAAATGTCAGAAAGCCTATTCGAATGCTTCGTTACTATTGAAAAAAAATGCGATTAAGCTAATCACGCAACTTATGCACAGCTAAAGTAAAACATTTTACAGATGAACCACGCTTGTCGCGCACTCACATACATGTTGGAAGCTCTGCCGCGTAGCAGCGGCGCCGTAGCTCTGGCCGTGCCCGCCTTCCTCGACAAACTCCAAGCTATCACGTGTATGGACGTCGCTGAACAGAGTCTCACCGCGCTAGACATGCTCTCGCGCAGACATTCCAAGGCTATATTGCAGGCTGTGAGTATTGTTTTGGTGTTAATTCGAATATTGGTTATTAGAACTTGGGCTAGGACTAGCTAATCTAGGTTTTTTATAATTCTGTAATAAATTTTATCGTTGTTTCGTTTTATACGAAGAATGAGAGACGTAACATTATATTTAATAAATTATGAACTTAAATCAATGATAATATAAGACTTATACTTTCATTATTTTACTCTGCAAGTGACCAGCTCACACTGAATCAAAAGTTTTCGTTCAAAATTTATTAAAAATAAGCTGACAAGCTGCATATTCGTCGTGTTAATTAATAGAACGAAGAAACGCCTACAAAGTAATTTAATTGTTGGCAATAACACTAAAAGTAGAAAGTATGCATTACAAAAAGATTGTGTCTAATTTAACCCCTACACATACCTACATGCTAAAAAGATATATTTTTAGTTTGTGTACGTATCTAATTCGATAACAAATTCTATTTTTATCAAAGCCATTCATCATCATTCTCAATGGCAAAATGAATCACATTGAGACAATCTTGACTTGGAGGCTGGCCAACTTGTCTACAACTCGTTGCAACAATGTCTGCGGCCTATCAACCTTCAGATTAATTAAGTGTCGATTTCGATTTAAGTGGCCTTTGTCTTATGTAACATAATTGACATAATTGATGATTAAATATTTAAATTCTATAATAAAATAACTTTAATTCGAACAACTTAAATCTAAACACTCATAAAATTGTCGCCATTAATCTCAGATTTTAAAGTTCAAAAAGATATCAATGATACTGGGACAACAAATAGTTTAATAATCAAGATAAATATGTGTGTGTATAAAATGGACTTACACGGGAAAGGAACAAAAATCTTTCGTATAAATAAGCATTAAGCCATTTCTCCAACAAAAATGACAAAGCGATATCCGTGTCAATCCTCACATAAAACATAAAAGTTAAGGAGGAATTCTAGATATACCCTTCTTTTGACTAAACATTGTTTAAGCCATTTTCGTCTGTATTAACACATTCTTGTCACAACAGCGAGGCGTATCCGCGTGTCTGACGTACCTGGACTTCTTCTCAATCAACGCGCAGCGCGCGGCGCTGTCGATCACCGCCAACTGCTGTCAGAATCTCACACCAGACGAGTTCCATCTCGTCCGCGATTCCCTACAGCTACTCGCTAACAGGTATGTGTGAATTCATTTTTTATTTTCAAAAAAATACGTAGCACTCGAGGACTGCCGCAGTAAAGCTATTGCATAGTATTTTTTATGCAAATATAATTCTCATTCGTCTAGTCGCACGCACACAAACACGGTGCTGAAGTCTGACAACGCCGCACGGTGCGGCCCGCACCTCTGTGCTAGTCGGAGTGTTAGGTTTTTTTCGTTTCGGAATTTTTTGATCGCCGTGCTCAAGCCCGCGATAAAAGCTGTACAATATCTTAAAAACTAGGTTTGGTAATTGTGGCTTTAATCAGTCCATTTTGCCTCAATAAAAGAGAGATTATTGACTCAGAAAATGTTCTTTTAATTGAATGCTGTCCAGTAGTTAGGGAGCCAATTTGATGCAACATTTCTTAACTGGACATTTTCTGTTGTAAGTACATATATGATGTCATAGCAAAAACAGAAACACAATCTGGGGCAATATTAGTCTTGCTCCTCCTCAAACTTACTCTTCTATATCACCAGATGACACTTATTGTATTTTCAGACTGACAATCCAAGACAAGAAGTCTGTGGAGTGCGTCTGCCTGGCATTCTCCCGACTCGTGGACAGCTTCCAGCACGACCCAGCTCGCCTTCAGGAGATAGCCACTCCGGAGCTGTTGACCAACCTGCAGCAATTGGTCAGTGTTTGTCCATTTGTAGTTAATTAATAAATCTTAATAATAATGTGAATTGTTTTGAAAACGTTTAAATGTTTCATCTAATTTTCTTTTTTTAAGTTTAAACATACGAAATTGCACTTATTTTACACGCACTTCGCGATATAGCACTTCAGTACTATGGAACGCGTTGAATTGATTATATTTGTTCTGCTGCCTCATAGTGCGGTTTTACCTTTGTGTTGTTGCTTTTAAAAAAGTATAAGGTAAATCAACGAACCACCTTTTGGGTATGTCCCCTTATATTAAGAGAGCTGTGTGGTGACCAGGTCCGGATTTATATTTTTTATGAGTATAGGCCACTTTAATGTCGCCGCCAATATGTACGAACTCTGCCGTCATCCTAGGACGCCATACGACGCTGCCGCCCATAGGCCATGGCCTATACTGCCTATACATAAATCCAGGGCTGGTGGTGACAAAAGTATTCTTAAATATTACAGTTGGTGGTCCAACCGGCGCTGATATCTGGCAGCACGTTCATAACTGTACTGCGGCTGCTGTGGCTGATGTGCGCGGCGTGCCCGCAGCTCGCACTTGCGCTGCACCAGCGCTCCATCGCCGATACTCTGCTGTGTCTGCTCACCGGCTCTGCTTTACATCAGGAGGTAGGACTTTATGATGATTAATATGTTAAAATTGTAAACAAGTTTCGCACCATACGCAGTCTACCTCATATACACGATTGTCACCAATAATTACGAAAACTGTTGTTCTGATTCCAAAGCTGGATGAAAACTTCTTTACCACCCTTTATGCCCGTTGCAGACGATGCGCAGTAGC
This sequence comes from Cyaniris semiargus, assembly GCA_905187585.1. Classification (NCBI taxonomy): domain Eukaryota; kingdom Metazoa; phylum Arthropoda; class Insecta; order Lepidoptera; family Lycaenidae; genus Cyaniris; species Cyaniris semiargus. The sequence continues at coordinate 6,532,219 of LR994554.1, read as the reverse complement.
TTGCGCGAGTACTTGCGCAGGTACTTGCGCCAGCGTTCAAACGTAAAAAGATGACGCGAAGTAGCTTTGTATAGTGCCAGTGCATAGTAGGCAACCATGGACAAGCGTATGGTTTTGAATAAACTTTTTAAGCGCCTAATTCAAGAGCTAAATGGAGTGATAGCAGAGGAACTGATGCAGGAAATACAGAATTTAAAAAAAGGAAAACGATTGTGGGTGAGAAAATGGATTGCAAGAAGGAAATTACTTGGGGGGTCAAATTTATTAATGCGAGAACTAGCTTTGGACGATTCAAAAGAATACCAGAAAGTTATGCGTTTGACAATAGAAAATTTCAATTGTCAACAAAAACAACAAACAGACTGAACTGGCGCTAGTACTGGCGCTAGTACTGGTCAACGCATGTTCAAACGATGAGCAGTGCAAGTAGCGCGGGGGTGAAGTAGACGGAGCGGGGGCAAATGAGTCGCACTTGCGCGAGGACCAAAGCGAGTGCTACTAAGCAACTTGCACTCGCACTTTCACTAAGCAAAATGTGTTCACACGATGAAAATATATGCTTAGTATTAGTACTCGCGCAAGCTACTGCGCATCGTCTGCAACGGGCATTACGCTGCGATTAATCTTCTGTTTCAAACGTCTAACGGCAGTGTGTCATATTGCATCTAGCTCTATTGCTATTTCGTAGTTTCGTCGCAGTTCACAGCGTCGGTGTACTATAGTATATTATATAGCGTCAGTCTACAGCTAAATGTAAGTCTCATTTTTACGTTATATTTCAGCAAGTGGAGCTCCTGCCCCGGTTACCGCAGGAGCTGTACGAGATCACGTGCCTCATCGGCGAGCTGATGCCGCGCCTGCCGACCGACGGCATATTCGCCGTGGACGCGCACCTCGACCGACCCTGGTCTACTACCACGGACAAGTCCGCCCAGTGGCAGTGGCGAGATGATAGGGGTGAGTGATTTTGTGGACAGAAAATGATGGATGAATGAGTATGCCTGTAATTGTATGAAAGAAGAAGATTCTAAAACACTGAATCTAAAGGTTTTATATTTTGTTTTATAAAAAATTGATAAAACCGAAGAAGCAAAAAAGTGACCAAAGTTACTAGACCGTTGTTATAGAAATTTAATACAGACTAATAGTACACTAGAGTTTATTACTAAAAAACAAAAGATACTTTTAGCCACAAAAAACATTTTTTGGTCTACGAGATCACGGTTTAGCGATGTAAGTAACGGCCGAAAAGGAAGATCTTCCGACCGAGCGAAATAGCATGCTCGGTCAGAACTAAGCCCACGGGCGTCATTTCAGACGTTGTATATATCTTACCGTTCTCCGAAACTTCGATAGCGCGATGCAGGATTTTTAGGCGAATTGTGGGTCGTCACTCCCCCCCGAAGACTTGCGGTATTCTTCAATGCGCTTGCGTTGTCAGGTGTGGGCCGAGGCTACGCCTGCAATGACCAGGAGAGGGGCCCGTGCTCTGCTTGCTGACCGGTCGCTGTAGCTTTTTGGCTGCCCCGTTCTAGCCAGACACGGGTTCGACCGGCGGGGACGACCAACGCGGCTTATGGTCGAGGCGACCCAGTTGCTTGATGTCTGCTGACGTTGTGCGGTGGGGCAGGGAGTGTTGATGATGATTGATGTCCAGAAGGATGCGTGTTCTTGTCGGTGGTCACCAATTTAACGATGTGAGTGGAGGCCGAAAAGGAAGATCTTCCGATCGAGCGAAATAGCATGCTCGGTCAGGCTGAAGCCCACAGACGTCATTTCAGACGTTGTATATAATATCTTGCCGTTCTCCGAAATTTCGATAGCGCGATGCAGGATAGTTGGCGTAGTTGTTAGGCGAATTGTGGGTACCGCCACAACGATCAATATCTTGTAGTAAATACGTGTTAATTTATGGTCTTGGCTGAAAACATTAGTCTTATGCACTACATTGTGTGTCATTCTAGGCGTATGGCGTTCGTACTCGTGGGCGGAGTCTCGCGCGTTAGAGGCGGGCGCGGCGGCGGGCGAAGAGGAGGTGTGCCTCAGTACGCTCGGTCGCTCGTACACGGTCGACCTGACCGCCATGCAGCAGCTGAACGATCACACGGGTACAGCGCGAGCCGTGCAACGCCTGCCGCCCGCTACGAACGCTAGCGACGCGGCCGCACCGCCGCCGCCGCCTGGTACGTCATATTTTATTTTGTTGCTTTTCTAAAATTTGAAGATTGGGAATAATTACAATAATGTGTATGTTGTCTGTAGTTGGATAATTTTTGTTAGAACCGTTGTTATCACACAAAACAAACATTGATTATGTATTTTTTACATTTACAAGAAAAAAATATCTAGTTATTTTTTTTCTTGATATATTATGTTACTTGTGATACTAAGCGTTAAAATACTATAGTAGATAAAGGGGACGACGATTTTCTATATTCAACTTTAGCTTTGACCCAAATGATTAGAGATATGTTAGGTCATTGCCTGAAGCCCTAAACTAATGATTTGGTTTAAAGTTAGGTAAGACACTAACCTAAGTAATAATTGTTAGGTTAAAATAAGACTCTTCATAATTATTCAATGTATTCTATATTTCACAGATCCGCGTATAGCGATGGTCCGCAGCAACCCGTCCTTAGTGCGTGCTCTACTGGGCGTGCTACACGAGGTGTACTGGAGCTCCGCGGGCCCGGCCGTCCGCTCGCAGGCGCTGAAGGCGATACTCCGCTGCGTGTATTACGCCGACGCGCCATTGTTGCGACAAGTGCTTAAAACACAGGTAAGCTTTGTAAGAAGTTCATAACATATAGAGCGTTTCAAGACCAAACGATGTATAAGACATGACAGTCAATTTGACGAAAGAAAGCGCTTGGACGCGCTCGTAGAGAGGTGTGCTGTCAATGTCATCGATATTGATGTCTGTAATAGCCTAAGCCGGCCCCTAGACGAGCAATTTGATTGTCAATATTACGCTTCAATTTTATTGAACATTTTATTTGACAGTTAGATTGAAGACGCGCGATGTTCAATATCAATCCTAGACGGTCAATAACATTACGCAATACATTATATTGCGCAATAAAATTGCTCGTCTAGGGGCCGGCTTAGGCTAGGGCACATTTACAGACATCAATATCGATGACATTGACATCGCACCTCCCTACGAGCGCGTCCGAGCGCCATGACTAGTCTGTTTTTAATGCCAGCAAGCCTTTTTCCACGAAACAACTAAGTTGACATTTGACGATAAGGCAGAGGTTTTTCATTTTTAATCCTTATTTAGACTTGAGTACGATGTCTCAAGAACTTAATAATATGTCTTTCTTCACTATCAATTGAGGTTTTTTATTTTAAATTCTTATTTTATCTTGAGTACGATGTCTCAAGAACTTAATAAAATCTCTTTCTTACAAATAAGTAACACCATCATTTTCTATTGCGGCAGGTGATATCTTCACACATCGCGGGCATGATGGCATCCACTGACCTGCGCATCGTAGTCGGCTCGCTCCAGCTGGCCGAGATCCTCATGCAGCGGTTGCCGGAGGAGATGGGCGCGCAGTTCCGCCGCGAGGGTGTACTCCACCAGGTGGCGCAGTTGGCGGAGCGCGCGCCGCAGCCCGCGGCGCAGAGGCAGACTAAGATCAAGGTGAGCTCATAATGTTCTAAACGTGTGAGGACCCTGTGATAAAGCTACTGTTAAAATTTGTTCTATAATTTTTTGGGCCACTATAGTATTGTGACATTTTCCGATACAAAGAACAAGAGAGAAGAAAATGTACGATCAATTTTAACTCAGTATAGTTAACTGTCACAAGTGCTTACATCTAGGTACCAAATTAGTGTTTCCCGAATCCCATCAATATAAGTCGTAATCGATAGGCTGTGAGTGATAAGAGTTAACTTTATTGTCTTGTAGCTTGGCTGAAAGTTTGTCAAATTTTTGTCTTGTGGCTATAACAAATGTATCTATTTTCAGTCGCCAAGCGGCTCGAGTGTCCGGTCAAGCGGCGGCGCGTCCCCGCCCGCGTCTACATCAGCGACGCTCGACCACAGCAATCTGTCGCTCGCCTTCTCAACTTCGGGATCATTCATCGCGAGTTCACTATGTAAGTTATTAGTAATGAAAATAATTTCATAGTTTTTTCTATGTCTTCACCTTTGTGTGCGCGTGTATGTGTGTATAGAATGTCTTTATAACTTACACATAGCGCAGCGTAGTATTAGGGAAGACATAATAAATTATTGTGAAGCTGCGTCCTCTATAGTGACAAGTAGGCGAGCATTTTTTTGCGATGCTAAATTAGTTGAAGTGACTGTAGTTCGTCTTAAGCTATTTCACGTTTGTGTTATTAAATACACACATTTTCTTTGTAACAGTGGCAGCCAGTGAAGCGAACGTGTCTGAGCCAGCGACATCGGCATCGACACACCCACAATCAACATCAGTACACCGGTAAGTTAATATTTTTAAACAGAAAGCCTAAAAAATGTCATTGATTTCACTGTTTGCATAGTCTGGTCGCGAAGCTGATACAAACTCTACCACTGACCCATACAGCTACTTAGCTCTTTCATTTGCACGTGAAAACTAATTTCTACCTGCCCGTAATAGTTATTTAGTTGCCTAACAATAAGAATTATTCGATTACTTAATAATATGTTTTGCATATAATACTAACGTTTTACGTTTATTGACATATCAGTTCCGGTAGTCCGCTACAGCTGGCAGAGATGTTGAAACGCAAGCGCGCGATCAAGCGATCCACCGGCACGAGCGGGCGGCACGGACGCCGGCGCGACGACGCGGCGCCTCATAACGTGTCGCACCCGCTACCGTCCGTCGCCGCCGTCGCCGCGGTCGCGTCGCACTGTACGTATTATATTATCAATTCGCAGTTAGACTCAGATAGACATGTGGGAATATGTGCGTGGTGGCCGCAAAGGAAGATCTTCCGACCGAGCGAGGTGTTATGCTCGGTCAGGCCGGAGCCCACGTGATACATTTCAACTGTTGTATAAATACCGACGCGCTTAGAAAACTTCGATAGCGCGATGCAGGAATGTTAGGCAAATTGTGGGTACCGCCACAGACAAATGTGTGACATAAGATTTCCTCTTATCCGTCATGGAAGTATAATATTACTAGTTGATGCCCATAACTCCATTGCTCAGAAATTCCTTTATCGCGCAGGAACCGTACATTTTCCGGGAAAAAAGTATCCCATGTTGTTTCCCGGGACTCAAAGTATCACCATGCCAAATTTCAGTAGGTTCAACGGTTTGGGCGTAAAGAGTTAACAGACACAGACAGACAGACACACTTTCGCATTTATAATATTGGTATGAATGCATTGTAGTTGCTATACAATTATTGCGGTATTTGTTTTACCTCCTTTATAATCTGCTCCGCTGTTTCCTGTCCTTTTCATTTATATGAATGACTCTTAAAATATATGTATCGGAATTTGAAAAATCATTTTACATAACGAAACTTTTTTTACAACTTATTTATTCCAATTATTTACAGCATCAAGTGTACCGACCGCGTCCCGTTCGGCGAGTCGTATGAGCGGCACGTCGAAAACCTCCTCGTTCCTGTCTTCGCTCAACCCGTCGCGCTGGGGCCGCTCGCCGCACTCGCACAAGGAGTCCGGCCTGCTGGCCTCCCCGCATCAATCCACCAATCTCACCGTACAAAACAAGTAAGTGTTTGTCAATCGAGTTTTGTTTTAGTTACTTTGTATGTAATTTTTAATGATAAAATAAACTTATGAATAACTAACTTCAACAAAGTATGAATTCTACGGTTATGCGTATCTGATACTTCTGTGACAGGTAATATGCTTTCCGCTATTCAAGGACGTCTATTAAACACTGCTACAGAACCTCAGTCTTAACAAAAAACTAACGGCAAAAAAATCTGAAACGACGTTACGTGCAATATAGGTATATTGCATCAACAATAACTTAACCATGGTGCTATCCTTGTTATTTTACAAAGCAGCGATATAGACAGCCTGCGAGTAGGCCTCTTAATTTTAATATTTTTTTCAGTATCCTAAGAAAATCCTTTGCTATTACAGAGAGAAAGTCCGCGAATGGATAACATGGCGTGCGGGCCGTTTGCGCGGGGAGTGGGGAGCTCTCAGCGGCGGCGGCGGTGCGCTGGAGCAGTTGGCCGCGCTCGCCGCAGCCCTGCCACGCCCCCGCCCCGCCTCCGCGCTGCGCCGCCTGCGCGACACGCTACGCGACCACGATGTGTCGCCGTTTGAGGTGAGGAGATCGTTAGAGTCAAATCAGACCGCACCGCGACGCGTAGATGCATTAGTAAATCTGTAATATATACTGAATTGACAGATTTCAATTGCGTGAGACGTCTTATGCTGGCACTTCACATGGCTATTTGTATTTGCTATTGGCTATTTGTTGTATTTGGCAACATTATTGACCAATACGCAAACAAGCAAATAAAGACAAATACGACCTTCCACACATGGCCGTCAAATAGCAAACTTACAAACATTCGATTCAGAATTTTTAAATCAGGATTGTGTTCACCAATACAATGTCGGATGTCAGTTATAGACTTCGAATATTTATTACAAAAAATTGGACCAAGAATCTCCAAAAAGGATACAAAATGTTGTTTTCCGCTCACGATACAACACTGAAAATGATTGAAAATTTGCTGAAAATCACCTGAAATTTGAAAATATACCGTCTGTTGTCAAGTTGAGAGCACCGGTTTATTTGTTTACTTGCCTATATTTTGACTCTTTTGATGTGCGTCAAAAACCGACTAAGGTACGGATACGTGTATTTGGTATTTGTCAAATAGGCAAATAAGGCCAATACTTTGTCAAACATACCGTCTACACATGGTGATTGTTTGGCGAATACATCAAATACACAAATACAAATATCCATGTGAAGTGCCAGCATGACAAATCTGTCAAATCCATACTTTAGAAATGCATCTACGCGTCGCATTAAGCTCTGAATTAACCCTTAGTCGTATAGTCAACATGATCTGATACTTACCGTCACTATCAGTTCTTTTGATAAATGACTACATAAAATATACAGGATGTAAATAAACAAAAGTGATAATACTTCTTGATGAGTATGTGTTTCTACGAGAAATGCCTAGACGTCGTAAATTTACTCGATACAAACATTAAAAAAAGGAACTCTTTCAACGCTGCTACGTTCAAAGTGAAGTATACAAGGGATATGTACACACACTCTAAAGTATTATCACTTTTTTTTTGTATATTTACTTGTATATTTTAAAGTATAATATGTCTTCGTTTGTCGAATAACAATGTATGAGAATAACTCAGTATTCATTACAGTACTGACAGTGAACCTCTATAATCGTTGTTCCCGCAGATCAATCATTCCGGTGTGCTAGGCGCTCTACTGCAGTTCCTGACGGGCGTGGAACCCGAGGCGGAGGTGACGGAAGACAAGGACGAAGAAGCGCGCGAGTCGAGCGAGCAGACCGCCGCGTGCGAGGAGCGCCTGCGTCTGTTCCTGCACGTGTTCGCTGACCTGCCGCTTGTGGCCGAGTGAGTATGCGCGAGTCGAGCGAGCAGACCGCCGCGTGCGAGGAGCGCCTGCGTCTGTTCCTGCACGTGTTCGCTGACCTGCCGCTTGTGGCCGAGTGAGTATACATTAAGGAGGCGCGCGAGTCGAGCGAGCAGACCGCCGCGTGCGAGGAGCGCCTGCGTCTGTTCCTGCACGTGTTCGCTGACCTGCCGCTTGTGGCCGAGTGAGTATACATTGAGGAGGCGCGCGAGTCGAGTGAGCAGACTGCCACGTGCGAGGAGCGCCTGCATCTGTTCCTGCACGTGTTCGCTGACCTGCCGCTTGTGGCCGAGTGAGTATACATTGAGGAGGCGCGCGAGTCGAGCCAGCAGACCGCCGCGTGCGAGGAGCGCCTGCGTCTGTTCCTGCACGTGTTCGCTGACCTGCCGCTTGTGGCCTTGCGTTGGATGGAAAGAAACGCTGTCCTTTTTTTTTAAATCTTATCCCTAGTAATTTTGTTTGTAACATTAAAAAAAAGACAGTAAGTGGATCGTTTTGGTAAAAAATTGCGTCGTTTGAATCGCACCTCAGGAGAGAGACATATTATGTCATCAGCGACATCAAAGTTGTTTTTCGTTAAGTTACAATGGGTGAAAACATGCATAATTAAGTATCATTGATGGGTGCTTTTAAAAAATTATTAGCTCCCTTTTTAAGAATTTTACGACTATATCTAAGCCCCTTTGTAATAAGAAGATCCACACTTGTATATCGTCTATTATCTGTAACGTTACAATTATACACATACAATTAAGATATTTACGCAGCGTAACTATTTATTAATATTACAAATCTAACCAACCTAATTTTCATTTTTAATTTTTTTCTGCAGCGACAGTGCATGGGTGGAGCGTGCGAGCGTGATCGGCGCGGGGGGCGGAGCGGGCGCGCTGGCGGCTTTAGTCTCGCGCGTCAACGCGTGCGTGTCCCACCTCGAACAGTTCCCGGTGCGAGTGCATGATCTCCCCGCGCGGCCTGCTACCTCCGCGCTCAAGTTTTTCAATACGCACCAACTCATGGTGAGTTTGTGTTTTGATTTTTTTTCCTATATTTTCCTGAGTGGATGCTGATGATTAGTGTTGGTGATCCGTTATCACTCCTATGCAAATGTATTTTGACTAAATAAAGCACGATAAGTAACAGTAAAAAAATTGTCGATTTTTTTTTGCATAAATGGAGGCTTTAGGGCCAGAAAAATGTTTTTAAATAAAAAAAACTGCATTTTATGTGTAGCCAGATATATTAGGCAGGTGACGAAGTAGATAAGTTACAAGGTTTGTTCAAATTATAAGGGAAAAAATGAGTAAACGTCCGTAAGTTAAAAAATGTTACTTATCGTGTTCATCCACTCACGTCTTCAATTATTTCTGACTTTAAACGTCTTACAAATAACTGAGCAACATGCTTAGAGTAGCAGCGGTTTGAACGAAAATTGAAAATACAGCAAGCACATGTTATTGTTCATGCTGAAATCCTCTTAATATTACATACTATTTTGTTTTATTTGCTCTGTAGTATATAAATATATTTACAAAAAAATATTTGTTTTCAGTGTGATCTCAAACGTCATCCGAGCTGCTCAAACTTGAAACAGTGGAAGGGTGGCGTCGTTCGGATAGACCCCCTAGCTTTAGTCCAAGCCATTGAGAGGTGAGCCTTATCACTTATTGTTTGTATGTTTTGTTAATGAAACGAACAGTTGAGTCAAGAGCTTAACTTTCATATCCGTTATTTTAAATTTTACTAGATTTAGCTGGCAACTTTATCCGCACAAGAGTCGTATTTTTTTCCGCAAAAAAAATTCTAGGTCCTTCCTCAGGATTTCAAAGTATATAGTTGGTACGAAACCAAATAGCAATAAAATCGGTTTAAATATCGCACTTATAATAAAAGTATTGATTTTTGTATTACTTTTTAGGGTTCCGTACGCAAAGGGTAAAAACGGGACCCTATTACAAGCTGTATCTCAAGAACCGCTATAGCTAGACTTCTGAATCTTTCACAGACTGTGTATTATTGTTGCCGCTATAACAAATACTAAAATCAAAATAACGTTAATATTAAAGGGGGGGGTACCATACAAAAAACACAATTTTTGACCTATTTTTGTTCTATAACAGTACGGAACACGTCGTGCGCGAGTCCGACTCGCACTTGGCCGATTATTTTTATATTAATTTGTATTTTATACATCAGGTATCTCGCACAACGCGGTTACGCGCAACCCCGGTCGCGCGAGGGCTGCGCCGGCGCACACTCGGACGACGAGCCCGCCTCCGACGACGACGTCGACGACGCCCTCGCAACGCCGCCGCACCATCCGCCAGAGTGAATATAGACTACTCATTGGTTCATAATTCCCGTTCGAATAGGATTTAAAAACCTACCGCTTGGTTATTCATCGACGTTAGACGCGGTGCGCGGTGGTGATCTCTATCGCGCATGAAAGTTGTCGAATCTGGAGGCCTACTACGAAACCGTTTTGAGACTCAAACAATCAAACGAGAATGTCGCGTCCTGCTCTAACAACGTTATTTCACGTTTGTTAGAGTAGGACGCGGCATTCTCGTTCGATTGTTTGAGTCTCAAAACGGTTTCGTGGTACGGCCCCAGGCCCAAGAAAACCGCCAAGGTTGATTGATAATTTTGTCAGAATATCACTGAATATATGCTACGTATATGTTTATTTACTACACAATGCGACGCCATGACCTTTCAGTTGACTCCTGCATCCAACGAACTGAGTGCAAATTGCCAATTTATTGAGTTCAACCTTTATCTTTATGACAGAATGTCTTGTATTCGTTAAATTGAATCTTAGGCCGTGTTCAAACCGAACTGACTGTCAGCCGCCGAATGTGAGCGAACGTTACGCAGTTTATTGTATTTCCATACATATTCACTTTTTCGTTCACACCTAACCGACAATACGTTATTACGCTAGGCGTAGGCGCGGACATTCGATACCCTTTATTTTCACGTTCACACTGGGGCTCACAGTGAGCCTGCTCACATTCGGCGGCTGACAGTCAGTTTGGTTTGAACACGGCCTAATATCGATGACGTGTTTTTTGACACTTGTTAATTTCCTTTCAGCTCCGACCACAAGCTCGAGTTTCTGATAGGGGACACGGTGCTGCCGTACAACATGACTGTGTACCAGGCGGTGCGACAGTTCGGCGAGCAGGCAGACGCCGATACTGACACCGAGACACCACTAGGTATTATACTGCTGCTTATAACTACAATATTTTGTATGCTATTAATTAAGAACTCAGTATAAATGAAAGGACAAAAAAATTATTTATGCTCATTCCATACCTCAAAATATGTGAAAATACCCACAAATGCACCAAAGTGAGACCACGCCTTTGACTATTTTATCTATTTTGATTAAATTATTCAATATTTTGTTGTTCGAAAGCCTGAAAATGCACTAAATCACAATAATAATTTTTATTAGTTTTTATATGCCTCGATACCTATTAAGTAATAAGTTTGTCCGTTTCCAGCGAACGCCGGCATATGGGTGCAGACACACACGATATACTACCGCGCGGTGGAGGCGAGCGAGCAGCGCGCAGAGGCGTCCGCCTCGCGCAAGGGCAAGGGACAGCCCACCAAGATCTCATCTAGACGTAAACCTGATCTCCTGTGGAACGGTATGCAATAGAGTACTATTACAGCTATGAATACTATACAAGTGTTTCTTTTTAAAAAAGTTTTTAGAAAGAAACACTTGTATAGTTTTTAGTAAAGACTAAACGGAGAAGTAAAAATTAAAGAATATCTCTTCTTTACAGAAATCTGTCATTTTGTCGATACTATTTTTTGGGTTTCCAGGCTTGTGTAACAAAACGCATTTCCATGGTGTTCATACTACGCTATGCCACTTTAAAGATCTCGCGACAAACATAACAACGAATAACTGAATCCATTAATTCATAATAATATTTTTTAAGTTAGATATTTTATAATAATTAAACATGGCTATAAACTTACGTGACTCGACTGTTAATTGACTGGTAATAAACATATTTTTCGGGTGTATTTGTATCGATAAATAATTAATGGTGTGAGTAACATAAAACTTATTTAGTTATATTATTGAATGAACAGAGGGCGTGGTACCGAGTCGCGGTTCGCCGCTAGTGGCGCTGCTGCGTCGCGGGTGCTCGCTGGGTGCGGAGGTGCGCGACGCGTCGCTGCCCGCGCTGAGCCTGCTGCGGGCTCTACACGCGCTGTCCCGCCACTGGCACACGCTGTACCGCGCGCCCTGCCTGCCCGACCACCGCCCGCTAGTGCCCAACGCGGAGTTCGTCAACGCCAAGGTATTAACACTTACATTTAATACCCTTAGGGCTAGAGCTCACTTGAAACACAACAGACTATAGTAATACAAAACACCTGAAGATGCGCACACACAAACAATATTTTGTATTGAAATACTCTGTCTTAAGACTGTCGTGTCTCAAGTGAGCGCTCGTCCTTACTAATAACAATATTTAAACAATGGATATTGCATAAGCTATACAATATTCTGTCTTTGTCTGATATATAGGGAAAGTAGCTCAAAAGACTAATATACAAATCTCAGCTAACTTTTTTATTACGAACCTATTCTTAAATGGTTTATATCTATGTGTAATGTTTATAAACGTGATTTATCTTGTTAATTTGTGACATGTCCAGTGTAAATGTAAGTAAATGTTTTTGTTTTAGCTCGCTGCCAAAGCCAACAGACAACTTCAAGATCCTCTAGTGATAATGACAGGCAACTTGCCGCCATGGTTGAAACGAGTCGCTTACTCATGGTAAGTTATGAATTATGATAGTATGCTCCACTGACCTCCATTATACAAGTACGCTGGACTAATGACACCCTTTGAAATGACAGCTATTTTTTGTGCCTATTTGAAGCGGAATCAGCTCCCCCGATGGGAGGGATAGAAACTAAATTTGACCATTGACCAAATTTGACGTAAAAATGACGTTTGAAAGTCGCCATATTGGCGCTGATAGCAGTAGTGGGAGTATTTGGAACTAATACTAGTGATGACAACCAATAACGATTAAGCGGCCATTTGCAAGTTACGTCAAATTTAGTTCTCTTCCCGCTCACTGGGGGCGCTGATTCCGCTTCAAATAGGCACAAAAAAAAAGTGGGTATCATAGGTCCAGCGTACTTGTATAATGAAGGTCAGTGGTATGATCACATCATTTAATTTGTCTAAACTTTGTCACTAACACAGGTACAGCTTGGCAAAGAAGAGTATGGATTAAATGAGGCCGCTTTTCTTTAAATACAGGCAACCCTACGCTTCGCTTTTGACACAATATATACTAGAGTTGACACGTAATGTAGTGTTGTCATAAATAAAAACTCTTGGTTCCAGCTGTCACCGGCTCACCGCGTCAGACTCTTCTTTGCCAAGCTGTAACATATAAATGTGTACGATGTAACAGACGTGTATGCAGAACTTAAAAATGTTGTAATAAGCACATAAATTTATCAAAGATGCTTCGATATCTTATACGACACGCAAACAACAAATGATAAGTGAACACTGTAAACGAGACCAATATTTAGTAGCCGTCAAATGTTTAAATTTATTCTAGCATCATTTATGCCGCATACTTGCTTACCATAAATAGAAATCGGTACAAATTTTCATTTAACATTGCAGCCCATTCATATTGCCGTTCGAGTGTCGTCACCTGCTATTCTATGTGGTGTCGTTCGACCGGGACCGCGCGCTACAGCGGCTGCTGGAGGCGGGCGGGGAGCGCGCGGCGGGCGGCGCCGACGAGCGGGTCGCCCCGCGCCTCGACCGCCGCAAGCGCACCGTGCAACGAGACAACGTGTTGCGCCAGGCCGAACACGTCATGCACGAGTTCGCGCACTCTAAGGTATAAAACGACTAACGGCCGTTCCCAATATTTGATCTATCTCTGGTTTTGCCCTACTAGAGATAGGAATAGCTCTCATTAGACATTAGAGACATATATTTTATGTCAATTCAATGTTAGCTGCGATCGGTCGTATGTCAAACCAAAGATAGATTGAATATTGGGAACGGCCGTAAGTGGATGTGAACAGCTGTCATGTCGCTGCTTACTTGTCGTCTGTCAATTTGTATGGTTGTCCATAAAAATTGATAAACGATAGGTGTGGGGTATTGAATGCGTGGATTTGAATTCTCTTTACATTATTTTAGGCATTACTCGAGATCCAGTACGAGAACGAAGTGGGCACAGGTTTGGGCCCCACCCTGGAATTCTATGCGCTCGTATCGCAGGAGTTGCAACGCGCCGATTTAGATTTATGGCACGGCAGTGAAAACTTCAAGCAGAAGCCCACGTCGTTCGGCGGGGAGATAGTGAAGAGTCAGCCGCCGATGGTCACCGATAGATCGTCGGACGCCGCGGCGCGACTGGCGTCTTCAGTTCGCGACGCTTTGAACCTCGACGAGGACAGATCCCCTGAGCCGTCTGACCTTGAGAAGGAGACGTCGATACCGACGCCGGCGCCCGACGCGACGTACGTGTCGTGGCCGTGCGGCCTGTTCCCGCAGGCGGTCGGCCGCAACGCGCGCGCTTCCCATCTTTCGCGCGTCAAGGCCAAGTTCCGCTTCCTGGGCAAGTTCATGGCTAAAGCTGTCATGGATTCGAGAATGGTAAGTTCCGTTAATTTTTTTTGTTAAGTTCTGCAGTGCTGAGATGCTCTCTTTTTGATAACGTCTTCAACTACGTCCTTTTAATTATATGGACGTTTAATTAATTTATTTTAAAGGACTTTAATTAATTCATCGTGAAAAACCGGATCAGAAATACCTGGCATTTCCAAACGTAATTTTTCTTGTAGAGCATAATAATTATTTAATTAAATAATAACTCGATTCTTCGCTCTATAATAGGTAACAGTTTATCCCTCTATAATAGAAAAAGTTAACCGCTATGATGAGTTTTCATTAAATTCCTTGTATCGTGTAGGTGGACATTCCCCTATCGGTGTCGATGTACCGGTGGCTGACGGGCGAGCAGGCGTGGCTGGGTCTGGGCGACGTGCGACACGTCGCGCCCGAGCTGTGGCGGTCGCTGTGTCGCCTGCGACAAGTCGCCGAGCGCGCGCACGCCATACGCGACGACGCGAGACACACGCCAGAACATCGGGCGCACTTGGTACGTATGCGATATTGGTAGATAATGGATCTATGAAAAAATAGGATTCAAAGTCTAAATATAGGGTTCAGAGCATAAAACGTTGTAGTCATCCTGTCATCGAGAACTGTAATGCCCTATACACTTCATTGCGTAATTTAGTTCGCTTACAGTTATCTTAATTTACAATACTTATGTCGATGAATATGGTTATTCAGAAAAACAATAATTATTCTGAATTGACTGTATAATGTGGCACCTTATTTGGAATAACTACAGTAGAAAATAATTATGTATTTTGTTTTACATCAGCCAGGCTTAGCAGCCACTAGCTTTTTTGTGATAACGAGTAGAGTTTCGTTTAATCTACAGCTTATACGACCTACGATCACGCAGAAACCGTTATTGAATATCATCCGAATCTTTTAGCAGTTTTTGCGCGACAAACTACGCTTTAATATATTATGTCCACTCATCCTCACAAACATCATTATCAGTAGCACTACATGATATGAATATTCCAGATAAATGGTCTAGAACTTGACGGGTGTCCGATCGAGGAGCTCGGTCTGGACTTCATTCTGCCGGGTGACGGGTGCACAGAGCTGCGGCGCGGCGGTCGCGACATGCCCGTCACCGCACACAACCTGCACGACTATATTGGGCTCGTCACGCACTGGCTGCTGTATGAAGGTATAGTGATTAAACCTATTTTGAATTTTTACTATGATATATTCAAAGTTCATGCTAGAATGTTTCGAACTGTTTAACTTTGGTTTGCCTCAATTTATTTTAACAACCGTACCATATTTAAAACTAACGAGTCTAGCATATTTTTCTGGTATGCTATTTGTTCATGGAATGGAAAAAAGAAACTTGAACATGAGAAGAGATACCTATGCTAAGTCATAACTTACTTTTGAGGAAAATGTATGTTTTGCATATATTTTGTTTACTGAAATATTTTTGTAATTTTCCTAATGTATTGGCAGTCACATAATTTATTAATTTCGTTTGTTTTAGGTGTACTAAAACAAATGGAAGCCTTTAAGGAAGGTTTCGAATCAGTATTCCCGTTGAATAATCTGCGGATTTTCTACCCGGAGGAACTAGAACAGGTGTTCTGCGGAAGTTCGTCAGGTAAGTCACGCACGTCACGCAAAGAAACAAACACAATGATTGAATTAACTTTTTAAAAGTCGAATTAAAATAGATTACCATTGTATTCTTTTACATTAGTAATTGGCATTGACTTTCTGACTGTTATGAATACATTTGAATATTAGTTAACATTAAGTTCACTTGCGCCAATTTGTGTTAAAAATAATCGTAGATTAAATATTACGTGTCTCGTATATCGTATTTATTAAATGTGCTAGTTATGAGTTATGACAAACAATTTGCCATATTCGTAAATGGCTCAAGTAGGAATTTAAAAAAATTATGTTTCAGAATTTAGTGATAAGCGTCATACAAATAATTGTATGTTTTGTTTTCATCTCTCGATATAAACAAAAAGAACTTCTTCCACATAAGTTATCTGACATTATAAGAATATTATTTTCTATAAACCTAAGCTAATGTTTTTTTTTTTTATATAGGAAGTCGCGATCAACGCTGGGACCCGAGAATGCTGGCGGACTGTATACGCCCCGACCACGGCTACAACGCCGAATCACGTGCCATTCGTATGCTCATCGATATCCTCGCCTCGTACACCAGAGAGGAGCAGAGACTCTTCCTGCAGTTCGTCACTGGAAGCCCACGGCTACCGACTGGAGGTAAATATTAGATACTAGATGTTGCCCACAACTTAGTTCCTCGCATAGGGATTTTCCCATAAGTGTTTTTTGCAATAGTGAATAGTGTATACTTCCAATCAAAATCGATCTGATAGTTTTGGGAGTCCCTTTAGTGCAACCCAACAAATGGTACATTTTTGATACACAACATAAAACTAAAGAGATTCGTATCGTTTTTACCGCTATATATTGCAGTATTTGAAACTCATGTCCACACTTGTCTTTCAGGTTTCAAGGCATTGAATCCGCCGCTGACTGTGGTGCGCAAGTCTCTCGAGTCGTCCCTGGACCCCGACGAGTATTTGCCGTCGGTGATGACTTGTGTCAACTACCTGAAACTGCCCGACTACAGCAGCGCGGAGGTGATGCGCGCCAAGCTCCGCCTCGCAGCCTCAGAAGGCCAACACTCCTTCCACTTGTCATGAACGATTCGAACTTTCTCGTTTATTTTCATTGAGTTCGACCCCATAGTGATTTTTTTGTCTAAGAGCGATTGTGGTTAGTGATATTATAAATTCCTTGGGAAAGTATCGTGCGCCCCGCCGACGACTGTTTATGTGCAATCAGAGTGATTTATTTTTCCATGAGACAGACGCTCGAGTGCTGTGAACTAGTTTTGTTTTCTTTAGATTATAGAGATATGTTTATAATTATATTTTGTGTTAATTTAATGTGATAGCTTTGTATATTTCTTTATTTAGACTTTACTTATAATAGACGTAATAATGTGCAGATGTGCTCATTTGTGACAAGAAACTTATCATCTGTATGGCGTTCGCTTACACTGTATCACATGTAAGCTCGAGAACATCCAAATCTTGGTCGAGTCTGCACACATAATTATAGCATTTATTATTACCAAACGGTGTATGTTTCGAGAATAGGTAACATATAAAGAGTAAAGGAAAGTGCAAAATTTAATATGTAATAATTTCAATAAACTGTAAACAATATCTTTCATTACGTTTTTTTCTTTTTTATACTAGTCAGTACTAAAGTGGTAACAACGACGTCGAAAATATCATCGCATCCAACCAATAATCACACTCTACCTGTAGAATATAAGGTGTATAAGATAGGATATCAATAAAAATATATTTTTAGGATTACAGTATATTTTAACCTTCTTTATATTAAAGTCCTTGGAATTCAGGTATCTGTGACAATATTGATCTCTAATAATAATTGTTACAATGGTTGCTGATACTTGATGCATGTACAGATACATTATCCCTTTCTTTTCGCATGTTCGCATTTACATGAAAAAGTTATTGTGGGTAACTAAGTAACTCTTAAAATATATATTATATGATACAGTATAACATTTAACATTACTTTGTCACATAATTCTCAAGTCTAATAAAATCAAAATAATTGGAATGACTTTACTATAACTCCCTTCCCGCTACATTCCCTTAACCGATAGTGAACAATAAATAGTGACACCAAAATCTTAAAGTACCATTGCCAACCAGCCGAGAATGAGACAGGAGCCTCCGATTGGAGTGAGCCGGCGTAAACGCCTCTCACCGGTGAAGGCGTGGTAGTAGCATGTGCCGCAGAATAAACCCATACCAACTATGAAGAAAGATCCAGCCTGGAAATTTAAAGGGTTACCATTAAAGTATTATTTAACCGATTCAATGCGGCGCACATTTTTGAAAACTTAGTAGTGGCGGCATACAATTTTCTCATGACACGTTAGCAGTGTCATACGCCATAGAAGTTGTATATGTCTCGCCATAGATGTTGCAAACCTTTTGTAGGTTTCAAAGTTAGAAAAATGACAGCCCCTACTTTTTTTTAATTCACAGAATATTCAGAGACGAAGCCTATAGGCTTGTTTTACGTGGAAAATTAAGATGGTTTTGTTTAGAGTAGAACCTTCTAACGTGTAATTTGAGAAAGATATATTTATATAAATTACTAGCTTTTGCCCGCGGCTTCGCTCGCGTTAAGAAGTATTATTATTATTTAGGTATCAAAGTCTCAGTCCGATCGGTATATCCTCTATTTTATCCCTTAGGGGTAGAATTGATCTAAATCCTTTCTTAACGGATGCCTACATGATAACATCTACCTGCATGCAAAATTTCAGCCGTCCAGTGGTTTGGGCTGTGCGTTGATAGATCACTATGTCAATCAGTCACCTTTGAGTTTTATATATTATTTAGATTTAGATTTAGTGAATAATTAAGTATTATTTAAATCATCATTTACTAATAATCTAAACTCCCTCCCGCACGCGCACCCCCGCCTTGGTGACGCCCACTTCGCAACGGGCCGTGCAGCAGAAATTGTAATATTTTCATTTCGCCATAACTTCAAAATCAAACGTCCAATTTTAATCATTCAAAGACCAAATATTATCCACATAAACTGTGCTTAGTGATGAAATAATTCATTTTGATAAGGATTAATAACATGAGTAAAAAAAAACGCGTTTAAATGAAGTAAAAAAAAAAAAGATTTTTAAATAAAAAAATGGTTGTTGTGCCTCACTCGACATAGATAGGTATAGTGTATCGCGGACTTTTTTGTAGATATTTATAAGATCTACAATTAATTAGAACATTTTATGGTTCTATCTTTTATAGTTTAGGCAGCGTACGCAAAATAAGTAACTTTTCTGGTTGATTTTTACACCTTGTGTCCGAAAAACCCAAATATCTTACGGAACCCTATTTTTTTCCAAAATAAAATTTATCCTATGTTACTCGTGGATAATGTAGCTTTCGAATGGTGAAAGAATTTTTGAAATCGGTCCAGTAGTTTTTGAGCCTATTCATTACAATTAAACAAACAAACAAACAAAGTTTTCCTCTTTATAATATTAGTGTAGATAGGGGAGATAATTTTATAAAATACCAGATGACGCCTGCAACTTCGTTGCGCCATAACTCGTTTTATCGCGCGGGAACCGTACATTTTTCTGGGACAAAATACTTTTTGTCTTTTATATACTTTGAGTCTGGGGAAAGCACATAGGATACTTCCTAATTCCTATGTCCTTTCCCGGGACTCGAAGTATCTCCATGGCAAATTTCAGCAAAATCGGTTCAGCGGTTTTAGCGTGAAGAGGTGACAGATAGACAGACGGACGGACAGACAAACTTTCGCATTTATAATATTAATATGGATGGCACAGCTCTCGTGTCATACGCCACATGTTAAAAAACACAGAATATTCAGAAGCGAAGCCTATAGGCTTATTTTACGTGGAAAATTAAGATGGTTTTGTTCAGAGTAGAACCTTCTAAAGTGTAATTTGAGGGAGATACAATTGTTTTCCAAATGACACGGCTTTCGTGTCATACGCCACACATTAAAAACATGTATGACAAGGCTGCCATGTCATCCGCACTGAATCGGTTAAAATAACAGCACAACTACAGCTAAAATCTGATATAACAACATTGTAGGAATTAACACAATAGTACAAAGAATCAAATATCAAACTGATTATGCAAGATCTTAAATCTTAATATTTTATGTCTTTATGTGGTAAAAAAATGTCTTGTTAATAATATTGCCATAAAATAGGTAATAATATTGTTTTAAAGTTTTTCTTTTCCTTATACAAGTAATAATTAGGTTGTTATTGCTAATAATATTCATTGGTACAATTTGTGGACTGGTTTTTACTGCATCACAATATTTTAAATTTAGTGTATTCTTAACATTTAGTGAGCCTTGCTATGGCTCAAAGGTTACAAATTATATCAATTTAATATTCAGTTTCAACTGTAAACTGTTTCAAAACTTTTCAGTAAATTATTTTTAATGATGAAGATTAGGGAGCTATTTTAGGATAACAAGAATATTAGGAATATAAAAAAGTACTAACTATATAGGGTCTTCTACAAAGTGGCACCGTCATAAGAGCAAGGGTGTGGAGGAAGTGGAATCTGTTGGATGTTTCAAATATTTTCTTGAGATCTTCCTTAGTTTCCGTTTCAGGGAAGGTGCGGTGAGCTCCCATGGCTCCGAGAACGACAGCGCTGGCCCCACTGAGCCCCGCCAGGCGAACAAAAGGCCCAGCTTCTTGAGCAAGCTGCCATAAGGACATCCTGATAACAATCGGCTTAGGAGCTTCGACTGGTTTACTTTGAAACACACCCTGCAAATGATTAGCCGGCGATTGAGAAAGAGTAATCTTGTATAAGATAGATGATATCCTAATCTACGTATCTGATAGTATATCGAACTTACTATGTTGCGTAAAACATTCATAGCTCCCTCCGTCACCGTATTAATCATAAGAGTATCGAGCAGATTAACCATACCTTTGCTTTTAGCTGCTTATTTCGATAATAATGAAAATAAATGATATGCACAAAATCTGCTTGATTTTTATCACAGATTTTTATCAATAATTCAATCAATTTTTGTGAATTTTGACAGTTCTGTTTAGGTACTGTCAATGTCAGATGTCAGTACTAAATGACGGGTGTGTTTTCTTAATCTAGCAGTGCACTGTCCAGAATGTGGGCTGTGTGTGACAGCCTGTGCCCAGCCCTGGCCCAGCCGGC
This sequence comes from Cyaniris semiargus, assembly GCA_905187585.1. Classification (NCBI taxonomy): domain Eukaryota; kingdom Metazoa; phylum Arthropoda; class Insecta; order Lepidoptera; family Lycaenidae; genus Cyaniris; species Cyaniris semiargus. The sequence continues at coordinate 6,511,131 of LR994554.1, read as the reverse complement.
AGCCCCAGCCTCGGGGCTCAGTGTGATCCGTCATCCGAGTTCATGAATCGCGTATAATACACCGTACGTGGAAGTAATTCAAAAAGCTAGACCGTGAGTGTAGACATTCATTTTACTATTTCTTCTCTTTTTTTTCTAAAGTAGTCTCAGTTTTGGAGCTTTCAATTAAGGCCAGGTAGTCCCTAAAATTAACAGGTCGATGTCTGTCAGTACGAATATCGACGTAAACGGTAAAGGACATTAAAATAACATTAATATAAGCGCGCCTTGTACAGTGGCGGTGACGACGCTCGCCGCTTGCTCGCCGCGTCCTTGATAGGGCGAAATAGGAGAAAATTATACTTTTCACTTAGATAAAGACCAAAATGCAAAATGTAACCACAAATTATTATTCTTTAAATTATGAGCTTTTCGTAGATATGATTTTTGAAAGTAAAACTATCATATTATAAGCTTCATGAAAAATATCATAAAATATTCGAATTTAGCACGTACATAATATCTCTATGAGCCTATCTAATTTTTTCTTTAATATCTTCAGTCTATGCCTCTACGTTTTTATTTTATCAGATCTTTCGTTTTAGCGTATCCTCTTAAAGCGCTTATTCCATTTCACTAAATTTAGAAGTCCTAGCTAGGATCCTAAAAAGAAGACTAATTAGAAGCTTCTTATTCCACTTGTCCTAATTTAGTGACTAAATCAGTTGTGACCACGCGGCGATTTTGGCCAGACGTCTTCTTAATGGCTCCAGTTCTGTCAAAGCAACAAAAAATTGGTCTTCTCATAGGCTTAGCTGTTGGCTCAATGAAAATCAAAATAAATAAAAGGCGAAAAAGATGGTTGAAAGAATTTTTGCTCCACGAAAAATTATGAACTTTCTGAACTACTTGGAACCAGCAGACTTTAGAAATTACCTACGAATGCTACGAATGCTATAAGTAATCTAGATTCTAGAGATTGATGAGCAGTTGCTGTCATAATTTAACAAAAAAAATTACAAATGAAAATAATATACATATTTCTATCTTATTGCCATGTTTTTATTTTATTTTATTATGTTAAGGGCCTGTTTTACCACTTCCTGATAAGTGCCGGATATTCTATCCACAACTTAACTTGACAGCTGATAAAGTATGGAGAATCTGTCAAAAGTTGTGGATAGCCTATCTGGCACTTTATCAGGAAGTAGTGAAACAGGCCCTTAGTGTGTTCAATTTTTTTTATTAGATTTTATTATGTTTTTTTACATATTCGGCCCGGACGCATGCGACCGGTTGGGGATTGAGAGGTTAAAATAAATATAATTTAAGTATATTTTTATTTATTATACGATTATCACCTTATCAAGGCAATACGTATCCCTTTTTTCATAAAAAAAACGTAGATAATTATTAATAGGTTATTCTTTTGTTGACTTTAATACAGATTTAGCAGTTCCCACTACAGATAAAAGGTTGAAACCATCTGGCAACACTGATTTATTCAGTTAGAAGCCACACTTTTTCCGATTTAGTACACTAATTAGGATCCTAGCTTTCTAAATGTTATTTCACTTGACTAAATTTAGTCACTAAATCATTTAGAACTTCTAAATTTAGTGAAATGGAATAAGCGCTTAAGATGACTCCACTATGTCTGTCTCTCCTGCTATTTAACTTTTCTTTATTGTAAAAATGTATTGGTATCAGGTATGAAAAAATCACGAAAACTTCTGAACCGCTTTCTTGCCGTTTTCGCTGATGCAATATTTATAATAAAGTCGCTGAAAACCCAGTGTATTGTGGTACACCGGTTTTAACCCATCAAGCCCCAAGCGGCCCCCGGGCCCCGGCGGCCGCATAACAATTGAATATCTATTACGTCAGTGATTCCCACGATCGAAGCATTAAGCAACTGTAATTAACTTATTTTTCTATAGTTGAAATAACAAAATAAAATATATTTTACATTTTTATTAACAACACAGACATGTAATTCATACAAAACACTTTTACACAACGATTAATGTCTATGTTAAAATTTAAACAAACGTCCATTTTTAATTTGTTCTTATGCCTACACTATTTTATAAAGTAACTAAGTAATTCTTTTCAATTTGTTTTGCTTTTCACGTCTATCTTGTCGGTGGGACAGCAAATGCCGGCAAAACTGAAAAATAAATATTTTATTGTTAAAAACATTCAAAAGCCTACTGCTACTGCACTGCACTGCTAGCATTCTCAAGTCTCAATACATGTATAGATAATATTAAGTTCTGCCACAAAATTTTGACTGCATATTTAGCCCCTTACTAAAAAAATATTTAACACCATAGAACTCTTTGTCTTTATTGAAAACATCGTAAAGCCCTTTGATGGAAAAGGACAAAACATTTAATTACATGATATACTGTAAGTATTGCCCTTTTGTAAGCATCTTAGTGCAGATAAATAAACCAAAATATCTCACCCTTCATTAACAGTACAGTACAAGCATTGGTATTGTGCGGCGACGATGTCGCGCGCGGCGGCGCACCGCGTCACGTACACGCACGCGCCCGCAGCGCCGTCCATCGCGCGCCCGCACGACTCGTCACCCTCCGGCCGCTTGGGAGCCTGGAAAATTATGTCAAGATTTTACTTTAATATAAGGCCGGCATTGACGAGCGATCCATCGATCTATTTGGCACGCTGTCGATCCAAAATTCGTCCATGAATGTGAAAACACTGTCGGTCCAAATGGATCGGCTCGACGCGATGGAATTCCAACTGCGCCGAGCCAATTGGCGCGCTCATGAATGGTGTTACTCGCGAGCCAAAGACGCCATTTTGATTTTAGTTTGCGTTTATAACACGTCCGGTGCTGTCAATGCCTACACTCAAAATCAAACTCAAAATGATCAAATGGAACGGCTCGCTGGCGTGTTCGTGAATGCCATGAATTTGGCTCGGCGCGACATCCAGTATCGTGCCATATGGCGCGAGAGCCATCTGGATTGCTCGTGAATGCCTACTCTATGGTAAATGCCCAATTTTTATCATTTTAGACATTAGAAAATCTAAGGAAGTGCCGATATAACGATTGGATAGTTTGCCCAAAATGTGCGTTATGGTGGAAATCGTGGTGGAAAACTTTCAACTTCAAAATTAGATTAAAATACAGGTCAATAGAACGCCAGAGAAAAAAAAACCGGCCAAGTGCGAGTTGGACTCGCCCATGAAGGGTTCCGCAGCAGCAATAAGGTTTATTTTTATGAAATTAAAAGGTTTTTGATTTATTTTTATATTTCAGTTGATTTAATGAAAGTTAAATTAAGTTTACCATTTATGACGTATAAAAAAAACTACTTGCTAGATTTCGTTCAAACCAATTTTCGTTGGTAGTTTTTATAATAAAGTACATCATATATTTTTTTTAGACTTATCATGCCTAAACTATACTTATCATACTTTAGAAGTTAGAAGGGGGGGGGGGGGGGGACCACACATTTTACCACTTTGAAAGAGTCTCTCTCGTAAACTATTCAGGTTAGAAAAAAATTATATTAGAAACTTCAATATGATTTTTGAAGACCTATCCATAGATATATGCCACACGCATAGGTTAGATGAAATTTTTTTTTTGTTGGTTTAAGGTTTTCCATTTGACGTATAAAAAAAACTACTTGCTAGATCTCGTTGAAACCAATTTTCGTTGGTAGTTTATTTAGTAAAGTACATCATATATTTTTTTTAGACTTATCATGCCCCTACTTTAGAAACTAGAGGGGGGGGGACACACATTTTACCACTTTGGAAGTCTCTCTCGCAAACTATTCAGGTTAGAAAAAAATTATATTAGAAACCTTAATATGATTTTTGAAGACCTATACATAGATACTCCACACGCATAGGTTAGATGAAAAAAAATTTTTTTTAATCAGTTGTACCTATGGGGACCTCTAAAATTTTTAATAATTTTTCCATTATTGTATCAAAATCTTAATGCGGTACACAGACTACATCTACTTACCAAATTTCAATAGTATAACTCTTATAGTTTCGGAGAAAAGTGGCTGTGACATACACGGACAGACAGACAGACAGACAGACAGACATGACGAATCTATAAGGGTTCCGTTTTTTGCCATTTGGCTACGGAACCCTAAAAACAGCAAAGTTATCGCTAGGAGTAAAGTTACATTTGCAAAATATTTGAAGGTGACACATTTTTGTACAGGATATAAGGATTCTTTTACACGTCTATTTTATTTTATATTCTGTATAATGTCTCAAAAGCCAAGCCCACTTACGTCGTCCTTGCTCAGTTTAAGAGTAACTTGTGTGCCGTTGACGTTCAACAGTAGAGCGTCGAGCGTCGAGTTGAGGAACTCATCGGCCCAGCTGCACTCTTCTAGATGATACTCTGCTAGCTTGTTGGGCCGCTCGGTCGATGCCAACTGAGTTGTCGGCCGCGCTGGTGTAGTTGATGGTGCAAAGAAACCACTGTCGTAATCTAAATACATAACAACAGAGTTATAGTATTATTAATACGCATTTAGGATAACAGCTCGTTTTAGATAAAACTTTATATAAAGCGTGATCGTGTAATATATTACATATTAAGTAAAATATCAAACTTAAAGAGTATTGCGCTATATAAATATAAATAATTTTAAAATAATAATATAACCGATCAAGCTTTAAATAAAATGAACAATAATTTAATATTTGGTACAATGACAGCACGCATTCGTTTTGATGTGAACTAGTCCTTAGTCGTAGGTACAGGGTAGACTTCGGATTATTTTAATAAATATTTTGGTTACTACTCATAATATATTTAGCACAATCGATAGTGATAAAATATTTAAGCATACGTGAACTGTTCGTTACAAACGGGGCACGGAACACACTTGGATAGGCGACGACGTCTGTAACAAAAAATAGAAACGATAAAAAACAATTACACATACCAACGCCCCTTACTAATAAAAAGATTCACACTGAATAAACAGACTCTATAGTCTATAAAATACACAGTTATACAACCGTTCGATTTTCGTCTATTAAATCCTTTTAAAAACGTATCAGACAGCGCTTAAACTATTAATATGACGTCTGTATAGACTGGGTAACTCTTATTGGTAAGAGGTTTAATTTTTTATTATTGAACAATAAAACGCTTACCATTTTTGAAACTTTGAAGAGAACTCATATGGTATGCTGTAAGGAAAAAATAAAATAAAAAATAAGTTATTAAAAAAACGATTCACGATGTTCTTTAAACTTAAGTGTGTACTTCTTAAAAAAATATGTAATTTAATAAATTTTAATAACTTACAAATTAGTCTAGTATTAGCAAACAAAGAACTGCCAGCGCCGCTACTGTATCCTATGAGTAAAAATAAAAAAATATCTATAATCGATATATATTCGCCATGCAAATATTACTAGCGGCAAATTAAGAACGAGTCTAACTGCCGCACTCTGAGACATTTAATGATGATTAAACTTTAATCAAAATTACTAACTAAATTAAACTTAAATTCAAAAAGTGTAATGTGTCGAGCCTGCGGACGGTCGCGCTCCATGTTATGCACACGCAGCAAATATTAATTATTAATTAATATTTTCGCGAATCGCGCGGCTGATTGCCGCTGCACGTCACCATGGCGCTCGTGGCGAATGAGTTGCTGGCGTTCATCCAGCACGCCATCGACACAATGGACGAGGTGAGCATACGGCAGATCTGCAAGTCCTCCTTCACCAGCGAGGAGATTTGCCAGGGGAAGCAGTTGCTCGAGACGCTCGGCCAGAGTGCGAATATGCCATCGCGACGGAGGGATGGAACAGAAAGAAGCGTGCAGGATATAATATCCTTGCTGAAGCAGACGGATCCGGATGAGGTGCCGGCTTTTGTGGCGAAAAAACTGCACAAGCTGCCGCCCGTGACGCTGGACCACGTCGACGTCGTCACCCTCTTAAAGAACATCAGATTCCTGAAAGAAGAGTTGGCCGAAGTTCGAGGTAGACTGCAGGCATCAGAGTCTACGATCAGCGATCTACGTAATGAATTATCACAATTAAAGAGTGGTAATTCAATATGTAGGTCACCTGATGCCGCCAACGTCACCCGCCGTCGAGGTGCGCAGGCGATCACGTTCAGCCCGTCAGCACTTTCAGACGGTTCAACGCACGCGCACGTCATCGCCGCCGCCGCCGCCTCCGCCGCCCGCTCCCCGCCTGCAACGGAGTCGCCGCGGCCGAACTACGCAAGTGTCGCCGCTTGCCCCCCGCCTCCTCCCCCCGTTCCAAAAACAAAGGGAAAAAGGAGGCCCATGCAAAGGAGTGTCTTCTCTCCGAAAAGGACCGAAAGTGCGATGTTTATAACAGTGGAGAGGAAGAAGAAGAAACCCGTCGTCCGCAACCATCGCGGCACCGCACCCGAAGGACCCGAGCAGCTGTTGCGGCGTGAGACTCCCGCGACGCCGCTGTACGTGTCCAGGCTGCACTGGTCCACGACGGCCGAGCAGGTCGTGGACTACATCAGGAGCAAGACCCACTTCGTCTTGAGGGTCGAGCGCTTGGGGTCCCGCCACAAAGTGAATTTTAGCTCCTTTGTGGTGAGAGTCCCGACGCATCATCTACCGACCTTCGAGAAGGAGGAGTTCTGGCCGATTGGAGTCGTCTACAGGAGGTTCCGAGGACGACTTCCGAACACGTCGCGCCCCACATCGCAGACAATATGTGTTTAGTGCTTCGTGTTAGTTTTTAGTATAATTGTATGTATGTTAGTCTATAAGGTATTTATAATATGGGCCAAGATGCCTGAATTAAATAAATAAATAAAATAAATTAAATTGAATGAAGAGTTAGAGAGATAATGTATGGGGCAGATAAAATCGTAATTTAATTACTCTTATCTTTTAAGTAATAATTAATATTTGTCTCTCGAGTGTCGCAGTGAGAACGATCCACACACTTTAAAAAGCAATTTACAATAGTTAATTAAATTGTCTATGTAATTCTATGGAACTACTCGTCATACCTAGGCATTTTCATGCGATAGAAGGGCTGAATGAAAGTTGGTACTAAAGTTAGAAGCTATCTTTAAACAATATATAAATATAAGGCTATTGATTAGGTATAAATAGATCATTTAAATTATTTTTTAATATTTATGTATATTTCAATAAGTAAATTAAAAAAAAACTCACCGTGATGCGCGTACGCGCGTTTGGGAACTGAATCTGCGCACAAAACAAAAATTTTTAGATACTTTGATAACTTTTTAGTGTGATCCCGATGACTGATTACACCATATTATAGTTACATGCTCACTATATCCACGCCATTTCGCCACGAAACGATTCTTGACCAAACGAGAATAAATTTGACACGAGTGGGTCATATAACTGCATATATCAACGGGGTGTAACATAAATAACTCATAATACTTTAAGGTGTTATAATTTGTCCATTATGTAACTTTATAAGAGACATAATATTATAAAACCACATTTTTTTACTGTAAAAAATAACAGCGCTGAAGGTTTAGTTTTGAATATTATTATCACTTCTTTATATTACATCATATATAAACGTCTCCTGTTTTGAAAGACCGTTAAAAACAATTGGACATTATTTTGTTTCACAGTTTTTTATACCTTTTTTTTATTATGGATGAAATTATTCTTGTTCGACCATTTATGTTACATTCGTACTTAAAAAAACCCGTATGCGTATTAAATACATTCCATAAAGATTATACGTGCTGTCATTGTCATGCCCTAACTTAGCCAAAATCACTTTACAACTACACTACCATACACACATCTTTTATAGACAAAGATGTGTCTATAATCTATATGATGACAAAAGATTCCTTCATACAGGTTGTTATAAAAAGCTTATAATACCACGATTAAAAATACACCCTGTATAATTTTAAAGGTTTCCCCTTATACAAATATTAAACCAACTCTTTGTTTTATTTACTACAGTCCGGTCGCAAAGCACTCATTAAGTCGTACATTGACCCTTCGCTGATTGCCTTTTCAATTTTTACACGAGTGAAAGAGGCAGAGGAGTGTGATATGGGTTATCGTATGAATCTGTATTACGATGCGACCGCACTTTGTTCAGGGGTTTCTGTGTTATTCTCACCCGCCACATCTTCAAACTGGAACATGTCCTGGACCGCATCTTGCACCTGAAGAGGCCCGCCCGAGTACGACTGACCTATGGCATAACTCCATGAGACTACTCTATGGTGTACGGTACGGTCACTGAACATGTAGAAATACGTCCATTGACATACTGCCAGTATGGAAATATCTCGCGCTTGGCAACAATTTTCGTCAGTGAAAGAGACAAGTAGCGATAGGTCAATGGTCAAATTTCTTTGTCAAACACAAATCCCGGTTTTAATGTCGCTCGCGGTGCGCAAAAAGAAGTAGATATTTAACACAAATTCGATCAAACAAGAATAAAACATCCAATAAAGTGACAGAAAGTGAATAAACAAAAAAAACTATCAAACACATATTTTATAAAGCTTATTTTCGTTTGGTCGAATGAATAAACTGTAAGCGTCAGTTCACACTGAAACGAGTACAGAATTGCTACGCGACGTAGTGTTAATACACAATAAATTTTAAGCGCTAAAATACGATTTTTTAATGAAATTTATTAAAAGAAGATATTTAAAAGAAAGACCGCGCTACGCACCTATGTGTAGCTTAAAATTTTCAGTGTGAACTGACTCTTACTTTTATGCTGACTCAAAATAAATACCCAAAAAAAAAAAAGATTTCATTCAATATATTATTATTGATGCATGCATTTTATATTTGAAAAAGAGATTTTTAATTGTAATGTTTCATGCTTTGAGCCCAAAAATAATATTAGAATGTCGACCAAATTAGATAATGCAACATGATCCCTCGTTATTAAGTATGTATGCTTAGCTGGTTATTTATTTTGATCTCACATATCATGGAGCTTATGACTTTTACGTCTCAGCATCTAGTTGAATTAGCCAATCATAAAACGTGTTCTAAAATATATTTTTTTATTAAATGCTAGTCTAGATATTTCATTCTCAGTATAGGTAATCATGGTAAAGTATAGTTTTATCATTATACCTATGCAATAACATGCAGTTTTGTATACCTTGTTAACAGTCTAGCCAATTCAACTAGATGACTGCAATTACTGTATGTATGTAATAATATAGTTTGTTAGTACTATCAGAGAAGTTGATTCCTAGGCAGATGGGGAACCTACGTAGTTTGGTCGCGTTATGTCAAACCTAGCCGACAAATGACAAATCACAATTAACATTGATGATTCGACCAAATGACGTTGGTCTGTCAACTGCCTAGGAATCAATATCCTCGATGGTACTCACTGGCGAAGGAATACTGCGGCGCCGGTACACCGGGCAGGCCGAAGGCGGCAACTGACGCTCCACCGCCCGACAGCGGCTGGATGTAGCCGGCTGACCACGCTGCTAGAGTTATTATATATTATGTTAATCAGGGTAAGTTCGGATACAGGGTCAGTCCGGACAATTCAAGTTAACGCTATATTAGTCAGTGTTTTTTTGCCTAGTGCTACGAGCATATACGCCATGCTGCACTGCAACCGCAAACTGTAGTACCAGGCAAACTAAATATTTAATTTAGCATTAACTTGAATTATCCGGACTTACCCTGTATCCGAACTTACCCAGATTAACTATATATTATGTTAATCTTTTGTCAACAGAAAATATGTCTTAATGACAGTCACCAGTAGCATTCTGATTAATGATTATTATTATTATCATCGACTCGCAGGTTACGCAAATAAGATTCTACTTTTCTCAAAACGAGATTGATTCCCTCTACATTGAAGTTTTGCGACAAAGTAGACTTAATTTATCGTGAACTTAAGAGTCTACCTCTATATAATCTGAATGCTAATGGTGGGTGACAGACAAATTTGTGTCGACCGTACGCAAGGGATCTAAAAGGCAAAACATGTTTGCGCAAACCAAAAAAATGCATGACGAATATAAAAAACTATTAAGCTTTAAGGTTAGATTAGAGATGTTCCGATCATGACTTTGGCCGACTAGCCGATTAGTCGGTTGCAAAGAAGCCGACTAATCGGCCGACTAGTCGGCCAAGCTGATCATGGTTTCGGATGTTTCCGTAACGCTTCGTTTACTGCTGATTCGCGGGTAAATGCCATACGCCGCCTGCGAACGTGTCGGATCGTGTTTTGGTTATGTTAACGTCATGATACAGTTGATGGTTTTCAGGATATATTTTTTACTGTACATCATGTGTAACATAATTACCTAATTTGTTTATACAAAATCCAAATATTTTATTTAAATAAGAATAAATTTAAAGCTATTACATAGCTTTTATCTAGTTAATTATAATAATAGAAATTAGAATCTAGTTAATTTCAAAATAATCAAGGTTTTTCTTAAATGTAATATCAATAATAGTAAAATAATAAAAAGCCGGATAGTCGGCGCTTTTTGCTGACTATTCGCCGACTACGAAAGTGGCCGGATAGTCGGCTTTACCGACTAGTCGGCACATCTCTAGTTTAGATGAATAAGTTAGTGTAAAATAAACACTTACGCCTATTGTATGGTGTTGCTGTAACAAAGAAAATAATCATTTTAAATACTGTTAAATCTGATGACAACTTTTTTATATTATGTCCTTTATCAATAAAAGCGGGTAGCAATCATACATCCTCAGAAACGTGTACGATGTAACGACGACCAAACCAATTTTAAGACTCTTTCACACGTCATGCATTGCATATTCAATTCTTCGCATGAAATTTGTTTTGTTGCTGCATAGCGCTATGTTTCTTTTAATATTTGTAGGAGGAAATGTCGAAATGTTACTTACCGCTGTCGTCAACAGACTCGGCGTCTACGGCCTTGGTGGCGTTGGGTTTGACCACTACGAGCGATGTCAGTGACGTCACGAACTCATACTGAAAAAAAAGTCAGTGCCATGTGTCACACTCCTGATTATACCTAGGAACTAGCGTTTTCTGCGGCCTAATGCCTAATGTTGGACTAATGCAAGCGATAACGACTGTGTAGACGGGCATATTAGTTTATATTTATAATGCATTTAAAATTTATATGCATGATCGTTGATAATATATTTGTGCACGCACGATTCTAATTTCGTCATCATGGCAGCAATCATGGCTTATATTCATTACGGCCCGACGTGATCAGGGACCAAAACAACCCATCTTACCTCATTTTAAAAAAATATCCAAAAAATTACCTGCAAAGCGATCTTCAGCGCCTTTTTCTCGGGACTATTCTCAGCCTTCTGGTCGGCGTCGGACGCGTCCTTTTCGTCCAACAGCTGTTTCACGGTGAGGTAGGCCCACAGCCTCTCCAGCGGTAAGTACTCGGATTTCACTTTAGATACGGGAACTTTGGCGGGCAGCTGGTACTTTTTCTGTAATAGTCAAAGTTTGAATTTTTACTCTTGCGTCTTACGTCGACCCGGTTTAAGAAGAGAGTAGAACATGCGATACATTTTCAAATGAGCCATTCGAATTTCGAACAGACAGGTCAACACCATGGGCAAGTTTGTTAATTCAATGTGAATCTTCTTGTATAGTAAATAAATATTAGTTTTGAATGTCTCATTTACAGTAATAGGTCACGTACCCTGGCGAAGCCGTCGTCAACGCCGCAGTAGCCGAACACCTCGGGTGTGAAGTCGATCACGTCGTCGGCCAGGCGGCCGGCCACCACCGCCTCCGAGCCCGCGTACACGGTGCGGAACTTGTGCTTCGTCAGGGAACCCTCCTTGATCTGAAAGAATGTAAAGTTTTTAAAACACATTTTGGAGATGAGGCAGTTTTGGTTTCATGTACTGTGAATTGTGATAAAGAAGTTCTTTAAAAGAACTGTTATTAAAAAGTTAATTAAGCGGAAGCCTCGTTTTTGTAGACAGCAAACTAGTTCGCATCTGTCATTCCGAAGCTTCAGAGTCTAGATGCAAACCACGTAAACACTACAAAGTCTTGAATCTGGAGCATTAAAATCTAGGAATCATCTCAATACTGGACACATCAGAGGAGTTATCGTTACCTATTCAGCCGGATATATAAACTTGACGTCAGCGAGCAACGGCGAGGAGACCTGACGGTAGAAGTCACGCAGCTGCAGCGCCGCGTCCGCCGCCTCGTAGATGTGCCGCATGAAGCCCTCGTTGCGGAGAGACCATGAGTCATGCCAGCACTATACACATCAGAGGGTCAGTGTTACCTGTTCGGCGGGATATATGAACTTGACATCAGCGAGCAGCGGCGAGGAGACCTGTCGGTAGAAGTCGCGCAGCTGCAGCGCCGCGTCCGCCGCCTCATAGATGTGCCGCATGAAGCCCTCGTTGCGGAGGGACAACTTGCGAAGGAACTTGCGGTCCGCGTCCTCACCTGGGATTGTCAAAAATGACATTTGCAACTGGACTTGAAAGCTGCAGTCTAAGAGCCAGTCCACACGATGCGTTGCGTTGCGTCGTCGTAACGCAAATATTTTGACGCATAGCTGGCCACACGGGCACTGCGTTATTACGAAGCAGTCTTAACGTCAACACTCCCTCCCGCTTCGTCTCGGGGGCTGCTGTCCATCATGTGTGCGTTGCGATGACGCAACACCTTGGTTTGTATGTAAAACAACGCAACGGCAGCGCTGCGTCGACGCAACACGCCGTGTGGACTAGCTCTAAGGCTGCGTTTCCACTGAAGCGGAGCGGTGCTCGACTTGACACATCGTGCTGTTCCAGCGGAATGACAGCGAAGCGGAGCGAAGCTTTCGAGCATGGTGATTGGTCAATTTGGCACCGCTAAGCTCCGCTCCGCTTCAGTGGAAACGCAGCCTAAGGCCGGCCATAGACCGACCGCATCTTGCAGTCGACACCTACTGCAAAATGCGGTTGCCGCACGGCGATCTACATATAATACACGGACCGCTATAGCAGTTCTTGAGCTGTCGGAGCAGTCGCCCTGCGGTCGAGTTTCGCCGTGCGGTCGAACAAGAAAGGTATGTATGGTCGACTGCATGATGCGGTCGGGTTGCAGTCGTGTACGACTTCAACGCGACCGCTCTAGAGCAATAGGTCCGACTTGCGGTCCGTCTATGGCCAGTCTAAGAATGATAAACGGCATTCACAGCCGACTAGAGATCTACTGAAACCGATAAAGGTGGATTAGTCTATTGAATTTAGACAAAATTATTTTTGTCATATTAAGTATCTAATTTGATGTTAAAAACCATGATTACAAAATATATTGTTGAACTAATGCGAAATAAACATAAAGAGACATTAGCTGATTACTTGTACGCATGTCCACTGCCCCTCCTATGCCAGTGTGCTGCATAATTTGAAAGAAAGGCTACGTTTTGCGTTTATCGAATTTTTTGCCTTATTTTAAGCGCTATATTTTGCTGTTTCCAACCCAACTGCCATTTAAAATAAAAAGTAATAACAAAACACATCAATAACATTTCTAAAGACAAATCATACCGAAAGCGAGCGAGAATATGGCGGCGCGTCGTCTGCCGGAGTTCTTCTCTGAGAGGTGGGAGATGATGCGCGTGGTGTCCGTCACGCCCACCGTCGGGTCGCCGTCAGTCAGGAATATCACGATCGGCTCCAGTTGCTCTGTGAAAAAAAAAACAATAAAATAAAAAGCCACGCTTTTCTTGTTTTACATACCTACTTCCTTTTTTTACATAGATATCAAGTATAACATATATTATAGTTGGTGGACTTGGTGGGTTTATATATTAATATCTGTAGTTTGCATCTCTGGAAATTACGCCACTTAAATTAAATAAGAAGCCACCGAAACCTATGTAAGTACTTACTATAACGGAAATTGATCAGGCAGTAAGCGGCTTATATTTTGTCGGCCCGTCGGTAATTACTAATTAGGAAATAGCTATTGAAAAAAAAAAGAGTTAAACATGAGTAATGAGTAATATAAAAAGATTCCACATAACTTACCAGCTGTCTCATCAACGGGCTCATCAACTGCCACGCTGGTTTCCTTGGCCACTTTAGGAGCGGATTCTTGAAGGACCACGGTCTCAGTTGCAGGTTCCACGGTAGTTTGGACTTCAGGTTCCGCGTGCGGCTGGTCCGGAGACGGGGTGACGGTCTTCGGTGGTCCCTCCTTGCCGTAGCGAATCAGGTCTAAAGCCACGTCTAGCGCGCTGTAGATGTTGGTACCTGGAAAGTACTTGTCGTTAATATACGCAAACGTGTACGCAAAACTCGTACGCTGCAGCGTAAACGTATGTACACCTACATGATTTGATTGTAAATACAAAGAGAGCTCTAAAGTCGTCAGTTAGAATTGATTAATTAGAATCTAGTCGTCAGATCCACCGTAGGCAAAAGTAATGTCAATATTTTAAAGTATCGGTACATCGAAACGGTACGCAAAAGATAATTCGAGTACAGCAATGTTTTATTAAGGTTTTGACTGCTAAAAGCAATGTTTATTCACATAGTGTGTTTCCAAATTGCAGTAGTAGAGCGCATTATGCGGTATAATGTTCAACGTTGAATGTTTTACTACACTGTAGTTGTGAAGCGTTGCTGTAGTCACAACAGCAACGCTTCGCACAATCAAGCACTGTCAAACAAACTTATTCACGTTCCAATCACGCATTAGTACAATTTGACATTGTGAAAAAACACAATCTAGTCTATTTTTTTTTAATGAAATAAGTGGGCAAACGAGCAAACGGGTCACCTGATGGAAAGCAACTTCCGTCGCCCATGGACACTCGCAGCATCAGAAGAGCTGCAAGTGCGTTGCCGGCCTTTTAAGAGGGAATAGGGTAATAGGGGAGGGTAGGGATGGGAAGGGAAGGGAATAGGGGAGGGTAGGGAAGGGAATAGGGTAGGGGATTGGGCCTCCGGTAAACTCACTCACTCGGCGAAACACAGCGCAAGCGCTGTTTCACGCCGGTTTTCTGTGAGAACGTGGTATTTCTCGAGCCGGCCCATTCGTGCCGAAGCATGGCTCTCCCACGTATAAAAAGTCTTGGACGACTTCTAGGCTGAATAGTTACCTCCAGACGCCTGCAATCGGGATACAATGATCTGTGCCTTTTCAATGTTCTCTGGCGTGGCGAGAGAGGGCGCCAGTAGTTTGAGCGGCTTCTGCGGTGAGTCGTAGTACGAGAATGTTGGCTTCTTCTCTGGTTCGTCAGCTTCTTTCAGATCGTGAACCTAAAAAATGTATACTCATAAATTTACAACAACAATGTCACATTCTTACTTGCATAAAAAATATCAATAGATGTGGTGTGCCAAAGTGATCCACAATTTCTACAGAATTGACAGTTCCATATATAATTATTATAGAATTATTTTAAAACCTGTTGGTAAGTGAGTGGCGGCCTAAAAGGAAGATATTCCGACGACCGAGTGGTATGTTAGGTGAGTCCGAAGCCCAGAAGTTTTCAGCATTCGTATACCATGTTACTAAGAAAACTTTGAGAGCGTCCTGCAGTATTTGAGCGCCAATTGGTCCACCACAGACAACAGTAGTAAATATTACGCACCTCAACAGACGAGTCGAACTCGACGATGTTGAAGTAGTCGCCGGGGTTGAGCTTGGCGAGGATGGTCTTCATGGCGTCGCGCAGCTGGTCCACCTTGCGGCCCATCATGGAGCCGGACGTGTCCAGCACGAACACCACGTGCTTGCGGAGCGGCGGCAGCGACGCCGGCGCCAGGAAGTGGACGAAGTAGCCGTCATTCACCTGGAAATGTTTAAAGTTATATTGATTGATGCTGTTGGGACTTGGGAGTCAACACGCGGTAAACGTGTCAGATATTTTATTTGGTTTTACCTATTGAAACAACAATAGGTGTGATGCTCTCACATTAGTACACAACCGCACGTCGTTACTTTTTGCTTGTCTCTATTCTAATAATCCTTACGTACTGAGTAAGGATTGTAGAATAAAGACCGTACTCAAAGGCTGTTGTATTCTCCAACAAGTTTTACGACGCACTATGGTAAAAATGGGGTCCTAATAAAGCGATGCTTGGTGATAAACTAAGCATTCCAGGATCACAATTTATTTTAGTTATTAAAATACATGTGCTCAGAGTTAAACTTTTCCGATTCTATAATGAGTCCAAACGACTGGCGTGTCGACCGAGCGTACGGTTCCTAACACTAGAGTCATAAAATAGCAAATTTTGTTATTATTATACTATAGGCAAATTAGCCCTCAATATTAATGAGCTATCTATATTTTCTTCTCTATCGAGGTATAATTGACAATGAAACGAAACAAAAGAACACAAAGTAGATGAAGTGCCAGAAATCATTGTCTCAGAGGTAATCAAGGCAATAAAATCCCAAAAGCCCGAGAAAGCCCCAGGGCCTGACAAGATACCAAATGAAATGCTCCGGGGAACTATAGACGAAATCAGTCCTTTGCTTACAAAACTTTTTAATGAAATCTTGCAAACTAGGCAAATTCCAGAAGAGTGGACAGAGTGTCACATAATTCTACTGCATAAAAAAGGCCCAAGAGACAGGATTGGAAACTACAGGCCAATTTCTCTAATATCAAACATATGTAAAGTATTTGCTAAAATGATCCTGGAAAGAATATCTTTGACACTAAACGAAAGCCAACCCGTAGAGCAGGCAGGATTCAGAAAACATTTTAACACAATAGATCACATTCACACAATAAAACAATTGCTACAGAAGTATAACGAATACAATAAACAAATATACCTGGCGTTTAAAGATTACTCAAAGGCATTCGACAGCCTCAGGCACCAATATATATGGCGAAGCCTTGAGCAACAAGGTGTCCAGAGCAACTTTATATAAATACTGAAGAGTATATACAAATCTAGCAAGGCCTGTATCAAACTAGAATCAACAGGAGAATCATTCCCGATCGAAAAGGGCGTACGCCAAGGCGATCCTCTCTCCCCTATGCTATTCAAATTCGAGTACATCTTTAGACAGTTAAACTGGGACCACTTAGGACTGATCATCAATGGAGTTCGCCTAAACCACCTAAGATCTGCAGATGATCTGGTACTTCTCGAAGAGAATCCAGCAGCTATAGAACAAATGATGCAGAGCCTAGCAAATAAAAGTAGAGAAGTTGGTCTGGAAATCAATGCCAATAAAATTAAATTGATGACAAACTCAAGGGAATTAGACGTTGTGGTAAATGGCAACAAGATTGAGTATGTGAAAGAATGTATCTACTTAGGACAGATAATATCCCCTTCAGACGAAATGGAAAAGGAAATAAACAGGCGAATAGTACAAGGATGAAGAAAATACTGGTCATTGAAAGAAATAGTAAAAAGTAAGGATCTAGGCAATCACATAAAAAAGAAAACATTCGAGACCAGTATTCTACCAGTCCTTACTTATGGCTGTGAAACATGGTCATTTACTCCATCACAGGGAAAACTTATCAAATTGCCAACGTGCTATGGAAAGAAGCATGCTAGGGTTAAAAATTAAAGACAGAGTCAGGAACGTAGATATAAGAACAAGAACAAAACTTACAGACATTCTTACCCGGATAGATGTCCAAAAATGGAGATGGGCTGGACATATGCTACGCCACCACATTAACAAATAGAGCCAGCAAGTCACTCTCTGGCAACCAAGAGATGGCAAAAGAAGCAGGGGTCGTCAAGTCAGGAGATGGGAAGACGACTTGAAACAGACAGCGGGACCATTCTGGTTGAGAGTAGCAAGCAGCGTTGCCAGATTTTTTTTGTGCCAAGTCGAGACTTTGGAACTTTTTGAGTGAAAAAGCGGGATTCTTCAGTCAAAAGCGGGACAAAGTAAAAAAAGGTATAAAATCAAAAGTTTTTTTTAATTTTTTATCTTTGTATTTGCGTTAAAATAACGTTTACGTGACAATAGCTAAAGTAGCCAAAGAAAATCCACCCCTCTACCTCCTACACTTTCTTTCTCAGCACGCTGCACGTACGTTCGGGCTTTCCCCGAAAAGCGGGACTGAGCCTGTCCCGCGCGGGACATTTAATTTTGATGAAAAAATCGGGACGTCCCGCCAAAATCGGGACGTCTGGCAACGCTGGTAGCAAGGGACAGGACACATTGGAAGGAATTAGAGGAGGCCTTTGCCAAACGGCACACCGAACTCAGGGACCTCTTGTAACCCTTTGTTTTTTTTTTAATAAAAGGCTATTATTATTATTATATTTACCAGAACTTCCCCGCTCTTCGATCTATCGACATCGTACTGCACTATAAACTGTCCGAGCATGCCCTCCTTGTCGTTCTCCTCTTCGTCACCGTACCACCGCGTCTGGTGAGCTTGAGATTCCTTGGTCTTGGCCTAGAATAAAAAAAAATATTATCAAAACTTGAAGAGTTAGAACTTTAGTCTGAGTATTAAAAACTCATTACTTTCGTCGTCTTTTTCTGTCATGTAACTCAATAAAGTGGCTATATCTGATACCTTCGCAAAGTTAAAGTCACTTAAATCTAAAAGTACCCAAAAAGAAAAAGAATAATACCGTCATGCTGTCTAGTTAGCTATTGCTAGTTAAGGGCTCCCACACCAAACTGCGAATTCGCATCGCAAATATCTGCGACAAAACTCATAATAAAAATGACATTGCGATGCGAGTTTGCAGTTTTGTGTGGGAGCCCTAAATGATATTATATTTTATGCTGGCACTTCACATGTCTATTTGTATTTGCGTATTTGATGTATTCGCCAAACAATCACCATGTGTAGACGGTATGTTTGACAAAGTATTGGCCTTATTTGCCTATTTGACAAATATGACCAATACAAAATACACGTATCCGTACCTTTGTCGGTTTTTGACGCACATCAAAAGAGTCAAATAGGCAAGTAAACAAAATCAAGTAAAAGTTTGGTATTCGATGGCCATGTATGGAAGGTCGTATTTGCCTTTATTTGCTTGTTTGCGTATTCGTCAATAATGTTGCCAAATACAACAAATAGTCAATAGCAAATACAAATAGCCAACGGAAACATTGTACTTATAAAAGTATGTACTCACGGCGTATATCTCCATAAGTCTCTTCTGTTCGTTGACGTCGGGAGTGAAAGTGATAGTTGCCTCTGTGTCCTTGTTACCCTTCTCGATGACTGCCAGAGAGTTTTCTGAAAAAATACACAAGATTAGACTGTTTTATGCATTGATGAATATCGTATTTTATAGTATTTTGGTCATAATGAAGTTTATTTCTTAGTTATGCAGTAAGTACTTAACACTTTAGCTACATGCCAAGAGAGTGTAGAGTGTGATTCCAAGCTAACCAGACAACCGTCATACTCATACGGATGAAACATAAAACATTTACTATGTTGTTTACCCACTAGTTTGAAAGTTGGATCAAATTAACACTACAGCTCGCCAGTTACCAAAAAATTGTGTTTGCTACCCTCAAAGCCCTAAAGTGTATTATGAAGCGTATACTCAGTACTCACGGGCATCTTCATCCGTTGCGTCCACCTCATTACCCGTCCTGACCTCCGGCACCCTCAGCTGACTAATCTTCTGGCTCTCCTTGATGTGTACGGTCACCTTCATGTCGGGTACGAGCGCGCCGGGGTGCAGGTTGATGGCGTGGTTGTACACGCCATTGCGACGGACCAGCAACTCCTCGTACGTCAGATTAAAGATGGCCGCCGAGTTGGGCTCCACGTTCACGGAGACGGTGAAGTGGTTGGAATCGCGAGCTCTGGAAGTATTTTTTTATTGGATACCAATACGGCAGAGGAGATTAGGAAGCGTATATTTTATCCTTATAAAAATAGCTTAGGATGACTTATGTTCTTAAGTTTAAGGAAATTCTATAATTATTATATAGAGTAACTAACAGGGATAATGAAAGGTACTATCAGAGAAGTTGATTCATAGGCAGATGGCGGACCTGCGTAATTTGGTTACGTTATGTCAAACCTATACGACAGATCACAGTCATAATCATAAAGTTAATATACCTAGCGGAATAGAGCAACAATCTCGAGCTGTCAAACGAAACCGAAATTGGTTTACATCTGTGTGTAAAAATATGTGTACGTATACACTTACACAAGCATGATTGAACATGAATTCTATGAGATCAAATTGTCAACGTGCCGATAAGTGCCGACTGGACGTCAAAAAAACAGTTCTGCTGTCATGTATCACACGTCTCTTTTTACCACGCAGTGTTACTGATAGTGACATCTCGCTTGCTCAGGCCTTTGTTTCTCTATTCCGCTAGGTATATTAACTTTATGGTCATAATCCGACCAATTGACATAGGTCCGTCAACTGCCTATGAATCAATTTCTTCCATGGTACATAATATTATTATTATTCTGAGAAGTTTATCATAACATAAATCGTTTTAAATGGTCAAAAATTTTATGATGCTTAATGATCAAGAGTCAAAAGATCTGCAAGCTCTGATTATAAGGAAAATCCCGCGTGATGAAGTACAATAGAAATTAAGTATGACGTCATGACAATTTATGTTTTTGCAAAATGTAGATAAGGATCATTACGCCTTAAAATCCATAGGCACGCTGTCCTTTTCATTTTGCTATTAACAATGACAGTTTATGATTTGGCGGTCGGTGACTTTAAGTCACAGACCAGTTATACTATAGTGTATATTTCCCCTATGCTTTAGTAAAAGGTTAAGAAGACTTCTAAAGAAATGAAGAAAGATCGAAATAGAAGTCGGTAGTAGACTTACTTTGCGGCTACATGCGCGGCACCGAAACCTTGGGATACAGCGTCATTGTAGATTTGTTTCGCCTCCTCCTTTTCTTTAACGTAGGCTTTGTATTGTTTACCGTCGAGGGTCCTGTAGACAAATTAAAAAAAAAATGGAATTCACAAGAAGTGGTGTTCAATAACTACATTTATAATTTTATTTTGTAGGGATTTTTTTAATTAAATTAGAATTCAGAAATCTGTTGTTTAACCCATTCGTGGCCACTGACGCACCCGGCGCGTCATTTAAAAAGATTCAGTGAGGCCGATGACGCGCCAGTCGAGGCATATAAGGATTTTTAAAAAACACGTAAAAACTAAATAGAGTGGGTTGCACCAACTTACTTTAACTATAACTTTAACCATAACAAAAAGTCAAATGAAATGAAAAATCCCTAGTAAAAGTCTATTATGGACACCATATTTGACGATAACCTTAACTTAAACCTAATATATATTCTGTGCTTTAACTATTGCCATTTTAAAAAGAAGAATAAGAAGAACTTTAACTACGCCTCTGGTGCAACCCACCCTTAATTATACTGTAATTGTAATTCCCTAGTCTAAATGTACATGTTGAACTCAATTTTATGCGCGGCCGTTTATTTTAGAATTAAAGGCTACTAGTCAGAGATCGTCAATCATTGGTTCACTCGAAGAATCCTTTTTTTTTGCGATTGGCGTTTTTATATAACTTTTCTTCCTATTAACACTTTCATCTTCATCAGTGTCAGTAATTTCTTCGATGCTACTGTCTGTTGAGTTAATTTTTGTGTCATGACAAGTACGAGAACTTTCAAATTTCCTTTTCAATATAAAGTTTTGCAATATTGACCGACTACATTCTGGAAAACTTTCATTCTCCTTATTGTCGTTTTCCGGGCAATTTTCATCTATTAGGCTGGGGAAAAAGTTTCTTCGCATTTTATATAAAAATTCAAAAGGTTTTTTTATAAAGTTTATTTACAATTGACTAAAGTATATTGGTGCCATTTTGTTCGATAACTTTTTGCCATCTTGTTGGTAGGGACATGATCCCATTGCTATAAAAATTTTGGGGCTTCTGATGAAAAAATTGCGACAAGTGGTTTTGGCAGTCCTCTTGTGATGTCAACCTGACACTGCCTAAGGAATTCTGCAGCGACCGAAACAGGCGGAAATCTGAAGGTGCAAGGTCAGGACTATACGGCGGATGCATTAACACCTCCCAGCTAAACTACCGCAAATTTTGCTGAGTGGCTAAAGACGTGTGAGGTCTAGCGTTATCATGGTGAAAAACCACACCCCTTCTATTGATTAATTCCGGTCGCTTTCTCTCAACTTCTGGCTTTAATTTCATCAGTTGTTCGCAGTACAGTTCAGAATTGATAGTCCTGCCTGGCAGAAGCAGCTCATAATGAATAATGCCCTTCCAATCCCACCACACACACAGCATCACCTTGTTGCCAGTTAACCCGGGTTTCGCCACAGTCTGTGAAGCCTGACCGGCCTTTGACCACGATCTTTTTCGCACGTTCTTGTCGTACGTGATCTCATCACCAGTTATCAGCTTCTTCAAAAATGGTTCGGTTTCATTACGTCGTAATAAAGAATCACAAATGAGTACACGGTTCATTAGGTTTCTTTCAGTGAGCTCATGAGGCACCCAAATATCGAGCTTTTTTGTGTACCCAGCTTTTTTGAAATGCGCCAAAACCGTTTTGTGGTCAATCCCCAGTTCTTCAGCTACATCGTAACTACTAATATGCAGATCTTGCTCCACTTTTTCAAAAATGGCATCAGTTTTGTCCGTAACAGGGCGACCAGAGCGACGTGCATCTTTGATATCAAAATTTCCGGATTGAAAACGCTTAAACCAAATTTGCGCTACTCTCACAGATACCTACTGCATTAAGTAGGTCCATAAACATCACAAATTTTTTTCGCGGCTTGTGTTGCATTTTTAAATTTTATTACAAAAAAGTAATAAAATTTTAAAATGTATCGAATTTCTTCATTAGAATCACTCATTTTAACAATAAGAAAAACAAATGAAAATCTCACATTTACCTAATTTGAATTTGGAATTGTCTTCTGTAAAATTAAAAAAATTTTATGATACCAAAATCAGCCAGATATAATTGGTATACTTAGCCCAAGAGATTTTATGACAAGTTCATACACACTATAATGCGAAAAGACTTTTTCCCCAACCTATTTTGTTTGTAATTACTAGCGTATTTAATATTTAAACAAATGAAACATATTTGTTTTAGGTAATCAGCAGGAAAATAATGACTTTCCTGAATGTAGCCAACATTCAGGAAAGTCATTATTTTCCATTTCATTTGTTTAAATAAACAATTTTCTGAGAGCTTTTAAATTTTAATACAAATTTAGATTGTTATAGCTAAATAACTACGCTAAGTTATTTATTCTTCAACTAAAATAGATGAAGTTGCTAGTAACTAGCACTAATTGAAAGTATTGATACCGACATCTGAGCAAAATTTGTACCAAAGGTTGACGACTAGGTACTTATAGATTTTAGAAACAGTATGAATTACTACTTTTATACGCCATATCAGCTTTGAATTACAACTAACACGAAGACTCCACACAAAATTGATCTTTTCTCTCTTTGATTTACGCCTAAATATAATAAATGTGAATAAAACATAAACAGTGGCCAATGCAAACATAGGCAGGGCCGATGTGGCTTATGGCGCGTCATCGAACAAACTGCTTGGCCTGAGGTAAGAATTCGTGAAAATGAAGGTGGCAACGAATCGGTTAATAACGACATTCGTATAATCATTTGGAGTGGCGCGTGTGTCCCACATTTGGTATATCAAATGACCAAAAAAGGAAAAACATAGTTTTTACAAGATTTCTTTTAGAAAATATGTTTGTTCTGCATACATAATTAATATGGCTGCTACATAATTTCTTCTGGCATAAGATTTTCAAAAAAACCTAAAAACTTTTGATAGTAGGCAACAGCGTGTTTAGGCCAATGAGTTTCTAATACTAGAGTAGCAACGTCTTACAAACGATTCTCAGAAATGCGTAACCACTTGATAGTTCAAAAGACGATGTCAAGTCATTATGTCATTATGTAAGTCAGATATGCCTGCAGGCATCTTCGAAGTGGCAACACGTTTCTGCCGTAAACTGCCAATCTAGTTACGTTAGTAACATATAATATCATTGGTTTAGGCAGTTGGCTGTTGGCTATTTTTGTGGCTGGCTGGCCTATGTCGAGTCTTTGAAGCCCATTAAGCCCATGACCCGTATCTCTAACGTCACATGCATCTTGCCCGTTTATCGCGTTTTTTGCGTAGAAACTTAGGACTACTGAGAAAGTTTTAAAAACTCTCTACTTCAACAATACTTAGATGACAAATCCACTAATAAACGCAGTCTCAGGCAGCAGCATCCTGCGCGTGCTTGTCACGACCACCGTGCGTGTACTGCAGCGCAATCTCTGACGTCACGTGCATCATATCCATTTCTCGAGTGTTTTCTTCACGTAGACATGGGACTACTAGGATAGCTTAAAATACTATAATCGAACTATACTTACATGACAAATCCACTGATAAACGCGGTCTCAGGCAGCAGTACTCTGAAGGTAGCCTCCTGCGCGCGCTTGGCGGGGTTGCGGATGTGCGTGACGACCGCCGTGCGTGCGTACCGCAGCGCGATCTCTGACGTCACGTGCATCTTCGTCAGCTTGATGGGCACGCTCACTTCTGTTGTGGGCTCCGTTGTTGGGGCCGGGCTTGAAGATTCCGCGTTTGTGGTCTGAAAAGAGGTAGGTAAGTCTTATTTTGTTGCTTGTGTTTTCCAGGGAGCGGTATCATAGTATTTTGGATGGCAGTACAACACAATACTAAATGTCTCTTTCAGAAGGAAAGCAAATGATACCATTTTCTAAATCAGTTTGCCTAAGTTTCGATAACACCTAGAAACAGAGCAGCTAAAGACAACAGAGGCTCAATTCTCACACCTCTAACCTTTGTTCTTACGCATCCATATGCGCGCAGCAAACGTCTTGGGCCTGCATCTCGAAACTGGGCCTCTGGCCGTGTTTTCCCCCTATGGCAACCATCTTACGTACCTGTGCATCATCCGACCTGGCCACGACCATGGTCTCCTGTGTGGGCACCGCGGCCGGGTACGCCGCAGCCACCAGCAGGGCCAGGCATAACGCCGTCGACCCGAATCTCATTGTCCTGAAAAAATAAGCATACTTAGCATGGCCGGCAAAGAAACGGTTTCTTTCTACTGAAAAATAGACAAAGTTAAGGATTGATAAAGGAAATCATTTGGGCTTTAAAATCCGTCAGTGTTTCTATTCTTCAACTTTTGTACTGTAGTTATGCTAAGGCGAAGCAAGGTTTGCATAATATAATATAAAAAATGATGTCAGACAACCAAAATGAGATAATAATATGGTGATAATTTTTTATCTGGACTGGATGCAAACATGATTACCATGGTCCTCTTAATATTGATTTTAGATTCATATTTCTATGGTGTTAATTTGAGGTTATTAACAATTGGAGTCAGTTTCGTAAATTTTCCACAATTAACAGGTTTTTAGACTATCAATTACTAGGCCAGCTGTCGATTTAAAACAATTCTGTACAAATACTTATTATTTGTGTTGGGAAACCAAAAATATCACGAGTTCATGACCTCCTTGATGATAATTTAGTATTCGTGCTAAACGCTTGCAGAATAACAATTAATAATTATTATTGTCTGCCGTCTGCAACACGAGGTTTTTATGTATTAACTGCATCTGTGTGAAGCTACATTCACAAATTTATTTGTTATAGTTTCGGTCTGTCCGTCCGTCTGTCTGTCCGTCTGTCTGTCAGATATTAATGATGCCGACAAAATGGTAGATAAAATCTTAAAAAATATTTTTTTATGGTACACATCAAGCGGGGATGATTTTTTTTTCGCGTCCACCCCACTATGTGGGATGTCGTTGGATAGGTTTTTAAAAATATTATGAGTATTCATAGATCATTTTCCGATTTAGGGATCCATTTGTGAAGTATGAAGTTTCAAAGCGGAAAAAATCGTTATAGTCCAGTGTCCCCCCCTTCTACCAGCTAAACGGTTGCTTCTGGAAATGTGAAATAATTCACGGAAGTAGGAAATATGCTGAATTTGAAAGGAAAATTATGACGTCTAAGAAGACTTCATAAGTTATTGAGAAATAGTCGATCAAGTAAAAAAAATATATTCGGCGGAGTATTTACGTTTGATGATGTTGTTAAATGTTAGTAGTGTAAAACACGATATAAAATATGTACATTCATTGACCATACAAAAATTATTATCTAAAATCGGCCAAATGCGAGTCGGACTTGCGCACGAAGGGTTCCATACCATTATAGAGCAAAATTAGGCCAAAAATTGTTTTTTTGTACGGGAGCACCCCTTAATTTTTTATTTTATTTTAATATTATTATTAAATATTAAAGTAGGTACACACATAACTAAGGACTTTGACAAAAATTCAAGTACCTATAGGTCTACCAGAATCTGATGGCAAAAAGTGAAAAAGTAAATTGACTCTAGCAATACTGGGGTAACTGGAATAAAATATTTTGATCCTTTTTTTTCCTTATTGCGGCTGAGTCTGTGTGTGGAACATGCAAATATATAAATTTATCCATTGATCAAGTATATTTTTTGAAAATGTGCTGTCAAAATTTGCCATCAGATTCTGGTAGACCTATACCTATTGCCATTATTGATATAGAGCAAAAAAGGCCATAAAAATCACGTTTGTTGTATGGGAATTAAATATTTATTTTATTTTATTTTTAGTATTTGTTGTTATAGCGGCAATAGAATATATACATAATCTGTGAAAATTTCAACTCTCTAGCTATTCGGTAATCCGTCCTTGAGTTACAGCATGGAGACAGACAGACAGACAGACAGACAAACCCTTTGGGTACGGAACCCTAAAAAGTAAATAAATTATAGGATGAGTGTAGTAGTTTTATCTATAATAACCGACTCCAAATGGGTTAGAAACTTAGATAAAGTAGATAAGGGAACATACCCATACTTCGTGACCTATTTAGGGGGGGGAGGGGGGTCTTCAAAATACTACGCTCGGTCACAAGAGGGGGGGAGGGGGTCTAGAGTTTTGTCACGTAGTCAATTTCGCCGAGAGAAACGTCATACGAATTTTTTTCTCTCGCCATTTAATACTTGACACTGGCATTTGGGTTTGGCATATACTACGTGTGGTCACCAGGGGGAGGGGAGGGTCCAAAAATCTTAAAAAGTAGGTCACGTAGTATGGGTATGCTCCCTAACTTTATTAATAATCGCCAAATATCTATCCAATTTAACTACCCAAAGAAGTAACAACTGACAAGTCCGTTCAAATTGGAAACCCTTAAGAAAGATGGTTTGTCACCTACTGAGCATCGTCTAAACCCTGTCCTAAATAAAAATGGTTTGTCACCTACTTTGACATCATTGCCCAAGTAACAAAATTTTCCTATAGTGCACAGTTTATAGGCTTGCAGCACTAGTAACTCTCTCTTAGTGGTTCCAGGTTTTACTACCAACATAATTATAACAGGTTACAGGGAGTTCGTTTGGGTTTGTAGTAGACCTGCTCTTATAAGTTGACTTATAATCGTGTATAGAACGAGATTATAGGCGCAGTAAAGGCTAAGATGGCCTATACAAGTGTTTCAAAGGTGTAAATATACTTGAGAAAACTTGATCCAGTAAGTTGCACTTGTAATAGCCTACAAGAAGTAATTATAAATCCGCTATAAGTGTCATACGCCAGTAATAGTAATTTATAGAACGAAATGCACTTATTTCTAAACACAACTTAGTAAATACGCTGTGTTGAATGGGCGAACAAAAATTGAGATGTAAAACACAATATACTTCACCGGAAATACTTACGCGTTTGCCGTTGTTAGTGCCAATTAAATTCTATAAGAAAAATAGTAAGTAGCGCTAACGCTTGCACGAATGTAATTCATATAGTATGGTTTCATGTTGTTTTCAATAGATGGCGCTGAGGTGTTTCTACATCGCGCTATCGCTTGCACGAATGCCATTTATATAGTTGTAACAGATTTTTGTTACTGTCAGAACAGAAATATAGTGAGTGTTAACTGATTTCGTATTATAAAATTAACCCTTCAAGTATGTATGCACGTATAATAATTACGTGCGAAATACTTGTTAAAACATTTTTTTATTTTTTTTCATCCACAAGTCACAACACGATTCACAAATGTTTCAAGTAGCTAGTAACAGAAGCGCGGAGTACGTAACAGGCCTGCCTGGGGTTCTATTAGATGCTCCTAGTTGGCTTCGTGGGAGCAGATAAGTAGTGCTAGGCAAGTCTACTATGAGTGTTTTATTAGCAAAAGTACGCGTATAAAATGGGCCCTTTTCCGTGGTTATAAACGTTTACTAGCTTGTTATAGTCCTGGCCCCGGAACCACTACAAGACCAGATTTTGTTACTTGGGTGCTCTATTTTAATCACTCTACCTCGC
Source organism: Cyaniris semiargus (assembly GCA_905187585.1). Lineage (NCBI taxonomy): Eukaryota > Metazoa > Arthropoda > Insecta > Lepidoptera > Lycaenidae > Cyaniris > Cyaniris semiargus. Next base: position 6,482,796 of record LR994554.1, on the reverse strand, counting down.
CCTAAGTTTATTCTCCGATCAATTCTTGCAGCTCGGGCTCACATAATATACACCTATTTTAAATTTTATGACCTTCCGATTCGCCGTTACAAAACACATAAATTAGAAACGGTCCCCGAAACCTCTTAAAACAAGAGATTTGTCGTGCGGAATAGCTAATGTCGATAAGTGGATCAACATGGCATTGTCCGTTAAACCAGTAAACTGGCTTAATCAATCACTAATTTCTAAGCCCCTTACTAATAAAGAGCCTGTATTACATACGTTTTTAGGGTTCCGTACCCAAAGGGTAAAAACGGGACCCTATTACTGAGACTTCAATGTCTGTCCGTGTGTCTGTCTGTCTCCAGGCTGTAACGCAAGAACGGTAATAGCTAGAGTTGAAATTTTCACAGATTATGTATTTCTGTTGCCGCTATAACAACAAATACTAAAAACAAAATAAATTTAATATTTAAGGGGGGCACCCATACAACAAACGTGATTTTTTTAACATTTTTTGCTCGGTATCAATGATGACAACAGGTAGCCACCTAAAATGTTCACAAAATACTCAGTTTTATTTATGCTTTAATAATTCGTAATAAAATTTAAATAAAATTAAAAATTAAGGGGAGCTCCCGTACAAAAAACACATTTTTTTCTTATTTTTTCCTATAGTGGTACGGAACCCTTCATGTCGAGTCCAACTCGCACTTGGCCGATTTTATTATTGTTTTTAACCGACTACCAAAGAAGTTGTCATTTTTTTACAACATATTAGGTAGCTTTTGTATAAAGGCGAGCTTGCCTTATGGCTTATAGCAGGGATTCCCAAACTGTGCGCCGCGGCGCCCTGGGGCGCCGTGAAAAGGCAAGAGGGGCGCCGTGAGACAATCCTCCTTCCCTATCCGAAATCACAATTATTATAAAATAAAATTATAATATTATCTATGTAAAGCAGGTAGATGATTAAAAATCTTTTTTTATTTTTTATTTACCTCATTTACCTGCTTAACCTAACTATAATCATTAAAGATGTTTACTTAATAATATGTATATTTTTCTAATAGCTAGGTAAAGTAGGGCGTCGTGACAAAATATTGTGACGTGTAACTGTGCCGCAGGCTGGAAAAGTTTGGGAACCCCTGGCTTATAGCATTCTCTACCACCCATTAGGCTGATGTAGAGATAGTATGCCTATCAATATTTTGTCATTGCCTGATAGATTAGAAAAGTAGATTTAAACTATAACATATATATACCTAGAATAATAAAGAAAACTATGAGCTCAGATATACACAGTGTGATACTTTTTATTACCTACTATATGGTGGTAAAAGGATACCCAATAATAATTATTGTAGCCGAATTAGCTACGGCTCATGCTCAAAACCTGTCGTTTCCACGGACGATTCCAAGTAGGTACACAAAAACATAAAACATAAGTATGAACTAATAGCTCAAGAATGACCAATGTCAGCATGTCGGCTAATCCTGCTCTTTTCCAGTTAGTTTTCCTTATTTTTCTGTGAATCTTGACTTGAGACTGAGACTTGCAGATATTACAAGTAAATAAGTTAACTATAATTAATAATATACATATTACAAGTAAATAAGTAGAAGCACAATAAAAATAATATACAGCAGATATGGTCTAAACTTTAATCGAATAACTAGTAAACAAGAAAGCATCAAAACATCACATGTCACACGCGCGAAAACTTCTCTGATGAGTGTCACAACTCACAGGACTATCACTATGTCACAGGCCACAGCTAAGTTACCTTACTCATTGCTGTATTTAAATATCGATACTGAGGTGTTAACGTTACAGTATATCCATAATAATATTATACTTAAATATTATTATAAAGATATTATAAATGCGAAAGTGTGTTTGTCTGTCTGTTACCTCTTCACGCCTAAACGGCTGAACCGATATTGCTGAAAATTGGTATGGAGATACTTTGAGTCCCGGAAAAGGACATAGGATACTTTTTATCCCGGAAGAATGTACGGTTCCCGCGCGATAAACGATTTTTGGCGCAACGTAGTTGCGGGTATTATCTAGTTTGGAATAAAGCAATTCAATATTGTTCACGAAAACCCGTTGATACAAACTGCGACGGTTGGGTCAGTTTTGAACGTTTTAAATTACTAGACGACCTATTGTCTATTGTTCACAATGACGTCACAGTAATACAATCCTATCATCATCAGCAACGTTTTAAGGAGCCACTTCACGAGGCCCAGGAATCAGGATGGTCAAATACAGGCGATCAGGAACATATGACAGAGTCTTTTATCGCCCAGGATCGTGGTCGATTGTTTATAACGCAACATACAGCGAAGCTGGCAAATTATGGTATCTGGTAGCCCGAATGACAGCAAAGTGCGAATAATGATGAATGACCAAGAACCAAGTACCAACCTGAGAAAAAACTTATTACCAGAGTATAATTTAGCAATGGTTGATGTTTATCAATTTAATAACTATGCAAACATTAAACGAATAAAGGCAAAACAATCCACTGATTAGTAGTCAGGGTCAAGTAAGATGTGATATCGAATGCTGTCATTTTCATTGTACTTAGGTCAAGCTTCAATGGCGATAGTACTTGGGGAAAACCCTTTAAAAAAGTCGGGACTTCACGCAACGGGAAAAACCGACGGTGATAATTTTAAGATATCAATATGTATACAATGTGTCCCGACACCGGTGTCCGATCATTTAATGTCATGATCTATGGCATAATATTTTATCGACAAATTGGCACTCAAATTTTTTCTCTCTCTCACGGTTGTAAAATAGCAGCCATTTTAGTTTTTCTCGGGCTTTCGCACTAATCTGACCAAAACTTATCATGTACATATCCTATGAAGATAAAAAAGGTCTCATTTGATAGCTAAACTTGTGGACTACGCTAACATATGCAATATGTTATAAATTTCGGGGAATTAAACATAGAAAAACCAAAGTTTAAAGAAAATAAACGTATTTTTTAATTAATGGCTTTTTGTGAAAAATCTAGCGCATTAAGCGTGTCCCAGACAGACGCGGCCTGCGGTGGCGGTCAGTCGGATGACTTGAGTCCAGGCCGCGTGTGTCTATGTCGTTCCTAGAACTCTCAAGTCATCCAACTGACCGCCACCGCCACCGTAGGCCGCGTCTGTCTGGGACACGCTTAAAACTGGTTCTTTTTTATTTTAAAAACATATGTATAAAGTAGAGAAGGTTTTCATCTTAAATAAATTCCTTTACTTCTATGCTCTAAGTTAGATAGTTCAGAAGTTATAACGATTTTCTTATGAAGTATTGGTCAGATTAGTATGAAGACAGAGATTTTTTTTTTCAAAAGTTGGAAAAAAAAAATTTTGAAAGCCAATTTATTAATATTTTAGTGACAAATTATTATATTTACTTCTATATGCTCTAACTTAGAGCATATAGAAGTAAAAGAATTTATTGAAGATGAAAACCTTATCTATATTTTTAAAATAAAAAAGAACCAGTTTAATGCGCTAGATTTTTCACATAAAGCCATTTATTAAAAAATACATTTTTTTTTTCTTTAAACTTTGGTTTTTCTGTTTCATTTCCCGAAATTTATAACATATTGCCTATGTAAGCGTAGTCCACAAGTTTAGCTATCAAATGAGACCTTTTTTATCTTCATAGGATATGTACATGATAAGTTCTGGTCAGATTAGTGCAAAAGCCCAAGATAAACTAAAATGGCTGCTATTTTGCAACCGTGAGAGAGAACAAATTTGAGAGCCAATTTGTCGATAAAATATGCCATAGATCATGACATTAAAGGATCGGACACCAGTGTCGGGACACATTGTATGTCGCAGTCGACTGGTCAAAAAAACCATTCAATCAAACAGCTAGTCCTTTGACTGAACAACGCCATTCAATCACACGGCTATACGTCGTTTAGCCGACTTGTTGAATGTAACGTTCAACACTACAGCTAGATGACGCTTAGCCAACTAGTTAAATGGTAAATTAACTAATTAGGTGACCATTAGTTTAGTGCTATTATAAATTATTACACAAGCGTAATGATAACAAGCAGATTAATTGTATTCTAACTAATTTCATAACATCATTCATCACTCACAGAACACAATTGCAATAAATACCTTAGTGATGCATTTCATAATCCTGTAATTTCTCCTCGAATATTAGTTTAAATTTTGATCCACTCGTATGTGCCCCCATAATTTCTGTCTCTTTAACTTGTAAAGTTGTCTCTTTAACTTGTAAAGTTGTAACGAATATTTACGAAAAATATCTTAAGTAATACAACCACAAAACACCTGTTAGTAGACGCCATATTGTAAACAAAACGCATCTAGCGCCGCGGTGGTGAGCGCTGAACTAATTTAATCAAACGGCGGCTTTTGAATCAGCTGTAGTGTTGAACCTTTTAAGCGACTTAAATATTCGATTACATCTGATTGAATGACGTTGTTCAGTCAAAGGGCTAGCTGTTTGATTGAACGGCTATTTAAACCAGTTGGCTGCGACATAGGTATACATAACCAGATGAAATTGGATGTAGGCACAGACAGCTAGAAACCATCTCGAAGTTATATTATGCTATATAATATACGCACAGTTAAACATTATCTACATTTAAAATTTAGGTATTCCTTAAAGACGTGAATTATTCTGTGGTAGTAAACATTTATATGAATACCGCATACGGTTAAATTATTTTTGACATTGAACATAAATCGACTTCTATATTTTTCAATTCTAAAACTGGTTACGCTGTTTTCATAACATAAAGGCGTTAAAGCCAGTTATCGAGAAAAGGTAAATACCCCCTGGTGCTCGGTCAAGCTTGATTTACTAACAATTACTGGTCAAACCATTATTCTTAACAGCGAGTTATTAAGGCCATCCCCCGAGCAAACGACCTTGACCATACATTTGACGCGTTGCCGAGATCGCACAAAAATCCTATTATTTTTACTTACTTCAAAATTGATCTAAAAAAAATTTAAAACGGGGAATATGTAGTTAATGAAATTGTCTATCTATTGTCGTGTGTTCCAAATAAACATAATTTGTAAATACTAGGGAAATGCTGAAAGTATGCTTCAATTTTAATAAATTGGTATTACTTTGGAAGCTAATGAGTATAATACCTAAACATTAAACAATAATAGAAAATTTAAAACGGGGAAAGGAATGTTGATATACTGAAGATGATTGCTGTATTTTTATTATAACTTAGTAGCTTTCAAATTATGAGTTTATAAGGCTCTAAATACGGTAAATTACGGAATCTCCGTAGGGGAACTTTTACTGCTTATTTATATTCATACTTATTATAAATGTGAAAGTGTATCTGTCTGTCTGTTACCTCTTCACGCCCAAACCACTGAACCGATTTTGCTAAAATTAACGTGACCATTTTTTTCTTTCGTGATTGAATTGTATTTTGAGAAAATTTCAAGTGCTTATCTGTTGCCATTATAATTAATATCGAGCAAAATATTGAGAAAAATTATGTTTAAAAAATATTGATCTGTTTGCAAAAGCGGGACAATTTCGGCCTCGCGGGGGACACCGGGACAGACTGCCTGAAAGCGGGACGTATGATCACGTGAGGTATAGAGATACTTTGAGTAACGAGAAAGGACATAGGCTACTTTTTAACTCGGAAAAATTTACGGTTCCCACGCAATTAACGAATTTTGGCGAGAGTTGCGGGCATCAACTTGTCACAGTATAATGATATTCAGTAGAACATCTTCAAAATGGACCGCCCAAAAGGGCGCACACACAAGCGTGTTTTAGGTAATAATTTGATAGAGCACAACAATGCAGTATCGTGTGTTGCACGAGTTTGATTTCAAAAACGGTTATTAGTGGTTATTAGTTCTCCTAAACATAAATTTGCATTTTATTAAGTTTCCCTTACTACCTAAGACACTAGTAGATACTGAGGAATAAGTAAGTATCATCAAAATAAAATTGATTTATCTTAAACTTAAGTCTGAAGTCAGTGATGGTCAGTTGCACAAAGTATGTCGCGAACAAATTAACTATACCTAATTTAGATCTCTTCTATTTTTATAGTCTACAAAACTGACGATATGCTTCCGCGAAGGGAGATCGGCTGTAACTAACAAATTACTTCTGGATGTATGTAATGCGAATCGTGACGTTTCAGCCTATAAAATGCCTATACGATTATTGGGTCATCTCGTACTTCGAAAGTTACCAAAAAATATTATGTAAGCAGTCCTTTACGCCTTAAACTTGTAGATCAAGCAATCAAATCAGTTGTCCATACTTTCGAACAACGCCCGGTAGCACCGATTAGATCACAGACCTCTCGTACATGTTTCTAATGCATAGGCGATCAATTATGAAAAGTAAAAACTGCGCCCGCGCCGGTATACCAATGGAATTATACTCACTCGTTTGTTTACGCTCAACGAGATGATTGCACCAATTGCCACTCAAAGTCTGGCACGTTCCACTGAAAGGTGGCACTGGGCGCGATACGTGTGTCCCCTCTGTGGGCCGTCGGGCAACTTGTTGTGAGCCCGACCGCGTCGGCTATATGTACTTGTATTATGTTGTTTTAGCGGCCGGACTTTCCGACGCTCGTCACTCGATCCCTAATTTTCTTGTAACTCCTATAAAACTTGTCTGCGATAAGGAAAATGATTTCTATCATAGGTTTACTGCAGTTTGTTTACTATATTATTACTATTAATTATAAAATTATATTTAATATATTATCGAAACAACGATCTTAGACATTCTAGATGAAAACGATATAAGCCATATTGTAATAAACTTGTATTATTTACTTACTTATAAAAATATTTTTCGGAGGTGTGACTACAATATTTTTAAATTTTTACTAATAATAATTAACTAATATCTAAATATTGCCGGAATTGTAATACTTTAATGTGCAGCAATTTTTTGTAGCACAGGGACAGTACATTTTTCAACAAAAACTACCTTATGTCCTTTCCTGGGACATAGTACCAAATTCCGTCTAAATAGGTTCAGAGATTTAAGCATGAGGAGGCAAAAGATAGACAGTAGTGTAGATTACTAAAGGACATCAGGCATTCTGGTCTAAAAAATAAAAAATGGGCAGCCAGAACTAAGACTATATATACTGCTATAACTAAGAATATATCCAATAGCTAGGCCATACACATTCAATGCCACCACGATTTTCTAAAAGTTCCCAGCGATGCCGCCCTATTAAAAACTCAAACTATGAAAGGTGTGCTCTCGGCATTGCAGGATGAAATTACATGGTAGTCTAGGTGTGTTCACTGGCACTGTAAAGAGGTAAAATCATAAAAAGCGTTATTTCGACTTCAAACGTGCTTATTCATTAGTCCTTCTTGAGTTACTGAAGATATATTTTGTTTTCTGAAGTATTTGTGGTCTTGAAGGTTTAATTATGGCAGTAAATAGACTCCGAGGTAAGTATTTATCGTAATTTGATCAGTGACTGTCAACCTTTGGTTACTTATTTATGATTTTTTTAGACAATACAAAATATGAGCTAGAAACAGGGGAATATGATGATGATGCGACGCAAGCAGATAGTCCCCCATCAAAGAAACGTCCAAAGTCCAGGAAAAGTGACAATTAAAAAAAAGCGTTATTTTAAATATGTAGGTATTCCTTTCTAATTCTGTTTACAGCGACAAAATATTGTTTTTAGTAAAGCCTCAGGCGCTGGTAAGTCGTATATTATTGTTCTTGACGTCAAGATATTACCCTAATTTTTCTACCCTCACTCTTGAGGGGTCAGCTCATTCCCGATGATCATGATGTTTTTTATACATATTATAACTAAGCTGGCAAACAAGAGTATGGCCCACCTGATGGAAGCTGGTTACCATAATGCGCCTATGCGACGTCTGCAACACCAGCGATGCTACTGCTACTATAATATGTTATTTATTACTTATTGACAATATGAAATTATATTACTGAATAATTATGATGAATATAATTTGCACACTAGCATATGCTTTCCGTTCTTAAAACAACGCCGAAACCCCCAAACTTGTAAATATAAGGAGTCAGGAGTTCCGTCAGCATCTTTGCGACAATGGTATACCTTGATGCAAAATCTTACTTTTTGGTAGTATATGCTTAGTATACTTCACATAAAACCAAAATCACCATAATATGTTTCCATATAAATTTTGAGGAGTTCCCTCGATTACTCATGGATTCCATCATCAGGTCACCACTTTTGTTAACATGGTACCAAATTCGAGTTAGACCCTATACAACAAAAAAAGAATTTTGAAAATCGGACCACAAACGGCTGAGTAATCGTTGAACATACAAAAAAATAAATTTATACAGCCGAACGTATAACCTCCTCCTTTTTGGAAGTCGGTTAAAAACATTTTTTTAGCCCACGGTCCCACCATGTGAGAAATCTAATTTCTATACCATGATAATTTGTCGGAACTTGTGTCCAACACATGTCGGAAGCCTATACAAGCTTAATCTGACACGCTCGAGCTTGTCGCGAAATGCCATCTTCCCCTCCCTAACTATTAAAGATTTTTCGTCATTCAATAAAATTTTCAACTTTTAAAGCCCATTCATTTGGTATATTATGTTATGTCTTAAAGTGCTACATATTAAGTGGGTACGAAATGCCCCTCTTTCTTAAAGTAAATTGACCAAACGTTGAGAACTCGTGTAGATGAACACACCTGGCATGTTCGCGGCATTACATAATAAATTATTTTCGATAACATAAAAAAAATATATCAGATCATGAAACCACTTAAGAATTCATTAGCTTACGGCACAAAGTTTATGCTCTGAGAGTTTCGGTGAAAAAAACTGTCTTATCTTTGAGATATTGATGAAAAACGGAGAGCACGCCCGGCGTGCCAGCGGCATGGCGTTAAAGATTAGTGTGGACACACATGGTGTGTTAAGGGCACTGAATGTGTTAAGAACTTTAAAAAAATATATGAACTTAACGCTGTAAATGCGTTTTCTGAGTAATTATTTAGTTATGAAAAAATTTTTAAAAGCATTACATTTAAAGGGGTCTTACTGGGAAATGACCCCTTACCGCCCCATATTACCTCTTTCGTAGTACGATGCCATTTCCAGTACGACTCCTTTTTTCAGCTTTTTTTAGACCAACATTGTATGGAAATTGCCTGATGTCCTTTATGTCCAAAAATAAATAAAAAATTAAGCTATACAAATCACTCATTAAGGTTTTTTTTGCCAATTATTGTGATGAAATGTTGGAACTATTTTTTTAAATTTGTGATCCCCTTATTATTTTTTGATAATTTTTATTTTGACCTAATAGTCATAAATAATTATTATTCTGAGAGTAAATCGCTTCTTAAAATCAATTCGATAAATCCCCATTTGCTTCTCAATAAATAATAATGTTTTTGTTTGATAAAAGATTCCAAGAAACAGCATCAAAATAAGTTTATCTGGTCTGAGAGCTGCGAGAAACCTGTTAACAAATCAATAAAAAAACCGCGATTTATTGTGTAGGAGTCGTGACTTGTTACTAAGATACAAACTTATAGAAGGACGCTAAAAATAACACATGGCTTGGTAGCTTTTGATTACTTATATTATATTCTGAATTCTGATGCAATAGGTATTATTATGATAATATTTAGTTTCATCTTGCAATGTTGCTATAATAATTCTTTAGGCGTTTTTGAGGGATAAAAGTAAAACCATACCAACATTGTAACATAGTTAGATGTCCCGCGCGGCTTCGCCCGCGTAAATTAGGAATTTTACGAAAACCGTGCGAAAACCGTACATTTTTCCGCAACAACGTAGCTTATGTCCCTTCACGTGGTCTACTCTATATTTGTGCCAAATAACATAAAAAATACTTCAGTAGTTCGTGAGATAAACCCTTTCTAATAATTTTCTGTTTTAACCACATTTTCCTCTGTTTCTTCGGTACTATTAGTTTCAGCGTGACAATATAATATAGCCTATAGCCATCTTTGATAAATGAGCTATCTAACACTGAAAGATTTTTTTTAATCGGACCAATAGTTCCTGAGATTAGCGCGTTCAATCAAACAAACAAACTGTTCAGGTTTATATTACTAGACGTTCCGCTCGGCTTCGCCCGCGTAAATTAGATATTTCACAGACAAATCAGTTTACAAAAATAGCCTATGATCCTTCACGTGGTCTACTTTTTATCTGACCCAAATAACAGAAAAATTGCTCTAGTAGTTCGTGAGATAAGCCCTTTCAAATAGTTTCCTCCGTTTTTTCCACATTTTCTTCTATTCATTTTCTTCGCTCCTATTAATCTTAGCGTGATAAAATATAGCCTGTAGCCTTTCTCGATAAATGGGCTATCTAACACTGAAAGAATTTTTCAAATCGGACCAGTAGTTCCTGAGATTAGCGCGTTCAAATAAGCCCTTTCAAATAATTTCCCCCGTTTTTTCCACATTTTCCTCTATTTCTTCGCTCCTATTAGTCTTAGCGTGATAAAATATAGCCTATAGCCTTTCTCGATAAATGGGCTATCTAACACTGAAAGAATTTTTCAAATCGGACCAGTAGTCCCTGAGATTAGCGCGTTCAAATAAGCCCTTTCAAATAATTTCCCCCCGTTTTTTCCACATTTTCCTCTATTTCTTCGCTCTTATTAGTCTTAGCGTGATAAAATATAGCCTATAGCCTTCCTCGATAAATGGACTATCTAACACTGAAAGAATTTTTCAAATCGGACCAGTAGTTCCTGAGATTAGCGCGTTCAAACAAACAAACAAACAAACAAACAAACTAACAAACTCTTCCGCTTTATAATATTAGTATAGATATAGTTTTTTTTAAATCGCTTGACAAAATCGAATCTCGATGAATGACTATGAAAATAACCAATAATAGGGTCATAAATTTATAATAGGCTTATAATCTTGGGAGGATGCATGCATATGGTATAATAATAATATGGTAGTGATGATGATGATGATGAATGTAATTTGCATAGAAGCATATGCTTAAAACAACGCCGAAACTCCCAACCTTGTATCTATAAAGAATCAGGAGTTCTCTCAGCACCTTCCCAACCATGGTATACCTTGGTGCAAAATCTTACTTGTTGGTAGCACATGCTTAGGCTACTTCTCATGAAAACGAAGTCACCACATGTTTCCATTAAAATTTTGAGCAGTTCCCTCAATTACTTATAGATCCATTCATCAGATCACCACTTTTGTGAATATAGTACCAAATTGGGATGATACACTGTACACCAAAAGAAAAATTTTGAAAATAGGTTCATAAACAGCGGATATTTTTGATTGGAGCATAACTTTACTGAGCAAAACTCACTGAATCTAAAAACTTTTGAGTTCTAGGTCAAATTTATTTGGTAGCAGGTAAATAATTACTTACACCAGAATTTTATTTGTTGTATAGTAAACATTGCTTGTTATAATAATGGAATATTATGAAAGCTAGACATCTTTGCTTGTTCAATTCAAAAAATTATTCTCTACTTGTCCCTTTTTGCTTTGAACCTATTGAAGAAAAAATATATTTGGACATCTTTACTAGCTTGAAAGATAAAATATTTTTGTCGGTTGTTAACTTTTACCTGCTTCTAAATTTAGGTAAATTGTAACTAAACGCCACTTCTTTGCAAAATATACAGAAATACTTTTTTTAAATAAAACCAATTTATAAAGGCATTAAAATACTTTAAAAATCCGTTGGATTCCAAATATCTCTAATAGCCAATTTTCTACAATTTTTTAAAGAAAAAATGAATCTTTAAATGGCTCTGCTGTAAAAATATCAATAAGGCGCTTGGTAACTTTTGCCTTTCCACCGTTGATATACATCTTTATTAGTAAGTGTGTGTTTTTTAAAAATTGCATCCAAGTTAGCTATAGGATTGCCAGCGTTAAATTAAAGAAGTGAAGTATTATAATAATTGTAATGTATAGGGAATATTAAGAGTATTATACAACGGTTGAAGCAGAAGGCACTACTAGCACATACAGTAAATAGTCTGACCAAAATCCGACATGTTGCACACGTCATATCAGAGAATATTGACAGAAACATTGTCAAATGTCGAACAAAACTTTTTGTTTTCTGTGTGTGCTGGTTCTGCCATGTAGTGTGAAAATGTTGCAGTAATATATACTATTGTAATTTGCAATTATTAGTATAATATGACAGTGAATACAAGAAAACAGCATATTGAAGTCACAATAATAGATTTATTATTAAACTACACAAAAATTTAGTAAGTATTAAATGGCATAACACCCCTACAGTTTGGACTACCACATAGACATTCTTTTCTAGAAACATTTTGTTCAGTAGCTAAAATGTTGCTGGTACAACCATAGTCAAATGTCAGTTCAGTTCCTAGCAAAATTTCTTCACTACTGAATATAGCTATTTTTGGAATCATAGAATTTACCCTAACAGGAATAATTCTACAATTAGGCTCACAGTTGTGGTTTATATAGCGCCCAATGTTGCCTATGTAGCTGGGATCGACAAAGGTTTGCAAGGTTTTACCATTACAGTGTTCTTGTAAGCAAAATATGTAATTCATTTTAGCAGATTTTTGATTAAGATTATTACGGAATATAGCCTGATCCCTCGTTAGTAATTCTCCAGCGTATTCACATATAAATGTACCTTTGGGTATAGACTGACATGTGTATAAACCTAAACCTTTTAAACTATTTTTACAGCTTTGGACAACGAGGCCGTCTATCGGACCCTTTTGAACCAGACGATTTCCACAGTCGTCAGAGCATGAACATAGATCATTACATTCTATAATGAAGCCATTATATAATGAAGAATTTACATCAAATATTGTATTCAATTTATAAGCCCCAATGTTTCCTTTACCGTCAAGGGTATAATTTTGACCACCCCCTGATTGTTGTAAGCACTTGCAGGATGTATCGACACATTTACTGCAATCACATGAGTGTGTTACCTGGGAGTTATATTCGCTCAATATGTTTTTGTAATCTTCAGACTCGTCCGAGGGCCCCGGAATACTTTCATCAACATAAATGAGTGTACTAACCGTATGAGTGTAGGAGTCCTTCATTTTCTAATTTTGTTTGCTTGAAAATGTTTCTATCCGTACTAAATACGACCTGTATTTTGTAAGGAGTAATTATTTAATATTAAAACAATAAACACTTCGGCAATTTTTAGTCTGAAATAACATTTCATACAATGGGTTGTTTTCTTTTTTTTTTTATCTCCACCAGACACCGCGACGAATGACGATAGACACTTCTAGATTTTCTATTGGTTCCCCAGTCCCCACCTATCTGAAATTATCTGCAGGTTGGCATCACTGACTACATATTATAGGTTGTGTTTCTAAAAAATCTCAGTGTCCTGCCAAGTGTGACATTAATCAAAATATCTTAAACCTAGTTTCCGTTAGCATAATATTAACATAAAACTGTATGTATTTATATATTTCCATATATAACTATGTTTTTTTGCTTCGTCCCTCTAGTTTAAATTTCACGAAGAACATACGCCTAAGCGATCATTGGCCTAAGCGATTAGGCCAGTATACTGGTAACAGTTTAGGACATATTATAATACTTGTCAAACTGAAAACTGACAATTAAAAGAGTTTTGGCGGGCCTGTTACTTTGACACTTCTTCTACTTTTTATTGTTGGTGTGGTTTTTATTATTTTTTCCCAAATTGTGTTATTTGGGTTTTCGATGTTCGTTATTGGTAAAATATTAGCCATTAAATATCCGTTATCTTGCACAAGTGCAGGTAAGATGTTGTCAAAACCAAAATGTATAATTCCTGTGACATTTGGTGTGAATACCAGTAAATAGGGCTATTTCTTCCGTGAGTTTTTACTAAAACATCGTTATAATAACTTTACTATCCTATTCGTTGGAATATTATTGCGTCTTTTTCAAATTGAAATGTATCAAGTTTTACATTCTTTTGCCCAGTTTTGTAGCAATCAATGGTATTACCGATAGTAATTGTCTACCCATACGCCATCTAGTTACTAAAATGAAAAAAGTTTGACAATCAAATTTAAAAAATAAGAAAATGCCTCATTTCATAGAGAAAAATAATACACCTCATTTTCTAAAAATCAACTAAAAATCACTAAAAATGTTCAACTTTTCATTTTTCAATGTTTTTCTTTCTTTTTCTTTTTTTTTTTTTTTATTATGGCACTTCGGCTATTTAACCATGGCCAGTGTCGACTTGTCGAGACTCGAGTATAAAATCTATACATATAATAAAACTGTAGAAATGAAAATTCTGTACATTAAAGATATTCAAAAAATAATAAGCGGGGGGTGTTACTAAATCGCTATAGAAGCCAAAAATATGGTTAGTTTTTTGTCTGACTGTCTGTCTGCCTGTCTGTCTGTCTGTATGTTTGTTCCACTATCACACGAAAACTACTGATCCGATTTGAATGCGGTTTTCGCAGATATATTTGTCTTCTTCCAACTTAACATCTGGTGTATAAAAAAATTTCCCCCCACCCCTCTAAAGGGACGAAAGAGGGGGTCAGATTTTGTATAAGACTTTTGCTTTAACACGAAAACTACTGATCCGATTTGCATACGGTTTTCGCAGATATATTTGTCTTCTTCTAACTCAAAATCTGGTGTATAAAAATCATCCCCCCCCACCCCTCTAAGGGGAGCAAAGAGGGGGTCAGATTTTGTATCAAACTTTTTTCTTTAATGGACTTACTTCATATTATTAACTGTTTTTTCCAACTTACTATCTGGTGTATAAAATTTGCCGGGACAGCTAGTGTATTATAAATATGGCGGGAAAACAATATTCTTATCCCGGTCGGGACAGGCAAAGGGAGCGTTGCCTATGGGCAATGGCTGTATGCAGCCATTTCTATGTTTTCTCTATTTAATGAATGATAGTGAAGGCCGAAGCCAATTCTTTTATATTAACCATCTGAAATAGAGTTTTCATCAGGCCGAAGCCAATTCTTTGATATCAATAATATAAAATAAGTTTTTTCATCAGACCGAAGCCATTTCTCATGTTTTGATAGTATTTTACTGTCCCTTCTTCAATTTGACATATTGTCGTCATTGGTCATTGTGTTCATCTTGACGTGGTCTTGACTCTTGACACTTGACAGATGCCTAAAAAGTCTGCTAATAAACAGTAGTTATGTACATTAAATAATATTTTATTACTAAAACTAAGAAAAACGAGATGAAAAGCAAATATAAAAGAGAATTATTTACAACCACAAAGTACTTATATATAATTAGGAAATTTACAACACATAACCGTTACAGAGAACTATCTCTGTGTTACTATATACAATCTCAAGGTATATAGGTAATGACTGGTGGGTATTTATTTAAATATCACCAATGGTAGAAAGGACGTACTCATATATTGGCTTATAACAATCAGGTGTTTTCAGAAGCTGCTGAAGGGAGTGCGGGATGGCTTCAGCAGTTTTAAAGATATCCATCAAGTGATTAATAAAAATAAATCTTTGAAGAGTAAAACTATTACAAGTAAAGAAAATGTGATCCAAGGTTTGTTCAGAATGATTACAGTTATTACAAACAGGTGAAGACAATATATTCAATCTGTGAAGATGAGCATTAAATCAATTACAGTGACCAAGTCTAAGACGGCAAATAGTAGAATAAAATTTCCTGTCATCAAATGAAACACCTTTTGTAAACCATGGGACTGACAATTCCTGTTTAATCTTAGAATACCATTTTCCTTTGGTTTCCATGGTCTGTTTCCAAAAATTTGTAAATTCGATTTTAAAGGTTTCTTTTATTTTGACTAAAACATCAGATTCTGGATGGCATATGTTTTTAATACAATGCTCCTGAGAACAAGTGGTTATAGCTCTTGCTAGATAATCAGCCTGTTCATTTCCCTTAACACCAATATGTGACGGTGACCAGACTAAAACTATATTTTTTTTGTTTAATGTTGTTAATTTTGTATATTTTTCTCTAATATCATGGATAATATAGTTAGTTTTAGCACAAAATTTGGGGTTATTTAAGTTTTGAAGAACGCTAAGACTATCAGACACTATAATCCATTTATCATAAACTTGAGTTTCGATATACTCTAATGCAGACAGAACTGCTAAACACTCAGCAGTAAAAATACTTGTTAAATTTGGAAGCCTAATACCATATCCTTTCTTATCCTGTTTAATATATATGGCTGCTGATACTGCCTCAGAAGTCTTTGAACCATCAGTATAGACTTGTTGATAACCAACTAGGTTACTTAGTAAAAGGTAGACATCTTCTTTGCACTTCAAAGAATTATCAATTACAATTTTTATTGGAAAATATTTAGAGCTAAATGTGCTCATATAGCAAGGCCATAAGTCACTTTCATATAAGTAGTCTTGCTTTATTTTTACAATTTCAGGTAGGTAATGTAATAAAATAGAGGAAGAAGAACTACTCTGCAATTTTACAAGAAGAGGATGATTTTTAATGGATGAAATTCTCAACAAAAACCTGTATATTAAATATTTAAAGCGAATTTTCAAAGGAGGGATGTTACATTCAACCTGCATTGATATTATGGGTGTGGAACGCATCGCACCAAGCACAATCCGTAAGCACCTATTTTGGACTTTATCTAGTGTATCAACAAAATGTGGAATAGAAGCAAAGCATACATAACCATATTCAAAATGGCTTCTTACAATAGCCTTGTAAAGAATTAATAAAATTTTTGGATCAGCTCCCCAATATGTGCCTGCTAAAGACTTTAATATATTGCAAGCCTTTAAAGCCCTGTTTACTAAGTAATCAATATATTTATTAAATTTGAAGGAGTTCTGAAAAATCACACCTAAGAATCTAACAGTTTTGTCAACTGCTAACTTACTATCTCCATATTGTAGGACAATGTTTGTTGTTTTGCTAGGTTTTTTTGAAAAAACTAAAACTTTTTCAGAACTGATGTCCAAGCCCAGATCATCATAATAGGCCTTAAGGCCGAGGAGAGCAATTCTGAGATTTTCAATAGCTGCAGGCAACTTGTCTGCAGTACAATATATAGTTAAATCATCTACAAACTGTAGGTTAGTAATGTTTTGACCTAAGACAATATTTAACTTATGTATATACAAAATAAATAGTAAAGGACTGAGAATTCCACCTTGACTTATCCCTTTGTAGGAGTACCTTGGACCAATTAGTTTATTTTCAAATTTCACAAATAATTTACGACCACTAAGAAAATGATACACCCAATTTACCAATTTTTCAGGTAATTGTAAAGAAGTTAAAATAGTTGAAAGTTTTTCCAAATTGACATTATTATTTGCACCAACAACATCAAAGAAAATACCAACCAATATTGAATTACAAGACAGAGCATTGTGAATGTCCAAACAAAAATGACTCAAGCTCTCTCTAGCCGAACGACCACGCCGAAAACCGAACTGATTACTAGGTAAAATATGATTTCTTTCTATAAAAAATTCCAATCGCTGTTTAACTCATCAAGCCCCATACGGGCACCGGTGGTCGCGACAACAATAGAATACAATAGCATTTCCAAGAATCCGCGATCGAAGGGTTAATAAGCTGTTCAAATATTTTGCCAACACAAGAACTTAAAGTTATAGGTCTATATGAATCTGCAACATTTATATCCTTTCCGGGTTTTAATATTGGAACGAGACAATCTGTTTTCCACTGTTCAGGAATCATGGAATGGCACCACAATGAATTTAAAAGATTAAGGAACAACTTCATATTTTTGGTGTCTAACAATTTAAACATTTTGTAAGATAAACAATCTAGACCATAAGCAGAATCTTTACGAGATTTTATGGCTGCTTTCAGCTCTTCAAATGTAAAACTCTCTACTAAAAAAGAATTTGGAGATGTTGTCACATTAGAATTACTGTTCTTATAATTATTTGGTACTGTATCTGGAGTATATTTATTTAAAAACTGTAATATCCATTCACTATCAATGAAACTACTTCTAGGTGTATAACTTCGGTTGAATTTTTTAATTTTCATCCAAATTTGGCTCATAGGAGTTAATCTACTAACAGATTTACAAAAGTTTTCCCAAGAAAGACTTCGCTCTTGTTTCAATACGCGTTTTTTATGCGCCTGAAGACGCTTAAATTCAACAAAAGTTTCAATACAAGAATTCGCTTTAAACCGCGCATAGGCTTGACGACAATCATGTACAGCCTTGGAACATTTTTCATTCCACCATACTAATGGAATTTTAACTTTTTTTTTACTGTTACTACAGGCAGAACTTTGAGAAACAGGATTAGCTGTTGGGGTGCAAAACTTAGGCTTATTCAAACCGTTGATAAATGTGCCACATTTATCAACAGTTTGAATTATAAGCGCACAGAATCTATTATAACTGTCGATTAAATCGCATGTTTCAATTTGAAATTTTTTTAATTTCTGATTAACAGTTTTTTCATACAAATCCCAATTTACTGTTTTCAGATTCGTGTGAAGAGGAAAACTTTCAAATGTCTGTGACAAGTTACTATGGGAAGAGAATGATGGAGAAAGATTCAATGTTGTCAGAGTTGGTAAATGATAACTACCTAATGAGTCTGAAGGAACTTGCCATTCACAAAATAATGCTAACGACGCCGAAACAAAAGTCAAATCTAGTGCATTTGGCTTCCATCTATGCGACCCTACAGTGGTTGGACGTCCATCATTCAAGAGAACCAAATCATTCTCATCCGCGACATCAACAATATCTCTCCCTCGCGCGTCAACTTTGCCGCAACCCCATAAAGTATGATGCGCGTTAAAGTCTCCAGCAAAAATTATCGGTTTCGGAATAGTCTGTATTAAATCATAAAATTTTTTCTTATTAAATTCAGGAGTACAGCTTCCTGGGCTGTAAAAACATGCAATCGAAATTTGTTTCTGAAAAATCTGAATCTGAACAACAATATTTTGTAAAGAATCATCATAAAATGTATTAATTTTGTTATAGACTATAGTGTTATGAATTAATATGGCTAATCCATTGTGATTATTACCACAGTCATTTCTCACAATAGAGTATCCTTTCATGTTAAATGTGATATGTGGTTTGAGCCACGTTTCACTAATTATACAAATGTGGATGGAATTATCTAATAGAAATTTTTGTAGTTCATATTTATTACTTGGCAAGCTTTGACTGTTCCTTTGCATAATATTTACTTGGGCAGAGAATGTGAAAGATTGTTATTTTTTTCTTTTATAGTTTCTTTTATTGCTTCTGAAAGAAGCTGTGAGTTTATGCTTGCATTTTGAGTCTTGTTCAGAGTAATAGCTTTAATTAAACATTCTGTGAGTAACGTAAGTGCTTTTTTATTTGAGAGAAGTACATTTAATAAGTATTTACTATTTGTGTTTTCATTTAATGAAGGGAAATTTTGTAATTTATTATTAAAAAGGTTTGCATATGATGCAACTACATCACTACTTTTTTTTATTTTCATTTTTTTAACTCTACATTCTCCAGATATAGATAAATGGCTACCTTTGCAATGTACGCAAACAGCTTTATCTGGGCTTTGGGTACAATTTTTATAATTGTGAGCCTCGGCACAGATCGAGCAACGCTCTGCATTCTTACAAAACTTTGCTAAATATCCGTATCTTAAACATTTATAACACTGTTTCACTGGTGGAATATATGTCATAACGGGAAATCGCCACATATTTATTAAAACATATTCAGGCAATGATGTAGAACACGAAAATGTAATTGCCACTGATTGCGTTGGTTGCAGCACAAAGCTGTTGTTAACCTTAGCTTTTCTCATTATTCTGCGTACACATATTACCCTTTTTGTACTACTCGAAATTGCTTTATAAATTTTTTTGATTGGACATTTCGGTCGGTACGGAGTTAATGACACCAGTCAACTCCGTGCTACCAGCTGGAATGCTTGCTTTTAAATTTTGGTCTCGTAAAAAAGTAGTATTTTCAAGAAATGCGTTAGCTAAGTTCGGCCGATTAAAATAGACTCCAACTTTGAATTTATTAATTTTTCTCAAGAAAGATATTCCCTTAATCGATTGTTGGAAAATACGACTTAAACCCATGAGGTCGCGAGTACCTATAGAAGTTTCACCTGTGCTTTCCACAAAAACTACAAATTCAAATCCAGCTGCGCTGTCCTCTGGATAGCGACGGCTGTAATCATTGACTCTATAAGGAGCATATTTGTTACATTCCTCTGGGCTCAGACTGTTCAGAGCTACTCGACTCAGCCTGATCATCAACCGGACTAGACGATATTTGTCTCTTCTTCTTCCGTTTGGACGGCCGCTGAGACATCGCGGCGCGCCTGGTCCCGTGAAGGGACTTTTATATAAGTAAAAAACTTACCAACAGAACGAAGAAATAATTATATACAATTAAAAATATATACAATACGACAAATATTCTACAATTATACAACTTTTTACAATAAAAATCAAATTAAATTTTCAGTGCTGAAAAATTTTCAACTTTTCCCGCCACTCCCGATAATCCCTACCCATTGACATAAGAATACCAGAGTATGGCAAATTTTGACAGCAGATTTTCAAAAAATATCCTTGATCATTGGATAAATTTATATATTTGCATGTTTTACACACATAATCAGCCACTATAAGGGGAAAAAAGGATCAAAATGTTATACCCCGGTATCGCTAGAGTCAATTTACTTTCTTACTTTTTGCCATCAGAATCTGGTAGACCATAATTCTTTACACGGCGGTACTAACTAAAGTGCGCGCACGATAACTTTGCGCGCGGCTGAAATCGGAACTAATTGTCGGGCCGCCACGTTTACATGATAATCGATACGCCTATTCCTATACATAATTTAAATAAGTAAGTAAAGATAATATAGTAAAACTACCAATGTTATTTAAAAAAAATCATTGGGATTACCCATTTTTTTAATGAATCCCTACGCTGGCACGCCACCAGTCGCACGCAGAGTTATCGTGCGCGCGCTCTACTAGCCGGTAAGACTCTATATTTTATAATACTTAATCTGTGCTTTTGACATAAAGTTAATATACCTAGCGGAAACTGCGGAATAGAGAAACAAAGGCCTGAGCAAGCGAGATGTCACTATCAGTAAGTAGTAACACTGCGTGGTAAAAAGAGACGTGTGACACATGACAGCAGAACCTTTTTTTTTTTCATATATTTGACGTCCAGATTCCAGTCGGCACTTATCGGCACGTTGACATTTTTTTTTTGTTAATTCGTCCCGATCGGGACAGGCAAAGGGAGCGTTGCCCATACAGCCATTTCTATGTTTTCTCTATTTAATGAACGGCACGTTGACAATTTAATCTCTTACAACTTTTTTTTTCTCTTACAACTCTTTTTTTTGTAGAAAGATGCTTGTGTAAGTGTATACGTAAACAAATTTTTACACACAATCAATTTTGGTTTCGTTTGACAGCTCGAGATTGTTGCTCTATTCCGCTAGGTATATTAACTTTATGGTATTTGATATGCCTGCTAACTTACAGCTTGGCAAAGAAGAGTCTGACGCGTTACTTATGACAACACTACATTACTTGTCAACTCTAGTATATATTGTGTCAAAAGCGAAGCGTAGGGTTGCCTGTATTTAAAGAAAAGCGCCCTCTTTTAATCCACACTCTTCTTTGCCAAGCTGTAAGATCAATGGGGAACCAATAGAAAATCTAGAAGTGTTTATCCTCGCGCCATCTGGTGCAGATTCTAAAAATTAAAA
The DNA here is from genome assembly GCA_905187585.1 of Cyaniris semiargus. Classification (NCBI taxonomy): domain Eukaryota; kingdom Metazoa; phylum Arthropoda; class Insecta; order Lepidoptera; family Lycaenidae; genus Cyaniris; species Cyaniris semiargus. Next base: position 6,460,993 of record LR994554.1, on the reverse strand, counting down.
GAAAAGAAAACAACCTCTGTACAGAGCTACCAAGTTATCTGTGAATCGGCAGTTATTGGAACTACGGCCACTAATACGGAAATGTCAAATTCCAGAGTTGCTGCGATTGGTAGAAAATAGAAATACAATTTTGTATTACTGCTAGCGCCGCCCTTCAGTTCACAGATAAGTTGCCTAAGTTGGTCTGTCTGTATCTATAGAAATCAAAGACCTTTAAATAAAAAATAATGCTGTCAAAATTAACGTCAATTTTTTTTAAAATGGCGATTCTTGACTGTCAAACCAACGACTTGTCAAGAAAATTGGTTGCCTGTGCGTTTGTGCTGCCGCGCAGGCGCAATACTGTGATGTGACGTAATGTCCATTCATACTTTTTGTTCATTCAACGGAACAAAATATTTTATTGATGAACTGTCGTTGTGTAAATCTATTTGCCAATCTTATTGTCAAAAATAAATAATTAAATAGTGATTAATTGTGTGGCTTTTTACTGTGAAGTGATTTTTCGTAGGCTAGCCAACCACGAAGTGCATTCATTGATAAATTTTAGAAAAGACAAAAACTGAGCACATTCTCAATCTAAAGTAAGAAGCGATGTTTTCAAAATTTGTAAATGGCTGTGTTGTGCTTATAATCGGTCGCGTTGGACAATTTAATTTTGTGGTCGGATAGCTATTTACTGTTTCCTCGGTAAAAACAAGCTCAAGTAGAACATTACGACACTCCGGAAGTGGCGGGACTTGCCGGCCGAGGGGCTCGTTCCGAAAGAGATAACAGCGGATGAAAGAGATAAACAGTTATGGATTTAACATGGCGGACGAAACGCGTAAAGTGCGAGTAGAAGAGAGATTGAAAATAAAGATCGGTATGTATTATGATTATTAGCTGATAAAAGATACTTATTGAGGCTGCCCGCATATAATATTAATAGTTTTTGTCGTTCGAAGCACGCGAAATTCTATGATGTGTTGTGGGTCTGTGAGGAACAGGTGGTGCAAGGTAAACAGAATCCAGGGGTTTCTCAATAAAAAAATCTCGCGCTTACAGTTGATCGTCGGTCCTAGAGCATAACTGTGAAACAATTTGGGTTTAAATCTATGTTTTGACCGACTTTTATCTGATTACATCTCCCTTTGTTTTTATCATTACCTGCTTTGACAGCTCTTGAAGTTATGAATGAATTGCTCAGAACACAATGAACTCGCGGTAAAACTCGCTAGATAAGATACCTAGGTATCACTAATCTCGTACCTAGACTTTATTAACCAATCAAAAGTAATTATGTAACAGTATTTTAGTCATATACTCGCCCAAATACATGTTTTGAATTAGTTTTATCAGGCCCTGTTTGTAACCTACTTTATGTTATAGTCGTTCTTAGAATTATTAGTTTTTGCCAGTATATTTCTCTGTAGCTTTATTATTATACAAAAAATTAAATTTATTTATTAAAAATAAAAAATAAAAACTCTTAGCAACATTGGTTAAAGTTGAGCTGAAATTTCTTATTGAATGTTCTCAATTTTTGTATACACTGGTATGGCCTTTATTCAAAAGTATTAAATATAGTGAAATGTTACTTGATATTGAGTTTTTAAACCACACTTGATTAAATCTAACTTACCTGATTAATTTTACATTCTACAAAAATGCTTATGTTGGTGAAAATGTATTTACAATTAGTTAACATATCTTGTCAGTATTTATCATACTTGATGGTGTTATAAGTTTTGAATGTGTAATTGTGTAAAATCATCCATTTGTGTAGGTGAAGCGCCAAACTTAACTTCATCTCTCATTAAAATTTTGTTACATCTAACTAGCCAATTCTTTTTAAACATTTTTATTTATACTTAATTCATGTTTATAGACTATAAATTTATACAATATTTTATGTATGTAACTTGTATTTTAATATAACCTATTGTAAAAATAAGAGTATTGCATCATATTAATAATTGCGGGTTGCGACTGATGATTTCAATACTCATATAAATTTTAGTCAGCGTAATATTATGAATGAAAATTTATAACCAAAAAAAAATTAACTCTTTTATCATGATAAAGGTGTGAATTATGAACTTTTTTCTTACTTAAATTAAGCAACACAGGAAATATTTAATTTAATGATTTTTACTCATAATTATGAGTAAACATTTAGTGAAATAAATATGCCTGTATAAAATGATCGATTCTCTTTGTTATCAACGGGAGAACATAAATCCTGAGATAAGGCAATGTGTGTCTAAGATAAGAATGCAGTATGCCTTCCAGGGCACGACCCTTTCCACTCCTTCGCTATTTCGCTATCTCATACAATGAACCTTACTGTGTACCTAAACACTAAAGTTATGCTCAAACTTGATAACCCTATTTGCAACTGATAAACGTAAAAGACATGTTGTTATGTGGCCTATTATAATTTTACTATTATTATTCAGTTGCTCAATAGCTGGTTTTATGTCTGTTTGACAAGGTATGCATGTGTGATGAAAACTTAGTTGCATTATTTTACTCTGTTTCAAAGTATTTCGCCCATTTCATCAAAATAGATTAAATAGTTTAGGCGAAAATCATATAAAAGTTTATTGTGCGGGAACCGTACATTTTCCGGAACAAAAAGTATCCCTTTCCTTTCCCGAGACTCAAAGTATCTCCATACCAAATTTCATCAAAATAGATTGAATAATGTAGGCGAAAATCATAAAAGTTTATTGTGCGGGAACCGTACATTTTCCGAGACAAAAAATATCCCTTGTCCTTTCCCGAGACTCAAAGTATCTCCATACCAAATTTCATCAAAATAGATTAAATAGTTTAGGCGAAAATCATAAAAGTTTATTGTGCGGGAACCGTACATTTTTCCGGGACAAAATGTATCCTATGTTGGTCTCCGGGACTCAAAGTATCTCTATGCCAAATTTCAGCAAAATCGGTCCAGCCGTTTACGCGTGATGTCGTGACCAAGGGAACGTGATGTCGTGACCAAGGGAAATATGGATTCATTTTTATATAATACTAGACTATTCGCGCGGCTTCGCCCGCGTAATTTAGATATTTCACAGACAAATCAGTCTACAAAAAATAGCCTATGATCCTTCACGTGGTCTACTTCTTATCTGACCCAAATAACAGAAAAATTGCTCTAGTAGTTCGTGAGATAAGCCCTTTCAAATAATTGCCCCCGTTTTTTCCACATTTTCTTCTATTTCTTCGCTCCTATTAATCTTAGCGTGATAAAATATAGCCTATAGCCTTTCTCGATAAATGGGCTATCTAACACTGAAAGAATTTTTCAAATCGGACCAGTAGTTCCTGAGATTAGCGTGTTCAAATAAGCCCGTTCAAATAATTCCCCCCGTTTTTTCCACATTTTCCTCTATTTCTTCGCTCCTTTTAGTCTTAGCGTGATAAAATATGGCCTATAGCCTTCCTCAATAAATGGACTATCTAACACTGAAAGAATTTTTCAAATCGGACCAGTAGTTCCTGAGATTAGCGCGTTCAAACAAACAAACAAACTAACAAACTCTTCCGCTTTATAATATTAGTATAGATATAGATATATTATTATTAATTGTTAAAGTAAACATATCATTAGGGCTTTGTGAAAATTTCAGGTGCCTACCTTTTGCCGTTACTGATATAGAGCCCCCTTAAATATTTATTTTATTTTATTTTTAGTATTTTTTGTTATCGTGGTATCAGATATAAACAATCTATTTTAGAAGTCTAGCTATAGCGGTTCTTGAGATACAGCCTGGGGACAGACAGGCAGATGGACGGAAAGACGGACAGACGGACAGACAGACAGAGAACGAAGTCTCAGTAATAGGGTCCCGTTTTTACCCTTTGGGTACGAAACCCTAAAAACTGAATATATTGATAGAAAATACATGTAAAATAATTAATTTATTATTTCCCTCATAAAAGATGTAAGAACACTGAATTTCTTAGTGTACATCACGGTTAGTTAAAATGGTATCGCACTTGCACTTGCTACATCAGGTATTGCTACGTTGTTGGATGGCGGTCGAACAGCTTATTCCGCACTCAAGTTGCCGTTGAACTTGCAAATAAAACACCAACTTGCAACCTTTCGAGAAATTGTGCGATGGCTAAAGTATTGCAGCAGAGCAAACTAATAGTTTGGGATGGTGATGGCACTCAAAAATCACACATCAAAAATAAACACACTTTTTTAATTAATTATACCAATTCGAATTAAATAATCATCGTTAAGACAGGACAACGTCTGTCGGGTCAGCTAGTTGATAATATTTGTGTAATTTTTGGGCAGTTATTAGGTTTAAATAGATAGTTGTGGAAAAGTTGATGTACATATTATAAAAAAAGAAGTGGTAGAGTGTATTACAAAATTATAGATATTGTATAAGATTATAAACTCTTAAAAAACTTGATGAAGTCTGTCTCTTCCTAACTCCTACACATTTTTTTTGTACTAGGAATTAACCACTCATGGGATTGCAGATACACAATATCTTCAGGCAACGCTACAAGCTGCCAGCCCCTTGTTACAATTCTTTTTTATAAAAGTCTGCTAAGTTCAAAATGATATTTTACGATAATAACGGCAATCTCATATGCTAGTTATAGTTCTTCTCCTGAATGAAATGAGCGTTATACTATGTAGCTGTTAGTAGCTGTCTATATAACTGTACATAACGAGAAAAACTATGATTTAATATGAAACAGCGTGTATGGTGAAGATTGTAGAACGATAAACGACGACGCTTATGGCGACTTCCGGCGGGCCTTATCTGCGTTGCACCTTTGTTCTTAACATCACTTAGTCAACCCCAAATTGGGTTGATGGTAGCACCTCCATCGTGGGTATCGCAGACACAATAGATTTTCAATTATTATGCAGCAGCCGGCTGCCGCTTGGGGATTGATGGGTTAATTGTATCCTATTACTTTTTGTACTGACTCATCTGACCGCGGAGTGCAAAAACCTGGTAGACCTCAGGTGGATGAGTTGCAGGTACATAAGTAAGGGTACATAAGTAATTCGTAAGGGTCGCGAATTTCCAGGGTACTTAGATCACTTAAATTTGGTACTTTAGACGGCGAATTCAGACATCCGAAATGTACAGTCATAATATGACATATTTTCTTTTTTGTGAAAAGTATCAAATGTAAGTTGTCTGAGACTGCGTATCCTAGCAGCTATTTTTAACGAGAAACAGTATTTATAATTCTTATGAAGTTACTTAAATGTTTCTTTATTTGCCAAAAATAAGTTATTAACTAAGTATTCAATAAGTAATTATCTTATTTCATTATGATGCACAGTCATTGATTATTATAATTAACCTTTAAATGTTATCGTAATTATATAATTTAACCACATTTAAAAAAGTATTTAAAATATGTAATCGGACACAAATGAGTGTTGTACGATAAAAATATTGATCCGAGTGTACTTATCTATAGGCGGGTGAATGAGGCGAGCTAGCCTTTTCCATTGAGCGCACCCATTCATGGAAACTCGACGTGCCGTTCATGAAAAACCGTCGCGGTCGCGCGCTCACGTGAGCACATTTTCATACAAAACCTAAAGATAAGATTATTTTATTAAGTCTTAAAACAATGATACATTTTCATTCAGACTATTTATATATTATGTACGTTTATGTAACGAAATAAAATCAGTGCTATTGTGTATGGAATTTATTTTTATGCTGGCTAATTTTAGATTTCGATTTTTTTCAACATGAATAAGGATTATGTGCAAAGTACTTTTTTGTATTAAAACAATTTCTAACAATTTTTCTCTTTTCAATTTTTTTTTATTTTTTCAAAAATGATATTCTTTCTTCATTTCTTCTCGCAGGGTTTCCGAACCGGTGGTAGATAGAAGTAGTTCTGAAATCGTTTTTTTTTCAATAGAATACATATCACATTTTTTAATGTTATCGATGTTACGGTAGGCACTATACTCTATAGCGATAACTCGTATCGATATTTGTCCGGGACGTTTACGTCACGGTTAGTCGGTTACGCATCGGTTACACATGTAAAAATAAGTATGAAAATAGGGTCGACGACCTCTGAATGCTCACGTTACCGAAATGCCATAATGTATTCACATCTATTCAGATTTCACTCTCTACGCGACTCGCTGTGAATCATAATGGCACGGATCCTGGGAGTGGATCTACAATTCTACATGAGACATTATAGACATCTTTGCTAAAATCGCAGGAATTTGTAAGTGAGTGAATCTAACTACATCAAACAATATACATACTTAGCCCTTACTTATAACATTTTTTACACAGCGAATAACTATTCAAGGTCCTTTGTCATGTTACTTTTCATGAAAGGCAAAGACCTGCAGTGGGTTTTACGTCGAAAATGGGGAATGTTTTATTCCACCTTTATTTCCATTTCGTCTTCATCACTTTTGAACGAAGCTTCTCCCATATTTCACAGTCCACTAAATCAGTAGTACCTTGTAGTACTCAAAGTGTGTTCCGCGGAGCCCTGGGGCGATATCCGAATCCCAAATAACCTGAAGGGCGTGAGTGTTGAGACTCTTGTTGTTTATCTTATGGGATATCAGTAACTTTCTTAGCATTGAGGGAAATTGATAAAACAAAATATAATATGTACATAAGTTTCGAAACCACTCATACAACAATGTGCTTTGCATATTATTTCGGAGAAATCTCCGAATGACAAATGCAATAATCTTGACGAACATAATATGCAATGCAATAATCTTGACGAACATAATAGTATGGATTAGGACTTAGGTATTAATTTTGTTTTGTTACAATAACTTGTTGTATTATGGTAGGTTTCGTTATTGTGTTTGAAACAGCTAGTTGGAAGTTTTTCTTTCACTGCTTTGTGCATTGTTAGTGTGTGAAATAGGTGCTGTAGTTTATAGTAAATGTATATTTAGCTACTTACTATAAAGTGAACTAGTCAATTTATTGTAACAAAATATATTTTAATTCTTCGATCGCGGATTCTTGGAAATCTATTGTTCTTGCGGCCGTATGTGGCCGCTTGGGAGTAATTGAAGAGTAGTATTTTACTTTCTTTCGAAAACAGTTACACGTTCCTGCTATATTAAGCCAACATTAATACTGTTTCGATGCAGTCTCGATACAATGACACTACAAAATGGTATGCTACATACCTAAAATGTCAAATGACAAATCTACGTCAAACTTGTTCTGATTGGTCAAAGCTAGAGACGGGCATAAGGGACAGACCCATCTGTAGTCAAAACCTTAAAATCATAATATTGTTACGTGCTAGGTTCGAAGGATTTGGAGAGAAAGACCTGCTGACTCTCTTGAAGACTTTATTCACAAGCACTAGGTCCAACACAAAGCACTAGGTCCAAAATACTAAGCACTAACACTGTCCTAGGTCGTAGCCAAGTCGTAGGTTTCACTGGTTCACTCACTATTGATCACATTGATTCACTCCGAAGTCCTTGAAGATCGCTCGAAATGAACTGAATTGTCGGCCCGACGCGTCTCCCTGCGACTATTTATATGGGCCGGGGCGAGCCCTAGACTGTACGAGAACATTCTTTTCCCGAATGTATAAGATTCGCGTAAACAAGTGTGGAATATTTCTGGAAGCCTAACGCCATCTAGTATCAAATAGCGGATTTACTCTGTCTGCGTTTCCTTGATAAGTTGCGCTGGTTTGACGCTAGATGGCTCTGTGTGTCCGTATTCGTAACAATATTATGTAATACACTTTCATAGTGAACTCTATACTAGGAACATAATACCTCTATAATCGGCCAAGTGCGAGTCGGACTCGCGCACGAAGGGTTCCGTACCATTATTGAGCAAAATTAGGCCACAAATTGTGTTTTTTGTATGGGACCCCCCCTTATTTTTTATTTTATTTTAATATTATTATTAAATATTAAAGTACACATATAACTAAGGACTTTGAGAAAAATTCAAGTACTTACCTGTTGTCATTATTGATATATAGACCAAAAAATGACAAGAAGTCAAGTTCAAAATCAAGTTTGTTGTATGGGAGCCCCCCCTAAATATTTGTTTTATTATGTTTTAAGTATTTGTTGTTATAGCGGCAACAGGAATACATAATCTGTGAAAATTTCAACTCTCTAGCAATCACCGTTCTTGAGATACAGCCTGCTGACAGACAGACGGACAGACAGACATCGAAGTCTTAGTAATAGGGTCCCGTTTTTACCCTTTGGGTACGGAACCCTAATAATACAATTACACACCCTAACACTCTCTATAGGAATTTATAATACTTTTGTTGTTTCATAGGATCCAGACTAAATCAAAGCTGTATTAATATTGAATTAAAATACAAGAATCTAGGTACAAAACTCTTGCGCAATTTGGGCCTTAACTGAGCTTTCATAGTCCATAATATGGATGTCCATGCCAATATCCATATAAATATTGTTAAAAATGAGGCGTGCGTAATGACGACCGCCCACTGGCCGCTGGGCGGGCCTCATTGTTGTAACACGAATGTCAAGCAATTAGTCATTGCCATTAATATAGGATTTGCCAAAAATAAAACGAACTATCATGGTTTAGATTAAGGGAGATCTTATTAGGGTGTAAATTAGAAGAAGATAAGCAGCACTGTATCTTGATTCTAATTTTTTATTGCAACTCAAATGCAGTTTCGTTTCTGGTTCGTTCCATCCTGTTTATTAACAAACAGCTAAAAAAATCTTATAAACTTTATTAAGTAATACTGTAGCTTTCGTAGCGCGTGGAATTCTGAGAACGACAATTTCAGGAAAAAAAAACGTAACTTTATTTTGCTTCAAGCCCCAAGCGATACCCGGGTGCCGCGATAACAATAGAAATCTATTGTGTCTCGTTTTTTCCACGATCGAGGGAATATTCATGAAATATAGCCTCAGATGTCACTCGGGAATACACCAGCTTTCAACCGCGGTGTTAAATTTTTTGAACGGACCAGTAGTTTCAGAGATTACCTCTTACAAACAAAAAACAAACTTTACCTCTTTATTATAATTATTAATATAGTGTAGATTAGTTTAAATAACTTTAGATTGTTATTTTATGAGAACCATTTTGTAGTTTGGTTGGAAATGAACTGGATTGAACTGGGAATGAAGGTGGATTAATGTTGCATTACAGTCGGGGTTCTAATTTGAAGAACCAAAAAGACAGTTTAACTTAGAACTTTAAGGGCCTGTTTCACCACTTTCTGATAAAGTGCCGAATAGGCCAGAGGTTCCCAATCTTTTTCAGCCTGCGGCGCAGTTACACGTCGTAATATTTTGTCACAGCGCGGCGCCCTACTCTACCTAGCTATTAGAAAAATATACATAAATCCTTACCTTTAATGATTAGATATAGTTAGGTTAAGCAGGTAAATGATAATTAACAAATATTTTTAATCATCTATCTGCTTTACATAAATAATAGGTATATTATAATTTTATTTTATAAAATTTGTGGTTTCGGATAGGGATGGACGATCGACTCACGGCGCCCCTCTTGCCTTTCCACGGCGCACCAGGGCGCCGCGGCGCACAGTTTGGGAACCCCTGGAATAGGCTATTCTATTGACAACTTTTTTGATAGATTCTCCATACTTCATCTGTCAAGTTAAGTGGTAGATAGCCTATTCGGCACTTATCAGGAAGTGGTGAAACAGGCCCTTAGTATCTTATCTTATCTTTACAAAATAAGGATTCGATTGGAACCTAAAAATACTCGTAAATGTAACTAATGCTTTGTCATTTGTGAACAGCTGCTACCATAATTTGATTAGGTTTAAGATTTACTAATACCTTTCTGCATGTCCTACGTGGGTGAGGGCCTAGATACCTGTCACCTGAACCTTCTACGTAGGCAGCAGAGAATGTTACTGTAGTTTCATTTTCTAATCCCATGAAATGTGCATAATACATAAGAATATGCCATAGATCAAAGAATAATAACATAGGGATTGCATCAATGTAACATCGATGAGGGATTGTGTTAAAAATAATTTATGATTGAGTGAAAAGGTTTTTAATTGGCGCGCATTCGATAACGAGCAAAAGTTACGATGTGGGATTACAGATAATCGCGGTAAACGATTGCGCCGCCCAACGGTTTCGAGTTTCGACATTGTTTGCTCACAGTACCGAGAAGTTTTGTTTGTGCCTGTGAAATCGTCAAGTCATCTGCTAAACCAGAGAACGAACTATGAACTTACTTTTCAGCACGCATGGCCATCATAGGTTTGCTTTAAGTGTCTAAACACACTAGGCCGAAAAAACGCGGCCGAAGTTCGGCATGATTACGCCTGCAATGTATTTTAAATTGCTGATGAGTGATGACACACCATGCCGAAATTACGTCGCGTTATATGGTATGCGTAGCACATTGCAAGCGTAATCATGCCGAACTTGGGCCGCGTTTTTTCGGCCTAGTGTGTTTAGTTAGACACGTTAGACAAACTGAGAGATTGACAGAGGAAATCTGTCAGTGTTTCTATTGTTTCGCATTACTACTGTACCCCAAGTGTGCTGGTGAATGGTGATCTCTAATATGCATGAGCAGCTTTTTTAAACAGCCTACCTATTCCTCAAACTTCTGGAGATGGGATTTTATTTGCATGTTTTGTCATTGTCACTCGGTAAAAGGTAGCGCCTTAACTTTCGATTAAATCATCAAATTTTTTAAAAGACTGTGAAACAGTTTCTTTACGCGCTGCAGGCTGCTACAGTAAACAATGCAACACCATAAGATTTTACAGAAATTTTTCACAAGAAAAGAAACTGAGGCGTTAGGATTGTTCCCATTGCGTTCTTTGTTTTTTTAAAGCTTGGCCAACGTACCTACTCTCGGTTTCGACACAGTACGCACGAGTGTGGAAACACTAATGACGCTGCTATTGTGATCTGCTAGTCAACTGAGTAGCACCATAGTCGTTTCCTCGGAGCATTCTCCGAGGTCCCGTTTCACTCCCACGATCCAGTTCGGTATGGGGTACCGCCATTTTGATCGCCGTTTTCGCGTCGTAATTACGCGCCGAGTTTCTCCCACTCCAATTACAAATTTGTGTACACGCTCGACGCAAGGTCTTTGTTTGACCCCAACAATCGCCATAATTGTCGGCGTAATTGCTGCCATAACGACGTATGTCGTTACATTATTTAGTGAAAGGTTTTGCTCTTACGTCGCTAAACATACTTTCTACGTCTATCGTATTATCTTGTCAAATTGTCCGTTAAATTGTCTGCGCTTATTAGGGAGTGATTCGGAAGACGAGCACGTAAGTTGCGTGCGAGGCCGTGGCCTTTCTTTGTTAGAAATTATCCCCTGAGGCCTTAATGAGTAGCGAAGTCGATCTATTTCTTGGTATCGGTAGCATGGGAAGAATATTTGTCGACTTGGCTGAGCAAAAGTATTCAGCAAAATACTGTTGTTAGGGATAACTATGAGAAAGCTCGTCACGCCAAATAACTAGATGTTTTTATCAAATTAAAAGATCAAACAAACATTGAAATTAAGAGTTCCATTGAGCCATAGAACGCGTAATGTTATCCCTACTGAAAAGTGCTGTATCATAATTTCCGTCGACATGATCTTCCCATCCTGTGAGTCTCAATTACCAACACAATTCCGCAAGGTTAACATTTTTAAATTATTTTTGCTCAGCTGTATAGTGTGGCACGTTGATCCTTGATGGACATATTATACATAATACAAGCGATTACGAACATGTAGAGAAACATAATCGTCAATGATTGTCAATGATCTACGTTGAATGAGCATGCTGCAGACGCCAGACAGCTTTGCAATCATTTTTTTTTTATGAAATAAGGGAGCAAACGAGCAAACGGGTCACCTGATGGAAAGCAACTTCCGTCGCCCATGGACACTCGCAGCATCAGAAGAGCTGCAAGTGCGTTGCCGGCCTTTTAAGAGGGAATAGAGTAATAGGGGAGGGTAGGGAAGGGAATAGGGGAGGGTAGGGATGGGAATAGGGTAGGGGATTGGGCCTCCGGTAAACTCAGTCACTCGGCGAAACACGCGCAAGCGCTGTTTCACGCCGGTTTTCTGTGAGAACGTGGTATTTCTCCGGTCGAGCCGGCCCATTCGTGCCGAAGCATGACTCTCCCACGTATATCATGGCGAAATATGAAGCCTTTATAAAATAACGAGACAAAGTACGTAATCTAAATTGTCAATGCCTTCTCTACGCAATGTGCAATTACCCAATAGATACTTAATGCTACAGCGCAATGTATGTATTGAATGTGATTTTTCTCAATTGTTGCCTTTTGTAAAAAAATATAACACAAGGAGACTCACATGTACACCATTTAAACGAATTCCATTAAAAGTACGTGGGAAAAATTGTATGGGTAAACTAATAATGGTTGTTTGAAAGGTATCATGGTTCAGAATGCATCATAAAAAATAATTGTATTCAGTAACCTTTATTTAAAGCCTTAAATTACCTTCACTTTAATTTATTCACTAGGTGTGTACTAGGTGTTGGTCGCAACTTTGTAGCGCCAGTTTATCATAGTGGAGATTCACCTGTGAAAAAGTTACACTTTTGCATCTAGGATTTTAGTATGCCGATGAATCCATCGGCTTCGGCATTAATACCTCGATCGTGGGAATCGCAGACACAATAGATTTTCAATTGTTATGCGACAGCCGGGTGCCGCTTGGGGATATTGTTCATGTAATATTTGATCCTCTTTTGTCTGAAATGCGTCGTACTGTATTGAAGTAGGTCCCCGGTTGGTTAGATGAAGATAATCCTTGTTTAGCGTCCACCATAAACGTATTAGGAACAAGGCGATGCACGTATACCACCTATTCATTTAGATTCGCTTAGTACACACAATAAGTATTCAATTCATAGTTCATACATGCAATCCTGCTACTAAGCTGCAGCTGAACTTATTGCCACTCTGCAGGTCGATTCTGCTAAATAGTCTTAGAATAATACGGTAGCAGTATGTACAAGTTTCGCGTTCATATTGTTCAAAACTCCAAAATTCAGTCTGATATCAAAACGATTCGTTTATAATTTTAATGGCAGTAATTTGAACGTCTAAATTAAATAGGACAATTGGGCTTGTGTTTGTTTGACCGTATCTATCAGTGAAAAATATTAGTATAAGACTTCTTATAGTGGATTTTTAATACCCAACAGAAAATTCGAAATTCCCCACACCTGTTTCAAGTTCTGGGTGAAATATTACGGTGTGGCGCGATAGCCTCGACTGCTTTACCCTTATAAAGTGATATTCGACGAGGTCGCAACATCGGTCCATTGAGCAACGATAATGGCAGACTATGTACTTATGTAGTACATAGTATTTGTCCGCCACGCGGACTGTGGTATTTGTCAGCAATCTATATACTGTATTGTATATTAGTGTAAGTACGGAGTGAATATTTTTATTAATACGAGGGATATTGAGTTGGCTGGTGTCACGTCAGCATTCATACATATTAATAAATCATGGACCCGATGTATGCTCAAGGGAAACCTTTTGAATGAATTACCTAGTATCACTTTTTATTAGGTATTATTCATTTGCCAGATAGGGTTTTGGGAGGGTTTTAGTCAGTAAACCTCTTACTCACTGTGCCGGAGTCCAACATACCCCTGCTGCCCTTCAACGAGGGCGGCGGGGGATGCCTAATGCATTTCCCCTTCTTAAAAAAAGTATCATTTACCCAACCCACTAAAAGCACAAATTTTCCTACTCATCAGATGTAAAATTGTGAGCAGCATCTAGTATTGTATTTATATTGGCAGTAGGCATTACGCTGCCATTAACCATGTATGAATGAACTGTGACGCCGGTAATTGTAGATCACGATTCACGATAATATCGTGTTTTGTGATCGCTGGTCAGTGATATTAGTACTCTCCGTTATGTAAATACACGACAACGACGAATGACCAAATTAGGAAGTTTTGCGAACAACTAAATTGTATTTCAGGCTTCCTTCCTGCAAGTTTTTTTTTTCACGCTAGAGGCAGCAGTGCCAACATAGACAGTACCTAAACAAAGATTTGTTCGACGTTTGACAACGTTTTTGTAAATATTCTAACATTACGTGTGCAACATGTCGGATTTTGGTTAGATTATTTACTACTAGATGTCCCGCGCGGCTTCACCCGCGTAAATTAGGAATTTTACGGAAACCGTACATTTTCCCGCAAAAAATAGCTTATGTCCCTTCACATGGTCTAGACTTAGATATCTGTGCCAAATAACAAAAATTGCTCCAGTAATTCGTGAGATAAACCGTTTCTAATAATTTTCCCCGTTTTTTCAACATTTCCCTCTGTTTCTTCGGTCCTATTAGTTTTAGCGTGATTTATAGCCTTCCTCGATAAATAATAATAATAATAATATATATGGACGCTTCACACCACGTCAGTCTGGCCCCGTGCTAAGTACCTGAACGACTTGTGTTACAGGTACCAGACAACGAAAATATATTTAATACTTTTATACTATACATATATTTAAGATTTTTATTATATTATACACATATTTAATACACATTCAGACCCGGGAACATTGAAAACTTTTTGTTCCGTCGGCGGGATTCGAACCCGCGACCCCTGGCTTGAGCTGCCACACACTCAACAAATTGAGCCACAGAGGTCGTCATATAAATGAGCTATCTAACACTAAAGAATTTATTAAATCGGACCAGTAGTTTTGAAAAATTAGTAAATTTTGAAAATCGGTTTACAAACGGCGGAGTAGTCGTTGGACATAAAAAACGAACAAAAAAACCTCCATATTGAAAGTCGGTTAAAATTGTAGCCTATGTTTTATTCTGATGTATTTAAAGCTATATTATTGTAAAGTTTCATTAAAATACATTTAGTAGTTTTTGCTTGAAAGCGTAACAAACACCCATACAAACTTTCGCCTTTATAATATTAGTAGGAGTTAGTAGGATAGTAGGATATGACATAATGTGCTAATGTGTAATATTCCCTATTCTCTTGTTACAGGTGAAGCAAAGCAACTACCAGCCCGCAATGGAGCCGCCTGCCAACGTGACATATACTGCGTGCTGTCTCTCGACCAGGAGGAAATATTCCGCACCTCCACCATGGAACGGACGCTCAAGTGAGTATCCTTAATTTTGGCGCCCAACGTGGGGCCTCAATTTTGGGACCAAAAACCTGCCGCTATTATTAAAAAAATAAATAAAAAAATATGTTTGTATAAAGTTATCCAAATTCACTGGTATTCCAAATAATCCAAATACAGAAAAAAGAGTGGACAACATTTTGTACAATTATTTTTACCGGTCGTGTAAATAATAGTAAGTATAGGTCTACCAGAATCTGATGGCAATTTTTGACAGCAGACTTTAAAAAAATATCCTTGATCATTGGATAAATTTTTATATTTGCATGTTTGACACACAGAATCAGCCGCTATAAGAAAAAAAAAATGATCAAAATGTTTTATTCCAATTACCCCGGTATTGCTAGAGTCAATTTATTTTCTCACTTTTTGCCATCAGATTCTGGTAGACCTATAGTAACATCATTTTATCATTCAATTGTAGAAAGCAATTAAGAACTCAATAATGCACACCATGCAATGTAGGTAATCGATAATAGCGTAGGAACGACGCAAGTAGAGCTTAGTAGAATTAAACCTACTTACTTTAAAATCAAGAAAATGGAATACTTCTTCAATAACAGATACTCAACAAATAGAAAACATGTAAAGTCTATGTCATCAAAATATCGATACACCCAACCGGCCCGATCTTAACGAAATATTTGCCTTACTCACATAACGGATTCTTTGTTGGGCTTCCGGCCAGTCTTCCGGTAGTGTTATCGTAACTAGAACATATTTAGGGAGTATTACTGGGTCAAGGTACTGCTCGTGTGCACTCGCGTTTGAATAATTACCGTTTTAAATTCGCACTATAATCGCGAAGCGCTAAATACTACATCCTGTGCGTTTACTACGAGCTATTCGTCACATCCGTACCTGGTAATGTTAATAATTTAAATACATTAAGCGTGGTGTGCTGTATTTACATATTGGCAGTGTAAATAATGCTTTAAATAAGGAATTAAAGTGTCTGATGTTGTGAGAGGTCGCGCTATGTACCATCGAAGAAAATGATTCATAGGCAGATGGCGGAGCTACATCATTTGGTCTAGTTATGTCAATTCAATGTTAGTCGTGATCCGTCGGCTGGGTTTTACATAACTCGACTAAATTACGATGGTCCGCTATCTGCCTTGAATCAACTTCTCTGATAGTACTTACTATACAATAATAGGTAAAGCCTAGATAGATATGGTGATAGATTGAGGGTGGTATAAAACTGTGGGAGTGGTAATGATAACTGGTCCTATAAACAGACGGCATCGGAATCTTTTATTGCACGCAGGAATGTGTCCGCTGACCATGTCCTGATTAGAACATTAATAACTGCAAACTTTGCAGCCTAGAATGTTTGTACCTATAATGTAGTTACTAAGTTATAAGTACAACGAAAGTCGTGAAAACTTAAGTATCTAATTTGGACTAAAGATGTTTATAGATCGTATGGATTAACAAACGATCTGAAAACTGAAAACAAAACCTTCATCGGAGACCCTGCACCACTACCACTGTCATAATATTCTGTCACTGGTGACTGGGTCCTGGTATCTGGAATCCTATTTGATAAGATGTCATTAGTTTTACTTTATCCGTAAGAACCATAGAGCAAGATCTAGCGAGCAATCACTCTTGCTGACTGCTTATAATAACTTAAATTTTAATGTCCGATTCACCTTGGTCGTTAATGTCTGTTATAAATGCTGTGCTCTCGAAGTACGTTGATGCAATCCCATTTTATTTCTATTGCTTCCTCTTATTTATGGCTTTTAGCACAACTCCATAAAGTTAACATCCTGTTCTGTCGTTTAGTCCAAGGAAATTCCTTTGTAGATTTCTTACAACCAATTGAATATGAAAGCAATAATTAAGTGGGAAATATAGAAACAGATTTTGCAATGGAGTCGTAAAAAATCTTTAAAACAGACATTAAAGTAAATGAGGCGACTATATTGTCAAAAAGCACTTGTAAAGTTAACAGCTAGTGCTTAGTAATTAAGATGCAACCACATATTAGTTGCTCATTAATGACAACTGAGATCGTCAATCATTTAGGATGGAGCTCACTAAATAAGTAATTAGACTTAAAGCTGCAGTTAACGTGTTAAAAGGGCGGGAAGCAATTTCGCATGGACGGAGAGCCGGCGGCTAAATATATGTATGATTCAAAGGATGTTATACGTTTTATTGTTCTCCTGAAATGATTAATGTGAGTGTAACTTGAATTGAAACAAGGAAAATTTTAAGTCGCTTAAGTACTTGAAGTTCTTATTAGGGAAAATTTCAGAAATTTAATTATTATCAGAATTCAGAAGCATGCTACGACGGTACCGCTACTTCTGAAAATAAAAATTTTAACTATGAACGTCCGCGTCCTTTGCTAATTGTTAAAAAAACAAAGCTTACGTTTATTCCGCTTTCTCGTGTCGTATCATTGTATGTCGCCAGTCGGAACTGTAAAAAAATATCAAGTGCATTCAACGAGCGGGTAGGTTTGATGTGCAAGGGCGGTGTTACCGCGTCCCGGATGCGTTTCCGGCGAGAGTGCGTCGGCGCGGAACGTCCCTTCCGCCACAACCCTCGCTCGCTTTTGGATGTGAATGAAACGCCCGCGCCGCCCCCGCTGCCCCGCCTTCCCCCGCCGCCCGCACGCATTATTCATACAGATTTCATACACCAACCGACAGGTGCTGTTTTACCATATGCCCATTAATTGTGTCAACATTAGGTGTGGTCAGTATTATTTGAAGGAAGGATTCCCGAGTGTGTAATGACAAATTCCAGATGGTATTACAAATTATAGTAAAATATGTGTAGAGCTAGCAACTAGCGTATACGTCATGTAAATTGCAGGAAACGCCGGCGTATCTTCGACAGATCTAAAATACCGTTACACGATTAACATTGCAACGAAATTCTTTCGCCTTATTTCACATGCACGATATAAATATTTGCTTTCGTTAAATACATTTTTAATATTCTCACGGTATATATTTACTAGCTTAACCTCGTAGATTTTCGAGAAACCAGTTTCACCGGCTTAATGCAAATTTAATGTGTTTCTCATTTACAATAAATCCTTACCATAGGCAGTTTCTGATCCACCATAAATATAACTTCGCATTGATATGTAAAGGCTTGCTAATATTATGTAGCTGCTGATCGTATTATGTTACACACTTAGGAGCTTTCGCCAATTGCTAGATTTTATTGATATATTACTTAACTTTGGTCAGCACTCCTTATCTTAAAATATACTTAATGCAAGTTTCAATTGGTTTCTGTCAAAAAGCAACCTACATGCAGTTTGAGCAAGGTAGGACCAGGCCATTGCGAAATGATTTTATAATTGCGACATGCAAAATTGCGAATTTTAAGTGTAGGACTTAAGTAGGCGCGTGCAGTAAAGGACAGACTTAATATGCTACGGAAGGTAAACGCTCAAACTTCGAATGATCTCAGAACGGCGCAGCGGTGGTTTTCCTTTCAGGTTGATATTTTTCTTCTAAATTCCAACTATATTGTCCCAGTTATTCAATTATTCCTCAGATAAGGGTGATCTGAGTGTTCCTTAAATTCTGAGGTCAGGCATTTAAATATTTTCAACGTGCTTGGCACAGTGCAATCCACAAACTAAATATCCAATGTTGAGAAGGGCCTAAGTTTAATTGCTTGTTGCTTTGTGAAAATAAATCTCATGCCCGGTTTCACCAACCGCCATATTATAACGTTAAGAGACACTAGCGGTGTTTTAAAGTCATGATACCTCAGAAAAAACCTTTTTGCCTATAGAGACTTAGGTGACGTAGGTACCTAAGTTGGTGTGTTTTTTTTTATGAAATAAGGGGGCAAACGAGCAAACGGGTCACCTGATGGAAAGCAACTTCCGTCGCCCATGGACACTCGCAGCATCAGAAGAGCTGCAGGTGCGTTGCCGGCCTTTTAAGAGGGAATAGGGTAATAGGGGAGGGTAGGGATGGGAAGGGATGGGAATAGGGTAGGGGATTGGGCCTCCGGTAAACTCACCCACTCAGCGAAACACAGCGCAAGCGCTGTTTCACGCCGGTTTTCTGTGAGAACGTGGTATTTCTCCGGTCGAGCCGGCCCATTCGTGCCGAAGCATGGCTCTTTCACGTATAAATGATTGATTTTGACGTGACGTGATTTTAAGACATACCTTTAATGGTCGCTAAGTTCACCAGTCACCACTTAACGTTAGAGTAGTTGATGAAAACGAGAATTAGGGCCAACCCACACGTACCACAACCACACGACATCGCAACGACAAAATGTCGTCGAGCAGTGGTTACGTGTGAATGGTGTCGCTGCAGCTTTTTGTAGAACTGCGTTGTGGTACCGACAAAATGCCGACGTGGTTGCGTTGTCGCCAGTAGTTGCGATGTGGTTACGTACGAAAGTCAATGAAACGGAGGGGATGATTGTACTAGTGAAACTAATAAACCTACTGTTTTGACTTAAGAATAAGAATAAGAATGGATTTATTTTTGGCATCACACAGTACATCATAATATAAGTCAGTGTTCGTTACTTAGTTGCCATACTGACCGTATCTATAAAATATGAGATGTACGAGAAGTCTGAAACGATACAAGCGAAAACAATAAAGAGGCAAGAATTTTTGTGTTTCGTTGGCGCCTTTGAGGCCGCGGGCGGTGTGCGCGCACTGTCGTTGCATCGACGCAACGTTGTGGTTGCGATGTGGTCGGCCGTGGTTGCGATGTGGTCGGTATCTGACAAGTGGTCGACAACGACTGCAAAATGTGGTACGTGTGAATGGTCCAGTTCATTTACAATACGAAATATACGCCCGACCACGTGGTGTGGTTGTGGTACGTGTGGGTTGGCCCTAAAAGTACCCTTTGCTTTTGCTACAAAACGTTTGAACTATGCCACGTCGTCGGGGTTGTCAGTGAATATGATTTACGATGTATCGGAAGTGATAAGGACTCGTGACCCGAGGTGATGAGGATGCGGTATATCGAAGGAAGTGTCGTGTCACTCGCCACACTCACTTGATGAGTTCTTTGTCTCGCGATACTCTTATCTGGTGTCTGATATCGGTGGACGGTGGCCAGTTAGTGACAATTTTAGATGTATTCAAAATGTAGAGTAACAAGCCTAGATAGTTACTTGTAGCGACAGACTTTCTAGTCCATTGAAATGTTACAATTTAAGGGCCGAATATTGCATTTATTAGAGGACGCAATTTTATTTTTTCTTGGAACACTAACATATTCCATAGATTGTCAAGGATTAAGTAGACTTTTGGGGACAATGACACTATATTCCCAAGGTTGTCAAGGATATTTCTGGAAAGCGTATGAAACTGACCCAAAATAGTATTCGCCCACTTTGGCCTGTCTAATGATAGTCCAGGCGGACCTGTAATCGAGCTCAATCAGTGGAGTAATGGCGGGATATCCACGCTAGATGGGCCGAGATGTGACTTGTACTGGTGGACGGGATGTAGACCGGACATGACTTTGATTTTCCATTGGTCAGCGGAAGTCTAATAATAATAGGAGAGTGTTTAATTGAAGATAGGTCGCAGGCCTATAGATTCAGATTGGTAGGATGGGTTGTAAAATTGAATACTGGCAATTTGGCCTTCCTAACGGTGGACTTTGGATGGACTTTTCAAGACAATCAATGTCCTAAAAACTGAAGTCCATAATGCGTATTGTTGTAAACGCTAATTGCTTTTATGGTTGTAAATGTACATCATCGTGCAGCGATACCGTTACAGCCATGCCACACGACGCGGTGCGGCGCCGCACCGGAGGCCATCTCGCCGGACTACCGGCCACACGGTGAGTGCGGCGCCGCAACGTTTTGCAGTACTGTAGCAGCGACGGACTCGAGCTCCACCAATACATACAACCCTCCCCGCCTCGTCTCGTATCCGGTGCGCGTGCGGTGTTGCGCCGGAGCGCACCGGACGGCGCCGTGTGCCATACCATACATTTTTATATGTAGGAAACCGGAGCGGCACCGGTTAGGCGCCGCACCGCCGCCGCACCGCATCGTGTGGCATGGCACTAACGAGCGCCGTATCTAATGGCTCATGCCTTATGAGTTATGGCTCTCACTTTGAAGTAGCTCCCAGAAGCAATATCGAGTGGGGAATGCCATAAAATCCGTTCGATCCCCGGCGCGCCACCGCCCGCGCCGCGCGGTGCACACAAACGGAAGCTCTTAAGTGATAAATTGGTGCCGGAACCGCGTGGCGCGTAAAATGATCATCGCCCGACTCAAATTGGGCTTCGGCGTTGACGACTCGGGGTACTTGGGCAAGATGCATTCGAGAATTTTTACAGCAAAGTTGAGATTTAAAATCGTAGGAGTTTCGATGCTGCTGCCGTGGCTCTGGCGATGTAATATCAAATCACACATTTTTTACTTTCAACTTCGCGGTCGAAATTGTCCAATGCAACTGGTCTAAGTACCCTGGCTCTGGATTTTAAATTTTTACAGTAATCCTTATGTGGTCCACATAAAGGTGTTGTCAGTAAAACGGATAGTGCGTTGCTCTGCTGTCCGCAGCGCTGACGTGAGCGGCGGTGAACGTGGGCGTGTACTCTACTAATTGATGAATGTCGTGTGTGAATGAATGTATGACCATTCATGACACGCTATTTTAGGTTTTTCCACGCTCGGCGGATCCTTGAATTGGATGTTTCAATTTATATGCTCGAGTGTGTATGAATTGAAGGTTGTAAATTGTAATTGTTGATTTTATGCTTTAACTTAAATTTTTTTTCTGAAAATATCTTGTTACTAATTAAAATTGGTTGAACGATTCAAGCAGCAAGAGATATAAGAATTTCGCATTTGTAATAGTAGCATGGATGCTCGAAAACTTTATCACTTCATTAAGGAAGAATGCTCTTCCTATGCCTCCTTTCTTCTAATAATGCTATTAATAGGTATTATTTTAAAACAAATTAATTGATCTATGGTAGAAGTGTTAATAAATGTGTGAATGCGCTAATCGTCACACCTACTGTATCTGCAACATATTAATCTCCGAGAGTCGGTCGCAAACACGCCCGCGGCCCGCGTCGAAATCCACAATATCTCTGTAATTATTGTACATGTATTCATACTCACGCTATCGGCATTGATTGCTGGAAATAATTGCTCGTATTCAGGTCAATCAATCGTTTTAGCAATAAACATTGTTGCATAAACTTAATGTAAGTGCCATTTAACTTCTTTGGCGAAAAGATGCAGAGAAGGTGTACTTAAAAGTTAAACACTCGAGGTTATCTTTATAGCAGAAAGTTAGGATGAGTATTTATAACGTTGCGACACTTTGCAGTCTGCAGAATGGCCCGAATTTAAGCAACTTTGTGTACGGCAATATTGGCAGCAACTTTAGATCTAATGTCGATTCTATGTCTATGCCAAACTTTTGAATCAGCCCATTAGTTTCGGAGTCTATGCCTACCAATCATGTTTTTAATGCTTTTCGAAGCAAACAAACAAACTGTCCCTCTTTATATTAAGTAACATTCTGTATAATTTGGCGAAAGGAAATCGTTAATTTTTACACGCGGAGGGACTCTCATTGATATCGGAACAATGAATGGACCGTTAGCGTTGCCCAATTCCGTGCCCTTGCCGGCCTAATAATGGGACGCGTCGCCCCCTCTTAGCCGGTGACAGTTCCGCCTCCGGTTTATAAATACCCGCGCCGGATGCCCAACCGCCGCCGCCACACCGCGCCGATACACACAACGTGTTGTATAATTACCACAATTACGCTTTTAATATACAAACTACAAGGGCTGATAAGGGAAGTTAATGATTGTAAATCTTTTTTGTCTATGTAGAGTCTAGAGGTGGCTTTTACATAATTAATAAAATTTTGTATTCCACCTGAAAGCCTATTAAATAAGGTATATTTCAAGCTTTTTTCCTGATCCGCTGTGTCCATATTTTACCTACAGTAAAATAATTTCCATTTTTAGGTTTTTATTTTTTTTATCCAAAACCAAACAAAATGCGCAATCGAAAATATCGACAAATTAAAGGTATACAAGCATTCTATACACACAAAAAAAAATCACCCGTGAGATCCGTTTACTAACAGTTCTAAATTAATTTATTCACTTTACAAACTTAATTGTCAACAGGGTTATCAAACGACGCAACGCTGTATTATTTGTAGTCTTTTCGTTTTCGCGTGACCATCAGTTACCTCGATTTTTTTAAATAAATACTAGAAATAATATTAATTGTTTGAAGTATTACGATCTGATACCCGATTTTTTTACCGACTTCCAAAAAAAGAGGAGGTTATATGTTTTTTCTAAGACTTTTCTATAATTTTAAATTATACTCATTAAAAGCGAATATAACTTTCATACTATAAATGTTAATGTAATAGGTAACTATTTCTATTGCATTATTGACAGCCATCCATTGAAAGACGTATGGTGGCAGCCCTAGCGTAGGATTTTACGATCAAATATCTCCAATAGTAAACGGATCTGACGAGTGATTTTTTTTTGTGCGTATAGAATGCTTGTATACCTTTAATTTGTCAATATTTTCGATTACGCATTTTGTTTGGTTTTGGATAAAAAAAATAAAAACCTAAAAATGAAAATTATTTTATTGTAGGTAAAATATCGACTCAGCGGATCAGGAAAAAAACTTGAAATAACCTTATCCCTTCGATCGCGGATTCTTGGAAATGCTATTGTATTCTATTGTTGTCGCGACCACCGGTGCCCGTATGGGGCTTGATGAGTTAATAGGCTTTCAGGTGGAATACAAAATTTTATTAATTACGTAAAAATTTTGGAGAAATATGGATTTTTCCCTTCCGGGCCGCAAAAAACGCTAAATTTTTGTAGCTCGTAGCATCAAAACTATTTCGAATTGACACGCGGGTGTTCTACTCTCGCATTTATTTTACAAATGCCTATTCAAAATTGAAGAAAATAGAAAATTTCCGATTTTTCGTCTCCTCCGTACACTGTGCGCCGTGGAAAGGCAAGAGGGGCGCCGTGAGTCGAACCTCCATCATTAATTATTCAAAATCACAAATATTATAAAATAAAATTATAATAATAATTATGTAAAGTAGGTAGATGGTAAAATATTTGTTTATTATTATTTACCTGCATAACGTAACTATAATCATTAAAGGTGTTTATTATATTGTATCTTTATTCTTTTCCTAGTAGCCAGGTAGAGTAGGGCGCCGTGACAAAATATTGTGACGTGTAATGCGCCGCAGGCTGAAAAAGATTGGGAACCCCTGCCTTAAGGCGCAAGAAATTGGTTTGTTTTTAAACTAACTAAGGATTTAATCTGATAACGTCAAGAAACCCACGCTATTTGTTCCGTCTTCTTAATAAATAACACTGCAATAAAACATTATTCTTACTAAATTATTATTTTACCTTGTAGCTTCTATGGAAGTGATCTGTATGTCGTGCCATAAAATATGTCCTGTCAGGTGAAATAACTTCGAACAGTATAATAAATAATTCCCATAACTAACCATAAGCAAAGGTCAACTCTTAGAAGCGAAGCCACATAGCTCCGCTGCGTTGCGTCGCGTCGTCGGAAATCGGAATAACGCATTGTAGCCACATCTGCGTTGCGGAAAAGTGACGACATAGTACAGTGCTCCCAAAGTGATAATGTGCATAGGAATTTTCGTAATTTTTCGGCAACGGTCGTATTTCCCGAGCGTCGGAAGACGTCGCTGCAAACCGCTGTTTTTAAACTTAACTTTAAGAAAAACACCGGTTTGCGGCGACGTTTCTTGGACGTTACCATGTTAACGTCACTGGCCACGTCGCGATGGCTTCCCAGTGAGTGGTCAATATAGCACTTATGCCGGTCCGTCAATATAGCACTTATTGACGGACCGGCGACAGCGGACAGCCACCGGCTATATGATATTTACTTCTATTTCCTTTGAACAAGCTGCAAAATGCAAGTGCATTGTTTGGGGCTCTTACGTTTCATAGATTCGGGTGTTTTCGTGATTACGACAATTAGCGAAGATTTGCATGCGCATTATTAATTTGGGAGTACTGCGGGGCTAAAATGGTCGTTTGAAGAATCATGATATGAATCATAAAATGATTCATAATATGATTCATTTTTCTAAAATCGCAAAATGCAACTCTGCTTGCAATTCATTTCTGTATTTTTGTACTGATTTGACATTTGTCAGTTTGACATTTTGACAATTCATTTGCTGAATTGATTGAGAGGAATTGCTAAATGTGACCATTTTAGTCTGTACAAGACGGTGACAGCTAAACACAGTATTCACCTTCGTCTCTTGTCTGTTCCGTCAGAACCGCGATCGACGAAACAACGCATCAATGCGTGAGTAGGGGAGCGGGGGGCACGTTGTTACAAATTTCAGATAGTTGTTAATATGACAAAAGCTATGAAATTAATTATACATTTGATTACTTGTAATGTTAGTATGTCTATTTAGCTATTAAAATATGACTGAAAAGTTATTAAAATTTATGTAATTTTTTCACAATGGAGAATTTAACTAAACAAGTAGATTGTAACATCTTACCCCGGAATAGGGGCTAGTTGTTACATCATCGGGGCACGATGTTACGGTAGATAAATAAACAAAATCATCAGTGATACATATTTTTTATAAGTAATTCAAAACGATATAAACAATAGAGATCACTTTATACAGTCTTCTAACATTTATGAGTAATTATAATATCTATTATGGTAATTATTTAAATTTTTCTGCTGCAGCAGATTCATAAACTTCTTTACTAGTTGTACCTCTTTCCAATTTTCTTTTATTGCTCATTCTGGAAAAAACAAAGAATATGTAGAATTTTTAAAATAAGAAAACGAACGGTACAATACCAGATATGAGTAATATTTTTGGGGTAACATATTTGTATGTAACAACTTACCCCAAACAATTGTAACTACTTGCCCCATGGCACGTTTTTTAATATAAATTGAAGTCATTAATAATGGATATCGATAGTAGAATAAAACAATACTTTAAATTAAAAGTAGATATATTATGAACGTCCTAGGTTAAAAATTTTGTCAAAATTAAAAATATAGTCATCAGGAATCAAACATTTCGTAAAGGATTTTTTTACTTACTTGGTTGAAATCGTGACACATGCACACAACCTAGCAGCTCAGCGCTTGGCGGGTCACTGCTTGTTTTTATCTAATGCACGATGTTATAAGAAAACAAATGAGTCCAATTATGTCTCCCGAAGAGTTTAAAATCCCGGTAAAAAACGCGTGTAACTTCTTACCCCTGTAACAACGTTCCCCCCGCTCCCCTATGCGAAGATGGTGCGAATTGGCGTCACAAATCCGAAAGTTTTTTTAAATTGATTTTTAGACTAGCAAAAAGATGATTGACCATAATATTATGAGTTCTATTAAGATTTTAAATATTATTTGTAGGTAACGACAAAATGATAAAAACTTGAGAGGTGTTCCCTCAAGGGACACCCGGATGGAACGAAGTTATTTCTTATGTACAAAAAACCTGTATACACTCAAAAAAAAAAGAGAGAGAGAGAGACAGAGAGAGAAACACGCGCTACCGTACGGCTTACAACTATAGCAAAAAGCACAGACATAGATCAAGATAGATACCTCATGTCCCGCGAAGTACATACACATGCGGTATCTATCTTGATCTATGTCTATTGTCTGTGGCAAAAAGTGTCGTTACAACTTTTTGGTCTTAATTTTTTCCGTCTAGCCCCCTTTCGCAACGCGCGGTTAGGAACTTCGTTTTAATAATTAATAGTTTACTTTGCAGAGAGATTCATAGATTGTCCTGATTTGTTCAAAGCAATACTTAAGTCCACTCCATACAATTAATGTTGAAAGGGAAATGCTCTGAGAGTGACGTGTTATAGTTCCACATTGGTGTTATCAAACCATGTGATGCCGACAGGAAAACTGAGATACTGGACGTTTTATAAATTAAAATGTCGTTTTCGAGTTCCCACAACCGAGATGAATCAGAACGAAACTGTGGCTAGACTGATAAGTGATAGCGAGAACGTTAAACTACGATGACGTACTCGTAATTTACAATTGGGTTGTGTAAACTAATACAAATGGCGATAAGAGGGAATGCTTTTGTATGTAAATCGTTTATTTTAACTGTACTAAGAATACGTATAAGTATACGCTTAAGTTTAAAACGCTTGTTAATTCAGTCTATTTTTTCTTTGCAGTCCATTTTTCGGAGAAGAATTCCAGTTCGAAGTCCCCAGAAGATTCCGATACCTATCCATTTACGTGTTCGATCGCGATAAGCACCTCAAGCAAGACCGAGTGCTGGGAAAGGTGGCCATCAAGCGCGAGGATCTGCAGCGGTACAACAACAAGGACCACTGGTTCTCGCTGCGACCCGTCGACGCCGACTCCGAGGTGCAGGGCAAGGCCTACATCGAGCTCTCGCTCGAGGACTCGAGAAAACGACTGCGAATGGACCCCAAGCCGCCCGACCCATGCCCGGCTGCCGACAACTGCTCGGCGAAGGCCAAAGCGAAGAACCTCACCAGGCTCTCGGAGTACTGCAAGGAGAGCATGAGGTTCGGGTCGTGCTCGAGCTCCACGAGCAAGAAGCTCCTCAGCCCCGTGTCGACGGAGCCGTCCCTGGCGCTGTCGCGGTCCGAGAGCCTGAAGGACCGCGCGCAGTGGGCGGTGCGGACGAAGCCGCCCATGCACGCCATGTCGGAGCCCGACGCCTCGCCCACGCCCACCGCCGTCGACTACTGGTCGGACCCCGAGCGGCACTGTGAGGCCCGCGTCGGCCCCGACACCCTTCGCCTGCGAGTCCTAGAGTGCTCCGAGCTCACGACGAAGAACGGCCAGTGCGACCCCTTCGCTCTCGTCACGTTGCTCTACTCGAACGGACGACGAATCGAGAGGCGAACGAGGCCCAAGAAGAAAACCGTCAATCCGCAGTTCGACGAAATTTTCTGCTTCGATCTCGTCATGGAAGCGGATCCCAAGGAAAAGGATGGATCTCAAAATGTAAGTTGACTTTTGTAGCTCGTTTCCTCGTAACGGTCGATGAAGTGATGTAACGAGTGTTCTGTTGCTTCAGGCCGGAGTAGCGTGCGAGGCTCGGGTGTCGGTGTGGCATGACGCGGCCACGCCCGTGTTCCTCGGCGAAGTGAGGCTGCAGCTCCGGCAACCCACCCCAGCTCCACTCTGCGCATGGTAACACTCATCATTTTCTATTGTAATTGTATAAAATGTCGAAGTAGTAATTTGCCGAAATCTGGGGATCCCGTAGTCTACGGGATTCCCAGATTTCGGAACGGGATTTCGGCAAATTACTACTTATGCAATATTATGAACCTCTACGGCGTAGAGGTTCATAATATGTATTATAAATACCAACATTTTAAAACTTTTGCGGCTCCCATTTCTGTACAATACTTGTCTGGGCTTAAAAGTTTACGCATAATATGCACCCACAGTAGCAAAGAGAAATCCTCCAGAGAAATTAAAGAGCGATTTAATGGGGCTGGTGAAAAATTACTTATCACGAGCTAGTTAAACATTCTAATCGCCTATTGCGCTTTCCAACAGTGTCGTATTATTATATTAACTACCCACCGCACTTTCTTTATGGTGCAACGTTATTACGAGGAAAGCGGACGTCAAAGTTTTAATATTCCTTAATCTGTCCCACGCGTGTGTGGGTGGGTGTCGCGGGTATTGTTCAACATGCAATACGATCAAGTGGAATACTGTACTAGTTATTATAATATTTAGAGTGTAATAGCTTTACTGTGTATGTAAATGAGTAGCTTAGTGTAGGCATACGCTAATGTATTGATGTAGATAGCTGACAAAGAGTTTGGTCATACACAAAATGCATTGCGTTATCTACCAAATCTTGGTTGACATTTTATGAGAAAGAATTGTTGTTTGATCTAAATCTGTCCATTTGACTGGATATAACAAGGAAAGAAATTGCATTCATGTTGCATCAAATAGTAAAATCAAGTTTCAGTTCTTTTGCTTTTGATAGGACAGGGCTTAGTAAAATGCATTCGCCAATTTCGATAGCGAAGTTATATGGCAAAAATGTATAGGATAACGTATCGCTAAGTGTCATGAGTGTCATGACGCTTGACGCATGCATATTGTTTTTGGTTAAGCAGGCCCCTAGACGATCAATTTTATTGCCCAATATTACGTATTGTGCAATATTATTGACGGTTTACGGTTAATATTGAACATTGCCGCGCCTTTAAATGTATGTAAAATAAATTGTACAATAAAATATTGTTCAATATTATTGTAGGTTTAGAGGCTGCCTATGTTCAGTAAAATAAAAATTACTAATCGCTCTGTACTCGGCAGGTTTTTCCTAAAATCGCGCGCGGGCGGAGCTCTATCGCGCGGCGCGACGCCGCCCGGCACGCGGCTGTCTGCTGCGGGCGGGTCGGCGCTGGGCTCGCTGCGGCTGCTGCTGCAGTACACGGTGGACCACGTGTTCCCGCTGACTCACTACAGCGACCTCGAGCAGCTGTTCCTGCGCAGCGTGCAGCAGAAGGTAATTATAAAAACGCAACACAAGAGTAGTTTAGTATCCGCCATAGAATGTGGGCAATAAGACTCTCTTCCTTTACATAGTGGGATGGAAGATAGACGCAACTTGTGAGAGAGTGGGATCAAGGTCAGGACTAACTTTTTACGATAATCTTTCTTATCAGAAAATCTGCTGATTAGCCTGTATTGTCCTAACCAGCCCTTAGTATGCATGTTCCAACGTGGGGGAAGATCTTTCGAATTAGAGCTATGGAAGTCTCTAAGCGCTTAAATCCTATTTGATGCGTGCTGATTCCAGATGATTTTACTTGAAGTGTAGTACGATTTAAAAAATACTCGGCGAGCAAGAAATGTATTCAATATCGATTCCAATATGGAACATTGCTTTCGCAAGAATGTCAAGACGAGCTTATCTATTGGCGGCAACGTTTTACTTACCAGAAGTAGTAAACCACGTCGTTGGGTATAGGATGTGACTTGTAGGAGATATTAAAGTCGGCCCGCAGTACAATTTATGGCACACTAAATATAGTAGCGCTGACGCGTCGCACTTTTACTTCCGCTCTGAGATAGGACATGGACAATAACTTACGAGAAAGTTATCCTATTAGAGAAAATATGCAACTGTTGCTAGTAGCAGCTAGCCTTCAAGAGTTATAGTGGAAATGCGACAGAATGAAAACAGTGACAGATTTCCTTCGACAATTCTATCTTAATTAGTTAAAAAAATATTATTTTGCTTTTATTATAGTAACACTAGAAGTTCCGCGCGGCTTCGCTCGCGTAAATTAGATATTTCACAGACAAATCAGTCTACAAAAAATAGCCTATGATCCTTCACGTGGCCTCCTTCTTATCTGACCCAAATAACAGAAAAATTGCTGTAGTAGTTCGTGAGATAAGCCCTTTCAAATAATTTCCCCCGTTTTTTCCACATTTTCTTCTATTTCATCGCTCCTATTAGTCTTAACGTGATAAAATATAGCCTATAGCCATCCTCGATAAATGGACTATCTAACACTGAAAGAATTTTTTAAATCGGACCAGTAGTTCCTGAGATTAGCGCGTTCAAACAAACAAACAAACAAACTAACTAACAAACTCTTCCGCTTTATAATATTAAGTATAGATACGTATTAATAATTTGTTTCTAAAAGGATAAACAGTGTGATAAAGCTAGTAATGTTTGGGTTTTTTGTGTGAGCAGCTTGGCTCGACATTATTGCCTTATTACTCAAGCGTTTAATTTGTGCAGCCATTTATGTTGTAAATATTTAATAGAGAATTTTAGTGTATTTTCTATTCATTGAACAATCGCCATGTGTGGAAGGCCCAACTAGCACCGAATATTGAATGAGTCACTGTAATTTGTGAATAATCAGCGCGGTACGATATAGGTGTAATGGCACTGACTCATGCGTTACATAACGCCATTCACTAGTTAGTTACCGGTCTTATTTAGTATTTATTGTATACTATTATGTAGAGAGTAGAGAGACAAGATTTATATTTCAATGTCGACAAACATACAACAATGTGTCCTTATGTTTTTTCTGAAATCAATATTTTTTTTATAATATACTCCTAGAGGGCAGCTGGGGGTGAGAGGGTGAAAATATAGTTGCTTGATTATTTTATAAAAAAAAATCTTTGGGAAATATTAATTTCTTGCTCTTTCTGCCATGTTTATGAACCATAAAAATAAAATGTTAATGCAATTCATAAATAAATGTTATGTTAAGTAGGTATTCAAAATCAAAACTGAATCAGTTATTTTCTCAACCTCAAAACGGTTGGTTTAATTTTGATAATAATTAGTAATGAGTAATGCGTGAGTATTTGGTAAAGAGAAAGTAAGCTTTGTTTACAAATATTCTTTGTTCACCACGGTCCACGGCGCATGTTATCTGCCTACTTTTTTAGGGTTCCATACCCAAAGGGTTAAATCGGGACCCTATTACTGAGACTTCGATGTCTGTCCGTCTATCTGTCTGTCTGTCTGTCTCCAGACTGTATCTCAAGAACCGCTATAGCCAGACTTCTGAAATTCTCACAGATTGTGTATTTCTGTTGCCGCTATAACAACAAATACGAAAAAAATATATTTATCCCACAAACGTGATTTTTTTGGTCTTTTTTGCTCGATATCAATAATGGCAACAGGTAGGTACTTGAAATTTTCACAAAATCTTCAATTATGTGTGTACTTTAATATTTAATAATAAAATTGAAATAAAATAAAAAATAAAGGAGAGCAAACAACAAAACACAATTTTTGGCCTATTTTTGCTCTACAACGGTACGAAACCCTTCGTGCGTGAGTCCGCTCCCACTTGGCCGATTTTTTCAAAGAAATGTTTGAAAGATTTGATACGCATTGTCCTCTTTGTTTACAAGTTCTGTTCGTTGAAGTCTAGACGTGTGCTCTTATCATAACTGACGCTATTGTCTGATCGTTTCGACGAAATTTAAGATGGCGCCATTTGAAGATATTTTTTTTTTTCGTTGTTCGGTAACTTGATGTCTAATGTATGGGACATCTTTTGATAGTCACATAGGGTTCGGGATACATGGTAATTAAGAAAATTTCTACTTCTTAGTTCTTACAAATATACGTAAAAGGAAAAACTGATTGACTTATTGATCAACGCATAGGCCAAAGCATTAGAGCGAAAAACTTCAAGTATCGTCCACATACTCCTCTCATGATTTAGGCATCCAATAAGTAAGGATTTTTTTTTTAATTTGAACCCTAAAGGGGTTAAAGGAGGATCAAAGTTCCATATTCCAAAAAAAAAACTTTT
Organism: Cyaniris semiargus; assembly: GCA_905187585.1. NCBI lineage: Eukaryota > Metazoa > Arthropoda > Insecta > Lepidoptera > Lycaenidae > Cyaniris > Cyaniris semiargus. Next base: position 6,428,446 of record LR994554.1, on the reverse strand, counting down.
TCCTACTTATGAATACAACATATTACGTGGACTAAAGCACTGGAAAAATTACTGAATATAATATGAGACAGCACTTACGACCTGTTTCCTTTTGCAGCCAATCACCACGTCGGCGGTATACATCCTGGGCGAGGTGGTGTCGAGCAAGACGGACGCGGCGCAGCCCCTCGTGCGGCTGTTCACGCACCACGACCTCATCGTGCCCATCGTGCGGGAGCTCGCCGACGCCGAGATCTCCGTGCTCACGTGAGTAACACCAGCAGTGTACAGAGAATAGGGCAAGGTCGGAGCAGAGGGCGCTACTAGTACATACAGTAAATAATCCGACCACAATCCGACAGCACACGTCATACCAGAATATCAAAAGAAACGTTGTCAAACGTCGAACAAAACTTTTTGTTTACTGTGCTTGTGCTGCCTCTAGCGTGAAAACATTGCAGTAATATATCCTATTTGATTCATAGGCAGATGGCGGATCTACCTAACTTTGAATTGACGTATACCGACCAAATGAAGTCGGTCGGTCGAGAGGTGGTTTCGACCAAGACGGCGCGGAAGCCTGTAGAGAGATTGATTAATTTATTACATGCGTGGTGAACGGTGGACCTACGTTATTTGATTGGGTTGTATCAAATCAAACTGTAAAATTATGCAGCTCGTTATGCGATATTTCTGCATATCTACGTAAAAATCACGTAACGAATGGTCACCAAAGCTGAGACTAAAGTTTAATACGTCCGAGTGCGTCCGCTGCTGCAGCTGCGTACACATTTTGGTTACTTTCGGGCCTACGGGTGCCTACGGGCAGCGCGAGCGTCCTTACGTGTATTTAGAAGTTTTATAGTACACATTTTCGGCGTACACTGTAAAATAGTCTTTAAATATACATACAGTTTGTTTGCTGTTATGTAAACTAATTCGCAAAATAGATATGTAAAATAAAAATTCGCTTGATGGACCAAATCGGAGTACGTCTCATTTTCCACCATAATTTAAAATGAAAATTGTTTATAGGCCGTACTTTCTTGTAATATTATAACCGATGGTATGGGAACACGCTGCCACCGTTAACAAACAATGCGATCCCACCATCACGTTCTAATTACTCTGTAATAGCGGGTTAGATCTACGCATATGCCCATCGACATTTTCTCTATAGGGAACGTGCGCAACGAAGTGCTAGAAACTATTGTCACCAATCCGAAACTTTGCTCGATTATTATTAAAGTATTGCTAACTAAAGTCCAAACGGCGAATCGAGGCAGAAAACTTCATATAAAATGTCAAGTTTTGTAGGGAATTCTGTGCCCAAATTAGTCATTTTCATTAGGTATTTTTACATGCTTTTTGTAAATTAGTATAAGTTACTTTTGTAATTTTCCATCTTTTTAGTAAAAGATGGCCCTGAGCGAGTTTCTTATGCCGGTTCTTCTCGCCGGGTTAGTTCCCGAACTGGTGGTAGGCCTCATGTAGACTCGACTGATGTTCTAAAAGTGTTAACTTTGTTAACATATTTAGAAATAAATAGTTTGATTTTGATTTTTGTATATAAATTCTGTACAAAGAAAGTGCTGCAGTCTAGCGTCGAAAATACAAACCATAATATGCTTAATTTGTTTCTTGACTTATACTGCTCCCTATAGTTCAGCACGTTCCCTATAGTCTCTGGGCAATTGTGAACATAATGATATCTCTGTGAGAGTCATCATCGCGGTTTCACGACAATAAATCATATTTTAAGCACAGCGTGAGAAATAACAACAATACTGTCGTAATATATCATAGTTTCGCACTAAAATTCTGATGTGATATGTGAAGTTTCACTTGATTGAGGTGATAAACACGTATCGACATTATCTATAAAAATATGTTAGGGCCTGTATTCATTTTGATTAGTGCGAGTGCAGGTGATTAGTGATTAGGAGAAAATAAAGGATTTGCGCTAATCAGTCGCTGTCCACACTTGCTTTCTCCTGATTAGTAATCACCTGCACTCGCACTAATTAAAGTGAATAACAGGCCATTATGCATGTAGTTTATGTCATTTATTTGAAGTTAAGTAAGAATTGAGTGTGCAGCGAGTCGCGCGGCTGCGGTGCGACTCTGTTTAGTATGGAAGTCGCGCGGCTGCCGCGCGGCTGCGGCGGTACCCGCGACATAATGTGAAGGCAGCCTTAGAGCCAGTCCACACGGCGCATGCGTCAGAGTTGCGTCGACGCGGCACTGCCGTTGCGTTGTTTTACATACAAATAACCAACACATGACGGACAGCAGCCCTCGAGACGAAGCAGGAGGGGGTGTTGACGTTAAGGCCCGTATTTTTGGTCAGTACTTAAGATGCGACCCGGTCTCAAGACGCGGTTCGGCTCTGTGATTGGTCCAAATTTTGACAGCCAACCAATCACATAGCCTGAACCGTGTCTTGAGACCGAGATGCATCTTGAGTACTGACCAAAAATACGGGCCTAAGACTGCTTCGTAATAACGCTACGATGGGGCAGCGCCCGTGTGGCTGGCTATGCGTCAAACGGCAGCGCTGCGTCGACGCAATGCTGACGCAACGCGCCGTGTGGACTGGCTCTTAGTTATATTTATGGAAACTAAGCCTGTTATAATTTGTTTCAAAATACTTCTTATATGTATAAGAAAATGTTTTAGGAACTAATTAGGCAGGTGGCATGTACTAAAGATGTTTTAAAGAAGTGAAATGAAATTGCAACCAGAAACGTCAAAATGTCAACGTTATCGGCGTGGCGCGAGATTGTTTATTTGTTTATTATCTTTATCAGTTATCACGCCTGTTTCCTGCACCGCGCGCCCTGAGGACATTCGGTTCACAGATAAGAGATACCGAATGTAATTTGGTTAATATTCTACTGATATGTAATTAAAAGTACGTGTGTAGTAGTGTTCAAGGCTGCCTCTTCTTTAGGCGGTTGCCCTAGCCTAGGTTGGTACTGGGTAGAGGGAAAATTAAAAAAAAATTATATGTTCGTCCCTCGAAGTATGTCCATTGTCCATACCAAATTTCAACTAAATTGGTCAGCCATTTAAGCATGAGGAGTTGACCGACAGGCAGACAATTTCGCATTTATAACATTTTTGACAAATAAACTTTCCTTTTTTTTTTCATTGGAAAAATCTAATGTTAATTTTTATGTTCCAGTGACGCGACGACGATATTCCGCGGCAACACGCTCGTGTCGAAGATGATGGACGAGGCGATGCGGTTGTCGGGCGCGGCGTACCTGCGCGCGGTGCTGCGACCCACGCTGGCGGCCGTGCTGGCGGAGCGCCGGCCCTGCGAGATCGACCCTGCGCGAGTCAAACCCGTAGCCGCCGTCGCTACCAACCTCGCTAACCTCAAGGACTACGTGGAAAGAGTGAGTAGGATGATATATCACAAGGCATGAAATGAGGGGGGCTAAAATTGCAAAAGGTAATGCTCAACGGAGCCTAGGGATGCCAGGCCTTTGAATTGCGGTGGTAAACCTAATGTAGACGTTCTTAAAGCACTATTTTATTTATTTGGATTTTTGTTTTAATAGTTTTCATTTTTCCTCTCATCTCTTTCTAGTCGCCTTTTCTCGTTTCGCGACGTCAGTGTACTAACAACTTAATTTTGTCACGCAGGTGTTCGGCGCGATAACGCAGTCGTACGCTATGTGTCCCGCTGTGATGTGTCGGCTGTTCGACGCGCTCCGGCAGTGCGCCGCCCGCCACTTCCCCGCCAACGCGGAGGTCCGCTACAGCGTGGTGTCCGGCTTCATATTCCTGCGGTTCTTCGCGCCGGCCATACTCGGACCACGGCTGTTTGATCTCACAACGGAACAGATTGTAAGTTAAAAACTACTTTTATTAAATTACTGATTCTATGTTATTATAGAAACTTATTGAAGTGTAAAATAGTATTTTAATAAAATTAAGTTCACTCGCGAAACACGTTGTATACGTCGCTACTTGTTACGTGCTCGAATGTATTGCTATTTCGTTTCCTTGACGCGATAGCAATAAGTACTCGCATGTAAGATAAGTTGCGAAGGGCCAATGCACTAATTTCTTGTACAGAATGTAACACAACAAAATGATAATATTTTGAGGTGTCTATGTGTCTCTACTTAAGGGGCACAAACACACCCTAAAGTATTTTATCACTTTGTTTTGTTACAAGCTATATTATGTGTGTTATACAACCTATTTAGTTATACAACCTTTTTAACGCCAGTCAGTATTATTACTGATTTGAATCAATGCTGTTCAGGATCCACAAACCAATAGAACGTTGACGCTGATCTCCAAGACGATCCAGTCCCTGGGCAACCTGGTGAGCAGCAGATCCGCGCAGCAGGTGTGCAAGGAGGAGTACATGGCGGAACTATACAAGAGCTTCTGTACAGCAAAACATGTAAGTTTGCTTTTTTTTAGGGTTCCGTACTCAAAGGGCAAAAACGGAACCCTATTACTGAGACTTCGATGTCTGTCCGTCTGTCTGTCTGTCCGTTTCCAGGTTGTATCTCAAGAACCGCTATAGCTAGACTTCTGAATTTTTCACAGATTGTGTATTTCTGTTGCCGCTATAATGACAAATAATAAAAACAAAATAAAATTAATATTTAAGGGGCCATACTAAAAACACAATTTTTGGCCTATTTTTGCTCTATAATGGTACGGAACCCTTCGTGGGCGAGTCCGACTCACACTTGGCCGATTTTTTATATTAAGTGGTATTGAAGGAATGACGTTAAAATATACTATAATCTTACGGTTATATTAACACTTCCATCGTGGGTATCGCAGAAACAATAGATTTTCAATTGTTATGCGGCAGCCGGTTGTCGCTTGAGGAGTGATGGTTTAAGGTAGAAAATTGCGTTTTTATACACAAATATAAAATAATTTGTTCCTTTTAGGTGCAAGCGATACGACAGTTCCTCGAGATTATTTCCTCAAGCTCGGACACGCAGAACAACAACGTCCAGGAGACACCAGTTTTGTTAAAAGAAGGGTGAGTGTCTCCATAACTATTGTCAACTTCACCTAAAAAATTTCCTTGCGCGTACACGTACATGCAAAGTGCGTACCGTACGCAACATTTGAAGCGTGCGAAGGAGAATTTAAGGGTGTTTTCAAAGACTGTATCTATACATACATATTATTTTCATCTGTAGCACTTCACTCAATACAACTTCTTTTTCTTTTCTGCATCATTTGGAACAGTTATGGGTATGTACTTTGATTTTCCTTATTTTCCTATACATTCCTTAGTTTATTTATTTTTTTCGTTCACGGTTTTGTTCCTTATATTCCGCTTTTATGTAACAAAACTTGTTTTGTTCTGTTATGAGTAATATGGTAAGTTTTTTTAACGTAAAAAAAAGAACACATCTTTGTCGAGAAAAATCGATCAATATTGTAAATAATTATTATTATTGTGTTATTAAGAATAACGTGAGATGCTTATGACATGTAGCTTCGTCAATGATAAATCTGTAAGCAATTCACTTTTGATATTCCACCATCGCAATTCCTTAAAAAAATCTATAAGTACTCCATTCTGACTTACTCAAATGTTTTATGTGTGAGCGAGTAATCACCACCTGTAATTTGTTCCTTAATATAAATAAATAAATAAATTTGAAAACATTACACAACCACTACGAATAATAAAAACTAAGGAAACGTAACTCCCATACTTCAACCATTTTAAATTTGGGTCCTTTTCGCACACTAAAATATGACAATAGCTACGAAACACTAACACTCAAATTTACGAAATAAAGCCGTTGACAATAATTGTCACTTCTATAAATACACAAAATTGTGTACCAAATACATGCATAAAATATGCATGTATCCTGAATACATTCTTATTTTGTAGCCTTGGTGCCATTTTTTTGACGGAGTTAAGTTTTTAGTTTTTATTATTCGTAGCACAACCATATTAAATAACATAAAATTACAACTCAGTGCTAGAAACTAAAATATATACCAAAACAAATAATACAGAAAAAAAATCTAACAAAAGAAACTTGAAAACAAATCATAAAATATTTTTATATTGAATAATTCGTTTTTATTTGATGATTAGTTTTTATTATTATGATTACTGTGTTGTTCGCAGCACGATGATCAAGCGTTCGGACGGGGTTCGTGCGGGCCCGGGCTCGCCGCGCCGGCGCTGGACGCGGCCCGCTAACGCCTACTCCAAGAGGAGACACTTCCGACTCACCAGGTATGTCAAGTTTATTGATCAATTATTGTTTGCTATTGGTGCCCACTGCTTAGCAATCGTCGTTTATCATACCCGAGACGAGAGAGCCATTATTAACGTAGTTTTATTATACTCAAAAAATTGACAGCACAATCGGCAAAAATAATTTTACTGTCCATGAAATATAGTACTATTTACATCGGGTTTGATTAAAATACTTACGTATTTTAATCAAAGCCACGGTGTGAAGTAAGAAGCCATATTATTGATACGCAAATTGGGACTCAAGCCCAGCTGACAAATCACGAGTAACATTGACTTGACATAACCCGGCCAAAATACCTTAAATCTGCCATCGGTCTATGAATTAATTACTTTGAATTTTTCATACCCTTCTGTTATCAAAATTTTAATACCTTATTTTTTATAGTGGCGAGTTATCGTGGTCGCGGGGTGGGTCGCGCGCGGCGCACCGGCTCCCTCTATCGGAGGTGCTGAGCGTGCAGCCCGTAGATTGCCCGCCCGCCGGCGCGCCGCTAGACGCCAACAACATCTTCCAGATTGGTGAGTTATATTTAACATAATTCCCAAAAATATCTTAATAATGAAACAAAGGTGTTATCACTCGTAGACCTGTATTCGCATTCACCAAAGCAGTCGGCGGTGGCGTTGGCATCGCGAAATGTCGTATTTTAAATATAAAATTATTGAAATAACAAATATGAAATCAAAGTTTGTATGTTAGCAATAGTTCAAGAGGTTGAAGCTGCAGACTAAAGACAATACACTCAGCTGACGGACTTGGCTAACCATTATTTATTTGACAATACGTAGATACACTAAAAATACAGTCTATACAAATTTTATTTCTAGGCAAACTGCAAGATGGCATTTACGACCAAAATCCAATTGTTTTTTTTTTTGTCCAGTTCACAGCGAGCGCGTGTTATTCGTGCAGGCGAGCAACTGCGTGGAGCGCGCGGAGTGGCTGCGGTTACTGCGCGCGCTGTGCCGGCACGCCGCACCGCACAAGGGCTACTACTGCGGCACCAAGTGGACGTGGTCAGTTTGTAAAAAAAATATATATATAATAAATGTTTCAGTTTTTGGTATCAATATTTTGCAGATGTAAGTTTTACAAAATATATAAAATAGTGTTATGTAATCTAATCTATCGATATATAATAAAAATTAATTTTGTTAGTAACTCTAAAATTTGAGAACGGCTGGACCGATTTAGCTAATTTTGGTCTTGAACTATTCGTGGAAGTCAAGGAAAGGTTCATATTAGGAGAAAAGTTATACAAAGTTCACCGAGTTATCAAGTAAATAAATAACAAGTAAAATAACAATAACAACCGTGTATTACAGCTGCGGTCGGTCTGAGCGTCGCGCGGAGGGGTGCGGGTCGGCGGCGGCGGGCGGCGCGGAGTGCGGGTGCGGTGCGGCGGTGGCGTTGCGGCTGGACCCCGCGCGAGACCTGCAGCGCCTGCACACGCTGCTCGTCGCGCACTCCGCACGATTAGATGAGCGGTTGCGACGCGCGCCTGGTAAATATCCTACTAATATTATAAAGGCGAAAGTTTGGATGTACTTATGTATTGATGTATGGATGTTTGTTACTCTTTCACGCAAAAACTACTGAACGGAATTTAATGAAACTTTACAATAATATAGCTTATACATCAGAATAACACATAGGCTACAATTTTAACCGATTTTCAAAACGGAGGAGGTGTTATGTTCGTTTTTTTATGTTCAACGATTACTTCGCCGTTTGTGAACCGATTTTAAAAACCATTTTGGTACCATATTTATAAAAGTGATGACCTGATGAAGGGATTCATAAGTAATTGAGGGAACTCCTCAAAATTTATATGGAAACATCAAACATGTGGTGACTTCGGTTTCGTGAGCAGTATTCTAATCATATGCTACCAACAAGTAAGATTTTGCACCAAGGTATACCATGGTTCGGAAGGTGCTGAGAGAACTCCTGACTCTTTATAGATACAAGTTTGGGAGTTTTGACGTTGTTTTAAGAACGGAAAGCATATGCTACTATACAAATTACATTCATCATCATCATCACTACCATAAACCATTATATAACCATGTATCGTTCCGTTTTGACCCTATTATTAGTACTTTTCATAGTCTTTTATTATATGTATATCACTGAAACCGCGGGTAGCACCGCGGGGCACAGCTAGTATTAAATAAAAACATACCGTTCCGTATCTGATTGCCATAACACAAGTTTTAGTTAGCAAGAGATAATACGACGTGATGTGATTACTACACTGTCTGCTTTATACTATTGTATATTATTATTTTTGTTTAATAAAGGTTTTTTTTTTTTTTTGTATTATGTATGCAAGGGACAAAACATAGCCAGAGTTTGCAATAGACAATCAACTTAACATAACGCATTACATATACAACAACATTTAACTACTTTACAAACATAATGGTATATTACAATAGATTAAGGCTCTGCAAAGCCCATCCAGTTTCTGGAAATCAGTACTGTTTCAGCAGGAGTTTATAGAAGCAAGAAATAAGGTACACTAAGAAGATGAACGATGTAAACTGCTTTTTGAAACATCTGACTATACACTTGCGATACTTAGCTTGTACCAGTTTTTAAAAGCTTTTATTTAACTTGATCTGTATGTATGTATGTTGCGGTGGAATTTTGGAACTCAATTTTGATGTAGATATATTACAAGCTTAGAACTACTACTACATACTAGTATATGCTAGTCTTGATTACCATTTACCGTCAATTGTATGTAAATAATAATTGGGTTCTATTTGTTTATAGACGACATGAGTCCGGAGGAGCGCGAGGCGGAGGACGCGACGCTTCGGGAGCTGCAGAAGATCATGTTCGATCTCGAGCACCGACACTGTATATACCGGCGGTCGTTGCTAAGGGAAACCAAGTACGGCAGCAAGTGAGTACCGTTTTGAAGCAATGGAAATAATTAGGACATCTCGTTTGAAATGTACTAGGTAAATCATTTTTTTTTTCAAAAAAATTTACGTTTATATTTTTCCTTATTTCAGACAAGCGCCCATAGGCGACGATAATTATCTCCACCTGGCGGGCACGGCCGGCACCATCGATGCGGGGTCCTTCCTGTGGCGAACCCGGCGAGGCGACTTCTCGCCGACGGTGGACCTCGACGGCAAGACCCTCCCCCTACAGTCCTCGCTGGACATATGCTCCAGCACGGAGTCCCTGAAGCTGGCCCGGCACGGTGACGAGCGCTCGTCGGGCAAGTCCACCAAATCCACCGGCAGCGGGTACCTCACCATGTCCTGCATCAAACACGAGCCGTCCGAGGACAGCGACGCCTCCAACGAGAAGCCGGCGCGCCCGCCCAAGCCCGCCCGCCTCTCCCCCTCCCGAGTGAATCTCGCCTCGCCCGTCTCCCCGCTGTGTGAGTACGTCGACGTCGAGCTGAAGCCGCCGATCCGCCGACCCAAGCCGGACTCCCTCCCCCGGAGGCTGGAGATCGACCTCGCCAACCGGTGCAAGGAGTACGAGCTGATGGTCAACTTCAGCAGCCGCGCGGTCGACGACGACGAGCCGCCGGCCGTCCCGCCGCGAGTCGGCGCCGCGGCCAAGGTTCGACTGCAGCCCAAACCCGCGGAGAACGTCGCGAAGCCGGACGAGCCCATCGCGCTCCGGTCGGAAATGCTCCTCGGCTCGAGCTGCAGCCTGCCCGACTCGCCGCCCTCGCCCGACCTCGAGAGCCCTGTGGACGGCGAGGGCACTCGGCCCGGCAGCAAAATCGACACGGTGTCGAACGACGACAGCCTCCTCGACGAGCTGCAGCGCGACACGTACTGCGTCCTCAAGGTGTGCGAAGACGAGCCGCCGGTCACCGCGCCGGAGGAGCCCAAGCGCGAGGAGCCGAGCGCCCCCAAGCAAGAGAAGGAGGAGTACGGAATGTTCTCCCGGCTGAGTTTGCAGAGGAAATCGAATCCGATCAAAACGCCCTCCGCGACCGGCCGGACTCTGAAGACCTCGAACTCGACGTCCAACGTGCACGACGTCGGCTCGAGCGCGTCGCGGCCGTTCGCGGAGCGGCTGACGCCCTTCTTTTTAAAAAAGAAGCCCAAGCCGGCGGACGAGTCGCACTCGACGAAGTCTACGCGGAAGGAGGACAACCTCATAGGCCGCCTGACCCCCCGATTCGGCCAGTCCCGCCTGCAGGTCCGTGGGCAGTCGCTCGACCTCGCTCAACCCGAGAGAGCTAGACGAATCGAGCGCTCCGCGACGACGGTCAACATCCCCCCGCGGTCCTTCGACTCGTCCATAGTGGCGAAGCTGCTGACGCTACGCCGGTGCGGGGCGCAGGACGAGGTGCAATGTCACGGGTTCATCCGGACGGAGCAGGATGGCGAACGAGGTGGGGAGGGGGGCGGCGGAGAGGGTAGCGCGGCGGCCGCGGCGCAGGGGCCGCCCCGCGATCCCGCGCGACTCGACTACGCCGCGCCCGACGACGACGTCTCGTGGCGGCGCGCGCACGGCACCATCCTGGCCGCCGCCTCCAATGATATTAGACTATAGATGCTGCGCAAACGCTAACTTTTGAATCGATGGTCTTATCGTTATTGTAGAAAAGTCTACGATGTTTTCGTCTAAACGCTGTCAGCTGTATTATAGAGAACTATAAATGTATAGCGTCTCTGTGCGTAACGTTTACGTGACTTAAATATTTAACTGACAATGGAGCCGCTCAATTGCGTTATCCGTCGGTGGCGCTCACCGCGACCGACGGAAGGTTGACTGGGAAGACGTCATCCGTGTAATTATCTAATGACGAATTTCTTTAAGTCTATGTGACGAGTAGGAGCGACCCGTAGGAGAGAACGGTGACTTCTAAATGACGGTTGTATTTATTTCTATATTTTTTGAACTCCTTTTCGTCGACCTGAAATATGTGCCTCCTCTAGTTTGTAGATATAATATTATCTAAAGTGTCCACTATGTTTAATTATATTATGATATAGTAGCGTTAATACTCAAAAGGTGCCAAGTATTGTGCGAGTACGCCTCTCGGCGTATCGATTCTCATTCCTTAAGCACAATAATTATGTGAAACCGAACTTGAATCGTACTAAAGAGTTAATTATTTTTCTGTGATTGGTGTAATTGTCCAATGTTGAATCTATATAAATTTATCATATATTGTGTATTTGTAATATATTTTTATAGTAGAACAATGCCATAATTTTTTAATACTAGTGAATACTAATTTTTTACAATAATTTAAGATTTATGGCTATATTTCTAGGCACAACTAATGAAGCTGAATGCTGTACCGTTTATTGAATTGCAGCTTATGAGCTCCTCTTAAAAATATACTCTATTGAAACCACACCAAAAGTACACTCGTATTCGTTTATAATGCACAAAACATGTAATGTACTTAACGATTGATATTAAAAATATCTCACAAGAAGTCTTTGAATATGTTAGTAAAATAATATCCTGATGTTATGAATTAAAGGCCTTAACATTTTGTAGCCTAAAGTATGGCCTTGCAGAAAATCATTAAAATCTGTGATGCACTTTACAAAATCAGCTCTAATTTTATTGTAGATAGAATATGTGTAATAGTACTAAAATTATACTTTCATACTATAAACTTGGACAATTTGTTTAAGACATGTATCATGATGATGAACAGAGTATTCAACTAATTTAAGTTTAAATAATAATTACATCATAATATTGTTAGAATTGTCAGCATTCAAAAATGTGAAGATTCTATAAGATATAAGAAGTATAAAGTAATGTACAAAATAATATTTCTTTAAAATATATTAAATGTTATTTATTTCGCCTATTTCACTTTGTTAATAAAATTACAAATAAGTTTAAATTTATCACTGCATTTTTATTTAACTTTCACTGAAATATAAATTATGAATTTTGAAACATTGTAGCTATACAGGTCGGGGCAGTAGTACTCAACCTTTTTTTTACGGGACACAAACACGTTTCGGTCTTGGTATCGCGGGCCGCAACCCAAAATTTTTTTGGGTTCAAAAAATTACCTTGAGAATTAGCTATTTAAAAGTGGAAAAAAATTCACGACTTTTCTTTTACGACTACACTATTTTGACAATGGGCGCAAATTTCAAAATTGTTTCACGCGGGCCACTGATAAAGTCCCGGCGCGGCGCCGCGGGCCGCAGGTTGAGTATAGAATAAAATGATTACTAACTGGAGACATATTTTATGTCCAACCAAATAAAGAAAATTTTTGCTAACGCTACGTACTTCATTTACACACACATTAGCAAACAAAACTGTCACTCTGATCATAATATATTGTATTATCTTTCTGATCGCGCGCGGATTATACCTTAAATGTTTCATGTAAGGTTTTGTTACTTCTTGGTTCTGTTTTATATGTGACCTGTCACTTGAGTCTTGAGCTCTTGACCAAGTCGAGAACATTGATGATACTCCTGTGCGTCCTGCTCATATTGCACTGAGTATAATAATATAATGCTGATTATTTCACTGAGTATACTGCTATTGTAAATAATTTCTGTCTACAACATATACTAGTAATCTGTGTGTTTACACTAGGGGCACACGGGGCCCGGGTCCAGGGGCTGTAATGATCATTAGAAAATATGAAATATTATTTTTGTATGTGGTAGGTGCCATTGACATTCACTTTAAAGTTTTAGGCTCAGTAGTACAAGCATTGAGGTAGGTATACTACAGTCCAGTCACAAGAAAAATCTGTATTAGTGGGTGGGTCAAAAACACTGCAAACACCTCTTCATACGTTGTGCACTCTAGGTACTTCAGTTGTAAAAATAGCTCACGTATGGTACATACATTGCTAAAAATACAAATAAACTAGCTGTCCCGGCAAACGTTGTTTTGCCATATAAAGTATTTCGCCCTAGAGTAGCAACGTCTTACATAAAGTTAATATACCCCACAGATATACCCATAGATAATACAGTATATATACTGAGATAGATGAGTCATGACTCATGACTCATGAGACACAAGCATATAGATAATACAGTATATATACTGAGACTACATTGGATAAACGTCAATACGTAATTTGTTTATTTTGCCATCTAGTGGCATTTAGAGGTATAAACGGAAAAAAGTTTGTTGTATTATTTGTAAGATGGCAGCACGCTCCATACAAATATTTTTTTTTACCAACAATGTACTATGTGTTACCCCCATGAATATACCTAGCATAATAGAGCAACAATCTCGAGCTGTCAAACGAAACCGAAATTGGTTTACAGCTTGGCAAAGAAGAGTGTGGATTAAATGAGGGCGCTTTTCTTTAAATATTGGCAACCCTACACTTCGCTTTTGACACAATATATACAGTTCGACAAGGCTGTTTATGAACGTGGCGAGAAAAGGAACTAACGCTTCTATCATACAAAAACGTCATTTTTGACAGTTCTCCTTAGCAGCAGCAGCGCCCATTGACAGTTTGACACATTCATATAAAGCCTTGTCCTCTGCCTTGTCGGACTGTACTAGAGTTGACAAGTAATGTAGTGTTGTCATAAATAAAAACTCTTAGTTCCAGCTGTCACCACGTCAGACTCTTCTTTGCCAAGCTGTACATCTGTGTGTAAAAATATGTGTATAGCTTGGCAAAGAAGAGTGTGGATTAAATGAGGGCGCTTTTCTTTAAATACAGGCAACCCTACGCTTCACTTTTGACACAATATATACTAGAGTTGACAAGTAATGTAGTGTTGTCATAAATAAAAACTCTTAGTTCTAGCTGTCACCGCGTCAGACTCTTCTTTGCCAAGCTGTACGTATCACTGACCTCCATTTTAACCATAAAGCCGTTTTAAACCATAAAGTCACGTCTCTTTTTACCACGCAGTGTTACTGATAGTGACATCTCTCTTGCTCAAGCCTTTGTTTCTCTATTCCGCTAGGTATATTAACTTTATGGTTTTAACCGATTCAGTGCGGATGACACGGGAGCCGTGTCATACAAGTTTTTAACGTGTGGCGTATGACACGTGAGCCGTGTCATTTAAAAAACGATTGTATCTCCCTCAAATTACACTTTAGAAGGTTCTACTCTGAACAAAATCATCTTAATTTTCCACGTAGAACAAGCCTATAGGCTTCGCCTCTGAATATTCTGTGAATTGGAAAAAAGTAGGGGCCGTCAACCTTTTTTTTAAAGGTGCATTCATTGCGGATTACACGGCAGCCGCGTCTTATGGGTTTTTAACGTATTTTTAACGTTTAAGTGGCGTATGACACGTGAGCCGTGTCATTTAGAAAGCGATTGTATCTCCCTCAAATTACACTTTAGAAGGTTCTACTCCGAACAAAACCGTCTTAATTTTCCACGTAAAACAAGCCTATAGGCTTCGTTTCTGAATATTCTGTGAATTGAAAAAAAGTAGGGGCTGTCTCCTTTTTTAGTCCGGCCGTACATTATCCGAAATTTCTGATCAGAATAATTCAGACGCCCGCCGGAACGCACTCTGTTCATACATTTTGTTGTGGACCCCGCATACAATCAGAATTCTGACGTGTCAAAATGTATGAGCGTCCGAATTTTTCAGATCAGAAATTCGGATAATGTGCGGCCGGGCTTTTAGTAGTAAACTTTTAAGAAAATAAAGAGGTAATATTGGGAGTCCATATTATTCTATATTATTTTAGACTACAAGTTCTTGCAATTTTTTTTAAAACAATAATGTAGAAAAATACTTGCTTGACATCAAAGTATTACTAATCCACTAACTAATCCAGTAAACAAATCGATATAATACGAGAAAACTTAGTTTTTATGCATGGAATAGGCTAATTCATATATTCTTTTTATTAATTTATTAAAAGTTCCTGCTTAGATAAGCCTCGCCGTTGCCGTGTAAAAAGAAACCTTGTGCTTTGGCAATGCGGTTAATTTTTGCTTTCATCTATAAACAATCAAAGTGCATAAAAATGGTGAGTGCTAGTTGAGGGCCGGGAAACAATAGACATTCTATTTAATATACTCATTATTCTAACTTTGAAACCTACAAAAGGTTTGTAACATCTGAATGAAAAAATCGCTTACCTGCCATTTTCAGGTTAACACTTACTAAAACTACTCGAAATCAACTCAAAACAATGTAGCCTTCCGTTAACATCAATGGTTTGGGCTCAATTAAATAATTCAAGTTAATATACGCGTAAAAACCAAGAAAAACACACGCATAGCACACTATTGCCGGGTCGGGTCGCATCGCATTGACGGATTTTAACGCTCACTGTGCCGGGGCGTGCCGGGGCGTGCCGGGGCGGGTCGGCGCGCAATCTCTGAATAAGGAAACTAACTAACTTAGTTTCCTTATTCAGAGCGCGCAATGCATTGACGGATTTTGAGTCATCACATCCTCGCGCCGCTTGCTATAGCACACTGTTGCCGGGGCGCAGCGGGTCTTGTCGGGCCGTGTCGCATTGACGGAAATCCGCCGAGCAAAAATCCGCGCCGATGCGCCCCGGCACAGTGTGCGATACGCGCATCCGCTTCCATACAAATTGTATGGAGGCGGATTTTTGCGATGCGCGCCGGCACACTGAGCCCCGGCACGGCCCGTCTCAGTGTGCTCACTTCTTTAGACTTGACGATTTAGAAAAACGACGCTGTAAAAATTGTAACAAGAATATAGTTTTCCCGCCATTTATACACTCGACACTGGCGGCTGGCCATGGTAAAATAGCCGTAGTGCCATAATAATAATAAACAAATTAACTGGAGTTTTGTCGGGAATACGAAAGAGTGACGTTGTGTTTTTGTATTATTTTCCTAAAATTGTGTTATTTCGGTTTTTAATGTGTTATGTTGGTAGAATATTAACCATTAAATATTCGATGTCGTGCACAAGTGTGGGCAAGTGATACAACTTCAAGAAACGTGCAATTTTGTGTTCCCTCCAAAACTCCATCGAATGTTTTAGTAAAGGGTCTACCACTTTACTAAAACAACTGACTTGACTCGTTGACTTTACTGACTACTTTTTTAGACTTTTACTAGACTTTCGACTTGACGATAATCTGGAAAAACGACTTTAAATTTTGTAAACTTTTTACGAATTTTTTTTTCCCCGCCATATTTTACTTGACACTGGCCATGGTTAAAAAGCCGAGCGCCATAATAAGAAAAAAAAAAAAAAAAAACAAATTAACTGTCATTTGTCAAAGTCGGCGTTCTGGCATGGCATCCATTTTATTTTTAGGGGGAAAAAATAAAAAAGAATTTTATATAAATTAGTGTAAATTTTACAGTTAAAACTTATTATTTACGTTGATATTATCAATTAACTTAAAAATGGCTGATACAGTAAATATGTCCCTAGGTATGTAAACATTTTAGTAACCTAATTTTCAGTGTATTTTGATACATATTGTGAAATACATATTTAAATTTTAACGCTGCATTGTTTCTGTAATTCATGTACATGTAAATGTATTAATAACAGTTAATTTATATAGAGATTCGTGTGTATGGTTATATATCTAAAATGACGCATAGGTATCAAAATAGAACACTATCCATATGCTTTCACTTCCGACAGACGAAATCATCAAACAAAATAGAGTGGGCCGAACTCGTGGGAGAGGCGGCGGTAACGTCCGCGGTCGCGGCAACCGCGGTCGAGGTGGTCGCGGCGGGCGCGGCGGCGGAGCGCGGGGCAGGTCGCAGACCCGATCTGGAACACCGAACGGAGCCCGCGGGAGGTCACGGTCTCGCTCTCGAGTCGCTCGACGAAACCAGTCACAGAGCAGGTCCCGGTCACAGCAGAGATCCCGCTCCCAACAGAGGTCACAATCTCGCCAAAGGCGCTTCTCCACATCGCGAGCGAGGTCGGCCTCTCGATCCCGATCACAGACGAGAGGCATGACACCTAAAGGTCGAGCTGGCCTGGAGGAAACTTATTCTCAGATGCCACCCCTTACTAGACGCAATAGAGGCAGAGGTAGGAGTAGCAAAATTTTTCATATATTCTTTAGAAAATCTTAATAATTAAGTCATTATGATTTTCAGTAAAATGTTTATATCCGAGTTGTTGAAGTAATATTAACAGTTTATATTTAAAAAAAGGTAACAAGTATCTACACGAATTTGCAACCTAATCATTCAAGTAATTTAAAATAAAATCTTGTAATAAAAACATATGTGTAGGACAACACGTTATATTTTAAGAGATTTTTCTGTTATGATAAAACTTAGTATGGAAAACATGTATCTAATAACATAAAAACTTTTTCAGGTCGTGGATTGCAAAGATCTAATTCAACTTATAATGTCAGAGGAGGTGTCCACAGCAGACTTGGAATTTCAACTCGTAGTAGTATTAATACAAACAAACCCTTGGCCCTTGCCAAGAGGGGCATCATAAAGCGCGGCAGAGGGCTAGCAACAAGAAACAGATACAGCAGTGTTGGATTAAGATCTGATCAAATTTTAATGGAGCAGCGACAAAACAGTATGATAAGAACACAAACCTTCACCCGATCTCGGAACAACTCCGTGGGTTCAGCGTCCCAGTTGACGGTGAGCGTTGCAAATGATTTTGCGAAGAGGCGTCGCAATAGCATGGGAAGTGCAGGATTTTTGAACAGACAGAGCTTAGCCCAGTTGAATAATCAGTACGGAGGGTACAATACACGAAGAGGTCCCAGTAGTGTTAAATCTGTAGGTTCCAATAGATCAAATAGGTCGAATCAATCCAACTCCAGCAGAAAATCGCAGCGCGGCCGTGGGCGCGGCAGAGGCGGAAATAGGGGTGTCAGTAGGAAATTTGTGAATAAGCAAGTGCTTAATCCCAAGTTACAAAAGGAAATTGCAGCTATACAGGGTAAAAGCTTAGGAAATAGTGTCAGCGAGACTCCCGGTGGTATAAACTTCACACCCACTCCAGCAGCTACCACTCAGACATTACATCAGCGATTTGCTACTGCTTAGTTTTTTTTGTTGACAATTTGGCCATGAGCCAAATATTCTTTTATTGTAAGTTAAGTCAAGGTTAAACTATCTGTAATTATATTATGTTATGGTAATAGACTATTACTACCATACGCAATATCATGTGTGACACAAAGTATTTTAAATACCTCATGCCAAAGTCAAGTTTTGCTAAAATAGGATTTCCTAATATCCTGATCAAATTATATATTTTCTTCCATACATTAGTTAGTTGACCTAAGATAACTCTTAGAGGGTGCACTTGAAAACACGTTCTTTAAGACATTTGGAAGTGTAATATAAAACATTTGTAGCATATCAGCTGCGAGCAATAGTTTGTTACTGGTTTCTATAATTTCTAGTTGAGTGTGAACAAAAAATAGTTTAATCAGAAGCAAAATTCTATTTGTAATATTTCAATCAGTTCTCTATCTCAGTCACACATGGGTCAGTCATGAGTGTGAATGCAACAGGAATATAACCGAACAGGATTATAATAATATTGCAAATAGCAATTAGAGTTAAAGCTTCAGAACAAATATTACCTCAGGGTTTGAATTTTTTTCTAGTACTGCCCTAGACTTGCAAATGTTTGTTGCTTTTATTTTAAGATTAGTTCTGTAATAAAATTATACTAAAAATCTGCCATCATGTGCTTACAACTTATACCTTTAAAGCACTCACTATAATATAGGACTTACTGTTTTTCAAGATATTTTTGTTACTAATAAGTAGTTGTTAAGTTAAATAAAGATATGTATAAACAGTCTCTATAATTTTTTATTTTTCCAACATTATATTACAAAATTTACATAATTTTACCAAATTTTTCTCTCACATTTTGTATACTTTAGGCATCATCATAAGTGAATCTGTAACTGAAAAAGATAACACAATTTATTAATGTGTACTGAAAAAATAAAAATATACAAAAAAGGTTTCTTAACCCATTCGCTGCGGCGGACGCCCATCGGCGTCTTTGGACGTCACATTCAGATGCGGCATACGCCCATCGGCGTCTTTTTTTAGTAGCTTATATTTTGGCTAAAACAAATTATAAAAGTTTATACGTGCAATATATGCTCAAATTTTGAAAATACAATAACGTAATGCACGCCGTTTCAATAAATTCAACTTTCTGCAAAATGGCCAATTCCTTTTTAGATGCGGAAGACGCCTAAAGGCGTTTTCCAGCTATTGACAACCTTTGGTTTTAATAAATTTTTCTTCAACTTTTCAGCCAACTGTAATACCATAAACATCTATAATAATATTATTATCTATATTCTAATTCAGATTGCTTCAAACAACGCGCGTGAAGCCGGTTTTATGTATGTGGTGCCCGGGCTTGTGCCATGTTATTCAAATTACCCCAAAATCAATTAAATAAATATAATTATTTAATTGATTTTGGGTTTTGGGGTAAGTACAGAGGCGGCGCAAGGCGTAGGCGACGTGGGCGACCGCCCACGGCCTCGCGCTCTAAGGGGCCTCGCGCCCCTAGGACCGAGAGGTTTTTTTAAGAATTTATGAGTTTGGATACCCAAATATTCATAAATAAAAGTATCAAAAATTATTTCTCTCAACAAATCAGTCCTCTTGCGTCATCCATCAGGGGCCTCGCAAAATATATTTTAGGGGGCCTCGCAAGATATAATCTTGCCCACATCAAATTTAGGTCTTGCCCCGCCACTGGGTAAGTATATAAAAATTTTCTACCGTGGGAGAGCCATGCTTCGGCACGAATGGGCCGGCTCGACCGGAGAAATACCACGGGCTCACAGAAAACCGGCGTGAAACAGCGCTTGCGCTGTGTTTCGCCGAGTGAGTGAGTTTACCGGAGGCCCAATCCCCTACCCTTTTCCCTTCCCTACCCTCCCTTATTTCCTTCCCTACCCTCCCCTATTTCCTTCCCTACCCTCCCCTATTCTCTTCTCTACCCTCCCCTACCCTATTACCCCATTCCCTCGTAAAAGGCCGGCAACGCACCTGCATCTCTTCTGATGCTGCGAGTGTCCATGGGCAACGGAAGTTGCTTTCCATCAGGTGACCCGTTTGCTCGTTTGCCCACTTTTTTCATTAAAAAAAAGTTATTATTAGACATCGGATTATATGCATTTGCATAATATGCAGATGCATATAATGACACTTTTTAGGCGTTAGTGCATATTTTGGCAATTTTTCGTTGATAGTGCATATTACAGTCATATTAACACACACAGTTTACTGCAGTTTATTACAGTTATATTGTAGGTAAGTAAATAATAAAATTATCTCTAAATTAATTAATATGATGATGTTATACGATATGTTTATAAAAGATAGAAACAAAAAAATATGCATATATATTCCCTACTATCTCAAATCTCCAAAAAAAATATCATAATGTTATCATAGTTTATTTTCAGGTTACTTATTAAAAATATTCTTGAAAATATGCATAATACGCTTACGGAAATTACGAAAAGGTTTGCCACCCCTGTTATTAATTTGTTATTAATTTATACTGATAATTTTGCTATTATTATCACTAAAAACTAAAATATATGAGATGTTAGTCGAAAGGGGGCCTAATTTATTTAATTAATACAATTTACTTACCATTTCTCGCCATATTCAACCAATTTTCACCATATAACAATTGAAGGCCAATAACTGCACACAAATAATAATTTATGCCGTAAGATTAATTTTTACGCCAAATACGCTCTTGAACACACCACACTTTTGACGTAACTGAAGATTTTCCAATGAATTTAACGTAATAATGATTAATTTCTTATTAGTGTGCTGAAAACGCCGATCGGCGTCTTATTGTTACCCTTTGAGGTGCGGAAGACGCCCATCGGCGTCACGACGAAAATCGTCCCCGCACCTGGGTAATAAGTGTAGTTTTTATTGCCGCATGGAATGGGTTAAAATGTTTAGAATGTACTTACAATTTTCTCCAAGAATATTGCTCAATATTAATCCATGGAATTTGTGTATGTGCTCAATGTCAGAATTGTCTGATTTATCAGTTGTGCTCTCAAATGTCCATCCCAAATGTTGTCCGCAGTGGGGACATGTGCAAATGCGCCATGTGTAACCAGGGAACCATGAATCAGCGCCTTGGCTCTACAAAAAATATTTTTAAGTCTTTTTTTTTTTCCTACCTTTGATAATACAGACAAATACGAACTAATATATACTTGTCCCATGTTTTTGCATCTTGCTTTTTCTGCAGTTATTAAATCAAATTGCACACCAAATGGATTCACCAACGTCTGCACTGTAACATTTTGTCTTCCAAATAAGTTTTTGGTTTCCCTTTTTTGTGCCCCGGGACTGAGCTTACTGAATATATAAAATGAATCAGCTACATCAGCTCCACATTTTCGACACAATAATAGTTCTGAAAATATTATTTATCAGCATTATGTAGAATCCTTTAAATAGTTGGATCTTAATCAAATTGTTTACAAACTTTGTTTACTTACCTTGCGCATTTTTAACAGAACCTGTGTAAATCTCTGCTGATGTATAGTAGTTTATGATAAATACTATAAAAAATAAATGGTAAAACATGCCTTAACTGTAAAATTTTGTATAAATGTGAATTTATCTTTTGTAAAAAATATAAACCACCACAATACAAAAGTGAAGTCAACCAATTTTTAAAATGTCAACTGTCACATCACCACCACATCACTGTCAAGTTTTTATTTGTCAAATTTTTTTTTACATTAAAAAAGTTGCAATGACATGACACAATAACATATGTTCTTTTTATGGTGGCACTTCACATGGCTATTGGTATTTGCTATTGGCTCTTTGTTGCATTTGGCAAAATTATTGACGTATACAAGCAAATAAAGGCAAATACGGCTTTCCACACATGGACCTCAAATATCAAACTTTTACTTGATTTTGTTTACTTGCCTATTTGACTCTTTTGATGTGCGTCAAAAACCGACAAAGGTACGGATACGTGTATTTGGTATTGGTCATATTTGTCAAATAGGCAAATAAGGCCAATACTTTGTCAAACATACCGTCTACACATGGTAATTATAGGGGTGTAGACTATTTTTAGGAAATATATTTATTTTCAGATGTACATTTGTTACACCTAAAAATTATAAAAAAAAATTACAGCTTGGCAAATAAGAGTGTGGATTAAATGAGGGCGCTTTTCTTTAAATATAGGCAACACTACGCTTCGCTTTTGACACAATATATACTAGAGTTGATAGGTAATGTAGTGTTGTCATAAATAAAAACTCTTAGTTCCAGCTGCTGTCACCGCGTCAGACTCTACTTTGCCAAGCTGTACATCCTTATTTAAATTTAAAACTTCTTACAGACGAACGGCACGTGTCAGTGGCAGTCGACGGCACATGTCGGTGACAGTCGACGGCACGTGTCGGCGGCAGTCAACGGCACGTGTCGGCGGCAGTCGACGGCAGCCGTTGACAGTTTATGACGCTGGGGGGGGGGGGGGGGGCTACCACGACCTTTCCTGAACACTTTGTTGTAAGATTACAATAACATTACCGTACTCACTTTTTAAATATTTTACTAAAAAACAGTTAAAAATGCAAAACATTGTCAAATCCGCTTTGAAATACCAACTTTTTTAAGATCGCTAGCTTGACGTTAAAGTAATATTGCTTATCTGTCAAACAGTGTCGCTTAGTAGAGGTGGTGGTAGGCCCCCAGTTGTGACGTACCGTCTAAAGGTAAGCGTTCACAGGTCGGTATCGTACGCGACGGACGTCTAGCATCAAACGGATAATTTTTTCACAGTACGTCGGATGAATCGGCAGCGTACGGATTACTGACTAGCCTAGTAAATGAATACTCAAAAGGGGGGTGCGGATTGAAAAGTCAAAAGCCAAAATTTTGACTTAGGAACTTTGTTTGAACTAATTTGAAGATAAACATACTGGCTAGTCGGTAATCCGTACGCTGCCGATACAGTGGACGTACTATAAAAAAAAAATATCCGTTTGATGCGAGACGTCCGTTGCGTACGATACCGACCTGTGGACGCTTACCTTAACGCGGTACGTCACAACTGCAAGCGTGATAAACTGTCGACGGCTGCCGTCGACTGCCACCGACACGTGCCGCCGACTGCCACCGACACATGCCGTCGTCTGCCGCCGACGCGTGCCGCCGACACGGCCGTTCGTCTGTAAGCGCTCTAAAGTTCATCATGGCGTCACTATGACGTCACGGTCCTCCAAAAAACAAAACGTCACATCCTGTGATGGCTGTTTGCGATCAAGTAATATTACGGATTAAATATTTACTTTTTATATTATAAAGTTATTGAGTAAAAATATGTCATTTTCGGTAATTCTATAATACAAACTAAAAAAAAACAATAATTTGTATTATATTTTTTTTACTGTCTACAGCAGGGCTTCAAATACCGGTATTTTTTCATAACGTTACTGCTTCAAGGGCATAGATAACGGTATGAAAATTTACCCGGTATTAATAATAACGGTAAAAATTGGAATTTATACCGGTAAATGATATAACGGTAAATAGGATTTATAACGGTAAATATATGTTCTTTGATAACGTTACCTTTTGTAAAATACTTAATTTAATCAGTCAGTTCAGTATGCAGTTTGCACAAAGTTAAACTAGACGTGTCTGGTGACCAGTAGGTAAAGGTATATAGGAAAATGACGTCCAATGAGAATGACATGGTCAGTAGTTCAGTACTCAGTATCTTTGTTCAAATATTACTAATTTATGGTTTGTATAGTAAATTATTGTATTGCTAGTACGTGCGCCATGTGCTGGCTGACGGGCGGACTCTGTTGTTTTGCAACGACGGGGCGGGGCGGGCTTTTTGTCCACGAAGGAATAAAGACCGCGTCTGCCCGTTGATGTTTGCGGCTGCCCTCGCCGCGTATGTACACAAAGCACACGACGGGTGGAGGCAGTCAGTTCAGGAGGTTCGTTCTAGTGGAGATAGAGAGAATAGAGTTAGCTGCCGCCCCGCGCCGTCGCGCCGTCTGCGTATATATATATATATATATATATATATATATATATATATATATATATATATATATATATATATATATATATATATATATATATATATATATTTTATTCAGATCGATCCTGAAGATGACAACGAATCTCAATCCATACTGGCACCACATTAAATAACGAAAAAAAGGAAACTAGGCGCTAGGGCGGCACTTAAAATTTCGGGAATCAAGGAAGTGAAACAACATTACTATTTAAAAATGTATTTATTGCTTTTCGAAGTATTCTCCGCGAAATTTGACACATTTTTCCATACAATGGAACCAATCATTGAAGCAACCATTCCATTTGGAAGTTGGGGTCTCCAAAATGGCCGTTTTGTAGGCGTCCACAACTTCTTCAGGTGATGAAAATCTCTGACCACGCAATTTATTCTTTATTTTAGGGAAAGTATAGAAATCATTACGGCTTAGGTCGGGGCTGTACGGCGGATGGTCTAATAATTCTATGTTTTCTTGCTCTAAAAACTCTTTTGTTCTGTGCGCGGTGTGAGAACTCGCATTGTCGTGATGGAGGATGATGCGACGGTTGCAGTTCTCTTTACGGAGTTCAGAAACAATCGTGCTATTCCAGCGGAATGACAGCGAAGCGGAGCGAAGATTTTGAGCATGGTGATTGGTCAATTCGGCACCGCTAAGCTCCGCTCCGCGTCAGTGGAAACGCGGCATTATGCTCGTGCCCACAAAATGTGAAAGCATTAAGCAGTCACATTTAGATATCTGCTCAATCAAATACCAGAAAAAAACATCGAAATTTTTTGGAAAGATGTGCTGGAAGTGGTTAATAAACACAGTAAATAAAAGATTCAATTTGTTTTATTTATTCGTATTATACATATCCAGATATTGGTTTCTTTTAAATATTTTTAAAATTCAAATCTATCTATTAACAAAATATTCATAATAAATATAAACCTATAACATTGAAGGTCTTGAATATCCCATCCATTAAGAGTGTATAAATTATGTAATATATATATATTTTAAATTATTAATTGTACGCTTATCAGTCATAATAAAAGTTAATAATAAAACTAATGCTTTGTATGTGAACTTAATATTTTTTTATTTAAACCTATGTAACAACCTATTCTCAGTAAATAACCAATGAGATTAGAATTTTCAGTTATTCTTACAAATAAATAATAAGGTTTTTCAGTCACAATAAAAGTATAAAAAACTTAAAAAAAAATTGTTCTATTAACAATTATTTTATTTATTCAAACTATAAGGTATGTTTGAAATATTTTTAAATTTTAAATCTAATCTAATGAATTACCAAAATATACTCTTAATAAATCTTATGGGTTTTTCATTAAGAGTATAATTATAAATTAGGCTTTTATTCTACAAATATAAATAAATATTAAGTATAACTATCAGTCATAATAAAAATTAATATTAATAAAACTTAGAATGATTTATTTGTTTTAATTTTTTTATTTAAATCTATTAATTAACAACCTATTGCTAAATAAAACCTGGAAGACTAAGGTCTTATCACTATCAGTCACAATAAAAGTATAAAAAACTTAGAAGGTTTGGTATATTTTGCATATTTTTACAATTTTAATCCTTATTATTAAACAACATGATAAAACTTAGAAAGTTTTGTACTCTCAACATTTATTTAATTTCTTCATATAAGTATTTATACTCGACACATTTGGATCCAGAGACACCTTCGTATGAAATTTCACTTATTTGTAACATATATGCTTGAGTTACTAGAAAAAACATCTTAACCACTATGTGTGTTTTTATAAATTTCAAGAATTTCCCTCGATTGCTTATAGATCCCATCATCAGATTCAAGTAAAATGCTACTTTATTGACACGATTATAGCTATCATTTTGGTCTAAGTCACTCGTTGTAATAACCACGTGGCCAGCGTCGCATGGCCGCAGAGATCCGCGACATGCGAGTAAATAAGTAAATTTTAATAAAATGCAACTTTATTAACTACGCAACTAGGTAGCATTTAGGAACTACTGGTCCGATTTGAAAATCTATACTAATATTATAAAGCGGAAGAGTTTGTTAGTTTGTTTGTTTGTTTGTTTGTTTGTTTAAACGCGCTAATCTCAGGAACTACTGGTCCGATTTGAAAATCTATACTAATATTATAAAGCGGAAGAGTTTGTTAGTTAGTTTGTTTGTTTGTTTGTTTGTTTGTTTGTTTGTTTGTTTGTTTAAACGCACTAATCTCAGGAACTACTGGTCCGATTTGAAAAATTCTTTCAGTGTTAGATAGTCCATTATCGCGGAAGGCTATAGGCTATATTTTATCACGCTAAGACTAATGAGCGAAGAAATTGAGGAAAATGTGGAAAAAACGGGGGGAAATTATTTGAAAGGGATTATTTGAACGCGCTAATCTCAGGAACTACTGGTCCGATTTGAAAAATTCTTTCAGTGTTAGATAGCCCATTTATCGAGAAAGGCTATATGCTATATTTTATCACGCTAAAACTAATAGGAGCGAAGAAATAGAAGAAAATGTGGAAAAAACGGGGGAAATTATTTGAAAGGGCTTATCTCACGAATAGGGATTGCAAAAAACGGATTTTTAAAAAAATCCGGATTTTCATATTTTGACATGTTCAAATCCGGATTATCCGGAAATACATCAGTGAAGCGCAGATTCATCGACATGAGTATTTCGCTCGTCCTAACCAACAGTACGCAAACTCCATTGACTGATTTACACAAAATCCAACTCGGGGTCTGCCAAAGAGCAATGGAGCGCAGTAACTTGGAAGTAAGTCGTCTCGTCAAAATAAAAAAAATCCATCCAAACAAGAATCACATACTTAAAAGTCAAAACGGCCAAGCTAAAGTGGCACTGGTCGTATTATCCTCATGCATCTAGGCTGGATATCGAGAGAGTGGGTATCTAGGCCTAGGAAAAGATAGCTCGACACTCTTAGAGGCATTTTTTCCCTCCGAGGGCAGATTACTGTAACCCTGATGCCACGACGACCCTCAAGGATCTCTTGTGACTCCCTAATCCTCATTAATTGAACGATGTGGTTGGAATTGGTGCCACTAATTACTTCTTTAGTAGAGTGGGTGAGTTTTTGCTGTGTAGTAGAGTAGGAGAGTCATCAAGGTAAAAACAAAACAAGATAAAAAGGTGTCTCGCCCTTTACCTCGCAGAATCTGCAAGTCGTAATTCTATTAACACTTATTATTTAAAGGTAAGGATTTTTATTTATTTCCTACCCATGGTGAGTATTAATTCTGACAGTTTTTTGTAAAAGCCAGGAATTAGTGCCTTAGAATTTACCAGGCCAGGGGTCTCAGCTCATTGCTGTTTGCTTAGTCTGCGACCCCATTCCTCGAGCACTTGGTTTGTAGTACTGGGAGTTATTCCACAGACCACTTTTGGACCGTATATGAGATTCTCAGCCCCTAGCCTAGCCAGCTCGTCAGCGGTTTCGTTGCCAAAGACGTTACTGTGACCCGGTACCCATACAAGTCAGACATTGTTGTTCCCTTTCAGCATGTTTTACGTATCACTACAATCAACAACCAATTTGGACGAAATTTCTGCTGCAGTCAGTACTTTAAGTGCATCTTGACTGTCAGAGAAGATGAAAATATTTTTATTAAATACGGCCATCTCTTGGCTCTCTAGTGAGCAACCGATGATTGCAAAGCCTAAAACATGGTTGCAAACTCCTTCTTGGAGGCATATCAGCGGTGACGCTGGAGCGAGATAAGTGGAAGATCCTGAGGGAACCTTTGCCCAGCATTTAAATAATATAGGCTATTGTAAAGAATAAATAACTTAAAATAATTATTTAAGCTTTAACTCATCAAGCCCCATACGAGCACCGGTGATTGCGACAACAATGAATACAATAGCATTTCCAAGAATCTGCGATCGAAGGGTCAAATCAACATTTTATTATTTTATAAAATCTTATTATTTTCCTTTAGACAGACTTACAAATCAGAAGATTTTATAGAAAAACATTTAATCAATAGTGACAATATTCTAAAAAGAATTATTGTACATTTCTAATCATTTCTTATCATTAATATTATTAAATAGTAAAATATTGTACTTAAATAAACGGTAGGTCATAAGAAATTAAAAAATGTCGTCCTTTTTTTAAAATAAGATTAAAAAATTTAAATAAACAATTTACAACCGCCAAATAACTAAACAATGCAATGTTGGACATACGAAGTACTGAGTTAGGTACCTATTGACCACGCAAATTTGTAATAGCGCCTTTAAACAAATGTGAATTTGTATGTCAGATATTACACAATACATCTTAATTAATTTTATATTACGTTAAAGCTTCTTTTTCATAATTTTACCAACTATTCTAAAAAACCGAAAATCCGGATTTTCTAATATAAAAATCCGGATTTTTCGTAGCCCTGAAAAATCCGGATTATCCGGATTTTTCGGATTTCGAAGTATCCGGATTGCAATCCCTACTCACGAATTACTAGAGCAATTTTTCCGTTATTTGGGTAAGATAAGAAGTAGACCACGTGAAGGATCATAGGCTATTTTTTGTAGACTGATTTGTCTGTGAAATATCTAATGTACGCGAGCGAAGCCGCGCGGAACGTCTTGTCTTGTATATATAAACAGAAACTTAGTTACTACGGAACCAACGGCGTTAACTACAAATTACTTAACTATAATAATTCTAACTATCCAGTTGAGATTTAGTAATAATATACAACATATCAATATCTAAAACATTATCAGTAGTAAACTAAAAGCTAAAGTACATGATAATTGATAACTTAAGAAATGACGGACTTTCAGTTCAACTTTCAACCAATATTTCGACGGTCCCTACGTATAAAAAGTCATGTCCAAAATAGCAAAAAAAAATTATTGCATCATGCATTTCCGTATATTATGAGACGCATATTCCTACATTATTATTATTTTTCTATCACAAGTAATTCCAAAGATAAAAAGACGTAAATGAGGACAAGTTGGGAGTTGTATTAGATTTTACTGTTGTATATACGGACATCTATACTTACCATCTTGTACCGCGTTGGAAATTACACGCCATTCCGCGTCATGTCGTACATGTCCGTTTCTACCTCTAAGGTAGCGAATTATTTATAGACTTGTTATCATTTACGTTCAGTTATTATGAGACTTTAGTTCTTTTTCAGTGGGACTCGTGGCACAAATTCAATTAATTTCAAACCAATATGAGCATCTGAGTGTTATAAATAATCAGCAACGTGAAATAATAGTTGCAACGGAGGCTGAGGCTTGTTTTCATGATGAACAACTATCTGGACCTTACCGTTATCGATATAGAGCAAAAAAATCGCATTTGTTGTACGAGGCCGGCCCCACAATAGTCATTTATTTTATTTTAATTTTACTATATTTCTTTAAGTATCACCAACAAAAAAACGTAATTTGTGAAAATTTCTACTATTGCGGTTCTTGAGATAAAGCTTGGTGATAGACGAACGGACGACAGATAGAAAGCGAAGTCTGATATGTATTTGTTTAATTATGAATATGAATGTTATTTATTTTATATAAAACAGTATTAAAAACGCTAATAAACTATATAAAATTAATAAAAAACTATTAAGAACACTCCTTGTTCACTTTATAGATGGACTCCCTCTACAACGCGGTATCGCTTGGTTGTAGGGTTGGTGGGCTTGAAAAAAATTCCAGAAAAGCTCATATTAAATAATCTAAAGTGATATCGGTGCATGATTAACCTAGAAATTAAAAAGTTTATGGGCTATTTTTTTTGCTCCAATAGTTTGTAAGATAAGCCTTTTTAAATTATTTTCCCCGTTTTTTTCACATTTTCCCCTGTTTCTTTGCTCCTATTAATTGTAGCATTATAATTTATAGCGTATAGCCTTCCTCGATAAATTAGCTATCTAACACTGAAAGAATTTTCCAAATCGGATAAGTAGTTCCTGAGATTAGGGCGTTCAAACAAACAAATCTCAGCTGTATAATATTAGTATAGAATTGATAAGGTGTTCTGTAGTCAATTTGACAATCGCAAATTGGGATGAAATACTCTTTTCTTCCTGTGAGGAACGTGTTAGACGATTACATCAATGCAGCTCTGTATTCAACGGTAATACTAAAAATTATGACCTTCAGAAAAGCTCAAGAGTCAGTTAAAGCTGAATATAATAATCGACTCAGAAATATATTTTACTGTCCAGACTTGTCCACCGTAGAAGTTACAACGAAACCTCAAAGAATTTACTCATGTAAGATGCAATAAAAGTCTAAGGTCGTGAATGGTCACCTAGGTCTCAAAATTGGAAAAGGAATTGACCTTGCTCAAGTATCCGAAATGACCAAGAAGAAGAAAAAGGCAAAGTATCTGGGCATTCGTTATCTTCGACATGTAAAATATGTTAAAAGTTTTTTTTCTACAGCAGGTATCATTGACAAATTTTCAAAAATATTATATAAAAAATCTAAATCATAGCAACGATGCATTTTGTTACAAATAAAATACAACTTCTTCATCTTCAACATTACTATGTTTATGCTTTACCCTTTAGTAAAACAGAATTAATTAATACATAGATACTAAAATTTGTAGACTTTTTAAAACTAAACAGTTTAATTTATCAAATAATCACATTTTATTAGAATTTTTCATTATGGACCTAAACTAATTGATGACATGTCCTTTTATTCGTTCATTATGACATAGAAAAAACTACTTAAATTAGCAGCGTATAAAAAGATATGTCTGTGTTTTTTAGTTTTTCTTACTCAAGAGACAGAATTTGTATTACTTTTATGTTATAAACTTATAAATTATGACAATACGAATCATTTTATATAGTGCTGAATGAATTTAGGACCTAATATAATATTTTAATTCTTCCAAAGTAAAAACGGACATGTACAACTTAACCGTTATGGGCAGTCTTGAATTGTCACCGTACAAACGGTCATCTTGCAATTTTGGCGAAAATACAGTAAATATTTAAAATTGTGTTATATCATGACAAACGGCCTACATTAAGCTTTACAGATCAACAAAAATAATTGTGTTTATGTTTTATGGTAATCTACAGTAACAGTTTGAATCTTAAAAACGCTCTCCTGAAAACCACTACTTTTGACATGCCTCTTTATATGTAGGGACCGTCGATTTCACCCCCCGCTTAAATACGTCGTATCCATTCATTTTTAATCACTTGCCCAAAAATAAACTTTCATGTTTCTAACTTAAGAAATGACGGACTTTCAAACAAACTTTCAACCCCTATTTCACCCCCTTCGGTGTAAAATGTCCGAAATTCGTTCCTTAGTGGGTATCTACGTCTACTTAATAAAACAACCCTACTCACCAAATTTTGTGGCTGTAACTTTAACAGTTTTTGCTCAGCGATGATGAATGAGTCAGTCAGTCAGGACATGTTATTTTATAAGTATAGATTTACATTTATATTTTATGTATATAATATAATGAGATTTTCTATGACAGAAATGTAATTAAAATTAAATAAATCAACTTTTTAATTGAAACAAATTGCAGCAATAACATTTTCATAGGTCTACCAGAATCTGATGGCAATTTTTGACAGCAGATTTCTAAAAAATATCCTTGATCATAGGATAAATTTTTATAGTTGCATGTTTAACATAGGTCTGTGTGTTTAACACACAGAATCAGCCGCTATAAGAAAAAAAATCATCAAAATGTTTTGTTCTAATTACCCCGGTATTGCTAGTCAATTTACTTTCTCACTTTTTGCCATCAGATTCTGGTAGATCTATACATGAAATTATTCATAATGATCAAAAAATAATTTTTTGATTTTTTTTTTCGATTTTTCTGAGAAGATTTACTATAGTAAATTTTTTTTCACCATCGGAAAGTAGAGATTTCAACGAACAGAAATCATACCAACTTTTTCTAACGTTCTGCAACGATTTTAAATGGGATAAAATATGTCATTAAAAAAAATAACACCCAAATTTTTTTTGGTTAAATGGACTCTCCTAATGATACCTAAGCCCTGGAAAAAAATTGGCAGGAAGGTTTAATTGCACCCTGTATATAGTTTTGGAATTATGAAATATTAGTCCTCCACTCACCACAGCCTTGTGATGCCTTGGAAACATTTCTTAAACACCAGAGAACAGATGACCTAACCTCGAAATTAAGAAAATTTTAAATACGAATTTCTCATAAACGGAGGGTCTCCTGAGGGTGGGAGAGGTACGGGGGGGTTTTCCTCATCCAATCCATCCCTCCTCAACTCATCTCACCACCAAAATCGTTGGGTATGATTCTAAACCTTAGCCATCATTTTTGCTCGACATAATTATAATGGTACGGAACCACAGAAATAAATTAAGAAATCTTGATTTATTTCTGTGTACGGCACCTTTTGTGCGCGAGTCCAACTCGCACTTGGCCGATTTTATAGACACTGACTTAACAAGTCAAGATGGTGCTGCAATTTGTGTAGTCAATAAATGCAGAAAATTATGCAAGGTATGTCCGTATTTATTTACTTGTTTTAATTGTGGCGAATGCGGAGGATGGGCAAAATATGGATAATCATATTTTGTATGTCTTAGTTTAGAGCCAGTCTACATGGCGCGTTGTGTCAGCGTTTCGTCAACGCAGTGCTGCCGTTGCGTTGTTTTACATACAAATAACTAAGGTATACACACGGCGCGCTGCATCGTCGCAACTGCTTCGTAATAACGCTGCGATGGCACAGCGCCCGTGTGGCTGGCTATGTGTTAAAATATTTGCGTTGCGACGACGCAACGCAACTCAACGCGCCGTGTGCACTGGCTCTAAACTAAGACATACAAAATATGGTTATCCATATTTAGCCCATTCCCCGCATTCGCCACAATTAAAACAAGTAAATAAATACGGACATACCTTGCATAATTTTCTGCATTCATTGACTACGCAAATTGCAGCACCATCTTGACTTATTAAGTCAAAGTATCTATATACAGTGTTTTGCTTTTTACGGCCCATTTTTACTCCAAAACAATAACTAGTATTTTTATTATATTTTTTTCTATGTATTAAACTCCTAAAAGTAGGTAAGCACAAATCTCGCAAAAAAAAAACTCTGGTTGTTGAAGAAGAAAAGTTGGGCTACGAGTGAGATTGCTGAATGCTGATTTCGTGCATCTACAAACATTGAACGGAAGGTGTCGCGTCGAACTGGCAACGTCGCAATTCGCATACCAAAAAATACCGGTAAAAATAAAATGTGTCGCGTCGAGCTGGCAACGTCGCATACCAGAAAATATCGATATATTTACCGGTAAAAATACCGGTATTTTATAACGATATTTTTTCGTTATGTTACTATATATCGTTTATAAAAATACCGTTATCTGGCTACCATTATGAAAATAACGGTACGTAACGATATTTTTTCTGGTATTCGATAACGTTATGAAGCCCTGGTCTACAGTGACTACAGCTTGGCAAAAAAGAGTCTGACGCGGTGACAGCTGGAACTAAAAAAATATATTTATGGCAACCTTACAGTACTTGTCAACATCATTGACAAAAGAAACAATTGTTTCTATAATCATTGGTCAACACCAGCACATTATGTGTCAAAAGTGCGTTCAAGCGTGGCGTAGGGTTGCCTGCAATATAAGAAAAGCGCCCTCATTTAATCCACACTCTTTTTTGCCAAGCTGTACACCCCTATCGTTTGGCGAATACATCAAATACGCAAATACAAATAGCCATGTGAAGTGCCACCATTAGGTTTTATTCAAAACCAGAGGATTGAGAAATTATAGTTTTTTTTGGCACTGACACCGGCGGTGTACTTTGCCATATACAAATTATAGATTATGATCAAAATGAAAGTAGGAGAAAAACGTCACTTGTCATAAGTTCTCGGCAAGGTTCTCGGTTACTCTATGGTTCTCGATTTGTTTGTGTAAAATATTTTTTTGTAAATATTGAAATATTATGTTGGCGATAAAGAATTGTTGTGAATTATTGTGATCGTTACAATTTATTGTTCTGCTTACAATACGAAAGAATTAAAATATTTCAAACATGTCGTTCTTCAAAAACGTTACAGCTGGTTTCGCAATTAAAAGTCGCGATACTATTCTCAAAGAGTCCATTATAAATCATTTATCGGAATGCGTAAAAGATATACAATACAATAGCCAGTTCGAAGAAAATTTTCACAGCGTTCTAGGTTCATGCGACTCCACAAATACTTTGTGCATGGCCCTCGAGGCCGTATTTCTTCACGGATTAAAGGATACCTTTTTACGAAAAGCTAAGAATGTGATAACCGGGGATCCAGACTATCGCCCTCAGTCAAGTTTCTGGCCTCTAATTCTCGTTTTATCGCATAGACAAAACGTCGATCAGATATCATCTTTGCCTCAAATCACTACAGAAATCGGACAATGTCGAGCATGGATTAGAATAGCTTTAAACGAGTGTCTCCTTTCCTCCTATATGTCCACTCTACTGAAGAACATACCTGCCATAAAACCATTCTATAATAGAGGTGCATTCGTTTGTGATAATGAAATATTAGAAGTAGCACAGAGGCTCATAGAAGGTCTGGAATCATGTGTACAGTTCAACTTACCAATTAACTCCAGTTTACTGAACCAGTGGCCGGAACAAGTTCTGATGCAAGCAGGTATTTGGGTTCCTACAGTGAGAGTTGCTCCTATCAGCGCCGGGCTGGATATTGCCAGCACTCTTTCCACTGAAGTCAAGCCAAAAGTAGCCACAACACCTACACACTCCACAAAAATAACTGGCCTAGGGAAAATGCTCGCTCTGAACGAAGATGAAGCCCTAAACTTTATTTTATCTAGTAGCCCAAATACAAATTCTAATAAAAACTTTACCCCTGAGAAAACTATAGAAAGCAAATCACAGGACAATAATAAAAACAAAAGTACTACTGTAAATGAGCCTGCCTCTAAAAAGGAAAAAGTAGTGAAAGAAGAGGTGAAACAAGAAAAAGATGAACCTTTTGCACAAACAGCTATTGATGTGGCCGGGACCAGTCATGATGATTCTGATCCTAAGCTTCTGTACTCCTCATCCGTAGACTCTGCTGAGTTTATTGCACCTTCTGATATTGTTGTCACTGGAAATTCATTAATAGGCAAAGGTTGGTCAAATGATGATGAAATGAATACTTCTGTACATTCTAATTCCTCCCATGGAAGCAGCATGATTAAAACCCCGGAGATAAGAAGCCTGTCATCACTCATTGATAATTCCAACCTGTGTGAAGACACAAGTAATGTACCAAACCTAAGGGATATCATGAAAGACATTCACAAAGAACTGAAACTCACTTCTGATGAATACAATGTGACCACTAGAGTTGTAGAGGAAGTGTCAACTTCAGAGGATTCTGCACTCCAGGGTCTGGGTTTTGAAGTGATACCGAGTGCTACAATCAACAACTTCACTCCTGCCGAATTGCAAGCCATGATTAAGCAACTGGGGACTTTGTCAAGGGAAAAAGGATTGGACTATCAGAACTATCAATGCAAAGGATGCCAAGATTTACTCGGAAGCACAGTCTCAAAAGCCAAGGTGTGCGGTTTCACAGGAGAATATTTTTGCTCCAACTGCATGGATGAAAATGTTTTTATTATCCCTGCCCGAGTCATCCACAACTGGGACTTCAAAAGGTACCCTGTTTCTAAGCGATCAGCTTCATTTTTACTTGAGTTCCAACATCATCCTTGGATTGATATGAAAAAACTCAATCCAAAAATATACAGTGGTGTGTCAGACATGGCACACCTGCAGGAATTACGAATACAACTGAACTTCCTCAGAGCCTACATATTCACGTGTCGAGAGCCAGTCATAGAGGAGTTACAGAAGAGGGTATGGCCAAGGGAATACTTGTACGACCATGTCCACCTGTACACAATATCAGATTTAGCACAAATACCCAACAGTTCTTTGGTTTTGCAACTGGAGAAAGTCGTAAACTTCGCCAAATCGCACGTCCTCGACTGCTGGTTATGTAGCCAAAAGGGCTTTATATGTGAAGTTTGCCGGGATCCAAAAATATTGTACCCCTTTGAAACTAGCTCCACATATAGATGCGACGAATGCTCCAGTGTGTTCCACTCAAAATGTCTCAATGAAACCATACCATGCCCAAAGTGTAAGAGAAAGCAGGAACGCACAAATGATTCCTTTATTGATGCGCTACAACCTAAAGTAGTAAAATAATGAAAATTGTAATGACTAATGATATTAATATCAAGGTTTTATAGATATTAGCTGTGGTGCAAATTACTTTAGGCAGAATGTGATTGAAAGAGTAAATAGTCTGAAAAATGAAGGGAAGAAGGTGGTATGTTTAGATAGGAAAAAATAATAAAATATTATCAAAATATTAACTTAAAGGTGGTTATATCCCTATTAATATGAAAACACAAAAAAAGGTTACAGCTTTTTAGTATTTTCTAAGTATAATGTGAGTTTAGGAAGAATGAAGTTTCTGGAATCCCAATCTAGGATAAAATATGAAATATGAATGTATCTGTGGAGCTATGTTATGATATTCTACAGACAATTTGAATAGTTCAAATAAATAATTAATATTTTATTGCCAGAAGACATTCTATCACAAAATATTTGAGCGAGTGTAGGCCGCGCCAAAATTTTAATATCGCGCTGGTCAAAAATGGAAGAGGAAGACGAATATTTAATTTTAGGTATCTTTAGTGGGGTGAGGAATGGTCGGGACGATAGTTAGAACAGTGGTCGGACTGGTGACTGATCATTTTTGTTGCCGGTTTACTTTTTTTTTTTAAACTATTTTACGTTATTGGTAAATTATACACGCATTCGTAGATTGCGGCCTCTAATTTCGCCGAACGATCTTAAAATTATGCGGGGCAAATATCACTTTCTGAACTTACTTTGTATATTATACCAAAATATTATTATTAAGTAATACATGTATGTAATTACTTTAGTGCGAAAAAAAATGATAAAATGCATACTTAATATCTTATAAATAAATTATATTAGAAATAAAAAAAAAATATTATATCATAAACGTAAATAATATATTTATTATTTAATAAATTTTATTTCTTCAAAGTTGTGTTTATGATACAAACCCTATACAAACCCCTGTTTTCTCATTTATGTTTTCAAATTGAAATATGTACAAGTGTAATTAGGATTTAGGACGAAATTTATTATAACATCTTATAATATTTGATTTATACACGAAAATTCATTTTGATCTAAATATAAACAGCTAAATATAGGCAGTTATTACCTAATAATGCATCCAATTTAAATCAGTACAACATCGCTTTTAAGAATTAAGTTTAACACAATATTGAGATAAAATTAATTCAAACAGTGTATATTAATTATAAGTACACGATGTACAAAATAACAATTTTGGCTTGGATAGAGTTTAGTCGTGTGCTTGGATTGTTGTCGCTAAAAGTGTACTTAATACAACACTAATTATAATATCAATCAATACTTGTCCCGTGTCCCGTGAAAGGATATAGGATACTTTTTATCCCGGAAAAATGTAGGGTTTCTGCGCGACAAACAAATTTTGGCGCAACGGAGTTGCGGGCGTCATCTAGTGTATTTATATTTCATACAATCTTTCGTATCTACTTTCGTCGTATTACCTACAGCGCCATCTGGCGAGAAGTAGAAATTAAAAAAGCCCCGAAGTTTTCCATCAATGAGCGAGCTGATCATGAAATATGCCTGAGAACACTGTCGCTCATGTCAGATCTCTGATCCACCAGACACCAGACACACATAAATAGGCCGTATTTATAAATTTATAAATTCTAGGGCCGGCAGCGTCCTAGGTGGCGGCAGATTCGTTCATGCAGCGGCGGAAATAAAGTGGCCTACACTCATAAAATCTTTAAATACGGCACTGTCTAAAACTTATAACACTCAGAGGGGTGTTATAAGTTTGAGTGGTTGGTGAACAGAGGTTCAATCCAGGGGGGTAAAAAGTGTGCTAAACAAAACCTAATCATTAATCAATGCATTTTTTATTACAACCAGCGGGGTTTTATCTTGCGACAACAATGCAATAAGCGACTCGACAATCTTCGTATGCGAAATTATGTTTGAATGCACAAAACAGTAACTGTACATACTTAATAGAAATTAAAAAGTTTATCCTTATAGTTATCTAGTTCTGTTCAAATTTAATATATCACTTAGGTAACTCTGAGCGTCACTGGGTCTAGTCTTTTTATGTTTTGTCGATTTGTTGTGCATTGGCTCATCTATAGAGAACTCTTCTAAACTCTCATCGAGTAGTTTTTCAGGTTCATCTTGATTCTTGGACTTCTTCTTAGATTGATAGCTAAGGGCATCTTTATCGAAATCAAGCGGCACTATACCCAAGTCACCGCTGTATCTATTTTTGGCGACTTGCAAATATTTTTTGCCACGAACCGCTGTCAGTCTTTTATCCTGAAACAAAAATTGTTATTGTTATTGTAGCCGTCACTACAAAGATAGCAAAGTACCTACCATGTAAACAGTCTAGGAAACAAGTATCCATATACTTATACTAAAAGTGTCTATATTATAATATTCAACTAGGGTAACTTGAAAGGGATGTATGTTTAAACTGCTAAACCGATTAAAATGTAATTTTGTATATAATACACGTCGTCCCGGGATAGGACATATTCGTACCACGATTTTTAACTACAAAATGTAGGGTGCTCGGGCGGCAATCATAAGAATTTCTGAGTGTTAACCTCTAACGGAGTTAGAGGCATCGTCCAACTAGGTACATGTTTTAATAACATTCAAAACCAATATCAAATCATATGAACACAATAAACTACAAGTCATTGTCAGTTATAATGTTGTCTGACATTAATTACTTATTATCAGAAACACATTAAGAGATAAAAGTAAACAAAACACAGACACTGCAGTTATTACAGTTCACACTTGTGTTGGGTTCTCATGTTAAAGTAGATAAGGCTTATGCGTTGATCAATTTTCACATAATTAGCAACGATGTCAATACTACGATAATTCTATGATAATTTGTATGCATAATTAATAATTACAGGAGAGCAGCGTTAATTTTATGATACAAAGGCTAAAGAATAATCTATTTCACACGATGGTAAGCATAAAACACTACCCCCCTTACTAATAAACGTTGTATAAGCTTTGAATAGTTATACAGTGTTTTGTTCCTGTCACACAAGTGACATTTTTAATTGGATTGAAGAAGACAAAACACTGTATAACTATTCAAAGCTTATACAGCGTTTATTAGTAAGGGGGTACTACTTTTAGGTTTATTTATACAAAGCTCCTAAGTACGTATAGCATTCTGTTTTGTTTTATAAAAAAAATATATGAAGAACCTTTTTATTAATAAAATTTTAAATTGTATTTGCGTTAGAAAAGTCATTTAGCAGATAAATACAGACAAACTTGTATAATGACTAATCTGGTGTTTAATTGTCCCAGTATTGTAAATATTTTTTAATATCATGGCAAACAACATATTAATTAACTATTAAGGGCAGGTTCTTCCTAAATTAGCAGGTCGATGTCTGTCAGTGCGAATATCGACGTAAATGACATTAAAATAACATTCAATCAGCGCGCCTTGTACGGTGGCGGTTACAACGCTCGCCGCGTCCATGATAGGGCGAAATAGGAGAAAAAACCTTTTTACTTAGATAAAAAATATTATAACTAAACATGTATCCAATCATATCCCTGTAAAATTTAAATAGTAATCGAACTGTCCAAATTATTTTTTGATTGAGTCCCTGTAAGTCCTATAAAACTCAAAATGTTTTTAAAATCGAGGTTGTTTCGGATTTTTTTTTATAGAGTAAAATTATCTGTATTGTGTTTCTAACCAAAAAAGTCACTAGTTAAAAGATGTATCTATACATGTAAGTATATATTTTTTAGTTTTTAAGAATGGCGCTTTCTTTAAAAATTACTCATTCTAGAAACGTGAATTTGGACTAACGTGCCCTTAAAACTACGTTTTGCGCAAAAAGTGTTCAACCTGACCCCAATAACATAAACAGTGTCAGTAGAGAGATTAGCGCAATTGTAAAATACTGATAAGTCACTGGAGGCGTTGGCCTATTCCCTATTAAGATAATATTTTATGGCGCAGTTATATTATGATTTATGGCACTATGCAGAGATTTTGCATTCATAATAAAAACTGGAGAATTTTTAAGTCCTTTTTTCCGGGAAAGGTCTTCCATGTCTTTTTCCGGAACCCAATCTCCATACCCACATGTTCTAATCGGTTTGTGAGTAACTAGGCCTTTGCACCCGTTGTGGATGATTTATACAGTATTTTCAGAGCGAAGTCACCACTCCTCAAATACTGTAGTGCCTGGGACAAGATTTAAATGTCCGTATGGTTGCCCAAGCACATCCGGCATTCTCGCAACAGTCGGCCTAGTCCAGAGGAAAGAACTAGTCAATACGTCTGGGACCAACTATGTGCGGTGTTCCTCACGATGTTTTCCTTCACCGTATGAGCGTCCGTATTATGTACTTGAGATCAGAAAATGTCTCATTGGTACACGACTACACGCAGCTCCACCCGGGATCGAACCTGCACCCTCTACGAGTGCGAACCAAAGGTCTACCCATTAGGCCACGGACGCTTTGTGAATAAAGGAGATAACAAATACAAGACAGATATTTTGGCATAGATTATTGTCGTTATTTTCATGACTATGCGTGTGCTGATTCAGCCAGTCTAATACGAAAACGATCTACTGTTTAAAATTCTATTGTAACAAAAATATGCGATCTGTTCTCTGCTACTTATAGGTAGTTTTGTAAGATACCTATCCCAATCTCACCTGAATGATAAGAACGTTATCTGCCTCTTGAGATGCTTTCGCGCTGCCGAAAATGGAACTCGTCGATAGATCTTCTGACTCACGCTCCTATAACAAACAAAATTATAAATTAACCCACTACTAATAAAAAGGTCGTAGAGTATACAATCCCAAGGCTTCAGTCTAGAAATCAGCGGGATGCGGGGCGGGAGCGGCAGCGGCGCGTTCCATTGTATAAACTATAAGGACTGGTTCCCGAAAACAGCGGCGCGGTGAGCTGCGCGCGGCATACTACACGGCTTATCCATATAAATCTATACATTGGAATGCGCCGCCGCCGCTCCCGCCCCGCCGATTTCGAGACTGCAGCCTTATAGTTGTACAAATGTACAAATGTTCTTTATAGTTGTGTAATGTACTTGTTCACAAGAACGGCCAACAACATACCTTTCGCGGGTGCATAACAAGCGTGACATGGGTGTGTCGCGCGGTGGCGAACGCGCGGAAGGCGGCGACGACGGCGTCCTGCCGCGCGAACCGGTCCTCGCCCGTCGCCGACAGCCCCAGCATGAACTGCACGTTGTCCACTATCACGTGAGAGATGTCGTGCATATAGCGCGCGTGTTCTACCGCCTGAAAGAAAAGAATAAGGTATGTTCCTAAATTCATGTCAGTGTACTAAGTATAGTGTTCGACCGAAGAAGAGATGTTAAATCGAACCCTTCAGCCTTGGTAGTCAATCAAATCTCGTCAAATCTATTGACAACACAGAAGGGCAACTAATAAATATGTCTATGTATCAAACATAGACATATTTATTAGTTGCCCTTCTTTTTGGCCCGGTCAAAGTAGGATAGAGAACAAATTTTTCAAAGCACAAGCGTTTAGCGTTTATTTTAGAGAGTTTAGCCAGAAGAAAGCATTATCCAGAGATGTAAATAAAAAAAATTTAAAATCTTTATTTGCATATAAATTTAGTACAAATTGAGCATTACAATCCCTCAAACTAGGCGCAGCCTGACGCCTGTGCTATGGGGATAATACAGATTTGTTGTTTATTTGTAGCTTTTTCTAGATTACCATTTTGGACTCAAAACCTAAAGTTTAGGATATATGGGATTAATTATAAAATGTAATAATTATATACCTCCATAACAACATTAAGTGGCTGCTGGCCATGGAAGGCGAGGTAGTATATCGGCAGCTTCTGGAAGTCATCGGCGTGCGTGTTGAACTCCTGGAGGTGCTGCTCCAGCGGCACGCCCGCGAACTGCTGCAGCATCGTGCGCGCCAGACGAGAGTTGCGGATCTCGAAACTACCCCACAGGGTTGTCACCTGGAAAGCAATTCAGGGTTTACAGATAGTGCAATCCACGAAGACGCGCCTCACCAATTTTTTGGGTGAGAGGATCGCGGGGTACGGGGAGTTTCACCCGAGCGTCAGTCGCGAACCGTCAGCGGTTCGATGTGCACGAGTAGTACAGTCTATGTTGCAAACATCCAGACTTGAAACGAAAGTATAAACGAAACTATAAACGATTAGGAGGAATAGTGGGGCGCGTCTTCGTGGATTGCACTATCTATAGTAATTATTTGAATGTGGGTTTTGAAAAGCGTTAATCGGTTGTACCATCGAAGAT
Organism: Cyaniris semiargus; assembly: GCA_905187585.1. Lineage (NCBI taxonomy): Eukaryota > Metazoa > Arthropoda > Insecta > Lepidoptera > Lycaenidae > Cyaniris > Cyaniris semiargus. The sequence goes on along the minus strand of LR994554.1, from coordinate 6,385,666 downwards.
ATTGATTCATAGGCAGTTGAGAGACCTACGTCATTTGGTAAAATTATGAATGTGATGTGTCGGAAGTGTTTGACATAATATGCGACTAAATTACGTAGGTCCGCCATCAACCTATGAATCAACTTCTCTGATGGTACTATTCGTCGATACTCGTTATATTAAACAACGTTCTGTAAGAATCGTTGAACATTCACTAGCCAGAAATCTAACTTCTTAAGTTGTTTGTCAGCCTCTCTTGGCCGGAACCAAGTTAGGGTCGTCCAACACACTCGCCGACGGCGAAGTGATACGTTTTGATACGTGACGTCTATTAAGGCTGACATGAAGCAATATTTTTTTAGCATTGCACAGAAATCATGAAGTTTCGCTTATTCTCTTCCTTAATCTGAGATGCACCTGGTGACAGACAGCCACACGAATAAGCAAACAAACAAGCGAAGTCACAGTTATTAGTTCTCGTTTTTGCCTTTTCAACGATGAACGCCTATATGGGGCCTTAAAGGAAGAACAGAAACTAGAAACCACTTTTAACTCACCCCCTGCATGGCGAGGTCTAGGGACATCTCAGCGCAGAGCGTGGTCTTGCCGCAGCCGGTGGGTCCGGTGATGACGGTGAGCTCCCCGCGCCGGTGCCCGCCCAGCAGCCGCGACAACGCCGGGAAACGACGCCATTTTACACCGCGGACCTGTACAGGACAATTTTTAATTTCTCAGACAGAGAGAAAAAGGGTAACGTTTCCCTATTTTAACACGCTTTTATTAGCCAGGGCTGTAGCTTGGGTACGTAACGGAATCTTTGAGCACGATTTTTACCAATCTCCAGATAGTCTAATTAATTCTAAACTTTGCATACGTATGAAGGGCCAATGACAATGCAATAATATGCTTAAAGATAAAAAAAATAATTTCAAAAAAAGCTTGTTTTTTAAAACTATTATTATCTAAATGCAGCACTAGAGCGCATCATGCGGCATAACGCACACGTCACAACGTTGAATGTTTCAACTTCATTAACGCACACATTAGCACATTTCGGCATTGTTCGCCAAGTCGCGTTATGCTCTGCAATTGGAAAACTGGGACCGTCTCTTTCACTTAACGGGTGCAACGCAACGGACGGACAGCAATTATTTCGTATGCAAATGTGAGAGACAAGTAGAAGTAGCATTAGGCCTTACTCAAATTATCTTCTATCCGGCGATTGAAATTTACTTGTCCCTTTTGTGCAATCGGTAAAAAATTATATCGTATGTGCATGTTGATGGTCATCAGAGAAATGTAATCGCGACAGAAACGTTATATTTTACGAGCGTGCGTGCGTACCTTCAGAGAAAATGATTCATAAGCAGACGGCGGGCCTACTTTATTAATTAAGGTTATGTACTCAGTCATGACAAATGTTAATTGTGGCCTGTGTCGTTGGCATAAAGTTAATATACCTAGCGGAATAGAGCAACAATCTCGAGCTGTCAAACGAAAGCGAAATTGGTTTACATCTGCGTGTAAAAATATGTGTACGTATACACTTACACAAGCATGATTGAACATGAATTCTATGAGATTAAATTGTCAACGTGCCGATAAGTGCCGACTGGACGTCAAAAAAAGAGTTCTGCTGTCATGTATCACACGTCTCTTTTTACCACGCAGTGTTACTGATAGTGACATCTCGCTTGCTCAGGCCTTTGTTTCTCTATTCCGCTAGGTATATTAACTTTATGGTCGTTGGCTGGGTTTGACATAACGCGACCAAAATAGTAAGATCCGCCATCTGCCTAATAACACAAAAGTATGTGCTCTGATAAAAGCCTTTATTCAGATCTGCTTTGGGGGCGTCCACAAATTACGTGAGGTGATTTTTAAAATTTTCTGACCCTCCCTCCCCCCATGCTGAGATTTTGTGAGATTTTATTCAACATCCTCCCCCACCCCCCAATCTCACGTGAGATTTTTCAAAATGTCGGTTTCTTACGTAAACGCGTTGGATTGTTTGACAGTCAGTAGCTGTATTAACGTCAAAGTATAAATGAAATTATTTTCTTTCGAACGAATTAGTGAATGATCTTAATCGTATTACGATTAAGCTTACGATTACATCTTAAGCATACGTACAATCTGGATGAAATGGACCAAAATAGTATAATTTTATTTGTAACAATGAGAAAAAAAATAACGTGAGATTTGCCGAGACCCCCCTCTCTCCAACATAAGATTAGATAAGATTTGACTCGACCCCCTCCCCCCCTTAAACACCTCACGTATTATTTGTGGATGCCCCCTTTATTACAATCATATTTTGTGTTTATCCATACTTATATTATAAATACGAAAGTGTGTCTGTCTATCTGTTACCTCTTCACGGCCAAACCGCTAAACCGTTTTGCTGAAATTTGGTATGGAGATACTTTGAGTCCCGGGAAAGGCATAGGATACTTTTTATCCCGGAAAAATGTACGGTTCCCGCGCGATAAACGAATTTTGGCGCAACGGAGTTGCGGGCGTCATTTAGTAAACTATAAATTGTAAGAAAGCAGATCTGAATAAAGGCTTTTATTATTATGTGCTCTGATACTCCCATCTTGCCTTATCAAGGTTAGTGAGTTCAGCGTACACGTCGTCCCTGAGCGAGGCGAAGGTGGTGATGGCGCGGTGCGCGGCGGGCTTCGCTTCCGACACCAGCGTCTTCAGCGACAGGTTCGCCTGAGCAGCCTCCGTCGCCGTCACGAGGCCATCTGTTGGCCTGTCAATAGGAATAGCTAGGTAACATGTCTACCAGAACATTTTTGTTGTACATACTGTGGGAATAAGCGTGGTGACCGCAAAGGAAGATCTTCCGACCGAGCGAGGTGGTACGCTCGGTCAGGCCGAAGCCCACGTGATTCATTTCAGCTATCGTAAATACCGACACACTTAGAAGACTTCGATAGCGCGATGCAGAAATGTGGCTACTGTGGGTACCGCCACAATGCTAAATGGAAATCCATTATTTTTATTCTAAAAGAAAAACAGAAATAAATAATTCAACTCCATTACTATTAACAACCTTTTTATGTCTCAAGCGACAAGTCTTAACTAATTTAGATCATATTTAGTATGGAGAATGGAGATAGTCTAGATTGCGGGAAAGGAGATATGATATTTTTTTTTTTACAAAACGTATGGTTATTGCGCAATAAACCAACTTTTGCGTAAACACTGTTGTAGAGTGTAGACATTCTAGTACCTTATAAACCGACATCTCTGTTCACCCAGCTTTTCGGCCACAGCGCGCATGTTGTTCCAGTCTCCCCAAAGACATAGTCTTTGATGGTTTTCCAGCGTGGGGAGCACCACAGGAGGTAAGCTGCAGTTGTTCAGCCATATAAGGGTTCCTGTAATTAATATGTAATGCCATTTATTGTGATGAAGTTCTCTAATGTAGTTGATATAATATTTAGTCAAGTTGGTTGCCATAATATTATGTTAGAGAGTTGTTTAACCCATCAATCCCCAAGCGGCACCCGGCTGCCGCATAACAATTGAAAATCTATTGTGTCTGCGATTACCACGATTGACGTATTAAAAATTGTACAAAATACTTTTACTTAGTGATTCTTACTTAAATAGATTCTCACTGGAGTACAAAAAAGGAGTATTTTTTTCATATCACAATAAATATGAGACAGTGAATAACAATAAAAGTTGTCAAGTACAAACCTGGCACTTTACTATCAGCTAAACTTAACACATCTTGTATATCAGGTACCAATATAGCTTGATCACTCCTAGCTTTTGTGGCTCTACATTGAAATAGGCCCGCTGTGTGCATTCCACAATACTCCGGCTCATCTTCCAAGCCAGCTTTGACTTTCCGGTACCCAACAACTTTGTCTAGGGAGTTTGTGAGTGGGTAATATAATACTGTGTGATCACTGGAGACTCGAACTTCGGATAATACTTTTGTAGCTTCACTGTAATACTGTAGTAAATATAAAGTTTAGTTAGTACAAGGTATTAACAAAGCTATGTTACTACTCATACAAAATGTTTTAACCTGTTGATTGTGGAAAAACGAGACACAATAGATATTCTATTGTGTCTCAGTCACCGGTGACCGTATGGGGCTTGATGAATTAATAATAAAAAACAATACTTACTGGATATTCAAACAAACGAAAAAGGTTAATAGCTTCACTTTCATTTAAGCTGGATAAGGGAGATGTTTCATCAACAATCTTTTGCCACTTCTTTTGGAACTCATTAGCATCATTTTGTAACTGTTCTATGTACTCCTTGATTGTTCCTTCTAGTTTTCCCTTTTTTATAATTCGTTCCAGAATATTCCAATCCCCATGAATATTACATTTAGGACATAAAAAATTACCTGGAATTATATCATATTATATTTAGTGTCTGACCGAAACTGATTTTTCAGCCGAAACCGAAACCGAACTTTCGGCCTTACTCTCAGTTTCGGCCGAAACTGAAACCGAAACTTGATAAAACATTTAAAATGACGATTATTTACCGAAATTTACTATTACATTTGTTAACACATAAGAAAAAGTGCCAAATTGGATTTTTTACTTTTTGTGAGATTTCTTAAAGTAAATGTTTCAGTACGTATGTGTATTCATGTTCAGTTTTTTCATACGATTCCGAGTTTTTAATGTAATAGAACGAATGATTATTCTAAAAAACAGGAGGAGATGAATGTTATTTCAAGACATTTTCTGTATCCAGGGAAACACGGACATGCAGTCTCACAGACCGCGGTCGAAGTTCAAAATGAAATTACTAAGTAACTACAAGTTTGCGTCACAATTTTTTAGTTCAGAAGACGTTTTGCCACTAAACCTAAGATAACACTAGTCAACACGATTTTTGTGCCTGAGTTCTGTGTACCCAATTCGGGTGTCTTACACTAAATTAATTAGAGAAACAATGATTTTAACTCATAAAGTTTTCTTTTACAGAGACTTTAAAATTTTGAAGAAAACCTGAATTTTCTTCTTTTAGTTATGTATCAAAATTCAAAATAATGTAAAATAATATTAGTATTTTTTTATTTATATCGTTGCTTATACTCCCAAGATAAAATTGAACATATATAATTTAGATTTAAAAATTGATATTTTTTGTATCTAGGTGAGCATACCCCAAACATTATAGCTTGTGTGCTTCGGTATAGGTATGTGGCGCTCCTATTTTTTTCTGGCGTTAAATAGGAAATTTAAAACTATTATTTCATAGGCTTCACCTTGTCTTTTATTTGTTGATGCAACTAACTTTTTAACTGTTATTTCAATAAATTCTCCGCAAATGTAGGTAGCAAAAACTTTTCACGTGTAATTTGTAGAATATGCATAATATGCAGGTTGTATTTTATTTATTGTAGTTAGGCTTAAAAGAATAAAATATATTTATTTATATCATTGCTAACATTCACTAAGAAAGAATTTGAAGGAAAAAATATATTAATTAGGTTTAAAATTTGATATTTTTTTGTATTTAGGTGAGCAAACTTCAATCATACCTTGTAGCATGCCTCTTTAATAAGTACGTGAGATATGTAGCACCCACATTTTTCCTGTTTGTGAAAGGAAGTTTAAAATTTGTTTCAAAGGCTTGATAAATCCTTTTATTTGTCGGTGCAAGTAACTTTTCCGCTCTTACTTTAAAAAATTTTCCTCAAATACAGTAAAAACTTTTTGCGTCTATTTTACACATTTTTGAAGATATCTTTACGCTTTAAAGTACATAAAACTCATAATTTCTCTAAAAATTAAATACGCACAGTAAGTGACAGCGGCAAACTTCCCGTTCCAAATCTGATATCCCCCAATACCGCTTTATCTTGGTCACGACGAGCGTTAGTCTCAAAGAATTAAAAAAAATCTTATATTTTTATTTATCTTCGCCTAGACTATAAAGCAAAATTCCTTTTTTTTTATTATTGCTTCTGGTTAGTTATCAATGCAAATAATCGGATAATAGTCATTAGGTAACAGGCACAAGAAAAAAAATATTTTTTGTCGATTTGTGTAATGAGGGCCGCAAGTATGAAGCTTACGGGGAAGTAGGGTAGATAAGATTCTAGCAGGGTAGGAACGGTCTGTAAGACTGCGCGTCCATAGTTAAAACTTAAAGGTTAATTATTTTAAATATAAATAAAACGCGTGTTAAAATAAAAAGAATGATACGAGATGATTGACTAGAAAAATCTCGCAAGCCATATCTTATAGTCAAACAAAATTATTAAGTAAATAAAGTTCACACACAATATAATTAATTTATCATATCATTTACTTAATCGTTTGTTTGGGAAACATTGTTAAAATACATATTATTATATTAAATAAACGTGCGTTTGTCGTTTAGAAACAAAATTCAACAATATATGTACCTCTAATGTTCGATAAGAATAAGTTTAGACGATTTGATTAAAATAAAACAAAGTACTAATAAAAACAAAATAAATACTCAGTAATTTGGCACTAATTTGCAAAACATAACCACAGAACACGATTAAATGGACGGTGACAGACGGCAAACACGAGTTAACTGCGAAGTTTATCGAACGACGCACGAAAATTCACGAACACTGCAGAGTTTCGGCAGGGCCGAAAGTTTCGGCTATATTTTGGCCGAAACCGAAACTAAGGCCGAAACTAGATTTTTTGGCCGAAACTGGCCGAAACCGAAACCGAAAGTTCGGTCGGTCACTAATTATATTATGTATCAACTATGAACTTTAATGACTACCTATGAAATAAAAAATAATTCTGTATCCTAATATTGGAGGATCAAGGAGAGGTGATGCAAGTCTTGATGGTCGTGAATACAAGCTTTGAAATACTACCTACTTTCACTCACCCGTTATTTTATTGACGTACAACTTATTTTCGGTTTTTTTCTGGTCTTCAGGAATTTGGCATATTGTACACTTCGTCGTTAAAGCTGTAAACCCATCTTGTACTGCAAATCCCTTTTGCCGGAGCAATTTTCGAATATCACTCACAGTTACTTTAGGAATGTCGTTCAAGCCCAAGCTATGAATATATTTTATAATGACACATTTGTAGGAACTTAAATTTTTTGTAACAAGTAACTTATTTAGCCTATTTATTTTTAAACTATGATACATTTTGAAGAGTAAAGCTAGTATAAAAATTGTGTAAACAAGCAAATACCTAACCTCAAAACCTCATTGTTTGTTTTGATTTATGACACTTTGACATTTTTTTTTTGTTAATTCGTCCCGGTCGGGGACAGGCAAAGGGAGCGTTGCCCATACAGCCCGACACTTTGACATTTCAAAAAGAGTACTACTGTCATTAGTCAATGTCACATTTTTAGGGGTCCGTACCCAAAGGGTACAGACGGACAGACAACAAAGTCTTATAGCGTTTTCGGCATCTGGAACTGCCCCGGGACAGGGCAGGCAGGGCAGGCCGAATGGATACGGAAATAGCCGAACAAAACCGATGATCCACGAAGCACGTAGACTTAGTACCAGTGCCATACATAGTTTATATTCTTAATTTTAACTTCGGCTATTTTAGTATCCGTTCGGCCTGCCTGCCCTGCCTGCCCTGCCCCGGGGCAGTTCTAGATGCCGAAAACGCTATAAGACTTTGTTGTCTGTCCGTCTGTCTGTCTGTCTCCAGGCTGTATCTCAAGAACCACTATAGCTAGACTTCTGAAATTTTCACAGATTGTGTATTTTTGTTGCCGCTATAACAACAAATACTAAAAACAAAATAAAACGTATATTTAAGGGGGGCTCCCATACATGATACAAAAAACGTGATTTTTTGAAAATTTCAAGAGTCTATATGTTGCCATTAGGCAACATATAGACTCTTGAAATTTTCACAAAGTCCTTAATTATATGTGTACTTTAATGATTAATAATATTATTAAAATTAAATAAAAATGTAAGGGGGGCTCACGTGCAAAAAACATAATTTTTTGGCTATTTTTGCTCTATAACGGTACGGAACCCTACCTGCGCGAGTCCGACTCGCACTTGGCCGATTTTTTTATTTGATGCAGCAAAAGAAAAAAAAATCCATTTAAAATTTGCTGGGAACAAAACGTCATGCAGACGAAAGACGAGATCGCACTAAACCACACACTAAACTGACTAAAGTGACACTAGAACCACCTCTTCATACGTTATGCGCTCCTGATACTTCATAGTTTATAACAAATGGGCTACCCCAGGAGGTACCGGGCTACAAGAAAAATATTAGTAGTGGGTGGGACGAAAAAACTTAATGCAAACACCTCTTCATACGTTATGTGCTCCTGGTACTTCAATATTAAGGTGGGCTTTCGAAGCGAGCGTCTATAGCGTCAGTGACGCCGCGACTGAAAAATGTATGGTTTTGCGTCAGTGACGACTGACGTCACAGACTCCTCGTAATGTCGCTGTGCTCGACGCCGAACCATACATTTTTAACAGTCGCGGCGTCACTGACGCTATATTGGACGCTATAGACGCTCGCTTCGAAAGGCTATTATAACATCAACAAATGAAAATATTTGAATTTTCTTGAATAACCTTGAAAGTACTGAAATTCTACATTGATCTAGAATTCTAGAACATTTGAAAATTATTTAAAAAAGCTCTAAGATGTAGGCATGCCGTTTATGGGCAATAGGCAACAAGTCAGAAACTCGCGACTTTCAACACAAAAACCTGCGAAGTTGTTCTTTTTAAGGTTCCGTACCCAAAGGGTGAAAACGGGACCCTATTACTAAGACTTCGTTGTCTGTCCGTCTGTCTGTCTCCAGGCTGTATCTCAAGAACCGCTATAGCTAGACTTGAACGAATACTTTTAAACAAAGCATCAAAAAATAAAAACAGGGATACATTGTTAGAAAATTAAAAGTAGACAATAAAAACACAGTTTATAAATAATATCTTATTAATAAAAATAATTACATATTATAGATCACTAATCTTAAAATCTACATTACAATCTAAAAATTGTCCTAGATACATGAAATAATATAAAAAAATTACAAATCCCATTTCACCATTTACACGATAATGGAAATATTAATAACATAAAAATATGACAGAAGCCCAAAATGTTTTTGGCGAAAGCTAATTATTATAATAATTTAATTAATTTAAAATAGCTGACATCTTATAAATCTATTTATAAACCTCTACAAAATATTTAATATGTACTCTTTGATATTGTTAGTATTTTATTATTTAAAAATGAAAATTGACGCTAGCTCCAATACTTAATACATATTTTAAAATGTTTTAATGGAATTAAAATAAATCATACCTCAATATCTACAATAACTAATATTTACAAATTATTAATCTGATCGCATCTCAGTTACATAGGGAATACAGGCAAGGTGAACTTAGAATCTTAAAATTGTTAAACAAACATTTGAACACCAAATAAAATTAGCCAAATCACTCATATATAATTTCAAAATTGTGTTAATTCAAAATAGTTTTTGCGTTAAACGTTTTGCCTTTTGGTATGCATGCAAATCGTGACTGCGTTAATTTTGGTGTTACATATACCGTGCTAGAAAGCGCTTTTAGCCGTAGCACGGAACATTCTATAGTAAGGACTACAGTTACTACAGTTTAAAATTTTGACTGTGTATATAAAGTGTATACGGAGTATTAATTTTAGACTTTAGTAACTGTAAGGGTCAATTCAGACCGCAACGCGACGCGTAGATACATTTCTAAATTTGTATGGATTTGACAGATTTGCAAGACGTCTCACGCAATTGAAATCTGTTAATTCAGTACAAAATTAGAAATGCAGTTACATTCTACGCGTCGCGTTGCGGTATGCATTAACCCTAAATGCCATACCTCACCGCGGCACCGGGACGCTATCGCGACGTGGACAGTGACGTTACCATGGCAACGTCCAAGCAACGTCTGGCGTCTCTACGTCGCGACGTAGAGACGCCAGCCGTTGCGCGTCGCCGCAAAGCGGTGTTTTTCTTACAGTTTAAAAACACCGCCATGGTAACGTCACTGGGCACGTCGCGATGGCATCCCGGTGACGTATGGCTCTAAGTGTCTAAATTTAGTACTAGTAGGGTTGCTGCGGGTACTGGTGCCGCTGTAGATGCTGCACCAGCGGCCCCTGCTGCATGGCGAGCATCTGCCGCATGCGCTGCTGCTGCGCCAGCTGCGGGTACTGCCCACCCTGCGCCGGCGCCATGCTGCGCGGGTACGCGCCGCCGTCGCCCATGCCGCCCATCGTCACGTTCGGCGCTTGCTGCAAGAAGAGTATTGGAGGATTCGAGTTATACGGTTGTGGTAAAGTAGTGAATAAGGTAAATATAAAAAAGGAGTACACCAGGGCCCTGATTCACAATGTGCAATTCGACTCGGATTCAGAAACTTCATCGCGCGGCATCCAACAAACGCTCGCCGGCATTGACTAATGACCGCACGGTAAAGTTTCCTAATCCGTGTCGAACGGGAATCATGAATCGCCCTGCAGTTCTGTTTTCGAACGTATAGCGTGATGCAATATAATTTTAAGTTTTTCAAATCGTGATAGAGCAAGGAAAACATTTTAAGAACAATAACTTCTTGACTCTGTAACTTTAAAGAGTGACAATACGCTAATAATGGTTGTAATTAAAAAATTTGTACCTGAATATACTGTGGTCTGGCGTTCTGCCTTTGTTGAGCTAAGTACGCTTCTTGACTAGTACGACCGCCCATGATGTTCTAGAAAAAAAACCAAACACATTTACTTTAGCGTACTTTTTCGACAAATGTATGCACACATTATGAGCAATTGTCATGTAACATGTCCAATACTCTAAATACCATACATGAACAAGGAATATTTAGACTTGAGGGGTCATCGTTGAGGGCACCACGTTGTGTAGTTTCTAGTGTGCTATTAACCGACAACATAAAAATCCCCACCATTTATTCAGAACGGAAAGTTATTTTCATTCACTGTCTGTCGCATTTCTTTTTTTTTATGAAAAAAAGGCGACAGTATTAGTCTGTTACTTAGTATCGTTAGGGGCAAAAAGACGACGTTTTGACCGCACTTATATTGCACAAACTTCTCTCACCTGTTGGAATGATTGCTGTCCGGGGAATCCGCCCATGGAGTTTCCTCCCTGCGGCCCCATCGAGCCGGACTGGCTGTTCATGCCGCCCATGCCTCCGCCTTGCCCCATTTGCCCCATCTGGCCCATGCCCTGACTCATTTGCCCCATCCCCTGGCCCATTTGCCCCATGCTCTGCCCCATTTGTCCCGACTGGCCGACGCCCTGGCTCATCTGGCCCACATTCTGTCCGATGGAGTTCACACCCTGGCCCATCGGGTTGACTTGCTGTCCAATTTGACCCATTTGATTACTCTGTCCCATACCCTAAAAAAGACAAGTATTATTGCGATATTTTCGTAAGGAGTAGTATTTAAACATTTGAAACTTATTTAGTACATTGTCCTGGCTTTTTAGATAATATAATAATGACACAGAGTTTTAATTGGACCTTTGCATTAAATTTTATGACAACTATCGTAAATTTATACACGTAGATACACTAGAAGAAAAAATGACATTAAGACAATATGTTATAGTAGGGGAGGTAATGCTATTTATTGCAAAGTCATTTCATACCGACCAAATTTTTGTCCAGTAGTAGATTAATATTTAATAATCAACATAATGAGCGTCAGTCGGCGACTGACGCTCATTATGTTGATTATTAAATATTGTGGTGGGTTGTGCATTGAGAGTGTCTCAAAGTTGTCGAAAAAAATTTGCTAAAAGTAATTTTATACCGTATGAAAGTTTGATGGATGATTGTTGAGGTCATGTTTAACCAAAAAATCACCGTCAGCCGTATTGCAGACGGGGGATTCAACGTCAGTCGCGTTACTGAATATGTAAAAAAAATTTGAATATAAAGTAATTTTATACCGTACAAAATTTATACAGGTGAATGTTTCTACTTTGTAAATAATAAAGAAAACCGTCAGTCGTGATTATGACGGTGGAGAAACCGTCAGCCAGCGATATAACCAATAACCATACTTCGAGCTCAATGTATCCTAGGGCGTTGAGTAGACGATACTTCCACCTACAAACATTCAGCTGACGGCGATTTTCGTTTGAATTAACTATAAAATTGTCTCACATAGCAATTTTATTCGGTAAATAATTAATTCGATAATCAATATATTTTGTGAGGAAGAATTATATAGATTTTACTTGTAAAGCGCCATCTGTTGTTATATACTAAAACTAAAATAACACCTACCGAACCTAAACGTCTATAATCTAGATATGAACCTTTATTGGGTGCGAATTGAGATCTTTCACTGACCTCCATTATACAAGTACGCTGGACCTATGATACCCACTTTTTTGTGCCTATTTGAAGCGGAATCAGCACCCCCAGTGAGAGGGAAGAGAACTAAATTTGACGTAACTTGGAAATGGCCGCTTAATCGTTATTGGTTGTCATCACTAGTATTAGTTCCAAATACTCCCATTACTGCTATCAGCGCCAATATGGCGACTTTCAAACGTCATTTTTACGTCAAATCATAGACAAATATATTTGGTCAATGGTCAAATTTAGTTCCTATCACTCCCATTGGGGGAGCTGATTCCGCTTCAAATAGGCACAAAAAATTGCTGTCATTTCAAAGGGTATCATTTGTCCAGCGTACTTGTATAATGGAGGTCAGTGGGATCTTTATAATGTCAATACAATATGATTCCCAACAACAACTTTGAGATACTCTCAATTTTTATTCCACCCATACTGAAGTAGCTGACGATCAAAACGCTTATGTATTAATCATAAAGTTAATATACCTAGCGGAATAGAGAAACAAAGGCCTGAGCAAGCGAGATGTCACTATCAGTAACACTGCGTGGTAAAAAGAGACGCGTGATTTGAGGTGTACGAACTGTTTTTTCATCTGTTTGACAGTCTGTCTGACCGTGTCGGCACGTTGTCAATTTAAGCTTTCAGAAAAATTGAAATTTTTAAGTAAAATAGTGAATAATTTTGAGAAATACTGCTCTAGAAACATGGTTACTTGTTCAGTGATTGATTGTGGTACAACACAACGTAAAAACCTGGACGAATATTCATTTTACAGGTGAATTATTCTACATCGACAGGACCTAATTTTAAGTTTATTTTTGCCAATTCCCTACGAGTTATTGGTATTGATTTTAATAATTCGCTTCTAACATAACTTGACTAGCCATGGTGTACAATTTAAGGATATTTTGTGTAAACAATTTTGATCTATTTTACACTAGGGCTGCATCAGGTTATCGATAAGTAGTATCGATATGAATATATTTTTTTAGTTATACTAATTATCTAGGAATGTTGACATCAGAACATAACCTATCCGTAGTTTATTATTAGTTTATATTAATATACTATCATAATTCATACATAATTTATCGTTTTTTACGGTTCCGCACCCAAAGGGTGAAAACGGGACCCTACTACTAAGACTTCGTTGTCTGTCCGTCTATCCGTCTGTCCGTCCGTCCGTTTGTCCGTCCGTCCGTCCATCCGTCCGTCCGTCCGTCCGTCCGTCCGTCTGTCTGTCTCCAGGCTGTATCTCAAGAACCGCTATAGTAATAGAATTCTGAAATTTCCACAGATGTAATGTCATTCTACATCCAATATGGCTGCTCATCCAAGATAGGGGAATAGTTATTTTTAAAGCAATTTTGCAATATGGACATCAAATAAAAGGGCTCATTGAGAGTGAATTGAAAAGTAATAATAGGGTCTAGTCAAGTCGTGTCGCGTCGTGATGTGACGTGACGTACCTAACCTGTCGTGTGACGTGTCGTATCATGGTCAGTAATCTAGATATTCTTCCACACATCATAAATATTTGTATGAATAAACGAACCGATTTGTTTGCCTTGTATCGTACTATGCCATGAATCATAGTTATGGTTTTACAAAACAAAAATCTTTTAAAATTTTAGAAAAGTTTTTTTTAGTTTAGTTTTTATGTGTCTCCGCATATTGATTTAAATTAAAAAAGTATGATATATTATGTTAAAAAAAGAAAGTAATAAGTAACAGTAATAGCCATTTTTTTTTTGATATAGATCAAGATAAAGCCTAGGCGCACTGTGTCATCCTACGTTTACAGAGACATTGTACCACCAGAGTTAGCCACATGTATAGTGTATACCGTCGTCATCGCATTCTACGTCCTCACCAACGCTGCCAGAACTGTCTTCACCATCGGCCTCCTTTCCAACTAGAATTGATATCAAGAGAAAAGAAGCTTAATATATCTAAATGCACTAAGTTACAGGATAAATTAAAAAAGAAGCAGCTACTTATTCGAAATCTAAGGGCATAAAATAAACGCACAAAAAATAAAGTTATAACAACAATCAGGTGATCAGTCTGCATTGTACTAACCAAACTTGGAAATAACATGTTTCCAACGCGGGAATCGAACCCACGACCTCCGAGTCAAGAGCTGCGCTCTAAACCACTGGACCACGGAGGCGTGATCATCAATTGGTATTCTAACTGTTGCTTCTCAATACATTTTGGATAACGTAATATATTTATTACTTATGTTAGAAAAAATATAAGTAAATTTAAAGCTAAAAGTGACATTCACTGTAGGTACACCAGAAATAAGCACAAGCTAGATTTGCCAGTGATCAGACTTAGTAAAGTCAGTAAATCTTTTAAATGTCAATGTGCCTTTACAATTATAACATCCCAGAAAACGTTCAAAATCTTTCCATTAATACATTTACAAAAGTAGTCATAGAACGTTTGTGTGCCAAATCCTATAATTATAAGGTCTAAGGGTCAGGCCACAACACTGCGTTGCGGCGTCGCATCGCAAAAACAACCTTAGAAAAGCAATGTAGTTTTTCGCAATGCGACGTCGCAACGCAGTGTGGCCTGGCCCAATGATTTTATAAACGATTTTTGTACTACAAAAATTTTTAATGATATTTTATCCCATTTTTTTTTCGAATTACAACTTACAAGATGTATGTAGGTACATCACTAACACGCACACGTAAACATAATTGTATACACAGATGTAAATCAATTTTGGTGTCGTTTGACAGCTCGGGATTGTTTCTCTATTCCGCTAGGTATATTAACATTATGGTATTAATAGAATACTATTATTGTTACGATTTTCGCTCGGTATGAAATGACTTTTCAAAATGAGCACCACCTCCCCTACTATTATGGCAGAGTGTGTATTTTGCTATTAGATAAATTTGTTTTCAGGTTTTATAAAACAATAAATATATATTTATTTATTATATGTATATATTATAATCTATTATATATATATATATATATATATATATATATATATATATATATATATATATATATATATATATATATAAGTCCATGGCGTGATGGACTACAATTAATTAAAATTAATAATATTATTTCAATTATCCTTGGTGCGAAAAATCTAAATAATAAAATAACAAAAAAAGGATATGGGCGAACAGCCCATAGACGGCCCCAATTTTATTAATAAAAAAAAAAGGTTTCATGAATTACAAGTCCAATGGAATGTTATTTTAGGCTGTGACTACGAATCCCGCGCTACGAGTGTTAATTAAAAATGAACTAATCATATCACCTGATTCATCATCTGCTGCTGTCCGCCCTGCATCATCTGCTGTCCGTAGCCGTACCCCTGCTGCATGCCGCCGTACTGTCCGCCAAACATCTGTCCGCTCATGCCGCTCATCTGTCCGCTCATCTGGTTCCCGCCCATTTGCCCGCTGCTCATCTGGTTGCCGCCCATCTGCCCGCTGCTCATCTGGTTACCGCCCATCTGACCGGGACCCATTTGGACTCCGCCCATCTGGCCCATCGGACCCATGCCGCCCATGCCACCCATCGGATTCATTTGACTAGAATAAGGCAGTGTTGAGTTTAAAAATTCCATGAAAAGTATGTTACAATGAATTGGTTTTAGTTGTATAAAAATATGATTTTTTATTTGCTGCTAACGACTTGATTAGTGGCATTACTATCAGGCTCAATGCATATTTGGGAGTCAATTTCATCGCAATTCAAAGTGTATCTCCAATCTACATTCAATTAACAGGACACCTTTACAATCGATTCTCATATTACAAAAATTTGGCTACAGGGCGTGCATATTTTACATATACGAGCAAAATAATAATTATACTCACTTAGGCTGCATTTGTCCCATCTGGTTGGGCTGCATCTGTCGCATGCCTTGTCGCGGGAACGCCGGCCCGCGCGGGTGCGGCGCGCCTGGGTAGCCGCCGCCCTGAAACAAACACTTGTCGTTACTACGTACGGAAGATTTTAGATGGGACATTTAATTAAGAGTAACTTATTAGTAACGATTAGTAACGATCGAGTCTGCGGCTCATAAAAAGTCTGCATGGCGCGCATAAAGTCGTTCGCAGATTTTTCATAGACTAAACGCACACGACGCACGACGCACATCTTCGATCATTCTGTCCGCTGAACTGTAAGGATGTATAGACGCTATAAAAATCGTGCAGAGATCGCGAGTATTATTTCGTACTTGAAGTACAGAAAAAAAAGAAAAAATAGAAAATTTTGGGTACATCCTATAATTTCGAAAAGATTACTGAAGGGACAGTTCCATATAAAACATTCAATTCTGAAACAACATCCGGATAAATTTACGTCAACGATGTCAAAACAGGAGCTGAACATACAACTACATTACAGCACACTTCTTCCCTCAATTTTCTTTTTAAATGTCTATTATGATATTCTGCCTTAGAAGTATTGATCATCGTTACATCGATCTTTGGTGCCATGGCAATAGATTGCGTACGTTACGTCACTACAAATGCAGATTGCAGACTAAAAGTGTGCGCCGTCTGCGTTAGCGCGTGTTGAAGCAAACGTTCAATTTTTTTCGCACACTTTTTGTGCGGCGCGGTGCGGTCTGCCCGAATTACACGGATGTCTGCGCAGCACCTAAGAAACGGAGGAAATCAAAGAAATTTAAACCACAAATTATTTGATTGTGACTAAATAATGACATAGTTAATAAATTTATTAAGTACGGAAGTACGGACGCATAAATGAATTCTAGTGACGAGAAAAAGTCGGTGATCTATGGATAATGATTTCCGTTTTACTACAGTTTCAAAATTTGCCGCGTGGTTTGGTCAACCAAATTATCTAGTCTCGGTGTAACTACGAATTATTGTGAATAATAATAATTTTAAATTTATGAATCAAAAGTAGACAGTTGTAGTTACCTGCATCTGGTTCATCTGCTGGAAGGGTCCGCGCTGCCGCAGCATGTTGCTGAGAGCCTGCTTTGACTGCGTGTTCGCGGGGGGTGCTACGCCGCGCGGGTTCACACCTGATTGTATAGATTTAAATTTTAAAAAACATTAAGAAGCAAGAATAGAATTTTGCCTAAACAGTAAACTTCTTTTATTTTTTGTTTAGTTTCGGCAATTCTTTACTTATTAGTAATATTATAAATTGATAAAGTTAATAATTTGCACGTCTATATCTAATATATAAAATTCTCCTGTAACAGTATTTGTGCGCGAACTCCTCCAAAACGTCTCAACCGATTTTAATGAAATTTTGTATATAATTCGTTAGGCCTGAGAAAAGGTTTTTATCTACTTTTTATATTGATACTAGAAATAATTTATATGGCAAAACAACGTTTGCCGAATGCCGGGTCAGCTAGTATTAATAATAATTTAGACAAAGTTTATCTTTCGTTTGACTTTTTTAAGTATTTTTAGACCTCTTGGACAATGCAAAAGAGCTTGATAGTCAGAATTAGATGATCCTTTGTGAAAGTCTTACCTTGCTGGTAGTAGTTCTGCCCAGGCGGCGGGAACCACTGCTGCTGCTGCTGCATGAACTGCGGCTGCTGCGCCGCCACGCCGCCCGCCGCGCCCAGACCGTTCGTCTGCAAACAGTGTATATCGTCTCACTCGCACGTATACGAACGCCACGCGTGCGCGAGAGGGACAGCGTGAGTTACAGGGAAATTAGTTTTTTAAATGATGCGAATATGCCTTCAGATGTTTATGGAAATCTACGATTGAAAAAACACGACCATAATACAAAACGCAAGAGTACGTACTCTTGTAAAAAGTTTAGAAGTTCAAAACGCAAATTAATGCTCTATTAATTTATTACTACGTGTTTAAATAAATTAGAAACTTCAGTGAGGAACTACAATTTTACTTACCGGCGTGGTTGGTTTTGGTTTCTTCGCTATGTTGTTCTTCATCTTGCAAGACATCTTACGTCCTTTGCTGGAACCAGGACTGGAATCTAGATCTCCACTATCCTAAACGAGTAAGTAAAAAATAATAAACAATTTATGCAAGGGATCATCCATAAAGTACGTCACACGATTTTCATAATTTTTAGACCCCCGATCCCCCCTTGTTACATGTAACCACATTTGTGAGCCCCTCGGTCCTCTCCCTAGTGTGACGTCACAAATTGGCAATTTTACAACTTAGGAACTTTCTTGTCACACCATGTCTCACTTTGTCGACCCCCTCCCCCCCTTTAGGTGTGACATACTTTATGCATAAACTCTAAAGAGAAAAGGTAGTTAATGATAAGTTTTTATTTCCTCTAGAAAAAAAAATTTACAAACGACGTATCTATCAAAACATAAATAAAAATTTGTTACTTGTTTACTGTCGTTGTTGTCTAAATCCTCAGGCGGCAGAGGCAGGGGTTCCAAATAATAACTCAGCGGTTTCACCATACTATGCGTGTGGTATTTCAGTAGCCTGCGAAGCAGTAGTCAGGGTAATTTGTGTTGAAGAGTTTATTGATTAAAATATTATTATAATATCTTGTCGAATACTAATTTTTTATATTAATAAATTCATTGGCAAATGACCACCACCCACCCAACCACCTAGAGATTACGTTTAGGCCGCGTTTCCATTGACGCGGAACTGGGCGAAGAGGAGCGGTGAAAAGTGGTCAATGTTTTCACTCAAGCGGAGCGGAGTGGAGTGGAATGGAGCGGAGCATACTTTTGGAATTGATTGAATGAGGCACTGCGCGCGAGTCACGCACCGCCCCGCTCCGCACCGCTGTCCTCCGCTCTCCACCCCAATGCTCGTTGTCCTCCGCACCGCATCGCCTCGCTGTATTTTTAGTATAAATATCCGCTCAGCTATGCTCCACCCCGCTCGTGCTGTTTCCATTGAAGCGGAGAGCGGAGATTTCGAGCATAGTGATTGGTCAATTCGGGCACCGCTAAGCTCCTCTCTGCCCCGCTCCGCGTTAGTGGAAACGCACCCTAAAAATTACATAGCCCGAACAAACAACGTAAAGTTGATTTATAGGCAAATGGTGGATCCATTTGCCTATAAATCAACTTTTCTGATAGTAATATGCTGTTCTACAAGGTGTAACAAAACTAAGTGACACTTTAGGGTTTGTAAGTGTCCCTTATCTTGAGTTCACTGTGAACTTCCACTGCTACTTAGCAGCGCTGAAAAAAACTTTTTTTTTGTGATTTATATGGGCAAGTGCCCGGGCGTCAGAAATTTTCCCATACAAAAGTTACTCTTTCAGCCATGCTACTTTCACAGCGAACTCAATACAGGAAACTCATACACACCCTAAAGTATTATCGCTTAGTTTTGTTACACCTTGTATAGATAGAGAACACATACATTATAGTCAGCATAAGAAATAGTTCAAAACTCATAAGTCATTTTCAACAAAGGTCATACCTATGAGCATTCTCGTACGTGAGCGGTTTTCTCTCGATCTTGGTCGCGGCGAACCACGCCCAGCTCAGCGGCGCCGGGTTCCGCCCGCCCTCCACCAGCTCCCAGCTCGACACGCGCTGCTTTTCCGTCAGACGTAGACCCTGTGGTGGAGATAATAGATTTCAGTTTCGAAGGTGTTTCATGTAGATTTGAAATAAAAATGCATATATTATGTCTAACATAGCAGTACACGAAGACGTCGGTCTTACCTTCTACTACATTTTGAATTTCTTTTCGTGGTTTCCAATACGCATGCGAGAAGTTTAAGCAAAAATATTTACCTGTTTCTTGTCGCTGTCAAACTCTGTGATCTTGTTTCCCTTTTGGTCCACAATACACCCGAGCGGCTCGCACGCTATCACCTGTGCCAAAGAAAAACCAAGATTAACTAAATGGAGCATACGTTTACTCTCACGAAAAAGCATTATTATTTGTATAATGTTATCTAATAATAAATGTTATTTAATAGACACTTGACGCAACATCAAGTGTCTATTAAATAACATTTATTACACTCATTTACTACATGATAACACTACCGTATGTCTTTTTCTGGAACTCAATGGATCCCAAATACCAAATTTCGTCACAATTAGCTCGATGATTAAAAGGGTAATCGACACACCATAATAATAATATTAATATTATGCATTTACCTCAATAATCGTGTTCTTGGACAGCGGCAGCAGCTGTCGCACGGACTGCACGCTCGGACCGTGCCGATCTCCGATCTCTTTCTTCAACTTCTTCATGAGATTCTGGTAGTGCTTCCTGTTGTTGTCGTCCCCCCCCTCAGCCAGCGTCGAGTGTATCAGAGTGGCAAGCATGTCGATCAAAGTCGTGTACAAGTTGCTGTGACACAGACTATAATAAATTTATTGTAGACGAGCAGACCTCGGACCCGTCTACGCAGCGAGTCGTTTGTAGTCCGAGAGCCAGAGGATCTTTCTACAGTCTATTCGCGTTAAGGCGGTAAATGTCAAAAAGTAATTCGTACATGTGGCTTACTGTAGGGTAAAACCCGGATAGTTGCTTCGGTTTACTTTAGTATATTGGTATATGTAAATTATTCTACTTTATAATTTTAATATCACGAGTCAGTTTTGGATTTTGTATTTATATGCATTGCAGATTGAGTTACTATGATTTTTTTATTTCTACAATAGAAAATATATTATTCTGTAACTATAAAAAGCATCCATATCAATAAAAGAAAGCTTCTCTTACCTTTAGTACTTTTACTGACTTCTTAACCCGAATAGGCTTGGGCGATTCTGGCTCGCGAATTATGCGTACGAATGAGTTATGAGTGAATGTTACGTGAGTACGTGACCTCGACTCGCTGTGTAGATTATTGAAACACACACCATGGAACAGAGTTGAGTTAGAAGCGACGACACATGATGACCGAACTGGTATCTGAGTGAAAAAGTTGTTAACCTGTTTTCTTTTTTTTTGACAGAGCATTGTTATTATGGCCACACCAAAATGGCAATTGGTAGATGGAGCAAAAATAACCCATGTTGAATATGAGCTTTACGTCTTACCAAGTATTTTTATATCTTTGTTGTCCGTTCAAAGACCACTTTAAAGTAATTAAAATTGTAATCAGCAATAATTTTAAAATTTTACATAATCTCAAGAGAATAATATTATGTAAATAAGCTATATTATAATCACCACTGATCTACGGAAAAATAACATTTATGTAACTTTTAACACCTGGAATTAAGTAAAAGATCAATCCCATTTCATTTAGTAAGAACTGGCCAAGAAGTGTAAACTTTTTGACATATAATCCGACCCGACTTCTCAAATCTCAACTCAAGAGTCAACGTTTCTGACATATACCGAATCAAAATGTTTGTCAAATAATTTTAATACCGCTTTTTACGAATAATAAAAACTAAGGTAACGTAACTCCCATACTTCAATCGTTTTGAATTTGGTTCCTTTTCGCACACTAAAATATGGCAATAGCAACGAAACACTAACACTCAAATTTACAAAATAAAGCCGTTAACATTAATTGTCACTTCTATATTATTTACACAAAATTGTGTACAATTTGCGAAAACAAAATTGCGAATACATGCATAAAGTATGCATGTATTCGGGTCACATTTTGTAGTGGACAATTTTTTTTGACACAGTTACTCTTCCTTAGTTTTTATTATACGTAGACCGCTTTTAAATTTCCCTCGTTCTCTTACCTATTATTATACGCGTCGATGACCTGATGAGCGAGTAGCTGCGTGAGTAACACCGCCCAATCGGACGTCAGCTGGTAGGAGCGTCTGATGGCGTCGAACATGCCGCCCGCGAGCGAGAACCGCAGGCGGAGCGCGCACGGCGCCGCCTCCTCCGCCCACTCGGTCCCGCCCCCGCGCTCGCCTTCTCGCGCGTGAGTTAGATAGTGCTGTAGTTGCGCGTGGATGGAGCTGAGCAAGCTCTCCTGTAATATAATTTGTTGTTGAATAATTTAGTAGGGGTAAATAGGGATATAGGGTAAGTCAGGAGTGTCACAACAAAATCAGTTGTATGATTTGATTTTTTAATTTATTATAACTTGATCTATTATATTACAGCAAGTACACGTTGTTAATAGTGCAATTGCCATTTTTCACAAATCACAATCATTTTTATACAAAAACGAACATTACCCAGCACTAATAAATTATGATTAATTCTATGTGATTTTCATAAAGGTTCTTCGTGAGCACTAGCTCACCTTTTGATCATCCTGGTTCCTCAGACAAGTCAGCACTAGCGACAGAAGCGGCTCGTTGGCGAGTCTCACCGCGGCGCCGCACGAACAGCCGCTCGGCGCGCTCATGCCGCGCTTGCCGCCCGCGCCGCCGCCTACTGATCTGTACGAGTGAGGGAGATAGAATTAGTGCCATAGAAGAAAACATGATCTCACTGTCAGTCAGCATCAACGTATTCATTATGGAGCGCTAATTGAAACCTTAGCTATGACGGGCGCTATGGATGAGTATGTAGATAAGGACGGAGGTTTGTTACACTTTAAGTAAAAGCTTATGAAGGGAAGGATTCTTACGGACTTTTTACTATTTAGGAATAAGAAATAAATATATATTTACAATAATGTGTATTATTCTAAAGCTTTACCATTCAGTAATTTTTTCCTTAAAAAGTAGTTAAGCATCAACCCTAACATACATATGCATTCACAATATTATAAGTAATTTCAAACATACCCCTTGTAACTGGGGCTCTGATGGCTCTTGCAATCGCGGTGGGAGCCGCCGCCGCTGCTGTTGTTGCCACACCCGCCGTTACACCCCGCACCCCAACCATTCTCTAAAATCTACAAACAGGAAACTGTCGTATAAGCCGACTACACAACTTATATGGCCTGTATTATCCAGGCTTAATAAGGTCAGTAGTTTAAGATCTACAGTGAAACAAACATATAATTTACCCATACAAACCTAAACTGCTAAAATTATTATCAATTCTCTTGGCTTTGTAATCAACTAAAAAACAACACACGTCTTTTAAATTAGTTTCAATAAAATAAAATAAACAAGTAATTCATAATGCTTTATACAATAAGCAATTTCGGACCTGTATGTCAAGTCGTAACAGATAAAATTATCGGACCGATATTATGTTTTGTCGGTACATATAAAATTAACGTTCCGATATCCTTATCATTATAAGTAGAACCCACCTGTCCGGCCTGCTTGAGCACGCGTCCCTGCACGGCGGGCGGTAGCTTGGTGACCAGCGGCGCCACCAGCCACACAGACTCCGACCACTTGCTCGTGCTCACCACGCCGCGCTCAGTGCCCATACTGAGAATATTGCAGAAAAAAAAACATTACACATAGTAAAACCGATGTTTCTATGATCATTTACAATTTAAAATCGTGACGCTTCTGTCTTGAGACTAATGTCCAGACGCGACTTTGAAATTATAAAAAATAAAATAAAAGGTCTTTATTTCAGGCATAAATGTACCCGTAGAATACACTTATACTTCCAATGTCTCTTAGATGCGATAGCTTTTAGGCCCGTATTTTTGGTCAGTACTTAAG
The DNA here is from genome assembly GCA_905187585.1 of Cyaniris semiargus. Taxonomy (NCBI): domain Eukaryota; kingdom Metazoa; phylum Arthropoda; class Insecta; order Lepidoptera; family Lycaenidae; genus Cyaniris; species Cyaniris semiargus. Next base: position 6,361,790 of record LR994554.1, on the reverse strand, counting down.
ATGCGACCCGGTCTCAAGACGCGGTTCGGCTCTGTGATTGGTCCAAATTTTGACAGTCAACCAATCACAGAGCCTGAACCGTGTCTTGAGACCGAGATGCATCTTGAGTACTAACCAAAAATACGGGACCTAGAAAGAGATGTGTCAATGTTTGATTTTTAATAAATATCTACATGTCAAAGTGCTCTTGTTGAAACAGCCGATTCTTTTTACGAGTAGGAAAGCTGCCGCCCTTGATAACCACCACACCACATAATATATTTAAGGACAGGTTCTAAAGCATCATCATACCGGTCGCGGTCGGGCGGCGGCGGTGCAGGTTGCTGGAAGACGTTGATGACGGCGCGCGCGACCGTGTCCAGCCACGCGCTCAGCTCCGCCGACCCCGGCGGGTACTGCAGGAACATCAGCTGCAGGTCCATCCACGACATGCGCAGCGACCACTGCTCAAGGTTCTAGAAGCATTATAGTTTTATTACGAAAGTTAGAGATAGACCGCACTAGGCGTACGCACGCCGACGCGTGAAACATATAGTCACGGGCAACAAATGCGGACAATACCAATCTATGCCCAGACCGCATGCGATAGCGATATGATACATTTTACAGTAGACTCGTACAGTAGTTAATTTATATTCTTCATTCTAGACAGTCGGATACAACGCACGTTCACAAAAGCGTCACTTACCTACACTACTCTATGACTAAACTGTACAGTTTTAGCTTTACGGTGACTTAATATGTATAAGCTCTGCCTGTAGTGTACGTAACTTATTACGAGCTGTTTGACGCCATATTTGTTTTGGTGACTACTAGCGCCGCAGTGGGAAAAAAATGAAATACGTTCAATTACCTGGCTGATTTCATGTCCGCTATCTTCAAAGGGCTATGTTTCACATCGCTAACTAGTTGAACGTTGAGTGACCGTCGTTCAATCAACGTTCGCCCGAGTCATTCAATGAATGCGCTAGTCATTCAATCAAATCGCAGATTGAACTAGATGACTGCGACATATATACGTCAAAGTATACGTCAAATATTAAAATGAAATTTTCTGACATTTTAAAGTGACTTTTTACGGATGTATATTGTATAAGAAACTGTAATTACCTCTAGGAGTCGTGTTATCATGGTCTTCTGGTCGAGATCGGGGTGTGTGTGGCTGGCCGAGTCCGGGTAGCATATCATGTGCAACAATCTGTAAAAAAAGTTACTTAACGGTTAAATAGGAGATAAACTATTAATAAGGAAGGTATATCTGCAGCTTAAATATGAACAAAAAATTTTCTCACAAATAGTGTAGGCAATTATGTCCTGAAGAATTGACATTGAAAAGACATTTCTGAAAATATGGACGAGGATGTCCACTGTGCAACACCTACTCCTTTGAGCAGACGGCTTTTGTCTTATGAGGATAAGTTTCGAAATTCTACCTTTGAGCCTGCCTCGGAGACAGCGCCGAGTCCAGCAGCATATCCTGCTGGTACAGTTCCTCGGGGTTCTGAAGACACTTCTGCAGCACCCACTCCTCGGAGCAGATCTCCGCGGCTACCCGGCGAGCCAGCGAGGACAAGGATTGGTGCGATGAGTCCAGCAAGGTCGAACCGACCCCGCCGCTACCCCTACAGAGTTCATTAAATTGAAAGATGATGATATGATGATAAAAGGAAAATCGTCGCTTAAGTAACAATACCGCGTAAGTCAAATTTGGAAAGTTTTTAGGGGAGACAAAAAATTTCGTATTTCATAAGAAATCATTTGAAATGAAGTATCAAATGATTTCTTATGAAATACGAAGTTTTTTGTCTCTCCTGAAAACTTTCCTTTCAATTTTTCAAAAAAAAATGAAAATGATTATTTTTCATTTAAAACATTTCCTTAAATTTTATTAAAAATATTTCATTTAAAATGATGTCTTGATGAAATACGATGTTTATTGTCTCTCCTGAAAACTTGACTTACGCAGTATTGTTACCTAAGCGACAAATTGTGAATTTGATAAATAATAATTTACATTGCTTTTATAGTGTAATTGCTTTTAAGTTGTAAAAATCTGCTATGCGAACAGCGCTGTGAAGTTAGATTATAGTGGTATACCAAAGAGTAACCTCTATTACGTCTCTTTTAAGTTAACATTAATTGAATTGTAAATTAGTAAATGATTAGCATTTTTTAATTACTCATTGAAAGGTAATACTTTAAAAAGCATAACAGTACCGCTATATGTAGGTATGTATAAACTGAGAATTGAGCGGGATTTAATCCTACTTATATAATCATTACATAACCATTAAACATATATACGACATAAAATTAGCACATTAATAACACATAACCAATTGGTTGGTGATTTCCACACATGTAACACGTTTATGAAAGTTAATAATGTACTGGTAACAGGGTAAAATGATCTCATGTCCGATTGATTGCTTGTTCTGTCGCACAATGATCGCAAGGACTTTCGATCATCGATACATCTAGTTGGCGATCAGACATTTTTGTATAACTATAGTCCGGTCACGGATCACATAGAATATCGTTCATTGGCCGACTTCCGGAATATGGTATCCACAAAATTTAATTGATTTTTTTTAAGTAATAATTTTATAGAAGTATATCCATTGGATAGCTAAAACAATGTTACCCTGACTTGGAAGAAAATTAATAGACAAGGACAATAACACAAAGATATCTAAATATATCACAAATATTAAAACAATACAACCATTTATACCCCTTTGATAAAATAATACAAAAGGTGATGAAAACGAAGTGGGAGACAGAAAGCAATGGTGATCATTTTGGCCCAGTAGTCCGAAGCGTACAGTTTCATGAAGATAAGATTCGACAATAGATCTTTTATATAATGACGTAAGTAATAAAATAAGAAATATCCATACCAAGTTTATAGCGCTTACTATTTAAAAGGCTTGCTAGACTTAGCATATTTGCAGCTTCTTTTCATTTTGCTGCTGTAGAAATACATTTTTTAGAACTTGAAACAACATTATTAAAGAAAATCAGTAAAACTTAGTACGGTTGATAAATATGTAACCTTGAATTATTTTGAGCTACTTATCTCTTTTATTGCGTATGAACTTAAGAAAGTTTCTATAGGTAGGCGTAAGGTTGATATATAGCATAGTTTTTGGGTCCGTGAAAACCATATCATATTTAAAAAAAACCCTATGGCGCGACCAGACTTAAAATGCGGGCCGTTCATAAAGCAGGATATTGAAATGATAAATTATGTACAACGAAAAAGTTCTAGAAAATTCCCTCGTCATAATATAGGGCGGGTACGGGTACTATACAAAGAAGACGATGCATGGTTGAAAATGTTTTTGAAAATTAGTCACCAGATTATGTACATACATGATTTATGTGAGTGGCAAAGCTCTTAAATGCCTTTTTATATTAGTGACAAATTCAAGAGTCAGTTCACGAATGACTATTATTTTTTGGAAAAGAACAAGGGGCATTTTTGTATGGAAGCCGTACCCAAGCAGTAGCACATCCACACATATATCAAATGAAAGGGCTTAAAAAGCTAAACATTTTATTGTATGACGTAAAATCTCTAAACCATGGGAAAAAGAAGTTAACGAGGGTAGAAGTTAAAAATAAATCACAAAAAATACCCTGTATTATTGCATCAATTTATAGTGTTGCTGATAAGGAGTCATTTCTGGAAAGTAATCGTATATGGCAAACTTGAGGAAAATATTGTATTTTATTATTTTACCATTCGCTAGTATTGCTAATTAAAAACAATTTCTCCAAGGTGATAATATACAGTAAAATCCAGGAAAGGATAGATTTTTAAAGTTTTATTGTTTTCTCATGCATATTCTTACAACATGACACAATTTACTAAAATACAACACTTTTCTCAAGTTTGCCATTTACGATTACTTTCCAGAAATGATTCCTTACCAGCAAAACTACAAATTATTGCAATATAAGGGTGGTTTTTTTTTTGCGATTTTTTCTTATCTTCTACCCTCGTTAACTTTTTTCTCCCATGGTTTAGAGATTTTCCGTCATACAATAAAATGTTCAACTTTTCAAGCTCTTAATTCATTTGGTATAATTATGTCTCAAAGTGCAACATTAGTGGGTACGAAATGCCCCTCCTTCTTTGGGTTAAGTCATTTTTGCACTGACAGGAGGTAGGGCGGTGAGATGACAAACACATCGGTGATTCTATGGAGGTATGTGGATGTGCATAACTCATAAAATCAAAATAACAAACCTAGGAGTTCTATGGCCCCCACTCTCAGTATCTACCATCCTATGAATAAAACAATATTTTGTAAATATATAAACAATATCAATAATTTAGGTATATCAAAAAGAATTTATTACATCTAGAAATAATTATTGTGTATTTTTCTACACTTAAGGACGCTATCACATTTTTTCACAAATATCAGCGATTTTCAGATACCATTTTAAAGAATTAGGAGTCACACTGCGAGGATATTTTGGTTTCAAATGAAAGATAATATATTCATCTCCACGTCTATACCATAAAATTTTTATAGCCGCATACAAAATTTTCACATAAATACGTTTTAACCATCACAATAATCGCAAAAGATTAAAAAAATGGGGTATGATTAGGTACCAGTATATAGTAAATACACTGAACTAAGGAAAATAAATATACAAAAAAGTTGTTGCTTATTTAGTCCCCTGTACAAATAGCTAAATATTTTATATAAAAATAAATAACATTTCCATTTATAAGAAAAATAAGAAACGCTCTCAAATTTCTTCATACATTTTCGCCCTATCAAGAACGCGGCGAGCGTCGTAACCGCCACTGTACAAGGCGCGCTGATATGAATGTTATTTTAATGTCCTTAACGTCGATATTCGTACTGACAGACATCGACCTGCTAATTTTTATGTGATAGCGTCCTTAATACTTCAAATTCACAATTGATGTTATCGCATATACGACGATTTTAAACACCTGTAAATACGTTTTTAGGCCCACCGTCATTTTAAAGCCCAAAAACTGTTGGCCATTGTAGCACGCTCAGCATAGTCGCTATAAAAGCGTTTCTTTCTACAGCAAAGACGAAGTGACAATATGACTAAAGAAATCTGTCAGTTTGTCTCTAAAATCTGTCTGTGTGTCTTTTGCATTTCTATTGCAGCCACGATAAGTCTGCTGATACTATATCTATTCAAAAATCTTAAACATATTTTAAATTCAACATTCTCCATCAACTTACGTTATAAGATCTAGCTGCGAGTCGCTGGGCGCGGTGTCGCTTGTGCCCAATATGTGTGACAGTTCGCTCGACTTCTTGCCCATTGGCTTGCCTCCATCTCGGGCCGTTAGTTCGCCGATAACTGTAAAATAGAGAGAAAATTAATGTATAAATACTAATTACTAAAATTTATATATGCAGGAAGTTAGTAAGATCGAATATTCGATGCGTTTTATGCTGGATTCATGATAAATTACATCAAAAGCCTATAAGTATCCAACCAACTATCCCCACTTTTATTTAAAAAAAAAAGACACACACACTGTGAGTCTGTGTAATATTTTTTTTTTCTTGTCACAAAACTTAAGGTCAAAATGGATAATAGGACAATTTGGACCTTTTTATAAACGGGTATAATAATAATATCTATGGACGCTTCACACCATGTCAGTCTGGCCCCGTGCTAAGTACCTGAAGGACTTGTGTTACAGGTACCAGACAACGGTAATATATTTAATACTTTTATACTATACATATATTTAAGATTTTTATTATATCATACACATATTTAATACACATCCAGACCCGGGAACATTGAAAACTTTTTGTTCCGTCGGCGGGATTCGAACCCGCGACCCCCGGCTTGAGCTGCCACATCACGGAGCTAAAACAAAGAGGAGGTGTCGTAATCAAATTTCCTTAAGAAACGACGCGTGACAATTTGCGGGGTGAGGGGGTGTCAAGCTCCGCCCACTTATCAATATTTCATCTATCGGCTAAAAGCAAAACTACTAGCTTAGGTCGATGTTGATGTTACTACGTAGTTCAGCTATCTTACACTAGATGTCAAAATTCTTGAATATTATGGGACGTACTCAGAACTTTAAAAAAATATGTATATTAATTATAATAAGTTCAATAAATAAAATCGGTCAAAATACTATATTTTGACCGATTTTTTATGTAAAATAAGGGGACAAACGAGTAAACGGGTCACCTGATGGAAAGCAACTTCCGTCGCCCATGGACACTCGCAACATCAGAAGAGCTGCAGGTGCGTTGCCGGCTTTTTAAGAGGTAATAGGGTAGGAGGGGTAGGGATGGTAATAGGGTAGGGGAGGGTAGGAAATGGAATAGGGTAGGGGATTGAATTGACATAACCCGACTAACTGACGTAGGTCTGCAGCTGCCAACTGCGGCATATGGGCTATGAATCAATTTCTTCGATGGTACATGAAAGATGATAATCCACGCGCGATCAGAATAGGATCGCAATGACACTTTTGTTTGCTAAAAAAGTAGCGTTAGCAAAAATATTCTGATAACATAAATTTATAGGTAAGTAATCGACCAATTCTGTACATTAAAGGTATTACCGTGTTTTTGGTCAACCCCGTGGCAGCTTAAACTCTTTCAGTTAAGTACTTACTTTATTTTTCTATTTTTGAGCGAATCCAAAATTTTCACGAAAAAGATTTGTGGTAATATTTTATCAATGATGAATGTGATTCAGCTATTATTTTATTAATCAATTACTATAATAATATCACATATTACCTATTATTATAACAAAAAAATTAAAACAAAAACTTAAAAGAAATGTCCGCAAATAAAAACGTTTTTGTTTGTCGGCCCTACGGGCTACGGCTGGCCAAATGTTAGCCGCGCGCGTCAACATTAGCAAACAAAACTGTCATTGCTACAGAACACACTTTTAATGTGTTCTGTGGTCATTGCGATATTTAATAAAATAATTTAATTCTAAATACGGCCCTGGATATTTGTTACGTTCAAAAGAGTTATCCTAGATGACGACAGATGGCGCTTTATAAGTAATATGATAATAAAAGCTATATAAGTACGGTTTTAGCTATTAAATGTGTTTAAGACAAAGTGTATAACGGTTTTCAGTATTCAAGTATGATATTTGCAATAAACTTATGCAAAATTATACGCATTTACGTATGTATTATCTTTCAAAGCTCTGGCCATCTAGTGTCAAGTAGTATAATTAACGTGTTGTTGTGAAATGTTCTAGAACTTTTATATTTAAATTACATTTAAAATTATTTCCAAATTGAATGTGATGTTATTTATGTTATCAGAACGTCTGTCTGAGTGTTTTCGACATTGTAGAATACAATAATTCATCCTTTCCTTGTTAAAAACGCAAAAAACACAGATTTATACGCGTAAGTCTCGTTACGTATGCACCTGACAAACGCTGAAAGTGTACTGACTTAAGCCCCGCCCACAATGATGACGTCAGGACCTAGTTGAAAATCACAGTGCACAGTTGCTTAGGCCAACTCCTCTTTGTTTTAGCTCCGTGTGCCACATACTCAACCATTGAGCCACAGAGGTCGTCAGGTATATCTCTAGAATGTCAATATTCCGGTTTTTCCAGTATACACTCACTGAGCATAGCCTTGAGCGTGGCGAGCTCGGCGCCGATGCCGATGTTCTTGTGAGCGGCGGCGAGCAGGTGGCGGTTGCACGACAGCCGCACGCCCGCGCACGCGCCGCCAGGGCCAGGCGACGTAGACACGCTGTATAGACCTGAGTTAATGAGCCGAGTATACTTACTGAGCATAGCCTTGAGCGTGGCGAGCACGGCGCCGATGCCGATGTTCTTGTGAGCGGCGGCGAGCAGGTGGCGGTCGCACGACAGCCGCACGCCCGCGCACGCGCCGCCAGGGCCAGGCGACGTAGACACGCTGTATAGACCTGAGTGGGCGTGGCAAACAATGTTAAATAAATAAATAACAAATATAATAGACTATCCCAACTAGCAAAATTTGGTCTTACAGGTGTCTATACCTATATAATATAAATTTACATCTACGACTTTCAAAAAGTGTATCATGATACCCATTTTGAATAAAAATATGTTTTATTTATTTATTTATAATTAAAACTTGAGAGGTGTCAAGGGACACCCGGATGGAACGAAGTTATAAAAAAACGCCATCTAGTTGACGCCTAGGAATACTACCGACACTTTTGTGGAATTGTAATAAAATTTATTTAAACGTCCGGTAGATGTCGCTGTTTATTCTCAAAAACGCCATCTATTTGACGCCAAGGAATACTATCAACGCCCTCTGCCCCTACAGCGCAGGAACTAATAAAAATATTGTGTCGTTACAACTTTTTCCGTCTAGCCTCCTTTCGCAACGCGCGATAAGGAACTTCGTTCCAATAATCAAAATGGAAGGACATGTCACAGAACGTTGTTAGTCAATAATTCAATATAAAGTTTTGCACCTCGTCTCACATTATTAATAACTTCTCTACTAAAGAAGTTAACATCTGAAACATTATACCGAACACCGAACGAGCGCTGTTTTGACGACACGTGAGTCGCAGATTTTTTTTGTTTTCATACACATACACAGCTCACAAAATTACGCTCGTGTGAACAAACTCTAACTTTCTTATAAAACTGAGTTCAGTATCAAAATTCTGCTTATTAAAAATTACGCTCGATTGGCTTGCACTACAGCCACCTTCTTTTTGAAGTCGGTTAAAAATCGTTACAATATATCGAAGTCACAATACCTGGTTGCGGTGTATCAACAGTCTTGAACAGTCGCAGTAGCAGATGGCAGGAGAGGCGCGCGCCGGCCTCGGGCGATGGGGCGTTGGGCGTGGCCCCGCCCCCGCACGCCTTCACCAGCGACGGTAAAGCCGCGTGACGTACGAAGTCCTCAAGAGAGAAGCAGTGCCGGGCTGGACATAGGTAGTAAAAACTATATTTTATAACTGTTGTAAAAAGTTTAATATTATTTTTGGATTCTATTTGGCCTACATGTAAAAAAAGCACAGTGTTACCGGCTATAGGATAGGGCAAAGTTCAACTTTCATATTGCTTCTTGCTGCTGAGTTTTAAAGTGTGTGGTTTATAGTGTTGTCTGTCAGTGATATAGGTTTATACAATATCAAGTTATAGCTCGACCAGATTTAAAACTATAGTCAAAACTATTTAAGCCTAAAGATAGTGGCTGAAGGTATACGCAACTAAAGTACGTATGTATACGTGTTTGCGTGATTCAACAGCGCTGCATCATAATTCATATCCTATGTCTGGTAGGCTCTTTACGTACCGACTAGTATACACGTGAAGACGGCGAGCGCGTCGTGCGCGGCGGCGTCGTGCAGGTCCCGGTGCAGCAGCAGGTCGGGGTAGAGCGGGGAGAAGGGGGCGTGCGCGCCGCACAGCGCCACCAGCGCGCCCAGCCACTCCGCCGCCAGCGCGCTGCACCACGCCGTCATCTCCGCGCACGCCACGCCCAGCTCGTTCACTCTTTAATAAATATGTAAATTTCGCGTACAGTACAATATTTTTGTATGGGGCGGGAATAAAAAACTGTCAGCTGCGTCGCTACAACATCCTTATAATTGATTTTATGGCGTGTGTCCAAAATTAGAACGAACGCCGCCATATAGACGTGTCAATTGGGAAACAGTTTTATAAACTTTTTGCATGTGGTAAAATAACGTAAATAATATTCTATTTTCTGGTTTTTCATTTGAATAAGGGGCCTGCGTAGACAAAATTGAATAAACTCACCTGTCGTTGTCAACTTCTCGACATACTGCCAACATAGCAGAGCAAACAAAGCTATACCGATTAGCCGGTGACTCCGCTACTTGACGAGCCCATGCGATCTCTATTTTTCCTGAGTAAAGAAATAAAACATAGTGTCTATGTATTGTAAAATTAGAATTATGCAAAATAATATGAAACATGAGGTTAAGATGTTACCTTTCCGAGGATTCGTGAAAAATTCACTTAGAAATTGGGGATTGTATGTATAGTTTGATGGCGTCGGTTGAAGCGGCGCGTACAGCGCCTGCCTGTAACAAAAGACAATCATAAAATAGCGAAATTAATACATAGCACAAGTAACTATACAACAAACTTGAAATAACGGGCCCCTCTCTCGTATTTAAAGTATGATATCTCTAATTTACATTAACTGGAATGCCTCATTTTAATTTAGACAAGCTTTAAAAATTTTTTGATACTTGATCTTCAGGTTGACTACTCGACGAGGCAGAGCTGAACGTCACGCCTCACGGCATTATCAACCTTACTCACTTGATCTTAGGGTACGCATTGGCGAAGGTGTCGGCGTGTGGCGCGTGGAATAGATGCGCGGCGGCTTTATACAGGTCGTGTAGGTGTGCGAGCACGCAGCGCTCCGCCGAGCTGCAGTCGCCCGGGTTGACTACACACTTTACTAGGCGACAGAGCTGCTCGAACGCGGTTGACGTTTGTTCCACGCACACTGACAACAAACATATTCGATGATTAATATTTTAAATATAAATAGATCTTACATGTCCTTATTTGACGTAAATGTAGTTGACTGAAATGGAGAATAACATTAAGTTATAACAATAGAACAGGACAGAAATTGATGCTCGTGTCAAAACAACGTTGATATGAGCAAATATTTTTATGAAAAAAAAAAAAAAAACTGTCGCAATAGTGTTATTTTTTAAAGTCAACACAGTATTTTAACCGTAATTTCAAACTTATAGATAACACAATATTATACATAACAACTTACACAACAGACATGAGTGGTATCGCCGCAGCGCGCCGACCGTGTACAGCGCAAGCGCGGACGTGTACGCTCGCGGCGCCGCAAGCCCGCTGCTGAGTGCGCCGCGAGTTATCAACGCCGCTTCCACTTCGGATAACTCTTTGAGTATCTGTTAAAATATAAGTGATTATGTAAAAACATAACAAATTAATTTTTGAACTATAAAAATAATAAAATTTTTAGCCCCTTACTAATAGAAACTCTAAATATTTAAGGTCCGCTGTCTGTCATATAAAGTCAGTAATATGCCAAAAAAAATCAAGCAGTCCATGTTTATTAGTTGTTCCCGAAAGTCTTTTTTAAAATAAGAAACATTTTTTTAACCCCCGACCAAAAAGAGGGGTGTTATAAGTTTGACGTGTCTGTCTGTCTGTCTGTGGCATCGTAGCATCAAAACGGGTGGACCGATTTTGATCCACTTTTTTTGTTTGAAAGCTGACATGATCGAGAGTGTTCTTAGCTATAGTTCATCATCATCAGCCTGCTCATTGCTGTAATATCACGGTTTATCTGGTTCGTGATAGGCCGATTAGCAATTTGCAGTCGTTTGATGGGTTTTATAATTTGCATTCTGGTTCGTGATACTTATGAATATATACATATTAATGGAAAGTTGACCCTGGTGCTGCAGAATCACCTGGTAATCAATAGGACACCCAACTCCTCACCAACTTAGAGCAGAGGTTTCGTGTTTGGGCTCATTTTAATTGCGACAGCCAATAAGACGTAGATAAGCAGTAAATATTTGCATGCTGCTGCTGCAGCATCACCTGGATTGTATAAGAGCCGAGCTCCGTATGAACCCAGGGTGGAGGTTTCATGTTTGGACTCATATTGACGGCCTCATCCAAGAGGATATTTGTAGATCGTATTCATTGGGATATGATCCTGTTGATAGGAACAGTTCTGCACTATAACTAACACAAGTTTAAAAAGCATAAAATTAAATTAAATTAAGAAATTTAAAAAAACCCCTGCCAAACAACTTTAAAAAGTATTAAAATAATATTTACTGACTTTAAGTTTAAATAATTCCTAAGTGTAAATTAATATTTTAGTCCATAATTGTTGTCAAGGTGTGTCGGGGGACCGCTAATGTAGATGTTTGATTTCACATAACATTATAGTTTAAAGGTCAGTTCACAGCGAACTGAATCGAGACAATCAGCGATACAAAATGCAAGTCGCTGTTGTCGTAGTTAATTAACTTGGCGGTCCCCCGACACACCGTGACAACAATTATGGACTAAAATATTACTTTACACTTAGGAATTATTTAAACTTAAAGTCAGTAAATATTATTTTAATACATTTTAAAGTTGTTTGGCGGGGGTTTTTTAAATTTCTTAATTTAATTAAATATTTAATTTTTTAAACTTAACAATACCCAAATCTTACCTGTATGCACGTCTCTATAAGTCCGTTAACGTTGAGTGCTATTTCGAGCAGGTCAAGCGCGAACGCGACGTGGTCGGGCTGGGGGAGGTACGTGGTCGCGCCCGCCGCGTACGCCGCGAGCGCCTCGCACACCGCCGCGCCCACCGCCCATGACACCGCGCCTTGTTCGTACATCGACATCGCCTGCGAATAGATCACTTATCATTTTGATTTTTAAAAGTGTACAGAATACTTTATATTTGTTGTTTGTTTATATTATATCATGCCTACTCATTTTGTTTAAATATCTTTAATATAAAGAACGAAAGAGACATCTTGATTCTTAATCAGTTGTTTCTAAAACTGGCAATAAAGAAGCCAATAGAGTTTAAGAAGTGTATTACATAGTAAAGGAACTCACATGAAACTTTTGTGTCACTGCTTCAAAATTGAATTCGCTGCGAGAGTGTTTCTTTATCTTCCCACCCTCCGCCACGTCGATTGAAAACTTTTTGGAGAATAGTTTGCATATTTCTGCAAAAAAGTCACATAAGTGTTCCAAAATGAAGGTATATTTGAGAAAAACTTTTTTATTAAATTCTAAAAACATCGTTAATATTTTTATGTGTCCACAAAACAAGTATGACGTCATACCTTTGATCATCTTCTTGACGGCGTGTTTAGCTTCATCTCGCTGTCGACCGACGCCGTACAGCAGGATGTGACGCTGGTTGGCGTCGTGAGGGGCGTGGTCGGGCTCGGCCGGGGGAAGGGGGAAGTGCAGCGTGTAGTGGTAGTGGCGGGAGGTGGAGCGCGGCGCAGATGTGGTGCCGCCCGCGCTGCTTGATGACCGTACGCCTGGACAAAATATACCGTGCCTATAACTGATATATTTATAACTAGATTTTCCCACAACTAAGTTGTTTCTAATAATTCAGTTTCAGTTCGGCAGACTTCGGCACGGTGTTTGTGTGCGTGCGACTAGTAGTGATGAGCAAAACAAGACTCAGACAGTCTTGGTTTTGGTATTTCTAGTACAATATTGGTCTTGGACTTGGTCAAATCTGCCTGATCTCGGTCTTGGATTTGGTTTTTTTAGTTTTAGGATCGTCTTGGTCTCGGCATTGCTTTTTTGCAAGACCAAGACTGAGGCTGCAAGACCGATTTTGCTCATCACTAGCGACTAGACGTATGCGAATTATAATTACTTACGTTGATAAAAAAAATGCTATGCAATAGCTTTACCGCGGCAGTCCCCGTGTGCCACACGTATTTATTCATTGTCTTTTTCTAAGATTTAAAGAATCTGCATAATTAATAAATTCAAAACTTTACCTGGCACTGACATTGGTCCCATTCCCATTGATTGCATACTCGTAATGCTCATTCCACTGGTCATCATGGGAGAAGCGACACTGTAAATAAAGTGTTTAACATTAGTTTGTATAATGCGCTTATAGTGAAAATAATATACATTTGAATTACAACCTCCCAACTGTGAACTGTCCAAAAGTAAGAAAGATAATGATGATGAATGATTAAACAAAAAATGTCATAGATAAAAATCAATTCATCTGCTTCGATATAACTTTTTGTTTCCGTCAAGGATTTAAAAATGATTTTTTTCTACAAAAGTACCATCGAGGACATCGATTCCTAGGCAGTTGACGGACCTACGTCAGTTAGTCGGCTTATGTCAATTCAATGTTAGCTGTGATCGGTCTGATGGGTTTGAATCACTGACCTCCATTATACAAGTACGCTGGACTTATGATACCCACCTGCTTTTTGTGCCTATTTGAAGCGGAATCAGCGCCCCCAATGCGGGGGAAGAGAACTAAATCTGACGTAACTTGCAAATGGCCGCTTAATCGTTATTGGTTGTCATCACTAGTATTAGTTCCAAGTACTCTCACTACTGCTATCAGCGCCAATATGGCGACTTTCAAACGCCATTTTTACGTCAGATTTAGTTCTCTTACCCGCATTGGGGGCGCTGATTCCGCTTCAAAAAGGCACAAAAAATAGCTGTCATTTCAAAGGGTATCATAAGTCCAGCGTACTTGTATAATGGAGTTCGGTGGTTTGAATTAACGCGACTAAATTACTTAGGTCCACCATACGCCTAGGAATCAACTTCTCTGATAGTACTATCGAGTAAATTGATTCCTAGGCAGTTGACAGACCGACGTCGTTTGGTCATGTCAATTCAATGTTAAGTCGGCTGGGTTAGACATAACGCGACCAAATTACTTAGGTCCGCCATCTGCCTAGGAATCAACTTCTGATAGTACATACCTATGCGACGATTCCCCTGGGTCTTTGGGACTGTCGGGCGCGTCCATGGAGTTCTGCTGGTCCTCCTTGATGTGCTGCAGCAGCTTGTCCAGGTCGTCATCTATTTTCGAGTCGTCCAGATCCATGCGAACGTTCTCCTAAACACAGTTATTTACTATACATAAACAGATTTTACTTGCACTATACTACACTACACTTGCACTATTATATGCATTTACATATTATTATTTTTTTTACAAGAAGGAAAAGAATACATATAAAGTTAAAAACTTGAGAGGTGTCAAGGGACACCCGGATGAAACGAAGTTATAAAAAAAAAACGTCATCTAGTTGACGCCCAGGAATACTAACAACGACACTTTTGTGGAATTGTAATAAAATTTATTTAAACGTCCGGTAGATGTCGCCGTTTATTCTCAAAAACGCCATCTAGTTGACGCCCAGGAATAGTATCAACGCCCTCTGCCCCTACAGCGCAAGAACTAATAGAAATGTGTCGTTATAACTTTTTCCGTCTAGCCCCCTTTCGCAACGCGCGATAAGGAACTTCGTTCTAAAAATTACAATAGGCATGATGACTATTTTTTTTCTTATTGGTAATTGAAAGACCTCTCAAAATTAGAAACATCGGTGAAAGAATGACTTTGAACTAAGCTTAAAAATTCACCAAGATATGACAATTCAAACATCTCATAAAATAGACCTGCCCGAAATGCTCCATACAAAATGCTAATCGATTATGACGTCACCGTAGTGTAGCTTGTAGGCATCGCGGGCGAACTTTTTTCGATAGCTATATTAATTATTGCGTTTATGAAAGTGGTTTTATAAGTGAGAGAGCCATGCTTCGGCACGAATGGGCCGGCTCGACCGGAGAAATACCACGTTCTCACAGAAAACCGGCGTGAAACAGCGCTTGCGCTGTGTTTCGCCGAGTGAGTGAGTTTACCGGAGGTCCAATCCCCTACCCTATTCCCTTCCCTACCCTCCCCTATTCCCTTCCCTTCCCATCCCTACCCTCCCCTATTCCCTCTTAAAAGGCCGGCAACGCACTTGCAGCTCTTCTGATGCTCCGAGTGTCCATGGGCGACGGAAGTTGCTTTCCATCAGGTGACCCGTTTGCTCGTTTGCCCCCTTATTTCATAAAAAAAAACAAAAGTTGCTTTAAATTACATAAGTTATTGAATGGTATACAAATAAAAAAAAAAAATTGAAAAAAAAATCGAATTGAACATCCAACTTTGAAGGTGCATAACAAAAAAAAATACAAAAGTTATCAAGCTGAAATTTTGGAAACACTTATTTTTTACCGTTATTTCTTTATTTTATTATCAAAATTCGAAACTCTTTGACCTTGTCATCATCCCTATTATAGTAATAAAGCCCCAAATAAATGTTGACTGAGCACAGTTTTTGGGACGTGACCAGATTATAATATGTGTCCGACCTAGAATAATTAAGGTTCTGTAACCATAATAGTTCATGTGAATGTTAGTTTTGTTATTTCTTAAAAATAATTAATGAAGATATTCACATAAATCTCCAAAAAAATTTTTGTAAAACTCTTCATTGAA
Source organism: Cyaniris semiargus (assembly GCA_905187585.1). Classification (NCBI taxonomy): domain Eukaryota; kingdom Metazoa; phylum Arthropoda; class Insecta; order Lepidoptera; family Lycaenidae; genus Cyaniris; species Cyaniris semiargus. The sequence continues at coordinate 6,345,701 of LR994554.1, read as the reverse complement.
TAAAAGTTAAGTAATTATAAAATGTCTCTGAATGCGGTATGGGTGTGTACCTCCATCTTGGGTTTGAGATCTATGCCGGCGAAGATGTCATCGTCCATGTTGTGTCCGGCGGGCGCGCTGGACGCGGGCTGTGCGACCGTATGTGCCGTTGTCGTCGGCGTCGGCTCCGTCGGCGACATTAGATCACCTGGGGGATATAAACGATTTAAAAGCAGTCATTTGTTATAATTAAGCTAGTTCAGTGTATATTATATTATGCTGTTATAATAAATATTTTCATTTGATTGTAAGTGTCCATATATGGCTTTGAGTTGAACAATTTTACTTCTTAAGCATCACATGCGCCATTCTGCATTATCATTAGCAAATTGTTCATCAATTTATACACGCTTCTTCATTTATAAGAAGATGAGAGAGAATAGATAACATCTTAGAGCCTTATTTTATTAACAGTTGGCGAGCGAGTTTGGGGCGGGACGTGCACGTAGCGAATACGTCTCGCTCCGCCTTAAGCCACTCGCCAACCGCTACTATGTTGACGGCCTAAGGGTCTACTTATCTTCTTACTTGATCTTAAGCCAAACGCGCAAGTGCGGCTAAAAGTAGTTTCTATAATCTACAATATACGTTTTAGAATCGCGTCGTACCCCTGGATATGAGCGTGCACATGTACGCGTCGTGCGAGAACACGTCGCGACGTATGAGCTCGCCGAACAGATGCACCAAGTTAGCGAACTGCTGGCGATTGCCCGGCGGAGCGTTCGGACTCTCGTCTGTGAACACATAAGAGGTTTATAAATTCTATCTAGTATAAACATTCTCGTGACGCGTTATTGTAACCACTTGCCAAGCTCTTTCGAAACGGCTGGACTCACTTTAATGAAATAAAGCCAACATCGTTGATGGCATAGCAAAGTTTACCAGGATTTTCTTTGCAAATATGTCAATTTGTTTATCCTTTTTCAGAAAGATCAATCCATTGCCATCCTTTCTATGGCCATGCTAAGCGTGCACTGACTATGCGTACTGTAAATTAACTGCAAATTTTTCTCTCTTATATGTATTTTATACCTAAAACAGGAGCATCGTTGTCGAGGAACCGCAGCAGAAGATTCTGGAATATCGGCGGGCCGTTGTAGCTGCCCGTTCCTGAGCTTATCGACTCTTTGTCGTCCGACCCTATGAAAAATACAAAGTGATTAAAATTTATATTACGGTATGCGCCAGATGCTGGAAGCGGGAATTGGTTGGAAGATGTTTACAGCTACTGAGTGCTGAAGGCATTGATGTAGTGTTAATATAATATTAATGTCTTCAGCATTTATAGCATCGAAATCCAGTGATTTTTGCAGTATGGATTAATGCAGTATCAACGAATTTTAGTAGTAAATAACGAAAGTAGCCCTTAATAAACGCGACCATAATGTTGTAGATGTCACTATTGTAAGTTCTTACATTAGCTTCTATTATATTTTTTTACAGTATTCAATAATATAACAAAAATTAATAAGTTTCATTTCATATCTTAGCCGTTCATCTGTCACGAACTGTCAAACCATTTTCGAATTTTTTTTCAATTTCTAATTACTCTCATTAAACTGAATATATCTAAAGAAATTACCATGAAAGCTATATATAATTTTTATATAATTAGAATTTTTAGTAAATAAGCTATTAGTGGCGCAAATACACATAGTTTTATATTTGAAACAAAATACTAAATCTGTGGTCAAAGTAGAAATAGTAACTTATGCCTCGATTTATTGTATTTAAAGGTAATAATTATAAATAAAACCGTGTAAATGGTTTTATTTATATTTATTTGGTATTTTATAAACACTTTAACAATACACACTGAGAAAATAATACTCCTCTATACATTTTTACGCAGTAGGTTAGAAATGCGCGCCAAGTGGATCACTCTTGAAATCATCACAAAAAATGGTTTATGTTTAAACTTGAAATATCGGCTCACACTAATGTGTTGGCAGCTTTTATTTGCATCTCTGTTTTATTGTTTACGTTGTAAGAAGTGTAACAAGGAGAGAAAAAATATAAGCTGGCTTAAATTGTTTATTTATATGAGGTCGTATTAAGACGCCCATTTTGGGCGCTTGACAGACGAGAGGTTAGATATATAATATAAACCCCCCCCCCCCTGGGTGGTACAATACGTACGGTTATGAGTGTTGTCGTGCGGATGATGATGTTGCCGGCGGTCGAGCAGCGCCGCGGCCGCCATCGCGCGGTGCTCGCCCCAGCGCGCGCCGCACACCGCCCACTCGCACAGCACGCGTACCACAGAGTATGAACATAGGTACTCCTACAGGCATAGAGTATAGACTATAGACGATGTCATAGACAATAGTTAGATGATAGAAAAAAATCTAGCATTTTTAATCTGTTTTTACTTTTTAGACATCCGCGATTTACGATCGTCAAAACGAGAAGTAAGTTTAAAGCTTTTTAAGTCTTCAATATTAATAAAACGTGTTCATATATGCAGATCATATCATTATTAAATTACGTATACAGAATAAAAAAGCATCGAAGAAAGAACAAAGAACATTTTAATTTTTTTTTAACAGTCTTTCCCCTCATATTTAATCGACAAATTATATATTTGTTCTGTATTTCAACAACTTACCGGGTCTTTAGGATCGAGATTAGAATCCTTAGGTGGCGTACAGTTGGCGAACACTTCTTTGTAAAGTGTATCCAGATTATTGTTTGGGTCTACTCTGTCGAAACAGTGACGATCTAATGCTTCTAGAACCGCCAACACTCGTGCTAAAAATTAAAGACAAATTACAAATATTAAAAATTGCTTCCATAGTTTTTAAATACTAACAATCTGAGATGGAAATAAAATCCTAGATAAATATATTTATATGCATAAAACTACCCTACTCCGCAATAATTTCTAGACCTGGCTGTGCAGTAGCGTGGTTTAACTCACATGAAAAACCGGCCTCACTTTGTTCATTAAGTACTTTTTTATTTTTTATTTTACTATAATATTGTCTTTTCTGTCTATGCTAGCAACAATGTTGTAATATAGATTTAATATTATGTTACCTTGAGAGCTAGTCTGCCATTTATCAGTACACCATTTACTTTCGGCTTTCTTGCTCCTAGCAGCTATCTCTTGCTCTGCTTCATACACCTGCAAAATTAAAGCGAATAATAGAAAACAATACATATTATGTTTCTTTAAAACTAAACGATACATTGGCTACTCAAAAACATAGCTTGTGTACCGTCTGTTCTACATTAAATAATTTGATCGATAGTAAATATAATTATGAGGATATGTAATTAGATCGATAGTAAATAGAAATGAAAAATTGTTTTTTTTTTTTGAGAATTGGAGATGGTCTGACAACATTTCGATTAATGTTACACGGGGAAAGTTATGTTTTTCATGTGTATATTTAATGTAAATACATGTTTTTTGTTTTGCACGGCTTATCGCAATTTAATCTTAGCCGTGAGTGACACTGGGGACACTGGGTACAAGTTTTTTATGAGGTTATACAGGGTGTAACAAAACTGAGTGATAATACTTTCGGCTGTGTATAAGTTCCGTGTATAGAGGTCACTGTAAAAGTGTCAGCGCTGAAAGAGCAAATTCTTTTTTCACTTTTGTATGAAAAAACTCGTAAGTCTGGGGCACTTGCCCATACAAATCACAAAAAAAAAATTTAGATATTTCAGTGCTGCAACTTTCATAGTGAACTCTCTACAAGGAACACATACACAGTACACACCCTGTATAAGCCTACAATATATTACCATCTTCCTATGCTCCTCAGTGACCTCGGAGTCCATCTGCGGCATGGGCAGCGCGGAGGGGGGTAGGGGGAGGTAGTCGAGCGGCGAGCCCTGCATGGACGACCCGCACCCCGACCACACCATAGCCGTGGGACATTCTATGCAGATTATCTGTGAAATATTGTATTCAATATAAATTTTAGTATTTATTGTTATATCAGAAACATAAATTTGTGAAAATTAACAAGCTTTTGATATTTATCCTTTGGGTATGGAACCCTAAAAACTAAATGTAATCAGTTTTTTATTTCACAAATCTTACTATAAAAATTATGATGCAGGTTTGAAGATTCGAAATCCCGCTTTGATATTTACTAAGGATCTACAACAGATCTACAAAATCGAGTTTCAAATTTCAAAATTCTTAAAACATGTGACATACATGTTTTAAGAAAACATTTACCTGTAAGATGGTAGCCAACTGTATAATAACATCTCTATGGAAGGAGCAGTTTAATATTTCCCCAAAACCCACTTGCACAGGATTCAATGCCGCAGTGATCACAGTATTTAATGTCCCTTTCACGTCTCTAGCTGGAGACTCATTCTCCTCTTTTATCTGTATGTCCATGGGCTGAGATGGGTTCGGTGTACCAATGGGATTTGGTGTACCAATGGAATGGTTAGGGTTCGGTGTTCCCATGGAATGGTTGGGATTGGGTGTTCCGATGGAATGATTTGGGTTTGGTGTTCCATGGTTCTGGTCCGCCGGTGTCGCGGACCGTTTTATTTGCGACACATTTGGTTTCACATCACCGTCAACCGCCGGAGACATGGGTGCTGCATTCGGATCTAAAAGTAAATTGTCAAGAATTAAAGCACTTGTAATTTGTTTGTACAGTAAGGTTTAGTGAGCATATAAACCAGCGGTCGTCAAACTTTACTGGCCAAGGGCCACAAATGACAATGTGAGTGCCAGCACCGGGCCGTAGATTACGTGATGGGCGCTCCAAGACTTAAGAGCGGTTCCACACTAATGCCCTTTTTTACACCTACCGAGTAGAGTGGCAAGACAGTACTTTCGGCAAATTTTAATAGACGAGAACATTGTCTCGCCCGCGCCATTCTACTCGGTAGGTGTAATCAGTACCTACCGAGTACCAACTTGCACCACACCATAAAACAACTGGATTAGGTTATTAATATGATATTTGTTAACTAAACATTAACAATAACCGGCCAGAATCGTTAAATACGCCGTAACTGTAACCCTTGTGTAGAATAGTTGAGCATTGAATTTACTTTGTCGCGGGCCGCACAAATAACGGCCTCGGTCCGCATGCGGCCCGCGGGCCGCAATTTGACGACCATGGATATAAACCATGTTCGGTAATGGTTCCTACAATTATCTCATTAATATTTTGTATTTATAAAAAAGGAGTATGATGTTATGACTAACAAATAAACAACTAACAAACAGTTATTAGGACTAAAGGAAAAACCACTTTTTATAAACTAAGATGTATTGTATCAAATGTAAGGCAAATTTTTGTCTCTTACCGCCATTTCTATCAGCCTTATTAAACACCGCAGGCTGGTTGAGAGTGCGGAGAGTAGTGTCCGAGAGTACCGAACATATAGACGCTGCTTTCTTGGCGCACGACGTCGCTAACCTTCGCGATAGACTCTCGCAGCAGACAAACTCCGACATGTATTGTAGCGCCAATGGTAAAAATAACCTAAAAATGTAAAGTGAAATAAGAAACACTCTACTAGAGTATGATCACAATCAGATTTTCTATGAATAGTTTTACGAAATTGTCTTGTCGAAACGCTAGCTAACATTGCTTTAGAGAGAAACCAAAAGTAAATAAAACCAAAAAAAACCGGCCAAGTGCGAGTTGGATTCACCCATGAAGGGTTCCGCAGCAGCAATAAGGTTTATTTTTATGAAATAAAAAAGTTTTTGATTTATTTTTATATTTCAGTTGATTTAATGAAAGTTAAATTAAGTTTACCATTTATGACGAAAAAAAAAACTACCTGCTAGATTTATGAAAAAAATTTTTTTTTTTAATATAATAATATAAAAAAAAAAACTACTTGCTAGATTTCGTTCAAACCAATTTTCGTTGGTAGTTTTTATAGTAAAGTACATCATATATTATATAAGATATATACATACGATCATCACATAGAAGTTAGGGGGGGGGGGGGGGGGAGAACACACACACACACACACATTTTAGCACTTTGGAAGAGTTTCACTCGCAAACTATGCAGGTTAGAAAAAAATGATATTAGAAACCTCAATATTATTTTTGAAGACCTATCCATAGATACCCCACACGCATAGGTTAGATGAAAAAAAAATTTTTTTTATTTAGTTGTAACTTGTACCTATGGGGACCCCTAAAATTTTTAATAATTTTTCCATTATTGTATCAAAATCTTAATGCGGTTCACAGACTACATCTATTTACCAAATTTCAATAGTATAGCTCTTATAGTTTCGGAGAAAAGTGGCTGTGACATACGGACAGACAGACAGACATGACGAACCTATAAGGGTTCCGTTTTTTGCCATTTGGCTACGAAACCCTAAAAATGTCTGAAAAATAATAATTTAGCTTAGCTTAAGAGCTCAAGTTTCTATAACTATAAGGGCCTCTGCTAGCTGAGACGGTCGCGCGCCATGAACGACCAAATATATGAACAGTCCGCAAGCAGGACGGGGCGGACGTCTGCCACAAACGGGTCTTGTTCATACATTTGTAAGGCACAGGCCTTAAGCTCATATTATGTTAAGCTTGAATATTGAGCCACTTACCTCAAAAGACCATCATCAGCTGCTCTCTTATCCAGCAACTCAATGATCCATGTGAGGAAGTCATGTCTATCCAGCAGCCCTTCATCCAAAAGATATCTTGCAAGTCTACAGCAGTAGTTCCACTGTTTTAGTGCTTGCCTCCAATCTGTACTCTCGCTTGCATTGGGGGTTGATGATCCAAGGCCTTTATTAGTTAAAATAAGAAAGTTTTTGATGAAAATTTTATGTATGGTAAAAAAGATATATTATGATGCCATAAAAAAGCAATACAGTTCTTTTATTACATAAATAATGATCGAAGTTTTCATCTTTGTTAAAGATGATCTCCTTAATATTATTGTACTGGACAACACCAAATTTTAAAAAAGTTTAATAAGTTGGATTGAGTAATCAATACCTCGATCGTGGGAATCACAGACACAATAGATATTCAATTGTTATGCGGCACCCGGGTTCTGCTTGGGAGTTGATGGGTTAATGATTATAACTTATGCTTACTTGTATTTCCTGGGGAATGCATTGAAGGTGGCACATTAGAGCTGTTAGGTGTTGAACTTCCTTGAGAGCTGTTTGATATATTGTGATTTGGTGTTCCTTGACCTAAAAACACACACATAGATTATTTAGCATACTTTTATAGTAGAGGTGCATTAATACTTTCTTCGTTATAGAATGTAAACACATTTGTCTTAACACCTCCATCGTGGGTATCGCAGACACAATAGATTTACAATTGTTATGCGGCGACCGGCTGCTGCTTGGGGACTGATGGGTTAAATAGATGCCAACTTAGGCCGGTCATAGACGGACTTGCAGTCTCTCTTAACGCATCTTGCAGTCAAGAGAGACTGAAAGATGCGGTTGCTGCACGGCGATCTGGAGTTTCCATACTAAATTCATATCTTAATACACGGACCGCTCGAGCAGTTCTTGAGAGGTTGGACCAGTCGTTCTGCGGTTGAGTTTTGCTGTGCGGTCTGTAACGTTGCAATTTCTTTGCATTAAATTTTTTTACTTGTATCGTGTTTTTTTTTTCCTATGGCCATTTCCAAATACATTGATGTCATTACCTTGCCATAATAAGGATACAAGTAAAAAAATTGAATGCAAAGAAATTGCAACGTTACAGGTCGAACTACAAAGGTAATGTATGGTTGACTGCATGATGCGGTCTTGTTGCTTCAACTTCAACGCAACCGCTCTAGAGCAGTCGGTACCAACTACAACTTGCGGTCCGTCTATGGCCCGTCTTAAAGCACACATGCTTTTCAGGTGTTATTTAAGTATAAGTCCTACAATATATTTACCTGATTGAGAGGGTGGTGTCTTATCAGATATATTCCCTGGCACAGCACTTTGATAATATTCAGCCAACTTTGGAATCTGATCCTTCAAAAACTTTATGAGAGTACTTGTCCATTCTGTATGACAAATAAACACAGATTAATGAACATAGTACCTATATTGGAAGATTTAAATAAATGAAATACTATCATCTACAATTATTATTAGAGGTTGTGATATTATTGCTCTTTGTACTTTTAACCCTCTTTCTAATAAAAGTAATAAATTTAATAAGCTATTATACATCGAAAGCATTATACATCATATTCCTTAAAAAATATTGCTATTTTAATATTATTGAACTTTATGCTATTTAGAACAAATCAACAAATTACTATTTTTATTCTATTGCTATGGTAAAACCATTAAAATATTACCTGTTGTAGGATCAGGAAGCTGCCTCTTCTTTATTTTAGCCTCGGAAACAGCTACTGTGTATGCCGAACTCAATTTAATGAACCAAGCAGCTCTCGGCATAGTCACTTGATACTCAGTTAATGTTATAAAAATCTCTTCTTTCTTATTAAAGTTTGGTGCCTTTTTAGCCAATTGCGAAAGTGGTTTATTTCCTTTAAAAATTTAAAAGAGTAAATTGTAGTTAATGAAGTAAATTTATAAAACACAAACTCACTATAATAATAAGAAACATAAACCAGTTTACCCGCTAAGTCCTTAAACCAAGCTTCAATTTGGGGCTTAGTGCGAGCAGTGGCAGGCCAAAAGTTGTCTTTTGGATTGACTTGTTGTTTCTTCCTGCCACAGTCAGGTAGTGTGTTTAGCTCCTCTTTCTTGGATAGAATTCCGGAGAAGAACTGCCCTATCTATAAGTTAGACAGTTAATATGGTACCTATATAATTAGCTTAAGTAAACTAAGAATACTACTTTGTGTAATTTGAGAAATGTTTCAATTTTTATTACAACACTATAGCCAGTTGGTTTTAGCAATGTTTACCTTGCTTGCAGAATAGTTGAAGTTTCTGGCTGTGCCAAATTCGTCAGTAGATTGTGGTGTCGTAGTAAATCCATGTTTAACATTAGCTGATGTCAGTTCATCCTCTTTCTGCCTCGGTTCTTGTGGGTAAACATCGGGTGGGCCCAAGCGAGGGCGCTTTAAAGGCCGTTTCTCGTACATTATACCCATTATGAAGAATTTTTAAATAAATATTCAGAATTGCCTATATAAACATGTCACATAAGTCGTGTTAAACGATAGCTCAGAATTAGATCATTGCAAAATAAAAGTTCCTATACCACTATATGACTTTAAATGATTAATTCTCTTCATAGTAAAAACAAATAACGTTAATTAGAAACTACAATCAATCAGAAAACACTGCATTTTGTTTTATAAATAAAACTGCAAAACAAGACTCATCAGCGTCAGAGATATTTTTTCCACAGACTATAGACCATCTGTCACGTCTGCAGTCTGTCACTAATCACTAATGTCAGATTTCACAGACTATGGGGCATTTTCTTATTTTTTTAATTTGATTGTCAAACAGTTTCCATTTTAGTAACTAGATGGCGTATGGGTAGACAACTATCGGAAATACCAGGTAATATCATCAATAATTGCTACAAAACTGGGCAAAATAATGTAAAGCTTGATACATTTCAATTTGAAAAAGACACAATGATATTCCAACGAATAAAATAATAAAGTTATTATAATGATGTTTTAGTTAAAAGTTAAAACTCACGGAAGAAATAGCCCTATTTATCGTTATTCAGACCAAATGTCACAGGAATTATAAATTTTAGTTTTGGCAACATCTTACCTGCACTTGTGCACGATAACGGATATTTAATGGCCAATATTTTACCAATAATGAACATCAAAAACCCAAATAACACAATTTGGGAAAAAATAATAAAAACCACACCAACAATAAAAAGTAGAAGAAGTTTCAAAGTAACATGGCCGCCAAAACTTTTTCAGTTGTCAGTTTTCAGTTTGACAAGTTTTTATTATGTCAGCGTGTTCCTAAACTATTACCAGTATACTGGCTTAATCGCTTAGGCCAATGATCGCTTAGGTTTAAGATATTTTTATTTATGTCACACTTGACAGTACACTGAAATTTTTAGAAACACTACCAATATGTAGTCAGTGATGCCAACCTGCAGATAATTTCAGATCAGTGGGGAACCAATAGCAAAACTATAAGTGTCTACCGTCGCGCCGTCTGGTGGAAATTTAAAAAAGAAAACAACCCATTGAAAGCTCAGACTAATAACAAATATTTTTTGAATTTATAATTTATAGGTTTAGAGATCTCAAATCTTTGTTTATTTATAACATAATTTGATTAAAAATGGACTAAATTAAAAAAAATATCAAGGGACACCCGAATGGAACGAAGTTATATTTTCTTATGTTCAAAAGACCTGTATACATAATATTATTAAAACACTCAAAAAAAAAATATTTAAAAAAACGCCATCTATTGACGCCCAGGAATACTAACAACGCGTCGCTGTTTATTCTCAAAAACGCCATCTAGTTGACGTACAGGAATACTATCAACGCCCTCTGCAGGTACTAATAAAAAGTGTCGAGGTCAATTAATATCGTTCTGTCTAGCCTCTTTTCGCAACGCCGAACGCGCCATAAGGAATTTCGTTCCAATAATATTAAATTATTTTATTACATAGATGTACATATTACATGATCATCCCAACTTTTAGTTGTATTATTATTTTTAGTTTACGAACGACTATCATTAAATACCTAATCAAAAACCTATGAATGCATGATGCAAAATGTCGAAATTTGAAAAAAATCTTGTTTGTATCGCCCTTTCGGTGACTCTCTAAAGCCTAAGGTACCAGTTGCCGTAAAAAAATATCGTTTCGTCTATTTCAATGAGGCATTTTCTTATTTTTTTAATTTGATTGTCAAACAGTTTTCATTTTAGTAACTAGATGGCGTATGGGTAGACAACTATCGGTAACTACAAAACTGGGCAAAAGAAAGTAAAACTTGGTACATTTCAATTTGAAAAAGACGCAATAATATTCCAACGAATAGGATAATAAAGTTATTATAACGATGTTTTAGTTAAAACTCACGGAAGAAATAGCCCTATTTATCGTTATTCACACCAAATGTCACAGGAATTATACATTTTGGTTTTGACAACATCTTACCTGCACTTCTGCAAGATAACGGATATATAATGGCTAATATTTTACCAATAATAAACATCTAAAACCCAAATAACACAATTTGGGAAAAAATAATAAAAACCACACCAACAATAAAAAGTAGAAGAAGTGTCAAAGTAACATGCCCGCCAAAACTCTTTCAGTTGTCAGTTTTCAGTTTGACAAGTATTATATTATGTCAGCGTGTTCCTAAACTGTTACCAGTATACTGGCCTAATCGCTTAGGCCAATGATCGTTTAGCTTTTGATTTATGTCACACCTGACAGTACACTGAGATTTTTTAAAAACACAACCCATATGTAGTCAGTGATGACAACCTGCAGATAATTTCAGATCGGTGGGGAACCAATAGAAAATCTAGAAGTGTCTATCGTCGCGCCGTCTGGTGGAGATCAAAAAAAGAAAACAACCCATGAAAAAGGAAACAGAGTCTATTTCAGTTAAGAATTTTGACTTTGACATGTGACAGTTACATGACAATAGCAAAACGTAAATATAACCTAACTTTTGTGTAATAATTAAACATTTTATAATTTGTATAAAATTTCTTATTTTAATTATTTGTAAATTACAATGCCGCCTAAAAAGCAAGCAGACAAGGGAAAATCAAGTGGTGGCAAAAATAGCGAAGCAAAAGGTAAATAAACTACCGGTTTAATTTGTAAATACTTGCGATAAACGTTGTAGATTAATCATTATTTTTTCAAATTTAGAATCCGCAGGAAAGGAGAAAAAAGGTGGCACCGCCGTCAAAGTCCGTCACATACTCTGCGAAAAGCAATCTAAGTGCTTAGAAGCCCTGGAAAAATTAAAAGCCGGTCAGAAATTTCCAGATGTAGCTGCCGCCTACAGCGAGGATAAAGCCCGTTCAGGCGGTGACCTAGGTTGGATGACCCGGGGCTCTATGGTGGGACCATTTCAAGATGCAGCATTTGCTTTACCTATATCAACAGTAGCAAGTCCAGTGTACACGGACCCCCCTATCAAAACAAAGTTTGGATACCACATTATCATGGTCGAGGGTAAAAAATGATTTTCGTTGTGAAATATTTCTGGGCTGTCTTACTCATACTTATATTGAAAAGAATTTGCTGTTTACTTGACCAATTTGAAGATGATTTGGATGCATTACCAGATTTGCAACCTTCAGTTGAATCAATAACTTCTCACCTTGTTGAAGATATAACTAATAGAGAGTAAGTACTAAGCCATTTCGTTACTGTTAAATTCTGCCTTTTTAAGACTTACCTTTTTATATGTTGTCTACTTATTACTTTTATTGTAAATAAAATATTATATACAATAATGTGAATCTTAAATTATTTTTGTTTCAAACTTCACAGTAAAATTAATGGTTCAAATACCTTATGTACATATAAAAGCAATTAAATATTTTGCAGTTCCAGTTTCATTCCAGAAAACTTTCCAGAGGCTCTACTGAGCTGTTTAATAAATGTATCTATGCTTCTTGCAGCAGTTTTGTCATGCAACTTATGTCTTTGGTTTCTGAGTGTTAAGAAATTACCTATTTGGTATTTAGCAAACTATTCTTTGCAATATTTGTAACTTTCAAAAGTATATAATATAAATTAGAAATACTGCTTATGAATGTTTTGTATATAGCTTTTACATTTTTTTTTTTGTATATGGGCCATTTAGTAGTACTTTAGTAAATTAGTTTGTATTTCAACAGCAAATGAAAAACATGATAATTTAAGCAGTCATTTATTCGATTTTTAAATAATTCTTAAATTACAAAATTTGGTTGCGGCTGCCTAAGTTTTTTTATATATAAATACAAATGAGGTAAAACTTATATCTAAAAACATTGCTTGCTTAATTTCGAGAAATCAATATGGTCGGATATTCTGTGCCATCGATTTTTTGTACATCATTTTTTTAGTATAAAAAGTGAAAAGAATTCTTAACAACTTTTTAGAACAAGCTGTTCTGGACTATTAGAGGCTGATTTTTAGTGTCTTGCTGAATGCGCGTCATGAAACGCTTCCTAAATCCTAGCATATAATATATCAAAATTTGATATTATATATGCTAGGAGTTAGGATGCGTTTTAGAAAGATTGGAATCTGTCAGAGATATCAATCATGCAGGGCGATTCCCGTTCGACACGGATTCGGAAACTTTACCGTGCGGTCATTGGTCAATGCCAAGCGCGGCGAGCGTTTATTGGATGTCGCGCGATGAAGTTTCCGAATCAGGGCCCTGGTAGTCATCAGGCGGTCAACACGACACTATGCAAGCAAGTTTAAACTCTCAAGTTGGGGTTGGTGTAGCGGACGTATTTGAGCAGGGCGTCGTTCTCCTCGCACACGAATGGCTTGACGTGGTGGCAGGCGACGTCGTGCCAGTGTACGCCATCGTTGTAGAAGTTGTTCAAGATGGCCACGCAGTGCTCCGCCGCTCCTCCCTGAATGAGCTCCTAGAAATAGTATAAGCAATTATTAATAAATGTTGATATCTCAAAAAAATATAGAACGAACTGTCACCAGCAGTATTTCCGGACCAGTACGACCTGCACAAACCTTCAAAAAGAGAGCGTATTCCCTCTTAAAAGGCCGACAACGCACCTGCAGCTCTTCTACTGTTGCGAGTGTTCATGGGCGACGGTAGTCGCTTTCCATCAGGTGACGTTTGCCCCCTTATAAAAAAAAATATCTCTCGCTTTGATGTGTCTGCCGGAGATTAAGGAATTTGGCAACGATAAAGTAGCTGTTGTAACTCTTTCTCAGGTCTACTGTATTGGTGCAAAAATGTCATCAAAATCGGTTCAGCACTTGCTTGTTTGTTTCTCAATTATTACATAATTCTGTCATTGAGGGTAGGGCGTAATGAGTACCCTAAGTAAGTACTAAGTACCCTCGTCCCTTGTTTAATGTTTGTGGTTTGTCGAGCTCCTAATTGCGTCCGTTAGGGAGATGATAAAGCTAAGTCAATATTGTTACTTTGATAAACCTTATCCTGGTAGATAATAAGTTATTGTCAATTAAACATTGACCATACTAGTTACTCAGTTTGTCGTTGAGGGAGACAGTAGGTATTTGAATGTATGATTTATTTATTTATAAATACGTTGAAGAATATAAAATACTGTCGACTGTCGTGCAAATCCGGAGACCGGAAGATAGTCACGACATTTTATACAAATTTTGGCATTTCATAATAGATGTTTTGTGACTAGCGTTGTTGCCACGATATAATAGTAGGGGAGGGGAAGGTGCTACTTGTGTAGCAGGTTAAAAGTGTTCTGTGTTGTGTAGTCACTCGAGCATCATGGAGACCTGGTAGGTTTTTTACATTAGGTAAAACTGATAAAAAAATAATAAGAGCGTTTTTTATTTTATCGGTGGGTTCAGAAACTGCAGCCATTTTAAAGTTTTGAAAAAGAAAATATATTCAGAAAATTGCTTATTTAGGCAAATTATAAATATATTTTAGACAACAAGGACTAAAATATAATTTAGTTTAGTGCAAAATAAAATATCTGCGAAGCTTAGTTAGAAAAAATATGAAGCTTTATTTTTTTATATTTAAAAATGTCCCTACAGGCTTACCTAACCTTTGAATCGTCAGTGCTTTATATAGAAGCTTCTTTGGGGTATACTAAACATCCCCTATCTTAATCTGACAGACCCGATGACATTTCAATGTTAAAAAAAAAAAAAAAAAAATTAACCCACCACGTGAGAAATCTGATTTCTATACCATGATAAGTAGATACGTGTCGGAAGCCTATACAAGCTTAATCTGACACTAGTGATGAGCAAAATCGGTCTTGCAGCCTTAGCCTGGTCTTGCAAAAAAGTAATGCCGAGATCAGGCAGATTTGACCAAGTCCAAGACCAATATTGTACTAGAAATACCAAAACCATGGCTGTCTGAGTCTTGTTTGCTCATCACTATCTGACACGCTCGAGCTTGTCCCGAAATTCCCTCTTCCTCTCCCCAACTATAAGGTTCATTGTTATGAATGCAGTATGTATTCACGAATACCTACGTTGTACGTAAATCGCTAATTACCTAATTACGTTACGTAAAAAAAAACTCGTTTGTCACTTAACAAAAACCGGATATAATCCAAGGTGGCGAGATTACGCACGCCTGCGAAAGTATTGCCAAACGATAACACGCGGCCCGCATAAAGATGAGCTTTTGTCACGTTTGTAGAAAGTGTTGCGGGAACGCCCTTAGTGTACGACCATAAATACACGCTTTCCTTTTCATTGCGGCACATCCGTGTACACATTACGTTCCTGTGTGGCGTAATGTCATGGTGTAAGGTCAATATGATACAATGGTGATTGTATTTGTGTGTAATTTGTAAAAGGCTGGAGCCTGGAAGTAACGCCTACTGAAATTAAATAGCAACATTGGCTGATTAAAAAAATGTAGGTCATCACTCATCAGTCATCAGACACCTTACACCCATAAACTTTTATAGCTTTCGTTATGATAAGTTTTGAATTATTGTCATCTGTCGGCTGGACTTAACTAATCCGACTATATAACGTAGGTTCCTCTTTCCAGTCCTGGATTTATAAATTGGTCGTATAGGCCGCGGCCTAAGGGCAGCAGCATCCTAGGGTGCGGTAGCGTCCTAGGGGGGCGGCATATTTCGTAAGTGGCGTACACTTGTAAAAAAATATAATAATATATCCGGCACTGTCTCTCTGCCTTTAAATCAATTCTCTGGCGGCGCATCACTAATTTCAAGGCTAATACTCACTCTGTTGTCCGGCTGTGGTTTACCGATGCCGCCGCCCTCGGACCAGTCGTTCTGCTGTCTGTTGGTGGTGGGCGCCAGCTTCTGCAGCTCGGCAGTCCAGAACCAGCCGTTGATCTCGTTGGGCAGCAGGTCGGGCCGGTTGCAGCCCTTGAAGTCGCAGAGACGACCAGACGTCCAGATGTATTTCACCTAAAACATTCATAAGTTGATGAGGCATTTATGAGGAGGATTACATAATAGTTTAATGTTTATCGTTGTTTCATTTTGGTTACGTATTACAGGCTAGAGCTGACCTAGACCTAGCTATTCTTCATCATTCGTTAAAATACCTCTATAAATAGGTATCCTGTGAACTCAAATAGAATAGCGAAAGACTGGAATGGTAGTTATGACTTATGAGCTAAACGTGAAAATGGAATATTCCTAATCAAAAGATTACATAATCTAGAACTCATCTAATCATCTAGACTAGAGAGAAATTAGGAAGTATATTATTACATAAATGACACATAATGCGCATAAATATCACGCTAAACTAACCGATATTTTCCACCTCATTTATCATATCACCGGTGATGTATGGGAAAGTAGAAGGTGTTACAATGACTGTTCAAAAAAGTCGATTTACTTCTCAGAACATCAATGAGAAACGAAACTTGTGTAAAACTATTGTTTTCGATGCACGCGATAGTGAAACATCGGTTTGACAAATACTAGGTAGGTACACATTCTGTACACGGAGTTTCAGGCAATTATCACAAAACGCGCGTAAAAATTCAAAACACGCGTAACGAAAATGGTAACCAAAACTTTCATTTATTCTAATTTTTCGACAACCGTACCTAGTATGTATAATAGGTAGCTACTTGCTGATTCCCTACCAGCTACCTTGAAGTTCCTAACTTTTCAAGATTTTTGAGACATACTTAATATAACGGTGTATCCACGAAACATAAATGTCTAGTTATTGCCCTAAACGAAAAGCATCCTATTTGAAAGCTGACACCGGACACGTTATACTTACCTCTGTAATCTGTATGTATACTGTATAGTTACGTCTTGCATGGTAAGTATAGGAAGCTACCAATGTAGAGCTTGTCATTTGAAATGACGCGCCCCACCACTTCACTAGTTGATATAAATGAAAAATTTTGTACTGTGAATACGAGGGAGGGGCGCGTCATTTTAAGTTAGACAAGCCCTATCAAGTCAACTGCAGAAGGACCTTACGATACCGACAATATGGTCTGATAATGATAATGGCTATTTTTGGTCAAGCGAGGCGTGTGCGTGAGATTTCTAACAAAGCGAATTAGCAGAAGAACATCAGATTTATGTCAAGGCTAGATAATAAATTGTCGCTCGTCACCTTTAGGTACTTATGTAATTTATTTACATCCTTTTAGGAAGGTTGAGAATTGTAAAAAAAAACAATACTGATGCCACTTAACCGCTATCGGCCTATGTCATTTTCCAGTATATAAGCCAAAATTACATGCAATCAGCATTGATTCTGATACATGAAAATTTGCATAGCACTTATAGTTGCTATACCTACTTGATAGTAAACTTCTTAGACTCGGTATTGGTCATTTCTGTTACACGATTTTAGTGTAGGTAGAGTTAAATATTTTTGTATTTTAAAATTATCAATAAATTATGAAACACAAACAATAAATTAAATAAAAAAATCATTATTAGCGATAATGGCTTGAATTGCCTTGAAGAGGCCAAGATCAGAGTCGATATTTTTCTAATGACTCCCATTTGTCAGTATTGTCTCTGATCAATCAATCTTGTTGACTTACCTTATCTTGTGTAATTCTGGCTTTGACCCATTCGTTTTCGTCGCTGGTTTCCAAGGAGACGAGGTCCATGCAGCGCTGGCGACAGTAGTTCCTTGCGGTGAGCCAGTCGTATTCGACGTTGCGAAGAGACGGATCCCGCCATGAAAAGAAGTAACCTTTGTCTGTTGGGAAAAAACATTTTCTAATTCTTTTCTCTTTCTAAGTCTTTTAAATTTTTTAAATAACAAACTCACATATTTTAATACAATAAAAAAGCATAAAAAGAAAGCCGCCCGAACAGGGACTTGAACCCTGGACCCTTGGATTAAAAGTCCAATGCTCTACCGACTGAGCTATCCGGGCCGTGGAAGCATGTGCGAAATTGTGAGTCAGCTAATAAACGGAGACGCTCATACTTAACATTGCATAACAATTTCGAAAAAAATATTTAATACTATTATGACCAGTGTCGATAATTTTTAAAACCAAAAAAATAAAATAATAGTAGGATGAAACCCATTATAAAAGGAGGAGAATAATGAATATTATAAAAATGAAAGGAAAAATAATTTACGGGCGATCTGAGGTCGGGAAGGCGATGGGGGTGAGTTTTTAAGGGTGAAAAACGGTTTATCTCGATTTCCGGCAAAACCAAAAGTCCTATGGAAAAAAGTCAAGTGGCAAAGTTGTAGGTACTTAATAAAAAGATCTAAAACTTTTGTATTTACACTTTTTTCACATATCCTCTTATTTATGTGAAAAATTTTGGAAAAATTCAAAAAACCAAGTTTTTGGTTTCTTACTTTTAAAATCTTTTACAAAAAATTTTTTTTTCACGAAATTTGGTGAAAACTTACCTTTTTATGTCCAAAATACGCTGTAATTTATTTGATTAGAAAAACCAAAACCAAACCAAATTTCGTGAAAAAAAAATTTTTTTTGTAAAAGATAAAAGATAAAATTTCACAAATTTCCAAATTTTTTTGTAAAAGATAAATGATAAAAGTGTAAATACAAAAGTTTTAGATCTTTTTATTACCCACAACTTTGCCATTTGACTTTTTTCCATAGGACTTTTAGTTTTGCCGGAAATCGAGATAAACCGTTTTTCACCCTTAAAAACTCACCCCCATCGCCTTCCCGACCTCAGATCGCCCGTGAATTATTTTCTCTTTCATTTTTAGGGTTCCGTAGTAAACAAGGAACCCTTATAGTTTTGGTCTGTCCGTCCGTCTGCCTGTCCGCAGTTTTTCTCAGAGACTATAAGGCCTACAAAGCTGTAATTCGGCATGATTGTACATCTTAATGACGCCGACAAAATGGTATATAAAATAATTATATAATATTATTTTTTATGGTACCTGCCCTACACATGAAGCGGGGATGATTTTTTTTTCTTCCGTTCACTCCATCGTGTGGGGTGTCGTTGGATAGGTTTTTTAAAAATATTATGAGTAGGTATTCAAAGATCATTTTCCGATTTAGAGACCCATTTGTGAAATATGAAGTTTTAAAGTGGAAAAAATCGTTCGATCGTTCGTCGAGTCCAGTGTCCCCCCCTTCTACCAGCTAAACGGTTGCTTCTGGAAATGTGAAAAAAATCTCGGACCGCGAAATATTGTAATTGATACTTGGTATAAAATATATACCAAGTATCAATTAATAAATAGATAAGGTATACGTATACCTTTATTTTAAATAATATTTTTAAGCTACATAGGACAAGTGTGTTTTTTTCTGGACCTCGTTAAAATTTTCCCACAGTATCCGGACTCCACCTAAAACTACTTGCCGACCCCTGCTATAGACTATTAGTTTTTTTTACTTTTTATTATTTTCAAAGGCTTCTGCCCTGGTCTATAAAACGCTTATATTATCTATACATATAATAAAACTGTAGAAATGAAAATTCTGTACGTTAAAGAAATTCAAAAAATAATAAGCGGGGGGTGTTACTACATCGCTATGGAAGCCAAAAATGTGGTTACTTTTTTGTCTGTCTGTCTGTCTGTCTGTCTGTCTGTCTGTCTGTCTGTATGTTTGTTCCCGCATCACACGAAAACTACTGATCCGATTTGAATGCGGTTTTCGCAGATATATTTGTCTTCTTCCAACTAAACATCTGGTGTATAATTTTTTTTCCCCCCACCCCTCTAAGGGGACAAAAGAGGGGGTCAGATTTTGTATCAAACTTTTTTCTTTAACACGTTAACTACTGATCCGATTTGCATACGGTTTTCGCAGATAAATTTGTCTTTTTCTAACGTAACATCTGGTGCGTAAAATAAATTCCCCCCACCCCTCTAAGGGGACCAAAGAGGGGGTCAGATTTTGTATAAAACTTTTTTCTTTAATGGACATACTTCATATTATTTACTGTGTTTTCCAACTTAACAACCCCCCCCCCCCCCCCCACTCCTTTATTCTAACCTAAACTTAACATACACTTTTTCGTCGTTTGATTAGTATACCTACTGTATTACTATACTTCCTGTATATCTACCGTCCACTGCTGGTTATAAGCTTTTCATGACTATCCATACTAATATTATAAATCCATATATTATAAATGCGAAAGTGTGTTTGTTTGTTTGTCCTTCCTTCACTGCCTAACGAAGCAACAAATCGACTTGATTTTTGGCATATACTTAGTTGAAAGGATGGAGAATAACATAGTCTACTTTTGGTCTTGGAAAAACATCATGTTTCCAAAGGAGGTTTACAAGAATATTCGTATTTTACGCGATTTCTGAATTCCACACGAGCGAAGCCGCGGGCAAAAGCTATATTGTAATATGTATGCAATATGCATATTATAAGTTTAATATTATAATATGCATGAATGACGGTGTTTAAAACCATACTTAAATTTTATATACCATACTTAACCATACTTAAATAAATATATGAGTTTTACAGAACAACGCATAATGTACCTAAGCCAGGTCAGTTGCGTTCGTAATTCGTATTATATAACAATATGCAATGTAATTACAAATACAGGTTACGAAATCTGATATAATATATTCAAGGCCAGAAATTAGTGATGCATATCTAATATTATTTGTCCAGACATTAGAGTTATTAAATAATTTGACCCCGACACATTTCTAAAGTCATTTATATTTTTCTTCAAGAAACTACTATGACAAGGTCAAGTTCGAACTTTGAACTTTGTGGCTTATGCCCAAAAAATTAATATAGTTCCGTTGTCGTCACATACAAAACAAAACAACCTTGTCGCGATGTAGAATGTAGACTGTAGAGTATTAAAAATTATTATAGAATATTAAATTTGAAAAAGGAATTACCACAAAAAAATAAAGAATCATATCGTTTTCGGCATCTGAACTGCCCCGGGGCAGGGTGGGCCGACAGGATACGGAAACATCCTAAGTTTAAATTAGGAACATAAACTACGTATTGCACTAGTACTATGCAAT
This sequence comes from Cyaniris semiargus, assembly GCA_905187585.1. Lineage (NCBI taxonomy): Eukaryota > Metazoa > Arthropoda > Insecta > Lepidoptera > Lycaenidae > Cyaniris > Cyaniris semiargus. The sequence continues at coordinate 6,324,606 of LR994554.1, read as the reverse complement.
ACGTAGTTTATGTTCTTAATTTAAACTTCGGATGTTTCCGTATCCTGTCGGCCCACCTTGCCCCGGGGCAGTTCTGATGCCGCAAACGCTATTATACAATTTCCTATTTTGTATCTTTAAAAAAAAAGAATGAACACAATAGGTATATACCTATATAATTTATCTATAGGTCCAATATAGGTCTACCAGAATCTGATGGAAAATTTTGACAGCAAAATTTTCAAAAAATATCCTTTATCATTGGATAAATTTATATATTTGCATGTTTTACACACAGAATCAGCCGCTATATGGGAAAAAAAGGATCAAAATGTTTATTCCAATTACCCCGGTAATCGGTATCGCTAGAGTTAATTTACTTTCTCACTTTTTGCCATCAGATTCTGGTAGACCTTTAGGTACTCTACCACTAGTGCAGCTCCCGGAGGTTTTAACCTCCGAAAATTGTAATAGTTGGATGGATTTTTGTTTTTGAGGTGTCATTTTCTTTTTTACACTATAACTTGCAAAGTTTACCTACAATTTTTTGTGCTCTTAATTTTTTAGATATAAGCTAAATAAAACTATAAGATTTTTGCAAAGTTTTTAGAGTTTAACCCTCGTCGTAACCAAGATAAAAGGGTTTGGGAGGATTTCAGGGTTGTAACGAAAAGTGTGTTATAGGTCTACCAGAATCTGATGGCAATTTTTGACAGCATATTTTCAAAAAATATCCTTGATCATTGGATAAATTTTTATATTTGCATGTTTAACACACATAATCAGCCGCTATAAGAAAAAAAAGGATCAAAATGTTTTATTCCAATTACCCCGGTATTGATAGAGTCCATTTATTTTCTCATTTTTTGCCATCAGATTCTGGTATACCTACACGCACTTATTGTGAGTATTTAATTTTTTGAGAAATGATGAGTTTTAAGTACTTTAAAACGTTTTAAAAAAATGTGTAAAATAGACCAAAATTTTTTTGCTACATTTGTTGAGAATTTATTGAAGTAAGAGCTAAAAAGTTACAAAAATCGGAGGTTTGCACGATTTTTATGCTCTAGGCACTCCACTACACCTACGTATTTAAATCTACAGCCGCGTCTCCTATAATCCTATCTTTAATCTTAACCAATAACCATGGCTCAAGGTTTAATATACATATTTGTAAAATGTATGTTGTTTAAATCTCCGCTATCGCTCCCGGATGCCAGATATAAGATAACAACTAGTTTTTGTAACAGGAGTTTTATGGTAAAGATAAACTTAAGAATGTTAGGCAAGTTCCAAACTAAACTTTTGGAGATTTTGTTTCTTATTGAATGCTTAAGATTACTTATCTAATATCCACACAAATCTATCGAAAATCGTGTTAATTTAATTAAAAAATGTAAATGAACTTAAAATATTTTAAAAACTTAAATATGATCGGTAAGATTGTAGATAGCTTGGAAGTTGGATATTACATATTATGCAATAAATCAAAATCTTTATGTTGTTTTGACGTCGTATCTATAGTCAATCTAAAATTTATCTACCCTTATTATAATTTTATTATTTTGGAAGAAGTTTATTATTATTAATAGTTTTTTTTCGTTACAGAGTTCGAAGCATTCGTTTAGAATTTAACAAATAGGTAACATGAAATTGTTTATCACGTTATCTATAATTCATAACAAGTTTGTAAATGGATTTAGATTTTTTGCAACTGATTTAAGCGGTTCAATCACAAAGGAATTTCTATGGTAAAAAACTATGTAGATTTATATAGGTCTACCAGAATCTGATGGCAAATTTTGACAGCAGATTTTCAAAAAATATCAATGATCATTGGATAAATTTATATATTTGCATGTTTCACACACAGAATCAGCCGCTATAAGGACAAAAAAGGAACAAAATGGTTTATTCCAATTACCCCGGTATTGCTAGAGTCAATTTATTTTCTCACTTTTTGCCATCAGATTCTGGTAGACCTATAATACTTATTTACACACGTATCCAAGATGAAAACATGATATTTATTCCAATCACGAGTCGAACTCTAGAATTTACAGCACTAACTAAAGATCCTTTCCAATATTATAAATACCAAAGTGTATCTGTCTGTCTGATTAACTCTTAACGCTTAAACGGCTCAACCGATTTCGATAAAATTTGGTATGCAGGTACTTTGAGACCCGGGAAAGGATATACGATAGTTTTTTGCGGAAAAATGTACGATATCCGTATATAAATATAGACCGTATATAAAAGTAGAGTAATAAAATATATAGATATATAGACTTCATATAACCCTAGAATTAGACAATAGTTGAACTTTGAACTCTACATCTCAGGCTATATCTGTTGGTCTATCCCAATCCACTACCAAAAAATAGATTGTATTCGAAACGCAACGCAGCACAAGGGAGAAATGTGACTTCATTTTATAAAGGATACAAAATTCGTTACTTTTTAGCCGTCATTGATGTACAAACAGCCTTAACTAAGGGCCTTACCCCCGAAACGAATTTAGCTTCAGTCATGATACGTGGTCTAAACGAAGTCGAATCAAAATCGACATTTCGATGAATAAAATGTCAAAATTAAATAAAAATAAAATAAAATGTGTAAAATACCAAATTCTACTGAGATCGTATTGATTCGATTCTCGGTCGTGTTGGCATAATATAAGGTACTAGATGAAACCTGCAATTACGTTGCGCTAAAATTCGTTTATTATGTGGGAACCGCACATTTTTCCCGGAATAAAAAGTATCCTATGTCCTTTCCCGGGATTCAAAGTATCTCCATACCAAACAGAAAAATCGATTCGGCGGTTTGGGCGTGAAGAGGTAGCAGTCAGACAGACACACTTGCGTATTTATAATATTAGTATATAAGGATGCACTTACTGTCGGAGTATCTCTCGTGTATGATCCTCTGCACGCACTGCGAGGGTACAGGTGGTTCTAGGATGCGGCCATTTTGGAACTGCGCGTGCGCAATCGCCAACACGGAGAGGAGGAGGAGCTGCTTCATCTTGACTGATCTGTAAAAGTAATGATGATAATGATGAAAATAATACAATTATATTTAACATAAGCATAGGCGTACCCAGGTAGGGACAGGGGGGGGGGGGCAGCTGCCCCCTCCTCCCCCCTCCCCCTAGAAGATAGAATAAATGTCAATTTTCCTGGCAAGTGGGAATTAAAAACGTGTTAGCTACTCTGCGCAAAATAAAGTGTTGGAAACAAAATATCTTTTCAGTCAGATTAATAAAAGTCAATTTTCATGATTTTTTATTTCAATATACCAGACCGACCATCTTCTCGAAACAGGTATGAGCTGCCCAATAGCTGAAATCCATAATGGATGGTCTCAAAAAATATTTCGAATGCATAAGATGAAATTAAAACAAAGATAGCGCCTTTTTGAATAATATTATTACCTAAACCTATGTCATGAATAAAAAACTAAACACGTCTGTATACATAATAATAAATGAATAAGTTATTAATAATAACACTAATAAGTTTTGCCTTTAAATTATTTTCCGCGTAAAACACTTCAACGGGCTCGCGGTTTGAAAGAAAATATAAAGTAAATAAGTATATATTATGCTATAACTACGTATTCTTTCAGCATTCTAAGTCCTGAGAGTTTTTGTTATTTTTTTAAGTTTACGTATATAATATAATATTCTTTTAATTGTGTGACTTAGATAATAAAATTGCAATAAACACTTTTTAATGTTCTGAGTAAATATTTTAGACTGTTTGACACCCGCAACTCCGTTGCGCCAAAATTCGTTTATCGCGCGAGAACCGTACATTTTTCGTCGTTCGTATGTCCTTTCCCGGGACTCGAAGTGTCTCCATACCAAATTTCAGCAAAATCGGTTCAGCGGTTTGACCGTGAAGAGGTAACAGACAGACGGACAGACAGACAGACTTTCACATTTATAATATTAATAGATTATGGATGTCTTGTGTCATATCTAGAGACGCTCGGTCTTAGACAAGACTGTAGACAGGCTAATTAGATGAACTTATATATTTTAAGCTTGATCCAGGATCTATCACTAAATGTCAAGGACTAGCCGCAAATATTGAATAAACAAGAACATAATCTTAACTATTTTACATTTTTTTATTTTTTTTTTGTATTTGGGTATCTTAGGAATAATGATATATATTGTTGTAGACCGAAGGTACTTGTTTTTTTTATCTACTGGGGGTTGCCACCCAACATAAGGATGATCACTGTTCATAAGTAATATAAGAATAAATAAAAACGGAAAAGGCGTATAGTAGGTATACTTAGTTAATAATAATTTAAAGATTGTAACGATAATGATTAAGTACTTAACATTTTTAACCCTACCAAATTGCGTAGGTCCGTCTAGACGACGGACGCAATTTGGTCGGTTATAACTTTAATATTTCTGATGATCCCCAATTAATATTAAATTATATTCCTTGTATGTTATGTCGCAAGACGCAACTCGTAAAATAATTCCCTTTAGCGATTACACATAGTATGAGGAGTTATGTAGATATTTATGATCGCTTCCACTTTCCATACGATCAAAATTACGTAAGAGAAAACTGGGAGTCGGGACCGGTCCGGCGAAAGTGTCCTTGGCCCCAGGGCATGTACCTACTCGACAAGGTACCACCCAAATTATACACATTTCATAGGAAAAATTTGTATAATACATACTATAAAATTATAATTCCTAAAGGGTGTCTGTCTGTCTGTCTGTTACCTCTTCACGTCCAAAACGCCAACCGATTTTGATGAAATTTGGTATGGAGATACTTGGAGTTCCATGGAAGGACATAGGATACCTACTTTGTTTCCCGGAAAAATGTACGGTTCCCACGCGATAAACTTATTTTAACGCAACGGATTTACTCTTCCTTGCTAAATAAAAAAAGAAGGTAAGTATTTAGTATAAATTTACACTGCGACCTATACAGAGTGTAACAAAATTCAATGATTATACTTTAGGGTGTGTGTCCCTAATATAAGGAGTTCACTGTAAAAGTAGCAGCGCTGAAAGATATTTTTTTTTAATTTTTACTGTATGGGCATGACATTGAGACATTTCTCACTCTAGAATCATAGAAACATAGAAGTCAAAGGTAAATCTGTCAGTGCTGCTACTTTTACAGTGAACTTTTTATAAGTAGGTATACTCTTTATAACATTTTCGTTTATCGCGCGGGAACCGTACATCTACCTTATCTGCATACCAAATTTCAGCAAAATCGGTTCCGTGGTTTGGGCGTGAAGAGGTAACAGACATATACACACTTGTGCATTCATTATAATAGTTATATGGATGAGATTATTATATTCGTTGAGATTTAAAATTATTGTGTTCCGATTTATCAAAATATTATAATGGAAAATGCATTACATATTATGTTATGTAATAATATTTTATTACGTTAATAATAATTATGTCATGGTGATTTAAATTATGATTTACTTATCATAATTATCTTGAATGTAATGTAATTTTTATGTAGGTAAGTAGAACAAAGACCCCCTAAATTATAGGTAGGTACGTCCTACTTTTGGATTTATCAATTTGTTGGACAAACCAAAAGTTTATTTTTATAACATTTTTACACTAGTCCTTTAGCGTAGAAATAATTAAAAAAAAAAAAAAACAATTCTTTCATGAAACAAAACTATAAACTATTTTTAATAGGTCACTTGTTTTTAGTAAATGTTATGGTTTGTTTTATTTTAACGCTAATGGACGAAAATCACACATAATAAATCACTAAATAATTTTTACTTCACCACTTTTATATATTATAACAAAAAAATAAGGCTCTATAAATTAGTAATCACTACAATTTTTTTGCTACACCAGTTTAAAAATAAACAAAAATAAGGCTCTACTCACATGAGCGACGAGTGACGACGCGATCTATACTGATGCGCGCGCGCACCGCTACCCGCCTTATAAAGGGTCGGTTTGTATGTACAACACATTATCTACAATTTAAACCCCGAGGGGTAGTTTCTTAGTAAAACGCGATAATTTATTGTATGTGTATGCAAAAGTGGCTATTATTGGTGCGAAAATAATAAACGTCATTATAAGTTTAGCTGACGCTCGCAACTTCGCGCCCCAAAAATTATCGGGCGAGAACCGTACAATTTTTCGGGATAAAAAGTATACTAAGTATCCTTCCCCGGACTGTAATTGATGTCCTTTCCCGGGACTCAAAGTATCTTCATACTAAATTTCGGAAAAATAGGTTCAGTTAAGATTTTTATTATACATAATATTTAATATTATGTGTATTAAATACACATATTTAATACACATCCAGACTCGGGAACATTGAAAACTTTTTGTTCCGTCGCGTCGGCGGGATTCGAACCCGCGACCCCCGGCTTGAGCTGCCACACACTCAAGCATTGAGCCACAGAGGTCGTCAAAAATAATATTAAATGGATAATATAAACATAATAGGTAAGTACCTAATATTAGTATGGATTGTATATCTAAATTACATTATAATCAATGATATTCTACTTATACAGATCTGTTACGTCCATACTATTTTCCGGCTTAAATCTCTTCCGAACAATTTTCAAATTCAAAATTGCAAACATTGACAAATTTGACAGATAAGTGAAAAAAAAGATACGAAAAACCATTTACATAAAAGAGACAGTTCTATTTTTAAACGTCGAATCGTAGCGCTGTCTCTTTCTTCGCCTGAGCTATGACGAAAATTCGATTTTTTCCAGATTGTTCGAAAAAATAATTGAAAATGTAAATAATCGAGGTATTTATTGCAATCAAGACATGTGGTAAGAGATTCCATGTGTTTTGTTTTCTTTTGAGTCATAATTGGTACATTTTCGAAACACGCACGACGTCATTTTCACTTTATTTAGGTAAGACAAGACGCGGCACGTTCGTGACTGCGCTCGATGCAGACTAAATAACAGACGACCCAATTGGGCCGTATTTGAATCTTCACAACGCGCGCGGTAGTAACATATCTGCTTTGAGTTTTTCATCATTGATTATAATAATATGATGTAAAGAAGGGTTTTTCAAACTTTCGGCTCCACGAACCCCTGTTAAAATTTCCAGGTGACAGCGAATCCCTTACTAACTAAAGAAATCACCCCACCCCCGCCCCCCTCCAAGAAAATAATAAAATTGACTGCAGTTGAAAAAAATAAGGTTTTTATTTGAATAAAAGATAACACATAAAGTGCCAAAAGAAATGTCTTTCTAATATGAATGTGATGGGTGTGCTTGTTTCTTGTCGCAAATGGATTCAATGTTAGGAATAATTTTGGACAATTATAACCTTAATTCTGAATCGGTATCAAGTCGATTTCTGTATTTAGTTTTTATCATGACCCATCACCCAGGTGTAAAAACCCACTCGCACAATAAGTATTTTGTAGCAAAGGGTAAAAGGAAATTCACCGCTTTGCGTGAGAGTTCGAAATACTCTGCCTGTCTAGTGTCTAGCTGCCCACCATTACGTAAATCTTGTCGCGAACCCTCTGCCTGCCGTCGAATGGCGAACCCCTAGGGGTTCGCGTACCCCACTTTGAGAAACCCTGATGTAAAGGAGGAAATTGCAGATAACTCTAGGCTGTGCAAGGTGTGGCTAATATGATTATTGGACATTTTATAGTTTTAACCTCTAATGAGCCTTTAAATAAATTGTATGTAGTTTGACGTAATTGTAGCTTCCAAATGGACCGATATTGACCAAGAAGTCTTTATCGGAAAGCTAACACTATCGAGAATCTTCCTAGCTACGATTATCATTATCAGATAAAAATTATATTATTAGCTTCAAGATTCAAGAGATCTAATTTTTTAAAATTGTATTGCACTTTTTCGGCATTGCTGTAATAGAAGGGCGAGATATAAGATGCAACAAATGCTATTATGTTTGAAAAAAAATTGGTAGTTTTGATTAAATCAATGAAGATGCTACTTTTAGCATGTTTTTTTTAGGAGTGGGTAAAACACACTCTGTACATCAGAAGCGGTATTTATCAAGTAAAAAATAAAATTGTGTTTATAACAAAAGTCTGTTGGTGGATCGCTATTTTTCATTAATTTGTGGAATATTATTAGCTTTCATTCTTTAAAAATCTCTTTGGTCAATAATAATTACTGATATTCATATCCGGTATAGGCTACGTGCATAATATCGCAAATCGCCACTGAATGTCAACTAATGTATAAATTAATAATGTTTACTTAGGTATGGTACAAACCAGTAACCACGAGAAAACTACATAACAAAACTGAAAACACTATGGTTAATGTCAAAAGTTGTGACTCTTTTTGTGCTGAGTCTATGGGTGATTCTTCGGAAAACGATTCTTCGTCTCATTACCATGGTCAATTTTAAACGTTACTTTATTGACTGGAATTCATATTTTTATGATAATATAAAGGTCAAACAACCTACTTTTACTTAAGGGACTCGTTTTCATAGAGAAGATTTAGTAATATCGAAGTTCAAAAATTTTGTGGCTAGGGAAATGATAATTGCATACATGGTAATTATAAAAGTAACAAAAAATTTAAAAATTATCTAAATAAAATATTTTTATTTAAAAATAATCGTCTTCTGACAAAAACTATAACATTTGTTATAGTTTTTGTAGCATAACATTTGTTTTATATGTTTGAAAACGACTTACATTTCTTGTATCATCCTAAAAAATAATAAAGCAACTAGTGATTATGTACTCTTAGAAACCAGTCTTAGTTCAGTCTTGATAATTTAAAATTCATTTGCATATAAAACGTTTGATTGAAATTCATACAAAGTGATTTTTTCTTCTATACGAATATTATAAAAGGGAAAGTATGTCTGTCTTTTACTACTTCTCGCCCAAATCACAGCAGATTTTTTTTGAAATTCGGTATGGAGCTACTTTGAGTCCTGGGAAAGTACGCAGGATTGTTTTTATCCCGAAAAAAATGTACGGCTCCCACGAGATAAACGGATTTTGGCACAATAGAGTTATGGGCGTCATCTAGTAGTAAAATAGCACGATTATCAAAAGAAAAATCAAAAGAAGTATTTGTTTGGTTTTGTACAAGAAGTTGAGTTTAAGTAATTCTCAAAATCATTTTTTGTTCCCATGGTCTTTTTTTACTGAAATAGAAGTCAATAGCAAACTTTAGCAACTTGAATAATTTTTTTTCTTCTTTTTTTGTTCTGAGACTTCTTAAAGTAAAAGATATCATATGACTCCGAGTCTGAATGGCCAGATAGAATTGTTTTATGTGGAGAAAAAAATGTAGAACCTTAAAATCTTCACAATCATTTTTTGTTCTAGAGGAAGAAGAATCCTTTCTGTAGATCGATGTTTTTTCCTACAGAAGAAACACTTTCTTCAAATATTTCCTCCTTCTCTTCAGAATACATATATTTTATTTCTCCGTTAGCCATATTATATACACTGCATGCTTTTCCTGATCTTGCTTAGTTTTTTCTACTCTTTTTTTTATTTTTTTCTCTTCTGTAATTTGTGACATCGTTTTTACGTTATTATAATGTTTGTTATCATAAGTTACAAACAAGTTTTTATAAGGAAATTTAAAAGTCTTAAGAATTAAAAAAAACTTTACGCAAGGATTTTAAATAGTCGTAGTACTCTACAGAACTCGTGAATCGCACATAAAAGTGCATATTTCAGGACAAAATTAATATATTTTATCATTACCCTGGTCTTTTGACTAGGGTGATGAGACCCACGGAAATGAAAATTATGCCTATAATTATGCATAGCTCATAATTCTTACAAGCATCAGTTTTGATATTTCATAACATAAATATGTAACCCAAGAGCATCAGTTGACACGCAGATTAAAGTTTTGAAATAGTAAAATAAGCTCGATATAGTAGACACATAAATGATAAACTACGCGAACCAAACATAGGGTAATTATATATTTACCTTCCAAACACCTGGATAGAAATCAATTAGCCGCACATCCGCCTGATAGCTTCTTTCACATATGACTGGCTTGCCAGCATGCGGTAAGATACACTCCCATTGTTTTTACCAGAAAAGTTATGATCGATCGCAACTTGTGCCACAGGAATTATAACTTTACGTTGGACACTCTTTTCTTATTTATTTATAAGTACTGTAATGTAGCCATGCCTACTATTTTTATTTTTTATAACAGGTAAACTAATGTAATTTCGTTATAATTTTATTTTGCATTGATTTGTCAAACAGGACATGAATTATAGACGTTTTTGTTGAAGAAAATGGCAAGAGGACACTCTATGGTAATGAGAAGAACGGACTTTAAGATTTTTTCCTATACTGAAACTACAATTATTATAAAAAGACAGTTGTTTCTAGGTAGACAGACACAAGCTCAAGTATTTAAAAAAAATATTTTTATTGTTTGCTTTTGCCTGGTTACAGAAAAAGGTCCGTTGCCGTCAAAAATTTCGCCTCCGAAGAAATGCCCCTATACTCTAGAAGTCTAGAATATATTTTAGATTTTAGGCGCATGCGGTATGCGCGATTGAGTTATAGAAGTAGGCCCATATAATAGATTTTTACGAAAAAAAAAAACACGTAAATCTTCAACTTTTCACATTGTAGTGTTTCATTAAAAAAATCCTAAGGCAAAATGGCTAGGTATAGTTTAGTGGATCTTTTCTGGTAGTGACTATAGACTCATATCGACTAGAGTCTAATGGATAGATCATAGGATTCTAGTCACCACATCTCGATTTAACCATATAATATCCTAGACTATTGTCTATTTCGTATAATGTATTCAGAAACGTAGAAAGGGAAAATTCGTTCCAAGTAATTATAAAAAGCATACCTATAGAATCTAGAACAAGCGGCTGGGAGGGCGCCGTACGTGCGCGGAGTCGGTAATTTTCTACTTTCGTTGAAGGCAGACAATGGATTTTTACGTGGCCATAGAAATCTACACAAACTTTATATAAACAGTCAATATTACTTCGTTTGTATTCAACGTAGGATAACTGATGGAACTTTTTCAATTTGCTGGCTTAGTAAAATCAAAAACTGTATTACTTTCAGTATTAATCATAAAATACGAAAATTTTAGGAATTAATGTGCCCAGAATTTTCACTCTGGCGTAGCGTGCCATTATCTTAATCTTATATATAAAATTCTCGTGTCATAATGTTAGTTACCGTACTCCTCCGAAACGGCTTTACTGATTTTTACCAAATTTTATATGCATATTCAGTAGGTCTGAGAATCGGCTACTGGCTACTTTTTATATTGATAAGTGCATTTGTTGGATAAATAATAGTAAATTATTACAACTCGAGACTGACGGCGACCATTGTTTGCGCGACGGGATAGCGATGGACGTTGCCATGGTGACATACTTATTTAGTCACTTCAATAAAATAATATGGGCGAAATACTTTATATGGCAAAACAACATTTGCCGGGACAGCTAAAGAATCGAAATACCAGGGTTATATAGAGATAGTTTCCTAATCTCTAGTCTCTACACACATTTAGGAGAGTATAGGAAGTAGGAACTCCACAGGAACTCCTAAACGTGATTTGTCCAAGCTACAGCGCGACACGCGGCGGTGCAGTGCCATAAGCACCTTAAATTTTTGATCTCCAAATATAAATGTTTCAGATTACTACGTACTCTTGACAGACAGACAGATATACATCAAAGTGATCCTATATAAGGGTTCCGTTTTTTCATTTAGAAGTACGGAACCCTAAAAATGAATAATCAAGAAGTCAATATATTATGAGCCCGCATGGGACTTTTCTATTCTAATTGTCATTAACATTCTTGGTTCGTTAATGGATTGTTTGAAGTAAAAGAGAAAGTGAAAATTGCAAAATTTCCGGTAGTCGATAAGTTGGGATTTTAAAATAAGCCTTTATGACTATGAAAATGACTGTCGCCAGCTGGATAAATATTTAGGTACTTATAGACATAAAAAAGTAGGTATGTTCCCTTAATACAGGACTCTAGATCCAGGACAAACATTGAAAATTATCCTTTCTTATCCTTTCTGACCTCATAAATCTTCAGGCTTTTTTCGTTAATTAAAAAAAATGCTACACAAATACTTATAAGATGACCGGTTACATAATATGTGGTAGGCGGTTATGATGGTGTATGGACAAAAAAATAGTGGTTTTTCCGGCGACCGGCCTACACTTTGTTTTACCTCCGACTGGACTTTATGTCAACTATATAAGGATCATACTCAGAGTATTAGGGGTAAAATACCTCTGAATCTACTCGTACAGGCTACACTACTGTTAATGACTTCTTTACGACTTCACAGAGAAAAACCTTAGGTACGTACTCTACCTGTTATGGACTAATCTAACTTGTAAGCCCTTATAGGCAAACATGGGCGCCGGCAGAAATAATTTCCAAGGGGTGCAGATTTTAGTTTTCTTTCTTTTCTTTTAACTTTTTACGAACAACAGTGACTGTCTATTTACGTCAACAGATTACAGTGCCAAAACATTACGAACTATCTCTGTACGGCATGGTAAATAGGGTTACAGACGACTTTTTATTTCAATAATTCCTGTTGATCCCGAGATTCCCAAGGGGTGCAAGTGCACCACCTGGCGCCCCCCTGCCGGTGCCCATGTTGGCAAACTATCTGCTGTATGTGCTACATCCACTATAACAAACAAACAAAATTAAACATTATTATAGTATCAGGTATACCATATACCCATTACCCAGAAACCTTTACACACAGTAGATTATAATTATTATTGGTAAAGGTTGGCTCTCACCTACCTATACCTTGAGTACATTACTTTGAGTACATTATTATTAACGTGCTCCGAGTTTATTTTTACAAATGCACCATGGGTATAATATTATAGTCTATCATGGGCGTACCCAGGTAGGGGCAGGGGCTAGAAGATAAAATAAGCGTAAATTTTCCTGGCAAGTGGGAATTAAAAACGTGTTAGGTTAGGTAGGTACCTACCTCTGCGCAAAATGAAGTGTTGGAAACAAAATATCTTTTCAGTCACATTAATAAAAGTCATTTTCATGATTTTTTGTTTCAATATACCAGACCGACCATCTTCTCGAAACAGGTATGCTGCTCCCCCCTAGCTAAAATCCTGGGTACGCCCATGTAGTCTATGCTTAAGTTCCAGACGTCCAGTTAAAACCCGTGTAGCTAATAGCTATATTGAAATATTCATTCGAGAGGATTGTCGGTTTAGGCGTAGGTGAGAAAAAAGTAGATCTTGTAACATGTTACGTAAAAGGGTCCATTAAAATTAAGTTCGAGTTATCTTTAAATGTTTAAATTCGCGTTAAAGAATCCTGAACCTCATGTACGATTCGTAAATCGTACCTAGGCCTAACAATCATAGCTAATTAGTAAGTAGGTAGTTAGGAGTTACTGGTAATTCGATTTAATCAAAAAAACAAATATTTTGAAAACACACAATTTAATGATTGTTCTGTTTGTTCTAGTAATTATAAGTCAATAAATCCAGCCAGTGTTTAAACAAACTTATTAAAGACCTTCAGAGTTTCGCCAAAAAGTCACGAGTTTGTGATCATTGAATAACTTCCACATTCAAAATGTCGACGTCCATTTAAAATATTCCCCAATCAATTTATGATATTTCTCTGTCATAACTCATATGTGGAACTGATGGTGTTGTAGCACAATGAAAAAGGAAACAGACAAAAGGAAACTCTTTATAGGTCTGTGTTGTAGCAGAACAATATTTTGTTGTCTGTTGATAAAGCTTTTTTCGTTAGAATTCGTTTATGTGAATAAAGTACAGTTCTAGTTACCTAATATCTACTAAAAGTCGTCACTTTTTTTTTTTACATAATGTACGGTCTGTCTACTATGACAAAAAACAAAAATAAATGTTATAGGTCAACCAGAATCTGATGGCAAATAGTGAGAAAGTATTTGATCCTTTCTTTTCCATATAGCGGCTGATTCTGTGTGTGAAACATGCAAATATATATCCAATGATCAAGGATATTTTTTGGAAATCTGCTGTCAAAATTTGCCATCAGATTCTGGTAGACCTATAGCTAAGCTCTATAATTTTGCACATTTTTATTTTTTGGTCTGACTATTAGCTGTAACTTGTTATTTGTCAGAAACAGAAAGCATTAAAAAAATATGACGTACAACTGTCACTTTGACGGTTGACGCAAATTTGACGTTCTGAAAATGACAGTCAGCGAAGTAAATACGACTTGTTGAAAATAAATCTTTCACTAAAATAGTTATTGATTTTTAGAAATTCATTACTGAAGATATATACGAAGCAAAATGTTTTGCTGTTTAAAAAATTGTGTAAACGGTTTCTCGCTAACACCCAGTGTTCCTATACGAATAAAACGAAATCCGGTGCAACTTGATACTTTGCATATGGGTACATATTTCTATAATATTGAACTGAATAATCTCTCCAATTTACTAAATATACTACAGAAAATACTTCATTTTATACCTTAGAATAACTTGTGTAAAAAATGTACACATCATTTCACTCTTATTGCAAATTTAAGCGTGGGAGTCGTCAATCGAAATGTTTGTAGCTTATTACAATGAATAAACTTATAAAACAGATCTATTGATCTACTTCTTATGGCCAAAAACATTTAAGGAATGGTTATAAAATTGTTTTGACACTTAAAAAAAGGAACAAGTAATATATTTTTAATGTATGCTATTCTAGGCCAAGAAGTAGTCGTGGTAAAGGGCGGAACTCGTGTTTGTGGTTCGGGTTGTGCATTAGGCAACGCACCGCTAGTCCAAAACAAAGCCTATTTTGAAGTTAAACTGCAGCAGGGTGGAGTTTGGGCTGTGGGTCTTGCCACTAGAGAAACAGACTTAAATAGAGTGCATGGTAAGATGTTACTCAGTTTCAAAGTTTCAAATCCTTCATATTGTAAAGGCACTGTATACTTTTCTATTTGTTAATAAATATGAGCATATATGTATGTAGAATGTTTAGAGGAACATTTTATAAAATCATTGAGACAAGGTGAAAAAATACTTAAAACATAATATTCTTGTTATGCAGTAATAGAGTAGAAAAGCCTTTGATGGTCAGACCTTCCTCTGTTTCGTAAAGCTGAAACTTTACCTGTTTGTGGCCTTTACAGAGGTAAGATCGACCAGCAACTATGGAGTTTCAGTTGTGGTTACTTTAGGAAGTATCCAGTTCTGAAGATCTACCTGACATTCCAGAAAGAGTAAAGCTCAATTTCATAGCTTATATTCTTCGCGGTAAGTGGAGGAATCTCGTCTTCCAGTGCCAGACATTTTTGCCAGCTGCCAGACACCCTTAAACTTTCATAAAATATTAGACTTTGAGGGTGTCTAGCAGTGGGAAGCAACTGTCAAAAATGTCCGGCACTGGAAGACAAGATTCCTCCACTTACCGCGAAGAATATAAGCTATGAAATTGAGCTTTACTCTTTCTGGAATGTCAGGTAGACCTTCAGAACTGGATACCTCCTGAAGTAACTGCGACCGAAACTCCGTAGTTACTGGCCTTACTCTTACCTCTGTAAATGTCACAAACAGGTAAGCTTTCAGCTTTACGAAACGGAGGAAGGTCTGGCAATCGCAGGCTCTTGGTCCATAATTATGTTAACATTATTATATTTTTAGTATGCAGCTAAATATCGGTCATTGTCAATATCTAGGTCAAGTTACACAAACACTAGGACAATGCAGGTGATGAGGCAATCATTAATATTTGCATTATTCCACACATACCTGCATACTATTTTTGGCACATGTTGCAATGGGGTTTTTATCAATGTAGTTTCACAATAGGAAAAGTGTTGTCATTGTATGGCATATTTTTATAATACTTGAAAAAATGACTGGTATAAAATCTAATATATAGCTTACATTACATTTCAGGCGGTGTTGACAAGGACTCATGGTGCTTAAACAGTGATGGTACAGTCAGAAACGACAACAATGAACTATATCACCTTAAACCTGCACCGAGAGATTCTCCAACAGAAATTCTCGTATCCACTGGTTCCACAGATAACATAGATCAGACAGAGAATGAAAAACCGGAGAGCGAGAAGGAAAATGACAGAGCTATAATGCCAGGAGAGGGAGACATAATAGGAGTTGTGTATGATCATGTTGAGTTGAATTTCTTCTTGAATGGAAAAAATTTGGAGATTCCAGTGAGAAATATCAGAGGAACTGTATACCCTGCCCTCTATGGTAAACTTTGGATTCTTATAAACTTTTATTACAATATTAGCTTAACCTAGAATTGAAAAATTACAAAGTAAATTTCACACAGCCACCATTAGTATACTTTTACAGAGAGAAACACAAAAAACTGCTAAGGTGGTGGTTTAGTTTGGAATAAACAGGGATGTTTTCTTAACAGCTAGTAGTTACTAGTTAAGAAAACATCCCTGTTTATTCAGCAAGTTTGCTGAAGTAGAAAAAATTGATTTCATTTAGGAGTACATTTATTCTTTAAAGTCTCAAAACAATAATATTCATCCTCTATACAGGTTGTAACAAAACTAAGTGATAATACTTTAGGGTGTGTACGTGTTCCTTGTAGAGAGTTCACTGTGAATGTAGCAGCGCTGAAAGACCAAAAATTTTTTCACTTTTGTATGGGGAATCTTGCGACGTTGGGGTGGTTGCCCATACAAAAGTGGAAAAAAAATTGGCTATCACTTAGTTTTGTTACACCCTGTATAAACCTGTTACAATTGTGTATTAGTAGGATATTCAAATCAGTTGCATAGTTGAACATGCATTGTAATTTGTAACTAATCAAGATAAACTTGATCATATGTTTTTCCTTTCAGTGGATGATGGTGCTATCTTGGACATAATTCTAGACAACTTCAGATACCCGCCACCATCAGGCTACGAGAAGATCATGGTGGAACAGTCACTGCTTTAACAATTGACGACTAAAGACTTGTGTGTGCGTGGACATTCTAATGCGGTGAGGTGCTGTGCTTATTTTATTTTTTTTAACAACTTTCGAAATTATGAAGTTTTACTCCGTATTTTTTTACTTTAGATTCCTAGTCCTACTTATATTTAAATGAAAAAAAATATGAAAATATTTTTTTTAACAGACATCAAGCATATTGTTGAATCCGTTTATAATGACATCGAAAGGAATTGACAAACACGTCATAATAAGCGGACGTCATACAAAGCGTTTTCTGAAAAAAAAAAAACCTTTTTTATGTTAAATATGTATGTATTTAAGTATTTTAATAGAGGAACATAGTAACTATAGGTCTACCAGAATCTGATGGCAAAAAATAAATAGACTTCATTATACACATACCAATGTATTTTTAATGTAAGTAATCTGTAATTTTTGTCTGCTTTTGATTTTTCATTTTATTGTAAAAACATTCTCTAATAATATTGTGTATAGAAGACATCGCTATGGTCAAATTATCATTTTCACAGTATGTACGTACATACAATGAAAAACACAAACGAAAAACAATGCGTGACTTTCAAGCGCCAATTACTCACTGACATTCAAAACATAAACGAGCCACATGCCGAACGTCGTCGGGAATCAACGAACATTACTGAGTACCCGGAGGTGTAAAGAATCATGTCGGTCATTATAACTGGACATAATTTACTAAAAATGGGTCATAATAAGCGACATGTCACTGTAAGGGAAGTCATTATATCCGACTTTATTATAAAGAATTTTATATATAAACCAAACTTCGTAGTGTAATGTACATCATAATAAACGGTTGGTTAATATAGGCGGAGTCATAATAAACGGATTCAACAGTACTTATGTTTTATATGAATAAAATGAATTTAAGTGTGTATAATTTATACCTTAATCTGATAATGTAATATTGTTTGACATAATATATATTACAAAATATGCTATTACTTTCAAATTTTAAATTAGTACTAATTATGTGGTAAAACAATCAAGGGCTTGTCTGAATGTATAAATGTCTATATTGTAAATGTAGCTTTGAAATATATTTATACTAAACAACTAAATAATAGTACAGTATTCTTTTTAGGTTTTCATAGTTGCTTCTTATAGTTATGGGCATCCGCCCGCCTGTCTTGGGGTAAACATCTTACTCTAAACACAATTTGCGTTGGAAGACCATGTGAGCTTTGAAGGAAAACTATAACTTTATTGTGGTGACTTTGGAACCCTTTATGCATGGTCCAATGTACACTTGGACAATATTTTGTGGTCCCTTTTAGGACTTTAACACTAATCATCACTGCTTATATATATATATATATATATATATATATATATATATATATATATATATATATATATATATATATATATATATATATATATATATATATATATATATATATATATATATATATATATATATATATATATATATATATATATATATATATATATAATTATATTAATATTAAACATTTCTATTAACATGTCAAAAGATGGCTAAGCTTATGTGATCTGTGGAATTACAATATAAATTAGCAGTATTAATAATATTAATCAGTTTATTTAAGTCAGTGTAAAATAATTATGTAACAAAATGAAATTCCTTAATATAATGTTATTATTTTTATTAACTGAATCATTCCGTTATATATTTAACACATGTCAAATCACTTATGTAACATATGAGACAAGAAAAAATCATTATAAAACTATTACTGAAGAAAAAATCATTATAAAACTATTACATTATGTGTATATGTCGCAGTCATCTAGATAAATATGCGATTCGATTGAATGATGATGATGAACTAGCGCATTCATTGAATGACACCATTCAATTGAACGACTCGGCCGAACATCGATTGAACGATCGTCACTCAACGTCCAACTAGTTAGCGATTTGTAACATAGCCCTTTGAAGATAGCGGACATGAAATCAGTCAGGTAATTGAACGTATTTCACTTTTTTCCCACTGCGGCGCTCGTAGTCACCAAAATAATTCTTAGGTAATTAATAGCAATGTATTACTCCGTGTTGGCCCAATACGACTTCATTGGGTTAGGTCGATGGCTTCGCTGTGCTACGCTCCCGCCTTAGCCATCGTGGTTATTTTTTTGTAAACCACCCAGAAGTACTATCACCCTATGCTTGAAGCCAGTTTCTAGATTAACCTATTATGACGCCACCAACAAATACTTAAAAAAATCATAATATTCCATTTAACGACTTCACTATGATGACGTTTAGTCAAGACGTTAAACGTTACAGTCAACGTCTTGACTAGTGGTCCTTCAGTCATTCAATAAAATGGTGTCATTCAATGAATACGCTATTCGTTCAATCGAATCACAGATTGAACCAGATGACTGCAACATATATATACAGAGTGTGATTTTTTTAATTGCATTTAAAATACGTCCTAGAAGGTCTTTTTTCTATAAACAACTCTTTTAAAACATATTTCTTGAAGATATAATATCATTTTAAACAAAAATACTATGTGTATGTAAAATTACTTTGTAAAGTCCAAATAATCTAAATATGTCCAAACCACGAAGCGTGTCATACAATTCCATTCACATTTTGTCATTAAATATTAAGTTTACAGTAGAAAAATAAAAATTGTTTTACAGGGTCTCATGGTATGCTTGAAGAATTATTGTTTTCTGTAATACGTACCACACAAATGGATAAGGTGCGATGAATAAAATTATGTTTCATGACTTGACTGTAAGTGACCAAAATTAGCAATTAAGTCCACAAAGCAAAATGGGAGCTAAACTAAAAAGTAATATAGCTGTTGTTATATTATTTTTCTACTATTATGGCCGGTTTACATTATTCCAATCCAGTAATCCAATCCAGCGCTGGATTGGAATAATGTGAACCTGCCATTAGACACATTTTTACTTTTAAGTTGCTTAAATTATTGTTTTTACTATGTGATTTTGTTATTTTTTTCCTTTTATTATTAATGTTAAGGCTGAATTTATATGCGGCGGCGCGAACGCGCGGTTTGGCGTCTACACTGCGAGATGACAGCACGACCGTGCCGCTATTTAAATAAATCGTTCCATACATTTGCTTGTAATCTCTCGGTGTAGCCGCCAAAGCGTGCGTTCGCGCCGCCGCATATAAGTCCAGCCTAAGGGCCTTATGAAACTAGCGATTACTAGATATATTAGCAGAAGAGGTGGACAAAATGCCCAATACCCATTATAGTCCATAAATGCCCAAAATGCGATTTCCATCTATATGGATGGGCAAAATGCCCATAAAATATGCTCTGTGCTCAATATGCAATAATGGGTAGCCTAAACCTTTAAACATTTTTCTTGTACTGTTAAAGAAGATAAGACTAATTAATTAATTTATCAGAAAATGTGATAAATTATTATATTATGATCTGAAATAAAATGCATTTTGTAAAATATTTTGTTATAGCACTTATTCACATATATTTTTAGGTAATGATTAAATTGGATAACTGCTCTTAGTTAAAAATAAAAATTTAAATATCTTTGATATCACTAGGTATTATGATGTTTGCTCTTCTGCAACATTTGATTAACAAATGAATGTTGTAATCATCAAAAATATATTGTAATAGTTGTAAAAAAATAATGTGTATATGAAATATTTTCAATGTCTATAATATTATAAAGATAATTTTGGTATTTGCATAGTTTTATTTTGTCTACCCTACACCAAAGAAGGAGGGGAATTTCGTACCCACTAATGTAGCACTTTAAGAAATAATACCAAATGAAAGGGCTTGAAATGTTGAACATTTTATTGTATGACGAAAAATCTCTAAACCATGGGAGAAAAAAGTTAAAGAGGGTAGAAGGTAAGAAAAAATCGCAAAAAAACATTCTGTATTATTGCATCAATTTATAGTGTTGCTGGTAAGGAATAATTTCTGGAAAGTAATCGGATATGGCAAACTTGAGGAAAGTATTGTATTTTGGTATATTGTTTCATATTTTAAGAAATGTATGAGAAAACAATGATACTAAAAATCGAACATTTCCTGGATTTTATCGTATACTATCACTTTGGAGAAATTGTTTATAATTAGCAATACTAACGAATGGTGCAATAATAAAGGGGTTTTATTTTTTCAAAAAAAAAAAAAATATATATATATATATCCTTTTTGATTAATTGATGCAATAATACAGGATGTTTTTTTTTGTATTTTTTTGTGAAAAATAAAACATTCTGAATTATTTCACCATTTCTTAGTATTGCTAATTATAAACAATTTCTCCAAAGTGGTAATATACGATAAAATCCAGTAAAGATTCGATTTTTAGCCTCTTATTGTTTTCTCATACATTTCTTTAAAATATGAAACAATATACTTAAATATAACACTTTCCTCAAGTTTGCCATATACGATTACTTTACAGAAATAATTGCTTATCAGCAACACTATAAATTGATGCAATAATACAGGATGTTTTTTTGTGATTTTTTTACCTTCTAGGGTTCTTTAACTTTTTTCTCCCACGGTTTAGAGATTTAACGTCATACAATAAAATGTTCAGCTTTTCAAGCCCTTTAATTTGATATACGTGTGTATGTGCTTGGGTACGGCTTCCATACAAAAATGCCCCTTGTTCTTTCTTGGCATTAATAGCTTTTCTTATTAAATTGTGATAAATTTTTCAGAATTTCCATATTGTCAGGATTGCCGAAGGATATTGAGATCGTGGTTGCCTGTGATTGTCATTGTACTGTAAGATTTTTTTTCGCTGAGAAAATGCTATTTTGCAACCCGAGTGGTATGGGAATGCTACCTAAGGTTTACCTAAAAACTGCAGTATCCAGTGGTAATCGAAGATTTTTCTGCGTCAAAAACTATCTGCATAGTATATAATACTATCTCCATAGTATATAATACTATCTCCATAGTATATAGTAAAAAAAAATTAATACATAGTAGGTTCGAAGCCTTTTCGTTGCACACACGCAAACCAATAAACTTTTTTAGCTATTACATAGATTTTATCGCGGTGACCGAATCATGAAATTCCGTAACGAAAAAACCTAACACCAACACGCCGTGCGGCGTTGCCAGATTTTGACTCGGTGTTTGTGTGCGTGCGACTAGACGTATGCGAATTATAATTGCATAAGTTGATAAAAAAATTCTAATCAATAGCTCCACCGCGGCAGTCCCCGAGTGCCATACGTATTTTTATTTATTATTTATTTATTGTTTATGATTTATACAGGGTGTAACAAAACAAAACAAAGTTAAGCGTGTGTACGAATCCCCTGTATGGAGTTAACTGTGAAAGTAGCGGTGCTGATAAAAGTAACTTTTTTGTTTTAATTTTTGTTTATGAAAATTTATGACGCTGGGGCGATTTAAAAAAATCACTCTTTCGGCGCTGCTACTTTCACAATGATCTCTATATAAGGGACACATACACACCTTAAAGTATTATCACTTTGCCGCCGTATTTCAAAACGGCCCTTTTTGATAACAGCCGTAATGTAAGACGGCGGATTATACAATCCGACTCCGACATATACATCGTCTAGGTATTGTATAGGTACAATGCCTTAATTATACAGATTGCCGGTAACATATACACCAGGCTGATGATGCTGTATATTTCGTGATTATTTAACGAGGCTCGCGATTGCGTAATTAAAACACCTTTTATGTCTCGTGGAGTGCACCGGATTTCGGTATAATTTATACAATTCGTAATTAACACGGACCCCGGCCTCTTAATAGTCCGTTCCGAAGCTTTAAATTTATATTTCAGCCTTTTGTGCTTCGGTGTCGAGAGCAATAAAGATATTTTCGTTTGCACATTAAAATAAACTGTTTGAAATAGAATAGAGACTAGACACAGCAATTTTTAATAGATAATAATAATGGGTGCTGTATATGGTAAGGATGAAATTATTCACTGCCAATTTATTTCTAAGGATCCTTGTAATGGTATTATGATTACTGATGGATATACATAATATATTGTTTTATTCGGGTCTGATGGACTAAGGGTGGGTTGCACCAACTCACTTTAACTATAACTGTAACTATAACTACAGTGCAAAATGTCAAATCTTTGGTTAAGGACGCCATATTTAACGATAACCATAACCGCTCAAACTTATATCGAAATTTTTTCGTGAAAATTTATAATGGATCACAGTGTTGTTATAACAAATATTTTTCTTGTCGATTTTTATGGATAATTAATTTTTTTAAGTACTGTAACTGTAGCTTTAACAAAAAAATAAACGCAACAGACATCTGTCAAATTCCGTGGTCAAAGTTAAGGTTAAAGTTAAGTTAGATTTAACTATAACCATAACTTTGACCATAACTGTAACTATAACCACGCTTCTGGCGCAACCCACTCTTAATAACTTTGGTTAGCGATGCACGCGGTTGTTCTGATGAATTGAAGGACTATCATAAAAACTTTCTAGAGCTTTATCTACTATTTTGAGATATTAATTAATATACGTTTGCTTAGGGTGGGTTGCACCAGAGGCGTGGTTATAGTTACTGTTATGGTCAAAGTTATGGTTATAGTTAAGGCTTACTCAACTTCAACCTTAACTTTGACTACAGAATTTGACAGATGTCTGTTGCGTTTATTTTTTTGTTAAATCTACAGTTAATGGGATTGAGAGTATAAAAAAAGAATTTTCCGTAATAATCGTCAGGAATAGTAAATTATCGCGAAAAAATTTCGATATGAGTTTGAGCGGTTAAGGTTATCGTTAAATATGGCGTCCATTATTGACTTTAACCAAAGATTTGACATTTTACGTTGTAGTTATAGTTAAAGTTATTGTTAAAGTTACAGCTATAGTTATAGTAAGTTGGTGCAACCCACCCTTAGAAATTAAGTAGGTAGATCATACTTGTTAAATTCTTTATATTAGATACCCAGATATTTACTTTCTTCACTAAATTATGCAGGTTTTATAAATTTGAAATGCAGTTCTCAATATTGCTACTCTATAGAGCACCTAATCAAACGCATATTTTCAGCTTTTTACGAACTCTGAATTTATTAAAAAATATTTTTCGTGTTTCATCTTGAACGTGTAGAGTATGAGAGCTGTTGAAAGCGGCGGGCATATTGGCCGGACAGCGAAGAGGTTATTGGGATTTTTTACTGAAAATGCCTATCGTCGGCTTTACAATATTCTGCCTTTGAAGCGCGTAGCCTTTTCAGCCCATTACGTATAAAAAATATGAATGTGAATCACATAAAGAGGATACAAGCAACATAATATATTATTTTATAATCAAAATCGCAATGGTACTTTGTAACTTAATTCTATAGGTTAGTTTCCGGGCTAGTTTTAACATTTTTAACTAGTGGTTGGAGATAGTCGTGACTAGGTGTTATCTTTATTTACTTATTTTTATTTTTCAACTGAATTCTTTGTATAAAACCGAGCAGTATTCTCTACACAGGGCGCTATATTTTAATAGGTTTGTCCTATTTCATAGCTCGTCACTTTACCTTTAAAAATGTGAATACTTTATTTCAGTCCTCTCTCGTTACTCGCAGGACTCGGGGCGACGGAACTCGCGTCTGACCCATTAATATTCATTAAAACTGTCGTTTATTTAATTTTTCCGCTATTCACATTTTATTGTGTTAAAAATTTACGCGACGATGTAAATTGTGGCGGGAATTTTATAAAGAGTAGCGATGAAAGAATATGTTTTATAAAATATTTCGTTACCTCTCTTGCACTTGTATCAATAATAATTTATTATTGCTATCAAGACCGTGTTACAATATTTAGTGCTAGTTGGTCGCTGTTAAGCATTTGTGAATTAACCCACAAACTTTTTTTTGTTGAGTTATGAATGCAGTCTTGTTCTAAATGATCTAAAGAACATGACTGCATTCAACTCAATACGTAATTTTTTTGTGGGATGATACACAAATGCTTAACAGCGTCCTGCAGATAAAGCGGAAACTCTGCGTTTCCCGTGCCTATCGGTTGTGACTTATGTGTGAACGTTGATAATACAACGCTTTTGTAATAAACTGCAAGCGGGTGAAACGCACAGGTCTAAACCGCGCAGTTTCGACTGTGTTTGAATAAGCAAGTTTATGTACACCGAATACCGATCTTACTGGACTTTGAAGGAAGAAACTAATTTGAAATATCCCAGCTCATGACTCATCCAAGTCATCCAACCGAGGAATACAAAGCCAAGGCTCTCGGATCACTCCCACTTCAACCCCTTGGTTGAAGTGGGAGAGGATCAGTGACGTCATGCTTTTATGTTTAATACACCGAAGGACGCATTCCATTATCAATGCCTTCCGCACCAAAGCGCACACGATTTCAGGCTAACGAGAGGCCACGAGCTGCGTGCGGACGGCGTTATAACTAATGCAGCTGCGTTACCGCGCGACAACGACACTGCGAACTAGCTAATTTCTGGGCCAGATTTTTATTTTTTATGAGTATAGGCCACTTTTATTTTGCCGCCGCTATGTATGAACTCAGCCGCCATCATAGGACGCCGCCCCCCTAGGACGCCATAGGACGCTGCCGCCCATAGGCCATGGCCTATACTGCCTATACATAAATCCAGAGCTGGCTAGTTTACAAGCAGCAGAAAACGCATGGCATCTGCTGTGTCTGAACTATTTCCTAGATCGCTTAGTATGATCGTTGCTATATTCAAAACCCCATTGCAACTTGTATGCGGTCAATATGTGAAGGACTTAATCGCGCAATAACCAAATACCACAAATAGAAAAACTGAATGGCATAGGACAGCTTTCAAGCGAGAGCGAGAAAATTTAAGTGATCAAACGTTGAACGAAAATGTCTAGCTTTAGGTACGGGTTTTACGAGCAACCGTTCGCTGTCTTAACTTATTTATTATACGAAAGTTTCGACAGCCCTTGAGACTGAAACACGACTCTCGGAAATGTGCGAGTCATAAGCTGTTAAATTAAATTTTGTGTGTTTTGTAACAGCTGTTAAGGTTGACTTCACAGCTATCCGGGACCAATCCGCGTCGCTGTGAAAGATGTTCTAGCGTCTCATATTATGTGCTCCCACTCCGGGCACTCGTATTGCCAGCCCGTACGGGTAACCCAGATACAGTGACGGATTAAGACTACTTGATGCCCTAAGCAATCCATGCCATTAGGGGGGCCCCCTCTCCGTATGTCAACTTAAATCGGTATTTAAACCTTTACCGCCTAAAAACCTTAGTTTTTTTCCTAGAAACTTTTTTGGTGTGGTTTTTGGTGACGTAAGAGAGTGATGCCCTAAGGACGAATTTTTTTGTGCTTCCTCTGGTGCCCCCTCAGACGTGATGCCCTAGGCAATTGCTTAATTTGATTAAGGGTTAATCCGTCACTGCCCAGATAGCTGTGAAGCCAGCCTTAAACAGATATTGGACATAACATTCTACGATGATCGATGCGTATTGTATCCGCGTCGTTCGCGACGCTAGTGGCCCAACGGCATCTGTAATGCTTACTATGCGATACTGGCAATCGCTGAACGAAAATATCCACATTCCGCATCCAGCTTATTCGGATATTCGGATATCTGCTTATTCGTAAGCGGATATGTGCTCGGCTCGGTGTAATGTGCTCAACCATGTTCGTGATCTTTGTTCCTAGCGATCAGAAGATAATCAGTAGGTATATAATCAGTAGATCAAAATCTGATGTTTCGACTTTTCCTTCGTCTTTTATGTCTATTAATAAAAATCTTCACGCTGTCTACCAAGGGGGTTTACTTCTAAAGTGTTTAGCTTTTGTCCGATACGTTAGAAATGTGGCTTGATAGACACGGACAATATTTTTATAAATTATTTATTAGTATAAAAGGGGGTATCTTTTAATTTAACAAATTCCATAATTTCCATCCATCCGTCGACCTCGGCGGTGTCCTAACGCCGTAATCTCGTGTTGTGTCGGCGAACTTGTGATGCTAACATTAAACTGGAACTAACTTGTGCAATTACCCCGGCAATATCCTCGCCACGTTGTTGCCGCAAATACCTAGTTTTATTTTTTCGTTTAAGTACTCTGACTTTCTATATAAAATTTGGTCACATAACTTTAAGAGTTAAACCAGACCACAACGCGACGCGCAGATGCATTTCTAAATTTGTACAATTGACAGATTTCAATTGCGTGAGACTTCTTGTGAATCTGTCAAATCCATACAAATTTAGAAATGCATCTACGCGTCACGTTGCGGTCTGAATTGACCCTAAGATCGCTCGGCAAAAGTGTGGTGGCTGGCGTATTTGTACAATATAATATAATAACTAGGTTTAGTTGTTTAAAGCGTGGCTTATGACTCTGAAGTATCGGGTTCAATTCGGGAATTCAAAATTAAAAAATGTTCTTTCTAGGTTCGGTTAGGAAAATGCAGGTTGATTACCTGATTGTCTGACGAGTAAGATGATCCATGCGTCTGATGGGCATATAAAATGTAGGTTCTGTGCCTGATCTTCCGCCAGTCGTGTCGGTTATCAGTCACTCTGGGTAACAAAAGTAGCGGAATAAAGATCGCTCGTACAAATTGTATACTATGCACACACTTGGGCACTATAAAATCACTCCTGCGAAGCCGGCCTGGTTCAAATGAAATTATGTAACGTCACCGAAACCGGTCTTGCAGGCATTATTTGTAATTACCATGTAATATTATGATGGCGCTCATGTTTACCTATGCCCAACGTGGAGAAGGTCCTTTAGGCTGTGCTACGTGTATTCCAAAGAAAAAATAATATATTGTAAGGTCCTAAATACACTTACCAAACCACATTATGTACCATCGAAGAAATTGATTCATAGGCAGTTGACGCAAAGTCGTAAGCTGTCGGCTAGGTTTGACATAAATCGACCAAACTACGTAGGTCCGCCATCTGCTTATGAATCAACTTCTCCGATAGTACATAGTATAACGGGGAAATATTTTTCAAAGTGCTCTTAAATCTATTGCAAATTTCCTGTCGGGCGGAGTGCCGCAGAGTGCTCCAGAGAACTTTCCGAGCCATTTCACGCTATAAATTTAAATCTGGTGTTAAAAACTGCTGTACCAGCGCCTGTATCTTGTTAGTGCTAAAATATACTATACGTGTAGGCGCACACGATGCGACAGGCGTCTGCGACAGCTCGACGACTAGACGCAACGACAGGCTACGGCCGACAATTTTCATATATTTTGTTCGAAGCTCCGCACACTTGACGTCAGAGTTGCAGAGTGGCAACGACAAGCTAGGGGAGCCGCGTGCGCTCGCGTCAAGTCGCTGCGTCTGGAATCGCGTACACGCGCGCACACGACGACAGTCGCGCGTCAGTCTCGCTTTGAGCGCTATCCAAGGTGCACGTCTGTTGATAATCTCAAAATGGATACGTTCGATGTTGATGTGTTCATTTCGGACGTCGAAGCGCGTCCTGCCGTTTGGGACTTACGTTCGAATGAGTATAGTGACCGAGGGAAGAAAAATCAGGCTTGGGAGGAATTATGCCTAAGCACCAAGGCAAGTGCAACTAGAACCTCATCCATATTCACTCACAAGATGAACTACACGGCCGTCTCTCTCGAATACTCTACTACTAATGATGGCTTCCTGCACGGCGTCTGTCGCAACGACTAATCGTCGATGCAAGCGACAGCTCGGCGTCTAGACGCAACGACTAATCGTCGATGCAAGCGACAGCTCGGCGTCTAGACGCAACGACTAATCGTCGATGCAAGCGACAGCTCGGCGTCTAGACGCAACGACTAATCGTCGATGCAAGCGACAGCTCGGCGTCTAGACGCAACGACTAGTCGTCGATGCAAGCGACAGCTCGGCGTCTAGACGCAACGACAAGTCGCACTGTTTGCGATGGCTCTACTAGATGTTGCTCGCAACTTTCGAGTTCTTAATCGGAACTGCGAAGTGCATTTTGGCGTATAAAACTAGTTTTTTAGAGGTTAACCGACTTTCGTATTAATATCATCTAGTAGGCATGGTTAGATATTATAATATGTATGTTGACGAAAAATTTCAGCTATCCTACCTTCTGCTTTTAACTGACTTTCAAGAAAGGAGGCCGTAATCATTGCAAAGGCGTAGGCCATAGTCCGTAGCGCGTGCGGCGCGGGCTGGCGTAGCAGTGCTACGGCTGTAGACCCTCTACATAATCGTAGCACTGAAAAAAGGGAACCCCTTTCTTTTGAGAGGTCCGATTTATATACATAAATACTTAAGTAATTATTAGTATAATGTAAAATGTTTTTTATTTAACTGTACAAGAATTATAAATAAAACTAGTTCAGTAAGTGACGAGCTCTGTCCTCGATAAAAAGCCCCAGGGCCGTAGTCTAGTTTGTAGGCTGAGAGACGAGAGTACAGTATAGGTAGTGAATACTATACATACTATACATTTGCTAAGTACTCACATGCGGTTTTGCTCGATAGTTCTCCAAATCGAGTAATAATTACTGTGTGGACCGCAAAACTCACAGCTCGAAGGCTTGCATCGAGCCGCTCGAAGACTCGCATCGAGCCGGCTCGATGGAATTAAATATATCGGCTTAGAATAAAACTATCGAGCAATGCTGAATGTGTGGACGAAATCCCGAGCCGCGGGTTTTGCTCGACGTTATTGCTCGATCGAGCAAAACCGTATGTGAGTACTTAGCAATATTCTAATCATTTGCCAACAAATACATTATTAAAGTTAGACAGACGGACTGCGATAGTTTCGCATTTATAATATTAAGTATGGATTTTCTCCATGTCTGTCACGCCACTTTTGTAAGTTTGTAACGTTTCAGACGAGGACATGAATTAATTTTAACATCCGCATAAGATATGTAGATCCTATCCATACTAATATTATAAATGCGAAAGTGTGTTTGTCTGTCTGTCTGTTACCTCTTCACGCCTAAACCGCTGAACCGACTTTGCTAAAATTTGGTATGGGGATACTTTGAGTCCCGGGAAAAGACATAAGATACTTTTTATCCCTGAAAAATGTACGGATCTCGCGCGATAAATGAATTTTGGCGCAACGAAGTTGCGGGCGTCATCTAGTTAATAATAAAACGGGTTAGTGACTACCAAAACTTAGGACCAACAATTAACAAGATTAAAATTGTTATTTACCTTAGACAATTTATCAAAATTGAGTTATCGAGACAAAACTTACTAGTCATGCTGACAAATAATTACAGTTTTCGTCAGCTTATATTTGTCTGCACAAGTATTTGTTTACTTTTAATTTTTCTAATCTATGTAATATACCTAATGTACTCGTACTTAAAAAAAGATGTATTCATTTCTGACTTAGGTATTAAGTTATACCTAAGTAAAGGTATCATTACGATGTACTATGTTGAATATATTTTTATTTTTTACGGATGTTATAAATGTATCACAATATGATGAAAGAATGTGATATTACACTTTCGATAGTATTGTTAGCTTTTACGGGGCCTTTTAATTGATTTTGATTTACTTACATGTAAAAACAGAAACATAAAACACAAAAACATTTACAGAATTAGTTATCTGACCAACCGCCATCGCATTTTATAGTGCGCTTAATTTTCTAAATCAAATGAACATATTATATTTATAAAAGTACTAGATAACCCGGTAAACTTTGCATCACTTTCCTCCTAATATAAACCTTCTCTGGACTTCCACGTATATTTCAAGACCAAAATTAGCCAAATCAGTCCAACCGTTCTCGAGTTTTAGCAAGACTAACAAAATTTAAAATTCATTTTTATTTATACAGGGTGTAGCAAAACTAAGTGATAATACTTGAGGGTATGTAGCCTATATAGAGTTCACTGTGAAAGTAGCAGTGCTGAAATAGCAATTTTTTTGTGATTTGTATGGGCAAGCGCTCTAGCGTCATGATTTTTTCCATACAAAAGTAAAAAAGTTACTCCTTCAGAGCTGCTACTTTTACAGCTAAGTCTATATATTATGGAACCTATACACATCCTAAAGTTTTATCACTTAGTTTTGTTACACCTGTATGGTGTATAGACTATAATAGATAAATTATGGCGGGCATATGGTACTTTAACGCCTTTGGCGATGAACAATGAGCTGATGTTCTCAGATTAATAATATCATAAATAGATTTGACCTTGTCAACATACATCGCTATAGATATAAAGCGCTATCAGTAAATAAGTCAGTGCAAAACAATGTTGCGTGCGATCGTATTGTGTATGTTGTGTGTGTGCGTCCTGTGCGAGGACTCGCGGGTTGTGCACACAAAACAGGGTCCCATACGAGGACACAGCTCTTCCGCGTTCGATGGCTTCGTGTTCTACAATGTACCCTATGCCACCGCTCCTACCGGCAGGGACAAATTTAAGGTAAATTCTAGATAAACTAAATAAGTAAAACATAAAAATACTACAGCGTATAATTACCTATGTCATTACCTTAAAAACCGAATGTAAACAATAACAAATTGCTTCTACTTAAAGATTTTTTAACTCTTAAATTTTACTTTCAAAAGTCATAATGCTTTAATGATATTGTGATAACTGGTAAATTATATTCATGCACAACTCACATTGTATATGTTTAATTTCGTTTATCAATTATTATTTGAGTGCTTTAAACATTTTTATCAACCTCAATCACAGAATAGATAATACCTCAATGTCTATTCCTAATGTTTTTCAATATAATAATTATAGTTGAGCGACCGCAGACTTACAATTTCAAGTTGGCCAACTAAATCGCATAGTATACCAATAGCTATAGTGACTTAAGAGAGCTCGCACATTTTTCCAACTAAATCGTACTATCAGAGAAGTTGATTCCTAGGCAAATGGTGGACCTACGTAGTTTGGTCGCGTTAAGTCAAACCCATCAGACCGATTACAGCTAACATTGAATTGACATAAGCCGACCAAATGACGTAGGTCCGTCAACTGCCTAGGAATCAATTTCCTCGATGGTACAACTAAATAATTGGACACCAATCGTATAAGAACCGCGATTCCTTTCCGATTACCTACAATTAAAAAGTTGTCCAATTAAATTGTGATACTACGCAATTTAGTTGTACGATAATCGGCCAACTTGAAATTGTATATCTGCGGTGACCCTAAAAGTTTATGATGATAGCGAGTAGTAAGAAAATATTTATTAGGAACGGCGAAATGTAAAAAAACAATTTTAAACTTAATAGTAAAATTGTTTTTAGGGTTCCGTACCCAACGGGTAAAAACGGGACTCTATTACTGACACTTCGATGTCTGTCCGTCTGTCTGTCTGTCTCCAGGCTGTATCTCAAGAATCGCTATAGCTAGACTTCTGAAATTTTCACAGATTGTGTATATCTGTTGCCGCTATAACAACAAATACTAAAAACAAAATAAAATTAATATTTAAGGGGGGCTCCCATACAACAAACGTGATTTTTTTGGCTTTTTTTGCTCGTAATCCATAATGACAACAGGTAGGCACTTGAAATATTCACAAAATCTTTAATTATATTCGTACTTTAATATTTAATAATAAAATTGAAATAAAATAAATAATTCAGGGGGCTCCTATACAAAAAACACTATTTTATCGCTCTATAACGGTATGGAACCCTTCGTGCGCGAGTCCTTCTCGCACCTGGCCGTTTATTTTAAATTTTCAGGAACCTGGGCCACCGCCAGTTTGGGAAGAAACATATGATGCGGTTAACAGGCAGACTATTTGTCCACAACCAAGCATTTTTGGTAAAATAATGGAAATACCTGGAAATACTAAAGAGGATTGCCTCATCGCAAATATCTACGTCCCAAATGTCGACGAGGTACTACCAGTTGTAGTGTTTGTTCACGGTGGAGCATATATCGTGGGATACGGGGACATGATGTCACCAGAAAAAATGGCGGCGTCGAAAAAAGCAATCTTCGTAACCTTTAACTACCGCTTAGCGGGCCACGGGTTCCTTTGCTTGGGAACCGAGGACATCCCCGGTAACGCTGGCATGAAGGATCAAGTGGCGATGCTTCGGTGGGTGCAGAAGAACATCGCTAGCTTCGGAGGTGATCCAAACGACGTAACCATTGCGGGAGCGAGCGCCGGGTCGTCCGCCGTTGATCTCTTGATGCTTTCAAAGATGACGAATGGTCTGTTTAACAAGGTCATCCCGGAGAGCGGCGCCAACACGGCCGCCTTCAGCGTACAACCGGATCCAATCCAATCTGCGAAAGAATACGCGCAGCTATTAAATTATACCGGTGCCGATGATATTTACGAATTGGAAGAATTTTTCAAATCAATGCCAGTGGAGGTTCTGAATTCAGTCAACACTTTTAGTCGAAACGACGCTACGTTTTTAGTAGGACCTTGCGTAGAACGGATTATCGGAAAAGAAATATTTCTGCACGACAGCCCAGTCAATATTTTGAAAAGCGGTGATTACGAGAAAGTACCAATGTTGTATGGTTTTGCTAGCATGGAAGGATTAGTTCGTTTGATGATGGTGGCGAACGACGTGAAATCTGATATGGAGAGAATGGACAAAAACTTTTCCGATTATTTACCAGCTGATTTGACCTTCGATACTCCCGAGGAGAGGGAGGAAGTGGCAAGAAAGATAAAGAACTACTTTTTCGGTTCCAAAGTGGACGAAGAAGATATTATTGATTATGTGAATTACTTTTCTGACGTTTTTTTCACGTTTTCAACTTTAAGATCAGTAAAATATCACGTAGAAGCTGGCAATAACGAGATATATTTGTACGAGTATTCGTTTACCGACGAGTATACTCCTCTAGTACCGTTCACTAAGATCCGTGGCGCCAATCATTGCGCTCAGTCGATGGCTCTCTGGACAACCGAGGAAAAATTTGCACCTCAAAGTACTACTAAAGAATACCAAGAAATTCAAAAGATTTTGCAAGAATTATGGATAAATTTCATAACAACAGGGTAAGTTATTTGCTACTCTTTGAGTATAATATAGGTTATAATAGCAGTGCATATTACGACTATATCCAGAGAAACAAAAATATAAATAAGAATTCTGGGTATAATATGATCTATCTATGTGTGTGTATAGCCACCACAATAATATATTTAACTGCTCCTTGTCAGGTTTTAAAAAAAAATCGTGCGTTCAAACAAACAAACTTATCAATTTTATAATATTATGACTAAATATAAGCGAAATAGTGGTAAATGCTTGCAGTTATCTAAGCGATGCTTAAATTTCCGAACTCATATATTTTATTTGTCTATAGTTAATTATTTTATTGTTATTTAAGTTGTTGCCTGTTTGTGATTAGTTTATAATGATTTATGTTATCAATGTCGTCACTTATGGCTCTCGCGGAAGACCGGCGCTGAATATGCCTTCGGGTGTACCAGCATATGCCGAGCGTAGGCCAATTTGCAACTGCTATTTAGAATTGCTTTTATATAATAATATTATGTAAATATGTACCATGTTTGTAGTGGCAAATAAACCTTATTTATTATTATAAAGGCTCAGGCGTTCTGTTCAGCGCCTTTGGATCCAGGGTCACCTCGTATGAAACTTCACTTATTGGCGAAATACATGTGATTGTGTTACTAGATACAATGTCATGATCACACATTTCAAGGATTTTCACCAATTCCTCATAGATCCCATTATCAAGATCACTTTCGTAATCTAATTTTGTAATGTAATGAATTTTGGTAATCGGTCCACAGACGGCGGAGTGCTCGTTGAACATATACCAAAAAAAAATCCTATCCTAAAAATAATAACCTCGTCCTTTTTGGAAGTTAATTATTATTGCTACGTTTTTTAATTACCTGTTTTATTCTTTTAGCGAACGGATTCTGTACATAGATTTTAATTCAAAAACCTTGGAGGAAAGTTTAAATAGCATTATGCTTATCTTTCAGTAAACCCGTACCCGAAGGCTCGAGTCTACCGGAGTGGCCGGCTGTGGGCAGGAAGTGGTCTCCGCACATGTCTCTGGGGCGGGCGGTGGAGCTGCGCGGCTCGCTGCTGAAGGAGCGCGCGCTGTTCTGGGAGGAGATCTACGCGCGCCACTATCGCTGTCCGCAGCCTCCGCCGACGCCGCCGCCGAAACGCACTGAATTGTAGAATTGTTACTACTGTATTATAGAAAATGTGAAATTTTAAATAGGTTTTAGGTTTAAAGATTCTTTATTATCAACGAAGGCAAGCTGCCACTCATTTGATAACATTACTTAATGTCTAGATACAATTTCATCTTCAATTCAATACAAATAACATGTCATTTCTAATCGGAATTGCAGAGACATCGTCTGGCGTGCAGATACAGCATATTTTAGATTTTCGATTCCTCATTCCATGTCTGCATAATATAGGTACAATAGTTTGTGCAGTTTGCCAATTTTAAGGCAGTGATAAGCTAAACAAAATGCTAAAGAAAAATTCGACTCATTTCATTTGAAAATGATAAATTAGGTTATGATTATTATATACAATGTGTCCTGATCCTTTAATGTAATATAATATGGCTTTTTTATCGACGAATTGGCTCTTATTTTTTTCTCTCTTACGGTTGTAAAATGGCAGCCATTTTATTTTCTACTCGGGCTCACTAATTCGACCAACACTTCTCATGTTTATATCCTATGAACATAAAAAGGTCGCATAACGCATTTGATAGCTAAACACGTAGACCGCAATTAAATGGACATTATGTTTAGAGCGCAATACACACTGAGCCCGCCGAGCTGTGTCGCCGGGCTTTGTCGGCGGCCCGGCGGGCTCAGTGTGTATTGCGCATTAACTTCGTGGAATAAAATAATATAGAACAACAAAATTTAAAGGAAAAAAGTTTAAGTTTTTGGAACGAAGTTCCTTATCGCGTTGCGAAAGGGGGCTAGACGGAAAAAGTTGTAACGACACTTTTTTATTAGTACCTGCATAGTAGGGGCAGAGGACGTTGATAGTATTCCTGGGCGTCAACTAGATGGCGTTTTTGAGAATAAACAGCGACGTCTACCGGACGTTTAAATAAATTTTATTACAATTCCACAAAAGTGTCGTTGTTAGTATTTCCTGGGCGTCAACTAGATGGCATTTTTTTATAACTTCGTTCCATCCGGGTGTCCCTTGGGCCTTGACACCTCTCGAGTTTTTTTTTTGTGTATTTTTAATAATAATTATTGGCTTTTTATGAAAATCTACCGAATTAAACTGGTTATTTTTATGTCAAAAGATAGAGGAGATTTTTAGTGGTATCCAGTATCCACTTTATTCTTAATTTACATACTTACATGAAATGGGTTTCCCTGGGTCCTCATAAGGTCATTTAAGAAAATTTTAATTTAATACTATAAGGCTCGGGCTGCTTATTCATGTAAATTTTATTTTTATTTCTAACATATTGTGATTTGTGTGGAGTATCGTCAAATATTATTATTCTTCTAAAATCTTTTAGATAAAGGAATGGTTTTTGTACATTAATTTTAATTAATAATCCAAATGATTCCTAGGCTTATGTAAAATGTCTAAGATAAATTGGCCGGGGCGTCATTAAATTAAAATTTATTTTGTTTGGGAAAATTATTTTGAACGATCTTGAAAATTTTAGAGTGGCTTAAAGATTGCGATTTGCGTGTTATGGTAATACGGAACCTTGAAAATATTGCGTTTTGATTTAAACCTGTATGATAATTAAGCGGTATAATTTTTAATAGGTTAAGTTCAAAGTGGTAACAATAAAAATAATTAATTGATGATAATTATTGGCGAGTCAAAACTTTAGCGTATATTAGTGAAGCGTGTGTTAATGAACTTTCCGTAAATAGTAAATAACTGTGAGCATATTCTATAAGTCTGCCGTGAATCGGCACTCGGCAGTTAGCATCCGCGATGCGAGCGGTCGTGTCGTGCGCTGTGTTGGTGTGTGTGCTGCGCGTGCGCACCGCGCTCGGCGACGGCCGGCCTTCGCGCGTCGTGCACATCGACCAGGGGCCCGTGCGCGGGTACCGGGACCCCGACTACGACGTCTTCACCTTCCACAGCATCCCCTACGCGACAGCACCGACAGGCACCGACCGATTCAAGGTAAATTCTATTAATTTCAGTGTAAAGGCACTGAGAAAAGTAATCGTTGCAAGTGTAATCAATTTAATTATTATAATAAGATCACATTAATAGATAATATGCATATCTACATGTAGATGCCTATAATAATAAATACTTAAGTACCTCAATATTAACACTCGCAGACAAACATAAAATAATATTAGCTATGGCCTATGATATTACAAGGAAACCCGTCCACCCGTGACCACGGCAGCTGTAAAGCAGCCGAAACGTCAGGATTAGTAAAAGTGCTCCGCAAAGTAAATCCGTAAGTGTTTCCTGGTAATATCATGAGTGATACTCGCGTAAACTTAAGAAATCATTAAGCTATGGCCTATGATAGATAATGACGTATCTTATTTTATCTCAACAAATGCTTTCCACATTACTTCAATGACTTTCAGTTATTATCAATTCAAATTAGAAAGTAATAATTTTACTTAAATGAGATGTAATATGAATATTATTACATTTTAAATATGATTCCGATACTAGATAATATTGAAGAGACATTGATGTAAATAAATATTACATACCTACTGGCTACTACAAAATATGATGACTTGAATAATTATAGAATAAAATACGTGCATTTGCATATTATTATGTAACTGCAATTAATACTTTATTATACTCGTACATAGATTGTAGATAGAGCTGAACACAATTAACTATTAAGTATACAAACTACGATTTATGTAAATAAATCAATACAAAACAAGGAGTTTTGTAATTCGAATGACCTTGTAAAATGACTGAAAGTAATAGATAATAATATTTATTATTACATATATTTTATGTAGATCAATATAGTGCCTTGACTGTAGGCAAGTAGTTTATCATAATATATCATATACATATAATATAGGTATTTAAAAAAAGCTATTGCGTGGGCAGGTTGTAATAATAAGGAACTATAATAATACTAATATAGCTATATACTGTATAAAATTTCTCATTTATAACTAATCCTAGAGGACTTCTCCTACAGTAGCGGCGTTAGGGGGGCCAAGCTGGGCGACCGCAGGGCGCCAGATAAAAAGGGGCGCTGAACGCAAACAAAAGTGCGCCAATTTTTTGAGCACTACCAGCACCCTGGGCGCCGGAAATCTCGCCCAGGGCGCTGGTAGTGCTAAAACCGGCCCTGTTCTCCTAGAGGAATTCAATGCAAGTGGCAGGAAATTAATTGACTCACTAATCACAAATAACCATAAAACCTGGTACACTAGACCCAAGATCGATTAAACCAGATTTCTTCTTTGCAAAACCTTCATCATCCAAAAAATCCGTTGCTTTGGATAATGAAGGTTATTGCTATGTTTTAGATAGAAGTGTACAAAAAATATTGTCATACATAGGTTTATCTTACATTTCAGAAAAATGAAATTTCAGATTAACGCCCATATTATCATTAGTCGTTTCCTCGAGATTTCCAATTCTCAAAAAGTATATCATTTGCTCAACAAAACGTCTAGTCGTCGTTTGACAATAATTCATTCTTTACCTCAGATTTAGGAACTTAGAAGTAATCTCGTGGTAAGACTTTACTGGTATGTTATAAAATACCTTATCTATACTAATATTATAAAGCGGAGTGTTTGTTTGTTTGTTTGTTTGTTTGAACGCGCTAATCTCAGGAACTACTGGTCCGATTTGAAAAATACTTTTAGTGCTAGATAGTCCATTTATCGAGGAAGGCTATATAGGCTATATTTTATCACGCTAAGGCTAATAGGAGCGAATAAATAGAGGAAAATGTGGAAAAAACGGGGAGAAATTTTTTGAAATGGCTTATTTGAACGCGCTAATCTCAAGAACTACTGGTCCGATTTTAAAAATTCTTTCAGTGTTAGATAGCCCATTTATCGAGGAAGGCTATAGGCTATATTTTATCACGCTAAGACTAATAGGAGCGAAGAAATAGAAAAAAATGTGGAAAAAACGGGGAAAATTATTTGAAAGGGCTTTTCTCACGAACTACTAGAGCAATTTTTCTGTTATTTGGGTCAGATAAGAAGTAGACCACGTGAAGGATCATAGGCTATTTTTTGTAGACTGATTTGTCTGTGAAATATCTAATTTACGCGGGCGAAGCCGCGCGGAACGTCTAGTCTATACTAATATTATAGAGCGGAAGAGTTTGTTAGTTTGTTTGTTTGAACGCGCTAATCTCAGGAACTACTGGTCCGATTTGAAAAATTCTTTCAGTGTTAGATAGTCCATTTATCGAGAAAGGCTATAGGCTATATTTTATCACGCTAAGACTAATAGGAGCGAAGAAATAGAGGAAAATGTGGAAAAAACGGGGGGAAATTATTTGAAAGGGCTTATTTGAACGCGCTAATCTCAGGAACTACTGGTCCGATTTAAAAAATTCTTTCAGTGTTATATAGCCCATTTATCGAGAATGGCTATAGGCTATATTTTATCACGCCAAGACTAATAGGAGCGAAGAAATAGAAGAAAATGTGGAAAAAACGGGGGAAATTATTTGAAAGGGCTTATCTCACGAACTACTAGAGCAATTTTTCTGTTATTTGGGTCAGATAAGAAGTAGACCACGTGAAGGATCATAGGCTATTTTTTGTAGACTGATTTGTCTGTGAAATATCTAATTTACGCGGGCGAAGCCGCACGGAACGTCTTGTAGTTTATAATTAGGAATTACGATTTTTTGTATTAAACAGCCTTAAATATAGTTTTTGATTATTTTGTTGTAAAAATTTCCATTCGGGATTTTTTAGGGCTAGAAACTTGAATTTTTTATTCAAATACTGTAAACCAGTTTTTTATTTAATGTGATCTTTTTTCCTTGTACTATTTTTGAGAAACTACGAATACTATCTATTATTAGAGTAAGGCAAGGGCTACCACAATAAAATTGTTATTTTTATCACTCGTAGTCATTATAAAGTTCTCTGTAATACTAACTTAAAAAATACAGTATTGTTACGTGCTAGGGTTCGAGGATTTGGAGAGAAAGACCTGGTGACTCTCTTGAAGACTTTATTCACTAACACTAGCTCACACAAATCACTCAGTCCAAACACTAAGCACTATCACTGTCCTAGGTCGCAGCCGAGTCGTGGGTTCACTGGTTCACTCACTATTGATCACTTGTTTTCACTTCGAAGTCGCCTCGAAGATCGCTCAGATTAAACTGAATTCCGTGCCGTCTACCTGCGGCTATTTATATGGCGAGACGAATCCCAGAAACTTCCTTGGTCGATTCACATAAACAAGTAAACAAGTGTGGAATGTTTCTAGAAAATACGCGTAAGTAAACATACACCTAACGCCATCTAGTATCGAGTAGGGGATTTGTGTGTAGTGTGTCCCCTAGATAAGTTTTACTAGTTCGACGGTAGATGGCTCTGTGTATCCGTAACACTATTATAAAATTAACTTGCAGAAATTGAGAGATTTGCACAATTGCTTATTGGTAACACGGCATAGTAAAACATAATAAAATATTTCTGAGCAGTTAAATATATAATTTAATATATAGCTACTAAATACGAAAACCAACATAATATGTAGGTACCTATAACACACACAATATACATTTAATTATTACAAAATATACCAACAGTCGCCAAATTCATGCATACTTATCTTGTGTTAAACAAAAGGAACCCAATTATAATGTATTAATTAAGTAGACAAGTTTTTACTACTTTTAAATAAACTTAAACCTGTATTATCAGTGAAGAAAGATACATACTACATAATATTATGAAAACTTACACTGTAACATTTGTATACCTTTTAGAATTATTTTAAGTTATGTTTTAATATTTAAATGAAATTGGACAAACTGAATATTAATACCATAATATCCTCACATTTCAGGCCCCTCAACCACCGCCAGTATGGCAGGAACCACTGGAAGCCGTAAATAAGGACATCATATGCCCACAGTTTATTTTCCCTCATAAGCTAAAAGACCAAAATGCTCAAGAGGACTGTCTAATTGCGAACATTTACGTTCCGGACACAGAGGCCGATAATATCCCAGTTGTCGTTTATGTACATAGTGGAGGATATGCTATGGGTTTTGGAGATATGGTTAATCCGAGACCTTTGGTAAATACTAAAAAAGTAATTGTAGTCACTTTTAACTATCGACTAGCTGGACATGGCTTTCTATGTTTGGGTACAGAAGATATACCAGGCAATGCAGGAAGTAAGGACCAGGTAGCATTGCTGCGTTGGGTAAGAAAAAATATTGCCAGCTTCGGAGGGAATCCTGATGATGTAACACTCATAGGTAGTAGCGCTGGATCTTCATCTGTAGATCTTTTGATGCTTTCAAAGATGTCACGAGGTCTTTTCAACAAAGTGGTGCCCGAATCTGGTGCTAATGTGGCTGCATTTAGTACCCAACCAGATCCAATACGTGCAGCAAAGGTGTACGCAAAATTGATGGGAAGCGATAAAAACTTCAATAATGTCTATGAACTAGAATATTTTTTCAAATCTGTAAGCGTTGTAAAACTTAACTCAGTATTTACGTTGAATAATACTGATGCTACTGCTTTAGTAGGTCCCTGTGTTGAACGAGATTTGGGGCAAGAAAGATTTCTGGATGACAGTCCTGTTAATATAATTAAAAGCGGGGACTATCCTAAAGTACCAATGCTTTACGGCTTCAGTAACATGGAAGGCTTAATTCGTGTTGGACTTATGGGTTCGCAAGTCAAAAGTGATATGGAAATGATGGAGAAAAATTTTTCAAACTTTTTGCCCGCCGATTTAGCTTTTGAAAACGAAGATGAGAGAAACAAAATTGCAAATAAAATCAAAAAGTTCTATTTTGGAAATAAAATTGACGAAGACGATGTTTTCGATTATGTTAATTACTTCTCGGATACTTTTTTTATTTATGCAACATTAAGGGCAATCAACCTACATTTAAATAATGGACATAATAACATATATCTTTACGAATATTCATTCACTGATATCAACACGATACCAGTCCCTTACACGAAGGTCTATGGTGCTAGTCATTACACGCAGTCTGCGGCGATATGGGGTGAAGATCCAGTTTATAACATTGAGAAGACATGCGATGAGTATGAGAAAATGAGGAACATCATGAGAGAAATTTGGATAAACTTTATAACAACAGGGTAAGTGTTATTTCATGCCTCTTACAGTTATAAATATAATATAACATTTTAAGAGTCTCCATAATATGTTAAATGCACGCGATTATCAGAATTTAGGATTCGTTTTTTACCTGTTGGTATTATTAGCAAACATTGGTATTATTTTTGAAGCTTTTGTCTATGAATTTTGTGCTGCATTGATAAAGCACTACAATAGGAGTTCCGCAGGGGTTCGTTAATTCTCAACATTTTCTTATAGCATTTTAAATGATATTATATGTTTTATTCTTCCAGTAAACCTGTACCCGAAGGCTCGAGTCTACCGGAGTGGCCGGCCGTGGGCAGGAAGTGGTCTCCGCACATGTCTCTGGGGCGCGCGGTGGAGCTGCGCGGCTCGCTGCTAAAGGAGCGCGCGCTGTTCTGGGAGGAAATCTACGCGCGCCACTATCGCTGTCCGCAGCCTCCGCCGACGCCGCCGCCGAAACGCACCGAATTGTAGAAAGAATTGTTTTGTTATAAAAGTTGATGTTTTACAATGTTATACTAGTACTTGTTGAAATAATTATAGGATATCAAATTTTATGTGAGGTTTATTACGATTTTACCTGCGTCACATTACATGTACTAACACTTTTGCACAAAACTGTGTGACTAATAAACCAGTTTCTTCTCAATAGTAGTGTATAATTTTAAATAAGGTTATGGTAATGTTTAAAAACTTGAATGATATATCGAAAACATTAAATTATTTAATATTAATATTTTTACGTGATTACTGATTGTTGAAGATGATATCGAAAGAGGGGAGTTTCATTATGATGGAAAAGCAACTTTAATGCCATTGGTGAAAACGTCACCTAATCTAACTATCCAGGAACATACAAATTACACGTCTTGAAAACTTAAGTCACACGAACGTATCCCACAATATCAATAATTGAAACCTAATACCTTATTATGAAGAGAAATGTTGAAAACTGATTAAATAGGTAAATATTTTTCACGAGTTAGAGAAAAAGAAAATTGAGAGCCATTTGTCAATAAAATGTGCCATACATCATGACATTAAAGGATCGGACACTGGTGTTGGGACACATTGTATATCGGATCGTCGAGCGGTATTTGCCATAGAATCAGTCTATGGCTCTGGAGTCTAGAATTATGTTTGTCCTCCATGTATGTGGGCGTATATTAGTTGTGTGGTGGTTAAACTGATTTTGTTTAAATTTGGAGCCGATGGGTTTGGGAGCAATACACCGTTTATTCCGACATTTATATAATAATATACAGGCATTTGGCAGGTGACGACTGACGGCTGTCACCTCTCAAATGTCCATCGTCAGTTAGCCAACGCCACTCAAGACCCCATCCGATGTTGGCCACTCCGACACATAACTTAACTTAAGAAACTTATCACAAAGTAGGTTGCCAATAGACAAATAAATCGCGTGCGCCGTTTTAAATAATATGTTTGACGTGTCTGCGTATGCGCGTATCGGACAGACACTAGACACGATGATATTAATTATTATCTATACATATAATAAAACTTCTATACATATAAAAAAAATGTAGAAATGAAAATTCTGTACGTTAAAGATATTCAAAAAATAATAAACGGGAGGTCTTACTACATCGCTATGGAAGCCAAAAATGTGGTTACTTTTTTTACTGTCTGTCTGTCTGTCTGTATATTTGTTCCCGCATCACACGAAAACTACTGATCCAATTTGAATGCGGTTTTCGCAGATATATTTGTCTTCTTCCAACTTAACATCTGGTGTATAAATTTTTTTCCCCCCACCCCTCTAAGGGGACAAAAGAGTTATAATATAATTTGGGAGTTCGACAGGGGTCTACTTAATGAGTATGACCAATTGTTTGTAATACAACACAAACAGATGTGCTTTTCTTGCAGTAAATCTGTTCCCGAAATCTCTGGTCTACCGGAGTGGCTGGTGGTGGGCAGGAAGTGGTCTCCGAACGGTATTAAAAATATAAAAAAGTTTTAAAATCACTATGAACAAGTTTACGCTATCTCATATACCTAATTGGTATAAAAACTGTGTAACTGCCATAAACTAGTTTTCAATCAATAGTATTGAATGTAAATAGGATTATGGTAATGGTTAAAAACTTGAATGATATCTTAAAAATTATATCACATAATTTTATTCAATGTTGCTTAATTTTATTAAGAATAGTTTCGCAGTGCTGGCTTTTGGCAGTGAGTGTCCGCGATGCGAGCGGTCGTGTCGTGCGCTGTGTTGGTGTGTGTGCTGCGCGTGCGCACCGCGCTCGGCGACGGCCGGCCCTCACGCGTCGTGCACATCGACCAAGGGCCCTTACGCGGGTACCGGGACCCCGACTACGACGTCTTCACCTTCCACAGTATCCCCTACGCGACAGCACCGACAGGCACCGACCGATTCAAGGTATAAGACCAATATAAATTGCAG
Organism: Cyaniris semiargus; assembly: GCA_905187585.1. Taxonomy (NCBI): domain Eukaryota; kingdom Metazoa; phylum Arthropoda; class Insecta; order Lepidoptera; family Lycaenidae; genus Cyaniris; species Cyaniris semiargus. The sequence goes on along the minus strand of LR994554.1, from coordinate 6,279,940 downwards.
TAAAGTTTTGTCCCATTTAAATTCAATTTAATTAGCGTCGAAACCGATTAAATATTTTGAATATTTTTACCGACGTCTGTGATTAGGTATTATTATTAATATTTTGTTACTATGTCACGCTCTTTCTTTCACTAATACGAAAAACGAGCAAGGTAAAATATTAAATGGAGTAGGCTCTACTTTAACAGCCTTGGTGAAATTGCCACTTAATCTATTACGACGGGAACAAACGTATCACAATTCACAAGAATTAACGACTTAAGTCAAACAAACGTATCTCACAATTTTATAGCAATATCTTTAGCAGAAATCTTAAATAAACACCGTATATTACGAAATATTTAAGGTTTCCAATCTATATGCGAATGAATTATAAAGCTCTAAAATGGGATATAATATCTAAAAATAGAACTTATTACTTTTAATAGGCGTTTACTTATCATTAACAAATGATAAAAGGCGTAATTACATTTTCAAAATGAACAAGCCGAATCTGGGGGCAAATTGCATTTTAATTTAGCTAATCTATACTAATATTATAAAGCGGAAGAGTTTGTTAGTTTGTTTGTTTGTTTGTTTGTTTGTTTGTTTGTTTGTTTGTTTGTTTGAACGCGCTAATCTCAGGAACTACTGGTCCGATTTGAAAAATTCTTTCAGTGTTAGATAGTCCATTTATCGAGGAAGGCTATAGGCTATATTTTATCACGCTAAGACTAATAGGAGCGAAGAAATAGAGGAAAATGTGGAAAAAACGGGGGGAAATTATTTGAAAGGGCTTATTTGAACGCGCTAATCTTAGGATCTACTGGTCCGATTTGAAAAATTCTTTCAATGTTAGATAGCCCATTTATCGAGGAAGACTATAGGCTATATTTTATCACGCTAAGAGTAATAGGAGCGAAGAAATAGAAGAAAATGTGGAAAAAACGGGGGAAATTATTTGAAAGGGCTTATCTCACGAACTACTACAGCAATTTTTCTGTTATTTGGGTCAGATAAGAAGTAGACCACGTGAAGGATCATAGGCTATTTTTTGTAGACTGATTTGTCGGTGAAATATCTAATTTACGCGGGCGAAGCCGCGCGGAACGTCTAGTTTTATTTAAAACGTAAGATAAGTAAGATAGTTTAGAACTTTATGATAAATTAGGTTACTTTTTATGTACCATATTTAATTACAATGTATTAATTTACCATTATTAACTGTTTTCAAAGGTGGTAGTAAGGTATTACTGACTATTTTAGTCATAAATAGGCTTTATGAAATATTATGTCATATTTATTTTGTTACAATGTTTAGATATTTGTTGTAAAACCCAAAACACTTAATTTTCAGGCCCCAAGACCATCACCTGTATGGACAGAACCCCTAGAGGCTATAAATAAGGATATCATATGCCCGCAATTCATTAAGAAAAATATTCTTAAGAGCCAAAATGCTAAGGAAGATTGTCTTATTGCGAACATCTACGTTCCAGATACAGATGCAGATAATATCCCAGTTGTTGTATATGTACACGGTGGAGGATATGGAGTTGGTTATGGCGATATGGTTAACCCCAGACCTTTGGTAAATACTAAAAAAGTTATAATAGTCACTTTTAATTATCGACTTGCTGGACATGGCTTTCTATGTTTGGGGACAGAAGATATCCCAGGCAATGCAGGAAGTAAGGACCAGGTGGCATTGTTGCGTTGGGTAAAAAGAAATATTGCCAGATTCGGAGGGAATCCTGATGATATGACTCTTATAGGTAGTAGCGCTGGAGCTTCATCTGTAGATCTTTTGATGCTTTCCAAGATGTCGCGAGGACTTTTCAACAAAATTGTTCCTGAATCTGGTGCTAATATGGCTGCATTTAGTACCCAACCAGATCCAATTCATGCAGCAAAAGTATACGCAAAATTGTTGGGAAGCGATAAGAATTTTAAAAGCATCATCGAATTAGAAGAATTCTTTAAATCAGTAAGCGTACTAAAACTCAACTCAATATTTACTTTGAACACAACTGATGCCACCTCAATTGTAGGTCCCTGTGTTGAACGTGATATAGGACAGGAAAGGTTTCTCGAGGACAGCCCTTTTAATATTTTAAAAAGTAGAGACTATCCTATAGTACCAATGCTCTACGGTGTAACTAATATGGAGGGCATAATGCGAGTAGATGCCTTGAAAAGACAAGTCAAAGGAGATATGGAACTCATGAATAAAAATATGTCAAATTATTTGCCCGCAGATTTGATCTTTAAAAATGAAGATGAGAGGAATGAAGTGGCAAATAAAGTTAAAAGATTCTTCTTTGGAAATAAAGTAGACGAAGAAGATATTTTAGAATACATAAATTATTTTTCGGATACTCTATTTGTTTATCCGACTCTACGGGCGATTAACCTCCACATAAACAATGGTCATAATGAGATATACCTCTATGAATATTCGTTCACCGATGCCAACACGGTACCAGCCCCTTACACAAAGGTTCGTGGAGCGGCTCACTACACACAGTCTGCGGCGATATGGGGCGAGGATCCAATTGAGCCACATAACAATAATTTTACCGATGAATATGTGAAAATGAGCAATATTATGAGAGAAATTTGGATAAACTTTATATTAACTGGGTTAGTAATATTTTACAATTTACCAGTCTTAATAAAGTATGATTATAATCATACTAAGACAGAGCTATAATTATTATTATAGCTCAATGTTTAGAATAATGCAATGGATTGTTACCCTAAAATAATAAGTAACATCAAAATGACCCTTTCGATGCCTTTCGAGACAAAAGTATATTATATTATTTTACAGGTGCCTAAAGTTTTATAATAGGCTCGTATATTGAAGGTGCTCTGAAGGGTCATGAGTTTAACGGCATCCTTATATTATAATTTATAAGTATAAGGAGTTCTACAGGGTTTATCTTTTGCCCATTTTTTAAATAAAACACTATAACAGATGTGCTTCTCTTGCAGTAAACCAATACCCGAAGGTTCGGGTCTACCGGAGTGGCCGGCGGTGGGCAGGAAGTGCAATCCCCATATGTCACTAGGGCGGGCGGTGGAGCTGCGTGGTTCGTTGCTGAAGGAGAGGGCGATGTTCTGGAACGAGATATACTCGAGATTCTATCGAAATCCGCAGCCACCACCACCTCCATCGACGTTTATCTAAATTGCAACTCTTCTGATGTTGCGACTGTCTATCTATGGGCGACGGTAGTTGCTTTCCATCAGGTGACCCGTTTACTCGTTTGTCGTCTATTTTTATATAAAAAAAAACAATAAATCTACCCCTACTTATGGTATCTAACTATAAGGTGTGCTCTCCTGTGACTGGCATATTATGTATGTATGTTGATATTGTATAATTTTAAGTTACAGCATTGTAAACTTTATTCTAAAATATTTTTTTTTCTCACTTTTTTTAGTAAATAAAGTGGGCCCCGTGCGAGTTTCTTACGCCGGTTCTTCTCGCCGGGTTAGTTCCCGAACCGGTGGTTGGCATCATGTAGAGTGTAGACTTTCAAAAAATATTTGCAAAACTTTATTCTGAATAAAAAAATTGAGTTTGAGTTTTGAGTTTGAATTAGAAACGTCACATGACGGATGAAGACAGAGAACGGAAGTTGTACGCTGAGTAAATATTTTAGTACGGGAATCACTGTTTAATATTATAAACTTTAGATTGCGTACAAAATTTGATCATGTACGGTCTACATTATTATCAAATAATAATGTTTTTTTGCTGAACGGAACTTGCTTAGTGATCGTACATTTTCAATTTTAAATAAAATTGCTATAGTGTATTATTGACTGATTGTTTATAAGTAATAACTTTAGAATGTAGGTATATTTAATATTTTAATTTTTAAAAAGAACATCAGAATAAAGTTTTTGAATAGTATGTTACATCACTACATATTATAAAACAAAGTCGCTTTTTTCCCTCATGTCCCTTTGTTCCCTTTAATCTTTAAAACTACGCAACGGATTTTGATGCGGTTTTCTTTAATAGAAAGGTTTATAAGTTTAAAAACATTCATTAAATAGTGGAAAAATACTGTTATTTTTGGCGTTTCTAATGTGATGTCGTAAATAATTACATTTTTTTCCACTTACATTGCAAACGCAGGCTGAACCCTACGAGATTTATCAAAATAATGTACCAAGTATTGTACACTATGAAAAGGTCTTCGCGATGGTAATATGTCTATCTCTTATGCATATCCCATAATAACATTAATAATAATAATAAATCTTTATTTCTCACAACAATCTAACTTAACGGCTAAATTTACAAATTGTTATGCTGTCGTACATTAGAAAGTGAGGAGCTGGTGTCTGAATTAGGCAGTAGCCTGTGTTACAGATCACCAGAAGAACCAGAACCAGATCATTTTTTTGTCATTTACTTTTAACCACAAATAATGGTTAATTTTCGAAGCGATTTTAACCAATGCGGCATTAATCCTTATCCAATTAAATACTTTAAATACATTATTATACATTTATATATATATATATATATATATATATATATATATATATATATATATATATATATATATATATATATATATATATATATATATATATATATATATATATATATATATATATATATATATATATACCGACCAATGCGGGCCACGGGTAGTAATGAATATATAAATCAAAACTACCTACTGAATCGATTTTAATCATTTTTTCAGTGAGTGACATAGGCTATATATTTTATACCCGTGCGAAGCCGGGGCGGGTCGCTAGTATTGTATATAAATTTTATTTTGAGCACAATTTGTTTTTTTTATTTACTAATTTAACTATAGCAGTAAGTATTAACATGGTAAGGATATTATTTATAAAATGGTATTATTCAACAGCGTAAGCAGTATTTTCTAACTTTCATCTATCTTTTATTATATTTTTTTCTATAGTGTGGTTGCAGAAAGTAAGTGCTTCTTTTTTTGCTATTGTTACTAAGAATTACAATTTTTATGATATCTATTATCTACAATTTTTTAAAATTTATTTTTGGCATCAGGTCTTGTTGGAAATTTACAAGTAGGAAGTAACTCCGGTCAGGCAACTTTTAAAGTTTTAAGTTAAGATTTTTTACTATTCGTCATGCCTGTGATTTCTATTTGTTATATTGAATCAATAACTTTATTTATTTAGGTAATTAATTAACTTCATTACTTAATTATAGTTCTACCAGAATCTGATGGCAAAAAGTGAGAAAATAAATTGACTCTAGCAATACCGGAGTAATTGGAATAAAACATTTTGATCCTTTTTTCTTCTTATAGCGGCTGATTCTGTGTGTTAAACATGCAAATATTAAAATTTATCCAATGATCAAGGATATTTTTTGAAAATCTGCTGTCAAAAATTGCCTGATTCTGGTAGACCTATAATAATAATTCCATCCCGACTTTTTTTGATGTATTGATTTTATAAATTACTGGACGTTCCGCGCGGCTTCGCCCGCATAAATTAGATATTTTACAGACAAATCAGTCTACAAAAAATAGCCTATAATCCTTCACGTGGTCTACTTCTTATATGACCCAAATAACAGAAAAATTGCTCTAGTAGTTCGTGAGATAAGCCCTTTCAAATAATTTCCCCCGTTTTTTCCACATTTTCTTCTATTTCTTCGCTCCTATTACTCTTAGCGTGATAAAATATAGCCTATAGCCTTCCTCGATAAATGGACTATCTAACACTGAAAGAATTTTTCAAATCGGACCGGTAGTTCCTGAGATTAGCGCGTTCAAATAAGCCCTTTCAAATAATTTCCTCCCGTTTTTTCCACATTTTCCTCTATTTCTTCGCTCCTATTAGTCTTAGCGTGATAAAATATAGCCTATAGCCTTCCTCGATAAATGGACTATATCACACTGAAATAATTTTTCAAATCGGATCAGTAGTTCCTGAGATTAGCGCGTTCAAACAAACAAACAAACAAACTAACAAACTCTTCCGCTTTATAATATTATAAGTATAGATTGTCAGTAATAAAAATGACGAACACAAGTATCTTAAACCTCATATCTCGACCCAGCAATTTGTAAACCTAAACCCGGTACCCGAGTGTCCTGTTATTGACCTTGGCAGTGGCAGTGACGTCACCCAGAAATGATGCCAGCTCAAAACCTGCTTCTGCAAGTTTGTTTCATTACTAAAGCAACATTAATTTTTTCTGAGGTATACATTTAAATCTTACCCACCAAAAACATACCTGTTAAAATGGGGCTGAGTTCCTATCGGCTAATTTTTGGCCTAAAAAAGAGTTAAAATCCAATCCAATGCCAAGTCCTTCATCGATCGTAATCATCTTCATCAACAGCCTGATCCATAATACTTCTAATTTGAACTTGGCAGGTTAATTTAATTATATAAATATTATCTATATTATGAAATGAATCAAGGTTCAAATTTAGAAGTATTATGGATCAGGTAGTTGATGAAGATGATTATGATCGATGAAGTGCATCTGACCTTGGCATTGGATTGGATTTAAACTCTTTTTTTAGGCCAAAAATTAGCCGATAGGAACTCAGCCCCATTTTAACAGGTATGTTTTTGGTGGGATTTCAATACTTTTTTTCAAGAAATCACACCTATTTTTTTGTGCCACGCCCGATATCCATACTTCCATACTAATGATTATCCATACCATACTAATATTATAAATGCGAAAGTGTGTCTGTCTGTATGTTACCTCTTCACGCCCAAACCGTTGAACCGATTTTGCTGAAATTTGGCACGGAGGTACCTTGAGTCCCGGGAAAGGACATACTTTTTGTCCCGGAGAAATGTACGGTTCCCGCGCGATAAACGAGTTTTGGCGCAACGGAGTTGCGTGTGTCACCTATAAATAAACAATACTGTCGATAAATGGCGCTAGTGGTATTTGTTTAAGTATCAATAGAAGCCAAATTTTTAAGTAAACAGTATTTACTTATTAAGCTATACAGTGTGCATTATAAATGATAGTATTTTATACCTCCCACCCTCCTCATCGTATTCTCATTGTATCAGTTATCACTGGTACATAAGGATTTTTACTTAAGTTCGTAGATGAGCCGACTCACGCTTGATCGATTTCTTAAATTTCTTAATTTTTTGTTAATCTACATTATATAACACACGACATGTGTGCCAAATTTCATAACGCTAGGACAATTGGAAGTGGCCTCTAAAGTTCGTAGATGAATCGACTCGCGCTTGCTTGAATCTACATATAACATACGGTTTTGATTACCGGTCAGTGAGTGAGTGAGTGTGTGAGTGAGTGCCAAAATTAGCTATTTTTACAGGGACATATTTCAGGATCTACTGAAGCTATATCTATGAAATTTGCTTAAGTACTAGTACTTATATAATTACGTAGGCATTATTTTATCTTTGCACACGCAATAAGCACTGAGCTACAGGAGGGTCAAAAGTGCGTCGAAACGGTTCGTGTAAATAGTGCACGACATGCGCGCGGCCTACTGGAACTCGGCCTGCGCACTCCGTGCGCTTCGATGCAAAAATAAATCGATCAGAAATCAGAATGTAAATATTGTAGTCGTGTCTTGTTTGGTCAAGCAGTCAAGCTCAGACACTGATTATACTAATGAAGTGAGAACAATTCCAGCCAGCCTTGCTACAGCTGCAGCCTACCTTGAGCTCAAAGTTCGCCGTGGACTATGAAATGATACAAATTATCGTTTAATTTGTATTCCAAAAAAAATCTTATTATAATATAATATTCCTTGGTAAAACTTAACCAAATATGGTAAGGAATCCTGTTTTACTCATACTTCGGGTGAATTTTTTTTCACCCGAAGGCTTGGAATTGTTTTTGGGATGGGTAACATTTGCACGTTGACTTTGCCGATATTAACTGTTTTTTGATATCGAGTGAATCACTGAGATTATACAGACAAGTTTTATTACTTTTGATCATGTTAGGTTTCCTCTACGTTCTATTTTTGAGTTACGTTCTAGCTGAAGATGTTTCGCGAGTAGTAGTTACTTCTCAGGGAGCAGTGAGAGGTTATAAGGATAAAGACCATGATTTATTTACATTCTACAACATACCTTATGCAACCGCACCGACCGGGACGAACAGATTTCGGGTAAGTAATTATAGAAATTTAAGTTGGTCAAATTAGTATTTTGATGGTATCTTATTTTCAATGCTAAAATTGATTATTTGAATTATGAGACATTATTTTAATGAGGAAAATCTTTTTAGCTACCTAGTTAAAATAAATATTAGATAAGATAGATAAAATACAAAACGTTTTCAAGATAAGATAAGAATATGTTTATTTTGAAAATCACACAATACAATATTAAATAAAAGATAATCTAAAATACAAAAAGATAATTATAAACACAATATTACAATATTATATTGTGTGATGCCAAAACTGGCTCAGCATTAGCAGCAACTACGAGTTTGCTGCACTGATATTCTGCTGGGACCAAAGGTGTGACATCACAACAAAATTTCTATAACTACACATGAATTACTAGAATAACAAAAATAAATAAAACTACAAAAAAAAACGAGTGTGGCAGTCTAAACTTTGCTTGAGAGAGGCTTAAAAAATTAAAATAACGAGAAGCTCCTTAGGAAGCGCCTAACAATTTTATAATTTTACGCTCATACAAATTTTTCCTGTATTCGAATTTTGTTTTAGGCACCGGAGCTGGCGCCTACATGGACCGATACTTTTGAGGCAGTGAATCAAGAGGTAGTCTGTCCACAGAGCGAATTCATTCTAAAACATTTCAGTACTAAAAAAATGAAAGAAAATTGTCTTATAACCACTGTGTATGTACCGGACACTGATCAGACTAATCTGCCTGTGTATGTCATCGTGCACGGCGGAGGCTTCGCGTTTGGCTACGGAGATCTAAATACTCCTAAAAAACTAGTCAGTAGCAAACAAATTATAGCTGTGACTTTCAACTACCGCCTGGGCCCACATGGGTTTTTGTGTTTAGGCACCGAAGATGTACCGGGGAATGCCGGCATGAAAGACCAGGTGGCTCTACTCAGATGGGTTAAGAAAAATATTGCTAGTTTTGGAGGAAACCCTGATGACGTCACCATAGGCGGCGGCAGCGCCGGATCAGCCTCGGTCGACCTTCTGATGCTCTCAAAAATGGCTGAAGGTCTATTCAAGAAGGTGATTCCGGAAAGTGGAGCCAGCGTAGCACCTTTCGCCATCCAATCGGATCCAATTGAATGTGCAAAAGCTTACGGTAAATTATTAGGATTTGAAAATGTAGATGATATAAAGAATCTAGAGGATCAATTTAAGAGGATTGAATACGGCAAACTATTTTCCGACGAAATAGTTAACCGAACTGATACAACTTTTCTTATGTCTCCCTGCGTCGAAAGAGATTTGAGTCAAGAAATGTTTCTGGAAGAAGATCCCGTGAGTATATTAAAGAGTGGTAACTATAGGAAATTACCTATGTTGTACGGTTTCGCGAATATGGAGGGATTGGCCCGTATACCGAATTTCGAGGATTGGAAACTTAAAATGGAAAACAAGTTTTCAGATTTTTTACCATCGGACCTAAAATTTAAAAATGACGAGGAACGTGAACGAGTAGCTAATGAAATCAAAACTTTTTATTTTGGCGATAAAACCGTCAGCGAAAATGTTTTGGCGTATGTAGATTATTTTACGGATGTCCTGTTTGGGTACCCGGCCTTGAGGGCTGCTAAGCTGCAAGTGGAAGCCGGGAATGATCAAATATACTTGTATGAGTTCTCTTACACCGACCAGAACACCCCCCTAATACCAGGTACGGAAGCGCGTGGGGCTTCCCACTGTGCCCAAACTCTAACTGTGCTGGACCCATTTGAAGCCAAAGACTTGAATTTCATCGTATATTCGGAGGAGTATGAAGAAATCTGTCGAATGTACAGGAGAGTTTGGCTCAATTTTATCAAGACAGGGTATGTTAAAAGTTTTTTTACAAATAAGTAAATTAATATTCTTAATAATAATAAATAATAATGACTATGTTGGTGTCAACTTTGAATCTCAAAGTTCTGAAAGGGGCCCATGACACATTCCCCAATCCCCATAGCAGCTTATATACAGGATGTAACAAAACTAAGTGATACTTTAGGGTGTGTATGACTCCCCTGTATAGAGTTCACTGTGAAAATAGTAGCGCTGAAAGAGTAACTTTTTTTTTCACCTATATGTATGGAAAAATTCATTGCCCATACAAATCATTAAAAAAAATTGCTCTTTCAGCGCTGCAGACAGACCTACTTAAGTAAGTTAAATCAATATTATAAGGGGCACATACAGTCATAAACACCGTAAAGTAATTATCACTTAGTTTTGTTACACCTTGTACAATATTTGCTTATCTATGACACCCAACTACTTTCACAAGAATATTATAATTATAATGTAAATCAAAGATTGCAATTATATTTTCAGAAAACCTATTCCGGAGAATTCTGGTTTTCCGCAGTGGCTTCCAGTAGGCTCGGATGGGTCACCTCACATGTCTCTCAACCACACCATGGAGCTCAAAGGACCCCTCCTGAAGGAGAGAATGATGTTTTGGGATGGAATCTACAGGAACCACTACCGTACTCCGATTCCACCTAATCCTGACACTTATGTTCATTTTGAATTGTAATTTGATAAGGGAAGAACCGTTGCCAAACTAGAAAGTCAAAACTAGAAAGGCAGCTACTTTTAGTTGGCTAGACTAGATTTAAAAATTATCCACCTATTTTTCACAGTGTGCGTACTGCGTAGGTAGGTACGTATATTTTTTTTACGACGGGTAACAAATAAAAGTTATTTAAAGCATAATAATAAATGTATAAAACTTTATTTTAAATAATAATCTGCTTTTGTTGTTTGGTGAAAATTCTGTAAACACAAGTAAAGGAAACGGCGTCTGGCCTTTGCCTGCACACAAAAGGGTTTTGCAAAAAGACGGATTATTCCCTCGCTCAGAGCAATTGCTCTGAGTTCCCTCGAGAATCGAGATATCATTAAACTTCCAACTATTGACACTTGATGACTTTGATTGAAGGTACCTATTGAGTATGCCCCAACTCCCAAGAAAAACCTTAAAAAGGAAACTTTGTTTTAAATTTTATTCTTAGCTTTTTAATACATTAATTTTATAGTTACAGTTATAATCAACTGAAATACCATTAAATACTTAGGCATTGTAGGATCGCACTAGTTTATAATAACTAGAAACATCCTTAAATATAATAGAATAGAAAAAAATAATAAGTGTCTATGGTGTTGTTAGAACTGTCTTATATTTCTCTATGGTTGTTTATAGTATGTTAAACTTCATAGCTATAGACACTGACCTCCAGTATACAAGTACGCGTACTTGTATGTAGGTCAGTGGCTATAGATCATAAAGTTAATATACCTATTATAGTAGAGCAACAATCTCGAGCTGTCAAACGAAACCGAAATTGATTCTGTTTCCTTTTTCATTGCTGTGTGTAAAAATTTGTTCCGCGATCGAAGGATTAAGGCGAGGACTTATGGGCATTTCTTCGGAGGCTAAATTTTTGACGGCAACGGACTTTTTTCTGTAACCTGTCTGTCCGTCTGTCCGTCTGTCCGTCTGGCTGTGGCATCGTAGCATCCAAACGGGTGGACCGATTTTGAACTAGTTTTTTTTGTTTGAAAGCTGACATGATTGAGAGTGTTCTTAGCTATAGTTCATCATCATCAGCCTGCTAATTGCTGAAATATCACGGTTTATCTGGTTCGTGATAGGCCGATTAGCAACTTGCAGTCGTTTGATGCTGCAGCATCACCTGGTAATCAATAGGATACCCAACTCCTCACCAACTTAGAGCAGAGGTTTCGTGTTTGGGCTCATTTTAATTGCGACAACCAATAAGACGTAGATAAGCAGTAAATATTTGCATGCTGCTGCTGCAGCATCACCTGGATTGTATAGGAGCCGAGCTCCGTATGAACCCTGGGTGGAGGTTTCATGTTTGGGCTCATATTGACGGCCTCATCCAAGAGGATATTTATAGATCGTATTCATTGGGATGTGATCCTGTTGATAGGAACAATTCTGCACTATAACCAACACAAGTTTAAAAAGCATAAAATTAAATTAAATTAAGAAATTTAAAAAAACCCCCGCCAAACAACTTTAAAAAGTAATGAAATAATATTTACTGACTTTAAGTTTAAATAATTCCTAAGTGAGATGAGACGAGACGAGAAGTTTTGGAAAATATTATGAGCAATACCGAGACCACATACAGGGCAACCCGAGAGTCTCGTTTTGGGTCTCGTTAATTTTTTTTTTAATGAAGCTTTTATTCGAAAAATCAGAAAAGGTCTACTAAGAAAACAATATATTTTACAAAATATACAATCTGGTAACCATCGGTGAAATATTTTTTTGTAAATTTAAAAAGAAATCAATAACCGAGTATGATTTTTCCACATTTTTACTTCAACTTGTTAACGCTTCTTATACCCATCTCTTATCGGTACGGACCGGACCGGACCGGACGGTATGTTGTAAATGACAGAAGGAAGAAGACCTTTCCGATGATACTAAATCTATATATAAAAATATATTTTATCATATGAAATACGCTAGTCATAAAATATTCCTTATTCTCTTAATAATATAGAAATAGATCGAGACGAGACGAGACAACTGGTAACGAGACGAGACCGAGACTTGAACGAGACTCAATTTTTTGAGGATTGATGAGACCGAGACGAGATTTTTGTTACTCTTGCTTACTCTCGTCTCGTGTGAAGCCCTATAGTCTGTATGTCATATTGGTTTTATTGTTGCCTATTCCCCAGTATTTACGACCGAGGAATACGTGGCTGTAAATCTTGTATGAGTTCTGTGCACTCATACTCATAAATTTTCATCGTACAAAGCTCATTATATCATATTAACTTACTAATATCAGACTTTATACTTTGATTGAGTCGGGTTCGCTTTTTAAGTTTATTGGCATAATTACAATAAGTATCGTAGGTAATCATTTAAATTTTAAATAATATATTCTTGATTAATGACTATTCTCATTATAAAGTAATAATAATTAAGTCTATACTAATTGCCAAGTCAAGTTTTCAGAACTAACATCTAGTAATAATTATTATACAAACTGCGGTATAATAATATCATTTAATCTATGGTTATCAAAATACCAACAAAGTAAAATGTATGGTAACATTATCGCCTGTCCTCTATATTGGAACGTAATGATACAAAATGTTCGACCGAAATCGTGTTATTACGAAGGACCCATTACTTATAATTTTTTCGATATTGTACGTGCCCTCAATAGTAAACGTGGATCTATGTCACAATTCCTGCGCTTTTGAGGTTTTTTTTTCAGAAGTCACTACGGTTTAAAGTGACGCTGGGGCGCTTGCCCATACAAAAGTGAAAAAAAAAAAGTGGTCTTTCAGCGCTGCTACTTTCACAGTGAACTCTCTACAAGGAACACATACACACCCTAAACCCTAAAGTATTATCACTTAGTTTTGTTACATTCTGTATATACATTATACATATAAATTGAAAAGACACATTTTCGCATTATTATATTAGTATGGAGTATAGGCCAACATAGAATGAGATCGAATTAAAAAAAAAACAATTAAAAAATTATCTCATAAATATGGAGCTCCACACTTTACACCCAACTCAATTTCATAAAGTATTCCATGATAATAGCAAATGATTACGGTATATACTGCGAAATTCCTTTAAAGCTGCGCGTCCACTGGATCAGAATCGCAGCGTACGGAGCAGACGGAGCGTCGTCATTTACGAAATGCCGATGGGGTGCGTCCACTGCATTCGGATTCAGCATCGGCAATTTAGTTATTTTTAGTCCGTCACGGCCTGTTAACGTGCATTTGCATTATGGAGGATAGTGACGAGGATATTGTTGTAATTAGCTGTATTTTATCAGAACAACTTTCATTCATTATTTGCCCAATTTCATCCCAAATATTGTCTCTCCTCAGTTGGTTATGATAATGTTGATGTTTTATATTGTAAAGTTCTTCATATTTTTCCACTAAAGTAATTAAAATATCGTCATTCATCGTGAATAAGCATTTATGTATATCCGTCGCGTCGTCGCAAACACGTCAGTTTTTTAAACCTTCGGAATCCGAATGACGCGTTCACTGCGGATGACGTCATCGGCATAAATACCGGTCTCAGGCGCAGAAATGCCGATCCAGTGGACGCAGTACCATAGAAATCAATACAAAGCAACAAATCCGTACGCTCCGTACGCTCCGATTCTGATCCAGTGGACGCGCAGCTTTAATATACAAGATAATGTCTCAAGGAGAATGCTTTTCCCTGATTAAGTGTGTGTATGTAGCAGGTAACGTGTTGTGGAACATTTCATGTTTTATTTATTCACTAAAAGTATTACAATGGTACGGCGGAGTATACCGGAATGGGCTATATATAATACTAGATGTCCCGCGCGGCTTCGCCCGCGTAAATTAGGAATTTTACGAAAACCGTACATTTTTCCGCAACAAAATAGCTTATGTCCCTTCACGTGATGTACTCTATATCTGTGCCAAATAACATAAAAATTGCTTCAGTAGTTCGTGAGATAAAACCTTTCTAATAATTTTCCCTGTTTTAACCACATTTTTCTGTTTCTTCGGTCCTATTAGTTTCGGCGTGTTAATATATACCTAGTCTATAGCCTTCTTTGATAAATGAGCAATCTAACTCTGAAAGATTTTTTATTCGAACCAATATATCCTGAGATTAGCGTATTCAATCAAACAAACAAACTCTTCAGGTTTATAATATGTATTAGTATAGATTTTTTTTAAATCGCTTGACAAAATCGAATCCCGATCTAAATCACTATGAAAAGTACCATTAATAGGGTCATAATAGGCTCATAATCATGGGACGATGCAAGCATAATATGGTATAATATGGTAGTGATGAGAATGATGATGATGAATGTAATTTGCATAGTAGCATATGCTTTCCGTTCTTTAAACAACGTCGAAACTCCCAAACTTGTATATCTATAAAGAATCTGGAGTTCTCTCAGCCCCTTCCCAACCATGGTATACCTTGGTGCAAAATCTTACTTGTTGGTAGCATATGCTTAGACTACTTCTCACGAAACCGAAGTCACCACATGTTTCCATATAAATTTTGAGGAGCTCCCTTGATTACTTATGGATCCCTTCATCAAATCAGAACTTTTATGAATATAGTACCAAATTGGGATGATACTCTGTACACCAAAAGAAAAATTTTGAAAATCGGTTCACAAACGGCGGAGTAATCGTTGAATATAAAAAAACGAACATAACACGTCCCCCATTTTGAAAGTCGGTTAAAATTCTAGCCTATGTGTTATTCTGATGTGTAAGCTATATTATTGTAAAGTTTCATTAAAATCCATTCAGTAGTTTTTGCGTGAAAGAGTAACAAACATCCATACATCCATACATCCACACATCCATACATCCAAACAAACTTTCGCCTTTATAATATTAGTATGATAGTAGGATAGTAGGATAGTAGGAAGTAGGATTATGATAACACAAGTAATAAACTTTTGTTAGAACTAAAATAGAAAGAAAGAATCCAGCGAATGTCGCGAAATTTAGGTAGGTCCGGAGTAGAGGATTCGATCCCGGTCATATTTTAGTCCCGAAAATTTCGGGATTGTAATTTAATAAATCCCGGGATTTTCGGGACTGATAAATATTTTTAATTTTAAGTTGATAAAATGTGCGTGAAACAAAACGCACATACTTTTTTTGACGTTATGTCGGCCATATTGTTAATACACTTAATTTCATTTGTTTTTGCTAACGACCGGTATCGTTTTATGTGTAAAATTGTGTAAGAACCACACTTTACGTCGTGTAAGTATTGATATTTGTGCTAATTAGTGAAAATCAATGAATTTATTTAAAAAAATCGGCCATGTCAGAGCGCACGAAGGGTTCCGAACCGTTGTAATTTAAGAAGTAGTTAGGAAGTAGGCAAAAAATTGTGTATTTTTATGTGAGTCGCCCTCTTATAATTTTATTTTAATTTAATTATAAATTATTAAAATACAAAAATAATTAAGGATTTTGTGAATATTTTAAATCCCTACCTGTTGCCATTATTAATTACGAGCAAAAAAGGTCAAAAATCAGATTTGTTGAATGAGAGCTCCCTCAAATATTAATTTTATATGTTGATTATAGTATTTTTGTTATAGCGACAACTAAAATACACAATATGTGTAAATTTCAGAAGTCTAGCTATAGCAGTTCTTGAGATACAGCCTAGAGACAGACATACAGATGGACAGACGGACAGATACCGAAGTCTCAGTATTAGGGTCCCGTTTTTACCGTTTAGATACAGAACCCTAAAAATAACAGTGTATTGATGAGTCTTAGTCAATATAGATCCAAAACGACGAGTATTAGTTGTCATTTTCTATTACCAATATAATCCCGGGATCCCGGGATTCTTTGTAAATAATCCCGAAATCCTGGGATTAGCAAAATTATTGTAAGCAATTTTGATATGAATGATGAATAGGTATGATTGCGAAGTTGTCTAAACCTAGAGCATCCACAATTGTCCGTAGGCGACGACGGTAGTTGCTTTCCATCAGGCAACCCGTTTGCTCGTTTGCCCCCAAATTTTATAATTTTATAAAAAAATCTACGTCGGTCATGACTCATGGACAATCATGGACGAGTATGTCCCTTCACTCTTGGAGAGGTCACATTATGTCCCTTATGTAAACCATACACGCTACGGTCTACCGGAGAGGTCACCTGTGCAGGTCCAAAAAACTGCACATGACAGGTCTATTCCCACACATTCCGACATTCCGGTCTACCTGCGCAGGCATACCTGCACAGGTGGACCTCTCCGATAGACCGTAGCATGTATGGCAGCCATTAGATCTAAGAATGTGAAATTTGTATCGAATTTCGAACGGTAACTTACTATTTAAGTGGCTCTAGACAGGACAATAATTATTAAAGGTCGACAATTCTTTGTAAATTTTAAATTTTAATCGCATTTATTTTTCGATGCATACTCAAGAGACAATGATCCAAACTGTGTATGAAAATATATCCTATTCGCACTTATCCTAATGATAATATAGTTGGTGATCCACAGTTAAACAGTCAGTCGACAGGAGTGCACAAGAGTGTCCCATATCACTAAACGTATGCAGAATGCACACCCAGCATCCATCAGCGTACGGTGAGTTTGGAGTATATGTGGAGTACGAGGGAGGGACTGGTGGTGGCCACGGAGTGCGGCGACGAACGCAGAGCTGCGGAAGCGCTTCTTGCAGGTCACTCAGTAAATGATGTAACAATATTAAGGGCCTATTTCACCACTTCCTGGTAAGTGCCCTGTGCCGGATAGGCTATCCATAACTTATGTGACAGATACTCTATCTGTCACATAAGTTGTGGATAGCCTAGTATCATTCTCTGAGTGACCCGTAGTGATTTAAGATTTACCTAAAGTTCGTGTACATTATATATATCTGTCAAAGTTTGCAATTAATGAATAGTTACATAAATAATTATTAATTATTTATTTAAATTTCAAAAGAAACAGGACTACGTACCTACCAAGAACAGACAGCAGGCTTAATACAGACGGTCATAGTGTGTTTCTCAGGCTATGAGTTTTATTAAAAAATATTTTAAGGTAGTGATTAAAACGTCAAGATCCTTCCTCAAATAGTCGTTCGTTTGGCAGAGAGTAGCGAGCTCAGTGCTACCAACTCCTAAAAATATTAATTTATCCCACTGACATATAAGTACTACATACTAGACTTGACACCGCAACGCAATGCTTGGTCACATTCAACAGAATCTATATAGCCGCAGCGCACTTAGTCGGCCGCAAACTCTTCTGCGCACTAGACGTATGACATTTATAAAAAAACAAAATAAAAGTCACAAAAATGCCTTGGTGTGTCTTAAGATACTGTAAAAATAATTCCAAAAACACTTCCAAATGCGACGGAATAACATTTCATCGGTTAGTATTCTTATTTAATTATTTTCAATTAAAATACGAACATTAAATTACTAGGCGAAGACGCGCGCCATTTCGAATTGCCATAGAGTAGTAGATTCAGAGGTGAATGTAGGCAGAATACAGATATCTATGATGAGACGACGATGAACGAAGTATTCACGTAGACGAGTTTGTATTTTGGTAATATAAATACGGTATTACGTGTACATTATACATGCGTACATTATAATTGTATTTATAAATATTTAAGTAATTTAAATAATATAATTAGGTACATACTTATTATAATATAATTATTATAAATGCGAAAGTGTGTCTGTCTGTCTGTCTATCCGTCCGTCTGTCGGTCTGTCCGTCCATCTGTCTGTCTGTCCGTCTGTCCGTCTATCTGACCGTCCGTCTATCTGTCTGTCTCTCTCTGTGTCTGTTACCTCTTCACGCCCAAGCCGCTGTAACGGTTTTGCAAAATTTTGGTATGTAATATTTTGGTTTTCAACCGACTTCCAAAAAAGGAGGTAATACGTTTGGCTGTTTGTATGTTTATTTTTATTATTTTTTGTATGTTCAACGATTACTCAGCCGTTTGTGATATTTTATATTTATAGTGATGTCATACTGTATCGTGCATTGTCATTCAAACCAAACGTGTATACAAAATTTCAGCTCAATCGGTTAAAATATTATACGTACATACATACTTCGAAATTGAGTTCAAAACTTCCACCCGAACTTATATAATAATATGTTATAATATATTTAATAATATGTACATAATAATATACAGAGCAAGTTAAATAAAAGCTTTTAATAATGTTTAGTAAAAATCTTTGTTTTATTTTATCCACTTACTCAAATAGAGTCTGCGTTCATTCGAGTGTAGGCACAAAACTTTGTCACTTCTGCGGTACTGATCTATAGCCATCACCGCCCCGCCTCTCACCCCGCTCATGCCTCAAGTGCGACATGCTTTTTGTTTGCAATGGCGCCTCCAGTACGTAGTACATAATATCTCTATGATTTAACCTAAATGTAAGTCAAAAACTCCTAAATTCATTATTCATCACAGTATTTAAGACGGTAATTCGCACTCATAGCCTTAAAATATAAAAATCTCATTCGACTTTTTACCCGCCGGCTAAATTACTCGTAGCCACAGATTACATAATAGTTACTACGTAAGCCGTAGCCGCAACGTTGCGACTTCGTGGCCCCCAACAGCTATCGTCAGCCAATGCACGTACACTCCATTTAGAGTCCATCTCATTTGCATCTTGCCGACTGCCGCGCCATCCATAGCAAAAAGAACGCCTAAACTCGTGAATGGAGGTGTCAATTGCTTTCAGTAGAGATATAATATAAACAAGCTTTTATTATTTCAGCCCCTTACTAAAATAAAATATCCACACTGTGTAATTAGGTAAAAGAACCACATCATTGTGTACTGTATATTGAAATTGTATGTATTAAAATTTAAACGTGTGAATCCACTTCCGATAAGTTGGAAAATTGTGTTCTATCTTCATCTTGACAGGTGCGACAAAGTAAATTATTAGAATATTTATATCTACGTATAATTAAACATTGTAGATATTTTTATAATTTATAAAGAGTGTAATAGTACATTACGCACCAAGGGAGGAAAGTAGGACATTTCAACCCGCGCGATATTGTCACCCGAGCCGAAGGCGATGGCGAGGGTGACAAAAGCGTCGGTTGAAATGTCCGGCTATCCTCCCGTGGCGCGTATAGGACTTTTCATCATACCAGGACCGAAAGTTTAATGACATCGTATAATAGAAGAAAAACTAATGTGGTTCAAATTTTTCGTGGACTGGTGTCCGGGGGGAAGCCCCGGTGGGGGGCAGACGAAAAAAAAACAAATTAATAGATTTAATTAAACAATGTTGTGTAGTTAAAATACCATTTTGTAATGTAGTGCTTTATTTGTAAAGATATTTATTGAAGTGACTTAACAAGTATGGCACCAATTAATCGGTAATCGTCGGTAATCCGTACGCTGCCGATACAGTGCGCGTACTGTGAAAAAAATATCCGTTTGATGCGAGACGTCCGTTGCGTACGATACCGACCTGTGGACGCTTACCTTTAGGCGGTACGTCACAACTGGGGGCCTACCACCACCTCTACTAAGTGACACCGTTTGACAGATGAGCAACATTACTCCAAGGTCAAACTAGCGATCTTAAAAAAGTTGATATTTCACAGCGGATTTAACAATGTTTTGCATTTTTTTACTGTTTTTTAATAAAATTATATTTGAAAAGTGAGTACGGTAATGTTATTGTAATCTTACAACAAAGTGTTCTGGAAACATGATAGTTTTAAGAAAGGTCGTGGTAGGCCCCCTGCAAGCGTCATAAACTGTCGACGGTTGCCGTCGACTGCCGTCGACTGCCGCCGACGCGTGCCGCCGACACGTGCCGTTCGTCTCTAAGAAGCCTAAAGTGTCTAATCACACCATGCCGAAGTTCCATACAATATAACGCGACGTAATTTCGGCATGGTGTGTCATCGGTAATTTAATCATCGGTAATTTAAAATACATTGCAGTCGGAATCATGCCGAATTTCCGCCGCGGAACTTCGGCATGGTGTGTTTAGACACTTAGATCAATATTATTTTATTTTATTATTATTAAAATATTGCTGCGTGTAATAATATGGGTTTGAAATAACAACTGCACGGTTACTATGGTAATGAATTATTTCAAATAGGTAACGGGAAGAAAATTTGGGTCTTTCGCTGGTTCACACCACAGATTTTGGAACCGCGGTTCGAAACAGCGAAGAACAAATATTTTGAATTTCCGATTCATACCGCGGTGATTGGAGTGGTGTGAAACCACTAATTAATTATTTTTTGGTATGGGTGGATTCGGACCACGAATTTAAGCCAATAATTATTGTAACAAACATTTTTAGTCTCATTTATTTATTTGTACAGACGTATAGAAAAGTGATTTCAAAAAGAAATAAAAACACATTTTTAATTAAGAAATGACATTTATTTAAAAATCATAAAACGTGGGAAACTTTACATATTTATTACAATAGGATCACAGTTTGATTGGGGGGGGGGGGGGGGGGGGGGACGTCGACGACGACGACACACACTCGCTAACTTTAAAAATAACCTAACACTATATTATAATTGCATAAAATCACAGTCGTAAATTTTTAAATAATCAAAAAGAAAATAATCTTTATAAAAATAATTCAAACTATATAATTGTATAAAAGCACAGTATATAAAAACATTTTAACAAATCAACAAGAATAATATCTAATGTAAATAAAAAAAAAAAATCAAAAAGAATTAAAAAAAACGTAGTAAAACAATCAAAAGGAGTAAAAAAACTAATCTACGAAAAATCATTAAAGGTAATTTTAAACCCTTAATTTTTCCAGGCAACGGCCAATGGTTATTTCACCCGCTAATAACTCTTTTATGATGTTACCTATTCTTTTAAGTCGGTAATTTTTTGCGCCCATCTCGCATATTTTTACTTTAGTTTGGTCTTAAGACTTAAAATTAATATTTTTGAATTCTTAATTATGTTGAGCTTAACTGTACTAAAAGGAATATGTAATAATAGAAATATCTACACTGCGGTTCGAATCCTATTACTAATTCAAAAAAGGTCTTCTCTGTTTCGAACCGCGGTATGAATCGGGCAATTCAAAAACAATTCTTCGCTGTTTCGAACCGCGGTTCCAAAATCTGTGGTGTGAACCAGCGAAAGACCCGAAAATTTTAAACTGTCAGTCTGAAATATGCATCTAAAACGTAGTGATTATATTCTCTTTGTATGCATCTTTCTTCCCGCAAACAAGAGAAGAAATTCAAACTATCGGTCCTCGTATGATGAAAATAACTTTCTCATCGACGGAGGCGGAAAATGGCAACATCGGTAAGCGCAGCGGGACGAAAGTTGACGTTTTCCGCCCGGAGGTGAGAAAATAACTTATCAATGTTATAGTTAAAAGGTCAATACGGATTCTCCGCGCGGAGTGAATTATCAAAGCATTCTGGCCTCGAAATAAATTTAAACTCCAGCCTTGTAACCTAACCTAACCGAATTAACCTAACTTTTTTTTTTTGATGCGCAGGGGAAACCATTTATGGGTGCCACGGGTTGGGGGTGTGCCTCAGTGAAGCTGAAGCACCCCGGGGCCCGGGCGTACGTGGAACTCCCGGCGAGAAGCGCCGGGCTTATCCACTAAAACCACCTGCGGTTTGCCTTCAGCCGTATACGGAGAGATGTCCTGGATCTAACATAGGACTCCCTCCACGACCGGCCGGTCTACCTCAAAAGGGGACCGGACTTCCACCAAAGTTAGGGAACGCTTCGGCAAACTGAAGCGTTCCCCTCGGCGCCGGGCTAGCTAAGCCGGGCAGGTTCCCATCCTTGCCCGGAGCCCCGGATTAGACGGAAGTTTGGAGGTTCGCGTAACGACGCCTCCGCACTCCCGTCCTACGCCGGCGGAGCGGAACGGAGGATGGGTCATCCTCTCTGTTCCGCTTCGCGGCCTCTTTCTGCGAAAGGACGATTTCGCAGTAAGAGATCGCCGCCTGCCAGGCCTCATCGCTCTCGAGCATGCAGCGAACCATGCTCGAGAGCGAGAGGTCCCGCCCAAGTACCGCCATGAGATCATGGCGCTGCACGGCCCAACGATCGCACACCTCGAGGGTGTGCTGGGCCGTGTCCTCCGCAGCGCCGCACTCATGGCAGGCTGGCGTTGGCTCCCTCCTGGCGACCTTACACAAGTACGCACCGAAGCATCCGTGTCCGGTGAGTACCTGTGTAAGGCGAAAGGTGAGGGGCTTTCTCTTGCGGCGCCTTAACCTTACCTAATCTAATCATACGTCGAAAATATAAAAACAACCCTTCGACTAAAGTCTTTTTAAATATTCAAATGTAGACAGCAAAAAAAAAAAAAAGAAACTCATAGTGGAAAGGAATAACCGTACTTGCGATAAATATATTTTGCTTCATAACGTCTCTAGTCTCTACCTTTGTGTAGCTAATATTCCAACAAGATTTATCATACTGGCGGGTTCGTAATAAGACTCAAGTAATATTATATCGTTAGTTACAGAGAGCAGACATATTAAAATTCATGTTACATTGCTGTTACGGGTAAATAACAATTACGCGTTTAATGTGAATTTGTGTACCTTCTCGAATTCAACTAGTTACTAGACTGTCATAAGAATAGGAACATATTTTATCGTGAAGTTAATGGTTTAAATCTATTGAATAGCTTTTATCGCGAGCTTCGAGCGCGGCGACCGAATCAAGAAATTCCGTAACGAAAATAAACCTAACACTCGTCTAACGTCGTTTCAGTTCGGCAGACTTCGGCACGGTGTTTGTGTGCGTACGACTAAAGTTAAACGCGTATGCGTGTAGACTAGCTCCTAACTGCAATAGCTTTACCGCGGTAGTCCCCGAGTAAGCCGCGCCGGTGGTCTAATCTTCCTTCATCTTATGAATTTTCAAACAGGTCACGTGTCCTGTTTGTAAGCTCTAATTTAACATTTTTTAATCATATCAAAATACACAACTTTGTTGGCTGGCCAATCATCTGGCTGGCTGCGACATATGAGGCGAGTTTCCGAGCTAATAGTTTATAGTTATATTATGGTAAGCTTGTTAGTCGCTCTACCTACACTCTCGGATGATATACTGCTGTATACTCCACACGTAATACGGGAGACTTATAGTTGCGGGACTCCTGAAGGAAAATACTAAAGGAAATTGTGGCTATTATTTACAACTATTTCTTGCTTATTTGTGTTTTATACTCAAAACTATAAGTGAATATATATTTATTAAGCAAATCCTTCAAACATAATATACGTAAGTATCTGTTTAAAATACTTTTTTTAACCCAAAATTCTGTTAATTTTAAACCCTTTTAAACCGAAGTTTTATACGGGGGGGTTTATTCGATTACGTTGTGCAATTTTTTGAAATTTTGACAGAATATATTGTTAATCGATTAAAATTTTTGGTTTAATCGATTAACAATAAAGATTTTTAAATCTTTGGTTTCAATCTACGAATAATAATAAAAACTAGAGATCGCCCAATGGTCGAAATTCGACCTCAAATAAAAAAATAATTTATAAGTTTCAAACAACGCTTTTCTATTGATATTCTATTGTCAAAATATTGACTTTATTATTTTTTAAGACATAATTCCTGACAGTCTCAGATTAATAAAGTCAAATGATGACAGACTGGCCGTGTAATAATTGTCTAACAGTATTTAAGATTCAATAAAAAAAACTAATTAATCTATTTTCAATTTGACAACAGACTTCAACCATAAATAAAAGAGTACAATTCGTGTGTATAGGCAATCAAAATCTCCTAGTGTGTGTGTTGTAGTGTGTGTAAAGTTTTATTTGTTAAAAAAATGTATGATAAAAGCATAATTTCAAAATAATATTAAAGCTCGATGCACTCCTTCACCATATAAATTATAACTGTGCAAAATTTCAATCACCTACGTTTCCGCATTTTTCGTCAAAAGGGATCCAAAGTTTTCCGCTCGCGTATTTATTTAATATATAGATTTAAGCGTCTCCCAGACAGACGCGGCCTGCGGTGGCGGTGGCGGTGGCGGTCAGTTGAATGGCTTGGCCGCGTGGCCGCGTGTGTCTGTGTCGTTCCTAGAACTCTCAAGTCATCCAACTGACCGCCACCGCTACCGCCACCGCAGGCCGCCTGTGTCTGGGAGACGCTTTATTATTCGTAGGTTTCAATGTTTAAAACAAGTGTGTTGACGCCAGCAAGACGCCTGGATGATTTGACGAGCAATAACCATATATGAATAAAGCATACGTAAACTATTGTTGGGATGAGTTACGGTCTAATAAAACTAGTTTTATGGCCACCGCGAATAAATCAAAGCCGTAAAAGTCACAGACGAATTATTGTCCCTAATGAGCCACAACATAGAGAGAGAGACAACTAGGAATATGATAGAACGACTGCCCACGTAGTACATAATATCTCTATGGTTCAGGGTGATTTTTTTTAAATAACGAAGCAAAGCGGAGTATCGCTTCGTTATTTAAAAAAAAAATGGCCACTTTACATTATTCTTATCCAATCCATTCCAGCGCTGGCATGGATTACTGGATTGGAATAATGTAAACCGGCTACAGCATGGCAAAAGCCTTTTGTTTTGCTATGCTATTTTCAAAAACCTTTATAGATAGAGAAAAATGCTTAAGGCCATCCCCCGAGCAAACGACCTTGACCATACATTTGACGCGTTGCCGAGATCGCACAAAAATCCTATTTTTTTACTTATCTTAGTTCAAAATTGATCCAAAAAAAAATTAAAACGGGGAATATGTAGTTAATGAAATCATTTATCTATTGTCGTGTGTTTTAAATAAACGTAATTTGTAAATACTAGGGAGATGCTGAAAGTATGCTTCAATTTTAATAAATTGGTATTACTTTGGAAGCTAATATCATGAGTATAATAAACAAAAATAGAAAATTTAAAACGGGGAAAGGAATGTTGATATACTGAAGATTATTGCTGTATTGTTATTATAACTTTGTAGCTTTCAAATTATGAGTTTATAAGGCTCTAAATACGGTAAATTACGGAATCTCCGTAGGGGAAGGGCCTTAACAAAATTATTGTAAGTTCGACATTAAAAAAAGAATATTTTATATGATCTACAGGTATTATGATATTAATATATTTTTTTTAATTTGTCAACATTGCATTGAATGGATGTGTAGGTACTTTATATAATAATGCTCCGAAGGCTGATAACGAAGATTCTCAGCCTAGATTTTCTGATACACTTTTTGTGAAATTACAGAAAATAGGTCTGTGCTGATTTACATTCATACAATAACAGGCGCCAGTGTCAATGGTTTCAACGCTGCTTTACTGGATCATCACTGTATTGGCACGATATAAACAATATTATACAGGATGTAACAAAACTAAGTGATAATACTTTAGGGTGTGTATGTGTTCCTTGTAGAGAGTTCACTGTGAAAGTTGCAGCGCTGAAAGACCAAACTTCACTTTTGTATGGGCAAGCATCCCAGCGTCACGAGTTTCCCCATACAAAAGTGAAAAAAAAAAATTTGTCTTTCAGCGCTGCAACTTTCACAGTGAACTCTCTACGAGGAACACGTACACACCCTAAAGTATTATCACTTAGTTTTGTTACACCTTGTATACAGTAGTCGATTTAATCAGTGGTACGTAACCTTTTTTATACGGTCCACAAACACGTTTTGGTCTTGGTGTCGCGGGCCGCAACCGAATTTTTTTAACGTTAACTAGCTGACCCGGAAAACGTTGTTTTGCCATATAAATTATTTCTGGTATCACTATAGAAAAGTAGATAAAAACTCAGGCCTAACGAATGTACATACAAAATTTCATTAAAATTGGTTGAGCCGTTTTGGAGGAGTTCACGCACAAACACTGTGACACGAGAATTTTTTTAGCATTAATAAATTAATTACGTCATCTAAAATTTGCGATTTAAAAGTGGAAATATTTGACGACGACTTTGCACTATATTTTTCCGGTGGGCGTGAATTTCAAAATGGTTTAACTTCACGCGGGCTACTGATATAGTCCAGGCCGTCCGCAGATAGAGTATAGCTACATACAGAGTACAGAGTATACAGAGATATACAGAGTATAGCTACATACATACAGAGTATAGCTGATCTACATTTTACATGCAAGACCGCCTGAATCGGGCTTACGAGTTACGCGCATCATTATCATCATCTGAGAGAATTCTGATTTAAGGGAAGCAACAGTGCAGTGTCACGTCACACCCGTGTAATACTTGTCTTTGTGTTTAGCGAGTTTCATCTAAAGGACATGTGTGAGTTACTCTAGTGTTTTTTTAGCCTAGTATTTTGTAATGTGAATAATTCAGTACCGAACTGTATTCAGTATTGTTAAGGAGCCACCACATCACACAATTTTAAACCCTTCCTATGTCACGCATTTTTTTGAAAACCTTTAATAACATAATATTATTCATGTATTGTTAACAACTTATTACTTATTTGTTACATTTGTTATGAGTTATGACCCCTTAAGAGGATACGCTAACACTGATTTTCCATACAAACGTATTCCCCAATTTACTCCCAGGACAATGCGTCTAGACAAATGATTTTTTATGCAATATTGGGATCTGTTAAAACTATGCCTCTACGTTTGATTTTTTCTAAATTTACTAATACTTATATAAAAAATATGACCCTTTCAAAAATCGCAAAAATGAATGCCCCGTAGGCCGTACCCCGTCAATCCACCGACCATAAAACAATTTTGAAAGATCTTTAAGATAGAATAAAAAAAGTAGAGGCACTCACTCTTCCTAAAGATATTAAAAAAAAAATATAGGCTCTATTTTGAAGGAGGAATCAGAGGAATACGTAATCTCGATTTACTGTATCTATCTCTATCACAATACACGTGCCGGCGTAGGGTGAAGCGTGATGGCAATAGTTTCTTCGTTTAAATTCTACTGTACGTGTGTTCCCTCTAAAACCTCCCTTCTATGCTGTTACGTTATGTGGATGGACCCTAACGTGTTTTAATCGGTCAAGCGTCTAGTATATAGGCAAATGTATGTGCTCTCAACTTTTCCATCCACATCCCCTTTTAAGGCATTCATTGACTAGACAAGTAACTGGCGCCTGTTACTATACCAATGTAAACGAGCACTGAACTCGCTACAAGTAGGGCGTCAATAGCTGTTAGAGCATGTCAAAGTCTTGATCTTATCACGTGTTGGCTTTTTGTTTGTTTTTCTCTATAGACCATGTTTCAAGCATCGGTGCCTATAAGGGAACGTCCCCAAACTACGTGCCATTTTTACCTGTTTGTTTGGTTAGTACTTTGCAGATCCCGCTCCCTCTTAACTTACTGTGGGTATCTTATGTTCCTTGGTGTTTCTCATATTGAGGCTATCTCTCTCTCTAATAATAATACCATCCTTCTCAAATTGCGATTATCCTGAGCTTCTATTCCTTAAATTGAATAACTATTCACATCTATCATGCACTATACATACCTATACATGAAAATTGCCTGTCCGGAGTGTCCGGAGATCTCATATGACAATTTCTTATGAAAGGCCAGTCACAATGTAAATCACTTAATGCCAATAACGTGCTATTACTGCCAATATACTTACTGTAATTGAATGAACCAGCTTAATGCTGTTAACGAGATCTACTTAGGCCTTAGCAGTCTGACTGACACCGGTGAATTGTGAAACTTTATTCGAACAACTTAATTCGAAAAAAAAACAACGTCCGACGGGCCCGCTAGTTTTCAATAAAAAAACGTGTCCTTAATGGGTCGAATTAATTCAATCTTGTATAAAAAAACTCCGCGACCTTAAAAAGTGAAATTTTTTGGCTTTCCCTAAAATTAGAAAAACGTCATTTCAATATCCTTTTATCCTTGTCGGCGAAAATGTGAGCACAAATTATCATGAATATGAGCTGTCGGTATAAGTTATAAACTTGATGACATGTAGATGTACGCAGGTGGCGTTTTAAGTGAATTATAACGTGTCAGTTTACACGATACAAAACGCGACTCGGTTCTGCATTTTTTGATAACGTTATAATATATCAAAACTTTATAAGCGAAGAACCATTTCATATTTTAATTGCAAAAGCGCCGCGTGACGCAGCGTAATAGCTATAGCTAGGGCATCGAAACCCGGACCAATTTTCAAAACCCGGGTTTTCGGGTTTTTTGTTTGATGAAAACCGGGTACCCAGATTTTTCGGGTTTTTTCGGGTTTTTTAACAATTCAAAAATTAACAAGGCGAAAATATTTTACACATGATTTTCTGCGATTGCCATCACCTATCCAGTAAAATACTATTTAAATACCATTGTCTGGGGTCGCAGCAGTGCCCAACCAATTCTCGAGTAAGCTGGCACGGCCGTATCATATACTTTTTTCGAAGCGACTATTTTACCTCTCCTATATTTTGGTTCTTATCAAAGCTAGGGATTAAGATTTTCGTGTAGGATTAAGTATTACAACAAGCTTCATCTCCAATATATGTAATATATTATTTAATGTATGTACCTATTTGTATTTTATGAAATATATAAAAATCTATCCAGAATTTTTGAAGACATTAAATGGAAGAATAACCTTAAATATAAAACGTATGCCAACAAATCTTTATTTAATCTTTTACATTTTTATTGCTGATTGTCAAATTATTAATAATTATTTAGTCCTTATTATTGATGTTGGCATACTTTATACCTGTAAATAAATTTTTGTGCCTAGTTTTTACCTGAAATTGCCTTTTGTCTGTCTTGCTACGGTATGAAGCCGAATGTTCTTTGCAATTTAAGGTAACTTTTCTCTGTCATCTAACTTACTGGAAAATCTTACATTACTGAAAAACCTTACATTACATAAAATCGTCAAAAAAAGCTTTGAGGTGTACTTGGTGGGCTGTTGGTAGCTCAAGCCGGGGGTCGCGGGTTCGAATCCCGCCGACGGAACAAAAGTTTTCAACGTTCCTGGGTCATGGATGTGTATTAAATATGTGTATAATATAATAAAAACATTAAATTTATGTATACTATAAAAGTATTAAATATATTTCCGTTGTCTGGTACCTGTAACACAAGTCCATCAGGTACTTACCACGGGGCCAGACTGACGTGGTGTGAAGCGTCCATACATGTTATTATTATTATTTTGTAGTTATTAGTTCTAGTCACAATAGACAGAATTCATGTCAGATAACCATGTAATTGATCAGAACAGACCACGTGGCAAATGCGGAAGTTGCTTTTAATGAGTTTGGAAGATTAACCATGGTGTGTTACACACAAGAAATTGTCTCTGGCACTGGTGCTGATAAAAACTCGGCTTGTATTTCATCTGAGTTCACTAAAATCACGTGTTTTAATAATTCCGCAGTGAGTATGACATCCACGGCCGGCTAAGGAAAGCCATCATTCGTCCCGTTATGTGTTACCAACATCAGTCTCTCAAGCAATGAAAAGCAATCTGCCGCATTTGCAAGACTGCAATACTGGAATACAAAATGGTTTCACATCATACTTGATGGAAACTCCTCTGCATGGTTTTGTCAGTTTCTAGGGGCTGGTTGCTCTCTTGGAACCTTTTTACTGATTGCATTGTCTTAATATTGTCGTTATTTGTTATATTGTATCTTTTAAGGTTTTTAGTAAGTTAGACGATTGAAAATAATGACTTTAAATTGCAAAGAAAACTGGGCGTGATACCACAGCAAGGCACAAAAAAAAATATTTTTTTTGTATGCCAAACATCAGATTAAGAATTATTAGAATTATTACAATTTATTTGGCAATCAGCAATAAAAATATCTCATTCGAATGAAAATTTCAGTTCATAAAACGAAATAAAGATTTGTTGACTTATCATTGATTTTTTATGACTAGATATCTGTGATTGTTTTAGAAACGATAAAATTCGGAAAATTGTTTTAATAATATGTTTTATTAAATACCAAAAAATAAGCTATCATTGTTCCATACACTGTCTTCAAAAATTCTTGACAGGTTTTTAGATATTCCAAAAATACAAATATCCCTAAGACTTTGTTGATGGGTGTATTTTATCAGCAACGGTCCATACAAGTTACAACGTTTTGTCACTAACTAGTGACTTGCCCATCATCAAAATTCTACGGTACTTTCAGCAGACTTAGAACGCTTGTAGCGGTAAGACCGCCAATTTGCGCAAATCCTTTATTTTTATAATATTTGTAATGCTATGTTTTTAATGTGCAAATAAAGAATTTTTATTATTATTATTATTATTATTATTATTAACCCTTTGAAGCTATCCACACTTTATTTTATAAGCATTTGATCACATAATAAAGAAAACTGTGGTCAATCACTGAATGTTGATTGAAAACTATAAAATAAGTTTAACAAGACTTGCTTCTATGAAATTTGAAAACTTTTTGCGATGGATAGATTGTTTGAAGATAATTGGCTTTTTTTACATTGAATAGTTTTTGTAGGATTTTCAAAACATTATTATTAATAAATATTTTTGTGACAAGTAGTCTTTAATGCTCTTGAAACGAAACTTTTACTTTAAAATATTATATTTTGTTTAATTATGACCAATAGAAATAATTAAACCTATACTTATGTTATAAAAATAAAGAATTTGTATGTTAGTTTGTTATAAATACCTTAAAAGGCAAGACCTGATAGCCTTTAATAATTATCAAAAAAACGAAAAACCCGAAAAGCTCGAAAAACCCGGTGATCCCCAAAACCCGGGTTTTCCCGGGTTTTCGGGTTTCGGGAAAACCCGGTCTCGATGCCCTAGCTATAGCTCGAAGTTCTATCGTCTTCCCGCAATAAGGAATGGCTAATGTTGGAGCAGAGCTAGCACATACTGTAAATAATCCGACCAAAATCCGACATGTTGCACATGTCGTATCAGAATATTGACGAAAACGTTGTCGCGCTACAACGCCAGTTTTAATACTTGCTCCGGTCGCCGAAAATCTAAATCCCTAGTTTTGTTAACATCGAAGATCTAAGGAGTGTGAATAGGCTTGTCTGGGGCACTGCCGTGCCCCCAGATAGGTATTAAAATCTTACCTACAGACGCAGCCAGCAGCATCTAACTATTCAGATGGTTTCCACAGTGGCACGGGCGTTGATGCACTGTTGTTCTGGAAAATAAACACTTTGAATGAATCAAATTTTTGCCTGTTGAAATTACTGCGGAAATTTTTTGGGAAAATTGTCGTATGTCTGCTTTATTATATAACTAGCTGACCCGACAGACGTTGTCCTGTCTTAACGATGATTATTTAATTCGAATTGGTATAATTAAGAAAAAAATAGATTAAAATTAGTATCTCAATGCCAAATTTCATCAAAATAGATGTGCGGGAACCGTACATTTTCCGGGACAAAAGGTATCCCTTGTCCTTTCCCGAGACTTAAAGTATCTCCATACCAAAATTCATCAAAATCGATTGAATAGTTTACGCGCAAATCATAAAAGTATATTGTGCAGTAACCGTACATTTTTACGGGATAAAATGTATCCTATGTCCTTCTCCGGGACTCAAAGTATCTCGATACCAAATTTCAGCAAAATCGGTCCAGCCGTTTACGCGTGATGTCGTGACCAAGGAATATTTGGATTCATTTTTAGGGTTCCGTAGTCAACAAGGAACCCTTATAGTTTCGGTCTGTCCGTCCGTCTGTCCGTCTGTCCGTCTGTCCGTCCGTCTGTCCGTCTGTCTGTCCGTCTGTCAGTCCGTCTGTCAGTCCGTGGTTTTTCTCAGAGACTAGGACCTACAAAGCTGTAATTTGGCATGAATGCACATAATATTAATGATGCCGACAAAATGGTACATAAAATCTTAAAGAAATATTTTTTTTATGGTACCTCCCCTACACATCAAGCGGGGATGATTTTTTTTTCGCGTCCACTCCCTCGTTTGGGATGGCGTTGGATAGGTTTTTTAAAAATACTTTGAGTATTCAAAGACCATTTTCCCATTTAGGGATCCATTTGTGAAATATGAAGTTTTAAAGTGGAAAAAATCGTTAGCGTCCAGTGTCCCCCCCTTCTACTAGCTAAACGGCTGTTTCTGGAAATGTGAAAAAATTCACGGGAGTAGGAAATATCATAAACCATACAAAAATTATCAAAAACTAGCGGTACTATGGAACCCTATATTGCGCGTTGCCCGACACGCACTTGGCTAGTTTCATTTAGGCAGCCTTATATAGATAGATATATACAGGGTGTAACAAAGCAAAGTGATAATACTTTAGGGTGTGCATGTGTATATTATAGAGTTCACTGTAAAAGTAGTAGCGCTGGAAATGCTACTTTTTGAAATTTTGTATGGGCAAATTCATAACGACGTGCCATTTCTCATAGAAACATAAATAATATTAATTATTACTTAATTGCAATTAAATGAAAATGTTGTCAGAAAATAATCTAAGTATGGGGGGATATGTTCAAAATCTCAATTTAATTACAGTTAAGTAATTAATATTTGTCTCTAAGTGCGGCAGTTAGACTAAAATAAAAATATTGTAACAAACTTATTTTAGTTAATTTACAGGATCTTTTGGCGCTAAACTGATTTTCACACATTTTCTTTAGAAAAAGTTTGCCTGGAACTCTTGGAAAACTGGAACCACGTGCTGTTAACACGTGGCCTTACGGAACGCAACAAAGTCACTAATATTTCAACCGAATCGCGATCCAGCTGTCGATCGAGGGATGCAACATCAACCTCGGCAGCTGCCGGACGAAAAACGCACACAAAAGTTCGAAAACCGTCAAGATATATCCCAACGAACACAACACGATTTGTCGGTGCAAATCGGAGTTCTAGGGCAAAGAGAATAATAATAATCACTACGTTTTCTAGGGCTCCGGGATGAGTCCGGACTCCGGACTCATCATCGCGATCACGCAAACACACGATTCACGAACAACCGGGACATAAACAAAATGGCGGACTGAAGTGAAGATGTCAAACTTGCGAATTTATTTAAAACTACCCGAAGATCCCAAAATACGTACCTATTTGTGTTCCGATCTACGCAAAGAATTCTTCTTTAATTATTATATGTAAATAACTATAATAGATCGGAACACAAATACTAATTCATACAAACTTTAGCGTTTATATTAGTAGGATTAGTAGATTTAAATTCTTTTATCGCGCGGGAACCGTACATTTTTTTCTGAATAAAAGCTAAAAAGTATCCTATGTCCTTTCCCGGGCGTGAAGAGGTAACAGACACACAGACGCACTTTCGCATTTATAATATTAGTATGGATGTTAAGTAGTATGAATAGAAATATCGCAATATATCAATTTGTATGTCAATAATATAATATTTATTAATAACAAGTAGCGAGTAGTGGAGTAGTGGTGTGATTGCGATCGAGTGTCTACTTCGTTATTTTTAATTACAATTTTACA
This sequence comes from Cyaniris semiargus, assembly GCA_905187585.1. Lineage (NCBI taxonomy): Eukaryota > Metazoa > Arthropoda > Insecta > Lepidoptera > Lycaenidae > Cyaniris > Cyaniris semiargus. Next base: position 6,245,775 of record LR994554.1, on the reverse strand, counting down.
ATTAATTCTGGATTTCAAATTGTAAAGTTACTTTTATTATTATTTGACACCTCTTATCACTAATTTCTTGTTTTCTGACGAGTAACTTTGTACGATTGGACCGGAGACGAACAAAATGTTTCACACTTCCATATATTTTAAATCTACTGCATTTATCTTAGATACCACTTCTCGCGTTGGGCCATGATTGTTAGTTGCCACCATGATTACACATCAATGCGCAATGGTAAGTACGTCGCGTAGAGGCAGGCCATATCCATATTGAATATTGATATTATTATAATTATGCGAAAGTGTGTCCGTCTGTCTTTTACCTCTTCACGTCCAAATCGCTAAATCGATTTTGGACACTTATTATAGAGATACTTTGAGTCCCGGGAAAGGATATAGGATACTTTTATTCCACAAAACGAACGGTTTCTGCGCGATAAACGAATCTTGATGCGACGATATTGCGTGCGTCATCTAGTAATCTGTATTTGTCCATCATGGGCCAGCGTGGAGACAGGCCTTTAAAACGAAAATAGTAGTAACTTTACTATAGAAGTGAAAAATATTAGTTGAATGTGAATAAAAAGAAAATTATAAAATAAATATGCTGCACACCCTCTGCAAAAACGTCAAAAACAATGACAACTGAAAGTAGGAAAAAAAAAACAATGAAAAACAGCTGTTGCATTTCTAGCGTTAGAAAAAGTAAAAACTAAAAGCTTTTCTGTGTATTTACAATGGACGGGATTGGACTATGCTCACACTCACACCGCAGTCCGCACACGATAGCCAGGGTTGGGTAATTTATTATTTATACAATGTATAAAATGAGTAAGTGATATGAGTAAGTGATGTGCATGTATGATGTATCCCTTGTACACTGAAACAAAACAAAGTAATAACTTTAGGGTGTGTAAATACTAAATTGTAATGCGTGTGAGTCCCCTGTATAGAGTACACTGTCAAAGTAGCAGCGCTGAAAGAGTTACTTTTGAATGAATGAATGAATGAATATGCTTTATTGTGCTCAAAATATACAAACATAATAAAAGAAGTTGCATGAACTCAGCGTGAGCACAAAGGCGGCTTTATCGCTATGAAGCGATTTCTTCCAAGCAACCTCTGGCGCATGGAAACAAATAATAACACAGTGCAGCTTCAGTTGGAATAATACTAAAGTTAAAGTAGGCTCATCATAAATCTTAATAAATTACGCTAAATCCTATTTTAAAATGTAATACATATTCTATAGCATATTGTGTTAAAAACGACTAATACGATAAGTACTATTATAAATAATATACTAATACATGAATACTAAATATAAACAAACTAATATATATTTTAATATAATGCACATTCATACCTACACACACAGAAATAAATAAATACAATACTTATAATATAAGGTTTACAGTTCCTTCGCACGAAATCTTTACGAAATACTGAGGTAATGAATCTTGAGCATTTTTTTGAAAATTACAATAGTTTTAGCTTGCCTGATTTTGGCTGGTAAGGAATTCCATAGCAGTATTGCCCTTTTTTAATTTCAGTGTCCCTATAAAAAAATTCCCCGACGTCATAAAATTTTCACATACAATGATTGAAAAAAGTTAGTCTTTCAATGCTGCAACTTGTGGAAGTGGCAGCATTGAAAGACTAACTTTTTTGAACTCTACTGTATAAGGGACACATACAATTATACACCCATTATCACTTTGGTTTGTTACACTCTGTAATTAAACGAATCTCTATTATAGGAAGAAAGAGGTGAGAAAGTAATAAAGTATTTATATCAATTACAAGTTTTATTATAAATGACGCCCGCAACTCCGTTGCGCCAAATTCGTTTATCGCGCGGGAACTAATTTTCCGCTATAAAAAGTATCCTATGTCCTTTCCCGGGACTCAAAGTATCACCATACCAAATTTCAGCAAAATCGGTTCAGCGGTTTGGGCGTGAAGAGGTAACAGACAGACAGACAGACAGACAGACAGCTGACAGACACACTTTCGCATTTATAATATTAGTTTAGACTATGGATATTATGGTTTTTTTTATTTTTTATTAAATATTTTTCTCTTTCAATATTTAATACACGTGTAGGTAGTATTGTAGTAGTAAAAATATTGCTTCCATAGGCCACATCTGTAGGGCCTATGCAAGCAATATTGCTTCCATAGGCCACATCTGTAGGGCCTATGCAAGCAATATTGCTTCCATAGGCCACATCTGTAGGGCCTATGCAAGCAATATTGCTTCCATAGGCCACATCTGTAGGGCCTATGCAAGCAATATTGCTTCCATAGGCCACATCTGTAGGGCCTATGCAAGCAATATTGCTTCCATAGGCCACATCTGTAGGGCCTATGCAAGCAATATTGCTTCCATAGGCCACATCTGTAGGGCCTATGGAAGCAATATTGCTTCCATAGGCCACATCTGTAGGGCCTATGGAAGCAATATTGCTTCCATAGGCCACATCTGTAGGGCCTATGGAAGCAATATTTTTAATTTTAATGAGATCGACGTTGGTACTTCTACATTACGTACACTACAAAGTTATGGAAATTATGTGTGAAAAAATATAAACGATCCAACATGCGGCCATTCAAAATTGAACTTAATTTACCATACAAGATGATCCACATTGAATTGTCAGAGTTTCCACTGTCGGGCTGCCTGTTCGAATTTTGAATGGCACATTTAAAAGTGCATTGCATTGACACATCATGTTGCAATGTCAACCGATCCTAAGTTAAAAAGTACTCAGTGTAAAATCGGATCATTGATATGTGAAACGTTGCACTTGGGAGAACTCAGGTCGACCCGATTCCTCACAAAGGAACTCTCGACTCGCACTGCGCAGCGTCACGCACTCCACGTTAGCTAAAGGTGGCTATATGACTTAAATCTTGCTTTTCTCCTTTGATACGGTTTTACATAATCACATTCTAAAATTACCTTTGACGTTGTGAAGAATCGTTAAAATACTTATTAAAGTGAAACTTAAGCATGGTGTGCTCTTTTTTCGACGTTTTGCATTATTTTAGGGTTTGTTAAAAAGTTTTAACTCACGTTAATAGACGTAATCGAACAGGTGACACGATTAACTTCCTAAGACGCAGTGTAAAATCCTTGTTTTCTGCCGCGCTGCGAAACTGTATGCCTGCCTTCAGTTTCGTATTCACTATTGCCGACACTTCCGAAGAGCAACTTGTTGTTTATATATATATATATATATATATATATATATATATATATATATATATATATATATATATATATATATATATACTACTACTTGCCCATCGCAAATACTTAAAAAAAAACAAGTTGTCGATACATTTGTAATGTGTAGTCGCCCTTAAGCCTTTATAATTTCTCTCAAAATTTATCTTACCTCCATAATGCCGTCTCAAAATGTCTCCGCGAAAAACCTTTTGTCTCCCACCTGTGTGGGGATTAAGTTGGTATCATTCCGGTAAGTGCCCGCATCGGGGCACTTGATAACACAATAAGAAATAACAAGACAAAGAGCGAGTTTTGAAAGCTTTCTCAAGGTTTCCTTTGTAAGAAACGCTTAACGCTAAAGTGTCTTTAGATTCTCTGCCGACGAATTTTTATATCTGGCTGCTTATTTCATTTTGTACCTAAAATTCTTTCAAATTTTATATTTTCATTCGGTTTTCACCTAAACCCGCTAGCCAGCAATGTAATGCAAATAAGTCGAAAACTTTTATTAGAATAATTACGAGGAATCTAATATGGTATAATTACCTCATTTAAGATAAATAAAAATTTTATAACCTGAAGCCGATGAAGAGCATAAAAAATAAAAGAAAAAAATACTGTAATGAAAATTACGAGTAACAGAATTTCATACACATTTATATGAAGATTTGAGCATCGATTTGTCGTTTGGACCTTACTTGACAATTGTTAGCTATTCACCTTTTTGTTTATTGATTCCTTACATGCATACTAATCTAATATAATTATTATCATTATAAATTCAAAGGTGTGTCCGCCTATATGTCATAACTCATACCACGCCTAAACCACTGCACAGTGAACCGATTTTAATAAAATTTGGTATGGAAAAACTTTAAGACCAGGGAAAGGAGAAAGGATATTTAAAATATTGTAGTCACTGTAACGTTTTCTCCTAGATTTTCCGCATTTACAGGCAACATCGTAATACTGTCGGTAGTAACTTAACCTTTTGTTAGGTCATGTCAGTATAATCGTTCATCGTCTTACAAAGTATGAAGAAATAAAGCTAATTGAATTAAAAAGACTTCCTCGTGTAACCCAACACTCGTGTTGTGTCACTCCACTTTGTCTGTAACATGAAACCATAATACAGGCAATTTAATTCTGACATGATGTGAACGTTTTTTACTTTGTCATCACTCATCAACATGAATCATCTGAATAAAATGTGAATTTGAATATCTAGCAAGTGATGAGAATCTTTGAAAAAAGACGATGATTTGAATTGCTAATTTTCAACTTTTTAATTTATATAATTATATAAAAAATATATAAAATCTATATAATTATATAAAGTCCTCCATGCAAGTGGAAACGAACAGCCTAAACCTCTGATCGTAGAGAATTGAAATTTATGATGTGTATTATTTGTACGACGCGACGTAGCCTACGTCACGTAGGCATCAAATAAGAAGGGATTTTTGGAGATTCGATTTGGGATTTACGACAAATTCAACGATTTAGGATTTTGATTCAGGAAATTTAGCAACCTAAATGCAGGAAACAAATTCAGCAATCAAATTCAGCAGCCAAAATTAAGTTATATTAATATAATATAAATTATACCTATACCTAATGCAGCACGTAGAATACAAGGAAGAATCGGAAAATCGTCAGAAAAACTTCGACTGATTAATACGCCGAAGTGATTACTTGGCTGATTGTTATCAGCTCCCTAATTCATCGAGTAATATTATGTAGTTCACGGGACAAAAAGTTCCATCCATCACGACTGCGACTCGCTGGAGACCAGAATGATCGAGCGATTGAGTTTCCACTCACAGGTTTCATGTCTGTTTAGATAGTTTTAATAGAGTGTTTTAATGAAAAAAAATATATTAGGTACATGGTATTTATATTACGAACAATTTGCCAATTACAATCTGCGTTTTTCTACCCAAAGATAAACGATGTATGATTTAACGACGGTTCGGACGATCGGTCTGAGTTTCTAGGTAAGGTCCTACCAGCAAAGTAGATAGCGTCTAAACTACCATGCAGTCAAGAGGTACTTAATCTTAAGACTTTGTTATGTTGCTTAACCATTTGACTATTAATTAATCATTGTGCTGTTTAATAACTACTAACTAGTTATGAGTTAAAGACTTTAAATTAAATAAAAAAAACTGTTACCGTAGAATCGACGCTGCTACGGCGGTGTAGAGCTTCGTAGAGGGACCCGTTACGTAGATTCGTAATATGAAATTGTATTTATTCTACGTTGACACTTTTATGGAGCGCGTGCAATATTTATAAGACAGGTGAAAAGGCTGTCAATATCTTAGCCAATAAGAGAAAAAGGTTTTTCAGAAAAACGCTTATTTGTCAAGACATTATAATTTATAATCTCTTCTCTACTTGTACGAATTCTTTTCTGTTAATCGAAATTTCCGTAAAGACTTTGTTACAATAAGCGTTTGTTATATATGAAAGTTTTTGGGAATAAAACTTGTTTTATTTTTATAAAAAATAAATTATAAAACAAAATTAAATATCAAAGAACCAGCTGATTAGATTTTATTCGATCTGAAACAGGAGTTCAAAATGGAGGTTAATGTTTTCAAAGGGAGATGGTACTTTATACTGTACTAGCTGTCCCGGCAAACGTTGTTTTGCCATTTAAAGTATTTAAATCTTACCCCCTCTTTTGTCCCCTAAGAGGGGTGGGGGGAAAAAATTTATACACCAGATGTTAAGTTGGAAAAAACAGTTAATAATAATATGAAGTAAGTCCATTAAAGAAAAAAGTTTGATACAAAATCTGACCCCCTCTTTGCTCCCCTAAGAGGGGTGGGGGGGATTGATTTTTATACACCAGATTTTGAGTTGGAAGAAGAATAAAAATATATCTGCGAAAACCGTATGCCAATCGGATCAGTAGTTTTCGTGTTAAAGCAAAAGTCTTATACAAAATCTGACCCCCTCTTTCGTCCCTTTAGAGGGGTGGGGGGAATTTTTTTTATACCCCAGATGTTAAGTTGGAAGAAGACAAATATATCTGCGAAAACCGCATTCAAATCGGATCAGTAGTTTTCGTGTGATAGTGGAACAAACATTCAGACAGACAGACAGACAGACAGACAGACAGACAAAAAACTAACCACATTTTTGGCTTCTATAGCGATGTAGTAATACCCCCCGCTTATTATTTTTTGAATATCTTTAATGTACAGAATTTTCATTTCTACAGTTTTATTATATGTATAGATGTATATTTGTCCCACCAGGCATCGTAGCGCCTAAACTACCAATTCGAATGAGGCGTCAATATGGACGTATAATAATGCCCGAACCACGCCCGAACCAATGAAAAAGAAACTGTAAGATTTTGCAATATTATATACATACGTAACTACACATTAATGTATAGAACTGCAGCACTCAGAGACGAATGTTTATTTAATTACTTAATTGTAATTAAATGAAGATTTTGACATAAGCTCCATACATTATCTTTCAAACTCTTAATTAAATGGAAGTTTAATTTTCATTAAATGTCTCTGAGTGGGGCAGCTACCGCCGTACTCAGAGACATTTAATGATGATTACCCTTCAATTTAATGAAAAGTTTGACAGATAATGTATGGGGCTTATGTCAAAATTTTGAATTAATTGATGATCCACTCTGAGTGCGACAGAGTCATAACTTTCACAACGCTTGTACGATCTACGCTGGTGAGGCATCTGCAATTTCCTGAAAATATCACTTCAATTCATCCTGTGACTTCCTAATAGAAGAAACGTTCCTACAAACACAGGTGGAAAGGTGTGAAATTAAGGAATATAACCAACGTCGTTCCACATTCAAATATTATCTTCCATGACGCAAACATAAATAATTGAATGTAGAAGCCTAGGGAGATATCTAAGGCTCACGTCTACACAACACAATACTTTTCATTCAAGGACACTGTTTGTAGTCAGTAGGCCTACTACGAAACTATTTTGAGACTCAAACAATCGGACGAGAATGCCGCGTCCTGCTCTAACAACGTCATTTCACGTTTGTTAGAGTAGGACGCGGCATTCTCGTCCGATTGTTTGAGTCTCAAAACAGTTTCATGGTACAAGGCCAGGCTAGTTACAAACAAACTTACAATAGATACTTGTACACTGCGACAGAAGGGCATTTGAGCTGGAAAGCCGCTGGCGAAGTGCCAGCTTTACGCTGAATGTGAAGGATACAACGTCTTTGAATGCTGTACTTTTGCTGTACTAGGTTTTTTGTAATACGTTTGAAGCAAAGAAATGTGTGTAAAATTGGACTATTACCTAAAACACGTAAGTTTTTTAATGGCAGTAAAAGTGTAAAAATATCTAAATAAGGTCCATCCACATATTACGTCACAGCTTAAGGGGACGGGATGGCGTATTCAAAAAAGCGTGAAATTGGGGGTAAGAGCTTCAAAACTTCTAAATTTTGTGTAACCTATGTGATGGATGGCCCCAATATATTCCTTATTTCACTCGAACGTCTTTCGAATAAAAACACTAGTTATATGTTTTTACATAAGTACAATTATTATTACTCATAATATCTTATTATACTAGAGAGATCGCCCAATGGCACAGAATACATATTAGTACAAGCCAATGGTCGAAATTCGACCTCAAATAAAAAAATAAAATATAAGTTTCTTTCAACGCTTTTCTATTGATATTATATTGTCAAAATAACTTTATTATTTTTTAGACATAATTCCTGCGACAGTCATCATTAATAAAGTCAAATTTAATGATGACAGACTGGTCGTGTTACTTGTCTAACAGTATTTTAAGATTCAATAAAAGAAACTAAACCTATTTTCTATTTGACAACAGACTTCAACCATAAATAAAAGAGTACAATTCGTGCGTACAGGCTGATCCTAGTGTGTGTGTTGTAGTGTGTGTAATGTTTTATTTGTTAAAAAAATGTATGATAAAAGTATAATTTCAAAATAATATTACTAATATTAGCTCGATGCACTCCTTCACCATATAAACGAGCCATCGCAAACAGTGCGACTTGTCGTTGCGTCTAGTCGTTGCGTCTAGACGCCGAGCTGTCGCTTGCATCGACGACTAGGCGTTGCGTAGTTAGAGCCATCGCAAACAAGTCGCACTGTTTGCGATGGCTCTAACTGTGCAAAATTTCATTCACCTACGTTCCCGCATTTTTCGTCAAAAGGGATCCAAAGTTTTTCGCTCGCGTATTAATTTATAGAAGACTAGCTGTCCCGGCAAACTTTTCTTTGCCATATAAAGTAGGTATTTCGCCCATATTATTTTATTGAAGTGACTAAATAAGTATGTCACCATGGCAAAGTCCATCGCTATCCCGTCGCACAAACAATGGTCGCCGTCAGTCTCGAGTTGTAATAATTTACTATTATTTATTCAAAAAATGCACTTATCAATATAAAAAGTACCCAGTAGCCGATTCTCAGACCCACTGAATATGCATATAAAATTTGGTTAAAATCAGTAAAGCCGTTTCGGAGGAGTACGCGGCCTAACATTGTGACACGAGAATTTTATATATAAGAAGATTAAGTTACAACCGCTATAGAAGCATGTTTATTGAGTAAGATGTTTGGGTATGTGTCAACACATGTATCACATATCGTACTGAAATTTGAGCTGGAAATAGCCAACACACTTGTCATATCCAATAGCAATTATCTCTCCGTATTATACAAGTGTTATAAATTAATTATTAATTATTATTATTGATATGGAAACTATATGAATATGTCTACATAATATGTACATATTATGTTAAAAATAATATAATATGTAGTGTGATTATCGTAGGTATAGTTGCAGGTTACCACTATGATTAAATTATGGATATTAAGACGGGAGACTAATAAAGTTTTTTCATACAAGTTTATCTATATTTACTTTTTATTGGATAACGCTAAAACTTTAACTGATCAACAGCATCGTTGAATAGATAAACTAGGCTCAAAGGACGTCAGAAACCAGGCATGAGTAAGATAATAATTTTTTAATATAGGAGACTCAGATTAACTCGGTTTAAACCCGCCTAAGGTTTTCGAAGTTGGTTAAATACGTAAGAGCGAAACAAACAACAAGCGCTATTTTACGACGGTTTTAACAAGGCCGAGGTATCTCGGACTGCATCCAGAAGCGTGCTGGACTATTGACATGACACGTACCGGATGTTCCGGTCAGCGGAAGTACCACATGTCTAGACGACGCGAAATAAAACTCAATACTTGTAACCACGGACAGACACACACACATACAGACAGAGAGACAGACAGACATTAAGTAGAGTACCTCTTCTGTCGAGGGTAAAAACAAAGATTTCTGAGACGTAATAAAAACCTTTTTCCGAATTCTAAATTATCTCTATGTAGATCTGGAACAACCTTGTTGTATGTAGCGGAGTTATATGAAAAATCCATTCCATATATATTTTGTAAGGAACGCCTCAGCTGTAGTCCAGTTAACGCAAAAACTATTAAAGTATTCCAGTGCGAGTGGTTGTTAAAGATTGTTAAACTTTAAAATCGGCTAAAGATTGTGAAAATGAACGATCATAAGTTTAAGTATAGCAGAGTTATCGTCCATATTTCATGGAATGGATATTACTCCACGTCTGGATAAGTCATATAACTCATAGATTTCTGAAATACTACTTCCATAAATTCCACTTCTCGAGTTTAAAGTTTTATCTTTAGTGAATAGTGCGAGATTATTTTCGATATTTTCTTACACTAATTTTATTATGTATCTACCTACCTACTATTATATTTTTTGCCCGTTGCTTCGCCTGTTTGAATTAAGTTAATAGTAGTGTAGTGTAGTCTATGAAATAATTTAGACAAATGCACTGCTGAGTCAGACTGAGTGCTGACCTCTGACCTCCATTATACAAGTACGCTGGACCGCCTGGACCTATGATACCCATTTTTTTTCGTGCCTATTTGAAGCGGAATCAGCGCCCCCAGTAAGAGGGAAGAGAACTAAATTTGACGTAACTTGCAAATGGCCGCTTAATCGTTATTGGTTGTCGTCAATAGTATTAGTTCCAAATACTCCCGCTACTGCTATCAGCGCCAATATGGCGACTTTCAAACGTCATTTTTACGTCAAATTTAGTTCCTATTTCTCACATTGGGGGAGCTGATTCCGCTTCAAATAGGCACAAAAAATAGCTGTCATTTCAAAGGGTATCATTAGTCCAGCGTACTTGTATAATGGAGGTCAGTTGTGCTGACTCAATGCAAACTTGACACGAGAAAATAAAAGTCCTATAAAGACGTAGGTATGTCTAATATCCAATGTCGTCACTTTACCGAAATTGTTCTTAGCACAGCTATTTTTGATTCTAAACGACCACAAAATGTGTTTCGGTAGCTGTTTAGTGTTTACCATCAGGTTAATCGAGTGCTTATATATTTACTCGCAACCGTCAAAAGCCACTCTGTCATTAGTTTTCCTGCTAAAAGTAAAAATAGTATTGAACATCTGTGCGGTGTTCTAGGAATTATTTTTTCGAGGAAAAGTATAAGGGCTAAGTTTAAGTTTTTTATCCCTTACAACGATGAGGACGTTATTTTGAAAAAAATAGTTACTATTGTGTTCATAACAAACACATAATATTATGTACTGTTGTACTGTACGTATGCACCGAACCCGCTTTTTTCATACATTAAATTATCCGGATTTTTGATTTTTGGTTAATCGAGTTCCTACTGTACCCAGGGCCGAATTTATATTTTTTTATGAGTATAGGCCACTTTATTTTTGCCGCCCCTATGTACGAACTCTGCCGCTGTCCTAGGACGCTGCCGCACCACCTAGGACGCCATAGGACGCTGCCACCCATAGGCCATGGCCTATACTGCCTTTACATAAATCCAGAGCTGACTGTATCTGCATATATTATTTAAGCGGGTTATACACTCAGCAGGAATCCATTTACGCGCGCCATATTTCACTAGTACGTACTATGTCATAACGCGGTATTTACGGAGACGGGACGCGACGTCTGCACAACTTGTGTTCCGAACAAGCTCTCATTACTCACACTAATTAATGAGCACTATGTCTAAAGAATGCCTGTACATTCACCAAAGAGTTGTTCTTCGTGGGCTAGAGACGGGCTAAATATGAATGCCTTAATCGCCCGAACATTTTCCTGTCCTGTGACGAAAAAAATTTCACGTAAACTATAAATAAGATATACGTCCAAAATTATACCATATTTTTTGTTCTCCGGTCTTTAGAGTACATCTAGTTCCTTAAGTTATTGGGCCTTTCCTAAATAGACAAAACAACCTCCATTGCCAATTACTCTGTACATTTACCAAATACAAGTTGTTCTTGTAGCTCTGGTTTCCTATTTTTTTGGAAATTACAAGATTTGTTAATATTATTACAATAATAATCCACAAAAACTCTGATAAGATCCTGGAATAGTTTAAAGAATATTTGGTCATCTCTCAGTGCGTAAAATTACATACGCACGAAAACGCACAAGTGTAAAAGCAGCTTTAGGGTTTGATGAAATTTAAGACGGATGAACGGGAGGAGGCAGTAGGTAATATGTTCCCAGTTTATTCTCCTCAGTACAGCGTGTGCCGGGGCTGTTATGTAATACCTAATTAAAACTTACATGTTACGTAAAAAGCTCAGCTTTAAAGCTTTTCAAACGCTGTACAAAATGGAACGCTTTATTATAGAGTACTAGCTGTGCCCCGCGGTGTTACCCGCGGTTTAAGTGATATATAATAAAAGACTATGAAAAGTACCAATAATAAGTAGGGTCAAAACGGGACGATACATGGTTCTATAATGGTTTATGGTAGTGATGATGATGATGATGAATGTAATTTGCATAGTAGCATATGCTTTCCGTTATTAAAACAACGTCGAAACTCCCAAACTTGTATCTATAAAGAGTCAGGAGTTCTCTCAGCACCTTCCGAGCCATGGTATACCTTGGTGCAAAATCTTGCTTGTTGGTAGCATATGCTTAGAATACTGCTCACGAAACCGAATTCACCACATTTTTCCATATAAATTTTGAGGAGTTCCCTCGATTTCTTATGGATCCCTTCATCAGGTCACCACTTTTATGAATATGGTACCAAATTGGGATGATAACCTATACACCAAAAGAAAAATTTCGAAAATCGGTTCACAAACGGCGGAGTAATCGTTGAACATAAAAAAACGAACATAACACCTCCTCCATTTTGAAAGTCGGTTAAAATTGTAGCCTATGTGTTATTCTGATATATAAGCTATATTATTGTAAAGTTTTATTAAAATCCGTTCAGTAGTTTTTGCGTGAAAGAGTAACAAACATCCATACATCCGTACATACATACATCCAAACTTTCGCTTTTATAATATTAGTAGGAAGAGCCAGCGACAGCTATATTGTAGTTATTTTATAAAAGCTGAAAGTTTTCCTGTATATTATATGACAGTGGTAAGGACGACCAGTAACAATGGAGTTTCGGTCGCAGTCACTTTAGGAGGTATACAATTCTGAAAGTCTATCTTCAGGGCAATAAGTCTCAAAAAAAAACTCATTTTTTTTATTCAGAATAATTTTTTTCAAATATTCTCTGAAAGTCTCATGATGCCTACCACGGTTTGGGAACTACCCCGGCGAGAAGAACCGTAATAACCGTAAAGTAATCTTTAAACTAAATATCATCGAAATCAGTTCAGGCAACGTGAAGAGATAACAGACAGACGGACTCAGTTTTCCATTTAAAACATGAATTGAATGAATTCTGGCTAGCCTAGCCATTTTTTGTTTATGATTTGGTAGTTGGTACATTTTAAGTATTTTTTGTATCAATTCTAAATAACAGTCTAGCAAAAGGCTATATTATAATATTACCAGACAAGCCGATAGCGTGCGACCAACATTGATCAGCGGATAATGGGATAAAGTCCGTACACAGGACAAGGAGCAATGTTTCAATACTCATAGTGAGGGGACGAACACGCGACGATAAATTAAATCCTTATATTAATGCGAAAGTGTATCTGTCTGTTACTAAACTGTAAGTAAAATTAGCTAGCTGTCGACACTTCACTTTTGTTTCGAGGAAAATAATGCAACATTTAAAATTATGACTTTTAAAACTACTCAAAAGCCTGTCTTTGTAGGACATGATCGTAGGCTCTACTATTTTTATTTTTAGTGAGATCAGTTATATACATACAACTAACTATAAAGTTAAAATTAATAAAAATCCTCAACAATAATGAGGATGTTTGCAAGTGGTACAGTGGTTTATCGGTAACTCTACATAAGGCGATAAGGTAAAAAAAAAATTACTGATTTATTGTTATAAAACGCCTTAGAAAGGTATATGCCAGACACATTGCGTATCGGAATTTATCTCACTATTCATCTTTCACTACGTGAGAGACAAACTACAATCATCTTTTTCGTGTAACTAAAACTTTAGGTAGGGCTTGTCTAACTTAAGGTGACGCCGCGTTAAAGTAAAAAATCGTTTTGGATATGTTTTAGATCGCTTGTTTTCTATGAGAGGCCGGCCCGGCCTTTCATAGAAAACAAGAAATGGAAAGGACGTAAGCGACAAAATGGTTTTTGTCGCGTAATTTAAAAACCATAAACATATTTCATATAAGCTATTGGCAAATTAAAAGTGTATGCTTGAACTAATCTATGTACAAATTTTGGAAGCTTAAATCACTCTCCTCTGTTGGCAAAATTAGAATCCCTGTTTTTATAGAGGTCATTTGATTAATTATTCTGTGTTATAAAAGTTGACCAATCGTGTTATGCTATGGGTAATTCAAAGATAAAGACATGATGAATACTGACAATGAACTTTAATTTCTTAGCTTTAGTCATTGTTGAGAAAAATCGATATCGCTGCAGCCAAATTATCAAGGCGTCACCTTAAAATGACGTGCCCCTCTTTCGTATTCATAGTACAAAATTTTTCATTTATAAATCAACTAGTGAAGTGGTGGGGCGTGTCATTTCAAATTAGACAAGCTCTACCTTTACCGACTAGAGCGGGTTCTGGGTGGAGTTGGGTATGCAAAGACCGCATTCTGCGAATGAGGAACTCAGAAAATTATGCAGATTATGATTATGTATTGCCAGGAGTTATAGTAATGGTTCTTTTTTGACCATTTCTTATTTGTAAAAAAATGGACCACAATGACACTTGGCAACATTCATAATCATAATCTGCATGTTTTTGCTCACATTTTGCATACTCAACTCTATTCAGCGCCTACTCTAAACCTTCGTTCGAATAAACGATACTCAGTTTATCGATAAGCTCGACTTACATCACTAGGAGTGCAACGCTCGGCTCCCGACGGATGTCTCTTAATGACATAAATGCAAATTCGACCATTCTAGTTTCCTGCGCGTATGACACCGGCACCACAGTGTAAATAATATACAGTAGATCACCTTTATACTTACGAGTTACGGCCAAATCGGAAATACATGAATGTGATTTCAGATCATTTTAGGGGTCCCACGCGTAACTGCAGGGAATTCACATCGTATAGCCAAATATCTGCGACTAGAGTGACCAGATATCAGGAATTTTCCTGACATGTCAGGAATTTTAGACATATGTCAGGAATGCGGCCGGAAAAGGGAAATGTCAGAAATTTTAGGCAAATAATTGAAACAATAAAATTTTATACACTAGACTTTTATTTTTAATCACAATAACAAAACAGGTTAAGGCACAAGTACTTTGGAGTTTCATAAATTGTAACTTTTAAATAATCGTAATTATCTTTTTACTATATACTTAAACATAAATCAATCAACATTGACAAATTAAAATTTTTAAAAATCAACAAATAGCTCGTGTCAGGAATTTTGGCCGAAAATTAGGAATTTTGTCAGGACTTTTGAAATTTGTATCTGATTTGTATCTGCGATAAAACTCATATCTGCGAATAAAAATTAAAATGCGATGCGAATTCGCAGTTTTGTGTAGGAGCCCTTCGAGAGCAGAACAATGCAAGTACTACACGGCTTGCGTAAAATTCTTGTATGTGTTAAACAAGTTTAATTTCAATGTACACATATGAGTTACTTGTCTATATTTATATTATATTGTGCCACGGTACTCGTGCTAGCTCTATTTCCTTAAAGATTTTACCGACGTGACCCTTATACCAGAGCTTATACCTTAGGAATAAAGGTCACGCCAGATGGAAAATAACTTTGAACACTGCAGTACCGCTGAATAAGATACAGCGCAGTTGGATTGTCGAAATGTCGAGTTTGTAGCAGACTTAAATGTAGAGTCAGGGAAAATGTACGTGCATTTAAATCTGTATTCAGTACCTATAGGGTCAAGAAATAGTAAGGAACTAATAAAATACCTATGTATTTGGCTTAAGGTGACGCCGCGTTAAAGTAAAAAATCGTTTTGGATATGTTTTAGATCGCTTGTTTTCTATGAGAGGCCGGGCCGGCGTCTAATAAAAAAAACAAGAAATGGAACAGCAAGAAATGGAAAGGGCGTAAGCGACAAAATGGTTTTTGTCGCGTAATTTAAAAACCATAAATATATTTCATATAAGCTATGGGAAAATTATAGTGTATGCTTGAACTAATCTATGTACAAATTTTGGAAGCTTAAATCACTCTCCTCTGTTGGAAAAATTAGAATCCCTGTTTTTATAGAGGTCTTTTTGATTAATTATTCTGTGGTATAAAAGTTGACCAATCGTGTTTTGCTATGGGTAATTCAAAGATAAAGACATCATGAATACTGACAATGAACTTTAATTTCTTATCTTTAGTCATTGTTGAGAAAAATCGATATCGCTGCAGCCAAATTATCAAGGCGTCACCTTTAATTTGAAAATTATTGATAAACCAGTTATTCTATTATTGGCACCTTATGTTTGAATATACACGGAATACCAAAAAGATTGTAGTTTGAACACTGAGCAACAATAATTGGGACTACCTATTTTGCTATTCTATATAACTCATTATAGCAGTATAACATAACAAAATGAAAATAAATGTACCTAACATTAATTGTCGCAATACCAGCAAAAACTGAGTTATGATCATAGCATCAAAAGTTGCAAGTAGAAACCGCATTTAGTGGTAATGTTTAAGAAACTCACTTTAATTGGCTCCAGCGATTTCCGTCACAGTTTTTCCTTTTAGCACTAATTGGCTGAGTTTCGCTCATAAGCAGCTTTCCCCTGCGAGGTTGTGTAAGCTCAAAGCTGTAATATGACATGACGAAATTAATGCTTTAGAAATTCTTTAGCACCTTATTGAATAAATCAATATCTACTAATAAAATAAATGCGAAAGTGTCTGTCATTGTTATCTATTTACGCTCAAACCACTGAGTCAAATCGAGATACTTTCGAGTCCCGAGAAAGGACATAGGATATTTTTTATTTCGGAAAAAATTACGATTCCCGCGCGATATCTACTTCATA
The DNA here is from genome assembly GCA_905187585.1 of Cyaniris semiargus. NCBI lineage: Eukaryota > Metazoa > Arthropoda > Insecta > Lepidoptera > Lycaenidae > Cyaniris > Cyaniris semiargus. The sequence goes on along the minus strand of LR994554.1, from coordinate 6,229,046 downwards.
ATATTATGTTTATCATAATATTATGAAGTGTACAAAATTAACTGCAGATATTTTGTATTATAATCTACTGCTTACATCAATTATACGTTTAGGAGGAATTGATTTTACTCAAAAGTAAAAATTTCATCTCACGACTCAACTAGGGCTTGCAATTACCGGCCGTTTCGATTACCGGTAATTTTACCGGTAATGATTTTATTTTTACCGGTTAACCGGTATTACCGGTAAAAATATATATTTTGTAAAACGAGTTAAAATGACTATAATATGAAGGAATTTCGACGAACCAGCATACGATTTTTGTTTTATTCAGAATAGATGGATGTTTTCTATTGATTTCCATTTTAAAATTGATTCCCAAAGCCGGTAATAAATCTCCAGACGATCCAAAATCCTACCGTCCGATCACGTTTCTGCCGTTCTTAGGCAAACTGTTAGAACGTCTTATCGTACCTCGCCTGATACCCGGCGGCCCTAAATTTCATAGTCAGCAGTATGGTTTCACCGCCAGGAAATCGACTGTGGATGCGGCCCTAGAAGTCAGAAAAATAGTTTATCTTTCGAAAACAAAATACGTTGTTGCCATCTCATTAGATATATCGGGTGCTTTTGATAATGCGTGGTGGCCGATGCTGCTATTAAAATTAAAAAATAGAGGGTGCTACTCAAACATTTACTACTTGATACGTTCTTACTTTTATAACAGTTTAACTAAGCTTCAACTCGGTCATTGCATTCACGCTAAAACCCTGACGTGCAGCTGTCTACAGGGTTCCGTACTCTCGCCTAAATTATGGAACGTAGGCTTCGACGATTTGCTATGCCTCCCTCTACCACCGCTCTGCATACTAGTTGGCTATGCCGATGGTGGTTTTATGATTCAGGCTAACTCACGTTCCGAAATTGAAACAAAAGCAAACCAAAGTTTAAACTTAATTTCAGACTGGGGCCACCGCAACCGCTTAAATTTTGCCGCGCATAAAACCTACCAAATACTTTTGAAGGGATCCCTTTTGTCGACACCGGTCACCGGCGTCCGAGACACAATAGAATATCTATTGTGTCTCGTTTTCCCACGATCGACGGGTTAAACTTAACAATGTTAACGTTAAACGCTGCTTGCGTTGCGTCGCTGTGCTATCCCGGGTTTTGCTAGGAAAATAAATTTTCGTTTTTAGATCATATAATTCAGACCGGTGAAAAAGCTAAACGTAACTTTTATTTATTTACCAAAATTTCCACTTTAACATGGGGTCTCTCATATTTAAAACTCTTTAACTAATTTACTCAGTGACATATCTAGGTACTATATGCTACGGGTCTCCCGTGTGGGCCGATCGAGCAACTATTGGTGCGACTCGTCGCAAATTATTACAAAGCCAACGTCTTGCTCTTATATTCCTGTGTAAAGCTTACAGAACCACAAGTACCGAAGCTTTACCCATACTAGCCGGTGTTCTACCCGTGGACCTTGAAATACAGCATCGTGCGACTATGTACTATCACAGTAAAACATTACAAGTCCGGACTTTTTAAACGCTCGCGATAAACCAAAAATTGCAAGATTGTTTGAACCCTTAGATGATTCAGTACGTTACCTAATGTCCGAATGGCAAACCCGTTGGGATAGCTCCACAAAAGGATTCTCCACGAAAGGAGGAAGGACCTTTATAACTTTTTTCCAGATATACGTCAACGGCTATCCAAACACTGGGTGGATATTGATCATTGCGTATCACAATTCCTGACCGGTCATGGTAATTTTAAAGCCGAACTCTATGGATTTAAATTAGTAGAATCACCCATGTGCGAGTGCTCGACCGAAGGCAACATTTTCGAACAAACCGCCCAATATGTTCTCTGGGAGTGTAACCTCTGGCAAAACAAAATATCTATAATGCTTAACAACATACTTTGCAAATCACACACACACTCACACACACACACACACACACACACACACACACACACACACACACACACACACACACACACACACACACACACACACACACACACACACACGCACGCACACACGCACGCACACACACACACATACCATACACTCACACACAATTCTTATAATATTTTCTTTAAAAATCTCATAAGTTCTCCTCTAATCTGCGGGTGGAACCTGGAGTCCTGAAACACAGGGTATCCTAGCTTAGACTCCAGTTCACACGTTTTAATGTCTTTGTAATTATGTGTACCATTAACTGTAAGTTGTGTGAAAAATAAACCTTTTTATTATTAAATCTGGAGTCCCATATTACGGTGATCTCGTAGACAGCGCATGGAACTTCCGTGCCTTTAAGCGTTTTTGTCATAATTATTAACATTATATAACAACAATTAGCAACATTAATTATGTCCAACATTAACTTAGATCTAACTTAGTAGTCATAATTAACATTAATTATTCCCGTGGTGCTTTCCCTTTAATTCTTTGAGTTTCTGTCATTGCAACTTTGTGCTGTCTCCCGTTTTTTTATGGGGCGGGAAAACTGTATACTTGCTACTCCTCCTATCTTCTTCTGATTAAATTCGTTGCGGGCCCCAAGATAGCTTTAGCATGTCCCTCGGGCTCCCTGAGATCATATCAAAGGGTTTTCGTGGTTGGATACCGCTGTCGATCCTGGCGACACAGGAGATACAGTGGTGGGAATGTGTGGTGGGTCAAAGCCCGTTTATAAATAGATGGATGTTTGTCCAGGATCTTACCTGATGGAAAGTGACGATGAGGACTCGGATGTAGCTCAAAAAATACACTTTAAATAACTATCAATATAATGATTTCTTAAGTTTACGCGAGTATCACTCATGATATAACAAGGAAACACTTACGGATTAAATCCGTAAGTGTTTCCTTGTTATATCATGAACTATCAATATGTTTTTTTTATTGAATCGCTTAATCTAATCACAACACATTATTAATTTCCATTATAGGAACTTTTAAGAGATAATCAAATATTCTTAGCTAATGACTATATGGAGCTTAAAGTTATAAAGAAAATTAAACAAGTCATAACATATTTTTTTTTAAATAATATTAAACAAAGGTATTTTGCTCTGCCTAAAATAAAATATGAAACAATAATAATTATCCGAGTGTTCAAACGTACTAAATAGAATTAAATTTTAAGAATCAGTTCAGTTTATCATATAGGAATTGCATCTTATTTTTAAAGATAGATGTCCATAGATTTATAAGTCAAAAAATGCACCGGAGCCACTGTTGTTACCAAGTACCTCTACCTACTACCACGACGCCGCCGTCGATGCCGCGCGCTACATGCGATAACAAATTTTGTTTTCTTAAAAAAACGAGATAAATATTGCAAGGTATAGATGTAAACGTATCTACGCTTTATAAAAATGCTCCAACTATGTGTCTCTAATGTCTTAAAAACGAAAAAATACAAGTTTAAAAAAACGGTAAAAAACCGGTAATCGTTTTGACTACCGGCAATTTACCGCCAGCTAAAATCGGCGGTTAACCGGTAAAAACCATTACCGGTTAACCGGTAATGCATGCTCTAGACTCAACCTATCCACTTACAGCACTTTTCGCTACTCTATAGCCTCTGCAGATTTGACCGGTAGGTCTGGCACTGGCCCATGCCAGCTTGTGAGAAAATATTATGTTAGAAGGATATAGAAATGAGGTATGTATGCACTTTATCAAAATTTAAAGCTGATTTTTTAAACTGGCATTACCATTAATGCAAGTTTAAAAAATCAGCTTTAAATTTTGATAAAGTGCATACATACCTCATTTCTATATCCTTCTAACATAATATTTTCTCACAAGTCACAGTACAAGCCTTCCCTGAACTTCCACGCATAATATGTATTTCAAGACTAAAATTATCCAAATCGGTTAAGACGTTCTTTAGCTTTAGCGAGACTAACAAAATTGAAAATTCATTTTTATTTATTTAGATAACTGTATTAAGAGGGTAGAATAAAAAAACATAATAATTGTAATCATTTTATTTATAATAGTGTTCGATAACACAAATATCTACATTTTGGTTCAGTCAGAAACTTAAACAACTAAGCACTAGAATTTGGTACTAGAACGCGCTCCGTCAGACAACTCGCGTCTACCAAGTGACAATAAATCTAAAACCTAGGTTCCAGAAAGTTCTAGAACTTCAAACAAACTTCAGTCGCAGTTGAATCTCGAAAACTTCATGACTGTTTAGAACAGACGCAAGCACTTTAAAAAAACATTTTTATTTTTTAAACAAATCCCTTTTTCTAATCTGTGTCACGTCATAATTATTGTATTTCCATCTCATTTATTCCGGATGAAAATGCAAAGATGAATTTCCTTAAAGGCTTAAGTTGATGTGTCATGGGTTTTTTACGTAGGTACGCTTAGTAAAAGGTACTAAAATTAGCTGTATTATATCATTAGTAGCTGTCAATTTATTGAACTTTGTTTATTTCAATAGTGCTTGTGACTGGTGGCATATGAAAAGCTATGACACAATAATAATTAAAGGTAGTTTAAACATCGTTTAACTTCTATCTTTACACGGATAAAGCAATCTTATAAAAATAATAGGACATCGAATTTTACAACTTCTGGCTTACCTCTAATAGCTAATATATTATGTAGAAAATAAAATGTTTAGCACTTCTGAAATTGATCGTCTTATATCCTGACCGTTAGCGGCTGATTTCGACGTCATTATATAATGCGACCAAATTAGACGGACCTAACTACTAAACATTAATTTCCTTGGCACTGTCACAGAAATTGATTCATAGGCAGATGGCGGACCTACGTAATTTGGTCGGGCTATATCAAGCCAAGGCGACAGATAACGATCAACGTTGACTCGACATAACCCGACCAAATAACGTGGGTCCGACATCCAAGAAATCAATTCCTATGATGGCATATAATATTTTGTTTCAAAAACTCTTTCCTTTAATACAAGCTATACTGAGGCTTGACGGCCATATCATATATTATAACATGATACCTTTTCAGGTGGTATATTCATATTTACAAATGCATTTTCGTTTACAAGATATTCTTATACAATTTCATTGTGCAAATCTATATCAAAATCAAATGATTTACATTAAAGTGGACATTTTTAGTTAGTTTTTGTAACTTTATCAACATTAATGAATTGAAATAATAATATATCGTAATAGATTTAAGACATTTTATGTGATGTTTAACATGAAATTACCTATATAGAAAGGGTTTAGAAATGTTAGCTACATTTTGTTAGCCACCGTAATAAAAAAAATAACAGTAACAATAATAATAATATTGAGTTTGGTGATCTGTAAAGGTACTAATCTATCTACAGCTCAAAAATATATTATAATCTAGATAGACATAAGAATGGTTTACCAGTGTTATAATGACTTTACATACATTTTTTCTTCACCTATCGTCATATTATTTACATTTTCTTAATAAGCTTCATTTTCTCTTCTATAATAATATATTTTATGCATCATTTGCTTTTAATACTGTCTTGCTATTGTCGCAGATATATAGTTATTAAAATAAAACTAAAAAAGTGCAGCGACGCAATTTTTCTGATGAAATAATAATTAAAGTATTGACAATATTTTAATAAAAACAAATAACAAAATGTTTGTTCATGTTGTATTTAAAGGAATACAAAATCAAATGCATTACAGTCTCTAGCAACAAGTAACACTTGTTGAAAAGGATTTAAATGCTGGAAAAATCGGCCAAGTGCGAGTCGGACTCGCGCACGAAGGGTTCCGTACCGTTATAGAGCGAAAGTGGGCAAAATTGTGTTTTTGCATAGGAGCCCCGCTTAAATATTTATTTTATTTAAATTTTAATATTTAAGTGCAAATAAAATTAATGATATTGTGACTATTTCAAGTACCTACCTGTTGCCATTATTGATAACGAGCAAAAAAGGAAAAAAAAATCACGTTTGTTGTATGTGAACCCCCCTTAAATATTTATTTTATTTTTAGTATTTGTTGTTATAGCGGCAACAGATATACATAATCTGTGAAAATTTCAGAAGTCTTGCTGTAACGGTTCTTGAGACACAGCCTGGAGACAGACAGACAGACGGACAGACATCGAAGTCTCAGTGATAGGGTCCCGTTTTTACCCTTTGGGTACGGAACCCTAAAAATTGCTCGTACTACATTAAATACCTTTAAGCGTCACATACAAAGAAGACGGTATTGTCATACAACAACCGTAAGCTTTACACTTATACAAGGTGTAATAACAAAACTAAGTGGATAATACTTTAAGGGCTGTACGTGTTCCTGACATAGAGTTCACTGTGAAAGTATCAGCGCTGAAAGACCAAATTTTTTTTCACTTTTGTATGGGCAAACACCCCAGTGCAGCGTCACGAGTTTCCCCATACAAAAGTGAAAACAAAAATTTGGTCTTTCAGCGCTGCTTTCACAGTGAACTCTATACAGGGGACCCATACACGCCCTAAAGTATTATCACTCAGTTTTGTTATCCTATCAAACAGAAAAATACCATTTGACGTTGGTTTGACGTTCCACGAATCACGAATAGTTTTTGACTCGATTAAAATAGCAAAATCAGGATATTGACTTCTATTCTATTATATGTAATTATACAGTAAATGCACAAAAATAAAATGCATTTTATGTCTACTATTCCTTGGCACTGTCACAGAAATTGATTCATAGGCAGATGGCGGACCTACGTAATTTGGTCGGGCTATATCAAGCCAAGGCGACAGATAACGATCAACGTTGACTTGACATAACCCGACCAAATAACGTGGTTCCGACATCCAAGAAATCAATTCCTATGATGGCATATAATGTTTTGTTTCAAAAACTCTTTCCTTTAATACAAGCTATACTGAGGCTTGACGGCCATATCATATATAGCATGATAGCTTTTCAGGTGATATATTCATATTTACAAATGCATTTTCGTATACAACATATTATACAATTTCATTATGCAGATTTAATTAAAATCATGTGATAAATTACGAGTACATTCACAACAAGTTTAAAAACGATATTTGAACAAAATGTAATTTTGAGTTCGATCGGAGAATTCTTGTTTGTTGCTTATATTTGCAGTAGTTTAGCTTTTAACTGAAATTTATATTTGCAAAGCAATCGTACGCTCGCATTTTGAAGCCTCTCTACCGTTTTAAACATTAAACTTATTCTGTAATATTGCGGAAATCCTTTAATGCAGCGGGAAGAACACGTAAAAAAAATTACATCGCTTTCAGCTTTTTAAAATACACAAAGAGCTGCCGTGTGTCATACAACGAAATTTAAAATATACCTTAAATATAACTTAACATTAAATGGTAAACAGAACACGTAGCCGCCGATTACACAACAAGAACCTCCTCCTTTTTGGAGGTCAGTTAAGAATACAACTAATTAATAATAATTATGCGTCCTACAAAAATCGAATATGCACAAAATTTTGTTCTTTGGTACCATTGAGAATAACTTTTACAACCTGATAATACGCACCCAGAATCATAATTATTACTCGTAACAAAATATTAATATTTCATACAATATATCTAACATACTATGTACAGTTACAGCAAGGAATACATTGAAATGCACAGTTTTGATCTGATATAAAAAGCGAAGAAATTGATTCATAGGCAGATGGCGGACCCACATCATTCGGTCGAGTTATGTAAAAATATAAATGTCAGTCGCAATTTGTGGGCTGGGTTTGAGGTAACATCACCAAATTACATAGGTCCGCCATCTTCCTATGAATCAACTTCACTGATAGTACCTACCATCGAGGAAAGGCAAATGGCAGACCTACGTTTATTTGGTCGTTTTATGTCAAATCAATATTAATCGTGATTTGTCAGGTAAGTTTCACATTTTGCAACCAAGCCGCGTAATTCGATCTGCAATCTGCCTATGTATCAATTCTTTGATAGTACATTTGTATATAAAATTAACTTTTTAATTTTATTTACGAAAAAATTTACTGCCAGCCCTCAGAGACATTTAATGATGATTAAACTTCAATTTAATGAAGAGTTTGGCAGATTATGTACGGGACTTATGTCAAAATCTTCATTTGATTGCAGCTAAGTAATTAATATTCGTCTCCGAGTGCGGCAGTTCGTCTTTTGCGTCTTTATTTTTCATACAAAAGATTAGAGAAAGCGCATTTGAATGTACGTACGTTTTACTGTTGCCTACGGGTTATAAAACCCGGCTAAAACACGAACGACCGTAACGTTTACGACGTGGCTTTCAACTTGTCATCTCCTCCATTATGCTAACCAAGTTTTTATGTTAGCTCTCACATAGTAGTATGAATATTCACTTGAAAACGCTACCAAACATAAGGCTCGATTCACATGCGCGAACGCGCGGTTTGGGGGCTACACCGCGAGATTACAAGCAATTAATGTATGTAAATGACAGCGCAACCGCGCCGCTATTTAAGGGGGCGACTAACCCAAAATTGTCGATTTTATACTTGAAAATAAGCCACGAATTGTTTCATTTTCTAAACATAGATACTACATTATATTTCCAAGAATTTGACCTGAACAAAAACACGATATCTTAAAATTTTCTCTATAGAAAAAAATCACAAAGATGCATCTAATTTTACGAATTTTTCATATATTGCCATAACCGTGCATTGAACTAAGTTAGTATTTATAACACATTGTATACAATTCTATCATTGAGAAACTGACTGGCGGATTTTTAAAATGTGTATATTTATCGAGTTATTAAGAAAAAACTAACTTGGCGATGATTCCGCGTCGTCCTTTTTCACCTGGCATATGAAAGACGGGCATGAGTGTGAAGAGAGAAGGACGATGTTTGATTTTTTGGGTTAGTCGCTCTCTTAAAAATCGTTATACACCTACTATTGCTTGTGATCTCGTGATGTAGCCGCCAAAACGCGCGTTCGCGCCGCCGCATATATATCCAGCCTAAGTCGTTAATGAAAAAACCATTTTCTCGCATGTCACCATGTATAGAAAAAATAAAATGAGCGCTAATATCATGCGAATCGATCAAAACTATGCATCATTTCGTTGGGCTCGATAATAATTGAAGACGTGAGTGGAAGAATCGAACAAGTAACATTTCGTAACATACGGACAATAACTCATTTTTTCCCTTATTATTTTCATAAAACTTGTAACTTATCTACTTCATAACCTAGCTAATATATCTAGCTACATATATAATCCACAGTTTTTCTTATTCGAATAATTTTTCTGGCCCTAAAGCCTCCATTTAAGCAAAAAAACGGGAAGTTTTTTCATGTTACTTACCTTATTCTTCCACTCACGTCTTGAATTATTATTGTAACTATCCAAAGCCAACATGAATTCAACAACAGACAAAACTACAGTCTATATGGGTATCAAAAGCGTCTTCAAAGGCGTGTCCGAGTCAAAACTATAAAAAAATCTAGAGAAAGTTTAAATTAAATCAAATTACACATTTTCCAGTTCACGCTTTTTTATAATTAAAAAATATGTGTGGTACTCGGAGACCTGCCGCGGTAACGCTATTGCAAAGCATTTTTCATCAACTAATGCAATTATTATTCGCATACGTCTAGTCGCACGCACACAAACACCGTGCCGAAGTCTGGCAACTCGGCATCGAGTACCGACCGGTTGCCGCACCGCTGTGCCGGTCGGAGTGGAGTGTGTTAACTGTTGGGTTTATTTCGTTACGGAATTTCTTGATTAAAACTATGCAATATCTTAAAAATTTTACCCTCACGCATTTACCCTACCTATAATATTTCGAAATAGGAGAGTTGAGACTCAAACACGTCTTAGACATAACTCGTGGATGGATTTAGTACAAAATAAAGATACTTAAACCTACTTTATATGTAGTACAAATACACTAATTTTTCGAATAAATATAAAGTATGGGAAATATGCATTGATTCCAAAACTAAGTACTAAACGAAATACAGCGTGCAATTAAACCTTCCTGCCAAATTTTGATATATTGATCCTTGTTAAAAATAAAAATACACGTATTTTTTCTTTTATAATCACTCAGTACTAAAATGTTGAGAAATAGCTTCCGAAAGTTATCCTAAAAAACACTACAATTAATGGACACGACGCGTCGCCCGCGCGTGATGTGACCCCGCGCGCGTGCCTCCCCCCGCGTTACCCCCTCTCATTCCCCCGCGCCGCGAGTGACCGTTCTGAACGATTTTAAATAGGATAAAATATGCCATAGAAAAAAAAATAACACCCAATTTTTTTTGGTAAATGGACTCTCCTAGTGATACCTAAGCCCTGGAAAAAATTTGGCAGGAAGGTTTAATTTCACCCTGTATTTATGTACAGATTTAAAATAGCTGGTATACCGTTAAACATTAAATTGAGACTAAATTATTATTTAAACGTTTGATTAAAACTATTGTAAAAAGTTTATAGGAAAATTGTTAGGCGTGCATCCGTTGTCTGATTGCCGTAACACAAGTTTAACTTAGCATGGGATTAGACGACGTGATGTACACTGGCTGCTTTAAACTAAATGTATAATATTATTATGTGTGTTTAATAAAAAAATTGAATTTGAATAGGTGCGTAACACAATTAATGTAAGAGTCGAGATAAGAGCAAAGTTTTCGTAAAAGGCTTTAAAAGGAGAGAGTAAATCCCATAATCGTTTCAAATTGTCTTTAGATCCTTTATGAAAGAAATCCTTCTGACAATTTCGAAGGCTTCAGGTGCTATCCTTTAAAATTGTTCCAACCTTTTAACTTTCGACTGAAAATTTGTCTCCGCAAAGTTTTCCAATTTCGATTTGGGGAGTTCTCGAAAACCTTTTCTTTGCGAAATCTACGAGGTGTGATGATTTTATCTCAAGTATAAAATAATTATATTTAAGTAAGTTATTAAACGTTGCTTTTCAATACATTTAAAATTTAAAATTAGTAAGTTTGTTGTTTAAAGTTTATCTATTGTAATCATCACCACCATTATATTATTTATTAATATTTTGTAATTAATATTAAATTAATATTGTTCTAGCAATTGTTGTAATGTTAATATTTGATCTCAGTATCCGTTTTGTAGTTAACATTGTATTCATAGAAATTTGTTTCAAGTTTGTTCAATGTTTAACGGCATTAAAATATAGCTTTAAATTTTAATAAAAAACTAATCTTATTTGGAAGTTGCCTCTTGTAAGCACAATAGAATCTAGCATGTTACAGAAATCAGCGAAATATAAGCGCGCTCAAACGCTGAGAGAATTACATTGAGTTAAATAGGTTACGGCATTTGAAAACTTTAAAAGGAAACAAAAATATTAAAACGCATTTTTTTACATAGCAGGAATTATGCATTAAAAATTTTGTATGCCTTTTACTCAGGCCAAGTGTAGTAAAGACAGAGTTATGCAAACCACAAAGAGACCGGCCAAAGTACGCCTCGTTGTTACAGTCATACTAACGAAACTACGCCTTACAATGTAAAACGGGTGTAATGGTATGGTTTACTATGTAAGTAATTAGAAGCTAACACACACACATGCTTATGCATGGTGTGCGTGTAGCCACCCAGCCACACCTTCAGAATTTATTCAGTCTGAGTTCACTATATAGTTTATGTAGTTCTCAAAATGAGAAGGTCGAATATCGAGCAATCAACCGCACTCTTTAATTTGCGGTAATCATTCAGATCACCGATTGCGTCAGTGTTGCAGACGGAACAACACGGTCAAATTGAAATCAATCTGATTAATTGGATGCCCAAATCAGTACCCTGATTCTTCGATTTTGATACCAGATATAGACTCTCGCCTAGCGCCTAGGCTCGCGGCGCGAATGTACACTCAGCGCGAGATCCCCGAGAGAGATCCGCGAGAGACTAGTGCTAGAAAACCATTTCGTACGCAAGGCGAGCCACGAGCGTCTACGTACACTCTTGTCTCGTTCGTTCTATTTTCGATCCAGTTTACTGTCTAAAAAAGGCGTTTTTATAAAATGTAAAACCAACGTTAATGTTATAGGGTCAATTACCATAACAACATGAAGCGTTGATGCCGTGGAAACTGACCCTTATTGATCAAAACTCCATAATTCATTGACAATTGTTTTAAGTTTGTTTGAGAATATTGATATTTGGAAGTAAGCAGACTAGTTACTTTTGCATTAAAATGGCAGAATCAGGTTACAGACATTTAAGCATCAATACACACTGTGTTAAAACCACATTAAAACATTATCTACCGTTTACATTTATATTTCTTGTAACCTCATTTACAATTTATGTAGATCTTGGACAAAAAGTCGGCGAGCGCGGACATACAAAACTTTTGACGTGGGAGCGACATAAGTACGAAATTAGGAATAGTTTGCCTGCTGGGTCTCGCACCGACGCGATCACATAAACAGAAAAGATTTAGTGAGATTTTAAAGATAAAGCTGTCTTTAGCTACGAGTTTTTATAAACAACGGTGGTATATTTAGCAACATTTCGTTTATCATACATGCGGGGATCACACGGTCCCAAATACGGGAAGGTCGATCGATCCGGAAGGCATGATAGCAGGCCGAGCTGCCCGGTTTCGTGCATCCTCGTATGTATGCACTATGATCAAGTCAGCCTGCGATCAATCCTACCGAACCCCGGGCCTTTATATCCCTACAAATTCACTAATACTTCAAACACAACCATAGCCGCGGATATTCGAGTCTATACACTGTCACTGCTAACCGTTGAGCTACTTCCCTCTGTACTTCTCTGTGGTGGCATCCTCTAGGTTGTTGTCCCAGTCGAACTCAGTGATGCCGTTCCTCGGAGCCACCTCCCCTAGGTGACGCCATCGGAAGTCGAAGTCGCTGTCTCGCTTCTTCAGCGCTTCGAACCTGTAGTAAAATTGTTGGATTTAGAAACAATGTGCAAGAAATCGTTGTTTTTTCTGTTTTATCCAACGTCAATGAAGCTTCGTGCCTTGTTCGATCGGCAGCCGTATCACGTATCTTGCGAGAGCAATGCGATAGCAATTATTGCGTGATAATTGCTCCAAAATCGCAATTTCGTAACAGGTATCAGCCAAAACAATACGATTGCAGTCGATCGCTTACATGATACCATTATTTTTTATACCCAGCAATCGATCGCGCGATTATTGCTTGTGGATTGTTGATCGCTATTTTTACGTGATAGCCCTGCCGATCTGCGCCGTCTATTGAACAAAAAAATCTCATATACGTTAAACAAGATGGTGCCCGACACCGTGATAGGCACCGCGAACCGCGCTTACTGAGAGATCTAGGGCATCTCTGACCCACCTCTTGAACATGAGCGTCTTGGCAAAATCATACAGCTCGAGGTCGAGCGAGTTGAGCCGCTTGATGTGAGCGACCTGCGCCGGCGACAGCGCCGCCAGAGTCGCGCCCGACACCGTCGCGTTGTGCTGCGTGAACGGCACCGCGAACCGCAGGTTGAACGTCTCCTCGAACACGTATTGTGAGATCTGCAACAAAGGTTTCATTCAAAATTTGTTGGGATATTTGAGGGAATAAGCGTTTGGATTAGGAAAATCTCTTAGTACCATCGAGGAAATTGATTCCTAGACAGTTGACGGACCTACGTCATGTGGTCGGCTTATGTCAATTCAATGTTAGCTGTGATCTTTTGGATGTGTTTGACTTAACGCGACCAAATTACTTAGGTTCGCCATCTGCCTAAGAATCAACTTCTCTGATAGTACATTAGAGATAGAGCATTCAGCAATTTGAAAGACCTACAAAATTCGAACTCAATTCTTGCTTTCTTTACATTTTAAAATGTTCAGATGAGTAGAGCCGCACGAACAAAATAACTGCATTAGCATCGTGACTACATAATTATAGACATGATTTACTTATTTGCAAATAGGAATTGACATAAGAGCAGCACTGAGCAGTTTGTGGTCGTCAACTACATAATGTAATCGTCTTTCTGATTAAAATTTTTGTATCCACATAATGTCTAATCATACATTCTGCCCATATAACTTTTAAAACACATTCAATTTCGCAGCAATTCTGTACGAAAGCTATTCTCCTCTCGCCAAAAAGAAAAACTATATGGAAATACTTTTTAAATCACACATTAGAGCCGGGGTCTGGCACGAATTAGTTTCCCGCCATACCCCCGTGATACAGGCCTGTGACAGGGGTCGTAATGCGTTTCTTTTATTTATTGCGGGACTGTGCAGATATCCCATATCTAAACTTCCGACAACTCTAAATTTAGAGGTTTTATTTTAATTCCTTTTAACTGAATAACCTACTTTTTCTGAAAATAGAAGAGGATTTTATGAACAATCTGCCAAAAATATTATTCTATTGAAGCAGTGAGATTGGAATTCTTTGAATTTTTAGGCCTACCTAAATTGGACGGACACCAGCCACCCAATTTAAAGTTTATCAAATACTAGACGTTCCGCGCGGCTTCGCCCGCGTAAATAAGATATTTCACAGACAAATCAGTCTACAAAAAATAGCCTATGATCCTTCACGTGGTCTACTTCTTACCTGACCCAAATAACAGAAAAATTGCTCTAGTAGTTCGTGAGATAAGCCCTTTCAAATAATTTCCCCCGTTTTTTCCACATTTTCTTCTATTTCTTCGCTCCTATTAGTCTTGGGGTAATAAAATTATAGCCTATAGCCTTTACCGATAAATGGGCTATCTAACACTGAAAGAATTTTTATAATCGGACCAGTAGTTCCTGAGATTAGCGCGTTCAAATAAGCCCTTTCAAATAATTTCCCCCCGTTTTTTCCACATTTTCCTCTATTTCTTCGCCCCTATTAGTCTTAGCGTGACAAAATATAGCCTATAGCCTTCCTCGATAAATGGACTATCTAACATTGAAAGAATTTTTCAAATCGGACCAGTAGTTCCTGAGATTAGCGCGTTCAAACAAACAAACTAACTAACAAACTCTTCCGCTTTATAAATATTAAGTATAGATGTATTATATTTAAGTCTCTTAAAAAGATTCACACTGTTACATACATACTTATTAGTTATTACATAATACTAAATAACTCAAAAGCCTGCATACACATGGATATCTTTAGGTAATGGCCATAAAATATAATCACTAACCAGTAAATACTTAGTTGAGTAAATACATTTAAAGTCCAAATCTAGAGTGTCTATGTATGCAAGCCCATTAACCTTATAGATAGCCGTATCTAAACAATAGTTTACGAGGCTAATAAAACGTCGTGTCCAGTGCACACGTAATTTAGAGCCATAATAAAATATATTTGCGGAGATAAGAAAACGGTTCAAATCGATATTAATATATTATGTGTTTGGAAATATATGTCCCGATCTAATCGTTTTTTGGCAAAGAAAGAGCCAAGCCACACGGCGCGTTGCGTCAGCGTTGCGTCGACGCAGCGCTGCCGTTTGACGCATAGCCGGCCAGTGGCCACACGGGCGCTGCGTCATCGCAGCGTTATTACGAAGCAGTCTTAGGCCGTGTTCAAATCAAATTGAATGTAAGCCGTCGAATGTGAGCAGGCTCAGTATGAGCCCCAGTGTAAACGCGAAAATAAACAGTATTTTTCGTTCACAGTATGCTGACTATACGCTATAGCTGACGTAGTTACGTAGCCAATCAGCGTCCGCGGAGCCTAGTGACGTACTATATTAATTCATCAAGCCCCATACGGTTACTGGCGTCCGAGACATAATAGCATATCTATTGTGTCTCGTTTTCCCACGGTTGACGGGTTAATCGGCCGCCGAATGTCAGCGCCTACGCACAGCGTAATAACGTATTGTCCGTTAGATGTGAACGAAAAAGTGAATATGTATGGAAATACAATAAACTGCGTAACGTTCGCTCACATTCGGCGGCTGACAGTCAGTTTGGTTTGAACACGGCCTTAACGTCAACACCCCCTCCTGCTTCGTCTCGGCGACTGCTGTCCGTCATGTGTGCGTTGCGACGACGCAGCGCGCCGTGTGAACACCTTGGTTATATTTGAATGCAAAACAACGCAACGGCAGCGCTGCGTCGACGCAACGCTGACGCAACGCGCCGTGTGGACTGGCTCTAACGAGAAGTCCGAATAAAATCGGACTGTTTTATAAAAAGTAAAAAAAAATCCATACTTACTAATATTATAAATGCGAAAATGTGTCTGTCTGTCTGTTACTTTGTCACAGCCAAACCACTGAACCGATTTTGCTAAAATTTAGTATGGACATACTTTGAGTCCCGGGAAAGGACATAGGATACTTTTTATCCTGGTAAAATGTATGGTTCCTGCGCGATAAACGACTTTTGGCGCAACGGAGTTGCGGGCGTCATTTAGTACATTAAATAAATTAACCAGGAGAGTGACAGGAGGCGTCTTAAGAAGAATCGTGTAGATAATTACAGCATTGCTAAACTATAACACTATTTTATTATACGTATTTCTAAAAAAAAACAACGCAGTTAAAGAAGTTTTTACTTCTAAAATATACGCGTTACTCCTGGGGGTTATTTTTTTAAATAACAGCCAAGTAAAACTTTAAGGAACTAAGAAATAAATAATTTACAGACCTAACATATCAAAAAAGTTTCAAGGCCCGCAATTTTTCTAGAAATTTCTAATCGCACTGAACTTTCTTTGTGGCAGAGAAAAGGTATTTCGAAGTAGACACTTAGCGATTCTAAAGGAAAGATCAAAGGCACTATTGATTAATAAAGATATCGGTAGACTTAAAGCGACTCTTGGCGCCTTTATAAAACCCAAAGAGACTCTTTTGTCTTTGAAATGGTTATCATTCTTTTGAAATTCATTTGTTCCTCAGTATTATTTTAGGCTTTTATGAACTTTTGTACCCGAAATATAAACAGATGCTGTTCATACTTCTATGTTTATAACTACGGCCCAAAAAGACAATATGTTGCCAACACAAAAATATTGTACCATCCGTTTTACCCTAATTAAAATATTTAAAGTACTTTAGGTAAGTCCTAAAGTTGGGCTAAATAAAGGGTAATAAAAGGCTTAAGTATGGTCGGCGGAATTCACGAATATAGTTAATGTGAGGTCCGTCTAGATCAGTGGTTCTCAACCTTTTTTTACGCGGGCCACAAACACGTTTTGGTCTTGGCGCGGGCGTCACGGGCCGCAACCAAAAATTTTTAAGGATAAGGCTGTTCCCTCCCTAAAATTAGCAGGTCGATGTCTGTCAGTACGAATATCGACGTAAAGGACATTAAAATAACATTCATATCAGCCCGCCTTGTACAGTGGCGGTTACAACTCTCGCCGCGTCCTTGATAGGGCGAAATAGGAGAAAATTATACTTTTCACATGGACGTGACTGTTCGATTAAAAATTCCTCGTGAGGAACTGCAGTGTAACTGATAATGTATTAAATATAAAATTATAAAACTAATAATTACCTATCAATATACAAAAAATCAGCTCGTTAGGGTTCCGTTATAGGGTTCTGTAATCAACAAAACTTGGTTGACTACTGAACCCTAAAACGGAACCCTAACAAGCTGATTTTTTGTATATTGATAGGTTATTAGTCATATAATTTAAGAGTAACATTGACCTACAAATAAAACAGTCCATATTTCAGGACCATCAATTCAAAGTATGAAATCCTTTCTATCTCTGTTAGCTACCACTTTCGAGATTTTTCGCAAATTAAAATGTTGTTCGTCTTATCAAAATGAAGCTACTTACAAAAAATTAGCTTGATAGTAATAAAAAAAAAATGTTCTAGGGCTCCCGTACTATAATAGAATATTTGCAGAAAAATCAACGACCACGGTACATTTTTTTTCTGAAAAACCTTTTGAGTTTGGAAAAACAATCCACGTGACCAATTGCAGATTAAACCCTTAGACCAGTCTACAATATATATTTTTTCGCTATTGTGCTTTAAGTTGTACCAGACTTTATAGAGGTTGAACTTAGTCGAAATTGCCAGGTAGCGCCTTAAAATAAGAACGTTCTTTAAAATTAGCGATTCAAAAGTGGAAAGATTTTTACGACAATTTTGCCGGTGGGGCTGAAATTCAAAATGGTTTAACTACAAGCGGGCCACTGAAAAAGTCCCAGCGGGCCGCAGGTTGGGGATAGCTGGTCTAGTCTCTAGACCTCGAAAGGGGATTATGTTGGAGTTTATACGAAAAATTCTAATAAAAGTACGGTAAATTAGGGCCCCGCTAATTCTTATTCCGTATATTATGCTTATTAAGCGCAATTATATTTTAACGTTGGGATTTTCTTAATTTATCATGCTATGTTCAGTGCGTCTAGCATGCGCGTACGAGATATCTCACTCTCGAGTGTAGTTATATTGTCGATATCGACATAATGTCAAAATCATTTTTTGAAATTATGTCGATAGATTTTGACGACAGATCTACACGAGAAAAAAATGTATGTCATGTTAGGGTCAATAGGGATGAAGAGACAAATCATCAAACATCGAGAAAACAATATGTAGACAAAATTTTCTCGTTATGCGCATTGCTAGGCGCACTGATGGCGTCTTCGGGACTAGTTAATTTCTTGTGGTGATCTCATTTTTAGGGTTCCGTACCAAAAGGGTAAAAACGGGACCCTATTACTAAGACTTCGTTGTCTGTCTGTCCGTCTATCTGTTTCCAGGCTGTAACTCAAGAACGGTAATAGCTAGAGAGATGAAATTTTCACAGATTATGTATTTCTGTTGCCGCTATAACAACAAATATTAAAAACAAAATAAATTAAATATTTAAGGGGGGCTCCCACACAACAAACGTGATTTTTTTGCCATTTTTTGCTCGATATAAATGATGGCAATAGATAGGCACCTGAAATATTCACAAAATACTCAATTGTATTTATATTTTAATAATTAATAATAAAATTTAAATAAAATAAATAATTAAGGGGGACTCCCATACAAAAACACAATTTTTTCCTATTTTTGTTCTATGGTCGGAACCCTTCGTGCGCGAGTCCAACTCGCACTTGGCCGATTTTTATTTTCTAGTAAATGAATAAGATATTGACTATTCTTACCAACTCCCTATACAATATACATTTCATCATTAGAACAGCACTAAGCGATCGTGCATACCATGAGGGCGTTCCTTACAGCTTTAAAACATAACCATTTTCGCATTCTCAAACATAACCGGTATATAGAAATTCCCTTAGAGCTTATTGAACGTTTAATTCAATATAATATTTAATAGCCGATACCGAGTGTGGCGTGCAGGTATACCCCAGGGTGCACTGGCGATACCGAAGTTGTAGTGTGTGAAGACTATTAGCTTCGTGGTGAAGACTGAAGTGTCGTGTGCGCGATTACGACAAGCTAATATTGACATGCAGAATAGTTAAAGAAATGTGCGTTTTGAGGTAAAGTTTTTTTTTTAACGGCCAATGTTTTCCAGTCAGCGTTACTAACTTCATAATAAAAAGAACAACGAACCTTATTGACATACCTACTTACGAGTACAAATAAAATGTATTTTGGTGTACACCTATGAAACATACGCCAATCGATAGAGAAGATGTTTACAAACTGTAAATACTCTTTGACAAAATGTAGTAAATTATATACTATCTGAGTTATTTCAGTTTTTATACAATCTGAAATATTTCAAAAAGTATATCATTTACGACATTTTGTCAGAGTATTTGTTGTTTGTAGTTATTTTCTCTGTCGATTGACGTATGTTACATAGGTGTACACGAAAATAACTTTAGGTATACCACGCTCCATACAAAAAGGTTCGAACTCTATTCAAGTACTGGTTGATACCCACAACTCCGTTGCGTAGAAATTCCGTTATCGAGATGGAATATTTATCAGAGATAAAAAGTATTATATGCACTCTCTCGGAGCTCATAGTATAATATCGATACCTTTCATCAAAATCGGTTCAGCGGTTTAAGCATGAAGAGGTAACTGTCAGAAAGAAGGACAGACGTACTTTCGCATTTATAATATTACAACAAAACATACAAAAGCGATTCCTATATGGTCGCTGTTAAGCATTAGTGTCCTAACCACAGACATAGATCAAGATAGATACCGCATGTCGCTCCTTTTGTATGAAAACGAGCGTGTCACTTTTTCACAGTGGTAGGACCACGATGACGTACCGATGATAAGAAACACACAAGTGTCCATTATCAAGGCAATGTTTCTATTTGAATTTCTACAGCTCAATACGACACTTTTAGGCATTTATGCATTTTTAAAATTCCGATTGACGTGCGATTCCGATAGCAGACTTATAAAGAACAGACTTTCGAAAGACGAGCATTGCTCGTCGTTTGGGAACGCGATATGGCACGCGAAGTAATCTTGATCTATATCTGTGGTATTAACCCACAATCTTTTTTGTTGTTAAATTTTGAATGCAGTTTTGTTCTAAATCATCTAAAGAACATAACTGCTATGCATTCATAACTCAATACGTAATTTTTGTGAGTTAGTACACGAATGCTTAACAGCGTCCATATAATTTAGTAACTTTACTATCGTGCATACTCCAGCTTAGACTAGATACATCTACAAACAGATATACCCTACAATGAATGATGTGCAAATACCGACTTATCTTGCAAGGTGAACGTACTTTGAACTGATTCATAGACTTGCTAACCTGATAGACCGTATATTAAACAGAACTCCCCTGAAATGTGTACTTTGTGAAATTGCATTCGACAGTTTCAACAGCGGATTTAGACAGAAAAAAGCTTTTAATTATAGAGTATGCCGACTTAGAAGTGTTGTTAAAATTTTTACGTTTGACGTATTATGACAAAAGTCGTCGCTAGGGTCGTTACCTACAAATTTAAACCAATAGGCCAATAGGCCATCGCAGCTAGAATCCTCTTAGCAGACGCGAGCAGCACCCTATCCGCTCTGCCGTCCGGTGTCGCAGGGTGCTATTGTAGCAGCCGATCAGCGCCAGGTCAGCCAGCATGCGGGTCTGACGATTTCTAGCCAAGTTCTTTACAATTTTCACAACTCACCCTCTGAAACTCCGTCAAGCCGAAGTAGGCCATCGCAGCTAGATTCCTCTTAGCGGAGGCCAGCAGCACCCTATCCGAGTCTGCCGTCCGGTGTCGCAGGGTGCCGTTGTAGCAGCCGACCAGCGCCAGGTCAGCCAGCATGCGGGTCTGGCGATTGTTGGCCAGGTTCCAGGGGCACGCGGCGAACTCCTCCAACGTCACACCCCGCCAAGACTCCCCCGTGTAGCAGGGAGGCACCTCCGACGCTGAAAATGTGACTCGATTAGAACAAAACTTCAAAAGGTTTAACCGGGAGATTCTTTCTTTATTGAAAATAGAGTAGGAGCAATAGAGAGACTTTCAAACCAATATTTATTTGAAACCAATAAAATATACAAAAATAATATTATGATGTAGAACAAGAAAAGTAAAACTAGAACCAAAACATAGTGTAAGCTACCTAATGTTTTCGGTACAAAAAATCAGCATAAGACATAAAATTTTATCTACAGGAATTCGTTTAAAGCTCAAATAAATGCAAGATTTCTGAATTATTTATTGTTTTTTGATCGGTCACGGAATTCTGAGATAAATCCACGACAAATCAATAAATCTTTGTATTTCTCGTTATTTATCGTACGATTATTCAAATCTATTGGGTCATCAACAAATTTATAGTCAAACAAAAAGTAAAAAAATTAGATTACATTAAGAATAATTTCAGAGAACTGCTACTAAATATTCATATAGTCAAATTGTATAAAACAAAGATAAATATGCAAAAAGCATATTGTTAAGTTTAGTGCGTTATTTATTGTTATGGACGGCATTAAGTTTATAGCATGCCGCCCGCGTCTTCGTTTGCGACGGAATCAATTTTGTTCCGGCGGACCGTGACGTAGATCAATGTAGTCATTTGCATAGAAAATTTATTCTAAACTAGAATTGCATACAGTAATCGCATACGTGGATACGTAGCGTATGACCGGAAAACATGCTGCTTTTATTAAAAGCTCGACTACATAGGAATTAGGATGCAATGGGCATACAATCTTCTCATATTTATGGTCGTGTAATTAACCTTGAAAAACTAAACTTTATTTACGACACAAGAAGATAATATCGCGGGCTTCAAGCCAGAAGGGCGTATAAAAAGTCGGTTTTTTTAAGAAGAAAATTGCATGTGTCATACAAATCACAAAAAAAATAATTGCTCTTTCAGCGCTGCTATTTTCACAGTGAACTCTATAATATAAGGGACACATACAAACCCTAAAGTATTATCGTTTATAACTTTGTTTTGTTACACCTTGTATAACATACTATTGACGACCTCTGTGGCTCAGTGGTTGGGCGTGTTGTCAGCGCTCAAGCCGGGGATCGCGAGTTTGAATCCCGCCGACGCGACGGAACGAAAAAGTTTCCTAAGTTCCTGGGTCTTGGATGTGTATTAAATATGTGTATCATATAATAAAAATCTTAAATGTATAGTATAAAAGTATTAAATATATTTCCGTTGTCTGGTACCTGTAACACAAGTCCTTCAGGTACTTACCACGGGGCCAGACTGACGTGGTGTGAAGCGTCCATAGATATTATTATATTATTATTATACTATAGTAGACTCACCGGTGGCGGTGCGGCCCTGGCACCAGTGTCGGGAGCCCTTCCACGTGGCGCCCCGCTTCACGTGCCGGTACTCTGATAGGTATCTGTAACAAATTGATGTTATACCACAGAACATATAATAGTAGCTCACGGTACATAAGTCTCACTCCCGAGTTTAGGTATGATAAACGCAAGCGTCCGGTCACCGGACTAGTCTCGATAGGCTGGCACTCGCTCGACTTGTCGCACACGCAACGCACGCATCCGCGATACAAAAGTAATAGTACCCGGCCCCGCGCCGCCGCGCCGCTCGCTTGACAGCCCTGGCAGATTGAAGCGAGACGGCAGACAGTTATTGTACTATGAACGCTAAGCGCAATGCAAAAGGTTTTTTTACAGGTTGTTTTACAGAATAGTAGGTAAGTATCTCGGCGATTTCGGGCCGTTTGTATGGAAGTGAGACAGGCCTGGTTATACCCAACTATTTCACAAAGTAATCCCAACAATTTTGAATATCGAATCCTTTACTATCGGTATTAAAATACTTTGAAGATGTCCTATTAAGTCCCCTCTCCATGCTGGACCATGATTGCCATTGGTTAAAATCTTGTTACTAATATTATGCCTGATATACAATCATGTAAGCTTTATTATTTAGGTCTTAAATTTTTTGTCTGAATTGGCTTTGGAAATTGCTTTTTTAGAATTACTAGAGATCGCCCAATGGTCGAAATTCGACCTCAAATAAAAAATTAAATTATAAGTTTCAAACAACGCTTGAAACTTATAATATATTGATATTCTATTATCAAAATATTGACTTTTAAATTATTTTTTAGACATAATTCCTCCGACAGGCTCAGATTAATAAAGTCAAATAATGACATACTGGCCGTGATAATAATAATTGTCTATTGCAGTATTTAAGATTCAATAAAAAAAACTAAATCTATTCTCAATTTGACAACAGACTTCAACCATAAATAAAAGAGTACAATTATTCGTGTGTATAGGTTTGTCAATCAAAATCTCCTAGTGTGTGTGTGTTGTAGTGTGTGTAATGTTTTATTTGTTAAAAAAATGTATGATAAAAGCATAATTTCAAAACAATATTAGCTCGATGCACTCCTTCACCATATAAACTATAACTGTGCATATAAACTATAACGCCTCCGTGGTTCAGTGGTTAAGAGCGTGGCTCTTGACTCGGGGGTCGTGGGTTCGATTCCCGCGTTGGAAACATGTTATTTCCAAGTTTGGCTAGGATAATGCAGGCTGATCTCCTGATTGTCTGACAAGTAAGATGATCCACACGTCGGATGTGCATGTAAAAGGTCCTGCGCCTGATCTCTCGCCAGTCGTGTCGGTCTTCCGTCCCACTGGGTTATGAGAGTAAAAGGAATAGAGTGCTCTTGTGTACTGCGCACACACTTGGGCACTATAAAATTACTCCTGCGTAACTGGCCTGGTTTCAATGAAACCGGCCACCGTCACCGAAACCAGTGTGGGAGTTATTATTATTATAACTGTGCAAAATTTCATTCACCTACGCTTCCGCATTTTTCGTCAAAAGGGATCCAAAGTTTTTCGCTCGCGTATTAATATATAGATTATTGTCAATGCCTCATCGTTGGGCCAAGAATCAAGATTGACATCTGACTGCACAGCTGTCTACAGTATGCTGTATGCACAATCGACGTCGATCCCGAATCATATACGAATATGCTTCTCTTTACGTCCGTAATCGCCTGTAGTTGAAGTCAACAATTATTATTAAATGATAAATCGCTTAGTTTCACACTATATTTGCAGTTCACAGTTTGCACACCCAACTTCATAACTTATTCTCATAGAATGATCTCCATAAAGCCATTAGTGTACGAACTATCTGCAGCATGCATGTACAAACTCGGTCGTAAGTCCGAAGCGATTAGGGCCATGCATAATTCCTGGCCGTTATTAATTCAGCGTGACCTTGTCGTAGTATAGCTGGCCGGACGATCATATTAATGTAACTTCAGCCCCATTTGTCTAAACTTGGTGTGTGTAGTTTATAATCGGTAGATATTGTACAAAATATGGAATTTGAAAACCAAAATTATCTATATATATATTTAGGGACATCCTTGCCTTAAGCCAAGGCGCACTGATATGAATGTTATTTTAATGTCCTTTACGTCGATATTCGTACTGACAGACATCGACCTGCTAATTTTAGAGACATCCTTGCCTTAAGCCTAGTGCCTATCTAATAAAACTACATCATTGTATATTATAAGACAAAACGAATAAGAAACAAGATTTTTAACCATTTAAAATCCTATTACATAAACCTTAACATGCCTTTTTGATAAATTTTATCTTATTCCCGGGCAATCTTTTTATCGTTTATGAAACTCGAGGGGGAATATTCAGCGCGGGGCCATGAAAATGTAATTTACAGCGGAGCCCGGCTATGACTTTTATAGTTTTTTAAAAACTCTCCGGCTCATTTAATGCTTTTATTATCATATTTTACGCGGCGAATATGCTCGAGTTTGAAAATTAATAATTTGACTAATTAACGCAGGATGAGCGGGTTTAATTGTTATGCATTAAATAAATTAGTTATGCATTAAACATCAAAAATGTTTGACCGGGAGACTAACGAGTTCGCTATTCTGAAAACACAAGTTTATATTATGAATAATTATTATTTTCGATTTGAAACAACAATAAATCAGCCATAACAATTGTTTAATATTATTATTTGTAGAGATCATTTTGAATATAGATTATAATATAAGAATATTTTATACTATAATATTTTAAACGTGGGAGAGCCATGCTTCGGCACGAATGGGCCGGCTCGACCGGAGAAATACCACGTTCTCACAGAAAACCGGCGTGAAACAGCGCTTACGCTGTGTTTCGCCGAGTGAGTGAGTTTACCGGAGGCCCAATCCCCTACCCTATTCCCTTCCCTTCCCATCCCTACCCTCCCCTGTTACCCTATTCCCTCTTAAAAGGCCGGCAACGCACTTGCAGCTCTTCTAATGCTGCGAGTGTCCATGGACGACGGAAGTTGCTTTCCATCAGGTGACCCGTTTGCTCGATTGCCCCCTTATTTCATACAAAAAAAAAAAAAACGAGAATATCTCCTTTGTCCAAGTAGTACTTAGCTGTAGAATTGAAAATGATTTGTATACACATCATTTAAGAACAGGCAACGTTGTTGGAACTATAAAGATAATATACGTTGTTGGAACTATAAATAGAAATCTTCTAATAAGTCATATTATGTATATAACACATACTTAACCATACGCATACAATCTATACTAGAATATCGCGTAAGAACTACTACTAGTTACCGTTGTTCATTATACCGGTGTCATTAATATATTACGGGCGATTACGAGTGAATTGTGTATCTTATACGAGATGAGTAAATATACAGTGTAGTTGGCACGCCTCCATGCGGCACTCGCACCATCAATTATTGCAGACCCTCTAAAAACTGACGCTGTGGTGAAAATCCGCTCTGACCAAAATTTATACACGTCAATATAATTCTGACTCCGTATTATATTATGATAATAATTATGTTTTATTTAAACAACAAACTACGTTGTTAAATTAATGTTTGTTTGCAGCATTGAATGTGTTCCGAAATTACTGGGCGGATTTTGATGTTTCGCACTTAAAGTATAGAGTGGACCACGGCTATCTTTTACCGCGGGAAAATGTAAGGCTTCTACTGCAGGACTCTACTCTTAGAATTAAAATAGTGAGAATCTTCTACTTTTAAATACTCAAAGTCAAAAGCTCAAAAGCTCAAAAAATAACACTGTCGAGGTGCTCATTTTAAACACATAATAAATATACCTAAATAGGTAATCCAGGAAGTAATTTTAATTATAATACTTTGACTTTCTTACAAGCAAGCAACAAATATGCAAAAAAGTAAACCCGCATGTGTAAATAAATCCGCAACCCTATTTTTAGGGTCTCAAAATCAGCGGGCAGCGGCGCGGGAGCGGCGGCGCGTTCCAATGTTTAGAATTATATAGACAGGCCTCGAAAACAGCGGCGCAGCGCGGCGAGCGGCGCGCGGCGTACTAGACGGCTTATCCATATAAATCTATACATTGGAACGCGCCGCCGATCCCGCCCTGCTGCCCGCTGATTTCGAAACTGGAGCCTCAGTGATGATGATGTTTCCACTTCTCTCTCACCTGGCGACGGGTTCCCTCAGCAGCGTGATGTAGAAGTATCTCCTGTGGACCGCGGAGCCCTCGTGGCGGTCCAGCTCGCCGCCCACGCACGCCGTCAGCTCCGTGAAGTCCGCGTGCAGGCCGCATCTGGGGACAAGGAGAACCTTCATTAGATGACTCATAATCATAATATTAAGTATTGAGTAACTTTATACAAATTATTTGGAAAGTCATACAAAATGCTTTCATGACAAAACAATAATTATAATGTAATTGGATAAGAAACAATACTTATGGATCGAACGAGGAACGATAATGCATTAACTCTAGGTTAAATATCATGGTAAATCTATGGAGAAGAGAACATGACATTTTCCAGATTTAACTAAAACCCCCACATATGTACAAGTGTGCCTTATTGGTTAATCCGCCAATGTCTAATTTCGAATCCAGCAAAATTAAATGCAAGTCTAGTATTAGTAGCTGCGCCAATAGAGCCTTTACTCTGTTCTAAATGAACAAATTAGGCGTAGCTGACTTAGAACGGCTACCAATTAACATCTTTTATGAATACGACGTCGGTAAAGCTCGCGTCTAACGGCCTAAGCCTTATTATTATGGGCCGCAAATTGCCATGAGTCGCGTTATAAATGGGTGCTTTGGATCTTGCAGCTAGCAAGGGGTCAATTCGAAGTATTTTTGCTTGGTAGGTTTAAACATAGAACAATAGCGCCAAAAGATGCTAAACGTTAAAGCTGACAACGGTTCACTCGAGTGATTGTTCATTCGAATGAATGTTTCATTTTTTATATTTAAGGGTAAAAACGGGACCCTATTACTGAGACTTCGATGTCTGTTTGTCTATCTGTCCATCTGTCTGTCCGTCTGTCTGTCTGTCTGTCTCCAGGCTGTAGCTCAATAACGGTAATAGCTAGATAGTTGAAATTTTCACAGGTTATGTATTTCTGTTGCCGCTATAACAAAAAATACTAAAAACAAAATAAAATTAATATTTAAGGGGGGCTCCCATACAACAAATGTTTTTTTTTGGTCTTTTTTGTTTGTAATCAATAGCTAGGCACTTGAAATTTTCACAGTATCCTTAATTATATTTGTACTTTAATAATTTATAATAAAATTAAAATAAAATAAATATTTAAGGGGGGCTCACATACAAAAAACACATTTTTTTCTACTTTCGCTCTATAACGGTACGGAACCCTTCGTGGGCGAGTTCGACTCGCACTTGGCTGATTTTTTAATACATTCAGCGCTTGCGTTTCAATTTGTGTTCATATGCATAATTGTCAAATATATGCGAAATAAAAAAATATAAAGCATCTGAAGTTTGAGTTAGTTTAGAGTATTAGCAGGGGCTTATTTTAGTTTTGCCAACAAAGAGTATATTAAGGTAAATCACCCAATCGATGACGTTACATGACCTTTATCGAAAACTAACATAAGCAACACAAACAGTCACAAAAACCCCAGTGTCCACAGGCCACTTGATGTCAATGACGTTGATGCATTCGACTATTTGTTGACATATTGCTAATAACAACAAACTATTTAACTAATTATATATTTTATGCTGATGACTATTCATCAGAATATTATTTTTTTTTTTAGATATTTAAGTTTATTGTTTTATACTGGCAGTTCATTTAACAGGATTACTGTAATCATCCTAAAATGCGTTTTGTCTGTAGAGAGAATAAAGACAACGAAAACATTGACGACAAATTTCGGAACAAAAACCTACGATTAATCTGTTATTTTGCCCATACTCTTGCAAAGGATTCGTTTCTATGGGGTCCTAAAAATCTGAAAACCTCACCAATGATAATATATACCTTGAGATTGTACCAAACAATACACATAATAGTAACGATATTTCACGTTATGTCGCGTGCCCGCCGGCTTTTCAGAACTCGGTACAAACACGGAAACGTGCCGACTCGACCGGGCCCGACTTAGCGCTGTTACGCTCACTTAGCTTCTCACTTCACACAACTTCGGCTTTATTATAGGGTTTATTGCAAAGTTTTATACAAATATATAAAACTAGCTTCTTTCCGCAGCTTCTTACACGTAAAAATTCTTAGCACAAAAACTTTAATCTCCTATTTGGCGATTAAAGTTTTTGTGCTACCTCCTCCATGGGATAGTATTTTAAAAACCCTTTTCTAGTGAATGTCTACATCATCGATCAGGTCGAGCCTCGAGCCCATGTGTTAATCTGTAAAATATTAACTGTTGCAATCCTATTAAAAGAAAAAATTGAATGCCATCAATACAACGCAATTAGAAATTCAATAGCTTTTAAGACAAAGCAACCGAAAGTGCAACGTCTCAAAATAAGTGCCAAAATGCTGGTGTAAATTTTAAACTAATTAAACAGCAATTAGCAGACCCAACAATATCCTTGAACGCTGAACGGAACCAACAAACTGATGAAGAATTCAAACCAATCAGAGTCGAGGATAAATCATTAGAATAACATACAATACCGACGTATTCAGTATTCGTTCCCACAATCTAAAATAGAATCGGACTACTAGTTTTCATTAGCGATACACCGATAAACAATCGATAGGAAATGAATGAGTCTCCTCTAGCATATATTACTACATTTGCATATTCTTATTAATAGTGAACACTGAGAATATAATACTAGTTTTGCACGTGACTTCATCTATATTCTATTTATACTCCGTCGTCTGTCCGAAGTCTAGTGATGAGAAACAATTTTCCCGAAGAAAAGTTAAAGACGTTATGGAAGAAGAAACCACAGCGTCATCATTATTCGTAGAGTTTCTGATAGGCTATAGCCTGCATTATACTGCTTGGCCATCATAGGTTTCTTTCTACGCAAGAATAGATAAAGTCTAGTAGATTGACAAGGGAAATCTGTCAATTTATCCCTAAAACCTGCCAACGTGATTCCATCCTTTCGCCTTTCTACTGTGGTCATGCTAATCCTGCTGGTTCGTTAAACTATACAAGCGCAGCTACAGCCTGGAAGTGTATGAGGAAATACGTAGTCAATCAGTCCCTTTCCTCAGCACTTAAAATAGCTTCCCAGCAAGCAAGTTCCGGAAGACGGGAATAAAACTTATTAACTCATTCCCACACCAAACTTCACGCATAATCCGATTAGCGATCTAAGCGACAGACAGATAGACAGGCGTACGTAATACAATTTTTTAAATATACATTGAAATTGATACTGGTTTGCCTTCAGACACCACGGCGTCGCGCGTGGGCGGCGTATGCACATTATATAATAAGTTAATAACATTTATTCGCAGTTTTCCACTAAGAACATTCCAGATTTATGTTATTGCATGTCGCTGTGTACATTAACTGGTTAGCTTAATGAAAAACAGGACTATAATGAAAACAGCAGCAATAAAAGCCAAGACTTAGTTATATGCGGTGTAAAATACATGCTATTGAGTGGGCTAACCGCTGAGATATCGAATGAATGTGACTGGTATATTTAATTAAATCCATATTTCTAATTGTTTTACTACCTTATAAAAAGGTATAGACGTTATAGTTACACAGCGGTTTGTCTTTAAAGCAATTTTTACAACATTGTATAACAAAAACCTCCGTTAACTTTATGGATTTTTATTTTACGTCAGTACTGTGTAAAACTATGAGGAGTTAGTTACGGAGTAGGTATGTGAAAATTAAGGAAAGATAATTACCATTGCTAGCGAGGATACTTTACACATGAAGATTATCATGTGTACATTATTACTCACTCAGTACAGATCCTTGGGGTGCTATCAATACACAGACACGGAACACAAAGCTCCTCGAATTAAGCACTCACTCACTGATTTAAGTTCCCCGAGCGCCAGGTACGGAGCATAAATACTGATATGAGTCCTCGCTCCTCAGGTAAATAGGCCGAGCCTTTGGGCTAGCACAAAGACTATTGGAGTGGATATGCGAATCATCAAAATGTGCCAAATCACCTAGAATTTTGTATCAGCCTCAGTCTTAGGCTCCATGTTGAGTGACGGTTAACCATGTCCGCGAAGCTGTAGCATGCACAATGTCAATCATGAGTAATAAGTGTGGAGAGGGACTTTTACAGACAGTGTCAGTTTATACCACTGACCTCCATTATACAAGTACGCTGGACCTATGATACCCACTTTTTTTTGGTGCCTATTTGAAGCGGAATCAGCGCCCCCAGCAAGAGGGAAGAGAACTAAATTTGACGTAACTTGCAAATGGCCGCTTAGTCGTTATTGGTTGTCATCACTAGTATTAGTTCCAAATACTCCCACTACTGCTATCAGCGCCAATATGGCGACTTTCAAACGTCATTTTTACGTCAAATTTAGTTCCTATCCCTCACATTGGGGGAGCTGATTCCGCTTCAAATAGGCACAAAAAAAAACTGTCATTTCAAAGGGTATCATTAGTCCAGCGTACTTTTATAATGGAGGTCAGTGGTTTATACGCTTGTCTGTTTACATCTTCACGACTAAGCCGCTAAACCAATTTGGAAATAATTTATTACTGAGATACTTTCTTTGCATCCCAGGCAGGGACATGCTGCTCGATATACGATTTTAAGCGTAACCAAGTTACGGACAATATTTAGTAAAAAGGCTTTATCAAACAGTCGGAAAAACTGATTTTCCTTCGCCTGTTTAAAAAAGTTTAAGTACCCGCTCCACACATTTCATAGCCGAAGCCTGCGGCTACAATATGAGTCGTATAGAGATACGCCAAGTCGTGTTTGGCGATAAACAGCGTTACCGGTGCCGCACGAGCGAGGGACGTGTTTGTACACAAACAGGGGATAGAGTTCCCTACCTAGTACCTATAGCATTTGCCTTAAACTGTCTTTTCTCTTTATAGTCCATGAAAAGATTGATATGATGATCTACACAAACTTTAACCCTAGGTAACTCTACGCCTCAAAGGCGCCAATGAAACACAAAAAATTGCCTCTTTTTTGTTTTCGCTCGTATCGTTTCAGACTTCTCGTACATCTCATATTTTATAGATACGGTCAGTATGGCAACTAAGTAACGAACTGTACCACTGACTTATATTATGATGTACTGTGTGATGCCAAAAATAAATCCATTGTTATTCTTATTCTTAAGTCAAAACAGTAGGTTTATTAGTTTCACTAGTACAATCATCTCGTGCGCTCCATAAGCGTATGAGTAGTTTAAGTGCAACTTTTACGCGGCACAAACATTTGCGGCATTTTGATTTATTTCAATATTAATGTAATTCTTATTAATTAATGTAATTATTTTATAGGTAACCTATTATTTAAATTCTTGTTTTTTTATAAATTCTACTATTAGAAAGCCTCAAAATATATAAAAAAATGGCGTGTTGTAAGAATGTGGGCCTCCAAAGACAATTTGTACGATAATTGTAAAATTGAATATTATTTAAATAAAAATTGTCTAAAACGAAGTTTTAATGAAATATTGTAGCTAAATAATAATAAAAAAAGATGTTGAAGCCTAAAATATACTGAGCTAAGTGCGAAAATTTATTTGAAACATAAAATTGATTACTGTTTTAAATGCTTTTTAACTTCGTGAATTATTCTACAAATTAGTTTTTTATATTTATTGTTTTCATACTAATTTATATCAATGAAAAAAAAATGGTGTAGACTGCATTATTTGATTTAAAGGACCTTCTTATGAACCACTGTAAAATTGATAAGTTTTCGAGGGCTACGGTATTTATTCATTTATGGAGTGAAAATATTTTGAATTTGATTATGTTTTGTGTTTTTATTAAAGAAAACATTCGAGGGAATGTCGTTAAAAAAGAAAAACAGCCCTGTTTTGCAATAAATTGCTTTATAATCCGAAGCGCCTTTAAAGCGTATAAGTAGATCGAACGTAACTTTCAAGAAGAGTAGTTCACTAGGGTTAATGTGCTAAGCATCACTAGTATTCTCTTGGAATACTAGTGATGCTTAGCTTGGAATACTAGTGAAGACAGACTAGTGATAGATGGAGTTGAAAAGCCATCTGTCACTAGTCTGTCTTCTACTATTTAGGTTATTGCTAGTCATGTGTTAAAAGGTCAAGGCTTCTATTTCTTTTGAGTTTGAGCACCAATACGCTACAGCCTACAGTCTACACCAATCCGCATTCACAATAATAACATGGATTATGTTATACGTGGTGTATTTATATACCTTTAGAAGACTTTGCGTATTACAAGATAAATAACAAATAGGAACCCAAAACACTTCCTTAATCACAAAGTAAATGATCCAAATGGCTCATTAGACGTACAAAATATTGACGGAATAGATCATCAAAAGGCGGTTGGCTCACCGCCATTACAAGCAAACGGCCATATTAACATCTAATTTAACGGATCAACGACTAAATTTGGGGTCAAATAAAATCGACAGAGACTTAACATGATAATAGGGGTGAGGTTGTGATGTCGGGCGTGGTATTTGTTACTGGTTAATGCATATTAAACATCCAAAATTATAGTCATTATAAGACTTGAATGAGCTTCTTTTTTTATAAAATAAGGGGGCAAACGAGCAAACTGGTCACCAGATAAAAAAATCAATCCGCTCCAGCGTACGTTCGTACGTTCCATACGTTCTGTTCTGGAAGGTTTGCAGGTCGTATTGGTCCGAAAATACTGCTGGTGACAGTTCGTTCCAGAGCTTCGAGATTTTCTAGAAGAACAAGCTAATTGCGCGATGTCAAATAGAAGATGACTTGATGAATAGAGCAACTTCGTTGGGTAGGTAGCTAACGTTAATATAATTACAAGTAAGTATATACGTAAGTATCGCGCGGAAGCTGCAAATGTTGCTGCGATAATAGCTCTCCCCTGTCCTTTTCCAAGGCAAATAAATATGTCAATCACAAAATTTCATCCTAATTAATTCAGCGTGAAGTAGTTACAGAAAAGATATTGTCAGTGTCTTGGCTTGCTGCACAAAACTAATATTAAATAGAGGTTGCAGTCACTATTTAGTATAGTGACTCTATTGCAATAAAAGCTTTCGTTTCGTTGTTTAATATAACATTTGATAACACCAAAATGTGGGTGCAACTAAAACACTAAACCCAACGGTAGTCATAACACACGACTTGTATTATTACAATGAAGATCCTTTTAAGGCATAGGGGTCCACCCAAAATGTGTTCACCAAGGTCTTTGTTCTAATAAAACAACCTCTAATGGTAACGAAACTACTCATTTGAATAAACAAATATTATACAATATGTAAGTATGTGTGGATCATGTTACGTGATAGAAAATAATGATATGTGTTTTATAACGCTAGAGGAATACCTAAAACATAGGTACCTACCTATCTTAAGGCATTCTACTAATTATAGAATAAAATTTTCTTTGTTTGAATAATTTTATTGAAACAGCACAGTAGTTCCGGAGCCTATTTAGGGAATGAAACCACTAGGCCGATTGTGATGAAATTTGGCATAGACATTGAGACTACGGGCAAGAATATAGGACACGGTTTATTGCGACAAAATGTATGATTACCGCGAGATAGTACTGTTTTGACGCTGGCGGGCAACATCAAGTTTACACTTTTATCCGGACCATTCTGAGTCTCTCAGTCTTCACTTACTTACAGATCATCTTCTTAAGCGCTACAGTGAACTGTCCGAGTCACTTTTCCACCCAATCAAAGCCCAATACCAATGTCCAAAGAAAGCCAAGTATGCTTTTAAAACACGGAAATCAAAGGAAACCTTACCATTTCAAGACTTAAACAAATCTTAGGAAGTCTATAGACTTATACGTCTCATTTAAAATATACAGTTACCCTCGCAACTTAGCATAAGACACGGCTGTGTTCCTCGTGATTTGCATACACCGGCTACACTGAACCTCATGCACAATATAAATTGTATACAGTAGACTACCTAATCGCAAGATTTGAGAGAGACAATAAGCTTGAGTTCCAGTAGAGTCGAGCGTAGACACTAGACAGGTACGTAATTTTAACGTTATGGAATGTCAAATGTCACGTTTCTCCATGAGCTATAAGGAGCTATCAATGTTTTTGTTTCTCGTACATTGTACATCGTATAGTGTCAACTATGCGATTACTAACTACAGGAACTTATAGTATCTCCATACTCGTCTAAATCATCAGTTTGTGAAACGTATGTTCTCAAACACACTTTCGCGTTTATAAAAGTAAAGCACTTATTATCCGTTATTAGTCTATCATTCCAAACGTAAACAAAGGCACATGAAAGCAAAGAATTAAACCCAACGAAAGCCATTTACCATACTGCGGATTACAGATTAATTTAAAACGATCGAAAAAGCCGATCGCCTGAAAAACTGAGCGGCGGCGATGAAATAAAAACAATCCTCCAACATTACTTGACGATTTTAAACAGGCGCGAAATTAAAGAACAACACACTCAATAGGTACCCCGATTCTTGTTTTTAATGCCACATTAATAAAGCTTCGTTTCTCGTTCGATCCAGTGCTAATGATAATAATAATAATAAGCCCGCAGGGCAGCTTGTGGTGCGCTGTTGGGGAGTAGCGACCCCACGTACCCGAGTGCTCCCAAGGAAGCCCCTGTTCTCCATCTCCGGCTTGCCTTCACCGGCCGGCCGGAGTGAACACTGACGGAAAATCAGGCCCTACCTCTGCCTTGCCTTAGCCGGCCGGTCAGAGTGGAGTCGCAAGAGCTTCGGCTCGGAGGGAGGATGTGAAGCGTAAGTGACGAGTGGGCGACTTGATGGGACCCTCTGAGGGTGCAAATGATCGGCGTTTAAAGTCCAGCGACACCTCTCCTGCCTCAAGCCGCTCTGTCAATGTTGCCGCCTCGGTGCACCGAGCGTGCGGCCATTTTGAGGGGCCCATTCAAAGAGTTGGCGAGTCACCGTCTGCCAACTTTATGATAACGTTGTATCGGCAGACGCCATACTCCTTTACTCCTTTCATAGTCCAAGTTACCCAGTCCACTAGCACCTCACCGCCATAGCCCGATATCATTTTAATTCCATTCTCTGCAATAGTCCTACACTGGCCGCTGGCTCTCCTTGGTCATACTCCTATAGTGCGGACAGGGAGAGTCGCCGGCCGGTGTCACATTACATCTAGATTATAACTGTGTAACGGGCCTCTACGTGATGGCTTCGGTCGGCCCCACGCATGCCTTCCAAAGGTCCGGGATTTAATTGCCCGTGAGCTAGGAGTGCTTTACACAAACATAATAATAATATCTATGGACGCTTCACACCACGTCAGTCTGGCCCCGTGGTAAGTACCTGAAGGACTTGTGTTACGGGTACCAGACAACGGAAATATATTTAATACTTTTATACTAACGCCTATCGTTTTCACTTCCACCGGCTTTTCCGGAGAGCATACCGTCGTTTTTTTTTTTGCTGGTCGATATAACACGAAACGAACTGACGTAAACAAAGCTGCATTAATGTAACATTTTTATGTTCGGAAGAATCAAAGTACAGATCTCACCTATAAACAAAATGTACGCGAAACATTGTTTTTAAGCTTTTGGCGGTGCGCCAGAGAGTATGTGTATGGAACACTTTATTTTTATGCATCATTTAACACCGCGAGCACACAACAGCACAGGTTCCAACGCTGGTGCGGTAATGCGCTTGTTACAACTGATGTTTCCGACGCTGGAAAGTTGCTGGCATAACTTTTTATTGAACAATCAAAACCAAGCACAGTTTGTGGCACGTTAGATTTGCAGGTATACAGAATGTGCCAAACGAAGAACCTTTTTAAAATTATGTGTTGAAAACAAAAACTTAATGCAATTAACGATACTATGGCAACAAAGAAAATTTTGAGTTTTCTTTCCAGCAAACACTTAATTTGTGCCATGGCCAAGGTCACGTGTGACTAAAATGTAATAGTAATTCAGAGTTATTTTACTGTTATATTCCGGACCTTTCTGCTAATGAGCAATGACATAAGGATTGCTCTTATAAAAACTCTGAGTCTATAACTTTAAACCTATAATTCTTGCACGTTTCCGATATGAAGTTAGCTGACGTTCCTCATCGTCAGCTAACTTCACTTAAGAGTACGCTAAATCTCATCCTCGGCTTAAGTCATTAATCTCAGGGGGTGCAGTTAGCTTAGACCCCGCGCATGGTCTACAGAAATGTTTCCGTCGCCAACTACTTGCATTCTAATTATCGACTCTAGCACACGTAAAATAGAGTATATTTTCTTACTAAACACGATTGTTTCCCGTACGGTCAACTTTTGTGTAAAATTAGACTTTATTTTACGTGTGCCAGAGTCTACAATCACATAACAAATTAACGACCAAGGCATTTCTGCCGGCCGTACGGGCAGGTCTTCAGCAGCTGTTAATAATCTACTTTACGACCGTTCGAAGCTATCCTTGCTCTTTAGCTTACTCATTACGTACATAAGATTTACTACGTGGAATTCACCAGCTATAAATTGAGTAATATCTTTAAATGGAGCATCTAGTTGTGCTCGTTAAAGAGATGGCCGCTTGCCATCGAT
Organism: Cyaniris semiargus; assembly: GCA_905187585.1. Classification (NCBI taxonomy): domain Eukaryota; kingdom Metazoa; phylum Arthropoda; class Insecta; order Lepidoptera; family Lycaenidae; genus Cyaniris; species Cyaniris semiargus. The sequence continues at coordinate 6,191,680 of LR994554.1, read as the reverse complement.
TATTTTGTCTCAAAAATAATATGCTTGTTTACATTGACACAGTAGCAGACGCCAGTTTCACATAAGATCAATCAATTATATAACAATCAGAAGTTATATAGGCGCCTTGTTCTAAGGAATCGATAGATTCCGTCCTCATCAATCTATAGAGATTCAGAAAAGACAAGAACACGCAGAAGTTAGCTGAACAAAATATGCTTCGATAGCGAAGCCTTTTGCTAAGTTCTCATTTCTGCGTGTTGTAAATACTTAACGTGCTTTAATCCAGTCCAGCATCAAGCAACTTCTACCCGCTACTGCATCAATGTACGTACTACCGAAGATTCCACTAGTTATGATTAATTTGTCCTAATAATCCTCCAGTATCAATGTGTGCTTATTGATATTGCTGGCGCCAGTATCACTGGTAGCTGCGCTGGGTAAGCCACGTCAACGCAAACACTGTTTTATCAACAGTCCAGCATCTAGTAACTGGTTTATTAATGTAAATAGAGATATAACATAAAAAATCAAATCATAAAAAATCACAGAAATCCGGGTAATTTCTGTACCCTGTATCCACTGGCATTAAGCCTTCAAACTTGCACATTATCCACTAAACCAGTCCATCAACGAGTGACCTACTTGCCGCGCCACCAGCACCGTCTAATCACCGGTGTAATCGGCCAGCTAATGGCACTAACAGGTGTTCACGGTCAGTCGTTTACGACTGCCGCAAGACATAAATGTGATTAGCACGCACAGATAAATCTACAGTGTGAACAAAACTAAATAATAATACTTTAGGGTGTGTATGAGTCCCCTATATACATAGAATTCGATGTAATAGTAGCAGCGCTGTATTAGTGTCTACAGTCTACACTCTACACTAATCTCAGACACAAAAAAGCAACAAAATGTTTATCAGTAAAATGACAAAATAATAAAATCATATTGCATCATGACTATGCAATATTAAATACAACAAAAATGCAAAAACACATTTTTCAATCAAGATATTCTGTCATCGCAGACGGCGGAAGTTGTAGCGGTTGAGTCACCGGAAAACCTGGAAAAACCCCGCATTACCGCTTTACATGCAACACCGACTCTAATAATTACACCCCTACTGTGTTATTTCGGAAAATCCAAATCCAAAAAAATAAAAGAAACATACATTCTTATGGCAAACACGAAAGCAGAAACAAAAACGAAAATTTTTTTCGTTTTTGTTTCTTTCAAAAATAATTAATTCTCTATTAATAGTTGTTTATTTTTAGAATAAAAGATGCATACAGTCCACTGTGTAAAAGACGATACAAAAATGTTTTGTCATTATCTAAATTCTAATGCATTAGACAAGAACAGAATCAGCAAAAGATACAACTATAACCGCCTGTGTACACCGCGTAAACATTTTTAGTAGTACATCCAACAACTTTAATCACTAACATTTGGAAGGAGCCCAATATTGGGCAGTTATGTTGTAAGAGGTGCTATGCTAATTCACCGAAAAACCGAGCAAAGAAATTGCGGCGTCGCGTCGATTACCGGTGGCGGCGTGCCAACAACCCGCCAGTACCGCCAAGCCGGCAACCACCGCGCCGGAAACCTTATCGAGCCACTTTACTCACAAACAGACTGTATTTGCCAACATACACACCATCGAAATACCATACTATGGAACGATAACTGGACGAGGTTAAGCATTTGTGTATCATCCCACAAAAATACGTATTGAATTATGGATGCAGTCATGTTCTTTAGATTATTTAGAGCAAGACTGCATTCTAATCTATTTTATGTGGGTTAATACACAAATACTTAACAGCAACCAACTCTTATCTTACGTAAGTCGAGCTAACTATGACCGCTTCACTCACTGTCATAGGCGCTCTACACGCTCGATATTTTATCTTTATATTTGAATCTTAATCCAGTATCACTATATAAATAGAGTGTGCAGTACATCATATCGCGTAATTTTCTATCGCGATTTGTATTTACTAGATAAATATCACGATCAATATCACATATATTGAGCGGTTAGCATTCGCCATAAAATCTTAGCTAGGGTAACGAAAATTGTATAGCCGACCCGAGTATGACAACTGTCTAAAGTACCCCTCGATCGGTGTGCATTTGGTGGAACCATATTTTGACTCAGTTACTCTTCCATAGTATGGTGTTTCGATGTATTATAGCAACAAAGTTGTAACAGCTTTTTACTCGTACATGTGGCGGAGTGCGAAAAATATTTTTTCAGAAATATTAAAATTTACATTTTGCTTGGTTTAATTTTGCTGGATATTACGGAATAAAAAACTTTACATACTTACAGTACAAAATTAACACAACGTACTTGCAAAGTATGTTTGAATTTGTACGAGAATTCTTTTATACTATTTTCTTTCTTTTCTCTTCTATAACTTTACATACAGTTGAAAATTAACATAACGAGATACTTGGAATACTTGCTATAATAAGTAATAAGCATTTAACTATTATGTACAAGAATTGCTTTATAAGCCATTCTTCTCTTCCCTTCTATTCCGTTCCTAACAAACAACAATAGCATTTAAGCATTTCCCATATTGTGCCATCGAAGCAAATTAAGTTTCTGAATCAAATCGCAGCAGTATAAAGGAGTAAACGACTTTTGTAGTAAAAGCGCGCGTAAAGCGCTTTACTACTCGAGAGGTGCGATGACTTCTGTAGTTCATTCGGAGGTATTCTACCTTTAGTCTATACAAAAGTGATGCTTATGTGTTTGGAATAAAGGCCTCATAAAACGGACAGTAGTTGAGGTAGTTTCAGCGTTTAAACGTATTGTTTTTAACAATTCCGTCCATTATTTTTATAAGGACATACACGTTGTTTAAACATAAAAACTTTCTATGGCCGCATACTCAGGAGCTTTTTACATTTAGGATTGAATAACAGTAGTGAATTTTCAGTCGCGTTTGAGTAAGGTCAGGTATCTAAGTTTTAACATACTAGCGAATTAAGAAACTTGCTTTATAGGGCTTTCTCCACAGTAATATTATAAATGCGAAAGTGTGTCTGTCTGTCTCTTCTGTCAGTCTGTCTGTCTGTTACCTCTTTACGCCCAAACTGCTAAACTGATTCTGCTAAAATTTGGTATGGAGATACTTTGAGCCCCGGAAAAGGGCATACGATACTTTTTTTTCCCGAAAACTGTACGGTTCTCGCACGATTAACGAATTTCTACGCAACGTAGTTGCGGGATTCATCTAGTGGTAAATGTGGAAAATGAATGAATGAACGAATAAATGAATGGTTTATTTACTAAAACAAAACAAAGTTACATTACAAAATTACATGGACTACAATTAATATGACAGTTCCTATGCTCATTTACACGTTCGTAATCTTATTTGTCCATCATGGGCCAACGTTGCGAAGCCTCATACGATGGTTTAGGGCATTTAAAAATCATGTCGAAAGCCGTCCTTTCGTTTCGTTTATAGACGTAACTGTATCTCCGTTTGTTGGAGAACAGATTTGGTTTCTCTGTGTCAATACTCGATGGTCCGATTCTACGAGGTTTTTTCTTTGCACTGTAAACTCGTTCAAACAGACGAAACGTTAGGGAAATGTTGGCGGAGCGAGTACATTACATTCTGAGTAATCATTGTGTGCTTAAGTGTTTGTTACTCGTCTATACTAATCCATACTAATATTATGAATGTGAAAGTGTGTCTGTCTGTTACCTCTCCACGCTCAAACCGCTGAACCGATTTTGCTGTTTGGTGTGGAAATACATCGAAACCCGGGAAATGACATAGGATATTTTCAATCCCGGAAAAATTACGGTTCCCGCCTGATAAACTAATTTTGACGCAACAGAGTTACGAGCGTCATCTAATAACTAAATATTATAAAGAGGTTTTTGTAAGTTGTGACATTGCCGGATGTTGTCTCTACTGTATTATTTATATTTAAATCCGTAATATTATAGCAACCCATACTAAACTTTACATTTTGATCAATTTATACAACTGAAACGTTTAATATTTAGCCCCGCTATTAAACGCTCATTATTTAAAATGTCGTCAGTTCTAAAATATGGCTACTATAATACAATTTGGCGTTACATAATACATGCAAATGTTTATAACACCCGTCCCGACCCGACCCGTCCCGAGGACCCGACCCGACACCCGACGCGTGTTTTCGACATACGCGATTATTATCTGACGTTTCGCCCACACGTATAATTCAGATTATTATTTTTTTACATACAAAATAGGTACGTTGAGGGAATTTCACACCAGATTCAGTCTTTCGTTACATTAGACGACCTCTGTGGCTTAGTTGGTGGGCTGTTGGTAGCTCAAGCCGGGGGTCGCGGGTTCGAATCCCGCCGACGCGGAACAAAAGTTTTCAAAGTTCCTGGGTCATGGATGTGTATTAAATATGTGTATAATATAATAAAAATCTTAAATATATGTATAGTATAAAAGTATTAAATATATTTCGGTTGTCTGGTACCTGTAACACAAGACCATCAGGTACTTACCATGGGGCCAGACTGACGTGGTGTGAAGCGTCCATAGATATTATATTATTATATTATATTATACATAATATTATGAAGGGAGGTGCAAGTTCTACAAACTACAATATCAACTATTTAGTTAAATTAAAATTCTACATAACTACGAAGCCACTTTCATACATAGCAAATGACATTTAATTTGAAGTTTTCTGCTTCGTCTCGTGATGTCAGAGGAACACGTATCTATGTAAACTAGAGATCGCCCAATGGTCGAAATTCGATCTCAAATAAAAAATTAAATTATAAGTTTCAAATTTCCACGCTTTTCTATTGATATTCTATTGTCAAAATATTGACTTTATTATTTTTTAGACATAATTCCTGCGACAGTATCCAATTAATAAAGTCAAATGATGTCAGAGTACAGACTGGCCGTGTAATAATTGTCTACAACACGGTCACATTAATGAATGAATGAATGAATATTCTTTATTGCATTTACACATACATAGTATTATAGAAATTCAAACTTAGTACTATTAATAACTAAATAAACACAAAAGGCGGCTTTATTGCTATGCAGCAATTTCTTCCAAGCAACCGAAAAGCAGGAGATTATTTTATATAAAAAGCAAATAGGCAATGTGCAAAAACAAATTACAACTAATGACTTACATCTAGAAAATTACAAAACATTTATAATAACAATTATAATTTATAAACCTAACATATATATTAATCTAAATAAATAAATATTATACATTATAATAAATATTATACCAATAATAATATACTACCTACATATAATACAAATACATTAATATATATTAAATACTATACCAAATATATATTAATATATAATTACTTATTATTACTATGATAGTAATCTTTGAGAAGTTTTTTAAATACGTCTACACTTTTAGCTTGCCTGATATTAACAGGCAAAGAATTCCATAGCAGAATCGATTTTATTGTAAAAGAGGACCCAAAAAAGTTTGTTTTAAATAATGGTATATCCAACAATAACTTGACGCATCGAAATATTATATATTATACTTGTAACATGCGAGCTCCGTAATGACGTCATCAAACCGTGCGTCTAGTTAATTTGACCGTGTTATAACAGTATTTAAGATTCAATAAAAAAAACTAAATCTATTTTCAATTTGACAACAGACTTCAACCATAAATAAAAGAGTACAATTCGTGTGTATAGGCTTGTCAATCAAAGTCTCCTAGTGTGTGTGTTGTAGTGTGTGTAATGTTTTATTTGTTAAAAAAATGTATGATAAAAGCATAATTTCAAAATAATATTAGCTCGATGCACTCCTTCACCATATAAACTATAACTGTGCAAAATTTCAATCACCTCCGTTTCCGCATTTTTCGTCAAAAGGGATCCAATGTTTTTCGCTCGCGTATTAATATATAGATAGTAGGTAAAAGACAATAATAGCTCATCTGTCAAGCGCCCAAAATGGGCGTATTACTCTAAAACTATTCAAAAGTTCTTCTTCTACTTTGCAGACCACCGATTTAGTATTTTGTTTCAAATATAAAACTATGTGTATTTGCGACTAATAGCTTATTTATTAAAAATTCTAATTATATAAAAATTATATATAGCTTTCATGGTAATTTCTTTAGATAATTTAATCAGTTTAATGAGAGTAATTGGAAATTGAAAAAATACGTGGGAGAGCCATGCTTCGGCACGAATGGGCCGGCTCGACCGGAGAAATACCACGTTCTCACAGAAAACCGGCGTGAAACAGCGCTTGCGCTGTGTTTCGCCGAGTGAGTGAGTTTACCGGAGGCCCAATCCCCTACCCTATTCCCTTCCTTTCCCTCCCCTATTCCCTTCTCTTCCCATCCCTACCCTCCCCTATTCCCTCTTAAAAGGCCGGCAAAGCACCTGCAGCTCTTCTGATGCTGCGAGTGTCCATGGGCGACGGAAGTTGCTTTCCATCAGGTGACCCGTTTGCTCGTTTGCCCCCTTATTTCATAAAAAAAAAAAAATCGAAAATGTTTTGACAGTTCGTGACAGATGAAAGGATATTATGGCGTAATTTGTGTGGCGTAATTTGTCGATGGCCCCTAACCAGGGCTATTTTATCGCCTAACAATAAAGCACTTTAATATAAAATTAAAAAAAGTTTCTGATAAAGCTAAAGCTTTCACTGTATCCTCATAAAACCACTATAATATCAATTTCGACCACAATATAAAGCTTATCGGCGCTCGCCGTTGATCGTATTATGTCAGATCATGTCACTAAATATAACAGTGGACATTCTGTCCGTCGGTCCGTCGATAACATTTGAGAGCTTGGCACATGGCCACCAGTGCCCAGCGTGCAGTGTCCACCATCCCACAACAATATAACCATACTAATATCCTAATAATATTAAATATAGATCTGTCTGTTACACTTTTCACACAAACCGTTTAATGAAATTTGGAATGAAGATATTTTGAATCCCGGAAAAGGAGACAGAATTTTTTTCTACAGGAAAAAAATTACGATTCCCCCGCCCCGCGAAAAACGGCGCTACTTGAAACCACCGGTATCGGAAGCACGCACACATTGGCTTGATTTCAAATAACGATTACTTAATACCGGCCTTAGAGCAGGATTTTGGTGGTAAAGTTCTGGGTTCTGTGCGGCACCGTAGCAATTACTAGATTCGTAATCACTATCAATCATTACCTGCATCGGCTGCGTGGCCACGAGACTACACCACACATGATGACCTCGTCTTAATACGTATACACTATACACTACATATTTAATATACAGGGCCATTCGGATCGATCGCAGAGCGACCCAAACGTACTTCTAGTCTGTGTCGTCCTGCGAATTGCGATCAGTCCGACCGGATCAATCGGCCCTAGTATATGGCGTCCTTTAGATAGTTGATTAGGGAATCCTAGCTCGCTATAAAATCATGTAAAAGCTTGAAAAATTGTTTATATCCCAATAACTTGTTCTTTAACCTTTAACGTCACGGGCGGGGTCTACGCAGACCCCACGCGCTGTTTTTTGACGGTATTTTTTTAAATTGGCAAGTTACGAGTGCACGTTTTCGGCTAATCTCAATGCAACGCGAGGTCTTTCAGTGAGTAAAAGTCCGTCGCTCCTCTGCTAAGTGAAGTTACATTTTTGCTTATGTGGGGATACCTGCAGACCCCACCCGTGATTTAACGTTTATACTTTTTTTCACATTGGTTATGTGTTTATTTGTTTGTTTTTTTGAATTGGCTATGTATAAATGGAAAAAATTGTTGCCGAATAACAGAAAATCAAATTGCACAAATCATATACAATTTTAATGACTGAAAGTTTTTGGAAACATTTGGGAAGAGTTAGAGGTAGCTAGACCTAGTGCATCAAAAATGAAGCGAAGATGCTATTATTATCCCAGAACTAATTACTTTTGTCCGTAAGCCTTGCTATAAAACTATTTGCAAGCCTCATTCAATAAAATTATTTATTGTTTACCTTGCCTACTCAAGGAATAATTTTAGTTTATGGTAGTACTTTTTAAGGATTGTTAATTTTTTTTCTGTAATGTTTAGTGTTAATTTTTCTTTTGATTACTTATTTCTAAGTCTTATTTTATTAGAAAAAAATAATAAGTTAGTCAGAAGTAGACACTTTTGTTGAATTTTGGTACAGTAAACATGTGCCCTAAAAATTCTATGCACGAGATTGGTTAGTTCATAAAAATGTTCTTTACTGTCTAAATAATGGTTAGTTCATTATTTATAAATGCTTTTCATAAATAAAATAATATCCTTTCTTATAATACAAAACGGGTTTTAAAAATTATCAAACAATTCTGAATTTATAAGTATATTTATATTGGGGATACTTCTAGACCCCTCGCGTGACTGAACGTTACCCAAAACAACGCGTGTACTTAAAGGTTAAACCTCCGTAACTATACAACCAGTTGTAATCGTTAAATGACTGCAAAACAATGGACGTCCGAACCGAAACATTTCTTTATATTGATCATTCACACGCCAGGAATAGCTCACCAAATGCACCACTCGTAAATGAATTAACGGATACAAATGAATAAATAAACACACGACAAGAATACCGGATGGGTCCAAAAAGGATCCGACGAGGGTCCAATAATATTTAAATGTCCTTTTGTTTTTAACGAACCGATTTGCTTTAGCAATATTGTTTTTTTTTTTCGGTGACAAGAGAATTTAGTTGTAAAATTGACTATGTTTGAGTTTTGCCGGGAATGTGAAAGAGTGATGTTGTGTTTTAGAATTATTTTCCTAAAATTGTGTTAACTGGGTTTTTAATGTGTAATATTGGTAGAATATTAACCATTAGTGATTAGATATTCGTTATCGTGCACAAGTGTAGGCAATTCCAGAAACGTGTTTTTTTGTGTTCCCTCCAAAATTCCGTCGAAAGTTTCAGTAAAGCGTCTAACACTTTACTGAATTGGCCGACTTGAGTCCTTGACTGCTTTGACTTTTACTTAGACTTTGACTAGACTTTAGACATGACGATATAGTAAAACGTTGATGATAATTATTATAAAGAAGACTGACTACCTTTGTATGTGTAATGTGGCAAAGTACACCCCCGGTGTCAATTCAAAAAGCCAACAAAAAAAAAATAGACTAGGGGCCTACTGACAAGTTCTAGTTCAAGACTTTTAAAAATCGTATCAGCTCGATCTCAATGTCGTGGTTGTAAAAGGTATTCCTTGATTTGTAACTTCACTGTCAAAAATATCATCGAACGCAACTTATCTAAACGCTCTATAGTACGGGGACGAGTGACGACTCATTGAAGAGGAAGAACAATAAAAGTGTATTAAATATGAAAACGAATAAGAGCAGTAACAGTAATTATTATATGAATTTATTTTATAACTTTGCCAGCTAATATTATTATGAAAGGTCTAATACGGCCTTACTTATCACACACCGCAAATCTTGCAGAACAAAACCCCAATTTAGTCGAACAATACATGTTTACATGTATCGGACAATATTTCCCAAGCGAACACAATCATTATAAATTTCGGCGCCCAACTATCAACCGATATTGTTGGACTATCAAAATTGTATTATAGCGCAGTGTAAGTTACATACAGCAGAGTAACTTCAGCAGTACCAAGAGACATGTTTTTCGCACTTGACGTGACACTGGCTTGTTTTATTTTTCTCCTAAAAGGCCGAATATCCGAGACCATACTACGTGTAACTGCACTGCAGCAGAACGATGACTTTACGTTTCATAGTAACGGGAATCTTGCAGCGTTCCGTGTTGCGTTTTTACTTGCGTTTGCGTTTGGCCGTGGTATACCGCGTACTTACGTAGTTACGTCTATAAGTGCGGTCTCTATTTTTTTTCTGAAATCACGCTAATGTCTTTGTGCGCCCGAATTTGACGTTTGAGCATAAAACAGGTCTACTGTATGTCATTTATATTATGAGGGGGCTACGTTATCGTCGGGAGGCCGTTAATGTCCCTTTGTAGCATTCAAAGTTATTCTACCTCAGACAGGACCTTTATGCCGTCAACATAAGAATCAAACAAATTACGAGCTAAATCAACTCTGAACGAGCTCCAAACTCTGTTATGTCCTCTGCTTCGTTACGGCGAAAATTAATCCGAAACATACACTAACGATCCTATACTATTACACAAAGGATAAGGGATATCACATTGAAACTAATAATCACGGAAGTCGGAAACTCTGTCGTCATTTTGAAAACAGGTTTCATTTTACATCAGCACAGTTACAGCACATTCTATTAATTTTGATGCTTATAGGCCTTTAAAACTTAAAAACTCATTCTTATTTAAATCATGATGTCAAGACATGATATATTAAACCAGCGTTAAGGCCATCCCCCGACCATACATTTGACGCGTTGCCGAGATCGCACAAAAATCCTATTTTTTTTTACTTATCTTAGTTCAAAATTGATCTAAATAAAATTATTTAATAACGTTATTTGTAAACACTAGGGAGATGCTGACAGTATGCTTCAATTTAAATAAATTAGTATTACTTTGGAAGCTAATATCATGACTCACAAAAATAGAAAATTTAAAACGGGGAAAGGAATGTTGATATACTGAAGATTATTGCTGTATTTTTATTATAACTTTGTAGCTTTCAAATTATGAGTTTATAAGGCTCTAAATACGGTAAATTACGGAATCTCCGTAGGGGATTAATCAGATCCGTGCAAGTATCTATCCGTCTTTACCAACCTCTGACTGCCGCACTCAGAGACGAATATTGCTTACTTACCTGTAATTAAATGAAGAACATACATATAATGCCCCATACATTATCTATCAAACTAAAATTAAATTGAAGTTTAATCATCGTTAAATGTCTCTGAGTACGGCCGTTGGTGTAATATTATATTATGTATATTAAGGAAAACAGGACAAGTCGAGTCATATAAAATTTACTTACATGTATTTTTAAGGGTCAATTATACACTTAGTAAACACGTACAAATATTTTTAACCCTTTTTATCGAATTTATCACAGTCTATTTGCTTGCCCTCGCCCCTACTCTCGGAGTCTCGACCTACATTAAAACCTCCACAGAGCATTTAGCCACTCAACTCTCATTCTTTTGCGCAGACTTTTAGTTGCCAGAGGTTGGTTTGAAATTATCGCCTCTTCGTATATGAGTATGTTTATAGCTATTTGCATGTTTTTATAAAAGACTACGCCAAAAAAGTTCAATTTTTTCGAAATAAGGTATGCGTTTATGTATTTGCGTATATTTTGAGGTTATTTTTATCGATTATAAGCAAGCAATGTTTGGGCGTGTTTAAATTTTGTGTTAACAATAACTTATATCTTTAATTAGATAGACCCCTGTAAAATTCTTGTGATACTTGTACTTATTAAATAGCAGTTAAATTTACCTTTTGTTATGGAAATGTATGCTATTTTAAACGAAATTAAAATCACCAAAACACCGCTTACAATAAATCATTAGGAATATTACAACGTAAAGGTATCTACAATTATTGATGGTAACATATTGTATTATAGTATGCTCTACATGCTCTAGAGCCCAAGAACCTCCTTTGAACCATAATTTCCCTAACCCTAGTTCCTAGTTACATAGTTTTCAAGTAATTACCATCACAGCCCGCAAGCCGCAACGTGCAACGCCGATACGTAGCGATAATCCGTGCGTACCATCTACACAAGAGACAGTAAAGGCCCCCATACACAGGGCGGCCGATCGTTCGGCAAGATGATTGCGTTTTTTGCAATCAACATCAAAAAATCAGAAATGCAACAGGCGTATGACAGTAGACATTGCACACTAAATGCTCTCTGAAAGAGGTTTTGAATACAAAATTCTCGTCAGACAATAGAATTTAATATTCTGTAATATCTGCTGGCCTGAAACCTGAACCTGATGCATTGATGTCGCAAGATACATAATCACACTGCCAGTCGGTCTGATCATAGAGACATCTGAAGGCTGACCAACTTGTGCACACACACACGGGAGTGCACAAAATGAGTCCAGTCAGGTCGATCAGTCCTACCGCAACGATCGGCCTTCTTGTATATGGGAACCTTAACAGCACCGCAGCCGGGAAACCGGGTCAGACTAACGACTTGAGGTCAAACATTGTACGAGTTTCCTACTGGAAATTGCCACAACAATTACAAGTCTTTGCCCTATACGAGCTACACCACAAATGTTACATTGGAGCGAGGCAACTAGAATTTTACATTGTTAGTTAGAGACGATTATCCGATCCCTGCACCATGCACTATACACATCTGAATATTGACAAAGTTTCTTAAGGTACCATACTAAAAATTGGTTTAAAATAATTCTAAATGTACGTTAGTATATTGATTTAAGTTTCAAGAAAGATAAAAGTACCTAAGTACAATTGACTTATCATCATTAGAAAGTTAAAATTTTATCTGTGAAAAATGTAAAAAATCTTGAAGAAAAATATTTATCTACGTTTAATGGATGCTTGCGCAAACGGAAAAATCTCAGATGCAGTGCCTTGTAAAGCTCCGATAATATGATCAATCATTAAAATAAATTAGCGAGTGGAACATTTTGCGACATTAATGATGTCTTTAATTGAGTCGCCGCTCGCCATCAATCTTCCGAGTTTGTCGGAACCCCCCAAATTGAGGCATCAATAAAAATTGGACAGCGCATTACAGTACGTGAGGTGGCGCGAATTTCAACGACTGATCTTCCTGCCGATCTAATGATTTTTTCGTTTATTTAACTTCTGTTTTTTTAAGGTCTATCGGAAACTAAGTTCTGTGCTTGTAACATCAATGGACATAATGTGCTAATAAGATAAACAGCAAATTTGTAGTTTATTGTTGCGGCGGACCAATAAGCGGCACTATTCTGAATCACGCAGCACGCTATCGAGATCGGAAATCTTGTTTTTGGCTGTCGTGCGCTTTAATACCATTAAAGTTTTTACTGCTGTTAAATTCATCAACATTTTTTTTTTCATTTATCATAACAGTTCCCATATCCCAGCTTAGAGATTTATGAATATAATTATTTACAGAAGGCGTTATAGACATACACTGGTTCACTTTCGTGTTATTTCATCGTAACCATTTATCGAGTCTCAGATTTATGACTGTAATTATTGTTTCTAATGACAGCTGGAACAAAATTGTGCGTAACCGCCATTAGTGGAGGATCCATTGTTAAAACCTTCTGTTCTATAATTACTGGTATATCCTGACAATCTTTCGACAACTCGTAATTTTAAAACTTAAATTATGACGAACAAATACTAACTTCAAGTAGAAACTATTGTGTTTTAAATTAACGATGACAATAACTTTTCGGCTTGGAAATTAATGATCACAACGACAACAGGCAAAACTTACGTAACCACCAGAAACAGTAAACGCACTTAAAACTTCGGCCAACTCTCCTACTAGAATTTCATCTTCATAATTTCTTATATTATAAGGATAGACTTTTCTTGCCCATCTTGTTATATTTTCGAGTTTAAGGCGACGCCTTGATAATTTGGCTGTAGTGATATTGATTTTTCTCAGCAATGACTAAAGCTAAGAAATTAAAGTTCATTGTCAATATTCATCATGTCTTTCTTTGTCTTTGAATTACCCATAGCATAACACGATTGGTCAACTTTTATAACACAGAATAATCAATCAAAAAAAAACTAGGCCTTTACATCCGTTGTGGATGATTTATACAGTATTTTCAGAGTGAAGTAACCACTCCTCAAATAGGTACTCTAGTGCCTGGGACAAGATTTTTAAATGTCCGTATGGTTGCCCAAGCACATACGGCATTCTCGCAACATAGTCGGCCTAGTCCAGAGGAAGAACTAGTCAATACGTCTGGGACCAACTATGTGCGGGTTTCCTCACGATGTTTTCCTTCACCGTATGAGTGTCCGTATTATGTACTTGAGATCAGAAAATGTCTCATTGGTACACGCCTCCACCCGGGATCGAACCTGCACCCTCTACGAGTGCGAACCAAAGGTCTACCCATTGGGCCACGGACGCTCTCAATCAAATATCAATATGAGAGGCCGGGCCGGCCTCTCATAGAAAACAAGCAATCTAAAACATTTTCAACACGGTTTTTACTTTAACGCGGCGTCACCTTAAGGGCGGTATATTAAAATGAATATCAACAATTTGAACTAGGAATATTTAATACAGTACAGAGGTTCTTGGGCGGTATTTAAGACTTTTTATAAGCTTCTTTCTATATGCATATAAAGGCTTTTTAACAGTCACCTAGAAAATTAAGAAAACAGAAGTACTGTCGCTTCTTACGTTATACCTAGCGAGGGAAACAAAACTAACTGATAAGATCTTTTTTGTTAGTTCCAAAAGTTTGAGACACTACAAGTGGCATTCAATGGTATATATTACTGCAATCTTTTCACGCTAGAGGCAGCACCAGCATAGACAATAAACAAAAAAAAATTCGACGTTTCACAACGTTTCTGTCAATATTCTGATATGACGTGTGCAACATGTCGGCTTTTGGTCGGCTTGTTTACTGTATGTGCTAGTAGCGCCCACTACTCCGTTGCGTAATATTCCCTTTTGAATAATAACTGAAAATTCAGAATTCAGTGGCTTCTTACAACACAAAAAAAATCACCATAAGATAAGGTGTCTGGAAGCCCACAAAGCCACTAAAATAAGCCGCGTCATCGACAAAGGCGGGTTTTGTTTCGCAACTACCCCCGACTTCGTCTACAATTTATTTTGTACTGGAACTGTGCCACTCCGCTCCATGCAAATGGGTCACGGTATTGAAACTTTGAACGGTGCTTCATTTGATTTTATCCCCAGAGCGGGGGATTCAATGACATTTTATTAAGTTTTTAACGACTTTTGTATATTGTGCACCGAAAATATTGTAAGGATTTTTATCATTGTTTTTATGTGTTCCGCTTTAATATTGTGTACCAGTTGGTTCGCTCTTTGTAGTTTGTACCTTAGACGCCTCAGACTTAAGACTTATAACATAGAGAGAGAGAGAGAGAGCTTATACGCTGTTGTGTCCATAAACGAACAAAATTAGAGTCCAATTTTAAAATATTTTGATAAAAACATTTTTGCTACTTAGCTTTTAGAATAACTATCATGTTTTATCCATCTTCCGTGCTTTCGTCTACTACCTACCAAAAAAATGCTGGTAGTCCACCAACATCAGTCATAAGCTTCGAAGATAATGAACGGCACGTACCAATAATGATGAATGTTAACACGACTGTAATATGGAGATGATGGATAGGGGAAGCGGGAGATAATGCAGCTAAACAGGAAAATAATTAAAAACCAATTAGTTCCCGCATAATCGTAACCCCATTAGCCACCGCAATTCCCTTTGGACTTGTTACACGAATAGCAGCTAAAATTGTATTTTTGTTAAATCAATTTCCCAGTCTAATTTATATTAATGGTAGTTGAAACGGTATTTTCATCATATACAGTGTGGAACAAAAATAAGTGATAATACTTTAGGGTGTGTACGTGTTTCTTGTAGAGAGTTCACTGTGAAAATAGCAGCGCTGAAAGACCAACATTTTTTTTCACTTTTGCATGGGGAAACTCGTGACGCTCGGGCCCTTGCCCATACAAAAGTGAAAAAAAAAATTCGTCTTTCAGCGCTGCTACTTTCACAGTGAACTCTCTACCAGGAACACGTACACACCCTAAAGTATTATCACTTATTTTTGTTAAACACTGTATATTCTTTATTAACATGAATTAATATATGCATACAAATGCTTTTTTTTTTAAGTATAAGTAGACGATGATTCCCAAGATTTAAAGTAAGTATCTCCATAAAATATCAGCAAAATCAGTTCAGCGCGGCGGTTTGGGCGTGAAGAGGTAACAGACAGACAAACAGATGGATTAGAAACTTTTAATTAAGTCACAACTATTATTATTTCTCTTGGTCATTTAGGAACGATACTCTGATTCTGTCCAACTTTAACACCAAGCGCGCACAAATTTAGTCGTTTGGCGTTTACAAGAAAGAATGCTATAATTCGCTGTAAATAGGATTCAGACAAGATCGAACTGTGTTAACATTAAAATGAAAGCAGAATCATTCACAACATAATACCGTTACCAAATAATAAAGGAATGCTCTCATACTCAACTATTGAGTTACCGAGCTTCACAAGTTCATAAGTTCTTCGACTCCAGCTGCTAGGATTGCCCAGATAAAGTTACAGACGAAATAAAATCGAATCTCCTGCGCCTTCCAATTTTCTTTTACGTTGTTCCAACCATTACAGATGGGATGGAACGAATCAAATCGAATGGTTTTGTATCGTTTACATGCAGACGTATACGGGATACGTAAAGACTGCGATGCTAAAGTTAATTCATCATCAACTACTTATTACCTTTCTTACAAAAATAAAAGCTTTTACTTTCAAAAGATATACAATGTTTTATGTTTGTCTGAAACATTCAATATCCTGAAGGTTGTCGTCCAAGGCAAAAAAATGTTATAAAATAAATAATAATCAAAGCATATTCTAGAGATGCAGACGTATCATCGTTTGAAAGGTCTGATTCAGTTCCAAATATACGGAGAAATAGAATCCTATAAAGATAGTGCTACTTCCAATACAATGTAAAAATATAGTTGCAAGCCCACAGATTCCAACTAAGCTCTTCAAAGCCTGCGGATAGGTTTTACGTGTGCATTCTATATCAAGCTTTTCCTTTGCTATTTCCTAAGAATATCAACGTATAATATAGTATTAGGTTTTTAGCTTTATTTTATTAATAGGTATCAAAGATACAAATTGTAAAGATCTTAAACTCCATGCAAACTCTTCGAAATTTTGCTGGGCGCTTTGTTAGTATGATTAACTATTTAGGCAATGTGTTTCTTCCTTAACCTATCGATTTGATAGTCGTTATAGTTATATTTTGGTACATTGATATTATATTAATTGGGAATTCATTGTTATATTATATTGGACTAAATTAATGATGGGTAACTTATACGGGCCGTATTTCAATCATTAAATGGGCTCTGAAGCATCCACTTCATTAAAATATGTTAAATTTGAGAGTCTTGGTCCCTCCAGTAAAATTATATTACATTACCATTATATCCGGATTATCTCAAATCATTTGTCAAAATATTATCTTCTCATCCAAAAGTACCAAGCCCGAGAGAGACAACATGACATTTAACTAAGGATAAATTTTAACTCAGACTGTCGGTGTCACTGCCGCACTCTGAGACGAATATTAATTACCTAACTCTGATTAATTAATGAAGATTTTGACATAATTACTAATAAGTACATTATCTGTCAAACTCTTCATTAACTCATCAAGCCCCATACGGGCACCGGTGGTCGCGACAACAATAGAATACAATAGCATTTCCAAGAATCCGCGATCGAAGGGTTAAATTGAAGTTTAATCGTCATTAAATGTCTCTGAGTGCAGTCGTTACAATAACAATTTCTATTTAAGGCCATCCCCCGAGCAAACGACCTTGACCATACATTTCACGCGTTGCCGAGATCGCACAAAAATCCTATTTTTTTTACTTAAATCTTAGTTCAAAATTGATCTAAAAAAAATTTAAACGGGGAATATGTAGTTAATGAAATTGTCTATTTATTGTCGTGTGTTTCAAATAAACGTAATTTGTAAATACTAGGGAGATGCTGAAAGTATGCTTCAATTTTAATAAATTGGTATTACTTTGGAAGCTAATATCATGAGTATAATAAACAAAAATAGAAAATTTAAAACGGGGAAAGGAATGTTGATATACTGAAGATTATTGCTGTATTTTTATTATAACTTTGTAGCTTTCAAATTATGAGTTTATAAGGCTCTAAATACGGTAAATTACGGAATCTCCGTAGGGAAGGCCCTTAAGTCTAACACTTACAAAGAGCACCTCAATAAGGTTCCGTAGCCAAGGGCACGGGCTCCATTGTGGGGCTAATTATCTGCTCTTAGGGCGCTCGCCGCTCACCTTGGCCGGTGAAACTTCAACAAAAGCTCTAACAAGTCACCCGTGACAGTCACACCTTTCACTGTTAATCCAAATAAAAATAAACTATTTCGATCCAAAAATTCTTGACAAAATGGACGATTAAATGCTGCATGACAATGAAAATATAGCTACTACCTTGGTTTGCAGGAAGGTTTTAGCGAGAGCATACTTTATACGAGAGTGCGAAAACAAAAGTGTTTGTAGGTAGTATCAGATCAAATATTTAGCACATTTGTGCACAATAGCACATTTGTGGATTGCCTTTTTTTGGTGGATCATAAGAGGAACACGCGTGGATACTTTGAGGAATCTACCTCTGAGGGTTTGGTGTGTGCGATGTAGATCTACAGTAGCTACAATAGGTCGTACTAACACAGCAACGATTAATTTGTCATCCTAAAATCTAAATCAAAGAATTGTCTTAATTACGAACCAAGGCGGGCGCAGACAACTTTGAAATTGTTCTCTTCCGCAGTCTACAACTCATCCAAAGAAAAATATATATTTTTACTTCGGGCCATATTTTGTGCATTTGCCAGGCCTGATATAGAAACAAAAATAAAAAAATAACAACAGCGCTAACGACGTGACGATGGACAGAAATATAACAAATATTTTTAGCCATAGAAAACATTAAAGTTCGAACCGACGAAACGAGTCATCGGCAAAGTAACGAATTACTTATGAACCAGATGAGACCGAAAGCGTACAAGTGCTCTATTATGTCTGCCATTTTTATTCGCTAATAAAAATGACGTGTCGGAAAAGGATGTCATACAAGTACCTAACGATCGATTATTTTATTCAACGAACTGAAACCTTTAGTCGAGTCGCATTTGATAATTTAGACTGCAAATAATTGTATAAAAATTATTGACATAAAGCATTGCAATTGTAAGCGTCACTATTTGTAGTAATATATATTCTGTGGCGCCACGTTAAATCTCAGACATTTTTGCGACTGTTCTAGTATTTCGCCAAGAGTTATTACGGTTTTTTCAATTCCAAATCCCTGCTCAAACATAATATTAAGTCAAGACATAGGGAGTAGGGACGATAATGGAAAAGGGACTTTTCTGGTAGAAGACCTTCTCGCTTATCTCGAGATACGCAAACTTAGGAATTTAGTGTCGTGTGTCTCATTAGATGGCGCGACGATAGTATAGACGATAGTCACTATACGATAAGGTGTTTTATATATTCCATGCGCGCGACAGCGATTAGCATTAAAACCTAGATAAACTCCTATCTAGGATACAACTTTTCGCACGTTACGTCCCTACATTCTAGCTCGTAGCGTCAATTTGCAAGAAAATAGAGACACATTTCTTCTTGTTTTATTTTTCTCGTCTGAAGGCTTAGCATGACCATTGTAGAAATACAAAAAAATAATAGAAATATTAACAGAGTTTAGGGACAAATTGACAGATTTATTTTACTCATCTGTGACTTTGTCTATTATACCGTAGATGTAATTTTAGGTGGTTTTCATGTCAAGCGTGCAGCTAGTAACTGAACATTAGTAATGCTACAACATCACTCCAATAACATTTTAGCACGTTCCATTCTCGCGGAAATTCTGAAAGGAAATCACCTAGCAGTGCATAAGTGAAAACGGATAGAAATGTTAGAAAAACATGAAAAACATCAATAAAAAAAGCCATTAAGCGTAATTAAAAATGGCCCTGTAATTTATTAACCAATTATTATAGAGAAGGTAGACATAATCTAGATACACAATGAAATTGCCCTATTAAATTTACATCGATAATAACATAATTACTAATTCCCTTTAAAGAAAAAGTTTGCGTACCTACTTTTTGTCTGTGGAATAAAAACCCGACAAGCAACCAACAAACAAGCACGAATGGTTCCGTAGCATTGACTAATGACTAGAAAAAGTACCTACAATATAATATATTTGTAACACATTTTTTTTTTTTTTTGGCAGGTTTTCGTGTTATGCGTAACACTTGATTAATTGTATTATATAATTAGATAATATTTATAGAATTAAATTAACCTGCCAAGTACAAATTAGAAGTATTATGGATCAGGCTGTTGATGAAGATGATTATGATCGATGAAGTGCATCTAAACTTGGCATTGGATTGGATTTCAACTCTTTTTTTTAGGCCAAAAATTTGCCGATAGGAAATCGGGCCCCATTTTAACAGGTATGTTTTTGGTGGGATCAATTTTTCTTGAGATACTGAAGCAGAAGGTTCCCTGTTCGCTTATGTCAAATTTATGTATATTATTTTTAACACGAGAAGCTGCTACATTTAGTATTGCGCTTTATTTATAAAGCACAGTGAAGCGCACAGCGTCACAGGTGAAACACGTTCGTGAGGAATAGACGTTTGTTTATGAAGGGAAGGGAAGTAGCTTCAAATGAGTCGAATCTAGGGTATGTTATTCGAATATTCGTTTTATTCGAATATTCGACGATTTTATTATTCGAATATTCGCCAATTATTTTTCGAATAATTCGAATAAGAATATTTTTTAATTTTCTTTAAAATGCTATTAACACATAAAATAATATGGATTACGAACAAAATTAAGTTTATTTTAGAAAAATAATTTTATTTATGAAATATTCTACATCTTTAATGATATATATAAGTAAATCTGTTTTTAGTCTAACAAATACCACCATTCATCGTCGCCGTTGACCATGTTTTAGTCGTCATTTTGCCTAAAGACATACAAATGAAGATATAAACCCCTTCCAGTGATGGCTTTCAGTGGTAATGGTCGCTCACAATCTATATCCATTGACTCCCTTCATTCAAGCTTTCTCAAATCTCTCGCTTTGTGTGTTCTCGGTCCCAGCTCTCGGTCTCGGCTGAGAACGGAAACCCGTCTCGGTCGGTGGCTCCTTAATATCATGTTATTGGCGTTATCAAACTTAAAGTTACTAAAGTCACCAGATCTAGGATTGTTTCACCCTCCCCAAGGGCTTCGTTGCAATTTTTTTCTTTGTTATTGTGTTTGTTTTCTAGTGGGCCCTTTTTATAGTTTCGAGCCACGTTGATACAGGCGAAGCCATCTACGTGAACGTGGCTCGAAAATATCAAAAAGACGGGTGAGCTGGATTAGTATTAAGGAACAGATATCATAACGTCAAATATAATAATCTTATTTAATCTCAACATCTGCCTAGCAAGACTAAGCATAATCACATGAGAAAAGTAAAAGATGCTATGATCGAAAACAGTTTACACTTTACAGCCTTTCCTTTATTGCCCAGCTGTAAAATTAACTGTCATTTACAAAGAATTATGTTGATAAAAGTAAAATTATTTTAGTTATAAGGAAATAATTCATAATTCTTATGAATTATTTACTTCATATAATTAACAAAATAGGTTGTAAGAATTTCGTGTTACTTTTATTCAGAGTTTTTAGCATTTTTCAAGATTTTCGAATTATTCGAATATATTAGAATTATTCGAACATTTTTGTAAAATATTCGAATTATTCGAATAGTAAATTTGTCGAATAATAAAATTCCCTCTACACACGGTGCACTCGGCATCGCTTGTCGTAATCTGTTACAGACAAGAACTAGTTTTTTTATTGGCTGCAAAAATAGATTAAATTTATATTTAATACGTTTTTTCGCTCGTTATATTAATAGATGTCTGCTTAATTTGCAATTCGCAAATTTCCGCATTTCCATAAAATATAGCTATAAAAATGCTAGTCGCAAGGATAATTACCCATTTCGTTCCTAGCGAGGGGGTCGTTTGTACGTGCGGTCAGCTTAGCTTCCCTCAGTGGCCGAGTATAATGTCGGTGTACGCAGCGATAGTGATGGTGTGGGCGGGCGCGCTGGTAGCCGCCGTGGAGGACGGGGGGCTGGTTGTGCACGCGCTGGCGGGCAGCATCCGCGGCGTGCCGGCGCCCGACGGCGACTACGTCATGTTCCTGGGTATACCGTACGCCAGAGTCAACGCCAGCAATCCTTTCGGGGTGAGTTCATGCTCGTACGAGATATTCCGCCGCGGTATATACACCAAAATAACATTTTTTCAAGTTTTGTCCGTTTATTTGTCAGCTATTTTAAAGATTAGCCGGAGCTTATTTCAGTGTACGAATCAAATTTTAAATCTGTTCAGTGATTTAGGAGTGCATCACGGACTCGAACGAGGTGACACGTAATTTTATAAATAAATTATAAATCTACTATTAGCGTTATCGGCATGTTAATTCAAAGGCGATAGTCCGGTCCGGTCTGTTTTTAATATAAAATTGATGTCAGAGACTATTTAATTATAACGATATTAAAAACAAACAAATCTTTTCAGGCCGCGCTCCCGCACGAAAAATTTGACGAAACTTTTGAAGCCTTCACCGAATCCGCAATATGTCCGCAGATCAAGGAAATGTATTTAATGAGAAACAGCAATAGGTACGAGGGCACCCTCGACTGCCTGCGGCTCAACGTGTTCGTGCCGAAAACGGAGACCGAACACCGGGGTGTCTACATTTTCGTATTCGGAGGCATGTTCGAGGACGGCCACAGCGAATTAAACTTGTACGGACCCAAATACCTCGTGCGGCACGACATCATAGTGGTCACGTTCAATTTTAGGAGCGGCCCCTACGGTTTCATGTGCGCTGACATCCCCGAGATCCCCGGCAACCAGGGCCTCCGGGACCAGTACGCCGCCGTCGAGTGGGTCAGAGACAACATCCGGGCTTTCGGGGGGGACCCGCGGAGGCTCACCCTCGGCGGCCACAGTTCCGGCGCCATGCTGGTCGACATGCACCTGCTGACCGACCGGCCCCGGCTGTTCCGGCGGGCCATCCTGCAGAGCGGAGCTGCCGTGGGGCCGGACTTCCTGGGCCCCTCCGACCCGACGGCGCTCGTCGATATCGCCGGGCGGCTCGGCTTCGAGACCAACGACACGCTCGCCGCTCTTTCGTTCCTGGCCGAGGCGGGTCCGGAAGCCGTCATCAAAGCGACGGAAAAGAGGTACGAGTGGAGACCGTGCATCGAAAAAAAATTTCGCGGCATCGTCCCGTTCGTTACAGAAAACCCGGAACTTTCGGCGGGACGAAACGTCGACGGGATGGACATCCTGGGGGGGTTCACGCGCAGCGAGGCCGCTTACACTCCGTACACTCCCAGTTATAGATATTTATACCGCGAGCCGGCCGGCTTTCGATCATATTTGGAACAAAAGTTTAATCTTCGGAACGAGAGCGACCTCGTAGATATAGTCCGCCGCTTCTACGTGGATGACGACGGAGATCGCGATATCGTAGAAGATGAAATCGCCGATTTGCTTTCCGATTTTGTTTTCGCATACCCGGTGCAGCGACAACTGACGAAGTACGCGAGGCACGGGAACACGAGCGTGTACCTCTACGTGTTCTCCTACGACGGTCAGCGAAACAGAATGAAGAGGATCTTCAATATGACGAAAGCCGGGGCGGCTCACTCCGACGAGCTGGGGTACATGTTCACCATGTACTTCATTCCGGAGACGGACGACAGCGGAGACCGGCTTATGATCGACCGACTGACCACGCTGTGGGCCAACTTCGTTAAATACGGGTAAGACTACGTCGGTTAAAATTAAAACGTTTCGATGACGATAGCGAGACGGCACCTCGTAAGGCCGCTTCTACGCACGTACAAAGTCATGCACTTTAAATTCGTTTTGAATATCTAAAAATCTACATCGTAGTCGATGCACACATTGATTGTAATTATTGTTTACGGATGTCCGAGATAAATCTGTTTCAAATCAAGTAAAACTGTTAGTAATCGGATATTATATTGAAACGGCTCGTTATTTCAGGGACCCAAACCCCGCGAGGACGGAGCTGCTGCCGGTGGTCTGGCCGCCGCTGACGGCCGACACCGCGCCGGCGCTGCAGCTCGACGCCGACCTCACCGTCATCTCGCGACCCTTCCGCAGGAGGATGGCTTTCTGGGATCTGTTCTTTGATGCGCATCTAGATAAACTTCGTTTGCGGAACTGATCTGCTAATGATTTATACAGAACTGAGTGATAATACTTTAAGGTGTGTATATCCCTATATATCCCATATATAGAGTTCATTGTGAAAGTGACAGCACTGAAAGAATCAATATTTTTAAACTTTTGTATGGGCAAATTCATGATGCTGGACCGCTTGCTTATACAAATCTCAAAAGAAGCTCTTTCAGCGCTGCTACTTTCACAGTGAACTCTATATAAGAGACATATAATTATTATACACACCCTAAAGTAACTATTATCACTTTGTTCTGTTACACCCTGTATATTTGGTGACTACTGTCTATACTATAAAAAGTCATTTATGAGTATTAATTTTCGTAGATATTTGCAATGTTGTGTTACAATGTTTATAACATAATAATATAAAATATTATATTTATAATTGGTTAATCGCTGACTCAGACAAGAAAGACTGACAAAAACTGATTATTATTATTATCGTGTGTGCAATTTGACACGCTTGACCGATTTCTTAAATTTCTTAATTTTTTGTTAATCTACAATATAACACACGACCTGTGTGCCAAATTTCATAACGCTAGGACAATAATTGGAAGTGACCTAGAGGTTTTGATTACCGGTCAGTGAGTGAGTCAGTCAGTGTCAAAATTAACTATTTTTACAAGGACATATTTCAGGATCTACTGAAGCTATATCTTTGAAATTTGGTATACTGCTTAAGTACTTCCACATAATTACGTAGGTACAA
Organism: Cyaniris semiargus; assembly: GCA_905187585.1. NCBI lineage: Eukaryota > Metazoa > Arthropoda > Insecta > Lepidoptera > Lycaenidae > Cyaniris > Cyaniris semiargus. Next base: position 6,166,872 of record LR994554.1, on the reverse strand, counting down.
TTTTATATTTGCACTTGCAATAGACACTGAGCTACAGGGGGGGTCAAAAGTGCGTCGAAACGGTTCGTGTAAATAGTGCACGACATGCGCGCGGCCTGTGGCTGGAACTCGGCCTGCGCACTCCGTGCGCTTTGATCACCTATAATATTTATATAATTAAAATATAAGTACAGTGCTCCCAAAGTGATAATGCGCATAGAAATTTTCGTAATTTTTCGGCAGCGTCAGAAGACGTCGCTGCAAGCGCTGTTTTAAACTTAATTTTAAAGAAAACAGCGCTTTGCAGCGACGTAGAGGCGTCTGACGTTGCTTGGACGTTACCATGGTAACGCCGCGATGGCTTCCCGGTGATATATAGCACTTATTGACGGATCGGCGACAGCGGAAAGCCACCGGCTATATGATATTTACTTCTATTTCCTTTGAACAAGGTGCAAAATGCAAGTGCATGGTTTGGGGCTCTTACGTTTCATAGATTTGATTTCTATGCGCATTATTAATTTGGGAGTACTGTATACCTACTTTTTTGGCTGGTAGTAATTGTTATAGCGGCAAGTGGCAACAGAAGTAAATCAAAATTTCAACCGTCTAGCTATCGCGATTCAGACTAATTCACTTCTGATATACAGTCTAGTAACAGACAGACGAGCAGATACACAGCAAAGTCCACAATTAGGGTCCCGCTTTTACCCTACGGAACCCCATAAAATCGTATTAGTAGCAGTTGATACAGAAAATGAGGATCGCGTGACGGCGGCCCGCCTCAACAATACGATTTACCACAACTATGTAGAATACTGTTGTCTTTTTTACATCCGTCTGATTTACACGTTCCTGTTGATAATATCTTTATTGTGTATGTACCGTGAAATAGGGAGTACTTATTACAATTAAAACGTGTTTTAATAGTATATTTTGAAGGTCACTAGGGACTTTATTAATACCAAAACGACTCCACATTTGAGCTAATACATATAAGGGGGCGCCCACAAATTACGTGAGGTGTTTAAGGGGGGGAGGGGGTCGAGTCAAATCTCATCTAATCTTACGTTGGAGAGGCAGGGGATCGCGGCAAATCTCACGTAATTTGTTTTGTCATTGTTACAAAACAAAAAAAAAACTAATTTGGTCCATTTCATCCAGATTGTACGTATACTTAAGATTTAATCGTAAGCGTAATCGTAATACGATTAAGATCATTCACTAATTCGTTCGGAAGAAACTAATTTCGTTCTTACTTTGACGTTATACATCTACTGACTGTCAAACCACCATATTTGTTTTATAACAAATAGTTCAATTTAATTTAATTTAATTTGGACTCAATTAGAGTAGATATTATATTCTTTTTTTAGTTACAAAAGTCACGATTCTATTGTTAAATTTTTATTACACTTATAACTCTCAGCAATATTGATTACTAGTCTTAAAGCACGAAGCATTTTTTTTTTCTTTTTACAATAACAATCCAACGCGTTTACGTAAGAAACCCACATTTTGAAAAATCTCACGTGAGATTGGGGGATGGGGGAGGGGGTTGACTAAAATCTCACGAAATCTCACCGGGGGGGGGGGGAGGGAGGATCAGAAAATTTTAAAAAAACACCTCACCCTAAGCCTTTTCGTCATTAATGTTGGAAAAGCCACTAAAGAAACGAAGACAGCTTCTCTCTATCAAAAACTCTTTATAAAATAAGGATTTATACCATAACTACTCTAGCCAATAAAACTAAAGTAAATAACGGCAACAGCCGACCGATAAAGACATCAAAAGTCAACTGGATCATGTCAACGCAAAATCACTGAAGATCTAAGGCAAAAATCATTTTATTTCTGTCGGAGTTTTGGCAGATAGTGAAAAGAGTTTGCACATATCCGCTCAGCTTGGATCTGAATTGATAGGCTGGCGTTTGGCAGTCGCAGCCTCTGACAGTCGAGTTAATTTGATATCAATGCCAGATACACCGGCGGAGGAAATAGTTTGACTTTTTATGGAAGTAGACTTAGAGCTATTTAATGTAATGGAAGATACTAAGCGGTGTATAGATAAAAAAAAAGTTAAGTGATGTACGTAGTCAAACCAAAATTTTTGAGGACGAAAGCTAAAATTACTACAGCAGTTAAAAACTTTAGAATGAAAATACCTAATGGGGAAAAACATACCGAATGATTGCCAAATATTAGATGTTAAAAATAATTATAGGTCTACCAGAATCTGACTATAATTTATGTACTATATTATATCAACAACTGTAACGGCGTAATAAGTACTCAAAGTCCCAATTTGCTTTCAAAATATACCGAAGATGAATGTGTACACACAGTCATAAAAGGCGAAATAAAACTTTTATGTGCTCATTTCATCGAGCGGAAAATTTAAGTAGTAAAAGTTTTTTAATACGAGGTCTCGCTTCCCTCAGACTATGAAGTAAACAAAGGCAACACTGGTGGTAAACACCCTCTAATTTTATAATAAACACGAAAAACCTAATTTGCTAATTAGCTATCCAAAGGAATATAAGTCCTTAACGACGACCGTTACGGTGATGTACATGTTTAATTTCGTTAAGTAATTTTTGTTCGGTGTTTCTAATTAATAAGTATCATCATCAATATGCTAAAGAAATTTTATGTTTAAAAAGCGGCTCATGTTTTAATAAAAAACAAGAAATAAGAACAGAAGACATGTGTTAGTAAAAGAGACATATAAAATGAAGAAGGTAAACGACTTCAGTTTTGTTCAAATATTTGAAGCAATTAAGCACTGAAAGTTATGAAAATAACAAAACTTTTCACATTAGACAATTCAGATAAAGCGTTTAATTTCTTATCGCTACGAGACGATCAAAAGTGGAAAGTCCCGAGTGGAACCATTAGGAACATATTAAAGTAACAAAATTGGAATGTTTATAACAGAAGCAGAAGTCGCTTCAATGAATTTATCAGACGTCGAGCATCTTAAGTCTCATGACGAAGTGTAATTGTTCCCTCATTTCAGAGATTCCCTTCAATTTGTGTCACTTCGAACAATGAAAGCCGACTTCGTGTTAAGCCAAGTGGATATGAGTCTTAAAGGCATTATAACTTACTGCATTAGAGCCAGCCTCGGAGCTAAAGCTTTATAGAGGAGACTAGGATCATATAGCGAGAGAGTTAAATATATATGGCTTATATCATGAACGCTTTATCGAGGGACTTGTGCTCCTGTTCTAACTAAGATTATATTGACATCATCACACACCTATATGCATACACTTTAAATTCAAAGGCAAGACTTTTATAAATGGTAAAGTAACTATTTTAAACCCTTCAACTACGATAAGGCCCACTTGGGCCGTGTACAATTTTGTATGCAGTTATTATGATCTAAACCGTTCTAATGGCCAGTACTAGTTTAACCTTATTTTTATATAACTTCTAATACTGGCACATTAGTTTATGAGCTAATAATGTCAATATTTGAATTCGAATTTTGTCATGTTCCTTGATTTGAGTTGGAATAAAGTCATCAAGAAGAGCAGAGCAGTTTTACTTACGGCCGTTCCCAATATTTGATCTATCTCTGGTTTTGCCCTACTAGAGATAGGAATAGCTCTCATTAGACATTAGAGACATATATTTTATGTCAATTCAATGTTAGCTGCGATCGGTCGTATGTCAAACCAGAGATAGATTGAATATTGGGAACGGCCGTTAGTAGTCAATTGGAGATTTTTCCAGGCCGCGAGAACAATAGATTTACAATAGATTTCCAAGAATCCGCGATCGAAGGATTAAAACAATATCTAATTCGTCTGATAACGAATTACTTCGTAACGTAGCTCGGCTGACTAGGTGGTGTTAGCTAACAGTGTTTCACATTGTTGGCAATTATAGGTTTTGGGTTTGAGTCCCACCAGCAATGTGATTTAGTATCTTGCAACAGCAATGCAAACGGGAGAAAATTATACAATGTGTATACCCTACCGGTTAGAATATCGTCTTCCTGAAATAATTTGTATTTTTTTTTTTCTAATTACTAAAATTCCAGGCAAATCTGACGGAGCCTATTATTCCCACGTGATATATATATAAAAAAAAGAAGATGGTCAATTTAATGCAATCCGTTGGAGAGCCACCAACTCGAGAATATGATAACCGAACTTTCCCGCACCCGCTCCTTTCCGAGATGGAAATATTACTAAAACTTCAATTCGTCTTACTTAATCTCGACCGATCTCGGATATTTATAATGAAAGTTCCTCGGAATAAAGTTCGTCCGCTTCAATGGTGCAAGTGAGATTTGAAATCTCAAACGATCTCATCGTTCACTTATAATTCCGACTTCCCGGGAGCGCCCGCGGTGATACTTCAAAAATAAACCGTTCAGAAGCATATAACGTGAAATAAGAACTCCCCCAACTTTTCACTTTATTTATCCCGAAATTTCCGTATTTGTCGAGCACGAGCTTAATAGCTACAATGGAAAATTACTTAAAAACGGAGCCTCCTCACTTTTACATTCCTCATTTTCTGCTTCTCGAGCGAGTATCACAAACGTTTGCTAAGATTTTTTTTCATCAAAATGAAATAGGGCTGTCGAGATCAGAAAAATGTTCCGCGGGGTGAGCAGCGGGGTCGTAATCACATAATGTGTCTAATACGCGTACTTTGATTGAAACATTCGTAACGGAGTTGGAGCCCTGGCCTTGTACCATGAAACTGTTTTGAGACTCAAACAATCGGACGAGTATGCCGCGTCCTACTCTAACAAACGTGAAATGACGTTGTTAGAGCAGGACGCGGCTTTCTCGTCCGATTGTTTGAGTCTCAAAACAATTTCGTAGTAGGCCTACTGAGCAGACAATGGGAAAGATTCGCTCGGGGCGTGGTTCATTATTGCAGCGTCTTGGAATCCCTTTGTCAGTCTGTCGGTCGTCACGCGCGCCTCTCGCACGTGGGCACTCCATACATATAAATCAGCCCTAAACATCGTGCACGGCTCCGAATCATCCCAAACGGAACGACCGGCCAATTAATCCGAAACGACTAATGTTGTTCCGTTCGGCTGGTCAAACACAACTCGGGGGCTGCGAACAAAGCTTGATTTATGGTATACGAAATCTTCATTTGGATTATGAGATACGCGGAAGAAATATTACTCGCGATATGGCTTATTAAGAAATAATGTACAAATATTATTAATGTCGATCGCCGGTAGCTATTGTGCATTTTCGTTTCATTAATAAAGCGATTCTATCAGCAATGGTAAATATTCCATTAATAACAATCGATTTCATTTTTGTTAAAGTTCCGTAGTCAACAAGGAACCCTTATAGTTTCGGTCTGTCCGTCCGTCTGTCTGTCTGTCCGTCTGTCCGTCCCCTACATATCAAGCGGGGATGATATTTTTTTTCGCGTCCACCCCACCGTGTGGGGTGTCGTTGGATAGGTTTTTTACAAATGTTACGAGTATTCAAAGATCATTTTTCGATTTAGGGATCCATTTGTGAAATATTAAGTTTTAAAGTGGAGAAAATCGTTACAGTCCAGTGTCCCCCCCTTTTACCAGCTAAACGGTTGCTTCTAGAAACTATCACGGCTAAGAAGAATTCATAAGTTATTGAGTAATAGTCGATCAACTAAAAAAAATGTATTCAGTGAAGTATAAAGAGACTTTCCGTTCTAATTCCTTTAAACGTAACTGAGATGATGTTGTTAGTAGTGTAAAACACGTTATAAATGTAAATTCATTAACCATTAAAAAATATCAAAAACTAGCGGTACTACGGAACCCCATATTGCACATGGCCCGACACGCACTTGGCCGGTTTTTCTAATCAATCTTTATTCTATCTAAAGTTTTTCAAATCACAAAATATTTGTGACCGCATCATGATGTTTGATCTTAGCACAGATTTTCATCAATAATATCATTGAGCACTCTCAACTTCGTCTCTTATATAGTAATTAAAGCAGTAAAAGAAACGATTTTCACACGAAGCTTGCCGTTAATGGCACTCTAAAGTTCAAGGTCGTAATTGTTACATCAGCAACTTAGTCCTTTTATAGTATCGATTTTTAAATGTAGGTCAAACTAGCACTTGCGACTGTATAGCAATTTAAACTGAAGAATACATAATCTAGTGGGTAAAGTGGCGCGCGGGCGGAGTAACACGTTCTAGGCGAGTTTGGCATTGAGGGGCTTCTGCTGTTGATCACGTTCAAAATATTGTGATAACCATAGAATTTTAACCTTTAGAAGAGGCATTCCATACAATCGTCAGCGCGAAAATGTGTCACGTGATAACAATAATTATAATGCACTATATTTTAGTAGATTTTAATGGGTATTTGCTGTAAAAATTTAAAAACCCTCTCAGAACCACATTCAAAATCAGATTGCTTAAGTAGCTTATTCAAACTGTAATAGTAAGGATGGTATAACCACCATATTTCACGTACGTAAATATGTGAACAGCATTTTTATACAAAAAAAAAAATCATTAATTGACTTGCGCTTTAATATACTTTAAACTGTTCATAATCGCGCACATCTCAGCGCCAGCGAACATTTCACGAGCAGGCGAGAGCAATGAAGAAATTATGAAGTTTGTAATGAAACCGTAGTAAATTATTTGAGGAGCGAGAAGAAACTGTTGTACAACTCCGGTACGTGTACCGTTTCGCCGCTGCACCCGAGTTCGGAGTTTCCTCGACGTTTAACAATATTTTCCACTTGAAATTAAGCGCTTCGCTAAACTTGAGAGATGAGTTTATTGTAAATCGACTTTCGCAATACGTCATAACCAGAAGGAGGAACAAAGATAAATGCATATAATATAATTTCGTCTTTTTCAATAAAAAATAATGGCAAATATCTGAGAACTCTACCTTTTACAAACCGATACCTACTCATACAAATATAATATTACTATTTTCACTATCCTAAAATTATACTAAATATTTTTATTTTTTTTATTATTTATTTAAGGTCGCTTTAACATCAAGGTCATTAGCGACCACAATAAAGAATACATTACAGAAAACTTAAATACATTTGTATACATTTATCATTTTCAAAAATTTCAAAGTAGTAATACATCCATTTTCATCATTTCAACATTCTTTTAGATCGGTAGGTAAATTACAATAGCTTTTTTCAACATTATAATATAAACATTCAACAAGGAGATGAAAAACAAAAGAAAACATCCACTATACTAAATATTGCTAAATATTTTAAAAAAAATTAAATTAATGTAAAAAAATATAAATGTTTAAATTCCTTACTCAAAAAAGCATCGAAGCTTAGGATTGTGGATGAAAAGAAAATTTATCTTTTAAGGATAGACAATAAATTACAAAAATTAAAAATGGTATAATTACATCAAAGAAAACTGTATAAATAAAACAAAAATGAATAGGAAACCTTACTAAGTAGAAAAGTCTTTCACAAAAGGAGGATTAAAAGGGTTAATATTTTAAAGGGGTAGCCGTCGCTCTAAATGCAAAATATTTAAAAGAAGATGTTTCATATTAAATCTTAAAGAGTAAACGAATCTAAGCGTTGAGCGAGATACCCGAAACTTTAACCAGTATTCCTTCCGGTGTGATTGAAGGGGATTTGATTGGCTACCGAAAGTCAGTTCGCATAGACCAGTATACTGGGCCTAGTAATGGAACAATGTAAGTAGAGTAGAGTGCGCGCACGATAACTCTGCGCGCGACGGGTGGCGTGCCAGCGTAGGGATTCATTAAAAAAATGGGTAATCCAATGATATTTTTTTAAATAACATTGGTAGTTTTACTTTAATATCTTTATTTACTTATATAAATTATGTATAGGAATAGGCGTATCGATTATCATGTAAACGTGGCGGCCCGACAATTGGTTCCGATTTCAGCCGCGCGCCAAGTTATCGTGCGCGCACTCTAGCATAGTACTATAATTAAATCTTACCTTCGATCTCAAAGACCTACCGAAAAAAAGTGCCATTCTATTTAGCAGAGCAGATACTTGTGCTTTGGGGGATCCGTAACTATAAGTAGAGTTTATCCAGCAGACAAAGCTCCTACTGTGGTACGGTTAAATAAACTTAATAGTTACTACTTGATCACGAATGTCAAATGCTTTTTAATAGATTAGTAGTATCTTACAATCTCTTTACAGTTTATATATTTATGTCTTAAAACGTCTGCTGCTCACTATCTCTCACCAGATTCATTACCGAGTCATTATCATTATTTTTTATTGACTCTTAAATTAAACTCCGTCCGGAGTCATTCTACCTTTCGTATTTTCTTGGCTCTTATGAGGTGGGCATATGGGTTCTATTAGAGGTAGATTAAAACTGAACATTTCATAGTAAAAGCACGCTAAGTTCTGTGGAGCCATAAACCTCTCCGTAGTCACAGCGGTAAGCCCTTGCTGGCAAGCACTGCTTACTTTATAGTCACTTAGGATTTAAGAATAGCATTAAATGTAATGTTTTTCCGAAAATAGTCTAAGCGAGATAATAATGATGAGTAATGTAAATGATGATGTTAGAATCTTGGATTCAAAAACAACTTTTAAATGATGTTACAAAGTAATAGACAGTAGACAATCTAAAGTAAGTATAATTCCTTCAAATTTTTGGTTCTTGAAGAAAAATATAAACCTTAAATGGAAAACTTCGAATCGAGACAAAAACTATAACTTAATAGAGGCGAATATAAAAAGGAAATTCCGAAAGGGGCCTAACAAGCTTTATAAAATTTTATGTAATGAAACAATTGTAAAAAAAAAAAAAAAACAACCGGTTTCCGTCTGATTGTCGGAATAACAATGAAGTGGAATACCAAAGCGAGGGCGAACACTTTGCAAGTTTAAATAAGCCTTTTTAAAAGTCTCAAGAAAACATCGGAAAGAAATTCTTTCGCCGTCACTCCGGCGAAATGAACTTTCGAGTTACGAGCCTTCTTTGAGGCGATATCTTATTTAGGATGTGCCGAATAAAAAATATTTACTTATAAAACTCCGACCGAGCCCCGAAGGGGTTTATCGGATTTTTTAACTTTTGCCAAAAAAGCGACTGCTGGCTGGATTTTCAGTTCATCAAATTGACGGATATCAAGATCAAGACGTTCATTCATTTTCTAAATATAATTAGAAATGCGATGACCGATTGCTAATAATAATCAGTTGTTTGACTATATTTAGAGATTACTAGTCCTAAAATCTGACGATTTCTTCCATCAACAGGTGAAGTGAAACCAAGATCACCAGTCACCACAGGCGAATGGACCTTTACTTTGCCTTACAGCATCTATTTCAGCGGTAATCCCTGCAGGAGCAACTGAACTATATGCTCCTTTTTAACCGACTTCCAAAAAGGAGGAGGTTATATGTTCGGCTGTGGATATTTTTTTTTTTTTGTATGTTCAACGATTACTCCGCCGTTTGTGAACCGATTTTCAAAATTTTTGTTTTGATCTATTAGGTTTCCCTCCAATTTGGTCCCATTTTCACAAAAGTGGTGATCTGATGATGGGATCCATGAGTAATCGAGGGAACTCCTCAAAATTTATATGGAAACATTATTATGTTTATGGTGATTTTGGTTTCATGAGAAGTATCTTAAGCATATGCTACCAAAACGCAAGATTTTTCACCAAGGTATACTATGGTTCCGAAGATACTAAGAGAACTCCGGATTCCTTATAGATACAAGTTTGGGGGTTTAGGCGCTGTTTTAAGAACTGAAAGCATATACTACTATGCAAATTACATTCATCATCATCATCATTATCATCATCATCATCATTACCACGTCAGGGTCACCAGTGTCACATGGTTGTATATGGATACAATATGCCCCCACAACACCATAATTATATCATCACGTTATGTCCTTATAATAATTGGTACTTTTCATAGCGATTTTAATAAAAATATAAAGTTGTTTCAAAATAAATGATTCAAGTTCTAAGCGACTTATGTACCACAAAATTGAACATAACAAAGTCAACCTTAACTCCAGAGCGTAAGGCACACATTTGACATTACTTTTGAGATTCGAAAGAAAAAAGAGAAGTAAGTTGCTTCGATAGGTACTACACTAGTTTAACTATTAACCCATTAATCCCCAAGCGGCACCCAGCTGCCGCATAACAATTAAAAATGTATTGTGTGTGCGATTCCCACGATCGAGGTAATAAATTGAACCCTTAGTATGAAAATACTTACATAGGAAAACAATCTACATCGTAATAGGAATAAGAAAAACAATCGAGGTAACTAAAAAGAGTGAAATTATTATTTTTAACAAAAAATTAAAACCGACTTCCAAGGTAAAAACAATAATAACATCCTTATTATCCTATATGAACTAAAAAGTATTAAATAATTTTTCCTATCTAATAGTGCCTTTTCCGAATTCGGCTAAACCTCAACTATTTCTGTACTCAATCTTCATAATTTTGAAGTCGGTGCCAGTTCCAAATGTTTCAAATACCTATTCTGTCAGAGTACTGAAGATTCAGGTATATCTGGTACCGACTTCAAAATGATGAAGTACAGAAATAGTTGAGGTTTAGCCGAATTCGGAAAAGGCACTATTAGATAGGAAAAATTATTTAATACTTTTTAGTTCATATAGGATAATAAGGATGTTATTATAGTTTTTACCTTGGAAGTCGGTTTTAATTTTTTGTTAATTAACAAACTCTTACACTAGACCGTTGATGACCTCTGTGGCTCAGTTGGTGGGCTGTTGGTAGCTCAAGCCGGGGGTCGCGAGTTCGAATCCCGCCGACGGAACAAAAAGTTTTCAAAGTTCCTGGGTCATGGATGTGTATTAAATATGTGTATCATATAATAAAAATCTTAAATATATGTATGTACCTATAGTATAAAAGTATTAAATATATTTCCGCTGTCCGGTACCCGTAACACAAGTCCTTCAGGTACTTAGCACGGGGCCAGACTGACGTGGTGTGAAGCGTTCATAGATATTATAAAAGATAGGGGGTTCCCAAAGTGTGCGCTGCGGCACCCTGCACCCGTAGCATGGCTACAGTAGAAATACGAAAGTATAGACAAACAGCGGAGATAAACTGAAGGTGCCGCTCCGATCTTTACCAGCCGCGGTAAAGATCGGAGCCACGATCGACAAAAAATCAAATATAATGCCACTTTATGACATAGACTATTTAGTCCTAAAAATTCAAATAAAATCCAACTTTATGACGTAGACTATAGTCTATGTCATAAAGTGGCATTTTAATTGAATTTTTGTCGATCGCGGCTGGCCGCGGTAAAGATCGGAACGACACCTTCAGTTTATCTCCGCTGTTTGTCTATACTTTCGTATTTCTACTGTAGCCATGCTACGGATGCTGGTGCGCCGTGGATAGGCAAGAGGGGCGCTGTGAGTCGATCCCCCATCATTATCCGAAACCACAAATATTATAAAATTAAATTATGATATTAATTATGTAAAGCAGGTAGATGATTAAATATTTGTTTCTTATCATTTACCTGCTTAACCTAACTATAATACCATTAAAGATGTTTATTCATGTATCTTTTTCTAATAGCTAGGTGGGCGCCGTGACAAAATATTGGGACGTGTAAGTGCGCTGCAGGCTGAAAAAGATTGGGAATCCCTGCACTAGACATTATTACCATACATTATTATCATACAATTTCGTTGCTCTAGTCTTTATATGCCCGAAAAAAGTGATTTCAGGGTTTTCACTCGCATCCCACTGTTCTCATTAGTAATGCCTACGAGCTTCGCGTGAAGTATTTATTCATTAGTCTCTAAACGTTGGCTTCCGAGTGCAAACAATGCATAAAATATAGTAAGCGTTAACTACTCTAGAATTAATAACCTAGCTTCCCGGCGCGTGAAAGAAAACGCTATATTTTATGTTAGAAAAAGAATTGCTATACTTTATTTTTATGGGGCGCATTTTATTGCAGTAGAATGCAAATGAGAGTGCATTTTATAACTTTATCATTGGACATATTTTATGGTAGTACCATCATCATCGGTTAATAATTACCACTTAAGGTTACGGCAGGTGTTAATGGTATAGTATTATTTTAAGAATATTAGTAGGCGCAGTGCATTTTCAAAAGTTTTTAAAACTTTATGATCACAATAATATTATTACAAAATTATTTACCCGAATAATGACCTAAGAAGTAAAATTAGTTTGGCGCATCATGATTTACCTAGGTTTTAAAAACGACCGGTCTAGATATAAATACGTCTGAACTGAGCAAACTCTAAATATATCCAGTCTTGTGATCTTGTCATATTCGATGAAAATACAACGACCATTTTATTCGACGAAGATAACATAAAAACAGTACAATGATGCATAGGTACTATCTTCATCGAAAGTCTTAAAGTCCTGATGAAATGCTATCAAGACCAAAGGATTAAACTACTTTAAAATTAACATTTTTGTAAACCTTCCTACTATAAGCATAACCACTAGTTCTGATCTGCAACAGGATAAAATTAGAATAAATCAAATATTTGAGGAAAAATATCAAAGAGTATGTTTTAAAATGTATGGAGTCTGGTCCAAATTTCCACCACTAACGAGACTTATGTAGTAAAATTGTCTACTAAATACTGAATCATTATAACCAGACCGCAATCAAAAATATCCTGTCAGCTGTGATAAGTTATGGCTGAATGAAAAGTCATGTTTTTTAACCTTTTGTATGAAAAATATTGTAGACATGTAATAAAAATGTATTGAGTTTGGTGCAAATGTCCACAACCAATAACACTTACGTAATGGTCTGCTAAATACGGAATCATTATAACTGGACCGCAACCAAAAATATCCTATAAGTAAAAAGTTATAACGGAATGAAAGAGTTTTCTACCATTTTATTCCATAAAATAGTGTTAATATGATACATTGCACTTTTTAACTACTCAATCTATGTTATGTCATGCCGCTTGGCATTTCCTATTAGGTTTTCACTGAAATAGATGAATATCAATGTCAATATTTTCACTCAAAAAAATTTTTTTTCATATGGTCATAACTTTTTACTGACAGCTAATTTTTAATTTGTCTCATAATGAAAGTTGCTCTATATTTAATGGACAATAAGTCAATATGGGTCTCGTTAGTGGCGGAAATTTGGACCACTTTACTTCATTCTCCTTTCCATTATCATCACCAAATACCAATAACCATTTTGGTACCTCCTTCCTTAGAAATTTATACATTTAAATAAGGAAGAAATCATTTCTAAAATGGTCACAACTCACAGATTATGCTGATGGTTGTATCAACTTTACATGCTAGTTAAAACACGTGTCAACTGTATAATAAATAATAAGTATAAGAGTATTTGCATAAGTTTTAAATTCCTCGGCCGGTATCGTCCCGGCTCCCACAGATGACTGGCGAACGCCGGAAGAAGCGGGCGTGACGTATGACTGCGCACGTGACCCGACTACAATCCGTTTAGTAGTTTTACCTGTGAGAGGACCTTTATAGCAACGACACAGGATCACGCTTTTATAAATTTGAAAGTAAAATAAATGAAAATACTATTAATAGCAATTTGGGATTTCATCTTGGAAGAGCTGAAGGCGAAAACATGGCATTGCATATTATTCGTATATTGCACGGTGTAGACCAGGGGTCACCAATTAGTTTCGCTCGGGGTCCACATTAAGAAATGAAATGACCTTCGCGGTACACACATTAAAAAAAATTATTAAATAAAGGTAATTACGGAATTTACAAAGGTATTTATTTACTGTATATCAATGATAAAAGTGACAATTTTTGTAGCTAATTATCTCTGATGTTTGGAATGAAATTGGTGCAAGATAAGAAGAGATATTAAATGAAATTTATTTTTAACGAAGTTCATCTTCGAAAATGCTTGGTCCGCACACAATGGGTCGGCGGTCCGGATGCGGACCGCGTGACCCCTGGTGTAGACTGTAGAGATATTATCCGCGCGCTATCAGAATGGGATGCGTTTGACACGCGCGCTGACAGCTGGCCAGCCGTAGGGTCGGCTAACAAAATACCGAACGTTTTTGTTCGCGTACATTTCTTTCAAGTTTTGTTTTAATTTTTTTGTGATAATAATAGGTAATATATTATATTATTATAGTAATTGATTAATAATGAGTGGAAAAAGGGGTAAGATTTTGAATGGTCAATCACGATCCACGCCAAATAATTCTGCCAATTGATATCTAAATATTTCGATGAAGAACGGAGTTTATGAAAAATATTTCATCTCGTTAAAAAAGATTTCTTGATAATAACTAAGAAATCTTCTTTATGAAAATTTTGGGTTTGCTCAAAAATAAGAAGTAATATCTGTACAGAATCGGTCGATCACGTATTTTATTATTAACTATTATGTATAAACCTATAAATTAATGTTCAGAATATTTTTGCTAACGCTACTTCATTAGCAAACAAAACTGTAATTCCCATGTCATTCCGATCCCATTCTGATCGCGCGCGGATTATACTGGTTAGATTTACACTTTTCCCTGGAGCTGGAGCATTTTTCCACATAACTCTTTTCACGTTGGGCAATGATGGATAAATAATTGAGAAGCAAAGAAGAATTTCCATACCTATATCACGCACAATCGACCATAGCCAATTATTAGAGACGAATACGCCCCTCTACATGTTCGTAATCGCTTTTGTTGATTCATCATTGCTCAAAGTAAAGTAGGCATTACATTAAAACAGAAGTCCATTTCTAAATAAATGTTTTCAACCGTACAACCATTATGTTGTCTGTCATGAACATGTACAAAATTAATTACAAACTGTTGATGAGGATATAGGTTATGGCGTGGGATTCATTTCTAGCTACTTTAAGCCTCGTCGACAGAATAACTGACTTGCGGTAGATAATAAAGTAAAACAAAAGCAATCAGACTGTGATTTAAAACAGTTAATACATTCGTAGCTCGTTTAAATTAGCGGCTTCATAAATCAAGATAATAATCAAATTCTATCTTCGGTCCATCGTCGGCGCCGTTATGATATATTGACGCTTTTAATATTCAAAAATGATGCTAGCTAGTAATTATAACAAACGGTGGTCTCATTAAAAGTTTTGCTGCCGGGCTTTAGTTTATTCGAGAGGCTCAAACGTCGACTCCTAGTCTAACTCGGAGGAAGTCTATTCTGCCGTTTCGGGAGGTCCTCGCTCCTCAACTTTGTCAGATTAATTAGGGCCTAACTTAATATGAGCTGGAATTTTTCGATTCACGTTTGTATGAATGGTCGTAAATAAGAAAAAAAAAACTGCAAGGCGACGCGACGTCCTAACGAACGCCCTAGGGCAGGGTATTGTCGTGAATTTTCTCAGGAAATCGTACCTGCATTTTTTGCTAGCGTTAATTGAGAACTTAGTCTTATTCCTATTAAATATGTCATACTATAAAGCAAAGAAAATGAACATCTAAGACGGAACAGATAAGAAAGATGGCAACTAAAGTATTAATAATTTAAAACCAACACCACTCCAGCTGACAAGAGGTTTTTAGTCATTCGCAAACGTCGATTATTATGAACGTGTACAGCCTATAAACTATGTAAAGTTTGCACACAGTATTAAGATTCAATTTAAAGCGCACGACATTAGCATATTTAACACTACCTGTATTAGATATTAAACATTAATTTTACTCGAACACTAGACCGGTCCCTCTTAATAATGAATATTTATGCTGTACTTGAGCGCTCGTTCGTACATTTTTTACTGCACGATCGTAAAGAACCCTTGCAAAATAACTCGACGTTTATTATATTTTACAACATATTTATATTCAGACTTGTTTCTAGCTCTTGTTGGTTCTAATAATAGGCTGTATAATTTAGAGTGAGAGTTTTCAAGAGAGGTGAAAGAAAGCAGGTGCAATTATTTTAATAGGACACGGGTCACTTAGACTTAAGGGAGACACCGAGACCGGTTGTATCAAAATATTATTGGTGGCACGGATTTTTTAATCACCTTCTTGAATTCTACTCTATTGGATTTCTAACAGCCTTGAAAACATTGTAATTATGACACAACTACTTTATTAACATAGCTTAAAATTATCGTCGAACCCGTAATTATAACGACAGACGATAATAATATATTCCAGAGGAGAAAAATATAATTTGAATTCGTTCGACTTTAAGTGTAAGACAAAAATTATTCCTCTAATGACTTTAACTGACGACATAAAATTTCTAAGTATAATTTGAAATTGTTAGAAGGGACTTTGAATATGAAACAAAAATTATCCCTCTAACGACTTTAGACGATATTAAAATTTCTATCAACGCTTCACAATTGTTTTAAATTTCCATTCAAGAGGGCGGGGGTAAAACGGGTCCCATAATTTGTGCCTACTTTATCAGGGGAAGTTGTTTACATAAAGGAAACCAAAATTACAATCATCGTGGAATACAAACGACCCCCGAGCGAATATTATTACCGACGTCTCCTCATGAATATAAAAAATATTTTCCGTCTCACCAAACGCTCTCTTAAGTAATAAAAACAATAAACACATCAATTTCTATTTCGGAATTATTTTTCTCTTGCGCACCTAGCGTTCACTGGGAGCATAAAAGCGACGAGGACTCTATATCTAACTAGACGTTCCGCGCGGCTTCGCCCGCGTAAATTAGATATTTCACATACAAATCAGTCTACAAAAAATAGCCTATGATCCTTCACGTGGTCTACTTCTTATCTGACCCAAATAACATAAAAATTGCTCTAGTAGTCGTGAGATAATCCCTTTCAAATAATTTCCCCCGTTTTTTCCACATTTTCTTCTATTTCTTAGCTCCTATTAGTCTTAGCGTGATAAAATATAGCCTATAGCCTTCCTCGATAAATGGGCTATCTAACACTGAAAGAATTTTTCAAATCGGACCAGTAGTTCCTGAGATTAGCGCGTTCAAATAAGCCCTTTTAAATAATTTCCACCCGTTCTTTTTCCACATTTTCCTCTATTTCTTCGCTCCTATTGGTCTTAACGTAATAAAATATAGCCTATAGCCTTCCTCGATAAATGGACTATCTAACACTAAAATAATTTTTCAAATCGGACCAGTTGTTCCTGAGATTAGCGCGTTCAAACAAACAAACAAACAAACAAACAAACAAACAAACAAACAAACAAACAAACAAACAAACAAACAAACAAACAAACTCTTCCGCTTTATAATATTAAGTATAGATATATAAAAATAAGTCGGGTTTTTTTTCCTGCCTCTCTCTCTAAAACTACTAAATTGTTAAGGCAAATTGATTAGCTAGAACAACTAATAAGAAGGATAATATTTTGACAAGTAACCTGCTAAAGATATATCATTGGCAGGTTACTCTTCAAAAACAGGCCTTCCAAGATGTAGGTACTGGATATTGGTTCCCTCGGTACAATCCACCAGGTAATACAAGTTTTTAGACCGTGGGAACAATGTGATATATGTCGCCATCAACTATCGAACATTTTGACCGGCGAACCGGTATTTTGATCATGATGTACACGAATGTAACTCACAGCATGGAAAATCAGTAGTACATACATGCTGAATGAATGTGAATGTGCACAACAATTGATACAGATTTTGAGAGTCGAAAGATATAGTAATAAGCTTTCTTTTTGACTGGTAAAAACATATTAGTAGAAACAAGGACTTTTATGTAGACGATTTGTTTATAAAACACTAGATGACGCCAGCAACTTCGTTGCGTCAAAAGTCGTTTATCGCGGGGGAACCGTATATTTTTTCGGGATCAAAAGTATCATATGTCCTTTCCCGGGACTCAAAGTATCACCATACCAAATTTCAGCAAAATCGAATCAGCGGTTTGGGCGTGAAAGGTAACAGACAGACAGATAGACAGACAGAAAGACAGACACACTTTCGATTTCATAATATTAAGTATGGGTATATTTTTTTAAATACTACTACATAATATTAGAACATAATTTTAGTAAAATAGCAAAAGTTTGGGCGTGAAAAGGTAACAGACAGATCGATAGACAGACAGAAAGACAGACAGACACACTTTCGCATTCATAATATTATGTATGGGTATATTTTTTTTTCAAACTACTACATAATATTAGAACATAATTTTAGTAAAATGGCAAAGATATACAGGTTGTTAGGTTAAACACCGTTATCCTTAAAACCATCAAATGAGCCCGTCAAAATGAACAACTTTTTCTATGAGAACAATGCTGGGAACTGGGCTAATTTGATGGTTTTAAGGATAACGGTGTTAAACCTTACAGCCTGTATAAAAGAAATGGGACACATATTACCCAAAAGGCATAAATACAATAGGGAAGACTTATTGCTTAAGGGAAATAATACATAAAATAAATTTCAACCAAAGTGGCTCCACACACGTGAGGGACTGTTTACCTACACCTTCCCCTGTTTGTACAGAAGACCAACATAAATTGGTTATTTTATTAGCAATGCCTTCACAAATACTCTTTATAATTACTTCCTTACTTGAAAAACTCAATTAAAAATTAACATCTAATATCGTAAAGATAATATTTATAAACTTTGAAAATGTTTAATTTCCGATTGTACATATCATGTTCTTAAAATATGATGGCACTCTAAGTAGATTAGATTGTAGGTTAACAGCATTCCTCAGGGATCAAGTGTTCTTGACACTGAAGAAATGAGCAAAAATCTGAGTAAATTTTTTAAAAGCAAAAATTACGAAGGTAAAATTTTCATCGTGTAAAATTTGCAATGAATATACTCTAATGAAATCCACCTCGTCGTCACAAAAATGCGTCGCGTGCAAATGAAACCGTTTTCCGCATAGCAAACATTACACTAGTGATGTAGCGCGAATATGATAGGTAAGTGCTATGCTAATATTATAAATGCCGGAGTGTCTCTCAGATTGTAACGTTTTCACGCCTAAACCGTTGAACCGATTTTATGAAATCTATGGAAACATATTAAGATAGTTTGATCTCAGAAAAATGTACGGATCCTCTGCGCTAAACGAATTTCCAAGAAAATCATTATGTGCAGGGAGGTGAGACGGGTTCACCCAATGTAAGAAAAAAAAAAATTCCCAAGGTTTCGCTATCACTCTTTTTTGTAATGGAAAAAACCCTCCTTTCTCTCACATGTTTGGGTATCGTCTCTCACTATCTTCTACCATATAGTAGACGGCAATTTCAAGAACTCGCATTCAGCACTCTCGCACGATAACATCACTAACCGGTGTCATCGAGACGAGAGCCACGTTGGAACTTCATTGGAGCGTTAAAACAAATCGATCTCGGAGCACTCATTCCCACAAATGTAGTTATCTCCAGCGTCTGAGGAATTAATCAAGTGGAACGCTTCCATTCGTCTCATCTCTCGAGCGGGGATCCCGATCTCGCCCTCCTCCTTATTGGCATTTGGCACCAATTCAACGGTTGATATATGCTCCCCATTACGTTTCAAAGGTCCCGATAATGTTATTAGAACAAGAGGAACTGATTGGCCATTGATTCGGAGCTCGGAGCAATCGAAGAATCCTTGATTGTGATTTTAATATGATGATCAAAGTGAACAACAACTTAGGATCTTTCAAAATGTATCGTCTGCACTCAATTGTAGGTTTTGATCATTTGCCACTGTAAGCAATATCAAAAATATAATAAGCTTTATTCACAAGGTAGTAGCAAAACACGAGTGTGTAGCACGTGTATAAACAGTTACACAAGCTATAAATTATTAATCTAAACAAGATTAAAAAACAGGTGTCGCGGAACTAAAAATTAAGTAGTTAGCTGTTATGGCACGCTACTATAATATTTGTTTTCCAGTTGCAGCTCGTTGATTTATTCCTTACGTGGTATTACATGGAGGTATAAATAACGCTCGCTCCGGCTATATTCCAATTAATTTCTCTTTCCGGAGTTGTCATCGCGGCGATAAACGGTGATAGTTTGCACCCGTCAGGAGCGAATTAATCTAATGTGGGAGTCAAGGTTGTCATGGACGCTGGACATACGTCCCGCAGTATATCTCAGACAGACGGGTAGGCCGTGGGGGAAATTAGTGAAGTTATTTACGACGCAACAGTGCGTTTGAATTGTATGCGCTAAATCGGACACAGTTGTAAATTTATCACTGACGGTGAGTTTATTTATAAAGATACAATGAGTATCGAGATAATTTTAGCTCTCTTAATGGGAAACATGAAAACACTACCCATAATAAACGATGTTAATGAGCAGGGCGCGGCGGTTGAATGAACGTAACGTTTTCATCTGCCAAGTGTTAAAAGGAGTGACGAAAACGAATATGATTGACGGATAGTCATTAGGACCTACTGTAAAAATGCTAAAACTGTTCCAAATTTAATAATTAACAACCAAATCAACCAAATAAAAAACTTCACAGACATTAAATAACAATAAGAAGCAACGAAAGAAAACCATGACCAATTACTATCGTAATAATAATTGTAAACGTCTACAAAGATGCATGAGATTGCGTTACTAATCGCTGTAAAACAAGTGCAACACCTGGGTGCTTAGACAAACCTACATTCGAAAATTTTCACTATTAAAATATAAGGAATTATAAATGTATGGGACCTGACATAGCGCGTCGCTAAGTGTCTAAACACACTATGCCGAATTTCCGCGGCGGAAGTTCGGCTTGATTACTTCAGCAATGTCAAACGCATACAATATAACGCGACGGAATTTCAGCATGGTGTGTCATCACGGAATCAAGCCGAACTTCCGCCGCGGAAATTCGGCATAGTGTGTTTAGACACTGAGTGTCATAGCACATGCGATGCCTAATGTCAAATTAATAATTCTTAATTTGTTTAGCTTTTGCATACGTAATGTACTTCGTTGCTGCAGTAACAATTACAAATTTAACTTTATAATCTAAGCATCTTTAGAAATGACACTTATTACTTCTAGGGATTAATAGCGACAACAGTGTCATTATTTTAGATAACTTGTACCTACGGAATCGAAGAATCCTAAATGTACCTCCAATCTCCAATAACCATATTAGTATACCGTCTTTTACACCAAAGGATATAGCAAATATAGCACTCAAGACCCATTGTTGGTTATACCGAATTTTGGAAGGGACGTGCGAGTAAATCATAAGAATGAGTCTGTAAAAATCACACCGGGCCCAAACGACGCCGCATTAGGCTAGTGCAGGGGTTCCCAAACTTATTTTGTCTACTGCCCACTTCGAGAACAAATTATTTTTTAACGTCTCCATTGTTTCACCTACTTTCTTATCTTTATTTAAATTAAAGGGCTTTCGCCGCAAATTTTATAAGAATAAATACAAAATGCTAAATTAGTAGTTTTCAAAACATATTTTTACCATTACCACCGACCTAATTTGCATTCCCGAATTTTCTCCAATCCCGGAATTCTGGGATTTTTGTTGAACAAAATATTATATTCTAAAAAGTCGCCTCCAAAACTTGCTAGCCAAAAATTAAAACTAATACGAGAGAACAGATGCATTTAATTTAAAATGCATCCAGATGAAATGAAATTACAAATCACCCCTCAAGCCTCTACACAACGCCCCCATTCTTTTCTGGGTCCCACACCGCCCCCCTTTAGGCCTTCAGCGCCCACAAGGGGGCGTTATCGCCCACTTTGGGAAAGGCTGGGCTAGAGTGGTGACACATAGCCATAATAAACATTGCTAAAACGTCGAGTGCGAAACGCTTTTAAGCTTGAAACAATTTGCGAACTCGTAATAGCCATTCAAAATCAAACAAAGCGTCCGCAAACTGTTTGGAATGACGTTCAGAACAGAATTTGGCAAATAATTCACGCTGTTGCCGGAGATATATGTTCGGGCTGCGCTGCCGCTGCATAACTCACGAAACGCAACATCAGCCAATCGGGCGAGCTAGTTTAACGATCACAGGTGCTATCTCAAGCACTACGAACGGGATTTGTGATCAAACTCAAGCGTTTAGCTAATATAATTATAGGTTGGAGGGATTAACTGCTCGAGTAACACGATCAAATAGATGTTGCTTCTTATCGCCTCATTCAATTAATGGTTAAAGAATCAAGAATCAATCAATTTATCATAAACTAGCAGATGAACTGCCAATTTACAGTCATTACTGTCGCCTATATAAAGCAGAGACCCTAAATAAAAGTCAAATCACACAAAATTTTTAGCATTCGAATATCAAGTACTTGAGTGTAATTTTAACAAATTCTGTCGTAAATTTAATATTATCATTACTGAATGAAAATACACACAGCAGTCAGTGCCATGCCTTAGTGAAATAAGAACCAAATTTTAAACAGGCCTTGTACCATTAAACTGTTTTGAGACTCAAACAATCGGACGAGAATGCCGCGTCCTACTCTAACAAACGTGAAAATACGTTGTAAGAGCAGGACGCGGCATTCTCGTGCGATTGTTTTGAGTCTCAAAACAGTTTCGTAGTAGGCCTACTGATTCGTACGGATCTATACGTAATAGCTGGCAATTTCTATAATCACTGTTATAAAAAGCAAACGCTATTAAAATTTTTCACCCCACTTCCTCAGTCACAAAGGAGGAAGGCACTCGTTTAAAGCACGCATTATTTGAAGGCCGGCGCTGAACGCCCCGGGGAGCTGCGAATTCTCCCCTTTGTTCCCCGACGTCATGCACTCAATGTTTCTTTTGATCTTTTTATTAATCACTACCTACTAGCCACTCGGGGCGTTGCTAGTCGTTGCAAATTGACTACCCCTTAAGAGGGCGACTAACCCAAAAATTCAAACATCGTCCTTCTCTCTTCACGCTCACACCCGTCTTTCATATGCCAGGTGAAAAAGGATGAAGCGGAATCATCGCCAAGTTAGTTTTTTCTTAATAACTCGATAAATATACAACTTATTGAAAATCCGCCAGGTCAGTGTCTCAATAATAGGATTTTATACAATGTGTTAAAATATTAACTAAAAACTTAAAAAATTCGTGAAAATTAGATGCATCTTTGTGATTTTTTGCTATCGAGAAAATTTTAAGATATCGTGTTTTCGCTCAGATCAAATTCTTGGAAATATAATGTAGTATCTATGTGCAGAAAATGAAACAATTCGGGGCTTATTTTCAAGTATAAAAATAAACTATAAAATCGACATTTTGATTTTGAGTTAGTCGCCCACTTAACAACAGGTCGCTGATTCCCAAGGAGCACAACTTACTGCATAAGAGCTTCGGAGCTAATCCGATTATTTCCAAAGACGCCAAGCTCAAGGACTAGAGCGTCCACTGCAGACCTAGAACGGGCACTCTGCAGCCAAATAGGCACAACTTTTGCAACCCTACGTTCCATTGAAACTCCAGAATAGTGGCACTACGTTGATACATGAGCTGCAACTATTTGTCAGCACCACACTAACCCTCTTGCGGCGCCTACAGCGTAAGGGAAGCTACAAAGCAGAGTAAGTAAACAAAATATGATCATTGACCGGCCTCAGTCACATTTTTTATTATGACGTGTGCGTTATATTATGTTACGAAATCAGCCATTATTAAAATACAAATAAAATAACTAATCTGCAGTGAAGTGAAGTGTTTTTCAACAATGTGACTTATTTTAAAAACGCAGGTATGTCTATCGTCCATATAGTTAATATTATTGGAGTATTTTTAGCGCGCCTTCATAATTCCCTCAATTTATAGTAAAATATGGAATATAATATTACTATAAGAATAGTACTAGTGAATAATGTTATACCGCATAAACACACACGGTGTATACACACTACAATATTTGTATTTAATGATATTCCCGTTAGATATAAAGCTATATTTTACTTTATATTGTGATAAAATCCATATTTTTTTTAAGTTTTGATAAATAATAATCTTATTTATACGTCATAGACGCCATGTTATGAGAAGCAGCTTTAAGCCGTATCTTCTACCTTTTTCCTTCCTCTCTGTGCATCAGAGTGTCAAGTTTCACTCTTCAGAATATCCAAGTAATACCTGTACCGCCAAAGCAGTTACTTTGTCTGCACGTATTGGAACGACACAAAATATGGTATTATTTTATTAGAGGTCCGTAGCATTAGATGAAAACCATAATACCAAATTACGATTATAATTTTTTTTATTGCGCCATACAAAAAGAAGAAGAAGAAGCAGACTGTCACAAAGTGACAACTGACAGCAAATTTATAATTATTCCCTCGTTCAGACTTCAGCGTTCTTGAATCTCGTCCCGACTCCCGCTATAATCTAGTTCCCGGCTTTCTTGTCAACGACTAATTTGTTTCTTCTCTTGAAGTAAGTTTAAATAGTATAAAATGTGTGTTTTAAATTTAGAATTCGGTGTGATTTTGTAAAGTTTTGTAAGGGATGACGGTCCACTTATATATATAAGTGGACCGTCATCCCTTATAAAACTTTCCTAAACCTAAGTCGAGAAGTTATAACTTACATTTAAAAATACTGTAAAATATATTTATTATAATACCTTGTCATACTAATATATTTTGAAAACATTATAATCATAGTTTATTAACATGTAATAAAGTAAATAACACAGATTTCTGTCACTGCTTTAGTTTGTCTGTTCTTTTTTTTGTTTCATATTTCATAGCTATTATTGATCACACTTAATTCCTAAATAACTTCCTTTATTTATATTGCTACTTTGATTAGGTACTACTTGTTCCTGTATGTACCCCAAGAAATTGATTCCTTGGCAGTTGAAGGACGGACCTACATCATTAGGTCGGCTAATGAAAATTCACTGTTAGCTGTAATCAGTTGGATGGTTGGATTACTTAGGTCTGCCATCTGCCTAGGAATCAACTTCTCTAATAGTAAAATATACATACAGTACAGCCGTTACAATATTTGGCTTTGACAATTAATATAAAAATATGTTTGTTATAATGATCATACCCGATTAAAGAAATGAATTATTAGGTACTGATGTTTGTTTATTGTGCTATAATATTGTTATAGCCTTTCTATGTTTTCAGAATGCCGTTTAAAATAGTTGAAACTTTGAATGAACAACTTAACAGAAAGGAACTATGTGTTTGTCCGGCTTCATGGGAAAAAAGAGGCGTCTTGCGTTGGCCGAAAAAAAAAGGAAAAAAATTGTGCCGAAATGAAGAGGCAACTCCGGAAACCAACTGGACTAAAATAAATTGCATTGTAAAAAGGAGAAACATAGTGACCTATGAAAATGCAGACAAACAATTGACAAAAATGTTAAATTGTACAACAACAGAACAAGAAGCCACAGAAACCATACCGCAACCTACATTTTTGTCAAGCATTATTGAAAAAAATAATGAATTAAACAATTTCAACATATTAGCACAGCAGGTTTAATTTTGAAATAAGTTTAAATTTCTTTAAGCCCAGAAACTCATTTTTACATACTCACTACTCAGGTATAATGTTTGTCTTGATTCTTACACTGCTTTTGCTGAGCACTTATGTTTTTAGAGCTAGAGCTGTAGTTAACCTACCTTTACCTTAATTTTTTACTATTGACATTCTTACAGCCAAATGTTTTCCTTATTTTTAGGCATTAAATATTGGTTCTGCTACAGTATCGAACACAGCCTTACCACAGCCTTGGCCACACCTTATTAGAAAAAGCAACCAACTAGAAATATCACAACAGGTAAAAACTTTAAATTTTTGAAACCATGGAACTCTTCTTTTTACACACATTAATTTGTATAACTGAATCAGTTGAATAAGCATTTTTTGCTGTTCTGATAATCTTTACAATCTTCTAAATATATATAACTCATAGGTGACTGACTGACATAGTGATCTATCAACACACAACTCGAACCGCTGTACGGATTGGGCTGAAATTTGGCATTCAGGTATATGTTATGAGTTGTGACGTTAGCTTAGTCCGCTAAGAAAAGATTTTGATATATTCCACCCCTAAGGGGTTAAAATAGGAGATGAAAAATTGTATATAATAATACTTTTTAATGTGAGAGAAGCCGCATCCAAAAGGTGGTTAAAAACAAAATGTTATAATTATAAACATCTCTATAATTATAATTTTTGTCAGTTTCTGTATAATATTATGTCTTGCTATATTCATTGCAAGGCTATAACTTTTTTTTCTTCTTTTCTCCTTTTTTGACTTCAACAATAATGTTTTCCTTATTTTTAGACCTTAAGCCATGGTGCTGCTACAAAATTTAATCCACCAGAAGAAATCCCATTTGAAGAACCCTTATATGCATTTGCCATAGATGGGCCTGTAGCTACTGTGAACAGTAAAACCAATTCTGTTCCCATAGAAGATATAAACCCGCTAGATTTGAATAAACTTGTAACTAACCAAGCTGAACTATACAAAAATCAGGAAGCAATTTTGGAATTATTAAAAGATAACTTTAAAAAGTCATCAGAAAACCAGCAAAGCCTATTAATGGCCATTGCTCACATTTCGGTTAAATTTGATACTTTTATAACTGGACAGTGTGAACTACAAGTTACTAAACTAAGTTATGATGCGAAGAATAAACCTGACAATATGAGATTTAATTTAAAACCTATAAAAGATTTCGAAGAACTATTCCATTTAGAATCAATATTAAATGACAGGCAGACGAAAGAGGACTATAAAATGAGATATAGTATTGTATGCGAACCAGGAAAAGCTGAAAACTGTGCATACCAATTGGTTGATGTGTTTTTTACCCGAGAATTTCTAACCAAATGTTCTTGGTCAGGCTCTACAAGAGGTGAAGGCACAAAAGTATGTTTAAAACAGTTTAAAAATGTTTTACAACTGTTTTTTGAACTGATTTATGAATGTGACCGTACATACACTATTGCTGGTAATGAGAGGTTTTTCAAATCGGTTCTTAAAAACGCGACAAAGCGTTACAACTCTAAATTACAAAGATCATCGACTTGCAGAAATAGTCTCAAACGAAAGAGATTGGAAATTCCAGTGCAGAATTATAATAATGAATTGCCAGAAGAAGACATTTCCAAGACTGAATACCTTGTAAATGAAGAAAACCAAGAGAATATTCGTTTTGACGAACCTAATTACTCAGAAGAAAATGCTCAAATATTAGGCAATATTGCAACTAAAGTTTCACAACTTGGATGTTTCTGTTCGTTTCCCGATAAGAAAATGCCTTGAAAGACAATTTTATAATCATAATAGGTGTGTAAACTAAGTGATAATACTTTAGGGTGTGTATGATGTAAAAGTAGCAGCCCTGTTAGAATATGTTTTTCACAGGGAACTATATAAGGGATGTACATACACACCCTAAAGTATTATCACTTAGCTTTGTAATACCCTATGACGTAGGTTACACGATCAGTTTCTCATCAATTTGATCCATCAATCCGGTAAAGATTGACGGAAAACTGATCGTCTAACCCACAGATTAATAGACTGATCATTTTTTTAATATGTTATTTTTATAACCAGCAGTATTCCGCTTTAGCAGACTGATTCGTGTAACCTACGTCTATAATATTATTGTTCGTTATCATTAAGTTTAACTTGAATAATTATTGTTTGAATTCGTATACAGTTATTATCTGTATAACTTTATTTTCATATTTGTTACCTAGATTTGTATGGTTATTGAGATTTGTGAGTAAGTTATCACTATTTGTGGAATATATTTTGCTTTTGTTATTTCTTAGTTGTTTAAACCTTAGTTTCCCATACATTCCCATATTCAATAAATTTTAATGAACGTACGGGAAACTAAGGTTTAAAATTTGTATATTGTATAAACCTCAGTATATATATATATATATATATATATATATATATATATATATATATATATATATATATATATATATATATATATATATATATATATATATATATATATATATATATATATATATATATGAGAGACACACTAACGTGCAAATATTACTTAAATGTGTTTTAAATTTATTTCATACCATATTTTAAGTAATAATAGGACAATTTGCCAATAAAACAAGTTGATTATTTTCTAATACATTGTTTTATTTATATTTACCAGAACAATAAGGGTAATATAGGTACAGTATAACTTAAGGTTAATGATTACATCACATTTTTAGGAAAATTTCGTAAACTCTATTTCTCAACATTTTAGTACTGACTCAGGCATATTATTCGAATATTCGTTTTATTCGAATATTCGAGGATTTTATTATTCGAGTATTCGCCAAATTATTATAAAAATAGCATTCCCAATAATAATCAAAATCAAAATATTTATTTCTAAATAGGCTAACAAAGTTAACACTTTTAGAACGTCGGGTCAACATGAGGCCTACCATCGGTTCGGGAACTAACCCGGCGAGAAGAACCGGCGTAAGAAACTCGCACGGAGCCACCTTTTACCAAAAAGGTGGAAAATAACAATGATAGCTTAAACTAATTTACACTACTTAAGTATGCACTTAAGTAAGTAAGTAAAAAATGTGGTACATTTATTTAGAATCGACCTATGATCTGTCAGCTTTTTTAAAACAACTTTTTTAAATTTATTAATTGAAAGATTTTGGACGTTTTCTGGGATTTTATTGTATAGGCGTATACATTGACCTTTGAAAGATTTGCTTACTTCGCTCAGCCTGGTTATTGGTATATCTAGCTTGTGCTTATTCCTAGTGTTCCTGCAGTGAATGTCACTTTTTGTTTTAAAATTATTTACATTTTTTCTCACGTATAACACATTGTCCAAAATGTGTTGAGAGATTACGGTCAGAATTCTTATTTCTTTAAATTTTTCCCTGAGAGATTCAAAGGATGACATTTTATAAATAGATCGTATAGCTCGCTTCTGCAGCACAAATATTGTGTTAATATCAGCAGCACTTCCCCATAATAGAATGCCGTAAGACATTCTACTATGAAAATAACTATAATAAACTAATTTCGCCGTGTCTTCATCACAAAATTCTCTAATTTTGACTTTGATTGACTGCATATGCTGCGGAACTGAGCTTATCGGCCTTAGCTAGGAGCTAGGTTTGGCAATATGAGGACCCCACTGCAGTTTATAATCTAGTGTTACTCCTAAAAACACAGTAGTGTCAACAAGATTCATTTTCTCATCATTTAATAGCAAATTGATTTGCACTTGCTTAACATTTGGCAAGGTAAATCTTAAACATTTTGTTTTATTAGAATTTAAAAGTTTAAGTTCTTTACATTAAACCAACTAATTATTTTTGAGAGAGCACAATTTACCTCGTCATAATTCGACTGTTGTCGCTTCACTTTAAAAATAAGTGAAGTGTCATCAGCAAAAAGTACTATCTCGTTATCATTATCCTTAACTAGATAAGGTAAGTCATTTATATAGATGAGAAAAAGAAACGGACCCAAAATGGATCCCTGTGGGACACCTAATTCTATTTTAGTCCCAGTGGACCTTTTACTATTGACATCAAACATCAGTTTCGCTAAACCTTGATAAATGCCACAAATAATGGGACTTAATCGAGGAAATTCATGAATGCTGCATAGAATTGGCCAGAACTGTTGTTTTGAGCTTTTGTATATGGGCACTCCGTCTATGTTAATTAAAATGGATATATTATCGAGCGTATTTCCGTAAGTCTCTAAAATTTTCTCAATATAATTTTTAAAATTATTATTGTGCAATATGTACCTGGCTCAACTATCTTTATTTCGATATCTCTCGGAGTACACAGTAAGGAGCGTGGGTCTTGAGGCATTGCATTCGGCGTAAATTTATTTATAATTTTAAATAAATCTTTTAAAGATGCGTGACTGCAATTATGTTTGAGTGCCCATATTCTTACTTGCTCACGATAGCTCGATTTTCTAACATGATCCACATTATCAAGTTGTATATTATGTCCAGAATCGCTATCTGAGTAACTATAATTATATCTAGAAGGAAAAAAAAATATACGTAAACTTAAATATTAATATAAATCCATATATTCGAATTATTCGAATATTTTTGTTAAATATTCGAATTATTCGAATAGTAAATTTGTCGAATAATTACATTCCCTGGGCGCAATGGAGTCGCGGGCGTCATCTAGTTATGTAATAAGTAATAACATTGTTAATGGCATCCATACTTCCATAATAATTTACTAATTTTTACTAATTTTACTAATTAATAATTTACTAATACTAATTTACTATTTATTTACGATTCGGTACTAATTATTTTATTATATAAATGCGAAAGTGTGGCGGTCTGTCTGTATGACTGTCTGTCTGTTACCTCTTCACGCGCGAACTGATTTTGCTGAAATTTGGCATGGATGTAGGTACTTACTTTAGGTCCCGGGAAAGGACAAAGGATACTTTTTATCCTGAAAAAATGTACCGTTCTCGTTTCCGCGCGATAAACGAATTTTGGCGCAACTATCTAGTTATTACCTATATGAAACGGTACATTTTTCTGTGTAGGTATCCTATGTCCTTTCCCAGGACTCAAAGTAGGTATCTCTTTAAAAGGAATTATGGATGTATGAACTTGAAAATGTTTTCGATTAAATAACTTGCGACAATGATGGTAAAAAATAAATAAAAAACATACTTTTCCTCTGTAACCTTTCCGTTATTACTAATTTGAGAAGAAAAATCTACGGGCCCCTCTCTTATGGCGATTGAACTCGAACTTGGAGCATTGTTTTCATTTGTTTCCAAGAAATGCCTAAAAATATTATAAAATTAAGAGAGCTTTATACAACAGCTAAATTACTCTTAAGTAGTAGATTAAAATAAACTTACGTGAAATTTAATAATATTTTATCCACTGACTTTTCACATCCAGTTGTCTTTCCTAATTTCTGCATATTTTTATAAACTTAATGCACTTTGTTGCGATATCCACCCGTTCTTTGTTTATTCTTCCATTTTTTTAAATCCATTTTTATTTGAAACGGTCTCAAATATATTGTTATAAAATGTGATTTATGTAATGAAAGCAGTATGAAATCGAATGAGTAATCAGTACGCTAATATTACGCTACTGCTTCTATTGTAAAGACAATCGATCAAACTGCTACTTAAACCTGCGCAAAAGTGAAAATTATTTTTGCAATGAAACTCTTAACTGCAGAAAAGTGATAAAAAAAACCTTTTAAACTATTTCTTCAAGAAGTCTGCATTATCAGTCTTTATCCAGTTCTAAAGCGTACAGCTGCGGCAGTAGACCTATTTTTAGCTCTGTTTTAAATCTATAATCTCCAAATGGGTTGCAAAAAACTCGTTTTCAGCTTAGAGTGGCATTAGGTTCAGGTTTTACGACCCCTAGTGGTATTTTCAGTCTTAAAGAGTAACGGAAGCATTAGTAGAACTAGAAACTGCTTCAAGATTCCCTAAAGCGCCATAGTACAGCCAAAAGTTGCAACGTTGGCTGTTTTTATCACTTATGTGCTAGTTGGGTTTCTATCAAAAATGAGAAACATGACTGGTGAGACATGTTCAATACTCGAGGACGTGACATTTGGCTATTATATTAGTTGAAAAAAAAAAAAAAAACAATTGATCACTGAGTAAATGTAGCTTAAAGTTAAATAATTATTTACCAAGCATGGACACCGCGCGCGGGAGGGGTAGCGCGCGGCGCGGGGCGCACGCCGCGCCGGCCGCATAGTAATTTACTAAATGTCCATGAATCATGATTCATTTATTTAAAGGGAAATTTGGTCAAAAATTAAGTGAGTACCTAATTTTATTACATAATTATAATGAGAATCGAGTACCGAGTACTCTCTTTAAGTATTGATCATGTCTCACCAGTCATGCTGTATATCACAATAAAAAAAAATATCCAACATGACTGCTGTAAAATCCTTATTCAAATTACACTTTTACTGAATGGAGCAAAAGTAAATCAAATATCCCATCCAAGTTAAGCCGTTGGAAAAACAAGCAATCGCCAGCTTGCGCGTGCTTAAATCAAACAACGTTTCCTATGCCCTATAAAAATACACAATGAAAAACTTGTAGGGCTGCCGCATACCGTGTTCGTCTAGATATAGAGTACGAACTCAAAAAGCGTTCATAAACAACAAAGCTTTCACTTTCCAAAAATGGACTGAACCGATTTTGGAGAATTTTATCATTATAATGCTACATTCCCATTACATGAACGCGACTTCTACCGTGATTGATGAAAAATAGCCTTCATGTAATGGGCATATAGCCTTCTGATGGTAAACATTTCTAGAATCAGCTCAGTCCATTTTTGTGTGAGGCAGAATTAATTATAAAAATATGTATTATATGACGTATTAATTTTAATAATATTACTACAGTATAATAGTAGTTTTAGGACAACAATGTTTCGTAATATGAATTCATAAAGATATGGAGTTTATATTATTAGATATATTTTTACATCAACCAGAACTAAATTAAATTGTAAGCTAGACAAGATACTATCACATCCCTTAACATTCATTTACGAAAGAAAGTTAAATGTAATTAGATTCTAACTTAATAAATTGAATAATCCGACGATTAAGCTGACAAGTCGCTGAGTTATGGCGCTGAATAATTCATAACGTAATAATAATATGAATAATGAATGAACAAATACCTAATTCTGTTAATATAAAGTTAAACACGGTAAACGCAACAATAGGCTACTTGACCTACTTTTTTTCTTCATGCTAAACGCTTCTTAATCATTCATTTTCACCAAAAAAACTAATATTTTAATATTTTAAGAAGTAGAAACCCATAAAAATGTTGATTGAAAAATATGCCTTTTAAATAGCGCCGAAAACACTGTCCGCCATAGTGTGACGTCATATTTTTTGTATTTTATACTTTCTTTATTGAAAAAAAAATATGTGCTAAACGTACGTGTCTAACAGTGCCAAAAAATTAGAAAAGAATTTAGAAATCATTTGTAATGTTGAAAACTTTTGGAGAAAAGTTTTGGCCATTTCATATCCCAACTACAATAAATGGAGATAATATATAAAACTGATGTTTTATTTGAATTATTCATGAAAATATATTTTTCAAATCTTTCTAGGCTTATTCTTATTATTTATGTACAAATAAACTTACATTTATCGAGCGCGATAAATAAAAGATATTAAATTACTAGTGTGATGACGTCACATCCAAATCGGAAGTATCGCAAAAGCGTTTTCGTCAGTACAAATTAAAAAATATAAAATCATATTTTCAAATCGACTTTATTTATCAATCATAAGCTTTTATTTGATGATAAGGGTGAAATACGGTTTCCTAGGCCAAGTTCTACTAGAAATATGCATTTGTATTGTGAAATTGAATATAGGTCAAGTAGCCTATTTATGGAACAAAGAATGCTAAATGTCCATGTGTACTAAAAGCAAATAATAGATAATTCACAATCTAAAATCCAACGTAATATTGACAAGCATTGAATATAATCTCTAAGATTAAATAAAGTATCTAAGATTTGTCAAAAATTTATAGTATTCCAAGTTCTCAAAAATCTTTAAATGTTCATTTTAAACAAAAATTCAGAACAAAATATTCAAAAAAGCTATCAAGAGTCAACCCTGCGCGATCGAGCTGTCCTCACCATATGCTCGATTTAAAATCCGAACGAAACAATTACGTCACTCCAATATGTCTGTCTAGCCATAAACAGTAGTAGGATACAGATTCTGTGCTTTATTGAATTCATAATATAAATTAAAACAAACATATTTGTTAGTCCTCCAAATATTGAACCATTAATCTTATTACTGCTTTCATTTATATTTTCGTCCTACGGAAGCATCGATGAGCCATCTTGTTTGAAGATATAAAAAACCTATTTAGTATGATTAGTATGAGGCGTTTCGTCACGCTACATATCAATATTAGTTATATCAATGTCAGTCACATCATACTTTTGATGACACCAACTAGGGACATTTGTTTAAATTTCAAACTTGCGGTAGTCGCTAGTGTTGTTTGAAATTTAAATAAATGTCCCTTGTTAACGCGACTGATTAAAGGCGCCGTTATAACAAGAGACCAAGTCAGAGGGGTGAGCAAGAGTTTCTGTATGCTACGTATTCGTAACGTTATCAAAATTTTCAGACAAACATTTTCGACTACTTTACGATTACTATGTCTACAGGAACTCAGTTTAATTATCGTAACTATGTCTACAAGAAAAATTGTACCGGAGAATTTTGTTTGATTTAGACGAATAATTATACGAACTTAGAATGATCGTTAACGTCAAGTTCTAAAATTGAAACAAAAAATAATTAATTCCAAAAAATTAAGTAGACAAAAAGTACAAACTGCTTAGAAGCCAAAGCACCTCATCACACAGCAAATAAAAAAAAAAGTCCTACAATATTGTTTTTAATTTAACTTACAGCAAAAATTTGGTTACACCTATAACTTCCCACTACAATACGACTGCGGACAAAACGACCGACAGTCGATCAACAAATTGTCAATTGATCCGGCGATACGGGCCGGACCCATGGGATCGGGGACACCGGACAGTGAAACAAACTGAATTGAATAATAGAATAACTACATCCAATCTAAGCACCTGTTTGAATATCAAAACCCCAATGCCCCAATCGTTCTGTGAGTGTAGTTTGTACAAAATCAATATTCATTTTGTGAAACTAAAACAATATTATGGTAAAGTTCAACGTATTTCTTGTATAGAAATTACAGATGGTTTATTAAAAATAAGGATTAACGATTATGGAGACGGACGGTACATAAAAATATTTACTAACATTGAAGAAGTTAATCAATCAAATAGCTGAGCAAGCGTTAAAACCAAAGACGTCGGCCTCAAATGTCTAGTTCTAACACAAACAATGATTATGCAGTTTTTAAAACGAATGATGTAAATTATAAATGCAAACTAATTAATTACATTTAAAATGCAACGACGCGGCATAAAAAGGTTCTTGAACCTGCAATTAAAATAAATAATGTTGTGTAAAATCTGAAAAATAAAACCTCTGTATTTCCCAGCAACAAATTGTGCTAAGCAAACTTTAGGGCTTGTGTACACGAATGTAAAATTTTATCTGTTTTTAAAACAGGATAAATTGAAAGGAAAGTAATGACTTTCGCAGTCTATGTAGGTATTAAATGTATTTTGGAACATTTGGGAGTCTCAAGAATTCCAGCCTACATTGCTGATCCGGCTTAAGTTAATGAATCAAAAAATGAAAATAAATTCATCACAATGGCTCAAAAGTCGGATACCAATTTTAGGCTATATGGTTATTTTTGTAGTCAAATTACATTTTTTATCTTTTTATTAGTATGAACCATATTAATTTAAGCAATAAGTATACAAAACTTTTGAAAACTATTATACGACGCTTACCACAAATTGATAAACCGAGCTCTTATTACAAGATGCTGCCATTTAAAGAGGCATCTAGAGCGTTATTACTTTATTAATATTCTCCAGTTTATTAACAAAGAAGTAATTAAAAATTTAAGGAATTTACAGAAGCTTTTAAAATTCTCGAGAATATATTATCGGTGTCGCTGATTTGGAATGTTTAGACTCTGGATGACTTCGTTATTTAAGATTTTATCTCGATTTAATTTTCAATAATAATATTTATTAGGCAGATTAAAATTCACACTTAGCAAAAATAATGAAAAATTAAGAGTGCGTATTATTACCGTTAAGAGTTCAACGGAAAATAATAAGGGAACTTTTGAGTAATCTCTTTGTTGAATGGGAATCCATTAAATGTGTGGTTTACACGACCCGCGCCGGGAAGAATTACAAATAGCCGAACCCCGAGTGACAAATAGTTCCGCCACACTCCACGCGTGGGAGTATCGGTGGCCAATACGAAAGGATCCGGCTTATAGTTCGCAATTTATTTGAAACTCGCCGAGCTTGTAGATTTATATCTGAGTTAGATCGGTGCCTCACGCGAGTTATACAGAAAGCAATTTCAGATTCGACCGCCCCCGAGCGCCTCGCGACTTCCTAAGCGATCCGCACGTTTATAAACTTCGGGCAAATTTTCCGTCCCATTTGCACATGCAATATGTATAAGTTGAGGGAGCGGTTCCCATGGCACAGCGATACTAGATAATGCATCAGCGAGTGCGCCCATTAACCCAGCAATTAGAGCAATTGTCGTTAATTTGTTGCATCGCGTCGACGGCGAGGTAAACACTGCGACTAAATCATTCATCGACGCTCAATCATCGCCCATCCGATTCCAATAAATGCCCAAATTCCCTAATTGTTTCACCGTTATTGGTTTAAAGCTGCGAGCATCGCGTCTACACAACTTTTGTAATAATTTTGCGAGCTCATAATTAACGACTACACGAGGAATTCGGAGCGCCTTAACAATGTGGATTGCGAAAATAAATTGTCAAGAAGTAGACAACTTCATCCCGAGCATTATAAATCCTCATTATACAACGGGGATGTAAGTCAATTACCATTATTTTGTAGATTTAAAACGACGATATGGAGACAAGTTGCGACAGATACAATTTAAATATACAATGAAGAACATTTAATGACCATCACCGCAGCGAGAATAATGTATTAGATAGAGCAAATGTAGTTTTTATCACAGCTTTTAAAACACTTAAAGAGGTTTTATTTCTTTTTTTACATCACATTGCATTTGCAGTAGTTAAACAACTTTATTTTTATTAATAGCTTTATTATATAAAACACATAATATAGAAATATATTTAGCAAACTCTTGTAAGATTTAGATAAACTGCAAATAATATTGAAATAAAAAAAAAATGAAATAATCAATAAACTGAAACGAGACCGAAGAATCGAAGATAGAAACAATTTAAATGATAATTAATGGCTGACAGCAATACATAATATTTTCTTCCCCTATCGCGCAGCTGGGTAAAAATAGACTTTATTCAATGTGTATAAAATTAACGAACGATAAGAGTGCATACAAAACCGTTTTCTTAAATGATAAGTCCATCTGACTCGTGCATTTAAATTGTTGTCATTATTTAAGTACCTGTTGATTAAAGATAAAACGAAGCACCTCTTGACTTTTATTGTGATAAGATATAAAGCACTGTGAATCACACAGTGCTTTGTGATCAATTTGAAATGTCCGTTGCATGGCACAGATCGTGAATGGTAATAAACGATGAGATTAAATGATTTTAATCTTTACTAATATAATATTATAATTCTGAAGAGTTTGTTTGTTTGGTTTGTTTGAATGCGCTAATATCAGGAACTACTGGTCCGATTTGAAAAATTCTTTCAGTGTTAGATAGTTCATTTATCGAGGAAAGCTATAGGCTATATTTTATCACGCTAAGACTAATAGGAGCGAAGAAATAGAGGAAAATGTGGAAAAAACGGGGGGAAATTATTTGAAAGGGCTTATTTGAACGCGCTAATCTCAGGAACTACTGGTCCGATTTGAAAAATTCTTTCAGTGTTAGATAGACCATTTATCGAGGAAGGCTATAGACTATATTTTATCACGCTAAGACTAATCGGAGCGAAGAAATAGAGGAAAATGAGGAAAAGACTGGGGAAATTATTTGAAAGGCCTTATCTCACGAACTACTGGAGCAATTTTTATGTTATTTGGCACAGATAAGAAGTAGACCACGTAAAGGATCATAGGCTATTTTTTGTGGACTAATTTGTCTGTGAAATATCTAATTTACGCCGTAGGTGCCAAGTGGGCGAAGCCGCGGGGAACGTCTAGTTCTTAATTTTATAGTAATAATTTTATGATTTTTTTGGAAAATATGAGAAAAGTTTTGGTATGAATGAAAATTTACAAACGATAATGCAATCACAAAATAAAGTTATCAATTATCATATAATGTAGCAGCACCCATATTTTGTTTTTCAGAAAAACTGCACTGAGGCGAGCTACAGAGATAGATATACAAGGTGTAACAAAACTAAGTGATAATACTTTAGGGTGTGTACGTGTTCCTTATAGAGAGTTCATTGTGAAAGTAGCAGCGCTGAAAGACCAATTATTTTTTTTCACTTTTGTATGGGGAAACTTGAGACGCTGCGGGGGCGCTTGCTCATACAAAAGTGAAAAAAAAATTAGACTTTCAGTACTGCTACTTTCACAGTGAACTCTCTACAAGGAACACATACACACCCTAAAGTATTATCACTTAGTTTTGTTACACCCTGTAGATCCTAAGTTTTAGCATTACTTAAGGGCCCTGCACTTAAAAAAAAAACAATCAATAAATAGAGTATTGCAGCAGGTTACAGGTCATAGGAGAAACATTGTAACAGGCAACATACACTGATGCGATCTGAACATACTACACGAGATAAGATTGATAACAATCGAACACAAAGAAGATAACAATACAGAATGTAATGTGGGAACGGTTCTAATAAATCTTTAAACCCTGTCCAGGGTTGTTGGACGTTCCTCATATATGTTAAAAGTTTTTTTTTTCTTTTTTTTACTTATATAAAAGCAGCAGACGGATCAAAAGCCTGATCGGAAGCTGTTGTAAGCCGCTCATAGACCTCTTGTAAAGAAATTTGAAATATCCATATCCGTACTAATATTATAAATGCGAAATAGTCTTTCTGTCTGTTACCACTTCACGCCCAAACCGCTGAATTGATTTAGCCGAAATTTAATATGGAGATACTTTGCGCCCCGGGAAAGGACATCTAGGATACTTTTTGTCCCGGAAAAATTTTCGGTTCCCGCGCGGTCATCTAGTTATTTATATTTGCTCATTTTTTCAGCTGGCTAGTGACAACCCTAGCCCTATTGGGTTTCAATGCTAAAACTGAAAGCACTATTAGATGTTACGGTGGGTTATCAGAACGATCAATATAGGAACATAGAGCGCTCGTTCGAAAAACAATTTACTACAAATAGCGTGGTTCTTTTTCATCGGTTTTCGTGATACCCATTCATTTATAGAATTAATTGCAGTCCGCGACGAGTAAAAAAATCTTTATAACCCAAAAATATTTCGGCAATTAGGGGTTCCAAAGCTTAAAGTGCAAATCCTGAAGCATTTAGTAATGCTTGACGCTACTGCATACTTGGCATATCTGATAAGTAGTAAGTAGAGGCATAAACAGAATGATAAGAAGTATTTATATTGGAATTCAAACGGATTTTCAACGCTAGAACAAAATCCGTTAGGAACACCAACATACAACATTGCTTATTCCAACCGCATAAAAAATATATTAAAACGGTAGTAGGTACTGCGAGCTCAAAATTGACACTTTAAATTCTCGTCAAATTCGATTGTGGTGTAAATATTTGATGGGAACGGGAAGTGGTTCGTTCCGGCGCACAGACGAACATACAAACAACCTTTAATTGTATATAGACATACATAGGCTTCCTCTATAATATGGCAGGGGATGTTTTGGGCATCAGATTGCATTTAATTTTGGAGTTAGCCATATTTCTCTCTTGGAATTATTGAAAAATACTTAATCTGATATTTAGTTATATTCTACGCCCAAATCTGACGTACGTACCAGAATTTAATATGAGAAATGAAATCCAAATTTACCGTCGCATAAGATTTTAATATTATATTTTAGCAGGCGTGTACTAAGAGCTTATGTACGAACAAGAATAACAAACTCTTCATACCTTTCAACAGCCGTCGTTTTTTCTCTAATGTAAACTTTACAGTAACTTACACATTTAATAAACCTTATCGTAGCAATTTTATCTAATTTTAACAGTCCGGTATCTGCACAAAAGTTCATCGCACGGTTTAGTGGTCGTCCGTGCATTATCACAACTAATAAAGTTATTAATTTGTGTCCCGCGCGATGATGTAACTCATTTGTGTTCGTCTTGATGTTCTACATTATTTAACTTAATCGTTATTATGCTGCGAATTGTGTTGCATTCTCTCCATGTTGGCCGATAATGATCAAAATATATGTATACATCTACATCACTAACGTTTAGAGGAACATATTTGTCTTGAATTGAGAGATGCTCACTCGCTCTCTTGCTTTTAACGAATTTCTTAGATATTAATTCATTTCAGTCTTACCACATCTATCCACGATCGTCACGAAAGCTTAAATTTTACTACATGTTCCAAATATGTACATTCATTCATTTACACGCAATCATCAAAATGTCGCATCGCTAAAAGTGTTCGTATTTCAAACGAAAGTCCATTCCAAATCCAAATACACTTTCATTTTGTAAAAACATTTTACACGTCACATATTGATTTTAAATTTTAATTCACGTATATTGTGTTGGGAATTTTGTTAACGTGCGCTTTAATGGAATCGAAAGCGGGAGGCGGAAATGACAACATTTTTTGTGGTAAATTTGTCCCGGCTTTTACAAAAAGTCTGTTTTCTCCGTTTTCACGGAAGCTTTTAACTTTTTCGAACCTTGTTGTGGGTTTTGGTGATTATCTTATCGGGATCAATTAATTTACGGAGGAGCGGCTCACTTGCGCTGGCCCTGGCTATAGTTCTCTCCTCATCTCTCTCAATTTTCATATGCTTGAAAGAGATGGCGTAATATTTTGACAACGCGCAACAGTTCAGACTTATGCAAAATATTGTCTTAAATTGAGATTTAAACTCTTACCTCCCAAAAACTAGCTGAGAAGAATCAGATTTTTTTTTATTGTTTTAATTCTAGCCGTCTGTAGGCCTTCCACCGATATCCTTTGTTTGTCTAATAATATAATTTGTATCAATTAGTATTTAATTTTTGCCGCTCTAGTTCCTGTCCATTACTCCATTAGACTTTTTCTCTCAGAGCTATTTTAGATATTATCCTTTTTGCATTTGCAAATAAAACAAAAGTATAATCATGATGATGACAGGCAGACTGATTCCCCCCGGGATTTGATGCAAATGAGTTATTTTCAGATTGACTCGTGACAAACGATCGTTCTGATTACATTCGCGACGACAAGTTATATTGTGTGCCCGTGGAACAGTGACTTGTTCGTGTTTTATTATTTACTTAACTAACTTTATTTAGCAAATTAATTTATTTGCTTCAAATATTGCTAGGTTTATTTATAAAATTACTAGTTAATATAACTTTTTTTTCGAAACTACTAGCTTATGGTCGCAGCTTCAGTTTGTTTTTTTTTTTTGTTTTTAGGCTGACTCCTGTTAACACGTTGAGCG
The DNA here is from genome assembly GCA_905187585.1 of Cyaniris semiargus. Taxonomy (NCBI): domain Eukaryota; kingdom Metazoa; phylum Arthropoda; class Insecta; order Lepidoptera; family Lycaenidae; genus Cyaniris; species Cyaniris semiargus. The sequence continues at coordinate 6,125,722 of LR994554.1, read as the reverse complement.
CCATGTGTATCCATTTGGAAACACAAAGTGCCACCTCTTGAGGCCACGTGTATCTTTTTGGAAACACAGGCAGTGCTTCATTGCGAGGCCAGTGTTTCCAACAGGATACACATTTTAGTACATTTTATAATGGAAACTGATTCGTCTGGCCTCCACGGTCATTTCAGTCCGAGTGGGTTCTCTGTCCAACTTACAGGTCGAAAATTATGGTAAAAATTAAAAACATAAATTCTAACAAAAAATACTTTTTTTCTTTTTAATTATAATGGTTTTTTAACATGCAAAATGAATAAAAATTAGCAAATTTTATAAGAAATTTTTAAAAAAATTTTAAATTAAAAAAAAAACTAAAAAAGACACAAAACTTTTTCAGAGGCCTTGTGTATATTTTTGGCACACAAGGAAAACGGGGGAAAATCAAGGAAAATACTGTTTTATTTTACCGCAATAACTATACCAGAGCACATTATAAAATGATTTAACAAAAAAAATATGTCCAAAGAAATGAAAAACACTGTCTTTGAGCTTGGTGATCAACGTGTTAAATACGCGTTATTTTATGCGTCTAATAAAACATCAGCTGCGCTTTCGCCACATAAATTTTTCTAATGAACAGGAAAACTTATTATAATTATGAACGACTTTTCGTGTATAAATCCAAACCTCAGTCACACCAGAGAATTTATTGCTTAAGGAGACAAATTATTTTGGAAGCGATCTAGTGCTAAACGATTGTATCTGATCACACAAAAAGTTAAACCACCGTTATAAAGTTGTAACACGAGCCAGAATTAGATAAAAGCCTGTAATATCTGTCACCCGGCTATAGTTTAGAGTCTATCTATAAGTTTCTTTAGACACAATTCACTTTTGTTCTTCATGACAAATACATAAGGATCAATTTCATGTAAACACTTCGAGGTAAAAAAATTCCGAACGAGCCCTATGCGCGTAGGGTTGTCAGGTCGCCAAACTTAATAGCCGGACAAGTAAGTAAGCCAACAACGGAAAGTATAAAAGTCGGACACCTAGCCTGGACTTGGTACCTCAAATCTGAGTTAGGTTCAAGATTTCTGTATAATAAGACTCTGAGTTAGGTTCAAGATTTCTGTATAATAAGACAGAAAAAAAACAGGCGTAGAGCTTTACAAAATCCGGGACTATTTTTAATTTTGGGCGGAAAGTAAAAAACCTATGTCCGGCTTTATCAGGCTGGCAAGTTGGCAACCTTGTGCGAATCAAAAATATTTCAACTCTAACTGGACCCTTACGCCAACTACATAAGGTTCATTTTCAACGTAAAACAAGCGGTATGTGATGAAATCGGATCAGATTCGTGCCTTGGATTCTTATCGTTCCACCTTCCACCTAAATCAGTTTAAGGCGGGCTGAAACCCCACTTTGTTATTTCTTGATACCCGATTTACCTAGTTCCAATATAATAACGAAATGTAAAAAAATATGAGATATAGAGCACAATATTTAAAAGGGCTTAAAACAAAAACATTTTAATAAAAAATATGAATACTTTCGCTGTAATTAATTTACAAACTCACCTCCGACAAAACTCTTTGTCATCGAAATATAAGTATTAACAAGAATAACTTACATTTTATTTTAATAAATTGTTAATGAATCTATTTTAAAAAGGTCGGAACCGAATAATCTTTTTTCTTAATATTTATTTAGAAAGATATTTAAAAAAACACATGAAAAATAGAGAAGATCCGCCCCTAGAAACTACAATTTTATGCTTAGCTAAAATGAATCTTATTGCGATGCGTACACGCTAGGTCTTTGGTTGTGTGCAGGGTTATCGTTTGGAATTGAGATAAGTCCTCGCCTTAATGGTCATTCCCCCATCGTCTCCAGACTCGGAGACTATCGAGGCACGTTCGACAGTATTTAGTGAGATTACAGTCACGCTTCATAAATCTCAACTTTTAATGCCAGAACATAGCTCTTACGTCGTCAACGGACGTCGTGGACGTCGTGGAACGGTGCGGTAACGTGGCACGGTATGTTGACGTGACGTGAAAATTCACGTCAACGTAACGCGAAAATGCACGTCACGGTGTAGCAACATTTTACGTCTTTTTAGGGTTCCGTAGCCAAATGGCAAAAAACGGAACCCTTATAGATTCGTCATGTCTGTCTGTCTGTCTGTCTGTCCGTCCGTATGTCACAGCCACTTTTCTCCGAAACTATAAGAGCTATACTATTGAAACTTGGTAAGTAGATGTACTCGTAGTCTGTGAACCGCATTAAGATTTTGATACAAAAATGGAAAAATTATAATAAATTTTAGGGGTCCCCATAGGTACAACTGAAACAAAAAAAAAATGTGTGGGGTATCTATAGATAGGTCTTCAAAAATCATATTGAGGTTTCAAATATCATTTTTTTCTAACCTGAATAGTTTGCGAGAGAGACTCTTCCAAAGTGCTTAAATGTGTGTATCCCCCTCTTACTTCTAAAGTAGGGACATGATAAGTCTAAAAAAAATATATGATGTACTTTACTATAAAAAACTACCAACGAAAATTGGTTTGAACGAAATCTGGCAAGTAGTTGTTTTAATTTTTTATATTTAAATTTAAAAAAAATTCATCTAACCTATGCGTGTGGGGTATCTATGGATAGATCTTCAAAAATCATATTGAGGTCTCTAATATTATTTTTTTCTAACCTGAATAGTTCGCGAGAGAGACTTTTCCAAAGTGGTAAAATGTGTGTCGTCCCCCCCCCCCCCCCCCCCCCCCCCCCCCACTCTAACTTCTAAAGCAGGGGCATGATAAGTCAAAAAAATATATTATGTACTTTACTATAAAAACTACCAACGGAAATTGGTTTGAACGAAATCTAGCAAGTAGTTTTTTTTATACGTCATAAATGGTAAACTTAATTTAACTTTTATTAAATCAACTGAGATATAAAAATAAATCAAAAACCTTTAAATTTCATAAAAATAAACCTTATTGCTGCTGCGGAACCCTTCATGGGCGTGTCCAACTCGCACTTGGCCGGTTTATTTTTTCTTAAATCCCTCTCTCCGTCTTCTTAACAATAGCAGAAGCAGAATACGTATTGTGTGGTCCATATCTCTCAGTGAAGAATGTAGCAGTTTTACAAGGCATGGTGACGTACAATGTTGCTACATCGTGACGTGCATTTTCACGTTACATTGACGTAAATTTTCACGTCACGACAACGTATCGTGCCACGTTACCGCACCGTTCCACGTTGACGACGTCGTGACGTGGACATGTGGACAGGCCCTAACGGCCGCCCTCGGAGAAATTTATTGAATACTTTACTATATTGTAATGAAGACTGAAGAGTTTTATAAAATTTAAGTTATCAGTGATTAAATGTCTCTGAGTGTAGCAGCTAAGGTTTAAAGTCGCAAGTATCATACGGCTTTACTCTTATAATTCTTGTGTTGTGAAAACAGTTCTATACTTTGTTGCAATTTATTTTGATCGGAAATAACGAGACAAAAAGAGCCTGGTATAGTCGACCTGCGGTCAGTGTGACCAGATTCGATCAGCCCTAGTTACCCGTAGATACATGGACTTTGAAACGACGACTAAATCCAAGTCAAAAATATCAATCAGTAAAAAAACTAATTTATTCAGCTGACACAATTTATGATATACCCTCATTTATTTCCCTTGAAAAGTCAATAGAAACCTCATTACGGCGGTTGAATAAGCATAAAGTACGTCAAACGTAATAATCTGACACCGGCGGGGAAATCCCATAACCAATATCAATCCCGTTTCGGAGGGAATCCGTTTTTAAAATAAAAGTAATAACTTTGAGGGGAATCGGTTTGGATTTCACTTCGGAGACCTCCGCGTTACCGTCGCCTATCAACGGAATGAGATTTTCTCATAGATGAATATCGAAACATTAGGCTCGATTTATATATATGCGTCCGCGAGAACGAGCGGAGTTTGGGCCGCTACACCGTGAGATCACAAGCAACTGTGTGAAAATAGCAGCCATTTAAATAAATTTTATTATTTAATTACGAGTACTTACAATATAAAGTTTGAAATATTTTAAATTAATACTCGCGCGTTGCAGCACATACAAAACTAGCACATAAATCTCCCATATGTAAATGTACGTAGGTTTTACTGCAGCACGCTTGATGAATTGACCAATATGCTGGCGATACTTCACAGGGGCCGCCATTTTAAACGACGCCGGACCACAAAATGGCCGCGTCCGTGTCATCGCTGCGTCAGCGAAATGAACATTTCGTGACAGGCAACCAAAAATTCAATGGCACATATTTACTTTTTGGGATATAAAATTGTTCCATCGCAACGGGCAGTAGATACAGATTCACAGACACGCCGATTGTCTTATTAATCTATTTATGGTTTCATTTCATCAACCTACTAGATGATGCCCGCAACTCCGTTGGGCCAAAATCCGTTTATCGCGCGGGAACCGTATATTTTTCGGGGATAAAAAGTATCCTATGTCCTTTCACGGGACTCAAAGTATCAAAATCGGTTCAGCGGTTTGGGCGTGAAGAGGTAACAGACAGACAGACAGACACACATTCGCATTTATAATATTAGTACTTTACTGGATTTAAAATATTGAGAATTTTCGAGGTTCTATTCTCGGATTAGATGTTGAATATCGAAAGGGTCTTCGTCTGAAATCTTCCAATCCGCCACAACTCACAAGACATCGTGACGCCGCGCTTGATAATTCCAGTTAAGTTATGATGAAGCGATAATCGCGCATCTAGGGCTGCCGATATCCTTATAAATAAAAATTCATTTTAAATATTGTTACTCTCGCTAAAATTCGAGAGCGGCTGAACAAGTTTGGCTAACTTGAGTCTTGAAATATTCGTGGAAGTCCAGGTTTATATTAGAAAGGAAGTTCACCGGTTCATCTAGTATTCATAAATATTTTTAAAAAAAATCTATTTATTGTTGTAAATTAATTTAATAGCTGTTGCATCAATGATGACGATAAAACTAGCACTTATTTAGATTTTTACCTGAATGCAGCATTACTCGGAACAAAAATTTACTTATTCCATTGTGTATAACCCAATACAGTATTTACCTATTATTTACCTGCCCTAAATGCTGAATATAGAACGTTTACAAATAGACTCCGAATCGGTACAAGATCCAGATCGATATAAGTTGTTGATCGTTAAATACGATTTACTACACCACACCGACTCTACAATCGAGCGTGGTGTGTGTTAACATAAAACATTATTCTTTACGCAAAACTCAAATGTTTCTTCTAACAACACGTAAGAAAGCCAATCTAATTACACATTATTTTGTTGGATGCCAAACTATGTTTTTTTTTTGTACGTCAGAGTATACAAATTATGATGCTTTATTTAAGCCTGGTTTCTAGGGTTTTTTGAGAAGAATGTGGGTATGCAACTGTTTTTTTTTTACAATAACTGTCAATTGGCAACCCTGTCAACAGATAGTCAGCACCGAACTCGTTAACGGAGCCCGCCAATCGGCCGGCGCTGTGACCAACTTAAATTAGTATTTCTGACGGTAAAACTACTCCCCAACTACATTAACGCCGATGTAACTGTCAAACTTTAAGTGCCCACTCAGACTGCCCAATTGAATCATATCAATTAATACATACAGAGGTCCGTTTATAATAAACTAGATGACGATGAACTCCGTTGATATTCGTTTATCTCGCGGGAACCATACGTTTCAGGATGAAAAGTATCCTATGTCCTTTCCCGGGACTCAGAGTATCTCCTTACCAAATTTCGGCAAAATCGGTTCAGCGGTTTGGGCGTGAAGAGGTTTCAGACACACACATTTTCGCATTTATAACATTGGTCTGGATAACTTCCGGGTTAAATAAAATAGTGAGCACTCTTACCAACTCCCTGAGGATTCCATCATCAGAACAGCACTAAGCGATCGTACATCCCATAAGGGCATTCCTTACAGCTTTGAAACTTAATTCTTAAACATATCCGGTATATATTGAAATTCCCTATGAGCTTACTGAATGTTTAATAATTTATAAATACCTAACTAGAGGACGCCCGCAACTCTGTTGCGCCAAAATTAGTTTATCGCGCGAGAACCGTACATTTTTCCGGGATAAAAATGTCCTTTCCCGGGACCTAAAGTATCTCCATACCAAATGTCAGCAAAATCGGTTTAGCGGTTTGGGCGTGAAGAGGTAACAGACAGACAGACAGACAAACACACTTTCACATTTACAATATTAGTATGGAATTATGGATAGACCAATGCCCGGTTTCTCAGGTTTTGACAGTTTACTAATCACAAGCGCCTTTGATTGGCTAACGTCAAAACGTGAACTAATCAACATCGTTATTGAAAACCTTAAAACAACAATCAAGCATAAATAAAACCGTTATATAGCTTCTAAGCTACAGCTTATATCACCTGCGCCTCCATAAAGAATCGCAACAAAAATAATCACAAATTCTTCGCATCTAGCCCTAGCACAATGTAAAGTTTACACAGTATCACAAAATCTGTTTACCCAAAGTATTAAGTGAACCTATAACAATGGGTCTTTTCTTGCGCTACAATACAGAGCTGTGCAAGCTATTATAATATTAACGGCTCTGGCCTTAAAAGCTATTGTCGCTGGTATGATCGGCTGAATAATTTCGTCGATTTATTCGTCAAACTCGCCGTTCTACTCGGTGGGAGGTCCCGGTGGAAACAGCTAGTAAATTAATAGACAACGAGCCAGCTGATCCAAACACATTCATTCCCTCAGTCAAACGGTATTGAGACGTTTAGTTTTGCCTTTCTAGTAGAACCAATGAAATAGTTTCCAAGTTTAGAAACTTCAGTATGAAAGTTCCAGAGCTGAATTAGTGTTGCTTTCTACAGGTTGAAATGACAAGTAGGAAGTAAAATCCATACTAATATTGTAAAGAAGAAATAACACTGCCTATGTTTTTGTTTGAAACCTTTTCAGGCTTAAACCGCTAAAGGTGCGGGCAACGTCTAGACTCTAGTGTGAAGGCAATTTTATTGCCTTGATTTTCGCAAATTTTAGCATAAAATATCTTTTTTATCCTTCAATAGAGCATTATTGGATCGCACTCCGGTCGCAAGTCTGTCGGAAGCCTCGTTCTATAATCCTATTATACAAGTCGCCGCACTGTCTTAAGTTTCTTTAATAATTCATATACAATATAATATGATATAGATAAGATGCTACTTTGAATATCATCACAAAGTAAGGAATACACAGTAGACCATCTTTATACTAAAGCGTTTGAATCGGGCGCATGCACACTTTAGCGAGATTTCGGATAGCTTGAAGTAGAAAATTGTTATGCTACGTTTCTACGCTTGCCGAGGCTTGGCAAGCGTCCACAAGGCACAAGCGTCCACAAATCTCGCTTGGAATTTGGAACTCGTTAACACGCTTGTGAATGCGTCAGTGTATTACGTACATCCAAGCATGGCGGACACCGAACTTGTGTCGGCTATTACCATCTTTGGGGTTCCAGATACATTTTTCGGTTTGGTAATATTCCTAAAACGATAAACTCTCTTTGTTCGACCACCTACTCATTTTTGAGTCAGAACTAGACGTGAATTCGTCGCGAGATCACAGCGGCTACTAAGCGCGCGCCAACGTGTGAACGCGTCGCAAGCGCTTGCCGCAAACGCCCTTTGATCTGTGTCCAAAAACCGACACTACTCCGGATCGGATACAAGCATCCGCAAGCTCACGCAAGCCAAGCCAGATACTCTCTTTACACGTTTGTGCTTGTGGACGCTTGCCAAGCCTCGGAAAGCGTAGAAACGTACCATAAAATGAAACAGTACCACTGGCAGGCACGTATTTTTAGGGTTCCGTACCCAAAGGGTAAAAACGGGACCCTATTACTGAGACTTCGATGACTGTCCGTCTGTCCGTCTGTCTCCAGGCTGTATCTCAAGAACCGCTATAGCTGACTTATGAAATTTTAACAGATTGTGTATATCTGTTGCCGCTATAACAACAAATACTAAAAACAAAACATTATTAATATTTAAGGGGGGCTCCCATACAACAAACGTATTTTTTGGCCTTTTTTGCTCGATATCTATAATGGTAACAGGTAGGCTCTTCAAATTTTCACGAAGTCCTTGATTATATTTGTAAAATAAATAATAAAATAAAATTAAAAATTAAGGGGGGCTCCCATACAAAAAACACAATTTTTTGCCTATTTTTGCTCTATAACGGTACGGAACCCTTCGTGAGCGAGTCCAACTCGCACTTGGCCGATTATTTATAATATAATATGTTCAATCAAGACATTTCTATTTTGTTCTATATTATTTGTTTAAAAGCTCTCTGCGTTGAGCGTGTTTGATTTCAGAAATGAGTTACTCTAGTCTACTGTATGCTATTTATACTATGAGTTAGTTCATATCAGAGATATAAATAATGTATTTAGATGAATATTTATTTGTTTATGATACTGATTATAACGCATAATAAGAATCAGATAACAAATTATGTAGTTATTATATGAATAATAATCTGGACCACCAAAGATAAAAATTGTATGCTATGTTTTTAAAGATAGATAGATCTTCTTAAGTAAGGATTACAACAACATGAATCCTAGTAATGCACACCTTATTTAACTGTTGCTTAGTTCAAACTAATACTAAATCAAATTTAAAAAATATGCAGTGCTATATTAACTTAGTATGAAACTCAGCGGCCCATTACAAAATGTCAAAGGAAACCTAATATACAGCTTCGAATAAAATAAACATTGCCGTCTGAATGATCCAGGCTCTATAGCTGTACTCAGATGTAGACACTGAGTTTAAATCTGAACAGATGCTTTTCATTGCAATTTGCATAAAGTGCCTAATTTACCTACACTCCCCTAGACTTTTTAGATATTATAGGAAAAAGTCTAAATATTACTATTTAGACTTTTTCCTATAATATCTAAAAAGTCTATTTAGACTTTTTCCTATAATATCTAAAAAGTCTAGGGGAGTGTAGGTAAATTAGTATTATTATTATTAATTCTTCTTTCGAAGAAATGAGAAATAAACAAGGTTACTAGCTCGCACTCTCAAATGTGTACGTTTATCAAATCATATTATGTAAACCAAGACATCTACATAAACCCTAATGTCAAAGGACCCGAAAACAGAATCTCTACAACTCTATGAAGCATAAACATTCGATTACGATAAAATGCTCAAAACCAAGAATATGTTTACTTCGCATCATCACTTGCTAGTGATGAAGTAGAAGCAGCTAGTGAAGTAGCAGCCGAATTAATAGGTATTCTGATTTCTGATGAAAGCATCAGATAGCAACAGTGCTACAGGCTACAGCATCAAGATATTATTAATACTGCTGGCTGCTGCTACTTGCGCCAATCCAAGTCAAAGTTAAGCCTGGGTTAAAATATCATACCTTTTCTTTTATTAATACGTATGAGAAATAAGTGACGACCTTGACGACCTCTGTGGCTCAATTGGTTGAGTGTGTGGCAGCTTAAGCCGGGGGTCGCGGGTTCGAATCCCGCCGACGGAACAAAAAGTTTACAATGTTCCCGGGTCTGGATGTGTATTAAATATGTGTATGATATAATAAAAATCTTAAATATATGTATAATAATATAAAAGTATTAAATATATTTCCGTTGTCTGGTACCTGTAACACAAGTCCTTCAGGTACTTAGTACGGTGCCAGACTGACGTGGTGTGAAGCGTTCATAGATATTATTATTATTATTATAAGTAATAACATAACATGAGTGACTGAAGTAAGTAACTAACAATGTTTGTTTTTTGCATAAATTAAAGCTTTAGGATCAGAAAAATGATTTGAAATCAAAAAATGTGGGTTTTATGAATAGCCAGAATTATATTAGCCAGATGATGAATTACAAGATTTATTCAAATTATAAGAGAAAAAATTAATAATTGTAAAATGTTAGTTACCCCACTTCATCTACTCACGTCTTCATTTACCCTGAGGTTTAAAACCGGGTTTACCCCAGACTGGCACAAGCTTCGGAGTTGTCTATCTATCTGGATACTTGCTCTCGCATCTGAATGATGAGCCTTTGTACATCGTTGACAGATATATTGAGGGAACGGTTCGCGAGGGACCTTTACCCTTTACCCCTACGCCAACGGCATAAGGACTATTATGGAAATTCCGAGGCAAAACTTTTAACGGGCTATAGACCTCACAAACGCTTTTATAATAATATTATATTATATTATAGTCTCGCGTTGTTCGAGTGTTTTTTTGAACAAGTAAACAATATTATGGGGATTTTGTTTAGATTGTCAGATAGTAAATGTATGAGACAAAAACTTGGATCGCTATTTTATAGATCATAATTCATTTTTTATGGTCGTTGTTATCTTTACGACGAACAATAATGTACCTCGATTCATATAAAGATTCCTTTCATTTGGAAACAGTAGAGCATTGATATCGGCTTCCTATTCTACAGTAAACAAAAGGCCTTATGAAATAAACGGAGATTAAAAGAGGACTGACTAATCGTTATCTTTGTCTGATATGTTGGATGAGCCTGACAGACAGCGACAAGACTTAATTAGAATTGTCATAGCTACGTTTGTAAATAAGGCAGGTAGGAACTCTTCAAATGTAAAGACCCCTCTCGTTGGCCAATAATAGACAATGATTGTCAGCTCTCTACAAGCGATCGTGGACGAATGTTATGATTTATGACCCTTTAGGTCGCTTATGCACCGCCATTCGCGAAAGTCACCGACAAAAATTCAAATAAAATACCACTACATGACCGAGGCTATACGTTTCATTTCGCTCTACTTCACTACAAAGCAGCGGCGGCATCGGCTAGACCAATGTCGATAGAAAATGAAACCTATACCTAGGTCATAAAGTGGCATTTTATTTGAAAGTTTTGTAGTTGACGTCCCGCTGACGTCGGCTATGGACAAACGGCCTAACATTATCGCCTGTTGTCCATAGGCCAACGTCTACTTAATATAGAATCATTTGTATGTCACAAACGGTGTCTCAAACTTCCGCAGCTTAAAATACACATAATATATGCGGCGCCACATCCCCAAGTACTCACATAATCATACTATAACTATTCTGTGCTATAATATACATTTGATCACTTACGCACCGGACCACCGTATATCGGACACCACTGCTGCATAATGATGAGGTAGGTAACCGCCGAAACAATAACGATATTAATTTGAATTCCGTATCCATATGCTTATCGGAGTTCCGTATCCGAATTCAATATTTCAGGGTCACTATTTTGATATTACGCATTGGTTTATAGTGGAAAAATACCAGCGATTACGAAAGTATAGTAGTGTATATTTTTTTGTGATAATCATACAAATATGCCTCAAATTATAATATATTGCCCACGATCGACGTAGATTGTGCAAGGATTAAACAGCTTCTGGTGGCAACTGGCAACCATTGGCTATTATGGCTCTCATTCATAGCTGAGCGTGGAGAGGGCCTTTAGATGTCCTGTAAACCGAGTTTGCCACAATTACCAGACTCTCCTCAACAATCATTTTGTAAAGCATCAAAAAGCTACACGAAGATTAAGAGAAGACTTACCTACTACCTACCTATCGGTTAAAACTTAATGCAATCGTTATACATAACGTGACCAGTCGTCCCGTTTTGAACGGGACTGTCCCGTTTTATAGTTATGTGTCCCGGTGTCCCCGAAATGATCTCTGGGACGCCAAACTGTCCCGTTTTCTGAAACCGCGTGAAAATTTCGATTTCGATTCGATTGATTATTCTGCCAATTTTTCTCGATATCAATAATAGTAGATATACAGGATGTAACAAACGTAAGTGATAATACTAATTATGGGTGTGTAATGTCTATGAGTACCGCGTAATGTGTATAGAGTTCACTGTAAAAGTAGAGGCGCTGAAAGAGCAATTATTTTTCAATTCAGAAAATTCGTTACGCTGGAGCACTACCCCATACAAATCACAAAAAATGTTTGGTCTTTCAGCGCTTTGATTTTCACAGTGCGTACATAACCTAAAGTATTAATTAACATTCCCTTGGGGGGTTCCGCTTCGAAGATGTCCCGTTTTGACAAAAAAATAAATGGTCACGTTAGTTATACACCATACACCATACAGTATACTTCAAGAATCAAGTTTTACGGAATAGCCGCTATATTTGTAAACTACTAGCGACCCGCCCCGGCTTCGCACGGGCATGAAATACAATATAGCCTATGTCACTATCTGAAAAAATGATTAAAAACGATTCAGTAGTTTTGATTTATATTCATTAGTCATTACTATACCCGTGGCCCGCATTGGCCGGTACCGCCGCAAAAGCTACGTGCCGCAATTTTTAAATCTGTAATATCTTCGAAAATATTCATTTAAATCATATGCTGCACAGGGCCATATAGATTGATATTAAATCAACAATGTATTTAAAGTATTTAATTTAATAACGATTAATGCCGTATTGGTTAAAATCACTTCGAAAATTAGCATTTATTTGTGGTAAAAAGTAAATGACAAAAAACTGTTATTTTGGGATATCCAGAGATAGACTTATACCATCGCGGAGTTTTCTGTAGACCTTTTCATTGTGTACAATACTTAGTAAATTATTTTGATAAATCTCGTAGGGTTCAGTCTGCGTTTGCAATGTAAGCGGAAAAATGTAATTATTTACGACATCACATTAGAAACCTCAAAAATAACAGTATTTCTCCACTATTTAATGAATGTTATTATGCTTATAAACCTTCCTCTTTAAATCACTCTAATAAAGAAAACCGCATCAAAATCCGTTGCGTAGTTTTAAAGATTAAAGGGAACAAAGGGACATGAGGACAGAAAAAGCGACTTTGTTTTATACTATGTAGTGAAGTGATATTGTTGACAACCCTAATTTGAAGCAGTATCACACTATGCGTAAAAACCGCCAATTCCGTTGATCAATCCGAACCGATACATTAATGCCGGCCACGTCCTTACAATAGTCCAGTCAAGGACGACGGACAATAGCTCGGAGAGGCGATTTGAATTATTGTACGCACCAAATATATTCGGCACATTTGCATTCCCTAATGGTACGCGGCTGGAGACGCGCCTGGGTACTTAGACAACTCGCATTTGATAATTTCGACAGCGAAATTAAAATTTAACTTAAGACAGACCATTGCTACACAAAACATATTAACACGTTTGAAACAAATATTTTATAACGCAAAATATTTGTTTCAAGCGTTCGTCCGTCTTAAGACTGAGGCGTCTCAAGTTCTCAACTGTCATGTGTGATGTGAGTCCTCGTTTCAGGTTATACATGGCGCTTGCGATGACTTCCAAGTCTCATAATTTTGTCATCGAAGTTAATATAACTTCGATGACAAAATTATTCAAAGTAACTGGACTGAATACCCTGATGTAATCATCAGTCGCGATCGTAATTCAAATACAATTATTTTTGCCATGACACTCGTATTGATCTTAAATATGGCAACCGACTACGAGCCGCGTGACGAGAATTCGCCACGTGCCAGGGTTGCCAGTTAAGGAAATTTTGCTCAAGTGAATAATTTGCATATTCGAGCAATTTCCTCCTAAACGATCTAAGATAATGACTCGAACACGGCTAAGTGCCGATTAATGCGTGTTAAAGCTGTACAATAAATTTAAAGTCGTGTTACACACTATCTACCGATATTACGACGCGCGACGGGAGAATTGCACTAAATAATTTAACTTTTAATACTTCGAAAATCGTAAAAGATAAACGGTACTCACTTCCAGCCAGTGGAGTATCTCGAAAACAGCCATATTTCGTTGCTGTGGGGGCGAAAACAATGGCACCGCTTTCGAGCGCGTTGACAGTTGCAAGGCCGCTGCAAAAGAAAAATGCAATGAATTTTTAAAAATTCCATCCCGCGCTGCACGGACCGGACGCCGCGATGTCATGTATAAAATCTAAACACATTTAAAAAAAAATCGGTCAAGTGCAAGTTGGACTCGCCCATGAAGGGTTCCGCAGCAGCAATACGGTTTATTTTTATGAAATATAAAGGTTTTTGATTTATTTTTATATTTCAGTTGATTTAATGAAAGTTAAATTAAGGTTTAGCATTTATGACGTATAAAAAAACTACTTGCTAGATTTCGTTCAAACCAATTTCCGTTGCTGGTTTTTATAGTAATGTACATCATATATTTTTTTTTGACTTATCATGCCCCTACTTTAGAAGTTAGAGGGGGGGAGGGACACACATTTTACCACTTTGGTCTCTCGCAAACTATTCAGGTTAGAAAAAAAATGATATGAGAAACTTCAATATAATTTTTGAAGACCTATCTATAGATGCCCCACACGCATAGGTTAGATGAAAAAAATTATTTTTTGTTTCAGTTGTACCCATGGGGACCCCTAAAATTTTTAATAATTTTTCCATTTTTGTATCAAAATCTTAATGCGGTTCACGGACTACATCTACTTACCAAGTTTCAATAGTATATAGCTCCTATAGTTTCAGAGAAAAGTGGCTGTGACATACGGACGAACAGACAGACAGACATGACGAATCTATAACGGTTCCGTTTTTTGCCATTTGGCTACGGAACCCTAAAAAGGAAAGCCAACAGACGCGTTTTATCATGTATAAAATCTAAACACATTTTAAAAAAGGAAAGCCAATAACATAGCGTTTTAAAATGCAAAGCTTTTCGTTCACACTGTTACGAGATGTTTACACTTAGTACGTAAATTACCCCTCAATTCTCCAGGCGTGAACAAAATCCACGGCCTGAGAAACTTGATTATGTCGCAGTGATACATTTTTTTCTTGTCAGGGAAAAAATGCTCGTCTTTGTGAAATATTTAACGAGGATAAATAAAATAATGTTGAACGCAACAAATAATATTTCACGAAATCAGACTTAATTGTTAAAGCATCGAAATTAATTAAGATTACACATCTTTTTTTTAAACATTAAATTGGTCCTGACATCAACAATACCTAAAACGTGAAACATAGCAGATAATAAAGGGCACACAACATTATTAAAACACGTATCCTAAAAATATAGCGATTAAATATAGCGATATTGATACGTGGGAGTCATGCTTCGACACGAATGGGCCGGCTCGACCGGAGAAATACCACGTTCTCACAGAAAACCGGCGTGAAACAGCGCTTGCGCTGTGTTTCGCCGAGTGAGTGAGTTTACCGGATGCCCAATCCTCTACCCTATTCCCTTCCCTACCCTCCCCTATTCCCTTCCCTTCCCATCCCTACCCTCCCCTATTACCCTATTCCCTCTTAAAAGGCCGGCAACTAGTGATGAGCAAAACAAGACTCAGACAGTCTTGGTTTTGGTATTTATAGTACAATATTGGTCTTGGACTTGGTCAAATCTGCCTGATCTCGGTCTTAGATTTGGTTTTGTTAGTTTTAGGATAGTCTTGGTCTCGGCATTGCTTTTTTGCAAGACCAAGACTGAGGCTGCAAGACCGATTTTGCTCATCACTACCGGCAACGCACTTGCAGCTCTTCTGATGCTGCGAGTGTCCATGGGCGACGGAAGTTGCTTTCCATCAGGTGACCCGTTTGCTCGTTTGCCCCCTTATTTCATTAAAAAAAAAATAGCGATAAACAATTTTCGTACATTCGAGCGAGTTTCATATTTCTAGATGCTGTCATGCAACCTGACATACCGTAGGACGGTAACACCGACGCCAATTATTAAAAGGAAGTTTCTAAAGCCTTTGACTCAGAAATACATATTTCAAGAGATAAACCTACGCCACTTCATAGCGCCTAGATTAAATCTACTGAAAAAGGTCACACGCTGACCCACTTATGGCATCTGATTTGAAACTAGAGCCTCCGCTTGAAGATATTAATTCGAGGTCACACAAATCAGTGCAGTCTGACGTTGATCAATACTGGGGAGTCTGTGCACTTGAATATATCGTAACTTTTATATGCCACCTGACGTTTTCAAATTTCGCTGAGCAATTCGTATATCACACTCACTCAACTGAAATCTCGATGATCAATCCACACTTCCATACTATGCATTTTTTTTTAATGAAATAAGGGGGCAAACGAGCAAACGGGTCACCTGATGGAAAGCAACTTCCGTCGCCCATGGACACTCGCAGCATCAGAAGAGCTGCAAGTGCGTTGCCGGCCTTTTAAGAGGGAATAGGGTAATAGGGGAGGGTAGGGATGGGAAGGGAAGGGAATAGGGGAGGGGATTGGGCCTCCGGTAAACTCACTCACTCGGCGGCGGTCGAGCCGGCCCATTCGTGCCGAAGCATGGCTCTCCCACGTATAAATAAATGTGAAAGTGTGTCTGTCTATCTGTTACGTCTTCACGCCCAAACCGCTGAACCGATTTTACTGAAAATTGGTATGGTATCTCCGGTAGTCCCAAGAAATACATTTTAACTCGGAAAAATGTATGATTCCCGCACGATAAACGAATTTTGGCGTAACATAGTTGCAGGCGTCATCAAGTTTCATCTAAATCCATCCAGCCAGTGGTATTTTCATGACAGACAGACAGACTGAAATGACACTCTTTTGAAATAATATCAATAATATCTATGGCATGGTATTGTTGTTTGTAATTTGCTAATTGCTCCCCGGGCATCGAAGTTCCATTTCGGAAATAATGCATTCAGACCTTTTAAGAGGCTTATTTCACGTCCAACTGAGAGATCTACGCTCGTGCAACATAACAAACATTAACAACCATGAGATTTTAAACCATATGGAGTTACCACTGGAATCAGGCAAGTTTTAAAAGAAATATAAATATGTAGTACTAGATGCCCACAATCTGTTGCGCCAAAATTCGTTTATCGCGCGGGAATCATACATTTTCCGGGATAAAAACTATCCTCTGTCCTTTCCCGGGACTCAAAGATTCTCCATGCCAAATTTCAGCAAAATCGGTTCAGGGATTTGTGCGTGAAGAGGTAACAGACAGACACACAGACATACACACTTTCACATTTATCATATTAAGTATGGAAGTGTGGATACTATCTGCTTGTTTCGGAGAAACAAGTCCCTTGTCACAAATGCCTTGAATGCGTATAAAATGCAGATGCCATGCACGCTTTACGCTTCCTGTGAGGGCTGCGACATTGCTTTTTCCATTGCTTACATTACATTGAATATGCCAATAGAAAAACGTTTAGCTACGAGCAATCTGTTAGATGCAATAAACGTTAGAGCTCGGTTAAGACCGCTACACACGGTGATATAACTGCACAGTTTGGCCACAGTCAACATACTAAACCGCCTAAATCTTTTACATGTATATCAGGCAACTGATTCACAAATTCACAATGCGAAATTCAATTCAAGTAAACCGAATTCTTTGCACAACAGCCAGTAAACGCTCGCCGCGCCTAGCGTTGACCAATAACAACACTATCGTTTCCGAAACCAAGTCGAACGGGAATTCCCCGATTTCGGAATCACCCAATTCTGTGGTCGAACTGCGCGGTTATACCCTAACGTGTGTAGCTGGGTTAGCAGCAATAAAAGTTGGAGCTAGGCTTAGTTGGCTTGCATTAATATCGCCGGCAATAACCATCAGCATCGCCTCGTTACTCCTGCAGCGTGCCTGGTTCACGTCGTTCCATTTTCAACAAAGGATAAAAGTGTTTTGGTCGCTTAATCTTTTATGTGTACATATTATGCAGTTACCAGTTAACTTTTAGCCTTTGTCCTAAGCACTTCTTCGATTATTGTGAATAGGTTGGATTGCGTAAGGGTTATTTCAACCCTTTTCTTAACTCAATGCTTACGAATTTTGATATTTACTGAAAACTGGCTCGTACCATGCCATATAAATTAAAAGCAAAACACTTACTTATTTTTTAAGACTTCAAAGTTCAATTGTGAAAGACATCTTTTACTATTATAATAGACAGTAGATTCAAGACTGATAAGTTTTCTTTGTGTGAATCTTAGTCGTTTGAGCATCGAACATATAATATGTTATATTAGGTAGAATATGTTTTTGGCTCTTTTATTTACTAGTTAAAGGAGTTTTAGTCCATCACGATTCACGCCTTGGGACTTTAAAACTTTTTATTCTACATTATGTTAGTACTACACATTTAACTCTATGTTAGTATTACGGATAAGTTACTTTAATTAAAATTCATTGTATGCAAAAATTATCGTCTGCCATCATTCATTCCCAACTCATTGCTCATACTCGAATCACCTGCTGCATATAGATGTACAAATTTTAGTAAATCGGTCTCGTCTACATTTTCCTTTACTAGGAACGGATAAACTGCAGATATAGCTTCATTAAAATTCAAAAGCTGCATACGATTAAATCTCCCCACGCCACTTCGAGCCAAAATACTTTTCGAGCGACACTAAAAAAGTCCATTGTCTGTTTTTTCTCAGCAAATACGTGTTCGGGTCCCAAATAGGAGCTATTAATATTCGAATCTACATTTTTCCTAGGAACCGAAGCAGATCCGAGCGAACGCTGCATCCGACTTATTTGCATAGAACACGTTAATCATACAATAGTTGCCGACTACAAAAATATTTACGCTCCTCGAATGCAGCATTCCTGTGATTCTTTAATAAAATATTGTACAAAAGAATAATTTAATGTGTGGAGGATATTCATCATCCATATCAACAACAATAAAAAGTAAAGCGTTGTTGACCAACTTTACAATCAGCTCTGGGGCTTGAAATATTGACCGTTGCCCGGAGTTTGAAGATAACACGTTAAAAACCCAAAATTGCATTGTTTCCCAGTTATAAAACATAGCTGGAACGTTTGATTCCCCCAAAACCCCCTAATTCGACAATATTAAAATTAAAGTCCTCGAAGCTGTTGTCGATAAACTGATCTCAAAAACCTACTTAACAAAGATTTTAAAACTTTCGAATTGAGGGAGATTTAAGAAACTTGAAAACCCCCGCCAAATTTTTCCTCCCAAACACTCCGCGTTAAAATATTGCGAGGTCAATTTGTGTGTAAAAACAGCGCTATTTTGAGGTTTGTTTCATAATGTTGGAGCTTGGAGCTCGGCGTGGCCCAAACTAGAGTTTAAATATTTACGATGAGGTCGAGAACACACGCGCCAGTCGCGAATACTCCAATACCGAAACTATATTTGCATTTCATTCAAACGAGATCTTTTTGGTGTACGTAAAAATATAGGGTAAAGCTTTTTACTGAGATGAAAAAAACGCTTTCATGTCAAAAGAAACTATTCCCAATTGACGACGAAAAGGGAATTGTTAAGGAATTAAGAAAATGTCAAAGTTAAACTCTTTCATACAATAATTCTTACATTTGTTAAGTTTAATGACTCGTGGCATGGACCACACTCGAACATGGTCACTTTTATCAATTAACACACTATTGAAGTGACCTCGTGCTGAGTGATTCGATAAGCGTATTTATTGCCAACCTTCGACCTGCAACTCTTTTCGAACGATAAATTCGATCACAATTACGAAACTTTCTTTTTAAAATCGTTTTAGTCTCGCAAATGATTAAAACTTTACACGACCTGAATAAGATAGATTGGGCAGCAGAGCGAGTGGGATTAAAAAAGTCTGTCGAATAGTTCCCCTATAAAAACACTCGACTGTCACGACCGACTAGATAGATGTGTTCTTAGCAAATACGAACCAAAGAAATCAAACGAAAGATATTGGGTCTTATCTGAAAATTGCCATAATTTCAAGGACAAACGCGCCATTTTGAAAATAGGCAAAGAAGTTACTTACTTCAATTATTAAAAGTCACCAAGAAAAATGGTCACGTAAGGCGAAAGTTCGCCGGTGAAAAGAATCCTCCATTTTTATTCTAGCTGCGTCATGACGCGCTGTAATAACATGCTAAGCCCCTGGATCTTTTCATATCCGTTTCCCCTTTGAATTTCTGCAAAGGACTCACTATTTCCAATTGATCGAGTCGGATTTATAGATTGACTCTTGTGATCTGATTCTACGGCATTCTAGCGACGTGGAAAATGTATTTCATTAAGGGCCTTCCCCTACGGAGATTCCGTAATTTACCGTATCTAGAGCCTTATGAACTCATAATTTGAAAGGTACAAAGTTAAAATAAAAATACAGCAATAATCTTCAGTAAGTATATCAACATTCCTTTCCCCATTTTAAATTTTCTATTTTTGTTTATTATACTTATCTGGCGTCCCTCAGGGTTCCCATCTTGGCCCAATCCTATTTTTGTTATTTATAAATAATATAACTCTCAAAATTGTATTTAGTAAATGCTCTCTGTTTGCAGACGATCTAAAAATATATAGGGTAATTAAATCAGCCGAAGACCGCGATTTGCTCCAACGAGATCTCGACTCTATCGAGGCATGGTCTAGCAACAATAAAATGGCCCTAAATGCCTTAAAATGTGCTCACATAAAATTTAGCCGCAAAAGAAAACCTATAAACACCTGCTACTTTATTCAAGGACAGCAGCTACAAGAAGTTAAAGTCATCAGGGATCTTGGAGTCATGCTAGATAGCAAATTATCTTTCATTGAGCATCTTGATCAAATAATAAGTAAAGCGTGGATGTTACTAGGCTTTATTAAACGTAACACTAGAGACTTCAGAAAGGCAATCAGCATTATTACCGTTATATTCAATGCCCTAACTCTAGATCAGTGTTTCCCAACCTGTGGTCCGCGGACCCCTGGGGGTCCGCGAGTATGTGTATGGGGGTCCACAGTGCCATCTCTGGACCATACATAAATGCTATATGCCTTGTTATCGCTACGCTTACAAATTGCGCTTTAAATTAATTTTTCTTTCTTGTTTATTTTATTAAGGGGTCCGTAAAAACTGTGCTTGATTTCCTAGGGGTCCGTGGCTCAAAAAGGTTGGGAAACACTGCTCTAGAATATGCTTCAGTAGTCTGGAACCCCCACTAGAAAACACATATTCAAAGAATCGAGAGGATCCAACGGTCATTTAAAACACATTATCTTTCATTCAAAATTAAGACGTGCCCTTACAGAGCACGAAAGTCGTCTTATGCATTTTAATATCTACTCCTTTCAGTGTCGCAGGTTGGTGTCTGACCTATGCACCTTGCACAAAATAGTTAACAATTTTGTGCAAGTTAACATTTTCAGCCAGTCCTGCTAAAACCAACCTAGGAAAATACTCCCCCCTAAACCGACTAAAACTTGCTTCATACGATATTGATATTTTTCATGACAATCTAGATAAGTTCAAGAAGAAAATATATTTGTTAATTAAGGATAATAATATTACGAGTAATTCATATTATGTTGTGGTTATTATTTTTTTAATATTAATTTAGCGTATATTGTTTATGTTTGAATTAGTTTTAGTTAGTTAGTTCAAATTGTATTTTAATTCTCAATTTTTGACATTTCGCCTAAATCACATGTGCGTGATAATCTTTTTCATTGTAATTTTATTTAAGGACATTTAATGTATGTGATTATTTAATGATTTTAAACAGTAACTGAATTCTATTGACATTTTCTATATATTTTTTTATGTTTACGTGTAAAAATAATACTTTACTTAATTACTACTACTTATAATTAATTAATTGTAAATTAAAGTGATATTAATTGTAATTTTGTATTATAATATTAATGTTAATCATTAAAATTGTGTCTTGCTATTATATAGGTAATTCTGATAACTGCATGGAGAACAATATTAATTGTCAATGCTGTGTACATCTGTAGTTAACTTTTGTTTTAGAATAAGTATACATGTAAAGAATTTTTGTAATTTTTTTGCAATAAATTGTTGGTGTATCAATTTAAATAAATAAATAAATTATACTCATGATATTAGCTTCCAAAATAATACCAATTTATTAAAATTGAAGCATACTTTCAGCATCTCCCTAGTATTTACAAATTACGTTTATTTGAAACACACGACAATAGATAGACAATTTCATTTAACTACCGTAGGATTTTTGTGCGATCTCGGCAACGCGTCAAATGTATGGTCAAGGTCGTTTGCTCGGGGGATGGCCTTAAGCGAAAACTGAACCTTCCTGAACTGAAGTAGACATACTCGATTATAATCATGATATTATAATCATGATATAAACATAATTTAAAGATGAAATTGGGAAACCGTAATTTGATATTATTGCAATCAGAGAGACTGGCTTTGAATGCACAATATTTTCTATGCTAGACATAATATGTATTCTGTGGCTAGACGCATAAACTATAGAATTTTATCTTTTTAAAAACGTAAATATGAAAAGAGAGTCAAGATGTATTTGTTACAGTTAAAACCCATTTTTCGTTAGAACTCGTTTTCCCTAGTTAAAACTAGTTATAACTTAATGCCTTTGTTAAAACTAGAAATAATCAGTTAAAACTAGAATTTACCACTGACATATTTGATTTTCAGATAAAAATAGTTGTCACATCGAGCTATAGTTAAAACTAGCACTAGAAAAACTAATTTGGGATTGAAAACAAGATATAAGTTTTAAAAATATTTATTGAAAGGTATTTTCAGTCTTAGGTCTTTTTAATACTGGGAACCAAATAATAATAATACTTAACTAAGGCTTCTTGCAGACGAACGGCACGTGTCGGCGGCAGCCGACGGCAGCCGTCGACAGTTTATAACGCTTGCAGGGGCCTACCACGACCTTTCCTAAAACTATAATGTTTCCAGCACTTTGTTGTAAGATTACAATAACATTATACCGTACTCACTTTTCAAATATAATAATTTTACTAAAAAACAGTAAGAATGCAAAACATTGTTAAATCCGCTGTGAAATATTAACTTTTTAAGATCGCTTGTTTGATGTTAAAGTAATATTGCTCATCTGTCAAACGGTGTCGCTTAGTAGAGGTGGTGGTAACTGGTAGGTCCCCAGTTCTGACGTACCTCCCAAAGGTAAGCGTCCACAGGTCGGTATCGTACGCAACGGACGTCTCGCATCAAACGGATAATTTTTTCACAGTACGTCAACTGTATCGGCAGCGTACGGATTACCGACTAGCCTAGTAAATGATTGCTGAACAGTTTTAACTGAATCGCTTCGGGAAAACGCGTTTTGTCTAGCACAAACTAGTTTTAACTGATATTCGATTCAGACATTAGTCAATTCTAGTATTAACAAAGGCATTAAGTAAAAACTAGTTCTAACTAGGAAAAACGCGTTCTATCTATAAACTAGTTTTAACTGTAACATATTCATATTATATCGCAACATAATTTCCAAGCCATCCATCCCGAAACCGTGGCACAGAATCCTACTAATATTATAAAGGCGAAAGTTTGGATGTATGTATGTATGTATGTATGTATGTATGTATGTATGTATGTATGTATGTATGTATGTATGTATGTATGTATGTATGGATATATGGATGTTTGTTACTCTTTCACGCAAAAACTACTGAACGGATTTTAATGAAACTTTATAATAATATAGCTTATACATCAGAATAACACATAGGCTACAATTTTAACCGACTCACGTATTACGCTTACATGAACGTAGCCTGAACCCTACGGGTCAATTCAGCGGGGCTAAAATGGTCGCATAACAATTCCTCTCAATCAATTCACAAAATGAATTGTCAAAACTGTCAGTCACGAATGTCAAATTAGTACGAATTTAGACCAATTAAATTGGTCTAAATTTGACATTCGTGCGTTTGACAGTTTTGACAATTCATTTTGTGAATTCATTGAGAGGAATTGCTATGCGACCATTTTAGCCCCGCTGACCGCAACGTGACGCGTAGATGCATTTCTAAATTTGTACTGAATTGACAGATTTGCAAGACGTCTCACGCAGTTAAAATCTGTCAAATCCATACAAATTTAGAAACGCATCTACGCGTCGCGTTGCGGTCTGATTTAATCCTAACAAAACCCACACATATCCATGAGCTCAGCTCATAATGAATAAATATGAAATGTCAAAAGGCGTGAGGTTTTCACACATTACGTGAACCGTGAACGTGACTCAGAGAGTGGTCGACAAATTGGGCGGGACAAATCGTTAGCACACTGACATGGTTCACACGGAGACATCCATGTGCTCGAGCACAAAAACACAACACATTGTGATGTCGCAGCGTGTGGTCTCATAAATCAAAGCCGCGAAAAGAGCTATCTCTATAATTGCTTTATTCTTTGGTTCTATCACAATCAATTATACATACCTACTCGTATACTCCTACTCAGTTCCATACATAATCTTGCAATAAAATTGTGTGTTAATAATAATCTACACTAGTACTAATATTTTTATGCTAGTTGACTTGTTCTTTATGGCGTCTTGATTTTGAGATTCGTACCTAACGCAAGATTCTGAGGCTATAATATGGCTCTATATAAGCAGAGTTGTCAGACGTCCCGATTTTGGCGGGACGTCCCGATTTTTTAATCAATAGTCCCGCGCGGGACAGGCTCAGTCCCGCTTTTCGGGGATAACTCGAACGTACGTGCAGCGTGCTGAGAAAGAAAGGTGCGTAATGAAGATAAGAGTGTGGGAGTGGGAGATAGAGGGATGGATTTTCTATGGCTACCTTTGCCATCTATTGTCACGTAAACGTAATTTTAAATCAAATAAAAAGATTAAAATTCGAAAACTTTAGATTTTGTACGTTTTTTTACTATGTCCCGCTTTTGATGGAAGACTCCCGCTTTTTCACTCAAAAAGTTCCAAAGTCCCGACTTGGTACAAAAAACATCTGGCAACGCTGCTCTATAGTTTCTGAATTAAAATCTATCCAGTAAAATCTAGAACAGGACTATTACATGATAACGACACCGTGTTCTCGCAGGCTATTATTTGCAATTGACACGTTAGATACACGTTTCGAGGACACATTTGCTCGTTAGTCTTTTATCACAAAAGCACCGCCAAATGGTCCATCTCCTCAATTATTCACTTGTCCATAAACAAGACCATATTGTTTACTTATCTGGTGGTTGGGTCAATCACCTTCACGATAGTACACAAAATCGACAGCTTATTTCATGAAGAAAAAGATAAGGTCTATTGTGAAAGAATTTTTTGTCGCTGATAAAGGACAGAAGCTTCCATGTTACGAATTTACGACCCACGTGCTATCGATACGCTGTAAATATAATATGATGTACTCCTAAATATCGACCTCAGTTCTAATGGACATATTTATGATCGCGAGTAAATGTATCCATTGTAATATTAAATGGAAGAGACGAGAACCGAGGGCAGTCACAACCCAAAAGGCACGAACAATATATCTTTAGATACTCGTATTCCATCAACGGACAAAAAACATTGTTAAGTATTAAATGAGATAACATAAAAATGTGTAGGTAGGATCTTATTTCGTATTTTCTTTTAAATTCTCAACAACTCACCTTCAAATCGAGATCCATCACCAGATGTCTACCGAAGGAAGTGCCTCCAGTTTTCTGGATGTGTAGGAACACCATGACGTCGTGTGCGTCCAGATCGAATCGGAAATCGTCGTGGAGCACCTCATCATAGGACAGGCCCGGCTGTGCGATCACGTCGGGTAGAGGACGCCCTAGAGCCTCCGCGTACGTGAGGGCTAAGGATTCTGATACCCGCTCCCTGGAGGGCATTGCGCACACCTGAAAGAGAACATTAGTGTCAGAAGTGGGATCAAACAATACGCTTTAACGGATAAAACATAGACCCCCTTACTAATAAACGCTGTATAAGCTTTGAATAGTTATACAGTGTTTTGTCTTCTTCAATCCAATTAAAAATGTCACTTGTGTGACAGGAACAAAACACTGTATAACAATTCAAAGCTTATACAACGTTTATTAGTAAGGGGGAGAGTATTTAGACTAGTTTTAGGATGCGTTTCTATCCAAATGATTCTATCTAGTAGTACAATAGATTTGTGTTTTATTCAAATCATAAATAAAATTCGGCCGGGTCATCGCCGCTCGCGCCTATCGGCATAAACTTGCCACGTATGTCATACAAAATACTTTTTATTTTCAAAAAATAACTTGCATCATTCGATAATACTACTATAGGTAAATCGTTCTGCTGCGGGAAAACAACCACTAAAATGTCAAGTTGTATAATGTAAAACACAATTATGAATCTTTACGTTCAATGGCATGAAAGTTTTTTATGACAAGTTCCGTAGTTTGCAGTATACTTTACAGTTCCTTGTACACTGAGTAAACTTAAAAGCTTAAGATTTACTCGAATAATGAATATTGAACTGCATTCTACATTAAGATTAGACAGGACGTACTTGTCGCATGCCAAATAGTGTTTGGTCAGTAGAATCTACTAATTGGATCCCACGAGAAAGGTCAGATGGCGTCTTAAAATACTAGTCCAATAATTACATCAACCGGTCTAGATTATCCAAGTACTAATTACTAGTACTGCAATGAGTTTTACTGATGCAGCTGTAGCAGTTCATTTTCATTACATTAAAAAATACTAAGTGAAACAAAGTGTAACATTTTTAAATAACAATGAACATTCCAAACTCATGAGCCATAAGTTCATAACTGCAAAATTAATGCAAAATATTATAAGTTCAAATATTTGGCCAAAGATGTAGAGAATCTTTAATCAAATATTTGAACTAATATTAAAGTTTCAAAGTCAAAACTACTAAACTTCTAAAATATTTCCAAACATACTTCGACGTTAGCCAACAATCCAAGCCACAAATCCACGTTTTTACGCTGCCGTAATTTTATAAAGAGGGTATTGGATATTTCTGCATTCTATAATATCAATAGAACCACCAAGAAAATACTTGAGCGAAAGAAGCGGGAACCAGGAAGCGTATTAAAATATAAATCATTTGATATTGAAGGCAGCCTCGAGCTAAAGCTCGAGGCTGCCTTTATCAATCGTGGTCAATTGATATCTTCCTTTACTCTTCGATCTTCATAAGTAGGTATGCAATGATATTAGAAAATTTATGTACCTTCCTTTTTATTGATTCAACAGCTGTGCAATTGGAAAACTGACGCAAATTATTAAGACTAAATTCAAAATGCCTTGAAATACCTAATCCCACAAATTATAAAACATTCCTATGACCTATCCTGCTTCCTTAAATTATGGCCTACTTCAGCTAATAAAATACAAAAACCTATTACAATAATCACATTCTAAAAACCAATCACATGCCAGCAGCGTTCGCATCTGTGAGGCCTGATAACTCATAACATTGAAGTAAAAGAAAAAGTCCAAGTCAATGATGTGGAAGCCTATTCATGGGAAGGCCGAGAGGGTGACGGGCTAACTCCCCTCTTGTTTGTTCGGCCTAATGAAGTGCCGCCCTCGTCTATTAATACGTCGCAATCACCACTCCGCAGGGTGCTCACAGTTTGGAACAGTAGAATACAAAAGCGGGATTGGTTTTGAGGTGTGCGCGCCGGGCTCTCATTCGCTCAAATGTTTTTTTTTTTTTATTTCGCAGAGGAAAGGCTTCCAAAGTCGTTGGTTAGGCTAGAGATACTACAGAGAATTTGGGACTAGCAAGTAGCGCCGGCTGGCGACCAAAACACTTAAACCACCTAACCACACCCATCCCATACACGGGAGTTTCCCCGATCAGTATAACACAGGATACTTCAGGACACGACCGGCCATTCATAAGTAACATGCAGGCACAGACCTTAACATGGTAAGGCAAAAGCCGTGCAAGTTGTGTTGCGAGTTCCGACTCATATACCTACATCCAAACCAATCGCAATACGGAAGATGTTCTACTGTTGTATACTGTGGTTGATATCCTAAGCCTCAGGGTACATCTGCGTAAGGACAATCCGAGATCAATAGTGCTTAATTAGATTTTACATAAATTATATAATATTATTGTTGAAATGGAAATGTAGCGTTGAATCGAATTTGAATATCTTGAAATGTCTTTTATCGAAAAGGAAGAATTCCTATAGGCTATAGTAAATAAAATTATTTAAAGAAGTAATTATTATGAACTAGCGACCCGCCCCGGCTTCGCACGGGTATAAAATATATAGCCTATGTCACTCACTGAAAAAATGATTTAAATCGATTCAGTAGGTAGTTTTGATTTATATTCATTACTACCGCATTGGCCGGTACCGCCGCAAAAACTACGTCCCGCAATTTTTAAATCTGTAATATCTTCGAAAATATTCATTTGAGTAAATCATATGCTGTAAAGGGCCATACAGATCTATATTAAATCAACAATGTATTTAAAGTGTTTAATTGAATAAGGATTAATGCCGTATTGGTTAAAATCGCTTCGAAAATAAGCCATTATTTGTCGTTAAAAGTAAATGACAAAAAACTGTTATTGTGGGATATCCATAAGAGATAGACATATACCATAGCGGAGTTTTCTGTAGACCTTTTCATTGTGTACAATACTTAGTACATTATTTTGATAAATCTCGTAGGGTTCAGTCTGCGTTTGCAATTTAAGCGGAAAAAAATGTAATTATTTACGACATCACATTAGAAACCCCAAAAATAACAGTATTTCTCCACTATTTAATGAATGTTTTTAAACTTATAAACCTTCCTCTTTAATCGCTCTATCTATTAAAGAAAACCGCATCAAAATCCGTTGCGTAGTTTTAAAGATTAAAGGGAACAAAGGGACACGAGGGAAAAAAGGCGACTTTGTTGTATAATATCATGTAGTAATTAACTGCTTTATTCTTCGCTTTGGGCCAGACAGAGAAGTCCCGTGCGCTAACTCTAGCATGGCTTACATTTTATTTGTTTTGTTTAGCAGAATTTAATTGGAGCTCGTATGCCCTTGGGGTGGCGGTGTCAGGTTTATATTTTGTTGTCGTAATAAACCAATTTGTTCTTTTCCTTATTTGGAATACGAAATTGTTTCTGTTAAATCATGTTTTAAACGTCTTTGTTAACTGTATTTTCATTCTGAAAGATTTTATTATGTTGTATATTTCGTGTAGGCACTTTGATTTTTACTTGTTAATGCGAATAACTATAAAATGGTATGATTATTAGTTATTACAGTTACAACATATTATCTTTTTTTTAGCTCCAGTAAGTATACTGATTCTAACAACATAAATTGCAACTTCGTTACTCGTTCGATCCGAGTCGAGTCCGTTCCCCATTAAGGCGGGCTGAAACCCCATTTTGTTATTTTTTGATACCCGATTTACCTAGTTCCATTAAAATAACGAAATGTAAAAAAATATGAGCTATAGAGCACAATATTTAACAGGGTTTAAATCAAAAACATTTTAATAAAAATAATACTTTCGCTGTAATTAATTTACAAACTCACCTCCGACAAAACTCTTTATCATCGAAATATAAGTATTAACAAGAATAACTTACATTTTATTTTAATAAATTGTCAATGAATCTATTTTAAAAAGGTCTGAAACGAATAATATTTTTTCTTAATATTTATTTCGAAAGATATTTAAAAAAAACACACGAAAAATAAAATAGAGAAGATCCGCCCGTCGTAACTTACAATTTTATGCTAAGCTAAACTGAATCTTATTGCGATGCATACACGCTTGGAATTCGCGTTCGCAAGGTTATCGTTTTGGAATTGAGGTAAGTGCTCGCCTTAACACTAAAATAGTATTCTCATGAAAAGCCAAACCACAAATACTAGAATCGGGTTACGAGTACATAATATAATTAATATATTTTCTAACTCAAGCATTTTTGAGCATTTAGAGCATTAGTGAGTTATTGTAATCTTCGTACTTTTTTTCATCGCAGTCAAAGTCATCAAACATTGATACACAACATTTAAAAACAATTAGCTAGATGGACCAAAACTAGCATCTGCAAAAAATTAGTCTCGTGTAAAAAAATAATTAAAAAAGAAACGACAAAAATGGGCGGAAAGCCCATAGACAAATTAATGTAAACATAAAAAAAAAAACATTTTGAGCCTTGAGTCTCGTTATTTGAACCCACAATCTGTAGTCCTGCGATACCTAAGTAATATATTTAAATTCAGAGTGATGGGGACTCCCAGGGGGGTTTCCTATAAAAGTAATGGCTCGGAGTGTCAGACCGGAGACAGTTGCCAGACACCCAACCCCCGTGGGGCCAGGCGGTAGCCCACAAATTGTTTTGGGTCGAATAGAAATAAGTTTTGGGGTCGAGGTGTTCTCGTCGGTTTGTTCAGAGGTTGAGAGGAAATTGGAGGCTATTGTAATAGACAACAATAAATACTTAGGAGTTGATAGAAGAAAAAAGTTAATGCCTGGTTTCTGAGGCTTTTTTTTTTTTGGCAGGGATCTTCTTCGCCCCCAGGGAGTCCCACATACCCCGGTGGCCCTCCCCAGATCGCCGGGGATGCGTACACACATTTCCCCAACAGACAAAATAATCGGCCAAGAGCAAAAAACATATTTTGAAAAAAATCCGGATATTCGGATTTTTCCATGCTCAAATCCGATTATCCGGTAAATCCGGATTTTTTGAAATTTTATAAATATTTTCGATAAATAGCTTTAAACGGAGTTTCAATACAGCTGAACCTACATTTTTTTCTTTTTTTTCCCCACCCCACTACTCCCACACCCACCACCCACGGCCTGCCAGCACGCAGATTATCAGAAAGGGTTGTTCAGGGAAGTAGCTAACGGAGTTTTAATACAGCTGAAGCTACATGACCTATTTGGTCGTCAGCTCTTAGTCGATAGGTAACGAGGAATCTAAATAACTACTGAAAATCAGCAACTTTGTGCCTCTTATGACCATCACACATAATATGAAAGCGAAAGTTTATAAGCGTGGGTGTGTTTGTTGTTACTTTTATTTGTACTAATATGTATTCTGTGCTTTTATCCATATTGCACAGTGTCAAATGTCAATGTATGTTTGTAAACATACTTTATCCGTATTGTACAGTTATGTATGTGTTCTTATGGACATTAAATAATCCGAGACAAAGAGCGGTGACCGCGAATTGATACGCTGACGTTCAGCTCTGCGGTTGCAAAAGTATCGCATTACTACCTTCACCACAACAATAATGCCTAAAATATTTACAGCATACATGTTACAAAGAAGCCTTGCAAAAAGCTTTAGGCTGGATTTATAGTGTGCCCGTCCGAACGCGTGGTTTGGTGGCTACTGGCACAGAATATACTATAATAGTACTCCGCTACTGGCTACACCGCGAGATTACCCACAAGCTCACGCAAGCCAAGCCAGATACTCTCTTTACACGCTTGTGCTTGTGGACGCTGGTCAAGTCTTGGCAAGCATAGAAACGCAGCATAATAATTGCTTGTGATCTCGGGTGTAGCTGCAAAACCGCGCGTTCGGACGGACGCATATAAACGCGGTTATGTTAAAGAAGAAAAAAAAAGTGTGGCTAAATAAGGAAAGAGTATAATTTCACACGGTAGCAACTTTAAGGACACATTATCACATCATCTTAAGGAGGTCCCCCTACGGAGATGCCGTAATTTACCGCTTTTTAGAGCTTTATAACTCATAATTTTAAAAGCTACAAAATTATAATAAAAATACACCAATAATCTTCAGTATACGAACATTCCTTTCCACGTTATTAATTTCCTATTTTTGTCTATTATACTCATGATATCAGCTTCCAAAGTAAAACCAATTTATTAAAATTCAAGCATACATTCAGCATCTCCCTAGTATTTACAAATTACTTTTATTTGAAACACACGCCAATAGATGGACAATATCATAAACTACATATTCCACGTTTTAATTTTTTTTAGGTCAATTTTGAACTAAGATAAGTAAAAAAAATAGGGTTTTGGTGCCATCTCGGCAACGCGGCAAATGTATGGTCAAGGTCGTTTGCTCGGGGGACGGCCTTAAATTCGACACCCATTGTATGTATTGTAGCCTACGCAAAACGTCAGATAGCAAGTTTCGATCAACATAATATGAGTCGCCTCTAGTCAAGTGTATTTTGGTCGTATCACAATAACTGTCGCTCGCTGAGGTATCTCGACTAGAAATAGAATGCCCCTAATAAGTATAATGCGAGCTAAACAAATTAACTTCCAGTCTACCGATACTTAGGGCCTGTTTCAACACTTCCTGATAAGGTGCCGGATAGGCTATCCACAACTTATTTGACAGACGCTTCATACTCTATCTGTCAAGTTAAGTTATGACTTATGGATAGCCTATCCGGCACTTATCAGGAAGTGGTGAAACAGGCCCTAATCTATACTAATATTATAAAGCGGAAGAGTTTGTTAGTTTGTTTGAACGCGCTAATCTCAGGAAGTACTTGGTCCGATTTGAAAAATTCTTTCAGTGTTAGATAGCCCATTTATCGAGTAAGGCTATAGGCTATATTTTATCACGCTAAGATTAATAGGAGCGAAGAAATAGAGGAAAATGTGGAAAAAACGGGGGGAAATTATTTGAAAGGGCTTATTTGAACGCACCAATCTCAGGAACTACTGGTCCGATTTGAAAAATTCTTTCAGTGTTAGATAGCCCATTTATCGAGGAAGGCTATAGACTATATTTTATCAAGCTAAGATTAATGGAGCGAAGAAATAGAAGAAAATGTGGAAAAAACGGGGGAAATTATTTGAAAGGGCTTATCCCACGAACTACTTGAGCAATTTTTCTGTTATTTGGGTCAGATAAGAAGTAGACCACGTGAAGGATCATAGGCTATTTTTTGTAGACTGATTTGTCTGTGAAATATCCAATTTACGCGGGCGAAGCCGCGCGGAACGTCTAGTTATTATATTATACGGTCAGGCTTTTTTTTGTTATTATTTGTAAATAATAATAGAAACTGACGTTTTTATTATATTATATTTACAAATAAAGCGTTTAAGGATTCCGTACCTGAAGGGTAAAAACGGGACCCTATTACTGAGACTTCGATGTCTATCCGTCTGTCTCCAGGCTATAGCTACTCGTATATGTATAGGCCAGGAGAACCACTACAGCTAGACTTCTGAAATTTTCACAGATTGTGTCTTTCTGTTGCCACTTGCCGCTATAAGTTATAACCCTGTGGCCGTTTTTGCTTGTAATCAATAATGCCAACAGGCACTTAAAATATTTACAAAATCCTTTATTATATTTCTACTTAATAATTAACAATAAAATAAATTATAATAAATATTTAAGGGGGCTCCCATAGAAAAACACAATTTTTGCATACTTGCGCTCTATAACGGTACGGAGCCCTTCGTGCGGGAGTCCGACTCGCACTTTATGTTCGGTTTTCATCCCACTCCGATTTATCTATTACATTCGTAATCCCGAGAACGTTGACAAATGTCTACCATATGCAAACCTAGCGACGTTTTGAGTTCCGTGGGAAAACATCGTATTACAACAAGTCTGTAAAAAGGAGTATTTAGTGCGGCTTCTCCTTGGCTATTCATGATGTACCAGTACAAGTGTAGGATATAATATTACTGCTATGTTTTCACGCTAGAAGCAGCACCAGAGGGGTGAGCCAAGATCTTTCGTTATCGCTTCGTTATAGAATCGCCGATCAAAATGTATGGAATAATTGAACAACGTCGACTGCAGCGAAAAGCGTGCGCCCGCGCCGTGTGCCTGCCGTCCGCCGCGCGTGTGTTTAATGGAAAATAGTATGGGCAGCGCAGGCGCGTGCGACGGAGCGCGGACGCGGGCGACGGACTGTCACGCGCGGCGGACAACGGGCACACGGCGCGGGCCGTCAGGGGTCCGTCAAAAATGTGACTTCTTAAAGGGGTTCCGGCACCAAAAAAGATTGAGAGCCGCTGAGCTACTTGATTATAAACACATGATAACGCGCGCGCCAGATTGATGTAATTGTTGTAACATGAGGCGCACACACAACGGTAACGTTTGCTACAACATCACAAGTCACAACTCACAACACGCACTTCAGCTATTTAGCTATTGTAATGTAAACATGGCCTATTCATGTTCGGTATGTAACGTAACTTTCTAGTATCTTCCAGCGCAGCGGGGTTGTAGACAACATATTACATAGTACATATTATTATTGTAGTCCATAAAAGTAATAATAGAAGGCCGATCATCAAACATTTTCGCTGTGTCGCTTCGGCCGCATTCTTACTCGCAACTCGCAAGCAATCCATATCCAATACTAATATTATAAATGCAAGTGTCTGTCTGTTAGTTGTTACCTCTTAACGCCCAAACCACTGAACCGATGTTGCTGAATTTTGGTATGGAGATACTTTGAGTCCCGGGAAAGGACGTAGGATACTTTTTATCCCGGAAAAATGTACGGTTCCCACGTGATAATCGATTTTTTTTCAAAACGGAGTTGCGGGCGTCATCCAGTACCTAATAATTAATATAATAATTTCTATAAGCAATTCAAAAATATAATTTGCATAATATGATATCCATACTAATATCATAAATGCAAAAGTTTGTCTGTATGTCACCTTACGCTTAAACCACCCAAGGTGACGTCGCGTTAAAGTAAAAAAACCGTGTTGGAATATGTTGTAGATTGCTTGTTTTCTATGAGAGGTCGGGCCGGCCTCTCATAGAAAACAAGCAATGGAACAGCAAGAAATGGAAAGGGCGTAAGCGACAAAATGGTTTTTGTCGCTTAATTTAAAAACCATAAATATATTTCATTATATTATGAATACTATGTGCAAATTAAAGTGTATGCTTGAACCAATCTATGTACAAATTTTGGAAGCTTAAATCACTCTCCTCTGTTGGCAAAATTAGAATCCCTTTTTTTATACAGAGGTATTTTTGATTGATTATTGTGTTTTAAAAGTTGATCAATCGTGTTATGCTATGGGTAATTCAAAGACAAAGACATGATGAATATTGACAATGAACTTTAATTTCTTAGCTTTAGTCATTGCTGAGAAAAATCAATATCGCTACAGCCAAATTATCAAGGCGTCGCCTTAACCGATTTCGATGAAAATTGGTATGGAGATACTTTGAGTCCTGGGATTGAACATAAGATAGAAGGA
The DNA here is from genome assembly GCA_905187585.1 of Cyaniris semiargus. NCBI lineage: Eukaryota > Metazoa > Arthropoda > Insecta > Lepidoptera > Lycaenidae > Cyaniris > Cyaniris semiargus. Next base: position 6,090,686 of record LR994554.1, on the reverse strand, counting down.
TCAAACCGCTTTTTAAAAAAACAATTGTGTAGTTCAATGAGCACAATATACCTTTGTATTATGCTGTATGTAATACATAATATAGAAGATTAATCGCAACAAAGTACACCTTTAAGCCTAGCTCGGAACATTTCATCCAACTGTTATTCATTAAGCCAACTAATGAAGATTTTATCTAGAAAGTGAAATAGGATACTTTAATAGATTAATTCTAATAACGCTCTACCGGTTCAAAACACGGGTTATCTTTTGATCTCGCGGTTTATCAGAATATTATCATCATCTTCTATTATATATTTTGAGCTTTTATTACCCTCTCGGAGGTTTAAAGTAATAAGGGATTACATTTTGTTACAAGAAGTTGACTGTATGTGCTATTTTGATGTACCCGTTACTATCTCACAGTAATGTGGCCTCAACACGTTGGCCTATAAGGGCGTAGACGGGTCCATGCCATAAATAATGATGGACAAAATACAAGTAATTACGAACATGTAGAGTGGCATATACACGATCCACGTCGATTATATTATGGACGCTGTTATGCATTTGTGTATCAACTATCATCCCACAAAAAATTACGTCTTGAGTTATGGATGCAGTCATATTCTTTAGATCATTTAGAACAAGACTGTAAGTATTCATAACTCAACAAAAAAAATGTGGCTTAACAGCGACCAAATATTATGCATGCTATAATAGACAGCTTAAGCATAGCTTAAGTCCCAATTTCACCAACGACTGTTAAAGTTAACGCTCGAATTAGTATCATGTTACCTCTTTCGTTTTCCTTATGAACGAAAGAGAAGACATGACATTTTAACAAGCTGTTAACACTAACAGACGTTGGTGAAATTGGGGCTAACAATCATAGTAGCAATTATAGCTGTAGGTTATCCATTATGCTCCAACTTAGAGCATGGCCTCAAGAGTCAAGACGAATCTAATGACAAGCTGAAGTCCGACAAATTGCTCTAGCTAAATCGTGCCAAATAAATATAATTGTAACAAAAAACCCTTTCCTGATCCAGTCGGGTAAATTAAACAGAAGTCGAGATTCGAATCTCGACTAGGTACTTAACAAGTGAAAACAATAACATTACTTATTCTTAAATGAACTAAAAAGTAAAAAGTATTAAATAATTCTTACTCTTTAGTAGTGCCTCTTTCAGAATTTGCCTAAACCTCAACTATTTCTGTATACAATCTTCATTATTTTGAAGTCGGTACCAGCTCAGAATAATGAATTATATGACAAAATATTTTCAATTTTTGGGACTGGTACCGACTTCAAAATTATGAAGATTGTATACAGAAAAAGTTGAGGTTTAGGCGAAATTCTGAAAGAGGCACTACTAAAGAGTAAGAATTGTTTAATACTTTTTACTTTTTAGTTCATTTAAGAATAAGTAATGATATTGTTTTCACTTGGAAGTCGGTTTTCATTTTTTGTTAAAAATAATAATGTCACTCTTTTTAGATATTAACTAGCTGTCCCGGCAAACGTTGCTTTGCCTTAATATAAAGTATTTCGCCCATATTATTTTATTGAAGTGACTAAATAAGTATGTCGCCATGGCAACGTCGATCGCTATCCCGTCGCACAAACAATGGTCGCCGTCAGTCTCAGGTTGTAATAATTTACTATTATTTATTCAACAAATGCACTTATTAATATATAAAGTACCCAGTAGCCGATTCTCAGACCTACTGAATATGCATATAAAATTTGGTAAAAATCAGTAAAGCCGTTTCGGAGGAGTTCGCTGACTAACATTGTGACACGAGAATTTTATATATAAGATAAGGGTTTCTGTAAAGTGTAAAGACTAATGTGTTCTGCTTAGTGACTTTGGAAATTGGATCCAGGATACACCTTCATAATATGAAAACTCATTAGTATCTGAATTCTGAGTTCACTACCGCTTCAGAATTTCTTAAAGAACTCCAAGCATATACCTACCACGGTATATGCTTAGAGTTTATGAAGCAATGCTGAAAATGAAATGTTCAAACACCTATCTCCAAAGGCTCTATGTAAGAGGTCTGTTATGTGACTTTCGTTCTATTATAGCACTTAAGCATGGAAACATCAGCTAAACATTAAAAAAATATGCTTAAACAATTAAAACTACTGTTTAAGTTAGTTTCAACATTCATTACAACATTTAAATTGTATTAAGTTTAGTTCCAACTTCTGTTAAAAGATGGCGCTGTACGTTTAAACATCACAAATTCAAACTTAACTTTAGAGCGTAACGCACACATTACTTCTGCGATTCTGCGCGAGACCAATCAGCGTTGGTCGCCCGCAGACGTGTGCCTTACGCTCTGGAGTTAAGGTTGAATTTGTTATGTTCAATTTTGGTAAGTCGCTTAGATGCGCTTCGAGTGCGCTAGTATAGATTGACCCTAAGTTTGAATCATTTATTTTGAAACAACATTATATTTTTAAAATCGCTATGAAAAGTACCAATGATAGGGACATAACGTGACGGTGCATGGTGTTGTGGGGACATATTGTAAACACAAATAAAACACAATATTACTTGCACTTTTTCCACTATATTCATTAATTACTACAATTTTTAATTAAATACGACCGGTTTCGAAATAAATCATCATCAGGTGTAGTTAACGTCGGTAGTTTTAAATAATTAAATATAATAAATAAATAATTAAATATATAAACTACCGACGTTAACTACACCTGATGATGATTTATTTCGAAACCGGTCGTATTTAATTAAAAATTGTAGTAATTAATGAATATAGTGGAAAAAGTGCAAGTAATATTGTGTTTTATTTGTGTTTAAAATGAATTTCCATCAAGAACCGACAGTACAATCAATTACATATAATATGGGACATATTGTATCCATATACAACCATGTGACATTAGTGACCCTGACGTGGTGATGATGATGATGAATGTAGTTCTTTAAACAGCGCCCCAACCCCCAAACTTGTATCTACTCGTATGTATAAGGAATCCGCAGTTCTCTTAGTATCTTCGGAACCATAGCATATCTTGGTGCAAAATCTTACTTTTTGGTAGCATATGCTTAGAATACTTCTCATAAAACCAAAATCGCCATATGTTTCCATATAAAATTTGAGAAGTTCCCTCGATTACTCATGGATCCCATCATCAGGTCACCACTTTTGTAAACATGGTACCAAATTGAGGTAAAACCCTATACAACAAAAGAAAAATTTTGAAAATCGGTTCACAAACGGCCAAGTAGTCGTTGCACATACAAAAATAATAAACAAAAAAAAATTTAAAAAAATCCACAGCCGAACATAGTTATAACCTTTTTGGAAGTCGGTTAAAAACTAATGTATCGACTGTCGTTAACAAGTGGACACTTAAAAGAAGTCATCTCTGGTCACTCAATTAAGATAGGAATTAGAATGAAGCGTCAAAACATTTAAAAATTATAGTATCACCAATGGGACTCGGTGTTTCTCGTGTTATTTGAAAATTATTTAAAATAATTTTATTAGATAAGCTTAAGTATTTGAAACAAGAAAATAATTTATTTCTCGGAAACTAGGGGAACACAACGTAATGAAATTTATTTACAAATTTTGCCCACTTGCTCAGATCTGAGTAAAAGTTAACCCTGGGTTAAAACTCATGTAATCTCTCTGAATTGTCATATTTGGAATTTAGCCCCTGTTAAGTTTAACCCTGATCTGTACAAGTGGCGAGACATTTACAAAATAACCTACACTTAGCCTTATTGCTCAATCTAAGACAATATGGGCAGAAGGCAAAAGGCATAATATAATAACAAATGTCCTAATTTATCAACTCCTTGATCTGTATCCAATCTATGATAGCAGTCACAGCAGTTTACGCAACCCTATTAATAAATCCTAACTTAATTTGCAGTGGGTAGTTCTGTAATAGGGCTGCCTCTGTGTTGTCCTTATTGATAGAAAATATCTATATAATAATAATAATTAATATCTTAGATGGACGCTTCACACCATGTCAATTTGGTCCCGTGGTAAGTACATGAAGGACTAAAGAAGTACCGATGGCGGTGAGGTAAAACACATAACGGGTACCAGACAACGGAAATGTAATATTTAAATTATTCTGTTTTTTTTCTTATGTCCTCTACTCTTCACTTGTCTACGTCTTGACGTCTACTATTCAAGCTTTTCATCAAAATTTGGCCAGTAATTTTGGGAGCCTTTCCCATACAACCGAACAATCAAACTAATCTTCGTTATTTGGAAACAAACAATCATCAACTCAGACATTGTTAGAATTCTAGAATATGCTCATTGCTCAGTAAGTAGCAGTACTTTCAGGTCATAATTTTATATGTGGACGTCCTGTTATATTGTTGTGTGGTAGGCGGTAGCTTGGCTTTTACGACTGAGGTCTATGGCCACAAATAACATAGAAATAACTTACTCACAACATTTCCTGCATAACACATAGTGAACGTATAAGTTAGACTGATTTTAGTCTCACGCTTACCGCTCGCCGACCGTCGGCGCTGACACCGAAATGTATGAAATATCAGCGCAGACCGCTACGCGTTATTTAAAAACGCTTACTACAATTTTATACATCTCGGGCCATCAGCACCGACGGTCAGCGTGTGATCAGGATGAGACTAAAATCAGCCTTATAAATAGGGCCCGGAAAAATATGTATTAAAAAATCCAAAATATGTAACACATAAAATATGGACGAAAAAATCGAAAATATGGAAAAAATATAAAGTATAAAATAGCAATATGGGAAAAATATTATGGAGTATAAAATTACAATAATTCAACATTGTTTTAGTGTAGGTAAGAAAAGACTAAAGAGTCAGTCGTGACAGTTAACAAAGAGATAGAGACCAGAAATATGCTATGCTGGCTATGCCAGAAAGCATATTTGGTTTGGGAATAAGTCTTTATTATAGAAAATAATTACTGTACCTACATAGTTACGGCTACATTACAAAAAAAAAACTATAAAAAAGATAGCGAAATTATTATTTCAAGAAAAAAGATCCAAGACGATCATGCAGCATGACATGCATTTGCGTGACAGTAGGGAATGTAATCTAGCAAGATAATTTCAATCCCGGTATTTGCGGGACTGAACCATTACAATCCCGCTGGATCCCGGTATTTGCGGGATCCCGCAGGGTGGACTTAAACTTTTAAAATAAATCGTTATAATTACTTGACTTGATAGACCCCGTTTTATTCTTAGAAACACAAATAAAACAAACTTTTTCGAACACTTTTTTTACAAGGGTTTATTAATACTTCAGACTTTAGAAATAAAAATAAAAGAAATACTAAATTTTTTTTGGTATATTAAAAATAAAACACGCTTATCTTTTTGTCATATTTTATTAAAATTATTTATTTTTTTGGAAATATCGGTAAAAATTATGCTCAAAGATTCCGTTAGATACATACAGCCCAAGCTTATAAAAGTACATACATATGTTAAAAAAGTTATTAACATACTTTTATAAGCAGACGACACAATTAAGGTATTGTGTCCTGATATTCGACACAAGGTAACCAGCAGCTGAAAAAGTTCGCTCAGCTTCCACGCTAGTTGGTACAATTGTCATTTAACCCTTAATTCACTTCCTGAGTCCCAGGGACTCACATCAAAATTTTAAACGGCCATAATTCAAAAGTCTTAGCAGCTAGTTTTCCTCATTATGTATGACTTTATCAATCTAAGAGAAAACGGAGCAGATTTAATTCTGGAAGCCTGGCTTCAAGAAGATTTTGACGAAAAAATGACATTCCTGAAGATGTAAGCCACCCTGAAACAAGTTAGCTAGGAGTGAAAGTATTACTATTTATGCCACTACAAAAAGAGAACAAAAACTGCTCATTTGTGCACAAAATGTCTGATGCCGATATGTTTTAAAAAAAAAGATATGCCGATGTAGGTTTTAGATAGTGGTAGAAACCCACTGCACGTTTTTTTTTTCTTTGTATAGAATTATATTATATTATATTATTTTATTTTATTTTGTGTACCTTTATTGGTTTAAAAACGTTAAGTTCTTTTTAATTTTTAGAATATTTGTTAGTTTAGAGAAACCTTAATAATATCATGGTTTTAAAAGCTGATAAGTGCCTTTTCTTTAATTTTCAAGAGGATCTCAGAAGTTTGGTTAGTTTTGTTATTTATTCTTATAATTTACTAAGTACTTAAGAAGATTGTTAAACAAAATGTTGATGAAATTTGTTTTATTTCATAAAAACATACATTTAAAATATATGTGAGTCCCAGGGACTCATAGAAGGTATTTACGTGAGTACATTTTACCTAGTGAATTGAGGGTTAAGGTGAATATTATATTATGTGAATAATTGAAGGTAAAGCGCTTCTTTCTAATCCCGCCAGTCCCGCGGGATCCCGCTAAATTTTTAACCGGGATTAGTCCCGCAAAATGCATGCGGGATCCCGGTATTTCGGGATCCCGGTATCCCGGTATTGCATTCCTTACGTGACAGTATTAATTGTTGCATGACATGCCGATCGCGAAACGAATATGTGTGCATGACAGCACGTAACGCACGTCATGCTGCCATGATCGTCTTGGGTCCGCTTAATAATATTGGCTAAATGATCTCTGCACGTCACATGACGTGATGGGTGCATAGTGCATATGTCACATCAAAAATCGACACAGAATTTTGTTTATTTTTTTGTGTATTACTTAAATCCTTTAATTTATCCGAAGACCGAAACATACCTACTTCAGTTTTTGTTTAGCCATGTCAGCAACAGGACCTTCAGCATCTGAAACTTTATTTTCTATTTCTTCAATAATCTTCTTTGGAAACAAAATACGACGATAAAACGCGAGAGGAACGAAATACGTAGCCGCATGGTGGCGGGAATGTATATATGTATATATTTTTTATATGGATGATTGTGACATTTTCTTGCAAAATATGGACTTATCTTTGTAAAACCCTAAAATATGGAAAAATATGAAAAATAAAACTTGGTTTTTCACAGTAATTAATGTAAAAAAAACATTCTAGGCCGAAAATAACGTAAAATTAAAAATATGTATTTACATATAAATCCGGGCCCTAGTTATAACAGTACCTTCTCTACCTAAAAGAAACCCTAATCGTCACAAAAATCATAACATGGAATGACAATTAACATTTAAGAATTGCGATTTCTTTCTATCTGTTATGATTTAGGCTTTAAACCATGAACTAATTTTAATATAATTTGACATGAAAATACTTCGGATCCCAGAAAAGGACATAAAATAACTTTGTCGCAAAATAATTTATTCTAATAGTGACAACCCTAGTGAACAAATGTGTAGGTCGCGTGAGTGGGGATCGTTCATATTGTCGGTATTGCAGTATTTACTGCGAGCAGCGCGACAGATTATATTATTCTTACGGATACGGACACGTAGTGCCATCTAGCGTCAAACCGGCGAAACTGATCAGGGAAACACAGAAAACATAAATCCCCTACTTATTACTAGATGGCGTTAGGTGTATGTTTACTTACGCGTATTTGCTAGAAAGTTCCCACTTGTTTACTTGTTTACATGAATCGGAACTTTCTGGAATTCGTCTCGCCATATAAATAGCCGCAGGTAGACGGCCCGGCAATTCAGTTTTATCTGAGCGATCCTCGAGGCGACTTCGGAGCGAAAACAAGTGATCAATAGTGCTTAGTGTTTGGACTTAGTGCTTAGTGTTTGGACTTAGTGAATTGTGTGAGCTAGTAAAGTTTTTTTTTTTTTAAGAGTCAGCAGGTCTTTTTCTCCAAATCCTTCGAACCCTAGCACGTAACAACTGGTGTCGGAAGTGAGATTTGGAGATGCCATTGACTCCGAGAGAGGACTTCAAGGGGAGTGTCAGGACGAGGGCGCAGCGAGCTGCTGCCATTGACTCCGAGAGAGGAATTCAAGGGGAGTGTGAGGACAAGGGCGCAGTGCCATTGACTCCGAGAGAAGACTTCGAGGGAAGTGTCAGGACAAGGGCGCGACGGGCTGCGGAGGCCACACCCACTGTGGACCAAGCTCCGCCCACGGCGGGGCAGGCCCCACCCTCTGGCCCCGCCCACCAGGCTCCGCCCACTAACCACGCCCACCAGGCTCCACCCACTTCGGGTGAAGCCACGCCCACTGGCTCCGCCCACCGGGACCCGCCCACTGACCACGCCCCCCAGGCCCCGTCCACTCTGGACATGGCCACGCCCACTGGCTCCGCCCACCAGGCCACGCCCACACAGGCCACGCCCACAGGCCCCGCCCACTGGGCTCCGTCGACTAGCTCCATCCATCCTGCCACGCCCACACAGGCCACGCCCACAGGCCCCGCCCACTGGGCTCCGTCGACTAGCTCCATCCATCCTGCCACGCCCGTAGTTTCTACGGCCCCTCAAATGGCTCCTCAATTGGAAAGCATAATTGAGTTAATTCAGGCTTTGCAGGAGTTTCAAAGAGCTGAAAGTCAGGCTTTGCAAAATTCGCAAAGGGCAATGATGGAGGCACAAGACCGCAAGCTTGGCGCTTTGCAAGATTTTCAAAAAGCTGAAATCAGAGCGATTCGAGAATCACAAGAGCAACAAAAAGACCTCCAAGAAAAAGCGCTTGGGGCTATAAAGGATGTCAGTGACACGGTAACTAAGCTTCGTAAAGATGTCGACGTAATGGACGAACGTGTTACCGGGCTAGGAGTGGATGTGGAAAATGTGAAAACCGGCCTCACAGAACTACAAAAGAAAGTAGTGCGCTTGGAAACCACAGGAGTTGCGACGTCTAGTGGAACTACCGGATTAGTGGTACAAGGACCAAGAGTTAAAGTGCCACCATACGACGGTACTACTTCTTGGAACGCTTATCGTCAGCAATTCCAGACGGTTGCTTCTGCCAACGGATGGACTGACGAACAATGCCTGACCGCTCTCACTGTTGCGCTCAGAGGGCAAGCTGTGTCGGTCCTGGAAGCACATACAGGAAATGGGTTCCAAGATCTGATGGAGGCCCTGGAATCCAGATACGGGGAGCGACACCTGGAGCACGTGTTCCGTGCTCAACTTCGTGACAGAGTCCAACGCTCAGGAGAGGGACTACAACAATGGGCGTTGGAAATTGAAAAACTGGTCAAGAAGGCACACCCAGGAGCCGATTCCAAGATGATCGACACGAATATTGTGCAAGCATTTGTCGACGGAATCAGGGACCTAGAGGTCAGAGCTGCAGTGAGGCTACGTCACCACACCTCGCTAAAGGAAGCATTGGCGCATGCTTTGGAGGTCGAGGCTGTTCGCCGCGACATACGACAGACCCATAAGATCCACGAGGTCTCTGAGGAAGTTAAGGAGGTCAAGGCTCCCACGAAGAGAAGTTTTGGAGCCATGTGCTACAAGTGCGGTGAGAGGGGTCATCTTCAGCTCAACTGCCCGCAGAAGGAGACCCAGATGGCAAGGATGAAAAGGCTCGAGGAACAAGTAGAGGAGCTGAAGAAGCAAGGAGCTTCGTCCCCTGCCCGGGATCAGGGAAACGAATAAAAGCCAGGACTAAGGGGCGAGTACTGGCTGATGCGGAGGAAGCCCCGATAACTGTTATCTCCCAAGCATGCAGCGGGAATAGTCTTGTGATTCAGGGGACTATTAACAGGATGGATTGCAAAATGACTCTAGACACGGGAGCCTCTAGAACGATAGTGAACCCAAATCTAGTAAAAGCCGCAAGGAGACATAAGAGGAGAATTAACTGTCGGCTTCTTACTGCCTCCGGTCAGCCAATACCCGTCCTGGGAGAAATGTCAGTTACGATTAATGTAGGGGGTTACTCATACCCTCATGACGTTATCGTGGCTGAGATTATGGATGATTGCATCTTGGGTTTGGATTTCATGAAGAAGCACAACTGCAAAATTAATGTCGCTGACGGAGTTTTCAATTGTGGCGAAGAAGAAATTTTCATCCTTGGAGGCACCTGCGGGAAAGTCACATGTGTAAAGGAAGTCATTATACCTGGACGAGCGGAAGCTAGAGTGCTGGTGAAACTACCGCCAGCTGGAAAGAAGAAGTTAAACAGATGCGTGTTGATCGAAGACACACCTACCAAGACATCAGCGCAAAAACTGATGACGGCGAGAACCCTTGTTAGTGGAAGCAGTAACGCTGTGGTCAGGGTTTTGAATCTTGGTGATCGCGAGATCTGCTTGAACAAAGGTGACGTCATTGGAAAGTGCGAGGAAGTTGTCTGGATGAGAAAGTGTAGTTCGATCACAGGCCCAGACTCAGCAAACAGCAGCAACTATGGAATAGTGACTGAGCTACTCGATGACTGCAAGAGTAATCTGACTTATTCGCAGGGCATGAAAGCTAAGAAGTTTTTGCAACGCCACGCGAATATCTTCTCCAGTCAGGAAGGCGACCTTGGAAGAACGTCGATGGTTCAACACAGGATAGATACCGGAAGCGAGAACCCAATTCGTCAACGAGCAAGACGGATACCCATTGCAAAGGAAAAAGAAGTTGAAGGCCTTTTGGAGGACATGAGAAGGCATAAGATTATTGAACCGTCTGCAAGTCCGTGGTGCTCACCTGTTGTGTTAGTGAAGAAGAAAGATGGTAGCACAAGATTTTGTGTGGACTACAGACGTCTCAATGATGTCACCAAGAAGGACAGTTACCCGTTACCTCGAATCGACGACACGCTGGATACCTTGAGTGGCATGAGATGGTTCTCGACCCTGGACCTGAAATCTGGATACTGGCAGGTGGAAATTCATCCAAAAGATAAAGAGAAGACAGCTTTCTCCACCGGTAAAGGTTTATGGCAGTTTAACGTCATGCCCTTTGGATTGTGCAACGCACCTGCCACATTTGAGCGACTCATGGAGTGTGTACTGGCAGGCTTAGTTGGAGAGGCTTGCTTAGTCTACTTGGACGACGTCATCATTGTGGGCCGCGACTTCGAGGACCATTTGCGAAACTTAGAACGAGTTTTCGCCAAAATAGAGGGGGCCAAGTTAAAGTTGAATCCGAAAAAGTGTCGTTTATTCAGGAGTAAGGTCAATTATCTCGGCCATGTTATCTCCAGTGATGGAATCCAGACGGACCCGGAGAAACTGGAAGCAGTTCAAAATTGGCCAACCCCTAAAAACAAAACCGAAGTGCGGGCATTTCTCGGCCTATGCTCCTACTACAGGCGTTTTGTTAAGGGATTCTCAGAGATGGCCAAGCCATTACATCGGCTGACAGAAGATAAACGACAGTTTATTTGGGACGAGACTTCTGAAGATTCTTTTCAGAAATTGAAGAAACATCTGTGTGAAACACCAATCCTGGGGTATCCACAACCTGAAGGTCAGTTTATAGTCGACACTGACGCAAGCAACACGGCCATTGGAGGGGTGTTATCTCAAAAACAGGGCGAAAGAGAAGTTGTAATTGCATATTTCAGCAAATCTTTATCTAAGCCAGAGAGAAACTACTGTGTAACAAGGAGAGAACTCTTGGCTGTTGTAAAGACGCTACAACATTTCAGTAAATATCTCATCGGCAGACAGTTTTTACTGCGAACTGATCACGCAGCCTTACAGTGGCTACTGCAATTCAAGAACCCAGAAGGTCAAGTAGCGCGATGGATTGAACAGCTCCAGGAGTATGACTTCAAGACGGAACACCGCAGCGGAAAGGCGCATGGGAATGCCGACGCACTTTCACGAAGGCCGTGTTCAGAAGACTGCAAACACTGTGTTAAGCAGGAATCTAATGAAGTAACATTAAAGTTAACGAAAACAAGTCCTTTGGGTCCATGGGAGAATGATGCTATGAGGGAGGCTCAAGAAAGAGATGACGACCTTCGGCACATCATCACATGGAAGAAACGGGGTGACGTGAAACCAATCTGGAGTGAGGTTGCACCCACTGGCGCTGTTACTAAGGCGTACTGGGCGCAATGGGACAGTCTGATTCTTCAGAATGGAATACTCTACCGGAAATGGGAGAAGACTAACGGCAGAGAGTTCCACCTTCAGATAGTTGTCCCGAGAAAGAGAGTACCAGATGTTCTCCGTGAAATACACGATGGCGTATCAGGAGGTCATTTAGGTGTAAAGAGAACGTTAACAAAAGTGCGAGAACGATTCTACTGGTTGCATTGTCGATATGATGTACAGGATTGGTGCCGCAAATGCACTACTTGCGCTGCAGTGAAGGGACCACAGACCAGGAGCCGTGGGAACCTGCGGCTGTATAACGTTGGCGCACCGTGGGAACGAATTGCAGTTGACGTAGCTGGGCCATTTCCCGTAACGGAATCGGGAAACAAGTATTTTATGGTCGTCATGGACTACTTCACCAAATGGCCCGAAGTGTTCGCCATACCAAACCAAGAAGCTACAACAGTCGCTTCTAAGTTAGTCGAAGAAGTGATATCTCGCTTTGGTGTACCTCTGGAAATCCATTCTGATCAAGGCAGGAATTTCGAATCGCAGGTCTTCCAGGAAGTGTGCAGAATTTTGGGAATGCATAAGACGAGGACCACCGCGTACCATCCACAGTCTGATGGAATGGTTGAGAGATTTAACCAGACCCTTGAGAGACATTTGGCGAAATTGGTAGATGACAGACAAAAAGATTGGGACAAGTATATACCACTCTTCCTTCTCTCGTACCGTACCGCCGAGCATGAGAGCATAAAAGCTACCCCGGCGTATGTCAATTACGGTAGAGAACTACGAGTACCAGTAGACCTCTTGACAGGAGGGTCACCGGGGGAACCAAAGACCGTACAAGACTATGTCTGCGATTTAAGGGAAAAGATGCGCTATATACACGCCATGGTTCGGGAAAATGGGTTACAGTCAAGTGAAAACATGAAGACCAGATACGACCGGAAATCGAACACGAGCGGCTTCGAAGAAGGGTCACTGGTGTGGCTGCATAACCCAACTCGCCGAAAAGGAAAATCTCCAAAGTTGCAGACCAAGTGGGACGGCCCATACAAAGTGGTTACCCGATTGAATGATGTGACTTACAGGATTCAAAAGCAACCAAGAGGGACATTCAAAGTGGTACACATAGACCGTCTGGCGCGTTACCATGGCAGTAATAACGATGCTCGGGACGAGCACCTCTAAGAGGGGAGTGGTCTTACGGATACGGACACGTAGTGCCATCTAGCGTCAAACCGGCGAAACTGATCAGGGAAACACAGAAAACATAAATCCCCTACTTATTACTAGATGGCGTTAGGTGTATGTTTACTTACGCGTATTTGCTAGAAAGTTCCCACTTGTTTACTTGTTTACATGAATCGGAACTTTCTGGAATTCGTCTCGCCATATAAATAGCCGCAGGTAGACGGCCCGGCAATTCAGTTTTATCTGAGCGATCCTCGAGGCGACTTCGGAACGAAAACAAGTGATCAATAGTGCTTAGTGTTTGGACTTAGTGCTTAGTGTTTGGACTTAGTGAATTGTGTGAGCTAGTAAAGTTTTTTTTTTTTAAGAGTCAGCAGGTCTTTTTCTCCAAATCCTTCGAACCCTAGCACGTAACATTATATTGTAATTAATTATAACACCTTGCCAAATAAAGGCTTCTCTTTACGTAGTCCCATGATGAACCAAATCAAATTCAAATTTAAACTAAAGAGAAATTATTGTAACACCTTGCCAAATAATTCAAATTCGAGCTTTATTTTCAAAATTGCAACCAAGTACATATTAAAATCAAAATACATTGACAAATACAACTTATGCATTGTTCAGGCGTTTGCAAAAGTACAATTGTTTATTAAGGGCCTGTCCACATCTCCACGTCACGACGTCGTCAACGTGGAACAGTGCGGTAACGTGGCACGGTACGTTGACGTGACGTGTAAATTTAGGTCAACGTAACGTAAAAATACACGTCTTTTTTCTTCTCTTTCTCCGTTTTTAACATTAGCAAAAGCAGAAATACGTATTGGGCGGTCCACATCTAGATCTGCCCCCCTACCATGAGCTCTTATAGCAGTATTACTTTAATATTACTTTTGGATTTCGTATAAGCAAACATGATCTCTATTTATATAAACATAACTATGTTTTTTGTTTGTGCCTAATCTGACACACTTCTTTATCTGACTTCACACTAATTACGTTTCAATCAAGAAAACGTTTGTAAATATTATAGTTTTTTATTTAAATTGATTGAAGTTTTTGGCAGGGGACTGTTTAAAAATTCTGGGGACAAAGTTTACAGAAGTCTACTAAATATATAAATTGGCAGTGAGACTTTGTTTTACGAAAATAATATATATTAATCATTATTATTTGTAATATTAACCGCCTTATGTATGTAGTTTCATCAACTTCTTCGTAAATATCATAACATATTAAGTGCTGACGGTAGTGATGGGGACAGCCAGGGGACTGTATTTTTAGACCTTCTATCGCTTATAGAAAACAAAGGGCCTGTAAAGTTTCGAGGTTAAAGTTTCATCAGGAGTGATTATTTTATAAATTATTCTAATACTTTTTGAAAAAATTGGTCAGGACAGCAATTTACGAGCTTAAAGAGAATCGCCCATACTCAAGGATGGACGAATACAAAGCAAATTGCAAGCTGTTGCGGAGCATATTAGTCTATTATTATTGCCCACGATCGACGTTTATTGTATAATATTATGATATAGCTTCGCAATTATTATGATGGCAATCTTGGTTATCCATCATGCCAGACACCCTCGTAGATCCTGGAATTGGTCCATCATCAGCTGAAATAGAAAGGCAGCATAATTTGCCGCAAGCATTTCAATTTTGATTTTTTGTCGTACGCGGGACCGCTTGTCACGTTGTACCTTTTGAAATACAGAATATTTTTAGGGATTCGTACCCAAAGGGTTAAAACGGAACCCTATTACTAAGACTTCGATGTCTGCCCGTCTGTCTGTCTGTCTGTCCCCAGGCTGTATCTCAAGAAGAGCTAGCTAGACTTCTAATTTTTTTCCAATTTAATTGGTTAAAATCATCTACGCTATCTATAATAATATCATTCTTAAACTAAACATCTCGTTGTCTCAATTCAGTAAATTGAGATAATCCCCCTAATCCCACAGGCTTTAAGGATTAACATTCTCCAAGTTTCCAAGAAACAACGGTAGCATGAAAGCTTATAAACTTTTAAAGTCTCAAGTCGGTTCTTCACGATCAAACCTATCAAAACATATAAGTATAGAAACAGATAAATTTTATAGTGACTAAAAATCATTCCGTCTCTATCAAAAACAAAAAAAATAGATGTAGAGTGTAAAGTTGTAGCAAACAAAAAATGCAAATATATAAAACTCGAAGCTAATAAACAGTAAGATAGAAAAAGCTTATTTAAACCCGTTTAAATAATAGAACAAATAATTTACAACTTCAACTAACAAAATAAGCCGCTGCAAACCTACTCTATATAAACCTTTAGCATCGTTATAGCTACCATTATCACTCAATAAACGAATGTAACATTAGAAGAGTGAACAAGATTCACTCGTTCTAATGTGTCATTCGTTTATTGCCGCCCCTCGACAAAACAACGACCGGGCGCCGAGTCAGAGATGTCGACCCTTCCATACTTCAGGAGTTGGCTTACAAACGAGACGCCGTAAGGCAAGAAGAGGCACCTAAGGTTCAGATCATGTAGTTTCTAAGCGTCTTCTGGATAAAGGCTATTCTCAATTTTCTCCTAAACCCTTAGCTTTAAACTATAAGTCAAAAATAAATTATAATAAAACTATACTATAATCTATTTAGTAGTACTAGTAGAAGACCCGCAACTATGTTAGCACAGAGATCAGGTTATCACTAGGGGTACGTAAATTTCGTTTTTACGAAATAGATGCGATAAAAGCGAAATCAGCATATTATTTGCGATAAAAGCGAAATTTGAAAATTAAAATATACTTCCGCAACATTTTACGTTACGTGCTTTCAAATGTTGATCAGACGCGCTAACAATTATATTAACACTGTTCAAAACATGACAGGGACTTCGATTGGTCGGCCAAGAAGCTCTGTAATGCAAGTTTTAGTTGCATCAAAATCCTGCTACCCTGGATTTGCAAAAGCAGCTATTCAATGTCTCAATTATTGCTCTGTCAATAGTGTTGATGCCGAGAGGTACTTAATTAGTATCTACAACAATTATGGTCGTAACTGATCGTAGGCAAAACAATGAAAGATGAAAATGTAGAAATTACAACAATGCTAGCCTTTAATTGAGTTTTTAATACGGTATTTTTTTTTTTTTTTGCGAAATAAATGCGAAATTTTCTATTTAGAGCTTTTTTAATGCGAAATCACGATTTTTTATTGCGAAATTTACGTACCCCTAGTTATCACTATTTTTCGGAAACCGTAGGTACATTTTCTTAGATATAAAAACTATATAGCCATGTAATGTTCTTGCTCAATTTTCAAAATATCTAAATTTGTTTCAGCAGTTTAAGCGCACAAGGTAAGTAACAGACAAGGATAACAAAAGCAAAGCTTTCTTTTATAAGTATCTCAAACCGGAAAAGCCGAAAGTTTTTGATTCTCATATAAACAGTACAAAATATCCTTTATTACAAAAATATACTGAATTTTGGTCCTGCTCATTTTAGTTTAAAACTTTAACACGAACGAATTGTATCTGACCAAAAAACTGTCGCCGGCTTCCGCGCTATAATTGCTTTATTTATACCCGCCTCTGACACTTCGTCCACCGCGCCGTCCACCGGCCCAAGACTCGCCACAAGTCAAATGATCCGTCGGGAACATCACTCACACACTTCTAATTCTTAACGTAGTCAATATTGTCCAAAAATAAGTGACCTTTTTTTTATGAAATAAGGGGGCAAACGAGCAAACGGGTCACCTGATGGAAAGCAACTTCCGTCGCCCATGGACACTCGCAGAATCAGAAGAGCTGCAAGTGCGTTGCCGGCCTTTTAAGAGGGAATAGGGTAATAGGGGAGGGTAGGGATGGGAAGGGAAGGGAATAGGGGAGGGTAGGGAAGGGAATAGGGTAGGGGATTGGGCCTCCGGTAAACTCACTCACTCGGCGAAACACAGCGCAAGCGCTGTTTCACGCCGGTTTTCTGTGAGAACGTGGTATTTCTCCGGTCGAGCCGGCCCATTCGTGCCGAAGCATGGCTCTCCCACGTTTAAACGGTTTTATACGTGGGAGAGCCATGCTTCGGCACGAAAAAAAGGCCGGCAACGCACTTGCAGCTCTTCTGATGCTGCGAGTGTCCATGGGCGACGGAAGTTGCTTTCCATCAGGTGACCCGTTTGCTCGTTTGCCCCCTTATTTCATAAAAAAAAGACCATAGGTAGAGGATACACAAACCAAGTTACTATTTTGAACGTGTACATGACATACTTCCATGCCGATGTTATAAATGTGAAAGTGTGTATGTTTGTTACCTCTTTACGCTTAAACTCTCATCTGAATATTATGGTGATAGCATAGTATTAAATCCGGAAAAATGCAACCATTCCCGTGCGAAAAATTGCGATAAAAATTGTAGAAACGAAGAACAAAGGCAACAGGTGAATAATAAGCATTTGCTAGATTGAGCAGAGACACATTCGCCATAAAAGTTATCAAAAAGATTAATAAAACAAAGCCTATTACCCTTTTAGTGGAAGGAACCTACGTATCACTTCAGATTTCAGTATGCCTTGATCCGGTAACAAAGAACAGACCAGTACTTAGAAGATCTAGGGTACGTAAGCATCGAGTGAGTACGATTCCGGGAATTCGAATAATATAGTCCTCACCAGGAAGGCATAGGATCAAGCAGACGGGGTTAAATATAGACGCACTCGTCATCCCGACTCATATGCAGTGCGTTACAGCAATGATCACTTAGTTACGCGTTGTTAGTAAGTTCGACAAAACTTCTCTGTGTTACTTCCCGAACCGATAGTAGGTCAACATGTAGGACAATTCTGCAAACATTTGTTGCCAATTATTATATTCGGATTTTTTAAAATTGTTTCCTAAGTATGAAAAGTAAGAAAATGTCTCAAAATGTATTTCAGAAGATACTTTAAATAAGGATGAAGACTAATGGCATTGAAACGTTTTACAGGCGAAACAGAAAAGCTAATTATTTTGAGTTCGTACAAAATTTAGACAAATACCAAGCAGCCATGTGTATGAACAGAAACTTTCTGTCTAAACTCTGAAGTCTAAACAATGTTACAGCAACAATTTTATAACGCTGAGGCGCCTGGCGTATTCCCCAGGTGTAGTGTACATTTTAACTTTAATAAAACGCTTTTGTGAAAACGTACAATATTTTGGAAGCCGCATTAGAATGCAGTCCACTCTTTCAAGCCGTCAGTCTCGTAACCGAAACGGAAACTTGGAGTTGTATTTCAAGTTAAACGATTAGACGATTAGATAAGAAGAGACGAAAGGGCAATATTTAAACGATTTCTAGGCGAACCTCTCTGCCGAGAACTTTATATTTCCTCAGCTTTTCCGGTTATGCCAATTTTCTGTGGGTTTCAATTTTTGACGAAAATATCGTCAAAAATAAGTATTTTATCTATATAGATTCCCCAGGTGTATTGATTTGAATGTATTTCTGGTTGATATCCCTTAGGATAAGTAGCATTCTGAAACTAAGTGATTTTAGTTTCTTTAATTAAATCGTTATATTTAAACCCATAAACGACAGTCAAAAAGTAACGTCATTAAGGGTTTCTTTCGCTTTTCCTCGAGTACATACCTACTCCTCAATCATACAAAGTGATCTACTGGTAGGTACTGATAACATTGAGTCTACAGGGGTTGCAGCAATGGAGGTAACATACGAAATGGTTGCATGCCGTTTAGGGACCTCCGAAATTATATGACCGTAACTTTTATCAACCAACCATGGCTTAATTTTAATCTAGCGTCAATTTCGCGTTCCACATCCCTATCTCACTTTTTATATTCGATGTGATCGCCATATTTCATTAGACAAATTACGATGTAGCGATATACGGGCAGGCGCATCTTTGAACAATGCCATATAAATATAACAATAAGAACTTTTTATAACGAATATACCGGTCCCAGGCCGCTATTGAATTTAAACGCGTCGGATGGAGGCGTGAGGTCCGTCGCTAATGGTCTGGCCTTGTTCGACTCCCGTATGGAAGTGGTATAGCCGGTGTCCATATACGGAGGATCCTATCGACCGTTCGTCGACGAAGATGCAGGAATAAAAACCGAATTACGTGGCATACGGGTCGGTTTATAAATACTAATTAAACTGCATTTACATAAAGAGTGCAGTCGTGGGCCGGTGGAATTTTATGCAACTCCTTAC
Organism: Cyaniris semiargus; assembly: GCA_905187585.1. Classification (NCBI taxonomy): domain Eukaryota; kingdom Metazoa; phylum Arthropoda; class Insecta; order Lepidoptera; family Lycaenidae; genus Cyaniris; species Cyaniris semiargus. The sequence continues at coordinate 6,071,349 of LR994554.1, read as the reverse complement.
TCGTGTCGATGCTCCGCCTGCGTAATTGCGTCAAAGTGTTAATTGCAGCTGATGCGATCGATACCTTTCCAAATTACTAACCACCCGCTACTAAAAGTTACTAACATTAAATGATCCAGAATAATTCGTGGCAGACAAAAATTTTTACATTCATTAGAATGTCCTTATATGCATTTTTAAATAGACAAAAGTGTAATGAGGCAGGGCCTTTGCAGAACGGAACATAAGCCGCTTAAAGGGGTTCCCGGCGAATTTTTTTTTGCTGGACCCCGTTGCGCGTCGGTCGGGAACACAAAAACAAAACGCACTTGCATGGCTGCCACCCTCTTTAATTAATTAGTGAAGTCGGCGAGGAGCAACGCTTTTAAAATAAGCCAGCGTGTGAGCGTTTACGCTGGAAATTCGAAGTTGCCATTTTACTTGAAATTACCTTCAGTCTTGCTCGTTTTGTTTTTAATATTCCATCTAAATAGCATTCATTAGAAGATGCGTTAGATGGGTCATGGGACGTATCACGTAGTAACTGCTTCAAAGCAACTCTAATTGACATGAGAAATAGGGCACTTTTCATAATTTTTCATCATCACCTGATTGGTGATGATGAAAAATGTTCGCAGAATGATGAAAAATGTCCATTACGTTCACAGTTTCTTCCATTGAAGGTTTTTCATATTGATTTAAGTAAGGCTTCTTACACACAAACGGCACTTCGGCAGTCGACGGCTATGATAATTATGTTATTTCCTAGTTATTTCTCTCTTTTTTAGTGTCAATGAGATGTTTTGACCAACAATTAGGAATAACCCAAATAAAAATCTGTCGATCTTTATATTAGCCCGTCCGATTTGGGCACACACACACACACACACATGATTTCAGATAACTTTAATTCAAGAAGAGGAAAATTACTGCATTTTTCTTTCACGTCGCGCGTGCAATACTTGTATTTCAAGAGTACGACTCAGTTTAAGCTATGTAACACAATACAAAAATATATGCACAATTTTTGTATCGTGGTTAAGGAATGCAAATCTCGCGAGATTGGGGCTCAAGCGAGATCCCGCGAGTTTATGAATAACAATTCGCCAATTCCGAGATCTCGCGAAATTAGCAGTTTGGTAGTTTTTTTTTTTTTTTGCAAATAATCACAATATTTGAATAAATTAGGAAAAACATAATAAAATAATAAATATTATAAGTATTATAAGATAAACATTTATTTTCACGATTTTTTTTCAATAGAAAATGCATCAAACCTTGTTTGAACGCTGAAAGCTAAAATGTTCTGAAACTTTTATATTTAATTACGTTTAAAATTATTTACAAATGAAATGTGATGCTCTGCCGTGGTATGACTATAATGCCGTTAACAACCAAAACCTACTTTTGAGTTATGAGCAAAAAACGCGGTAAAAATTTAAACCTATGTAACTCCTCAATGACAAAACCGATTTGAGATCGAAAAGCACCAGAACATACATAAAAGAGATACTTATTATCTATTAATATGTGATCTTCTAAAATTTATTTATGAATAAAAAAAAACCCGTTTTTCGTTTTAGTTCATCATTAATGTTTCTTTCTTTCTTCTATAATTTGACTTAAATGCCGTTACGTATACCTTAACGGCATTTTAGTGTTTCTATTCCTAATAAAACGTTGTCTATTAAAACACTACAAACATTTTCTCATATGTTTAGTTAAAATGTCGTTATAGTACATAACCCTGATTTAGCTTAATATCAAGTAACACAGAACTAACTTATGTTAGTCTTTAGTGCTGTTATTGGTATTTTACCGCATTTAAGTCTAGTAAACTACAAAATGTATATGAATAACTCCACTCATTGTTCCGCTAAAACGCCGTTACACTATTTACTTTTTACGTTAACGGCGTTATAGCGATAAAAAGCGAAAAATATTGCATTGTGATATTTAACTATACAGAGTTAAAGTATTAAATAGGGATTATATTTTGTAATTAATTAAAACCCAAGTTAGTAAATCACAATATTTATTATGTACTTAATTGAGCATCTTCGATAGCTCTATAGTATATTATACTTACAACTAATTTGTATAGACGTTTAGCTCTTTCCTTAATACAAATATCACATTAATTAGGTGGGTAAGAGGCACGATAATATTTCTACATAATAATATTATAATTATTGCCTAATGCAAGACGGCCGTTTTTAAGTCTTTGTGTCTCAAATAAAAACAACACAACTAAATAAAATAAAACTTAATGAAACTACAAAATACAAATCAAGTCAAATGTTATTTTTAACATAAAATTATATTTTTAACCGACTTCAAAAAAAGGAGGTTATCAATTCGACGCGTATGTACATGTATGTAATATTTCCAGAACTGCCCAGTTTTTGTATAATATGTTAATCTATGACAGCTTCTGAACAAATGTGCCAAATTTCAAAAGTGTATGTATGTATGTATGTATGTATGTATGTATGTATTTATGTATGTATGTATGTAGCCTGCTGCAGATGTATGTATGTATGTTATATTTTTATGTTTGTGCACGCATATCTCCGGAACCACAAGTCCGATTTTAGTGATTCTTTTTTTATTGTACTAGGTATTGTTCAACTTAGTTTTTATTATTATTAGGAATACTGCAAGTTTATTTGTTTGAGATTTTAATTACGTACAAAAATTTGAAGTCGGTTTTATCTTTTTAAAATACTATTGAAGTTATATAGTATAATTATTTAAACTTTGAAATAATAATCATCCATGAAAAAAATCATAAAAAATTCCAAAAACAAAATTAATATCCTTATACCTAATACTTTGTAAAGGTGTCTCAAAAACGCATCAAAAAACTTAACAACAGCTTTATCAAATAAAAATAATACTCTATAAATATAACATTATCATCTAATAGGAACTTAAAATATTTAATCAGTCTCAAGAAACCTACATTATAATTTATTACTACTATTATTTATTAGTCTTTATTGCTTATTTCAGAACTTGTACCGGGACGTGCATTTTCTTTTACTGGTAATTTTTTCCAAAATACTAATTTGTGAGGAGGAATTATGTTTGTCAATTTTTCGAGTATATCATATTTTCTTTTAGGTTCAATACATTTCGGTTCAGTTCTGAATTCAAATGTCATGATACGTGGGTTTTTCAGGTATTTATCATTCATGACTAGGATCTCACCGGGCGAGATTATTTAACGGCATTATAGCGTATTATTGTGAGATAGCGACACTTAAATCTAATATTTAATTTAAAATATGTTTTATTTTACTTTATAAATGCCGTTACTGGCTCGTAGCGTTCATTGAGTAAAAATATAAATGTACCAAATGCTAAGCTATAATGCCGTTAAGACTCGTTAGTCACATTTAAGACATAAAATATACGAAAGTCTGCCTGTCTTTCTTAAGATGTTGAAACGATTTAGATTATATTTGTTAAGACAAAGTTTAAGTCCCGGGAAAGTTAAGTCCCGGTAAAGGGCATAGGATAGTATTTAACATAATATGTATTTTATTACAGCAAAATATTGCGCTTAACGAATATTTGTGTAAACGAAATTGCAAAAAATTCTTAAGTAGTCGTATTATACTTTTTAATTTTGAAGGCATGGCAGGAGTATGATATCAAATATGAATATTTGTTACGCTTATTAATGTTATATAAAAAGAGCTATAATAATTATGTATTAGTGAATACAAGATTTCAAAGAACTGCGATATAGCTTTTATCGCGGATAAAAACCCAATATTTTACGTATTTTTTCCTTAGCGTTACTTGGATATTTGTAATTGAATTTTAACTATGAGTTTACAATATTATTTTTGGAGCATCTGCTGGCCGATTCTGTATCGTACATTTGTGAGTTAATCACTGAGTTAGTAACGAAACGGAGGAGTGAGTAACGGAAAGTGTCACTTTTGTATTCACTTGCATACAAAAGTGAGACTTGCCATTACTCACTCCTCCGTTTCGTTACTAACTCAGTGATTAACTCACAAATGTACAATACAGAATTGGCCAGCTGAACAATTTATTTAGCTTTCATGTTAATAACTAATAGACAACTGTCTCTAGACATGCTTGGTTACTATTTAAAGGGTAATGTTATAAGAAAGAAACCAAAACAAATGAAAAAAAACGCGCGTGCGCAAGCATTGCGTGCGCCCCGCACTAGAAATATTGAATAAGTTTTATTTTACTTTACAGCTACTGTATGTTACTATTTTTTGTGTGTTCACATTTTTTGTCATTGATAAGTACAAATATAGTGCAGAGAATGGAAATTTCCTAAGAAAAAGAGAATTTTTCTTTATCAATAATTGATGCACTACTTTTTATGTAAACAGGTAGTAATTAGTTCAGCGTAAAAAGTATAGAGTACTTACTAATTATTATTATTGTTTGATTACCTTTAATCCTCCATTATCTATCCTAATAGAGGTGTGATTCTATTTCAGTAGTTAATTATTATGCATATTGGAGATGTGCCTACTAGTTGGCCAAACTGATCAAAGTTTTACAATTGTCTAATGAGTTAAAAAGTAAAATAAAAAGGGTTTTTGTAACTGAATTGATTACCAAAGAAAATTTGCTTATTTCTAAATAGAAGATGTGTGATGATTGCTTTGGATTATACAATATGTTTTTTTTTTTTTTATGAAATAAGGGGGCAAACGAGCAAACGGGTCACCTGATGGAAAGCAACTTACGTCGCCCATGGACACTCGCAGCATCAGAAGAGCTGCAGGTGTGTTGCCGGCCTTTTAAGAGGGAATAGGGTAATAGGAGAGGGTAGGGATGGGAAGAGAAGGGAATAGAGGAGGGAAAGGAAGGGAATAGGGTAGGGGATTGGGCCTCCGGTAAACTCACTCACTCAGCGAAACACAGCGCAAGCGCTGTTTCATGCCGGTTTTCTGTGAGAACGTTACATTTCTCCGGTCGAGCCGGCCCATTCGTGCCTAAGCATGGCTCTCCCACGTATAAACTAATATAATATTATGTATAAAAATCTTATAATAAAGTTTATAATTTAATTAAATGCAAATAAAGATTTTTGATATTTTTTTTTTGATTTTTGATTTCAATTATTACTTCTACCAATATTACCAAATAATTCAAACCTTCGGTAATGCAACGGCACAAAATTGAAATATGCTTTTGCTTTACCAAAGGTATAATATAATATTATTATTTATTAAGAAACTAAGAAACTACTAGCAAATGAATGTGATACTTGTAACTTCATGTTAGAGGCAGAGTTGTAGTGAGTAGAGCATGTTAAACATTGATTTTGGGAAAATTGAAAATCAGAATCTTTGGCTGAAGCCAACTTTTGAAATATCTACAATTCTAATTTCAGTTCTGGTTCATACTAAAGAAATAATATTAATTTACATGCTTTGAAGTTACAATAAGTTGTAACATGTATAATATTTCCTATTTTCTAACTACATTACGACCTTTCAAAAAATAATTTCCTTTGTTAAAACTGGATTATTTCAAAGAATTTATGTAAAAGTTCAAACAAATATTTAAATACTAAATAAATAATTAATTGGTTTGAAAAGTAGGAGCACTATGAAGACTTTCAGTGGTGTGTTATACTCGGTATTTTTTTAGAAACTATATAATTAGTAGTAAGTAGTAAGTAGTTGGGCTAAATATTAATTATGTTTTTTATTTCTTATAATTATCTCTCTCATGTAACTGTGCCATAAATTATGAAATGTAAATCTGTAATAAAATTATTAATTACATTATGAACTAACCTGTTCTGGGCAAAAATATCCGAATGCGACCATTCCAAATAGTGAAAGCAGCAGACAAAACAATATCACTTTACGAAGTCTGGATCTTGGCTCCATCTTTTTAATTTCATATACACCACTAGGCAGAAAAAGGGCAAAATCACTACCTACTTGCACTGATACACTTTTTTGCATTTCGTAAGGTTGCATGTCTCATTTTTACAATTATTTCGTAAACAAAAACACTTCAACGAAATTGTGTCCTTCATTAGTCCGTGTACATCAAAACTAAAGTTCGGTCTTGTTTTATTATCATCGTTTATTAGTACGATAGATACGATTTCGATAACATTGTTTTGCTGATACCACAAGATAGGCGTTACGTCGGTAGCGAGACCACAACTACAATGAACAAATGCTTCAAACTTCCAAGTGCAAGACTGACAGAGGTATGGGAGCTAAACATTACCGATATTATCAATAAACACAACAGATTGGACGAATTATTTTAAGCTGCACTTGAATATAGAAATGGTATATAGCTGCCATTCACTAAATCACAATTTTTAACACAAAAATTGTTTATTACTACATTTTTGTACTCCGCGTAAATAGAAAACAATCGTGCTCGATTTGACAATTATTGACATTGACATATTGAAAATGACAACTGACAGTAAGTTTGACATTTTTGTTTTAATTTTTTTCGTATGCCAAAGAATAATTACGTGAAGTTTTCAAAATAAAAACAATACCCGAGAAGTAAAACTAAATTCGTTTTTATTATCAGATCATTCAGATTGTAGACCGAAAATTCGTTCTATTTTATATTTCTCTATGCTCAGAAATTAGTTTGTCACATGGTCACATGGAATTAATAACTACAATAGTATAATATTAAATTCCATGGTTTGTCATAACTTCATAAGCGTTACTCGTATCACGTATACGTAACGAACGTTATAATATGTATTTTAATCCTCTATGGAACGTTATAACTTATATGTAAACCAAGAAATTGGGTTATTAATAAATTATTATTAAAATAATGTTACGTGCTAGGGTTCGAGGATTCGGAGAGAAAGACCTGGTGACTCTCTTGAAGACTTTATTCACTGACACTAGCTCACACGAGTCACTAAGTTCAAACACTAAGCACTAAGTCCAAACACTAAGCACTATCGCTGTCCTAGATCGTGGCCGAGTCGTAAGTTCACTGGTTCACTCACTATTGATCACTTGTTTTCACTTCGAAGTCGCCTCAAAGATCGCTCAGATGAAACTGAATTGCCGGGCCGTCTACCTGCGGCTATTTATATGGCGAGACGAATTCTAGAAAGTTCCTTCCCAGATTAACGTAAACAAGTAAACAACTGTGGGATGTTTCTAGAAAATACGCGTAAGTAAACATACACCTAACGCCATCTAGTATTGAGTAGGGGATTTATGTTTTCTGTGTTTCCCTGATCAGTTTCGCTGGTTTGACGCTAGATGGCACCACGTGTCCGTATCCATAACAATAATTATTATTACTGTACTCGGCGAAACATGGCGGTAGCGGTCATTGACTCCCTGTCAAAAACTTGTTATTTTCTATACAAAGCAAAGCGGCGATTGACATCTGACACTTCATTTTTAAAGAAAAATAGAAAATAACAAGTTCTTGACAGGGAGTCAATGACCGCTACCGCCATGATTTGATCCCTATGACACTGACAGTTGTCTCAGTCATCTCACCACATTAAACATTGTAGTGCAAACTGGGCGGGAAACTCGAACGCGGGCGGTCGTGTTTTTTCTCAATTCTCAAATTTTTTGTTTTTTAGTGTTCAGTGCGGGAATATTGTATATATTTGTAAATATTTTGCTTTAGTTATCTTTATTATAGTGTATATTATTTCATCTCGGTAAGTTTATCTATTTCTGGTTATAATGAATCGACCTCCGGATCCGGGAGGCGGGAATTTTTGCGGCCCAATTCCACAGCCTGGTTACTTTGTAACATTAGATTACGATGAATGCAGTATGGACACAGAAGAATTAACTCAAAGAACGTACAAACGATCTCGTAATGATCTTACTGAAGATCTTTGTAATCAATGTAACAAAGTAACTAGAACTAGCGCGGGAAATCGTATTAGTTGTAAGTGTATGCTGGAAAAGGAAAATCCTGCTAGTATACAAGTATCCTCAGCCTCGACACCTCAAACAGAAAGAAAGCATATTGGTAGAAGTATATATAATGAGAATGATGTTTCCCCATATTTAGTCCATGTACAAAGAGTTACTAAAAATTCCTCTGATGGTACCCAACTACACCCCATCACATTTGGTGATTTCTTGATTAAAAATAACATTTATAACATTATTAATGGCTCTCTAAAAAAAATTGGTCGAAACAGAATTTCCATTTCATTTCAAAATTACACAGATGCTAATACATTTATTGAAAATTCTATACTCACTGACAATAACTATGAAGCTTTTATTCCATCATTTAATGTTGTCAGAATAGGTATTGTGAGGGGTATACCAGCTGAATGGTCACCTGAAGAAATAATAAATAATATTTCTACACCTACAGGTAGTGGTAAAGTTGTAAAGGTTAGACGCTTAAATTATAAAACAATGGTAGAGGGGTCTCCTGTATGGAAACCGACTCAATCAGTTGTTGTGTACTTTGATGGTAGGGTTCTTCCAAAAAGAGTTTTTATTTGCTACAATTCATTACCAGTCGAGCTTTACATCTTCCCCACTATACAATGTTTTAAATGTTGTCGGTACGGCCATACCAAAGCTCAATGCCGATCAAAACCAAGGTGTATCAAGTGTGGTCAAGAACATGATATGGATTCCTGTATTGTTAATGAACATGATTATTTCTGCTGCTTATGTTCGGGACATCATATGGCTAATAACAAAATATGCCCAGAGTTTAATAGGCAAAAATCTATAAAAATACATATGGCTGAACACTGTGTCTCTTATGCAGAGGCAAATAAAGAAATTCCTTCCTCATACAAATCCTATTCAGATACATTAACCACTCCTAAAATTAACTTACCAGCTAATAGTATTATTAATAATTCATCTACTAACAGATCATACAAAAAAACTGTAATTGCTAAGCCTCGTGCTCCTTATAGACCAACTAAAGGCTATGATAAAATTGCCCATAACAATCTGGTAAAAGAGTTTTCTTTTGATAATTTAGAAAAAAACACAACACCTGTAAACGCGTACAATAAAAGTAATAATTATGAGAATGAACTTTCTTCACTTACAGATGTAATATCATTACTTCAAACCCATTCACAGAACAATAATATACCGTCCATCGTTGCCCCTTTGATACAATGCATAATTAATATTCTTCAACATGGCCCAGATCATTCAGTGGAACGCTCGAAGTGTAGTTAATAAAAAAAGTGACATAGCTTATTTATTAAGAAATTATAATCCTTTTTTATTTTCTTTCTCAGAAACTTGGCTTAGACCAAGTAATACTTTTAGATTTAAGAATTATAATACAATCAGAGAAGATAGGTTAGACGGCTATGGTGGTGTAGCTTTTCTCCTTGAGAAAAACTACCCTTTTAGCCTTATTAATATCCCTGTACATAGTTCAGAGCTTTCTATTATAGCAATAAGTGTAAATAATGTATGTTTTGTCTCTGTATATATTTCCCACGCCTCTATTAATATTTTAAATGAATTTAATAACATTTTAAGCTCTTTACCAAGACCTATAATTATAACAGGTGACTTTAATTGTCATCACCAGTCATGGGGAAGTTCCATTACTAATAGTTATGGTAACAAACTGCTAAGTATTTTGGACTTGAATAATTTATGTGTTATAAATTCTGGTGAACCTACAAGGCGCACTAGTCCTACAGAAGGCAAAAGTGTAGTTGACTTGACTATTTGCTCCCCACAGTTTGTAACACAATTAACATCTTCGGTTCTACCCTCCACTTTTGGAAGTGATCACTTCCCCATAATAACTACTTCTCCGTTTGATAATTTGCATGTTCCTACTCATAATATTAGATTATTTCCGAGGTATAACCTCAATAATGTCACTGATCAATCTTGGGAGAAGTTCAGTAGTACAGTTGATGTAAAACTTTCACAGATGTCACAAGATGACTCCATTGATGCTCTTGTTTTTACAGATGTCTTGATAGAAAGTGCTAATGAAGTTTTCCCAATTAAACATGAATCATCTCCCATTCCGAGCCCACCATGGTGGGATAAAGAATGTACGGAAGCTGTAAAAAGGAGAAAGAAGGCTGAAAAAATGTACAGTACAAATATGTCTCTTGAAAATTATTGGTCATTAAAAAACATTATGAATAGCACCAAACTACTCTTCAAAAAGAAAAAATCAGAAAGTTGGCAAAAATTTTGTTCATCTCTGTCCCCGAATTCACCTCCATCTGTTGTTTGGCAAAATATTAGGAGGTTCAAATCTGCATTCAATACTTCTCATTCTGTTACTCTTCCCAGTTCTATTGCAAATGATTTTCTTGACAAACTTGCTCCTCCTACAGTTAATCTTCCTAACCTATTTGATAACAATAGTACAATCACAGAGGAAAATGAAGAGTCTACAGAATTAAATTCCCCCTTTACCATGACCGAATTAAAAAATGTACTCTCTTGCGTATCGGATTCCTCTCCTGGGCCAGATGGTATCTATTATTCATTTATTTCTCATTTAAATGAAAACAGTTTATCAGTTTATCTCAAAATCATCAACTCCATTTTTGAATCTGGCAATATTCCTTCAGAGTGGAAATGTCAACTAGTGTTACCCATTTTAAAACCAAACAAAGATCCTTCCCTCCCATCTTCATATCGTCCAATAGCCCTTTCATCTGTTCTTCTTAAATTAATTGAACATTTAGTTAAAAACCGCCTCGAGTGGTTTGTTGAAAGTAAATGCTTGCTTTCTTCATCGCAATACGGTTTTCGGCGTAATAAAAGTACATATGACAACTTAAGTACTTTTACCACCGACATAAGATTAGCTTTTAGCGTAAACAAATTCGTTCTTTCAGCCTTTTTAGATATTTCTAATGCTTATGATAGTGTCATTATATCAATATTGAAACGGAAACTTATACGTCTAAAAATTCCAAAAAAAAATATTTCATTTATTATAAACCTTTTATCTGATAGGTCTATTATTTTCTTTAATAATGGCCGTAAATATATAAGAATTGTAACCAAAGGCTTACCACAAGGCTTAGTTTTGAGCCCTCTGTTGTATGACTTATATACTTATGATTTAGAATTGGCCATCGCAGAGCTATTGGATGTTGATAATTCGCAGTATGCGGATGATCTGACCTTGTATGTTGTAGGGAATAATGTTGATGATGCTTCCGCTAAGTTAACTAAAGCCTTACATTTTCTTAAGCGTTGGTTGGACAACCATGGCCTGGATTTATCCCCAATCAAAAGCTCCATAGTTCTTTTTAGTCGTATGCGCATAACTCCTCAAGTTAGAGTATTTTTTGATAATATGGTAATTCCACAAAAAAACCATCATAAATTTCTAGGTGTCATCCTGGATGAAAAGCTTTCTGGAATTCCTCATTGTGATTATGTTGTAAATAGATGTGAAAAAAATGTAAATATCATCAGATGTCTAGCAGGCGTTTGGTGGGGTGCCCATCCTTTCTATCTAAAATTAGTTTATAACGCTTTGATTCGTAGTATATTAGAATATGGCTCTTTCCTTTTAGAACCTGGGCGAGCATCAGGTTTTAAATCTTTAGACAAAATTCAAAGTAAATGCCTTAGAATTATATGCGGAGCAATGAAATCTAGTCCAATCAACGCTTTACAGGTGGAATGCTATGACCCACCTTTACATTTACGTCGTCAATATTTATCCGATAAATATCTCTACCGATGCCTTCAACTTAATGATCATCCTATTATTGCGAAGCTTCAGCAGCTTTCTTATCTTGTTTCCGAAAATTCGTATTGGGTACACAAACAAAATCCGTGTTTAGTTGTAAGTTATTTTAAATTTAAATCGCTTACTGCGCCTATTCATAGCTCTTCTAAATTACCGATTTTTTCTTCTTCATATGGGGCCCTTATGTTAGCTCCAAATATTTTGACTATTAATATAGAGAAGAACTCTTTGAGGGCTAATGAAAAATTTAATAATATAATTAATACACGATTTAAAGACCATCATTATATCTTCACAGATGCTTCTAAAAGTAATATTAATGGCCACGTTGGTGTAGGTGTATTTCATTCTCAGTACAATATTGTACAAAAAATCAAACTCCCTCCCGAATGTACTGTATTCTCTGGAGAATGCTTAGGGATCTTTAAAGCGTTAGAATATATTTTATTAGCCAAACTTAAGAAATCTATAATTTTTACAGACTCACTAAGTTCTATTCAAGCTCTTAACAAGAATCCATTTAAAATTAAACAACAACATCCTGTTATATTTGATATAAGACAGTTATTAACAGATTTTATTACGAAAGGTACCTCAGTTTCATTTGCTTGGATCCCTAGTCATTGTGGAATAGAAGGAAACATTAGAGCGGATTCTCTTGCCAATGAGGCACTAACGTGTGGCGATTTAAACCCATACAAAATATACTACCCCGATTTACTAACTTTACCTAAAATTCATTTAGAGACTTCATGGCAATCGTCATTTGATCAAAGTCATAAACAAAAAGGAGCACATTTCTATAGTATTCAATCCGAAATTGTATCAAAACCATGGTTTTATAGTATGAATTTCAATAGAAAATGCAGTAGTATCATATCCCGATTAAGACTTGGCCACACTTCCTCACCAGACCATCTTGCTAGACTTAATATAATTAACAGCCCCTCTTGTGCCTGTGGTGCTGAGGTTGGGGATATCAACCATATATTCTTCACTTGTCCCCTTTACAACCGCTCCCATTTCCTCGATTCATTATTAATGAACAAAATCCCTTTCCCTACTTCTATAATTTGTTTATTGTATTCTAGAAAATATATTATTTATAAAATATTAGCTGATTTTATATTACTTAATAATATTGAGATCTGATTATTGTATTTTTATAGTCTTTTGTAAATATATATTATTTTTTCGTGATCCTGTCCTGAATTCCTTATTCCAAATTCCTCGATATTCGTACTAATTTAATATTTTATCATTGTTTTTCCCGTTCGTCATTGGCAATGTACTAGGTGCATGCCATAAAAAAAAAAAAAAAAAAAACATTGTAGTGGCGTCACCATTAAATTAGGATCACATTGGACTTGGAGGCGTCTAAAAATGCCATTTATAAATTTTACGTAGCTTTATGCCATTACAATGATATTCCGTTTGATTTTTTAACAATTCTTAACATTTACAAGAAATTATCTCAATCTGAATTTATGTTTACGTCCTGCAAAACTTACGTCGTCGATAAATATCACACGACGTAAGTTTTGTAAATTGCAGGACGTAAAATATGTAAATTCAGATTGAGATAATTTCTTGTAAATGTTACGCCTCCAATATGATCCTATTAACTGTCAGTGTCATTGCATAGGGACGATAGGGACCAAGGTAGGTACTTTGTGGACCAAGGTTCGCCGCGCCGAGTATATAAGCTTCGCAGATATTTTATTTTACACTAAACTAAATGATTTAAGTCCTTGTTGTCTAAAATATATTTATAATTTACCCAAATAAGCAATTTTCTGATCATATTTTCTTTTTCAAATCTTTAAAATGGCTGCAGTTTCTGAACCCACCGAATAAAAAAAACGCTCTTATTATTTTTTATCAGTTTTACCTAATGTATAAAACCTACTATCTCTCCATGACGGACGCGGACGCTCGAGTGACTACACAAATAGCACCCTCCCCTCCCCTACTATAATAATGTAATTTATCTGAGCGGTGGCCATACTTTTGTGGCAGAACCACTGACCTCCATTATACAAGTACGCTGGACTAATGATACCCTTTGAAATGACAGCAATTTTTTCTGCCTATTTGAAGCGGAATCAGCTCCCCCAATGTGAGTGATAGGAACTAAATTTGACGTAAAAATGACGTTTGAAAGTAGCCATATTGGCGCTGATAGCAGTAGTGGGATTATTTGGAACTAATATAATAAGACTAAGCGGCCATTTGCAAGTTACGTCAAATTTAGTTCTCTTCCCTCTCAATGGGGGCGCTGATTCCGCTTCAAATAGGCACAAAAAAGTGGGTATCATAGGCCCAGCGTACTTGTATAATAACTCAGATAATAATAATTTTTAGATCCTTTTCTTTTTTTTTTCTTAATCTACATAAAATTATTTGTATTGTAAGCTTAGTAATATTATAAGTTAAGCTAAATATTGGTCACTCATTGTATAGGTAGGTATTCAATGTTTCGTAGTTTATTTTTAGTAGCAACCTAATAATAATTGTGACGTTATCTGGGAAAAGGGACCTTGTTGTCGGTTCTAGTTTCCGAGATAATCGCCTTTAAAGTAAAACGTCGAAGAAAATCATTTTTTCTTTTTGTGGCTCCATATTGATAAACATACTATAAATTTTGATATAACAAAGACAGGCGACCCCCGGCTTGAGCTACCAACAGCCCACCAACTGAGCCACAGAGGTCGTCAAATTCATTCAGTCACTCTGTTATCTTGGACTGATTTTAGAAAATAAATTCACATTCTTAGAACATATCATACAAACGGGTGAGAAAGCAAAAATAAATTTCTATAGTTTTACTAAAATATCGACATCTACATGGGGTCTCTCGTTCAAAACGTTAAAAACTATATATACAGCCACGTACTTAGGCAGAATATGCTACGGCTCGCCGGTCTGGGCAGATAGGGCTACGATTGGCGCAGCCCGGCGTAAACTTTTACAAAGCCAACGTCTCGCATTAATATTCCTATGTAAGGCATATAGAACGGTCAGTACTGAAGCACTTCCTGTCCTGTCGGGTGTTTTGCCTGTAGACTTGGAAATACAGCGCCGAGCTGCTTTATATTACAAAAATAAAAAAAATACGATTCTTAAGAATGAGAGACAGAAATAAGGTAAATAGATTGTTTGAACCACTAGACATTACACTACAAAATATTTTATCCGAGTGGCAGGATCGGTGGGATAACTCGATTAAAGGTCGGCACCTGTACAATTTCTTTCCTTCAGTTCGCGAACGACTCGCCATGCATTGGATAGAAATAGATCATTGCGTTGCACAATTCCTAACTGGTCACGGCAATTTTAAAGCTAAACTTCATAGATTCAAGTTAGTTCCATCTCCTCTTTGCGAGTGCTCGACCGAAGACAGCCCGCAAGAACAAACTGCTCATCACATACTCTGGGAGTGCGGTCTCTGGCATGAGGAAAGAACCGATTTATTAAACAGCCTCCAATGTGTCTCTGGAGTCGTATATTACGATGACCTCGTAGGCAGCGCAAATAATTTCCGTGCTTTCAAACGTTTTTGTCATAAATTCTATTGGAAACAATCGAACACAAGTTTGCCATTATAAATAAATGTCTTTTTTTATGAAGTAGGCATATTATATTAAGCATTTTTTTTCCCGTGGTGCTTCCCCCTTTTGTTCGGACATCAATGTCATTACAATTTTGGCTGTCTCCCGCTTGGCTTGGGTAGGGAAATTGGATATCTCCTACTCCTCCTACATTTCTTCTGATTAATTTCGTTGCGGGTCCCAAGACAGATTTAGCTTGTCCCTCGGGCATCCCTGAGATCATATCAAAGGGTTTTCGTGGTTGGTTGGTGCTCGAGCTTGTTTGTTTAGAGTTATAATGAGCCTAGTGAGTATCTACATACTAAGTAGTTTAAATTTTATCTAAGAGACTGTAGAAGCCTATACTAAATAGTAAATACCTGTACCATAGAAGTTTGCACGCTATTTGCGATCCTTTACATTTTTTTTCTGTTTATTGCTCATGTGGCAAAGCTAAGTTGAAAAGGCTAATGCGGGGTTTACACGGGTGACTATAGTCGCACGATTTACGCCGCACGGCGAAAATCGACTGTCTAAATGGCAATTCGGCGATAATGGCAAATCGGTCATAATCGTCTTAACTGGACACATAATATTATGTGGCCAGTTACGACAATTTGCCTAATTGGTTTATTTAGAGGTTGACCGCCCGTTGATTTATCATTAAATATTGTATAAATAGAGAGACAAATTATAATTCGTTGTTACAACTACGAAATTAGTAATATTTTTGTATCTTCTTTAAACTTTATTACTAAAAATGTAACGAACGACATTAAGGTCCCTTTTAATAAATTTTATGATAACTAAGAGAAATTGCATGTTTTGGTACACGTCTTGTTACTAAAGGATAATTAAAGTTATTTTAAAAATAAGAACCTCAATGTTAATCAAAATTTATATTCATTTTTATGTGATATCACTAAATTTTTAATCACCGACAATAAGGTCCCTTTTATAAAATGTTTAGTGTTTGTACCAGCTTTTCACTAAACTTTAACTTGAATTTTAAGACTGAAAAAAGTTACTTTTTTAATGGAACTTTATATATTTGATCTCATTTGACTATTTTTAAGCATAGTAAATATATATTTTTGATGATTTTGACTGATTAACCCTTCGATCGCGGATTCTTGGAAATGCTATTGTATTCTATTGTTGTCGCGACCACCGGTGGCCGTATGGGGCTTGATGAGTTAATAAGATTAGTGAAGCACAATGTTTCATTTGTTCAAATATTTTTTTTATATAATAAACGATGTCGTTTAATATTGAAGTCGTTTTTATTTAGTAAAAACTTAGGCATTTTATATTATTCTTTCATAAAATACTATAGAAACATACTATAAATGAAATATTTAGTAAAAACCATCTTGGGCATTTTCATTAGGTACATCATGCACTTTGGCGTGGTAAAAAACGGGAATAAGGCTATAAAATTATATAATTGAAGTTAAAATCTAAAAGACCATATAATTTACTTCTCAAAAAACATAATATCTATGTAACTTCCCACAATAACATACTTTTTTTGGATTTCGAAGTTTGAATGCGATTTTCTCAATATCACCTTTTACGACTTTCAACATTTTAAAAAAAAATATTTGCCAGGCCTACACGCATGTTATTTACATGGTTCGATAGCTTATTAAATGTAGATTATGGGGATGCTAATAACTCAATACCGACATTAAGGTCCCTTCACGCTGATAACGTCACAATTATGTTATGTATACTATTTTTGGTTTGCTGTCTAGCCTAGAACATTGAGATAAAGTATAGGAGAGAGCCTTATATCGGTGTATAAGCGTCAAAAGCGTGTAATGTTATGTCCTACTTACCAGGACATAACAAAGGAGTCGGTCTGCATATTTCATGTAATAAAAGTGTTAATAAAGGTTTTTAGTGAACATTTTATGCTAGATGTTGTTGAGTTTTGTGGTTCCGCTAAATAATAAACCATAAGAACGGCCAATGAATGCCTCAAACACGTGGATTTGACATTAAATACGTAAGGTTTGAACAACGTTTTTTGGGCTTTTCAATCAGTATTTTTTGTAAGCTAAAAAGATTATTTATAAGTTTAATAATCCCTTATTCCTGCTATATAAGGCATTTGTGCTAAAAATGTCACATCAATTAATAATTTGGCTACAAAAATTGCATAGCTTTTTAGGTGTGTTTACGGATTCTCATTACTTGAACTATAGTTTATCGATATCATGAACTAAATTACTTTCTTTTCTGGATTGTAATGTGCTTCCAAATGATCGACAAATAGAAATATTCAAGAAAATACACGCATACTACTTGTATGAAAATAAGCACAAAATGGCCACGCGATGACGGGCTAAGATTACATCTATACTATAATACTTTATCTATGGCCTAGAAATTAAGATTATGTTTTACTAAATATAAGGCTGGTTTTATCGTTAAGCGTTTCGGCAGCGCCGTTGGAGCGCGCGCGTTTGAAGATGTATGGGGGTAGTAGTAGCGTTTTATAGTCGAGCGCGCTGCGCAAGCGCTGAGCAGCGCGCTCGCTGAGCAGCGCGCTCGACTATAAAACGCTACTACTACCCCCATACATCTTCAAACGCGCGCGCTCCAACGGCGCTGCCGAAACGCTTAACGATAAAACCAGCCTTAATAAATAAATAATGGAGGTCAGTGGGCAGAACGAACCCTTTTCCTTTATCGGGATTCGGGTCTTATCAGGGTTATATCATATAAATTGGATATCTTTACGAATAAACGTTCACCGAAGTATATATTTAAATACTCTTTCACTTTTACAATAATTATGTTCCAACTTCCCAGCGGATCTCACAATAATATAGGAGACCGCCCAGGGGTAGAAGTATTAGTGGTCTGTGAACTTCTGTGGCCCAGGGTGCCGGTAAGGTAAGGGGCGCCGAAGGCTTACAAAAAGGGGTGCCTTTTTTAGCACTACCACCACCCTGGACCCTGGACGCCGAAGAAATCTCACCCCTGGTAGTTCTAAAACCAGCACTATGTCCTACAGAAGGCTAATACTGCACTAGAACCATACATTTTGCTGATATTAAATACAAAACCTATTCAGACTCCATTCCTAAGTCTTGTTTGTGTACCAGCACAGTACCTTTTATAATAGGTAACAATAAGATTATAAGACATGAATATGCTTTGGAGAAAAACATGACGCGTCGCTTCTACTCAGCCCCATTGTGAGTTCAGCCTTAGACCTTAGTCTACTCCTCTAGCTGTTCTGTTTAAAGAGGTACATAAATATTTTACTTGTAACAAAAATAATGAACCATCAACAATGTCTATGAGTTTTAATTCAATACCAATGGAACTTAATACAAGTTCACTTTATTGTAAAAACAAACACTGTAGGTTCTAATAGAAATAAAAACAGCCCTCACAATGAGTAGCCGTTTCAAGCTTGTAAAGCCATTCCTAAAATAAATGTTTTACAGTATAGTTAAAATGTAGGTATACTAACAATAGTTGACTAAAATAAGACAAAACGATGACACTTTTCTGAGAATCTCTACGCTTATAAAGGAAACAAAAAAGAAACAAATTACACATAATAAAAATTAAAAATCGAAATAAAAATATTAAAGAATTTGATTGTATTTCTATACTATTCTGGTACAAAACTAACAAAAAGGCACTTTAAAAATTATTAGGGTTGGTAAATATTCCAAATAAAATTTGCATTTCATAATATCGAATTTCTCTCGTTACACTGATGACACTTCACTTAATTAACATTTTGTTTTCTTTAATAAAATATAATTATTATGTACATATTATGTTAAAAATATGAGGAAAAATACATATCTATCTCACTTTAACATATCAAAAATAATCAACTCAACTGACAGTAGACATACTGTATGATAGAAAACACTGACATGTTGTATAGTATACGTATTATAGTTGAATACAGATGAATGATGCCACGAGAGAATTCTTGTAATTGTAAAATTGTATACAAAACTTCCACACCCGGTGATTACAAGTCTTTCAATATAAAAAGTTGCACTATCTCATGACATTTCATATATCTGGCATTGAATCAAACACCGGTTACAGGGCATCATATAAAACTGCCCTCGCACCGGCAAAGAGGATGACATATTTTCTTTTTACAAACTTCATTAGTCCCTAATAACACAAGATGATCTTCTCACCACAGAATTTCCTAGGTAAAATTACGTTATATTGATTCAGTCCACAAATTTGAAATAAAGTCCACAATTCCACACGACTCATGCGATGAAAACCGACACATGACAATTTATGACAATTAATGTTCTGTTCACTAGTCATTTCGTTAATAATGTTCTTCAGTACAAAATATTTTTAGCACATTTAATTTGTTGAATGTTTTTATTAGTGAAGCACTGTTTAAAACAACGATAACTATTTTTACATAATTGTTCAAGTTGAAAAGCGACTATGCCGAGTCACATAGTTTATGTTCCTCATTTGTGTTCAACTCTCATACACTTGCTATGTGGTACCAATAATTGCTTGAGTACTAGTTGTCTATGGAGAGAAGCCAGTTCTCAATCACTTGATGTATGATTAGTTCCGGGGACGCCCGCGACCGCGGGATCCATCGCGATCCTGAAAAATGAAAATACCAGTTAGTTTCTCAACAATTATGTCTCAATCCACTTTATTGATTTCAATTAATATAAAGGCATAATAAATGTAGTTGGCATCATGTAGGCAGCGTCTTGGCATCATTTAGGCAGCGGCTACTAAAATTTGTGTAAGGTACACAAGGTTTAAACATAATAATATATGTCTATACAACTGAAGACTGTTCCTTCATCATGTAACTTCGATGATCATGAACTTCATTCTTCTTCTTCTTCATTTGGCGTAAGCCTCCCCGTTTTAGGAGTTGCCAGCGTCAGAGTTGAGGCGAAAAAAAACTTCAAACATGAACTTCATTGTCACAATTTTCAACTTTGAACTTTTAAATTGACTTTTAAAAAGTTTAAATGTCATAGCTGCAACCATAAGCAATGAAGTTCATGTTTATCAAAGTTACTAATTTTTATCTGTATAATTAGTAATTGACAGGTGGCCATTACATTAGTAGATAATAATAACAATTGCAAGAACCAACCTTATGATGTGATCTAAAGTTCGGGTCCCGATCACGGTATCCGTGCTCTCTGTTGTCGCGATCGTCGCGATGGTCGCGGGGGTCTCGGGCGTCTCGAGGGTCGCGATGGTCGCGAGGGTCCCGGGGATCGCGATGGTCACGAGGGTCCCGGGAGTCGCGGTGGTCGCGGGGGTCCCGATGGTCGCGAGGATCGCGGCCGTCCCGGGGCTCTCTGTTGTCCCGGTGGTCGCGGCCGTCCCGTCCGTCGCGATGCTCCCTGTCGCCCCTGTCGCGACCGTCCCGCCCGTCCCGACCTTCGCGCCCGTCTCGCCCGTCCCGTCCGTCGCGGTGATCGCGGTAGTCCCTGTAGTTGCGATATCCCCGCCCCCCCTCGTGCTCGTCGCGGGGCTCCGGGGCGTGCTGGGGCACCTTGCGCGAATCCTCCTCCTCCTGCCTCTTCTCGTAGTGTATGAAATCGTCGAAGATCGACGTGGAGTGGCAGAAGCTGTGCATGATACGCAGCACCTGCAGACCTTTCGCGTGCGGCACCTCCTGGGTGTCGCGGGAGTTCGTCACCGGCTTGTTCTCGTTGTTCTCCAGCTTGATATGACGGAGCTGCATATTAGGAACGTCTTTGACGTAGATCCACCTGACGCGGAACTGCCCCTTCCACTTGTCCTGTGACCACACGCTGGAGTTCGAGTTGTAGTCGACGGCGCTCGTCATCCGCGCCATGCCGCAGAAGTGGCCGCTGCCATTCACCGAGAAAAATAGGTACACCATGCCGCCCTCCCTCTCCCTGTCGCGGAAGGCGGAGTCGAGCCTCTTGTTGCCGTGCTCCGTGCTGCACCATATCTCGTACTTGATGCTACGATGTATGTCGTCCTCGGAGTAGGACTTGATGACGAAGAAGCGCGCCAGCGGGGCGCTCAGATCGAATTCTTTGGGGTTGTAGTCGTTTTTGACTTTCAGCTCGTCTAAAATGGGGTGGGGCGGGGGCGCCGGCGCGTTGGCGATGGGCATCACAGGCGGCGGGCCGGGTTGGGCCGGCCGGGGCTGGTGCGGGGGCGGAGCCCGGGGGGCGTGAGCCCAGGCCGGCGGCGGTTGATGCTGCGGCGGAGGCCCGCGATGCATCTGCGGCGGCGTCTGCTGCGGCACCGGCTGCGGCATCGGCAGCGGGGCGGGGACCGGCGGCGGCTGCAGGTCGGTCAGCGGGGGCGCGGTGGCGACGGGGGCGGTCTTGCCCATGTCCCAAGTGTTAATGTCCATGTTATGTTTTCCCGGCACGATCGGCGGTGGCGGCATCCCCGGGCCCTTCTTCTTTAGCACCCCGAACTGGGACGCCGGCGCCGGCTTGGCCGGCTGGCTAGCTATCGACGCCCACGTCATCTTTTTAGGTTGTGCACTAGAAATGTCCTTAATGTCGGGGCCGCGCTCCTTATCCAGCTTGTGCTCTCCGAGGGAGAGGGACTGCACTCCCGTCTCCACCGCTTTGACGCCGTCTGGGACGTACAGACCGTCCTGTCTGTAGTACTCGTCGGCGTACTGCTTCGCGCGGCCCAGCTGGCCCCACGTCGAGTAATCTCCATTGCCAGGGAAATAATTAAACGTGGACGCCGGCTGTCCGAATGCCGCGGTGGAAAATGGTGTTGTTGATGGTCCAAATACACCTGTAACAAATTAATGTCAACTATTATTTTGAATTGTGTCTTAATTACTAAGTTCTGATTTGCATACAACGTTTAAGAAAAGTTCTACTTTTTATGACTAAAAACCTGTGTACGTGTTTCTTTTCATTCATATCATATATTCTTAAACCTATTTCTTGGGAACATGGTGTAAGGCAAGAGGACATAAAACAATGTCAATGTTTTAGTATGTTTGGTGCATTCATATTTTATATTTGCAACCAAACATGAGAAGTCCTCGTTTTATTTGGAATAAATACTAGCTACCATCCATTCCATAGGAATCGTGAGGATTGTATCCTCCAAGAAAAGTCATTGGGTCTGTTCCATTGCTGGACCATGTTCCATCCCCAACTCCAAAGGCTTGATAAGGAAGTGCTGTTGTACCATAATAACCTGAAACAATAATATACTATTTTGTAAATTGATGGGACTTTTAATTATTAAGAGAAAATTTTTACTGTGGTCAAGATATTGAAATGAATGAAATGAAAATTGACCACAAAAATATTTCAGTTTTTTTATGATTTCTATTGCTTCTGAGAAAAAATAATATAAATTAGTTGTCCTGAGATTAACAATTGTATAAAATGCATGATAGTGTGAGTGAATCTGTGATAGTGTGCTGCTGTATTTTTTTAAACTTCTAAGCATAATTTTGAAGCATTATACTCAGTATTTTTAGTTTTTACCCATCAACTTTATCTTGTTAATTCAACAACAATATTCCTCCATGCCCACTACTCACGTAAAATCCTAGGAAAACAAAATGCAATAAGAGAATGCGTTTTATTTGAGAAATAATGGACTGAACACAAAATCTTATCGACAAATTGCAGAAAAGATGTGTCTTTCTCTATTCCTTATAACAGTCTGCCATGTGATTCACGTCCTAGCTAAATTGTTTGCAGAAGGTTTTATGTTCTTTTGAATATTGGTGTTCTTTTGTGAAAAAAATAATGAATGGATTTTATCTTAACATCATATTATAGTTTCTTGAAATTGCTTTATTACATTGATAATTTAGGTTTTAGATAAATATTTATCTTTACTATAATAATGTGTATAAATAGCTGGACAAAAAGAAGCCTATTTGTCAGTAAAGAAGTAACAAACATACACACTGTGATGAAATTTATGATTATTATTTATCTTTCTACTTAAATTTAGTTTAACCTTCAGTGCTATATTATACAGTAACAGTCTTATAATTTATAATAATAACGACATCATAATAATATGATTCCATTGGAAATAATTGGAAATCTTAAGCAAATGTAAATACTGCTTACTTGTCAGATGTATGTATAAAATGTTGTCAAGTAAGCAATATTTAACCCTTAACCACCTACCACATATAATTGTCACACAACCACCTGCCATACGTCTGTGGGACTCCTGCTAAAAAACATATGATAAATAATAAATAATCGGCCAAGTGCGAGTAGGACTCGCGCACGAAGGGTTCCGTACCGTTATATAGCAAAAATAGGCCAAAAATTGTGTTTTTTGATTGGGAGCCCCCTTAAATGTGAATTTTATTTAAATATTATTATTTATTATTAAAGAACACGTATATCTAAGACCTTTGTGAAAATTTTAAGTGCTTACCTGTTGCCATTATTGATATCGAGCAAAAAAGGCCAAAAAAATCACGTTTGTTGTATGGGAGCCCCCTTAAATATTAATATTATTTTGTTTTTAGTATTCGTTGTTATAGCAGCAACAGATATACACAATCTGTAAAAATTTCAGAAGTCTAGCTATAGCGGTTCTTGAGATACAGCCTGGCAACATACAGACAGACAGACAGACAGACAGACAGACAGATGGACAGACAACGAAGTCTTAGTAATAGGGTCCTGTTTTTACCCTTTGGGTACGGAACCCTAAAAAGGGGAAGACAAATATTAATTTAAACAATTGTATTAAGGCACTACTAAACTCTTTATTTAAAAAATAAAAACATGAATATCAACAATACTTTTCAAATAATACAGCATATTTGGTACAATCTCGTGTTTTTGGCTTACCCACTAGCACTTTCAGAAAATAATTTCTAAAAAAAATATGAATTTGATAAGAAATTATTCTTACGTTTTTTATATACTTAATTAAATTAACAACTTAAAAAAAAAAAAAAACACTCATTATAGTTACTAATTCTACAAAATTGCAATCTCCATACTTAGAGCTTTTTAAGGCCATGAAGACAGATCTTGTTTGAGCATTTGAGGTAAATAGGAGCTTTGCATTCAAAACACATGTGTGTTTTTTTTTTTTTTTTATATTCGTAAGTGGAACAGTTTTTACGAACTGCCTATCACTCTTCATCAGTGCTGCAGCATGGGATATCTGCTGGAGGGTCAAGTTAATCTGAATGATTCTTCATATCACATTACAGTTTTACATTGCTTTCACATCGTGCCATAAGCGACCTCGTAAACTGTTCAGCCAGTTTCTTCATAAACATGTAACTGCTTTCAACCTTTTGTCTATGTAGCTGCACAGATAGATTCTAGTGACTAGAATGCAATTTCAAGCAGGGCAGATGACCAAATAAGAACTTAATTAAGAGTCATTATTTCCAAAACAATAAAAAAATTACAATCGAAAAAACTTACGTAATCTCCTGACAGGGGTCTCTCAGACCCCCGCAAGTCTTTATTTACTTACCTAAGATAAATGCATGCACGCCTAACCTCGCCGAGCCGTTGGGCGATAGCTAGGGGCGCAGGGAAAAGGTATAAAAGCCAACGAGTTGATACAACACTCCGGCGCAAAAATATTAACAAATATAATATCAGCGGGGTCTGTGAGACGTATGGCAGGTGGTTAAGGGTTAATTCACATTGATCTAAACATAAATAAAGTAAATATTATAATTACATCCATACAATTTCTATGCATTTCAAAATAGCATTTCTAGGTGGGCTGAAGCAATGTTGGTAAATAAAAAGAAGGTAAGAAAAATTTATTGCAACCTGCTGCACTGTAGGGGTCGGCTGCTGACGAGATGGGTGGTGCGTACGAGGGTTGCTGCTGATGGCGCCATGACACCTCGGCCAACTCGTCTCCTCCACTCTCTAGCTGCTCCTTAGGTACATTTGTCACTGTAAACATGATCTATTTATAAATATATGACTTATTTACTTACTTATTATTACTGTTAAAAAAATCTGAGCTTCTGTTTTTACATAAAAACAAAGCAACAGTTAGTTGTATATTTTATTATAAATATGTAACTATCCTGTAGCAGGTGTAGCCCTTTCAACATTAAAATGTTGCTAAATGTAAGTTATTGAATTTTGTGTGGGAGGTTGGTGGGAGGTTAAGCCTCCAACTTTTTCCTTATCCTCTTATAAAATCATTAACGCTCCTACAATTTTACTGGAACATTCATCAAGATATTGTTAGACTACAAATTTTCACTATACAAATATCATGTACTTACTCTGTATAAATTTATTTATATTTCATTTAACAATTTTGTACCTACTGTATCAAATGTGAGTGGGTTGATAGTGTTGTATTATCGAAATAGGTATATTAGACGCAAGCCGACCGGTAAGAATCGTTCTAGCTATCTCAAAACACCTGCAACGTCATAAAGTGTACGACTTTACCTTGATTCCCTTGTCCTTTCATCCGCTATTTACACCAATTACATGAAACAAGAAAAGAAGAACTTATTTTTATCACAATACTGTTTAAATCACTTAATAATAAATGAATAAATGCGAAAAGGCAAAGTACCTGATCTGACACGCCTGCTGACATTGGCCGCGATTTTCGTTTATTGAATCTTTATAAAGTCTTTATTTCACGACAATATTTATTTAATCACATGTGTTTCACCAAAAAGTGTCTGCGTAGTCCGATTATCACTAAAAATTACTTTGAAAGTCAATATTGTACAAAGAAACGCAGAACTTCCAAAAAGGAAAAGGAACGATCACGGACGTCGGAACTCGGACGTAGCAATGGCGACATTAATGTTGCCACCTTTTATTTTGTTTTATTTCGAATTCCAATTTCCATTTGATAACGAAAGTTATGCGTGTTATAACTTATAACTATATTAGTTTCACTAATCTATTCAATTAGGGGGCATTCTATCTATGATTGTTTTCAGCAACACATTAGTCAGTCGTTTGGGCATTTATATAATTATATAAACTCAATCTCTGTTTATTACCCGTTAAAAAAAAGGCACCAATTCCTTTTTTTTGCAATAATATTTATATACTAAAAATAATATTACGTCATTGTCAAGTGTAGGTGACACTTTGTCAAGTGTCACCTATCAATGTCAAATTACCCGCTAAAAGAAGTAGAAGAAGGGAGTTTTGCCGGGAATGTGAAAGAGTGAATATGTAGTGTTTACCTACTGTATTTGTATTATTTTGCTAAAATTGAGTTAACTGGTTTTTAATGTGTATTATTGGTAGAATATTAACCATTAGATATTCGTTATCGTGCACAAGTGTGGGAAAATGATGCAATATCCAGAAACGTGCTATTTCGTGTTCCCTCCAAAACTCCATCGAAAGTTTCAGTAAAGCTTCTTTAATAGGTCTACCAGAATCTGATGGCAAATTTTGACAGCAGATTTTCAAAAAATATCCTTGATCATTGGATAAATTTATATATTTGCATGTTTCACACACAGAATCAGCCGCAATAAGGAAAAAAAAGGATCAAAATGTTTTATTCCCCGGTATTGCTAGAGTCAATTGACTTTCTCACTTTTTGCCATCAGATTCTGGTAGACCTATACCACTTTACTGAATCGACCGACTTGACTTCCTGACTGTATTGAATTTTACAGACTTTGACTAGACTTTAGACCTGACAATATAGAAAAACGATGCTGAAAATTGTAATAAAAATATTGTTTTCCCGTCATAATATACTCGACACTGGCCATGGTTATATAGCCGAACCTGCCGAAGTGCCATAAATCATAATGGGTTGTTTTCTTTTTTTTTGATCTCCATCAGACGGCGCGACGATAGACACTTCTAGATTTTCTATTGGTTCCCCAGTCCCCACCGATCTGAAATTATCTGCAGGTTGTCATCACTGACTACCACTGACCTCCAATATACAAGTACGCTGGACTAATGATACCCTTTGAAATGACAGCTATTTTTTGTGCCTATTTGAAGCGGAATCAGCTCCCCCAATGGGAGGGATAGGAACTAAATTTGACCATTGACCAAATATATTTGTCTATGATTTGACGTAAAAATGACGTTTGAAAGTCGCCATATTGGCGCTGATAGCAGTAGTGGGAGTATTTGGAACTAATACTAGTGATGACAACCAATAACGATTAAGCGGCCATTTGCAAGTTACATCAAATTTAGTTCTCTTCCCGCTCACTGGGGGCGCTGATTCCGCTTCAAATAGGCACAAAAAAAGTGGGTATCATAGGTCCAGCGTACTTGTATAATGGAGGTCAGTGCTGACTACATATGGGTTGTGTTTCTAAAAAATCTCAGTGTACTGTCAAGTGTGACATAAATCAAAAGCTAAGCGATCATTGGCCTAAGCGATTAGGCCAGTATACTGGTAACAGTTTAGGAACACGCTGACATAATATAATACTTGTCAAACTGAAAACTGACAACTGAAAGAGTTTTGGCGGGCATGTTACTTTGACACTTCTTCTACTTTTTATTGTTGGTGTGGTTTTTATTATTTTTTCCCAAATTGTGTTATTTGGGTTTTTGATGTTCATTATTGGTAAAATATTAGCCATTAAATATCCGTTATATTGCAGAAGTGCAGGTAAGATGTTGTCAAAACCAAAATGTATAATTCCTGTGACATTTGGTGTGAATAACGGTAAATAGGGCTATTTCTTCCGTGAGTTCTAAAACATCGTTATAATAACTTTATTATCCTATTCGTTGGAATATTATTGCGTCTTTTTCAAATTGAAATGTATCAAGTTTTACATATTTCTTTTGCCCAGACTTGTAGTAATTAATGATGGTATTACCGATAGTTGTCTATCCATACGCCATCTAGTTACTAAAATGAAAACTGTTTGACAATCAAAAAAATAAGAAAATGCCTCATAAAAAAAGAAGTAGAAGAAGATACAAAAGAAGATATGGGTGTTTTACCGGGAATGTGAAAGAGTGATGTTGTGTTTTTGTATTATTTTCCTAAAATTGTGTTAATTGGGTTTTTAATGTGTAATATTGGTAGGATATTAACCATTAGATATTCGCTATCGTGCACAAGTGTAGGAAAGTGATGCAATATCCAGAAACGTGCTATTTTGTGTTCCCTCCAAAACTCCATCGAAAGTTTCAGTAAAGCGTCTACCACTTTACTGACTCGACTGACTTGACTTCTTGACTGTATTGACTTTTACTTAGACTTAGACTAGACTTTCGACCTGACAATATAGAAAAACAAAGCTGAAAATTGTATTATAGAATATTGTTTTCCCGCCATATTTATACTCGACACTGGCCATCACTGACCTCCATTATACAAGTACGCTGGACTAATGATACCCTTTGAAATGACAGCTATTTTTTGTGCCTATTTGAAGCGGAATCAGCTCCCCCGATGGGAGGGATAGGAACTAAATTTGACCATTGACCAAATATATTTGTCTATGATTTGAGGTAAAAAAGACGTTTAAAAGTCGCCATATTTGCGCTGATAGCAGTAGTGGGGTATTTGGAACTAATACTAGTGATGACAACCAATAACGATTAAGCGGCCATTTGCAAGTTACGTCAAATTTAGTTCTCTTCCCGCTCACTGGGGGCGCTGATTCCGCTTCAAATAGGCACAAAAAAAAAGTGGGTATCGTAGGTCCAGCGTACTTGTATAATGGAGGTCAGTGCTGGCCATGGTTAAATAGCCGAAGTGCCATAATAAGAAAAAAAAAAAAAAAAAAAAGAAGATCATGGAGTTTATGGACTGTTCACTGTGGTTTTAAATTTTTTAAAATAAATATTTACATAAAAAATTCATTTTAAATAACGAATTATAAGCAGAATATTTGTGTTTTTTCCCTTTATGAACCTCGATGCAATAAATCATACGTAATACTAAAAAGCCTTCATGAAAGACGAGTTTGAATTTCAAATAAAGTTAAAACTTGTACTTGACTAACGAGCTTGAAAGAAGTACAAATATATCTAAAATCAACTAAAAATCATGTCTACACGATCTCAAAAGAGAAGTCAACAAAAATCACAAGCAGGACATGATACAAACAAACACATTACCAGTTCATGGGTGTTAATGCTTAAGGGTAGGTTCCTGCTCACACCGTGTTATTGTTTAAGTTTATCCAATCTATCTATTTATTACTATGTTTGTTACAGATGAATTATGTAAGAATGAGAACTTTTCTATAATAACACTTCCACATCCATCTCATGGAGGCCCCAGTAAGTTCTGCATAGACACATCAAATAAGAAGATGTATGAAGTGGTCACATACAACGAACCATATCGGTCATGGTTTATCGGAGAATCGGTGAAATCTAATGGAGACCTTCTAATGGTGACACCTTTCAATCCAGTGTTTCTTGGTATGTAGCCATAACCTTTGCTAAAATATATATTATTCCTTTTTTCATAAACCTAAAAAACAATAAAATAATTTACATAATATACAGGGTTAACTCGTAAGTCGACGATATATATATATATATATATATATATATAGTTATATATATATATATATAGTAATAACATATATAACTATAGTATATAGTAATAACACCCTATCCTAAATCCAATGGTTTTCAAGATAATCTAATTTTAATTATCTATACTAATATTATAAAGCGGAAGGGTTTGTTACTTTCTTTGTTTGAACGCGCTAATCTCAGGAACTACGACTAGTAGTTCCTGAGATTAGATTTGAAAAATTCTTTCAGTGTTAGAAAGTCAGTTTTTTGCCTTTTGTTGTATCTCTTTTTGTAATCTGAGCCTCTGGTACTTTAACTATAAGTAACTGTAACTTTAATACAATGCAAAATGTCAAATCTTTGGTTAAAGTAAAAAATGGACGCCTTATTTAACTATAACCATAGAGCTCGACAAGGCTTTAAATTAATGTGGCAAAAAAAGGAACTAACGCTGTCATCATACAAAAACGCCATTTTTGAGAGTTCTCCTTTACCAGCAGCGCCCACGTTCATTTAAAGCCTTGTTGGACCAGCAACAGAGTACAGACATCTGTCAAATTCTGTGGTCAAAGTTAAATTTAAAGTTAAGTTAGCCTTAACTATACCATAACTTTGACCATAACTGTAACTATAACCACGCCTCTGGTGCAACCCACCCTTAAGATGTGTTTATTCTTTAAGGCAGCGGTCGGCAACACGCGGCCCGCGAGTGTCTTGCTTGCGGCCCGTGAATGTTTTGTAAATAAGTTAAATGTATCAAAATCCATGTTTTCTAATAATGCCAGTAGTTATCGCTACTTAAGTACGTAGCTGTTTGTGCCATTTAAAAAAAAAAAACTTATTTCCTTTCAATATGTGTAGGTATATTGAGCTTCTAGGGTTACTACGAATATGAGGTCTGCGGCCCGGCTTCAGTTTGTTTTGCCACCTTGTGGCCCTTGCCTGCCAAAAGGTTGCCGACCGCTGCTTTAAGGGATACTTAAAAAAAATGTATGAAAGTCTGTTTGCAGATGGGCTTAAAAACATCTCCATTTTGTCAGCTATCCAAAAATTATATAGGTAATAGCACTTTTCATTACAAAAAACTTAGATGATAGCCTCCCCGGGCATTGTAATAAAATTATTAGTTAGTTCTAAAAAATGAAACAAAACCATGTAGACTACTATTTTGCATTGTATTCATATTTCACATTGTAGACAGTAAATATTTATTAATTATTTTTGCAGGTTATGTTCTACATGTCCCCCTCTGTTTCGGACACAATTTCTCATTCTTTTTCTTAAAGCACTTTTAACGACTCCAGATGTTGGCGTAATTCGCATTTCCTCTGCTGCATCAATAATTTTTTGGCGTAAAACTTAATACACTCCTTATGGGATTGGGGTCGTCATACACCCACATAGGAACCACATATCCAATACGACGGTTGTCCTGCACATTACCAAAGATCAGTCCGACAATCGCAAGATACGACGTATCCCAATAAGTGGTTTGGGAGAGGTGGACCTACACTATGGCCAGCCAGAAGTCCCGACTTAACCCCCATGAATTATTATTTTTTACGTATGGGGACACATGAAGACTGCTGTATGACGACCCCTTTCCCATAACGAGTATATTAAGTTTTACGCCAAAAAATTATTGATGCAGCCGATAAAACGCGAACTACGCCAACAACTGGAGTCGTTAGAAGTGCTTTAAGAAAAATAATAAGAAATTGTGTCCGAAACAGAGGCGGACATGTAGAACATGACCTGCGAAAACAATTAGTAAATATTTACTGTTTACATAGTTTTATTTCATCTTTTAGAACTAACTAATAATTTTATTACAATGTCCGGGGAGGCTATCATCTATGAAAACTGCTATTACCCTATAATGTTATACCTGTGTAGGGCGAAGCTCCAGGGGTGATGCTGGTGGTCTCCGCCAGAAATAAAAGACTTCTTCGATGAAAATGGACTATATTAGGTATACTGGTTAGAGGTATAGCCGCGGTGCGTGCTTCGCGTAGGCCGGTGATCAGGCGAAGAGAGAGGGCGCGGCCGCGACGCGCTCCTCGCTGGCCGCGGGTGTAGCAGGGAGGCGCGCGGGGAGGTGCACGCTGAAGGCAGGCGCGCGGGTGCAACCGGTTTGCCGCCAGCGCCGCGCGGCCCGATGAGACGCAGGAACATATTCCCCCGAGAACATGTCAATGAAGAGGAAGCGGCACGATATTGTTGTAGGCACGAGTTATGGTGCCCTTCTTCGTCCGTATGTCGGCGACTCGACTGCGTCCGTCTGTCCCTGGTTGGACAGCGACTACTCGTCCAAGTAGCCACAGAAGAGGCGGAAGATTGGCGTCCCGTACAAGGACCATTGCTCCAACCTTGAGGTCTTGACCGCCGGTCTGCCACTTGGTGCGTTGCTG
Organism: Cyaniris semiargus; assembly: GCA_905187585.1. Classification (NCBI taxonomy): domain Eukaryota; kingdom Metazoa; phylum Arthropoda; class Insecta; order Lepidoptera; family Lycaenidae; genus Cyaniris; species Cyaniris semiargus. Next base: position 6,039,174 of record LR994554.1, on the reverse strand, counting down.
CAGAAGAGATACGTATTCATTAGAATAGCGCTGCCAAAAATGTTGACGCAGCTTCTCGATGCGATCGAAGCGTTGGAGGCGATGCAGGTTGTCTTCGGTGAGTAGAGGTTTGATTATCGAACTCTGAGCTCGCCCGAGAAGGAAATGGGAAGGAGTAAGAAAGCCAAGATCAGAAGGATCCGATGATAAAGGAGTTAGGGGTCTGGAATTTAAAATAGCCTCTATCTGAATCAGGCATGTCGACAACTCCTCATATGTCAAGTGAGTCAGACTTAAGATTCTACGTAGAAGATGTTTTGTCGATTTAGCTGCCGCTTCCCATATCCCACCAAAATGTGGGGAATAGGCAGGAATAAATTTAAATTGTATGTCTTGATTAGCAAGATCAAACTCTATTTTGTTTAGAAGAAACCTGTAAAAAGCGTGAGAGCTCGTTAAAAGCTCCCACAAATGTTGTGCCGTTGTCGGAGTACACGCGCTGAGGTTGCCCCTTCTGCTAATGAACCGGCTGAAGGCCGCAAGATAGGCCTCCTTAGTCAAATCGGACACTAGCTCCAGGTGCACGGCTCTGACTGCAAAGCACACAAAAACACAAATATAAGATTTAGTTAACCTACAACCTCTACCTTTACGGTCGGCTATAAGCACTGGCCCGGCATAATCAATTCCTGTGTTCAAAAAGGGAAACTCTAAATTCGTCCTATCATTGCACATAGGCATCTGAATAATTTAGTATAAGACGATGTTTTATGAATTAGGATGTGTAATATTTTTATTTAAGTTTGTATTATTTTCGACGTGTTCGTCTGTATATAAAGCTGTTTCTGAAAATAAATTATTTTGTAAATTGGGAAAACTGGGAAATTGTATTTTAGTCTGATTGATGAAATAAGAAACTAACTACCACAGAGCAGATGAGCTGAGGCCTTAGTGCGAGTTTTATTTGATCATACGCATCGAGCACGTTAACGCGAATTTATATGGGATCAAAGCAGTATCCACGTTAGCCAGTAGATGGCGCTGCTTAGATCCCATATAAATTCGCGTTAACGTGCTCGATGCGTATGATCGAATAAAACTCGCACTAAGGCCTCTGATGTAATCAGCCTTCGCCCCCCGGGAAGCTAAATATATCGGGTTGGACTTGGAAGGTACATAACTCCACGTCTGGCCAGTCGTAAAATTTAGAGTAAGAGATTTACGTACCTTCTGAAAGAGTCGCGTCCCTAATAATGCACCACACAACTCCAAACGCGGTATGGTTGTGGGTTTTAGTGGAGCAACCTTGTTTTTGGAGGCTAAAAGGCGAAATACTTAAGTACCCATAACTGCTAAAGAAGTAAGTTTAGTAACCTCAAGGTTAGAAAAATTTAATCTACTGTGAAAAAAAATATATTTGAATTATAATCCCAGTATAAACCAAGTGTTTTAATAAGAGATGCGTCACTTGAATTTAATTTTTTGTCTGCATCTAACGAAAGAAAGATGAATGTTTAAAAAGAATGGACGACGGAGTATTGGATACTTCTGGACTATATGACTGAATTTTACGTAAGTGAAGATAGATGATAGAGTTTCAATGACGCCTCTACATAGCTCTATGACGCTATCGATATGATTAAAATGTAAATATTCTAGCATAAAATTTGAATACCTATTTTTAAATATAGGATTACGCTCAAATTTACGCTCTAAAGAAAGAAATCGAGATTTGGCCATCGCGTAAGAGTCACCTAAGCACTCTGGAGAGTCCTTTAATGGTATAGTGACGACGAATTGGCCATTGTCGTTACGAAGTGTTGTTGTGTGAAAAAGTTTTTCGCAAGTCTTTTCTTCTAAAGAAAAAGAGCTACTAGACTGTACTGAATCAAGCTCCCAGAAACGAGATAGCTGTTCAGTTACCTCATATGAAAAATGACAAGAATTATTCGAAGCTTTAGTCGAAGAATTTTTACGTCCATGAGGCCTGATATAAGCCAACCAAATTTAGAAGACTGTAAAGTAGGTTGATTTTTCCTAAATTAATTGTGTGGGAACATAAGACTTCCCAAAATATTTCAGCGCCTATAAGAATATCGACGGCTGACGGTACATAAAATTTAGGGTCTGCTAATTGAGGACCTGGCGGGATATTAATTAAGTTTTTATCCACGTAAGACCCAGGCAGTGAGTGTGTTATGTATGGTAAAATAAAACAGGTTAAGTTCACCTCATAACCACCAAAACAAGACTGCACAGTAAGAGTACAACTTTCTGAAGTTTTAGAAATCTGACCATTGATACCTGAGACTGTGGAGGTAGTACCTTCCTTTGACAGGCCGAGCTTCTCACAAAAATCTCGGGTGATAAAGTTGGATGTGCTACCGTTATCCAACAAGAGCCTGACAGGATGTAGCTTCCCGTTGACGTCCGCCGCATTCGCCAAAGCTGTGGATAGCAATACAATTTTCTGATTAGATATATCAGATTTGTCTGTATTAGTTGATAAAACAATATTGTTTGAAGACTGATTTTCAGAATCCCTATGTAAGAGGGTATTATGTTTAAGTGTGCAATATTTGCAATGTGAAAGCTTACATCGCTTATCAGTGTGACCAGAGGCCTTAGTGCGAGTTTTATTCGATCATACGCATCGAGCACGTTAACGCAAATTTATATGGGATCAAAGTAGCGCCATCTACTGGCTAACGTGGATACTGCTTTGATCCCATATAAATTCGCGTTTACGCGCTCGATGCGTATGATCGAATAAATCTCGCACTAACCCCTCTGGTCGTAGGCAGTTCATACACACATTGCTTTCTGATGCTTTTTTAATACGTGAATCGACATCTAAATTTCTGAAAGATTGACATGTAAATAAATTATGATTTTGTGAACACATGACACAAGAAATTTTGTTATTAGAAGAGTAAGAATTATTATTACTATTATTAAAATTAGTTTTAAATGATGTATTAGTAGGAAGATAATTTTTATTTGTATATTCCTGTAAATATTTATTTGTATTATGTGCAAGTTTTGTGTTTGTATTACAGTTATTTATTGATTCGATTAAATCTGCTCGATTAGACAAAAATTTAACAAAATCTTTTAGATTCGGATATTGATCTAAGTTATTTTTAAATTCTTCCCACTCACGATGGGTGACTACATCCAATTTTTTGGACATAATAAAAATGATCAATGTATCCCACTGTTAGGTAGGCTGTCCTAAGGTGTCGAGCGCCCTTAAATTTTTATTAGTCACATCAATCATGTTACGTAATGATGCACTAGATTCCTTAGGTATTAATTCAAAATTGAATAAGGCTTGAACATGATTGTTTATAAGTAGCCTTTCGTTATTATACCTATCTGTTAATAATTGCCAAGCTATAGCGTAATTATCTGCTTTAAAATCAATACTTTTAATAACTAATGCTGCGCTGCCTTTAAGAGTAGCACGCAAATAATGAAATTTATTTATGTCCTGTATACTACTATTATTATGTATAAGGGAAATATACGTATCTCGGAACTCAAGCCAGTGCTGATAGTCGCCGTTGAAGTGAGGCAAGTCGATCTTGGGTAAGCGCACAAAATCGTGCTTGCAACCAGAGCCATGAAGACTGTCGCTAGCGGAGGCCGCAGAGACGAGCGCCGGCGAGGAGGGTCGTGGAGGCTCGAGCAGTGATCGTGCGAAGCCCATCTGCGCGTAATACAACGACTCGAACTGTTCTCGCTCAGCATATGCCTCGCTCGTGTTCTCCGACAACTCTAACTCCGTCTGTAACGTATCGAAATCATTATATAGCGTTTCCATCGCACTAACTCGGCACTGTAGCTCAGATAGTTGAAAAGGGCTTAGATGAGAAGTATGTAACAATTTTCAAAGTTGGCAAAATAAGTTAGCTTAGCTTTATAGCCACCACGCCTCTTAACGAGTTCCCTTAATTTAGCTTCAGACATAATGAAAGCTTAATGCAAAATAAGAGACTGAAGCGCAAGAAAAGACAAGGGAAAAAAATGAAAATTGAAAAGGGAAAAAAAGCAACGTCCAAAGGCGTGACGATAAATACAAAATATTGTTTGCAAGATATTATAGGTTATTATGCAATGAGTAGGTCAATAACCTTTTCAGATAAGATAAGGGAAAAAATATTGCATTTAATAAATATAAATGGAGAACAATAGAACAATAGCGAGCACGTGCTCAATGAATGGGCAGTGAATGTATTATGTAGTAAATAATAGTATTTTTAAGATTCTTTCTGAAAATATTATTTATGATGTTGATCATGCATGCCTGATTCCGACAAAATTTTATTTTAATTCCTGGAAATGGCTAGAAATAAGACAGGAAATTAAAGAAAAAGAGGAACGGGCTCTCTCAGAATGACTCCTTTGTCCTCAACCACGTGGAATGCTTCATGCGGCGCGATCGGCGCATGCGCATGAATCCTGTCGAGGCGTGTCGGTCCTAAGTCCGGTCCAAATGCGAAGAACTACTGGATGGTCACGACTCCTTTGTCCTCAACCACGTGGAATGCTTTAAGCGGCGCGATCGGCGCATGCGCATGAATCCTGTCGAGACGTGTCGGTCCTAAGTCCGGTACAAATTCCTGCGCTTCGCAGCAAATAAGACGGCGTATTCCTCTTCTTGCGAAGGACCACTGAAGGGCGAAGCTCCAGGGGTGATGCTGGTGGTTTCCGCCAGAAATAAAAGACTTCTTCGATGAAAATGGACTATATTAGGTATACTGGTTAGAGGTATAGCCGCGGTGCGTGCGTCGCGTAGGCCGGTGATCAGGCGAAGAGAGAGGGCGCGGCCGCGACGCGCTCCTCGCTGGCCGAGGGTGTCGCAGGGAGGCGCGCGGGGAGGTGCACGCTGAAGGCAGGCGCGCGGGGGCAACCGGTTTGCCGCCAGCGCCGCGCGGCCCGATGAGACGCAGGAACACCTGTTTGGAAAGCTGACAAAATGGAGATGTTTTTAAGCTCATCTGCAAACAGACTTCCATACATTTTTTTTTTAAGTACTTATCCCTTAAAGAAAAACACGTCTTAGGTTTTTTTTTGTTTGATTTTTCACTATTCTCCATCTTTCATGACTCATTTTACACTGCAATTGTATTTTTTTTTTTAAATTAAAATGGCAAGCAATTCATAATAAAATAAAACTTATAAACAAACATACCAGAGGCTCAGATTACAAAAAAGGGATACAACAAACGGCAAAAAACGGACTTTAAAAAAAAAATTAAAATTAGATTATCTTGAAAACCATTGCATTTAGGATAGGGTGTTTCATAGTCAAATCACGTCAGAAATGATCTAAACTATAGCCCCATAAAGGATCTAGGTCGACTTACGAGTTAACCCTGTATACTAGTAGTAAGGATTTAACCCTTGGACCGTGGAAAAAAATCTGTCAAAAATAGGAATCCAACATTGCAAAAAAAAATGGCGCCCGGCCTTACCCCCTTTTTACAAATAATATAATATTTTTACATCCAAACCATATTTTATGTTTGTGTGAAAAACATTAATAGCTATGTTAAATTTTCTATCTATCAACGCACCATAATATAGTATTTAATCTGAGTTAATATTCTTTTCACAAGTATATATTTTGAAAAATATTTTTCTGACTGTTTCACATGAAATAAGTTAATATTTTGTTATAATCTACACGACGGAACCCTAGTGCAGACCCACAGAAATACAATTCATTGTAACAACTTGAGATGTTTATAAAAAAGGGATACAACAAACGGCAAAAAACGGACTTTAAAAAAAAAATTAAAATTAGATTATCTTGAAAACCATTGCATTTAGGATAGGGTGTTTCATAGTCAAATCACGTCAGAAATGATCTAAACTATAGCCCCATAAAGGATCTAGGTCGACTTACGAGTTAACCCTGTATACTAGTAGTAAGGATTTAATCCTATTTAAGTTCCTATACGCACAAAATTCTGTCCTAGCATGTATCACTCATGTATATAATAAACATTTCAGTAATATTGCCTTATTTTCTCACTCTAAGGCTAAATTTAAAATTCAAGTAATAAAATCGGCAAAAAGCCTGAAATTATGAATAAAGAAATAATATTATTGCTTGTACCTACCCGTTTTTTTTTTTATTAAAATTCGAATTTATTAATATAATTTAAATTCAATACGCACGTTAGCCGCATGCATCCCGACCGCTGGGCAAGGGTCTCAACAGTGGGCACCCGAAGATGGACGCCGCTGCCGTGGCCGACCTAGAAAAAGGTGGCGTGACAAGCTGGAGGCAAGCAGCTAGGCTGGCTATCGGTGGCGCAGGAGAGAGAACAGTGGAAGATCCTGGGGGAGGCCTTTGCCCAGCAGTGGGAGATGGGACACTATAGGCTAATTAAAAAAAAAATAAATATCTAAAACACCTCGATATTATTAAAAGCTGCATGGTAACATTGAATATTATGTGTAATATTTTAAGTGTACTTTAATGAGATATACTTTATCTTAATCTTGAACTTACCAGCAACTGTACTATACTGGTTAAACTTCTCGACCAGCCTCTTCTTTCTGGATTTTTAATATTAATGTGCCTTTATTATTTTAAGGTTTTAGTTTGTACTACATCATAGTTATAATATTATGGGAAACCTGTTATTGGCTTTATTGTTTGTTAAACGCTCTTTGTCAATTTTATAAGTATGTAAGCTGTTGGTTTTCACAATAAATAAATAAATAAAAGTTTTTAATTTCTGGTATTTTAAATTGTGGCTAATTGAATTTTGTTTTAGTGCTACCAAGGCTGAGGGAACAGTGTAAGAGCCGAGCTATACCTTTAGAGGATTTGCTGTCTGAAAAGGGGTTTACAAAAATCCTAGATTTAATAAGATTGGATGATGTAGCTGATGTTAAGGTACTAAATATTAATCTTGTATTTACACGAGTTTAAAGTTAAAAAATCTATGCCTGTATTCACCAACCACCTCCTAATGCTTAGTATACCCAGCAGTTATTTTTGGGTCATGTTCCTCTTAAAACAATAATGTTTGTGGCAAAACTTATGATTCACAAAAGTTCTTACGTCTTAACATAGATGAAACATAAAAATTAGTGAAATCTTAAAGGATGTGCCCTTAATGGCCGCTAGGGAATACTTAGTGTTAGGAGGCAGTTGGTGAAAACAAGCATTAATGTCTTCTTTTATTACATCCAATTTTGCAATTTTATAATTTTTTCTATACAAATATTAAATTAAAAGCACTGAAACAAATTCAGTGTCACAATAAGAGCCAGTCCACACGGCGCGTTGCGTCAGCGTTGCGTCGACGCAGCGCTGCCGTTTGACGCATAGCCGGCCACACGGTGCGTCATCGCAGCGTCATTACGAAGCAGTCTTAACGTCAACACCCCCTCCCGCTTCGTTTCGGGGGCTGCTGTCCGTCATGTGTGCGTTGCGACGAAAGCGCGCCGTGTGAACACCTTTGTTATTTGTATGTAAAACAACGCAACGGCCGCGGCAGCGCTGCGTCGACGCAACGCTGACGCAACGCGCCGTGTGGACTGGCTCTAAGAGCCATCGCAAACAGTGCGACTTGTCGTTGCGTCTAGTCGTTGCGTCTAGACGCCGAGCTGTCGCTTGCATCGACGACTAGTCGTTGCGTCTAGACGCCGAGCTGTCGCTTGCATCGACGACTAGTCGTTGCGACAGACGCCGTGCAGGAAGCCATCATTAGTAGTAGAGTATTCGAGAGAGACGGCCATGTTGTTCATCTTGTGAGTGAATATGGATGAGGTTCTAGTTGCACTAGCCTTGGTGCTTAGGCATAATTCCTCCCAAGCCTGATTTTTCTTCCCTCGGTCACTATACTCATTCGAACGTAAGTCCCAAACAGCAGGACGCGCTTCGACGTCCGAAATGAACACATCAACATCGAACGTATCCATTTTGAGATTATCAACAGAGGTGCACCTTGGATAGCGCTCACAGCGAGACTGACGCGCGACTGTCGTCATGTGTGCTGCGTCTGGAATCGCGTACACGCGATTCCAGACGCAGCGACTAGACGCGAGCGCGCGCGGCTCCCCTAGCTTGTCGTTGCGACTCTGCGACTCTGACGTCAAACTTCGAACAAAATATATGAAAATTGTCGGCCGCAGCCTGTCGTTGCGTCTAGTCGTCGAGCTGTCGCAGACGCCTGTCGCATCGTGTGCGCCTACACTAACTCTGTAAAGTTTGTCTATACTTAGTTGAAGCAATCTTAGAATGCTCATGGCTTATTACTTATTTACACACAAATTTACTTATTTCTATGCCTGTTCTTGTGCTAGTTCCCTTATCATTGGTTGACTCCAAGGTGGATAGATTCAGTAACATTTTCAAATGGTTCCACTATTTTGAAAATATTACTGTATCTATTCAGAAGTAAAAATAATTTGAATTAATTTTTTAAGGAAGTGGGAGATATAAAGGCATTTAAATATAATGAAAAGAAAGCCATTGACTGGTTGGAAAAAAGGGTCAGAAGGTTGGCCAATGTGTTGAAAGAAAAAAATATCCACGTCACATCCGGAGCTGCATCTGCTACATTTGTATCCAGCAGTATAAGTGATATAGACCCTGGTAATTTTTTTTTATAAAGTAGAAACTAGATCAACTGGACTTATAGTAGTAGCATTCTGAAAATCAAAAATCCGGAAAGTTTTTGGTGCATACTTACATAATAAGTTTGTTTAAGGCTTCTTACAGACGAACGGCACATGTCGGCGGCACGCGTCGGCGGCAGTCGACGGCAGCCGTTGACAGTCGTTGACAGTTTATGACGCTTGCAGGGGGCCTACCACGATTTTTCCTAAAACTATCATGTTTCCAGAACACTTTGTTGTAAGATTACATAACATTACCGAACTCACTTTTTTTCAAATATAATTTTACTAAAAAACAGTAAAAAATGCAAAACATTGTTAAATCCGCTGTGAAATATCAACTTTTTTAAGATCGCTAGTATGACGTTAACATCTGTCAAACGGTGTCGCTTAGAGCTTGTGAGCTCGTGCTTGAGACGATACCATTGGACGATCTGCGTGTATCGTCCAATGGTATTGTCTCATAGCACGAAGCTTCGTGACGATAGACGCAGGTGCGGCCGGGCCATTAGTAGAGGTGGTGGTAGGCCGCCAGATGTGACGTACCGCCTAAAGGTAAGCGTCAACAGGTCGGTATCGTACGCAATGGGCGTCTCGCATCAAACGGATAATTTTTTCACATTACGTCTACTGAATCGGCAGCGTACGGATTACCGACTAGCCTAGTAAATAAATAAATGCACAAAAGGGGGGTGTGGATGGAAAATCTAAAAGCAGAAATTTTGACTTAGGAACTTTGTTTCGACTAATAATTAGGAGATAAACATACTGGCTAGTGACTAGTCGGTAATCCGTACGCTGGACTTACTGTGAAAAAATTATCCGTTTGATGCAAGACATCCATTGTGTACGATTCCAATCAGTGGAGAGGCGTACCTTTCCGCGGCACGTCATAACAGCTGCAAGCGCGATAAACTGTCGACGGCTGCCGTCGACTGCCGCCAACACGTGCCGTTCGTCTGTAAGCGCTCTAACGGCCGTTCCCAATATTCAATCTATCTCTGGTTTGACATACGACCGATCGCAGCTAACATTGAATTGACATAAAATATATGTCTCTAATGTCTAATGAGAGCTATTCCTATCTCTAGTAGGGCAAAACCAGAGATAGATCAAATATTGGGAACGGCCGTAAGGCAACATGAAAAACCTAACTCTTACTGAGGGCCATAATAACCTAGTTATCAACTTATTATATTGTAATATGGGCTAGTTCACATAATTCTGTACTTATATTTGTTTCAGAGCTATATTTAAAATATGCATTTGGAATAGTATCAGAATACCTAGATGATTATTTTGGTGGTCAGCTAGAAAAACATTTTAACTTTCCTGCCGAGACAATTGAAACTGTTGGCAATAAGAGAAAAACTGAAGGAAATGATAATAGTGTTTCTAAAAAGATAAAATACGAGAATAATGGCGAAGAAGAAAACATTAATTTCTTAAATACTAAGTCGCCAGAAACAAAAGCTGTAAAGTCATTAACGGCTAAAGAAAAAGCGCGACAAAAAGCTGCAAGCGGCTCCAAAACTATCTCATCTTTCTTTACCAGAAAATTATAAAAAATAAAAAAAATACTAAAATGTCATTTGTATTATTTATTTACATTTTAAACTATACATATATATAATAATTTACAAGTAATGGTGTAACTGACTCTAGCTCAAGTCTCATGCAGTATCTTTTTAAGAAGTACAACAATCCTATACCGTTTGTAAAAAGACTTATGTGCCACTCATTAGTGTATATTATTATGGTTTCATAGTCAACAGAAATAATAGAAAAATAATCGGCCAAGTGCGAGTCGGACTCGCGCACGAAGGGTTCCGTACCGTTACAGAGCAAAAATAGGCCAAAATTGTATTGTATTTTTTGTATGGGAGCCCCCCATACAAAAAATACAATACATACAATTAAATTTTGATTTTACTTAAATATTATTATTAATTATTAAGGTTCACATATATTTAAGGCCTTTGTGAAAAATTCAAGTGCCTACCTGTTGCCATTATTGATATCGAGCAAAAAAGCCCAAAAAAATCACGTTTGTTGTATGGGACCCCCCCCCCCCCCCCCCCCCTTAATTATTATTTTTTTTCTGTTTTCAGTATTTGTTGTTATAGCGGCAACAGAAATACATAATCTGTGAAAATACAGACAGACGGACAGACAACGAAGTCTTAGTAATAGGGTCCCGTTTTTACCCTTTGGGTACGGAACCCTAAAAAGGACTAAGATGCATACACAGTTAGTAAAGTTGAATAACAAAGAGGCAGGAAACTGGAGAAGTTAATAATGATAAATAACAAAGATCTCTTGTTAAAATCTTCTTTTTTTTTTCTAAAATATTAAAAGCTAAGTATATTGATAAAAATAAACAGAATGACATAATAAAAATAAAAACTGCAGTATTTATTCCCAAGACACAAAAGAGGCAATCTAAAGGCAAATAATTAGGTACACACAAAAAATTAAAGCTAAATAACTTATGTATATTGTTGAAATCCATTTTTTATTTCCAGCCATATAACATTTTCTGTTTTATGGTTAAAATTAGCCATACATGATCAAATAAAATAACATCAACATCATTCTAAGTATGTATAGCACAATATAATATACGGATGAGGCCGCCAATTTTTGCTGATTTGGTAATGTTTTTTTACCAAATCAGCAAAAATTGGCGGCCTCATGCCGCCAATTTTTGCTGATTTGGTAATGTTTTTTCTCCGCCCTCGGTATTTTAAAAATTATTGTGTTTATCTTATGTTCGAAAACTGATTCTAACGAAGAAAATAAAGCACTCAAGAATGCATTAGAATTATTTCGGTTCAAATCATAGTCTAAATATATAAGTATTTACAATTAAATATAAAAAAAGGTAAGAAAATAGCTTAAAATATGCCATCCGCCGTGGAAGAGGTGCACTTCAACTGTCGCTGTAGCAGTAAGTATGACAGATTTGAAGATAAATTGGATATATTGTTATGAATACTTTTATAAATGGCTATTACCTAATCTAATTTTTATAGTATTTTAAGATAACTTTCTTTATAAACTTTTTAAAATCAAATGAATCGTTAGAAACATCAATTCTACCCCACTTTTTAAACGTCACCAATAAGTAATACCCATTTATTATTATAGTTGATCATTGTAAGGGAAGGTAAAATAGGAAGGTGGCAATGCTGAGTTTTTACGTACTTTATGGAAAATCTCGCAATATCCGCCATTTTTCGACAATTCACATTTGAACCTCAGAGAACACAGCCCGTGTTATGTGTACACAGTTTTTTTCAAAGGAAGTGTTTTTGTGACACAAATGTAAGTATTACTGTTTCACAAAAAACTATCAAATTATCAATGCATCATGTGAGTAGTCAAAAGGGCCATATTTGGGACTATAATACAAACCACATTGTGTATTATTTACAGAGATAAGTTTGATTTTCTCAACGCTACGGTAGCGTAGAAATAAAAATTCGCTACCATTTTAGTATGTAGAGTAGCGTAGACACTTTTTCTTGTAGTAGAAGTATCTACGCTACCAACGCAATAATTCAGTGCCAAATCAGCAAAAATTGTCGGCCTCACCCATACACATTATTGCTATCATTTTAGTCTTATAATTTTTATTTCCTACATGGTTATAAAGTCAAATGGTCAAGTAGGAAGACTCACTAGAGATGCAAAAATAAAGGTACTTAAAAAAGTATGTTTATAAAAAATGCAAGAACAAATATACTAGAGTCTAGACTATGTTAAGATTGTCAGTATATTTTGAGTTCTGTTTTATATTCATAACATTATTAATTATTTGTACACAAAAAACAAGTCTTGTCATGAAAGTATCATGAAAAGAATTTGCTTGCTTTAGTTATGATTCAAAAACAAGTTTAAAAACTTAGTGCATTTAGTTTTTATAATTAGAAAGTCATAATAATCGTTGTTTATTTTGTAACGTAAAACTTCGCGTAAAAATACTGCGCTCACAGCTTGAATTTAAACTATCATTGAGAAAAGATTTTTGTTTTCTTGTTTTTATTGTACTAATAATTTTATTTGCTTGTAAAACCTTTTTTGCACTGTTTTTGGGTTGCCTTTTTGATTCATTGTTTAGTTTTGTGTCACCATTTTTAGTCACATTTTTAACTCCCAGCTTTGGTGTTCTCGGTGAAGTTCTTATTTTATTTTCTTTCTTATCCTTTTTTGGGGGTGATGCCTTTTTTACAAGTTCGCCTTTCTTATCTGTTGACTTTGTCTTACTCTCCTTACTCTCTTTTTTGGCATTATTCACTTTTGTTTCTGCATGTTTGTCCTGTTTGGGGGGTGATTTGCCATTCTTCTGTGGCAGTTTAGTTGACTTGTTCTCTTTATTAACTTTATTGGCATTATTTTCTTGTTTCGTCTCTACACATTTGCCTTTTTTGGGGGATGACCCCTTTTTCACAGATTTACCTTTCTTCTCAGACAACTTTGTCACTATAATATCATCTTTTTGTTTTACAAGCTGAACTTTACAATTGGTTGTTAAATTTTTCGTATTTTGTAGATTATTGGACTTTGAATCAGCTACATTACTTTTTTGTATATTTTCCTTGTTTTGGGCTTCCTTTTCCTTTTTTCGAACTAAAAAATTATGAAAGTTTACATTTAGTACTTAGGTATTGAAATTTTTGTCAGAACTCAGAAATACAATACTTTTATTTTATGTAGCATGCTGACACTATAGAATGCTAAAATTTGTTTCCAACACACTAACTCCCAGACTGCTGGACTGATTTTAATGAAATTTGGCAAATACTACAGTTAGCCATTTGGAAGAACAAATAGGCTAAGTAGCCTAGCATGCTGCAGGAAAATGTGATGTTATTGTTTCTTTTTTAATTTAAGTTGTGGTCAACTTCTAGCGTATTATAATGTGAGAACTCACCAATATTTTTTGCTGGAGATCTCATTGGTAATCTCATGCTGTCTTCTAAGTCAGTTTCAAAATCTGTATCCCAAAATGCATTGGCACATCTTGCAGCTGTTCTTTTATTAGTACCTAAAATTAAAAACATCAATTATTATTTAAGTAGCTATTATACAGGTTTTAAATAGAAATCTTGAAAATAGTAAGCTATATTACTTGTGGTAATATTATTTGTGTAGAAATTTTCTTGAACAGGTGCAGCATTCTTTTGTATATTGACATTCTCCTTTATTTGTTTTTCATTAACTTTGTCGGGTTCATTTTTTTTAGTCTTTTCGTTATTTTTAGGACCATGTTCTTGGAATATATCTTCATCTGTGTATGTGTCACTTTCTACAGTTTTGTTACACATTGAAATAACTGAAGTGACGTCCCATCTGTCATCATTCTCTTGACTGTTTCTTGTCTTGTAATTAGCAGAGGTCATGTTCATCTGGTTGGCTGGTACAATTTTATGAATTAAATCCAAAATCATATTATCCCCACCGGCAATATCGCGACTGAGACAGGATTGTGACGTAGCCAACTTACGAACTTTGTTTTTCTCTCGTAATTTGTAGTTTGTAGGATGTGGACTGTTAGCTACAAGACTATCATTTTTATCATCTGCTATATCTAGTTTTTGAGTGAACAGTTTTCTTTTTATAAAACTAGGCTTCATAGACATGTCAGTAACGGAGAGTGGATTATCTGAATTGTTTTCACTACCTTTTTCATTATTAGTATGTTTTGTTGCTAGTTTGTTACTGCTTGTTACAGGATTAATTACTTCAACATTACCAATTAGAGGTTGCTTTGATTTAGAAATTAATATTTCTTCTGTAGTATTTTCTATAGGTGACAATTTTTCTTTATTCTTTGTTTGGGGACTTTTATCAGGTAGACTCTTTTGGTTTTTCCTTTTTTTACCATTTGCTGGTGTTGCTTGTTTTCTTTTATTTTGAGGAGATATTTTATTGCCATTTCTATCCTTATTGTCAGGTTGGTTCTGTTTTTGAGTATTTGTATTAGGTGTAAAAATGTCATCACTATCACTATCAATTGGTTTCTGATTATCGTCACATTTTTGAACAGAAACATTCTCAGATATAGTTTCATTAGGTTTTTTAGTTGAATTTAAATTATTATCGTTATCTTTATTCATAGAGCGTGATAAGAAACCCAGTAATGGATACTTTGATTTAGATGAAACAGGTCCAGAAAGAAAGTTAGCTTTAGATTTGATAGGTCTTCTTACTGGTATCAGAGGTTTCTTAAAAGTAGTGTCATCTGGATTTGTAAGGGGTATGTCACAGGATAATTTACTTCTTTTTTCACTTGACAACATTGTAGTCTCTTGGTTTTCGAGCATTCTTTTCCGGCTTGTATTATTTACACTTAGCACAGTTTGATTTGGAATAATATCATCATCACTATCAGAATAATCGCTTCTTGGATTATTCTGGGATTTTTTCTCTAAATTATAAAGCATGTTCTTGTTTGATGTCGGTCTCATGACTGATCTGTTAAACCTTTCTGATGGTAATGAAAAACCTTTAGTAAATCTATCTCTTTGTGGTCCTGTATTGCTTTGAAATCGATTAACAGTTTCTTGTGGTATGGGGTTGATTGCACTACAATCCTTTCTTGCATCTCTTACATTATTTAATAATTTAAGGGTGGGTTTTGCACAATTGTCATTAAACATACTTTTGAGTGAACTATTCCTTATATTTTCTGTACAGTCTGTATACATGTCACCTTTTTTCATTGTTTCCCTGAAATTTAATATTTCAGCTCTATTAGACCTATTACTGGGTTTGAGTACACTTTCTTTAGGTATAGCAGATCTCACTGATCTATTATCATCACTGCTCATTGACGAGTTGCTACCCTCATCGCCGGAGTCATCTGATTTGCGTCGGTTACGTTTTATAAACAGTTTTAGCTTTCGCCTTTTACCAACTCTTCTTCTATCTCTGTGTCTGAAGTACTTATTATATGCTTCATGGATTATCCTCTTATCATATTTATTGAATTTCATGTTTTTAAATATCTGTGCAACATACACTGCACTTGTGGTTGAATCTGAAATATTTAAAATTAACATTGGCAAATTATTTATTTTGAAATGAGTACCTGTACTGTACTGTATACATATATTATGTACATGAGATGCAATAACATTATTTATTACACCTCACAGTGTACAAAAATTAAAGATTGACATACTTAATTAAAATTAAATTTAAAATTTAGTAGGTAGGCTATAGCATAATATTTTAAATGTAAAAAATGTTGCTAAAACGCATATATTTGGGGAAATATTACATTAACTTACCCATACTGCCTACAGATCCAGGAGATTGGCTTCTCCCATTGATAACAGACTCACAAGTTCTACCTCTTGAGTAATAAGAGTTCTCATAATTATGACCAAAGTCAGGCACACTTCTCAAAGACATTGGCGATGTTTCTCTCCTGCTTATAGGTAACATACTCCTATGGTTGAAACCATATCCACTGTTGAAATTTTGTAGCATTGAAGTATGCGTTGATGATGCTAAGTTTTTGAACCTCTGATTGAAAAATGAACCTTGCCCGCGTAATATCTGAAATAATGTTGCTTGTCATAAAACTTATAAAAAGAAACAAATAGTAACTGTGAAATAAAAAATGTTTACAAGTTGGGTAAACAGTGTTTGTGTTGACAGAAATATAATATTTCCTTTCACAGTTTTAGGCTGTAGTATTTATCTAGTATTAAACATTATCTTAAATATATTTTTTATAAATAGAATCGAGTAATTTATTGCTATAAAAACTTACAGTGTTTTCGTTTTCGAACATGGTGTGTTGGGTTAAATTGTCGTCACTGTCAGACATTTTGTTATGAATTTAAAACACAGTACACTGCTTAAAAGGGTTTTAAGTCACTTTCTTATTATTTAATATAGTTTTAATAATGAACAAGCACGGTTTTCATGCAATTATTACGCGAAAACACACAAGCGTCGGTTTTCATGATAATATTTTGACAACTACGTTAACTGTCAAGTTGTCAACCGTCAAAACTCAAAACATTTTGAATTTTAACGGACAATGGATAAACCTACTTCAAAAAAAAACAACGCTTTTGTAAGGTACACCCTAAACGGTCATTGTTGTATGAAAATCATTGACATAAGAAATTTTTACACGAGGTCTATTTTTATTCATTTTGGTTTTCGAGCGTGGCTGTGTACTGTGTAATAATAATAAAATCTCAGCTGCTAGTTGTAGAATGTATTTAAAAAAATCAAATGTCATATTGGGGCGTATTACACGCATCAATATTATCATGATTCTAGTATCACGCGAATCACAAGTACTACTGCGATACTGCGATTCGGCCTATTAATATATAATAATATGCCCCATTTTTGTAGAGTTGTAAAAGTAACGAAAAAAAAAGCGTACCCGTATGACGTATTCGTTACTTTAACTGTTAGTATAGTCTGTCAAAAAAGTGAAGAAATTAAAAAGTGGCAACATCGTAGTGTCATCCCTTTCAAATCAATCTTAGAAAAAAGGGATGACATTACGATGTTGCCACTTTTTAATTTCTCCACTTTCTTGACAGACTATACTTGCTTCTTAGTCGTTACTATCGTATCGTTACTCGTTACTCGATACTTTTGAATTTTGATACCTCATACATAACAACCAAGTTTTGTTGATTATTGGGTTCCGTACCCAAAGGTTAAAAATGGGACCCTATTACTGAGATCGATGTCCGTCCATCTGTCTGTCCGTCTGTCTGTCTGCCTCCAGGCTGTATCTCAAGAACCGCTATAGCTAGACTTCTGAAATTTTCACAGATTGTGTTTTTGGTGCCGCTATAACAACAAATACTAAAAACAAAATAAAGTTAATATTTAAGTGGGGCTCCCATAAAACAAACGTGTTTTTTTTGGCCATTTGCTCGTAATCAACATGTAGACACTTGAAATTTTCACAAAATCCTGGGTTATATAATTATATAGGTACTTTAATATTTAATAATAAAATTAAAATAAAATAAATAATTAAGGGGGGCTCCCATACAAAAAACACTATTTTTCCCTACTTTCACTCTATCACAGTACGGAACCCTTCGTGCGCGAGTCCGACTCACACTTGGCCGATTTTTTGTATATTTGATAGGTTAATAGTTATTTAATTTAAGAGTAACATTGTCCTACAAAAAGAACAATCCATATTTTAGGACCGTCAAAACGAAATTTTAAATCCTTTCTATCTCTGTTAGCTACGACTTTCAAGAATTTTCGCAGAGGAAATTATTGTTCGTCTTATCAAAATGAAGCTACTCACGAAAAATTTGCTTGATAATAAGGAGCCCGGACTATAAAATATTTTTTTGTAAACCTATAATATAGGCCGCACATGCTTCGTGCTTGAGACGATACCATTGAACTATCTGCGTGTATCGTCCAATGGTAGCATCTCATAGCACGAAGCTTCGTGACGATAGACGCATGTGCGGCCGCGGCATAACGCTTATCGTCAGCGGTATGCGATATGCTCGTCGCGACATTTAAGTAAAAAAAAACATTAAATAAAAAAATATATGACAACTACAAAAAATGCGAGTAACGAAACGCATTCGTGAGTAACGTTTCGTTACTCGGTAACTAGATGGCGTACCTGTTACTCAGTACCGTATAGGGGATATTACACGCATCAATATTATCATGATTCCGTGATAATATTGATGGGGTAATGCTCGGGCCACAGTAACGAGAAATGCCGTTAATAATGGACGTTAACCATAGGTGTAGCCACAATTTAACGCGATAATTTTACAACGGCGTTAACATTGCCGTTTGGCTCGAGTGGCGGTACATCAAAGAGATTAACGCGAGAATTAATGCGATGAAGCGGCCACACTATGTATCGTCACTGTGCGTTGAGAGCTCGACGGGATCACACGTGTTGGCTACATACGACTTGTTTGCATTTAATTCGCACGTTTTTGAATTTAAATACGTAATTTGGTTATGGAGTGGAGTAACGAGAAAGTAATTGCTTTTCTTGAGATCCTGCAAACAGAACCATGTTTGTGGGATCCGAAACTCAAAAGTTACAAGAATCGTGGAACGCAAAGTGATACTTGGCGACGAATAATGGAATTCGTCGCCAAAGTGAAAGAAGAAGGAAAGCCTAATGGGTTATTATAGAATCAACGCTGTTTTTATCGCCAATAATGGGCATTAACGTTGACCGTTCAAGTGTAGCCACCCACTTTAAGGGTCAATTAAAAAAAAGCGAATTATCAAAACTGAACATAGCAAATTCAACCTTGAGTCCAAAGCATTAACGCATATATTACTTGTGAGAATTTAAAAAGGCGCGTGCATTCTTTCACTTACTCAACGCTTTTTCGCGCATCCATGCGCCCACAAGCGAATCTACGCGTCATCACTATAGGCATTCTGGCGAACTCGCGCGCATTCGTTCGACTTGTTGCGAATTTGATGCTTCGATCCCCTTCGACTCTGCGCTATTATAAATTGACCCTAACGCGTTAAAATTATCGCGACAATTAACGCGCTATTGGGCATTAACGTTAGCCGTTAAGGCTAGTTCGCATTAGGCCAGTATTTTAGTCTAGTACCGAGTATTTTAGTAGCTAAAATTCTCGCTTCTGCCCCAAAATCGTTCGCACTTCTTTCGAGTACAGTTTACAAGTGAGTGGTGTTTTGCAAGATGAACAGCCTACAGCACAATAAAGTAAATAAACTGATTAAGTTAATCTTAACGGAGGTTTTAGAAGTGGTAGATGAGGAAAGTGTGATCAATAAAAAGAAGCTATGGATACGAAAATGGATCAATAGAAGGGATAAACTAGGAGCTACTAATTGTCTTCTGAAGGAATTAGCATTGGAAGATCCCAAAGAATACTTCGAAAGTTTGAGAATGTCTTAAAGTTGTGTACATTTTTGCGGTAGCTAATGAACTCGACTAATTCGAAAGGTTCGGACTTGTTTAGCCGGTGCGCCAGTAGCGCGGACGCATGGTGGGAGGTGCTACTCGCCCGCGAAAAATAGATTAAAATGGATTGGCTCGACTAAATTACTTACTAATCTACTTGACTAAATGTTTAGTGTTCAGACACGTTTAGCTACTAAAATACTCGCTACTTGACTAAAATACTGGCCTAGTGCGAACTAGCCTTTACTGTGGCCCCAGCATAATAGAGCGAATCGCAGTATCGCAGTAGTACTTGTGATACGCGTGATACTAGAATCGTGATTATATTAATGCGTGTAATAAGCACCAACCCAATACATACGGTTTGCTACAGCTCTAATATTTTGACATTCATCATTTCAACATTTTGACATTCATCCAACACTGAGGCCGCCATAATTAAAGAAGAAGAAGAAGAAGACATTCATCCACAAATTTTGGCGCGTGCTTTGTCAACATTACAATTTACAAAGCTATAAATCAGAATTTTTATTTACCTACTGCATAAAATGCAGGCATTTCTAAAGACTGGTAAAATATCTAGCACAGATAAACCCTCAACATCTGGTGTAAAAACTTTGAAAAAGAAGCCTCCAGCGCCATGGGTCGAAAAATAGTAAGTTGTTTTTGTTGGTTACCGGTAAGTGGTAACCCGTATTTAAAAGAAAAGCAAATAAACACAAACTATTACTTTTACAGCCGACCGAAAACAATAGATGATATTGTAGACCAAGGCGAAGTGGTACAGGTGCTGAGAGAATGTCTGGGGGGTAGTGACTTACCGCATTTGCTGTTTTATGGACCTCCCGGCACCGGTAAGACTAGTGCCATCTTGGCAGCAGCGCGACAGCTATTTGGAGATATCACACGAGATCGCGTGTTGGAACTTAACGCATCAGATGAAAGGGGAATCCAAGTCATAAGAGACAAAGTGAAGACTTTTGCTCAACTGACCGTAAGCAGTAAAAGGCCAGAGTAAGTACCTTTTTATAAAGTTTATCTTTAGAATGTTGAAGGAAAGTGAAGGCATACTTTCTTCAAGAGGGTAATATAAACCCTCCTTAAGGCCAGCGATGCATTTGCACCTCCCCTGGATGGCAATTGCTGTCCATTTGCTTATTTCCTTTTCATTTTAAATAAAAAAGGGGAATCATAAAATATTATGTTTAAGCTGTAATTTAACCGTGTCGGAAATATAAAGAAGCAACATGCTACAATAGGATAAGTTTATTTATGTTACTAACAATAACTTTATGCTTACCCACCTAATATTATGCTTATTTTCTGGCTTACAATTTTGGCTGTATTTTTCTCAACCTTACATTAATAAATGATATTGTATTTATTTTAGTGGCAGACCATGTCCTCCATACAAACTTGTGATACTGGATGAAGCAGATTCAATGACTACAGCGGCACAGTCAGCTCTTCGTAGAACTATAGAAAGAGAGACTCGCACCACCAGATTTTGTCTTATCTGTAATTATGTATCTAGAATCATACCACCAATAACAAGTAGATGTTCAAAATTTAGGTTCAAGCCCCTAGCAAGGGAGAATGTTATTAAACGGTAAGTTAAAGTTATGTCATTCATGAAAATCATTATCATTATCCTTCAACAATTTTAGTTGTTTGTACTATTGAAGAAATTGATTTATAGGCAGATGGACCTGCGTCATTTGGTCCGATTATGTCAATTCATTGTAAGTTGTTATCTGTCGGCTGGGTTTGACATTACTCAACCAGACTATGTAGATCTGCCATCAGCCTATAAATCAACTTCTCTGATAGTACATTGTTGGTCATTTTCATATGGTTTCAATAATAATTTCAGTCTTCAAGATGTGTGTATAGCTGAGGGTGTGGATGTGGGAGACGGTACAGTGCTGCATCAGGCTGTGGACACCTGTGAGGGTGATTTACGTAGAGCACTCACGGCTATGCAATGTTGCCAGCGTTTACTTGGAAAGATTACTGCAGAAGGCTTAGTAGAGGTATGTAAAACCAAATCACAGCTTTGAGCTGCGCGTCCACTGGATCAGAATCGGAGTGTACGCACACGATGGGGTGCGTCCACTGCATTCGGATTCAGCATCGGCAATTTAGTTATTTTTAAGTCCGTCATAGCCTGTTAATCCTTCGATTGCGGACTCTTGGAAATGCTATTGTATTATTGTTCTTGCGAGCACCGGTGCAGAAATGCCGATCCAGTGGACGCAGTACCATAGAAATCAATACAAAGCAACAAATTCGTACGCTGTGTATGCTTCGATTCCGATCCAGTGGACGCGCAGCTTTGATAAGACAAAGGCATAACTGCTTAACATTTTCTAAGGCCCGTATAAATAGTCAGTACTTAAGATGCGACCCGGTCTCAAGACGCAGTTTGGCTCTGTGATTGGTCCAAATTTTGACAGCCAACCAATCACAGAGCCTGAACCGTGTCTTGAGACCGAGATGCATCTTGAGTACTGACTATTTATACGGGCCTAAGTAATTTGTGCCATATACTGAGGGTATGTAAATGTATAATAATAATATTGATATAGCCTTTATTTCAGATTTACAGCAATGTTTACAAATACTATGTTATCTAAGTTTATCAATTTCTGATTGCCATTTGGCAAAGGCCTCCTCTAGCCTCTTCCATTCTTATATGTCTCTGGCCACTCTACTCCAAGTTACTCCAGCAATTGGTTTAAAATCATCAGCCCACCTTTTTCTCTATCTACCTTTACTCCTTTTCCCATGTCTAGGGTAGGGATGCTACGAATAGTGAATTGGCCGAATACCGAATACCGAATATTCGGCAACGCTGTCGGCCGAAGCGCCGACAGCGTTGCAACGAAATACATACTTTTCGGGGGCGCGGTATCTGGTTTAAGATAAGTCGCAACCTGTTTTTCTCGTTGCGTTTTCAAACGAGTCATTTGCGTCAAACGAGTTGAATTTTTATTTGAAAGCAGTCCGCCTAGATCGGAAGGCCGATCCTTACAAGTGGTGGTTAGCAAACGGAAAACAATACCCAAACCTTTCGAAATTTGCCAAAGTTTATCTCCTGGAAGTAGCGTGTATAGTGAGGCTGGTAACATTTACGATGAAAAGCGTAATTGTTTGCTACCAAAAAATGCTGAAAAACCTTGTTTTTATCCATCACAACTTACCACTGATCAATTTTAATTACTAAAGTGTTGTAATTTGGAAATAATTTATGCATAATTTTGAGTAATATAACGTGTTTTTTTTACATGATTTGGTATTCGGGCGAATAGTACGTATTATTATAATAATAAAAAAGAAGCCGAATAGGCCGAATACCGAATAGTTGCCGAATATTCGTGACATCTTTAGTCTAGGGTACCATGAAGTAATTCTTTCGCTCCATTTTCCTACTCCTCGGACGGTGTGGCCAGCCCATCTCCATTTTAACTGTCTGACCTTAACAGTGACATCTTGCACTTTGGTAGTTTTTCTTATAACATTGTTTCTTATTTTATCCAATTTCTTAATAAATAATACCTAACATACTGCGTTCCATTGAGCGTTGGCATGTCGCCAGAGCAGTGATATGTTTGTTGGTTAGAGACCATGTTTGGCTTCCGTATATCAAAACTGGCAGTATGTAGGTATTGAAGTTTACTTTTTAGTTGTATGTAGTCTTGCTGTTGTTCTGTCTTCCTTTTGTAGTCCTTCTTTCCATTTCTTTAGCTATTGTCTCGTATGGTGATATTATTTGACCGAGGTATATATAGTTTTCCACATATTCAACGATGTTATTTCCCACTGTTATTATATTTTTTGGTCTATTTGTCATTACTTTTATTTTTTCCGAGTTGAGCTTAAGTCCCACCTCTTCACTTTCTTTAGCTTTCATTGATCATTGTATTCAGTTCTTCTGGGGATGATGCAAACAGTACAATTTCGTCAGCGAATCTAAGGTGAGTGAGCTTTAATCCGTTTATATTCAATCCATAACCCTCCCAGGACAGGTTCCTGAATACATTCTCAAGTACAGCGGAGAAATTTTTTGGCGACAGTGGATCCCCTTGTTTTACACCATTTCGTATGTTGTAAGGTTCCCCCTTTTTCCAATTATACACAATATGCAATGCTCTGTTTGTATATATCTCGTATTATTTTTATGTATTTGCCATCGATTCCCTGTTCTTCTAAATCCTCCCAAATTTTCTGATGGATACGGGAGTCAAAGGCTTTGCTGAAGTCGATGAATGCAAGGTCGTATGTTAAATTATATTCGTTATATTTTTCTATTACTTGTATTACTACATGTATGTGATCAAGTACGGAATATCCACTACGAAATCCTGCCTACTCTTCTGGTTGGTTCTCATCTACTGCTTCTCTATTCTGGACAGGATAATCTTGGCAAATATTTGATGACAAGCTAATCGGTCTATATAGTTATTTATTTGAATTTTGGTCACCTTTTTATGTTGAAGTATAATTGTACTTTTTGACCATTGTGTAGGCGTAGTCTCTTTGATGACTATGTCGTTGAATAGATCTGTGAGAGGTGCTTTTATAAGATTTAGTGAATTTTTAAGTTTAAGTTTTAAGAAGTTCATTGGTAATTTTATCGTCGCCTGCTGCTTTGTTGTTTTTTTGAGTTCGAATAGCTTTTTCTACCTCACTTTCCAGGATCGGAGGAACTGTATTACCGGTTTCTGTATTTGTTATTTCCAAGTCCGGGTAAGCACTGTCATTCTCATAGAGGTTCTTATAGAAGTCTGTTGCTATTTTTATTAGATTTTTTCTGTTTGCCTCTAATTTACCACTTTTAGTTTTTAGATTTGGTATCCATGTTGTGTTATCTCTTTAATTCTTTAATGGCATTTTTAACCCCTCCTGATTTTTCTATAGTATTTTATTTTATTAGTTCGTAGATCCTTTCTGTGTTTTTTAATGCTTTTGTTTATTTCTTTACTTATTTGTGCAATTTCTTTTTTGTTTTCTTTTTGGTTTATTAATAGCAATTTTCTTTTTATAAGAAGCTCTCTAGCTGCAGGTTCTATTTTGTCTTTAACTATATGTTTGTTGGTGGCGTCTTTACCAATGTCAAGTAGCATGTTTTCTAATTTGTTGTATTATGTATAAGTATATCCATGCTTTAATATTATAAATGCGAAAGTGTTTCATTGACTGTCTGTTATCATGCGTGATGCGTGGGTCTTTGAACTCCAGTCTACTAGCTACGAGCTACTTTGAGTCCCAGAAAAGTAGCATAATTTTTACTGTAATGAAATGGATGGGTAATTATATGACTTTATGCAATGATGAAGTTGAAAAGAATGCCAATATCATGCATACATTCATAATTTTTTTGTTATTTTTTTACAGGTAACAGGGCTTGTTCCTGACAAATTGGTCAATGAATACCTGAGTATTAAGAATTATAGTGAGCTTGAAAAGTTTGTTGAAAAGTAAGTACCCAAAAGAACAATCCTAAAGTAATTTATAAATATAGAAAAATAAATATTCACCTAGTTAGAAAACTTCAAAAATAACATATTTAGGCATGCCTTTATGAATGACTGCAGAAACCTATGCATTGTGTGGTCCGACGTATATCACGATATTAGGTATAACGACTTGGTCAGTTTTGATATTTTTTTTACACTTATGAACTCACAAAATCATCATGTCATATTATAATATGCAAATTCATTCCAGGTTCCTAATGGAGGCGTACTCAGCAGCACAACTGTTGGAACAACTGAGTGCGACTGTCATTACTAGTGGCTATCTCACTAACAAGCAGAAGTGTGCTATAAGCGAGAAGATAGCGATCAGCTCGCACCGACTGCTGGATGGTGGTGCGGAGGTGATGCAGCTGACAGACCTCGGCTGCACCATCATTATGGCAAACAATAATCCATGAGCATTAAGAAAGAATAAAACCTATTTTTTATTTATTAACTATTTTTATTAACAAAAAAAAACTATGTATATACAAGTATGTACTATAATTTTTTTATGGCACTTAGTGCATTGCAGTGCCTATTTACATTATTCGAGTAGCAATACAGCGCTGGATTGGAGCACTAGATTGGAATAATGTAAACCGGACATAACATTACTATTACAATTCACGAAACCAAAGATAAAAATTAAAAGAAAATGAAATCGGCCAAGTGCGAGTTGGACTCGCACACGAAGGGTTCTACACCATTAGGGTCAATTCAGACCGCAACGAGATGCGTAGATGCATTTCTAAATTAGTACTGAATTGACAGATTTGCAAGACGTCTCACGCAGTTGAAATCTGTCAAATCCACAGACATAGATCAAGATAGATACCGCATGTGTATGTACTTCGCGTGCCATATCGCGTTCCCAAACGACGAGCAATGCTCGTCTTTCGAAAGTCTTTTCTTTAGTCTGCTATCGGAATCGGACGTCAATCGGAATTTTAAAAATTCCTAAATGCCTAAAAGTGCCGTATTGAGCTGTAGAAATTCAAATAGAAACGTTGGCCTTGATAAGGGACACGTTTCTTATCATCGGTACGTCACAGTAGGTAGTAAAAAAGTGGCACGCTCGTTTTCATACGAATGGAGCGACATACGGTATCTATCTTGATCTATATCTGTGGTCAAATCCATACAGAAATGCATCTACGCGTCGCGTTGCGGTCGGATTTTAAGAGGGCCACTAACGCAAAAAATCAAACATCGTCCTTCTCTCTTCACACTCACGCCAGTCTTTCATATGCCAGGTGAAAAAGGACGACGCGGAATCATCGCCAAGTTAGTTTTTTCTTAATAACTCGATAAATATACAACATTTTAAAAATCCGCCAGGTCAGTGTCTCAATGATAGAATTTTATACAATGCGTTAAAATATTAACTTATTTTAATGCACGGTTATGGCAATATATGAAAAATTCGTGAAAATTAGATGCATCTTTGTGATTTTTTTCTATCGAGAAAATTTTAAGATATCGTGTTTTCGCTCAGATAAAATTCTTGGAAATATAATGTAGTATCTATGTTTAGAAAATGAAACAATTCGGGGCTTTTTTTCAAGTATAAAAATGAATTATAAAATCGTCAATTTTGGGTTAGTCGCCCCCTTAACTTCGTAGAATTTAACACTTATAGAACAAATAATGCAAAAAATTATGTTTTTGTAAGGGAGCCCATTTAATTAATTATTATTTATTTAATTTTATTATTAATTATTAAATTATAAATACAATTAAGTATTTTGTTAACATTTCAAGTGTCTACCCGATATCGAGCAAAAAAAGGCCAAAAAAATTGCGTTTGTTGTATGAGAGCAGCTCTTAAATATTAATATTATATTAATTTTAGTATTTGTTGTCATACCGGCAACAGAAATACATAATCTGTGAAAATTTTAACTCTCTAGAGTCTAGCTGTTACTGTTCTTGAGATACAGCCTGGAAAAAAACAGACAGCGAAGTCTTCTTTGGGTACGGAACCCTAATAAACAAAAGGAAAAACCAAAGCTAAAATACAGATTCAAGGAGATGAGGTTAACTTCACGCAAGGCACTGATAAAGTCCCGACGCGACGGGCCGTAGGTTGAGTATAGATGGAATAATAGTTTAAAAAAAACTAAAAAACACACTTTAGCCAATGCACCATCTCGGATGTCCGCCATGTTGGATTTAAGTCACGTGACAATTTTTTCGTATTCTTGATAGCAAACCCTTTCATTTGATACCCATATCATGGGGGTGCATTTCAAATAGCCTGTCCGCCATCTTGGGGAGGCCGCCGCTGACGCGGACGTCGTAGTAGACTGGTAATGCTAATGCACCGGTGAATTCGCCTAGTCGAGTTGTATCTGTGATGGGGGAGGCGAGTGGCGAGGCAATGCTCTCGGTGTTTGACTCAATGTATTTATTATGGATCAGATGCCCGTAACTCCTTTGCGCCAAAATTCGTTTAATCGCGAATATAGGAACCGTACATTTTGGGCGTGAAGAGGTAACAGACAGACAGACAAACTTTCACATTGATAATATTAGTACGGATGTGATCGGCCGAGAATACTGTCTCCATTCTACTCGGTAAGTGTAATCAAGGCCCTAAGCCCGTGGTATCTCATGAGCTGCTGGCTCATTCGCGCCGAAGATTGGCTCGCCCACGGTGTTCAGTTTGCTAAGTTACCGAGTACTTATGTCGTAATTTGGCCGTAATAAATGAGTAACACAATTATTCGTGCCGCGTCAGCGAAACTGTTACGGAGAACATGCATATTGTCTTACTTACTGAGAATGTTGGCTTGAGTTTTTAGTCTTGTGTCAGCTTGTGTCCTATTTTATGAGATTTGTCGCTTACTCAGTCCACGTGGTGTTAATCCATACTAATATTTTAAATGCCAAAGTGTGTCTGTCTGTTATTTAGCTGAAATTTGGTATGGAGATACTTTAAGTCCCAGGAAAGGACATAGGATACTTTTCATCCCGGAAAAATATACGGTTCCCGCGTGGTAAACGAATTTTGGCGCAACGGAGTTGCGGGCGTTCAATGTTCAACGTTCATCTAGTCTAGTTTATTACACACTTTCGCATCTACAATATTACCACAGATATGTTTAAGTATGGATATCGTTAGGTTCATCTAACACCAGTGGCGGCGTAACTATAACATCCGGGACCCGTGGCAAATGAATGGGGCCTTATCAGTAAAAATCGTCACGTTAATAATAAAACAAAGTATAAAAAAATTCTGACCTCACGTCCTCTTGGGCCGGGGCCCTTTTGAGTCGGGGGCCCGTGGCATTTTGCTAGCCCTGCCACCCCATAGTTACGCCACTGTCTAACACTGAGATGCTACGCATCTCTTTATGACTTTCAATGGAATTTCAAGGAATTTTGTGTTTGACTGTGGATATTTCTTCAAGATTAAACATTAAGGGGCTGTTTCACCACTTACTGTTAAGTGCCGGATAGGCTATCCATAACTTATCTGATACACAGATGACAGAGTATGGAGTATCTGTCAGATAAGTTGCAGATAGCCTATCCGCAGGGCCCCCGTAAGGGCTTCTGGCGCCTGTGCAAAAAAGGATTTTGGCGCCCCTTAAGGCATTTTGAATCTTTTTTATGGTAGGTAGGTGAAATAAAGAGAATAAAAATCGGCCAAGTGCGAGTCGGACTCGCGTACGAAGAGTTCCGTACCGTTAAAGTGCAAAAATAGGCCAAAAATTGTGTATTTTTTATGGGAACCCCCTTAAATTTTAATTTTTTTATTAATTATAAAAGTACACATATAATTGAGGATTTTATATAATTTCAAGTGCCTACCTCTTGCCTTTATTGATATCAAGCAAAAACCCATTAAATATTAATTTTATTTTGTTTTTAGTATTTGCTGCTATATCGGCAACAGAAATACACAATCCGTGAAAATTTCAGAAGTCTAGTCATAGCGGTTCTTGAGATACAGCCTGGAGGCAGACAGACAGACATCGAAGTCTTAGTAATAGGGTCCCGTTTTTACCCTTTGGGTACGGAACCCTAAAAACGAAAAAAAAGGTCTGAAAAAAATGCTAATATTTTTTTTTTCAAAGCCGTTTTGATTTTTTATATATTTTTTTGTCTAAAAAGCAAATATTCTATAGAACATTCCTGCTGTCCTGCACTACTTCTGTAATGGGCCGGGAAGTGAATTATTATAGGAGCTAGACTAAAAACACTGCCGAAGGGTGGCGTCCAGCGCCATACTGCACTTTGGTCAGAAATGGCTAAATAGTGGCCAAAAAACTTCGATTTTGATGTGGGGAAACGTATCCTTATATAAGTTTTTGAAAGAGGAACATAAATGTTTAACAAAAGTAAGACTTGAGTATATAGTATCCTACTCAACTTTTATTTTAAAATTATTTGTTTTTTTTTCTTTTATAAAAAATTTGGGCTCTTGGTTTTGGTGCCCCTAAAGGTGGCGGTTTGGCTTTGGTAACTTTTGGTACCGGGTACTTATGAGAACGGCGAGTCTTCATAAGGCAATTATAATATTGTCGCTATAACATAATATCCAGGTTAAAAAGTTTCGCTCTTTTAATCATTTTACTTTTTACTACATTTTACTTTAAACTTAAGTCTAGATAATAATATCTATTGTAGTAATAAAATTCTTCCTGTAATAAAAATTAAAAACATGATACGTTAAAATTAAAATTTATACCTAATTTAAACACGTACGTAAACTAACTTTTAACAAGGTAGCGCATAAAAGTAATTCGAATGAAACTTGATTAGTACGCCTCCCATGTAATCTATACATATAATAAAACTGTAGAAATGAAAATTTGTACATTAAAGATATTAAAAAAATAATAAGCGGGGGGGTGTTACTACATCGCTATAGAAGCCAAAAATGTGGTTAGTTTTTTTGTCTGTCTGTATGTTTGTTCCACTATCACACGAAAACTACTGATCCGATTTGAATGCGGTTTTCGTAGATATATTTGTCTTCTTCCAACTTAACATCTGGTGTATAAAAAAATTTCCCCCCACCCCTCTAAAGGGACGAAAGAGGGGGTCAGATTTTGTATAAGTCTTTTGCTTTAACACGAAAACTACTGATCCGATTTGCATACGGTTTTCGCAGATATATTTGTCTTCTTCCAACTCAAAATCTGGTGTATAAAAATCAAACCCCCCCCCCCCACCCCTCTAAGGGGAGCAAAGAGGGGGTCAGATTTTGTATCAAACTTTTTTCTTTAATGGACTTACTTCATATTATTAACTGTTTTTTCCAACTTAACATGTGTATAAATTTTTTCCCCCACCCCTCTTAGGGGACAAAAGAGGGGGTAAGATTTAAATACTTAAAATGGCAAAACAACGTTTGCCGGGACAGCTAGTATTGCAATAAAAAGCGAGGGGATATTCGAATGCCCCTCGCGATCGTTTCATGACCGCGGCTAGGTAAATTGAGGTACAGGTTTGAAGTTACAACAGGATCGACAAGTTATTCTCGATAGTTTTATTGCCGGCACCGGCAGTTTTTACCTAGTTTACGCTAATAGTTCATCGAATGATTTGTTGCTCGGGCCGGGAATAAATTTTGAGCCTATCTCCCGATACTTGTCAATTAGCTGGAAATTCGTTACGTTCGTAGGCAGATGTACAGCGGCGGCCGGTACTAGCTCTACTCCTACTGTTTACGCGCGTCGCGCACGTATACTTCACTTCCGCCGACGGTTGAACGGTCGAGGGAGCGAGTAGGAAAGAAAATATTCTTGAGAGATAAAATCGAGGAGCGTGGAGCGGTCGGAGTCCCCCCCACGTCACGGATTGCGCGCGCTTCGCCGCGATTGGCCGCCGCCGCGCGCCGCGTCCCCCGCCCCGCCGCACGCGCAGCGTCAAGCTTCCCAGATTTCAAATCTCGACCGTTTATTTCGTAGCGGACGGTCGTCGCGTGCGGTCGTGTCGCGTCGCCGATCGCGCGCACTCCGACATTCCTTTATTGTTTAAAAAAACACGGCAACGTGCTCGTTAACGTTCGGTTTGGTGCAACGTGACATCGCGAACAATCAGTGCGTTCAGTGCATCGCTCGGCGGATAGGACTGCGCGCAAAGGTCAATTTCTTTCGATGAGTGGAGGTTTAGTGCATGTTATACATCATGACTAGATCCACACTCATCCATGGAAGTTGCGATGCTCTTCGTGCGGCGAGGACACGGGGCGGGCCGGCGGGCTGCGGCGGTATCATTATATCTATGCCGGTACTAATGATACGTTGGAGCGGTACGCGCGCAGGTAAATTAGCGTCTACCTGACCGGTGCGCGGCGAGCCGCGGAGTCGGCGATATCATTATTCGTTTCCACTTAACCATTTTATTCAAAGTGAGTTTTTTGTAGTCGTTTTTATGGATTGCGTCATTTGAAGTTTTGCAATAATGTAGCGAGCCGTTTTGTCATTGAAATGTTTTGTGAATATTTTCGGAGGAGTTATGGTGTCCCGATAGGGGGCCGGCGTACGGGGCGCGGTAAATAGCGGCGCAGGCGCATCTGCTCCTTCTGAGAAAGGCCATTGTGTCGGCTCTCGGAGTGGTCAGTGCGCGGCGGTGACGTCACGGGGGCCGACAACCTGACGCTGACAATATTCCTTTCATAATTCTCATCCTTTTGTAGCCTTTATTACTGTTACTCATTGTGCGTTTTCTTTCCTCGAGTTATTTCAGCTATTTGTAAATAGTTACGTGCATTGTGTGTATTTCTATGGTATTGTCGGTATTATTTTCTCGCTAGTAATTACTTGAATGTTCTAGGAATTCAAAGAGAAACTTGATCTGTCTTTGATTTCTATGTAAAGCTATAATAGTCGATGGAACTAAAAATCCAGCACCTGGTATATATGTATATAATTTTGTACCTACTGCCTATAGTAAAAAAATGGCGCGTACTAATAAATTCGGTACAAAAAATTCTATAGAAAAAGGCCTTTGACCTGACATTGAATAAAATTTGAATATCGCGAGACGAGAGACCGATATAGAATGCTATTAGTTTTGCCGGCTTTGGTATAACTAATTTAAATGTTACATCTAAAAGGATTTGGTTAACATCCTAGCCATAAATAATATAAGTTGGAATGTTTCTGCTCACAGCACAGGTTTCTATTTGCCAATTGTTTGGAATATAACAGTTTTTTAAAAAGATCAAACCGACTTCAAAATTGTACGTAAGTAATTGAGAATTAAAACTCCCTATCTCCAAAACTACTGAACCGATTTTGATGAAACTTGCACTATTCCCTAAGTTGAACAATATTTAGTACAACAAAAAAAGAATTACTGAAATCGGAATGGTAATTCCAGAGATATCCGAACACAAAAATAAAAACATACATACACTTTTGAAATTTGGCACATTTGTTCAGACGCTGATATAGACTAACATATACGGAAATTAGGCAGTTCTGGAAATATTACATACATACGCGTCGAATTGATAACCTCCTTTTTTTTGAAGTCGGTTAAAAATGGAAAATTGACCTTTACTTGATAACAGGGTAACAATGCATTAAAATACATGCTTCTAGAAACTAGGGATAGAATTAAAGAAAAATACCAACACTAAAGAATAGTTGTTCTGCATTAGCCGTAAAAGTTTATAGCATAGTAACTTGCCTAAATTAGTTGGTAACTAAAGAAATAGAAAGAATAAGGAGGTAAAGAAAAATAATGCAATAACCACGCCGCCAAAATGTGCCTAAGGATTTTATTACATAATATTGTTAAAAAGTTAACGCTAAGTAATGACTAATGACGTTACGGGCGTAAGGGTTATGAACAATATGGATTTAACAAGTGTTTAAAATCTATTTTAAAAGGACGTAGGTAATACCCAGAAATGCCGTTTCTAAGATAAACTGGCCCGATAACTTAAAACAATTGATGGTTTGTGTTCAAACTTCAAAGTAACATTAACACCAATATGCTATTTCAAACACGCCTGTGTGCTGTTTCTTTATTGATTCTAAATAGGCAGGCAAATGCCAATAATTTTAAATAGCACTTATAAATTGCTAGAAATTACAGTCTATTCACAGACGTTTTACTTCTAAAAAGAGCTTTGTTTCAACGATATAAAGATCACTTTTGAAATGAAGTATATTCCAACTGTTAATTTTACTATGATATTTCGTTATAAAATAAAACTTCTTTCGCCAATTAATGGCTCCAAGTAAAAAGCTCGCACTACCTTGCAAGGACTCACACCTTGCGAAGGCATTTTTGAGTAATCCATAAATGAGACAGGAGACACTAAAAGCATAAAAAGGGCCGTTAAAGTAGAAATAGAATTCAAAGGCAAATGGCCGACAAAAATAAGTCAAATAAATTTTATCACGTGTTAAATACGTGCGTGACGTATCCAAGTTACAAGTGTAGGTACGAGTGGTTCGACTACAAACGATTGCCGTGCCAAACTTGTTTAGGTTGCCTTATCTTAGATTAAGAGCTAAGTGTTAGCTCAATTGAATGAATAACGACTTACGACTAGCTATTGAGTCTAACATTGACTGTAAATAAAGAAAACTCTTTGCGAAAGGATTCTGTTGTACCACTGAACCATAATAATTTTAGATTTCATTATCATTAAGAAACCTTTCTATTTAAGCAAAATATCTAAATAAATTATATTATGTCTTGAATTTATAAATATGCTCTGGTAATTGATGAGAGATTAGAAAATATTATTTCATTTGACTTACTACATTTACATTTGATTACATGAGATCGCTTTCTTTTAAACTATAGTTTCAAATTAAACTACTATGTAGTTGCAAATAACAAAATTGGATCTTCCTTTTTTTGGCACTCGTTTATTCCTCCAGACTTGAAATTTAATCTTTACTTTGTGTTAGGACTACTAAGTCCTGTCAGAGATAAAGGATTAGTACTAACTAATCATTTATCTCTGACAAGTCAGTCAGGCGTTTTACATTTTAATTTTGTTATCGTTTAATCCGTTTAAAGGTAACATTGGGATAGTCTAAGATCGTCTTTATTTTGTTGCAAATGTCTCATTTGACCGTTGTGGAATTCTTGCTCGTGTACATCGAGCGGCAGTTTCTTTTCCCACACCTCCTTTGTTGTCTTATCTCGATTCTAGATCACAATTTCTTACTGTCAAGTGGCAATCCACGCTACAATATAGCTCACTGAAGCAATCGCTTTCGGCCGGCGAGTCATAACTTCGCAATGTTATTTATAAATGTTTCGCGGTCCTTCCACTGTTGCAACGCAGAAAATCTTTTGAGTACAATTACTTATTCTTAATTACTGCATTATAAAACTTTCCAGTCCGGCCAACTGCAAGGTGAAATTGTGACATTAACTGTTTTTGCTCGTTTCAGTGATTTATGTTGCAATATATTTTCTAGTCCCGAGTTTCGGATGCATAAACCATTTTGAGATAATCGTATCAATTTTCTGTGGCAGCACTTAAATATCATCGGAGCAGAGGAAATTGCATCAAATTGTCTAAGCGTCCATTTTAAAACCATTTACATTCTGGCTAGGAATTTAAAATAGCTTTACGGGTTACGCTTTGTGGAAACGTAATGGTGTTCCGGGTATTCGGGTACGCAGGTACGAGCCAGGTATAAACTTTTTTAGTGCGAAACTAGTTTCAATAGAAATTCAAATAAATCATCTTCCAGAAGTGCATATTCTGCTTCTAGTTTAGGGACGCTAGGGAAAGGTATTTTTTAAATTACTTCCATTATAAACTTATTGAGTTCGTCTATTGTTTTTAAAACTATTTCTTTTTGTTTTTCTGCAACAACCGGTACCAATTCATCTAAAATATGATTCTAGTTACTACAAGATTTCCCTTACAATAAAACTATTACCTGACCACGAAGCACTTAGTAAAATTGAATTTCTCTGAAGAGAAACTTCCATCTAATTGGTGAGGTAAGTTATAACTTGTGTAATTTATTTTTAACTAGATACCACTTCTGATTGAATTAGATGGTGAGTAAGCTATTACTTTAATACCAGACTTCTGAGCTGCTGTGGTAAGATTTATAGCATTTATCCAAGTAATTAAATTATAG
The DNA here is from genome assembly GCA_905187585.1 of Cyaniris semiargus. NCBI lineage: Eukaryota > Metazoa > Arthropoda > Insecta > Lepidoptera > Lycaenidae > Cyaniris > Cyaniris semiargus. The sequence goes on along the minus strand of LR994554.1, from coordinate 6,004,012 downwards.
CTGAACTCTTACATAGAAAGTACTTTTTTTATTGTGCGTAAACTAGTTATCCCGGTACTACTAACTTTATTTATTAAAATAAAAGTATGAAGAAAATTTTCTATAGTTCTGTTGTCTGTGGATTAAGTTTAAAACAGGATTAGCATTTAGAATAATTCCCTTATATTCCCTTTTCCCATTCCTTTTAGTTTCTTTAATCGATTTTGGATATACATTAGTGTTAGTGAGAATATATTCTTCATTAAAATACTTACTGGTTTAGATAAAGTCAGTATATTTAATAGATAAAGAATGAATAAAATGGTGGCATATAAAGATAATAATCTTTAAAATCTGATTCACTAACGATAATTGTTGATTCTTATGGAAAGACTGAAAAAGTCTTCGAGGCTAATTGTTATTATATTCTAAGAAAGGATTTTGGCAATGTAAATTCTCATATCACACTTCATGAAAGTTTGTTAGCCGTTACTCCATTGATTAAAGATAAAAATATTATGTATAGCGAAATAATTGGTGCCATAATTACATCAGTAGAATAAAACCAGTTTTGAAAATAAATTGTAAAATAAACGCGGATGTTCGTGTTACGCAAGGAATAAAATTATCCGTTTAACACCTAGGGGAGTTAAAAATGGTAATAAAACAGTAATAACTTGGATAAGAATGCTCGAATGAGTTTGAGTTCCTGGCCTTTGTGCATCGGAATTGTCGAATTTTATTTCTGTGGTAACACATCTTGTGGTAAGTTCAGTATATCCCAGTCTATACTTACACGCTCATTCTGCCATCAGTTCAGTTCTTCAGTCTGAGACTGACCCCAGAATGATGACTGAAAAGTACATGTTAAAAAAATTATCAGTCCGTCAGTCAATTGGTTACACGATCATCCTCCCGTCATTGCTGGACTGAACTGGTGCCAGACTGACCGTGTAACCGTTGCCTAAAATCTTATAATCGCTCTTTAGCGCTATAAAAGCTGCAGAAAAGATTCAAAAGCTGGTCCAGCCAAAACTTCAGAATCAGACTGCAACTTGCAAACATGATACCTAATGTTGGCAAGTTGCAACAACGCATATCACCACATGAAGTACCAACCTTAAAATCATTAGCGCAAAAACTTATCATCATTGCAATTAAATCAACGCGGAAATCTATTGTCATTATAAAAGGAAGTGTCAAACAAAAAGCACAGTAGTAAAGGTCACGTGTGTTCCCATAACTCATGTGCGGTGCGTGACCCTGGGAACCACACCGGCACCGCTATGCTACAACTTACATAGCATGGCGAGCTGCTCATGCGCAATGAAAGTGTTTATGGGAATTTTACTGCGTGTTTAGGGGTGTTTATTTTCCATATGAATAAACAGGTTAAAATTCCAGTACACAAATGTAGCATATTCATTTAATCACTTCCTTAAATTTGGATCTTTAGCTGCTACGTTGGCTCAAAACAGATGCAAATTCTAATACCTAACTACTCAATACTCATACATACGTATAGACTGCATTCTACAAAATTATATTCTTCTTTCTTTTTCTTTTTCTCGTTATGAAATGTGCTCTAGTATTGAATGAATACTAATCCACACTATACACACACTACATACACTAAAGTTACATAAACCGAGTATTAAAGATGTCGCTTCAAATTTTTTAAAGAGGGGTAAGTTATTAAAAATTTAGACTCTTAAATCCTGTGTTATCAACTTATCACTCGGTCGTACTCGCCGACTTAAGGCCATCCCCTGAGCAAACGACCTTGACCATATATTTGTCGCGTTGCCGAGATTGCACAAAAATCCTATTTTTTTTACTTATCTTAGTTCAACATTAATGTAATAAAAATTCAAACGGGGAATATCTATTGTCGTGTGTTTCAAATAAACGTAATTTGTAAATACTAGGGAGATGCTGAAAGTATGCTTGAATTTTAATAAATTGGTATTACATACTTTGAAAGCTGATATCATGAGTGTAATAAACAAAAATAGGAAATTAATAACGGGGAAAGGAATGCTGATATACTGAAGATTATTGCTGTATTTTTATTATAACTTTTTAGCTTTCAAATTATGAGTTTATAAAGGCGCGTATCGATTTCGCGCGGAGGCCGCGCGAGCATTGTTCGACCGCGGCAAATCTGTGTTTTGGCTCGCGAGCCATTTTTTGCGCACTATTTCATTATAGCGCAGCAGCCGCGCGCGGCAGCGTTCATTTTGTGCGCGACAACCATGGACGTATCACGTCGGCGACGTGCCGCTGCTGCTTTTATCATTATTTATATTATTCTTAACAAGCGATCGAAGCGAGAAGCTCGATGGTGGATGAAAAATTTCTATACTGATGTCGTTCCATGCATCTTTTCTTAATGATTTGTTGTGATAATCACTACATTATGGTTGTCTGGAAGAGACCGCTTAAAGCGGTAAGACCGCAAATTTGCGCTCTTCCTAACAATGTTTCTTTTTATTTTGTATTTTTCTTTTTTTTTGAAGTGCAAATAAAGAGTTTATTATTATTATTACATTTACTGTTCCATAGATATTGTTTAGTACCATATAATCTAATTAAAGTTCGACACTTCTCGTTATCCATGTTTTTGCCGCGCGTATCCACTAAAATGCGTGAGATCCGTCCCAATTGCGCGCGCACAACGCACTGACACTCCTTTGCCGCGCCGTCAAAAACCGACACAAAATGGTTCGTCGCGCGGCACGTTCGAGCGCGCAGATGTTCGAGTTGCCGCGCGCGGCGGCGCAGTACCCATATTGCGCGGCCGCCGCGCGAGCCAATGTTCGTTAGTTTGCCGCGCGAAGTCGATACGCAGCTTAAGGCTCTAAATACGGTAAATGACAGCATATCCGTAGGGGGAGCGCCTTAAACTGAGACTGGCTTCTTACACATTGGTTTACTCAAGAGTCAAGTCAAGCCTGCAGCCAGCTAAGTCGTACTGAAGCATGTCTCGCAAAAGTATGCGCCTGATCTGCGATAGAAATTATTGTGCAATGGCACCACGTAACAGAAATAAATTGACTGATTTCATAAATTGCCTATTCCCTAAATGGTAAGTATTTAATAGGTTTTTTCCTTCTCCGTTTCCAAGTAAAGGAAAATACTGCCTAAAATTCTACGGTGAGTCATTCTTAATATTGAAGTAGGTCCACTGGCTGTGTGACCCACAGATTAAGTATTATAAATAGATTGAGTCTTAGCCCGCCAGCGCGTGGCCATTTTGTGCTTTTTTTTATAGAAGCAATGTGAATGTATTTTCTTGAATATTTCTATTTGTCGATCATTTTGAAGCATATTATAATCCTGTCATTTAGTTCAAAGTCATTTAGTTCATGATATCGATAAACTATAGTTCAAGTAATGTGCATCCCTAAACACACGTAAAAATCTATGCAATTTTTGTAGCCATATTATTACTTGATGTGACATTTTTAGCACTAATGCCCTATATAGCACGAATAAGGGATTATTAAACTTGTAAATTATCTTTTTAGCTTACAAAAATATAGATTGAAAAGCCCAAAATACGTTGTTAAAAACTTACGTATTTAATGTTAAATCCACGTGTTTGAGGCATTCTTTGGCCTTTCTTAAGATTTATTATTTAGCGGAACCACAAAACTCAACAATATCTAGCATAAAATGTTCACTAAAAACCTTTATTAACACTTTTATTACAAGAAATATGCGGACCGACTCCTTCGTTATGACCGAGTAGGTCGGACCTAACTTGACACGCTTTTCACGCTTATAGAACGATATAAGGCTCTCTCTACTAGTCTAGATCTCAATGGTGTGACCTGGAGGTCTACTCCGAAGTTTAAATTTCAATGTTCCGACCGAATGATCGTGCAGTTTCCGAATTTTCGGACGAAATTTTTTGTCGGGCTGACCGAAGCTTGTCACGTGCTTACGAAGTTTGTCACGTGACTACGATAGACGATAACTTCGGAGTTCGGAGTCATTTCTAAACTTTGGTCGGCTTTCGGTCGGGTCCGAAGATTTCGATGCGCCGTTTCGGAGTAGGCCTCCTGATTATAGTTTAAGCAAATCTGCTGTTTCAAATCTAAGATTAACTGGAGGTTTGCGCTAGTCTTGCTCTTGCACTAACCACAACCTAACTAAATATTATTATGTAAGTTACTAAGTATCTAATGTAAAGTGATTAGTTATTCTGGATTTTTAAATTCGTACGATATGAATAATGAAAAAGAAGACTTGATAATACGTATTTGAAAACATATTATGCATATTATATGGATGAAGTGGGTAAGTAAGTAGTAAAAATTAGAAAATGTTTGTTTTTGGCATAAATGAAGGCTTCATCACGTTGCTTCAGAAAAAGAAGAGACTATCATACTGACTTTAATCTAAATAAACCTAAGGTTTTTATTTTTGCCATTTTAAGATGAACGCAGTCAACTATAATTGAGTGTTATAAGTTTTAACTTATACGTTTGATTAAGTGTGTCTGTTTTCTTTTCAATTGTAATCACGTGTGAGTTAAAAACGTAATCTTATAATTTATAATTATTATCAGCTTGATTCTCACTACTTGATACATAGGCTGCACCAAAAGTATCGGGAATGGAATATTTCCACTGTTCCTGTCATATTAAAATCTTTTTAATTGAAAATTCCTTGGTTTTAAAAATCGAATACTATTTATTTGTTTAAAAAAAGATTCTCGGTCTTGTCACAAGGTCCTGTCAAACTTGTTTAGTCGTTGAGAAAATGGAATTGACTCGAGAAAATTCTAAAGCGATGATTTATTATGACTTTCGAAGTGGTTTAACACAAAAACAGTGTGTTGACCGGATGATTTCTGCATTTGGTGATGAAGCCCCATCCGAAACCACAATTCATCGCTGGTTTGCTGAATTTCAACGTGGACGTGTCAAGCTTAGTGATGATCCCCGTCAAGGTCGTCCAAAAACTGCAGTCACCGAAGAAAACGTTGATGCTGTGCGTAGTGATGGGTAATTTCCCGAAAAATTTCAAAGCTCGGAAATTTTTCAATTTATTTTTCTGAAAAATTGAAAAATTGGAAAAATAATGGAAAAATATTTTTTTTATCGAAATTATTAGTTTAAATGAAATAGTAATACATTTAATTTGATATTATCAAATATGGTTCATATTAAGTTGAAATTCAAAGGCTTAAGAATGGCTTTAGGTGTTGTTTAAAAAAAACAAATGTGCAAAGTAAAACTACAGATATAAAATATGTATCGAAATTGCAAATTTTAAATAATTTAGAATTAATAACGTCACTTTTATGATTAATTTAAATATTATATTAAATATATAAATCTTCATAAAATAAATCTTCCTCATTATTTTATTTTGTACGTAGTCTGCATTTTCAAATACGTTTGAAGATGAAATCTTTTTTTAACCATATTATCTCCTTTATTTTTTATTTTTTACGAAAATGATAAGGACCAAAGTTGTCGCAAAGATTTTCTACAACTTTAGTCCTTATAATTTTCATTGTAAAATCAGTATTTACGGAAATAACTGCAAAAAAACAAGTCAAAGTATGATTTCGCCTGTATCTCAATAATTATAATCGAATTTAGCGCAAATAATTATTGAAACAAAGTTGTAGATGATAGAATATTTTTCCTACAAATTTGATCCTTATGATTTTTTCAGAAGTCAATATTTAAGCTCCTACGCCTATGGTAAATATACCGGGACCCAAGCGACTGGATAAAACTGGATATTTATGAACTATAAATATTTTTATTTATTATATTTTTACTATAAATAATAAATATTTTTATTATTAATATAAAAAATTGAGCAAATGCGAGTTGGAATCGCTCACGAAGGGTTCCGTACCATTATAAAGCAAAGATAGGCAAGAATTTGTGCTTCTTGTATGGAAGCTAACAAAAGCCCCCTAAATATTTATTTTATTTTAATTTTATTATTAATAATTATAAAAGTACAAAGACAAGTAAATATTTTATGCATATTTCAAAATATGTCTTAGTGCAGTTTTTTTTCATATAGATCAATAATAATCGGCCAAGTGCGAGTCGGACTCGCGCACGAAGGGTTCCGTACCGTTATAGAGGAAAAATTGGCCAAAACTTGTGATTTTGTATGGTAGCCCCCATTAAATTTTTATTTTATTTAAATATTATTATAAATTATTAAAGTAAATATATAAATAACTAAGGACTTTATAAAAATTTCAAGTGCCTAGCAGTTGCCATTATTGGTTACTACGAGCAAAAAAGGCCAAGGTTTGATGGGGCTTCCATTCAACAAACAAGATTTTATTGGCCTTTTTTTTGGGGTTCCGTATCCAAAGGGTAAAAACGGGACCCTATTACTAAGACTTCGATGTCTGTCTGTCGGTCTGTCTGTCCGTCTGTCTGTCTCCAGGCTATAACTCAAGAACGGAGTTCAAGAGTCCGTCCGGACACACACAGATTGTGTATTTCTGTTGCTGCTATAACAACAAATACTAAAAACAAAATAAAATAAAAATTCAAGGGGGGCTCCCATACAACAAACACAATTTTTGGTCTATTTTTGCTCTATATTGGTACGGAACCCTTCGCTCTTGACCGATTATTATTTGCAATTACTTCCGTAAAAATGTACATAAGAATCAAACTTGTAGAGAATTAATTTGGCAACAATCTTATAATTTTTGTAAAAAAATGAAAAATAAAGAAGATGTGTTCAAAAATAGGCACCTTCAAACCAATATGGCGGCTAAGGCGTCTACCAAACGTGCATGCTTGTCCACAGTTTTGCTGGATTGTACACTGAACATTGTGCGTGTAGTTGGTAAAACGGTAATATGCGCAAGCCCCAAAGTTTGGCTTGACGGTTTTTAAACTTGCTTGAAATTCTGGCATGCAAGCCTTCGTGTACCAACTTGTTTGCGCGTGTGGTTGGACGTTCAGTGTTCAATCCAAGTTGTTTAAACGCCGACGATCTCGACAAGAATGTGGCTTGCGCATGCATAACTGTGCCGTGTGGTAGATAAGTCAGTCTTCCGTCTTTTCATGCGAGAAGCATGCGCCAGCAAAACTGTGGTCAAGCATGCATGTGTGGTAAGCACCTAACGCACCCATCATTTGGTCGAGCTTTTGAATTTGAGCTATTTATGACCTCTTCTAAACACTAGCGCAAAAAAAAAACTTTCTATAATTATTAATTTCAGAAAAAATCTAACGCGACTGTAGTAATCACAGATCTAGCAAGGTTCGCGCTCTGCGCTTACATAGTAGAGCTCGACAAGGCTTTAAATGAACGTGGCGAAAAAAGGAACTAACGCTGCCATCATACAAAAACGCCATATTTGAGATGTTTTTGACAGTTATCCTTTACCAGCAGCGCCCCATCCACGTTCATTTAAAGCCTTGTAAGTTGTAGCACTTTAATACCGGTGATGAACGCTATAATCTTAGCGGCCCCTACTAGACGAGCAATTTTATTGCGGCATATCACGTATTGCGTAATATTATTGACCGTCTAGGGTTGATATTTAACATCGCGCGCCTTCAATCTAATTGTCAAATAAACTGTTCAATAAAATTGAAGCGTGATATTGCACAATACAATTGATCGTCTAGGGGCCGGTTTATGCAACAAATCATAGACATTTTCAAGAAAAAGAATAAATAAAAGCCTTAAAATGTTATCCCGTAGTTATTTTCTAATCTTGGTTGACATTTCAATTTGGAAAAATATTTGAAAAATATTTGAGAAATTGGAAAAATATATTGGAAATTTTTCTTTTTTCTTTTCTTTCCTTTCGAAAATTTTTCCATTACCCATCTGTAGCTGTGCGTAAACTGATTGAGGAAGATCGACATGTGACATACCGCGAGATTCAGGCAACTTTAGACATTGGCATGAGTCAAATACAAATAATCTTGCATGAACAATTAGGTTTAACAATGTTGTTTTCCCGATGGATACCGCATTTGCTCTATGAAGAGCAAAAAGCGGCTCGCGTTACTTGGTGCGTCAGAACTCTCGAAAGATTCCACGCAGGATCCTCAAATGCTGTATACAACATCGTATCAGGTTACGAATCCTGGATATACGCGTACGAACCCGAAACAAAAAACCAGTCACGAGTTTGGGTGTTAGAAAATGAGTTAAAGCCAACAAAAATTGTTACTAGTAACTAGATGGCCAGGTGAACTTCGTATCACTACCCTCCTAATTTATTCATAGCGCCATCTATTGAATATTTACTCAATCCGTAGCGAACTGACAATCGTTACCACAGAGTACTATAATACTGGCGTATCGTTACTATCAAATTATATAACTTCACAAAATACATATATTTTCTCAAAATACATTGTGACTATAAATTGAGATGTAAGCTATCTTATCTTTCAAGTTTAATCCAATTGCACACGTAAAAATTAAATTTTAAATCGGTTCAGTAATTTAGGAGTCCATCGCGGTTCAACGTGACACGTAATTCTTATAATATAATGTAGATGATATTATTATGTGGATAATGTTTTAGCCTTGTTTAAGTTACCATTTCCTCAACCTAATAAAGGTTCGGCCTGTGGGGCTATGCCATAGTGACGGGGAAATCGAGCCCCGAGGCGTTATCCACGACTATTGGTCACGATTTTCACGATTACATTACATTGTTACAGCCATTGATTCCACGCCGATATAACAGAGCTAGCGACCCCACTCGGCTTCGCACGTATTTTGATACTATACAAACATCATTAATAACTCTTTAATATGTTATGCAGGTAACAAACAAATAAAACTTCTGAATCTAGTGATTCAGGAGGTAAAAGGTAGCCCTTTTATAAAGAAACCGCATCAAAACCATTGCAAAGTTTTAAAGAAGCATACATAGGGCAGACAGTAAGAATATATTTTTTTAAATAAAATAATGGGGCAAACGAGCAAACGGGTCACATCAAGCAACTACCGTCGTCCATGGACACTCGCAACATCAGAAGAGCTGCAGGTGCGTTGCCGGATTATATAATTTTGTTGTATACTATCTAGTGATGTGCTTTTAAACCATTCCTCTTGAATCACTCAACATATTAAAAAAATGCTTTTTTCCAAAAAATATCTTAATAGGAGTTTGTCTACTCACTAGCGCTCTGCATTGGCTCAAGTTATCATCAGCCAATCAACATTCCCTGTTGAATAGATAAACTCTAGTCAAAAACCCCCAGGGGCCGGCCATAAGTCCGGCCGCCGATTAGAAAGTTTGGCCAATTGAATCGTAGAGCCTAGTTCACGCGGCCGAAATATGTGGTATGCATCTCGTTCATTTTAACCCCCGACAAAAAAGAGGGATGTTATTAGTTTGGCCTGTCTGTTTGTCTTTCTTTGTGTGTGTCTGTCCGTGGCATCGTACTCCAAACGCATCCAAACGGGTGGACCGATTTTGATCTAGTTTTTTAACCCCCGACAAAAAAGAAGGGTGTTATAAGTTTGACGTGTCTGTCTGTCCGTCTGTCTGTCTGTGTGTGTGTCTGTCCGTGGCATCGTAGCATCCAAACGGGTGGACCGATTTTGATCTAGTTTTTTTTGTTTGAAAGGTGACATGATCGAGAGTTCTTAGCTATAATTTATCATCATCAGCCTGCTCAGTGCTGAATAATCAGGGTTTATCTGGTTCGAGAAAGGCCTTTAGCAACTTGCAGTCGTTTGATGGGTTTTATATTTTGTTTGCATTCTAGTTCTTGACATTTATGAATATATACACTATAATGGAAAGTTGACCTGATGCTGCAGCATCACCTGGTAATCAATACGATACCCAACTCCTCACCAACTTAGAGCAGAGGTTTCGTGTTTGGGCTCATTTTAATTGCGACAACCAGTAAGACGGTGAAAATATACATCACCTGGATTCTATAGGAGTCGAGCTCCGTATGAACCCAAAGTGGAGGTTTCATGTTTGGGCTCATATTGACGGCCTCATCCAAGAGGACATTCATAGATGGTATTTATTGGGATAATTATGATCCTGTTGATACGAATTATTCTGCACTATAACCAACACAAGTTTAAAAAGCATGAAATAAAATTAAATTCAGAAATTAAAAAAAAAAAAACCCGCCAAACAACTTTAAAAATTAATGAAATAATATTTGCTGACTTTAAGTTTAAATAATTCTTAAGTGTAAAGTTATATTTTAGTCCATTATTGTTGTCAAGGTGTGTCGGGGGACCGCTAACGTAAATGTTTGATTTCACATTACATTATAGTTTAAGGGTCAGTTCACAGCGAACCGAAACGAGACAATGAGTGACTTGGCGATACATTATTATTTTTAACAAAAAATTAAAACCGACTTCCAAGGTAAAAACAATAATAACATCCTTATAATATGAACTAAAAAGTATTAAATAATTTTTCCTATCTAATAGTGCCTTTTTCCGAATTCGGCTAAACTTCAACTATTTCTGTACTCAATCTTCATCATTTTGAAGTCGGTACCAGATATAGCTGAATCTTCAGTTCTCTGACAGAATAGGTATTTGAAACTTTTGGAACTGGCACCGACTTCAAAATGATGAAGATTTTGTTAATAAAATAAAGAAATCACGGTAAAAAATAAGTGTTCCCAAAATTTCAGCTTGATAGCATTTGTATTTTTTTTGTCATGCGCCTTCAAAGTTGGATAATCAAGTCGATTTTTTTTTTCAATTAAATTTCTTATATTTGTATACCATTCGATAACTTATGCAATCAAAAGCAACTTTTGTTATGAAACCACTTTCATAAACGCAATATTTAATATACCTACCGAACAAAGTTCTCTCTCGATGCGTACAAACTACGAAAGAGTGACGTCATTCTTTCGTAGCACTTTGTATGGAGCGTTTCGGGCAGGTCTATTTTATGAGATGTTTGAATTGTCATATCTTGGTGAATTTTTAAGCTATCAGAGTCATTCTTTTAGCGATGTTTCTATCTTTTAAGGGTCTCTCATTTACCAATAAGAAAAAAATAATAGTCATCATGCCTATTCGTATGTTAAATGATACCTTATTATGTCCGTGTCAAGATGAAACATGAAACCCATATTATGTGTCCTGTAATCTTGCTGTATTTACAAATTACAGCAAGATTGAAGTTGTACAAAAAACCGCTGTCAATCCAAGCGACACAGAAAATACAGTAGTGGAAGTTGAATGAGGCCAATGCCCGTGAAAAAATATAAATTGCATATTTTATAGACGTTAATTTACCCAACTGCAATACAAGTTGCTACTTAGGTATAACTTTTTGAGCACTTCTTACATTTAATTTTGAAAAATATACGTTAAATACGATAAATAAAATATGAATGCATCCTGTGAAAAAGTCTACAATAAAATAATCATGAAAAATCTGAGTATTTTTTCAGGTTTGATTTTGTTATACATATTTTTGTAAGGTAATTAAGTATCAAAACTTTAACGTTCCCAAAATTTCCTCGTAGGCATAGCTACTCGCTGCCTACGTCATATAAAAAACCTCAACGCGCTCAAAACAAACATAATCGATAAAAAAATCGATGTTAGCGATGTTACATCCCTAATCCCTCGATCCTGTAGATTACCTCAGCCGTAAAAAGCGGGACTGAAAGGTGCGATAACCTACCCGTCCTGTTTACACGTCGGATCTAATTTTCTCTGAAGGCGGTCTGCAATCTACAATCATTATTTTTGCAAAGACAAATCCATTTCTGCCCGAGGTACGTGACTGTGGAGTAATGAGAGGTAATGGCAGCCTGTGATTACTTCTCTGCGGTGTACTTGTCAGCCATCGACGCCATGATGGATTAGGGAGGAGATTTTATCGATAAACAACTTTTTTCAACTTTAATTTCCTGAGTAAAAGTAAATAGTGCTTTGTAAGAGTTCGCTTTAAAAGATTTTAATCTATATTGATTAAATTAGAGACGGCTTAATTGACTTCTAGTGTTAATCTTGTTTATAAATAGCTGAGGTATATTGCTTTTATATAACGCATAACAATGAGTAATCTTATGTGATATTTATAGTGTTTGAACTTTATCTAACGAGTAGTTCTATGCCGGACGCAATTTTCAAGGCTGCTGAGTGCTGACATGTCCACGCAACCTTAAATTATACTAACGTAATCATCTAGCCGAGTTTTTATTCAAAAACGGATGTAATCAGTTCAGAGCATGGCACCTTTACAAAAAAATTGATAAATAAATTTATAGTGCTTTTGTATGTAGATTGACTATACTTGATAGATTTTTAGGGTTCCGTACCCAAACGGGACCCTATTACTGAGACTTCGATGTCTGTCCGCCTGTCTGTCTGTCTGTCTGTCTGCCTGTCTCCAAGCTGTATCTCAAGAACTTATTTCAAGAAGAATAGCTAGACTTCTGAAAGTTTCACAGATTGTGTAAGTAGGTATATCTGTTTCCGCTATAACAGCAAATACTAAAAACAAAATAAAGTTCATATTTAAGGGGGGTTCCCATACAACAAACGTGGTTTTTTTGGCTTTTTTGCTCGTAATCCATAATGACAACAGGTAGGCACTTTAAATATTCACAAAATCCTTAATTATATTCTTACTTTAATATTTAGTAATAAAATTACTATAAAATAAATAGTTAAGGGGGGCTCCCATACAAAAACACTTTTTTTCGCTCTATAACTGTACGCCGTTCGTGCGCGAGTCCAACTCGCACTTAGCCGATTTTTTTTTTTTTTGCATTTTAGCTAGAATACGTACATTTTCCGGCGAACTATACAATAATTATCTTTCACGGGCCTCAAAGGCTGAGTGTAAGCAGGCTCACTGTCAGCCCCAGTGTGAACGTAAGTGAAAATATACGGTATCGAATGTCCGCGCCTACGCCTAGCGTAATGGCGTATAGTCAGTTAGATGTGAACGAATAAGTGAATTTGTATGGAAATACAATAAACTGCGTAACGCTCGCTCACATTCAGCGGCGTATAACCAGTTTGGTGTGAACACGGCCTAACTGTGATCGGTCGGATGGGTTTGACAGCTGTTGACGACTTAGCGCGACCAAATTACTGATGTCCGCCATCTTCCTAGGAATCAATTCTCTGATAGTACATGTAATAAAAATACAATTCAAATCGGTTTCAGTGGTTTGAGCGTGAGGAGGTAATACACAGACATTCATTTATGATATCTGTACCCGAAGATGAATGTAATTGATGGATACCTTTTTGAGTCTAACGATCTAGAAAGATTTTAGATATAGGCACTAGGCTAGAAACAATGGCTTGAACCACAGAATTTGTGATAAGACTAGACCACACGCAACGTATGGTACCGTATAAGCCTTTACTCGATAACTTGTTAAACCAACACATTCGTTTTCCTTTTGAGTTATCTTTTGGTATATTTTGGATGCCTAATTCCGTTGTTTTGTTACAAACATAGCCTGATTGGAGTACGGTGGAGTATTATCCTACTTACAAATATCTACTCTACTTAACACCTCTTATTTTTAAAGTATGTTTGTATGTTTTTTTTTAAGTCTGTAGGTTTTGTCAGAGAAAAACTATACCTACTTTAATGCTAGGTGGTAGGATTTTTCAAGACTTTTGCAAACTTTGGTCTTTCAGGTATCATGTCTTTAAAGATGGAAAAATGTAGGTACAGCTTGGCAAAGAAGAGTCTGACGCGGTGAGCCGGTGACAGCTGGAACTAAGAGTTTTTATTTATGACAACACTATATTACTTGTCAACTCTAGTATATATTGTGTCAAAAGCGAAGCGTAGGGTTGCCTGTATTTAAAGAAAAGCGCCCTCATTTAATCCACACTCTTCTTTGCCAAGCTGTACCTTCGGTGTTCCCTCAGGATCAGGTATAGTTACTATAATTTACGCGGGTAGCACAGTGGTCATTATTTACCTTAATCGTAATAATATACATAATTATAATATTATGATTAACTTTTCTGTCACGAGTCACGACTGCCGTTACAACCCCAGCATTGTCGATTGGGGACTATTCAAATAAAAAAATACTCTATAGATACTTTTACACTAGGCAATAGGCATGTGTCAAAGTGACACTATGGAATTACAGAGAAATGTGGGTAGAAACTTAGAACCTATTATTATGTCAGCGCGCAGCGTTCGGTTGACCTATCAGACCCAATGCCAATTTGCCAACACGATTTATATGTTTCCAACAATAACTGCATTGTAGGTAAAGTTTATAATATAAGTATTGTTGTAGCAATTTAGCAGTATGGCCGTTAATGATATTGAAACAAATCATGTGGGCAGAGGGAGATTTTTTGTATATTCCTTACCAATATTGATTACGTAGAAGAAAGGACACAAGGTACTCGTAGTTGCTTTTTGAAACTTTTTTCAGCAGCTGTTTGCATAAGTTAGTAGGTATATGGGCACTACAAATAAAAAAGCAGAAAATATTACCTTAGAGTCAGTTTACACCAAAACAAAATGAAACTACAAAATTGAAATATTAAGCGGCGATTTGACATCAATTTAAAATCGCTTCTAGACATAGCCAAGTAGCGCCTCGTTTCGTCACGTTTCTTTGTAAACCGTAGAATCTATAATCTAGATATTCTGCTGCACCGAACAGTAAATCGTACTAACACAATAATTACCCGTTATTAATCCATCGTGGGACTAGTCCGTAGTCTGAAGGACGATGATAATTAATGCGGAGGGCCGAGTAGGCCGAGCTTGTACTCGTTAATTCGACTGTGCTAAAAGTTAAAACGTTGCGATGACTCGTTACTGCATGGTTAGTTATTGTACTATTTACTATAGCGACTAAGGTACTTTGGCTACATTTATGTATTAGCTGTGCCCTGCGGTGTTACCCGCGGGCAAATAAACTGTCATTTTCTCGCAGTAAAAAGCTAATGTGTTAATTCAGGGTATCAGCCAACTCCATACCAAATTTTATTAAAATCTCTCTAGGCGTTTAGACGTGAAGAAGTAACAAACATATATTCTCACAAACTTTCGCCTATAAAATATTACTGTGTTTTCTAAGGAATTTACCTTATGACTTCCTTTGTCTTGGTTCGGAGTTACTGAGAGCGGTTTTCTGTGTGTGACCAATCAAACAGCTGATGAACAGGCGCGCCCCTTTTTGTCTTCCTTCGGCGCCCCTTTTTATCCGGCGCCCTGGACGGTCGCCTAGCGACGTAAATGTTGCATGTATGCACAGCTGCGCAATCATGGTAATCCATCATGGCCCAAATTGAAGGGGCCTCAAGAAGTCCATTGCTCTTCACGTTGACCCATGAAGAAACAAAAGAAATGATTACGAACGTGAAGACGGGCATATTCATGTACTTACCATCGAAGAAATTGATTCATAGGCAGTTGACGGACCTACGTCATTTGGTCGGATTATGTCAATTCATGTAATTCGTGATCTGTCAGCTGGGTTTGACAAAACGCGACCTAATAACGTAGGTCTGCCATCTGTCTATGAATCAACTTCTCTGATAGTACATTGTACAATAATTATTGTTTATAATCGGCGACAATTTTTAGATCAAACAGCTGCGCATCACGGTTGTCCGTCATGACTCATGACTCATAGGCCATGGCCCAAAGTAAAGGGGCTTCAAAAAGACCATTGCTCTTCACGTTGACCCGGCCATAATGAAACAAAAGAAACTATTACGAACATAAAGACATACCTATTCATTTACAATAGCCCATCATCTACGCCAATTTTGCATCTTGGCCCAAAGTGAAGAAAGCAAAGTGAAGGGGCCTCAAGAAGACCAGTAGCAAAACCATAAAATATCTAAATGCTTAAATTGATATAACGGCGATGAATAATGGCGAGTGGGCCGCGGCCCGCGGGTCGCCGGACCTTGGTGTAACATCTGCTCGCATTTGCATTTTATTTGACGGTCACTTTTTGTGTCACTATCCATACTAATATTATCATGCGAAAGAGTGTTTGTCTGTCTATACGCCTAAACTGCTGAACTGATTTTGATAAAATTTGGTATGAAGAGGTGATAGGATAGATTATGCCGGAAAAATGTACGGATCTCGTGCAATAAACGAATTTTTCGCAACGGAGTTGCGCGCGTCATCTAGTGTATATCTTTTTATCTATACTCTGTTTCCTTCAGTTTTGATGTAAGTGCAAACAGCTTAATATGTCCTTTAGCGGGAATTTTGAGTCGCCGGAATTTCTATACCAAATTTCTGCAAAATTGGTTCGGCGGTTTGGGCGTAAGGAGATAACAGACAGACAGACACATTTTCGCATTTATAACATTAGCAAGGAAGTAAGGATTATTTTATTTATTATGTAATGGGCAATAACCAATACCAAAATTCTAATACTTCTAGAACTTCTATATTCTGAAATCTAAAGCAAGTGTCGGCTGCAAAGAGCGCGACTACGGCATAGATATTCAATTGGTCGTAATTAAATGGAGTAGTCGGTCCTCGTGCCCTCCTTACTAACAATTGCAATCGCTTGTGTATCATATATATGGACTTGTGGCGGATCAATCACGAATTGGGATTGAGGATTCAGGGAATATCTCCGGCTTGTGATGAATCAGGAAATATGATTCATAAGGGTATCCCCTGAATCATATTTCCTGGATTTTCGTAAAAAATTTTTCACTTCAAACGGCAATTGGTTGAAGCGACAAATTCTAGATGTTACACACTTTCTAGAGATGATTTAAAAAATATGTTATACTAATGTCCTGACTGGCGCAAGTTAAGCATACCTGCCTCACTTAAAGGCATACTTAGTATCTTTGTTTCACGTCGGTTTGTTGTTAGACCGTGGTATTATTTCGGCAAAGTCGAGGATCTTCTACATTTAAATTGTGCTGATTTAGGTGAATGTAATCATGCCAGTGCCACAGAAATGATTACGGTGGGTTTCGGCCAGACCAGTGACCGAAACCAACGAAAAGGTCGGGACATTAATTTGTTGGTTTGTTGGTGGACCGTGGTATTATTTCGGTAGAGGTGAGGAATCTCGTACATTTAAATTATGGTGATTCAGCCTATATAGTTCCAGTGGCACTCAAATTATTGCAGTGGGTTTCGGACAAACCAGTGACTAAAGCCAACGAATCAGTCTTAGATATAGAGTCTTTCCTTTTGAACTATCACCATATCTACAGACAGGTGTTGTAAGAGACTACAAGGAAACTGTAGGGTTTATAATGGTGTCGTGTTCGGTTTATACCCAAATCTTAGTTACAACTTGAACCAACGCGTTTTAATTAAATTCGTGATCACTACTAAAGCAGCCATGTCTTTCGGCTAATTCGAATTGGCCAATCAGAAACGAGACAAAATGAGGTGCGAATTGGTGATGCATAAAAGCAAAAAAGGAATACAGATTATTAACTTTGCAAATGAAATGTCAAAGAGTGCAATGATATTTCAACATCGTTATTATGCATCGCTGAATTGCATTTCGTTTCGTCTTGTTTCGGTGTTACTTACCCTTAGATTTACGCCCATTCTCTACTAGCATTACCATGCTCACTTTTTAGCTTTTCACCGACAGTAATGACGCAAATCGACATAAATAACTATTTGTAGAATAATTCTGAAATTCTATTCCAAGCCTGACTTCATATTTGAAATGTTTTGACCAATCCGAAAGCGTTTCAAGTGACTAAACCGAGACTGCAAACTGCAAAGGATCTTTATTAATTATGGATTAAAATGGCAGAATTGGAGTACAAAGCGTGCCCATACAGCGTTTTGGTGTAATTTGTTTTCATACAAAACACATAACTCTATAATGGCTGTGTGGCATGGCGCAGGATGTCAGGGCCGCTTGGCGGAAATCCTGCATCAGATTAGGTTTGCAATCTACACGTGCATAATTATTGCGACTTGCATTGCGTTTACAGCCGATCTGTCTAGTCCGTGATTATTTTACTCGACTACGACGAAGTAAAGGAAGTGTTATTATTTGGCAGTCATGTAAATATGTATGTTCTTATCGTGTAGTAGGTAGTAGTGCCCAAGCTTATTTGCCGTTCGTACGGTTTATAACTACTGACTATAAATTCTGCAGTCAAGGCAAAACAGTAGCAATGCTGGTGACAACCATTGCGTAACAGAGGTGGAGAGGGGGAGGAGGGAAAGAGAGGGGGAGGGGCGGGGGAAAGAGAGGGGAACAAATTGCGGATCACGGTGCGTGTCGCCGCTCGTCGGCGTGTCAAAGAGGTTCCATTGACTCCGGCTAGGGCTGACGCTACTGTATCTGATTCTTATCTAGTCATCTCAATTACTTTTAGGGTTGTCAATTTTATGTTTTGTATTTTTTTTTTAAGTTTTTAAGGTTGAGGATGTAAAATAGAGAAATATGAGTAACTTAACTACTTAGTCAAATCGTTTTCGATAATTTAGATTTTAGACGAATACGATAATTTAATCTTAATGTGTATTGTGTAAGGGGTTTGATATAGGCACCGAAAGCGCTATGTTACTTGGCGACGGCAGACGCCTTATTAAATCTTATGCATTTTTTATTTTGAAATTCGCTGTAGAAATCATGTAGGTTTCTACAGAATACAAACTCAATCAAGTTCCCAGGTCTTAAATTCTTTATTAAAAAAATATCAAAATCAGACTTGTTGTAATTTCACAATTAAATTATTATGTTTTTACTCCATCTTGTATGTACCGACTTCTGCAATTTACAAAATCTAGATAATTTGTCTACCTTAGATATTTTTGTCTTATGTAAGGTAAATATAATTTAAATTCGGAATGGAAACTTTATAGAATATATTTAACACGCGTATAGAATTAGTTTTTTGCTGAAACCGCCATGTTTGGATTGCGGAAAATATATAAATATAAATTTGTAGGTCAAGGCTACAGTTTTTGATGTTAATAAGATTCATAATAATGAAACTATTTATATCTATGTTTAATTCGGTAAACAGTTACCGTAGCTATGTAATGGCAATATCCAAATTATTGGTTAGTAAAGTTCTATGCCTAGTATGGGAACCGAGATAAGAAATCCAAGAATTGGAATCTGCTCTGTAATGCAAATGCTCTTAAAAGCAATTTAAAGCATACAAGTGTGCTACTTATCTTTCCCTATAATTTGAAAAATATTTGCAGGCTTTACCCATGAGCCCAGATTGGAGATACAAGAATTGAAATTGCGTCTTTGAATAGACGAGTTATAGCTTCTCCTAAAAATAACTCTAAAACATGTCAGTCTCTATTCAGAGCTATTTGCTTAAAATTGTAGATATGAATAGACAAAACGGTTGTGAACCCTGGGCCGCGTCACGCGGGGTGCGCGCGGTGACGGTAACCAGCGTCGCTAATTATGCCCAGGAAACCACCACGTCATGGCATTCCTGGACGATCATCGGGTCGGTAGCGAACCCAGCAACACGATAAATCGAAATACGTACGTACGTAGGCCTTTCCAAATGTTCGTCAACCAATGGGGCGGGGGCAATGGGGCAATATTATGAAGCATAAAAAAATCTGAACGCCTGGTACAGTCGAGAGCATGAAGCGTTATACTTTGGGAGTCTTTGCCTCAATGACGATTTTAATAGGAACGGTTCTGATATCAATATTAATGTATGACTTTGTACATTTGATTCTTCGGCGTCAACCATCCCGATCTCGATTCCTGGGAGAACACGCCAGTTTAGCGCAGAGCCTAATGCCCATAATCAGGCAATTGACTTATACATAAAGAATAACCTCTAATATTCGGCCGAGTTATGTCAAGTCAATGTTTTGTGGTAGGTTTTATTGTGTATCTGGCTGCATTTGTCATAATGCGACTAAATCACGTAGATCCGCACTCTGCCTACATATTTCTTTTATTGATTCACTAAACTAGATAATACACATTAACAACTTATTTCTAAATACAAGTTTATCATAACATAGTGTACATCCTCCTTGAAGTGAATATTACATGCAAAATAATAATAATCTAAAAGTTACAAACATAGTGCTAAACTCTTGTTAATATGGTAATGATTAATCTCTGCTTACAATTTAATATAACTTTTGTTTAAATATTGAAACAGAAGTACCAAATTTAAGATATCTAGACACGCGGTAGCGTGTCAAGCCAAATTCAAGTATAACAGAACTGGCGAGCAGTACCGTGTGTAATATTACACAAACCATTTGCAGCCACTTTTGACAACCTCATAATTCAGAAACTTAAACATAAACGTGTCAAATTTGGCTCATATATTAAGACCTGCGAGATACATATTATATGGTCTAAATTTCATAAACACAGCTCAAACTGTTATTGAGATATTAACGTCCGAAAATCTACATTTTTATCACAGACTGACCTATAGATCAAAATTCTAACCTACTTCCAGATGACCTAGGAGGAAGAAATATGGATTCCAGCTCGGTAATTGTGTGTAAGCATAGGGAAAAATCTAAAAAAAAAGAAAATCGGTCAAGTGCGAGTCGGACAGAGCGAAACTAGACAAAAATTGTGTTTCTTGTATGGAAGCCCCCTACTTTCATAATTTATAATAAAAATAAAATAAATATTTATTTTATTTCATATTTATTATAAATTATAAAAGTAAAAATATAATTAAAGATTTTGTGAATATTTCAAGTGCCTATCGGCTGCCATTATTGATTATGAGCAAAAATGGCCAAAAAAATCACGTTTGTCGTAAGGAGACCCCGTAAATATTTATTTGTGAAGTTAAGAAATGAATAGAAAGTGACTTTATGAAGTGTGTCTGTCTGTCTGTCTGTTACCTCTTCACGCCCAAACTGCTTGTACCGTTTGTTCTGAAATTTGGTATGGAGATATAATTAGAGTCCAATATACAAAGAATTCATTTAATTCTATCTGTCTGTCTGTCTGTCCGTCTGTCCGTCTGTCCGTCCTTTCGTCTGTCCGTCTGTCTGTCTGTCAGTCTGTCTGTCTATCTGTCTGGCGGTAATAAAATAGTACTTTGGATAGAAACACTTGTGAGTAGTTAGTTTTCTTGACAGTTTAATAAATATTTTCTTTTTAAATGAGTATAACTGTATTTTATAATAAGTTGTACCGTAGAGTTAATAGTTAGAATTAATATACTTGTGTTACTAAATTAATCTAATCTACTTTAATATTTCACATTATTTAAATAATTTTGGTGGGATCATTTTTACCACAGGTCCTATTCTTTAAGGCACACATTCGGTATAATGGAGAGTTTTGTCTATAATTTGTCCGGTGTACAGGTATGTCAAAAGTTTTTATATTTCGAATACGGCTGCCCGGTCGAGGTACTGATAAATTAATTTTATTTAGAAGTGGGGTGCTGTCTAAATTCCCGTTAATTAATCTATGTAAAAAAACAATATCGGAGACACGACGTCTATGCTCCAGTGAAACTAGATTGAAGTGTGCTAATTTAGCTTCATAAGAAATTAAATTGTGACAAAGGTTTTGAGAGTAACATAAATTATACAAGAAATGTTTTTGCACTTTCTCGATTCTCGAAATGTGGACATTATAAGATATATAATTTATATATAATTCCCATACCTGGGAACAATATTCAATAATAGAACGAACATAACAGTTAAAAAGTATCACCGGTATTTCTGGATCTTTGGAAAACTTGGTCTGTCGTATTACAAAACCAGCCATTTTAGCAGCTTTAGATGTTATACTATTTATGTGTTCTCGAAAATTTAGTTTGCTATCAACTATAACACCCAAATCACGTATGGAAGATGCTTCAATTATAGGATTGTTAGAGATATGGTACAATATGTTATAGAAAGGATTTCGTTTACGTGAACATTTTATATAATACACTAGCTGTCCCGGCAAACGTTGTTTTGTCACATAAAGTATTTCCGATTTTGTTGAAGTGACTAAATAAGTATGGCACCATGGCAATGTCCATCGCTATCCCGTCGCACAAAAAATGCATTCTGTCAATTCTATGTCAAATGTCACAATGTTACATTAAAAAAGTTTATACATATTGTCCAAAGCGCTAAAGTTATAGCTAAGAGTAGAAATAAGAATATTTAAATTTTATAATTTTCCGCGCAATTTTTTTAATTTTTTCTATCATATTCTTCGTCTCCAGACAATAACAAATACCTACATCAAAAAAAGAAATAATAAAATCGGTCCAGGCGTTCAGACGTGATATCGTGACCATGCGAAATTGGATTAATTTTTATATAATAATATAGATTTTACAACATTTAAATTCATTCCATTTGACGAGCACCAAAAAGTCACCCGGTCAATATCTCTTTGTAGTAAAGCTATGTCAGCCATACTTCCTATAACTCGGTAGATTTTAAGATCATCTGCGAACATTTGATATTTGGATGTTAAGTTCAAACACAGATCGTTTACATAAATTAAAAAGAATATTGGTCCTAAATGAGAGCCCTGGGGCACACCAGACGATACAATTTTTAAAATAGACTTAAAACCCCTAATTTTAACTAACTGAGACCGGTTTAAGAGATAGGATTCACACCATCTTAATAGAGAACCACATATAATGCCAGCGTGAGCTAACTTAGCAATTAGGATTTGATGGTTGACTACATCAAAGGCCTTAGAAAAATCAGTATATATGGCATGAACTTCTTTCTTGTTTTCCAATGCGTCATAAATATTCGAGACGTAACCTATAGGCTATAAAGTTTGAAAATCCGTGTTGATTTATATCAATTTTGCTTTTGATGTGAAAGTATAGCTTGTTTTTCACAATTTTTTGGAGCAGTTTACCCAGTATCGACAAAATTGATATGGGTCTATAATTTGATTTTGGTATAGTCAGCACTCAGCTTTATTAAAATTTTGTGAAGCTGTTCTATTTATTTTCGAAGGCTTTACGGTGGGAAGTTTTAAAGTAATACGCAATGCCGGATGATGATCATCTTCATTCACGATTGGAAAATTATGTCTACAGAGTACAAACATTAAAAGCTTTACAGTTATTGGTAATTAATATGAATTAATTTCTCTGATGATACGTCTTAATAATATTTTTTCTTAGCAGTAAGCTTATTACCGCTACAGTTCTAAGAAAATAAACAACTCATTACCATATAAAGAAGTTACGTTGTCAACGAACCTATTAACAAAACATAAACGCGTAACAGAATTTTCTACGAAACTCTAAGGCTGCCTTCACATTAAGTCGCGAGTAGCGCGGCTGCTGCGCTACTCGCGACTTAATGTGAAGGCAGTCTTACATCTATGGCATTTCATACGCAATAGGGAATATTACCCAAAGGTCGGAGCCCCAGGAGCAGGGGACTTGTACTACTGTGCGCTACTAGCACTGCATCTGTACGCCCTCTGCTCCAACCCAATAATCCGACCAAAATTCGACATGTTGCACACGTCTCAGAAAATCGAGAGAAACGTTGTCAAAAGTCGAACAAGACTTTTTATTTACTGTCTATGCTCGTCTGCCTCTAGCGTGAAAACATTGCAGTAGAGGCTACTGCCTCATATTATATTACTATAGGTCTACCAGAATCTGATGGCAAAAAGTGAGAAAATAAATTGACTCTAGCAATACCGGGGTAATTGGAATGGAACATTTTGATCCTTTTTTTTTTCTTATAGCGGCTGATTATGTGTGTTAAACATGCAAATATAAAAAATTATCCAATGATCAAGGATATTTTATGAAAATCTGCTGTCAAAAATTGCCATCAGATTCTGGTAGACCTATATATAATCATGGGCGCCGGCAGGGGGGTGCCAGGTGGTGCACTTGCACCCCCTGGGAATCTCGAGACAAAAAATCAACAGGAATTATTGAAACAAAAAGCCGTCTATTGGAAATCATTTTTTTGAGAACGAAACATTAGTTCGTAATGTTTTGGCACTAAATGTATTCTGTTGACGTAAATAGACAGTCACTGTTGTTCGTAAAAAGTTTAAAAAAAAAAGAAAGAAAACTAAAATCTGCACCCCTTGGAAAATATTTCTGTCGGCGCCCATGTATAGGTCTACCAGAATCTGATGGCAAAAAGTGAGAAAATAAAATGACTCTAGCAATACGGGGGTAATTGGAATAAAACATTTTGATCCGTTTTTTTTCTTATAGCGGCTGATTCTATGTGTTAAACATGCAAATATAAAGAATTATCCAATGATCAAGGATATTTTTTAAAAATTTGCTGTCAAAAATTGCCATCAGATTCTGGTAGACCTATATATAATATATTATATTCTGTTACAAAATTGGAATTATGCTTTCATGGTTAAATTGTAAACAATGAAATCTCAAAAACCTCACAATCTATTTAATGGAATCCCAAATCCCAATCATAGCCCGGGAAGACATGCTCTGTTGGATATTTTAACCACGAAATTCTATGGGAAGACATCTTCGGCTCGGGGCATTGACCAGTGAGTCAGCATTTACTGGACAATAACTGTAATTTCTAAAAAATAACTACTTTTTGTAGCCGGCCAGCTACAGTAATGTTTTAAAAGTTTTTAGTGAGACGCATCTCGAGTTTGACTAGTCATCGGACGCATAAAATCAATTTAAAGTTTAAAATTTGTACCCAATTTTTAGGCCCCTTTTGAGCGATAAAAGTTAAGTGAAACTTATCAAAATACAGTGTGAACTTATGGCTTGTTAGTTGTTGCTGGTCGCTTAAACAAATATTTTTGAATTCTAAATTCAAAATTAATTTTATGGTATGCAAAAAAATGTCTGCGTCAAGATTGTGAAGATACTTTAGTATCATCAACAAAAACTGTACTGCTCAAGTATTATTCTGAATTCCGACGTTGCCAAAATAGAATATTTAATATTTGTTTAAACTGATATTTAATATTTGCTTTAATTGAGTGAACATAGGGATAATTTGAGCCCCATCTCCGGCGGTCTTGTCAAAACATGTGATCGCACATGGCTTTTCTCGGAATTGAAGGTCGGACGGACTTTGAGTCCGGTTGCCATGGTATCGAAGAAGGTAGAAAGTGAAGTAATGCTTATTCCTTACCCAAAGGGTAAAAACGGGACCCTATTACTGAGACTTCGATGTCTGTCCGTCTGTCCGTCTGTCTCCTGTCTGTGGCCTATTTTTGCTCTATAACGGTACGGAACCCTTCGTGCGTGAGTCCGACTCGCACTTGGCCGATTATTATTATGATAACAGAAAGATTGAATAATAGATATTTGGTGTTGAAAAAAATAAACGCAGATTTTGCTAAAATCTTTATGAAATAACTAGGTAGGTATAGGCCTACCAGAATCTGATGGCAAAAAATGAGAAAATAAATTGACTCTAGCAATACCGGGGTGGTTGGAATAAAACATTTTGATCCTTTTTTTTCTTATAGCGGCTGATTCTGTGTGTTAAACATGCAAATATAAAAATTAATCCAATGATCAAGGATATTTTTTGAAAATATTTATACGTGGGAGAGCCATGCTTCGGCACGAATGGGCCGGCTCGACCGGAGAAATATCACGTTCTCACAGAAAACCGGCGTGAAACAGCGCTTGCGCTGTGTTTCGCCGAGTGAGTGAGTTTACCGGAGGCCCAATCCCCTACCCTATTCCCTTCCTTTCCCTCCCCTATTCTCTTCTCTTCCCATCCCTACCCTCCCCTATTACCCTATTCCCTCTTAAAAGGCCGGCAACGCACCTGCAGCTCTTCTGATGCTGCGAGTGTCCATGGGCGACGGAAGTTGCTTTCCATCAGGTGACCCGTTTGCTCGTTTGCCCCCTTATTTCATAAAAAAAAAAGAAAGTCAAAAATTGCCATCAGCTTCTGGTAGACCTATAGATACTTTTGTAATCAATTACAACTAAGTATTTCCGAGTGTGGCTATAAGTAATAATTATTATCAAGTGATCTTTTACCAAAATGTTAAGTTTGTTAATAAGTAATGGCCGCACAATGCACTTGTATATAATCTGTTCAAGGTTCGCTGTCTTGGTCTGTTATATTTATAACTTGTCCAATGCCCCAGACGAAGACAATAAGTTCTTGTGAAGTTAAATAATTATCTGTTATTCGCTGTATAATTTTTATTAGTAAGGGGGCTACTCATTATAATGTAAAAGGTCTTAAAGCACACAATTTCCTATTCTCAATATACCTATCTATTCTTTAAGACTGCCAGCGTAATAGCCTTATATCCTTTGGTATAAAAAAGCAATTATTTTTTTCAACACCGGCAGCCCTATACCGACACCTGTTCATCACGTCGAGTTGCAGAGGTAATGCAAGTACAGCCGGAAAAGAAAGATACTTGAGGTTTGAGGATGAATTTCCCCTCCGAAGAAAAACACTACCGTATGGAATATGGATATTGAATAGCCTTAATTTTTGTCCAGCATAAACATTTTCTATTAGGCCTTTCGATACTTAGTGTCTAAACATACTAGGCCGAAAATACGCGGCCGAAGTTCGGCATGATTACGTCAGCAACGCGCTACGCATACAATAATTTCGGCATGGTGTGTCATCGGTAATTTAAAATACATTGCAGGCGTAATCATGTTGAACTTCGGCCGCGTTTTTTCGGCCTAGTGTTTTTAGACACTTACCCTCTTACTAATAAAAAGTTACACAGGTGTATAGAGGCTGCGTAATTTTTTTTTCTACTAATAATAATTTTTTTGACATATGGCCTGTTACCTGTATAATGCTGTTGTAACTTCCATACAAATTTACCCAACGCTTACACAAGGCATCACCCTTGTATAGAGTGTGAATAAGATCAAGATGGCGGATTTTCAATAGATCAGCTGATTATATTTTATTTTGAATATGTAGTTTTGAGAGCGTTTGCTGATTTCTACCATCTTATTAGCAAAGAAACATAAAAAGAACTACTTAATATGTTTTATTTCTTTAATCAATTGAATGAAATAGATTTTTAATGTAAACGAAATATAACATACATCGCGATCGTTTTATTTAGGGTGCGTTCCACTAAGCACCCACAGCGATAACGCTCACGAGTCACGACCGTGGTTTTTGACGGTCCACTCGTATGATACAAATCGCGTCAATGATACAAACTCAAGTGGAATGGATTATGGAGAGTTTCTAGCGTTCATTTCAAATTATAATTTTATCGCATTTTATATTGTTTTTGTCTAGGAACGGCTTTCAATAGTTTCTCGTTTTTATAGCCTTTTTCAAGATATCATCGTAAAGTTTTATTTTCCTCTTAAGTCATAATTGTTTATTGTTACATTTATTTTATAAATTATGTATATTTATTTAGTTTTAATATTATCATTGTCATTCTTATTCCTTTTTTACCTCTTATTTTACTAACTTTATTATTATTATTTTATTATAATTTTTAAAATTTAAATTAAACCGCTTATTTTGCATATAAAAAGATGGCGGTTTTATTAAAACGTCCACTTCGACCCACCTTTAAGATGGGTCGTTTTTAGCTTTGCATTAGCGAAAATATACGTCATGAGTGACGCTTTTGCCGTGATCACAACAATCGCGGTCGACATGTGAAACGGCTGAAGGAGTATTTTCAGCGTTTGAGCGCTTAGTGGAACGCGCCCCTAACACGTCATAAGTGACAAAATAATATTTTGACAGTTTCAAATTTTATTAACTTTGACATTAGCGTTGCGTTCAAAAACTTTTGAAAGTAAATGTCTTAGTCGAACATTATATTATTTACAAAATTCACGTACTCTACTGATTAATATTAACTAAAAATGTTTAAATATCAATCTTGTGTCCAATTATAATTACCAGGTTCATAAAAACATAACGTTTATATCAATTTTTGTCATCAACGCCCGAACATCAGATAGCGTGTTACTTAATTCCTGAACGTTTTCCTTTGAGTCTACAGTCTATGGTATATAACACGATTTTAGTTACACAAGTCATAAATGTCATTATCATTTGATTATTAGTAGAGTTCAGTATAAACCCTGTGTAAACACAACCACCGTGTTTAACTATTCATGCGTTACACGGATGTGTAAGAAGTTTTTATTAGTAAGGGGGTTAATCTTTATAACGCGTAAATTAAATGTTTCCTAGAGCATGAACCCTATTTTTAACCCCCGATGCAAAAAGAGGGGTTTTATAAGTTTGATGTGTCTGTCCGTATGTCTGTCTGTACGTTTGTCTGTCTGTATGTCTGTCTGTATGTCTGTCTGTGGCATCATAGCTCCCGAACGGATGATCCGATTTCAATTTAGCTATTTTTTTCTATTAAAGGTGACTTACGTGCGATTGTTCTTAGGGTGGGTTGCACCAGAGGCGTGGTTAAAGTTAAAGTTATGGTTATAGTTAAGGCTAACAGCTTTAACCTTAACTTTGACCACAGAATTTGACAGATGTCTGTTGCGTTTATTTTTTTATTAAAGCTACAGGTAATGGGATTGAGAGTATAATAAATTGAATTATCCGTAAAAATCGACAGGAAAAATATAACACTGTGAAACATAGTAAATTTTCACGAAAAAATTTAGATATAAGTATGTGCGGTTATGGTTAAATATGGCGTCGGACGCCATATTTAACGGCAACCAAAGATTTGACATTTTGCACTGTAGTTATGTAGGCGGGAGCGCTGCTGGTAAAGGAGAACTGTCAAAAATAGTGTTTTTGTATGATGACAGCGTTAGTTCCTTTTTTTGCCACGTGCATTTAAAGCCTTGTCGAGCTCTATGGTTATGGTTAAATATGGCGTCCATTTTTGACTTTAACCAAAGATTTGACATTTTGCATTGTATTTAAAGTTCAAGTTATAGTTAAAGTTACAGTTATAGTTAAAGTTAGTTGGTGCAACCCACCGTTAGACATGTTTGATGAAAATCGCTTTGAGTCGTTAAAGTTGTGGGGGGTGGAAGTGGGGAAGAATTACCGAATGTCTGCAAATATACTCGAGTGGGGTCTTAAATGAAAGCGCATTTCGGTGCATATTACCAAAAAAAAAAAATTTTATTTATTTATCGACTGGGTTTCGGTTTTCGGTAGAAGGAAGATTGTATATTACCCTTTACTTAATTAGTGTTATTATTATTTTATACATTGGTTATAGTAGGTACTATAGGTACCTAGTGTATGATTTGTATGGAAAATTACAGCCTTATTTTTTTTTTATGTAATAAGGGGGCAAACGAGCAAACGGGTCACCTGATGGAAAGCAACTTCCGTCGCCCATGGACACTCGCAGCATCAGAAGAGCTGCAAGTGCGTTGCCGGCCTTTTAAGAGGGAATAGGGTAATAGGGGAGGGTAGGGATGGGAAGGGAAGGGAATAGGGGAGGGTAGGGAAGGGAATGGGGTAGGGGATTAGGCCTCCGGTAAACTCACTCACTCGGCGAAACACAGCGCAAGCGCTGTTTCACGCCGGTTTTCTGTGAGAACGTGGTATTTCTCCGGTCGAGCCGGCCCATTCGTGCCGAAGCATGGCTCTCCCACGTATAATATAAGGATATATAAGGATGTTTCGGTATATGGATGGTAATGCCCTATAATTCGGCCCCGTACTTTACAATTTATAACATGGCTGCTTTGACTCTTATTCATAGCCTTGTAGGATTGTATCGTTCCACTTCTACAGTCTATACTACACGTCAAGTTTACGTTGCTGGCTCTACAATAGCCGTGATGGTGCTCGATGCTAGACCGGTTGGTTATGCAAACGAAAGTTGCGAAATATTTATGCAAATTATTGTTGATTATTCCAAAAATGTACATCATAGTAACATTATGATGTGGTAGTATAGTACGATAGTAATAAAAAGAAATAAAGTAATACCCCGCTTTACGCGACCCCGTTTTGCGCGGTTTCACTATAACGCGAAATTTAAATTTCGCGCTCATAGCGCTACTCGAAAAAGTGCGTATAAACATAAATGTAGTCATGTCATGAGTATAGACAATGATGATAACTGTGTCTTGACCGTGTGTCAAACAATTGAAAACAGTGTTGGGTGTTATGGTCGTATTTTACAAGAACGCAAAAAACGCTACCCAAAAGACAACGCTTTCCTAAAAATTCATATGTATCGCATAAAGTGCCTTTAATTCGTACTTTTTTTTTATTAAATTTTGACTAGTTTAATCATAATTTTTAACCCGATTTATCATAAATATACGCGAATTTTTCCGGAACGTATCCCTTATTAAAAACTAAATAGCTGGTTTTTTAATAGGTCTACATGACGGTTATATTTGAATACGGTTTAGAAACAAGTAAAACCTTTTTAGGGTTCCGTACCTAAAGGGTAAAAGCGGGACCCTATTACTGAGACTTCGTCCGTCTGTCTGTCTGTCCGTCTGTCTGTCTATCTCCAGGCTGTAACTCAAAAACGGTAATAGCTAGAGAGTTGAAATTTTCACAGGTTATGTTGTCTGTTGGCGCTATAACAACAAATACTAAAAACAAAATAAATTAAATATTTAAGGGGGTCTCCCATACAATAAAAGTGATTTTTTAAACATTTTTTGCTCGGTATCAATGATGACAGCAGGTAGGCACCTGAAATGTTCACAAAATATTAATTTGTATAAATTATACTTAATAATAAAAAAATTTAAATAAAATAAATAATTTGGGAGCCCCCGCCCCCCATACAAAAAACACAATTTTTCCTATTTTTATTTATTTATTTATTTTATTTTATTCAGAAAACTATTTTAATTTAACTATTTTCAAAAATTTCACTAAGAGTACAATTATAGAAACATAAAGCTAATTATAAAGTTTTCACATATAAGTAAACAAAGAAATAAGCATTAATATTATGTAACATGCACAGTTGTAACTCGAACATGAGAATAAGCAAAACAAGCAACAACACTCAACAGTCATTAACAACAAACAATATAGCTAAATCTAAATACAATGATCACTCACAAAACGCACTAATTAATTACTCATTGTAATTTGTAACTACTCACTACCATAAATGTAACAATTTTCATTTTTCAGTTTTAAAATACTCATAATTGATAAAAGCCTACAAATCTCGGATGTTTTTATTTTAAAGATGTCTTCAATATTTCTACCTGAGTAAAACCTATTAAAACGTGGAGTAGCTCTACTCGGTACTACTAATATATATTCTGTGGCTCTACACACAAATGCATTACGGCGGTAAAACATTTTATAGGGTGGGACATGAAATGGTAAATAATTACGAAAGTATCTACCGGGAACATTGAAATTAAATTTTGATGATAAATCAGGGACGTCAATGGCATTGTTGATAATCTTACATAAATAAACTAGATCTGAAATTTTTGCTCTATAATGGTACGCTTTGCTCTATAATTTGCTCTATAATAGTACGGAACCCTTCGTGAGCGAGTCCAACTCGCACTTGGCCGATTTTTTTAGTTACTAGGATGAAATAGGTATTAAAAATGCCTATTGGCAATGTTAGGAAGATTGCTTCTTTGAAATAAAATTAAGACTCACTAACTTTGATTTGATTTATTTCGCAGTATTTGTGCAAAATATGTAGAGCTGTTATTTGATGAAGGTAGACTGGATTTAGTATTTTTTTTTTAATTTTCTAGATTCGCCGTTATAGTAATACAATGTTTTTTCCACAATCTGTCAAGATACTTATAAATACCATCTAAGAAGTTGATTCATAGGCAGTTGAGGGACCTACGTCATTTGGTAGGATTATGTTAATTCAATGCTAGCTGTGATCTGTCGGCTGGGTTTGGCATAACGCGACTAAGTTCCGCAGGTCCACCATGTGCCAACAGCCTATATGAATCAACTTCTCTGACAGTACATAAAGCAGTGCCTTCGTACCCTTTACTTAGTAAGGGGCTTGACATAGTTCCGGTCAGGTCGGCCTGCGGTCAGTCCGATCGTTGACCTCCCTGTAAAACAGCCTTAACAGTTAGATTCATAGGTCTTTGTACAAAGAGAAAGAATGTCCCTATTGACCTTTGAACTATGTACCAGAGCCCTTCTCTCACGTCTCATCACATGAGGGCAGGAAATAGAACAGTCACGACACCGCAATTAAATAACACGACCCAGCTACACTGAGCCTGCTTTATAGATGTGGTATTTTTTTGTAATCGGCCCACCAGATATTCCCACCACTGCAACTACTGTGTCGCCAGGATCAACAGTGGTAACCAGACACTAAAAACTCTCTAATATGATCTAGTAGTTAGATAGAGTAGTTGTCTATTGGTCGAGTTAATTCGATTCTTCTGGAGGCTTCGATTCTGTTGTGGAAATTTTGGAATTCGAAAACAGGCTAGTTTTACTTCTTGTTTGTTCTTTACAAACACTTCGAAATTAGAACTCTTTTCGTGTTGTCTCTAAAACTACGAATGGCGGGAAAATCTACTAATCCGTTTTCCTAGCCCGTTAAGTAAAAAAAACCAGATACTCTCTGATTGAAAGAAACATAGAGCCTCTTGCTGCGTATAAGTTGTTCTATAACAATAATACTTGGTGTCTCATCTATCTTATCTATTTTATACATCTTAAACAATGGATACTCGGTTCAATTAACTACACGCAACATGAAGAATTAAATTTAAAACTCATGTTACTTCAATCAATTCTTAACATATCTCCTACGAATAATAAAAACTACATATCTCTTATAATTATATTCGAAGAGGATAGAAATTGGCCGGCTGTCAAAGTATCATCGAAGAAATTGATTCATAGGCAGTTGGCAGACCTACTACGTCATATTATGGTCGGAATTTGTCAATTTAATGTAATTCGTGATCTATCAGCTGGGTTTGACATATAGAACGACCAAATTACATAGGTCCGCCATCTGCTTATGAATCAACTTCTCTGATAGTACCTATTTTTGGTTTCGGAAGGACATAGCTCTATCATGTAGACCAGTGTTTGTAACCTGGGGGTAGCGAAGCTTCTCTAAGGGGGTTGTCAGAGGTCGAGAGAACTTTTTCAGTAAAATAAACAATAAAAATTAATTTAAGAGTAGTAAGCAGGAGAATTTTAGCAAAGGATATATTCATAAAAAGGTTATTACTTGATGAAAAAGCAAAGGGGGGTCGTGAAACTGTTTTCCTTCCCAAAACACTAGTGTAGACTGTTGAAGTGTCTCCCTCTATCTCCAATAGACAGAGGGCATATTTATAGAACTACAAGTTATCGTCAAGTGTCAACAGCCAACACATTATGTAAGGGGATAAAACCGCTGCTATAATCCTAGAGCTGCGGTTAGTCGGAATGCGGCGGACCCTCCTCCCATTACTCGGTTCCCAGTACGTGGATCTTTCTGGAACTGTTACAAATTGTATAATATGATAATTAATAGCGTTATAATCTTCTAGATGTTGTGCCGTTTATCGCGCTGAAATCGTACAATTTTCTGGGACAAAACTGTAATTATTATGCACCAGATGACGCCCGCAACTCCGTTGGGCCAAAATTTGTTTATCGCGCGGGAACCGTACATTTTCCAGGATAAAAAGTATCCTATGTATCCCGGGACTTGAAGTATACCCGTACCAAACTTCAGCAAATTCGGTTTAGCGGTTTAGGCGTAAAGAGGTATCAGACAGACATACAGACACACTTTCGCATTTATAATATTAGTGTTTAGTATGTAATGGAATAAACTGCTGAATAGCTGAACAAACTTACCTGTTATTAATACCTTATGAAATATCGTACGTGGAAGGCGACAATTTGTTGTTCGTTGAAACAGTAATTGCTGCGTTGCAACTTGCAAATGACTCACGCCACATTCTTCACAAGAAAAAGTGTAGTGGAATCCTACTAATATTAAAAAGGCGAAATCCTACTAATATTATACTCGTAAAGGCGAAAGTTTGGATGTATGTATGTATGTATGGATGTATGGATGTTTGTTACTCTTTCACGCAAAAAATACTGAACGGATTTTAATGAAACTTTACAATAATATAGCTTATACACCAGAATAACACATAGGCTACTATTTTAACCGACTTTCAAAATGGAGTAGGTATTATGTTCGTTTTTTTATGTTCAACGATTACTCCGCCGTTTGTGAACCGATTTTCAAAATTTTTCTTTTGGTGTAAAGTGGTGACCTGATGAAGGGATCCATAAGAAATCGAGGGAACTTCTCAAAATTTATATGGAAACATGTGGTGACTTCGGTTTCGTGAGCAGTATTCTAAGCATATGCTACCAACAAGTTAGATTTTTCACCAAGGTATACCATGGTTCGGAAGGTGCTGAGAGAACTCCTGACTCTTTATAGATACAAGTTTGGGAGTTTCGACGTTGTTTTAAGAACGGAAAGCATATGCTACTATGCAAATTACATTCATCATCATCATCACTACCATAAACCATTATAGAACCATGTATCGTCCCGTTTTGACCCTATTATTGGTACTTTTCATAGTCTTTTATTATATATCACTTAAACCGCGGGTAACACCGCGGGGCACAGCTAGTTTATTATAAAGGTACAAGTTGGAACCGAGTGACACGCGAAGACTGCAGACGAGGTGTCGTCGCGACACTACTGGTTTCTATGTATTTCTATGAAACACCCTCCGCAGCTAGCGACACGAAGCTAGCGACACTTATTCATAGAAATACATAGAAACCAGTAGTGTCGCGACGACACGTCGTCTGCTGCCGCTTCATGTAGCCGGCTTCCAACTTGTACCTTAAGGGCGAAGCCAAACGAGCGTAATTTATGAGTTGTGACTTGTGAGTCGCAGAATTTCGGTTCGGCAGAATTCTGCTGCATTCAGTTTCATACAAAAGTCCTGTTTGATTCACACGAGCGTAATTTTGTGAGTCGTGATTTGTATGAAAAGATATTTACGCGGCAGAAATTCTGCGACTCACAAGTCACAACTCACAAATTACGCTCGTTTGGCTTCACCCTAACTTAAACATTTTCTGTCTCTCAGACTGTCAGTTTCATATTCACGCCCAAACTTTGACATGGGACAAAAAATTTGGTATGGGGATAGTTTGAGGTCCTGGGAAAGGACATAGTATACATTTGATCCCGGATAAATGTATGGTACATGCGCGATAAACGAATTTTGGCGCAAAATAGTTGCAGGCGTCATCTATTTCTATCTATAATTCTTAAAATTACAGAGGATTTATTATATTCTCTTCTGTGCTCATAGAACACAAACCGTTTTTGTCAAATATACTGAAGCCTTGCTTAAACGTAAGTACTCTATCTTTTTATCAAATTAATGCATACTCCATAATAATGTATAAGTGATTAAAAATTTTTACGATTTAGCAGAGAATTCATTGATTCATACCAAACCGTAGATCTGCCTGTGAATAAATTTCAGATAATAAATACTTGTTAGATAAGTCAGCAGTAAAATTATTTAACTTATTATTGTGAAAAGTGTTAAGTGAAGTATTGTATCCCAATTATTATATTTTTTATTAAATTGTAGGTAATTAAATTAATGACTTTATTTGTAATTGTAAGTAAATTAATTAAAAAACCGTTTTATTAATATTTTAATTGGGGGAGGCCTTTGCCCACCACTGCGACACTCGACAGCATAGGCTAGTGAAGAAAATTAATAATTATATATAAATTCTTTAGAATCATAACAAAGCTAAACATCTGTACAATACTAACATTTTTAATATTCCGTTTTTAAAATAAGAAAGAAACTACATACATATAAGATTCAGGTCGGCAGGAATGTTGTCATAAAAGTCGCAGTTCAGAAAAAGCTCTAAAGGCGGTATAAATTTACAGGTTTAATTTGGTTTTTGGATCAGATTTTATATCTTAACGTTAAGAGAAATTCAACTCAGGATAACATTGGTTTAAAAATACAGATAAATATTTAAAAACATCAAAATATCTTCAATTTACATCATACATTCATAATTAACGAAATCATCAAAGGTGGACGCTCGAATAGAACTAAATTAGAGATCCTTGTAGTTACTACGGAACTCTAAAAATTTCAAGATTAAGCAGACCGTAGTCCGTATGGCGTATATTTGAAAGCTGTACTCATGTATAGTCACCAAAAAGTTCGCTATACCATAATTAAAATAAAGAGGCACAGAAATATTATTTTATAATATGAAGTGCCTCGATTCGCCTATTTATACTTTTCGGCGTATTACCTTGAAAATAGTTTTAATAGTGTTACATATCTGCCGATGCCGGCGACTGTACGCACTCACACAATTGAATACGTACCTAGGAGGATGAAGTTGATAAGTAACAATTTGAATATTTTTACTTACCAACTTAGGTGCGTAATTTTTTGATAATCCATTTATTTAGGATAGGCTTTAGGACCTTCTAGAATCTAGAGGCTTTTGATTTGAAATAAAAATAAAAAAAACCAAATCAAAAGCATTTTGATTTGAAATAAAAACTTGTGTATACCTCGATAGCCAGATGATGAAGTAGGTAAGTTTTTTTTTTTTTTTAAGTATGAAATAAGGGGGCAAACGAGCAAACGGGTCACCTGATGGAAAGCAACTTCCGTCGCCCATGGACACTCGCAGCATCAGAAGAGCTGCAAGTGCGTTGCCGGCCTTTTAAGAGGGAATAGGGTAATAGGGAAGGGTAGGGAAGGGAATAGGGTAGGGGATTGGGTCTCCGGTAAACTCACTCACTCAGCGAAACACAGCGCAAGCGCTGTTTCACGCCGGTTTTCTGTGAGAACGTGGTATTTCTCCGGTCGAGCCGGCCCATTCGTGCCGAAGCATGACTCTCCCACGTATAAAAGTTACAAGATTTGTTCAAATTATATCCCATAACCTGAGCACTTTTGTGGTACACTTTACGTAAAAACTATCACGCCTATTAATTTGTGCTTTACCTAACATAGTAATTTTTATATATATTTAGATGTGTTATCATCGGTCAGTCAAGGTTTGTTTACTATTAAAATATTAAAAAAAAACTGCCTTACAGATTATTAACCACACAGAAAAACGACGCGAACCCTCACAAAGCTCGGCTTTTAGCTAGTATTATAATAAAATATTAGCTATACACTTCATCAACTTACGTCTTCAATTTGAAGATATAAAGCGACGTACCTAATGATGTACGCGGCCGACAGGTATTCGTCTCGACTAAGGGCAAGGCCACCGGGTCAACGACACCCGGCTGATGCTGACTTATCACCGATTACGAGATAATATAGTTCCTTTTGTGTTTTAGGCTTGGTTTAAAGTATAGAGCATGGATCATTGTGATTTTGTCATTGAAATTTCGTAAAGTTAAAAATATTAGTATTTGTCGTGTCAAAACAGACCGCAACGCGACGCATAGATGCATTTCTAAATTTGTACTGAATTGACAGATTTCAATTGCATGAGACGTGCGTGAGACGTCTTGCAAATCTGTCAAATCCATAAAAATTTGAAATTATGTACTTAATACATTCACGCGTCGCGTTATGGTCTGAATTTACCCTAAGTTTCTTTAATTTTCGTAATCGTGAGCTGTAGTATTTTCACAGTTAAAAATGTATGTAATTTCGATGTTAATTTTAGTTGCATATTACATATTATAATGAAATTCAGTATGCTAACCTAATATAAAAATATAGTTTCTAAATAAACAAATACGAGTGAAAGTGCGTATTAAAATGTTAGTTACCAAATTAACCTAACCTCACTTTTTGAAAATGTTTCTAGGTACTATCAGAGAAGTTGATTCCAAGGCAGATGGGGGGCCTACGTAGTTTGGTCGCGTTACGTCAAACACAGCCGACAAGATCACAATTATTATTATTAACATTGAATTGACCGTTGGAATTGACATGATCCGACCGATATAACTACATTATATGTCTATGGATATAACATAGTCGCAGGTTTGAAATAGAAATGAAGTAAGGTAAAATCAATTTGGCAGGTATAATTTTATTTATTTCTAAATTATATAAAATTATTCTAAATAAAATAATTACTATAGAAACTTAGGTTTGATACCTTATACCTATAAGTGTATAACACGACGAAATGTAAAGTGCGTCTATACATTAAGAGGGCGACTAACCCAAAAATCAAACATCGTCCTTCTCTCTTCACACTCTTCACTTTCATATGCCAGGTGAAAAAGGACGGCGCGGAATCATCGCCAAGTTAGTTTTTTCTTAATAACTCGATAAATATACAACATTTTAAAAATCCGCCAGGTCAGACCCTCGGCGATAGAATTTTATACAATGTGTTAAAATGTTAACTCAGTTTAATGCACGGTTTTGGCAAAATATGAAAAATTTGTGAAAATTAGATGCATCTTTGTGATTTTTTTCTATCGAGAAAATTTTAAGATATCGTGTATTCGCTCAGATCAAATTCTTGGAAATATAATGTAGCATCTATGTTAAGAAAATGAATCAAATCGGGGCTTATTTTCAAATATAAAAATGAATTATAAAATCGGCAATTTTGGGTTAGTCGCCTCCTTATTAAGTTTTAATACCATTTGTGTTGGTAGTCGGTACGTCCTTTGGGTATGTTGTCGGGTTGGATAATGGATTTGATCTAATTTAGAGTACTCTATTGTTAACATTTAAAGTACCGATTCTTTTGTTAACTTGAATGTACGTAATGATTGGGAAGAGGGGTTCGTTAATTTATCTTTAACGGCACGAATCACTAAAGTATTTCACACCTTTCGTTATTGAATAAAAAAAACGTGTTCGTAGGTTGTTATGGCTCTAGCATGTAATGTACTTGAGGCTGTCTTTTATGGTCTCTATGTAGCATTTTTTTTTCCGACTAAACGAATTAATTGGCAAGCTTACGGTAAATCAAAAGAGTTAAAACTTAAAGTAATTTAATTCTTGAGTGTAATCTGTTTCAATATCTGTGTCCAGTCACCAGTGTAAGAGCCAGGTCATGAAATGAAACGAAACTTGACGATGCATTAAGGCCATCCCCCGAGCAAACGACCTTGACATTTGACGCGTTGCCGAGATCGCACAAAAATCCTTTTTTTTTTTACTTATCTTAGTTCAAAATTGATCTAAAAAAATTTAAAACGGGGAATATTTAGTTAATGAAATGTGTCTATCTATTGTCGTGTATTTCAAATAAACGTAATTTGTAAATACTAAGGAGATGCTGAAAGTATGCTTCAATTTTAATAAATTGGTATTACTTTGGCAGCTAATATAATGAGTATAATAAACAAAAATAGAAAATTTAAAACGGGGAAAGGAATGTTGATATACTGAAGATTATTTCTGTATTTTTATTATAACTTTATAGCTTTCAAATTATGAGTTTATAAGGCTCTAAATACGGTAAATTACGGAATCTCCGTAGGGGAAGGCCCTTAATGCAACACAAAATTTGATTTTCAAATAGCGTATTGCTATTATATCTCGTTTTCGTATGATGTAACCCTCACTATGTTAACACAATAGGATATAATATTACTGCAGTGTTTTGAGGCTAGATTGCAGCACCAGCATAGACAGTAAACAAAAAGTTTTGTTCGACGTTTGATAGCGTTTCTGTCAATATTTTGATATGGCGTGTGCAACATGTCGGATTGTGGTCGGATTATTTACTGTATGTGCTAGTAGCGCCCTCTGCACCAACTTTTGCGTAATAACCCCTATTTATAGTACAGAGTAGAAAATACACACCCATGTACCCCAGAGCAATTTCATAGGGTGACCACCATTTCCGTCAGATACAGATCTTATCCTGGGACCGCACGATGTGTGGTCACTGCAATTGCAGGGAAAGCTCATCAGCACCACCGCGGAAGTTCCCATGCGTGTACAAGTTCAAGGAAACTGGTGGGAAGATGACAATTATTGACACCATATTACCGCAATATATAATTTAGTAGATGTTGTTGCTACTGCGCAACTTCCTTGCGCGGTTTATACTTTTTTTACGCAGAAATAGCAGCAGTTTTTCCGGAATTAAAAATATGTCAACGTTCTATAACTATGAAAAGGTTCTATGACAATATCATTGGCCAATTTTAACACTTTTCCGGTGCCCAATCGTGGTCCAAGTACACCGCAAGTCCCCATCTCTCTACACGTTAAGCTCTTACTCTACATATTTTTTTGCGTTGTTTTTCTACGAATAGAAGATATTGACGGCGTGACAAAACTAAAATCCTTTCTCTTCGGTGACCACGCAGTTTGAAGTCTCTCCACCTCTATCATAATATTACTATTTAAAGGCAAAAAATCAATCGCTGCGAACAATCTACAACTTAAATAGAAACAAAGAAACAAAGACTGACTTATGCTTGCTAGTAAAGACGTAGTGTAAGGAAAGGGGATTGTATAATTATACAGATTGCATCAAACCTACAATCAAAAGTAGCTTACGTAGTTCAAACAGAGTTCTCTACAATTACAGCTATCCCAAAATTGAGTTTCTTTGTATATAAAGCATAATTATTATACACGTACGGTAACCATGAATATGTGTTTAAAATATGCATACGTCTTGAGCATATTTTACTATAAATTATACAAAACTTTCGTACCTAGTTGTCTAGATTTTATCAGCAGCGCGGCGTGATTACAATATTAAAATTGTGTAAGTAATTATGATGTTAAAATTATATTAAATAAAATATTTTACAGAACAAACTGTTAATTCTACCTATAAAAAGTGTGGTCACTGAACCACGCTTAAAACTGAATTATTTAGAGTAAGTAATCACACATTGAATTAATATACGATTTTAAATAGTGTTTTAGATTAAAAGGTAATTATTGTTACATAGATAAAAACAGTGAATATCTGGCTATTGTTTCATTTAAAATTTAAAAAAAGGCCGAGTTAGCCTGGCCAAGTGCGAGTCGGACTGGCGCACGAAGGGTTCCTTACCCTTATTGAACGAAATGGCAAAAAATTGTGTTTCTTGTATGGGAGCCCGATTTTTTTATTATTTATTATTAAAGAAAAAATATAATTAAGAATTGTGTGAATATTGTGTTTGTTGTATGGGAGCCTATATTAAATATTTATTTTATTTAGTTTTCAGTATTTGCTGTTATAACGGCAACAGAAATACACAATCTGTGAAAATTTCAGAAGTCTAGCTATAGCGGTTCTTGAGTTACAGCCTGGAGACAGACGGACAGACGGACAGACATCGAAGTCTTAGTAATAGGGACCCGTTTTTACCCTTTGGGTACGGAACCCTAAAAATGTGTAATCCGTAGGTACAACTGGCACGAGAGAAAAAGAAAATTGTATTACCATTGAAAGGTCATTCATTACATTGTCTTTAATATCTACAATAAAGTATTTTTGTAACGATGTAATTCGAAAACTTAAAACCAATGTCGTGAAACTGGACTCCAAGTCCATTTTTCCGCAGCAGCCTTTTAGCACTCTCTATATATTATATTACATAGCCTTTACTCTCAAAATTTAATCGCTTATTTTTAAAACCTAAAATAATCCTGCAAGTATAAAATTTCTGGTCACCCTTCTCGGCCTCGGTGACACGTCATTTTGATGACTGTCAAAATAGTTTTGTGTATTCATAATAGCTGAAATGTAACTGACCGCTGGAGGAAAATTATCGTCACAGTAATAACTTGTAACAATCTGTCAGTTCAAATTACCGTTTCCTCGAAACTAGGCGGGGGAAAATTAGATCATTCAACCTTATGGCGCCTTTACATGCTATATGAATGCGCTATGTGCATGGGGTCGGAGAAAATAAAATCGGTCAAGTGCGAGTCGGACTCGCGCACTAAGGGTTCCGTACAACGTATAGAGCGAAAGTAGGGAAACATTGTATTTTTGTATGGGAGCCCCCCTTTATTATTTAATTTTAATTTTATTATTAAATATTAAAATACACATATAATTGAGGATTTTGTGAAAATTTCAAGTGTCTACATGTTGCCATTATGGATTACGAGCCAAAAATACCAAAAAAAAATCACGTTTGTCGTATCGGAAGGCCCCCTTAAATATTAACTTTATTTTGTTTTTAGTATTTGTTGTTATAGCGGCACCAGAAATACACAATCTGTGAAAATTTCAGAAGTCTAGCTATAGCGGTTCTTGAGTTACAGCCTGGTGACCGACAGACAGGCAGACAGACAGACAGACGGACAGACACCGAAGTCTCAGTAATAGGGTCCCGTTTTTACCCTTTAGGTACGGAACCCTAAAAAAGGATTATATTACTT
The DNA here is from genome assembly GCA_905187585.1 of Cyaniris semiargus. Taxonomy (NCBI): domain Eukaryota; kingdom Metazoa; phylum Arthropoda; class Insecta; order Lepidoptera; family Lycaenidae; genus Cyaniris; species Cyaniris semiargus. The sequence goes on along the minus strand of LR994554.1, from coordinate 5,961,865 downwards.
AGTAGTAGTAGCATGGATAAGCGCGGTCGCACATTATCCGAAATTTCTGATCCGGAAAATTCGGACGCCCCGCCGGAACGCACTCTGTTTTTTCGTGGACCCCGCATACTACCAGAATTCTGACGTGTCAAAATGTATGAGAGGGGCGGGGCGTCCGAATTTTTCTGATCAGAAATTCGGATAATGTGCGGCCGGGCTAAATCAAAACTAACATTTAAAAGTGTATGGTTTGTACCATCGAAGAAATTGACTCCTAGGCAGTTGACAGACCAACGTCATTTGGTCGGATCATGTCCATTCAATGTTAATTGTGATCTGTCGGCTGTGTTTGACGCAATTTGACGTAACGCGACCAAACTACGTAGGTCCCCCATCTGCCTAGGAATCAACTACTCTGATAGTACATGGGGTCAGGCTCGGAGAAAAAAAAAGGATTATCTTACTTGGTAGTATTGTTGTTTGCAACATGGATAGATCAAAACTAACATAAAGTATATGTTTGTACATTTTGTACAATCCTGCAGGCTGCATGTGATGTTTTGACCTGGAGATCCTTAAAGGCAGTTAATTCACTTCCATACCGCTGTCAAAACATGCTTGTAGAACTGTAATGCTCGGAAGTTTTCGGCATTTATAAGCATTTTGTAGTGGTGCTATAACGCTTGCCTTGTGATGTTATCTATTACAAACTTACAAAACAGGCGTTATAGGCTTACATCCAGGCTAATAATGTATTCTCTTAGTTTTAGCCCTCAGCTCCTCAATAACTACACTGGCGCCAACTGAGTGCAATAAAGACACGATGCAAAACAATTTTCACTTAACTATCGGTTATTGCTTCCTTCGCCATAAATCGATCTAAAGGTACCGTTCCGATCATCGCGGCAAGCGATCGCGACCGACAAAAATTCAAATAAAATGCCACTTTATGAACTAGGCTTTTAGTTTCATTTTCTACCGAAAGTGGTGGCGGTCACTTGCGGCACGGTTCGGAAAACCACCTCCAAATTAAGGCCAGGTAGTACCTAAAATTAGCAGGTCGATGTCTGTCAGTACGAATATCGAAGACATTAAAATAACATTCATATCAGCGCGCCTTGTACAGTGGCGGTTACGACGCTCGACGCGTCCTTGATAGGGCGAAATAGGAGAAAATTATACTTTTCACTTAGATAAAGACCAAAATGCAAAATGCAAAAAAAAACAAATTATTCTTTTTTAAGTTATGAGCTTTTTGTAGATATGATTTTTGAAAGTAAAACTATCATAAGCTTCATGAAAAATAAGAAAAAATTCACAAAATATTCGAATTTAGCCTCCTCTTCGGAGTTATTTTTGATCGAATGAAGTTTTCAATATTATATTTCGAACCACAGATTGTCAAAGTACATTAAGTAAACAACAATGTGTATTTTTTTTTGGCTTCTAAAAGTCACTATTTGTTTGTTTATTATTGATTCAAAGTCATGTAAATTAGGGACTAGCTGGCCTTAAGGATAGACAGGACGTAGCAGCATTTAGCGTAAGGCTTGTTCGTCGGTTTAACTAAGCTGTTAGTAGGGGAGTGTGTTGCCTATCCTAAGTTATACTATAAGGCAAAGTTTCGCTGTTATAAATCGGTAGATAGGTATTAATCACCGCTATTTAAATGGAATACACATTTTACTGCCAAGTAAGATCGCTAAATTACGGTTTCTTAATATATAATATACTGTATACTACTTTTCTTTATTTAACATCAATACTATGTATTGTTATTGTGATTTTACAGTGTAAAATGATTTCAAATTATGCGAAAACGAGTTACTAAATCTATTATCTAATTAGATTTCTCTACACCTTACGTTTTAACGTAGGACGTGAGATTTTCATGTTAAAACCATCTTAAAATTGAGCTTTTCTCTCGCTTCTTGCTTCGACATGTCATGTCTAATAAAAATGCTGATTCCTTACCTTTCTAACAATAATGCTACGATTAAAATCCTTCCTTGGACCTCTGAATTTGGCTAAAGAACTTTTCTCTCAGATATAAAATAATAATAATAACTCCCACATCGGCTTCGGTGACGGTGCCCGGTTTCATTGAAACCAGGCCAGTTACGCAGGAATAATTTTATAGTGCCCAAGTGTGTGTGCAGTACATTAGAGCACTCTCTATTCCTTTACTCTCATAACCTAGTGGGATGGAAGACCGACACGACTGGCGAGAGATCAGGAGCAGGATCGACTTTTACATCCCCATCCGACGCATGGATCATCTTACTTGTCAGACAATCAGGTGATCAGCCTGCTTTGTCCTAACCAAACTTGGAAATAACATGTTTCCAACGCGGGAATCGAACCCACGACCTCCGAGTCAAGAGGCGTTTAAATACGATATAAAATAGTAACAACAACGTTACATCAAAACTTGAAAACAGCTTGTTGGTGGAGAACTATCATTTTCCACATAGGTACAAACCGGTGAGAGAAACCGCATAAAACGATCCCAGTTCATTATCCCAGGGTAGGGAATGTGGTTGCAGTGAGAAGAGAAAAAAATTGAATTAAGAACGGAAAAAAAATTACGTAAAATTAAAAAAAAAATTAAAAAGAAAAAAAAAACAACGGAAATACACTCAGGGAGACGCCACCAGAAGTGTAAAACGAAATAGCTGGAATACGTTTCCGCCGCGCGGTAGAAAGAGAGGAAATATTACTTCCTCTCCTACGCTGCGCGGTCACTCTCCCTCCGTCTTTTTCTTTCCTGAAATATCCGATTAAGTTACGTGTTCCGATGCGAATTAACCATTTTTTATACACACGCATAAGTACAAAGGCTTACACATCATTTCTGCCGGCTCTCTTAGCGTAGCTGCAACCTGTTGTATTTTTGTTTGTGTTTAAAACGAAGTAAAATAAGTTTAAATAGTAAATTGTAGTTTCTTAGCTAGTTTCATTGACGTCACGAGGAGGACGGATTGCTATCATAGCTGTACAATACAATAAAAATATATACAACGCCATTATATCTATAAATTTTATTGTGCTCGTACACGTACGGGTAACTATGGCGAATTTTAAACGTGTGCTATGTAGTATTTTGAACCGACTTCCTTAAAAGGAGCAATATGCAGATGAATATAGAACCTTCTATATTCATTTGCATATTGCCATAACATACTGGCTATAACAAAGCTAGTTAATACTTTCGGGTGAATGTTCATAGATTTACTGTGATTTACAACTGTAATTAAATGAAGACTTTGACATATTATATACGATACAAGCTGTCCTTAAGGCCATCCCCTGAGCAAACGACCTTGACCATACATTTGCCGCGTTGCCGAGATCGCGCCAAAATCCTATTTTTTTTTACTTATCTTAGTTCAAAATTGACCTAAAAAAATTCAAACGTCCAGTATGTAGTTAATGAAATTGTCGATCTATTGGCGTGTATTTCAAATAACCGTAATTTGTAAATACTGGGGAGATACTGAATGTATGCTTGAATGTTAAATAAATTGGTATTACTTTGGACGCTGATATCATGAGTATAAAAAACAAAAATAGGAAATTAATAACTATGAAAGGAACGTTCATATACTGAAGATTATTGCTGTATTTTTATTATAATTTTGTAGCTTTCAAATTATGAGTTAATAAGGCTCTAAAAACGGTAAATTACGGCATCTCGGTAGGGGGAGCGTCTTAAATTCTTCATTAAATTGAAGTTTAATCCTCATCAAATGTCTCTGAGTGCGGCCGTTGGTATACGAAGACGCGGGCGCAATGCCTCTACGATCAGGGTTGAAACTAGAGAGGGAGGGCAAGATGGCGCGGGGGCGATGACCCCTGAGTCACGGAGCCTCTTGTATTACATGCATTACACAATAAATCATTCTGTACACTTGCCGCCATAATATACACCGCTTACAGGTACACTACACTTGCAAGGTAAGTAGAGGTACAACATACGAGTCAGGACAGTGATTAGGTATCTTTTCAGATGACCTTCACAGAGCTACACAATGTTGACGTTTGAACTTTTTAAAAAACATTTTAAAAAGTTAAAATTGTGACCATCCATATCCATACTTCTATAACCTATACTAATATTAATAATGCGAAAGTGTGTCTGTCTGTCAATCTGTCTATCTGTCTGTTACCTCTTCACGCCTAAATCACTGAACGGCTTTTTGCTGAAAGGCATGTAGGCATGGAGATACTCTGAGTGACGGGAAAGGACATAGGATACTAATTTTAATATTAGTTTATACTAAAGTACAATAATATATCCATCCATCATAATATTATTTATATACGAACCTAACTGCAAACAAAAATAATTTTATAATGATAACGCGTGCTGTATAATTTATTGCTTATAAGACGTATTTTACATTATAAGCAAATAAGCACGACTCACGTAATATTATGCAAAAGTCGTTAAAAATTTCAATTTTGCGTAAAAGAAAAGCTTATAACAGTTATAACAGAACAGTGGAAAATAATGAAAATATTTTAAAATCATGGAAATGGCACCACGTATATTTGATAAAAAAGCTGTTAGCATTAGCTGTTAGGCCCTAGCATTGTTTATTGGCCCTGTCTTTCATCTAAACTAATATTATAAAGCGGAAGAGTTTGTTAGTTTGTTTGTATAGATATCTGAGGCACAGGCTGTAAATGATGAAGATGACGAATCATTAGGACTCAAGACCAGAATCACTTAATGTACAATCAGTAAAAATTTATTCTTAGGTAGTTGGCGGACCTACGTAATTTAGTCGAGTATCGTAATTATGTCAAGTCCAATCGACAGATCGCGACCAACATCGCATTGATCTAACCCACCAAACATATATTTATATATGTTTGGTGGGTTAGATTGGTGGGATAGTTATACACACCAAATAACTGATTAATTTGGTCGGCTTACATATGCGAATGTTAGTTTTGATCTGAAGACTTGATATAAACCAACTAAATTACGGAGGTCCGCCATCTGCCTGTGAATTTCTCTAATGGTACTTCCCTCCCTGGACCCCTGAGGATCATGGGTAGTCGTGAGCTTAACGAATCTGGAATGACCGAGTCACTGGCAGTGACAAAAAACTGCATCTACAGCTTTTTAATTAATTTATTCGATAGACTTTAAGATATTTTCGTTGTAAATGTACGCTAAGATCTGTACCTACGTTGGCGTTTATTTCTAGTTGTAGAAGTTAAAAAATACTTAAAAGATAGTTATAGACATGAAGAATTATTAATATTACTAGCTGTCCCGGCAAACGTTGTTTTGCCATTTAAAGTATTTAAATCTTACCCCCTTTTTTTGGCCCCTAAGAGGGGTGGGGGGAAAAATTTTATACACCAGATGTTAAGTTGGAAAAAACAGTTAATAATATGAAGTCCATTAAAGAAAAAAGTTTGATACAAAATCTGACCCCTCTTTGCTCCCCTTAGAGGGGGGGGGGTTGATTTTTATACACCAGATTTTGAGTTGGAAGAAGAAAAATATATCTGCGAAAACCGTATGCAAATCGGATCAGTAGTTTTCGTGTTAAAGCAAAAGTCTTATACAAAATCTGACCCCCTCTTTCGTCCCTTTAGAGGGGTGGAGGGAAAAAATTTTATACACCAGATGTTAAGTTGGAAGAAGACAAATATATCTGCGAAAACCGCATTCAAATCGGATCAGTAGTTTTCGTGTGATAGTGGAACAAACATACAGACAGACAGACAGACAGACAGACAGACAAAAAAACTAACCACATTTTTGGCTTCTATAGCGATGTAGTAACACCCCCCGCTTATTATTTTTTGAATATCTTTAATTTACAGAATTTTCATTTCTACAGTTTTATTATATGTATAGATTACAGACTAGACATTCCGCGCGGCTTCGCCCGGGTAAATTAGATATTATCACAGACAAATCAGACTACAAAAAATAGCCTATGATCCTTCACGTGGTTTACTTCTTATCTGACCCAAATAACAGAAAAATTGCTGTAGTAGTTCGTGAGATAAGCCCTTTCAAATAATTTCCCTCGTTTTTTCCACATTTTCCTCTATTTCTTCGCTCCTTTTAGTTTTAGCGTGATAAAATATAGCCTATAGCCTTCCTCGATAAATGGACTATCTAACACTGAAAGAATTTTTCAAATCGGACCAGTAGTTCCTGAGATTAGCGCGTTCAAACAAACAAACAAACTAACAAACTCTTCCGCTTTATAATATTAAGTATTGATTTCAAACGCTACAATGCAATGTGTTAAAGTTTTAGATATAAAATGTAACTATTTATTTTTTCGTAGCGCGGCTCTACGCGTTGAAATCTTTTTCTCCGAAAATTTCGTTTCCTAGATAGCATGTTGAAATGTTAGAAATTATTGCTTATATTTTATATTTTATTTTATATAAAATATAAAATGTTAAATAATAATATGTGTCATATAAGTTAAATATTTCATAATATTAATTATTTACAAATTGTAGCCAAGTTTATATTGTATTATTTAAATACTTACGTCTATTATTTGTTTGTTTCCTTTAATGGCTCAGTTAAAAACTTACAATGGGAATTGACCCTTATCTGAGAAAAATAAATTAAAAAACCAAATTATTGTAAATGGCCAGTAATAAATGTAACGCAATCAGTCGGATGTACGCGGGACTAGGGGAAGAGTGCGGGTTCGATCGATACAGATAATTTTCACACGCTATCGTGTACAGTGAAAAACCATAGAATAAATTTCAATACTGTAATAATAGTATGAATATGTATATTTTATGTCAACGGATATTTTGAGGTCAAAGAACTATATGCGGCGCGACGGTTAAAACAATATTATAATTTATAATTTTGAATTTAAATATGTTTATTTTGGTGATTAAAAATACTATTATATTTTTTGGTAACATTTTTTCTTCACTTGATATATTGTACCTTAATTAAGGTTTCAAAATTATTGCGGTTTATTTTTAGACGTGAGTCGTGACATTTTAGAACATTGCCTACAGTGAATTCTAATTTTAAAATAGAATATTGTCTACGATGAATTTAAATTTCAAAATAGAATATTGCCTACGGCGAATCTAATTTCAAAATGGCCAAAAAAAGGCACGGTGTAATTTGTAGGAACCCGGATCTTCCCGCTTCTCCGATTTTGTAAATAAGAAGGCTCGACCGCCATCATCCAAGGCCGACTTTTTCATTTGTAACCGTCAAAATTTAAATTGTCCGTTATTTCGAAGCGTGTCGGCCATTTTGTTTGTGGTTTGTGTATTTGTTTTTGTAATTACTGGAAACGAAAACTTTAAATAGTCCAAGGATATACTATACGGCCGCAGCAGAAAAAACCTTTGAGAAATAAAGTTACGAGTTACGACATTAACATCAATGGCATACCTACTTTAATGGCCCCAAACTGTAGTCTGTAGTCTGTAACTGACCTAAGTGGCCCATTTCTGGACACACTCTTTGCCTAGTCTTAGTAGACAAAAGATAATAAGAAGAGCATAACTCTTCTTATTATCTTTTGGCTGCAAACTTATTTGAATCATAGCTTATCAGTGTAATATTACGGCACTGTCTTTTGCCTTTGTCATAAAGTAATCTAATCCTGTTAAGATGCTTTCTTGAATAATTTCTAAACTCATTCCGAATTTAAACCGATATCCCGATTTTCTATTGGAGTTTCGAAAGCATTGGGATGATTAGTTTTTGGAGGCGGTCGAGCGAGGAACGCCGTGACTTGGCAGTTTACAGCTGCTCGACCAACACTCATTTAAATTGTACCAGAAACATACAACAAAACATAGACCAAAGCCTGTTTCAAAGAAAACAACTAAAGAAAAGGTTAGAGTTAGGTTAGAAAAGTATTTTAACTTTAAAGACTCAGATTAGTGTTTAAGTTTTTGTTTTCAGTGAAAGAAACATGAAATATTTTTTTGTTTGTGCTTTTGATGCAGTGAAGAAGGAAACGAAAAGTATAATTGTATACCTCAGGTAACCGAGGGGGCGACCGTGGGCGACTAACCCAAAATTGACGATTTTATAATTCATTTTTATACTTGAGAATTGAAAAAAAGAGAGCCCCGAATTGTTTCATTTTTTAAACATAGATACTACATTATATTTCCGAGGATCCGACCTAGCGGAAACACGATATCTTAAAATTTTCTCGATAGAAAAAAATCACAAAGATGCATCTAATTTTCACGAATTTTTCATATAATATTGCCATAACCGTGCATTACACTAAGGTAATATTTTAACTTTTATAAGAAATTCCAAACTCAAATTCTAAGAATTACTTAAGCGTTTTAAATAACAATAATTTCTGACACAAGTATTTGTATGAAGACATCCAAGATCAGAATTATCATAAGCCCTGTCAAATCATAGACTCGAGAGCAACATCGCTACTACGCGGGCTATGCCCTACGCTTACTACAGAACCGGTTGATCGTAGCCTAGTGCACTCAAACAAAACCCAACAAGCCATATCAGTCTTTAATTCGTGAAAATAAACCATAAAATCGTTTGAAATAATAGGAGCCCACTATCACGTCGCCTACCCACAACACGCTCCACGTGAAGATACCATCATTCGTCTTCGTCTATTTTGGCTTGTAGATGTCCATTATATATTGACCTCTGTCTATGCGCGAATAGATCTAATATTGTAAAGAGTCATAGGTCACATTAAATTGGCCGCTCATCCCCATTATGGTACACTTCTTTGTATTACTTGAATGCGTAGAAACAAATATATAAATCAGTTGAGATTAGCGTCTAGTAATAAATGAATTATACAGCCGCTCTAGAAAAGATATAAACCTAATAATATACATACTTAACCTTAAAATACATATTTAACATACTTAACCTTTAAATTTTACTATGTTTTATCCTTGTTTAAAACCTTATACTAAGAAAAGTAGCTACTTAGAAATGTAGCTTGACAGGTGATAAGGGCAAAACATTGAACAAGTACCTTATTCACGTAGTAACTTTTTTATTGGATAAGAGTTTTTTTTTTAATTAAAAGATATTAGATATTCTCTTCTTATGTGAAACTAGTTTTTGTATAATAAACTATGTAATATTCATAAATCCATTCGCAATCACAGATTACTAAATAGTTAAGCGTAAACCTAATGCAAAATACCACTCATAAATGCGTGAAAGGCTCTTACAAAAGATTTATATAGATATGACACATCATTTTATAATTAATATAAAAAAATATTTATTTTAAAGTTACTTGTACATATTATTATTATCAACTAAATAAGCAATTTGATTACAATTTTTAAATATTCAAATATTAACTGTATTATCAAAACAAACCTATCTAAATAAAGCGTGTAAATTTTTTGTATTTTAATTCATAGATAACACTTGAATTACTCTTATATTATTTGTGTTAAACATAACTAAAACTGTTTACATAATTTTCATGTTCATAGTAACACTATAACAGTAAAAATTATAACAGTAAGTACCTACTACTTACTATTTTTCATAATAGTAACGAAATAGTATAATTATAATATCTACACTATTGTCTATAAATGTAGAGCAGGAATTTAAGGATTGGATCAAAAAAGTAGGTTCTGCGAAACTCATTATTTTCTTTTTATAATTATACTTTTAGTAAAGTTTAATAGCAAGGTTAAAAATATTTTTTAATGAGCGCTAAATATAAGTATATCTCTACTAGATGACGCCCGAAACTCCGTTGCGCCAAAATTCGTTTACAGCGTGGGAACCGTACATTTTTCTGGGATAAAAAGTATTCTATGTCCTTTCCCGGGACGCAAAGTATCACCATACCAAATTTCTGTAAAAACGGTTCAGCGTTTTAAGCGCGAAGAGGTAATAGACAGACACACTTTCACATTTATAATTTATTATAAGTATGGATGTTGTCTATTAGTCATTTGTGCAGTCCTATGTCCCGGGACTCAAAGTGTCTCCAGACTCCATACCAAACATCAAAATCAGTTCAGAGGCTTAAGCGTGAAGAAGTATCAAACAGACACTTGCGTATATTAAGTAAATAAAGGTACAAGACAGACACACATTTGCAATTTGTAACATTAATACAACTATGGAAGTCTGGATTTAAACGCAAAATTAATACCATAATATAATAGTTTCCACACTTATGAAGCGACGCGTGCGCTCAATTTGGCGTGTGCGCCCGCCGCCCGCATCGCGGCGGTGCGGGTAGTTTCACATTACCGTTAACTACCTCACCCCTCACTCTTAAAATTACCCCTCTCTCACTCTCGCAATACCCACATACAGCTTAATTGATTTTCACACGTTTCCATTTCAATGAAATTGGATTTTCTCATGCGCGAGGAAGAATAGCAAACCTACGTGTTGGTGCTAAATGTAGTCGAGACCGTCTTTGACTTGGGACTGACTGCAGATTGGGCGCTGCTGTTGTTTCGATTTCGACTTCAGCAAAGTAACTGCTAATTTCCAATTATGTTACAATCATATTTTACACTACTTCCTTCGTATTCTTATAAATGTGCATAAAACATTATTTACTTTAGTTCCTACAAAATCAACTATCGTATTTAAGACGTTCATTATGTTGGCCTACTAAATTTAAAGCTCTATCTCTTTCTTTGTTTCGTATTTTTCTAAAAAGAAGGCGTGTGTAGCGATAATATGTAAATAACATAGAATGGCGCGAGTGGGCTGAAATCTTACAATTTACATAGAGCATTTAATCATCTGGTTCTCTTGATATTAAGACTTTGCATAACACGTGATATTTAGCTTAGATTTGGCATTTAAGATTAATAATTCATTCGGAACAATAAACAAAAGATGATAAAGTGGTTTTCATCAAATAAATAACTATGTGGCAAACGTGGCACACATGCGCAATATATAATTGGTAATCAATTCATAATAATTAAAACACACACATACATAAAATATACGAGATTTCATACCCGGTATGGGTTTAATTTTATAATGAAAACCACTCCTAAAACTTAGCACAAAATTATTTCTACCAATATGTTAAGTGTTTAAAGGTTATGTAGAGTTTTAGATATTGACTCTACGTCAGGTAGTTTTAGCAGTTTTGAGGTCGACTTGGCTTGAATTTTATATTTTTGAAATTATAGTAATTGGGGAATTAAATGTTTTTACACTTCCTGCAAGTGCTTTTAAGCTTAAAAAAATAATTTAAAAATTTCAAGCTTAGGTATGTACGATAAAACGACTGTACTTACTACAAATTTTTTTATACTTAAAATATAATATTCCGCTATATCGTGTTGCTGTTATAATGTTCGAGAACACAATAGAATTGCAAAATGTAATTCACAGCCGTAGTGTATTAATACGGACAATTGATTTGTAAAGTATCGCAAAGGTCGACGAACTCTATCTGATTCCCGCCCGCTTCAGTGTTCTAAACTTTTTAAATTCAAATAAACGTCAAAAAGTCAAAAAGAACGTTAACGGTCGTTTTCGTTTGCATCAAAAAAGGTATTAATACATTTAAACTCTTTGAATGTTTGTTGGTCTGTCAATCAAAATTGGTTCTGGCGAAAAATGCAATCTTTTCTTACTTTTTTGCATTTGCTTAGCTAATAACTTTCAGTAGTGACATTTTTAGGTTTTATTTTATAAATCCCAACTTTGTTGTGATTTGTTTTTTTAACGCTATTCAAAAATATTAGTTTACCCTCGCTTCGATATTAACGCGGGAAGCATCAAAATATTATTATTATGTTAGTCCTTGAGCTATAGTTTGTCCACAGATAAGTAAGAAATTAGAAAAGTCCTTGATTTTTTTTTATTCCCGGCTTTGTTTGTTTGATTTGTCGTGACTCGTGTAGTGTCGTATGTCGTGATTTGTTTTTCTAATCGCGCGGCATCCTAAAATGTCATTTTTCCCGCGCTCCGATGTCAACGCGGGAAACGTCAAATTACGTTCGTTCGGAAAGGACGCGGCCGACCAGAACATGACGAATTACTAAAGCCGGTCCGGTAATTACTGTGGCCGAGGCACTTTTTGCCCCCGACAAATAGTGGAACTGCTTTGTGGCCGCTAATGACACTCCGGCCTCTAATATTAACTATTTCTTTGTGGATCTTTCGTACCGGCCATCGACCCTTCTTAGGGCCAACCCACACGTACCACAACTACACGACAACCACAACCACACCACAACCACACCACGTGGTCGGGCGTATATTTCGTATTATAAATGAACTGGACCATTCACACGTACCACATTTTGCAGTCGTTGTCAGATACCGACCACATCGCAACCACGGCCGACCACATCGCAACCACAACGTTGCGTCGATGCAACGACAGTGCTTCGTTTCATTGACTTTCGTAGTTACGTAACCACATCGCAACCACTGGCGACAACACAAACACGTCGGCATTTTGTCGATACCACAACGCAACTACAAAAAGCTGCAGCGACACCATTCACACGTAACCACTGCTCGACGACATTTTGTCGTTGCGATGTCGTGTGGTTGTGGTACGTGTGGGTTGGCCCTTAGGTTTGATTCAAACTAGCGTAGAATCAGAATTTTTAAAAAAATGTTTTGAAAAACCCGAAATATCATAGCCAAGTAAATGCAATATTTTCAGAAACAAATAAATTAAGATTGTATTTTTAAGCGCAATTTTTTTGCTCAAGAGGAATAGAAAGAAGCTTTGCTCTACATTTTCAGTTATTCGCATCGATTTGTTAGTGTAAGTTGGCCCGTAAGATACGCACACATTATTATGAGCACATTCTACCAGGGGCGTAGCTCTACCAGGGGCCGGGGCAATTTTTATTATACGCCGGGGCCCCGCCAAAGCACGCTACGCTTCTGCATTCTACCTGCACATTTATGTTATTATATTATCTCAGATAATTTAACAGCAAATATGTATACGGCCCGGTCCGCTGAGCCCCGTCATAATGTGTTACTCGGCCGCTTGTAATACGAATCGAATGGAGATGATGAGCTCGAATTTCCTCGCCGGACGGGTATACAATATAAATAACATACAGCAGCGCAACTCAGGCGTGTCCTTTAATTCAAGCTTGTCCAACACAGACAATTTTCACCCGCATGCGACGTGATACTCCTTTGTTTTGCTACTTCAAGTCATCTGAAAACACGCTTATGTGTGCGTGTTCGATTCAAATGATCTAGTATGAAGATGGTCTACTGTATAATATTATATTGTTGATCCGTCGTCAGCGTCACGGGAAGCCACATTAAAATATTTAGTGTGATTATAATTATCAACACGGTGAGGACTTGTACTAGGTAGTAAGTAAAAATAGATGTTGTACCTGTCGTTTTGAAGACTGGTTTAGAATCATGATTAGCATAAATTATTATAATTAATGATAGTAACGATTTGGAAGTACCGAAGCAAAAGCAAGAAAGTGAAAACTGTAGAAAATCTCCTCTCGTTTTTTGGAAGTTTCAAATACGATTGCTTCAATGCCGGCAGGCAGCCCCGGATCTAGGGGGGGGCAAGCCGGGGCCTATGCCCCGGGCGGCAAATTCAGAGGGCGGCCAAATTCACATTTCACGGACCAATGGACAACTCATCATTTATTTAACTTTGACCACGGATTATAAATAATAGCCCAAGTATAGCAATTTCATGGCCATATCAACTTGACCGATACCCTGAGCGCGCGCGTAGGTAAGCGGGGCGGCATTTTACAGTTTTTGCCCCGCCTAAAAAAAATTGAAGATCCGGGGCTGCCGGCAGGGACAGGTATACGCATCTTGCGACAAATAATGCTACACGAGTTTGATAGCAGATATTTCACAATATCTGGCTGGTCCCAGTAGCCCTAGCACGGCGACCAGTGGAAATGCGAAAGTATAGACAAACTGTGGACATAAACTTAAGGTGCCGTTCCGATTTTATTTCGTTCCGAAAAATTCAATTAAAATGCCACTTTATGACAGACTATAGTCACAAACTGTGGAGATAAACTTAAGGTGCCGTTCCGATCTTATTTCGTTCCGAAAAATTCAATTAAAATGCCACTTTATGACAGACTATAGTCCTAAAAATTCAAATAATATCCTACTTTATGACATATACTATAGTCTGTCATAAAGTGGCATTTTAATTGAACTTTTGTCGGTCGCGATTAGCCGCGGTAAAGATCGGAACGGCACCTTAAGTTTATGTCCACAGTTTGTCTATACTTTCGCATTTCTACTGGTCGCCGTGCTAGGGCTACAGGAAAGGAAACGAAAGGAAAAGTGGATACTTTTTATCTTGGAAAAATGGACGGTTCCCGCGCGATAAATGAATTTCTGCGCAAGAGAGATGCGGGCGTCATCTAATTTTGTATATTACTTGCTGTCCCGGCAAACGTTGTTTTGCCATATAAAGTATTTCGCTCATATTATTTTATTGAAGTGACTAAATAAGTATGTCACCATGGCAACGTCCATCGCTATCCCGTCGCACAAACAATGGTCGCCGTCAGTCTCGAGTTGTAATAATTTACTATTATCTATTCAACAAATGCACTTATCAATATAAAAAGTAGCCAGTAGCCGATTATCAGACCTACTGAATATGCATATAAAATTTGGTAAAAATCAGTAAAGCCATTTCGGAGGAGTACGGTAAGTGGTAACTAACATAGTGACATCTATCTATACATATAATAAAACTGTAGAAATAAAAATTCTGATATTTAAAAAAAAATAAGCGGGGAGTGTCACTACATCGCTATAGAAGCCAAAAATGTGGTTAGTTTTTTGTCTGTCGACTGTCTGTCTGTCTGTCTTTCTGTCTGTCTGTCTGTATGTTTGTTCCAGCATCACACGAAAACTACTGATCCGATTTGAATGCGGTTTTCACAGATATATTTGTCTAACTTCCAACTTAACACCTGGAGTATACATTTTTTCCCCCCATCCCTCTAAGGGGACAAAAAAGGGGGTCAGATTTTGTATGAAACTTTTTTCTTTAACACGAAAACTACTGATCCGATTTGCATTCGGTTTTCGCAGATATATTTGTCTTCTTCCAACTTTACATCTGGTGTATAAATTTTTTCCCCCCACCCCTCTAAGGGGACCAAAGAGGGGGTAAGATTTTGTATCAAACTTTTTTCTTTAACACGAAAACTACTCATCCGATTTGAATACGGTTTTCGCCGATATATTTGTCTTCTTATAAATATTCTTTACAAATATAGAACTACATTACAACTACAAATAATTTATATGGCAAAACAACGTTTGCCGGGTCAGCTAGTATAAGATAAATTTTTTGACAGACAGCAGATCGATGCTCAATAGGTACTGTGCAATATTGCTGTCAAGCACAGCTGCTGCTTACCTGTCGCAACTCGCAAGATACGTTAAAATCCTGGATTAGTCCAAAAGGGCTTTATATCGCGCATTGATGGAAAGGCCATTTAGAAAACTTCCTAACCTAGTAAAAATAAAATGGAAAAAACAAAATTGGTCGGGTTATTTCATGTTAATCGTGATTTGTCGGCTGGGCCATCCTTCCTATAAATCAACTTCTCTGAGAGTACATACAACTAACTGTCAATGCATTTGAGGGTAGATTGTGACTTGTGAGGCTCGGCCGCTACACCACGAGATCACAAGCAATTGTATGTAACGATTTAACCCTTCGATCGCGGATTCTTGGAAATGCTATTGTATTCTATTGTTGTCGCGACCACCGGTGCCCGTATGGGGCTTGATGAGTTAAATTGCTTGTGAATACTTGGTGTAGCGGCCGGGCCGCTCGGTCGCGCGGACGCAAATAAATCGGGCCTGTAGCCCTACTACGAAACCGTTTTGAGACTTATCGAACGAATTGGAATGCCGCGTGCTACACTAACAAACGAGAAATGACGTTGTCAGAACAGGACGCGGCATTTTTATTCGATTGTTTGAGTCTCAAAACGGTTTCGTGGTACGGCCCCTGAGTCCCTTGGCGAGAAAAGCGTCATTTATTGCTAAAAAGTTTATAATATAATGCCTCCAAGACCACCGACAACGCGGCTCGCATTGCGCGGGTTTCGTTGAAAAATTAACATGATATTCGTAAATTTAGCTCGGGTGGTGAAACTTTACTGCTGGCTTCACTGAGCTTGCTATGCTATTATGTTTCTAACGCTTTTATCTTTGTACTAGATGACCCCTGCAACTCCGTTGCGCCAATATTCGTTTGACGCTCAGGAACGTACATTTTTCCGGGATAAAAAGTATCCTATGTCCTTTTCCGGGACTCAAAGTATCTCCATACCAAGTTTCAGCAAAATCGGTTCAGCGGTTTTGGCGTGAACAGGTAACAGACAGACAGACAGATAGACACACTTTCGCATTTACGAATTTTACGATATTAGTATGGACTAGTATGGAAGTATAGATCTCTAGTGTCAATTTAAAACCTGCTAAAGTCAATCGTAGATTAAATGTGGTATTTTGCTCGTTCTTCGCAGGTACGAAAGAGAAAGCATGATATTATAAAGACAAAGGCTCACAACAAAAACTTAAGAGCGCGCTGTGAAAACGCTAGCCCCGCCTACACACAACGCTATCCTCCAATCGTGATACAATAATTCCATGAATCGTGCTCCCGGGCAATGTACTTTAGGCTGCAGCTAATAGTGAACAATATCGCGTAACAACGGTTCCCGCATTATAGCACGAAAGTAAAGGTCGTAAGTCCCAAAACTGTTTTTTGATGATTACTTAAAAACTAAATACAATACTAATATTTCCTTTAGCTATTATTTTATAAAGTGTGTGATTGTAGTAGTGCAAGTTATTTAATGGTAGTAACTCAATAAGTGTAACAGATATTTGTTGAAATGCCCAAAAAGATTCATAATTTTGAAAAATAAAACTATCGAGTCAAAATAAGTGAATCGTGTTTTCCGTTAGCTAAATATCAGATAAATATATAATGATTAAATAAATCTCAATTTCATTTGAGTCAATCGTCTTCCGGGATCGTAATACTTATTACAAAACACAGCAAAATTGCACAGCCCGCTCTTAACACACAGGCTCTGGGGGGAATTAGAGAACTTTATAGAAAGGGGAAGTTAAATATAGAAACACCTTATATGACCTGCCATAGTCAAAACAAAGGAAATACAGTCGGATTATAAATTGTATTTGTTACAGCCTATTAACCTATAGTATTGAGTTACTATCATTAAGCACTGCAGATTAAAGTAATATAAACCGTTAATAAATAACCTGCATGTAGTCTGTAATATATTAAGTCAGTAGGTCGTAGGCTTAGGTATTAAAAAAAAACTCTAAAACAAACAGCTAATGTTAATATTGTTAAGCACAACATAATATTATAACTCTAACGCTTGCATTATAACTATTTATAACTATCGGCATCCATCATGAGACACTCTTATTAGGACATATTAATATTAGCGTTAATATAAAACATCTAGATTCTACAAGAATCAAGATACAGTTGATATAATTCTATTCTATTGAAGATATATTCAGGGCGCCCGAAGCGAGCCGGTGTATCCCACAACCTGTACATTTTGTGGTACACTTACGGAAAAACTATCACGCCTATAATTATTGATTTATGCATGCTTTAGCATAGTAATTGTTTTTATATGTATGTAGATGTGTTATCATCAGTCAGTCAAGGTGTGCCGATCGATCCCTCACAAAGCTCGGCTTTTAGCTAGTTGTAGTATTTGACATAAGTCAAAATCTCCGTTTAATTACGGTTAAGTATTTGAGACACGGAAATCTAGTGCTCTACATCTAGATATATAAAATATTTTATGATGTGTGTTTCTACATCAAAATCATAAAATTCGTACAATAATAAAGTTAATTATCTAGATATAAAACATCAACGGCTGTCAGTTAAAGTTCAACATGCTCGATGAAAAGTTGTTTCGTGTATCGAGTAATTGATTTTGAACTCTATTTAGTTGTCGTATAAAACCCAAATTTGCCTGCACGAGCGAGATGGTCAATAAATGTGGTTTATTGTTGCTACCCAATGATTTTGTACATCGTGAAGTAATAAGTACTTACCGCTATAACCAATGGCAAAGAGTATCAAAATCTATGTGAGTAGTAGAATCGACCATTCCAATATTATAAAATATGCGAAGCTGTATCTGTCTGTCAGTTTTTCACGCCCAAACCGCTGGACCGATTTTGATGAAATTTAGTTTGGAGATACTTTGAGTCCCGGGAAAGGATAAATGATAGTTTTTGATGTACGGTTTCAGCGAATTTGGCGCAACATCATCTAGTAAGTAGGTACATAATATTTAAATTATTAAATAAGTAACCTAAACATTTCTTTAAAATTAAATAATATTGTTTAATATTATATGTTGTTTGATATAGCAAAAACTCTACTAAAGAGTCCAACATTAACTTAAGGCGGGCTGAAACCCCATTTTGTTATTTCTTGATACCCGATTTACCTAGTTCCAATATAATACCCAAATGTAAAAAAATATGAGATATAGAGCACAATATTTAAAAAAGTTTAAATCAAAAACATTTTAATAAAAAATAATACTTTCGCTGTAATTAATTTACAAATTCACCTCCGACAAAACTCTTTGTCATCGAAATATAGGTATTAACAAGAATAACTTACATTTCATTTTAATAAATTGTCAATGAATCTATTTTAAAAAGGTCTGAAACGAATAATCTTTTTTCTTAATATTTATTTCGAAAGATATTTTAAAAAAATACACGTAAAATAAAATAGAGAAGATCCGCCCGTCGTAACTTACAATTTTATGCTAAGCTAAAATGAATCTTATTGCGATGCGTACACGCTTGGCATTTAATTACGGTTAAGTATTTTTCGCGTTCGCAAGGTTATCGTTTTGGAATTGAGGTAAGTGCTCGCCTTAACATAACATTCAAGTATTTCAAATGCATTGTTTACAGTTTTTATGAAAAAAAAAACTGCGTTCAGTTTACTCAGCAATTAAAAAGACAACTTACCTTGTACTTTTCTTAACAGAACCAATAGGAAACGCGCCAAACAGGAAATATACTTTGACGAATAGTTTTAATATACAAACATATTAGTAAAGGCATGCTTTGAATGTCGTACTCTGTTATGCGGTAGTTATTCCTATCATCTGTTAGTAAACTAGTCTCTTAAAGGCTCCTATTAATCAGGGTCTGACTTTTACATTTAGCTAGTTTTTGCTCTAGAAGCGACTATGCAACCTTCCATCGTACTGCACTTAGCATGGCTAACAAAGAAAATTCTTTCTACAAAAAAAATAGATAAGTTTTATAAGTTCGTGTTGGTAAAGCATCACAATTCACAAAGTAATGTATTTAATTTTTTACCATGTCTATTAGTGGCATATTGGCACAGGAAATTCATTGTGTCCCTAAAATAAGACAGTACTTATGTCAACTCTTTCGCATTCCTACTGCGATCATGCTTGCATAGCTTAGTCACAATAGAAAGGGTTTCTTTGTATGAAAGTATAGACAAAATGTCATTTTGTCCCTAGAATCTGAGTTTTTCTATTCTTTCGCAATTCTAGGGCGGTTATGCGGGGATGAAAGAAATATTATAGGTAAAAGTAATTAAATGTAACGCAAAGAAGCATTGTATCTTCGTTTGTTTATTATTAAAATTCACTTACAATTTTAATTTAAAGTGAAATCTATGTCTGAACATGCATTAGTAAGCTCTATATCCAAGTAATAGGCAGTAAATGACAAGAATGTGTCTCTAATAGGCCCTTTAGTAGAGCATAAATAATCCTGTAATAGGTTACCTCATGAATATTCATGTCTTTCAGTCTGTCCTATGTAATTAAATGTATTCGAACGATAAGATCATAATGCCAATGTCGTAATCGTAAGCTTAGGGTATAGGAATGCATTATTGACTAAGTCATACTAGTATAAATGCGAAAGTGTGTCTGTCTGTTACCGCTTACCTCATTAAATAGCTGAAGAAATTTTAGGCAAGGTAACTTCTGAAAATAAATATTTATATTTAAAAATATGTTTGTTTATAAACTGCTGCTCAGCCCCGAATTTATAATTATAGGCCGTTATAAGTTACTTATGAGCCACGGCCTAGGGGCGACAACGTCCATACTCCATAGAGATTAGAGGCCCTAAATTCATACATGGTGCGGCGGAAATAAAGTGGCCTACTCTCATAAAAAATACAAATTCAGCATTGCTGCTACATTGTAACGATATCCAGAGCTACTACTTTATATTGACTACCGAAACATAAGGGACAGACGAGAATTAAAAGGCATTAAGATTACTCCTGACTCCTCTCTTTAGGTATGGTATTAAGTAGAGCAAATTGCCTGTTGTTTTCAACTAAGGCCGTGTTCACACCATAAAGTTAATATACCTAGCGGAAAAGAGAAACAAAGGCCTGAGCAAGCGAGATGTCACTATCAGTAACACTGCGTGGTAAAAAGAGACGTTTGATACATGACAGCAGAACTCTTTTTTTGACATCCAGACGGCACTTATCGGCACGTTGACAATTTAATCTCATTCAATTCATATATACATACACATATTTTACACACATATGTAAACCAATAATTTCGGTTTCGTTTGACAGCTCGAGATTGTTTCTCTATTCCGCTAGGTATATTAACTTTATGGTTCACACCAAAACGACTGTGAGCCGCCGAATGTGAGCGTTACGCAGTTTATTGTATTTCCATACATATTCACTTTTTCGTTCACACCTAACCGACAATACGCCATTACGCTAGGCGTAGGCGCGGACATTCGATACCGTATATTTTCACGTTCACACTGGGCTCACAGTGAGCCTGCTCACATTCGGCGGCGTATAGTCAGTTTGGTCTGAACACGCGCTAACTGTTCTACCAAACCGAAAATATTAGATTGAAAAACAATAACGGATTCCGACAATAGTTCACAATGGATAATTACCCTTTACGAGGTTTCAACAACCTGCTAAACAGACTGTAAAACCATTGTTACTACGCGCTTGCGCAATTAAAAACTACTTATATTCAATACAGCGATTTGCATCTTCACCGTTGGAACGTTACTAGGCTGATAACATCAACATCGTAGTAGGGATTAAATAATTAATAACTTTTTTATGCAGCAGAGTGGTTGGTTGAGATTTGGAAAAATGAAAGTTTGAAACACAGAAAAAAGAGATAAAGTAAGAATGATCATCTTATAGCAATCATTATTAGTTACTACTTTATTGTGGACACTTTTCTATCCTGAAGATAGTCCTCCTTTAACCTCTATGAGTAGATTTTATTCACTCTTTTAGAAACTGCAAGGCTTTTGCCTTTTAATTCAGAAATACATAAGTACTTACAAGTAAATTCTTATAAATCTTTAAATTCTATGGATTCACAAAAAAAAATTATAAAACGTTTGATAGAGTAAAACATACCTAGATTCCGCGAAAAATACACGAAATAATATCTAAATCTAGAGTAGATACATAAATATCCTTAAAGCTACCTTTGATCATTGAGATAAATAAACCAACCAACATCGATGGTGGTTCCAATAAAATATTGGATTTACCTTCAATTAGTCAGCACGAGCAATAAATGTAATAACGTCGTATAAGTCTGGAATATCAATAAATTTAAAATTAAGTGTATACTACTTTACTGTATAAGCAATCGCTAACTCTCACTTTTCAGGGTTCCTTGGTCAATTATTCAACCACTCGTCGTGAGTAGACGTAATATTTAGCCTTATATTAAATTGTGAACTTTATTATTTAATGAAATAGGTAATATAAAATTGCCTTGTCTACAAAACCTATTCTACGCCTTCGAGTCCACGACCCCTTGAATATTCTACAACTCTTTATTATTTATTTTATTTTATTCGGAAATCTTACAGCTTTCAGAAATAAAAGTAAGAGTACAATTATAATAGAAAACATAAATCCAATTATAAAGTTTTCGCAACTATCGACATCGACATTAAAAGTATAAACAAATTAAGAAACAACAGTCAATAACAGTAAGAACATTATAAAAATTAAGAAATAATACACCACAGCACTCACAAAACGCAATTACAATTTACAGGTTATTGAAATTACTCAATACGAATTATGTAACAATTTTCATTTTTGATTTTTAAATTAATAGGCATTTGATAAAAGCTTACAGATTTCAGGTGTTTTTATTTTAAAAATGTCATCAATATTATATTTTAAAATAATATTTTTTATGGTACCTTCCCTTCCCTGCACATCAAGCGGGGATGAATTTTTTTTTCGTGTTCACCTCATCGTGTGGGGTGTCGTTGGATAGGTGTTTTAAAAATATTACAAGTATTCATAGATCATTTTCCGATTTAGGGATCTGTTTGTGAAATATTTAATTTTAAAGTGGAAAAAATCGTTAGAGTCCAGTGTCCCCCTTCTACCAGCTAAACGGTTGCTTCTGGAAATGTGAAAAAATTCATGGGAGTAGGAAATATGCTGAATTTAAGCTAAGAAGACTTCATAAGTTTTTGAGTTATAGTCGATCAACTAAAAAAAATGTATTCGGCGAAGTATAAAGGAACTTTTCTTTCAAATTCCTTTGAACGTAACTGAGATGATGTTGTTAGTAGTGTAAAACACGTTATAAATGTACATTCATTGACCATACAAAAATTATCAAAAACTAGCGGTACTACGGAACCCTATATTGCGCGTGGCCCGACACGCACTTGGCCGGTTTTTTTTTCCTTATAGCGGCTGATTCTGTGTGTGAAACATGCAAATATAAAAATTTATCCAATGATCAAGAATATTTTTTGAAAATCATATAAATCAAAATTTGCCATCAGATCCTGGTAGACCTATAAATAAAAATATTAAAACGTGCGCTAGCTCTACAGGCAAATGAGTTGCGGCTGTAGAACGTTTTATAGAGTGGGACATGGAGCGGTACGTATAATTACGAAAGTATCTACTGGGGACATTGAAATTGAATTTAGATAATAGATATGGAGCATCAATAATGTTGTTGATAATTTTACTTAAATAAGCTAAATCGAAAATGTCTCTGCGATGATATAAGGGAAGGTTTAGATGTGACTTAAATTGAAGAAACTTTAGGAAGGGTCTCTGGATTGACTTTATTCTATTTTTATAAATGTCATAGGAAGGATTCCAAACCTCCGACCCATACTCGAGGATACTTCGTACATAGGAGCAGTATAATATTTTAATCTCTATCTCGATTCTTGCGTTGTTTAGCTTAAATCGCATTTTAAGTAAATAAATATATTATATAAGAATAGTAATGAACACTTATATAGTGTGGCAACAATATGAATCCGTATATCATTGGTAAATGTAGAGAGGCAGCTACATTCATTTACTTAGAATTTCGCAGAAGATTGCAGTGTAATTTCATTGCAACTACAGCCAACTACAGCTATCAGGGACACTTGGGATTGCACGCTTTTTCTCAGCCCCAGCACCCCTCCCCCCCCCCCCCCCCTCCTCCTCCTCCCCAACGCCTTAACTAGCCACAATAATGGACACTTACATTTTATCACCTATTGTGAAGTGTTAACTGTTAGATTCAGCAAAATATATATCTACACTGCGTTCAGAGAACTTAGTCAAATCGCTTTCGATAGTTTTGCCTCAGTTCCGGGATGTCAGATGTGACAGAACGCGTCGAGTCTCGCATTCATGGACCATGATGAGACATGGCACGCGATGCGTTATGCCAAATCTCATACAATACATGACTTCGCTGTCAAAACTTACTACTACCACAACTACTTAGTAGTAAGATATATAATAATGGGTAGTATTTAATCGAGTGACTGTAAATTACAGTTTTAAGTGTCAAAATTAATTAATTTGGGTTATAGAATTACTATTTGAGCGACTGACTGTGAGTGACGAAAAATTAACAGAACAGCAACTTACAAATTCTTTATTTGAGTTACTTAAAATACAAAATGAGCAGCTTCATAATATTTGAGCGACCTAATATCTGTTTGAGTGTCAACGTTACGTCCTGCATTTCTTTCAATATTTGGCAAATGTATTTTTTATACTGAGCGGCATTTTTAACCGACTTCCAAAAAGGAGGAGGTTATATGTTCGGCTGTGGTCTTTTTTTTTTATGTTTATTTTTGTATGTTCAACGATTACTCCGCCGTTTGTGAACCGATTTTCAAAGTTTTTGTTTTGTTCTATTAGGTTTCCCTCCAATTTGGTCCCATTTTCACAAAAGTGGTGATCTGATGATGGGATCCATGAGTAATCGAGGGAACTCCTCAAAATTTATATGGAAACATATGGTGCTTTTGGGTTTATGAGAAGTATCCTAAGCATATGCTACCAAAACGCAAGATTTTGCACCAAGATATACTATGGTTCCGAAGATACTAAGAGAACTCCGGATTCCCTATAGATACAAGTTTGGGGGTTTAGGCGCTGTTTTAAGAACTGAAAGCATATGCTACTATGCAAATTACATTCATCATCATCATTACCACGTCAGGGTCACCAGTGTCACATGGTTGTATATGGATACAATATGCCCCCACAACACCATAATTATATCATCACGTTATGTCCTTATAATAATTGGTACTTTTCATAGCGATTTTATTATTAAAAATATTTTTATAAATATAATGTTGTTTCAAAATAAATGATTCAAGTTCTAAGCGACTCATGTACCACAAAATTGAACATAACAAAGTCAACCTTAACTCCAGAGCGTAAGGCACACATTTGACATTACTTTTGAGATTCGAAAGAAAAAAGAGAAGTAAGTTGCTTCGATAGGTACTACACTAGTTTAACTATTAACCCATCAAGCCCAAGGGGCACCCGGCTGCCGCATAACAATTAAAAATCTATTGTGTCTGCGATTCCCACGATCGAGGTAATAAATTGAACCCTTAGTATGAAAATACTTACATAGGAAAACAATCTACATCGTAATAGGAATAAGAAACACAATCGCATTGAGTGTGACTCTTAATAAATTGTAATAAGATACGTAGAATATACGCGATGGTTTACTATGTAACTAAAAAGAGTGAAATTAATATTTTTAACAAAAAATTAAAACCGAATTCCAAGGTAAAAACAATAATAAAATCCTTATAATATGAACTAAAAAATATTAAATAATGTTTCCTATCTAATAGTGCCTTTTTCCGAATTCGGCTAAACCTCAACTATTTCTGTACTCAATCTTCATAATTTTGAAGTCGGTGCCAGTTCCAAAAGTTTCAAATACCTATTCTGTCAGAGAACTGAAAATTCAGCTATATCTGGTACCGACTTCAAAATGATGAAGATTGAGTACAGAAATAGTTGAGGTTTAGCCGAATTCGGAAAAAGGCACTATTAGATAGGAAACATTATTTAATATTTTTTAGTTCATATTATAAGGATTTTATTATTGTTTTTACCTTGGAAGTCGGTTTTAATTTTTTGTTAAAAATATTATCTTAAATGAAGTGTTTCGAATACTAAAATCACTTTGAAAAATACACTAATGAGCAGAGTATAATGAGCTCACATTAAAACAAAAAAAATAAATGAATATGAAATAACTATTTGATGAAACACTATTAATCAGGGAGCCCTAGAACATTTTTTTTTATTACTATCAAGCAAATTTTTTGTGAGTAGCTTCATTTGGAAGCGGATAGCGAATAGGAGCTTAGCGGTGCCGAATTGACCAATCGCCATGCTCGAAATCTTCGCTCCGCTTCGCTGTCATTCCGCTGGAATAGTACGATTGGTCAATTCAGGCACCGCTAAGCTCCTCTCCGCCCTGCTCCGCGTCAGTGGAAACGCACCCTTAGACATGACGATATAGTAAAACGATGATGAAAATGATTATGAAGAAGACTAACTTTGTATGTGGCAAAGTACACCCCCGGTGTCAGTGCCAAAAGCCAACTAAAAAACTCAGCGCAGCCTTGAAAACACTTCGTAAACACCTTTTAAATGCGAATTTCTCATAAATGGAGGGTCTCCTGAGGGTGGGAGTGCTACGGGGGGGTTTTCCTCATCCAACCTATCCCTCATCAACCCATCTCACCACCAAAATCGTTGGGCATGACTCTAAACTTTAGCCTTACAGAACCCTAACCAGCTGATTTTTTGTAACATTATCCTACAAATAGAACAATCCATATTTTAGGACCATCAAATCAAAGTATGAAATCCTTTCTATCTCTGATAGTTATTCACTTTCGAGATTTTCATTAAAAACACGTATCAAAATATAAAATATAAACCCTCAAATAGAATATCAGTAACCAATAATCATTAATAAAGCAGCTCACAAAAGTTTGCTCAAAGTGAACTTTTTAGTAACTCGTAATGTATAACCTCACTTAGAAAAATTGAATCTATCTTTAATATTGAAATTGTCCGCTATGTATTTCCAGTCGCTCACTTAGTAATACAGTCGCTCGGATAGAATTTTAATATCTGAAATAGATTAATCACAATCCACTTTTTGTAAGCTCGTTCTGTGTTTTATTATAAATCAATATTAGTCGTTAGTTTAGTTTATTTTTCGCTTACTCAAATTCATACCGCTCATGTTATTAAAACAGTATATTCATCATCAGTCGCAAAGTTATTTTTTATTCGCTCGTTTTATTATTTCCCTATAATAATTACCTGAAAGACTCACAGTGGTCTTTATCTGTTTGGCATAAAAGTTCTGACATAGGTTTATAACGTGGGAGAGCCATGCTTCGGCACGAATGGGCCGGCTCGACCGGAGAAATACCACAGGCTCACAAAAAACCGGCGTGAAACAGCGCTTGCGCTGTGTTTCGCCGAGTGAGTGAGTTTACCGGAGGCCCAATCCCCTACCCTTTTCCCTTCCCTACCCTCCCCTATTTCCTTCCCTACCCTCCCCTATTCCCTTTCCTACCCTCCCCTACCCTATTACCCTATTCCCTCTTAAAAGGCCGGTAACGCACCTGCAGCTCTTCTGATGCTGCGAGTGTCCATGGGCGAAGGAAGTTGCTTTCCATCAGGTGACCCGTTTGCTCGTTTGCCCCCTTATATCATAAAAAAAAGGTAAAATAACTCTGAACTTGCCTCCCTCGCTCCTGTAACCTAATTCGTATAAGGTACGCGCGAATCACGATCTCTGATAATGTTTTTATTTCGCCTATAAGTTTTGTAGGCGTAAATATAATTAGCAGGCAAGTAGCTGAACGCTAATTTATTTAACTCTATCCTCTTGTAAGTAGTATACTTAAGACTAAAAAGCAATAATGAGACCGTTCCAATTGGTAAAGCTCGGACGTTTTGGAGTATCTATCTTTATAAATAGGAACATCCCGTGAGTTTGTAGCATTCATTTTGATTATTGTCTGACTCGAGGGTAGATAGACCTTTCACTAGGTACGCTAATAGATGGTAGACGGTACTTCTACTATTTAAATTCTCATATGAATTCTGGTGTAATGTTACTAGCATTAACAATAGTCCTAACTGTTGTCTAAACTTTGTACTGGAAATGAACGATTTGTATTTGTGGACGTACGGTACATAATGGTATCATTACGGGGAGAACGACAGCGTGACGTCACTACTCACTACTCACAACCGCATCATTACTGCGACCGCTTTCGAGTTGCTGGTACTATCAGAGAAGTTGATTCCTAAGCAGATGAGGGACCTACGTAGTTTGGTCGCTTTATGTCAAACCTACCCGACAGATCACAATTAACATTGAATTGACATGATCTGACCAAATGACGTTGGTCTGTCAACTGCCTAGGAATCAATTTCCTCCATGGTACATTGTCAGGAGATTGGAGCTATACAACTGTACTATCCTTAAGAACAATAAAATGCTATCCATACTATAATAATGATTATACATGCGAAAGTGTCTGTAACCTCTTAACATATAGATAAGCGGATAATAAGAGTCTCGGGAAAGGACTTAAAATAGTTTTTATCTTGAAAAATTCTTCATAATTTTTAACCCTTCGATCGCGGATTCTTGGAAATGCTATTGTATTCTATTGTTGTCGCGACCACCGGTGCCCGTATGGGGCTTGATGAGTATAGTAATCCCTTAATTAAAATAAAATACACTGCAAATACCTATACAAGGGCTGCTTATGTCTCTGACTTATTGGAATTTCACATGTCAGACAAAAGCAGCGGGTTTTGTTATCGTTAATAAGGAGGCAAGATAACATAGACACAAGGAAAGTAAAGATTAATTGCCGCACTCAGAAGAGACATATTATTTTAATGAATAATGATGATTAAACTTCAATTTAATGAAGAGTTTGACAGATGATGTAAGTATGGGGTTTATTTAAAAATCTTTTTTAAATTACATTAAAGTAAATAATATTCGTCTCTGCAGAGGCCCGTATTTTTGGTCAGTACTCAAGATGCATCTCGGTCTCAAGACACGGTTCAGGCTCTGTGATTGGTTGGCTGACAAAATTTGGACCAATCACAGAGCCAAACCGCGTTTTGAGACCGGGTCGCATCTTAAGTACTGACCAAAAATACGGACCTGAGTGCGGCAGTTAGAGAACCAAGCAATAAAAATGCTATGCCCGCCATCAAGGCACATGAAAGTTGTAGAAAGTAATAAAACCCTAGTAAATTATATTCCCCGTACAGCCACGCACGGCTCTTATCTTGTCATCTACACTGCAGGTCCGCCATTACCCGAGCCTACAAATTATATATCGCGTGTAACGGTTTTATTGTTATATTTGAATTGAGGTTATTTTCGCGCCTATAAGCTAGTTGTTTGTTCCAAAGGTGTAATGATTTTTGGAAAAAAAGAGTATCTTGTTAATGATTCAACAAAAATATTATATAAGCTGAAATAT
This sequence comes from Cyaniris semiargus, assembly GCA_905187585.1. NCBI lineage: Eukaryota > Metazoa > Arthropoda > Insecta > Lepidoptera > Lycaenidae > Cyaniris > Cyaniris semiargus. The sequence continues at coordinate 5,932,968 of LR994554.1, read as the reverse complement.
AATTAACTCTTCTGAGTTCTTAGTAGATTTGGCACCCGTGATGACACTTGAAACCTATTAATGGCTCTTCATACATTTAATTATGGTTTTCATTTATAAATCATCATTAAACTGGTTTAAATGTATCCCTTCAAATTTATTATTCAATATGTTTTATTTTGCCTGTAGAAAGCTTGAAGTGCCGTAATACCTCGATCGTGGGAATCACAGACACAATAGATATTCAATTGTTATGCGGCACCTGGGTTCCGCTTGGGAGTTGATGGGTTAAAACTTGGCACCCGCGATAATGGAATCGCTCAATTATTAAAAAAAAAATTGTTGTTATAGGCCTACGAGCTACGTTGAAAGTTGAAACTTGCATCTTAAACATTAGCTATGTCCACACTGTGCCTTTTTTTATTCATCAAGGGCATGCGTTATAGCGCAGTCAACAGCGCACGTGAGGCATGCCCGCGACGCATGCGCTCTGACTGTATCCAAAACTTTCGCTTTGTTCTTTTTTTTCTGGAATTTCCTATGACCAAATAAGCCGCACATATTCTACCCAGTAAAATGTTCTCGTCGCACATGTTACAATAATGTGACAGACACTGCAACTGAACAAAAATTACAATGTTGGCGTTGCGTTCGTTGACGCACGAAAGTTGAATGAAAGATGACGAAAATTGATGATGAGAGTGCATAGTGTGGACATAGCTATTGTTAAACAAAATATATCTAGGTACCCATAAACATACAGACTAGGTATAGGTTTTTGCTAAAAAATAATAAAATAAATAGATGTGCAAATATTTAATTGACAAGATAATATATCTTATTTCAAATTGACATAGACACTTTACAATAAGTATATGTATAAATTTTTACAATCGCAAGCACAGTAGTTTTTAAAGTTGAATTTATCTATTTTCAGAACGATTATTCTTCCAATTATATTTTATATACAGAGCTTAGCTCTCTGTCTAACTGCCGCACTCAGAGACGAATATTAATTAATTATCTGTACTATAAATGAAGAGTTTGGCAGATAATGTATGGGGCTTATGTCAAAATCTTCATTTAAGGCCATCCCCCGAGCAAACGACCTTGACCATACATTTGACGCGTTGCCGAGATCGCACAAAAATCCTAATTTTTTTACTTATCTTAGTTCAAAATTGATCTGAAAAAAACAATTTAAAACGGGGAATATGTAGTTAATGAAAATGTCTATCTATTGTCGTGTGTTTCAAATAAACGTAATTTGTAAATACTAGGGAGATGCTGAAAGAACGCTTCAATTTTAATAAATTGGTATTGCTTTGGAAGCTAATATCATGAGTATAATAAACAAAAATAGAAAAATTTAAAACGGGGAAAGGAATGTTGATATACTGAAGATTATTGCTGTATTTTTATTATAACTTTGTAGCTTTCAAATTATGAGTTAATAAGGCTCTAAATACGGTAAATTACGGAATCTCCGTAGGCGAAGGCCCTTAAATACCGTTAAGGAATAAATATTCGTCTCTGAGTGCGGCAGTTTGCTAAGGGTATAGTCATAACATTAATTCATATGAACAAGTTAAAAATTGTGACTCGCCCTGGATTTGACCGTATCAAAATATTATTAATTAATTATTAATTTTCTAAGCAAACATTCAATACAATAGGCCACTTGGAATGTATAATATAATATATACTTAGTTTCTACTTACACATAGACATAGCACGAGAAAATGGAACTCTTTTATAGATTTACTTTTATAATATTTCAATTTAATATTATTAAAATTGTTTATAATACGTACATTGTGTTAAAATATTGACTACATAAAAAGTTATTAATTTGGCTAATACATTTTCAACTAAATCATCTAGGTCCATATAAGAGTGTTTTCTGAAAAAATCATCCTCATTATATTATTATTTTTTAATATTTTGTAAGTCTAATAAATGCTATAAGGTGACAGTTTAAAAAAAATCGAGAAGAAGTGGCAGTTTTCAATAACACTTATTTACGTGAAAATAGAATTTATAATAATTATATTTTACTAACACGATTACATAAAATAAATTCAAAAGCACGGTTTATACAAATGACATCATTTAATAAAAGGGAAATATCATATTATGAAACTATAATTGTATAGAACGCACAGAGCTTTAATATCGCTTGGCAAAAATTGAAGGCGTACGCGCAATTATCGATTTTAGGTCTATTTGGTGGGGCGAGGAGTGAGCGGGGCGGGTGCGCACGGGGACACGCTATTGGTAGATCAGTGATTAGACGTGTCGTTACTGGCGGATCGTGGTGACATGTTATTGGCAGAAATTGTACAGCTTGGCGAAATAGAGTGCGTTTTGAATAAGGATGCTTTTATTATATTTAGGCAACCCTACACTTGATCGCACTTTTGAAACAAAATGTCACAGATTAAGTATTATAAATAGATTGACTCTTAGCCCGCCATCGCGGTGCTTTTTTTCATAGAAGCAATGTGTGTGTATTTTCTTGAATATTTCTATTTGTCGATCATTTTGAAGCATATTATAATCCTGAATAGAAAGTCATTTAGTTCATGATATCGATAAACTATAGTTCAAGTAATGTGCATCCCTAAACACACGTAAAAATGTATGCAATTTTTGTAGCCATATTATTACTTGATGTGACATTTTTAGCACTAATGCCCCTATATAGCACGAATAAGGGATTATTAAACTTGTAAATTATCTTTTTAGCTTACAAAAATACCGATTAAAAAGCCCAAAATACGTTGTTCAAAACTTACGTATTTAATGTTAAATCCACGTGTTTGAGGCATTCCTGGGCCTTTCTTAAGGTTTATTATTTAGCGAAACCACAAAACTCAACAATATCTAGCATAAAATGTTCACTAAAAACCTTTATTAACACTTTTATTACATGATATATGCAGACCGACTCCTTTGTTATGACTGAGTAGGTCGAACCTAACTTGACACGCTTTTCACGCTTATACACCGATACAAGGCTCTCTCCACTAGTCTAGATCTCAATGCAAAATGTACTATAATTGTTGACAAGTACTGTAATGTTGCCATAAACAAGAAACTTTTAGTTCCAGCTGTCACCGCTCCAGACTCTTTTTTGCCAAGCTGTACACATAACCCTATTGCCTCCTATAGTTTCACCTAACGATCATAAAGTTTTGCGCGGCCTATGACGTAAATAAGAGAGTACCTTAATTGACTAGAAATACCTACTTAATTCTAAAGGTGGAAAAATGCACTTGAGGAGCACTCTTAATTTTGAAAACTTGCTGCAACTTGTCTCTTTTGCTCGCAGACGATATGCTGCTCTTGTAATTTACCTACATACTTTGATATCACATTTCAACAGCAATAACGCTTTTATTATACAAACGGAAACGCAATAGCATATATTCGTGGGCACTTGATAGAGACAAGGCAACGAATCAACTAACAAATACCTACCTAAGAAGGTGGGTATTTGTCTTTGATTTGATTATTATCTAACGTGTAATAAATCCCAGCTAGGCAGAGAATACCCAGAGTGCTTAGTTATATTGTATTTACTTGTTTCGATAGCAAATTTAGATGTTAAAAATGTTTAATATTTGGCATAAGGCATCGCAAGCGTCATGATACTTGACGATACGTTATGTCAGATCTCACACATTTTAAAGTCTAACTTCACTGCCAAAACTATTGTATGCAATTTGAGTAACCAGTTATATAAGTATCCAGTTTTTCTATACGAAATCGAAGATATTTTTACGCCGCTAGAGGCGCTAGGGTGCGTAGTACTGCTGCGCGACGTCTAGCAACTCTCGCCGCAGCTGCTGCGCCTGCGCACGCAACTGCTGCTCGCGCGTGCGTATAGTCCGGTATTGCTCCTCGCGCTCTTCCGTGTTCTGCTTCACCAGCCAGCGGAGGTATAGCTCTGTAAAGGGAGCTCAAAATGATGAGTAATTCTTAGGCCCCTTACAACCTGCGACTTTTAGCAGCGATGCAGACGCGCGTTTTTGAAACGCGCGATAGCATCGCGACACCAGCAATTTTTGCATCGATGCTGTCGCGAGTTAGTATCGATACAGTTGCGCGTTAGCATCGATACACACGCGCGACACCAGCAATGAACAGATTTTTGCATCGATGCTGTCGCGAGTTAGTATCGATACAGTTGCGCGTTAGCATCGATACACACGCGCGACACCAGCAATGAACAGATTTTTGCATCGATGCTGTCGCGCGTTAGTATCGATACAGTTGCGCGTTAGCATCGATACACCCGCGCGACAGCATCGATGCAGACGCGCGTTAGCATCGATGCAGAATTGCAGACGCGGGGTAGTGGAACTACGGAACCCTATATTGCGCGTGGCCTGACACGCACTTGGCCGGTTTTTTAAAAGTAATAATACAGAGAGCGTGATTAAAACAGTTTTAATCGAACTCATCGCGCTGTGGCAGTCAACGAATGACTGACCAAAATACGTTTCGCGTCGTGGCTCACGTTAGCATCGATACAGTCGCGATGCTAACGCGATGCAGCATCGATGCAATCGCTACAGTTCAATGGCCAGCTTCTGCATAGCGACAGCATCGCTACTGTATCGCGACTGTATCGATGCTTAAAGTAGCGCAAGTGTGTAAAGGTGGACCATTTGCGACTGCATCGATGCTGCATCGCGACAGTATCGCGACTGCATCGCTGTTAAAACTCGCAGTGTGTAAGGGGCCTTACGTCGTAAAATTGGACTCCACGTCTATGTAGTTGAGGACATGACAGCAATCCCTGTTTCCTAATTTTAACACTAAAGTGCGTCATAATTTCAAATTGTATATTTTAAGTACAACAATGCTTTGCACAATCAAGCAAACTAGTTGACGTTACAATTAAGCGTAAGCACACTTCGGCTTTGTGCGGCACTGAATCGCATTATACTCTCTCATTGGAAAACAGGACCTGTCTCTATGCTTTATAATATTTTTTTAATCTGTGGTACCGACCTTCCCATATGACATAGCTCATGGGCGCTACTGACGGCCATATGACGTTTGGCGTGGGGTCATACAGCGGGTTGATGTGATTGGCGAGCTCGTCGGGCGCGTTCACCCACGACCACAGGCTCGTTGTTTGCGTGTACACGCCCCTAGCGGTGCGTTCCTGCTCGCTGTCGCAGAGAAAAGTGCCTGGAAATGGACAAACTCCGGTAAGCTTGTTGGTTTAATTGGCTAGATGTTTGGAACGTTGCGAACTATAGGTCTACCAGAATCTGATGGCAAAAAGTAAGAAAATAAATTTGACTCTAGCAATACCGGGGTAATTGGAATAAAACATTTTGATCCTTTGTTTTTCTTATAGCGGCTGATCTGTGTGTTAAAAATGCAAATATAAAAATTTATCCAATGATCAAGGATATTTTATGAAAATCTACTGTCAAAAATTGCCATCAGATTCTGGTAGACCTATAAGTATGTATAATTAAAAAAATATATCCTTTATTCTTTCGAAGGACATAAAGTAACTATGTAAGTAAAGAAATTAAAGCGTAAATAGTTTTCAGATATACACGAACTCTTTCACATTTATACTGCTTCTCTCTTAACAATAGCTAACACAATGGATCACTATACAGTGTGTTGTTTTTTGTCTACCAGGCACCTTTTGCATTGTAACCGATAGGGAAAACATTTATAAGTTAACATCATTTTTAGGGTTCCGTAGCCAAATGGCAAAAAACGGAACCCTTATAGATTCGTCATGTCTGTCTGTCTGTCTGTCCGTATGTCACAGCCACTTTTCTCCGAAACTATAAGAGCTATACTATTGAAATTTGGTAAGTAGATATAGTCTGTGAATAGCATTTAGATTTTGATACAATAATGGAAAAATTATTAAAAATTTTTAGGGGCCCCATACGTGGGAGAGCCATGCTTCGGCACGAATGGGCCGGCTCGACCGGAGAAATATCACGTTCTCACAGAAAACCGGCGTGAAACAGGGCTTGCGATGTGTTTCGCCGAGTGAGTGAGTTTACCGGAGGCCCAATCCCCTACCCAATTCCCTTCCCTACCCTCCCCTATTCCCTTCTCTTCCCATCCCTACCCTCCCCTATTACCCTATTCCCTCTTAAAAAGGCCGGCAACGCACTTGCAGCTCTTCTGATGCTGCGAGTGTCCATGGGCGACGGAAGTTGCTTTCCATCAGGTGACCCGTTTGCTCGTTTGCCCCCTTTATTAAAAAAAAAAAAAAAAAAAAAGGTACAACTAATTATAGATCTATAGATAGGTCTTCAAAAATCATATTGAGGTTTTTAATATCATTTTTTCTAACCTGAATAGTTTGCGAGAGAGACTCTTCCAAAGTGGTAAAATGTGTGTCCCCCCCCCCTCTAACTTCTAAAGTAGGGGCATGATAAGTCTAAAAAAATATATGATGTACTTTACTATAAAAACTACCAACGAAAATTGGTTTGAACGAAATCTAGCAAGTAGTTTTTTTTTAATATTATTATATTAAAAAAATTTTTTTTTTCATCTAACCTATGCGTGTGGGGTATCTATTGATAGATCTTCAAAAATTATATTGAGGTTTCTAATATCATTTTTTTCTAACCTGAATAGTTTGCGAGAGAGACTCTTCCAAAATGGTAAAATGTGTGTCCCCCCCCTCTAACTTCTAAAGTAGGGGCATGATAAGTCTAAAAAAAATATATGATGTACTTTACTATAAAAACTACCAACGAAAATTGGTTTGAACGAAATCTAGCAAGTAGTTTTTTTTATACGTCACAAATGGTAAACTTAATTTAACTTTCATTAAATCAACTGAAATATAAAAATAATCAAAAACCTTTTAATTTCATAAATATAAACCTTACTGCTGCTGCGGAACCCTTCATGGGCGAGTCCAACTCGCACTTGGCCGGTTTTTTAAATTTTATTTGTAAGGAGGTTAGGTGGGATTTCACCAGGCACACTCAAAACTTCGTTTTATAAAACTTAGTTCTCATTGAACGCGTTCACGCGGTGACGTAAATCTCGTTCTGTTTCAAATGGATTTCACAAACTCCTTTGATCGCGATTAATAAATCTAAGTTTACGTAACGTCACGCGATTATTTTACATCTTTTTATTAATTTGGAGCCTTAATATCACGTTCGTTAATATAACAACGAAATAGCAAGAAACAATACATAAACTAACCAAACGCATGTGTCAAAACTGTCATCTTGACATTTCTTTTGTCTATGTTTTTCGTTTCGCCATGACACTACACTGACAGGGCTTGAACGGGTTTTATGACGTTAAACTTCGGACATTGGGCGTTCAGAAGATAAAACTCGTATTTATTGTGAACGCGTTCAGTTTATGTCGGTGAAATGCAATTCGATGTTATAAACGGGTTTATACGTTTAGAACCGGTTGAGTGTGCATTGAACGCGTTCCATTTCTTTGGTGAAATCGCCCCTTAGTAAATATTTACTCACCGAACTGACTTATATACTATAGTTTTCGTTATATTGTTCACTCACCGAACTGACTAGCATACGCGTGCTCGAACAGCATGACCAGGAAGACTGTCTGTACTCGAAGCTGCAGGGGAACTGCTCCAGGAACTGTCGCACGCAGTCCAGGAACAGCGGGAACGTGGGCGCGGCGCGGGGGGCGGAGCTACTTATATACTATAGTTTTCTTTATATTGTTCACTCACCGAACTGACTAGCATACGCGTGCTCGAACAGCGTGACCAGGAAGGACTGTCTGTACTCGAAGCTGCAGGGGAACTGCTCTAGGAACTGTCGCACGTAGTCCAGGAACAGCAGGAACGTGGGCGCGGCACAGGGGGCGGAGCTACTTATATACTATAGTTTTCCTTATATTGTTCATATATGTAATTGATTGTACTGTCGGTTCTTGGTGGAAATTCATTTTAAACACAAATAAAACACAATATTACTTGCACTTTTTCCACTATATTCATTAATTACTACAATTTTTTACTTAAATACGACCGGTTTCGAAATAAATCATCATCAGGTGTAGTTAACTACACGTGGAAAAAGTGCACGTAATATTGTGTTTTATTTGTGTTTATATTGTTCACTCACCGAATTTACTAGCATACGCGTGCTCGAACAGCGTGACTAGGAAGACTGTCTGTACTCGAAGCTGCAGGGGAACTGCTATACTATAGTTTTCTTTATATTGTTCACTCACCGAACTGACTAGCATACGCGTGCTCGAAAAGCGTGACCAGGAAGGACTGTCTGTACTCGAAGCTGCAGGGGAACTGCTATACTATAGTTTTCTTTATATTGTTCACTCACCGAACTGACTAGCATACGCGTGCTCGAACAGCGTGACCAGGAAGACTGTCTGTACTCGAAGCTGCAGGGGAACTGCTCCAGGAACTGTCGCACGCAGTCCAGGAACAGCGGGAAGGTGGGCGCGGCGCGGGGGGCGGAGCTACTTATATACTATAGTTTTCTTTATATTGTTCACTCACCGAACTGACTAGCATACGCGTGCTCGAACAGCATGACCAGGAAGACTGTCTGTACTCGAAGCTGCAGGGGAACTGCTCCAGGAACTGTCGCACGCAGTCCAGGAACAGCGGGAAGGTGGGCGCGGCGCGGGGGGCGGAGCTACTTATATACTATAGTTTTCTTTATATTGTTCACTCACCGAACTGACTAGCATACGCGTGCTCGAACAGCATGACCAGGAAGACTGTCTGTACTCGAAGCTGCAGGGGAACTGCTCCAGGAACTGTCGCACGCAGTCCAGGAACAGCGGGAACGTGGGCGCGGCGCGGGGGGCGGAGCTACTTATATACTAGTTTTCTTTATATTGTTCACTCACCGAACTGACTAGCATACGCGTGCTCGAACAGCGTGACCAGGAAGACTGTCTGTACTCGAAGCTGCAGGGGAACTGCTCCAGGAACTGTCGCACGCAGTCCAGGAACAGCGGGAACGTGGGCGCGGCGCGGGGGGCGGAGCTACTTATATACTATAGTTTTCTTTATATTGTTCACTCACCGAACTGACTAGCATACGCGTGCTCGAACAGCGTGACCAGGAAGACTGTCTGTACTCGAAGCTGCAGGGGAACTGCTCCAGGAACTGTCGCACGCAGTCCAGGAACAGCGGGAACATGGGCGCGGCGCGGGGGGCGGAGCTACTTATATACTATAGTTTTCTTTATATTGTTCACTCACCGAACTGACTAGCATACGCGTGCTCGAACAGCATGACCAGGAAGACTGTCTGTACTCGAAGCTGCAGGGGAACTGCTCCAGGAACTGCCGCACGCAGTCCAGGAACAGCGGGAAGGTGGGCGCGGCGCGGGGGGCGGAGCTACTTATATACTATAGTTTTCTTTATATTGTTCACTCACCGAACTGACTAGCATACGCGTGCTCGAACAGCATGACCAGGAAGACTGTCTGTACTCGAAGCTGCAGGGGAACTGCTCCAGGAACTGTCGCACGCAGTCCAGGAACAGCGGGAACGTGGGCGCGGCGCGGGGGGCGGAGCTACTTATATACTAGTTTTCTTTATATTGTTCACTCACCGAAGTGACTAGCATACGCGTGCTCGAACAGCGAGACCAGGAAGACTGTCTGTACTCGAAGCTGCAGGGGAACTGCTCCAGGAACTGTCGCACGCAGTCCAGGAACAGCGGGAACGTGGGCGCGGCGCGGGGGGCGGAGCTACTTATATACTATAGTTTTCTTTATATTGTTCACTCACCGAACTGACTAGCATACGCGTGCTCGAACAGCGTGACCAGGAAGACTGTCTGTACTCGAAGCTGCAGGGGAACTGCTCCAGGAACTGTCGCACGCAGTCCAGGAACAGCGGGAACATGGGCGCGGCGCGGGGGGCGGAGCTACTTATATACTATAGTTTTCTTTATATTGTTCACTCACCGAACTGACTAGCATACGCGTGCTCGAACAGCGTGACCAGGAAGGACTGTCTGTACTCGAAGCTGCAGGGGAACTGCTCGAGGAACTGTCGCACGCAGTCCAGGAACAGCGGGAAGGTGGGCGCGGCGCGGGGGGCGGAGCCGTACGCGCCCGCACGTAACCGCGTACCGAACGGGTGACCAGCTAGTAACCACTCTCGTTCTATCAGCGCTTGGAGACTGTGGAATGAGTAATAATAATAATAAAGCCTTTTTGTTAATAATAATAAAGCCTTTTTTTGGAATGATTAATATTAACTATAGTTTTATTAATTACTAGTGAAGGCTCTACAGCACCAAACACGTGATAATACGTAGCCTATATTACGTTGACTCGACCTCTTAGTAATATTCAAATTTTGAAGTAAATCCATGCAGTAGTTTTTGAGTTTAGCCCGAACATACATACAGACAAACAGACAAAAAATGTTTTATTATAATAATTATGTAATAAAGACTACTCGTAGCTATAAATTTTATTCCTAAGTTCAACTTAAGTAAGTTGATTAAGGAAATATATGCGGCGCACGCGCGGAGGTTCATAACGTACGGAGACGAGTGCGAAACATAAACTTTTAACAGCACTGTTTAGAAGTTCATTTGTTACCTTCTGAATCACGATAGTGCAGATCATAGAAATTGACTTACACACAAACAAAATGTCTTTTCCATAGTTATATCTCGTTGAGGCACCAGAACTATCTATAAATATAGAGAAATAGCGACGGGTCAAAATATATTTTAGACGGAGGGAACTATCTTCTTACCCACGTATCGTCCTACAGTCCGGGTTCAATAAAATTTGTACTAGAGAGCAGACTAGGAGAGTCGCGTCTTCACCCCGCGTGCCATGTAAGAGCACCGGCTCAGCCTTCTGTAAATGACAAACAAAATATGATTCTGTTATATTTTGTATATTCCATATGATATTGTCAGTATGTTATACAGAGTGTAACTAAGTGATAATACTTTAGGGTGTGTACGTGTTCCTTGTAGAGAGTTCACTGTGAAAGTAGCAGCGCTGAAAGACCAAAAAATTTTTTCACTTTTGTATGGGGAAACTCGTGACGCCGCGCTGGGCCGCTTGCCCATACAAAAGTGAAAAAAAAATTTGGTCTTTCAGCGCTGCTACTTTCACAGTGAACTCTCTACAAGGAACACGTACACACCCTAAAGTATTATCACTTAGTTTTGTTACACACTGTAAGTTGAATAGAGCATCAAAAAACTATTTGGATTGAATCGAAACAAGAAACACGTAATAGGCTCTTTTGGCACTGTAGAGTATAGACTATGGACCATATCATATATATTAATACGCGAGCGAAAAAAGATCTCTTTTGACGAAAAATGCGGAAACGTAAGTGAATGAAATTTTGCACAGTTATAGTTTATATGGTGAAGGAGTGCATCGAGCTAATATTATTTTGAAATTATGCTTTTATCATACATTTTTTAAACAAATAAAACATTACACACACTACAATCTGCAACAAGTGCGTTGCCGGTCTTTTAAGAGGGAATAGGGTAATAGGGGAGGGTAGGGATGGGAAGGAAAGGGAATAGGGGAGGGTAGGGAAGGGAATAGGGTAGGGGATTGGGCCTCCGGTAAACTCACACACGCGGCGAAACACAGCGCAAGCGCTGTTTCACGCCGGTTTTCTGTGAGAACGTGGTATTTCTCCGGTCGAGCCGGCCCATTCGTGACGAAGCATGGCTCTCCCACGTATTTAAAAAAAAAAAGTCCCGCTTTTGTTAGAGCACAAATATATTGTTGCGTTACATTTTTCTATGTGACTTATGATTCTACGACGAAATAAATTAATAATATTAGTAGATGATGCCAGGAACTCGGCCAAAACAGTTATGAGTTTTATCACCATACATTTTTCCGCGACTAGAATTATCGTATGTCCTTTGATCCTTCCCGTTTTTTCAACTAAATGTGGCAGATACTTGGTGTCCAAGTATCTGCCACATTTCGTCAAAATCGGCTCAGCAGTTTAAAGGTGCCCATACACGGGACAATTTGTCGTTTCGATCGATCGTCAAGAAAATCGTCCAATCGATCTTTTGACCATAAAATCGTTTGCGATATTGCCACACACGTACAATTCCTCGTTCGATTTTAACATCGAGGCGACAAATCGTCACGATAATTGTCCCGTGTATGGGCACCTTAAGCATGAAGAGAGAACAGACAGAAAGCCACACTTTCGCACAATATAGTTATAGTTTACATGGTGTATATGCTGCGCGATGATGCAGGCGGTGTGCAGCGAGTTCCGCACTGACTCCGGCCAGCCGCACGACTCCAGCCGGGACACCCACTTGTCGCTGGATATGTCCTCCGACATGCATGCTGGAAAAAATAAGTAATAGCTTAAAAAAAACTAAAAAAAACAACACGCTCTTTTTTCAAAAAAATTAACAGATTATTGAATTTTCATTGGCACGTATGCAAAGTTTCGAATTAATTAGGCTACTGGAGATATGTAAAAAAAAGTGCTCAAAGATTCCGTTACATATGTAAAGCCCAAGCTAATGAAAGCGTGATAAAAACAGAATAAGTACGGGTCAAACTGACTCATAATAGATTCTCAAGGGTCGCAGACATCCCTGGATTTATCAATAGGCGCGGCCTAGGGGGCGGCAGATTTCGTACATGGGACGGCGGAATAACGTTGCCTACACTCATAAAAATTATAAATCCTGCACTGGTTTCAATGACGTCCGGGCTGCAATGACCTGCCTTCGAAGGAAAGAAAAAAGAAACAGGTCAAAGAGTTTTCACATATCGGTACGATATTGGATAGGTATCGTACCGATAAATAAATCACATAGGTCGTAGGTATAAGATGTTTTAATGTGAAACTTGTCAAAAACGATGTAATTATTTTCTCTTATATTGCAGTTTTGGAATGGATTTCAGTGTCGCATATTATTACATTATACATATCTTATAAAATATGTATTATTTTGATGATTATTATTGTATGAGAAGAAAATCATTAACATCAAATCAGCTATCTTCTCTTGGGTAGAATGGAAAAAAAGTAAAGGTAAAAAGGAAGAAAGGTAGCATTTTCAAACTGAGCCCGGTGATTCTTATTTCGTGCAAGATAGTGTTAAAATTACCTTCTATCAGTTTAGAGAAACTCTCCAGAAGTTGTTGCTGGTTGTCAACTTCATCCATCGACCTGTTGAAGATCTTCCATTGTGAATAGTTTGACGCGGTCTCTGTACCGCCACCTAGAAAGAAATAAATTCATTGAATCGACTGATGAACACATATCTATTTCATGTTTGTTGATCATTATTTCCTAATAATGAAATATACATATACAAGGTGTAACAAAACTAAGTGATAATACTTTAGGGTGTGTACATGTTCCTTGTAGAGAGTTCACTGTGAAAGTAGCAGCGCTGAAAGACCAAAATTTTTTTTCACTTTCGTATGGGGAAACTCGTGACGCCGCGCTGGGCCGCTTGCCCATACAAAAGTGAAAAAAAAATGGTCTTTCAGCGCTGCTACTTTCACAGTGAACTCTCTACAAGGAAGATTTTGATTGATTTATATTCAATATTCATTATTACTACCCGTGGGCCGTGGCCCGCATTGGTCAATGGTCGGTAACTCGGTACCGACTACCGCCGCAAAAGCTACGTCTCGCAATTTTTAAATATGTAATATCTTCGAAAATATTCATTTAAATCATATGCTGTAAAGGGCCATAAAGATCTATATTAAATCAATAATGTATTTAAAGTGTTTAATTGAATAAGGATTAATGCCGTATTGGTTAAAATCGCTTCGAAAATTAGCCATTATTTGTCGTTAAAAGTAAATGACAAAAAACTGTTATTGTGGGATATCCATAAGAGATAGACATATATCATCGCGGAGTTTTCTGTAGACCTTTTCATTGTGTACAATACTTAGTACATTATTTTGATAAATCTCGTAGGGTTCAGCCTGCGTTTGCAATGTAAGCGGAAAAAAATGTAATTATTTACGACATCACATTAGAAACCCCAACAATAACAGTATTTTTCCACTATTTAATTAATGTTATTATACTTATAAACCTTCCTCTTGAATCACTCTATCTATTAAAGAAAACCGCATCAAAATCCGTTGCTTAGTTTTAAAGATTAAAGGGAACAAAGGGACATGAGGGAAATAAAAAGCGACTTTGTTTTATAATATGTAGTGATAACAAACTTTCTTACCCTTATTCAACTGCTGTGATATAGAATTTGAACTCCTCAGATCGTAGATGATACCTTTCATGCCCGGGCTGACTATGGAGTTGAGTATCGCCTCGTCTGGTCGGCAGCGGCGGTGCATCAGACCATAAAGCGGTTGTCCAGCTCGTATTAAAACTGCCTAAAATAATTTTCCATAGACACAAAATATGTAGTAGAAGATATGGAGTCAATCTTTCTCTATAGATAGAGAAAGATTGACTTCATATCTTCTACTTAGTGTTGCCAGGTCCGATTTGTTTTCAGTCGGTACATGAGGTCAAGAAAATCGGGATTTAGGGTTGCAGATCGGGACAAACAAAAAAACAAGGTGTTTTTAAATTAGGGTTTAATTTATTGCATTCTATATTAATAGTGCAATCTCAACTCTCTCACTCTTATCCATCGCATTACGCTCTCTCGTTCATGCAATGCGAAGTGTCGTGAAGCTGATGCCATTTTGAATTTGAAATAGTGATGTGATGAGTAAAAAATTAAAAACTACGCACCTACCTACTTAAAAAAAAAATGATTTTCTTTTTCACTTTTTGATTTATCGGGACATTTGGCGTCCCGATTAGGTATAAATCGGGACGCGTCCCCAGACCCTTGAAAATCGGGACGTCCCGCGCAAATCGGGACACCTGGCAACACTACTTCTACTGCAAAACTAAATGTTGCATTTGAACTTGAATTTGAAATATCTATATGTATAATCATTCTGACTACTTTGAAGATTCAGAAGTTTTTTAAAACTATTCATGTCCAATAAACTGAAATGATAAATGAATGATCTATTTGATATCCATACTTGAATGTAAAAGAGAGTGTGATTCCTCTTATTAAGTCATCAACAATTAAGACGAATTTATGTAGATAGTTTAAGCACTCTCAAAGGATACAAGATAGGATTTTTTAGCAAAAAAGTATTATTTTTGTGCAAAAAGCTCTATTTTTATATGTATATATTTTGTACTTACACCATTGTTATGTCTATAAGATAGCACTGGAAACCTGCCGCCTTGCCGGAAAGAAGCTGCCATGGATAAGGTCTCATCATCTATGCTCTTGGGAACAACAACAGCCTTGGAATAAGCAGGACACACTGTATAATGCTGATTCACTCTTGATATCCGCCACTCCTCTGTCGCTAATACTTTCGTAAACTCACCCTCTATACTGAAATAATAATAATTCAAATGTAATATAAGACAAAAACTATGCAGTGGTAAATATCAGTGTACCAATTTTACCACATACTTATAACCACAAGAAAGACTAACCTACCGAATCATTGTATCTAGCTAATAGGTTAATTGATAAATTAAAAAAAGTGTAATATAACATAAAATTTCTAAACTTCGAAGCCATTTATTAACATGAATAAGAAGGTGCAATATTAAAAAAATTACAGATAAAAACTTAGTAGCAGTATATTGGAAATTCTATGAACTAAAGACAATGAAAAAATATATGTAAGGTCAATGTGTGGAAGTCCGGCATACTTTTCTAAAATTAAAGTTTAACATAATTTATTGACTTGAGATTCGCTTTTTAAAGTAACTTGTGTCATTGGAAATTATAGTCTATATATTAATTAGACTTATAATGATCTAAAAATAATCTTAGTTGCAGTATTTTTTTATTAACGTGGTATTTTTTTTAAACTCAGAGTGTAGACGGACTTCCCTTACAGTTTGAGGTAAGTCCGTCTAGCAGCAATATAGCCCTAACTTGTGAAGTAATATGGATGACAACACTTTCTAGCAGAGCCGCAAAACGGCCATTCAAATATGTGTTTAAGGTGTCGGTAATAAGGTTCGCATTCCAGAGAAAATTAAATTTAAATCATTTTAAGGCAAGTCCGTCATATCGTAAGTCTAAGTGGTTGCAAACATTTTCATTAAAATTGTAGCGAATTTTTTGAAAAATTAAACATAAACAAAAATGTTTATTACAAATTCAAAATTATAATAATTAGTGCCGGCAAAATCAACATTTTTGCTTCATTATCATTATAAATAAATAAAATAAAATAAAAATAGTTTTATTTCTGAATATATTTTAAAAAAATGCTTTCAGAATGTTGATACTACATGGTGCTTACCACCGGTGCCTACCATTTATGCGATAAGACATTTTTCAACATACTCCTCTACTTATAATTTTTATCAGCCCCTCTTGGACTTTTGATAGAATGTTCTAGATGCCATTCCAAATTGAATGAGCCCAAAATCATAATTTTCGGTGGTGGATTTCAGGTTTCGAAATGGCACTTGTGAACCAGGCTACAATTAGTATGAAGTCAGTTGTTAACCAAGGCCATTTTAAATTTAGTTGGTTCAAACTTATTAAATATTTTTTTTGCAAAAAACAATCAACATCTAGTAGATCTGGCATCTCTTCATGACATGTATAAATCTGAAACGAATAATTATGTCATTACAAAAAAAAAGGTATTTTTTTGTTTATTATAAAGGGGGCAGACGAGGAAACGGATCTCCTGATAGTAAGTGAACTACAGTCGCCGTTGGACACCTGTATCACCAGGGGAGTCAGTGTCACAACTGCGCTGCCGACTTTTTAAAAAGGAGTACGCTCTTTTCGTGCAGTAAAATTTGGGCAATGCTATGGTCTAGTAGTCCTATTTTTAATGCAAACTATCAATAAATACATGTAGGTTTGAAAAGGTTGACAATATCTGATTCGAGGCAAGACCGGCATATGACGGCCTTTCCTTATGCAATAATATTTCCCTAGATGGACTTTCCAATTATTGCAATTTTAAGTAAGACATAATATGTTGGAGGTGATAATAACCAAATTAAAGCGATATTAACGAATTGAACACCAGTTATAAGTAAAAGGATCACTAAATTACTTACATAATCCAAGAAACTCCAAAAACTTCTTCGTATTTCCACTTTTTTTTAATTTTTTTTGGCAGAGACTTACACTCCGACTCCGAGTACAAAACGGGAAAAAATGGCAGAATGTTTTTTTACGTTTTTTTCGTAACAGGTAGTTAGTAGCGACATGTTTGTTTCTTAGGTCAAACTAACTCTGCAATATTGTTTTATCCACTGAGCCATATGAAACTAGTCGTTCAAATATGGAAGTTATTACCGCTAGAAGGACTTGCCTCCCAGACGGACTTCCACACATTGACCTTATACTCCTAATCACTAATTAAACCATAATATGATTGAAAAAATACCTGTACAATATATGTCCGTTTTCCATAATAGGGTGCATATGTCGATAGAAGAATGGATAGAAGTGACTAGGGTCTTGTATATTAGACAAGTTCTCTAGTGTTTGAGCAACTAGGTGAAGTTCTGTTGTTCCACTTATGTCCAACTGGATTATTCTCAGGTCTTTACATTTGAGGAACAATGAACCACCCTGTACTATACCTCTGCCTTTGTTCTCCTTTTTCTCTATGCTGTCTATGTTTTTGTGCAGTAACTGAAATCAAGAAACAATAAAATTAATATTATGTATTGCACTAGTTCTTTTGCAACTTCAGTCTACAAATGTTTTTACAGCTGTATGTGGTGTTTTAAATATGAAATTGAATATTCTATCAATATAAAAATAAGGTATGTCTGGTATCAAATTTCAATCACCAAAAGTTCATGCTTGTTTCAGTAAAACAGTAAAAAAATGTTTATGGTCTGGCACAGTTTGGAAGGGACCTAAGACTGAGTAGATGTTAGACTTTTTGATTTAATAAATACAATTAAATAAATAAAAATAAACAAACCCATAGTTCTCGGACGCCTTCTTTTCTACAGCTCAAAATAAGATGATGGCCAGTAATACACACTGTACCATCTATGGTGTCGTGGTGAGGGTGTTTTAGAACGACTCCGTCTAATTTATTTATTAAAATTAATTCTATAAACTCCATATTATTTTATTCTATATTAACTTTTCATTTCTATTTTATATCTTCTCTGATTTCCTTTAAACAATTTTGTATGAAAACGTCGCAGTCACTGACAATTGATAAACGTCACGAACGTCACTGAAAATAATGAATGAAACTAGGGATGAAGGTAAGAAAATTATCGATAGTAAAATGTTTGTTGAAGTTATGTCGCTCGCATAAAAATATTAAGTGCTTCAATTTTACCTTAGAATAATTATACCTACACTGTCAGAATTTAAAACTATATATGAAATAAATTATCATTGAGAATAATAATATTATCATTGAGAATTTGAACAGATTTGAACAGAAGGGAATTATTAAGATAGATAGCTCCAAAGACTAGGGAATTATTATGATGCTCACTGCTGAATATCAATGTTATATTAATGTCAAATATTTTATTATAGTGGTACGGTGGTATACGATTTCAGGAGACCCTAATACTTGACCTGGGATGGGTACGGAATCCTAGGATGGCCCAGACGGGCCCCGGACTTTGGGATTTATGCCTGGAAAATTAACCTAGATACTTGTACTATATTCTTATTTCTTACTCTACGTACTAACTTTAGCCCTTATTAATGTAGCGATAGAATTTTAAAGTATCGATAATCGTTTCGAATCTATATCGATATTTTTTCCCGACGCATAACACTAATAAAATTTAAAAAAAGATTATCTGTCAATTTTCCTAGTGACAAATGCTGTTTTCCCAATTTTCATTACTTGGTATTTATTGTTTCGTTGTTGATTATAGACAAAATATTTGGTCTCAAAATTATTGTTATTTTTTATTAAATGCAGCAACACCAAAAACCATTTCGTTTGAAATCTTCGAGATTTGCAAGAAGCCAAGAACCCGGTTAGAGCAGGCAAGCAGATGTTTTCTACAAACATTACATGTGCAAGAAAGAGATAGATGGTCAGGTAAATACGTGAGTGTGACTCATGAGAGCGAATGAAAGGCAGTTATTTGCAAGAAAAGAATAGAAAGACACAATTTGTATGACTCCAGGCTCCATCTACATCGCGAATACGGAAATATTCCGACCACAATTCCGACGTACGAAGTTGGTACGACACAGCGACAGTTGTGTTACAGCAAATAGCAATGTGTTAATTCTTTTATTCGTTGTAATGTTTGGGCCATATTTGCAAGATTATTAACATTTATGGGTACGCTATTGTGTTATATGTGCGACAAAATTAACTATTGAAGGAAAAGTGTGCATTGTGTAATATTCAAACGGCACCTCACGGCTAGGTAAGTTTATGTATGAATTTGTATGATTATATTGAAAGTAGGTAGATGTTCACTAGCTGGCTGATCTTTTCAGCTTGACTAGCGACCGGTTATTGAATTTCTATATTTTCTGTCGCCATCCCATTCATTATTATGAATTAAACTCAATTTATGTAGTGAGCATAATTGACCAGAGTGTGTAACTTATGTTGCTTTGTTTTAAGGTGATGGATGGCAACTCAGAAGTGAACATGGATACAGACGTGTCCTCGACCACAGCGGATGTCCCAGAGATACGGGAGACCAACATGGAGAGCAGCAGTCAAGTGGAAACTGTCATTGTTGTAGAAGAGCTGGATGAAGGGACAGAAAAAGAAATGTCTTCTGCCCTCGCCAAGGAGGCATCTCAGTCTGTGTCAGTTAATGAGGTTGAGTCGTGTTCCAGGACTCCTCCCAATGATGAGGTCTCTACAAACAGTGATAATGCTGCTGAGAAAACTTCAGCTGAGCCCGTGGAATCAAATGTCTCTCCCATGACAGAGGAAGTAGAGAAGACCCCATCAGAGCCAATCCAACCAAAAAATGTTCAAGAGCAGGTGACCAAGTCTTCACCTGTTAAGACCACTTCTCCGGTGAAGACCGTTGAATGTAACACTAAGCCATCCCCAATTAAGACTGTTGAATGTGAAAAAACTGTAGATTCATCTGATAATACTAGCACGGTTGATTCTGTCACAAAAGAAGATGGAAAACCAGATATACCTGAAATTGCAATTGAGAAAAAGTCACCAATAAAAAAGTTAGAAATGGAGGAAATACAGACTACATGCATTGAAATATCTAAAGCTTGCAATGACACCAGTTCCAAGAAGGAGGAAGTATCTGTTGATATTTGTGAGCAGTCAAATGACTCTCAAGTTGATTCGGTTTCTGACGTGTCTGAGAAAGAGCATAATAAAAGCATAAGCAGAGAACTCAAGTCACTAATGAAGTCTGCAAAAGAATCAAAAATCATTAGCGAATGTACCCAGCTCACATCTAAGACTAGGAAATCTAAAGCGGGTCTGGACACCTCCTCAGCTAGCCCGAGTGTCGATTCAGACAAAGTACAAGGACGGCGTAACAGTACTAATTCCCAGATTAGCAACTCCAGTGAGCAATCTGAGAAGACCCCATTGAAACGCTCCATGAGATCACAAAATCCAGAATTTGTGCACAAGGTAAAACAATTTCTTAATTCTGTTACTGGGAAGCATCAGAGGAGTGAATCTGATGATGAGAATTCCGAGGATGTTAAGAAGAAGACTGAACCACCATCACCTAAAAAGAAAAAACAGGTTGATCAGGTAGAAGTGGTAAGTTTTTATGGTTAATAGAACAAATGACATAATTTTCAACAATCAGACATTTCAGTTTCTGGTTTTTCACTCATAAATATTATAATAATCTGATTTAGTAGAATATAATTTCTTAGCTTAGCATAACTGGCATATAAGAATCAAATAAAAGGAAAAAAGCTGACATTGACTTGATAAAAAATGAGGTTATCATGTCATATCAAAATTCTTAATTTGAATATACAAGATATATGAGACATTATGTTATTCTAGGCTATTCCATAATTTATTTATTGACATTAAATAAATGCTATTACTTATGTACAAATTTAAGGCATTCTTAGTTATAACACAGGTAAAATTTCTAGGTTTTCTATATTATTTAATGTCCTGTGTGAAAAAACTCTGTGTATTTAAAACAAAATAACATTTTAGCCTGAAGTCACGGAAGGAAAACCCAGCTTTGACCTGTACTGCTGGCGGTGTCACTGGCAAGTGGAGATGGCTCTCAACGAGAAGGGTCATCCACCAATGTACTGTACCGTCTGCCCCCGCTCCTTCCACTACAAGTGCCTCACCACATCTGAGAGGAACAAAATTGATCAAGACAAGAGTTGGGTGTGCCCGGAATGTATGACTATACTCCAAGCAGAGACTTCAGAGACTAGGTATGGTTTTTTCTATAGTCTATAAACCAGGGGTTCCCAAACTTATTTGTCTACTGCCCACTTTGAGAAAAAAATATGTTTGAGCGCCCCCATTGTTTTAATTTAAAATACATCCCGATGAAATAACCTTCCAAGCCTCTACACCATGTCCCCCCTTTAGACCTTCAGCGCCCACAAGGGGGCGTTATCGCCCACTTTAGGAAAGACTGGTCTAAACCCTGAATGTATGATGTGTGTGTGACAATATTAACTATGAAGTTTTGTGCATTGTCACAATATTTACTCTAATATGAGAATCACAGTTAGTGCAGTAAGATGGTAGTAATTTTTGACTTCTACATTGCCTTGCTACGAGTAACATATTTGAACTTTGCAAATTCGCTTTCATAATATACAGAAAACATAGAATTACACTGCTTATACATCTTTTTTTATTTTAATCTCTATGATCATGTTATTGTGTTTGTCATATTTTAAATACTATCTTTGTGTAAACATTTTATTCACAGTAAATATATAGCCTAAACCTTTTGGCCCACAATAATAAATAAGTGTAGCTGAAATAATTTCTGTTTTCTTGCAATTATTTTGCATAATGTTGTATTTTTGCAAATACTCGTATTCCAGGTCACCGTCAATGAAAAAAATAACAGTTGGTGAATTGCGTGAGCTGCTGCAGCATGCCCTACAAGGAATGATGGAGCTAAAGGGGGTAAAATCTTAAAAATATCCATATTTAATTTAAAACTTTACTTAAGCTTTTTGTGGACGCCATTTTGAAATCGCATCTAAGTTGCTGATAATGTTATGAAATATTATGATTCAATTATAAAACATGTTTAATAATCATTGTTATGAGAGTGTTACATGGGAGAAATTATTGTCAATATTTCTTAGTTGGATAGTTTTATAATATTACAATATTGGTAACAGCTGTAGTTATAACCTATAAAGAAACTATGCGGCTCGCGATCATCCATAACATTCGTGTTGTTTTGAGGAATTACCTATTCATTGTATTTCTCGAATCGTATATGCCTGAAGGAAATAATTCATTTGCAAACGGTGTTGCGGGGGCTAATCTGTATTATTCTAGTATTATGCATCATCACCTACGATCTAGCTGAGAGCATTTCTAGGTCATAACGAGCGTTGCTTTGTCGCATGATATCAAAATATTCATTGATAGTTTGATTCATGTGCGCTATAACACGTATAGGTAAAGAATGCGACACGTTGAATATTCGGCGCTTAGCCGGGAGGAGTGAAATGACCTTGCTATTATCTACAGACGGTTCGCTGTCTCGCTCTAGCATTACCTAATCGATACGCGCGCGTCTCGCGCTGTCTCGCTCTGTGCTAATAATAAATGTGGTACCGCGCATGTTACGTTGTATGCACGGTCGCATACTGACCGGTGTATCACGTTTCGATCTTATGTCCTAGGTAATAAGGTTAATAAATGACACCGGGTTAGTAGGCGTACGTACAACAGGAGCTAATTTGTGTTACATGCAGTAACTTTGAATAAACTATTGTATTTTTTATTTTATTTAAAATAAAAATTACAAGTCGTATTCCTTAGAACAATTTTTGAAATTATTTAACACTTTATTTTCGTTTTATCTTAATTTTTATTTCAAATTTAAATAAATTATAACAAAATTGTGTCGCCGAACCAAAGTTTTGTTCTGAGTTAATGGGAGACAACTCAATAAAAAATTAGCATTTCTAGAAAGTACATATTTTTTACAACTATTGTTTTTCTTTGGCCTCCATTATTATTGTAGTTCAATTACGTTAAGAATTAAACACATATTAGTCGAATGCATACATTCTCAGGTATACCTACAGGTTATTACTAGTTACATAATAGGGGGTAATTAAACCACGGAAAATTTGTTTGGATAATCTGCGAATGCCGTGCATGCAGTTTTGCATGTAGTCAATTAACGAATTCATTGATAAATTTCTAGTAATCCATACTAATATTATAACTGCGAAAGTGTATTTGTCGATCTGTCCGTCTGTCTGTCTGTCCGTCTATCTGTCTGTCTATTCCCTCTTCACGCCCAAACTGCTTACCGATTTTTGCTGAAATTTATATGGATATACCGGAAAAGGACATAAAATATTTTTTATCCCGTAAAATGTACGGTTCCGGCGTGTTAAACGAGTTTTAGCGCAACGGAGTTGCGGGCGTCTTCTAGCTTCTTATATTTGAGGCCATAATATCGTATTGAATGTTTTTATATTAAAAAACAAAGTCGCTTTTTCTCATGTCCCTTTGTTCCCTTTAATCTTTAAAACTACGCAACGGATTTTGATGCGGTTTTCTTTAAAGAGTGATTCAAGAGGAAGGTTTATAAGTATAATAACATTCATTAAATAGTGGAAAAATACCGTTATTGTTGGGGTTTCTAATGTGATGTCGTATATAATTACATTTTTTTCCGCTTACATTGCAAACGCAGGCTGAACCCTACGAGATTTATCAAAATAATTTTCAATCAGCCAAATTGGTTCAGTCGTTCTCGAGCGTTAGCGAGACTAACAATGTTCAATCGATATTTTAGCAGCGATAATAATAATTATACTCTCCTACTAATAAAAATATTAACAGTTAATAATAATACAAGTTTGTTTTGTCTTTGTTTGAAATGTCATATTACGACAGACGAAGACAACTGACTTTATAAGCTGCATAAATATCTTTATTAGATAACTGTATTTTAAAAAGATAAAACCGACTTCAAATTTGTACGTAAAATTGAGAATTAAAACTCCCTATCTCCAAAACTACTGAACCGATTTTGATGAAATTTGCACTACTCCCTAACTTGACCAGTACCTAGTACAACAAAAAAAGAATTACTGAAATCGGAATGGTAGTTTCAGAGATATGCGAACACAAACATAAAAACATACATATATACATACATACATACATGCACTTTTGAAATTTGGCACATTTGTTCAGACGCTGATATAGACTAACATATACGAAAATTGGACAGTTCTGGAAATATTACATACGTACGCGTCGAATTGATAACCTCCTTTTTTGAAGTCGGTTAAAAAAGAAATAGCATTCAATATGTTGCATATTTCCATAGTTTCTTACCATTTATCTACCTTATGGCTGGATTTATTAGTTTGGCTTGTATACCGCGGGATGATAAGCAAATGAATGTAAAGGGCAGCGCGACCGCGCCGCTATTTAAATAAATCGTTACATACATTTGCTTGTCTCGCGGTGTCGCCGCCAAACCGCCAACCGGCCGCTCGTACTCTACCGCCGCATATAAACAGAGGCGGCGTAAGGCGTAGGCGGTGTGGGCGACCGCCCACGGCCTCGCGGTCTAAGGGGCCTCGCGCCCCTTGGACCACGAGGTTATTTTTTAGGATTTACGAGTTATGATACTCAAATATTCATAAATAAAAAGTTTTATAAATAAAAGTTTTGAGTATCTATAAATTCTTTCTCTTAACAAATCCGTCCTCTTGCGTCATCCATCAGGGGGCCTCGCAAGATACATCTTGCCCACATCAAATTTAGGTCTTGCCCCGCCACTGCATATAAATCCAGCCTAATGCCCAGATTCTAAGGTTATTTGACTGATGTTTACCTATCTATTTACTAGCTTACGTAAAAAAAACTCAATCAGCAAAGCTGTTGAACCAATAAACTCCTATATCAATAATGTTATTTTAACCAGTGGCGTAATAATACGATGGCAGGACTGGCAAAATGCCACGGGCCCCCGACCCAATAGGGCTCAGAAATGATTTTATAATATAACGATTTTAGGGCTCCGTCAATTTGCCACGGACCCAGATGGTATACGCCACTGATTTTAACTTCTTCTAAACTGATATACTATAATTTAAAATATAAATAACTTTCACGCACCATGCACTGCATTCTGTTAATAAATGATTTGATTTATTGATTGATACATTTTTCAGGTGGAACCCTTCATGAGTCCCGTCGACCGGGCCGCGTTTCCGGACTACGACAAATACGTGGTTAATCCCATGGACTTGACCGTAATCAAGGATAACGTCGCTGCCGGCGCGTACGGGAGCACGGAGGCGTTCATTGCAGACGTCCAGTGGATACTGCACAATAGCATTATATTCAACACATGTAAGAATGCTGAATGCGTATTTACCACATGTAAGAAATTAGGTACATGGAAGATATTTTATGTATTATTATTGTTTTGTCACTAATATTATGTTTAACGGTATTTTTTGCGTAATGTTTGAGGTTTTTAAGTGAATATTTATGTCAATTTTTGTTTGCGTACCCGGCCCCTAGACGATCAATTGTATTGTGCAATAATACGCTTCAATTTTATTGTACAGTTTATTTGACAATTAATTTGAAGGCGCGCGATGTCAATATCAACCCTAGACGGTCAATAATATTACGCAATAAGTGATATTGCGCAATAAAATTGCTCGTCTAGGGGCCCGCTTAGTTATCTTAAACTAACTTAATAATATAAGTATACGTGGGAGAGCCATGCTTCGGCACGAATGGGCCGGCTCGACCGGAGAAATACCACGTTCTCACAGAAAACCGGCGTGAAACAGCGCTTGCGCTGTGTTTCGCCGAGTGAGTGAGTTTACCGGAGGCCCAATCCCCTACCCTATTCCCTTCCCTACCCTCCCCTATTCCCTTCCCTTCCCATCCCTACCCTCCCCTATTACCCTATTCCCTCTTAAAAGGCCGGCAACGCACTTGCAGCTCTTCTGATGCTGCGAGTGTCCATGGGCGACGGAAGTTGCTTTCTGATGGAAACCCGGGTGACCCGTTTGCCCGTTTGCCCACTTATTTCATAAAAAAAAAATATATTTACTTCATATATTGTTTCTTATATCTGTCGCAGCCAACTGGTTAAAATAGCCGTTCAATCAAACAGCTAGCCCTTTGACTGAACAACGCCATTCAATCACACGGCTATACGTCGTTTAGCCGACTTGTTGACTGCAACGTTCAACACTACAGCTAGACGACGAAAATGAAAAACATATTATTAATCATTATAACCTTCCGTAATTTCTCCTTAAATATTTGTTTAAATTTTGGTTCACTCGCATCACTCGTAAGTCGTATGTGCCCCCATAATTTCTGTCTATCTTTAATAATACTTGTAACGTATATTTACTACTTTCTTTCCGAAAAATATCTTGAAACATCCACAAACACCGGCTAATTGACGCCATATTATAAATAAAATGCACCAAGCACCGCAGTGGTGAGCACTGAACTAATTCAATTAGACGACGGCTTTTGAATCAGCTGTAGTGTTGAACGTTTTGAGCGACTCAAATATTCAATTAAAAAGCTAGACGTGTGATTGAATGGCGTTGTTCAGTCGAAGAGCTAGCTGTTTGATTGAACGGCTATTTTAACCAGTTGGCTGCGACATACCTATAATATTTTAACTTAGTTTCACAGTCTACTCATAATATAATACCTGTTATGTGGCTTATTAGCGTGTTTAGTCTCTCTTGCTTGATAAATATTTGTGTTTCTGCGCACAGAAACAAAACTTTAGAAAATCAAAAAAATAAAATTAATATGGTATTTCACACTTATAAAAATATTATAAAACAGACCCTCGCTAAGTATATATTATTTAATTATAGTAGTTTGAATATTGTTAAATACGAATGAATAATTGATTGTTGAAACTTGAATACGAACAAACAGTTAGCAGACCTTATAAAGTTAATCGATGCGTAAATATTTCTATTAGTAAAGGCCGATATTGTAATCAGTATACTTCAAATCACCATCCATAGTATATTATAAATTCGAAAGAGTGTCCGACTGTCCGTCTGTGACCTCTTCACGCCCAAACCGCTGAACCGATTTTGCTGGGTATGGAGATAGTTTGAGTCCCTGAAGAATGTACGATTTCCGCGCGATAAACGAATTGTGGCGCAACGGAGTTGCGGGCTTCATGTAGTTTAATTATATTTATTATATTAGTTTGATTGTTGAATACGATCAATGCGTAAATATTTCCATTAGTAAGAGCTACTCCCTTGCCCTTGCTATATACAGCAGATATTACATTAATAAGCCAATATTGTAATCAGTACATTTTAAATCACCGTTTATAATAAATAACGCCAATTTCCAGTGCAATCGAAGCTGACGGCGGGCGCGCGGGCGCTGGTACGCGCGTGCCGCGCGGAGATGGGCGAGATCGAGGCGTGCCCGGAGTGCTACGCCGGCGCGCACGCGCGCAGGCCCACGTGGTTCGTGGACGTGTGCTCCACGCCGCACATACTGCTGTGGGCCAAGCTCAAAGGTGAGGAAACCTGTGGCCTGCGCATGCGCACTATTAGCCGGTAGAGCGCGGGCGCTGATACGCAGGTGCCGCGCGGAGATGGGCGAGATCGAGGCGTGTCCGGAGTGCTACGCCGGCACGCACGCCCGCAGATCCACGTGGTTCGTCGACGTGTGCTCCACGCCGCATATACTGCTGTGGGCCAAGCTCAAAGGTATATATGGCTTACGCGAATTTCGGAGAAATTTGAACATTGTACCAGTCTTTTATTCGCGCACGATAATGATGCTATTTCAGTAGCGTAACTGGTGATACGAGATTTAATCTTTTTCCTGCGCTAAAAAGTGATAAGCTTAATAGGTGGTTCCTCTGTGATTCGGATCCATAGTTTAGTAGTACAGCACCACTTTTAAGATGACGGTTTTTTTCACTCTGGAGCTATGATTTGTTACATGTTGTGTAATGTAAGAAAACTGTCTTATTTTTTTGTCTTGAGTTGACAGACTTAAAGACTATTTTGGTATGTGGCCACCAAAACGTCGCCCTAACATGATTTTGTACCATAACTGTTTCTGGAGTATGACATTAAATTTTTTGTATGTTATTGTTTTGCATGTGGCCGAAATTCATTCTGTACCGCCTGCTAAATCGTCGAATCGCCAAATATCTTTGTGTAATATTATGTTGTTTATGTTCAATATTACCTTTTTTCAGGATTTCCATACTGGCCGGCGAAAGGCATGTCAGTCAACAATGCGGGAATGGTCGATGTTCGTTTCTTCGGCGCGCACGACCGTGCCTGGGTGCCGGCTAAAGACTGCTTCCTGTACTCGGAGAAAGATCCCAACAGTTTCAAAGCGAAACGTCAGGATATTATTGATAGTATGCAGGTAAATATAAATAACATTTTAATTTATATAAACACAAACGTATTTGACTATTTATTATTTTTTAATAATATGCCTTTTGCGTAAAAATTGTTGAAAACGTTGGAGTGAGGATGGGAATATTCCATAAAAAGTGTGCAATGCCTGATTTAAGAATATGAAAATTTCCTTTTTAATAATACTTAATAATAGCGAAACCACATTGCGCCGTTGCGTCACATTGTTGACGCTCTAAATTTTAGAGTAAGTATTTTATTATGATATATGCCACAATAATATGTGTTGCGTTTTCGGACGCGGTGTTTTGACGATACGACGGATGATCATCATCATCCTCGTCATCTTGTCGCCGCAACGCAGATGTAGCATGCAATGCGTTTTTTCATAACGAAGACGCAACACACTGCATCGTAATAAAACGTGACGTGTCGAATTTACCTAGGTTTTGGCTTTCCTCTAATAATAATTTGCGGAACATGTGTAGTGTGTATATTTGTTTATTCAAATATTTTTAACTTTATAACGAATGTTACAGGAAGCAGAGGACCACATAAGAAATATCTCGCGGAAGTACGGCAAGTTTGTGTATCCGCCGTTTAAAACGCCGTTCGAGCCGACCATGCTCAATGAACACTTGAAGGCTATGGTAAGTCCAGTTTAAATTATTTTACATTGTTTATCAGAGAAACTGATTCAAGACAGACGTAGTTTGGTCGGGTTGTGTCAAGCGCAGTCGAGAGATAATGACTAACATATGACATAAACTAACCAATTTACGAGGGTGTAAAAATGTATATTATGTGTAAAAATGCAAAAATTTTGTTATATGTATATTTCAGATACCGTCATTTGAGGGCGAGTTAAAAAACTACTATAAGGAGAGAGCTAACACAAGCATAACGGTAACACCTAAGCAGAAGAGAAGGTCTGAATCTAAAAGTTCCAAGAGCTCAAATCATGACGGGTAAAAACAACTCATATTTATTCAACTTGAAACATTTGTTACGTAACTATTTTTGTAAACTCACGACTTCTTTTGTATTTGCAGTGACATGAGCGATAGCGAGGACAGTCAAACTACCAAATCTCGTAAAATGGCCGATGGAGCCGAAATAGCCAAGGAAGAGGAAGATTCTGCTACGGAAAAGTAAGTTTATTGTTTTTTTTTTTAATATTTCGTTTTGCGACTTTCAGGTTGGTAATTACTTTTATGTATTTACAGGGACAACACAATGGAGGTGGACACTCCGAAAAATAAAGAAGAATCGAGAAAACGACGAAGATCCGCTCTCGAGGAAGCCGTTATTACAGTAATGGATACCAGTGCGAATGGCAAAAAGAAACGAGTCGCAAATGAAGGCCAAAAGGATAACCAAAATGAGAGCCTCAATACATCAGTACACACTAGTAAGAACGACAATAAAGACAACAAAAAAGAGGCTAAAGCAAAGAAAACGGAAACCTCATCGAGTAGTAAAGAAGCGAATGAACCTCAAAGTTCAACTGATAAAGTCGATAAGGTAGCTGAAAACAAAACACCGGCTAAAACTGTGATAAAAGTTAGAACAAGTAAGACTAGTACACCTAAAGAGAAGGACGATAAACCCGCTACGCCTAAACAGAAGACTGCAGTAGAAAAACCCGGCACGCCAGACAGTGCCAAGGTATTGAGGATAAGAATCGATAGAGATAAGTCTAAAAATTCTCCCAACAGTAGCCAAACAGGCGAAAAGAGAGTAGACAGAAAAAATAGTGACAAGAAAGATGCACAAACACCAAAGGATAAGAGCAGCGTGAGTAAAAACAAGGAAACGGAACAAAACAAGCCAAACAATGAAAAGACAAAAGATGATGCGAAAGCATCGAAAAAGGTAAGACGCGATCTGATGGTCACGGCAGTATCGTCGAGTCCTAAAAATAACGGACTACCCACCATAAGTAGCGTTCGAAGTCTATCGACAGTACTGAATACGTCAAACACGGCAACTCCTACGACAACCAACGCTAAAACCATAGAGGTAACAATAGAACCTAGAGCCAATTCTAGTATATTCACACCAACTAGCACAGACAGCGTGAAGAATATGAAGGAGGCGGTAAACAAGTTGGAGCAACTTAGGAACGAGAAACAACCGGGCTTCGGCAGGGTGGGCGTACGAGCGTTCGCGCGGATGACGTCACCAGAGAAACCCAAGGACGTTGAAGTGGAAATCAAGACTGAACCGATGGACTTCGACGATGCGGACAGACAGTCCGAGAAGATGGATCTGATGAACGTGTTCCAATTGCGACCAGTGAATCCCGCTCAGAAGTTGAGGGAGGTTAGGATTAATAAACAATCGGCACCACCTAAAGTGGTGAAGCCGCCCGAACCCAAGCCCAAAGCGCGGAAGACTTTCCCCCAGCCGAAGAAGCCGGATGAGGTTCGCTCGGAGTTGAACGGCAAGAACTCCATGGTGTATATCCCCATACAGCCGCCGACTACGCAGGCGCCCGTCAGGCAAGTGAGGCCCGTCGCGGTCAACTCTAGCGCGCCAGTATTGCGCCCGCCCATGCCGACTGCTACGTCTACTGGTGAGTTTATACTATTATAAATAGAATGATTTGCTTATTTCTTAGTGTTTGGATATAAAGTAAAAATCTGCTTAGTATTTCATTTGCGTAACGCTACAAACGGTTTTCTAAAACTTTGACAGAGAAACGAAAATTTGATATTACATTTCATTAAGTAAATGTATGTAATGCAAGATTGGCTAATAACCAGCGCAAATTAAAACAATTGTTCGTTTCATAGCTACAATATTTATAATATTTATGCTAACATCACTATAACACTGGTCTTGTGGCTAACTTCACTTTATAATTTCAGTGACTAACACAGTTGTTCCCCCGATGCCGGTGGTGACGTCATCCGCCACGAACCCCACGCCTACTCCAGTCGTGGTGACGAAGAGCAACTTGCCAGTGGGTCAGCTGCCCACCGTCCATACTGTTCCTTACATAACTTCGCTCAATGGACAGTGCTACTTCAGCCTGCAACCGATCATGTCGGTGGGAGGAGTCGATGTAAGTTTGTAACTTGTCTTTATCGGTTGTATCTTGTTTATTATCTCCATGAAATTAATTGGTGCCAATAAGATTAAAAAATTTGTTATTGTTTGTTTGACTTAACTGCTTAGCATCGAGAGATTTGAGAGTTAACTTTTGCACTTGTACTTACAAAGTTTCCTCTTACAAAGCGACCAGGCAGTTAAAGGTGATCGCACATTTGTCCGCACCGTACGCGCCGTATTTCGTGACGTCATTTCATACAACGAATTCTGGGATGCGGCGCGTACGGTGCGGACAAATGTGCGATCTGCTTTATAGAGCCGTCAAATCATATTGTGCACGCGCATATACATTTAAATACGTAGTTCAAACACTGCAATATAGGGTAAATATTTTTAAATTTTAGTTGAGGTGGGTCCTTTGGTCGTGACCATGACACAACCAATTTAAGTAGGTTTTCAAATTACGTAATCGATAAAGCTATAAAACATAATATGATAAGGAATACGTATGACATTTATATGAAACCTACCTTTTTTAATGTAATTTTCGCCTCAATGTCTTATTATATCTCATCACCATTTGCAGAACCCGACGGGTGCGGTGGTGGGGGAAGTCCCTGTGCCGAGCGTGGCGCCGCCAATGCCGGTGCTGCAGCCGTCCGCACCGTCAGCGACGGCCGCGCCGCCCGTACTCAACGGCACCATTGAGCCTGATAAGGTAGGGCGTCCTAGTAACTATAATAGTCAGTAAAAACCATGATATATGTCAATGGTTCTTCGTGATTATACCAATTGTTTAGTGGATACTGAATGCTGGTCTCGATTGAAACACGTTTACATTAATGTAGTGCCGACCAGCGTGGAAATACAGCGATTTCGTCCATTGATTTCTTAGATACATACCCACAATAGAATAAATATGCCTTTAGCCGAAAAATATATAGCTACTTGCCAGATTAACAATTCAGTTTCACAGGTCATAATATTATGACATGTTTCTGCAATTCGAAAAGTGGTATCCTGAGTTTATCGGCTGATTAAGCTGCGCGTCCACCGGGTCGGAATCGGAGCGTACGGTGCGGGCGGAGCGTCGTCATTTATAATTTGTCAGGTGCAGAAATGACGTTCCAGTGCACGCCGTACCATAGAAATCAATATAAAACAACAAATCCGTCCGCTACCGGTCCGGTGGACGCGCACCTTAGTGTCTAAACACACTAGGCCGAAAATACGCGGCCGAAGTTCGGGATGATTACGTCAGCAACGCGCTACGCATACAATATAACGCGACGTAATTTCGGCATGGTGTGTCATCGGTAATTTAAAATACATTGCAAGCGTAATTATGCCGAACTTCGGCCGCGTATTTTCGGCCTAGTGTGTTTAGACACTTAAATATGTTCATTATTTCACAAATATATTTGACAAGTGTATAACCATATTTCAGTTACCCGAGCAGTCATCAGAGTTGCCCCGCCTGCAGCAGCGGCCGGGGTACGTGAACCCGCTGGACGCGAACGCGCCGACGACCCTGCCCACGCCCTCCCTCGCCGGACCCATCACCACCAAGTTGAACCAGCACGCCACCAAGGTTAGAGCGGTTAGAGCTTCAGTAATAGCCAAGCCATCAGAAAAATCGATTTGTGGGTTGTTACTAGATGGCGGGCCTAAGATGCTTGGTGGTTACGTTAAGTTTAGTCGATATTTTTCGTTGGCTGGGTTTGATGTAACACGACCAATTTGCGTTGGTCCGCTATATGCCGATGAATAAATTTCTGTGATATTACATACAGTATAAAACTTTTGTATAGATAACTGAAATCGCTTGCGCAAAAATGAAAGGAGTCGCAGTGATACATTTTTAGTTCAGTTTATCTTGATAGGCTTGTTTTTGGTCGATCGCGATCAGACCTCGTCACTTTATTGGCAGCTATTGTATTGTATTAATATAATATACTCTACGCGCTGATAGCCTCCTCTATTTACGCCATCCGATCTTAAAGAAAAGACGCCCTATGCAAAGCTAACTATTCCACCATTTTATTTACAGATGACGAATTTCTTCAGAACGCTCCTAGAGGAGACGATAGAGAAGTGGGACGATCCCACGGCGCAGCTCACCGCGGTCAAGATGCAACTCGAGACGCTCAAGTGGAGGAGCCAGCAGGAGGCTAAAGAGATGAAGCATAATTTTGGTAAGAATTAGTAATAACATAATGAGTAATGCTTTAAAAGAATCAAATGGCCGTAAGGAATGATAATTATGTATTCAGGGGCTAATTATGTTTTTAATAGGGGTGTAGACTATTTTTAGGAAATATATTTATTTTACAGATGTACATTTGTTACACCTGAAAATATATTTAAAAAATAAATACACTCTTATATCAATTTAAAAAAAAACACTTATTGAATTTCGTTTTAAAATTTCCCGCTAATGCGCTAAAGTTCATCATGGCGTCGCTATGACGTCACGGTCCTCCAAACAACAAAAATCTTTGTATTGGTTTGACATCGAAATGTCACTGTCACACACAATGTTTTGGAGATCGTGACGTCACATCCTGTCATGGCTGTTTGCGATCACGTGACATTACGGATTAAATATTTACTTTTTAATAAATAAAATTAAAAAATATTATAAAGTTTATGGGTTAAAATATGTCATTTTCGGTAATTACACATACAAACTCTCAAAAAAAATAATTTGTATTATATTTCGTTTACTGTCTACACCCCTATTGTACGAGTTTTTGGTAGTATTCCAATTGTCACATCTTATGCATGCGTTATGCGTTGCCATGTTGACAATACTATGTGTTATTAATTATTATACTGTAGATTTGCGAATCGGCCAACGTCAATTTTTCTTACCCTAAATTATAATGTGGCATACTAAACAGTTCTAAATCTCGCTATCTAATTTTCTGAAATCAATGTGACTTAGGTAATAGTTATACAACCTCGTAACCTGGCTCGTAACTCTGGCTCTCGAACATAATATAGCAAAATAATATAGCAAAGCAGCTTGTTTATAAACATAGGTGTAGGATATAGATATCATATGACCGAATACAGATAAATAATTAACTTATTGACTGTATAACTTTTAGATCTAACAGTGTCGGAGATGCGAGGCGCGTTCGAGAAGGAGAAGGCGCGCGCGGTGGCGGAGGCGTGGCGGTCCGCGCAGCTGGAGATGGAGGCCGCGCTCAAGGCCGCCAAGTCCAAACAATGGTGAGATTTAAATATAAAAGCCGAGCTCAAATGAATGTAGTAACGTGTAAACGTAGTTTGTTTACTTTTCACGCCCAAACCGCTATGCCCGACCGAGCATGCTATCTCGCTAAGAAGATTTTCCTTTGCGGCCTCCACGCATTATTTCCATGATACTATTGTGTTTAGTTAAGAATTTTGTAATTTTTTAGGCCGACAACGCACCTGCAGCTCTTTTAATGTTGCTAGTGTCCATGGGCGACGGTAGTTGCTTTCCATCAGGTGACCCGTTTGCTCGTTTGCCCCCATTTTCTATAAAAATAAAAATGATATTCCAGGTGCGCGAACTGCATGCAGGAGGCTCAGTTCTACTGCTGCTGGAACACGTCGTACTGCGACTACCCGTGCCAGCGCGCGCACTGGGTGCAGCATCACACCGTCTGCGCGCAGGACCGGACACAGGTGAGATATAATAGCTGGTCAATAATTGGCCGTGTTTGCTAGCGTAATTTTT
The DNA here is from genome assembly GCA_905187585.1 of Cyaniris semiargus. NCBI lineage: Eukaryota > Metazoa > Arthropoda > Insecta > Lepidoptera > Lycaenidae > Cyaniris > Cyaniris semiargus. Next base: position 5,897,585 of record LR994554.1, on the reverse strand, counting down.
GCCGAATGCGCGCGCACAATTTTTATTGCGCATGTCAAAACTATGACATGGCAAAGCCACAAGCGAATTATATTTGGTTACATGTCGAGTTGCATTGCCATGACCTGACATGATTTTGACTTGGGCAATAAAAGATTTACGCGATAAAAGAGACGAACACGACTATAAATCTGACATTGGCTGGTATGTGAATGATGAACGCATGCGTCAAACTAAATTTTATTATTGCGCATGTGCAATGATAAAAATTTGTTTGACGCATTTTGAGTTTGACTCTGATATATCGTCGGTGGCCAAATTATTATACTCACTTGAAAAAAATCCATTTTTGTGTCTCATAACTCATAGGCTGCCTTCACATTATGTCGCGGGTACCGCCGCAGCCGCGCGACTCGCTTTAGTATGGAAGTCGCGCGGCTGCGGCGGTACCCGCGACATAATGTGAAGGCAGCCTTAAGTTATAAGGTAACATTATTATTTTTTAGCCTTAATGGTAAGGTGTAGAGTCATGCGTAATTATTATGCAGCCCAGGTGCCGTCTGGCTACTATTCAGCCATCTGGGAATGAAGATGGGTTTTTAAAACTCTCATTTGATGCATGGTTCCTTCAGCGAAATGTGGTCGACCATTCTCCTTTGAAGTAATCTCGCCCCATTTCGTAACCGACAAAGGAGGTTTCACTCGTTCAACAACACAGCTTTTATCAAAATTTTCAAGTCGCCTGCGGTGAACAAACTGGGAATTTTCCTGGAGGATCTGAATCAATTGAGTCACGCATTTAACTTCATAATTAAAAAAAAAAAACCCCCGCCAAACAACTTTAAAAAGTAATGAAATAATACTGCCTTTATGTTCAAATAATTCCTTAGTGTAAAGTAATATTTTAGTCCATAATTGTTGTCACGGTGTGTCGGGGGACCGCCAAGTAAAATAAAACCTACAACCGCTAAGACGCTAATTATCTCGATACTAAACTATTGTGAAATCAAACATCTACATTAGCGGTCCCCCGACACACCTTGACAACAATTATAGACTAAAATATTACTTTATACTTAGGAATTATTTGAACATAAAGGCAGTAAATATTATTTCATTACTTTTTAAGTTGTTTGGCGGGGTTTTTTTTAAATTTCTTAATTTAATTTTATTTCATGCTTTTTAAACTTGTGTTGGTTTTAGTGCAGAATAATTCCTATCAACAGGATCATATTCCTATGATTACCAAGTCAATGTCCTTTTCGATGAGGCCGTTAATATGAGACCTTCAAACATGAAACCTCCACTTTGGGTTCATACGAAGATCGGCTCCTATAGAATTTAGGTGATGCTGCAGTAGCAGCATGTAAATATTTACTGTTTATCTACGTCTTACTGGTTTTCACGACACGAAACCTCTGCTCTAAGTTGGCGAGGAGTTGGGTATCCTATTAATTACCAGTTGATGCTGCAGCACCAGGTCAACTTTCCATTAATGTGTATACGTATAATGTTTATTCACAAATGTCACGAACTAGAATTAAAATATTAAACCCATCAAACGACTGCAAGTTGCTATAACGGCCTTTCATGAACCAGATAAACCCTGATTTTCTAGCACTGAGCAGGTTGATGATGATAAATTATAGCTTAGAACACTCTCGATCATGTCAGCTTTCAAACAAAAAAAAACTAGATCAAAATCGGTCCACCCGTTTGGATGCTACGATGCCACAGACAGACAGACACGTCAAATTTATAACACCCCTCTTTTTGTCGGGGGTTATAAAAATGCAATTAAAATAACTTGTTTTCCTCCTTCCAGTATTCCTCAGTCCAGTGTTTTTACATTTTAGCAAACGCCAATCGCATTAGCACGCATAGTCTGAGTAAACTTTGGTTTTTCGAAGGACGGCAACAACTGAAATTAAGTTTCTTCTGTTTCGCCTTAATATTCTGTTAGATAAAGCTACGCCAGCATCATCTAACAAAACTTTTATGACTTTTAGGGGTTTTTTTTGTTCTCATCAGTAAAACGCCTTGTTTCCTCTGCTGTTCAAGCAGTCGAAAGACGTTTTCTACCACATTAAGGGCACCTTCTCCCTAAATTAGCAGGTCGATGTCTGTCAGTGCGAATATCGACGTAAATTACATTAAAATAACATTCATATCAGCGCGCCTTGTACGGTGGCGGTCACGACGCTCGCCGCGTCCATGATAGGGCGAAATAGGAGAAAAAACCTTTTTACTTAGATAAAAAATATTATAACTAAACATGTATCCAATCATTTCCCTGTAAAATTTTTATAGTAATCGAACTGTCCAAATTATTTTTTGATTGAGTCCTATAAAACTCAAAATGTTTTTAAAATCGAGGTTGTTTCGGATTTTTTTTATCGAGTAAAATTATCTGTATTGTGTTTCTAACCAAAAAAGTCACTAGTTAAAAGATGTATCTATACATGTATATATTTTTCAGTTTTTTTTTATTTTTTTTTTAAATTAAAATTACTTACTTTAAAAATTACTCATTCTAGAATTTGGAAGAAGGTGCCCTTAATCAAGTTGCTATGGTGACAAAGATTTTTTTTAGGTCCACCACTTTTTTATATTTCAAAGTGTAGACTGTGAAACGCCTGCTAATTTCGAAATTTCTCTCTGGATATGATTGGTATGACTAATTCATCTAAATTTAAATTTTCAATTTCTTTCTAGCTGAAATCTCTGAATTCTTTTTCATCTTTCATTATTTAAGCTTAAAATTACATTATTAATACAAAAAATAACCAAGAAACATTAGAAACATTTGTTACTACGTAGGTTAATACTACCTTTTGTTTATAAATTATAATAAAACGGATAAGACTTAGGTATTATGGTTTTTATAACAGTTTTCACGCTAAATACATTTTTAGCACCTTTGTCTATCTCCCTATTACACGCACTAAACACAGGAAATTATTGCTAAAGTGAATGTCGTGTTAAATGGTGTTACTAAATACTATCACAAAATTATTATTGAATAAAATGTTACTGACTCACAAAATGTAGAAAACAGCATAAAGTAACAAAAAATAAATAAAAATAGTAAAACAAACAACACTAAATGGCTAAACAATCAACCAATACGAATCTACGTAAAAATCTTACACTGAGTATAATAATTTGGCCACCCACAGTATACTCGCAGTTGTTGATTGGTAAAGGTTTTGACGTAACACCTCCATCGTGGGTATCGCAGACACAATATATTTTCAATTGTTATGCGGCAGCCGGCTGCCGCTTGGGGATTGATGGGTTAAGTAATTAATGTTCCACTCTGAGTGCGGCTGTTAGTTAAATACGACATTTTGGGTTCAACTTGCTCGATTGCTTAATCGAGTCAGTGCTACCAAAAGCCTCAAAGGGAAAGTATGAATGATTTATATATATTTTCAGGAAAACAACAATAGCAGTAACTCAAATACACTAGATAAAAGACTGTCGGCACCAGAAAATATACCCGTAAGTATTTGTTTTGAAACTAACAACTTTACTTATCTATCTTATTATAAATAATATTAGTTTGACTTTTTGGACTGTCCAACAATTTGGATTTCCATAAATTACGTGAGGTATTTGGTCCACCTCGCTTCGTCTAACTAAATCTTACAGATTTTTTATCACAGGGCTAAAAAAATCACAAAAAATCTCAAGCAATAATTTATACCTCTACTATAAAATACTAGTACCTATAGACGCATCATAAGGCGAATCACAAGAAATATAATATACAAGATGTAACAAAACAAAGTGATAACACTTTAGGGTGTGTTTGAGTCCCTTGTTACATATAGTTGACTGTGCGAGTAGCAGCGTTGAAAGAGCAATTTTTTTTTCACTTTTGTATGGGGAAACTCCTGACGCTGGGGCGCTTGCCCATACAAAACAAAAAAAAAATTGCTCCTTTAGCGCTGCTACTTTCGCAGTGAACCCTATATAAGGTAGTGTATACACATCAAATCACAAAGAATTATCACTTAGTTTTGTTACACCCTGTATAAGATTGCACAAGATATAAAAAAAAAATTGCAGGCGTTACAGAGGAACACTCCCGCGCCGACGCTGACAGTGGGCGGGAAGGTGGTTCGGGTGCAGGGCAAGGACCAGCCCGGTCCGCTCTCCTCCAAGTCATCCATCATAGGTAAATTTCTCTCTAAAGGCGAGACTGCACTAAGCGACACAAGCTGCAGCGGAGCGACGCGACTTCACGTTCCATAGTACTGACGTTTTGTGTCGCGAATCCCACCATAGAACGACCTTCACCGAGCTGGTTAATGGATGAAAAGTATTTTATATTTAATTACGTATGTCAATAAATGTATTGCAAGTGGGTTGCCTAACCTAACCTAACCTAATCACGGTAAAAAATAAGTGTTCCCAAAATTTCAGCTTGATAGCATTTGTATTTTTTTTTTTGTTATGCGCCTTCAAAGTTGGATAATCAAGTCGATTTTTTTTTTCAATTAAATTTCTTAATATTTGTATACCATTCGATAACATATGCAATTAAAAGCAACTTTTGTTATGAAACCACTTTCATAAACGCAATATTTAATATACCTACCGAACAAAGTCCTCTCCCGATGCGTGCAAACTACGAAAGAGTGACGTCATTCTTTCGTAGCACTTTGTAAGGAGCCTTTCGGGCAGGTCTATTTAATGAGATGTTTGAATTGTCATATCTTGGTGAATTTTTAAGCTATCGGAGTCATTCTTTCAGCGATGTTTCTATTTTTTAAGGGTCTTTCAATTACCAATAAGAAAAAAAAATTGTCATCGTGCCTATTATTTAAAATGAAATTAAACAAATTGGTACTGGTGTTTTTCCAGTGGGCGTGATGGACGACAAGAACGGTATGCCGGGGATGAAGTGTGTGGGCACGTACAAGGCGGGCCCCACGCAGGTGCCCCCGCTCATACTCAACAACCAGGTACACATTGATAATATTATTATTATATGTCTGTCTGTCTCGTCTATAATCTATTACCTCTATTTTTTCCTTAGTATCGAGATACTTTGGATGCAATTTAGTTGCGCTGAAATAAATTTTAGTGCAACTAAATTGCGGGTCTTTGTTGTGTAACTTTGTTCTGTCTCATCTAAAATTAATGTTCTGTTAAAATCTACTATACATTAAAATATTGTAAATCCCAATTTTAATATCAATGCTAAGATGTGTGCCTTATCAAGTCTTGGCGAATCTCCATTTTAACACGCTTTTATAATTACTTTTAGATGAACAACGAGGAAGGCGCGCAGAAAAAGGTGATGACGTCGGGCGGCTACCTCATAGTAGGGTCGGGCAACAACGCGCCGCTAGTCACGCCGCGCCGCACACAGACGATACAGTACTTTCAATAGCTAGCGCCTGCGGTCGTCAAGGCTGCTGACATAAAAACAGAGTGAAAGTGTGTGAGTGCGTCGAGATCGAAGTCTGCCTGATGCAATCTTAGTATGCCAAATGCGAAATGGAAACACTGACAGATAGGATCAAAATAAGATCTCCTTTATCAATCTCATATTAATACTTTGTGTATTATTCCAAAAAGGAATAAAGAAACCATAGATATGCTAAGCGCGCTGAACGTGACAGCTTAAGCCTAGTGGTTTTACGTGACTTATAATAAAGCCGCCAATCCACCGCAGCGCACGGAGAGACTACGCACGTGCGTCAAGCTTCGCTTTGTAAGAAAATATATGTGACTGTGTCCACTGCAACCCACGGACACGCTACGCACGAATTGACACACGTAGCTTGCTCGAATACGGTGCACACGTAGCTCAACGCTGGCCACGCTACGCATGCTGTGCACGGGATACACGTAAGCGTGTACATAGTATTCAAAACTGTGGTGCGCTACAGTTGTACATAGTCGTGGCCGTGTGCATAGCGTGTGCTGCAGTGGAAACGTCGACCCACGTAGTCAAACTAATAAATCCGTGCGCCGCGCCGCGTGGCCGTGCACAGCGTGCGCCGCGGTGGAATGGCGGCTTAAGACTTGCAATAGAGTTGTGTGCTGCAACTTGCAAGGATCGCAATTAGCACTATTTTGCATCCACAGATAGGTTTATAATTTAGAAATATGAGTTCATGTATCGAATATTGTTTTTTAATCATTGCATCCCAAAACTTCTGTGAGTTATGTTTTAACTTCACTAACATACATAATGTTCGAGACTTGTACAGTATTAATATTGAAAACTATTGTTTACGTAGCATTACGTAAATTTTACCTTTATTTTGCATTTTAATACTTTGCAACTTATTTGATTGTGTCTTCCAACAAGTAACGAAGAACGCAGTTGAGCAATAATAATGTTAACTGCAAAATGTACATAATACTTTAAGCAACGCCTATCCTAAAAGTAGCATGTAGTCAAAGTTCTCTGTTCTAGTTTCGGATAGAAAATAAATTAATGACACATTTTACACTATTCATTGACAACCAAATATAATCTTATAGATCAGTTAACTAAAGCTGGCACGTTCACAGTACTCACACTTATGCAATTTCACCATACAGTATGTTTAAAAATATATATGTTTGCATCATGATAGATTATTATTCAATAACCCAAATTATATTCTACTTATTTTGTACAACTTTAAAAAGGTTATAAATCAGAGGTACTCAACCTTTTCTTATACGGGTCACAAACACCTTGGTCTTGGAGTCGCGGGCCGCAAAAAAAAATTTAGGGCTAAAAAATAACGTTCTTAAAAATAACGGTTTTTAAGTGGAAAATGTTTGCATAACTTTCACGACGACTGCACTGTTTCACCAGTGGGCGTAAATTTCAAAATGGTTTAACTTCACGCGGGCTACTGATAAATAATCCCGGCGGGCCGCAGGTTGAGTATAGCTATTATAAATGAATAGTATTGTGTTCTACCAGTATGGTAGTTTTTATTATGAATTCTTATGATCATTGATCACGGTAAGAAAAAGGTGTTCACTATTTTTGTTAGTTGTTTTTGCTTTGGTTATCAGTATGTGTTGTATATTGTAATAAAGCAAAAGTAATAGAAGTGTAATGAAACATTAATAAAGCTTCGCCAAAACCTACGGGCTACGTGACCAAAGCGACTGCGAAGCGGGAGCGTCTGCAACGCGGGACGTTCGCGTCGGCAGAGCGGGAATAATCTACGATTTCGCACCGTAGTAGCGCAAGTGTGCACACCAGTTTCGCGTTGCAGACGCTCCCGTCCCGCGTCCCTGACGCGTAGGTTTGGCCGAAGCCTTACACAATATTATTTTCTTACTAGTAGTGTATTGGATAGTGTTGTTACATGAAACCATTCTTACATGTTTAGATCACTTACTCAAATGTTGCATTAAGACTGTTACTGTTAAGTTGTAAATAATGTTAGTTCTCGAAATACAGATTTCATTTTGAAACAGGTAATTCACGTCTTACGGCCTGTCTACATCTCCACGTCACGACGTCGTTAACGTGGACCGGTGCGGTAACGCGGTAACGTGGCACGGTACGTTGACGTGACGTGAAAATTTACGTCAACGTAACGTGAGAATGCACGTCACGGTGTAGCAATATTTTACGTCTTTTTCTTTTCTTACATCTCTCTCTCCGTCTTCTTAACAATAGCAGAAGCAGAATACTATATAATAATTCAAATTCAAATTCTTTATTAAGCATACAATAATATACAATAGTATAAAAGCTAGGTAGCGTACATCACGTCGTCTAATCCCATGATAAGTAAAAACTTGGGTTATGGCAATCAGACAACGGATGCACGCCGAACAATTTTATCCTAATATATATTATTTACACATTCACACACACAATCACACTACACTTTATCACGTAAAGTCTTTTTCGGCGACGTGATGCGCGCTTCGTTCGGGAGCCTCCCCCGGAACCTCCGGTAAACTACACCGGCGGGCCAGAACTCCTCCACCTCGAAGATGGATAAAACTTGAGTCGGCACTCTCACCACAAATGAACTGGAATTCACTTTGTGGCGAGAGTGCAGACGCTCCACCCTCAAGGTGTAGGTGGTCTTCTCTCTAAGAAGTGAAGAATGTAGCAGTTTTACAAGGCACGGTGACGTACAATGTTGCTACATTGTGACGTGCATTTTTACGTTACGTTGACGTGAATTTTCACGTCACGACAACGTACCGTGCCACGTTGCCGCACCGTTCCACGTTGACGACGACGTGTCGTGGAGATGTGGACAGACCCTTAGGGAATCTACATAATGTCTAAACTCTTAAGTGACAATGATTCTGCTTGTAGTCATCGTAAAGATGTCTCTTGTTTTAAACGTCACATTGTTAGTGCTTGCAGATAGAGATGATGCTCTACAAACTTACAATTTATTTCCATAAGTTGATTCCTAGTTTTAAAATATTCCCAGCATAATATGCTTTAATCTTATATTTTTTCTCCTTTTTTTATCTTGTGCCAGCAATATTACATGGGGTATCCCGAACCTAAAACTGTTTTATATAAGCAAATTCCCTCAACCATGTATATTGTATGAATAAAATTATTATACAAATTATGTTTCAAAATGCGAAGTCTCAAAACGCTCATCATTGTTTTAAAAATATATGTCTATTAATTATCTAATAACTGGCTTGTGAAATACTTTTTTATTTGTTGGTACACCGCAAATTGCGCGATTTTTATAATGTTAAAAATTGTTTCATAAAAAATTATACATGTAAATATAAGTACTACTGTATTTTGCTGCCTATGAAAATTGTATCAAGTGATATTATGTTGTATGAGGATTAATAGTATTAGTTGTAAATATTTTATATTTTAAGGAATAAGTACGAAAGAAGAAAACGAAAATTGTAAATTGACTAAATAACGAGAAAATCCATAGTAATAAACAGACAACTAAGAACTCAAATTGTGTAAAAATTGTGCTTTCCAAATTATGATGTTCATGGGCGTACCCAGGGAGGGGGACAGCTGCCCCCGCCTGGATCATGTTGACGTCCTTACTAAGTATCTTATCTAGTACTTTTATCTATAAAAATTAAAAATTAAGAATACGAATTTTTGCCATTTGTTTGCAATACAATATTTTTACAACTAAAAATAATTATTAAATTTTTTATTCTTTATAAACACCTAGCTTATAAAAAATCTGATTTGCCCCCCTCTGGCTTCTGACCTGGGTACGCCCATGCTGATGTTAGAAGGTACTCTATTCTGAAATATTTTTTGTGATTCGTCAAAAGATTTGCATTTGCTTAGCTTGTAAATATTACATCATAATATGTCTCCATTCAGTAAAGAAAGCAATACAATAATGACTTTTAAAAGATACGCTTTTTTTACATCCTAGTGTTTATTTTCTAGGAAATAGGAAACGATAAGTTTATTTCCAATATTAAAACTCTCTCCGTATAAGTTATTTTTCTTGTTTTCCTAACTTCCTAAACAAAAAGTTTCCTCTTGCACAAGTAAATATTATACTTGCTAATCAATCTTGGTACTTGAGGTAAAAAATAAGAGTTGTATGGTGGTTACATTTCTACATCATGACGATTGATACATTATAAACATTTTAATAAAATAAAACCTCAAAATTATAAGTCAATACGTATAATGATTTAGTACAAAGCCTAAACAGTATTGATCATATTGTTACATACAAGGTGTAACAAAAGTAAGTGATAATACTTTAGGGTGTGTATCCCCTGTATTGAGTTCACTGTGTGAAAGTAGCAGCACTGAAAGAGTTAATTTGTTTTTAACTTTTGTATGGGAAAATTTCTGACCCAGAGGCACTTGCCCATACAAATCACAAAATAAAAATTTGCTCTTCCAACGCTGCTACTTTCACAGCGAACTATATAAGGGACATATACAATATACATACCCTAAAGTATTATTACTTAGTTTTGTTACACTCTGTATAACACTTAATTGGTACACATCAAAACAAGTCATTAGGAGATGCAGCATTTTTTTTTTTTTTTTTTTTATGAAATAAGGGGGCAAACGAGCAAACGGGTCACCTGATGGAAAGCAACTTCCGTCGCCCATGGACACTCGCAGCATCAGAAGAGCTGCAGGTGCGTTGCCGGCCTTGCCGGAGGGAATAGGGTAATAGGGGAGGGTAGGGATGGGAAGAGAAGGGAATAGGGGAGGGAAAGAAAGGGAATAGGGTAGGGGATTGGGCCTCCGGTAAACTCACTCACTCGGCGAAACACAGCGCAAGCGCTGTTTCACGCCGGTTTTCTGTGAGAACGTGGTATTTCTCCGGTCGAGCCGGCCCATTCGTGCCGAAGCATGGCTCTCCCACGTAAAAGGCTATGCATATTTGCCTTGCACCCTTCACTTACACCTTATTTTGTTTCAGTGTGACTGATCCTTAGTTTATCAATCATCTATTTCTTTTAGTTTTACTTTAAGTGTAATTAAAACAATGATCCTCTTTGCAATTCACTGGGCCAAAATTCAGAACAAAACATAATTTATAGATTTAATTATAATGAAATAAATTACTAATTATTTAATTAAAAAAAGGCCAGCAACTGATTTTTTACCTTTAAAAAGAAAAAACTTAAATAACTTGCTTTTGGGTAATTTCAACAATTTTCTCTTGATAACATAATATTTAAAGGCAACACTCATAGATTGTACATGGCAGCACCAGCCTTTGCCAGTTGGTCTGCCATTTCATTGCCATGTATGCCCTGATGGGCTTCTACGTAGTTCCACTTAATCTGCAACTTATTTTGTAAGCTATCTAATTCTTTAAAATCTACTTCATTTTTAACAGGCTCCCCTGATTTTAACTTCCAACCATTTCTTTTCCAACCTGAAAAAAATTGAAATGATTACTCATATCCAGATCTCATTACTGTTTTAGATCAGATTAGATTTAGGCTGTGTTTCCACCAGAGCTGAGCGGAGCTGTGTTGCGAGGAATGTGTTTTTGAGAACCAATAGCATCGCCGCGCTGAGCGATGTAATGGCAAAGTCATGTCAATGATGCATTCTATTGGTTTTCAAAAACACATTCCTGCGAGCTCCGCTCAGCTCTGGTGGAAAGGCAGCCTTATGTTACTTTTTATTATTATGGATATTTCATATTTTTTGCTTGGGCAACCAGAGATACGTTAAAAATAACTTGTCCTTGTGTTGGTAGCAGAGTGGTTACTTGATTCAGAATTCAGATAATACTGTTACATACATCTTTCACAACCTATATTTAAAATTTCAGACTAATGATTCAGATGATGTGCACTGAAATTTGTTTATTGTACAGAAACCATAAAATTTTTTGCTACAAAAATTATCCTGTCTAATTTTATTTAAATTTCAATAAAATTGGCTCAGTTTAGGCATGAAGAGGTAACACACAGACTGAGAGATTAGTAAGGAAGTAAGAATTGCACATTACCTGTCATCCATTTTGTTACTGAATTGATTAAAAATTTAGAATCTGTGTTTATGGACAGCTTGGTGACTCCGTGATCAAGTGCAGTCCTTATAGCCTGCGTGGCTGCTTGTATCTCACCACAATTGTTTGTGGCTCGGCCGGAAACTGGGGCACTCAAGTTTAGTGGATGCCCCTCACCCCAGTACACTCCGAGACCAGCTCTAGCCCCATTCCGACCGTTGGACGAACACGCCCCATCTGTATAAACCTGAACATACCCATTGTGGTCTGTTTGAAATGAATTTGAATTTGAATGATCCTGTAACAGTATGGTTTTCTTATTCTTGGCACTCTGTTTATATATTTTGTCCACTCCCTTTTGAAAACCAGTTAATCTCTTTTCTATGTCGTCCATCTGCTTTGTGATTATTGTAGTCAAATCTTCCGAATCCTCCGAGTCGGACCACTCATTGTTTTTGGTGTCACTTTTGCGTGACTTTTTAACTGTTTTCTTTTGGGCGTTATCGTTGTTTTTATTGTTTGCAGCTGTAGAATACGACCTTTTTAAGCTTGGATTACTGTTTTTCACCGCGGCACTACTTGGCTTGGTATTATTTTGCGCTACGGTACCGCCGTTGGTGGTAATGAAATCTTCAGCTTCAACCACACTGTTAAACTTTTTGTACCTTGCACCAGGGAAGCCTTTCACCTGCGCCTCACAGTCAGGCCAAGTCATGTATATTCCAGCCACTCGGCCCTTCGCCACGGCGTAAAACGGCATGACCGAAACTGTTTTAGACAAACTAAGTAAACTAAAAGCTTGGCGTATGCCCAGTGTTTTCCATATCATTTGACCCAAGGTGAGAGGTAGTAGACTTTTTATTACCTACCCAGATTATTTTAATAATTCAAATTTAAGCACATACTAAAAAGTAACAAATTACTGAGCAAAACAAAAGTTACAAACAGTTACAAACATGTTAAACAACTTACAAATTTATCAGCTGAGTTTGATGACATTTGACAATTATTTGACATATTTTGACAGTAGTTTTTTTTACTGTTTATAATGGGTGTTTTCCACTGACCTCCATTATACAAGTACGCTGGACCCACTTTTTTTTTGTGCCTATTTGAAGCGGAATCAGCGCCCCCAGTGAGCGGGAAGAGAACTAAATTTGACGTAACTTGCAAATGGCCGCTTAATCGTTATTGGTTGTCATCACTAGTATTAGTTCCAAATACTCCCACTACTGCTATCAGCGCCAATATGGCGACTTTCAAACGTCATTTTTACATCAAATCATAGACAAATATATTTGGTCAATGGTCAAATTTAGTTCCTATCCCTCCCATCGGGGGAGCTGATTCCGCTTCAAATAGGCACAAAAAATAGCTGTCATTTCAAAGGGTATCATTAGTCCAGCGTACTTGTATAATGGAGGTCAGTGGTGTTTTCCAATAAGAGCATTATAGCGCATTAGCCATTATGCGGCATAATGTTTAACGTTGAACTTGAATGTTCCAACTTCCAACTACAGCACCGCGGCACCGCTTCGCACAATCGAGCACTAGAAAAAGTAGTGCTTTCGCTTGATGCATGTGTGATATATATAATAATATATATTATCCGTTTGTGAACATATTTATGAATATAAATGGCTATTATTTCAATAATAGTCTTAAATTAAATAATTATTTATGGTAACAATGGTCCTTATTTAATATTTTAGGATTTTTAACATAGTTTACAAAGCAACTTTTAAATTCTTATGAGGAGTGCTTAATTCAATAATTAATGTGAGTTGAACTAATTATTATTAATAATTAATTCATGATATTTGGATGACAAATAATTATTTTAACATTTTATCTTTCAACAGACAATATTGTTATAAGTGTTTAAACAAAGTGCTTTCCGGTTATGATACTTTTATTACAAAAAGTATAGTAAACAAATTAATTACAAACGTAAGGTAATTAACTACTTAATTAATAATGATTTTTCAGATCATTGTTTCTAATATTCATTGTGTTTATAATATTAGTTTCAACAACGGTAGTCAGAGGCGGGGCTAGAGTGACGGAAGTGGGTTTGTTTTTGAAGTAACAGATATAAGGCGGGTTATCTGATGGAATGCTCTCTTGGGCTCTCTATGGTTGAAGCGTTGTCGTAACTCGTAAGCCCTCTCGCTCTGCCTCCTGTCAATGTGAATTGGCTCTGAGTTCTGAGTAAGCCATTTCTGACACATGCAATGGATACCAACTGTGATGCTGCGGCCGCGCATGCGTAGCGCTTCGTGCTTGATACGATACCGTGTATCGTCCAATGGTATCGTCTCATAGCACGAAGCTTCGTGACGATAGACGCATGTGCGGCCGCGGCATGACAGAAAATTAGTTTTTCTTTATGTTGACATTGATTAAAATGTTTTATTTTTATTATCTTTAGTACGTAATAATAATAAAAAGTAAAAACTAAGGAAACGTAACTCCCATACTATTATGCCGCGGCCACACATGCGTCTATCGTCACGAAACTTCGTGCAATGAATGAGACGATACACGCAGATGTGACCAACTGTTATTGGCTATCGTCCCAAATATTCGGGCTGCGTCTTCGTTATCGCGTGGGTGGCGGTACATCAAAGAGTTTTATCGCGCTAATAATTCGCCCTGCGTGGTCGCGTATGCGTTGTTTACTTTCGTGTTTGTTTTCAACAACGCAAGACGTGCCTTATGCAACGCGCGATGGCGCCGTTCACGGTTGATAATAATTCGTAAAAATTGAGTGGAGCGATGAATTAATGGTGTTGGAATTTCTTCATAGTTATGAAAATGAGCCCATCATATGGGATCCAAAAAACATCAATTATAAAAAAAGCATATTTTGGTGGCTGATGCATGGCGTCGTTTGAAAAGCAAAACTCAACCACTATCGAAGAATTGAAGAAGAAGAGAGATTCCTTGATAGCAAATTACAGAATTAATCTGAATAAATTTGCAGACATGTAATTAAATGTATCAAGTTTTAAATTCTTTTTCCCTGTTTTGTGGCAATCAATGATGGTATCACCGATAGTTGTCTACCCATACGCCATCTAGTTACTAAAATGAAAACTGCTTGACATTCAAATTAAAAATATAAGAAAATGCCTCATGATTAGTGCTAGTCATTGAGATAGACTATAGGAGAGAGCCTTATATCGGTGTATAAGCGTCAAAAGCGTGTAATGTTATGTCCTACTTACCAGGACATAACAAAGGAGTCGGTTTGCATATTTCATGTAATAAAAGTGTTAATAAAGGTTTTTAGTGAACATTTTATGCTAGATATTGTTGAGTTTTGTGGTTCCGCTAAATAATAAACCATAAGAATGGCCAATGAATGCCTCAAACACGTGGATTTGATATCAAATACGTAAGTTTTGAACAACGTTTTTTGTAAGCTAAAAATATTATTTATAAGTTTAATAATCCCTTATTCCTGCTATATAAGGCATTAGTGCTAAAAATGTCACATCTATTAATAATTTGGCTACAAAAATTGCATAGCTTTTTAGGTGTGTTTACGGATTCTCATTACTTGAACTATAGTTTATCGATATCAGGAACTAAATGACTTTCTTTTCTGGATTATAATGTGCTTCGAAATGATCTACAAATAGAAATATTCAAGAAAATACAGGCATACTACTTGTATGAAAATAAGCACAAAATGGCCACGCGATGACGGGCTAAGATTACGTCTATACTATAATACTTTATCTATGGTGGTGGTTAATATAACGTATAGCTGAAAAAAGTAAGTAGCGCGCTATTTCTTCGCAACGAATAGCGCGCGCTATAAATCTATGCATAAGACGCTACGTTATAACGTATCGCGCGGTCACTGACCTAGCACGGCGCCGCCCGCGCTGCCGATCGCGCGCGATTTTCGTTCGATCGAGTTTCAACATTTTAAAAAAAATATTTGCCAGGCCTACACGCATGTTATTTACATGGTTCGATAGCTTATTAAATGTAGATTATGGGGATGCTAATAACTCAATACCGACAATAAGGTCCCTTCACGCTGATAACGTCACATATTATGTTATCCTGATTCCTGGTACTTCATAGTCTCAAACAAATGTGCTACCCCTATTAATTTGTCAATTAAAAAGAATTAAAACAAAATATTGGGGGTAGTCACAAGAAAAAATCTTAGAATTATTGGGTACGTCGAAAAAACTGAACGCAAACACCTCTTCATACGTTATATGCACTCGGTACTTCATAGTCTAAAACCGTGGTCGTCAAATTGCGGGCCACACATTTAACGGCCGTTAAATGTGTGGCCCGCGATAGAGTAAATTATTTTAATAGTCAAATATTCTACGCAATCGGTAAAATTACGCCATATTTAACAATAAACGTAAACATCGTTAATGTTTAGTTAACAAATGTCATAATAATAACCTAATCCAGTTGTTTTATGGTGTGGTGCAACTCACTCATAGGGCCTGAATCCTGATTACACCTACCGAGTAGAGTCGCGAGACAGTGTTCTCGACCAATAAAATTTGCCGAGAGTACTGCCTCGCCAGTCGCCACTCTACTCCTTAGGTGTAAAAAGGCATTAGTGTGGAACCGCTCTTGGAGCGCCCTTCACACACTGCCGTCTGCGGCCCGGTGCTGGCACTCACATTGTCATGTGTGGCCCTTAGTCAGTAAAGTGTGACGACCGCTGGTCTAAAACAAATGGGCTACCCCTATTAATTTGTCAATTAACAAGAATTAAAACAAAATATTGGGGGTAGTCACAAGAAAAATATTAGAATGAGTGGGTAGATCGAAAAAATTGAAAGCAAACACCTCTTCATAGGTTATGCGCTCATGGTACTTCATCGTTTAAAACAAATGGGCTATCTCTATTATTTTGTCAATTCACAAGAATTCAAACCAAATATGGAGGTAGTCACAAGAAAAATCTTAGAATTAGTGGGTACGTCGAAAAAATTGAACGCAAACACTTCTTCATACGTTAAATTTATGTTAATTGACAAATTAATAGGGGTAGCCTATTTGTTTTAGACCATGAAGTACCAGGAGCGCATAACCACCGCATAACGTATGAAGAGGTGTTTGCGTTCAATTTTTTCGACCTACCCACTAATTCTAAGATTTTTATTGTGACTACCCCCAATATTTTGTTTAAATTCTTGTGAATTGACAAATAGGGGTAGCCCGTTTGTTTTAAACTATGAAGTACCGAGCACATAACGTATGAAGAGGTGCTTGCAAATTCAAATTTCTTTATTTGAACAAATATTGCATTCAATTTTTTCGACCTACCCACTAATTCTAAGATTTGTAATAAGTAAGAAAATCAGCTCAGCTGAGTGCTGAGGCGCTGACACAAAGAAGATCTCTCGATTATTAGCCTCTGATAGATCATCCGTCATTGATCTTACAGCGAGTACGTAAGGACGTAATAAAACAAGTTATTTTGAGTGTACTTTATTAAGATAGGTACTTAACTAGTACTGTCACCCTTCTCGTAATAATTATAACACAACAAACTATACACGCACCACGCTCACTAA
This sequence comes from Cyaniris semiargus, assembly GCA_905187585.1. Lineage (NCBI taxonomy): Eukaryota > Metazoa > Arthropoda > Insecta > Lepidoptera > Lycaenidae > Cyaniris > Cyaniris semiargus. The sequence continues at coordinate 5,880,598 of LR994554.1, read as the reverse complement.
ACGATTCTCGTTCTAAATCCATTACAAATATTCACTGTTGTAGATACAATATAAAATTACATTCGTAGACACATCAATTCAATTGTATATTTTAAATAATACTATAAATTATAATAATTATTGGTTATTTCATTAATTTTAATACTTTTAAGAATTATAGGAAAGTACTAGGTATATTAGGGAAAAGTGGTTAAAATGTATCTACAAAATACAAAAGTGTCTTGCTCATTTGCTGAAAGTTGCACGACAAACTAGTTTTTTTTTAAAATAGTTTTTGAAATAAGTAACCCCAAACATTCATGACTGTGCAACCAAAAAGCCTCAGCTTTAAAAATCTTTGAACCCAAAATAATAAGAAAATACACAGTAAGCGTTCACATATCCACATAGAACATAATATTCTTTGTAACTCGTAGTTATTCTATTGGCTAACGCCACTTCTGCGCTGATGACTTGATGAACTTAACAGCGGTTGTAACTTGTAAGTTGTAAGTGAGTCATCAGCACAATCGTCAAAATTGACGAACGATCAAGAATTTACGGTACGTGAACGTGTATCTTTAGATCGACAAACCAATTTAAATTTATATACAGAGTGTTTCAAATAGTCTACGTCTAGCGCCTTAGAAATCACTGAGTTGTCATATTAAAAAAAAAAACTAAAATTCTACAATTTGTGATCGAACGTACTACTTAGTAGATATAAAATACATAATTTTATATCTACATATATACAAATTCATAAAAAAGCCTGAAATTAAAACAGTAAAGAAATACAGTAACTGCATAATATTTTATTCTAGCATAACATACGCTCCCAAAAAATTTTTATCTCACTTGTTCAGTAATATTCAAAGAAGTTGTTACATATTACAGATAAACAGTCATTTTACTGTTGAAAATGTATCAATATTAATACATGAAATGGCACTATTTTATATTCATGGAAGTACGAGGAACCTGTAATGTAAAAAACAATAACACTAGAAATTCGTAAGCGCTATCATGAGGCTTATCTTCACTATCAGCGTATTTTGCAGGTTTTCAGCTACCTATTCTTAAAAGTAAATATATTCATAACATGCATATTATGAATATTAATAGAATATTTCAACAGAACAGCGATCAGTCAGTAACATAAGATACTTTTATCTTGAATTAGGCCAAACTAGCTCATTTATGTATCTAGTTAGGCGTATTAGGCTTGACATTAATTTTAAAATTGAAAAAAGTGTTCAGCTAGATAACATTTTAATAAAAAACTTCTCAATTCTGCGAAGTTTCTAGCAGATTAAATTAATAGTTAGTTGGGGTATACCAATTAATGTACCTAAATAATTTAACAAATCTAGAATTAAATTAACCGAGTTACAACCGTAATCATAATAACTATTAAAACATCGTATAATATTAGCCTAAAACAATTTAGGGGCACAACATTTTATATAAAATTTATAAAAATGGGAACAATAATGTTTTGGTTAATAATTGGTAAACGTGATGTTTGTTAACTTTTATTAAATAAGATACCTAATGACTAAATTAATACAAAAAAACGTAGGCATTCATGATTTACGTAAATTTATCGAGGAATTTTATCCATAAGAAATAGGAATAGATTTTCTTGGCATGTGCCATCGCTTCTATTTCGGAAAAAAATAATAATTAAAGAGCTAGCTTTAATTATTATTTTTTTTACTTGGAGATAAGTAACTGTATACAGTGACGGATTAAGATTACTTGATACCCTAAGCAATCCATGCCTGTGGGCCTCCCTATACGTATGTCAACTAGAATCGGTCTTTGAACCTTTACTCTTCTGGTGCCCCCTCAGACGTGATGCCCTAGGCAACTGCTTAATTTGGTTAAGGGTTAATCCATCACTGACTGTATATGATCCTATCCATCAGTGTTACTATCATTTTCTTGCAATTAGGTAATACTTCAACCGTGCGCGTTTTATAGCACCCTGTAGACTAGAGAAGAGAAAGATAATATTATTTACTAAAATTTTCTAGAAGCAATATACAGCTTTATAGCTGTAAGCTATACGTATATATGTTTAATTAAAAAATAAATTTCAATATTAGTAGTCAGTAGATACAACTGTGAAGATTAAAACACAACTTTGAATCTCTTCGTTTGTTACCATTTTAGAACCATTTTTAAGACCTCGTACAAAAATTGTATACCACAGGCGAAGGCCGATTTTTTTTCAGAGAGTTTGTATGACTGTCTTTATAGTGACATAAATGATAATGAGGCGATAGGAATTAAGTTAAAAAATTCCACTAAGTATACTCTTAAATTTTTTTTAAACATTGAACAATTCTACGATTTCGATACTACTACACTTTGGAGTGGTAGCGTGCTACGGATTTTTTATAAAACACTACTCGACCTTACAAAAATACTTTCTCGACCATGTTGTGCGTGTTTACCTTTACCTAAACTCCGTGACAATTTGATCCAAATGTAAAAAAAAAATACAACTCAACCACAGTAATAAGCCACCGTTCTTTAAATTTTCTTTATTACGTTATCTGACATTTAAATTGGTAGCTTTTATAGCCTGAGATTTTTTTTACATTTAGATCAAAGTGAATTGAAATGGAGTGAAGCCGCTCAGTTATCTTACCTCGGAGTTTAACGAGAATGATCCTTATGTAGTCGTCATAAGGTGCAGCCGGAGGTAAAATAATTAGCGGCCTACGACTATATCTAAAGCGGCTGGCTGTGTTTCGTTAAGGCTTTTAGGCGATATTTAAAATAGCATCTGTATGGATGGCGCAATGATATGAACTATATACTTTGAGCTGCGCATACGGGGACGTTTGCACGGTTGTCTTTTGCCTCCTTTGTTATAGGCGCAACCACCATAGGTCTACCAGAATCTGATGGCAAATTTTGACAGCAGATTTTCAAAAAATATCCTTGATCATTGGATAAATTTATATATTTGCATGTTTCACACACAGAATCAGCCGCTATAAGGAAAAAAAGGATCAAAATATTTTATTCCAACTACCCCGGTATTGCTAGAGTCAATTTACTTTCTCACTTTTTGGCATCAGATTCTGGTAGATTTAGACTATAGCATTTAAATAAAAAAAAAAAACAGATAAATTGCTATATTATAGTAAGATTTCAACTTGATTGCACTTCTACAAGCATAAATTTCGATCCAGAATAGGTCTCCTTTATTAATACAATGATTCGGATTCAATACATCTAACGGATGTACTTAGATTAAAATATCGAGAAAATTGTCCCTCGTATACGTAAGCTCTAAGACGGACTCAGTTAAAATGAGTAAATGTAAAACTGTTTTAAATTTCGAACCTTTTCAAAATTTACTAATTATAAATCTAAACTTCTTTTATTAAACCATAAAATCATGTCGTATAACCACAATATAACAGCTGAGAGAACAGAATTGTTTTAAAAATTAAAAGTTCTACATTTACTCGGACCGATTTTTAAATAGGCAATGATTTATAATAATTGATCTATTAATTATATACATACTTATAATTACTTAGATTATTGAAAATACTAACTTGTACACATGTACACTACCTTAAATACTGTGGTAAGTAGGTAGTAGGTAATTAGCAGAAATATTTTTTTAGTTAAATTTCATAAATGTAGAAACTTTTTGAGATGCATACATTATTGATTAAGATAGATCTAGAAGTATACAACACTAAAAAAAATGGTCGACCTTCATCCATTTTGCTTCGTCTATATTCACAATAAACCAAGATTAAATTTAGATTAAACACTGGTTATTTAGGTATTGATATGCGTACAAAGAAATATGTCAATAGTCAATAGTCAAAAAGTATTTATTCCATTATTTGCACATAACAAAATTTTTACATGGATTTTATGTGTTCAGTAGAGTCTAAAATAGGTGAAAAGGTAAACTTATAGGCCTTTACGTCATCGGTTCATACATCCAAACGTATGTTAAACTAGTATTTGGCTGACTTTGAGGAAGACATTAGCTCGGATAATATGGGCACTGTATTTGAATGTATGAAACGATACAGTTGATATGCACAATACTGAAGAGTAAAACAAACACTCGTTAGAAACGTCAATAATACTAGAAAATGCTGTAACTAGCTAACTCGATGTTAAAACACACCGTTCCGTTAAAACTATGACTAAACTACGTCAAAACGTCTACTCTAACTCAAGGCACGTATCGAATGTGGGATACGCTGAAATAGTTCAAAGTTCGATCACCGTATACTGAGTTTCGTTCACTAGTTCACTCAAGATGGCGTCCTCGGTAGCGGGCACTGGCAGAAAAGCCAAGTCTAAATGGAGCACTCGTCGCTGTCGCGCGCGTAATCTTCATCATCATCGTTCCTCGGCTTCTTTACCTTCCCGGAGACTATTCCAGTATTTACTTTGCTGAATAAACTACTGCGGTTGAGCCTCGTCTCGCGCTGCGGACTCAATCTCTCGGCGATTGCTTTCTCGTAGTTGTCAGATATTTTGCTCACGCCGTTAACGGGGCTGGCTAGAGGAGATTTCGCTTTGGTAGGGGACGTCACCTTTTTATCTTTGTCGTACATTCCGCTGGTAGCTGCCGTGTAGGAGGGAGGGTCCTTCGCCCGCGCCCCGCCGGCCCCCGAATTCAGCAGATGCGAGTAGAGGAAACTATTGTTGCTTAAACCGACCCGGTTGTCCATTCTTCCGTTTAGCATCATCAGACTCACGGGTTTCTCTGGCGGGATCGGTTTCTCGGTCTTTCTTTCAGGCGTCGGCTCCTTTTGGGTCCATCGGTCGTTGTTTCCGATGGCGTAAATTGAGTTAAGGTTGATGTACGCAGGATTAGGTTTGGGTCCAGTCGTTATGGGTTCTCGTACTCGACTGGGCACGGGCGTCACTTCGCTGATGGTGGAATCCTCGACGCTGGAGTCTTCTATCGGTTCCGTGTTCGTCACCTCCTCCATGTTGGGCGACAGACAGTCATCGTCCGTCTCATCGTATGAGCTGCAATGTTAAGTAATAATTAGTACTGGCAGATGACTCCCGCCGTCAGATATGTACTGAATGCAATCGCAAATTCAGATTAGGTTAGTCGCATCATGCCTGAAATGATATTTATTTACAAACAGAAGCTCGTGTGTGGGGATGTATTTACAGGGACGTGTTTCATCAGCAAGGCAGACTATATCTTTCGAGTCACGTTTAATATTCGCAATTTTATGGTGTAATATCTCGGCACTTTTATATTCGGTGCTATTTATTTCACGCATTAGAATTTCTCAAGCGTGCTCTTATTATTCGAAATGATCTTTCAACTTTTATTTGGGACATGTTAGTGTTACGGTGCAAAGAAAATCTTTAAAATATCTTCCGAAATCACGAATGAATTTCGTCTGATTTCGACAAATTTTAAGCGAAATGAAAATCGAATGTTCCGTCGATTTCACGATATTAATGCGGCAAAGTACATCCAATACACTTCAATTCATCAACACAGTCTTACCCTAGCATAGCCACTTCTATCTTCCTCCCTGATGAAAGAAATTAAAATAAATAATGAACAAGGAAAATGAAATATAATGAACGTATAATACATAAATATTCATAGACTTAATAAACATAATACATGAATGTAACAAGATACCACTAGTAACTAAAGGCAACGAAGTCAGAGCTAAAATGATGCTAGCGAATTCTGTTTTAATTATAAAGAACATGATATAGTCCTAATAAAAGATAATAATTATACATTTATTACTCCAGTAATTTTAATGAACATTAACGAAGATAAAGCAATTACTGTTATAAAACAAGACAAAAAAAACGCTAGCATTTTCCTCCGACTTTCCCATCCTGCAGCCTTATTCCCGAAACTAATATCAATCCGATATCAGATTATTGACACTTTAGACATCTAAAATAGAGCTATTTTAGATGTCTAAAGTGTCAAAAATCTGATATCAGATTGATATCACTTTCGGGAATAAGGCTGCAGTATTGGCGATCTGCACCTAATTTCATTGTATTTGCATTCAGAACATATTCGGTTGTTAATTCGGTCGTGAAATATACGTGCAGGTCTAGCAGTACTAAGACCACGGTGCACACAAGATGCTCAAATGCCGAGTGCAGTACTCAATATTTACTTTACCGAATCACTTTTTGTATAACTTTAATCCATCTAATCCGTTACTCCTGCACAACTCATAGAATCGCTTTATACACTTCTTTTTCATGGACTCTTTAACTATTTTATACAATTGCCTGTATTTGAAGAAAAGTGTTAGCAACTTTGAATAATTTTATGTTTGATGCTTTAAGGGTGTGTCTTACATTTGATCCTGCGCGTCGCTTCCTCCTTCTTCGGCGACTAGCAGTTCGTATTCTTCAGCTGCGAACCTGTCCCATTCGGACATCTGAAAATTTATTGAGTTAGAACACGTCTTTTATTTTTATCATTTCACATATCTTATTGTTACAAATCGTCATTAGGATTTGTGTTTCGTCAGTTTTCATACATAGAAATAGTACGAACTGTAAGTTCTTTAATTTTACAGAAGCAAAGTAATTGATATCATAGTTATTATAAACACTTAAATGTGTTAGTCTGTCTGTTACCATCAAGTTCAAGTCAAACAAACGAACATTGTGTCTCAAAAAGGATTTGGATAGTTTTTGTTGCGAAAAATTTTGCGAAGTTGCTAGCAACAGTCAATTTATGAAAGATTGAATAATATATAGATATCGTTTATCATTTAAAAAAATCCTTTATTTTTTGCATCTATACTAATATTATAAATGCGAAAGTGTGTCTGTCTGTCCATCTGTCTGTCCGTTACCTCTTCACGCCCATATCGCTGAACCGATTTTGCTGAAATTCGGTGTGGAGTTACTTTAAGTCCCAGGAAAGGACATAGGATACTTTTTACCCCGGAAAAATGTACGGTTCTAACGCGATAAACGAACTTTTGCGCAGCGGAGTGGCGGGCGTCATCTAGTTGTTAAATAAAATCGTAAATGTAACTACCTCACACTCGGAGTCTCTCTGCGTCGCGAAGGGGTCCCGCTGCTCGTGGTCGAGGTATTTCTCCAGGTTGAAGAACGTGTCGAAGAATATCGACGTCATCTTACATTTCTTTAGGTCTGACAATGTCACTTTCCCCTCTGTAGCTGGATGGACCATGTCTAACATCTGGAAAATCAATATTAAAATACATATTAAAAAGGGATAACTACGATTAACACTTACGTATTAACGATTCATACTTATGTACGTATAAATCGTAGCTTAACTTTTCCATCAAGACACTTTATGATAACTCTAGTTTTATTAGTGTCTACTTATGAAGTTCTAGGTTTTAACGAGAGGTTTGATATCATAATATCATAGAACTATACAGAGAAGTCAACGTGATGGTAAACTCTTTGTTAATTTTGACACATACTTGCCCTCGACTTTTGATAACGATATAGATTTTGTTATCATAGTTTTAAGCAGTACCCTTCCTTCTCCAAAAGTTGCATTCATTTTTCATCCATCCATCAAAGATGAAAGATAACGTCAGCAGCCGAATTCATATTATGCACTAGGCACTAAAATTAAAATTACCTGACACAAGCAGTCGTGGAAAGGCAGGGTCTCGATGCCGATGGCCTCCATCCTCTGCATCTGCTCCTCGTAGAAGTACTCCAGCTCGTACATCGAGATGAACCCGTCACCATCCAAGTCCATGCATCTGAAAAGTGCCGTCAGTTAGCCTTTTTTTAATATTTTGTTGCCACGTTAGTGCGATTTCCCACGAAATTTATGTACTATCAGAGAAGTAATTCATAGGCAGATGGCGCCTGGCGGACCTACGTTTGGTCGAGTTGTCAATCCCAACCGACAGATATCTCACTACACACAGATAGTCCATTGAAATGTTACATGAGCTTTGCATTTTTTAGAGGACGCTATTTTATTTTTGGGACAAGTGAAGGGGGTCAATAGAAGCTTAACCTCAAGTTTGTCTCCCGGCCGCCATCTTGGAAAAAGGGGTGACAACACTATTTTCGCGATATAATATAGGAATTTCTACTTCGCCTAAAACATAACCAACTAACCTGAACCAATACTCGATTGCCGTGGGATGAGTCTTGTCCTCCTCAGCTAGTAGGAACCAGACGAACTCTGTGTAGGACATGCGCGGTTCGCCGTCCGGCGTCAGGCGGTTCTGGTTGCCGCGCGTCACACAACCCGACAGCACTCGCTCGATCATGCGACTCGATAGTGCTGAAAATATGTTAAGACGTTAGATACTGGAAATAGGTACGTGAAAAATACTGGTCTGGATAATAAACGCGCTGGCCAACTAATTAGTAATGGAAATTAATGCTATTTTCTATTAATTTCATTAACATGCTAATTTTGATGTTACAGCACGTGCTATTGCTTTGCTTTTTGCTAAAAACGAGGCATCGTGAACTATCGGTTCGCATCGCACCGCTCGTGTCGAGTATTATTTCGCATCGAGTGAAAAATAACAGTTCTGCAGTTCATTAACAGCTAGCGCCGCGGTGATTTTGACGGCGGACGTGATTTTTTTTTCATGATCGCAGACTATTGCTGCCCACGATAATATTAGCAATCGTATTTTTTAGCAAGTACGATGAATTTAATTATTTCGAATGGGCATTTAACAATTAATTATTATTGCTAATGCTATTTTTACCAACCCGTGGAAATATATGAAAAACACGTATCTGATGATAACAATTGACCTGTAATTTTAATTAGGGAATGATTTTATTTAAATTAGGAAGAAAAAGAGCAGATCACCTATTGATATTATACTATTCGTATTCAAAAGTTCATACATTTTAGACCTTATCACAGGTGGTCACATATTTTGTGAGACCCTCCCTCTCCTTGTCACGCCATGTCACACTTCGTCGACCCCCTCCCTCCCCCTTTAGGTGTGACATGCTTTATGGATGACCCCTTATTTGATCAAAAAATGTTGACTCACCGTGGTCATTATGCCTCGCCAGGTCGTGTTTGTCGATGAACAGGTCGTGGTCCTTGTCCAGCTCCCAGAACTTACAGTAGATCACGTAGAAGTGCTCGTAACTGAAATATAACATAAGTTTACTTATTGGAACAAAGTTTGGTAGCTACTGTCTCTAACCTTCTCTCCGTAAAGGCTTTGATAGTATTTGTGGTGGAGGCTGCGTTGCTGTAAGGACAATAATCCACACATTCAGAATCTATTCAGTTAACATACTATACAGGTGTAACAAAACTAAGCGATAATACTTTAGGGTGTGTATGTGTCCCTTATATAGAGTTCACTGTAAAAGTAGCAGCGCTGAAAGAGTTTTTTTTTTTGTCATTTATATGGGCACGCGCCCCAGCGTCATGATTTTCCCATACAAATGATCGTAAAAAATTGCTCTTTCAACGCTGCTACTTTGTCAGTGAACTCTATACAAGGGACATATACACAGTACACACCCTAAAGTATTATCACTTAGTTTTGTTACACCCTGTAGGCTGTATAAGCTCTGATATTATCTGATCCAGATGCAGAGAGCAATAGGCTGATAGCAAACTTTCGTAGTTTGGTCGGTTTATGTCAAGAACAGCCGAGAGATCACAACCTATATTATCGTGACATTACCCGACAAAATATAGTTTAAAATAGGTCATATTTATTATTGGACGAGATATAACTTCTTTTTCACTGTCCATACATCTTAAGGCTAAAGTGTTGACGAACATTTTTTATTGTTTGTAAATTTAAAGATTAACGTGTGCTGTGTATGCATTTTTGGAGTTTCAATCTTACTAATTCTGTATGTCTCTCTAAAGAAATATTTGAATGAACGACGAACAACTTCAGCCCCTTTAAGACGCTTAAAGAACTCAACCTGCTGACCTCCGAACTTCAATATGAAGATAGATGTTGACTTTGAACACCAACCTAAAATATTGTGTAACTTGGTTGATGTCCTCCTCGTCTTCAAGTAGCTGGATGACCTGCAGCAGGTTGGACCTCCTCAGCTCCGGGATGGATATCTTGCCCGACCACGATCGGTTCACGCAGTAGAATATCCTCGCTATCACCTGAAAACAACGTTAGGTATGGGAACATTAGTGGGGTTACAAGTCATTATTCAAAACTACATGACGCCCGCAACTCCGTTGCGCCAAAACTCGTGCATCGGGCGGGAACCGTACATTTGTCCGGGATAAAAAGTATCCTATGTCCTTTCCCGGGACTCAAAGTATCTTAAAATCGGTTAACCGTATGGGCGTGAAGAGGTAACAGACAGACAAACAGACATACTTTGCATTTATAATATTAGTATGGATAGTTTATCAGATTGAGGGTACTTCACAATTTATGCTATAGTTGAGAGATAAAGCATTTCTGCCGTGCTAGCATACGCCAACGAGAAAAATTTTTCTATTCTTGATCTTAACTGGTTTATCTCTTCATCTCTATTGACCCTAACATGACATACATTTTTTCTCGTACGTCTGTCGTCAAAATTAGAGATATATATATATATATATATATATATATATATATATATATATATATATATATATATATATATATATATATATATATATATATATATATATATATATATATATATATTTTATGTGCTATTTTTGTCTTTATACTATCGAACTATATACGAACGAGAAATTTATCTCTCGAGTCTCGACGTACGCATGTTAGTGAAAAAGAGATATATATCGATATCGACAATATCACTACGCTCGAGGAGCCAAGAGTGAGATATCCACGAGATATCTCGTTGGCGTATGCTAGGGGGGCTGGTTAAAATTTTTCTATTATAATGCCGTTAGTAGGTACACCAACCGATTTCCTGTCTCACCCGCCACATTACAATGCGTTATATTGCATCTCGCTTTTTTCCTGTTTCGCAGATTTTACGCGTTTCGCAGCGTCGGTGTACTAAAGGCGTTACCGGCCACAGAAAAAGTAGAAATTTGACGCCTAGTAGAATTTTGATCTCTTATCGCATAACTGTGGAAACGAGATATCTAAATATTCCTGCGCGTTAAAGAAACAAGTAGCAGTCAATGGCCGAATTTCTATGGTGGGTAAGTGACCGAGCCATAGTAAAACCAGGTAAAACCTAAAACGAGAAATATACTAAATACCAAAGGACTTCAAGATACTCCCAGAGCTGCACTAAGCAGCTTTGTTGCAAGGAATGTTTTTTGTGAGAACCAATAAAAATATCACTTTATTTAATGCACGTCAGGGCAGCGACTCTACCCTTACTAAACACATTCCTCGCAACGCAGCTTAGTTTATCGCAAATTTATCAGCACGCACGCGCCGAACGCGTCGCATTTTAGAATTCGTTGTATGAAATAATGTGACACCTCGCACATTCGTCCGCACCGTACGGGCCGCATTTCGTGTATTATGCGGTGCGTTCGACGCGTACGGTGCGGACAAATGTAATATTAGCTTAAGTCTTTAGACTTTCTACTTACAGTATGTACATATCTGGAGTGGAACTCTGTGGCCTCCTTCAGGAAGGACAGTCCGGGGTGGGTGTCCACTACATCCTGGACCAGCGGGACGAAGTCCTCCGGCGCCAGGATGTTGCTCCTCCCCCGAGTGAGGATGTACACGAAACGGGACGCCTGGTCGTGGCATTGTGACGTAAGCCTGGAAATATTAACATAGGGTTTCTCTTAATTATTAGGGCCAATCACCAACGACTGTTAAAGTTAATGCTGGAATTAGTATCATGTTACCTCTTTCGTTTTTCATATGAATGAAAGAGAAGACATGACATTTTAACAAGCTGTTAACGTTAACAGAACGTCTGTGAGTGTTAACAGCTTGTTAAATTGGGACTACCTCACACCAGTCGATTGTCAAAATTGTTCTTTTTGATTCCTAGAGCGGGTTTAATTGCCAGACAGCACCTACTATTTTGAGTCAGAATTTAATTCTAGTTGGATTTTCATAGGAGGAAATCCGGTTAATCTGGCTTGGATTTCATTTCGGCTGGCAATTTTCAGCATATTCAGACTGGTTTTTGTTCTTCCAGGTAATTTTAAAATTAAATTTAGGTTTTTTTTTTTATAATTAACTTCGCACGATTTTTCAATTGAAGTGTAATTTGGTTTTGATAAAATTAATTTTATACAACAATACAGTTTATGCCATAGTAGTTACGGTTAAGAATAAAAAAAAACACTTTAGCTTAAATAATATACTATAATTCAAATTTTTTATTATAATTCAACTCAAATATGTTTTAAAAACTGTAACAAGAGAATTTATGGCTTGGAAAATAGTTACGTGGCCATTACCAATTTATATGAAATACATAACATACATATTTTTAGCATAATTTTTGTTTTTACCTTAGCCAACAAAAAATGTGTTACAGCCATCACCGGATGTGTCGTCACGATCTCCAAAACATTGTGTGTGACAGTGACATTTCGATGTCAAACCCATACAAAGATTTTTGTTGTTTATGGTTGGCAACGCTCCCTTTGCCTGTCCCGACCGGGACGAATTAACAAAAAAAAATGTTTATGGTTGTTTGGAGGACCGTGACGTCATAGCGACGCCGTGATGCACTTTAGCCTTTTAGCGGGAAATTTTGAAACGAAATTTAATAAGTGACTTTTTTAATTTAAATAAGAGTGTATTTATTTTTTATATATATTTTTAGGTGTAACACATGTACATCATTTCCTAAAAATAGTCTACACCCCTATTGTTAATGAATCTATTTTAAAAAGTTCTGAAACGAATAATCTTTTTTCTTAATATTTATTTAGAAAGATATTTAAAAAACACATGAAAAATAGAGAAGATCCGCCCCTAGAAACTACAATTTTATGCTAAGCTAAAATGAATCTTATTGCGATGCGTACACGCTTGGTCTTTGGTTGTGTGCAAGGTTATCGTTTGGAATTGAGATAAGTCCTCGCCTTAATGGCGCCATTTAAATGATATATAATATAATGTCTTAGAGCTAACGGCAACAATACTAAAATACGTAGGGTGCATGTAAAAAACAAAAAAAAACTCACTCTCTCCAAAAATCTATGAATTTGTGTCCGTCGACAGCAGCGTGCAGGTTCTGCTGTGTCACCAGGAACAGCGGCATCTTCCAGTACAGCGGGCACTCGCACGCCTTCACTATGTGCTTGAAGTTCTCCCGCGTCACCTGCAACGACAGAGTGAAGTTATAGTTACGATTAGAGGGTAGAATGAAAATGTCAGATTTGAAAATCGAATGGGAGTGTGAGAGCGTTTACATTATCCGATCCGATATCGGTGTCGGACGCCGATCCGTTATCGCGGTAAGTAAAATGTATTAACCGATATCCGATATCGGGCCGGACAATATGAAAGACAGGTACATATTTCATACATTTTACTTACCCCCGATATCGGACGGCGTCCGACACCGATATCGGATCGGATAATGTGAAAACGCCCTGAGTCACCTATTTATAAAACTACGACATATTTTCAAAGAAAACTATCAATTTGTCTTTAATCTAAAGTTGATAGATTCAATTACATGTTAATAATATTTCTCGCTTTTGTTGTACTAATTTGCAATACATTAAATAAAATCTTTACAAAATTCTCGGGTCACGGTTTGTTCGTTGGCACACGGCTCCGAAATGACAGGACAGGACCGATTTCATTGAAATTTTGTATTCTTATCCTGTAGATATGAGAATCAGGGCCAGCATCTACGTATTTCATATCCAAAATAATGTAAACGGCTAAACTACGTTTGCAGAATCAGCTGGTTATAGTAAGTATTTTCCGTTGTGTAATGTATGGTATCGTAACAAAAGCTCATTGAAAGCACAGGACCATATTGACGTGGTTTAAAAGTTCAGAAAATCCATAAGGATTGAGTAGATTTGTTGTTACGTAAAGTGTTTGAACCTATCCATAATAACATGTTAAATACATAAGCATAAAGCAAACTTGTAGTAAACTAGTAACGTGTGCTTGGCCTTATTTAGAAAAACTCTTTAAAGTATCTAGGAACAGTTATAGCGATTTATTATTATTTTATACATTGCGCTCACATAACAGACCACATTATTTAAACATTTATTTCTTTGTCTATTAAACTCGGAGAAATAATTTTACTTCGTTGAACAAAGGAATATACTTAATTCATTTTCACACACTTTTTGCATAACATAATATAAATCATTAATAAACAATAATAGATTTTTCACAACATTTTCCAATAATTTTCCGGCTTCCGCATACAAAAAAATCTTCCTTCACTGTCATAATATTTACTATGTCTCTTTCCAATTTTCCAAAGTATAGGAATAAACCTATGGAAATTATTGTATGACATCATAATGCATAATACAATAAATATTATGTTTATCACGTTTTCCAAACTTTTCCTTATTTACAAAAACATCATCTTTCTCTGTCATTTGCGTGTCTCTTTCTTCCCCAAAGTCCCCGAGGTCATCGACCGGCGGTAAGTAGGTCACGAGTGGCCCTATTTATAGATAGGGCAGCGTTTGACAGACAACCCGCGCCCTTTGTTGTGCAATACGGAAGTCATCCATTACGAGAAATATCGTTTTAGGCAGCCCTAGTCTGGACGGTTCATTCCATGTTCATGTATAATTATTAATTTTAATTTTTGGTCACAATTAATTTGATCGCGCAGAAATTCGCTTATCGAGCAAGAACCACATTTTACTATAATTTTTCCTACGTCCACGGACTCAAAGTATGCCAAATTGCGCCTTCATTGGTTTTCCAAGGACTCAATTTATCTTTATGTCATTACGTTGTTTAGAGGTAACAGACAGACATAATTTATAATATTAGTGTGGATTGGACATCCACGGGGTCTTTGTTAAGTCTAGTCTATGTTTTAAAAAAAGGAATACCCACTTGGGCTGTCGTAAGTGACATTGTCCTTGTTCAGGACCTTAGTCGTCTGGACTCTACAACGTAAATTTGTGGCAAATTGCGAAGTTTTGTCATTAAAAAATTAGAGACAGAATATTTAAGTCCTTAAGTTCTAGTATTTTTTCATAGTAATTAAATACCAGACTTGGTTTCTTGGACACTATTTTGTTTAATTACAAACTTGGCTATTTAAACCGCGGTGAATTCCTCGGTGTAAGGCCACATTGTAGAAATTCTACGTGGTCTACAAAAATATTTCGTATGGAAATGTTAGGTATATGGAGTTTTTAGCATAGCTTATTTAACTTTAATAATAACCATTTATTGCAAAATAAATAATATGTTAGGTACTTGGCTGTCTATAGTCTATACCCAATTTTTGAAGCTTGTTTTTAAGTTTTTGATTGGATTTATATCTCCAATAATGTTGTTGAATAGCTATACTTAGGGAGCAGGTTTTGACCACTGACCTCCATTATACAAGTACGCTGGACCTATGATACCCAAAGGCACAAAAAATAGCTGTCATTTCAAAGGGTATCATTAGTCCAGCGTACTTGTATAATGGAGGTCAGCGGTTTTGACGTTGTCCAAAAACTCCGAATATTAGCAAAATTTTGCTTATTGTTAACTTCAATTTGTTGGTTGTAGACATAATAAGAAACGTATTTTACTTTAAATAATTGAAAAACAGTGTTTTCATTATCTATTACGTTACTCTACGTCACGAGTCGTCAGTCACCGGCCTATGGGCTATGGCCTATATGAAGACTGAAGGCTAAAAAAATATTTGCAATGTAATGTAGTTTAACAAGTCAATCATACTGAACTCTACATGCGAGAGTCCGACTTGCGTTTGGCCGGTTTTTATAGCTTCCTGGCCCTTTGGCTAAAACCACCTTGACTCAGTAGAGAGCATTAGAACTCAGAGGATACCTTTCTATGTCAGCTAGATATTCGCGGTGTCCAAGGAATCTCGTTAGTGGGTGCGGCTGGTATCTCGTCGATTTGTCGCACTGGCCCCGTTTCGCTATCATTCAAACCCTAAGGGTGTGGGGCAGCCGTATTTACAGTAGCCCTAGCACGGCGACCAGTGGAAATGCGAAATTATAGACAAACTGTGGAGATAAACTTAAGGTGCCGTTCCGATCTTTTTTCGTTCCGAAAAATTCAATTAAAATGCCACTTTATGACATACTATAGTCCTAAAAATTCAAATAATATCCTACTTTATGACATATACTATAGTCTGTCATAAAGTGGCATTTCGATTGAATTTTTGTCGGTCGCGATTAGCCGCGGTAAAGATCGGAACGGCACCTTAAGTTTATGTCCACAGTTTGTCTATACTTTCGCATTTCTACTGGTCGCCGTGCTAGGGCTACAGGTCTGCAAATTGTGCGGAAAAAATGTCGAAACAGAATAGCACACTAAGAAAAATTATATCGTAAAGTACACCAAGAATACGCAGATGACTTCTATTTTAAATGATATATCATATTAGGTACGTATAGTAACAATAAAGTAATCTCTGATATTAGAAATTACACTCTAATCCATATTATTTGTTCATTAACCTAAGACCTAACTGCCGCACTGAGAGTTGAATAATTGATTATTACCTAACCGTAATTACTAATTATATTTAGAATTAGATAATCTCCGGCTTATGTCAAAATCTTCATTTAATTACAGTTAAGTATTTAATATTCGTATCCGAGTGAAAACTCTTCATTAAATTCGAGTTTAATCATCATTAAATGTCTCTGAGTGCGGCCATAAGCTCTAAGACTGGAGCCGTAAATGTTTATAAAGTTAACGAAGTAGAGTCTGTTTAATGCCTACTTTCGAGTTGTAAATAAAGTCTCAACATTTTTCTTGAAAACATCGGATATGAAAATGTGACGTCATAACCTCAATAACTGATATCCTCTATGAAAATCTTTATTCCCTTCGTGGCGAGCGAATAATACTTTATGATTTATTGTCAGAGATTCCGATATTTGTGTTGGACGAGTCATAAACGCAGTGTTAGATGACCTTTAACAGAACTTTGTACTACGTAAACACTTGGATAAATGGGATTCTCCATTATTTGTTGGTTTTAATTAGAAGACAAATTGAGCTGTTGTTGCAGCTCTACAGGGTGTAACAAAACATAGTGATAATACTTTAGGGTGTGTATGTGTCCCTTATACAGAATTCACTGTGAAAGTAGCAACGCTGAAAGAGCAATTTTTTTTTTTGTGATGGACAGACGCCTGAGCGTCATGAATTTTCCCCTACAAAAGTAAAAAAAAAAGTACTCTATATGGGGCCCCCATAGACACCATACAGTTTTATCACTTAGTTTTGTTACATTCTGTATATTAGTTTTTCATTCACACAAATATCGCGCTCCTAGCACTCTGTGGAAGCGAGACAGCTAATATTCGTGAGCGAGAAAACAAGTCTAAAGCCTAAAACTAATAACCTTCTCCTTTTTGGCTATTATTAAGTACTACTTATTATTATTATAAGTAATTAAGAAATTAAAAAAAAACCCCGCCAAACTACTTTAAAAAGTAATGAAATAATATTTACTGACTTTAAGTTTAAATAATTCCTAAGTGTAAAGTGATATTTTAGTCCATAATTGTTCTTCATAAATGTCACGAACTAGAATGCAAAATATAAAGCCCACCAAACGACTGCTAATCGGCCCTTCACGAACCAGATGAACCGCTATTTTCCAGCACTGAGCAGGCTGATGATGATGAACTATAGCTAAGAACACTCTTGATCATGTCAGCTTTCAAACAAAAAAACTAGATCAAAATCTGTCCACCCGTTTGGATGCTACGATGCCACAGACAGACAGACAGACATACAGACACGTCAAACTTATAACACCCCTCTAAAAACATTGACTTTAAAATACTTATATTATATAGGCAGTACATTTGTTATTCCTCTCAAACCTAAAACCTTCTAAAATTGTAGTTTTCCGGACATTTTCCCCATAATTTCTCAAGCTAATAAAATTCGAAATTTGCATTTCGCTTCCTGCAGCGTCGCTGAAGGAAATTTATCAAAATTTAATCGTCCGCATCAAAGTCAAAGTTCACCTGCTCTCAGTTCAGCGTTTAAATTTTTGATGCATGCAGATCGGATAGTCTCATTCATATTTTACACCGAAACGACCTAGAACTGAAGAGCTCTTTAAAGTAATCGATATTATGTTAAAAGGTTATTGAAATAAAGCTGATAGAAATTTAATTCTATCGGGAAAGTATCAATTTACATTATTATATGTGGGTCATTATCGTCATCAAATCTTTATTAGGGTTCTGTAACCAACGGGTAAAAAAGGGACCCTTTTACTGAGACTTCGATGTCTGTCCGTCTGTCTGTCTGTCTCCAGGCTGTAACTCAAGAACCGCTATAGTAAGACTTCTGAAATTTTCACAGATTGTGTATTTCTGGTGCCGCTATAACAATTAAAAATACTAAAAACAAAATAATGTTATTATTTAAGGGGGGCTCCCATACAACAAAACTATCTATTATGACAATATGTAGACACTTGAAATTGGCACAAAATCCTTAATTCTATGTTTATTTTAATATTTTATAATAAAATTAAAATAAAATAAATAATTAAGGGGGGCTACTATACAAAAAACACTATTTTTACCTTACTTTCGCTTTATAACGGTACGGAACCCTTCGTGCGCGAGTCCGACTCGCACTTGGCCGATATTTTTTAAGTCATGTGCGACCTATATATGGATGAAGAGGAATGAGGTCGCTTAAGTATGTTCCAAAACAATCTTCAAGCCGCGATGAAGCGATGACGATACGACTTCGATACGATATTTCTTGTATTGTTAAACTAAACCAATATGTAACCTGAAAAAAACTGATACTATCTACTTATTCATTTTCAGTCTTTGAATGATTTCTAATTTTCTACGATATTCAGAGTTTAAATAGAACATGCCTTATGGGCTATGGCATTATAACTTTTAATAAGTTTCTTTCCTCCATACTAATTTAAGATATTGAAGTAGCATTTAACTGAATGTCCGCTATCTTTGTCTAAGACTTTTCCAATGTGCCAGACAATGATAAGCAGACCTTGTGTAGCTGTTATTCGCTGTACAAATATTTTTATTAGTCGAGAAGTTTAATCTGTATTATGATAATCATCCGACAGGTCGTATGTTGTAAGGCCGGCTCGAGCCTTCTAAAAGGCGACAAAGACTGACGGCTGAGTAATGGACGCTGTTGGAGAATCTCTAATTAATTCGTCTTTTGTTAATCCTTTCTCAACATTTAAAGAGCCGCTATCATTTACAGAGTCTTTCTTAACGCATTAAAGTTGGCAGTTGGTACATAATACAAATGGATCTGTGTTTGGAATGTTTCCTTACAAATGATTATCATCATCGCGTATAACGACTCTATGGTCCAGGGGTTTAAAGCATGGCTCTTGAGTCCTGACTATAGTGGGTTCGATTTCCGCGTTGAAAAAATCCTGTTTTCAATTCCGATTAGGACAATGCGGCTTATCATCTGATTGTCTGACAAGAAAGTTGATCCATGCGTCAGATGGGCATGTTAAAAGTCGCTCCTGCGCTTGATCTCTCGCTGGTCATGTCGGGCATCCGTCCCACTGGGTTATAAGAGTAAAGAAAGAGTAACTTGATCACTCATGGGTAGTTGGCATGGTTGCAATGAAACCGGCCACCGTCTCCGAAACCAGAGAGGCATTAAATTTATAGACCTACAACCCTACAAGCATCTTGTCGCATAAAACATCCTTGTACGATTGTACCGCCGACTTTACGTGTTATTTAAACTGGGTAAATGTTTGTTGGAATAAATTAGCAGTTAATATCATAAGTCCACTGCAGGTTTAGACTGTACAAGGTCAAGATGACATAATATTTAATTAGTCGAGTTCATTTAGTTCAAGTTGTTATGTTAAATTTAAATATTAGGTTTCGTTAAAACATATTTATAATATTAAACTTTTTACGCCTTAATTCTTGCCATCCTTACAAGTTTAAAGTCTTATATGAGACAAGAAATAAATAAACTTAGATAGTCTAGAACTAGTCATGAATAAGACTAAAAAATCTTAAGGCTGCACTCAGAGACTTTATATTAAGCCCGGCCGCACATTATAAGAATTATTTCTGATCAGAAAAATTCGGACGCCCGCCGGACCACCACACCGCACACCCATCAGAAACCTTTCGGCGAGTCCGAGTTTAGTACAAAATGTATAGAGAGAACGCGATCCGAATTTCTGATCAGAAAAATTTCGTCGGACATCAGACACGTCTTCAGAATTCTGATAGTACCTATGCAGGGTCCACAACAAAACGTCATATTATGAGCAGAGTGCGTTCCGGCGGGCGTTCGAATTTTTCTGATCATTTGGGGACTGAGTAACTTTGTATGGACCTGTGGCGTCATTTTTTTTTTTCTAAAAATAGAAGAGAAAAAATAAATTTAGACATAAAATATGACAACAAAAAAAATTGTGAGGTAGATAACGCAAAATTCCTAGGTATTTTGCGTATGCTAGGTATGATAGATAAATATTGCAATTGGAAGGTCCTTCTAGAATACATTTGTGACAAGCTTGACCGTTTTGTTTACGTAATTAAAAAATTAAGGCAAACTGTGAGCACTGAAGCGGCTCTAACGGCATACCACGGCTACGTTTCTTCTAATCTTTTCTATGGTCTTCTGCTAAATGACATGACATACACACACACTCCAGCTTTGGGCAGAAAGGAGTGCTCGAGATAATACGGGTGGATACGATACGATATAATAAGGGTGGGAAAGGTATTATGAGACTCTCCACCCGGAGATGATATCTGCGTCTCGGTTAAGAAGAGCAAAGCCGGTTTTGCCATTGCCATTTCCATTGCTCAATTTTCATTGCCATTGCTCAAGGTGGTAATGGACGGCAATAAGGTTGGAGTGTAATCCCCTGATATTACAGAAGCCCATGTTTAACATCGAGGGGGGTGCCTTTGTGTGTTTGCTCTTGTCCCGAGCAGATTGGAGCGCAGTTTTGCCCTCCCCAGAATACCAGGGGCAGCCTGTACGTCCACATTCAGTTCATCTCCATTTCAACTGCGGCATTTCTAGGGTACCCCCCTAGAAATTCCACAGTTGAAATGGAGATTGGGTCTCCGGTAAACACACTCACTCGGCGAAACCCAGCGTAAGCGCTGTTTCACACCGGTTTTCTAGGAGCCTGTGGTATTTCTCTGGTCGATCCGGCCCATTTGTGCCGAAGCATGACTCTCCCACGGCAGATATTTAAGTGTAACTAAAATAAATATAATAAATGAAATGAATGTACTTTTATCCATTACTATTATTATAAAGCTGACGAGTTTCTTTTTTAACGCGCTTATCTTAGGAACTACAGGTTCGATTTGAAAAAATATTTTTGTGTTAGATAGTCCATTTATCGAGGAAGACTTTAGGCTAATTAATAATGCCGTTTTTTTTATGTAGATTGAATATATTTTTAGTTAAAATAAAAACTTAAAATGCCATATATCTCGGCTAAGATATAGTTTAGCTATATTATGTCCTTCATAATAAGTTTATTCACCTTGATATGTTCTCCGATTTGGTGAGTGGCCGCGAACTTCAAAAATGACGCCAACATTACCCATACCCTAAAAATGTGCGGCCGGGCTAAAAGGGAATATTATGGATATTTTAACACATTTGTCAAACTTTTATTTAAAATAAAAGTTTGACAGAAGAGCTATGTTAAAATTGACATTAAATTAAAATTAAGTTATCATTAAAATCTCTGAGTGCGGCCGTTACTGCACCAACTGTACAAAGATTTAAAAGAATGCAAACCACAAAGCAAGATTTTATATCAAACAAAATATGGCATCGTATATTACTTCTCTGATTTTAAAATACGATAAAAAGATAACATTTAATGGTGTTTTTGTCACTTGAATCTCAAGATGTATGTGAGAATGTTCGCACGGATTATTTTACTGTTGTGATAAAATTACATCCTCGTATTGTCCTCTGAGTAGTAATTCTGTACATTTGAGTTTATTATTACAACTGCACACTTGATAAGTTTTAAAGCGGCTATAATTATTGTCTTTTCCCGAAACATATTTTTACGTTTTCTAAGCCAAAACGCTTTTATAGGTGTGCTAGATGTTAGAGCTTGTCTAACTTAAAATGACTCGCCCCTCCCTCGTATTCACAGTACAATTTTTCATTTATATCAAATTTGAAGTTGTGGATCGCGTCATTTCATATTAGACAAGCAGCAAGCTCTACCTGCATTTCGCTCTTTGTGACAAAATTCGTTTGTCGCAGAAACTGTACTCCGGGATATAAACAATTCTTTTCCAGGACTCAAAATAACTAAAAACCAGATTAAAATCGCTTGATAGTAGTTTAAGGCCATCCTCTGAGCAAACGACCTTGACCATACATTTGCTGCGTTGCCGAGATCGCACCAAAATCCTATTTGTTTTACTTATCTTAGTTCAAAATTTACCTAAAAAAAAAATTAAAACGTCCAGTATGTAGTTAATGAAATTGTCGATCTATTGGCGTGTGTTTCAAATAAGCGTAATTTGTAAATACTAGGGAGATACTGAATGTATAATGCTTGAATTTAAATAAATTGGTAATACTTTGGAAGCTGATATCATGAGTATAAAAAACAAAAATAGGAAATTAATAACTATGAAAGGAACGTTCATATACTGAAGATTATTGCTGTATTTTTATTATGATTTTGTATCTTTCAAATTATGAGTTAATAAGTCTCTAAAAACGGTAAATTACGGCAACTCCGTAGGGGGAGGGTTTTAAGCGTAAAACGTAACAGACAAACACATTTATTTGCCTGATATTAGGTTATTGTTGATGAAAAAAAAACTCTTTATCTACTTATTTTGTCAAGCAAACTACAGTGTCTGAACCTAGTCCACCTGGAGTCACAAATTAGGTTAACTGGGCTAGAACTAATCTCATTACCTCTCATCTTCAGCTAACGAATGGAATTAACCTTCCTTTTAACATAAATATCAAACGTTTAGACTTATTTGAAGATGAAAGTTGT
Source organism: Cyaniris semiargus (assembly GCA_905187585.1). Classification (NCBI taxonomy): domain Eukaryota; kingdom Metazoa; phylum Arthropoda; class Insecta; order Lepidoptera; family Lycaenidae; genus Cyaniris; species Cyaniris semiargus. The sequence goes on along the minus strand of LR994554.1, from coordinate 5,857,498 downwards.
ATTAAGTTTCATAAAGTTACGCTTAAATGTAAGAGTAAGTTTCTTAATAATTTAATAACGTCAAGTTTTAGGGGCTTCATATTTTTATAATGAAATTTTTAACGGACGATCTTAGTACGTACTTATGTACGTACTAAAATCGTCCGTTTTTATCCGACTACAGTGAAGCTAAAAGGAAGGGTAATGTTTTTAGCAGTTTGTAACGTATATCTGCTTACCTCTTCACACCCGAACCGCTAAATTGCTGGGTACGGAGATACTTTGAGCCCCGGTGAAGGACATAGGATACTTTTTATCCCGATAAATGTACGATTTCCGCGCGATAAACGAATTTTGGCCGCAACTGCAGCCGTCATCTAGTATTGAATACTTAGGTAATAGTAATAACTTATACCTACGTGATACCTACATTGTAAATGTCACTTGTACTCAACAAAGTATCAAGTTCGGGCACAATGGAATCCTACTAATATTATAAAGGCGAAAGTTTGGATGTATGTATGTGTATGGATGTATGGATGTTTGTTACTCTTTCACGCAAAAACTACTGAACGGATTTTAATGAAACTTTACAATAATATAGCTTATCAGAATAACACATAGGCTACAATTTTTACCGACTTTCAAAATGGAGGAGGTGTTATGTTCGCTTTTATATGTTCAACGATTACTCCGCCGTTTGTGAACCGATTTTCAAATTTTTTCTTTTGTTGTATAGGTTATCACCCCAATTTGGTACCATATTCATAAAAGTGGTGACATGATGAAGGGATCCATAAGAAATCGAGGGAACTCCTCAAAATTTATATGGAAACATGTGGTGACTTCGGTTTCGTGAGCAATATTCTAAGCATATGCTACCAACAAGCAAGATTTTGCACCAAGGTATACCATGGTTCGGAAGGTGCTGAGAGAACTCCTGAATCTTTATAGATACAAGTTTGGGAGTTTCGACGTTGTTTTAAGAACGGAAAGCATATGCTACTATGCAAATTACATTCATCATCATCATCATCATCATCACTACCATAAACCATTATAGAACCATATATCGTCCCGTTTGACCCTATTATTGGTACTTTTCATAGTCTTTTATTATATACCTATCACTTAAACCGCGGGTAACACCGCGGGGCACAGCTAGTAAGCAGATATTGTAGAGCTTCTGTTCCGAACTATCGCCCGCTTAGACTGTACAATTGTACCTAAGTATAAGTTTACAACGTAATGCAAATAAACTTTAAACATTTATCTTCTTTAACATTGTAGTTTATTTAAAACTTTTAGATAGTGGCCCTATGTTACAGCTAAACTTAACGATCTTGAAAAGTTGCTTTGTTTCATACTAACATTAATCCTCACCAAGTTAATAGGTACTTAATATCGATATCACTGATGTTTCGATTATGATATCTTTACGAAATAAACTGCATTCCTCACCTTAGTTCCAAATCTCCTTTTACAAGATGTTACAGCCTTTAAAGAACTTCTAAACTTCAAAGAATAGCCTACTTGTAATCAACATAAGAATAACACCAGGTTGAAATCACGCCCTTGTCCTAAAGGAGACACTGAGACGCTGCTCTTGTTATAACGAGGCGAAATTGAACCTTTGTAGCGCCGTTATATGCTAAGTAGACATCTTAAATATTATGCTGAGCCTTTTATGATATTAGTTTGTAAGTCTTTTAGAACTTATGTAGTTGTACTATACAGAGTGTAACAAAACATAGTGATAATACTTTAGACATACATAGAGTTCACTGTGAAAGTAGCAGTGTTGAAAGAGCAATTTTTTGTGATTAATATGGGCTAGCGTCCCAACGTCATAAGTTTGCCCATAAAAAGTAAAAAAAGTTACCCTTTCAGCGCTGCTACTTTCACAGTGAAGTTTATAAATAGGGAACACATACACATTACACACCCTGAAGTATTATCATTTTGTTTGGTTATACCCTGTATAGTAATAATTGAAACATTCATAATATTTATATGCAGCTGCAGTGGAGGTCTACTGCTTCTAGGTACTACTTTTTATACCCGCCTTACTAATAAAGATTATTCGCAGCGTTTAACTTATCAAGATTCGCTATTTTTTTTACTTTTTTAATGTGCCAGACAAAGGTAAGTAGACGTTGCTGTTTAAACTTAATTAGGAAAAATGTTACAGTGTTGCTTTCGGTTTCTATTCCTGCTTAATTGCTGGGTTAAATACTTAAATATTACTATACTTTTAGACGGAAGGTATAGAAACCTGGCAACGAGATTAGTGTTTACATCTGTAATTTCAATATTATTATCGCGTACAAACTGCTGATGAATTTTGTGTGAGAGCCAAGATGCTTTATTGATATCTTAATATTTATCTTTAACACTAATACTAATATTAAGGCGACGCCTTGATAATTTGGCTGTAGCGATATCGATTTTTCTCAGCAAAGAAATTAAAGTTCATTGTCAGTATTCATCATGTCTTTGTCTTTGAATTACCCATAGCATAACACGATTGGTCAACTTTTATAACACAGAATAATCAATCAAAAAGACCTCTATAAAAACAGGGATTCTAATTTTTCCAACAGAGGAGAGTGATTTAAGCTTCCAAAATTTGTACATAGATTGGTTCAAGCATACACTTTAATTTGCCCATAGCTTATATGAAATATGTCTATGGTTTTTGTCGCTTACGCCCTTTCCATTTCTTGCTGTTCCATTTCTTGTTTTCTATGAGAGGCCGGCCCGGCCATCAAAGAAAACAAGCAATCTAAAACATATCCAACACGGTTTTTTACTTTAACGCGGCGTCACCTTAAGTATGTAATCATAGCACTTCAAAGCTGTGAATATAAATCGAGGAGTTCCCTCACATCTTCGTTGGTCCTGTGGTCGCTCAGAAAACTTCGATAGCGCGATGCAGGAATGTTAGGCGAATTGTGGGTACCGCCACAGTCCCATTAAAACCAAGTCTACTATTTGGTGACAATGGGATCATCTGTAGGGTATGTTCTTAGAAATAATAAAACAATAATCAAAATAGATGTATTCAGTCAACATTTTGTCTCTTTATACATAAAAGTATCTTGTTTTTTCATAGGATAAAAGCCCAACAATTTAAACATTATATTGGTACTATCTGCGGTTATACAGTGTGTAACAAAAATATGTGATAATACTTTAGGGTGTGTACGTGTTCCTTGTAGAGAGTTCACTGTGAAAGTAGCAGCGCTGAAAGACGAATTTTTTTTTCACTTTTGTATGGGCAAGGGCCCGAGCGTCACGAGTTCCCCCATACAAAAGTGAAAAAAAATTTGGTCTTTCAGCGCTGCTACTTTTACAGTGAACTCTCTACAAGGAACACGTACACACCCTAAAGTATTATCACTTATTTTTGTTACACCCTGTATAATCAAGAAGAATTATATATTTTTCTAATTCTTTGGATCATCCTACACAGGACACACCTGTAGCTTTACCATAAGAATATGGTAAGATACCAATGCAAAAATATTTAAAATGAACGCGTCTCTAAGTTTACATCAATAGTCTGGAATGTAGCTAGCACCAAAATGTAAACACCTACGACCTACGTTCATTAATTTGGTGCCGGATTCAAAAATTCATTCATAATATTGTGATCAGGAACTGAGGAATGGAGGAAAACACCTTTTGACAGATAAGAAATATGAGAGGATGCACTCCGTATTAATTTATGAAGTTAGTATTTTACGAGACCATGGCTCTTGTCACTCGTACATGCTTGCCACCGTGTTTGTTACCAGAATTTCCAACATATTTATGCGCTAACTAAATTAATGCATTAATAAATCTGCGTCGGGTTACATAAATAGTCTCCTTTCATCCTTTATCGTATTTTAAAGCAGGCAGGAATAGCAGAAGCCGCTTGGAGCCCTGCCAACACTTCGGTCAGACGCTCACTCAGATCGGATCGATGCATAATTTCAATTTATTGAACTTAAGTTATCATATCCGTCACGAACTTCCCTATGATCTGTTGGAAACGATGGGCTAAGTTTCGATGGCTTCGGTGGCGAAAAGCGAATGAAAAGGTTTAAAATTGAAACTAAAGTGCAGACTTCTGTCATCTTACAATTTCTACCGCTACGGAGGAAAGCACTATCTACACATCTACCTGTTATATTCTATACTTACAAGATGTACGTAAACATCATGCTACGATTCCAAATGTATTAAAAAAATTTAAGCGATCAAACTCAAAACAAATCAAGCATTAGTTATGTGAAAGCTGCATTCTGCGAATTGTAAATCCGATTTTCTGCGTTTGATGGTTGCGGATTTTGGTGAGTTATCGAATTTTAAGATCTTGTAAAACGCAATGCGGCAGCGATGCTGACGAAAGCGAAAGGGAAAAGCGTTGCGATTTTGTTGCAGTCAACCCTAAATAAACTTGTAAATAATAATATTATAATATTCTTCTGTTTTAATTGTTAAATGATTAAAGTTTAATTTAAAGCCGTTTTATCTTTAGTTACCATAGAGGAAATTGATTCCTAGGCAGTTGACAGACCAACGTCATTTGGTCGGCTTATGTCTATTCAATGTTAATAATCGTGATCTGTCTGCTGGGTTTGACGTAACGCGATCAAACTACGTAGGTCTCCCATCTGCATAGGAATTAACTTCTCTCATAGTACATAGGTACCTGCCGAAATTTTCGCTGTCTACTCTCTAAGATTTTTAAACCACTTTACGGATTTTAATGCAGATTTCACTAATAGATAAAAGGAGAAGAAGGTTTGTCACTTTTTTATCAGCCATAGTCTTGGGCAATAAGGTTTAATTATAGTTCACACTACCTATACCTATTGGACTCTACCTCGTATGTGGTTGAATATTTCAACCAGCAAATATCATTAAATCTTTACACCGTTTTTATTTCTCAGCCTGAACTTGGTTTATTATTCAACGAGGACGAAGGTTTAGACGCTAGCAGTCAGGGTTACTTGTTGAATACATTAAGCTGGCGAAGTTCTAAATATTTTTGAGATCAGACAAGTCTGAAGTCTGGACAACAGGAGTCTATCTAATACAGGAGATATCTAATATTATAATTGTTTTTTCTTTATTTAAGTTAGCAGAGAACCGGGAAAATTGAGTGTCAGTTTCACTACGGAGTGAAAAAAATAATGACTCTTATAAAACCGCTCTTATAGCTTCGCTCTTCTTCCTTGCCTTAACCACAGAATATATATTATTAGTACCAACCTTAACTACGAATTACATTTTTGTGTACAAGAAAATTATCTACAGATTTATTATTTTCCTTTAAAACCGCTCTTATAGCTTCCCTCTTCTTTCTTGCCTTAACTACGAATTACATTTTTGTGTACAAGAAAATTATCCACAGATTTATTATTTTCCTTTAAAACCGCTCTTATAGCTTCGCTCTTCTTTCTTGCCTTAACTACGAATTACATTTTTGTGTACAAGAAAATTATCTACAGATTTATTATTTTCCTTTCGCTTTTAGAACCAAATCAACGGCTAACCAGTTAAGTCCAAACATAGTAGGTACAATTAAGCCTACGCAATACAAATTCAGTATTTTGGCAACGTCGTTCTATTCAATTTGATTACGTTTCAATCTCTTTTATTACATGGTTTACTGAATCCCGCCATCTTGTACACACAGTAATCCTCCGCCATATTAAGTGGGTACGGTCGGTATCAGACTGAACGTGAATAATTCCATACATTATTCTGAAGTTGTCACTCCTCATACATTAATAAGGGTTGCAATACACTTTTGGAAATGATTCCTTTACTAAAGTACACAATGCACGATGCATTTCCAAAAAGCTGTCATCCTGCATCGGTTTCAGAAAATAAAGTAAATATAGTATTGTATCGTAGTAGACCAATCTCTAGATAGTTAATCGTAGCTAAGTATCCTATGCAGTTAGAACCTATTTGAAAAACACTATGGTATGTTACAAAATTAATACCATAATATTATTTACCTTACATCTAAAATAGTATTAAGTAAGTTTCTACGAATAGGATCGACCCATTATAAGGATGAATCAGATTTTTTGTGTTGTCATCGAGCGTTTTTAAGTTTGTAAGAAAACCACGAGAACAAACGCGAAACCTTCGCGCAAGTTCTTTTGTCACTGCATAGTTCTTAGCGGCCAAAAAAAAAAAAAATAGCGAATTCATTCAAATTAGAACATACCTGACTATTTGGGAAGGTGGCGAAGGCGGACTGGACTTTGTGAACCGCGTGGTCCTGCTGGTGGCCCGGCGGGGGTCGGCCCTTGGGGAAGTAGAACCGGGGGATAACCCGCGAGGGCGCTGCCCGCACCGACCGCTGCAGGGTTGTGTGCGGCGGCGCTGATTGTGGCTTCGAGGGAGTTGAGGCTGCGTAGTTCTGGAATTAAAAAAAGATGGTAAGTAAATGCTTTGAAAATCTCGAATAAAATAAAAAATTCCAATGTTGACAGGACCTTGACCAGGTTGACCAGGTTTCAATTATTATTTCCATCAGTAACTGGTAAGGTAATGGACAATGGTTGTTTGAATGAATTTTTGTAGCTCTAAAGCCTAACTAGGTTTATTCGTATTAGTAAAAGAGAAGGCATGATATTTTGATAACCGATTAACACTAATTAAATTGGGATATAACTTATAAGATCATAAATTATGTCAAAAATAAAAGATTTAAAAAAGTTGAACTTCTTTTCATTTCGAACCTTTTACCTACTACAAAAATGATTTGCACTTAATGATATCATAAAAAATCCCTTCTGTATTTCGGATGTCATATAGTTTCGCCTAATCTCATCGAATAGCTTCGCGAAAAGGATTGTAATGAGAACCGTACTAAAATATCTTGGTCGGAAACCACGATATTACGATCTGTCAATGTTTGGACAACCTTGTGGCTGTTGGAGGTTGTGCTTAGGATGTTTGATTACTGTTTTTACGTCGCATGTTAACCGGACTCTACATAACTAGCCTTGTTATAATGTAACAACTGTTTTTAGGGTTCCGTACGCAAAGGGTAAAAACGGGACCCTATTACTAAGACTTTGATGTCTGTCCATCTGTCCGTCTGTCTGTCTGTGTGTCTCCAGGCTGTAACTGAAAAACCGCTATAGCTAGACTTCTGAAATTTTCATAGATTATGTATATCTGTTGCCGCTATAACAACAAATACTAAAAACAAAATAAATTAAATATTTAAGGGGGGCCCCCATACAACAAACGTGATTTTTTTCCTATTTTTTGCTCGATATCAATAACGGCAACACATAGGCACTTGAAATATTCACGAAATACTCAGTTGTATTTGTACTTTAATAATTAATAGTAAAATTTAAATAAATTAAATAATTAAGGGGGGCTCTTATACAAAAAACACAATTTTCAGCCTATTTTTGCTCTATTGTGGTACGGAACCTTTCATGCGCGAGTCTGACTCGCACTTGGCCGATTTTTTTATTACATTTGTCCTTACTTTATTATGTGATTTAACTGTTATTATTCTGCTTTCGTAATGTTAAATACCCAGTTTTTTTTAAATATTATACCCTAATTTAAAAAGGAGTTAAATACCCAGTATTCAATATTTATGTTACAAGTAGAATGAAAAATTCACATATTCTAAGGTTTTCTTCTTGACCCAATCTCACAAATTATAAGGACTTTTCGGGTACCCAATGGGTGAAAACCCTTTTATATAGCAGACTATTTTTCACTTCATTGTTTATCGCTCTTTTGTTTAATAATGGATGTATTTCCGAAAGCGTTTAGGCCTTACCGAGATACTATAGGTCTACCAGAATCTGATGGCAATTTTTGACAGCAGATTTTCAAAAAATATCCTTGATCATTGGATAAATTTTTATATTTGCATGTTTAACACACAGAATCAGCCGCTATAAAAAAAAAAAACGGATCAAAATGTTTTATTCCAATTACCCGGTATTGCTATAAGAGTCAATTTATTTTCTCACTTTTTGCCATCAGATTCTGGTAGACCTATAGTTGTTGCTAAAGCAAAACTTCCAAAATGTAACTTAGTACAATATAGCATTTTGTACTGAAACCCTCCAAACTGGAATCTAACTCGCACTTAGCTGGTTCAATATTAAAATCAACTTTCGCAAGCTCGCTACCACTCATAAGGGTACCTAACAATCTAATCTGCATACTGTAGGCGCGAGAGTTGGCATAGTATGACGTACTCCGTGCCAAAATATGGTTTGTTTGACATTATTGCATAATTGATGGCCCAGATGATTACGCCGGATGTAGAATAATCCATACTAATAAATACGAATGTATGTCAGTCTGTCCGTACAAGTATGCATAAAGAACTGAACCGATTGAGATGGAATTAGGCATGGAATTACTTTGAGTCCGAGGAAAGGCAAAAGGACTGTATGGGATAGTTTTCATTGTGGAATAAGTTTGAAGCCAAACGAGCGTAATTTGTGAGTTGTGAGTCGCAGAATTTCTGCCGCGTAAATATTTTTTCATACAAATCATGTCTCACAAAATTACGCTCGTGTCAATCAAACAGGACTTTTGCATAAACTGAATGCAGCAGAATTCCGCCGAACCGAAATTCTGCGACTCACAACTCACAAATTACGTTCGTTTGGCTTGGCCCTAAGGCACGGTTTCCGCGCAAAAAGGCATTGCTGACAATCGGAACGAGGTTGCTGGCAACATCTTAATAGTATCCTATAGTATGTGATGTTTATAAACTTTAATGAACTCTAATCCATCAAGAGCAGTTAAAAAACTTAAAACTGTAGTAATTTATACAGTAAGTAACTTTTTCTTTCCCTACGCCAAGTTTTCTCTCGTGTTTAATAACAGTTTCTTAAAGGTGCATTCGCGTGTCATGTAACACATTTGAGCATACATTACAATACTACCTCCCTGACCGACGAGCATTCTCGTGTAATGTCAAATTATTATAAGTTGTCAAAATATTATGTATCACAAGGTGCGCATTCAAATTCAAATTCAAATCGTTTATTTCAGACCAAGTATAATAAGTCCATATTATTATAAATTGTAAATTACATAATATACAATAAATACACAACAAAAAATAATTACAAACTACGTGCATGCATTTGAGTCCATATTTTCATCATGAATGGACACTCAGTGTCCATTCGACTCGCAACTGTTGGAGCTGTCGCGTACTCTTCTCATCAGGGATGCGGATCTTTTTCGCATTATTGCTGCAAGGCCGTCCACTCCGGCGTCCGCGAACATCCCTGACGCGCTACAGAATCGCGGCAGCCCCATCAGTGCCCGAAACCCATTATTATATTGGACCCGCAGGGCACTATAAGCCGTTAGCGTTGTAATTGCACGGTTCTCCTCCCTCACTGATGTAATGCTCGACTTTATAACGTTACATTATACGCGAATGCTCCCGTTGTGGGAGCTGCACTTTAAGAAATCTATTAAGAACTAAATGTCCCTTGTGAATTTAGTATGCCTTTAATAATATGAACCTCCCAAGGACTTTTTTTTTTTGATCAGTGAAAAAACTGTTTCTATTTTTAGGAATTAGATATTTGGGGTTAGTAACAATATTTTTTTTTAAGTTTACCACCGCAGTTTCCATAGGTACTAAAGATTATTGAACTTTATTATATTCCCATAATAACTTCATCTGGTCAATTTAATAAATATAGACGCGTAATGGGCACTCGGGTTTAATCCTGGCTGAATGCATATTGCATGTTTATTAACATTCAACGCCGCAATTCAGTTGTTACTCGATGCGAAATCCCCCTTGCTTTACAAAAGGAGGAAATTCCGTGGATAAAAATAAAAAATAAAAGTTAAAAAATATAATCCTGGCTTGACAAATTACTACAATTCATTATGTAGCTCTAGATCTATTACATTATTTACAGTAGGAACTCGATTGTCCGACTCTCAGTTATACGGATTTGCGATTATCTGGGTTATCATCGGAATATGTACACCTTCATAATTTCTTAAAAAACATTGACTTCTGTGTTTTTTTTACAAACGTAATGTTTAAATATTAGTTTAGGTACTCAACTCTCTTTTGAACGTTCGATTATCCGGGTTTTCGACTGTCCGAATTCCGAATGCCTAACGGCAACAATTAGTCTGGTTAATCCAGTTCCTACTGTATGTTCTTTAAATCTGTGGCCTAGGCGCTTTAAGAGCGGGCTGCCAAATTTTGCTGTGTTTTCTAATAAGTTTACGATCCCAGAAGACGATTGACTTAAATGAAATTGAGATTTATTTAATCATTGTATATTTATCTGATATTAGCCTAACGGAAAACACGATTCACTTATTTTGACTCGATAGTTATATTATTTTTCTAAATTATGAATATTTCTGGGCTTTTCAACAAATATATCTGTTACACTTATTGAGTTACTATCATTAAATAACTTGCACTACTACAATCACACACTTTATAAAATAATAGCTAAAGGAAATATTAGTATTGTATTTAATTTTTAAGTAATCATCAAAAACATTTTTGGGACTTACGACCTTTACTTTCGTGTTATAATGCGGGAACCGTTGTTACGCGATATTGTTCACTATAATTAGCTGCAGTGCAAAGTTCATGCGGGCACGATTCATGGAATCATTATATCACGATTGGAGGATAGCGGGGTGTGTAGGCGGGGCTAGCGTGCTATGATATTTTTGGCAGCCCGGTCTCAACGCTAAGACTGTAAAAATCCTTTGGACTTGTCTGTAGTGGGCTATAAATGATCAAATGCCGCCTAAAAATAGTTTAGGTAGGACTAGGTAGATACTGTATTTTTTTCTTTCAGGAGGCCTGTAAAAGCACAGGCTAATGTTGACTTAGGTGAGGTAAGATATTTTATAAGCAGAGACAAAAGGTATTTAAACGTTAAGGTAGTATCTTCTTATAAAATGAACCAAGTAAGGTATAATAATTGTTATTATCATCCATTGTAACAAAGACGCTTCTAAATTCTCACGGAACACAGAATTGTGGTGATTTTTGAAATTTAAATACAGGAAATACATTAATATGGAACAATTACTTCACAAAAAATATCCAGAATATATTTTGAACATCATTCGTTCCATCTTTTGTTCTTAAAAAACAGGAGGCATTTCATTAAAAGAGAATTCAGCTCCTTGAAATATTTTATGTAGGTAGATATAATATGTGACAAATGTTGAAATAATAAATTTAATTTAAAACCTTTATTACTCAACCGTAAAACATCTTTAAAATATCAAATAATGTAAGGGTTAGCTCAAAGGCAGTGAATGAAAAGATAATTCCCAAGTTCCTTTTCATAATTGGGATTTCTACCTCTTTGAATGTGTAACTTATAACGTATAAGTTATAAGATATCCATTAAGATAATAATAATGTAAATTAAAAAGAAAATTAAAGTTACAGTCAATGATATTCTACTTATACAAATCTACGTCCATACTATTTTCCGGCTTAAATCTCTTCCGAACAATTTTCAAATTCAAAATTGCAAACATTCTGACAAATTTGACAGATAAGTGAAACAAAAGATACGAAAAACCATTTACATAAAAGAGACAGTTCTATTTTTAAACGTCGAATCGTATCGCTGTCTCTTTCTTCGCCTGAGCTATGACGAAAATTCGATTTTTTCCAGATTTTTCGAAAAAATAATTGAAAATGTAAATAATCGAGGTATTTATTGCAATCAAGACATGTGGTAAGAGATTCCATGTGTTTTGTTTTCTTTTGAGTCATAATTGGTACATTTTCGAAACACGCACGACGTCATTTTCAATTTATTTAGGTAAGACAAGACGCGGCACGTTCGTGACTGCGCTTGATGCAGGCTAAATAACAGACGACCCAATTGGGCCGTATTTGAATCTTCACAACGCGCGCGGTAGTAACATATCTGCTTTGAGTTTTTCATCATTGGTTACAGTACATCTTTTACACTATTGATAATTAAGATATTATTCTATTCTTCTTTATTTAAAAACAGGACAGTTATGTCGACTTAATATGCTCATTGTTTTTATAGTAAAGTACACATCTCAAGTGTTAATATTTTGAAATGCCTATTTAACTCGAATTTACCTCATCCAGTAATAATTTATAACATTAAAATACACGTCGAAAATACTGTAATTTGTGTGTGTCAGCTCCGACATGACAGTTTAATTTGACCCAGCAAAGCCTTCAGTTCTTAAACTCAATTATCTCTATGAAAATAGGCTGTATTTATGTCGTCAATTGTAAATACAGTGGCGTAGCGCAGCGTTCCGCAAACTTTTTGTGTTCAAGGTACTATCAGAGAAGTTGATTCCTAGGCAGACCAAACTACGTAGGTCCCCCACGTAGTTTGGTCGCGTTACGTCAAACCCAGCCGACAGATCATAATTAACATTGAATTGACATGATCCGACCAAATGACGTTGGTCTGTCAACTGCCTAGGAATCAATTTCCTCGATGTTACATGTAGAAAAATAAAAATTTTTGGAGGTACACAAGAAATTAACCCATTAATCCCCAAGCGGCAGCCGGCTGCCGCATAACAATTGAAAATCTATTGTGTCTGCGATACCCACGATGGAGGTGTTAATCAGCCTGTACGGGGGTGCTCTATTCCCAATTATCATTCTTTTCGTCGATCGTCCTGAGATGTTGCCTTTTTTTTGGTCTTATAAACTAGGAATATATAGGTAAAATGTCATTTTTGAGGCGCACCAACTACTGGCCACGGTACACCAGTGTGCCACGGCAAACCTTTTGCGGAGCACTGGCGCGGGCGTAGCGGACTGTAGAGACCAGTGTAGACCACACAGGCTCCGTAAGCGGCCTCTACACGTTAGCCGTCAATGTGATGGTCCAATGACCAATAGATAACAATTATTGTGAGTCTGATATATTTGTAGGTTGCCCCTGAAATATAGCTACGAAATCATATGAGCAGCTGACTTTAGAGCTTATATTTTATCCAATACGAGATGACACAGTGAACTTCGTTTCACTTTCCCCCTTCCCTGGACTTCCACGAAGATTTCAAACTAAAATTAGCCAAATCGGTTCAGCCGTTCTCGAGTTTAAGCGAGACTAACAAAATTTATAATTCATTTGTATTTATAATATAGACAATTTATCGTCCAACATTTTTTTGACCTGATTTTTTGCGAAAGAGCCCAAAATAAGGAGGATTTATTACGGCTTCCCTAAATCCGCCTTAAATTCTCACTGTCTATATCTCACTTGTCAGCGTATATTATAAAAATATAGCGCGATTTAGGCTTGTGGCGCTAAGTGGTCCGCCACAATATTATTGTGGTAGCTACGCCCCTGTTTAGGCCGTACTCTAAATAATACAAACATTCCACTGCGGTTAACGTGTTTAGAACTAGTTTCTGTAATTGCTTACGAACTGTGGGGCAGGCTAATCATCATCATCATCATCATCATATCAGCCTATATTCGTCCACATAGGCTTCTCTCAATGAACGCCAAGATGACCGATCTCCTGCTACTCGCATCCAACATGGACCCGCAACTAAACGGAGATCGTCGTCCCACCTAGTTGGAGGTCGACCTACACCCCGATTTCCTAGCCTTGGTCTCCATTCCAGAGTAAGTTTACTCCAGCGATCGTCTGTTCTTCGAGCTACGTGACCAGCCCAGTTCCACTTCAGCGTACTGATTCTCTGCACTATGTCGGTAACTTTAGTTCTTTGACGATTTGTTTCATTTCGAAGCTTATCCGCCAAAGAAACTCCGAGCATAGCGCGCTCCATAGCACGCTGAGCAACGGAAAACTTACGAGCTAGCCCTGCTGTAAAAGGCCAGGTTTCCGCCCCGTAGGTCATAACGGGAAGCACGCATTGATCGAAGACTTTCGTCTTCAGGCTCTGCGGAATTTGCGACGTGAGAATGTGGCTTAACTTCCTAAATGCTGCCCAACCCAACTGTATCCTCCTATCAGTTTCTCTCTCGAAGTTATGTCTACCTACCTGCAGTATGTGCCCCAAATAGACATATTCCGTTACGACTTCGAGAAAGGCACCGTTGACTACAACCGGTCTCGGGAGAACATGTTCGTTGAACATGACTTTCGTCTTGTCCAAGTTCATCCCGAGACCGATCCGCCGGGAAGATTCATTTAGGTCGTTCAACATTTCCTGCAAGTCCTCCAACGATTCTGCCAATATGACGATATCGTCAGCGAAACGAAGGTGTGAGAGGTACTTGCCGTTAACGTTTATGCCACATCCTTTCCAGTTTAGGGTCTTGAAGGCGTCCTCTAACGCATTTGTGAACAGTTTCGGGGAAATAATATCCCCCTGTCTCACTCCTCGATGCAAATAGATTGGCCTTGTTGTGGCCCCCTGTACTCGGACGGACATAGACGCAGCATTATATAGACCTTTTAAAACTTCGACGTAACGCCAATCGACTTGACATCGTTGCAGGGCTTCCAGAACAGCCCAGGTCTCAACAGAGTCAAAAGCCTTCTCATAGTCCACAAAAGCAAGGCACAGTGGCTGTCTGTACTCGTGTGACTTTTGTACAACTTGCCTTAAGGTGTGAATGTGGTCTATGGTGCTAAAGCCTCTGCGAAACCCAGCCTGCTCCGGTGGCTGGCATTCGTCAAGTTTATTTGATAGGCGATTCGTCATAATCCTGGAAAACAACTTATATATGTGGCTCAAAAGCGAGATGGGCCTATAATTTTTAAGAAGGGTGTTATCTCCTTTCTTAAAAAAGAGAACCACCTCGCACCTAAGCCACTCTTCGGGGGAAACTCCCCGTTGAAGGACAAAATTAAAGACTTTACGAAGCTCTCTTAAGACGGGTTCGCCTCCCGCTCTGAGAAGTTCGATCGTAATTCCGTCCCTCCCCGGGGCCTTTCCTCCTTTAAGTTGTTTCAGAGCCAATTCGATTTCGCCTAAACTGACGTCAGGAAGCTCGCCAGAAAGATGCCGGGTGAGTTTGGCACGCGGGTCGTTATCACGAGGGTCAGGTTGCAAAGCATGTGAAGCATACAAGCGGCTATAGAAATCCTCGATCTCGGACAGAACCTCCCCTCGCGAGGAAACGATTTGGCCACAGCTATTCTTCACCTTCGTCAGACGACTCCACCCGAGGCGCCTTACGAAAACTTTTGACCCTCTATTCCGCTCAATCGCTTCCATGATTTCTAGCGTATTCGAGCGGCGAAGATCTCTACGTATAAGTTTCCGTATGCGCCTCGAGAGAAGTTTCACATCTGACGAGCCCGAGTCCGTGTTTTCCCTTCGTTCCCTCATAAGTTTGAGGGTCTCATCCGAAAGTTTGGATTTCCTGCCCGCATGCTTAGGCCTGCAAAACCTTTCACCTTCGACCCGTATGCTCTCCACAATTGCATTGAAAGCCTCGTCAACTTCCATTGTAGTTTCCGAGATGTTAAGAGCGTCGAACCTATTTTTCAGTTGTAACTGAAATTTCTGGGTATCAGCGACGGATTGTTGGAAGTTGGGTCGGAGAGTAGACTTCAGCATGTGGGCTCTTTCGAGCTTGAAGCATACACTCAAGGATCCTCGCAGTAATCGGTGATCGCTACCGGTATTAAACCTGTTGATCACAGAGACATCCCTAAATATATACTTCCGATCCGTAATGATGAAGTCTATCTCGTTCCTTACCACAGAGTCAGGACTTCGCCATGTCCACTTTCTTTGGGGCTTCTTTTTGAAGAAGGAATTCATCAAGAAGAGCCCTTCTTTTTCGAGAAAGTTGACCAGCATTTGCCCCCTGCGGTTTCGAATCCCAACACCGTGCTGTCCCAAGCTAGATTCGCCGCTAGCTCGTACTCCTACTTTGGAGTTAAAATCTCCCATGACAACATTGAAGTGGGTCTTAGGGGTGGTATTTAAGACCTTGGAGATGTCTTCGTACATGGTCTCCACTTCGTCATCAGAATGTGTCGAGGTTGGTGCCCTACACACTCTCAAGATAGTACAGTACACTTGTACTATCTTGAGAGAATACCTATTGGTGAGTCTCAAAATAAGATACGCTACCCTCCCCGACACACTCGAGATATCAACAACGTTGTCGACGAGAGATTTGTTGACGAGGAATCCCACGCCGCCACGGGATGTATGATCTCCCTCTCGGAAGTAGAAAAGGTGACCCGATGGCAGAGTTATGGTGTCCTCCCCTTGTCTTCGGACCTCGCACAACCCTAATACGTGCCAACGGATTTTTTCCAATTCTACCTCCAGTTCAAAGCAGGCTAAAGTTCGCCAAATTACTTTTGACTCACCAAGTCACCAGCTTGTTAAAAGGGCTTTTTAGTTTTTCTCGGAATGTTGAGTTTTATGATCGTTATGTGAACTATGGGAAAAATGAAGTTAATGCTCAAAGAGCTGTTGAATCGGAAGCTCACACAAAGACTCGCTTATTAATGTACTTAGTTTAACCACAGATTACTAAGGGCCTGTTTCACCACTTTCTGATAAAGTGCCGAATAGGCTATTTACAGCTTTTTTGACAGATTCTCCATACTTCATCTGTCAAGTTAAGTGGTGGATAGCCTATTCGGCACTTATCAGGAAGTGGTGAAATAGGCCCTAAATAGTTAGTGTTTCAATATAACTACTGTGTACCAGTGTAAAAATTTTGAGTCTGCTCAAGCAGGAACTTTGTCGATGTTGATAAAACTTAGTCTAAATTATAGGTTTTCCTGTGGTGTATGTATTATCACAATATTATTATGATTGACGAATTTAAATATTGTTACTTGTACTAATATGTATTCTGTGATATCGTATTACATTTTCTTGCCACTGTTTTATGGCTGCTATTCTAATATAACGGTGATAAATTAAGGAAACTGGAAAACCGAAATATGGTTTCACGATAATATCACATGAATTCGTTTATGATTAGGAATGTTGAAGGAAGAACCTTGGAATAACAATAAACAATTTTAGCATTCAACACTGGACTGGCTATAGACGACATTCAAATATTTATTGTAATAATTCTCTATGGATTATGCTATTATTAATAGTATGACTAGGTTTCCAAGTACCAGTAATGTATATATACATTGTTATTATTATGTGAGTCAGAAGCTTCGGTGATCTAGAATCTGGGTATTTTGACGTAATTGAATGAGATGATGTGAGGGAAAGAGAGAATAGAGAAAATAATGAATAATAGGAGAGATTTTAGAGCTGATAGAGAAGGAAGAACGGACAAGAGTTGGATGAAAACCAGAAGAGTTAAGACTCCTTGGCTGGCATTTCGCTTGTTGGTAGACGGTAGTGTAGAATTGTGCTTTCTTTCTGTACTTCGTTTCAAATCATTTTGATCTAAGTGTAAAGAAGCTCGACAGTTATGGGTCGCAGCGACCTTGCGAGTTTAAATTGCACCAGCATAGCTAGCACGGCGTTGCCCAGTCGATTCTTCGGAAGAAAGTAATGGCAGTTTCTTTCCCATGTCTACTTATCTTTTTCCCGAGCATGGCGCCACCCATCGACACGAGTTTCAGTGGACAAAGACAAGAAACTCTTTCCATAGCAACCATTATAGCAACGGCAATTATTTCTTTCTGACATTTAATTTCTTGATTCTTTTTTTATTATTATGGCACTTCGGCTATAAAACCATGGCCAGTGTCAAATAAATGGCGGCAAATTCTAAAAATCGACGTGTAGCAATCCTATCTATATCCGGAATTATAGTTTCGATCTATGAAATACCAATAATAAAAACTAAGGAACTTTATTATTCGTAGTTCGTAGATCAAAACTATAATTCCAGCTATAGACAGAGTTGCTATACATCGATTTTTTTGAATTTGCCGCCATTTACTCGACACTGGCCATGGTTTTATAGCTGAAGTGCCATAATAAAAAAAAAAGAATCAAGAAACTAAATTGTCAAAAGCGGATAAAAATGGTCGTCATGCTTGACATATAGATTTTCAAAAGCGGAAGAAATCGAGATACGAAAGAAACTTTTTCTCCAATGTTTTTCCGGTAAAACTGTCAAAATTTAGATTCTTTCGTTTGTCTACTGACGGTATGCTAGGCCAGCAGATGCTATTAAAATAATGTGTGACAGAATTTGACACTTTCGACATTAAATATGCACTTTTGTGTCTCACTTTCCAGTTTAAGTACTTATGGTTTCACCACAACACGTAAGGATCACTCTTATAGACTCTGAGATACTCCTCCTAATTCCATGTGAGTCAGCCTCGTATCATGGCATTTGCGATGGATTCCCTCGCGCTATAACTGTGTCGGGCGGTGGGGGCCGGGCGGGGCGCGTGTAAAAATAGTCGCACGCGCAACCGCACGCGCTCCAAATCGGGACACGCTGCTGAAGGGAATAAATCCTGGAGTTTCTTACTTACGTAGTAAATATTTAATAATGTGTTCTTTTACTAATAATAAGTTTAATAAAACTATTACCCGACTGCGTAAAATATACAAAACAAAAAATAGTCCATGTTACGAGCGGCATCCTTACCTCTCTATTGACACCTTATTTGTTAAAATCTGATAGTAATTTAGGCACATAATATGTTACTTCATAGAACCATTATAGCTCTGCTGTAGTCGGGTAAAAATGTACACAGTGAATAACTATGCAAGGTGCTAGATCTTTCTGGCACATTGGAAAAGTGACTTAATAGACAGAGACAGCCAGTGGCGTAACTAGAGGGTGGCAGGGCTAGCAAAATGCCACGGGTCCCCGACCCAAAAGGGCCCCGGATTTTTTATACATTATTTTATCATTAAAGTGACCATTTTTACTGATAGGGCCCCATCAATTTGCCACGGACCCCGGATATTATAGTTACGCCACTGGAAACAACATACCTTCAATAAGCTGCGGAAAGGAATGTGTGAAATATACAAGTCTGGTAGCTCAGCTACCACAGAAAAAGAAAAAAGGAACTGGTAGAAATGATAAAGGAAATTGGTTACTTAGGGCCTGTTTCACCACCTTCTGATAAACTTTTTTGACAGATTCTCCATACTTCATCTGTCAAGTTAAGTGGTGGATAACCTATTCGGCACTTATCAGGAAGTGGTGAAACAGGCCCTTAGTCTTTGTAAATTTTTAGTGTTTTATTACTTTGTCATTTCTACTCTGGTCAAGGGCTTAACCTATGCAGTTGAAAAATATGTTTTTACTTATTAGTCCATAATAATCGATATTAGCTGGTATAGAACAAATCTCTATAATTTTACCCGCTTTTTTGTTGTGGCATTTCAATTGGTCCATTTATTTCTTTACCAAAGAAATGTAGAATATCCGATCTCTGGTGCCAATGTCAGATTTTTACACTAGAATATTTGGTCAGCTCTGACGTCAAACATTTATGGGCTACGGTTATCGTTAAAACGAATTAGGACGGCCGTTGGGCAAGTAATACAGAAGCTGTATAATGAGAGCCAGATAATGTGGCTGTTAGCCAGATTACTGGACTTATAGACTAATATTTAGAGAGGACGGGGCTTGTAAGATATCACCTAAGAGAAGTATTGTCACACC
This sequence comes from Cyaniris semiargus, assembly GCA_905187585.1. Classification (NCBI taxonomy): domain Eukaryota; kingdom Metazoa; phylum Arthropoda; class Insecta; order Lepidoptera; family Lycaenidae; genus Cyaniris; species Cyaniris semiargus. Next base: position 5,837,930 of record LR994554.1, on the reverse strand, counting down.
AGATGACGCCCGCAACTCCGTAGCGCCGAAATTCGTTTATAGCGAGGGAACCGTTCGTTTTTCCGGGATTAAAAGTATCCTATGTCCTGTCCTGGGTCTCAAGTTGTCTCCATACCAAATAACAGACAGACAGACACACTTTCGCATTCATAATATTAGTATGGATTGTGAAATACGTTTAAACTATACACAGATTGGTTCTAGTTTCTCACAAAAAAAATACATATAAAAATAACGTCTGCATTACTCTACATACACAGAGAATACGCTTTATTTTTAGTACCTAATTTTAAGTATTCTTTGCTGCTTTGAAGACTAGAAGAGTTTGAGAGAATTGAAAACAAAGTTTAATCTAATTGTTTTTAATTCATTTACCATTAAATGTTGTTGATTGATACTCAATGCTTCTACATAAATAACTAACTGCCAAAACCAGAGTTAACAAAATAACTTTTAAAACAAGCCAATGCAATGTAGAGCGCGTAGCAAACTCTACATTCAAACAAAGACCGACAACTCCTCTGTTGGGATCGCTTTTCAGCAGGCAATGCGTCTGCTCATTAGGCTGATGTAATTTGAGGAATGAGCTAATTGCGTGGACAAAGCTGCGGCCATTCCGAGCTGCTGGCTAAGTGTTGCGGTCACCCTCATTAGGCTAACTAGCCTACAGCGTAGGTCCTTGGAGTAAATTCCTAGAAAATGCGTCGGTTCTACGTGGTTCTAGTTAATACTAAGATAAGTGTTAGAAGTGTATTAGGGAAACCTTTTTGAGGATGCAGGTTTTTTCAGAACTCAAGTAGGAGCAATGAAAGAACACCCGTACAGTGAAGGAAAAACATCATGAGCCAACTCGCACATGGTTGCTCATAGTTTATGTCCGGAAAAAAGTTTACATCTGATATTTTTTCGGGATAAAAATTATCCTCTGACTCTTCCTGGGACTCAAACTTTCTCCTTACAGATTTTACATTAAAATTAGTTTAGCGGGCGAAGGGTGAAGAGGTAACAACTAACACAGAGGGTAACACTTTCACATTTACAATATTAGTACAGATTTTGACGGTGACGACGTTGATACTGATGATGGATGTGATGGATTACCCGCAATAACTGTTCGATATATAAAACGTACCGAAATCCCGTAAGATAAATCCCTCACAATATTTTGTCACAAAAAGCTCGCATTGAAAGCGGTGACATGAGTCATGACCAATATTCGAAATCTATCTTCGCCCGCCCGTCTGCTGAACTGCGTAAATCTTTTTTGAATCAATCAATAAAGCAAATACAAAAAATAAAATTAAGAAATTTAAAAAAAACCCCGCCAAACAGCTTTAAAAAGTAATGAAATAATATTTACTGACTCTAAGTTTAAATAATTCCTAAGTGTAAAGTAATATTTTAGTCCATAATTGTTGTCACGGTGTGTCGGGGGACCGCCAAGTTAACTACGACAACAGCGACTTTTGCATTTTGTATCGCTGATTGTCTCGATTCAGTTCGCTGTGAACTGACCTTTAAACTATAATGTTATGTGAAATCAAACATCTACATTAGCGGTCCCCCGACACACCTTGACAACAATTATGGACTAAAATATTACTTTACACTTTGGAATTATTTAAACTTAAAGTCAGTAAATGTTATTTCATTACTTTTTAAAGCTGTTTGGCGGGGGTTTTTTTAAATTTCTTAATTTTATTTTATTTTATGCTTTTTAAACTTGTGTTGGTTATTAATAGTGCAGAATTGTTCCTATCAACAGGATTACATCCCAATGAATACGATCTATAAATATCCTCTTGGATGAGGCCGTCAATATGAGCCCAAACATGAAACCTCCACCCTGGGTTCATACGGAGCTCGGCTCTTATACAATCCAGGTGATGCTGCAGCAGCAGCATGAAAATATTTACTGCTTATCTACGTCTTATTGGTTGTCGCAATTAAAATGAGCCCAAACACGAAACCTCTGCTCTAAGTTGGTGAGGAGTTGGGTATCCTATAGATTACCAGGTGATGCTGCAGCACCAGGGTCAACTTTCCATTAATTCATAATTAATTCATAAGTCACGAACCCGAATGCAAAATATAAAACCCATCAAACGACTGCAAGTTGCTAATCGGCCTATCACGAACCAGATAAACCGTGATATTTCAGCAATGAGCAGGCTGATGATGATGAACTATAGCTAAGAACACTCTCGATCATGTCAGCTTTCAAACAAAAAAAACTAGATCAAAATCGGTCCACCCGTTTGGATGCTACGATGCCACAGACAGACAGACAAGACAGACAGACAGACAGACAGACAGACAGACAGACAGACCGACAGACAGACACGTCAAACTTATAACACCCCTCTTTTTGATCGGGGGTTAAAAAACCACCTAAATCACCTTACTCCAACAATAATAATAATAATCTCAAAAGACCTACAAAAAAAGGGAAGCCACTAAGGAATTTCCCTTGCAATTCTTGTCTTTTTTTGTAGGTCTTTTGAGATTATTATAATTGTTGGGGTAAGGTGATTTAGGTGGTTTTTTTTTTGTATTTGGTTTATTGAACTCTTGGCATCAAAATAATCTAATTATTACATACTTACGATGCATAGTTTTTATGAAATAACCCGTTTATTAAGAGATAAAAACAGAGAATTTTGATGAAATTGTGACCTCTGAATTAAGAAAATGAAAGATAATTAGAAAATTAATCAGCGCATTTTGAAGACGAGAATGTTGAGCTCATTATGCGCTGAACAGATTTGTAAATTAATTATTTATTGCCATAAACTAAGCGCACAAACACAACTCGAAATGACATTGGGCACGAAAGAGCTGTTTTTAACGCTTGATTTACCTCACATTATCCACATAGATGAACTTAAAAAAAATAACTAGCTATTACTTATATTATACGCAATAATAATATTTCGTGTTATTTTATTAGTTAGTGTTAGTTTGTCAAAAAAATATATACAAAGTTGCGCAAATAATTCGCAGCGAGTGAATCAGATTTTAAAAAATTCTTGAAACAAAACAAACTACAATCAAACAGACTAAGAAATCGTGCCAGAAATAACTAAAAAACAAAAAATAAATTATAATCAAAAAACCTTTTGAAAAAAAGCTTTTATTTAAATACTCTAAAAAGAAAAAAATAAATTTCTCCTTAAATATTTTAACTATTAATTTATAACCTCAATATATTATACAATTTATATGATAATAAAAGCTTGACTTAACAATTTGTCAGTATTTAATAAATTTATTAAAATAATAAATATAATATCAGTTTACTCAGTTAAATTGGTACTAGTTTATTTACAAATCGCGACAAGCTTTTATTATCATGACGTAAATTGTATATATTGAGGTTATAACTTAATAGTTAAAATATTTAAGGAGAAATTTATTTTTTTCTTTTTAGAGTATTTAAATAAAAGCTTTTTTTCAAAAAGTTTTTTGATTATAATTTATTTATAAAGTTAGGCGCAGAAGTAGAGTAGAGAACAGAGAAGTACGGTTACCGCGGGATTGGTATCTCTCTCGTAGTAATAAATCTTATCATTGTTTATACGACTGCAGGTTCATGACCATGTTGTATGATTAAGATGGAAGTACAGTCAGAAACCAAGGGCAGAGTCGAATTCAAAAATACTTACACGAATTGTAGAGTTCCTACTCTACAATTCATGTAAGTATTTTTGAATTATATAAGGATAGTATTTATTAATTATATTATTAATAAATACTATCCTTAGTATATTATACGTAGTGTGGTAGGAGTTTGTTTAAAAAATTGAGGATATTTAAATAATAAAGGCATACGTGGGAGAGCCATGCTTCGGCACGTTCTCACAGAAAACCGGCGTGAAACAGCGCTTGCGCTGTGTTTCGCCGAGTGAGTGAGTTTACCGGAGGCCCAATCCCCTACCCTATTCCCTTCCCTTCCCTCCCCTATTCCCTTCTCTTCCCATCCCTACCCTCCCCTATTACCCTATTCCCTCTTAAAAGGCCGGCAACGCACCTGCATCTCTTCTGATGCTGCGAGTGTCCATGGGCGACGGAAGTTGCTCTCCATCAGGTGACCCGTTTGCTCTTTTGCCCCCTTATTTCATAAAATAAAAAACGTAGTATGATAGGAGTTTGTTTAAAAGATTGAGGATATTTAAATAATAAAGGCAAAATTATATACCAAATATACCCCTTAAAAATTATTTTCTTAATAAATATCTCTCTTTCTACCATTGGAAAAGACAGATGTATAACACATGAATAGTTACACGTTATGTAGATACTAGATATTCATAGTAATAGAACATGTCGATATATCTCGAGTCTCAGTACAATATTCATCTTAATATTGTGAAGCTTCTGAGTTCTGTATATTGCTGACTGTACGTGGATTACTTAGTCAACTGTATAAATAATAGGTCAGTGACCTGGACTATATCGTCATTATAGGATTAGCTTATCCAGCTTAAAGCAACTATAAACTTCCACTTCCCAGTATGAGAACATGTATGAGTAGTTTACAGTACTGTTAAACTTTTTTGTGATAAAAACCATAAAGGCATAAACCAATAATTATATGCAACACATCTTGTAGGTTTTATTGGTTAGGATCTTAATATTAACTCCGAAAATATTCAAAGAAATGTATCACGAAATGAAAATAATTCAAAGCACAGCTGTGGCTAGTTTAGTAAAAAGTTTATTTTTCCACCGAAGAAGGAAATTTTTCCTCGCTTAACATTTGACAACTGCTACTTTGAGAGTACAAAGCAAAATTTTAACACAAAAAAATTAAAGCGATACGAAGCTTTTAAACGTTCGTTTAATCTGTCGCATTCTAACACATGTTGCTCTACATTCGCTGTCTCTTTCGTGCAATATTTCAGGCTTGTTATGGTCTCGGCACCTATTTCAGGATTTGCGCCAGCTGAGCGGTCCCAACGCGTTGCCATGGTGACCATTGATTCGCCGCCATCTTGGATACAGACGTCTGCGTTTATTGACAACTGAAATGTGTCTAGTCGGCGTTAAAGTTGCAAATCCTATTTAGATAATAATAGATTCTCCGAACATGATAGATAAAGTTAGAAAGTACTTAGAAACCCCTCCTTTGAAGAAAATAGGTCTACTTATTTATCTCATTAAGGTATACATTTCAGTTTCACCCATAAGGTTTACGACTGATATAGTTTTCAAATGTTTTAGTGCTCTAAATCGAATCGATTTAGTTAAATTAGATACGCCATATTAAACAAGAACTAATCAACATTGCACGAACTAATTACAAAAATAATAATCGTTAAGTATTTAATTAAAGTTTAGTTACTTTTAATCGTTTAATTTAACATAATAGTCAATCATCTAACAAATCTTGAACACGATATCGCTAACAAGACTATGTAACGAGAAAAATTACATCACAATCTGCTCATGTCGGGTCAGGCAGAATGGAAGTCGAGACTTTCATATTTGATAGATATGCCAGGTGACCTGTCGTTTTGCATTTCACTTTCTAATAACTCAGACCCAATCTAACGTTATGGCGATAAGTCATTTATTATTTTAATTAGACATGTCAAGCCATTATGTATATTAGTAATTGTGTACTAAGCCCTAACACGACTAACCACATAATAAAATAGTTACATACTGTGGGTAGTTGGATAAGCTATACAATATTTAAACTTGTCTATCAAGCGCTTTCTTCTATGTAACAGACAAAAAGTACATTATACTTATGGCGTAATGCGTATGCACGCACTATTTAAATATTTTTATTAATTTAGGAGGTTTAGAGCCTGTTTCACCAACGATGTCAATACTTGGATATGGCATACGCCATCAAAACTGTAGCAATGTTTTTGCATGCAAAATATGTATCGAGAAGATATTGTCGTCCTTTTTTGTCTTACAGTAATAGCATATACTACTTTCTCTTTCACTCATTCACGCTTTCAATGCATATTTTACGTAATCAATGCATTAAACACGTCCGACTGTCACCGCGTCCTAAGGCACACTGCTCTCAGATTTAAGTGAGCTCACTCATTTAGAGGATGACACATTTTCGCGCTGACGATTGTATGGAATGCCTTTTCTAAAGGTTATAATTCTATGTGTTTCACCACTTCCTGATAAGTGCCAGATAGGCTATCCACAACTTATCTGACAGATAGGGTATGGAGCATCTGTAAGATAAGTTGTGGATAGCCTATCCGAATCCGAAGTGGTGAAAAATCCTATTAGACAATATAATTACGAAAGACATGGCAGCATCTGCAAAGCTTGCTATTGTAGTGTTCGAAACTTAATTTGAAACACATTCTCGAATTTTTCAGCTATTTAAAATTGGAATCCGTCACTCATTACCCGGCAAAAACAAATAGGCACCGGCCTCTATCGGAACCGCGAGCAGAGATGTATCGTCCTGAATTTGGCGCATACCTCGGACTATTTACAGAAGCGGTCATTGTCTGTTCGGTTCGGAATGGGAAAACATTTATAATAGACATCGTTCAGATGGTTGGCACGCTTCAAATAACATTGCAATTTTCATACAGTTTCTTTTAATAGGTAAATATTTTAGAATAGTCGTCTTAAGTCTTAAAATTAAATGATACAATGTGTCCCGACACCGGTGTCCGATCCTTTAATGTCATGATCTATGGCATATTTTATCGACAAATTGGCTCTCAAATTTTTTCTCTCTCTCGCGGTTGTAAAATGGCAGCCATTTTAGATTTTCTCGGGCTTTCACACTTATCTGACCAATAATATTTCTCATGTAAATATCCTATGAAGATAAAAAGGTCTCATTTGATAGCTAAACTTGTGGACTACGATTACACAGACAATATGTTACAAACTTTGTGGAATTAAACATAGAAAAACCAAAGTTTAAGGAAAAAAATTGTGTATTTTTTTAATAATGGCTTTTTGTGAAAAATCTAGCGCATTAAACTGGTTCTTTTTTATTTTAAAAAGATAGAGTAGGTTTTCATCTTAAGGCGAAGACATCTGCCAATTCGACATCTTTGTGCAGTTTTCTAGACGCATGTATTTCATTGATTGGCACAAAAAAAATATATGTGATTTTTGATTATATTTGGAAAAGCTTGTCTAATTTAAATAATAAAATAATGTACTCCTACTGGATGAAAAAAAAATACCAAAGTCACATCTTTCAGGAACTTTAAACAGTTCTAACTAAAGTAATAATACAATATATGCTTTAAAAATTTGTTTATTTGATACCTTTTACAAAAATCCAAAGATTGCCAGATTTAATTTTCGGTTCTGACATCTAGATTTCCCATAATATTTATTTTTTCCTCTAACAAACGAAAAATGTATCCACGCTACCGAGTTAACACTTCACATGTCTGTCTCTCTGGCATGAAAATCGACAGTGGTGCGAGAGTGATGCGAGATCAAGGTCATTGGCAGTTGTCAGCGTCTTAAATAAATTCCTTTACTTTATGCTCTAAGATAACGATTTTCTTATAAAGTATTGGTCAGATTAGTATGAAGCCAGAGAAATAATTTTTTTTCAAAAGTTGGAGAAAAAAAAATTTTGAAAGCCAATTCGTCACTAAAACATAGACATCATGACATTAAAGGATCGGACACCGGTGTCGGGACACATTGTATATTTACAAAGTTTTTTTCCTGTTTTAAGTATGTTTGTACTTGGTTTTAGAAAACCAAGTATAAACCAAACATACTTAAAATCTTTGCTGTAGGATCTATGATATCCAATATACAGAATAGATACATTTAATAAGATATTTTTACTACTAAACTCTACTTTTAAGAATTTGGTAGCTCTTATTATTAAGTTCTACTTATTGTTGCGGTGAGGTAGAGTCTACAACTTTAACAATAAGTAGAATTTCTTTGAATTTTCTGTAACAGGGACTTGGCGATAGTTTTTAATTTTCTATATGGAGAGCATTTTGCCAACTGAGCTGAAAACTTGATTCTCTGCACTTCGAATTCCTTATTTAAAATTTTAAAGTAATCTTATGAACGTTCTATTCTTATACAGTATGTTGTGAAAAAACTTTTCAACTAGATATTTTGTATTATCTAAACGTCAATTTTTTTTATTATTATTTGGGTAAAATATTTAATAAATTTTTGTAGGTAATAAAATTATTGCCTGTTTTTACAAAGAAGAACCAAATACATACAAAATAAGATTTTCAGTGTATTTCCACTAAAACGCTATTGTTGTCTCGTTCACAGAATTATCAATTAAGATGGCGTCGACTTCCAATGAGCAAAAAATTAAATTCCTCAATAAACGATACAATGCTCTATTGTCTTAGTGTACGATTTAACTATTGATACCTTAACTACGTTAGTCTTATAGCTTACGATATACAATTACTCAAGTTATAGCAAAGGATGGTTCTTCAGAGGCAATCTCTATACCGTATAAAAGGGTGGGATTTTTATGGCGATCTTTTAAACGTAAGAAGTAAGTAAATTTGGACTTAAAGTACGCCTCGGTAAGACTTCGATACTAATATTTCGATACTAATATTTTAATTATATGATACTGATTCCATACTAATATTATAAATACGAAAGTGTGTCTGTCTGTCTGTCTGTCTGTCCGACTGTTTGTTACCTCTTCACGACCAAACCGCTGAACCTGTCATCAACCGATTTTGCGGTAATTTGGTATGTAGATACTTTGAGTCCTGAGAAATAACATAGGATACTTTACGATGCCACTCTCAACTCCGTTGCGCCAAAACTCGTTTATCGCGCGGGAACCATACATTTTTCCAGGATAAAAAGTTTCCTATGCCCTTTCCCGGGACTCAAATGTATCTCCATACCAAATTTGAAAGGGCTTATCTCACGAACTACTAGAGTAATTTTTCTGTTATTTGGCACAGATAAGAAGTAGACCACGTGAAGGATCATAGGCTATTTTTTGTAGACTGATTTGTCTGTCAATAATCTTATTTACGCGGGCGAAGCCGCGCGGAATGTCTTTTATAATATTAGTATGGAAGTTTGGATGTACAGAACAAGTCTAGATAGATCATAGTACTAAAAGTACTCCATTTAGGCATATCTAGTGTATTGAAATTCTGTAGACGATATCTTTGTAGTCACCGACGGCCTTAAAAGGCAGAACGAGATAATGACATCCGCAAGATATGGTCTTAAGCGGTTATTGAAGCTTCTTGTTTGGAATAGATAGGGAAAGGCAACGTGAAGGAATGTAAAAGTCGCATCTCTTAAGGTCGGAACTGAGTGTTATCGAGTTTACATAGTGATATAAAGTCAGGAAAATGTTTTATTCAGCATTGTATGAGAAGTGAAGAATGAGCTCTATGTAGCTCATGACGTGTCAAAAATATTCCAAGTTTATTTTACTAAACATTATTTATTTTAAGGGACATGTATTTTATTTTTATTTTTTTGTAAGAATAGCCTTATTTTAGCTAAAATACTTAACTCCATGTTAAGCTAAAATGACTATCATTGTCTGTCAAACAGTTGTTCCAAGACAAGCCACATCCGTATTTCCAAAAACAGAGACGTCGACATGGATTAGCTTAGGACCTATCTAGCCTACCTAGCCTAGTTCTATCAACCAGACATAAAGTTCTTATAAAAAACATTTACACCTGGTATAGATATTTTTTATAAGAACTTTATGTCTGGTTGATAGACCTGGCGTAGACCAGCAGGGTGATTCACGATTCCCGTTCGACACGGATTTTGGAAACTTTACCGTGCGGTCATTGGTCAATCCCTAGCACGGCGATGAAGTTTCCGAATCCGAGTCGAATTACGCGCATTGTGAATCAGGGCCCTGGAGTAGGTTTCAAAGGAAACTTTCCAGAAGGAGTGACTAAGGGTAGGTTGCACCAACTTACTATAACTATAACTTTAACAAAAGTTAAGTTAGCCTTAACTATAACCATAACTTTGACCATAACTGTAACTATAACCATGCCTCTGGTGCAACCCACCCTAAATATCTTTGTTAATACCAACGTGACGATACAGGGCATTGCTCTACCCGCTATCGGTCGTGTGTGCCTTATCACCGTTAAACAACACGACGCTTTTAATTAGCTAATTCGTTACGTTAAATATGACGTAACGAATGTTTACAATGCAACTTAGAATTAAAAAAAATAATTTAAATATATTTTATAGCTAAGCTCAACGTGGCTCTTGTCATAAGCTGCGGTCGCTATTACCGCCTTACCGCTTTAAATATTATGGAACAATTGTGACCTTCCAAATTAAGAAATTTCTTCAAAACAAGGCAACTTTATGAAAACATTAAAAAGGTTTTAACCTATTTCATCCAGCCAGATTTATTTTAGGTTTTTGTTTAATCGCCACTTCCTATTTAGTATTCCATTTTCTTTTGATGAATATTATAATAAATAGTTCTTTTTATCGCTCAAAATTATTGCGAAAGATTACAATTTCCAAAACGTTGACCTACTCGACAATCGTTGAACATTGCCGTACAGCCAACTATTAAATCAGAAATGACGAAAGTTATCAATTGTGAAATCAATTTGTTAATGGATTTTTTACTGACGAAAATAAGTTTCAACAAGTAGTTTATATTAAAGGAGGATTTACATTTAAACAATTCGTTCGCGATGGCGTGCCCACCCAAGTGGACTATATTTTATTTCATAATTTATCTCGTTGTGCAGGTGAGTTCTTCAAACTTTTTGTTCACGCCTAAACGCCTGTATGTATCGAACATGATAACCTCTTTTTGCAATGCTATCACCTAGCTATCACTGATTAGTGATTACTATCAGTTTATATTTTTGTAATCGTTGTGTCGCTTTTCATCGCTAATATTTTTAAGAAATGATTTAGCTTAGTTTGAATTGAAAGGTTGAAATATAATAATATGAGTTATTTATTACAACTTTCAATATTTATTTATTCGAAATTTGTATTAAACTAGGTTCAATATAGATTTCTTTCTTTTCTTTCAGAACAATGAAGTCTATTGTCAATATAGTCCTGAAGGATGTGAACCATATGGTGACTTACTCAGTGCACTTGTAAAAGAGCTGGGCGAGAAAGAAAAAAATCTATTATTGAATGCACTTCTATCAATTGCTACTAACAATGGTATTATACCAGACCTAGCATCACTTATTCCATCCCGTCAAACGTCCAATAATGTTGCTCAAACGAACTCAATACCACAAACTTCGAATGCTATGCCTTCGACTGCAAGGTCTGATGTTGAGACACCATGTTTTCTGGAGCCACCACAAAATGATTACCAGAATCAGTATGTTACACCTGAATTGTTGATTCCAACTCAGACATCTTATAATGATATTATATTAACATTAAATGGAATACCAAATTCTCCCTATGCTGATTCCGCTTCTCCGTCTCCATCACCGCCTTCGTCGTCAAGATCACCCCCGCCTCCCTCATCACAATCATCAACTTCCTCACAAGCATCATCTTCATCATACTTAACTCCATCACAATCATCAAATTCCTCACAGTCATCATATTCATCATACTCAACTCCATCACAATCATCATCCTCATCACAATCTTTATCTTCGTCATACTTAACTCCATCACGATCAGCTTCCACGTCCCAATCAACTTCCTCATCGCAATCAATTTCTCCATCACATTCACCTACCTTATCATCATCATCTTCATCACACTCATCGGCTTCATCACAATCAGCGATATTACAACCACCGACATCACTTTCACCAGCACCACAACCATTAGTTTCACAATCAAATTCTGCAACAAAACCATCTACGTCACCAAAATCAAGTTCTCATTCCTCGCCATCCTCTCCATCTTTTCAACCACCTCCAAATTACCAAAAACCGACGTCCACTCCCGTGTCTAGTTCACCATCAACGCAATCTTTACCCACTTCAACACCGTCATCCCCGAAACCATCTGAGAAATCCACCCCATCACAGACTACTGAAAGTAGGCCAGTAGAAGGTACTGGAACAACTTCAAATGCAGGACGTCCTTCAAATGTATGCTATTATGAAGAATTCCCTATGATTCCCTTAGAGATAAATCTTCCAGCACCGAATATACCAGAGCCGAGGATAACAATAGTAACAGCACCCGCTCCAGTTGAAAAGAAGACGTCCCCGTTGAAGAAAATGTTACCTCTAATTTTAATAGCGATGCTCTGCAATGACAGAAATAATGCATGTCCATGCGTCTGTGAGAGTCCAAGCATTGTCCCAATACCTTATCCTTTTCCGATTCCAATTCCTTTCTGCGGAAATTACAACGATGACGACGATGATGAGGATGACATACCAAAGAAAGGAAATCGACACAGACGCGAAGATTTCGACTACTGGGAAGGTAGAAGATAGTATTTAGGCAATTTTTGAATAGCGAAATTAATAATAATTTAATATTCAGTTATTTTGAATACAAAGTAAAATCTCTAAAAAAAATAAAAAATTATAACCCTCGACTTTGTTTTATTTTAACTTTTAATGATACATTTTAAACCTAACGATATCAAATTACGTACTGACCAAAATACTGTCTGCTAGCAAATGCCGTCTGCAAATCGTAGTTGTGGTGACTAAACATTTTGATTCATACTTTTTGCTAGTCTTATCAGCAGATTACTCAAGTGATGTGAAAATATTTAACAAGATAAAAATTATGCAGACACAAAATATACAGCGAGCACGTGTATCTCGATGAGTGTTTGGTAATTGTTAAGATAAGATACGATATGATGCAACACCACAGATATAACTTGATTCTAAAGCTTACGATATTTATACATTTTGCGTACTCGACCTATGAATCATAATATAAAATGAATACGTTTTATTTTATCTTGGCCGTGGCGTGTTTGATCAATTTGCAGGTTTGTGTTAAAGTTACCCGTAAAGTTAAATTGAAGGTACAGCGAACGGCTCTATGTAAATTCGCAATAGCTTTTCGAAGGGCCTCGGGTCTCAAAGGAGAACCTTTTACTTGGCTATTACATCGCCTATAAACTCCATATTACTACTAGATTTTTTAATATATTACGTATATTTGCTTTTCAAAATTTTTATATTATAATCTTTTTCTATTTTATTTAGGTCGGTGTTATCGGTAAATTTTTTGATCCAACTTATGGTGGATCGCCAGCCCCAGTAGAAGATGGTGATGATGAAACTAGCGTTCTCCTGGCGCTAATACTTTTAGCTGCAAAAAGCAGGAATTCCTGCAACTGCTGTGAAAGTGTTCAACCGAAATATATTCCGATACCTTTTCCTGTACCATTTCCTATAAGCCCCGCTGTCGAAACCTCCGAAGAAGATGACACTACCAGTGATAAAAGTTATGTAAGGAGAAATAAATCGTGAGGGACATAAAATACACATTAGTAGTTAAGGTACCATATTATTGTACATATAATTTAATATTCATTCTTTATTAGGTTATATAAAAATTAAAAGTAAAATTATATTTGTTTAATTTTTAATTTCCATTAATTTATTTGCCATATACCTAAAATTTGCATTATACTTAGTACAAGCAGACTTAGTATTCACATAAAAAAAATTAGGGATCAATTATCCTTCTATAGACCCAAAGTGCGAATTAATTATTTTCACCAAATAGCATGTAATAGCTGACCAACAGCTAAATAAAATAGTCTTGCATACATAAATAGTAAACATTTTAATTAAAATAGTTACTATCAGATATTTCACCTGTGCATCAATATGATAAAAGTACGTGATTTATCTTGTTTGAGACATAACATTATTATCAAGATTTTTGTAACAATTATAAAAATGATAATATCATTTATATTTAAGTATTCGATATTTATGATTGTTATTTATTCCGACATGGCTTTCACTAAGATAATCATAGCTGTTGCATATTTTTTGCAAGTGAGTATAATATATTTTTGATACTTGTAATAATTATTATATTAACTTTTATTTTGTAATTAAATAAACGATAATAAAAAAAAAACACTTTTAGGTGAGTATTGCACAGGTTAACAATGGACAACCTTTTAACCAAAACTTCAAGCTCAACAATGTTGGGGAGTCTGACAAAGGCCTCCAGAATATAGCAGACAACTCAAACTTTCGAAGAAATTACATAAATTTTGCAGAAAATCATCTATCTCAGAGCAAGTTATCACAGAATCGATTGTCCGATTTCTATAATCAGAAGACTTCACCACTAGAAAACTACCAAAATACAATTTTTACAAACAATCCCAATCAATTTTTGAACACACGGCAGCAAAACGTAGAAACACAAGATGTGCCATCAGCTTTGTGGAGCAGACGACAGGACCCAAATCTAGGTAACAACGTAAATTTTACTCCTTCCAATGAATTACCGTTGACATCTAATATTCTACCTGCACCTAACATCGCGAATAATTATCTGGTGCCTACTACTCCCAGCACGCAAGCAATTATTCCCCCCTCTCTAACGATATCAACATCGTTGCCTTCATTTGTACCGAAGGCTCTTCCGACCACAAATTATATCAAATTACAACCGAGAAATCAATTGACTTACGATACAAATTCAAACAAGGTGTTTGCAGCTTTAGCAGAACCTCCCAAAATCACTACAAATGCTGCGAATTACTATTACGTCCCACCGAATCCTCCTAATGTTAGTAGTCAAAAGTCGTTAAGTATGAAGACGTTACTGCCTTTGATATTGAATCTACTGAACGATAAAAATGACGAGTGCTCGTGTTGCTCTCATTGTCAACGTCGGAATAGTAGACACAATTTGGGAGAAATACCTCTTATCGACTCTGGATATTCGAAGCAGAGAACTTATGGATCCCCATCTGATGAAAGCTATCAAGACAGCGAATCGGAAGAAGAAATTAACGACGTGGAAAAGAAAAATGATAAGTCTTATAAAAATAGATATAGAAAACGTAAATACCACAGGAATAATCTTTCTGATGAAGACAAGGAAAGCCAATCTGACGAAGATTAATTGAGCAATATTTTGGCCAGAGATCTGCTTAATATGTACGAAACTTATTTATTTTAAAATAGATACGCTTAAAATGTACTGATTAATTTTAAAAATAAATCTTAAGCATTAATCCTTGTTTTATCTAGAAAATTCCTGGACACTCAGATACGTAGTTTATTCCTTTCCGTTTATTCAGTTTTTTTGAAGAATAACTTTAAAACATAATGAATTGACCAATAAAAATATTATGAGTAAATAGATGATTAAGCGGTGTACTTAAAACAAAGGCTTGAGATAAAATGTACGTATATATATTGAATCCTGTTTCATAAACAAACAAAACTATGAGTTCATTCACATTGGTTATGTCCTTTGTTATTTTCGTCATTTTGAATGTGAGTTATTTAGTTTTTGCTTCACACGATCATAGGAATTTGTATTTTTAACTTAAATCCTATAGATTAGATAATCTGTGGGAAATAATGTTTATTATTTTTCGCACCTGAAGTTCTTTGCTAAGATATTTATTATTTACCATCGTTGGTATTTTTTTTTCAGCTTTGGTGGAGGCTCCTCAAGTGGATAAGGTTGGACATGTTGATAACACCAGATTCAACATCACAGGAAAAAATAAACAAAACAAAATATGAACAAGCAATAAAAAAGAGTGACTGAATATTATTAATTCCTATTTTTAAACAACTAGGTATCACGTAGTTTTTTTTTTGTATTTAATATGTATTTTTAGCTCTCAATTAATACCTCGATCATGGGAATCGCAGATACAATAGATATTCAATTGTTATGCGGCAGCCTGGTGCCGCGCCGCTTGGGTTAAATGATAAATCACATTATCAAAATAGGACGATGATTTCAACATTCACGAAGCAAGAGAACTAAGACTGTATTTTTATAAACCAGACGTTTGCTAGTATTCGTTATGTAGTGTTTGATATTTCAAGGCCCGCGTTGACGACAGTGAAACTTTACCACTATAATTAATTATTTCAGCATCATTCTTATTTTAATTCACAAATATCAGACACACAACACCGATTTTCTTTATTGTACTTAAATATTATTTTACATTTAGCTTTGCATATACTCTTGAAGTTGGTACTAGACACCTTTTTGTTTACTAATAAGGGAATAATTAACTTGCCAATTATTACTGTATGCTTAAATAAATAATATGGCACTCTTAATTTGCAGTAAATTCAAATATTAGTATGTTTTATCATAATAGAGAACAAAGACTTTAATGTTTCAATTTAGAAATCAATAATTATTGTAATTAACAAAGACTTAAGGAGAAAAAATTATTACAACAAGAAATGTGTTATTACAAAATCAGATCATAAAATCAATTTATAAATTAAAAATGTTTGAAGATTGTTCAATTAATTATAAGATGTCGTAGTTTTGGTGGTTTTTGAGCTGTACTATCTTAGTCTCTATTTTTGTAAGTTTATAATGTTACCGATTTTTCTTAAGGCGAGGACTTATCTCAATTCCAAACGATAACCTTGCACACAACCAAAGACCAAGCGTGTACGCATCGCAATAAGATTCATTTTAGCTTAGCATAAAATTGTAGTTTCTAGGGGCGGATCTTCTCTATTTTTCATGTGTTTTTTAAATATCTTTCTAAATAAAAATTAAGAAAAAAGATTATTCGTTTCAGACCTTTTTAAAATAGATTCATTAACAATTAATTAAAATAAAATGTAAGTTATTCTTGTTAATACTTATATTTCGATGACAAAGAGTTGTGTCGGAGGTGAGTTTGTAAATTAATTACAGCGAAAGTATTATTTTTTATTAAAATGTTTTTGCTGTAAAGCCCTTTTAAATTTTGTGCTCTATATCTCATATTTCTTTACATTTCGTTATTATATTGGAACTAGGTAAATCGGGTATCAATATGGGGTTTCAGCCCGCCTTAAATATTGTAGGTAACATTAATACAGTGAATAGTAAAAAAAACTTTTACACAAATGTGCTCTTGCGTCAATCTGGGTAACAGCTTCTTTCACATAAAATGTATGATGAATGAAAGAGAGAATATAAAATTTAAACCACGATTAACTTTAACCCAAAAGGGCGCAAATATAGTTTTTTAAATCATTTTCAGGTAATTGAAGGACAAACGCAATACTGTATTTCAAACGTAAACAAACGAGAAAGCCAATATACTTTCGTTGAAGAAGATGATGATGATGACTTGAACTACATGGTACCTATTCTGGTTCTGCTGCTGCGTAACAGAGGAAATAGAAATGGAAATAGTTCTTGCAGAGGAAACGAAAGAAACGCCATCCATATACCATATCCTTTAATTCTTCTAGTGCCTTTTTAGAAAATAAAATGTTTTCATTTCCGGTATACAGATAATACTTGTTTTATTTTGATTGCAACAAGACTGATGAATGATAATCAAAAGATAACATTTTTAGAAGAAAAGAAAGAGGCAGAATCAGACCTCTTTATGCCTCTAAGTGATTTCAATAACTTAATTAATATCTTTAGTTTAGGCCTAACAATAACTCCATACACATTTTGACATGACTAGTAAAGTATTACACTGTGGCTTATTTTTTCGTAAGCGTTTCAAAATATTGGTCACATTTTTATTTGAAAATAAATAGCAAATCAAACGTAAACGTCTTAAGGCGTTTCGGAATTCTAATATAAACATTAAGCAAAATTATTAGATTCTATAATTGAGAATAATTTTATTAGGCCTGTTCCACCACTTTCTGATAAGTGCTGGATAGGCTATCCACAACTTATTATATATTACTCCATACTCTATGTGTCAAGTTAAGTTGTGGATAGCCTATCCGGCAATTATCAGGAAGTGCTGAAACAGCCCCTTAAAGAAATAAATAATTGAAGGTTAAGAATCCCATTACTCATTTGAGTCACGTTAAATATTTTCTATTTCTCAATTCAAAATGCACCATACGTGCCCCAATACCACATACCGAAATATTTCGACATTTTCATTATAAAGTTCAAACAATGACCTATATTTCTTTTGAAATATTTTACATATAAATGAAGTGTAATACACGGCTTAGTCAATAAACGCCAAAATGGTATATGGGTCACTGAGTGTAATTTCATTTCTCCTATTTCTTAAGGTATTTCTTAAAAATCATTGTGTAAATCATTTCGTGTGAAGTTGTTATCAACGTTATGAGCGTTAGATTTATCATTGTTTTTCATTTCAGAGCTATGGAGTTTTGGCCCAGTGCCCTGGGCGCGTGGAGTTGCTGCCCCCGGCCAGTAACATACCGTCCACAGCATACATCCAACCTATCGGCCAAGTCTGCTTCCCGGCTGTGATACAGATACAAGAACCCGCACCCCAGAACATTCCCCAGCCCTCCCCACCGCAGGACGACGACGACGATTACCTGAATTTGATATATTTGTTAATTTCAGCACTAACCGGCTCTAACAAGTGCAAATCTAACTCTAACTCAAATTCCAACAACAACGGATGTAATTCCAACAACCAGAATAATCCTATCCCAAGCTTTAATCCCTACTCTGCGTTTTTACCAATCAACCAACCGAGCAGCGGTCCCAGGAATCCCGCCCCCAGCAACGGATATATCGACATTACTTCGTTGATCAATGGTCCCATCTCCTGTACTAACCCTAGTAACCCTGGCTCCGCGAATGCCAGCCCTATCACTATATCCATTGACACCAGCGGCGCAACTACAGGATGTCTTTGCGAATCCTGTAACTGCAACAATCCTTTCGGAAATCTCAATCTCTTCCCCGGTATCCTTCCTGGACTAGGTAGTGGACCAAACTTAGGTCAAAACTACGCTCCAGCCCCTAGCTATATCCCCGACAGCTACAACGCTGGTAATGGGTGTATCTATGTACCTTACCCTGTCCCTGTGCCATGCAATGTACCAGGATACAGTTTTGACAACATCGGTTATCCCGATTATGAATATCCTCAAGAAATCAAGTTGATTATTAACACAGAATGTGATTAGAATCAGTTAGTGCGTTCTGTATTTTTGGTTATTTTTTTTATATATTAAAATATAGTGTACTAAATAAAATGTATTTAAATTTTTCCTCTCAGTTCCTTACTTTTCATATGTGCCACTTTAGCATTCCTAAAATTGTGCAATCGTTTGTTTCCATACAAAACGGTCACAATATAAGCCAAAACGCATTCAAAAGTGGGTCATACGAATATTATAACAGGACTATAAACATGATTCTGAAAGTGTTCACTCTTGCAGCGTTTTTATTACTAGAGGTAAAATTTTAATTCAATACTTCTTTAAAAGCTTTTATTTAACTTGCTCTGTATGTATGTAAGTATGTATGTTAGGGTGGAATTTTGGAACTCAATTTTGAAGTAGATATATTTAACCGATTGAGCTGAAATTTTGCATACACGTTTATTTTAATATAAAATTTGACAATTTTTTTTTCTGACTACGAAAAACTAATAATGATAATAATTATACAAAAACGAGTAAAAAACGTTATTTAATTACGACGAGTAATAAAATGTTATTTAATTATTATTATTACCATATCTTATTCTCTTTTATTGTATTTATCGCTATATAAGTCTAAGTAATGCCTCTTTACTTTTTCAATTTCCTCGTAAAATATTATTGAACTGTAATTTCCAGTTGATTCTGTTTTACATGATTTTCCCATTTCCAAATTCCAGGTATCTCTAGTTAGAGGTCAGTGGTATGGAGGCTACGACTGTGGGCAGTACAGTCAGCAATACATCGTCGTGAATCCATACGGATCATACGACGACATTTACTCACACTACAATTCCTACCCGTACAATGATCCTCAATTTTACAGCGGCTACACCCAAACCCCGCAGTATGCTCAGCAACCCATCGTTGTAGTCGTCAATAATGACCGCTCAGATTGTGACGTGGATGATATTCTGTCTCTCATATTCCCTATGGAGGAGAAAAGAAAGGAACCTGTGTATGTACCGGTGCCTATAGTAATGGAGACTCGCGATGGATGTGAATGTAAATGTGAGTGCAGGTGTGAGTGTTCGAGGTCCGACTACTGTCCTCGTTGCGACTCTCCCAAGAATAGGTGTAAATGTAAAGATGATTGCCAATGCAAGAAGAAAGAAAAGAATCAAAAACCAAAATGTAAATGCAATGAATGTCAAAAAAACGAATCGGGCTGCGGATGCGGAGGAAGCATATTTCACAAAATATTTTAACAAATATCACAGAACATAATATAATTTTACAAAAAAACTGAAATAATTATTTTTTAATTTTATTATATGTATATTTTCATATTTTATCTAAATAAATAAACTAAAAAATATTCAAGGTTTTTATTTAATCAAGTTAGTACCCTACACATACGACAAATCCTGTGACAAGCACAAACCTTAGCTGAGAAAATTTAAGGGCCCATTTGCTGAATCTGGGTTAATTCTAATCCTGTGTAAATTGTCATGTTTTTTCGTATACACAAAGGACGAGAGAATTAACATGATATTTAACTGAGATTCAACTTTAACCCCTACAGGTATGTTACCTTTACGAAATAAAAAAAAATCCTGACGATAACGTTAGTGTAGAAAATATTTTCTTGGGTTTTGTAAATTCACGCAACTCCCAGATTATAAACACTTAGGTAAAAGTATGAAAACCTACCCCAAAATTGATGTGGAGTGGGGGGGAGGGCGAAGGAGGGGTAAACAACCCCCGTACCAAATCCACACTGAGAAATCCCCCAGCTTTGGAGCTACACACCTTTGAAATTTTCGGAACTCTGAGGCTACATAATATATATTTTTTTTAATTTGCATAGTGTTTCTAAGTAATTCCGAGGCATTACTAGATTGTTGTGAATGTGAGGTCTAAAATTTCAATTTTGATTAACAATGTGAACCAAGGTTTTAAGATTAAGGGAGGACTTATCTCAATTCCAAACGATACCCTGCACACAACCAAAGACCAAGCGTGTACGCATCGCAATAAGATTCGTTTTAGCTTAGCATAAAATTGTAGTTTCTAGGGGCGGATCTTCTCTATATTTTTAATGTGTTTCTTAAATATCTTTCTAAATAAATATTAAGAAAAAATTTTATTCCTTTCAGACCTTTTTAAAATAGATTTATTAACAATTTATTAAAATAAAATGTAAGTTATTCTTGTTAATACTTATATTTCGATGACAAAGAGTTTTGTCGGAGGTGAGTTTGTAAATTAATTACAGCGAAAGTATTATTTTTTATTAAAATGTTTTTGATTTAAACCCTTTTAAATATTGTGCTCTATATCCAATATTTTTTTACATTTCGTTATTATATTGGAACTAGGTAAATCGGGTATCAAGAAATAACAAAATGGGGTTTCAGCCCGCCTTAAAATTAAAATTTAACAAAATTCACTACAAAAACTACTGAATCTCATCTACCACTCATCTAACATATTAACCACTCGTATGTTGACTGTCAAAATGAAAAATATGCCCCATTTGTGGATCCTATTACAGGAGTTTCAACAGACAGAGCAAAGTGCACAAATTTTTGAGACCTAGGTTTAGAAAAACTAATTTCTTTTTAAATCTAGTAGTAGTTTTGTAAAACTACAATTAATTTTATAATTAAGATATATTTCTTTAATTTCTTACATCACTTAAACTTGACTTTGAATTGCATTGTAACTGCTCGCTACGCTCCCGCCTTAGCAAGCCGTACGACGAATACGACTTGATTGGGTTATAAGGCGGAGCGTAGCGCAGCGAAACTCCCGCCTTAGCCATCTAACCTAACCCAATCAAGTCGTATTGGGCCAATATTGCTATTAATTACCTAAGAATTTAAATAATATACTGTTCTTATATTTAAATAATATACATTAGTGTGATATAAAATAAATAATATTAATTAAATTTACTTAATTTAATTGTAATCCTTATCGGAACGTCAAAGAAATGTTAAGTGGCAAATAATCCCAGGCAAATAAAAAAAAAGAAGAAGAAGCGAAATATTTAGTAGCCAAACCCAAACAGTTACTTAGTAGTAAATTTTGATCATTTTTCTTAATTTTTATCAAGAAACCTTGAATAATATAGTTTTAGAATGATAAAATAATCGTCCTCCACTCACCACAGTCTTACAATGCCTTGAAAACACTAAGTTACTAAATAATAAGTAACACGTAAACACCAGAAAACAGATGATCTTATCTCAAGATGACAAAAATTTCAAATGTGAATTTCTCCTAAATTTTCCGGGGGTGGAAATGGCACGGGGAGGTTTTTCTCACCCAAAACATGCCTGCATGCGAATTATTAAAGGTAGTGACCGCGATAAAGAAGTTCATAATATTATGGTTTTAAATAATTCTGAGGATACAGCAGATCCCCAATCATACGGCTTGGTTTTAAATGTTGTTATCAAATAAGGTAGGATTTCACTAAAGGGTCCTACACAAGTCTCATATTTATTTGTTAATATTGTTAGTTAAGTGCAGAGCGCTAGGAATTCTTCTGCAATACTTTACACGTTTCTTACAAAAATTCATGCTCACTAGAAATAGTCGAAAACGTGCCCTTTAACACACTGACACAATTACAAAACATAGTAGTATGCTGTTTATACCTTTACCTATATATAGTACCCGCCTAAAATTATTTGTTAAGACGTGATGATGGATTTCAAACAGGTCATATGGATTGTGGTGATTTTCTACTGTTTTGCGGTAAGAGTTTTGAAAAATTCGAAGCTTTAACAAGAATTTTGGCAAAGATTCACATAATGCCATCCATGTGGATGCATAATAAAGTGACTATAATGGAAAGTTTTGTGTTAAGGCCTTTACTTGGAGTAGTAAAACAATTTTGAAGAAATTATGAAGTGTTACGCTAGTTTATGATGTATCTTGAAGTTTATCGTTACGTGTTACAACTATCTTTAACGATTGCATATTACATTCTTATTATTTCACTACAATCATAGGTATATTTCATAAAAAATATTGTATTTATAGGCCTATACCGATTTCAATACTCTAGATACTATGTAATACAAACAATCTGAATGATTATAATTATATTGTTTTTAGCACTGGTAGGTGTAATTACTAATTAATAAACACTTAAGTATCTTATTTCAGTTATCCGAGACATAATTTGGTGCATACCTGCTTCTTTTCTCGTAATTGTTATATTTAATTTTATTTCATGTATTTATTCTTACAAAATAATCGGCAGAGAATATTTTATAATCAAAGGTATCTTTTACGATTGGTCAAGCCTTTTATTTAAAATTATTCTTACTGCTGATTGTTACAAACAAAATATTTAACTACATGTTTAAACAATAACCGAATTTATTTTCAGTGTGTTGTCAGTAACGAGACCGTACATCTAGCACCACGATGCAAGGCCACTCTATCAAAAACAAATTTGATCAGTTCTGGAGAGATATCAGAAGCAAACGGGTATAAAGTTTTGCATGATTTTAATTTCCCAGATGTCACGTATCCAACAACAGCTCTGGAGTCATGCCAACCTTTCTATTTTAATTCCATTGGCTTAGATGCTATTGTAGGACCATTTTCTAGTGATGTTCAATCGAATTACAGGTCTTTATTGTCAACTAATGAAAACAAGATCAAAGATGTTACGAAAAAGAAATCTATTGTTGAAGACAATATCAAATATCAAACACCGTTTTTGAATGTAACTATCGATAAGACTAAAAATGAGTCAGACAATGCAAATGTACTGGATGCTGTACGTAAACTTTTTGAAAAGTATATAGCAAAAAATGATATCGATTCCGAGCTGAAAGAAATTTTGTCGATACTTTTTGGAGACAATGTAAATCAAAATAAATCTTCTGAAATAATAATAGAAGAACCGCTACAACTTTTAGATGAAATCATAGTTAGCAATTTAACAAAAAATAAATCAAGCGAAGAAAACATGACTGAATCTATTGAACAACTTATTGACAGGCTTTCCGAACCAAAATATATAATAAACTCTGTGATTGAAGAATTAATACAACTATTGGATAAAAACTTAGACAACAATTTACAGACAAATAGCTCAATCGAAGATAATGTAACTGAAGTAATTGTTCATGAATTTGTAACCAATAATTCTATTAGCAGCGATAACAATATAACAATGCAACTTTTGAGTGGTGAAGATATAAGTTATAATGCAGGTTCTGAAAATATTCAGTTTGAATTAGAGCTAACTAAAGAAGATATAGAATACATATTATTAAATAGTACTAATGATGTGACTAATTTACCCACGGGCATTGAACACTCAATGAATGTTAACAACTCTATTTCCCAAATCATTGATATTGAGCAAACAAATAGCACTGATGACACAATTGTAATTTTGGAGTCAATCTTACTTCTAGAAACTGCATTAAGTGACCAGAATATTAGTAACTCTGTCTTGAATAAACACTTGGCGCAGTCGGAAAGCTTTCAGGACCAATTAAACATTTCTCAAACTTCTCAAAGTGAGAAAATTTATGAATATGTTAATGACACGATTAATTTAACTAATTTTACATCAGAAGATTCTATAAGTACAGATCATATCAGTTTTAATATTCCAAAAGAGCCAGTGGTTTTTGACGTCGTATACAGAGATGCTTATAATTTAGAAAAACCTGTATTAGATATCGTTCCATCGAGTATACCAGTAAGACTAAAAATAAATATTGAAATAGTAAAACAAGATTCTAACGAAATAGATGATTTTTACAAACCAGATTTTAACATTGAACAATTTGCACCGAGAATATCTGAAAATCACATGGGGTTACAAAACAATGTAAAACATAGTGTCGAAAATACTGAAGAGGATTCAGCACCGGAAGAACAAATTACTGTACTAGACGAAATTAATGAGTCTGATTTCATTAACGCTTTGTCGATACTATTACTGGATTCATTGAATAACAATCCGTTAGAAATAATACCACCGGAGTTTATCAATGCTGAAAATTGTTCATGTAGTAGTCTCTTAGCGGAAGATTCTTCACACTTTGGAAATAATTCATTAAATATCAATATGACTTTAAGAAATTATATAGAAAAAGAAGAGATTCAACCAATTTTAGCACCAGAAAGTAAACTAGACAATAACATGGAACATAGGTCGCTAGAAACTGAAATGAATCAAGTGATATACAACACTAGTCCGATTATAGAAATTCTTAGATCCGTGATTAACTCTGATCAATTAGAAGATGATCAAAAATACAACAATACAGACTTTCAATCTAAAAATAACGAAAACGTGGCTTTGGATCCAATTAACAATATCATTCTAGGTTTAGAAATCAAAAATAGCACTTCTGAGACTCAAGCAATCTTATTGAATAAAGGGTGTAACTTTGAAAATTCTGAAGAAAGCAAAATAACGAACACCTCGCTTTATAATAATACTGATGCAGACAAAACGTGGCCTTTAGTAGACGTATTTCAACTTAAAAAAATTCCCTACCGAAGTGGATAAACGATAAAGATAAGCATTCTGTCAATTGAAAAAGCTGAGAAAATGACTTTGAGCTCAAGCTAAATTGTTATTGTAAGCTTTAACTCTTAGCCCTAAGTTTGTTAAGTATTTTAAAGATATTATTAAACACAAAATTTAATTTCAATAATACTGTGTTTTATTTATTTATAACTATGAATAATAACTTTTTTATTTAGTACTTAATATGTAACTGGTAGAAAAGTGGAGGCTCAAATTAACACTGTGTCTGACAATAAAAACCCAATTACTATATATAATATAATTATATAAAATATAGAATTTATTTAATTAAGAAAATAATTACTAAAATTAAAACAGGCATGTTTTAGCTTCAAGATTAACCAACCTAAATATAGAGAGATACACAGACACGCATTAGTATTTTAACTAAATAATAAATAAAACGTGAGCAATTTCTGAAAAAATACTTTAAAAGCAAATGTTTTCAGAACAGTTCCACTTGTTGAAATGTTGACCTACCACCGGTTCGAAAACTAACTCGGCGAGAAAAATCGACACGGAAAGCAAAAACTTGAAAATATTTCTTTTGAAAAATAGCAACAACTATATTATAATTATTATAAATAAATGTTTTATAACATTAATACGTTTTAAGAGAGGTGTTATGTCGATATTGCGCAATTTAGTTGGATAGGCATAAATTATATCATTTTATTTTTTTAGTTTATTAGACTAAAAAAGTTGAAACTTGAGATATTATAGGCATCATAGCGCTTCCGCTGATATATAGGCAATACCTCAATATTTACATTTTCACCATAAATAAGTCAGCAGTGTACATTATAAAATATACACATTACAGAAAGTGGTCTTCTTCTTCCAGTAGCCCTAGCACGGCGACCAGTGGAAATGTGAAAGTATAGATAAACTGTGGAGATAAACTTAAGGTGCCGTTCCGATCTTTTTTCGTTCCGAAAAATTCAATAATGCCACTTTATGACACAGTCCTAAAAATTCAAATAATATCCTACTTTATGACATACTATAGTCTGTCATAAAGTGGCATTTTAATTGAATTTTTGTCGGTCGCGGTTAGTCGCGGTAAAGATCGGAACGGCAGCACCTTAAGTTTATGTCCACAGTTTGTCTATACTTTCGCATTTCTACTGGTCGCCGTGCTAGGGCTACTGGGCAACAGAAATATAGTTTTTCCGGAGTCTATGTAACGTAGGCAAGTAGTGCTGGGTAGGTATTAACAAACGCCACTTAAGAATAGTTGCTATCAGACACTATATATCTATTATTATGTAAACATTATTCAGTAGTGATTGCGTGATGATAAGCAAATGGAGAAATTTAGGTAAGAGTTATCGCGTCAGAGCATGTTGCTTAAAAAGGAAGTTATATAATACGATTACAAATTATAAAAGCGTTTCAAAATGCATCATGGGGCTGCGAGACAAAGTGGCGTTAGTAAATACTGTGTTATGTATTCTATTTGTGAGTACTTCTGACTTCCCTATGATTGATTATATTTTATGTGCACTATGTCATACTGGAGTGTATTTTAAACGTCTCTTTTGGTTTCAGATCTCGCAAGCGTTTTGTATGCCAAAAACAAAGAAAAACATAAAAGGAATAAACAAATACTGCAGCACACAGAATCGAATAAAACAAGAGACGGCAAAAATAGAAAAAAGCATAGATTCGTTATTTAAAAAATATAATTTTCCAGAAACAGAGTTTGCTACTGGTTTTGAACCGAGCAATAATTATGACTTTTTTGATTTTAATCACAATACACTAAACGAGGCTGTGAACAACAAAAATGCGTTTCAAAAATTCACAAACAAAAACGCGAGAAAGATTGCAAATAAAGCAAAGAAGACACAGATGAATATTCATAGAAAACTTGATAATACTTTAGAAGCTACACCGCTATTCGCACCATCCTCAAATTTCGGAAATTGTCCTAATTTCCCGGAAGTTGAATATCCTATAACAGCAACAGACATATGGAAACCAACTTACTGGGGGGATTTCTTCGAAACAGCTGGTAACATCGGTAATAATGGTTACGAAATTTGCAAACCATGCGTGACAGACAAAAATAAATATAAAAGTAACTTCAAAATTATCAAGGTTCCAGAGAAACCAAAACCTACACAACCAGCTCAAAACTATACTAATGAAGAAGTATGCCCAATTACATTCCACACCCAGACAACGCAAGCGCCTTACTTTAACGATTTCGTCGTAAAAGAGGCTACGGAAATAAAACCTGCGGACGAAGATGTCACGCCGAACATATCTTCAGTGCCAATTCACAACAAGAGCGCAGAGAACAGTGATTCGAGTGAGCAAAATAATAGTGATTCAAATGAGCAATCTAATATTGATTTAGTAATACCAAACACAGACAATTCTTGTAAGGACACAAGCTATGAACCTGAAAAGTCCACTTGTTTTGAAAATGCAAACGATACATCAACTACCCAGGAAAAATCAGCACAGGATACTTCTGAAAGTAAAGAAAACATTGAACTCGACGAAGAATTTACTACCGACGAGCCAGAATACGCATTCGCGTTAAGTACACCCCTGCCCTTCAGCACTGTTGAAACTTGGAAGGAGACTCAAGTCATTGATCCTTACAAGTCCTTGGCATATCCAGATGAGTTGGACGATTACTTCATCGCTGTTAAGAGTTAAGGTAAACACATTCCCACCACTGCATCTCATGTATGGGATTAAAGTTGTAACTTGAGTCGTTTAAGTTTATTAGAAGAGGTTTTGAGTCTGTTTGTGGTATTGAAATCTAAGAGAGTATTGTTTTAATTACATGAGTAGCTCAAAAAAATACGTACTACGTACGTCCAATGCTAGCACTATCACTATTTTGTCAATTTGTTCCACTTATTGGCAAGCATTTAGTTGTACAATATCATTGAGAATAGCATGAAAAATCGGGTAATAAGCGTGAAAAATTGTAACGTTGTAAATGATACCAGAGTTTTTTATTGAATAACACGTTCCGTTAACTAGGAAAGTAAGGATATAAGACTTGATACCGTATTCGAATTATCATTATGAAGATTTGTATGCAGTAGACACAAGTATAGATAGATGGAAGGTCATTGATAAGTAACTCTATTTTATAATTGCTAATACTGGAAAACTAGAGTAAATTAAAGCGTAAGTTATTTATTGGACAGTTATTGCTAAGGTAACATTTAAGTAATTTATTAACTGTATTTATTAAAGTGTAATTAATTTAAATGCCTATTATTTTTTACACCAGTATCATAACGTCATATTTTGTATATTTCACATGTGATAAACGATAATAAAGAGTCTATGAAATATTAACAGATAGGTGTTGCCCGCAACATTTGTTTTACGATAAATCTTCCGGGACTAAAAATTATATCCCCATGTCATCAAAATCGGTTCCGTGATTCAAGCGTTAAGAATTAACATACACACTAACTTTTGCGTTTTCAATATGGTATTATAAGTATGCATGTAGTCATAATTTACAACAAAAGATAAGTTAAATCAGATATATATATATATATATATATATACCAAAATTTAGGCGCTTTTATATTTTTCGTTATTATTATTATTATCGTTATTTTTTATAACTATTTTATAGTTCCATTCTAATATTATAAATGCGAAAATGTGTCTGTCTGTCTGTCGGTCTGTTACCACTTCACGCCCAAACCGCTAAACTGATTTTGTTGAAATTTGGTATGGAGATACTTTGAGTCCCAGGAAACCGTTCCCGCGCGATATACGAATTTTGGCGCAGCTGAATTGCGGGCGTCATCTGGTATTTTCATATTTTTTACCTATTTCAATTTAATAAAGTGTCTTATCGACTAGAAACCGATATTCATAACAAGTGACCGTAATCCTCATAGTTGAAGCGTTCTACTTCTTGTATTAAGTATTCAGAACACGGCGAGTATGGTTTCTCTGTTCGCATATCTCGTTCACAGAAAACAAAGAAACCGCTTATATCGAATAGAAATAATTTCTTGTGTTCATTTATTTCATTCGCCTTTTTATCATTATCACCTACAGCTTCAATAATAATTGTATTCTAGTATTTTTTTTCCATATTCTCATAAAGACAAATCTGCAAGTGTCTTGGTTTTTCATAGATCAATTGAATATATTTTTTATATGATATTAATTTCCTGTTTTCACTATCTAGATCTAAAATCTGTAAAGATAAAATTTGGACTGTTATAATACAATGGAGGGATTTATTCTAAATTCTTCTTTTTTTACCTTCTAAATTCTAACATAAGCATCGATTTGTGAGATTCATGTACGAATTACCTGAAACAAATAAAGTTAATGATATATAAATCATCAATGATGTTATAAATCATTTTAATTACTAAACATAATCATACATAAGAACATAAAAATGAAAGTAATAAAAATATAAACAATGACATAAACGAGCCCTACAATTTTAATGAATTAAAACGGAAACCTGTTCCATACAATAATAAACTGCCATATAAGTCGGTGAACAAAATTAAAAGGCACTACGCAAAATGTGAGTACAGTCGGAATCATAATACTGTACATTAAAATTACGTTTTTTAATGTAGAGTAGGAGCTTAGAAGTTAGAATAACGTGAACGGAAATATTAAAGAATTCATTTATAGTTGAAAATATTCATCATGTATGTCATAATATCCCTAAGTATAGGTCTACCAGAATCTGATGGCAAAAAGTGAGAAAATAAAATGACTAGCAATACGGGGGTAATTGGAATAAAACATTTTGATCCGTTTTTTTCTTATAGCGGCTGATTCTACGTGTTAAACATGCAAATATAAAAATTTATCCAATGATCAAGGATATTTTTTAAAAATCTGCTGTCAAAACGAACGATTTTTTATTAAGTAGGTTGTTGGATGACCTAGTTATTATCTAAATAATAACAATTGAAGTTGTTCTACATCATTTTCGCTATAGACTGTAGTAAACTTACATAAAAACCAAAGACAAGAAATAATACATGAACATAATCACATCTTTTATCATGAACTTAGACCTCCCACTCAAGACGAGCTTGACATAAGCCACGAAAGACAAAACATTACAATCAGAATTTTAAAACATGCCATGTTTTGCAACTTCAAAAAGACTTGACAATAATTGTCTTTGTTTAAGGATATTAGAAATATCCTTAAACAAAAACAATTCGTAAGTATTTTGCTGTAAAAACAATTCGAATTTCGAACAAGCAATATTTTGCAACTCCAGCAAGACAGCTAAGATTAGAAATACCATAGACAAAAACAATTCGAATTTCGAACAAACAATATTGTGCTAAGCAAACAGCAGAGACAGTAGGAACATATGCCACAGATATACAAACAGATGCACAACGTGGGTGATTGTACTCTGGAAAACCGGTTGCAGTGACACTGCGCGGCGACCTTGCGCATGCGCGGCGCGGGCGCGGCGTGACGTCACGTGCGCGCGCGCGTTGATCGATTGTGTCCGATCTTCTACTGTTACGGGTATTATTCAATTTGGACTCTCAGATAAGAGTTTGGAGAATGGTTTCGGATTGGGCCTACGCACTTTAATAATATTCTTTGTTTTGGACCCTTGAGAACTTAGATAATTTTTGAAGTAACATAATATAAATGTACTTAGAGTTAAAATTACATTGTAAAATTAGACGAGATATTTGTGAAGTAATAGTTAAAGATAGAGTCAAAAACAATGTAAATCTTTCCGGTACTGTTAAAGCTGATGCTTTTCAAAAAGAGAATATAGCTTACGAAAAAGAATTTAAAGTAATTGTAAGAACTAGTAAGTATAAATTAACAACTAAAACTTTGCAACGATCAAGCAAAACGGCTTGTTGACAATTCACTATGACTGATTGGTGATATATTACAAGTTTAATTAAGTAAACCATTAACTGAACCGGTTCCATTAGTTATTCAACGTTAAGCAACTACGATTAATCTTAACAAGTGGATATCAACTTTCCATTTCATCTGTATCAATTTTGTTTGAGCACCTTGTTAAACATTGTCATCTACATAATATTAATTTGTAATGTTTTATTTATCACTTTTATGCATTGAAAGCAAATTTATAACGGGTTTTTTTTTAATTTCAGAAGTAGAAATGTATCTAAAGTTAAAACTTTTTTTTCTATCGCCACAAAGAATTAATATTGAATTTATCTTGGTATTTTTGCATAAATTAATTTCTATGTATCTTAATACCTAGAAGCACCTCTTACTTCGCCCACATAAAGACATTGAAATTATACTGAGAATTGCTATATTATTATAGAAATACTTTCAACATCTTGCTAATATCCATTATGTTTCTGAGAAGGTAATATGTATACATTTTCTATGTATCTACTAAAGTCTAAACACTGGTTTTCAGTTCGCTTATTTCTTTACCATTATTATTTTGTATACTAGCTACGTTATTAAAAATAGTCCCGTTATTTCTAGACGAGTCACTCTTGCCCATACGTGCTGTTATAAATTTTTTCACATCAGCTTTAATGGCCTGCCTAAGAATAGAATAGAACGGCCGGAAGTAGTTCAATTGATTTCAGCGACGCTTCATTGACTTCCTAAGCAAAAATGGCTGCCTCTTCCTGTAAACATCTTTATTGTTTGTTTTCTTCAAGCTATTTGGTTTTAAATCACAATTATTTACGGTATTTACTGTATCAATAGTACATATTATTGATCCTGGCCTTCGATACTGGTATATTCTCTAAAATATTTACTCTAATAACTTTTGTTTCAGGATATAATCTCTATAATTGCTTTCCAAATGATGTTAATAATGCCGAAATTTTCTGAAGTTATTTAGGAAACTTCTAGGTTTACAAACATGCCTGAGTGAAAATTTACTATTGACTAAATTTTATGAAACGAATAAAACAGTAAATCAAACTGATGAGTCCCGAGTCCCAGCTAATATTTAGTTTCTAATGAAAACAGTCGGCAGCTCGTAACAATAATTAGACAAAGTTAGGAGCGGTTAACCCTCGTTTAAATTTGAACGACGCTTGACAGTTCAGAACTAAGCCTACTATAAGACCTTATTTCAATTAATGATCCCTGTTAGTGCTTAAACTAGGTTAGCTTAGTTAGAAAATAGCGCAATTCGAATTATAAAATTTTCAAATAAAAAATTCAGACATTATCGAAAGTCTATATTGTCTTATAACAGTCGTATTAATTTTATCTAATTAAACACATCTTCCTCCTCCATCCTTCCTTCCTCCCCCTTTCTTCATTATCTACATTCTACATCATAAATGATCACATAATATTTTCAAGGATCACATAATACATTGTAGTTACTGTACAAGTACACATAGTAGCAGCTATTCCGATGTCTGCCTATAAACTACATTGACTATCCCGTGCATAATGGCTTCAATTGTCATCAATAGTCCCATTATCCTGCGGCCTTCACTGCTCTATAACTCTCTATTAACAGGAGGCCTACTCCGAAACAGCGTTCAAATTTTCGGATCCGACCGAAAGTCGAACGAAGTTAACAAATGACTCCGAAGTTACATCGGATCGTACGTCTATCGTAGTCACGTGTCAAACATCGGAGACATATTGTGACAAAATTCAGTCGGCCCAAGCCCCGTACTTTTCGGAGTAGGAAACGGCCCGATCATTCGGCCGAAACATTAAGATTTGTACTTCGGAGTAGGCCTCCAGGCTCGGGGCTAGGGCATTTTACGAGTGCACTCATCCATCAGACATTATACCACGTCGTAAACTTGGCTTTATTAAAAGTTCCAGACTATAACGCTGTATATTTGCGCTTGGGGCTCTATTGAGCTCTACATAGTACTGGCAATAACAGACCTTACAGAGCCATGAAACCGCATATTTCTTACGAAGACGACGTACAAAAGTATTATACATATTATATTGAGGAAAGTGTAATAATAACAGCCGTACTCGTTTTTTTTCGCACATTTCTCTATCTGGATTCTATGGTCCACATTCAATCTCAATAAATTTTTCCCCGTTCTCTGACCGAAAATTTTTCCGGGACTCATCCGTCCATCCATTAATACGAGTTAGTCACCTCACAGCACACAACATACAAATGACATTTAATGTGAAGTTTGTGACACTTCTCGTTGTTTGTTTGGTCCATAGTTCATTGATTTTAATTTTAATTCAAGCTATTTTCACTCGATTGCAAATGAAAAGCGTTTTGTTACGGAATCACCTCGAAATAAACATTGTTTTTGGTTCAGTGCTCCAAGTTTCATCCGTTGCGTTTGACAGTATCTATCGAGCGTGAACAAAATATAGGTCTACCAGAATCTGATGGCAAAAAGTGAGAAAATAAATTGACTGTAGCAATACCGGGGTAACTGGAATAAAACATTTTGATCCTTTTTTTTTCTTATAGCGGCTAATTCTGTGTGTTAAACATGCAAATATAAAAATTTATCCAATGATCAAGGATATTTTTTGAAAATCTGCTGTCAAAAATTGCCATCAGATTCTGGTAGACCTATACTCGCGCCCGACAACGTTTATGACAATACGAACTTCGTCAATTTATTTCCATCTGACAACTGCTAGAAATAAATAGTATTTTAAAAAGATAAAACCGACTTCAACATTTTACGAAATTGAGAGTTAAAATTCTCTATCTCAAAAACCACTTAACCGATTTTGATGAAACTTGCAGTATTCCCTAAGTTAAACAATACCTAGTACAAAACCGGCCAAGTGCGAGTTGGACTCGCCCATGAAGGGTTCCGCAGCAGCAATAAGGTTTATTTTTATGACATTAAAAGGTTTTTGATTTATTTTTATATTTCAGTTGATTTAATGAAAGTTAAATTAAGTTTACCATTTATGACGTATAAAAAAAACTACTTGTTAGATTTCGTTGAAACCAATTTTCTTTGGTAGTTTTTATAGTAAAGTACATCATATATTTTTTTTAGACTTATCATGCCCCTACTTTAGAAGTTAGAGGGTGGGGACACACATTTTACCACTTTGGAAGAGTCTCTCTCGCAAACTATTCAGTTTAGAAAAAAATGAAATTAGAATCCTCAATATGATTTTTGAAGACCTATCCATAGATACCCCACATGCATAGGTTACATGAAATTTTTTTTTTTTTATTTAAATATAAAAGTATAAAAAAACAACTACTTGCTAGATTTCGTTCAAACCAATTTTCGTTGGTAGTTTTTATAGTAAAGTACATCATATATTTTTTTAGACTTATCATCCCCCTACTTTAGAAGTTAGAGGGGGGGGGGGGACACACATTTTAGCACTTTGGAAGAGTCTCTCTCGCAAACTTTTCAGGTTAGAAAAAAATGATATCAGAAACCTCAATATGATTTTTGAAGACCTATCCATAGATACCCCACACGCATAGGTTAGATGAAAAAAAATAATTTTTGATTCAGTTGTACCTATGGGGACCCCTAAAATTTTTAATAATTTTTCCATTATTGTATCAAAATCTTAATGCGGTTCACAGACTACATCTATTTACCAAATTTCAATAGTATAGCTCTTATAGTTTCGGAGAAAAGTGGCTGTGACATACGGGCGGACAGACAGACAGACAGTCAGACAGACATGACGAATCTATAAGGGTTCCGTTTTTTGCCATTTGGCAAAAAACGGAATGTACATACGCGTCGAATTAATAACCTCCTTTTTTGAAGTCGGTTAAAAAACAATATAAAGGCTGTCAAGTTAGTGTTCTTTCTCCTACAAAAATAATCGAGCAATTGCAAACGATTGCTTCTGACTTCACGCTAAGTTATAAAGTATTATTTCGAACAGTATTTTAAACAACAGTATAATAAATTCATGATTATGTAATTTCTCTTATAACCTCATTCTTTAATTTATTAAAACAAAGTTTAATTCAAAAAATATTGACAACATTATAGGACTTCATCGTCCATTTTGGCATTTAGCTAAAACGTGCAAGCTCTCGTTAGCCCGTTGTTCCAATTTTCGATTTGATTGTTGCAAGGTCGCACACAAACTAGCAGACTGCTGTTTAAAATTACCCAATATAAATGGAGTTAAAGTAATTGGGTTAGAACGAATATAAAAGTTGACCCTTCGGCATCTTGCGCAAGAGACGAAGACGAAGTGAAGAACCCTTTATTGGGCTCATTACTCGTTAGTGGCGTATTTAACGCGTTGACGGCTGTGGGCACAATTGTGGGCGTGGGCTGAGGATTTTAGGTCAAACGATCTAGAGATGCTGCCGCCCGCGCTACCGGAGTAGGAAATTGTGTAACACTGGCACATTCTTAATATGAAATAGGTTCATCCGGAATCAATTTCGAATTTGACAAATGTCAAATTTAGAAGCTCTCAGATTTGAAAAAGGAATACTCTGGATTTTCGTTTTTTTTTCTAAGTTACATTACAAATATCTATCATGGGCCATGTATGATGAAACTAAACATGTCGTGAGTTTCTAAGCTTTATGTTATTGAAACTTTATGATACATTTATGTTTAATACACTTAAAGCCCGCTCAGGGTCGGCGCAAGTCTCAAACTTTTATGTAAGTTAGTTGTAGTAAGTTATATTAATATTAGAGATATGCCGACTAGTCGGTAAAGCCGACTATCCGGCCACTTTCGTAGTCGGCGAGAAGTCGGCGAATAGTCGGCAATTAGCGCCGACTATCCGGCTTTTTACTTTTTTGCTATTATTGGAATTACATTAAAGAAAAACCTTGATTATTTATAATTAGATCATATCACACTCAATCAGTCTTACACATTTTAAAATTAAATGAAGTGTTTATAAAATTACTTCCTAGTAAAGAAATCATTTTTATATATATTTTAACAACAAATAAGTATGTATTATTAAATTAAGATTGTATGTACATGAAATATTTCCTGAAAACCATCGACTGTATTATAAAAACAAAAAAAGTAACGTACGCGAAGTAAACAACACGATCCGACACGTTCGCAGGCGGCGTGTGCGACTTACCCGTAAATCAGCAGTAAAAACAACGTTACGGAAACTTCCGAAACCATGATCGGCTTGGCCGACTAGTCGGCCTTCTTTCTTCAGACTTCAGACTTCTGTGCAACCGACTAATCGGCTAGTCGGCTAGTCGGCCAAAGTCATGATCGGCGGCACATCTCTAATTAATATAAGTAAAGTATTCCTTTGGGCAGGGGTCGGTCACCCTTCGTGGAAATATGATGGAACGTCTAGCTATATACCATTTACTTTCATGTTACTCTTTCATTTAAAGTAGTTCCAACAATGTGAACTATATTTAGGACTCTTTTGGAAACGGAAATCGTTAATAGGAAATTAGGAGAATCAAATGTGATGAACTTTCAGCCATTGAACCCTCTAATTCTTGTCAAACATTAAACATAATGATGAATGACAAGAATAATAGGATTTGATTTTACTGTAGGTGTGTTTTAATTACTGTTTCTAGTTCTTCTTTAACTGCGCCCATTAGCTAGAATATTATACCAATACCTTTTATTAGAGCCGTGTTTTCATCGAAATATTTCTTACTGCTCTTTTCTCTATGTCTATACCACACTATAGAGCTTATACTTTTAATTGCATAGATTTTATCGCGGGCTTTGTGCGCGGCGACCGAATCAAGAAATTCCGTAACGAAAAAATACCTAACACCCCGACCGACAGCGGTGGGGCGTTGCCAGACCTCGGCACGGTATTTGTGTGCGTGGGACTAGACGTATGCGAATTATAATTGCATAAGTTGAAAAAAATGCTATGCATTAGCTTTACCGCGGCAGTCCCTGAGTGCCACACGTATTTTTTTGTATAAAACTATCTAGCCTCAAATCAAACACGGCACTTGCTGACGGCAAATTGTTTACGAAGTGACGTCACATCGTGGTATTTGGCGAACGGCGGCGTGGGCAGCGGGAGCGCATTGTGCAAGCACATGTTTTGCCGTACGTACTGCCTACATAGTTATGGTGCAAACTACGAAACGAGCTAATTTCAAACAAATTAAAATGAATGAAGTTATGTGACTGTAGTTTAGAATTTAAACTACAGTCACATAACTTCATTTATGATCTTAACTTTAGATCATTTTATGAAGCTTAAAAAATAAAAAAAACATAAAGTTTCACTTATCTAACAGTAACAACAGTCGATTTGCGTTAAGTATGTGGTTAATCATCATCAACATAATGATGAATGACCCAGTCCGGAAACATATTATTCTATTGTCGTAATAATAATAATTACACTGATAGCCATGTTTCAAGAATGTAACTGCTTGAC
Organism: Cyaniris semiargus; assembly: GCA_905187585.1. Taxonomy (NCBI): domain Eukaryota; kingdom Metazoa; phylum Arthropoda; class Insecta; order Lepidoptera; family Lycaenidae; genus Cyaniris; species Cyaniris semiargus. Next base: position 5,800,040 of record LR994554.1, on the reverse strand, counting down.
CTGATAAATGCCATGTCCTCACAGAACAGCTATTAATAAATAATCTAAGTGCTATTAGGACATTATCTTCTGTGGGGCTAAAATGATCACATTTAGCAATTCCTCTTAATCAATTCCCAAAATGAATTGTCAAAACTGTCAGTCAAACTCACGAATGTCAAATTAGTACGAATTTAGACATTTGAATTGCAATTTTGCGATTTTTAAAAAATGAATCATATTATGATTCATCATATGATTCTCAAAAGCGACCATTTCAGCCCCGCTGATCTTTTTCTGATCCTTTTCACAGAACGTAATCCTTCAATTTTTTATGAAATTAGGGGGCAAACGAGCAAACGGGTCGCCTGATGGAAAGCAAGTTCCGTCGCCTATGGACATTCGTAACATCAGAAGAGTTTCTTTTTTTTTATGAAATAAGGGGGCAAACGAGCAAACGGGTCACCTGATGGAAAGCAACTTCCGTCGCCCATGGACACTCGTAGTATCAGAAGAGCTGCAGGTGCGTTGCCGGCCTTTTAAGAGGGAATAGGCTAATAGGGGAGGGTAGGGATGGGAAGAGAAGGGAATAGAGGAGGGAAAGGAAGGGAATAGGGTAGGGGATTGGGCCTCCGGTAAACTCACTCACTCGGCGAAACACAGCGCAAGCGCTGTTTCACGCCGGTTTTCTGTGAGAACGTGGTATTTCTCCGGTCGAGCCGGCCCATTCGCGCCGAAGCATGGCTCTCCCACGTATAAAAACGTTTCATGCTCAATATCGTTAAGTTGACATAAAGAGAACACAATGATCGGGATTATGGTCTGACATTACGCTGGCCTTTTACCGCACCTTATCCATTGAGGCGAAAAGCGTAGATCGTTTTCGAAATCGCACGTAACGTCATTTGCCTTTATAATTTTGCGTGAGACCGCCAAGCCTCCAGTTTTAGCCATTCACTATGTAACTTTCGGAAATGCCCTATATAACTATTTATACCTGAATATTGTCAACTTTAGTGTATATCGTTTGTCAAAATGTCGTAAATACATTTTAATATTTCTGTTGCGAATAGCGATAGATAAATAAAAAGCAAAGCGTGCATGCTCCTGTGTGCAGCTGCGGCTTGCGCACAAACTTGGGCACTTTATGATACTGTAGCTGGACTGAGTTCCGGTCCGATTATGCAGTATTAGACCTCCACGAACTGCGTGCGGAGAAGTGGTAGCTGGGTCATCTAAGTAGCCTAAAAAACCTAGAAAACTAAACTTTAGACAGCTAACCTCGTCAGCGTAGCGTGCTTGGCTTATTTAACCATTTAATAAAATTAGCAAGTAGTATCTAAATTATTTCCTCCTCGTCGTCAATCAGCGCGCTCGCGCACGTGTGAACAGTTTGACAGCCGATAACAATGTGGCTCGCTCTATTAACACCGATGCATCCGGCTTTTACGCCAATTAGGTGCAAGGTAAATAAGTCGTAATTGCCATACTTCCATCCATACTTATATTAAAATGCGAAAGTCTGCCTCTTACCACTTCACCGCTCATCCCATCGAGAATGAATTTGATATAGAGATAAGTTCTGGGAAAGGACATACGAAAATTTTATCCCGGCAAAATGTATGGTTTCCATGCGTTTAACGTAGTTACGGGTAACATCTATGATACTGCCGCACTCAGAGACGAATATTAATTATTTAACTGTAATTAAATGAAGTTTGATAGGTAGGTAATGTATGAGGCTCATGGGGAAAATATAATAATGTTAAGTAATATAATTAATATTAATATTAGTTACTTAAGAGGGTACGCTAGCACTGTTTTTCCATACAAACGTACTCCCCAATTTACTCCCTGAACAATGCGTCTAGACAAATGTTTTTATACAATATTGGGATCTGTTAAAGCTATGCCTCTACGGTCGATTTTTCTAAATTTACTAATAAATAAAATAATATGACCCTTCAAAAATCGCAAAAAATTAATGCCCCGTACGGCGTACCCCGCCAATCCACCGACCATAAAAAAAAATTTGAAAGATCTTTGAGATAAAATAAAAACGTAGAGGCATAGACTCACTCTTCCTGAAGATATTTAAATAAAAAAAATAGATAGGCTCTATTTTGAAGGAGGAATCAGAGGACTACGTTACGTCGATTTACTGTATCTGTCTCTATCACAATACACGTGCCGGCGCAGGGTGAAGCGTGATGGCAATCATTTCTTCATTTAAATTCTTCTGCACCCACGTTCCCTCTTAACATTTTGCCCCATAAGCCCCATCTCTGAGTGCGGCAGTTAGAGGTGACTATAGAGTAAACGAAGGAAAAGAACATTATATTATGCTCTGAGAGAGCCATGGTTTGAACCATCGAGGAAAAATCTATGTTTCTCGCAAGTTTTAACATAAATTGAAATAAATTAACAAGTTTATGAATTGAAGGCCGTATTTTGTACACTTGTTAGCGTATTAGTGCATGATACAATCTCTTAAACAAATTGCGCAATGCGATATGCTGCATGCAGTCAAAATGTTGAAATGGAGCAGATACATCCCTCGTAATAGGAAACTGAATAATTAATTGAATTTCATACAACTTGAATGACATTATACTAATAAATATTGATTGCATTAAACAATCAGCGTAGTATTTTAAAGTGTCTCAGATAGATTTTTTAATAGGAAAGTTAACGCAAAAATAGTTGGTTATACTTAGGACTGTATTAATTCTTCAAAGTCTTGAAACTTCACCTGTATTCGATCCCGATCATTAAAAATAATTAAAAAATTTCAATATAACAACTTATGATAATACCATGTAACATTTGAGGTAGAGTTCATTAAATTGAAAGAAAACATGTCAGAAACTCAGAACTATTAAATAAATCATCTATACTGTTTTAACGCTTATCAAAAACGATTTTATAATGATCGAAAATGATTCATCAAACCGCAAACAAGACGTAATAAAATACATCATTTACGACCGATACGACACAACAGAACTCAATATTCATCTATACATATAATAAAACTGTAGAAATGAAAATTCTGTACATTAAAGATATTCAAAAAATAATAAGCGGGGGATGTTACTACATCGCTATAGAAGCCAAAAATGTGGTTAGTTTTTTTGTCTGTCTGTCTGTCTGTCTGTCTATCTGTATGTTTGTTCCACTATCACACGAAAACTACTGATCCGATTTGAATGCGGTTTTCGCAGATATATTTGTCTTCTTCCAACTGAACATCTGGTGTATAAAAATTTTTCCCCCCACCCCTCTAAAGGGACGAAAGAGGGGGTCAGATTTTGTATAAGACTTTTGCTTTAACACGAAAACTACTGATCCGATTTGCATACGGTTTTCGCAGATATATTTGTCTTCTTCCAACTCAAAATCTAGTATATAAAAATCGAACCCCCCCCCCCTCTAAGGGGAGCAAAGAGGGGTCAGATTTTGTATCAAACTTTTTCTTTAATGGACTTACTTCATATTATTAACTGTTTTTTCCAACTTAACATCTGGTGTATAAAATTTTTCCCCCCACCCCTCTTAGGGGACAAAAAAAGGGGGTAAGATTTAAATACTTTAAATGGCAAAACAACGTTTGCCGGGACAGCTAGTTAGAATAATATATTCTCTATTCTTTAGTCTCTACTACTTGTACTAATATGTATTCTGTGTCTCTACATAGAGATATAGAGCTATAAAGTTGTCAGACGCGACTCGATCCGACTTCTGTGCTTTTCGCGTGGGAGTGTGGATTGTGTGTCTTTGTAGAAAATACATAATATTTTTTAAATAATGATGGAGCTGTTGACTCTACCTTGTAGAATACCTACGGCACGAGTGTTCGTAATACCTACAAAGTGACTCAAAGGTGTCTATTAAAGAATAAGGCATTGTCACAAAGAAACTGCATTCAGCGTTATATTATAAGGCATTAAGAGGGAACGCTAACACTGTTTTTCCATACAAACGTATTCCCCAATTTACTCCCTGGACAATGCGTCTAGACAAATGATTTTTTTATACAATATTGCGATCTGTTAAAGCTATGCCTCTTCGTTCGATTTTTTTCTAAATTTACTTATAAATAATAAAATATGACCCTTCAAAAATCGCTAAAAAAATCCGCCAATCCACCGACCATAAAATAAATTTGAAATATCTTTAAGATAAAATAAAAACGTAGAGGCATAGACTCACTCTTCCTGAAGATATTTAAAAAAAAATAATTAGATAGGCTCTATTTTGAAGGAGGAATCAGAGGACTACGTTACGTCGATTTACTGTATCTGTCTCTATCACAATACACGTGCCGGCGCAGGGTGAAGCGTGATGACAATAGTTTCTTCGTTTAAATTTTACTGCACCCGCGTTCCCTCTTAAAGTAACATTGTTAGTACAATGTAACGTTAATGATAGCAAGGTGCTAAAATCGTATCGTAATCGGTAGGAAGAGTACCATCAGAGAAATAAAAAGTTAAGCAGATCTTTACTTTACGCTTTCTATGAAGTACCTACTCGTAGACACGAAGTAATTATGTAAAATATAATTTTCTCAGTTTATATTCTACTAGATAGTGGTACAATAGGAAACCTGATTGACTACGCATGAATGAACCGCGGCGTGGGCTTTATGGTCAAATGATCGTCATGCCTCCTCATATGGCGCCTGCTATACATGGGCATTCGCGGAACATTTTATTCATTATAGATAAGAGTTACAACTTACACTACTTTCTGGGACACTCGGAGAAGAATTCTACATAATATAATAACTGTCAAATAAAGATTTTGACATAACGCCCGTAAATTAACTGTCAAACTTTTCATTTTTTTTTTTTTTTTTTTTTTTTTTTCTTATTATGGCACTTCGGCTATTTAACCATGGCCAGTGTCGAGTATAAATATGGCGGGAAAACAATATTCTATAATACAATTTTCAACTTCGTTTTTTTTAACATCAGGTCGAAAGTCTAGTCAAAGTCTAAGTAAAAGTCAATACAGTCAAGAAGTCAAGTCGGCCGATTCAATAAAGTGGTAGACGCTTTACTGAAACTTTCGATGGAGTTTTGGAGGGAACACAAAATAGCACGTTTCTGGATATTGCATCACTTTCCTACACTTGTGCACGATAATGAATAAGTAACGGTTAATATCCTACCAATATTACACATTAAAAATCCAATTAACACAATTTTAGGAAAATAATACAAAAACACAACATCACTCTTTCACATTCCCGGCAAAACTCCTTTTCATTATTTTGAAGTTTAATCATCATCATAATAATGTCTCTGAGTGCGGCGGTTTGTTCTTTATCTTAGGCTAGACCCGCAGAAAATAGCCTATGTCCTCCGTGATCTGCGATCTATATATTATGTGCCAACTGCAAAATTATATAATATAAAATTGGTCCAGTAGTTCGTGAGATTAGCGCGTTCAAATAAATAAATTTCAGCTTATTAATCCTTCGATCGTTAAAAATTAGTATAGACTACACATTTTGTCAGTTCAATTTTTCAAGGCTGTTTTTATGCATGCCATGTTGTAAAATGTCACTTGAATGATACCTGTTTCACGCCCTCATGTCCATCAATTTTGCCAAAATAAGAATTATCTCTGTTGTAACTTGTAAGAGATAATTCTTATTTCAGTCAGTAGTCAGTAACTGCTGTTTCGCATCCATGTCTCAGTGACAATGTTATCCACGAATGAAAACATCCTTGCAGCTATGTTATAATCCTCTTTACGAGCATTATTATGCTTTTATTTCGCAGGCTTTTATTTCTAACAAATTAGTTTTCAAATTCCCCAAAGTGTATCCCGCCTTCGCTAGTAATTTTGTAAAGTATGTTTTATTAGTAAAATAAAAAATAATGCTCTTCCCACCATGCTCCCACGTCGTAAGGCCTATAATATATAACTATATATCAGTAAAATATGATTTACAGGTCAATAATAAAATCTGTAAATATAATAATCGTTTCGCAACATTTTAAAATGTCGTCAATTTCTCTTTAAAGTCATTTGTTTTACCTTGACTCGATCGAATGGGCGTGGGCACCGTATCGTAACAGAAAGGTTACTGAAGGTTTATTTCCAAAGATATTAAGATAAATTAACATTAAAAATATTATTTTTTACCGAGATACTATCTATATGATGAAAGCCCCAGGGCAGTATGACAGATCGTAAAAGTAATTTGTACTTAATAACCTTTTAACAACACCGCGAATTGCGACAACCCTTATGGAGAACTTCCCTCGAAAAGTAATAATATGAAAATTATTTTTAATGTCACAAAAATAATTATACATACAATTTAATAAATAAATAATCGGCCAAGAGCCAGTAGGACTCGCGCACGAAGGGTTCCGTACCGTTATAGAGCAAAAATAGGCTAAAAATTGTGTTTTTGTATGGGAGCCCCCGTAAATTTTTATTTTATTTAATTGTTATTATTAATTATTAAAGTACACATATAATTAAGGCATTTTCTAAAATTTCAAGTGCCTACCTGTTTTCATTATTGATAACGAGAAATAAAAAAAAAAGAGTGTTGTTATAGCGGCAACAAATATATACACAATCTGTGAAAATTTCAGAAGTCTATCTATAGCGGTTCTTGATTTACAGCCTGGAGACACACAGACGAACGGACAGACAACGAAGTCTTAGTAATAGGGTCCCGTTTTTACCCTTTGGGTACGGAACCCTAAAAATAGGTCGACTAGATATTATAAAAACGTAGACTCATTCATAATAATCCTTTCTCACAAGTCGTATGACTATATATAATATAATATACTGACAATAAATGAAAAAAAATAAAATTGAGTGTGAAAGGTTACATAAAAGCTTACCAGCTGGACCTTTTGAAATGCCAATATGGATTGACTATGATAGAGATGATAGCTCAAGAGATATGGGACATTGTTTAGATTACATCTAGAGAAAATGTAGATAGTTTAAATGTGGTTCAAATACTATCTTTAATCTTTATAAGTTTAAATGTGGTTCAAATACTATCTTTAATCTTTATAAGGTAACTTAACTAGATGACGCCCACAGCTCCGTTGTGCAAAAATTCACTTATCGCGCGGGAAGCGTACATTTTTCCGGGATAAAGAAGTATCGTATGTCCTTTACCGGGACTCAAAGTATCTCTATACCAAATTTCGCTAAAATCGGTTGAGCGGTATGGGCGTGAAGAGGTGAACAGACAGATAGACACAGGCACACACTCTTTTGCATTTATAATTAGTCTGGATATGGACATTGAAAGTTCTGAACATTTTCTTCTTCATTAGATAATATTGAAGCTTTGCAAGATATTTCATAGTTTTCGCCGTAAAATATGACAGCGGCGGAAGAAAATGGCTGCGGAGTTAATAAGAAATATTCATTATCATGGCTTATACGGAAGCGAGTTAATTTAAATATTAGCTAGCTAACTTGATGAGTTACGCAATGCACAGCTATAACTGCGGATATAACACGTAACGTTATGTATATTTCCAAAAATTTGCACATTCTAGTCGAGTTCCGGGTTAAATTTTATATTGGCGAGTTAAAATTGATGTAGCGTAATAGTCATAGAGAGGGACGATTTAAGCATTTCACCTCGTCATCATTTCGATGTGTTTTATGATGACAAGACAGAATTTGTTTCTTTTATTTCTGTACCTGAGCACGGTTAAGTTTATTCCTCTTAAAAATAAGTTCTACCGAGTTTAGCGAACTCAAAAGATTAATGAAACCATAGTTAAATATAGTTTTACTAACACAATCACTTAGATATATTAGGGAGACAACCCCCTGGAAAATTTCAAGAGGACGAAAATATATATTCCCTTACAACTAACTGCATTCAATTCTTATAGTTATTCAGACAATATTAATTAATATAATTATACTCCCATCATTACAATAATTGCGAAGCTTAAAATTAATTTGCAGTTCACTTTCTGACTATAACTCTTACATCCAATTGTCTTTACTTTCTGTGGTCAAGGTTTGTCGTTCCATTGTTTGTGATCTCTTTCGACCACACTAATGAAGAACTTCTCACGTTCCCGTCGCAAAAGAAAGTTGCGAACGTTCAAGCGTTCTAAAATAATCATAATAGTTCTTTGTTTTAAATGTGGATCGTACGTTGACAAGTCCCGTGTTTTCCTGTTTAGTACACTGTGACATAGGCTTCTTCTGTTTCTTGATAGCCCTAATCTGAATAATAGATAGGGATTTGGATAACAATGTTGAAGCAAATAGTAATAATGTTGCATTCCATGCAGGTAATTTGTATCACAACAATCTCACCTTTTTGACAAGTTACACGGTACAACAAAAGGAATGTGTAGCTGATAACATAAATAAAAAGTTTACCTATTGAAAAGTTGTGCTTTTGATTTTTAAATTATTCTCTTCCACTTCAGTTACACTCATAAATTTTAAAATTTTGAAGAAAATCTGCATTTCTTTCAGTTCAGTTAAGTAGCAAAATAATACAATATATTATTATTTTTTTGATTTATATATCGTTGCTTATATTCCAAGAAAAGAAAATAAGTGGAAAATATATATATTTTAGATTAACATTTTTGCATCTAGATGAGCATTAGGCATACCTCAAAATACACTTGTTGTATGCCTCGACACTCGACAGTAAGTACCTGATAAATGGCGCTCCTTCTTTTTTAATGGTCTTAATAGGAAGTTTAGATTTATTTCATAGGATTGACAAATCTGTCTATTTGCCAATGTATTATATAATTATTTAGCTCTTACTTTAATAAATTTTCCGAAAATGTAGCAAAAACTTTTCACATACATTTTGAAGAAAAACTGCATTTAACAGAATAAAGTTTATTTTTTATTTATATTTAATTATTAATTACATTCACTATAATATGCTTGAAGGAAAAAAATTACAAATTAGGTTAAGAACTGATATTTTTTGTATTTAAGTGAGCATTCTCCAAACATAGCTTGCAGCATGTGTTTTGAGTAAGTACGTGAGATATGTACCCTAATTTTTTTCCGGCTTTTAATAGGAAGTTTAAATATATTTCATAGGATAGATAAAGTCTTTTATTTGTCGATGCGTTTAACTTTTTAGCTCTTACTTTGTCTTACTTACTATAAATTCACAACAAATGTAGCAAAACTTATTCGTCCATTTTACACATTTTTGGAGGTATTATACCGTTTTAAAGTACTTAAAACTCATCATTTCTCTAAAAATGAAATACGCACAATACGTGCGTATACAATACTTTTCGTTTCAACCCTCATATCTTCAAAAACCTCTTTATTTTGGTTACGACGAACGTTAGTCTCTAAAAACTTTGCAAAAATTTTATATTTTTATTTACCTTCTCCTAGACTAGAAAAGCAAACTTTCCTTTTTAAAAAATATATTTTTGGTTAATTTTCAATGTAAACAATCGGATGAAAGTCATTAAATAACAGTCACAAGAAAAAGCATTTTTTTGTTGCCTGGTGTTTTATGGTGAAATTATTAAAAAATTGAGAGCACAACTATATTTTTAGTAAACTTTGCAAGTTATAGTGTAAAAAAAATGACACCCCAAAAACAAAAATCCATCCACTATTACAATTTTCGGAAGTAAACCTCCCGGCGCTGCACTATTAGAAATGTTATGTTACAAGAGTACCGAAAAATGAGCTCTCAATCTCTCTCCCGTAAGATGTTCACAATATGCGTTTCACTTGTATCTTCTATAATCTAATAAATCTGTGTATTTTATCTATATTTAGACTAGCGGTAGTTGTAAGTGATAATTTTTAAACATTTTCCTGCGACCATAATGTTGATATTAGATGATTGTTATTGCACTTTGAGAAACCCGATTTATTTGAATCATATTTGGATACCTACAAAACAATAAAATAAATAATACGCTTTATTCGAAGATACCTACAATGTAAGTCTAAATATATATTTTTATGACTAACTCAATTGTTATTTGAACAAGTGATCTCTTTTCCAACATGTAAACTCTACATTGTAGAGTTTGTTTTCATTCAATAATAGTCTGTTCGTTCGTTGTACTTTTTTTACCTACTAAGACCATACTTTTATGGGGTACACTCCTAATTTCAACTGATCCGACAAAGAAAAATAGTCTGCTGATCTTTTCTTTGCCAGGATCTGCCAAGATACGCCCGAGAGGTATTCCTTGAGGTTACGGAATTTTTTCCAAGAGGTTTTCCTGATGGTGATTTAAGGTTTTCAGGTCATCAGAAGCCGTGTAAGTGAATCACACACGGTTTCTGGTATTTTCCGTCGTAGTTCGGTGTTCCTGTGGCCATCTAAAAATACACCAAAGATGAAAAATCTTCTGTTTGTTTTCACTTTTTTTTGGCGCCAACGATCATTCGTCACTTGCAACTCGGTCGCACCGCTCAATAATGTATTGGCAATAGTCAAGTATTTATTATTTACCTGCGTAGGACGATTGCACAATTCATTTGCTAAAGTAGTTAATATAACTAATTACTTTTTTTTATGAAATAAGGGGGCAAACGAGCAAACGGGTCACCTGATGGAAAGCAACTTCCGTCGCCCATGGACACTCGCAGCATCAGAAGAGCTGAAAGTGCGTTGCCGGCCTTTTAAGAGGGAATAGGATAATAGGGAGGGTAGGAATGGGAAGGGAAGGGAATAGGGGAGGGTAGGGAAGGGAATAGGGTAGGGGATTGGGCCTCCGGTAAACTCACTCACTCGACGAAACACAGCGCAAGCGCTGTTTCACGCCGGTTTTCTGTGAGAGCGTGGTATTTCTCCGGTCGAGCCGGCCCATTCGTGCCGAAGCATGGCTCTCCCACGTAAAATTAATAATAAAATTACTTGTGGTTTGTTAAGTAAACAATCGCAAAACACTGGCTGCCTGGCATTTTTATATTTTTCAGATTTCTGTTCCTTGTTTAAAATTTCATTTTTTTTTAATTCCGAGTTTACTTGTACTTAAAAGTATTCATCTTCAATCCTTTATGTTCAAATATAGAATTTTAGATTCTAATCGTGCGCCCACCAGGCTTTAATAAGCGTGAATTCATCTGATGATAAAGGAAATCACACAGGCTGTTAATTAAGGCGTATGACGCAAACGTTGCTAAACTCATTACGAGTAGGTACATACTGATTGATTGCCTTACAGGTAACATACACCTTACAAACAAACTTAATTGACTTGTTCGTAACAATTATATATGGTAATGTCCTTTCTGGGCCAGCGTAATTTTTCTTTGTTGTCACGAAAAAATATTTAAAAATATATAATATTTATGTGTGTGTGGGCTCGGCGACTTCTGAAATAATTAATATTTCAATGGCGTACCTCATTAAATAGTTAATACTGTATTGTACTAGCTTGCTAGAAATATTTAGACTGTAAGTACTGCAACTAAAAGCGACAGTGTTATCATGAATTAAGTTAAATACCTTTAGTTAAATAATGTGACATAACGGTAAGCAAAATCACTTAACTAGATTGTTATGGCACTAGGGCTAGACACCTTAGCCTCCGGCTACAGACGAGAGCACTAAATAAAAAAGTTCTCATGTCACGCGGTGACAGGGCGCGAATTAACTTACGAAAGGCGCCTAACAACGATGTGAAAGTGAAAGTGCTTCTGGCAGTAAGCTCTAGTCTAAACTGTATATCACCATAATCACATCGAGATAAGGAATAGAAAAACGCATGAATGCATGCTTCTTATTGTTAGTTATGTAAATCATTTGGGAATGAGATATTGATCGATTAATGATAACTGATGTAAGGTAGAGTTCGAGATAGAAATGTATAATTTGGCTATGACAATAATTATAGGTATTTTTAAAAGACTAGAAAACATAATTTACTTTCATACGGAAAAGCATATAAGAATATATCTAATTTGTAGCAAAACCTTTCTATGCCGCCTTACTTTTATAATAATTAATAACTTTTTTGATTGGCAGTCGAGAAGTCACATATTATATATAGCTCTAGCCACTATACTGATTAGAGTTTAGGAACACGCCGTAAATCTTTTGAAACTACATTTTGAAGCCCGATATTTCTAACAACTACGTCTGCGAGAATAAAATTGGAAAGTTGTCTAAATACGTATTGCAGCAATTACCAATGTCTTTTATGGGTATGTGGGTAAATCGCCTGTTAGTCCGCCTAATCTTGAGCAATTTGCGATTATATGCATAACAATACTAAATAAATGTAGATAAAAGTGATAAAACTTGTCCTATTTGACCGCTTTTGTAAAGGCTCTATCAGAAATATAAAGAAAGATTTTTATGTACTCGGCGCCACATAGGTTTGTATCATTTTTGATAACTTGAAGTAAGTAAGTATATTACTTATAAAATAAACAGTACATTTACTGTAGTTTTTCCTCTATTTTATTTTATTTTTTCTCTTAGGGTGGGTTGCACCAACTTACTTTAACTATAACTTTAACTTTAACTATAACAAAATGTCAAATGAACTGTCAAATATCTAGTAAAAGTCAATAATGGACGCCATATTTGACGATAACCTTATTTTTAACAGCTATAACAACGCCTCTGGTGCAACCCACCCTTACGGCCGTTCCCAATATTTGATCTATCTCTATATTTGATCTATATCTAATGAGAGCTATTCCTATCTCTAGTAGGGTTTTGCCCTACTAGAGATAGGAATAGCTCTCATTAGACATTAGAGACATATATTTTATGTCAATTCAATGTTAGCTGCGATCGGCCGTATGTCAAACCAGAGATAGATTGAATATTGGGAAGTTAGTAATTACCTACCAAAGTTAACGAATATGAATATTTGGACCTACTTCTTTCAATTCTTAAATAACTTGGTCCAATATTCACGTGTTTTATAATTATTTTCCACTTTGAATTCGAAATTATCTTTATGATCTTACCTCTACCTACGCCAAATTTTTGCCTTAATAATTTTTTAACCCATGTGTACTTGTAAGTGTATTTAGTGTCAAAAGGCGCTCTAGAAAGTCAGTATCCGGTACAAAACTTAGCAATTAGCCAAGGTAAAGTTATAGTGGTATTGTTCGAAGTTCCCTCGCTAAATAAAACACTATCATCGCTATCAGATTAATACGATGTTCACACGCTATGAAATTGCCTACGAGTTGGGTCGATACGAAATATTTATGTGCCTAATGCAGTAAAGGCGAAGATTTACTACTAAAATCCACATCTAGCAACGGATGCAGAGAGGTGGAAAATCAACTCTATATCTCTCGATATACAGTACAGAATAGAGTTAAATATATTGAGATAAAGTAAAATATTTCGATAGAGCAAAAGAAGAAAATGCCTTTCCGCATCCCGCGGGTGATGGAGCCACATACCCGGCCGCGGTAGGATTACCGCGGGTATGTGGGACTCGCTGCGTATTAAGATGGCAGTAACGCAGCCTCTACCCACTAAAAACTTGGCGATACTCCACCACAACCACCATTGACGGGGCCACAGGTGCCATTACATTACATCCGCGAAGAGTAAAATATACTGAATTTTGCAAAAGTTATTGTATTCATATTGGCATTGAATATAATATCCAGAAAATGAAACAGAACCCTACATCAAATGTCTAAGTTAAATGAACATTAATTTTAATTGTAGGTCAAAATATATCGTAGGCTCTACCAATTATTACATTGAAAATGTCGTGAATAATCGTTAAACTTTAAATTATAGTGCTTAGACGTTTAAAATCAATACGAATACGTAATGAAACACTTTCGACCCTAAGGGTGGTTACTCATTTGCGATCGTTTCGAACATTTGCTATCGAAACTTAACTGGTAAGATTGATTAATACAATCAACTAAGTGACTTTATGAATTTTTAAATAATTATTACCTTGTACTAAAGAAAGATATCTAGCTAAATCAATTTAAGTTTTATTTTTACAAAATAATTCACGTAGAGATATACCCGCAACCTACCGCAACAATATGAGTGATATTTCACATGCTACCAACTCATTGTAAATACCATATTTCAGAAAATAAATGTCCTATCCCTATCCTTAAGATCTGGTTTCCAATTTCTCTTTCTCTTTCAATTTCTTTTTCCTTGATCTGGTTTTAATCTGCTTTCTAAGAGAATTTCACACCAGTTCACTTGGGATGGATCGAAACAATCGATCGCAACTGCGTGGCCCCCTAACGCTGACTGTGCGAGGACATGCAACACACTCGTTGACCTTCAGCCCTTTACGAATTTGACTCTAACGACAACCATATTTAACATAATACACCCTGATTAAAACATTTTCATGATTCCATATTTGAATAACTTGCCGCCGTTTCGGCCATGCCAAATCGAATGGCATTGGCATAACCTCCATGCCATGTATGGGTATGCTAATTATAATTTTCCTTGCCATATACAAAGGTTTTCAGAGACAGTTCTACATCTGATTTAATCTTATCAAAAACATAAATCTTGGACTTTAATAAAAATAAAAATAAACTTAGTACGAATTTGAATTTATAATAATATGATGACGAATTTGCTGGAGTTGACTTATTAAATGCGTGAATCTTAGTGTAGACTACTTTTATAGGTATGACCCATGTATGACCAAATATGACGCATACGTTGCAAATACTGATACTGATATTAAGGTCAAGGCAATTGGAGAAGGAATTAACAAAAGTCTGCAAAGGATTGAATAACAGATTTGGAACTAGCTCTTACATTCAATGAAAAGAACAGGAGAATATCAAATGTACAAAAGGTTGTACCTACTCTAGAAGCTACAATAGGGTTTAAATGAAGTTTTCATTGATTAATATTTTGTGACAGTAAAATTATACAACTAAATGTAGTAAAAATGACATACGTGGCTATTTCTTAATGGGATATTCAATAGAACTCTACAAATCAAAGTAAATAAATTGAAAGTTCTGTAAAATATTCAAAGCATAAAAAGTGTTGGAGTCACAGGTAAAATAATTGTTGAAGCGACAAAGTGAAAAAATTTCGATAAAGTTTTGTTTGGTTCATCTGCATTTTGTAGGTACATAAGCAATCGGGAATCGGAAACACAATCATGTAGAAAATTTAAATCTACTTCTACGGAATGCATCTCTAGCCTGGCTCTTTTCATACTTTCCTTTCTAATATCTATTTACTTAGAGTTGGTACAAATACTACATACTCATGTTTGATTTTTAATGAAATCTGAATAGTACGCAAGTTATAATTAAGAAGTCGTTGACTGATAACACACATTCGACGTATTCAACACTTTTATCACGCACGCTCTACATATTTAGAATCATATTTCTGTCACATTTCTTCTGGATTTCCAGGGATTTCCGCTGTGTCTTTCAAATTGTGATAAATATTCACTTTGAAGAGCTTACACAGGAAGTTTCAGGTATAATAATTTTTGTATCTTTGTAAAAAATTAATCAACAGAAATTTTATTAATGAGGGCAATTTTTTTTTGTATTTCCCCTTGTCGGTTTCATCATAAAGACATAGAAATAGCTTGTTATGGTAGTTAAAGATTATGTAAAGCTGTACAGTGTGTCCGTTGATTGTTCTAGATTACCAAAAACAAGACTTCCGTTCGAGTTACGACTTCAAGTGACGGTTACGATGCCCTTCCTGTGTTTTATTACGTTTTTATACAATCCAAGCAATCTAAGTATAGAAGACGTTAAGTCCACTTGGCTTTTCTATGATGTGGTCCATGCCTCTGGAAATACGGTTGCCGTTTCTTTGAAACCAAAATATAGATTAAATTTGTAAATCCTTTTGTGAAGTTTTTGGAATTTCTTGGAAAGATATCATCTTATTGCTTATACTTCCAGTTAGTTAAGCTTCTGGTGGCTTGTCTATTATAGAATTCCTCTTGTGTTAGATACTCCGTTATAATATGCAACCGCTTGTCGTTCGTTTCTAATCAGCGCCGCTGGACTTGCGCCAACGTTCCCGCGTTTGTGTTCAGTTTAAAATTAGAACACCTATTTTTTTCTTTACATTTAGAGACACGTCGGCCGAGGTGAACAATCTCTTTCAGCCGATGTGCAGTTCGAATTTTCGTTTGGCTCGACACACGTCGGAGATGCATGGTGCATATCAATGGATGTATGTAGAATAATTAAGCTTTAGTCATAAATAAAACCCATTTAAAATTAATTATTATATAAAAGAGTAATAACAATAAATATTGTAAAGATAAATGCAACAACACAATAGAACTGGCTGGCATACTTCTCAAAAATGTTGAGTACTTATACAAAGTAAGTGGTGTAAACATATTTCTAAGTTCTTCAGTTCTAGCAACATTAGTATGCACAAGTTTATCTCAGCTCAATGCGTTGCAATCGTAGGTGGAGACCTGAGACATGACCTTAAATTATGCCTGTCTCGCCTATACTTTCCTAAGAGTGTTTAACAATGCAAGTCAATCCGTGACACGAATATTTCAAATTCATATCCTGCTCACACCGTTTACGATTCCACGCACACCGGCCACCGACTACTGTTACATGAAAATATATGTCAACGGCCGCTCCATGAAATTTCTATTTTAAAAACATTTTAGGCTCCTCCTAAATCCTAATTAACTTTTTAAGTTAATTAGGATTTAGGAGGAGCCTAAATTACATTACATTACCCTCAATATTTGCGTCGTTGGCGAAAATATTTTCGGCCAGCAAGCAAAATTATTTAAGTTTAAATCATTAAGAAAACTGCTTCTTTAAGCATTTCTCGTCTTTTTTTTCTGACTGGCTAAAAACAAATTTTGGTGTAATAAAGATTAAAAATCGGGACTTAAAAACAATGAACTCGTTAACGTTACATTGTACAAAGGTGACATTTTGATTTGGTCCTTCGAGCCTCGTCGTAAATGTACTCTTCGCATGTTTCTTCAGAAGGTCGTTTCGTTATTATTTTTAGCTTGGACGATTTTAATGAACAATATGATTCATAAATCATCCTTTACGCTTCACAACACGGCAAAACATTGCAAGCTAGTACTATCCGAAGTAACTTCTATTCTTAGCGGTGACGTTTCACTCCGTCTGACTGGTTTGTCAGTAAACTGCAATACATCAATTTCTTCACCCAATAATCGTGTTAAAATAGGCTCACCGCAAACCACAAATCGTCGTTCAATGTTGATGTATCTTAATACTGATTAGAGCACAATATTTATTCCGTTTTTCCTTGTCCACCTAATAGAGATATGAAGCGCAATTTATCAAATTCAAAGACCATCGTTCCTTGAAGGAAGTCTGATTTTGTTAAACCTTCTCTTAAAGTGATCTGACGCGAATAAGACGGTGTTAAACAAGTCACTAGACGGCGAGCAATTGTATTTTAGATCTTCAAAGCAGCACGCGATGTAAATTGAGGTAAATCACAAAGACATTATGAAAGCTGAATTCAGAACACTTGAAGATAGAATTTTTGTATACTTACTAATAGATTTATTTTTAATGAAATTTTAAAAAATTAATTAATTTGCTTCCAATCTGGATGTTTCTTCACAATTTCATTTAATTTTTTTTATAATTACAATAACACCCTAGGGCCTAGTTCATTGTAATATCACATGAGTACCTAAATAAACGACAAGACTTTATCAATATTCCCAATTTAATAAAACATGGTGTATAAAACTAAAACAAATTTTACTGAGACCCTAAAACGCTAGAGCAAATTCAGTTGAATGATTCCATAAATTTTTAAGATGGTTTTTACAATTCAGATAGAACCGTAAAACTGAACGATAAACTTCTATTTTATAATTTTAAAACTTTTAATTTTTAAAATTTTAAAAATTTTTATGGTCAAAGTTATGGTTATAGTTAAGGCTAACTTAACTTTAACCTTAACTTTAACCACAGAATTTGACAGAAGTCTGTTGCTGTTGCGGTTATGGTGATTGGTGCGACAAGAGTGACAAGACTTATTCATCAAGCCCCATACGGTCACCGGCGTCCGAGACACAATAGATATTCTATTGTGTCTCGTTTTCCCACGATCGACGGGTTAAATGAACGTGGGTGGGGGCGCTGCTGGTAAAGGAGAACTGTCAAAAATGGCGTTTTTGTATGATGGAGGCGTTAGTTCCTTTTTTCGCCACGTTCATTTAAACCATAGAGCTCGTCTATGGTTATCGTTAAATATGGCGTCCATTATTGACTTTAACCAAAGATTTTGCATTGTAGTTATAGTTATAGTTAAAGTTATAGTTATAGTTATAGTAAGTTGGTGCAACCCAACCTAATTGGTAGGCACTTCGAGTAACAGTAAAGTTTACTACCTCAAGCCCAACAGCCTTGGCACGATAATAAAACACTCGTATAACTAAATATTTTGGTACAATTACGAAACTTTAATCAAATTTCGTCTTAAACTTCGACAAGGTTAAATTTACTGAGGCAGAGAAACTGATGTAAATAAAAACAACGATGTTCTTACGTAATCTTGAGTCTAGACAACGTTTGAACAGAGTCTACTCGAAGCTGAGATAATATTTGGAGAAGTTTTGTACTTTCAAAGGATAAATAAATAGTGTGAATTATTATGAGATATTAAAATATTTTAATCTCTTCATAATAATTAGTAATTCTATAGCAGATTATAAGGACTTTAAGTATCTTATTTAAGACCTATAAGTACTTGAAATTAATAAAGAAGATAATATTGGTGTTATAAGTGGAAGTTGCATAAATTCCCAACGATATACAAATTCTGGCTTCAATGGACGCTACAAGGAATTGGCGTTATGTCAAATAGCACACAGACCGCTGTGTTACTTGACCTATAACACACATTTAATAGCACGAACAAAGCCTGTCTCTATATTTCATTTTTAAAATCTCTGGACCGGACATCTGTATGGGCTTGCCAAGTTTTTATGTCGAGTTTCGGGGACCAATTGGATCGTAATATCAGAAGTAATGAACCTGACACCGATGATACGAGAGTGTTTGTATGGCTTGGACACTCGATAGAGAGCTTTGGAGCTTTTGGTAATTCGTTGATCTTTTTTGTTTTTGAAATAAAGCTACTTAATGGATTTAAATTTATTACTTGTGCAGGATGAAGCAAAATGTTTCCCTGTCAAAATATAATAAAAGTCGTAAAAAGGCGAAAAGAAAATGATGTTAGAAACAGCGAAATATTCTGTGGAATATTTAACATTAGTAACATTGTTCATAGTCTTGGCGTTCACATGCTACAAATAGAAAAGTGGTCATTTTGTTACACAACATAACTTTCAAATTAACCAATGAAGTTAATGACTATTAACTATAAGATCAGACGAAGTTGTTAAGGCGCTTCTACTAAATTATAAGTCATTCCTGTTACATCTTTGCTTTGTCATCAACATAGACCATAGTTAACTGCCAACATAAATAGTTCTGGTTTTAGTAATAGTTAGTAATAGTTTTAGAATTTGTCTTAGTTTTAGTAATAGTAATACTGCATTAGGATTAGTTTAGTTTGCGCACCTACACGATTTTTATTTTATTCCAATTGTCAATCGTATCTACAAAAGGTTGATGACTGGTAGATATTGCTTAGTAGCAATAAGTTCGCCTTTTGTACATCAATTAGTACGATTAGTAATATTTATTATTGTATCTTTAGTATTATATGTACTGTATTTTGGTGTGCAATAAAGAGTTATTATTATTATTATTATAAGAATATTGTTTCATTTGATGAGCACTGAGCAGCAGGTCTAAAATGTAGTTATAAATAGCATTGAAAAGTTAAAACCAACTGTAAAAATAGACCATAAGATAAATATTTACTTTATTAGTAACGCAGTTTTTATGATTAACAAATTATCTGTTACAACTGGCATCACAAAACCCAAAACTATTTGCAGCCTCGTCGTATCGCCTAACCACAAGGTACAACGCATTTGTGACAATGATCAAAGTATTTTTTTATTGCTGACATCATCTAGATATACAACCGCAGATTACACTGCAATCCACTCCGACTCTAGCTTACATAATACCTCCTCATTATTCACACTTCCATGACCATCTACCTGTCCCTGAGCGACGACACGCCGAGCGATTTAATCACGAGTTCGTTTGTGATGTAAACATGCGATGAATTCACACAATCTGAATCCTACCTGTGCTCTGTTGATGACATCGTGCGGGCCGCGCCACGATACCGCCGCTGGAGATTTTCTTTTGGCTAACTCAAGGGTGGCCTCGCTGGGGCATCGCTCGAACATGAGCACCCTCTCGGCGACGGATCCTCGACTCAGGAAGGGCCTGACCGGCGTGGCTCCGGAGGTCGAGGTCTCCCCGGCGGCCCCGGCGCTGGACGCCCGCCGGGCCCGAGCCTCGAACTTCGATCTCGCCTCGGTGACATGCGAACCGAAGGACGACCGCCTTTCGCCGCTGGCCCCCGTCGCCGGCTTTCTAGCTCCGGTATCTAGTTTATCTTGATACCGGCTTTTGGCGTAATCGACTAAAGATAGGGGCGGCACGACATCTGGTCTCTCTGCCGGCCGCTCCGCGACGACGCCGCCCGTGCGAAGCGCCCGCAGGAGACGCTCCTCCTCTCTCGCCACCTCCAGGCGCATGGCGGCCGAGTCCAGGCGTCTGGCGTTCGCGCCGGGGCCGGTTCCGTTGCGCTCGGGGACCAGATCCGGCGGCAGAGACACTTCGACGACGTCGCCGTCGGGCTCGAGCCGAACATCTCGCCTCGGCTCGGGTCTTTGCTCCCTCCACGGCTCGGGGCGCTCCCGTATTTCGGGACGATCTCTACGAAACTCGGGCCGTTGTTTTATTTCTGGCTTCGGCTCCGGTTTAGGTTTAGTTCGCAAACTCTCGGTCAATTTAAGGCCGGGCGTGGGCCTGCACGACAAAATCTCCGTAGGTGCGAGGCCGCGCGCCTTCCAAGTCTGATATATCGCCTCGGCGTGATCCGAAATCTGTTTCGCAATGGCGGCGATGTCCTCCTCGCCCGTGTCGATCTCGCGGCGGGCCGTGGCCGCCATGGCGCGGGTTCAGCGCTGCTCAGGGGGCGCGAGCTCCATAAACACCGGACGACCGATCGCACATCGAATTACACTTCCTTATCACAGAAAAAGCACTGGGACACGTCAGGCGCGGGCACTGGAATCAGCTGATGAAGCTGCGAACGCGCGGGGGAGTAAACAAAGGTTTTAGATCGCGAGTCGCGAGTGTCGACTCCGCGGTGTATAGCGTGACGGCGATATACAACGAGCCGGCGGCGGCACCTCGCGCGGACTGCGGCGCTCGCCGGGAGGACGCGGGACCCCCGCCGTCGCGCCCTCCCCCCGCCCGCCGCCGCCGCGCCGCGCTCCCGACATGTCCTCCTTGCTCACTCATTTAGCACCTGATAAAATACTACTGCACTACTACAAGTCTAGACGGCTGATCCATCGCCCGGTACAGAAGCGAAGTGAATATACACATTTAGTCTTGGATAAAACAAAAAACAGAGCCTGAAAGCTCGCGTTCAAAAATGTCATAAGGAAGGCAACATAATAATTTATACATAACACAATATTCTCGAAACGTAACTCGTAAAATAAGGAAAATGATAATAATAACATAAAAACTGTAGAATTTTCCTGAAAAAGAAAATGCGCGTTCTAAAAAGCTATATCGTGTATAAACTTCAACTAACAAAGCTTAGGTCCCTGGAGGAAAGTATTCCATTAAAAGAAATCATTTGGAGTGTAGTGTTCCTGAATATGGACAAACACTACACGACTGTCTACTGAGTACTCCACGTGCAGATATGAAATACAAGTAGTTTTTAGCTGAGCCTAATAATTCACTTTTAAATGTTTCTCCGTTTCTGAGATTTTTTCATCTAAGTAGGTATTGACTGGCGCTTTTAATTGGCTAACGTCAACATTAACAAATCAACAACGCCATTGAAAAAACTAAGTCCTGACTCCTGACAAAAACACTAAGAAATCGGGCATAATTTTACTGTAAACAATAGAAATACATATATCCGTTTTGTTTTTCCAAAAAATCAGAGGACCTGAAAAAGCTTTAAGGTCACACTAATATCATTATTATATCACAATTATACTTCTTTATAACAAAAATGAATGTGTTTATTCGTAAACGTAGTTAGAAGTTTCTGTGTCTGCGTCGTCTACGAACAGCAGAGTAAGGGTCAGTTCACACCGAAATGGCAGCGCAGCGGCGAGCATTTTCAGTGTCATATGATTTTAAACTTTTTCTTCATTATTGTAATACATAGTATCGCTTGAGAAACTTGGAAAGTCTTGCGGCCGCGAATTCTCAAGCGATACTATTGTGGCGGTACCCACAATTCGCCTAACATTCCTGCATCGCGCTATCGAAGTTTTCTGAGCGCGTCGGTATATAATATACGACGACTGAAATGTATCACGTGGGGCTCCGGCCTGACCGAGCATAACCAGGGTTGCCAACTTTTCCAGCCGCCATAACCGGACAACAAATTTATTCAAGATGTACCCACCAAAACATTTCATGTAAAATATTACCTCGACGACCACAAAAGGTTTGCCCTGTGAAAAAGACATCAGATCTAATGTGGAGCCAACGGCCTAGCTCTATCGACCCTAACTCCAACAAATTCTACATATCAGAAAGTATGTATGGCTTCGCTGTTTCGCTAGTCTCGTCGTGGAGGTGAGACGAATATTTAGTTTCTGATCTAAAGTAAGTAACGAAACAGCCAAGCCATACATACTTACTGATATGTAGAATTTGTTGGAGTTAGGGTCGATAGAGCTAGGCCGTGTATATTCAGAAGCTTGGCTCCACATTAGATCTGATGTCTTTTTCACAGGGCAAACCTTTTGTGGTCGTCGAGGTAATATTTTACATGAAATATTTTGGTGGGATTTCAGTCTTTTTTGTAAGTTGCTACTTGCTAGGCAGTCTTTTTAGTTTTTTTTTTTTAATATTTTTAATTAAGAGGTTTTTAGTTAATGTCTATCCCGTGTAAACTTTTATGTCCTAATTCATAAGATTGGTGAAAGTCTCATATTTAAACTTCCATTACCCCTACTAAACTTATTTTACGGCGTAACCAAATTTCGGCGTAAGTATTTTAGATATCAATAAAATCTTAAGTATTAGACCTATTCAATTAAGACTTTGTACGTTTAATTAGATTACATACCAAATTTCAGCTTTCTAGCACTTCAGGAAGTAGCCAAACATTTTGATGATCAGTGTGTCAGTGACGAAATCGGCTTATTTTAGATATCTATAAAATCTAAAGTATTAGAGTTGTTCAATTGAGACTTTGTATGCTTAATAAGTCTATTGATAACATCATATTCTGAAAATATGAACTATCAGCTACAACGGAAAGCAATTCTACGAAGGTTCAAAAAAACGGCGAAACACTTCGAGAAAAGGTAGGTAGTGCCCTTGCGCTTCGCTTGGCTCGTTTCGGCGGGTGCACTACCGTGCACCCAGATCAACATAATAAATACCTAAAATATAGGTGTAGGGTAGGAAAGTCCTGTCGGAAGTTAGTGACCTGACCCCAACAATTCCTTCTAAAACCCAACAGTCCGGTCGAAAACCGGACGGTCGGGAACCCTGAGCATAACACCTCGCTCGGTCGGAAGATCTTTCTTTGCGGCCTCCACGCTTATTCCCACACTATGTATTACAATAATGAAGATAAAGTTCAAAATCATATGACACTGAAAATGCTCGCCGCTGCGCTGCCATTTCGGTGTGAATTGACCCTAATTGCGTGCTTTAGTTTTACTTTTAACACGCTCCCATAATCATCGTCATAGCGGCGTCTCATACCTCCACTTCCGTCTCGAGTGCACGTACATTGTACATGGAAATGTTTTTCTGCGTTTTTAGAATTCAAAATATTAGGCCTTTTGTTTGAGACGTAGGTTTGGATTTCTTTCAGTGAGATCCAAGTTTGGTGAAATGTCGTAGAGTTGCTTTTAAGCGCTTGTGATTACGCGTTTCGTATTTCGTATTTGAAAAGATTAAAATTTCTCTCTTGGAGAAAATATAAAATACTTAGTCCATACACATTTTAAACAAATCTATAAATGTTACATAATATCTAGCTGAGTATATAATATCTTTTAAGTACGAAAAATTGCTTAACATCATGGTTTCTATCATCACATCTCTGTAAGGCAAAACATAATGTAGTAAAAAACTATAATTTCTCTTATTTAGTTAATTCGTTATTTGCCGTGCTTTCTTATCACCAAATTAAGGAGATTTTATCTCTATCATTTTGGGGCATATATCAAAATTATGAAGAGTGATAATATCTTTTGTCTGTTTAAGGATTCGAATATAGGTTCACTGTGTATCAATAAAATAACCAAATTTTTCAAATGTCCTTCATTAGATAGACTTTCGAAAACATAATTTAGGTCAAGCAAACAAATTGGCAAAGTTTTCTGAATGTAATAGTAGGCTTGCTCGAGTAAGCTTCCAACTTCGTAAATTAATAGCATTGAGTGTTGTGATTATAAGTTTTTAAACAAAAAGTTTATGATAAACAACAAATATTCGACACTAGATTTTCCCACAACTTTTCACGCAGAAATTCGTTTAAATTACAAGGTGTAACAAAACTAAGCTAGGGGTCCCCTACACAAATATTATCACTTTGTTTTGTTACAAGTACAACCTGTATAATGTATATAGAGGGAAAGTCGTACACTTTTTCGTGATAAAACTAATCTTCATATATCTATAGATTCCATACTATTTTCGTTCATCAAATATTAGTTTAGCGGTTTAAGTATAGAGGTAACAGATAGCCCATGTATGCTCATTTATAGTATGTAAAAACAACATTTCTGGTCCAAATATGTAAATCAAATAAGTAAAACTAACATAGTCTTTCTTATAGCTAGAGCTTACTCCCCAAAAGAACTGGCTTCATACTGGAACAGCTACTCTGTCACCGGAATGAAATTAAATATTAACCTT
This sequence comes from Cyaniris semiargus, assembly GCA_905187585.1. NCBI lineage: Eukaryota > Metazoa > Arthropoda > Insecta > Lepidoptera > Lycaenidae > Cyaniris > Cyaniris semiargus. The sequence continues at coordinate 5,775,035 of LR994554.1, read as the reverse complement.
TAACCTTTCTAAAGCATAACAGCATTTTATCGTCACGTTTCAGGAATAAAAATTTGACCTTTATAAACTGTAAAATTTTTGATAATTTAACTATTTTATTGTTAAGTTTAAACAAATTTGTGCCACGCATTCACACTTATCCCGAAAACGTATAAAAAAATACCAAGCAGTGGTGTGAGGCATTCATTAATATTAACTATTTGTCGGCCGGTTAATTGGCATTCCCACATCCATATTGGCATATTGCTTCTCAAGTTCTCACATCTACTCTTTCATATTATTCACTTATCAATTTAGCATGTGCAGTATGCACTAGGTTTTCTAGAAGTCGCGACGCCCCTATAGTTGAACTGCGCCCAAAAACTGCACCACTGCCACGTCAAGTTGGTCACGGGGTGCGGCGAGCATTGACCTGACTCGATACCCCTTGATAACCATCAAATCATGGTGCTGAATAGATAGGGAAGCTAATGGTAGGGACGAAGAATTGTTTACTTTTAAACTTTATGTAATTGACTTAAGGATCACGCAAAGAAATTCAGAGGTAAAATAATTAGGTTTAGGATAATAATTAGGATTAAGAGTTCGGTAGTCGTCTTTTTCTTTATAAACTACTATATTTAAATAAAAGAATTGTTTACTTTAAAATTTTGTGCCATTATACAAAATTATGCAATCTTTTTCTTTCTCCAGAAAAGTTGTTATTTTTTACTTATGTGGTGTTAGAACTTAAAGGACGATTTGTAAATAACTGTAACGACGATTTGTAACTTCTGGGTTTAATAAGCATTGATAACTTTTAGGGGTCCTTCTTCCCCGATGTAAAACAAAATAACAAGCATTTTTGACACGCCTACTGACTTGTACTCTTAAGCTCCCCAATTGTCACGTCGAATTTCCTAATAGGGACAAGTAATAAATCGCTTACGATTTGTCAAGAGCATGTACATGCTTAATGCGAGTTCCGGAGACCAACAATCATCATCAACGCACCCACGTGTCTCTTGGTAATGCAGGTGGTCGTTTAACTTTAATATTTACTTACATTATACCGTGTATATTGTTTACAATGTTCAAGCAGCACAGTATCCAGTAAAAATTCTGGATACTAAAATTACATTAATTACAAAACAGTTTGTAACGTCTTATAACCATTTAACTGTTAAACCGATTTGAATGAAATTCAGCAAATATAGTAAATACACTTTGGTAGAATATTTTGAGTTCCGTGAAAAAACATAAGATTTTCTGAAAACTTATAAACGCAGGTAAAACGAGCATTGTACGTAGTTTAAAATAAATATCTTTCAGAATTTGGTGATAATGCGCTGTAAATATAAGAACACACAGACCTAAAAGTATCCATCATATATTATTACCTAGGGAGAATATCGAATCCATAAATTAATTAAGATACAAGTTACAATATTCTGTGGAAGTATCAATTTCAGGATGATGAGCTTAAAAAGTAGAGCGTATTAAGTAAGCCACTTAGCTGCCATACAATATGGGTCAAAGTTTAATGCTACTAGTTTAATTATACTCTATCAATTCCCATTTCAGAATATTGGGTTTCGTTTAAATAAGTTTAAGACTACGTTTAAGCTTATCTAAGGCATTTCTATTACAAACATTTACAAACATTCATGTTTGAAGAATGAAGTGTAATATTTAGTTACTTTTTATTACATTTGTATTACTTAAATTAAGAACTTATTTTTTTTATATATAAACTAAATATATATTTTTTAAATTAAACAACTCTTTCTTATTCAAAGTATCAGAGCTGTATGCTGAAGGCAAAAACTTTATAGAAATATTCCAAAGCTGTTTCACAAACAACAAAATATAATAACGTTAACACGAAGTTAGTTTTAGAGTTTTAATACTAAACAATATAAAATTACTATACCCGTCTTGTATGTTTGTCTGTCACTACCATCGAAAACGGACTGTTCTCTATATTTCTTCCGCCTCTTCAACAGAATATACAGGGATTTGTGACTGAGACGCTTCATCTGCTCGTCTGTGAATGACTCTAATCTTGCAGCTGGGATGATCTGCATTATCTAAAAAACATAAAACAATGTATCTGCCCACTAAAGAACAAAAAATAAGTATTAATTGATGTCTTTGGCAGAAGGGATCTTATCTAAATGTTTTTATTTAATATGGCCAATAAAGAAGTTAAACCAAAGTCTAAACTTATCTAATGGCGTATAGCCACTACGGCGTGGCGACTAAATTAAGATGTAGCGACAATAGCACATAAAATAAAAAAAGGAAAAGCATATTATTACTTTTTCTGGCTAAATATACGTGTATTTCACTCAGAGGTCGTCTGCTAATAAAATGATAAATCAGATAATACCCCATAAATAATGTCCCTGCCTTAAGGAATCAGAGATAAAAATACTTCGTAAATTCTTTTTTCGATTAAAAGCTTTGCCGCCTTTTCTTTGCCCTAAAATTTAAATTAAGGACGTGATTCAAGTAGAATGCCCCTATGGCATTAGGCTATTGCAAATTCCACTAAAGTCACTAACTTGAATTAATTTATCTGAGGCACAGGTCATCAGATAGTTTTAGCTTATATCTCTTGGACCTGAGATCATGTTATGTACGAGAGATTTCGTGGTTGGCTACCGCTTTGCTTACAGAAGATGTAGTGGTGGTGGGTAAAAAATAGGTAGTTTTTCAGACTAAAGAATATTATAATATCGACATACTCATTATTTTAGATTTCAATGCCGCGATAACCCAAAGAAAAAACTATTATTTCGGCTATACAACCTAGCCGAAATAATAGTTTTTATTTTTTATTTTTATAATACCTGTGGTGCTATACCAGCCATGGCTTCCGGCTTGATAGCTGCTAGCTGAGAGCCCTCTACTTCCGAAAGCAGCAAGCCAAGTCTGGAAACATCTTGGGCGTTCCATCCGAAAGATTTTCCAAGCGCCTGTACGAAACAATATGCAACGACGTTTCCACATTGCTAGCAATTTCCTCGAGGGGTCAATAAAATGTTGTTGTTGTTAAAATGTTGTTGTTTCACAAGCTAGGTCGTCAGAACTAGAGTTAGATCGACCGTTAAATGTTTAAAGACTTTAGTACTTACTCAAAGATAACGGAACTATTTTATTTTTGAAGAGACACTCCTCACACTCACTCTTTTTAGTATTTAAGCATAATTAAATTCTTACATCATCTCATCTAATAAAAACCTTTTAATTTCGAATTTCAATTATACAAGTGGGAACAAACCAGCGCCTTCGTCATCTTCGTCAGGTAAAATGTCCGCTGTACGTGGTCACAGGCTCTGATGTGGTAGAACACCTTTGGAATAAGACATTGAAGATCTTTATGTTCAATCCTGTCTTTACAAGACTTAACCATTATAATTATAATATGCAGCATGCTCCATAGCCTTTTTTTAAGCTTAACCTGACTACGACAAAGCTATAAAAAGGGTAATGCGTTGGGTAGGTACTGTATGTTTCTATGGAAGTTTGCTTATTCCATCATATAGGCGCTATCCTATGATCACCAAGAGTTACAGTTCCGTTTTCTATGACAGTATGAGTTAAGGTGCCAATTGGCAGCGGACGACATGAAGCATCCGCAGATGACGTCTCGCGTCGTCGCGACTCTACTGTTTCTATGTATTTATATGAAAGTGTCGCTTTCTTCGTATCGCTAGCTGCGCAGGGTATTTCATAGAAATACATACAAACCAGTAGTGTCGCGAAGACACTTCGTCTGCAATTGCGACGTGTCGCTCGGTTCCAACTTGTACCTTAAGGTGCCGATAGATAAGATGTGATGATGGCTTCGATAACATGAGTTAAGAGGGCGACTAACCCAAAATTGATGATTTTATAATTCATTTTTATACTTGAAAATAAGCCCCGAATTGTTTCATTTTCTAAACATAGATACTACATTATATTTCCAAGAATTTGATCTGAACAAAAACACGATATCTTAAAATTTTCTCGATAGATTAAAATCACAAAGATGCATCTAATTTTCACGATTTTTTCATATATTGCCATAACCGTGCATTAAACTAAGTAAATATTTTAACACACTGTATAAAATTCTATCATTGAGACACTGACTGACCATATTTTCAAAATGTTGTATATTTATCGAGTTATTAAGAAAAAACTAACTTGGCGATGATTCCGCGTCATCCTTTTTCACCTGGCATATGAAAGACGGGCGTGAGTGTGACGAGAGAAGGACGATGTTTTATTTTTTGGGTTAGCCGCCCTCTTAAAACATGCATGCATACCATATCTACTAGTAAAACAATTAACAGTTATATTGACATAATACTATTATTCCACTCATATGAAGTGGAAGTGGGCTGGTCATGTCTGCAGACGGGAAGACGGTAGATGGAGCAGACAATTGTTAGAGTGGAGACTGGAGACCACGCTTAGGCAAACGTAATGTTGGACGTCCCGCAACACCTACCTGATGCGCCAAGGTGAAGTAGCTATCGTAAGTAGCATGCCGCACCAACGAAATGGGTATCCCGCAGAGCAGATTGTTCAGTTTGTTCAGGAAATTCTCCTTACCCCAATTCTTGTTAATTTTCATATACTTGCTGGCTACTACACCGACCTGCATTGTATCAGGATTAGTACGGAGTACAGACTGCTCTGTTATGTTAAAGTTACCTTACAGGCGATTTTTGTTTGTTAATGTGCATTCGGAATTAAATAACAGAGTAATATTTTTTTTTTGTAAAATAGTTCAACCTCATGTTTGGGTCTTAAAGACCCTTTTAAGGCCCCTATATACGGGAAGGAAGGAAGAAAGAGACACTCGCTTTGTGAATTCCCGTGTGCGTGTGTGCACGAGTCCAGTCAGATCGGCCTACGACCGCGACACTACGACTTTCCTGTATATTGGGGGGATTTAGCGCTACTTTCTACCCCGTGGCAGAATCAGATGGGTAAATCGCAATTTTAAATACACAATATATAACAATTCAATAAGTTTTACGAAAAGTCCCACCTGGTGACGATTAAGATCAGGATGTGTTCCTATGAAGCGCAATATGCGATCATCAGAGAGGTTCAGCTGGGCGATTTCGTGGCCAGACAGGTACTTGAACAGGGGCCTGTACTTCTCCAGGGTCTCGTGCGGTATATGCATGGGACTCTCGTACTCTCTCATCACCACATTCCACGTCGCCGCTAACTTCTCTCTTTCGATCCTCATCATGGATATCGAGCGAGACTAAAAAGTATAGTTTACATAATATTTTGTTTTTAAAACGGTACACTAAATAGGACAAAAGTTGTCTAGATATGCCTATAGCCTGATAGCTTTTTTCAGCCCCAATTTCTAGCGTACTTGTTTATTCTCTTCAGTCAAAATACTATATGTTATTATGTTAAAATGCTGCAACTTTTCGCGATGAAAAGTATTTAATGCACATGCAGCACTTACAGCAGGTCCATACTCGATTCTAAATACTGCAAAATTGTATTCTCATAAATTAATGTTTAACTAACGTCAAAGCGTCTACTTTTTTATGCGAAATACTATTTTACTATTTCATTGAATCTGAACTGGATCGAAGCCATATAACTTATGAAAGAATTAGCAGTATCTAGTATCGACTGACAGAAAAACAATTCTGAAGGACGATTAAGTTTCTTTATAACCAAAACCAATCTCACAGATCTCAACACATAATCAGCTGGTAGACGCTCGATGTCCTCCGTGTGGCAGTACAGGAAGATGGCGAAGGCATTCACAGCGGTCTGCATGTGGTCCTTACTCACGTTGAGTAGACAGTAGCCCTTGTGGATAAACTCCGGTGAAATCAGGTGAACAGCGCTTCTGCCGTTGTATAGCTCTGCTCTGGAATGTTGATATTATTAAGGTAAGAAAGACAAGATTGATTTGATTTCAATAGGTGCCAAATGTTTTATCGACTTCATTTTTATAGGAGCTAATATGATAATCATAGACTTTAAAAAACCAAGTTTGATCTTGACGCAACATGGTACGGGATATAATATATTTATGTGCATTCTCCTTTAGGAGTCAATTTTAGTCAAATTTAGGTTATAAATAGCGGGTTAAAAGGGGTAATAAATCCTCGAGGACATCATAGAGCCCTTATGATGGGATAATATATTAAAAATGCAACTATTTCATCAAAATGTAAACCAAACAACTAATGTCCCCAATTCCTAGTAACAATGCTAAAGCTCACCACATTTACATTGACAATAATATTATTAATGTAAGGTTAAGACTGTCCTAAATCTACTCCTAACTACTACAATAGCCTGCTTAAACTAATAACATTGATACATTGACTATCGACTATCGATTTCTTTTATAGCAAGTGCTACCTCATAGCATTTCCCATAACGTTCTGCATTAGCAGTTGTTTCTCATGCTTCGTCCGTAACTTGTGCGACCAATCATCATCATCTGCAAAGTGATTTTAATAATAATTGACAATTGCTAACTAATTAGCATCCATCCATCCATCTTTTACTTCTTGATTCTTTTCTAATCGTGAATTTTGTTCAAATTCGTACGAAATTACGTCTAGTAGAGTAAATCAATAGTATTTATACAGGAAAGTGTCCTGTGAAATAAAGGATTTACTACCAAGGTTGCGAGCACAATCAAGTAAAATAATAAATATTGCTTTTAAATACATAAAAATAAGATAAAAGTTTCAACATTTACAAACTAATATTATAACCGAAGGCTGTTGTGTATTCTGTTGTCGCATCGCCCCAGGCCAAGTTAATAGAAATGTAGTACATAGACGACTAATGTTAAGCTATTACATAAAGCACTTCGCTTTTATCAATTTCTGAATGCTTTCCCAATAATAACTTATAGAAGTTAGATAGCAATAAATAGTTGATATTATTATTTTCGATTTTTTTATTATTCATAGTTACTTAAGTACTAATTATTTTGATTTGACTGTTTGCTGACTTGTTTGCTGACTTGCTGACCGGTCGGTGTAGTGAGAAAGCCCGATAATGCCGATGCGGAGTCCGCCCAGGCCGTGGTATGTTGCGGCTAGTGGACGAGGTACCCGATGAGGCGATGCTGGCTGGCGCGGTGCGGAAGGGCGGAGTGTGATGATGATGAAGGAGGCGTGTTCTGTCGAGGGTCACCAATGTGGGAATAGGCGTAGAGGCCGCAAGGGAAGATCTTCCGACCGAGCGAGGTGGTATGCTCGGTCAGGCCGGAGCCCACGTGATACATTTCAGCTGTCGTATATATACCGACGCGCTCAGAAAACTTCGATAGCGCGATGCAGGAATGCTAGGCGAATTGTGGGTACCGCCACACTCGCTATTACATAATATTCACTCACTCACCGCTATCTTCTTTCCCAAAAAGGAATCTATTAAGGTCCATTTCTAGGACTTCGTAAGGATCTATGAAATTAAAACATTAGGATTAATTGTCATTAGGTACTTATTTTCTTTTTAAACATCTGGGAATTCGTTGATATTTACTTCATAATTTAGTAGAACTTTATCAAGTCAATGTTGATCGTGTGCCGTCGACTAGGCTTGACGTAACCCGACCGAATTACATATATGCTTGCTTGTCGAAAGTGCGTCTGTCTGTCTGTTACCCCTTCACGCCCAAACCGCTGAAACGATTTTACTGAAATTTGTATGGAGATACTTTGAGTTCTGGGAAAAGACATAGGATACTTTTTATCCCGAAAAAATGTACGGTTCCCGATAAATGAATTCGCGATAAATGGAATTTTGGCGCAACGGAGTTGCAGTCGTCATCTAGTAGGTATATAAATAATTTTCCCTCCTAGCACCTAGACTGTATAGTTTTTAATTTCCTTTATGTACAGTTAAGGGCACCTTCTTCCAAATTCACGTTTCTAGAATGAGTAATTTTTAAAGAAAGCGCCATTCAAAAACACTGAAAAATATATACATGTATAGATACATCTTTTAACTAGTGACTTTTTTGGTTAGAAATACAATACAGATAATTTTACTCGATAAAAAAAAAATCCGAAACAACCTCGATTTAAAAAAAAAATTGAGTTTTATAGGACTTACAGGGACTCAGTCAAAAAATAATTTGGACAGTTCGATTACTATTAAAATTTTACAGGGAAATGATTGGATACATGTTTAGTTATAATATTTTTTATCTAAGTAAAAAGGTTTTTTCTCCTATTTCGCCCTATCATGGACGCGGCGAGCGTCGTAACCGCCACCGTACAAGGCGCGCTGATATGAATGTTATTTTAATGTCATTTACGTCGATATTCGCACTGACAGACATCGACCTGCTAATTTAGGGAGAAGGTGCCCTATGGCGTGCTGGCTATGGCGGGTTGGTCCCCCTGGGATGGCATTATAAACGATGTACGGTGAACGTACATAACACGTTCACTAAACTTATGTTTCCCGAGACAACGCGCTGTATCTAGCATTATAAGGGCCTGTTACACCACTTCCTGATAAGGTGCCGGATAGGCTATCCACAACTTATTTGACAAATGCTCCATACTCTATCTGTCAAGTTGTGGATAGCTTATCCGGCACTTATCAGGAAGTGGTGAAACAGGCCCTAAGTCTTGTTGGTTAAAGTTTCTAAGAATGTTTGAATATTTTTGTAATACGCAACGTTTGTTTCATTTAGAGGTGCTAAGGTATTTACGTCACATTAGTCTTATATCTAATGGCCGGCTTACATTATTCCAATTCAGTAATCCAATCCACCGATGGATTGCTACTGGAATAGTGTAAACGGACGCTGGAATGCATTACAGTAGAGTGCACTAAATTGCATTCCAGTAGGTACCCGTGTACATTATTCCAGTAAAAATCCGGCAGCGCTGGATTGCTACTGGATTGGAATAATGTAAACCGGTCATATAATGTTGTCAGTACAGCCTACTCGAAAATTTCGTACTATCTAATATGGCGCTGATCTGATGTTCACTGCCGGTTGGTGCTAACATTATTTCCTACTAGCTGTGCCCCGCGGTGTTACCCGCGGTTTGAGTGATATATAAAAAAAGACTATGAAAAGGGTACTTTTCATTTCAATTATTGGTAAATAATAGGGTCAAAACAGGACGATACATGGTTCTATAATGGTTTATACTTTATGGTAGTGATGATGATGATGATGAATGTAATTTGCATAGTATTGCTTTGCGTTCTTAAAACAACGTCGAAACTCCCAAACTTGTATCTACAAAGAGTCAGGAGTTCTCTCAGCACCTTCCGAACCATGGTATACCTTGGTGCAAAATCTTGCTTGTTGGTAGCATATGCTTAGAATACTGCTCACGAAACCGAAGTCACCACATGTTTCCATATAAATTTTGAGGAGTTCCCTCGATTTCTTATGGATCCCTTCATCAGGTCACCACTTTTATGAATATGGTACCAAATTTGGATGATAACCTATACCGTACACCAAAAAAAAAATTTTGAAAATCGGTTCACAAACGGCGGAGTAATCGTTGAACATAAAAAAACAAACATAACACCTCCTCCATTTTCAATGTCGGTTAAAATTGTAGCCTATGTGTTATTCTGATGTATAAGCTATATTATTGTAAAGTTTCATTAAAATCCGTTCAGTAGTTTTTGCGTGAAAGAGTAACAAACATCCAAACATCCATACATACATCCAAACTTTCGCCTTTATAATATTAGTAGGATCGTAATCATCTCGATTCCGTATATATAGAATAGTTTCACTCTGATCTGGTAGTAATCAATAACACCATACCTTCAACAACATCTTCATCTACCTTAGCTGTAGGCCCGACTGTCTTGTTAATCTCGCTGTAGTCTCTACAGGCTGTTACTGAAAAACAATACAATTTGTTAATCTTTAAAATATTATTTTATATAATGTATCAGCTTGTATAATATAAAATATATTATTTACTTTTCCTAACCATTTGGTGCTTTACCGAATATCACACAGTAACAATTGGACGCTGTTAAGCAATTAAGCATTCGTGTACTAACCCACAAAAAATCACGTATTGAGTTATGAATGCAGTTATGTTCTTTCTAAGATGATTTAGAACAAGACTGCATTTAAAATTCAACAAAAAAAAATTTTTTGGGACACAAATGCTTAACAGCGACCTATTACTTAATAAGTATCTAAATTCTATAAGAACACTTTCAAGAAATATTTAGGTATATTACCTAATTTTCTAAGGCTCGGTGTTGTGGCTACAGTAAACAAATTGTTCGAATAGGCCTCGAGCCTCGATATTAGTATTACCAACAGAAAACATACAAGCATTTCCATAATATTGTTTACTGTTAAAACACAGATCTGCATGGTTATGAAATTTAGTTGACATTTTAAATTTCGGTCGGTAGAGGTAGATTTATTAAATAACGTGCGTAACACCTTGGTATCAAAATATGTCTTTATTTAAGGTGAAGTTAAGCAATGGAAAAATTATTTATAGTTTTCTTAAGTATTGATTTCAAACGAAAAACTAAAGAAATAAAGACAAATATAGAGTAGGTCTTATCTTAACAAGTAACAACAAAATAAACTAAATACCATTTATTTGAGACATCTTAGGCTTAAAACTTATGTATCCATACTAATATTATAAATGCGAAACAGTCTGTCTGTCTGTCCAGTTACCTCTTTACGCGTGAACGGCTGAACCGATTAAGGTGAAATTTAGTATGGAGATACTTTGAGAATCGAGAAAGAGCATAGGATAGTTTTGGTTGCAGAAAATGTACGGTTCCCGCGCGATAAATGAATTTCGGCGCAACGGAGTTGCAAGCGTCATCTACTACCTACTATTTATGTTTAGGCCACAGACATAGATCAAGATAGATACCACATGTGTATGTACTTCGCGTGCCATATCGCGTTCCCAAACGACGAGCAATGTTCGTCTTTCGAAAGTATTTTCTTTAGTCTGCTATCGGAATCGGACATCAATCGGAATTTTAAAAATGCCTAAATGCCTAAAAGTGCCGTATTGAGCTGTATAAATTCAAATAGAAACGTTGGCCTTGATAATGGACACGTTTCTTATCATTGGTACGTCACAGTAGGTAGTAAAAAAGTGGCACGCTCGTTTTCATACAAATGGTCGACATGCGGTATCTATCTTGATCTATGTCTGTGGTTTAGGCCCATATTTAACATAAAAAATAAATATAATATTAACAGTTAAACTTTTAATATTATTTAATTAAATTTTATTATTTATATTTGACGACCTCTGTGGCTCAGTTGGTGAGCTGTTGGTAGCTCAAGCTGGGGGTCGCGGGTTCGAATCCCGCCGACGGAACAAAAAGTTTTCAAAAGTTCCTGGGTCATGGATGTGTATTAAATATGTGTATCATATAATAAACAATCTTAAATATATGTATAGTATAAAATAAAAGTATTAAAAATATTTCCGTTGTCTGGTACCTGTAACACAAGTCCTTCAGGTACTTACCACGGGGCCAGACTGAGGTGGTGTGAAGCGTCCATAGATATTATTATTATATTATTATTAAATCCGAAGCCTTTGTCACTAAGTAAAAATATGTTAATTTACACTTTACAACCATATCATCTAGATAGGAGTGTGGACAGAATAAAAGCTGTGGACGACAAAACATCCGTTCATAATTTCCTCGGCGAGTTTAATTGGAGTGACTGAATAATGAAAATGCAATCAAAACTGTTTACATACACAGTGTTTGCCCTGACCCGTGTAATGTAACATATACGACTGTTTGTTCCATCGCTTGTTTACTTACACAAATACATGGCTTTGGTATAAAATAATTCAATGTCTTTATAGAAATTTACATTTCACTACATTATTATAAAACAAAGTCGCTTTTTTTCACCCATGTCCCTTTAAAACTACGCAACGGATTTTGATGCGGTTTTCTTTAATAGATAGAGTGATTCAAGAGGAAGGTTTATAAGTATAATCACTGGAGAAATACTGTTATTGTTGGGGTTTCTAATGTGATATCGTAAATAATTACATTTTTTTCTGCTTACATTGCAAACGCAGGCTGAACCCTACGAGATTTATCAAAATATGTACCAACTACCAAGTATTGTACACATTGAAACGGTCTACAGAAAACTCCGCGATGGTATATTATGTCTATCTCTTATGGATATCCCACAATAACAGTTTTTTGTCATTTACCTTTAACGACAAATAATGGCTAATTTTCGAAGCGATTTTAACCAATACGGCATTAATCCTTATTCAATTAAACACTTTAAATACATTGTTGATTTAATATAAATCGATATGGCCCTTTACAGCATATGATTTAAATGAATATTTTCAAAGATATTACATATTTAAAAATTGCGAGACGTAGCTTTTGCGGCGGTAGTCGGTACCGAGTTACCGACCAATGCGGGCCACGGGTATAAAATGCTGCTGCGGGTATGCGGTGCTGAATCGATTTTAATCATTTTTTTCAATGGCTATATTATATTTTATACCCGTGCGAAGCCGGGGCGGGTCGCTAGTAATATTATTAAACGAAGGCACAAGTGGACGAAGTAGGTAACTGACAATTTACAACATAAGAGCAGTTACTCATTTTAACACAATATTAATCCCACCAAAAACATTTCATGTAAAATGTTACCTCGACGCCCACAAAAGGTTTGCCCTGTGAAAAAGGCATCAGATCTAATGTGGAGCCAAGCTTCTGAATATACACGGCCTAACTCTATCGACCCTAACTCCAACAAATTCTACATATCAAAAAGTATGTATGGCTTCGCTGTTTCGCTACCATCGAAGCCATACATACTTTTTGATATGTAGAATTTGTTGGAGTTAGGGTCGATAGAGTTAGGCCGTGTATATTCAGAAGCTTGGCTCCACATTAGATCTGATGTCTTTTTCACAGGGCAAACCTTTTGTGGTCGTCGAGGTAACATTTTACATGAAATGTTTTTGGTGGGATTTCAGTCCTTTTTAGGGTTCCGTAGCCAAATGGCAAAAAACGGAACCCTTATAGATTCGTCATGTCTGTCTGTCTGTCTGTCTGTCTGTCCGTCCGTATGTCACAGCCACTTTTCTCCGAAACTATAAGAGCTATACTATTGAAATTTGGTAAGTAGATGTAGTCTGTGAACCGCATTAATATTTTGGTACAATAATGGAAAAATTATTAAAAATTTTAGGGGTCCCCATAGGTACAACTGAATCAAAAAAAATTTTTTTTCATCTAACCTATATGTGTGGGGTATCTATGGATAGGTCTCCAAAAATCATATTGAGGTTTCTAATATCATTTTTTTCTAACCTGAATAGTTTGCGAGAGAGACTCTTCCAAAATGCTAAAATGTGTGTCCCCCCCATCTAACTTCTAAAGTAGGAGCATGATAAGTTTAAAAATATAAATGATGTACTTTACTATAAAAACTACCAACTAAAATTAGTTTGAACGAAATCTAGTAAGTAGTTGTTTTTTTATACTTTTATAATTAAATAAAAAAAAAAATTTTTCATCTAACCTATGCGTGTGGGGTATCTATGGATAGGTCTTAAAAAATCATGTTGAGGTTTCTAATATCATTTTTTTCTAACCTGAATAGTTTGCGAGAGAGACTCTTCCAAAGTGGTAAAATGTGTCCCCCCCCCCCCCTCTAACTTCTAAAGTAGGGGCATGATAAGTCTAAAAAAAATATATGATGTACTTTATTATAAAAACTATCAATGAAAATTGGTTTTCAAACGAAATCTAGCATGTAGTTGTTTTTTTATACTTTTATATTTAAAAAAAAAATTTTTTTTCATCTAACCTATGCGTGTGGGGTATCTATGGATAAGTCTTCAAAAATCATATTGAGGTTTCTAATATAATTTTTTTCTAACCTGAATAGTTTGTGAGAGAGACTCTTCCAAAGTGGTAAAATGTGTGTCCCCCCCTCTAACTTCTAAAGTAGGTGCATGATAAGTCAAAAAAAAATATATGATGTACTTTACTATAAAAACTACCAACGAAAATTGGTTTGAACGAAATCTAACAAGTAGTTTTTTTTTTTTTTATACGTCATAAATGGTAAACTTAATTTAACTTTCATTAAATCAACTAAAATATAAAAATAAATCAAAAACCTTTTAATTTAATAAAAATAAACCTTATTGCTGCTGCGGAACCCTTCATGGGCGAGTCCAATTCGCACTTGGCCGGTTTTGTAAGTTGCTACTTGCTAGGCACTCTTTTTAGTTTCTTTTTTATATTTTTAATTAAGAGGTTTTTAGTTAATGTCTATCCCGTGTAAACTTTTATGTCCTAACCTAATTCATAAGATTGGTGAAAGTCTCATATTTAAAGTTCCATTACCCCTACTAAACTTATTTTACGGCGTAACCAAATTTCGGCGTAAGTATTTTAGATATCAATAAAATCTAAAGTATTAGACCTATTCAATTGACACTTTGTATGTTTAATAAGTCTATTATTTACATCATATCCTGAGAATATGAACTATCTGCTATATTGGAAACCAACTCTATGAGGGTCAACTTCCAAATTTTAGGGGATGGGGGGCGAAAATTACAAGTTTATGAATTTTTTTGTTGTTTGTATACTAAACTTAGATTACATACCAAATTTCGGCTTTCTAGCACTTCAGGAAGTAGCCAAACATTTTGATGACCATCAGTGTATCAGTGACGAAATCGGCGTATTTTAGATATCTATAAAATCTAAAGTATTAGAGTTGTTCAATTGAGACTTTGTATGCTTAATAACTCTATTGATGACATCATATCCTGAAAATATGAACTATCTGCTACAACGGAAACCAATTCTATGAAGGTTAAAAAAAACAGCGAAACACTTCGAGAATAGGTAGGTAGTGCCCTGGCGCTTCGCTTGGCTCGTCTCGGCGGGGACATTACCGTTTCCCCAGATTTAGCTTCCTCAAAATGTAGTTTAAATCTTCTAGTTGCAGATATTGTTATTGGTTATTACAAATTGTGAATTTCAAACACATTCATAATAATAACTAGATGACGCCCGCAACTAGGTTGCGCCAAAATTCGTTTATCGTGCGGGAACCGTACATTTTTCCGTAATAAAAAGTGTCCTAAGTCCTTTCCCAGGACTTAAAGTATCTCTATATCCAACGATTTGGGCGTGAAAGGGTAACGGACAGATTATATTATACTAGACGTTCCGCGCGGCTTCGCCCGCGTTAATTAGATATTTCACAGACAAATTAGTCTACAAAAAATAGCCTATGATCTTTCACGTGGTCTACTTCTTATCTGACCCAAATAACAGACAATAACTCTAGTAGTTCGTGAGATAAGCCCTTTCAAATAATTTCCCCCGTTTTTTCCACGTTTTCTTCTATTTCTTCGCTCCTATTAGTCTTAGCGTAATAAAGTATAACCCATAGCCTTCCTCGATAAATGGGCTATCTAACACTGAAAGAATTTTACAAATCGGACCAGTAGTTCCTGAGATTAGCGCGTTCAAATAAGCCCTTTCAAATAATTCCCCCCCGTTTTTTCCACATTTTCCTCTATTTCTTCGCTCCTATTAGTCTTATCGAGATAAAATATAGCCTAGTCTTCCTCGATAAATGGACTATCTAACACTGAAAGAATTTTTTAAATCGGACCAGTAGTTCCTGAGATTAGCGCGTTCAAACAAACAAACAAACTAACAAACTCTTCCGCTTTATAATATTATAGTATAGAAGTATAGATAGATAACTTTCGCTTTTATAATATTTGTATGGATGAAATACTTTCCATGAAAAAAAACACTTGTCTCAGAAATAAATCAAAATTATGGTAATTCGTACCGCTTATAAATCGTTTGATTTATTTCATGTGATTTATATTGATATTATTAAGCAATATTTCATTTAAGAGCAGTCACTAAATTGTGATAAATGTGTTTTATTGAGTTTTTCTGTTTAAATATATTTTGTATGTGACATCGGCATCTTTAATATAATTTTACAGTATCGAAACGATTTGTCACCGTTTTAAAATTTTTAAATATCACTAATATAAGAATTGATAAAGACTATAACAAATGTAGTTTTGTACTATGGGGATAATGCAAAAGTGGGAGCGGAGGGCGCTGCTAGCACATACAGTAAACAATCCGACCAAAATCCAACACGTTGCACACGACATATCAGAATATTGACAGAAACGTTGTCAATCGTCGAACAAAACTTTTCGTTTACTGTCTATGCTAGTGCTGCCTAGCGTGAAAACATTGCAGTAATATACACCCTATTATAATAATTGATTAAAATAAACAAAAACACTTAAAACAATTTATTTACAAACTATACAAAAGTTACACTAGAATTTCAGTTAATTTGGCACACCGTATGACGTAGCCGGTTTCGTTTGTGGCAGGAATCCAAAACCAGAGTCGATATCACCTGAAATGGTGTTGGAATAGGAGCTCTCAGAGGAACTAGTCAGTGGGGATTTCTGTTGGAAGGACAGAATTTCTAGACTGGGCTTGGCGTTCTCCAATGACACTCCGGATACCAAAGACAGGTAGCCTCTTTCCTTCGCCGAGGAGTGTTCGTTGTCCTTGATGATGTCTTGGACGCGGTTGACGACGATATCGTCTAGCGCCTCCTTGTGAGTTTGAGCCTGCTCCGGGGTATTGTACTGGTGGGAGTCAGCTTGGTAGCTGGAAATGTCACCACCTGATGGTTGGTCCTGAAGCGGCAGCTGTTGCACCTGAGCTTGAGGCTGCTGGTAGGAGTAGCCCTGGGAGGTCTGCTGCTGCACTTGCTGCTGTTGAACTTGATGCTGTTGGACTTGCTGCTGTTGGACCGGAGCCTGAGGTTGTATTTGTGGCTGAGGTGCTATGATTGCGGGGAGAGGACGAATAGGACTAATCGGAACTCCGTACGAGGGACTCGGTGGTTGTGGTTGGGGCCGAGGTTGAGGTTGATAAGTTACTGGGGGTTGCTGGGGGATCGGCTGAGGTTGCGGCTGAGGAAGGGGTTGCGGTTGCGGTATTGGTTGGGGTTGAGGGGGTGCGTAATATTGAGGCTGGGGTGCAGGTTGTGGTGCGGGTTGATGATATATCGGCTGGGGTGCAGGTTGGTGATAAATCGGCTGTGGTTGAGGTTGTGGTTGGGGTTGAGGTTGTGGTGGCGTGTAGTACTGCTGTTGTGGGGCTGGTTGCGGTTGGTAATGTTGCGGTGCCGGCACGAACACTGGCTGCTGGGGCTGAACAAAAGCAGGACTAGGTTGCTGGTAGTGATACCCCTGTTGTGTGTATTGAGGATACTGTGGTCTCGGTTGAGGTTGAGGAGCTGGAGCTATCGGTGGGTATTGTGGTGGGAACGCTGGGGGTGGCGGTGGCGGGGGCGGGGCTGGGGCAAATACCGGTAGTTGAGGAGCAAATACTGGTGGTGGAGGTGGCGGTGGCGGTGGTGCTGGTGCTGACGGGTAGTTCAGAGCTGGCTGGTTCGGCCCCGGCCGAGGCAAGTGGTATGGTGCCTCAGCCCACGCAGCTGCTACTACTGACAATATCACAATCTGAAAATAAAAAACCAACGATTAGTGTCAAAAGCTCAAAAATTTAAATCAAAATTAATTAGAAAATTACAACTTTTTAAATCGACTGCTAAAAACAAAGTCTATCAATTTTAATAAATTTGCAATAAATATTTAGATTAGGTATTATTAAAAATTTACTTGATCTTACATTTTCGGAAAGTATCTAATAAATTGACCCAAATAATGAATAAATTGTTAATTGTCAAAAGGTAACTATTATAAAATATTATTTATCCAAAATGAACAGAGAAATGGGTACTTCATATTTACAGAAAGCCACAAACTTCCTTAATTACTTAAGCTGAGTAATCAGACAGCTAGAAAGTTATTGACTCACCACGGTCCTCATGGCTGTGTATTGGGAGGCAGTGGCGACGCAAACAGTGGCCGCTGGGTTATATACCACCACCACTCAACCCAGGGATTGATAAGCAATGTTTGAGTGACTCGTTAGCTTTCATTATCAGATTGTGACAGTTGTGTCCCGTGGCTTCGGTTACGTAGTGACTAGTGAGGTAGGACTGTAAGTAGGTAATAGCTTCTTTCTGGGAATATCGAATTTTAGTAGTTTTAATTTTTAGGTTTTCCTACGTACTCGTATGAGCCTTGTGTGACTTGTGTTTCTGGTTACAAGCCCTATGGTTTATTTCTTCGCGACAGTTATTTTTGTTGTACGTACGAGTTAAAATTTCATGGAGTAAAATTTTTATTTACTTAATTCTTTTTCGTTTCCATCTCATCAAGCCCCATACGGTCACCGGCGTCCGAGACACAATAGAATATTATCTATTGTCTCGTTTTCCCACGATCAACGGGTTAAATGAAGCTTTAATAAACATACTATTTTATAAGGTTTTTAAAGCTATCAGTTTCAGTACTATTATTTAATTTTCGGTCAGTAAACTTTCGCTTCAAAAGATTAATTAGTCATCATTGACTCCTAAGTAATTGAGAAAGAAAAATGACGAAAATTTTCAAGCAAACAAGTAAACGGTCATTACGCACGATGTGCTAATAGTTAACATTAGCAGTTCTGCAGGTGATTTGTTGCCTACTTTAATTTGTTGACTAATTTTAAATATTGTAAAATGCTATGATACTTTTGATTGCAGGATGTAAAAAATACTCATTATCATTATTCGGATCAAAGCTGTATTTGCGTATTTTTATTTCTTTTTATTCTAAGTTTACCTATTTCCCAATTCTATAATATTATAATCCTACATTAATGCAGCATCTTTTCCTACTCAATCACGTAATATGTTTTCTATAAACTAATTGTATTTTTATGAAGGAACAGGATCGAACAAAGTAATTAGAGGTATAATAGGAGTACTGAACCTAGCTGTCCCTGTGTGGTTTGGCTAAGAGCTAGGTTCAGTTGTATGAACCAAAATATAGCAGTGGATGTGCCCACAGCTACATACCACATCGCATAGAGAAACCATTTAACCAACAACCACCAAATTATGCTTCACCGTTTGTTCTTACACTGCGCATGCCTATTTGTTTTAATGCCTTTCTACAAATCGAGATCTAAGGTGTGTAGACCTTAGTGTTTTATTTGTCTATCACAACGCTTGTGACACTGCACTGCCGGTAAATCATCAGATTGACCTCCGCGTTGCTTAATCCGAATATGGGCATTTTCGGCAAATATTTGACTAGATCTAGTGTTGGAGTAACGAGACAGAGGTCAACAATGAGGTAAGAGAGAAAACCGCTCACAATTTACACCTTCTATTGAATAAACATTGTGTATATTATTATATAATATTTAGTAGATCATTATTCATTGTATGAATGAAAACCCATATTGACTTGCTAAGTGTTTATTTTACATTTTCCTACTTAAAATAATTTCGCTTAATATAATACTTCCTACGCACCTATTCATCGAAGTGATCATAATTAAATTAGCTAATTGCAAGAGAATTATATTATACTATCAGACACAATGATTTATAGGCAGATGGCGGACATAATAATATTATGTAATTTGGTCGGCTTCAATCCAACGGAATGATCACGACGAAAGGTAAGATCACATGACAACGTGACGAGGCACTGCGATGCATTTTTAAATTAGTCATTTAAAAATTTGGAACAGGCAGCCCTACACCGTGGACGGCAAGTCTGTCGATTCAATGTGTATCTTCTTGTCAAGTGAATAAAGTTCAGTTTTGAGTAGCTCATTTAGAAATACATCGCATCGTATCGCTTTGTTAAGTTGCCAACAATCAGTAAACTGCTTATTATTTTCTTTAATGGTACTTGGTGCTTACAAATCTTGAGTCACTTTAGGTTAGGTTTTCGGTCAATTACCTAGGCACACTACATTAGAAGCTACAAGTGTTATGCAAACGAGTTTAGGAGTCGTTTACCAGAGTAATGAATTGTTTGAAATGTTCATTCATATTTCTTAATCTAATCTACTTCGTCATGGCTTCATCTTCCTATAACGAGGAAAAGTTTATTTATTTATGTGGAATAAACTACTGATTTTTTCCATTCGACTAGAATGGACTAGATTGCATATAGATATTATAATAATTATGATTATAATAATGAAATTACTCTACTCATATAAATGCAGTTTCTATTTTCTAATTGGATAGTTCCTGGCTGGTTCCGGTGGCAGTCGGCCCTTGGCGCCCTTCAGTTCAGCCTCGCGAGCCTTCCTCTTGGCTACTATACGCTCATGCGTCCGCTTCATCTCCAAGATTTCCTTCATTTCTTCCTTATCTTCATCCTGTAAAATAATTAAAATAATGAAAAGGTACTTTTTAATTATTCCTTTTTTAACTATATCAAATTATTATCCTATAACACTATTTCAAAAGTTGTTTACTAATCATTTTACTTATATTATCTGTACATCATTTAACCCTATAAACGAAAAAAAAGGATATGGGCGAACAGCCCATAGATATTAGTCCCAAATTGTATAAATAAAATAACCTATAAACAAATATTATCTACTTTGAATGCCACCCGTTCTTCATCCCTCCTTTATATTTTACTCTAATTCCTTTACAATTCACGAGTATTTGCTTACCTTCTGGTTAATTCTCAGCACCAAAGCCCTTTGTCCGTTAGCCATGGGCTGGCTATATGCCATTAGTTGCTTTAACCTCTGCGCTGGTGGCACTCCTCTCTCAACCACCAGCACTATCCTCGCCCACTGCCGTTGCCACTCGTTCCGCGTCTCCGCTATCTTCTGGTAAGTGTTTCCCATCATGGCGATCAACATGTTCACCAAAAGTATTGCCACTATTATCATGTAGATCACGAATAGTAACTGCAAAGAAAATAATAATAAAATTTAATTTTAGAATTGCACTGAGTACGAGTTTAATTTTACAGTATGAACATCTTAATAATTTATTGATAAAAAACTATAACCTGCTTTATTTAAGTTAACCCGGAATTTATTATGACCTAATAATATTTGTTTATCCGTCTTTTTAAAAAAAAAAGTGTATATTTGTAGAGGGTTTTCCTTGTGTCATGTGATGTAATTGAGATCAATTAATTATTTTGTTTATGTAAAGTAAATATGATTTAAACGAAATTTAAAATATATGTAGATACTATGAGTCCTGGGATATAACATACAGGAGTTTTGCATCGCAGTAAAATTTACAACTCTATGCGATTAACAAAATTTCGAATTTTGTCACAACAAGGTTGCTGGCATCATCATCAAGATTTCATCACACTAACACCTAACTTACCTTAGCCTCGATCTCATGGTCGGTCCTCTCGAAGGCGCTGTAGTAGTCGGAGAAGGAGGTGAGTGACATGAGGAACATGGCCATCACGCTCTCCATCGGCGACGGCATGGGGTTCGACACTGAGTCGTCCACACCCTCCGGTGTGTTGGGGTTGTCGAACGACAGGAATATCACGTAGTACGCTAGAAGATAAAGGCTAAAATTAACGGATACTAGAAATAAAACTTGAAATGTCAGTATATTCAGAGAAGTTGATTCCTAGGCAGATGGGGGACCTACGTAAATGGTCGGGTTTTGTCAAACCGAGACGACAGATCACGATTCACGACCAATACTGAATTGACATAACTCGACCACATAACGTAGGTCCGTCATCTGCTTATGAATCAATTTCTTCTATGGTACATCATTATATCCGACTACGGCTTTATAACGACTATTATCAATTATGTTGACTCGTACGGTGAAGGAAAACATCGTGAGGAAACCCGCACATGGTTGGTTCCAGACGTATTGACTAGTTCTTTCCTCTGGACTAGGCCGACTATGTTGCGAGAATATCGTATGTGCTTGGGCAACCATACGGTCATTTAAAAATCTTGTCCCAGGCACTACAGTATTTGAGGAGTGGTTACTTCGCTCTGAAAATACTGTATAAATCATCCACAACGGATGTATAGGCCTAGTTTTTTTTTTTTTTTATGTTGACCGTCTTAATGTATGTTTCACTGTAAAGCCTAAGGCCTAAGTATATTGATTTGATTTGAAATGTGGATAGAATCGTATTAATATCTGGATAATAAAGTCTTTATAATTTACGTAATAAGATGTAAGTAGAAAATGTGATTAGCTTTTAACTAAAAAGTAGATTTATCTCTAAATTATTGAATTTGTCAAATGTTTCCTAATCGGTGATTAATGCTTTACAAAATATTTAAAATGCATTGAAAAATTAATCATCTCGAGAAATTTTGATAAATTTTATAGACCTAGCCCAACATAAATTTGACTAATGTTTATGATAACAAAAAGTAAAAGTGTCACTTTAGATCAGCGGTCGGCAACACGCGGCCCGCGGGCCGCATGCGGCCCGCGAGCGTCTTGCTTGCGGCCCGTGAATGTTTTGTAAATAAGTTAAATGTATCAAAATCGATGTTTTCTAATAATGCCAGTAGTTATCGCTACTTAAGTACGTAGCTGTTTGTGCCATTTTAAAAAAAAACTTATTTCCTTTCAATATGTGTAGGTATATTGAGCTTCTAGGGTTACTACTCGTAGTAACCCTAGAACTAGAACTGAAGGCGGGCCGCAGACCTCATACTCGTATGAGGTCTGCGATCTTATTCTGCCACCTTGTGGCCCTTGCCTGCCAAAAGGTTGCCGACCGCTGCTTTAGATAAATGGACTTATCTAATTAAGTAAGACTAAGCACAAGGAGATAAAGAAAAAAACGCCAACAAAATGTCAAATGATTAATGCGCGCTTGCGTTATATCTTATATTATATCCTATTATTAATTGTCTATTTGTAAATCTTTCATTTAGATTTGTATTGGCCCAAGAGCCAGGGGCAGCTAGACCTTCATCCATACTACAATATTATAAATGGGGAAGTGTGTCTGTCTGTACACCATTCACCAATATTATTAAAACGAAAGTGTCTGTCTTTTACATCTTCACGCCCAAACCACTTAAGTGATTTCGCTGAAATTAGGTATAGATATACTTTAAGGGTGAAGCCAAACGAGCGTAATTTGTGCGTTGTGAGTCACAGAATTTCTGCCGCGTAAATATCTTTTCATACAAATCATGACTCACAAAATTACGCTCGTGTGAATCAAACAGGACTTTTGTATGAAACTGAATGCAGCAGAATTCTGCCCGGCAGAAATTCTGCGGCTCACGACTCACAAATCACGCTCGTTTGGCTTCACCCTTTACCCTTAGAAAGGACATAAGGTACTTTTTATCCCGGAAAAATGTACGGTTCCCGCGCTAAAATTCTGGCGCAATGGAGTTGCGGGCGTCATCTTATATTTTATAAAAGCTGAAAGTTTTTTTATACATGTCCCCTGTAGAGGTAAGAACGACCAGCGACCATGGAGTTTGGGTCGCGGTTACTTGAGGAGGTATCAAGTGGTGAAGGTCTACCTAACTTTCGTTAAAGTTTTATACCTAATTATTTTGTCGCAGTTTCTTCGGGATGACTCTAGGAATCTCGTCTACCACTGCCGGACACTTAAAACGGTTGCTTCTAATTGCCACTCCTTTAAAGTCTAATCCATACTATAATTATAAATGCGAAAGTGTGTCTATCTGTCTGTTACCTCTTCACGCTCAAACCGTTCAACCGTTTTTGTTGAAATTTGGTATGGAGATACTTTGAGTCCCAGAAAAGGTCATAGGACATTTTTTATCCTTGAAAAATATACGGTTCCCGAACGTTCAACGAGTTTTGGCGCAACGGAGTTGCGGGCGCTACCTAATACTTGTATGACTGGCTGCCTATGGCTTTTAAGGCGGGCTGAAACCCCATTTTGTTATTTCTTGATACCCGATTTACCTAGTTCCAATATAATAACGAAATGTAAAAAAATATGAGATATAGAGCACAATATTTAAAAGGGTTTAAATCAAAAACCTTTTTAATAAAAAAATAATACTTTCGCTGTAATTAATAATTTACAAACTCACCTCCGACAAAACTCTTTGTCATCGAAATAGATGTATTAACAAGAATAACTTACATTTTATTTTAATAAATTGTTAATGAATCTATTTTAAAAAGGTCCGAAACGAATAATCTTTTTTCATAATATTTATTTAGAAAGATATTTAAAAAACACATGAAAAATACAGAAGATCCGCCCCTAGAAACTACAATTTTATGCTAAGCTAAAATGAATCTTATTCCGATGCGTACACGCTTGGTCTTTGGTTGTGTGCAAGGTTATCGTTTGGAATTGAGATAAGTCCTCGCACATTTGTCATGCACCGTACGCGTCGAACGCACCGCATAGTATACGAAATGCGACGCGTACGGTGCGGAGGAACGTACGAGGTTTCACATTTTCATATCGAATTTGTTATTCTAAAATGCGGTGCGTTCGGCGCGTGCGTGCTGATAAATGTGCGATCACCTTTTCTCTATGTTGAGTAAGCGGGCCCCTAGACCTACAATAATATTGAACAATATTTTATTTAACAATTTATTTGACAATAAGATTGAAAGGCGGGCGCGTTCAACATTAACCCTAGACGGTGAATAAAATTTTACAATACGTGATATTGCGCAATAAAATTGATCGTTTAGGGGTTCACTAAGAGTACCTTGAGAGAATCCCATGACGAAGACGAGGTAGATGCAGGCGAACCGCAGCAGGTCGCCCATCACCATGCGGTATATCATCACCACGAATGGACCCACCGTTTTGAAACCTCTGAAAATATTCATAGCTGTAAACAGTTATATACTCTAAGCTGGTGCCAAAATTTTAAAACTTATTAATGTAATTATGTAGAAAATACTTTACGGTTTACGGTTACGGTTACGGTGCTACCGCCCGGCAATAAAAACGCGGATGACAAATTGGCAATCGTGTGGTACTTGCGATATAGAGGTATTATGTTATTAGCGTTAATGTGTTTGAGTTAGTTTGAGATGAATGTGAGTTTGAGTCGAGGTTGAGTTGAGGTTGAGTTGAGTCTAAGTTGAGTTTGAGTGGAGTTTAAGTCGGATTTGAGTTGAGATTGATACGAGTTTGAGCTACGTCTAAGTTTAATTAGAGCTAACTTTAAGTTGAGTTTAAGTTGAATTTGAGTTGGAATGGAAGCGGGATTTTTTTGCAAGAATAAAAGACAGACTGGTTATTTTCTGATTACCATAAGAAAGCCAAACTTTTCCATAATGCACGGGGCATTCAAAGGCAAAAGCTTAAACTTCACCTTCAGGCTTTAACCAACATACTACATATTCATCGGGCATATCACGAAGGCACAAATGTGTCACCCACATCGCTTCAACCTACTTACGAGAATCGAAAGTATGTCGCTTAGGGTCAGACACACTGGTATGCGATACGACGTGGCATTTTTAGGATCACGACATATACAATTGAACTTTATTTATAAGTAAGAAGTTACACAATTTATTTTTCAATTCGGTTGATCGGGCGGCACCGCAGTGCGGAGTTATCTTTGCAAGGAAAAGTTTCTTTTCCTGGGTAGAAAATAAAGATCAATTTTTAATATCTATTTTCAAATGTGCTGCACGGCGTTGCGTCGCGCCGCATCTAATTTGCGTGACCTGACTTTTAACTTAAGGCGAGGACTTATCTCAATTCCAAACGATAACCTTGCACACAACCAAAGACCAAGCGTGTACGCATCGCAATAAGATTCATTTTAGCTTAGCATAAAATTGTAGTTTCTAGGGGCGGATCTTCTCTATTTTTCATGTGTTTTTTAAATATCTTTTTAAATAAATATTAAGAAAAAAGATTATTCGTTTCAGACCTTTTTAAAATAGATTCATTAACAATTTATTAAAATAAAATGTAAGTTATTCTTGTTAATACTTATATTTCGATGACAAAGAGTTTTGTCGGGGGTGAGTTTGTAAATTAATTACAGCGAAAGTATTATTTTTTATTAAAATGTTTTTGATTTAAACCCTTTTAAATATTGTGCTCTATATCTCATATTTTTTTTCGGGTATCAAGAAATAACAAAATGAGCCTTAATCTTTTTTTTTTTTTCTCAGGTATAATCAAAATTAATAGCGATAGCCACAGAATTACATAAAAAAATGACATAATGAGATATTTTATATAAAGATTCTATTTGGGGATTCTGAGCTTTATAGTGTGCTGAGACGTAAGGCTGGTCTCTGGCTCCTGGACACATACCTACAGAAGAACAGGAAATATGGTGCCGTGGTCAGCATGATGATCACCGCCAGATGGTCCTCCTCCTCGTCCGCGCACGCCAGACGCAGGGTCGGCAGAGCCACCATCAGCAGACACGAGAATAAGAACATCACCCTGAAAAATAAGGATATAGTGTTTATGTTGACAGACGAACTTTTCAATAATTTGATAATAAGCCCGACAGATAATAAAATAATAGTAACACCCGATAACATAGCAGGTAAGAAGGGTTACACAGAAATTGTGTGTAACCCTCCATCCATGCCCTTGATAGAACGTAGGGTTTACAATAATCACATTCCATTTTCCTTCCGATTCCGCCAAAATTATTTGGAGGTCTTTTGCTTTGATATTTCTTAAATAATTTTGTAAATCATAGAGACAGTTTCAAACAAAGTGAGTCACGTACTTTCTCATTTTAACATTTCTTTAAACCAACTTTAAAAGGGTAGGATATGCGATCCGAATTTCCTGAATCCTGTTTATGCTTACTGCATGCTTATTGTCAATGCTTATAGAAACTTCTTCAAAGCTCTCAAAATAATAAATCCATTAGCACAAGGAAAGGAGTAAATTTTGAGCAATAACAGAACGAGGGCAAGTGATAAATAAGCGCCTGTACATAACAGTCGCTTATGTCGCACGCGAACAACGCACAGATATTCGCCAAAGGAAATGGCGCTATAAAAATGTTTTATACTAAACTTTGACCGATACAATGTTATTATATTTTCGCTTTGTAGTTATATTTTAACGTAATATTCTGTTACTACGTTAATTATACTCTGTTGTAACTGTTACGCGATTAATTATTATTTAATTAATTTTATGATACATAAAATAAGTATTATTTTATACATGTATTATAAAATTTATAATTGCCCCCTAAATGATAAAAATATACAGCTGATAGCCAATGTTCAACATTTGAAAAGTAGCTTGAATTTTTTGTCTCTAGCAAAACATTTTATAAAATGTAAAGTATTAAGGGCCTTCCCCTACGGAGATTCCGTCATTTACCGTATTTAGAGCCTTATAAACTCATAATTTGAAAGCTACAAAGTTATAATAAAAATACAGCAATAATCTTCAGTAAATCAACATTCCTTTCCCCGTTTTAAATTTTCTATTTTTGTTTATTATACTCATGATATTAGCTTCCAAAGTAATACCAATTTATTAAAATTGAAGCATACTTTCAGCATCTCCCTAGTATTTACAAATTACGTTTATTTGAAACACACGACAATAGATAGACAATTTCATTAACTACATATTCCCCGTTTTAATTTTTTTTAGATCAATTTTGAACTAAGATATAAGTAAAAAAATAGGATTTTTGTGCGATCTCGGCAACGCGTCAAATGTATGGTCAAGGTCGTTTGCTCGGGGGATGGCCTTAAATGAATAAATCTATACATATAATAAAACTGTAGAAATGAAAATTCTGTACGTTAAAGATATTCAAAAAATAATAAGCAGGGGGTGTTACTACATCGCTATGGAAGCCAAAAATGTGGTTACTTTTTTGTCTGTCTGTCTGTCTGTCTGTCTGTATGTTTGTTCCCGCATCACACGAAAACTACTGATCCGATTTGAATGCGGTTTTCGCAGATATATTTGTCTTCTTCCAACTTAACATCTGGTGTATAATTTTTTTTCCCCCCACCCCTCTAAGGGGACAAAAGAGGGGGTCAGATTTTGTATCAAACTTTTTTCTTTAACACGTTAACTACTGATCCGATTTGCATACGGTTTTCGCAGATAAATTTGTCTTTTTCCAACGTAACATCTGGTGCATAAAAAAAATTCCCCCCACCCCCTCTTTGGTCCTAAGGGGACCAAAGAGGGGGTCAGATTTTGTATTTGGACTTACTTCATATTATTTACTGTGTTTTGCAACTTAACAACCCCCCACCCCCCCTCTCCTGGAAATGTTGCTTATAACAAAGTGGTGTCGCGTAGTTAGTATTGAGTTTTAATTCTGCTTTTTTTGGAACAAACTAAGGTATTAATTAAAAGTGAATATCATAACGAAATTATTCTAACCTAAACTAAACATACAGTTTTTGAGTGTCATTTGATCAATATGGGGGGAGGGGGGTTTTTGGCTCAGGACAATATTTGGGGGGGCTGCGCCCCCCCTAACCCCTCCCCCCCTCACTCCTGGAAATGCAGCTTATATCAAAATGGTGTCGCGTCGCTAGTGTTGAGTTTTGATTCCTCTTTAAGAACAAACTAAGTCAATAATTAAAAATGAAATTATTTTAACCTAAACTAATCATACAGATTTCGAGTGTTGTTTGATTATTATGTGGGGGGCTTCGCCCCTGGACACTACATGGGGGTCTGCCCCCCCCCCCAACTCCCCCCCCCCCATGGAATTGTAGCTTAATATATCAAAATGGTGTCGCGTCGTTAGTGTTGAGTTTCAATCCTCCTCTTTAGGAACAAACTAAGTTAATAATTAAAACTGAATTTATTCTAACCTAAACTAAACATACACTTTTTCATCGTTTGATTAGTATACTGTATTACTATACTTCCTGTATATCTACCGTCCACTGCTGGTTATAAGCTTTTCATGACTATCCATACTAATATTATAAATGCGAAAGTGTGTTTGTTTGTTTGTCCTTCCTTCACGGCCTAACGAAGCAACAAATCGACTTGATTTTTGGCATATACTTAGTTGAAAGGATGTAGAATAACATAGTCTACTTTTTGTATTGGAAAAACATCATGTTTCCAAAGGAGGTTTACAAGATTATTCGTATTTTACGCGATTTTTGAATTCCACGCGAGCGAAGCCGCGGGCAAAAGCTAGTAATTTAATAAGGGGTGACATCGAGTATAGTGCTACAAAGGAAATCCTACCTGAAGTAAGATATACTGATAAAAATTAAACCCCTTTTTCGTAATAATCGGAAATGTAGGTTAAAGGAAGCCGCGCGTAGACACCCGCTACGAAAATTTCTTTCGTAGCAAATGCCTACGCTAAAAATCTTTAAGGGTATTTTTCGTACTGAAACGGTTGAATATTAAGTATTGTTTTTTAAATTCTTACTATTCTTGTTAATGCAAAAGTGTGTCTGTCTGTCTGCTACCTCTGCACGCTTAAACCGGTTTAACCAATTGTGATGAAATCTGGTATTGGAGATACTTTGAGAGAACATAATATTATAGAGTTCCCGCGCGATAAACGAATTTCGACGCAATGGCGTTGCGGGCGCCATGTAGTCATACTGATCATAATTCATACTAATATTATAGATGCTAAAGTTTGTATGTTTGTTACTTCTTCACGTCTAAACGGCTGAAGTTATTTTGATGAAATTTGGTATGGAGATAGCTGACATCCTGCCTTAACACATAGGCTACATTTTACTGCGGAAAAAGTCTTATCCAAAATTATATTAATTTTAGCGGGTAGTACCGCGGGGCACGGCTAGTATAATTTTATATTTTAAATCGGTCAAGTTCTAAAACAAAATAATTTTAATAAAGGTCAGCATTGCAGTAAAAAAGCTTGTTATTTTTTAAAGCAGATAACGAGCTTAAAAAGATGAGCACGAGGTAAGAAGGCACTAGAGTAGAGACCTGCCACGGACCACTCGTGTCAGCGCCGCCTCAAAGAGATCTTAATGATTTTATTTGAATACTATATTTAGCGGGCCTAAGGCCTGTTACGCAATCTACCGATGATAACCTTTGTTACACTAGCGTTTCATAATACGACCTATAAATTATAATATTATTCACACGTCACGGCTTTATCCTTCCTACTAATATTATAAAGGCGAAAGTTTGGATGTATGTATGTATTGTATGTATGTATGGATGTATGGATGTT
This sequence comes from Cyaniris semiargus, assembly GCA_905187585.1. Taxonomy (NCBI): domain Eukaryota; kingdom Metazoa; phylum Arthropoda; class Insecta; order Lepidoptera; family Lycaenidae; genus Cyaniris; species Cyaniris semiargus. The sequence continues at coordinate 5,744,933 of LR994554.1, read as the reverse complement.
TGTTACTCTTTCACGCAAAAACTACTGAACGGATTTTAATGAAACTTTACAATAATATAGCTTATACATCAGAATAACACATAAGCTACAATTTTAACCGACTTTCAAAATGGAGGAGGTGTTATGTTCGTTGTTTTAGGGTTCCGTAGCCAAATGGCAAAAAACGGAACCCTTATAGATTCATGACGAATCTATAAGGGTTCCGTTTTTTGCTTTCTGTTTTTTGTTTTCTGTCTAAACTGGTGGTGGTTTGAACGAGATATAGCAAGTAGTTTTTTTTATACGTCATAAAAGGTAAACCTTAAACCAACAATTTTTTTTTCATCTAACCTATGCGTCTGGGGTATCTATGGATAGGTCTTCATTAATCATATTGAAGTTTCTAATATAATTTTTTTCTAACCTGAATAGTTTGCGAGAGAGACTCTTTCAAATCGGTAAAATGTGTGTCCCCCCCTCTAACATCTAAAGTAGGGGCATGATAAGACTAAAAAAAAATATATGATGTACATTACTATAAAAACTACCAACGAAAATTGGTTTGAACGAGATCTAGCAAGTAGTTTTTTTTATACGTCATAAATGGTAAACCTTAAATTAACTTTCATTAAATCAACTGAAATATAAAAATAAATCAAAAACCTTTTAATTTCATAAAAATAAACCTTATTGCTGCTGCAGAACCCTTTATGGGCGAGTCCAACTCGCACTTGGCCGGTTTTTGTGTTCAACGATTACTCCACCGTTTGTGAACCGATTTTCAAAATTTTTCTTTTGGTGTATAGATTATCATCCCAATTTGGTACCATATTCATAAAAGTGGTGTCCTGATGAAGGGATCCATAAGAAATCGAGAGAACTCGTCAAAATTTTTATGGAAACATGTAGTGACTTCGGTTTCGTGAGCAGTATTCTAAGCATATGCTACCAAAAGGTAAGATTTTACACCAAGGTATACCATGGTTCGGAAGGTGCTGAGAAAACTCCTGACTCTTTATAGATACAAGTTTGGGAGTTTCGACGTTGTTTTAAGAACGGAAAGCATATGCTACTATGCAAATTTCATTCATCATCGTCATCATCACTACCATAAAGAATTTAGAGAACATTATAGAACCTTGTATCGTCCCGTTTTGACCCAATTATTGGTACTTTTTCATAGTATTTTATTATATATCACTTAAACCGCGAGTAACACCGCGGGGCACAGCTAGTAAGAAAATAATTAAAAAAAACTAGATGACCCAGTAAACTTCGTATTTAACTTCCCTTCTAATATAAATCTACTCTGGACTTCTACGAATATTTCAAGACAAGCAAAATAGGTTCAGGTGTTCACTAATTTTAGCGGGACTAACGAAATTTAAAAGCGGGTAACGGAATAACCCCATGGCTAGTACTTAACTTTTATGTTCGGAAGATTCCGACAAAATAAAGAGTTGCAAGGAAGTGTCTCTGAGGTGTCATTCTAGTGAGGTGCCATTAAGACGCCTCTGAGGTCCAGTGATTTAGAGCGCGGCTCTTGACTCGGAGGTCGTGGGTTCGATTCCCGTGTTGGAAACATGTTATTTCCAAGTTTAGTTAGGACAATGCAGGCTGATCACCTGATTGTCTGACAAGTGAGATGATCCATGCGTCGGATGGGCATGTAAAAAGTCGGTCCTGCCGCCTGCGCCTGATCTCTCGCCAGTCGTGTCGGTCGTCCGTCCCACTGGGTAATCTCATATTACATAGTAAAGGAATAGAGTCGAGTGCTCTTGTGTACTGCGCACACACTTGGGCACTATAAAATTACTCCTACGTAACTGGCCTGGTTTCAATGAAACCGGCCACCGTCACCGAAACCAGTGTGGGAGTTATTATTCTAGTGCAGTATTCCTACAATTTCTAGAAGTACTATCAGAGAAGTTGATTCATAGGCAGATGGCGGACCTAAGTGATTTGGTCGCGTTAAGTCAAACCCATCCGACCGATCACAGCTAACATTGAATTGACATAAGCCGACTAAATGACGTAGGTCCGTCAACTGCCTAGGAATCGATTTCCTCGATAGAACATACATAATGTAGCTTCATAAATTGGTAGAACGTCCTACCTTGACGGTACTGTGCTCAAGTTTTCGAAGAACATCTTCAGCCCCAAGAATCTCGCCTCACGTAGAGCCAGCCCGATGTACGCCAGAGCTCCCACCCACAGAATCAGTTCGGTGCATATGCGGAGCTGGACAAACAAAATGTTAATATATTTCATTAGAATATTATTTATTAAAATGTGTTATGAGTTAATGATCCAATTCATACTGTTTGATTTTTCCCACTCGTCTTTATAGGCGCCGTTTCACCGACGGTTTTCAATAATATTTTACTTACATAAGACAAAATAATATCCGTATCTGAGAGATCATTATTAAAATACTCATTCAAATGATCTATCTACTGAATTTCTATACGCAATTTGATCATTATTTTTTTTGTAAAAACAATAAATACGCACTTTGGCTTCCCACGTATCCAAGTTCATGAGTCGACACTCCTCAGTCAAGTCTTCCCACCATCCTTCCATGTCGTTCTCCTTTGGAGGTTCCGTTGCTGAAAAAGTTTTTTTTTTTTCTAATAGATATCTAACGGCTCGTTGAAAATATCTGTAGATGGGCTCTTACTTCTTAGTCAACTATGTAATATGGCGCTAGCAAAGCGGTTCTTTATCTTATTATGCCAAATTTATAATTTGGCTGTCAATAATGTTGAGTAAAAGTTTAGCAAGTACCCAGATAAGATGACTACAGTCATCATGGCATGTTAATGATGTCAAAAAATATTAGGTACTCACGTTTATCCTTCTCTTTGGGATGGCTCTTGAAGCGTGCACAGTGTGTACCGTCCCCTTTAGTACCGTTGAGCACCTCGGCGGCTGGATTTAGCTCTATCCCAGCAGGAAGAGTGCAATTTTCTGAAAAATTATCAAGGATGAGTAGTTTCGACAATCGTCGTCGTCGTCATCTTTGGTCAATATCGGTTAAAATGGTTAGTGCTAGTAAGGTGAAACTCTGCTAGGAAAATGAAATTTTGCATGGTCACCATACAACACAATTTTATTTTTTGGTAATGTAGTGTATGTGCTTAGTATATAACTAACGTGACCAGACGTCCCGTTTTGAACGGGACTGTCCCTTTTTATAGTTACGTGTCCCGGTGTCCCCGAAATGATCTCTGGGACGCCAAATTGTCCCGTTTTCTGAAACTGCGCGAAAATTTCGAGCGCGATTGATTGCGATTGATTATTCTGCCATATTTTTCTCGATATCAATAATGGTACATATACAGGTGTAACAAACGTAAGTGATAATATTGATTATGGGTGTGTACTGGGTAATGTCTATGAGTACCGCGTAATGTGTATAGAGTTCACTGTAAATGTAAAGAGCAATTATGGGAAAATTCGTGACGCTGGGGCACTAGCCCACATAAATCACAAAAGATAAATGGTCACGTTATATATAACTATCATAATAGTTATAACACGGTCTCGTGCTCATGGTATGTGGAGGGGGCACAGGCACACGTCACTACGTCACTACAGCGAGAGCCACGGGCGAGGGCGGATGTGTGCCTAGGACCTGCCAGTATCGTGTGTTGTCGAGCCTGTGTAATTATGGAGATAAATAATAAATCCAATACATTTACAGGTAACTTTATCGGTTCAAGTAGAGGCAAAACGTCTTGTTATCGCTTGCGTAAAAAAATACGTGTGGCACTCGGCAACTGCCGCGGTAAAGCTATTGCATAGCATTTTTTATCAAGTCATGCAATTATAATTCGCAGACGTCTAGTGGCTCGCACACAAACACCGTGCCAAAGTCTGCCGAACTGAAACGACGTTAGACGGATGTGGGGTGAGAGTGGGTTGTGTTAGTTTTTTTTCTTTACGGAATTTCTTGATTCGGTCACCGCACTCAAAGGCCGCGATAAAAGATATGCAATAGTTTAAAAACTTCGGTCAGATGCAACATACAAATCGACGTCCGTTATGTACGACTAAAATAGAGTCAAGTCCATGTCAGGTCAAAGAAAGGTAAGGGGATTCTTTGTTTGACCTAATATGGACTTGACTGATTTTATTCATGGTATACTCACCAACATCAACCTCAGTATCATTGACGGTCGTTGTATTTATCATGGTCGTATTAAGCGACCTGTCATGAGGCCCTGGTCGTAGTGTGAAACACACTAGTGATACAAGGAAGTAGCAGGCGAACAGTATAAATTGGCGGTAGAAGCGAAACTTCACGAACGTGTTCCACTTCGTCTTGAGCAAGTCGATCAGCATGCCTTCTAGAAGTTCCAGGTGTTCGTCTTTCTCCTGGAAGAAAAGGATGATTAATGTTTTATCTTAGAAGAAACCACTACAATAGCTTTGTTCTTAATCGTACTGCATACGATAGCTTAATAATAAAATTAAAAAAAACTACCACGTCGCTTAGCTATGATGTTAACTTTATTGTCAAAGTAAAGTAATTAATTATATTTTAATACATTATAGTAGACAAACCAAAAATCTAAAGAAAAATACTCGTATGGTTCTTTCTACCCTACAAAATCATCTTTTTTTAATGCCCCTTTTATGGGACCTCTTGTTCCCCCTTCCTTAGGAAGGGACAATTGTTTACTATTTATTTAATTTTTACATGTTTTTTTTTAATTTTTAAGTGGTTATTTACTAATTCATTCTTAAAGTTCTTCTTTATCTTACAGATTTCGATTTTTTAACATTTCAACATTTTTCTACTTCTATTAACATTTACTTCAGTTTACATTTAATTCCTTTCTACATTTACTTTAACTAATTAACTTTATATTTACATAACATTCATATTTTATAATACATATTTTCTTAACAATTTTTGTGCTAATCTTATTTTCTAGTTTAAATTTCTTTTATCACAATTGCCCTCTTTATAATTTTTCATTATTATATTTCTCTGTTTCATACATTTTAATGCATACAAATTTTTATGTTATATTCATTACTTACATTCATTTATTTTCTATATTAGACATTACATTCATTTATCACAATTGCCCGCTTTCTACAAAATCATTTGTAAAGGTGCAAGTGCAAGTCATTGAAAACGTTAATGATGATGATTAGTTTGAAATAATCTAATATAATAAATACGCGTAGCTTACCCCAAAGACAACCAAGTTCAGCGCCGAATCCTTGCTGATCAGCCCAGTTTTAGTATCAATAGTGTCGACGAGATCAAGCGGATAAGCCGCGCAGGTGGTCGCTCCTATCTGCCAGTAGATCTCCCGCTCGATGTTCAGAATGTGGAAGAACAGCTCTGTTCTAGCCAACTTTGCAGCTAGCGTCAGTGGAGTGAGGTTCAACACGTTCTTGATGTTGAGCGACGCGCCCACCTCGTATGCCATGTCGAATGTGCCCTGTTGAATTTTTTTGTTTCTTTTATAAACCTATAAAATAGCTTCTGATAAAGAAAGAACAAACATATTATACTTCTTTATTTTGATTTGTTGCGTGTCCCAAGACATGTCCTTTGGGCACCCCCGAGAACTGGTTTCCATGGTTGCCAATGTTTTGGAAAATGGGAATATGTGGCTAGCCAATTGCCCGTATTAGATAGATACACAGGAAGATAGACACTTTGACTCTTATAATATCAGTGTAACTCACGATCTTGTTGTATATGATGAGCATGTGCAGCACGGTGTTGCCGTTGGTGTCCTGCTTGTCGGGGTCGGCGCCGCGCGCCAGGATTAGCCGGTAGCTCTCCTCCTGGCCCAAACACGCTGCGAAACTGAGCGGGTATTCGCCCCAGTACACGTAGCTGAAAGAGATTCTTTCATGAAATAATAATGCCTCCGATGGCGGTTTCGGTGTCAATGACCGGTTTTTTTGAAACAAGGCCAGTTATACAAATAATTTTATACATACATATAATAGCACTCAAGTATGCGCGCGGTACCTAAGAGCAAGCTGTCTCTCCCTTTTATTTTCATAACCCATGTGAAAGATGATTGGCGAGAGATCAGGCGCAGGACTGATTTACATGCTCGTCAGACTCATGGTTTACTTTCTCAGTCAGGTACCGTCATGTAGTTAGATCAGTCTGCAATGTACTAACCTTATGGTGCTGCTGCAAACCATTTTATTGGTTTTTCTATTCAAAAGATCAAGTGATCAGCGTGACCGAACCAAACTTAAAACCATCATTTTTGTCGCTCCAACGCATACGCGACCGACTGGAGTCTCAAGCTCAAAACCACTACACGACGGAGATGGTAAAACTACTCACTACTAAACTACTCACCCATCATAATTAGTATCAGGCTGCACATTCACCCACTCGTGCTCCAGCGAATCCGACCGGGACGCCTTCTGGTCTTCCGGGCACATGAAGTTGCCAAAGCACCGCTCGTGGTAGTCCGCTCCGGAGTCCAGTAGGAACTTCACCATGGTGAGATCCTCGTTGACTATAGTCATGTGTAGCACGCTCTCTCCTGAAAGTTATAGGTATTTCAGGGAGCCTATAAAGGCTTAAATAGGGAATACTATTGGGGCTGGGAGTTATAAGGGAGTTATATAATTATACGCACATTAATTCCAGAGTTATACGCTAAATTACGCTGTCAAGCGACTTTTGCAACTAATAAGACAAGGACAAAATATTGTCTAGAACTTGTGTATCCATTGTGTAAAAATTCAAATTAACAGTAAGGAGTAATTATCGTCTAATAAATAAACATAAAATTATGTTAATTTAAGCGAATGAATGAGTTCTCATTCATTGAAAAGATATAAGACCGCGATAAAAGGAGTAAACAATACGAGTTGTACTGAATCATAATAGCATTTCAGCGTCAAAACAACAGATTCACGAGTGTGATGTTTTGACAGTATGCTAATGCGGACGTCCACTCATCTCATACATATTCCATCCGACTCCAAGCTAACGACTAAATACATTCGCATAATGTTTACAACAGACAGTTTTTTAGCAAAGAAAGTTTATGTACTGCTCTGTTGCGCTGCGGTGTGCGTCACCACGACGCAGCTATGGCATACAATGAGTTTTTCCATTCAGACGACGTACGTGTGACTTGACGCGACGCTGCGTTGCATTGGCGGAAAAGAATTATTAACCCTTAACTGGTATCGGGGGTCAAAAATTACCCCAGGCGTTCGATTTTTTTACGATATCTTTACTATTTAAACATGTACGCTCTTGTGCTTCTGCTGTTGCTGGAAGCAGAGGTACTATCAGAGAAGTTGATTCCTAGGCAGATGGGGGACCTACGTAGTTTGGTCGCGTTATGTCAAACCCAGCCGACAGATCACAAATAACATTGAATTGACATGATCCGACCAAATGACGTTGGTCTGTCAACTGCCTAGGAATCAATTTCCTCGATGGTACATACACTGCAGGAGTCAAAAATTACCCCCGATACCAGAAGCCGGAAGCGTATGTATTTCTTCAACGGTACCTTGTTATGGTTTTAATTATTTTTTTCAATATATCGAGATTTTTAAACAAAAATAAGCTTTGACAGGATAAGTACTCCACATCTGATACAGAAATCACCCAGAAGACTATGATAACAGTATGCGACGTCAAACAATTTAGGATCGTAAGGAGAGAAGGGTAGTCAGTTGTTCTAGCGAAATTATCTTAGGTATAGAGTCGGACTCTTATAATTCTTGTAGCAAGGGAGGTATAGTGAATAAAACAAATGCTTACTATTTTATACGTAAAGAAAATTTTGCCAAAATCACATATAAATAGTAAAATTAATAGTAAAATAAAATTTTATGAGCAGTTTTTGGTATCTGGTTTTGCTCTGTCATTTTTTTATTTTCAGTTGATATCAAAAGAAGTTTCTGCGTTTTATTATTTACATTATAATATAATGTAAATAATAATGTAAATTATATTATAAGAAAACTAGATAAGAAAAAAAAGGTATGTTTATGTTTTAATAATTATGTTAAAGGAGCCCTAAAATAACAGTCATCTAAATAATACCGAAAAACTTGGAGCTTTTTTTATATAAGGAAAAAATATAATTCATTAATGTTATTGGCCTTCAAAACAAAAATTTATTTAGGTTAAAAGATTTATTTCAATATACTTAACTAAATAATTTGAAAAAAAGTTGTTTTGATATTTTTTTAAGTTTCATTGCAGTGCACTTTTTAACCCCGATACCAGCTACGTTGCCTTTTTAGTGAAACCAGCTAAGGGTTAAATAAAAATGTGTCGGGGTTACAACATAGTTTAAAGTGCACAAACGTTTTCTGTGGTAATACGAGGCAGAAAAACCACCATTCGATCGAGATTACAACTAGAAAATTTTGTCCAGTATCTGATCTTTTTGCCAGACTTTAATATGTTACAGTTTTATTCACTAAAAAGCTTTGGGTGGTGATAACAATCAGGTTATTGGGATGACAATCGCTTACCTCGATCTCATTTCACAAAATAACTTATAGCCGCAATCTTTTAAGTAATTACATACTAATATCCGCTTTTAATATCAAAGTGTTATCGATCACTCTATCAAAGTAATATCAATTTGCGGAGCGAGGCTGAAAACTCCGCAGAACGGCTACAAAATAAGACGTGACCTATTTACGCACATGCAAACTTTTATGAATTATTCCATAACACCATAAATCTGTTACCCCACAAGTAAACAAATCGTTCTAATACTTTATATCCTTCCATTTATATCGCTTTTTTTGTAACTTTTATTTGGGACGTCCACAAAGAATGGCTGCCAAAAAAGTCGTGACAAATGGTCACTCCAGAATATTTCTTCTTTGATATCTGCAGGATTACGCATCGTCCTTACTATGATATATTATGAAAGTGAAGTTAATAGTTTAAAATTTCCCTTCGTGGTTTAATTTAGGTACTGCAATCCTTTAGTATGAACATCAACACAAATACAACATCTGCCCCCCTACCATGAGCTCTTATAGCAGTATTACTTTAATATTACTTTCAGATTTGGCACAAACAAAAAACATAGTTTTGTTTACATAAATAGAGATCATATTTGCTTATACGAAATCGAAAAGTAATATTAAAGTAATACTGCTATAAAAGCTCATGGTAGGGGGGAAGATTGCAGAATAATAGGACGCTGTAAAGCATTTGTGTACTAACCCACAAAAAATACGTATTAAGTTATGAATGCAGTTATGTTCTTTAAACGATTTAGAACAAGACTGCATTCAAAATTTAACAACAAAAGAAATTGTGGCATAGGACACTAATGCTTATTTATTGTTGATATAGAAAAAATTGCTTAATCTGCAGTCTAAAACGGAATGAATAATTCACCTTGAATTAAATTTAATTAACTTACTAACCATAGTATTCGTCGCTCATGTAAACGTCGTTGATGAGTTTAGGGTAGAACCGAAGCAGCCTCTTGGCCAAATCAGCCAGGAGCGATGTGGCAGATAAGAAACACAAGTGAAGAATTGTCTCGCCTACAGCACCGCGCTCCTGAAAAGGGTTAATGAGTATCTTGACACTGATAAAATCTGGCTAAAATATGATTTCAAGCCTATAGTAAGTTTTTATTTAATAAAAAAATCTTATGGTAATAAAGTATCTATAAACCAATACATAGAATAGAATAGAGATTATAACTGTAGTTACCTTCAAATCCCAACAAAGTTCCCTATAAGCTGAAGGGTTTGCGTCATACTCCTGTTGGGTAACTACAGGCCAGTCTTTGTCTATGTCGAATTCTTCGTCAGGATTCTCCATCCCTCTTAAAGGTGGTAACTGTGAAAATTAAATATTATAACATGCAAAAGCTCTACAAAAGTGACATAGTCTTTGTCTGGTATCTTGGAAAAGTCAGAACTTAGGCCTACTTGTGCCAATCTGGTTTAGTGCCTACCGCCTACGTTGAAAAATTGGCCAAGTGCGAGTTGTACTCGCGCACGAAGGGTTCCGTACCACTACAGAGCAAAAATAGGCTGAAAATTTATTTTTTTGTATAGGAGCCCCCCTCAATTATTTAATTTATTTAAATTTTATAATTAATTATTAAAGTACAAATACAATTAAGTATTTTGAGAACATTTCAATTGCCTATGTGTTGCCGTTATTGATTAAGAGCAAAAAATAGCAAAAAAACTCACGTTTATTGTATGGGAGCCCCCCTTAAATATTTAATTTATTTTATTTTTAGTATTTTTTGTTATAGCGGCAACACATATACACACAATCTGTGAAAATTTCAGAAGTCTAGCTATAGCGGTTCTTGAGTTACAGCCTGGTGACAGACAGACGGACAGACATCGAAGTCTTAGTAATAGGGTCCCGTTTTTACCCTTTGCGGAACCCTAATATTAGATTTAATACTACTTTAAGACTAAGCTAACTTAATTTTACTTTGATTTACGCCGAATCACAGTTGATCAATAATTATTGAAAGTTTAATTTATGTGTTATAGTTTGTAATAAATTATACTTACTTATTGTCTTGTCAAGTGTCCTCAAAAATTCTAAAAGCTTTTTATTCCAGGAACTCAGAGAAACATTTGAGAATAGGAATGATGATGGCTAGAATTTAGGTCTAGTTGGCGAGTTGCCAGGTTACAAAATATTCAATTTGCCCGAAGCCCGGTAATGCAATTACGTTCAAAATCCATGTGCATGTCAGTAGTTGGATTTGGAGCTCATAGAAGCTGTGTGGTATAGAGGTCAAGATCTTCCAAAACGTTTGTAAACGCGAAATAGCCAGTATGAGTATTATCAAAGTTGTTAACAGTTTTTTTTCATTCTCGTCTAGTTCTTTTATCCTAATTATTATTATTCATGTATGGGTCATAGCCCATAGGGAGTTGCCAGGTCCTATTGTATAGATAGGGAATCCTTAGGAATACATCTTTATTCTTCACTGAAACAGCTCCACCTCACTTTTTGCACACGCAAGAGTACCTATGTATCTACAGTGGTATAAGTGTCTAAAATCCATTGAAATAACCTCCTTTTTTTGAAGTCGACAAACTTTTTTGTGAAAACTAAGGAAACTTTGTAACAACGGTGAATTCTTTTAATAAACTTATGTTAGGAAAAATAATAAAAGTACAAGGCGAAGTTTTCTCGCTAAAACTTAGAGCACATTATGAGCGTAGCTCGAGTTTCTGAGAACTTAATCTGCAGAATACCATGTATACTTACTGCATCTTTATTGAAAATGAGGGTCAGTTTTGTAATGTGGCGCATCGATCAGTTTTGAATGGCTCGTTTGAAAATCCATTGCAGCGCAATGGATTTTCAAACGAGCCATTCAAAACAGAACTTAGTTTACTGCATAAGAATGAACACTTTAAATGGAGTCTTGCCGCCCGGCCGTTGGGCTGCCTTATGCCTACACCAAATTTGAATGCCTCGCATAAAGTAGCAATATTTGTTCCTAAAGGTGTAACCGCACCAGACGTGACTACACTGCAGCGGTGCGTCGCAAAACTCTTTGTATAAAATAATATGAGCTAAACTACGCGACGCAAAACGTCAGTACCTTGAAACGCACCTAGTGCGGTTTCGCCAGTGCTTGTTCTGACACAGCGGGAACCGCGCGGTTTGGACCGCTCATGGCATTTTAACCGCTCGCAGCTTATTACAGCGTTCCAACTTAACCGCTCGGTTTCTGTACGGGAAACGCGCGGTTCCCGCTGTGTCTGAACGAGCACTTATTATAGGGTAAACCCTTGCCCCTTTCCCCATCCCCGAGCCGTAAGCGAGGCGTCGCCTAGCCGTAGCCGAGTTGACGTGCAGGCGCTACTGATACGCTTTGGTTACGTGCATACGTTAGGTTGACGCCTGGTTGACGGCGAGGCGAAAGGCGATACGGTGCCGATCCCTTTCCGAGTTGATATGTGTGCTGTGACCTTACTTCGCTCAACGCTCAACGCTCAACTCTCCTTACCAACTTATGTCTCGGTCTCTCCTTGTTCCTCAGCAGCACGACATGGGATATCGGTATGTATCGCCCTTTGCCGTTGTTGTACAGAAACGGCTCGACCTTGGTCTTGATGGCGTGGTCTATCTCCGCGTACTGCTTGTTTTGGACGGCACGCTTCATCATGTCCACTAGGAGTCCGCTACCTTTAATGCAAATATTGAAGATATGATGGGTTCCTGTGGTTTGTTGCAGCTTTTTTTTATAAAATAAAGGGGGCAAATGAGCAAACGAGCCACCTGTAGCACGGCTACAGTAGAAATACGAAAGTATAGACAAACAGTGGATAAGTTACTGAAGGTGCCGCGGCCGTTCCGATCTTTACCGCAGCTAGCCGCGATCGACAAAAATTCAATTAAAATGCCACTTTATGACATAGACTATAGTCTAAGTTATAAAGTAGGATTTTATTTGAATTTTTAGGACTATAGTCTATGTCATCAAGTGGCATTATATTTGATTTTTTGTCGATCGCGGCTAGCCGCGGTAAAGATAGGAACGGCACCTTCAGTTTATCTCCGCTGTTTGTCTATACTTTCGTATTTCTACTGTAGCCGTGCTACGGGTGCTGGTGGAAAGCAACTACCTTTGCCCATAGACACTCGCAAGTCGCAACATTAGAAGTGCGTTGCCGACCTTTTATTAGGGAATATTTGTGTGTGGCGGATTTCTGTTATAGGTTCTTTGTGTAGATCGCGAGGCTTAGTTAAAATAAAATCGGCCAAGTGCGAGTGAAACTCGCGCACGAAGAGTTCCGTACCGTTGTAGAGCAAAAAAGGCCCAAAAAATCATGTTTCTTGTATGGGAGCCCCCCTTAAACTTTATTTTGTTTTTTGTATTTGTTGTTATAGCGGCAACAGATATACACAATCTGTGAAAATTTGAGAAGTCTAACTATAGCGGTTCTTGAGATATAGCCTGGAGACAGACAGACAGACAGACATACAGACGGACAGACAACGAAGTCTTAGTAATAGGGTCCCGTTTTAACCCTTTGGGTACGGAACCCTAAAAAATGGTTTTGACTTTGCTTAGTTTGCTCTTATTGAAAATTCATCTTGTAAACCAACCACGCGAAAAAAGAGTTGAAGTATCCGACCTTTCCAAATAAGTCAATTTGCAAAGGTCGGATACTTAAAATTTAATTTGCTTCCAACGAATTATTATTTCTGTAACAATTAACTCAGTGAAATCAGAAAGTAATTTCAGGCATCGTCAATTTCAGATACTCGGGTGTTTAACATCAGAAATTATTAGGACTGATTTTAAAAAGCTTTAACTTCTTAGCCTGAGGCCACCTTGTTTACTTGTGGCCTAAGATCCGACCGTAAAATCCTGCATGAATCGTTTTTTTCGATGAGATATATTTTAAAGTAATCTTTAGAACGTATGGAATGGATTAATGTTGGGTTGCCTTGTCAAAAGTAGCCGCAAGTACCTCTAATTGAGTTTAATGTTCATGAGATAAATGCATAATTAGCATTTATATTTTTTTTCAATAAACTTTACATCATTTGAAAGAAAATGACGTGACGAAATAAGGTATAAATGGTTGCCAGCTCTAAGCCGGCCGCAACCTAGGGTTGCCAGCCCGTAAACAGACATAGTTCTTCGTCAAAATTGAAGCATCGATTTTTTTAATAAGTTTGATACAAAATTAAAGTTTTATGCATTTTGTACATGAATATCCATGGTTGCCAGTTGCATGATAGCCGCAAACTGGGGTTGCCATCACTTTTGTATACGACATCACGTGAGGTTAGGAAGCGCAAGAGAAAAGAAGCACACATTGTTACGTGCTATAAATGAGGATATTGCATAGCAGCTGCGACACTGATAGCCTAGTCAACGAATATTTGTGGATGGAAAAGTCCAAAACAGAATTTGACTTAGGAATTTGAGCGAAAATTTCCTTTATACTTCCTATTTTTTTTTTTTTGTTAAACGAGTATCCATACTATACACTTATACTACTTAGGTATAATATTATAAAAGCGAAAGTGTGTCTGTCTGACTATCTGTTTCTTCTTTAAGCCCAAACCAATGAACTGATTTTGCTGAATACTGGTATGTCTACAGATACTTTGAGCCCTGGGAAAGGACAAAAATACTTTTTATCCCCAAAAAATATACGGTTCATTCGCGATTAACGAATCTTGGCGCAACGGAGTTGCGGGTGTCATCTAGTTACTCAATAAATTATGAAGTATTCTTAGCCGTGATAGTTTTCCTTTTACCATATTATATTTTTTTAAAGATTTACAATTTTGTCGGCATCAATAATATGCGCATAATATGCCAAATTACGACTTTAAACATTAAAGGTCCTGTAATTTCTGAGCATAACCGCGGACAGACAGACGGACAGACCGAAGCTATAAATTTCCTGTTGACTACGAAAACCCTAAAAAGTTACAAAATGCAAAAGATCAGATATAGAGATTTTTTAAGCATTTACTTAGTACAAAAAATGTACCAAGTGCCGTTTTCAAGAATTTAATAAAAAATCGGCCAAGTGAGAGTCGGACTCGCGCACGAAGGGTTCCGTACCGTTATAGAGCAAAAACATGGCAAAATTGTGTTTTTTGTATGGGAGCCCACATTAAATATTTATTTTATTAAAATTTGATCATTATTTATTAAAGAACACATATAATTCAGGATTATGTGAAAATTTCAAGTGCCTACCTCTTGCCATTATTGATATCGAGCAAAAAAGGCAAAAAAAATAATGTTTGTTGTACGGGCGCCCCCCTTAAATATTTATTTTATTTTATTTTTAGTATTTGTTGTTATAGCGGCAACAGAAATACATAATCTGTGAAATTTCAACTCTCTAGCTATTACCGTTCTTGAGTTAGAGCCTGGAGACAGACGGACAGACGGACAGTCTCAGTAATAGGGTCCCGTTTTTACCCTTTGGGTACGGAACCCTAAATATCACGTCTTCGAATAAAATTATAGCATATTAAGTTTATTCTTCGACATTAACAATGTTAAATAATCGGCCAAGTGCGAGTCGGACTCGCGCACGAAGGGTTCCGTACCGTTATAGAGTAAAAATAGGCCAAAAATTGTGTATTTTGTATGGGAGCCCCCCTATTTATTTTATTTAAATTTTATTATTAATAATTATTAAAGTACAAATACAATTAAGTATTTTGAGAAAATTTCAAAATTGAATGTCGAATATTTTTGATTAGAGTTAAAACGTATTTAAGATACAAGTTGTGGGTAGATTAAAAAAATTCTCAGCTTGTCTGTCTATCTGTCTGTCCGTCCGTCTGTCCATCCGTCCGTCCGTCCGTCCGTCTGAGCCGATTTTGCTGAAATTTCTTATGGAGATACTATTAGTCCTGGGAAAGGACATATTATGATATTTTTTTATCCCGGAAAAACATACGGTTCCCGCGCGATAAACGAGCTTTGGCGCAACAGAGTTACTGGCGTTATTTAGTGTAATTACTAATTATTATTATATTATGTCAGTCAAATTTTGTTATTTAGTTCAGTCCGTCCGCCCGCCCGCTCGTTTCTATGATTTTTTTTGCCTGCCTACCTGCCAGTCCGTCCGTCCGTCTGTTCCTATGAAAATGTTTTGTACTAGATAGTAAAACAAATAATTCTGTTTGGGACTTTTCCATCCACAAATATTCGTTGACTAAATGACTAGGCTATCAGTGTCGCAGCTGCTATGCAATATCCTCATTTATCGCACGTAACAATGCGTGCTTCTTTTCTCTTACGCTTCCTAACCTCACCTGATGGCAACCCCAGTTTGCGGCTATCGTGCAACTGGCAACCATGGATATTCATGTACAAAATGCATAAAACTTTAATTTTGTATCAAAATGAAACAAAAAAAATCGATGCTTCAATTTTGACGAAGAACTATGTCTGTTTACGGGCTGGCAACCCTAGGTTGCGGCCGACTTAGAGCTGGCAACCATTTATACCTTATTTTGTCACGTCATTTTCTTTCAAATGATGTAAAATTTATTGAAAAAAAATATACATGCAAATTATGCATTTATCTCATGAACATTGAACTTAATTAGAGGTACTTGCGGCTACTTTTGACAAGGCAACCCAACAATAATCCATTCCATACGTTCTAAAGATTACTTTAAAATATATTTCATCGAAAAAAACGATTCATGCAGGATTTTACGGTCGGATCCCATACTATTGCGTTTACATAATTAAAGGTTTCATAAATATGCCATTTAGATGCATTGTGTAGTCGGACGCGTGTATTTACTACAAACAAGGGATGAAGACACGGATGGCTAAATCACAGAATAGGTACATATTGGTACCCTCCCCCCCGGCTTCCTCCTTGTCACAGTCACAGATGGTCACATTTGTGAGACCCTCCCCTTCAGTGTGACGATACAAATTGTCAATTTTACATCTTAAAATTAAAACTGCCTCAATATTTTAAAGGCTATTCAACTTATTAAATTTCAAATGTGACGTCACACAACTTACAACCCCTCCCCCCTCCTTGTCACACCATGTCACACTTCGTCGACCCCCTACCTTTTAGGTGTGACATACCTACTTTATGGATGGCCCCTTAGCTCTCTCGCCGCGTATAGTATGCTTGTTACAGACTACAAACTAACCTTACCTTTAACATCAATCAGCTTGTACAGCTTCTGCGTGCATGTCCCCGCCTGCTTCTTGACGCCGCTGGTGACATTGCTCTCCGTATTACCCATGTCCGCAGGTCAAAACAAATGAGGGAACAGGGAAGGAGTTCAAACAATATCGACTAAACTACGTTGCTAGGGTTGGCACACGAGTATTTATTATTGTTTTTTTCTCGCATTTTTTGTTTTTCTTTTTACTCAACAGTATGATTCTCTATGTCTGCTTTAAAATTCAATTATCTTTATCAAAAGCTTACTTGTTTACCAGTAAAATAACGTAAGAGTAGCACAGTCTAAAGAGGCTCCTTGCGAGAATTTTAAAGCAAAGTATCGACAAAGCTTTGTTGCTATGTTACTAGAATACGGATACCATACGGTTGCTAAAAACTACAGTACATTAATAGTTTCCTTAAATCAACTAATAATAGTAAACACATATTTTGCCAATAAGATTTAACAATAAGACTGTTCTTAAAGGCTGAAAGATACAGAAAATTAGAGATGGACCAAATATACGTCATGACGATGATGACACTATAGTCATTATTGTGTTATCAACTAATATGCGCAGATAAAAGATATAATATCGTGAGAAGCGAAGGTAATCTCACTATCTCGAAAACTGTAAATTGATTCAGTTCGAACCAAACATTATTGAAATAAGTTGTAAGAACGGCGTTTGGTCCGCCAAAATACGTGAATAATTCTGCTAATATATGAGTGTACATTAAAAATGTTAATCTTTTTTGTGGGTTTAAAAGTGCATTAGTTTAAAATCAAGATGAAATTCTGGTGAGTGGTTACTTTAAATAAATTCTTATTTATTTTATGTTTTTGTGCAATAATTATTGTAGGTGTAGTTATAATTCTTATGATACGGAAAATATACCTAAACATTCAGTAGATTGTTGACAAAAATAGGATCCATGAGGTACAAAAAAAAATTAAATGTTATTATACACTTTATTTCGTCTTATTCAAATAATCACAGTCAGCAGTTATATACTATCAATATTTTTAATGATTCGTACGGACTTCTTATTTTACTTTGATTTAGAAATAATACATTTCGTGTAATGACATTTAAAAATACATAATAAATAACATAACTACATTTCTATTGGTTTAAACACTATCTAAATTCTAAACTATTTACAAACAAAAAAAAAATTCAATATTACCATCTTTTTCTATCTCCATCTCTTTCTACCCTCATCCGAATATTCTATAGAACCAGTTTTTCTGTGTAGTACAAGTGGGTGGGTCGTCAGTGACGATGTCAGGGTCCGCGTACTCCACGGGCGTGGTGTGATGATGGAGAGCATTGGAGGTGCGGTTGAGAGTGAAACCATTCATTAGGTCCATGAGTAGATCCTTCCGGGGGTGACGACGCTCGTATTCTGAAGCTGTAAGAAATATAACCTTTTTCAATAATGCTTTGTATGGCAAAATTAAAAAAAATAAAATGGTGTCAAGGTAAACTAAAAAAAAATTAGCTTCTAAATTCTGCTACATTTATTAAAATTAACCTAACCTAAAAATTAACTTCTGGCGAAGGAACAATACATACTATACTTGTGTGTCCTGTGACTTAAATAATCTTCATAAAAAAATAATCTAAATAGGTAGATACAGTCGTATAAGCGTTAAGAGATATTAGCAGACAAACCGACAAATTTCGCATTTAGGTATCTATAATAATATTAGTAAACTATAAGGAAGAATGTGATTAAAATATTGAAAAATAATTATCAAAATTACGTATTAAAGAAAATGCGACAACCCTAATAATGTTTACAATTCTCTCTCGTTCAGGATTACTTTCAAATGGAATAAGATTATTCCATTTCCACAATGAGATGTTTTTACTTGCGGTAGTCTTTTTTTAATGTTGAAGATTGTTTCATATTTTGCCTTTCAAGTTAATCCTGTTATTACACTCCATCACGAATATTCATCAGGGTGAGCGAAGCGAGCCCACAACCTTTACATTTTGTGGTACACTTTACGGAAAAACTATCACGAAAACTATAACAATAAAAATTACATACAAATCAATAGGTGATTTGTGCTTTAACATAGTAATTTTTATTTATATGTAGATGTATTATCATCAGTCAGCCAAGGTGTGACGACGCGAGCCCTCACAAAGCTCGGCTTTTAGCTAGTTTTATTTATATCATAATACACAGAATATTACAATTTTACACCCTTTCGCGTAACGATTAAAATGAAAAAAAAATTTGCTCATAATTTAGAGATCCTATTACTCCATTGAGACAAAGTTCTGATACGATCACCCCTGATGACGACAGGATATTGTCAGTTGCGAACTTAGAATTGCCCCCCCTTCCACCATTTAAGCCTAGGGTAACCTCATTAATTCGGCGATATCTTTAAGCCCGTGGTATATCCAATCTTTCCGGCCCATTCGAGCCGAAGCATGCCACATATACAACCCCATCCATATATTTAGTACCCACGGCAGTAGGGCGCGGCAGAGGTGGTGAGTACGAAAACGCGCCGCGCGTCTTTTGCCAGTTGCGATCTTAGCCTATCTCACTTACGCCCGTATTTTTGGTCAGTACTCAAGATGCATCTCGGTCTCAAGATACGGTTCAGGCTCTGTGATTGGTTGGCTGTCAAAATTTATACCAATCACAGAGCCGAACCGCGTCTTGAGACCGGGTCGCATCTTAAGTACTGACCAAAAATACGGGCCTTAGAATATACTTATAGTCTTCCATATTGATCCGTTCTACATATATATCTCCTATGTACCTATCGATAGTACTTACGGCAATAGGGCTCGGTGGATGTGATAAGCACGAAAGCGATCCTAGTCTCTCCCCTTTAACGGCCGTTCCCAATATTTGATCTATCTCTGGTTTTGCCCTACTAGAGATAGGAATAGCTCTCATTAGACATTAGAGACATATATTTTATGTCAATTCAATGTTAGCTGCGATCGGTCGTATGTCAAACAGGAGATAGATTGAATATTGGGAACGGCCGTTAGACTTCGGAATACCGCAGTCACGATATTATCTTTAAGACTTTCCATATTAATCTGGTCGAGCCTACCTATTTATGCCGAACTATGTGACATATTATATATACCACTCGTAACTGTGGTCTGTGGTACCTACATTAAGCCTCGGGCTAAAAGACCACTTTTGGAAAATTGGAACGAAGTTTCTTATCGCGCGTTACGAAATTGGGCTAGACGGAAAAAATTAAGACCAAAAGTTGTAACAACACTTTGCTATAGTAGTGTTAAGAGTAATCCGTGCGGCGTGCGCGTGTTTCTCTGTCTGTCTCTCTCTCTATCTCTCTCTCTCTCATAGAAAGCTTCTTCGTTCCATCCGGGTGTCCCTTGACACCTCTCAAGTTTTTTTTGTATAATTTTGAGGCTGTCCATATTGATCTGGTCAAGTCGGCCCATTAGTTTTGAAGCAAGCACATGGTACTCACGGCAGTATGGCGCGGCGGAGGTGGTGAGCACGAAGTACGCGCCGCGCGCCTTCGGCAGCCGCTCGCCGCCCGCCGCGCGTATACCCATCTCCGAGCAAGATGTCCGACGGTCGCATGTTGCTGATATGCTTGAGTTCACGCTGGAAATGACAACAAAAATGTTAATAAAAACTTGGTCCTGGGCCCTTCACATTTTCACAGTGCGCAACTCGACTCGGATTTGGAAACTTTGTCGCGCGATATCCAATAAACGCTCGCCACGCCAAGCATTGAACATGAATCATGAATCAACCTGCTAACAGCTAATAAAAATGGCATTTTTAGGGCTCCGTACCCAAAGGGTAAAAACGGGACCCTATTACTGAGACTTCGATGTATGTCCGTCTGTCCGTCTGTCTCCAGGCTGTAACTCAAGAAGCGCAATAGCTAGACTTCTGAAATTTTCACAGATTGTGTATTTCTGTTGCCGCTATAACAATAAATACTAAAAATAAAATAAATATTTAAGGGGGGCTCCCATACAACAAACGTGATTTTTTTGCCTTTTTTGCTCGTAATCAATAATGGTAGCAGCTAGGCACTTGAAATACTCACAATATTCTTAATTATATTTGTACTTTAATAATTAATAAAAAAATTAAAATAAAGTAAATATTTAAGGGGGGCTCCCCATACAAAAAACACAATTTTTTGCCAACTTTCGCTCAATAACGGTACGGAACCCATCGTGCGCGAGTCCGACTCGCACTTGGCCGATTTTTCATTAATCGACGAGTAGGAACGATATCCTCTAAGCAAAATAACGATTCTTCAAATTGTTGAGTAGTTTCAAATGACGTATAATATGTTGCCCACAGTGCCCACAGGCCAAAACGCATCCGTGGTCCAGTACTTTGAAGCCAAACCTTTGATTTAGAGGTCGTGGATTGAATACCCAGGTTGTAGAAATTTCCAAGTTCGGTCAGGACAACGCAGGGTAGCAATAAAAATTGTCCATGTGTCGAAATCGGCGTGTAACCAGGGTTCCCAACCGTCCGGTTTTCGACCGGGCTGTTGGGTTTTAGAAGAAATTGTTGGGGTCAGGTCACTCACTAACTTCAGACCGGACAAATCCGGATTCCGGTCACAATAAAAAATGTTACCGCGACATTGCTAATTCGCCGGCGACGCGGCGGCGCATGCAAGCATGCATGTCGATACATCTTTAATAAAACTTTCATTAGTACTTTTTTTTTTTTTCGATTTGACTATTTTTGTGACTAGATGAACAAACTGTTCTACAGTTCGGTGGGTGCAAAAAGTTTGTAATTTTTTCCTATGGCGCAATAAACTGTTTTAATTATTAATTATTATTATTTAATTTGTTGTCCGGTTATGGCGGCTGGAAAAGTTGGCAACCCTGCATGTAACGCGCATCTCTCGCCAGCCATTCCTTCATTATCTGCACCTACAGCACTTAACATATTAGAGGCTTACCCCTCATATGTGAGGTTCCACTGGTGCGCGCGGAAGGTGCAGTTGTTGTTGATGAGCGACTCCGTGAACAGCAGGTACGCGCGCCCGTGGCTGCAGATCGCCTGCTGCAGCTCTAAAAGTCATAGACGACGCATTTCAACAACTTGATAAGATAATAATAGAAACTATAAAGTAGTTAAGGCTTCTACCAAAATCAATATAAAAGAGCATGAATGATCCAAAAATTAACGTCCTTCCTAAGAAAAGAAACTAAAAGAATAAACGAAGACGTGAGTGGATGAACACGATAAGTAACATTTTGTAACATTTGTACATTTACTCATTTTTCCCCTTATAATTTGAACAAACCTTGTAACTTATCTACTTCATCATCTGGATAATATGTATATCTGGCTACACATAAAATGCACAGTTTTTTATTTCAAAACATTTTTCAAACCCTAAAGCCTTCATTTATGCAAAAAACGGATATTTTTTTTCTGTTAGTTATTGTGGATGACACGATAGACCCTAAGGCTACATAGCGGCACCTGGTAGCAAATAGAATTCAAACACCCTCATTGTCGTCGATAGATCAGAATTTAAAAATTACTTACTCGCAGGCGAAATGGGTAGAATCCTTGACCAGACGGAATTAGTGTCATTGAGACAGCCCGGCTGCTTCATACCGCCGTTAGGGTAGAAATCTGCGTGGCCTGAAATATAAACAACTAGCTATGCCCCGCGGTGTTACCCGCGGTTTAAATGATTTATAATTAAAGACTATGAAAAGTACCAATAATATGGTCAGAACGGGACGATACATGGTTCTATAATGGTTTATGGTAGTGATGATGATGATGATGAATGTAATTTGCAAAGTAGCATATCCCGAAACTCCCAAACTTGTATCTGTAGTCAGGAGTTCTCTCAGCACCTTCCGAACCATGGTATACCTTGGTGCAAAATCTTGCTTGTTGGTAGCATATGCTTAGAATATTGCTCACGAAACCGAAGTCACCACATGTTTCCATATAAATTTTGAGGAGTTCCCTCGATTTCTTATGGATCCCTTCATCATGTCACCACTTTTATGAATATGGTACCAAATTGGGATGATAACCTATACAACAAAAGAAAAAAATTGAAAATCGGTTCACAAACGGCGGAGTAATCGTTGAACATAAAAAAACGAATATAACACTTTGAAAGTCGGTTAAAATTGTAGCCTATGTGTTATTCTGATGTATAAGCTATATTATTGTAAAGTTTCATTAAAATCCGTTCAGTAGTTTTTGCGTGAAAGAGTAACAAACATCCATACATCCATACATCCAAACATTCGCCTTTATAATATTAGTAGGATGTCTTCAGAATTTCAATCATTGTATTATTTATAGACTGTTTTCTGTTGGAATTATGTTATTGCAGCTCTTATTATTGTCTCATTGCGTCGCGTCGTCATAAACTTTACTTAACTTCAAGAGTATAAGTACGTTAAACAAAAGTTCAACTTCCTTAAAATAGTGCATCAAGTTATCAGTAGGTAATAAAATTATTGGTTCACTCACCTTTTTATTCGTTTTAGGGATCCGTATCCAAAGGCTAAGTAAAAGGGTTCCATTTTTAAACGGAACCCTATTATCCGTTTTTAAACGGAACCCTATTACTAAGACATTGTCCGTCCGTCTTTCTGTTTTAACTGGTATGTCTGTCTGTCAACTTTTATGCGATTTAACTTACCAATAGGATCTGGCAGCCCGAAGCCAAGCCTCTGTAGCAATCTGCCGTTAGTGTGTATGACGTCCACAAAGTCAGCGTCGGTATCGTCCAGACGCTCCACGCGACTCGCGGTACGGAAGCACGGCTGGGCTGGGTCCAGGCCTGGAATAGATAATAATAACTAGAGATCGCCCAATGGTCGAAATTCGACTGCGCTGTGTTTCGCCGAGTGAGTGAGTTTACCGGAGGCCCAATCCCCAAGTGTAGTGAGGTGTAGAGTAGGGTAGTGGCGATCCGTGGCCGAGTGTGCTGTGGCCTTTATACAGCCCACACATGAAACTGTGTTGCCAACACATAATTAAACTATATAATACGTATAATAATTAGGATATCGCGAGTCGGAGACCGCGCGTCTGGCCGCAGCCGCCTCATTACAACATACAACATAATATAACGTGGGCATCATCATATTATCATCATCATCAACCAGTCATTTGTGGCAACGCAAGTGTAGAGTGAGGTACCCTACTCTACACCCTATTCCCTTTCCTACCCTCCCCTATTACCCTATTCCCTCTTAAAAGGCCGGCAACGCACTTGCAGCTCTTCTGATGCTGCGAGTGTCCATGGGCAACGGAAGTTGCTTTCCATCAGGTGACCCGTTTGCTCGTTTGCCCCCTTATTTCATAAAAAAAAAAGACAGACAAACAATTTCGCATGTAGGATATTGGTATGGTTCAGTGGTCGATGGCCAGGTTGTTTTTGATGCACCATTGAAACTGAAATACGACATTTGAAATATCTATTTCTCATTTTTTTGCGTTTTATCAATAGTATATTTTTTTATCTATTTAGCTTCAACCTTTTTAATAATTATTATAATTATTGTATGTAGACCATTTATTAAGTATTATCTCCTATCTCATATCCTGTAACTGTATTATAAATTGTTTTACTGCCCGCTATTATAAAAATATTTCATTAGCAAAAGCAATCGTAATTAAATAGAACCACTCTGTGCATCCAAAATTTCGAGACAAGGCGAAAGGTTAGATCTTAGATAATATGATGAGAGCACAATTAGTCAAAATAGAGTAGGACATATCGATGGCCCAAAGGTTTGAAGAATGTGGCGGGCAGCACATCCGGTAACCTAACACCGCGGGTGTTGGTACTCGTTGGAACACCTACGTTCAACAGTGAACATAGGCTGATGATAATGAAGTTGTAGCTCTTTGAAAGTAATAAGCTGTTTGATTCTTTCTTTTAGCAACATTGAACTCAGGCAATGTTTTCTAAGCTTCAAACAAAGAACCAATGAACAAAATCCCAAGTTAAATTCTCAGGAACTACAATGGGAAAACTTGTTTTCAAGCAAAAGTTCTAAGGACAATGTAATCCAAAACAGTTCCGAGGACACTACTCACCACAAAATAAATGAGAGGTGATGACGCATTCCGCGGTTAGCCTTCCCAGCTACACAACTTCTGATTTTCCATTAGAGTCCTTATATCATTAACATAAGAGCTATATCAGAGGTAAAATAAGACTGAACGCACCGAACCTCTGTACAGATCTGGCAATTCGCGACGTTCCTAGTATTGTGACGGATTAACCCTGTGTAGTGGGTAGTGGGTACGCGGCAATCACAGTGACCTTATTTGAAGACAAAAAGAAAGCAAAATGGCTGTACGTACGTAGGTAATACGTAGAATTGGGAAAAAATAATGTATGTTGCTAGTATTATGTTGTGACTTGTGATAGGTAAGACACGTCACAATTAGTCACAAGGCACTTGTCCCACCAACGCGACGGCGAGAAAACGACTAACTATCGGCTATTTTCTCGCTCAAGAAACGTATAATAGATATAAATTCCGTGTAAACAAAAGAGATGCAATATACAAACAGTTGGTCGCTGACTGTTCACACTGCCGGCGAGCACTCGCTTCACTAGTTTGACGCTGAGCGACAAGAGCTACGAAAGATAACATTGGCTCAGCGATACTCGCCAAGCGATTAGAACTCATGCCGAGAGAGCAACCAGTGGTCATTTCTCTACAGTGCGTATCTGAAAGTACACGTATAAGTCGACTGCCGCGAGCGAGTAATGCGAGTAATCGCTCGCCTGACTCACTCGCTTATAGACGAGCTACACAAACTACGCACTCGCTCCCCGCGTCTCGCTAACTCGTTTCTAGTTCTAGCTCTACTCGTTACTCGTTAATCGTTGCCGGTGAGACAACTGCCTTAGGCTTTCAGAAAGCTCTAAGTACCTTCAGATACTTTTACACTTCTTTAAGGGTGCAGACATAAATCCTTATTTCTTTACTTCTTCTACTTAGCTACAAATATTTGAATTTTACCTTTCATAGAATGTTATGTTATTTCGTCCTTGTCTCATAAGGTCACTGACCTCCATTATACAAGTACGCTGGTCTAATGATATCCTTTGAAATGACAGCTATTTTTTGTGCCTATTTGAAGCGGAATCAGCTCCCCCAATGTGAGTGATAGGAACTAAATTTGACGTAAAAATGACGTTTGAAAGTCGCCATATTGGCGCTGATAGCAGTAGTGGGAGTATTTGGAACTAATACTAGTGATGACAACCAATAACGATTAAGCAGCCATTTGCAAGTTACGTCAAATTTAGTTCTCTTCCCTCTGACTGAGGGCGTTGATTCCGCTTCAAATAGGCACAAAAAAAAGTGGGTATCATAGGTCCAGCGTACCTGTATAATGGAGGTCAGTGCATAAGGTAGTGAAATCTGCATGCCCATAGATTTAAGAGATAAAATGACAGACTATGTCATTCTAAAGGATACAGAGGTCTGCAGGTTGCCACTTTGTCTATACCTTTATAGAAAGAAACCCTTTCTCTGGTGCTCTTATAAAGGTCTGCTATTTGATTTCTTAGCTCGCTCTGGTAAAATCAGATTATAACTTTCCAATGTGTCAGGATGTGTGTAACATCAATCAAAGTATCGTCTAGCATTATGTCAAGTCACTCGGAGCAATATTAATCTGTATTAGCAGCCCCAGGTGGATTAACCACCATTAGAGATAATTACAAACTACCCCTTACACGCCGAGTAACATTTAGGTAAATTAATAATGATGAAATTAGGCCCAGTTTGACGCTTTAGGGCTGCCGCTAGCTAAGTAATGATCATGTTAGTAGGTATAGTAAGTAATGATGAGATTTTACACTCTTAATGGATTTGTTTGGAGGAAATGAGATGGGGCGAAACGCAATTTGACGATGCAACATTCAAATGTCGAATAACGTGATGCCGGTTGACCTTTTGAATGTTGTGTTGCATTGCTGCGACGCGGGTCCTCTTGTTATGGTGTGAACACTATTTAAAGCCTTTTTAATTAAAATTTTATCCTTAGGTTAGACCTATACGTAGGGCAATATAAATAATTTGCACAAAATAACATGCCTATTAAGGGTATTTTCGGACCCATTTATACCAAGCACGCTTGCTTATAATATTTGTATTAAGACACAACTCACGAAAAATAAAAAATATAAATTAAACGTTTATAAAATCCATAACTACAAATTGAAAACAACTGCAACAACTTTAGATATCAGGATAAAACAAAACACGCAGCTGTGAAAGTTTGTATGCGGTTGATATAGAGGAAAACGTCGCGTCGTGTCCCGACTACCGTATTGACGCTGAGTTTACGTCTGGACTGGTTGCCAACTTCGGCATCTAGTTACAAATAAAAAAAATAAAAAATAGTGAAATGGAAAAGTTATTTCAGTAGAAACTGCATATTTTACAGGCAGACGCACATCTCATATAATATAGGTACGTTTTGCATAGAAACACGATAGACGATAGTTGCTATAAAACCGACTTCCAAGGTAAAAACAATAGTAATTTTCTAAAATGAACTAAAAAGTATTAAATAATTCTTATTCTGTACTCAGTATTTCTGTTCTCAATCTTCATTATTTTGAAGTCGGTACCAGCTAAGGTCGCCAGGTCTATGAGAGAATATAACAGCAATTTATAGGACTGGTACCGACTTCAAAATTATGAAGATTGAGAACAGAAATACTGAGTACAGAATAAGAATTATTTAATACTTTTTAGTTTATTTTAGAAAATTACTATT
This sequence comes from Cyaniris semiargus, assembly GCA_905187585.1. Taxonomy (NCBI): domain Eukaryota; kingdom Metazoa; phylum Arthropoda; class Insecta; order Lepidoptera; family Lycaenidae; genus Cyaniris; species Cyaniris semiargus. The sequence continues at coordinate 5,717,483 of LR994554.1, read as the reverse complement.
GTTTTTACCTTGGAAGTCGGTTTTAATTTTTTGTTTAATAATGATAATTTTACTCTTTTTAGTTATTCTTAAGGTTTTCTACGCAGTTTTGGCGTTTTTATCAACATCATTGTCAGTACATACCTCATGAACCCCGTGATCAAATTTCCAATCGGTTCACAAACGGTGGAGTACAGGAGTCATCGTTGAATATACATAAAAAAAAATATCAAAGCACGCTAGCCCCGCCTACACACCCCGCTATCCTCCAATCGTAATATAATGATTCCATGAATAGTGCCCCCGAGAATTGTTTTGCGCTGCAGCTAATAGTGAACAATATCGCGTAACAACGGTTCCCGAATTATAGCACGAAAGTAAAGGTCGTAAGTTCCAAAAATGTTTTTGATGATTACTTAAAAATTAAATACAATACTAATATTTCCTTTAGCCATTATTTTATAACGTGTGTAATTGTAGTAGTACAAGTTATTTAATGATAGTAACTCAATAAGTATAACATATATTTGTTGAAAAGCCCAGAAAGATTCATAATTTCGAAAAATATAACTACATCGAGTCAAAATATGTGAATCGTGTTTTCCGTTAGGCAAATATCAGATAAATATACCTACAATGATTAAATAAATCTCAATTTCATTTAAGTCAATCATCTTCCGGGATCGTAATACTTATTAGAAAACACAGCAAAATTTGGCAGCCCGGTCTTAAAAAGACATTTAGGAAACTCTCGCCGAAAAAACTATAGAAAAAAAATTCGACCTATTTAACACATTGTTTGAAATTTTCTATTGTATTTACAATCCAAAACAAATTATTCAAGCCTGGATTGCCGCCGGAAGCGTATCGATTTCCAATGTTTAAAATAATTCTAAGATCACGGTTTGTATCCCAATTCCCAATCTTATCCTGAGATTGTTGGTACAACCTTAAAATCGCTCAGTGAAACTGGAGTAAGCACTTTCTCCAATACAATATCCATACGAATATTATAAATGCGAAAGTGTGTCTGTCCATCTGTTACCTCTTCACGCTTAAACCACGAACCAATTTTGCTGAAATTTGGTGTGGAGATATTTTAAGTCCCGGAAAAGGACATAGGATACTTTTTATCCCGGAAAAATGTACGCGTCCCGCGCGAAAAACGCATTTTGGCACAACGGAGTTGCGGTCGTCATCTCGTGTACTAATAAGGTACAGCTAGCAGCTAGCTTCCAACAAAGTGTCACTAACGCACTGTTCTTATACCCATCTCTTCACTGATCTACGAATACCAAGTACCCGTGCGTGCGCTCGCCCTGCTCACTCCTTGCTCCTCCAAAGAGATTAAAAAATCGAACATTATTCTTCCATGTTATTTTTTGCCGAGCGATCTTTAAGTTAAGCACGGTATTTACATTGTCCTACCTGTAATTCGTCCTACAGTCCCGATGTGGTAGGAGACGTAGGACACGATGTGTGCGCCCAGGCTGTGTCCCACGAAGTGGAACTTCTTCACGCTGGCACCCGTCGCTTTCATCAGCTGCTTCATGAATCTGCACAAGACATAGCAGATATTAGCTTAAAAATGTGCAATTTAGAAACAAACCATCAAAAATGCATACTAATATTATAAATTGCGAAGGTGTGTCTGTCTATTACCTCTTCACGCCCAAACCGCTGAACCGATTAAGCTGAAAATTGGTATGGAGATACTTTGCAAACGAATTTTCGCGCAATGAAGTTGTGGACGGCAATCTAGTGCTTTTAATAAGTGGTTTTAGGGTGAAGCCAAACGTGCGTAATTTTGTGAATTGAAACTGAATGCAGCTGACTCACGACTCACAAAATTACGCTTGTTTGGCCTCACCCTTATAATAAGAAAATAGCAGGAGATATAGAATAATTACCCCACGACATCGCATCCGACTCGTCTGGTGTTGGCGACGGCGTGCCAATACTTCCACGTGTTGCCGCCGCCGCGCCGCTCCAGCCCACCGCGATCACGTTCAAGTCGCTCTAATAGCAGGAGACATAGAATACATACCCCACGACATCGGATCCGACTCGTCTGATGTTGGCGACGGCGCGCCAGTACTTCTACGTGTTGCCGCCGCCGCTCCAGCCCACCGCGATCACGCGTTCACGTCGCTCTAATAGCAGGAGACATAGAACAAATACCCCACGACATCGGATCCGACTCGTCTGGTGTTGGCGACGGCGCGACAGTACTTCCACGTGTTGGCGACGGCGCGCCAGTACTTCCACGTGTTGCCGCCGCCGCTCCAGCCCACCGCGATCACGTTCACGTCGCTATAATAGCAGGAGATATAAAATACATACCCCACGACATCGGATCCGACTCGTCTGGTGTTGGCGACGGCGCGCCAGTACTTCCACGTGTTGCCGCCGCCGCTCCAGTCTACCGCGATCACGTTCACGTCGCTCTGTTCAAACATACATTTTCTGTCAAACTCTTCGTCAAATTCAAGTTACTTCATCATTAAATGTCTTGGAGCGCGACTGCAGACGCCGTTTTTAATTTTTTTTGACAGGATTTATTATCTTTTCAAGAGCGTTCTCGATTGTTTTACTTTTTGAAGTTAGCCAATCTAAAGAACTATTAGATAGGATATATTAAACTCTTTACTCTTTTCAAAAAAACTCCGAAGACAATACACATAGGCAGGTGCTGTAGCTACTGTTATAAAACGAAACCTAAACCAAAATCGCAAAAGGTAATACTTACCTATTTATTTATATCAAGATAACATAATTTTTTCTCACAAATTAAAGTCAGGGTAATTACAATATTAATGGACTTCTGTGCAGTTTTGCTGTGAATAAGGCTTAAAGATATCACAGAACAAACAGGTTAGTACTTCCTTGCCAATAAAAATGAGTTTTGTTACCATTATATTATCTTTATGCCAGCATAAGGATAATGGTAACAAAACTCCTTTGGATAAAGTTAAGGAAGTCGTTCACATAATAAGTAACAAACCGGCAATAACATATTTTGAATCCTATTGGGAATTACCATTTACCGGAGACAGAGCAAAATATTTGTCAATAATAGCTTATTACTCGCTTACCTGAATCTAGAAATATTATTTAATTTAGGCTCGTTTCTATTAAATCTAGTTAAACAATAACTTTATACAAACATAATAATAAGGGCCTGTTTCACCACTTCCTGATAAGTGCCGGATAGGCTATCCACCACTTAACTTGACAGATGTAGTATGGAGAATCTGTCAAAAAAGTTGTGGATAGCCTATCTGGCACTTTATCAGGAAGTGGTGAAACAGGCCCTTAATCTATTTTGCACAAATTGATAAGGCAGCACGTGTTTCTTTTATGGTAGGCAGAAATGTAATAAGCCGCGCTTACCACTTTCATTCTGATAGTCTATTATATCCAAGTTTTACTCTTAACAAAATCTTGAGCCTACTGCCATTTCACAATTATTTGCTATCTCCTGTAGTTTTGGATTTCAGCTACCATGTTTACTCATACTTTTCATAACTCTCCCTTGTATTCCCCGTGAATTCCCTCCGAATCTTCCTGAATCCCCTGAATTTTCTACTACTATACTACTCACCCATTCTAAGAAGGCGTCCGTCATCTGAGCGACCCAGGAGGCGTTGCTGTGGCTCATGAAGCCGTGGACGATCATCACCGTGCGCCGATCAGGGTCGAAGTCCACCCACTCCAGGCCGAACTGTTTCCCGGGATACACCTACGAGAATGTATACCTACAGTAAGAACGAGGCCACACATCTGAACACAAAAAATCTGGGTAACCGGCAGGGTGATTATGTATCTTGGGACGGCTATTGTGATCTAACTTAGACCATACTCAGTGAGAGATACAATTCTATCCATACTAATATTATAAACGCGAAAGTGTGTCTGTCTGTCTGTCTGCCTATCTGTCTGTCTGTTACCTCTACACGCCCAAGCCGCTGGACCAATTTTCTGAAATTTGGTACCTATGGAGATACTTTGAGTCCCGGGAAAGGACGCCCATAGGATAGTTTTTGTTCCGGAAAAATGTACGGTTCCCCCGCGATAAACGAATTTTGGCGCAACGGAGTTGCGGCGTCATCTAGTAAAGGCATAAATTGTCAGCGGACACTTCTAAAGATATTTAGAAAAGAGAGTAATGCAGCAGCTGCCAGTTGCGATAAATGATGATAAAACTGAGTGCGCGGAAATGTCTTTACGCCAAAAACAAAGCGAGGTGTAAAAGCATACTACCAGAGTACCCAAACCACTTTTTCTCGAAACGTTTCGACTTTCCTCCATTCTTTTATCTCTGTGGAATTAATAGATATCCCCTATTTACGTAACTACAATAATTCTATTTCATTTCTTTCATCATGTGCTAAGTAGGCACACAGAATTAAGATTAATTTAATAATGTTATGGTATGAAGATAATTAGATGTAAATAGAAATAAATTATCTCGACACGTCATCCTCTGTTATGGTTGTGAACATATCTAAGTTCAAGGTGGTTCAACAATGCTGTACGACGTACGTGCATAATAATGATAACACAATGCATACAAATCATTTTAGTTCACGTTTGCGCTATCTTTGCACAAATTCAAATTTAATAGACTGAGAGCGAGTGTTCGGCAGTCTTACAGTAAAGTAGCAAAATCTATATTAATGCCAGTTATACTGTGTGATGTGTCATCTGGCGTTAATGCAATGGGCATCCACTAAATTGAGAGAGTGCAGGAACCCTCGTTGGGAACACTCGCTCTTAGACTATAAATAAGACTTTACCTACTATTTGTTTACTTTTTTATCGTAATTTTAGTTATTTTTTTACGGCATTAATTACTTTTTTGCGGTCAACGTATACTTTTTTGATAAAAACACAGTAGTCATTTACCGGCCTGAAATAGACAGACACAGTTTCACCACAATAATATGAGTGTAGATAACTTAAAATTCAAACCTGCACTCTATTCCTCTGGTTCCTCGATGAGAAGTAGAAGTGTGTGTTGACATCGATGGATGAGTCTGGTCGTGTGTTGAACAAGCTCCACAGCCGCTTCGTGAGCGGGCCCAGACCGAAGCAGTCCACTGACTCCGGCACTGGCAGTTCTGTGGTCTGCTCCTATGAAACGTTACAATTTTAAAATTTAAAAAGGTTTTTTTTTTTTAATTTATCATCTTTTGAGGCTTGAAGCAAAGGAATAGTACCAATGCGACGTTCATTTAGAAATATATTTTTCTAACCTTTTATGACAGTAAAGCTATTTTACACCAGTGGGGCTAAAGTTTATCTTCGATTTAATATCACGCTGTCTATCTGACTACCTTTGTAATAATTATGATATAGAAGTACTATTTTATTTATAAATAACCTTGCTCATATACTAATGCAAAGGGATTCTAACCAATGTCAAAGTTATTATTTATCCTGTACCATTTTCATGGCCCATTTAAGAAAGCCCAATAGTTACTTAGGCACGTCACATTAACCTTGAAAATAAAAATACCCAACATTTTCCTCAACACCTAAATACAGATTGTCTAACTTTAATTCAACTTAATAACGAAACGCATTGTACGGATGGAAACGATGAAAATTAAAAAGAACATGCGAAAAACCTTCTCCGCTAACTTTTTTCATTAAAAAACATTAACACAGTTTAAAGTTTATTATTAAAGCAACATTGACCGTTACTATGTTTTCATCGATATAATATTATTATTACGCTTATCACACAATAATTTTAAATTATTATTATACTTATAATGTCATCAACCCGTATTACGTATCCGGGTGTAGACCGTAGCTACAATGTCGTAGCCCGTAGCCCGTAGCCCGTAACCCGGCGTAGCCCGTAACCCGTAGCTTTTCCCTCAAGCTGAGGTCATATTCGTTATGGTGTTTTTGTGGTTGGTTACCTTACCACTGTTGATCCTGGCGTCGCAGGAGTTGCAATGGTGGCCAAATTGCCCGTTTTAAAAGACAACGGTTCTAAAGTGTATGTAAAAAATACTAGAAGTAGCACAGGCTTACCTCAGGACTAGCAGAGTCATCCGTATCGGTGGTGGTGCCGAATCTTGTCGCTGTATCATTCTTAAAGTTCAAAAACGTGTGCAGATCCTCTGGACTTATGTGGTTTTCCACTGCAACAATAAGACAGTGTTAGAAACAAAAGTTCTGCGGTTAGCTTAATAGCTATTTTGGACAAGATGACAGGAGTTGTTTGCTGTACCCCGTAATATCCTTCTGTCCCATTTAAGTATTCTGAGCAATGGAATAAAAAACTTTCAGCGTACAGGGTAGAAGTCGCGTTCGAGAAATTATTTCTTTTTACGCTACTGCACCAAAAAGAAGATCATCATCTATTGTGAGTTATTTGTCTCTCTCTGCAACTATAATTCTGGGTTTTTTATTTTTTATTTTTATTTTATAGAATTTGGGGCCAACACAATCACTTCCATATACCTACGTAGAAAGCCACGGCCAGAACTATGACAGAGTTCACACTCCAACAAACGTATGACGCCCACTTTTTCACCATATTTATAAAAAAAAATCCTTATTCCACAATTAAACAATAAAACGATATGTTACTTGTACGAATTGGCGACATTTGACAGTGAATCACATTAATAAGCCTACTGACCACTAATGAGTTAGCATTAACCTGGATTTGTATTACTGGTTCAAGGACGCAGACTCATTCGAGATAAGCCAAGGAAAATTTGGGGATTTGGGAAAATTGTGAAAGCGATGCATGTTGATCATATTTATTTGTATTCTACTAGATGACGCCCGCGACTCTGTTGTGCCAAAATTCGTTTATCTCTCGGGAACCGTACATTTTTCCGGGATAAAAGTTAAGTATACTATGTCCTTTCCCAGGACTTATAGTATCTCCATACCATATTTGAGAAAAATCGGTTCAGCGGTGTAGGCGTGAAGAGGTATAGACAGACAGACACACTTTCGCATTTATGATATTAGTATGGATTTGGCTTTACTAAGATGCAATGATTATAAAGAAATAGAATGCATAAAGCCTCCAGAGGTCTTAGCTTAGCTTAACTTATGGATCACACACCTTAAGGAGTGAATGAGAGCTACAAAGAAAGTGGGTGTAGTTTCATTGTGGTTTCAAAAACCTTAATAATAAAAAACCGCGACCCAATAATGGAACCTAGTTGGTTGGTCATAGATTGATGTGTGTGTGTGTGTGTGTGTGTAAACTGTAAATTAATGCGTAAGAAACTGTTAAATCCACAGTAATCCTTAGGGATTAGATAAATGCGAAAGTGCATCTACCTGTTACCTCTTTACGCTTTTTGCTGAACCGATTTAAATAAAATTGGGTAGAATAGAATCACGTAGGTTACACGATCAATCTGTCGTCATCAATTTGGCGTCAATCTGAGATTGACGCCAGATTGATGGTTATAAAAAGTACATATTAAAAAAATGATCACTCCATCAATCCGTGGGTAAGACGATCAGTTTTGCGTCAATCTTTACCAGATTGATGTAGAAACTGATTGTGTAACATACGTAAATAGAATAGAAAAATCTTCATTTGTACAACTTAAAACTGGGTATGGAAAAGGACAATGCGTGAAATCCCGAGAAAAGACATAAGTACGATAGTGTTTATCTCAGAAAACTGTTTTCTATTTTTCTATGCGATAAACTAATCTCGGCTCAACTGGAACATTCTTATAAAAATTAATAAGATAACATTAATTGGAATTAGGGCAAAATTAATTAATTCTATTGACTTCTTAGAAAGGCTTAACATTATGCTATAATTAATCACCATCACGCTATCTATTGACCTTGCGATACTGTGTCAATAGGGCAAACGTTTCCAAGACAACTTCTAAGTTCTAACATCCCTCATAGGCTCAATAGACTCTATAGGCTATAGGCAGTATGCCGCGATTCTCGAAGAGCTTCGAAAGCAAGCGTTCGTAATCGTTTAAACAAGGAACATAATATAATAATTATTGTTAACTATGCTATGTCTTATGCAGAGAATCCATGGTGGATTTGAGTTACAAATTAGGTCGGTGAACTGTTTTAATTCATCAAGCCCCATATGGTCACCGGCGTCCGAGACACAATAGAATATCTATTGTGTCTCGTTTTCCTACGATCGACGGGTTAAATCGTAGAAGTCTTACTTTGTGGAATACCGCGGATTTTACTGTATAAATATTAATTTGTAACTAATATTAATTAGTAATTTTTTTAATTCGAATGGATTAAGCTAGCAAGCTGGCACAGCTGGCAGTGCCAAATCAAGGAATTGCTTGACACGATTCCGTGCTCCCAGATTACTATGATAAAGTTTAACAATAAAGGATTAAAATATTGTATTGTGACGAACATGGATACCAATAATTACATAATATTAATATACGCTTGCACATATTGTCGTAGAAACTGTATAACGTTTCTAAAAGTAGGTAGTATTGGTCAAAGATATTAATTAAATTAGTATCGACGCAGACGACTTCAAGAAATTCAATAAGATTATTAGAAAATATAAAAATATAAAAAATCATATTAAAGGTATTGTAAAATAAAAACCGGCCAAGTGCGTGTCGGGCCACGCGCAATATCGGATTTCGTAGTACCGCTAGTTTTTGATAATTTTTGTTGTACGGTCAATTGTACACTAATAACGTGTTCACTACTAACAACATCATCTCAGTTCCGTTCAAAGGAATTTAAACGAAAAGTTCCTTTATACTTCGCCGAATACATTTTTTTTAGTTAATCGAGCGCTATTACTCAATTACTTATGAAGTCTTCTTAGCCGTGATAGTTTTCCTTTTAAATTCAGCATATTTCCTACTCCCGTGAATTTTTTCATATAATTCCAGAAGCAAACGTTTAGCTGGTAGAAGGGGGGAAAACACTGGACTCTAACGATTTTTTGCACTTTAAAACTTCATATTTCACAAATGGATCCCTAAATCGTAAAATGGTCAATAAATACTCATAATATTTTTTAAAAACCTATCCAACGACACCCCACACGGTGCGGTGGGCACGAAAAAAATATTATCCCCGCTTGATGTGTAGGTGGGTACCATAAAAAAAAAATTTTTTTTTAAAGATTTTATAAGTAAATATACCAACTTGTCGGCATCATTAATATGTGCATTCATGCCGAATTACAGCTTTGTAGGTCCTATATTCTCTGAGCAAAACCGCGGACAGACAGACGGACAGACGGACAGACAGACAGACAGACAGACAGACAGACAGACAGACAGACGGACAGACGGACGGACAGACCGAAACTATAAGTGTCTAAACACACTACATCGCCGAATTTCCGCGGCGGAAGTTGGGCTTGATTCCGCCTGCAATGTATTTTAAATTACCGATGACACACCATGCCGAAATTCCGTCGCGTTATATTGTATGCGTTTGACATTGCTGACGTAATCAAGCCGAACTTCCGCCGCGGAAATTCGGCATAGTGTATTTAGACACTAAGGGTTCCTTGTTGATTACGGAATCCTAAAAACCGTGTGTCGGGGGTCTCACAAAGTGTGATGATCTCTCGCACTTTCTGAGTTTCTGTCTAACGTCTTTTTAACATAATATTATTAATTATTAATGTTAATAAAATATTATGTATATACATATTTTATTAAACTTACCAATTAGAAAATATTATGACTATAATGTGATAATGATCATTATTACTACATGATTGATACAGTGGCCTAGTAGATTCTCCTCAGAGAACAAGAGTTTTGGTAGAACCATTCACCATTGATCTAGAAAGCAAACCTACATACACGTATCTACCTAATTATCTATAAAATATGATTAAAATAGGTTTTGGTACTTACATTCATCAGTTGTGACCCAATTTCTATAGGCAGCTGTATTGTAGAAACTCAAATAGTTCAATGCTAATAAGCAACAAATTAAAATATTCATATTTCAATCACAAACCTCTCCGCTTTTGAAAAGTTTTAAATAAAGAACACGAAATAAATTTTAAATTTTAAATAACGAACTTTATGCTACACGTAACACGGCGGACCGACTGCAGACTGTAAAAATATCGTTACTTTTTTATTTTATAGCCCTATAAATAATTTACTTTTCGCAAGTTACTTTTATTCGTGAAAAACATTTAAATAGCAGAATACGAGCTTTTGTTTACAACAACTCGGTATGACTGAACGCCAGGAAGTGCCGGCTACTTTTATAAATGATAAAGGTATGAACGTTGTTTATATAATAAAATTATACCTACCTTCAGATAACTGGACAGAGTGGATGTCCCCTGAGGTTGTATAATTATTATGAACTCGAAATGCCACCGTTTCGTTCGCTACGCGTTGCGTGAAACGTGGGTTTTTATAATTATTTTATGCAGGTTATTCCACCTGTGCTTCACAATAAAGTTTAAGTTAAAGTAATTATAATATGTGGGTTTTCACATGCTTTTAACTGGTTTTCATTAATACTGTTTAATTGTTAGCTAAAATCATCTCAGTAAAGTCTAAAGCGAATGTTTAAAAACTGGCCACGCGCAATATAGGGTTCCGTAGTAGCTCGTAATAACGTGTTTTACACTACTGACAACATCATCTCAGTTACGTTCAAAGGAATGGCAAAATGAATGGAAGAAGTGGCCGCCACAAAGGAAGATCTTCCGACCGAGCGAGGTGGTATGCTCGGTCAGGCCGAAGCCCACGTGACACATTTCAGCTGTCGTATATATACCGACGCGCAACTTCGATAGCGCGATGCAGGAATGTTAGGCGAATTGTGGGTACCGCCACATGTTGAAGTTCAAACGAAAAGTTCCTTTATACTTCTCCGAATACATTTTTAGGGTTCCGTACCCAAAGGGTAAAAACGGGACCCTATTACTAAGACTTCGATGTCTGTCCGTCTGTCCGTCTGTCCGTCTGTCCGTCTGTCCGTCTGTCCGTCTGTCTGTCACAAGGCTGTAACTCAAGAACCGCTATAGCTAGACTTCTGAAATTTTCACAGATTGTGTATGTGTTGCCGCTATAACAACAAATACTAAAAATAAAATAAATTAAATATTTAAGAGGGGCTCTCATACAACAAACGTGATTTTTTTGCTATTTTTTGCTCTTAATCAATAACGGCAACACATAGGCAATTGAAATGTTCTCAAAATACTTAATTGTATTTGTACTTTAATAATTAATTATAAAATTTAAATAAATTAAATAATTGAGGGGGCTCCCATACAAAAAATTCAATTTTTAGCCTATTTTTGCTCTGTAGTGGTACGGAACCCTTCGTGCGCGAGTACAACTCGCACTTGGCCGATTTTTATTTAGTTGATCGACTATTACTCAATAACTTATGAAGTCTTCTTAGCTGTGATAGTTTTCCTTTTAAAGAGCATGGGACATTTTAGTATGAAGGCGGGACCGGGTATACTGCTTGACAAAGAAGAGTCTGACGCGGTGACAGCTGGAACTAAGAGTTTTTGTTTATGACAACACTACATTACTTGTCAACTCTAGTATATTGTTACGTGCTAGGGTTCGATGGATTTGGAGAAAAAAGACTTTACTAGCACTAAGTCTCACACAACTAAGCACTAGATCCAAATCACTAAGCACTATCACTATCCTAGGTCGTAGCCAAGTTGTAGGTTCACAGTGGTTCACTCACTATTGATCACTTGTTTTCGCTCCGAAGTCGCCTCGAGGATCGCTCAGATAAAACTGAATTGCCGGTCCGTCTACCTGCGGCTATTTATATGGCGAGACGAATTCCAGAAAGTTCCCTCGCCCGATTCACGTAAACAAGTAAACAAGTGTGGGAACTTTCTAGAAAATACGCGTAAGTAAACATACACCTAACGCCATCTAGTATTAAGTAGGGGATTTATGTTTTCTGTGTTTCCCAGATCAGTTTCGCCGGTTTGACGCTAGATGGCACTACGTGTCCATATCTGTGATAATATATTGTGTCAAAAGCGAAGCGTAGGGTTGCCTGTATTTAAAGAAAAGCACCCTCATTTAATCCACACTCTTCTTTGCCAAGCTGTACCTACAAATTCGTGATAAACAAAAAAAGTCATTTTGGCGGTAGTAGGAGTCCTTAACTTAAAATACGGTCCCATCCTGAAGAAAGCATGAAACTTGGCATGAATGTAGCTGTCATGTATGTGCTTCAATCACTGACCTCCATTACACAAGTACGCTGGACTAATGATACCCTTTGAAATGACAGCTATTTTTTGTGCCTATTTGAAGCGGAATCAGCTGCCCCGATGGGAGGGATAGGAACTAAATTTGACCATTGACCAAATATATTTGTCTATGATTTGACGTAAAAATGGCGTTTGAAAGTCGCCATATTGGCGCTGATAGCAGTAGTGGGAGTATTTGGAACTAATACTAGTGATGACAACCAATAACGATTAAGCGGCCATTTGCAAGTTACGTCAAATTTAGTTCTCTTCCCGCTCACTGGGGGCGCTGATTTCGCTTCAAATAGGCACAAAAAAAAAAGTGGGTATCATAGGTCCAGCGTACTTGTATAATGGAGGTCAGTGGCTTCAATGTAGATATGGAAGCACGTCCAGAAATAATGTTTTTTTTTTCTTGGTCCATTTATAGGAAAACGACAAGAGTGGTGATAAAATAGGCTACAAAAGTTAGATACCTTGTACATTGAGCTAAAAAATGACACCTATTTCATAATCGTAGAGGCATTACCTCCAGAGTTACAGCTTACCGCGTCTGACTCAAGTACTCGTTTTTTTACCTTTTTACAATTTCTTAGATTTAGAGCTAAGGGTTTCAAGAAATTTATTAAAAATACAGTGAAAATTATGTAGTTGTCATATATGTGCTTTAATGTGGATATAGAAGCATGTCGATAAATTATTTTTTTCCCCCATTCCCGATAAGACTGTGGAGTTTACTCTTCAGAGAACAAATCATCGTCGATAAATTACCTACAAAATGATACTACAATAGTGGTAAGATTAATATATTTCTGTTTACAGACACCAACGTATTATGAAATTGTAAAAACAGGCTAACTTTTTTTTTCTTGCTCCATTTATATGAAAACGACAAGAGTGGTGATAAAATAGGCTAAAAAAGTTAGATACCTTATATATTGAGCTACAAAATGACACCTATTTCATAGTCGTAGAGGCATTACTCCAGAGTTACAGCTTACCGCGTCTGACTCGAAGTACTCGTTTTTAAAAATGATATTAGAAACCTCAATATGATTTTTGGAGACCTATCCATAGATACCCCACACGCATAGGTTAGATGAAAAAAAAAATTATTCAGTTGTACCTATGGGGACACCTAAAATTTTTAATAATTTTTCCATTATTGTATCAAAATCTTAATGCGGTTCACAGACTACATCTACTTACCAAATGTCAATAGTATAGCTCTTATAGTTTCGGAGAAAAGTGGCTGTGACATACGGACGGACAGACAGACAGACATGACGAATCTATAAGGGTTCTGTTTTTTGCCATTTGGCTACGGAACCCTAAAAAGAGTACTTGAGTCAGACGCGGTAAGCTGTAACTCGGAAGTAATGCCTCTACGACTACGAAATAGGTGTCATTTTGTAGCTCAATGTTATACGGTATCTAATTTCATTAGCCTATTTTATCACCACTCTTGTCGTTTTCCTATAAATGGAGCAAGAAAAAAAAAGTTAGCCTGTTTTTACAATTTCATAATACGTTGGTGTCTGTAAACAGAAATATATTAATCTTACCACTATATAATGTAGTATCGTTTTGTAGGTAATTTATCGACGATAATTTTTTCTCTGAAGAGTAAACTCCTCAGTCTTATCGTTTTCGTAGAAAATTCGAAAAACCGGAATGAGGGAGATAAAAAGGGGGGGAGGGGGGAAAACATTATTTATGGACGTGCTTCCATATCTACATTGAAGCACATACATGACAGCTACATTCATGCTAAGTTTCATGCTTTCTTCAGGATGGTACTATAAAATTGATTTTTGTTAGGACAAGGAGCCGTACTAATTGGCTCAATGCACTCCTTCACCATATAAACTATAATAACTGTGCAAAATTTCAATCACTGCATTTTCGTCAACTAAAGGGATCCAAAGTTTTATATAGAGTTTTATATATTATATAGATTTTGTAAATATTTCAAGTGCCTACCTGTTGCCCTTATTAAATACAAGCAAAAAGGCCAAAAAATCACGTTTGTTGTATGGGAGCCCCACTGAAATATTAACTTTATTATGTTTTTATTATTTGTTGTTATAGCGGCAACATACATACATAATATTATTATGTGAAAATTTTAGAAGTCTAGCTATAGTGTAGTTCTTAAGATACAGCCCGGAGACAGACAGACAGACAGACGGACGGACGGACAGACATCGCAGTCTCAGTAATAGGGTCCTGTTTTTACTTCTTAGGTACGGAACCCTAAATAATAACTGTACTTTTTTAAAAAGATAAAACCGACTTCAAAATTGTACGTAATTGAGAATTAAAAGTCCCTATCTCCAAAACTACTGAACCGATTTTGATGAAACTTGCACTATTCCCTAAGTTGACCAGTACCTAGTACAACAAAAAAAGAATTACCGAAATCGGAATGGTAGTTCCAGAGATATGCGAACACAAACATAAAAACATACATACATACATACACTTTTGAAATTTGGCACATTTGTTCAGACGCTGATATAAACTAACATATTCGAAAATTTGGCAGTTCTGGAAATATTATAGGTCTACCAGAATCTGATGGCAATTTTTGACAGCAGATTTTCATAAAATATCCTTAATCATTGGATAAATTTTTATATTTGCATGTTTAACACACAGAATCAGCCCCTATAAGAAAAAAAAAGGATCAAAATGTTTTATTCCAATTACCCCGGTATTGCTAGAGTCAATTTACTTTCTCACTTTTTGCCATCAGATTCTGGTAGACCCACTGACCTCCATTATACATACTTGTATAATGGAGGTCAGTGGGTAGACCTATACATACATACGCGTCGAATTGATAACCTCCTTTTTTGAAGTCGGTTAAAAAAGGGAGAAGCTAAGACGGAAACAAAATTAACAAAAAACAATTATAACGAAACATAAAGGATGATAGCTTCGCGCAAATTGTGACGGAGCGGGCCGCATTTTTTAATTTTCATGCAAGTTTAATGACAGAGTGCGTGATTGGTAATTATGATATTAAATATCACTAAAACTTGTTTGAAAAATGCGGCCCGCGCCACTGCACCCCGTCACAATCAGTGCAAATCATTATAATTATTAATATCACCGGGGCAGAGCAGGAAGGTCATTAGGCTTACAATCTATTATCTATACATACGGGCCCTACTGCTCGCCAGGATTTATTATGTACCTAGCCAAATTCGAACAATGTCCAAAACTCTTTATTGTTTCATTGCATTTCATTGTGGATCCTGGATCCACTCCGTACCTACCTATACCACCTTGGGTGGGCTAGGCATTGGCTAGACATACATTCTACAATATATTTTTATGTTTATAAATTACACAAAAATACTATTCATTTGCTATTCATATTCTGTGTCAAAAACCCATGTCAAAAACATTTATTTAAGGTCTACCAGACATGGCAAAAAGTGAGAAAATAAATTGACTCTAGCAGTACCGGGGTAATGGGTTGTTTTCACTGACCTACATTATGTATAATGGAGGTCAGTGGTTGTTTTCTTTCTTTTTTTTATCTCCACCAGACGGCGCGGCGCGACGATAGACACTTCTAGATTTTCTATTCGTTCCCCACCGATCTGAAATTGTCTGCAGGTTGGCATCACTGACTATATATGGGTTGTGT
The DNA here is from genome assembly GCA_905187585.1 of Cyaniris semiargus. Classification (NCBI taxonomy): domain Eukaryota; kingdom Metazoa; phylum Arthropoda; class Insecta; order Lepidoptera; family Lycaenidae; genus Cyaniris; species Cyaniris semiargus. Next base: position 5,701,620 of record LR994554.1, on the reverse strand, counting down.
TTCTAAAAAATCTCAGTGTCCTGTCAAGTGTGACATAAATCAAAATATCTTAAACCTAGTTTCCGTTAGCATAATATTAACATAAAACTGTATGTATTTATATATTTCCATATATTACTATGTTTTTTTGCTTCGTCCCTCTAGTTTAAATTTCACGAAGAACACGCCTAAGCGATTAGGCCAGTATATTGGTAACAGTTTAGGAACACGCTGACATAATATAATACTTGTCAAACTGAAAACTGACAACTGAAAGAGTTTTGGCGGGCATGTTACTTTGACACTTCTTCTACTTTTTATTGTTGGTGTGGTTTTTATTATTTTTTCCCAAATTGTGTTATTTGGGTTTTTGATGTTCATTATTGGTAAAATATTAGCCATTAAATATCCGTTATCTTGCACAAGTGCAGGTAAGATGTTGTCAAAACCAAAATGTATAATTCCTGTGACATTTGGTGTAAATAACGGTCAATAGGGCTATTTCTTCCGTGAGTTTTAACTAAAACATCGTTATAATAACTTTACTATCCTATTCGTTGAAATATTATTGCGTCTTTTTTAAATTGAAATGTATCAAGTTTTACATTCTTTTGCCCAGTTTTGTAGCAATTAATGTATTACCGATAGTTGTCTACCCATACGCCATCTATAGGTCTACCAGAATCTGATGGCAATTTTTGACAGCAGATTTTCAAAAAATATCCTTGATCATTGGATTAATTTTTATACTTGCATGTTTAACACACAGAATCAGCCGCTATAAGATGAAAAAAGGATCAAAATGTTTTATTCCAATTACCCCGGTATTGCTAGAGTCAATTTATTTTCTCACTTTTTGCCATCAGATTCTGGTAGACCTATAGTTACTAAAATGAAAACTGTTTGACCAATGAGGGTGTGTTTGACAATCAAATTAAAAAAATAATAAAATGCCTCATTGGAATAAAACATTTTGATCCTTTTTTTTTCTTATAGAGGCTGATTCTGTGTGTTAAACATGCAAATATATAAATTTATCCAATGATCAAGGATATTTTGTGAAAATTTGCTGTCAAAAGTTGCCATCAGATTCTGGTAGACCTATCGTTGGCATTTGGGTGATAACAAAAGTCAGATTCGAGTTTAGATTCGAGACTCAACCACTCAACCAAGACTCAACTCTCAAGGCACTCAAGACTCAAGAGTAGTTATGTCTACGGTATTATGCTCAAGAGTCGGGACTCGGGATTATTTTGACAAGTTTTGATTTTGAGCGATCCTACGGCCTACGAATAATAAAAACTTATAAGTTATAACAACTGTAGGAGCGATAACCCATTTCACCGTCTATGAAGTATGAACTGTGAACTCTATGAAGCCCTAATGTTTTTAGTTTTTACTAAAATTAAAAAAAAAATAGTAGGTACCATAGACGTTAAAATTATTTATAATCTGGCAATGTTTAACACCATAGAGTATAGAAGTTTGTGTTCTCGATTGTGATTGGTCCAAAAATATACCGTTGGAAAGTTGGAAAGAAATGCAACTGCCTTCATGTTCAAACGCTTGGGCTCCGGCCGTTGGAAATATTCGTTTTGTCAACAAAAATCATTACGGCGGTCACGTTATTGTTATTTAATTTTTCTTTAATTTATATTTTTAAGCCAGTTTATAATGACATCGATCAAAGAAGATGAAAAGAAAGAAATTCCGCAATTTATACACGATCCGCAAACAAATAGCACATATCAAAGACTGAGGTTCTTCGGCAAGGTGAGTAAATTTTGCTGTAATTTATAAACTTTCGAGTTAAATGAAATAAATCTTAATTATATTATGGTAATAGAATCCAGAAAATTACTTAAAATGAATTTTCGTTAGAAATATAAAATTGTAACGGACTAACCGTTCACACTAAAAACCAAATGTTGATGCGTGGTTGTCCGTCTTCATGCCTCTTTTGTTGTAAAATAGTTTCCTTGTCAAGTAATAGTACTTTAATCACAACATCGTATTTTGTTGTCTCTTTCACAAATTTAAAATTCTTAACTGTTTAATAATTTTAGGGTGGATTCGCAAAATGTTACGAAATACAAGATCTCGCCACAAACCAGATTTATGCTGGCAAAATAGTGTCCAAAACGCTTATGGTGAAATCCAGCCAGAAAGAGAAGATGGCTCAAGAGATCTCCATACATAGATCACTACAGCATGCTCATGTTGTTGGATTTCATGGTTTCTTTGAAGACTCATTGAACATTTACATTATTCTTGAGCTGTGCAAGAGACGGGTAAGTGATGAAAATGTACATGATCATATTCTTAGCCTTAAGATTTGTTCTACATTTTTTGTTGCAAGTAGTACTTTTTGTAGTCAGAAATTTGTAATGACTACACTTATTGACTTAGCACAGATTTTGACAGGAAATATAATAAAAACTTTCCATACCATACCTTGATTGAGTGTCTATTAAAGTGATAGTTAATATATTATGTTTCTTGAGTGCTGCCTTGTGTGTGTGGTTAACCCTTAACCACTGACGTGTATTTACTTGCATTAACGCTGACGTATGTCTCACGGACGTACGCTTGTTGTAAACAGCTCTAGGTCAATAATTATATACGAAAACTAGCTGTGCCCCGCGGTGTAAGTGATATATAATAAAAGACTATGAAAAGTACCCATAATAGGGTCAAAACAGGACAATACATGGTTCTATAATGGTTTATAGTAGTGATGATGATGATGATGAATGTAATTTGCATAGTAGCATATGCTTTCCGTTCTTAAAACAACGTCGAAACTCCCAAACTTGTATCTATAGAGTCAGGAGTTCTCTCAGCACCTTCCGAACCATGGTATACCTTGGTGCAAAATCTTGCTTGTTGGTAGCATATGCTTAAAATACTGCTCACGAAACTGAAGTCACCACATGTGTCCATATAAATTTTGAGGAGTTCCCTCGATTTCTTATGGATCCCGTCATCAGGTCACCACTTTTATGAACATGGGGATGATAACCTATACACCAAAATAAAAATTTTGAAAATCGGTTTACAAATGGCGGAGTAATCGTAAAATATAAAAAAAACGAACATAACACCTCCTCCATTTTGAAAGTCGCTTAAAATTGTAGCCTATGTGTTATTCTGATGTATAAGCTATATTATTGTAAAGTTTCATTAAAATCCGTTCTGTAGTTTTTGCGTGAAAGAGTAACAAACATCCATACATCCATACATACATACATCCAAACTTTCGCCTTTATAATATTTATTTATTTATTTATTTATTGATTATGATCTAGCAGCATTTAGCTGATATGACCATATCACACAGTGTTGTAATTCATACACTCGTTATTAATTTCTTTTGCAGGACTTATTTGTCATCAACCACTTGTTACCAATATTAGTAGGATAGTAGGATATAGTTGTTTTATTATATATCGTCACTTCAGTATAATTATATTGTACTAGTAAATATAATATTATGTCTGTTCTTATGTTTAATATTTATTGATATTTTGAACAAAAAGCTAATAAGAACCACCTGAAACAAAAATGCCTCTGTTATATTAGCTCAAAAATAATATAAAAAGGAATAAAACGCACTTTTTTATGGACTTGACACTTTTTGCAACATGGTATACAGATGTCATAGTTCCCTCAGCATGATTTCCAAAAGTTATATATTATTGTGCTTCCCTCTAAAATTCTGCTGAAGGAACATTGTCATCACTGTCTGATGAAATCAGAATGACAGATTTCAGACTCTGCGACCTCTTCAGTCTCTGGTGGCAGGATCTCATTTTCATTGACAAAAGAATCATCAGACTCCGTAAAAGTAAAACATTCCTTAACAAAATTCTCAAAATTTTAATCGTTTAGATTAATTATGCTCCACCTAATAAAAGTCTCGCCTTAAGAGTTAAAAAAAAGTTTATAATAAACTATTTTAATTCATCAAGCCTTATATGGTCACTGGTGACCGAGACACAATAGAATATTATTGTGTCTTGTTTTCCCACGATCGACGGGTTAAAGCTAAAAGAAATATAAATTCAAAAAGGAAAAACTTACACTATCACTGACAATACTTCTCCCAGACGTAACCTAGTGTATATTTACCTATTTGAGTTTCACCACACTTCTGGTCACCACCGCTGGTCACTTTACTGGTACCTAGGAAGGTACTGTAAAGGACAAGTTCATCCGATAAAGATTTTAAAAGATACTATCGTTTTTGCCGTGCGCCTACGTCTCTCAGACGTACGTCAGTGGTTAAGGGTTAATACTTCAATAATTATTATATTTTATTACAGTCTATGATGGAACTGCACAAGCGTAGAAAAGCAATTACAGAGCCGGAAACACGGTTCTACATGCACCAGATTTTGTTGGGAGTACAGTATCTGCATCGCAAGCGCATTATACATCGGGACCTGAAACTTGGCAATCTCTTCCTTGACGATGATCTGCATGTCAAGATTGGAGACTTTGGTCTTGCTACCAAACTTGAAGTAGAAGGTTAGTAGTTTGAATATCTAGCAGTTAGTTAAGACTACACTTTTTAACATAATTTGTGCTTATGGACAAATTATATTGAAAAATATGATAATGATGCAATGATGATGTGTAGAATTTTATTTAAATGAATTATATGATACTTTCAGGAGAGAAAAAGAAGACTCTTTGCGGCACCCCAAATTATATAGCACCAGAGATTTTGACTAAAAAAGGACACTCTTTTGAAGTAGATGTATGGAGTTTGGGATGCATCATGTACACATTGCTTATTGGCAAACCACCTTTTGAGACATCCACTCTGAGAGATACTTACAAAAGAATAAAGCAATGTGAATACAGGTAAAATATTATTGTTTCTAAAGCAGATTATTGCCCAGTTACTGAAGATTTACAAAACTTTAGAAGCCGGGCATCAGCCTGACTTGCATAAGATAGAGTTATGAGTTGTCATATTTATTGGCATATTTTATATTTAATAATAAAAGTTAATTGACTATGAAATATGACTTTTAATTTACAAAACAAGTTATAATTTTGACAAATGGAAAATGAATTGTATATTGTCTAGTGAGGGGGTAGACATTGCACTACAGATATGCTTTGGTGGGCCCTGGCATGCGATCGGTAGCAGATTTGCTCAGGCAGTTGTCGACGATAACACAGTCAATCAGCGTTACAGGTTAACAAATAATATGTCCGGTGACGGGTTAACTTGCAATCTTAGCATTTGTGGTAACTGTACTGCTTTTGTCAGATAATCAAATGTTTGTATGTTTGTTTATCAGTCCATGTCAATCATAATAATATTAGTTTACACTACTACAACAATATCACTGTCTTTGAAAATCACTTGTACCTATAATTAAAAAAAAAACAGTTGTCAGAGGTGCAACATTTTTGCTCCACAAAGGTAAAAGGCATCTATCATCTCTGTGTGTAAATATGGTTCTATAAGCTTGAGACTAAAATAAACTGTCTGCAGGATCCCCTCATCGCTGCGAAAGCCTGCAGCTTCAATGATAGTCCTGCAGCTGCAGTCTGACCCCTCACTCCGGCCGTCTGTTGACAAGCTCCTTCAACATGAGTTCTTCACATCGGGCATCATGCCTGCTGCCCTGCCGCTCTCTTGCCTCACCACCGCCCCACGTACCGACCAGCTGGAGGGTGTAACACTGAACAGACGTCCACTTAATGAAGTTAATGCTAATGGTAAGATATTTTCATTCAGCTTATTTTCTGTTAAAAAGAAAAGAGTTTACGTTTTTTATGTACCAAATAAATGAGACAAAGGCCTCAGCCTCGAATTTTGCGGGCAGCGGGGCGGGAGCGGTGGCGGCGGCGCGGGTAGCCGTCTAGTACGCCGCTCGCCGCGCCGCTACCTTCGAGGCCAGTTCCATATAAATCTATACATTGGAACGCGCCGCTCCCACGCCGTCGCCGCCCCGCTGCCCGCTGATTTCGAGGCAGAGGCCTTACTTTTCTTTATTTTTTGTTTGCAAATTGCAGTTCAGAATAAAACTTAAGAAGCATGTAGAAAAATGACAAATACAACAAAATTCACTGCATGCTCTCAATTGTTACATAGGTAATTTATAGATTACTAGTAATAATAAATATAATTTAAACTTACCTTGGCACAACTATGTAAACATTCCGAAAGTTTCATTCTAAACTAACTTCTTAATTTTTATTTAATTTTTTATATCCTTTAACTGTAAATAGAGCCTGACCTGTGTACTTGTTATATTTAAATTTCATAATATTATGATGGTTCAGGTAACATCATGGCAGTGGATTCGCCTGTGAAGCGCGCGCCGCCCGCCGAACTGCGCTCGGTGGAGCCCACGTCACACAAACAGAATCTCATAGCGCTGAGAGATCAACTTGCTACATTACTTACTAGCAAGGTATGTTAAAATTGCCCTCTGCAGTATTCATTTAATTATAAAGCTGGTAATATAGACTATCCTTGCAAGTTTAACTTTCGAGGTATTACAACCTGTCCTATTTATTATATGAAGAATTCACTTCTTTATTTGAACCTAACGACGCGCTGCTACACAGAGAGACAACCAGTGAGCATGTCTTTTCTAGTGTCTGAAAAACATGCCATGCGCTGCCCTGCCCGTATTTGGTAGTGACTTGCGAACAGTTTGAATGTAACTGTAATAAAGATTTTAAAAATAATTTAATTTCTATACCAATATAAATTTGAACAGGGTTTGGGGACAGCCATTGTTTTAACCCTTTCTGAAGTGTTACCCAATAAATTAACCCTTGTTAATTTGAACCAACATGATACCCCTTAATAAAATGTTTTCACGGTGTTTTCACAAACACACTGGAATTTGAATTGTCGCTGCTTAAATATTTTTATTAGGGTAAATAGATAAATAACACAACAACCAATGAGTTTAATCCATACTAATATTATAAATGCGAAAGTGTCTGTCTGTTACCTCTTTACGCCCAAACCGCTGACCGATTTGGCTGAAATTTGCTATGGACATACTTTGAGACCTGGAAAAGGACATAGTAGATACTTTTTATCCTGGGAAAATGTACGGCCCCCGCGCGATAAACTAATGGAGTTTCGGGCGTCACCTAGTTTACTTATACAATCTCGTATTTTAAGACTTTCACAAAAATGTATTTCAGCTGAAATGCCGTCCGGAGTGCCTGAACGACGACATGAGCGACCCGGCCGCTCAGCCGCTGGTGTGGGTGGGCAAGTGGGTGGACTACAGCGACAAGTACGGCTTCGGCTACCAGCTGTGCGACGAGAGCGTCGGCGTCATGTTCAACGACACCACCAAGCTCATCATGTTGGCCAATGGAGTGTGAGTACATGGGTCACCGCTTGCGTAGATACGGGGAGCAATCTGGAAATTGATATCTCGCGCTGGAGACTGACCCTAGCGTCGTATGTATTATAATATAATATGTTAAAATTGAATTTTAATGCGTAATATTTACGACGCTAGGGACGCTAGGTATCTAACCCTGGAATCTGGATACAAGTGTTTAACTACCTGTAAGCATAAAGGCCGAGACCACTCATGACTTACCTTACCAAATATTAAAATTAATGTTGTATCAATACGAAATTTTTATCAAATTTTCACATTTATCAAATTTTTACGTGGGAGAGCCATGCTTCGGCACGAATGGGCCGGCTCGACCGGAGAAATACCACAAGCTCACAGAAAACCGGCGTGAAACAGCGCTTGCGCTGTGTTTCGCCGAGTGAGTGAGTTTACCGGAGGCCCAATCCCCTAACCTTTTCCCTTCCCTACCCTCCCCTATTCCCTTCCCTACCCTCCCCTATTCCCTTCCCTACCCTATTACCCTATTCCCTCTTAAAAGGCCGGCAACGCGCCTGCAGCTCTTCTGATGCTGCGAGTGTCCATGGGCGACGGAAGTTGCTTTCCATCAGGTGACCCGTTTGCTCGTTTGCCCCCTTATTTCATTAAAAAAAAATGAGCTGAAGTTAAATATTATCAGGTTTTTTGTAGGTGTTTTCCATATCGTAAGATACCACTCTCAGTGTTGTTTATAGTAGAAATTAGGACCGTTATACATGATTTAATTATTTAATAATCCTTTGTTTTTCAGAAACGTGCACTACATAAACAGACAAGGTCAAGAGCAGTATGTGACTATGCGGGAATACCCACAGGAGCTTGACAAGAAAATGAAACTATTGACATACTTTAGAAGATATATGACAGAACATCTTATGAAAGCTGGTATGTATTTTATGCAGATACATTGCGCATGACCTCCGAGGAATCGTGTGCTACAGAGTGACGTCCGAATGTCGCGAGAAGAAATGTTGTTAACATTTCTCCTGGCAATTAATAGTTACAATAATGTCAAATGCTTCTCTGCTAAATACACAGATGTTTTGTTTCAAAACAAAGGCAAAGAGAATGTATCAACATTCCCAAGAAAAGCAATGGAATTTTTTGTTTGGAACTATGCTAACTCTCCTTTTTTATCAAAGAAACTTTTTTTAATCCTTCAAACTTATATCGCAAGGAAGTCTGTCTTATCATGCCACCTCAATAATAAGTTAATAGTCTACACTAATATTATAAAGAGGAAAACTTTGTTTGTTTGTTTGTTCAATTGTAATGAATAGGCTCAAAAACTACTGGACCGATTTTAAAAATTCTTTCACCATTCGAAAGCTACATTATCCACGAGTAACATAGGATAAATTTTATTTTGGAAAAAAATAGGGTTCCGTAAGATATTTGGGTTTTTCGGACACAAGGTGTAAAAATCAACCAGAAAAGTTACTTATTTTGCATACGCTGCCTAAACTATAAAAGATAGAACCATTAAATGTTATAATTAATTGTAGATCTTATAAATATCTACAAAAAAGTCAGCGACACACTATACCTATCTATGTCGAGTGAGGCACAACAACAATTTTTTTATTTAAAAATCTTGATTTTTTTTTTGGACTTCATTTAAACGCGTTTATTTTACTCATGCTATTAATCCTTATCAAAATAAATTATTTCATTACTAAGCACAGTTTATGTAGATAATATTTGGTCTTTGAATGATTAAAAGGACGTTTGATTTTGAAGTTATGGCGAAATTAAAATATTACGATTTCTACTGCACGGCCCGTTGCGAAGTGGGCGTCACCAAGGCGGGGGTGCGCGTGCGGGAGGGAGTTTAGATCTATTAGTAAATGATGATTTAAATAATACTTAATCATTCACTAAATCCAAATAATATATAATACTCAAAGGTGTCTGATTGACATAGTGATCTATCAACGCACAGCCCAAACCACTGGACGGATCGGGCTGAAATTTGGCATGCAGGTAGATGTTATGATGTAGGCATCCGCTAAGAAAGGATTTTGATCAATTCTACCCCCAAGGGATAAAATAGAGGATATACCGATCGGGCTGAGACTTTGATACCTAAATAATAATAATACTTCTTAACGCGAGCGAAGCCGCGGGCAAAAGCTAGTAAAGAATAAAATAATATTTGAATTTCAGGCGCCTCAGTCCCGGTGCGTGAGAGTGACGGACTATCGCGTTTGCCGCATCTGCACCAGTGGTTCCGGACGACGCTGGCGGTTATCATGTACCTCACTAATGGAACACTACAGGTAATATTCTAGACTTATATTTACTGTACTTGTAGTAGTTGGCATGTGTTTTGGTTTAGGCAAATTTTCCGTTAACGAAAAGTTACAACAGCTTTATTAAGGCCCATATTTACTTTGATTAGTGCGAGTGCAGGTGATTAGTGATTAAGAGAAAATAAAGGACTTGCACTAATCAGTTGCAGTCCACACTTGCTGTCTCTTGCTAATCACCTGCACTAACCACCTGAACCTGATCACTGATCAAAGTAAATACAGGCCGTAAGATTTAGTTACAACTTACAAATGCCTGTTGTTGACATAATAATGTTTCTCGGCATTCGCAATTTTGCGATGCAATTCGTTTTTTAATGCAAATAGAATGTTCGTAAAATTATAGTTTTCAAGTAGATGAATTTACTGCTTTTATTTTTCTATTCCTTTTGCTCAATATTTATTCTTTATTTCTAGATAAACTTCCAAGACCACACGAAAATAATACTCTGTCCCCTTATGCAAGCGGTGACTTACATAGACGTCGACAAGAACTTCAGAACATTCCGTTTCAGTACAATAGAGGAGCACGGCTGTGATAAGAAACTGTACACTAACCTCACATACGCACTAGAGAAACTAAACAGTGTATTAGCTAATAAAATGTGCTAGTCGACTGTTCTAGGCACCGCGGGAATACATGAATGTTAAATGAATTAATTTCTACATTGAATAGGAATGATAGTGTAGTTAAAACTATATAAAACAACTAGAGATGTTTCTTCTGGGACTTAATAATCATAGCCATGAGATTTTGACTATGATAAATTAACCAACATTGGACATTTCTTATCTTAGAATGAGCTCTTCAATATAATCTCTCTTAATATAAATTAGCTATAATAATAATCAATTCACAAGTCTTGTCTTTTAGTTTTCACTGTTAAGATAACATAAAACCTGTAGACCCATCCAAAGTCACCCATTGACATTACATTATGTGGGAGTTTTGGCAAATCTTTAGACTTCCCTTTCCAGACTTAAAATGAACTCCAAGTTTAACCAAATAAGTTTGAGACTGGGATGGAATAAGTTAAAACAAAAATTCATATTATTATGTTAACTCTTAAGGGCGCGTTCAGACGTGCACGTTTTCATCTCGCGTGTTTTCCCAAACGCTACAGCAGAAAACACGCACGTCTTAACGCGCCTATTTAGTGTTGGACGTATGTTAAATTTACCATTAGGATTTCGCACCACGACTGAGCAGCCAGGTGTTAGCAGTTTTAATTGTAGTTTTGAACTTTTTATTTTGTATGTTATAACTTTTATAATAATTATTTCCGTGCTTCAGTTGCATCGGAATTTGATTCCCTACCACACTTTCAACGTCTGTGCATCAAGGCCGTCCCCCTACGGAGATGCCGTAATTTACCGCTTTTTAGAGCTTTAACTCATAATTTGAATGAAAACTACAAAAATATAATAAAAATACAGCAATAATCTTCAGCATATTAACATTCCTTTCACCATTATTAATTTACTATTTTTGTTCATTATACCTTTCAAAATAATACAAATTTATTAAAATTCAAGCGTACTTTCAGCATCTCCCTAGTATTTACAAATTACTTTTATTTGAAACACACGGCAATTGATAGACAATTTCATTTGCTACATATTTGCCGTTTGAATTTTTTATGTCCATTTTGAACTAAGATAAGTAAAAAAAATAGGGTTTTCGTGCGATCTCGGCAACGCGGCAAATGTATGGTCAAGGTCGTTTGCTCGGGGGACGGCCTTAAACATAATATCTCTTTACAACTTAGTTCTTTTATACCAAAGGTTTTTTCCTTAGCCTTTCCTTGTCTTCAGTTGATACATAAAATGATCTACATAGATCTCTGCCTTAATAATTATTTTAAGCCATTTGCACTGTGTCATAATAATTTGTACAACATTTAATATAATTAAAAAAATAGTTTTAGAAGTGCCTTACACAAAAATATGAATGATTATTTTTTGTTTTTTTTTTCACTGTACTCTCATTTAAGACAGTATTATTATTGGTTCGATGCTCTTGAAGCACTAATATTTGTAAACTTTGGAGTTGTGTTACATCACACACAATTTGACAATAAAGTTTTTAGTAATAAAAAGTGTTTTCAGTCCGTGACTTTGCAATATTTGTTGCTAGATAATAATATTTAAAGAGAAGAGAACATAGGTGAGATTCAAAGTGTCGGCCGGAAAATTCTGTATACATTCGGTCAGCCATCCTGCAGGCAGCTAAACAACTAGATGATGCCCGTAACTCCGTTGCGCGAAAACTGGTTGATTGCGCAGGAACCCGTACATTTTTCCGGGATAAAAAGTATCCTATGTCCTTTCCCGGGACTCAAAATACATGTATCCATATCAAATTTCAGCGGTTCAGCGGTTTGGGCGTGAAAAGGTAACAGACAGACACACACTTTCGCATTTATAATATTAGTATGGATAGAAATATCTACACTATATTTGTCCTTGTCTGATAGGTTGGAAGTCTAGCTTAAAAATTGTACAGCACTAAGTTACTACATATTTTTTTTTACCAAAGTGGGTAATGCAATAGAATAAACTAGACAATAATGTGAAAAAATATAACACAACATGGTATAAATTACATTTAATTCTAATTTGTAATAAATAATTATAGTTCGGAATGAATTATTTGTTGATGTGGTAACGCTTCACTGGGGTGTACAAAGAGCCCTTCCTTGGCCTGCCAGTCTGTGTATGCGCCATATTGTGAGTTCACTCCTACAATCTCACCCTGTCCACTGATTGGCCTTCCAAAAGTTCTTCCTGATCCAGCCAAATACCTAAAAATATAGTTTGTTATTCATCAATCAACTTAACTAGAAACACTGTTGCTTAAAAGTTATTACTTGTGCTATGTGTACAATATTATTAAAATATTAGGTAGGAGGTAAAGAAAATTTCGTCGTTGCGCTTGCCGAAACCTCTGTGTACTTATTTAGTCAAGTTTTCAGGGGTAGACAATAAACTATTTTATTTAATAAATTGATGGACTTATCAATACATTTAAAAATGCAGTTTGGTTGGAAAAATATTTATGTATGAACTAAGACTTAAGCGGGGGAGGGGGGGGGGGGGGGGGGGTGTTCGGTTAACCCTCGGTGGGATGCGGCATACTAGAGGCCAAACCTCTAAAAAACACATACGAGGTTTTGACAAGCGCACTAACGATTTGTGGTGTTGAGGGAAATGTAAGTAGCTAGAGGCCCAACAAAAGAACAAACCAATAGGCCTACTTCAAACAAACTGACGAATTGGCGCAGGGGCACCGGCTGATGTCACACTATGTCATATAAATTTCAAGAACACTTCTTAGTCGGGCTATTAGTTCATTCTGTCTATTGTGCTTTAACCCGTCGATTGTGGAAAAACGAGACACAATAGCTTATCTATTGTTATGGCGGCCGCATGTGGCCGCTTGGGGCTTGATGAATTAAGGTAGAGAAGGGGTGACCACCCAAGATTTTGGGATAGATTTAGCAATAAATAATAAAATCTTAAATACATACGCAGCTGTATCCACATGTCTCAATTTAACTGGAGTGTCCCTTCTCCAGTAATCATTGTTGCAGACCACTGTCCAGTTGTCTCCGCTGTCCCCCTCACCATCTTCATCACCATAACAAGAAACTTCTTGATTAGCAGAAAGTGGTGATGAGAAATAGTGGGAGTGGAGGTTCTTCTTTGTAGAAATATGTTGGAGACGGATATTTGTATTGCATTTGATTGGTGCTCTAAAACAATGTGAAACGTACAAGAACCGTGTCATAATAGCTTTGCAATTAAAACCTCAATCGTGGGAATCGCAGACACAATAGATTTTCAATTGTTATGCCACAGCCGGGTGCCACTTGGGGATTGATGGGTTAAACCCATAAATAAAGAATATTAAAAAATTAAATGTACAAGAATTTACACAAAAACAATTCTTTAATTATTATGTAAGTAATAAACAAAGTGCTATTTGAAATATAGAATATACTAAAATCAAGACCACTAATTTCTTTAATAACAACAAATTTTCAATAGCATATAATTACTACCAATACAAGGTTATAAAATATGAACAGTACACACCCCCTTTTACAGGATTCTCCCATAGCCGGTCGAATTAGCCAATGGCTATTATAGTCGTCAGAAACATCCACCGCAGTGACTGACTGTTGACCAGACCCAGAACCATACTTCACGTCGTGTGAATGAAGCCGCAGCCTCAGATCAGCATTCATCAACTTCAAAATTGTACCACATGTTACAAATTCTGCTTTGGACGCTGGAAGTAGTTTTAAGCTTTATTATTAAGTTATAAAGGTAATAAATACCCACCGATAATATAAGGCCACGTAATTGCAAAGCAAAACACGATAAGCTTCGCGGCCCATCGACCGACAAAGTAAAAATAATCAATGAAAAAGTGCGTACCTTCAGAAACTTGTGCGATCCATAGAAAGATAATAAAGGGAGAAATAACGTTCATAAGGCTTTTCAAATTTTTAAAGTCCATTTTTGGAGATATTTGTATTTTGAACGGTATGATTCGGAAATGAAATTTTGATCGTAATTTGACTTTTTTTTTTTTTTTTTTTTTTATGGCATGCACCTAGTACATTGCCAATGACGAACGGGAAAAACAATGATAAAATATTAAATTAGTACGAATATCGAGGAATTTGGAATAAGGAATTCAGGACAGGATCAGGAAAAAATATATATTTACAAAAGACTATAAAAATACAATAATCAGATCTCAATATTATTAAGTAATATAAAATCAGCTAATATTTTATAAATAATATATTTTCTAGAATACAATAAACAAATTATAGAAGTAGGGAAAGGGATTTTGTTCATTAATAATGAATCGAGGAAATGGGAGCGGTTGTAAAGGGGACAAGTGAAGAATATATGGTTGATATCCCCAACCTCAGCACCACAGGCACAAGAGGGGCTGTTAATTATATTAAGTCTAGCAAGATGGTCTGGTGAGGAAGTGTGGCCAAGTCTTAATCGGGATATGAATTATGATACTACTGCATTTTCTATTGAAATTCATACTATAAAACCATGGTTTTGATACAATTTCGGATTGAATACTATAGAAATGTGCTCCTTTTTGTTTATGACTTTGATCAAATGACGATTGCCATGAAGTCTCTAAATGAATTTTAGGTAAAGTTAGTAAATCGGGGTAGTATATTTTGTATGGGTTTAAATCGCCACACGTTAGTGCCTCATTGGCAAGAGAATCCGCTCTAATGTTTCCTTCTATTCCACAATGACTAGGGATCCAAGCAAATGAAACTGAGGTACCTTTCGTAATAAAATCTGTTAATAACTGTCTTATATCAAATATAACAGGATGTTGTTGTTTAATTTTAAATGGATTCTTGTTAAGAGCTTGAATAGAACTTAGTGAGTCTGTAAAAATTATAGATTTCTTAAGTTTGGCTAATAAAATATATTCTAACGCTTTAAAGATCCCTAAGCATTCTCCAGAGAATACAGTACATTCGGGAGGGAGTTTGATTTTTTGTACAATATTGTACTGAGAATGAAATACACCTACACCAACGTGGCCATTAATATTACTTTTAGAAGCATCTGTGAAGATATAATGATGGTCTTTAAATCGTGTATTAATTATATTATTAAATTTTTCATTAGCCCTCAAAGAGTTCTTCTCTATATTAATAGTCAAAATATTTGGAGCTAACATAAGGGCCCCATATGAAGAAGAAAAAATCGGTAATTTAGAAGAGCTATGAATAGGCGCAGTAAGCGATTTAAATTTAAAATAACTTACAACTAAACACGGATTTTGTTTGTGTACCCAATACGAATTTTCGGAAACAAGATAAGAAAGCTGCTGAAGCTTCGCAATAATAGGATGATCATTAAGTTGAAGGCATCGGTAGAGATATTTATCGGATAAATATTGACGACGTAAATGTAAAGGTGGGTCATAGCATTCCACCTGTAAAGCGTTGATTGGACTAGATTTCATTGCTCCGCATATAATTCTAAGGCATTTACTTTGAATTTTGTCTAAAGATTTAAAACCTGATGCTCGCCCAGGTTCTAAAAGGAAAGAGCCATATTCTAATATACTACGAATCAAAGCGTTATAAACTAATTTTAGATAGAAAGGATGGGCACCCCACCAAACGCCTGCTAGACATCTGATGATATTTACATTTTTTTCACATCTATTTACAACATAATCACAATGAGGAATTCCAGAAAGCTTTTCATCCAGGATGACACCTAGAAATTTATGATGGTTTTTTTGTGGAATTACCATATTATCAAAAAATACTCTAACTTGAGGAGTTATGCGCATACGACTAAAAAGAACTATGGAGCTTTTGATTGGGGATAAATCCAGGCCATGGTTGTCCAACCAACGCTTAAGAAAATGTAAGGCTTTAGTTAACTTAGCGGAAGCATCATCAACATTATTCCCTACAACATACAAGGTCAGATCATCCGCATACTGCGAATTATCAACATCCAATAGCTCTGCGATGGCCAATTCTAAATCATAAGTATATAAGTCATACAACAGAGGGCTCAAAACTAAGCCTTGTGGTAAGCCTTTGGTTACAATTCTTATATATTTACGGCCATTATTAAAGAAAATAATAGACCTATCAGATAAAAGGTTTATAATAAATGAAATAATTTTTTTTGGAATTTTTAGACGTATAAGTTTCCGTTTCAATATTGATATAATGACACTATCATAAGCATTAGAAATATCTAAAAAGGCTGAAAGAACGAATTTGTTTACGCTAAAAGCTAATCTTATGTCGGTGGTAAAAGTACTTAAGTTGTCATATGTACTTTTATTACGCCGAAAACCGTATTGCGATGAAGAAAGCAAGCATTTACTTTCAACAAACCACTCGAGGCGGTTTTTAACTAAATGTTCAATTAATTTAAGAAGAACAGATGAAAGGGCTATTGGACGATATGAAGGATCTTTGTTTGGTTTTAAAATGGGTAACACTAGTTGACATTTCCACTCTGAAGGAATATTGCCAGATTCAAAAATGGAGTTGATGATTTTGAGATAAACTGATAAACTGTTTTCATTTAAATGAGAAATAAATGAATAATAGATACCATCTGGCCCAGGAGAGGAATCCGATACGCAAGAGAGTACATTTTTAAATTCGGTCATGGTAAAGGGGGAATTTAATTCTGTAGACTCTTCATTTTCCTCTGTGATTGTACTATTGTTATCAAATAGGTTAGGAAGATTAACTGTAGGAGGAGCAAGTTTGTCAAGAAAATCATTTGCAATAGAACTGGGAAGAGTAACAGAATGAGAAGTATTGAATGCAGATTTGAACCTCCTAATATTTTGCCAAACAACAGATGGAGGTGAATTCGGGGACAGAGATGAACAAAATTTTTGCCAACTTTCTGATTTTTTCTTTTTGAAGAGTAGTTTGGTGCTATTCATAATGTTTTTTAATGACCAATAATTTTCAAGAGACATATTTGTACTGTACATTTTTTCAGCCTTCTTTCTCCTTTTTACAGCTTCCGTACATTCTTTATCCCACCATGGTGGGCTCGGAATGGGAGATGATTCATGTTTAATTGGGAAAACTTCATTAGCACTTTCTATCAAGACATCTGTAAAAACAAGAGCATCAATGGAGTCATCTTGTGACATCTGTGAAAGTTTTACATCAACTGTACTACTGAACTTCTCCCAAGATTGATCAGTGACATTATTGAGGTTATACCTCGGAAATAATCTAATATTATGAGTAGGAACATGCAAATTATCAAACGGAGAAGTAGTTATTATGGGGAAGTGATCACTTCCAAAAGTGGAGGGTAGAACCGAAGATGTTAATTGTGTTACAAACTGTGGGGAGCAAATAGTCAAGTCAACTACACTTTTGCCTTCTGTAGGACTAGTGCGCCTTGTAGGTTCACCAGAATTTATAACACATAAATTATTCAAGTCCAAAATACTTAGCAGTTTGTTACCATAACTATTAGTAATGGAACTTCCCCATGACTGGTGATGACAATTAAAGTCACCTGTTATAATTATAGGTCTTGGTAAAGAGCTTAAAATGTTATTAAATTCATTTAAAATATTAATAGAGGCGTGGGAAATATATACAGAGACAAAACATACATTATTTACACTTATTGCTATAATAGAAAGCTCTGAACTATGTACAGGGATATTAATAAGGCTAAAAGGGTAGTTTTTCTCAAGGAGAAAAGCTACACCACCATAGCCGTCTAACCTATCTTCTCTGATTGTATTATAATTCTTAAATCTAAAAGTATTACTTGGTCTAAGCCAAGTTTCTGAGAAAGAAAATAAAAAAGGATTATAATTTCTTAATAAATAAGCTATGTCACTTTTTTTATTAACTACACTTCGAGCGTTCCACTGAATGATCTGGGCCATGTTGAAGAATATTAATTATGCATTGTATCAAAGGGGCAACGATGGACGGTATATTATTGTTCTGTGAATGGGTTTGAAGTAATGATATTACATCTGTAAGTGAAGAAAGTTCATTCTCATAATTATTACTTTTATTGTACGCGTTTACAGGTGTTGTGTTTTTTTCTAAATTATCAAAAGAAAACTCTTTTACCAGATTGTTATGGGCAATTTTATCATAGCCTTTAGTTGGTCTGTAAGGAGCACGAGGCTTAGCAATTACAGTTTTTTTGTATGATCTGTTAGTAGATGAATTATTAATAATACTATTAGCTGGTAAGTTAATTTTAGGAGTGGTTAATGTATCTGAATAGGATTTGTATGAGGAAGGAATTTCTTTATTTGCCTCTGCATAAGAGACACAGTGTTCAGCCATATGTATTTTTATAGATTTTTGCCTATTAAACTCTGGGCATATTTTGTTATTAGCCATATGATGTCCCGAACATAAGCAGCAGAAATAATCATGTTCATTAACAATACAGGAATCCATATCATGTTCTTGACCACACTTGATACACCTTGGTTTTGATCGGCATTGAGCTTTGGTATGGCCGTACCGACAACATTTAAAACATTGTATAGTGGGGAAGATGTAAAGCTCGACTGGTAATGAATTGTAGCAAATAAAAACTCTTTTTGGAAGAACCCTACCATCAAAGTACACAACAACTGATTGAGTCGGTTTCCATACAGGAGACCCCTCTACCATTGTTTTATAATTTAAGCGTCTAACCTTTACAACTTTACCACTACCTGTAGGTGTAGAAATATTATTTATTATTTCTTCAGGTGACCATTCAGCTGGTATACCCCTCACAATACCTATTCTGACAACATTAAATGATGGAATAAAAGCTTCATAGTTATTTGTCAGTGAGTATAGAATTTTCAATAAATGTATTAGCATCTTTGTAATTTTGAAATGAAATGGAAATTCTGTTTCGACCAATTTTTTTTAGAGAGCCATTAATAATGTTATAAATGTTATTTTTAATCAAGAAATCACCAAATGTGATGGGGTGTAGTTGGGTGCCATCAGAGGAATTTTTAGTAACTCTTTGTACATGGACTAAATATGGGGAAACATCATTCTCATTATATATACTTCTACCAATATGCTTTCTTTCTGTTTGAGGTGTCGAGGCTGAGGATACTTGTATACTAGCAGGATTTTCCTTTTCCAGCATACACTTACAACTAATACGATTTCCCGCGCTAGTTCTAGTTACTTTGTTACATTGATTACAAAGATCTTCAGTAAGATCATTACGAGATCGTTTGTACATTCTTTGAGTTAATTCTTCTGTGTCCATACTGCATTCATCGTAATCTAATGTTACAAAGTAACCAGGCTGTGGAATTGGGCCGCAAAAATTCCCGCCTCCCGGATCCGGAGGTCGATTCATTATAACCAGAAATAGATAAACTTACCGAGATGAAATAATATACACTATAATAAAGATAACTAAAGCAAAATATTTACAAATATATACAATATTCCCGCACTGAACACTAAAAAACAAAAAATTTGAGAATTGAGAAAAAACACGACCGCCCGCGTTCGAGTTTCCCGCCGTTTTTTCATGTATGTGCTTCAATGTCCGCCAAAAAATTCGTAATTTGACTTGAATCTGACAATTAATTGACATTTGACACATGCATTGCCACTGTCTATGGTCACCCCTTTGCCTGTCCCGATCGGGACGAATTAACAAAAAAAAATGTCTATGGTCACTAGTGACTGTTGAATTTTTTATACTTCAGTTCTACCTAACTGTTTTGCCAGGAATTGACTATTGTGATTTGTATAGGTCTACCGTGATTCGTGAACCGTTTACCAGAATCTGATGGCAATTTTTGACAGCAGATTTTCAAAAAATATCCTTGATCATTGGATAAATTTTTATATTTGCATGTTTAACACACAGAATCAGCCGCTATAAGAAAAAAAAATCTTTTCTCACTTTTTGCCATCAGATTCTGGTAGACCTATACTAGTCGACATTGTTTTGCTACTTGCTAGTTGCCAACTAGATTTAATAGCAAAGTAGTAGGTGCCTACTCAACATTGACAGTCGACACCAGAGATATGATACTTACAACTAGACTGTGCACTGTGGCGCAAAAAACGGTCCGAGCGAGAGGGTCCCCGGTGGTAGTGACATCTCTTTCTAATGTGGTGACCATGACCAAACAGCAAAATATGAGACTAAATATACAAATTCAGGTATTCTGATATTTATCCTACTTATCTACAGGTATGTACCTAATTTACTTAAAAGTAAATAATCGGCTAAGTGCGAGTTGAACTCGCACATGAAGGGTTCCGTACCGTTATATACTCAAAGTTGAAAAAATTGTGTTTTGTATGGGATATATAATAATTGTATTTAATATGTATTTAATTTTAATATTATTATAAATTGTTATTAAAATATAATTATTAATTAATATAATTAAGGATTTTATGAATAAAGTATGTCTGCCTGTTTGTCTGTTACCTCTTCACGCTCAAACCGCTGAACCGATTTTTTTGAAATTTGGCATGGAGATACTTTGAGTCCCGGGAAAAGACATAGGATACTTTTTATCCCGGAGAAATGTAGGTACGGTTCCCGCGTGATAAACGGATTTTGGCGCAATGGAGTTGCGGGCGTCATCTAGTTATTTATAACGAGCAAAAAAGGCCAAAAAATCATGTTTGTTGGATGGGAGCCCCTTAAGTATCGAAGTCTCAGTAATAGGGTCCTGTTTAACCAAAACAGCATAATATTTGGAAACTACATAAAGGACCGCCATCTTACATTAAGTATTACCAATATTAAATATCTGTATTACCAAAGATACTGTTACTCAGTTTTGAATTATATTTTTGAGTATTTATCAACGTATTTATAATTATTAAAACTGTACAAATTCATTTAAATACGTTTCTAAGTTTACCAAACGTTCGTATTGGCAAATTATTAAAAAGAAAAGTATTTCATTTTCTAACATTTTTATCAAAAGAAATGATTATGTGAGCTGGCAAGAAGTCAGACAAGGACACACTACCAGCGAGAACGCTCTCGCTCGGACCGCTTTTTGTAAGCTATCGCTTAGAGGGAAATACATACCGTATTGCTCAGGAAATAGAACACATTTTAGCAAAACAATTTTTTTGGGTACGCTATCTAGTTGTAAGTATCATGTTCTGGTCGTGGCTGTATGGGCAACGCTCCCTTTGCCTGTCCCGACCGGGACGAAAAACAAAAAAATAAAATGTCTCTGGTCGACACCAACTCAACACATAAGTTTTGCCGGGAATGTGAAAGAGTGATGTTGTGTTTTTGTATTATTTTCCTAAAATTGTGTTCACTGGGTTTTTAATGTGTAATATTGGTAGGATATTAATTATTAGATATTACTTTTCATGCACAAGTGTAGGAAAGTGATATAATATCCAGAAACGTACTATTTTGAAATTTGAGTTCCTTCCAAAACTTCATCGAAAGTTTCAGTAAAGCGTCTACCACTTTACTGAATCGACCGACTTGACTCCTTGACTGTATTGACTTTTACTCAGACTTTGAATAGACTTTCGACCTGACGATATAGAGAAACGATGCCGAATATATGTTTTCCCGCCATTTATACTTGACACTGGCCATGGTTATATAGCCGAAGTGCCATAAGAAGAAAAAAAAACTCGACACATTTGACAGCAAACCAACATCAAACAGCTGACTTTAACATTTATTAGTAGGAAATTTATTTACGTAAATAAAGAGATAAATATCGTAAAAAAACAAGTAATTTTTAAATTCTTCCTTACACGAACACTTATTGCGTTACAATAAAATTATCTTATATCATTATGGAAGGTTGCAATACACCAGTTGCATCTGAGAAAGGTACAGCTGTTACTTGTATTGTTTTCATATAATCTTAATCTTTGTTTTAATTTTTCGTGTACAATTTCAGCTGCATATGATCCTGGGTGGAATGACCCACCGAGTATCGCGTATAACGCGCAACAAACTACTCCAAATAGGCCACGGAATTTTCTAAACAAAAGGGTGGCATTTCCCTTATCTGGCAATGCTAGCAATCCAGTTTCATCACCACCAGTTAACCTACCACCTTTACCAGGTGCAACACTACCACCACCAATTACTACAAGTGCAGTTCCTAAAAATAGTGACACAGTGCAAGTAGATACCAATACGCTGATAGAAGTAAAAAATATACTGTCAAAGATACTAGAAGACAGCAGTGAGCTGGGCTCAAAAGTCGAGAGTGTTAAAAAGAAACTAAGCATACTGGAAGAAATGTGGGTAAATGGGAAATTAAACACCCAAGTACAGATTCAAATGAAAGATTTGGCATATGGTAAGCAAGTCACATAAGATGAAAACTGCACTATTATAAATATGATACTCTTACTTTTTATTGAAATTACACATTCTTCGTTTTAAAGTCATCAAAAATCAAAATTGTTTACACTCTACATTACTTCCACTTTCCTTTTTTTCAGCTTTAAAAGATGATGAGCCAAGTAAAGCAGATATTATACATAAAGCTCTGATGGTAGATCACGTCGGTGAGGTGAGCAGTTGGATGCCGGGGGTTAGGCAACTGATATACAACTGTCTTGCTCGCTCGGAACTACTGGCTATCGAT
The DNA here is from genome assembly GCA_905187585.1 of Cyaniris semiargus. NCBI lineage: Eukaryota > Metazoa > Arthropoda > Insecta > Lepidoptera > Lycaenidae > Cyaniris > Cyaniris semiargus. The sequence continues at coordinate 5,678,770 of LR994554.1, read as the reverse complement.
AAAGAAGAATAATTGTGCAATGAAAAGTTCTGTTAAAATATAGCTGCTAGATGAGAATGACATAAAATGTGAATGAAGCTTGCTTGAGAAGAATAAAAGTATTATGTTAAGAAGTCATTTGTGATGATTTTCTCTAAAATCTTCTAAATCATTATTTCAAAATGAAATTTACTATGTTTTATGGTACTTGTCTGCATTAATTTGGTGATTATGAATGCCATATACTGTATATATATTGTACAAAATGCTTTTTGAATAAATGTTTAAAAGATACTCTGGTTTGTATATTATTTTGCAACAAGTTCTATAAAACATACCTATCATTAGGCTACAATATACAAATGCAAAATATTTTGTCAGTTTACTTATTTTCTAAAAAATTAGGCATGTTGAAAAATAAACTTTATTTTACTTAAAATAAATGTTTATTGGTTATATTTACATTCAGCCTACTACTATGGTCACATTCCTTACATATTCTTTCGAAGTATTTTTCATCTCTGAAAAAGTTTAATACAATGTAAATTACTCCACTTATGCATTAGATAATGTTAATATCTTATTGAGAGATCACTCTACATTAGTACAATACAAGGACTATTTGGGCTAAATTAGACCAAATGCTGTCATTTTGCAAAGTGTCCCTTGAGAGACAGTTGTTTGAAATACACGCGCCAAAACATCCTTGTAGGTTACTAAGCTTAACTGATATGGTTTACTATATTATACCATATCAGTTAAGCTTAGTTTTGTTTTCCAAGACATTCTTTTTCACAACAATATTTCCTCAAATATTCTATTGACGTTAATATAATAGCCCTTACAATCTGTTATTCAATTGCTTTGTTGCTCAATTTGTATGACCACAAACTTAATAAGTAACTTAAATACCAAAAATACTTAATAAACTTGTAGGCATAGTTGTATTTACCAGAGGAACAGTCCTTCAAAAACATGGCTTGACTAGCCATTGCATCGGGGACTAAACCCCCCTAAAACATTGACAAAAAACGACAGTTTCTTCGCCTTATATCCCGCGCTTAATGGGTTTGGGTGCCACCGTCACTCTCACGGGGCGACACAGCTCAACAAGCTGCGCGGTCTCTCTGCCCCCGCCCTCCTCAACAGCTAAACACACCGATATGTCCACACCGCATGGCTCCGTCCACACTCCGTGCGATATTAACACTTTGGTCAGCAGACGGACGTTTTGGGTGCCGTCGTCATCTGCAAAGAAAGAAAAGATTTTTTAGAAAAGAGATATAGAGATATATATTAGATCATGCTTTAACTTGGGATATACAATAAACGATCAAAAACCGCTAATATAGCAACCAAAAACATCAAGCAATTTTAAATTAACAGAAGGAAATACTGAGTTGTGGCGTCACCATTTATCTTTTTTGTAGCGTTGCGACAAACAAAGATTTTTTGTGATTTTATAATATTTTTTTTATTCTTTCATTGAGGAGGTATTGAACCTTTGGTTCCCATAATTACGTCAACAGGGAACTATTTTCTCAATAGAAAGAGACTATAAACCACTAGGTTAGGCATTAATATATGTGTAAATCGTCATAATAATATAATATGGGTGTATTCCGCATTTTTACTGATAATGAAAGATACCAATCTTTACCAATAGCCCCTGTTAAAAGGATAATTATGTCTACATACTTGTGCTCCCGTGGTCCAGCGGTCTCAGATGATCTCGTGGCGGCGCGCGCGCGTGCACGCGGCGGTCGGGGTAGGCGACGCGCACGCGCAGCGCGGACGGGTCCCGCACCCGCCACACCTCCGCCTCGAGAGCCACGCCCGTCACGAGCCCCGCGCAGAAACGTAATACAGTATCGTTGTCGGTGGCCGGCTCGATTATACTCGCCGAGCACATGCGGATCTGGGTGTGGTATTTTTTAATTAGAAACTAGGTGCATGTTCATGTGAAAACATGCAGGAATTATAGGTGGCAACATAATATTATGTCAATTAAATAATACAAGGTGTAACAAAACATAATATTATTAATATGTGTATATAATTATGTGTCCCCTGTATAGACTTTACTGTGAAAGTGGCAGCGCTGAAAGAGGAATTTTTCTTTTTATTTGTATGGGCAAGCTCCCCGCGTCGTGAATTTTTCCATACAAATGTGAAAAAACAGTACTCTTTTAGCGCTGCTACTTTTACAGCGAGCGTATTATCACTTGGTTTTGTTACACCCTGTAGAGTATATAAGTTGCGGATTGGCGATATGTTAGGTCATTAGGAATAGTAATAGTCATAATCACAAAACCTATATCGAAATAAAAGACTCACAAGTAATAACCTCGATTTTAGCGGGGTTATGTCGCCTGTAAATTGTATTTTAAATATTATGATGCTACTCACTTTCAGATTAGGTGCGGGCACTTGCGGCAGTGGCGCCGCTAACAACAGTGGGTGTAAGGCGCGCGCCAACGCCGCGGGGGCCGCGTGCTCGCCCACTGACAGCTGCTGAAATACCGCAATCGTAAACGGGTCTGGCTCCGCCCCTAAAAAACAACGCTTATATTAGCATTTCTAATATAATTTGAACTTATGTTTATTGTTTATGTAATTATAGCTAAGACCAAACAAGGAACTGGTTTCATCAACACTATTATGTGATGACTTATCAGATACAATGAAAGTATCTTAAGGCGGGCTCAAAACCCCATTTTGTTATTTCTTGATACCCGATTTACCTAGTTCCATTAAAATAACGAAATGTAAAAAAATATGAGCTATAGAGCACAATATTTAAAAGGGTCCAAATCAAAAACATTTTAATAAAAAATAATACTTTCGCTGTAATTAATTTACAAACTCACCTCCGACAAAACTCTTTGTCATCGAAATATAAGTATTAACAAGAATAACTTACATTTTATTTTAATAAATTGTCAATGAATCTATTTTAAAAAGGTCTGAAACGAATAATCTTTTTTCTTAATATTTATTTCGAAAGATATTAAAAAAGACACACGAAAAATAAAATAGAGAAGATCCACCCATCGTAACTTACAATTTTATGCTAAGCTAAAATGAATCTTATTGCGATGCGTACATGCTTGGCATTCGCGTTCGCAAGGTTATCGTTTTGGAATTGAGGTAAGTGCTCGCCTTAAGTGTCGCTAATCAATCGAGGTCAAATTGCCAAGTCTTCCATAATATGATGATAAGTCTATGTGGAATTGGAAATTCTTAGTTAGCAACCTCAGTTTAAGGGTCACAGCACACATATCAACTCGGAATGGGATCGTCACCGTATCGCCTTTCGCCTCGCCGTCAACCAGGCGTCAACCTAACGTATGCACGTAACCAAAGCATATCAGTAGTGCCTGCACGTCAACTCTGCTGCGGCTCGTCGTCCCCGCGCTTACGGCTCGCCGGCCGCTGGCCCCAGATCAGTTTGAAGCAAAGGTGGACGGAGAGACAAAAGCGCGGGGACGACGAGCCGTTAGCGCGGGAACTGCAAGTTGACCACGCATCGCATCGCGGTTCGGAGCCTGTTCCGAGGAGAGGTGATTACGTTACGATTCCGCTTAGTGTGCTTAGCAATAGGGAGTTTCATACAAACAATATTGAACGGCTCGAGGCGATACGGTGACGATCCCTTTCCGAGTTGATATGTGTGCTGTGACCCTAAGCAGGCACGGTCACAGCCTCAAATATATGGGTCGCGAGATTCGGGGGAGTGAATTTCATAGAAATAATGGGGTGTCATGTGACGTCTCTCTTGGAACAGCGAATGAGTTTAACTGCCGCACTCAGAGACGAATGTTAATTACTGAAGTTTAAACATGATGAAATGTCTCTGAGTGCGGCAGTTAGTCTTTACTGACCAGCAGCCGTCAGCATCACCTGCCACACGCACGCCGCATCCTGCTCGCTCACACCGCTGAACTGGTGCTGCGGCCTGGTGATGATGATGTAGTACTCACCGGCGGCCATCAGCAGGCGGTCCAGCTCCTCGGCGTGGTGCGTGAGCGCGGCGGGGGGCGTGTCCGCCGCCAGCAGCCGCGCACCGCACAAGCGCAGCGCCACCTGCCACACGCACGCCGCCTCCTGCTCGCTCACACCGCTGAACTGGTGCTGCGGCCTGGTGATGATGATGTAGTACTCACCGGCGGCCATCAGAAGGCGGTCCAGCACCTCGGCGTGGTGCGTGAGCGCGGCGGCGGCGGCGAGCGCGGCGGGGGGCGTGTCCGCCGCCAGCAGCCGCGCGCCGCATACGCGCAGTGCCACCTGCCACACGCACGCCGCCTCCTGCTCGCTCACACCGCTAAACTGGTGCTGCAGCCTGCAATGTGCTCATTGTAAAATGTAATGTAAAAGGTTTATGGACATACTAGATATACTAGATATCGACGTGTTCTTAACGAAAGTCACCAATTGGAATATGAGTGAAGGCCCCAAAATATCTTCCGACCGAGTAGGTTACGTGCTTGGTCAGGCCAAAGGTGGGCTTTGTCGTCTTAGTTTTTAGCTATTGTATATACCGGCAAACTTAGAAAAGCTTAATTCAGGATATTTAGCACACCTGAGACAGTCGGTGGTGAGCTGCTGCACGGCATGCGCGGGCAGCGGCGTGGCGTCGTGCAGCGCGGCGTGCAGCGCGAGCACGCAGCGCGCCAGCAGCGCTGTGAAGTTCGCCGCGCCCGCCACCAGCGGCTCCATCTCCGACAACCTATGACAGAATAAGTTTTTTACAGACCAACAAGGATCTTTTGGTTTATGCAGACAGCAATGACAGCTGTCAAATAGACGCAACATTTGACTTATTTAATACAGACAGTAAATGTCGTTAAGGTAAGACTGCACTAGACCAGTGTTTCCCAACCTTTTTCAGCCACGGCCCACGGACCCCTAGGAAGTCAAGAACAGTTTTCACGGATCCCCTTAATAAAATAAACAGCAAAAAATCGGATTAGGTACGTATGGTCCAGAGATGACACCGCGGACACCCATATATGTACTCGCGGACCCTCAGGGGTCCGCGGACCACAGGTTGGGAAACGCTGCACTAGACGATACTACGCTGCAGCCTGCAGCGGAGCGACATGACACGAAACAGCCAAGTATCTAAATATATATAAATCAAAGGTGACTGTCTGACACAGTGATCTATCAACGCACAGCCCAAACCACTGGACGGATCGGGCTGAAATTTGGCATGCAGGTAAATGTTATGATGTAGGCATCCGCTAAGAAAGTATTTTGATCAATTCTACCCCCAAGGGGTTCAAATAGGGGATGAAAGTTTGTATGAAACTATATCAATTTTAAACCGATCGGGCTGATACTTTGAATGCATAAAGCTACTATGACGTAGGCAGCCCCTAAGAAAGAATTTTGATAAATTCCACCCCTAAGGGGATAAAATAGGGGATAAAAGACTGTATATAATAATACTTGTTAACGCGAGCGAAGCAAAAAAGCTAGTTCTTTATATAAAATCGTATGAGCTAAGCCGCACTACGCTCAGCAGACCTACTCGACACAAATTATCGGTTGTATGGACTATATAGTGTCACGTCACACTTATTCATTGTGTGACAATTTTAGGGTTCCGTAGCCAAATGGCATGTCTGTCTGTCTGTCCGTCCGTATGTCACAGCCATTTTACTATAAGAGCCATACTATTGAAACTTGGTAAGTAGATGTAGTCTGTGAACCGCATTAAGATTTTGATACAAAAATGGAAAAATTATAATAAATTTAGGGGTCCCCATAGGTACAACTGAAACAAAAAAATTTTTTTTCACCTAACCTAAGCGTGTGGGGTATCTATAGATAGGTCTTCAAAAATCATATTGAGGTTTCTAATATCATTTTTTTCTAACCTGAATAGTTTGCGAGATAGACTCTTCCAAAGAGCTTAAATGTGTGTAACAAGTTTTTTTTTATACGTCATAAATGGTAAACTTAATTTAACTTTCATTAAATCAACTGAGATATAAAAATACATCAAAAACCTTTTAATTTCATAAAAATAAACCTTATTGCTGCTGCGGAACCCTTCATGGGTGTGTCCAACTCGCACTTGGCCGGTTTTTTTGTTAATAAGGGGCGTATATTATGTTTACGTGTACATAGTTATCAAACTCTCACTTACTTGTTTAGTTGTTCTTCAGCGGACTGCAGCATCTTGAGTCGCACGTTGGTGGAGAGCGCGGTGTTGTCTATATGCTGTAACACCGTGCCGAAGAACCGCCGCACCGCGCTGTCGTCTATCTCCGTCTCGCTCTTCTCTATACTCGACACTTCGGAGCCACCTGAGACAAAAAAAAAACAATGAATTTAGTGTCAATAACAAAATTGACAAAGTGCGGCCGGCACTCAAGAGACATCACATACGAGTATGACACACCTAATTTTAATATAACGAAGAGTTTGACAGTAAATGTATGGAGCTTCTGTCAAAAATTCATTTAAATAAAGTTATTAAATCTCTCTCAGCGCGCCCGTTTTACTGCTATGAGTTTAATGTTGGAACACATGGAATTTGAAATAATTTATTAAATATCCAGATGGTACCTGAAAGCTTTTCCCTTTTTAAACTCTTTTGATACAAGGTAACGGCATGGTTTTGGAATTTACCGGGGCTAAAAGTATTCTCTCTAACAAATTAACATATTTGCACATTTATTTTAATATTAGTTCAGGTTCCCTTGAACATTTTTTTTTCATTTGATTACTATCAAACACAAACACATCGCAGAGGAAATTGTTGTTCGTCTTATCAAAATAAAGCTACTTACGAAAAATTAGCTTGATAGTAATCGAATGAAAAAAAATTCTAGGGAAACCTGTACTATATTATTATAGACTAGCTGTGCCCCGCGGTGTTACCCGCGGTTTAAGTGATATATAATAAAAGACTATGAAAAGTACCAATAATGAGTCAAAACGGGACGATACATGGTTCTATAATAGTTTATGGTAGTGATGATGATGATGATGAATGTAATTTGCATAGTAGCATATGCTTTCCGTTCTTAAAACAACGTCGAAACTCCCAAATTTGTATCTATAAAGAGTCAGGAGTTCTCTCAGCACCTTCCGAACCATGTTATACCTTGGTGCAAAATCTTGCTTGTTGGTAGCATATGCTTAGAATACTGCTCACGAAACCGAAGTCACCACATGTTCCCATATAAATTTTGAGGAGTTCCCTCGATTTCTTATGGATCCCTTCATTAGGTCACCACTTTTATGAATACGGTACCAAACTGGGATGATAACCTATACACTAAAAGAAAAATTTTGAAAATCGGTTCACGAACGGCGGAATAATCGTTGAACATAAAAAAACGAACATAACACCTCCTCCATTTTTAAAGTCGGTTAAAATTGTAGCCTATGTATTATTCTGATGTGTAAGCTATATTATTGTAAAGTTTCATTAAAATCCGTTCAGTAGTTTTTGCGTGAAAGAGTAACAAACATCCATACATCCATACATACATACATCCAAACTTTCACCTTTATAATATGAGTAGGATAGTAGGATTTCCAATTAGAATACAAACCAATAGGCAGTTGCGGCACAAAATGCGGCATGGTGTCGCGCAGGTAGGTGTAGTGTTTGATGGTGTGGTCGTCGAACAGCGGCAGCATCGTCGTGCAGTGCTGCGCCGCGTTCAACACTAGTATCAGCACGCAAATGTCTGTGGGCCGCTCAGGAAATGGTTTGGAGAAAAAGTAGATTTCGATTGTAATTACGCTGACAAGACTCTAGTGTGAAATAAAGTAATTACATCGCAATGTGAAAATATTGATTAGTAACGATGGATGTATATTGCATACGTCGTAAACATAGCCTATTTTATCGCTTAAAATGTTAAGCCATAGTTGAGAATTGGAATAGAAGAATATTTTTGGCGCGGGGGCAACCAGTAACAACCGGTCTAAATAATATGTATTATGTTTATAACAACAGTATTAAGACCAAATATAATCTTGCGTCCGCATAAGCGCAGCGCCCATTCACACATACCAAACGAGCGCAGTGTGCTTGTAGACAAGGACAAAGTACTATTTATTGCTTGAAAACAGAGTAAATACTCATGACTGATGACATATTATTATAAATACATTGTTCTGTTATTGTGTTATTATTTCACTTTATTTCATTGTCTTTCTTCAGTTTGTTGCTAAGTAGAGCTATTCAGTATTTTACCGACAGCGATTTAAAGGATACAAGCCGGATCGTCGACGTCGGGCTCGGGCGTGTCAATGTATGGGTGTGCGGCGAGCAGGCGCGCCGTCAGTGGCAGCACGAGCGACGCGTGCGCCACGCCCATACGTTGCACGCACCGGAACGTCGACCGTTTATCCTGAAGAAATAATAGTTTTTAAAATTGAGTAGCATAGACAAGTTTGTTTTTTTTTTTATCCTCTGTTGCAATGTAAAAAATACAGCGCCATAGAGACTTTACTAGCGACGTGCGTCACGCCCATATACGCACCTGAACATTCACTGCGTGTCTGGCGTCTGAGTGTAAATTTTTTATACTATGCCGTAAGACTATTTTTTATCATATTATCATCAAACATAAATTCTGTTAGGAACATTTCCGAATATGACGGCACTATTCCGTAATGCCCTTAATATTGTATCGTAATATTACATAATAGTAGATTTTGAAAATAATGTATCGTTAAGAAACAGAGGGCCATATAGTTATATTTATTAAATTAAGTAACTCACCTGTGGATATCGCTTTAGGTTCTCTAATATCTTTTCGATGCACATCTCGAGACACGTTTTGGAGGCGACAGTACACGAGCCCAGCATCCTGTGCAAACCCTCTCGCACGTCCATTGAGTAGTCCTAGGAGATATAAGACATTTAGTATAGAAATACACAGCCTAACAGTAAATACACAGCCTAACAGTAAATCCTTGCGTACGTTACGTATCAGCAAATGACACGCATAATATTCTTGTCAAAGTTGTAAAAGTGCGTCAAACAAAAAAATATCTTAAATTATACAAGGTGTAGCAAAACTAAGTGATAATACTTTAGGGTGTGTACGTGTTCCTTGTAAAGAGTTCACTGTTAAAGTAGCAGCACTGAAAGACCAACATTTTTTTTCACTTTTGTATGGGGAAAATCGTGACGCTAGGGCGCTTGCCCATATAAAAGTGAAAAAAAAATTTGGTCTTTCAGCGCTGCTACTTTCACAGTGAAATCTCTAGAAGAAACACATACACACCCTAAACTATTATCACTTAGTTTTGTTACACCTTGTAGAGATGAAACACAGAGTCAAATACAAATAGTAATTTGGCAATTTGACTAGATCGGGATATGACTATGTGATTTGTATTATTACAATAATTATTATCAGCATATTAAATTATCGAATTCATTGAAAGTTAACAAAAAGCTGACAACTTTAGACAAAAAAGCCCCAAATACTCTGGGTTCCAAAAATAAAATAATTAAAAAAAACTATTAACACAATAACCAACGATATTGAATCTGTTGTCGACCACAACATATTTAATACCTCCAGTGCTCCTAATATGATCTCCAGCTGGTCCTCTCTCAGTATAATATGATGCGCGATTCTAGTGAGGCTGTCTATGGCCCGGAGTCTCACATCCTCGATCTCGTCGTTGAACATGTCGACGAGGAAGTCCAGGGACGTGGTAGCGAAGACCGGGTTCTCCATCGACAGCTGACATACAGCATCCACGGCCGCCGTGCGGACCTCTAAAAAATGTCAATCACATACTTTAGTTTTATTATCTAAAAGTAATAATATTTTGTTGGCGTAATTTGTTAAACTTTAAACACCTTTTTAAACATATAAGGGATACAAAATAGACATTGTCTAAATTTTGATTTAGTTTGATTAATGCCCATTTTCACCAACCACCTCCTAACGCTAACGGCCCTTCCCAATATTCAATCTATCTCTGGTTTGACATACGACCGATCGCAGCTAACATTGAATTGACATAAAATATATGTCTCTAATGTCTAATGAGAGCTATTCCTATCTCTAGTAGGGCAAAACCAGAGATAGATCAAATATTGGGAACGGCCGTAAGTGTCCCCTAGCGGCCAGTAAGTGTACCTATCCTTCAAGATATAATTATTGTTTATGTGTCACTTAGGCCCTAAGAATATTGGCAAAACATAAGGGTTTTCAAAAACGTGTCTTTGTTAAGAAATACATGACCCTAAAAGACCACTAGGGGATACTTAGCGTTATGGGCGGTTGGTGAAAACGGGTAGTACACACATTCCATTTTACAAATTAAGATATCTGTATTTGTTGTATTTGTCTGTTAAGAGACTTTACCAATGTGCCAGACAAAGAGAAGACATAGACCCTTATAATTATTCACTGTTTAAATATTTTGATCAGCAATACCAATGTGCCACACAAAGACCTATAAGTAGTATTGTTATTCACTGATTAAAAACAAAGGTGGTGATTATACTCTATGGTTTTATGTGACTGACCCATAAACTCATCTTCTAGACCGTGCACGAAGGCGCCGGCGGCTCCGCCCGGCAGCAACGTGACAGCAGCGCGCGGCAGCAGGCGGCCGGGCGCGTCGTCCGCCCACCGCCGTCCGCTCGCCCACGCCCCCGACCGCACTAGCTCCGCCCCCCGCTCGTGTGCCGTGCGCTTTTTCTGCAACACAAGCATTATATTTTTTTAAATTCAAATTTAGTCCATCTATGGTTTTTCACCGGTTTTTTTTTCTACGACGCAAGTATTCAGACTCAGTTAAGGTGCGCGTCCACCGGATCGGAATCGGACCGTACGGAGCGGACGGATTTGTTGCTTTGTATTGATTTCTATGGTACTGCGTGCACTGGAACGTCATTTCTGCGCCTGAAAAATGACGACGCTCCGTCCGCACAGTACGCTCCGATTCAGACCCAGTGAACGCGCAGCTTTAACATTGCAATGTGCCGCATTGATGCGATGTATTTTTAAGTAACCCATTCGAAACTGAAAATTATTTACTACAAGAGAAGATACACATAGACTTAGTGCTTGTGGTGTTGGGATGCCTATTGCAAATGGTTTATATATTGTGAAGGAGAAAGATCTATTACGAATCATGATGTCTTGAATCAGCTGAAGTGAAGCGCACGCGCCCGTTCCCTTATCTCGCCCGGAATCCCGTCAAGCTGCCGCCTGCTTTGTCTAGCCGACACGGTGGCCTCTTACGTAATACGTTATACTAAGCTGTTGCTTTCTGTAGCCCCGAGACTGGACATTTCAATTACTAATGTTTTTTATGATATTATAATTATGCTATTATTATCCATATTATTTATATATGTAATTACACTTCCACTACCACACATATTTAATAGGTTATTTTTTTTACATTCTAAGAATATGAATTATTTATTTATGTAATTTTTTTTATCTAGTTCATGTAATATATTATGCTGTGTGTTGTATGTCTGTCAAACGCCTGGCAGTCACAAGGATCCACATAATACCAGGGATCGTGGTACAGTTATCCTGTACCATGATCATTACCTGAGTGGAGTCCTATTCAACAACTTTTCGCACTGCACTGCCTTATACCGAAGCACTCAATTCGCGCCGCACCACAAAAATATATATGTCAATTATTTGTAGGTATATGAAACGCATTGTTTAAATTCGAATTAAGAATAAAAAAAAACTGTTATATATGGTTAGGCTTAGTATGCATGTCTTTTTTTTCTCTGTCTTTATTGTTGTGTGCTTTGTTTTATTGTAGTGTACTGTGAACTTTGTTGAATAAATGTCTATTATTATTATTATTATTATTATTATTATTAAGACATTATGATTCATAAAAGCTTTTCTACTTTTAAATATTGGCGTCTTGGTCCAAATAAATATAATAATAATTTTCTACTACGTATAAACTATTCACTGTATTCTTTAAAAATCTAATCACACTTACCTTCATGTTACTCATCAACTGCTTGTCAAGGGTTTGTAACAAGAATCTATCGGACACAGCACGGGTGGTACCAAGTAACGTGCAGGCGAGAGCTCGCACTTGCATGCACAGATCGTTCACAGCGGAGCAGAGGCGTATAAATGCATCGTCAACTAAACGAATTGTGGTTTCCCCGTCCTGCAGGGTGACAGAGCTGAAAAGGAATGATTAATTGATTTAAAGTTTTTAACCACCAACATAAATTTGAAGATTTTACATTAACCCATCAATCCCCAAGCGGCACACGGCTGCCGCATACAATTGAAAATCTTTTTTTTTTTTTTTATTTATTTATTTAAATCAGGCTACGTAGGCCCATACAATATATACCTTAAGGACTAACATATTGTATCTGCGATTCCCACGATCGAGGTATTAATCTTAATTCTTAACTATTTTTACTCATTCTAAACTATTCAACCATTTTAAAGACCAATCCATGTGTGTCTGTCTGTTTGTTACCTCTTCACACCCATACTGCTGAACCGATTTTGCTGAAATTTGGTATGTAGATACTTTGACTCCTGGGAAACGACATAGGATACTTTTTATCCCAGAAAAATGTACGGTCCCCGCGCGATAAACGAGTTTTGGCGCCACGGAGTTTAAACTTTAATCCTTTGATCGCGGATTCTTGGAAATCTATTGTAAATGTATTGTTCTCGCGGCCCAAGTGGGCCGGAGTTGAAGGGTTAATAAATATAAATTAATCCCTACAATTATTTAAGCTACTATTATTATTACTATTTTAAGTATCAGCTATCTGCTATGTAGATAATAATAATTACTCACTTGTCTGGATATTTGTTTCCTAGTAGCCACACTAATTTTATAGCTACTTCTCTCACAATTTCATAATCATCTGACAAAGCTGCACATACATTTTCATACAGATCTGCGCTCAGTGTTTGCCCTCTCTCATGCAAAGTAAGGAGAGATTGGAAAGCTTCACTTCTCACTCTTGCATCCTAAAAATAATTATAAACACATGACAAGGACAGGAAATTAATTGGTCATTCTAAAAATTTTCTAATACAAATTGTGTTCAGATGTAACTTATGTAGACAAATTATTATTGTGTAATAAATTAAAATTATTACACAATAATATTTAAAAAAATAACATTAGTATGGTAAATCATTACTAAAAAGTAATAACTTAGGGTAAGTTATTTTTTAATGCAATGTTATTTTTTAAATGTGTCTTAAATATATAAAATAGCCCTCTGGGAGTTTACAAATTTTGTGGTTTAACCCATCAATCCCCAAGCGGCACCTGGCTGTCGCATAACAATTGAAAATCTATTGTGTCTGTGATTCCCATGATTGAGGTATTAAGTGCTTACATTTTAAAAATGTCTGTTTTTGGAATTGAGTGGAATTCTCCAAAAAAAACAAAATGACACAATTTCACTTTTGCATTTTGTTCCTACACAGAGTACTTGTTTTCTTGGTTAATCTTGTATTTGTTTACCTCAGCATTACTGTAATCTCCGAGTAACTTAACAATGGTATCTGCCTCTGCAGTCATTTCGACTGTTCTGTCCGCCTCCGGATAGATGGGGTATAACTCACTGATCAGCTGCAGACACTGACACTTCACCCGCTGGCTTGTGTCCTTCAGATTGTCTTTTCCAACATTCACAAGTTTCATCATTAGTGCCTTATCGTCATTTAGTTTAATGCCAAGCTTTAATAATGTTGACATACCCTGAGCTATAACCTGATAAAGTTAAAAAAAAAAAGTATAAATTAATATTAAAGACATGAATACAAAAAGTAATTATGTCATGTTAAAAAATTATAATGTGGTAATTATTAATAGCAGTATATTAATAACCTTATGTGAAGTTTCATTTTTGATAAGATGTATTGTTTCATCAATCAAATTGTTTAAATTAGCCCCTGAGCACTCTAAGCCAATATCACAAAATAGCCATAGTATTTTCACTCTCACAACAGAATCTTCCTCAGATCTAAAGTGCTCCGACAACTTTTTAATAGCCTCTTCTACGTCTGATTCTTGAAATTGTAGACAGTCAGAAATTCGAAGCAAGAGTTGCAAAGCTTCATCACTTGATTTGCATTTTTCCAGAAGGCCAACGAAAGCAGCAGCAGAACTGCCTATTAATGGTTTCTTTGCTAAGTGAAGTTTCTTTGCCGCTGGACCATCCTGAGAAGAATTGTAAGTTTTCTTGAGAAAGGAAGGTTGTTTGAGGTTATGTAAAAATGTTCAATATGTAGTAATTATTATTCAAAGGTAGAGCGTCAGATCAAATTATATTTTATATTACTCTGTTTCAACTAAAAAGCAATAGTTTTATCAGTAAAAATTGTTAATTTCTAAAAGCTACCTGAAATGATTTGTTGTATTCTGCTAAAGCTCTCTTCTTTAGCACTGCTGCCATAGTTTAATATTTGAAATTTTCTACTTAATATTTAGGCTTAGAGTCGTTTTATGGTCCTTTTTGTGATATTATTTTAATTTTATACAGCGAAAACATCAACTGTCAACAAAAAACAGAAACGTAATTTGACAAAATTTTGACAATTGACAAGTTTAAATGACAACCAAACATGAGAATGGCAATTTTTTTTAGTGCTGAATGCTGATTAATGATTTGACTTTTGAGACAAAACTCAGGAAAAGTCAAAACTTAACAAAATATTTAAATAACCTACTGTCACTTTCTCCTTATCTATGATCAATTTGACAGATCGCTACTAATTTGGCTACTAACCTGAAAAATAATTGGAAATTGGGTTTTTAATACAAATTTTACTATTTCACCAATAAAACTGGCTGATATCGATGAAAGAAAATCCATATTAAATAAAAAGTTTTCACATTCACAAGTTCCAAAATAAGTGTAGTTTTAATTAATTATTTGGCAAAATATAAATTCGTAATCATGATTTTGTGCACGTAACACATCTTTACGATTAATAGGTAAACATTCTTCTCTCTTATCATAATCTGCACTACTCAGTCTTATTGTTATGAGCTCTTTTTTGCTCAAAGAAGTAAATCAAAACATTAATTAAATTAACTGAATAAGAGTTGTCTCATCTATTTTTTCATTTCTAGAAAATGGATGGAATAAAATAATGTCTTGTGAAAAACAACCAGCCATGTCAGACAGACAGCTTCTAGAGGGCGGCTGCCTCAGTGAGGGTAGTGTGACAGTGCCCGTACCTGCAAAGAAATGGCTACATTGGAAGGAGTATGCTTGTGGTGGTGGATCGGCATTCTGTAATATATTACTCAGTTACCCATTGAATAAATTGATTTTTAGACAGGTGACTAGTCATTTTTGTCAAAGTAATGTTGAGATACTCCAATTATTATAAAGATTAATCCTTCGATCGCGGATTCTTGGAAATCTTTTGTTCTCGCGGCCCACTTGGGCCTTATGGGAGTTGAAGGTTTAATTGTTCTTTACATAACATACATTTGTATAACTTTTATAAATATTTTTTCTTTTAGATGATGCATGGAGTTGAGGCTACTTTTGTACTGAATCAGTTACAAAAAGAAGGACTAGGCTATTTGTATAGAGGTATGCTTCCACCGTTGCTACAGAGGTCGCTATCTATGTCCCTCATGTTTGGTGTGTATGATGAAAGCCTCCAGCCGCTATTACATTATAATATAAATCCCTATATTGCCAAATCTCTAGCTGGTATAATTGCTGGCAGCGTTGAGGCGACACTTATGCCCTTTGAGAGACTCCAAACACTGTTGATTCATCCAAAGTATCACAAAGAATTCAGGAACACTGCTCATGCAGCAAAACATATTGCTCAATATTATGGAATAAAAGAATTTTACAGAGGACTCGTCCCAATACTACTCAGGAACGGCCCCTCTAATGCAATGTTCTTCATTATCAGAGATGAAATAAAGATCAGATTACCTAAACAAGATAATGTTCTATATGAAAGTCTTCAAAATTTCATATCTGGAGCATCCATTGGTGCACTACTAAGTACACTGTTTTATCCACTGAATGTCATAAAAATTGGTATGCAATGTGAAGTGGGAGGGCCTCATCGAACCGTCCTGTATGAGTTCAATTACATCATGCGGAAACGTGGATCCAAATTTGGTAATTTCTATCATGGTGCCCTCCTTAACATATCCCGTGCATTTTTAAGTTGGGGCATAGTGAACGCCTCATATGAAATACTTAGAAAAATTCTTTATTCCTAGTCAAATTTGTAAATATATTTTGTTTTTAATATTATTGTTAATATACTGTGTTAGATGAAATGATGTTATTTTGTATAGTATTATTTAATATTTTAAGAATAACATTGAAGCATTTACTGCACTATTAAATTGTTAACACGCTATTGTCCAAATTTAAGGAAAAAAACTTGAGTGAAAGTAAGTGCCATAGTGGCAAGTTTATGTCTAGATCATTGTAATGAGTTTCTCTATTTGGACAGTACAATGTGTGTTTATAGCATATTGTGTAATAAATTTGTGATATATTACTAGATCAAAAAAGCTTAAAGCTTTAAATTATAAATGTGTAACTATTACATGAAACAGCATAATATTATTATTTTATTCAAACCATGTACCTGGATGTATAATGTCACGAATATGTTGACTGTAATTTATTTTAGCAATATGATGTGGGAATCTTCAATAGAATGTGTATGTTTTAATGGTAATTAAATCAAGTAAGAGCTTATTACATTTTTTCATTCAAACATATTATTAACTTGATTAAAACTCTCTTTCATTTTTTCTACATGGGACTTTTTGCTGTGTTTTAAACTCGCTATATTAATTTGTGAGAAAAAGGATACCAAAAAGTGGGCTGAACTTTCCCATCGTTAAGACTGGTTGCCCAATTCTGGGCAAGATTGACCCAAACTTTTATGGATAGAAAGTTCGTAACTTTAGTGGCAAATCTATCCAATCTATAAGAGTGCTCTACGAGTCACGTACGGCACGCTTAACCATACAATACGCGTTTTTTTTTTTTGTTATTAAGGCCATCCCCCGAGCAAACGACCTTGACCATACATTTGACGCGTTGCCGAGATCGCACAAAAATCCTATTTTTTTACTTATCTTTGTTCAAAATTAATCTAAAAAAAATTTAAAACGGGGAATATGTAGTTAATGAAATTGTCTATCTATTGTCGTGTGTTTCAAATAAACGTAATATGTAAATACTAGGGAGATGTTGAAAGTACGCTTCAATTTTAATAAATTGGTATTACTTTGGAAGATAATATCATGAGTATAATAAACAAAAATAGAAAATTTAAAACGGGGAAAGGAATGTTGATATACTGAAGATTATTACTGTTTTTTTATTATAACTTTGTAGCTTTCAAATTATGAGTTTATAAGGCTCTAAATACGGTAAATTACGGAATCTCCATAGGGGAAGGCCCTTAAGTACCTACCCATAAATGCCTTAGTAATTTTCCGGTAACTTGAATTTGTAATTGTAAATAAATAACGTAAATTAATGACGCAGGAAATGGGTGTGACTTGTCAAAATGTGATCAAATATGAGGGGCACGAAATGTGTGGAATTAATTATCAACACCTCGCTGATTGTGCTGTTATCTATTAGTAGCGGTAAGATTTACATCTAAGATAACATTGTTATGTCCGTCGTAAACAATTCTTTTTGTAGTAAAAATGTAGGCTAGTAACAGTACCTAAACTGGCGAAAACTTTCGTCTCTGGGGCTCGACTCTCTGGTCTCTTGGAGTGAACAATGCACACACACTTGGGCATTATAAAAACCCTGCCACCTTTATGTGTTGAAGGCATTTTATTATATTATTCTACTACATGCCCACTAGTCGGCTCACACAATATATCTGACGTTATCTGGGAAAAGGGACCTTGTTGTCGGTTCTAGTTTCCGAGATAATCGCCTCTAAAGTAAAACGTCGAAAAAAATCATTTTTTCTTTTTTTGCTCCATATTAATAAACAGACTCTAAATTTTGATATAACAAAGACACAGGCTTTAAAAACGATTTTTTATAGGTTAAAATTGAACCTAAAGTTTAGTAAAAAAGGGACCTTATTGTCGGTGCTGCAGCCGAGAGTCGATTGCGGCTTTCTTTTGGTACGGTATCGAGTTGAAAGACTTTGACCAGTGGTCCCCAACCTTTTTTTCATACGGGCCACAAATATATTTTGGTCTTGGTGTCGCGGGCCGCAACAAAATTTTTTTAGGGTTAAAAAACAACTTTCTTCAAAATTAATGATTTAAAAGTGGAAATTATTTTGCCGGTGGGCGTGAATTTCAAAATAGTTTAACATCACGCGGGCCACAGTGCACAGTGTTGGGGATAGCTGACTTTGACGGTACTAGTCGGCGAGACGCGGTGGCGGCGTGTATCAAAGGATTTGTCGTCTCTTTCTGATTCGTGGCGTCGGTTCTGCCCACTCGCTCACTCGCTGCGTACCCGCCTGTTAATTCGTTTTTTCGTTACTCGTCAGTGCGTCAGTTGGTGCTCGAGCTTGTTTGTTTAGAGTTATAATGAGCCTAGTGAGTATCTACATACTAACTAGTTTAAATTTTATCTAAGAGACTGTAGAAACCTATACTAAATAGTAAATACCTGTACCATAGAAGTTTGCACGCTATTTGCGATCCTTTACATTTTTTTTCTGTTTATTGCTCATGTGGCAAAGCTATGTTGAAAAGGCTAATGCGGGGTTTACACGGGTGACTATAGTCGCACGATTTACGCCGCACGGCGAAAATCGACTGTCTAAATGGCAATTCGGCGATAATGGCAAATCGGTCATAATCGTCTTAACTCATCAAGCCCCATACGGGCACCGGTGGACGCGACAACAATAGAATACAATAGCATTTCCAAGAATCCGCGATCGAAGGGTTAACTGGACACATAATATTATGTGGCCAGTTACGACAATTTACCCTAATTGGTTTATTTAGAGGTTGACCGCCCGTTGATTTATCATTAAATATTGTATAAATAGAGAGACAAATTATAATTAGTTGTTACAACTACGAAATTAGTAGTATTTTTGTATGTTCTTTTAACTTTATTACTAAAAATGTAACGACCGACATTAAGGTCCCTTTTAATATATTTTATGATAGCTAAGAGAAATTGCATGTTTTGGTACACGTCTTGTTATTAAAGGATAATTAAGGTTATTTTAAAAATAAGAACCTCAATGTTAATCAAAATTTATATTCATTTTTATGTGATATAACTAAATTTTTAATCACCGACGATAAGGTCCCTTTTATAAAATGTTTAGTGTTTGTACCAGCTTTTCACTAAACTTTAACTTGAATTTTAAGACTGAGAAAGTTACTTTTTTAATAGAACTTTATATATTTGATCTCATTTGACTATTTTTAAGCATAGTAAATATATTTTTTTGTTGCTTTTGACTGATTAATAAGATTAGTGAAGCACAATGTTTCATTTGTTCAAATATTTTTTTTATATAATAAACAATGTCGTTTAATATTGAAGTCGTTTTTATTTAGTAAAAACTTACCCGTTTTATATTATTCTTTCATAAAATACTATAGAAAACATACTATAAATGAAATATTTAGTAAAAACCATCTTGGGCATTTTCATTACATCATGCACTTTGGCGTGGTAAAAAATGGGAATAAGGCTATAAAATTATATAATTGAAGTTAAAATCTAAAAGACCATATAATGTGCTTCTCAAAAAACATTATATCTATGTAACTTCCCACAATAACATACTTTTTTTGGGTTTCGAAGTTTGAATGCGATTTTCTCAATATCACCTTTTACGACTTTCGAGTTTCAACATTTTAAAAAAAAATATTTGCCGGGCCTACACGCATGTTATTTACATGGTTTGATAGCTTATTAAATGTAGATTATGGGGATGCTAATAACTCAATACCGACAATAAGGTCCCTTCACACTGATAACGTCACATATTGAGTTATAAGTACCTTGTAGGCACATAGTGGCTACTTAGATAAACTTAATTTAACACCTATTGCCGTGGACATTATCTAATTACATTTTTACTCATGTACACAGAAGCTAAGCGTCCAGCCTATCGCAAGGACTACAGATATGAGAGCGCATTCGACTCTTTCTACAAGCTGCACCATACGGCCGTGGACTGGCATCGCGCTAGGATCCGCTGCGAAGCTGAAGGTACCGAGTTGGTGGTACCGGAGTCCCTGGACGAAGCCACTGCACTTATGCTCGTCATATCCCCATCCCTTAGTAAATTCGAAGGCGTATTTATCGGCGTCCACGATATTTATGCTGAAGGGGTGTTTGCGACTATTAATGGTAAGGAATGTTTGGAGAATGCGTTAGAATTAAGTGTTTAATGTACTTACAGTTAGTAAATAACTGATTATTAACGATGATTAAAGTGGAGGATAAGTTTAAATTAACAATAAGTACCAAGTCCTTTGTTCAAGACGAGATAATATATCAGATTGAGATATCTACCGTTTTTAGCTATTATTATACCTACCAAAGGAGGCGAACTTATCTGAGGATACCGTCGCGTCGCAGCAATAACCCAAAGCCTTCTTTAACAAAATCTGCTAGATCTTGGTACTTTGGGGCTAGTACTTAAGTGGAGCTTATGTAACATGTGGTTCCAATACCTTTTTACATTTTAAGGTGATTTCTTTGCAAACACTTTCATGGAATTATTGTGGGAACAACTACAGCCCATGCAAAGTGGCGGGCGTTGTGTGGGTATGAGACGAAACGGCAAACTCTTCGTACATGACTGTTTAAGCCGTCTACCGTTCGTCTGCAAGAAAAGAGCTCCGGAAATCGTATTCTACCCAGACTGTGTTACTTATGATAAAAGTAAGTAGTATTCGAAATTCGGGCCATTATTTTTAATGTACAACAAATATTTTTCCTGAAATACAACGCAGACAAAAATATTAACGTGAACAAAGTTGTCCTCTTAACCATTTCAGCTTCGTAAGCCCTCAGAACAGCTCAAGCAATTTAAAATTGTTCACATAACCTTCCACAAGTCCGTAGGTACTAAAGTGGGACTCTGGACTTTTTATTTGACTTTGAACTATTTTATGCCTTACATACATTCCACTCAATAATTGCTGCCTGAATATTCCACAGGATGGGTGTTAGGACCAAACTCCACCTGTTACATGATGCACACCGAACAGCAGACATGGTACGACGCGTTCGATACATGCGCCGGCGCAGGCGGATACCTCGCCACTCTCGACAGCAAGAACGAGACAGACTATATCGCCTCTCTCTTCAACCAGGTCGTCCAACCTGTAACAGAAGATGAATTCGCCTTCCTAGGATTCAACGATTTGTTTTTAAGATTCCACTATCGTACCATCTTTGGTGAGTTAAGGCCATCCCCCGAGCAAACGACCTTGGCCATACATTTGACGCGTTGCCGAGATCGCACAAAAATCCTATTTTTTTTACTTATCTTAGTTCAAAATTGATCTAAAAAAAATTTAAAACGGGGAATATGTGGTTAATGAAATTGTCTATCTATTGTCGTGTGTTTCAAATAAACGTAATTTGTAAATACTAGGGAGATGCTGAAAGTATGCTTCAATTTTAATAAATTGGTATTACTTTGGAAGCTAATATCATGAGTATAATAAACAAAAATAGAAAATTTAAAACGGGGAAAGGAATGTTGATATACTGAAGAGTATTGATGTATTTTTATTATAACTTTGTAGCCTTCAAACTATGAGTTTACAAGGCTCTAAATACGGTAAATTACGGAATCTCCGTAGGGGAAGGCCCTTAAGATCTAATCCTACTAAGTGCCTACTGCCTAGTCTACCTACTAAACTATACCTAGAACAATAAGGTTTAAGCGGAACTCGTAAGCGATCATTACTACAGGATTCAGCAGACAATAAACGAAAGGGAAGGGATCTGCAATCCCAAATTACCGAATCTGGTAATTCGTACTAACACACTTATTTAAAACTGTATTTAGCCATTAAAAATATATCTTCAGGTGATCCACTGAACAGTCGTCAAGTTGACTGGGACATAAAGTGCCCAGATGAGAAGGATGATGCGGAGAAACGGTGCGGAGGCCTCAGTCGAACCGGCCTTCTCCGCACTAGTTCCTGTGACACCCCTGCCGTGTTCTTCTGCGAGAAACCAGCTAACGATTCAAGCGCAGTTCAAATTTACACCACTACAACCACTGAGACTGCAACAACATTTACTGAAGCTACAACACCTACAATGAAAAACCTAAAAAGAAATTAAGAAATTTAGATACAGCATACCCGACAGAATCAGTTATTCTAAGTACAACAAAAGCAGTAGAGAGAGCTTTAGTCGAAGAATGGTTTATTTTCTTACACTGTGGAAGTATTAAGAGGTATTGACTTAGCACAAGCAGAAGCAGTTTCGATAGATAATAAAATATCACCAAAAGCAGATCAACGCTCAAAACAAAGACACAGAATACATGTAAACAAATCACACAAGACTGACGCAATCTTGAAAAATTCTGATACAACAAAGACAGCAACTACTGTTTCAGTAAGTACAAAAATGCCCCATAAGCCCCTTGAAGTCTTCAGAAGTGTACACACAACCCAGGCAGTAGATTTAGAATATGAAGACAAATCAACAACAGCGGTAAATAAAGATTTAGTTGATGATATCACGCCGACAGCATTAAATACATTAGCAACAGAAAACACTGATACAATAGTTGATTATACATTGCCAACAATAGAGACAAAAGAAGATGGAGACACATCGCCAAAAGAAAATATGGATTTGGTAGATGAAGACATAGCAACAACAGTAAACAGATATTTAGTAAATGATGACACATCAACATTTAAGGCAGATATAACAGATGAAGATGTAAGACCAATAATAGACATGCAGACAGAAGAATCACTACCATAGGACACATTTTTACAACCGGCTAATACAGACGATATTGGCGTAGAAAATTCAAAATAACGAGACACGATGACAAGGGTAGGACTACAGCTTAAAAAAAAGTTCCTGGAATAATTCTTTAAAAATATTCTAAACATAATTAATTTAAAAGTCATATTCCTAATCAGTTTAAAATAAATAAAATTAGTTATAATTAAAGATTGAGTATCGTTTTAATAAAAAACAATGTATCACATCAGAAATATATTTTTAACTCATCAAGCCCCATACGGCCACCGGTGGTCGCGACAACAATAGAATACAATAGCATTTCCAAGAATCCGCGATCGAAGGGTTAATCACATTATAAAATAACAATTATATAAGTATGTATTTTTAACATTTATCTACTCAGACGACACATATAACATTTAGATACTATAACAATTCTTAATTCATTACGTTATATTATCTTGTAATTACTGATTGTTGGCCTTTCGGGTACAAAATTAATATTAATAATAATAATTATTATTATTAACAATAAAAAATGTTAGGTGTGTAAAGCCCAGTATTCTGGTATTAATAAAAGGAACACAATACAGTTAACTGTTAAGGCGAGCACTTACCTCAATTCCAAAACGATAACCTTGCGAACGCGAATGCCAAGCGTGTACGCATCGCAATAAGATTCATTTTAGCTTAGCATAAAATTGTAAGTTACGACGCGACGGGCGGATCTTCTCTATTTTATTTTTCGTGTGTTTTTTTTAAATATCTTTCGAAATAAATATTAAGTAAAAAGATTATTCGTTTCAGACCTTCTTAAAATAGATTCATTGACAATTTATTAAAATAAAATGTAAGTTATTCTTGTTAATACTTATATTTCAATGACAAAGAGTTTTGTAAATTAAGGTGAGTTTGTAAATTAATTACAGCGAAAGTATTATTTTTTATTAAAATGTTTTTGATTTAAACCCTTTTAAATATTGTGCTCTATATCTCATATTTTTTTACATTTCGTTATTATATTGGAACTAGGTAAATCGGGTATCAAGAAATAACAAAATAGGGTTTCAGCCCGCCTTAAGTCAATGAAGCCAGCCTTTACTTTATGTCAAACCATAATATAATAAGGATCTGATCACCATTGAATGGAGGAGAAATTTTGAAGAAAGGCCAACGCTACTTATCTCTCACTGAGCAAGATTTTACATGCGATTATAATGATATCTTGCATCCACAGGTCCCTGTAAACACTAAACTATGCTATGCTGTGCTCGTATGCTATGCTCATAGCAATATTATGTTTTCGTAAACGAGTGAAAAAGACAAGTAGTGGTAAGCCTTGTTCAAAATTTAGTCGAAAACAATCCAGAGATCCGTAACTTTTTTACGTACATGAACTTACAACCTGTAACTATAACATCAATAACATCTATAATATCTCGGTAACAGAAAGTATTGTTCGACTTTAGAAAAATACGTACATCATCTATATAGAGGCTAAATAAGTAAAAAATACACAGGTGTAAATTGTAAAATGTGTGTAAAGTGCAAAAGATTTAAAGAGTAAAAACTATAGCGCGCGTAGAAAAACTGCCTCCGCCGCGTCGTCCACAATTAGGATGTAGACAAGGTCAAAGATTGCCAGATTTTTTTAATAAAATAAAGATATAACGGTAATGAGTTTGCAATTTATAAAATTTTTTCTTATACACCACTTTCATAAACGTAATATAACCAGATTCTCCCGCGTGGCATACAAACGAGAGGGTTGTGACGTCATAGCGTTTATTTTATGTGATTTGAGGGATCTTAGAGAGTTTTTAAGATATCAGAGTCATTCTTTCACCGATGTTTCTATTTTTGAGATTCCCTTTAGTTACCAATAAGAAAAAACCGGCCAAGTGCGAGTTGGACTCGCCCATGAAGGGTTCCGCAGCAGCAATAAAGTTTATTTTTATGAAATTAAAAGGTTTTTGATTTATTTTTATATTTCAGTTGATTTAATGAAAGTTAAATTAAGTTTACCATTTATGACGTATAAAAAAAACTACTTGCTAGATTTCGTTCAAAACAAACAATTTTCGTTGGTAATTTTTATAGTAAAGTATATCAAATATTTTTTTTAGACTTATCATGCCCCTACTTTAGAAGTTAGTGGGGGGACACACATTTTACCACTTTGGAAGAGTCTCTCTCACAAACTATTCAGGTTAGAAAAAAATGATATTAGAACCCTCAATATGATTTTTGAAGACCTATCCATAGATACCCCACACGCATAGGTTAGATGAAAAAAAATATTTTATGATTCAGTTGTACCTATGGGGACCCCTAAAATTTTTAATAATTTTTTCCATTATTGTATCAAAATCTTAATGCGGTTCACAGACTACATCTCCTTACCAAATTTCAATAGTTTCGGAGAAAAGTGGCTGTGACATACGGACGGACAGACAGACATGACGAATCTATAAGGGTTCCGTTTTTTGCCATTTGGCTACGGAACCCTAAAAATAGGCAACTAGCCTATTTGCATTCCGTTTCCGACTCGAGAACATGCAAAATAGAGTCTACTTATCTGCAAAACGTCTGCAAAGTTTCACCTTAGCTACTGTTATATGTGGCATGTGCTGAAGTCAATATTTACTAATCATAATACATAAGTCAAATGATGAACAACGGACACAAAATCCTTCACCGCGCGCATACCCTTTAAAAGGAAATATTATAGGCCTATATTGTTTATTGCATCTAAAGTAGCATCTAAACAAACTATTTTCTCATCACAGTTTGTAATAATATCAAATGTTATGGCACTTGGAAATTGAACCACTTTGGCATACAACGTAGCTGTTATCATCAAATTATTAATAAGTATCGTAAAAGTGTATATTTAAATGTAGAAAATAGTGGAGAATAAGAGAATTAGTTGCAAGAATAATATATTAGTTAATTATTTGCAATGTAGTAGGAGTGTTAATATTTAAGTGATCTAGTATGTGCGTAATTATCAAAAATTTATCAGCAAGTATATTTTAGATCGTCAAATCAAAGTCGATAGTGACACTTTAAAATAGTTTTCATAATCTATCGTTAAAATGGAGGTCCATTGGGCTCCTACCAGTCCTACGTCATATTAATTGTAATCATTGAAGTCAAAAAATATAACAATAGGCCATCCACTTTAGTAGAAATAATAAAAAGTAAGTATACATAAAATACAAAGTATAAAAAATAAGTTGTTCTAATCTCAATTAGGCTCAGATCAACAGACAGTTTATCCATAATTAACCTTATTTTATAGGCATAGGTACATTAATTAGGCTACCTATCTACTTATTCATGAATTTACAAGGCATATTCGAACATGATTTAATATAAATATTATATTCAACCATCTCGATCTGCGCTACTCAGTACCCATGTAAATTCATAAAATTCTACAACATATACACATATATTTTTCATCCTTTCACTAACGAGTTTTATCTCTAAACCCTAATTTATTTTTCAAAAAATTACTTTAACGTAAAAAAGACAATTGTAATGGCACAAAATTAATAACCGATTAATGTACAGAAATTAAGAAGTTACATGAGTCTCTCTAGTCTCACGTTTTTTAAACGCGAAAATATTTTTATCAAGCAAACTAGGTTTAAATCATAATATTTTGTTAAAATTTTAGTAGACATCGAACCCCTTGCGTAAAATAAAAACTTTTCTAAACAACTGAAAAAAATGTTGGGATCACTGAACTTTGTTTTGGCACTCCTCTTCCCAGTCAGTGGGTATAAGCGAGTCAATGTGCTGCTTAAACTTGGCGTACTCGCATGGCTCCTCACAGAACGGTAACTTCAATTCCATAGGTACTTCTACTTTGGTGTTGTTCCTGTAAAACACCTAGAAATAAGGAAATAATACAGTGATTAAAAAATAAATTTAAAAAACTTATATATATCAGATCCCAGTTAAACATTAGCTCTAAGCACTTCCAGAAATGTTTGTAACAACTAAATTTCTATGGAGGATTTCAGGATGCCAGAATTTTAATAATATTTTAACATTAAACAACAAAAACTTACTTTAACATAAAAACTATCCTTGACGACCTCTTCCTCGTGTAATTCAATAGTGATACTCGATCCAAATTCCGGTTCCAGTAACTCTTGGAAGCCGAGGGCACGAAACAGCGACACAACTGTTACATCATGACCGGAATACACATACAGGGATCTGTCTACATTTGTGTGTTGCACATTATCTTCCAAATGATGTCTTATGTCTCCCAACAGAGGGCCTGAAAATTTACAAATACATTTTTTTTTCTACAGATTAAATTTAAAAAAAGCTATGGTATGAGTGGTATGACTATGGTCAAGGCAAATGAACCAAAAAATGGAATGATCTTAAATCGCATTTAGTATACTTGTATAATCGCAAGTCAAGACACTAGCTAGACCACCATATTATGAAGTGTCTAAAAGCTAAATTGGCTGTTCAGATTCTTAAACATACTTAAGAGTAAGTTTTGTAATCTTATACTATTCTATTAGAATTCCAAAACTTTACCTGTATGTAGCCGTTGCATCTGGGGATTGTAAGACAACAGAGCTAAACTTGTCATAAATGGCAGACGCATATCACTGGGGAAAACATTCTTAGTCCACTCTGGCAACTTCAACCCAGCAGTTTGCTGGGACAGCAGTGCACTATACAAATAGTCCACTTTTAATACACTTCTCATACTCTCATTTGTATGTTTACTCAAGTAGTCAAATATTTCTGTAAACTTTGGATCTTTGTCTGTTTCAGCTAATATATCATTGTACATTTTTTTCCAAGCTTTACATGGTTTCGTAGCAGCTACGATCTGAAAAAATTATTAGTGTTTGTGCTTTTATCTTCATTAAATAATAAGCATGTTCGCATTTTAAATATTAGATGTGACATAAATAAATTATTTAATAAATAAAAATAAAGAACTAGTAACCATTTGTTATTGTTGAATTTAGAAATATAACCATAATGCTAATTTATAAATGCAATATTAAAAAAAAAATACTTACATTATCAAGTTCTCTAGGTAAGGATCGGACAGGAATAGGCTGCCAATTTATTTCTTGATTCCAAATTTGTCTCTCTGAAGGTGGATACAGACCAGCTAAGAATGTGTATGCGCTCATCAAACATCTATCCTTGTCACTGCTTCGAAAATATGCATCTTTGGAAAAATAGTCCTCTGATATAAAGTTAGTATAATAATCTCTGAACTTCTTTCCCAATTCATATAATTGTATTTTGCCAATCTGAAATAAATGTTGTTATTTCTTAACATAACATTATAATAATATCTATAAAGGTATTGGTTTAAAAAAATATATATAATATTATATTAACCAAATTAAGGTTTCTAGTACAATTACTGTTATCAAACTTATAGTACGTATAAAAGAGACTAAATGAAATCTAAATTATTTAAAAAAACTTACATTTGTCAAACCACCTGGACCTTCTGGCCACTGATATTTTTTAAATGGATCACTGTTGTATGTACTCTCAGGTGCTTTAGCTCCATGCCTAAAAAGCTGGAAGGCAAATTGTTTATTAGGTAGATAATATATCTATGCTATTCAATAAAATACCACTTTTTCAGAGAGCAGGAACGGCGACAATTAAAGAATTCTTAAAATCAAATAGCATTAATGAAAAATAGAAATTTAAGTATGAACCAGGGTATTTTGGACATAATAACTCTGACCTTCATAATAATATTATAACAATAGCAACAGTTTTAAAGATTGTAACCATTCTCATACATTCAGTAAGAGTTTGTAACTTACGATGATGACGAGCCGTAACGTTTTCGATTCGTAAGGGAGGGTTTCACTGAGGACGCAATATCCAAGCAGACAACTGAGCACAGCGAGGCCTAATACCACAACTGCAGTTGTTGTCGACTTTTTTGGTATCGGATGACACGTTCTCTGCCGCTGCTTTGGCAAAGACGATCTACGCCATGTATCGTCGTTGTCGTACTCCATGGTCTTTATTTTGTAAACAATACTTTCACTTTTAAGATCGTAAAACTGACTCCGATATCAATGATTGCAACGTTTTCATTAGTGATTAGACCCATAAAGCACTATTAAAAAACGTAAAAAATATATAGAAAATAAAAGTCTAATTTACTATTCCACAATCACAACACACAAAACTAAAGGAAGCATTCAAATTACATATTATTTTTATAATTTTTGTTAGAATTATTGATTGTCGTTTTTTGAGTAAAGTGGAATTTGACAGCTGGCGCTTGGCGTACAGCAGCTGGTCAGCCGACAGCACAGAGGTATTTAAACCCACAGATTAAGGTATTATCTCCTCCGTGAGTAATGGGGCATTTTGTTATTTTTTTAATTTGATTGACAAACAGTTTCCATTTTAGTAACTAGATGGCGTATGGGTAGACAACTATCGGAAATACCAGGTAATATCATCAATAATTGCTACAAAACTGGGCAAAAGAATGTAAAACTTGATACATTTCAATTTGAAAAAGACACAATGATATTCCAACGAATAGAATAATAAAGTTATTATAACGATGTTTTAGTTAAAACTCATGGAAGAAATAGCCCTATTTATCGTTATTCACACCAAATGTCACAGGAATTATAAATTTTGGTTTTGACAACATCTTAGCTGCACTTGTGCACGATAACGGATATTTAATGGCCAATATTTTACCAATAATGAACATCAAAAATTGTGTTATAATATGGGATAACACAATTTGGGAAAAAATAATAAAAACCACACCAACAATAAAAAGTAGAAGAAGTTTCAAAGTAACATGGCCGCCAAAACTTTTTCAGTTGTCAGTTTTTAGTTTGACAAGTTTTTATTATGTTAGCGTGTTCCTAAACTATTACCAGTATACTGGCTTAATCACTTAGGCCAATGATCGCTTAGGTTTAAGATATTTTTAATTATGTCACACTTGACAGTACGCTGAAATTTTTAGAAACACAACCAATATGTAGTCAGTGATGCCAACCTGCAGATAATTTCAGATCAATGGGGAACCAATAGGAAATCTAGAAGTGTCTACCGTCGCGCCGTCTGGTGGAGATTTAAAAAAGAAAACAACCCATTTGCAAATTGCAAGTAACACAGATTACAGTATATGCAT
This sequence comes from Cyaniris semiargus, assembly GCA_905187585.1. Lineage (NCBI taxonomy): Eukaryota > Metazoa > Arthropoda > Insecta > Lepidoptera > Lycaenidae > Cyaniris > Cyaniris semiargus. Next base: position 5,648,660 of record LR994554.1, on the reverse strand, counting down.
AATGCAAGTATATATATAATTTGTAATTTGTAATTTTGTATTCTGCAAACTGCAACATAACTGCAAAGATCTATTGGTAGGCAACGATATCAAAATACTTTGGTAGGTATTTGGCCACAAACTATAGAGAATGCTAACCACATGCTAATTGCTAACACATTATTTGGCAACAGCTGTCAATGTCGCCAGCCAGTGTTGCCAACCACATCACAGATCACAGAGCTAAAGCGCTTATTCCATTTCACAAAATTTAGAAGTTCTAACTAGGATCCTAAAAAATTTAGTCAAGTGAAATAACATTTAGAAAGTTAGGATCGGAAAAAATGTGGCTTCTGAATGACTAAATCAGTGTTGCCAGATGGTTTCAACCTTTTATCTGTAGTGGGAACTGCTAAATCTGTATTAAAGTCAATATATATTATGTTATACGATCTGAAATCCATTCGTAGGTAATTTCTAAAGTCCAAGTAGTTCAGAAAGTTCATGTTTGATAATTTTTCGTGGAGCAAAAAAACTTTCAACCATCTTTTTCGCCTTTTATTTATTTTTATTTTCATTGAGCCAACAGCTAAGCCTATGAGAAGACCAATTTTTTGTTGCTTTGACAGAACTGGAGCCAATAGTCTTCTATTTAGGATCCTAGTTAGAACTTCTAAATTTAGTGAAATGGAATAAGCGCTTAAGCTACGGCTGTAGATATGCTAAAAAACTGTATAAAACTGTAAATATCAAATTGAAAAACAGTAAATCTATAGTTTTATCTTTTATAATTTTTTAATATTCAATTATGGTAATAAATAGTATATATTTTAGGAAGCCGGGAATTAAAAACCAGAAATATTATGAAATATGTCTGTTTTCCCGAAATTATGTCGGTAAAAGTTAAAACAGACATCGATCGACCGAGCGATAGTAAAACAGTATATTATAAATGTCTAAACAACATTTCAATAGAAGTGTTATTTATTAATGCATTTATAAAATACAGTCTATGTAATAAAATAGATTAAACATTATTTAAGATTAGTAAATTTACATTAAATTGGATGGTCACAAATCATAATTATTATTATAAGCCTATAATTAATTATTTGTAAAAAGCTAAAGGCACATCTTGGAATGAACTGTGGAATAAACACAATAAACATGGCTTCCAAAACTGCCAAGTAAACTTATCCCCTAAAAAATTATAATCAAAATGTTGGTAAACTTAATGTCTAAACAACATTTCAATAGAAGTGATACAGTGTATGTACTAAAATAGATTGAACATTATTTAAGATTACTGAACTTATATTAAATTGGACGGTCACAAATCAAAATTATTATTATTAGCCAATAATTAATTATTTTAAAAAATAAGGCACATCTTGGAATGAACACAATAAACATGGCTTCCAAAACTGCCAAGTAAACTTATCCTATAAAAAATTATAATCAAAAAGTCCTATGTTTGTTCCCAAAAACCTAAATACAACTTACTAGTTACTTTATAGTTTTAACTAGCATATAGCAGCATAATAATATTATTGACTTATTAATTCTGTTTGCACAGACTTCTAGAGGCAGAGTACAATAAGATGTTGTTAAAAACGGTGGGAAATATAATATTTTAATAACTTACCTTAGCATACTTAATCTATCTCTATCTAACAAAACAAAATGTGTTTGTGTCACAATACAGATACAGTAAAGTAATATACAAGCAAGATACATTTTGACAATCATACAAACTAACTACCATGCTATAATAATATACAACACAATATTGTAATTATAGCATACAGTATAGATTTTAGTGGTCATGATTTTGCTTCAGTTATTGATTTTAAGATAAGATAACTAATGAAAGTAATACATAATATAAAATAATACATGTACTGTAATACTATGCTTTCACAGAACCCTTATCTTATCTTTTATCATGTTCAAAGAATTTATGATTTATTAAATTGTGCCAAGGTGTTACTTGTGCTAACAAAAATATGACACATCTGAGTTAAAGCTTGTAATGAGTCTGTTGAATCTATTATTATATATTTCTAGACTTACAAGGCTGTTTTGGCGCGTGGCTAAATTCAATAGTATAATATCAATTGAGAAATAGCTATTCTATGTTAAATCATTGTCAAAATCGCAAATGATAATGATATGTTATCCAGGGAGGATAGTAATATGACGGTGAAAATGCACCAAAACATCAGTGTAATACTTTATTTGCCACAGCAAGTCAAAACATCTCGTTCCCTGTATGCCCTGACGGCTGTATAAACAGAAACCGTAATCCACAAAATTACAGCAATCCATGAAGAAATAAGTGCTAGGTGTAGAGCAACACCAGTGTTAATAAAATCTCCGCGACGACTGTTCGGTGCATCCTTTTGTATATAGTCCATAAAGTCAAATATTGCTTGACAACTTAAACGGAAATGTATTGCAGTTGCTTGATCACCGGAGGCACGGGTCTCCTGTAATAAGTAACATACAAATTAGGTTCATTTAGGGAATAATGGTTTGAATATATTTGAAATTTGAATATTTCATCAAAAAATATTCAAGATTTACGAAAATAACATTCCCTGGGTACATTTTATAAAATATCTAAGATACTCTGAAATAAAACTGCTACAGGTTAGAAGTAAAATAACAAAGTTGTGTAACAATACCGTAACACAAATGGAAATGTCTAACTTTCCTATTGGGTACCTAACTTTTTTGCATTCTCTATAGCAGCGGTCGGCAACACGCGGCCCGCGGGCCGCATGCAGCCCGTGAATGTTTTGTGAATTAAAGTTATATGTATCAAAAACAATGTTTTCTAATATTGCCAGTAGTTATCGCCAGTCGCCACTTAAGAACCTAACTGTTTGTGTCATTGTCAACAAACACTTATTTCCCCTCATTATGTGTAGGTATATTGAGCTTCTAGGGTTAATACGAGTATGAGGTCTGCGGCCCGCCTTTGGTTTATTTTGCAACCTTGTGGCCCTTCCCTGCAAAAAGGTTGCCGACCGCTGCTCTATAGCTTTAATGCAGACAGCTTTTATATATTATTTATTTTCGCTAAGTGTACTGCTGCAGCAGTTGGGTTAGTTTTCTGAACAAAGAAAATTCTTTATTTACAAAGATACAAAGCTTACCCTAACTAAGTATCCTCTATATTGTTGGCATGTTTTCAAAAAGCCATCAGTCATTACGGCCGCATGCACCAGGTTGAAAATGGCAATCACCAGACTGACACAGGAGTTTGGAATCCAGCAATATATTATAGCATCATTATCCTGTGCTACTCTTGATCTGGATTGGACTATTATAGTTTCTCCTTCACTATAACAACAGACATATTGCGTATTTAATAAAGATATTAAAATTACATAGAGAATAAAGGGTGTGGCACAATGATTTAGGTGTGGCTCTTTATCTTGACATAGCTTTACCTAATTAAGTAAGCTCACCATATGCCTAAAGATTAAATTCTCTAGTAGTAATCAATAGTAATCACAATATCAGACTACTTCTTTAACATATTTGTTGACATTGTAATCGAAAAAAATAGCAATCCATACTCACATTTCCTCAACAGTAGTAGACTTCTCCCCTTCATACAGCCCCACATTGTTGATACATACTCTATACATGTGGAAGAGCGTCATTATGAGGGCATATATCAATATCGGAACAGGAGCAAATATTGCGTACAGACAGTAGGAATTGTGGCCCCCATTGAAATACTGACTCGTGCTTACGCCATAAAATATGCAGCCACAGTTGGTATTTTCCAGCCAGCTGCCTGGACAGACGTCCAAAGTGGATCGCCAGTGGTTATAAGGTATTGCCACACATATCACTGACACACTTAGGAATACAAACAGTAAACCGTAGCACCAACTTAGACGCCTCTCTGTTTCGTATTGATTCATCTTCACTTCTTTTTTCACTTGTACTAGTCAACGAGTTTCAACGTTACTCATTGATTTCTACAGACTTAATCCCAAAAGATGTTATGTTGCAACTAACCATTAAATTAATATTCAAGACACCTAAACAAAGAATACTCTAGGGATTGATTGTAGAATTATTTCTATAACTATTTGCTGGATAAAATAAGTTTCGAGAAGTTTCTTCTGTATTTACCTAGTACCCCGTGAATAATTCGTTTTTATTAGGTTTAGAGGTATTTGGTTTTTATGTTGTAAAGGTCATAAACAAGTCATAAAGTGATATATAAACTTTTCAAACTCCGAAAATGCAAATCGCAATGATATATCATAGGTTAGTTGGCACTTGTTGACAAGATCACAAGATATTTACAAACACAGATTAGTAGTATATATTGTAGATTTAAAAAATACAAATGACAACCATAGATAAAGTATTATAGTATAGATGTAATCTTAGCCCGTCATCGCGTGTAGTACGGCTCCTTGTCCTAACAAAAATCAATTTTATGGTACCATCCTGAAGAAAGCATGAAACTTGGCATGAATGTAGCTGTCATGTATGTGCTTCAATGTAGATATGGAAGCACGTCCAGAAATAATGTTTTCCCGCACTCCCCCCCTTTTTATCTCCCTCATTCCGGTTTTTCGAATTTTCTACGAAAACGATAAGACTGAGGAGTTTACTCTTCAGAGAACAAATTATCGTCGATAAATTACCTACAAAACGATACTACATTATAAAGTGGTAAGATTAATATATTTCTGTTTACAGACACCAACGTATTATGAAATTGTAAAAACAGACTAACTTTTTTTTTTCTTGCTCCATTTATAGGAAAACGACAAGAGTGGTGATAAAATAGGCTAAAAAAGTTAGATACCTTATATATTGAGCTACAAAATGACACCTATTTCATAGTCGTAGAGGCATTACCTCCAGAGTTACAGCTTACCGCGTCTGACTCGAAGTACTCGTTTTTTTACCTTTTTACAATTTCTTAGATTTAGAGCTAAGGGTTTCAAGAAATTCATTAAAAATACAGTAAAATACAGTGAAAATTATGTAGTTGTCATAAATGTGCTTTAATGTGGATATAGAAGCACGTCGACAAATTATTTTTTCCCCCCATTCCCCCCTTCGTATGTATCGTATGCTAAATCGTGGTTTTTCTTATTTTTTATGAAAACGGGTACAGTTATCAAAAAACTATCAACAAATAATAAGTTGTTTATTAAAATCTCTACAACATTGTTTTTGGACGTATGTTGATAGAACTTTTAGTTTACAAAATATGTACATGTAAAAAGGTAAAAAAAGAGTACTTGAGTCAGACGCGGTAAGCTGTAACTCGGAAGTAATGCCTCTACGACTACGAAAAAGGTGTCATTTTGTAGCTCAATGTAAAAGGTATCTAATTTCATTAGTCTATTTTATCACCACTCTTGTCGTTTTCCTATAAATAGAGCAAGAAAAAAAAAGTTAGCCTGTTTTTACAATTTCATAGTACGTTAATGGCTGTACACAGAAATATATAAATCTTACCACTATATAATGTAGTATCGTTTTGTAGGTAATTTATCGACGATGATTTGTTCTCTGAAGAGTAAACTCCTCAGTCTTATCGTTTTCGTAGAAAATTCGAAAAACCAGACGAAGCGAACGGACTGATCGGTTGGTTGTCGTTGCCCGTCGGGTCAGACAGACAAGGCTACATTACCCAATCCACCACCCCGCACCCCTAATGTCGCCAAAGCTCTGCTCATACCTATCACGCGGTCGCGCGTAGCTATTTTAGGTATTTAGTGTACATATAGTACTATCTTTAGTAAAATGTTTGCATCTATACTTAATATTATAAAGCGGAAGAGTTTGTTAGTTTGTTTGTTTGTTTGAACGCGCTAATCTCAGGAACTACTGGTCTAATTTGAAAAAATCTTTCAGTGTTAGATAGTCCATTTATCGAGGAAGGCTATAGGCTATATTTTATCACGCTAAGACTAAAAGGAGCGAAGAAATAGAAGAAAATGTGGAAAAAACGGGGGGAAATTATTTGAAAGGGCTTATTTGAACGCGCTAATCTCAGAAACTACTGGTCCGATTTGAAAAATTCTTTCAGTGTTAGATAGCCCATTTATATGCTTTCAGTTCTTAAAACAACACCGAAATCCTCAAACTTATATCTATACTAGACGTTCCGCGAGATATTTCACAGACAAATCAGTCTACAAAAAATAGCCTATGATCCTTCACGTGGTCTACTTCTTATCTGACCCAAATAACAAAAAAATTGCTCTAGTAGTTCGTGAGATAAGCCCTTTCAAATAATTTCCCCCGTTTTTTCCACATTTTCTTCTATTTCTTTGCTCCTATTAGTCTTAGCGTGATAAAAATATATAGCTTATAACCTTCCTCGATAAATGGGCTATCTAACACTGAAATAATATTTCAAATCGGACCAGTAGTTCCTGAGATTAGCGCGTTCAAACAAACAAACTAACAAACTCTTCCGCTTTATAATATTAGTATAGATAGAATCCAGAGTTATCTTAGCACCAGCTGCTTTGGAACCATGGTACCATGGAACCATTAATCTTCAGCACTGGAGTCTGGACGATTTTTTCTACTTTAAAACTTTATATTAATTCACAAATGGATCGGATAATGATCTTTGAATACTCATAGTATTTAAAAAAAAAACCCATCGAACGACACCCCACACAATGGGGTGGACGCGAAAAAAAATCGTCCCTGCTTGATGTATAGGGGACTGGGGAGGTACCATAAAAAAAATATTTTTAAAATTTTATGCACAACTAGCCTTTGCCCGCGGCTTCGCTCGCGTTAAGAAGTATTATTATTAATTGGGTATCAAAGTCTCAGCCCGATCGGTTTAAAATTGACAAAATTTCATACAAACTTTCATCCCCTATTTTATCCCCTTTGGGGTAGAATTGATCATGTGGGATATATTCATGGGGGCCGCAAAGGAAGATCTTCCGACCGAGCGAGGTGGTGTGCTCGGTCAGGCCGGAGCCCACGTGATACATTTCAGCTGTCGTATATATACCGACGCGCTTAGAAAACTTCGATAGCGCGATGCAGGAATGTTAGGCGAATTGTGGGTACCGCCACATCACTCCCCCCCGAAGACCGGAGGTCGAATCTTGAAGTCTTGTCGTGCCAGAGAGTTCCAGTGAGTCGGAACTGTTGCAGTGAGTCCCAGTGAGTCCGAACTGTGAAGTTGCTGCACGGGATCCAGTGAGTCGGATAGCTGCCGTGCGGGGCCGATGCTACGTGCTGACCAGGAGAGATGTGCTCTGCTTGCTGACCGGTCGGTGTAGTGAGAAAGCCCGTTGATGCCGATGCGGAGTCGCCCAGGCCGCGGTACATTGCGGCTAGTGGACGAGGTATCCGATGAGGCGATGCTGGCTGGCGCGGTGCGGAGGTGCGGAGAGTGATGATGATGAAGGAGGCGTGTTCTGTCGAGGGTCACCAATGTGGGGATAATGCGTAGTGGCCGAAAAGGAAGTTCTTCCGACCGAGCGAGGTGGTGTGCTCGGTCAGGCCGGAGCCCACGTGATACATTTCAGCTGTCGTATATATACCGACGCGCTTAGAAAACTTCGATAGCGCGATGCAGGAATGTTAGGCGAATTGTGGGTACCGCCACAATCAAAATCCTTTCTTAGCGGATGCCTAAGTCATAAAATCTACCTGCATGTCAAATTTCAGCTATGTCAGTCAGTCAATCACCTTTGAGTTTTAGTCAATTTAGATTTTGTCGGCATCATTAATATGTGCATTCATGCCAAATTACAGCTTGGAGGTCCTATAGTCTCTAAGCAAAACCGCGGACAGACAGACGGACAGACGAACAGACAGATGGACAGACGGACGGACAGGCCGAAACTATAAGGGTTTCCTGTTAACTGCGCAACCCTAAAAAATATACACAGCCGAACATATAACCTCCTTTTTTTGGAAGTCGGTTAAAAGAGGCGCTTCATAGATTTTGCGCACAGGCGCTGGTGGGGGGGTCGGAACGACCCTGGTGATAATCGTATAATAAATAAAAATATACTTAAATTATATTTATTTTAAGTAAAAATACATAATAAAATCTAATAAAAAAAATTGAACACACTAAGGGCCTGTTTCACTACTTCCTGATAAAGTGCCAGATAGGCTATCCACAACTTTTTTGACAGATTCTCCATACTTTATCAGCTGTCAAGTTGTGGATAGAATATCCGGCACTTATCAGGAAGTGGTAAAACAGGCCCTTAACATAATAAAATAAAATAAAAACATGGCAATAAGATAGAAATAGGTATGTATATTATTTTCATTTGTAATTTTTTTTTGTTAAATTTTGACAGCAACTGCTCATCAATCTCTAGAATCTAGATTATAGCATTCGTAGGTAATTTCTAAAGTCTGCTGGTTCCAAGTAGTTCAGAAAGTTCATAATTCATAATTTTTCGTGGAGCAAAAATTCTTTCAACCATCTTTTTCGCCTTTAATTTATTTTGATTTTCATTGAGCCAACAGCTAAGCCTATGAGAAGACCAATTTTTTGTTGCTTTGACAGAACTGGAGCCATTAAGAAGACGTCTGGCCAAAATCGCCGCATGGTCAACAACTGATTTAGTTACTAAATTAGGACAAGTGGAATAAGAAGCTTCTAATTAGTCTCCTTTTTAGGATCCTAGCTAGGACTTCTAAATTTAGAGAAATGGAATAAGCGCTTAAGCTGTAATGGCGGCAACCCCAGCTTGTACACATCTTAATGGAATTATTGGGGCCTCGTTACGTTTTTCACGTTCACAAAACTCTTTCACTCTTAGCACCATCATTCTTTCACCACTCTTTAATGTTTTCGGCATGATTTTCTCACGAAATCACAATAAAACTTATGAATACTCGCAGAGCGTATCTACCGTATTCACAGATTAGTAGAGAGCGTTTCATCGAATAGTTCCTTTGCCGTCATGTTGGCAGTGTTGCCACCTTGCCCAAAGAAAAAGTTGCTAAGCATACGGTAAAAAGTGGCTAGTTTCGAAATAAATTACTATGTTAAAAGTTGCCAAAAGTAGCTAAACAAGAAAAAAACAGTAGTGGGGTGGGTTAGGTCTTTTAATTTTATAATTATTATTTTTTTAAATTATTATTTACAGAATATGTCTTCAAAATCGATGTCGACGTCTTGTGATGTTGAAGGTCCGGCTTTGTCATTTAGTATGGGTTTCTTCGTTTTTCCCATTTCTTGAAGGATACTCTTGACTTACCAAAACAGTTGTTGCATTCATTCGCGCCTAAGTACGTTTTACCGTAACAAAATTGATTGAACCAATACCTAGTGGTAACAGTGTTAAAAGTAGCTATAAAGTGTGGCTAAAAAATTTAGCTATTATATTTTAAAAAATGTAGCTAACTATTCCGTAAATGTGGCTAGATGTAGCTAAAAATTGGCTAAAGTGGCAACACTGCATGTTAGCACTAATGCAAATTAGTGTTGCCTCATTACCCTTACTGTGCTACCTTAAATTAGGGGAGATGTTATGTTTAAATCACAAAATGCACCTAAAGAAAATTGTATATAATTCTAACAGCTTTCGCCCGCGGCTCTGCCTGCGTTAACGTCTATCCCTCGGGGACCGTTATTTTTCCCGGGATAAAAGGTACCCTATGTCCTTTTCCATACCCCAGACAACGTGTAGCTATGAAAGTTTCATGATGATCCGCTTAGTACTTTATAGTTTATGTGTGAAGGCGTAACAAACAAAGTCACTTTCGCATTTACTAGCTAAAAGCCGAGCTTTGTGAGGGCTCGCGTCATCACTCGTCATACCTTTACTGACTGATGATCTATAATATCTATACATATTATAAAACAAAGTCGCTTTTTTTCCTTTTTTAAAACTACGCAACGGATTTTGATGATTCTTTCAGTGTTTGATAGCCCATTTATCGAGAAAGGCTATATTTTATCACGCTAAGACTAATAGGAGAATGTGGAAAAAACGGGGGAAATTATTTGAAAGGGCTTATCTCGCGAACTACTAGAGCAATTTTTATGTTATTTGGCACAGATAAGAAGTAGACCACGTGAAGGATCATAGGCTATCGATTTTAATCATTTTTTCAGTGACTCTATATTTTATACCCGTACGACGCCGGGGTGGGTCGCTAGTAACACATATTTTACATATTTTTACATATTGTAAATAAAAAGTACTATGTTAAAGCACAAATCAATAGGCGTGATTGTTTGTCCGTAAATTGTACCACAAAATGTACAGGTTGTGAGATTTACTAGGGCTCGCTTCGCTCGCCCTGATAATATTATTATACTAGCTTTCACCTGCGACTTCATTCACGTGTATGGTATGGTATTTCGGGTCGGTTTTCGTCACTAGAAGTGTGTTTCATCAAATAGTGCCTTTGCCATCATGTTGGCATTCTCTGTTAATATCGTAAACACGGTAGACACGCTCTGCGAATATTCATAAGTTTTACTGTGTTTAAGGGTAATTAAACTGATGCTGGTAACCCTATTTCACTAAGCATAATGGCGGCAACCCGAGCTTGTACACATCTTAATCGAATTATTGGGGCCTCGTTACGTTTTTCACGTTCACAAAACTCTTTCACTCTTAACACCATCATTCTTTCACCACTCTTTAATGTTTTCGACATAAATTTTTACGAAATCACAGTAAAACTTATGAAAACTCGCAGAGCATGTTTATCGTGTTTACGTTATTGACAGACAGGCTGCAGACAGGAATGCCAACATGACGGCAAAGGAACTATTCGATGAAACGCACTATAGTATAATGATAGTATAACACAGATTTGTAGTATATATTGTAGAACCGTGTTTAGTGTTTACGTTATTGACAGACAGGAATGCCAACGTGACGGCAAAGGAACTATTCGATGAAACGCACTCTACACGATATATTAATTTAATAACATTTATTTATTTACTTGACATCAGTAAATAACTCAACAGAAACTGTTACGATGAAAATTAACAGGCGAACTAAGATTGTGGGAGAAAATGTTATATTGGTTCCATATGAAGCTGTTCATGTGCCTAAGTATGGAAAGATGAAAGTTTTTCTTTTAATTACTTAATTACACTCTTTTCCTAAATAACCGAGCATTTTTAGGTACCATGGATGGATGAAGTCAAAGGAGTTACAAGAACTTACTGCATCTGAGGAGTTAACTTTAGAACAAGAATATCAAATGCAGGCCTCTTGGAGAGAAGATGAAGATAGTATGTGCTCCTATTTCTGCTTTTATATGCTTTTACAGATGAACCAATATGAAATCTACAGATTTTTAAAAATAAACTATCATTTTACATACAAGTAGCATGAGGGGTATTTGAACCTGACTGTTTCTTTTATGTTTTTTAGAATGTACATTCATAATTCTGGAGAAATCTGTTTATGATGAGACCAAAGATGAAGTAGGTGAGTATTTGAAATATTTAATAATAATAATGCAAAATACATTATTATATTTACAATACTGCTTTGTTACAGAATCAATGATAGGAGACACAAACATATTTTTAGTGGACAATCTTGTTGGAGAAATAGAAATAATGATTGCAGAAACTGCAGCAAGACAAAAAAGATGTGGTTGGGAATCAGTTATAATGATGTTACTTTATGGTATTCGATTTATTAATATAAAGGAATATGTGGCAAAGATATCCATGAACAATAGCAAAAGTATTGATTTTTTTACAAAATTAGGTTTTGAAGAAGAATCTAGAAGTGAGATTTTTAAAGAAATCACTTTTAAAAAACTAGTCAATGAACAGTGGACAAGTTGGTTAGGGGATCAAGTGAAAAAAATGGAAATAAAAAACTATTAAAATTTTAGGTATTATATATTTATTAAATTAAGAAACTAAAGGTTTATGTCTACTTAATAAGAAAAATGTCTCGTTTTCCCACAATTGACGGGTTAAGGAATGTGGTTTCAGTGATATTAAACTTAGGAGAATTTAATATTATAATAATAACTATATTAAATTGTCGTACCTAATTATTTTACTTTTGGAAAAGTAGGGCAAATCAAAGAACTTTAGAGAAAAAATATTTTTATAAGTTTCTAGGTTTTCGGTAAAAACAAAAGAATTGAGTTTTCTAACATGAAAACATTTTTAACATATTTTATTAACTTTTGTGATATGTTTGCTAACAAATGTTTACTAACGTTACCATAGAGATATTATGTACTACGTACTGGAGCCGCCATTGCAAACAAAAAACATGTCGCACTTGAGGCATGAGCGGGGTGAGAGGCGGGGCAGTGATGGCTATAGATCAGTACCGCAGAAGTGACAAAGTTTTGTGCCTACACTCAAATGAACGCAGACTCTATTTGAGTAAGTGGATAAAATAAAACAAAGATTTTTACTAAACATTATTAAAAGCTTTTATTTAACTTGCTCTGTATATTATTATGTACATATTACTAATGATATATTATGACAACCTCTGTGGCTCAATTGGTTGAGTGTGTGGCAGCTCAAGCCGGGGGTCACGGGTTCGAATCCCGCCGACGGAACAAAAAGTTTACAATGTTCCTGGGTCTGGATGTGTATTAAATATGTGTATGATATAAAAATCTTAAATATATGTATAATATAAAAGTATTAAATATATTTCCGTTGTCTGGTACCTGTAACACAACTGGTACTTAGCACGGGACCCAATGATATAATATGAAAAACTCAAAGCAGATATGTTACTACCGCGCGCGTTGTGAAGATTCAAATACGACCCAATTGGGCCGTCTTTTATTTAGTTTGCATCGAGCGCAGTCACGAACATAGACTAGTATAATATATATTATTTGGAAGTCACGAACGTGCCGCGTCTTGTCTTACCTAAATAAATTGAAAATGCCGTCGGGTGTGTTTCGAAAATGTACCAATTATGACTCGAAAATAAACAAAACACATGGAATCTCTTACGACATGTAAGTATGCAATAAATACCTCGATTATAGGTCTACCAGAATCTGATGGCAAAAAGTGAGAAAATAAAATGACTAGCAATACGGGGGTAATTGGAATAAAACATTTTGATCCGTTTTTTTTCTTATAGCGGCTGATCCTGTGTGTTAAACATGCAAATATAAAATCAAATGATCAAGGATATTTTTTAAAAATCTGCTGTCAAAAATTGCCATCAGATTCTGGTAGACCTATAATTACATTTTCAATGGGGCATTTTCTTATATTTTTAATTTGATTGTCAAACAGTTTCCATTTTAGTAACTAGATGGCGTATGGGTAGATTACTATCGGTAATACCAGGTAATACCATCAATAATTGCTACAAAACTGGGCAAAATAATGTAAAACTTGATACATTTCAATTTGAAAAAGACACTATTATATTCCAACGAATAGAATAATACAGTTATTATAACGATGTTTTAGTTAAAACTCACTGAAGAAATAGCCTTCTTTAGCCTTAGAAATTCATACCAAATGTCACAGGAATTATAAATTTTGGTTTTGACAACATCTTAACTGCACTTGTGTACGATAACGGATATTTAATGGCCAATATTTTACCAATAATGAACATCAAAAACCCAAATAACACAATTTGGGAAAAAATAATAAAAACCACACCAAAAATAAAAAGTAGAAGAAGTTTCAAAGTAACATGGCCGCCAAAACTTTTTCAGTTGTCAGTTTTCAGTTTGACAAGTTTTTATTATGTCAGCGTGTTCCTAAACTATTACCAGTATACTGGCTTAATCGCTTAGGCCAATGATCGCTTAGGTTTAAGATATTTTTATTTATGTCACACTTGACAGTACACTGAAATTTTTAGAAACAACCAATATGTAATAGTCAGTGATGCCAACCTGCAGATAATTTCAGATCAGTGGGGAACCAATAGAATATCTAGAAGTGTCTACCGTCACGCCGTCTGGTGGAGATTTAAAAAAGAAAACAACCCATTCTTTTTTCGAACAATCTGGAAAAAATCGAATTTGCGTCATAGCTCAGGCGAAGAAAGAGACTGCGATATGATTTTGACGCTAGGGCGAAAAGGATGGTTGCGTTGCAGACATAGATTAGTTAGTGCAGACTCGAAATCGACATTGGACTGTTAGATGGTGACTTTAATGCCTACAATTGCAGTTTATTTGTATTATATTATACGCTATGCGATGTCATATGAAACTGTACTGTACTGTTTTTTTAGGTTTCCTAACGGCCGTTCCCAATATTTGATCTATCTCTGGTTTTGCCCTACTAGAGATAGGAATAGCTCTCATTAGACATTAGAGACATAATATATTTTATGTCAATTCAATATTAGCTGCGATCGGTCGTATGTCAAACCAGAGATATATTGAATATTGGGAACGGCCGTAAGTGATCAGGGCAAGCAGAGTGATTTTTAAAAAAATAAATCATAATTATGATTCGTTTTTTAAAAATCACTCTGCTTGTCTAGTAATTTGCACAATTTGTACTAATTTGACATTTGTCAGTTTGACAGTTTTGACAATTCATTTTCTGGAGGCAGCAGTTCGACGTTTAAAACTATATCGTCTACTATAGGTCTACCAGAATCTGATGGCAATTTTTGACAGCAGATTTTCATAAAATATCCTTGATCATTGGATAAATTTTTATATTTGCATGTTTAACACACAGAATCAGACGCTATCTATACTAATATTATAAAGCGGAAGAGTTTGTTAGTTAGTTTGTTTGTTTGTTTGTTTGAACGCGCTAATCTCAGGAACTACTGGTCCGATTTGAAAAATTCTTTCAGTGTTAGATAGTCCATTTATCAAGAAAGGCTATAGGCTATATTTTGTCACGCTAAGACTAATAGAAGCGAAGAAAAAGAGGAAAATGTGGAAAAAACGGGGGGGAAATTATTTGAAAGGGCTTATTTGAACGCGCTAATCTCAGGAACTACTGGTCGGATTTGAAAAATTCTTTCAGTGTTAGATAGCCCATTTATCGAGGAAGGCTACAGGCTATATTTATCACGCCAAGACTAATAGGAGCGAAGAAATAGAAGAAAATGTGGAAAAACGGGAGAAATTATTTGAAAGGGCTTATCTCACGAACTACTAGAGCAATTTTTCTGTTATTTGGGTCAGATAAGAAGTAGACCACGTGAAGGATCATAGGCTATTTTTTGTAGACTGATTTGTCTGTGAAATATCTAATTTACGCGGGCGAAGCCGCGCGGAACGTCTAGTTATATATAATTCTCGTGTCACAACTCACAGTGACAGTGTTTGTGCGTGAACTCCTCCAAAACGGCTCAACCGATTTTAATGAATTTTTGTATCCTCTCGTCTGTCAAGCGCCCAAAATAGGCGTCTTACTCTAAAACTATTCAAAAGTTCTTTTTCTACTTTGCAGACCACCGATTTAGTATTTTGTTTCAAATATAAAACTATGTGTATTTGCGACTAATAGCTTATTTATTAAAAATTTTAATTATATAAAAATTATATATAGCTTTCATGGTAATTTCTTTAGATAATTTAATCAGTTTAATGAGAGTAATTGGAAATTGAAAAATTTTCGATAATGGTTTGACAGTTCGTGACAGATGAAAGGGTATGTACAGCTTGGCAAAGAAGAGTGTGGATTAAATGAGGGCGCTTTTCTTTAAATACTGGCAACCCTACGCTTCGCTTTTGACATAATTTAAACTAGAGTTGACAAGTAATATAGTGATGTCATAAATAAAAACTCTTAGTTCCAGCTGTCACCGCATCAGACTCTTCTTTGCCAAGCTGTACATTCGTTAGGCGTGAAAATAGGTTTTTATCTATTTTTAATATTGATACAAGAAATAATTTATATGGCAAAACAACATTTGCCGGGTCAGCTAGTAAGAAATAAAAAGGATCAAAATGTTTTATTCCAATTACCCCGGTATTGCTAGAGTCAATTTATTTTCTCACTTTTTGCCATCAGATTCTGGTAGACCTATATATCGTCTCATAGCGATAGCACAAAGCTTCGTGACGATAGACGCATGTGCGGCCGCAGCATTACGATTGAAAAAAAAAACAAATAAGATAGGCCAATGACGGCAGAGGGTAGCACTAATCATGGAGTTTTGCCGGGAATGTGAAAGAGTGATGTTGTGTTTTTGTATTATTTTCCTAAAATTGTGTTAATTGGGTTTTTAATGTGTAATATTGGTAGGATATTAACCATTAGATATTCGTTATCGTGTACAAGTGTAGGAAAGTGATGCAATATCCAGAAACGTGCTATTATGTGTTCCCTCCAAAACTCCATCGAAAGTTTCAGTAAAGCGTCCACCACTTTACTGAATCGACCGACTTGACTTCTTGGCTGTATTCACTTTTACTTAGACTTTCGACCTGACAATATAGAAAAACGAAGCTGAAAATTGTATTATAGAATATTGTTTTCCCGCCATATTTATACTCGACACTGGCGGCTGGCCATGGTTAAATAGCCGAAGTGCCATAATAAGAAGAAAAAAAAAGCACTAATCATGTCAATGTCACTGTCAACAGTCAAAGTGTCAAGTGTCAATATTTTTGTCTGAGCCGAATTTTGGAATTCGCAAAGCAATAATTCTGTAATTTGGTGCTTTTGGAATTTCCCTTTAAAATAATTCCATATCAGCGATAAACTTTTAACATTTATGAATCTCCGAACATAAAAGGTATTGATGAAGGTGTTATACTTCGTTCGCCATTCCGGATAACAAAAGATACATTTTAGTAGCTATTTTTTGAAGGTTTATTTTTGTTACAATGTTTCTGCACATTATTCTCAATGTTCTACTTATCATAACAAGTGTTATAAGTGATAACGAGGTTGATGTAAAATCAGAAGAAGATTTGGGAGTAAAATACGCCAACCGATGCGAAGTTTGTAAAATACTTGCTACTGAATTACAAGCGAGGTTAGAGGAGACCGGTAAAGTGCACGACGTACTCGAAATCGGGTATTCCTTAGACGATGTACAGCCAAAGAAAAAAACTAAATATGAAAAGTCTGAGCTTAGACTGATCGAATCCATCGACGGCGTATGCGAAAGAATCTTGGAGTACAACATACACAAGGAACGAAAGGACAGCACCAGATTTGCAAAAGGCATGAGTCAAACTTTCAAAACTCTTCATGGCCTCGTTGACAAAGGTGTGAAAGTTGATCTTGGGATACCACTAGAGTTGTGGGATAAACCATCTGCAGAAATCACCCATATGAAGACACAGTGCGAGAGTCTTCTAGAAGAGAATGAGGAAGCAATAGAGAATTGGTATTGGAATCATCAGGGTAGTGTTGACTTGAAGCACCATCTATGTACAAAACATGCTCTGAGGAACACAGACAATTCCTGCTTATTTGAGGAAGTGAAGAATGTCAAAGGGGAAGAAAAAGACAAAGATGAACTCTAGTTCTTTCGTTGAGGCTGTTTAGTCATTATTTTTATTTTTTTATCAATATGTTCTGAATTCTGACATGATCTTAATTTTAAAATAATAATTGTATCCATACAATAAGATAATGAGATTCATATAATAATGATTTCTATTAACATTGTTTTTCATTTACACAATATTAACCCATCAATCCCCAAGTGGCAGCCGGCTGCTGCATAACAATTGATAATCTATTGTGTCTGCGATACTCACGATGGAGGTGTTAACTCTCCCTATAAATTATTATCTTACCACAACACATTATGTCTACTAGTCCACATTGCAAACATAGAAAATATATATATTGTTATAATTTTTATGTTGCCATTTTAACTTCGAGATAGTTTTTAAAAATATCTTTGCTATAAATATATTATAAATGCGAAAGTGTGTCTGTCTGTGACCTCTTAGGCCCGTATAAATATACTTAAGATGCAACTTGGTCTTAAGATGCGGTTCGGCTCTGTGACCAAAGACAGCCAACCAATCACAGAGGCTGAACCATGTCTTGAGACCGAGATGCATCTTGAGTAGGTACTGACTATTTATATGGGCCTTAAACTGTTACGCTTAAACCGCTGAATCAATTTTTATGAAATTTGGTATAGACATAATTTAGTCCTGGGAAAGGACATAGGATACTTTTTATCCCAGGAAAATCCTGGTTCCCGTGTGATAAACGAATTTCTGCTCAACAAAGTTGTAGGCGTCATTGGCCTGTATTATAAATTTGAAGAGAGTGGAAAGTACTAAAGGAAAAGTGGGAAGCTGGTGGGAAACTCAGCATACCGACCTATCTTCCTGCTCGATGAAGCCTGTAAAATGCTGGAAAGGGTGCTCGTGTCTATCTTGCTATAAGATATTTAAAATAATATTATGAAAAATTCTGAACATTTCTTCCAATGTCTAATGAATAATGATAAACCAGTTCAATGATAACGCATAACAGAAGTATGTATAATTGGTCCATAGATAAAGTAAAAGACATAAACACTGATAAGCACTTTAATTTACTTCAAAAAAGTACTATACAAACTTCTGTGACAATTTTACACCTGTTACAGCAGAGGTGCTAAAGAAATCTGCAGAACTTCTGCATATATTCACTATGAGATAAATTTTACACAAAAGAAACATAAATAATATCATAATTAAACTAATAGGATTAAATACATTCATTCCGCTGTATTCAGTCACCAGACAATCGAGAGCCTAGACATTCATACGTTTAAATAATAATATACAACAACATAACACCTATTGTATGTCTGTCCTGCAACGTACCATGCCGGTAACATTCGATGTGTTATGGACGTTGTACATCGTATAAAAATACTATGTTACATTTCCACATTACTATAACATTCTACTTCTATAGATATTGGGTGGTATCTTGGTACTCCTCGTCGCTGTCTGAGCCGTCGTCTGTCAGCTCGCGCTGTACGGCCTCTTCCGACTCCCCAACACATTCAGAGCTCGATGCATCTGCAACAATTACCACACTATAGCAAACACGCAATAAAACATAGCATTTAAATTTTGTTTCACATTAATTATATTAAAGGCAAATCGAGGCACACAATTTGTGTCTCATTATTTTGTTCAATGTATAGAGAAATTATTCATGCAATTTTAAGTTGATACTAGGAATCAAAGATTATGCAAACTTCGCAATACTAGGAATTCTAATCATACTAAATGGCACATATACTACAATATAAACTACGCATTATTTATAAATAGGATTGACTGATTTTAATCAACATCCTATTTTTACATGCAAAATGATAGTGCTGTCATAATATAGTGTGGACTGTGGACAACAAAAACATAATATCACATTCAGAGGCGGCGTAAGGCGTGGGCGGTGTGGGCGACCGCCCACGGCCTCCTAAAAAAAACCTCGTGGTGCCCCTTGGACCACGAGGTTTTTTTAGGATTTAGGAGTTAAGATGCTCAAATATTCATAAATTAAAAGTTTTATACTTAAATAAAAGTTTGAGTATCAATAAATTCTTTCTCAAGAAATCCGTGCTCTTGCGTCATCCATCAGGGGCCCTCGCAAAATTAATTTTGGGACCTCGCAAGATACATCTTGCCCACATCAAATTTAGGTCGTGCCCCGCCACTGATCACATTTCAATAAATTCAACTGCGTATTGTGTGCTTAAACGCTAGTGACGAAAAAAGCGAATGTGTAGCGCAGAGCCGCCAACGTTATGAATATTATAGAGACAATTTAACGGTTGACAGCCCTGGTGAATGTGCAAAACAACTAGAAAAGCTACAAATAATTACCCAGTTACCTGCTTGCGACTCCCATAGCGTATCACACCGCCGCGTCTTAGTAGGAGGCGGCGACACCGAGCCCCTACAAAGAAAGGTCCATTTGTTTATTATGTAGAATAAAAAGTATTCTTAACTAGATGGCGCCCGCAACTCCGCTGCGCCAAAAGTCGTTTATCACGCGGGAACAGTACATTTTCCGGAATAAAAGTATCCTATGTCCTTTCCCGGGACTCAAAGTTTCCTCATACCAAATTTCAGCGATATCGTTTAAGCGGTTTGTCGTGAAGAGACACACTTTCTTATTTATAGTATTAGCAGGCCTGTCCCACTCGCGCACGAGTTGTCCGTTGCATACCTGCGTAACTTATTCGATCGATTAATCTCACAATGGACAATAAAAAGAAAAGGGCAAAGAAATATTGCGATATACGTAAATATCGTAATTCGTATCGCAATATTTCTTTCTTCAATCGTACCAAAGTTTTTACCCAAAGGGTAAAAACGGGACCCTATTACTGAGACTTCGATGTCTGTCCGTCTATCCGTCTATCCGTCCGTCCGTCCGTCCGTCCGTCCGTCCGTCCGTCCGTCTGTCTGTCTCCAGGCTGTATCTCAAGAACCGCTATAGCTAGACTTCTGAAATTTTCACAGATTGTGAATATCTGTTGCCGCTATAACAACAAATACTAAAAACAAAATAAAATTAATATTTAAGGGTCCCATACAACAAATGTAATTTTTGGCCTTTTTTGCTCGATATCAATAACGGCAACAGGTAGGCACTTGATATTTTCACAAAGGCCTTAATTTATAAGTCTACTTTAATAATTAATAATAATATTTAAATAAAATAAAAATTAAAGGGGCCCATACAAAAAAAACAATTATTGGCCTATTTTTCGTCTATAACGGTACGGAACCCTTCGTGCGCGAGTCCGACTCTTACTTGGTCGGTTATTACGTTATTATTTATAAGTTAATAATAACTAATAAGGCCGGTTATACGTATAACACGATATACCTATCTAAGTAAGTACGCGTAACTAGTTACACGCGAATTTATGATAATTAAATGTACATAGTACTAAGACATGATATCTAAGATTATCTCGAGTTAAATAAAATGTACTTAATTAAATATAAAGATTATAATATTATTTTTAAAAAGAGACAACCCTGATTTCGTCAGAAAAGGTACGAGTTATGCGATAGAAAGAGAGTGCACATGTAGGTAAATAATATAATTGTAGGCACCTAGCACTGCGCGGTCAGAATTTGAACTTTATAGTATCGTAGCATGAGTCGTTATTTCTTTAAACGGATTTCGCGAGTGGGAATTCTGTTGGTACTACTAATATATATTCTGTGGTATTAGTATGGATTGCAAGATTGTAGTGTACTATGAAGTTTACAAAGGTAGGAAAACGTTTACGCAGGAGTGTATCTTTTCACAAGCGCTTAATATAGGCTAACGTCAAAATTTGTATAAAGCAATCAACAACGCCGTTAAATAGTCTTGTCAAAAGACCTCATAAACTATTGTCTCTCTACAATTCAAGAGTGTTCTGGTAGCTATACTGCCGTGCTTACGAAAAACGCATTGAGTACGATTTTTTTTTTAAATTGAGTTATGAGTTATATATATTATGGTTACATACATACCTACATATTTGAAATCAAGAAAACAAGCTCTATAACTTTCCCATAGATACCAACTTAATATTTTCAGTAAATCCCGCTTTTTCAGTTGTAATAAACGTATTAACTTATTAATAAAAAACGCATTTTGTATACTTTGAAGACTTGAGTGGAAGAACACAATAACTAACAGTAAAAAAATGCCGTTTCTTTGCATAAATGGAGGCTTTAGGGCCGGAAAAATTATTTGAAATAAAAAAATGTGCATTTTATGCGTAGCCAGATAAATTAGCCAGGTGATGAAGTAGATAAGTTACAAGATTTGTTCAAATTATAGGGAAAAAATGAGTAAATGTACAAATGTACAAATGTACAAATGTTACAAAATGTTAGTTATCGTGTTCTTCAACTCACGTCTTCGATTTCGGCATGGTGTGTGAGCCTTAGTTAAAAAAAACTTTGAACGCGTTTTTCTCAGAAGTTGACTAAATGTATTTAATGAATTTCAGTTCCTTTGTGGTGAGAGTGCCGACTCAAGTTTTATCCATCTTCGAGGTGGAGGAGTTCTGGCCCGCCGGTGTAGTTTACCGGAGGTTCCGGGGGAGGCTCTCGAACGAAGCGCGCATCACGTCGCCGAAAGAGACTTTACGTGATAAAGTGTAGCGTGATTGTGTGTGTGAAATGTGAATGTGTAAATAATATATATTAGGATAAAATTGTTCGGCGTGCATCCGTTGTCTGATTGCCATAACACAAGTTTTTACTTAGCATGGGATTAGAGGACGTGACATATACCTAGCTTTTATACTATTGTATATTATTGTATGCTTAATAAAGAATTTTGATTTTTTTTTTGGTTTATCATAAGCGCGGCAGTATAGTTTACCTGTGATCGGGCGTGGCGTCGCCGTTCTCGCTGGGCGGCGGGGAGGAACGGGGCGAAGGGGGCTGGGAGAGCGCCTGCATGAGGCGGCCCTTGCCCTCGTGCCAGATGCTGGACAGCCGGCCGTCGGGCCCGAACAGCAGCAGGAACGCGTCGATCAGCTCGCGCGACTTCTCCTCCCACTTCGTCAGTATGTCCACGCGCTTCTCGCCGATGTTCGTCATCACCTGGGGACGATTAACGTAAGGTTAAACAGATAGCTTAGGTACAAAACTGAGAAATAGCATCGCAATGTCATTTTTATTGACTTTTCGACTAAAGTTCAGCAGAATCAAGGTACTGCTTCCAAGTAAAGAAACACGGCTCCAAAAGCCTTCTCGGCAGCAAAAAGTCAAAAGGTCAGCTGATGCATCCTCTCACCTTCTTCCCCTTATCCTTGAGCTCGTCCATCTTGTTCTGCAATCGGAACTTCTTCTCGCTTAGGAAGGAGACGTTGAGCTCCTTTGCGGAGTACCCTCGCGCGAGGTTCCGCCGGACGTACATGTCGTAGTCGCGAACTATCCGCGCCACTATGTCCGACGTCGATACACCTGCAAAACGAAGTGGCATTAACAATCTATAATTTAACCTACCCTTTTATTAGGTGCTCTTAAAAATTAACGTAATGAGGGTGTTTGATATTCTATTTGCCACCAGATGCCGCTATGTAGCCTTAGGGTCTATCGTGTCAAACTGCTGTCATATGTCACGATATAGCTGTCATGTGTCACGATAATAATAATATGTCTTTTTGACACGATATACCCTAAGGCTACATAGCGGCACCTGGTGGCAAATAGAATATCAAACATTATCATTGGTTGCGGGGGTGTGGTCAGGGGTCAGGGGTGTATAACACTCGAAATGGAATTGAAATAAAATACGAAAAAAATGAAAAATCAAGCTTTAATACTATAAATAGCGTACAACTTTAAGGTTTGTCGCCAAAATGGAAGGGGCAAGCTCTGAGCTACACTACAGTCTACACTCTACAGGCTTAGTACTTTAAAAGAGTTGTAACCCACATTTGGGCTAAGCCGAAAAAAGGTTTATTTCCAGGATTTCTCAGACTAAATGATAACTTAGATTTAATTTAATGATGAGTTTGATAGAAAACGTATGAGATTTATGTCAATATCTTCACAAAATTAACCTCACCCTCCGTCCTCTCAGTGGCAACGAACATGTCCTTGGCCTTGATCATGGCGTACAGGTCCTCGCAGTCCTCGGTGGTGTAGGGTATGTCGTCGTGCGCCACGAAGTCTATCTTGTGCTTCTCCAGAAACTCCTCGTCGTACTCCCACGGCGCGTCGCACACGATCTGAAAAACATTCAGTTTTTTTGTTAAAAAAAAACTAAATATATTTTTTTAATTTAACAAATTATTACATTGTCATTGGCTCTTAATACGTATGCAAAGCTTCGAATTAATTAGACTACTGGAGATAGGCAAAAATCGTGCTCAAAGATTCCGTTACATACATACAGCCCAAGCTTATAAAAGCGTGAAAAACGTGTGACGATTTTCACGCTTTACGCTACATTTGCATTATATTATAGGCCGGCACAACTTTTATGTCAAATGAGTACGGATTGGATATGGATGTAATGGAGATCTGGATTGCTATTCTCTATAGTGTATGTTTCCCAATGATAGTATAGACCAGGGGTCACCAAATGGCGACCCATTGTGTGCGGACCAAGCATTTTCGAAGATGAACTTCGTTAAAAATAAATTTCGGTCTCCAGGACTTAATATCAATAACTTGCATCAATATCACTCCAAACATCAGAGAGATATTAATTAGCTACAAAAATTGTCACTTTTCTCATTGATATTGTTAACAAATACCTTTATAATTTCCGTAATTCCCTTTGTTTATATTTTCTTCGCGGTCCACACATTTTAATGTGTGGAAATAAAAACATTTTAATAATTTTATTATTGTCAAATCCGTATTGCATGAACGATTAATCTATATTCTATACTCTATACTAGGGTTGCCAACCTAAAATTAAAAAAACCAGGCTTGAAGTTACAAAAACCAGGACAATTTCGCCCAAAAACAGGACACAATAGTAGAATAGTAGAATTATCTAGTGACAAAAGACACTAAGGTTTAGGAAATTAAAATAATAATGTCTTTTAATCAATGAAACAATATAGTTAAAATTATTTATCTTCTTATATATAAAATTCTCGTGTCACAGTGTTAGTCAGCGAACTCCTCCGAAACGGCTTTACTGATTTTTACCAAATTTTATATGCATATTCAGTAGGTCTGAGAATCGGCTACTGGGTACTTTATATACTGATAAGTGCATTTGTTGAATAAATAATAGTAAATTATTACAACCTGAGACTGACGGCGACCATTGTTTGTGCGACGGGATAGCGATCGACGTTGCCATGGCGACATACTTATTTAGTCACTTCAATAAAATAATATGGGCGAAATACTTTATATTATGGCAAAGCAACGTTTGCCGGGACAGCTAGTCATAATATAAAACAAACAATTTTGTTGACAACAAAATTTTAAACTTGGATAATTTGTAGTGAACCCAGGACGCTATCTAAAAACTATCCAGGACGTCCCAGGACACTAAGAAAACTAGGACATGTCCTGGGAAAACAGGTTGGTTGGCAACCCTATCTATACTAATATTATAAAGCGGAAAAGTTTGTTTGTTTGTTTGTTTGAACGCGCTAATCTCAGGAACTACTGGTCCGATTTGAAAAATTCTTTCAGTGTTAGATAGTCCATTTATCGAGGAAGGCTATAGGCTATATTTTATCACGCTAAGACTAATAGGAGCGAAGAAATAGAGGAAAATGTGGAAAAAACGGGGGAAATTATTTGAAAGGGCTTATTTGAACGCGCTAATCTCAGGAACTACTGGTCCGATTTGAAAAATTCTTTCAGTGTTAGATAGCCCATT
This sequence comes from Cyaniris semiargus, assembly GCA_905187585.1. Classification (NCBI taxonomy): domain Eukaryota; kingdom Metazoa; phylum Arthropoda; class Insecta; order Lepidoptera; family Lycaenidae; genus Cyaniris; species Cyaniris semiargus. The sequence goes on along the minus strand of LR994554.1, from coordinate 5,623,432 downwards.
TATTGAGAAAGGCTATAGGCTATATTTTATCACGATAAGACTAATAGGAGCGAATAAATAGAAGAAAATGTGGAAAAAAACGGGGGAAATTATTTGAAAGGGCTTATCTCACGAACTACTAGAGCAATTTTTCTGTTATTTGGGTCAGATAAGAAATAGACCACGTGAAAGATCATATTATGGTATTTTTTGTCGACTGATTTGTCTGTGAAATATCTAATTTACGCGGGCGAAGCCGTGCGCAACGTCTAGTCTATACTAATATTATAAAGCGGAAGAGTTTGTTAGTTTGTTTGTTTGTTTGTTTGAACGCGCTAATCTCAGGAAGTACTTGTCCGATTTGGAAAATTCTTTCAGTGTTAGATAGTCCATTTATCGAGGAAGGCTATAGGCTATATTTTATCACGCTAAGACTAATAGGAGCGAAGAAATAGAGGAAAATTTGGAAAAAACGGGGGTAAATTATTTGAAAGGGCTTATTTGAACGCGCTAAACTCAGGAACTACTGGTCCGATTTGAAAAGTTCTTTCATTGTTAGATAGCCCATTTATCGAGGAAGGCTATAGGCTATATTTTATCACGCTAAGACTAATAGGAGCGAAGAAATAGAATAAAATGTGTAAAAAACGGGGGAAATTATTTGTAAGGGCTTATCTCACGAACTACTAGAGCAATTTTTCTGTTATTTGGGTCAGATAAGAAGTAGACCACGTGAAGGATCATAGGCTATTTTTTAACCGACTTCCAAAAAGGAGGATGTTATAATTATGTTCGGCTGTGGTTTTTTTTTTTTTTGTATGTTCAACGATTACTCCGCCGTTTGTGAACCGATTTTCAAAATTTTTGTTTTGTTCTATTAGGTTTCCCTCCAATTTGGTCCCATTTTTACAAAAGTGGTGATCTGATGATGGGATCCATGAGTAATCGAGGGAACTCCTCAAAATTTATATGGAAACATATAGTGATTTTGATTTTATGAGAAGTATCCTAAGCATATGCTACCAAAACGCAAGATTTTGCACCAAGGAATACTATGGTTCCGAAGATACTAAGAGAACTCCGGATTCCTTATAGATACAAGTTTGGGGGTTTTAGGCACTGTTTTAAGAAATGAAAGCATATGCTACTATGCAAATTACATTCATCATCATCATCATCATATTCATTACCACGTCAGGGTCACCAGTGTCACAACTCACATGGTTGTATATGGATACAATATGCCCCCACAACACCATAATTATATCATCACTTTATGTCCTTATAATAATTGGTACTTTTCATAGCGATTTTAATAAAAATATAATGTTGTTTCAAAATAAATGATTCAAGTTCTAAGCGACTTATATACCACAAAATTGAACATAACAAAGTCAACCTTAACTCCAGAGCGTAAGGCACACATTTGACATTACTTTTGAGATTCGAAAGAAAAAAAGAGAAGTTGCTTCGATAGGTACTAGTACTACACTAGTTTAACTATTAACCCATCAAGCCCAAGCGGCACCCGGCTGCCGCATAACAATTAAAAATCTATTGCTTCTGCGATTCCCACGATTGAGGTAAGTAATAAATTGAACCCTTAGTATGAAAATACTTACATAGGAAAACAATCTACATATTAATAGGAATAAGAAACACAATCGCATTGAGTATGACTCTTAACAAACTGTAATAAGATACGTAGAATATACGCGAAGGTTTACTAGGTAACTAAAAAGAGTGAAATTATTATTTTTAACAAAAAATTAAAACCGACTTCCAAGGTAAAAATAATAATAAAATCCTTATAATATGAACTAAAAAGTATTAAATAATGTTTCCTATCTAATAGTGCCTTTTTCCGAATTCGGCTAAACCTCAACTATTTCTGTACTCAATCTTCATAATTTTGAAGTCGGTGCCAGTTCCAAAAGTTTCAAATACCTATTCTGTCAGAGAACTGAAGATTCAGCTATATCTGGTACCGACTTCAAAATGATGAAGATTGAGTACAGAAATAGTTGAGGTTTAGCCGAATTCGGAAAAAGGCACTATTAGATAGGAAACATTATTTAATACTTTTAAACCGACTTCCAAAAGGGAGGAGGTTATATTTAGTTCATATTATAAGGATTTTATTATTATTTTTACCTTGGAAGTCGGTTTTAATTTTTTGTTAAAAATAATAATTGTAGACTGATTTGTCTGTGAAATATCTAATTTACGCGGGCGAAGCCGCGCGGAACGTCTAGTAAAATAATATTATAGCATGGCACGTAGACGTCTCACTGGGTTTAGTTTTGTTGGCACTGTATCTAGGTAACAATATGAGTTTACAGAGCCAAGTGCCAACGACCTACATCTAACAGAAAACCGTACGTTTATCCTATTATATAATGACACACTTTTTTAGTATCGATTTACCTTGTACTGTACGCTCAACGTCACAAGTGCTTAGAATCTTTATTTATTTAATTAATCTTTATTTGCAATTTGCATATAAAAATACAACACAACAAAAAAAAAAAAAAACAACACAAGTTAAAGAATTTAGCAAATAGGCGACCTTACTGCTTTAAGCAGCTTCTTCTAGTCTTTAGTTTTTAGGTTCAAGATTTTTCTTTGATCATCCTATCGAGGTCATTATGAAGGGTGCTAACGACAGAACTGAGGTGTATTCAGGCGTAAGTGATTAGGGTCAGGAGGCAATATGGAACACATCGACCGACATTAGAAGATATTTTCTATCAACACGACGTCTCAATTATTAGAAAGTAAACACATAACTTACTTTTCGTTTTGATCTAAATAATAATTTATATCTCTAACTGCAGACAACTTGTAAGTTATCGTACTTAATCAAATATTTTCCTAAGCTTGGTTGTCCCACTTATTTATAATTTAAGTCATAAATAATAAGGTATCATCAACAAGTAATGTCAAGGGTATCGACCTTGTGGTAACATAAAATAACCCGCGTGATATACATGTGATAGTAAACAGTTTATTAATCTTAATAACGGCATTTATTACAAGAGCCACTTATATGAATGGTGCTATAATATTATGGCGTGTTCTATTGCTACTTAGACTTGCACATTGACCAAAAAAAATCTTAACAAACCTTTCTTATTGTAATTTGTGTCTTTAGAGAATAAAATATTTATAATAATTATTTTTTAAATATATGTATACTTGGGTCAGTGTTAATGTAATTCGAATTGGATGTTATGCGGGCAACGAAATAACCAAAACTTTTGCTTGAAAATATTATACTATTTCATACTTTTTCTAGCGACTGTACTGTTAGCTTTGTGAGTACTGAGTTGTGACTCAATCTGAACATTTGTAGGTGAGACCAGTCGTGACGTTAACAATTATTAACATCATAATAGGATGTAATTACTAATTATATACCTCGTCAAGTTGTTAATTTGTGACACAGAAATATTAACATATAAACATTTTGTATAATTAACCCCTTAACGAGGAAAAAATCGACATTGTGTAATTAATTAATCGTCTAAGTTAAAATTATAATAATACGTTTGTACTTGTCTATCAAGCCACTTTTCTAATGTATATGTATCAGACTCCAATTTTAATCCAATAAAAATCCAATTAAAGAATTTTAATCTAATATTAATACAGCTTCATCCAAATCCTATCAATTAACAATTTCTTTGACGTTTTCAAGACTATTTTTTTTATTATACCAAAACTGTGTCATACATAACAATCTTCAAGCTGTACTAATGTTGGCTTAAAACGGCAGAATCAGGGTACAGTATGTAATTTATGGCAACTACAGTACGACAAGGCTTTGAATGGCGAAAAAAGGAACTAACGTCGCCATCATACAGAAACGCCATTTTTGACAGTTCTCCCTTTACCTGCAGCGCCCCTACCCACGTTCATTTAAAGCGTTGTCGCACTGTTCTAAATTAATATAATCACCTCGTCGACGTATCTGCAGTGTCTGACGGCCTCGTATCTCTCCTCCTCAGTCATCACCGTCCGCCCTTTTCGACTGTGCGTCAGCGCATCACTGCACACTGAAAAAAAAGTATACGTGTCACTTCGTTTGTTATTTTTTCTGTAAATCAAGTGCTATAGGGACGACCCGGACGAGAGGTAGATAGATTGCGATGATGGAGATGGCTAGAGAAATACTTAATTTGACATGGCCATCTAACATGCTATAATAAACTATGTATTTAGATTTTGGTTAAGGAAGGTGGAGAAGTATTTTTGTGCTCAAATACTCAGATATAGCTCCTACAAAAATTTAAGATCACTCGGCGAAACTAGAGGGGGGTATAAGGCACACGTGTTACAATATCCACCAATAGCATGTCACCGTCTGATCACGATCTACCAATAACGAACCGCCTGTTAACTGATCTACCAATAGCGTGCATGCGATCCCGCCCCACTCACTCCTCACCCCACCAAAGAGACCTAAAAATTGAATATTGGGTATTCAATTTTTAGGTTCATTCCCTTCCATTTTGCGATATTAAAGTTCAGTGCGGGTTATATCATTCTGCTTCACCGTCTGTTGTTTATCGCGCCGGAACCGTACATTTTTCCGGGATAAAAACTGTGTCCTTTCCCGGGACTCAAGGTATCTCCATGCAGAATTTCGGCAAAATCGATTCAGCGGTTTCAGCGTGAAGAGGTATCAGTCAGACAGACATACACACTTTCGCATTTATAATATTAGTATGGAAGTATGGATTTGACATACCTACATAATTATTATTATTGTAGTTAACATACTCAATTAAAATAATAACGTAACTTTACTTTTAAATTTAAATAATAATAGTTAAATAACAAGCAAATCTGGAACAGCATTTGAATGTACAATTAATGAGCGTGACAAAGCTAAGCTAAAATACCTACTGCTAAACTACTTTGTATTTTTGTTTCTAGTAAAGTCTGTTTCAAAGTTCAAACAAAGTTTACGTCAGTTGCAAATTAAACGATCGATGTAATAGCAGAGTAATAGTGTGGTAATAGTTTCTTGAACTCCCCAAGAATAAAAAAACTAAGTATAGAACAAAGTTTGAAAACGACATTGATTCTAAATTTATTTTGCGAGAGATAATAATGTTATTTATACGAAATTTAATGCAATGGATTTCAATAAAGTAATGCCTGATGCTAGACAAACAACATTCATATTGTTGTCCATGGAATAGCATAGTACTAATTAGTGATACTACGTAAGTGGAATGTTTTTTTCTTCTGTAAATCCCCAAATGAGGAAGGCTTTTAATGTTTTTGTTGTTATTTACAATGAGGATTTAGCGTTTATAGTTTTTTACAACGTTTGACGTCAATCATCATAACATTTTACAGCGGGAGCTGAAATATCAGTTTATGAATAAATTACAAAGGTCAAATTTTGAACCCGGTGTTGGCGTAAATGGAAAAATTTGGAACAAAACTCATCAAAATAAGGTGTTACAGTTTAAATTATGTACACTTCAATCACATTCTATCTAGCATTTTCCAAGTTATCTTAGAAGATGACTTGGAAAATGTTAGTCATGTTATTGTTCTGAAGATAAAACAATAATAATTGCTATGTAATAATAAACAGCTAGCTGGTACTACTTGAGAATAAATCTAAAAGTTAACCGGTTCTAGATTCATAGAAAGCAGACTTTTCCTAAGTGCCTACACCCATTATTTCATACATACAAAAGGCTTTCTATAAAACAGCTAAACAGAGAGAAGTCTAAAATCCTTTATCGACTAAAACATTAAGCAACTAAAAACAAATTAATACTTTGGTCGTTACCAAAAGAAATAATGATGATGTAAATGGATTAAGGAAAATGGAAAAGTAACTTATCCTGGAAGCCTCACATTGATGCTCTTAGCTGTAAAGTTTTTCGGGCTAATGCATCTCTCCGTATACTTGGTAACTTCCTACCAATCTCTACAAAGATTGCTCTGGCGCACACAATATTGTTACCCATACTGAACTATGCTGATGTTTGTCTTATTGATGTATCAGAAGAGTTACTAGATCTCAATCTCTAATAATAGACAATTCGATAAACAAAAGATTAACTGGAAGAGATTGCTTATTAGCAATAAGTTCGCCTTTTGTGCATCATTATACAATATGTTGTTTATGTAAAACTAGACGTTCCGCGCGGCTTCGCCCGCGTAAATTAGATATTTCACAGACAAATCAGTCTACAAAAAATAGCCTATGATCCTTCACGTGGTCTACTTCTATCTGACCCAAATGACAGAAAAATTGCTCTAGTAGTTCGTGAGATAAGCCCTTTCAAATAATTTCCCCCGTTTTTTCCACATTTGCTTCTATTTCTTCGCTCCTATTAGTCGTAGCGTGATAAAATATAGCCTATAGCCTTTCTCGATAAATAGGCTATCTAACACTGAAAGAATTTTTCAAATCGGACCAGTAGTTCCTGAGATTAGCGCGTTCAAATAAGCCCTTTCAAATAATTTTCCCCCGTTTTTTCCACATTTTCCTCTATTTCTTCGCTGCTATTAGTCTTAGCGTGATAAAATATAGCCTATAGCCTTCCTCGATAAATGGACTATCTAACACTGAAAGAATCTTTCAAATCGGACCAGTAGTTCCTGAGATTAGCGCGTTCAAACAAACAAACAAACAAACAAACTAACAAACTCTTCCGCTTTATAATATTAGTATAGATTGTTTTTATTTTGTATTTTTTGGTGTGCAATAAAGTGTTTTTGTATTGTATTTATTAAAATTAAGGCTAAATGTTACGAAATCGAAAAATTGCATCGCAATCCGAATGTTGCGCAGTTTCAAAAATATAAACATCTAATCCTCGTAATTTTATCGTTACTCAATCGTCTTGATAAAGCATTATCTTTTAATTTTACTACAATCAGCTGTCGATAGCTGCTTATCGTTGTTTAGATGGTTTTTAAAAGTCACGTTCATGAATGTAATTTGAGATGACTTTCTACCCCCTTTAGTTAAGGGCCTACCCCTAAATATTATTTATTAATTATTATTAGTAATTAATATAAATTATTAATAATTAGTAATTAGTAGTGTTAGTAACTAGTAGTGTATATAAATTATTAATAATTAGTAGTTGGTGTGTGGAAATTTCATAAAACTTTTCAAGAAATACGTGTTTATTAGTAGGCCTTACAAGTTTGTAAAAAAAATGTTTGACATTTAGAATCTCTATTACATTTGCAAGGTTTATAAAAAAAATATTTCCTTAACTGGTACAATTTGTAAGTACATTATAAACGTCTAAATCTATACATATAATAAAATCGTAGAGGTAAAATTTTTGTACATTGAAAATAAACTTGAAAAAACGAGTCAGGGGCATGTTAGAAGTGTAATAGGACACATCTCAACTGTTTTTGAAATTTTTGTTTCTCTGTTTGTCTGTTTGTCTGTTTGTACAGGCTAATCTCTGAATCCGCTGAAGCGATTTCAATGAAATTTGGAATGGTGATACCTTACATCCCTGGTCAACATCTTAGATACTTTTTTTAACCGACTTCCAATAAAGGAGGAGTAAATGTTTACTTTGCTGTTTGTGGTCCTATTGTCAAAATTCTTTTTTTGTTGTATAAATTGTAAACCCGAATTTGATATCATGTTTAGAAAAACGGTAATTTTCACTTCTTTTAAATAAAATTAACATAATAAGCTACCAAAAAGTAAGATTCAAACCAAGTCATATCCTAGGGTATAGCAAAGGGTATAGGGCTTCGGAAGGTTCCGTTCCTGAACGGAACTCCTAACCCCTTATATTTTTTTAAAATACTGGAAGCACATGCAATATCACCACCATCATTACACCATCCATAACCACATTATGATGCTTTTGTTGTTGTTTTTTTTTGTAAGTATTATTTTGCATTGAAAGGATCAGAATCGAAATTGATAATTATTTCGCCGTTTCTGTGCCGATTTGTAGATTTCTTCCTTTAATTTATATTTGATGCTATGGTCGCGAAGGTGAAAATTTCCTAATGGGATCTATGAGTAATGGAATTGAAGAAACTCCTCTAAATTTACAACGATACTCAAAGTGATTATCAATTCGAGCAAAGGTCGACATCTTTATAACTTTTCCCTAATATTCATGAACGATTAACCAAACACTGGATGGATATTGACCACTGCGTATCTCAATTCCTTAACGGCCATGGAATTTTAAAGTCAAACTTTACGGATCTGAATTAGTAGATAGCATCACCTATGTGCTCGACTGAAGGCAGTATGTTTGAACAAACCACTCATCATGTTCTCTGGGAGAGTTTTTTCTGGCAAGACGATAGAACTACAATGCTAGATAACCTACAATGTAAATCTGATGTCGCATACTACGGTGATATTGGGACAGTGCTAGGAACTTCCGTGCCTGCAAGCGTTTTTGTCACAATTATTATTGGCAACAGTCTAACACAGCAAGTTCCAATATTAATTGAGCTATTATAGCTTAGTAGTCACAATTATTACAGTTTATATTCGTGGTGCTCCTCCTTCAGTGATTTGACATTCGGTCACTGCAACTTTGTGCTATCTCAGCTTTTAATGGAAAGGGGAATTAGAATTCTTCATACTTCTATTTTCTTCTGATTAATTTCGTTGCGTGTCCCAAACCAGTTTGAGCGTGTCCTTCGGGCTCCCTAAGATCATAATATCAAAATTTAGGGAAGCATCACGATTCCTGATCTACAAGAGCAAGAGGTAAAAGTTAAAGAGGTATAGATGCCTACATTAAATATCCCGTCTTCTTTCGTCTATCCTCTGTCTCCGTCATATGTTCCTGGCCCCTGTTGTCCACGCCAAGCAGTCTTCGAAGAAAGGATTTTTCAAAACGATATCTGTGGTTCAAGCCCCGCCGACGAAAGTTACTTAAAAGAGCTTTCAATGTTCCTGGGTCTTTGATGTAAATTAAAAATTTCGAGTGTATTGTACCTAATATTAATCCTTATCCAAATAAAACAGTTTTTGATGGGTATTAAATTTTCTAAATCTCGATTATAATAACACACATTCACGCGGACGAAGTTGCGGGCAACAGCTAGTTTCAGATAAAATTTGTGCAAAAAAGCAGTTTTTGGAGGCTTATACTGAATTTGTTTTTCCAAATTTTGAGTTCGCGTTTTTTTATAAACCTAGATATAGTGCAGAAGATACCTATTAGTTTACAAGTTTCAAAGAAAGATCCTTGATATTAGCTTCCAAAGTAATACCAATTTATTAAAATTGAAGTATACTTTCAGCATCTCCCTAGTATTTACAAATTACGTTTATTTGAAACACACGACAATAGATAGACAATTTCATTAACTACATATTCCTCGTTTTAAATTTTTTTTAGATCAATTTTGAACTAAGATAAGTAAGGGTCAATTTATAATAGCGCAGAGTCGAAGCGCGTCAAATTCGCAACAAGTCGAACGAATGCGCGCGAATTCGCCAGAATGCCTACAGTGATGACTGATGACGCGTTGATTCGCTTGTGGGCGCATGGATGAGCGAGAATGCGCGCGCACCAAAAAGCGTAGGTCAAGCGAATTCGCGCGAGTGCTCGCGCCTTTTTAAATTCTCAGAAGTAATTTGTGCGTTAATGCTTTGGAGTTAAGGTTGAATTTGTTATGTTCGGTTTTGATAATTCGCTTCGATACGCTTCGACTCTGCGCTAGTATAAATTGACCCTAAAAAAAATAGGATTTTTGTGCGATCTCGGCAACGTGTCTTTATGGTCAAGGTTGTTTGCTCGGGGGATGGCCTTAATGAAATTCAAGCACTACTGCATGGAAGGAAGCCCTACTGTATAGTGTATAACTCGGAGAAGTTAATTAAGCTCCTCTTTCTAAGAAAACTCTATGGCTAGCTAGCTGTGTCTACGCATTTGCTAAGTTAATTTCTGCTTGCTGTGTTTGTAATATGTAAGTAACTCCTAACCAATCCTAGGATCCTAACGAATGATCCTAATTTATTCTCCAGTTCTTTGAAATGTCTGCTTTACCATAATAGGAAGTTTATCTGAAACTGGGTTATCACCCCGCACTGAATACTGATATAGTATTTTTTCAGAGCTTTCGAATTCAAGTAGTGTATATCAATTGATTTTATCACTTTAAAGCACATGTCATACGCTCTGGATCCAAAGAACAGATAATCGAGGTTAAAGCTCTTAGCGAAGTTTACGAAGACAAGATTAATTCCCACTTACCTCCTACTATTAGATATACATTGTCGAATACTGTTTTCGCCTGCTGCAACTGTCTCGCGTGTCCCTGGTGGAACATGTCATATACGCCGTCGGCGTACACCCTGATCTTGCGCGGCGCGGTGCCGGCCAGCGCGACCGCTCGGGGGATGCGCCCGTACGATATCCTCTCCCGCTCCGCTACGGCGATGGGGTCTGTGCTGAAGGGCGCCGCATATCGGAGTGACTGGAATAGAAAGAGAGTCTGTTAATGATTGAATAGACTTGGTTGGTATTTGATCAGCAGGGCGATTCACGATTCCCGTTCGAAACGGATTCGGAAACTTTACTTAGCGGTCATTGGTCAATGCCTAGCGCGGCGAGCGTTTATTGGATGTCGCGCGATGAAGTTTACGAATCCAAGTCGAATTACGCATTGTGAATCAGGGGCCCAGATTTCGAGACGGAAGGAAATTGTCCTACAGGTTGGTACTACTAATATATATTCTGTGCTACAGGTAAAATTAATTTTTAATAATTATTCATAAGATTAAACAGAAATAGGAGATAGAATCTAGCGTGGATAATCCAGAATTGTTTACTCTGACGATGCTTCGACAAGAGGAAAAAAAATAAGATATGACTTATATAAAACCGCGAGTGGGATAAACCCCAATGAGAACTTCAACAACATTCCCAAACATTACAAAAATAAGGGGTAAAACCAACTGTGTGATAACTGATAAAAGTGCAGCTTACACTAATTTCTTGGTGGAAAGTGTACAAGGAATGTTTAAACATGGGACAATACCCGGAAACAGGTCGTACAAGTGCACCTAGCCCACACAACCGACCGAATTCCCATTTTGTATTGCGCTCACAATTCACATCGCATATCGATTTGTGTTATTTGTAAATGGCATTGAATATTCAACTGGTAATATCGATTTTATCTTAATTAAAGAATAACACAGCTGTCTTCCGATAGTCGTAGATCGATGAAATATACGGGAAAACCTAAACATTTCATAATTTCTGTCCAGTTTTCTAGATACACTAACTTCGTGAATAACTTTGTAATCCCATATAAATGTATAGGATTACAAAGTTATATTTGCAGTTTATGAATCATTCTGGGCTATCTAACACTGAAATAATTTTTCAAATCGGACCAGTATTTCCTGAGATTAGCGCGGTCAAATAAGCCCTTTCAATTAATTTCCCCCCGTTTTTTCCACATTTTCCTCTATTTCTTCGCTCCTATTGGTCTTAGCGTGATAAAATATAGCCTATAGCCTTCCTCGATAAATGGACTAACACTGAAAGAATTTTTCAAATCGGACCAGTAGTTCCTGAGATTAGCGCGTTCAAACAAACAAACAAACAAACAAACTAACAAACTCTTCCGCTTTATAATATTAGTATAGATTTGAATAAAAAAAAACTTCACAAATCTATTGTACTACTAAGATAGAATCATTTTACTGCGGGAAAACAACCATTAAAATTTCACGCAGTAGAGTAGTTTAGTGGTTTGTCCCAACTCCCAAACTACAAACATTGAGGATTTAATGATAGACCTAAATTAATTACAACTACGGAATTTCCGACGAAAATGCTTATTAATTATGAACAAGTTTTGTAGAGTAATCTTAATATGATCAACAACCACATTTTAAACCTACGTAAATAAAATTAATTAGAATAATTAGCCACCAACAAAATCATTATAGAACACATCAAGGAAGTAAAACCTGTTTTTGAAATTAATTGACCTCATAATTATTAGGTCCTGCTGAAATTTTAAATCTATTAAAGTGGTCAAGGTCTTTTGTGGATATGTTCGCAGTATCATGGAGTACTGTTCGGAGCTATGGAACCCTGTATACAATATACACATAGATAGATTAGTCTATCCAAAAACGCTTTCTTAGATATCTCCAGTTCAAATGCAATCAATTTCTTTCTAACTACGACGCCAGATGTAAAAAATTCCATTTTCTTCCACTGTGCCAACGAAGGAATATTAGTGACCTTGCTTACCTAAGTAAAGTACTTAATAGTAAAATAGATGCTCCCGAATTACTCAATAGATTTAATATTAATATCCCCTTTAGAAACGCTCGTCATTTTATGCCCCTTTATGTCCCACCTCCCACCTTACAACACCTACTACCGTAGGAATTCGTTTGTGTTAAGGTCAAGTGCACAATTTAACAAATTTCTGAATATAAATCCGCTTGAAGACATATTCTCCCTTACACCAAATAAAATTAGAAAACTTTTAACTATACCTATTTTAATTCTATTTAGCAAACTCTTTATTTACATTAAGTAATCCTCTAATTTTCTTTTCCCTTTTATCGTAATCTACTGCATTATAATAGTTATATTTACCGTGAGTATAATATTATTAAACGTATAACAAGTAAGCGCTTGCTTAGAATTCACATATCCTTTTCTTGTGGTTTAATAAGCTTTGTTGCTTATTGTTAGTTTACAGTTTTAAATTTATGTAGCTTGTTTTTAGTCAAATGTTGTGTTTGTCATGATTTGATGCTTCGTATGTTAGATTTAAGTGTAACTTATTATACACTAGTGGAAACTTCTAATTGGCATATCGCTGTGTAACGTGTATCTCACTGTTGTCTTAACACTACGGTGCACGCGCCTCAAAAAGGTTCAAGAGTGCTCGCGTGGGCTACCTTTGTAGCCCATTTAAAATTGAAATATAATTAAAGATATCGGTGTTATTTCAAAATAAAACTCATTTATTGTTATTAAAGTCATTTATTAAGTAAACTGAAATTAAAAAAAAAAACCTTCTCTTTCTTAAACTAAATAATATCAACAAAACTTCAGACTTCTTAAAAAATCAAATATTTTTACTTCTTTGAGATCAATCAACTTTTGGTTTAATTTTTAAGTTTGTTTTAAAATATTTTTTTTAATTTTCGTTACAAGAAGGACAAATTAAAATTTGATGATCACTACATATACGCCTGTAGCATTTTGAACATGTTTTCCTTGTGCTGCGATCGCGAATTCTGCTACAAAATGCACAGCGTGCAACTCCGCCACGAATTGGCATATTTCCTTGTTGAGGAGCTTCTGATATGTTCAACGATAGTTTGGCTTTTGTTTTGATGCTCCAAATCGCGGATGTCATCAAATCGCAAAGATCGTAATAGGAAACGAAATCTATTTATCGACATTGTGAGATACACCAGCTCAAAGCCTGTCCCAATGGAGTTGTCCCAAAAGTCTTTAAGATTTTGACGTCCAGATCTATTGGCTTCGATTACTATAAGTAACCCAACAAACGCTCTCATTTCAGTGAGAGTCGTAGGCTTCGCATCGCGTTCTCTTTGGTATTTAGTCTTTAAAGTATTTATATATATATTCGTACAATTCACCAAGGATTCAAAAACATCAGTGTCAAAAAATAACTCAAAACATTGAAGGGATGTGCTGGCATTACAGGCAGTACCTTTTAGTCCTAAAGGTCTTTGTATAATATTGTGAGAACGTACCCTTGTTGCAGGAAATGGAAGTTTTCTCCATTCTGTTTCATTTCGTGACTTATAAGTGGCTAAATCTGCAAGCGGTACACTGTCATCCGAATCGCTGTTATTTTGTTCAGCAATCTCATCATTTTCATCATCTTCTTGCTCGGTGTCAGTTTCATGCGGAGAATGAATTATATTTTCTTCTTCTCTCAAATCCTATTCCTGTTCACTTTCAATCAAATCATCATGATCTTACTCCTCTTCTAGCCATCTTGACACGTTTTCTTCCAATCTGCGTTCCATATTTCCAATCTGTTGATAAAATATCAACAAAAAGTAAGTTCACATTTCACAAATATAAAATACGATACTAAAATTATTAAGAAAACATAATATTGATGTCAATTTTAAAAAATAATTCGTACCTCAAAAGTTCCGCCAGTGCACGCAAGGGCTACATACGTAGCCCAACAACTTGAAATCGTTATTACTTGCACGTGTGCCAGCGTCAAGTGCTCACGCCACTCTAAACGCGTCCAGCAACAACCAAACGGAGCTTAGCCAGCGGCTCAAAGTTAAATCACATCATTTCGTGAAGTAATGAACAAAAACAATACTCTGGGCTACATATGTAGCCCGCGCGTGTACTCGCGTGTTAAAATGCTGTAAGTTTTCCTAAGAAAATAAAATAAAATAAATTAATAAATAAACATTCTTGAGGAACTCAAATATCGAATTATTTGTAGTTTAATAAAAATATTGTTACGGATACGGACACACAGTGCCATCTAGCGTCAAACCAACGGAATTTATCGGGGGAACAAAGACAACATAAATCCCCTACTCGATACTAGATGGCGTTAGCTGTGTACGATTACATGCGCGTATTTTCTAGAAAAGTTCAACACTTGTTTACGCGAATCGGCTTCATTCTAGAAAGGAATGTTCTGGAACATTCTGAGATTCGCCTCGGCCCATATAAATAGTCGCAAGAAGACGGGCCAGTGATTCAGTTCAGTTCGAGTGATCTTCAAGGCGACTTCGGAGTGATCAATAGTGGGTGAACTAGTGAAACCTACGACTTGGCTACGACCTAGGACATCGCGAGTGCTTAGTGTAGTATATTGATAAATAAAGACAGGCCCGCCCACTAGTAGTGGGGATGATATCAGGAGATTGTCGCCCGGGCAGAGCGAGGCTCTCTCTTGTTCATCATTCACCAGCCGGAGTGGTCGTGCTTAGTGATACAGTATTCTGTGTTTAATTTACTCGCCCTACAACAGCACACGAATTCTACACTTAGTGTTTGAACCTAGTGCTTAGTGTTGGACCTAGTGCTAGTGAATAAAGTCTTCAAGAGAGTCAGCAGGTCTTTCTCTCCAAATCCTTCGAACCCCAGCATGTAACAATATAATTAATAGTTCTAAATAAGTCGTTTACCAGTTCTAGCAGACCACAAGCCACAAACTTCTCTTAGTGGTACAAACATTTGAAGCCATAACATACATTTTTAATGCATTATGAATTTTGAATATTGTAAGGAGCAAACCTTGGAATCGATGTAATATTAAAAGTGCATAATTAATACATTAGGAATTAGAGCAGAAACGCGTGTGCATAATAAAAAACGGCGGAGTAATCGTTGAACATACAAAAAAAAATTATAAAAATATATATCCACAGCCGAATATATAACCTCCTCCTTTTTGGAAGTCGGTTAAAAAGGATCGATAACTCTAGAACCCGATTTATAATTCATTTAAAACTTTGAAGTTTTAAATTTCGGAGTAGCTTTAAAAAATTGCAGTGGCAAAAAAACTAGCATAGCTAACCTCTTGCCACGCTTTGTTCTATTATATTCGTCTCGCATGATCTTGACGCAAATACAATAAGCACTGTGGTCTGTGACACAGGTATGAAATATGTATGAATTTTTAATATTCTCTTGGCAAAAACCTACAGTGCAATACGGAAAATATAACATGATTCGTTTTGCTACAATATAACTTTCGAAATTAATTCATTTTCTCGCAATCTTATCGGAATAATAAAAATACAATAACTCATGCATATTATTAATTTATAAACAGTATGAAATAACGTCATCAAGGAAATGGAAAATGAAAGCAAAGGAAAAGGAAAGAAAGCAAAAAAAAATTTTCAAAAAAGGAATTCAAAAAACAGCTGCAGCAAAACGAAGGCTCATTATTATTATGCAGGTGCTGCTCAAACCTTAAAAGTAAAGTTATGTGCATCAATAACAACAATAAAGTATGCGCAACGATCTATGATTCACCGGGAACCCTATGTCGTCATGAAAGAGAAACTCACAATCGGGATGATATCATTAACAGTAAAGGATTTTGTAGCACGTCCGTTACAGTAAATAAAGAGTCAAGGTTCAATAGCGATTAAGAATTGATAACGAAGTGGCGTGATGTGATATTGACGCCGGCTCTATAATTATTATCATAATATAAATTCTATTCACTCGTACATTCGCCTTACGTTGGCTCGCTTTGCCGGCCCATTTGATTTAGAATCATCTGGACAGAAACAAGCACTTTCCTTCTCAAAATTTAAAGGATTTATGTCTACTCGCAGCTTATGTCGACTCACTGGAGAAAAAACGGACAATACGTCTGTTTTTTTTTATAATTTAGAATAACATTTCTAGAGTTTCAGTTTCTTTAGTTAGAAACCAGTATTTAAAGCTTAGAATTATCATCAGTTTCGTTTATCTTTTGCGCGAAGTTTCTGTAGAATAAATCGTTCGAAAGGCACGTTATTCAAGGTAAGTTATGGACATTTACGTTAACCTTTCTACGAACTTGACAGTGAACAGATATCTAGATACAGTTCATTTGAGTACAAATATTTTGTACACATTCTTATTTAATCTCTTTTAACATTTATTATTTTACCTTATTAAAAATTAAACCTTTGAATGATTTAAACTTAAAGTCAGTATATATTGTTTCATTACTTTTTAAAGTTTTTTGGCGGGGGTTTTTTAATTTTAAATTTCTTAATTTAATTTAATTTCATGCTTTTTAAACTAGTGTTGGTTATAGTGCAGAATAATTCCTATCAACAGGATCATATCCCAATGAATACCATCTATAAAATATGTCCTCTTGGATGAGGCCGTCAATATGAGCCCAAACATGAAACCTCCACTTTGGGTTCATACGGAGCTCGACTCCTATAGAATCCAGGTGATGATGCTGCAGCAGCAGCATGCAAATATTTACTGTTTATCTACGTCTTACTGGTTGTCGCAATTAAAATGAGCCCAAACACGAAACCTCTACTCTAAGTTGCTGAGGAGTTGTGTATCCCATTGATTACCAGGTGATGCTGCAGCACCAAGTCAAATTTCCAATAATGTGTATATATTCATAAGTGTCACGAACCAGAATGCAAAATATAAAACCCATCAAACGCCTGCAAGTTGCTAATCGGCCTATCACGAACCAGGTAAACCGTGATATTTCAGCAATGAGCAGGCTGATGATGATGAACTATAGCTAAGAACACTCTCGATCATGTCAGCTTTGATAGGAAACATTATTTAATACTTTTTAGTTCATATTATAAGGATTTTATTATTGTTTTTACCTTGGAAGTCGGTTTTAATTTTTTGTTAAAAATAATAATTTGACTTTTTTTAGTTACCTAGTAAACCATCGCGTATATTCTATGTATCTTATTACAATTTGTTAAGAGTCGCACTCAATGCGATTGTGTTTCTTATTCCTATTACGATGTAGATTGTTTTCCTATGTAAGTATTTTTTTATACTAAGGGTTCAATTTATTACCTCGATCGTGGGAATCGCAGACACAATAGATTTTTAATTGTTATGCGGCAGCCGGGTGCCGCTTGGGCTTGATGGGTTAATAGTTAAACTAGTGTAGTACTAGTACCTATCGAAGCAACTTCTCTTTTTTCTTTCGAATCTCAAAAGTAATGTCAAATGTGTGCCTTACGCTCTGGAGTTATGGTTGACTTTGTTATGTTAAATTTTGTGGTACATAAGTCGCTTAGAACTTGAATCATTTATTTTGAAACAACACTATATTTTTATTAAAATCGCTATGAAAAGTACCAATTATTATAAGGACATAACGTGATGATATAATTATGGTGTTGTGGGGGCATATTGTATCCATATACAACCATGTGACACTGGTGACCCTGACGTGGTAATGATGATGATGATGATGATGATGAATATAATTTGCATAGTAGCATATGCTTTCAGTTCTTAAAACAGCGCCTAAACCCTCAAACTTGTATCTATAAGGAATTCGAAGTTCTCTTAGTATCTTCGGAACCATATTATACCTTGGTGCAAAATCTTGCGTTTTGGTAGCATATGCTTAGGATACTTCTCATAAAACCAAAATCACCATATGTTTCCATATAAATTTTGAGGAGTTCCCTCGATTACTCATGGACCCATCATCAGATCACCACTTTTGTGAAAATGGGACCAAATTGGAGGGAAACCTAATAGAACAAAACAAAAATTTTGAAAATCGGTTCACAAACGGCGTCGTTCGTTGAACATACAAAAAAAAATCCACAGCCGAACATATAACCTCCTCCTTTTTGGAAGTCGGTTAAAAATTGCTGTTGTCGTAGTTTACTTGACGGTCCCCCGACACACCGTGACAACAATTATGGACTAAAATATAACTTTACACTTAGGAATTATTTAAATTTAAAGTCCGTAAATATATTTACATGTTTCATTACTTTTTAAAGTTGTTTGGCGGGTTTTTTTTTAAATGTCTTAATTTAATTTTATAAACATAATATAAAAAACACATCACATAGTTTGTTATTATCTAGATACTAATATTATAAAGCGGAAGAGTTTGTTAGTTTGTTTGTTTGTTTGAACGCGCTAATCTCAGGAACTACTGGTCCGATTTGAAAAATTCTTTCAGTGTTAGATAGTCCATTTATCGAGAAAGGCTATAGGCTATATCTTATTACGCTAAGACTAATAGGAGCGAAGAAATAGAGGAAAATGTGGAAACAACGGGGGGAAATTATTTGAAAGGGCTTATTTGAACGCGCTAATCTCAGGAACTACTGGTCCGATTTGAAAAATTCTTTCAGTGTTAAATAGCCCATTTATCGAGGAAGACTATAGGCTATATTTTATCACGCTAAGGCTAAAAAGACCGAGGAAATAGGAGAAAATGTGGAAAAAACGGGGGAAATTATTTGAAAGGGCTTATCTCACGAACTACTAGAGCAATTTTTCTGTTATTTGGGTCAGATAAGAAGTAAACCACGTGAAGGATCATAGGCTATTTTTTGTAGACTGATTTGTCTGTGAAATATCTAATTTACGCGGGCGAAGCCGCGCGGAACGTCTAGTTATAAATAATAACAATTATTTTAAATGCATTAGCAAAAGAAGATGGACTTTGAATGGAAATTGAGGACACATCGATCAAAATCACTTGCCAAGACAAAAAAAAAAAAAAGAAACAGGTGCATCGAAATAATAACAGTTATATTAGCTAACATAATTAAACGTGTCTTGATGAAAAATTGTCTTACGAATCTGAATTTTTGGAGGGAAAAAAAAAGAAAAACTGATTGAGGCGATGAAAAAGACTAATTCTCTATTTTTTCAATCGTTAGGTTATCTCGAATCAGCGATGTTAGCTAGTTACGAGTTACGGGTATGACGCACACATGCGTATGTTAATGTAGATTATATCATCGGAATAAATAAGGATAAATCTTACAGCATTTCCACTACAAATACAATTACAGTTTTATGCTCAGAACCATAAATACATTCATAGCTTATCAGATTGCTTCAGGTATAAAACATACATTTCTACGTTTTATATTATGTTATATCGTTAAATCAACGCTGTAAACAAACACACCAAACAATCTTAGATATAAGGATGAAAGCATGCCCTATGTATTTCATAATATACGGAATTATGTTAATGAAATACTAATTTAATGAAATTAAAGGAGTATGTTTTTAAATGTATGGGAGTCTGGTCCAAATTTCCACCACTAACGAGACCTATATAGTAAAATTGTCTACTAAATACTGAATCATTATAACCAGACCGCAATCAAAAATACCCTGTCAGTGAAAAGTTATGGCTGAATGAAAAGTCATGTTTTTTACCATTTTGTATGAAAAATATTGTACTTTATGTTTTTTTTTTTTAAATAAGGGGGCAAACGAGCAAACGGGTCACTTGATGGAAAGCAACTTCCGTCGCCCATGGACACTCGCAGCATCAGAAGAGCTGCAGGTGCGTTGCCGGCCTTTTAAGAGGGAATAGGGTAATAGGGGAGGGTAGGGATGGGAAGAGAAGGAAATAAGGGAGGGAAAGGAAGGGAATAGGGTAGGGGATTGGGCCTCCGGTAAACTCACTCACTCGGCGAAACACAGCGCAAGCGCTGTTTCACGCCGGTTTTCTGTGAGAACGTGGTATTTCTCCGGTCGAGCCGGCCCATTCGTGCCGAAGCATGGCTCTCCCACGTATAAATGTAATAAAAATGTATTGAGTTTGGTGCAAATGTCCACATCCAATAACACTTACGTAATGGTCTGCTAAATACGAAATCATTATAACTGGACCGCAACCTTCAAGTCTTCAATCTTTAAGTTTTTTTTAACTCAGACACCAAGACAAAAGGAAACCAAAATTGACTAAGCAAAACTAAGTCTTCGAAAGGATAATAGAAAATTAATTTAACTTAAGTGTAAATTTAATTTAGTAAGTACTAATATACCTTTTGCATGGTAAACGTTAAAATATCCAAGTTACAAACAAATTAATAGCGACATTCATATTTTAATAGGCTTCTAATGACCAATAAAATGAGTAATTACTCATAATTTTACAGAACAATGAGCATTTACTTTTAAAGTAATTACTAATTAGAAAGTAACGACATGGTTATGTATGATGGTCTGCAGGGCCCACTTATTTTATTAACCTTCACTAAATTCAAAATATTATGAGGTCTAGTTCTATAAAAATTACTTATTATGAAAAAAAGGAAACACAATATAAAAAAAAAAAGAATTAGGTACAATTAATACAAGCACATTCACTATTAAAATTAGATAAGATATAATTTGACAAGAACTAGGTATATAATTTGAAAAGCAAATCAAATAATATCTTCATGTCTACATTAAAGTACGGTGTTAAATGAGTACGACATTGGCATACAAAAATAACTACAATAATATAACTACAAGACACGCTATAGTTGATTATAATAATAACTATTTTATTGTTATGAAACAACACACGTTAAAAATTAATGAAACATTAATTATCTAAATTATTGAATGGTAACTTTTTACACCTAAGACTGCAAGAAGATGTAAAAAAGCAGAATCATAGAGTTATAAAATCCAATAAGGTACAGCTGAGCACTCAGAATTACATACGAGAGCAAAATACTGTATGTTTATGGAGAGGTCAGAATCGTGTCAGAGACTATATAAACAACATGGTACAGATTAGATGTGACCTCTAGTTATTTCCCGCGACAGAAACTATCGCAACCATGTTAACCAACTTGGGTTAGTGAATCGTAAGTCTAAACATGAATTCGGTATGTTAAAGTGCTATTAGGACGGCAAATTATTATTAAAATACCGTTGCAGACGATGTAGTAAATTAGATGCAGTTAACTACGATAGTAACTAGCGTTAAAGTAATACAGGAATTTGAGCCATAGATGATCTTCCGGCTAACATGTAAGTAAAATCTGTGCAGTTGTATAGGTAAATACGTTTAAAGGCAGTGATAGCTGCATGAATGACGTTAATAACAACAGGAAAATTGAGAACCCTTAGGAACAATGAAAAGGGAAAGCTTACTTAAGTAAAACGAGGAAACGTCTCGCTTGTAAAATAGCAAGAAAACCAGAATTTACAGACCAAGTGATCGTATTTAAAATCTGTATTTAACCTACAGTTGAAGAATTAGCGATAAGATATTATAAGATAAGAATTATTAAAAAGCGAAATTAGTTAAAGAAAATTGCCGGTTTCATTTAGTGGAAGTTAATATAACTTGTTCTTTAATTCCGCAGGGTCAATACCCTTGTTAAAATTCTCTCGCACAAGACTCGATCGAATATGTATCGCGAATACGCATAATTCTCTTTTGTTTTTCTTGTAAAGATTTATTAGAAACTACATACAACACAATAAACAGCTACACACTTTCTATGCAAATATAACAATTCCGTCAAATACTTTCACTGTTACCTAAAGTGCGATATGATACGAGTTAAGGTCTAAATGTAGAATCGACTAAATAACAGACGACCCAATTGGGCCGTATTTGAATCTTCACAAGGCGCGCGGTAGTAACATATCTGCTTTGAGTTTTTCATCATTGACTCTATCTAAATCAATTGTTTACTTTGCTATACTTTAGATTTTTTGTAAGGAAATTCTTTTCATATTATGTGAAGTGTGCAGGTGAGGGGAAGTGCTTAAAGTCAACCGATATGATTGCAAATCTTGATTCATGATCGGAATTCCACAATCAAGATTGTCTTCTTAATTTTAAGCATGTTTAACTTAAAATCTTTCCTTTGAATAGATTTTATTTGATTCTCCAATGACCATAGATTTGATAAGTGTTACTTTAACCATTTGTATAGTAACGACTGTGGTGATGGGATGCAAGCGTTATCTGCATAAATCCAGACAGGAGTAGTTATTTTTACGTTTGTATTGGATTTTCACTGTTTAAAGCCATAAGCTATATTATTCTGAGACGCGTACATTAACTTCATAATATTGTAATTTGTACATGATCAGGGTGCGTTGGTATTTAGATTTACTCAATAACATTAATTGTAACAAGTATTTCTTTACTTGTCTTCCGCACGTGACTATTTCAGCCTCCGTTGCACAACCTTCAGCTAAGGTAATAATAATTCTGTATTGTTTTAAAATTTTACACGAAATAACTTTGAGATTATTTTATTACATCAATCCGTTTGGACATTTGTTTTTATTTTGTAACTGTTAAACGGCTATAATTCTGCATTGTTCTTTTGGGCATCTACGGGTACGGCCTTGGGCTGTACCTGTGTGTGAAAATGCAAAATGCGTGATTTAGTTATCATAAGCAACTATCACCGGAATCCAGCCTTGAGCATTTAGCACAACCTGAGCTGCCTACTCAAAAATTTTGATTTAATGACTTGCAAGTTACATTACTTGGATAGTTATTTGAGGATTTTTAAGTAACAATAGTTTAAATATTGCTTACACTTTGATCCTGTGATTGTAATTTGACGAATCCATTTTTCCTGAAGCCGTTGTGTCCGTTCTCCAGTTTTCCGTTGTGGTGCCCGTTAGTGAGCGTCGTGGTCATGGTTAGAGCTGACATCATCAAATTATTGTTTCAGTTTTAAACTTTATTATTGATACCAAACACTTCCGGAGGCTATAGAATATTTGGCATCATCAAAATATCTGACCGAAACTTCACGGTTGTGTAAAATGTAACTACTTAATAAAATCGTAAATAATGCAATTGCAATGCAAATAAATGCACTCGTTGGATTCACAGAAACACGCGCACACGGTATGTGTTTTGACGAGCGACTAAATAGTATAATAGCACGCCTTCTGGCAGCCAGTGCGGAATGTTCAATACGTTATACGGAGCGTCGGGCGAGCGAGGGGGCGGGGTGGGGGGCGCTCCCGGTGGCGCGACGCCGACGGGCGACGTGGACTTTTTGTCAGACACGCGTCGCGCCACGAACGCGATAGGGTCTACGCTGTGGGTTGATCTTTGCGACACTTTACCGAACATCGTGATTATCGTGATTGTCACTAGTCACTACCGTGAATAAAACAATCCCAACATATTTAAGAAATAATTAGCAGGGAAATAAATAATAATATATAATAACCTAAAATATAAAATAACCTCGATTGTGGGAATCGCAGACACAATAGCTTTTCAATTGTTATGCGGCACGCGGGTGCCGCTTGGGAGTTGATGGGTTAAATACAAAATTAAATGCAATTAATATTCTCAAAACTCAAAAATATACAATTATATATATGAAAATGGACGTCTTTAAAAATAATTACTAATGATTCAGCAACAAATACGTTTTTTGGGTGATTAGTAATTACCCATTATTATTTTTAACAAAAAATTAAAACCGACTTCCGAGGTAAAAACAATAATAACATCCTTATAATATGAACTAAAAATTATTAAATAATTTTTCCTATCTAATAGTGCCTTTTTCCGAATTCGGCTAAACCTCAACTATTTCTGTACTCAATCTTCATCATTTTGAAGTCGGTACCAGATATATCTGAATCTTCAGTTCTCTGACAGAATAGGTATTTGAAACTTTTGGAACTGGCACCGACTTCAAAATTATGAAGATTGAGTACAGAAATAGTTGAGGTTTAGCCGAATTCGGAAAAAGGCACTATTAGATAGGAAAAATTATTTAATACTTTTTAGTTCATATTATAAGGATGTTATTATTGTTTTTACCTTGGAAGTCCGTTTTAATTTTTTGTTAAAAATAATAATTTCACTCTTTTTAGTTACCTCGATTGTTTTTCTTATTCTTATTACGATGTAGATTGTTTTCCTATGTAAGTATTTTCATACTAAGAGTTCAATTTATTACCTCGATCGTGGGAATCGCAGACGCAATAGATTTTTTATTGTTATGCGGCCGCCGGGTGCCGCTTGGGGATTGATGGGTTAACACTAGTTAAACTAGTGTAGTACCTATCGAAGCAACTTACTTCTCTTTTTTCTTTCGAATCTCAAAAGTAATGTCAAATGTGTGCCTTACGCTCTGGAGTTAAGGTTGACTTTGTTATGTTCAATTTTGTGGTACAAAGTCGCTTAGAACTTGAATCATTTATTTTGAAACAACATTATATTTTTATTAAAATCGCTATGAAAAGTACCAATTATTATAAGGACATAACGTGATGATATAATTATGGTGTTGTGGGGGCATATTGTATCCATATACAACCATGTGACACTGGTGACCCTGACGTGGTAATGATGATGGTAATGATGATGATGATGACGATGATGATGATGAATGTAATTTGCATAGTAGCATATGCTTTCAGTTCTTAAAACAGCGCCTAAACCCCCAAACTTGTATCTATAAGGAATCCGGAGTTCTCTTAGTATCTTCGGAACCATAGTATACCTTGGTGCAAAATCTTGCGTTTTGGTAGCATATGCTTAGGATACTTCTCATAAAACCAAAATCACCATATGTTTCCATATAAATTTTGAGGAGTTCCCTCGATTACTCATGGATCCCATCATCAGATCACCACTTTAGTGAAAATGGGACCAAATTGGAGGGAAACCTAATAGAACAAAACAAACATTTTGAAAATCGGTTCACAAACGGCGGAGTAATCGTTGAACATACAAAAATAAAAAAAAATATCCACAGCCGAACATATAACCTCCTCCTTTTTGGAAGTCGGTTAAAAAACGTATTAATACTTAACCTTCTTACATCCACTTACTAATATGACGTTGAAGATAAGAAGGTCCAATTAGGTAATTAATTTAAAAGTTAGGAAGTATGTCAATGGCAAATTCCATAAGCTTTTGCTAACCAAAGTAGTCAGATGAAATTGGAACGGAAAACTGAGAAGTCTAACCTAAGACGAGGATGAAATAACTTTAAGTAAAAAAATAGCTGTAAAAGAAATAATTCCATTTAAAAGGAATTAAAAATTATGACTTACAGCGAATGAGTTGAGAGTATAGATACTTACGTTTAAAACACTGATAATAGCACAGGTGCAGGAAATTATGCTTATTAAAACCTCTCGAAACAAGATTAAAAATATCAGTAAATTGATTGATATAACCTGACGTTCATAATATCTTTTTAACAAATCAATAGTAACAAGTGAAAGAGATGACCTATATAAATATTCCTAGCAAAATTATTTGCGGAGGAGTCAAAATATAACAAGTAAGTAATTATACATCTTAAATACAACGAAGACATTGACCGGCACAGTGACCGAGTTACGTATGCCAAATTAAATAAACTAGGTATAATTCCACACACTATAAATAGACAGGGGTGTGTTTAGTGTTATATAAGTATATAACTAACCTGTTAGATGTTCCGAAAATAAATTTGGAGATAAGGTGGGTGCCACATTTTATCTAAGTTGGTCAACTTAGATCATTCTGATCTAATCAAGATAATTATGGGGAACGCCAAATTGTACGGCATGGATGCGTATTCGAAGCTTTATAGCAAAAGTTTATTTATTAAACAGCAATTATGGACTGGAAAAGGACTTATCAAATCAGCTTAGAACAGCTGAATTTATGTAAAGGAGACGGGCTAGTGGCCTGTGGCTGCAGTTGAATTTTCTTTCTTCCTTGAGGATACCGTCATCAAGTGATCCACTGATAGTATTGCTATGTCCATTCTGTTATGTGCGCTAACAAAATGGTTGATAAATACAGGAATCTATTTTAAAACAGTGCAAATTGCAGGTAATGTTAGTCATTGATGACAAATACACGACGCGATGTGCAGTAAACCATCAAACAATCCGTTGGTTTGAAAACAATACTATCTTTAGAGCAGAAAAAGTTATGCCAATATGTAATTTGCTTACAACTCCAGGATATATTATTATTAAACTAAAATTATAGAGGCGATTCGAAAACGTTTTATCAAATATTTGTGCTATCATCAAAATATAGCATACCATTCGGATTTCGGACAACTATCTAAGCCTTTGTAAGAAATTTCATATCCTACCATTAAAAACTCGACGCACGATAGCTGATTGTTCTTTACTATTAATGTCCCTACTAAATTCACTATGTTCAATCCACCAATAGCTGTACCAATAGCCTCCACTAACTACAGAGA
Organism: Cyaniris semiargus; assembly: GCA_905187585.1. Lineage (NCBI taxonomy): Eukaryota > Metazoa > Arthropoda > Insecta > Lepidoptera > Lycaenidae > Cyaniris > Cyaniris semiargus. The sequence continues at coordinate 5,596,767 of LR994554.1, read as the reverse complement.
AAACTCGTATGTTGTGAGAGCGAGTCGCAACTTCAACAAGCTATGCCGAGATTACGATCTTGATGTATTCACTACAAAGGCAACGTCGATTAGAAAGAGCTTGAGCTGTAAATTTTTTGACAACTTGATTTCCTAAATTTGTATCTGTTCAAACCACAATACTATGTTAAATTGTACTCTGTAGTTAGCATGTTCTTCTTTTTGGTTTTTGGTCAAACTATCCTTTAAACTTTTTGCTTAACTTGTTTTTGTTATGTAAAAACATTTCTGTATCTAATTAAGACCGTTCACAATATCATACAGTATTTAATAATTGTTTCTGTTACTTAGAGGTGAAAACTTGTAATTGGCTTTCTGATAATTACACTTAAAATTGCCACCGACATTAATTAGCTGTAAGTTTTTCCATATTACTAGTGTCCGACCGAAGGTCTATTTTTGGGCGAAGCCGAAGCCGAAGCCGATTAATCGGCAATCGCCACAACCTTCGGCCGAAGCCGAAGCCGAAGGTTTATAATCTTAATCTCGACTCTCAGTAATTAATTTTGTTCAAAATTGTCTACAAGCTACAATGAATATTAAAATTATTTCAAAACTTCAATATTGAAGGTTTACCTCTATATTGACTGTTTCATATAGAAGTTGATTTAGAGATAGTAATAAAAGCTTGTGATTTTGTGATTTATTTATTAATTATTTGTAGTCTGGTTAAGGAATGACTCAAAGGAGGGTATTGAGCGCATGAGCGGGAACCTAAGTGATTTCTACTGGAACTTATTCAGGGTGCTTAGGGACAAAACATACTAAAAGTCCTGACGTCTAGGAGGTGAGCCGGAGGGAAGGCAGGGTGACAAAAGTCTCAATTTTTAGTTTTTGGCTAATACCTTAAAAACGATGCGTTGTGGCAATAAAGTTCTATAACGAAATAAAAGCTTATTCAATTCTCTATAACTATGATTCTATATAGTTTTTCCAAATTCTCATCCGTTTTTTTAGCTACACGCTCTGGAAGTTTCAGAATCGCTCTCAGGCATCTACATTAGCCGCTGCTACAATCCCTGGTGCAGTGACAAAATATATTATTGTTTTAGTGAAGCCTCAAGCGCTGGTAAGTCGCCTATTGTCCTTGGCGTCAAGAAATTACCTACATTTTTCCACCCCCACTCTTGAGGGGTCAGCTCACTCCCGAATGTTTTTTAAACATCTAACTAAGCAGGCTAACATACACTAATGTGTATGTTCCATCTGATGGAAACTGGTAACCGTAATGCCTTGCGTCGTGTGCAACACCAGGGGTGCTACTGGTGCGTTGCCGCGTCAAGGGGTGTAAATGAGGGGATGGGGGATTGGCTTACAGCCCTCTCACTTACTGAACGAAGCATAGAAGCGGTAAAGCTACTATTCAATCAGAATTAGAAAGGAATATTTAAAAATAGAACACTTTTTATTTTCACTTTTCCTGAGCGTGACGTTCGAAAACGGATGAGAATTCGGAAAAAGTGTATAGAATCAAAATTATAGAGAATTTTAAATTTTTTTTTCATTGTAGAACATTTTTGCTACAACGCATCGTATTTTAGTTATTAGCCAAAAACCAAAAATTTAGACTTGTCACCCTCCCCTCACTCCTGCTCACCTCCTTGACTTAAGGACTTTTAGTATGTTTTGTCGCTAAGCACCCTGAATAAGTTCCGGAATCCGGCAGAAATATCTTAGGTTCCCGCTCACGCATTCTACAACTACTTTATTGACTGTACTATTGTAAAAAATAATAATTTCTTTATTATTTCACAAATAACAATAATAAGACCAATCAATCAGTCTTTGTTTTACTCGACTAGACCGAAACTAGACTAAAAAATAAAATAAACAAACACTAACTTCTTAATAAAAAATTAAATGATTTATTAAGAAGTTAGTGTTTGTTTATTGTATTTGACAGTGACTCCCAGCGCCCTCTCCATACTCCATACACGACCGGTCCGTCGCGTCGCTCTCTCACGATTCACACAGTCTTTCGTAACAGTTCGTTCAATTTCGACGGTTGCTCCGGACCTTCGGCGAAACCTTCGACTTCGGCCGGGTTTTAGGCCGAAGCCGAAGGTTTCGCCGAAGATGGTTTTTTTGGCCGAAGGCTTCGGCCGCCGAAGCCGAAGCTTCGGTCGGACACTACATATTACATATATAAACAATACAAATTGGAATTTTCTAGTATGAAGACTGTAAAAACAACATTTTGCAAAAAATTACATTAGGTTAGGTTAACAGGGGAATGTTATTTTACCGTTGTTAATTAGTATACATCTGTTTAAGCCTCTTATCACCGCTATCTATTGCCAATGTCATTCTTGTGTTCGTATCGGAAACCAATTGTTCACATTGAAATCACGCCATCTGAGTCATTCTTAACTTTAAAGCCGGTAATTACATAATAATGACATTGTTTTAAATATAAAAGCCCAAAGGATGAGGGTTGAAAACAAGTATTAGTCATTCGAATTTTAACAATTATAATAATTAGGATTCAAATAATGTACTTCATGTTTGATCACAATATGCTACCTGCTACATAAATGGCGTATGCAAAATATTATGTACTAGACGTTGAGCGCGGCTTCGCCCGCGTAAATTAGATGTTTCACAAAAAAAATAGTCCACAAAAAAAAACTGTATGATCCTTCACGTGGTCTACTTCTTATCTGATCCAAATAACAGCAAAAATGCTCTAGTAGTTCGTGAGATAAGCCCTTTCAAATAATTTCCCTCGTTTTTTCCACATTTTCCTCTATTTATTCGCTCCGATTAGTCTTACCTTCTCCGATAACTGGGCTATCTAACACTGAAAGAATTTTTCAAATCGGACCAGTAGTTCCTGTGAGATTAGCGCGTTCAAATAAGCCCTTTCATATAATTTCCCGTTTTTTCCACATTTTCCTCTATTTCTTCGCTCCTATTAGTCTTAGCGTGATAAAATAAAACCTATAGCCTTTCTCGATAACTGGGCTATCTAACACTGAAAGAATTTTTCAAATCGGACCAGTAGTTCCTGAGATTAGCGCGTTCAAATAAGCCCTTTGAAATAATTTCCCCCGTTTTTTCCACATTTTCCTCTATTTCTTCGCTCCTATTAGTCTTAGCGTGACAACATATAGCCCATGGCCTTCCTCGATAACTGGGCTATCTAACATTGAAAGAATTTTTCAAATCGGACCAGTAGTTCCTGAGATTAGCGCGTTCAAATAAGCCCTTTCAAATAATTTCCCCTCGTTTTTTCCACATTTTCCTATATTTCTTCGCTCCTATTAGTCTTAGCGTGATAAAATATAGCCTGTAGCCTTCCTCGATAAATGGGCTATCTAACACTGAAAGAATTTTTATAATCGGACCAGTAGTTCCTGAGATTAGCGCGTTCAAACAAACTAACAAACTCTTCCGCTTTATAATATAACTAGACTATCCGCGCGGCTTCGCCCGCGTAAATTAGATATTTCACAGACAAATCAGTATACAAAAAATAGCCTATGATCCTTCACGTGGTCTACTTCTTATCTGACCAAAATAACAGAAAAATTGCTCTAGTAGTTCGTGAGATAAGCCCTTACAAATAATTTCTCCCGTTTTGTCCACATTTTTTTATATTTCTTCGCTCCTATTAGTTATAGCGTGATAAAATATAGCCTTTAGCCTTCCTTGATAAATGGGCTATCTAACATTGAAAGAATTTTTCAAATCGGACCAGTAGTTCCTGAGATTAGCGCGTTCAAATAAGCCCTTTCAAATAATTTCCCCCCGTTTTTTCCACATTTTCCTCTATTTCTTCGCTCCTATTAGTCTTAGCGTGATAAAATATAGCCTATAGCCTTCCTCGATAAATGGACTATCTAACACTGAAAGAATTTTTCAAATCGGACAAGTAGTTCCTGAGATTAGCGCGTTCAAACAAACAAACAAACAAACAAACTCTTCCGCTTTATAATATTATAGTATAGATAAAGTATATAAAGTATAGATTCGTTTAGCTTTAGAACCATGCCTTAATAATTAGTGTCAACGGATTACCTAGGGCCCGGTTTGACAGCATGACTCAGAGTATCGATTACACAACTGTGTACCTACAACCTACAACTTGCTTAGTAGGGAAAGGGATAAACTAATGTCCTTTTATTAACTCCCGACAAAAAAGAGGGGTGTTATAAGTCTGTCTGTGGCATCGTAGCATCCAAACGGGTGGACCGATTTTGATCTAGTTTTTTTGTTTCAAAGATCACATGATCGAGAGTGTTCTTAGCTATAATTCATCATTATCAACCTGCTGAGTGCTGGAAATTCTGGGTTTATCTGGTTCATGAAAGGCCGTTAGCAACTTACAGTCGTTAGATGGGTTTAATATTTCATTCTATTTCGTGACATTTGTGAATATACAGTATAAATATTATACACATTAATGGAAAGTTGACCTGGTGCTGCAGCATGACATGGTAATCAATAGGATACCCAACTCCTCACGAACTTAGAGCAGAGGTTTTGTGTTTGGGCTCATTTTAATTGCTACAACTAGTAAGACGTAGATAAACAATAAACATTCGCATGCTGCTGCTGCAGCTTCACCTGGTTTCTATAGGAGCCGAGCTTCGTATGAACCCAAAGTGGAGGTTTCATGTTTGGGCTCATATTAACGGCCTCATCGAAGAGGCCATTCATACATGGTATTCATTGGGATATGATCCTGTTGATAGGAATTATTCTGCACTATAACCAACACAAGTTTAAAAAGCATGAAATAAAATTAAATTAAGAAATTTAAAAAAACCCCCGCCAAACAACTTTAAAAAGTAATGAAATAATATTTATAATGACTTTCAGTTTGAATAATTCCTAAGTGTAAAGTAATATTTTAGTCCATAATTGTTGTCAAGGTATTCAAGGGTCAGTTCACATAGAACCGAATCGAGAGACTTAGCGATACAAATGCAAAAGTCGCTGGTAGTTTACTTGGCGGTCTTGGCGGTCCCCCGACACACCGTAACAACAATTATGGACTAAAATATTACTTTACACTTAGGAATTATTGAAACTGAAAATCCGTATAAATATTATTTCATTACTTTTTAAAGTTGTTTGGCGGTTTTTTTTTTTAATTTCTTAATTAATTATAATAGTACTTAGTTCGTCTTTCAATAACTACAGCCTGATGCTCAGATTTACCAATAGCGACTTTGGAACCCCAATTTTTTAAATGCCATCTTGTTGCTCTAGATTTAGTTATTATGAAAAAAGCGTAAGCACTTATAAGTTATAATTGCTTTCTGATCTTTTGGATCTTTTCATCCCATTTGCGTTAGCTTAGGATTAGGATCGTCCTAAGCTAGAAGAAACACAATATCGTAAAACTTAACCTCACTGGATTCGAGTAGTATCTTATGACACACCTTCTTGATAGGTCATTAAGTTTCCTTTATCTCTTTACGACCAATCCCTTTAAAAAAATACATTAGCTGCAACAAAGGTAGTTAAATATTTTTCTTGTTCAGACTTCAGGCTGTAGCCACGTATACATGCAAATTGTAAAACTTCTATGAAAACAGTGTTCATGGTTTGATTCTGAGCAAACACCTTACAATCTACATAATATTGTATCAGCCTTTCGGATTTTCTTTTTCATGTTCTGTGTATATGATATTATGTATTATTACGGATACGGACACGTAGTGCCATCTAGAGTCAAACCAGCGAAACTGATCAGGGAAACACAGAAAACCTACATCCCCTACTCAATACTAGATGGCGTTAGGTGTATGTTTACTTACGCGTATTTGCTAGAAAGTTCCCACACTTGTTTACTTGATTACATGAATCGGGGGAAGGAACTTTCTAGAATTCGTCTCGCCATATAAATAGCCGCAGGTAGGCAGCCCGGCAATTCAGTTTCATCTGAGCGATCTTCGAGGCGACTTCGGAGCGAAAACAAGTGATCAATAGTGAGTGAACCACTGTGAACTTACGACTCGGCTACGACCTAGGACAGTGATATTGCTCAGTGATTTGGACTTAGTGCTTAGTGTTTGGACTTAGTGATTTGTGTGAGCTAGTGTTAGTGAATAAAGTCTTCAAGAGAGTCGCCAGGTCTTTCTCTCCAAATCCTTCGAACCCTAGCACGTAACAGTATTATGATTTAGCCGTTAAATTTGTTTCACAGGTTACATACTGGATGTATCTAGTTCAGCTGTGGCATGGTCAGCGATCACGCCACTCTTTGGCTCCACGCCCGTACTTTTTTGTTGGGCTTTCGATATTTCTTCACTGTTTACACATTTTATTTTGATCGTCTATTTATGTACTTCTCTATCACGATTTATTCTGGTAAAAATCATTATAAACCTCTAGGATTTTTAAATTCGACGATCGACGAATATTTACTTGAATTTAATAATAATAATAAACATTTATTCAACAAACATGCACACCACACTACACTTAAATACACCTATTACACAGATACAAGGTACAAAAAAAACAAAATACAAAGAAAAGTAAAATAGAAAAAAAAACGCAAAAAAAATAATAATAAGAACATAAAATACTTAATTAAATTTGATGGACTAGGTACTCTGATGTAAGTGCGATGCGAACACATTGTCGAAAAGGATTCCACTCAGGCTGTGATCACGGTATAGGATACCTGTACCGTGATCCCTGGTATTCTGTGGATCATACAGTAGTTGTCAGGCGATTGACAGACAACACGCAGTATTTTAAATATATAAATAAGTATGCAATTATAATATACAATATTTTAGTGCAACATAGTAGTGGTTCGTCGTTGGTCGCTTTAGTTTTGTCAATATTATTGTAGATCTTAGCCAAATGTCTATTTTGTTTACAGTATTTTAAATAAATAAATAAAAATAAAAATAGTTTTATTTCTGAATAGATTTTAAAAAAATGCTTTCAGAATGTTGATACTACATGGTGCCTACCACCGGTTCGGGAACTAACCCGGCGAGAAGAACCGGCGTAAGAAACTCGCACGGGGCCCACTTTTTTACCAAAAAAAAGTGAGAAAAAAATTAATCTTTTAAATAAAATTTACAATGTTGTAACTTAAAATTATAAAATGTCAACATAATTGTAAGTCATACACTAATATAGAAGTAGCCTTGCAAGAAGCCATCCTACTCCCAAGATGTGCCATCGTTTATGAAATCATTGACCTTATAATAGGCTTTGGCACACAAACGCTCTTTGACTACTTTTTTAAATTTATTAATGGAAAGATTTTGAACGTTTTCTGGGATTTTATTGTAAAGGCGTATACATTGACCTTTAAAGGATTTACTGACTTTACTAAGTCTGATCACCGGCATATCTAGCTTGTGCTTATTTCTAGTATTACTACAGTGAATGTCACTTTTAACTTTAAATTTACTTATATTTTTTCTAACATATATTACATTATCCAAAATGTATTGGGAAGCAACAGTTAGAATACCAATTTCTTTAAATTTATCTCTCAGAGATTCTAAAGCAGACATTTTATAAATAGAACGTATGGCTCGCTTCTGCAGCACAAATATTGTATTAATGTCGGCAGCGTTTCCCCATAAAAGGATTCCATATGACATCCTACTATGAAAATAACTAAAATATACTAATCGTGCCGTGTCTTCGTCAGAAATTTCTCTAATTTTTCTGACTGCATATGCTGCATGCATATTAATGCATATTAATGTCCGTAATTAATAATTATACATTTATATTCCTGTATTGACTATTGTTTATATTTTGTGTAATAAATATATCAAACCGATATGAAAGGGAGTGCCTCCGCTCCGGCGCCGGTTGCCGAATAGGCTGCCGGTGCCGGTTGCTGATTAGATTGCCGGTACCGGTTGCCGACAAGGATGCCGGTGCTCGTTTGTCTGTCCGTCCGTCCGTTCGTCCGTCTGTCTGTCTGCGGTTTTGCTCAGAGACTATAGGACCTACAAAGCTGTAATTCGGCATGAATGCACATATTAGTGATGCCGACAAAATGGTATATAAAATCTTTAGAAAAAAAAGTGTAAGGTACCTCCTCTACACATCAAGCGGGGATAAATTTTTTTTCGTCCACCCCACACCGTGTGGGGTGTCGTTGGATAGGTTTTAAAAAATATTATGAGTATTCAAAGATCATTTTGACAATATTATCTCAGTTACGTTCAATGAAGACCGGGATGAAACAAAATAATAAATTTTAATAATATAAAAATACCTGCGAGAATGAAAAAACCGGCCAAGTGCGTGTCGTGCCACGCGCAATATAGGGTTCCGTAGTACAGCTAGTTTTTTATAATTTTTGTATGGTCACTGAATGCACATTTACAACGTGTTTTACACTACTAACAATATTATCTCAGTTACGTTCAAAAAATTTTGAACGAAAAGTTCCTTTGTACTTCTACGAATACATTTTTTATAGTTGATCGACTATTACTCAATAACTCTCTTCTTAGCCGTGATAGTTTTCCTTTTAAATTCAGCATACTTCCTACTCCCGTGAATTTTTTCACATTTCCAGAAGCAACCGTTTAGATCAGCGGTTCCCAACCTGGGGGTAATTACCCCAGCAGGGGTAAAACGGCAATTCTAGGGGGGTAACAGAGTTGGCACGAAAAAGTATTATAATAATAAACATTCGACTCTTGTTACATTAAAAACAAAAGCCAGAAATCGTCTGAATGTGGAGCATGACATGAGATGCGCGTTGAGTGAAACTGAACCTAATATTCTTAAACTTGCGAATGCAAAGCAATATCAACCTTCACACTAGCTTGTTAAGTCCAAGACATTTTATATATTACTAGTTACCTAAACGTGCAATTTCTTACCTAATAAAGATATTTTTGTTCGAATTTGTGTGGTTGAATTATTTTAAATTAGCTAGGGGTAAACTTAATTCCCATACTTGTTCACAGGGGTAGTGACATTGAAAAGGTTGGGAACCGCTGGTTTAGATGGAAATAGGGGGGGGGGGGGGGGGGGGACACTGGAGTCTAACGATTTTTTCCACTTTGAAACTTCATATTTCACAAATGGATCCCTAAATCGGAAAATTATCTTTGAACACTCGTAATATTTTTAAAAAACCTATCCAACGACACCCCGCACGGTGGGGTGGGCGCGAAAAAAAAGTAATTCCCGCTTGATGTGTAGTTCGGCAGAATTCTGCTGCAATCAGTTTCATACAAAAGTCCTGTTTGATTCACACAAGCGTAATTTTGTGAATTGTGAGTCATGATTTGTATGAAAAAATATTTATGCGGCAGAAATTCTGCGACTCACGAGTCACGACTCACAAAATTAACTTGTTTGGCTTCACCCTTAAAAACAATTGCGTGTCGGGCCATGCGCAATATAGGGTTCCGTAGTACCGCTAATTTTTGATTGGTCAATGACTGGACATTTATAACGTGTTTTACATTACTAACAAGTAACAACATCATCTCAGTTACGTTCAAAGGAATTTGAAAGAAAAGTTCCTTTATACTTCGCCGAATACATTTTTTTTAGTTGATCAACTATTACTCAATAACTGTAAATATATGAACTATTGCTCTGGCTGTTAATTAAGTACAACACTGCTCATGGCTAAGAAGACTTGCAGTTTTAATTTTAAAAAGTTTTTAGTCGATTTCTCTTTGAATAACTTTATCACCATTATTATTGATTATTTGAACAAATGAGTTGAATAATTCATACTTATTACAAATTATTTTACATATTTAATAAATTATATTAAAATGCTATACCATGCAGTAACAGATTATTTACTATGCAGTAGTAGGCAAATGAAAATGAAACAAAAGATAGAATTACAATTTTCTATCAAAAGCTGCACTCTTACCTGCAGCTGGAACTCTTCTTTAGCCTGACTGCTGCTGCTGGCGGTACTGAAACTCCCGTCACTGCCGTTTTTGGCTACTCCGGATCCGGTTTCTGGTAACTTAGCACTCATTTCAGATTCGGTGCTAAGTCGACTTCTCTTTCGGGACATTATTTCATGACAGGCACTAATATGAATAAATAATGCGTAACATAAGACTTTTATTAAATATTATTAATAAATTTCAAACCTCCTATCGTTTTTAACGCTTTACACGGCGATTACGAAATCATCAGAATTAAAATCTGTTGTGGAGCATATGATTTATAACCTCACTTTTAATTAATGAAATTGATTAAAATACACACCAATATAACAAATATTTTAAAAGCTTCAAGAAATCGTGTAAAATATAATATTTTAAAAGAAATTGACGGAAAATTGGTTGAAAATTTTAATTGACAACACGAAATCGACAAAAACAAAACACGGATGATGACTGAAGATTGACATTTTTTTTTTGTTTTTGTTTTTGGCACTGACACCGGTAGTGTACTTTGCCATATACAAAGGTAGGGAATAGGCGGTGGAAAAGTAAAATAAGTACGGAATTTAGGATTTCGGATCTAGTTAGGAAGTTTCACTACAAGGTATATATTAAAGGTTAATTGAATTGCTACGTAAATATTGAGATAAAGACGAATAAACTAATTTGTTACATAAATTTAATAAAGTTGGTACGGAAGTAGGAAAGGGTATAGACATAGAGGAGAGACTATCATAAAGACAGGAGTAATCATACAGAGGACAGGAAAGAATAATATGATTTAAATCAGCCACTTCCAAACCGCAATCGCAAGCATCATTGTTGCGAATTCGTATCCTTTTTAGGTGGGCCGGAGTGAGGACATGTCCTAACCTCATTCTTAATATAGACGAAGTTGTGCTTTTTGATAATTTAATTTTGAAAAACCAAGGTCTGAACTGAATCTCAGGTTGTATTAGTACTGTACACCTTTTTTAAGACTCGTTCGTGCCCAGTCCTTACTCCAATCCTGTTGGAGAAAGTCCTTAGCAAGGGAAGGCAAGTCATGACAGTAATTCATATACGGAAAAACATCTCCACTAAAAGCAGCGTCTTTGGCCAAAGCATCCGCTTATTCATTTCCAAGAATGCCGCAATGACTCGGTATCCAGAGAAACGTAACAGATAAGTTAGCAACAATACATTTCTGCAAAAGATTTCTAATTTGAATGATTATAGGAAAACATTTTGACTTAAACGTAAATCTATTTAATGCTTGAAGGGCATTTAAAGAATCAGTAAAAATGACAGTTTTATTAAGTTTCGCTAGTAAAATGTAGTGTACCGCTTTAAATAGGCCATAACATTTTCCAGTGAATACGGAAGTTTGCGGCGGAAATTTGACTTTTTGGACTATGTTGTATTGGAGATGGTATATACCAACTCCAACACAATTATTATTTACTATTGACATTTTAGAGGCATCTATGTATATGTGATGCCAACCTTCCCAATTATTGGTTGTTAAATAATTGAAAAATGGTTTTGCATAATACTTATCAGATTTTTTAATACCAATATCGTAACGGATATCCGGATTCAAAATAAGGGAATCAAAAGAAGATTGAAACAGAGGGTATACAGGTAATCTAAGGGTAGGGGCATCAAGGAATGAGTATCGCACATAACTATTTACTAAGCAAGGGCGAGATTTGTGTAGCCAAAAATTATCCATGTTTTCTAAATCTAACAGTTTTTTTAGTTTCGGAATAAGAGGGTGGTTTGAAAATTGCAAACAGCGAATGAAAAACTTGTCAGCCAAATATTGCCGCCTGAGATAGAGCGGTGGTTCACCACATTCTACCTGTAATGCATTTATTGGCGAGGAAGCCATGGCTCCACAAATGATTCTCATAGCTTTTGCTTGAATCTTATCTAACTGTTTGAAACCAGCTACGTTACAGGGTTCAAGAAGGAATGTTCCATAATCTAACACACTTCTTATCAATGCGTTATACAGTAATTTTAAGTTAAACGGGTGAGATCCCCACCACACTCCTGATAGACACCTTACGAGGGCTGCTATTTATGTATCCGGAATTAAAAAAAGAAACAAACATATCATTATTAATATCATTTAATATGATTTTATTGCTTTTCAAAATATTCGCCGCGATGATCGATACACTTTTGCATACGCTGGAACCAATTTTCATAGCACTTTTTCCATTCTGATTGAGGTATCTCCAAAACGTGCATTTTGAACGCATCAACAGCCTCTTCGCGGCTCGAAAAACGTTGACCACGTAATTTGTTCTTCACGTATGGAAATAAAAAGAAATCGTTGGGTGCCAAATCAGGGCTGTACGGCGGATGACCAGTCAATTCGATCTTTTGACCCTCCAAAAACTGAGTTGTTTCAGCTGAGGTGTGACAGCTAACATTGTCATGATGTAATATGATTCTGCGTTGTCGGTTGTCCTTTCTTATTTCTTCAAAGACTTCTGGTAAACAAATGGTCGTATACCATTCAGAATTAACCGTTTTACGATTCTCTAATGGCACTGGAGCATCATGTCCATTAATTTAAAAAAAAACAGGCGACCATTTGCTTCAAAGTACTTTTTGCACGAGTAACTTTTGTTGGTTTCGGGGTCATATGCATAGATCCAAGATTCATCACCTGTGTAGATATTATAAATGGCTTTTGACGCACCACGGTTGTATTTTTTTATCATTTTTTTGCACCAATCGACACGAGCCCGTTTTTGATCGATTGTCAAGTTGTGCGGAATCCAACGCGAACATATTTTTTTTACAGTCAAATGTTCGTGTAATATCTTATGTATGCTCGTCATACTTATGCCTAAGGACGCCTCTATCTCGCGATATGTAACATGACGATCACGCATTATTAGTTCCCGCACAGCATCTTTTTTTTTTACGGGCAAAAGGCGCACCACACATTCCCACCACTGCAACTCCTGTGTCGCCAGGATCAACAGTGGTAACCAACCACAAAAACCCTTTGATATGATCTCAGGGATGCCCGAGGGACAAGCTAAATCTGTCTTGGGACCCGCAACGAAATTAATCAGAAGAAATGTAGGAGGAGTAGGAGATATCCAATTTCCCTCCCCAAGCAAAGCGGGAGACAGCCAAAATTGTAATGACATTGATGTCCGAACAAAAGGGGGAAGCACAGCACCCGCACAGCATCTATATTTTGTGGGACAACAGCTGATTTTGGGCGAACTTCTTTATTTTCATCCGTGAGCATAGACAGCCCACGATTAAACTCACTGTACCAGTGATAAACAGTGGTTTTTGATGGTGCTTCATCTCCAAAAGTCGAGGTGAGTTGAATAAAGCACTGTTGTTGATTTAGCCCACGCCGAAAATCGTAGTAAATCATTGCACGAAAATGTTCACGCGTTAAATCCATGGCAAATGAAGACACGCAATTTTCAAAATGACGCCACAATGGAAAAACAATTGACAGTCACATGAAACAAAATGTATTCTTCAACCAAAGAGTTCTATTTTCAAATGTTGTAATTACTTTTTAAATATTGTTCTTGTAAGTGGCCAGTTCCGGATACTTAAAAAGCAGCCCTCGTATTATGTTTAAAGTACGTTCACACCTTGACGGAACATACTCGTTATGAGCGTTACTATTGAGTTTTGAGTCTAAAATTACGCCTAAAAACTTTGCCTCCTTGTCGACTGGAATTTGCAATCCATTATATTTTACCACCAAAGGCGGAGGTAAGCGCATACGGGTAAATAGAACAACGGTACTTTTATTAACTGAAAGATCTAATCCATTCGCATCTAACTAACCATATTTTTAGTCTCGCTAAAGAGCGCGATAATTGAGTAGAGGCTCTTTCAATGGATTGGTCTATGACATAAATTGCTAAGTCATCGGCGTATTGCAAAAGATATAATTTATCATCTACATCATCTATATCTGTTAACGTAAATGATTCCAAATCTGAAGTCTCGCCAATAACTGCTTCCTCTAAATCTGATGTATAAATATTGTACAAATTTGGACTTATAACTGAGCCTTGCGGAAGCCCTTTGTCCACAACCCGCAATTCCGTTGACGTTTCATTTTCCAAAGGCAGAGCGATAAATCTTTCAAGTAATATGTTTATAATAAAATTACTTAAAGTGCATAGTTTTTTAAAAACGGAAAGCCGATGTCAATAATTTAGAATATAAAACTGATCAATTGTATTCAATTTATTCTTTTCAATAATTAAATAGTATTATTGTTCACGATATCGCGAGATTGGTCGTCAATGTCTAATCTCATGTGCGTTGCGAGCAGCAAGCAACCCGCCCCCTCACCCCTGTCCCTACCTAAGGCGCTGTCAACTAGTTCCGCGCGGACTATATAAAAATAAATATGTAGTTATGTGCGTTCGACGAAATTGATTCCTAGGCAGTTGACAGACCAACTTCATTTGGTCGGATCATGTCAATGAGGCATTTTCTTATTTTTTAAATTTGATTGTCAAACAGTTTTCATTTTAGTAACTAGATGGCGTATGGGTAGACAACTATCGGTAATACCATTGCTACAAAACTGGGCAAAAGAATGTACAACTTGATACACTTCAATTTGAAAAAGACGCAATAATATTCCAACGAATAGGATAGTAAAGTTATTATAACAATGTTTTAGTTAAAACTCACGGAAGAAATAGCCCTATTTAACGTTTTTCACACCAAATGTCACAGGAATTATACATTTTGGTTTTGAAAACATCTTACCTGCACTTGTGCAAGATAAAGGATATTTAATGGCTAATATTTTACCAATATTGAACATCAAAAACTCAAATAACACAATTTGGGAAAAAATAATAAAAACCACACCAACAATAAAAAGTTGAAGTGTCAAAGTAACATGCCCGCCAAAACTCTTTCAGTTGTCAGTTTGACAAGTATTATATTATGTCAGCGTGTTCCTAAACTGTTACCAGTATACTGGCCTAATTGCTTAGGCCAATGATCGCTTAGGCGTATGTTCTTCGTGAAATTTAAACTAGAGGGACGAAGCAAAAAAACATAGTAATATATGGAAATATATAAATACATACAGTTTTATATTAATATTATGCTAACGGAAACTAGGTTTAAGATATTTTGATTTATGTCACACTTGACAGGACACTGAGATTTTTTAGAAACACAACCCATATGTAGTCAGTGATGCCAACCTGCACATTATTTCAGATAGGTGGGGAACCAATAGAAAATCTAGAAGTGTCTATCGTCGCGCCGTCTGGTGGAGATGTGGAGATCAAAAAAAAGAAAACAACCCATTTGTATTCTATGTTTTTGTGTAATTTGACATTTGTCAGTTTGACAGTTTTGACAATTTATTTTCTGGAGGAATGGGGCATTTTCTTATTTTTTTAATTTGATTATCAAACAGTTTCCATTTTAGTAACTAGATGGCGTATGGGTAGACAACTATCGGAAATAACAGGTAATATCATCAATAATTGCTACAAAACTGGGCAAAATAATGTAAAACTTGATACATTTCAATTTGAAAAAGACACAATGATATTCCAACGAATAGAGTAATAAAGTTATTATAACGATGTTTTAGTTAAAACTCACGGAAGAAATAGCCCTATTTATCGTTATTCACATCAAATGTCACAGTAATTATAAATTTTGGTTTTGACAACATCTTACCTGCACTTGTGCACGATAACGGATATTTAATGGCCAATATTTTACCAATAATGAACATCAAAAACCCAAATAACACAATTTGGGAAAAAATAATAATAAAAACCACACCAACAATAAAAAGTAGAAGTTTCAAAGTAACATGGCCGCCAAAACTTTTTCAGTTGTCAGTTTTCAGTTTGACAAGTTTTTATTATGTCAGCGTGTTCCTAAGCTATTACCAGTATACTGGCTTACGGCCATTCCCAATATTCAATCTATGTCTGGTTTGACATACGACCGATCGCAGCTAACATTGAATTGACATAAAATATATGTCTCTAATGTCTAATGAGAGCTATTCCTATCTCTAGTAGGGCAAAACCAGAGATAGATCGAATATTGGGAACGGCCGTTAATCGCTTAGGCCAATGATCGCTTAGGTTTAAGATATTTTTATTTATGTCACACTTGACAGTACACTGAAATTTTTAGAAACACAACCAATATGTAGTCAGTGATGCCAACCTGCAGATAATTTCAGATCAGTGGGGAACCAATAGGAAATCTAGAAGTGTCTACAGTCGCGCCGTCTGGTGGAGATTTAAAAAAGAAAACAACCCATTGTGATCTGTCGGCTGAGTTTGACGTAACGCGACCAAACTACGTAGGTCCCCCATCTGCCTGGGAATCAACTTCCTCGATAGTACATATAGAGGTGTGTAAAAGTTTAATTAAAGAAAAACAAGTAATGTCAATAACTTTTATTTTAGTTAAACAAAGAAAATGTATATATAATATAATAAATATTATATATATTTTCATGAATAAAATTATCATTTTATAAACAGACAATCTCAATGAGACACAGCTACCGGAATTCAAACGCAGCCGAAACGAACACAATAAATGCGATAGTCCGTTATTGAAGTCAAATCTGCTAGTACATTACTATGTTACTAATTTACACTTCAGACGAAGTGGAACACACTGGACTATGCACCTAGATTTGTAAAATCATTAACAGCAGAGGCTTTCATTTTTTGTTGATCATCAGAAGTATAAAATATATCACAGCAATTTTAGCCCAAGAAATTAGTTTGAGATCAAAGAAAAATGATCCTCAAAAAGAAAGGGTAAATTCATTCTCATATAAGTCATAAATTTTATCTAGTTCCTAACTAGCGAGCATTAAAGGGATTAGACATTCAAATAGGATTTACACAAACATTCAGTTTTAGCGGTTATATTATATTGGTGGTGGTTAAATATTCCGAAAGTAATGAGGGCTCTTATGGACGTGTGATGGCGACCGATGAGTAGTTGGACAACATGGCGGGAATAAATATAAGTTCAGGCAATTAGTTTATGTGGAGAGCGCGACTTTCAGAGCTTCCTTGTGCTCGTTACTCAGCTGCATCAGACACGAGTTGAACATCTCCGCATTCCCCTGAAAAAAAAAACAATTATTAAGAAACATGATTGAAAGCATACATTTTAAAAGGTAGCACTTTTTTATGTAACAGCAGATTTTTGTAGTAAGGACATTAGGTTTTTTCTTTTAATTTAACCTCTTGAACCCCACCGACACCATATAGCCACCCGTAAAAATACCTCTGTGTACCACCGGCTCGATATAGAGCCACCTGACTGCACTCGACCTCACGCTGTTTTGTTTATTTTAGTGTGTATAAGATTTATTTTTGTTTGTTCTATGCATTATTTTGAAGAGTATAAAGTTGGCTGCAAAATGAATGCACTAAATTTGTTGCTGATTAGCGCAATTTTGTAACTTGAAAAAAATTTTTAGAAAAATTTAAATGGGCCATAGAACTCGGTATTTGAGGCTCAATAGAATTTTGACATCCCGGTATTCGAGAGGTTAAGAGTGCATTCTTTTTTTAAGTCTTGAAAAGAAAAAAAAATAACACTGTAGATTACTTTGCAAACATTCAATATAATAATAATAAAAAATCCACTAAAATTCCGAACTTTCATTTGTTAGGTCTAACATTCATTGCTTCGAAAAAAGTTACCTGTATCTGTCTGACGAGCGCGACCATCTGTGCGAACACTGGGTTGTCGTTGGGCACGGCGTCGCGCAGGAACGCCTCGGCCAGCGTCGCGATGACCCGCTGCGGCGCGTCGGGCGTGGCCAGCGCCTCGTGCCCGCTCGCCGCCAGCTCGCACAACAGCGAATACACGTGCGGCGCTTCCTCCGTGTCCTCAGTGACGGGCAGCCAAGTCAGCCTGAAAATTATTTTTCAAATCAAATAATTTTATTCAGAGTAATTTTTTTACATAATCTTTTCTGAACGTCGAGACTATGGTGCCTACCACCGGCTCGGGAACTAACCCGGCGAGAAGAACCAGCGTAAGAAACTCACTTTTTTTATTATTATCGCTTTCAGTCATGCCAGTTTGATGACTTTAAGGTTTTTTTAATAATGTTGTTAAAAATGAATACATACTTCCTTCTATTTAACGATTCAGTGCGGATGACACGGCAGCCGTGTCATATTTTTTTAACGTGTGGCGTATGACACGGGAGCCGTGTCATTTAGAAAACGATTGTATCTCCCTCAAATTACACTTTAGGAGGTTCTACTCTGAACAAAACCATCTTAATTTTCCACGTAAAACAAGCCTATAGGCTTCGTTTCTGAATATTCTGTGAATATTTAGAAACGATTCATCCATACTAATATTATAAATGCGAAAGTCTGTCTGTCTGTCTGTCCATCCGTCCGTCTGTCTGAATTACCTCTTCACGCCAAAACCGCTGAACAGATTTTGCTGAAATTTGCCATGGAGATACTTTGCGTCCCGGGAAAGGACATAGGAAGTATCCTATGTCCTTTCCCGTGACCGTGACCTTTTTCGAAGTATGTGTATAAAAGACAAAAAGTATTTTGTCCCGGAAAAATGTACGGTTCCCACGTGATAAACGAGTTTTGGCGCAAAGAAGTTGCGGGCGTCAACTAGTATTTTATAAAATGATTGTATCTCCCTCAAATTAAACTTTAGATTAGAAGGTTCTACTCTGAACAAAACCATCTTAATTCTCCACATAAAACA
Organism: Cyaniris semiargus; assembly: GCA_905187585.1. Taxonomy (NCBI): domain Eukaryota; kingdom Metazoa; phylum Arthropoda; class Insecta; order Lepidoptera; family Lycaenidae; genus Cyaniris; species Cyaniris semiargus. Next base: position 5,578,105 of record LR994554.1, on the reverse strand, counting down.
AGCCTATAAGGCTTCGTTTCTGAATATTCCGTGAATTGGAAAAAAGTAGGGGCTGTCATTTTTCTAACTTTGAAACCTATAAAATGTTTGCAACATATATAACGACACATATTATACAACTTCTATGGCGTATGACACGGCTAACGTGTCACAAGAAAATTGTATGTCGCCACTACTAAAAGTTTTCAAAAATGTGCGCCGCAATGAATCGGTTAAAGTGTGAAACACTAAATTACATACAGAGCTGTTGTCATTATCAGTTCTCGGCGACTTGTTTTTTATACAACTGCTATTTACATTGAAAAACTAAGACCGTCAAGCACTATAGCAGGATGTTCGTGCAGTTTCATGTCTTAAGAGCATAAATAAACTCTTCATGAAGCATGAGTATAAACTCACCAATGCCTTATAATTTCGTCCCTATTGATTTGTGAGTGGTTGTATTTGATGATTTTCGTGACTGCGGATATTGCGTTTTCGGTAGCATTGAGGTTTTCGACGGAGCGGGAACCGGCTTCAGCTATGAGTGCGGCTAGGAGGGGCACGGCGCGGGCGCAAGCGGCGGCGAACTGTGGCCCACCGAACTGTGCGAGCACGCCGCAGCCGTACGCCGCCGCCTGCCGCACTTCCGGCTCCGGTTCGCGTAGTCCGTTAAGCATGGGTTCCAAGAATATGTCCTGATATTTAACGCAAGCCAGTCCTGGAAGCAAAAGAGTATTTCATCCTGTAGATCCTGTAGTTTGCTATGTAATGGAAATTGCACCAGCATGATGAATGCATAATATCGAATTACGTGACATAATAATATAAAGTATAAACAAAGAACAACTAAAATGAAATTCATATTAATTTTTTTTTAAGAACCTATGCTGGTCCATGAAGACGCTGATGAAGGGAGATTTACCAGAGATTTACCAATCTTCATAAAACGCAGACTCATCGACATGTGTATTTTGCCCGTCCTAACTTACGGTGCTCAGACCTGGTCATTGACTGGGCTAAAAGCTGCCAAGCTAAAATGGGTACCAGATAGGGTTGCCAGGTGAGTCGTGAAAAAATACCGGACAACCCCAAAATATTATTATTGCAGTCTAAAGATTGTGGTCGCCAAGACTATGCTAACTTTGAGAAAGCCTTTATTAAACAAATGTTTGATTAATAATATACTACAACTTATTACTTGCTTAACAAAATAAAGGTAGGAACTTCTAAAAAAAAATTAAATCACCGACTTTCCTCAAAATATCGGACATTGTTCTGTCAGGTATGACCGTTTATTTTTTACCGGACAGGCCTCGAAAATACCGGACTGTACGCTTAAATACCGGACATCTGGCAACCCTAGTACCAGATGATGGACGACGCCGCCGTGGCCGGCCTCGAAAAAGATGGCACGATGAGCTAGACAAATACGAGCCAGGTTGGCCTACGGCTGCGTTGGATCGAGAGAATTCCAAGACCTTGGGGGAGGCCTTTGCCCAGCAGTGGGACTAATATTATAAATGTGAATATGTCTCCGTCTGTCTGTTACCTCTTCACGCCCAAACCGCAAACCGCTGAACCGATTGTGAAAGGACATAGGATAGTTTTATCCCGGAAAAATTTACGGTTCTCGCGCGATAAACGACTTTTGACGCAACGGGAGTTGCGGGCGTCATCTAGTTAGGAAAATGGCCTAAAAGGCGGATAGTCTTACCTCCAAACTCTATGACGTCGTCGAATATGCATATCGCCCATTGCCTGTCGGCGTAAGGGCGGCCCGGAGCGAGCAGTTGCACCAGATGAGGCAGCAGCGAGTCCAGATGCGGGAAAAAGCTCTCGTGGTAGGCGGACATGAGGGCGTGGAGCACGTCAGCGACACGGGACAGGCCGTAGATATCTTCATTGTCTTCGTCGGCTAACTGCTCCTCTACAACCTAAACAATAAGAAGTTCTTAGTCCAACTAGTCCACTGACGCCTTTAAGGCATTAACATGACGTGTAAATGCCTCAAATGAAATCTGTATCATCGTCATATTAAGGATACATTCAATCACATAATCTGTATCTCAGCAAATTAACAAGTCTAAGGGGGCGTCCACAAATTACGTGAGGTGTTTAGGGGGGGGGAGGGGGTCGAGTCAAATCTCATCTAATCTCACGTTGGGGAGAGGGTCTCGGCAAATCTCACGTAATTTTTTTCTCAACAAAATAATACTATTTTGGTCCATTTCATCCAGATTGTATGTATGCTTAAGATTTAATCGTAAGCGTAATCGTTATACGATTAAGATCATTCACAAATTCGTTCGAAAGAAAATCTACTGACTGTCAAACCACCATATTTGTTTTATCCACCCGTACAAGTTTTTACGCAACATTTCGTAACGTACACCCTAATGCTATTTAATACTTATTATTAAAAAATTTAAAAAAAAAACACCTCACGTAATTTGTGGACGCCCCCTAATCAGGAATAATCTTAAAACAGTTTTTAATAAATTACGTTTAAGGCCCAAAATAGGTAACTTACCTCATCGTAATCCTCGTCGGCGCGTTTCTGGCGACGTTCCGTTGCGCGCTCGAAGTGCTCAGTTAGGAGTTTGTTCAGAATGCGAAGGACCTCGGTCATCATTTCGTCCGACAGACATCCAGCTCCGAGCAACTCAATGCACTGCAAATGTAACACCGATTAGTATGTTTGAATACAAATCATTTGCGTAGTATTAAAATTGACCAATCACGCGGCTATTTACTGTTTCATTGGCTTTTTGGTCAATATTGAAATTAGAACCAAGCCAGAACATACTAGCTCTATTCTGTATTCACGTTATTTACAATGTTTTTTAGCCAAACAGTAAGTTGATAGTGCCTTAAATAATTACCTTAGCAAGGCTGTTGAGAAGTTCCACCTGAACCTCTTGCTCTGGTTCCGAATCGATTGCCTTGAGCAGTTCCGGCAGAATATACGCCCACATGCCCTGAATATACTGGGGTCCTCTAATACGGGCACACTCGAGCAGGTAAGGCAGGGACTCCGCGGCTGCCGTACGGACATTGTCGTGGAAGTAGAACTTCAGCATCGGTACCATTAGTTTAACGACATCTTCGGCATACTCAGCAAACGCTTCCTTCAATTCACGAGCGTAGCAAACGAGCATGTCACACGCGGACGCCTTATCTTCGAGACCAGCAGTCTTAATTCCGAAGTTCTGTTGTTCTCCTAGTGTCACAAAGTGCCAGTCCAAGTCTCCCTCTATAGTCTCGAGGTCATCATTGTCGAGCAGAGCCACTTCTGGCTTCATGGCAGCAGTTCTCATTACTGGCTCCATTACCATAGGTAAATATTGAGCAAACTTTTTGCCTGAAAAAATAATGCACATTTATAATTTTTCATGTCATTTTTTTTATTACAAAAATATGCATCATATTGCACAATTATTTTATTAATATCTTACCCATAATTCTGCAAATTCTTGACCATGCGGAGATCAAGTAAGAGGTTTGTGGGTCGTCAGCGGGCAGCTGTTCTCCCTCTATGTGTGTCTTCAGAAGCAAATCCATGATTTCTGATGCATCAGCTAAGAATTTCTCTTCTCCAACAGCCAAACCTGTAAAACATAACTTGTCATGTAGACATTCTCATAGTGGGAGAGCCAGCAGTATAAAAGTCCTATGGATCAGATACGAGGGAGCGTTTTTAAGTTCGCGGAATGGGGGATATGGACTGTAAATAAAAAACCCAAATTATTTTTCCTTTTCAATATATTCACCTGCAAGACGGATACTTATTTATATTTCTCAGATCTTTCAATCAATTTATTTATACCTTCAAAAAAAAATGTTTTGTCCTTATCCTGAAAATACACCAAAACTGCCTCCTTAACTTCATTGGTGGATTTTTTTTTATCCCGCAGCTCTTTTTTCATTTTTGGGAACAAATAATAATCACTGGGGGCCAGGTCTGGACTGTAGGGGGGGTGATTTAAAATATCGAAGCCCACGTTATGCAGGGCAGCCAACGCAACGCGGCTCTTGTGGACGGGCGCTTTGTCGTGCAAAAGCAGCACACCTTTTGTCAATTTTCCCCGTCTTTTCTCTTTAATGGCTTCTTTTAGTTGCGCTTACGCTAATATTTATGCATAGTATTCTCCGGTTATAGAAATACCTTTATCTTTATAATCAATTAATAATATTCCTTCTGAGTCCCAAAAGACCGTTATGCCATGAGTTTCCCAGCTGATTGTGACATCAACTTCTTGGGAGGTGCTGTGCCATTTTTATGCCACTGCATGGAGTCTTGTTTCAACTCAGGTCAGGTTCGTAAACCAATGACATCTCATTCATTATGGTCGCAACTGATTTTCATTGCTTGGTAAGGAACTTTATAACGGTACAAAATTAGTTTTTTTTCCATATTTCACTTTTCTCTCCCGATTATGTTGCTTGATTGACGATAACTCAAAGACTAATTCCCTAATGATAATGAAACGTCGTATTTATACTAATAATGGGTCCCTTAACCGTTACGGGTCTAATGAGCCTTATCACCCCCCTCCAACCCTCTCATTCCGCGAACTTAAAAACGCGCCCTCGTACATGAACAATTTTTTGAATATAGATCGAGAAACCATAGAACTAAAGACACCCCTAAAATGTCTGATTTTGGCCGCATGCAAAATTATGACCTCACTTCCAGTTGTGATTCCGGACATTATTATTACCCATAAGATACATGGAAAAAATTAACATGAAAGTATTTGATGAGCAGAATTGAGTTTTCAAAGGTCGACAAGCTCAATTCATCCGCGACCGAGCGTCGACCACGACCAAAGGTACATATTTTTGCGCAATTTTTCTTAATCAATCAAATACATTAATTTTTTTAAGCGATTCTGAAACTAAAACACCTCAGTTAACTTAAACGATTATTTTTAAGTGCGAGTCTAACTCGCACGAAGGGTTCCAAACCGAAAAAAAAAGAGGAAAAATAGGCCGAAAATTGTGCCCGCTCAAATTTTTATTTTATTTCAATATTATTATTAATTATTAAAGTAGACATAACAAAGGCCTTTGTAAAAAATTCAAGTGCCTAGATGTTGCCATTATTGGCCTTTTTTGCTCGTTATCAATAATGGCACTTGAATTGTTTACATGTTTATTTTAATAATTAATAATAATATTGAAATAAAATAAAAATTTGAGGGGGTCCGGAACCCTTCGTGCGCGAATCCGACTTGCACTTAAAAATAATCATTTAAGTTATCTAACGGGTTTGACTTTCAGAATCGCTTAAAAAATTAATGTATTTGATTGGTTAAGAAAAATTACGCAAAAAATATGTACCTTTGATCATGGTCGACGCTCGGTCGCGGATGAATTGAGCTTGTTGACCTTTGAAAACTCAATTCTGCTCATCGAATACTTTATTTCCTCGTTAATTTTTTCCATGTATCTTATGGGTTATAATAATGTCCCGAATCACAACCGGAAGTGAGGTCATAATTTTGCATGCGGCCAAATCAGACATTTTTAGGGGTGTCGACCTTTAGTTCTATAGTTTCTATATTCAAAAAAATGTTCATGTATCTGATCAATAGGACTTTTATACGGCCGGCTCTCGGACTATCAGACAGAAAATATATTATATTGTAATGTTGTGAAAAAATACTTGTTAGTGAACTGAGATCCATAAGTATCTATACAGATAAAAACGGAGCAAATGCCACTAATACTCTTCCAATGTTATGGAAGTAATTTCACTATAGAAGTGCAGTTACTAACGAACATTGGATATACACATTACATTCTTAATTTTACAACAAATAACATTGCTATTCTTGTACTTACAAATAATAATATAATAATAATAATAATATCTATGGACGCTTCACACCACGTCAGTCTGGCCCCGTGCTAAGTACCTGAAGGACTTGTGTTACAGGTACCAGACAATGGAAATATATTTAATACTTTTATACTATACATAATATATTTAAGATTTTTATTATATCATACACATATTTAATACACATCCAGGAACAGGAACATTGAAAACTTTTTTGTTCCGTCGGCGGGATTCGAACCCGCGACCCCCGGCTTGAGCTGCCACACACTCAACCAATTGAGCCACAGAGGTCATCAAAAGAGAACACATTCTATTATATTTTTCTCACATAGAGAAGACATTCTATTATATTTATCTCAAATAAGGCGTAACTAAAATCTGACCTTACATTTTTTTACCTTACAATTTTGATGTTAAATTGCTAAAAATTGCTAAAGTAACTTGTGAACTTACCAATCAGACTGACACATTCAATGGTCTTTCCTCTAAGCATCTTCAGTTCGTCAGTTGTAGCATTAGCTATGATGTATTTCAAGCAAGGCATGAGACGGTCGTAATATTCAACGAAATCTTTTTCGACGGTGTCAGCAACTGATGCAATTGTTGTTACAATTTGTTCCAACACCAGTTTCGTACCGCGTTCTACCAACTGAAAAACAAAAACATATTTTTATTATGCATTCACTGGACAAAAGTGGGAAATAAATTTCATCATATTATATCTCATTTCTCAACTTTACTCATTCTACAATTATTATTATAATATGTCCTATAAAAGCAGAAATACTACAGCAATAGTTTTATTATCTTGTAGTAACACATAAAAAATATTATTATTTGAATGTGTGTGAACTGAGATGCCCAATTATCTATAGTAGATAAGCAGGCAGCAAATGCCACATATAATCTTCCAATGTTATGGAAGTAAATTCACCATTGTAATAGTGCAGTTACTAACGAACATTGGAGTAAGACGAAAACTATAACTACATCCCCAGTAAAGCCTGGACTTTGAATATAAACTTTGGCTCTTTCACAAATATAACACTAAGGGCCTGTTTCATCACCTACTTAATTAGTGTATTAGTTAATAAGTGCCGGATAGGCTATCTACAACTTATCTGGCAGAGTATGAAGTATCCAAAGTGTTTAGATACGCAACAGGCCACGGGGAAGGACAAAGGCTACTTCTTATCTCGGAAAAATGTACTATTCCTGTTAGATTGTATTATTAAATCGAGGAGAACAGCCAGTTATCAATTAGCATATTATATTATTACCTCTTTGAATTTAGCAGTCAGGATGGCCTCCAGTTTGCTCATCAAGGGTCCCAAGTATTGTGTCAATATGGGCTTAGGACAGTCTTCACTGAAGTTTACTAGAGCTGCAGCAGCATGAGCCTGTAAATAAATAAATAAAAAAAACAATTGAAATTGGAAACAAAAATAAATTTTGACTATAAAATTATGGAAATTGCATATTGAATTAATTCAGTATTTTATTACTAAAGCTGCATCAACATAAGCTACTGCCTATAAATAAAAAGAATAAATAAAAAAAAAACGAAACTTCAAATTGTAAGAATGGCTGTTTGAATTAATTCAATAGCTTTATCAGCTTACACATTTATACAGGATGTAACAAAACTAAGTGATAATATTTTAGGGTGTGTATGTGTCCCTTACATAGAGTTCACTCTGAAAGTAGCAGCGCTGAAAGACAATTTTTTTTCTTCCATACATTTTTATTTAAATACCGCATCGTAAACATTTTTGTCAACCCTAGTACTAGCGCAAGCGCAATGACCTCGAACAGGCGATCGAAGCCGCTGGAGGTTAGGGTTCAGTAAAGATATTTTATTTTTTAAAGAGAAACATGTTAGATGCTTGGTGCTTAAAATTTATAAAGTAAAAGCCACAAATGTCACTTTATAAAAAAAATCAATAAAAATGTGACTTCTGTGTGAAATAAAGTATTTTAAATATATTTCGCGGGAATGGTATTGCAAAATAAATAGATGTGCATATAAATTTATGTAGTAATAGTATGAAATTAGCTAATTAATGTCGATTGTTTTTTTGTATGGGAAACAAACCACCTTAACCCAAGAATTACCTCAGTAAATTATTATCACTTAGTTTTGTTACACCCTGTATATTCTTATATTAGCAGCTATTGTGCAAATTCTTACCTGAACTCTGGGGTTGGCATTATCTTCAAGTACCAACAATAGGCCAGGTACAACTTTGTCATGGAATTTCTTCTCGAAAACTGGCGCGAAATCAGTTGACATCTGCCCAACTGCATTGCAAGCTGCGTAACGGACGCGAGGGTGCTGAATAAAGAAAGTATTTTTTTTTTTATTATAGAGTACAATTTAAAAAATCTGACTCGAAAATGGCCGCGGTGTTTTTGATTCCAAAATATAAATTATTCCTCGATGAATTCCTTTGTACACCACTTATAATAATAATTATAATCATTATCTTAACAAGAACCTAAATCTCGAAGATATAATATTTGTCTTGAGGGTTACTATCAAACTCCACTCTATGTAAGTGTGGTGTTAGCGAAATCCCCAATTTAATATTGCACACTATGGCAGTGAAACATTTCATAGGAAATTCCCACGTAGGAGTTTATGTGCATATGAGTTTTGATGAAAATAAACAACTATCATTGCAAACAGAAATATAATTCATCAGGCTCAATACCAAAACACTCTCATTTTCTTATTAAATTGTGTTGTAATTTGTAAAGAACATTATTATACAGCTTCAACTATAATATTTTGCTGCTATACTGCATGCTTGTTTTTTGAACAATGGGGCAAGGGAGCGGCGCCTGACTTTCGGGAAAATAACCCTCGATATCGCTGGGAGCTAGCGGAGTATAAAATATATGAAAGAAGACAAAAATACTTACAGGGTCCGTAAGATAGTTGAGGACAGCAGAGACCACTTGGTCAAGCATCTGTTCCATTTGCTTGTGGCAGCCCTCGCCGGCTGACGACACAGCCATGAGGGCAGCGTGTCTCTTTTTCCAGTCTTCTGAGTTCAACATCACTGGGACCTGTCCCACTATGAGGCCTAACATTATCTTGCCACCGAGGCCGCAGCACATGCGGTCTAACGCTGATTCGGCGGCTACATAGTTCCTGAAAAACATTTGGATATATATTAAAACATGTCAGCTAATTATTATGATTTATTGTTTGAGTTCAAGTGTCAAGTAAAATATGGAAATCCCAATAACTGACTTTATCAGAAAGTTCTATCTAACATAATAGATAATTCCTTTTATTTATAGATCATTGACCTTTTTCTGTAAACATGTTATCAAGGGACTGACACTGTTGTGTATAAGGAACACACAGTGCTAATTATCTTGATGTTGCTCTTGTAAGATCGCTATTCACACTGTAATTTGCAGATTACAATGCTAATTAAATGGATCTTACATCATTGTGGGTCAAATTGCTGAATCATTCTCACCTACATAATCTAGTTTAAAAAAATTAGGTCAACTTTATTAGGTTTTACAGGCTATATTCAGTCGTGGTAAGTCGAATTATGTCGTAAATATCTAAATCTTTCTATATTTAACCAAATCATATAGGGATTTTTAGCGTTGCTGGCATTAAAGAAGTGTATTCAATGAAGATTTTTCATATTATATCAGTGCAGATTTTAAGTGAAAATATACTTACTCTTCATTGTCGTCATCAGCAGCATCATCTTGAAGTGACCAATCAGGTTCATCGTCCAACTCACACATCATCTCCAACACCAAGGGTGTCAATGCTTGTACCGCGTTTGGTACCACTTTTCGAACCATGGCTGGTGCTGTCTCACATAATGTCACTAAAGTCTCCAGCGCCAGCTGACGCCAATTTGACTCAGCATCTACATCAGCAATCACCTAGAATATTATTTAACTTACATAAATAACAAAAACAAAACGCGCTAACCGTATATTTTTGCGTAATATAAATACTATGTCTATGAATACAAAAGAATCCATATACAAAGTTTCATATCAGTTCAGTCATTAGGCACAAAGAGATTTCTCTTTATGCCTATTCTAACAGGCAAATAAAATACTTTCCCATTTACAATATTAGTATGGATAAATCTTCAGAGATAGTATTGAAGGTCAAAGCAAGGCCAAGGTCATTAAGATCAAACAGTTTACAGACCACACCCACTGACATGAACCGGCATGAGAATCTCTTTAAAAATTCATAATTTATTTAAAATTTAAAGATAAATATAAGCCCAGCAGTAAAATTTTAATTACCTTGATGCAAACTTGGAAGATGGCTTCTACTTGTGGTCTGAGGAATTTGGGTGCTGTCTCAGCCAACTCAATAAGAACTTTCAATGCAGAGTCATCATCAGCCTTTTCTATTGATTGCACAACCACCTAAAAAATTACGACACGTTAAAAATATACGAAAAAAATATCCATCTAGTATGATTCGATCTTTACAGTGGCACCTGGTTGTACCACATCAGTTGAGTTTGCAGATAATATTTAATTCTGGTGTAGCACAAGGGAACATAGATGAAAAAAAAAATAACATAGAGGAGATGAACTGAATAATTTGTCTTGAGGGTTACTATCAAACTCCACTCTATGCAAGTGTGGTGTTAACGAAATCCCTACTTTTATATTGCACACTACGGCAATGAAATATTTCATAGGAAATTCCCATGTAGGAGTTTATGTGCATTGTGCACAACCTCTGTAGTTCAGTTGGTGGCGCGTTGGTAGCGCAAGCCGGGGGTCGCGGGTTCGAATCCCGCCAACGGAACAAATTTTCAATGTTCCTTGAAAATATATTGTATAATAAAAATCTTAAATATATGTATAATATAAAATTATTAAATATATTTCCGTTGTATGGTACCCGTAACAAAAGTCCTTCAGGTACTTAGCACGGGGCCAGACTGACGTGGTGTGAAGCGTCCATAGATATTATTATTATTATTATTTTATGTGAAGCTATAAAACCACCATATATGAGCAATGAAATCATACTCGGTCATTTAACCCTGGTAATATTAAATAATACCATTTGTCTAGATACAATTGTGTTACTAAAAATCATGTGTTAATATTCATAAGAGGATAAATTAACAGCCACACTGTGGTTATCGCATTAAAATGGCACGTGCAAGTGAAATATAAAACAAAATTATTACCTGCATCAAAGGCAACAAAACTTCACTGAAATGCTTCTGTATTGCTGGTTCTTTGTCGTGCAACAGAATAAATGCTCCCACAGCTTTAACAGCTTGCATCCTCAGGGTTTCTGGTTCATTTGGCTGCAGGGCTGACAGCAGCATCCTCTTTATAATATCCAGGTTTTCATTTTGACGATTGCCAAAAACTCCTGGTACAGATCTAAAACACAATATACAATTAGAATGTCAAATAATTTACTAAAATATTACAAGGAAAACACAATATGAGTATTAATTCAAAGAACATAAAACAAATCTGGGCACACAATATGTTTAATTAAATGGACAAAATATTAATAACCCTGTCAAGGTCAGCTGTTGTATATTGGCAGTGTGACCTTGGCAATCAGATGTACACTATATGTCCTCATGATTCCACCCAGATTACCAGTTACAAATATAGAAAAGATAAGCTGTGAACATGTTGATACTAAACTATCTTCATAGCTGAGTTATTACTCCAGTTTCTAATGCTTTGATGTTTATTGCTAATCAAGTTTCAATTCATTTATTTTTTATGATTATCAATTTATGCTAAGCATTATATTAGACTAGTTATACATATTATCATATACATAATTAGACAAATTATGCATGTAGCACAGATAAATAATTTTGTGAATTTAATTACAAGGTTTGAAAATTTGCTTACGTGAACATTCTAATGCCAGCTTCCTTCATGTTGGAGTCCGGTGAGTTTGCACAGTTGAACATGAACTGCAGAAACTCAGGCCACTGGTTAACCCCATCCTCGTCAATGTGGTTTCTGGCCAATTCTGAGACCACATCACAGATCTGAAAACAACCATTAGTTAAGTTTAAGGGCCATATAAACAGTTATAGTAAGATATATGTCATAGAAAAGTTCTCACAGCTAACTAAATTTTTACTATAGTTATAGTAAGTTATATGTCATAGAAAAGTTCACACAGCCAACTAAATTTTTACTATAATTAATGTATCAGTATGACTGATTGAATTTTGCTTAGTTACTGAGATTTTTGACAAGTTTATCTTAATAGGGCTGTTGATTGGTTTATGTTTTGCCAATCAAAAGTATTGCTGAACATATAAACCTGAAAAACAAGGCATTAGGAATCTGATTTAGAGACACAAAATATTGGCACTTAATGTAATCAATAGTTACATAAATAAAAAATTAAATTCATGATGACTCAGACCCTCTTTGTTTCTATAAAATCTAATTTTAGATATGAATAAATGTAAATAACCTTTCGTCGTAACTGTTGGCTGACTTCCATCTGCAGTGTAAGTAAGAGTTGTTGCCTGAGCACCGCTTGCTGTTCAAACGGCAACTTAGGGAAGAACTCGAAGAACTCAGCGCTGAGCAGCCTCCGCAGGAGCACTGCAGCCGTTTGGCGACCCTCCTCTCCGACTTCTGCATTTTGTATCGCACCAACTAAATATGCTACTTTTGTTTCTGTGGGTATACCATTGTATGCTTCCTATAAAGAAAAAATAACGAACATTTCGGTGGTAAGAAACAAGCAAAAAAGTATCCAACACTGCTTTCCTATGATAATTCTTTGTTAGATTTAGATTTTCAATTATTGTATCACAATTAAAGGGCACGTACATTACATGTACGGAAAATAAATTATTGTAATAGCCGCCAACATTGAGTTAGGGTTATGCTAAAATATGCGCAGTCAGCAAAATCAGTGAAACAATTATTAATAAACTTTCAGCTTTAAATAATACAACTGGTATTTTATAACCGCTAATCACAATCCTATTTAATAACAGAAACAACCTCTAATAATTAAAACTATCCTCCATGACCACGTTTTGACACGAGGCTGCAGCAAAGTTATAACGCAAAATACTTATAAGATTGCACTTATTGCCGAATTTCATATACAATTTTATAAATAACAAATTAAACTTACTTCTGCCTGTATTCGAATTTCATTATCTGTAGACAATAGTGTATTTAGTAGTTGATAAAATTGCGCCTGATCTCCTGCCATGTTGAACCTCTTTGAAAAGGCCCGTTTTTCTTTGATAGAATTTACGTGACCGACGGCCGACCAACAACGAACGCCGCTCCCCAATGTTGCTAGTTTATTTTTTTTAATATAACCTATTAAATGTACGTTACACGGTGAATCAAATGTCGAATAGTTATTTATAAATGACGGAATAAATAGTTGATAGTGATCATAAATAACCTCTGACTTAAGAAATAGGGTTTCTTTAGTCATAGTAAGTAACCACTGAACGTGGTTATTTGTTGGAAAAAAGTTTGTATAGAAGTTTTGCCGGGAATGTGAAAGAGTGTTAACTGGGTTTTTAACATTATAGGTCTTTGGTTTTAAATTTGTAATATTGGTAGGATTTTAACTATTACTTATTAGATATGGCTATTTCTCCAAACCGCAAAATTTAGTTGTCCGGACGTATAAACTACCCGCAGAGTTACATATTTTGACCTTTGTATTTTTTTATAGTAATATAAGGTGTGATCTAACTGGGCCACTTAGGTTCTTTAGAAAAACTTAGTTGTAAATATAAATAAAATAAATTTAAAGGTCGAAAAATTGATTCCCTGGACATGTTCTGTCCCCAGAATTCACTATAAATTCCCAAAAAAATCCCACAAATACGATGAAATTCTAATTTCAAAGTAATTAAATCGTTCGAGTATAAGCAAAATATTTATAAAAAAGTTGTACAGCTTGGCCAAGAAGAGTGTGGATTAAATGAGGGCGCTTTTCTTTAAATACAGGCAACCCTACGCTTCGCTTTTGACACAATATGTATTAGAGTTGACAAGTAATATAGTGTTGTCATAAATAAAAACTCTTAGTTCCAGCTGTCACCGCGTCAGACTCTTCTTTGCCAAGCTGAACATAAACATACATATCGTTATATAAATAGAAAAAGTCAATTAAATATTTGTCCTGGCGCACATAGTGATTCCCTAGACGCTTCACTTGGAGGCTTATACCTCCCTAGTTATAAGTAGCACGTGGTCGCAGGTGCGCAGGGGTGGGAGGTTCGGTAATCGGTAGCCCTCTAAGCATCATGGAAGGCAGTCACACAATTTGTTGCTCCGTTTCCGAATTACGGAGGAAAATATGTGATTCCTTCACCCTTGGTTCCTTGTACAATTGAGTCCCTATTCGCTAATTACAATGTCATTTCCAAAGTTAAGTTTGCTTAGACACGATGTAAACGACGATAATGAGTATGGTTTTTAGTTAGTCTATTTATTTTTTAACCTATATGTATATGCACAGTTTTTGTACACCTCAGGAAAAACTATCTTTTTATTGATTCCCTGTACATACATTTTGATGATTCCCTAGGTATTTTAAGTAGGGAATCAAAATCTTTTACATTTATTTATGTAATTGGTGCATTTCTTTTAATTTTTATTAAAATAAATTACATTATCTTCATATTGTGATACAAGTAAGTCACACCAATAAGTAAAATATGTAATTTTTATTTCTTTAAATCCAATTTTTAAAAAAATAATCAATTTCTAATTGATTGTATTTGGTTTTAACGAACAAGTTTGGCCTGTACTCAATTTTATACATGTTTATATTTAAATTGAACAAGTTTATTTAGCTGAAAAAGCTTTTTTATATTAGCTATGTTGATTCCCTAGGTTAGAAAAATTTAAATCAAAATATCTTCTAAAATTGTGAAGTAAAAAAGGACCCAAATAGATAATTATTTTTATAATTCACTAAAGAATAATATGTAATTACTGATTTCAAAAAATATGCAGAAATAAAAATGTGCTAGGGAATCAACTAAATAATCCAAATCCGGAGAAATGCCCTTATTCGTTTGGGTTGTTTTCTTTTTTTTGATCTCCCCCAGACGGCGCGACGATAGACACTTCTAGATTTTCTATTGGTTCCCCACCGATCTGAAATTATCTGCAGGTTGGCATCACTGACTACATATGGGTTGTGTTTCTAAAAAATCTCAATGTCCTGTCAAGTGTGACATATATCAAAATATCTTGAACTTAGTTTCCGTTAGCATAATACAACTTAGTTTCCGTTAGCATAATTAACATAAAACTGTATGTATTTATATTTTTCCATATATTACTATGTTTTTTTGCTTTGTCCCTCTAGTTTAAATTTCACGAAGAGCATACGCCTAAGCGATTAGGCCCATTAGGCCAGTGTACTGGTAACAGTTTAGGAACACGCTGACATAATATATTACTTGTCAAACTGAAAACAGACAACTGAAAGAGTTTTGGCGGGCATGTTACTTTGACACTTCTTCTACTTTTTATTGTTGGTGTGGTTTTTATTATTTTTTCCCAAATTGTGTTATTTGGGTTTTTGATGTTCATTATTGGTAAAATAATATTAGCCATTAAATATCCGTTATCTTGCACAAGTGCAGCAAGCAAAGAAGAGTCTGACGCGGTGACAGCTGGAACTAAGAGTTTTTATTTATGACAACACTACATTACTTGTCAACTCTAGTATATATTGTGTCAAAAGCGAAGCGTAGGGTTGCCTGTATTTAAAGAAAAGCGCCCTCATTTAATCCACACTCTTCTTTGCCAAGCTGTAAGATGTTGTCAAAACCAAAATGTATAATTCCATTTTAGTAACTAGATGGCGTATGGGTAGACAGCTATCGGTAATACCAGGTAATACCATCAACAATTGCTACAAAAGAATGTAAAACTTGATACATTTCAATTTGAAAAAGACACAATGATATTCCAACGAATAGAATAAAAAAGTTATTATAACGATGTTTTAGTTAAAACTCACGGAAGAAATAGCCCTTTTTATCGTTATTCACACCAAATTGTCTTAATTTTTTTTTCAAACAAAATTATAAAATGTCACAGGAATTATAAATTTTGGTTTTGAGAACATCTTACCTACACTTGTGTACGATAACGGATATTTAATGGCCAATATTTTACCAATAATGAACATCAAAAACCCGAATAACACAATTTGGGAAAAAATAAAAAAAACCACACCAACAATAAAAAGTAGAAAAAGTTTCAAAGTAACATGGCCGCCAAAACTTTTTCAGTTATCAGTTTTCAGTTTGACAAGTTTTTATTATGTCAGCGTGTTCCTAAACTATTACCAGTATACTGGCTTAATCGCTTAGGCCAATGATCGCTTAGGTTTAAGATATTTTTATTTATGTCACACTTGACAGTACACTGAAATTTTTAGAAACACAACCAATATGTAGTCAGTGATGCCAACCTGCAGATAATTTCAGATCAGTGGGGAACCAATAGAAAATCTAGAAAATCTACCGTCGCGCCGTCTGGTGGAGATTTAAAAAAGAAAACAACCCATTTGAAATGTATCAAGTTTTACATTCTTTTGCCCAGTTTTGTAGCAATTAATGATGGTATTACCGATAGTTGTCTACCCATACGCCATATAGTTACTAAAATGAAAACTGTTTGACAATCAAATTAAAAAAATAAGAAAATGCCTCATTTGTGTTCCCTCCAAAACTTCATCGAAAGTTTCGTAAAGCGTCTGCCGTCTACAACTATAATGAACCGACCGACTTGACAACTTGACTGTATTGACTTTTACATAGACTTTGCTTTGACTAGACTTTGGACCATACGATATAAAAATAAAAAAAATATCGTTTATTTCAGCCATACACACTGACCTCCATTATACAAGTGGAGGTCAGTGGGTATACAGTTCGACAAGGCTGTTTATGAACGTGGCAAGAAAAGGAACTAACGCTGCTATCATACAAAAACGTCAATTTTGACAGTTCTCCTTACCAGCAGCAGCGCCCATTGACAGTTTGACACATTAATATAAAGCCTTGTCGGACTGTAGGTTTACCAGAATCTGATGGCAATTTTTGATAGCAGATTTTCATAAAATATCCTTGATCATTGGATAAATTTTTATATTTGCATGTTTAACACACAGAATCAGCCGCTATAAGAAAAAAAAAGGATCAAAATGTTTTATTCCAATTACCCCGGTATTTCTAGAGTCAATTTATTTTCTGACTTTTTGCCATCAGATTCTGGTAGACCTACCTATAATACCCATAGAAAATTTCTTAAACTAGAAGATAATGGATTGTTTTCTTTTTTAAATCTCCACCAGGCGGCGCGACGGTAGACACTTCTAGATTTTCTATTGGTTCCCCACTGATCTGAAATTATCTGCAGGTTGGCATCACGGACTACATATTGGTTGTGTTTTTAAAAATTTCAGTGTACTGTCAAGTGTGACAGAAATAAAAAATATCTTAAACCTAAGCGATCATTGGCCTAAGCGATTAAGCCAGTATACTGAGAGGTTAGTGCGAGTTTTATTCGATCATACGCATCGAGCGCGTAAACGCGAATTTATATGGGATCAAAGCAGCGCCATCTACTGGCTAACGTAGATACTGCTTTGATCCCATATAAATTCGCGTTTACGCGCTCGATGCGTATGATCGAATAAAACTCGCACTAACCCCTCTGGTAATAGTTTAGGAACACGCTGACATAATAAAAACTTGTCAAACTGAAAACTGACAACTGAAAAAGTTTTGGCGGCCATGTTACTATGAAACTTCTTCTACTTTTTATTGTTGGTGTGGTTTTTATTATTTTTTCCCAAATTGTGTTATTTGGGTTTTTGATGTTCATTATTGGTAAAATATTGGCCATTAAATATCCGTTATCATGCACAAGTGCAGGTAAGATGTTGTCAAATCCAAAATTTATAATTCCTGTGACATTTGGTATGAATAACGATAAATAGGGCTATTTCTTCCGCGAGTTGTAACTAAAACATCGTTATAATAAATTCATTATTCTATTCGTTGGAATATCATTGTGTCTTTTTCAAACTGAAATGTATCAAGTTTTACATTCTTTTGCCCAGTTTTGTAGCAATTATTGATGGGATTACCTGGTATTACCGATAGTTGTCTACCCATACGCCATCTAGTTAATAAAATGGAAACTGTTTGACAATCAAATTAAAAAAATAAGAAAATGCCCCATTGGAGTTTTGCCGGGAATGTGAAAGAGTGATGTTGTGGTTTTGTATTGTTTTCCTAAAAATGTATGTATTATATTGACTTTTACTTAGACTTTGACTAGACTTTAGACCTGACAATATAGAAAAACGATGCTGAAAATTGTAGTATAGAATATTGTTTTCCCGCCATATTTATACTCGACACTGGCCATGGTTATATAGCCGAAGTGCCATAACAAGAAAAAAAAATAGAAGATAATTTATTTAAATAAAACAAAAAAAAAATAATAAAGAAAAACGATGCTGAAAATTTTATATTAAATACATTGTTTTCCCGCCATTTAGTATTTACTCGACACTGGCCATGGTTTTATAGCTGAAGTGCCATATTAAGAAAAAAAAAGTTTATGTCAAATGGTCATTGTCAAAAGTCAAAACAATGTCAAAGTTGTAATAATAATATTTAAAAAAAAACTGATAAAAATTATTGCGAAATTATAAATTATTAATTATTTACGTGAAAAGATTATAATGACTCTAAGTTGATTGTATTTTTTTGTTTACCAAAAACATAATAATCCGAAAATGGTAAATTTGTCATAATTCAATGATATGATATGGCTTGCGATAAGCCATTGAAATGTTAAGGCACATAACCTCTAATGAATAATTTTGTTTCAGGCTAGTTCTATTATTGTGGCTGGTTTAGGTATGGCTGCATTGGGATTTGCAGGGCGTTATGTTCTCAGACAAATGCCCAATGTGTCTGTTAAGTTTTCGGAAGCCATTAAAAATCTTCCGAAGTTTGATGCAGAAAGTCTAGCAAATTCTAAATACTACAAAGGTGGTTTTGAACCTAAAATGACAAAAAGGGAAGCAGCATTAATATTAGGCGTAAGCCCAACTGCTAGCAAAGCTAAGGTACAATATAATTTGAATTATTGCATAAAGTACAACATCACTTACCAACATTAACCTATAGTGTACCCGGCGAAACATGGCGGTAGCGGTCATTGACTCCCTGTCAAAAACTTGTCATTTTCTATACAAAGCCGCGGTTATATAGCTGTAAATGACAAGTTTTTGACAGGGAGTCAATGACCGCTATCGCCATGTTTCGCCGGGTACAGTATAGTTGATGTTCATATGATTGTATTAATACAAGCCTTCCTCCTTTTATGTAATATTTTAATAAATATTATAATAAATTGCAGATTCGGGAAGCACACAGAAGGATAATGTTGTTAAATCATCCAGATAAAGGAGGTTCTCCACTTATTGCAGCTAAAATAAACGAAGCAAAAGATATACTTGAAAGTGGGAAATCATTGTGATGTTATCAAGAAATATAAATCATAATTATATATATAAATTAAGTAGCTTTTCATTAGTGTTAAGTTTCTTAGAATTGGTATTGTAAATAAATTTGTTTTCCTGTAAAATATTTTTTTCATTGAAGTTCATTTTTGAAAAAAAAAACTTGAGTTGCTTAAGCGCTTATTCCATTTCACTAAATTTAGAAGTCCTAGCTAGGATCCTAAAAAGGAGACTAATTAGAAGCTTCTTATTCCACTTGTCCTAATTTAGTAACTAAATCAGTTGTGACCACGCGGCGATTTTGGCCAGACGTCTTCTTAATGGCTCGAGTTTTGTCAAAGCAACAAAAAATTGGTCTTCTCATAGGCTTAGCTGTTGGCTCAATGAAAATCTAAATAAATAAAAGGCGAAAAAGATGGTTGAAAGAATTTTTGCTCCATGAAAAATTATGAATTATGAACTTTCTGAACTACTTGGAACCAGCAGACTTAAGAAATTACCTGCGAAAAATATGGTTGAAAGAATTTTTGCTCCACGAAATATTATGAATTATGAACTTTCTGAACTACTTGGAACCAGCAGACTTTAGAAATTACCTACGAATGCTATAATCTAGATTCTAGAGATTGATGAGCAGTTGCTGTCAAAATTTACAAAAAAAATTACAAATGAAAATAATATACATATTTCTATCTTATTGCCATGTTTTTATTTTATTTTATTATGTTAAGGGCCTGTTTTACCACTTCCTGATAAGTGCCGGATATTCTATCCACAACTTAACTTGACAGCTGATAAAGTATGGAGAATCTATCAAAAAAGTTGTGGATAGCCTATCTGGCACTTTATCAGGAAGTAGTGAAACAGGTGTGTTCAATTTTTTTTTATTAGATTTTATTATGTATTTTTACTTAAAATAAATATAATTTAAGTATATTTTTATTCATTATACGATTATCACCTTATCAAGGCAATACGTATGACGTATCCCTTTTTTCATAAAAAAAGCGTAGATAATGATTAATAGGTTATTCTTTTGTTGACTTTAATACAGATTTAGCAGTTCCCACTACAGATAAAAGGTTGAAACCATCTGGCAACACTGATTTAGTCAGTTAGAAGCCACACTTTTTCCGATTTAGTACACTAATTAGGATCCTACCTTTCTAAATGTTATTTCACTTGGCTAAATTTAGTCACTAAATCATTTAGAACTTCTAAATTTAGTGAAGTGGAATAAGCGCTTTATAGTTTTATTATTTATTGTATTTTTTTCTTAAACCACACCAGGCAGTAAAACAGAATAAAACTATTACAATAATTACCTATGCTCTTTTTATTTTAAAATATTTATAATAGATAATGGAGTAAACACAGTAATTGTTCTTTTATTTATTTATTTTAAAGTAGAAAAATAAATTGTTAAAAATGTAATACAGCAATGTATCGTTAATATGTATAACTAATCAAAGTGCTACTGAAAAGATGTTAAAACTGTCTGAAAACCAGGATTTAGTAAGGGTCAATTTATAATAGCAATAGCAGAGTCGAAGCGCATCGAAGCGCGTCGAAGCGTCAAATTCGCAACAAGTCGAACGAATGCGCGCGAATTCGCCAGAATGCCTACAGTGATGACGCGTATAGGTCTACCAGAATCTGATGGCAAAAAGTGAGAAAATAAATTGACTCTAGCAATACCGGGGTAATTGGAATAAAAAATTTTGATCCTTTTTTTGCTTATAGCGGCTGTTTCTGTGTTAAACATGCAAATATAAAAATTTATCCAACAATCAAGGATATTTTTTGAAAATCTGCTGTCAAAAATTGCCATCAGATTCTGGTAGACCTATAGATTCGCTTTCAATTTATAACACAGAGCGCGCAGAGTCGAAGCGCATCGAAGCGTCAAATTCGCAACAAGTCTAAGGCTCAACTCACACTGGCACAGAGTCGAAGCGAAGCGACGCGTCATGTTTTGCACGGCGACGCGCGTGTTCGCGCGGCGACGTGCGTCTGCGCGCGACGATGCTCGTATTAGCGCGTTCGGATCACAGTGCTGGACTAGTGACTTTCGAACATTCGTGAATGGTGCTCGCTCGGCAGTATACGATGGTTGATATCGATCTTATCATGATTGCGCTAATATCAGAAGTTGAAGAGGAAGAAAGTAAAATTATATCAGAAGCTGAGAATAGGAAAATAAAACGAAAATTTTGGGTTCACGAGTTATGGAAGAAAAGACATATTCTTGGCGAATTCAAAACACTTTGTAGTAACGATTTAAGCCAGGACCCAAGATATTTTTATGATTATTATAAAATGGGCTTAGATAAATTTGAAAATTTGGTAAATATTTTGAGGCCTCACATCCAAAAGCAAGAAACAAATTTAAGAATACCTATTTCCGTTGAAGAGCGGATATCAATATGCTTGAGGTATGTACGTAAATTTTTAAGAGCTATTATTGTTATTTTTGATCGACTATGACTCGGAAAACTGTGTTCGAATTCAGCGCAAGCATAGTAATACTGGACTTGATGAACGAGCGGTACCCCTTGTGTGAGTTTGATCGAGTACGAAACGTTACTATCGCGTCTGCGTCACAGCCGAATTAGTATGGGAAATCGAACAGCGCCCCTAGCGGACGTATGGGGAAGTTTTGATTCCGACAGACGCGATAGTAACGTTTCGTACTCGATCAAACTCACACTAGCCCCTCGGATGTGTGTGCATTTGTTATTTCAATTTGCTTTTAAATGATAGGCGGTGGTAGTACCGTAACGTACCTAGTAGTTCTGTAATTTTGCGTGAGAAGACCTTTATAACATCAGTGGATTTTTCTCGAGCGTCGTCAGAACACCCTGCCTTAGTTTCGTTACAATATGATCGACAGTTTGAGAACACAAATAGGACAAAAATAAAAGCATTTGTTTTTATTTATATAGATTTATTTATCTTGAATCATAATTTTTACGCATTATTATACAAGGTGTAAGGAACAGTTCTCCAGAAACTGATAGCATGCATATATCACATCATTTTAAGCTAAAAACTACATGACATTATTTCCGGAAAGTATAGGTAGGTATGACAAAAAATAAGTATTTATAATTTTTTGGAGAACCGTCCCACCCTGTTTACTTAGTTTAATAATTAATAAATCAGGGCATTCATCAGCCATACATAACGTCATTCACTGTAGTCATTATCGCCTTCCCTCCGTTGCCGCGTCGTCATCCCAATCGGCAATGGTATGTACGGTGAAGGTGGCAGCTCGAGATTTTCTATACGATAGCTCGAAGAAGTGCTATTTCCGAACTGATTAATGGTTGTGCAGTTGGTACTGGTTGACGTATTTGTAGAAGGAGTATAAGTGGTTGGTAGCTGTATTGTATAATAGCCGGTATTTGGCTGCATTGTATATGTGTTAACATTATAGTTAGTGGAATTAGATTGCAGCTGAAGACTTTCTGATTCGGTTCGTAGTTCTGTTGTATAGCCACTGGATGAAGAAGTATTTGCTTGCCTTGGGTTGATATTAGTTGTTTCAGGTTGAAAGGAAGCATTGGAAGCAACTTTTATTTCCGCGTCAGTTACTAAAAGTAATATCTGTCGTTTCAGTTGCGCTTGCATTTGTATTGGCATCTGTTTAACGGTTTTAGACATAGAGAGAAAAAATGTGTCTGTTGGATCTTCTTCTTTTTTCTTATTTTCCAGATATTGCGCGAATAACATTTGTGATAGTGGTTGGGACTTCTTTCGTGTAGTATCGGAATGGTTGGATAATTGTGATTCGGGTCGAGATGGCAACGCAGCGGACAAGTTGGTGTCGGTATCAGTGTTTAGGTCAGTTTCTTCGGAGCTATCTAAGTTACACGTCTGTGGTTTGTTCTGCAAGTATGGTTTTAAAAACTCCAATTCTTTTTCAAATCTTATTGGCTTATCATTTGATCTAGCAGAACCACTCTTAAATTGCCTTAATCTAATGGCCTTTTTGTAGCAATCTCGAATTCTTTTCCACCGCTTTTGACACTCCGCCTCTGAAAAAGGAACACAAAATTGTAACTTTTATTTTAATCTAATAAAATGTATTATTTACGTGTATTTTTTAAATTGTTACAGATTTCTGACTACGGCGATAAGCTTTCAAGCCTTAGGTCAAAGTTATCGAGTAGGATACAGCACTGTTTTAACAATTGTACATGAAGTTTGCGCAGCAATATGGAAATATTTACAGCCACTTGTTATGCCGAAGCCTACACAAGAATTATGGACTAAAATAGAGGAGGAATTCAGAACCATATGGAATTTCCCTAATTGTATAGGGGCAATTGACGGTAAACACGTCAATATAAGGGCTCCCTGGAATAGTGGCAGTCTCTACTTTAATTACAAAAAATATTTCAGTACTGTCTTGTTAGCCGTTGTTGACGCAAAGTACAAATTCATTATTGTTGACATTGGAGCATATGGACGTAACAGTGATAGCGGCATATTAAACAGCTCTAAATTTGGACAAAGATTACAAAATAATACGATTGCTATACCGCCTAATAAAAGGTTGCCAGGTATGATGGAAGAAATGCCACATGTTTTTGTAGGAGACGAAGCATTTCCCTTGTCCGAACACATTATGAGACCATATCCTGGAAATCAGGTGTCTGACAATCATGAAAAGAAAATTTTTAATTATCGCTTAAGTCGAGCAAGGCGCCTAGTAGAAAGTGCTTTCGGAATCCTGTCACAAAAATTTGAGGTTTTTCAAAAAAAAATAAAAATGCAACCGATGCATCTTGATTCTATGGTTCTTGCATGCACATGTTTGCATAATTACATAAGAGAAAATGACGAACTCGAAAACTTGCAATTGCCAAGTAATAGTATATTACAAAATATGCGGTCAGTCGATAACCAAACTACGTCAAATGCCATGGTGATCAGAGATAAATTCAAATCTTATTTTATATCCGAGCATGGGGCAGTACCATGGCAAAACGAAATGATCACACGATGTTAAAAAAGTGGTCATAATGTTACATTATTAAACACAACTGAATACTTCATTGGATTTACATCGCGTGTACATAAAATAAAGGGTGTAAAAAAATTACCCCCAGAACCGAAAGTGGGGAAAACTACTCGTCAATACAAACATTTTTTCCCAAGAAACCATACCTGGGAAATCAAGGGTTTCCAAGATAATCGGTTTCAAAGTATATACTTGAATTGATGATATTTCATACAATTCGTGTTATTTACCCTGTTACCGATTTCGTTAGCGATTTTAAATGCTGGTAGCATGATACAAAACACGAATATGTTAATATAACAACCAAATGAGTACAAACTACGCACCTAATTATCCCTGAAAAACTTGATTTCCCAGGTATAGTTTCTTGAGGGAAAATGTTCGCATTGATAAGTAGTGTTCCCCACTTTCGGTTCTGGGTTTAATTTTTTTACACCCTTTATAACTATTGTGTATGTTATGTAAATGTAATAATAAACAGTTAGAACTTACCAGAAATTTGCATTTCACCGCTTACTTTTTGCCAGGCATTTTTCCTACAATTTTTATCACTGTAGGTTTTCGCCTTGACGTTAAACAGACATTCATATTTCTGTACTAAAAAAATTAATTTTTCATCTTCGTCCATTGTCGTATAGTTCAGCACTGTCGTCCGTCCGTAGTGGTCGGCGTCTGACGCGTCACTGCGGCCGAGTAACGCGCGGCGACTCGCGAATCCGCTCGACTCCAGCCGAGCGTCGAAGCGCGAATGCGCGCGTCAACGCGCGTCGACGTGCGCTTCCATATTTACATAGCACAAATTTGTACTTAAATAATGGAACAATAGAGATGAATATGCTATAGGCTGAAAAATATAACGCGTCGCGTCGCTTCGACTCTGTGCCAGTGTGAGTTGAGCCTTAAGGTTGAATTTGTTATGTTCAGTTTTGATAATTCGCTTCGATACGCTTCGACTCTGCGCTAGTATATAGTCTTCCTCATACATTTATAATAAGTAATTATTAATTTTAAAGCAAAGATATTCAAAAACAATTTTTAGGTGCTCTGCACTAATACTGTAATAAGTATTCAATATTCATACCTTTTTTTAGTATTATATTATGCCTTTTATCAACTCTATAAACATTTGTGACGTTATCAGCGTGAAGGGACCTTATTGTCGGTATTGAGTTATTAGCATCCCCATAATCTACATTTAATAAGCTATCGAACCATGTAAATAACATGCGTGTAGGCCTGGCAAATATTTTTTTTAAAAATGTTGAAACTCGAAAGTCGTAAAAGGTGATATTGAGAAAATCGCATTCAAACTTCGAAACCCAAAAAAAGTATGTTATTGTGGGAAGTTACATAGATATTATGTTTTTTGAGAAGTACATTATATGGTCTTTTAGATTTTTATATACTATACTTCAATTATATAATTTTATAGCCTTATTCCCGTTTTTTACCACGCCAAAGTGCATGATGTAATGTAAATTCCCAAGACGGTTTTTACTAAATATTTCATTTATAGTATGTTTTCTATGGTATTCTATGAAAGAATAATATAAAACGGGTAAGATTTTACTAAATAAAATCGACTTCAATATTAAACGACATTGTTTATTATATAAAAAAAAATATTTGAACAAATGAAACATTGTGCTTCACTAATCTTATTAATCAGTCAAAAGCAACAAAAATATATATTTACTATGCTTAAAAATAGTCAAATGAGATCAAATATATAAAGTTCTATTAAAAAAGTAACTTTTATCAGTCTTAAAATTCAAGTTAAAGTTTTGTGAAAAGCTGGTACAAACACTAAATATTTTATAAAAGGGACCTTATTGTCGGTGATTAAAAATTTAGTGATATCACATAAAAATGAATATAAATTTTGATTACCATTAAGGTTCTTATTTTTAAAAAACCTTTAATTATCCTTTAGTAACAAGACGTGTACCAAAACATGCAATTTCTCTTAGTTATCATAAAATATATTAAAAGGGACCTTCATGTCGGTCGTTACATTTTTAGTAATAAAGTTAAAAGAAGATACAAAAATACTACTAATTTCGTAGTTGTAACAACGAATTATTATTTGCCTCTCTATTTATACAATATTTAATGATAAATCAACGGGCGGTCAACCTCTAAATAAACCAATTAGGGTAAATTGTCGTAACTGGCCACATAATATTATGTGTCCAGTTAAGACGATTATGACCGATTTGCCATTATCGCCGAATTGCCATTTAGACAGTCGATTTTCGCCGTGCGGCGTAAATCTTGCGACTATAGTCACCCGTGTAAACCCCGCATTAGCCTTTTCAACATAGCTTTGCCACATGAGCAATAAACAGAAAAAAAAATGTAAAGGATCGCAAATAGCGTGCAAACTTCTATGGTACAGGTATTTACTATTTAGTATAGGCTTCTACAGTCTCTTGGATAAAATTTAAACTAGTCAGTATGTAGATACTCACTAGGCTCATTATAACTCTAAACAAACAAGCTCGAGCACCAACTGACGCACTGACGAGTAACGAAAAAACGAATTAACAGGCGGGTTCGCAGCGAGTGAGCGAGTGGGCAGAACCGACGCCACGAATCAGAAAGAGACGACAAATCCTTTGATACACGCCGCCACCGCGTCTCGCCGACTAGTACCGTCAAAGTCAGCTATCCCCAACACTGTGCACTGTAGCCCGCGTGATGTTAAACTATTTAAAAATTCACGCCCACCGGCAAAATAATTTCCACTTTTAAATCATTAATTTTGAAGAAAGTTGTTTTTAACCCTAAAAAAATGTTGTCGCGGCCCGCGACACCAAGACCAAAAGATATTTGTGGCCCGTATGAAAAAAAGGTTGGGGACCACTGGTCAAAGTCTTTTAACCCGATACCGTACCAAAAGAAAGCCGCAATCGACTCTCGGCTTCAGCACCGACAATAAGGTCCCTTTTTTACTAAACTTTAGGTTCAATTTTAACCTATAAAAAATCGTTTTTAAAGCCTGTGTCTTTGTTATATCAAAATTTAGAGTCTGTTTATTAATATGGAGCAAAAAAAGAAAAAATGATTTTTTTCGACGTTTTACTTTAAAGGCGATTATCTCGGAAACTAGAACCGACAACAAGGTCCATTTTCCCAGATAACGTCACATTTACATTCATTTTTTCATTGTAATGAAAATTCTGTTTCAATAAACAACATGAGTCTTTAGTAGGAAACAATATAATACAGTAGGGCCTGGATAGTCCGAACACCCAAAATATAATATACCCTGTTCGGATGTACGCAGCGTCACAATATATATTAGTAGTACCAACAGAATTCCCACTCGGAAAACCCGTTTAAAGAAATAACGACTCATGCTACGATACTATAAAGTTCAAATTCCGACCGCGCAGTGCTAGGTGCCTACAATTATATTATTTACCTACATGTGCGCTCTCTTTCTATCGCGTAAGAGGTACCCTTTCTAACGAAATCAAGATTGTCACCTTTTAGAAAATAAAATAATCTTCTTTTAATTACTATAGCTACTAATAGCAAATTTTTTTATAGTAATCAAATTTTAGTAACCCAACCTATATATTATTATAACAGTTTTATATTTGATTATAGTGCAGGAGCTGGTCTGGAATTTTTTACAACTTAAACGTAGTAACTTGTGTTTATTTCTGTGTAGTATGTGGTTTGTTTGTAACAAATTGGTTTATTTGCTGTTTTTGTATTTTTTTTTTTTTTTGTATTTTAAAGTCTTAAATTACCTTATTGAAATATATCTTTGACCTTTTTTCAATTGTTCTTATTTATCAGATTAATAACGATTCTGTCACAGGCTCACAGCGGTTAAATCAGTACGTAGATATATGCGACGAAAAAATCTTGCGCGTGCGTCACCGCTCGCTTGTGAGTCCCTAGTGATCTGCCCCTTTAAAGCGTGTCCCAGACAGACGCGGCCTGCGGTGGCGGTAGCGGTGGCGGTCAGTTGGATGACTTGAGAGTTCTAGGAAGGACAAAGACACACGCGGCCACGCGGCCAAGCCATTCAACTGATCGCCACCGCCACCGCCACCGCACTCCGCAGGCCGCGTCTGTCTGGGAGACGCTTTAAGGGGTACTTACATTTCGATACCTACACGCGCGATTGGGACAGGCCTGGCAGCGTTCAGATTATAGTATGTAGACATTTTTAAAGGCATTTTTGGCAATAAAACAACGCTATTAATAATAAAAACTATATTTTAATCATGCAAAACTTACTTATAGAAAACAATGTATTTCTTATTTATTGTTAAAGAATTCCAGTATAGTACTTTGACGACCAGTATTTAGTGACATTGAAAACGCTTTATGCCTTGTTATCATTTAATTTTAATTCGGCAGATTTTAAACTTTTTAAAAAAGGTTTCGTTTTTAATTATTATCAATTAAATTCGTCGTATCCACAATAAAAATAATACATTTTAATCTAAAGCCCGTATTAAAATATTTCAGGGTAAAATTGACTTCTATTCACAAGTATTAGAAATTCAAAATATAACCTTAACAATAACCAAATTTTAAAAGATTGACAACCATTGCTTAAATTACGAAACAAACTTACCTTTTATTTCATCCAAAGAGTTTTTTGCCATTTTTACAAGCTGAATAGTCCTACAACAACACCTAACACTTTTTAATTGCGTTAAACACCTTAAGTTACACTGTAACGGCCACAAAAATATCAAAAAATTGAATTTACCCTTACGTAGTGCCTATGAACTCACGTGGCGCGGCGATTCAATTTATATTGCAGTGCCGGCGACTCACCTGGCGAGTCCGCCGTACAATGTAGGCGGCATCCGAGAAGACATCATGAAAATCGTAGTGGGAACGAACGTGTTAATTTACGCAAAACCATTTTTCCGAAATAGAAATATCGACTTTTGCCCATTCCAAGCAAGTATTTAGGGGGAAACAGCTTTTGAGTATGTGGAATCTTTGAAACCGGTTCCGACGCTCCGGGGAAGGGAGGTCGTTCGGATTATAGAGGTATTCGGATTAGCTGGGGTTCGGACTATATCAAGGCCCTACTGTACTTATAATGTTCTTCATAATTACTTCTAACAACAGGGCGTAATTTGAATAAACATAACTTTATATTTTAAGATTAATTATTAACATAGTATACAATAATAATAATTAAAAAAAAAAAGACATTTACAAATACTATTTAAAAGGCTAGTAAAATCTTAATAGGTATGTATCAAAATTATGAAACCAAATTGGCTTGTGATAAATATTATAAAATAGTATAGTAACTTGTTAGGGTTCCGTACCCAAAGGGTAAAAACGGGACCCTATTACTAAGACTTCATTGTCTGTCCGTCTGTCTGTCTGTATGTTGCCAGGTTGTATCTCAAGAACCGCTATAGCTAGACTTCTGAATTTTTTACAGATTGTGTATATCTGTTGCCGCTATAACAATAAATACTAAAAACAAAATAATATTAATATTTAAGGGGGGCTCCCATACAACAAACATGATTTTTTTGGCCTTTTTTGCTCGATATCAAAAATGGCAACAGGTAGGCACTTGAAATTTTCACAAAGGCCTTAGATATACGTGTTCTTTAATAATAAATAATAATATTTAAATAAAATTCAAATTAAAGGGGGGCTCGCATACAAAAATACACAATTTTTGGCCTATTTTTGCTCTATAACGGTACGGAACCCTTCGTGCGCGAGTCCTTCTCGCACTTGGCCGATATTTTTTCTGTCGTATTATTATAATTGAGTAATCACTTAAAACATGACCTTAAAAAAATAAAAAAATCATAATAATGATGTGTATTAAAATACTTGATACTACTAAAAGCATGTTACTTAGGTACAGCATTTATTGTAATCTTACTTATTAAATAAAAAATAAATACAGCATACACCCAGTACAAAACTCATTAGTTTTTTATTCAAAAGTAATAAATAACGACATATATATAATACAGTGATATGTGTAAAATATTAGTAAAAACTTAACTACTATATATAACTTTGTAAGTAATAAGTAATAACATATCATTTCTTTTACCTATTGTCATTGCTATGCAACCTTTGGTTTATAATAGGAAATACAATATTTTAAAAATCCATTGCAATTTGCAGGGGAGAACTATATTATTATATATTAACATAGTCATAATCAATGAAATCCAACAAAAAAGTATTTTTTATTAAGTATATTGTGTAATATGACTATGTTAGCATTTACAGATTATTATAAGTTACAGTGAACCAAACCTTTACCATGGGCTCATTATTATCACAATTATCAAGTAGAGCATTAATAATTTAATAAAATAACTAGAAATACTATTTATACATAATATGTAATATTATGTAACCATTAATCAATGGTGCACACTTATCTTATTTCTAAAGCATTCAAATGCATGATGCAAGCAAAATTGTGCCAAGCGACTATTAGACTAATACAATATTGTACTCAATACACATTTACCATTAATAACATTTTAAATATTTCTCCCTCACACCAAATTCCAAAAATCCAATTAAAATACGGATTATTCTCCTAAAATAACTTAATCGACGGAGAGCTGGCGACCAAATCGGTCATGTGGCTTCAGCTGTATTAAAACTCCGTTAGCTACTTCCCTGAACAACCTTTTCTGATAATCTGCGTGCTGGCAGGCCGTGGGCGGTGGGTGTAGTGGGGTGGGGAAAAAATGGAAAAAATGTAGGTTCAGCGACTTTAATTTTTTTTTCAAACAGTTGCTCTGTACTTCCTGTGCACCCATAAAATTTTTTAAATCGTACGGGTGGTGGGAAGGGGTTGCCAGCGTTAGTTCAAAGTAAACGCTGGCAACCGCTTCCCACCACCCGATCGATTTAAAATTTTTTCCTGATCCGATCGATTAAAAAAAATTAAAGTCGCTGAACCTACATTTTTTTCCATGTTTTTCCCCACCCCACTACACCCACCGCCCACGGCCTGCCAGCACGCAGATTATCAGAAAAGGTTGTTCAGGGAAGTAGCTAACGGAGTTTTAATACAGCTGAAGCCACATGACCGATTTCTGACTCTTAGTCAATAAGAAAGACAGTAAAAAGTCCTAAAACTATGTTTTGGTTTTATTTGACAAAATGAGATCTGGCAACACTTAAATTTTTAAATGGATATGCTCATATAAAACAAAGCCTCTGCTACGACTATTTTGATATTTTTATTATAGAAAAATATTTATGACTTGATTCTGTAACGATGGCTCAGTGCAAATGGCATCTGTCTTGATCAAATTTTGTGGCGTCTGTAACTATAAAATTTTAGGAATACTTACAGGAGCTGAAGACCGATAACAATGTCTTGGCGTTTCGATAATAATATTGTCATGGGGGCGGGTCGTCGTTTAAAGCTCAATTTACACCGCCGCGGAATGGAATGGAAGCGCGTCTTCCGCGGAATTCTCGAGAATTCTCCGGTGCCAATTCCCGCGTCATGAGGCGAAATTGGCGCTTCCATTCCATTCCGCGGCTGTGTAAATTAAGCCTAAAATATGGCGTTTTGATTATTTTTTTGATTATTGGCCACAAGCCAAAAAATCTTTGCAAAAGATTTTACTGGCCTACTACTACTACATACTAATGGCCTGTATTCACTTTGATTAGCGCGAGTGCAGGTGATTACTAATCAGGAGAAAGCAAGTGTGGACAGCGACTGATTAGTGCAATTCCTTTATTTTCTCCTAATCAATCACCTGCACTAATCATTTGCACTCGCACTAATCAAAGTGAATACAGGCCCTTACTGCTTGTTTGCACTGAGTTCCATATTATGTTATGTATCATAATTTTTTATCTGTTGTGGTTGGCTTAAGGTCATGATGGTAAAATAAGACTCACAAGGTTTTCCAGACTCCTGATATATCTATCGAGGCTCTTTCTGCTGCTGTTCTCGGCGCTGCTTAGCGAAACGCGCTCGTAACTTTATTATAGTAGCGTTTGACAGTGTTCCTGGCACCTTGAAGATTGACTGAAAAAGGAAAACAGTAACACTACTTAACCATCAGGTTCCAAAACATGACAAAATGCAATAATAATAATCAAAAGAACACTTCTAAAATATAGAGATATTTTGTATACATTCTTATGAAACAAATTTGGAAAACCATACCGCAGTAGTGAACATAGTCCGCGCCGCCACGTTTTCTGCTAAATTCGTAGCAGCCATCTATGACTCACAAGACTCAGAGTAAATAGTTACCTGCATGAACTCATGGCAGTGAAGCGCGCTGGCATTCTTGACAATTGCTTTAAAGCATTCTGCTAGGGATGTGAAATCCTTGCAAGCCATAATCGACACCCTATTGTTTTTTATCAGTGTCAGACATACTCTGAATAAGATTTTGGAGCCCTCGTAAAACAGGCAGTCCCAAATTCTGAGCACCGTCTCTATGGGTAGTACCTCAGCAAAAAGGCAGACAAACCACTTGGTGGTGATGACAGCCCATGGCAAACCTGAAATAACATGCATTGTTAACATTTGAGCCATGTTATGTTTAACAAGAGTCAATAATGCTGCCATAATTCGGGAAACTAAATTAAATATTGTAAATGTCATAAACAGCTTTTTGTTGTGTTGTTGTTATAAAATATGAAGCTGGCAGATTCCAGGTTTAATGAGGCTATAATACCATTACATGCTTCATTAAGTTTTACTGTAATATTTTACTTAAAACAATCACAATACATACCTAAATTGATAACATGCTGGTGTACATCAGGTACCTTGGACTTCACAAGTTCAGACAACACTTCAATATCAACAATAAGTCCATCCATAGTCCTTGTGTAGTAGTCAGGAAGAATCTTTTCAACCAGCACTTTTAGCAGCCAAAATGATGTTTCTTCATTGTTTGTTGCTAATAATAATAAACCTTAAACAAAACAAATATTGTTTAAATGTTAATCCCATAATAAATAGGAATTCATCAGGGTAACACATTTATAATTCAGTGATAGTAATTTGCAAGTCTAAGGGGCTGTTTCACCACTTACTGATAAGCAGTGGCGTAACTATAACATCCGGGGCCCGTGGCAAATTGATGGGGCCCTATCAGTAAAAATCGTCACGTTAATAATAAAACAAAGTATAAAAATTTCTGACCTCACAGCCTCTTGGGCCGGGGCCCTTTTGGGTCGGGGGCCCATGGCATTTTGCCAGCCCTGCCGGCTGCCACCATATAGTTACACCACTCTTGATAAGTGTCGGATAGGCTATCCACAACTTATCTGACAGATACTCTATACTCTATCTGCCAGATAAGTTGTGGATATCCAATCCAGCACTTATCAGTAAGTGGTGAAACGGCCCCTAAGTTAAATATGAGAGTCTGAAGTTCAGAACATGCTATTACTTACCAGCTATGTAGTTTAATCCTTGGCAGTATCCCACCACTCGGTTGCTATGAGCATAAGCAATCAGAATATTAAAAAGGTGAGCTTGATGATTGGCTTCCTTTGTGAAGTAGATATTGTCGGGAAATGTTCTTGGTAGATCTGTCTTCACAAGATCCACAAGCTCCTTTTCAAATGGACTGTCCAGTATCTTCTGGTACAAATCTGGTGCCTGCTCCTTCATTCTCTCTGCTTCTGATATGGCCATCCATACTGATGGTCGATGTTCGCCTAGAAATTGTGGTAAAGAAAACTTTTATCACAGATTTATATTCAAGGTGGCATATAATAGAACTGATACAAAAGTTCTTTGAATTGTTTTTTTTTTATATTTCCTTATTTGCACTTGCACTTTTTTATTTGCACTTGGTGTGTTTTTTTTATATGCATAATGAACAAATTTTTTTGATGTAAATCAAATCTATAATCTATAATCTAGAATCTAAGAGGTGCTAGAGACAGATATACAATAACACAATTTAATAAGCATTCAGTACTCATGGTCACTACTGTTGATAAGATATCCACAGATTGTTTGATAAATTGTTATAATTCTGTTGTGTATTAAATAATATAAATTTTGTTTGATTGCACATTAAAGGGGATTCCCAAACTGTGCGCCGCGGCGCCCTGGTGCGCCGTGGAAAGAGGGGCGCCGTGAGTCGATCCTCCATCATTATCCGAAACCACAAATATTATAAAATAAAATTATAATATGAATTAAACAAAGCAGGCAGATGATTAAATATTTGTTTATTATTATTTACCTGCTTAACCTAACTATATAATCATTAAAGGTGTTTATTTATGTATCTTTTTGTAATAGCTAGGTACAGTAGGGCGCCGTGACAAAATATTGAGTCGTGTAACTGCGCCTCAGGCTGAAAAAGATTGGAAACCCCTGCTTAAGAGGGCACGCTAGCACTGTTTTTCCATACAAACATATTCCACAATTTACTCCCTGGACAATGGGTCTAGACAAATGATTTTTTTATACAATATTGGGATCTGTTAAAGCTATGCCTCTACGTTAGATTTTTTCTAAATTTACTAATAAATAAAACAAAAACCGGCCAAGTGCGAGTTCGACACGCCCATGGAGGGTTCCGCAGCAGCAATTAGATTTAATGAAAGTTAAATTAAGGTTTACCATTTATGACGTATAAAAAAAACTACTTGCTAGATCTCATTCAAACCAATTTTCGTTGCTAGTTTTTATAGTAATGTACATCATATATTTTTTTAGACTTGTCATGCCCCTACTTTAGAAGTTAGAAGGGAGACGACACATTTTACCACTTTGGAAGAGTCTCTCTCGCAAACTATTTAGGTTAGAAAAAAATGATATTAGAAACCTCAATATGATTTTTGAAGACCTATCCATAGATACCCCACACAGATAGGTTAGATGAAAATATTTTTTTTTTATTCAGTTGTACCTATGGGGACCCCTAAAATTTTTAATAATTTTTCCATTATTGTATCAAAATCTTAATGCGGTTCACAGACTACATCTACTTACCAAGTTTCAATAGTATAGCTTCAATAGTATAGCTCTTAGTTTCGGAGAAAAGTGGCTGTGACATACGGACAGACAGACAGACAGACAGACAAACAGACAGACAGACATGACGAATCTATAAGGGTTCCGTTTTTTTTGCCATTTGGCTACAGAACCCTAAAAATATGACCCTTCAAAAATCGCAAAAAATAATAGCCCCGTACCCCGCCAATCCACCGACCATAAAACAAATTTGAAAGATCTATAAGATAAAATAAAAACATAGAGGCAGACTCACTCTTCCTGAAGATATTTATAAAAAATTTAATTAGATAGGCTCTATTTTGAAGGAGGAATCAGAGAACTATGTTACCTTGATTTACTGTATCTGTCTCTATCACAATACATGTGCCGGCGCAGGGTGAAGCGTGATGGCAATAGTTTCTTCGTTTAAACTTTAAATCCTACTGCACCCGCATTCCCTCTTAATATCATTTTATAAATATTGGTTAGCATGAACATAACTATTAACTGATTTTCAGTACATATTATAAATTTATGACTAGTACCTGGGTTGGACTGAAGGAAATGGGGCACTATGGAAAAAAGACTTAGAAAAAATTTTCGACAAAATTTTAACCTCTTATAACCACCCTTTTTGAATATACCAATCGATAGGAGGTGCCAAGGGATGCAAAAAAGCTCACATAAACTCAAAAATCAATCTCTGTAGAAAAAAATAGACAAATTTTGTCGAAAAACTTCAACCTCCTATGACCACCCCTTTTTTTATACCAATTGATAGGGGGTGCCAAGGGGAGCAAAAAAGCTCTGATAAACTTTTCTCAAAAATCAATCGAAAGAAAATTTTGCCCAATATGATTTGTTTGGGTTAGGTAGTTTGTTGGTATAATGAAAAGTGGTCATAACTCATAGGGGGTTGAATTTTTTCGTCAAAATTTGTCTAAGTATTTTTGCCATACAAACCAGGGCCACATTTCGGCCTGTGATTTGACAGGGGTTGATTTTTGAGAAAAGTTTATGAGCTTTTTTTGCTTCCCTTGGCGCCCCCTATCGATTGGTATAATAAAAAGGGGTGGTCATAGGGGGTTGCATAAGTCTTTTTCCCATAGTGCCCCGTTTCCTTCAGGCCAACCAGTACCTGTGATAAAAATCACAAGTTTCAAGTTTGAAGTTCCTGATATTAAATTTGACTAAAATTAAAAGATTGTGGTAGTTGGAGTAAATTAATTATATGGCTGTTTAGCTTTTATAACTTACTTGGTATTCCTTTTCGAACGTATCGTTTTACAATGTTTGTCCTCTTTAGAGATTTTCCCTCGCCCAACAAAACTGACCACTTTTGAGCTCTCGATGCTAATACTTTTAAATACTCTGACATGAACTCTTCATAGCTTTCGTAGTCGAAGTCTTCGTGTCTTTCGAATCCATATTCATCGACCGCACTAAAACAGTAAAAATTTCCTTTATTTTATTGATACAATCAAGCCGAAGAAAAGAGCGAAAAATATCAAACACCCACCTAAAAGTCGACTTAGCCATTTTTTTTATTTCTGAAATATTTTAGCTACTGAACCGATACATGTTTTACTGGAGTTCACAGATGTTTTAACGGGGCGTGTTTGTATACAATTTACAGTTGTTGTATTTAATTTATATTTTGTAAATTAGAGTGAATTAGAGCAAATTGGCAGTCGGACTCCCCTTGGACTCCCCTGCAGCTGCACCACAGAGTACCTTTTTCCAGTTCGACAAGGCTTTAATGAATGTGTCAAACTGTCAATGGGCGCTGCTGCTGGTAAGGAGAACTGTCAAAAATGACGTTCTTAAACAGCCTTGTCGAACTGTTATACAGTTCGACAAGGCTGTTTATCGTTCATAAACAGCCTTCTCGAACTGTTATACAGTTCGACAAGGCTGTTTATGAACGTGGCGAGAAAAGGAACTAACGCTTCTATCATACAAAAACGTCATTTTTCACAGTTCTCCTTACCAGCAGCAGCTCCCATTGACAGTTTGACACATTCATATACAGTTCGACAAGGCTGTTTATGAACGTGGCGAGAAAAGGAACTAACGCTTCTATCATACAAAAACGTCATTTTTCACAGTTCTCCTTACCAGCAGCAGCTCCCATTGTCAGTTTAACACATTCATATACAGTTCGACAAGGCTGTTTATGAATGTGGCGAGAAAAGGAACTAACGCTTCTATCATACAAAAACGTCATTTTTGACAGTTCTCCTTTCCAGCAGCAGCGCCCATTGACAGTTTGACACATTCATATAAAGCCTTGTCGGACTGTAAAGCCTTGTCGGACTGTATAGGAAAAGCTGCACAACATTTGCTGACAAAGTTTTTCTTCTTCTTCTTTTTTTTAATTTTTATTATGGCACTTCGGCACTGACCTCCATTATACAAGTACGCTAGACCTATGATACCCACTTTTTTTGTGCCCATTTGAAGCGGAATCAGCGCCCTCAGGAAGAGAACTAAATTTGACGTAACTTGCAAATGACCGCATGATCGTTATTGGTTGTCATCACATGGTCATCACTAGTATTAGTTCCAAATACTCACACTACTGTTATCAGCGCCAATATGGCGACTTTCAAACGTCATTTTTACGTCAAATTTAGTTGATATCATTCACATTGGAGGAGCTGATTCCGCTTCAAATAGGCACAAAAAATAGCTGTCATTTCGAAGAGAATTTATCATTAGTCCAGCGTACTTGTATAATGGAGGTCAGTGCACTTCGGCTATAAAACCATGGCTAGCCGCCAGTGTCGAGACTGTTGAATGTCGAGTTACGAGTAATGAGTGGTAACTGGTAGAACTGGTAGACCTAGATTTTGTAACTAATGGAAAATATGCCTTAGGCAAATTATTTATTTGTGAAAAAAGTTTCACAGTCAATGTCAATTTCATGTCAAAAACGGATTTTGACGTCACTGACAGACGTGAGACGTCAAGAAATTTAGGTGTTTTGGATTTCGGGGTGTTTACAAAATAATTTAAATTATTATTTTGGTTTTTGAACATCACATTTTATTTATTTGGTTTTGAATATAATATAAAGTGTTATCAAGTATGGGTCCTCCTCCGGTTGTTACTGGCATTTCTCCAAAAGAAGGCCCTCCCGGGACTAGAGTGACTATTCGTGGGGAGTTTCTTGGATCCAGTCCCACTGATCTAATTGGTAAGTATTATTTATCATTAAAAGTATATGTTGCATTATAACTTCATCACATATTTAGTAGAATTTTAAGCATTTCAAAAAGCCCTTTGCAGGATTAAAAATATGTGGGTGTGACTGTCTTCTATCTGCGGAATGGAAGAGCAAAAATAAAATAGTCGCCAGGTCGGGCCCGTGTAAGGGTCGGGGCGATATAATTGTGACGACTAAATCGGGAGGCGAGGGAACATCTACTGTGCAATTTAGAGGTAAAAAGAACCATTTAATTGACAACATTATGTCATCAAGGCATTATTTTCTAAAGAGTATTTTTTTCTGCTCTCAGGTTATCATGAGTCTATTGGACCTGTTAAGGAGAGTGCCGTGTGGGTGGAAGAAGCAGCTCCCCCTTCTCTACCATGGGGTAGGAGACCAATGTCCCCCACTGTTTATACCCCTCCAGATCCCTTGGGTCTCTCCACTGAGGGAGATGAGAGCAAATTCCCAGAGGAGGAACTCAATGAGCTGTTCCCAGAAGGGTAAGTTATTTATATTAAGATCTATTTTAACAGAAGCCAAAAATTACATTAAATTGCTTTAACCCTTTGGTTACATTTGTTTTCTTTATTAAGAAAATTCTAGACACTCTGATATTAAAACATTTCTCTTGTAGATCAGGAAACTTGACAGATGAAAGTTTCCAACCTTTGTGGTATCTTTTGGAGCATCACAGTAACACATCATTTGAAGACCTTAAAGCTGGAATGGTGTTCTTGCAGAGAAAGGTAAATGTTACTCTTTCATTATCTAATAGCGTTTTCGGCATCTAGAACTGCCCCAGGGCAGGGCGGGCAGGGCAGGCCGAATGGATACGGAAATAGCTGAACAAAACTGGTATAAATTGCAAAAGTTATAAAAAAAAAAGTAAAAAAAAAAGAAGGGTTTGGTTGTTTTTAATATTTCAAAAATTATTTGAGATAGTCAAAATTTAAAAAAAGATCCTTATAGAGCAGGAAATTTCCTTAAAGAAATCCTACCTCCCGGACCAAGAGGCAAGAACCCTTATAATTGTAATAGGGATGACGACAAGGTCAAAGATTAGCAAACTTTTTTAAATAAAATAAAGACATAGAGATGAAAAATAGGTATTCCCAAAATTTTAGCTTAATAACTTATTTTTTTTTTGTTTTGAGCCTTCCAATTTTTTTCGTCAAGTTAAGTCAAGTCAAATTATTTTTTATAAAATTCCTTAATTATATGTCCTTGAAACACATATGTTAATTGGAGAGAAGCTATCCTCGACATTGCCTTATATGGTCATGAATTTTTACACTTACCCCTGGCGTTTTGCTATTTCCCTCGCACTTGTGGGAGATATTGATTTACTTACTCTTTCCTTATGCAGGCAGTTCCAGGCGCGCCGGAGCATGTTCATAGCGTCTTTAACATTGCTAAGGCGAACATCGAATTTCGCCTTTCGGTCAATTTGATAAAGTTTTAGTGTAACTTATAACTTAAATCAATTCCCTTTTATAGAAATAAGTGTTTTGAGTATTGTTTTTATTCCTAACTCTTTAGTTTTTGAAATAACTAATTTTTCTCTCAGTTTGTTTTGCTAATTTGTTTGTAAACAAACGGTGCACGTGGGGATGATTGATGAGTAAATATTCTAGATTTCGAGCTCTGACGATTGTTCAGACTTCAGCCCCAGGCGCAGAAGTTGGCGTTCTTCTGATCGAGTCAATAACCTAGAGAAATAGGTGAGTTACATTATCTCAGACTATATAACGCAACTCTTTCAATATTTGGTAAAATTTACTCACACCTACAAGATACTC
Source organism: Cyaniris semiargus (assembly GCA_905187585.1). Classification (NCBI taxonomy): domain Eukaryota; kingdom Metazoa; phylum Arthropoda; class Insecta; order Lepidoptera; family Lycaenidae; genus Cyaniris; species Cyaniris semiargus. Next base: position 5,537,700 of record LR994554.1, on the reverse strand, counting down.
AAAACACACTAAGTATACAACGTCTCAGTCTCAGCCATTCCTGGTAAACTAGATAGCAAATTATAATAACACAAGTTCGAACGTAAATGATACAGAGAACAACATGATACCAGAGGCGAGAACAGAACGTGTACAGGAGATCGAGGATCTCCAAAGATTTAATTCACAGGCCTGGAAGGGCATCCGCTACAGATCTACCCTAGGATCTGTAGCTACCACTCCAACCTTCATGGAGTTAAAGATTAATGAAGAACTCTGCCATTCAAATAATAGTTCCAAAAATCACCTAGCCTATTCTGAGGGCAGGACTTGTCACACGTAGGTCTTGTACAAAGAGACTTATTAAAACAAAACCTATAAAATTTTGTAGACTGGGTGGTACATAACCCACAGGATCTAAAGCCTGAGACCTTGTTTATTAAGATAGCAGACCTTTATGGCCCTGGCTCCAAAATTCAGTCACTATAGGACAGGTCAGGGCAGATTAGCTCTGGTAGAAGTAGAAGTGCTGAACATTTATTTAGTCAGGAGAAACTCAATCATTAAGACAGTCTCTAGGAGGCGCACAAAAAGGGTTAGCAACTTATAGACATTACAAAGAGATAAATAATCCTAGGAATAACACAATAACAAGGATACCTACATATTCAGCAACATCTAATAGAGTAAATAATTCAAAACAAATTATAAAAAAGTGTCAGGATGGCCGAGCGGTCTAAGGCGCCAGACTCAAGGTTTCCTTACCCACTAAGTGGGTTTGAGTTGTTCTGGTCCTCTCTGAGGGCGTGGGTTCGAATCCCACTTCAAAGGTTGCAAAAAGTATACTCTAGTTATTTATAGGATCTTACATTCCCTTCAGGAATAGATCACCGATGCATTTTCCCTCAAAAGAAAATAATATAAAAATTCAAAACCAGGGCAACCCCTATATATCGTAGAAAAGGGGGCCAGTAGTTAATAAGAAAACCAGACTGCAGCTCAAGACCCATACTGTTGTCTAATTATATAATAAAATTTAAGGGATCTAGAGGCGCATATTAAACAACAATATTTCAGGCTAATTTCTCACAAGGGTGACACTAGTGTCAAATATTTCAATCGCAATAGAAGCTTGAGCAAATTTAAGCAGGCAGATCAATTCCAAAACCTAGTCAGATTTTTCAAATATCTGTTTATGCATTGTGAGTGACACCTTGAAAATTTAACTTTCTGTTAGAAAAGTTCTAAAGATAAGCAAACTCATAAGTCAAATAACAGACAGGAACAACTGTACTGTTACAAAACTACAAGCCATAGGGGGATCTCTACACTTTGCAAACATCTGAACACCTCAGGGCTGTTTTCATTGTCAATAGCCTCAGGTTTTCCTAATAAATTCAAGTACAACAGATTAAGGCAAATGCTTTAAATACTAAAACAGCTGCGACATCAACCGACAGGGTGACAGGCCCTAAAAACAGCTCCATAAACCTCTATAGGAATGAGATATTCCACTGTCTGACAGCGGATGCTGCAGACACAAGCCGAGGTGCCAAACTAAAACAGGAGTAGTAAGCAGGAGTTCGGCGACCACACCGAAGAGGGTGGCACTCAGACAAAAAGGGAAAGGTATGCAGCTTTGGTAGCAATAACAAAGTCTGAGACTGCTCATACATATGCTATTCTTATACATAAATAGTCATACAACAGGACGCTGATAGCGTACAGAGGAAATGAAGGAGGGACCCGTTCCTTAAACCTGTTAAACCTGACATTAAGACTGGCAGAAAAGGCAAAAAATTTAGTAATATGTATTATTAATCGAATTATAAGATTTTTACTTTTAATTACAATATTATATTGTTAAATATAACATTATCAGCAGCTTTTCTGCCAGGAAGACACAACAGCAGAGTAGACAGACTGTCACATGAGTCATGACAAACCTGTGCCGGAAGTGCACTTGTTACCCCAGGCCCTAAAGGCCATTTTAATAGGGGGTTTCCTAAAGGTGACTATCTCACAACATAAACGTGCTGGAAGGGCAACTGTTACCCCAGGCGTCGGAAGCCATTTGAAATATGGGGCGATACAAAGGTGGATATCTCACAACAAGCCCATGCCCGAAGGGCACTTGTCACCCCAGGCCTGAGAGGCCATTCTAAATATAGGGTGTTACAAGGATGGGTGTCTCATAACATAACCGTGCCGGAAGGGCACTTGTTACCCCAGGCTCCGGAGGCCTTTTTCAATATGGGGTGTCCCAAAGGCTATTCTTGCTCGGTTGGAGAAGATCAGCCTTGATGCAATTGCATATTACCTGGGACTCGAGAGACGATGCTGCAACATTTTGTGAGGCCTTTAGTCAAAAGAAGGCAGCACCTTTAGTTTGGATATTTCCACCAACCCCCCAAATAATACTTTAGGCGCTGCACCACAGGTACAGTGCCAAGGGAATAGTTCCTCAATAGAAGCATTGCTTCTTGGAGCAAAAGCCCATAGTTAAGACCCAGATATTACCTAAGATTACTATCCCAGATATCAGGACTTGCACAATAGGCCCCCACTCAGGCAAATAAAATACAACTATAGCCTCGAAAATTAGGGGGGGGGGGCAGGGTCAGGGAACCATTCCTCAAAAGAACTCAAGAAGTTTTTGGGTACAATAAACATTAGAGACATGGAAAGCACTAGTACAGGGTTGGACAGGCTGATGTCGCATATAATAGATAAATCCAAGGTCACCCATACCAAAGGGTGGAGGGGACGTAGATGGATTCCTAGCACATTTATATCTAAAAGAAAACCTAGAGTCTAAGACTTGGTTGTTATATAAATCAGTCATAAGTCATAATAATTGTGCTAGGACTCCAGAAATACTACCAAAAAAGGTTTTTCTGGACATACATTTATAAACAAGATACATAGGGCAATAGCAAAACCATAACCTAGAAAATTACCTATTTGGGATATCAACATCTGCTAACATATTATTTATAGGGATAATTGAACACTCCAAAGAAACACTAATAATTGAGATATCTAAGAGAACAGTAAATAGTAACAACTAATAGTACTCTTAGTATCTAGCAGACAGTTATAAAACCTAACATTATTGAGGTAGCTGAGGACAAGATTTTGTTTCATTAAGGAGGGCACAATAACAATATGGCCTAGAGTCGGCCCTAGGACGGATTCTTACGGACATAAGCTATTAAAAGGGGCTAATATATCCTGTAAGTTATATTAAAAAACCCTGAAATTATATATAATATTAAAAGACTAAGTTATATATTAAAGAACTAATAAATCTTACGAAGAGATCAGGTAGCCACTGTATCAGGTCAGATTAATATTGCAACAAAGTCTATAATAGCAAGAGGGATCAGGTCCACTTTCAAGGAGGTAACATTCAGAACAGCTGCTCCTAGAGGTAGCATTCAGATCTGCAGTTGCCTCTAAGAGTTGGCTGGACAAGAATAATAATAATAATAAATAAAATGTACTCTAAGGAGTTAACAATGACAAGAGTAGGTAGTGAGAATCTACTAAGAGAAAATTTTCAAAATTTATAACTGCAGATTTATTTGATTTCATTACTATTTTAAAAATATTATGTTTTCTAGTCTAATAATATTAGGTGACTTAATTTAATTATGATTAACCTTTAACTTAATGATTAGTTTGACAGATAATGTATGGAGCCTATCAAAATTTTGAAATAATTACATAATAGTATAATATTTTAAGTAATTAATGTTCCACTCCAGATGTGGCACTGAGAGAGCAGGCTGTGTTCTTACTGCACATCAGAGACATTTAATTATGATTAACCCTTAATTTAATGAAGAGTCTGATAGATAAGGTATGGGGCTTATGTCAAAATTTTAAATTAACTACATTTAGGTAATTAATGTTCCACTTTGAGTACGGCTGTTAGACATTGAAAATAAAAGCTTTGCTTTTCATTTATAGTAAATAGAAAATTAACCTTTTAAATTAATAACAGTATGAGGAGTAGTTAAATAATTCATATTTCGTGATCTCAGATAGAAGATTATATTGAAATAACAAGACTAAAAATAGTATTTATTATGTATTGTGAAGTGACATGGTGTGAAGCGTCCATAGATATTATTATCGTTATTGTACTTAAGAGACGACAATTATTATTGGAATATAAAGGAATAAGCAGAGGATTAGAAAGATCTTAGGAACATAATATTATATTACCAGTTATGTAAATTATTTTCTTCTCTTTTTGTATTTAATGTTTATCTTCCAATTTTCACAGGGAACTTGCTGCTAAGGAATACATTATATACTTACATTATTTTTGCTTTAAAAGGGTACAGGTATGAATTAATAGGGACATTGTACATTGTACATATTTTTATTAGATATTGAATTCAGAATCACATAGCGTCTTTTTAGTAGATAAGAATAATCAATTCTACTCTTTCACCAGCAGAAATCAAACAGGTCTCCAATTAACATATGTGTTTCAAGGACATATAATAATACTGTTTTGCATTACAACAAAACAGATATTATATGGACAGGAAACACATATGTTAACAGCAAGCTCTTGCTGGCTCATTGGAGACTGCTATGAACATGCTCCGGCGCGCCTGGAACTGCCTGCATAAGGAAAGAGTAAGTAAATCAATATCTCCCACAAGTGCGAGGGAAATAGCAAAACGCCAGGGGTAAGTGTAAAAATTCATGACCATATAAGGCAATGTCGAGGATAGCTTCTCTCCAATTAACATATGTGTTTCCTGTCCATATAATATCTGTTTTGTTGTAATGCAAAACAGTATTATTTTTGTGTACCATTCGATAAGTTATGCAATTTTTAACATTTTTTCTTACGAAACCACTTTCATAATCTCAATATTTAACATAGCTATCGAACAAACTAGCTAGGCGTGACGTCACAGTTAGCTGACATTTTGTATGGAGCGTTTTGGGAAGGTCTATTTTATGTGAGTTTTGAATTGTGATATCTTGGAGAGTTTTTACGCTATCAGTCATTTTTTCACTGATATTTCTATTTTTGAATGGTCCTTCACTTACCAACAAGAAAAAAAAAAAATCGGTATGCCTATTGAGCGGCGAAAATAATGGTAAAAGGCGTAGTTCGGCTTTCGTGTGCATGGCCCCAATCTGCCACGTGAACTAAAAAAAATATTATAACTGATTAAATATTAAATATTAATATTAAGGAATAAAAAAATTTGGGTACTAAGTAGACATATCAATTAACAATAATCAAATCAAAATTAAGTAGGCGAGTATGTTGAAAAATGTCTTATCCCATAAATGATAATGAAGCAAAGTTATTGATTTTGCCGGCACTAATTATGATTTTGAATTTGTAATAAACATTTATGCTTATACTATGTTTAATTTTTCAAAAAATTCGCTACAATTTTAATGAAAATGTTTGCAACCACTTAGACTTACGATATGCCGGACTTGCCTTAAAATTATATAAAATAATTAATTTTCTCTGGAATGTGAACCTTATTACCGACACATAAAACACATATTTGAATGGCCGTTTTGCGGCTCTGCTAGAACCCGTTGCCATGCATATTACTTCACAAGTTATGGCTATAATTATTGCTACTAGACGGACTTACCTCAAACTGTAAGGGAAGTCCGTCTACACGCCGAGTTTTAAAAAAATACCATGTTAATAAAAAAAATTTGCAACTAAGATTATTTTTAGATCATTATAGGTCTAATTAATATATAGCCTATAATTTCCAATGACACAAGTAACTTTAAAAAGCGAATATCAGTTCAATAAATTATGTTAAACTTTAATTTTAGAAAAGTATACGTAAGTAGTAAGCTGGACTTCCACACATTGACCTTAATTTGCAATCAGTCTCTTGACTATAAGCAAAGTTTAAGATGCCGAAAACGCTATAATATATAAAATTCTCGTGTCACAGTGTTTCTGCGCATTACCCTATTAAAGTTTAGGCTTATGAAGCTTAAACAAATGTGATATTTTACAGGTGGAGGGGCAGAAAGAGGGACAACTCAGTTTCTTAAAAGCTAACACAGGAGCTGTGATGGATCAACTAGATCGCTTGGTTTTATTGAAAAATATGTTTGAGGAAGATCAGAGGAAGAATGGAAAGGAACCTCTTCTAAGTTTACAAGCGGCTATTGAGGGTATGTTCTCTATTATAATTTATAACAGCTATAAACAATTACCTTAAGGTGCCCATACATGGGACAATTTGTCGTTTCAATCGATCGTCAAGAAAATCGTCCAATCGATCTTTTGACCATAAAATCGTTTGCGATATTGCCACACACGTACAATTACTCGTTCGATTTTAACATCGAGGCGACAAATCGTCACGATAATTGTCCCGTGTATGGGCACCTTTAGAAAATAGATACTCTTAGTAGATAGATACCATTTTTAATTGGTATCAATCTTAAGTTAGAGAGAAAAAAATTCTTGATTGAATCACAACAAACTATTGTGGCGGTACCCACAATTAGCGCCACATTCCTGCATCGCGCTATCGAAGTTTTCTGAGCGCGTCAGTATATATACGACAACTGAAATGTATCACGTGGGCTCTGGCCTGACCGAGCATACCACCTCGCTCGGTCGGAAGATCTTCCTTTGTGGCAACCACGCATATCCCACACTATAAACAAGTCGCAACAGTCATACCAATCAGCAATGCTAAGACTAAGTAGTAATTATAAGTATCAATAAATATTTTAAATTATTGTGATTTGTGACTTTTTCATTTATTTAATTCTAACTTATTTTTAGAATCTATAACACTAGCGGACTCATTATTCTCTGAGATTTTGGCACGCAAGGATCACGCGGACAAAACGCGCGAAGCGTTGTCTCTGTTGACTCGGCACAAGTTCCTCTTCCAACTGCCTGCTTCCATCGACAAGAATATCCGCAAAAAAGAGTATGATTTAGTTGTAAATGATTACACTAGAGTGAAAAATTTGTTTGGAAATACTGATGTCAAGGTGAGTTTAGAGAGATTAGATGTAAAATTTTTGTGTTATTCAGCATGAGTATGAATGGCATTCAGTATGACCGATGATAAATTATAATTATAATATTATAGTGTACTGGGTACCCTAACTCATGCTGAGTGTTACTATAATATAATTGAATTATTCTAGCTCTTCCAAAAAATCCTTGGTGAGATTGATAAAAAGATTGAAGAGTTGAAAGTTGACTTACACACTAGAATGGTCACAATGCCTTGTAATGTTCAGGATCAAACCAAATATATCAGGTAAATTAAACAAGATATTACTATGAATTGTACAATATTTTATAGGTAAAATTGTTTCATTATTATAGTAAACTGTTGTTATTTTTAAGGCTGCTTATCAGTTTGAATTGGAAGGGAGACGCGGCATGGGACGCCATACTAGCCCGCAAAGAATATCTTATGAGTCTGCTGAACAAAGTCAAAGATCATTTCAAACAAAAAGAAGAACAGGAAACGAATGATAAAGGTAAGTTTTATGGATAATAATCGCCAAGAAGATATAAGAAATTTCAAAATTGTGCCATTTACAGCTATTATTGTGTGTTTTATGCAACCTAATACCACTTTTCCTTATTTGAGGTTTTAGCAAAATATGTGATGACGACAGATCTAGTTACAAAGTTTTTTTAGCGCAAAGTTGATATATCTGTAACAAAACTACTTTTGGTTTAATCCAGGTCGTAAGTCAGGGCGTGACTCTGGCAGCGGCGTGTGGGGGGCGGGGCGCGGGACGTGGTGCGGCGCGGCGTGCGGCGCACTGGCGGCCGAGCTGCACGCGCTGTGGCCGCTAGCACGACGGTACTTCGCCGAGTTCGCCGGCACGACAGCTGACCCGCAGCGCCAGGACCAGCTCAAGGTAATTAAAAAATATTTAAAAAGGTAAACGACGATTGTTTGTTGTTTTTATATCTAGGCGCAATGGTCTCTGACCAATGATATTCTACTTATACAGATCCGTTACGTCCATACTATTTTACGGCTTAAATCTCTTCCGAACAATTTTCAAATTCAAAATTGCAAACATTGACAAATTTGACAGATAAGTGAAACAAAAGATACGAAAAACCATTTACATAAAAGAGACAGTTCTATTTTTATACGTCGAATCGTATCGCTGTCTCTTTCTTCGCCTGAGCTATGACGAAAATTCGATTTTTTCCAGATTGTTCGAAAAAATAATTGAAAATGTAAATAATCGAGGTATTTATTGCAATCAAGACATGTGGTAAGAGATTCCATGTGTTTTGTTTTCTTTTGAGTCATAATTGGTACATTTTCGAAACACGCACGACGTCATTTTCAATTTATTTAGGTAAGACAAGACGCGGCACGTTCGTGACTGCGCTCGATGCAGACTAAATAACAGACGACTCAATTGGGCTGTATTTGAATCTTCACAACGCGCGCGGTAGTAACATATCTGCTTTGAGTTTTTCATCATTGTCTCTGACCATTGCCACCAAATGTGAAGAAACATAAACTGTACAATGTATTTATATTGCGATTTGCGTCATAAGCTGTAAGTTTTCCTTAGAAAATAAAATAAATAATAAATAATACCTAGGCAATATGAAAATAATAATTGGGAAAGTATACGTCTTGTATTTGACCTGGAGACCTGAAACACAGGGTATCCTAGCTTAGGCTCCAGTTCACACTCCAATTTAAGTAATATATAGTTATGTTATACAGGGTGTAACATAAATAAGTGATAATACTTTAGGGTGTGTACGTGTTCCTTGTAGAGAGTTCACTGTGAAAGTAGCAGCGCTGAAAGACCAAAAATTTTTTTCACTTTTGTATGGGGAAACTCGTGACGCTCGGGCTCTTGCCCATACAAAAGTGAAAAAAAAGTTCGTCTTTCAGCGCTGCTACTTTCACAGTGAACTCACTACAAGGAACACGTACACACCCTAAAGTATTATCACTTATTTTTGTTACACACTGTATACTATGTTAAGTTGTGTGAAAAATAAATAATTTTTATCTTTTTTTTATCTGTATTAAATTGGTAATAATTTAGTAACGTTAACTACAATAAATATCATTGAGTATTCTAGTTTCGTCGTAGTCATTATAAATCTTACTAAATGTTCATATTTTAATCATACACCTTTTGATTTGTGAAAGCTTAGAAATATTTTCTTAGTTAAAATCTTGTTTAAAATTTTAGGAGATGATAATCGCCGCCGTGGAGCTGTTTTCGGAGCACATGCGGGCGTGCCTGTTGCCCGCGGGGGGCGGGGCCGGGGGCGGGGCGTCGAGCGGGGTGGGTGCGGATGTTATCCGCGCGCGCCTGCTCGCCAACTTGCAGTACTTGCGCGAGGCGTACGACTCGCTGCTCAAGCTGGATCTGCCCTCACAGGTAACGGGAAGCTTCCATTTGCACTTATCTGCGTAATTGTTTCGTAGATTACAGATTACATATTGTACGCGTGGTGCTGCCGAAATTATTTTGTCACGTGGGACCGTAATTCTGGCGGAATGAAACTTATCCTGAGTCCTAGTCCTAATAAAACCTTGAATTAAGACTCAAGAGTCCCATGTCAAAACTCAAGAGTCCCATGTCAAGACTCATACAACATTAAATGTCAAACAACATGTCGCATCTTATTACGTCTTGTTTCCCTAAGAACTGATCCTTCCTTTCAGCCGCTAGCTATAGTGGAGAAGATAATATTCGAGTACCGCGTGTTCGGCATGACGGTGTTCCTGCAGCGCGCGCACCGCCGCGTCAGGGCGCTGCCGGACAAGGAGACGTGGCGGATCAGGGAGTACACCGACTACGGCGCTATCACCGACCTCGTGAGTTGTAATATTCGAGTACCGCGTGTTTGGCATGACGGTGTTCCTGCAGCGCGCGCACCGCCGCGCCAGGGCGCTGCCGGACAAGGAGACGTGGCGGATCAGGGAGTACACCGACTACGGCGCTATCACCGACCTCGTGAGTTGTAATATTCGAGTACCGCCTGTTCGGCATGACGGTGTTCCTGCAGCGCGCGCACCGCCGCGCCAGGGCGCTGCCGGACAAGGAGACGTGGCGGATCAGGGAGTACACCGACTACGGCGCTATCACCGACCTCGTGAGTTGTAATATTCGAGTACCGCCTGTTCGGCATGACGGTGTTCCTGCAGCGCGCGCACCGCCGCGTCAGGGCGCTGCCGGACAAGGAGACGTGGCGGATCAGGGAGTACACCGACTACGGCGCTATCATCGACCTCGTGAGTTGTAATATTCGAGTACCGCCTGTTCGGCATGACGGTGCTCCTGCAGCGCGCGCACCGCCGCGTCAGGGCGCTGCCGGACAAGGAGACGTGGCGGATCAGGGAGTACACCGACTACGGCGCTATCACCGACCTCGTGAGTTGTAATATTCGAGTACCGCCTGTTCGGCATGACGGTGCTCCTGCAGCGCGCGCACCGCCGCGTCAGGGCGCTGCCGGACAAGGAGACGTGGCGGATCAGGGAGTACACCGACTACGGCGCTATCACCGACCTCGTGAGTTTTTATAATATAATTTCAGCCATGTCATAGAATACTGAATTGGCAATAAACAGTATAAACATAAGTTTCTGGCATAATATAAATTTTGAGCATATATTTAACTCTTCGGTATCAATTTAAAAATTATTACAATAGGCAATGATAAAAACAGATGACGTGTCTTTATATTATTAGTGAAAGAATTTTAATGCTTCAAGCCCCAAGCGGTCACCGGCGACCGCGATAACAATAGAAATCTATTGTGTCTCGTTTTTCCACGATCGAGGGATTAAAATTAGTCCAGCAGGTCCAAAGATATACCCATTACAGTGTCACAATGCTCACAAACTAATATGTTACGAAATTTATCACTTCATTACATCTGTACAGACTTAAGATTAAAAAAAACGTCGTTGTCCACAGCCGCACCTCCTCGAGTCTTACATAGACGAGGCGCTATCGTCTATCCACAAGTGTGTGTCGTGGGGCGGGCGGCGCGAGAGCTCGCTGCTGGGGGCGGGGGAGCCGCGCGCCGCCCTACACTCCCACACGCAGCAGATCCTGCTGGCGTACGTCGCTGTGCTACAGGACCTGGCGATGCAGGACGCTGACCAGGTAATGTGGCGCTATCATCCATCCACAAGTGCGTGTCGTGGGGCGCGCGGCGCGAGAGCTCGTTCTTGGGGGCGGGGGTGCCGCGCGCCGCCCTACACTCCCACACGCAGCAGATCCTGCTGGCGTACATTGCTGTGCTACAGGACCTGGCGATGCAGGACGCTGACCAGGTACTGAAGTTGGGACCATAAGATTAGCGTGACCACCAAAGTATGGCCTCTTTCTAGGTTAAAATCGACATAATATTATGTAGTGTCAAATTGAAATTCTGAAACAAAGACTTTCTGTTCTTTACCATTTCTTCTATGGCTAAACAAAGGTGAACGTCTCAACTTCTCAATCCACCCTTTTGAAATTTTTTTGCAATGCAAAGAAAGGTAAACGTCTCTTTTGCCAACCATTTGACATAACCAAATTTTTTGAAATTGATTTCGACGTTTTTCTGACTAAATAAGTCTCTCCAAGGCGACAAAATTTTTCCTCTGGGCTTTGACTAAAGCCTCTAGTTAGATCTAGGGTCAATTGGTCAAACAAAGAAGCGCCTAAGCTCCCAACTCTAATAATAATAATTAAAGTTGGAAGCTTAGGCTCTACTTACAACACATACGAGGAATAAGACCTATAACAAGTTACATGATAGATAACCAAGAAACTGTACTGTAACTAAGTGTAGCAAGAGAACTAGCTTGCTATTGTAGCTTAAAAAACTAGCCTCGTGTAGCCCGGCCATTAGAGTGCTTGCAACCTGATGACATCTTATTATCCCAGGAATTCAACAACACGAGTTTATCAGTGGCGTTGGAGCAGCGTGCTGAGGAGCGGGGCGCGTCACGCGGCGGGGCACGGGGAGGGGCGGGGCGGGCTTGGCAACAACGGCTACTGCTCGCGGCCGCCAACGCCCAACGCACGCGGTTGGCGTCCTTGCCGCATATAGCGGAGACATTCGAAAGGTTTGGTATCCCTGATATTCTCTAATTGTAGCATGATATTGTGTTATCACTGTAGAAAAATGAGGAGAAAGAACCTTTACACATAATAATCAAGCAGTTTTATTACTATTCGTAAAAATGCTACGTTCCTTCTGAAGATTATTATTGTTATTTAATTCGCTGTATTAAAAACATTAGATTTGCAAACAAATGTTAAAGGCCGCTGCTATTTTCTCATCTTTTGTTTCTTATGGCCATTGGCCTCACCCTGGCCATGTTAAATTTTGATAAAGACAGCGACAGAAAATGTATGGATTTTCAAAACTTTTTATAAGTAACTTAAACTTATATTGTAATCAATAAATACCAGTAAACGCGGTCTTTAGATTTTTATTTTTAAAAACATAAACAATTCCACAACCAACAGGTTCGAGTTCCCAAAGCCAGCGCTGGCACTGCAGACCGCTGAGGAGGCGTTGAGCAACTTGGAGTCGAGTATCGCTGAGACCTATCTCGAGCACAAGGGCGACCCGCTAGTGGGCACGATCGAGCCCAGCATGTTCATGGGCCAGCAGAGAATAGACCCCGACACCGTAGTAGAGGACGCGCGCCCTTATGTGTACGAGATCATAAACAACTTGATAGCTGTGCATGCTGAGGTATGTTGACATTTACAAAATATTTCTACTACAGATATTACATTATGCGCCAAAATATCTATCTAATATATAAAATTCTCGTGTCACGGTGTGAGTGGTTGAACTCCTCTGAAACGGCTCGACCGATTTTCGTGAATCTTAGCGAGCATATCGGCTAGGGTTGAGAATCGGACAACATCTACTTTTTATATTGATAAGTGCATTTGTTGAATAAAAGCGTCCGTGGCCTAATGGGTAGACCTTTGGTTCGCACTCGTAGAGGGTGCAGGTTCGATCCCGGGTGGACATTGAGAGACATTTTCTGATCTCAAGTACATAATACGGACGCTCGTACGGTGAAGGAAAACATTGTGAGGAAACCCGCACATAGTTGGTCCCAGACGTATTGACTAGTTCTTTCCTCTGGACTAGGCCGACTATGTTGCGAGAATGACGTATGCGCTTGGGCAACCATACGGACATTTAAAAATCTTGTCCCAGGCACTACAGTATCTGAAGAGTGGTTACTTCGCTCTGAAAATTCTGTATAAATCATCCACAACGGATGCAAAGGCCTAGTTTTTGAATAAATAATAGTAAATAATTACAACTCGAGAAGTCGAGACTGACGGCGACCATTGTTTGTGTGACGGGATAGCGATGGACGTTGCCATGGTGACATACTTATTTAGTCACTTCAATAAAATAATATGGGCGAAATACTTTATACGGCAAAACAACGTTTGCCGGGACAGCTAGTAATTTTATAAAAAAAGGCAAAATTTAGGTCCTACACCTACATGATGGCCTCATACATAATAATATAATATTGTTTTATACCTTTATGCAGAGATCTTTTAAGTTAAGTATTTGTTTTCATTTGTCTATGGTATTTGTTAAGCATCATATTATTATTATGTTAACTCTCATCTGTGTCGTTATGTTGAAGTTGGTCTTCCATAATAAACATTTACACAGTCGATAATATCCTATTCTCTATCTATAGCGATTGTGTGTTAAATGTTTTATTTAAAATGTTCCTAAATCTTAATTTATCAACATCTTTCAAAATGCCCTTAAAACTTTATTTACTAAGAGTTTCAAAATATCATCCTTAAAACTTATTTTATCAACTAATTTCAAAATGTCCCTAAATCTTTATAATAATTTATCAACAAGTTTTAAGAATAAAACTACTTTACCATCTTCAAGCTTCAAATCTTTTTGAGTCTAGTGTCTACTGTAAACAATAATATTAATATTGACTAATTAAAAGGCATTAGTATTCAGATCAGGACATATTGTTGTTGAGAACTGCTACTGCCTATTTATATTATATATAATTTATATAGCATTGTAAAAAAAAAACTCATTAAAAATAGTTCCGATTTGTAACCAACAGATGTCGCTGCGTACGCTCTAGATCGCGCTAGCGGTTGTACGAAGCCGTTTACGTATATACGGCCGGTTGATTCATCAACTTTAACTTTGCGCAGAGGCAATATCGTAACCAATGAGGTTAATCCGAGGTGCGATTATTGCTAGTTGAAAACTTTACCAATACCCCGCCGTGTGGACGTGAAATACCGTCCGCTATGGCAATTTTTGTAAGGCCGTAATAGGCCACATAAAACAACTATCTTACTCTAAGGGCCTGTTTCAACACTTTCTAATAAGGTTTTCATCAACTCTTTTGACAGATGCCCCATACTCTATCTGTCAAGTTAAGTTGTGGATAGCCTATCCAGCACTTATCAGGAAGTGGTGAAACACTAAACTTAAAGTCTAAACTAAAAGTCGCAAAACGTAGAGCGAACTGTTACTGTATTAACTATTTGGTTTACTGTGCATAAATAATAATCCCACCAAAAACATTTCTTGTAAAATGTTGCCGAGACGACCACATAAGGTGTACCAGTAAATAAACCGTCGCGGAGGTGATGCGAATATTTAGTTTCTGATCTGAAGTTAGTAACGAAACAGCCGAGCCATACATATTTACCGATATGTAGAATTTGTTTAAGTTAGGGTCAGTAGAGTTAGGCCGCGTAGATTCAGAGCTTGGCTCTACATGAGATCTCATATCTTTTTCACAGGGTAAACCTTATGCGGTCGTCGATGTAGGTTCAGCGACTTAATAGTGTTTGCGATGATAGTTTATAATTTTTTCATATGGATAATAATGAATAATCGGCCAAGTGCGAGTCGAACTCGCGCACGAAGGGTTCCGTAGGTAGCTAACGGGAAGTAGCTAACGGAGTTTTAATACAGCTGTAGCTACATGACTGATTTGGTCGCCAGCTCTCCGTCAATAAACTTAGATTACATACCCAGCTTTCTAGCACTTCGGGAAGTAGCCAAACATTTTGATGATCATCAGTGTGTCAATGAGTCAGTATGTCAGTGGCGAAATCGATGTATTTTAGATATCAATAAAATCTAAAGCATTAGAGCTATTCAATGTTCTTAAAATATGCACCGATTCTTTGCAAGTCTCCCTTACGAATCGGTTAGTTGAATGTGAATATGTACTTTGAGTCCCGAAGGCCAGAGAAACTATCCTGTGGCCTGCATAGGATAGTTTCTGACACTGATAAATTATGTGCGGATTCACGCTGTTGTTGCAAAGTTGTAGGCAACATTCTCAGTTTTTGAGATTTTTTGACAAGAGTTTATCTTATAACATTGTTTGTTCATTGGTTAATGTATGCGTCAGCCAATCAAAGTGCTAGCGAATCCTTAAAGTCCTGTCTAAAAACCTTTGAAACTGGGAATGAGTTGCTTAACCTTTATTTAGCCCCTTTTGACAGGGGGCCACGGAAGATCAGTCGCCACGGCTCTGCCACGGCCGAAGCCCGAGTGGCTTACTTTTTAACCGACTTCCAAAAAGGAGGTTATATGTTCGGCTGTAGATATTTTTTTTATTTTTTTTTGTATGTTCAACGATTACTCCGCCGTTTGTGAACCGATTTTCAAAAAGGGGGTTTAGGCACTGTTTTAAGAACTGAAAGCATATGCAGTATGCTACTATGCAAATTACATTCATGATCATCATCATTACCACGTCAGGGTCACCAGTGTCACATGGTTGTATATGGATACAATATGCCCCCACAACACCATAATTATATCATCACGTTATGTCCTTATAATAATTGGTACTTTTCATAGCGATTTTAATAAAAATATAATGTTGTTTCAAAATAAATGATTCAAGTTCTAAGCGACTTATATGTAAGTACCACAAAATTGAACATAATAAAGTCAACCTTAACTCCAGAGCGTAAGGCACACATTTGACATTACTTCTGAGATTCGAAAGAAAAAAGAGAAGTAAGTTCCTTCGATAGGTACTACACTAGTTTAACTATTAACCCATCAATCCCCAAGCGGCACCCAGCTGCCGCATAACAATTAGAAATCTATTGTGTCTGCGATTCCCACGATCGAGGTAATAAATTGAACCCTTAGTATGAAAATACTTACATAGGAAAACAATCTACATCGTAATAGGAATAAGAAACACAATCGCATTAATGAGTAAAAAAATACTTCGTACTTTAATGTATTTTTATTTATTTACACGATTTTGCTCCTTATTACCACATAATATACAGATCGAATTCCTATGCAAGTTTATACAATTTTAAGGGCATTCCCCTACGGAGATTCTGTAATTTACTGTACTTAGAGCCTTATAAACTCATAATTTGAAAGCTACAAAGTTATAATAAAAATACAGCAATAATCTTCAGTATATCAACATTCCTTTTCTCGATTTAAATTTTCTATTTTTGTTTATTATACTCATGATATTAGCTTCGAAAGTTAATACCAATTTATTAAAATTGAAGCATACTTTCAGCATTTCCCTAGTAGTTACAAATTACGTTTATTTGAAACACACACCAATAGATAGGCCATTTCATAAGCTACATATATGACGTTTTAATTTTTTTTTTGGTCAATTTTGAACTAAGTTATTTAAAAAACTTAAAATTTCGGTGCGAACTCTGTAATTCGGTAGACTGCGGGTCCGTGCGCGGGCGACGGGCGGCAGTGTCGCAAGACTTCTCGGACGGGGAACCCGTGTCTCTCGTACCCGCTGACTCTTGTTAATGCGCCCGCGCCTTCACATTATAATATTTTTATTTTGTTTTGGCGTTTAATTTTGTTATTGTGTTGTTTACTGCGAAAAGACGCTCATATCAACCTATTGCGTAAGGACTCTTAGAGAATTCTTGAACCTTGTGATTGTGTTATTATTTGTGTATTACCTAAAAAAAAGAAAAAGGGCTCTTTTATTAATTAACCTTTTTATTAATTAAAATGTTCAAGTGGTGTTACGTTTTATTTGTAAAAATGCCGAAGCAAGACGTATCCGGCAAAGGAAAAAGAATGCGCAGAAAATGAACGAAATTATGTAAGTACCTACCTAATTAATATTATACCTAATTTAATTACTATAAATTACATGATATTATAATATGTAGGTATGGTGAGAGTTGAGACTGCAAAGTTTATAGCCATGTTATTTTACCAGTTTCGAACAGCTGTTCTACAAGAACAGCTGTTCTTGTAGAACAGCTACGAAACACAAAAACGCTGTAAGTCAAAAATTTCACTTTTCAGTGATGTCAATTAATTGTATCGAAGTATTAATAAAATTATTATTTCTTTTAGACTCAAGAAAAAGACAACTGCTTGTGAAATAGAAGCCTGTAAGTCGTCATTATCAACATTGCAATTTGCAACCGAAAAAAATGATAACAGGTAAGAAAAATAAGCTCGTAATAAGATCGGTCGAAGGTAAAAGCTTAGATATACAATTTTGGTGAGGGGAGGAGGTTGAAACTTGAAAGGAGTAAACCCCTTTTGAATAAATTACTTTTTTTTTTAAATTTTGAAGTTTCGACTGTTCTCGGTCTTTTCGAGGCACACCAAGATTGTGTAAGATGGGGGACGAATATTTCAAATTTTCAAATCATATAATAGTAGGGGAGCCCAGAGTGCTATTCGTGTTACTCGAGCGTCATGGAGACTGCAGTCATTTTAAGTTATGAAAAAGAAAATATATTCAGAAAATTGCTTATTTATGTAAATTTTAACAAGATTTTAGACAACAAGGACAAAAATCATTTAGTTTAGTGCAACATAAAATACCTGTGAAAATCAGGGAAATATGAAGCTTTATTTTTTATATGTATTTTAAAATGTCCCTACAGGCTCACCTAATCTTTAAATTGTCAGTGAACATCTCCGATCTTAATCTGACAGATCCGCTGACATTTCAATATTAGAAAATAACTTTTTAACCCACCACTTAGAAATATGATTTCTATACCATGATAACTAGACACATGTCGCAAGCCTTATACAAGCTAAATCTGACACGCTCGAGCATGTCGCAAAACCCTCTCTTGGGCTCTCCTACTATAATAATCCAAGGGTAGTTGATAAACTTGATATTTCTTTGACATTTTTTATGTTAATAATGGCGCTAGTTTGTTTAAATCCATGTAATGATGGCTATTCTTTTCGAAAAAAAAAAATTTACATTAAAAAACTGACGAAAAAAAATGAAAAAATCTATTTTTCAAAAATCGATCTTATTGGCCTCTTTTTTTTTTGGATCGATATTCGGTCATGATTCGAATTGATTTAATTTTTTTTTCTTCAGATAGAACCGCCATCCCTATTATATAAAAAAAGTGGAAGAAATGACGTCAAGTGTCAACATGGTAGATTTCTATGTAATGAATTGTGCAAATTTTAGTTAATTTTTATTAACAAAGTACAGGTTCCCTAGAACATTTTTTTGACTTTATTACTATTAAGCTAATTTTTCGTGAGTAGCTTCATTTTGATAAGACGAACAATATGAACTTTTAAACTTTCGCGTTGCATTATAATTTAAACTTATTATTCGGGACTTAACGCGACTTATTCTAGTAGTAATGCTACTACATACTTTTTTCTCGACGTTTCGGCCGTGTTGCAACGGCCGTGGTCACGAGGTAAGCCGTCAAGCAGCATTTTTACCATACGTAAAAGGCGTAACGGACAAAATTGGAACAGAGCTGAGGAAATACTCTATTAAAACTGTGTATACTCCGTTACGTAAAATATCACAAGTATTACGGTCACCAAAGGATTCCTTACCTTTCCAAACACCTGGGGTTTATAAAATTGATTGTAGCTGTGGTAGTTCTTACATTGGCCAAACGAAACGGACTATTGGCGAAAGAGTAAAAGAACACATAGCCGCAGTGAAAAATCGCCAGACAAATAAATCCGCGGTAGCAGAACATCTGCTTGATATGGGGACTAATCATTGGATGGAGTTACACGACCCCAAAATCCTCTCTACAGATCGTCATTACCACTCAAGAGTAATACGTGAAGCCATTGAAATTAAAAAGTACAAAAATTTCAATCGGGAGGACGGATTTAAATTATCTCCAACCTGGAATCCAGTGATTAATAAGTGCAAACCGCGTGTGTCACCTTTGTCAATAACTGTAAACCCGGATACAGTGAGTGTTGTGTGTCGCACTGAGCCTACTGACTCTAAATATATTGGAACACAAATGTTGGACAATTCGAGGGTAGTCGTAGATCAGACCGCCCGGTGCAAACGAAGACGCCGCGCTCCTGCAGTCCCCTCGTGACCACGGCCGTTGCAACACGGCCGAAACGTCGAGAAAAAAGTATGTAGTAGCATTACTACTAGAATAAGTCGCGTTAAGTCCCGAATAATAAGTTTAAGACGAACAATAATTTTTTGTATATTTTTTGCAGATTTTTTGTATATTGATAGGTTAATAGTTATATAATTTAACAGCAACATTATCCTATACATAGGAAAATCCATATTTTAGGACCATCAAATCGAAATATTAAATCCTTTCTATCTCTGTTAGCTACCACTTTCTAGAATTTTCGCAGAGGAAAATGTTGTTCGTCTCATCAAAATTAAGCTACTCACAAAAAATTTGCTTGATAGTAATCAAGTCAAAAAATATATGTTCTAGGGAACCTGTACTGTATTTGTAAAAACAAGTATTTTGCTTATAGTTTTAAAAGATTCTTTTTTATTTTAGAACCCAAGAACATTTGATAGCCGATCAACTGCCCGTGCAATCAATTTTTGAACTTTGTCAAGAAAGTAATAACGAGTAAGTACTAAACTTACATAATCATTAATTATACTAATATTATTATAAATGCGACAGTTTGTGTGTATGTTTGTTACTTTTTATACCCCTAAACGCCTGAAGTGAAATTCATAAAAATTGGTATGAAGCTAGCTCATACCCTGGATTAACACATAGGCTACTTTTTACTGTGAAAAAAAATTTGTCATTCCCACGGGAAAATCTATAGTCCGCGGATTAAACCGCGGGGGAGTTGATTGCAGTTATAACAACATCCATAAATTACTTATTTGAATACATTTTATGCGTAAAATAAATCATAAATCACTTGAAACTTTCGTTTAAAGTTATTTTAATTTCAGGTTAATTGCGATGGATGATCAAACTCAACAAATCAAAGAATTAAAAAAAAAAAAACAGAAACCACTGGCAAAGATGATCAAGAGGTATTATTATTGGTCGAAAGGCTTATAATGGGTTATCAGTTAAGCGTGTGTCAGTCACATATTATATATTAAAGGCTTACCTACTTATTTCTTTTTAGTGCAGTTGCATACCACCGAAAAAAAGGACAAATAATCAAATGGAAAATTTATTGGAAGGAGAGTTATCGCTGTCAGTCACTTTTTTCAAAATTGCAAGAAATTTTTAATCATGGACCACTTGGATGCAGCATCAATGAGAAACACAAAATGGCTTACAGTCGACGATTTTACTACGATACGACGATGATTACGATTAAGATACGATTTTTAGATGTTTATGATTTTTTACTTGTAATGTAATTAATGACTGGAGATCGGAAATTCCGACGCTTTTATACCTTAACTTTCATAAAAAGCCATAGAATTATGTGGCCTTCTTACAAACAATTTTGCAAAATATTTTAGTTTTTTATATTTATTTATTAGTTATTACTAGTATAGAAAAATAAGACTTATTTTTGTTAATCGATAAATTACGTTAGTAAAATATGTTTTCACTATTTTGTGTACTTTTACTGTTAGAACGTTGTGAAAATGCTTATGATTTAAGGTAGTAGTTGAAATTTTATAACCAAAACGTATAGTGGCATACATAATATTAACTACGTGTACCGAAAGGCATATCCATATTTTTCTTTCGTTATTTGAAGTAAGGTGAAGCCAATTTTTTGCCAGATTCCAGCCAGATTTTTCGATTTTTATTAATGACAGATGCTTACCCCTAGGGCTAGTTCCTTTATTTATTACAAAGAAGCAATAATATAGTAAATCGGTATCAGTTTTTACTTGCTTTTTAATATATGACGTAAAATCTCTAAACCATGGGAGAAAAATGTTAACGAGGGTAGAAAAAAATACAAAAAACATCCTGTATTATGTACATCAATTTATAGTGTTGACGTTAAGGAACCAGAAAGTAATCGTATATGCAAACTAGAAGAAAGTGTTGTATCTTAGTATATTGTTTAATATTTAAAAGAAACTAGCTGGCCCGACAGACGTTGTCCTGTCTTAACGATGATTATTTAATTCGAATTGGTATAATATATATTATATATAGTATATAATATATAGTATATAATATAATGTATATATTGGTATAATATATTATATAAAGATTTGTTTATTGTATAATATACTAGCGACCCGCCCCGGCTTCGCACGGGTATAAAATATATAGCCTATGTCACTCACTGAAAAAATGATTAAAATCGATTCAGCAGTTTTGATTTATATTCATTACTACCCGTGGCCCGCATTGGTCGGTACCGCCGCAAAAGCTACGTCCCGAAATTTTTAAATCTGTAATATCTTAGAAAATATTCTTAAAATCATATGCTGTAAAGGGCCATATAGATCTATATTATTAAATCAATAATGTATTTAAAGTATTTAATTGAATAAGGATTAAAGCCGTATTGGTTAAAATCGCTTCGAAAATTAGCCATAATTTGAAGTTAAAAGTAAATGACAAAAAATGTTATTGTGGCATATCCATAAGAGATAGACATAATATATCATCGTGAAGTTTTCTGTAGACCTTTTCATAGTGTACAATACTTAGTACATTATTTTGATAAATCTCGTAGGGTTCAGCCTGCGTTTGCAATACATTGCAAACGCAGGCTGAAAAAAAAGTAAGCGGAAAAAAATGAAATTATTTACGACATCACATTAGAAACCCGAACGAAAACGAAACGAAATCCCGAGACTCAATACTTTGAGTCTCGATTCCGGAAAATGTACGGTTCCTGCACAAAAAACTTTAATGATTTTCGCCTATAAATTTGGTATGAAGATACTTCTCCATACCAAATTTATAGGCGAAAATCATAAAAGTTTTTTGTGCAGGAACCGTACATTTTCCGGGACAAAAAGTAACCCTTGTCCTTTCCCGAGACTCAAAGTATCTCCATACCAAAATTCATCAAAATCGATTGAATAGTTTACGCGCAAATCATAAAAGTATATTGTGCAGTAAACGTACATTTTTCCGGGACAAAATGTATAGTCCGGGTTCCGTAGACCAATTTTTTTTTGATTACTATCAAGCTATTTTTTGCGAAATCTTGAAAGTGGTAGCTAACAGAGATAGAAACCACTTTCAAGATTTTTCGCAAATAAAATTGTTGTTCGTCTTATCAAAATGAAGCTACTCACAAAAAATTAGCTTGATAGTAATAAAAAAAATTCTTCTACGGAACCCGGACTAGTATCCTATGTCCTTTCCCGAGTCTCAAAGTATCTCTATACCGAATTTCAGCAAAATCGGTCCAGCCGTTAAATCGCTATCGCTGGTGCAATAGTAAAGGATGTTTTTTTTATTCTCATGCAAAATAACACACTTGTATTATTGCACTATTTGCTATAATTATAAACAACTAGATTATCGTTTGTTTCTAGTCGTTTATCGCGCGTGAACCGTAAATTTTTCCGGGATAAAAACTATCCTATGTCCTTTCTCAGGACTTAAAGTATCTCCATGCCAAATAATAGATAGAGTGATTCAAGAGGAAGGTTTATAAGTATAATAACATTCATTAAATAGTGGAGAAATACTGTTATTGCTGGGGTTTCTAATGTGATGTCGTAAATAATTTCATTTTTTTTTTGCTTGCATCGCAGGCCGAACCCTACGAGATTTATCAAAATGATGTACCAAGTATTGTACACATTAAAAAGGTCTACAGAAAACTCCGCGATGGTATATGTCTATCTCTTATGGATATCCCACAAGAACAGTTTTTTGTCATTTACTTTTTACGACAAATAATGGCTAATTTTCGAAGCAATTTTAATAAATACAGCATTAATTTTTATCCAATTAAATACCTAAATACATTGTTGATTTAATGTAGATGTATATGGCCCTTTACAGCATATGATTTAATTGAATATTTTCGGAGATATTACAGATTTAAAAATTGCGGGACGTAGCTTTTGCGGCGGTACCGACCAATGCGGGCCACGGGTAGTAATAATGAATATAAATCAAAACTGCTGAATCGATTTTAATCATTTTTTCAGTGGCTATGTATTTTATACCCGTGCGAAGCCGGGGCGGGTCGCTAGTATTATACTAAGATACAACACTTTCCTCTATATTGCCATAATTATGCGATTACATTCCGGAAATAATTGTCTATGGTTTTGAGATTTTTTGTCATACAGTAATATAATGTCCAACTTTTCAAGCCCTTTAATTTGTTAATATAAAGTGCTCCATTTCTTGGTACGATATGCCTCTCCTTTATTATTATAATGTGAATAGTATGTTTTGTAAATAAAAGTATATTCGTAAATCGTAATAAATATTTTAAATATAATTTCTTTTTTTTTATTTTACTTAACTCAAAAACACAATTATTTGACTTACACGGTTTCTGAAGAGAGTCGTGTCTGTTGTTAGTATCATAAATAAATACTAGATGGCACCACAACGCCTTCGATTTTATATTGGTACAAGCAGTCTACAATAGATGTCGCTAAATAAAATTACGTAACTTTATAGAGGTGAGGCGGGGCGGTGAGGTAGTGAAATCCTCAAGGTCGTTTGCTGGGGGAACGGCCTTAATCTGATAGATTAAGGGCCAAATCACACCGGAATAGCAGGGTGCGGCGAGCATTTTCAGTGTCATATGATTTTAAACTTTATCTTCATTATTGTAATACAATAGTATCGCTTGAGAAATCGCGGCCGCCGGAGGCCGCGAGACTTTCCAAGTTTCTCAAGCAATACTATGTATTACAATAATGAAGATAATGTTTAAAATCATATTATGACACTGAAAATGCTCGCCGCGCCGCTGCCATTCCGGTGTGATTCGGCCCTCTATCAGATTAAAATTGTATAAACTTGCATAGCATATGTTTATGATGTAGTCTGATAATGATTAGGTGTTAAGTCGATTGTCTGTTATTCTTTTGTCTTTTTATAAATTCTGGCTGTGTTTTATCTCTTTTGTGTTTAATAAACACGTTTTTATTTATTTACTAGCTGTCCCGGCAAACGTTGTTTTGCCATTTAAAGTATTTCTACTTCATCAGTTGATGAGGGGTGGGGGGGACAGTAATTTTATACTTACACCAGATGTTAAGTTGAAAAACACAGTTAATAATATGAACTCCATTAAAGAAAAAAGTTTGATACAAAATCTGACCCCCTCTTTGGTCCCCTTAGAGGGAGGGGTGGGGAGGGGGGGGGATTTTTATACACCAGATGTTGAGTTGGAAGAAGACAAATATATCTGCGAAAACCGTATGCAAAACGGATCAGTAGTTTTCGTGTTAAAGAAAAAAGTTTGATACAAAATCTGACCCCCTCTTTTGTCCCCTTAGAAGGGTGGGGGGATTTTTTTTATACACCAGATGTTAAGTTGAAAGAAAACAAATATATCTGCGAAAATCACATTCAAATCGGATCAGTAGTTTTCGTGTGATAGTGGAACAAACATACAGACAGACAGACAGACAGACAAAAAAACTAACCACATTTTTGGCTTCTATAGCGATGTAGTAACACCCCCCGCTTATTATTTTTTGAATATCTTTAATGTACAGAATTTTCATTTCTACAGTTTTATTATATGTATAGACTAGCTGTCTCGGCAAATGTTGTTTTGCCATATAAAGTATTCAACAGTTGATACAAAATCTTATAAGTTGATACGAAATTTTATACACCAGATGTTAAGTTAGAAGAAGACAAATATATCTGCGAAAACCGCATCCAAATCGGATCAGTAGTTTTCGTGTGATGCTACACCAAACATACAGACAGATAGACAACAAACAACTAACCACATGTAGTGACATCACCCGCTTATTATTTTTTGAATTTTTACAGTTTTATTATATGTATAGATAGTATATCCCACAACCTTTATATTTTGTGGTACATTTTACGGAAAAACTATCACGCCTATGATTTGTGCTTAAACATAGTACTTAATTTTTATTTATATGTAGATGTGTTATCATCAGTCAGCCAAGGTGTGACGACGCGAGCCCTCACAAAGCTCGGCTTTTAGCTAGTTTATGCTGTTTGCCAATACTCCTTATATCTCCAGGTGGACAGCATCTGCGGCGGGGGCGGCGGGGGTGGGGGCGGGCGCTACGTGCGCAACATCTGCGAGACTGTGTGCGACATGGTGTGTGAGGAGCTCGCGCGGCTGCTGCGGGGGGCGGTGCCGCCGCGAGCCCCCGCCTTCCGCGCGCGTCTCGAGCTGGCCTTGCTGCAGGCTGCCTGCGTGCAACACCTCACGCCGAAGGCCGAGTGAGTACTCCGTAACCTTAATCAAATTAATATAATATTTTAAAGCGGAAAAAATCATTAGAGTCCAGTGTTCCTTCTACCAGCTAAACGGTTGCTTCTGGAAATGTGAAAAAATTCACGGGAGTAGGATTAAATATTATGCTGAATTTAAAAGGAAAACTATCACGGCTAAAAAGACTTCATAAGTTTTATAGTCGATCAACTTAAAAAAAATGTATTCGGCGAAGTATAAAGGAACTTTTCGTTCAAATTCCTTTGAATGTAACTGAGATGATGTTGTTAGTAGTGTAAAATACGTTATAAATGTACATTCATTGATCATACAAAAATTATCAAAAACTAGCGGTACTACGGAACCCTATATTGCGCGTGGCCCGACACGCACTTGGCCGGCTTTTTTTTATTTTAATATATTTTTAACACCAAATTAAGTATGTATTATTAAATCAAGATTGTATGTACATGAAATATATCCTGAAAACCCATCAACTGTATCATAAAAACAAAAAAAAAGTAACGAACGCGAAGTAACCATAACACGATTCGACACGTTCGCAGGCGGCGTGTGTGACTTACCCGCGAATCAGCAGTACAAAAAGCGTTACGGAAACTTCCGAAACCATGATCGGCTTGGCCGCTTGACTAGTCGGCCGATTAGTCTGCTTCTTTGCAACCCGCTAGTCGGCTAGTCGGCCAAAGTCATGATCGGCACATCTCTAATGGGTTAGGTTGTCTATTTTTTTTCCCGTCATAACTCTTGGGTAGGCAGGTATAAATAAGTAAATCGATTCTAGTACCGGTCTGGTTAATGCTTTATGCATATTCTACGGGCTTCATACTTTCGATTGGTATGAAATTTGTCTATTAACCAAACCAAAAAAAAAAAATGTTTTTTTTTTATTTTTTATTCTGGACTGAAATTTTTTAGGCAACCCACTTGCAATAAATTTATTGACATACGTAATTAAATATAACATATTTTTCATCCGTTAACCAGCTCGGTGAAGGTCGTTCTATGGTGGGATCCTATATCTCTTAATAATATAAGATCTTTAGTAAAAGAAAGCCATAATTTTTTACTTATTTAAAAAACTGTTCTTAAAACATTTTCAGGAACTATTTGAGTGAAACATTGAAGACTATTCCACCTCTGGAAACTGAAGAAGAAAAAAGGTGAGAGTATTCAGTAGAAATGACCTGTGGTCCATCCACCTATTTTTCCCTAAGAATGTATGTTTCCAGTGCGATTAACAATTTACACGAGAACAAAGAATCGAGTATAAAAATCTACGACTAATGTCTACCTTTAATATAAAAATATAGCATTATTATGTGATTGTGCACGCTCTGTCCATTTTCTTACATGTCATATCTCTCTTCATAGGGCTGCTGTAAGAAATTTCTTTAGAAATAAGCAGTTCCTTTGTGTCGTCTTTCCATGTCAATTGTTTTAGAATAAGTTTCTTGTGTATAATAAATGTTAAATAAAAATAAATAAATATACGACTTATTAGATAATGTTGAGTAATTAATTAATATAAAATGTTTCAGACGCATGGAAACGCTTCTACAGGGCATCAAACAGAAGATGTCTCTACAACTCGCGAGCCTCAACTGTAACGTCGAAGTCATATAACTCAACATTCCGCAATACATATAAAACTATATGAGCTGAGGTGAGACTAGTATGAATTGTAAGTAGACAAGTGGCATTGGTAAAATATAGTATATATTAGAAAGTATCAATAGAAATAATTGTTATAATATTTATACTTACATTTGATTCATATATTGTTTGTAAAAAAAAAGATGGCGGTCTCAAAGCAATTCTAAAAGTAAATAAGTAGTTTATAATGGAATGAGTGTAACATATTTCATACTAATATTGCAAATGCTACAGTTTGTCTGTCTGTCATCTCTCGACGCTTCCTCCGCTAAACCGATTTAGTTGAAATTTGATATGGACATACTGTATACCCTAAAAAACGATATGTCATAGTTTTTATTACGAGAAAATATACGGATACCGCGAGAAAAACTTTCAAAAGTTTTAGACAAAATCTTTATTATAATATCTTGTATTACTGCCTATTATTATTTATAAAGTTTAGTTTTAATGTATTATATTTATGCATATATTAATCATGCGGCCTTATAGCATATTTAAATAAAAAGTATTAACCGAAAAATGTAATTTATTAAGACTTTTCTGTATATATAGAAATAATATATTTATGAAACTAGTTCTGGGTTTTTGATTTCTTGTAGCTCTGAAAAGAACACAACAGCATTAGTAGTGGATACTAGTTATAGGTTTTTAGTTAGGTTTGACTCCTATACAATAGTAATTGCGGTTCAAATTACGAGTTATCTACCTGTAGCAAACCACACTTAGATGAAAGTGGTGATAGGCGAAGCGGTTACCTTTGACTTCTTTTTAGCCGACTTCAAAAAAAGGAGGTTATCAATTCGACGCATATGTATGTAATATTTCCAGAACTGCCCAGTTTTCGTATATGTTAGTCTATATCAGCATCTGAACAAATGTGCAAAATTTCAAAAGTGTATGTATGTATGTATGTTTTTATGTTTGTGTTCGCATATCTCCGGAACTACAAGTCCGATTTAAATAATTATTTTTTTGTTGTACTAGGTATTGTTCAACTTAGGGAATGCTGAAAGTTTCATCAAAATCGGTTTAGTAGTTTTTGAGATAGGGAATTTTAATTCTCAATTTCGTACAATTTTGAAGTCGGTTTTATCTTTTTAAAATATTTTTTTATGAGAAATGGCCTTGTTGCCATGAAAGTCTGTACAATAATTTAAAAAGTAACCTTCGATGCTGTTGATACTTTGACATTGAACTCTATGCAAGGTGCACATACACAGCCTTAAGTATTAGGAGTTTGTTTTGTTACAACCTGTATATTTATTATTAAGGCGGCTTGCGCTTATTCATGTTAAAGGTCTCCATTGTAACTTATGGTGCGAGAGGTTTCTATATTAAAAAGATAAAACCGACTTCAAAATTCTACGTAATTGATAATTAAAACTTCCTATCTCCAAAACTACTGAACCGATTTTGATTAAACTTGCACTATTCCCTAAGTTGAACAATACCTAGTACAACAAAAAACGAATTACTGAAATCGGAATGGTAGTTCCAGTGATATGCGAACACAAACATAAAAACATACATACATACATGACGACCTCTGTGGCTCAGTTGGTGGGCTGTTGGTAGCTCAAGCCGGGGGTCGCGGGTTCGAATCCCGCCGACGGAACAAAAAAGTTTTCAAAGTTCCTGGGTCATGGATGTGTATTAAATATGTGTATCATATAATAAAAATCTTAAATATGTGTATAGTATAAAAGTATTAAATATATTTCCGTTGTCTGGTACCCGTAACACAAGTCCTTCAGGTACTTACCACGGGGCCAGACTGACGTGGTGTGAAGCGTCCATAGATACATACATACATACACTTTTGAAATTTGGCACATTTGTTCAGACACTGATATAGACTAACATATACGAAAATTGGGCAATTCTGGAAATATTACATACATACGCGTCGAATTGATAACCTCCTTTTTTGAAGTCGGTTAAAAATGTCTTTTAACGGAATACCTCAGCGGCCATGGCTTGTAGTATCTGCGCCATGGCTGGCCCGGTCTCCGCCACCATTTTACGGAAGTGGCCTTGTCTGTTCTGCAGCAGCAAGTGTGGGTGAGCGTACTCCATGAGATTCCCGCCGTCCAGTACTAGGATCTATAAAACTCGAATGGTATTGAATTAAGCACTCAAATGACAATTCTGGGATTAAGGTTTTTTTTTTATGAAATAAGGGGGCAAACGAGCAAACGGGTCACATGGTGGAAAGCAACCACCGTCGCCCATGGACACTCGCAACATCAGAAGAGCTGCAGGTGCGTTGCCGGCCTTTTAAGAGGGAATACACTCTCTTCTTGAAGGTTTGCAGGTCGTATAGGTCCGGAAATACTGCTGGTGACAGTTCGTTCCAAAGTTTTACAGTGCGCTGCAGAAAGTTACGCGAAAAACGTACGGTGGAAGACTTCCACTCATCAAGGTGATGAGGATGGTACATTTTTCGCGTGGGACGATGGCGAAAAGTTGCAGGTGGTATGATTCCAAGGAGGTCTGAGATTTCGGTCGTTTAGTAGTTATGTTTTAATGTTGGGTTTTAATGTGTGTGCTTAAGTCTGTCACGGACTTAAAAATCTCCTTACCCTTACTTAAAATCAATGACGTGTCCACCTGAGTACAACCCGATCAGAAAACATTATATTTATAGAAGTGAATACTGATTAAGTTAATAAAAGGCGCACCTTATCAGAGTCAATGACGGTGTTAAGTCTATGGGCGACAGTGAGCACGGTGCAGGCTCGGAAATGCTGTCGGATGGCTGTCTGAATCAACGCGTCGGTCTGTGCGTCGACGTTCGCTGTCGCTTCATCCAGCAGCAGTATTCGCGCGTTGTTGACGATGGCGCGCGCTAAACACACCAGCTGCCGCTCGCCCACGCTAAAGTTGGAGCCGCAGTCCGATACTTTCTTGTATAATGCGTCTAAAAAGTTCATCTTTTTTGTGGAAACTGTAATAACGCCCTGCGGGCTGCGCCTATACTATTAGTATAGGCATTAACGTCGTTGGAAGCGTCAGATAGTAATATATCAACGAAAACGTGTCTAGAGTTGAGAAGCTGCATGTAACATGATATTTATAGTACAGCGCAGCGTCTAGAATTTGAAGCTCTGCTACTGTTCAGTAGTAGATGGTGGCAAATATGACGAATGCCTGGCTTCATTTGAAAGCGTAACTTGGGTTTTTACATAGACATAATAAAAGAGTGGCTGTGACATACGGAATGACTGACAAACAGGGATGACGAGTCCATAAGGGTTCCGTTTTTTTGCCATTTGGCTACGGAACCCTAAAAAGTAGTCGTCTCAATATTTAGGTTATAACATAATACCTTTAGGATTTAGCTCGTCCAAGAGCTCAACTTTTTCCAGAGAATTTAATAATACGTCATCAGAATACTGGTCGAATGGATCCAAGTTTTTTCTCATTGTTCCACTGAATAGAACTGGTTCCTGCAAACATTCCACTAGACGTAAATATTATGGATCGTGTTATTGCAAACTATAGAGTTCTATATTCAGTGCACTACTGGAGTCTCAC
The DNA here is from genome assembly GCA_905187585.1 of Cyaniris semiargus. Classification (NCBI taxonomy): domain Eukaryota; kingdom Metazoa; phylum Arthropoda; class Insecta; order Lepidoptera; family Lycaenidae; genus Cyaniris; species Cyaniris semiargus. Next base: position 5,506,867 of record LR994554.1, on the reverse strand, counting down.
GGTAACCAGCTTATGGTTTGATAGCATTTTTAATTAGTCAGTAGTGGTAGCTTAGTGGTTTTATTAGGATTACTTGAGGTATAATAGATATCTTCTGTCTCAGATCTTCCAAACGTATTGTGGTAATGTCCACACCGTCTATTAAGATGGCACCCTCTAGGTACGCCAATCGAAACAGCGCTTGTATTATTGACGATTTACCAGCGCCCGTTCTTCCTACAATTCCGATCTGGAATTAAAAAAACATTCTATACCTCGTAAATATAATTATTATTGGCAGAATAATAGTATCGACATCTTTATCTAACATTTTGCCTATTTGTTTATTTGAACTTCTACTTTGTTGGCAATACAAATTTTATTTCGTACCTTCTCTTGTGGTTGAATATCCAAATTTAGTTTGTGAAGAACCTCGTTTCCATCCGGAGTGTATTTCAGACTAAGGTTTTCAAAAGTAATGGCGCCCTCTAATGGCCAGTTTTCTGGAGCTTTTGTTTGCGGTTTCTGCAAGTTGTTTGGATTTCTCGTATAGTTACATGGGGCAGTGGTCAGTGTTAATTGAAGCATTTAAACATTTTAATCCAATTTATATTGTGAACTGCATTTTCTTCTTGCTGAAGACTTTACGGCATTATGCGTTATGACACAGGAGGTCTAACTTGTGAGCTTCTACACAAAATATATAAGTTAAAAGTATTTAATTGCTTATATTTATCTGGCTTTTCTCATCGGCTATTTACTTACAGTCGTAAGCGTGGTCTCTCGTGGTATTTGCGTGTACTCTAGCACGCGTTCCACGCTGGTCATCTGGTTCTCCATCTCGGCAGACTGACGCATTCCCCACTGGAACACGCCAGTTAAAGAGATAGATTGAGTTATTACCAGCCCCGCGCAACTGCCTTCAAAATCTGAAACGTGAAGATAATAAGAGCAACTTCCGATACGCAAAATATGGCTAAAATACTGGTCTCTCTGGCTAAAATCGTGAAGACAGCCATTTAATCAGAAAAGATTAGGAAATTATGTATATTCTTACCAGTCTTCATAATGTAGCTGAACGTTACACAGAAAATAAAGAGAAGGCAAACGACGTCCAAAAAGTATCCGAACGCTCTACTTGTTGTAATGAACAGATACCAAGCTGCACTATGCAAGTCCTGATGCCGGTCAAATTCCTTTACGAGGAGGAGTTCTGCTTCAAACGACCTTATTGTTGGCAAGCCAAGTAGTGTCGCGTTCACATGACCAAAGACTGGACTCTTTGCTGTTGATAAAAATGCACAATGATGCTAGTGTTGATATCTTTAAAAGTATTTCATGATCGAAACAACGCTCATACTTATTCCCTCCAAACGTTTTATGGCACTTGAAGTTCTGATATAAACCAGGCGAAAGGCATAAAATATCAACAACGTAGCTGCTATCGGTACCAAAAATATGACTTCCGTAATCAATATCACCATAATCACGCCCATTAAATTTAACATTATCTGAAATTAATTTTGCGTTAGTAAAAAAGACTGGACTGTGTGCCGAGTGTGAGTTTTTGTTTCACATTCGATCGTGAACGCGTTTGGCGTTTACTATGATTTTGTATGGGATTTGTACAGCGCCACCTAGCGATGCTCACGGGAGTGAGCCCAGCCCAGAGAGTAATCCCATACAAAATCTAGTAAACGCCAAACGCGTTCACGATCGAATGTGAAACAAAAAACTCACACTCGGCACACTGAACTGGTATTTAAAACTAAATTCTGTTAATTAAGATCCACAGTTTGATAGGTACTGCTCGTTGTTGTCCTGATTGTAAATAAATTGCAAGTCGGTTAAGCAGGCACACTGCTGTAATAGTATTTTAAAAGCTCAGTATTTACCTGAATACAGTCCAGCATAGCCTGAGGCAAGTATTCATCGACCGAGCCCATATCCTTGCTAAAGCGGTTCAAAATCCGTCCTGAAGGATGGCTGTGGAAGAAACTCATTGGTGCATTCGATACGCAGTCGAACATGTTATCGTGCAATCTGTAAACAACAAAATCTTTCTCAGGAGAGGTACGCCTTTAGTGATTAGTCTTGACTCTAGGCTTTATTGAAATGTTCCGGAATAACAGTTCTAAAGTCTTAAATATATGGGGGCGACTAAATTGGTCTGTTGCGTAGCAGTACGCCTCGACTTAGTAGTTAAGGAGCAATGTCTCTGTGCTCTGAATATCGCAGACGCTTCATAGACGCACTTCTAAATATAATTTTGCATTCTCAGGTAGTAACTATGACAACTGCTTCAGTATGATAATATCTTACTTTATCGAAGACTTCATGCAGAGCGAGAAGAAGATTATAGCTCTTATCAAAGCGACGAAGACCGTTGCAACGGTTAATATACCAAATATTAAGGCAAAATAATCTCGACTTAGTCCGTATTGTGACCAAAGAATGTAGTCCATCGTGGCATCGCCTGTTAGGTGATCTTCGGCGATACTCCTGAAAGAAGTATTTTAGTCTAGTTGATACTTTCTTTTTGTACGGAAAAGGAAGCTTTGTCTCAAGCCCCAATACTCTGCAATATTACTCCTACACATAAGCAGCTCTACACCACCGATCATCAATAGTTCAGGATTGCTACTCTTCTGCAACATTTTTGATAAATTCGGAAGCCGGCAAGTATTTGTTACTTTTCATGTAAATGATATTGACTACCTGCATGTCAATGTAGAGTTACCAAATGAGTGAATAAGGATATTTTATCACATACCAACGACTGATCCAATAATCACTAGCACTCGCGAAGAACTGCGCTAAAAGAAACATGAACACCACAAAAAGCACATAGCAGCATGGCGAGTCCGCTAAAAAGTACTTCTTGTATACAGATCCGTCCACCCTTCCTTCAGTTTGAGCTTCACCTATCTTTTTTTGGTCCTTTAATAGAAATTGTTAAATAGAAGTAGGTTAAGTATAGCAAGCTTTGAACATTCACAGCTCTTCTACACGTAAGGAAATTTTACTCTTTAGTGTTGTATTATATTTTCTTTATCATTAAAATTAATATTAACATCAACTGATCAAACAGCAAAGTGCTCTTTAGTATTTCCTATTACTTTTTAACCAACTTCTTGGATATACGCAGTGGAAGCATTTTTCTTGTCTTTTATTATCTAAATTCTTACTTTGATGTCAAACATAATGGACCATCGCGACCAAACTGAGGTAGTAGGGGCCAATGTGATTTTACTCAAACTGCCTGCTAGTTCCTCTGTTCGGGGCTCTTGCGGATGGTGTTGAATCGTTTGAATGATGGCCAGTTCTTTGCTCTGCATTTATAAATTTAGCAGTCTCAGTAAAATTTTAAAGGGAATATTACTTTTTTAATTGATGTTTCTTTATATAATGCTTATACTTAGATACTGTTTTATGCTTACGTCTAATTCATCAAACTTGCCCTGTGCAAGGACATTTCCATTGTTGAATATTATAATTTGATCCACTGACTTGATAAATTGGAGTTGATGGGTTACAAGCACAACAGTCTTGTCTTTTAAATATCTGTTAACAGTTTTTAAATTAAGTTTCCCTATTTGATTAAATGAACATCTTATTTATGACGTGAATGAAGATCTCTAAACCACAGGCTAAACTACTAGTTTCCTCAACTTGAGCTTAGCAAAAAGCTAACTAACAAATACATATAAAATTATAAAATGGTGGTTACTTTTTAATGCAGTTTTCAAATATGTGCTTTGCAACATGCGTATCGACTGCCGATAGTGGGTCATCCAATAAATAAATGTCAGCCTGAAATATTGAAATTGTAACTACTCTAAGCGTGTGTAAGGGCAAATAGAAACACAAGGATGAGTAATGGATTCTATTCTATTTTAACATCTATTCCTATATTATAATATTTACTTACGTCTTTGTAAATAGCTCTTGCTAGATTTATTCGAGCTCTCTGACCTCCGCTTAGGGATACTCCTCTCTCCCCGATAATAGTTTTGTCTCCATGCGGGAACATGGATATGTCTCTCTCGAGTGCGCACACCTTGCAAACTTCCATGTATCTGGCTTTGTCGAATGACTTGCCGAACAATATGTTTTGACGTACAGATCCTGTAATATGAAGTTGCTTTACGGCAAGCAAAAAAGAATACGAAATTTCAAAAGTCCCCTAGAAATTTTCAGAAAGTATTAGGAAAGGCAGGTGTTGTCTTATTTTCTTTTGTGATATTTTATGCTGCTTTCAACATTGGCATAGCTAAACAAAAGTTACCAACAAAAAGCCAAGGATCTTGACTGGCGTAGCTGACGGTTCCCAAAACTTCAATACTTCCCTTCAAGCATGGCAATTCTTTGAGCATCATGTGCAACAATGTAGACTTTCCTGATCCGACAGCTCCAATGACAATCGTAAGGGATTTTTGATAAATCTGGGTGAATATAATCAGTATTAATCTAAACTCTATTACGTATTATATAATAGGTATAAATTATGTTGAAATAAAATATTATGTATATGAGTATTCAGCAATTTATTGTTAAATTCTTACGTTCAATGTTACATTGGCTACATCATCCTTCGATGATGATTTCAACCACCGACTGCTTGCATTTTCCAGCTTTGTTGCGATGTCCTTTTGTTCAGTTTCTAAAAATATTATCAGCTACCTCATTATGGTGCTCGCATTGAAAACTTGCCTTGTTTTATGATTTTTAGGTCAGTAAAATTCAATATTTTTTAGAGTCTTCCCAAAAACTATTAGTGTTAAATTAAAGTAAGAAAATACAGCAATAGCTGTTGTCTACCTTCTTCTTCCGGCTTAGATTTTGAAGTGCTTGCTTTTTGCGTGTGTCCCAATATTGGATTTTCTAAAATAAATATAAGAATTGAATTATGGTCGATGCAGGATTGTGACACCAGTTGTAGCCACAGTCTCAAAGCAAAAATCAGACTTGTTTCTTACCTGAAATGGTTACTCGTTTTTTCGGCCGTTTTGTTTTGGATTTCATGTGGAGTATCGTCGAATCCTTGCGGTAAGGTAGGAGACACTCCTCGGTAATTAGAAAATCTCTGATTCTCTGAACAGCTACGTCTAATTCTGCAATCTGAAGTAACAAATTAAAACCTAAACGTTATAAAAGGAATAGGCACGTAGAAGATATTTAAAACAATGATCCGGGCATGGTTGGGTCTATGATTCGTGGAAACATCTTTAGCAATTTGTGTATGACACGTGTTGTAATATTTAGTATTCACATGTCTATAGAAATAGGTAATACATTGTTTTGAATTATTTTGCGTACCAACAATATTAGTTGGTAGCTTTTTTTTTACCAATAGGGAGCAGGAACTCAATTAGACAATACCATAACTGACTACATACTTTCTATTCTAATTTCTAGTATTTAGTTACTAACGCCTCTAGTACATCGACGCTGCGAACTGCGAAACAGCGTCGAACCGAACGCGAAAAATCTGCAAAACAGGAATAGAGCGGGATGTAATATAAGCCATTGTCGTGTGGCGGGTGAGACAGTAAATCGGTTCGCCGCTGTTTCGCAGTTCGCAGCGTCGGTGTACTAACTACTAGAGGCGTTAACTATCAATAATTTTAAAATTAACTCTGCCTTTTGGAAGTTGGTTAAGAACAACAAACCTGTCCAACAGCTTGCGGGAAATACAACGTCATGGTTTGCTTGATGATGTTGTAGAAGCAGGTGAGAAAAAATACGCTCTCAACGGTTATTCTCTGCACGTACATAACGTATAGGAGAACAGTGATGAATATGCTGAACCGAGACGTAAACATTATGAACGACATTACTATCCCACGGATGTATGAAGTCAGCTTGATGTAGCGAATTTCCTCCCTAAAGTAAAAAGAGAAGATGAAAACAAGCCACCTTATTTTATATAGATTGCAGCATTACGTCGCTATCAAATGGACCGCCCCATTTTCGTCTTAGGAAAGTATGATAGAGATCTATGTCATACCTACTGCTTACTATACCTAGCTTGAGAGAACTCTCTTGCCAACTGCTGTCTGTGACTTACCGTCTCACAGAGTCTATAATTTTTCGAAATGGCTGCTCCCACGTATACATCTTGATGACTTCTATACCCATAATTATTTCCTCCATCAATAGAACCCTTTCATCGGATTTCTGCGCTGTTTCCCTTCTAAAACACGCAGTCTTAAAACCCAGATATGCTAAAATAGCTCCATTTTTGTCAAAATCTCATTCATACGTTTTTTAAGTCAATAAATAATTAAGAATTTACTTACTTTGAAAGGGCATTACGATTAAAATCATACAAACTCCATATACTGCTGGCATACCCAATTCCCTATATATGTAAAACGTCACTATCTGAAAAAATACCCTCATTATTGAAGGTTGTATATTGATGGCATTTCATTAGGTAAAATGATACACACCAGGGTTTCGATAGGCCCTATCCAGAGATAATGTATGAATAATGGACCCGTATCGAAACGGTTAACATCATTTGCCAAGAGATTTACAACCGATCCACCTCGTGTTTCCGACATTGCTCGAAGATTCACTCTTAGTGTCTAGAAATAATTATAAAATGTATCTTCCCCAAATTACTTTTTAATATCATAATTTTCTCTTAATATCGTGGGGCTGTCCATACCTTCCTATAAATAAGACTGCATATTCCCACACGCATCTTCATGCCTATATGCATCGCACCCATCATGAAAGGATGTTGAACCATCACATTGACCATGCTGCAGAATACCACTCCTAGAGAGAAGAAAACGGCTTCCCCCCAAGATATGGGGCTTGAGTCCTGTGTTTCATCGTAATATTTATAGAGCCGATTTAGATATGAATGGGAAACCCTAAAAAGAATTTCTAGAAAATAAACCGTTTCATGAAAGACAATAAGTCGTAAGACCTCCTAAATAAATACATACGTCCGGTTAAAAAGTTCTTGTGTCGGGCTGTAGTAGCGGAGTAAAAGACCCAAAAATAGTGGTTGCTGCAAACTAAAATGTAAAACTGAAGCTTAGGTTTTCAATAACATGCGTAACTACGCACTATCCGCACACTGTTTTCAATACAAAGGCTTAAGGTTTAGACTAGTACCGAATAATGAATTCCATAGCTGCCAAAATCAGCCCATAAAGCATTAGCTCAGGACCGAAAACTTTGCACAGCACTTTTCTTAAATTTGGCTTACTGTTTATATTATGAGAACTATTTTCAACTTCTTCTTTCCATGCATTTTCCATCGCATCGCCTGTGATGTGAGAATTTTAATGTAATAGGTAATTAATTAAATCATTTTTTTCTTAATTTAAAAAAAGTACCTATCTGTATTCTGTATCGAAATCTCTTACCGAGAACATCAGACCTATGCTCTGGTAGGGGAGCATAAAGATCTTCTTCTTTGATATCTCGACTGTATCCCATTATAAAGGTTTCCAGCGTCCATCTGCAGAAATTGGTTGCAAAATAGGTACAAGTAATAATTTAATAGTTAGAAAAAATCGCAATCACTGGTGCCAAGTCACGTAAATATACTTCAGAAATTTAGATAACTGCTAACTGATGTAATATTTGTAACACAAGATTAGTTGAGAGCAAGACTTATTATAAAACAAGCAACGCAATCTACATTTCTCAATCAAGAGGTAAACTTATTAAAAGCAGCATGACTGTATCACTACGTCGACTAAACTTAATGTATCTTTCCTAAGATTCTGTTCATACCCAAACGTTAGTGCTGAAAATAGGTTTGCTTTGAACCTTGGGTTCATTTTTCTGCGTTGCTTGGGATCTGTATCCATGTTGTTTAAATTAACAAACGCTATTAATAATTCCTTTATGCAAAAAACGTCAGACAACTTACCTGATCTGATCCTAATCTATAGGGCCGCGATTAGACATTCACAATTATTTTTTAATAAATATTCAGAATAGGTAGGAAGTGTTTTCGAATATCAAATCTTTAAACTGCATAAAATATCTTAATTCCGATAAGAAACTGAAGCTACGTGACGTTTATAAAATAGGTCTATATGAAATCTCGCCTAGTTACTTTACGCAACTCAAACCCATCAATACAAACATTCTGTAGAAGAATTCCTAATAATTGCATCTTGTGCAATACTTAGAAATGAACTCATATATATTAGAAATTTCCATTTAAATGGAATAAGTTTTAGGAAGATGGCCTATACGAGTCTTGTGTATATATTTGTTACCGTTGCAATAACAAACGTAAGTAACTAGTTCCCTAGAATTATAGTAATTTGTAACACAAAATGTAATACCAGTAATACTGTTATCAGTTATACTAAGAACTAGTTAGCCCCCGCGTATATGAATCAATTCATTTCTTGTAAAATATAATTTTCTAATTAACCACTATCAATTTCTCAATATTGCTAATGCTAACGACAATTTCGTCAAGGATTTTATATTTTTAGTACTTAAACTTGCTGTATACAGGAATTTTTCTGCGAGTTCATTTGGTCCCTTATTTGCTGCCAAAAAGCTTAAAGACTTGTGCTTTGTAACTAAAAAGTTCTTCCAGATTTGCACAGTTGTTAATCAACTAAACTAGTTTTTTGCATAAAGATATTGTATGTTATTTACAATAATTTTGTATCTTCTATTATAAAATTATTTTTACGTTCATAACGATAAAAATTTCTTCCAGGTCGTCGAAGCACAGTTTTATAATGGCGGAAGATTAAGGCCATTTGGTTCACCCAGTTCAGTGGACTTCAGGTCTAGTTATAGAGAGCCGCCGCCGAAAGACTCGAGCTACAGTTGCGATGATCTATATGCTTTATTGAACCTTGCTCGAGCCTTGGAGGAAAGAACATCGAAAACAGTCACTTCAACATCCTATCCTGATGAAATTATTATGAATCTAGTCAACGCTTTAGTCTACACCGCAACGCAAGCTACGCAAGCGCGATGTCCAGAGCCTATACCTCCAATACCTCCAATTCCTTACATCCTTACTCATGAATTACCTTCTAAATCATCTAATGATTTATCTAATACCACAACAGACGTGCCGATCAATAATTTGCCGCCAGCTATCCAATCTGTAGTCCAACAACCAATAGATATTCAGCCATTTATACCACAACCTATAATAAATCAGCCGTCAAGTAACTTCCGGCCACTATGTGATCAGCAAATTTTACAATCATTAAAGGACCCATGTGACTCTATTACTTACGAAGAACCTATAAATAATGTACAACCTATAAGTGAAACAGCGAATCCAACTTCAAAGAATAGGCCCAGTAAATCAAAACGACCAAAAAAGAAGAATAAAAACAAAGCATCGAAAACGAATATTGATTCAACTTTCAAAGGCACAGTGACTCCCGACAACGACAAACCTAACTCTGCTGCTACCATAGCTACTGCTAGCTCAAATACTCTAAGTAACACTGGTTCTACCACAGTTGCTACTGCAGAAGCAACTGCCACTACTCAGGCTCCTACTAAGAATAGTCCACTATCAAAAGGTACATCAACTGCCTCCGCTGCAGTAACATCTACAACAAATGCTCCTACCAAACCTAAACCTTCAACTGTAGCTCCTACCTCTACTACTTCTTCCAGGCCCCTCCCTGATACGACCGACTCTGTTCCCACTAAGAATTCGACTCCTAAGTCTTCAACGGCACAATCCACCACTCAACATACCACGAGTACTTCTAAAGCCTCTTCCAAAACCAATTCTGGTACAACAGCTCCTACCAAAACTTCCTCTAAATCTACTCCGGCATCTACTAGCCCTCCCCAATCAAATCCTACTACAACTCCGAAATCTACACAATCCACCACGAGCCCTACCAAAACTGCCACAGGTTCGTCTAAATCTACTCCTGCAGCTCCTGCTATTGATCCAGCTAAGGTAACTTCTACTCCGACCGCTTCTAAATCCAAACCAGTTACTACACCAAGCACCGGTCCTCCTACGAAATCACCGACTAAATCTTCACCTACGCAATCTACTCCTAATATACCTGACCCTGCAACAACTGGATTTAAAATTCCCGTAAGTACGCCTTCAAGTGATGGAAGTAGTATTATTGGAATAGATTTGGATGGTTCTGGTCTCCTAGGTGTTGATATTGGAGGAGGTTCGCTAATAACAGTTGATGTTGGAGGTAGTTCCTCTGAGGAAAATACCAATAGTAATGATGGCCTCTTAAACATTACCATTGGTGGTAATGGTGTTATCGGACTGGATGTAGGAGTCAGTAGCAGTAGCTCTTCTGAAAGTGAAAGCGAAAGCAGTGAAAATAATGGTTCTTTATTAAGTATTAGTGTGGGATAGCGACTACCTTGTTGTTATATTTCGGAAAATGATGCCTGGAAGTCCTTAAAAGCCGTACTAGTATTTTAGGTCGGTGCATCTATAAGATATTATTACCAATATATTGGTAATAAAATCTTATCGATGATTATCGATCGATCTTATAAGATTAAAAGTTTTTTATCTAGCGTTTAGCTAGCGTGTAGTACTTGGTGTTATTGGACGAACCCTAGAACTGTTTTATACAATTTTTGGTACAATACTCAAAGTTATCATTATATATTTTTATTATGACTTTATTTATTTTATATTGTTATAAGTAATAATATTATAATTTACAAAATGTACTAGAAGCGAAATGTACTAGTTCTAGAAGCGAAGAACATAATTGTATTTATTGTTAATTTGAAATAAACCTTATTTTAAACTATACCTCTTATTTTTTTTTAACTGGTACTTACAATTATTATTAAATAAATGATAATTATGAGAATATATATTAGTAGGCAGTTAATAAGAAATTACACGAAAATGAGTATTATTTGCGTTCAATTTCTAATAATAACATCATACAAATAAGAACGTTACGATGGTATTACTTTGCTTATAAGGAACTAAGTGATAAAAAAAAATAATGTCTCTTTGACAAAAGCGACAGTTAACTGACACTTCGGGAGTTTTGCCGGGAATCAAATGTACCTAACACCGAATGTGAAATAGTGATGTTGTGTTTTTGTATTATTTTCCTAAAATTGTGTTAACTGGGTTTTTAATGTGTAATATTTGTAGTATATTAACCATTAGATATTCGTTAACCTCTCGTCTGTCAAGCGCCCAAAATGGGCGTCTTAATACAACCTAATATAAATAAACAATATAGAAAATAATAGTACAGGGTCACGGGTGGAACGGCAACGGCGTAAAGCCATAATGCCATAATACTTGCACGTTTTTGTTGTATAATTTAAAAAAAGAGGAAGAAGGAGTTGCCGCGGAATTTTAAAATTTGAATGAAAAATAGAATAAGAATATAAGAGAATTTTTCCGAGCTCCGCGCGTTTTACTTTGTTCGCATTAGCTTTATTTAATTTTATGAGTTTAATATTAACATTTTTATTTGATTGTTTTAATTCAGTATTTCTTTTCATGTGTTTTACTCAATATACAAAATTGACTTTACGCGAGTGTGTTTAAATTTGTCCGCCACCCGTGTACAGACACAAGCACTGAATTAATTTACAATAAATGGCGTCCCAACTTTAGGCCCGAATCCTAGCCGAAGTTTTGTATATAATTGTAAATATGCCGAAAACTCGTGGAAGACAATCGCTCGATTCCTCTATGGGTGATTCCCATATCACCATGTCCAGTGAAAATTTTGCCGCGCTGTTAGAGACTATTCAAAAATCTAGCTCGGAGATGTGCGAACGTGTCTTGGAGCGATTCGCTGCTCCAGCTCCTCAAGCTGCTCATTCACCGACGCCAACGTCGAGCGCAGCTGAGTCGACACGAAACTTCCTACAATGTACAGCAAGGTTCTCCGGTACTGAAAACGTAGAAACTTTCATTGATGCACTCGAAGCCTATAAGGAATGTACTAGCATGACTGACTCGATCGCTATTAAAGGTATGTCAATGCTCTTTACTAATGAAGCGGCGACTTGGTGGCAAAGCATTCGTGCCGAAGTCACTTCATGGAGACAAGTCATCGAGTACTTACGAGATGCCTACGGAGACCGTCGCCCAGAATATAAAATATACAGGGAGCTCTTCCAGCATGAACAAAGTGAGAAGGAGCGTACGGATATATTTGTCTCAAAATGTAGAGCGCTCCTAGTTAGATTACCGCCAAACGATCTGACGGTCAAAGTCCAGATTGATATGGTTTACGGACTCTTAAATCATAAAATAAGAAAGCGATTACGCCGGGAAGACATAACAAGCTTCAAAGATTTGCTTCACAAAGCTCGCTTAGTAGAGGATTCATTGAAAGAGTCTGTAAAACAACATAGTACTACCAAAAAGGTTTCATTCATAAATACAAACGAAAAACAAAATGTTCCACATTTGAATATGCCGCGCTTGCAAAGTGCAGGCATAGGTGGTCGTCATGGAGACGAGGGTGGCCAGCGTCGCGCCACCCCACCGGGGCCTCTTCACGCCGGTCGCGCGCAAAGTCCCGTCGTTCCCGCCTTCACGCAGCCTAAGGAGCAGCGCACACCACCGGCGAAACAGTTGCGACCTTTTTTGTGTTTACTGCAAAAACTACGGACACCAACGCGATCAGTGCCGTAAGTTGATATATAAAGGTGAGTCCACAGACATTCCAAATAAGCCTGTTTCGTGTTACAAATGTGGTTCTGTGAATACATCGCGAGATAAATGCATTAAATGCAATAGTGAACTAACATTTTGTAGTATAACAACCGAAAATGGTGTATATAGTGTAAATAATTCTAATTTTCAAAGTGTAAATAGTAAAATTAAGGATTGCAAAATTTGTAAATATTGTAGTTTATGAAAATCTAACTCTGCACATAATTGTACAATTTCTTTAGTGTGCGAGTGCCCTAATAATAAATTGTACAGTCAACAACATAAAATATTCGACTCAATGTACAGTCGACAACCTAGTCTCGATTACGATTCTAGTTTGTTTATAGAAAATAAAAATTTATTTTTAAATATTAATAATATTTCAAAAGGTGATTCTAATGTCAAAGTTTTAGAAGATAAGGATGATTTTTGTGCCGCAACAGTGAAGTGTACGGAGCAAGCGTATGCCGCAGCCGGAGTCGATTTTGACCGAAATATTTTGCGGCCGATTTTTAATATTGAGATTTTTGTTCGCGGGGAACCGCACTAATCGACACCGGTGCCAAACATTGCATAGCGGGGCATACTTTACATCTCCTTCTTCGTCGCAAGGGTCATTCCATTTATTCAACGCGAAAAACAATAAAATTGGCAGACGGAGTAGTGAGAGAACTGGACGTTTTTTGTACGGAACTAGATGTACGTTTAAAGAATAAATTAATTAGAACTTCTTTTATTATACTGCCGGAAGCGCGCAACAATGAGACCTTGCTGGGTATGGACTTTTTGTTCCATAGTGGTGTCGTTTTGAATTTTCAACAGGAATGCTGGTATTTTTCAAATAATAGCGCTAACCAATATCCCATGGCTTATGAGCCTCTGTCGTCTCCAGCAGTGGCGTGTTCCTATACTGACGTGCTTCGGGAAGATGAAGGGACACAATTAGATCCACCTGACCGGGATCTGCTTGCGCAGACTTTGGTGGTCAATGCGGATATTTTCCAGCCAGGGGGAGAGCCAACTCCTTTCGCTGAGCACCACATTGATACAGGGGATCATTTGCCTATTTTTGTACCTCCATATCGAATGACTCCCGCAAAAAAGGAACTAATGCGGCAGGAAATCGATAAAATGTTAAAGGAGGAAATTATAGAGGAGTGTGAGTCGGCGTGGTGTTCGCCAGCTCTGCTTATTCCCAAACCCAATAGCACTATTCGATTCTGTGTCGATTACAGACGTTTAAACGCTGTCACCAAATCCGACCATTACCCCTTGCCGTTGATTGATGAATTATTACAGTCAACGAAAAGAGGTTGTTACATGAGCACACTCGATTTGCGATCAGGCTATTGGCAGGTTAGGGTTAATGAGCAGGATAGAGATAAAACTGCATTCATAAGTCCTCTAGGAACTTACCGATTCAAACGTATGCCGTTTGGCTTAAAGAACGCGCCAGCCACGTTCCAACGTTTAATAGATCGGTTGCGTTCTTGTTCATCCTTGGCAAATGTTACCCTCCTAGCATACTTAGATGATCTTTTGATAATATCTGAGGGTTTTCAGCAACACCTCCAAGATCTCCAAGCAGTATTTAATCGCTTGCGAGAGTTTAAGTTACGAGTTAATCGCGAGAAGTGCGTTTTTGCCAGAGAACGAGTAAAATATCTTGGCCACGTTATAACTCAACAGGGTGTGTCTCCTGACCCTGACAAGGTTCAAGCCGTTTTAGGAATGAAAGAACCTAATAACTTGAAACATCTGCGGACATTTTTACAAACCTGTTCTTGGTTTAGGAAGTTTATACCCAACTTCTCGTCCATAGCAGAACCGTTAACTAAGTTAACGAGAAAACAGCAAACTTGGACCTGGGGTTTCGCTCAATCTAATGCCTTCAAAGAGCTGAAACGTCTTCTCACCTCAGCACCAATCTTGATCCAAGCAGACTTCAATCAGCCATTCATACTGCGAACAGATGCCAGCAACTATGCCGTTGGAGCAGTTCTTCTCCAGGGGGAGGACAAATCTGAAAGGCCTATTGAATATGCAAGCCGTCTCCTGAATGCCGCTGAACGCAACTATTCAACCACAGAGCGAGAAGCTCTAGCAGTAGTGTGGGCAGTGGAGCGATTCAGGTGTTACTTGGACGGACATCCAGTAATTATAGGCAGCGATCATCAGCCACTTCGATGGCTGATGACTCTCAAGTCTCCAACGGGACGTTTAGTGAGATGGGCACTCAAGCTTCAATCATTTGACATTCAGTATCAGTACACGCCTGGAAAGGCAAATGTAGTTGCTGATACTCTGAGTAGACCCATGTGTTCCGAAGACACAGCAGATAGCTGTGGAGTTTGTGCAGTCATAGTTGACTTACCCACTAAAGGTCCTACTGAATTGAGACAGGAACAACTTACCGATCCCGAGGTCGAGAAAATTATAAAAGACATGGAAAGTCCAGATGAAGTGTCAGCCCGAAGGTGGTCAGAGCGAGGTTACCTGCTGTCACAAGGAGTACTTTACAGGTATAACCCCGATTCTGAAAGCGAAACTCCGCAATTGGTTATACCCAAGTCCATGCATCAGGAAATTCTTAAGGAATGTCATGATTCATCTCTTGCAGGACATCCTGGAATTGATCGTACTTACTTCAAAATAGCGCAATCCTATTATTTTCCTGGAATGCGAAAGATCATCATAGATTACGTGAAGTCATGTGTGGATTGTCAGCGGTACAAAGCTACTAATGACAAACCACCTGGTCTTTTACAAACGCCAGTTTTGCAGCAGCGCAATGAGGTACTTGCTATAGACCTTTTCGGACCATTGCCTGAAGGTGAAAATGGTGAGCGATGGATCCTACTGGTGGAAGACACTGCCACCAGATGGGTTGAGCTGATTTCACTTCAAGAAGCGACTGCAGAAGCCTGCGCCCGTCTTCTTACTGAGGAATACTTTCTCAGATACGGTTTCCCACGCAGGGTTATATCTGATAACGGCGTTCAGTTTGTCGGAGCAGTCATGCAACAATGCATGTTTATTTTAGATGCTAAGCAAAATTTTATTCCTTTATATCATCCCGAAGCCAATCCTGCAGAAAGAAAAAATCGGGATCTCAAGGTCCAACTGGCACAGCTAGTTGAAAACGAGCATACCTCGTGGCCGGAGAAGCTTCCAGTAATTCGTTTTGCATTAAATAGTGCTTTATGTAGAACCACAGGAGCTACACCGTCTTATTTGATGTTAGCCAGAGAAATGAGGTCTCCTACTGAAGCTCGTCATGACTTACGGGCCATCCTAGATAAAGAAAACTTTGTTCCTCAAATAACACCTTACCTACGGTCTTTTATAAGCTCGTTGACATCCGTCAGAGAGCGGGTAGAATCCCAACAGGACCAGGCTAAGCGTGTGGCTGATGAAGCACGCCGACCTAGCCCAAATTATCAGGTGGGAGACAAAGTTTTAGTGCGCTCCCATGTACTTAGCAAAAGCAGCCAAGGTCGAACAGCCAAATTTGTTCTCAAAAGGGACGGGCCTTATTTAATTACTAAGATATGTAGTCCAACTACATATTTCATCTCCCCAGTTGAAAACCCTGCTGACTCTTTAGGTAAATACCATGCCTGGGACCTAACTCTTTTTATAGAAAACGTCAGTGAAGGAGAAATAGGGCCTGTACCTGAGCCAGTGGTGCCAAAACGGCATCGTGGACGACCAGCCAAGCTACCTAAGCCTAGACTAGTCCAGGAACGAGGGCGTACTCCGAGTCCTGAACTAGAGGGGGAGAATATAGAAAATAATAGTACAGGGTCACGGGTGGAACGGCAACGGCGTAAAGCCGTAATGCCACAATACTTGTGTGTTTAAATTTGTCCGCCACCCGTGTACAGACACAAGCACTGAATTAATTTACAATAACAATATAAGCCAGCTTATATTGTTTCTCTCCTTGTTACACTTCTTACAACGTAAACAATAAAACAGAGATGCAAATAAAAGTTGCCAACACATTAGTTTGAGCCGATATTTCAAGTTTAAACAGAAAACATTTTTTGTGATGATTTCAAGAGTGATCCACTTGGCGCTCATATCTAACCTACTGCGTAATAATGTATGAAGGAGTGTTATTTTCTCAGTGTGTTTTGTTTATAAAATACCAAATAAATATAAATAAGTCATTTACACGGTTTTATTTATAATTATAACCTTTAAATACAATAAATCGTGGCAAAAGTAACTATTTCTACTTTGACCACCGATTTAGTATTTTGTTTCAAATATAAAACTATGTGTATTTACGCCACTAATAGCTTATTTATCAAAAATTTCATGGTAATTTCTTTAGATATATTCAGTTTAATGAGAGTGGTTTGACAGTTCGTGACAGATGAACGGTTATCGTGCACAAGTGTAGGAAAGTGATGCAATATCCAGAAACGTGCTATTTTGTGTTCCCTCCAAAACTCTATCGAAAGTTTCCGTAAAGCGTCTACCACTTTACTGAATCGACCGACTTGACTTCCTGACTGTATTGACTTTTACTTAGACTTTGACTAGACTTTAGACCTGACAATATAGAAAAACGATACTGGAAATTGTATTATAAAATATTGTTTTCCCGCCCACTGGTCATGGTCATATAGCCGAAGTGCCATAATAAGAAAGAAAAACTGACACTTCACACTTGACAGTCAATTGACAGTTGACATCATATAACCTCATTGGTTGACATTGTTGTTCGTTGCAAAAAACGTGTTTGTGGTTTAAAAATCGCTGTTATTTATCACAGATTAGTTAATTATTCGATAGACGATATAGTAATTTGAAAGTTTTCTAACTGTATTAGTTGTGTTTATTTGTGCTTTCATGTGTTAAAATAGTTAAATTAAGTATAATTACAAAAGAACTCATGTAAAAATGACATTAGACAATGTCGCTTGTAAAACAAATGAATTCCAACAGCGCCGAAAACTGCGACTTCAACAGGTTTATTGTTTTTTATTATTACTGCCATACTCTCTTTAGTTGTAAACATGAAAGTTATACATAAATAATATGCAATTTGTTCGCCTTAGGTTCGAGAACAGTCGAAGGATATTGCTAAGAAAATAAGACATCGCGCTAAAGTAGAGAAATTACGGCATGCATTGAACGTCGACAGTAAAAAAGAAAAGGAATATTTTGAATGCCAAGAGAAGTTTGTTAAACGCTTACAGCAAATATATTCTGAAAATTTGAGAAATGTAGGAAAAGCCCATGCCGAGATTTTGGAAAATAAAGAAGGTAAAATTTTAACATTTTTACTTACTGATGCATTTAGTACTTATAAATAATGTATTTACAAAGATTAAAAAATGATATTATCCTATATGAGGAGCTGGCGAACAAAACCGGTCAAGTCCACCAAAGTGCGAAAGTATTTTTTTTTCGAATTGTCTTCTCTTGACCCATCTGCGTCAATCCCTGTTGATATTTTCAATCAAAACCGGCTGTAAGTAGGCTTAAAAAGGCTTTAAAAGTCTATTTTCAAAGTTCAATACCTATGCAATACAAAGATTAAAAAAAAAACCATTTCCATTCTAAAACGGACTTGTCCAATAGGGTACTCATTTCTTGAACACATTTTTAATCCAAACCAGATAATGTCAGATAAGAAACAACACAAAGTAAAAAATATTTATTTTATTGCAAGACTGGTATTGATTTTTTATAAGTTAATGCCATTTTTACGTCATTTAATTTTCGGGCCTTCAAAGACCCCAGGTGACCAACGGCTATATTTTAAAAGCCTACCAACTGAGGGTTAATTAGTAAATTGTATACTGGTATACTGGCACTAAAACCCAGGTAGGTGGGACCAACCATAGTCTGTGTTCTAATGAACTCTTTCTATTTTGTCTGAGAATTCAAAATGCTATTTTATTTTTAGCTGGTATAGAAAAGACAGATTTATCAAAATTACGAGGTAAGGAAGCTGCTGCGGAGCTAAAAAGAAGAAAGCAAGAAAAATTGGATGAACAGAAAAAATTATTAGATAGAAAACTGAAGGCTAGGTATGTTACATTTTTAAAATTTTTTTTATTTTAAATTGTGCCTTATTTTATAACAACTTTAAAAATATAAACAATTTACTTTAACAGAGAAGTAGCAAATGAATTAAGCAGAGAGAAATCATCAACCGTAATACAAAAATTAAGTAAAGAGTCAAACAAAATATCTGAAGAACAACCAAATAAAGATAGTCAAGGCGTAACTGAACAAGCTCCCGATAATGTCCATGATGAATGTGATATAGCAACAAATGACATTGGCGTACAATGGGAATCACCCAAACTAGCATCATCACAACCAGATGAAACTGCCCAAACAAATATTAACACTGACAAAAATAAAAGAACAAACTTATTTGCTCTTAGTGATGAAATGATGCTTAATATGAACGAAGAATTGGCTAAAAGTTCAGATAGACCTGCAGTTAAGCCATCATTGACTATTATATCGGAGTACCTACAGAATAGAAATTTACGTTTACGTGAAACTGAACCGATAAAAAGGAAACCAGCTGAAGATTTACAGAGTATAAAGCAGACAATTTTACAAACAAGGGCACCGAAAGCTGATGGTAGTATTGTTGATAGTGTGCATGTGCTTGATGATAAAGTCCTACCTGTCCCTTCCTGGCACTCTGACAATAATATTAAACCTAATATCCCAATAAACAAACTGTGTCAACCTCTACAGTTAGATAGAGCATGTCAACCAAGCTCTAGTCGCAAACACTGTAAAACAGGTTACAAATAATTTTTTTTATTTACTCAGGGCTGATTTTTCAATCGTCAGATAAATTTTATCTCTGGAATAAATTTGGCGTTTTAAAAGATTTTATATGAAAAAAATGTCAAAGTGTCATATTTATTCTTTAGGTAAAAGTTATCTGACGATTGAAAAATCAGCCCTTAATAAAATTGTCTGTCAGTCAAAAATAGGCATTTAACCTTTAACGTCACGGGCGGGGTCTACGCAGACCCCACGCGCTGTTTTTTGACGGTATTTTTTTAAATTGGCAAGTTACGATGGCACGTTTTCGGCTAATCTCAATGCAACGCGAGGTCTTTCAGTGAGTAAAAGTCCGTCGCTCCTCTGCTAAGTGAAGTTACATTTTTGCTTATGTGGGGATACCTGCAGACCCCACCCGTGATTTAACGTTTATACTTTTTTCACATTGGTTATGTGTTTATTTGTTTGTTTTTTTTGAATTGGCTATGTATAAATGGAAAAAATTATTGCCGAATAATAGAAAATCAAATTGCACAAAACATATACAATTTTAATGACTCTGAAAGTTTTTGGAAACATTTGGGAAGAGTTAGAGGTAGCTAGACCTAGTGCATCAAAAATGAAGCGAAGATGCTATTATTATCCCAGAACTAATTACTTTTGTCCGTAAGCCTTGCTATAAAACTATTTGCAAGCCTCATTCAATAAAATTATTTATTATTTACCTTGCCTACTCAAGGAATAATTTTAGTTAATGGTAGTACTTTTCAAGGATTTTTAATTTTTTTTCTGTAATGTTTAGTGTTAATTTTTCTTTTGATTACTTATTTCTAAGTCTTATTTTATTAGAAAAAAATAATAAGTTAGTCAGAAGTAGACACATTTGTTGAATTTTGGTACAGTAAACATGTGCCCTAAAAATTCTATGCACGAGATTGGTTAGTTCATAAAAATGTTCTTTACTGTCTAAATAATGGTTAGTTCATTATTTATAAATGCTTTTCATAAATAAAATAATATCCTTTCTTATAATACAAAACGGGTTTTAAAAATTATCAAACAATTCTGAATTTATAAGTATATTTATATTGGGGATACTTCTAGACCCCTCGCGTGACTGAACGTTACCCAAAACAACGCGTGTACTTAAAGGTTAATCTAGCTGCCTATTTTTGTCAGTCAGGTAATATTTAAAGTAATTAATAAACAGCATTGAATCTAAATTTTTTGTAATTCTGCTGCTTCTGCTTTTTAATCCATCTCTATAGCAGCATTTGGTATTATCATTAATTAAATAATGATTACAGGAAACAAGCAAAGGTCCTTCTGTTCAACATCTCATGATACAGCCAGTAAAAAGAGCCTAGTGACTGTTTATGATCATATAACGAAGGATTCACGGTGCATGCCATGTGGAGACAGTGGTTTTGTGCATAGAGAGGAACACACAGAGGACGACGCGTATTCTAATGCATATAAAGAATCAACTGCTGATAACGACCAACAACAAGAGTTGTTAAATAAACAACAAAAAGATATGAGGGGAAAAATTGCAATGCACAGACAGAATGTTGATAAGGAGTACAGAGAAACATTGTCCTTTCTAAATACTCTTCAAAAGGATGTCACAGCTACATCTATGGTAAGATTTTTTTTTATTTCATATTTTATAATACTTATTCTATTGTGTTATGATAGTTATGTTTGGCAAACATATTACTTTTGTTCAATGTGTTTTGGAGACTATCCTATTTTGCAAATAAAATTAACATTGAAATTGTTATAGAGTTCTGCACATTACATCACTGAAGACCAACAGCAAAGGCAAAGGGATCTTCACCAAAAGAAACTTGAAGAAGAATATAAGAAAGTGCAAAAGGAAAATTGTAAACATGGTTGTAAAGTAAGTAAAACGTTTTTCTCACCTCCGGGCGGAAAACGTCAACTTTCTTCCCGCTGCGCTTACCGATGTTGCCGGCTTTGCCTCAGGCCAACAATTACATGTGATCTGAGACATTTCTTATTTTCCTGCCCTAGGTGCGTAATGTACTATTTTCAAACTTAAATTAAATTTTATAATGACTTTTTTGTAATATAAAATTTTCCTTGCAGCATTCCAGGAAAAGGGTTGTAATGTCAGGCAGAAATGTTTCAAGGTCTCCGAGCAACATTGAAAATGACAAGTTCCAGTATTCCTGGATGCCGGTACCCGAAAGTGATGGCAATCTAGCCATTCATACATTACCTGTGAAGGAAAAGGGTAATACTGTTAAGTTCAGTCAAGCTAACAGTTACCACGAGTACCGGTCACGACACAAACACACACCACCAACAAAAGATGTTGGTGATAAACCCAAGAGATTAGTAGAAACTGTTGTAGTGGAAGAAAATGAGTCCAGCGACTGTAATTCGTCCGCAGCATCTGAAACTAGTTCCGTCCAAGATTTGAATTTAGAAAAAGATGATAAGGATAACAGAAGGTTATTGGATGCGGATCGGATTATAATATACAAGGTATTGAATTCGAAAAAAGATAAAAGTACCAAGGAGCGGAAGAATCAAGACAGTAAGACACCTGAATTTAAGAATAGGGCAACATCACTGAAAAATGCCTCAACTCAAAATGAAAAATCACATCAAATTGCTGAATCTATTCAAGAGAAGTCATCTCTTCAAGAAGGTAAATTAATATTATGTATTCATCTTAAATAATGTATTACTACTTCATAGTAGTAGTAGTAGTAATTTGTCTTGTTTGGCTATTATGGCTATTAAAATATTTTTTATTTTTCAGGACTTTACAAAGCAGTGAAAAATAATGGGTAAGTCCAAAGTTTGGTGTTATTTTTAGAACACAATGGACTTATTCTATATTTGAATTATTATTTGATCAGTTTAAATTAGAATATAATAAAATTTTTAGTCTCATGATTTATATTCTACAACTAATCAATAAATCTTCAGATTGGCATATAAAATCACAAGAGTCGGTTCTGGCGTTGAAATATCTCAAACGTCTGTAAAATGGAACTCTTGGTGGTAATTTCATTTGTATTACATTTCTATTAGCAACGAAAATTATATCAAACAGCAGCGGCAAAGTAGTGTTATCTATTATTTAAACACCCACATAGTTATATGCTAAGTAAATGGTTATCACTTAACAAGGCATTTCCGGAAATGTTGAAGAGTCAAGTTTTTTTTCTTTTTTTTCTGACTTATGCATTCATATATTTCAGGGACCATATTGAGGCTACTTGCGTCGCGGACCGCAACCAAGGGAATAAAGAAAATAATAATACATCAACATCTTGTAAATGCTGTAGTGATAAAAGTAAAGGTAAGAAAGCAATGATCATCACAAAATGTTTCAATATAATTATATGTAGTAATAATAAAACATAAAACGTACCAATTTTTGTACTTCACAGAAAACCCAGATGCTGATCAAGGCAAAGTTTCACAATCGTAAGTTTTATTTTTAAATTATAATAAATTATTGTGACACATGAAAATATATTTTTTAAACATCTGCTTTTTTTACTGATGGTAAAAAAGCAGATGTTTAAAAAATATATATGATAATCAAAATCACATTATTAATTACATACACATAAGATAATATGCAGATGAGACCTAATATAAGGGAGCAATGAACACAATATTATGTATAACTATGGGTCCACTATCAGACGCATATTTGCAAGGTTATGGCAAAGAGTTAAAAATAAATTAAACTGCAGTTAAATCCAAAAATTTTATTGATAAAATTATTTCATATTAAATTACAGGACTTCAAAGAAATGTGACCAATGCAGGAATCTTCTAAACCAGCCGTCCTCATCGGCGTTTAGGACGGCTAAAAACGCTACACCCGGTGATGGCTACATCAAGCTCATTGATGGAGTTAGCCAGGAGAATAGTAAATTCTATATTGGAGCTTCAGGTTTCTTGAAAGACAGTGATTATGAGGTTATTATACAACTAAGAAAGAAGGAGGGTGAAAACTTGGAGAAGAAAATAGTAACTGAAGGGCAATCCGTAGACTCTCCAATAGCTGAGGTGTCAGAAAATAATACAACAAAGGCGCAATCATTGCTGCTTGAAAAAGATGTCGCCACGTCCAACGATAGTGGTATATGCCAGGAGCAGGCTGAAGTTGCTGATGTAGAGACTCGAAATATTGACTGCAATAAGGACGTAAACTCGACTAACACTACAAATGATAAAGAACCTGCTAAAAGCGCGCCTAACAAACCAAATACTTGTGAAAAAGCTGTACATACATCATTCCAGAACTCCTTCGCCGTTCCCGAAAATGTTCCAAAAACTGACCCAACCGTCAAGGCAGCCACCTCCACATGCACACAGACAAACTTCAGTTCGCCGACCCCCAGACCGCAATTTATGCACATGAGTACTTCAACATCAACAGCGTACATGAGTCCACCCGACGTTATCATACCACGGTTGCTGGGACAAAATTATGATCCAACGACTGACCCGTACGATTCGTCAAATAGTATTAGCAATGGCCGGGAATCTAACGTACAGAGAAAATATTTTAAATGTAAAGGTAACAAACAAAAACATTGCAGCTGCGCCAAATGCGAACTGAAAATAAGATGTCCCAGTAAAAAGGGAGATTCTAGGAGAACTACAAGCGCTACTCCTCCCAACACTTGCAGAACTCTATACAGGTGTGATGAACAATCTCTCAAAACGTCTAAAACGCACTGTCATAAACATAAGAATCGCAACAATACAGAGAATAAAAAATTTAATAATAGAAAACGACCGACATCAAGTACTGCAGATAGTCTAAAAGCGGCAAACGTAATAAGTAAGTTTAATAGTCGATATCATACAAAGTTGACCAAATCGCAGATTGACCCTGTGGTTAAAAAGTATATAAACAAATTGCTTGATCTTAATCAAGAAGGCTTAAAAGCAATTGAAATTATTAATCAAGATTGCAGTGATGTCACGACCCCTAGCAATTCAGTAATAAATGTCCCGTCAAATGTTAATAAACTTAACCGTGTTGAAAACAAAATCTCACTTGAACAAATTAAAGAAGTTCTAAAAAACGAAATCATTAGTAGAAATCTTGAATCAACGAAAATTCATAGCGATAATAAACCCCAACCCGACACCGTTAAGCAAGTTACGAAAAAAGTCCCGCTAGCCGGTGGAAGAAAGCGTTTACACAAAGTTAAATCACTAAATATATCAAAGAAAGTTTTAAAAAATAATGCTGTTAATAAAAAGTCTACTTCACTGCGACTTGGTACAAATAGTGTTACATGTAGTAAAACCAGTACTGCCGCAGCTAGTAAACGTACTGATGGCGATGATACTGTCGATGATAGCCAGGTTTTAAAACCAAGAAAACAAAGTACTAGTTCGCCTGTCTCGAAAAGCGGTAGTAATAAATTAAATCGTAGTCAAAGTAGCATCAGAAAGGTTTATGACCAAATTGCAAACGTAAATAAAGTAATAGATAATGCTCTTCATAAACATTCATACCTAACTAAAAACCAGGTGAAAGCTCAATTTATTTCCTCAGATTCAGATACACACGACAGAGTTTTAAGCTATGTAAAGTCTTCCAAAAAGCCACATAAGTTACCTTCGAAAACGAATGACGGTATTGGGAGTGACATAGATTGCATGAAAATAGCTGAAGATAAAATACAAAATATTGAAAAACTAGCCGATCTTACGGAAAAGTGCACGAAACGCATATCCAATTTGGCCAAAGTGTTGGAAGAAGTGAGAAGGAATAAGTCTTTAGTTTATAGTCAAATTTCATCGACCGATGTTTCGTCTGGATCATCTGATAATAAGTCGGACACTAGTGTACATAAAGATCAAATATTTCTACCTAACTCTAAAGACAAGGAAATCGGTGACAACATAGTTAACAATTCTACTAATGCTAGTGGAAATGACGCATTTAAAAATGGAACATTTGGCTTTGTGCAACTTTTAAAAGATTTACCGAAACCGGATGCTTTAAAATCTACTAAAATTACAGGATCCGTGCATACTGATTCTTTAAAGGATTATTATTCTTCTAGTAACAGTGACTCTGCAAATGTAAAGTGCAGAACGAGGCCTCCGCCGGCCCTGACCCGTCACCTCAAACACGGACAAGAAGTGTTTCTTGCACCGCATGAATTGTCAACAGTAGTCGAAGTTGACTCTCCAATGAGTGTACAGATGAAAAGCCAATCTAAACCTAATGTTAGTACCCAGCCAACCACAGATGTTCCGGTTTCCGACTCATATTCTGAACTAAAAGTCGATAAAAACCAAAATATTATGCACAAAAGTAAAACGAATAGATCAAAAACCGAATCATCCGAAGATCCCAAATTACAAATGATGAATATGAAGCAATTTAATGACATTATGCTCAAACCGTTTGTAAGTTTACAAGAGTATGCAAAACAATATAATATAGAAAACTTAGAAGATGGATCTGTAATTGAGGAAGCATCAAAGGGTAAGACGGTACCTGAAGTTATAAGTAACTCGGAAAATAGCTTGCCTGATGTCATGACGGAGCTGTTAAAAAGAAATGTGATCAGTGAACCTTTTAAGTTCGACTCGTCGTCCAATAACAACTCCACCTCTCTATCTTCGGAATCGTCCACATCATTATTGGCATTAAATAAAGCTCAAAAGAATAAAATATTTTTAGAAGCGAAACTGAAACTTAAAAAAAGTTTAATGGATACTTCTGAAACAATGAGTACGTCGTCGAACCCAGACTTGGAAAACGCATTCCAGAAACTCGGCATAGGGTGGGCTTCGTCGACCCTAAAGAAAACAAAAGAAAGATTGGCGTTAACATCGTCATCGAGCACATCTAGCACCAGTTTGAGGAAGTTCAACATGAAAAGTTTTAACTTTGAACTCCCGACGTTGGGAACAGATTCAATATCCTCTATGATGAGCATTAAAGATGGCGATCAAAAGTCTTTAACAAAAGGCGAACAAAATCTCAGAAATGCCGACCAACAGACATCTCCCAAAAATTCCATGACGGTGAAAGAATTTCTAAAAAACGAATTAGCAAAGAAAATTACATTTGAAAATTCTAAAAGCCGAACAGCTGAAGAGTTTTTGTCTTTGTATGAAACTAAAATTCCTGAAGAAATGAAAAATACCAAGGCGAATGTTGAAGAGCATTCCGTAAGTACAAATAGTCCTAATAACCGAGCTCGCACCTCTACCCCTGTACGTAACGTCTTCAAATCGTCCACATACAAAACGAGCTCAAGTTCTAATACTTCTAACGGTTTGTTCAGTAACGCTGATGATTTATCTTCCGTTAAAGGAACATCGAACTCTTTACGAAATCATTCCACATCCGATAAGGAGGACCTGACCATTCCAAATTATAGCCTTAAATTGAAAAAAGGCTGTAACCTTAGTAAAAGTGACTAACAACTTTATATTTAAATTATTTATATATCGTGTCATGTTAATTGTTCATAATGAATTTTATACTTATGTGATATGTTTACGGTGTATTTTTTTATAGTTGACGCTACGAAATACATATTTTTAAAGAATTGCCATTGCTTTTTATTCTTAAATAAGTTAATAATAATAATTATAAGGGAAAAACCAGGGCATTTACCTAGTATTTACATAATTGAAGTAAGGCTCAACTCACACTAGGGCAGAGTCGAAGCGTCGTGACGAGTCACGTTTTTTGCCTACAGAATATTCATCTCGAAAGTTTCGAGATGAATATTCTGTAGGTAGTTTCGAGTCGAAACGAAAATGTGGGAACGGGCGTCGAGGCGCGCATTCGCTCATTGACTCTCATAATATTTTTATAGCAGAAATTTGTACTTAAGTAATATAACAATGGAGATAGAGATGTACATGCTTTGGCGAAAAACGTGACTGGTTTAAAAAAACGTATGGTAGTTATGATGACGCACAAGATTGCTCGCATTCGTAAGATACGGAAATGATGCGCGACAGCCGCATGTGTGATCAAATCCATCAGATCTTTCCCAAAGCATATGACTGATACGTCATATTGTCTGGCAAGGAGCCAGTAGACCAACACGTGTGAAGGTGAAAGCCATGAGTCAGATACCAGGTCGTTGCCATCGAAATACTATAATATGGAAGAGTAACCACGTAAAAAATGGTTCCACACATGGGCGTACCCAGGGGGGGGAGGGGGGTGGCAGCTGCCCCCCTGGATCATGTTGACGTCCCTACTAAGTATCTTATCTAGTACTTTAATCTATAAAAATTAAAAATTAAGAAAATGAATTTTTTCCATTTGTTTGCAATACAAAATTTTTACAACTAAAAATTATTAATTTTTTATTCTTTATAAACACCTAGCTTATAAAAAATCTGATTTGCCCCCCCCTGGCCCAGAACCTGGATACGCCCATGGTTCCACAAAAGCTCAAGTAACAGTTGGTTCTCATATTTGCATGCATGAAAATTGCATGACCAACCCAAATATAAGAACCAACTGTTACTTGAGCATTTGTGGAACCATTTTTTTTTAATTATTATTGAAACCAGGTTCATTTTATCTGTCCAATGTATGAGTTATTGTTCAATACTGTAATGTATTTCGATGGTCAGTACACATTACCGCGACCGCAACTGAACTGTTGTCATGACCATGTTAGACAAGGTTAAAGGGTATGGCATACAATTTCTGAGATAATAATTGGTAGTAAGACAGAGATTGGTGGTAAGAGTCAGAACATAGAATGAAGATAAAGGAAACAAAGAAATAATATGTATCCCACATATTTTAATTAATATTATTCACAATAACGAACATAATATGTAATACAATATTTTATCACAAAATAAGTAACCTTCAAGGTTGATTGATGGAATATTTTGAAAAATTTGAGTAAAAGGTAGGTATTTGCAGTAAATCACAGAACTTAATGTTACTTGCTAGACATTAAAATAAATACCTAGATCGTAAAATAAATACCTTAATGTACTAGTGCTGGAATAATATTCATAAAGTAGTTTAACAAACCCAGTAGACCTTTTTATTGACAATTTGGATATTCTTATCAACAAAATGTTATCCACAATTATTATTTGACTGCCAGATTGGAGATTCTGTTTTCTAATTTTGAGATTCTACTTTAAAAGAATTATACAACATTAAACATTTCTACTGAGTAGTACAATAAACAGAGTGAGGTTAGATTTTTAACAATACTGAAAAAAGCAGAAATTGCAACTACACAACAAAAAGTCATAATTAGCTAAGCACATATCTATTTATTCTTCCTTATTGACTGATTTGAATAAATATTTATTTGCTAGTTGATATCCTAAGCCTATAGTGAGTGCCGCTACAACTGTCCCCTGAGCGGCCACTCTAAGCTGCATGAGGTAGACGCTTGTACTCATTTTGCCTCTGTTCTTGTATTTGTATGCACCCAAGCCACAAACGCCAATAAGTCCGACTATACCTGAAGTTTAGAAAATGGATAAGGTCATTATTATAAATATATTGTTTTAATTAGCCCACGAGACGTTGTTATGAAAACAGTACCTACATAAAATGCAACTATAACGACGCATAAATTATAGAAAATATCATACCTATTATCATAAATGGTGAATCCTTGGACTTTCTTGCGAGCTTGTCGGCATGAGACTCGACATCATATTCGAATATTTTATCGCTCATTTTGAATTTTTATCTAAAAACAAAACAAATTTAATATTAAACACCTTGCTATCTTCTTTATTTATGAAATAAAATGAACAAAAATAATTTTTCGAATGATAATAATTATGTATGTACTGATACCAAAAAACATTTCATAGAACAATATCATTTAGAGACTTGTACATCATACAATTTTTTACAATTTCGCTTACCTTTTTGTATAAATTTATTCTAATTGTTTTATTATATAATATTTTATGGAAAATTCATAACATTGCATCATAAAATCTAACCTTGCTACAAATAACAAGTGTCAACTGTCGAGTTCTAATTTTTATCAATGTCTTCAATGACAATATTGGTCAAAATTGACATTGACGTAACTTTCAACTTTGACTTATAATCCTTTTTATACGAACAAGAACACAGCAGAATTATTTTCAGTCCCTAAAAGTATGGTAAATCAACCAGTGGTTGACAACTTACGTATATAGTATATTTTATTAATGGGCTAAAAAATATATTATATGCTGCATAAACATAAACTGACTACCTATCAGTTATAGCTTAATTTAATGCAGGCTGCTTAATAACTCGTCGCGTTGGCGTAACAGTGTACTGTACAGCTTGGCAAAGAAGAGTGTGGATTAAATGAGGGCGCTTTTCTTTAAATATAGGCAACACTACGCTTCGCTTTTGACACAATATATACTAGAGTTGACAAGTAATGTAGTGTTGTCATAAATAAAAACTCTTGGTTCCAGCTGTCACCGCATCAGACTCTTCTTTGCCAAGCTATACTATCGTTATAATAAATTAACAATTCAGATCATATTTTAGCCACTAACTTTAATTCCAAAATTATATGCTGCCTAATAAAAATTAGTACACATTCTAAAATTACTTTTGAATATATTTTATTTTATAAAACAACACTTAAACCAATACACATTTTTAAGATTATAATTCTAACCTCCTTACTAATGAAAATATTCAGATAACGATAACTAAACGAGGTACGCTTCTCTTTGTCTGTCATATTAAAAAACCACATAATAGACAAGGACAGCAGACCTTGAATTGGTGAGGTCGCCAATTTTTGCTGATTTGGTAAAAAAATTTCTCCGCCCTCGGTATTTTAAAAATTATTGTGTTTATCTTATGTTTGAAAACTGATTCTAACAAAGAAAATAAAGCACTCAAGAATGCATTAGAATTATTTCGGTTCAAATCATAGTCTAAAAATATATTTACAATTAAACATAAAAAAAGGTAAGAAAATAGCTTAAACTATGCTATCCGCCGTGGAAGAGGTGCACTTCAACTGTCGCTGTAGCAGTAAGTATGACAGATTTGAAGATAAATCGGATATTTTATGAATACTTATATAAATGGCTATTACCTCATCAAATTTTTATAGTATTTTAAGATTACTTTCTTTATAAACTTTTTAAAATCAAATGAATCGTTAGAAACATCAATTCTGCCCCACTTTTTAAACGTCACCAATAATACCCATTTATTATTATCGTTAAGTGTTAGGGAAGGTAAAATAGGAAGGTGGCAATGCTGAGTTTTTACGTACTTTATGAAAAATGTCGTAATATCCGCCATTTTTCGACAGTTCACATTTGAACCTCAGACGGGCTGTGTACACAGTTTTTTCAAAGGAAGTGTTTTTGTGACACAAATGTAAGTATTACTGTTTCACAAAAAAACTATCAATGCATCATGTGAGTAGTCAAAAGGGCCATGTTTGGGACTATAATACAAACCACATGTATTATTTACAGAGATAAGTTTGATTTTCTCAACGCTACGGTAGCGTAGAAATAAAAATTCGCTACTATTTTAGTATGTAGAGTAGCGTAGACACTTTTTCTTGTAGTCGAAGTATCTACGCTACCAACGCAATAATTCAGTGACAAATCAGCAAAAATTGGCGGCCTCACCCGAATATATACGCTGCCTAAATATCTTCTTAGTACGGGAGATAAACAATAATATTATAACATCAGTCGTCTTAAAATAGAATAATCTTATTGAGTTATAACTTAAAGATTACAGATATTTCAGATCATTTGTATTCGACAATAATACAGATTACAGAACACCTCTATGTTATTCGTTCCTTATGTTGTGCGAGATTGATTGAAAGTCAACTCAGCATTATTTATCATAAGCTTTTTTTTGTATATATTTTTAGATATATTTTTAAACTATTCCTGTAATAAATAAGATTATGTATAATCATATGTATTATTAAAAAATATAATTTTCGTGTTCAGACGACAGACTTACAGTTTGTAACGTTTTCTGATTATAATAATATAGCAAACAGTATAGAAGGAATGTATTGTTTAAATTAACATCCCCTTACTAACGAAGATATTTACAAGGCTGATCAAGATATTTATAATATTCAAGGTCTAGGGTCTTTGTCTGTCGTGTAATTTTTCCAATGTGCCAAGCAAAGACAAGCAGGCCTTATATATGTAGTTTGCTGTATAAATATTTTTGTTAGTAAGAAGAATAGAGCTTCAGTTTATCCTTAATATCATAAAATATTAAAAACATATGTTTTAAACTCGCATATCAAAATATACTAAGTATATCCTTACTTCTAAAAAATATAAGTAATATATGTAGCAAAAATATAACTTTGGCATAGGCCGCGCCAAAACTTTGATAAATGATCGCTCGTCAAATAAAAGAGGAGTCCAAATTTTTAGGTTTCACAGGTTATTTGTCAGAGTGCGAGTGTTTGATTGCGATGACACAGTTCAGTAAGTAACGTGTACTTAAACAAAAAAGCTACCAATAGTTTATAGTAGCTGTTGTACGTTATTACTTGATATTGTACACATGCGTCTCTTCAGTTTCTTGGTCAGGAATTTTAATGTTGTGGGCGGCCTATATACTAGCTTATAATATTAATATAATATTTATAATAAATTATAAATACATAATGTAGCCAAAAATGTTATGTTCTTACTTTCACCACCTTTACAATGTTCTAATATTCTATGAAATTTCCCTTCATGCATTTATAAGATTTTTTTCTAGATTTTAAGGCACCTGGCACTTACTACCCACTGTTGCATTTACTATACTGTTAGCGGGCCAGTTAAATGTAGTTGGGGCCTGAGACGAAGGGCGGGGGCAATCCCCCGCCGACCGCACCCCGCGTCTCGCACGCCTGCAGTGTAGTGCTGTGCGGAACTTGACAGCTATCATTCGTGTAGTGTTATCGCGTTACTATTTGTTGAAACAAAAAATATTGATAAATTTAATAAAATAAAGAATAAATTGTATAAAAGAGTTTCAACAATATTCAAGTTACAGCCGCGTGTAATTGTTGTTTATAATAATGACTGAAATGAGTCCATCAAGTTCTGTTAAAAAAAAAAAAAAAAATATTTGATTTTGAATTAATAAAAGGTGTGATAATTACTTTCTTGTTTTTTTTCGAAAATTATAATGTTAAACTGAAAGCGTATTTTGAAATGTATCGACATATCGACATTATTAATTCTATTTAGGTCACGGCACTACCGCATTCCTGAGCTCCGCGTTCAACTCGCGCGCTAACAGTACATACGTCATTAATAATTACCCTCAGTTTCAGCTTTACCTTACTCAGGTAAAAAAGCGAAGATAAGAAATGTAAGGGTTAAACAAATTTAATTTAAAGCATCTAATATTTTGTCGTCACCAACCGGGCAATCCTCAGAAAGTTGATTCTAAATTTTCTTTGATGACTGTTCATGATGAAAATCAAAAATATAATTATAGTAATAAACGTAGTTTAAAAAATATTAATATAGTAAACATTTTATTCGAAGAAACTTAGTCCGTGCTTGAGTATTCATATAAAAACGTACACTGTATATTGACGTTGTAAATTAATATGTTGGAAAAGTTGCTTAGCAGTCAAAAGCAAAATATATGATATTATAATATTTTTACATCGTATAAATTATACACACAGTATACTTTTTTCTCTTAGGGTTAAATATATTCAACATAGTAGTTTTACTTACTATGAGTAATATCTTCGGACCTCTGCTATTATGATATCGTAACTTGATTCGTCTATAATAATAAATTGTTTTGCCCTTCTACTAAAGTAATAAATATCACCTGTATAAATATCGAACCACAGTGCATGTATGTGTAAATCGTGTCTTTCTAATCGCTTCTTCAGCATTCCATAAGAAGCGATGTTTTGAAGCTGCTGTAAAGTGTTTACCTGAAATGAAATCATCTAGTTAAAACTTTATAGAAATTTAAAATGGATTAAAAAAAAATCCATTTTGATAAAACTATTTCTTACCCTTTTTTGCATACTAATAAAAATATTACACGCAGGCTTTCGCTAATCCATGAGAGTTGTGACTGTCTTTTTCTGATGCGTCGGTAAAGTCACATAACAGAGCTGAAGCTCTGGTTTCCTCCAAAAGCGGTGCCGTTTTTAAACGGACGCAATATGATGGCCGCAAAAAGACGGCCGTAGACACGTGGAATGTTCAAGAGTTCAACGGTCATATTTTTACGGTGAACAGATCACAATGTATGCGTCAACGGTATCTTATATCTTATATAGTATCTCATGAACCCGCACTTAAAATTTCATCATCCTCGCTGGTCCAGTTGACGAAACTCATTTTGAACAATAATACTTGCAATGTCCTTGAAAATGGCTTCACCGCTACGAAAAAAACGTTCACAGACCATTCGACACCGATATGACGGCCGTCATGCAAATGGCGGCACCGTTTTCTGTAATTACGGTATCAATTAGAGCTCGACAAGGCTTTAAATGAACGCGGCGAAAAAAGGAACTAACGCTGCCATCATATAAAAACGTCACTTTTGACAGTTCTCCTTTACCAGCAGCGCCCCGTTCACGTTCATTTAAAGCCTTGTAGCACTTTACCGTTCTCTAGGGAACCGCGCCATATTGCTTACATAGACAACGTTCTAGTGACGACATTCACCGCTGTAACACGGCCGCTACATGACGGCACCGCTTTTGGAGGAAACCAGAGCCTAACAGACAATGGCAACAACACAAAATTAGTGTAAGCCTGGAAAATATTTTAATAATAATGGAGAAAATATTTTATAAAAAATAAAATTGATGAATACCTGAGAAAGTTTGTCTTCTATACAAAATTTGTTTTCGGGGTCTATGTAGGCGACAAATTTTCGCTGAGGCGTCTCTGCAGTGAATAGCATTGGTTTAGAGAAATCTTGATTAGCAGCAAGAAACTTATCCAAACTTGTTTGCCCATGTGTACAAAGCCAAGATTTCAAGGGTGATATTCTACGCTGTTCCTGTAAAAACGTTTAATTCAAATTAATAAAATCATGTTATATGCAGGAGGCCAGGTGCATTATTAGTTCTACTACTGATGCGTAACG
This sequence comes from Cyaniris semiargus, assembly GCA_905187585.1. Taxonomy (NCBI): domain Eukaryota; kingdom Metazoa; phylum Arthropoda; class Insecta; order Lepidoptera; family Lycaenidae; genus Cyaniris; species Cyaniris semiargus. Next base: position 5,472,335 of record LR994554.1, on the reverse strand, counting down.
AACTCTTTTACTTACAATATTGGATTCTTCAGGACTTTTTAATTTATAAAGCAAATTCATAGCTTTACAATCGCTGTGTCCACATACTATTACATGTTTTATGTCATTAATAATACAGCTTAATTCTAGTCCAGCAGGTTCACAGCTAGTCATTTCATCGACAAAGTGTTCTGAGTGAGGTATCAAATTACCAGCATTCCTTACTGAAACACGCGTTGTAGAAGTTAAAAAAAAATACATATAATATATACAAATCCAAAGTCCAAACGTCGATTCAAGACAATACTTCATATTATAAAAATTAAAATGTAAAAAATATATGGAAAATTTGCATTGTGTCTATAGGTCTACCAGAATCTGATGGCAAAAAGTGAGAAAATAAATTGAATTAAATAATTATCAGGTCCTGATGATGATTTTTTCGAAACCGGTCGTGTATATAATAATTTTGTAATAAATCTATTAAAATAAAGTGGAATAAGTGCAAGGAAAGTGTATAATTATTTAATTGAACATGAATTTCCACCAAGAAGTGACAGTACATTCAATATCATAAAATAAATTGACTCTAGCAAATAGCAATACGGGGGTAAATGGAATAAAACATTTTGATCCTTTTTTTTTTTCTTATAGCGGCTGATTCTGTGTGTTAAACATGCAAATATAAAAATTTATCCAATGATCAAGGATATTTTACGAAAATCTGCTGTCAAAAATTGCCATCAGATTCTGGTAGACCTATAGTTAGTTTGATTTTAGTTCAGTAACATTTTACGTACCCACAAACATGTCACCGACGCTCGTTTCTGTAAATCTAGTCGGGATCATTCTGCTGTCCATACAAGTATAAAAAATCGCCTTAGGCTGTAAGAAGCAAATAAAGTACATAAGTAAGTTATAATCACTATTGTGAGATTAACTTACTATAAATACCCATAACCGGTGATTTCACCTGATTTTAAGTTGTGAATTTAAAAAAAAAATTATGATAATGTCATTATGACAGACATCACTTCATTTTTTGAATTTTGAGTTTTGACAATTCATACTTGTCAATGAATAAAAATAATAGGTATTTATTCGTTTTTCCTCGATAAATATTTGTTATAAAGTACGGATAAACTTTATAACTGAAACAACCAATACATTCACTACATAATAAGGTTAGTTTAAACTTACCACTGGATTATCTTTTACTTGTCCAAACTGTTTCACCATACTCGCACGGTCTAAAACTCGGTACCGCATTATTCCACGCAATATTCTGTCCATTTTGTAACGGTATACTTTATTTAACGAGCAACTGTTGACTTAGCAAGATACGGTGTAAATTAAAGTCTCGTACGTCTACGTTCATGCGTAAGGCAAGCGTAAGGTTGCCTTGTTTTGACATTTTCGACCTTCGTTGTCAAAGCTTATCGTAGGTATTTAAGCCCGTTAGAATTACTTAGTTATCGTTTAAGTAATAAACCATATAGTACAGTTAAAAAACATATCAATTGCTTAAAAAATATATCACAAAATTAATCTTAATATTGCTTCTTAACAGTGAATAGAGCAGTGTCATCATCACGTTAATCAACAAAATCTTGATGAATTAAAATCTTCTGAGATTGAATCAGTAGGTAATTCAATTGTATTTACATGTATATTTCAGATGAATCCCCCTGGTGATGTTGGTGATGGAATCCAAAAGTCAGATGCTCCCATTTTACCCCCAAATCATCGTTTTATGGAGCCGGAGAAAGTTGTTAAATCTGTAACTGATATGGCAATTTGGGAGAAGTCCGAGGCTTACATGGAATACACTGGTTTCATTTCTACTTTAAATGAGGCAGTGAAGGGGAAGCCAAATTCGGTAGACTGTAAAGTATCAGAAAGTGTGAAGAATATTGTTGGAATGTTGGAGAAAATCAATAATTTAATCGATGAGTGTCCGCCTATAGCTCAACCACAGAGGTTCGGTAATGCTGCCTTCAAGGATTGGCTCAATAAAATAAAGAATAACTCTAGTCAGTACCTACAGGAAGCTTTGGATCCAAAAATACATTTAGCTGTACCTGAGATTAAAATATACCTGGAGGAGAGTTTTGGTAATTCCACTAGAATTGACTATGGCACGGGCCATGAAATGTCATTTGTCATGTTCTTGTGCTGTCTCTACAAAATAGGTTGCCTCAAAGAGGAGGACAATGTAGCGACTGTAACTTTAATTTTCAATAAATATCTAGAAATTTCTAGAAGACTGCAGCAGACCTACAGAATGGAGCCAGCCGGTAGTCATGGAGTGTGGAGCTTGGACGACTACCAGTTTGTGCCCTTCATCTGGGGCAGCTCGCAGCTGGTTCACCAGCCCCGGATATACCCACCTGTGAAGTTTCTAGAAGATGAAATTGTAGATAAGTATGCAGAGGAGTACATGTTTCTGTCCTGCATTAAATACATCAAGGAAGTTAAGAAAGGCCCATTTGCGGAACATTCTAACCAGCTCTGGAGTATCAGCGCAGTGGGTACTTGGTCAAAAATTAACCAGGGATTGATCAAAATGTACAAAAAGGAAGTTTTGGCTAAATTTCCGGTTATCCAACACGTCTTTTTTGGATCCCTCCTGCCAATTCGTAGATTTTCAATACAAAAGTAAAGTCTGAATAACTTTTGAGTACTTTAAAATGTCTGCTAGATACTAACAAACTTTTGCTAGATAGCAGTAGATATTACCTTAACCTTCTATTTATTTTACTCAGTAGTCAGTATTATTATGAATGTCAACAACTTACTGGTGTGTAAATAAAATGTGATAATAATTAAAAAGTGGCTTTAAAATATTGTAGCATAAGATTTTATGCAACAAATTTAGAATGACATATAAGCTTGTATAAGTCAATGTACAAAAATATTGTAAATAAAATACAAGTGTAACAAAAATATTTTAATTTTTTCACTTTAACATTCTCTACATCACAGGCAATCTATTCTAAATATCACACTTACAACCACACAAGAACAATAAATACTTAAGGAATTCCTATCCATTAAAAGTTACATATAAGTTCTTATCAATAAAAAGTTACACACAACAAACTATGTTACCGTACGCAATATGTTTATCCATCAGTACAATTGGGCATGAAGCAATGTCAACACTTTAACCATTAACCTTCTAATTAGAACTTTTGCACAGTTGAAGACAGTGCACCACTTTTGGCCTAATACTACTAAGCAATAAGGTCCAAGTTTAACTTGACTACGGTGTGGTTAAAATAACTGTCAAACTCGAGCCAAAAAAAAATCACATAAACTTACCATTTAAAGGACAAAGTTTTTGAGTATGACAATAAGTTGTTTCTACCACACCAGAACAGAACAGCACTAACCAAATAACTTAAAATAATCAGATAAGTCATTCAGTGCTCATTTTTGTGTAAGATAGCTTCGTTCTTTGGCTTCAATAGATAGTTGTTGACCAAAGTGTAGGCCATGCCAGCGGTGAGGGCCCCTACCGCTATGCCCTGGGCGATGACTCTGAACTGCATGAGGAAGACGCTGGTACTCATGGCACCGCGGTTCTTGTATGTGTACATTCCGTAGCCGACGGACGCTGCGAGGCCTGTCAGTCCTGGAAAAACAAGGAGTTATTAAGCGTTTTGATTGCAAATCTTGTACCTAAGAGATGGTAAAAATATAACAGTTAACTGTGACGCAAGTGGCGGAGTGTTAAAATCTATACAAAAAATTAGAACAAGTTCAGGTAGAATGTGTCGTGGTTGGAATAGTTTGTGCTGACAATTAGCTATAAAAGTGTCTCGTCGTCTAAATTAGCTTGTAAGGCCATTGGACAAATTGGGCAAATAGATTTAACCTCAGACCAAATAAAAATTATTTAGTCTGAGAATTTAACAGACAATTTTTTTGCCACCTAGACGCTTGCATCTATTCACAAACTAATATAAGGCACTACTTATACCTTATTAGTAATTAGTTAATTACAGATACTGTACTATTTATACATTCTTAATAATAATAAAAGAATCGAAATAATTTTAACAATATCTAAGTACCTACACCTACATCCCGACGTAATGTGACGTCTCGGTTCATCGCTAGGATCTTGCTATATTCTATTGGATTTCGGTTTCGAGTTACGATAACATAATATTTTGATAAGAGATAAGCTATTTAGAGTATTCAGTGTCGCCAGGTGGCATTTTATCTTGTGATGAACTAGGAAATTATTCGTATGATGTATTTTCGTTATACATAGGTACTCGCACTGTTACATAAGAACACTATGTAGTTACTACTTATCTATGTAGTTACTACTGTAATCTGTATGTAGATTAACATTGACTTTCTATGTATAAACGTTCGTCATGAAAGCAATCTCCTGTCATTATGTCGCCACAATGAACGATCAATGGTGCTACTCATTCACAAACTTCATTGACGTCAGAATGTTATCAGTTAAATGATAATATATCAATCTATCATTAGTTATTTCTAAAATAATACACTTACCGATCATCATGAAGGGAGAGTCCTTGGATTTTCGCGCCAAACGCTCAGACTGTGTCTCCTCATGGTAGCCAAAGTCTGGTCTTCCCTCGGCCATTTTTGTTTAAATCTGTAAATTACGAACGTTCATCATTAATAATCACTTCTTTTGAATGCACATAAAATATTTAAACACCGTAAGACCACACAATTGTTTTGAAATCACTACCTCCGGTGCGAAAAGTGAATCGGTACACCACTGAGCCATAAGGATAAAACGTATCAAAGAAAGATATTGACGTGGATTATTTTATTATCAGACAAGTGAAAATATTTGCTACCACACAATATCAAGGTTGTCTAAACTGAGTAATAACTTTGTAACACGTACGAAGGTCAAGTGTAAATGGGTATAAAACCTGACTATCTGTACCATTCGAATTCGATTACATAATATTTTGTAAACTCACTCACTTTTATCACTCGATTAATTTTCAATGATTATTTTTAATCACAAATCCTCACTGTCCGAGGTTCGGTTCACGACTGGCGAAAATGTTAGAGGACCGAGGAATTAACGTCGCGGGAATTCCACCTAACAAATGCGTCATTATTATACGGAAAACCGTTCTTTCTGTTGAGTCCATAAGAGCGATATTCGCGTGGAGTTTATTTCTTGGAATATTGGATAAGTCGTTAAATTGGTTGTTTAAAGATCCTCATGGCTTTTGGCTTTCAGAATTTTTATAACCGTAGTGATGAGGTGTCTTGACTCTGATCTTGTCTCTTGATAGTGGATTCTCTTTAATACTTATTATGGATTAAGTGAGAACATGTTTTTCGCAACGCTAGTAGTTTTAATATTTTCTAAAGCATTGCATAACTATTTCACTACAACATTTAAGCAGCGCATCTACAGAATAATTCGGATTCTATGCATTTGCTCTAATCAAAGGACAATTATGCACGAGCTTTGTTATGTTTTCCCACTGGTTAATCCTATGAGAGAGTAGTTAGATCATAGAATATGGTTTTCAATTTCCTTCCTCATAAAATGTTGCATTGCATGATAAGCGTTTTCGCAGTTGCTTCTTTATAAATCGAACTTATCTTTACTATTGATAGAGCACTTGATAAGTGAGGTTATCTATTTATGCATCTACTCGTATTTACGCATGACTGATTCTTTTAAACTTCTACAGAAATAAAGTCTGAAAGAGACTTTTCTTTATATATTTATTTATAATTATATTCTATTGTAGGTAAAAACCGTAATTCGCGTGAAAAACGTCACTTGATAAAGAAAGCGTACTTACAAAATATCAGCAAATGAGAAGCTTAGAAGATGATACTAATCTCTCGAGATTCTTCTGAGGAGTCTTTAGGCTACTGGCTCTGCCAAGAAGTTAGTAATTTATTTGTGAACTTCTTCACGAGTCACGACGAAGTAGTTACATCAGCGTTGCGTGCAAAAGAACCGAGTGCAAGAAATTAAAATTTTCCTCCAAACATGTACCGTCGAGGAAATTGATTCCTAGGCAGTTGACAGACCAACGTCATTTGGTCGGATCATGTCAATTCAATGTTAATTGTGATCTGTCGGCTGGGTTTGACGTCACGCGACCAAACTACGTAGGTCCGCCATCTGCCTAGGAATCAACTTCTCTGATAGTACAATTATTGATATTGTCTGAGAGTAAAATTTGCACACGGCACAGAATTAAGTTTATAAAACCTAAGTACATACTACATAATATATCCTACTCACAAATGTTTAAATGCTAAAACGCTCGATAAGTAGAACACAAAAAAGAGAATAATATTGAACTATAAGATACAATCTGAGAGAAGATAATATTTGCTCTTGGAAAGCTATGCAGTTCTACAGCTCAAGCTTCCACATTCGTCTATTGATTCAAAATTAAGGCCGTGTTCACACCAAACCGACTGTGAGCGAACGTTACGCAGTTTATTGTATTTCCATACATATTCACTTTTTCGTTCACACCTAACCGAATACGCCATTACGCTAGGCGTAGACGCGGACATTCGATACCGTATATTTTCACGTTCACACTGGGGCTCACAGTGAGCGCTCACATTCGGCGGCGTATAGTCAGTTTGGTCTGAACACGCGCTAAGTATCGGTAGTAGTAGAACATACTATGAGCTGCAGAAACCTACTGCACAATAATGTCAGATAATGTCTTCTTTGTAATTTATCTTTTATCGTTAGTTCGACATGGTACTGCTATTAGCATCCGACCATAGTATTTTGCACACTGGTTATTATCTTAATTCTTATTTTTATCACGTTTAAAACCTAGCTCCAGTGACTGGTAAGAATCTTTCATTCCTTGCTACTGCAAATAGCAACACAACCATACAGTAAATTCGCTTTATTGCAGGAGTTCCCAACTAATGGCACGAGCTTTCCTACATGGGATTTTTGTCAATTATCCACCTTCAAAAAAATGAGTAATATTTCCGAAACTGCCCAGTTTTCGTATATGTTTAATCTAGTTCAGCGTCTGAACAAAAGGGGCAAATTTGAAAAGTATATGTATGCTTTTTATGTATTTAGGAGTTTTCGAGATAGAAAATTATGAAGTCGGTTTTATTTTTAGATGCGTCTCTAAAGTAAAATTATAAGTATATAGTACTTACAAAATCATTATCTATAACATAGTTTTTAAACCGGTATACAAATAAGACCTATTATTGTGATATTGCAATTTGGTTAAAAGGTGTTGATAAAGAAATACCACATGAATATTATAAGTTTATTTATGTACGGAAATAACAAATGTTTCATTAAGCTATTTTATTCCTATTTAAAAACATTTTATTAAAAAATATAACAAAATAGCCTAACCTGGATAAATAAATAAATATTACAAGTGGGAAGTATCACATATACCTTAGGTGTAGTTTAAGGGATTCTAATTTCTAGGCATATAAGTTTTAAATGAGTAGGCAATATAAAACATATTTTTGCTTTCATAGTTTCTGATTAGTTTCATATAGACCAAATTATTAAATCACCTGTATTGGTTGCTGGTAGCATATAACATCTGAAACATAGTATGCAAATGAAATTATAATGTTACTTTAAAGCCAGTTAAAAATATGTTACAAAAGCCGAATTTTTATATATAATTTGGTGATATGTTTATTTATACCTTTATGTATTGTCATAGTAAGATAACACTCCTCCTTTAGCGGTGGAGCTAAAATGTAAAATATTATGTATGATGAGCTGCAAAAGGAATATAATATATTATTAAATATTTCTAATTACAATGCTTTTTCAGCATGCATAAGGTACTTGTATAAAGCTATGACTTAACATTTTCCTGTGCTGAGCACATAGTTAATTTCAGAATAATTTTAAAATTATATTATGTTACATAGCTTTTAATGTTTTCTGGTGATCAATAGGCGGTTACTGAGAAAAATTCGTTGGTCATTTCAAAGTTTTTGATTGCTCACATACATTTGCAATAAGAGTATCGACGACACCTCAGAAACCGATTAAGTATAGCCAGAGTAAACAGAACTAACGAGTATGCCGACTCAGAAGAGATCTCGAAATTTATACGGTTGATATCTATAGTATGTCATATCGGCCGGTTTGCGCCATATACGTTACTAACACTGACCTCCATTATACAAGTACGCTGGACTTATGATACCCTTTGAAAAGGCAGCTATTTTTGTGCCTATTTGAAGCGGAATCACCGCCCCCAATGCGGGGGAACAGAACTAAATCTGACGTAAAAATGACGTTTGAAAGTCGCCATATTGTCGCTGATAGCAGTAGTGAGAGTACTTGGAACTAATACTAGTGATGACAACTGTTGTTATTGGTTGTGGTTACGTCAAATTTAGTTCTCTTCCCCCGGATTGGGGGCGCTGATTCCGCTTCAAATAGGCACAAAAAGCAGGTGGGTATCATAAGACCAACGTACTTGTATAATGGAGGTCAGTGGTTACTAAGCATTCTGAAACATGTTGAAAATGACATTAGCGCCCGACTCGCGTATATTCACCCGTTTGTTTTAAGTCGAGGTACTCCTTAGTTCTGTCTACTCTGGTATAGCTATGGACACACACTGTGTATCCTTAAGAATACACACTTAAATCACTAAAACAATATGTTATAACATAACATATACTAATTTATTAAAACAAACTTTACATTCAACAAGTATAGACTATGCGATTTATAAAGGTTCTAATAGGTGGTTAAAATTGGTTTGATGAAGTGCAATAATTGATGTACAAAAGTTTTAAACTTGACAATGTACGTTTTTTAGGAGATCTATTTTAAAGTCTTTTTAAGGTAGACTCTCGTAGCGAGGGTTTCATAAAGATTTGTCATTTTTTAGAGCAGGAGTTCCCAATCTTTTTTAGCCCGCGGCGCAGTTACAAATTTAGTATTTTGTCACGGCGCCCCACCTTTTAATAAAATAAATAGGTTACCTTTAATGGGCTAATCTTAAATGATAATATTTGTGGTTTCTGATAATTATGGAGGATCGACTCAAGGGCCACGTCGCGGCGCCCCTCTTTGCTTTCTACGGCGCACCAGGGCGCCGCGGCGTACACTCTGGGAAACCCTGGTTTAGAGGCTAACTTTTAAAGTTTATGAAGCTTAAAATAAATTTTAAATTAAATAAACCGAATGTAACCAATGCTAATTTTAAGGCCATGTATAAGTTATTTGGGGCGTTTGTGTCACACAGATGCCGTCCGACAGTTAGATTTTTAATTTTAAAAAGGCATTAAAAATAAAAAGTCAGACTGCCAGACGATTACATTGAACTAATGTATTTTTTACAAGTGATACACTCAACTCACAGCAAGGCAGAAATGCAAGCCTTATATTGTGTCACTTACGAGTGGATTTATCAACATAAAGCGTACATTATCGTTACTGCGAGTTTTAGTATTGGAGTTGAGGAACGTAACATACTATCGGAGAATAGATTCATAAGCGGATGGCTTACGTAATATGGTCGGGTTATATCTTATTACGTCAACGTAGCATTGGCTTGACATAGTCTAACCAAATAACATAGGCCTGTCGTCTGCCTATAAATTTCTCTGATGGTACCATCGAATAAATCGATTCATAGGCAGATGACGGACCTACGTCATTTGGCTGAGTTACGTCAGTTAAACGTTGAGTCGGTATCTATCAGCTTGGTTTGACATAACGTAACAAATTACGTAGGTCCGTCAACTGCCTAAAAATCAATTTCTTCGATAGTACAATTATTCTTTGCCGGAACTAAGCATGCTCATTGATACTGGCTGGGCGCGTTCGAGGACACCTTCTCTAGCTTCTCGAAGTGTTTCCTGGCGTTCCTGATGTTGATGAGAGTCGCCTCAGACGGTATCTTGGGGTCGGACATCTCCACCATGACGTAAGTGTTGCTCGTGAACCCGTCTATGAACGCCGCGAAAACGCTGTTCCTCACCTGAAAACATCGAACTAATATTATAAATGCGACATTGTGTCTATCTATCAGTACGCCGCGATCATGCTGTTCCTCACCTGAAAATATCATACTAATATTATGAACTAGATGACGCCCGCAACTCCGTTGCGCCAAAATTCGGTAACCGTACATTTTTCCGGGATGAAAAGTATCCTATGTCCTTTCCCGGGACTAAAAGTATCTCCAAGCCAAATTTCATCAAAATCGGTTCAGCAGTTTGAGCGTGAAGAACACACAGACAATCATCTAGTACTTTTATTATTAGGGCGAAAATTTTGTGTGTGTTTGTTACTTCTTCCCACGTCTTGGGATGGACTTTAAAAATATATATAAGTAGGTTATTTTTATACCGAAAGGGAAAAGTCGTGTGATTTTTATACACCAGATTTTGAGTTGGAAGAAGACAAATATATCTGCGAAAACCGCATTCAAATCGGATCAGTAGTTTCCGTGTGATAGTGGAACAAACATACAGACAGACAGACAGACAGACAGACAAAAAAACTAACCACATTTTTGGCTTCTATAGCGATGTAGTAACACCCCCCGCTTATTATTTTTTGAATATCTTTAATGTACAGAATTTTCATTTCTACAGTTTTATTATATGTATAGATTTTAAATCATCATTCAGTGACTGTATGAATAATTTTCGCTATTTCATAATTATTATAGCGACTTGGCAATGAGCACAAGAGAAAGAAATATGAAACTTTAGAATTATATAAATATTAAAATTTGGAGGAGTTAATAGACGGCAAACTTAAAGTGTTATCAAGTATATAACGGCGCATATTGTGGTCGAACTCAATGGTACCCATTAAGGCGAGGCCAGTTCGAGAAGACTGATTTTCAAAGCTTCCAGTCTGAAGAAATTATGTGGCATTCTCTTACACCAAAATTGATGAAGACTTAAAAAGGAACAAAGTAACAAAATAACCGAACAGAATATTGAAAAATGGCATGGTAATTCTGTAAAAAAATCTTGAATATCACCATCAAAATACAATTCAAATTCGAACATATCGTAATTTTCATTGACAATGATATGATTTTTTTTTACAAAAAGGATAGCTTTTTTATAGTTCTAACAAAATAACCGAATAGTTTTTTAAATAAATGATTCGGTCATTAATAAAATAAAATGTATAATTTTCTCCTATTTCGCCCTATCAAGAACGCGGCGAGCGTCGTAACCGTCACTGTACAAGGCGCGCTGATATGAATGTTATTTTAATGTCCTTTACGTCGATATTCGTACTGACAGACATCGACCTGCTAATTTTAAGAACATCCTTGCCTTAACTCCAATCAGTCGCTGATTATTTCTCTTGTGCTCATTGCCAAGCCACTATAATAAATATGAAATAGTAAAAATTATTCATACAGTCACTGAATGATGATTTAAAATTACAAAATAAATATAAGGCTTGGCTTGAATGAGATCTGAAAACTTTTTACGATAGAAAGATTGCATAGATAAGCTTGGCTGTCTTTTTACATTTCATGTTTTTGGTGAGATTTCATTTCTTTTTTTTTAAGGTTTCTTTTGTGTTTAGGTGACGTTAAAATTTTCTGTACTTCACCTGCTGCTTTTCTTATTCCATTCCCTATCTCTTTGATTACTTTTTCTTTGAGACTTCGTTACTTCTAAGGTGGACGAATCTGGACGGTAAATATTTCTGAGTCGATTATTATATTCAGCTATTGTTGTCAATACTATTTTTTTTGACAAATTATAACATTTCATTAAACACATAGGTAACTAACTTAAAGCCTTTTGTACGTAAAATAAATATGCAGTCGAAACTCATACTTAATGTTCTTGCAAAAGCCGCAAATATAAAAATGTTATCTTTTATTTAATAAAGTTTTTTTTAGGTTTCCGTGTCCAAAGGGTGAAAACGGGCCCCTTTTATTAAGATTTCGCTATTTGTCTGTCGTCCGCCCGTCTGTCACCACTCACCAGTCTGTATCTCGGGAACCGCAATAGCTAGATAGTTAAAATTTTCACAAATTATGTATTTTTGTTGTCGCTATAAAAACAAATGGTCAAATTAAAATAAAATAAATTACTAACGAGGGGTCTCATACAAAAAACGCGATTTTTTGCCGTTTTTTACTCTATATTCATAATGGTCACAGTGAGATCCTTAAAATTTTCAGAAAATACTCAATTGTATTTCAACTTTAATAATAAATAATAAAAAGTAAATAAACTAATTAAGGGGGTTCCCATACAAATTTACGGTACGGAACCCCATGTACGCCAGTCCGACTCGCACTTGGCCGGTTTCATAATTTTTCCTTTCATTGTGAATAAAGACCTATCTGGGTTCCAAATTACAAGGTTTGAACCCTAGAATTTGGATGATCTGTCAGTCAGTGAGTGACAAAATGTAGTAACTTTGATCATCCGTAACTAGTAAACTATTTATCAAAATGTTATGTAATTTGGAGGTTAAGCTAGTTTCAATACTTGCTCTTAGTCACCGAAACTCTAAATCCTTAGCTTTGTTTACATCGAAGATAAGGGGGGTGTGAAATAGCTGCGAACCGGTTCGAGAAAAGTATGGTACGGCCGTGCCTTTGCTAAAAAGCTTGGCTGGGGCACTGCCGTACCCCGAGATTACTAGGTTTTGCCCGAAATAATCTCCTAGTTAAAAAAAACGAATACAATAAGTTTAATCATAAAGATTGCGCACAACGCAGCGACGCGTCGCACTGACTGTAGTTGCTTGTATTTGGAACGGAATAAATATTCAAGCTGTATAATAATATTATTAAGTTACTACATTACTTAAATCGACGCACAGTAAATCGGTTGCCTACTGCGACTGAACCTAGCAGTCTTGTCGTTACCTTTAGTGGGTTGGTAGCAGTGCCGAATTTATATTTTTTATGAGAGTAGGTCACATTTCCGCAGCCCCATGTACGTAATCTGTAGGGCCTCTTTGGATGCTGTGACCCCTAGGCCATGGCCTATAACGGCCTATTAAAAATCCGTGGCTGGTTGGTAGGCAGTCGTGTCGGTCTTCCGTCCCACTGGGTTATGAGAGTAAAGGAATAGAGAATTTTCTTGTGTACTGCGCAAACACTTGGGCACTATAAAATTACTCCTGCTTGGTTTCAATGGAACTGGCCACCGTCATCGAAACCAGTGTGGGAGTTTTTAACCGACTCCAAAAAAAGGAGGTTTATCAATTCGACGCGTATGTTTGTAATGTTAGTCTATATCAGCGTCTGAACAAATGTGCCAAATTTTAAAAGTGTGTTTGCATATCTCTGGAACTACCATTCCGATTTCAGTAATTCTTTTTTTGTTGTACTAGGTATTGTTCAACTTAGGGAATAGTGCAAGTTTCATCAAAATCGGTTCAGTAGTTTGGGAGATAGGGAGTTTTAATTCTCAATTACGTACAATTTGAAGTCGGTTTTATCTTTTTAAAATACAGTTTTATATGTATTAACCTCCATGCTCTGGAACTGCGCGGCGAGCTTGGAGCAGGAGAGCTTAAACTGCTTGACGATGTTGGACACCTTCTCGAAGCGGTGCGCGTCGCGGTGCGGCCGCCGCTGGTAGTGCGACACCACCAGGAACGTCGCGCGCTCGAACAGCAGCACCTGTGTCACAAACCTCTAAGATTACGATTACACGGTCAGTCTGGCATGAGTTCAGTCTATCAGTCTGAGACTGACGCCAGAATGATTACCGAAAAGTATATTCAGAGAGTTGATTCCTAGGCAGATGGCGGAGCTACATAACATAGATAATACAGTATATATACTGAGACTACATAATTTGGTTGGTTACGTCAAACCCAGCCGTCAGATCATGACTAGTATTGTTTTTTTTTTTTAATAAAATTGGGGCTGTTCGCCCATATTCTTTTTTTGTTATTTATTATTTAGATTTTTCGCACCAAGGATAATAGGGATGACGACAAGGTCAAAGATTAGCTGATTTTTTAAATAAAATAAAGACATAGCGATGAAAAATAGGTATTCCCAAAATTTCAGCTTCATAACTTAATATATTTTTTTTTGTTTTGAGCCTTCAAAGTTTTTTCGTCAAGTTAAGTCAAGTCGAATATTTTTTTTAAATTCCTTAATTTTTGTGTACCATTCGATAAGTTATGCAATTTTTAAATTTTTTTCTTACTAAATCACTTTCATAAACTCAATATTTAACATAGCTATCGAACAAACTAACTAGGCGTGACGTCACAGTTAGCTGACATTTTGTATGGAGCGTTTTGGGAAGGTCTATTTTATGTGAGTTTTGAATTGTGATATGTTGGAGAGTTTTTATGCTATCAGTCATTTTTTCACTGATATTTCTATTTTTGAATGGTCCTTCACTTACCAACAAGAAAAAAAAATTTTCGTCATGCCTATTGTCCATCACGCCATGGACTTTTTTTTTTAAACTATATATTTAAATATATATATATATATATATATATATATATATATATATATATATATATATATATATATATATATATATATATATATATATATATATATATATATATATATATATATATATATATATATCCAGATTGTCTAATAGAAAAACAGAGACCTTTGAACTTAAGAACAGTATCCTATTGTAATAAATATGTATTGCCAAAGTCTAACAATGTTTATGGTCAAAGAACTTCAGATTATCTAATACCATATTATGCTAATGAACTACCAAATGACCTACAAAAATTGTATAAAGTCAACAAGACTAATGCTAAGAATTTGTATTATAAGCTAAAACGGTACTTCTTACCTAATGTTAAAAATAATATCTAATAATATTATTATAGTTGTATGTAATGTACTCTAAGTAATAATTACTGCACTTTATTTACCTAAATAACACAAATAACAATCTAGTATGTACCTAATAGCGACTCGCTGGAGCCCAGATAAACCCTGCGTGGTTTCCGTGGTACGGCACTTTGTTAAATATTGTATTTGATTAAATAAGTAAATAAACGATTTAAAAAAAAAATAAATTAATATATATTAATTGTTTTATAAATTGTATTCAATTGGCATAATGCTGGCTTCTCACGGCGCGTAATATCACGAGCCGCTCGAGCCGCGCCTTTAAAGTTACCGACTTCAATCGGATCGGACGCGCCCGCTCGAGCCATCCGGCGCCACCTCGAGCCACCCCCTTCACACGGCGCGTGGCTCGAGCTGGCGCGGCGCGGTTTGTGATATTAGGTACGCGCAGTGAGAAGCCAATATAAGGCCGCAGCCTCGAATTTTGCGGGCAGCGGGTCGGTAGCGGTAGCGGCGGCGCGGGAAACCATTCGTTTCGATAAAACTATACTCAGGTGTAGTGTAGGTAATTTTAAATAAAAAATAATAATTTTAAACATGGTAATATGGATATAATAGTTACATCTTTGTTTAGTCTTGTGATCTTGTCTATCAAGGATAACACATTATACAACTATAATGTATGTGTATGGTACAAATGAATAATATATTAGTCACAGTATCAATATAGAAATATAGAAGCAGGAAATTTATTTAGTTCTAGTATAATAACATGATAATATCTTACCTCATCAGCATCCACAATGGTAGCAAACTGTTTCAGTGATGACTCTAATGCTTTGACATTGGGTATTAATTTGTACACTATACTCGACCACGCCCTGGAAAGATTAAAAAAATAAAATAAAATATTTGCAAATACTTGTTTATACAAGGTTCATAACTAGAACAAATGTAAATTATTTTTAATTTACTTTATTAGAATGGTATGTTTAAAATAGTTATTTCAGACTTTATTAATATTAAAGATGTGCTGGATATTCCTACAAGCTTCCTTTAAGGTCAACAAGTATGGAGAGTGATAAGTTCTTTTAACATGTAAAATGACTGACTGTTTTTAATTTGTAGAAGCATGTGAACTTACTTATAAAGGGTTTCATCCCATATACTAGTTCTAAAGCAGGTACATTCTAGTGGTTTAGAGAGCCGTTTGAGATCCTCCTCCCGAGCCCGGAATATCTCCTCCCTTCGCTCCTCTGACACAAGATCCATTTTGTGTACTAGACAGAATATTCGTGCTTCTGGAGAGTTCTAAAATAGTTTATTTTTAAAAGTAAAAAATTTATGATATTTCATATAATTTTTCGTAAAAATGTTAGTAGTAAACAAATTTTGTAAGTCATGTAAGTAGTTATTTTTAAATGAGAATCTGATTAGCAACTATGTTTATACATAGTTGCTAATCAGATTCTCATTTATTTATGTATGTGACAGCTAGTTATAGTTTACTCTTATCAAATTACAAATGATTCATATTACATGAAGCAAGTCTGCTTTATAATTATTATTATTTGGCCTATATAAATTACAATATTATTATCTTTGCTACTGTAAATTTGCATATAAAAACAGTGATTTTAGGGACATTAACCCATCGATCGTGGGAAAACGAGACACAATAGATATTCTATTGTGTCTCAGACGCCGGTGACTGTATGGGGCTTGATGATTTAATAAAGTAGCTGCTCTAAAGTTATTAACAACTTTTTTAAACATAGTTTAAGCCAGGTTTCAAGCAGGCCTTGAAATAAATGATGAAACCCACCTGTAGTATAGCTTCTAAACAGGACTGGTAGTAGTGCATGTCCTTCTCCATCTCTCTGCTCTCAACGTCAAACACATATATGAGCACCTCCACATTCCTGAATATGTTGTCTCTTTGTGATGCAAAGTAATTCTCCATGAATGCCTCCTGCCCTCCGCAGTCCCAGAGATTTAACACCAAATTCCCAAGGAAGCGGACGTGAGAATGTTCTACATCAACTGTTGAATAAGTAAAAGAAGTTTTAGCCCATCAAGCCCCATAAGGACACCGGTGACTGCGACAACAATAGATTTCCAAGAATCCGCGGTCGAAGGATTAGATATTACTCTTATTTGTGACGGAAGTGGAAAATTTTACTCTTGTCAAGTATTTCTGGTATTGGACATCACAGAAAATTAATACAGCTTACATACAGCATTCTCCAAAGGAAAATGTATGGGGACTTGTAGTAATTTATAGGCAACTTTAACTCACTTGTGGCTCCTAGTCTTCTTGTATCTCTCGCTATATAATTTGCGAATATGATAGATCTCATACTGGTCTTTCCAGACCCACTTTTACCCATCAAGAGGACCTAAAATACAACATGCTCATTTTAATAACAGGGTATTTCTAAGGTATAATTTCACCTATCAAAAGTTTGTAACATGCATACCTTTTTCTTCATTTTGGTTATTTATTCAATATGCGAAGTAAACTCGACTAAACTGCGGATTACTGATAAACAATTTCGGATTTTTAATATAATTTCTTTTATGTTCTGAAACACAGGAATGAATGGTTTATATTGTATATGCTTAAAATGGTTCCAAAAATAGGAAAACGTGAAATATTCTGTTAAAATTTATAGTAAAATCTCAAATCTCAATGACACACAATCACAAAGAAATGCAAAGAAACGAACACGAGAAAAACCAGAAAAAAACTAATACATTTTTGACACTGACAAATGACTATTATTTTTTTTTCATTGACAACTTGTTTTTTTTTTAAAGTAAAACGTCGAAAAAAATCATTTTTTCTTTTTTTGCTCCATATTAATAAACAGACTCTAAATTTTGATATAACAAAGACACAGGCTTTAAAAACGATTTTTATAGGTTAAAATTGAACCTAAAGTTTAGTAAAAAAGGGACCTTATTGTCGGTGCTGCAGCCGAGAGTCGATTGCGGCTTTCTGTCGGCACGGTATCGGGTTAAAAGACTTAGACCAGTGGTCCCCAACCTTTTTTTCATACGGGCCACAAATATCTTTTGGTCTTGGTGTCGCGGGCCGCAACAAAATTTTTTTGGGGTTAAAAAACAACTTTCTTCAAAATTAATGATTTAAAAGTGGAAAAAATTTCACGACTACATTCAAAATAGTTTAATATCACGCGGGCCACAGTGCACAGATACGCTACGGATAGCTGACTTTGACGGTACTAGTGACTAGTCGGCGAGACGCGGTGGCGGCGTGTATCAAAGGATTTATCGTCTCTTCCTGATTCGTGGCGTCGGTTCTGCCCACTCGCTCACTCGCTGCGTACCCGCCTGTTAATTCGTTTTTTCGTTACTCGTCAGTGCGTCAGTTGGTGCTCGAGCTTGTTTGTTTAGTATAATGAGCCTAGTGAGTATCTATATACTAACTAGTTTAAATTTTATCTAAGAGACTCCAGAAGCCTATACTAAATAGTAAATACCTGTACCATAGAAGTTTGCACGCTATTTGCGATCCTTTACATTTTTTTCTGTTTATTGCTCATGTGGCAAAGCTATGTTGAAAAGGCTAATGCGGGGTTTACACGGATGACTATAGTCGCACGATTTACGCCGCACGGCGAAAATTGACTGTCTAAATGGCAATTCGGCGATAATGGCAAATCGGTCATAATCGTCTTAACTGGACACATAATATTATGTGGCCAGTTACGACAATTTACCCTAATTGGTTTATTTAGAGGTTGACCGCCCGTTGATTTATCATTAAATATTGTATAAATAAAGAGACAAGTTATAATTCGTTGTTACAACTACGAAATTAGTAGTATTTTTGTATCTTCTTTTAACTTTATTACTAAAAATGTAACGACCGACATTAAGGTCCCTTTTAATATATTTTATGATAACTAAGAGAAATTGCATGTTTTGGTACACGTCTTGTTACTAAAGGATAATTAAAGTTATTTTAAAAATAAGAACCTCAATGTTCATCAAAATTTTTATTCATTTTTATGTGATATCACTAAATTTTTAATCACCGACAATAAGGTCCCTTTTATAAAATGTTTAGTGTTTGTACCAGCTTTTCACTAAACTTTAACTTGAATTTTAAGACTGAAAAAAGTTACTTTTTTAATAGAACTTTATATATTTGATCTCATTTGACTATTTTTAAGCATAGTAAATATATATTTTTGTTGAATTTGGCTGATTAATAAGATTAGTGAAGCACAATGTTTCATTCGTTCAAATATTTTTTTATATAATAAACAATGTCATTTAATATTGAAGTCGTTTTTATTTAGTAAAAACTTACCCGTTTTATATTATTATTTCATAAAATACTATAGAAAACATACTATAAATGAAATATTTAGTAAAAACCATCTTGGGCATTTTCATTACATCATGCACTTTGGCGTGGTAAAAAACGGGGATAAGGCTATATAATTATATTATTGAAGTTAAAATCTAAAAGACCATATAATGTACTTCTCAAAAAACATAATATCTATGTAACTTCAATAACATACTTTTTTGGGTTTCGAAGTTTGAATGCAATTTTCTTAATATCACCTTTTACGACTTTCGAGTTTCAACATTTTTAAAAAAAATATTTGCCAGGCCTACACGTATGTTATTTACATGGTTCGATAGCTTATTAAATGTAGATTATGATGATGCTAATAACTCAATACCGACAATAAGGTCCCTTCACGCTGATAACGTCACATATAGACTAGATTCGACAACGAAGACTTTCAAGCTAAGCCAAGGTGAAGTGCATAATACAGGGCTTCATAAGGTAGCCAGATATTTTTTAACGATATCTAGTAACAAGTAACATTTATAGTCTGTCAAAAAAGTGAAGAAATGGGTTGTTTTCTTTTTTTTGATCTCCACCAGACGGCGCGACGATAGACACTTCTAGATTTTCTATTGGTTCCCCACCGATCTGAAATTATCTGCAGGTTGTCATCACTGACTACATATGGGTTGTGTTTCTAAAAAATCTCAGTGTACTGTCAAGTGTGACATAAATCAAAAGCTAAGCGATCATTGGCCTAAGCGATTAAGCCATACTGGCTTAATCGCTTAGGCCAACTGGTAACAGTTTAGGAACACGCTGACATAATATAATACTTGTCAAACTGAAAACTGACAACTGAAAGAGTTTTGGCGGGATGTTACTTTGACACTTCTTCTACTTTTTATTGTTGGTGTGGTTTTTATTATTTTTTCCCAAATTGTGTTATTTGGGTTTTTGATGTTCATTATTGGTAAAATATTAGCCATTGAATATCCGTTGTCTTGCAGAAGTGCAGGTAAGATGTTGTCAAAACCAAAATGTAAAATTCCTCTGACATTTAGTGTGAATAACGGTAAAGGGCTATTTCTTCCGTGAGTTTTAACTAAAACATCGTTATAATCACTTTATTATCCTATTCGTTGGAATATTATTGCGTCTTTTTCAAATTGAAATGTATCAAGTTTTACATTTTTTTGCCCAGTTTTGTAGTAATTAATGATGGTATTACCGATAGTTGTCTACCCAGACGCCATCTAGTTACTAAAATGAAAACTGTTTGACAATCAAATTAAAAAAATAAGAAAATTAAAAAGTGGCAACGTCGTAGTGTCATCCCTTTCAAATCAATCTAAGAAAAAAGGGATATACTATAAAAATAACGTTATTATTACCGATTAGTTTATCGTTATTTTCTGGTATGCGACGTTGCCAGTTCAACGCGTCACGCGAGACATTTCGGTAATGTTCATACAGTCAAGTCTGTGGGTAACATTTATATATAGTAAAATATGTAAATTTTTTTTAAAGTCAAAATATTTCAAATAAATTCATTTTTAATTAATTGTATTTGGTTTTAACGAACAAGTTTGGTTTGGTTAATTACACAAGATGATGAAGGCGGAGAACAAACATAGTTTGACGGAGTTTTGTCGGGAATGTGAAAGAGTGATGTTGTGTTTTTGTATTATTTTCCTGAAATTGTATTAATGAGGCATTTTCTTAATTTTTTAATTTGATTGTCAAACAGTTTTCATTTTAGTAACTAGATGGCGTATGGGTAGACAACTATCGGTAATACCATCATTAATGGGGCATTTTCTTATTTTTTAAATTTGATTGTCAAACAGTTTCCATTTTAGTAACTAGATGGCGTATGGGTAGACAACTATCGGAAATATCAGGTAATATCATCAATAATTGCTACAAAACTGGGCAATATAATGTAAAGCTTGATACATTTCAATTTGAAAAAGACACAACGATATTTCAACGAATAGAATAATAAAGTTATCATAACGATGTTTTAGTTAAAATTCACGGAAGAAATAGCCCTATTTATCGTTATTCATACCAAATGTCACAGGAATTATAAATTTTGGTTTTGACAACATCTTACCTGCACTTGTGCACGATAACGGATATTTAAATGGCCAATATTTTACCAATAATGAACATCAAAAACCCAAATAACACAATTTGGGAAAAAATAATAAAAACCACACCAACAATAAAAAGTAGAAGAAGTTTCAAAGTAACATGGCCGCCAAAACTTTTTCAGTTGTCAGTTTTCAGTTTGACAAGTTTTTATTATGTCAGCGTGTTCCTAAACTATTACCAGTATACCTGCTTAATCGCTTAGGCCAATGATCGCTTAGGTGTAAGATATTTTTATTTATGTCACACTTGACAGTACACTGAAATTTTTAGAAACACAACCAATATGTAGTCAGTGATGCCAACCTGCAGATAATTTCAGATCAGTGGGGAACCAATAGGAAATCTACCTGTCTACCGTCGCGCCGTCTGGTGGAGATTTAAAAAAGAAAACAACCCATTGCTACAAAACTGGGCAAAACACTTGATACATTTGATACATGCAGTGTACCCTCTGTGTCTTAAGAAAATCAATAATACGTGCTAAAACTGTAATAAAATTTGCAAGTTTTCCGTTTTGTACGGAATAGAACTATTAAATTACTCACCCATTATGCCTAACTACAAGTGTGCTACGTGTGCGAGATTCCTGAGTTACGCAGACAGCGTAAAATGCTCCAAATGTGCTGGCCTTGTCCATCCCCACTGCGCCAAAGGGAAAGGCAGAACATTTACATGTTCTGGGTGCTCTTCACCGCCCTCAGCTTCGCCAGCCGTCGACACTACACCTAATCAACTTTATCACGACGGACTTTCATCACCAAACCAACTAGCCGAGGAGTTGAGACTGCTGAGGGAGGTTATTTCCACTATTCGGCAAGAAATGGAGTCTTTTACGAAAGTCGTATCACAGCTAAACACAACCATATTTGAAATTAACAAGCGCGTGGACGCAGTCGAAATACGAGTCACCGCGGTGGAGGAAAAGCTGAACGCGCACGCGTGCGATCGTACGCATGACCCGGCCGTAACTAGCCTTATCGAGAAACTTCAGGGCGATCTGAATGACCGGGAACAAGAAAATTTGTTAAATGATATACAGATTACCGGTATCCCGGAAAGCGCCGGTGAAAACGTGGTTCACGTAGTAGGTCTCGTGGGTAAGAAGCTGGGGATCGACATCGACGAGCGGGAGATTGTCTGTAGCCATCGCAAAGGAGCCAAACGTACATCCACAACAGGAGATGAGCGCCAGAGACCTAGACCTATAGTTGTTCGCCTAGCCCGTAGGTCTGTGCGGGACAACATTCTCAGAGCGGCCCGTGTACGGCGTGGCTTAGATAGTACGGTCATTTTAGAGGGTCCGCCGCATTGAATCCACCTTAACGAGCACCTTACGAAGCTCAATCGCGCCCTGTTTTATAGGGCCCGCGAGGAGGGCCGGCGACATAACTGGCGTTACGTCTGGACGCGTGGCGGACACATCTTAGTGCGTCGGGACGCGGATTCTACGGCTCACCGTATTAAAACTGATAGGGACCTTGAACGGTTTTTTGGCACAGGCTCTGTTTGATTTTCATAAATAATGTATTTCGTTTTACCTTATCTCGCTTCATGATATCTGTGTTTAATATTTATCCTTTATCTTTTCAACTGGTATGTTTTAAATTTTATTTTTATGTCTTTGTATTATTATGTTGTGACGTTGATAAGCATCTAGCATGGGAATTTTATGGAGGTGAGCTACATGTCTGTTGCACGTTTAATATGCAAAACAACATAAAATCACAAAAGTACAAATACACAAAGTTGTTGCTAATCAGCCTAAAATTTGTATTAATGACGTAAGTATCGAAAGGGTGACTGAAGTCCGACTGAGGTTTGAGAAGCACGTCACTAAGGTCGTCAGCCGGTGTTTTTATCATTTAAAGCTCCTGTACAAGGTTAGAAATTTCATTCCAGAGAGTTTACGAGCTTCGCTGTGTAAATCACTTGTCCTTTCCAATTTAAATTACGCTGACGCTGTTATCGGTCCTTGTCTTCTCTCTCGCTCCAAGCACCTCATTCAAAAAGTGCAAAATGCATGCGCAAGATATTGTTGTAATGTGCCTCCCCGTGCCCACGTAACGCCGTACATAAACAGTCTGAGATGGCTTAGATGGACAGTCGCCGACAGTTACATTTTGCCACATTACTGTTCGGTGTGGTTAAATTAAAAACTTCATCCTACTTGTTTAGTAAGCTTCAGTGGGCATGTGACAAACAGCTGACCCTCACCACCAGGGGTTCGTCGTACCTATTAGTAACTCCTCTCCATCACTCGTCTGCATTTAGAGGTAGTTTTAGGTACTTGGCGAGCAAGATATGGAATAACCTTTTACCACCCTTTCGTGCTCTGCATTCTATAAATAATTTTAAGAGTAAACTAAAGGAATTGCTACTGCAGGATCAACTCTCAATTTAATCCTTCAATCGCGGATTCTTGGAAATCTATTGTTGTCGCGGTCGCCGGTGTCCTTATGGGGGTGATATGTTAAATTTTTTTATTTTTATTTTTTATATCGCTCTCTGTTATATATAGATACTATCTTTTAACATAATATTATTGCTTTTACGTCACATAAGTTACCTCATATTTTATTCATTGCATACCATATTTAATTCAAGATTTTATTTCTTTTTAAGTATATACATTCTATTTATTATATTATTTATGTATGTTTTATTTTATAACTGTTTAAAATATTATAAATAACTTTTTATATATTGCAACACTGTAGCCTTGGGTGGTCTGTTTTGCGCCTGACATTTTGGATCCACAGAATATCAGGGACTGCGGTTTATCCATAGTCGTTTTACCTGAGTGGACTCCATTTCAGTGGCTTGAGCATTACACCTCCTGCCTTCCCATGATACTCTTGCTAAGTTTTTTTTTCTTTTTTTTTATACCTGTTTGTTACCTGTTACTTATTTCTTTTCGTTTTTGGTTTGTTTGTTGTTAATTCTTAGTTAGACTAGTAACATTTCATACTGCTTGGTATTTTCATGTCAACTTCTTTTTAACTGTGTGTTAACGTTTTATTTTGTAATGTAGCATGGTGTAATGCCCAAAGTTCTTGAATAAATGTTTATTATTATTATTATTATTTCAATTTGAAAAAGACGCTATAATATTCCAACGAGTAGGATAGTAAAGTTATTATAACGATGTTTTAGTTAAGACTCACGGAAGAAATAGCCCTATTAATCGTTATTCACAGCAAATGTCACAGGAATTATACATTTTGGTTTTGACAACATCTTACCTGCACTTGTGCAAGATAATGGATATTTAATGGCTAATATTTTACCAATAATGAACATCAAAAACCCAAATAACACAATTTGGGAAAAAATAATAAAAACAACAATAAAAAGTAGAAGAAGTGTCACAGTGTCATGCCCGCCAAAACTCTTTCAGTTGTCAGTTTTTAGTTTGACAAGTATTATATTATGTCAGCGTGTTCCTAAACTATTACCAGTATCCAGTATACTGGTAATCGCTGCTAATCGCTTAGGCCAATGATCGCTTAGGCGTATGTTCTTCGTGAAATTTAAACTAGAGGGACGAAGCAAAAAAACATAGTAATATATGGAAATATATAAATACATACAGTTTTATGTTAATATTATGCTAACGGAAACTAGGTTCAAGATATTTTGATTTATGTCACACTTGACAGGACACTGAGATTTTTTAGAAACAGAACCCATATGTAGTCAGTGATGCCAACCTGCAGATAATTTTAGATCCGTGGGGAACCAATAGAAAATCTAGAAGTGTCTATCGTCGCGCCGTCTGGTGGAAATCAAAAAAAAGAAAACAACCCATTGGGTTTTTAATGTGTAATATTGGTAGGATATTAACCATTAGATATTCGTTATCGTGCACAAGTGTAGGAAAGTGATTCAATATCCAGAAACGTGCTATTTTGTGTTCCCTCCAAAACTCCATCGAAAGTTTCAGTAAAGCGTCTACCACTTTACTGAATCGACCGACTTGACTTCTTGACTGTATTGACTTTTACTTCGACTAGACTTTAGACATGACGATATAGTAAAACGTTGATGAAAATAATTATAGGTCTACCAGAATCTGATGGCAAAAAGTGAGAAAATAAAATGACTCTAGCAATACGGGGGTACCGTATAATTGTAATAAAACATTTTGATCCTTTTTTTTTCTTATAGCAGCTGATTCTGTGTGTTAAACATGCAAATATAAAAAATTATCCAATGATCAAGGATATTTTTTTAAAATCTGCTGTCTGCCATCAGATTCTGGTAGACCTATATTAATACAGCTTGGCAAAGAAGAGTGTGGATTAAATGAGGGTGCTTTTCTTTAAATACAGGCAACCCTACGCTTCGCTTTTGACACAATATATACTAGAGTTGACAAGTAATGTAGTGTTGTCATAAATAAAAACTCTTAGTTCCAACTGTCACCGCGTCAGACTCTTCTTTGCCAAGCTGTTCCTTTGTATGTGGCAAAGTACACCCCCGGTGTCAGTGCCAAAAGCCAACAAAAAAAAAAACATAGTTTGACATTTGAGCATTGACAAATTATTTTGCTGCCAAAATAGTAGGTACAGAAAATTAGGAAAACGTGTTATATTTTTTCCAATCTTATGTAAATACCCCTTTTATTGAAATTTTGTGTACATATATTCGTGATAACAATATTAGATTGTGACGTTTCTACTAACATTTATGTTTGTGTTTGTTTTAGGTCAATCAACTCCTGTAAATATGTTATAATTATGTAACCGTACACTTGTTACTTCACCAGACCTTAACTTCATAGAGCAAAGTCTTCCGAGCCACTCTGACATTGGCAACTCACCGAGTCGGCCATTTTTAAAAGAAGAAGAAGAAGAAGTATTTTTTCCAAAATAAAATGTTTATCAATAAGTGCTGGAAAATAAAATAATATGGCTCGACACAGAAACGTACGGAACAGGAGCTACTCTGACGATTACGATTATGACGATGTATACGGCCACTCTGTCGAGGAGGACAGCTGTTTATCGCCAAGCGATTCAGCCCAGTGGATGTACGATCGGTCCCGGAATAGTCAAGCGATAGCGAGCTTCATAGACTCTCGAGATGACATACAAGAAGAAAATGAAGACGATGAAGAAGTACGACCAGCGCTGGAACGGCGAGAATCTATGGATGTCCGCGGACTAAACTTGAGCGAAGATGACGAGGCAAAACTCATGTCTTGTCTAGATGAACTCCGAAATGTTTTAGGTGACACAATCCCTGACAATATACTCATTCAAACGGTGATAAAGTACAATTATGATTACAGCAAATCTTTGGACAATTTGTTAAATAATAGCGAGAGATCTTTGCAGAAGACTAAACAAGAACCAATCATACCACCACCCGTTCTGATTGACCCGTCAAAAGCTCCAACCATAACAACAGTTGACACTACTCCAAAAGTTATAGCTACTAAGCTAGAACCAAACAAAGTGCCCACTATCAAGGGATTCAAAATCGAGAGTGAGAGCAACAGTCGCCCACAAACACCTCGAGATCAATCCCCCGCTGTGGAGAGAAACTCGTCGAAAAATGAAGCAGATGATACCAAGGTGCCTAAAGTTAAAGAGAACAAAAGTGACCCGACAATATTGTACAAAAATGAAAGAGGTTCTGACAAGGAACACTTGTATATAGTAATTATAGGTCATGTGGATGCAGGCAAATCGACATTAATGGGACATTTGCTCTGTGAACTGGGAGAAGTGAGCCAGAGAACACTACATAAGTATGAGCAGGAGAGTAAGAAGATTGGTAAACAAAGTTTCATGTATGCCTGGGTGTTAGATGAAACTGGGGAGGAAAGAGTCCGAGGTATCACCATGGATGTTGGCAAAGCTCAGTTTGAAACTAAAACAAAGAAGGTTATTATTTTAGATGCTCCGGGCCACGCCGATTTTATTCCAAACATGATAACTGGGGCCAGACAAGCAGATGTGGCCCTACTCGTCGTTGATGCTACCAGAGGAGAGTTTGAATCTGGATTTGAACTCGGTGGGCAAACTCGTGAGCATGCATTGCTCGTTAGATCTTTAGGTGTTAATCAGTTAGCTGTAGCCGTTAATAAGTTAGACACAACGAATTGGTCTCAAGAAAGATTTGATGAAATAACAAAAAAACTGAAGATATTCCTAAAACAAGCTGGTTTCAAGGATTCCGATGTTACTTATGTGCCATGTTCAGGCTTAACTGGGGAAAATCTGGTGAAGCCACCTTCAGAAGCAGAACTGATGAAATGGTACAGTGGTCCATGCCTTCTGGATGTTATTGACAAATTTAATGTTCCTCAGCGCCCAATCACCAAGCCTTTACGAATGTCTATCAGTGACATATACAAAGGAACAGGATCCGGTTTCTGTGTGGCCGGTCGTATTGAAAATGGTGTAATCAATAAAGGAGATAAGGTCTTAGTTTGTCCGACGAAAGAACCAGCCGAGATAAGAAACTTAAGCATCAACGAAATGACGTGCAACTCTGCTTTTGCCGGTGATCAAGTCACTGTAACTTTATCAGGTGTGGAGATGCAAAATGTCTCCGTTGGATTTGTTCTGAGTGATCCGATACAACAAGTGCCTGTAACAACAAGATTTGAAGCTAGATTAGTCGTATTTAATGTAAAAGTTCCGATAACTAAGGGATTCTCTGTACTCATTCACCATCAGTCCCTTGTGGAGGCGGCCAACATAGTCAAACTGAAGGCTTTACTAAACAAAAGTACGGGGGAAGTTTTGAAAAAGAAGCCTAGATGCCTCGGTAATAATTCTGTTGCTGTGGTTGAAATAGAAGTGTGCAGGCCGATATGTATTGAGAAATACCAAGATGTGAAGGAGCTAGGACGTGTTATGTTGCGTGTTAGCGGAGTTACTATTGCAGCTGGACTTGTTACTGATATATATAATATCTAATTATGTATGATAAATTATAACTCCACAGTTTCTTTGAAAATATAATTAAAGGAATTCAATATTGAAAGTAAAATTATTTCTATGATAATCAAAGCTAAAACCAGCTGTATAATAATCCCATTGTAATTGCAAGCCAATGTTTAAAGTACATTTTTTAAAGTGTATAATAATATGTATCTTATATGATGTTTTATATAGATTGTGTTTATGAGGGAACGCGGGTGCAGTAGAATTTAAACGAAGAAACTATTGCCATCACGCTTCACCCTACGCTGGCACTTGTATTGTGATAGAGACAGATACAGTAAATCAAGGAGTCCTCTGATTCCTCCTTCAAAATAGAGCCTATCTAATTATTATTTTTTAAATATCTACAGGAAGAGTGAGTCTATGCCTCTACGTTTTTATTTTATCTTAAAGATCTTTAAAATTTGTTTTATGGTCGGTCGATTGGCGGGGTACGGGGCATTCATTTTTTGCGATTTTTGAAGGGTCATATTTTTTTATTTATTAGTAAATTTACAAAAAATCGAACGTAGAGGCATAGTTCTAACAGATCCCAATATTGTATAAAAAATCATTTATCTAGACTCTAGACGCATTGTCTAGGGAATAAATTGGGGAATACGTTTGTATAGAAAAACAGTGTTAATTAGCGTTTCCTCTTAATATTTTAAGTGATTTATCATTTCAAGGTATGTTTCACATACTTACGGTTTTTTTTAAAAAACATTATTTTAATAGTTACACATATTTTACTTTCTGTAAGAAAAAAATTAGGTAATTTTTTAATTATTTAAAGTTATTTAAGTATTCCTGTTTTGATTTCGTAGTACTATACAAGCAATAAGAGATTTACTTTGTTACTAAATTATTGTAATATGATTTATTTTATTGCCATAGCTAAAATATAATTTTTTTGTATTTTTATCACATTAAGGGCGAAGCCAAACGAGCGTAATTTGTGATTTCAGTCCGGCAGAATTCTGCTGCATTCAGTTTCATACAAAAGTCCTGTTTGATTCACACGAGCGTAATTTTGTGAGTCATGATTTGTATGAAAAGATATTTACGCGGCAGAAATTCTGCGACTCACAACTCACAAATTACGCTCGTTTGGCTTCACCCTAAGGATCATTGGATATATTTTGGTAACTGATGTCTTATGAAGTAAGTTAATGACAATGTTGTTGCTTGTGTTAAATGTTAATAAAGAATATAACATAACGCAAACATGGTATCCTTCCTCCTGTTCTTCAATTTACACAGAGAAGACAGAAGTCTTATTAACTAGCTGACTATTTTTGTTAATTAATTAGTAGATGTAAGATTCATTAATCACATCAATTGTGTTATTTAATAGTAAAAGATCCGTCCGTCTGTCTGTATGTCTGTCGTCTGTTACCTCTTCACACTTAAACCACTGGACCGATTTTGATGAAATTTGGCATAGAGATATTCTGCGTCTCGGGAAAGTACATAGGATAGTTTTGGTGCCGAAAATGTACGGTTCCCGTGCGATTAACGGATTTTGGCGCAACAGACTTGTTGCGGTACGTTATTATACATATTGAAACCCCTTGAGAAATATAATAGCAATACTACCATGTCATAATAATTATTAGGGTTCCAAGTTTCCGACTCCGTACCCAAAGGGTAAAAACGGGACCCTATTACTGAGACTTCGATGTCTGTCCGTCTGTCCGTCTGTCTCCAGGCTGCAACTCAAGAACGGTAATAGCTAGAGAGTTGAAATTTTCACAGATTACGTAATTCTGTTGCCGCTATAACAACAAATACTAAAAATAAAACAAATTAAATATTCAAGGGGGCTCCCATACAACAAACGTGATTTTTCAAACATTTTTTGCTCGATATCAATAATGACAACAGGAAGGCACCTGAAATGTTCACAAAATACTCAGCTGTATTTATACTTTAATAATTAATAATAAAATTTCAATAAAATCAATAATAATGAAGGGGGGCTCCCATACAAAAACAATTTTTTATACTATTTTTGCTCTAGGTACGTAACCCTTCGTGCGCGAGTCCAACTCGCACTTGGCCGATATTTTTTTACTAAGGCATTATATTCTATAAGTTAGCGCGATAGTAATAATGTGATTTGTAGTAGATGTTATATATAAGTTATGTATCCTTTTCCTTAATCCTCAGCGATCCGATGTGGCTCGGAAATGAAAGTGCTTAGTATAACAGATGTGCTGAGTTATGAATTTCGACGTTATTATATCCTCAGATTTAATGCGAGTCTCTCTGTAGAGTGCTGTAGAGATGTGCGTCATACAGTGCGTATAAAAATCGGCCAAGTGCGAGTAGGACTCGCGCATGAAGGGTTCCTTACCACTATAAGGGTCAATTTATACTAGCGCAGAGTCGAAGCGCATCGAAGCGAATTACGAATAATCATAACAAATTCAACCTAAAAAGGCGCGTACATTCGCGCGAATTCGTGCGAATGCGCCCGACCAACGCTGATTGGTCTCGCAGAAGTATTATGTGTGCGTTGCTTTCAGTTTTTGGGAATTCGTTTCAATGCGCTTCGACTCTGCGGCCGTTTTTTTTTGATGCGCAGGGGAAACCCTTTATGGGTGCGCCGGGCTTACCGCTTACCCACTAAAACCACCTGCGGTTCGCCTTCAGCCGTATAAAGAAGGGATGTCTCGGATCTAACAAACACAGGACTCCCTCCACCGTCCACGTCCTCAAAAGGGACCGGAATTCCACCAAAATTAGGGAACACTTCGGCAAACTGAAGCGTTCCCCTCGGCGCCGGGACTAGCTAAGCTCCTCCTCCTCCTCCTCCTCACCCCCCACCACCTCAGGTTTCCATCCTTCCCCCACCTCCTCAGCAGCTACTGCTCTCCGAGTCTCCGGAACCGCCTAAGCTCTTCCCACGAAGGGGCTTCGCCATTCGACCTCCCCTCAGTGATACCACCACACATTCCCACCACTGCAACTCCTGTGTCGCCAGGATCAACAGTGGTAACCAACCACGAAAAACCCTTTGATATGATCTCAGGGGTACCCGAGGGACAAGCAAATCTGTCTTGGGACCCGCAACGATATTAATTAGAAGAAAGATAGGAGGAGTAGGAGATATTCAATTTTCCTCCCCAAGCAAAGCAGGAGACAGCTAAATTTTAATGACATTAATGTCTTAACCAAAGGCGAAGCAGTAGCCAGTAAGTAACTAGTTAAAAAGTGTAACGCCTATATTGTTATAGGACGCGGAGTCGGGCAGGGGCGGGCACAGATTCCAATTTCCTATTAATTTCCCAGCAGGCGCAGTACCTTGTTTGTGCAGTGTGCACATTAGACCGCTACGAATGTGAGTTATGTGTTTTATTTCTCCGCTGAATTGAGTAATAACTTACTTTCTGTGAGGACAAACATAACTTATTGCTTATTTATAGTTTATGTTAGTATATTTTACCCTGTTTATGGAGGTAAATGCAGCCGTTATTATGAAGACTTTGATATTATTGCTGTTAATAATTTACAAACCCCTAAAAAATCTTAATGCGGCCTTCACATCTTGGTCCATGTCCCATGATGAACTGCTAATACAACGATGTAGAGAGGCATGTTCGTCTATGATGCACGTGGTCATTGGTGAGTACGTCACAAATTTGCAATGTTACATCTTAAAATTATAACCAACTCAATTATTTTCGCTATTCAATTTATTAAATTTAAAATGTAATGTCACAAAACTCAGGACCCCTCCCCCTTCCTTGTCACACCATGTCACACTTCGTCGACCCCCTACCCCCCTTTAGGTGTGACATGCTGATTTGTGGATAACCCCTGACAACCATGATTATTTATTATAGCCTACCCAGAGGACATCTTAAGAATAGCCCAAGTAGTTTCTAGTTTACTAAGTAGTTTGTTATTTGTGTCAAGTTGGTACAAAGTACAAACTACAAACTAGCAGCAATCATAACGACAAGCAGTCATTATGAAATGAACATAAATACGCTCGTTTATCTACAGAATGAATATTTATAACGTTTTGAGATTCAGTAAAATTAATAGTTCTAATGCCATAGAAAAAGATTACTGCAAAGTCTTGAAACGGAATAAATATTCCTGTATTTAACAAGGAATGTTGTGAAGGAGATGACGTTTAATTTAATGTTCGTAATAAGTCTCGTTTAATTTTCTCCGCGATTCATTTTGTCAGGTTTTATTTAGCGCTGTGCGTCCCGACTCCCGCTCAAAATGACAATATCGAGATATGAACCTTTGTGATTGTGAAAGCAAATAGGATAGCGGAATGTAAAATAAAACTTGCGAATACATTCCTCGTTTACTTTGCGAATGCGCTGCAAAATGTTTCTGACTTTATTTACATTTCAATTCAAGCGCATCATTATGGCCTACCTCACGGGCGTATATATAGCTTTAATAAGGGGGGGGGGGGGGGGGGGGGGGGAGGGGTCCCCGTAAAAAAGCGGCCAAGTGCGAGTTGGACTCACCCATGAAGGGTTCCGCAGCAGGAAATAGGTAACATGTTAAGGAAATCAAAAGATTTTTTTTTTGAATATCGGAATGTTGAATATACATTTTTTTTTGTTTTATTATTTTGTTAAAGAATTGAAACAGAAGGCATATAAAATCATAAAAAGGATAATACTTTTTGGCATTCGTCCCTGTTATTAGAAAGATAGGAATATATGTATTCCATGCACTCTTGGACATTTTTGGGTTCTGATCTCTTTCTGCAAGCATCGTGAACACTGACTTCGTCTAGCTTTTTCAAAAAAGTTCATCATCTTTGAGGCCACGCTCCACACTCGAGTTAATTAGAGTTTGGATGACACGTTTTTTTCACCTTCACCTCACCTTCCTTGAGTGCCAGCCGACACACAAAGCAGAGTCCCGGTGGAACCGACATTTTTATGACTGTTTAGCCTGACTTCGTTCGCGTTAATAAGATAATAGTTTTTTTGGCTGCTCCCCTGCGTTACCAGGTAGGCTACTTCCAAGTACTATCTTGTGCGAAAATTAAAACCAAAACATAAGCCCGAAGGCATTTGTTTAGTTAATGGGAGTTTTAGCCAGTTTACACCGTTACCGCCTTCACCGCGTGGAACTCCCAGTTTATGTTTTGATATATGCAAATTGTGAGTGATTGTGTTGTGCTCTAATAAAAGAAAATTAAATGTACTACAACTTTATTTTACGACCTTCTCATAGAACGAGCGGTTTTGCCAATATTTTGCTTCAAACGGGAGCAAAACTAAAAATTTCAAATTTTCGGGAAAAACAGACCATCTTTGAAGAGCCACAGCTTAGTTGTTGTAAGGTTTAGAGAGCTGCGGTTAGGCTTAAATTGTTGCCAATTTAATTAGCTTCATTTATGAAGTGAATGTTACTTGTCGGAAACGTATAGTTTATGACTTTTAGAGCAAAAAGTGAAAAAAGTCGAAAATTTTCGCAGTTTATCACGTGGTGCGCAGCGAGCACAACTTTTTCGAAGTTGCAAATTGGGATTTACATCACCCTAACTGATCCAAACAACATACCAAAAATGCAGCACTACATCATGCTTTGCGAATTTAATGTTAATTTCCATTAAATTCGCAAAGCCATTCCATTTAAACAGTTTATGAATTACTAGACGTTCCGCGCGGCTTCGCCCGCGTAAATTAGATATTTCACAGACAAATCAGTCTACAAAAAATAGCCTATGATCCTTCACGTGGTCTACTTCTTATCTGACCCAAATAACAGAAAAATTGCTCTAGTAGTTCGTGAGATAAGCCCTTTCAAATAATTTCCCCCGTTTTTTCCACATTTTCTTCTATTTATTCGCTCCTATTAGTCTTAGCGTGATAAAATATAGCCTATAGCCTTCCTCGATAAATAGGCTATCTAACACTGAAAGAATTTTTCAAATCGGACTAGTAGTTCCTGAGATTAGCGCGAAAAATAAGCCGTTTCAAATAATTTCCCCCCGTTTTTTCCACATTTTCCTCTATTTCTTCGCTCCTATTAGTCTTAGTGTGATAAAATATAGCCTATAGCCTTCCTCGATAAATGGACTATCTAACACTGAAAGAATTTTTCAAATCGGACCAGTAGTTCCTGAGATTAGCGCGTTCAAACAAACAAACAAACAAACTAACAAACTCTTCCGCTTTATAATATTAGTATAGATCGGAACGAAGTTCCTTATGGCGCGTTCGGCGTTGCGAAAGGAGGCTAGACGGAACGACACTCGACCTCGACACTTTTTTATTAGTACCTGCATAGTACCCCGGGCAGAAGGCGTTGATAGTATTCCTGTGCGTCAACTAGATGGCGTTTTTGAGAATAAACAGCGACATCTACCGGACGTTTAAATAAATTTTATTACAATTCCACAAAGTGTCGTTGTTAGTATTCCTGGGCGTCAATAGATGGCGTTTTTTTATAACTTCGTTCCATCCGGGTGTCCCTTGCACCTCTCAAGTTTAATACCTATTAATTCCCTGATCTACACTAATACGCGCTTAAATTTTTATTCTATTCGTAACCGTTTTTGTAGAGTTGCCACAGGAGCTCATTTTTCACTCACGTCGAAAAATAAGACCTTACTCGATTAGGCCATCTAAAATAACTATATACTTACTATAAGACATGTGTCCATATTAAATGGAGGGAGTTTAAACCATTTACGAAATAATGACATGACTGCGACACAGCCATTTAGATTTACGGACGTTTTTATTACGTCATCTACCTTGAGGTATTTACTTTTTCAGGTGTGTATTTTGTATCCCTCTGACGTTTGGATGCGTCAAAGATGGAGCATGCCTGAATGCCCTGGGCCCTAGGGCGACAAAGAAGGGTGCCTCTTACTTATTCTAGGGGCTTTTGTGATCCTTTATTTATATAAGCTCCATCGTTAGCAACCCCCTCGTAACCCTTTGCAGCCGTCGCACTTACAACTTAACCCTACAGGTAACGTTATCTATAATTACTCACATGTTTTGCTCCTGCTATTTTAATTCAACATTTGACATTAGTTAAGGTTTCGATGCAGTTTAATAAATGTCACTTAATATCAAACCAACGTGTAATGCGTTTTGATTGGTCAAAACTTTAAGTACCTAATCGGTCTTTTTGCGTGTGTAGTGTGTACCTACGTTTATGAGAATACATATTTTGCGATATGATAGAATCCGAATTGGATCAAAGCAGTAAACAGTAAGTACCTACGGCTTCTACAAAAAATAATGGACTTTTCTCATTTTTAGTTAAAAATAATAATATAAAAAATATTATAGCATCTGTAGATAGTAGGTAGATTACCTACTAATTCTACTATCTACAGTGCTGATATTTAAAAATAATAAAGTTTCAACCAAGAACCTTACCTCAATGTTCATAAATACAGAGCCATACAGAGCTCTTTGCAGGTATTCTGGAAAGTTGAGAAGGACAAACATTAATTAAGTGGGCTACCCCACCCCGGTATAATCCAGCTCAGAACTCGCTAATAACTTGTGGGCAGAGCTGATTTACTTAAACTGCAGATAAAGAAGTTAAGCGTTTTCTGAGTTTAAGAATTTTCTTTTAATTTATGACTTTGAGTTGGTATTAAAAATTTCTACGTAATATCAAGGCACATTTCGAATAAAAGAATGTCGTGTGTAAGTTACAATATTTATTAAATAAAAATTGGCCAAGTGCGTTTCGGGCCACCCGCGCAATATAGGGTTCCGTAGTACCGCTAGTTTTTGATAATTTTTGTATGGTCAATGAATGTACATTTTATAACGTGTTTTACACTACTAACAACATCGTCTCAGTTCCGTTCAAAGGAATTTGAACGAAAAGTTCCTTTTCATCATACCAAGACCGAAAGTTTGAATGTCTTCTCTTGTTTGCGGGAAGAAAGATACATATTTCAGACTGCTCACTCAGGAATAGCGGGGGAGAGCTGATATTATATACTCTACTTTATCTTTGAGTTGTGACTCCGGACAGCGATGGACGTTGCCACTTGCCATGGTGATTGGTGTCATACTTCTTAAGTCACTTCAATAAATATCTTTACAATAAAGCACTACATTACAAAATGGTATTTTAACGACAACATTGCAGTTTGATCAAATCTATTAATTTTTTTTTCGTCTGGGAGGCCGAGGCGAAAGCCCGTCAATGAGTAATTTGAACCACATTAGTTTTTCTTATATTATTATATTATGATGTCATTAAACTTTCGGTCCTCGTAATATGATGAAAATAGTTCTATACGCCGACGCGCCACGGGAGGATAGCCGGACATTCAACCGACGCTTTTGTCACCCTCGCCATGGCCTTCGGCTCGGGTGACAATATCGCGCGGGTTGAAATGTCCTACTTTACTCCCTTGGTGCGTAATGTACTTATTATACTTCGCCAAATACATTTTTTTAGTTGATCGACTATTACTCAATAACTTTTGAGTTTTCTTAGCCGTGATAGTTTTCCTTTTCAATTCAGCAAATTTCCTACTCCCGTGAATTTTTTCACATTTCCAGAAACAACCGTTTAGCTGGTAGAAGGGGGGGCACTGGACTCTAACGATTTTTTCCACTTTAAAACTTCATATTTCACAAATGGATCCCTAAATCGGAAAATGATCTTTGAATACTCATTATGTTTTTAAAAAACCTATCCAACGACACCCCACACGAGGGGGTGGAAGCGAAAAAAAAAAATCATCCCCGCTTGATGTGTAGGGGAGGTACCATAAAAAATATTTTTAAGATTTTATGTACCATTTTGCTTTTGCTTTCCGTTCTTAAAACAACCCCCAAACTCCCTAACTTGTATCTATAAAGAGTCAGGAGTTCTCTCAGGACCTTCCGAACCATGGTATACCAGATATATCCCGGTGCAAAATCTTACTTGTTGGTAGCATAATATATTTAGAATACGTAAGTACGTATTCTAAATATGTACAAAACCGAAGTCACCAGATGTTTCCATATAAATTTTGAGGAGTACCCTCGATTTCTTATGGATCCCTTTATCAGGTCACCACTTTTGTGAATATGGTACCAAATTGGATTGATACCCTTTACACCAAAAGAAAAATTTTGAAAATCGGTTCATAAACGGCGGAGTAATCGTTGAACATAAAAAAACGAACATAACCTCCTCCATTTTGAAAGTCGGTTAAAATTGTAGCCTATGTGTTATTCTGATGTATAAGCTATATTATTGTAAAGTTTTATTAAAATCCATTCAGTAGCTTTTGCGTGAAAGAGTAACAATCATCCATACATCCATACATACAAACTTTCGCCTTTATCATATTAGTAGGAAATATTAGTAGGATTGCATAATAATATTATCTTACATATTCCAAGCCGCACAAAGCAATCAAATTAGCAATATATTGACGAGTATCTGGCGGACGAAGTTCAGTTGTATCTATTTACAATATCAATTTAATTGCTACCATCGAAGTTTCACGACGCCCGTATTCCGAGCAAACTTACGACAGTTTGCAAAGTCTAATATCGCGTTTCATAGTTATAGTTTTAAATGGTAAATGTCTTACAATTGCTTGTAAAGTCTTTAAAATTATACACGTAACCAATGTTAACGTTGGCAAGTTTGTAGTAAAATACGGCTTTTTTGAGGATATTATTTTTTCATGTCAACCGTGTAAAGTAATAAAGTGTAATAAAATACATTTCAATTTGAAATCTCCACAAAGCAGTGAAAAACGTGTCAAATGAAAATAGAATCCTGCAAAGAACTTTTTGCGTAGACCCTGTGAATGCAGTGTGAATATACAGTAATTTTATCCGCGATATATTTGTCTAAAGTCTTCTATTTTAAAGCGACACCGCCATAAATACTGTCCATATAACTAAGAATAATCGGCCGAGCTGCACATCCATCGAGGTGGCGAAAAAGATTACAGTTGATGTGACAGAGTTGGCGGTGTTCCAGAGGAGCCAGGGCCGGACCGTGAGCTTAGGAGGCCCTGGGCCCTAAGGGCCAACCCACACGTACCACAACCACACGACATCGCAACGACAAAATGTCGTCGAGCAGTGGTTACGTGTGAATGGTGTCGCTGCAGCTTTTTGTAGTTGCGTTGTGGTACCGACAAAATGCCGAAGTGGTTGCGTTGTCGCCAGTGGTTGCGTTGTGGTTGCGTACGAAAGTCAATGAAACGGAGGGGGGGAAGAGCGCGGGCGGTGTGCGCGCACAGTCATTGCATCGACGCAACGTTGTGGTTGCGATGTGGTTGCGATGTGGTCGGCCGTGGTTGCGATGTGGTTGGTATCACACAAGTGGTCGACAACGACTGCAAAATGTGGTACGTGTGAATGGTCCAGTTCATTTACAATATAAAATATACGCCCGACCACGTGGTGTGGTTGTGGTTGTCGTGTGGTTGTGGCACGTGTGGGTTGGGCCTAAATCACAATGTGCAATTCGACTTGGATTAGGAAACTTTACCGCGCCACTTCCAATAAATGGTCGACGCGCTAGGCGTTGACCAATGACCAAATTGTAGTCGAACGGAAATCGTGAATAGTCCTGCTGGGCTAATTCTAGTCAGGGTCAGTTCGAAGTAATAACACCTAAACCACAATAAACAAAATGATTATAACGTAGACTTGAATTCAATGAATTTAATGGCATGGAAATTAATCGTAGGATTCGCAGGGCTGGAAACTTCTCTGGAAAATCTGTTTTAATTAGTAGAATGAAAAGAATAATAGATATAATAGATTATTTCGCACCATCGTCTATTTTTAACTTGGACTTGACTTAGCTGGGCCTTGTATTCACGGAGCCTTGGGTTTAAGCCCAAAAAGCCATATGGTAGATCCGGCCCTGGTAGGAACGTTCCTATTACGTCTCCAAGTCCCGATAATGAAGCTGGCTGGTGATACGCCATTGTACGTAAGCGATTACCTTTTACCGATGTGTTGTTTTGTTCCTCGGAGAAATGGTCTATTAACTGTTTCTTTGCGATTTTTCTTCTGTTTTCCTGTAATAAGGAAACAACTGAAACATTAAGTTCTTGTATCTATAAAGTAATGAAACTGTTGTTTTCTGTTGTTGTTAGCCGCAATACTTATACCTACATACTTTTTTAAACTCCCCCATAGGTGAGAGGACAGGCCTTGCCTAGTTTGGGGGACTGTTAATAATAATTGTAAAAACCCTTTGTAAACATTATGGTCAATAAACTATTTTGTATTTGTTCCCTTCTTCGTCATCAGGTTGAAATGTATAATTTGTATTCTTATAATATCTTATATCTCAGATATCTTTAATTGCAATTGTTAATCTGCGACGAAAAAAAGTTTGAGGTGTCTGTCTGTTCATCCATGGCACTGTAGCATCTAAACGGGTGGAACGATAAAACTCTAGTTTTTTTCTTTTAAAAGTTGACTTGATAGAGAGTATTTTTAGGAATCATCATCATCATCAGCCTGCTCCATGTTTGGAAGTTTGGGTTTGTCTATTTCAAGAAAGGTTCAAGAAAGGCAACTTCCGGTGTTTTTATTGGTCCAATATTTCTATTTTCTGATTCCTGACACTTATTAGATATGTGTATAGAAGGTTCTTTTTAAGTTTCTTAATTAATATTAAATATCAAACGAGAAGAGGTTTTATACGATTAAAACTGTGCAATTGAAACTTGTGATAAATGTGCCACGATATTAGAGTTTTTCGCTCATAATATACTTTGGAACGGTTGTTGGGGAGCGGCTAAAAATAATTGGCTGCAATAAATTACGTGATCGGGATTTGATATGGCGCATTATCATTTCACCGAACAGCCAGCGGCCTTGCCGATATTTATTATACCTTTTATTATGTACTAGCTAGAGCTGAATCGCGGCTTTGACTGCGTAAACATCAACATCCATAATTATATCAATACGCGAGCGAAAAACTTTGGATCCCTTTTGACGAAAAATGCGGAAACGTAGGTGATTGAAATTTTGCACAGTGTTTATAAGTAATATGGTGAAGGAGTGCATCGAGCTAATATTATTTTGAAATTATGCTTTTATCATACATTTTTTTAACAAATAAAACATTACACACACTACAACACACACACTAGGAGTTTTTATATTGACAAGCCTATACACACGAATTGTACTCTTTTATTTATGGTTGAAGTCTGTTCTCAAATTGAAAATAGATTTATTGTCAAATTGAAAATAGATTTAGTTTTTTTATTGAATCTTAAATACTGTTAGGTCCTTTTCACATGCATACAGTTGTCGTCTAAACGGCCCGGCGGCGCCGTGCCGTGCTAAGTCTTTCACATGTACACGGTTTTCGCAGCGCACGGTCACCCAGCAACGCGGCGGGTGGCGGTGGCAGTATTCATTCAGCAATCAGTAGTGTCCATTGATGGAACGAAAAAGGCAAATTGCCTTACTCCTACTGTATCGACGACGTTTGCTTCGTCTTTGTTACATACGTGAGAGAATATATTGGATCCATCCATATGCTATGAGGAAGGAAAAGGGAGACTTTTACACAATGTTTGAGGATGCTGTTTTCATTAGGCATTCTTGCTGCGGAAAACGGCCGGGCCCCTGTGATTTTAGCGATTGAATTGTATTCCCCACGGTCGCCGTGCCATGTGAAAGCTGTCTAAGTAGCTCATACATTTCTACTTTGTGCGGCACGGCGACCGTGGCGGTGGCAGTAGGTATTCATTCAGTATAGTGTCCATTGATGGAACGCAAAAAG
The DNA here is from genome assembly GCA_905187585.1 of Cyaniris semiargus. Taxonomy (NCBI): domain Eukaryota; kingdom Metazoa; phylum Arthropoda; class Insecta; order Lepidoptera; family Lycaenidae; genus Cyaniris; species Cyaniris semiargus. Next base: position 5,431,377 of record LR994554.1, on the reverse strand, counting down.
CAGATAGCCGTAATCCTACTGTATCGACGATGTTTGCGTCGTCTTTGTTTAACCCTAAAATTTGAAATTGCTGATTAACCCTATGCATAATTCTTTCCATGCTTTCCAAGACCAAAAAGAGGGGTGTTATAAGTTTGACGTGTCTGTCTGTCGGTCTGTCTGTCTGTCTGTCTGTGGCATCGTAGCATCCAAACGGGTGGACCGATTTTGATCTAGTTTTTTTTGTTTGAAAGCTGACATGATCGAGAGTATTCTTAGCCATAGTTCATCATCATCAGCCTGGTCATTGCTGAAATATCACGGTTTATCTGGTTCGTGATAGCCCGATTTGCAACTTGCAGTCGTTTGATGGGTTTTATATTTTGCATTCTGGTTCGTGACACTTATGATTATATACATATTAATGGAAAGTTGACCCTGGTGCTGCAGCATCATCTGGTAATCAGTAGGATACCCAACTCCTCACCAACTTAGAGCAGAGGTTTCGTGTTTGGGCTCATTTTAATTGCGACAACCAATAAGACGTAGATAAGCAGTAAATATTTGCATGCTGCTGCTGCAGCATCACCTGGATTGTATAGGAGCCGAGCTCCGAAGGAACCCAGGGTGGAGGTTTCATGTTTGGGCTCATATTGAGTATTGACGGCCTCATCCAAGAGGATATTTATAGATCGTATTCATTGGGATATGATCTTGTTGATAGGAACAATTCTGCACTATAACCAACACAAGTTTAAAAAGCATAAAATAAAATTAAATTAAGAAATTTAAAAAAAACCCCACCAAACAACTTTAAAAAGTAATGGAATAATATTTACTGACTTTAAATTTAAATAATTCCTAAGTGTAAAATAATTCCGGTCCCCCGACACACCGTGACAACAATTATGGACTAAAATATTACTTTACACTTAGGAATTATTTAAACTTAAAGTCAGTAAATATTATTCCGTTACTTTTTAAAGTTGTTTGGCGGGGGTTTTTTTAAATTTCTTAATTTAATTTTTTATAAGCAGCGATTGTCTTATCCCATAAAGAAGGTTGCGCTTCCACTAAAGATATCAATACATCAACGTCTATGCTGATTTCAATAGGCATTCTTGCTGCGGAAAACGTTCCCTGTGATGTTAGCGATTGAATGGTATTACCCGCGTTCGCCGTGCCGTGTTACACTCGTGTCATGTGAACAGGTCTATAGTTCTATACATATCCATACATGACTGTAAAGACGGCTACCGCGTCGGAACCGTGTTTGTAGTGGATAAACACGGGTGACACACGGTGTGAAAGCTGTCTAAGTAACTCATACATTTTGTACTTTGTACGGCACGGCGACCGTGCCGCAACCGTATAACTCCTAACGATTTTTTTAAAACTTCATATTTCACAAATGGTTCCCTAAATCGGAAAATGATCTATGAAATATGAATACTCATAATATTTTTAAAAAACCTGACCAACGACACCTCACACGGTGGGGTGGACGCGAAAAAAAATTCATCCCCGCTTGATGTGTAGGGGAGGTAAGTACTTACCTTAAAAATATATTTTTTTAAAGATCTTAAATAAGATTTTGACGACCTCTGTGGCTCAATGGTTAAGAGCGTGTGGCAGCTCTTGCCGGGGGTCGCGGGTTCGAATCCCGCCGACGGTTTTTCAATGTTCCTGGGTCATGGATGTATATTAAATATATGTATGATATAATAAAAATCTTAAATATATTATGTATAGTATTAAATATATTTCCGTTGTCTGGTACCCGTAACACAAGTCCTTCAGGTACTTACCACGGGGCCAGACTGACGTGGTGTGAAGCGTCCATAGATATTATTATTATATCATTAATATGTGCATTATTGCCGAATTACAGCTTTGTAGGTCCTATAGTCTCTGAGCAAAACCACGGACAGACAGACGGACGGACGGACGGACGGACGGACGGACGGACGGACGGACGGACGGACGGACGGACGGACGGACGGACGGACGGACGGACAGACGGACAGACGGACAGACGGACAGACGGACAGACGGACAGACGGACAGACGGACAGACGGACAGACGGACAGACGGACAGACGGACAGACGGACGGACGGACAGACGGACAGACAGACGGACGTACAGACCGAAACTATAAGGGTTCCTTGTTGACTACGGAACAGTAGTCTCTGAGCAAAACCACGGACAGACAGACGGACGGACGGACGGACGGACGGACGGACGGACGGACGGACGGACGGACGGACGGACAGACGGACAGACGGACGGACGGACGGACGGACAGACGGACAGACGGACAGACGGACAGACGGACAGACGGACAGACGGACAGACGGACAGACGGACAGACGGACGGACGGACAGACGGACAGACAGACGGACGTACAGACCGAAACTATAAGGGTTCCTTGTTGACTACGGAACCCTAAAAATGAATCAAGCAATAACAACAATTAACTTATATTATAAAACAGCGAAATAAGCAGGGAATAAAGATCTCGTTAGATCAAAGCGACTGCCGAAAATTCAGAGAGAGTGAGATATTAGTTATAGAAATTCTGCTATAGTTATCTCTCTCTGTTTCGCTATTACGACGAGACTAACGCTCCTGTCAGAGAGCTCCTCTACGCTAGAGGTTGTTGTCGAGTGTAAATTAACAGTACTACCTATAAAATTGACAATATTATGTAGATTGTAGAATATTAAGTACTAGGCAGCATGGACGTATAAAAAAAGTAGGCAGGTTGTCAAAGCAGGCTTAGTTCCAATTAATTTAAATTAATGACTACAATAATTGTTGATCTTTAATTACTGCCTGCGTGGAATTGATCGAAAGCCTATCGAATCCCAGTTAAATGTTAATTATGTTGACAGTAAGACGGCAGCAATGGCGGCCCGATCCCTTATGATTAATTAATATTACGACACGTGAGACACCAAACTAATATTGATAGACCTAGGATTAGGCAGAAGACTTATGTCTAAAATACTAGTATATTATGTACAATAGTATGTGTATTATAATAGTCAAGAGATAATCCATGTCGAGGTATATAAAGCGTACTCACCAATGATATAATATGAAAGAATCAAGTATCATAAAGTCAAATATCAGTAGAATATCATATTATTGGTACTCACCGAAATATTGTCCTCTAAAGGGCCATTTTGACATTTTAGGTGTGTCAACGTGGATGATTATTAAGCCTTTAAGTACCCCGCAAACTATCAAATTGTTTGTCTAATTTTACGTGTTTGTCAAACAGTTTGATAGTGTACAGCTTTGTTTGAAGCGTTTGTCAAACAAACTACGTGTTTGACCTGTTTGAAGAAAATTTGGATTTGCGTAGCGTTTGACAAACGTGTTTGAACGTGTTCCGCTGTATTTGTCAAACAAGATCTCATGATCTCAAACCGATTTTAGCTAATTGTTTGACAAACTTGTTTGATGCACGTTTGATCGTCTGCGCTGCTGTTTGATGAAAACGTAAATTACATCAAACATGTTTGTCAAACAAATTTGATCGTTTGTGGGGTACTTTATGTTTTTAAATTTTTTGCTTAGAGATTTCTAATTTCTTTATTGATTTTGACGATATACTTACAGAGTGTAACAAAACTAAGTGATAATATTTTAGGGCGTGTATGGGTCCCCTATATATTATAGAGTTCGCTGTGAAAGTAGCAGCGCTGAAAGAGTTAAGTAGGTACATGAAAGAGTTACTTCTTTTTCACCTTTGTATCGAAAAATTGCTTGCGGCGCTTGCCCATACAAATCACAAAAAAACAATTGCTTGTTCAGCGTTGCTACTTTCACAGTGAACTCAGTACAGGGGACTCATACACACCCTAGTATTATCACTTAGTTTTGTTACACCTTGTATATTTTGAAAGTGCATAGAACTGTAGAGTAATAAATAGGTATATCACGAGCAGGCTTTAATAAGGCGTGGGCTGCGGAAATGTTGGTGAAAAAATTATAAGACTCCCCCACACCGGCTAATGGTATTGTGTCAGAATGACACGAGGCGCGTCTCTATAATAAATTGTTAGCTCATTACTGGCCATTCATTTACTTTTAAATTAGGAACGTTTGACGTTCGACGTTCAAAAGTTTGAAACGTGTTCTATTGATTAGGCGCCATCGGCGCCATATTTTATGGTCTCGTTCATAGAATTATAACCTTTAGAAGAGGCATTCCATACAATCGTCAGCGCGAAAATGTGTCACCCTCGAAATGAGTGAGCTCACTCATCTGAGAGCAGTGTGCCTTAGGACGCGGTGACAGTCGGACGTGTTTAGTGCATTGATTACGTAAAATATGCATTAAAAGCATAAATGAGTGAAAGAGAAAGTAGTATATGCTATTACTGTAAGACAAAAAAGGACGACAATATTTTCTCGATACACATTTTGCATGCAAAAACATTGCTACAGTTTTGATGGCGTATGCCATATCCAAGTATTGACATCGTAATATACTAACCCCGCGTTCTATTTAGCGTTAAAAACGATCAAAACGCTCAAAATGCCTCCTATTTGGAGCGTTTTGATCGTTTTTAACGCTAAATGGAACGCGGGGTTGGTAGGTAATTAAAAATTTTAGTTAGGTTTCTTCTTGAGTACAATTTTGACAATGAAATAAAAATTATCTAGTGTAGATCTAACTCTACTCTACCTGGACCAGCACCCGTAGCATGGCTACAGTAGAAATACGAAAGTATAGACAAACAGCGGATATAAACTGAAGGTGTCGTTCCGATCTTTAACGCGGCTAGCCGCGTCCTAAAAATTCAAATAAAATCCTACTTTATGACGTAGACTACAGTATATGTCATAAAGTGGCATTTTAATTGATCTTTGTCGATCGCGGCTAGCCGCGGTAAAAATCGGAACGGCCGCGGCACCTTCAGTTTATCTCCGCTGTTTGTCTATACTTTCGTATATCTACTGTAGCCATGCTACGGGTGCTGGTAGAGATTATGGAGTATAGTTGAAGATAGAGACGACTCGAGTTCGACCATAACGTGAGTAAATAAACAATTAAAACATAAACATTATTTTTTATTTATCGTCAATAAATCATATGATACAGTAGTATTATAATTTCAAATTGCTCGCTTTACGGATGGTCTGATACGTTTTTGTGCGCCATGTTTTTGTGGACGACGTCGAATATGAGATTCCAATTAATTTTTTTGCAGCTGGTAAACGTTTGTCCGAGTTGTCATTTTATGTGGTAATGGCAATGGTAATGGTAATAACACCATAAGGCTTGATGCTCACTGTACACTTTTGGCATAAGTATTATAATTATAATATTAAGTAGGAAAACAAAAAATATCCATTTTAAGTTCAATTTATTGAGTTTTTTTTTGTGTACGAAAGAATAACAATAAAATCGGCCAAGTGCGAGTCGGACTCGCGCACAAAGGGTTCCGTACCGTTATATAGCGAAAGTTGGCAAAAAATTGTGTTTTTTGTATGGGAGCCCCCCCCAATTAAATATTTGTTTTATTTTTATTTTATTATTAATTATTAAATTACGAATATAATTATGAATATTGTAAAAAGTTCAGGTGCCTACCTGTTGCCATTTTTGATTACGCGTTACGGGCAAAAAAGGCCAAAAAATCATGTTTGTTGTATGGGAGCGCCCGGGCCCCCTTAAATATTTATTTTATTTTAATTTTCTTATTAAATTTGTGGCGGCACCCACAATTCGCCTAACATTCCTGCATCGCGCTACCGAAGTTTTTTGAGCGCGTCGGTATATATACGACAGCTGAAATGTATCACGTGGGCTTCGGCCTGACCGAGCATACCACCTCGCTCGGTCGGAAGATCTTCCTTTGCAGCCTCCACACATATACCCCACATTGGTGACCCTCGACAGAACACGCCTCCTTCATCATCATCACTCCCCGCCCCTCCGCACCGCGCCAGCCGGCATCGCCTCATCGGGTACCTCGTCCACTAGCCGCAATGTACCGCGGCCTGGGCGACTCCGCATCGGCACGAACGGGCTTTCTCACTACACCGGACCGGTCAGCAAGCAGTGCACATCTCTCCTGGTCAGCACGTAGCATCGGCCCCGCACGGCAGCTATCCGACTCACTGGATCCCGTGCAGCAGCATCACAGTTCCGACTCACTGGGACTCACTGCAACAGTTCCGACCCACTGGAACTCTCTGGCACTGGCGACTCAAGCGACAAGACTTCAAGATTCGACCTCCGGTCTTCGGGGGGGAGTGATGTGGCGGCACCCACAATTCGCCTAACATTCCTGCATCGCGCTATCGAAGTTTTCTGAGCGCGTCGGTATATATACGACAGCTGAAATGTATCACGTGGGCTCCGGCCTGACCGAGCATACCACCTCGCTCGGTCGGAAGGTCTTCCTTTGCAGCTTCCACACATATACCCCACACATTACAAATATAATTAAGAATATTGTGAAAAGTTCTTTAAATATTATTTTTATTTTATTTTTAGTATTTGTTGTTGTAGCGGCAGCATAAATACACAATTTGTGAAAATTTCAGAACTCTAGCTATAGCGGTTCTTGAGATACAGCCTGGAGACAGACAGACAGACGGACAGACATCGAAGTCTCAGTAATAGGGTCCCGTTTTTACCCTTTGGGTACGGAACCCTAAAAACTAAAATAAGTAATATCTTAAGAAAGTTTTTTCCAGTTAAAAAAAATCACAAAAAGAGTAGGTCTAATTTAATATATATTAATAGCATAATCTAAATCACAATTACAATTTTTCTTCGTCTTAAAATTCCGCACAGCTGGATAGACAACATAATATCAAACAAGTTCACAAACTAGAAGCGTAGCGTATAAAAATATGTTTGGGGGTCCTCAGGAAGGGCAACTTACGCCCCGTATAGTTGATACGGCAGATACGGCGCGGCGGCGCGGCGGTAGTTAAGCTACGCCGCGATCCTGTCACAAACACTTTCAAATGTGTGTACATGCCTTAAGCGAATAAAAACTAGTCGCATTGCACCCTGAATTCAAGTCCGTGGTTCAGAATGTAGCGATGAATTCATACTTAGTTATTGGTTATAATATTTGATTTATATACCACAGTAATCGCTCGCCGAAGACCGGTTCAGAATTGTCTGTTTTAAGCCTTAATAAATCTATATACTTAATATTATTTTGTAGGAGTCTAGATCCTGATTCTTAGACGCTAAGATTTCTAATGATCTGAAGTTAAATAACTATGCAGGGGGCTACAAAACAAAGTGTTAATACTTTAGGGTGTGTATGTCCCTTGCATAGAGTTCACTGTAAAAGTAGCAGCGCTGAAAGAGTTGTATGTCTATTAGTTTATGTTGCAATAATAATAGTTCCCTATTCTATATTGTGTATTATAAATTTTAATTTGTCTATATCAGTAAATAACTTAACAGCTCTAAAACTGATTAAACCAACTATAAAAAAATACATATATTTATATTGTGTTGGTAGTCAATGACTTCTTGTCCTTGAACTGATTCCAAACTTGAAGGTAAGGTGAAAATCCTCACGCGCCCCCACATATCCACGCAAAAACTAATTAAATGGATCCAAATTAGTTTTTTCCCAAACACCGTCTTAATGTAGCCGGCTATCACACTGCAACACTTGGAAGCAACGAATTCGATTTAAAAAATCATGGTCATGGGCCATGGCAAGGGTTTTAAATCTTGAAGTGTTGGGGCGACCTTGAAAACAAGTAATTACATGTAATTAGGGCCTGTATTCACTTTGATTAGTGCAAGTGATTAGTGATTAGGAGAAATAAAAGGACTTGCACTAATCAGTCGCTGTCCACACTTGCTTTCTCCTGATTAGTATCACCTCCACTAATCACCTGCACTTATCACCAATCAAAGTGAATACAGGCCTTAAGTAATAAAAAATTTCCTATTCGTCCATTTTGTTTCACCTAGGTGTGGTTATAATTTATATTAATTTAATTGGAATTAATATTTTATAGTCAGTAATCACGTTTTGAAAATCTCAGCTGAAACTATAAGAAATTCATTAAAAAGCCATTCGAAACAATATTCCAACTCTTCAATTTTAATTAATTTTGTCATGAATTATGTAACGTAGAAATATATAACTTTACATTTTTTGACGTTAACGAGAATAACATTTTGCTGTCTGATAGGAAACGGATTGGATCGAATAAGGAACTAAGCTGCATTAAGATAGTAGAATAGGCGTGCTGAATTTAACATAATATTTTTTCATGCGATTTTAGAGCCAAGTGTAATAAGTAATAACTAATTAATAATGTCGTCTTCAGTGGGATGCGGTCCGGTGCATAAAATATATCGGTTGGGTAAGGAGGTGATATATAGAAATCAGTTTGGCGCCAGATCGAAGATAATTGAAAATAAATAAGAAAAGCAAGAAACAGACCGACAGACAGTATAAGCCGTGGGATCGCCAATAAAAATACGCCACACATTGCTGACTTCTCAGGATCTCAATTGAATGACTCAATGAAAATAATAACTGACAGAAATCTATAATCTTTTGATTCGTAGGCGCCTTAGGATCTGAGAAAGGACTCATCTCTATGATATAAGCCCTTTGTTTGATAATAAGGCCTCAGATATATGAACTTGAAGTCTAATCGATGTTGGAATTACGACTATTGCGCCATAGATAAGTTATTTTTCAAATTGTTAGCAATATTGTTATATTCTACTCAAAAATTTGGAAAACACATACCCTTTTTGTTCGACCGCCGCGCACGGCAAAACTCGACCGCAGAGTGACTGCTCCAACCGCTCAAGAACTGCTCGAGCGGTCCGTGTATTGCGTTGCGGATATGAATTTAGTATGGAAACTGCACATCGCCGTGCGGCAACCGCATCTTGCAGTCGGTGTCAACTGCAAGATGCAGTCCGTCTATGGTCGGCCTTAGTGTTGGTAGTGTGGCCGGCCTATAGGTGTTTGATTTTTGATGTTTTTGAAATATGTAGTTTTTTAAGGTTTAGCTTTTAGTTCCATGCTTTTATTTTTATCCCACGATCTCAGCCTTTACCCTCCATCATGATGGGTGATCCATTGAGAATCATCTCAAATTCAGTCGACCTAAGCCTTGGATCTGGTTTTATGGACTTGCATCTTTGGTAAAATCGGAGAAATCGACAAAACCTATAGCAGAATAGATAATAATATTTAGTCTAGGTCTAGACACGCGGAGCTAAGCTGTTCAAGCTACGTTTGAGCTCATAGAACTAATACGTTCTACTCTGCCCACACTATATTTTGCAAGTTATATAATGTGCGATGAATCTTATAGCGCAACGCGGCTGAATCATCGTTTGGGATTTAATTTTCGAACCTGTTTGGTCCTTAATAAAATATCTCGAGATCTCTGTATCGATACGAGCGCATTTTTAAGCCAACGACTCACCTTCAAGCAATATTTGTGCAAAAATGCAAAATACATCAAACAGCGCCGACGATGATCGATGATTCATTAGATACTCATTTAAATTGATACGAAATGGGCGGATACAGACTGATGACGTCACGTCACATCCGAATTACTTTTTTCATTAAAATATGCTCAGAGAGCCGAAACCGAAGCATCCGTGTTCGTGACATTTTCAGTTCTTCTGGATCCAGGATCTTGGTGCGAAATCTTACTTTTTTCACTTAGTTCCCTCAAACTCCGCTATAACCGAGTTTAATTTTTTTTTACAAGTTGATAACTTGTGTGTAACTTGTATTCATGCCTACTAATTGCGATTCCATATTCAGTCAGGGCTAAAATTGAATAATAGACAATTAGGCCCAATATGAGTTCCCAAATGTGAGTTGGGAATGTTGGGCCAACTGTCTTGTTCCCAGGGTGACCAGAGCTAAAGAGGAAACGTCACTTAATGTCCCCGATTGATGACTGATTGGTTCGAGTAGTTCGGTTACTGAGATTAATAAAGATGAGATTCTACTTAGGTTTGTTTGTGCTTTTGTTTTGGTATGTCGATGCTAGAATGTATGGAAATATTTACAGGGTATAATAACAAAACGAAGTGTTAACACTTTAGGGAGTGTGAGTGTCCAGAAGTCCAGAAGAAGCAGCGCTGAAAAAGCAATTTTTATTGGGATTTGTATGGTCAAGCGCCCTAGCGACCAGCGTCATGCATTTATCCATGCAAAAGTAAACAAAAACTAACTTTTTCAGCGCTACTTTCACCTATACTGTACTTGGCGAAACATGGCGGTAGCGGTCATTGACTCCCTGTCAAAAACTTGTCATTTTCTATACAAAGCCGCGATTGACAACATCTTCATTGTCAATCGCAGTTTATAAAGAAAATGAAAATTTTTTGACAGGGAGTCAATGACCGCTATCGCCATGTTTCGCCGAGTACAGTATATAGAATTCACCGCCGCGCCGGGGACTCGTACCCTAAAGTATTATCAATTTATCACTTTGTTTTGTTTACCTTTTTCTGGGATAAAAAGTATCATAATATGTTTTTTTCCAGGGACTCAAAGTATAACTCAATAGCAAAATCGGTTCAGTGGTTGGGCGGGAAGAGGTAACAGACTGACACACTTTCACATTTATAATATTAGTGTGGATATACGATTAAAACAATCACATTGCTTTCTTGTTGTTATCTTCAAGATTAAAACTAGTGGTACTCTAATCTCAATAATAATTGTCTTATCGATATCAACACGTATCTGCATTAATTTTCCATTGTTCATCTGGAAACTCATTTCAAACCCGTAGGCTTTAATAGAAAGTAACGAATTAAAACAATAAACGAGTAGGTGTGGGCACAGGATAAGTTTTACACAGTAGAACAAGTCATGCTCGGTCTCCGATTTTTATTTTATTTAATGCTTTCGTTTGGCTAATGTCATTCATGTCACGCTTCGCTTATTTATAACGCCTTTATAAAATTGCTGTTAAAAAACCTACAGAAACTGGGCTTCAGTCGTGCGCTTAGCCTGTAAGTTAAATTGCATGCTTTCAGTATGATTGTGTCAATCCAATTGTATGTGTACTTATTATTATGATTAATAAAGAATTTTGAAAAACAAAAAAACAGTCGTGTCCTTAACGAAATCAACTGTCAACACAATACCAAGTTGCGCCATGCGTTTTAATAAATTGTTTCGAAACGTAAAGCTCTCTGAAACATAGTATTTTGATATCGTTGCTCTTAAATCACACTTATTAATATTCTATGGAGGTTTATGGCCCCGTGCTATGTTCTCGAAGAACTTTTGTTACCAGACAACTGCATACCTTATACTTTCACCCTCTTACTAATAAAAAGTTACACAGCGTGTATAGATGGTTCATAAGATTTTTTCTACTAATAATAATTTTTTGACATGATGCCTGTATAACGATGCTCTCATTTCCATACGAATTTAGAACTACATATAGACTCTGTGTAACGTGTGTGTAACTTAAAAACTACTGTTTAACTATTCACACGTTAAACGCATGTTTAAGAAGTTTTTATTAGTAAGAGGGTTACACTATAAGTACTTAATATTTTTACTTTTTAAGGTGTAATACGCAAATTCGTCTACTTACTGTCTATTATTAATATTGTGGTGTAGGTGTAGGTGGATGCAATCTCGGCTCATCAGCTCGTCTCCGGAAGTGACCTCTCACCCGGTATCAGTCGGTTCATCGAAGTACATCATATTGTATGATTTGTATGGTTACAGTATAATATCTTAGACTGGTTCATGAGTCAGAGTTGCCCTAGGTGTGATTGCTATCAATTAAGTTTGCAGAAAGTACTAGTTTTCACGAGATGACGCCTGTAATTCTGTCGCACTGAAATTCCTTTATCGCGAAGGAACCGTACATTTTTCCGGGATAAAAACTATTACTTCCTTTTCCGGGTCTCAAAACGAAGCGTCTCTATACTAATATAATAAATGAGAGATACATTTAGTCCCGGGACATAGGATACTTTTTACCCCGAAAAAATGTACGGTTCTTGCACAATGAACGAAATTTAACGCAACAGAGTTGCGGGCGTCATCTATTAATTTATAAAACTTACACTTGACCCAGACTCTGGGTTTTTGTTTCACACAATTTTCGGTTGAAATTACAACCCCTGGAGTCCTGAAGTGGCACGTGACCCCAGCTAGCCATTTCTGAAATTATAATATTATATTCTATATTTTTAATCTTTTTTACCCTCGACAAAACAAAATATGTTGCCCGTGAATTTCTGCGCACATAATGAAATCCTGCCAGAAGTTGGAACTGAACGCTAATATTATCTAATAAAAAAACATAAAAAACATCTTAAATTCTAATAATGTACGACGGGTCTGGATTCTGGCAGAAGTAAAAAAAGAAACAACAGGCGCAGGCATACAAAAAGGATTTCACTTCCCCTACTATGCCCCGCCGCGCGCCGGCTCTACTCTCCCTCCGTCTTATAAATTTTCGATCAGGTCACAATATGTTCTTGCGAGTTTTTTATAGTTCCCCGAAAAAGTGCACACCCCTGCACTATAGAAGTTTTTTCTTATAAAAAATTTATTTAATTTGAATAGTCAAACTGGAGACAAAGGCAAAACATCGTAACATTAGCCATGCACAAATAAAATAACCACACATATTCGCTTATCTCATAACACAGTAGAATCTAATTCCATTCATACGATGTTTTGTGAAATATTAAACATAATTTCATGTGCATTCGTCATAATTCTAAGTTATGTCCGCCATTTCCGAGCCTGTGTAGAGTTTCCTTCATTATAAAGCGGAAATCAAAACACCTTCTCTATTACTTAAATTAATTTTACAATGGCTTAATCCTAACTTATTAATATTTTTTAAGTTATTTTCAATTAGAGGTAGATGTGATTCTTAATTATTATACTGCCAAATTGGAAGTATTAATTTAATTACATAAAATGTTATTTTTTTTAAAATATCTATGGACGCTTCACACCACGTCAGTCTGGCTCCGTGCTAAGTACCTGAAGGACTTGTGTTACGGGTACCAGACAACGGAAATACAGGGTGCAATTAAACCTACCGGCCAAATTTTTAACAAGGATCAATATATCAAAATTTGGCCGGAAGGTTTAATCGCACCCTGTATATTTAATACTTTTATACTATACATATATTTAAGATTTTTATTATATAATACACATATTTAATACACATCCATGACCCAAGAACTTTGAAAAATGTTTGTTCCGTCGGCGGGATTCGAACCCGCAACCCCCGGCTTGAGCTACCAACAGCCCACCAACTGAGCCACAGAGGTCGTCATTTATTACTAATGTTAACGAAAATTAATCAACAAGTTATTTTTCTATCTATATGTATTCAAGTTATAACTATTATTAGCAGATATACATAATATTAATTAGAATTGAATCATAATGTTTATCCAAAAGAGGGTTATTGAATTAGGTGATAGGTCACAAATTAAATATTATGCAACCCACGGTTGCAACGAAACAACGAATGCATTTCATAGGTATATAGCCTCCGATATTAGCTGACATATATTAAAACTAGACACAGATAGTTCCACCATCCTCCGAAAAAACTTAACGCTCGTGTATTTTATAATTATGTCCGTTGCAACTGCGTCGCTCCAACGCTTTAACATCGTCGTCGTCGGACACGCCGTTTGGCGGAAGAAAGACTTGTTACAAGTTAGAAGCAACAACGCAATGCTTTGCTTCAAGCCGACCTCTGTCCGTTGTATATTTATACTCTATCGGATCAGCCGATGTTTAAATCCAAGCCACTAACCGTTAACCTGTAACCACACCTGCTGTAACCGCAGCACTTAACCCTCAACCGCGACTGCTGCCGCCGAGCCCGCAGCGCCACAATGTCTTTACATTAAAAGCAGGCATAGGGGTAAGTAGAAACTATTGGTTGCTATTTGTATTTCATAAATAATAGTTTTAAATAATCGGCCAAGTGCGAGTCGGACTCGCTCACGAAGGGTTCCGTACTGTTATGGAGCAAAAATAGGCCAAAAATTGTGTTTTTTGTATGGGAGCCCCCCTTAATTTTTTATTTTATTTTATTATTTTTATAAGTTAATAAGGAACACATATAATCAAGGACTTTGTGAAAATTTCAAGAGCCTCACTGTTACCATTATTGATATCGAGCAAAAAAGGCCAATAAAATGATGTTTGGAGTATGGGAGCCCCCTTAAATAATAATTATATTTTGTTTTTAGTATTTGTTGTTATAGCGGCAACAGATATACACAATCTGTGAAAATTTCATAAGTCTAGCTATAGCGGTTCTTGAGATACAGTCTGGAGACAGCCGGACAGACGGACAGATATCGAAGTATCAGTAATAGGGTCGCGTTTTTACCCTTTGGGTACGGAACCCTAAAAACAAAAATAAAACACGCTTTTTTCAAAAATTTTAACAAATTATTGCATTGTCATTGGCTCTTCATTTACGTGTGCAAAGTTTTGAATTAATTAGACTACCTACTGGAGACAAACTGGAGATAGGTAAAAATCGTGCTCAAAGATTCCGTTACAAAAATACAGCCCAAGCTAATAAAAGCGTATTAAAAGTATATAGTTCAGTCTTAATTTTTTGTTTCCCTATAGTCACGATTTGGTATTATTTTGGCGGAAGTAAGGTTTTAACTAATAAAACATCTACCTATATATATAAAACTCAAAGGTGACTGACTGACATGTTGATCTATCAACGCACAGCCCAAACCACTGGACGGATCGGGCTGAAATTTGGCATGCAGGTAGATGTTATGACGTAGGCGCTAAGAAAGGATTTTGATCAATTCTACCCCCAAGGGGGTAAAATAGGGGATGAAAGTTTGTATGAAACTTTGTCAATTTTAAACCGATCGGGCTAAGACTTTGCATGCATAAAGCTACTATGACGTGAGCATCTCCTAAGAAAGGATTTTAAAAAAATTCCACCCCTGAGGGGGTAAAATAGGGGATGGAATTTTGTATGAAACTTTCTCAATTTTAAACCGATCGGGCTGAGACTTTGCATGCATAAAGCTACTATGACGTAAGCATCCCCTAAGAAAGAATTTAAAAAAATTCCACCCTAAGGGGGTAAAATAGGGGATGAAAGTTTGTATGAAACTTTGTAAATTTTAAACCGATCGGGCTAAGATTTTGTATGCATAAACCGACTATGACGTAGGCATCCCCTAAGAATTTACTTTTAATAAATTCTACCCCTAAGGGGATGAAATAGGGGATAAAAGTTTTTATAAATTTTCTTAGACTTTCGACTGATTGAACTGAAATTATTAAAGATTTGAGCCTCTATGAAGACTTTCGCTTAAATAGGATTTTGATAAATTCAACCCCCATGGGGATTTAAAATTAGGGATGATGGAGGATGTAAATGTATTATTTTGAACCTATCAGTACCTAATGGAACGAATAAATTAAGACGAACAATTAAATTGAATATTTTGTAGTCATATTGTCAAGTGCCTCTGTTGCCAATATTTATATCGAGCAAAAAAGGCCAAAGTACCGTTTGTTGTATGAGAGCCCCCCTTAAATATTTGCTCTTTTTTTGTTTTTAGTGTTTGTTGTTGTAGCGGCAACAGAAATACATAATTTGCAAAAAATTCAACTATTTAGCTAGCGAAGTTCTTGAGATACAGCCTGGAGACAGACAAACAGCTAACATTGAAATAGGATCCCTTTTTTACCCTTTGTATAAGAACCACAAAAAGGGAAAATTATCCATCTTTGTTATTATAATATGTTAACGCGGACGAAGTCGCGGGCAACAGCTAGTAATATTATATACTTATGTAACATAGTATAATAAATAGTACATATTATTAGATAACATTGTGAATAGCGTTCTCAGACATCGCTTTGATCGGAAAAGCTGAGTAAAATTCTTGTCTGTGAGGTATACGAGAGAAAATGTTATCGTATGGATGCATTTGCAATTTCAATAGATAATATTCTACTGTACATCTTAATGTAATATGTGGAGTTAGAGAGAGCCTTCAGCCACAGAATATACAATGCTCCTGCTCCAGCTAAGGATTGTACGAGCAATATGTATATGTATAATATGCAGAATATCTAGAATTTATCATAGTGGTATTTTCTTGAGAAAAAAGTTTTGTAAAACTATTTTTCTCACCTCCGGGCGGAAAAAGTCAACTTTCTTCCCGCTGCGCTTACCGATGTTGCCGTTTTTCGCCTCCGTCGATGAGAAAAATAGTATACGCACCATGGGCAGTAAATAAGAAAGCCTCAGATCACATGTTTGTTGACATGATTACATGTGATCTGGGACATTTCTTATTTTCCTGCCCAAGGTGCGTATACTACTTTTCTATATACTTACTACATTAGTAAGCTCTTCAGTTTTATAATATTAGTATTTATTGGGGGAACTTGAAAATCGAGGTAGAGTCACGCGTTACATTTATTTTTTTAGCACCACTATACGGAAAGTTTGAAAGAAATTGTCTATTTCTATACAGTAATCCCATATGATGTATCTTTCACCCCTACTTCGTTTAGCGATTATCGACTGAGTTCACAGGTCGCTCTCAGGAGGATAACTGCATCTTTTAAACTTTAAAGCGTAACCGATTTTGGACTCCACTACCTAAATTATAAAGTTTAATGTCATTTAATATTAAAATTTTATGATTGGTAATGATTACCCACAGCTGCTCATATGTGACAAATCGTGTTCAAGGCCACACAGATTTACTTAGACAATTACTCGGGTTTATTAAACTCTTGAAACTGTCTAATTTTTTTTGTCTCGTGTATGCTTTCGGCATCATCATCAGCACAAATCCCATTTCATGTATGGCACTGTGTCTTTCATTTTAATTGAAAAAAACCAAAGGAGTAATGTAAATAAACGTGTAATTTAAAAAGCTTCTTCAGTTTTCTTTGGACAGGAAATATATAGCTATGGAGCTATACTCACTCTCACTCACTTATAATGTGTAGACACTCTACATGGGTAGAGCTTCACAAATTCGCAGGTATTCTAAGTACATAAGGAACTACTGAGAACCTAAGGTTTCATCCATATTGTGATAGTAAGTTGTCTTATCGCTCTGGGATCTGGGTCTAACAGGTAGGCACTTGACTAGGTATATGACCAAAAAATACTCAATTGTATTCATACTTTAATAATATTCACTACATGTTAGAAAGGGAAGGTAAAGTCTGGATATGGACAGACAGACAGACGGACAGGCTGAAATATCTTTGTGATCGGGTCCCGTTTTTACCCTTTGGGTAAGGATAGAGGGGAAAATTATCCATCTTTGTTATTATACTATGCAGTATGCTGACACGGACAAAGTCGCGGGCAACAGCTAGTAGAAAATAAATTCTTGCAATATCGTATTGTTTTTTAAGGTGTTATATTAATTTATAAAATAAAAATAACGCCTTTGAAAAAAAATAGCAACAAAGTTATTTTTAAAATTGTCTGATAATAGTTTTGGTCATTGAAAAGTGTCTTACACTACATGATACTAGTTCAGAACAATAATCTACAAATTATATATAAAATTA
The DNA here is from genome assembly GCA_905187585.1 of Cyaniris semiargus. Lineage (NCBI taxonomy): Eukaryota > Metazoa > Arthropoda > Insecta > Lepidoptera > Lycaenidae > Cyaniris > Cyaniris semiargus. The sequence goes on along the minus strand of LR994554.1, from coordinate 5,413,798 downwards.
ATTTAAAATAAATTAATACAAATGATATTAGCCATGACAAAATAAGTAAAGTAAGACTCATTTTTAGTCAACTTTGTTACCTGGTACCTGACCAGGTGTCACACGTAGAGCTACACAAAGCAAGTATTCTAAGTACACGAGGCACTACCAAGAACCTATGGTTTCATCCATGAGAGAGTAAGTTATGTCTTATCCTTTTGGGATCCAGGTCTATGAGCGAGGTAACGTCAATGAAGCGATTCTATTGGTTCTCAAAAACATATTCCTTGCAACACATCTCTGGTGGAAAGTGGAAACGCAGCCAGGTGCCGGTTGGCAGCGGGCGACATGAAGCAACCGCAGACGACGTGTCACAGCGACACTACTGGTTTGTATGTATTTCTGTGAAATATCCTCCGCAGCTAGCGACACGAAGCTAGCGAGTTGCGACACTTATTCATAGAAATAGATAGAAACCAGTAGTGTCGCGACGACATGTCGTCTGCTGCCGCTTCATGTAGCCGGCTTCCAACTTGTACGTTAAAGGTTCGCTCACACTTTGACGGGCCATGCCGCGCTGGGGCGTGCCGGGGCGGGTCAGGGCTCAGGCTGCCGGGTCGCCGGTCGGGTCGCATCGCATTGTCGGATTTTGAGTACGTTTGGATAGCTCCAGTGTGACCACTTTTAAATCACTTGTGACTCGATATTACCAAAAACGTTGATGTATTCTACTAAAATCTACTAGACCGTGTTTTAGCTTCTACCGAAAATCTACCTTTATTTATCAATGTATTCTACGTGGTTAAAACTAAAATGTTTATAAAAATCTTCATTATCTTTTTAAAATGTTTATATTATTTATTCTATAATATCGATTTTGTACTAAAATCTACTAAAAGATTTTGGACTACTAAATCGTCATTCATTTGACCTCAAATCTACCAAAAAGTAACTAGAAATCTACTAAATGTGGTCACACTGTTGCCGGGGCGCAGCGGGTATTGCCGGGCCGTGTCGCATTGACGGAAATCCACCACAGTGAGAGATACGCGCATCCGCTTCCAATTTCCATACAAAATTTTTTTTGCGCTGCGCCCCGGCACGCTGCGGCCTGGCATAGTCTGCTCCGCGAAAACATTTCGTTTTTTTCCAATTTTTGTATATTATGTATTTTCTGTAATTATTGCAAGTTGCAATTTGGTTTTTCCTCAAGATAAGCGAGTTGCAATTTGCAACTCGCTTATCTTGAGGAAAAACCATAATCACAGAATGGGTAATAGTACAAGTAACCAAATGATATACTGCACTAATTATTTATGTTTGTTATCTATAGATATAGATAGTGAATCACATAATATTATTATCATTTATTTTTTTATTATATAGCACGTGTATTTAAGGCGGTAATTATAATGTTATCTTCTATGGACTTCCGCCTAATTTCCTTTCAATCTTTCCGAAATTTTTTGCCTTAAAGGTTGATTTGAAAAAAATTGATACAACTAGATGACGCCCGCAACTTCGTTGCGCAAAAAGTCGTTTATCGCGCGGGAACCGTACCTTTTCCGGGATAAAAAATACTTATCCTATGTCCTTTCCCGGGACTCAAAGTATCTCCATAGAAAATTTCAGCATAATCGGTTTAACGGTTTCGGCGTCAAAAGGTAACAAACAGACAGACAGACGCACTTTCGCATTTATACATATTATATAATATATAGTATGGATTAAGACGTATATCATCAAAAATATTTAGCAAAAATACTTTTTTTTTAAGTGTCAGGCTGATGATAATCTTGGTGTCCGGCGATCGTTGACCTGTCTCTGAATTCCGCATTGTCTGTCATGTCTTGTTAAATGCGCAATATAAATACATACAGTAGACTATCTTCATATTATTAGACCGCAAGGGCGCGCGCCACAGTGGATCGAAAATCGAATTTCATAGACATAGGAACTTGAATTTCCAGATGTCATTTTTTTGGGCTGAAATATGTTCTCCTAGTTATTATTACATAGTAAAATGCTAAGAGACTCAGTTACGTGTAATAATAAGGGAGTTATAATTTTTTAAAGAAATTTTCGTATGGAGCCGACAGGAAAAATGAGCATATCTCTAGAATCGCATGGTTGGCCGTTATATCCTCACACACTATTATGGTACTAATTATTACTCACATTTTGGCATATTTTGTATTACGGCACCATTTGCGATTTTTTTTCTAAAATTCGACGAAAATAAAAATATTTATTTTATTTGTATTTGTTTCAAATGTTAATGTTGTGGTTAAATAAGGTCTCTTTCATAATATTTTAATACCATAGGATCACATAATTGGCCTAGTGCGAGTCGGACTCGCGCACGAAGGGTCCCGTACCATTATAGAGCAAAATAAGCCCATAAATTGTGTTTTTTGTATGGCAGCCCCCCTTAATTTTTATTTTATTGTAATATTATTATTAAATATTAGAGTACACATATAACTAAGGATTTTGTAAAAATATCAAGTACCTACCTGTAGCCATTATTGATATAGAGCAAAAAAGGCCAAATAATCACGTTTGTTTTATGGGAGCAGACCTTAAATATTGTTTTTATTTTGTTTTTAGTATTTTTTCTTGTAGCGGCAATAGATATATATAATCTGCGAAAATTTAAACTATCTGGAGACAGAGAGACATATCATAGGATCACACATAAATTGCTTAAACAACAATGTATTTAACTTTCCTTAATGATCTACTATAAATATTTGAGTGCTCATTAGGTAATGATGGAGGTAATTACTGCTATGTATTGGCTTAATTGATATTAGAATTAGTTTTGAAAACCTTTGTGTTTAATGAACACAAACGAAATTTAACAGGGGGAGGAGTTAGGAACAAGTAATTAGTCAATTACCTTAAATAGCAGAAAATTTAACTTATATTTCTAGTTTACTTTGAACAATCCAACTGCTAACATTACCTATTACTTGTTTCGCTAGTAAGTAAAATTTGTGAAATATGGAAAATATAATTACAAATCTCGATTTGTTTGTGATTATGGGTGACCGCTCTTTCGATTACGAATCATTCTTCAATTCACTTATTATTCGACTAAACTCCAGACTTAGTGATGAAGATAGTGTAACCCTCAAGGAATTCTGTCGAAGATTTGTACGTGCTGTTCAAAAGAGATGGAATAGATCTCACCGAAAACCAGACATTTTTAGAAGTAATTACAGTGATTGGCTTCAAGCAAGTATTGACTGGCCCAACTGCATACGCACCTATTTGCTAACTCAAGAACCTTCAAAGGAAAATACTTCTACCGAACCTGCTGAACCAGTGCCATCTACATCAGCGATGACGGCTTCAGTATCAACAATGACAAAAAGATCTCGAAAACCTTTTGAAGACCTAGGAAATAAGCAAAAGAAGAGAAGATCTGATGAGCATAAAAGCGAAAATCCCACCGAATTGGGATACTCAGCTGCAATGCTGTTGAAGCAAGATGGTCGGGATGATATTGCATATGTTATTGAATATATGCTTAAAAATCCTGAGGCAGCGACAAAGATCAAAGACATCATAACAAAACCAGTTACTTCATCTTTGTTTTCGCCAGAAAAGGCATTAGGTTTGCTAATTTCATTAAAACTATCGAAATGGCAATACATAACCTTAAGGGAATCTAACATAAGAGGAGGTTTAAAGGACGTATATCCGTCGTATTACAAAATACAAAAGGCCAAGTTACAGTGTTATCCACCAAAGGCATCAGTAAATATAACGGATTCCTCAGCTACAATTTCACTTCAAGCGTTACTGGACTTAACAGTAACCAGGATTTTTGAAAGCCTTCCTAGTGGTTGTACACAAGGCAAGGAACTAACATTAATTTCTAAATGGGGATTTGATGGTGCGTCTAATCAAAGCAGATATAAACAAAATATAGACAGTGATCAAGACGATTCGAGCATATTTATGACCTCTTTAGTTCCACTAAAGTTGGTTGCAGAAAATGATACTATATGGATAAATCCCAAACCCTGCTCATCTACATATTGTCGTCCAGTGCAGTTTAGTTTTGTGAAGGAAAATGAAGAAATTGTCATTGGAGAGAAAACAAGAATGGACAATGAAATACAAGCTTTGATTCCTACAACTTTACAATCCAATGCGATTAACCATCGATTAATGATGACGATGATAGACGGGAAAATTTGTACGTATCTATCTGATGCCAGATCAGCTGCTGCCTGCTACTTGTGTTTGGCTAAGCCAACTGAAATGAATAATTTAAATTCGGTTATGGCAAAAACAGTTACTACTGGTGTGTATGAGTTGGGCCTATCATCACTACATGCCCGTATTAATGTGATGGAATGTCTTCTTCATATAGCTTATCGCCTTGATTTTAAGAAGTGGTCTGTCAGAGAAGATACTCACAAATCTATGCTCGAATCAAGAAAAACCATTATCAAACAACGATTTAAAAATGAGCTTAATCTGTTGATTGGTGCCGTTAAACAAGGTTCTGGTACAACTAGTGATGGAAACACAGCAAGAAAATTTTTTGAGTGCCCTCAAAAAACTGCCGCAATTACTGGACTAGATGAAGACCTGATACGTAGGTTTGCGGTAATAATACAAGCCATTACTTCTGGAGAAATTATAGATGTGCCTAAATTTAAGGAGTATGCGAAAGTTACTGCTGAAAAATATGTGGAACTATATAATTGGTACTACATGTCGTCTACTGTTCATAAGTTACTAATCCACGGAGGGGACATAATCGCCAAAAATGCAATTGTGCCAATTGGGACTCTTTCGGAGGAGGCTTCTGAAGCCCGAAACAAAGATTTCAGGAGATTTAGACAGTCCAATTCGAGGAAAAAAAGCAGGCAAGCTTCTAACGAAGATATTTTGAACATGCTTCTTGTCTCATCGGATCCTCTTATTACATCAATCAGACCAAGTCTGGATAATCGTAAACAACAAGAGTACTTTGGAGAAACTTTAGGCTTAATTAACATTCAGAGACCTCCAATTGAGTTCTTGGATGTGATGGATTATATAGAGACTGATTCCGAGGTCAATTCTGATGAGGAAGATTCAAGTTAGAATTTCATTTATGTGCTGTTGCAATTAAAGTTATTTAAAATATTTTTATTTTTATATTTTATCTCATAAAGACATAATTTTAATCCCTCGATCGTGGAAAAGCGAGACACAATAGCCTTTCTATTGTTGTCGCGATCACCGGTGCTCGCTATGTACTCTTTGCTTAATGAATATTGAATTTTTGTTAAAATCCTTTGTTTAAATAATACAAAGGATAAATACCTTAACTATGGAAAAGGTAAGTATATATATATATATATATATATATATATATATATATATATATATACTTACCTTTTCCATAGTTAAGGTATTTATCCTTTGTATTATTTAAACAAAGGATTTTAACAAAAATTCAATATTCATTAAGCAAAGAGTACATAGCAGTGATTACCTACATAACATCATTACCTAATGAGCACTCAAACATTTAGAATAGATCATTAAGAAAGTTAAGTACATTGTTGTTTAACTCATCAAGCCCCATACGGGCACCGGTGGTCGCGACAACAATAGAATACAATAGCATTTCCAAGAATCCGCGATCGAAGGGTTAAACAATTTATGTGATGATGACATGAACTTTTGAAACAAATACAAATAGAATAAATATTTTTATTTTTGTCGAATTTTAGAAAAAAAATCGCAAATGGTGCCGTAATACAAAATATGCCAAAATGTGAGTAATAATTAGTACCATAATAGTGTGTGAGGATATAACGGCCAACCATGCGATTCTAGAGATATGCTCATTTTTCCTGTCGGCTCCATACAAAAATTTCTTTAAAAAATTATAACTCCCTTATTATTACACGTAACTGAGTCTCTTAGCATTTAACTATGTAATAATAACTAGGAGAACATATTTCAGCCCAAAAAAATGACATCTGGAAATTCAAGTTCCTATGTCTATGAAACTCGATTTTCGATCCACTGTGGGGCGGCGGGTAGGCGTGCCGCGTGCGTCGTGCAGATAACTTGAAGTACATAGCACACAAGTCACAACGCAGGGTATTCAAAGTTTCGACAACAAAGGGATTATGTTACATATTTTTTTAATAACCTTTAAAAAAAAGAATACCTATAACTGCCCGCTAACTTGGCGATGATTCCGCGTCGTCCTTTTTCACCTGGCATATGAAAGACGGGCGTGAGTGTGAAGAGAGGACGATGTTTGATTTTTTGGGTTGGTCGCCCCCTTAAATGATATCCATACTTTACTCATGTGTAATTTGTAAACCAAGTTTAATTTCATCACGAATGATTTACTCTACTGTATGATACAATTATATTGTGCCTGGTGCGCTGATAGCTCACACGGTTAGGCAAGTGAATTGCTAATGTTGCGCGCTCCGTTCATAGTTACTACCTCTGGGTTCTGACAGGACTGTTATGCTGACGGTTTAAGGAGTTATAATAGGATTATAGTTTCAATGGTGAAGGTGACACAGACTAGTCCAGTTCGCATTAAGTCTAGCCCCATCGGGCCAGTATTTTAGGGAAGAATATTTTTATTAGTTTTGAGAGTTTATAGGGAAGGAGGTAACTGGAGGCTTAGTATGACGACAGTAGAAACGCTGAGGCCACAGTATAATTAATAAAAAATAAAAATAAAAACAGTATAATAACAAGTTTCTCTTCTATCCTTATTTGCCATGCTAAACATGCTGAAAAGTATAAAATCTGGGGACACGGTAGTGTCCTAGCCGAGACGAGCCAAGCGAAGCGCAAGGGCACTACCTACCTTTTCTCGAAGTATTTCGCTGTTATTTTGAACCTTCATAGAATTGGTTCCCGTTATAGCAGATAGTTCATATTTTTAGGATATGATGTCATCAATAGACTTATTAAGCATACAAAGTCTCAATTGAACAACTCTAATACTTTAGATTTTATAGATATCTAAAATACGCCGATTTCGTCACTGACACACTGATGGTCATCAAAATGTTTGGCTACTTCCTGAAGTGCTAGAAAGCCGAAATTTGGTATGTAATCTAAGTTTAGTATACAAACAACAAAAAAATTCGTAAACTTGTAATTTTCGCCCCCCATCCCCTAAAATGGGGGGGGGGGGGGGGGGGGGGGGGTGGAAGTTGACCCTCATAGAGTGGCTGTTTCGTTACTTTAGATCAGAAACTAAATATTCGTCTCACCTCCACAACGGTAGCGAAACAGTGAAGCCATACATACTTTCTGATATGTAGAATTTGTTGGAGTTAGGGTCGATAGAGTTAGGCCGTGTATATTCAGAAGCTTGGCTCCACATTAGATCTGATGTCTTTTTCACAGGGCAAACCTTTTGTGGTCGTCGAGGTAACATTTTACATGAAATGTTTTTGGTGGGTATTTTATTCTGTAGCAAGCTTAGCCTATAATAGCTATATGCTTATAGGATATGGCAGATTGACGATGGAAATCCGTCATTTTGTTCCTAAAATCTGTAATAGTTTATATTCCTTTTCATTTCTACAGTGGTCATGCTAAGTCTGATTCTGTCTCATTAATAAGTTTAATGAAAGCTAGTAAAGGCATCATAAAATGCAATGGCGATGCAACAGCTTATAAGCGGCGCGATTGTAGTGTTGAATTTGCAATTAAGTGTATGTCGGTGGGCATTTTTACGCTATCTGCGGTCGTTTATCACATATTTATACTGCTGATAAGCACGTCTTGTCTTTATAATTAATGGAACGAAGAATGTACTGCCTAATGCTGAGGCAAAGCAACGACCTCTATTAACAATCGCAGTTTTGTAGAAAGATGACACCAGCAACTCGGTTCCGCCCACAGACATAGATCAATTGTATGAAAACGAGCGTGCCACTTTTTGACTACCTACTGTGACGTACCGATGATAAGAAACGTGTCCATTATCAAGGCCAAGGTTTCTATTTGAATTTCTAAAGCTCAACACGGCACTTTTAGGTATTTAGGCATTTTTAAAATTCCGATTGACGTCCGATTCCGATAGCAGACTAAAGAAAAGACTATCGAAAGACGAGCATTGCTCGTCGTTTCGGAACGCGATATGGCACGCGAAGTACATACACATGCGGTATCTATCTTGATCTATGTCTGTGGTTCAGCCAAATTCGTTTATTGCGGGAACCGTACAAGTACTCTTACACTAAGTAGGTACTCTTGTAGAGTCCCGGGAAAGGACATAGGATACTTTCTTAAGTATCCTATGTCCTTTCCTAGGACTCACAGACAGACACTTTTCGCACTTTTAATATTGGTATGGATAAGGACGCAAACCTTTCAACAACTTCAGAACACAAAATAAAGTTTTATAATATCTGTGTAGTGTGTACCATTAATAACGATTTATAATGTAATGTGTACCCATATTGTAACTTATTCAGGACAAATAACTAATTACTTATTGCACTACCTTATGCGTTAATTTAGTAATTAGTTGACAAAACTATGATCTCATGTTACTCATCCAATGTTTAACTGTCAACAACAATACTTTTAACTGCTGTAACTTGAGACGCTAATTGTTGTCATTGCAGTTAGAATGACGTATAATATTGAGAATGTTGTAGATAGTTGCTATAGGAATAAGGCCTAGGTTCCGAAATAAAACCCAGTTACTGCCCATTACTCTTGGCCCAAGAGCCAGCGACAGCGAGGCTTTAGACATTACTCGTTTTATAAAACCTTCCACTGCCAGATCAGTGAACACCTCAGTCTAATATTTAAATTAAGGGTGTCTGGCAGTGGAAAGCAACTGTCAAAAATGTCTGGCAGTGAAAGACGAAATGATTCGGAAGCGTAGCGTGCCTTGGTGGGGCCCCGTATAATATTTTTTGTAGACCCTTATCAGTTATCACAAACCAAAAAAATGCATGGGGTGCCAACTTTTGGACTCACAATTTACGCGAGTAATAAAAGAAATGCCTTTTTTAACTTTGTCATTTACGAATTAAAAAAAAATATATTAGGAACGTTTTTATTAATTTTTACATACGCACGTTGGGGGCCCCAATGGCCCCGGGACCCCGTATAATTGATACGGCAGATACGACGGTAGCTACGCCCCTGAAATGATTCCTACAGTAATATATAGGGATTGTAAACAGGAAAACTTTCAGCTTTTATAAAATGACGAAAGTCTTTCTGTCGCTGGCTCTTTCTTTATAAAGACGTCATAATATATATCCGACAACATACTGTACTATGTGGTGAGACAAGTGTGAAGTATTATAATGTCATCCTCACAAATTTAATGCGAAAATACAGTTACAATATTTCAGAACAAATCAATATGGCGTATCTAGACGTCATGAACACTGGCCAGAATACTGTGTAATATTTCAGAACATACACAAGACAAATGGGTACAAGTGTTTATGTAGTACTATTGCATCCTGCAAACGGCTCATCTCCGTGGGTTACGTTTGGTCTGCTATCCAGACGACACATACATGCTGGCCCACGGAGATATGTTGAGGAGACAATACGAATGGCGAGAGTGGGTGAGTCTCAGGTTGTGGCGCGCGTTGGGGCTGCGAGTCGCAGTCGAAAAGACGTAGGCCATGTTTTTCTATGGGCCCCGGAAGCACCACCCCCGCGGAAGCATCACTGTGCATCGCAGAGATATGGGGGAGAGTGTGCCGATCGGCGCTAAAATGCAGTGCTTGGGTTTGGTCCTTGATTCTGAATGGATCTTTAATACCCCTTATTTTCATCGATTGGCACTAAAACTGAAGAAGATGGCCAAGGCCCTGAATTGCCTACTGCAAAAATCTGTGGTCCAGGGCCCACCTGCAGACGGCTTTATACAGGGGTCCTGCAGTCCTGTTTTGCCGAAACACATGTGCACCCGGAATAGACAGCTGCTCAGAAGCCCGCAGCATGCTTTAGCGCTGCGGATACTACGCTGTTATCGAACCGTTAGCTGGCGAAGCGGCGTTGGCTCTGACAGGGTTCCCTCCGTGGGATCTGGAGGCACGCGTGTTGTCGGAGGGTGCATCAACACACAGCTTTAAAAAGCGAGGAGAACGGGTGCTACCAGACCCGGCAACCCGAAGGCGCCACCAGGCGCATGTTATGCCACAATACGCACCAGTCGAGACCAGATGGCGTCCCCAACTGCCGGCCGCCCAACTGTGAAAGCGATCCGGTTGAAACTACAACAGTGGATGGCACATTTAAGGGGCGCCCTTACCTTCGGTAATTACCTAAACCATACGGACAGGAGGAAAACATCTCCTAGGTGCCACCACAGCCTGAGAAAGACGATTGAACGCTCTGCTTGGGCAGAGCAACCGGCTGAGTTTTGCGCCGTCCTTGGATTGGATCTTTTCTGCGCCCCCCCAAACCCCCCCCCCCCCCCCCCCCCCCCCCCTCCTGGAAATGTTGCTTATAACAATGTGGTGTTGCGTAGGTAGTATTGAGATTTAGTTCTCCTTTTTTAGGAACAAACTAAGGAATTAATTAAAAGTGAAAATCATAACGAAATTATTCTAACCTAAACTAAACATACAGTTTTTGAGTGTCATTTGATTAATATGGGGGGAGGGGGGGCTTAGCCTCCGGACACTACTTGGGGGGGCTGTGCCCCCCCCCCCCCCTAGAAATATAGCTTATATCTAAATGGTGTCGCGTCGTTAGTGTTGAGTTTTAATTCCTCTTTAAGAACAAACTAAGTCAATAATTAAAAGTGAAATTATTCTAACCTAAACTTAACATCCACTATTTGAGTGTAATTTAATTACTAGGCTTCGCCCCTCGAGCCCCCCTACTTAGTGACTGCGCCCCCTTCCGCAAAAATAATGGTTATAACAAAACGCTATCGCGGCGTTAGTGTTGCGTTGTAATTCTCCTTTTTTAAGAACAAACTGAGGTATTAATTAAAAGTGAATATCATAACGAAATTATTCTAACCTAAACTAAACTTACAGATTTCGAGTGTCGTTTGATTATTATGCAGGGGGGCTTTGCCCCCGGACACTACTTACTGCGCCTCCTTCCTCCCGCACCTGGAAATGTTGCTTATAACAAAACGGTGTCGCGGCGTTAGTGTTGCGTTGTAATTCTCCTTTTGTAGGAACAAACTAAGGTATTAATTATTAAAAGAAAATATCATAACGTAATTATTTTAACCTAAACATACAGATTTTGAGTGTCGTTTGATTATTATGCGGGGGGCTTTGCCCCTGGATACTACTTGGGGGGGCTGCTGAATTTATTCTAACCTAAACTTAACATACACTTTTTCGTCGTTTGATTAGTATAGAGTATTACTATACTATCTGTATATCTACCGTCTACTGATGGTTATAAGCCTTTCATGACTATCCATACTAATATTATCCATATTAATATTATAAATGCGAAAGTGTGTTTGTTTGTTTGTCCTTCCTTCACGGCCTAACGAAGCAACAAATCGACTTGATTTTTAGCATATACTTAGTTGAAAGGATGGAGAGTAACATAGTCTACTTTTGGTCTTGGAAAAACATGTTTCCAAAGGAGGTTTACAAGAATATTCGTATTTTACGCGATTTTTGAATTCCACGCGAGCGAAGCCGCGGGCAAAAGCTAGTAATATATAAAATAAAAAACTGAGATGTGATACCACAAAATTTCTTATGCTTAATTTTGGATGTGTACCCAATTGGGTACAGCGGCGGTTTAATCCTTTTTTAACTGACTTCAAAAAAGGGAGGTAAAAAAAGAGGTTAAAGGAGGTTTCCAAAACTGACCAGTTTTCGTATGTGGAAGTCTATATATCAGCGTCTAAACAAATGTGCCAAATTTCAAAAGTGTATGTATTTATGTATGTATAGATGTATATTACGTAATCTATACATATAATAAAACTGTAGAAATGAAAATTCTGTACATTAAAGATATTCAAAAAACAATAAGCGGTGGGTGTTACTACATCGCTATAGAAGTGTGTGAAATAAAATGTGGTTAGTTTTTTTGTCTGTCTGTCTGTCTGTCTGTCTGTCTGTATGTTTGTTCCACTATCACATGAAAACTACTGATCCAATTTGAATGCGGTTTTCGCAGATATATTTGTCTTCTTCCAACTTAACATCTGGTGTATATAAAAATTTCCCCCCACCCCTCTAAAGGGACGAAAGAGGGGGTCAGATTTTGTATAAGACTTTTGCTTTAACACGAAAACTACTGATCCGATTTGCATACGGTTTTCGCAGATATATTTGTCTTCTTCCAACTTAAAAATCTGGTGTATAAAATTTTTCCCCCCACCCCTCTTAGGGGACAAAAGAGGGGGTAAGATTTAAATACTTTAAATGGCAAAACAACGTTTGCCGGGACAGCAAGTTAAGTGGTGGATAGCCTATCCAGAACTTATCAGGAAGTGGTGAAACAGGCCCTAAGTATTGTTTTTAGGTTTGCTAGGTAATTAAAATTATTCGACACATTATTAACCTTACGGTTTATAAAGTCAAAATTTATTAATTAATTAAGTCAAGATTTGGTACATAATATTATGTACCTTCGGCATTTTAGTAAGTAATTTATTTTCAGGAAATCAAAATATTTTTAATCATCTTGTAACTTTTTGATACTATAAAATATAATGATATTAAACAACAAAATATAAGCTTTAATTTTAATGTCGTTATTTAAAAAGTTTAGTGCGGGTACAAACAAACAAAGAATTATATTTTGAAGCTGATTTATTAAAAAAAAAACATCAATATTAACATAATACGGAAAAACGATAAACTAAAATAAATATACCTATATATTATGTCGCAGAATATATTCGTCATACTCATTTAACAGGATGACTTAGCATTTTTATTAAAAAAACTTTGTGTTACAGATTCTTTGACTACGCATTGTTTTACGCAATTACAGGCAACAAATTATATAAAAAGCATAGAATTAGAACGTAGTAGTATTTTGATATCGTTGACAAAAAGATTAATTACAGTACAGGTAGGTAACTTCTGACGCCTAGTTGACACTAACGGCCGTTCCCAATATTCAATCTATCTCTGATTTGACATACGACCGATCGCAGCTAACATTGAATTGACATAAAATATATGTCTCTAATGTCTAATGAGAGCTATTCCTATCTCTAGTAGGGCAAAACCAGAGATAGATCAAATATTGGGAACGGCCGTAAGACGTATAGTATAGCGAATCACATAGATCTTAGATACATTTTTTTGTCAAAGTCTTAGGGTGAAGCCGAACGAGCGTAATTTTGTGAGACGCGAGTCGCAGAAATTAGGTCGCGTAAATTATTTTTCATACAAATCATGACTCACAAAATTACGCTCGTGTGAATGAAGTAGGAATTTTCTATGAAACTGAATGCAGCAAAATTTCCGCCAACCGAAATTCTGCGATTTACTCACAAAATTACGGTCGTTTGGCTTCACCCTTAATTAAATTATTACATAATTAAGTAATCATTAAACCTACTCAAACTTGGCTTGACACACTATCGCGTATGTGGGTATATCATAATGCGGCCGTGATGGAATAATATGGCAAGAAAAAATAAAAATTAAAAACATCATGATTTAAATATGCAATAAAATTTAATAATAAGGTTTTAGCGTAATCAACAATGACAATAGGTTTGAATCATAGATATATAATGTAGTACGTAGTACTTATATGTCAGTGGTTTGAATTATGTTTGTTGTATGAGAGCTACGATAGTATCCCGTATTTACCCTTTGGCTACGGAACCCCGAAAAGCTCTTGGTTAATATTGAATAACAAGAAAAAAAAAACAAAAAAAAAAACAAAGATAAATTACTAAAATACATTACTAGCTAGAGCTACATACATCCCATACATCTATAGGCTATAGCTACCTAAAATAATAACAAACAAAAATTTCCGTGACCAAGAAATACCATTTAATGATTATGACAAAAATAAATATTTTTTTATTGTAAGTTTAGAAAATAGATTATTTTATATTATATAAAATTCTCGTGTCACAATGTTAGTTACCGTACTCCTCCGAAAAGGCTTTACTGATTTTTACCAAATTTTATATGCATATGCAGTAGTTATGAGAATCGGCTTCTGGCTACTTTTTATATTGGTAAGTGCATTTGTTGAATAAATAATAGTAAATTATTACAACTCGAGACTGACGGCGACCATTGTTTGTGCGACGGGATAGCGATGGACGTTGCCATGGTGCCATACTTATTTAGTCACTTCAATAAAATAATAAAGAACTACATTACAACTACAAATAATTTATATTGCAAAACATTGTTTGCCGGGACAGCTAGTAATAAAAAAAATAGTATAAAATAGAATATTTAAGTTATGCCTGCATCAACAAACTACCGTTGTCAGTCACAAAGTCAGATCCCGTAATTCCCTTAGCCTTCTCGCTCGCCAGGAACAGAATTAAGTCAGCTATCTCCTGCGGATCGGACATTCGTTTCAGGAGCGTTTTAGCTGCAACTCCATCGAGCACAGCGTTGTCGATGCCGGCGTTGGTCATGATGTCTGTCTTCACGGGTCCAGGGCTGACGGCGTTGACCCTCACTCCCGCAGCCGCCAGCTCCACCGCCGCCAGCCTCGTGAAGTGTGATACGCCCGCCTTGGAGACAGCATACGCGAAGGTCCCCGGTACCGCCATTTGCGCGGCCGCGCTCGAAACGTTGACGATGTTACCCTTGCTCTTGATCAAGTGCGCCGCCGCTAAACTCGTCAGAAGAACGACGCTTCTGACGTTCGTGTTCATAACGTCGTCGTAAGTGTTCACCGCGGTCTCGCTGGTGATGGTATTCATTCGGACGATACCCGCGTTGTTGATCAAAACGTCCAGGGTGCCGTATATTTCGATTGTCTTCGACACGACCATCTTAGCTTCGGCGTCCTTGCTGATGTCGGCCTTGATGACGAGCGGTTTCTTGCCAATTTTCTCGCAGTGCGCGGAAACACTTTTGAGCTTCTCCTCGTTTCTGCCGACTATGACCACATGGGCGCCCTCCTTGGCGAAGGCTACGGCGGTGGCGGCCCCTATGCCGGAGCTGGCACCGACCACTAAAACTACTTTGTTCGCGAAACTCATGGTCAACTAACTTCCGCGTGCTATCAAATTATGTACGTACAGATTGGATGTGTTGTCTATTTATATATACAGCGCTGTCACAGTATAGTTCAGTACTACAACATTTTAGAAAATGTGCCGCAATCGTTTTGAACGAGCGCGTAAGCATCGCCAGGCGCAGCCGGCCGGACGTTTCGTCTCTGACTTTCTTATGTTTTGCGTTGAGAGTAGTCGCGTCCAATCATCTTATCAACATCGTCATTTATTACTAGTACTACTAGCATAATATTATTGACCAATCAGCCACTTCAATATTACTATTTCAGTAAAACTGTAACTGTTTGGGATACAGTATCATAAATGCACACATGGCCGACTTATGTCTGTCGAGGCGGTGCATAGGCGCCAAGCACAATACATTCATTAAAATTAACAGCTGTGCGTTTGTATGAAGATGTTCTACTGTGCTATACTGTGGTATGATATACATCACGTCATCATGACACGTAGTAATATCCTGTGTCAAAATAATAGTCACTGTGATACTTATTTTCGTAAATTTATTAATGATTGTCGTTGAAGATAAATTGCAAAATAATAACTTGATTTTTTACCAATCGGTTCGCTATTTAAATTATAATATAAAATGTTATGTGTAGGGCCCGGAAAAATATTATGTATTTAAAAATCTAAAATTTGTACTTAAAATATGGACGAAAAAATCGAAAATATGGAAAAAATATGGAGTATAAAATAACAATACTTTTCATAATAAAACATTGTTTTACTGTAAGAAAAGGGTCACTCGTGAGTGTCGTGACGGTCAACGATGGAAAGAGTTAGAGGAGGCCTATGCCAAAAGGCATATTAATTGGTTTCGGAATAAAGTTCCTTATTATTATCATATGTTAGAAAATAATTACTGTAGGTATAGGTGTACCAGAATCCGATGGCAAAAAGTGAGAAAATAAATTGACTCTAGCAATACCGGGGTAATTGGGATAAAACATTTTAATCCTTTTTTTTTCTAATAGCGGCTGATTCTGTGTGTTAAACATGCAAATATAAAAATTTATCCAATGATCAAGGATATTTTTTGAAAATCTGCCGTCAAAAATTGCCATGAGATTCTGGTAGACCCATACATAGTTACAGTTGCCTTAATATAAAATGGGTTGCAATACACAATGATGTGCTTCTGTAAAATATTAAAATTAAAACTCTGACTAATAAATAATAACTGTTCTAAATATAGCCTTATATTGACTGAATGATCTGTCAGACTCCACTCAGACTCCATGTCATATTATGACGTGTTGGGTGCACGTCCTACATGCTTAATTCAGTAATCGTGTCTTAGATATGCCCTCAAAACATCTGCACAGAATTTTGTTAATTTTTTTAATGTATTAAATCCTTTATTTTATAAATTACTTAATCCGAAACATACTTTAGTTTTTGTTTAGCCATGTCAGCAACAGGACCTTACAGAACTTTATTTTCTAATTCTTCAATAATCTTCTTTGGAAACAAAATACGACGAAAAAACGCGAGAGGAACGAAAAACGCAGCCGTGTGGTGGCGGGAACGTATTTCTTTTTGTATTTTTGTGAATATATGGATGATGGTGACATTTTCTTGTAAAATATGGACTTATCTTTGAAAATTCTTAAAATATGGAAAATAAATCTTGGTTTTTCAGTCTACCAAAATATGACTTGACATTTAGGAACACTCAGGAATTTTTGAAACCATGTCAGTGAATATTATTATTTCATTTCTTTTATTTGTTTGGCGGGTTTTATTTTAATTTGTAAATTTTACTTTGAGTGTGACATTTAATTTTTTGCCTAACCATCTTTAAATTATAAAAAGTCCATCTTATTCCCAAAATATACGCAATTTATTTGACCTGACTTTGATTTGACAGCCTAAAGTTGTCAAATGTCAAGTGGAGTAGCTTCGGAGTAAGGTCTTTGTCACTGCCTAAACTTTTATCCGTTTGAAAAAAAGTCCTGCATATATTAATTTGCTCTCTGTTCGAATTAGACAGCATAATATTTTATCCTGTCAAACGCCTGTTGCTTCCTTGTCGCAAGATGCGTAGTCATCCAGCAAACTCGAATTTGTGGTTACAAAGTAGTCGGTGCGTCATACTCATGGTGTAACATAACATGATATATCTGAGTGACCACATATGAATAAATATCACATAATATGAGTGAAGAAACGCTGGCCTTGGCAATGACTCTGCAAATCAGCATTGGTGTTTTGTTTTTAGGGTTCCGTACCCAAAGGGTAAAAACGGGACCCTATTACTGAGACTTCGATGTCTGTCCGTCTGTCTGTCCGTCTGTCTGTCTGTCTGTCTGTCTGTCTGTCTGTCTGTCTGTCTGTCTGTCTGTCTGTCTGTCTGTCTCCAGGCTGTAATCTCAAGAACCGCTATAGCTAGACTTCTGAAATTTTCACAGATTGTGTATTTCTGTTGCCGTTTCAACAAATACTAAAAACAAAATATAATTAATATTTAAGGGGGGCTCCCATACGACAATCGTGATTTTCACAAATTCCTTAATTATATATTTCCTTAAATCTCCTAGGCTCCCATACAAAAAACACAATTTTTGGCCTATTGTTGCTGCGAGTCAGGCGTTGTAGTAGTTGTGTAGGCCTACTCGCGCACGAAGGGCCAATTATTTTTTATTAATTTACATAACGATGACTTGATAAATTTTTAGATGACGACCCGCGGCCTTGTAGTGTGTGTGAATTTTGGTCAATGATTTCTGTTTATCATGCCATATAATATACTACGAGATTATAAATAGTAAGTACAGCGATAACATAGGCGCTATACTGTACACAGAATATATATATAAGTAGTACTAAACTCGGCGAATCATGGCGGTAGCGGTCATTGACTCCCCGTCAAAAATTTGTCATTTTCTATACAAAGCCGCGATTGACAACATCTGAAACTTCACTGTCAATCGCGGTTTATATAGAAAACGACAAGTTTTTGACAGGGAGTCATTGACCGCTACCGCCATGTTTCGCCGAGCACAGTATTATAGTAACTAGATAATGCCTAAAACTTAATCGCGCTGAAATTCGTTTATCGCGGAAACTGTATGCTTTTCGATGATGAAATTTATGCTGTGTCCTTTTAGGTGAGTCAAAGACTATCTCCAAACATTAAATCGGTTCAGCGTAAAGAGGTAACAGACACACAAGATGACAAACACACTTTCGCCAATTGTTAGTGAGTATGAATTACCTTACATTTGACAATAGCCGAAACTATTGAATTATAGTTGAGGTTGGTTGACGTAATATTTAACAATTGGGCTTTCGTCGAAGTTCGCTCGTAGTTCGTACCCCGAGATACCGGGGTTGCGTGATTATGTGGGAGCTGGGACTGTGTGACAATTTGACTAATTCTCAATACATACGCCCGCGCCAGGCTGCTCTACAGGCTGTAACCAAACTAAGCGATAATACTTTAGGGTGTGTGTGTTTCCCTTATACAGAGAGCACTGTGAAAGTATCAGCGATGAAAGAGCTAGGTACATTTTTTTGCGATTTGTATGGGCAAGCGCCCCCGCGTCATGAACTTTTCCATTCAAAGGCGAAAAAAAAGTTACTCTTTCAGCGAACTCTATAAAGGGGACCTATACACATTACACACCCTAAAGTATTATCATTTAGTTTTGTTGCACCCTGTATAATATTAGTTTTTGTTTGCAGTTATAGCGATCCGAAAGAAACGCTTATTGCAATGGGTGCTACTGATAATGCTGCTCCTTGCGACAGAGTAAAAGATGAAAAATGGAAATGCATCGGGATTCGAGATGCACTCCGAAAATTAGATTTCGGATCATGAAACAAGCCTGTCTGACTAGTTTTGATACGTCTTGAATCATGAACTTAATGACTAATGACTAGAGATGTGCCGACTAGTCGGTAAAGCCGACTATCCGGCCACTTTCGTAATCGGTGACTAGTCGGCAAAAAGCACCGACTATCCGGCTTTTTACTATTTTGTAGAGATGTGCCGATCATGACTTTGGCCGACTAGCCGATTAGTCGGTTGCAAAGTAGCCGACTAATCGGCCGACTAGTCGGCCAAGCCGATCATGGTTTCGGGTGTTTGTTTATAATAATACTTAATTTGTTATTAAAACTATAGTACAAGGTGTAACAAAACTATGTGATACAACTTTATCGTGTATAAGTCCCCTATAACGAGTTCGCTTCGAAAGTATGAGTGTTGAAAGAGTAACTTTTTTTTTACTTTGTTATGGGAAAATGCATGACGCTAGGGCGCTTGCCCATACAAATCACAAAAAAATTGGCTATTTCAGCGCTGCGAAAGTCGCAGTGAACTCAATATAAGAGATAGACTAGCATGTACTAGCATGTAGTTCTAGCATGTAGAGACATAGACACCCTAAAATATTATCACTTAGTTTTGTTACACCTTTTATATTAAAAAAAAATAATGTTTTCTTTGCAAGCAAGTAATTTCAGAAAAACTTCATTAAATTTCAAATGTGTAAGACTGATTGTGAAATAAAAATATTATAAATAATCAAGGTTTTTCATAAATGTAATTCGGAGTCGGCGCTCTTTACCGACTATTCGCCGACTACGAAAGTGGCCGGATAGTCGGCTTTACCGACTAGTCGGCGACTAGTCGGCACATCTCTAATAAATAATAATCATCTATCAAACACTACAGTTTACACTATGGTAATAATAACTTCTAGTCGTCGTCCTTGATGAAATAATAATAATAATAATATTATTATGGGAGTTATTTATTATAAGGGTACATCAGAATAGAGAATTATATATTCTCTATTCTGATCAAATTTAAATTAAAACAAAAATGGAAAACATGACATAATAAATACAAAGGTCACTTATGTACCATCGTTATGTTTGCATTTAGATTAAATTTGGCTTGAACGGACCATACATAGAACGTTGCAAAAACGGATGTTTTGGTTTACTTTACTATCAATTAGCCACTTACCATCAGGTGGGCAGTGCACCGTTTCAACAGCTTATCTCACTTCTGACATGAACCTTATGTTGACCACATAAGATTCATTTCGGGAAACTCCGAGGTAGGATGTATGTGAACGTAGTGTTGTGAGTGTGACTCTAAATAAATATCGGCACGAGCCTCATTAGCCTAACAAAAGCATTAATCATGCTTTCACGAGCACACAAGATGCACGAGACCCGTGGGCGAAACATGTTTACGGGTGTTTCGATATATCGAATTTCATGTTTATGACCGTAGCGGAAAGCGTATCTTTATTAATTATTGAATTGAATGCTTTTAAATAAGGCCACGCGTATCTTTATGATTGATTGACAAAAATGGAAGGTGCAGTGTTCGTAATTCGAATGATTGGTCTCATTGGTGGCACGAGGAGTAAGCGGGGAGCGCGGTGACACGCTATTAGTAATTGGTATAATCAGTGATGAAATTGGCCGTTATTGGTAGATCGCGTTCAAACGGTGTCACGTTTTCGTACTGCACGTGATTGGTCGATGATGTTCATATTATGCGACTATTGCTCGATTTCCACCGTGCGACCAGTTGTACTAAGCCTATAAAACATTTGAATACTTAACTTCATAATACATAATATATCAATGTTAACCAATGAAATAGCGAGCATATCGGCTAGGGTTGAGAATAGGACAACATCGACTTTTTATATTGATAAGTGCATTTGTTGAATAAATAATAGTAAATCCCACCAAAAATATTTTTATGTAAAAAATTGCCAAGACGAGAACATATAGTTCGTGGTGTCAAAAAGTAGTGAGATCTCATGTAGAGCCAAGTTTCTAACCTTACATACTCAGCCCTAAATCTAAAAAACTTAATTTTACACTTAAGTCGCGGCAAAATAGTTGATATAATGTGTCAGCCGCACGAGAAGAATCTAAAAACTCTACACATTAGTCAAAATCGGTGGCCTGGCCATTTTTAGGGTTCCGTAGTCAACAAGGAACCCTTATAGTTTCGGTCTGTCTGTCTGTCCGTCTGTCTGTCTGTCTGTCTGTCTGTCCGTCTGTCTGTCCATCTGTCTGTCCACGGTTTTTCTCAGAGACTATAAGGCCTACAAAGCTGTAATTCGGTATGAATGTAAATCTTAATGACGCCAACAAAATGGTATATAAAATCTTTTTTTTTTATGGTACCTCCCATACACATCAAGCGGGGTTATTTCATTTTTCCGCGTCCTTTTTCACCGAGTGGGGTGAATAGGTTTTTTAAAAATATTATGATTATTCAAAGACCATTTTCCGATTTAGGGATCCGTTTGTGAAATATGAAGATTTAAAGTGGAAAAAATCGTTAAGAGTCCAGTGTCCCCCCCTTCTACCAGCTAAACGGTTGCTTTTGGAAATGTGAAAAAATTCATGGGGGTAGGAAATATGCTGAATTTAAAGGGAAAACTATCACGGCTGAGAAGACTTCATAAGTAATTGAGTAATAGTCGATCAACTAAAAAAAATGGTATTCGGAGAAATATAAAGGAAATTTTCGTTCAAATTCCTTTGAACGTAACTGAGATGATGTTAGTAGTGTAAAACACGTTATAAATGTACATTCATTAACTATACAAAAATTATCAAAAACCTACGGAACCCTATATTGCGCGTGGCCCGACACGCATTTGGCCGGTTTAAATTTATTTGTTACGGTTAATATAAAATTTATTAAGTACAACAGAAAAGTAATATAATATTAAGTTCAAAGCCCATAGAATGACGAATAACAAAATGGCCAAGCCACCCATTTTGACAAATGTGTAGAGTTTTTAGATTCTTCTCGTGTGGCTGACACATTATATCAAGTATTTTGCCGCGACTTAAGTGTAAAAATTAAGGTTTTTAGATTCAGGGCTGAGTATGTAAGGTTAGAAACTTGGCTCTACATGAGATCTCACTACTAATATAATACGTCATATAGTTCGTGTTGTCAAAACACCACGAACTATATGTATTATATTCTCGTCTTAGCAACATTTTTACATGAAAATGTTTTTGGTGGGATTTCATTTCTTTTTGTAAGTTGGTTTAAAATTTAAATTCTCTTAACCGTATTAGACACTAATAGATGTCGCTGTTAGTCGTCTACATCGCGGTAAGGCTTGCTCGATGAGTTTTATACAGTTGTTAATGCACTCTAGTCGACAAGAGATGTCGCTATTGGGTGCCTACATCGCACTATCGATGACGCGAAGATGTTTGCTAATTGCTATAGTCATTTAACTTTCGGGAAACGTTTCCTACTGTAAAATAACCGATGTTGTTTACGTATAAAGAGAGCTATAAGACCTACTATACTCATCCTAAAATTCCTCTTCAATATGTAGTTATTATAATCAATAATAGTTATGTAACTATAGGTCTACCAGAATCTGATGGCAAAAACTGAGAAAAGAAATTGACTTTAGCAATACCGGGGTAATTGGAATAAAACATTTTGATCTTTTTTTTTCATTATAGCGGCGGATTCTGTGTGTGGACATGCAAATAAAAAAAATTATCCAATGATCAAGGATATTTTTTGAAAATCTGCTATCAAAATTTGCCATCAGATTCTGGTAGACCTATAATTATTATTATTATAATTAATGAAATATTTTTATTAATTAAAAATTTGCAAAGAAATGCTGAGACTACGACTATACTTTGAACTTACATTATTTTTAAGTTGATTTAAGGTCTAGAGTCGACAAAGTAAAGTACTTATTAATATAAGGAGCATATTATAATACATATTATAATGTTATTTATAAGGAGTTCGGGATGATTCTCTAATAAAAATTACCACACACGTTTTTATGAAATTAAGGGGCAAACGAGCATGTGCAGTCGCAATATTAGAAAAGTTGCAAGTGCTTTGCCAGCCTTTAAGAATAGATCGGTTATATAAAATTAGGGGACAAACGAGCAAAGAGGTCACCTGGTGGAAAGTAACTACCGTCACCGAGTGCCAGCTTTTTAGAGAGAAAAGGCTTAATTGAAGGAATAGGGAAAAGGTTTATCCCTATTCCCCTGTTCTCCTTCCTTTTTTTATGAAAAAAGGGTGCAAACAAGCAGACGGGTCACCTGACACTGCAACATCAGAAGAGTTGCAATTGCGTTTCCGGCCTTTTTATGAAAGAATGGGCTAAGGGAATAAGCAGAAGAGAATAGGGGTAGGGAATAAGGTGTAGGGTGCAGTAATTGGGCCTCCGCTAAACTCACTCACTAGACGAAACACAGCGCAAGCGCTGTTTCACGCCGGTTTTCTGTAAGTCTGTGGTCTCTTATGGCTAACACGTATTTTTTATCTGTCATCAAGGAGGTGGGATAGGTTAGGTTGGATTTGATAAATTTTTGTTGTTTCTGTACTAATATTATGTTACAAACCAAATTTCAGCTTTTTAAGACTTCAGGAAGTACCCTTTTTTTTTTTTTTTTTGAGCGAAAGGAAACGAGGGCGATATCTGCGGCAGCTCAGGAAGTACCCTAACAATTTTGATGATCGGTGAGTCAGTGACAAAATTGTGGGTTTTTGGACACCTATAAAATCTAAAGTATAATAGGTACGATATTCAAATTATTACCCTCATGTCATTATAATATCTTAAAAAATTGAACTATCTGGCACTATCCAAATCAAAGTTACGAGGAGGGTTCAAAAATACGACGAAACGTTTCGAGAAAAGGTAGGTAGGTCTAGTGCTCTTGCGCTTCACTTGGCTCGCCTTGGCGGGGGCACTACCGTGCACCCAGATTATTACAACTCGAGACCATTCGAGACTGACGGCGACCATTGTTTGTGCGACGACGCCGACGAGATAGCGATAATGTTAAGCGATGGGATAGAGTTGAAATATTCTTAAAATATTATCATAATATTATTGTAAGCCTTGTAAGCTGGAAAAAAACGGAACCCTTATAGATTCGTCATGTCTGTCTGTCTGTCTGTTTGTCTGTCCGTCCGTATGTCACAGCCACTTTTCTCCGAAACTATAAGAGCTATAACTATTGAAATTTGGTAAGTAGATGTAGTCTGTGAACCGCATTAAGATTTTGATACAATAATGGAAAAATTATTTAAAAATTTAGGGGTCCCCATAGGTACAACTGAATCAAAAAAAATTTTTTTTCATCTAACCTATGCATGTGGGGTATCTATGGATAGTTCTTTTAAAAATCATATTGAGGTTTCTAATATAATTTTTTTCTAACCTGAATAGTTTGCGAGAGAGACTCTTCCAAAGTGGTAAAATGTGTGTCCCCCCCCTAACTTCTAAAGTAGGGGCATGATAAGTCCTAAAAAAAATATATGATGTACTTTACTATAAAAACTACCAACGAAAATTGGTTTGAACGAAATCTAGCAAGTAGTTTTTTTTTTTATATTTTTATATTTAAATAAAAAAAAAACCATCTAACCTATGCGTGTGGGATATCTATGGATAGGTCTTCAAAAATCATATTGAGGTTCCTAATATCATTTTTTTCTAACCTGAATAGTTTGCGACTCTTCTAAAGTGCTTAAATGTGTGTCCCCCCCCCCTCTAACTTCTAAAGTAGGGGCATGATAAGTCTAAAAAATATATATGATGTACTTTACTATAAAAACTACCAACAAAAATTGGTTTGAACGATATCTAGCAAGTAGTTTTTTTTTATACGTCATAAATGGTAAACTTAATTTAACTTTCATTAAATCAACTGAAAGATAAAAATAAATCAAAAACCTTTTAATTTCATAAAAATAAACCTCATTGCTGCTGCGGAACCCGTCATGGGCGAGTCCAACTCGCACTTGGCCGGTTTTATGTCCATTATCTTATATGCATTTGCGCTGGATCTAACCGTAGTATAAGATAGTTATAATTTGTACGTCTACGATACCTAGCAAGAGATTACGTAGAAGTACTTAAGTCATAAGTGTTTACTAAAATGAATAACGCAAGACTGTTAAGTTCATATCGTAAATAAGCCACCGTATTTATAAGTTGATGGCGTTATAAAGTAATTCCATCCTGAGTGGGTGTGGGTGGATGGGTTAAGTCATTAAAAATAATGGGTGCAGACAATGGGTCCTGGTGGGTGCATAATCACAGCTAGTGGGTCCGCGGTCGCCAACCTTTTGCAAGATTCATATTGCTCGCAATTATATGTAAAGGTTGGTGACGTTGCTGTAATTTCCTGCCGGATACCTTTTTACGCGTGCAGCGCGCAATATTTAATAATATTATTGTAAATTTTTGAAGATACCTTTAATTGTAATAACTATAATAAAAACATAATTTTATTAACATTCTGACAGATGTTAATAAAATTATGTTTACCGTGTTTCTATGGTTCATTATTATTAAGAATATAAACTGTTCATTAGAAAATATTTATTTCTAAAGTTTTACGCAAAGTAAACCAAAATGGCCGATATTAGCGGCGTTGACCCTCGTAAGCCGTGTCAGGCGGAAAACTAATTAGTAATCTAATCGCTTACTAATTTATTTTGGCGTTAGAAATCTGCTAATTTATTAAATATCTGTTTGATATCCTATATCTAGAGGGAATTTTATCATGATTTGCATTTATCCAATAAATTGGACATTTCATTAAGGTCTGTTGCTATCTTTAAAGTTGCGTGATGCGTCTTAACAGCATCTGTGAATTCTTTCGCTGTTTACATTATTAAGGAATAATGTAAAGAGGATATTTTTACAAACATTAACTAGCAGGCGTTGGACTTGGAACTGTACCAGCTGCATTAAGCAGGGATTTTTATAGCTGATTAGTGATTACTAACCTTTTATGAAGATTTTCACAAATCCTCTCTAAAATTTTCGACAAACTCAACATTAAATTACGCAAAGGTCCAAGCAGAGGGTTACTAGCACTAGTAGGTAAATAATCCTACTAAAATCCGACAATATTATTTTGCACACGACATAATTATCAGAAATCAGAATACTGACGGAAACGTTGTCTAACGTCGAGCAAAACTTTTTGTTTACTGTCTATGCTGATGCCGCCTCTAGCGTGAAAATATTGCAATAATAATATATCCTATTAAAGTAAAATCATTATTAAATGTCTCTGAGTCCGGCCGTTAGTGTAAAAAGTTGTTCAACTGTGCGTATTTTTTGCATTAATCCTTTTCATACAATATGCGTTTAGCTAGTGAATATACTGACATATCAGCCTGCTGCCTGCTGCCTGCTCACTCCGACTTGATCCTATTATGCTCCCTTCACCTGTTTCTGTAAGCTTATTACGACAAAGTATGCTTCTTTGTGTGTTACAAAGGTAAACAAACAAATGAATATACTCCGTTCTGATCCGTTTTGATCTAGTTGCAGCTCAGTAGGTATGCCGTATGGCCTATGGGTGGCTATAATGGTACTACTTTAAAAGTAACTTTTACACCGAGCAATAACTGATTACAGTGGGATATTCATTTTGTCGTGTTTTCTTTATGTTTGGATTGAAATGAATTGGAACAGAGTAATTTCACATTTTTTGGCACAGGAGCTAAGCTTCGCTATTAAAATATTTAAGATGACTAACTATGGCGTAACCAGCTATAAAATTAAAAAGTTTTTAATGTGTTCCAATTTCAAAAATGTTATGCTAGTTGGAAAACAAGTTGTTTTTAATACAGGCGAAAAAAGTTTATTATTATCATAGACTAAGGAAAGTATGTTTTCCTTAGTCTATGTTATTATCAAATTAATAATATGAAATGAGGCGCGCAAATTGCTATGGTGACTGTGGGAAGTTTTTATATTTATTAGTATTTTGTCTAATTTACACTAGCCCGGGCAAAGTAGAAAAAAAATACTCTTTCAGAGCTGTTACTTTCACAGTAAGGTCTACTACACAGGGGACCCATGCACAGTGCACACCCTAAAGTATTACCACTTAGTTTTGTTACACCTGTATAGTAATCATATTAATATTATAACTTAAAAGTTACCAACCGACTGTCTAAATTTATAGAAATTGTACAATAATAAAGCACGATAATAGGTACCTATACCAAGTAATGCGATATAGTAACAAATCAATCATCATACATTTTCACTCGTATGTAAATAGGCTGATTGTTTCAATAGATTCGTCCTTACTATTTGAGTCACAATAGTTAGTATAAGGCTTGTACACATTGTAGTGTTAATTTTACATAACAATATTAAAATACAATATAATATATTAAGTGTTATAATCTATTGCGAAAACTTTAGAAATCTTAGTTAGTTTAGAGGGCCCACATACGCGGGTTTTGATTAATATTAATCGGTTATTAAATAGGATATTAGTATCTCTCTCGTTCTTCTTATTTATTAAAGAGAATACTAGCAATAACTTGGATAGGAACTAATTATAGACAACCAATAAAAATATTGCACGAAAATTCACGATAAAAATTAAAACTTTACCTACTAAGATCAGACCTACCGAACAACAACCACATTCATCATGGCATGGAAATGCCACAGAAAAAGTTCTAGGCGAAGAAGGTACTTAAGGTGACACCTTGATAATTTGGCTGTAGCAATATCGATTTTTCTCAACAATGACTAAAACTAAGAAATTAAAGTTCATTGTCAGTATTCATCATGTCTTTATCTTTGAATTACCCATAGCATAACACGATTGCTCAACTTTTATAACACAATAATTAATCAAAAATACCTCTATAAAAACAGGGATTCCAATTTTGCCAACAGAGGAGAGTGATTTAAGCTTCCAAAATTTGTACATAGATTATTTCAAGCATACACTATAATTTGCCCATAGTTTAAATGAAATATATTTATGGTTTTTAAATTACGCGACAAAACTATTTTGTCGCTTACGCCCTTTCCATTTCTTGCTGTTCCATTTCTTGTTTTCTATGAGAGGCCGGCCCGGCTAAAAAAAAAACAAGCGATCTAAAACATATCCAAAACGATTTTTTACTTTGACGCGGCGTCACCTTAAAAAATATGTTTCAAACTAAAAAACTCAAGCACCTCAGCGCTTTTAAAACAGCTGATTTTTCATATCTATAATTTATTGCAATATAATATTATGTAAATATTTCCTGTTATTTCCTCATCTGTTGCTCCCTGCATTATGTAGCCGCCCTTGGGTCGATGGCGCCGCGAGTCGCGAGTATCGGGAACAAGTTAATTGGTAGGACCTATAATTGTTGTCGATTCAATTATGTATAGTGTGTACTAGGCTTATAATAGGTACTTACCAACCAACAGCAGAGAAACTGATTAATATAGGCAGTTGGCGCAACTACATTATTTGGTTGCGTTAAGTAGGTATATATACAAATCGACAGATCACATTCATTGAATTGACATAATCCGACCAAATAACGTAAGTCCGCTTTCTGCCTATGAAACAATTTTTCTAATAGTACATCGAATTTGACGCTCGACCAGGCAGTTGAAAATAGTGATATCAAAAGTTATAAAAATTGATTTCACGAAGAATTCTGTTTTCACCACTTTTCCAAAAGCGGTTAAGCAAAGTTTCCGAAATTCAAAGCGAGTGAATACTTTTTTAATTAGATAATTTATTTAATAGAAAAAATAATTTGTTTATTATTGATCTCAGAATTACATAAAGTCTTTATATAACTACATGGAAATGTCGGAATATTACATAGATAATAGATTCAATAAAACATCGCAATATAAAATAATTTAATAAAAAAAAACCCTAATGTTAAAACTCTTTGAAACGGCTATTAATAACTAGTTCAGTACAGCATTGTTTACGTCAGTTTACACTTCAACAATTGTATGTATAAATGTTACCGTTAGAATGCAGAATACGTTAACGTGCACATTACCTAGGTAAACTGCAGATTCCCTGATATCATCCGTTAAAGTGTGAAATTTTTAAGTAAAAAAAGCTTATATTTACCTTTACCTAGTTAGTTTGCATTCTCTTCCTTCGTAAAAGTCCTAAAAACTTTGACTCAAGCTTCTCAAATCTCAACCTAAGACTGTAGTTGTTTTGTTTGTTTTTTTTTTTCTAGTTGATACGATCTGTTATATTTTATTAGTGGAGTAACATTTTACTTAAAATTTAATAATTTATTCCTTTATTTATCTCCAAAAATTATATTAAATAATTCTCTACAACAAAATAACCTGTTATATTCAAACAAGAACCTGTTTTATGTAATTTAATGAGAATAGAATAAATTTTTTGCACTTTAACTGACTCACCCAGATAATCTGCAGAATACCTTGTTAATCTGCAGTCTAACTGGTTTACGCACATTAACGGTAACATAAATATTAAATAGGCTGTAAAGGCAATAGCTAGGGTCTAGTGCTCTCTAGATGCCCTAGATCCTTTGAAATGGGACCTAGGAGATCCAGCTAATTAGTGTCTGTAGTGCAAATAATGGTCGACGATATTTTGGACCGCTTTACACAGTGAGATATATTTTGCTCTGTTTAGATAAAAGAATGAATAAGTTCAAAAAAAGTTTTTATCACGCCATGCCTGTGCCAGAAATACCTTGTATTTTATGATCTATTACTTGACAAGCAATCAAATTTATTATTAGAGATAAATAGTTAGACGAAATGAAAGGATAATGAAGGATGGACACACGGATGGATAAAAGACAAATTTTTAGTTCAGTAAAAAAAAACATGATCCAATTAATCCCGTTTTTATCTTTCAGGTATTGAATTTTAATACAAATTATTAAGAATGTCCACGTCAGATAGTAAGGGCAAGTCGACGTAGTGACTAGTGTGGAAACATTTATTATAATAGAAATAGATTACAGATTACTTTGACAGCCTAAAAAGTAGTAAAGTATGATAGCGCGTAACGACATGCATCGTAGACTACATGTAGCGCTGCGTAGCACGACGTAGTGCGGCGTAGCGTAACGTAGCGTGGCGTAGCACGGCGTAGTACGACGTAGCCCGGCGTAGCACGACGTTGAAAAAGTCTACAAAGATACTCGTGTGTACATTTGACGCGTTGCCGAGATCGCACAAAAATCCAATTTTTTTTACTTATCTTAGTTCCAAATTGATCTAAAAAAAATTTAAAACGGGGAATATCTATCTATTGTCGTGTGTTTCAAATAAACGTAATTTGTAAATACTCGGGAGATGCTGAAAGTATGCTTCAATTTTAATAAATTGATATTACTTTGGAAGCTAATATCATGAGTATAATAAACAAAAATAGAAAATTTAAAACGGGGAAAGGAATGTTGATATATTGAAGATTATTGCTGTATTTTTATTATAACTTTGTAGCTTTCAAATTGTGAGTTTATAAGGCTCTATATACGGTAAATTACGGAATTTAGGGGAAGGCCCTTAATAGGTAGGTACTATAAATATTTCGAACATTATTTTTCTATATCATCAATACTTTTCGCAGTGTATGCGAAATAATACAATTTATGGCAAGTTTTTGCCACTTTGTGTTACATTTTTGGAAGGATCCCTGATATTTTCCAGAATAAAATATAACATAATAATATGTTCATCACAATGGATGTAGCTTTTCGTAGGTGAAATAATTTTTAAAATCAGATCAGTAGTTTTTGAGCCTATTCAAGTATTCATAATGCAATACAAACAAACAAACTTTTCCTCTTTTTATAATTAGTATACCTACATAAAAAGTGTCAATGAAAATTTTGTTTTGTTCAGAAGATAAATTCATTTGGGTTAGGTATCTACTGACCTTTCTTCCGCAAACTAATTTTACTATACTAAATCTAACTTTAGCTTAAATTCCGGAAATATCGAAAATACCGCATTATCGGTATTGGTCTGGACTCTGGAGCCAATACCGAAAATACCTGTTTTGCTAAAATGATTCGGTATTGCGACCCCTGTTTTATATCTAGCTATACATAGAATCCACATTTTTTTGATTTCAAATCATTTTCCCCCGTCCTAAAGCCTCCATTTATACAAAAAAAGAAACAACAGTTTCAAAAGTTTTTATTTGTTCTGAGTTTTAAAATTGTTATTACTTCATCCACTCATGTGACATGTCTTCAATTGTGTGAAGAAAGGTCAAGTGCAAATCAGTCTAGCGCAAAAGTAAAATGACTAACACAACTTTGTTACAACTTACAATACCTATAAATTATTAAAGTCAGTAAGTAATCAATAATCATATTATGTAGTTGTGGTACAAATTACAATATGTAGTCGTTTAACTTTTTTTTTTGTTTTTATAGATTGAAAGAGGCAATTCATTGTGGCGTGTACGGTGCAGTGCGTACACGAGTGCGGTGCAGTGTAGTGGCGGCCGAGCCGTGCCGTGCGGAGCCCGTCGGCCCAAGCCGAGCTGAGCCTAGCGGAGGCGAGCCGTGTCGAGCCGAGCGATGCCGAGCCTACAGGCCGAGCTAGCGGAGCTGAGCAGAGCCGTGCCGAGCGGAGTCGCGTCGTCCTGCGCCGAGCCGAGCCGTGCTGAGCCGTGCACCGCTGTACCGCGGGGCGCCGTGCCCCACCACTCGGGTATGACTGTATTAGTTTCACCAGTTCTATTAAAATTTGATATCCTACGGTTTAACCTTATGAAAGAACCAGAAACCTGTAACAATCAGTGGCGTAACTGTGGCAAATTGATGGAAAATTATAATCTATTTGAATATTATAATATACTAGACGTTCCGCGCGGCTTTGCCCGCGTAAATTAGATATTTCACAGACAAATCAGTCTACAAAAAATAGCCTATGATCCTTCACGTGGTCTACTTCTTATCTGACCCAAATAACAGAAAAATTGCTCTAGTAGTTCGTGAGATAAGCCCTTTCAGATAACTTCCCCCGTTTTTTCCATATTTTCTTCTATTTCTTCGCTGCTATTAGTCTTAGCGTGATAATATATAGCCTATAGCCTTCCTCGATAAATGGACTATCTAACACTGAAATAATTTTTCAAATCGGACCAGTAGTTCCTGAGATTAGCGCGTTCAAACAAACAAACTAACAAACTCTTCCGCTTTATAATATTACTATAAATCAGACACGACGATTTTCCCTCGCTGTAGTTATACTTTCAACTGGCCAAAATTTTACTCATTCAAAATCTTTCTTTTCAGAAAAACAGTATACCTATCAACGCTAGATTGAGCTGGGGGCTGAGGAGCTGAGGAGCAGGACACAAAAAAATAAGCTACTTATCATTACGCTGCGATACCAACAGGAGCAAAGCATATTCAGTGAAATATGATGCAAAGACAATAAAAATCATACAGAAGAATTTTAACTTACTACATTACTATATTAAGTATTATTGTTTTAAAAACTTCTTAATCGCAATCATAATCAGCAGCAGCGACCAAAAAAAATCCGTAACGAAAAAACCTAACACCCGCACTCCGACCGGGCCAAACTATGGCACGGTGTTTGTGTGCGTGCGACTAGACGTATGGGAATTATAATTGCATAGGTTGATAAAAATGCTATGCTGCAATAGCTTTACTTACCGCGGCAATCTCCGATTGCCACACGTATTTTTTTTATTTCCTTTATAATAGGGAACCTAATTAAGCAAATATTATATATAATTTTCGAAGCACTTACATCAACCACGCAGATTTATACATAGTAAAATGTACAAAACTCAATTATTCAAAGGTAAATTTTTACATCATTATCTTTTACCGAAGTAAGAGATAATGATAATATAATAAATACATATATTTATATTTTGGTAACTTAACTCTATGATAAACTACATTGAGTGGGCAGTGGGCTAAATTGTTTTAGAGCAATTCAAAGTCATAAGTTTTTTTATTATGTTATAATAATTAAAATAGATGACTCCCGGCACCATTTTGGGAAATTGATTAGAAACTATTTAGCCATTAAATCATACATTCTTAGACTCCTACGCATAAAATGAGGTAATCGCATCGCAGACTATAGACAAAACTTACGTCGAAGTGTTTGTCTGAATATAGAGAAACTTTTTTGTTTATTTATTTTGTTTGTTAATTTATAAGTAAGTACTTTAAAAGAATAATACGTAGATTGAAACAAATTATGATACAGTTTTGGTGTTTTAATTTATTTGTTTTAACTTTTAGCGTTTTAAACAACAATAATAATAATTACCATTTATAGTTTTGATTTATTCTTTTTTTAAGTGCTAAGTAACATTAATATTAAAGGCATTAAAAATAAAGTTCGATTAGAATTCAATGGCAAAAGCACATTTTTAGGTTTATGAATATTTGATTATAGTGTGTTGAGGGTCTCGGTTATACAAATACAGTTGTGTCACCTCCAATAAATAATAAACCGAAATACATACCAGGCGTTATTCGATATCAATAAATGTCTGATTTAATTCCATTGAAATGTAATTTTTTAACGCCCAAAAGACGTGTGTTTGTATATCATTATTTTACTCGTTAACTTTGTGTATCATCGTAAGTTTTACGATGCAGCCTACATTATGATATTATAGTTTTATATGACTTACCACCTTGGTAGCCGGTAGCACCAATATTTTAGTCTGTGGCACTTAGAAAATTCCAGAGTACTGTTTTTGAAGTACGTTTTGGCGGGCATGTAAAATAGTGTTTCTTGATCGAATATGGTTAAAAAATGTTAAAAGGTATGGTTAAAAGTTTATCTCGGGAACCAATTTTTCAGTGACAAGAACTATATTAATATTATGCATTTAAGGTAGATTTATATTGAGTCACTAATTGACGTTAGTCCACTGCCGTGTCAGTGCACTGTAAATAGATTTCAAGTCAGCACAATACACTGACGACAGCCACTGACCAATGTAAATCTGCCTTAGCGCTGAGCGCATTAGGGTCAATTCAGATCGCAACGTGACGCGTAGATGTATTTCTAAATTTGTACTAAATTGACAGATTTCAATTGCGTGAGACGTCTTGCAAATCTGTCAAATCCATACTAATTTAAAAATGCATCTACGCGTCGCGTTCCGGTCTGAATCAACCCTTACAGTACGTTATTTAGTAGGTACGGTTACTTCACTTAAAGTACTATCAGAGAAGTTGATTCCTAGGCAGATAGCGGACCTAAGTTTGGTCGCGTTAAGTCAAACCCATCCGACCGATCGCAGCTAACATTGAATTGACATAAGCCGACCACACGACGTAGGTCCGTCAACTGCCTAGGAATCAATTTCCTCGATGGTACATAATGAAAGGTTAAAATATTGTCTTTCTGTTACCTCTTCACGCAAAATTTTACGGATGGTTTTAAAAATGCATATTTCTGATAAAAATCTTTTTGGAGCTAGGAGTTTCCTATTTTGAGTTACGGACTGTGTTTGTATTTCTACGGAAAGCTTAGTATTTTCGTGGAAAATTGTAAGCGTAATAAGGAAAATACAAAAAAATGTCTTTTGTTATAATTTGTAAAAAAAAGTTTAACAAAAATGTTATCAAATGTTATATGACTGCTGTGTGGGAGCACCTTTACACTTTTTACGGGCCTACAACTTACAACTTACAAGGCTGCAATCGCGATCTCATTGTCATGGGGGCGTGGATGCGAAACAGCTGTCACTAAAAATTAATGACACTAGCGATAATAATAATTATCCTACTAATATTATAAAGGCGAAAGTTTGGATGTATGTATGGATGTATGGATGTTTGTTACTCTTTCACGCAAAAACTACTGAACGGATTTTAATGCAACTTTATAATAATATAGCTTATACATCAGAATAACACATAGGCTACAATTTTAACTGACTTTCAAAATGGAGGAGGTGTTATGTTCGTTTTTTTATGTTCAACGATTACTCCGCCGTTTGTGAACCGATTTTCAAAATTTTTCTTTTGGTGTATAGGTTATCATCCCAATTTGGTACCATATTCATAAAAGTGGTGACCTGATGAAGGGATCCATAAGAAATCGAGGGAACTCCTCAAAACTTATGTGGAAACATTGGTGACTTCGGTTTCGTGAGCAGTATTCTAAGCATATGCTACCAACAAGTAAGATTTTACACCAAGGTATACCATGGTTCGGAAGGTGCTGAGAGAACTCCTAACTCTTTAAAGTATTTTTTTATATATCACTTAAACCGCGGGTAACACCGCGGGGCACAGCTAGTTATTATTATAATATTAATTTAGGCACTGGAATGTTTTTACGCTAGACGGTAGCACCAGCGTAGACAGCAAACAAAAAGTTTTGTTCGACGTTTGACAACTTTTCTGTCAATATACTGATACGACGTGGCCAACATAACGGATTTTGGTCGGATTATTTACTGTATGGGCTAGTAGCACCCTGTGCATTTTTAGGGTTCCGTAACCAAAGGGTAAAAATGGGACCCTATTACTGAGACTTCGATGTCTGTCCGTCTGTCTGTCCGTCTGTCTCTCTGTCTGTCTGTCTCCAGGCTGTAACTCAATAACCGCTATAGCTAGACCTCTGCACAGATTGTGTATTTCTGTTGCCGCTATAACAACAAATACTAAAAACAAAATAAAATTATTATTTAAGGGGGGCTCCCATACAGCAAACGTCAATTTTTTGGCCTTTTTTGCTCGTAATCAATAATGGCAACAGCTAGGCACTTGGAATTTTTTATATAGCCTTAGGTATATGTGTACTTTAATAATTGATAATAATATTTAAATAAAATTAAAATTTTAGGGGGGCTCCCATACGAAAACACAATTTTTGGCCTATTTTTCCTCTACAACGGTACGGAACCCTTCGTGCGCGAGTCCGACTCGCACTTGGCTGATTTTTTTGTAATACCTATTCCCTATTTGTAGCGGACCAAACAGTGCACAATCCTGAATCGCGCTATAGAAGTTTTTGAGATCGGCGTGATATTCACATCTGAAACGACTACAGTGGGCTTCAGCCTGACTGGGCATATTAGGTACATAGGCTGTACTAAAAGTATCGGGAATGGAATATTTTCACTGTTCCTGTCTTATTAAAATCTTTTTAATTGTAAACTCCTTGGTTTTAAAACTCGAATACCATTTATTTATTTAAAAAAAGATTCTCGGTTTTGTCACAAGGTCTTGTCAAACTTGTTTAGTCGTTGAGAAAATGGAATTGACTCGAGAAAATTCTAGAGCGATGCAATGATTTATTATGACTTCCGAAGTGGTTTAACACAAAAACAGTGTGTTGACCATAGAGATACTATGTACTACGTACTGGAGGCGCCATTGCAAACAAAAAACATGTCACACTTGAGGCATGAGCGGGGTGAGAGGCGGGGCGGTGATGGCTATAGATCAGTACCGCAGAAGTGACAAAGTTTTGTGCCTACACTCGAATGAACGCAGACTCTATTTGAGTAAGTGGATAAAATAAAACAAAGATTTTTACTAAACATTATTAAAAGCTTTTATTTAACTTGCTCTGTATATTATTATGTACATATTATTAAATATATTAGTACATATTATTATGTAAGTTCGGGTGGAATTTTTGAACCCAATTTCGAAGTTGTATACACGTTTGGTTTGAATGACAATGCACGATACAGTATGACATCACTATAAATATAAAATGGCCGATCATCCAAGATAGCGGAATAGTTATTTTCTATGCCGTCTTATAATAACAGTATGGATATTAAATGAAAGAACTTTTTGAGAATAACTCGAAAACGAATGTAATGTCATTCTACATCCAATATGGCGGCTCATCTAAGATAGGGGAATACAAACAAAGTTTCGTTTATTTCTGCATGACTAAAGAATTGGATTTCAGTTAAAAATAGTTAAGTGAAATCCAACTTTTAAGTCATGCAGAAATAAACGAAATAATAATATAACAAGTCGCTAAATATAGACACGGTTTTTTCACTAATCAACATCAAGTACGATTTCTCAAGGACATAGAAGTTAATTAGATTTTTTATATAAAATAACGGGGCAAATGAGCAAACGGGTCACCTGATGGAAAGCAACAACCGTCGCCCATGGGCACTCGTAACGTCAGAAGAGCTGCAGATGCGTGGGAATATGCCTTCTTCTTAAAATCCTTCTGGCGATAGTTCGTTCCACAGTTTTGCAGTGCGCGGAAGAAAGTTACGCAAAAAATGCACGGTGGAAGACCTCCACTTATCAAGGTGATGGGATGGTCCTCAGAGCACTCCCCGTGATACAACTGATAGAGGATGCAGAGCGAAGCTACATCTAGGCACAATTCCAAGAGGTCCAGCCTGTTTAAAACACTATGGCAGTCAACAATTCGAGCGGCCCTTCGTTCAAATTCAATACTCGTACAATAATACACAATAGCACTTATTAGGCAGCGTGGCAGCGGCACGGCGAAGTGATCGTTGAACATACAAAATATATAACCTCCTCCTTTTTGGAAGTCAGTTAAAAAACATCATCATCATCACTCTACTCCGAAGGCATCACTCCGAAGAAACACTCCGCAAATTGCCGAGAATAGAATATGACGTAGCCTCAAAATTCCGAAAATTTCAAAGGTGAGTACAACTTGGTCGAGTTAACTCCGTACCTGGCGGCCATACTTATACAAACCCCCCAGTTTTGGAGCTACAAATGGTCGAGTTAACTCCGTACCAAGGATTTCGAAAATCGGACCACAAACGGCTGAGTAATCGTTGAACATACCAAAAATAATAAAAATAAATATATATACAGCCAAACGTATTACCTCCTTTTTTGGAAGTCAGTCAAAAACCAAAATATTACATACCAAAATTTTGCAAAACCGTTACAGCGGCTTGGGCGTGAAGAGGTAACAGACACAGAGAGAGACAGACAAATAGACGGACGGTCAGACAGACGGATAGACGGACAGACAGACAGATGGACGGACAGACCGACAGACGGACGGATAGACAGACAGACGGATACATTTTCGCATTTATAATAATTATATTATAATAAGTATAGACCCAAAGTCTACTTACCTTACTCTATATATACCTTATTTAAATTACTTAAATATTTATAAATACAATTATAATGTACACGTAATACCGTATTCATATTACCAAAATACAAACTCGTCTACGTGAATACTACATTCATCGTCGTCTCATCATAGATATATTCTGTATTCTGCCTACATTCCCCTCTGAATCTACTACTCTATGACAATGCGAAATGGCGCGCGTCTTCGCCTAGTAATTTAATGTTCGTATTTTAATTGAAAATAATTAAATAAGAATACTAACCGATGAAATGTTATTCCGTCGCATTTGGAAGTGTTTTTGGAATTATTTTTACAATATCTTAAGACACACCAAGGCATTTTTGTGACTTTTATTTTGTTTTTTTATAAATGTCAATGTTTATAAATGTCTAGTGCGCAGAAGAGTTTGCGGCTGACTAACGGCCGTTCCCAATATTTGATCTATCTCTGGTTTTGCCCTACTAGATATAGGAATAGCTCTCATTAGACATTAGAGACATATATTTTATGTCAATTCAATGTTAGCTGCGATCGGTCGTATGTCAAACTAGAGATAGATTGAATATTAGGAACGGCCGTAAGTGCGCTGTGGCTATATAGATTCTGTTGAATGTGACCAAGCATTGCGTTGCGGTGTCAAGTCTAGTACGTAGTACTTATATGTCAGTGGTGTTGACCGGATGATTTCAGCATTGGGTGATGAAGCCCCATCCAAAACCACAATTTATCGCTGGTTTGCTGAATTTTAACGTGGACGTGTCAAGCTCAGTGATGATCCCCGTCTATGTCGTCCAAAAACTGCAGTCACCCAAGAAAACATTGATGCTGTGTGTAAGCTGATTGGATGAAAATCGACATGTGACATACCGCGAAATTCAGGCAACTTTAGACATTGGCATGAGTCAAATACAAATAATCTTGCATGAACAATTAGGTTTAAAAAAGTTGTTTTCCCGATGGATAGCGCATTTGCTCTGTGAAGAGCAATAAGCGGCTCGCGTTACTTGGTGCGCCAGAACTCTCGAGAGATTCCACGCAGGATCCTCAAATGTTGTATATACAACATCGTATCAGATAACGAATCCTGGATATACTATAGTAATGTTGTGTCACTTCCTTGATTCCCGAAATTTTCAGTGCTGCCCTGGCCTCGTACCTATTAAAGATCTTCCCATGATCATTCCAAAATTCATTGTAAGCCAATTTGCAAAATGATTGAGACCTAAAGTCTATTATAAATAGGATTAAATAAATCTATGGTGTTATGACTATTTTATTATGAATAAACGTTCATCTTCCTTACATTTTATTCCAAATGTTTTTACTGATATACAATAGAGTAAGGACTGCGCTTTGCTCCTACGGAACTGATATGAAATGAAATTGTTTTATTTCTAAATCGGTTAAAAAATTAACACTTTTAAAACATCTGCATGGGGCCTACCACCTGAATAATTAAGGTACAAGTTGGAACCGAGAAACACGCGACAACTGCAGACGACGTGTGGTCGCGACACTACTGGTTTCTATGTATTTGTATGAAATACCCTCCGCAGCTAGCGACACGAAGCTAGCGACACTTATTCATAGAAATAGATAGAAACCAGTAGTGTCGCGACGACACGTCGTCTGCTGCCGCTTCATGTAGCGGGCTTCCAACTTGTACTTTTATATTGTTTGAAAGATGAAACTAAATAATAGTCGAAACTGTCAAAGTGCCTACAACCTTTAACAATAATATCTATGAACGCTTCACACCACGTCAGTCTGGCTCCGTGCTAAGTATCTGTAGGACTTGTGTACCACCTTTCTTACTTTCTAATAGAGAATTTAATCCATCCATTTTCTATATCTGTGATACCTACCGCCATCTTAAGTCGTAACGAAGTTTATAGGCAATCTTGTAAAATGCCTATTGGTAGCATTTACTTTGCGTACGCAATAAGAACTCGTGGTATAGGTACATTTAGTACTCAGCTGTTCCACCTTAATGGTATCCTTTTATATAAAAGTAAATGTAGACAGAATGCAAAAAAGTTTGTATACTAATATACTTTGAAAATGAAAATTTGGCATGAATTCATGTGGTCATTTTTAAAAGCTTTTATTTAACTTGCTATGTATGTATGTAAGCATGTTACGGTGGAATTTTGGAACTCAATTTTGAAGTAGATTGAGCTAACCGATTGAGCTGAAATTTTGCATACACGTTTAGCTTGGATGACAAATGATAATGCACGAAAGTGTATGTGACATCACTCTAAATCCAATATGGCCGACCATCCAAGATGGCGAAATAGTTATTTTCTATGCAGTCCTACAATATGGATATTAAATGAAAGGGCTTTTTGAGAGTAACTCGAAAACGAATGTAATGTCGTTCTACATCCAATATGGCGGCTCATCCAAGATAGGGAAATAGTTATTTTTAATGCACTTCTGCAATATGGGTATCAAATGAAAGGGCTCATCGAGAGTAACTCGAAAACGATTGTAATGTTATTCTACATCCAATATGGCGGCTCATCCAAGATACGGGAATAGTTATTTTTAATGAACTTCTGCAGTATGGGTATCAAATGAAAAGGCTCATTGAGAGTAACTCGGAAACGAATGTAATGTCATTCTACATCCAATATGGCGGCTCATCCAAGATAGGGGAATAGTAATTTTTAAAGCACTTCTGCAATATTGGTATCAAATAAAAGGTCTCATTGATAGTAAATTGAAAAGTAATAGAGTCAAGTCAAATCAAGTCGTGTCGTGTCGTGTCATGTCGTATCGTGTCGTGTCGTGTCGTGTCGTGTCGTGTTGTGACGTGACGTGTCATGTCGTGTCTTGTCGTGTCGTGTCGTATCGTGAAGTGTCGTGAAGTATTGTGTCGTGTCGTGTCGTGTCATGAGTCATGACGTGACGTGACGTGACGTGTCGTGTCGTGAAGTGTCGTGAAGTATTGTGTCGTGTCGTGTCGTGTCATGATGTGTCGTATCCTAACGTGTCGTGTCGTGACGTGACGTGACGTGTCGTGCCGTATCGTGTCGTGTCGTTTCATGATATATCAAGTCATATCCAGCCGGGTTTTAGAAAATGCCCGGTTGAATCCGGTTACTTTTGTAAAGTTAAATTTAACTTTTTAGTCACGCAGAAATAAAAGGAATATATAACAACACGCTAAATATAGACACGGTATTTAACTGATCAAAATCAAGTACGATTTCTTAAGGAATCAGATTTTTACAAATTCTTGAAACAAAACAAACTACAATCAAACAGACTAAGAAATCTAGCCAGAGAATAACTAAAAACCAAAAAATAAATAATAATCAAAAAACTTTTTGAAAAAAAGCTTTTATTTAAATACCCTAAAAAGAAAAAAATAAATTTCTCCTTAAAAATTAAAATTTTTAACTATTAAGTTATAACCTCAATATATTATACTATTTGCATGATAATAAAAGCTTGTCGCGAGACTTAACAATCTGTCAGTATTTTATAAATTTATTAAAATAAAAAATATAATATCAATTTACTCAATTAAATTGGTATTAGTTTATTTTCAAATCACGCGACAA
Organism: Cyaniris semiargus; assembly: GCA_905187585.1. NCBI lineage: Eukaryota > Metazoa > Arthropoda > Insecta > Lepidoptera > Lycaenidae > Cyaniris > Cyaniris semiargus. The sequence goes on along the minus strand of LR994554.1, from coordinate 5,372,135 downwards.
GCTTTTCTTATCATGCAAATTGTATTATATATTGAGGTTATAACTTAATAGTTAAAATTCTTAATTTTTAAGGAGAAAATTATTTTTTTCTTTTTAGGGTATTTAAATAAAAGCTTTTTTTCAAAAAGTTTTTTGATTATTATTTATTTTAATTTAAGCTCTTACGCAATAAACGATTTAAATGTAAGACAAAACAATAAATAACACCTATTATGCTACTAAAATATTATATTCCTTTTATGTTTGTCCAACGTATCCCATTATTTGCTAAACACCTATAAAAATCATCATTGAGTATTGAGTATTGACTATGTCAAAACATTATCGAGTTTGTTCGGCTACGATATCGTATCCGACATATCGTATCGTATCGTATGATATAAAAAGATCCTAAGTCGTATCGATGTTTAGTATCGACGGTCGATGGAACAAGTAGCGGGTAATGAGAGCGGGGCGCAGTCACGATGCGACACATGACCCCCGTCCGCGGTCCGCCACTAGTTACCGCACATGTACCGGTACCGTAAGACCACAGTATTCTTTATACAGTAGATGATGTACTATATTATAATATTATAATGTGTTTCAGATAAGTCAAAGTAGCTTATCTTCGCGCGCGTAACTAAAAAGCTTTGACCGTGATACTAGAGTCTAGACTCGACCGACCATGTTAGTAACAAAACAATGCAGTAGCTTTTAATCGTGAAGGACTAGATAATTTGTCCACGTTGAGCGAGTTTTATTTCAAGGTATTGACTTTAAATTCAATTTTCAATTATTTTCTAAAAGGTTAGACTGTTTTAAAAACATTTGTTTTTAACTTATTTAGAAATAAAACAATTTTTGTTGTTACGGTCACATGCAGGAACTTATAGGTTGTAGGCTGTAGCCAAGTATGCCAAGTAAATGATCTACTGCACTGGACAAGTTTCGGATAAGCACCTAAATTACGCACATTTCCCTGTAAAGACACGGGTTAGCTATACTACTGAATAAAATAATTATACTGTGGTAAGGTCGTGGTACAAATAAGGAATACAAGCCTAATTATATACGACAAGCAATGATGCATGCAACCAAATTCGAAGTAAGGTGTGATGCATAAATGGAAATTCTAAATGAAAACCTTCCGACCTTCCTTCTTAGTTGTCAGTTGTCACTATTTATAATAATATAGTTTCGGCCTCAAAAAACTTCTATAGCGCGATTTATGCTGATGGCGCTAATTGGTTCACCACAAAAGTTTCCAAACGTTCAATATTTTCTAATTTTCATCAAGAACGAAAATGAAACAAACTTCGTGTTAATTGTAACACCTGAGCCATTGTCCATCTGAGTTATCGGAGCACGAACGAAACTCATCAAGTCTGAACATCGTCCGGAATGCAATTTATTAGCCAGACTGAGCACTATCAGACTAGCACCTAACTTCAGTGCAAACAAACTATCACTAAACAACCTATCTATCAGAGCAAGCGTTTAGGAGGAAGTAAATTACAACAGGAATATTACATACTACACCATGTAACTGGGTGTCACAAAACAAAGGGGTAATACTTTAGGGTGTGTATAAGTCCTCTGTATAGATTTCACTTTTAAGTAGTAGCGCTGAAAGAGTAATTTTAGGCTATTGCATAGCTTTTATCGCGGGCTTTAAGCGCGGCGACCGAATCAAGAAATTCCGTAACGAAAAAACCTAACACGGGGTGTTAGGTTACTCCGACCGCCTGCCATGATTGTGGCACTGCGGATGACACGGCCCAGCACACCCTCGAGGTGTGCGATCGTTGGGCCGTGCAGCGCCATGATCTCATGGCGGTGCTTGGGGGGACCTCTCACTCTCGAGCATGGTTCGCTGCATGCTCGAGAGTGATGAGGCTTGGCAGGCGGCGGTCTCTTTCTGTGAAACCGTCCTTTCGCAGAAAGAGGCCGCAGAGCGGAACAGAGAGGATGACCCTTCCTCCGTTCCGGTCCCTTTGAGGTAGACCGGCCGGTCGTTGAGGGAGTCCTGTGTTAGACAGATCCAGGACATCCCTCCGTATACGGCTGATGGCAAACCGCAGGTGGTTTTAGTGGGTGAGAGTCCCACATACCCCCGGGGTGCTTCAGAACTGAGGCACACCCCCAACCCGGGGCACCCATAAAGGGTTTCACCTGCGCACCAAAAAAAAAAAAAAAGGTTACTCCGACCGGCAGCGTTGCCACGCTTCAGCACGGTGTTTGTGTGCGTCATCAGTCATGCGTGCGCTATAATTGTATAAGTTGATAAAAAATGCTATGCAATAGCTTTACCGCAGCAGTCCCCGAGTAGTATGGGCATAAAAAGTAGCTTTTTCAGCGCTGGTACTATCACAGTGTACCTTATTAACTGTAAAGTCTTCATTAAATTAAAGTGAGTCATTATTAAATGTCTCCGAATGCGTCGGTTAGTCTTGCAAGTCGTACCTAAAGACAGGCGCGGTCCGAAGGGGGGGGGGTCACATGGGACATGACCCCCCCCCCCCAAATCTGAGGTCAAATTGAAAAATCTCAAAATCTTGTCAAATAATAAAAGGAAATTTCTAGCTATCCCATTTTAGTGTAGTGAGTGACCCCCTCCAAATTTTCAGGCTGCGACCGCGCCTGGCTAAAGATATCTACACCTTTTCAAAATGCAAGACTTTTATAATCTCTGCAGAATACATTAGAATTACAAATATCGTAATATTCATGAAGCTCCGTGAGCCGTTCGTAACATCTGCGCCACAAATCCTTAAGAAAACCAACTTAATTCTAAATTTATTATGAAAGTTTTGAGATTACGACAATTAGAAGGAGATACAGCTGTCAAGTCTTCCTTTTCTAAATTCAAACCTTCCTTTAGAAACTAGGAAACATCGTAGGAATATATCTTCTGGAATAATCTGGAACTTGTTTGTGTCGATTCATACTAGCAGTTTCGAAGTGTCAATCTGAAACTTTTTTGAGCAAATTCAAGAAGCTTGCTTGGCTTAGCTTAAAACCCCGATACACGAGGCGGGCGATTGTTCAGATCGAACTAATCGCAGCAGGCCGATTTGACCGAATCCGTTGTGTATTCCGTGTCCGATCTGCAATCAGTCCGACCCTTAGCTTAGAACTAAGGTTAATTCCACAGAACAGAATTGCTGCCCAAATAAAGACAAATAACTACCAACTCTCAGGGTCTTTCCGTGGACACAAGGGTTTTCTTAAATTTTTCAGAAACTTTGCTAGTGTGAATCGCCCCTAACAAAGTGGATCGTCTTAGGCCCGAGGCTGAGGAGGTGCGGTAGGTGCGGGGGGAAGTGGGGGGGGGGGGGGGGGGGGAAGCCAGACAATAGGATGGCGGATGTATTGCCCGTCGCGTACAATTTTACGCACCATTAGCTCGGGCTCGACAAATCCATTCCATTTGATCTTCCTTTGTGGAGCATGCAGATTTTTACGTCGATTCTGATAAATAACTTTATAGCCTTACGATATAGTTTCGATATGGTTTTGATATCGTATAAGACTACTCATGATCAAGCTTGGCGGTTGCTAAACTTTCATGAACATAAACTTCATAATATAGGAATCATGACTTATAATTGATATTAGAGCTTTAAAAAAAATTAACGGTCTTAATACAAAAGATTTGAATACATGTTGAACAGTTGATTAGAGAAAAATTCAGTACAAAATGGTCTCAAAACAACTGTTCAATAGATGTTTAATCTTTTGTGGTAAGACCATATATGTTTAGATTTTAACTTTTAAAATTGTGTTTTAAAAGAGCAAAATAAGTAGATATTTAAGAATTAATAATGACTATAATATCGTTTCATGACGTCAGGGGCACCCGTGTCTTGGTCAAATCTCTGAAAGTCAAAAAGTTTGACGTATGACTACTGTTCGTTAGGATCCGAACGAATAGAAGCTGTTTTGGATTGAAATTTCAGAATCAGGGTAGAGATATCATCTGGTTCAATGCTGGTTCAGCAATCAAATACGTTTTTGTTGTTTGTTTTTTTAGTTTTTGTGTTTTCTTGCTGAAAATAGTTTCTTATGACTATGATTATTATAGTCGGACTACGTCATCAGTGTATGAGATATGAAGTCAGTTCCTGTGAGTAATGAGTTCTAGAATAAGTGATATTATCAGATGCATCGTTTAAGTCGTTTAAGTATAGTTTAGAGTTAAAGGTTTCAAAGAGTTACATCATCAATAGACTTACATATAGCTTGTCAAAAAAGAGTAGCCGCTGTACACAATTTTGAAATCACATAAAAAATATGAAAACCTTAGTTAGTAAAAACCTTAGTTATTAATTAATTTAATTGTAATTTTCAATTTATAATAATATAATATGGACTATATGTAATTTGTCCGAAATAAACGATTTGAATTCAATTGAATTGAATTAGTATATCAAGATAAAAATGTGCAAGATGATAATATTTAAAATGTATTAAGCGTTCTCTGTGGAAATACAAAGAGAAAAAACCACCTTTTGAGCGTGACAACTTTTAGAAAATTTTGTACTGCGTCTACTCTTTCTTGACATACTGTAGTCTGTACGTAAGTATATCAATGCATGAAACAAGACAAGTAAAAGTACGATGAGAGACACGTGACCCTGACGCGGGTTCAACATTTTGCACTGCATTTTCATCAACGATGCTGGATTTAATACATTTCAAATAAAATCCAGCGTCTGTCGTCCTGCTTAAATATTTGAAAATAATGACATATTCGGCGCTGAATCCCAGAACGGAGCTCAAAGCAATTAAAAAGATAGATTCTAGTATACATATACATGTATATGTACATGAAAATCATATTTCACAGCAAAAATTCTTAATTGAAGTGCGCTGGGAGCTGACAATGGGAGGCGTTTGATTTTTGCTCACAATTGATAACGATTTTTAAATATTCGATATTTTGTGTGTATTTCTCTATTCTATATCCTTTATAGTTTTGGAAATTAAAGGCTGTTTCCCCTTTATATAGCTTTTTTCACTTTTTAGACATCATAACTTTGCGTTGTCTCCCTCTTTACTTGAGGAGGGAAACAGGAATACTTAAATTACTTGTGGTGAAGTTACTCTTTGGCCCTTGCAGAATACCAGTGCAGCGGGCTTGCTTGCTGCGTATAGCTGAGCTGGGGCCAATTTTGACATCTCATAATATATGTTACAAATGTAGCTTAAGTCCTTTTTTCATTATTATTATTTTTTCTTCTGTTTTGTGTATGTTGTGTGTTGACAAAAATCAAAATAAATGTATTCTTATTCCTATTCTTAATAAATAAGAATAAAGATCGCGGAATATAGCTCCGATTGATGGATTCCGCGACTCCGGAATTTCAGCAAAGATTGTGTTACGTAGATTTATATCCTCTTTGAAGATTGCTTAAGGTTGTCAAAAGGTCTAGTATTAAAAAAAACAACAAATATCTATGGTATAGAGTTTATTCTCATAATATAAACACGCTTTCTGTCCATGTATTTACAACGCCGCGCCGGTACATTTCGAGTTAGCCCTAAACACTACACAAGTGTTAGTCGATATGTTCATCACAAGAAGACAAATATGCTCACATCAGTTCGTTTTAACAAAAACATCTATTTAACTTTTGTATTTAATAAAGTTTACAAAAAAAATTGCGGCTAGAAATTACACTGGTTTAGGTAAATAGAGTATCTATTATATAGAAACTTTAAATCTTTTGAAAAACTTAAGATATAAAACTGCTTTTACACATTAAGTGCCAATGAAGCCAACTCTTGCGAGTTTTAATCCCAAAGTATCATGATTCCTATTTCATATCGAGACCAATATATCATATTTAACTTGAACTGTGGTTGATGCTTCTAGCACTACATAATATAAGACATTGATTAATTTAAAACGAACCATAACGTACACGATCTTCTCAGTCAGGCTAACTACAAAAAGTAATCTTTGCCTGGTCCTCACATCGTCAACAACTATAAAATATACAATGTCCCACAAAGTTGGATCGCCATTATATGGCGTCTACCAATTATAAATTACGTATTCATTATTGCAAAAGTTCTCATACAATTTTCCCAAGCGATTTCTATTTTTAATACTGGTATATTTTAATATATGTTATGCCTCATTAAGACTGTTCGCGGAGTGGGCCGAAGTAGCACTTCACTTCGTTTCGCTCAGCTTCACCTCGGTTGGTCAACTTTCGTTTTCAAAGGGCTCGGAGTGAAGCAAAATTGATCAGAATGTTAACATTTCTCGGCTTACTTGCAAGTGGTGCACAGTACGGTAGCTAACACTTGATAGATCATCGTAAGTATACAAAACTTATTATTTTCACTTATAATTTGCTAAATAATAATAAGTAAAAATATTTGATAAGATCGGAAAGTATCCGTATTTTCTGTATAACTGTCAGAAACCGTTTGTATGACTAAATAAAATAGGCCGAAATGCCCGCTCTTCAAACTTCGGGTAACTTCGCGAGCGAAGTGAAGCGACGAAGCGAGTCTAGATGAGGCCTTACGGACGAATGAAACAATCAGTTTTATGTAAAAACGGGCTCGGAAAGCTTCGGATAGGGTGTGTTTAGTATTATGCAAATGCTCAAGAAATAAAAAAGGTTTTCAAAGAAATTGCCTCGGCTGGAGTTTTTTTAAAGGCAATTTGTATACGTGTTGTTAGGCATCGAATGATTTTATGTTAACGTCGTGTGTGACAGCTATTTGGTATTAGATTAAAGGATAAAAGAATATTTAACCTAACCTTTGTTGGAAGAAAATCATCAAATTTTTTATATTTTTAGGGTTCCGTACCTCAAAAGGAAAAAAACGGAACCCTTATAGGATCACTTTGTTGTCCGTCTGTCCGTCCGTCTGTCAAGACCCTTTTTCTCAGGAACGCGTGGAGGTATGAAGCTGAAATTTATATCAATTACTTAGGTCTACTGTCCCTTGAAGCTGTGAAAAAATCAAACTTCTAAGCCAACGCAATCAAAAGATACAGCCGTTTATGCCGCAAATTTTCGACACTTGCAAGGGAATCAAAACCTACAGGGTGCTTCCCGTGAACTCAGAATCTTGAAATTTGGTACGAAGCAACGTCTTATAGCATAGATAAAGGAAAAATTACGAAAACCATAAATTTTTAGTTACATCACATAATATATTTTTTTTTAATAATTTTAAACTTACTACCCATTTCCTCATAATCGCGTAGAGGTATTAAATTGAAATTCATACCAAATACTCAGGTCTATAATACCTTTAAGCTGTAACAAAATCAAACTTTGTAAACCTTGCAGGTTTGTACGGAACCCTCGGTGCGCGAGTCCGACTCGCACTTGGCCGGTTTTTTTTTAAATAATTATAAATATGCCTACAACTTTTAAAACAAAACCAATTAAAATATGCAAAAAAAGGTTTAGCTATTCCTTCCATCTTTGAACTAACTATAAATCTAGCGTGTTCTTGTTTCATTCGTCCGTATCAAAGAAGCAAAAAAGTCAGGCCGTCGATTGATCTCGTATAGCTAAGAAAATATACAGAACGCAATACAAACTTAAAACTACCCTCTATCACATATTAAATTATGACTTAATAAATAACATTGTATATTTTAATATGGCAACAAATCATTAATCACTAAGCACCTAAAGTAGGAGATAAGGGTATTTACACATCTGTACAGACTTATTATATTTATCACTTTTGTCTAGATATTTATATTCGCGAATATTCGAGACTGTCACAATTTGAGCGGGAATTTTATTTTTTTCACAAAGAATTTCGGAGCACACGGCTTTGCGACTGTATGCCGTAACGTTTCTTTTATCTTTTTGTTTAACGTCGAGATACGTTGGAAAAGTTAATAAAAACTACGTACGTTTCACTAAAAATAATTGTTACTTTGCTACATTATTCGCAAAGACGTGTTTTTACAATAAAATTAACCGAATCTGTAATTTTTACGTATTTCTTTTAGAAATTGATACTGGTAGACAGTCCCGAACTTCACAAACATAGATAGGTAATTGTTTTCTAATAAATTTATTGCCAATCAGCTAATAATATTAACAATAATTAGAGATTCTTTATATATTAGATTCAATTTCTAATTTTCACATCAAACCTAATTTAGAGCAAAACAGTTTATTTTCCATCACTTCAATGTAGAGATTATGTTTTTACTTTAGGTTTAAAATATATATTTTTTTAAAACACTGTTTTTTCTACAATTATTGTTACGATATGCTGGGAAATACCGAACTCTACTATGCACGTGATAGTAGAATTCTACATAGTAGAGTTCGCTATGTAGAATTGTAGAGGGGAAACACTTTTTTGGCGTAGAGTACGATGTCAAAAACTGACCAATCAATTCAATCAACAAATTTCTGTAAATATGTATCACAAAAAATATTTACAAGAACATTTCGGATACGCAAACACCGTGATATGTACAGTACGATTGTAAACTCCAATATTCATAAACTACTCGACACCTAACTCCCAAGGGAGTCGACAATTTATGACAATTCAATTTCACAATAATTTATTTCAACTAACCTAACACACTATTCACTTGGAACAGGGCAGCATAAAGACAGTATTCCCAAAAATATATTTTATATTTGCAGTAGAGCGTTCCATAGTTTATAAAACAGTATAACATCTACAAGCGACGCTACTGTCTTAAAACTGTAGCCCCCTTATTATTTAAAATGTTTACTACTTCCCGCTTACGCTAATTAATCCTGGATGTCTATGTTTGACACGTTGAAAAAGCTACTTGACAGATAAATACTGTCATCTTAGATAAGCGGAGTGAATATTTGTAATAATAGAGCTAGACGCTACGAATAATAAAAACTAAGGAATCGTAACTACCATACTATTACCGTTTTAAATTTGGTTCCTTTCGATCTGTCATGTAACGTCAGCCTAGTACCGCTCAAGGCCACCTAAATATTGCAAATGTATTGAAATGTGTACCTAAGGTACACTTTTTTGACAAGTATTGTGGAGCATGTTTTTTGACGGAGTTACTTTTCCTTAGTTTTTATTATTCGTAGGCTAGACGCTTGGTATAGGTCTACCAGAATCTGATGGCAATTTTTGACAGCAGATTTTAAAAAAATATCCTTGATCATTGGATAAATTTTTATATTTGCATGTTTAACACACAGAATCAGCCGCTATAAGAAGAAAAACAGATCAAAATGTTTTATTCCAATTACCCCCGTATTACTAGAGTCATTTTATTTTCTCACTTTTTGCCATCAGATTCTGGTAGACCTATAGTAACACAGTCTGACAGTAGTGTTTGAAAGACAAAACTGTCTTACGGCTGTCATGTCCCAAGTGAGCGCTTGCACTTACGAATATAATCACCGTCTATTTTAAATTTTTAAAATATTTTTTTTATTTTTAAACATTTTACGCTACATTATTTTTTAAGCTGGCGTATTTAGACTAGCTACGCTTTATCTATTTTACGTTAAATATCTGTCTTTTTCTAGGACTGACTATTTTAGCACATTTAGGGTGTTTACTAGTGAGCCCCAGAAATAATTACATTTAGGTAACTAATTATCAAGTTTTGATAAAATATTATGATTTTTTTCTTGTTTTTAAGCTACAGCCATGGCTCAGCTCACTACCAAGCACCCGATTTTTATTATTTGACAAATTCCAATATAATTATTACTGCAGTATAAATATCATATATTAGACTATTTTGTTACTTCAAGTTGTCTAAATTCACGTCACAATGACGTGCGCCCGTTTCGGATGTATCAAGATGATCTATAACTGCTTCTATAACTGCATAATATTTATATTGCTTTACTATTTTGTAAAGCCACAAAACAGAATAAAACAGATGCAAAGTCTATAGCACCAAGAACACACATAAATGCAATGAATATTAGTTATAATATTAATTATGGTTATGAACCTATTGCAGGCAGGCGAAGCCCTACGACAGGAAACTTTATACCATGTCATACTGACCCAGTGGTTTTTACTTTTTAATGCTTCGCTAAGTATGACATTACGAGTAAAATATTGGATTGGTAGATTTATTCATATATACACATTTTATAGAAAACTGAACTTTGTTTTACAGAAAAATTTGCTTTAACTAAACATTACGAAGTAAGAATTTTTTGTTGGTTAGGCAAAATATGCTAAAAATATTTAACACTGGGACCATTTTTCACTGGATTCAAGTCTAAATCTTATTATGATCATTTAAATTTTGTATAAAGCATAAAATTCCTGCAGTCATGTTTTAGGCGAATTTTCTATTAAAAACATTGCCAGACGAAAATAAATAAATAAATACACAGAACAGTCTTAAGAAGCTCCTACGGGTTGTAGCTTACGCTTAAGTTAGCCAAATGACAATTGTGATTCCAAATATGAATTGTAGCGGCCTGAAGTTAGCTGCGGATCCGGCGACTGGCGGTGCAGAGTAGGTCGTATCCTCGCCTATCATCGTCCTGGTACCTGTTGAGCAAAATTATTATTATTTACTGCAATAATTTAGAAAACATTTTTGTCTGCGGTTTAATTCAGAATCGTCCCGTTCCTTTTTGAGCAATTTTCATTCTTATTCACAGCAGTTTAAATTCAATTTTGTTTGATAAATTGATTAAAGCGTAGGATAAACTACCCACATATTGACATTTTGAATAAAATTAGGACAAAACCATCTGTTAAACTAAAATACCATTAGTAGATATAATAATTACAAAAACATATTGTGTGTCAATGTAAGAGTCAAAGAAATTATTCCATACTTAGACCAGTGCAGAAGCCTTTGAAAACAATAAAAAGTGAAAAAATAGTAGGATGAAACCCATTAGAAAAGGAGGAGAATATTATAAAAATGAAAGGAAAAATAATTTACGGGCGATCTGAGGTCGGGAACGGGATGGGGGTGAGTTTTAAGGGTGAAAAACGGTTTATCTCGATTTCCGGCAAAACTAAAAATCCTATGGAAAAAAGTCAAATGGCAAAGTTGTAGGTAATAAAAAGATCTAAAACTTTTGCATTTACACTTTTTTCACATATCCTCAAAATTTATGTGAAAAATTAAAAAAAACTAAGTTTTTGGTTTCTTACTTTTATATTTACAAAAAAAATTTTTTTTTTCACGAAATTTGGTGAAATCTTATCTTTTTATGTCCCAAATACGCTGTAATTTATTTGATTAGAAATATTTATTTTTTCATCTTATTTTGATTTAATATCGGAAAAGCACCCTAATTTTCAATCGAAAATTCACCCATCAAAATATCAGCTTTTTTCAAAAAGTTGTATGCTTTCTGTTCGTTAAAATCTCTACTTTCCGATGGTGGAAAAAAAATATTATGCTATTGTGTAAATTTTGTGTTTTCCGTTTGCTAAAAAATGGACTAGGGAACAAATATATGGAATAAAGTTGCACTAATAATATGACGTTTTGACATGCTTTAAATTTTTTGAAGCTTTTAAAATATGAGTTGATTTAAAACTTGATTACAACGATTTACACGTATAATTAACCTAGTATACAGTTTTTTATAAATTCACAGTTTATTCGACGACTATAAACAGCTGAACAAGATTTCTTACGTTTTCCCGGTCGGTGTAATTACATTGAGCTAATTGTTTAATTTGACGGGAGAGTCAATCAGATAACGTTATTACTTCGTGAGGGTAATCTCAAGCAGCGGGTCAGGAAAGATGGGATTTTGTTGGAAAAATACTGGGATGGCGAGACTCGTACAAAAGAGACATTATTATTGCAAGTGAGTTTTTATTGCAAGTGAGATATTATTATTGCAAGTCGGTTTTTGATTCCACTACTTTACTACAACATTATTTCTAGTTTAATTCATTTTGTTTCCTATCAAACTACAAAATGTTATTCTTGTGTAATGTTACAACACAACGTACGATAAAGAAACGTTTGCTTGACGTGTTTAAGAATTAAGAATTAAATTTTGTTTATTGATAGAAAAGTTACTGGATCGAATAAGAAACGAAGCTGCTTTGATATTACATTAAAACAAAAGAATTTGGGTACTACTCAGGAGCTATAAACTAATAATAATATAAAAACACATTTTTGATGTGTATGAGAATATTTACTAATTTGTAGTTTAATAAAAAAGGGACTGCATCAACGAAGCTGCATCATTGTAGCATCAAAATAGTACAATCAGGGTACTGGAATCGACATTCTATCTAAAATATATTCTAAATTAAAATTTAAACGATACTCACAACCACATAACTGTTATTAGCAAAGTAAACTGTTGTGGGGGTGGCGGCTGCTTGTGATTTTTAATTAATTTGCGATAACAAGATTAATCATAAGCCGCTGCGGTTTAAGCGTTTAAAATTGAATGTTAAGACCGGGCTGCCAAATTTTGCTGTGTTTTCTAATAAGTATTACGATCCCGGAAGACGGTTGACTTAAATGAAATTGAGATTTATTTAATCATTGTATATTTATCTGATATTTGCCTAACGGAAAACACGATTGACTTATTTTGACTCGATAGTTATATTTTTCGAAATTATGAATCTTTCTGGGCTTTTCAACAAATATCTGTTACACTTATTGAGTTACTATCATTAAATAACTTGCACTACTACAATTACACACTTTAAAGGCTAAAGGAAATACTAGTATTGTATTTAATTTTTAAGTAATCATCAAAAACAGTTTTGGGACTTACGACCTTTACTTTCGTGCTATAATGCGGGAACCGTTGTTACGCGATATTGTTCACCATTAGCTGCAGCCTGCAGCGCAAGACACATTGCTCGGGGGCACGATTCATGGAATCATTATATTATCACGATTGGAGGATAGCGGGGTGTGTAGGAGGGGCTAGCGTACTTTGATATTTTGACAGCAGGCTCTTAATTATTAATTTTAAACCAGTATTAGAAACACGCTCCATTAGAACTTGATAGAATCAAAACGTAATGCTATGATCGGCACGACTGGGCAGACTAAGCAGCTGGAGGAATAACATACGTCGTATGCTGCTAACTTTTATTTTTCGAGGATGATATCAGGATGATATTATTCAAAACTTCAAAATTTGCATTGCATTTGCTTGCTTGACGTATTATCTAATAACATTAAATAAAGGATTAATATATGAATTATTAAAATACATTTTACTAATTTACAGTTTATCCACCTCCGTTTCTGACCCTTGTGTCGTTAGCATAAAGCTCTCTACAGAGGTAAAACGATTCTGAACAGACAGTAATAGATACCTTAATGTTAAAGACATTACTAAAATAAACCGGTAATGCCAAAGCCTCCTTCATTATATTAAGTAATTAAAGTTAATTTAACTCTGGCAAGCTGTCGCTATTCGCCACCTTTAAGCATTTCCTCTCTCATTATATTTATACTGTATTTTAGCTAAATTATTATTTGAGGGTCCTTTAATTTGTATAAAATTATAATATTATTTGACCTTAACTCGATTTGTTATACAAGTACAACATGAGTACAGTTTAGATAACGTTTATTTTAATGCAGTGTCAAAAACTATAATAAATAATGTAGGTAACAACTAAACAAACTAAAAAAATGTTGTTTGACGCATTCGACGAAACCGACGACTAAAGCAGTGAGCATACTGAGACGGGCCGTGCCGGGGCTCAGCGTGCCGGGGCGCATCGCAAAAATCCGCCTCCATACAATGTGTATGGTAGCGGATGCAAGTATCGCACACTGTGCCGGGGCGCATCGTCGCGGATTTTTGCTCAGCGGATTTCCGTCAATGCGACACGGCCCGACAAGACCCGCTGCGCCCCGGCAAGACCCGCTGCGCCCCGGAAACAGTGTGCTACTGTTTGGCGCGCGGATGTGATGCGATGGATGTGATGTGATGCATTGCGCGCCGACCCGCCCCGGCACGCCCCGGCACAGTGAGCGTTAAAATCCGTCAATGCGATGCGACCCGACCCGGCAATAGTGTGCTATAGCGCATTTTGCGCTGCGCTGCGCCCCGACCCGCCCCGGCACGCCCCGGCACGCGCCGACAAAGTGTGCGCGAACCTTAAGAGCGCTTACAGACGAACGGCACGTGTCGACGGCACGTGTTGGCGGCAGTCGACGGCAGCCGTCGACAGTTTATCACGCTTGCAGTTGTGACGTACCGCGCGTAAAGGTAAGTCACAACGGACGTCTCGCATCAAACGGATAAATTTTTCACGGTACTTCCACTGTATCGGCAGAATACGGATTACCTCCTATTTTATCTCCTAATTAGTCCAAACAAAGTTCCTAAGTAAAAATTTCTGCTTTCGACTTTTTCATCCATACCCCCCTTTTGAGCATTAATTTACTAAGCTAGTCGATAATCCGTACGCTGCCGATACCTAGTGGACGTACTGTGAAAAAATTATCCGTTTGATGCGAGACATCCGTTGCGTACGATACCGACCTGTGGACGCTTACCTTTAGGCGGTACGTCACAACTGGGGGCCTACCACCGCCTCTACTAAGCGACACCATTTGACAGATGAGCAATATTACTTCATTATAAGTCTGTCCGTCTGTCTGTCTCCAGGCTGTAACTCAAGAACGGTAAAAGCTAGAGAGTTGAAATTTTCACAGATTGTGTATTTCTGTTGCCGCTATAACAACAAATACTAAAAACAAAATAAAATAAATATTTAAGAGGGCTATACAACAAACGTGATTTTTTTTGCAATTTTTTGCTTGATATCAATGATGGCACCAGGTAGACACCTGAAATGTTCATAAAATACTCCATTTTATTTATACTTAAATAAATAATTAAGGGGGGCTCCCATACGAAAAACACAATTTTTGCCTTTTTTGCTCTATAACGGAAACCTTCGTGCGCGAGTCAAACTCGCACTCGGACGATTTTTTGTAAAATTATATTTGAAAAGTGACTACGGTAATGTTATTGTAATCTTACAACAAAGTGTTCTGGATACATGATAGTTTTAGGAAAGGTCGTGGTAGGCCCCCTGCAAGCGTCATAAACTGTCAACGGCTGCCGTCGACTGCCGTCGACTGCCGCGGACACGTGCCGTCTACTGCCGCCGACGCGTGCCGCCGACACGTGCCGTTCGTCTCTAAAGCCTTACACGACACGTCACGATATCGAGGGATCGTCGGTGTAGCTCCGACCAGATCCAGAGCCCTGTTCGCTCGTGCCGTCGCCTGCCTCGTCGACCTGCTTGAACGCATTCGACGAAATCGACTAGTTATCTCCAGAGTTGCTTACCGATATCGACAGCCCCGGAGCCCTCCTCGCCGGAGCCCTCAGCGTCATAGGCGGCGTCGTCGTCGGTGTAGCTGCGACCCGACCCGGAGCCCTCGTCGCCCGCCTCGTCGCCCAGCATGAAGGAGTCCGCCGACGACTTGTACGAGTGGGATACTAGCAACTGGGGGAGAAAAGTATGTGTTAGGTTTTTATAACATAGAGCTACTATTACAGTCAGGGTTCCCTAGAACAAATTTCCGTTTTAGGGTTCCATAGTCAACCAAGTTTTGTTGATTACAGAACCCTAAAACGGAACCCTAACGAGCTGATTTTTCGTATATTGATAGGTTAATAATTATATAATTTAAGAATAACATTGTCCTACAAATAGAACAATCCATATTTTATGACCATCAAATCTAAATATTAAATCCTTTCTATCTCTGTTAGCTACCACTTTCGAGAATTTTCGCAAAGGAAATTGTTGTTTGTCTTGTCAAAATGAAGCTACTCACGAAAAATTAGCTTGATAGTAATAAAAAAAAAAATGTTCTAGGGAACCCGGACTATTAAGGTGCTTGGGTTATAAAGTTTGAAACGGAGACTAAAATCATGTCCAAGCTCTTTGAACAAATTTAATTGGAAGAATGTCAGTGTTTGTTGAATGGTTTTTGTGTTTTATATTTTTAATAAAATCCAATTAGTACCCCATTCTACATTTTAATGCAGCTTAGTTTTTCATTCGATCCTGTTGGTTTTATATAGATAACAACAAAACTACTAAATGGTAGATATTCTTATGAAATATGAAACCAAACAAAAGTTATATTAGTTAAAATTCCAAAAGTGAGTCCTCTTGACGTTCGTTTGACGCCGGTACACTACTAAACAAACTAGATCGAAAAATTAACGAAGCAGGATTAATGTTACATTAAATTATAGGAAAGGTAATGAAAACTGATAAATCTGAAATCTAGCGATATGGCAACCCGCGACCCGACAGTGACGGAAAACAATAGCAATACATTTCGGCTTAGTTACCTAAGCTCATAAGTCCGTCCGTTGTCGGGACTCAACTGTATCTGGGTTTATATCAATTAACTGTCGCCTGCAAATCTCGCGTAATAAATCAGAGCTCAAGACATTAGTCACTTAAAGAAACCATTGCAAAGGAAACTGGATTTGTGCAGGTTACTAAATAACAGGCGTTTTTGTCACTTCCTGCAATGCTTGCATTATAAAGTGATCATTGTGGTCTTATTTTGTTTTGAACCTTTGCACATGTTTTTGTAGGGCTCTATGGAGACGAATTCCCTATTCAGTAGCGTCCACTTATAATAATCGAATAGCGTTTTGCAAGTTTGCAACAAATGGGGTTTTCACTAGGCTTCGTAGAATCAGTTTTTAGAAAAATTATATTGAAGAAAATCAGATGAAAGACAGTAGCATGAAGCATCCATGTCGTGTTTGACGACGTAACAATTATTAACAAAAGCTGTCTATGAATTCAGTTGCTTCTCATATTATGTGACAGCGCTTGGCTTCATTGTAATTATTTTCTGAAGTAGGTATATAAATATGAGATGGCACAGTAGCGACTAGCGGCAGAGTAGACAGGACTAAGGAGTACCTCGACTTCAAACAAACGGGCCCCTTTACGCGAGTTGGGCGCGAGTGTCACTTTCGACATATTATTATGTTTCACAATGCTGATAACGAATTAGCACCAACGGCGCCGGCCGATCTGACATACTACGTCAAACGTATAAATTTCGAGATCTCTTCTGAGTCGGCCTACTCTTTAGTTTTGTTTACTCTGGTAGCGGTGCGAGTTGCGACCTAGCTCACCTGTCTGGCCTGTCGCAGCTTGTCGCCAAGCGCGGCCACTCGCGCGTCCTGCGCCGCGGCCGCCGGCACCTCGGGGTTGTACTTCTGGTCGCTGACAGACGCTGATGCTACCAGGGCTTTGGTGTACCTAAGCAAATAAGGTTAAATTAATAATGACATTGGTGTAGGTACCAAAAAAATGAGGTTTTATATTTTCTCTAACATTTTCACTAAAATGCGAAGAACACTGGGGCAGTAGATAGGTGCAGAAGTAGACGTCTCTAAAATACCTGATAAAGGCTACATGGTTATTATTTCGCATTTATTTAGTCAACGCTGTCGGTGAATCAAATAAGATGGTGGGAATCGGTGAGGTCGAATTCCTCTACAGTCATTTTAGACTTTTGCACTGATTGGTCCGCTAGAAGTATTTCCAAAAGTTTATACGATCTAGGGCTCTAGGCTCTAGTTACGTACTCTAGGCCTTGCTTAGAAAAGCTACTACTTACTCTCCAACCGTCTCGCCGTTCCAACACCTATCGTTGCCGTCATAAACTAGCTCCGGGTCGTCGCACACCGTGTCGGCGATGTCGGCGAACAGCGAGCGGCTGCTGGCGAGCGTGGCGGCGAACTGCAGCAGCTCAGCGTCCGGAGGGGGCGCACGCAGCGGGTCCCGAAGCGACCCTGTCGGCCGGGGCGTCGTCAGCATGGCTACTTCCACTGTGGTCGGCGGACCACATTCTTGGCGCACCTGAACATTTTTTTTAATGGGACTTGGCCAAACACACGTATACCTACAGTAACTCTTGTAGGCCAGGATCAACACCACTAACCACGAATTTCCCTTTGGTGTTATAATCTGGCAGCATGAGGAAAAACTGTCATGGGATCCGCATAAAATTTGATCTCAGATAGCCTAAGGGACTGTCTCGGCATCTCTAACGAAAAAATCAGAATAAGGAGTAGGAATGACCAAAGCGGGTAGTCAGTAAAGTGAAGAGAAGTAGAGGCTGTAACTGTCTTCTAATTAGAAGTAATTTGTTAAGGTAAATTGAACTGGTTGTAGTCCCTTAGTAGTGGTAGCGGTAGATATCGACGATCAATGTCAATTGTCAATACAACATGTTATTACCACAGCTAGTACATGTTTAATGTGGTATTACAGTTACAGCTGTAGAACTGGTACTGGAGATAATAATACTAGCATCTAGACTAATTCTACTTCCTTACAATGTATAACTCGAGCTAAAAATAGTTATAAAAACTCTTCAATAACCAAGTTGCATTTGATAATTTCGACAGCAAAGTTAGATATCAAAAACGTTAAGGTTTTGATGCGCCATGTCATTTGGCGAATGGCGATGCCTGTTTTGACCAATGACCAGTCAGTCCTATATATTTTTGATAATATTATGCACTTCGCTATCGAAATTATCCAATACAATATAACTACAGCTCCAGCAAGAGATGTCTAACTTTAATCTTAATAAATCCTAGACAATCCTGCCATGCAGTTCTAAATAAAATTGATAGAACGCTAGCGTTGTTCGGCAAAGTTTTATTAGAAACCGCCGCGGCTCACGTACAAAACTTCCCCAGGACCAAACTCCTGGGGGAATTCCTAACAAATACCGACTTCGATGAACAAGTGACGAAAAAACTATTTATCCCCATCAAACAGCCATAATACGTATATATACAAGGTGTAACAAAACTAAGTGATAATACTTTAGGGTGTGTATGTGTTCCTTGTAGAGAGTTCACTGTGAAAGTGGCAGCGCTGAAAGACCACATTTTTTTTTTCACTTTTGTATGGGCAAGCGCCCCAGCGTCATGAGTTTCCCCATACAATAGTGAAAAAAAAATTTGATCTTTCAGCGCTGCCACTTTCACAGTGAACTCTCTACAAGGAACACAAACACACCCTAAAGTATTATCACTTAGTTTTGTTACACCCTGTATAAATAGATAGGTAACAAACAGACAGACAAATAAGCTAAGCTAAGACAAGCAAATAAGACTGCTTTTATAGTCTGTCAAGAAAGTGAAGAAATTAAAAAGTGGCAACATCGTAGTGTCATCCCTTTTTTCTTAGATTGATTTGAAAGGGATGACACTACGATGTTGCCACTTTTTAATTTCTTCACTTTTTTGACAGACTATATGTCATTGTTATGTCTAGTGTCGAGTCCGTTTATGTATATTCTTAGCAATTACTACATAAATTATTATTTTCTGTAATTACCACGTTAAAACCTAATTTTGAAAATTAATATTATAAAGACAATCGACTTTTACAAAATACAGATTGTCTACTAAGATGAGACAATTATTCATGTTAACAAGCACGTGACCTGTCATACAATAGATTTAATAGAAAATAAAACTTTGACATTTCGCAGACTGCAGCACGGAAGTTAAAGGTGTGCATTGACTATACTTTTACAGTGATGACAGTAGAAATTTGTAAAATGGATGGACGTCCCGTGAATACTCACCCTTAAAGAGTGGTGGAAAAAAATGTTAAATTATTTTCGTGGAAAGTCTTTCAAGTGCGTTGTACTGTGAGCAGTGTGAGCTAATGGTATTAACGTGAAAACTCGTCCGTTTGATATTTTCTATGGAAACTCGATTACATTTTCCTCGAATTAATTCCATTTCCATTTATTGGACTTGATGAATGGTGGTTTGGTTCTCAAAATTTTATTTAGTATTGAATTTTTTAATCAAAGTTTATTAATAACAGAATTCTTCTTAGGAATTCTTCTCGTGTTAAAAATATCTAATTAAAGGAAATAGGCATAGCTATGTGTAATACCTCGATCGTGGGAATCACAGACACAATAGATATTCAATTGTTACGCGGCCACCGGGGGCCGCTTGGGACTTGATGGGAAGAAGGCTTACCTGCCTTACCGCCATGAACATTAAAGTTTTGAATAAAACGTATCTTATATAATATATAACAAAAAAATCTCGTGTTATGGTGTTTGTTGCTTAACCCCTCCGTGGCTGGACCTATTTTCGTGAAATTTTGTGTTCTTACAGGTCGGGTAGGTCTGAGAAATGCCAATAACATGGCGACTTGGTGACCGTTTGTAATTCAAATTTTCAAAAGTAATAATTCCTATCTGTTTTTACATAAGTCCAATCTAATTGGAGTACAAAGTATGGAGTTAATACCTCTAAGGCGTACAGCTCTTTTTAATAGCCGTTACCTATAATTATTGTGATTACTGGGCTGCCTCTCTGTAGCAGTCTATTCCGTATACATTTAAATGACAGTGTGGAGGTATCATTCATGTCATTTGTCAGGCGATGTGTCATTATAGGACATCGGTTAACATCGGCTGACATCGTCCGACGTCGGCGCGCGAATATAGCCAAGTGTGAACGCCCTCTATAAATGCCACGGATTCGCATTCTATTTTCAAACTATCAACTAGGTATTTCAATTACTTTCATACTTCCAATTCATTAAATTCCAAAGATATGAAGACGTCGAATGGGAGAAGTTTTTAAAAATTGTTTACTACTTATCCATACTTCCATACTAATATTATAAAACTAATATTATAAATGCGAAAGTGTGTCTGTCTGTCTGTCTGTCTGTTACCTCTTCACGCCCAAACCGCTGAACCGATTTTACTGAAATTTGGTAGGGAGATACTTTGAGTCCCGGGAAAGGACATAGGATACTTTTTGTCCCTGGAAAATGTACGGTTCCCGCGCGATAAACGAGTTTTGGCGCATTGGAGTTGCGGGCATCATCTAGTATTAAAATAAGTTTTACATTAATCTAAATATTGTAACATATAATTTATAGTTCAAAATAATCTTCATAATCGTATGAGAAAACCTTAGGCTTATATTCTATAATTTTAATAGCAAAGTAACTTATCAAAATGTGTGGGATTTGACTTAACCCTTCGCTAAATATCTTGGTGCTTGCGATATTATGTTATGTCAAATTCCGTACATTTTTACTAAGTTATACTTAGAAACTAGGTACCGAATACATTAGACTAAGGACCTTGCTAACGATTATTATTGTCGGTATTTAAGATCTTATTAACGACGCTTGAATGTTAATCGAAGGAAATGAAAAAGGATTCGTTAGCTGTTTTAGTAGAAACATCAAATAAGTAGAACGCAACATTTTGCCCGATTTTTTGGGTTCAAGTGTAAAAAAAAATCTGTCAAATTTTTTTAGTGTTGTAACAAAATACGTACTCATACATTACAAATAAAAGAACTACTCAGAAATATGGAGATATTCAAATTATTAGTGGAAATTTGAATATCTCCATATTTCTGAGCAGAGCAGAGCAGAGTCTCCATGCTTCTAAATAGTACCAACTCGCTAAAGCTACTTAATTCGCTGAATTTCAGATGAGATTTACGCCTGCCTCATGAGGCGCAGTAAAATCTTGTTTATTCGTCATAAACCATCACTTTACGATTATAATAATATTAATAATACTAGATGTTCCGCGCGTAATTTAGGAATTTTACGGAAACCGTACATTTTCCGCAAATAGCTTATGTCCCTTCACGTCATCTATTCTTCATGTGTACCAAATAACATGAAAATTGCTCAAGTAGTTCTTAAGATAATAAGCAATTTCATATAATTTTCCCCGTTTTTCCACATTTTCTTCTATTTCTTCGCTCCAATTGGTCTTAAAGTGATAATTTATAGCCTATAGTCTTCCTCGATAAATGGGCTATCTAACACTGAAAGAATTTTTCAAATCGGACCAGTAGTTCCGGAGATTAGCGCGTTCAAACAAACAAACAAACTCTTCAGCTTTATAATATTAGTATAGATAAGCTATTTATAGTCTATGGTACTTGTAAAATCATAATAAAGTATAGTTAAAGTTTTACTTAAGATTAATTTAGTTTTATAATAACTTGTATTTGTATAATTAATTTGTATTGTAAATGAGTCGAAATAACGTAGCTTACAATTTGTTTCTACTAAATTATAGAGTCAATGCAAACTGAAGAGCACTGTGGTCTGAAATACAGATTTATCTAGTATTTATAGATCCATAGTTCGGACACAGATGACTGTGTACATTATTAAATATCAAAATTATTATATTGTCAAACTTTTACCTGTAAGTGTTTTATGTGCATATTGCATAATTAATTTTAATGATAAATAAATTATTATTATTATTAACTATTAGTAGAACTTATGAACTAATAGACCAGACGCGGTCGCCGCCTGAAACGTGAGAATGGCAAGATTTTTGGGGGGTGCCGGGTAACACCACCATTTTTTTTTATTAATGAAATAAGGGGGCAAACGAGCAAACGGGTCACCTGATGGAAAGCAACTTCCGTCGCCCATGGACACTCGCAGCATCAGAAGAGCTGCAGGTGCGTTGCCGGCCTTTTAAGAGGGAATAGGGTAATGGGAGGGTAGGGAAGGTAATAGGGGAGGGAAGGGAAGGGAATAGGGTAGGGGATTGGGCCTCCGGTAAACTCACTCACTCGGCGAAACACAGCGCAAGCGCTGTTTCACGCCGGTTTTCTGTGAGAACGTGGTATTTCTCCGGTCGAGCCGGCCCATTCGTGCCGAAGCATGGCTCTCCCACGTAAACGAATAATAGGCAATAGGTACTGCACCTATCCATACTAATATTATAAATGCGAAAGTGTGTCTGTCTGTTCCGTTACCTCTTCACGCCCAAACTACCGAACCGATTTTGCTAAAATTTGCTATGAAGATACATTGAGTCCCGGGAAAGGACATCGGATACTTTTTATCCCGTAAAAATGTACAGTTACTGTGCAATAGACTAATTTCGGCGCAACGGAGTTGCGAGCGTCATTTGGTGTCATAATAAAAGAGTCACATAGTAATTAAGTCAGGTCATGTCACAGAAATAAATCTAGATAGAACGGCTAAGCGAGTGGAGTACGCGTGTTTCAATCTTGCACAAGTGTGCAAGATTCGTTGAACGTTCATTCAGTCAGCGTGCACGTCTCGACTTGATTACACCGGAGCGGTTGTGCAAAAATGCCTCATTTTGCAGTGTCTAATTGTAAAAACAGAAGTACGAAAGTGAACCGGTCAAAAGAAGGTATTTCTTTCCACGGGTAAGTTATTTGTTCTAACTAAAAGCAAAGCAAAAATTGACACGAGCGATTCCTTAGCAACGCACGCGCGTCACCGTTCTATCTTGATTTATTTCTGTGGGTCATGTTCTCTCTAA
Source organism: Cyaniris semiargus (assembly GCA_905187585.1). NCBI lineage: Eukaryota > Metazoa > Arthropoda > Insecta > Lepidoptera > Lycaenidae > Cyaniris > Cyaniris semiargus. Next base: position 5,348,818 of record LR994554.1, on the reverse strand, counting down.
CAATGTGCAGTTAGGTTCTTTTCGTTAACACTGTTTAAAAATCGCAATGCCTTCGCTTTGTGTATCGATTGCTGAGTCACGACTCGCGTATATTCGATATAAACTTCTCATTGTGATTTGCTCAGGTCAGCTGATGTGTCACATTTTTTTATGAGTCGGCGTACATGTGTCACAATGATTAATGATGCATGATTTTCAGATACGTGAATTTGGTTGAGCACCATAAAATATAAAAGTTGCTTACAATTTATTAAGTCAGTATGATTGCATGATTTTAAATCTAATAAATGAAAGCTACCAAAAACAAATAAGGGATAGAGCCCGCAGATGCCATAAAGCGACCAAGTAAGAAAAGGTGCTACTTAATAGTAAGTACCTTCTGTAAAAAGATGTTTTGCAATAAGTTATTCCAAAATAACCCTTACTTACCCGGTGTTACACCCTCCAAATAAAATCCGTATTTACGTAGTACTTTATAGTATAAAGAAAAAAACAGATAATATATTAATTTATATTCTTAATTGTAAATGTCCAGAAATAAAAATAACTTTGTTTGAATGTCGCAATCAGAAAAAAACACAGTCTATCAAATAGTAACAAATTGGCACACCGCCCATTTTAATACACAGATTATTTAATATAGCAAGCATAATGTCAAACAATGTAACATACAGTTTTTAATATTAAAGTTATTATTTATTGGATAGGTATAATAATAAGTTTCATATTATGGACTACAAATTCTAATTTGAAAATAACTTAGCTTAAATACTGTACCTATCTAGATAGCAACCAAAACATCTTAAAAAAATACTTTGCTTAATATGTAATTTAGGCTTTATTTCACCGTCGTCTGTGAGTGTTAAAAGCTTGTTAAAATGTCATATCTTCTCTTTCGTTCATACGAAAAACGAGAGAGGTAAAATGATGTTCATTCGATCGTTAACTTTAACAGTCGTTGGTGAAATTGGGTCTTGATCTTTTCTATTATCATATTTTTTAACGGTTTGATTTTATGAAAAGCTGATTACAACACATTTGTTCATAAAATTATTATTTTCAAGAAATTTTAGTGACATTTCTAATAATATCTATGTTTTTGTTACAGGAGGCAAAAATAACATAAATTGTGGTCAAAAATATGCAGCCAAACGTGTTTTATTCAGTTTTTGTCTAGACAAGTGAGTAGGAGTCGCTTACATTATTATTTTTATCGTTTTTATGCGTGACAAAAGAATATAAATTTATCATTTTAATAAGATTAGATAAAATAGTGTAAGTCAATTAAAAAACCACGATTGTATCTGCTTCGCCCACACATAAACGTAATTTTATATCTAGAAATTATAGCACTAATTTGACTTCTAGGTTAATTATAATAAAATATTCATAGAAAACAATTATACTTCGAATTCCGAAATGCTTGTTTCATTTTTTATTGATAATGTTAAAATATAAAAAAAGGTTAATTTGTTTTGTTTTTTGTTCATTGCTGTAGTGAGCCGGCGCGGAGGTTAGGCTAAGTTAAGCTAACAATCAATTAAAGATACTAACTATTGTTGCGTTATGGTGGACCAATAGAGCATCTTTTTATGAAAATAACGAAAAACATTGGCAATAAACGCAATAAATGTAATATAATTTTGGCAATAAACAAAAATAATGATCCTTATATCATACAAAAGCTTACGGCCCTTACGGGGTACAGCGTTCAGAGGTTTCACCTTATTAACCCTTGTCAAGGTATTTGGCATGTGGTACACAATAAAATACATGGATAATGTGACCAAAGGTTTACCCTTATTATCCGATTTGAAAAGTATGTATAGTATCCGAGGTGTTACAAAAGGGGGTATACGAAAGTACAAAAAGTCACAAACCAAAAAAAAGTACTTGACTAATTTTTTACGAGTAAAAGTTTTACGTGGGAGAGCCATGCTTCGGCACGAATGGGCCGGAGAAATACCACGTTCTCACAGAAAACCGGCGTGAAACAGCGCTTGCGCTGTGTTTCGCTGAGTGAGTCAGTTTACCGGAGGCCCAATCCTCTACCCTATTCCCTTCCCTCCCCTATTCCTTTCTCTTCCCATCCCTACCCTCCCCTATTACCCTATTCCCTCTTAAAAGGCCGGCAACGCACCTGCAGCTCTTCTGATGCTGCGAGTGTCCATGGGCGACGGAAGTTGCTTTCCATCAGGTGACCCGTTTGCTCGTTTGCCCCCTTATTTCATAAAAAAAAAATTAAGACATTGGTGTGTGTCACAAAATGTTTAAGGACAAAAAGGCTCGCTTACGAGCAGCAATGAGAATTGAGAAGTTTTTGATGCGTTGGCAGAAAAAATTGCAATGTCTATTGCCAACGCGACGTGCGAGTCGAAAATACATAAGTTACATTTTTGGTGATGAAAAGTCTATTTAAACCGGCTAAGTGCGTGTCGGGCCACGCGCAAGAAAGGGTTCCGTAATCGTAGTACCGCTAGTTTTTTTTAATTTTGTATGGTCAATGAATGTACATTTATAACGTGTTTTTTTACACTACTAACAACATCATCTCAGTTACTTTCTAAGGTATTTGAACGAAAAGTTCCTTTATACTGCGCCGAATACATTTTTAGGGTTCCGTACCCAAAGGGTAAAAACGGGACCCTATTACTAAGACTTTGATGTCTGTCCGTCTGTCTGTCACCAGGCTGTAAATCAAGAACCGCTATAGCTAGACTTCTGAAATTTTCACAGATTGTGTATATACACAATTGTGTATATAATTGTGTATATAACACATATGTGTTGCCGTTATAACAACAAATACTAAAAATAAAATAAATTAAATATTTAAGGGGGGCTCCCATACAACAAACGTGATTTTTTTTGCTATTTTTTCAATAACGGCAATACATAGGCAATTGAAATGTTCTCAAAATACTTAATTGTATTTGTATTTTAATAATTAATTATAAAATTTAGGTAAATAAATTAAATAATTGAGGGGGGCTCCCATACAAACAATTCAATTTTTAGCCTATTTTTGCTCTGTAGTGGTATGGAACCCTTCGTGCACGAGTACAACTCGCCGATTATTTTTTTTAGTTGATCGTCTATTACTCAATAACTTATGAAGTCTTCTTAGCCGTGATAGTTTTCCTTTTAAATTCAGCATATTTCCTACTCCCGTGAATTTTTTCACATTTCCAGAAGCAACCGTTTAGCTGGTAGAAGGGGGGGACACTGGACTCTAACGATTTTTTCCACTTTAAAACTTAATATTTCACAAACGGATCCCTAAATCGGAAAATGATCTATAAATACTCAACCTATCCAACGACACCCCACACGATGGGGTGGACGCGAAAAAAATAATTCATCCCCGCTTGATGTGTAGGGGAGGTACCATAAAAAAAAATTAAGATTTCATGTACCATTTTGTCGGCATCATTAATATGTGCATTCATGCCGAATTACAGCTTTGTAGGTCCTATAGTCTCTGAGCAAAACCGCGGACAGACAGACAGACAGACAGACGGACAGACGGACAGACAGACGGACAGACAGACGGACAGACGGACGGACAGACCGAAATTATAAGGGTTCCGTAGTCAATAAGGAACCTTATTGACTACGGAACCCTAAAAATGCGTGTTAGGTGTAGTAATAAAAGTACATAAGAAGTCGCCTCTTATATTGCTCGGTAGATGGATGACCCGTTTAATAGCGTCCCACACATACAACTGACGAAACCTCATTTGATAATTGATTTTTATCTGTTTGTTGCTTAACTTATTAATTAAGTACACCTACGGGCGACCGTTTATGGAGGTAATGTCCTATCTTAATACTTTCTTGTGTAATTAGGTAGATGTATTACCGTGACAGCGGCTTAATCTGATGTTGATGGACGTTATCTGTATCAAATTTCATGGAAAATGTTTACAAACAATTGTAATTGTTTGTTTTGTTTGCCAGCAATATGACATGCAATTAGGAAATGTTTTCAATCATCGGGAAATCATTTTTTTTAATTCCAAAAAAATAAAATTAATTCGATCGAGTTTCGAAAGTGAAGCCCAAGTTGGGCCACATTTTGACATAATGTCGTTGAATGTTTGCATGAACTTTTCTTCGTTTTAAAATCTTTGCTGTAAGCTGTAAAAAGTGATTACTAAGCATGAAACTAATACCTAAAGCCTTAGCGACGACGAAGACGATATCTAATGCATGCAATTAATTATAATATACGTATTTTAATTAAATTAATACAGTAATTTAATTAACAAAACAGCATGTGTGTTTGCGTACCGTTAAAAGTCGGTACCTTTGTCATTCCCAATCCAGGCGTACAAAATGAATATAATTAGTTTCATGTACAGTTATCCGTAATAATATTTAAATATTTTAGAAATCCATACAAAATGCTTGAACTAATGTAAGTATAATGAGGATTAGATTACAGTGTCTATATATTGCGTAAAAAGTAAGAACTATCGTTAGAAACGGTAGCTGGTATCTGCGAGAGTTACGAGATCCCGGCGCCTACGCAGTGCTGCCAACTTCATAATGTGAATCAAGATTTTATGAAATTAAGTTGTTAGGGTTGGCTACACTGGTTGGTTTTAAAGCTTAAATTACATCTTATTGTAAAATGCGGCCTTTAAATGGACGTTAGTCTATGAATTCTATGATGGACCAAGCAATACAAACGAGAGGAGTAGTAGGGAAAGGCATAATAATATTATATTAGTCTATGATTGCAATGTGCATGCTATTGACAGCTTTCAACTGTGATGGCAATCATATTTAAATGCATCTTAGGCTCTTAGCCAAACGTGGCGAGGAGCCTTTATAAATTGCGATTTTTATGGGCTAGAATTTTTATAATAATAATTAATTAATGATCACAAACTGAAAGTTATAATATTTTTATTGGATTAACTTGTTGGCACGGCGAAATTATGATTAGTAAAAAGCTTTACTTTGTGTATACGCACGAAAAACGACGATTCCCTACTACTGTTTAGGCCATCCCCCGAGCAAACGACCTTGACCATACATTTGCAGCGTTGCCGAGATCGCACTAAAATCCTATTTTTTTTTTACTTATCTTAGTTCAAAATTGACCTAAAAAAATTTAAACGGGAATTATGTAGTTAATGAAATTGTCGATCTATTGGCGTGTGTTTCAAATAAAAGTAAATTGTAAATACTTAGGAGATAATGAAAGTATGCTTGAATTTTAATAAATTGGTATTAATTTGGAAGCTGATATCATGAGTATAATAAACAAAAATAGGAAATTAATAACGGGGAAAGGAATGTACATATACTGAAGATTATTGCTGTATTTTTATTATAATTGATTGTAGCTTTCAAATTATGAGTTATAAGGCTCTAAAAAACGGTCAATTACGGCATCTCCGTAGGGGGAGCGCCTTAATGAAAGTGTATTAAAAGCATAACTTAAACGTTTTCCCATTACGAAATTCGTCAATACTCTTCAAAATAATTTACTGCAACTCTTATCGTACTCTTAACACTAGCATTTTTATTATAAGTGTCCATTTGTTTGTCATGTCGCCTACGCGTTGACCCCGATCGTTACCGCGAGATTATCGGCATTAATCTCACCTAATCTCACTAATCTCACTCTATAAGCAATACAAAACCTAATGACGTGATATCAAACAACTGTTAAATTGATAAATGGCTTCATCACAAAACAGCGTTTTCAATTTAGCTCGAGCTGCCCGTGCCGTATTGTAAAAGAAACTTTAGTGGTAAAGTTTTGTGGAATTTTCCAGATTTTGTTTGGACTCAACCGAAGTGTACGAAGAATAATAAATTGGACTTTATTTTCGAACATCACGTCTTGATTTTTAGGACTTTAAAGTCCCTCTATATTGCGATATTTAGGTGAATAACGATTTATGCGGTCCGAGCATTAAATTTGACAATAAACTCGTGAAAATGGAAGGCCAGCGGCGGATCATAAAAATGTAGTAAAGTGTTGAAGAAATGACCGCTCCAGCGCGAGAGATAAATCCAAGTAACGAGTCCCCGAGCTCTTGGCCTATAACGCCGGCCTCCTTGACTATAATGTCGACTAACTGTTATATGATTTAAAGCGATTGCTCCCGACTTTATTGTTACTATTAAAATGTAATCGGCTGTTATTGCGCCGTTATGTTAAATAACACTTGTTTAGAGCCTCTTGCCATTTACAGAAATGCTACTCTAAATTTTATATCCTTACTTCTCCTAATTTTCCGTAGTAAAACTGAAAAAAAAAGGTTTTTCTTGCTTCATTTTATAACATATAATAGTTATTATTAAGACATCATTTAAAATTAGTGCTTCTAATTCTGGTGACCGTATTTTGAACTTAGAAATAACGAATATTTTCACTTAATGCTACAGAAAAGTCTGTTCCTTCTGTCATAAAAACATAGACCTGCGCAAAAATAATGTAAAATTTAAGTAAGTTTATCACCAGAACGGGTTTACCACAAGCGTGACCTCTGAGGCTCTGCTTCTGTCGAGGTGAAAGCAACCGTGGGCGGGCGCCGGCGCAGCGATTGTTCCTTTTTTTAAATTCACTAAGCACTACATGTCAATGACCTGGCAATTAATTAGAGAATTTATGTTTTTTTATTTATTTATTGTTATTGCGGTTAGGAGGTGAAACTGTACGACGCGGCGGCGCCATTTTTACAATGATTCTCATTGGACGCAGCGTCGTCCATTATACGACTTGTCATCGCCACAATAAACTATTATGATGATTACCGAGAAATTTCCATTAGCTGAGCATAGAATATTGTAGAATATGCGATTTAAATAGCGGGTCATATCTTTCTAGAATATAATATTATGTAAGATTTCATATAATTTATCCATTATTTTCTAAATGTACCATCGAAGAAATTGATTCATATATGCAGTTGAAGGATCTACGTCATTTGTTCGAATTAGGGTCAATTAGGATTTGACAGATTTGCAAGACGGCTCACGCAATTGAAATCTGTCAATTCAGTACAAATATGCATCTACGCGTCGAGTTGCGGTCTGAATTGACCCTTATGTCAATTCAATATTTAAGTTGCAAGGCTGGGTTTGACATAACCCGACCAAACTACGTAGGTCCGTCATCTGCCTATGAATCTACTTCTCTGATAGTACTTTGAGTTTAGACTGGAGGAGTCCTATGATTGGACAGAAAGTACAATAGTTTCAATTTATCAGCAAAGGCTGCTAAATGCAATTTCGTACTTGTCATCTCAGGTCACTTAAGATTTTAACGTAGATTTTATGTTTTATTAATGTTTACTATTAGGTTTATGAGTGAATTATAAATTCATAATAGTAAAATTTGCGATGCTAGTAAATCTCTACACCACCCGTAGCATGGCTACGGTAGAAATACGAAAGTATAAACAAACAGCGGAGATAAACTGAAGGTGCCGTTCCGATCTTTACCGCGGCTAGCCGCGATCCACAAAAATTCAATTAAAATGCCACTTTATGACATAGACTATAGTCTACGTCATAAAGTAGGATTTTATTTGAATTTTAGGACTATAGTCTATGTCATAAAGTGGCATTATATTCGATTTTTGGTCGATCGCGGCTAGCCGCGGTAAAGATCGGAACGGCACCTTCAGTTTATCTCCGCTGCTTGTCTATACTTTCGTATTTCTACCGTAGTTATGCTACAGGTGCAGGTGTAACAAAACTAACTGATAATACTTTAGGGTGTGTATCTGTTCCTTATATATTGTACTAATATGTATTCTGTGCTTATATAGAGTTCACTGTAAAAGAAGCAGCGCTGAAAGAGCATTTTTTATGATTTCTATGAGCAAGCGCCCCAGCGTCATGAATTTGCACATACAAATCACAAAAATCATTTGCTCTTTCAGCGCTGCTACTTTCACACTTAACTTTATATGTATAAGGGTGCAAACCCTCTTTAAGTCTAAAGTATTGTAAGTTTTGTCACTATGTTTTCTAGAAAGAAAATCTAATAATAATAAAATAAGTTTAGTATTATAATCATAACCGATAAAAAACAATATAAATTAATACACAGGATAAATATCACGTATGTAGCAAAAGAATCCGGAATATGTAACAAAAATGCTGCATGTCAACTGTTGCTCGCGTTATGTTACAGACCCAGGACATCTTGCCATATACGGCGCGGCGGTGGGCAGATATTGAGATATGACATGTCACATGTGCTTATCTCGCCATCGCATACCGACATTTTAATCGATGAATATTTACAGTTTCTATAAAAATATCTGCAAAAAATATTTCTTCATTGGGCTAATGGTATTTGGAATATTTTACAACTAGACGTTCAGCGCGGCTTCGCCCGCGTAAATAAGGAATTTCACAGACAAATTAGCCCACAAAAAAAAGAATATGATCCTTCACGTGGTCCACTTTTTATCTGTGCCGAATAACAAAATTGCTCCAGTAGTTCGTGTGATAAGTATACCCTTTCATATAAATTTCCCCGTTCTTTCCACATTTCTTCTGTTTCTTTGCTCCTATTAGTCTTAGCGGGATAATATATAGCCTATAGCCTTCCTCGATAAATGAGCTATCTAACACTGAAACAATTTGTCAAATCGGACCAGTAGTTCCCGAGATTAGCGCGTTCAAACAAACAAACATACAAACAAACTCTTCAGCTTTATAATATTATTAGACGATCCGCGCGGCTTCACCCGCGTAAATTAGATATTTCACATACAAATCAGTCTACAAAAAATAATAATAATCTCTACCTAGCCGTTTTCGGCTTCAGTGACTTGGTTATGTTTAATTGTGCATATCATTATGTTTTGCTCTAATATGGCTAATATACCCAATCTTGGCAGTAAAGATGCGAGAGCAGAATTCGAAAAAAAATATACTATGATCCTTCACGTGGTCTACTTCTTATCTGACCCAAATAACAGAAAAATTGCTCTAGTAGTTCTGTGAGATAAGCCATTTCAAATAATTTCCCCCGTTTTTTCCACATTTTCTTCTATTTCTTCGCTCATATTAATCTCATCGTGATAAAATATAGCTTATAGCCTTCCTCAATAAATGGGCTATCTAACACTGAAATAATTTTTCAAATCGGACCAGTAGTTCCTGAGATTAGCGCGTTCAAATAAGCCCTTTCAAATAATTTCCCCCGGTTTTTTCCACATTTTCCTCTATTTCTTCGTTCCTATTAGTCTTAGCGTGATAAAATATAGCCTTTAGTCTTCCTCGATAAATGGACTATCTAACACTGAAAGATTTTTTCAAATCGGACCAGTAGTTCGTGAGATTAGCGCGTTCAAACAAACAAACAAACTAACAAACTCTTCCGCTTTATAATATTAAGTATAGATTATAGACTAGACGTTCCGCGCGGCTTCGCCCGCGTAAATTAGATATTTCACAGACAAATTAGTCCACAAAAAATAGCCTATGATCCTTCACGTGGTCTACTTCTTATCTGTGCCAAATAACAGAAAAATTGCTCCAGTAGTTCGTCAGGTAAGCCCTTTCAAATTATTTCCCCCGTTTTTTCCTCATTTTCCTCTATTTCTTCGCTTCTATTAGACGTAGCGTGATAACATAAATCCTATAGCCTTCCTCGATAAATGGGCTATCTAACACTGAAAGAATTTTTCAAATCGGACCAGCAGTTCCTGAGATTAGCGCGTTCAAATAAGCCCTTTCAAATAATTTCCCCCCGTTTTTCCACATTTTCCTCTATTTCTTCGCTCCTATTAGTCTTAGCGTGATAAAATGACGTGATAAAATTTATCAAGGAAGCCTTCCTCGATAAATGGGCTATTTAAAACCGAAATAATTTTTCAAATCGGACCAGTAGTTCCTGAGATTAGCGCGTTCAAACAAACAAACAAACAAACAAACTCTTGCGCTTTATATTAGTATAGATTATAGATATATTTTCAAAATTGGCATTGCTACAGCCGTTGTCTCAAACAACACACACCAGACCGGATCCTATCAAAATACAGCAAATAATTATCTTATATTGTTAAAGCAATATCTTTAAATTATTTTTGTGGTTTTGTCCAATCAAAACGCGTTTGACGTTGCCTTAACTAACATAGAAAGTTTAATGTAATACCGATACTGAATCTTATATTGTACAACACTCCATAAGTATTTTGAATATATATATATATATATATATATATATATATATATATATATATATATATATATATATATATATATATATATATATATATATATATATATATATATATATAATATAAATACACTGTATGTCCACTTTAAAATGAGCTATCTATATGCAATTTTCTAGGTGAGAACGCGACGTACAAATATAAAATTATGGTCTCCATAACAGCAGCAGAAGACACGTAGTAAATAATTGATTTTCCTAGGAACAGTTTATAATAATAGGTTATGCCGCGGTATTAACAAATGACAGAGATAAGTACCGCAGTATTTTCTGCTTTGCAAGACAGGTGGGACTTGGGTTTGCAGAAATAAATAACGATTTATGTTGAAAGGATAATATTTAACTTATTTTATTTTTATCACTGAAGCTAGTAGCACTACTAAAAGGCCAATGGCCAGTACTCAGTAGCCAACATAAGAAGTATTCGGAAAAAGGCAAAATAAATAGGTGACAGATGGACAATTATAGAGATCTATAATTTTGTCGAAAAAAATTAAATGTTATTTGTATTCTTACTAATGTGGTCATTTTAATATAATAAGACAATGTTCGAAGTCTGGGGCTTTAGATTCTTTGATTTCATGCTTACATTTTAATTTCTTTGCAACAAGCAAATAAATTAAAATGTAAGCATGAAAAGAGTGACGTTGATGTGACCTAGTAAGTGTTGGAAAATCGGGACTCTCTGCATATAGCTGATATAGCTCTTTCCAGTTCAATTTGAGATTTTCTAAAACTTAAGCTGGAAAAATAAAAGGAATCCTGCGGGCGAGATAGCAGACAATGTTATTACCGGCAAAATTGAAAGTCAACATCCAACGTCGAACATACGAGATGTTGTGATAAAAGCTTACGAGAAATACGCCTCGGTAAACTTATATATTCATCGTGTTTATGAGTAGATGTTGTGATTACACACCGGAACAAGTAACGCACCTGCTAGGCCGGCAACGCACCTGCAGCTCTTTTAATGTTGCGAGTGTAGTTGCTTTCCATCAGGTGACCCGTTTGCTCGTTTGCCCCCTTATTTTATAAAAAAAGAACAATACACGACATGGTCGTCGAGCTGGGCAGCCTGTTATTTGCTCGTGGCTCATATTAACTATGTCTAGATACTTTTTATCCCGGAAAATGTACGGATCCCGCGAGATAAACGAATTTTGGCGAAACGGAGTTGCGGGCTCTGTCTACTACTTGATAAAGATCCATTCATGTAATAGACTCAACATTCTAAAGTAGTTCAGTTCAGTAAATTGAAGTTCTAAAGCAAACTGAAGCTACATGACATATCTACTAGGTGTCTAGACTCTAGACAAAGGTCTAAGGTTAAGAACGGTCTATGACCATGCACTGACGCCCTTGGGTGTGTGTTTATGTAATAAGTACATTTCAAACTCTACAGCTACCTTTATTAAATAAGCAGCAGGCTATGTCATATCAGCGGGGCTAAAATGGTACGTTTTGCAATTCCTCCAGAAAATGAATTGTCAAAACTGTCAAACTGAAAAATCACTCTGCTTGCAATTCATATGTCTCGTAATTTGCACAATTTGTACTAATTTGACATTTGTCAGTTTGACAGTTTTGACAATTAATTTTCTGGAGGAATTGCAAAACGTTACCATTTTAGCCCCACTGCTCGGTTTCTAATGCTGTCTACCGCGGTGTGCAACGTGTCAGCGGGATGTCTGCCACATTCTTTGTGCTAAATTAAAAGCTAACTTCAGCTAACTTCAATTTAATCTATAAGCTACCTGAATATCTATTTTTCAGCCATAATTTTTTCTAAGCCTAGTAGATAATATGGTTTGTCATATCTGTTTGAGAAGTCTTTGTCTATCGCGGTCTTGGCTGACATGACTGATGACACATAAGTCAACGAGATATCTGCCACATTCTATGCCATTTTATTAATAACCATACAGCTAGCTGTAGCTCATTTGCAGCAACTTTTGCCATTTCTAGTAGGTTTAGAAGTCTATGTCCCCGGTGTGCGGATCTGACGCCCTTGGGTGACATAACACATGAGTCAACGGGATGTCTGCCACATTGTCTGACCATTGTCTTCCTGATTTACATCATGAAGTTTATGAGTCGTGTCATATTTTAATGAGCCATGATTTAAATTTATTTCAAGGACTTCGGTTGGATTAAAAGTAGCTTCGCACGGCTCCTCTCTTGAATGGTAAAGTGATAAGATATTGCACTTCTATTGCTGTAATCTATGTCTTATATATACAGCTAAAAATTCATACTGATACTTTTAGTCCCGGGAAAGGACATAGGATAGTTTTTATCCTAAAAAAATGTACAGTTCTGACGCAAAAGTTTCGAGCTATATCTTATACTATAACATTTTAAAAGTAAATGTTAAAAAAGAATTTCACTAAATCGAATGAAATGGGTTAATAAGCTGAAAGGTCTGCAAACAGTGGCTGCACCGCGTCGTCTTCGCTGACGCTTCTCATTTTATAACGTTTTTCAAGAAAAAGATAAAAAAAACCCTTTTTGTGATTAAATGAAGAAAAATCTCTATCTAGTCTCTTAAAAATAAATCTTGGAATGTTATTCTTATTCGAATAATAATTTTGCTATCATCTTTACCAATTCGCACTCTCGTAGAACAGTTCTGTAATTTGTTGTCTGTAACGTAACCCGCCAAGAAAATGATAATTTTCCCAATGTGTGATCATTACTACATCTTTATAAGGATTACTTACAGATGGTATCGGCTGAAATATCTTTACAAAGACGATAGAGTCATCTAGAGCTCTTTCTAACTCTAGCTGAAAGAAAGGCTAAGCAGTGATAACTATTAGCGGTGCATAATAAAAAAATCTATCTGCATTCATTTTGGTCTAAATAAAACTGTAGATAGTAGGTATTAAGAAAGTAGAAAGCACGTGAGCGTTAATGTTGAGGTCATTAGGAGCATAGTGCAGCGCCCACGCCGCGCCCACCTCTTTTATAGCCCAGTAATACTGCACAAGCTTAGGGTTAGCGCTCACCTAAGACACGACAGTCTCTAGTCAGTTTGCGTATGAGATTGATTCTTGTCTTAAAAAATCAGTCTTATAAAGGATATTACTTACTTGAGACACGACAGTATTAAGACCACAGAAATAAATCAAGATAGAACGGCTAAGCGGGTACGCGTGTTTCAATCTTGCACAAGTGTGCAAGATTCGTTGAACGTTCATTCAGTCAGCGCGCACGTCTCGACTTGATTACACCGGAGCGGTTGTGCAAAAATGCCTTATTGTGCAGTGTCTAATTGTAAAAACAGAAGTACGAAAGTGAATCGGTCAAAAGGAGGTATTTCTTTCCACGGGTAAGCTATTTGTTCTAACTAAAGGCAAAGAAAAATTGACACGAGCGATTCCTTGGCAACGCACGCGCGTCACCGTTCTATCTTGATTTATTTCTGTGATTAAGACACACTATTGTGTGTCGTGTTTTAAATCAGCTGCCGAATTAAACTATGTCTATAAGCATTGGTCACCACCGTTGTTACAGGGCAGTAAGCAGTTTTTATGTATTGGGACAGTTTCGTCTGTGAGAAGTTTTTGTTTCCAGTATGCGCATCTCTTAAAATATTGCGAGTCTAACGACTGTCTTTGTCGTAGGTGAGCGGTAAGCCTAAACAAACTTAATCTAACATTTTCAACTTTACGAGCCGACGATAAACTGTGCAGAATCCAACTTTTATTGTTCGAGAACAATTGAATGCGCAAGTGTCAAAATCGTTGATGGCTTTCGAAATTCAAATGGCAGCGCGCCAACAGATACGAGTTTATGACGTTGTTAAATGTAACTTTTTAAATTGTGCATTCTTGCGACACAAGGGATGCTCAAGATTAGTTGGACACTGTGAGAATACTTGATGAGATACGAATGAAAATGAGAATTTAAGTACGTTTTCAAGATTACACTGGTTAAAATAAAACTGAATAAATAAAGAGTTTTAAAAGAAAAAAGAATGGATTTTGACGTCGTGAACATTGTTCATTTTTTTTAATTTCGAGCTTCGGCTATACTTTCGTTACTTATTCGGTTTTGACGCTGTTCTCTTTATTTTTAGAACGAAAATTCAAAACGAATTCGTCAACACAGCTAGTTGACGAACTTTAATTCTGTTCTCGTTCTATTAAAATGTTGAATGCAGTGCTAAATAACACGGGAAACATCAGAAATTCACGAGTTGAGAAGACTGGCCAATAATAATTTCACGGTAAAGCACGGTATCAAAATGGCCGTTCTATATCAGACAGAATTATACGGAACATTGCTAACAATACTACAGTAAAGTTGGCGTATAAGCCGGCATATTTATTTAATTACCCCAGTGATTTATAGTGAGAAGTTAGCTCGTTACTAAACTACATACTTTTAATTAAGTTTGCTCAGCTAAATGTTAGTTTTTCACGTCGATGCGTGGGACTCGTGAATGGTAATTGGTAATATTGCCTTAGTTGGTAACTATATTGCAATACATTTTTAGGTGTAAATAAAGTACCTACCTAAGAACAAGTATAAAAAAACTTTGTGAGATACATTGTTTTTATTAAGAAAACTAGCTGACCCGGCAAACATTATTTTGCCATATAAATTATCAATATAAACAGTAGATAAAACCTATCAGGCCTAACGAATGTACATAATATACAAAATTTCATTAAAATCGGTTGAGCCTTTTTGGAAGAGTTCGCGCACAAACACTGTGACACGAGAATTTTATATATTAGATTATCTTCATAGGGCAAGGCAAGTGTTTAAATGTCATAATTATTGACATTTGAATTCCTGATTCATTTGACCACTTTTTGCCTCTCGCCATATCTTTAGCCACACCACTTCAACTTAATTCATGCATAGTCGTTGTTATCATACTGTAAGCGCATTTGCATAGAAGCAATGTTGAATACACAAGCCTATCTAGAGCTTCGAGCCCATCGCTCGTCGCAACTCGCAAGATATATTGGAGGAGGGTGCATACATTAGCCGAGCCCGTATCGGTACGAAATCGGTCTAAATCTACTTTGTTTGTACATTTATTTTAAATATGTACTAGCTGTACCGGCAAACGTTGTTTTGCCATATAAAGTATTTCGCCCATATTATTTTATTGAAGTGACTAAATAAATATGTCACCATGGCAACGTTCATCGCTATCCCGTCGCACAAACAATGGTTGCCGTCAGTCTCGAGTTGTAATAATTTACTTTTATTTATTCAACAATTAATGCACTTATCAATATAAAAAGTAGCCAGTAGCCGATTCCCAGACCTACTGAATATTCATATAAAATTTGGTAAAAATCAGTAAAGCCGTTTCGGAGGAGTACGGTAACTCACATTGTGACACGAGAATTTTATATTTTAAATATGTATGTATTTACATAACAATTATAGAAAAAAAAATTAAAGGAGGAGGGTTCACACTTCATACATAATCCACGTCCTAAGTAAGACTAGAAGAGGAAGAGTCTTAGAGATTCTAGGAAATCATCTCTACATTTAAATATTATATTCAGTTTGATGGGCTATACAAAACTAAAAAAAAATTTCGGTAGCGGGCTACGTCTTGGTCTTGTAGCTCAAAATTTGAAAAGGATTTAAAAGTAGTATAAAATTGATGATAATGATTGATGATATTACAACATTGGGAAGAAGTTAGGTAATATAATTAGACTTTGTTATAACTTTGATCCTCTTACAAAGAACAATAATAATTGGATTTACAAAAGTTCCAACTCCGATCGATTTATCAACCAATAGACGGAAAATATCCATAATAATTAATATTCCAGTGGGTTAGTAAGAAAAGAGCTAGTGCGACTACGAGCTAAAAGTAATTGGGTAAGTTTGAACTTTGAACGTTTTTAAAATGTCTTAAGATTATAACCAAACAAAAAATTATCAGTCTTATTGGATAAAATGTTAAGTACTATCAAAGAAATTGTTTCATGGGCAAATGGCAGACCTACGTGATTTAGTCGCGTTATGTCAAGCCCACGGTTAACAATGACTTTACGTAACCCGTTCAAATAATATAGATCCGCCATCTGCCTACGAATTCTTCGATGGTACAAAGAAAGCAGGTATCACCAACCTTTTTCTCCAGGATCACGTGGTTCTCGAGCGCGTGCATGATGGCCTCCGACACCCTGGAGTCCAGGGTCCGGAGTGCGGCATCAGCGTCGGCGCGGGCCACCCGCTCCACACCTTCCACGTAACCAGCCCAGGGTGCGTCTAGCTCCGACAGCAGGGAGCCTAAGCACCTGAAATACAATGGAGAACTTAGAACAGTAGTGACACTATTGTAATGTCACGGTCACGATCTCATCTTGGTAATTTAGACAATGGACATGGACAATTGAGATGGATCTGAATTTTAAGGAAGTAGTAAATAAAGTTTAGTTTTGAATGGCTCACTTAAAAGTTCATCGCATCGCCTCGTCAGGTTGCAATGTAAGCCGATGAATTATACAGGGTGTAACAAAAATAAGTGATAATACTTTAGGGTGTTTACTTGTTCCTTGTAGAGCGTTCACTGTGAAAGTAGCAGCGCTGAAAGACGATTTTTTTTCACTTTTATATGGGCAAGGGCCCGAGCGTCACGAGTTTCCCCATACAAAAGTGAAAAAAAAAATTCGTCTTTCAGCTCTGCTACTTTCACAGTGAACTCTCTACAAGGAACACGTACACATATACATAGATCTACCAGAGTAAATAGAACTAACGAGTAGGCCGACTCAGAAGAGATCTCAAAATTTATACGGTTGACGTAGTATGTCATATCGGCCGGCGCACGCCGTACTAACGCGTTACTTAGCATTGTGAAACATGTTGAAATTGACACTCACGCCCAACTCTGCCTTCGCCTGTTTGTTTGAAGTCGAGGTACTCCTTAGTTCTGTCTACCCTGGATCTACTGTAGGTACAATAGTGACACACTATTGAAATGTCACGGTCATGGTCACGGTCACGGTGTTATCACAGTAATCTAGACTCGAACAGACAATAGAGGTAATCTGCAATGGAACATTACATAAATCTGCCATGAACTGTATCATCCTACTACTCTGTATATGAAATTAGTGTTTAAAATAGAGTTATAATAGTGTAAATGAATATCATAGAAGTTGTATAAGAGTTATAATAGGTTTAGTTATTATTAAAATATCTTCATTATAATATGCTACTAGCATTCTGGCGAAACATTCATAATATTATTTCGATTATATTTTCTATCATAATATATCAGTTTTGCCTCAGGTCATAACAGTGCTCTATGTAAATGTAAGCCTCAATAAATAATAACACATTTCTCAATTTGTAGAGATGAAAAATTCTCGTCTCTATAATAATTAATATTCAACAAAAACTCTTATAAAAAGCTATCAAGTATTAATCTTTTTTGTTTCGCCTTTATTAATAACTTAATAATAAACATTGATAGATAAATTCTTAGAAAAAATTATAAGCTGGCCAAGCGTAAGTTGACAATTCAGAATGGGTTCTCTGAAGATCATAAAATTTAGTTTCCTTTGTAGGTTCAACAAACAGTATAATAAGTATTATACTATTTGTTGAGTTCTGTAGCAGTTGTAAGGATGTAACAATTTTCTTCCTTGTGTCTTAGTTTTTTGACAGGAAAAACTAGGTATTTAGTGTCATGTAAAGACACTTACTGCCGCACTCAGAGTGGAACATTAATTACTTAAATGCAATCTTAAGCGTGTCCCAGACAGACGCGGCCTGCGGTGGCGGTCAGTTGGATGACTTGAGAGTTCTAGGAACGACACAGAAACACGTGGCCACGCGGCCAAGCCATTCAACTAACCGCCACCGCCACCGCCACCGCAGGCCGCGTCTGTCTGGGAGACGCTTTAAATGTAATTAATTCAAAATTTTGACATAAGCCCCATACATTATCTGTCAAACTCTTCATTAAATTGAAGGTTAATTATAATTAAATGTCTCTGAGTACGGCGGTTAATACCTAGAAAGAAATATTTGAACACCAACTTTTTGAGACCCCGGTGGTCTTTGCCATTTAAATTTTAGGTATTTTAGGTACAAACTAGTTTTTATTATTCGTAGGTACAAACAGAGAAATTGATTCATAGGCATATGGCAGACCTAATTAAATAGACTCATCAATCAACCAACTTACTTAATTATTACGATTAACACTTGACCTAATAACAAACCAAATAACTTCTACCAAATCACCTACGAAACAACCCTAAAAATTATAACTTGTAAAAAATATGCATATCAGAGTTTAGTATAAACGCCCCAGGCGATATTGATCTCTGGATCTGCCCCTGATGTGTTATTTAAGGCTTTGAATACTAATATACTTCGCCTACCATCGGTAAAAGGAAAAGGCTACTAAAAATCTTATAGCATATTATGTGTATTTGATGTTTACGTAAGGTCCATAGTGTGTCTTTATAATCTATTAATTTCTCTGATAGCGGTAAATAATTTTATATCTGTACCTCGATACTCTTCCATTTACCTTCTCTTCTCTTCTATTTAATATCATCATTCATGCTAGTATGCTACTATTTTGTTTCACATATTTTCGATATTTTAACTTTTATAGGAAACGCATCGAACAAGAAACACTACATTAATTGCATTAAAACAATTCCATCAGGGTACTGAAATCTTAGAACAGCGGTAGAAAATTGTGTCGAAGCTTTCAGAATCTACGTATGCGCTATTCATTCCCACAAAGTACACTCGCAACAATAACGTCCTTGTTGCGTTACTGAATGGAGTTCATGTGCGAGCGTTACAGCTCGTAATGAAAATTGGATACTCTATCTTCCGAGTACAGGCGAGAAGTAGAGCTTCATTTGTTTTACGGGAAACTTTCCCGTTACGTTTAAAGGGACTTGACTCATTAAAATTGTGTAAATGTTGCTACAAATGTTGTAAAAATAAATATTGAGAGAATTCTTGTAGAGTAAATGGACTTTTTATAAACAATACATAAAGCTTTCTACAATATAATAATATACTTTTAAAATATGCGCGTAGCTTCTGAATAATTCAGCTGCGCGTAAGTATTACGCGTTTCTTAATGGAATCTTAAAGTTTCAACGATCGCTTTTCTACATGAAAATTATTATTAGAGATATGGCTTAAACTTTAGAGTTTTTTTATAAAAAAATGGTTGGAAGACTTTTATCTCGATTTTCAGCCTCAAAAATGGCTACTTAATAGTAAAATATATTTTCATCATATAAAAGAAACGTTAATAATATTCGTCGGACATCGGAATAACAATGAAGTTAATTCAATTTGAATCGTAGAATTGATCTCCTTATCTCAATAGAAATGTACGGAGAGCTCGTTGCATACATATTAACCAATTACATATTCTCAAACTAGATGGAGAGAGTTGCATACTGCATATATTGAGTAACTAGATGTTCCTTGCGACTTTGTTGCAAATTCGAAATTTGTTAGTCACGCAGTAACCGTACATCCTTCTGCTTTAAAAACTGTCACATGTCCTTTCGGGAGACTTACTATTTTAAGTATCTTTTTTAAGAAACCAGTATACCGTTGATCATTTTGCGTTGTATCAAGACAATCGAACGTAGTGATGAGCAAAATTGGTCTTGGTCTTGCAGTCTTGCAAAAATTGCAAGACCAAGACCAAGACTACCCTAAGACTAGCAAGACCAAGACCAAGACTAGGTGTGCAAGAACAAGACCAAGACCGACTATGCAAGAGTCTTGCTCCATGCAAGACTTGCTAAAAATTTTTACTTAGTCGCAGTGACATAAAATATTTATAACAATATACCTACTTAACATGAATTTCAAGTTCTTGTGATACAGCCTGGAAACGGGCAGACGAACAGGCAGCGATGTGTAAGTATTTGCGTCCCGTTTGTACCCTTTTGATTATGTAACCATGCATTTAAACTAAAAATTTGGGAATATACGTGGCGACCGAAAAGGAAGATCTTTCAACCGAGAGAGAATCTGAAAATCCGGCCAAGTGCAAGTTGGACTCGCCCATGAAGGGTTCCGTAGCAGCAAAAAGGTTTATTTTATGAAATTAAAATATTTTTGATTTATTTTTATATTTCAGGTGATTTAATGAAAGTTAAATTAATGTTTACCATTTATGACGTATAAAAAAACTACTCGCTAGTTCTCGTTAAAACCAATTTTCCTTGGTAGTTTTTATAGTAATGTTCTAATGTACATATATAATTTTTTTGACTTATCATGACTTACTTTAGAAGTTAGAGGGGGGGGGACACACACAGATTTTACCACTTTGGAAGAGTCTCTCTCATAATTTCTCTATTTTTGTATCAAAATCTTAATGCGGTTCACAGACTACACCTACTTACCAAGTTTCGATTGTATAGCTTATAGTTTCGGACAAAAGTGGCTGTGACATACGGACGGACAGACAGACAGACATGACGAATCTATAAGGGTTCCGTTTTGTGCCATTTGGCTACGGAACCCTAAAAATACTCTAGAAGAAATCCGAGAAAAGTTCTTATTTCTTTTAATTTTCATTTTTCTTAAGGACGTCATTGCCGCTAAAAGATCAGCCTATGCTGAGTTGGCTCTCGACTTTTCATTAGTATTTTCAATTCAAGAATCATACTTTTAACAAGTTAAGATCATGTAGCTAGTCTAATAATTTAGGTTTGGAAATGTTTTTTCAAGAAAATTAAAACTTTCAAAAACTATTGAAAAATGTTTGCAAGAGTCTTGCTTTTTGCAAGACCAAGACCAATACTAGGCGTGCAAGACCAAAACCAAGACCAAGACCAGACAGATTTAAGCAAGACCAAGACCAAGACTGTACAAGCAAGACCAAGACCAAGACCAAGACTGGTCGAGTCTTGGTCTTGGTCTTGCTTTGCTCATCACTAATCGAACGTAAATGAAAAGCTAGCACGGTTAAATCACGGCGAAGTCACAGAGCTGTTTTCTATTATATTTATCTCTATTTACTATAATAATTAAAATGGAGACTAAAGCCTATGTTGATTCTGTCTGGTAGGGAGCTTTATAAAAAAGATTTTCTATTAGTTTTTGTTCCAGTTCTTTAGCCGACTTCTATGAATGTTAATAACAGAGCGAAGTTCGAACAAAGAAATTAATAAGAATACCTATTCATAGCGAGCTAAAGTACCTACTTTGTTCTGTAAACTTAATAACCTGCGAAGTCTTGAAAGCACCCACGGATACTGCTCCAAGTTATTAAAGTAATGAAAAGCGTTTAGCGTCTAAAATCATAATCGATCACCATGCATTAACGACTAGATACTACAAACAGTAAATAGCCTAGTTCTTAAGATGATAATATACGGTTATTTCTTTGGTAATTTAGAGCACAGACGCATGGCTATCCGACGCACTTCCGTGTCAGAAAATCAGGTAACACGCTTCCACAAATATAACCAAACTGGAAAATTTAATTTTCAATGTTCGTTGCTCCATGATTCGAACACAAGAATTTAACCCTCTGAAACGAGAGCTAAAAGCTTGAAACAAGTAGGACACGAATCCATTTCTTTTAAAAAAAAAAGCTTACCCTCTAGCGACATTGAGACAAAAATTCCGACAGGGGCTAGCCTGGTGGTTCCGGCAGCGAGCACAGCCCCCCACTCGAAGCAGGCGGCTGGCGCACTCCGAGCTCATGCTGGACAGGATCTGCTGGCTGTCCAGCAACGCGCCAGCACCCACGGCCAACACCTGGAGCAGGGCTCGCGCAGATCCCAGTGAGCGGGAGAGGGAGCTGCCCAGCTGGAAGTAAAAGTAATGTTATTGTCTGAGTAACTTGGACTTAAACGGCGATTTCAAACTGAAGATGTGTTAAAGCAAAAAAAAGTTTGGGGACCCCAAACTTATTTTGTCTATTGCCCACTTTGAAAACAAATTATGTTTTTGCGCCCCCTTTGTTTCAATTTAAAATGCAACCAGATGTCAGATCACCCCCCAAGCCTCTACAATACGCCCCCTTTTTTTTTCTGGGTCACACACCGCCCCCTTTAAACCTTCAGCGCCCACAAGGGGGCGTTATCGCCCACTTTGGGAAAGGCTGTGTTAAAGTAATATATTACATAAGTCAAGTTCAAGTATAACAGAACTGGCGAGCAGCACCGTGTGTGTAATATTACACGAACCATTTGGAGCCATAGTAGTTTTTATAAAAGCACTTTTAAAGAAATGGATTAATTTCCAGATGGCGGATCTACGTAACTAGGACGGTTATGTCAATGGTTATGTCAAGCTCAGCGGGAAAAAATCAACAATCATTTACTAGATACAACCCGACCAAAATAATATAAATCCAAGATCTGCCTATGAATTAGTTTCTCTCATGGTACACAAAGCACCTAATAACTTTAATCAATTGGCAACTCAATTCAAGTGCCCAATTTACGTGTGCACTGCGAATCTCGGTTTGATACGGAGTACAGCGGGACCGTCTGAGAATTAACCCCAGGATTACGTACGAGAATTGGACCCCAGGGTACTGAACCAGGTGTGGAACCAGGTATAGACGAAAAGATTTTATGGCAGAATTACTTATATCTACTTCGAAAACTTAAGACCAGTACCTATTAGTTTTTAGGGTTCCGTAGTCAACAAGGAACCCTTATAGTTTCAGTCTGTCCGTCCATCTGTCTGTCCGTCTGTCTGTCCGTCTGTCTGTCTGTCTGTCCGCGGGTTTGCTCAGAGACTATAGGTCCTACAGAGCTGTCATTTGGCATGAATGCACATATTAATAATGCCGACAAAATGGTACATAAAAACATAAAAAAATATTTTTTTTATGGTACCTTCCCTACACATCAAGCAGGGATGATTTTTTTTTTCGCGTCCACCCCATCGTGTGGGGTGTCGTTGGATAGGTTTTTTAAAAATATTATGATTTATGAGTATTCATAGATCATTTTCCGATTAAGGGATCCATTTGTGAAATATTAAGTTTTAAAGTGGAAAAAACATTAGAGGCCAGTGTCCCCCCCTTCTACCAACTAAACGGGGGCTTCTAGAAATGTGAGAAAATTCACGGGAGTAGGAAATATGCTGAATTTAAAAGGAAAACTATCACGGCTAAGAAGACTTCATAAGTTATTGAGTAATAGTCGATCAACTAAAAAAATGTATTCGGCGAAATATAAAGGAACTTTTCGTTCAAATTCCTTTGAAAGTAACTGAGATGATGTTGTTAGTAGTGTAAAACACGTTATAAATGTACATTCATTGACCATACAAATTTTTTAAAAAAACTAGCGGTCCTACGGAACCCTATATTGCGCGTGGCCCGACACGCACTTGGCCGGTTTTAAATCCAGGTATATCCCCATCTATCCCATAGCTCCCTGCCATTACCTTACATTTTAAGTATACCTGGGGGTACATTTGCCGTTATTTTTATCCCGCTAATCCGTTGTAAAACGTGTCAGGTATATCCGGGCCAGCTCAGCCAGAGGGTAAGCCCTGGTCGTAGGTGTAATACCCCAAAATTGAACGTTCGATTTTACAGCTTTAGATACATTGATTTATGATAAGCTTTACCGAGCTAGATAATTCCTTTTTGTTTTACTAGGTAATATTAGCAAGAAAAGAGATAAAGGAGTGGACTTATGGGAAGGCCTTTCGCGATATAACAAGCTATTGCCTGCATGGTTAAAAAAATGTAACATAAATTATTATTAACAAAATGTTAGCTGCAAATTACAGTAGTACATTTTCAAATATTATTAAAAAAAACTGTTAGACGCCCTACGCTTAAGCCGTTCAGTTAGTTTTGCTTTTGACCGAATATTATCTTAATTGCTTCAGCGATTTAAGAGGTAACAGACAGGCACATTGTCGCATATCTCATATTAATATTCAACGAGAGCAGTATCCGATTATAATAAGACGTTTCTCACCTGTTCAGGCACATCTCCGAAAGGCTGGACTCCATTGAAGGCATCTTTCAAACACGCCTCATACTCCTGCGTGAACTGCTTCGACTCCAACTTGAGGATGTTCTGATAGGCCACCGGGAAGATGTCCTTGAAGAACTTCTTGGCGCTGGTCGCCATGTCCTTCGGGGGAGGGGATCCCAGGTCGTGGTCTTCTCCAGTAGACCGGAGGAGTATTCTGATGTCGTCGTATAGCGAGCCGAGAGGCGCGTGTGCTCGGATCGCGTGGTTCTTGTATATGTGCGTGAAGAGTACTGCTGTCTTGTTCTGCGACTGATGGGACAGCGCTGTCAAGTGCTCTGGAAAGAATTAGGTTTTTAGTAATGATAAATGGAAGTAGATATTGAAACAGCACCTAAACTCAGACTATAGTGAAAACCAATCGTGCTACAAATCCCGAATTCAAACTTTTTTGTGCAAAAATTATGGTAAATCCTTTTCCGATAGCTACCAGACAAACAATCACGCTTTCTTAATATTAATATTCATGACATTTTGTAGTATCGCACTAAAAGCTAACATTAGTCTGTAATAACTAAGTAATAACTTAACACCTCCAACACCTTCATGAAGAAATTTATTAAACAACTAAAGCTAGACACACTCGAGTAATCTATCCCAAACACGTCAAGTCCCACGTTATCATAACCCGGTATTTACATGGGGTTTTATTTGCCGGGGCTTGCCGAGTATGTTCCCCTGAGGCAGAGTAAATAGAAAAGATAACGCCCCGCACCGGGCGTTTTAGAAATATTTTTATCTATGTTTTATTCGCACTGGGAGAGCTAGGAGAGAATAAAATAACAATAAATATAAGACGATTTTGTTGTCTTCATTGGTATTGTATTAAGAGTTATATTCCACATATTCTAAACTAAAAATAACAATGCGAAAGTGTGCTTGTCTTTCTGTCTTCAACTTTTCTGCATCAAAACTAGTATCTAGCTACATCGCGCCGGCACATATTCACACTAAAAGTAAACAATTAATATTTTAATAAATGTCTTCTTTCTCAGGACCTAAAATGTCTCCTCTGACACGAAACATCTCATTAAATTAATCTCAATTGACAATGGATGAACCAACAACATTATATTTAAGTACTTACTTTTCCATCGAAAAAAGTATAAGAAATAGCTCAACAATACCCCATAATATTACCCCTTAGAATAAATTATATTCGTAAAATGTGCGTTGAGGCTCATTTTCTGAATATAATTAAGAATACCAGAAAACTCTAACAAGGAGTAATCCAGGGTGTACAATTTATTTGACTTACGCCGTTATCTGTGGAATGTCGGCGCTCGGGGCGTCAAGTTGTTTCAACTATTTAGTCGCGACTTAATTCACCTGTCTGTTTAATTAAATATTTCTCTACCTTTCCAGGCAAATAGCAGTATAACGAAATGAGGCAGGGTGGCTTTATTCAGATAAGAACGGAATAGACTGAAACTCCTCGTACACGCAATAAAATATTTTATGTACGCAGTGTTAAAGTTAGCTATTTTGAGACTTGTGTGTCTTTGCAATACTATTATTTACTGCATTCCTAACGCGAATCACACTAATAATATGCTAAAGTTTAGAAATATGTGCGTATATGTGTGTTTTTTACTTTTTCATGATAAACATGCCCAATAGATTTTGATGAAATGTTGTATGGCTCCCTATATTTATATAGGCTACTTTTTATATCGAAAAAATACATTGTGCCCTAGGATACTGTGTACAAATATAAGAACTGCAAAACTCGTGGCCTACTTAACAATTCTTCTCTCGTGTAGAAAATAGAAAACTTAAAATGTTTTCTCTGGTGTCAAAGAAATAACAAGTATCGTTCGTCTTGGCCGAGACCTCCAGACGCCCTTCGCTCAAAGGGCGTCCAAATCGTGCAGATCGATTCATCTCAAATTTAAAATTTACTGCTTTTTGAACGTGAAGAGTGGTTAGATGTGCCGTTGACGTTTTCGTAATTAAATTGTGACATTTTTATTAAGCTTTAAAGAAAATATTGTAGAAACAGCCGTGATAAAGAAGAAAAAGATTGGAGAAGAGATCTAGTTACTAGTTAGGTTGGGTTATTACTTATTTTAGATTTTTAAGCTGCGAATTCAACTGTTTTTAATCTATATTGATTCTTATTCTATTATAATAAAGTCGAAAGATTTGTTAGTATTGAAAACGCTCTGAAATTGATAATATTTGGTATATCAATACTTTGAGTCGGGATAGCACATACATATCCCTGCACTTCCTTTCCTTTCCCTGCGAATGTACGGTGTCCGTGTGATAATGGTGTTTCTACACAAAGTTACGTACAACATCTAGTATTCAATATTTCCAATTGCAACACTCTAGATTATATTAGTGCAGGTTTTGTATGCAGCGCACAATCTGTGGCGCACGTATTTGTATGCCGCGGACTTGTTGACAAAAACACTGCCAATAAATCCCAGTGTAATCCCAATACAGCCATCCTATTTCAATTTACCTTGTACAGGATGGTTGTTTAAAATCTGTACATATGCGAATTGATTCATTTTATAGGAAGGTATACAGGCTGTAACAAAACTAAGTGGTACCTAATACTTTAGGGTGTTTATGTGTTCCTTGTACAGAGTTCACTGTGAAAGTAGCAGCGCTGAAAGACCTAACGTCAAAAAATTTACCAAAACACCCCAGAAACCAAGCAACAGCGATGCGATCAAATCCCATACATTTGCATTTCATAACATCTAAATCATAAGTTGTTGAAATTATTATTGATTGGAAATCTAAGTACCCAGTTTATACATTTAATTAACTTCCAATTTTAGGTTTACTGCTTGCAATGCCGTTTATAATATCATCATAATTTTATGCAGCAGTCGCAAATAAAGTTATTAATAACTACCCAACTAGCACATTAGTGATAAAAACAGCCAACGTTGCAACTTTTAACTGTACTATGGCGCTTTAGGGAATCTTGAAGCAGTTTTTAGTTCTACTAATGCTTCCGTTACTCTTTAAGACTGAACATACCACTTGGGGTCGCAAAACCTGAACTTAATGCCACTCTAAGCTAAATAGGAGTTTTTTGGAACCCATTTGGAGATTATAGATTTAAAACAGAGCTACAAATGGGTCTACTGCCGCAGCTGTACGCTTTAAAACTGGATAAATACTGATAATGCAGACTCCTTGAAGAAATAGTTTAAAAGGTTTTTTTTGTCACTTTTCTGTAGTTAAGAGTTTCATTGTAAAAATAATTTTCACTTTTGCGCAGGTTTAAGTAGCAGTTTGATCGATTGTCTTTACAATAGAAGCAGTAGCTTAATATTAAGCGTACTGATTACTTATTCGATTTCTACTGTTTCCATTACATAAATCATATTTTATAACATATTTTAGACCGCTCAAATAAATATGGATTTAAAAAAATGGAAGAATAAACAAAGAATGGGTAAATATCGCAACAAAGTGCATTATAAAGTTTATAAAAATTATAATCGTAATGCTGCTTACTTATTTGAATATGCATCAATAAGTAAAATACAAATAATTTGACGTATTTTTAAATTTTATTCACAATATTATTATTAGTACGTAGGGGAGCTCGGTACTTCTTTTTTGTCATATCGTAATTTTACATAGTAAATATATCGTAATATTAAAATATTAAAAACAAATGAGAAAATCAAATAAAATATTTATTTGAAGATATTTGTTCCGTCCGACTGGAATCGATCCTAGGCACTCTAGCGTGCTTCTCATAGGTTATACCGTTGCGCTACGACGACAGACAGTACACATTACCAAATTAGCGTTATCTAGTTATAATCAAGTTTTTAACATAAAACCGACCGCCCCGATCGACTCATGGGGCATATGGTTTCCAAAAGGTTCCAGGTTGCGCAGAGAGATGGCGCTCTGACAAAGAGAGATGGTGAAAAAAAACAACTTTCTTAACCGTATGGTATATTATATTGAAAAAAAAAATTATAATTGAGGGTTTTGCTTATTCTTGGGTTGGTTTTTTTATAAAATCCCATCGTCCGGTGGCACACCGCTGCCGTCGTCAGCGCAGCGTTTCCAACGTGGCGCAGGAGATGGCGCTTTCCGGGCTTGATCGCTTAAAACATGGCGGTAGATTATTATGACTGCTAGATTATGCATAGGTGCTATTAGGGGATAAGATTAACGCTCAGACCCGCAGTAAGGAACTATTAAGGATCATGTAGCTGCTTCTTGTGACGCCATTTTAACAAGACAATTATTGAACAAAATTAAAGGTTTTTATCACAATTTATAATAAAATGCATCTAAATATGGAACCAGAACATCACAAAATATTATTTAACTCAACCATGTGGTTGATATATCGTTAACGGGGTATTCTAAAATATTATGTAAATATTTTCATTTTTCATATTTTACGATATTTTGAGGTAGTTATGAGGGCGCGTTAAAAATACTCCAATAATATCAACTATATAGACGATAGACATACCTGCGTTTTTAAAATAAGTCACATTGTTAAAAAACACTTCACTTCACTGATAAGTTATTTTATTTGTATTTTAATAATGGCTGACTTCGTAATGCACATGTCATAATAAAAAATGTGACTGAGGCCGGTGAATGATCTTATTTTACTTACCTACTCTGCTTTGTAGCTTCCCTTACGCCATAGGCGCCGCAAGAGGGTCAGTGTGGTGCTGATAAATAGTTGCAGCTCATATATCAACGTAGTGCCACTATTCTGGAGTTCCAATGGAACGTAGGGTTACAAAAGTTGTGCCTATTTGGCTACAGAATGCCTGCTCTAGGTCTGCAGAGGACGCTCTAGTCCTTGAGCTTGGCGTCTTTGGAAATAATCGGATTAGCTCCGAAGCTCTTATGCAGTAAGTTGTGCTCCTTGGGTAAAGGCTGCGCTTGATTTATCGCCACTAAAATTTAAACAGCAAATATCAATAAGGAAGCTGTAAAGTTATAATAGGGTCGCGATACCGACTTTAAACCAGACTAAGTTAGAACCTTATGTTTTTGATTGTATGTTTCTTTGACACGTAAATTTTAAGGTTCCGTACCCAAAGGGTAAAAACGGGACCCTATTACTAAGACTACGATGTCTGTCCGTCTGTCCGTCTATCCGTCTGTCTGTCACCAGGCTGTAACTCAAGAACCGCTATAGCTAGACTTCTGAAATTTTCACAGATTGTGTATATGTGTTGTCGCTATAACAAATACTAAAAATAAAATAAATTAAATATTTAAAAATAGGCTGCCATACAACAAACGTGATTTTTTTTGCTATTTTTTGCTCTTAATCAATAACGGCAACACATAGACAATTGAAATGTTTTAATAATTAATTATAAAATTTAAATAAATTAAATAATTGAGGGGGGCTCCCATACAAAAAATTCAATTTTTAGACTATTTTTGCTCTGTAGTGGTACGCAACCCTTCGTGCGCGAGTACAACTCGCACTTGGCCGATTTTTTTTCACTTTAGAGCCTAAACGGTTAATCGAATTTGAGCTAAAAATGTATAATGACTACATAAGAATCGTCTAATTTAGTAGTGAGAATAACAAAGTACAAAGCAATTGGGTTTGTAAGGATCATTGTCTTCAGTTACAATCTCTAAGGGCCAACCCACACGTACCACAACCACACCACGTCGCAACGACAAAATGCCGTCAAGCAGTGGTTATGTGTGAATGGTGTCGCTGCAGCTTTATGTAGTTGCGTCGTGGTACCGACAAAATGTCGACGTGGGTTGCGATGTGGTTACGTACGAAAGTCAATGAAACGGAGAGGGGGAAGAGCGCGGGCGGTGTGCGCGCACTGTCATTGCATCGACGCAACGATGTGGTCGCGATGTGGTCGGCCACTAGTTCGCTTGTGGTTGCGATGTGGTCGGTATCACACAAGTGGTCGACAACGACTGCAAAATGTGGTACGTGTGAATGGTCCAGTTCATTTACAATACGAAATATACGCCCGACCACGTGGTGTGGTTGTGGTTGTCGTGTGGTTGTGGACTTGTATTTTTTTCAACACTCGTTACGTTCGTAGCCAGCTTTTGATTTCGGGTATGAATTCTTCTGTTGAATCAAGATATCATCCCCCCTACCATGAGCTTTTATAGCAGTATTACTTTCATATTACTTTTCGATTTCGTATAAGCAAACATGATCTCTATTTATATAAACAAAACTATGTTTTTTGTTTGTGCCAAATCTGAAAGTAATATTAAAGTAATACTGCTATAATAAGAGCTTATGGTAGGGAGGCATATTCGTAATTAAATCGCTATTAGGGGATTGAATCTTCTATCATTTTTTAACGTTTTCTTGTGGTTAAAACCTCTCCCATATTCTCAACCATAATATGTATGTAAAATATCGCAAGATTCACAAACAAGGCAGACGCTCATTACTCCCTTCGCCGGAATGTCTCGGCTGTATAATAGAGCCGTAATAGTGCTTAACTAACTGTCTGAATAAAGTAGTCTTTATAATATGATAGCGGTTATGGCTGAAACATACTCGAGGTTGAGTAAGAGTGAGGATTTATTACCTTTCTTTTGTAGAAGTATTGATGTTTAAAATAACTGCTATATAATCATTCTTCCTTTTTAGTATTTTTATAGTGAATAATTATTATAATAATTGATGTATCTATGAATTATAATAAAAATTAGCATCATAAATACTATAAGGAAGGGAAACGTAATAGGCTCTTAAGTCCTACTATTTTAATAATAATAATATTTTTTTATTGAATCATCAAAATTAATTACATAATATATTGCACATAGAAAACACTTACAAGTAAAAGTTTGACATTATAATAATTTTGATATTTAAAAAATGTACACTTAAGGTAAGTCATCTGTGTCCGAACTAGATCAAGTCTGTATTTCGGACCACAGTGCTCTTCAGTTTGCAATGACTCTATAATTTAGTAGAAACAAGTTGTAAGCTACGTTATTTCGACAAATTTTACAGTAATTAAATTAATTTACTAAAATATTAAAACAATATAATTAATATATTATTATTATACAAACTATGAATATCTACCGATTTTTTTGAAATTTGTTTTAATTTAATTGAAATCTATAGAATTAAACAAATGATATTTTTTCATTTTCTTGCGTTTGTGAATTTTTGACTATTTTTTGTGAATATTTTCATGCATGTTTCTACATATAATTTATAAATGTCTACAAAATATACTACTTTATTACCGCCTATTATATGCTCGAAACTTCACCTACTTGTAGTTTTCCATCAACCACGCTTAAAACCACCATGTGTCAAGTACTAACAATGCTATTGTAGCGCTCAATGAGTATGTTATACAATGACCTGGCTGTAAAGCTGAGTCCACAATGGCTCAATCGATAATATTTATTGTAATCGTTAGGTCCTTAGTCGCGAGGGTTGCGGCGAGGGTCAACGACCGACTAAGGGTTAAAGTCTTTGTTTAGTTTAATAATATATTGTTGGAATAATTTTGAGCTAAATATCTAGTCTAATCACCTAATATATAAAATCTCGTGTTACGGGGTGCGTGGTTGAACTCCTCTAAAACGGCTCGACCGATTTTCATGAATCTTAACGAGCATAAGTATTATCGGCTAGGGTTGAGACTTTGAAAATCGGACAACATCTACTTTTTATATTGATAAGTGTATTTGTTGAATAATTATTAGTATATTATATAATAATTATTACAATTCGAGACTGACGGAGGCCATTGTTTGTGTGACGGGATAGCGATGGACGTTGCCATGGTGACATACTTATTTAGTCACTTCAATAAAATAATATGGGCGAAAATCGAAATACTTTATACGGCAAAACAATGTTTGCCGGGACAGCTTGTAACTTATAAAAATTAATAAACTCAACCCAAATTGTTCTTAGACTTTTAAGTTGTAACTATCATTGAATTTTAAACATATCTTGTTGATTTGGTCTTGATTTCTAAGCTGATTTTTCGATAATAAAAACTTTACAGAATAACTCCGCGGTCAACATTATATCTGTGTCCTAAATCCGAACATCAAAATCGGTTCAGTAATATTGGGGCTTATTTAGAAAACAAACCTTACACTTTATAATTTAGGAACATGCTTACACTAGGCTTACACACTATATTCATTTTGTAATTTGAAATTTCAAAACAATTCATCATCAAAAATTAATATCAACAACAAAACCAATATTTACTGATTGCTTTTTAAAAATTCGACCACAACGCTAGTTACTAGCTTGTAACAACAAACTTTAGTTTATTGTTGTTACTTAAAATAACTGACGTAGTAGTATAAACTTTATTACAAGGGAACAAGAGTTATTATCGCGTAACAGCTTTCGGGTATGTTTCGTATGTTTGATATTATACATCTGCTCAAAGAATAATGTTTATTGTATCGACTTTTTAAATAAACTTCAGTTTTCAATAATGGAAGTAAATATCCCAAAAACACTTGCTAATAAAAGTTGGAAAGTGCGGGTTTTTTAACCGACTTCAAAAAAAAGAGGTTATCAATTCGACCCGTATGTATGTAATATTACCAGAATTGCCCAGTTTTCGTGTATGTTAGTCTATATCAGCGTTTGAACAAATGTGCCAAATTTCAAAGTGTATGTACGTATGTATGTATGTATGTTTTAATGTTTGTGTTCGCATATCTCCTGAACTATAAGACCGCTTTAGGTAATTCTTTTTTGTTGTACTAGGTATTGTTTAACTTAGGGAACACTGCAAGTTTCATCAAAATCGGTCCAGTAGTTTTGGAGATAGGGAATTTTAATTCTCAATTACGTACAATTTTGAAGTCGGTTTTATCTTTTTGAAATACTATTTTAAGCCTATATTCGTCCTAGTAATTTTTTCGATTCGTAAAAGAAATATTGAGAAAAGAGTCTTTTTACTACTCTAAGTATATGATGCATACTAAAGATGTCACGAATATTCGACAACTATTCGGTATTCGGCCTATTCGGCTGCTTTTTTTGCTATTCGGTATTCGGCCGAATAATACGTACTATTCGGCCGAATACCGAATACCAAATCATATAAAAAAAACACGTTATATTACTCAAAATTATGTATTTATTTCCAAATTACAAACCTAATACTTAGTAATTAAAATTGATCAGTGGTAAGTTGTGATGGACAAAAACAAGCTTTTCAGCAATTTTTGGTAGCAAACGATTACGCTTTTCATCGTAAATGTAAAGATGTCAGAAAATAACCTCTCACTATACACGCTACTTCCAGGAGATAAACTTTGGCAAATTTCGGTTCAAAGGTTTGGTTATAGTTTTTCGTTTGCTAACCACCACTTGTAAGGATCGGCCTTTAAATCTAGGCGAACTGTTTTCAAATAAAATCCAACTCGTTTGACGCAAATGACTCGTTTGAAAACGCAACGAGGAAAACAGGTTGCGACTTGTCTTAATCCAGCTACCGCGCCCCCGAAAAGTATGTATTTCACTGCATAGAATTATAACCTTTAGAAGGGGCATTCCATACAATCGTCAGCGCGAAAATGTGTCACCCTCGAAATGAGTGAGCTCACTCATCTGAGAGCAGTGTGCCTTAGGGCGCGGTGACAGCCGGACGTGTTTAGTGCATTGATTACGTAAAATATGCATTGAAAGCGTGAATGAGTGAAAGAGAAAGTAGTATATGCTATTACTGTAAGACAAAAAAGGACGACAATATTTTCTCGATACACATTTTGCATGCAAAAACATTGCTACAGTTTTGATGGCGTATGCCATATCCAAGTATTGACATCGTTGTTTCACTGTATTACACAGCGTTGCCGAATATTCGGTATTCGGTATTCGGCCAATTCACTATTCGTGGCATCCCTAATGCATACTGGAGCTTAAAAAGTTCTCTACAATTTTCCGATAAAATAAAATTAATTGAATTTTTTTCAGAACTTTAAAGTTGGAAGAGTTTTAGAACGTTCTGAATTTGACTACCTAATAACCTCCAACTTATTATAAAGAATGTATGAAATATGACCAACTTTCGAACAGCGTGAGAATTTTAAATTTTGAGTTTCGAACTTCCCAGAATTTAATAAAATAGTTTTATAACACACTATACATGACTCCGTTGCGCCAAAATTCGCTTATCGCACGGGAACGAGAAAAACAAGCCTATCTTCTTCACCGTCTCTCAAAATATCTCCCTACCAAATTTCATCTAAATCAGTTCAGCGGTTTAAACGTGAATATGTAACAGACAGACAGATAGACACACCTTCGTATAATTTATAATATTAGTATCGAGTATGAAATAATAATATGGCGGCCTATTAAACAATAAACAAATCTTTATTTCCCTTAAGTAGAGTTTTACACGTTATCTTAAACAAACACTGCTCCCCACACTAGGATTCCCTGTGTCGTGGAGAGCAGTCTCTTCCATCATGCACATAAACACAAGATACCTACATACATACAATTAATTTTAACCAGCTAATGACATACTTGTGATAACTAAAGTAACACATAAAGTATGTTCTAAGTCTTTTTAACATTTATTATTTTAATTATTTCCGAACAGCGAGAGATTTTGAAATTTCGAACGTTCTCGAATTTAATAAAAAGGTTTTATATGACATGTTACCTTGCACCGTCCGTTTGGTGGCGAGCAGCAGCTCCGCTACGGGACGCGAGGCGGCGCCGACGCGGTCTTCCGCACTCTTCCGCACGTAGTTCCGCAGGTGCGCCTCTCGCCCTCGCCCGCAACACTGCCCGCCGCATATCGGCCCTGGGGAAGAAAATATATTTTTAGTAACAAAAATGATATTTCATACAATTTTGAAGAAATGACGCCTACTTCCGCATTCAGAGAGACTTTTATTACCTATTTTTAAAATCGCGGAATTCTGTATGTAGCGGTCATTGACTTCATGTCAAAAACTTGTCATATTTCATCGTTTTCTATACAAACCGCGATTGACAATGAAGTGACAGATGTTTCTAGTCTAAGGGCGATATCGTATTTTGCATACACAATGTGAACAGAGTATGAATTAGGAATTAGGATCACTTCAAACTCATAAATAGTTGGAGATTATCATACGAAGAGGTAACCAAGACGTTTTCCGATGAAACTATAATAGTCTGTTTCTTTACAAGAATTCAATTTTATTCTTAAGTTAACAGAATGCAGTGCGAGTATTTTTCACATAGCTCCTAGACTAGAAATCCAATGACCGCTGGTGCCACCTTAAATTGTCCTGACTATAGTTTTAATTAAGAATTATACATTAACTACATACATTTTCTGTCCGCAAAAGTCCGCATTAAATTAAAGTTAGGTAATTATTTAATATCTCAGCTATGTACGGCCGTTACTATTACAAAATTAATCTATGTGCAGTTTATTTATATGATTCGAGCAAACATTTTGTAATTTAGACAAATTGCTCGTTTCTCAGTTAGCTTAGAATAAGTAGCTATTACATTATTCTGCTATCTGGCTTAGAAATAAAAATACCCACTGGATGCTTATCCAACGATTAGTTCTTGCTTCAGGGATTCAACGTATCATACAATAATATAACAAAACTATGTTTAGCTTATTCATTGTGCATAATAGTTTAATCATCAAGGGGGAAAACGTTATAATATGTTTTTATTTAACTTCTAAAAAGAAAGAGGTTATAATTATTATGTTCGTCCATATTTTTACTTCTATCAGAATAGTGTCAAGAAGATAGTGTGATAAATTCCAATGAAATTGTTCGATCACGAGTATTCGGGAAGTATTCTATTGAGCAGTTCCGTGACACAAAGGGCTCCAATAATGCTTGATGATATCCGTAATGTGGTTAACCGAGGACCTTGCAGACCTAGGACAAGGACAGAAGGGTCAAAAACTACCTACTAAGGGCATATTTTAACGAAAATCTAGTTGTAGAACTGAATTTGCTGCAACGTAGTAAAAGTTCATTCGTTCAAGTATTGAGTTATCGACAGTATGAATTTTACCGCTTACTGCGGACTTTTGAGACATGAAGCATATATTTATTTTATTTTATTTAAAAAACTTTATGCACATATAGGTACAAAGGTGGACTTAATGCCTCATGGCATTATCTACCAGTCAACCTTTGGGCGATACAAGAACAAAGTTGTATAGGTGCCAGTCGAGTTGAAAGAGGAAAAGTAACTTGCCGTAAAAAAAGCAAATATAAATAAATAAATTATACTTACTTATAAAATATAATATATATTGTATAATATTATACTATATTTATAATATACATATTATCACACATAAAATTATATATAAATAAAACCAATAAACATACATATATATTATTTAATAGGTATATAATATAGTTGATCATGTTTAAAATATTATAAATATTAATTTATGCCATAAATTATGAAAACTAAGAGTCTGCCAACTGTTTCAAGTAAAAGTCACGTACCCTGCGCTTAAAAGTATCTCTGGTTTTTGACATCCTGATTTCCGGAGGAAGAGCATTCCAGAGGAGAATAGCCTGGATATTAAAAGAAGAGTGGACGGAACTAGACTTGTGGGAAGGGCAACTTAAAAGCTGATTAGAAGTGGATCGGAGGTTTTTATCGTGCCTGCTGCAACGGTATTGAAAGTGAGGAGCGAGATATTCTCGCTCCTCACTTATTAGATCTAATAACTCTATAGTTATTAGATCTAATAAATGGCCCCAAAATCCTACTTGGAGTTGTATGGTAGCTCCATACAACTCCAAGTATGATTTAATTCGACATTTTTAAGGTTTAAAATATTGAGTCAAATCATAAATGGTGTTTCTTTTCTTATTATTTGAAGATTTTTCTCTGAAATATTCTATTAACAGAGTGAAACAAAACAAAGTGATAATACTTTAGAAGTTTAGGGTGTATATGTGTGCCTTATGAGTTTACTGTGAAAGGTAGCAGCGCTGAAAGAGCATTTTTTTTGTGATTTGTATGAGCAAGCGCCCCAGCAAAAAAATAAAAATAAACTTACTCTTCAAGGCCATCCCCCGAGCAAACGACCTTGACCATACATTAGACGCGTTGCCGAGATCGCACAAAAATCCTATTTTTTTTATTTATCTTAGTTCAAAATTGATCTATAAAAAATTTAAAACGGGGAAATAAATTGAATATGTAGTTAATGAAATTGTCTATCTATTGTCGTGTGTTTCAAATAAACGTAATTTGTAAATACTAGGGAGATGCTGAAAGTATGCTTCAATTTTAATAAATTGGTATTACTTTGGAAGCTAATATCATGAGCATAATAAACAAAAATAGAAAATTTAAAACGGGGAAAGGAATGTTGATATACTGAAGATTATTGCTGTATTTTTATTATAACATTGTAGCTCTCAAATTATGAGTTTATAAGGCTCTAAATACGGTAAATTACGGAATCTCCGTAGGGGAAGGGCCTTAAGAGCCTGCTTCCCCACTATCCTACAATCGTGATATAATGATTCCATGAATCGTGCTCCCGGGCAATGTGCTTTACGCTGCAGCTAATAGTGAACAATATCTCTTAACAATGGTTTCCGTATTATAGCACGAAAGTAAAGGTCGTAAGTCCCAAAACTGCTTTTGATGATTACTTAAAAAAAATAATTAAATACAATACTAATATTTCCTTTTGCGATTATTTTACAAAGTGTGTGATTGTAGTAGTGCAAGTTATTTAATGATAGTAACTCAATAAGTGTAACAGATATTTGTTGAAAAGCCCAGAAAGATTCATAATTTCAAAAAATATAACTATCGAGTCAAAATATTAAGTGAATCGTGTTTTCCGTTAGGCAAATATCAGATAAATATACAATGATTAAATAAATCTCAATTTCATTTGAGTCAATCGTCTTCCGGGATCGTAGAAAACACGGCAAAATTTGGCAGACCGCTCTTAAGCGCTGCTACTTTCACAATGAACTCTATACAGGGGACTCACACACATCGTAAATTATTACCACTTTGTTTTGTGACGCCATGTATACCTACATCGTGTCATATTGCTTAAAATACTCGATCTTTAGGTGGGCCGTGGCGAATCTTAACTTCTTATATCTGTAATGAATGATAGGTGCTAAATATACTGATGGAACCCAGGGTCGACACTCGACTGAATATTATGTCCACACGATAAATAGTTATTGGATAGGTTTCCACTTTCGAAGGTTAGTCAACCAATTAATATTTAATATCTTAGAGTGGACACAAAAGAACCCTCAATAAAATAATTTACATGTCTGTATAAGTTTTCCGTGGTATTTTAAATAAATTTAGGGGGCAACAAGAAAACGGGTCACCTGATGGAAAGCAACTCCCGTCGCCCATGGACACTCAATACATCAGAAGAGTTGCAGGCGTGTTGCCGGCCTTTAAAGAGGGAATATGCTCTCTTCTTCAAAGTTTGCATGGTTTTGAAATTATCATTTAAAAAAACATATTTTATATATAAATGTACCCTATTCGACGCGTCACGTTGCAATATTGTGAGATCCAAACAGGCTGCTACTCCATTCTTCTAATTTTTTTATTGACTAAGTTACTATAAAACAGTTTATGAACAGTCGTACATTTATTTTGCTTGAAACATGCGAAGCATACCGTACTAACATTATAATACACTAGTTCCCGGTTACGTCTGTAGTGAGCTATGGTTGTGGGCCACAATATAAACTATAAACCAGCACAGTAGACTTACCGGCCATCATTCTCGCTGTTGGCGCACATCCAAAAGTAATCAGGCCTGAATGGAAAGTGATTTTTCCACGGAACGTTGAGATTTCACAAGTATTTTTTAAAGAACCTACGCTACCGAATAAGGGAACCGCATTTATTTCAGCGAAACGATTTTGGGAAAATTAAAAGGCTGTTATTTCCGGAAAAGTTTAAATTTTTCGAGCGTACGAGGTGCAGTTTTCACCTTTAAAATGTTTAATTCTGCTGCAAGCGAAAAAAAACTCAGTCAAGAAATAAATAAATGGGTCCATAATCCACTAAAAGGTCACCATTCATCTACATTTTTAGATTAATGTTTTTAATATAAGACGCGAAATTCTAAAAACAAAATATCACCACAAAGTTCTAATAAAATCTCACTCAGTAGTTTTCACATTTCTGATGATATTCGTGCCAGCAATAAACATTGAAATAAGCGCACAAAATTATATAATTTTGTGCGCTAGCAACATTTCATGGCGGCCATCCAAATTCCATCCAAATCCGATAAACCCCTTAGCGTGATTAAAATGATAAAACACTCGGCATATTTATTGAATTGTTCCACAATTTTCGTTATTGAGTGGATTTCAACAACTTGCATTTTTTATATTATAATTTTGGCGGAAATTTTTGTTTCCACCAAAATTAGAGATTAGGTGTTTACGGGAAACTGGACAACCACCACCTAGAGTTAGCTTGTGACAGAATTAAGTGAATGGCGTATTTTTTATGCTTCAAGAATCAATGGTATTTTGTAAAAATAATGTTTTACACACCCTTTTACCCACCAAAATTTACCCACCAAAATTGGAATTTGCGAGAAAAATAATCTTAAAAAAAAACTACGTGCACTAAAGTTATAACACATTAACTTTATTATAAACAAACAAAAACTCTACCGATATTCAAAATAACAACATGATATTATTGCCACAAGTAGGATAATTTAAGTACACCAAAATTGCATAAAATCGGGGGTTTTGTGATAAAACGGTTTTCTTTCATTTCTGGCTGGAAACTGGTACGACCCAGCCCACAGCCACCTCCTAAATGGGTTAGCGTGTGGCTGAATTAAGTAAATGGCGTATTTTTTATGCTTAAGGGATCAATGGTATTTTGTAGAAACAACGTTTCGTAAATGACACCAAAATTGGTAAAATATCCGCGACAGACCTAAACTGTGTCATAAAAACTCAACTACAGAACTTAGTACAATAAAATTCATATATTATCAAGAGTCAACTATATTAAACGACTACATAAAGATAAAAATCCAATCCAGTATCAAGTTTTTTGTAAATCGGTCTAGGTATTGAGTAAAATAGGTCGACGACAAGCCACCAAAATTGGAAATCACCTATTTATGTTTATTGTCTTGGAAAATGATAATTATTTTAAAAAAATAACGACGGGCCCAAATTATAACCATTATATTTTACTTTTAAAATCAAAAATGAAAACCTTATCTTAAAAAAATAGGATAGTTTTCAGCCTTGCCGCGCAAAAAAGCGGTTTGGGAAATCAAGTCTATTATCTTTTACAAATTTACTGTCGTAAAATGAATGTTGTGAAGATTACTTGTTAAAATACCAATTAATAATTAGTAATCTTTTTATCCTTTATTGCTTACAAAATATGTAAGCTTCATGGTTTGGGTAGTCAATCGTGTGAAGTGTAGATGTCGCAGTCATCTGGTTCAATCTGCGATTTGATTGAATGCCTAGCGCATTCATTGAATGACACAATTCAATTGAATGAGTCGGCCGAACGTTGATTGAACCATCGTCACTCATCGTCCAACAAGTTAATGATTTGTAACATAGCCCTTTGAAAAAGGCGGACATGAAATCGGTCAGGTAATTGAATGTATTTCATTTTTTCCCACTGCAGCGCTAGTAGTCACCAAAACAAATATAGCGTCAATCAGCACAGCTGATAGCACTGTGTTGATATTTTTTCGATTTAATTTGCATTGAAGTGTGTTATTTGTAATAAAATAATATGACAGCGTGGATTTACCTATAATGACGCCGCCAACGGCTACTTTAAAAAATATCATAACATCCCATTTAACGACTTCACTATATGACCTTTAGTCAAGACGCTTAACGTCACAGTCAAGGTCTTGACGAGTTGTCCTTTAGTCATTCAATTGAATGGTGTCATTCAATGAATACGCTAGTCATTCAATCGAATCGCAGATTAAACCAAATAACTGCGATATATTTCTAGTTTTTAAGTCTTTCACTGTAAACAGTTTTGTGTACATAAATTATTAAATAAAATAAATAAAAGAGGAAGGTTTATAAGTATAATAACATCCATTAAATAGTGGAAAAATACTGTTATTTTTGAGGTTTCTAATGTGATGTCGTAAATAATTACATTCTTTTTCGCATTACATTGCAAACGCTGGCTGAACCCTACGACTTACGAGATTTATCAAAATTATGTACTAATGAAAAAGTAACAATAAAAAGGTCTACAGAAAACTCCGCGATGGTACATATTTATGGATATCCCACAATAACATTTTTTTGTCATTTGCTTTTTACGACAAATTATGGCAAATTTTCGAAGCGATTTTAACCAATACAGCATTAATTCTTATTCAATTAAATACTTTAAATACATTGTTGATTTAATATAGATCTATATGGCCCTTTACAGCATATGATTTAAATTTAAATATTTTCGAAGATATTACAGATTTAAAAATTGCGGGCCGTAGCGTTTGCGTCGGTACCGGCCAATGCGGGCCATGGGTAGTATTGAATATAAATCTAAACTACTGGATCGATTATAAACATTTTTTCAGTGGCACATAGGCTACAATATATTTTGTACCCGTGCGAAGCCGGGGCGGGTCGCTAGTATTTTATAATAGAGATAATAAACTGCTACGGCGCGTGCTACGAATAAGTAGTAGCTAGTAAAAAAAAAAAGAAATTTCAACAAAAATCGACGAATTAATTCACGCATTGCTACTAGTCTAATATCACGTTAGCAACAAAATCTGTTAATATGATATAGAGATTAGAGATAAATATATAGTGTGGCGGCAAGGTCGAGCGCGCGCAGACCGAGCGGTGCCAGCCGCCACAACACTACCACGTGTTTTACTCATTACGCATTACTTTAAGCGATAACTAATTATCTAGTTTCATACAGAAAAAAATATTGTTTAATTATTATTGCACAGGTGAATTTATGATGCTGGGGCATTTTTCATAGAAACATAGAAGTTAAAACTCTGCATACCAGAGACACATACACATTACACGCTCTAAACTCTAAAGCATTGATTCCCAAAGTGATCCAGGTGGACCCCCAGGGGTCCACGAGAGCCCAAAAGGGGTCTACGCTTGCGTGGAAAAAAAATGGGGGTCCACAAGTCGTTAACGGGGGTCTATAAAATGTATTTGGTGACCCGACTTGACTTCTCGTATGAATATAGGCATCCAATGTCATAAGAAGCTCAGAAATTGTTTTTGCAAGAACTTGCATATTCCATATTCAGAAAGAGTGTGTCAAGACTCGCCAATGCCGCGCTGCCCGCCCGCCTAGTTAAAGTCGTGTCTGAACTCCGCCTATTAGCCAAGGCTAATAGGCGGAGTTCTAAAATTTCGGAGTTCAGACCTAGCAAGCTAGCTATGCGGGAACTACGTGTTAGAACTCAAAGCTATATCGTGGAAACGTGCCACTTTTCTGAATAATTACTCAAGTGATGTTGTAGAATAATCACTATAATAATATTGTGATCATTGACGTGCTCAAAATAATTTCATCTCGCGTGCCATTGGTTCGCCATCCCTGGCATAGGCGGATAATTTGTTGAAAAGCACAGCGACTGTTACATAAAATAATAGCAAGTTTCATGGATTAGTATTGTAGAGGGGGGAGGGTGTTACAGGGGGTCCGCAGTATGCACCAACACCTTAAAATTGAGCCTCGAAACAAAGGAGTTTGGGAACCTCTGCTCTAAAGTATTATCATTTCTTTATATTACACCTTGAATAATATCAAAATTTTACGAGATACATAAAATTGAAACTAAAAAAGAAAAGTAATAACTTGCATTTAGATTATTTTATGTCAAAAGCACTCAGCTAAGTTATCTCATAAAACGTAGAGTGCGCTCAGTTGTAGAGCGAAATATAAAACACAAAAGGTTGCTTATGTTAATAAAAACTGTACAAATATAAAACGCCAGCCAAATTCTCTCAAACAGACTGGCATAATTGAATTATGTGAAAAAATTATGAGCACATTCTGCCAGCTGTGTGCGGCAACGAGCAACGTATATTCTAGAATCTAGGAGCGAGGTCTGACTTTAAGTTTTATATTTTTCACCTTTTCGAATAGGAAAGATAATAGTTTTAGCAGTCTATCTGCCGCACTTAGAGGCATTTATTAATTAATTATTACTTATTTTTTATTTAATGATGACTTTGACAGAAAAAGTCAGGAGCTTATTTCAAAATCATCAATAAATTTAAGTTAAATAATAATCATTAAATATAAATTATATAATATCTGAGTGCGGCTGTATGACAATATAATATTTACACTTAAGCTCCTGAACCGAATTTATTGAATAGTGTGTCTTTCTAATCATAGCCAGGGTTACATAAGTTACAAAATTTGCGACTTATAAAAATATTTTTTGACTTTTTATTACTACTGTGTGAACTAAATGGAGATTTTTCCTAAATGTCTATAAGAAATTAAGGCAAAGTACCAATTAAGGCATTTATTCAAATGAACAATCGCACTTAATGAACTATGTCTGTGTTTTTAGACCTGTAGGTCGCGACCTCTTGGAAAGAGGTGGGGGTCGCGTAACATTTTTTCATACCATTTCATTGGTCACAACATAAAAAAGGTTGAAAAACACTGAACTATCTAATATCTTTACTCTATGGTCAACTCAGTATTCGAGTAGGCTTTGACAACAATAATCTGTTTGTTGTGATTTATTTGTTGTGACGAGAAAACAAATCCACTCCTTGTTCATTTACACCAACGCGAACAGTGAAA
The DNA here is from genome assembly GCA_905187585.1 of Cyaniris semiargus. Classification (NCBI taxonomy): domain Eukaryota; kingdom Metazoa; phylum Arthropoda; class Insecta; order Lepidoptera; family Lycaenidae; genus Cyaniris; species Cyaniris semiargus. The sequence goes on along the minus strand of LR994554.1, from coordinate 5,304,816 downwards.
TATATCGATCTGACACCGTGAAACACTCTTACTTATTGCACTCTATATCTTGTTTCACAATAAACAGGGGCCTGATTCTCTAACTTCGAATTTTACTTCGATTACAGAATTTCACTTGCACGTGCGACAGGAGTATGTTATCCAATCTATATAAATAAAAATGAGTTTTAAATTTTGTTAATCTCGCTAAAACTCGAGGACGGCTGAACCGATTTTGCTTATTTTAGTCTTAAAAAGTTCGTGGAAGTCTTGAGAAGGTTTGAGGAAAGTGATATGAAGTTCACCGGGTCATCTAGTAAAATTAGATAAGAAGACACATATACTCGCTCGAATTTAAACCTGGTCCTATTTTGCAATTTCTTTAAATAATATTAGTCTTTTCTTCTATAGACTTACAAAGAAAGATAATATTATCATCAAAGTATATATTTATAAAATATGTGGCCATATCTTTTGATATATTGAATAGACCCTTTTCAGGAGTCTTTTATGTGGTCGTTTCTAGCTTTTACCGGTTATAGCTTCATTCCAAATTCAAATGTATGCCATGCAAAAAAGTGTACACACTTTCGCCATTTTGCCGCCAAAACTATACTCCCGGGGGCTACACGACAGTTCCATAAAGAATTGAAGGCATGAGTGGATGAACCGGGTAACTTACATTTTACAACATAAGAGCATTTGCTCATATTTTCCCTTATAATTTTGACAAACCTAGTAACTCACATAATTCATCATCTGGCTAATATGAAAAAAGCTATACATAGAATCCACTTTTTTTTAAGCTATTGCATAGCTTTTATCGCGGGTTTTGAGCGCGGCGACCAAATCAAGAAATTCCGTAACGAAAATAAACCTAACATCCCCGTTTCAGTTCGTCAGACTTCAGCACGGTATATGTGTGCGTGCGATTAGACGTATGCGTGTAGACTAGATGCAATAGCTTTACCGCGGCAGTCCCCGAGTGCCACACGTTTTTTTTTTTTCAAATCATTTTCTCGTTTGAGCCTCCATTTATGAAAAAAAACGACAGTTTTCAAATTATTTCTTCCCCGCTTCACTCATCTTCAATTATTTGTCTCCGGATGCCGATGCCGAATTTAATCCAGGGATTAGCCAACTATTCCAGTCGCTCGGCTTCCATCCGCTTTCACGATGGATTTGTTTCAATAAAACAGAACGGCGGTTTGCAAAAAGCTTCACGGATTATATTGAGTATTCCAGTGCATAGCAGGGTATTTGGTATATTATGGTTTTCCACATTGACCAATGATGGACCAATCCTGGCGATTACGAACATGTATTGTGTGCATAATATACAGGTTTGCAATCATGGTAGAAAACATGGTGGTTAAAGCTCATGGCCTAAACTGTAAAGTGAAAATAGGCCTTCAAGTTTACAGTTAGGTACTTACTCGTGCAAATTTTAAGAGCAAGATTCCGACATAAAGAGCTTGTTTAGTAAATATTGCCAGCAAAATATTACCACAATTTTCGCGCAGTGTTCCCTTTATTTGACCTTTTACCTTAATATTGGATTTTCGGCAATATTGCCAAAAGAGTTAAGGTTAGCGCTGATCAAATTCCCCATTAAACAGTTTCCGCCCGCCATTACTGACCCGGCGGCGTAATTGGAGTGAATTTTGACCCACTGGCAACACAATGACACGTTCATTAGCGCTCACACTTTACTATAAGCTCACACATTAGCTATAAGCAGGGGCGTAGCTACCGCCGTATCTGCCATAACAATTATGCGGGGGCCCAACGTGCGTCAGCAAAAAAAAATTCTCCCCCTAGAGCCCCCAAAAATTTGACTGACCACATTTGATTGACCACATCTGACTATAAGTAACAAATATAACGCATAGTTTTATATTTTAAGTTTGTATATATTTGTATATTTTAGATTGTATTTTTAGTAATGAATTATACAAAGTTATAGCACGATACATCTCAACACATCTTTTCATAGAAGTCATGATCTACACACGAGATTTATAGTATTATTTACTTTGTATAATTCAGCGAATTTGAATAACGACCTACGTAATTTGCCCAGCTTAGATCTCGATTAGGGTATGCAATACCGGGATACCAGTATCCCGCATGCAATTTGCGGGACTAATCCCGGTTGAAAATTTAGCGGAATCCCGCGGGACTGGCGGGATTACAAAGAAACGTGATTCATACGTGTAACTCTGCGCGCGGGGGTGCGTGAACTGGCTACATGCAGCCTACTAAACAATTATTTACCTTCAATTCACCTATAATTCACTTTAAATGATATTTGTACCAACCAGAGTGGAAGCTGAGCGAACTTTTTCAGCTGCTGGCTACCTTGTGTTTTCAAATATCAGGAGCCGTTTGGCAGACGACACAATAAATACCATAACTTTTTAACATACTTTTATAAGCTTGGGCTGTATGTATGTAACGGAATCTTTGAGCATGATTTTCACCTATATTTAAGAAAAAGTGAATAATTTTATTGAATAAAAGATGAATAATTATAATTTATATCTAAAGTCTGAAGTAATAATAAACCCTTGTAAAAAAAAGTGTTCGACAAAGTTTGTTTTATTTGAGTTTCTAAGAATAAAACGGGGTCTATCAAGTCAAGTCATTATAACGATTTAGTTTAAAAGTTTAAGTCCACCCTGCAGGATCCCGCAAATACCTTGATCCAGCGGGATTGTGATGGTTCAGTCCCGCAAATACCGGGATTGAAATTATCTTGCGGGATTGCATTCCCTAATCTCGATTAACGTGGACTTAACTAAGCTTAACCAAAAAACGTAGGTCCACCATCTGCATATTATATGCATATTTTTTCTGATGTACCATCAAGGAAATTGATTCCTAGGCAGTTGACGGACACTACGTCAATGTGAGCGTTATGTCAAACCCATCCGGTTTGACATAACGCGACCAAATTACTTAGGTCCATCTGCCTAGGAATCAACTTCTCTGATGTACATTATAGCTGCCGTGTGTCAAGCCATACGCAACAACGCCCAATATAAGCGCCTACGCAAACCGGCGACCGACGACCACGACAAGTCACCGCTACAGGTAAAGGGGAATTCACGTTGGAACATGATTTATAACCACGATTGAGAAGCTATCTAAGCTTGTATTGTTCCATCATGGGCCAACGTGGGAAGGCTGCATAAAGCGGGTATTAGAAAATAGAAATTATGTATTTCTTGTCTTTCGTGTCTCTCCACAAATGGTAGTTCGTCTGCGCAGATCCTTGAGAGTATTTTTACTCGACGAATGCAAATGGCGCAATGTCCCCCGACTTTGATTTATGTGTGTTTTCCGAAAGTCTCATCCGCTGTAGAGAAGTAATTAATTGCTCCGAACATTTTCGCAGTACTACAGCTCTTTGTCGATATTTTCTAGTTGTATTATTTGGACATAAATTATTCTTATTTCGGATAAACTACACAGAACAGAATTTCCAAAGCAGGTATATGACAAAAATGCTCGTATTAATATGAGTGTATTTTTCGAAACCAAAAGTTCAAAATTTAAACAAGTCACCTAACCAGCTATTAGTTACATAATTTAAGAGCGCGCTGCCAAATTTTGCCGTGTTTTCTAATAGGTATTACGATCCCGGAAGAAGATTGACTTGAATGAAATTAAGATTTATTTAATCATTGTATATTTATCTGATATTTGCTAAACGGAAAACACGATTCACTTATTTTGACTCGATAGCTATATTTTTCGAAATTATGAATCTTTCTATACTTTTCAACAAATATCTGTTACACTTATTGAGTTACTATCATTAAATAACTTAAACTACTACAATCACACACTTTATAAAATATTGGCAAAAGTAAATATTAGTAAGTATTGTATTTAATTTTTAAGTAATCATCAAAAACAATTTTGGGACTTACGACCTTTAGTTTCGTGCTATAATGCGGGAACCGTTGTTACGCGATATTGTTCACTATTAGGGAGCACGATTCATGGAATCATTATATCACGATTGGAGGATAGCGGGGTGTGTAGGCGGGGCTAGCGTGCTTTGAAATTTTTGGCAGCAGGCTTTTATGGCTTATTTCCCCCCCCCCCCCCCCCCCCCCCCCCCCCAAATCGTACAGTGTTCCTACTTATTGCTAGCTTATATCACGAACTACTAGACATGATAATGTCGACTCAAAGACTCTCGTATAACATAGGCTACTTTTACCTATATACCCATTACCCATATTATTGTCATTGTTCCGCATTCATCTCACCGCCGCGTTAAGTCCGGATTACACGCTGTATTGAGGTAATCCGCCATCATATCCCCGGCACACGATCGACGTTAAACACTTTTATATTACAATCATAATTAGCAGGAAGACATTTTAAATTATAATAAATTATTATTTTATTAAGTTCTGGGAGAGTTAAGCTCAGCTTCTAAAAACATGTAACAACTGAAAAATGAAAGTATTCTTAGGGATTTTCAGTTCTTAGGTATCCTATACATCATTTTAATACAAATACTTGCAACTGTTGTTCTGAAGCTAATGATATAATATATTTTATACTAAATTGTCTCGTTTAAATTATAAGATTACATTTTCCCGCAAATTTTACTGAGCTTTTCACAGATTTCAAAGACATACGAAAAATGTAAAGCAGTTTGTTGATTGTTGCCACTTTTTAAGAATTTAAAAATCCATCGTTCGGTTAAAAAAAAAAACAGTTAGTTGGCCTGCTGTATGGAGAACGCTCGGTGGGTCACAGTTGGACATATTTTTATATATCAACTTATTCACATTTTATGGCCCCACACACGTCGGAGATATATCTTAATATAATACACAATATATTATCTGCCGGGGACATTATTTATGTTCAAAATTAGAGAAAACTATCGAATATTTGTATAACAAGTGACAAGTGTTAACGAAATTCGGTGTTGAATTACATACATTTCATTAACATAATTATTCAGGAAATACAATCCGTTAAGAAGTCTGGAGGTGGAATTAGTAATGGTAAAAATTGGTGCCACAAAAGATATCAGAACTCTCCTGAGTTATGATATCTTTTATAATATACATTAATATAATTATTATAATATACATTAATATACCTACATATAATATGTATAGCACATAATATTTTTTATTTTATTAATTACTAAATCTAGATTCAGACCCAGTAAACTTCGTATCACTTCTCTCCTAATATAAACCTTTCCTGAACTTTTACTAATATATCAAGAACAAATCGGTTTAGATGTTCTCGAGTTTTAGCGAGACTAACTAAATTGAAACTCCATTTTTATTTATATAGATGACGAGTAAAACTCAATTAATTAATTAATACAAGTCAAATTAATACTTAAATATTTACATTCAAGCTGATAATAATTTGCCTATGGTTTCACATAAAACATTATGCTTATTATATATCTATACCTAAACACTAACCTTGCAGGGGGATTTCGGAATGTGCGAATTGTCTACGAAAAGGAATTATAGGTCTACCAGAATCTGATGGCAAAAAGTGAGAAAATAAATTGACTCTAGCAATACCGGGGTAATTGGAATAAAACATTTTGATGCTTTTTTTTCTTATAGCGGCTGATTCTGTGTGTTAAACATGCAAATATAAAAATTAATCCAATGATCAAGGATATTTTTTGAAAATCTGCTGTCAAAAATTGCCATCAGATTCTGGTAGACCTATAGTATATATTAATTCCATGGTTTATGGTTCATTATGAACACCACACCCACAGAGTAAATCTACTGCGCACAGTTTGAATTTCGAACACAAAATATACACAAGCGTAAAATTGACAAAGGCCATATCGCTCAAAAGGCTCGATGAACAATAAGTGATTGAAAATATCCAACTGCATTGTCCAAATTTTTGAAACACAGTTCTTTACCGTACAACTTTTCCAGTCAATGTTTTATTCCCGGTTATCTGTTTGCAATATTGCATTTTGGGAAGTTCTTGATGATTATATTATATTTAATGTAGTTAAATGAAAGTAGTTGTTTGTTTGTTTGTTTGATATACAACTAGATATAGTATTTATTTATAAAAAAAGTAAATTTAAAACAGAGAGTTTTCTCTACATTGCTGCAAAACTACGTACTTGAAATACAACGTATAAGTCGGATCCACCTAAGGATCGACTCAATAAGGACTTACCAAAATTCTTCCTATACGGAGGTACTAAGACTTCGTTGTCTGTCCGTCTGTCCATCTGTCTGTCTGTCTGTCTGTGTGTCTCCAGGCTTTAACTCAAGAACCGCTATAGCTAGACTTCTGAAATTTTCACAGATTGTGTATATCTGTTGCCGCTATAACAACAAATACTAAAAACAAAATAAAGTTAATATTAAAGGGGGGCTCCCATACAAGAAACGTGATTTTTTTTTTGGCCTTTTTTGCTCATAATCAATAATGACAACAGCTTGGCACTCGAAACTTTCACAAAATCCTTAATTATATTTGTACTTTCATAATTATTAATAAAATTAAAATAAAATAAATATTTAAGGGGGGCTCCCATACAAAAAACACAATGTTTGGCCTATTTTCGCTCTATAACGGTACGGAACCCTTCGTGCGCGAGTTTGACTCGCACTTGGCCGATTTTATTTGAACTATGTCTTAGGGCAATAATGTTATTTGCTTCTAAATTTGGAAATAATTACATGCATGAATACTACAGTGTGAAAAGGGCTGATTTGTTTACCAACAACAAATTACCAGCATTTTCACATATTGTAAAGGCTTTCTTTAATTCTGGGCCAATATAGTATTACACAGACAAAAGATATGCGGGCATAGTACTGCAACTGTACAATATCAGATTACCCTTTGACGCAGTTCGCGGTGTCGTTGCACTCAATGCAATTTTTTGTCTCGAAAACGCGCTCGAATTATGTATGCCGTCTTTTGTCGCGAATATAAATTACTTTATACGCATACTCTTCTTATATTATAAAGCTGTAGAGTTTTTTGTTTTAACGAGCTAATGTAACGAGCTACAGGACCAACTTTAGTAGAATAGTAGACTACGGGGATGGACATAGGATTTTTAACAGACATTAGTGATGGTTTTCTAAAGGTTTTGTAGGGGCTTCTAGGCTGTAAAAGAAATATAAGATGAAAGTTTCATAAAATTTTAACAGCACATCGAGGTACAAACTCTCTATATAAAATGTCAAATGTATTGTGTTTGCAATTCTGTGCCTCGTTTTTTTAGTACAGTAAGTTGTTTAGTAGTAAGACTTTTACGATCAATTTGACTAATTATCCTTCCTACTAATATTATAAAGGCGAAAGTTTGGATGTATGTATGTATGGATGTTTGTTACTCTTTCACGCAAAAAACTACTGAACGGATTTTAATAAAACTTTACAATAATATAGCTTATACATCAGAATAACACATAGGCTACAATTTTAACCGACTTTAAAAATGGAGGAGGAGTTATGTTCGTTTTTCTATATTCAACGATTACTCCGCCGTTTGTGAACCGATTTTCAAAATTTTTCTTTTGGTGTATAGGTTATCATCCCAATTTGGTACCATATTCATGAAAGTGGTGACCTGATGAAGGGATCCATAAGAAATCGAGGGAACTCCTCAAAATTTATATGGGAACATGTGGTGACTTCGGTTTCGTGAGCAGTATTCTAAGCATATGCTACCAACAAGCAAGATTTTGCACCAAGGTATACCATGGTTCGGAAGGTGCTGAGAGAACTCCTGACTCTTTATAGATACAAGTTTGGGAGTTTCGACGTTGTTATAAGAACGGAAAGCATATTATGCTACTATGCAAATTACATTCATCATCATCATCATCACTACCATAAACCATTATAGAACCATGTATCGTCCCGTTTTGACTCATTATTGGTACTTTTCATAGTCTTTTATTATATATCACTTAAACCGCGGGTAACACCGCGGGGCACAGCTAGTTAATTATACAGTGTTTAATACGTATCTGAATGGGTCGTGAAATCTATAATGCAGTACGTGGGCTTCTGTAAGCATCAATTAACGTTATCTAATGTCCGCCCACCATACTTCCCAGCTATTTGTGTGGGAATTTGGGAAATTAGGCAACCGTGACATAAAAATGTTTTATTTGATACTGTTTGATTTAAAATGTGATTTTGTGTTTGTGAATTGTGATCGACTAATGGGATGTATCATGTACACTACCCTGAAAGCGAACGGAAAGAACAGGCTATTCTAATTTTCTCTGCGTACAAACAATTTGATGATTTACTCTGAAGTTTAACATTGTAGTTGCAAGCATTTTCACTTAATATTCACGCGCGTGTATAGATCTCTTAACGAACAAACGTGATTTAGAGTCACATTATTAAAGGTTTATTGTGATTTAGTGTGAACGCTATCATAGAAATAGTTCAACATCTACTAAAATCTTATTTCCACGGATTCGGACCAAACGAAGTGCGAAAGCACACAATATTTAAATACAGTGGCAGTCGCATAAGATAATTTGATATGGCGTCATTAGAAAATATAAATTCTAAAATCCCTCTTGGTACTTCTGAGTTTTGAAGGAGCACCAGATTAACGAACAATTCTTTCTATCGGTCACCAGTTCAAAGGTTGATGGTCCTCATGTTATTATTACTAAAAATTATTCCTAAAGGAATGGCAGACGGTTGCGAAAGCGTGGTGTCGCGTTACGCTGACGCGGTCGCCACGGTGTCAATGAACTAACAAGTACATATTTATCTTGTATTACTCACGGTAGGTTGTTAGTATTCTAATAATAAAAAAGTGTAAAAGTAATTCTGTCTACCTGTCTACCTCTAACTTAGTATAAGGATGATTCGGGCTCTTCCGGTAAAAGACATAAGATAGTTTTTATTGCGGCAAAATATACCGTTACCAAAAGATACACGAATTTCTGCTTAATCAACGTTGCCCGCAACGTTGATTAAGCATCTATAATAATTATTATTATCTAATCTATTCTTGTAAGGAGGACTGCGCTTCTGGGCCTATTCTGATAAAATTTGGCAGTTGGCACATTTTGTATTGTTTTACAAGCACAAACGTTGACTACTGTATCTACTAATGGTTTATTGATTCATTTCTGAACTAATAGCATGTCTATAAACTCCAGTCTCCAGACATAGAGAATATGATGAACGTGTCCTAGAAAGCCTTGAGATGCAGCATATAGATAGAGCATTCCCTCGAGAGAGGACCTCGTATCATTCCGATGTATAGACATGCTGGTATGTGAGTATATGTCACCTAAGGTTCCATTTACAGAACATTTACAGAAAGTTTCTGTATTCAGCTATAAATGGACATTATAGTATAGGTACATAATATGTATTGTGAAGTTTGTCATTTTAATTTTTAATGCATGTTTATAATTTTATGGGAAATTCACCGAAACCTTTCGGGACGGGTGCGACACGGTTTCAAATTTGTATTGTTTTATTAATTTTCAGACTAGACGAGGGTCGAGGCACGAGGGTCGATATATTGGCCGGTTTACTAAGTCAGTAGTAATCCAGCGCTGGATTGGATTACTGGGCTGGAATACTGTAAGCCCGCTATAAAGTCAATATAAAATAGAAATGTCAAGCGTTACGCATCGCCAACACCTTCTTTCGTCTCATTTTGGTTTTGTCCCTAGACTGTATTTTCTACATAACTACTTTTACCATCTACATACTACATTGGACAGTGAAATTCTTACTCCCTCCTACTTTTCTTTTTAATTTTACAATGTTTAAAATAATTTAAAAAGAAATCTATTCGTAGGTACGAATACGTTTTAAGACACGCACGAAGCTAATACCGATATGTTAATAGACCAATAAACAAAACAACAATATGGAAATACAGCAGAGGTGAAGGGACCACTTATGTATTAAGAACGGCGTAAAACTAAATTATTGTTATGTTCCAGCACAAACTCATATTTTATTAGTCTTTGTTAAGTTCATCATCATCAACGACTTGAAATGTTAGAAAAGAAGTGAATAATACAATACTAGATGACGCCCGCAACTCCGTTTCGCCAAAATTCGTTTATCGCACGGGAACCGTACATTTTTCGGGGATAAAAACTATCCTGTCCTTTCCCAGGACTCAAACAATCTCCATACCAAATTTTATCAAAATCGGTTGAGCGGTTTAAGCGTGAAGACCTCTTAAGACTGATAGACAGACAGACAAAAAGGCAGACACACTTTCGCATTTATAATATTAGTATGGATTTTATTGCACATTGTTATGAAAACTATTTAATTGAATTAAAGTAACTTTTATTTAACGTTGCAGGCGAAGCTCGGTGACGTTATAAAGACAACTATAACGAAACTCTACCTAAGTTAGCTACCAGCCAACTATAGGTATCATCTGACTGTACCAGAAGGTGTATCAAAAGAATGGTTATATATTTTTTTGAATGTATGCTAGTAATGTTACAAATATACCTTTGGCACGCTTTAGAGAAAATCGATCTTTCGACTTGAGCATACTTTATAACTTAACGAACTCAGATTTAATTAATAAAAACATTAGTCTTTCTTTTAAGATCCAATAAAAACCGGTAGGCACGTGGTGCTGTGTCCGGAATAAAATCACCATAAATATACGAATTTTACTACAACAGCCATAAGTTTGGGAGGCGCCATGGAAACCCGTTGTGGAAATGATGCCGGCGCCGCCCACAGTCATCTAATGTATTAATTTGTTTAAACAGGTAGCATTACTGACTTTGATTAGAAAATATCGTTAGTTGTGAGAAATGAATGACTTTTAGAAGGAAGTTTGGAACACATAATAAACCTTTTTCGGCGAAAGTCGCATTAGAGTCGAGATAGAGCAGCCATGGTTGTTGTAATGCACTTCGGAGTGACGGAAGAGCTGCAAATGTTCTGGTAGTGTAGCTAATGAAGATGCGCCTTTGGATGGGATACTCCAATGAGGCGTCGGAACAACAAGCTGAATGAACACTTTAGTCTGATTCGTGTCGGATTTACTCGAACACAATACACATTACAGAGTGGAGTTACTCTACAATTATGAAAGTTAGGGGGCCTATGAACTAAGAAACTCTATTTAAATTCAAGTCTATAGTGTTAACTCTGAAAACAAGTAAGTAAGCGTACTAGATATTTCATATAATATCATCTATTAGGTAAACCCTTATTCCTTATACGTAGTTCATTATTATTTTATCTTGTGCGGAAATAATCAAGATACCCATCAGTTTACCAAGTAAATGTCGGAAATAATTCAAGTCGGAAACATTTTTTACTTTTACTACCTAGAGTTGATTTACTTATCTTAAGTTTTTCTGGTCAATCTTATGATTTGCACTGGTTCAATATTTTACAGCTACATTTACAATACAACTTATTGTTTACAATCAGCGTAGAGCAGCAATCTAAATTTATTTCTCCGTCGTGTAAATATTTACATTCGAGCCGCACAGGAGCGGTTTTGTAGCTCTTAGCAAGTTAATTAGAAGTATTCAACGATTAATAAAAACTAGATAAATATTTAAAGTGCGTATTCCGTACTGTCCGTATTATGAGGCCACTTGCGGCGCTGGCTTGCGCTGGCATGCAAGTAAAAACAATGTACATACGATAATGATTGTATGAATTATTGAAATTAACGGACGGACAGCAAAAAAATTGTATTTGTCCAGTGTTAAAATTAACCTGTTTGAGTGTAATGTCAACTGTCAACCTTTGAGCGTATTTTGTCGCCAAACACCAACAATTACCTGAAACAAAAAAAAAATATATCGTTAGTCTCATTAATTACTGTAAGACAAAGTAGCTTTCCTCTGTCTCTCCCTATACATATAATATGCTTTATAACTATACTGATTTCGATACGGTTTTCTTCAATGATAGAGTGATTCAAGAGGAAGGTTTAGAATTTTAGATGGTATAATATTAAAATAATATATTATAAAATGATAATTTTAGAGGTTGTAGAAAGTATGTCTATGTTCACGAGCGAAGTCACACTATACTGTACTCGGCGAAACATGGCGGTAGCGGCCATTGACTCCCTGTCAAAAACTTGTCATTTTCTATATAAACCGCGATTGACAATGAAGTGTTAGATGTTTTCAATCGCGGCTTTGTATAGAAAATGACAAGTTTTTGACAGGGAGTCAATGACCGCTACCGCCATGTTTCGCCGAGTACAGTATAGTAGCGGAATAAACTTAATTTTATGTGGTTTATAAAACTGGAACAGACATTTGTGGGCGCATCGCAGTTGGTTAATAGTTTATTATTTTTATGATACAACCGTAAAACTCGATACTGTATTCTTTTATGTTAATTGTTTATAAGTTATTGTTTGTTCATAATATATATTTTATTAGATACTGAATGCTGTAATTTTTGTGTGGTAATTCGGTAGGCTTTAAACTTTTATAGCTTTGGAAATCTTAACTTGATTACTTAATGCTTAGTTCCCATGTTTTTCAAGGTTTAAAACTTCTTTACTGCCTACTCAATTCATTACGCATAAATATAATAAAACAGGGCATAAGTTTATTAAAGAAAAAAAACCATAAAATCGAGACTATCTTCCACAAAACAATCAACTAGCCGTGGACTTTTTTATTTACTCTGCATTCTACAATAATAACCGTTTTACTTTTACTTTTAGCTGTTTGGCGGTGTTCTGCTAAGTGCTAACTAAATAAATAAATGAATAAATAAATAAACGTTTATTCCCCTTTTTTGACCACAAGACATTATAACTAAAAAAAAAGAAATAATAATAATAAAACTAAAAAAACCAAAGAAGTAGAACATACAAGGTTACATTGGTTACAAACAATTTTGACAACTGGTACAAAACAATCCACAATAAATAGGTATATTACAAAGTATCTATATACGAAATATTGGCACAATAATACGAGTAAGTATTTTAAAGTCCAACAAAGTAAGGCATGGAGTGTAATGATCAAAAACTGAATTGGCATCCACTCAAGTAACTCTACATCTTAGTACATTTATCACTGTTGCGGACTGTACAACGTGTTGCCGACTGTACGAGTGTTGCCGACAGTCCGCTAAGTACATAATCTGTGCGCGAGGTGTAGTGTATTCTATATTACTGTGTGAGTGGTGCGAGTGAGACTGTTTGGCGGTGTTCTGCTAACTCTAAATCCGTCCGGTGCCGCGGAGTCGTTACCCGACGCCGCTATTTCTGTACGCAGTTTCGCACAATATTTTAATTGTAAGCGTTTGAGATAAAAGCTGTGTATTAGAAATAAATCATTGAGGGTGCAAACTTCAGCGACGTAGCGATTTTAGCGATGGGCAAAAATTGTTAAGCTCGCTTCAGGACAATGCTAATGGAAAATTCATGAGACGGGCGAGTATACCGCCGGCGGGGCGTAAGAGAGAAGGTTGTATCCCTGTCTCCGTCACCTACTCCTGCTGTTTCGCTTTCATTTATTCCGGCCGATGCACTTCCGAAGTGCAACCCGTAATGTTTTAAAGAACAATTCTCATCTATCTGTATGTTCCCGAATCAGCGATAGATCATGTAGAATCCACCCTAAAAGTTATCCTCTTAGGGCGAAGCCAAACGAGCGTAATTTGTGAGCTGTGAGTCGCAGAATTTCGGTTCGGCAGTATTCTGCTGCATTCAATTTCATACAAAAGTCCTGTTTGATTCACACGAGCGTAATTTTGTGAGTCATGATTTGTATGAAAAGATATTTACGCGGCAGAAATTCTGCGACTCACAACTCACAAATTACGCTCGTTTGGCTTCACCCTTAACAGCGTCCGTGTCTGAATTTCAGCCATCGAATTCCTCTATTCAAGGGGTCACCAAATGGCGGACCGCGGTCCGCATCCGGACCGCCGACCCATTGTGTGCGGACCAACAACTTGAAGATGAACTTCGTTAAAAATAAATTTCGGTCTCGACTTACTGATGAACATCTCCAGTATTTAATGTCAATAGCTTGCACTAATTTAGACAGATAATATATAATTAGCAACAAAAATTATCACTTTTCTCATTGATATGTAAATAAATACCTTTGTAATTTCCGTAATTACTTTTTTATAAAATGTGTGGACCGAGAAGGTAATTTCGTTTCTTAAAACGGACCCCGAGCAAAACTAATTGGTGACCCCTGCTCTATTCCTTTGTCTCGACATGTATTGTAGCGATCGTGTCCGCAGTCCAGCCAATCGAAAATCTTAATTGATTGTTTTTGCGACGTTTAATTTTGTCGGCTAGTATCAACATCACATGGAATTTAATCCGCCATACTCTCAGCGAGACGAGGCGGCCCTTTTTTCCATAATCAAAGGGCAAAAAGACCTCGGGCGGTATTAGAACCGGCCGGCGCGAATGCCTGAGAACAATGCGCCAGGACTCTGTCCTCACATGTCAATACTTTAATTTACAAGCCGACTATTTGTATAAGTCTCGTGAATTTTTGTCACCTGATAAAAGAACTACCTGCTGCTGCAGGTAGCTTGCTGGCTTAACTGAAAAAGAATAGAAATACTAACAAGTAACAGGTTGTGAGAAAAAATTGCAGACCTCATCAATCCGCCATTTTATCTAGGTATTCTCTGTGGGTATTCCTCTGTAGAGGAACCCTTTCTATAATCTTTTTGTAGTTGTCAATTTGTCATTATTGATTATGTCACATGAGACGGGTGAGTATACAGCCAGTCCTACTCTAACCGGCCGCCTAGAAACGAGCAATTTTATTGTCAATATCACGTATTGCGTAATAATATTGACCGTCTAGGGTTGATATTGAACATCGCACGCCTTCAATCTAATTGTCAAATAAACCGTTCAATATAATTGAAGCGTGATATTGACAACAAAATTGCTCGTCTAGGGACCGGCTTACAAACGTGAGATGACGTTATTAGAGTAGGACGGCAACATTCAGTCGACTCCAAAATGCGTACACATTTGGGCACTATAAAATTACTCCTGCGTAACTCCTGGTCTGGTTTCAGTGAAACCGGCCACCGTCACCGAAACTGGTGTGGGAGTTATTATAAATGAAGTTATAAATTATCTTTCCCGCGACCCGTAAGTCCTAAGTACGGTACATAGGTACACGTGCAGAAGACCTGACTTCTAGAATAAGAATTAGACATAATGTAGGTATGATATTGCTATAGTATTTTCTCTTTACTATTTATCTTAAATTTACTCGACGATATATTATTTTTCCCTCGTGAAATTATTGCTTTAAAATTAAGCTAAATTACGAATTAAATAACTATTAAGTGGGTATAATAAATTAATTATTATTGAAATTTACCGAATTTTTTCATTCATTCAATAACCATATTCATTAATTGGTAAAATTCGGAGATGCGGGCATCAAAATTTTTGAAATAATTAATGATCGCTCTCAATTAATTAACAATACTAATAAATTAATATTTACATCGACCTACATACATCTTTTACAATAAAGTTGACGTATAATAATTATTGGCATAAAAGTATAATAAAATAGTTTCATAATAAGTTTTGGTGATTTATTCATCAGGATTTGAAAATTTAATCCACAATGGAAAATGGTAAGAATGAAAGGAACGTCGCGGAAAAACAATATTGTCATAAAGAGTTCATCTTTCGCTTCCAATTTAAAAGACTTCATCAATTTAAAACGAATTACGGATCATTATACCAAATAATATGAAACACAATGCTCCGTTGGTTTCGCAGTCGCACGGCCACGGCGTATGTAACAAGATCGCTTCGTTAGGGCCGCAGATTTAAAATAAAACTGTTCGCAGTCAAAACAAAAAGAGAACTGCACAGACGGCTGACCTGTAAACTGCACCAGCGCTCGACCGATCCGCCTCAAATGAACCCTTAAATCCTCGGAGTAGGAGCCACTTTAGCGTGCCCGGGGCGGCGTCGTCCGATCTTTTTCGCCGCGCGATCCTGAAGCGTTTTATTTCAATTGTCTCCGCGGGTGAATTGCCCTATTTTGAGTGCAAATTTCGATCCCAGGCCCTGATCGACCGTCCTACATACTGCAGCATAAAGCGTCATTATGAGACACTCGAAGCGCGAACAGCCTGTAAGCTCGATGTTTCCGAACAATTAACATCACGAGAGCCCGTTTGTATTATTCAAATGTATTTCAGCATTTCAAACTTTAATGTCCGCGTTTTAACCCGGAGCTAAATAATATATTTTTTCTCTTTGCAATCGTGTATTGTTCGAACCAATCAGCGTGTTTGCTGTATGAATATTGATTATTGACTCGATTCAATGGTCATTTAAAACTGCATACAAATGAGTGAATTTCTATTTTGTGAATACATAATAATAGAATAGTTTTGTTTTAATTTGCTAAATACCAATAAGCTTTTTAATGTTTATTTCGATGATAATAATAGGTAATTAAAACAGCATTTTCATGTGACTGATGTGACTAAACAAAGCATAAACAAAGATATAATATGTTTATAATAATTATTATAATTCCTTGGTTTTTCGTAAACAAATATAATATCAATAGTTGACGATGACACCTTTAAACGAAGAATCGCAAAATATGAATGAACATCATCAAAAAAGGGTCTAAACTAAAATTAGCCTTAATGCCTTAATTGGCAATAAAATCAGCCCGTATCAAGTGGAGACTGAGCGGGCACGGATGGTGTTGACAGACGCATGATTCAGATTACCGCTCAGATTACCTTTGTGCCAGACAAAATGGCGGCATTTGTCTGCCGATCAAATTATGACACGAGCTAGGGACGAAAATCGAGAATCTGTCCTGATTCTAGATATTTTAGACTTAACAGATTTAAGGCCTGTTTCACCACTTCCTGATAAGTGACGAATAGGCTATCCACCATTTAACTTGACAGATCAAGTATGGAGAATCTGTCAAAAAAGTTGTGAATAGCCTATTCGGATCTTTATCAGGAAGTAGTGAAACAGGCCCTTAGAATACGTAGTACCTAACCCTTTTTACTTGAAATAAAGTATAGAGAATTCGTAAAAGTTTTTCCTATATAGTTTAAGTGCCGCACTCAGAGATAAATATTAATTTAGAAATTATATAAAGACTTTGACAATAAGCCCCACACATTATCTGACTAACTCTTAATTAAATTGAAATTAATTTATCATTAAATAGTGCGGCCGTTAATCATAAAAGTACTGTACATTAAAGTTAGTTTCAAAATATCTTAAGAATTTAATACTTAATATATTTTCGCAACGCGAATTTTTAGTAATCTATTATCTATAGTCTATATACTTAAGGGCCTTCCCCTACGGAGATCCCGTAATTTACCACCTATTTAGAGCCTTATAAACTCATAATTTGAAAGCTACAAAGTTATAATAAAAATACAGCAATAATCTTCAGTATATCAACATTCCTTTCCCCGTTTTAAATTTTCTATTTTTGTTTATTATACTCATGATATTAGCTTCCAAAGTAATATCAATTTATTAAAATTGAAGCATACTTTCAGCATCTCCCTAGTATTTACAAATTACGTTTATTTGAAACACACGACAATAGATAAACAATTTCATTAACTACATATTCCCCGTTTTTTTTATTAGATTAATTTTGAACTAAGATAAGTAAAAACAAAAAATCGGCCAAGTGCGAGTCGGACTCGCGCACGAAGGGTTCCGTACCGGAATTAGAGGAAAAGTAGACAAAAAATTGAGTTGAGAAAATTGTATGGGAGCCCCCTTTATATAATTTACTTTATTTTAATTTTATTATTAATAACTAAAGTACAAATATAACTAAGGATTTTGTGAAAATTTCAAGTGCCTAGCTGTTACCATTATTGATTACGAGCAAAAAAGGCCAAAAAAATCACGTTTCTTGTATGGGAGCCCCCCTTAAATATTAACTTTATTTTATTATCAGTATTTGTTGTTATAGCGGCAACAGATATACACAATCTGTGAAAGTTTCAGAAGTCTAGCTATAGCGGTTCCTGAGTTACAGCCTGGAGACACACAGACAGACGGACGGACAGACGGACAGACAACGAAGTCTTAGTAATAGGGTCCCGTTTTTACCCTTTGGGTACGGAATCCTAAAAATAGGATTTTTGTGCGATCTCGGCAACGCGTCAATTGTATGGTCAAGGTCGTTTACTCGGGGGATGGCCTTAATTCCATTTTTTCACAACCAACCGACCAACTATAAAAATTTTTTGAGCAAGCAAAATGCTGTTGCGTAAAACACAAATCCAAAACTATTACCAACTGAAACACTTTTAGATAGGGTCTTATGACCCAACTGATCTAATGTTGGTCGTAATGTTGGCCGTCCCGAAACCTCAAGAATAGCTGATGATGTGCATTATGTATTGAGCTTAAGTGGTCGGGATTACGCGGATCGGCCATTTTGTTTAACGACGTAACGTTTTATGACTCTTACTTTCTTCTTTACTCAAATATTAGCCATATATGTTAGGCAATGATATAACCTGTGAAACTGAATAGATTTTGATGAAAGGCCAGGACTTTAAGTTCTAAAAAAGGACATTGAGTAGTTTTTATCCTGAAAAAATGTACAGACCCCAAGCAATAAACTAATTTCAGTAGTACGATTTTGCAAGCGAAACATACTGTGAGTATCATTCCCGCGACCTTAGTACAATAATGTAAATTACACTGTTTATGTGATGTTACCTAAATGCACATATTCATTAAAAAATATTCAACGAGAACAGAACAAAATATCGTGAAAATCTTGAATAATTTAGTCAATTTCTCACTCATTCTAGAGCATGTCAAGCGAGCGACATGACATGAGCTGGATTCTGAATTATAAATTAACATGCTTGAGGGAATTATTTTTATACACATAAAAGTCGAAATGTCGAGTTGTACTTAATTGTGTCCTGTTTAGCAAACAGAAAACTCCGCTTATTTAATAATTGTGTTTCTGAATTTATTTATGAATAAAATGTACTTCATAATAATTGATGAAGAACATCTACACTAATCTATACTTATTAATATTATAAAGCTGAAGAGTTTGTTTGTTTGTTTGTTTGTTTAAACGCGCTAATCTCAGGAACTACTGGTCCGATTTGAAAAATTCTTTCAGTGTTAGATAGCCCATTTATCGAGGAAAGCTATAGGCTAGGCTATTGGAGCGAAGAAACAGAGGAAAATGTGGAAAATAAAATCGGCCAAGTGCGAGTCGGACTCGCGCATGAAGGGTTCCGTACCGTTATTGAGCGAAAGTTGGCAAAAAATTGTGTTTTTTGTATGGGAGCCCCCCTTAAATAGTTATTTAATTTTCATTTTATTATTAATTATTAAAGTACAAATATAATTAAGAATATTGTGAGTATTTCAAGTGCCTAGCTGCTATCATTATATTTCGTTGCTTTATTCTCGATATAAAATATAACTCGGTAGTGCTTTTTTCCCACAGGCAACATCGCACGAAAAGTACTTTTCTTATCTATAACTTTTGTAATTTTTCCGGTTCTGTATTGGCCCGTCACTAGTCAGACGAGGTGCCATCATTCTTTTTTCGTGCGCGGCAACAGACGCACACTTTCCCGGTTGCAAGCATTCAGTGATAAGATTATAACAATGCCAAAAAGAAAAGGCAAGAAGTCTTCTCGTTTTGCTGAAAGTAAGCGGCGCAGAATACGTGTTCTATCGTCAGATTCTTCGGAAGCGGACGAAAATGCAGGTTAGTTTTTCTAAATGTACCCTCGAAAATTAATATTTTTGATTTAACTTTAAAATATTTTCCTGGTGTAGCCGAGTGTTACTACCAGGGTTTTAATATGGCCGTGTGTCATTTATATTTTACGACAAAATAATTTATAGATTGGCCGTGTGTCATTTCTATAAAATAATACTGGCCAAGTGTCAAAATGTACTTATGCAATAAATACTTATCTTTATTGTTGTAGATCCGAAAACTATACCTGGCGATGAACAACAGCTCGAGGAGATACACGACGGTTTACTACCAGCGTCGCCCTCGCCGTGTGCGCCGACGCAAACGCTTATTACGTCGACTTCAGATAAAGCTTCGGATGATGGACCTTACACACCTGAGTTACCTGCGGAAATTTTATCCGCCCTTGGGGATTCGACGGACGACATCCCGGACTTCGGCGAGGATATTCATCCTAATCTAGCCGAAAGGTGGACCCCGATCCTGCGCAAAGGACTAGACGGCGACCTGAAGGCGAAGCTTATGGCGGAGTACAAAATACCCGCCAACTGCACGTTGCTCAAATCGCCCACGATAAACCCCGAAATTTCCGTTGCCATCACGGGAGCGCTGAAAGCGCGGGACAAAAAGCTGGAAACAGCACAACACCAGCTGGGTTTAGGTATCTCAGCCTTAAACAAAGCAATGACCTTGTTGCTTACCGGCGAGGACAAAATAAAGGCGATAAAAATTTTATCGGACTCATGTCGCATATTGTCTGATTTGCATCATATTCGGACGGACCACCGGGTTAGTTTACTAACTCCGAGCCTCGACAAATCTTTTCTCGAGATAGTGGAAGGAAAGGAGAGAGATCTTACTCTCTTCGGTAAAGATTTGAGCGAGAAAATAAAGACCGCCAAGGCGATCGAAAAACAAGGACTGCAGATCAAGAAGACTGTCCTAACGACAGCTACATCGTTGTCTTCGTCATCTACATCTAGAGGACGCGGTCAGGGAAACTGGCCAGCTCCTCCCCACTTCTCTTCGAACAGGAGGGGGGGCCGGGGAGGATACAGAGCGAACCCAACAGCAGCGAACCAGTACCCGCAACGCCGAGCGCCGCCGCCGCCACCGCCGTCAGTCGCTGCCGCCGCCGCCAGCCGGTACCGCAGAGCTGCGAGCCCCAAGAACAACCAACGTGCTCCTCGGCGTCACTAGTTCAGGTTCATGCTGCTCGATTACAATATTTTTATAGCTGTTGGCAGACTATTACTAATAATACTACAGTATTAAGCTGGGTACGAGAAGGTGTAACTATTCCTTTAAAAGATAATTTTATCTCACAGAATAGTGCACCTAGTAATGTATGTAATGCCTCAGATTTGAGGGACATGTCAACAGCTATTCGTAAGTTATTAGAATTAGACGCCATTTCATTGTGCGAGCCTAAAGCCGACCAATATTTTTCGAGAATATTCTTGGTGCCAAAGTCAAACGGGGAGAATCGATTTATTTTAAATTTAAAAAAATTTAATAAATTTGTTGAAAAAACACATTTTAAAATGGAAGACTATCGAACCGCTTCACGGCTAATTCCTCAAAATGGTTACTTAGCATCGATAGACTTAAAAGAGTCCTATTTACTCGTACCGGTCCATCCTGATTACCGAAAATACTTACGATTTCAATTTATTGACGAAAATTCAACAGAATTAACTTATGAATTTAAAGCACTTCCATATGGTTTGACCGTGGCACCGAGAATTTTCAGTAAAATTATTAAGGAAGCGATAAAATACCTTCGGTTGCGTGGCCATACGTCAGTTAATTATCTCGATGACACCCTGTGTATTGGTTCTGATTATAACGAATGTTATAAAAATGTTCAAGACACTGTCAAACTTTTAGAATGTTTAGGTTTTGTCATTAATTACAAAAAGAGCTCTTTACAGCCTAAACAAAATAACACATTTCTCGGTTTTGTTTTTGATACGACAAGTATGACAATGTCTTTGACACAAGAAAAACGTTCTAGAATAGCACAGTGTGAGCAAATACAAGAAACTGCCTCGTTGTTCGATTAGAGAATTTTCTCAATTTATTGGTACTCTGGTTGCAGCATGTCCGGCTGTCAAATACGGTTGGCTATACACTAAACTTTTTGAAAGAATTGAATATCTTAATTTTAAAAAGTTTAAGGACTATGAATATAAAATACAATTACCCAAACATATTCTACCAGATTTATTATGGTGGGAAAATATTATTTTTAAAACATGCACTTCTTTACATGTACCCGATTACAAATTAGAGATTTTTACCGATGCATCTCGGACAGGTTGGGGTGTATATTGCAATGGCCAACGTGCAAATGGTCGTTGGAAGCAAAATGAACTCGAATACCATATAAATTACCTAGAATTGATGGCTATTTTTATGGGCTTAAAATGTTTCGCGAAAGATCTTCGCAACTGTGCTATTCTGCTTAGAGTAGATAATTTGACAGCTATAAGCTATATAAACCGAATGGGCGGCGTCCAGTTTTTACATTTAAATCAATTGGCCAGGGACATTTGGCAGTGGTGCGAAGCTCGTGAACTTTGGTTATTTGCCTCGTACATTAACACCAAAGATAACTTCGAAGCTGATTTCGAATCAAGAAATCCAGATACTGAATTCGAATTAACTCAAACTGCATTTGAGTTTATAACGAAACAATTAGGCATACCTACAATCGATTTATTTGCTTCTCGCGCCACTGCCAAATGTCCTCAGTACGTGTCGTGGAAGCAGGACCCGGACGCTGTCGCGGTGGACGCGTTTACTATCAATTGGAACTCATATTTCTTTTATGCGTTTCCTCCTTTTCCTTTAATACTTAAGGCACTTCAAAAAGTGATTACAGATTGAGCTACTGGAATATTTGTATTTCCCTACTGGCCGGCCCAGCCATGGTTTCCGCTTATTAAAAAACTTTTAATATCGGAGGTCATAGAACTCAAAGAGCCCCTTTGTCCTGGTTTCAGGGGCCGGGTACCGCCTCCGACTTCCCTGGCTGCCGGGATTGTCTCCGGATAGCCTTCTCTCGCCGGGACGTCCCGGACTCTGCACTGGATTTATTATTATCTTCCCTGTCCAATAATACTTTACGCCAGTACGGTGTAACCTACAAATTATGGTGGGATTATTGTCATAAGAACAACATTGATTTATTTGATTCTTCTATAAAATTAGTGTTATCGTTTCTCACAGACCGATTCAATAAAAATGAATCATACGGCTCCCTAAACAATCACCGGTCAGCTCTTTCTATTTTATTAGATGTAAATATTGGTCAAAATGATTTAGTGACGAGGTTTTTTAAAGGCGTTTATAAATTACGTCCTAATAATCCTAAGTATTCATATACTTGGGATCCGCAAATCGTTCTTAATACTATCTCACAATGGTATCCAAACTCGGAACTACCCTCTAAAAAATTAGTTATGTTACTGGCCTTGTGTACTGCACATAGGGTGCAAACACTGTCCCTTATGAAGCTTTCGAATATAAAAATTTATCCTAACGAAATCAAAATAAATATAACTGACATAATCAAAACTTCAAAAGCTGGTTCCGAGCAACCCATATTACGTATCCCATACTTCAAAGAAAATCCTAAAATTTGTCCTGCAAAAACTTTAGAGGATTACATGTCTGTCACTAGAAGTATTCGACCTATGAATGTCGATTCGCTCCTAGTGACTTACAAACGTCCCCACAAAGTTCCCACTGCGCAGTCGATCAGTCGCTGGCTGAAGGACGTCCTCCGCGAGAGCGGCGTGGACGTGTCGGTGTTCAGCGCGCACAGCACGCGCCACGCCGCCACGTCCGCGGCGCGCGCCCACGGGGCCAGCCTCGACCTCATCAGGCGGGCTGCCGGGTGGACGTCTCGATCGCAGACTTTCGCTAAATTTTATAATCGCCCTCTCGCTGACGGTGGAAACTTTGCAGAGACGGTTCTACTTTCGTAATCGTTTTATCTATAATTGTGAATCAACTTGATATTATAAATGATAAATAATTGTGATTTATTTCCAATGTTAATTTATTTTACATAATATATTTTAATATTATAATCCTCTTGGATTTCATTTACCCCATATTTTAAGTCTCTAAACATCTACCGAGTTATATTTTATATCGAGAATAAAGCAACGAAATATAATTGATGATCAAACGAACTTCTTGAAGTGAAGTTCGATCGATATTATATGAGTTGCTTTATTCGAAGATATAAAAACCCATCCCTCCCTTAATTTTAGAAAATAAATTAATAAGTAGCTCTTTGTCTCTAAAGAATGATGGCACCTCGTCTGACTAGTGACGGGCCAATACAGAACCGGAAAAATTACAAAAGTTATAGATAAGAAAAGTACTTTTCGTGCGATGTTGCCTGTGGGAAAAAAGCACTACCGAGTTATATTTTATATCTTCGAATAAAGCAACTCATATAATATCGATCGAACTTCACTTCAAGAAGTTCGTTTGATCATCAATTATTGATTACGAGCAAAAAAGGCAAAAAAAATCACGTTTGTTGTATGGGAGCCCCCCTTAAATATTTATTTTATTTTGTTTTTAGTATTTGTTGTTATAGCGGCAACAGAAATACACAATCTGTGAAAATTTCAGAAGTCTAGCTATAACGGTTCTTGAGTTACAGCCTGGAGACAGACGGACAGACATCGAAGTCTCAGTAATAGGGTCCCGTTTTTACCCTTTGGGTACGGAACCCTAAAAACGGGGGAAATTATATAAAATTGCTTATTATCTTAAGAACTACTGGAGCAATTTTTATGTTTTTTGGCACACATAAAGAATAGATCACTTAAAGGGACATAGGCTATTTTTTGCGGAAAAATGTACGGTTTCCGTGAAATTCCTAAATTACGCGGGCGAAGCCGCGCGGAACGTCTAGTTTTATTCATAAATAAATTCAGAATTTTATACCCGTAGACATTTAGTGTTGTTTCAACAACAACACCCACAACAACTTCAAAACGTTTCTGAAACGAAAACTTTCTGAAACTTTTCGGAAATAAATTATGTTTGACATTTATGTGAGCAGTTATTTAAGTCAATAAATCCGCGGAAGACGGCAGGTGCTGAAAATCGATTCGCAATAATTAAGGGCGGGCGTACATTGAACCGGCTTTTTCCCCGTGAATGGGAGGCATTATACAGGCTTAATACACGGTAACATAAAAGGCGACATACTCAGGTGCTTTCCTACTTTTTCTGAACGCAATTTTGTGTAACGTGTTTTTAAACGCGCTGTAAAAACTTATAAACTCTCATCGAAACGAGACGAGATGAGACGTTAAAATGTCAAACAGAGTCACGTTATTTGACATTTAATGCATTGTCAAATCGCGCCTCGATTCTTCTCGTTTCATTGCTAAGTTACCCTTACTCCTACATAGTATTAGGTAATCTAGTATTTTAACAAAATATTTTCATCTTTATTATTTTCAATATCTCTTATATTTTTATAAGATTCTTTTAAAATTAAATATTTAATATTAAGCTCTAAAGCTTTCCTTTCTGTGTTGAGCTATAACCGGATACACCAGGGTATAAAATTCCCAACAAGTGCACTGTCATGCCATGAAATATTAATATAAAAGATATTTTCACAGAGTATATTGTGACGCTCACTTAACTCGTAAAGAAAAGAGTGGCTAGATTTGCAAGAAAATCTTAGTCACACAATTTCAATAAAACCATGTATTACTTATGTTATATTGTTTCTGTTGATAAGTTAAAGATACAACCACTACAATATAATTAATTTAAATAAAAAGTATTACAAAATATTGTTCATTAAATAAACTCAGTTTTATCAACTTTGTATTAAAATAATAATAATAAAAACTTAGCTACCCTAATCTAATACTCAATCAACCCCGTATTACAAATATTTAAGTTATTTATAAGGTTCATGGTTCATTAATTACACAGTACATTTATCAAACTTTATTCACTTGTTACTCAAGTCATTTCCAGCGTCCGTATTCGCGCGGGCGCTAATACCTATGAGAATTTGCAGTCATATGCAACTGTTACAACTAGTTTATTACTGTATTATGAAAGCAATTACGTTCAAATATGGAACTTTCGAGAACATTAGCATTTCTATAGGCGGGCTGGGTCATTGGAAAGGTCCAGGTTGCAGTACTTCGATTCTGCGGTCCAACATTACTACAGCTTCGGTGTCATTATACAAAATGGCGTTATGAAATGTCAAACTAACGTCAAACGTGTTCTGATTGGTCAAAACTTTGAAAATCAGGTATTTCACATTTGTTTGCGGTGTTTTTTTTTTTAACACGCATTGGCACACACATTCCCGGACCACCATTGCGAAGTAACCAAGTATCGACGGCGCTTGTTTGACGGATACCTATGAGAACTATTTTGCTGTATGCAATATGACTGAGCCTGGGGAAAATTGTATTGATACAACAATACAGTTTCGATTCGAAACAGTAGAATCGGGGCATTAATATCGCTACAGGTTTATTAAATATTAACGACCTCTCAGTTTATATCTCCGCAAATGGTCCGGCCTGCTCGCATGCAGCGAAAATTATGAACTTTCCGCGAAGCAAAAGCATTATTTATTTCGACTTTTATCGAATTTAATTATAAAACATTGTGTAAAATAAAAGCCGTTAATGATTTTTTAACTAGATGACGTTCCTCCTCCTCAACTCCGTTGCGCCAAAATTCGTTTATCGCGGGGAACCGTACATATTTCCAGACTTAAAGTATTCTATGTCCTTTCCCCGCGACTCAAAGTTGGGGAATGGGGATACTTTACCAAATTTCAGCAAAATCGGTCCAGCGGTTTGGGCGTGAAGAGGTAACAGACAGACTTAAGCGTTTAAATTATTATAGTATGTTAAAGCTGAAACGAAATTAATGTACTAATCGTTCATTGTTTGTTAAACAGAAAATATAAGATGGCCGCGGCGCACGCGCAGAAAAAGCGCACCTTGTTGTAATGCAGGCCGTGTGGTGCAGCGAGGCCCCATGCTGGCCATGCCAAGGAAACCGTACGTCAGATACAACACTCATATTAAACAATACAATGCATTCATCTTACAGAACGACTTATTTCGTCTCGAAGTTTTATCAGAATGTATAATTTTTCCACGGTTTTTATAAAACTATTATGCAGCTTTGTACCTTGTTCAATCCAGGCCGTTAAGAGGGCGACTAACCAAAATAAAAAATCGGCCAAGTGCGAGTTGTACTCGCGCACGAAGGGTTCCGTACCACTACAGAGCAAAAATAGGCTAAAAATTGAATTTTTTGTATGGGAACCTCAATTACTTAATTTATTTAAATTTTATAATTAATTATTAAATTACAAATACAATTAAGTATTTTGAGAACATTTCAATTGCCTATGTGTTGCCGTTATTGATTAAGAGCAAAAAATAGCAAAAAAAATCACGTTTGTTGTATGGGAGCCCCCCTTAAATATTTAATTAATTTTATTTTTAGTATTTGTTGTTATAGCGGCAACACAAATTTAGGTTTTATCAATGCCTTTTTAGATATAAAAAAATATTAAAGAAAAGACAGCAAACTTTGAAGATCCAAGCAAAAATGTGTCTAAAACTTGTGTTTTTTGTAAAAAAAAAAACTGTCGAGCATTTTTTCAGTATTCGTGTTTTCGTCTTGAGCATTTAACCTTCATATACTGAAATTACTTGTGTAAAAAATTCCGTTTTCTAGACCTTACAGATTTTGAGATCTAGGTTTACGTAAGTACGTAGTCAAATTAGGGTCAGGTGCATTATTAACTACAATATTATGGTGTATAAGGCTTAGTCCTTGGCTAATCCATACTAATTATTATAAATGCGATAGTCTGTCTGTCACCTCTTCACGCCAAAGTGGTGAACCGATTTAGCTTTTCGGTATGGGGATACTCTGAGTCCTGGGAAAGAACATAGGATACTTTTTTAACCCCCGACCAAAAAGAGGGGTGTTATAAGTTTGACGTGTCTGTCTGTCGGTCTGTCTGTCTGTCTGTCCGTCTGTCTGTTTGTCTGTCTGTCCGTCTGTCTGTTTGTCTGTCTGTCTGTCTGTCTGTGGCATCGTAGCATCCAAACGGGTGGACCGATTTTGATCTAGTTTTTTTTGTTTGAAAGCTGACATGTCCGAGAGTGTTCTTAGCTATATAGTTCATCATCATCAGCCTGCTCATTGCTGAAATATCAGGGTTTATCTGGTTCGTGATAGGCCGATTAGCAACTTGCAGTCGTTTGATGGGTTTTATATTTTGCATTCTGGTTCGTGACCCTGGTGCTGCAGCATCACCATTCTACATACAACGATACGTAATAACTGGGTAACAATATTTAAAAGGTGTAAAAGCTACAAAAATACATTTAGAGTGGGTTGCACCAACTTACTTTAACTATAACTTTAACTAGTTATAACAAAATGTCAAATGAACTGTCAAATCTCTGGTTAAAGTCAATAATGGACGCCATATTTGATGATAACCTTAACCTTAACTATAACAGCTTACAACACCTCTGGTGCAGCCCACCCTAAAATAAGTACTAATCTAATATAAGTATTTCATTTGTTAAATTAAATTTTCAAAATAGGCTCATTAAACAAAACCGTATTTTGGTACATATGCTCATCGTCCCTGTGGCGCAGAGGATAGCGCGTTGGACTTCTAATCCAAAGGTCGTGGGTTCGATCCCCACCAGGGATGCACGATTCGTTTTGGTGATAAGAGCTAAATATATCATACACAATACTTGTATAGGTCTACCAGAATCTGATGGCAATTTTTTTTCAAAAAATATCCTTGATCATTGGATAAATTTTTATATTTGCATGTTTAACACACAGAATCAGCCGCTATAAGAAAAGGATCAAAATGTTTTATTCCAATTACCCCGGTATTGCTAGAGTCAATTTATTTTCTCACTTTTTGCCATCAGATTCTGGTATACCTATAATATTTTAATGCTTATTACATACTAAAATGGATTTGACTATTTTAGATTTATCAATAATATCAAATAAAGTGACTCTACTTTCAGCTCATAATGAAATAATTCTGCTTTTTAAATTTTAGTAACTACGAATACAATCATTAACATAATATTTTACCGAAGCACAGTTAAAATAATAAATGTGAAAATAGAATTCGTGACTTTTAAATAAAAGTTCAGTTGCAAACGGAAAACATTTCAGAACCTTCGTTAGGGACTGTCACAAGTGAAATATGTCAAGGGCTAAGTCAAAGGGTGTAGGTACTGTAAAAAACGTAGATGTTTACATAGTACTAGATATGGCATTTGAAGCAGGAATAAGGCCCTATTTTGGAGTTTAGGGCATTTTGACGTACGTTAAGGTACGTTTAAGGTATATTGACAGCTACTTTGAGTTACTTTGAGACTTTCGTAATTATTTCAGTTACTATACACAACACCTAGTTATATTAAAATATGTAATTATAAAAGTCACTATTCAACTATATTATGATAATAATGGGTGTGTTCTGTAAATGTATTAGTATAAAGACAAGTTCAACATGACTAAATTAAACCAACTAAACATCAAAAGACACTGCCCAGGAAACTGTTTTAAATATTTTAGGAACACGCATTTTTCGAAATATTTTCCCGTCAAATATATACTTATTACCATATCCAGAGTTTTAAGATCTTTGGTATAAACCGCATTCAGAGTTCCCTCACAGGTGTTTCATAAAGTTATGAATAACAAAGTAAAGGTCGCAGATCGCAGAGTTATGTTACTTCGTCTCTTCTTTATAATTTAAGTATTTATTCAGAAAAAAGTGGGCCTTCATCTTTATTAAAATTTTATACATTTTTATATTCGTAAATCGTAATATAAAGTGTTTAAATATAACCGCGTTTGAGTAGAAAAGTCTTTAGTTGTTGTAAGGAAAATATTATTTGATTGCAGAAAAGTTGACTATAGAATTTAAATTTTAAAACATTCAAAGAGCAGAAATTATTAATGATTTAGCCAAATATTAAAAATTAATATACCTTAATAACCTTAATAACACTTGAAAATTCCGTAGTCCAAGCCTAGCCTTGGGGCCTGATCACACCTACCGAGTAGAGCGACTCTACTCGGTAGATGTAAAAGTCTACTCTGGGTTATTTTGAATATGAAATTTGAAGGTCAAAAGTGAACATGATAAACAAAATAACTCTGTTACACAATCCCATTGTCCAACAGTTATCAATATTAATGTGAGCCCAACTGATGTGCCAAGTTCTAATTGAATGATAATCGAACTCCATACTCAATAGGTGACACATTATTGATCATTTCCTACCGTGCTTACGTCACCGTGCCAGCTACTGGCAAGCCCCGCTTATCTTGCTAGTTACTTTGTAGGTTAATGTTAAAGTAAAGTTCAATTCGATATCTGATAATGTATCAAAATAGTATGCAGATAGTCTAGAATTTAAAACACCTTAATAGTTTTTGAAAGTAAGTGTCGTCTTTCTTTTAAAACTGTAATAATATTATCTTTCTTTTGCGCAATTAATTGTTGAAGTAATAAAAAATATTATTTATGCTATGTTGACATAACAAATCTGACATCAGTACCAACACAAATTGATTCAAAATCATTTAAGAAACCCTAGAAAATCTTCAAAGTACAGGCACATCAAGTACTGGCAAGCCACACCTGGGTCTTCGTATTAGCATGTTAATCACAAACATCTACATCTCCTAATACGATCGAATTATGCAAATCATAACGACGGCAAAAATGGCGTCCATTGTTGTCCGACTTGACAGATGTCACGCGCCGCCGACTTCTCGCCATATTTTTTGCGATGTAATTTTAATACATCCTTGATATGTGCATCAGATAGTATTGATGCTAGCATATTACGTAATGTATCATTACAGCTTATGTCATGGTCTAAACGAGGCCTTACGTTTTTGGGGTGCGCCTTAACTAGTAGACATAAGGTCATCCGTTCTTTGTAAATGTGCCTATTTAATTTTAAATTTTTAACTTTATTGAAATTTACATTTGCAGGACAATAAAACAATCAGATAATCAGTAATCTTACATTTTACGCCGCATTGTAGAGTCTACTAATTTTCGATCAGTTCACAAATGCATCTAACTTGACTAAAGAAGTTTTCTCTTAAAAAATATATAACGCATCCATACTAACTAATGTTACTAATGCGAAAGTGTGTCTGTCTGTCTCTTTGTCTGACTGTCTGTATGTTATCTCTTGACTCTTCACGCCCAAGCCTCTGAGCCGATTGTCCTGAAACTATTTGTGGAGATAGGATACTTTTTATCCTGGAAAAATATACGGTTCCCTTGCGATAAATGAATTTTGGCGCAGCGGATTTGCAGGCGTCATCTAGGATTATTATAAAATAGAGATTAGGTTGTACGTTATAACTAAAGTAACAAATTACTGGCACTTGATTAGTTATGTATAGCATTATGCTATTAATCACCAACATGACGGCAAAAACTACAGTATCGACGTTAAGTATAAGCCTGATATGATACTCTCGATAAAATACTGTATTAATGTAGGCTAGTGGTTGCTTCAATTTAGTAGCTTATAGTTATTACGATTTTGTGTTAAGACGGGCTCCCAAAATCATCTAAACACACTAGCCCCGCCTACGCACCCCGCTATCCTCCAATCATGATACAATGATTCCATGAATCGTGCCCGCGTGAATTGTATTCTGCGCTGCAGCTAATAGTAAACAATATCGCGTAACAACGGTCCGGCGCGGCGCATTATAGCACGAAAGTAAAGTTCGCTAGTCCCAAAAATGTTTTTGATGATTACTTAAAAATTAAATACAATACTAATATTTCCTTTAGCTATTATTTTATAAAGTGTGTTATTGTAGTAGTGCAAATTATTTAATGATATTAACTCAATAAGTGTAACAGATATTTGTTGAAAAGCCCAGAAATATTCATAATTTCGAAAAATAAAACTATCGAGTCAAAATAAGTGAATCGTGTTTTTGGCTAACCAAATATGAGATAAATATACAATGATTAAATAAATCTCAATTTCATTTAAGTCAATCGTCTTCCGGGATCGTAATACCTATAGAAAACACAGCAAAATTTGACAGCCCGGTTTTAACGACTAAGGCTGCGTTTCCACCAGAGATGTGTTGCGAGGAATGTGTTTTTGAGAACCAAATTCGCTTCATTGACGTGAGCTTGCCATGACCTTACACATTCCTCGCAACACATCTCTGGTGGAAACGCAACCTAAGGGGGCAAAACATTAAGATTTAAATTGGTTTTGTATGGTTTTTTGAATAAAGCTTATCTATTCATTCGCGCTTATGATTAGTGAACGTCAAAATGTATTAACCAAGAAGGAAAAAATTATAACTCTATTGGTACCTACCTAAAAATGCCCAAAGGTCATACAAATACAAAGTTAGACGCTTTAATATACAAAATCGGAAATGACTGGAAATGGAAACCTGCAACAATAATTTAAGTTACCATTTTGGCTTCAGCCTTCCTCGATAATACGTCATAGTTTTCCTAAACTAAGGCTTTGTTTCAACGGGAATCTAGGTTTAGCACCGAATATGCTGCAACGCAGTAAAATTCATTGTATTGAGTTATTGACAGTTTACTGCTTACTGCAGGCAAACCATAGAAATGGCACATCGACTGTCGAGGCATAAAGCACGTCAAACGGCCCCACTTTATAGTTATTTGGGACCATTTTGTTGAGGAACATATTGATGATGTTGCAATTACCTAACTTAACCTTTAAGAAGAGTGCGTATTTCCTCTTAAAAGGCCGGCAACTCACTCGCTTTCGATGTTGCGAGTGTCCATGGGCGACGGCAGTTGCTTTCGATTAGCCTTAGGTGACCCGTTTGCTCCTTTGCTCCCTAATTTTATAAAAAATATATTATGTAGAACTTTCCTAATATTTATTTTTCATGAAGAATCAAGAGCATATCTTTGAATCGAGGCATTGACTCACGATCGTGCCTGCTTTTACTTCGCATATTAAACGCATACTTCTCCGAAAGCGCCTCATTATTTGAACACATCTCATACGCGGGTTGGCATGTTTACAGTACTCACACATCCACTGCTAAACGTGATATTTATATTAAAAATTTACAATAGCCGCTGCTATGCAATGGAAATACCATATAATAAATGCCATGAAAGTTTCCAAAGCGCGATAAGTTCTAACTTCTAGAAAAAGCTTTATTCATCACACTTATTACCCTCATAATTTCACACTAATATTATGTAGTTGGTAAATGAGTGGGCAGAGCCGCGAGCAAAAGTGAATACTAATAGACAAATAATTAATATGTACATATTTTAATTGAAATAAATAAAATAAATATTTGCACACTAAACTTTCTGCCCTCATTTTCGCAGCTCTATACAGAATAAAGTGAGAAAAAGACGTAATAAAACATGAAATAGCTCATATGAAGGGTAAGGAACTTCCCACCCACCAGCACGCCCGAGGCCACAAATGCACCTTTGCCTTCCGTACGATTCGCCGCAGCTGCGGTCAACTTGAAATATGCGTGTGCGCAACCAATTATAATATTACAGTCAGCTCAATATTAAGTGCATATTTCTTAGTTCTAAAATAGCCCGATGATGAATGGGGAATATTACGCAAAGGTCGGACATACAGTAAATAATAATCCCACCAAAATCCGACATGTTGCACGATGCACATGTCATGTCATTGTCATGAAACATTGTCAAATGTCGAATAAAACTTTTGTTTACTGTCTATGCTGGTGCTGCCTCTAGCGTGAAAATATTGCAGTTAAATTTACTATTAGAATAAATTGGCAGTAATAATATTATTTCACAAACGCCAACAAAACGATCTAAATAGATTTTGATGTGTTCTAAATATAAAAAAAATAAAACAGTATGTTTTATAGGTCACATTATATTATATCGGTCCCTTCCCGAGTTCAACGTGTTTATTATTTATTATTATATATCATCCGCTCTAATTCATATTTAGATATAACGCAACCTTAACATATTAACCTCCTCTGACTGTCGCTAGTCAGACTATCTTCGTTTTATAAAAACTGAAAGTTTTTCTGGGATAAAAAGTATTCTATGTGCTTTTCTGGGATTCTAAGTATCTCCATACCCAGCAAAATCGGTTCAGCGGTTTGGGCGTGAAGAGGTAACAGACAGACAGACACACTTTCGCATTTATAATATTAGTATGGATAGTAAAAGGCACAGTATTCTGTAATAGGTCCGTATTCTGCTCAGTTCTCAGAACGCGATAGTGTTTCCTGCCGAAGCAATTACATGATGAAGAGACTTTTTGTCGCCGGGAGGGCTATTAAGTGGGAATAGCGATCGATATCTAATCGTGTCAGTATGCTACTGGTTTTCATCAGTAAGTAATACCACAAACAGTAGAATTAAAGTGGAACAAAAAATTTCCAGTCAAGAATGTGACAGCTACGAAGACAGCCCTGATTTTTTATCTTCTCTTTTGTATTATTATATTTTGTATTCCAAAATAGACCGGCAAGTGAGGCAACGCAGTCTTATAATGTGTTGTGAGTGTCCATAAGCAACAGTAGCTGCTTTTCATCAGGTGACACTTTATTTAAATTTGTAATATTTTAAATTTTATTACTTTATTCACATGAATAATATATTATCACATTATAAGATGATTATAGCTGTTCATCGAGTGTAAAGAGCGATCATAGTCCGGGAGCCCGGGGCCGGATCGATTGGCGAAGTTAATTCGGGTCATTGGGTCGTTCTTGTCCATATCAGGTCCTTTAATTGCCTTTAATTGAAAACGCTTTTTCTCGCTCCCGTTTATTGAATCTTGAAAGGTATTTTAAGAGCTGGGGTCTGAGTTAAATCTTTCGTTTTTTGTTAAAACGTAATTGTTTGAATACAAGTTCTGTCATGAAAATTATAAAGAAGATATTTCAATAAATTTTTTTTTTTTTTTTTTGCTTATTATAAATTCAAAATAACAGCAAGAAAGTAAAGTAGTAGTCATATATGAATTACGTTAAATGAATAAAAAAGTAAAGGGTCATTGTTCAATAAAATAAGTTAATTAATTCGAGCCACAGTACATGTTGTGATTAAATAGCAAACGTGACGGTCAACACCGACTTTTACTTTAAGAATAGCAAGAACACGTAAGGAAAAGCGACAAGAAAAAAGTAGAAAACATCTGCATTTGAAAACACCTTTATCTTACAACAGAAACTAATTATCGATTTTATTAGTCGCGGAGCCGGCGCCGTCAAACGGAACGCAAAACGACCACAAAACCACGCGATTTACATACCGTCCGTTCGCAGTTATTTTACCTGCTAAAAGACTTTTATGTCCATGACATAAATATCACTTTCGAACCAAGGACTCGGGACAGACATTCCGCGCAAGGAACGCGGCGATGGGCCATGATAAAGGTGTAGACTGGCCACACCGGCTAAATATAGGAGCTGTCCTTGAGTTGCACTTGACAAAATATACGTGAAATTGCGCAGGCTGTTGAACCTTACTAAAAACTTTACTGCATCGAAGACGGAAAATAAACGAAAAAAATTGCGGAGACGATTTAGTTATTTGCTCTTTGGCTATAAAGCAGGTCTTTAAATTGAATTATTATTTGCATAATTTAATATAACAATATGCAAACAAAAAAAAATATTAATTGCAAATTAATAAACAAAAAGCTACATTAATAACAAATAATATACTCTAATTTTGCCGCATCAAAAACTTTTCTCTCCTACCCCTTTTATTGACATTGAAACTTGAAAATGTATCTTTTATCAAAATCGGTATAGCGGTGAAAGCGTGAAGCGGCTACAAACAAATACATTTTCGCATTTATGATATTGGAATGCATAGCATGGACCAAATATATAAAAAAACATTCCTTGAGAACATAGAATCGTGGAGTCTGTAGCGGTATGAAATATGTGAACAGGGTCGTTTTAATTCAAAGGATGAGCCGCAAGAAATAAATCGCCAACAGATAATACCTGGCGATAATTCTCGCCTGCAGCCTGGGCCCGTACCACCAAACCGTTTTGAGACTTAAACAATCGAACGAGAATGCCGCGTCCTGCTCTAACAAACGTGAAACGACGTTGTTAGAGCAGGACGCGGCATTCTCGTTCGATTATTTTAGTCTCAAAACGGTTTCGTGGTAGGCCTACTGCACCGACAACGACCATTCAGGACTTTCAGGAGCGACTAGCTAACAAATAAATATTGTGCACGGCTTAGAAATAAACAATGAATTTTTTACTTAATTTCAAAGATTAATTTTTGAGGTATTTGGGTTATTTTTTTTCTTGGTTTAAGTTTTTAAAAAGTTTGAGACAATGGCGCTGATAACTGATTATAATTACTATTAGTATAAATATTTGTTCCTAAAACGCACAGAACAATCTATCTGTCGTAATAAATAACCTAATACCAGAATTTAAAATTGTTCCTACTTATGCAGTGCTTTTTTCGTTATAAAACGACTACGAGCTCTTAGACTAGGTCTCACTAAGTTCAGACATCTTATTATTCTGAAAATTACACTCCAAAGTACTTTAAACACAAGCCACTTACTAATGTATATTCATTATACTCAAGGGTCACTTTGGAATCAAATTAAAACTGCATTCATACGTCCTTTTAAATGTGGAAGTGTTTTCTTTGAGCGTCGCTATTAGAAAGATTGAAAGAAGGCTGTATAAAGGTAAGGAGTCACGACTGAAAAGGTTGACCCCACAAACGGCTAGTTGACTGCAATTCTAGCTTTAGCTTGTACTGAGCAAAACGAAAAAATCTAGCTGTCTGAAAAGAGAGACAAAAACACTCTTACTTTTAGGATTGCTATGGTTTTATTTTATTTATCGTATGAGAGATATATATTAGGCAGATAACAAGGTACTCAGTCAAATTGCAATTGCTAGTTTCGACAGTGTAGTTAGCAATAAAAAATGTATGTGATTTGATATAAGGGTCAATTCAGACCGCAACGCGACGCGTAGATGCATTTCTAAAGTACTGAATGGACAGATTTCAATTGCGTGAGACGTCTTGCAAATCTGTCAAATGCATACAAATTTAGAAATGCATCTACGCGTCGTGTTGAAGTCTGAATTGACCTTTACGCGTCGCTAAGTGACATTAGACATGGCCATTGCAATGATCCAATCTACGAATAATAAAAACTAAGGAAGAGTAAGTAGTAAGAACTGTGTCAAAAAAATTGTCCACGAGCCTACAAAATGTGACCCGAATACATGCATACTTTATGCATGTATTCGGTACACAATTTTGTGTAAATATAGAAGTGACAATTAGTATCAACGGCTTTATGACGTAAATTTGAGTGTTAGTTTCGTTGCTATTGCCACATTTTAGTGTGCGAAAAGGAACCAAATTCAAAACGGTTGAAGTATGGGAGTTACGTTTCCTTAGTTTTTATTATTCGAAGGATCCAATCCTATACCGTTTTGTAGAAACTTTGTTGTCCAAGGCTCGATTTATATGCGTTCGCCCGAACGCGCGGTTTGACGGCTACACCGCGAGATCACCAGCAATAGGGATGATGACAAGGTCAAAAAAGATTTTTTAAATAAAATAAAGATATAACGATAAAAAATAACTATTTCCAAAATTTCAGCTTAATAACTTTTATATTTTTTTGTTATGAGCCTTCAAAGTTAGATAGATAAGTCGAATTTTTTTTACATAAATTAACTAAATATTTATTTACCACTTTCATAAACGCAATATTTAATATACCTATCGAAAAAAGTTCTCCCCCGATGCGTACAAACTACAAAAGAGTGACGTCATAATTTCGTAGCACTTTGTATGGAGCATTTCGGGAAGGTCTATGTTATTAGATTTTTGAATTGTGATATCTTGGAAAGTTTTTAAGCTAACAGAGTAATTCTTTCACCGATGTTTCTACTTTTGAATGGCCCTTTAATTACCAAGAAGAAAAAAAAAATCATCATTTATTTATATGCATATTGTATGTAAATAACAGCGTGACCGCGCCGCTTTTTAAATAAATCGTTACATACTATTTGCTTGTGATCACGCGGTGTAGCGGCCAAAACGCAAGTTCGCGCGAACGCATATTAATCTAGCCTAAGTTCCTTTAGAATAATAAAATTGTCACATTTAATTTAACCAATTAGTCCAATTAATGTTATGAAACGTAGAAACTGATTAAAGAGTGTAGCAAAACGCGACTTGGATTGAGTCCATCCGCGGGGTCTTTGCACCGCCGACCGCGTGGGCGCTCACTCTGTCGGATCGGCCCGCAGCCCGCAGCCCGCTGCAAGCTGTCTTCAACAATGCAATTATTTTCTGTACATCTTGTACCTTACGTAATGTGGCCTATGAATCAATATGTTTTAATGTCTCACTCAAGGATATTAATGATTACTTTACCTTAATAATAATTAAATTAAAGTAATCATAAAATGTCTCTGAGTCCGCAGCCGTTACTCAAGTTGCTTTTAATAATCAACAATAAGCACTTGACAGTTCATACGGAGCTTTCATACAAAGCTTTTGTTAAGGGTGTGTTCCTAAGCTCTATGCAGTATACTCGCTAATCGAATCTTTTTATATCGAACTGCATATCCTGTAACAGTTTTGGAACACACTCTTACTGCGCAATAGACCCTTAAAATGTTATTTCTAAATATAGACACCCAATCTCTTAAAAATCCGATATGACGGTGTAAAATTCGCACGTACGGCCCTATATGAAGTTAATACGGTCTTTTATATGCAAGTAGGCGGCCATATCTGCAAATCCGCATAT
Organism: Cyaniris semiargus; assembly: GCA_905187585.1. Lineage (NCBI taxonomy): Eukaryota > Metazoa > Arthropoda > Insecta > Lepidoptera > Lycaenidae > Cyaniris > Cyaniris semiargus. Next base: position 5,266,163 of record LR994554.1, on the reverse strand, counting down.
CGACGAGCCGCAGCCGCAAATGTATAATATTCTTAAAATATATTAACCCCTGCGCAACCAAAAGGAAGAGTAATGATTTTAGAAGAGTAATGAAGTAATTTTATGTTTATGTTCCTTCGTAGCTCTGAACTTCTGGTCCGATTTTAACTAATGAAGTGTCAATAGATTATTATGCCATTGGAACAAACAATTTTTTTCTTTGTATTTTTACGTAATCTTATTACTTGTTTTCTAGATGTTGTTCGCAACTTAGTTGCGATGAAATCCGTTTATTGAACGGGTACATCAATAATTTTGCGTGACAAAATCGGAAATCAAAGTATCGCCATACAAAATTTCATAAAAATCGAATCAGTGGTTGATAACGACTGTAGAGATGTGGACTGTATGTACGAAAACGAGGATAACTGTAACTACTAAATGATACACCATGTGAAGCGACAACTATAATCTTCCGAGATAGACTCCCGTAAATACATCAAAAAATATAAATTGTCAATACGAAAAAATGTGACATAGAAAAGTAAATAATATATAAAAACAGTAAAAAAGTGGTCTGTCCAGCCAGTCGCCAACAGTGGTTTAGGCGTGAAGACAAAAAAGGACACACAGACATGCGCACTTTCGCATTTATAATATTAGCATGAAAGTTCGCCGTGTGGTCAACTGGTTATCTTCGTACATAATATTAAACCTCTACAAACCCTGAAATTCCTTGATGATATTTACCACTTGGCTACCTCTCCAGCTCTGAACATACCTGAAACAATGATTACTTTATTATTATTAGAGCAATTATAACATTTTATTCGGTTAGTCTAGCTATCCCCTGGCAGTAAATTTAAGAGGAAAATAATAATTGGACAGCTTTATGTAAGAACAGATTAAGCGACACTTGAGAGAATTCGAGAAAATAAGGTTCAAAGATTTTAAACTTAAAATTGTCGCTGTGAGCTCATTATTTATGTTACGTGTATGATTTTTTTACTGTAAATTAAGATGTATATTATAAAGTTTAGATTAATTTAGAATATATTACAGTGTAGAATATACTTTAAAAGATATAGCCATTTTTCCGCTTAATTCGTTAATGTTTTATAGCTATATTCAGATAAATTAAATTTGTCAACGTACTATACGACATTATCGTAGTTTGATTCTTTAATACGATTTGTTTTGGGTGAAACAAAGTGCAATATAAGATTAAATCCAAATATTTTAATGCAAAAATTATACAGTTTTTCTAAGATGACTAAAAAAACTATTCAAATTTATGTACTTAATCATTAACGACATACAATATATGTCGTTAATGATTAAGTACATAAATTTGAATAGTTTTTTTAGTAAAATACCTCAAAATAACATAATTGTCTCGCTATCCTTTATGAAACTAATATAAATGCGAAAGTGTGTCTGTCTGTCTGTCTCTTACCTCTTCACGCCCAAACCGCTGAACCGATTTTGCTGTTTGGTATGGAGATACTTTGAGTCCTGGGAAAGGACGTAGGAAATTTTTGTCCCAGAAAAATGTACGGTTCCCGCACGATAAACGAATTTTGGCGTCTTGTAATAAACTAAAATGACACTTTTTCAACATAAAAAAAAAAACAAAAAACTGTGACCAATTTTTGTTTTTCTAATCTTCATCTTCTATATTAAAATCTGATGCTATTTAAGGCGGTTAGTTCGTTATTGTGTTTTGAATAAATTGAAACGGATTATCTACAACTTTTGTGGATATAATTCGTTTATGCATTTTAAATTCATGTTTGTGTATTTTGTAACAGTAACTTAGGCGCATAATTCTTTAATACGCAACTAAATCGTGCAAAACTTCTAACAAATTTTGACATGTCGCTTAATTGACCCCTTATTATAAGGCACTAGGATTGACTATTAAACACAAAATTAGCTGAATACATAGTTAATAATGCCTGGGATCGATCTGCATTAATTACTCATTTTTTTCAATTTTGTCGCTTGATTCGTTCTTACATAACGCAGTCCAATTATCAGATAGAAGCGAGCGAAATATGTAATAAAGTCTTTTTTCTAAGCACTTTTTAACCTATGTTCGGTTGTGGATATTTTAAGTTAAAATCTTGAAGTCGACCATAACATTAAGAGATGCTTTCCCATCATATCAACATAATGTAAAATGCTTACGATATAAAACCCACGCAAACAGAGCGTCTTGAGAGTGGACAATTTAGTAACACAAGTGACAATATGAGCGACAATATGTAAAGTAAATTGTCTACATGTATTGAACTCTGGCCCACAGAGCTGTGAAAACGATCACCATCAAGTTAAAAGGGTCAGATCATACTAGGGCAGAATAGAGCGTAAAAAATCTGTATTTATGACGTATTTATGTATTCTGAATAATAAGCATTCCTCCGTCTGTGTCGATTACCGATTTTACAAAAATAATAATGTCCTTTACGCGTTCTTTACACAAAAGGAAATATGCTATGGCTTAATTTAAAATTTAAGTATCTGGCTATTTAACCAAGATACTTTCGGAAATTTCTTTGTCGAAGTTATGGAAGGATTTCATAAGTCACATTTCATTGACGATAAAAAAATGAAGGCTTAACGGTTCAACCATGCGCTAGTATGAATTGCCCCTAAGAGCTAGTTATATACGAGCTGGTTAAAGTATCACAAGTCCATTAGAAGATATAATATGAGCAGTTTTTGTGGCTATCATCGTTAGTTTAAGCACGCAATAACCCATAATAAACTCATTTATGTCGCTTACATTAAGTTACATCAACTCAACTGGCGCGGGCGCCTAGATTTCGCTTTTATTCATAATACTTAAATTTAAGTTTAGGTTTAAAGGTTCTTTATTTCTCGAAATGTTACAGAAATCACTTACGAGAAATACATTTTGTGACTTAAATTTAATTATTACTTAAAATCTATGTGATAAAATATATTTCTCCTGTAATATTCGTAGAATCAGAACTCGACTAACGTTGGTTTGAAATTTTAACGAAGCTGTATGTCGAATCAAAATAGCATAATCAGAATTATTAATTTTAATTAATTTTAATGGATAGGAGTACTTCCTAAATCCTATCTTCTCTGATTAATTTCGTCGGAGTACATAGCGTTTCCCTAGTAAATAGATCTCCGTAGCATGTCGAGTCCAGAGTCCACACCACACTGACGAACACTACATTTGACCTAAATGTTGTTCTGTAGAAATCATAATGTAATTTATATTCAGCCATGAGTATTCATAACGACGAAGATTTCAATGGAATAATAAATATGGTTCAACTACGAAGAGTTCAGTATTTTGATATATTATATTAATTAATATGATGTTTTTGTCTCGTCTCGTCGTTCAGAGCTTAAACTATAGACAATAGACATTTATTATTAGATCGCGAATTTTAATAAATTGTATTAACCCTGCAATTTCTGTTTTGTAAAGTTAATTTAAGAGTACTTTTAGTAACAATAGTAGAGGTATATAATGCCTAATAATAATCAATGAAATCGTTAGAAAATTCACTTGATAAACAAGAACAAAACGTTGTGTAGTAATGTAGTTGAAAACACGGTGCGAATATTTTTAGTAAGGTATTATGCAAGCAAATGGTGAGTACTATTCCCTTTGCTTGCATAATAAACTACCGTAATTTTGTGTTACAAATATCGCCAACAAACTGATATGCAGTTTGGCGGTTTTTAGAATAAGGAAACAATTTTGTAAAATACTTGAATAAATACATAAAAAAAAACATAAAGGACATCATTTCAGATAACAATTTCCATACACATAATTGCTTCTTGCTCCACAATACTGAAACGTAATATATTTTCCTTTCCACACTAGAGTCAGGAAACTGTAAAGGCATGAAGTGTAGAGCTCTCGTGCAATTCATACACGTAAATTAAACAAATAATTGCACATAAACGTGTATTTAGGTTAGCTCGTTTTGTGTGTGCATGTGTCAAGTGTGTGTGTGTGTGTGTATGTGTGTGTGTGTGTGTGTGTGTGTATGTGCGGTCTCATTAGCTTAGTGTTGCGAAGTCCACAGCTCGCTGAAATAAATTAACGTGTTCTAAACGTTTCATTCAAACGCACGTGTTCGGTGCTTTACATACAGGGTGCAATTAAACCTTCCTGCCAAATTTTGATATATTTATCCTTGTTAAAAATAAAAATACACGTATTTTTTCTTTTATAATCACTCAGTACTAAAATTTTGAGAAATAGCTTCCGAAAGTTATCCTAAAAAACACTACAATTAATGGACACGACGCGTCGGCCGCGCGTGACGTGTACCCGCGCGCGCGCCTTACCCCGCGTCACCCCCGGTCATTCCCCCGCGCCGCGAGTGACCGTTCTGCAACGATTTTAAATGGGATAAAATATGTCATTGAAAAAAAAATAACACCCATTTTTTTTGGTTAAATGGACTCTCTTAATGATGCTTAAGCCCTGGAAAAAATTTGGCAGGAAGGTTTAATTGCACCCTGTATGTTTTATGTAGATAGGACTGTCTAAAGATATTATACTAGCATGTACTATAATAATAATAGTTAATTAATACATATATTTATTAAGTAGATGTGACCCGCAACCTAGTAAGAGCCGAAATTCGCTGAAGATATTTTGCAATAAAAACTGTCGTATGTCCTATATTAATAATTAAAAATTGTTTATCTCCTAATTGTGTTAATACTATAACTTCGTATTTAATGACTTACTTATTACCATTATTTTCCCTTTTAAACTGCGCGGTACATTTTCAAACTTTTAGCGGTCTCCAAACTTGTAGTAAATAAATTATAAAGTTTTGAATACTTTAGGCCCCTTGTTTCCTCTCTCTGGGGCCCGTTTGTACAGCCTTTGATCTGCTTAATTACTTCGTCATTATAATGCCAGTAATGTCTTTATTATTGACACAACTTTAACGGCCGCACTCGGAGATGTTCAATGATTACTTTAATTTGATGAAGATTTTGACATAAGCTCCGTATATTTGATGTCAAACTCTTCATCTATATATTAATATGCGAGCGAAAAACGTTGGAACCCTTTTTACGAAAAATGCGGAAATGTAGGAGCATGAAATTTCGCACAGTTGTAGTTTATATAGAGAAGGAGTGCATCGAGCTAATATTGTTTTAAAATTATGCCTTTATCATACATTATTTTAATAAATAAAACATTACACACACTACAACACACACACTAGGAGATTTTGATTGACAAGCCTATACACAAGAATTGTACTCTTTTATTTATGGTTGAAGTCTGTTTTCAAATTGAAAATAGATTTAGTTTTTTTATTGAATCTTAAATACTGTTAAACAATTATTACACGGCCAGTATAATATGACTAGTATTTTACGCGGGCGTAACCACCGGCAAAAACTAGTTGTTCCTAAAGAGCTATGAAAATAGTTTTATATTAAAAATTCTAAGGTGTTTTAATTTGGAAATTTGTTTAAAAAATAGTATACCGATAATTTTATCATAAAAGCCGTCATCAGTTCCTTCGTACATATTTTATGTCACATCAAACGACTAAAAACAATAATATATCCTTTATAAGTTATATCAACGGTTTTTAAAAACTATCTCGACGTTGTCGCATATATTTTAAGTGCCGGTCAAGCGGCATATTTAGGCCGGGCGAATTCAAAAAGCATATTTAAACTGCTATTTAAATGGTAGTAAAAGCCAAAATGAACCGGAAAATTGCCTGTCGATCGCTGCGCTTGTCAACTGCAGTCGCTTAGCAATTTAGGGTATAAATTGTAATAAATTAATATCAAGTATAATTTTTATACTGATATTTTAAACAAAGAAAATTGTTACGCTGAGCAAGGATTTATAAGAACTGTGAAAATTATAGAGAAAAGTCAGACTTTACACTCTGTCTTTGAGACTTGGTGGGAGGTAGATACAATTATTGCGATTTTTTTCATCTGTCATTACATGTATAAATAACCTTAATGATAAAAACAGTTACACAATGGATACCCAAAACTATGTTTTGTCTTATTATCGATTGACAGACTGATAAGGACAAAGTATTTGTTGCTTACTAGTAAACGAGTAGGTAAGTGCGACGAATCTTTAGTTCCAATTTTAATAGTCACACACAAAATAGCGCAAAAGAAAAGCAACTCCACAGAAACCACTCTATTATGTGATCAATTAAAACACTCTTCACGTGCGCTGGCATGGCTGGCAGCCTCCGGAAAGGTCAGGCTGGAGTGTCAGTAGTGAAGTGATAGTTATTTCATAGGGAAATTCAGGTCGAGAGAATTATTTCTGTTTGCAGTCGACGGCTCTCGGTCGTATTGTTGGAGTTGTGTTAGAGTTTCAAACTGTGCCTTTTACGCTTATTCAAGTACCCTCATTGGATATACGTTATTTTGGTTTTATCTTTGTAATATAAGTATATTAGATGTATAAATAGAAATTGCATGTCGAGTCAAATCGACCAAATGCTTTTTCAAAAACCCAACGAAATCCAAAGAAAATTGCCACTTAATTAAGTTTTCTGTACTTATATTTTGAAGTCGTAAAAATCAAATGTATTAACAATAAAATATATTAACATTTCCATTTATTTTATTGACATACCATAAAAGTAACAAGCTATAAAATTAACATTTCTGACATTTATCTGGTGATAAAAAAAGTTATTAATAAATCAATAGGAAATTCTACTACAACGTTCCCACTATTCCCTGCGAGTGGAATACAAAAATTAATCAATTAAAAAACAATCCAGCCAAGTGGTCGATTGCGGCGCTCAGCACCAAACCAAAATGGGTTTGTTTGGTTATGTCACTCCCGATGGTCCCACGGTACCTGACAATTAGACGCCGGGTAACGTGGCCATTTACGGGCGACGTGGGCGTCGACGTGGGCGCGGCGTGGTCACTTGCATCTGCACGACTCAATCTACGCTCCACATAAGACCAGGTGGTCTATTATACTTTAAAATGATCACGATAAAATATCAATTTGGGTTTCATAGATGATGTACGAGTATGCCCCGGCAAAATGGGTCCTCGTTACAAAACGACTTATCAGCAAAACAAAATATTGATCCATGCATGTTTTGAGTTGCACAAAAGATAAAAATATCTCCAACGAGGGTCACCGCTAAGATAAGATATAAATGGACCAGAATGTTACATGAGCCACGATATAGGTATTATATAAGGCCCCCGGGAATATAATTTGAAGGTGTAAAATGTCCAAGCTCGCCAGCTGACCGAAACGTGTTAGGAATGCGATACCAGGGTCACTGCAGAGGGAGGGCCGCTAAGGTTGGCACGCTTGGAAAATTGAAAACTAAATTGTTATAATTTAAATTCATTAAACTTCTTAAAAATGAAAATGCAGTAACACTAAGGGCACACATAACTGTGAATTCGCATCGCATCGCAAATATCTGCGACAAAATTCATAATAAAAATGACATTACGATGCGATGCAATGCGAATTCGCAGTTTTGTGTGGGAGCCCTAAGCTTACAATCAAATCATTATTTCTTAAGTGATATTTTCAGTTTTAGCTCCACCTTGAATCTATTTTCTTATTTATAAAGTTCTCATATCTCGACCAGCCCTGCGTACACCAGGGAGGTAACCTCCCAACCTCTATTATTTATGCATTCACACCTATACCGTGTAATGGCATATCCATTTTATTTAGTATTTGAAATCTGGCACCGTATTTATTTTTACATTCAAAAGCATTGAAAATGATTTTCGTTTCGATTTTGGCGATACAATCAGGTGATTAATGAGATTTGTGGCCTAGTTACAAATTTCAAATGATCACGGAATGTAATTTTCTCAATATCCAGCCATCAGCGAGGAAGCCCAATTTGTCATAATGTCTCATCAGAGAAATTGATTCACAGGCATTTGTTACACACCTTTATTTGGTCGGGCTATGTTAGTCGTGAAGGCTAAGGATATAGGTACGTTAATTTTAACAATTCTATTAGTAAGTTTACCCATGACCTACGCCTTCACTGACAAATTTTGCTTAATATACCACAAAATGCTAACAACTTCTTGTTACTATCTCGTAAAAGTTACCGATAAACTAAGCGCCTATAATATTATAGGTGCTTAGTTAATCGGATACTTAGATAGGTATTATACCTATCTGAGGCTAACAAGACTTATGATTAAAGTTATGAATTGAACTTGTCTCAAGACGTAACTTATGAACCAAGCGCCTAATGTACCGGTACCTCCAATACGAACAAAAGGCTGAACTTGTGAACTAAGCAGCAGTCTAATGTATCACCGGAGATTGATATTGATAGCAGGAAGCTCGCGGGGCCGGAGCTGCACCCAAACTTCTGGTGCCCGATTCTTGTATCATCGCACTTCGATCGATTCGAATGAGGCGGCCTCGCCACCTGGTACCATCATGGACATACGATAGCAAATATGTAGAGTACCTCTGACCATGATCGATGTAGATTGTGCATGCTATAGCTTTGCAATAATGATGGCAAACATGGGTGTCAGTTTCAGCATGAAATTTAGGGTAGGTAGTCTATCTCGCGCGTCATCCGAAACTGAATTTCGATATGTGAGAATTGAGCCCCCAAAGCATTAATCTTCATTCCTAGTGCCGTGTCACGTTGTAAACATATTTGGGTGTTGATGTACTATTGAGAATTGATGTTACTTTGTAAAGTAAAAGTTTATGTATCATGGCCGCTTTTGAGCGTGTGTTTTCCTTTTAGGTGTCAACTGTCAAATATCTTAGGCATTTAACCTTTCACAAACTGTTCCTGCTTAGGCCTTTAGGCTTATCTTTCTTTCCAAAAAAGCTTCTTCACCTTAGGCGTTGAATATTAACACTAACTAGAGCCCTTACTATAAATTACGAAGAGTTCCTCTAGTTACAGCACCACCAAAAAAAAATTACACGTTACACTGCGTAACATTTTTTTTCAGCGATAATATTCTCATAAACAGTTTCCATCAATACTAATATTATAAATCCGAACGTGTGTCTGTCTGTCTGTCTGTTACCTCTTCACGCTTCAACCGCAGAACCGATTTTGCTGAAATTTAGTATGGAGATACTTTGAGTCCCGGGAAAGGACATGAGATACCCGGAAAAATGTACGGTTCCCGCGCGATAAACGAATTTTGGCGCAACGGAGTTGCTGGCATCATCTAGTCTACCATAAAATAGACTAAGTGACAGATCGACAATGTAAATAAACCTACTAAAGCATAGTGGCCTAGTTTAATAGCCTACTGTAGTTAGGAGACAAGACTAGGCTGCTTCAAGTCATAGCTGTTATTGTAAAAAACCTAGATAAATTAGATTTATGTATGAAAGAGTGATGACGCGTTCTTACTTTATTTAACACATCATTCATCATCATCATAAAACATTCCTTCAAAATCCTATAAATTTTAGATTACGCATTAGAATTATATTTCAATTATAAAAAAGCATTGTTATGCGTACAATTTATATTTAGTCTCTTAAACAAAATTTATTAACTTCGGAAAATGTCAAAATAACTGATAAAATATTAATATGCAATTAGGTCAATAATTTTTTTATAGTATTCGCCTGTTTATACACGGCATAATATTATTAAGTAACATATCAGTAAAAATGCGGTCATTTTATGTACTATCACTGGGAATGAGACGAAATACGTGCTCACGGGCGGTTCGATAAAAAATATTAAATAATTTGAACTATGTGACAAATGGCTTTGTTTTGTTTAGTTATCTCAATGTATATATAAGCCTTGTGTAACTTTTGAGGAATTGAGAGCAAAAAATGTGCAGACGTCTACTGACAGCGTTCAGCGTCTTAGCATTGGCATTGCTGGTAAGTGTTTAATGTTCCTCTATATTTTTAAATTATTAATTGGTATTAACTGTTTTAACTAGGTCCTAAAAATGCTAATCGATATAAAACATAAAAAAATAAGATAAAATCAAACGATTTCAAACCATTCTATCAAATTATTATCGCAAGTTGGGACAAAAAATTATACAGGTAGGTTCTCCTCGACGTTTAGGGTGATAACTAGTGTCGTAATGCTCACATTGTATATTGCCAATCCGGAAATATTTTATTAATTTTCAAAAACAATTAAAAACAACTGCTCCAGTATTAACAACCTCACTTTCAATCATCCACCACCGACTGACCCCCATGATAATCCGCGCCCGCATCTAACCTTCTCGCATAGTTCAACCCAAAAAATCGAATGAAAGATCAGTGACGGAGACCTTAAAGGCGCTGCCAACCTGCTTTTCTCTAATGATTCAATAACTCCGTACGATGAGCATACTCTTGAAGCTCTCCGCCATAAACACCCTTCACTTCCTCCATCCACCATACCACTTCCATCCAGCACCGCTGTAGAACCGGTACAGGCCTCAGTAAAAGATATAAAGCACGCCATAATGTCCTTCAGGAATCAGGACTGGATCGGCCAGTGGGTACGATGGCCTAAGTCCGCAGCACTTGAAGGACCTAATCAGTACTCCGGGAGACTCCACCCGAGCACTTCTAGCAGACCTGGTAGACTTAATTAACGTTATGCTATCTGGCAAGGTTCCCCATAATATTACAAATATCTTATATGGCGCCAATTTGTGTGCCTTAAAAAAAACGGTGCCTTCCGCCCCATAGCTGTGGCTGCACCTACCGAAGAATTGCTTCCAAAATCTGCTGTAAATATATTTAGCGTAAAATGTCCGTCAGCTTGACGGACAATTTTCAACTTGTTCAACTCGGTTTTGGTTGTAAGCGTGGCGCTTACCTCGGCTAACGAATTAGTTTGGCCATACAGCGAGGTAATGTTGCCAGCCTAATTGGTACTTTGCCCAAAGTGTTTATTTATTCATTTATTAATTAAGTAGTTGTATTTTTATAGTAATTGTGTTATAAATTTATGTAATATTGTATACTTAAGTTTGTACAAATTAACAATTCTCGCCATAGAGTATGTTAGAACCTTTTAACAATTATCTCTTAGTGATTATTACAATCATTACCTACAAAATAATCTAAGTGCCACATTATTTTCAAAAATCTAAATTATTTTCATTAGCTTTTCTTATATGGTGCAAATTTTGAGTGAATAGCAATAAAGAGTCCCCTTTTTCCAGGCTCACGAGAGTCACGCAAGATCCTGCAATCGGCGGAGCACCGTCATTCAAATCAAGATCCCCAATAAGACCACCGTGAACTACCCCAACAAGGTCCAACCGGTCACCTTCTTCCCCTTCCCGTATGCCATAGCCAGCAATTCACCAGTTTACTACTCCTGCCAAAATCAGAAAAGCGGCAGACCAACTTTAACGTCAAATAACCCCCAACCTCCACCAGCATTGAGAACGAACATTATAATAGAAATAAACGGGAAGAAGCCCAACGGTATGAGTAGTAGCAACGCGACAGATCCTAACTCTGAGTTAATTGTGATCCAAAGCAATTCGACAGCGACCAGTGATAGTACTGCCATCGCCAACGGCAACGGCATTGCCGCCTCCACATCATCCGCGACGTCAACCACTAACACTGACGTCATAGCAGCAATTGACGACCCATCTGACAACGGCCCACCAACTGACACCATACTAATTGACTCCGATTCGGACAGCACATCAAAATCTACTGCGAAAGCAAGCGCTGGTCCATCAGCCAGTAAACCTAGTGCTCCCCAAAAACCATCCCCAGCCCAACAGAAACCAAAACCAACTCCTGAGAAACCAGAAAAACCTGCTCCGGTACTAGTGAAACCAGCTCCAGCACCAGAGAAACCAGCACCAAAACCAGAGAAACCAGCGCCAGCACCAAAAAAACCAGCGCCAGCACCAGAGAAATCAGCTTTAACACCAGATAAACCAGCGCCAGCCCCCGAGAAACCAGCTCCAAAACCAGACAGACCAGCTCCACCAGAGAAACCAGCTACCGCACCAGAGAAACCAGCTCCCGCACCAGAGAAACCAGCTCCCGCTCCAGAGAAACCAGCACCCGCTCCAGAGAAACCAGAACCCGCTCCAGTAAAACCAGCTCCTGCATCAGAGAAACCAGCACCCGCTCCAGAGAAACCAGAACCCGCGCCAGCGAAACCAGCTCCAAAACCAATACCGGTACCGGAGAAACCAGCTCCCGCACCAGAGAAACTAGCACCCGCTCCAGAGAAACCAGCTCCAGAACCAGTAGCGGTACCGGAGAAACCAGAGCCCGCTCCAGAGAAACCAACTCCAAAACCAGTACCGGCACCGGAGAAATCAGCTCCCGCACCAGAGAAACTAGCACCTGCTCCAGAGAAACCAGCTCCAGAACCAGTACTGGAGAAAGCAGAACCCGCTCCAGAAAACCAACTCCAAAACCAGTACCGGTACCGGAGAAACCAGTACCCGCTCTAGAGAAACCAGCTCATGTAGCATAGAAACCAGCACCCGCTCCAGAGAAACCTACTCCAGCAGCAGAAAAGCCAGTATCAACCCCAGAAAAGCCTACTCAAGATGAGCTTTTTCGTACCCCAGATAAATCTAATCCAGCCCCTGAAAAACCAGTACCTGCATCTCCTAAACAACCAAGAGATTCTGAACCAGGAAGTGCAGCTCCAGAAAATGATGGAAATGATGAGCCCAACAACGCTAAGAAGGAGGATCCCCGTCCAAATACTCCTGAGAGTGTAACAGCTATAGTCCAAGCTAACTCTGATGACTCAGAACAGCGTGGAAAAGGGGGATCAGCTAACGCGCAAGCGGTAGCAATTGGTCGTTAAAGACCACGTTAAAGACCAGGGCATATACACACGGGGTAATTTACTGAGTCTTAGGGTCAGTTACTATACAACATGACGAGGCAAAACACATGTTCAAAATTGAATCATCTCCCTCAGTCTCCCATTAAAAAATACAAACGTCGCATCGCATCTTCTAGTGATTTTCATAATTCAATTTACTAATTTTAATACCATTTCACATTTGTACAGAATAGTACCGACTATATTGTTTCAATTAAACAGATGAATCAAGACACTAAATAAACATTAACGTTTGGCATTAACACTATAAACGCCATAATCTTAAATCTCGAAGGCAAATAGTTTACAATGTAAATAAATAATTGTGCAGTAAAGTATTGTTTATGTCGGTGTGGATTATTTCTGTTTGTGACTATTGTGGTATCAGTTACACGGCCCTCCCGCGGTTCATTTCCTTCCAAGTAAAGCATTTCGGAACTCTGCCAGTAATACTAATACAAAGGCAAAAGTATGTAAGCGTGTATGGGTCTACCAGAATCTGATGGCAAAAAGTGAGAAAATAAATTGACTCTAGCAATACCGGGGTAATTGGAATAAAACATTTTGATCCTTTTCTTTTCTTATAGCTGCTGATTCTGTGTGTTAAACATGCAAATATAAAAATTTATCCAATGATCAAGGATATTTTTTGAAAATCTGCTGTCAAAAATTGCCATCAGATTCTGGTAGACCTATATATTATAATTATATGTTATCATTTTTTCACTAGAAAAAAAACGGATTTTAAATGTTGCCATAATAGTAATTAGGCTTGGGATTAACACATAACAAGGATTAACACTTCTTGTACAGAAAAAGTGTTTCTGTGGAATTCTGTAACATCTAAGTTTTTCGTTAAAGTCTTGTTAATAAAATATAAATTTGAGGCAAAAGTGGGATTTTAGGTATTGTTTGTGTAATACGGTAAACTGCTAATTGATTCAAAGTTTTCCTAAATATTTAATTACAATTAAAAACCACGTGGTTATGGAAATGAAGTACAAACCACAACCCGATCAGATGATCGGTAATTCCAGCCTATCTAATTAATTATTTAACTTTTAATGCAGCACTACTGCATACCACCAAAAAGTGTTTCTAAGGCTGGAATTACACACGCCGAAAATTCATAGTTCCGGAAAAACGTTTAGCTCTGAAATAAGAACTCTATGCGAATACAGTAGAGCTAAAATCGTATATCCATTTTTTTTGTATTCTACTTGTTTTTAACTTATTATTTCTATTTAGATAAAAAGTTAAAACACCCAGACTCCCGTTTTTGCCACCTTAATACTTTATTCTACAGTAAATTCTATTATTGGCTTTCATATAATTTCCGAAGTAAAATATAAAGTGCCCATAAGATGGGATAGCTATTCCTCTATATTTAGGGCATCGAGACCGGGTTTTCCCGAAACTCGAAAACCCGGGAAAACCCGGGTTTTTGGGATCACGAAAAAACCCGGGTTTCAAAAATGGAACCCGGGTTTTTCGAGCTTTTCGGGTTTTTCGTTTTTTTGATTATTATTAAAGGCCAAACCTGATTTAAGGTATTTATAACAAACTAACATACAAATTCTTTATCTTTATAACATAAGTATAGATTTAATTATTTCTATTATTCATAATTAAACAAAATAAAATATATTTTTAAAGTAAAAGTTTCGTTTTTAGCGCGTCACAGATTAATTGTCACAAACATATTTATAAATATTTTGAACATCCTACCAAAACTATTCAATGTAAAAAAGCAAAGTCTCTTCAAACAATCTATCCATCGCAAAAAGTTTTCAAATCTCATAGAAGTATAATAGTTCGCAAAAAAATTTCAAATCTCATAGAAGTATAATAGTTTTCAATCAACATTCAGTGACTGACCACAGTTTTCTTCATTTTGTGATAAAGGCTTAAGAAATAAAGAAAACAATGTCAAAAGAAAACAGCTTCAAAGGGTTCTAAGTCTGCTGAAAGTACCACTGTAATTGATTCCTAGGCAGTTGACAGACGTCATGTGGTCGGATCATATCAATTCAATGTTAATTGTGATCTGTCGCCTGGGTTTGACGTAACGCGACCAAACTATGTATGTCCACCATCTGCCTAGGAATAAACTTCTCTGATAGTACCTTAGACTTTTGATATTATGGGCAAGTCAGTCACATAGTTGGTAACAAAACGTTGTAACTTGGATCGACCGTTGCTGATAAAATACACCCATCAACAAAGTCTCTATGAAAGAATATCTAAAAACCTGTCAGGAATTTTTGAAAACAGTAAAAGGAAGAATGATAGCTTATGTTTTGGTATCTAATAATATTTTATTATGTTTATTAAAACACTTTTCTGAATTTTATTGTTTCTAAAACAATCACAGATTTTTCTATGGCCATAAAAAATCAATGATATGTCAACAAATCTTTATTTCGTTTTATAAACTGGAAATTTAATTCGAATGCGATATTTTTATTGCTGATTGTCAAATTTATAATAATAATTAATCAGGGCGAGCGAAGCGAGCCCTAGTATATCCCACAACCTAAGCATTTTTGTGGTACACTTTACCGAAACCCGAAAAAACACGGAAAAAGTACCACGCCTATTGATTTGTGTTTTAACATAGTAAAGTTTATTTATATGTATATGTGTTATCATCGGTTAGTCAAGGTTTGGTTACTATTAAAATATTTAAAAAAAAACTGCTTTAAAGATTATTCCACGGAAAAAACGACGCGAGCCACAAAGCTGGGCTTTTAGCTAGTACTAATTGATGTTTACCTAAAAATACATTTTTGTGCCTTGCTGTGGTATGGGGCCCAGTCTTCTTTGCAATTTTAAGTCTTTTTTTACAGTCGTCTAACTGACTAAAAGACCTCTTAAAGCTTTTTGTCATTATTTGTTATATTATATTCACAATAGTCATAATCATATCAGATAACCTAGCCCTAAGTTGAAATAAACTGGTAAAATGAACCCAATACTAAGGCAATGCAACCAGTAAAAAGGCTCCAGGAAAGCAGCCCCTAGAAACCGACAAAACCATCGAGAGGAGTTTCCATCAAGTTGGTTCTTATGATGTGAAACCATTTTGTATTTTAGCATTACAGTCTGGCAAATGCGGCAGATTGCTTTTCATGAGCTTCGGAGACTAACGATGGTAACACATAATACGACGAATGATCTTTCCATAGCCGGCCGTGGATGACATACTCACTGCGGAATTATTAATACAGTGATTTTAGTGAACCCAGATGAAATACAAGCCGGGGTTGTTATGACACCATGGTTTATCTTCCAAACTCATAAAAAGCAACCTTCCGCATTTGCCGAGTGGTCTGGTCTGGTCAACTAAATGGTTATCTGACATGAATTCTGTCACAATAGACTAGAAAAAATAACGACAAAATTCTTTGAGGGATTTTTCAGTAAGTTAGAAAATTAACTTAAATTGCAAAGAACAATCGGCCTCATACCGTAGCGAGGCAGAAAAAAACAATTTAAGATAAAAACTATGGCACAAAAATTTAGTCACAGATATAAAGTATGCCAAACATCAATTAGGACTAAATAATTATGAATAATTTGACAATAAGCAGTAAAATGTAAAAGATTAAATAAATATTTGCTGGCATACGTTTTATATTAAAGTTTATTCTTCAATTTACTGTCTTCAAAAATTCGTGATAGATTTTTATATATTTCATAAAATGCAAATACATTTTAATAATACATCATGTATATTTGGGGGTGAAGCTTGTTCTAACACGTAATTTTGGCTCGTAAATCTAAATTTTAAAAATTTAGATTTTCGGGCTAAAAGTACGCTTTGATAAGATCCAAAATATAGAAGAGGTAAAATAGTCGCTTCAATAAAAGTATGATACGGCCGTGCCCGTTTACCCGAGACTTGGTTGGGCACTGCTGTGACCCGAAACTATGGTATTTAAATAGTATTTAACTGGGTAGGCTGGCAATCGCAGAAAATCATATGTAACGTATTTTCGCATTGTTAATATTTAAATTGTAAAAAAACCCGAAAAAACCCGAAAAACCCGGGTACCCGGTTTTTCATTTAACAAAAACCCGAAAACCCGGGTTTTGTAAATTGGGTCCGGGTTTCGATGCCCTATCTATATTATTTGGCGCTAGACGAGTTACTTCAGTGCTGTGAATTTTCCCGCAACTCCGGAATTCCGGCGCATATAGTGCGAGTTTAAAAGTGCTATGTCCGACAGAATCGGACTTTTAAAACCGTTCCGAAGTCGGCAGTCGGCACGAACCGTAATTAAAAGTTCAGGCATGTTCTTTCAGCTGACATCTCGGTATCGGCGTCAGATTTTTATTTCCGATTCCCAAAAGTGCCGCCTGACATTTTCACAGACCAACGGCTCCATTAATTTGTTTTTCGCACGTTCGAAAATATTTTTATATTTTTTGTGCCTGCTAGTGGCAGCTAAAAATAATGTTTTTTTAGCACAATTCTGCAACATAAAGTCGACGTGAAATGAAAATTCATCGAAAATAATAATTGTTGTAGAACGCTTAGCACGCAGGTCACCATTTTATTATTATAGAAAAAGTTTCTTTACGGAAGAATAGACCAAATGAGTTAAATTAATTAATAATTGACTTGTTTTCATCCTATTTTTTATAACTATTCTTTCTGTTTCTTAATACTAACTAAAACATTTCTTACAAGCCAAACTCTATTAACAGTATAAACACGTAACTCAAAGGCAATAGACATAAAACAGGGTGCGAACATAAGAAACGGTAGAACACCGGGGAATTCGCCCGAGACTTCACCGCGGGCGGGTCGCGGGTCATGACTCATGGGTCACCCGGGTCACGGGTCAAGGTCACCGTGACCCAAGTAATTGCCCGGGGAACAATGTTCGAAGTAATTTATGCGTATACCCAATGCGGTCGTAAGAAAAAATAAAGCTTTCGCACATTTGTTATCCGATAGCGGTATTGGTATCATACATCACGTTGGGATTTGGGAGTACTACGAAGGCAATTTGAAAATAAATATTACTATTTTCACTTTTTTGTCGCTTAGGGTACCGTGCGCAAAGAAAAGTGAACAATATTATGGAGGCTTCGCAGAAAGCCCATCTTTCTATCACCTAATCTCATGAACCTTGCTTGCGAAGCAGTTGCACAAATCATATTAATTATTTTGTTGCTTTATAAAACAAAATTTAAATAATACCACAAAATAAATATAAGGGGGCTCTCATACAGCCAACTTGAATGATTGAAGGGAATCCTACTCGCACTAGCTTTTTATATTTCCTAGCACGGGACCAATGACGTCCAAAGCGACGATATTCTTCGTAAAAGTCAGCACAGAATACAAAATAGCTGCCTAGCGCCTACTGGCTAACGCGGCGTAAAATCTAAACGTTATGAACGTGTAGAAGGGCTTAATTTTTAATAACTTCAGTTTTACAATATTATTATAATTTATTGTTTTAAGCCATCCCTAGAAGCCCGACTATATGGATCTCACCCATACTGTGTCTGTCTGTTACCTCTTCACGCCCCAACCGCAGTACCGATTTTGATGAAATTTAGTACGGTGATACTTTGAGCCCCGGAAAAGACATACTTTTTATCCCAGAAAAATGTACGGTTCCCGCGCGATAAACGAGTTTTGGCGAAACGCGGGCATCATTTAGGTATTTAAAAATATTTACACAGCGAATATAACATCTGATTGCTAAGCAATCATTGCTTACTCAAAATGCATTCGCCAGTTGCTCAATTATGGTTGTCCATCAATGCCCGACGTGGAGAGGGGTCTTAATAGAATCAGCTACTGCTAAAGAGACATTCTCGCATTATACGTGACACATGTCCCATTGAGTCACACAATATAGGAATCTAGCGGCAGGAAAAGAGCTATTTCACTGTCAAGGATAAATTGATATGATCTAATCACGCGACAAATTGTTAAGCACATCTGCATTGTTATAGTATACTGATCACGAACACAGGGTACTTAGACAACATGCATTCGATAGTATCGACAGCAAAGGATTTGATATTTTTATTTTTTAACGTACCGTAAGAGCCATACCACTTTGCGATAAGGCCGTTTTCTGTCATGCGCGTCCGTATGAAAGTTGCCAGCATCCTTATCCTATCGTAGATGTTTTTCCTGTCATGCGGGCAACACGCGCGGGGCAGGAGCATGTTGTTACCCGCATGCGGACCAGAACTGCACGCGGGTGACATCACGCATTACAGGAAAAGCTAAGTCAAAAATTTAAACTCCGATGTCATAACTAATGAATGCAATTTGACTAAGTGCGTTATTAGTTGTAAGACAATAATAATTGACAGAAAGGTATTATACAGATCACGAACACGACAAAGGTCCTTAATAATTTAAGGTTAATCTATGTATAATTTATATTATAGGACCAATTTCGATTATTTTTTGTCATAAATAAAGCAGAACACTTGGAGGACGTACGTTACTGTCAATTGTACCCAAATGATTTCATGTGTAAAGTATCTAGTAAAAAAAAACTACGGCATTAATATCATAGAGCTAGAAAAATAATAGAGCTATATCAACAAATTCGATATTTGGTAGATTCTATAAAAAAATAGCTCTATTATTGGCCAGGGTTGCGTTATTTACTACTGTCAGTCTCTACCAATCTATCCTTTAGGGTAGAAGCACATAATATTATAGAGCATAGGTAATAATAACTATCCGGAACTACCCTGCGGCGGAGACTAGCCGCTATTCGGCTAATAGGATATTACCACCATGTCCAATAATTCGGCTAATACCGCGGCTAATTCCGTGTCTAGCCGGCTAAATCGATGTCTAGCCAATATTCCGGTAATTCTGTGGACAATGGAATCCGTTCCGGGCCGGTTAGCTGTCAGTCGGCTGTCGGGACTAGCTCAGACCACACGAGCGGATGAAACCAATTTAATAATTATATGGGATGAAGTGTTGAGATAATGCGCAATCTTATACATACTTTTCTTCATGTTGGTAAATACATAAATAAAGGGTTCGCAAAAGTGCAGAAATGAAAACATTAACGTTAAACATTTTTAAATATTTTCGGAGCGGGCAAAATTTTATTATCAAACAGAGATATAATTTCCTCTAAAGTTTACCAAAGACTTTTTACTCAAGATATCTCCCTGTATTATTACTTAGATATATCATTATATATATATATATATTATATACCATACATCACACCTTTACATTATGATGTGAAGTATTTTCCGCAGCTTAATTTTTCTATATCGAGGGGGCTTAAAGCTTCTTGGGGCCTCTTTCAAGAGGAGGTGCTTCGTATCTATTTTCTATATCACTAGCTTTATAAGAGCTTTTGTTGTATGAGGGAAGTCGCGCAAATATAAAGTACTATCGGAGAAATTCGTTCATTGGCAGATGGCAGACACACTTAATTTCATTGACGCAATATGTTAAAGGGCCTCCCTACGGAGATTCCGTAATTTACCGTATTTAGAGGCTTATAAACTCATAATTTGAAAGCTACAAAGTTATAATAAAAATACAGCAATAATCTTCAGTATATCAACATTCCTTTCCCCGTTTTAAATTTTCTATTTTTGTTTATTATGCTCATGATATTAGCTTCCAAAGTAATACCAATTTATTAAAATTAAAGTATACTTTCAGCATCTCCCTAGTATTTACACATTACGTTTATTTGAATTTTTGAAACACACGACAATAGATAGACAATTTCATTACCTACATATTCCCCGTTTTAAATTTCTTTTAGATCAATTTTGAACTAAGATAAGTAAAAAAAATAGGATTTTTGTGCGATCTCGGCAACGCGTCAAATGTATGGTCAAGGTCGTTTGCTCGGGGGATGGCCTTAAGCCCAGCCACACAGACAGACAGATAATTATTAGTAACATTAACTTGACATAACGCAATTAAATAGCGTAGGTCTGTCATCTACCTATGAATCAAATTCTGGTAAAATATGTACAGTACAACACATTGTTCTTGTAACTCGGTCATATTATTTTTTATATGAACGTATGAAAAAAGATAATATCCAAAAGACATAATATTATAGCATTAAAGTAAACCCACTTAAAGAAGTCATAATTTTTAACTTTTAAGCTTTAATTCCCTTATATATATAGAATTTGATCGCATTACCATAAATTTCGTTATAATTACAATCATTTGTTGCCGCATGCCTTACGCATACCGTCGAGTTCTCATATTAATAACGTTAAGTTTTTTTAACAAAAAAAATATATTATGTACAATGGCCTTGGTAAAAATCTTGTCAGAAAATATTTTGTGAGACACCTAATAAAGTCTTTATTATCCTTACATTCTAAAGAGCTTAACGGCCGCACTCAGAGAGATATAATGATAATACTTAACTTACACTTAATGAAAAGTTTTACAGAAAATGTATGGAGATTGTGTAAAAATATTCATTCTATTAAAGTTAAGTAATCGTTAAACCTCTCCGGCCTTAACTAATGTTTATGTAGACTCTACATTGTAGAGCATGGCATTTAAAATAACTTCGATGATACAAATTCATTCACATCCCAGATAGCAGACTTGATCTCGACAGTTCCCTCTTAAAAGGCCGGCAACGCACTTGCAGCTCTTCTGATGCTGCGAGTGTCAATGGGCGACGGAAGTTGCTTTCCATCAGGTGACCCGTTTGCTCGTTTGCCCCCTTATTTCATAAAAAAAAAAAATAACAGACGCTCGGTGAAACTTGCTATTACATAACAAATCAGGATGTTTTTCAGCGCAAACACTCGCCGTGCCAAGAAACCCGTCTAGACCGAACTAATTGACAGAAGTTTTCTCCGTACGTTTGTTTGATATTCCTGAATATTTTACACGTCTAACGTCTGTCTGGGAATAGTTTGTGACATAAGAGATTTTGAACGTCGAGCGTTTGTCTTTGAAATGTATAATTTGTAACATACATGTAATATGTATATAACATTTACTTTTATTAGCCATTTCAAGGCGAGGTTTTAGGTATAGAGCGTAATATTTAATAAATAATAATCTCACTAAATCAAAAAATCACTACTCAAAAGTGGGGACGACGCAACGTGATAATGTTGAATGAAAATCCACTTCCTAAATGTCGTTGGTTTGACATTTCATAAGAATTGCTTTTTGTACTTCGATAGGATTGGATTAAAATATAAAGAACGAGAGACTCCTTTAATATAGCTAGTAGAATAGGGGTACTTTAAAACAATGTAACTTCCGTAGCATCCTACATAATCACAAGTCTTTAATTAGGTGAGTCATGTCAACCGATCCGGGAAGCCGGCGGGGGTAGGATGTGAAACCGATACTGTAACACCTGTCACGACCCCCTGGTCACGTGGACAGGGGGTCAGCCGATTCCCCCTGTAGGACACCTTATTTCTGGTGAGTGATCCCCTGCTCCTATCCGACTAGTTCGTAGCAACTATATTTAATTAAAACAAAAACACTTTAGACAAAACCTATATTTTTCCTGGGGATTTTTTTTTAAGCTAAAGCCAAAATATATACTACAACGCCGATCAAAATCCGTTCAGCAGTATTTGCATGAAGAATTAACAAACACTCACAAAAATTCTCCTTTACAATATCGAATGGAAGTATAAAATATGTCCCTTGGTCACATGACCCCCTGGTGACCCCCAGTCCACGTGACTGTCCCCTGGCCCACGTGTACCCTGGTCTCCCTGGACGCGATTAGCCGCTATTGACAGCTGCGGTCGCCGGTAGGAAGTGGAACTGAAGGACCGATAATGGTTACATCCTCTAGGGTTATAGGATGTTAAAAATTAAAATGCTTTTTTATGAAAGAAAATTAACACATTTAATTAACCTTAAACAATACTATATTATTATATTATGTCGAAATATTCCTAAAAGTCTCAAAGGAAGATTTCCGGCCGAGCTAGGTAGTAAGCTCGGTTCGGTTGTGGAAAACTTTGATAGGGCGATGCAGGATTATGGCGCTGACTAAGTATGTATTTTAAGCTTTATTATTAAATAAAGTTTAAAATAAACCTTCCGATATTATTTTAATAGCAAAACTGTATTAATATAATAATTAATAATCCATCCTATATTTAAGTAGGTACATTATAATAAAACTTAATTAAATAATAATTTGAAAGCAATTAGAGCCACAATACAGATGCTAAACAGAAGTTCAACTCGATTAATTTATTTCGGTAGTAAATATTGACTTCCCGGCTGTTGCTCGTAAAATCTCTTTATCTAATACGAACCCGCAACCTCAAATTAAAGGAAGTAAACTCGTTAAGTAAATATTATCAGTTAAACACTACAAGTATTAATTAATGTCTTAATTAAATCTTAATTTAGTGAAACAGATGTTAGGCGTGGCTCCGCCCACATAGCTAGACATCTATTATACCAAACATGAAAATCCGCGCTGACTTCATTCATGGTCCATGATTCGAGGCTAGTCAAGAAATTGTACTAGATTACATTTTGTCATTTGAAATTAATTATTTTATTTTTCCAAAACTTTCCATTCGTGTTTTTTAGTCCTTGGTGTATTAATATTAGTAAAAAAAAAAAACGGTTTATATCGTAAGATTGTTTTTCACCACTAAACTGGATAAGATTTTTATTGTGTAAGGTGATAGATCTATTTATCAGCAACTTTACATTGTAAAGTCATAATGAATGAAGTAAACATTATACTATACAATAAAGTACACTGATATATTAAATGCACTAGGCAGTGTGAAGACAGCACTCAGCCAATATTTCCGATAACCCGAGACACTCCATCTGCGCGAGGGAGAGGGGTGATGAGCGAGCGAGAGGGGATGAACAGGAACAATTAGCCCGTCTTGTGATCTTATCTGTAACTAGACGTTCCGCGCGGCTTCTCCCGCGTAAATTAGATATTTCACAGACAAATCAATCTACAAAAAATAGCCTATGATCCTTCACGTGGTCTACTTCTTATCTGACCCAAATAACAGAAAAATTGCTCTAGTAGTTTGTGAGATAAGCCCTTTCAAATAATTTCCCCCGTTTTTTCCACATTTTCTTCTATTTCTTCGCTCCTATTAGTCTTAGCATGATAAAATATAGTCAATAGCCTTCCTCGATAAATGGGTTATCTAACACTGAAAGAATTTTTCAAATCGGACCAGTAGTTCCTGAGATTAGCGCGTTTAAATAAGCCCTTTCAAATAATGTCTCCCCGTTTTTTCCACATTTTCCTCTATTTCTTCGCTCCTATTAGTCTTAGCGTGATAAAATATAGCCTATAGCCTTCCTCGATAAATGGACTATCTAACACTGAAAGAATTTTTGAAATCGGAGCAGTAGTTCCTGAGATTAGCGCGTTCAAACAAACAAACAAACAAACAAACTAACTAACAAACTCTTCCGCTTTATAATATTATATAGATTATTAATTATTAATTGTACCGGCCGTGCGATAGTGCATTCCTGGACATACCAGAGGTGCTGCCTCGTTTATTATTAGGAGAGGGATGGTTTAATATTTAATTGTAGAGTTTTGATTATGGGGTTGTTATGAGGGACCTTAATCTTATTACATTAAATTAGGACCACGCATTAAAATAAGCTCTAGAATAATATTTCCAGGTAAATAGAGCATAATGCTTCATTTATGAGAAAACCAAAAGACGCACAGAATTTCTTACAAATTACATTTGATTTGAAGTTTTATGCCACGATTCGCCATTTGTTGAACATGAAAGTTGAAAACGGAAAAAGATGTTTACTATGTTTACCTGCCATAATTCCCTCGAACAATATTTCTAGCTGCTAACTAGATAATAACTTAAAAGTAAAAACAGAAGGCTAAAAGCTATCATCAACTGCAAGTACCTAATTAATGCGTTTGATTGACATAAAACGCCCGGTATAGGGAAAGTGGTAGTTCGTAAAAGTGTGTAGAAAAAATAATATTCTTTAAAGACAAGGGCAATAGTCTGACTATTAAGGGTCTTTCAAACTACTAATATGAATAGGACATATTACTGCAATGTTTTCACGCTAGAGGCAACACCAGCATTTTCCAAACAGTTGGCTGACATTTGACAACGTTTCTGTCACTATACAGGGTGCAATTAAATCTACCGGCCAATTTTTTTTAGGGCTTAGGTATCATTAGGAGAATCCATTTAACCAAAAAAATAGGGCGTTAATTTTTTTACAATAAAATATTTTATCCCACTTAAAATCGTTGTAGAACGGTCACTTCGCGGCGGTGGGTAGAGCGGGGGTGACGCGGCCCGCGGGGGTAGCGCCAGGGGGGCGCGGTAGCCACGGCCGGCGGCGCGTAGTTAGGAAAACTTTCGGAAGCTATATTTTCTCAACATTTTAGTACTGAGTGATTATAAAAGAAAAAAAAACGTGTATTTTTATTTTTAACAAAGATCAATATATTATCGAAATTTGGCCGGAAGGTTTAATTGCACCCTGTATTTGTACTAATATTATGTATTCTGTGCCTGTATTATGATTTATAACGTGTGAAAAATGTGCAAAATGATGTATTTTGGTCGAATTATCGTCGGATTATTTACTGTATGTGCTAGTAGCGCCCTCTGCTCCGAACTTTGCGTAATATTCCCCATTAATACAAAATGTTGTTATGCTACTGTATTTTTAATGTTTTCAGTTGATATTTTAAAACAAAATGAACCGTAACAAATCTGTGGGCTATAAAAAGCAATTGCAAAACCCGCAGAGAGAATCAAAAAGTCCTTTAATGTCCCTCCATTGCACAATCAAAACACGTCGCCATTTCATACACAAATAAAAACCTCGGTCTCCGCTTATTCCCGCACGCTTAAGCTATAGTATAAGTAATAAAGTAGATTACATTCATGCTAAACTGCTCGAATCGGCTACGCGCACACATAGCAAGGACAGTGTTCACACCAAAGTGGCTGTCAGCAAGCTAGTGAGCTTAATAGAATAATGTGAGTTGGTGAGTTGTGACTCAATAGAGAAACGTTAATATGTATCGAAATGCCATAAACTGCGTCACGCGAACGCTCACTCACTTTAGGTGGTTAAAAGTCGGTTTGGTGTAATTTGAGCCTAAAACTCGTCTTTTAGTTTCACTTCAAAGATATCCGAGTGACTTTACTGTTTGATATTCATATTGTGGTAAAACTCCGTTTAATGTCGACGGATTTTAATAAAAAACGTGTTTTGTTTCATGAAAAATTATAAGCCCGTGGATTGGAGGATGAAAAGAAGCCTGTGGGGGTGGGGGCTGAAGAGATCCGTATGGTGATTATTTTGCGACAGATAAGCTCTGTTGCTTACCTGTCGTTTGACAGCAGATATTGTAAAATATTCTTTTGTCAAAAATTTTGTATACTTACGAAGTTTCCGACATATTCACATAAATATATGCGTAATCAGTAACCACTAATCACCCAGGTACACATGCAACTCCACGGACCACGGACCACGGACCACGGACCACGGACCACGGACCACGGACCACGGACCACGGTATAACAAAAATTGTTTAACATCAGAAATCTAGTATTTAACTAAAGACTTGACTCTCAGAATAAATTATTTTCTTTGAAGTATAAATCAATTATCTCAATAGCATAAGCTGATGTTTGGAGTTTTGGGCAATAGGAACGTGCTTGACGATGGTTTGGTATTTTATGAGAATATCTTTTTGCAGTTTTTACAGATACTTTTTTTTATGAAATAAGGCGGCAAACGAGCAAACGGGTCACCTGATGGAAAGCAACTTCCGTCGCCCATGGACACTCGCAGCATCAGAAGAGCTGCAGGTGCGTTGCCGG
The DNA here is from genome assembly GCA_905187585.1 of Cyaniris semiargus. Lineage (NCBI taxonomy): Eukaryota > Metazoa > Arthropoda > Insecta > Lepidoptera > Lycaenidae > Cyaniris > Cyaniris semiargus. The sequence goes on along the minus strand of LR994554.1, from coordinate 5,239,485 downwards.
CCTTTTAAGAGGGAATAGGGTAATAGGGGAGGGTAGGGATGGGAAGAGAAGGGAATAGGGGAGGGAAAGGAAGGGAATAGGGTAGGGGATTGGGCCTCCGGTAAACTCACTCACTCGGCGAAACACAGCGCAAGCGCTGTTTCACGCCGGTTTTCTGTGAGAACGTGGTATTTCTCCGGTCGAGCCGGCCCATTCGTGCCGAAGCATGGCTCTCCCACTGCATAGAAACTGTAAGAAAACTCTATTTTATTATTAGGTTGTTTAGCAGAAACCTACGAGTGACAGACATCAGCTTGTTTGATCAAATTACTCAAAAGCTGAAACACTGGAATGTTCTTAATTATCCTAAAACGTATTGAAAAACGATAATAAAGTGCTTGAAACCTATTAACACTACCCGATCACAGATTATTCCTAAACATACAGAGGGTTAACACTATTCGATTCATTTTATGTACACTTCAATTTGTTATCTCGACTTTAAAAAAAAAAAAACACAACAAAGTAAAAAAAAAAAAACTTTGTGTAAGTATACCTAATAATGTTAGGTAATATATTGTGATTTGTGGTACAATAATGTTAGTTATCTATACATTATTTTGTCTTTGTCTGATACGTGCTAAATTGGCTTGCTATTCTAAATAATTATGTGTATAGGTACAGTGTACGTCTATTTAGGGTTCCGTACCCAAAGGGTAAAAACGGGACCCTATTACTGAGACTTCGTTGTCTGTCCGTCCGTCTGTCTGTCTGTCTGTCCGTCTGTCTGTCCGTCTGTCTATCTGTCTGTCTGTCTGTCTCCAGGTTGTATCTGAAGAACCACTATAGCTAGGCTTCTGAAATTTGCACAGATTGTGTATATCTGTTGCCGCTATAACAAAAAATACTAAAAACAAAATAAAATTCATATTTAAGTGGGGCTCCTAAAAAACAAACGTGATTTTTTGCCCTTTTTTGCTCTATATCAATAACGGCAACAGACAGGCACTTGACAATTGCACAAAATCCTCAATTATATGTGTACTTTAATAATTAATAATAAAATTAAAATTTACGGGACTGTCATACAAAAAAAAACAAAAAATTTGGCCTATTTTTGCTCTATAACAGTACGGAACCCTTCGTGCGCGAGTTCGACTCGCACTTGGCCGATTATTTTTACATGTTATTTTATTAAAAGTTAAATCTTGACCACAAAATATATTCTACTAGTTGCATAATGCATTACATATCTATATGAGTTGAATTTTGAACTTATAAAACTTAGTGTCAGATTTCTTTATTTAAACAAATATTTTAACAATTTTGCAGATGAACGAAATCTAAACATTAGTTAATATGTCTCATTGCTTTTGCATAGTAAAATCAACATACAGAACCATTATTTTATCTCTGCACGTCATTTAGTCAGCAGTCAGCACCTAATCAATACTATAGGTGACTATAATTACTACATCTCGATTTCATTCATACGGAGATATCCTTCTGTACAATCTGTAGTCTGTGATAACGAGGGTTGGTGGAGGTATTTGTCAAAACTTATAAACAGCGGGTACCTGCGCTGCGGCGGCGGCGCAGGTACGCCTTACACAATGGCATACCGAAATGAATCAAAATTTACTTGTTTTCTTTTCTTATTAACTAATGTTATGAATCATGTTGTGCTCCTTTGTGTTAACTGTCGCTTTGGCCGTTCAAACTCTTAAAAAATATGGTTGAATTGCCTATATTAGGTTAGTAGAAGTATTTTAATCCATTGAGTTACAAAAATTATTTTTTGTATGTAAATGCGAGCTTTACCATACAAAAACAAAATTTCATTTCAATTTCCAACTTTCAAAAGCAGTATTACATATTTTACATAAAAACATCCACAAAGCCGTAGTGTTATACCGCTTAGCTGATATTTTATGAAAAGCAAAATGAATTCGACTACATCCGTACTCACGAACTAATAATATAAATGCGAAAGAATGTCTGCTTGTCTGTCTTTCTGTTATTCTGTCTTACCTCCTCAAGCTTACACTGCTGGACTGAATTCCATTTTTGGTATGGAGATAATTTGAGTGCCAGAAAATTTCATTGGACAGTTTTTATCCCGGAAAATTACGGTTCCCGCGCAAAAAACCATTTATAATAATATATACGAAATCAAGGGCATTTTCATAGCTAATGTTTTATAGAATAATTATGTCAACATTTTAGTAATTAAAAGCAAAATACAACTTCCTACTTGATATAATACCGACAAAAATGTTTTTACATTGCACGTGACAGTCATACCGACACCACATGCGCTATTACTGGGATTATTGTCGCTAATACATTTTTTATTCGAGACATTTGTGATTCATGGCTTAAAATAATTCCTAGTACTGTATTAAATACATTTGTAATCGTCACCATGAGTAAGAGTCAGTTCACACAGAGACGCGTGATTTTAATATTTAGAAGTGTAATGGTGATATCGGTGTAAACTTACCTTAATTATAACAGGTGAGGGAATGTAGGAACTAGGAAACAACATATTTTACGACATGAAATTATGTTTAAATCCATCGATCGATCGATCTTTTCGATTAAAAGAATAGAATTAGATTAAAATATATATGTATAAATAAATAATCTGTTTAACTTTATTTCAATTAATTCGAATCATCGAAAGAACAAAGTACTGTGTAATAAGATAATAATGAACCATAAGATTTTAAGTAGGTTATAATTTGTATGCGTTTTAACTTTTACCAAATATGGCAGAAAAAAACGAAAGTAACAAAAACAAAGGAATGACGTGTTTTCTACCGTAGTACCTTGAAGGTGTCATAACAGCCATGAAACTGCCCTAAAAAATCACAAAGGAAACTTGATCTTATTGTTTCTGAATTCTTCTTAAAGCTTCACTTAAACAATGAAGCGAGGAATGCTGTTATAGATTTTTACATTACAAAACGTTATGGATCCAAAAAAATGGCGCTGCGAAAATTCTTGTACCGATGCGATGGCTTAAAATATGATGCAGTTTTGTTTTTAATCTACTTTTTAATATTTGCTTAAACTTGAGTTTTTTACCAATTCCTTCCCATTTACTGTTAGAAATTTGATCTGAGAACACACACCATACGTACAAAATTTTAGGTAGGTACCTGGGAGATCGAGCTTTGCTTATTTAGAGTTCAAAGAATGGAAAAAAAATAATCTCTGGAATAATACCTATCCAGATCAGTTTTTCTTATAACCTCCTAAACAATAAAATTTAGGAACATACTGGCAGACTGCATTGTCGAAACGGATTATAATTTATACGTAACAAGACTGTCTCATTTAAAGTTCTTGCTCAAATAATCCTCCAACAACCTACTCAACTGTTAAAACTATCAACTAATAGGGGCGTTGCATGTACAAAAGTGTGGGCAAATATTGCTAATTGTATAGCCGGGTGCAGGCAACTGGTTCCATTATACGACCTCCCGCGCGGCCGGGAACAATGAAAGTGAGGGCTGGAATGCCGGCGGGTTCCCAGGCCTGGAATGCGCCAACAAAGCCTCCCGACCAGGGCTGGCGATTCCCCTACATTCCCAGATACATTCCCGGGATGAATCGCCCCGTTTGCGACAACCCTAGGCTCTCCCCCCGCTGTTGTCGAGCAGGTTCCCCGGGAACGAGCACAGTCTAAATATTTACAGTAGCGTAACTCGTTGAAATCGGCTAGTGAAGCATTGATGTCTTTATTTTTATTCCCGTCCAGTTATTTGACTTTGTTGAAGCTTTTTTGTAATTGCGATTTTGTGTTGTCTCCCGCAATGCTTGGGAGGAATACTTCCTACTCCTAATCTTTCTTCTTATTAATTTCGTTTAGCAAGACAGTTTTGCATGTCTCTCGAACACCCCTGAGATCATAATTTCAAAGAGTTTTTTGTGGTAGGTTACCGTTGTTGATCCTGTTTTACAGAAGCAGCAGTGGTGGGAATGTATGTTGGTGTTTAAAAAAACATACGATATACTAAGATAAGTTTTATACGCGTGACGCGAAACTGTATTTTGATACACATACATTTGACAGTCTACCTAAAATCTTGCTTAATGCTTAGGTGCGCACTACTGGGCGGCCTAGTATGAAGATGAACTACTGCATATAATATATACTGTGGTGCATCCATTCAACGCAGGATTTTGCATGTTCACCGGCGAGTGTGAGGCAGGTACACGCGTTTTATAGCTCTCAAACTGTTTTTATGCTCGAGCTCGTTGTTTTAACATGACGTTACAAAATACAAAAAAAAAATGATATTTTTTTCCACTTTTAAACTGTTAAATTTTGAAAATTGGTTAGCTAGTTCTTTTTGTTGTTTTCTAATAACCGATTAATTTGCAATAACGCTGCTTTTTTATGTAAAGCCTACTTTTTCATGTAAACTTACAATTCAGTTTTAAAATTATTTCTGTCATAGAGTTTGTAATAAAAGCTCTCTTTAAAATTGTTTCTTTGTTTAGTTTGTAATTAACAATCACTTGTGAACAGAAATCAGTGTTTATGAACTCGAAATTAATTTCACCTATTTCGATGGAAGGTATCTCAATGCCTGTGTAATTTTCCAGGATTTTGTATGAATATAGGTAATGAATTTTTCATTTACAAACACAAATTTCTTATTACATGAGACTGCTTATGATCAAACTATCTAAAATATGTGAAAGACTAGATGACCCGTAACTTCGTATCACTTCCCTCCTTATATAAATAACTAGCTGTCCCGGCAAACGTTGTTTTGCCTGTTTTCCTGCTTTTCTCTTGAAGTTTTTTTTTTATTTTTTTTTTCTATAAACCTCACGGAGCCCGAGACCTTTCCAACGAATGCAAAACCGTGAAAATCGGTTCGTGCGTTCTGGAGTTATAGCCTCAGGAAGGAAAACCCGACTTATTTTTATATATTAGATAAACCTTTCCTGGATTTCCACGAATATTTCAAAACTAAAATTCGGCAAATCGGTTCTGCCGTTCTCAACGTTTAGCGAGACTAACAAAATTTGAAATTTATTTTTATTTATATAAAAGAGGAAGATTTATAACAAGTCAACTAAGAATCTCAATCCGAGAGGCGCGAGGCTGCATCAACCTTTCTCCGATAAGATAGTAACATCTTCATAACTCATTACTAACGTCGACGAAAAACATTCATTTTTAACCGACTTCCAAAAAAGGAGGAGCTATCTTTAGCTTTAGGAGAGAGGTTTTTTGTCTTTGTGCGTGAGCTTGTCCGACTCTGGAGTTTTTCGGAATTAATCAATATTGCTTGCTAATATTATAAATGCGAAGGTGTGTCTGCCTATTACCTATTCACGCCTAAACCGCTGAACCTATTTTTCTGGGTATGGAGATACTTTGAGTCCCGAGCTCCCGGGAAAGGACATAGGATACTATTTATCCACAGTAAAGATCACAGATAGTTCCCTCGCGATTCACTTTCAATTTTTGTGCAACTCAGTTGCGGTTCTGATTTTTTTCGATGAAAATTGATCTAGTAGATAATAATAATAATTGTTGTTACAAAAAATCTTACAAAAGAGTTAAGGTATGGGTCAGATGCTTTGTCTGACCCACCTCATCACCTCATCATAATGATATCATTCACAAACGTTCTTATCCGTAAACGTTAACACCAATGACTCAATTGAACATTCAAATTGTACCGATTATTGTAATTAGCACAACACTTCATTGATGTGAGTTCACGGCCGGCTATCAAGACTGTACAGTCCACAGAATACTGAACTTTATTATACTAGATGACGCCCGCAACTCCGACGCGCCAAAAATTCTTTTATTTCGCAGAAACCGCACATTTTTCCGGGAAAAAAAGTATCCTATGTCCTTTCCTGGGACTTAAAGTATCTCCATACCAAATATCAGCAAAAAGGTTTAGCGGTTTTGGCGTGGAGAGATAACAGACAGATAGACACACTTTCGCATTTATAATATTAGTATGGATAGTCCATGCAGTGCATGCACGGATTGTTATTGGTAGATCGCAATTAAGCGGTGACAACTGACACGTTATTGGTAGATATTGTACACGCGCGTCGATATTCGATAGCTCCAATTTCGCCAACGATCTTAAAGTTTTATGCGGCCTATAAGGTAAACATGTCTCTTTATCTGTACAATGACACGATAATGTATAACTGTATAGGTCGTTCTCGTTACGCCTATGACCTTTACTTAGCATTTAAATCCTTATTTAGACGACCTGGCTTTTCAAAACTAGGGCTTGGTCTTTAGGTGTAAGGACTGATAAGAGCATATTGCCATTCTTGTCAATAAGAAGTGCTTTTCTACCCAACTAAGGCTATAGTTTGTAACTCCAGCCGCAATGGACATTTATTTATTTGATTTAATGAAGAGTTTGTTAGATGATTTTATGTATGAGATTTTATGTCAAAATCTTCATTTAATTAAAGATAACTAACTATTCAATCTCTCTCGGTGCGACCGATACGTATTCTGGGGGGTGTGCCAAAATCTTTTTGTTTTCGCTTCAACTTATTTATTGAAATAGCATTAAGGGCCTTCCCCTAAGGAGATTCCGTAATTTACCGTATTTAGAGCCTTATAAACTTACTTACTTACTTATAATAAAAATACAGCAATAATCTTCAGTATATCAACATTCCTGTCCCCGTTTTAAATTTTCTATTTTTGTTTATTATACTCATGATATTAGCTTCCAAAGTAATACCAATTTATTAAAATTGAAGCATACTTTCAGCATCTCCCTAGTATTTACAAATTACGTTTATTTGAAACACACGACAATAGATAGACAATTTCATTAACTACATATTCCCCGTTTTAAATTTTTTTTAGATCAATTTTGAACTAAGATAAGTAAAAAAAATAGGATTTTTGTGCGATCTCGACAACGCGTCAAATGTATGGTCAAGGTCGTTTGCTCGGGGGATGGCCTTAAGTTCTAGCTATAACTTCGTAATAGTCGGTTTTGATTCAATGACATCACACGCATATTATATTCGCGATGACGATGCAATGCTCTGCTCCGATGGTGCATGTAATACAATTTTACATGGACAAGGACTTTCAAGGCATGTTATGGTATTTACGAAATAAAAATATTACTATTTAACAAACCTTGCAAGCTGACCCGGCAATTGTTGTTTTGCTATGAGTTATTTCGGGTTTGAAAAATAGTCGTTGAGCGCTTCTGAAACCGCTCACAAAATTTCATCTAAATCGGTCCATCATCGATCGGTCGGCTGTTTCGGAGGAGTTTGGCAAAAATTACCACAACAGGAGATTTTATATAATTGATGTTAAGAAAGACTAAAATTTTTGATGCATAGTAAAAACTTATTTAAAAACACTCAAAGGTTATAATTATTCTGTTAAGTTGATATGGGTCATCTGTAAATGATTGACTGATATTGCAATTAGATTTAAAGTATGTTTGGTCCAATATTGCTACAGTTATCTTTTAAAGATGTCACAGGTAAACTTCGTTAGTATACACAGGTATACCTTGTACCAGGGTTCGGGAACTAAACTTTTAACACAACAATAAAAAGCTTTAACACTGACGTCACACAATTAGCGCTAGTCAATTTACCGGCGAGTCATCTTCGTTTCAAAGTGTTAATACATGCCAAGTGCCGACACATTATGTTGTTACTAGCTTTATATCTGACTTTATACCTTCTTCTAATAAAGATAAGCTATTATAATTGCAGACATGAGTGTATGAAGTGGGTGGGTTTGGTTCTATAAATTGAGGCTTTAGAACCAGGAAAATGATTGGAAATCTAAAAATATGCTTGCTTAATGCTTAAAATATTAGCTAGGCGATGAAGTAGGTTAGTTTAGTTCAAATTATTAGGGAAAAAATGATCTTATGTTGTAATTATATTATGCAGTTTCCCACTTCTTCCACTCATCTCTTCAATTATAAAAGGTCTTCTTTTCTCTCTCTGGCGTATTTGAAGTGTCACATGACAAAGACAGTGGAATAAAAATATTCCTGTTTTATGTGTGCCAAATAATATAAACAAAATCGTTAGTTACAAAGCCTATTTGATGAATCAATATTAAATTAAATTGATAAATAAAAATAATACAATAATATAATTAAATTGATTATATAGATATGGATAAACAAAAATAAAGAACGAAAAAAATAATAAGTACATTAAAAGATTACTCAAAGGAACATTAATTAAAATATTGGTCTGCACTTTCTTAATCTCCGGACTCTACACTTGCAATTCGTGATAACAAACGCAACAAAACGTTGACTCTAGAATTTATTTTTAAACTTTTTTAAAGTTGACTTAAAATAATACTTCCTTTATCAATTAAAATAAATATAATCTTATCATTAAAGATTAAATAATACTTACTTTATTTCATTTCCCTTGAAACACAGTGAGGTAGAGATAATAAATGTCTGATTTTAACTAAGCTTTTAGTTGAGATAAGACATTAGTAATCTTTAAACACGTTTGCAAAAAATCTGCGCAAAAACCGCACATAGAGTCAATACACTTTAATTACAGCCATCGTGGCTATTAATAAATATATTTTGTGGGACAGTCCACTAAAAAAATATGAAGACGTATTTTTTTAGTGACTGCCAAAAATTAATAGGAAATACTTTCTAGGTATCAAAGATTTAGAGCCTGTTTCACCACTTTCTGATAAAGTGACGAATAGGCTATTCACAACTTTTTTGACAGATTCCCCATACTTTAACTGTCAAGTTAAGTGGTGGATAGCCTATTCGGCAGTTATCAGAAAGTGGTGAAACAGGCCCTAAATGTAATAAAAATGGTAAGCAAACAGAACATATACTAATATACTTATTCAAAATGCTCAGTGCACATGGTAAAATGTAGAGTCATTTGTTTTGCTCGCACAGTGGTTAATTTTTATTTTTTAATAACCAGATTACGGTCATAATCGCTATAATAAAATACAAGAATGATTATTTAATTATGAGAATTCTTGTCAAGGTTGAATTTGTTATTTTATGGTAGTTTTTAACAATCAACGTTGCCAACTCTACCTACCTATGTAGCTAATCTTATCGAAATAAATAAAAAAAACCCGGTATTTTTTACGAGTAAGTATATCAAATATTTTGACGTAATTGACCTACCATAAACTCCCTAATAACTTAATATGGAATGCCTTTTTCGGGTCTAAAATATCTAATGCAATATGCACCTGTCTCGTTAGTTGCACAGCACTGCACAGGTGCTACTAAGTAGAAAGCCGTATAAATTCTATTTAGCTCTGAATAATAATTTACACAAACGGTTTCATAAAACAAAGCATAAAGTGTAAAGTAATATTCCGTTTACCTTAAATTATAATTAATATTAATGATACCGTATATTATTTGACGGATAGAAATTGTTTTCATTTATGTTTATTTAAACCTGCACTTTCCTAAAATAGAACCTGCAGTTTATTTACACCAAAAAACGCAACTATATCACGATAAGCTAACATGTAAATAATAAAATAAACACCTATAAACTCTACACTTTAAAGTGCAACGTTTTTCACGTACTATGTTTACGATTCGCACCTGGTTCGTTGCTATCGTCAGCTGATATGTTGTGTCTGGTGAAGAAGTCCTCGGCGAGGGTGCACGAGGTGGCGGCGGAGGAGGCCAGCCTGAGGCAGGCCAGCATCAGAACCACCACAGAACACTTCATGGTCACTGTATCACACACTCGCGTACTATTCCCGGGAGCGGCGCGCGTGCACCTACATCGGTGCGCGCTCATAGACTGGCCACACCGCCACAGTATGCGACCGGCGAACATCGCTCGGCAAATTAGGTACAGAAATAATATAGTCTGGCTGTACTAAATAGTAACTGCGAATTCCTTTCGACTAAAATATATTACTCGCACGAGCTAAATAGTTTCGAACATACAAAATGCACGTTCAAAATACATCATACAAAACACACGTCCAAAGTGCTGATGTTCCGGGAAGGCTTTCATCGAAATATTTAGGTTATATCGATAACAAAATTTAATTGAATATTTTAATTCAATTAAATTTTGTTACATTTTTTGTGAAACAAAAATAGCCAATATGCTCAACAAAGTTATTTTACTTCATTAATTACAGAAACCTTATTCGTCTTTATAAAACCGTCAACCCTCCGCAGCCTATAAACAATTTTTGATTTGCAATTCGTGTCATTTGGTTCTATTTGTGTCGTCAGTCGTGCATGGTACGCGCTAGCTTTAGCAAGTGTAGAGTATGCGGTAGCGGTGCGCGCGCATCATATCGAACCGCCCCAATGCCAGACTTCACTCAACTTCCGTGGAACTCTACCGCGAAGCTCCGGCTGACTGAAACGCTGACTCTAAGCTTCGACTGACTGACATGCTGACTGACGACCCTGTTGACGCAAGAGGGTAAAGGGTTAAGTCAGCCAGTCGAAGTACGAGACTTAAAATAACATTACCAATAAACTTTGTACAATGAATACGTAAATTCGATGTTTGCAAATGTAACAGTTTCGTAATGCGAAAATTAACCCGGCATTATCGTACGTCAGAAATCGTAATTGCGGGATAAATTTTCGTCGCTGTAAATCGTAATTAAATATGTACTCGTATTTTCGTTTCTGCTCAATTTATACCGACTTTACAGCAAAAACGCAGTCGTAACTCTCTTTATTTAGATCGCGGCTGCTCACTTTCAATAAATTGAAACATAAAACTGAGTTGTAAAAATAAATTTATCACGAAACGACGTTAAACGTCGCAATCTTTCTAATTAAAACCGAAATTTTGGCGCAGAGCCTAATACGGCGGAGAAATCATTACGCGATCGGCCTGCATTTCCGTCCGCGACATAAACGGGTACAGCTCGCAAAAACTCTCCGATACAGTGTTGTCAGCTCGCGCCGAATATTTTAACGAACCTGTCAATTCGCACTCGAAAGCGATATTTAACCTGAATGTTGTCGTTCAAAGTGCGGCGTAAAATATTTAGGAGCAGCTTTAATGGTCATTGGGATGATGAAACGGCGTTCAAACGGCATATTTTTAATTTATCACCGATAGATAATCCAGGTAGAGCCCATTGAGTCCGCCGCCCGCCGCCTGCCGCGCCGCTATTGTTACTCACAGAATGCCGGGTAGGTAAGACGCAAGGTACACGCTGACGCGAAAACGGAGCGGAGCTGCCGGCTGCCCGCGGGCCGCCCGGTCTGGCACAAGTCTGCCGCTTGCCCGTATTAAACACACACAGAACAGGCAAGTCAGTCAAATATATAGAGAGCTAGCTGTAGCTCGGTCGTGGGCTCATGGACTCGATATTCTTTTTAATAAATGATAGATCAGCATCGACATTGATTTCGCTGGATTTTTCAATAAGTTCGCTGTAAGCGGCATTATGTAGGTAGATCGGTGTTCATGTAACCCTTGCTTTTAACTTTCCACAAACGAGGATCGACCAGTAAATGGAAATAAACGAATGCCAAAATTGTTTTTGTTCATTCATTCTTTAGTTTATTGTTTGTAGTGTTTATAGTCATGTTTTTAAATAATATTTTAAGAGCACTCCAATCGCTCTCCAAGGCGCGAATGACGACGGGCCGCCCGTCGCGACCATTCATGGTCAGACTTGCCCGTGCCCGCGCGGGAAAAATGCGATCTCGCGGGCAGGCTGCGGGCACAGGCCGACGGGCATGTCTGTGCCCGTACCTAGGAATTGACGAGCAGACATGCGACAGATCTGCCCGTAACGGGCGGCCCGTAGCGGGCGGCCCGTAGCGGCCGGCCCGGTAGTCAATTCCCCGTCTAAGAGCTTGTTATGAAAAAGATAAGAAGCTCTTCTCATCTGACTAGGACGATGCTAAAAGCTAAAACATGATTGGTTTACTAGTATTTCTGCTAACTTCTTAGAATATTTTCCACAGAATATTCAGTATCATTGCAACCTAGGAGATGAAAAATTAAAGTCATGTAAGGAACTATAATTTAAGACAATAATATAAGAAAATCTAAAATAAGGGTAGGGTTATGACTTATGACACATATGACGTAATCAACCGGGAACTTTAATGGTAGCTCCTAGAAAAGTCATTTAGCACATTTCCATAAATTCTAAGCGTTCTCAAAATTTTTCGTAAATCGCTGCGCTCCGCTGCACTCCCCGCTGGCCGCTTGTGTCTCGGTCCAGCGGCTATATTTATGTGGTCCAAACAACAATTCCCCGGCTGAATGCAAGTGGTAATAAAAGGGACATCTCATTTATTATTGACAAATATTTCGCGCGAAACTAACGGAAGGCGCCAGTTTATTACGTACAATAAGGCTTTGGCGGTGTCTATACATTGTGCTACCGTTTTGATGAATTTTCTAGTTTCCTGCAGAAAAAAATATTATCATTTAAGACTTTTCAGCTGCGAAATTCCATGTCCATTGATATGCCATTTTGTGGGGATATACATACGATGTCTTGCATAATTATTGTAACTTTTTAATGCGCTTTTTGTGTGATAAACGGTGACGGTATTTTATTTATTTCTATAAAAAAGTTGTTTCGTTTGTCAGGTCCTATATCCTATGGAATGATCTAAATGTAAAATTTTCATTTACAGTAGAAACAAAACGTAATCGAAGATTTAAAAACTTAGAATAAGGCACGACGTTTTATGTTGGAAAAAATGTTCAACATAAAAAAGATATCTGTCATTATGCAACATACTTTAAAATAAGCATTTAAAACTGTCCTAATCTACCCCGGAGTGGGACGATTTAAATATGACCAGTCTTTTTGCTTCGACTTACCATGTCTATGAGAACACATAAAATCGGCAGTTAAAAAAGAAATATATAGGCAATTAATATTTCTTTCTGTTTTTAATATTTCTTTATGTTTTAGATCAACTTATATCAGAATCAAATACGCAGCTTTAATATTTTAATGAAATCACAAACAAGTAAGCCTTTCACAATATAATTATCAAAGTTTTATCATCCGCGTCGTCCCGTATCTCAGTAATTATTGTATTGAAAAGCCCCCGTATTATAGAAAATGGCTTTTCATTAAATTCCACATCTTTTAATACAAACTTCGACCTTAAAACATAAGAAATAAGGTTCGTAATCCAGCTCCGGCGCGTACCTTTAATTAACTAGTCTTATAATCTCGTAATTAATTTATGATACACATTCATCATAAGTTGTGTACGCTTTCGTTATTTTCTCATTGATGTCAAACACAGGCCTCAAACTTCTTTACGTTCAAAGTTCTTCTTAGAAGATTTTCTTATAAATAAAAATAATTCCTTATTTATATTCCCTCATTCCATGTATAAAAAGATTTTGTATCACAACAAGATTTTGTATCACCACAAGATTTTGTATCACCACAAGATTTTGTATCACAACAAGATTTTGTATCACCACAAGATTTTGTATCACCACAAGATTTTGTATCACAACAAGATTTTGTATCACCACAAGATTTTGCCCAAAGCTTCGATACGCCTAGTATCCTTTACCGCGCTGGAAACGTAATTTTTTCCCTATGAATGCTATTCTTTTTAAAGCAACTCAAAAGTACCTCATGCAAATTTTAATTACGTAGGTTTAGTGGCTTATACAACTTATACAGCTTATGTAACAGACAGAAATACAGATACACTTTTCCATTTATAATATTATAGTATGTATGTGTATATTTTAGGTCCATAGAACTTTGAAGTAGACATATTTTAAGGCAATTTTCGGATATGACGTCATGTTGCACCGCGACTCGCGAGGGAGGCGGGCCGGGCCGCGCGCGTTCAACTCTTTTGTGGGCGAATGCGCTTACGCAACTACACAAATATTTTTATGTTATTTTTTGCAATTCAAAGCCTTTATGTTAACAAATAACTATCATAAAACCTATTTTAGGAATAGGTATTGAATATTATAATTTAATTGAAATAGTTTTTAATATTAATACCACTGAAAAATATGGTTGTCATATAACATTTCGCACATAATATATAGGGTGTAACAAAAATAAGTGATGATACTTTAGGGTGTGTACGTATTCCTTGTAGAGAGTTCACTGTGAAAGTAGCAGCGCTGAAAGACGATTTTTTTTCACTTTTGTATGGGAAAACTCGTGACGCTCGGCGGGGCCCTTGCCCATACAAAAGTGAAAAAAATTTTTCGTCTTTCAGCGCTGCTACTTTCACAGTGAACTCTCTACAAGGAACACGTACACACCCTAAAGTATTATCACTTATTTTTGTTACAAACTGTATATACGTATAAAGGCACAGATTACCCAACAGTAACTTTGTAAACCAAAGTGCCAACTTATGAGCTAAGATTAATGCTACCAGGTCCATGATCCAGGACCTAGGTAATAGGTTACCCTAGCTGATGCGGTCTGTAGTTAGTATATAATGTAAGATGGTAATTTCTGTGTACGTTATTTCTGTGGCCATTGTCCTGTTTTTTGTGCGTCAGTCTGCGCAGGCGTCGACAAGACACGACACGTCTCGGTTTTTGCACATTATTCACGGTCCGACTGGAGCTATTAGCTAAATCTACAATAGCCAGTAGGTATCATACCAATTGACAATTGTAACTAGGGTTGCCAGATATGTTAGACAAAAAAACCGGACAAGTATCAATTTTTTTATAATATTTTACTGAAAACAGAGGATCGTTATCGGTTACTTAAAATACGATAAAGAGTGAATTTACTTTATTATATATTTAATACTTGATGTTACTGCTTATATTAAAGTCTTATTGTTTGATATTCAGTCCTTGAAATCAGTGCAACTAGCAGTTATATTAAAGAACACAATTCACTTTTTACAGTATTTACAGCAAGACGATTTCTTTCATCTGTCCATACATTTCCCATAGCATTTGGCGTAGCAACGCGTCGTGTATACGTAATTTTCACTAAAACCGGACAATCCTTTGTCCGGTTTACCAATGTTCTTTAGACTGAACAAGCATAGAAAAAACCTTACTGTCCGGTCGAAAACCGGACATCTGGCAACTCTAATTGTAACTGGTACCACTTTTTGTGGTACTAAAGCTAAATCCACAATAGCCAGTAGGTATCATACCAATAATTGTAACTAGTGCCACTTTTTATGGTTTAACACTAAAAGTTGTAGTAGCATTTGTGGCAAATCGATTAATCCATATTAATATTTTAACGCGAAAATTTGACTGCCTCTCTGTCTGTCCGTACTCTTTATGCTTTAACAGCTGAATTGATTTCGATAAAAAGTGTAAAGGTCTACTTTAGGTCTCGGGATAGGACATAAAATAATATTGTTAAGGTGACGCCGCGTTTAAGTAAAAAACCGTGTTGGATATGTTTTAGATTGCTTGTTTTCTATGAGAGGCCGGCCCGGCGTCTCATAGAAAACAAGAAATGGAACAGCAAGAAATGGAAAGGGCGTAAGCGATAAAATGGTTTTTGTCGCGTACTAATTGAAAAACGATAAATATGTTTCATATAAGCTACGTACAAATTAAAGTGTATGCTTGAACCAATCTATGTATAAATTTTGGAGGCTTAAATCACTCTCCTCTGTTGGCAAAATTAGAATCCCTTTTTTTACAGAGGTCTTTTCTTTGATTATTCTGTGTTATAAAAGTTGACCAATCGTGTTATACTATGGGTAATTCAAAGACAAAGACATGATGAATACTGACAATGAACTTTAATTTCTTAGCTTTAGTCATTGCTGAGAAAAATCGACATCGCTACAGCCAAATTATCAAGGCGTCGCCTTAATGTAGGATTCCAGCGCCATAATCAAACAGTGCCATCCACCTTGGTACTTAAATATATCTACTATAGATTACGCTCGCAACTCCGTTGCGGCAAAATTTGTATATCGCGCGGGAACCGTACATTTTTTCAGGATAAAAAGTATTCTGTCCTTTCCCGGGACTCAAAGTATCTCCATACCAAATTTCAGCAAAATTGGTTCAGCGGTTTGGTCGTGAAGAGGTAACAGACGGACAGTCAGACAAATTTTCGCATTTATAATACTGAATACATATTAGTATGGATTTAGTTGTGAAAATTTGTCTTATACCTTTCTGTCTGTCTTTTCTGCTTTAACATGATATAGTAATAAAAACTGTAGGTACAGTCTTTGCAGTCTTTTAAATACAATTATTCTATTTACTTAGTGACTCAAGACAACTTTTTTGCTGAGACAAGTCTGCTGTCTGATCTTAAGTTCTTATGACTCATTCATAAGCTCAACTAAATATCTAAAAGCTATTTCAAAGTGAAGATTTATACCTAACAGATGAAATCACTTGCACACAGAGAACGAGGCAAAAATAGTTTTAAGTAGGTATGATCTATAATTTATAATTTGTGGGTTTTCTTTATTAGTATTAGTTTAAACAGGTGTATTAATTAAAGTATTACTGCATTTTTATTTACTTTAAGCAATTAATTAATGTAGAATTCTAATGTCAATTATATTGGTTTCAGAACATTGAAAAACATTAAACAACCTTATTGCAAAGACTAAGAAAGATATAGTATGTCCCTATAGTTTAAAGGTGTACCTACTAAACCGCGCGAGCAGCTACTACGGTAGTTATGATTATGAACATCTGCTAATGCTGTGGCTACAGGTGGATTTTAATCGATATCGAAAATAGACAATGACGTCATAACAATCAAATCTTTAAATAGACAAAATTGCTTGTTGTTTTCTGCGTGTAGGTGTTCCATTACCGAATAAGCAATTTTATTGAACCAAAGTCCAAACATTTGGACTTAAGCTACTATAAATTTACTTTATTATTCTTGCATAGCTCGATTAAAAGCCAAATGATGTTAGTGAAGAGGCAGATTAAAGAAAATGCCTAATAAGGTGTTATTTGTGGAAATATTTGATTGTCCTTACAATAAACATAGGTATTGCTCTAATAAACTAAGTATGAAACTAAAACCTATGTACATAATATGCTAAAGTGGCGACTTATGATGCCGTGTTAAATATAATATTGTTATATTATAGTTAAGATTCTGTTTAAGTGACAAATGAAACGTACCTAAAGAAATGAAAACCTTTAAATGTAAATCTTAAAATAAATAAAATAATTAAAGACGTGAGTGAAAGAACCAGATTACTATCATTTTATAACATAAGAACAATTACTCATTTATTCCTTTATAATTTGAACAAACTATGTAACTTACCTACTTCATCATCTAGCTAATATATCTACACATAAAAAGCACATTTTTTTTATTTCAAATAATTTTCCCGGCTCTGAAGTCTCCATTTATGCAAAAAACGGCAACTTTTTAACTGTTTAGTGTTTACCTGCTTCTTCCACTCACGTATTCTTTATTTTGTATAAAAATAAATAAGATATTATGTGTATCCTGCGAGCTCAAGTAAAAAGTAATGTTTATTATTAAAAATTATAGGCTGACTAAGACTGTTGAAAAATGAGAAAAAAACATCCTTTATCTCAAAGACGAGCAAAGACCTGCATTGTTAGCCAGTTAACAGAAATAACAGCATTGTGAACGATTCCCTAATCATTAATATCGGCGAACAAAGGAAATGCTTTGGAAATGCCGGGAAAATCTCCCGGAATTTGCGGGAAATACGTGTCTTTGTACACGCACCTTTATTTTCCTGCAAATTCACGCCACAGCTGCGCACATTCACGCGGTAATCTGAGCAGCTATGAATTATAGATATTGGTAGCTACTAAACCTTTGGTTGGCCACAAAATCGCTCGGTAGGCGCTGGAGTTTGTTTTAATAAAACTATAGTTAAAATATTTTAAGGTGATACCAGCGGTCATTGACCTTTTAAGTCTAGGAGGATATAAAAATGCTCGCAATGTATTCTGTTAACTTAAGAAAAAAATTGAACTCTTATAAAGACACAGACTATTATAAATTCATCGGAAAACCTCTTGGTAACTCTCAGAATGATAATAATCTTCAACTATTTATTAGTTCGAAGTGATATACTTCATACTCAGTTGACATCGAGTATGCAAAATACGATACGGCGGATACGCCCGAAACATTCATTGTCAATTACGGTTTGTATAGAAAAAGATGAAATAGTTATGACTTTTTTGACAGGGGATCAATGACCGCTACGGACAAAATTCAGCGATTTAAGAATAAGTAGATAGCATTGGCGGTTGTAGTCTTGTACAGAGGATTTGAATTTTGAAGGGACAAGCACAGCACTAACCTTTCTCTTCTCTGGAGCTGCTTGTGAAGACGTCTTCTAGATTTCACACGGCAGACGCGGTAACAAATATTCGAGGTAGTTAACACCTGATTGTAGTTCCAGCTGACTTTGCGATGGCGAATTATGTAAAGAAAAAAAAAAGAAAAAAAAGGTGAATGTGACGCGCGCGAAGTCGCCGCAGGTACTAACTACTGTAAAAGGTGAGGGTAGGTAGAAAAATTAACCACTCAACGTCAATATACTACCCTACAGGCTACATATACCTACCCTAAAATAAAAATATTCGCGATTGCACTTGGGACCATAAAAGGACTAAAGAAAACGTTTTTCACAATTTAAGAATACACTTTGCTTATCAAGGAAAGAGAGTCAACAACTGCAATTGTCCATTTATGTAAATAACAATTAAGGACCTACTAAAGGACCATCAAAACACAAAAAACCTTCTCCTAATAAAAATACCTGCTAAGAGTTGTCACGTTTATAAGAGTCTTCGAAGCGTGAGGCACTTCTTTGAAATTAATTAAAAGTACACCTTAAAAAGCTTTATAAAAAGTATTACGCAGACAGTTCTTGTGATATACTTTAATAAAAAATATAAAATGTGCGGTCGCGGAACAGTTGTCGCAGACGTGCAAAAAATTTAACTAGGTTTTAAATTTTGACAGGGATTAATAGGTTGGTATTTAAAAATGTACCGACAAATATCATCTTAACATCATTCAATAAGTAATTTTTTATATGCATTTGTATCAGTTTACTTTAGCTACTATGCTGTACAGGTAGGAAATTAAGAAAAAGAAAACATTAAAATATATATATTATGTCTTTCCAAGTAATAGCCTCTTTTCAATATTCTCTCATTTCAAATTGAAAAGCAACATAATTATCATCTACAATAATAATAATTGAATACGATTTATCCAACACTCAACATTAATAAGGAGCTTGTAATATATCATCGACGCAAAAACACGTTGTAGATAAGGATAGCTCATTCATAACACTATCTCGGCTCGTCGAGCTGTCTATGTGGACAGCTTCCCACCCTGGATATGGCTCCGATTTATAATAGCTTTACATAAGATAACGAGAGGTGGGAACGGTTTTTATGTCGCTTGTTGTTAGTCATATTATATCACTGTCGTGGCCGGGTGGAACAAAGACATTGAGAGACAAGCGCGGTCCGAAGTCGCGCAGGAGACATCCAGGATGAACATGATAAACAGGATAAACATCAACTTTTTGAGGCTTAATACTAAGAATGATCCGTTTTCAAATTTTAAAATTTTGAATTTTGATATTATGAAACTTAATTAGAACCCCAAGTTTTTTTTTTTATAAAAAAGGGGGAAACGAGCAAACGGGTCACCTGATGGAAAACAACTACCGTCGCCCATGGACACTCGCAACATCAGAAGAGCTGCAGCCTGCAGGTGCGTTGCCGGAATTCGGAAACTAACTACAATATGCAAAATTACGTTTTTATTAGAAAACAACACTGTTAAGTTCGTCTTAATTACAAATTAACAACTAGGATTAGGTAATATTGGACGTCAACTGCAAATAAAAATAATTGGTGTTTGTGATCTCGTCTTGAGGATTCACCAACCTAAAGAAACATAAAAGCTGTAAGTTCGACACATGGTAACGTTTCATAAAAACTAATAAAGTCATTTAAATGCGCGCCCGAATAAATTGGAAAGAAAGAATTTCACGGAAGGTCAAAATATATCATCCTGGATCTAATTACGAGTCCCGATATTACGGGCAGATAATATCGGTGGGAGGGAGACGGGGCGAGGGTGCGAGAGGGATAGACGATACTACCCCTGTCGGTGACTAACCCGATAGGAATGCGCGGCGCGAGCGCAGTCGAGGTGTCGCGAGGAACCTGCTCCTACCGAAAACCATCAAAAAGGACCCTTCCACTTTAAAACGTAACCTAAATTCAAGGTACGAAAGTTCAATTTACAGCAATCGTTTAAGGATATCCTGCAACTCAACAGTGGAAGCACTAAAATGCCCTCTACGTGCAGAGCGTAAGGTTTAATTTTAGGAAAATTTTACTGGTTCCTTAGGCTTCCTTACCATAAGTATGAAATAAGCGCCGGCGACGGACAATCGCGGTAGAGATTTCAAAGCTGATGACGCTAACGAGAACGAGGATTTGACTGGTTATCACGTCCGCGCCAGTCACTAATAAAACGTTAGTCGTTACATTTATATCATAATCATGATTATTTTATATGTAAGTATGGCATTTTACGAGAACTATAAGGCTCACAAGTTACACCGCAATACCGCTGCAGTGATGTTGACATGCTTGTACTGACACACAAGAACATAATGTCTCTTTCCTTTTTAGGGTTCCGTACCCAAAGGGAAAAACGTGGGACCCTATTACTGGGACTTCATTCTCTGTCCGTCTATCCTTCCGTCCGTCCGTCTGTCTGTCTCCAGGCTGTATCTCAAGAACCGCTATAGCTAGACTTCTGAAATTTTCGCAGATTATGTATATCTGTTGCCGCTATAACAACAAATACTAAAAATAAAATAAAATTAATATTAATTATTAGGGGGACTCCCATACTAAAACTTTTGGTCTATTTTTGCTCTATAACGGTATGGAACCCTTCGTGGGCGAGTCCGAATCGCACTTGTCCGATTATTTTTATAACTCCTTATCTCCTTTTTATAACACACACAAAACCAATGTCGATGAGCAACATAGGTAGTCGTGCTGAGAACTGCACATTCCTAAGATAAAATTAAGTTACGGTTAGCTATTTTACAAAAACTAAGCTGTTCCGACCTACATAAAGGTGTGCGCGCCCATGTTGTACAAGGTGTCAGTAAGTTGCGGGCAATTTCTCCGTCGCCGCGAGCGCTCGCGCGGCCTATCTCTACATAAAGGACTTCCGACCGACTGCATATCATACACCTTTGCTACCTAGCCGACTCACGGTTGCCAACTTAGGGGTTTCGCCCCCAAATTTAGGGGCTAGAAGTGTTAAAAGGGACATTTTAGGGGCTACAATTTTTTGGGGTTTTTTTTAGGGGCTTGTAATTAAATTGAAAACAAAGCGTGTGTATTTTCAGTTTTGTGCGTAGAATGGAATTAATGAATATAATGGAAATAGAATGGAAATTTGCTTTGGCATTATTGACACTGCGTGTTTCCAATGCCTCTGTTGAGCGTGCCTTTTCTATATATTATGGGATAATCAAAAATAAACTGAGGAATAGAATATCCCTAGAGTATAATGATGGTACGATTTTCCTTAAATCGGGATTAGAAGATAAAATAAACGTTAATTTTCCTGGCAAAATGAAGTGTTGGAAACAAAATATCTTTTCAGTCAGATAAATAAAAGTCAATTTTCATGATTTTTTGTTTCAATATACCAGACCGACCATCTTCTCGAAACAGGTATGAGCTGCCCCCCCTAGCTAAAATCCTGGGTACGCCCATGCTGTTGCAGTTTCTTTCATCCTTTAGGAACTTAGAATGTGTGTGGATATAAAATGCTGACTAGATTTTATAGTAAAATTTCTATGTGCTTGTTTACTGTGATTTATCATAGATAATAGTTGTTAGTCGGTTACAACTGATTACAAGCAATAGCTGTTAATAACAGACTACGGCGAAGTTACGATGTAATTATGAAAATCTACGATTTCAGCACTACATTAACGGAATGATCAATGATCATACAGTATGGACTCTACAATCGTACCACAGACTACTAAGGATACTACAATCGTACATAAGGATTTCAATTTCAAAGACAATCAAACTTATAAGTTGCAAATGTTTAACGGTACTACCACGTTAAAAATATACAGATTGTAACAAAACAAAATGATAATACTTTAGTACTTTAGGGACATAAAATTTGTAAGCTATTTAAATAATATAATAAATTAATAATATACAGTACTTAAATCATAATAAATATTGCTCAATTACGGATTATATTGGTAAGTAGGTATAAGGTAAACCAATACGTGTCATCTTATATTTTGTGTTCGCCTCAGCGATCGATGCTGTCCTTGAAATGAAAAATGTGCCACATTTTCTCATACATCACTTAACGATCTTGAAAACAGGTATGTGCGGGAAAAAAGTTTTCCTAGAAACATTAATCATTGCCCAAACTTGAGCGTGGAAATATGGCCGCCGCTGAGGAATTCATTTATCCAGAACACTGGGCTGGCTGAAGAAAAGTTGCTGAAAAAAGAGTAAAACATAATCTAGACACAGTTTTTCTAAATGGTTTCGAAAAGGCTCTGAAGCTCATCCTATTCCTGCAAAACACTTTAGCAATGAGTTATAGTGGGAGAGCCGGCCGTATAAAAGTCCTGTGGATCAGATACATGAACATTTTTTTTAATATAGATCGAGAAACCGTAGAACTAAAGGTTAAACCCCAAAAAAATGCCTGATTTTGCCCGCATGCAAAATTATGACCTCACTTCCGGTTGTGATTCCGAACATTATTATAACTCATAAGATACATGGAAAAAATTAACGAGAAAATAAAGTATTCGATGCTTCGATTAAATTCGATGAGCAGAATTGAGTTTTCAAAGGCCCACAAGCTCAATTATTCATCCGCGACCGAGCGTCGACCACGATCAAAGGTACGGCACGTCACATTTTTTGCGTAATTTTTCTTAACCAATCAAATACATTAATTCTTTTAAGCGATTCTGAAACTAAAACCCCTCTGATAACTTAAAAAAATGGTCGATTCTTTTTATTCACCCGGATCTGACGGTCGACCTGGTTTGAAGAATCAGAGCGCCTGTGCAGATACGTACATGATAGCTTAATAGTAGTAAGATTAATTTAAAACAATATTTATTCATGTATTTGATGAATATATAAAAATATGGTTAAGAAAAATTACGCAAAAAATATGTACCTTTAATCGTGGTCGACTCTCGGTCGCGGATGAATTGAGCTTGTCGACCTTTGAAAACTCAATTCTGCTCATCGAATACTTTATTTTCTCGTTAATTTTTTCCGTGTATCTTATGAGTTATAATAATGTCCGGAATCACAACCGGAAGTGAGGTCACAATTTTGCATGCGGGCAAAATCAGGCATTCTAGGAGTGTCGACCTTTAGTTCTATGGTTTCTCGATCTATATTCGAAAAATTGTGCATGTATCTGATCCATAGGACTTTTATACGGCCGGCTCTCGTACTATTACTAAAAAACGTACTTCGAACTGCGCAGTGCTAGACAAAATGGACGGTTAATATTTATGTTATATCATGTAGTTTCATTCTTAATTATTTTAATATAAAAAACAGACGTATCGAAAAGCAAATTATAGTATATTTTCGTAGCGCCCTCGACGTAGAGCTTCGTAGACACACCGTGGAAGCTATTTAAAGTTTTGTAAAAGACTTTTATTAACTCATCAAGCCCCATACGGGCACCGGTGGACGCGACAACAATAGAATACAATAGCATTTCCAAGAATCCGCGATCGAAGGGTTAAATTGTATACGAGAAGAAAACATACATTTTCATCCACAATGGCGTATTTAGCTCACCCGGGCGTTAAGCGAAATAAATCATGCCGTAGCATAAGCATAGATTAAAATCGTTGCGAATAACGCCGGCGCTAACAACCACCGAGAGTTTTTAAAACGTAGATGCAGTTTTGATTTTTTTGTTGTCAGCTTAAAACAAAATTATCATATATATTATATTATAAAACTAATTCATAATCTTATATACTATCCATGTGTTCATTAAAACATGATATTACGTAAACGTAAGGATAGTTTTTCATATCGTGCCCTAAGCCTAACCTACTAATCAGTCTCACTGCCGCATTCAGAGAGATTAAATAATAATAATCACTCAAATTACTCAATATTAATTTAATGATTTTCAGATAATCCTCTTCTGACAAGAACTTCATTAAATTAAAGAATCATTAAATGTCAGTAAGTGCGGACGTCGGTACTGATTCTAGTTACATTACCTTTACTGCTCCTATTTCTGGGACAGTTCTACCAGCGACCCTAGCATGGCCACAGTAGAAATGCGAAAGTATAGAAAATCTGTGGAGATAAACTGAAGGTGCCGTTCCGATCTTTATAACCGCGGCTAACCGCGACCGACAAAAAATCAAATATAATGCCACTTTATGACATAGACTATAGCCCTAAAAATTCAAATAAAATACTACTTTATGACATCCCAACTAGCAAATTAGTCTTATAGTAAAAGACCTAAATGACATTAGGTGGAATAGAAGTCATATACAGTTGTAACTTAAGTTTCTATTATCGTGTAAAAATGTATTAAACGAACAATAAGTCGTAAAAGATTTTAGTCATTTAATTTTTGGCCTGTAATCGTTAACATGCATGCGTAATATCGCAGCTGTGACCTTTAAAATACATACTTGATGTTGTATAAAATTAATTTATATAACAATCATAATCTGGTTATGATACCGACCATAACATAACTTATTATCAGTAATAAGATTTCTACATGGCAATCATGTAAAGTCCATATATTTAACTCTTTATAAAACGTACATATTTATATACAAGTTTCTTACATGATTTTAGACTCTCTTTACACAACTATTATAAAATGTTTATAAGCCTAATATTCATATTTTTGTAACTTAAACAACTAACTTATGAATTTAAAATACTTTTAAAACTTACTGTTACAAAACATTTTAGTTATTTAATGATTTCACGTTTCTATTTTACGACTTCTTTTCCATCAGAACAAAATGCGTTGTTATCTATACAAAATAATCGGCCAAGTGCGACTCGCGCATGAATGGTTCCATAGTCCATACCGTTATAGAGCAAAAGTAGGCCAAAAATGTTTTTTTTTAATGTGAAGGGGGCTCACATTAAAAAAAACCATTAAATATTTATTTTATTTTAATCTATTATTACCAATTTACATACCCCCCCATACGTACTATAATTGAAAAGTTTTCATGATAATAGATTCTTCATCTCCTTTTACCATTATTGATATAGGTCAAAAAAGGCAAATAAAATCATGTTTATTGTATATATTGATATAATTTGAGGCACCCCAAAAAAGTAGGTCACGAGTTTTGGTCTTCTTATGTGTTTTTAAGAATACAGGGCGCGATTAAACCTTCCGGCCAAATTTCGATATATTGATCCTTGTTAAAAATAAAAATACACGTATTTTTTCTTTTATAATCACTCAGTACTAAAATTTTGAGAAATAGCTTCCGAAAGTTCTAAAAACCGGACAGCGTGTCGGGCCACGCGCAATATAGGGTTCCGTAGTACCGCTAGTTTAAAAAATTAACACCCTCTTTTTTTTTTTTGGTTAAAATATGGACTCCGGTACTGGACTGGTAGGTTTAATTGCACCCTGTATTATCTTTATAAACCGCGTTCGTAATGCAAAGTTGAAAATATGTTGTGTTTATTGGGATACGTCAGGTTTAATAGTTAATACATAATATTTTATTTTCAATAGAACTTTATCCTGTGTTTATCATATAGGGAGTATTATCGCATAGAACTAGTTTAAAGGCTAGTTTTACCCCCTCATTTAGCCACTTACCTAATGTATCAATGACAAGACATTGTATAACTATAACGTTTGTAAACAGAGTAGATCTTCTGTTAGTAAGACTGTATTCTCACTAACTTTTATACCCGACTTTAAAGTGTGTATACAGCCTAAGCGGCGCAGTAAAAGTCGGTTCAAGTTCAAGATATTGATTGTTACCTTGACTGCTCGTTACCGGCAGTTGTGGCTTGTGGGCCGCATAACGCTTCACCGCACTTGACGCAATATTATCAAACCTACGAAAAAGTTATGTTTGTGTCTGTCCATGTCACCGTAGCTTCTTAACTAACCGATTTTAATGTAGATTTGTTATTTTAATGTAGAGCGAGCGAGAGATATTACAAGCTTTTGATAACCCGTAGATAATTTATAGATAAACCGTAAATTTTTCCGGGATGAAGAGTATCCTATGTCCTTTTCCGGGGCTCAAAGTGAAGATACTTTAAATTAATTAAATTTCAGCTAAATCGGTTCAACGGTTTCGGCTTGAAGATGTAACAGACAGACATACACACTTTCGTATTTATAATACCAAATCGATTCTCATTTATTTAGGAGCTAAATAGCCAAGGACATATTACATACAAAATTTACTTATGCATTGGGAGTGCTTTAATTGTTTCGTTACAATAAATCCAATTCATATCATTCAAACAATGAAATGTGAAAAACGTTTTATTTAGAAAATCATCTTAAATCTAAGGCGGAACTGGTTGGCACTTGTGATGCTGGTCGGTCTACATGAAGGTGATCTTGGTGCGCACCTGGTTCACCTGCCACACGTTCAGGTTCTCGTACTCCTCGATACACGCATCCACCTGGAGAAGTAATTGTAGCCTAAGTGTCATGTCACATTAGGGTTTACGCTCACTTGAGACACGAGTATTAGACACTCAAATATAATAACTGCAATACAAATTTTGTATATGTTTCGGCATCTTTATTTGTTTTGTATAGCAATAGTCTGTCTTGAGGCGGGCTGAAACCCCATTTTGTTATTTCTTGATACCCGATTTACCTAGTTCCA
Source organism: Cyaniris semiargus (assembly GCA_905187585.1). Taxonomy (NCBI): domain Eukaryota; kingdom Metazoa; phylum Arthropoda; class Insecta; order Lepidoptera; family Lycaenidae; genus Cyaniris; species Cyaniris semiargus. The sequence continues at coordinate 5,212,579 of LR994554.1, read as the reverse complement.
ATATAATAACGAAATGTAAAAAAATATGAGATATAGAGCACAATATTTAAAAGGGCTTAAATCAAAAACATTTTAATAAAAAATAATACTTTCGCTGTAATTAATTTACGAACTCACCTCCGACAAAACTCTTTGTCATCGAAATATAAGTATTAACAAGAATAACTTACATTTTATTTTAATAAATTGTTAATGAATCTATTTCAAAAAGGTCTGAAACGAATAATCTTTTTTCTTAATATTTATTTTGAAAGATATTTAAAAAACACATGAAAAATAGAAAAGATCCGCCCCTAGAAACTACAATTTTATGCTAAACAAAAATGAATCTTATTGCGATGCGTACACGCTTTGTCTTTGGTTGTGTGCAAGGTTATCGTTTGGAATTGAGATAAGTCCTCGCCTTAAGACTGTTGTGTGCCAAGAGTGCAGTTATGGATGGTCCCGTAGTCTGTTCTAAACCTTTTGTAAATGAGCTTCGTCATCAGATTAAGGAGAAGGCGCTCGAGAAATGGGAATACCATTTTGGCGAGGAATTACAAAGAGGTGTTGGAGTTTGGTACGGAACCATCCAGAATAAACCAGTATGGGAGCCTTGGTTTATTTCGTGTAATTTATCGAGAAGGTTGTTAGTGTCAGCCTTTAGATTGCGATCTGGGCACATTCCAACAAACAAATTTTTCCACTTGGTTGGAATTAAGCCTTCGCCCAATTGCGATGTGTGCGAGAAGCCCGAAGACCTGTATCATGTTTTGCTGGAGTGTGCTCGGAATGCAGAGCTAAGATCAAGGCTCTTAAGAGACTTTGGTTGCCTGCACAATGGACGGATCAACAGTGTACTTTCGGAGCCGTTGTCCCCAGAGGCAATAAAATTGTATAGTTATTTGGATCTGTGTTCACCTATGAGACTGACATTAACACTGAGTGTTAAAAGCCTCTATAAAAATAGATTAAAAAAAAAAAAGACTTGTGTCTCTAGTGAACGAGCCCTTACGAAGGAGAAAGTTTGTGTTGCCTCTTGAAGCTTCAAAGGCTGATGCGATTATTTATTTTATTTTTCACGATTAATATTAATTATTATATTTCACGACATTACACGACTCGACTACACTATCTGTCTGTGAATCAATTTCTCCGTTGGTTAAATACTGGACGTATTTAACACCCGAGAAACCAATGTCCCATTGTCTTTTCCTGTGACACAAAATATCTCTTAACCAAATTTCATCCTTGCAAATAGGCTTAAAGCGATTAAAGAGTAAAAAGGAAACACTGTCGAATTTTTAGTAATAGAATATGTCCATTGTCCGTGTCTGACACTCTTCAAGTGGCTTGTAGCTTTTGTGACAAAAAAAAAACGCACGGGTATACAACAAAGACAAACATAGTATAACTAAAACATCTATATAGATGTACACAGTGGACCTTCTTATTGGTGCGGGTGTTTACCTGGTCGGGCTTGAAGCCCTTGTCTACGCAGCGCTCGATGACGTCTGCCACCTTCACAGTCTTGCTGGAGCCGGCCAGTTCGCGGACCACAGCGAATATGCGGTCCGTCGCGCTGATGCCCCTGCACACAAAATTACGTGTTTTTTTTTTTAATTAAAAGGTTCACAAAACCTGCCAGACACTTACAATTAACATAAAAAGGGAATGGACTAAATACATAACATAAGTGTTTGGCCCTCTCGATGTGGACACTGCATGCATCAGAAAATACATATAATTAAGTAGGTACATACATGATCAGTTATTTACAAAGATTCAAATGCTAGTTTTAACAATGATATTATTATTTAGCTACAGATTTATTTAAAAAAATGATTAGATATGAACAATATTGTTACCATATTATTATATAGTAACAGTTTTTAAAAGATCTTAGCAATGAGGTTTTTAAGTGACATGCGACAGATGTTGGAACAAGAACAAGATAGTTTTTTGTACAGAACTTGTCCTAGTGAGTGGGCAGTTGGAAAGTGTCGGTAAATTCTTGATAACAGTTTTTTTTAACCACGAAGCGGCACTTTGTGTAAGGCTTCTCACAGACGAACTGCCGTTGACGCGTGCTGTCGACAAGTGCCGTTCGTCTGTAGGAAGCCTAAGCGGTGTTTTTGTTGGGATTGTAACAACCATGTCCCTCTTAGCGACCCGTTATGTCGAATCCTATACAATTTATGATTTCTAACTCCGCTCTCAAAATCATCGAATGACTTGACTATGAGCCCTGAGGGGTTAGTGCGAGTTTTATTCGATCATACGCATCGAGCGCGTAAACGCGAATTTATATGGGATCAAAGCAGCGCCATCTACTGGCTAACGTGGATACTGCTTTGATCCCATATAAATTCGCGTTTACGCGCTCGATGCGTATGATCGAATGAAACTCGCACTAACCCCTCTATGCATTGATTCGCAATTCCCGTTCGATTAGGTTCCAAGTAGTTGAAATATCCGTATGTAAGTACATATAAATTTACCTCTGCACGTTGTCGTCAACTGGCTGCAGCGACTGCTTGGACATCTCCACCAGCCGGATCGCCTCCGACACGTCCTCCTTCTCCACCACGTCAGACAACCTGCACATTCATAATCCACACTTATAATATTATAAATGGGAAAGTGTGTTTGTGTGTCTGTGTATCTGTTACCTCTTCATGCCCAAATCGCTGAACCGATTTGCTGAAATTTGGTATGTAGATACTTTGAATTCCGGGAAAGGACATAGGATACTTTTTATCCCGGTAAAATGTACGGTTCATGAGCGATAAACTTATTTTTGCGGGCGTCATTTAGTTTCATAATAAAACGATTTGTCGCAGTTGAGCGAGATGTAATTTCACGTTTCAAGTAGGCAAGAAGTTACATATCTTTAAAATGTTCTAGAGTCTAGACTATAGTGCTTAAAAAGTTTGGATTTGAGCTACAGAGATATTGTTGAATTGTAGTATTCCTAAGAGTAACATCGAAATCTGTATACATTTACAATGACCACTCGTTGTAAATTTTTGTTTAAAAAATCTGCTCATCTGGTACACATTTTCTGCAATCCAAAAAGCACGACAATGTTTCTCCAAGTTATCACAACTAATAAAATAGAGGGTAGACTTCGCTGGATCGAAATCGTTCCTAATCAAATCATTTTTTCAGTCGCACCAAAAGTAATGTTAAGAAGAGATTAAGTTATAGTTCTCACCTGAGTCTCGCGAGCGCCGTGGACAGTCGCAGTATGGCGAGCAGGTTCCGCGCCGACGTGAACGTGACGTCGCGGGCGTTACGCGCCTCTCGACGCAGCTCCACGTACGATGCTGAAATATTACACATTAGTTATTATTTAATCTCTAAATGTAAAACTAACGGTAATAAGTGACCATGTTTATAACCTCAAAATAGTAACACTTTACGCACGATACATCACAGTCATTTTCTTTTTGATTACACTGGGGAAACGCCTTATGCGTGCCCCGGTCAGGGATGTGCCTCAGTTAAGCTGAAGCACCCGGGGGGTATGTGGGACTGGCCGGCGATATGCGCCAAACCTACCCACTAAAACCACCTGCGATTTGCCATCAGCCGTATAACGGAGGTATGTTAAGATGAAAAGCGCTCAACGCGCGTTCTGCTAACGCACGATTACAGTGACATAAATTGTATTAGCGACAGCGCATATAATATTATATACTAGATGACGCCTGCAACTTCGTTGTGCCAAAATTCGTATATCGCGCGGGAACCGTACATTTTTCCGGGATAAAAAGTATCCTATGTCCTTTCCCGGGACTCAAAGTATCCCCATACCAAATTTCAGCAAAATCGGTTTAGCGGTTTAGGCGTGAAGAGGTAACAGTCAGACAGTAGACACACTTTCGCATTTATAATATTAGTATGGATTGTATACTCACACACGATGTAGTCGGCGAGCGCGCGTGGCACGACGGGCTCCTTGCGCCGCGCGAGCGCCACGTAGCGCCGCACGAGCCGCATGGACAGCGCGCGCCCGCCCCCGGCCGCCGCCGGCTGCGCGCAGTGCTGGTGCACGTACGCTATGTGCTTCGCTAGTTCGAGATCCTTCTCCCTGGAAATTGACAAGTTTATTAAGGTTACAGGGTATTTATGTTTCAGCACACATCAACTCGAAAAGGGATCGTCACCGTATCGTTTTGCCGTCAAACAGGTGTCAACTCGGCTACCGGTAGGCGACACGACACCACACTTACGGCTTACGGCTCACCAACTTCTGACCAACATTTGAATCCAAACGTTATCGTGATAGGGGCAAGGGTGAAACGACGAGCCATAAGCGCGGGGACGTCGAGCCAAAGGCCGAAGAGGCTTAAATCGGGCCGATTCAAGCTCGTTCCGACTACGTTCATTTCCGATTAGTGTATGTTGCAGTAGGGAGTTTCACATTATAGTGACATCATAATAATTATATCATCTATACTAATATTATAAAGCGGAAGAGTTTGTTAGTTTGTTTGTTTGAACGCGCTAATCTCAGGAACTACTGGTCCGATTTGAAAAATTCTTTCAGTGTTAGATAAGCCCATTTATCGAGGAAGGCTATAGGTTATATTTTATCACGCTAATAGGAGCGAAGAAATAGAAGAAAACGTGGAAAAAACGGGGGAAATTATTTGAAATGGCTTATTTCACGAACTACTAGAGCAATTTTTCTGTCATTTGGGTCAGATAAGAAGTAGATCACGTGAAGGGTAATAAGCTATAGCTATTTTTGTAGACTAATTTGTCTGTAAAATATCTAATTTACGCGGGCGGAGTCGCGCGGAACGTCTAGTAAAGGATAAAATAACAGTACCTGTTCGGTCTATCCTGTATGAGCCACAGCAGGTCGAATCGCGACAGCAACGCGGCAGGCAGCTGTATGTTCTGCTCGATGGTGCGGCGCGGGTTGTAGCGGCCGTACGCCGGGTTCGCCGCCGCCAGGATCGACACGCGCGCGTTCAGGCACGTCATTATACCCGCCTGTGTTAATGTACCAAATTAAATAAGTAGAAGAAAGTAGGTAAGTAGTTATTTTAAAGATATAAACACGCGTTCGCAAGCGTATCCGTACGCGTTTACGAGCGTATGCGTATACTATTTATACTACGATAATTGCGTATACTATCATGTATGTGATGGCATATTTTTTAGGGTTCCGTAGCCAAATGGCAAAAAACGCAACCCTTATAGATTCGTCATGTCTGTCTGTCTGTCTGTCTGTCCGTCCGTATGTCACAGCCACTTTTCTCCGAAACTATAAGAGCTATACTTTTGAAACTTGGTTAGTAGATGTAGTCTGTGAACCGCATTAAGATTTTGATACAATAATGGAAAAAATTATTGAAAATTTTAGGGGTCCCCATAGGTACATCTGAATAATTTTTTTTTTCATCTAACCTGTGTTAGATGAATGGATAGGTCTTCAAAAATCATATTGAGGTTTCTAATTATTTTTTTTTTAACCTGAATAGTTTGCGAGATATACTCTTCCAAAGTGGTAAAATTTGTGTCCCCCCCCCCCCCCCCTCTAACTTCTAAAGTAGGGGCATGACAAGTCTAAAAAAATATATGATTTACATGACTATAAAAACCACCAACGAAAATTAGTTTGAACGAGATCTAGCAAGTACTTTTACCTTAATTTAACTTTCATTAAATCAACTGAAATATAAAAATAAATCAAAAACCTTTTAATTTCATATAAATAAACCTTATTGCTGCTTCGGAACCCTTCATGGGCGTGTCCAACTCGCACTTGGCCGGTTTTTTATAATTAAAAAATTCACAAATGGCTGGATTTGGCTGGATCTACTTGTATCTTATTTGTACTTATAGTTACATCAAAAATAATAATGATTGGTGTATGTAAGCGACCACGAGCGTATGTGCACGCGTTTGCGTTTACGTACCTATGTGAACCCGTACGTAAGTATTGCATGCACGCTTTTGTACGTAAGTATTCGCAAAGTTGTTTGCATTTACCTTTGCGATGCTAATGGTCTGCTGCTCCATAACCTCGTGTATGGCGGTGCGGTCGGCCTCCGCCATCTTGTCGAACTCGTCGATGCAGCACACGCCGCGGTCCGCTAACACCAGCGCCCCGCCCTCTAACATCATCTCACCGGTGAACGGGTCCTAGACGCGACAAATTATTGTATTATTAACAGCTGCAAGCTATATCATTAACAAAAGCAAACAACTTTTAAGTATTAACAGTTGAATAATATAATGTCTATACATTATTGAGGAAGACTTTTGAAAAATATCCCGCTAGGTGTCGCGATTACTATGATCAGCATTCAGCAGTCTTACCCCCAAAACTGATACGATTTTGATTTACGAGTCTGATTAGTTTCAAATTGAGCCGCAGAAAGATCGTGGGCTGGTATATTATATGTCGCAAGTAGCAAAAGCTTTGAAAACGAGCTAATTCGATTCTGAATCTCTCGGGAGTAAGGTAGTTGCTTTATCCGTGCATCATTTTTTTGACTTGAGACTTAACACCGGTGCGGCAACACGGAACATTAATTGATTGGCTGTTTATAGATCATTGGATTTTATTTATTGGACATGTCAGCCGCGTACTGACCAAGCGAGCGGCCTCGCGAGGCAGCATCGGACATTTGCCGCAGTACGCATGCCGCGCGAGGCGGCCTCGGTCTCTAAGTTTTTTAATCCGAGGATGCCTCGCGCGGCATGGCCGAGCCACCGTAAGGCTTAGTCAGCATCGACGCTCAGTTTAACTTGAAACGCACAACAAACACGTAACGAATAAGCGAGGCAAAACACTACCGTTTTGAGTGAGCGCGGCAAACGTACCGAGGCGCCTTTGAGCATCGACAAAAACCGACTACGCTCGGCTCGGGCCGCGGCACGCTCGGGCGAGGCAGCGCGTGCGTTTGCCTCGGGCAAGGCAAGTCCTGACCGACCGAGGATTTGCCTCGCGACGCTGCTCGCTCAGTCAGTACGCGGCTAACAGGCGGGCCCACACAGAGCGAGCAGCCTCACGAGGCATTCGCCGAGCGAAGCAGCTCGGTTAGTGTGGACGTGCCTCGCCCGAGGCAAGCGCGCGTGCCTCGGGCACGTCCACACTAATCGAACTGCTTCGCGCGGCGAATGCCTCACGAGGCTGCTCGCTCTATGTGGACGCGCCTAATTTGAGAATTCGACAGAATCTAATTTCAACAAGTTCTAATTTTTTACTAGAATTATATTCAGCCTCTTTTTTTTCTGGTGGATGACTAACCTTGAGCACGGCAGCAGTAAGACCGACGCCAGAGGAACCGCGGCCCGTGGTATACTGGCTGCGGGGCGCGAGCCGCGTGATGTAGTTGAGCAGCTGGGACTTCGCCACACCGGGGTCGCCCATCAGACACACGTTGATGTTACCACGGATCTTCATGCCGTTCGGACGCCTAGAAAAAAAGAATATGGATGTTGTACACAAAGTAGTTGTGATTGTTGAACTATGTATGTAGATTTTGGACTTTGGTTATTGTTGCATTATATTAGGCCAAGTTTGTCAGATACAATGTCTAAATTGGGTAATAATAATAAATGATAACTAACAACATTATAAAATAAATTCTACTCTATTAAAGTATGAATTGAGCCAAGTGTGGCTGTTATAGTAGGGGAGGGGAGGGTGCTATTCGTGTAGTCACTCGAGCATCATGGAGACCTAGTAGGTTTTTTACATTAGGTAAAACTGAAAAAAAAAGAGCGTTTTTTATTTTAGCGGTGAGTTCAGAAACTGCAGCCATTTTAAAGTTATGAAAATAGAAAATATATTCAGAAAATTGCTTATTTGGTAAATTATAACAGGATTTTAGACAACAAGGACTAAATCATTTAGTTTAGTGCAACATAAAATATCTGCGAAGCCTAGTTAGGAAAATATGAAGCCTTATTTTTTATATTTTATAATGTCCCTACAGGCTTACCTAACCTTTGAATCATCAGTGCTTTATATGGAAGCTTCTTTAGGATATACTAAACATCCCCTATCTTAATCTGACAAATCCGATGACATTTGAATATTCGAAAATAACTGTTTTACCCACCACGTGAGAAATCTGATTTCTATACCATGATAACTAGACACTTGTCGGAAGCCTATACAAGCTAAATCTGACACGCTCGAGCTTGTCGCAAAATCCCCTCTTCCCCTCCCTAACTATTACATCTTACAGTGTCTATAATTTGACTTATAAAATTGGTAGTTAATATTATGAAATTATGTTCTATTGAGGAACATCTTACTTATCGACTCCACCAACAAGGAGCAACAGCAGGGCTTTCTTAACGTCTTCATGTCCATATATCTCTGGGGCCAGACTCCGTGCCATCCTGGAGTACAGGTCCTCATCAGCCAGCTCTGATAGTTCCTCCTCCGTGAGGGCTTCAGACATCTCGTTCTCGTCACTTTGATTAATGCAAGTTACACCCTAAAAGATTAAATTTTCAGATTACAAATAGATTAAACTCTGTAAACTGTATAAGTAATTTGAGTAATATAGGTATCTGTGTGGTTGGATTTCTGTTCAGAAGCTAGCTATTTTGCAGTGTTATCTGCTAACCTTGGTCCAGTCTTCCGTCAATGTGATATTGGTTGGGTTAACTACCAACCCAACCTAAAAGGAACCTCTCGTCATAATGAGACTGGTTAATCCAACAGCAAATATAGGATGTACTTACATGAGCCTCAAGGTATGTATCAGACAAGAGACCCTGCACGATCTGCTTGAAGCCAGCATTGAGGAGGGGCAGGAATATGCCGGTGATGGCGACGTGATCACCGGGTTGCGCGCGCCGCGTTGTCTCCCCGCGACAGTATACTGACAGCTGGCGAGGAATGTGACCCACTGGCACTTGGTCTGACTGTAAACAAAAAATAAAAACATTCAAATTATGTCTTTAATTAAAAACTCGATAAAAGAGTGCCTTTAAGACATACAACATTAAAATTTAAAAGGCTTGGTATTAGGTACAGGTCTTTTTTTTTGTCCAACTCCAAACCATCAGAAATGTTGCTGTTGTCATGTTCAGAATAATTTAAACAGCCTAGTTATATAATATATAGAAAATATATTCCGAAGCCATAATATGAATGATGAAGGAAGGAGGAATATGTTAGAGAGCAATTTTGCTTCCCAGTTTTGCCAGCAAAGTAAACATAATTTTCAAGTTACATACATGCTCCTGTATTTTGAGTTCTTGGAATTTCTGGAATCTGGATCCTCTGGTTTGCAGATACAGCTGTCCCGCTGTCTTATTGATCCGACATTCATTGGCAGTGCAGGCGGGAGGAGGTGTGAACTGTAGAGATTTGACGGGCTGGTAGGTCTCAGCTCCGCAGGCACTGCACGAGTATGTGGCTACTACTAGTAGGGGTTTTACGTCTGTGCACCGGGTGACTATACCTGAAATAAAAATTGTGAATGAAGATTTAGCTTTTAAAGAAATACAGCCATACTTTATGCAGCTAAAGAGAATACAAATCAACTTGTTTAAAATACTACACTAAACAGCTTACACAGAAGCAATAAGTATATTTGTCTGAATTACCTCTAACGGTGACTAGTTTGCCTATGTGTTCAGCCTTCACTTCTCTAATGGGCACACATTTTGAGGTAGACAAGTCCTTGAAGTATACTTCACTGAAAAAGAAATTATTACTTTGTCAGTTAACTAAAATTAATTAAAAAATCTTATATTCTTAAAAAACATAAGTGTTATTATAATAAGACAAGCTATTAACAAGAACAATGAAGTCATTCAGTAAAATATATTACTATCTTCTGATCAACTCTGGTGGATATCTGTTTCTAGGGTCTCGCATTTCTCCGGGAATTCTGTGGTTCCTGGCCTCCAACATTATTCTGTGCTCAATGTACACGTCCAGAGAATCTTTGGCAACAACCTGAAATAAGAAAGAAAATTTGAATGCAATTATATTATTAGTAATTACAGCTAAATGTGGTTATAAAAAATAATTTTGTGATAAGAAAAAAATTTACCCTTATTGGTGTAATAATTTCATCAATAGATACTTTTTGAGATGCCCCTAGGTCCTGTCATTATTTATTACTAGCTGTGCCCCGCGGTGTTACCCACGGTTTAAGTGATATAATAATATAATAAAAGACTATGAAAAGTACCAATAATAGAGTCAAAATGGGACGATACATGGTTCTATAATGGTTTATGGTAGTGATGATGATAATGATGAATGTAAATGCTTTCCGTTCTTAAAACAACGTCGAAACTCCCAAACTTGTATCCATAAAGAGTTAGGAGTTCTCTCAGCACCTTCCGAACCATGGTATACCTTGGTGCAAAATCTTACTTATTGGTAGCGGTTTCGTGAGCAGTACTCTAAGCATATGCTTAGAGTACTGCTCACGAAACCGAAGTCACCACATGTTTCCATATGATTTTTGAGGAGTTCCCTCGATTTCTTATGGATCCCTTCATCAGGTCACCACTTTTATGAATATGGTACCAAATTGGGATGATAACCTATACACCAAAAGAAAAATTTTGAAAATCGGTTCACAAACGGCGGAGTAATCGTTGAACATAAAAAAACGAACATAACAGCTCCTCCATTTTGAAAGTCGGTTAAAATTGTAGCCTATGTGTTATTCTGATGTATAATCTATATTATTGTAAAGTTTCATTAAAATCCGTTCAGTAGTTTTTGCGTGAAAGAGTAACAAACATCCATACATACATACATATTAAAAATAATTGTGATGTCATATGAATGTTTTATTTTTAATAGATAAATCTTACCTCTCTATGTTTGTACTCGGGTAACATTTCATAGACAATGTCGGACACCATGGAGGTGTAACGTCTTGTGTTGTTCATCACAGCTTCAGCTAACTCTTCATTTGCATTGTGCAGATCATCAAGTTCCACAATAAACTCCAGCTATGAACAATTTTATGGGTTAATATTGTAAAAGTTAGAGGAGTTGAAATCAAAAGTGATGCAAAATGGTTTGTAATATTCACACAAAGAAAACCTAACTGGCACCATCACCCGCCAGTTTTTTATAAACTTGGCTGGATACATAACCTTGTGCCTGATGTAAGAGAACATGAAAATGAAAAATATTATACCTTCTCTCTGTGAGCAACCTGGGTAAGTTGTTCTGCATACTTGAATAGCTTGTGACCTTCGTCGTCAGTTTGGCAAAAATCCACGAAAAAGTTCTTGAAGGCCTCTGAAAGACGGAACAGTTATTTGTTAGTATTTGTTGATCATACATCTAAATATATATAACTCAAAGGTGACTGACTGACTGACTGACATAGTGATCTATCAACGCACAGCCCAAACCACTGGACGGATCGGGCTGAATTTTGGCATACAGGTAGATGTTACGACGTAGGCATCCGCTAAGAAAGGATTTTGATCAATTCTGCCCCCTAGGGGTTAAAATAGGGGATGAAAGTTTGTATAATTGTCAATTTTAAAACGATCGGGCTGATACTTTGCATGCTTAAAGCTAAGTATAATGTAGGCATCCCCTAAGAAAGGATTTTGATTAATTCCACCCCTAAGGCGATAAAATGGGGAATTAAAGATCGTATATTATATACTTCACGAGCGAAGCCGCGGACAAAAGCTAGTTACAACAAATCAACAGTCAACTGCAGGCCAAGGTACCTTTATCAGCAGCATAATCACGCATTGCCATATTAACTTATATATTTGTATTGATCATGTAATATGTAAAAACAATGTACAATTAAACATTAAATATTAATTCACAATAAATTTATAGAATGGAAAATTAAAGTTTAGTTTCAAAACACAGGCGTCGGCACGTTAATTTTGTTTGACTTTGACATAAAAATTGGCGCGCTTTTGTTTTTTTTTTTCATGAAGTCTTTTTTTTGTAGACAGATTGCATTGAACACGCTTGTACGCAGTACGCAGTACGCACTAGGTACGCAAAGCGTAAGTTCTGTGTTGTATCAGGGTATTAAAATTTGTATTGTATTATTTGTAAAGTACCTATTCAATATGTGTCGTAAACTCGTAACCAGGGCTTCATAACGTTATCGAATACCAGAAAAAATATCGTTACGTACCGTTATTTTCATTATGGTAGCCAGATAACGGTATTTTTATATCGATATATAGTTACATAACGAAAAAATATCGTTATAATATACCGGTATTTTTACCGGTAAATATAACGATATTTTCAGGTATGCGACGTTGCCAGCTCGACGCGACACATTTTATTTTTACCGGTATTTTTTAGTATGCGAATTGCGACGTTGCCAGTTCGACGCGACACCTTCCGTTCAATGTTCGTAGATGCACGAAATCTCACTCGCAGTCGCAGCCCAACTTTCGACTTCCGAGCACCAGAGTTTTTTTGCAAGATTTGTGATTACCTACTTTTAGGACTTTAATGCATAGAGAAAATATAATAAAAAAACTAGTTATTGTTTTGGAGTAAAAATGGGCCGTAAAAAGCAAAACACTGTATTCATTCATTGACTACACACATTGCAGCACCATCTTGACTTGTTAAGTCTAAGTATCTATAAAATCGGCCAAGTGCGAGTTGGACTCGCGCACGAAAGGTTCCGTACACAGAAATAAATCAAGATTTCTTTATTTATTTCTGTGGTTCCGTACCATTATAATTATGTCGAGTAAAAATGGTGGCTAAGGTTTAGAATCATACCCAACGATTTTGGTGGTGAGATGGGCTGAGGAGGGATGGGTTGGATGAGGAAAACCCCCCCGTACCACTCCCACCCTCAGGAGACCCTTTCTTAATTTCGAGGTTAGGTCATCTGTTCTCTGGTGTTTAAGAAATGTTTCCAAGGCATCACAAGGCTGTGGTGAGTGGAGGAATAATATTTCATTATTCCTAAACTATATACAGGATGCAATTAAACCTTCCTGCCAAATTTTTTCCAGGGTTTAGGTATCATTAGGAGAGTCCATTTAACCAAAAAAAAATTGGGTGTTATTTTTTTTAATGACATATTTTACCCCATTTAAAATCGTTGCAGAACGGCCACTCGCGAGTCGCGGCGGTGAGTATGAGCGGGGGTGGCACGGGGGAAGGCGCGCGCGCGGGGACACGTCATGCGCGGGCAGTGTCCATTAATTGTAGTGTTTTTTAGGATAACTTTCGGAAGCTATTTCTCAACATTTTAGTACTGAGTGATTATAAAAGAAAAAATACGTGTTTTTTTAATTTTTAACAAGGATCAATATATCAAAATTTGGCAGCACCCTGTATAGACCAGTGCAGATACCTTCAAAAACAATAAAAAGTGAAAAAATAAAATAAAAGTAAGATGAAACCCATTAGTAAAGGAGAATATTATAAAAATTAAGGGAAAAATAATTTACGGGCGATCTGAGGTCGGGAAGGGGATGGGGGTGAGTTTTTAAGGGTGAAAAACGGTTTATATCAATTTCTGGCAAAACTAAAAGTCCTATGGAAAAAAGTCAAATGGCAAAGTTGTAGGTAAGTAAATGATATAAAACTTTTATTTTTACGCTTTTTTTACATAACCTCAAAATTTATGTGAAAAATAAAAATAAAACATGTTTTATGCATGTTTTTGGTTTTTTAATTATATCTTTTACAAAAGTTTTTTTTTCACGAAATTTGGTGTAAACTTACTTTTTTATGTCCCAAATACGCTGTAATTTATTTGATAAGAAATATTTATTTTTTCACCATATTTTGAATTAATAACGAAAAAGCACCCTAATTTTCAATCGAAAATTCACCCGTCAAAATGTCAGGTTTTTTCAAAAAGTTGGTATTGTTTCTGTTAGTTGAAATCTCTACTTTCCGATGGTGAAAAATACTATAGTAAATTCTCCAAAATTCTCAGAAAATGCAAAAAATTAAAAAAAAATAATATTAAAAAAATTATTTTTTGATCATTATGAATAATTTCATGTAAAAATGTTATGCAGCAATAACATTTTTACATGAAATTTGTTTCAATTAAAAAGTTGATTTATTTAATTTTAATTACATTTCTGTCATAAAAAATCTCATTATATTATATACATAAAATATAAATGTAAATCTATACCGTACTTATAAAATAACATGTCCTGACTGACTGACTGACTGATTCATCATCGCTGAGCAAAAACTGGCCTCAAAATTTGGTGAGTAGGGTTGTTTTATTAAGTAGACACCACTAAGGAAGGAATTTCGGAAATTTTACCCCGAAAAGGGTAAAATAGGGGTTGAAAGTTGAAATGAAAGTCCGTCATTTCTTAAGTTATCATGTACTTTAGCTTTTAGTTTACTACTGATAATGTTTTAGATATTGGTATATGTTGTATTATTACTAAATCTCAACTGGTTCCGTAGTAACTAAGTATCTGTTTATATATACGAGATTTATAATTATGTACTATGGTTACTGTTTGTTAACTTCAATAAATAAATAAATGTAATAAAATGAAGGAATTAAACTTAATATGATCAAATTAGCAACATTAGGCATAGATTGAAATGCTACCTAGTTGCGTAGTTAATAAAGTTGCATTTTATTAAAATTTACTTATTTACTCGCATGTCGCGGATCTCTGCGGCCATGCGACGCTGGCCACGTGGTTATGACAACGAGTGACTTAGACCAAAATGATAGCTATAATAGTGTCAATAAAGTAGCATTTTACTTGAAAATGATGGGATCTATAAGCAATCGAGGAAATTCTTGAAATTTATAAAAACACACATAGTGGTTAAGATGTTGTTTCTAGTAACTCAAGCATATATGTTACAAAAAGTGAAATTTCATACGAAGGTGTCTCTGGATCCAAAGCCTGTGTCGAGTATAAATTCATATAAGTATTTTTTTTAATGGTAAAATTAAAAAAAAAATACTTATATGAAGAAATTAAATAAATGTTGATAGTACAAAACTTTCTAAGTTTTATCATGTTGTTTAATAATAAGGATTAAAATTGTAAAAATATGCAAAATATACCAAACATTCTAAGTTTTTTATACTTTTATTGTGACTGATAGTGATAACTGATAATAGGTTTATTAATGTTTGCAGATTAAAAGCGTAGCCTATAAGACCTTAGACTTCCAGGTTTTATTTAGCAATAGGTTGTTAATTAATAAGATTTAAATAATAATAAAAAAAAACAAACAAATCATTCTAAGTTTTATTATTAACTTTTATTATGACTGATAGTTATACTTAATATTTATGTATATTTGTAGAATAAAAGCCTAATAATTTATAATTATACTCTTATTGAAAAGCCCATAAGATTTATTAAGAGTATATTCTGGTATTAATTAATTACCAAAATATACTCTTAATAATATTATGATTCTGATTAGATTTAAATTTTAAAAATATTTCAAACATACCAGAACCTAAGTTGAATATAAGTTTGAATAAATAAAATAATTGTTTATAGAACAAAATCTTTTTAAGTTTTTTATACTTTTATTGTGACTGAAAAACCTTATTATTTATTAGTAAGAATAACTGAAAATTCTAGTCTTATTGGTTATTTACTGAGAATAGGTTGTTACACAGGTTTAAATAAAAAATATTAAACACATACAAAGCATAAGTTTTATTATAAACTTTTATTATGAGTTATGACTGATAAGCGTACAATAAATAATTTAAAAATATATATATTACATAATTTATACACTCTTAATGAATGGGCTATTCAAGACCATCATTCTTTATAGGTTTATATTTATTATGAATATTTTGTTAATTGATAGATTTGAATTTTAAAAATATTTAAAAGAAACCAAAATCTGTGTTATGTATAGTACGAATAAATAAAACAAATTGAATCTTTTATTTACTGTGTTTATTAACCACTTCCAGCACATCTTTCCAAAAAATGTCGAGGTTTTCTTCTGGTATTTGATTGAGCAGATATATCTAAATGTGACTGCTTAAGACGCTGACAACTGCCAATGACCTTGATCTCGCATCACTCTCGCACCACTGTCGATTTTCATGCCAAAGAGACAGAGATGTGAAGTGTTCACTCGGTATCGTGGATACATTTTTCGTTTGTTAGAGGAAAAAATAAATATTAAGGAAAATCTAGATGTCAGAACCGAAAATTTAATCTGGCAATCTTTGGATTTTTGTAAAAGGTATCAAATAAACAAATTTTTAAAGCATAGATTGTATTATTACGTTGGTTAGAACTGTTTAAAGTTCCTGAAAGATGTGACTTTGTTTTTTTTTCATCCAGTAGGAGTACACTATTTTATTATTTAAATTAGACAAGCTTTTCCAAATATAATAAAAAATCACATAATCAATGAAATACATACGTCTAGAAAACTGCACAAAGATGTCGAATTGGCAGATGTCTTCGCCTTAATGCTTTCACTTTCACATTTTGTGGGCACGAGCATAAGGCCGCGTTTCCACTGACGCGGAGAGGAGCTTAGCGGTGCCGAATTGACCAATCACCATGCTCGAAATCTTCGCTCCGCTTCGCTGTCATTCCGCTAGAATAGCACGATTGGTCAATTCGGGCACCGCTAAGCTCCGCTCCGCTCCGCTTCGCTTCAGTGGAAACGCACCCTAAAGCCAGACCCGTACGGTGACCGCCCAATGACACCACATTTCTTGACTTTTTGGCATCTGGAAATATTTTGATAGTTGAAGTTATTAATTATTCCTACCTATACATTAAACAGCAACTAGCAAGATGATTACGTATTTGCGATAGGTACCAATTGTGCAAGATATCAAGATAAGATACGGGTAATAAAAACCGGCCAAGTGCGTGTCGGGCCACGCGCAATATAGGGTTCCGTAGTACCGCTAGTTTTTTTTAATTTTTAGTATGGTCAATGAATATACATTTATAACGTATCTTACACTACTAACAACATCATATCAGTTACTTTCAAAGGAATTTGAACGAAAAGTTCCTTTATACTTCGCCGAATAATTTTTTTTTAGTTTATCGACTATTACTCAATAACTTATGAAGTCTTCTTAGCCGTGATAGTTTTCCTTTCAAATTCAGCATATTTCCTACTACCGTGAATTTTTTCACATTTCCAGAAGCAACTGTTTAGTTGGTAGAAGGGGGGGGACACTGGACTCTTAACGATTTTTTCCACTTTAAAACTTAATATTTCACAAACGGATCCCTAAATCGGAAAATGATCTATGAATATTCGTAATATTTTTAAAAAACCTATCCAACGACATCCCACACGATAGGGTGGACGCAAAAAAAAAAATCATCCCCGCTTGATGTGTAGGGAAGGTACCATAAAAAATATATTTTTTTAAGGCATCATTAATATGTGCATTTATGCCAAATTACAGCTTTGTAGGTCCTATAGTGTCTTAGTAAAATCGCGGACAGACAGACAGACAGACGGACAGACAGACAGACGGACAGACAGACGGACAGACAGACGGACAGACAGACGGACGGACAGACTGAAACTATAAGGGTTCCTTGTTGACTACGGAACCCTAAAAATCATCCTGCGTGACATAGATAAAAATATACCCACACGATAATTCTATGCCTACACGTGATCTACTCACTTGTTGGTTTTGCCTCAGTTGAATTGTCTACATATAGTTTCCTTTTTTTCGTTATTATATGTGGTGCCAGTATGGATTGAGATTCGTTGTCATCTTCAGGATCGATCTGAATAAAGCATTGGAATAAAGTAAACCCTTGTTATCACACCTAAATATATAAATGTTGTAGATAGTAATCATCCTGCGTGACATAGAGAAAAATATACCCACACGATAATTCTATGCCTACACGTGATCTACTCACTTGTTAGTTTTGCCTCAGTTGAATTGTCTACATATAGTTTCCTTTTTTCGTTATTATATGTGGTGCCAGTATGGATTGAGATTCGTTGTCATCTTCAGGATCGATCTGAATAAAGCATTGGAATAAAGTAAACCCTTGTTATCGCTCCTAAATATATAAATGTTGTAGATTACTAGAATTCTAAGTTTAATACATACATATATTTGTAGACTGTAGTTAAAATCATCACATTTAAAAAAGGAATCACAAAGTTATATGATAGCATTTACATAATATTATGTATTATAACACGAAGAATATTTTAAGGAGCGTAGCCCGTCGGATCAGAGGCGCTTTGCACACGACGGGGCGGGGCGGGCCGGTCAATTTCGCCGCGAACGATAGCATAAAGGGAATCCTATAATATGTATTAAAGTGCGCGCACGATAACTTTGCGCGCGGCTGAAATCGGAACTAATTGTCGGGCCGCCACGTTTACATGATAATCGATACGCCTATTCCTATACATAATTTAAATAAGTAAATAAAGATATTAAAGTAAAACTACCAATGTTATTTTAAAAAATATCATTGGGATTACCCATTTTTTTAATGAATCCCTACGCTGGCACGCCACCTGTCGCGCGCAGAGTTATCATGCGCGCACTTTAATACATATTATAGGATTCCCTTTATGCTATCGTTCGCGGCGAAATTGACCGGCCCGCCCCGCCCCGTCGTGTGCAAAGCGCCTCTGATCCGACGGGCTACGCTCCTTAAAATATTCTTCGTGTTATACGGCGTGGCTGCGCGGGGCGGCAGCCAGCTATTCTCTCTATCTCCACTAGAACGAACGTCCTGAACTGACTGCATCCACCCGTCGTGTGCTTTGTGTACCTACGCGGCGATGGCATCAGCGGCCAACGGGCAGACGCGGTCTTTATTCCTTCGTGGACAAAAAGCCCGCCCCGCCCCGTCGTTGCAAAACAACAGAGTCCGCCCGTCAGCCAGCGCACGGCGCACGTGCTGGCAATACAATAATTTACTATACAAACCATAAATTAGTAATATTTGAACAAAGATACTGAGTACTGAACTACTGACCATGTCATTCTTATTGAACGTCATTTTTCCTATATACCTATACCTACTGGTCATTGACTGGTCACCAGACATGTCTAGTTTAACTTTGTACAAACTGCATACTGAACTGACTGATTAAATTAAGTATTTTACAAAAGGTAACGTTATCAAAGAACATATATTTACCGTTATAAATCCTATTTACCGTTATAACATTTACCGGTATTAATTCCAATTTTTACCGGTATTTCTAGTATCGGGTAAATTTTCATACCGTTATCTATGCCCTTGAAGCAGTAACGTTATGAAAAAATACCGGTATTTGAAGCCCTGCTCGTAACTCGATATATCGTATATTGGTTAAAAATAGTTTTTATGTTTTGGCAGTCAATGCACCATAGCCAAAGCCTTTATTTTTTTCTCTCAAAAAAAGTTTTGTATTCGCGCCAAAATTTTAATTGTCAAAAGTCAAAAATGAAAGAAATTGAAATTTTTACAAACATGCAAAACAAAGCATAAAATCACGATTTTTGCAAAATAATTGATGAATCTGCAATCAAAGTTTTTGTATAATTATTAAATGTAGTTTTAGTGTTTAAATCATGGCCGATTCTATAGGTGACAAAAAGAAATTTGTGTAAACTTTGTTTCAAAGTTGAAAATGTGTGTATGCTAATCGTGTGGTGCTTTTGCAGCTAATCATAGGGCCAAACGGCAGAAAACGGACAAGCATGGACGTATGTCAGCTTTCGAGAAGTTAAAACAGTTAAAAGGCAAGGGATCTAAACACAAGTACGACGTGGATGAGCTGGAGAATGTGTACGACACGGTCGACGAGAGCGAGTATACCGAGCGAGTGTTGCAGCGGCAGGAGGATGACTGGATTGAAGATGGTTAGCTCTTCTTGCCTATCAAATATAATCATAACCTCAGTGTTATATTGTCATCCCTTAATTAATCTGGGTGGCCATATTGCCCTGGCCAAGAAATAAGAGAAATAATTGTGTACATGTTACCTTTTTTTATAATATTATAAGATGAGATCATTTTATTTAATCTAGTACATAATATTGTCCAATAAAGCCAGTATTTGTTATTCATAGTATATCATATTATGTACAAATGGAATTAGTTTGTTCTTGCTATTAGATGAATTTGGTTCATTGAAATATTTTTGTTATTGAGATTTATTGGATTTTATATTTTTTAACATTTATGAGCAGCAATATACCTACTTATAGTTTATCATTTTTTCAGATGGTACTGGCTATGTTGAGGATGGCAGAGAAATATTTGATGATGATGAAATTGATGATTCTTATGTTGCCTCTGACAATAAGGAATCAGGGAGAGGGCAGAAAAGAAAGGCAAAAGTGGCACCACCTTCTAAGGGCAACATTAGAAACTTTCTTGGAGCAAAATCTTCTAAAAAGAAAGATGTAAGTCATATTTTTACTTTTTTTTTATGAAATAAGGGGGCAAACGAGCAAACGGGTCACCTGATGGAAAGCAACTTCCGTCGCCCATGGACACTCGCAGCATCAGAAGAGCTGCAGGTGCGTTGTCGGCCTTTTAAGAGGGAATAGGGTAATAGGGGAGGGAAGGGATGGGAAGAGAAGGGAATAGGGGAGGGAAAGGAAGGAAATAGGGTAGGGGATTGGGCCTCCGGTAAATACGTAATAATACTTACTTCAATATTGTTTATTTTTAATGTTTTTAACAACTTGCAAATCCAAGCCACAGGAAACTAAAATAAACTTAGTCATAGCTGTTATAAAGTTGTTAAACTTCCTTATTCATAAATTTACAGGATACCAAAATCTCTGATGACAATATCTTATCGGATATCATGGGTGACTTGGATGGTAATGCTGACAAACCTGTGGTTAAGCCTAAGCCAGTTGTGCAAACCAAAACCAACATTGCTGACCAAAGGAAAAGGGATGCTCAAAATTACTTCAAGACATTATCTTCCTCTGTTAAAAAACCAACGCCTGCAATCCAGCTAGATGAACCCAAAGTTATTACTAAGCAGGAGCCAGTAAGTATTACTTTTATCAATAAAACAAAATTTGAAAATGAAATTTATAAATATAATATGCTCCCTAGACAGTGATTCAGCATGACATGCCTTACATGCTGTCATGCACGCATGATTGTTTATTGTATTGATTGATGTGAATGACATGCAAACTACGTGCTGTACATTTATTGACAAGTTGTTTAATTTTTCGTCCTGCAATATGTGCATGACATGCACACATGATCGTTTCGCGATCGACATGTCATGCAACAATACTTTCACGTAAATGCATGTCATGCTGAATTACCGTCTAGGGAGCGCATTAGGGTTGTTAATGATATCAAATATGTTTATTTAGGAACCAGTTAAAGCAGAACCCATCCAGAGCAAACCTAAGAAGCCAGAGTGGAAAATAGACAAGGAGATAAAGAAAGAAGTCGAGGATACCCCCACACAGAATATTGAGGAATTTGAAAGCCAGGAGATTGATTTCAATGACGACTTCAGTAATGATGCAACTGAGGTCAAAGTTGAGGATAAAGTCAAAGAAGAAGTGCCATCTATATCTAACACTATCTCAGACGTAGCTGATGAGTTTCTTAAGGAGGACTTTGACATATTCCCATCGAAAAAGGCCAAAGTTGAACTAAATCCACTGAACAGCAACTGGTCTGGAGAAAACAACCAAGTGACCACTGCAGTTCAAACTGACGGTCAAATCCCACTGCAGACCAACAAAAATGGTGACAAAGTGTTGAAATTCTACTGGCTAGATGCATGGGAGGACAGATTTGTGAAACCTGGGGTGGTGTATTTGTTTGGCAAAGTGTTTGTGAAGCCAAACAATAAGAGAGAAGGATGTGCCTCCTGTTGTTTGGTTGTTAAAAATATTAACAGACAGCTGTTCTTATTACCTAGGGAATATGTAAGTCTTTACTTACTAGCATATCTGCAGGGATTTTCATAATTGTTCGTTTCAAACTTTTTGCACATTCAATGCTCACAATGCTTAATCGCGTGTCATTGACTTAAAAACCCGCGTGGTGTGTTTTCGAATTCCAAGTAAAACGGGAACTTTGCTATGTCAATATGTGTGTGCTAGTGATTGCTTTACATTTCTGTAATAATTTATTTTAAATAGTGTCATAGATGGGCTTATACATTTTCTTGTATGTTATATACCAGAAACTGGACCCAATAACAATGGAGCCGACAGATGAGGAGGTAACGATGATGGACGTGTATCAGGAGTTCAACTCTGTGGTTGCCAGCGAGCTCGGGTTGAAAGAGTTCAAGTCGAGAAAGGTCACAAAGAACTACTGTTTCAATCTCCCTGACATACCAGCTAAATGCGACTATTTGGAAGTGAAATATTCGGTAAGCTAATTTTTATTTGATAATTATAATTGTTATGTACCGATTTGCCCGCATAAGTAATACTCAACGGTAACCATAAGTTCTGCAATAAAACAGTAACATCTCATAGTTTACTCTATGTTTGTACAAATTCAAAATTGCTTCATGTTTGCACATATCAAAGCATATTCAATACAAATTATATTAATATTTATAAATAAAAATAATTCTTGCTTTCTCGATTGAATATTACTAACACAATAAAAAATCAAGACGTACATACATACAATAACTTACTCAAAATACTTATTTCAGGCCTCATTCCCACCACCACCAACAGGGCAAAAGTATCTAACATTCTCTCATATATTTGGTTCAAACACGTCATCTTTAGAGACACTCTTACTCGAGAGAAAAATCAAAGGACCCTGTTGGTTGGAAGTGAAAGATCCTGAGAACGTCCAAGCCAAAGTATCATGGTGTAAGATGGAGGCAGTCTGTGACAAGATGGAGCACATTGAAGTGATAAGAGATGGACCAGACTTGGAATCACCACCCATTACTGTTGCTACTGTAAGTTCTAGTGTGTTAAGTCTTCAATATAAGGCTTAAACACAAAAGAAACTAATGTAAAACTTTGATAACATTTTGTTTAAAAAATACACAAAAATAACCATGTTACAACAATAATTTTAAAGCATATTATGTGTTTTTTTCAGATAAATATGAGGACATTTACAGATGAGAAATCAAACAAAACGAAAATATTGATGCTAAGTTGTCTCGCGCACAACTCATTCCCGATACATAAGCCTCCACCGAACCCACCTTTCAACCAGCATTTTTGTGGTAAGTTCACATCAAACAAGTTTACCAATATTACCAATATACTACAAAAATTGTATTTTATTAACAACTGTTTTACGTTTTTTCAGTAATGACAAAATGTATTGATCTTTGGCCACTCGATTTGAAACAACACTTACCAAATTACAAAGCAACTAAGCTAACTAAATGCGACACCGAAAGAGAGCTTCTTAATTACTTTATGGTTCAATTCTGGAAACTGGACCCGGATTTGGTAGTAGGCCACGACTTGCAAGGCTTCCAACAGGATCTTCTTATAGGAAATATCTTGGACCTCCACATACCCAATTGGTCTCGGTTAGGACGGCTAAAGAGGTCGGTCGCGCCGCAAAGAAAGTTCGCCGCCAAGGACGCATTTCTAGGAAGGTTAGTGTGTGACATTAAACTCTCCGCCATGGAACTGATAAGAGCGCGAAGCTTCGATCTAGAAACTCTCTGCGTAAACGTTCTCAAGATGAAAGAGGGTGAAAGAGTGGAAGTAGCGCTAGAAGACCTGCCGCGGTATTACGAGAGTTCGAACGACCTACTTCAACTAGTCAATTTGAGCATGCAGGACGCTTCGTACATCCTCAAAATGATGTGCGAGCTGAATGTTATACCTCTAGCTCTACAAATTACACAAATTGCAGGAAATGTCATGTCTCGCACATTGATGGGCGGAAGATCGGAGAGAAATGAGTTCCTTCTGCTACATGCCTTCACCGAGAAGGGCTACATAGTGCCGGATAAATTGTACGGCAAAAAAGTAGCAGACGAAGCGAACGACGACCTCGAGGAAGCGGGAACCGCCGTCAGTAAAACACAAGCGAAGAAGAAGGCCGCCTACTCTGGTGGTCTAGTCCTCGACCCCAAGAAGGGCTTCTACGACAAAATGATCCTTCTCATGGACTTTAACTCCCTGTACCCGAGTATAATCCAAGAATATAACATATGTTTCACCACAATCAAAAGGAAAAACGGTGCCTTCTCCGACGACGATATCAACAATTTGGTTCTGCCTGAGTCGAAAGCCGAATTTGGCGTTTTGCCAACACAGATCCGTAAATTAGTTGAGAGTAGACGAGAAGTTAAGAAGCTAATGAAGTCTCCCGATCTGGCTCCCGAGCAGTACATGCAGTACAACATCCGACAGATGGCGCTGAAGCTCACCGCCAACTCTATGTACGGTTGTTTGGGGTTCACGCACTCGAGATTTTACGCCAAACCCCTCGCCGCCCTCGTCACCATGAAAGGTCGGGAGATTCTCATGGACACGAAGGAGATCGTGCAGAAATTAAATTACGACGTGGTGTACGGCGACACCGACAGTCTCATGATAAACACCAACTGCCTCGACTACGACTACGTTTTTAAGATCGGCAACGACCTCAAGCGGGAAATCAACAAGAAGTATAAGCAAATCGAACTAGATATCGACGGGGTGTTTAAGTATTTGCTGCTGTTAAAGAAAAAGAAGTACGCAGCGGTAGTGGTGAGCAAAAATAAAAATGGGGAGTTTGTATATATTCAGGAGCACAAGGGCCTGGACATCGTGCGTCGAGATTGGTCGCAGCTGGCCGCCGAGGCCGGGAAGTTCATCCTGAGCCAGATCCTGTCTGAGCAGAGCGCGGACGAACGAGTTGAGAGCATCCAGAATCATCTGAACAAACTAAAAGATGACTTGGTAAACAACAAAATCCCGCTGTCTCTTTTGACGATCACGAAACAGCTCACGAAAAACCCCAACGAGTACGCCGACAAGCACTCGCAGCCGCACGTGCAGGTCGCTCTGCGGCTGAACAGCAAAAACAGCAGGCGCTTCAAGAAGGGCGACATAGTGCCGTATATCATATGCGAGGACGGCACCGCGAACACGGCGATGCAGAGAGCGTACCACATAGAGGAGCTGAAGAGCTCCGAGAGCATAAAAGTCGACTACAAGTACTATCTGGCGCACCAGCTGCACCCCGTTATATCCAGGATCTGCGAGCCGATCGACGGTATGGATCCCGCGCGCGTGGCGGACTGCCTCGGCCTCGACCCCTCCGGCTACCGACAGACGGTCAAGCGGGAGACGGCGACTGACACGTACGAGGTCGAAAACGAGCAGGAGAAGTACAGGTACTGCAAGGAGTTCACGTTCGTCTGCATAAGCGAGGGCTGCAAGACGGAGAACAGAATACGGGAAACGTTCATGCTGCACGGCAAAGAGAACGTGACGTTTCTGGAGAAATGCCAGAACGATAAATGTAGTATAAGACCGATGGACTACCTGCCGTCCGTCCAGAATCAGTTGAGTCTGCAGATCAGGGGCTACCACGGGCAGTACTACGCGGGCTGGCTGTCATGCGAGGACCCGGCGTGCGCGTACCGGACCACCAAGATGCCGCAGATGTTCGCCGGCGGATACCCCGTGTGCCGCCAGTGCGAGAAGGGAGTCATGTTCAGAGATTACACGGAAAAGGATCTGTACCTGCAAATCAATTTCTTCCTATTCCTATTTGATCTCAGCAAAAATACTACAAGTAAGTCAACTTTTAGAAACTTTAATTCTAAGAAACTTAAAGAGACGTTATTGCTTTATGGCTGTGCTTATATTTTACACATGTTATATTGTGGATCATCATTCTAATAATTTATTATGTTTTCAGAGACCAAAGTGCAACCGCAAGTGTTAGCGGCGTTTCAAACTCTCAAAGAAATGGTGGAGGACAGTTTAACCCACTCTGCTTACTCAATAATAAATCTGTCCAAGCTATTCCGGTTCTTCGCTTTAGACAAGACTGGCAGCAACACAAAGGAGGCTCTGGAAGTAGACATACTCCCCGAAACCGAACACATAGATGCCTTGATGGAGATGGGAACGTATTGAACAAAATATATTTATTTTACTTATGTCGTGTTTTATCATTATTATAACTATTCCGTATTTATAAAGAGTAAAGAGTGTTAATACAAGTTACATTTAACTCCAAGCACTGCCTTACTTTTAGTTTGAGAGAAACAAACACTGTAACATTAAAAATTTTGTCATAGTTAAATTGGAAGTCTTTAGGGCTTTATTATTTTTCTATCGTCGCTTTATATCTTAAAAGTAGTGTACCATTTATCCTTTTTAAACATTAATTTACTTAATGACCAACAGGTTTTCCCAAAAAAAAAAAAACTGGTAAATGCATTATATAATGTTCATTAATCTACAAAGAACACTGTATTGTGTAATATTAGAAAATTTTCAGGATTATAACAGGTAACTCAAGTGCAGGTAATTAAATAAAAACAAATCATTTTTTATTAAATGTATTAACTTTAAATATCCTTTTAATATGGATACAAAAGAGTCTACTCATAATACAATTAATTGTACGTCTAATAAACTAATAAAACATTTCATCAGAAGTGTCCACGACCGCGTCCACGTCCCCTGCCTCTCTGCCCTCTGAAGTTGTCGTTGGGCTTATTAAACCTCTGCTTGTTCCCAAACTGCTGCTGTTTTTGCTGATTCCCGAAATTTTGCTGGTTGTTCGGCTTGCCGTAACTTTGCTGGTTGCTTTGGCCGCCAAATTGCTGAGGATTAAATTGCCTTGGGTTATTCATGTGATCCTGATTACCAAACTGAGCTTGGTTTTGATCCCTACCCTGGTTGTCCTGCGTTCTATTCCCAAAGTTTCCTTGTGGAACCTGATTTTGGAAGTTATTATTTCCCGTTCCCTGGTAATTGTTGCCTTGAGTATTCTGATTGTCTTGAAAGCCACCCATTCTTGGAATCTGTTGAAAATTATCAGATCCTCCCATTTGTCCCTGGTTAAAATTGCTGGGACCCCTCGGCCCCTGCATAAAATTGTTGGGTCCTCTCTGTCCCTGGTTTAAATTATCTGGGCCCCTAGGTCCCTGGTTAAAATTATTAGCTGTGCCCCTAGGTCCCTGATTAAAATTATTATCTGGGCCCCTAAGTCCCTGGTTAAAATTATCTTGGCCTCTAGTCCCCTGATTAAAATTGTCTGGGCCTCTAGGCCCGTGGTTAAAATTATCTTGGCTTCTAGGCCCCTGGTTAAAATTATCTTGGCTTCTAGGCCCCTGGTTAAAATTATCTTGGCTTCTAGGCCCCTGGTTAAAATTATCTTGGCTTCTAGGCCCCTGGTTAAAATTATCTTGGCTTATAGGCCCCTGATTAAAATTATCTGGGCCTCGAAGTCCCTGATTAAAATTATCTGGGCCTCTAGGCCCCTGGTTAAAATTATTTGAACCCGTAGGTCCCTCATTGAATCTATCGTCGTAGCCTCGTACATTTACTGGTGGTCTAATATCACCTGGGCCGGTTTCCCACACGGCCGGTCTAGAAGTTTCGTTCCAGTTGTTTTCTAGGGGAATGTTTAGCGATCGACCGAGCCCAGGGGCAGGGTTTAAAGTTTGTGGGTTGATGAGCGGAGCTATCGGCTTGGGATCCGAACTGTTTTCTGGCAAATCGCCGAAAGATCGCGGTTGCGAGTTGCTGGATACGACTTCGGGCTGTTGCGCTTGAGAATTAGCCGAAGCGGATTTGAGAGACGCTTGCACCAATGCAAACAAGTCTGTCGCGGAGCTCATGTTCTTCACGGGCTCGGGATTAATCTCTTTCGGTGCTTCCTCTAGGACGGGCGCAGTCTTAATTTCCTCCAAAGATTTTTTAACGATCTCCATCTCTTGTCGCATCTGATCTTCTTTCACTTTTTGTGTAGCAGACTTGAAAACCTGCAAATTGAAAATTAAAGATTAGTGATAGTAGTAGTCTTAATAACTCTCAGCTTTATAGTGTTGCTTGTTAACCGTCGGTGTGCAGACACATCGCTATTTGATTGTCATATTTTTTTGCACTATAAGTCAAACATTTATGACCGTCCAATCAACATCAATCCTACCTCTTCAACGGTGTAATCATCATCATCGCTCTCGATGGCGACGGGTTCTACGTCTGGTGCGGGCGCGGGAGCGGGCGTGGCGGGCGCGGCGGGGGCGGCGCTAACGTACTGCCGCAGTCTCTCTACCCGCTGGGGCTCACGAGCTTCGAGCTTCTTGAGGTAAGCGATGAGGCTGTGCTGCTCCTCCGCTGACAGCTCGTTGAAGTTCTTCAGTAAGGTCTCCAAGTCGGAGTCGGAGAGGCCGTCCATAGCGTCCGGCGCGTCTTGGTTTTCACCCCTGAAAGTAATTAGTCATATGTTTTGAAAGGTGATTTTACAAATAAAAAAGATTTACAGTGTTTTGTTTTTGTCTGATATAATATTTGAAAAGTCGCATAAAAGACACAAGACAAAACTTTGTATAACTTAGGGCCTGTTTCATCACTTCCTGATAAAGTGCCGGATAGGCTATCCACAACTTATTTGACAGATTCTCCATACTTTATCTGTCAAGTTAAGTGGTGGATAGCCTATCCGGCACTTATCAGGAAGTGGTGAAACAGGCCCTTAAGAAGTTAAACTTTTAAACTACATATCTTTTTTTTAATTATTTACACATACTTTTTATCATCGTATGCAGTCTGGAGCAACTGTAATGCGCTGGCGTGGCCCGAATTGTTTGTCTTCGGTTTTGATGTGTCTGCCGCCGCCTTCTCTTGAGTTTCGCGTCTTTTCGCCTCAGCCATGCCAACCTGCAGGTTATGTATGATTCAGTAAAAAACTGTATAACTTTTTTTTGGGTTTCTGGGACATTCCATCTCGCGAATTGAACCTCTGAATGTAAAATAGCACCGAATCAGTCCCAGACTTTCAATAGCATTAATTTACAGCAATTTTTGCAAAGAATTTTATATACTTTTACTGGCTAATGTGAACACAGTAGTAGCGTCGTTCAATATATATGTCCTGACCGATTTCGGCCTCAGCGACTTGACTTCATACTTTGTAATGCGACGACGATCGTGAGCACGCATTAATAACTAAGGTATCCTATTTTTGTAGAGAACGTGCGTGCACACCACTGACCTCCATTATACAAGTACGCTGGACCTATAATACCCACTTTTTTTTGTGCCTATTTGAAGCGGAATCAGCGCCCCCAGTGAGAGGGAAGAGAACTAAATTTGACGTAACTTGCAAATGGCCGCTTAATCGTTATTGGTTGTCATCACTAGTATTAGTTCCAAATACTCCCACTACTGCTATCAGCGCCAATATAGCGACTTTCAAACGTCATTTTTACGTCAAATTTAGTTCCTATCACTCACATTGGGGGAGCTGATTCCGCTTCAAATAGGCACAAAAAATAGCTGTCATTTCAAAGGGTATCATTAGTCCAGCGTACTTGTATAATGGAGGTCAGTGGTGCACACACAGTACACGTTAGAGCGCTTACAGATGAACGGCACGTGTCGGCGGCAGTCGACGGCACCCGTCGACAGTTTATTACGCTTGCAGTTGTGACGTACCGCGTAAAGGTAAGCGTCCACAGGTCGGTATCGTACGCAACGGTCTCGCATCAAACGAATATTTTTTTTACAGTACGTCCACTGTATCGGCAGCGTACGGATTACCGACTAGCCAGTATGTTTATCTTCAAATTAGTCCAAACAAAGTTCGTAAGTCAAAATTTCTTCTTTCGACTTTTCCATCCACACCCCCTTTTTGAGCATTAATTTACTAGGCTAGTCGGTAATCCGTACAATGCCAATACAGTGCAAGTACTGTGAAAAAATTATCCGTTTGATGCGAGACGTCCGTTGCGTACGATACCGACCTGTGGACGCTTACCTATAGGAGGTACGTCAGAACTGGGGGCCTACCACCACCTCTACTAAGCGACACCGTTTGATAGATAAGTATTATTACTTTAACATCAAACTAGCGATCTTAAAAAGTTGATATTTCACAGCGGATTTAACAATGTTTTGCATTTTTACTGTTTTTTAGTAAAATTATTATATTTGAAAAGTGAGTACGGTAATGTTATTGTAATCTTACAACAAAGTGCTGGAAACATTATAGTTTTAGGAAAGGTCGTGGTAGGCCCCTGCAAGCGTCATAAACTGTCGACGGCTGCCGTCGGCTGCCGCCGACACGTGCCGTCAACTGCCGCCGACACGTGCCGTTCGTCTGTAAGAAGCCTTAGGATACCGTTTTCGTAATTGTAAGTGATTTTTGAAGGTGGTTTATTCTTTAGTTGGTCTCTTTTCAGGTCAAGATCGCGCCTTCTTTTTTCTTCAAATGAGTGGACTTTTTCATTAATTATAAGTTGCCGCCATTGTGCCCTTTGATGCTAGTTCCTTCTTATCGAGAGTGGTCCATTTCACAACGCTTCATATGCCTTTTCTGAGCATCTTTAAATCTGAGGAATTGGCCACCTAAACAACGTTTGCCATCCACGAGTTCAGAATAGAGCATACGTTTCGCTACCCTCTCATCGGACATCCTGGAAACGTGGCCGCACCAGCGTAGCTGACGTCGCATGAGGTAGGCTTCCATGCCACAGACTTTAGCACGTCGTAACACATCGGTGTTCCGGACACGGTCCGTCCACTTGATGTTAAGTATATCTCGCAGACACTTCAGGTGATATCTGTCTAAAGTTCGAATATGCCTGCGATACGGACACCATGTTTCAGATGCATACAAAAGGTTTGGAAGGACTATTGCCATATAAACTTTCATTTTTGTTTGAAGCTTAAGATCGTGTGACTTAAAGACTAAGCGAGCTTAGAGCGTCGTTAAAGCTCAGTATGGGGGTATACCGTATACATAATATACACGGTAAGGCTATAATATTATTATTTCTATCAATGAACAAAAGATGTTATTAAAATCAATCTCAATAGGTATGCTTACGCAGTAATGATATGAAATAAATGAATAATCACGCCCAATAGTGATACTGATTCGAGATTTCAAGTAGCGATCTTTAATTTTTCAACGGCTTCATGCATCGCCAAGTCACGACCCAATTTTAGGTTGGGACCGTGCCTAATGTGTATTACCCCTAAAACAATAAAATACATAAACAATAAACTCACCACAGCGTCCACCAGCTGCGCCAACTCCTCAGAGGAGACGTCGGTCTTGCCCTGCGCGATGAGCGCCGCCGCCATCTGCTGTGCGATCTGTTCCCGGTTCACCTCCCCCACGCCCGCAACTGGCAGCGGGTCTGTTGACTTCGGCTGTGGGGGAATAAGGATCGTATTATTATGCTGTCAAAATCTACATTCCCTTAACAGTTGCTTTAGAAGAATATGGGCCTGTTTCACCACTTTCTGATAAAGTGCCGAATAGGCTATTCACAACTTTTTTGACAGATTCTCCATACTTGACAGATTCTTACATACACTTAACTTGACAGATAGTGATGAATAGCCTATTCGGCACTTATCAGGAAGTGGTTAAACAGGCCCTATAGGTATTAATAGGATTAGGTATAGGCTCAGGTTTACTTGCCAACTGTGCTAACATGATCGTGCCTTCTCTATTGTAAAAAAGTTTACAACAAATAAAAGTTTAATTTTTTTAAGTTTGCGGATGTAATGTGGGTACAAAATTTTTATTTACTAGAAAAGACTCATCCCAATAATTTAACAGTAGACTGGCCATTATTGGCTGTTTCTTTAAATTTTAATTTTTAACTAGTACATATATTATCATTTTAAGCTTATACTAATAAAGTTACTCACCGAATAAGCTATGTTACTTTCCGTCTTGTCCATCAAGCGGCTTTTTCAAGGACAAAACATTGCTTATCCGTAGTATAACTTTTTAACAAGGTAACAGTTAGCAAGCAACATCATCTATGTTTATTTAACTTGGACAGTTAGCAAGGAATATTATCATTTATTCACCTTGGTAGCAGGTCTATCCGCCTCGGGCAGGTGACGGCGGCGCCCACGACCACGGCGCGTACGACAGCGGCGGCGCTGCCCGTAGTGATGAGCAAAATTGGTCTTGGTCTCGGTCTTGCAGTCTTGGTCTTGCAAAAAAGTAAGACCAAGACCAAGACTATCCTAAGACTAGCAAGACCAAGACCAAAACTAGGTGTGCAAGAACAAGACCAAGACCGAGACTCCATGCAAGACTCTTGCTGAAAATTTTTACTTAGTCACGGTGACTATAATATGAGATAAAATATATTTTATAACAACATCAATATACTTAAATTGTGTAGTTATTTGTGTAGTTTTAGTAATTGTGTAGTTATTTGGGGTTGTAATTGGGTGGATCAACTTTTCATTGCAAAAACTTGTCATTCACAATAAGAATGCACTGGTCACAAAACAATTGGCAATAATTTATATGTATATCTGAACTACTGCCGTCATATTTACGTACGGATTACTAGATATTTTTTTTATTTTTAGTGGGAGAGCCGGCCGTATAAAAGTCATATGGATCAGTTTTTTGAATATAGATCGAGAAACCATAGAACTAAAGGTCGACACCCCTAAAAATGTCTGATTTTGGCCGCATGCAAAATTATGAACTCACTTCCGGTTGTGATTCCGGACATTATTATAACCCATGAGTTACATGGAAAAAATTAACGAGAAAATAAAGTATTCGATGAGCAGAATTAAGTTTTCAAAGGTTCAATTCATCCGCGACCGAGCGTCGACCACGATCAAAGGTACATATTTTTTGCGTAATTTTTCTTAACCAATCAAATACATCAAATTTTTTTGCGATTCTGAAACTAAATTCATGTAGCTAGTCTAATAATTTAGGTTTAAAAATGTTTCTTTGAAAAAATTAAAACGTTTAAGTACAAAAAATTTTGAAAAATGTTTGCAAGACCAAGACTTTTGCAAGACCAAGACCAAGATCAGGGGCGACTTTTACCAAGCGGTTAAACATGTTTAAAATTTTATTAAAGCACAAAATTCTGTTTAACTACTTACACAAGTTGTCTTGCACCACAAGTTAAACATGATTATCGATCTGTCAAATTTAAACAGACAAAAATCGCTGTTTAAGCTGCTAAACGTATTTAGCAGTTGAATTTGAGGTTAGATTTTGGTAGTGAATAATTTTCGAAGAATTTGAGTGTGAAAAGAATAAAGAGTTTGTTTGAGTTTCTTTTTGATGAGATTGATGACGACGACGAAGAAATTGGCAACTATATGAACAGGCCTCGAGATGTCAGGGTTATTGAGGCAAGATCAAATTTGTTTGAAACCCTGACGGAGAAAAAGTTCTGTCGAAGATTTCATTTTCGCCTATCCAAGATATGATGATTTTGCTAGAAATAATTGAATCTAGATTATTGTTTATAATGGAAAAGTTACGGGGGCCACTTTTTGTATCACTCATAATTATTATTTGTCAATTACTTTACTAAAAGAACACCTGCACGAGTCTGTACAACAACCTAAAGTAGAGTATGTGAAACAAAACATGTGTACAACAATACAAACTGATCTCAAATCTCAAACAAAGCCTAGCGCCGCCGGCCGCGTCTGACACAAGTTGATAAATATAAATTGACATTGACAGAAAACTCGTTTTACGCAAAAAAAACAAACCGAACTTCGTCAAACAACCGTGAAATAACGTTATTTGTAACGATACTGCTCAAATCGTGAAATGGAATGCACAAGACATAATGCAGCAACACCACTCAACACTCCAAAATGCGTTTAGTTAATTTCAAGCTTCAACATTGTGGTGCAAGACAAACTTAAATAAGTTTAAATTAATTGTGTTTACAAATGAAAACATATTTAACTAAATGCGTTTTAACATATTTTAAATAAGGTTTGGTAAAAGCCGCCCTAGGTGTGCAAGACCAAGACCAGACATATTTGAGCAAGACCAAGACCAAGACTGCACAAGCAAGACCAAGGCCAAGACTGGTCGAGTCTTGGTCTTGGTCTTGCTTTGCTCATCACTAGCTGCCCTCCACGAGCCTCGCCTGCGCCGCGCCCTTCAGACGCTCCTTCGCCGTCTCGATGAGGACCACCGCCGAGTCCCGCCCTAGCAGCACGTAGCAACAACATGTTTATATAATTCACCTTGGTAGTGGGTTTCTGTTTAGCGCGTCGGTCCGCCTCGTGCAACGTGGCGGCGGCGCGCATGACGGCGGCGCGCACGGCGGCGGCGGCGCTGCCCGCCACCAGCCCCGCCTGCGCCGCGCCCTTCAGACGCTCCTTCGCCGTCTCGATGAGGACCACCGCCGAGTCCCGCACTAGCAGCTCCTCGGACGAGTTCGGCTTCTCCTGAACATGATAATGTTAAGGACGCCGTGACTTGGTGGAGGGACTCAAACATGTTAATGTAATATTTTAAAAAGATAAAACCGACTTTAAAATTATACGTAATTGACAATTAAAAGTTCCTATCTCCAAAACTACTGAACCGATTTTGATGAAACTTGCACTATTCCCTAAGTTGACCAGTACCTAGTACAACAAAAAAGAATTACTGAAATCGGAATGGTAGTTCCAGAGATATGCGAACACAAACATAAAAACATACATACATACATACACTTTTGAAATTTGGCACATTTGTTCAGACGCTGATATAGATATTCGAAAATTGGGCAGTTCTGGAAATATTACATACATACGCGTCGAATTGATAACCTCCTTTTTTTGAAGGCGGTTAAAAAGTGAAGCTTATATTCATAGGTGTAACAAAACTAAGTGATAATACTTTAGGGTGTGTACGTGTTCCTCGTAGAGAGTTCACACAAAGAAGCAGCGCTGAACGACCAATTTTTTTTTCACTTTTGTATGGACAAGCGCCCTAGCGTCACGAATTTTCCCATACAAAAGTGAAAAAAAAAATTGTCTTTGAGCGCTAAAGTTAGAGTTCACTTTCACAGTGAACTCTACAAGGAACACATACACACCCTAAAGTACTATCACTTAGTTTCGTTACAACCTGTATAAGATTTTCAAAAGTAACACTCGAAAGTAAATGTGGTACTCAAATCAAAGAAAACATCACGCTTAGGACTAAGCTATTGCCTATTTGCTAAATACTTTTCCATTACTATTTATTTCTGTTGGACCACGTCAATGTCAATGCTTTCCAACAATATTATTATCGTTTTGCTTAGTCTAACCCAAGTCGTCTTGATTATATTACATTATATATTGGCCGACAAAACTGACCTTCTCCATTTTGATGGCCTCCGCGAGCAGATCGACGATCTTCGGCCCCAAGCTGCCGAGGTAGTCCTCTAGCGCGACGAGTAAACGCAGCGTGGCCACCACGTTGTCCGCACTGGCGTTGTCGGTCACGCGCGAGCTACGGGACGCGAGCGTGGCGTGTGACGTCACGCTGTCGGCGCGTGCTCGGCCCGCCAGCGGCGAGCGCGCGTCCGGGAGCGAGCCCAGCGACGAGTCAGAGTTCCACGGTGACAGACCGTCGTCCCTAATACATGAAATGTATTTATTGCCGTTTATATAGAAATTCGTATAGCAGTTATAAATTTTAAAGAAGTTTTTTTTAATATGGATCTCTTTATCAGCACGCTATTATGACTCGAGACAGAAAGAGACGCTGCTTACTATGATTTTTTGAGGTAGTAAACAAGACGCACCTCGCGCGGCTTAGCGGAACAACCGCGTTCTGCTTGCCGCATACACTTAGAAAGTATTAAACTACAAATTGTATACTAGTAACCGAAGTTATCGTAAATAGTACTATAATCCTAAAATATAACTTACGGCTTAAGCTCGTCGTCTGATATGAGCACGGTGTTTAGCTCGCGAGCTGGACTGCGGTTGCGGGGCAGCGCGCGCCGCGACAGCGGACTGCATGACCTGCTTAAAATATTCATTTATATATACCATCGAGGAAATTGATTTCTAGGCAGTTGACGGACCTACGTCATTTGGTCGGCTTATGTCAATTCAATGTTAGATGCATAAAGTTAATATACCTAGCGGAATCCGCTAGGTATATTAACTTTATGGTTAGATGTGATCAGTCGGATGGGTTTGACGTAACGCGACCAAATTACTTAGGGCCTGTCCACATCTCCACGTCACGACATCGTCAACGTGGAACGGTGCGGTAACGTGGCACGTTGACGTGACGTGCAAATTTAGGTTAACGTAACGTAAAATGCACATCATGATATAGCAACATTGTACGTCGCCATGCCTTGTAAAACTGCTACATTCTTCACTATTGATCTAGATGTGGACCGCACAATACGTATTCTGCTTTTGCTATTGTTAAAAATGGAGAAATTGAAGAAAAAAGACGTTACGTTGACGTAAATTTACACGTCACATCAACGTACCGTGCCACGTTACCGCACCGTTCCACGTTGACGACATCGTGACGTGGAGATGTGGACAGGCCCTTAGGTCCGCCATCTGCCTATGAATCAACTTCTCTGATATGTAGTACCATCGAAGAAATTGATTCATAGGCAGGTGGCGGACCTACGTGACTTGGACAAGTTATGTCAATTCAGTTTAGTCGTGACTCGTGATCTGTCGACTGTGTTTGACATAACGCAACCAAATTACGTAGGTCCGCCATCTGCCTATGAATCAACTTCTCTGATAGTACATACCGGTAAACTCAGAGATTGTTGTCAATTTAAATAATTAAAAACTAAAAGGACCTATGGCATTCCATACAAGTTTGTGTCACAATATTAGGTAGGTGGCCAAAACGATTAAAAGTGAAAACAGCAGTCATACCCCCGAAACTGATACGATTTTGATTTACGAGTCTGATTAGTTCCAAATTGAGCAGCAGAAAGATCGTGCGCTAGTATAGCTGTCAGGAGTATTAAAAGCCGTTTAGATCGAATTAGTTCTGTATTGAGCCGCAGCACGATTTTGCGCTAATACATATAATATGTCGGAAGTAGCAAAAGCTTTGAGATCGAGCTGATTCGATTCTAGATTCGATTCTGATTCTGTCGGGAGTAAGGCAGATGTATAAAATTAATGTCAAACTGAATATTTACTATTGTATCTAGATTCACGCAGCATTACTAACGAAATGTGCCAAGAGAGTAATTAATATTTAGACTTTAGAAGACATAATATACAAATGCACACACACAAATTAATTAATATTTAGTCAACTTACCGCACTGGACTGCGCGAGCGCGTGCGACTTTTGAGCAGGCTGCGGCGGCGCGGCGACCGACGCTCGGAGGACCTGACAATATTATACATTTAAATAAATTCGTTCTAACTAATAAAAATGTAGACCGCGAATAAGCTATACAAAACGGCCTTTGTTTTGTCTACCAAGTGTCTTTTCTAAAGTAACAGCCAACGACGAAACCTTTGTATAAACACTTATAAACTGTGTAACTATTTTTCAGTAAGAAAGAAAACTATATAAAATTCAGAATCACTATAGTTGGGGAGGGGAAGAGGGGATTTCGGGACAAGCTCGAGCATGTCAGATTAAGCTTGTATAGGCTTCCGACATGTGTCTAGTTATCATGGTATATAAATCAGATTTCTCACGTGGTTTTTTTTTTTTTTTTTTTTAATATTGAAATGTCATCGGATCTGTCAGATTAAGATAGGGGATGTTTAGTATACCCCAAAGAAACAAGGTTAGGTAAGCCTGTAGGGACATTTTAAATAAATAAAGCTTCATATTTTCCTAACTAAGCTGCGCAGCTATTTTATTTTGCACTAAACTAAATGATTTAGTCCTTGTTGTCTAAAATATATTTATAATTTACCTAAATAAGCAATTTTCTGAATATATTTTCTTTTTCAAAATTTGAAAATGGCTGCAGTTTCTGAACCCACCACTAAAATAAAAAAACGCTCTTATTATTTTTTTATCAGTTTTACCTAATGTAAAAAACCTAGTAGGTCTCCATGACGCTCGAGTGACTACACAAATAGCACCTTCCCCTCCCCTACTACTATATTGGCCTAAGATCCGACCGTAAAATCCTGCATGAATCGTTTTTTTCGATGAAATATATTTTAAAGTAATCTTTAGAACGTATGGAATGGATTAATGTTGGGTTGCCTTGTCAAAAGTAGCCGCAAGTACCTCTAATTAAGTTTAATGTTCATGAGATAAATACATAATTTGCATGTATATTTTTTTTCAATAAATTTTACATCATTTGAAAGAAAATAACGTGACAAAATAAGGTATAAATGGTTGCCAGCTCTAAGTCGGCCGCAACCTAGGGTTGCCAGCCCGTAAACAGACATAGTTCTTCGTCAAAATTGAAGAATCGATTTTTTTAATAATTTTGATACAAAATTAGAGTTTTATGCATTTTGTACATGAATATCCATGGTTGCCAGTTACACGATAGCCGCAAACTGGGGTTGCCATCACTTTTGTATACGACATCACGTTAGGTTAGGAAACGCAAGAGAAAAGAAGCACACATTGTTACGTGCGATAAATAAAAAACTACTATCTCTCCAAACTATCATAAATATAAAGTGATTAGATAAATTAAAAAACTAAAAAATTAGTACATTATTAACAAAAGATAAAATAAATAAATAAGTATATAATAATAAAATATTAATAGATAAAAATAAATCCGCGAATCAGCAACTGTGTGTTTTCAGCGAGCATAAAATAACTAGTTTCTTATCGCAGCGCGTCGGTACTCGGTACTCGGTGCGCTGCTGTGTATAAAAAATAGATAGGATGAACCGAGCCACAAACACTTCATGTGTTGTGCCTTGGTTCGCCATTTAGACGTTCAACTCGTTTTGTAATTTGCTATATGGACGGTGTTAGGCATTCGTGTACTAACCCACAAAAAAAATACGTATTGAGTTATGTTCTTTAAGAACAAGGCTGCATTCAAAATTTAACAACAAAAAAAATTGTGGGTTGGGGCACTAATGCTTAATTAACAAGCGACTATTTTATATTTAATTAATGTCATAACACTAGGTAGTATTATTGTTTAAAAAGAGCTGTCGAAGACGAATGGCAGTGTGCGGAAAAACCAGTAATGGTTTATGTTACACTGTATTAGATTAAGTTTATGATTGTATTCTTTAAAGTTAATTGATAAATAAATAAAAAATGAGGATATTGCATAGCAACTACGACACTGATAGCCTAGTCAACGAATATTTGTGGATGGAAAAGTCCAAAACAGAATTTGACTTAGGAATTTGAGCGAAAAGTTCCTTTATACTTCCTATTTTTTTGTTAAACGAGTATCCATACTATACACTTATACTACTTATAATATTATAAAAGCGAAAGTGTCTGTCTGACTATCTGGACAAAAATACTTTTTATCCCCCGAAAAATATAAGTACGGTTCACTCGCGATAAACGAATTTTGGCGCAACGGAGTTGCGGATGTCATCTAGTTACAAATTACGACTTTAAACATTAAAGGTCCTCTAATCTCTGAGCATAACCGCGAACAGACAGACGGACAGACCTAAGCTATAAATTCCCTGTTGACTACGAAAACCTTAAAAAGTTACAAAATGCAAAAGATCAGATAGAGATTTTTTAAGCATTTACTTAGTACAAAAAATATACCAAGTGCCGTTTTCAAGAATTTAATAAAAAATCGGCCAAGTGAGAGTCGGACTCGTGCACGAAGGGTTCCGTACCGTTATAGAGCAAAACATGCTAAAAATTGTGTTTTTTGTATGGGACCCTCAAATATTTATTTTAATAAAATTTTATCATTTATTATTAAAGAAGACATATAATTCAGGATTATGTGAAAATTTCAAGTGCCTACCTCTTGCCATTATTGATATCGATCTAGATCTAGCTATAGCGGTTATTGAGATACAGCCTAGAGACATACAGACAGACGGATAGACAGACGGACAGACAGACGGACACACAACGAAGTCTCAGTAATAGGGTCCCGTTTTTACCCTTTGGGTACGGAACCCTAAAAATCACGTCTTCGAATAAAATTATAGCATATTAAGTTTATTCTTCGACATTAACAATGTTTAAAAAAATACTAGTAGGTTTTATTGTTTATGCCAAATTGAATGTCGAATATTTTTGATTAGAGTTGAAACGTATTTAACATACAAGTTGTGGGTAGATCAAAAAATTTCTCATCTTGTCTGTCTGTCTGTCTGTCTGTCTGTCCGTCCGTCTGAGCCGATTTTGCTAAAATTTCTTATGGAGATACTATTAGACCTGGGAAGAGACATATGATATTTTTTTATCCCGGAAAGACATAGGGTTCCCGCGCGATAAACGAACTTTAGCGCAACAGAGTTACTGGCGTTATTTAGTGTAATTACTAATTATTATTATATTATGTCAGTCAAATTTTGTTATTTAGTTCAGTCCGTCCGCCCGCCCGCTCGTTTCTATGAATTTTTTTGCCTGCCAGTCCGTCCGTCCGTCTGTTCCTATGAAATTTTTTTGTACTACATAGTAAAACAAATAATTCTGTTTGGGACTTTTCCATCCACAAATATTCGTTGACTAGGCTATCAGTGTCGCAGCTGCTATGCAATATCCTCATTTATCGCACGTAACAATGCATGCTTCTTTTCTCTTGCGCTTCCTAACCTCACGCGATGTCGTATACAAAAGTGATGGCAACCCCAGTTTGCGGCTATCGTGCAACTGGCAACCATGGATATTCTTGTACAAAATGCATAAAACTTTAATTTTGTAACAAAATTATTAAAAAAATCGATGCTTCAATTTTGACGAAGAACTATGTCTGTTTACGGTCTGGCAACCCTAGGTTGCGGCCGACTTAGAGCTGGCAACCATTTATACCTTATTTTCTCACGTCATTTTCTTTCAAATGATGTAAAAATTATTGAAAAAAAAAAATACATGCAAATTATGTATTTATCTCATGAACATTAAACTTAATTAGAGGTACTTGCTGCTACTTTTGACAAGGCAACCCAACATTAATCCATTCCATACGTTCTAAAGATTACTTTAAAATATATTTAATCGAAAAAAACGATTCATGCAGGATTTTACGGTCGGATCCCATACTATATGGTCAAATCCGTGTGACAAGGAAATTTGAAGAGCAAAATCTCTTCTGTCAATAAAGTTAAAAAGATAATAAATCTATATCTCACAATTTTAACTAGGGTAAAAGGATGAATGGACAGTACCAGTCATTGGACAAAGCACAAAAATACAATATTTTTATTATAAAAGTTGCTTTAAAAACTGCCTGTTTTTAAAGTAATAGAACGCCTGATTTTAAAGAAAAACAGGTAGTTTTTAAAGCAACCTTAATAAGTATAGTGTAGTCATGTTCACCCTACATAATATAACACCTTGAAACATTAATCGAACATACTTGCGCGGATTATAATCCACAAGCGGACGAGCCGTCCTCGGCGGCGAGCGAAGGCGATTGGGGGAGTAACGGCGCCCTAGAGACGGGCGCCGCCCCGGGGATAAGCGACGCCCTGGCGACAAGCGACGCCCTGGGGACAGGCGTCGCCCTGGAGAAAGTCGACGCCCTGGAGACAGACGTCGCCCTGGGGATACGCGACGCCCTGGAGACATACGTCGCCCTGGGGATACGCGACGCCCTGGAGAAATGCGACGCCCTGGAGAAATGCGTCGCCCTGGGGAGGGACGACGTCCAGGAGAAAAGCGGCGTCCCGGTGACCTTCTCCCAGGTGACCTTCGACCCGCTGACCTGAAATAAAAGGGAATAAGCTTAAATACTTTCTCTTTAGGGTTCCGTACCCAAAGGGTATAAACGAGACAAGTAGCTCATTTACGTGGGCGGAGCCGCGCGCAACATCTAGTGCCGATATGAAAATGTTTATAAAACAAGTATTACAAATTAACATAAACACAGTACTCCCAAATTAATAATGCGCATGCAAATCTTCTCTAATTGTCGTAATCACGAAAACACCCGAATCTATGAAACGTAAGAGCCCCAAACAATGCACTTGCATTTTACACATTATTCAAAGGAAATAGAAGTAAATGTCATATAGCCGGTGGCTGTCCGCTGTTGCTGGTCCGTCAATAAGTGCTAAACCCACTGACCTCCATTATACAAGTACGCTGGACTTATGATATCCAGCTGTTTATTGTGCCTATTTGAAGCGGAATCAGCGCCCCCAATGCGGTGGAAGAGAACTAAATCTGACGTAACCAAGACGTTTGAAAGTCGCCATATTGGCGCTGAAAGCAGTAGTGAGAGTACTTGGAACTAATACTAGTGATGACAACCAATAACGAATAAGCGGCCATTTGCAAGTTACGTCAGATTACTTCTCTTCCCCCGCATTGAGGGCGCTGATTCCGCTTCAAATAGGCACAATAAACAGCTGTCATTTCAAAGGGTATCATAAGTCTAGCGTACTTGTATAATGGAGGTCAGTGGCTAAACCTCACCGGGAAGCCATCGCGACGTGACCAGTGACGTTACCATGGTAACGTCCAGGAAACGTCTGGCGCCTCTACATCGCCGCAAAGCAGCCAAAAAATTTCAAAGTACGCTAGCCCCGCTTACACACCCCGCTATCCTCCAATCGTGATATAATGATTCCATGAATCGTGCTCCGGTTCCCGCATTATAGCACGAAACTAAAGGTCGTAAGTCCCAAAACTTTTTGATGATTACTTAAAAATTCAATACAATACTAATATTTCCTTTTGCCATTATTTTATAAAGTGTGTGATTGTAGTAGTGCAAGTTATTTAATGATAGTAACTCGATAAGTGTAACAGATATTTGTTGAAAAGCCCAGAAAGATTCATAATTTCGAAAAATATAACTATCGAGTCAAAATAAGTGAATCGTGTTTTCCGTTTAGCAAATATCAGATAAATATAAATGA
This sequence comes from Cyaniris semiargus, assembly GCA_905187585.1. NCBI lineage: Eukaryota > Metazoa > Arthropoda > Insecta > Lepidoptera > Lycaenidae > Cyaniris > Cyaniris semiargus. The sequence continues at coordinate 5,169,740 of LR994554.1, read as the reverse complement.
TTAAATAAATCTTAATTTCATTTAAGTCATCGTCTTCCGGGATCGTAATACTTATTAGAAAACACGGCAAAATTTAGCAGCCCGCTCTTAAAGTTAAGTTTAAAAACAGCGCTTTGCAGCGACGTCTTCCGACGCTCGGGAAATAGGACCGTTGCCGAAAAATTACGAAAATTTCTATGCGCATTATCACTTTGGGAGCACTGTAGTGTAAATAGCTTTACACTACATACCTTTATTCTAATTTGTTAAATATTTGTGTGCACAAGAATATTTATCTTATCTTACCTTCCCGGCGACCTGCGGCCGGGCGTGGGTCGCCGCGGGCGCGTGGGTCGGTCGGGCGTGGCGCGCTCTGACGGCGGGGTGAGGCACATCTTGCGGTACAGCTCGGCGATGTTGACGCGCAGCTCCTCCTCGTGCAGCTCCTTCATGCGCGCCATCCAGTAGCTTATCCACTCCGGCTTAAAGTCGTGCTTTGACGGGTCCTTGCCCTCTGCGTTAAACGATGTTATCGGATTGTAATAGTATTTTAAAAATATAAAACCGACTTCAAAACTGTACGTAATTAAATAAAATTCCCTAGCTCAAAAACTACTGAACCAATTTGATGAAACTTGCAGTATTCTTTAAGTTGAACAACACCTAGTACAACAAAAAAGATCACCTAAATCGGACTTGTAGTTCCGGAGAGATGCGAAGACACACGTAAAAACATACAAATACAATTGATAACTTCCTTTTTTTTGAAGTCGGTTAAAAATGCTGTTAAAAATACTATAATGGACGTCAACAATCTAAACGTTGTTGGATTCGTGACACGTGACAGGCGATTTATTAGTCTTGTTAGGGTTAATGAGAGTGTTTGAAATTCTATTTGCCACCAGGTCCCGCTATGTAGCCTTAGGGTAATACACGATAGATCGTGTCAAAAAGACATTATATCGTGACACATGACTGCATTTTGACACCATAGACCCTAAAGCTACATAGCGGCACCTGGTGGCAAATGGAATATATAACACCTTCATTAAAATGCTGTTAGGGCTGCAATTGCTATGAATGGATGTTAACAATCTATAGTAACGTTGTTGGATTCGTGACACGTGGTTGACGTTCTATACGTGACGTTAGGGTCAATAGGGAATATTACGCAAACATCCGAGCAGAAGGTGCTGTTAGCACATACAGTAAATAATAATCCCACCAAAAACATTTCATGTAAAATGTTACCTCGACGATCACAAAAGGTTTGTCCTGTGAAAAAGACATCAGATCTAATGTGGAGCCAAGCTTCTGAATATACACGGCCTAACTCTATCGACCCTAACTCCAACAAATTCTACATATCAGAAAGTATGTATGGCTACGCTGTTTCGCTACTCTCGTCGTGGAGGTGAGACGAATATTTAGTTTCTGATCTAAAGTAAGTAACGAAACAGCCAAGCCATACATACTTACTGATATGTAGAATTTGTTGGAGTTAGGGTAGATAGAGTTAGGCCGTGTATATTCAGAAGCTTGGCTCCACATTAGATCTGGTCTTTTTCACAGGGCAAACCTATTGTGGTCGTCGAGGTAACATTTTACATGAAATGTTTTTGGTGGGATTTCAGTCCTTTTTGTAAGTTGCTACTTGCTAGGCAGTCTTTTTAGTTTTTTTTTTTTTTTATATATTTTTAATTAAGAGGTTTTTAGTTAATGTCTATCCCGTGTAAACTTTTATGCTTTTATGTCCTAATTCATAAGATTGGTGAAAGTCTCATATTTAAACTTCCATTACCCCAACTAAACTTATTTTACGGCGTAAGCAAATTTCGGCGTATTTTAGATATCAATAAAATCTAAAGTATTAGACCTATTCAATTGAGACTTTGTATGTTTAATAAGTCTATTATTGACATCATATCCTGAGAATATGAACTATCTGCTATATTGGAAACCAACTCTATGAGGGTCAACTTCCAAACATTTTGATGATCATCAGTGTGTCAGTGACGAAATCGGCGTATTTTAGATATCTATAAAATCTAAAGTATTAGAGTTGTTCAATTGAGACTTTGTATGCTTTTAAGTCTATTGATGACATCATATCCTGAAAATATGAACTATCTGCTACAACGGAAACCAATTCTATGAAGGTTCAAAAACACAGCGAAACACTTCGAGAAAAGGTAGGTAGTGCCCTTGCGCTTCGCTTGGCTCGTCTCGGCGGGGACACTGCCGTGTCCCCAGATCCGACATGTTGCACACTTTGTCAAACATCCAACAAAACTTTTGTTTTCTATGTTCGTGCTGCACTCGAGCGTCAAAACATTGCAGTAATATATCCTACAAAATTGCGAGGCTTTACGATGCATTATTAAAAAAGCCATTTAAATTTCGAACAGGCAGCCCAACACCGCCAGCGACAAGTCTGTTAAGAGCGGGCTGCCAAATTTTGCTGTATTTTCTAACAAGTATTACGATCCCGGAAGACGATTGACTTAAATTAAATTAAGATTTATTTAATCATTGTATATTTATCTGATATTTGCCTAACGGAAAACACGATTCACTTATTTTGACTCGATAGTTATATTTTTCGAAATTATGAAACTTTCTAGGCTTTTCAACAAATATCTGTTACACTTATTGAGTTACTATCATTGAATAACTTGCACTACTACAATCACACACTTTATAAAATAATAGCTAAAGGAAATATTATTAGTATTGTATTTAATTTTTAAGTAATCATCAAAAACAGTTTTGGGACTTACGACTTTCGTGCTATAATGGGGGAACCGTTGTTACGCGATATTGTTCACTATTAGCTGCAGCGCAAAACACAATGCTCGGGAGCACGATTCATGGAATCCTTATATCACGATTCACGATTGGAGGATAGCGGGGTGTGTAGGCGGGGCTAGCGTGCTGTGATATTTTTGACAACGGGCTCTCAATTTAGAGTGTAACTTCTTCTGTGGTAAAAAATTCACTTTTGAATCACGTTGCGATATAAACCCTAAGCGCGACATGCACTACCATTTAGTACTCATCCTTATGTCATTTAAATCTGATGAAACGATTTTTCTATGTTATAAATAATAAAATATATAAACACTAATGTATACCCGCTTGTATCTCCTTGTATCGTCTGTTCCAGAACTTCTTCCACTCCTCGGGGTACATGGGGTGTTTCTCGGGGTTCTTCTGGTGGTAGGCGAGGGTCTTCTCCGCCGCCTCCTCGATCTGTCTCTGTCTGTCCGTCGTTATTTTCATCTTGTACTGCCGCTTGTGAAGTGAAGCCTGAGTATACGGTTTTTTTTTTTATTTGGAAAACTTACAGCACACAAACAATAACATTAACTACTTAAATAAGAATTTTTAACACCAATAACAAGTTTCCACTCATGAATAATGATTTAAAAAAGCTAGAAGTGAATACAATTATAATATTCTATTATCATCCAAGAGATTATCATCGCTCAAAAGTGTCATATAAGCCGCCTGTAATTTTAAATTTGACGAAACTGGAGAGAACTGAAATATCTAAACAAAGTGAGAAGATATTTTTTATTTTATTTGTTAAATTAGGGCCCAACCAGTCTTGTATTCAACATGAATTTTTGCGAGCCTAAATCTATAATTAATGTATAAACGAGTAACAGGTTTATTAAAACAATAATATCTACGTAAAAAATAGAAAAAATCACACATTTAACTTGTTGAAATCGGACAAATAGTTAAGCCGCTACGAGGGTACATTCATACATACATGAGACTGCCAAACTCGCTGTATATGTAACTGATTGTATGTACTATCGGTTCTTGGTGGAAATTCATGTTGAACACTCATAAAACACAATTTTTCGTGCACTTTTTCCACTATATTAAGAAATTATTATAAATTTTAACAAATTACACGACCGGTTTCGAAATTAATCATCATCATTTGTGTTTTATTAGTGTTAAACTCGCTGTAGTCGAGTAAAAACAAAACCACAGGACAGGAAATACCTTAGTCTCTTTATCAGTAGCGACCAAGCTTTTATCATCGCGTCGACGATCCTCGTATGGTTCGTAGCGGTTTTTGCGATCCCTGAGAACAAATGATAAGGATATACCCTTTAAAATCTTTTTTTTTTCAGTGTAGTATCATATAATTCGTTGCCCAAATGACACACAATTCTTCAACTCAAGATATGAGAGGTCAAGTCCATACTAAAGTTCGTCAGCGATCTGAAATGCATGGACCCTTTCCATGTATCACACTGACCTCCATTATACAAGTACGCTGGACTTATGATACCCTTTGAAATGACAGCTGTTTATTGTGCCTATTTGAAACGGAATCAGCGCCCCCAATACGGGGGAAGAGAACTAAATCTGACGTAACTTGCAAATGGCCGCTTAATCGTTATTGGTTGTCATCACTAGTATTAGTTCCAAGTACTCTCACTACTGCAATCAGCGCCAATATGGCGACTTTCAAACGTCATTTTACGTCAGATTTAGTTCTCTTCCCCCCCATTGGGGGCGCTGATTCCGCTTCAAATAGGCACAAAAAATAGCTGTCATTTCAAAGGGTATCTTAAGTCCAGCGTACTTGTATAATGGAGGTCAGTGATATATCATATCTCTCACTATTTTAAGCGCTATTTAATGTTACTTTAAATAGATACTGTTACTTTAAATAGGGTGTAACAAAACTAAGCGATAATACTATAAGGTGTGTATGGGTCCCCTATATAGAGTTCGCTGTGAAAGTGGCAGCGCTGAAAGAGTATCTTTTTTTCACTTTTGTATGGAAAATTCATGACGCGTTTGCTCATACAAATCACAAAAAAATCTCTTTTAGCACTGCTACTTTCACAGTGAACTCTATACAAGGGACACATACACACACACCCTAAAAAATTATCACTGAGTTTTGTTACACCTTGTATATTATGTCAATTACCTGTGGTCGGGTCGCACGGGCCTCGTGTCGTCGTCGCTGACGTCGGACAGACCCGACGACCGCCGCCGGCCAGAGAACCCGCCGCGGCGGCCCTGTACAAATATATATATATATATATATATGTTACGCTCAAAGACCGAAAACGCTCAGTGAGCGAAAAAATGGCTCACAACGCGTTGTCGTCATAGTGAAACGGAATTCGCGTTGTGGCCCTAATGAAAACGGCCACGACGCGTCCTGAAACCAGGCCAGTTACGCAGGAATAATTTTATAACGCCCAAGTGTGTGCGCAATACAAAAGAGCATTCTGGTTTCAATGAAACCAGGCCAGTTAGGCAGAAGTTATTTTGTAGTGCCCAAGTGTGTGCGCAATACACAAGAGCACTCTGGTTTCAATGAAACCAGGCCAGTTATGCAGGAGTTATTTTATAGTGCCCAAGTGTGTGGACTAATTAGTATTTTTTTTTTAATTTCTACTAATACTATATATTACTTACTAAAGGTATTTTATCAGAAAAGTATTTATAAAATACTAAGATACTTAACAAAACATATTTAAATACAAGATACAAAATATTTTTTTAAAAAGTACTAGCTGTCCCGGCAAACGTTGTTTTGCCTGTTTTCCCTATTTTCCTGCTTTTCTCTTGAAGTTTTTTTTTATTTTTTTTTCTATAAACCTCACGGAGCCCGAGACCTTTCCAACGAATGCAAAACCGTGGAAATCGGTTCGTGCGTTCTGGAATTATAGCGTCAGGAAGGAAAACCCGACTTATTTTGAAATGAAAATATCTTAGATAAGTCATATCTCTAGGTATTTCTATTCTCAAATCGCAGAATTCTGTCTGTAGCGGTCATTGACTCCCTGTCAAAAAAATTGTCATTTTCTATACAAACTGCGATTGACAATGAAGTGACAGATGTTTCTAGTCAGGGTGATATCGTATTTTGCATACACGATGAACACAGTATGAATTACTTATATCACTTCAAACTCGACATAAATAGTTGGAGATTATCATACGAAGAGGTAACCAAGACATTTTCCGATGAAACTATAATAGTCTGTTTCTTTACAAGAATTCAATTTTATTCTTAATTTTTTTTTAATTTTTAATTAATTCTTAAATTTTTCATATCTAGCTCCTAGACTAAAAGGTCAATGACCGCTGGTGCCACCTTAAATTGACCTGACTATAGACATTTATATAGGTTTGTTTCCACGCGCACGTTATGTGAGCTTGAAACGATTTATGCGCGTGTGAAAGAGACAAGCGGCAACAGGATTATGAACATATTATTCTCGTTGGAGAAATTGCTTGAGAGGCAAAGAAAATCATAACATTTTATAATGTTAATAGATTAGAGGGATATTTTATTCCGTAAGAGAAATAGTTTAAAGATGGCAAGTAAATATTTAGATTAATACCTGACTCTTAAATTGCGGTCTTATGGGTGCATTGACGATAGGTGGCGATGGGTCCTTGTTGAAACTGGTAAAAACAACAAAATGGATTATTTGATCCGATGTGAATACATCTTATATTCCAGAGAAAAATAGTATTTAAAAGTTTTATTATAACGAGACATCATCAAAACCATATCGTAACTATATTATTGTAAGTTCAATCGGTAGATTTGCACTATTGATCACATTTTCGATCATGTTGGCTTTCAAACATAATAAAACGCATTGAAATCGGATTTTTCGTTTACGATAAATATTTATTTTACAATATAATATATTAAGTTGAATACACTAAAGGAACACTCACTTATTCGCTTTCTCGCTAGGCTCTGGAAAAGAAAAAATATCATTTTAATTTTATTTCAATGTTAAACTCAAAATGGTTAAATTAATCCAATCATATAACGGTAGACTTTACGTTTCATTGCTCGTTCACATGTTTGTTGTTAAAAAAATTATGTAATAAGAAGAGTAGAATGTACTATCAGATAAGTTGATTCATAGGCAAATGGCGGACCTACGTAATTTGGTCGCTTTTATGTCAAACCCAGTCGACAGATCACGATTTACATTGAATGGGCATAACTTCGATTAAGTGACGCGGGTCCGTCATCTGCCTATGAATCCATTTCTTCGATGGTACAAGTTCTTAAACTCATTAAAAAATGTCTTACGTAGAGAGTTTATGAGGTCGATGTCCACAACCTCCTCGAAGGTGCAGTCGTCGGTTTGCGCGAAGTGCGGCCCCTTGTATATCCACTTGTGGATGCGTTCCCTGAAAATACACTTCGGTATACAGCAGGCTTTCCCAAAGTGGGCGATAACGCCTCCTTGTGGGCGCTGAAGGTTTAAAGGGGGGCGGTGTGGGACCCAGAAAAAAAATTGGGGCGTTGTGTAGAGGCTCAGGGAGTGATTTGTAGTTTTATTTTATCTGGATACATTTGAAATTGAAACAATGGGGGGCGCTAAAACATTATTTGTTCTCAATGTAGGCAGTAGACAAAGTTCGGGAACCCCTGGTATACAGGGTGTAACAAAACAAAGTGATAAAATATTTTAGGATGGAGGGATTTACAGCAACTAAATGTATGATATTGACATAAGCGTTCGATAAAATAAAGACGACATTTGCCTCTTGTTATGTCAATTCTATACGTCTTGATCGGCGATTCTACGAAGAAACGATAAAGCAAACGTCTCGGCTAGAGGCTCATAGATTGTCTCGACGTAGCCCGGCCGAATAAGGTAATCCCCTAACCCCTATAATAAATATACAAGGTGTAACAAAACTAAGTGACAATACTTTGGGTTGTGTATGTTTCCCTTATATAGAGTTCACTGTGAAAGTAGCAGCGCTGAGAGAGCAATTTTTTTTTTGTGATTTGTATGGCGCCCAAGCGCGCAAGCGCCCCCGCGTCACGAGTTTTCCCATACAAAAGTGAAAAGCTGCTACTTTCACAGTGAACTCTATATAAGGGACTCATACACATTACACACCCAAGTATTATCACTTAATTTTGTAACACCCTGTAAACATACATTTAGATCAAATGTATACTAACTTCTCCTTCTCATATATGTCCTTATCGAAGTTGACGGGCGGCATGCGGCCGTACTTGTCCTGTATGCGCTGCGCCAGGCGGTTCATGACCGACGACACGCCCTCGCGGTACCGCGACTGGCCGCGGAACGGCGCCAGCTGTTGCGCTGCCTTGCTGAAATGGTGCGTCTGGAAATTAACAATAAACAATTTTAATAAAAAAAAACCACTTCAAACAGTGTTTCTTTATCATGGGACCACCTTTGGAGTATCCTTTTTTCGACAAAAAAAGAATCAACAGTCGGTTTACAAACAACGAAGTAATCGTCGAACAAATAAAAAAATATTATATGTACGGTCGAATTGAGAAACCTCCTTTTTTGTAGGTTAAAAATTAGGAGAGATGAAGCGCTGTTTTTACGTGATCCACTGTCGCCAGCTACTTACACAACTACGATTCATTACATTCACAATATAATAATCTCAACAGTACACGCACACATGAATTGTGAGCCTCTGATTGGTTCCAAACACTCCAACAAAGTATTGTCACTACTGTCACTCTGACAGTTAGCGAAATTTATTGGGTAGAAATTAACGGCTTGATTACGAAAAATGTATCGTAATGATCAATTGTTTTGTCTATTTTTGCTGGGTATATTTTTGGTAATAATCATAATTATCCTGTATTGTCCTAACCAAACTTGGAAATGGCATGTTTCCAACGCGGGAATCGAACCCAGGACTCCGAGTCAAGAGCCGCGCACTAAGGCCCGTTTTTTTGGTCAGTACTCAAGATGCATCTCGGTCTCAAGACACGGTTCAGGCTCTGTGATTGGTAGGCTGTCAAAATTTGGACCAATCATAGAGCCGAACCGCGTCTTGAGACCGGGTCGCATCTTAAGTACTGACCAAAAAATACGGGCCTTAGGCTGCCTTCACATTAAGACCGGGCTCCCAAAATTATCTAAACACGCTAGCCCCGCCTACACACCCCGCTATCCTCCAATCGTGATACTAGCCTAGTTTTCCAATTAGAGAGCATAATGCGACTTATGCTGAAACTACTTTTCTGTCACAGTTGGTATCCATTGCACGCATCAAGCGAAAGCACTACTTTTGATAGTGCTCGATTGTGCGAAGCGGTGTTGTTGTTGAATGATTCAATGTTAAGTATTATGCCGCATAATGCGCTATAATGCTCTTATTGGAAAACACCCAATGATTCCATGAATCGTGCCCGCATGAATTGTATTTTGCGCTGCAGCTAATAGTGAACAATATCGCGTAACAACGGTCCGGCGCATTATAGCACGAAAGTAAAGTTCGCTAGTCCCAAAAATGTTTTTGATGATTACTTTAAAATTAAATACAATACTAATATTTCCTTTAGCTATTATTTTATAAAGTGTGTTATTGTAGTAGTGCAAATTATTTAATGATAGTAACTCAATGAGTGTAACAGATATTTGTTGAAAAGCCCAGAAATATTCATAATTTCGAAAAATAAAACTATCGAGTCAAAATAAGTGAATCATGTTTTTGGTTAGCCAAATATGAGATAAATATACAATGATTAAAATATAAATCTCAATTTCATTTAAGTCAATCGTCTTCCGGGATCGTAATACCTATTAGAAAACACAGCAAAATTTGACAGCCCAGTCTTAAGTCGCGAGTAGTGCGGCAGCCGCGCGACTTCTATACTAAAACGAGCCGCGCGGCACTACTCGCGACTTAATGTGAAGGCAGTCTAAACCACTGGACCACATAGGCGTTCTTTTTTTATACTTACAAGATAAGTGAAGCGGTGGTTCAAGCAAGTCAGATGCGAGATGATGGTGCGCGGGTGGCCCTGCTTGTAGCACAGCGTGCAGATGTACGACGGCTCGTAGTGCGCCTGCTCCGGCGGGTGCTCCACCAGGTACTCCACGCCCAGCAGCGGCGTCCTGGAATAGGGGGTTTTGCGTACATTATGGACGATACAGTAATACTGTCGGATAGTTGGATATCGTCAGGCTTTTTGATTGACTGTCCCGTCAAATTAAAAAAAAAAACTTTCCATATAAGGACTAAGGAGTCCTGCTTTTGTTGAGCTCTACATTAATTGCAGCTTTATATGAAAATCCTACCAATGTTAGATTTTTCATCTTAGTAAACAAAAAAAATGTACGCGCGAACCTTTTGGTATTCTGACAATTAAGATCATCATAACTTTGATGGACAATCTACTATTAAGTTCCTACTTAGCAGAGTAGGTTCTCAATACCAAATTGTCCGACTTTTGATACAAGCTGGAGCTGCTTTGTCCGGCTTTCGTTTGGACCTGGCAACCCTATACATAGTACTCACTTGACTTTGTCCAGCTCGTCTTGGATGTGACAGCGGATGTTCCTGAACTTCCCATACATGACCTCGAGTTCTGACCTCTCCTGATTGTGCAGGCCTACCTCTTGGGCCATTTTTTGTAAAACCTCTTCAGATGCTAGAAAATTTGTAATAGTAGTGTCCTACACAGGTAAGATAAATTGATTCATAGTAGATTCTTTTTCTCATAGTCACATTATTCTAAAGATATGAATTAGCTTCATGAACAAAACGTACCAGCACTTTTTGTAGTTTTCAAGCCCTTTTCATTCAAGACATAGGGATGTTCTGAGAAAATTGAGAGGGGCCAAATGTTCTTTGATGACAGCTTGGACTTGTGTTTCTTTCCCGATATATGAGTCTGAAAAGTAATGTTAACAATTTTTACTAGTCCCACACAACATTTAAATAACTTCATACAAACAAAATCAAAATCAAAAAATCAAAATATTTATTTCTAAATAGGTTAACAAAGTTAACACTTTTAGAACGTCTACATGAGGCCTACCAAAACAAAACTTTCAGTATTAACTGACTATAATATTTAATTATTATTTATGTAATAAGTAATTGTAAGTAAAATTAATTATAGCAAGTAGTTCAGACTCAGATTCTTCATCTTTACTTTACACTGCGCCTTTTTTTACATGAGGAAATGCTTTTCGCATCCCCTGTGAATAGGCTATTTGACAGTAAGATTTTTTTTGTGATTATTTGCTTTAAATGCATAAAATAATGGTTCTTTATGTGATTTACATAAGTTTTAATATACAGTTGCGCGTGAGCATCGATACACATGCGCGACAGCATCGATGCAGACGCGCGTTACCATCGATGCAGAATTGCAGACGCGGGGTAGTAGTACTACGGAACCCTATATTGCGCGTGGCCCGAAACGCACTTGGCCGGTTTTTTAAGAGAGCGTGATTAAAACAGTTTCAATCGAACTCATCGCGCTGTGGCAGTCAACGAATGACTGACCAAAATACGTTTCGCGTCGTGGCTCACGTTAGCATCGATGCAGTCGCGATGCTAACGCGATACAGCATCGATGCTGCATCGCGATTGCATCGATACTGCATCGCTACAGTTCAATGGCCAGCTTCTGCATCGCGACAGAATCGCTACTGTATCGCGACTGTATCGATGCTTAAAGTAGCGCAAGTGTGTAAAAGTGGACCATTTGCGACTGCATCGATGCTGCATCGCGACTGCATCGCTGATAAAAGTCGCAGTGTGTAAGGGGCCTTAGTGCCTTACTCCTCCGGCCGCCGCCGCGCCGGGGGCCGCTTGGGGCTTGATGGGTTAAAGCAAAGTTGAGTAAACGATCCGCCGCAAAAACCGAGCCCAACGTTAACCAATAAAGGCGCGGCAAGTTTTCGAATCCGAGTCGAATGGGAATTGTAAATTGGCAGATACCTTATATCATTATATAAGAATAGTTTACCTGCAGCACTGACTCGCCGCTGCAGACCGCGGCGCAGGGGAAGCACAGGTAGATCCACTTCCCCGATATATCCCGGCCTCGCCGCTCCACCATACAGCGGTAGCCGCCATCCTCGGTCTTGATCTTCAAGCTGTTTAGATGCTCTTGGAACTCCCTCTCCGCCTGGAAACCAATTAAAAACAATTAAAGTCTCACTCTTTCATATTTGGAATGTTTCCAAGTGAACACGCTTTGCCCATATAAAGGTCCGCATTAAATAAAACATACAACTGTCTTACCACTTTTATTTTATTTAAACAAACTTAATATAAAATGTCGTGTGTTCTGAAAATACACTTACCGAAGTCACGACCTAATCAACAAGGCACAAATAAAACTTATCACTAAAAATATTTTTAACCGAGTATGTAAAACTCATTGATCTCTTTGCTTGTGCATACTTGGTGTTAATGTACGCAGAAACTATTAATGCAAACAAGTGATAGATTCTCCATGAATACCCAACTATAATAGTACTCAAAATTATCATTTATGGGTATATGTAATTTATACCCATGGACCGTGCAGGAAGTATGAGGTGGCCACTATTTGTGACACCAGTGCGCCTAGCATGCGCATAACGAGAAAATTTTGTCTACATGTTTTCTCGATGTTTGATGGTTTGTCTCTTCATCTCTCTTGACCCTAACATGACATACATTTTTTCTCGTGTAGATCTGTCATCAAAATCTATCGACATAATGTCAAAAAATGATTTTGACATTATGTCCATATCGACAATATAACTACACTCGACAGTGAGATATCTTGTTGTACGCGCATGCTAGACGCACAGTTGGTGTCTTTCTTTGTATAAGTAAACATGAAAGTACTCTTAAGGTGGCAGGATATGTCAAGTAAATAATATTTTCTATACCAAGAGATTTTGGAATATTAGCCGTCATAATGTTCAGTCATCGTCATTGTGAAGCATAGAGTATTTGCTGCTCATCTCATATTTTTCAGGCACCAAACATGTTGGATGTATGTAATTCATGAAATAGATATCTAAATAAACAGTATCTATCTCTATAATTATTATTAATTTATAATATATCATTAATATATACAAATAATTAAAAACACTATAATGTGTTGACCTTTAAATAATTAACGTCTCTAGTTAATATAATCCACAGACATAGATCAAGATAGATACCACATGTCCCTCCATTTGTATGAAAACGAGCGTGCCACTTTTTTCCTACCTACTGGGACGTACTGATGATAAGAAACATGTCTATTATCTAGACCAACGTTTCTATTCGAATTTCTACAGCTCAATACGGCAAAATTAGGCATTTAGGCATTGTTAAAATTCCGATTGACGTCCGATTCCGATAGCAGACTAAAGAACAGACTTTCGAAAGACGAGCATTGCACGTCGTTTGGGAACGCGATATGGCACGCGAAGTACATACACATGCGGTATCTATCTTGATCTACATATGTCCGTGATATAATCACTGGTCGACAGTAGTTTTGTTGCCTAAAAACTAAAAACTGTTCCTGTAAGAACTTTGTGTCCTGATCATAATATGTTACTAAGAAAGGAGGGGCATTTCGTACCCACTTTTGTAGCACTTTCAGACATATACCAAATGAAAAGGCTTGAAAAGTTGAACATTTTATTGTATGACGAAAAATCTCTAAACCATGGGAGAAAAAAGTTAATGAGGGTCGGGCCACGCGCAATAGAGGGTTCCGTAGTACCGCTAGTTTTTTAAAATTTTTGTATGGTCAATTAATGTACATTTATTACGTGTTTTACACTACTAACAACATCATCTCAGTTACCTTCAAAGGAATTTGAACGAAAAGTTCCTTTATACTTCGCCGAATACATTTTTTTTAGTTGATCGACTATTACTCAATAACTTATGAAGTCTTCTTAGCCGTGATAGTTTTACTTTTAAATTCAGCATATTTCCTACTCCCGTGAAATTTATCACATTTCCAGAAGCAACCGTTTAGCTGGTAGAAGGGGGGGACTCTGGACTCTAACGATTTTTTCCACTTTAAAACTTAATGTTTCACAAACGGATCCCTAAATCGGAAAATGATCTACGAATACTCATAATATTTTTAAAAAACCTATCCAACGACACCCCACACAATGGGGTGGACGCGAAAAAAAAATTTCATCCCCGCTTGATGTGTAGGGAAGGTACCATAAAAAAATATATTTAGTAAAAGTGCTCCGCGAAGTAAATCCGTAAGTGTTTCCTTGTAATATCATGAGTGATACTCGCGTAAACTTAAGAAATCATTATTAAAAATATATTTTTTTAAGATTTCATGTACCATTTTGTCGGCATCATTAATATGTTCATTCATGCCAAATTACAGCTTTGTAGATCCTATAGTCTCTGAGCAAAACCGCGGACAGACAGACAGACAGACGGACAGACTGAAACTATAAGGGTTCCTTGTTGACTACGGAACCCTAAAAAGGTTAGTATATTTCTTAATAATGAAAACTGAATATTTTGGACATGAAGAGCTACAAGGGCTGTATAATTTTACTGCGGTTTAACCTAAATGTACAGAAAAATTGTAAAGCTGTAAATTTGAATTCCTTAGCCACGCGACAAGCGCGAGACTTAGTTGCTCGAGAAGATTAGTAAAATAATAGACAAACTCACGAAAATAATACACAAACTCACTAGATAGTTCCATGTAACAAAATGACCTTTGTAAATTGTAACCTTTTCGACTTTGATGTCTATTATCGGCCTAAAAACCTTAGCTCAAATTCTACAAGGCAGCAGCAAATCACCATTTGTTTCATTAGACGTGGTTATCCCATATAAAAAAAAAAAAAAAAAAAAAAAAAAAACTAACATTGGTTATATAGTGTAAATAATATACTGTCAACCATCCATATACATAACCACCAGAATTGTTTGGATGCCCACGATTTTGACAGCAAAACAATGCAGGAGTATGTCAGGTGATCAGTCAACAATATGGGTAGCTTACACTGCTCTGCATATTTTTGTTGTGTCAACAAATTATAATAATAATCACTTTACCCCTTTTCTAGTCTTTATAATTAGTTTTAAATTGACTTCACTATTCAAATCCAATTTAACTCTTCAAGTCCCAAGTGGCCACATACGGCCGCGAAAACAATAGATTTCCAAGAATCTGCGATCGAAGAATTAATCCTTTTTTATTTTTTTGTTAAACTTGTTTAAATATTAATTTATTTACATTATTTTTGATCTGTTTATTTCATTAAAAAAGTAAATAGAAAAAAAAATTATAATATCATAACATCATTTTCAAAAAGAAATTTTAAAATCCAGGGTTTGACAAAAAAAGCCTTCCTACTTAGTATTTTATACTTTTATTTCTTATATTTTTTTGTTGAATTTGTTAAGCTCATGTTCAATTTCAAAAAGTGATATTTTAATCAGTTTTAAAATATACATATTAAAGTTTTATATTTTATATTCATGATAGTTTTGTTGATTTTATATTTCATACTTAGGAGTAAAAAAATAATATCACTGAATTTTTAAGACAATATAAATACCACGTCATGCAGTATGCAAGTTGTCTGAAATTATCTTGTCTGTATTTTTGCACTTGTTTACTAACAAAATATTTAATATGAAAATAGGTACTAAAAGCATATTTTAATATCATTAAAACATGTAAAATATTTATGAAAAGTAATATATAAATGTGTATTTACCTTGGTGCAAGTATTTTCAGCTTCTGGCTTCTTGGGAACTTCCACGACTGAGTCTTCATAGCCCTCGGCTCCGGGAGGACAATCCGGGAGATCCATGACACACTACACTAGATGGTCTATGACCTTACGACGGTCATAAACCTTTTTCACTCAATTCTTCTTAGATGACTTTTTACTAACACAGCTGTAAAACAAATTATAAAAGGTAATGAAATTATATTTTTAGAATGAGATATCAAATACAAACAATCGATACTTACTTAATATTAGATCATACTTACATGCAACTCTGGAAGGTATCACCAAAAGCATTATTTAAATCATACAAAGTAATGTCAGACACTATAATTTTGGGCAATTTCATCCATGTGTAAAAGTGCTTTGAGCAGCACTTTTGTTACACAAATCATAATAACTATAGACACAGTGGTTAATTTGAATTAAATACATTTAAAAATATGGAGATTTTATGTTCTTAACATAACACAAAGAATTTTTAAGCAATCTAACATGTTCATGATTAGTCGAATAAGAATACAAGTTTGTGTTGTGAATACTTATGATCAAAGTAAATTCTCATTTATTGGCTGTAATCAATAAAAAGCCATAGATGCTTAGTCAAAAATGTAAGCAAAGAATTAATGACTAATGATTTTCATGAAACGGTAACATTTCATTTAGAATTTAATATTGTAATTGTTACAAAAAAAAAACCTGGTAAAATTATCATACTTACCCATGTCCTACACAAGCACCATAAACACTTAAGTTTATACTTTCATTATGATTTATTTATATAAAGATAGCAAAACAGTTACCTTTTCATTTACAAACTGTAAACAATATTTCTCATACTGTAAATTACAGCACAGGCCTGCACAGGCGACAAAATATGAAATAAGTAGGTACCTACTGACCTTTCTGTATATACGCCGAAGTAGGAAAACACTCAACACACTAGTGGCGGCATTTTATATGAAGAAAGGATTATTTTGCTTTTAAATAATGATTTGCTTTCTTTCTTTTAACAGTAAAAATCGATAGTCAAACAATGAAAAACTGTGACAAATCATAGAAGCGGCCCGTCACCCATGGGGCGAGGCCATAGACATTTTTTTTTTTTGTTAATTCGTCCTGGTCGGGACAGGCAAAGGGAGCGTTGCCCATACAGCCATTTCTATGTTTTCTCTATTTAATTAATGATAGTGAAGCAGGGCTTCAAATACCGGTATTTTTTCATAACGTTACTGCTTCAAGGGCATAGATAACGGTATGAAAATTTACCCGGTATTAATAATAACGGTAAAAATTGGAATTTATACCGGTAAATGTTATAACGGTAAATAGGATTTATAACGGTAAATATATGTTCTTTGATAACGTTACCTTTTGTAAAATACTTAATTTAATCAGTCAGTTCAGTATGCAGTTTGCACAAAATTAAACTAGACGTGTCTGGTGACCAGTAGGTAAAGGTATATAGGAAAATGACGCCAATGAGAATGACATGGTCAGTAGTTCAGTACTCAGTATCTTTGTTCAATTATTACTAATGTATGGTTTGTATAGTAAATTATTGTATTGCTAGTACGTGCGCCATGCGCTGGCTGACGGGCGGACTCTGTTGTTTTGCAACAACGGGGCGGGGCGGGCTTTTTGTCCACGAAGGAATAAAGACCGCGTCTGCCCGTTGATGTTTGCGGCTGCCCTCGCCGCGTAGGTACACAAAGCACACGACGGGTGGAGGCAGTCAGTTCAGGAGGTTCGTTCTAGTGGAGATAGAGAGAATAGAGCTAGCTGCCGCCCCGCGCCGTCGCGCCGTCTGCGTTACTACATGTAAACTGGTTTGTGTGATCCACGGCGGGCAGCCGCGGACATGCCGCGCCGCCAGAGCCCGCCGAGCACCTGCGGCGGTCTTTTTGCCCTCTGTGTGCGTTGGTAATACATATTATAGGATTCCCTTTGTGCTATTTCGTTCGCGGCGTAATTGACCGGCCCGCCCCGCCCCGTCGTATGCAAAGCGACGCTACGCTCCTTAAAATATTCTCTGTGTTATAATACATATTATTATGTAAATGCTATCATATAATTTTGTGCTTCCTTCTTTTTAAGTAGTCTACAAAAAAAAAAAAAAAAATATATGTATGTAGATTACTAGAATTCTAAGTTGAATACATATATATATATATATATATATATATATATATATATATATATATATATATATATATATATATATATATATATATATATGTATGTATTCAACTTAGAATTCTAGTAATCTACATAATAACATTTATATATTTAGGTGTGATAACAAGGGTTTACTTTATTCCAATGCTTTATTCAGATCGATCCTGAAGATGACAACGAATCTCAATCCATACTGGCACCACATAAAATAACGAAAAAAAGGAAACTACGAGGGCGGCACTGAAAATTTCGGGAATCAAGGAAGTGAAACAACATTACTATTTAAAAATGTATTTACTGCTTTTCTAAGTATTCGTCGCGAAATTTGACACATTTTTCCATACGATGGAACCAATAATTGAAGCAACCATTCCATTTGGAAGTTGGGGTCTCCAAAATGGCCGTTTTGTAGGCGTCCACAATTTCTTCAGGTGATGAAAATCTCTGACCACGCAATTTATTCATTATTTTAGGGAAAGTATAGAAATCATTACGGCTTAGGTCGGGGCTGTACGGCGGATGGTCTAATAATTCTATGTTTTCTTGCTCTAAAAACTCTTTTGTTCTGTGCGCGGTGTGAGAACTCGCATTGTCGTGATGGAGGATGATGCGACGGTTGCAGTTCTCTTTACGGAGTTCAGAAACAATCGTGCTATTCCAGCGGAATGACAGCGAAGCGGAGCGAAGATTTTGAGCATGGTGATTGGTCAATTCGGCACCGCTAAGCTCCGCTCCGCGTCAGTGGAAACCCGGCATTATGCTCGTGCCCACAAAATGTGAAAGCATTAAGCAGTCACATTTAGATATCTGCTCAATCAAATACCAGAAAAAAAAACCTCGAAATTTTTTGGAAAGATGTGCTGGAAGTGGTTAATAAACACAGTAAATAAAAGATTCAATTTGTTTTATTTATTCGTATTATACATAACCCAGATTTTGGTTTCTTTTAAATATTTTTAAAATTCAAATCTATCAATTAACAAAATATTCATAATAAATATAAACCTATAAGATTGAAGGTCTTGAATATCCCATCCATTAAGAGTGTATAAATTATGTAATATATATATTTTTTAAATTATTAATTGTACGCTTATCAGTCATAATAAAAGTTAATAATAAAACTAATGCTTTGTATGTGAACTTAATATTTTTTTATTTAAACCTATGTAACAACCTATTCTCAGTAAAGAACCAATGAGACTAGAATTTTCAGTTATTCTTACAAATAAATAATAAGGTTTTTCAGTCACAATAAAAGTATAAAAAACTTTAAAAAAATTTGTTCTATTAACAATTATTTTATTTATTCAAACTTATATTCAACATAGGTTCTGGTATGTTTGAAATATTTTTAAAATTTAAATCTAATCTAATTAATTACCAAAATATACTCTTAATAAATCTTATGGGCTTTTCATTAAGAGTATAATTATAAATTAGGCTTTTATTCTACAAATATAAATAAATATTAAGTATAACTATCAGTCATAATAAAAACTAATATTAATAAAACTTAGAATGATTTGTTTGTTTTAATTTTTTTTTTATTTAAATCTATTAATTAACAACCTATTGCTAAATAAAACCTGGAAGACTAAGGTCTTATCACTATCAGTCACAATAAAAGTATAAAAAACTTAGAAGGTTTGGTATATTTTGCATATTTTTACAATTTTAATCCTTATTATTAAACAACATGATAAAACTTAGAAAGTTTTGTACTCTCAACATTTATTTAATTTCTTCATATAAGTATTTATACTCGACACATTTGGATCCAGAGACACCTTCGTATGAAATTTCACTTATTTGTAACATATATGCTTGAGTTACTAGAAAAAACATCTCATGTGTGTTTTTATAAATTTCAAGAATTTCCCTCGATTGCTTATAGATCCCATCATCAGATTCATGTAAAATGCTACTTTATTGACACGATTATAGCTATCATTTTGGTCTAAGTCACTCGTTGTAATAACCACGTGGCCAGCGTCGCATGGCCGCAGAGATCCGCGACATGCGAGTAAATAAGTAAATTTAATAAATAAAATGCAACTTTATAAACTACGCAACTAGGTAGCATTTCAATCTATGCCTAATGTCGCTAATTTGATTATATTAAGTTTAATTCCTTCATTTTATTACATTTATTTATTTATTTATTGAAGTTAACAAACAGTAACCATAGTACATAATTATGAATCTATACTTCTATACTAATATTATAAAGCGGAAGAGTTTGTTAGTTTGTTTGTTTGTTTGTTTGTTTGTTTGTTTGTTTGAACGCGCTAATCTCAGGAACTACTGGTCCGATTGGAAAAATTCTTTCAGTGTTAGATAGTCCATTTATCGAGGAAGGCTATAGGCTATATTTTATCACGCTAAGACTAATAGGAGCGAAGAAATCGAGGAAAATGTGGAAAAAACGGGGGAAATTATTTGAAAGGGCTTTTTTGAACGCGCTAATGTAAAGATCTACTGGTCCGATTTGAAAAATTCTTTCATTGTTAGATAGCCCATTTATCAAGAAAGGCTATAGGCTATATTTTATCACGCTAAGACTAATAGGAGCGAAGAAATAGAAGAAAATGTGGAAAAAACGGGGGAAATTATTTGAAAGGGCTTATCTCACGAATAGGGATTGCAAAAAACGGATTTTTAAAAAAATCCGGATTTTCAAATTTTGACATGTTCAAATCCAGATTATCCGGAAATACATCAGTGAAGCGCAGATTCATCGACATGAGTATTTCGCTCGTCCTAACCAACAATACGCAAACTCCATTGACTGATTTACACAAAATCCAACTCGGGGTCTGCCAAAGAGCAATGGAGCGCAGTAACTTGGAAGTAAGTCGTATCGTCAAAATAAAAAAAATCCATCCAAATAAGAATCACATACTTAAAAGTCAAAACGACCAAGCTAAAGTGACACTGGTCGTATTATCCTCATGCATCTAGGCTGGATATCGAGAGAGTGGGTATCTAGGCCTAGGAAAAGATAGCTCGACACTCTTAGAGGCATTTTTTCCCTCCGAGGGCAGATTACTGTAACTCTGATGCCACGACGACCCTCAAGGATCTCTTGTGACTCCCTAATCCTCATTAATTGAACGATGTGGTTGGAATTGGTGCCACTAATTACTTCTTTAGTAGAGTGGGTGAGTTTTTGCTGTGTAGTAGAGTAGGACAGTCATCGAGGTAAAAACAAAACAAGATAAAAAGGTGTCTCGCCCTTTACCTCGCAGAATCTGCAAGTCGTAATTCTATTAACACTTATTATTTAAAGGTAAGGATTTTTATTTATTTCCTACCCATGGTGAGTATTAATTCTGACAGTTTTTTGTAAAAGCCAGGAATTAGTGCCTTAGAATTTACCAGGCCAGGGGTCTCAGCTCATTGCTGTTTGCTTAGTCTGCGACCCCATTCCTCGAGCACTTGGTTTGTAGTACTGGGAGATATTCCACAGACCACTTTTGGACCGTATATGAGATTCTCAGTCCCTAGCCTAGCCAGCTCGTCAGCGGTTTCGTTGCCAAAGACGTTACTGTGACCCGGTACCCATACAAGTCAGACATTGTTGTTCCCTTTCAGCATGTTTTACGTATCACCACAATCTACAACCAATTTGGACGAAATTTCTGCTGCAGTCAGTACTTTAAGTGCATCTTGACTGTCAGAGAAGATGAAAATATTTTTATTAAATACGGCCATCTCTTGGCTCTCTAGTGAGCAACCGATGATTGCGAAGCCTAGAACATGGTTGCAAACTCTTTCTTGGAGGCATATCAGCGGTGACGCTGGAGCGAGATAAGTGGAAGATCCTAAGGGAACCTTTGCCCAGCATTTAAATAATATAGGCTATTGTAAAGAATAAATAACTTAAAATAATTATTTAAGCTTTAACTCATCAAGCCCCATACGAGCACCGGTGATTGCGACAACAATGAATACAATAACATTTCCAAGAATCCGCGATCGAAGAGTAAAATCAACATTTTATTATTTTATAAAATCTTATTATTTTCCTTTAGACAGACTTACAAATCAGAAGATTTTATAGAAAAACATTTAATCAATAGTGACAATATTCTAAAAGAATTATTGTACATTTCTAATCATTTCTTATCATTAATATTATTAAATAGTAAAATATTGTACTTAAATAAACGGTAGGTCATAAGAAATTAAAAAATGTCGTCCTTTTTTTAAAATAAGATTAAAAAATTACAACCGCCAAATAACTAAACAATGCAATGTTGGACATACGAAGTACTGAGTTAGGTACCTATTGACCACGCAAATTTGTAATAGCGCCTTTAAACAAATGTGAATTTGTATGTCAGATATTACACAATACATAAAAATCCGGATTTTTCGTAGCCCTGAAAAATCCGGATTATCCGGATTTTTCGGATTTCGAAGTATCCGGATTGCAATCCCTACTCACGAACTACTAGAGCAATTTTTCTGTTATTTGGGTAAGATAAGAAGTAGACCACGTGAAGGATCATAGGCTATTTTTTGTAGACTGATTTGTCTGTGAAATATCTAATGTACGCGGGCGAAGCCGCGCGGAACGTCTAGTCTTGTATATATAAACAGAAACTTAGTTACTACGGAACCAACGGCGTTAACTACAAATTACTTAACTATAATAGTGTTAACTATCCAGTTGAGATTTAGTAATAATATACAACATATCAATATCTAAAACATTATCAGTACATGATAATTGATAACTTAAGAAATGACGGACTTTCAGTTCAACTTTCAACCAATATTTCGACGGTCTCTACGTATAAAAAGTCATGTCAAAAATAGCAAAAAAAAATTATTGCATCATGCATTTCCGTATATTATGAGACGCATATTCCTACATTATTATTATTTTTCTATCACAAGTAATTCCAAAGATAAAAAGACGTAAATGAGGACAAGTTGGGAGTTGTTTTAGATTTTACTGTTGTATATACGGACATCTATACTTACCATCTTGTACCGCGTTGGAAATTACACGCCATTCCGCGTCATGTCGTACATGTCCGTTTCTACCTCTAAGGTAGCGAATTATTTATAGACTTGTTATCATTTACGTTCAGTTATTATGAGACTTTAGTTCTTTTTCAGTGGGACTCGTGGCACAAATTCAATTAATTTCAAACCAATATGAGCATCTGAGTGTTATAAATAATCAGCAACGTGAAATAATAGTTGCAACGGAGGCTGAGGCTTGTTTTCATGATGAACAACTATCTGCACCTTACCGTTATCGATATAGAGCAAAAAAATCGCATTTGTTGTACGAGGCCCCACAATAGTCATTTATTTTATTTTAATTTTACTATATTTCTTTAAGTATCACCAACAAAAAAACGTAATTTGTGAAAATTTCTACTATTGCTCTTTTTCTACTATGGTTCTTGAGATAAAGCTTGGTGATAGACGAACGGACGACAGATAGAAAGCGAAGTCTGATATGTATGTTTAATTATGAATATGAATGTTATTTATTTTATATAAAACAGTATTAAAAACGCTAATAAACGATATAAAATTAATAAATAACTATTAAGAACACTCCGTGTTCACTTTATAGATGGACTCCCTCTACAACGCGGTATCGCTTGGTTGTAGGGTTGAGAAGGGCTTAAAAAAATTCCGGAAAAGCTCATATTAAATAATCTAAAATGACATCGGTGCATGATTAACCTAGAAATCAAAAAGTTTATGGGCTATTTTTTTTGCTCCAATAGTTTGTAAGATAAGACTTTTTAAATTATTTTCCCCGTTTTTTTCACATTTTCCCCTGTTTCTTTGCTCCTATTAATTGTAGCGTTATAATTTATAGCGTATAGCCTTCTTCGATAAATGAGCTATCTAACACTGAAAGAATTTTCCAAATCGGATAAGTAGTTCCTGAGATTAGGGCGTTCAAACAAACAAATCTCAGCTGTATAATATTAGTATAGAATTGATAAGGTGTTCTGTAGTCAATTTGGCAATCGCAAATTGGGATGAAATACTATTTTCTTCCTGTGAGGAACGTGTTAGACGATTACATCAATGCAGCTCTGTATTCAACGGTAACACTAAAAATTATGACCTTCAGAAAAGCTCAAGAGTCAGTTAAAGCTGAATATAATAATCGACTGAGAAATATATTTTACTGTCCAGACTTGTCCACCGTAGAAGTTATAACGAAGCCTCAAAGAATTTACTCATGTAAGATGCAATAAAAGTCTAAGGTCGTGAATGGTCACCTAGGTCTCAAAATTGGAAAAGGAGTTGACCTTGCTCAAGTATCCGAAATGACCAAGAAGAAGAAAAAGGCAAAGTATCTGAGCATTCGTTATCTTCGACATATAAAATATGTTAAAAGTTTTTTTTTTCTACAGCAGGTATCATTGACAAATTTTCAAAAATATTATATAAAAAATCTAAATCATAGCAACGATGCATTTTGTTACAAATAAAATGCAACTTCTTCATCTTCAACATTACTATGTTTATGCTTTACCCTTTAGTAAAACAGAATTAATTAATACATAGATACTAAAATTTGTAGTCTTTTTAAAACTAAACAGTTTAATTTATCAAATAATCACATTTTATTAGAATTTTTCATTATGGACCTAAACTAATTGATGACATGTCCTTTTATTCGTTCATTATGACATAGAAAAAACTACTTAAATTAGCAGCGTATAAAAAGATATGTCTGTGTTTTTTAGTTTTTCTTACTGAAGACACAGAATTTGTATTACTTTTATGTTATAAACTTATAAATTATGACAATACGAATCATTTATATAGCGCTGAATGAATTTAGGACCTAATATAATATTTTAATTCTTCCAAAGTAAATATGTCTTAGTTTAGAGCCAGTCCACACGGCGCGTTGTGTCAGCGTTTCGTCGACGCAGTGCTGCCGTTGCGTTGTTTTACATACAAATAACTAAGGTATACACACGGCGCGCTGCGTCGTCGCAACTGCTTCGTAATAACGCTGCGATGGCACAGCACCCGTGTGGCCGGCTATGTGTTAAAATATTTGCGTTGCGACGACGCAACGCAACTCAACGCGCCGTGTGCACTGGCTCTAAACTAAGACATACAAAATATGGTTATCCATACTTAGCCCATTCCCCGCATTCGCCACAATTAAAACAAGTAAATAAATACGGACATACCTTGCATAATTTTCTGCATTCATTGACTACGCAAATTGCAGCACCATCTTGACTTATTAAGTCAAAGTATCTATATACAGTGTTTTGCTTTTTACGGCCCATTTTTACTCCAAAACAATAACTAGTATTTTTATTATATTTTTTCTATGTATTAAACTCCTAAAAGTAGGTAAGCACAAATCTCGCAAAAAAAAACTCTGGTTGTTGAAGAAGAAAAGTTGGGCTACGAGTGAGATTGCAGAATGCTGATTTCGTGTATCTACAAACATTGAACGGAAGGTGTCGCGTCGAACTGGCAACGTCGCAATTCGCATACCAAAAATACCGGTAAAAATAAAATGTGTCGCGTCGAGCTGGCAACGTCGCATACCAGAAAATATCGATATATTTACCGGTAAAAATACCGGTATTTTATAACGATATTTTTTTGTTATGTTACTATATATCGTTTATAAAAATACCGTTATCTGGCTACCATTATGAACATAACGGTACGTAACGATATTTTTTCTGGTATTCGATAACGTTATGAAGCCCTGTAGTGAAGGCCGAAGCCAATTCTTTTATATTAACCATCTGAAATAAAGTTTTCATCAGGCCGAAGCCAATTCTTTGATATCAATAATATGAAATAAGTTTTTTCATCAGGCCGAACTCCGAAGCCATTTCTCATGTTTTGATAGTATTTTACTGTCCCTTCTTCAATTTGACATATTGTCGTCATTGGTCATTGTGTTCATCTTGACGTGGTCTTGACTCTTGACCATAGATAACTCTTGACTCTTGACAGATGCCTAAAAAGTCTGCTAATGAACAAAGTTATGTACATTAAATAATATTTTATTACTAAAACTAAGAAAAACGAGATGAAAAGCATATAGAGAACTATCTCTGTGATACTATATACAATCTCAAGGTAAATAGGTAATGACTGGTGGGTATTTATTTAAATATCACCAATGGTAGAAAGGACGTACTCATATATTGGCTTATAACAATCAGGTGTTTTCAGAAGCTGCTGAAGGGAGTGCGGGATGGCTTCAGCAGTTTTAAAGATATCCATCAAGTGATTAATAAAAATAAATCTTTGAAGAGTAAAACTATTACAAGTAAAGAAAATGTGATCCAAGGTTTGTTCAGAATGATTACAGTAATTACAAACAGGTGAAGACAATATATTCAATCTGTGAAGATGAGCATTAACCCTTCGATCGCGGATTCTTGGAAATGCTATTGTATTCTATTGTTGTCGCGACCACCGGTGCCCGTATGGGGCTTGATGAGTTAAATCGACAGTGACCAAGTCTAAGACGGCAAATAGTAGAATAAAATTTCCTGTCATGAAATGAAACACCTTTAGTAAACCATGGGACTGACAACTCCTGTTTAATCTTAGAATACCATTTTCCTTTGGTTTCCATGGTCTGTTTCCAAAAATTTGTAAATTCGATTTTAAAGGTTTCTTTTATTTTGACTAAAACATCAGATTCTGAAAGGCATATGTTTTTAATACAATGCTCCTGAGAACAAGTGGTTATAGCTCTTGCTAGAAAATCAGCCTGTTCATTTCCCTTAACACCAATATGTGACGGTGACCAGACTAAAACTATATTTTTTTTGTTTAATGTTGTTAATTTTGTATATTTTTCTCTAATATCATGGATAATATAGTTAGTTGTAGCACAAAATTTGGGGTTATTTAAGTTTTGAAGAACGCTAAGACTATCGGACACTATAATCCATTTATCATAAACTTGAGTTTCGATATACTCTAATGCAGACAGAACTGCTAAACACTCAGCAGTAAAAATACTTGTTAAATTTGGAAGCCTAATACCATATCCTTTCTTATCCTGTTTAATATATATGGCTGCTGATACCGCCTCAGAAGTCTTTGAACCATCAGTATAGACTTGTTGATAACCAACTAGATTACTTAGTAAAAGGTAGACATCTTCTTTGCACTTCAAAGAATTATCAATTACAATTTTTATTGGAAAATATTTAGAGCTAAATGTGCTCATATAGCAAGGCCATAAGTCACTTTCATAATATTAGTTACAGTCTTGCTTTATTTTTTCAATTTCAGGTAGGTAATGTAATAAAATAGAGGAAGAAGAACTACTCTGCAATTTTACAAGAAGAGGATGATTTTTAATGGATGAAATTCTCAACAAAAACCTGTATATTAAATACTTAAAGCGAATTTTCAAAGGAGGGATGTTACATTCAACCTGCATTGATATTATGGCTGTGGAACGCATCGCACCAAGCACAATCCGTAAGCACCTATTTTGGACTTTATCTAGTCTATCAACAAAATGTGGAATAGAAGCAAAGCATACATAACCATATTCAAAATGGCTTCTTACAATAGCCTTGTAAAGAATTAATAAAATTTTTGGATCAGCTCCCCAATATGTGCCTGCTAAAGACTTTAATATATTGCAAGCCTTTAAAGCCCTGTTTACTAAGTAATCAATATATTTATTAAATTTGAAGGAGTTCTGAAAAATCACACCTAAGAATCTAACAGTTTTGTAAACTGCTAACTTACTATCTCCATATTGTAGGACAATGTTTGTTGTTTTGCTAGGTTTTTTTGAAAAAACTAAAACTTTGCTTTTTTCAGAACTGATGTCCAAGCCCAGATCATCATAATAGGCCTTAAGGCCGAGGAGAGCAATTCTGAGATTTTCAATAGCTGCAGGCAACTTGTCTGCAGTACAATATATAGTTAAGTCATCTACAAACTGTAGGTTAGTAATGTTTTGACCTAAGACAATATTTAACTTATGTATATACAAAATAAATAGTAAAGGACTGAGAATTCCACCTTGAATTATCCCTTTGTAGGAGTACCTTGGACTAATCAGTTTATTTTCAAACTTCACAAATAATTTACGACCACTAAGAAAATGATACACCCAATTTACCAATTTTTCAGGTAATTGTAAAGAAGTTAAAATAGTTGAAAGTTTTTCCAAATTGACATTATTATATGCACCAACAACATCAAAGAAAATACCAACCAATATTGAATTACAAGACAGAGCATTGTGAATGTCCAAACAAAAATGACTTAAGCTCTCTAGCTTAAACATTTTGTAAGATAAACAATCTAGACCACAAGCAGAATCTTTACGAGATTTTATGGCTGCTTTCAGCTCTTCAAATGTAAAACTCTCTACTAAAAAAGAATTTGGAGATGTTGTCACATTGGAATTACTGTTCTTATAATTATTTGGTACTGTATCTGGAGTATATTTATTTAAAAACTGTAATATCCATTCACTATCAATGAAACTACTTCTAGGTGTATAACTTCGGTTGAATTTTTTAATTTTCATCCAAATTTGGCTCATAGGAGTTAATCTACTAACAGATTTACAAAAGTTTTCCCAAGAAAGTCTTCGCTCTTGTTTCAATACGCGTTTTTTATGCGCCTGAAGACGCTTAAATTCAACAAAAGTTTCAATACAAGAATTCGCTTTAAACCGCGCATAGGCTTGACGACAATCATGTACAGCCTTGGAACATTTTTCATTCCACCATAATAATGGATTTTTAACTTTTTTTTTACTGTTACTACAGGCAGAACTTTGAGAAACAGGATTAGCTGTTGGGGTGCAAAACTTAGGCTTATTCAAACCGTTGATAAATGTGCCACATTTATCAACAGTTTGAATTATAAGCCCACAGAATCTTTTATTATAACTGTCGATTAAATCGCATGTTTCAATTTGAAATTTTTTTAATTTCTGATTAACAGTTTTTTCATACAAATCCCAATTTACTGTTTTCAGATCGTGTGAAGAGGAAAACTTTCAAATGTCTGTGACAAGTTACTATGGGAAGAGAATGATGGAGAAAGATTCAATGTTGTCAGAGTTGGTAAATGATAACTACCTAATGAGTCTGAAGAAACTTGCCATTCACAAAATAATGCTAACGACGCCGAAACAAAAGTCAAATCTAGTGCATTTGGCTTCCATCTATGCGACCCTACAGTGGTTGGACGTCCATCATTCAAGAGAACCAAATCATTCTCATCAGCGACATCAACAATATCTCTCCCTCGCGCGTCAACTTTGCCGCAACCCCATAAAGTATGATGCGCGTTAAAGTCTCCAGCAAAAATTATCGGTTTCGGAATAGTCTGTATTAAATCATTAAATTTTTTCTTATTAAATTCAGGAGTACAGCTTCCTGAGCTGTAAAAACTTACAATCGAAATTTGTTTCTGAAAAATTTGAATCTGAACAACAATATTTTGTAAAGAATCATCATAAAATGTATTAATTTTGTTATAGACTATAGTGTTATGAATTAATATGGCTACTCCATTGTGATTATTACCACAGTCATTTCTCACAATAGAGTATCCTTTCATGTTAAATGTGACATGTGGTTTGAGCCACGTTTCACTAATTATACAAATGTGGATGGAATTATCTAATAGAAATTTTTGTAGTTCATATTTATTACTTGGCAAGCTTTGACTGTTCCATTGCATAATATTTACTTGGGCAGAGAATGTGAAAGATTGTTATTTTTTTCTTTTATAGTTTCTTTTATTGCTTCTGAAAGAAGCTGTGAGTTTATGCTTGCATTTTGAGTCTTGTTCAGAGTAATAGCTTTAATGAAACATTCTGGAGTAACGTAAGTGCGTTTTTATTTGAGAGAAGTACATTTAGTAAGTCTTTACTATTTGTGTTTTCATTTAATGACGGGAAATTTTGTAATTTATTATTAAAAAGGTCTGCATATGATGTTGTATACTTTTTTTTTTTCTTCTATTTTCATTTTTTTAACTCTACATTCTCCAGATATAGATAAATGGCTACCTTTGCAATGTACGCAAACAGCTTTATCTGGGCTTTGGGTACAATTTTTATAATTGTGACCCTCGGCACAGATCGAGCAACGCTCTGCATTCTTACAAAACTTTGCTAAATGTCCGTATCTTAAACATTTATAACACTGTTTCACTGGTGGAATATATGTCATAACGGGAAATCGCCACATATTTATTAAAACATATTCAGGCAATGATGTAGAACACGAAAATGTAATTGCCACTGATTGCGTTGGTTGCAGCACAAAGCTGTTGTTAACCTTAGCTTTTCTCATTATTCTGCGTACACATATTACCCTTTTGTACTACTCGAAATTGCTTTATAAATTTTTTGATTGGACATTTCGGTCGGTACGGAGTTAATGACACCAGTCAACTCCGTGCTACCAGCTGGAATGCTTGCTTTTAAATTTTGGTCTCGTAAAAAAGTAGTATTTTCAAGAAATGCGTTAGCTAAGTTCGCCCGATTAAAATAGACTCCAACTTTGAATTTATTAATTTTTCTCAAGATAGATATTCCCTTAATCGATTGTTGGAAAATACGACTTAAACCCATGAGGTCGCGAGTACCTATAGGAGTTTCACCTGTGCTTTCCACAAAAACTACAAATTCAAATCCAGCTGCGCTGTCCTCTGGATAGCGACGGCTGTAATCATTGACTCTATAAGGAGCATATTTGTTACATTCCTCTGTGGGCTCAGACTGTTCAGAGCTACTCGACTCAGCCTGATCATCCACCGGACTTGACGATATTTGTCTCTTCTTCCGTTTGGACGGCCGCTGAGAGATCGCGGCGCGCCTGGTCCCGTGAAGGGACTTTTATATAATTAAAAAACTTACCAACAGAACGAAGAAATAATTATATACAATTAAAAATATATACAATACGACAAATATTCTACAATTATACAACTTTTTACAATAAAAATGAAATTAAATTTTCAGTGCTGAAAAATGTTCAACTTTTCCCGCCACTCCCGAAAACTTTTTTTCCTCGAGGCCATAGACAATTTGACGCAAAGAAAATTTTTACTATTACGTAGAGCAAAGTAGTCAACGTCAAATGATAAAATAAAATGTCAATGAGGCATTTTCTTATTTTTTTAATTTGATTGTCAAACAGTTTTCATTTTAGTAACTAGATGGCGTATGGGTAGACAACTATATACATTTCAATTTGAAAAAGACGCAATAATATTCCAACGAAAAGGATAATAAAGTTATTATAACGATATTTTAATTAAAACTCACGGAAGAAATAGCCCTATTTACCGTTATTCACACCAAATGTCACAGGAATAATACATTTTGGTTTTGACAACATCTTACCTGCACTTGTGCAAGATAACGAATATTTAATGGCTAATATTTTACCAATAATGAACATCAAAAACCCAAATAACACAATTTGGGAAAAAATAATAAACTGTTGATTTTATTGATATTACACTCCGGACAAGCCTTCGTGGCTTATGGAGTATACATATCCTACTAATATTATAAAGGCGAAAGTTTGGATGTATGTATGTATGTACTACATACATACATACATCCAAACTTTCGCCTTACATATCCTACTACATATCCTACTAATATTATAAAGGCGAAAGTTTGGATGTATGTATGTATGTACTACATACATACATACATCCAAACTTTCGCCTTTATAATATTAGTAGGATATGTATACTCCATAAGCCACGAAGGCTTGTCCGGAGTGTAATATCAATAAAATCAACAGTTTTTACATAAACTACAGAAGAACCAATATACTTTATTATACTTAATTATTAAGTACATTTAATGACACTAAACCAACTATTTTTTTAGGTTTTTGGAATGCTTCTAAAGAAGAGTTCAATATGATGGTGATGACAGAGAGACCTATAATGAAGATAATATTATTTTTAAGTTAAGATTATAATCGAGTATTCTTCGAAGTGGTGAGATGGAGTGAGGAGGGATGGTTTAAGTGAGAAAAATCCCCCATTATCACTACCACCTTCAGGAGACCCCCCCGTTAAGGAGACTGTTGTCAACTGCTTGGCAATTGGCATACTAAGGTTAGCTAAAGTTTATATTTTTATAATATGAATTTAAGTATTCAATACTCTTATACTCGCAGTTAAGCATTAATTGTGGGTCAACCCACATTTTTTAAGTTATGGATGCCGTTTTAAATGATCTAAAGAACATGACTGTATTTATATCTCAATACGTAATTTTTTGTAGCATGATACACAAATGCAGTCATCAAACAGAGTCCAATAATTATAAAGCAGACAACCTTCCCCGTAAACCATATTTAAAAATTACTAATTTCATATTTTTTCATTTAAATCTTGACATGTCCAAATTTTGTTATACATTGCAAAAAATGGAATAAATACTCTTTGAATATTGATACTAAACAAAATATTTTTTAGGTTAAAGAAATGCTCCTAGAGAAGAGGTCAATGTGATGATGATGACGATTGAGAACCTATAAGAAAGTTAATATTATATTTACTTCAAAAGCTGCGACTAAGAACATATTCAATAAAACCTTATGTTTGAATATTTTTCATTTAATTTAAATTTTTTAATATGTGTATAAATATATTATTCAATGTGTCCTAACACCGGTGTCCGATCCTTACATGTTATGATGTATGGCATATTTTATTGACTTGAAGGATTGGATACTGGTGTTGGGACAGTCGACACATTATATTATTGTGTCCCGTCACCAGTATCCAATGCTTTAACGTCTTTATTTCTTCGATGATACATAGTAATTGTTATTTTACAAAATTGTTGCTTAACCCATCAAGCCCCAAGCGGAACCCAGGTGCCGCATAACAACTGAATATCTATTGTGTCTGGTATTCGACGATCGAGGTATTAAATGTCCACGCAATGACGGGCTAAGATTACATCTATACTATAATACTTTATCTATGGTTTTTCTATTCCGCTAGGTATATTAACTTTATGGTTACAACTCACACTATAGACATATTGTTACAACCTCAAATGCAGCTCACAACTCACAAGTCCATTGCAATCTGTGGGACAAAACTTAATCTGTGGGTAAAAACCAGGGCCGGGGTACAAAGTTTTTTGAAAATGCCCGGCTACATTAACGCCGGCTCATTCCGCACGACGATTGCGTACAAATTGCGTATCGACGTGTTTGCTTTCTTTTGGCGCAAAATAATACGACAATGGAGTGATCCAACGAAAGAGCGTTGAAATTTTTAAGAAATGCTTCAATTAGAACCATGCGTTTGGGACGTTAATGCCTAAATTTTTGTAGCGTTAATGCCTAAATGTAGCCAACGCGCAATGTTAATGCATTAAACGACGCGCAGTTTGGCATTAACGCTAACGTTAACGCTAACGCAGGTGGAGCAGGAGCATAAGGGTGAATCCAACGATGTCAATACGTTATAATTCTATTATAACTAGATGTCCCGCGCAGCTTCGCCCGCGTAAATTAGGAATTTTACGAAAACCGTACATTTTTCCGCAACAAAATAAAGCTTTTGTTTCTTCACGTGGTCCACTCTATATCTGTTGCTTCAGTAGTTCGTGAGATAAACCCTTTCTAATAATTTCCCTGTTAACCACATTTTCCTCTGTTTCTTCGATCCTATTAGTTTCAGCGTGATAATAAAATAATATAGCCTATAGCCTTTTTTGATAAATGAGCTACTTATCTAGCACTGAACGATTTTTTTAACACTGCAAGATATTTTTTTTAATCGGACCAATAGTTCCTGAGATTAGCGCGTTCAATCAAACAAACTCTTCAGGTTTATAATATTAGTATAGATTTTTTTAAATCGCTTGCCAAAATCGAATCTCGATCTATATGACTATAAAAAGTACCAATAATAGGGTCCTAATTGGCTCAGTCATAATCATGGGACGATGTTTGCATGTAGGCTGATATTTTGAGGAGTTCACTCGATTACTTATGGATCCCTTCATCAGATCACCACTTTTGTGAATATAGTACCAAATTGGGACGGCGGAGTAATCGTTGAATATAAAAAAAACGAACATAACACCTCCCCCATTTTGAAAGTCGGTTAAAATTGTAGCTGTATTATTCTGATGTATAAGCTATATTATTGTAAAGTTTCATTAAACTCCATTCAGTAGTTTTTGCGTGGAAGAGTAACAAACATCCATACATCCATACGTCCAAACAAACTTTCGCCTTTATAATATTAGTAGGATAATTCATATTAGGTAATCTATTACTTATTAAATACGAGTCATAGTTAATGCCATAAAAATAATTAGGTAAGTACCTAATGAAAAATATTTTATTTTTCATTTATTTATCCTACGTGCTATGTAATCTATGTAATAAATAATTCTCAAAGTCAGTTTACGAGGTCATTCAACCCATAACTATGTAACTTTATTTTTTGCATCAGGCATAGTAATTTTCAAAGAAACCTGCTACTGCCATCATTTACCACCCGCTCGCGGAGCCACGTAATTTTGAGACATGCGTTACATAGTTGAGTAGAGTCGTTCATACGATGAAATGGAACGGACGCCCGCGCGCGGCTGGCGACGGCTTTGTACGTTTTGTTTGTATTTGCTCGTTTATCGCACGAGCATCGGCGGAATACGGTGTGCCGATTGAAATTAAACTATGGGACTCGCAGCGATCCCCATTGTCCCATATGGTTGACGTGACAAACGAGTTCGGGTTGAAAGTGTTGGCGGAACATAACTTTTTAAACGCGAATAATATCGCGTTCTCCCCGTACGGTTTGATGGGTATTTTAGTGGCACTGTTCGAGGGAGTGGACGGGGAGTCCTCGTACCAGATACAGAGGAGCATGCAGCTGCCCTGGAACAGGAACGTCATGAGGATCGGGTTTAGAGATATTCACAGAACACTCAAAGTGAGTCAGTTACATAGTATTATTAATTAGATATTAATTGCTTATTTAGAGCGTGAGAATATGCGTTGCTTCTATATTTTATATTGTGTTTATCTCCACCATACACAAAATTTTGATTGGCATTTGACGACCTCCGTGGTTCAGTGGTTGAGCACGTTGTCAGTGCTAATGCCGGGGGTCACGGGTTCGAATCCCGCCGACAGAACAAAAAGTTTCTAGGTTCCAGCAGGCGTAGCATGTCACTATAGAAACGGTTTCTTTCTACGGAAGAATAGACAAAGTGACAGTTAGACAATGGAAATCCGCCATTTTGTGATAAAATCTGTCAGTGTGTCGATTCTTTCCCATGTCATGCTAGCCCTGCTGGGTCATGGATGTGTATTAAATATGTGTATTGACTATCTATACTAATATTATAAAGCGGAAGAGTTTGTTAATTTGTTTGTTTGAACGCGCTAATCTCAGGAACTACTGGTCCGATTTAAAAAATTCTTTCAGTGTTAGATAGTCCATTTATCGAGGAAGGCTATAGGCTATATTTTATCACGCTAAGTCTAATAGGAGCGAAGAAATAGAGGAAAATGTGGAAAAAACGGAGGGAAATTATTTGAAAGGGCTTATTTGAACGCGCTAATCTCAGGAACTACTGGTTCGATTTGAAAAATTCTTTCAGTGTTAGATAGCCCATTTATCGAGGAAGGCTATAGGCCTGGCTATATTTTATCACGCTAAGACTAATAGGAGCGAAGAAATAGAAGAAAATGTGGAAATTATTTGAAAGGGCTTATCTCACGAACTACTAGAGCAATTTTTCTTTTATTTGGGTCAGATAAGAAGTAGACCACGTGAAGGATCATAGGCTATTTTTGTAGACTGATTTGTCTGTGAAATATCTAATATACGCGGGCGGAGCCGCACGGAACATCTAGTTATATAATAAAAATCTTAAATATATGTATAGTATAAAAATATTATAAATATATTTCCGTTGTCTGGTACCTGTAACACAAGTCCTTTAGGTACTAATTACTACGGGGCCAGACTGACGTGGTGTGAAGCGTCCATAGATATTATTATAAGACTAGACGTTCCGCGCGGCTTCGCCCGCGTAAATGAGATATTTCACAGACAAATCAGTCTACAAAAAATAACCTATGATCCTTCACGTAGTCTACTTCTTATCTGACCCAAATAACAGAAAAATTGCTCTAGTAGTTCGTGAGATAAACCCTTTCAAATGATTTCCCCCGTTTTTCCACATTTTCTTCTATTTATTCGCTTCTATTAGTCTTAGCGTGATAAAATATGACCTATAGCCTTCCTCGATAAATGGACTATCTAACACTGAAAGAATTTTTCAAAACGGACCAGTAGTTCCTGAGATTAGCGCGTTCAAACAAACAAACAAACAAACTAACAAACTCTTCCGCTTTATAATATTAGTATAGATTTTAATTTTTTACTGTACAGATAATTTAGAAATATTAGTTTTTAGAATACAAATGGATCTGCACGGTTTGATGGATATAACGATTACTATCGCCCATATTGACATGAAGAAAATTAAATTCAGCCTAATCAAGTACCAGCTATTACTTAATAGATATTGACTACAAACTTTAATATTTTCAGACATATTTCATACCAGAAGAAGGATTTCTAGCAGGGCTAGCGCTGAACAACGATAACGTTACTTTTAACGAGGCTTATGTTAAGATTTTGAGATTTTATGGATTCGATTTAGAAGCAGAGCGAGCCCCTTCGAAACCAGACAATATAAATACAACATCAATAAATACTTCTGAAGCAACGACTCATGTTAATAATAACGTTCCATCCAATGATAACACCGGTATTACGACTACTCCCAATACCAGAGAAGAAACGACACTAAACCCCAACGCAGAAAATATCGATAGCCCAGGACCAAAAGAAGAGACAACACCGAGTGTGATGCCAACTCCACAAAAAGATGAAACGACAAGTGTAATGACAACACCGCCAAGAGACGAAACCACAGCAAGTGTAATGACTACTCCAGCAACAGAAGAATCAACCCCGAGCGTCATGACGACGCCATCAACGAGCGATGTTGTTGAATCCACAACAATGACGTCACAACAAACGCAAAGTCCGACGGTTGCAGAACCTCAAATGATGATCGAAACTACAACTGCATCCCAAACAACTATTACTTCCACAACAGAAGCGCAAGAAACAACAAACATGGCTGATACGACAACAGCTCCAAGTATTGCTTCAGATACGACCACGTCAAATGTTGCTAGCACAATGTCAGATATGTCGAGTACAACCCCAGAAACAGCGTCAACAGCAGACGGAAGAGTAGAAGATGCACCCTCATTAACGACTATCGAAACATTACGACGGCGGAAAAAATCAATTTTGGATTTCGTTTATACAAGCCCACCCTTTGTAGAGCAGTATGCGGCTTATCGAGCTTTTAATATTGGACCCGATCTTCCCGAAATAGACCCTGACTACGACAAAATGTTTTCAGTCAATGGGTTAAGGAATATAGAGGTGAGAAGAAAATTGAATTATGAGACCAGCGGTCGCTTTTCTAGTTCTTAATGGGATTCTATTGATTTCAGGTCACATACATGCATTATGACACCATTTTGGATCATGCGTTCCTACCGCATTTGGAAGCATCGGCACTGCGGCTTCCCTTGGACAGCGAGAAATACTACCTTCTAGTGGTGTTGCCTATGCGAAGAGGTGTGGTCGAACTAGAAAGATTGCTAGCAAGGATGGCGAGGGAGTCAGATTTGTCTGACATCTACTCTGCATTACGACCCTGTAGAGTTAGGGCCGCTGTTCCGAGTTTTGTTGTGAAGGGCCATGTCACTCTCACGACTGATCTCCAAAAGGTAACAATCGCATAATGACCATTAGCGTATAAGTATTGAGAACAAAAAATTCCATCATAACATCATCTAATGACCGGAAACGGATATCACTGAAAAATCGCGAAGTAACAAATCGTTATATATTTTTTAAATTGTATAAAAATTTTGTGATTATTTAGGGATTTATTAATATTGTCTTTCCAGCTGGGCATGAGAAATGTTTTTGAGCCGCGTCAGCATGATTTTACGCCGATGACGCACCAAGCCGGCGTCTACGTGAGGAGCATCGAACAAGCTGTCTCCGTAGCTATTCGGAAGTATCAGCAGACCGACACACCGAAAGGTACATTCATCTAGAACAGGGGTCACCAAATGGCGGACCGGCTTCCGCATCCGGACCGCCGCGCCGCCGCGCCGCCGCGCCGCGCCGTGCCGGCCCATTGTGTGCGGACCGAGCATTTTCGAAGATGAACTTAGTTAAAAATAAATTTCGGTCTCGATGAACATCTCCGGGATTTAATACCAATAGCTTGCACCAATTTTACTCCAAAAATAGACTACAAGAGAGATAATAATTAGCTAGAAAAAATGTCACTTTTCTCACTGTAAATAAATAACTACCTTTGTAAATTCCGTAATTACCTTTGGTTATTTTTTTTAATGTGTGGACCGCGAAGGTCTTTTCATTTCTGAATATGGACCCCGAGCGAAATTTTACTCCAAAAATAGACTACAAGAGAGATAATAATTAGCTAGAAAAAATGTCACTTTTCTCACTGTAAATAAATAACTACCTTTGTAAATTCCGTAATTACCTTTGGTTATTTTTTTTAATGTGTGGACCGCGAAGGTCTTTTCATTTCTGAATATGGACCCCGAGCGAAACTAATTCGTGACCCCTGATCCTAGAATCTAGATATTATTTAAATGTTTGATGGAATTGCAGTTTATAAGGTTGGGCCTTCACAAAGCTAATTTTCTATTGTTTTACTGGAACCTTAGGCTCGAGCACGACTAAAAAGGATAATAATTGCCCTTCCTCGGGTAAAACAATGCGGCGTGGGCCGGCATGTCACGGTGTGGTCCAGATAATTGCCGCGGTCGGGACCGGCCCGATGAGTGTGAATTAGTCGACCAAAAGTCTGAGCGTCAGCCCAGCGTTATGCACCGGTGACCACTGGTCCTTGAGCTGAATTGTTACAGCATTATATTATTTTAAAAAAACTACGCACACGGTCCATAGTCTCGATCATCATAAATACATAGTTATTCTTTTGAGATACCTACTTTGATCTTACGTAGGTTATGGGGATTTTACTTTGGGATTAAGCATAATGCGCTTGAAGGAGTCTTACGTAATCTTTGCTCAAGAAGTGTGATAATTGTCGAAAGAGTGCGAATTTATTGTCACGGGGTGGTAAATACTAAGTAGCCAGCGCACTCATTGTTTTGGAGTAGCGATGGCGAAACGCGGCGACACGCGCATTAGCTTCTATTGATGCGCCCGCGCAGCGCTATCGGCGAACAGTATAGACAGATCGACAACAGGGGAAATCAGTCATTGCACTATCATCCGACCTAAATGCTTAATCGAGATGGAAATCATGATGAGTATTCAATTACAAAAAAGGAAAAATCTGCAAAAATTGCCAGATAATAATTTCCTGTCCCCACAAAATGATGCAAACGTAATGACTACGCATTCACATACATAACAAGGACGATTATATTTTGTATTCCGCAAATTGCTGTTTTCTTAAAAGCGTAATATGAATTCATTAGAGATAATTAGCAAACTTACATAAATCTAAATTTATAACGAGCGAAATTTGTGAATTGTGTGTCGCAGAATTTCGGTTCGGCAGAATTCTGCTGCATTCAGTTTCATACAAAAGTCCTGTTTGATTCACATGAGCGTAATTTTGTGAGTATTATTAATTGTATGAAAAGATATTTACGCGGCAGAAATTCTGCGACTCACAACTCACAAATTACGCTCGTTTGGCTTCACCCTAAAGGTATATCGGGAGTCGGGACCCTAGTTTTAATAAGTTATTAGTTTCACTCAAGCAATAACTATTTTTTCCTTATTTCGACCTTCGGGGTTAGGTTAGTTTAACGATCACTTAACTCCAATTTATGCTGAGCTTGACAGAAAATGTATGAAGCTTATTTCAAAATCTTCATTACAAAACAAGAATACTAAAAAGAGCCTCATCATTTTTTTTTAGTCGGTAAAAATGTTTAGTTAATAGTTAGGTATATATTCTATCTAGTACCTACTTCCAATTTATGAAGAGCTTGACAGAAAATGTATGAAGCTTATTTCAAAATCTTCATTACAAAACAATAAAACTAAAAAGAGCCTCATCGTTTTTTGTAGTCGGTAAAAATGTTTAGTTAATAGTTAGATATATATTCTATCTAGTACCTACGTCATGTGCTTTGCTACTAAAGCGCCCCATATACGGTACGATTCGTCTATACGATCGATCTGATGAAAATTGTGACGATTGATCGCATCAAAAACGTCGCTCATACACGAAACGATTGGTCGTAACGATCGATCGTTTACTTGTTTGAAGCTGAAGGATAAAGACGTGTTCAAATAATTAAATACGTGCCCCATAAAATGGAAAATGAACTTCTTTTCCTTACCTATGTGGCGGTAGCGTGTTGGTTCGTATTCAAAAGAAAAAAAGAAAGCCTAGAATGCCCTAGATTCTAGAAGAATGTGGCGCCAGAGTGAAACAAAATCGAATCGTTGATCGTAAAGAGGCATACACTGTCGATTCATCGTTACGATATTCATGATTGCATGGGTTTTTGTTACGATGTCCGACATCGTCTTCGATTATGTAAATCGTTAACGATCTTGACATACACCATCGATTCGTCGTTTCGATCGGTTTGACGCGACGGATCGTACAGCTAAATCTTACCGTGTATGGGGCCCTTAAGACCGACACTTGAATGGTATGGAGCAGTGGTAACCAACCATTTTTTGTACGTGCTACAAACATGTTTGGTCTTGGTGTCGCGGGCCGCAACCAAAATTTTTCAGGGTTAAAAAAATAACGTTCTTCAAAATTATCGGTTCAAAAATGGCAAAATTTACACGACTACTGCACTATTTTGCTGGTGGGCGTGAATTTTAAATGGTTTAACTACAGTACGCGGGCGACTGATAAAGTCCCGGCTGGCCGCAGGTTGAGTATAGCTCAGGCCCGAACCGCCCCTGTGTGCGATGTGTGCGGCGCACACAGGCGCCAAGACAATAGGGGCCGCGCCGCGGCGCGGCCGCTATCGATTTTTTTTTTTTACTTGTTAAGGTGCACATACACGGGACAATTTGTCGTTTCGATCGATCGTCAAGAAAATCGTCCAATCGATCTTTTGACCATAAAATCGTTTGCGATATTGCCACACACGTACAATTACTCGTTCGATTTTAACATCGAGGCGAAAAATCGTCACGATAATTGTCTCGTGTATGGGCACCTTTAGACTTACTCCACAATAATATTATATTTCTTATACTTAAATAAACTACTTAAAACAACGTTAATATTAAACTATATTAAGGTGTTTCCTTCATACATACCTGAAAGATCTCATGATAGAATTGCTACCCTGATGACCTCAGCACCAAGTTTGAATCATGTATTTACTTTGAAACAACATTATCGCTCGACTAACTCGATCTATATCTCTCGATAAAGACGAAGAAAAGTACCAGTAATAGGGTCATAATATTGTGATAATGTATGGTGTGGTGGTAGCCAAGTGGTAGCGATGATGATGATGATAAATTTAATTTGCATAGTAGCATAGCTTTCAGTTCTAAAACAACACCGAAATCCCCAAACTTATATTTATAAATAATCCGGAGTTCTCTTAGCACCAGCTGCTTTGGAACCATGGTATAATATCTTGGTGCAAAATCTTGCTTTTTGGTAGCATCGCCATAATATTATGTTTCCATTTATAAATTTTGAAGAGTTCCCCGATTACTCATAGATGTTCGACGAGCCATTCTAAACGTTTTAATATCATTAAATGAAAAATTTTACACATACATGAGATTAATGAAATGGGCCGGAGATAATTATCTAAATTATTAGTTGACTTAGGTATAGGTACAATATGAGTATCTCGCCATTGTGAGGGAATATGCGATGTTTTAAGGCCGTCCCCCGAGCAAACGACCTTGGCCATACATTTGCCGCGTTGCCGAGATCGCATCAAAACCCTATTTTTTTACTTATCTTAGTTCAAAATTGTCCTAAAAAAAATTTAAAACGGGGAATATGTAGTTTATGATATTGTCGATCTATTGGCGTGTGTTTCAAATAAAAGTTATTTGTAAATCATAAGGAGATGCTGAATGTATGCTTGAATTTTAATAAATTGGTTTTACTTTGGAAGCTGATATCATGAGTATAATAAACAAAAATAGAAAATTTAAAACGGGGAAAGAAATGTTGATATACTGAAGATTATTGCTGTATTTTTATTATAACTTTGTAGCTTTCAAATTATGAGTTTATAATGCTTGAAATACGGTAAATTACGGAATCTCCGTAAGGAACGCCCTAAATTGTAAATTTTTAAGAGTAACTGTTTACCTTCTACAGGCAAATTAAATATCATGCTGTAAGTAATTTCATCCATTCCGGGAGCCGTATCTTTAGTTTTAAGGCAAGATTCTAATTCCTGTATAGAAAAATCGCGATTTAAAGAAGATTCATGATGGACAAGATCGGGAATTTGAGTTACGACAAAATCAGGTGCAAGCGATGCAAGTAATTCCTGTTTCTTACAATCCGGGGATGAAAATTTTGCCTGTCTGTAACCCTTTAGCCAACGCATCTTTTTCCACATGACCGCTGAAGATGTGGCCTCGTCTACACTGTCACAAAATTCCCGAAAACATTTAATTTTTGCTTGCCTAATCAACTTACGTGTCTTTGAAATTTGATACTTTAATGAATTTAAATTTTGGGAAATCGGGTTTTTTCTAAATTTACGTAATGCAAGACGTCGTTGTGCTATTGATTTGGATAGTTCCTGACTCCAATAAGGCTTAGGTGCAAATTTTCGATCTGAATTGTTTGTATAATTGGGTATAAATGGAATAGCTATATCAGCTGATAAATTAATTTGAGTAACTAAAAAATTATAAAGGATCTGAACTTCTTCTGAAGTAGGACAATATGCTATCAAAGATGACGTAATTAATTGTTTATACCTTCATCAAGTCACCACTTTTGAGAACATGGTACTAAACCTATACAACAAAATGAAAATTTTTCAAAATCGGTTCACTAAAACAGCGGAGTAATCGTTGTTAGCATACAAAAAACTGGCCAAGTGCGTGTCGGGCCACGCGCAATGTAGGGCTCCGTAGTACCGCTAATTTTTGATAATTTTTGTATGATCAATGAATGTACATTTATAACGTGTTTTACACTACTAACACCATCATTCAATCATCATCGTTCAAAGGAATTTTGAACGAAAAATTCCTTTATACTTCGACGAATACATTTTTTGGTAGGTTGATCGACTATTACTCAATAACTTTTAAAGTCTTCTTAGCCGTGATAGTTTTCCTTTTAAATTCAGCATAATTAGTACTCCCGTGAATTTTTTCACATTTCCAGTAACAACTGTTTAGCTGGTAGAACGGGGGGATCTTGGAATACTCATAGTATTTTTAAAAAAACCTATCGAACGACACCCCACACAATGGGCTGGACGCGAAAAAAAAATCGTCTATCGGGACTGGGGAGGTACCATAAAAATATATATATATTTTTAAGATTTTATGCACAACTAGCCTTTGCCCGCGGCTTCGCTCGCGTTAAAAAGTATTATTATTAATTGGGTATCAAAGTCTCAGCCCGATCGGTTTAAAATTGACAAAGTTTCATACAAACTTTCATCCCCTATTTTATCCCCTTGGGGGTAGAATTGATCAAAATCCTCTCTTAGCGGATGCCTACGTCATAAAATCTACCTGAATGCCAAATTTCAGCCCGATCCGTCCAGTGG
This sequence comes from Cyaniris semiargus, assembly GCA_905187585.1. Classification (NCBI taxonomy): domain Eukaryota; kingdom Metazoa; phylum Arthropoda; class Insecta; order Lepidoptera; family Lycaenidae; genus Cyaniris; species Cyaniris semiargus. The sequence goes on along the minus strand of LR994554.1, from coordinate 5,126,146 downwards.
TTTGGGCTGTGCGTTGATAGATTACTATGTCAGTCAGTCACCTTTGAGTTATATAAGTATTTAGATTTTGTCGGCATCAATAGTATGTGCATTCATGCCAAATTACAGCTTGGAGGTCCTATAGTCTCTGAGCAAAACCGCGGACAGACAGACGGACAGACGGACGGACAGGCCGAAACTATAAGGGTTCCTTGTTAACTGCACAACCCTAAAAATACACACAGCCGAAAATATAACCTCCTTTTTAGGGTTCCGTAGCCAAATGGCAAAAAACGGAACCCTTATAGATTCGTCATGTCTGTCTGTCTGTCTGTCTGTCTGTCTGTCTGTCTGTCTGTCTGTCTGTCTGTCTGTCTGTCTGTCTGTCTGTCTGTCCGTGTATGTCACAGCCACTTTTCTCCGAACCTATAAGAGTTATACTATTGAAATTTTGTTAGTAGATGTAGTCTGTGTACCGCATTAAGATTTTGATACAATAATGGAAAAATTATTAAAAATTTTAGGGGTCCCCATAGGTACAACTGTATCAAAAAAAATTTTTTTTCATCTAACCTATGCGTATGGGGTATTTATGGATAGGTCTTCATAAATCATATTGAGATTTCTAATATCATTTTTTTCTAACCTGAATAGTTTGCGAGAGAGACTCTTCTAAAGTGCTAAAATGTGTGTCCCCCCCCCCCCCCCTCTAACTTCTAAAGTAGGGGCATGATAAGTCTAAAAAAAATAGGTCTATGATGTACTTTACTATAAAAACTACCAACGAAAATTGGTTTGAACGAAATCCAGCAAGTAGTTTTTTTTTTATATTTTTATATTTAAATAAAAAAAAAAATTATATCGAGGTTTCTAATATCATTTTTTTCTAACCTGAATAGTTTGCGAGAGAGACTCTTCCAAAGTGGTAAAATGTATGTCCTCCCCTCTAATTTCTAAAGTAGGGGCATGATAAGTCTAAAAAAAATATATGATGTACTTTACTATAAAAACTACCAACGAAAATTGGTTTAAACGAAATCTAGCAAGTAGTTTTTTTTTATACGTCATAAATGGTAAACTTAATTTAACTTTCATTAAATCAACTGAAATATAAAAATAAATCAAAAACCTTTTAATTTCATAAAAATAAACCTTATTGCTGCTGCGGAACCCTTCATGGGCGAGTCCAACTCGCATTTGGCCGGTTTTTTTGGAAGTCGGTTAAAAGAGGCGCTTCATAGGTTTTGCGCACAGGCGCTGTGGGGGGTAGGAACGGCCCTGGTATAGCTGATATGGAGCGTATATCCAGAACATCTAATATGTATATAGCATCCCACCAAAAACATACCTGTTAAAATGGGGCCTAGTTCCTATCGGCAAATTTTTGGCCTAATAAAAAGAGTTGCAATCCAATCCAATGCCAAGTTCAGATGCACTTCATCGATCATAATCATTAATCATCTTCATCAACAGCCTGATTCATTATCCATAATACTTCTAATTTGAACTTGGCAGGTTAATTAAATTCTATAAATAATATCTAAGTAATTATTATAGAATTAAACAAGTGTTACGTATAGCACAAAAACCTGCCAAGTTCAAATTTAGAAGTATTATGGATCAGGCTGTTGATGAAGATAAGTATGATCGATGAAGTGCATCTGAACTTGGCATTGGATTGGATTTAAACTCTTTTTTTAGGCCAAAAATTAGCCGATAGGAAGTTGGCCCCATTTTAACAGGTATGTTTTTAGTGGGAATTCAATACTTTTTTTCAAGAAATCATACCTATTTTTTCTTTTTGTGCCACGCCCGATATAAACAATACTTTCGATAGACGCCGCTAGTGGTATTTGTCAGTTAAACTATCAATAGAAGCCAATTTTTAAATAAACAGTATTTATTTAATCATCTATACAGTGTGCATTATGCATGACAATATGTTATACCCCCTCCCCCCCCCCCCTCTCCTCCCACCCTCCTCATCGTATTCTCATTGTATCACTGGTACATAAGAATTTTTATCTAAAGTTCGTAGATGAACCGACTCACGATTGACCGATTTCTTAAATTTCTTAATTTTTGTAAATCTACATATAAGACACGACCTGTGTGCCAAATTTCATAACGCTAGGACATTTGGAAGTAGCCTCTAAAGTTCGTAGATGAGCCGACTCACGCTTGACCGATTTCTTGTGTATTTTTTAATTAATGGCTTTTTGTGAAAAATCTAGCGCATTTAACTGGTTCTTTTATATTTTAAAAAGATAGAGAAGGTTTTCATCTTAAATAAATTCCTTTATTTCTATGCTCTAAGTCAGATAGTTTAGAAGTTATAACGATTTTCTTATGAAGTATTCGTCAGATTAGTATGAGCGCCGGAGAATTTTTTTTTTTTCAAAAGTTAGAGAAAAAAATTGATAGCCTATTTGTCAATAAAATATGCCATACATCTTAACATTAATGGATCGGACACCGGTGTTGGGACACATTGTATAAAAAAATCATAATAATGAGCATATTTTAGGAAAAAACATAAAATCAGCATCAGCATCAGCATCCGCTGATGTCTATTACAAAAAATCTGCGTCAGCATCAGCATCCGCTGATGTGACAAAATTATGCATCAGCAACAACCCAGGCCAAAAGTGCGTCGAAACGGTTCGTGTAAATAGTGCACGGCATGCGCGCGGCCTGCTGGAACTTGGCCTGCGCACTTCCGTGCGCTTTGATCTCGTGTCACGGTGTTTGTGCGCGAACTCCTCCAAAACGGCGCAACCGTATTTAATGAAATTTTATATTATAGGTATTGTACTATCAGAGAAATTGATTCCTAGGCAGATGGGGGACCTAGGTAGTTTGGTCGCGTTATGTCAAACCCAACCGACACTAGACAGATCACAATTATTATGGGTCTAGAATCTGATGGCAATTTTTGACAGCAGATTTTCATAAAATATCCTTGATCATTGGATAATTTTTTATATTTGCATGTTTAACACACAAAATCAGCCGCTATAAGATAAAAAAAGGATCAAAATATTTTATTCCAATTACCCCGGTATTGCTAGGGCCAATTTACTTTCTCACTTTTTGCCATCAGATTCTGGTAGACCTATAACATTGAATTGACATGATCCGAACAAATGACGTTGGTCTGTCAACTGCCTAGGAATCAATTTCCTCAATAGTACATTCGTTAGGCCTGCCTGCCGGCTGGCAGGAATAGGTTTTTAAATTTTTATATTGATAATTACTAGAAATAATTTATATGGCAAAACAATGTTTACCGGGTCAGCTAGTATAACAATATTTTCTTTTCAGGTTACATCCCGAGTGCCAACTTCGTGTATTTCTCGGCGACATATCCATTTTTATATTTTGTTATGGACTCGAACATTCACGTAACTCTAATGGCTGGAAAATTGGTGGATCCGCTCAACACTAGAATATTATAACTTTTTTCAATATGTAATCTAGTTTTATTTTTTAACCTTTAGTTTACCTGAGGTCTTCACTCTTCAATATGTTAATGGATAAATCTTATGTTAATTAAAAAATCTTAGAATGAATATAAAATGTAATTAGCAATTACGCATAGTAATTAAGGTTTGGTACTATATTTAGTTAATACAAATTAAATTATTATGATGTATATAACCTTGCAACCTCATGGTAACTCATTAAATAACATTTTATATTCAATTACTTTGTAAGAATAGAAAGACCATGAGATTTCTTAGAAACCATCATTAATCCCTCGATTGTAGAATAACGAGACACAATAGATTTCTATTGTTATCGCGGTCACCGGTGACCGCTTGGGGCTTGAAGCATTAAAATTGATGCATAGATAGAGAGGACCTATGTTACTTTGGCTAGGTAATGTAAATTCAATGTTGGTTGTGAATATATAACGACCATAATATTACGCAGGTCCATCATCTACCACTGCAATCAATTTCTTTGATACTATAAAAGAAATCATTATGAACTAAAAAAATACTTTGCTATGCTTGTGAATACTATTTAATATTTATAAATCATAAACATTAAAAGGGTTAGGTGTGTAAATGAAATCAATTATAGTTTTTTTTTTATTTATTTTACATTTACACTTCTCACTTAGCCCTCTTGGATTTGATCTTTCTTAGATAGAACTCTAGCTCCTTGCCTTCCAGGACGTAGCCGTCGGCACGACCGCACTGTCCAGGCCGGCTGGATACGCACGCTGAAACAACACATTCCGTTAGTCCCCAATAAGTAACAGCACTGAACCATGTTTATATTATTAAAATCAGAGTAACTATGACGAGACAATCATATGACTGCTAGATGATTCCCAAAACGGTAGCCATCCATGATGCAGCCTCAAAGCTTCTCGATATCATCACTTTAAAATTTCCTATGATTATAGCAAAGGTTGACTAACCGAAAAAGAATGCTTAGACCAGGTTTAGTGTTATCTAGACGAGATCCCTTTATAATAATGATAATGGATCAACAATTATTTTAGATAAAACTTTATAGTATAATAATAATATTTACCCAATAAACGACCAGTATGGAATTGCTCCTCCAAAGCGGCTTCTACTTTAGATAGGCGTTGTCTGGCCACATATTTCTTGGCTGTCTTCTTACTGCGTTTCTTATTAATAATGGCTTCCTCAGCTTCAGTCTGTAATAAAATAGATATTGTATAAATGGACTGATAGTTACAACAGCTACAAGTCTGTTAATAAATCAGAAATGCTGAACATAATCATATTTCATTCATATGACACGCAAAGTATATCATCATGTTGAAATAATTATTTACTTTTATCTTGACTTTGAAAGTCAAGAATTTTAATTTTTTCAAGTAAAAATTCATAATAGTTTCATGTGGCCTTACAGTAGCACCAAAAAAGTTATTATAGCCGTTGTTGAAATACTGAATTTTAATATAATTCTCTAAAATTTTAATGATTTTGCAATGAATGAAATAAGCAGTGCCTGTCATCTTATATTGCCAACTAGACGTTCCGCACGGCTTCGCCCACATAAATTACATATTTCACAGAAAAATTAGTCCACAGCAAAAATAGCCTATGATCCTTCAAGTAGTCTACTTCTTATCTGTGCCAAATAACAGAAAAATTGCTCCAGTAGTATGTTAGATAAGCCCTTTCAAATAATTTCCCCCGTTTTTTCCACATTCCTCTATTTCTTTGCTCCTATTAGTCTTAGGACCTGTTTCACCACTTTCTGATAAAGTGCCGAATAGGCTATTCACAACTTTTGTGACAGATTCTCCATACTTCATCTGTCAAGTTAAGTGGTAGATAGCCTATCCCGCACTTATCAGGAAGTGGTGAAACAGGCCTTAGCGTGATAAAATATAGGCTATAGCCTTCCTCGATAAATGGGCTATCTAACACTGAAAGAATTTTTAAAATCGGACCAGTATTTTCTGAGATGAGTGCATTTAAATAAGCCCTTCCAAATAATAATTTCCCCCCGTTTTTTTCCACATTTTTCTCTATTTCTTCGCTCCTATTAGTCTTAGCGTGATAAAATATAGCCTATAGCCTTCCTCGATAAATGGGCTATCTAACACTGAAAGAATTTTTCAAATCGGACCAGTATTTCCTGAGATTAGTCCGTTTAAACAAACAAACTCTTCCGCTTTATAATATTAGTATAGATTGTATATGTAATGAAATTTAAAATTAGTTAATACAATAAAAATACAAGGCCATCTAATAGAAGAACCTTTATAATTTAAAAACATTTAGTGTGATGAGGAAAATTAAATTACATGAGTAGACACGTACACAATTTCGAAATCACATAAAAACATAAGAAAACCTTATTAAATCAAGATAAAAATGTGCAAGGTGATATTAAAGTGTTTAAGCGTTCTCTGTGGAAATACAAAGAGAAAAAAACACCTTTTGAGCGAGATTACATTTAGAAAAGTTAGTACTTTGTCTACTCTTTCTTGACAGGCTGTATGTACACTTTCCATATATAAAGTTGTTTTGTTACTCTTCACATATAAAATATTGAACTTTTTGAAAAACCCTTTGAAATAAACATACTGTGTTTTAAAAAAGGGGCTACTGAGTGTTATTTTGCAATGAAACAATACATTCACAACAACACCAACAATATTATGAATCTGACATAATAATAACAAATATTTATATAAACATTTGTAGAGACTACTTACCAATTTGGCGCCCTTCTTCCTACCCAGAGGTAGGAGGTAGTGAGACTCGTACCATTGTCTGAAGGGGGTAGCGTCAACCACCACAATAGCGTTCTTCACCAGAGTCTTGGTACGGACCAACTCGTTGTTAGATGCATTGTATACTACATCAATGATACGGGTCTTACGGGTGGAGCCTGAAATTAAATTAGTTGACTGGTTAATACACACACTATGTAACAATTTCTACAATTTTATACTATACAGTAAATACTGTTAATGAATGTGATTGAAACTGTACCGCTAATAGTTAGCATAATAGAGGTTATTATTTGTTTTTTACTGTATTTTAAACTAGTGTCACATACATATTTTTAATCACTAGGAAATACTTATTGCAAATAATCTACTGAAATGTATAACTTATTATATTATTATGTTTAAAGAGGTATAAAGACAGTGGCGTAACTATAACATCCGGGCCTGTGGCAAATTGATGGGGCCCTATCAGTAAAAATAGTCACGTTAATAACAAAACAATGTATAAAACATTTCTGGCCTCACGGCCTCTTGAGCCGAGGCCCTTTTGGGTCGGGGGCCCGTGGCATTTTGCCAGCCCTGCCACCCTATAGTTACGCCACTGTATAATTATTTTTTAAGATACTTAAAAAAAAAAAAAAGATAGTATAAAGAAGTTAGGTGTAGGTACTAAACAATTATTACAAACAAGATAGATACTAAAAGCATAGCTTACATTCTGAGCCCCAGGAGAAATTGCCAGCATCAAGACGGAGAGCGCGGTACTTGACGTTTCCACCACGAGAGCGGACATTGTGGATACGTTGTGGTCCAAGCTGGAATCAACAGAAAAACATGGTTAATACGTTATACGCGAAGAAACATACAAAATAATAGTATAATATAGGTTATGAACATACCTTAGTGTTGGCTGCCGGGCGACCTAACTCATACTTCCTCTTCTTACGGATGGGCGCACGCTTTCCACCGGTGGCCCTTCGCTTATGCCAGTGATCGCGGCTGATACCTGATAAAAGTTTGGAAGATTATTCATCGGAACCGATGCTGATTGACACCAACAAACACTAGTCACACACGAACTTGGTATGGTATATAAAAAATATACCCAGGTTTACACTCACAATCACGGATCTAATAATTACAGTATTTCAATTTACAAATTCTTTCATAAACACGATTGATGAACATGGATTAATTTCACGTAAAACACGAAGTACTCACCCATCTTGCTTGGGTCAAAAAGAAAAGAACTATTTGCTAAATGACACTGACAAGTGACATATGAATTTTTTTTTCTTCTCTTTTTTTTTTTGCAAAGGATTTGTACCTAATGCTGGCACTTCACTGTTCACATGGCTATGGGGCATATTATGAATACACGTATCAATATTATCACGATTCCGTGATAATATTGATGGTGTAATAGGCCGAATCACAGTATCGCAGTAGTACTTGAGTTGTGATTCGCGTGATACTAGAATCATGATAATATTGATGCGTGTAATACCTGCCTATGGCGCAGATTACACGCATCAGTATTATCACGATTCCGTGATAATATTGATGGTGTAATAGGCCGAATCGCAGAATCATGATAATCACATCACAGAGATTTTAAAAATTCTTGAAATCCACGCGATACTGGGGGGCGTGGCTTCCACAGATTATGCGATCTTTAATCTGTGCTCAGTATTCACTTGCAAATATAGCAGAATATGTTTTTTAGCCTTTAAATATACAGAATTCGTAAATTTAATATACCTAATTTTGATAATAAAAATACTTAATTGCCTTTAATGAGGCATTTTCTTATTTTTTTAATTTGATTGTCAAACAGTTTTCATTTTAGTAACTAGATGGGGGGGTATGGGTAGACAACTATCGGTAATACTAAAATGTTGCCAAATGCATTTATACAAATAGCCATGTTAAGTGCCAGCAACAGATAATAAAAAGGTAAGTAAACGCTTAATTTTTTAACTATTCTAGAAATTCTAAAAAATATTTTAATTATTACGAAAAGGAGAAAGGCAAACTTTAAATAAAGGAGAGTGGACACAGGAAATATATCAAGCTTCATACAAGTTTGGGACCCAGTCTCTAATTTCTTATGTCCAGACTCCAGAGTCCACTCAGTCCAGACTGTGGTAACATTTGTTCGGGTGCAAATCTGCTGAGGTTCAGGCACTCACATGTCCTCCCTCGCAGATCTCCCCTCTCAGTTTTTATCTCTTTCACACTATGTTATATCTTCCCTCTCTATTTTTGTCCCTTTCATAATTTGTATTCCCCTCTCAACTTTTGTCTCGTTCATATGTGTTATGTTTTGTCTCTATCTTTTTGTATTATATTGTCTCACTCTAATCAATCAAATTTTGTATATATAGCCGTAAGTTTTGTAAATAAATCACTCACTTCTGATCCAACAGTCGAGTATCATTTATCTCCTGTACCGAACTCTTACAAGTGGTGACCCCGAAAAGAAGAACCCTATCCTCAAGCATACCAACGCTTAAAAGAAGACAAAATTTAGAAGAAAACTCACAGAAAATATTTCAAGATGGAAAATCCGATCGAAAATCAAACCGAAGCTTTGCCCGTACCTCAACAACCTGCAGCTGCGAGTGCTACGACTAGTAACGACGTCAATTCCATCGATTTGGCCGCTATCTCCGTGCAATCTCGACTTCTACCATTTTGGCGCGAATACCCCGATCTATGGTTCAATCAATTTGAAGCCCTAGTCCTGCCGATGAAGACCAGCGACGACAACAAATTCCGATACGTCCTAGGCCAGCTACAAATCAACCGATCTGCGACATCTCACGGACATATTGTCGAGTCCCCCGCAAAAAGGAAAATACGAAGCTATCAAGACAAGATTACTCTACGTGTACGGAAAATAGCAAGTCACAAACTTCAAGCATCTTCTCAGCGAACTGGAACTGGGTGACCAAAAGCCAAGCCAACTCCTACAACGAATGCGGGAACTCGCCGGCAACATGCTCACAGAAGACGGCATCAAGATCGAGTGGCTGAACAGACTACCGTAGCAAGTGCGAGTTGTTTTATCTGTCAACAAGGACTCGCCGCTCGATGTACTCGCCGCGATGGCCGATAAAATGCTCGAATATTCATCGACCAATACCATCGCATCCATTTCGACACCGCCGCCGTCACAGCATCAACATCAGCCGGGACCAGCCTCCAGTACGTCGAATGAAATATTCATGGCCACGCAAATACAACTCATGGCCAAACAAATCGAAAAATTAACACTAGAAGTCGCCGAGACACGCCAAGGAAGACAGACACAGCACTATTCCCGTCACTCTCGCTCCCGTTCAAGATCGATGAGACGGCAATACAACCACCAAACTAACAAAGATGAATGGTTATGCCGCTATCACTACAAGTTTGGAGATCAAGCCCGACAATGTATATCGCCGTGTGCAAGACGCAACAGAAATTCGGAAAACTAGAATTAACACCGACCGTGGCGGACGTCGGTGTTTCGTCTGCGAACAACCGCCTATGTGTCATCGACCGCAACACCTCACAACGTTTCCTCGTCGACTGGCGCTGAAATCTCAGTCCTCGCAGCATCAAGAATACAAAAGTCGAAGCCAACACCGAATACCTGCAAACTTTACGCCGCAAACAATACGCCAATCAACACATACGGCGAAAAGAATCTTCTACTAGACTTGGGTCTCCGAAGAACGTTCAGATGGTCGTTCGTCGTAGCCGATGTAAAGACGTCAATTCTCGGCGCAGATTTTCTCCGTCACTACAAGCTACTCGTCGACTTACACCGAAAGAAGATAATCGACAGCGTCACTGAACTAGCTATCAACGCGGTATCAGTGACCACATCTCAACCGTCGGTCCACATCCTAAGTCACGATCAAGTATACCACGACATTCTGCAACAATATCCAGATGTACTCCGCCCGATGTCTACGAAGTCGCCGAACAAGCACAACGTCACTCATCACATCGAGACGACCGGCGCGCCGCTATTCGCGCGCGCGCGCCTTCTGCCGCCCGAAAAGTACAAAGCGGCGAAACAAGAGTTCGAGCGACTGATGGAGATGGGCATATGCCGCCCGTCTAAAAGCCCGTGGGCCAGTCCACTTCACGTCGTCACGAAAAAAGATGGAAGCCTCCGAGTTTGCGGCGACTATCGCCGTCTTAATGCTGTAACACTGCCAGACAGATATCCGACTCCGAGAATTCAAGATTTCACCTATGTACTTCACAACAAGACAATATTCAGCAAGCTCGACCTCAAAATGGCTTACTATTGGATCCCGATCGCCAAAGAAGACGCCGAGAAGACCGCCATTATCACTCCATTCGGTCTTTTCGAATTCAACTGCATGACTTTTCAACGATTCATACATGAAGTTCTCCGCGGCGTCGAAGGCTGTTTCGCATTCGTGGACGATATTCTGTTGTGCAGTGAAGACGAAGAGAAACACAAACAACTACTGCACGACGTACTCGAGCGCCTAAACAAGTACGGCGTAACACTTAATGTCGAAAAATGCGAGTTCGCGAAGACAACTATCAACTTTCTCGGCTACGAAGTTTCATCTCAAGGCATCAAACCTACTGCAGATCGAGTCGAAGTTATAATCTAATTATCCGAAACCGAAGACAATACTCGAATTGAGAAGATTTCTCGGCATAATTAATTTCTACAGAGATTTTTTACCGCAACAAGCCGAGCGACAGAGAAAACTAAACACGTATCTGCACAACAAGAGGAAGCGAGACAACACTATCATCGAGTGGACGCCGGAGGCCGAACAAGCTTTCTACGACTGCCGTAAAAGCATCTTAGAAGCGTCATCTCTATCTCATCCTATAGCCGGCGCACCTCTAAGCATAGCTACAGATGCCTCAGACCACAGCATGGGTGCAGTACTGCAGCAACGTGTAAACAACGTGTGGAAACCGCTCGCATTCTTCTCGCGAGCACTCAGCGACACTCAACGCCGATACAGTGTGTACGATCGTGAGCTACTAGCGATCTACACAGCTGTTAAACATTTTCGTCGACTCATAGAAGGCTGCGACGTCACCGTGCACATAGACCACAAGCCGCTATCTTTCGCCCTGTCGAGACCGGCCAGCAGCAGCGACACACCTAGAAGAGAAAGACAACTCAATTTCATCAGTCAGTTCTGCACGAAGATTAACTACGTCCAAGGCGAGAATAACCCGGTGGCCGACGCTCTCTCCCGCATAGAAGAGATCGTCGTGCCGTCGAACCTCGACTACAACCAGATAGCGAGCGACCAGCAGCACGACGAAGAACTAAAAAAGCTAAGACAGCAAACTAATCACAAGTTCGTCGACATCGCCGCCCCCAACGGCAATCGACCGATCACCTGCGAGTATTCAGCATCATCACCTCGTCCGTACCTGCCGCCTGCGCATCGACACGAAGCTTTCAAATCGCAACACAACTTGTGTCACCCAGGGGTACGAGCGACGAGAAAATTAGTTACATCGAAGTACTTTTGGCCCTCGATGAATAAAGATGTAACTACGTGGAGTAGAAGCTGTATCGATTGTCAACGAGCGAAAATTCAGAGACACACAGTGACGCCACTAGCAAGTTTCCCGCCGTCGGAGCGTTTCGAACACTTACATATCGACATAGTCGGACCACTCCGACCATCGCACGACTACCGTTACATAGTAACGATGATAGACAGATTTACAAAGTGGCCGGAAGCCGTTCTAGTATAGTATACGAAATTACAGCGGAGACCGTCGCAAAAGCTCTCTACGAAGCGTGGATATCGAGATTCGGCTGCCCCCTGCGAATATCTACAGATCAAGGCAGACAGTTCGAATCCTCACTATTTAACGAGTTAATGAAGAAACTGGGAATAAAACGCATCCACACTACCGCATTTCATCCGCAAGCAAACGGAAAAATCGAGCGCTGGCATCGCACTCTAAAAGCCGCGCTAGTAACACGTGGCGCCGCCACGCGGTGGAGCGAGGAACTACCGACAGTACTACTGGGACTCCGCACCGCTCTGCGCGGAGACAGCAACACCAGTCCCGCACTGCTCACCTACGGCGCACCGCTACGAGTACCCGCAGATTTCTTCGTGCCGTCGAAGCCGAAAATACAAGAAGCTGACTACGTGCGTTGTCTCACTGAAACCATGGCAACGCTATCTCCGGCACAGAACACGGTGCGATCGTCGTGTCAACCCTTTGTACACAAAAACTTACAAAAGTGTACGCATGTGTTCGTGAGAAACGACACCGTCCGGGCGCCACTCACGCCGCCCTACGACGGACCGTATCCGGTACTGCAACGACACGACAAGTACTACAAGATCCAGCTGCACAACCGAGTCACAGTTGTATCGCTGGACAGACTAAAACCAGCATACATCTGTCTCGAAGAAGAAAATGAAGAGGAGGAGCCGAGCCCTACCTCGCCGCGCCCTGCGCCTCCGAGCCCTGCGCCCGACGACGTGCCCGCAAGCCCGCTGCGCCGCGAGAGAGACCGCGCGCCCGCGCCCGGCCTGCCGTCATCACCGCTAGTTCGAGTAACGAGATCCGACCGCATCAGTAAGCCATCCGTACGTTTCACTTGAAGGGGGGTACTGTGGTAACATTTGTTCGGTTGCAAATCTGCTGAGGTTCAGGCACTCACATGTCCTCCCTCGCAGATCTCCCCTCTCAGTTTTTATCTCTTTCACACTGTGTTATATCTTCCCTCTCTATTTTTGTCCCTTTCATAATTTGTATTCCCCTCTCAACTTTTGTCTCGTTCATGTGTTATGTTTTGTCTCTATCTTTTTGTATTATATTGTCTCACTCTAATCAATCAAATTTTGTATAATATATAGCCGTAAGTTTTGTAAATAAATCACTCACTTCTGATCCAACAGTCGAGTATCATTTATCTCCTGTACCGAACTCTTACAAGACAATAATTATTATGGTCTAAACCAGTATTTCCCAAAGTGTGGGTCGCGACCCACTGGTGGGTCGCGGGTAGATTTTGGGTGGGCCCTGAAACTATAGGACGATTGTCATACTCGTTCGATTGTCATTTTACTCGTTCGTTCGTCGTCGTGGGTGCGTGCGGGACGGGGGCGGGCATTCGAACGCAAACGTAATTGTAAGTAAGTAAGGCTGACGATGATGATAATATGGTGGTGAACTACGATAAGAATTAACGGGTAAATGCTGCGGCAGCAACATACTGCTGCTTTTTTTGTCTTCATGACACAAGGTGAGCCGCGAACTTTCTTGTAGATGGGTCGCGGTCCCGACAAGTTTCGGAAACACTGGTTTAAACTAGTGGTATATACTCAACCTTATATTTTATACGCCCCACAAACACGTTTTGGATTTGGTGTCGCGGGCCGCAAATCAAATTATTTATCGATAAAAAATTTTTCCACTTAAAATCGCTGACTTTAAGAAACTTAAGTTTCTTAAAGTCAGCGATTTTAAGTGGAAAAATTTTCACGATTTTCACGACCACTGCCCGTTGCCGGTATTTTGCCGGTGGGCGCGAAATTCAAAATCGTTTATACTTTACGCGGGCCACTGATAAAGTCCCGGAGGGCCGCAGGTTGAGTATAGCTGGTCTAGACTCCAGATACAGAATATAGATCGACTGAAGATTTGTAACGAAACTCACTGTAACACACTTTTCTTGGAATTTAAGTCTGGCAAGAGTTCTTAATCCTGCCATTCCTGTCGCAGGAGTCAAGAGTCAAGACTTCATTTGTGTATTTAACACAGAGAGAGACACCCGCTCAATGGCCATGGTCCATCGACAATCGCCCATCAGCCTTGGGCCATGGCTAACGTGACCAATAATCATTTTGTCTTGTTTGATTGTTTTTGTATTGATATCGAGCAAAATATGGCAGAACAACCACTTTTGTTGTAGATATGGGAGTGCGTTACTTCCAGGCATTGCGCAGCCATTAAATACTTTTAAATTATTATCCTTTGGTCTGTTTGCAAAAGCGGGACAATTTCAGCCTCGCGGGGGACACCGGGACAGACTGCCTGAAAGCGGGACGTATGGTCACGTTAGCCATGGCCTATGCGGGCCATGCGGCATGCCGACGCGTCTGTGACCTGGATCATGAGCCATGGCTGCAGGGTCCGATCGAGCTATTTAGCCGCCCCGGGCAGACAATTTTCGCCGCCCTTTACATACAAAAAACCATACAAGTCATGAGCTAGTTTTGTTGGAAAAGAATAGGAGGAATATTTAAGTAAAATACGTTGTAGGGAAGGTAAAATTCTCTGGTTTGTGGATAGCTAATGAGTAATGGCTATATAGCGATACTTAAGTCAATGATCGGGCCCTGCATGGCATAATATTCTCAGCTGCCTGGGTGTGGGTCAGACACTCGATAGACCACAAGGCCATACCGGCTTTTAAAACTACTCGGCAACGGCGTTAAAAGACTTAAAAGTAATTACCTAACTATGTATATTATAATAATATTTATGGACGCGCTTGAGCTACCAACACGCTCATCCACTGAGCCACAGAGGTCGTCAAATTATTGGTATTTTTTTATGTTTAACTCCACTAGACATTTTCATGAAATATGCGACACTACGAACGTGTTGCGTCTCGTGTGGCTCGCGTTTCGTCGCTCTACTGTCTCGCACTGGTCTCATAATAAGTCTCTGATATTACGTTCGATATCACAGGAGCCACAGGGTACAGGATATGTGTACCTAAAGTAATAGAATTATAATTTAGTTGGGTTCAATATTTTAAATGAAACTGATTGTTTGAAAAAAATAGAAATATAATATTGTAAATAATCTCTTTACCCTGTAATCTTATAAGTAGGTAAAAATGTTTTTACTGGCTGTTTTAGACGAGGTAAGTAACTGATGCCAGTGCGGAGACAGTGCTGGCGCCAAAAACTGTCGCATACCGTTTACACGCGGCGTAGTCGAGGATATTTTGTTTGGTGCACACCAAGTGCACATACGTTCGTAGTCAGTGCGGAAAATGAATAAGTAATCGAAAACTGCAAAAATCGAAAGTAAATAATTGGTTAAGAAAAATAACTTTTGTGATGATAAAAGAACTAATTGATATGTTATAAAAAGATTTATCTAAACAGAAACGAATTTGGGTAAGTAAATGGATAGATGACAGAGATAAAACTGGAGGTACTGCTCTGTTGTTAAAGTTGTACGAGCTTTATGTTTTGGGCGTCGCTCAGGTTTTTCATCGTGATGCAGAGCGATGCAGCGTGGTCACCGTACAATACACCGACAGCGAATGACTTCGGCGTTTACACAGGGACGTAGTAGCGCTGGCACGGGTGGCGGGGGGAGCGGACTTGCGCCGAAAAATATGAAGCGGGAATATTGAAGACAGTGCTGTCCGACAGTACTGTACTGTCTTCGAAATCGATTTACACAATGGCAGTGTCAGGTCAGCGCTGTAGGTATTGCCTGTGCCCTGACGCCAGTTACTTGCTCCGTGTAAAATGGCACTAACAATGTTAATAAATAACATAAATTAAATAAATAAAATAAAGTTATTATTTAGCTAGTCCTGGATCTTGGGCAGTGAATGGATTATAATCTCCTAGACCGACGAGTTCAACTGATTTTTGCCACAACTTCTCAGCATACTCATCATTCAAAGCTTTTGCTGAAGGATTTGTAACTGCACAATCCCTGTAATTATAAAAAAAAAATGTGTTATTTAATAAATAGCTTTCATTTGAAGACCAAGACGTCATAAATGCATTATGTATCACAAGCAAATAATATTATGATAATATGCTCATGTGTATGTGCATTTTGCATTGTGACGTGGGTGGACAAAGCACTGTGCTAAGTCTCCACTTACACTCTTGTGTTGTCACACAAATGTGGTATAAGTACAATAGGTTATTCCATTCTGCTGACGCAACTCAAGCAATGTGGCTTCATCATCATACTATAAGCTTATAACTTATAACCATATTTTACCTGTAATATAAGCCAGTTTCTCCAGCACATTTTTCATCAACAGCACAATAAATAGTGGTTTGTGCACCCAACTCAATTGATTTTGTAAATGGACTAACAAAGAAACCTAATAGTTTTCTAGCACCAGAAAATAATGTATTATCGAAATGTCGTCCTAACTCCGTCATAATGACCCCTGGGTGTAAGCTGTATGTGTTAACACCTTCAATGTTGTTATCCTGAAAGTTAAAAATAATCTATACTAATATTATAAAGCGGAAGAGTTTGTTAGTTTGTTTGTTTGTTTGAACGCGCTAATCTCAGGAACTACTGGTCCGATTTGAAAAATTCTTTCAGTGTTAGATAGTCCATTTATCGAGGAAGGCTATAGGCTATATTTTATCACGCTACAACTAATAGGAGCGAAGAAATAGAGAAAAATGTGGAAAAAACGGGGGGAAATTATTTGAAAGGGCTTATTTGAACGCGCTAATCTCAGGAACTACTGGTCCGATTTGAAAAAATATTTCAGTGTTAGATAGCCCATTTATCGAGGAAGGCTATAAGCTATATTTTATCACGCTAAGACTAATAGGAGCGAAGAAATAGAAGAAAATGTGGAAAAAACGGGGGAAATTATTTGAAAGGGCTTTTCTCATGAACTACTAGAGCAATTTTTCTGTTATTTGGGTTAGATAAGAAGTAGACCACGTGAAGGATCATAGGCTATTTTTTGTAGACTGATTTGTCTGTGAAATATCTAATTTACGCGGGCGAAGCCGCGCGGAACGTCTAGTCATTACTAAAAATGGGAACCAAGATAACTGAAACATTTTTTTAATGTTATCTAGTACTATTTATGACACAATATTTTTATTTAATAAGAATAATAATAATATACCTTCAGCTTTTTAGCAAGTTCTCTAGTAAACAAAACATTAGCCAGTTTACTTTGTGAGTAAGCATAGTGTGGGCTGTAGTTTCTTTTTTTAAAGTTCAAGTCATCAAAGTAAATATCTCCTCCTGAAAGTTGTGTGAAATGCACAATATTAGAGACAATATTATTATTGTCTATACTTACATATTTATATAAATCTAATAGCTCGTAAAATTATTGTAATTTAATGTTCCTGAATAACAAATGTTAATAATACATGAAATTACCTGTAAGCTGCATGATTTAATATAATACTTATAATAATATATTTTATTTTAAATCATTTCAAAGTAAAATTTAAACAAAGTTCAGTCCCCGCAGCTACTACTAATTTAAATGTCACCATGTATTCTGATTACTATCATCAATATGGTTAAGCTTCATTGCAAGCAATTTTTGTGTACATTTAGATCAAAATGAATTAAAAACAGAGTTACATACAGTAATTATGTAATTATACCAATGATATTCTACTTATAGATCTGTTACGTCCATACTATTTTCTGGCTTAAATCTCTTCCGAACAATTTTCAAATTCAAAATTGCAAGCATTGACAAATTTTACAGATAAGTGAAACAAAAGATACGAAAAACCATTTACATAAAAGATACAGTTCTATTTTTAAATGTCGAATCATATCGCTGTCTCTTTCTTCGCCTGAGCTATGACGAAAATTCGATTTTTTCCAGATTGTTCGAAAAAATTATTGAAAATGTAAATAATCGAGGTATTTATTGCAATCAAGACATGTGGTAAGAGATTCCATGTGTTTTGTTTTCTTTTGAGTCATAGTTGGTACATTTTTGAAACACACACGACGTCATTTTCAATTTATTTAGGTAAGATAAGACGCGGCACGTTCGTGACTGCGCTCGATGCAGACTAAATAACAGACGACCCAATTGGGCCGTATTTGGATCTTCACAACGCGCGCGTTAGTAACATATCTGCTTTGAGTTTTTATTAGTATGTAACTCTGAAATGTAATAAGTACTTACTAGTATGAGCCCTTGAAGACACAGTAACAATTCTCGCTGGTGTACTGTTTCTGATGCGAGGCAAAAGCAGCATAGTCAATAGAAAGTGGCCCAAATTATTTGTTCCAAATTGAGTTTCAAACCCATCTTTTGTTTCGGATTTGGGGCACCACATAACTCCAGCATTGTTTACAAGGATATTAACTTGTGGTTCGGTATCAAGAATTTTTTTAGAAAAATCTCGAATTGATTGTAAAGAGGAAAGATCACATTCCTCAATTACCAGACTGCCTGTGTTAGGTAAATCTTTGCAAATACTTTCGATACTTTTTTTAGCATCTTCTGCTCTTGCTTTACTTCTACATGCCATAATCACCTTAGCACCTAGAAAGTACAGAAAAATGTTTTAGTAAACCCAAATAATTTATACTTGTAAAAGTTTTATCCCGATTTATAATTATAAAAGTTTTGAACTACTAATCTATGCTTATTGCTTACCTCTTTTGAAGAAATCTAGGGCAGTTTCTTTTCCAATCCCTGTATTGCATCCTGTTATAATTGCAGTTTTTCCTATTAATTTTGCTTGGCTGTAACACCGGCCGCTAAATAGAGGCATTTTAGCTGTAAAAACAAATTAATAAATCGGATCCAAAATTTAAATAGACTAATAAACCGAAAAGTATTTGGAATAATAAAATTATAATTTTCGACCACTTTACTGCACTCATAGATAATACAGATATATATAGAGACTGTGGACTGCGACAAGACTGCGATGCTGCCGATACGATGATGTCAATTGTCATTGACGTGTCATTGACCGACTATTTTTCCATATCACCGGTAGTTTTTGTTGAAAATAAACCGGTTCACATTTAAATAATTTAGTTTAATGATTCGTTTCAATAATTATTATAATAATGTATGACTATAATATTTTATAATCTTTTACCACATAGTAGGTACCTAGGTACCTCATCTTTTTTTATAACATTTTACAAACGAACTTTTTTGTTTTATTTCATTGATTTTAAACTGTACGCTGCAAATGCTGTCTCAACTCTCGTAAAGGACAACGATTATTTTTTTAAATAGACCATTACTTTAAATTACTATTTGAAAATTATCAAAAAGTAACTTTTTAGAAAAATCAAGATGCTAATAAATGAATCATAAAACGCCATCTAGCAATAAATTTGGGAAACTTATTTTTAAAGTATTGAATTTCATTTTACCGCTAGATGGTGCTTACACGAATCGGAAGTATTGAATTATTTAGTATTCTATTCATCGCTAGATGGCTCTTTTATAAAGTTTGACAATTTTTTTTTACATACTACAGTGTATTTTAAAGCAAGCGATATTTTCCAAGAGATTTCAAGTATCAAAATCAAAATATAATAATATTATGAAAAATAAACAACTATTATTTTCTTATTATTTTCTCTGAGACTTTGGATAAATCCATGATACATCAATGCTGTATTATGTATAGACATTAGACCGTACTACAAATTATATAAATTATAATGCAATTTTCGCTTTGATAAAACATGACATTGGCAAAAATTTAATGTAATGTAAAATTTAACAAGAAGAAGTAAAAGGAACGCGCTCAACGAGGGCTAGCCGAGTAGCCGCTTTGCTGCAAAATTGTTTTACGAAAGTTTACAATTAGATTAAAAAGCTGTACTATCTTACAAATTATTGCTCATTTCCAGTGACGAAAAGGGAAAACAAGCGTTATTTTATATTTATAACTTAGATGCAAAATATATAGTGAATTCCATCATGTCATCAGACTTCTATATTCGGTACTATGTTGGCCACAAAGGTAAATTTGGGCATGAGTTCTTGGAATTTGAATTTCGGCCAGACGGCAAGTTACGATATGCAAACAATTCCAACTATAAAAACGATACTATGATTCGTAAGGAAGCCTATGTGCATCCATGCGTAATGGAGGAATTGAAAAGAGTCATTGTTGATTCTGAAATAATGCACGAAGATGATCGCCTATGGCCGCAGCCAGATCGTGTCGGACGCCAAGTAAGTTGTCACCATCTATTATTGATAGTTATTATTGTTTCTTTGGTCATTGGATCAGTAAAAAAATAAATAGTAACCTTAAAGAAATATTTTCAATGCTCTATTAATTTTTATTAATTATCACATTTCAATTTTATTTCCAAAAAAGATATTTAAACAAAGTATACTTTAACACTCAAAGGTAGAAAAAGTTTAAGCTTAGAGACTAGAATCGAGTCTCAAATTGGTGCAATTTTGTTATGTCTTCGAAATAAGAACCTACATTAAGCCGTTTTGCAGACGACGGGGCGGGCGGGCTTTTTGTACACAAAGCACATGACAGGTGGAGGCAGTCAGTTCAGAATGTTCGTTCTAGTGGAGATAGAGAGAATAGAGTTAGCCGCCCCGCGCCACCGTCTGCGTTACTGCATGTAAACTGGTTTGTGTGATCCGCGGCGGGCAGCCGCGGATATGCACCGCCAGTGCCCGCCGGGCACCTGCGGCGTGGTCTTTTTGCCCTCTGTGTGCGTTGATAATATAGGATTCCCTTTGTGCTATTGTTCGCGGTGAAATTGACCGGCCCGCCCTGCCCCGTTGTGTGCAAAGCACCTTAAGAAACTGTTGTAACATTTGTTTTTCTTACAGGAACTGGAAATTGTCATTGGAGAAGAGCATATATCCTTCACAACATCCAAGACGGGTTCTCTGGTTGACGTCAACCAGTCTAGAGATCCTGAAGGGTTGCGGTGTTTCTACTACTTAGTTCAAGATCTTAAATGTTTAGTGTTCTCCCTTATTGGCTTACATTTCAAAATAAAACCAATATAAGTGTATTTTGGTAACAATAAAATGGATTTTCCTAGAGTGTTGTTTAATTTTTACATTCTGTAGATACAAATGGGATATTATTATTTTGTACTTGGTCTTGGATAATCTCAAAGTTGCACACTTGAGGTTCATCATAATATTATAGAATTTAATGCTCTTAAATCTACTAAAATAGCCTCAGTCATTAGGCAAGAAATAACAGTAAATCCATGGGCTATCTTCCTTAAGCGCTTATTCCACTTCACTAAATTTAGAAGTTCTAACTAGGATCCTAAAAAATTTTGTCAAGTGAAATAACATTTAGAAAGTTAGGATCCTAATTAGGATCCTAAATAGGAAAAAATGTGGCTTCTGAATGACTAAATCAGTGTTGCCAAATGGTTTCAACCTTTTATCTGTAGTGGGAACTGCTAAATATGTATTAAAGTCAACAAAAGAATAACCTATTAATCATTATCTACGCTTTTTTATGAAAAAAGGGATACGTATTGCCTTGATAAGGTGATAATCGTATAATAAATAAAAATATACTTAAATTATATTTATTTTAAGTAAAAATACATAATAAAATCTAATAAAAATTGAACACACTAAGGGCCTGTTTCACTACTTTCTGATAAAGTGCCAGATAGGCTATTCACAACTTTTTTGACAGATTCTCCATACTTTATCAGCTGTCAAGTTAAGTTGTGGATAGAATATCCGGCACTTATCAGGAAGTGGTAAAACGGGCCCTTAACATAATAAAATGGAATAAAAACATGGCAATAAGATAGAAATATGTATATTATTTTCATTTGTAATTTTTTTTGTTAAATTTTGACAGCAACTGCTCATCAATCTCTAGAATCTAGATTATAGCATTCGTAGCATTCGTAGGTAATTTCCAAAGTCTGCTGGTTCTAAGTAGTTCAGAAAGTTCATAATTCATAATTTTTCGTGGAGCAAAAATTCTTTCAACCATCTTTTTCGCCTTTTATTTATTTCGATTTTCATTGAGCCAACAGTTAAGCCTATGAGAAGACTAATTTTTTGTTGCTTTGACAGAACTGGAGCCAATAAGAAGACGTCTGGCCAAAATCGCCGCGTGGTCACAACTGATTTAGTTACTAAATTAGGACAAGTGGAATAAGAACCTTCTAATTAGTCTCCTTTTTAGGATCCTAGCTAGGACTCCTAAATTTAGTGAAATGGAATAAGCGCTTTACTAGATATTACCATAGACAAATGAAAATGGAGCACTTGGAGGAGGCCTTTACCCATTCAGTGGTTGATGTAGATTAATAAATTATACGTAACTAAAATAGGATTAAAACTAATAATAATAAACTAACAGTAAATAAATAAGTTGTAAAATTAGCATGTACCTAGCTGTGTAAATCTATATGAAACATAGAGATAAATAAAAAGGCTTTTTTATTTTATTTATTTATTTATTATATTTGGTCATTACATTTGATGCCAGCAGGCTAAATAAGCATTGATTTAGTTAATTTGTACTGTGTGGTGTGCTGAAATACCAACCTTTTTATTTTCCGTAATCCTTAAGCGCTTATTCCACTTCACTAAATTTAGAAGTTCTAAATGATTTAGTGACTAAATTTAGTCAAGTGAAATAACATTTAGAAAGCTAGGATCCTAATTAGTGTACTAAATCGGAAAAAGTGTGGCTTCTAACTGACTAACGGCCGTTCCCAATATTCAATCTATCTCTGATTTGACAATGTCTAATGAGAGCTATTCCTATCTCTAGTAGGGCAAAACCAGAGATAGATCAAATATTGGGAACGGCCGTAAATCAATGTTGCCAGATGGTTTCAATCTTTTATCTGTAGTGGGAACTGCTAAATCTGTATTAAAGTCAACAAAAGAATAACCTATTAATCATTATCTACGCTTTTTTTACGAAAAAAGGAATACGTATTGCCTTGATAAGGTGATAATCGTATAATAAATAAAAATATACTTAAATTATATTTATTTTAAGTAAAAATACATAATAAAATCTAATAAAAATTGAACACACTAAGGGCCTGTTTCACTACTTTCTGATAAAGTGCCAGATAGGCTATTCACAACTTTTTTGACAGATTCTCCATACTTTATCAGCTGTCAAGTTAAGTTGTGGATAGAATATCCGGCACTTATCAGGAAGTGGTAAAACAGGCCCTTAACATAATAAAATGGAATAAAAACATGGCAATAAGATAGAAATATGTATATTATTTTCATTTGTAATTTTTTTTGTTAAATTTTGACAGCAACTGCTCATCAATCTCTAGAATCTAGATTATAGCATTCGTAGCATTCGTAGGTAATTTCCAAAGTCTGCTGGTTCTAAGTAGTTCAGAAAGTTCATAATTCATAATTTTTCGTGGAGCAAAAATTCTTTCAACCATCTTTTTCGCCTTTTATTTATTTCGATTTTCATTGAGCCAACAGTTAAGCCTATGAGAAGACTAATTTTTTGTTGCTTTGACAGAACTGGAGCCAATAAGAAGACGTCTGGCCAAAATCGCCGCGTGGTCACAACTGATTTAGTTACTAAATTAGGACAAGTGGAATAAGAACCTTCTAATTAGTCTCCTTTTTAGGATCCTAGCTAGAACTTCTAAATTTAGTGAAATGGAATAAGCGCTTAAGCCCTTGAAGCAGTAACGTTATGAAAAAATACCGGTATTTGAAGCCCTGCTCACAACTCACAAATTACGCTCGTTTGGCTGAAGCCAAACGAGCGAGTTTGTGAGTTGTGAGTTGTGAGGATGAACCCTAAAGCCTTGTCGAGCTGTATCAAGTTATCAACCTAACCACTTTTCAGTTTTCCACAGTCGGATAATCTACTATAGGTATATTATTTAATCTGTGGATAGAGTTGCGTTCCATTATACGTTAACTTTCGTTCAATATGATATAATATAATGTTTTATAGCAATAATTTCTTTATTTTCTACAAAACTGCCAATGAAACAGTAAATTCATTAATTTCTTGAACTGTCCTAATAAATTAATAAACAATTTACGTAGATTATTTTTGTATATTATCGTAATTCATCAAGCAAGTCGTGAAAAGTAGAGAAATCACAATAACTTAAATCAATTTAAATTAACAGTATTTTAATTTAGCGAGAATTTAAATATTTAAAATAAACGTTATCTCAATCTTGATGATAAAGATTTTATAAAAGATGAAATGAAACGTTTTTCACTGTATTTATTTATGTTTATGTTGTAAGTTTGCGCGTTGCGCGCGCATCGGCTCGACCGACTATGGCGGACGGATTGTGAAGGATGATCGTAGTCTTTTCTAAATCTGAAAATATCCACGGTACCCGATGGCATAAACCGCGTTTTTTGTAAAAATTGTACATTGTAAATAGTCCTGTGTACATATAGTAATTATATTTGTGATCGTTTTGTTTAAAAATTGTGTGAATAGTGTATTATTTTGAGTGTTTATTCCGTTCAGTTTTAGACGCCGACAAATACCTGCATTTGAATGTTATTACATTAGATTTTTCGAGACAGCAATAAAAAATTGATGTTTTTCACACCAAGAAATTAAGATCTGGATTAAAATATCGACTTTGTTTATCAACCTGAAAAAGGACCGTTGCAATTTTCATGCAATATTATTTTGGTCGCCTTAGCGGCTGTCATCGTGCTTCGATCAATCTGTCACTACAAAGACAAAAAAACCATTGTTGTCTGTAAATGGCTTTTATATTTACTCCTACATTCTGAAAGTTCTAACTGATATCATGAACACCGTCGCGATCGATCTCGATATCGAATAAAGCGAGTGGTTCGTGTATACACAAGCCTAACAAAGGGTGTTTACGAGTGTGAAGATTAATTAATAACAGAACTGAATGCTTGAACCTCACGGTAGCCCAATGAAGTGGCCGGGAACGGGAGGAGAGGAAGAGGCGGGCGATGCAGGAATACAGACGGCGCGCGTAGCGCAGCCCAGGGCCCAGGACGACGCCGCGGTGCACTATGTGTTCCAGCGTGAGTCACAGGAGCCCGAAATGCCCTCTCTAGCACCTAAACAGCGCTGGGCAGTTGGCGAAGATAATATTGTTGAGGTTAGTTTATCAGCTGATTTTATCTTTTGTTAGACGCGTAAGTGTAGCTAAAAGTTGTTTGTGGTAACATTGAATTTGCTATCAAAACAATTAAAATTTACTTCGCCTTGAAGTTAATATTTGTATAGGTTTGTAAAATTAATAACTAAGTTAGTAGTAGAACTGTGTTAGAATTTATTGGTGTAATTTTCCAGAACCAGGATAAATGGAAGAATGCAACACCAATATCAATGAATAATATTCAACAGCAAGGTTCTGTGCAAATCAAGAATTCTCAATCAAACCCCCAAACATTCATGAGTCAAGCTATATCCTCAGTGGGCACATTGGCCATTAATCCATCTGTTATCGGAAGCCACCCAGCACATATAACAACTAATATGGTTCACACCCAGCTCGCTCCGTTGCAAAACCATACTCTGGGGAATAGCTTAACTATTCAGAATAGTGCGATGATGTTGCCTACCCTACAAGGAATGCAAAATGCTCCTCAACTCGGACAACAGGGGTTGTATGATATACATCAACACCATGCTAATCCAATGCAAGCCATGAATGGTATTGGCAAGAGTGCAGAACATCTAATGTATTTGAGCCAGGCTGGTATGCTAGCACCTGGAACTAACCAGTTTCTACAACAAGGACAAAACCAACTCGGTTTGACGCCTGTTGCAGCCATTCGAAACCAGGTAAGTTTTTACACAGTTTCTTTTTTTTTTTTTTCATATTATTATTATTTTTTCAATGATATTTTTTGTTCCATTATTCTATATTTTTAATGGTAATGTTTAAAGTAATAACTACAAACTTAAAGTGAGAAGACCATTTACAATGATTACATAGATAATAATTGATAAAGGTAAAAAACCATCATAGAAATTCAACTTGAATGAATGAATGAAACGGCCCAACAACATTAACCCGTCGATCGTGAGAAAACGAGACACAATAGATATTCTATTGTGTCTCGGTCACCGGTGACTGTATGGGGATTGATGAATTAATCTGAAGTGGTAAAAGTAGTCAATACCTCAATAGATTTTCAATAATAATTGTTATGCGACAGCCGGGTGCCACTTGGGGATTGATGGGTTAATTCAAGTATTCTGATTCAAGTTTAAACATTCATAAGTACTAAGAAGAAGGTTAAAAAATAAATTTATACTAAGAATAATAAAGATAACATCATTTCAGTCCAATAGCAAATAGTTCACTCATAACCTAAAAACAAAAAAGCTCTAATTAATGATTTTTTATTAATAAAGTAACTTAATAACATAATGTTGTGATATGGGCATCACAATATTTAATATTTATTATGATTATAATATTATACCAAATAATTGGATAAAAAGTATTGTAACTTCCTATGAACCAAATAAATACATAAAATTTATAATAACCATAAAAAAAAACATATTTCAAGGCCTTAATAGTTTATGTGGTGCATATTTTTGTAAATACAGCATAATTATTATGCATACAGGAACTAACTCACTATTTTGTAACTAAATATCTAAATAATAATTATCATTTAATATTTTTCATTCCATTGATGTTGTGTTAGCATTTCATTTTCACATCTTAAAATGATGCTGCTATGAAATAAAGATCACCCAGTTTTGATAACATACCTAAGCTGTAAAATATTATTTACTCTTTCTTTATTGCATGTTTATGCTTACTTTTAAGTAGTTAGATTTTTTCTACATTTTAGGTCTAAGAATTTAAGCTGTAAATAATTTACGTTAACTATTGCTCACCCAGTTGTTGATAAAGGATATAATTCATGCAATTTCAGCTGTACACCCTTTTTATAAGGAGTAAATCTTTAATGTTAATGTTAAAAAGGTCATAAAGGAGTAAAAGTTGTATAAACCGTATTAAATACTAGCTCATCTGTCAGACAAGCGCCCATGGGCGTCTTACTCTAAAACTATTCAAAAGTTCTTCTTCTACTTTGCAGACCACCGATTTAGTATTTTGTTTCAAATATAAAAACAATAAAAAAAACAAAATGTTTCAGGGTGTTTGTATTTAAAGAGTACAAACATTGTGTGTGCACATACTAGGCAAAAACTGCCATTCGATCTTAATAATAATTATTATGATTAGAAATTATAATTAGGACCGTATAATGTATAATATGCAAATATAGTATTTTTTTTTGTTATATAATGTTTTGTCCTTGTCTATCAAGCCACTTTTCCAATATCTATACTAATATTATAAATCGGAAGAGTTTGTTAGTTTGTTTGTTTGTTTGAACGCGCTAGTCTGAGACTAGCGCACTACTAACTATCTAACACTGAAAGAATTTTTCAAATCGGACCAGTAGTTCCTGAGATTAGCTCGTTCAAATAATCCCTTTCAAATAATTTCCCCCGTTTTTTCCACATTTTCTTCTATTTCTTAGCTTCTATTAGTTTTAGCGTTATAAAATATAGCCTATAGCCTTCCTCGATTAATGGGCTATATAATACTGAAAGAATTTTTCAAATCCGACCAGTAGTTCCTGAGATTAGCGCGTTCAAATAAGCCCTTTCAAATAATTTCCCCCCGTTTTTTCCACATTTTCCTCTATTTCTTCGCTCCTATTAGTCTTAGCATAATAAAATATAGCCTATAGCCTTCCTCGATAAATGGACTATCTAACACTGAAAGAATTTTTCAAATCGGACCAGTGGTTCCTGAGATTAGCGCGTTCAAACAAACTAACAAACTCTTCCGCTTTATAATATTAGTATAGATTTTGCCGCGCTTTAGTGTAAAATTTAGGTTGTTAGATTTAGGGCTGAGTATGTAAAGTTAGAAACTTGGTTCTACATGAGATCTCACTACTTTTTGACACCACGAACTATATTTTCTCTTCTTGGCAACATTTTTACATGAAAATGTTTTTGGTGGGATTTCATTACTTTTTGTAAGTTGGTTTATGTTGTTTTTTCTTTTACTTCATTTTTTCTTTTTTTTTGGGTGTATTTCTTTTAGGTTTCCGTACCCAGGGGGCAAAAACGGAACCCTATTACTAGACTTCATTGTCTGTCCGCTGTCTGTCTGTCTGTCTGTCTGTCTCTTGGATGTAATCTCAAGAACGGTAGAAGCTAGAGAGTTGAAATTTTCATCGATTATGTATTTCTGTCGCCGCTATAGCAACAAATACTAAAAACAAAATTTTAATATTTTGGGGGGCTCTCAAGTCTCATACAACAAACGTTTTTTTTTGCAATTTTTTCCTATTGATAATAATAGATGTCGCTGCTAGTCGTCTACATCGCGGTATAGCTTGCACGAATAGTTTCATATTATACTTGTTAATGTACTCTAGTCAATAAGAGATGTCACTGTTGGGTATCTACATCGCACTATTGTTTGACGCGAAGACGTTTGATATGGCCGTTTAACTTCAGTTTTTTTTTTTTTTTTTTTTATGAAATAAGGGGGCAAACGAGCAAACGGGTCACCTGATGGAAAGCAACTTCCGTCGCCCATGGACACTCGCAGCATCAGAAGAGCTGCAGGTGCGTTGCCGGCCTTTTAAGAGTGAATAGGGTAATAGGGGAGGGTAGGGATGGGAAGAGAAGGGAATAGGGGAGGGAAGGGAAGGGCATAGGGTAGGGGATTGGGCCTCCGGTAAACTCACTCACTCGGCGAAACACAGCGCAAGCGCTGTTTCACGCCGGTTTTCTGTGAGAACGTGGTATTTCTCCGGTCGAGCCGGCCCATTCGTGCCGAAGCATGGCTCTCCCACGTATAAACAGGTATAGGTATAGGTTTTCTTCTTTGAACTAACCGATGTTGTTTACATCCTAAAATTAAATATTTGCAAAGAAATGCTGAGACTTCAAAGCATAGTCGTATGCTTTGAACTTACATATTTATAAGACGATTTAAGGTCTAGAGTCTACAAAGTAAAGTAATAATATAATTCGTTTGTTTATGGTTTATTTACTTAAACAAAACAAATTTACATTACAAGATAATATGGATTACAAATATGGCTTAATTACAATAAAATTACAATAAGTCACCGGTAGCTACAAAAGTTACCAAACCGGCAGCTACCAATGCCTTTTACAGTTGTAACCAAAACAGTACATAGGTATCTTAAAATTAATATGATGTATTATAATAATATATAACAAGGCTAGGCTAATTACGGCTTACAGATAATAATTACATATTATAATATTATTTCTAATAAAAATTACCACATAATATGTATTTATGAAATTAAGGGGCAAACGAGGATGTGCACTCGCAATATTAGATAAGTTGCAAGTGCTTTGCCAGCCTTTAAGAGGGGATCTGTTATATAAAATTAGGGGACAAACGAGCAAACAGGTCACATGTTGGAAAGTAACTACCGTCGCCTATGGACACTGTGACATCAGAAGAGCTACAAGTGCGTTTCGGCCTTTTTATGAAGGAATAGGCTAAGGGAATAAGCAGAAGAGAATAGGGATAGGGAATAAGGTATAGGGTGCAGTTGGGCCTCCGCTAAACTCACTCACTAGATGAAACACAGGGCAAGCGCTGTTTCACGCCGGTTTTCAGTGAGTCTGTGGTCTCTCATGGCTAACATGTATTTTGTTTTTTGGCACAAGAAGTATTTTATACTCTATTTTTAATTTTGTATCTAGCACAAGAAACGGGGGTATCTCATACTAACATCCCCCTCTATATCAAGGAGATGGGAAAGTTTAGGTTGGGTTTGATAATTTTTTTGTTGTTTCTGTACTAATATTATGTTACATATACAAATTTCAGCTTTCTTAGACTTCAGGAAGTACCCTAACATTTTTGATGATCGGTGAGTCAGTACCAAAATTGTGGGTTTTTGGACACCTATAAAATCTAAAGTATAATAGTCACAATATTCAAACTTTGCGCATTTAATTATTATACTCATGTCATTATATCTTAAAAATTTCAACTATCTGGCACTATCCAAACCAAAGTTACGAGGGTTCAAAAATACGACGAAACGTTTCGAGAAAAGGTAGGTAGTGCCCTTGCGCGCTTCGCTTGGCTCATCTTGGCGTATGATAATGTTACATTAAAAAAGTTTAAGCGGGCTCCACACTCGCGACGCGAAAGACCGCGTAGGCCGCGAACCGCGAGTGTGGAGGGTTTCGCGGCTTCGCGTTCGCGCTTCGCGGCTTTCCCCGTCCGGTGTCGGTCTTTTGGCCCGGTACAAAGGGCTCGCGAAGCGCGAACGCGAACATCATCCACACTCGCTTTTATGCGCAGTCGCACACATTGTCCGAGCAGCAGCAAAAGTGACTTCAACGTCCATTTTACTCAAATGCGCGAACGTAAATGCGAAGATTGCGAGTGTAGAGGGCCGTATTTGTTCGCGTCGTATTCACGGCGCGTAGCACCCGTGAATCGCGGCCGCAATTCGCGCCGCGAGTATGGAGACGGCTTTATATTTAAACATATTGTCCAAAGCGCTAAAGTTAGAGTAGAAATAAGAATTTTTAAATTTTTTATTTTTCCGCGCAATTTTTAGGGTTCCGTAGCCAAATGGCAAAAAAAGGAACCCACATAGATTCGTCATGTCTGTCCGTCCGTCCGTATGTCACAGCCACTTTTCTCCGAAACTATAAGCTCTACTATAGCTATACTATTGAAACTTGGTAAGTAGATGTAGTCTGTGATATTAATGAAACTTGGTTTTCACCTAACCTATGCGTTTCACCCAATCTATGGATAGGTCTTCAAAAATCATATTGAGGTTTCTAATATCATTTTTTTCTAACCTGAATAGTTTGCGAGTTAGACTCTTCCAAAGTGCTTAAATGTGTGCCCCCCCCCCCCCCCTCTAACTTCTAAAGTAGGGGCATGATAGGTCTAAAAAAATATATGATGTACTTTACTATAAAAACTACCAACGAAAATTGGTTTGAACGAAATCTAGCAAGTAGTTTTTTTATATATTTTTATATTTAAATAAAATTTTTTTTTTCATCTAACCTATGCGTGTAGGGTATCTATCAATCTATGGATAGGTCTTCAAAAATCATATTGAGGTTTCAAATATCATTTTTTTCTAACCTGAATAGTTTGCGAGAGAGACTCTTCCAAAGTGTTAAAATGTGTGTCCCTCCTCCCCCTCTAACTTCTAAAGTAGGGGCATGATAAGTCTAAAAAAATATATGATGTACTTTACTATAAAAACTACCAACGAAAATTGGTTTGAACGAAATCTTGCAAGTAGTTTTTTTATACGTCATAAATGGTAAACTTAATTTAAGTTTCATTAAATCAACTGAAATATAAAAATTATAATAAAAATAAAAATAAACCTTATTGCTGCTGCGGAACCCTTCATGGGCGAGTCCAACTCGCATTTGGCCGGTTTTTTATTTCTACTTATTCCATTGTCCTAGTAAGTAAGTCGCTGTTTTCTATGAGGCAAACTTTTACTAAACTGTACAATATACACCATCTTTTTACGTTAAATTCTAGGTCCTAATGGAAGTTATGTTTTTTCTTAGTGCGATTACCTAGATGTCCCGCTTTGGTAAGAGTATAATTGGTTCACGTTAAGCATAATCTCGTAGTGTAAGTCCTAAAATGTGGCAAACATTTTACTAACGGATTCAAAGCGAGCAGCCAGTGGATTGTTCCTAACCTGTTCTTACCCTAGCATTTTATTAAATCTTCCAATCCACATCTTCAGTTTAGTATGTAATAATGAGAGCCAGTTTTCGTATATCTTTTGGACAAATAATAAGAGACTATCCCCTGTTATTAAAGTGGGGTTGTCACCGACATACATTATGACGTTGAAAAGTAACCGTTACAAAAATCATCGAAAGCAAAATATTGAAAGACCTATAAATTCAGCTGATTGCATTTCCGATTGATTTTGATCTGAATATAAGCAAAAAGAGAGAAGTAATCCTACGATTCTGAGCTTTGTTTACGATTATAATGTCACTAGCTGTGCCCCGCGGTGTTACCCGCGGTGTTGAATTTTTCATTCATTGAAATATAATAATAGACTTTGAAAAGTACTAATAATAGGATCATACTGTGATTATGCATGATGTAATGGTTTATGGTAGTGATGATGAACATTATTAGCATAGTAGCATGTGCTTTCCGTTCTTAAAACAACACCGAAACCCCCAAACTTGTATTCTATAAGGAGTCAGCAGTTCTTTCATCACCTTCCGAACCATAGTGTACCTTGGTGCAAAATCTTACTTTTTGTTAGCTTATACTTAGTATTATACTTCTCATGAAACCGAAATCACCATGTTATGTTTCCATATAAAATTTGAGAAGTTCCCTCGATTACTCATGGATCCCTTCATCAGGTCACCACTTTTGTGAACATGTTACCAAATTGGGATGATACCATAAACACCAAAAGAAAAATTTTGAAATTCGGTTCACAAACGGCGGAGTAATCGTTGAACAT
Source organism: Cyaniris semiargus (assembly GCA_905187585.1). Classification (NCBI taxonomy): domain Eukaryota; kingdom Metazoa; phylum Arthropoda; class Insecta; order Lepidoptera; family Lycaenidae; genus Cyaniris; species Cyaniris semiargus. The sequence continues at coordinate 5,093,651 of LR994554.1, read as the reverse complement.
AAAAAAAAACGAACATATTACCTTCTCCATTTTGGAAGCCGGTCAAAAATGTAGCCTATTTGTTAATCCAGGATGTCAGCTATCTCCTTGTCAAATTTTGTCGATATCGCTTGAAGAAGTAACAAACATACACACTCACAAACTCGCGAACTCACAAACTTTCGCATTTAATTATAATATTAGTAGGTTACGCCGACGATTTTTGATTTCGTTATCCAGTTTTGATAGTATCATAGATTGGAGTTCTGTGGGGCTTTGTGATAATAGCACAAAAGCGTAGATGATGATGACGCTCTCTGGTGATATTATAATAGTCCTTTCTTGCCCCAAGAGAGGCCCTTCATAGCATTTGCAGTACTTAAATTAATAACTAGATGTTCCGCGCGGCTCCGCCCGTATTTGCGGAAACTGCATTTTTCATCATGTCTTTCCCGTCTGTTCCAAATATTATCAAAATCGGGCCAGTAGTTCGTGGAATAAGCGCGTTCAAATAATTATTTTCCCCGTGATTTCCACATTTGCTTTCCTCGTTAAGTGGATTATCCAACACTAAAATAATTTTTCAATTCCATCCAGTAGTTCCTGAGACTAGCGCGTTGAAACAAACAAACAAACTCTTCAGCTTCATTCAAACTCCTTTGTTCATTTATATCAGTGTTTTTCAACCTGTGGGTCGTGACACCCTGGGGGGTCTCTCCATCTCCACGACTTTGAAACATTTTCTTGCCTATGGTTGTTAAACATTCAAAAACAAATCTCAAACCTCACAAAAGCAAGAACAAGATAGCAATTTTACACAAAATGAAGACCATGGAATGGTACAAAGTATCTTCAACATGATAAATATTAAATAAGAACATTTTATGGTTCTATCTTTTATAGTTTAGGCAGCGTACGCAAAATAAGTAACTTTTCTGGTTGATTTTTACACCTTGTGTCCGAAAAACCCAAATATCTTACGGAACCATATTTTTTTTTTAAATAAAATTTATCCTATGTTACTCGTGGATAACGTAGCTTTCGAATGGTGAAAGAATTTTTAAAATCGGTCCAGTAGTTTTTGAGCCTATTCATTACAATTAAACAAACAAACTTACTTTATTTCCTCTAGAGGGCGCTGTGGCCATTCTAATAAGGCTGCCATCCGTCCGGATTTCCTTGGAGTTGTCCTAGTTTGAAGGGCGTCCGGGTACCGTCCGGCCGGGTTTATGAAAAGAGTCCGGGTGAAATCCGGACGGACACTTGTTGAGAGAAATTCAACTTTTTAGACATGCAGCAATAAACGAAATATAAAAATCCTTGAGCATACACACGGTTTCTTCTCTTATAAGGGGAAAAACGGGACCCTATTACTAAGACTTCGATGTCTGTCCATCTGTCTGTCCGTCTGTCTGTCTGTCTGTCTGTCTGTCTGTCTCCAGGCTGTAACTCAATAACCGCTATAGCTAGACTTCTGAACTTTTTAAAGATTACGTGTTTCTGTTGCCGCTATAACAACAAATACTAAAAAGTAAAAACAAAATAAAATTAATATTTAAGGGGGGGTCCCATACAACAAACGTATTTTTTTTACCTTTTTGGCTCGTAATCAATAATGGCAACAGCTAGGCACTTCAAATTTTCACAATATTCTTAATTTTATCTGTAGTCTAATAATTAATATTATATAATTTTAATTTTATTATTTAATAAAATTAAAATAAATATTTTAGGGGGCTCCAATACAAAAACACAATTTTTCGCCTATTTTTCCTCTATAACCGTACGGAACCCTTCGTGCGCGAGTCCGACTCGCACTTGGCCGATTATCAAAATCAAGTATGATTTCAAGGACTTGAATTATCAGATTTTTACAAAGTCCTGTTGGAAAAGAAAGATGTTTTAGCAAAAATTGGCAAGACGTAATCGTAAATACTTTTTAAGGGCCTTCCCCTACGGAGATTCCGTAATTTATCGTATTTAGAGCCTTAAAAACTCATAATTTGAAAGCTACAAAGTTATAATAATAATACAGCAATAATCTTCAGTATATCAACATTCCTTTCCCCGTTTTAAATTTTATATTTTTGTTTATTATACTCATGATATTAGCTTCCAAAGTAATACCAATTTATTAAAATTGAAGCATACTTTCAGCATCTCCCTAGTATTTACAAATTACGTTTATTTGAAACACACGACAATAGATAATTTCATCAGCTGTTTTAAATTTTTTTTAGATTAATTTTGAACTAAGTAAAAAAATAGGTTTTTTGTGCGATCTCGGCAACGCGACGCGTCAAATGTATGGTCAAGGTCGTTTGCTCGGGGGATGGCCTTAAGAGGTGTCCGGGGAAATAACCACATTTCGGCCAAATGTCCAGGATTTTTGTCGTGTTTGTCAGCGACGGCAATTTAGGTGATGGCAGCCTTATTCTAACGTGAAGCAGCGGCCGATCAAGAGGCTTCTAGCGACACCTCATTTGTCTAATTATTATGATAACAAGTTTAAAAGTTATGAGCTAAAATATTAATAGCCACGTACATACATCCAGTTGAAAATCATAACCTTCCCTCTTACTTCGCCATGGTCGGGTAAGAATATTTACATTTATAACCGTAAGCCCTTCTACGGTCACAAGCACACTGAACTAAATAAAAAAGTGGAAGGTATTGTAAAGCCTTTACTGGGCAAATGCTTCCGATTTGGTCCCATCTTTGGTAAACCTTAAATGGGACCGGATTGGAAGAAATGAAGAACCAACCTTTCTGGACACAGACTAAAAATTTTACTATAATGTACTCTGCGAAACATGGCGGTAGCGGTCAATTACTCCCTGTCAAAAACTTGCCATTTTCTATACAAAGCCGCGATTGACAACATCTGACACTTCATTGTCAATCGCGGTTTATATAGAAAACTAGACGTTCCGCGCGGCTTCGCCCGCGTAAATTAGATATATCACAGACAAATCAGTCTACAAAAAATAGCCTATGATCCTTCACGTGGTCTATTTCTTATCTGACCCAAATAACAGAAAAATTGCTCTAGTAGTTCGTGAAATAAGCCCTTTCAAATAATTTCTCCCGTTTTTTCCACATTTTCTTATATTTCTTCGCTCCTGTTAGTCTTAACGTGATAAAATATAGCATATAGCCTTCCTCGATGAATGGGCTATCTAACACTGAAAGAATTTTTCAAATCCGATCAGTAGTTCCTGAGATTAGCGCGTTCAAACAAACAAACAAACAAAGTAACAAACTCTTCCGCTTTATAATATTAGTATAGATGACAAGTTTTTGACAGGGAGTCAATGACCGCTATCGCCATGTTTCGCCGAGTACAGTATAACACATGTAGCAAACAGAAATCTCATATTACTAGATGTTCCGTGCGGCTTCGCCCGCGAAAATTAGATATTTCACAGACAAATCAGTCTACAAAAAATAGCCTATGATCCTTCACGTGGTCTACTTTTTATCTGACCCAAATAACAGAAAAATTGCTCTAGTAGTTCGTGAGATAAGCCCTTTCAAATAATTTCCCCCGTTTTTTCCACATTTTCTTCTATTTCTTCATTCCTATTAGTCTTAGCGTGATAAAATATAGCCTATAGCCTTCCTCGATAAATGGGCTATCTAGCACTGAAAGAATTTTTCAAATCGGACCAGTAGTTCCTGAGATTAGCGCGTTCAAATAAGCCCTTTCAAGTAATTTCTCCCCGTTTTTTCCACATTTTCCTCTATTTCTTCGCTCCTATTAGTCTTAGCGTGATAAAATATAGCCTATAGCCTTCCTCGATAAATGGACTATCTAACACTGAAAGAACTTTTCAAATCGGACCAGTAGTTCCTGAGATTAGCGCGTTCAAACAAACTAACAATCTCTTCCGCTTTATAATATTAAATTAGTATAGATTATTGGGATTGAAGAGAAAAATATCAAAAAAATCTAGATCAAACTTGAGCACTACAATCCACGCACAAACACACACAGACAGACACGTCGTCAAACTTACGTTTTCGTCGGGATTAAAAACAATATATATATTATTCGCTTAAAATCACTCAATTATCACATAAAATAATAAAAAAGTATTAAAATAGAAGGTTACATGGGTGATGGGTGGAAGTAGCCAAAGAAACCTAATTTCACGCAAGCAGTCGCGACTCGCGGGTAATTAATGTCTTCGACGAAAACTGAGAGGTAGCAACATGATGTTATATCAACAATTAACTTTAATAACAGAACGAAAATGGTAATGTTGGTGAAATTCGCACACCGCATAAGTTTTGTAACAAATTAAAAAATAAAATAAAAAATCTTAGTAAAAAAAAATCTCATTAAATAATTTTTATACAAAGTGGATCCGCGCCATCTAGTGAGCGAGTGAAGAACCCGTTCGTATATCTTCCGACGCTCCCGCAAGGGAAATTTGACGCAGGCGCTGTGGTCGGCGTATGTCCTTTGTTCGAAACAAGTCAACATTGGACATTTTACATTTCGATTTTGTCGATATATTGCAGTAAAAACGGTTTTGTTTTATGAAATGTTTAGTGATTTTGGTTTGTTCCATGTAAATAACAATTGAAATCAAGTGTCTTGTGCTTATTTCCAACTTTAAAAGAAAAGCTTTCGTCGTGATACATGACCGAGCTTTAGGTGTATTGTACGCATGAAACCTTTGAGTGACTTTTTTTTCGATCCTAATGTTAAGGATATGGGCCCCGACATGGTAAGTTTTAATGTGTTAAATTGTAGTTTATTGGCCTAGGAACTTCTTTTAAGTCATGAAGTGACGAAAAATATGTTTTTTTAACGCAACAGGTCCGTTTTTGTTTTGTTTACTTGTCACCGGCGTCCGCCATTTCTAGTTCACGATTATTTTATTCACCGGTTTCTCGACTTTGAAACGGACTCAATTCGTATTTACCTAAAATACAAACTCATCATTGTTTCGAATTACATTATTCAGAATTTCTATACCAAAACGTACATTTGATGTGGTTGCCATTTTTAAATAATTGTCTCTGAATACATAAAAAAATATAATATAAAGTTAATCATCGCTTTGAATGTTAATTGAGCACCAAAAAATTAATTGTAAGGAATTACAAACAAATTTCAATTCCAAATAACATATTTCCATTTGGCTATTTTGTATAACATGCACAGATTCTGTGCACCTTGTTCTAAAGAAACTATGAAAGCAGGTGCTCGGTTTAGATCTGTGTATTGTACCTAAAAATATCTTCATTACATTTTATATAATATTTTTTATTTACCCTCTACACATTACATGGATCATCATTCTTATTAGCTGAACTATTTTGACATTTGCGGCCAAATCAATATCATTTAAGTATCATATTTAAGAATATAAGAGTGATTGATAAATGTTAATTGGTTAATAAGTGACTAAATGTTTTATATCTTCTTAATGCTGAGAATTTACAAATCTTAAATGTTATGCTAAAGTACAATATTTTCAATTCACACTCAGGTTACTAATGTAAAGAAACTTGCTTTTTAACTACATTACAATTGAAAAATCAAGTATGAGTTGGTTTTTTACAAGATGCACCCACAAATTTAAATATATTAATATATTTGTATAGAAAAGCCTAAATTTGATCTAAAGCATAGCTGTTCTTAGTTCTCATGGCTTAAGAGTTAAGGTTTTGGTTAACCGATTCAGTATGGATGACACGGCAGCAGTGTTTTTAACGTGTGGCGTATGACACAAGAGCTGTGCCATTTAGAAAATGATTGTATCTCCCTCAAATTACACTATAGAAGGTTCTACTCTGAACAAAACAATCTTAATTTTCCACACAAAACAAGCCTATAGGCTTCGTTTCTGAATATTCTGTGAATTGAAAAAAAATAGGGGCTGTCATTTTTCTAACTTTGAAACCTACAAAAGGTTTGCAACTTCTATAACGAGACATGTTACAACTTCTATGGCGTTTGACACGGCTAACGTGTCACAAGAAAATTGTATGCCGCCACTACTAAAAGTTTTCAAAAATGTGCACCGCAATGAATCGGTTAATTACATTAACCCGTCGATCGTGGGAAAACAAGACACAATAGATATTCTATTGTGTCTCGGATGCAGGTGACCGTATGGGGCTTGATGAATTAATTATTGTTAGTTTACTTCATTATTACGATTTTATGTATATTGCTGTTATGTTTTTGGTAAAATTATTATTAACTCTTATTGAAGCTAACTTAAATAAATTTTTAACTTTTTAAAATAAATTGTATAATTTGAATAATACACAAAAATTCTAACACAAAAGTTTTGTTCCAAATAATCATCAAAAGCAATAGATATAAGTTATAAAAGTTATAACCTATATCTATTGCTAGTTTTAATGTAAAAAATATAATATGTGTACTCTTTTGTACCCGTGAGTGATTCCTAATCTGAGTTTTAACTCATAGCAACATATTTTACCTGCAGCTTAATATTATAAAAAACGTCAACCATATTTTACAATAATAATTATTATAATAATAATTTGTGGTGATATTTTAGATAAGTACAGTATTTAATATTTAACATACTGTGTTGTTAAAACAACAACCTACTAAGGCAAGCTCTTGTTCACTAAAATGTTTAATTAGTTAGTAGTAATTATGTTCTATTTATTTATATTTCTGATGGCGGGTGCACCTGAGATTTACTGAGTATTCTGTGCCCTTTAGGAACTGCAGCCCTAAGATATCTTTAAAGTTTCTACTTCGATTGATTGATAAAGCTTTGAGGAGAACACTAATGTAAGTGAACTCTACTGACTGCTTTAATGTTGTGAAATTTTGATATAGGATATACTTATATGAGCTTGAAACTCATGGAATCACTGTTTCTACTTTATTTTTAAAATAGTGAATTGAAACCTGCTTTTACCCTCCTTTGTGTCTATGTTAACTTTCATATGAAAAAAATACTTCAGTTCATTACATGACTTCAACATCTTCAGCGTTTATAATAATTTACATAATTTTCATAATAATTATACCCAGCTTTTTTATTTTAAATATCTTTTGTGTAAACATTCAAAGTGTCTCTTTAAAGTTTTAACCTTTTTTAGGGTTCCGTAGTCAATAAGGAACCCTTATAGTTTCAGTCTGTCTGTCCGTCTGTCCGCGGTTTTTCTCAGAGACTAAGGCCTACAAAGCTGTAATTCGGCACGAATGTACATCTTAATGACGCCGACAAAATGGCATATAAAATAATTATATAATATTATTTTTTATGGTACCTCCCCTACACATGAAGCGGGGATGATTTTTTTTTTCTCGCGTTCACCCCATCGTGTGGGGTGTCGTTGGATAGGTTTTTTAAAAATATTATGAGTATTCACAGATCATTTTCCGATTTAGAGATCCATTTGTGAAATATGAAGTTTAAAAGTGGAAAAAATCGTTAAGAGTCTCCCCGCCTTCTACCAGCTAAATGGTTGCTTCTAGAAATGTGAAAAAATTCACGGGGGTAGAAAATATGCTGAATTTAAAAGGAAAACTATCACGGCTAAGAAGACTTCATAAGTTTTTTAATTATAGTCGATTAACTAAAAAAAAAAAAAAATCGGCGGTATAAAGGAACTTTTCGTTCAAATTCCTTTGAACGTAACTGAGATGATGTTGTTAGTAGTGTAAAACACATTATAAAATATGTACATTCATTTACCATACAAAAATTATCAAAAACTAGCGGTACTACGGTTCCCTATATTGCGCGTGGCCCGACACGCACTTGGCCGCTTTTTTATTTTATATCAACATTATGCTGTTTTTGTTTATTATGTCTATGGAGGTAGAATTTGTTTGTGGAAAATTTGCATGCATACAGTTAGCAAAACACTATATTGTTTAAGACTCTGAATTATTACAAACCAAAATTGTAAAAAAAATCTACAAACATAATATATTTTATGTATTTATTTATTATACTACAACATTGGCTAAACATTTTATTACTTTACTTTCAGAGTCTTATCAAAAAATATTTCTTCTATTAGATTACAATTATTATTAAAAAGTAGGATTAAGTTAATTACATATCAATTTGGAATGCTTTGAACTGTTCAGAAATGTTAAAAGTTTAAAATAATAATATTTCTTCACACTAGGTTACATAATACGTAAGTACATATTATATAGAAAAATAAAAGACTCCATTGTCCAAACCATCATAAATATAGACTCAAATCTCCAGAGAAGAACATTTATGTTGGATTGGATAACTGAAAATTAAGTTCTGTGTAGTGCTTAAAATACCTGCTGTTTTTCTCAATGGAAATTGTTTTTTGTCAATAAACTAAGGAAGCTCTTGAAACACATTTTTTTTACTTATGCATTTAAATAATTTCAAAGACGACGAGAGAAGTTTTAAGCCTGAAATAATATAGTATATGTACCACAAAAAATATTTTTATTACTGAAAAAGAAATAGATTATTATTAGTCTATCTTTACGAAATAATTTTATCTATTTTCATATCTTTTGTCTTTTTCAGTTTAACAGTGATATAAATTATAATTATAATTATTGCCATTTATTTAGGACACATCTCAATGTTGTGAAATTTCTACAATACATTAAGTTTGCTAAGATCAATTAAGCATTCTAGGTTTATGATATGCTGCTGATGTAAATATATAAGGCAGAAAAATAATATTATTTAAAAAATAATATAGGGGCTACTTTTTACATGAGGCACCCATTATAAGCAGAATATTTTTTTCCAAGTAGGACATTTTATTGCTGCCTTACTTTATTCACATAAGCAGCACATCATAAAATCCTTAATTGATTTTAACAAATCTTATATTTAATATACATCACTAACTTCATATTCTCTTTGTATGAACTGGTATTCAGGATACTCGTGTAATGGTTGATCGGTTTTTAGATTGCACCTGCAGCAAAAAAGCTATGGGACAAGGGACCGGGCGCTGGAGGGGATAGCAAGGGGCCTCAACATCTCCCACCGCTCCAACTGAACCCCGAACAGATGTGGCGCGATCCCACCTGGTCTGCTCAAGGTATGATGCTTTAGTTCCTGTTAATGATGTTTTTTTATTGAGAATACTGTGGCATGGCAAGTCAAAAGCTAAGATGCATTTGAGTGGGTATGTTTATTGTTTAAAAGTTTCATTGAAAATACTCTTACATGAAGTTATATTGATTGTTGAAAAAGAAGGGTAATGATTTTAACAAACTATGTACTGTAGTACTATAGATCTATAAATTACTTATATAAAAGCTTACAAGGTTGTTTAATATACGTGTTTGGGTAATAGTTAACTGTAATAAAAGTAGTAAACAGTACAGATATCACATATTTTGTCCGTTACATTGAAAGACGAGCATAATAACCAAAGTTTTATCCTATTCTATCATAATACAGAGTATTCATTTAGTAAACATTTAAAAAGTAAATGGGAAAAAATTTGCTGTCTGTAAAGGCGGTGTACGGACGGTAGTTTGACGTGACAACTACGAGCTGAGCCGACCACTCGAGCCGATCATGGCGCTCTCTCTCGTTCGTGCCGCGCTCTCGCTCGCGGAACGCGACAATGAGCGCGGGACAATGACGTAGTCTTTTTCGTGCATGCAGCCTGTAGCATCTAGTTATTAGACTTTGTCACGTCCAAAATATATATATATATTTTTGATGACAGTGGTGGAACACAATGTGGGCGTGCCGATGATGGGGGCGCGACGCGGCGTGGCGTTCCCCGGCGGCGACGCGGCCAGCATCCTCTCGCCGCGCGACACTGCCGGCCTCGGCGTGAAGATGGTCGAGTACGTGCTCGGCGGCTCGCCAACTGGTACGACATTCCCCGTATTCATACTACTAATGTTATAAACTAGTGCACAGTGGCGGCCTTACCCATTGCGAGGCCTGGGCGATTGCCCTGTTCGCCACCCCCTAGGGCCATCACTGCTAGTGTATCTTTCTGTTTGCTGTATCATAACAGAAAGACAGCATCTATGCTATAGCTTTTCATCTTGATGATACGAATTGAAACAGAAAAATAACCTTCATAATACTACCTAGTAGGCACAATTTCGATTTGCCGGATTAATCTTTGTTGTTGGGCATTACATACAGATATTCCAAACTCCGGATGGAATGTATGAAGAAAGCGGAAGGTTCTGTGCATTATTATACAGTACACATTGTTATGTGTTGGTTAAAAACAACAAATACATAATATAAAACAGAAACTCTTAAAAGGCCGGCAACACACCTGCAGCTCGTTTAATGTTGCGAGTATCCATGGGCGACGGTAGTTGCTTTCCATCAGGTGACCCGTTCGCTCGTTTGCCCCCCTTATTTTATAAAAAAAAAGACTCAATAGCCATCGTATGTTTAGAAGCGGGAGGCGTGGCTGGCGGCGTGGCGGGCGGCGAGAAGGTGGGCGGCGTGGTGGCGGGGTTGCGCGGCATGGTGCTGGAGGAGCGCGAGGACAAGGCCGCCTCGCCCTTCGACAAGGACCTCCACGATCTGCACGATCACCAGATGCCAAACGGCCTGCACAACGGCCAGGACGACGATAAGGCCTTCAAGTGAGTACCATCAGACATTAAGGCCCAATTTCACCAACAACTGTTAAAGTTAATGCTCGAATGGGATGATGATAAGGCCTTTAAGTGAGTAGCATCAGACATTTGGCCCAATTTCATCAACAACTGTTAAAGTTAATGCTCGAATTAGCATCACATTACCTCTTTTGTTTTTTATATGAATGAAAGAGTAGACATGACATTTTAACAAGCTGTTAACACTAACAGGCGTTGGTGAAATTTGTCCTTAGGCTGGTTATAGTGTCACGCGGACCGCCAGAACGGATCGCTTCATATAGACCGATCTGTATGAAGCTTTAAGGAGCGTTTTAGAGTAATTACTTGTCTGTATGAAGCTTTAAGGAGCGTTTTAGAGTTATTTCATTGATAGAATGTCTTAAAATGGTCAGTAGTTTCCTTGCGACTTCAATTCTACCCCATCTTGGATTAAAATATAAAATAAGTTTGAGGTACATAGCTCATTACATTAAACAGGGCACTTAAAAATTTTATTAAATTTTAATCATTCAAAATATGATTTAGTTTAACAGACTTCTTAAGCATAAAGCATATTTTATACTTCCAAATAATATGATGTTACACATTTTCTACTTAGCATATTATTGTGTAAATCACAGACATAGATCAAGATAGATACCGCATGTCCCATTTGTATGAAAACGAGCGTGCCACTTTTTTCTACCTACTGTGACGTACCGATGATAAGAAACGTGTCCATTATCTAGGCCAACGTTTCTATTCGAATTTCTACAGCTCAATACGGCACAATTAGGCATTTAGGCATTTTTAAAATTTCGATTGACGTCCGATTCCGATAGCAGACTAAAGACTTTCGAAAGACGAGCATTGCTCGTCGTTTGGGAACGCGATATGGCACGCAAAGTACATACACATGCGTTATCTATCTTGATCTATGTCTGTGGTGTAAATTATACCAAGTTTGAAATTATTATAATACCCATGAGTCACAAGATTTTAAAATCTATTTAAATTTGAATGTCTGTTTTAAAATGTATTTAAATGTTAAATCCTAATTAGTATGCAGGAAAGTTCACATAAAAAGGCTATTTTTCATGAAGAAACACTAACGTTGTTTATTTCATTATTGCAGTAATGTAAAATTTCCGTTATGGCGTGTTAAATTTCATTTAGTTTGCAAAATAAGAAATCTTTAAATAATAAAGTTAATATTGTATTTTTTTTCGACTTGTGACTTCGGTGCAGTTGTAATTTCACCTGCTATTACTGGCATACATATGGACGGCAATTGGTTTCCACTAGGCGATCGGATTGGTTGTTTGCCCCATTTTGACTGGCTATATGATGATTTACGCACGGAAGGGTTTCGTACAAAACCGCTCAAAAGAATTCAAAATAGATCATGTGTGAAATTTTTAAAGTATCTCTTATCTATCTATCGCATTTAAAACGACATCTCGGAGATACATAGCCCCGATTCTACTCTATAAAAAGTTTACCTTTTGTATAGAGTTTTACCTAAGCGCATGTACTAAAAATAACAATAATAACTGCTGTAACTTTCCACATTACGTTTAAATTTATAATTATCCGACTGCGCGACGCAAGGAGGGTAAAGTATTATTTGGTAATGGTCCGAGCACAGTTTAGACGATCCCTCCTTCCGACATGCGTGCGGCGAAGGTCGCGTATTGGCGGGCCATTAACCGGCCGGCTCACGGCCTCTGTCAATGCCACCGGCGCCCGCGCAGCCCGCGTGCTATCGGACCTCTTATAGCATTCATGACCACTGCTCCTTGAGTTTTTACGACACGGATGTAGATTAGATGATGCGGTATTTTGTTATTTTGAGTATTTAATATACATATTTGATAAATATAATTTTGATATTTTTTAAAACAATTATAATAGTTATCGGTTATAAAATTGACTTTTTAGTTTATCTCTATTAGCTGATTATTATTACAGTTTCAGTACCCCAAATAAAATTTAAAATCTAACTCTGTTTTAGTCTACTCATTAATATGATTTTTTATCTTAAAAATACTACAGAAACTTGGTCATACATGAGGCAACTCGTTTTTAAATTTGGATGGACATGTATAAAATCTATGTTTTTATATTATACTTTTTATTATTTGAAATCTGTATTTATACATACTGTAGAAATAATAATATTAGTAGTGTAAAAATCCGTATATCTCCAAAATGTTCTTTATGGTATCGTTCGAAATTCATAGTCACCCCAAAATTTGTCTATTCACTCAGTAATTGTTCAATGCTAATGTTGTGTATGGTTGCAGTCGCACTCCTGGTTCGCGGCAGCCGTCGCCCGCCGAGGAGGAGGGCGGTGCCGGGGGCGGCGCGGGGGGCGGAGGCGGCGGGGGCGGGGCGGTGCGCAACGGCGACGCCGGCGCCTTTCAGCTGCTGCCGCCGCACGCGCTGCCGCACACGCCGCTCCACCACCTGCCGCACCTCGCGCACCCGCAGCATCAGCATCCGCAGGTACATATTGCACAAGTACTATAAAGGTGCGCGTCCACCGGATCGAAATCGGAGCGTACGCAGCGGACGGATTTGTTGCTTTGTATTGATTTCTATGGTACTGCGTGCACTGGAACGTCATTTCTGCGACTGACAAATTATAAATGACGACGCTCCGTCTACACCGTACGCTCCGATTCCGACCCGGTGGATGCGCAGCTTAAGGGCTCTTTTCCTGCGTATTATCGCCCTCACGCGGAAATAGTCCGCATGCGGGTGACAACATGCTCCTGACCGCGCGCGTGTTGCCCGCATGACAGGAAAAGCATCTATGAAACGATAGGACGCAGGCAACTTGTTTGAGGGCCAGATCCGCGCGCGGAGGATAACACGCATGACAGGAAAAGGGGCCTTAGGGTGTTTACACACGCTCCGCAGCGGCAGCGGCACCGCCACCGCGGCGTTGCCGCTGCCGCTGCGGCGCCGTGTGTAAACAGCTTTCCAGATGGTGGGCCTACGTTATTTGGTCGCATTGTGAAAAATCCAGCCGACAGATGACGACATACACCGAATCGAATGACGTAGTTTCGATATTTGCCTATGAATCGATTTTTTCGATGGAACTATAAGGCCGTATTTATGTTTTCGTGAATTTGGTCATGTACGCAGGTCGGTTTGCGGCGGCGGCGTTTGTCAGCGTTTGTCACGCTAATGAATATAACATACATAATTATAATCTAATGTCATATCCGTTGTAAATATATATGTATTCCGCGTACGAGGACAAATCTCTTGCAGTTTTGACGCGACGGTTGAATTTATGTATGTGCAATTCACAATATCTGTGGGTAATATCTGTTGGCAATATCTGTTCTCAAACGCCTGTTACAAAGCAGTCACCAGATACATAATCGTCCAACGGATTGACAGATTAGCGCACAGATCCATTAAGAAAAAAAAAAAAAAACGGGGAAAAAGCTAGTCATAGAATATCCATCCATAGACTATGTTATCTAAATAATGATTGTAATGTTTTTCAGCATCACCCTGGCATGCTGGGCGTGGCGCCGATACAGGGGTTGCCTCATCCGCAACATCCTCAAATACACCCTGGCAAGTGCTTACTATTTCTATTATAAATAATTTATTGACTATTCGTTATTCATGCTCTATTCTTTATGGCAGATGATCTGAGGTTTATTTACGGGAATCTATTTTTTATAGCACGCTTTTTTGTCTTACTGTTACATTTACTGATGTCTAATGACATAAAAGTAAAATTCACCATATTCACCCTAGATGAAATTGGTGACCATTGTCAAGCTGCCTTTCCGCTGTCTTTTCTTACTAAAATCGGCCCTTTTTGGACTGTATATTATAGTTTAAATCTAGCTATGGCTGTGCTTAAGCTGGAGGCTTACTTTTTATTTATTTTTCTTGGTATGATGATCAGTGACGTTTTTAATTACATGAAATAATATGTATAAAATGTCTACTAACAAAGTATCTTTTGTCTACAGGAATGACATTAAATGATTCAATGAACCAGCATATTGATCTGGTGCTGCAGATGGAACAACATCCGCAGTTCGACAACAACTCTTTTGCGAGCACTCAACAGGTGAGTTTTGAAGGTATAGTTTCATAAGTAAAGGAATTCTAAGTGGTGCCACGCGTATGGTGACTGACAATGCCTTATTTTATAACATAGGTTTTGGGTGGTTCCTATTGTTTTACATAGGATTAAGTTGTTCAGTTACTTCCGTCAAAATACTTTATATAAATGTATGTATGTATAAATTATAAAATAAAGCAGTGTTAACACACCATAAAGAATCTTCACAGTTCAAATTTTTTTTAAAAGTATTTAATAAATATTTTTACAAAATTATTTCCTTATTCTAAAAACCGCCAAACTGCGTTCAGTTTGTTGGCGATATTTGTAACATACATACAGTATTGCAGTTGAGTTGAAATATTGCTAAAATAACACATCAAATGTTTGTAAGGGGGAAACGTGAACTTGCGAACTTCAGTAAGGTTGAGAGGATACCGAGTCAACCGTTTTATTACGTTGTATTGTTGTAGTACGCCGGTGGTGTGGGCGGCGTGGGCGGAGTGGGCGGAGTCGCGGGCGTGGGCGGTGTGGGCGGCGCGAGCGGCGGCGTCGGCGGGGCGGGACTCGTCAACGGCGCCTCCGTCGTCCAGACCGCCCCCGATCAGCAACACCATCAACCCTTCGATGTCCAGGTTAGTGCTTTCCTCATGTTTGGCCTTCACATGGCGACAATAAAAATGAGAAGAAATAGAATTGGCTTTGTGGATTGAAAGATTTCCGTTGTCAATCTGTGTCACTTTGTGTATTCTTTCGTAGAAAGAAACTCCTTCTATGGTGACCATGTAACTATAATGCCATAATGTGTTCATTGACCATACTCTTTAAATGGTGTGGGACCATTTAACCCTTAACTGGTATCGGGGGTCAAAAATTACCCCAGGCGTTCGAATTTTTTACGATATCTTTACTATTATTTAAACATGTTCGCTCTTGTGCTGTGTAATCTCGTTATGTTGGGGGGTACGTCGGGTGATAGAAGTGCGTCGCTCTACTGTTGCTGGAAGCGGAGGTACATACACTGCTGGGGTCAAAAATTACCACCAATACCAGAAGTGTATGTATTTCTTCATTGATACCTTGTTATGGTTTTTAATTATTTTTTCAATATATCGAGAATTTTAAATAATAATAAGCTTTTAGAAGATAAGTACTCCACATCTGAATCAAAAATCACCCAGAAGACTATAATAACAGTCTGCAACGTCAGACAGTTTACGATCGTAAGGAAAGAAGGGCAGTCAGTTGTTCTAGCGAGTATCTTTGGTATAGATTCGGGCTCTTACAAATCTTACAGCAAGGAAGGTGTAGCGAGTATAGAAAATGCTTACTATTTTGTATGTAAAGAAAATTTGGCCAAAATCACTAATAAATAGCAAAATTTTATGAGCAGTTTTTAGTCTCTGGTTTTGCTGTCATTTTTTTATTTTCAGTTGATATCAAAATAAGTTTCTGTGTTTTAATATTTACATTATATAGGAAAACTAGAAAAGAAAAAATGATATGTTTATGTTTTAATATGTAAAAGGACTCCTAAAGTAACAGACGTCTAAATAAGAGCGAAAACTTGGACCTTTTTTTATATACTTAAGGAAAAAAATATAATTCATTAATTGTTCATTAATAATAAAAAACCAGCTAAGGGTTAAAGTAAAGTGCTATCGTACTAATACGATCGTGAAACGTAACTGTTTTGAAATTCAGTAACGCACATGCAATACCTGGCTTTTGGATTCATCATTCATCGAAGCTAATATTAAAATGGGTCATCCATGTGCGATGATAAATGATAGGATTCCAATTTTGAAGGATCACTTATAGTTCATTTGCATCCGTTATAATAGTACTCTCTTGTTCGTTTACTATTATAACTACTTACATAATTATTATAACTAAACTATTATTTATTAATTATTATTTTAAGTACATAATATTAATAGATGTAACTATGCACGTAATTTGAAATGAATTCATATATGTGACGTTATCTGGGAAAAGGGACCTTGTTGTAGGTTCTAGTTTCCGAGATAATCGCCTTTAAAGCGTCGAAAAAAAATCATTTTTTTCTTTTTTTGCTCCATATTAATAAACAGACTCTAAATTTTGATATAACAAAGACACAGGCTTTAAAAACGATTTTTTATAGGTTAAAATTGAACCTAAAGTTTAGTAAAAAAGGGACCTTATTGTCGGTGCTGCAGCCGAGAGTCGATTGCGGCTTTCTTTCAGTACGGTATCGGGTTAAAAGACTTTGACCAGTGGTCCCCAACCTTTTTTTCATACGGGCCACAAATATCTTTTGGTCTTGGTGTCGCGGGTCGCAACAAAATTTTTTTAGGGTTAGAAAACAACTTTCTTCAAAATTAATGATTTAAAAGTGGAAATTATTTCGCCGGTGGGCGTGAATTTCAAAATAGTTTAACATCACGCGGGCCACAGTGCACAGTGTTGGGGATAGCTGACTTTGACGGTACTAGTCGGCGAGACGCGGTGGCGGCGTGTATCAAAGGATTTGTCGTCTCTTTCTGATTCGTGGCGTCGGTTCTGCCCACTCGCTCACTCGCTGCAAACCCGCCTGTTAATTCGTTTTTTCGTTACTCGTCAGTGCGTCAGTTGGTGCTCGAGCTTGTTTGTTTAGAGTTATAATGAGCCTAGTGAGTATCTACATACTGACTAGTTTAAATTTTATCCAAGAGACTGTAGAAGCCTATACTAAATAGTAAATACCTGTACCATAGAAGTTTGCACGCTATTTGCGATCCTTTACATTTTTTTTCTGTTTATTGCTCATGTGGCAAAGCTATGTTGAAAAGGCTAAGGCTGGGTTTACACGGGTGACTATAGTCGCACGATTTACGCCGCACGGCGAAAATCGACTGTCTAAATGGCAATTCGGCGATAATGGCAAATCGGTCTTAATCGTCTTAACTGGACACTTAATATTATGTGGCCAGTTACGACAATTTACCCTAATTGGTTTATTTAGAGGTTGACCGCCCGTTGATTTATTATAAAATATTGTATAAATAGAGAGACAAATTATAATTCGTTGTTACAACTACGAAATTAGTAGTATTTTTGTATCTTCTTTTAACTTTATTACTAAAAATGTAACGACCGACATTAAGGTCCCTTTTAATATATTTTATGATAACTAAGAGAAATTGCATGTTTTGGTACACGTCTTGTTACTAAAGGATAATTAAAGTTATTTTAAAAATAAGAACCTCAATGTTAATCAAAATTTATATTCATTTTTATGTGATATCACTAAATTTTTAATCACCGACAATAAGGTCCCTTTCACTTCACTAAACTTTAACTTGAATTTTAAGACTGAAAAAAGTTACCTTTTTAATAGAATTTTATCTCTCATTTGACTATTTTTAAGCATAGTAAATATATATTTTTGTTGATTTTGACTGATTAATAAGATTAGTGAAGACCATGTTTCATTTGTTCAAATCTTTTTTTATATAATAAACAATGTCGTTTAATATTGAAGTCGTTATTATTTAGTAAAAACTTACCCGTTTTATATTATTCTTTCATAAAATACTATAGAAAACATACTATAAATGAAATATTTAGTAAAAACCATCTTGGGCATTTTCATTACATCATGCACTTTGGCGTGGTAAAAAACGGGAATAAGGCTATAAAATTATATAATTGAAGTTAAAATCTAAAAGACCATATAATGTACTTCTCAAAAAACATAATATGTATGTAACTTCCCACAATAACATACTTTTTTTGGGTTTTGAAGTTTGAATGCGATTTTCTCAATATCACCTTTTACGACTTTCGAGTTTCAACAGTTTTTTAAAAAATATTTGCCAGGCCTACACGCATGTTATTTACATAGTTCGATAGCTTATTAAATGTAGATTATGGGGATGCTAATAACTCAATACCGACAATAAGGTCCCTTCACGCTGATAACGTCACATATTATGTAATTATAAGACCAAGTTAATGTTATTTGTCACTAGATGGCGCTTGTACCTATAGTTCTTAAATAACAAAACAATTCTCACGATATGAATGAAAACATAACTATCTAAGTCTATGGACCTGTAAAAACAAGATAGGACTGAATGCAAATTTGCGTTAAAGGTCTCGAAAAATGTTGATAGAGCTAGAGACTCTCCTATTGTTTTTCAGAATTTCTCTCCCTATTTGATAAATGATAATAGTTAATAATCGTACTCTATTAAAATATGACTTGTAGACTACAGCTCACACTGTCGTCAGGACAAGTTGTTTGCTCTCATAACTAATCGGTATTTTCTTTTTCGTTGAGGCCAAGAATTAAACTATAATGGAAGTCGCTACTTAAAAATATTATTTTGCTTTATAACGCTCATACACAAAAACGAAATCTTTTGTTCTCAAAAGCGTTCCGCTTTTCGTGCATTGTAGTGTACTAAAGAGTGCAGTGAAAGTAAAAGATTTAAGGCTAAACGAGTAATCAACACACTTTCTTTCGTAATTGGATTGCTATTGCTATGCACATTTATGTAACCGATGAGAAACTTTTGCAATGCAACTAGTAATATTCAGCTCAGTGAATGATGCCTGAAGAAAACGTTAAAGAACATACTTAGTCTAGAAATCTAGAGCAAAGAGACTATATACCAGGGTTGGAAAACCTTTGGCACGTCACTCAACATTTTAGATACATCATACACCACTATTTTCCAAAATTTTAATTTACAAAATTGAAGACGTGAGTGGATTTATGTTATAAAATGTTATAGCTCAGTAGTTAGATTTTTTTAAAATTAATTATAGTCAGAATTTTTTTTGCACCGGTGTTTAGAGAAGGTCACAAATAGCTTAAATTCAAAAACTCGACCAAATCCGAGGTGTGCTTTAGCCGCCATATTGGTTTGAAGACCCAATCTTTTATATTTTTTTAGCTATATCTCCTTTAATTTTTTATTTTTTTAAGAAAATGATTAGGATCAAATTTGTCGCAAATTTGATTTTCTACAACTTCAGTCCTTATGATTTTTATTGTAAAATCAATAGTTACGGAAATAAAGTAAACTGCAAAAAACAAGTCAAAGTATAATTTCAACCTGTATCGCGATTATTGTCAAATACAGAAAAAAAAAATACAGAAATAAACTTGTAGCTCATTAAATTAACCACATTTAAAATTAAGACTTCGCTGTCTGTCCGTCTGTCTGTCTCCAGGCTTCAAGAACGGTGATAGGTAGAGACTTGAAATTTTCAGATATTTGTGTATTTTGTTTCCCTATATAACAACAAATACTAAAAACATACTATATTTAATATTTGATGGGGCTCCCATATAACAAACAGGCTTTTAGTGGCCTTTTTTGCTCTTTATCAAAAATATCAGCACTAAGACAATTAAAATATGCATAAAATATTTAATTGTATTTGTACTTTAAAGTAATATTTTAGTCCATAATTGTTGTCACGGTGTGTCGGGGGACAGCCAAGTAAACTACGACAACATCGACTTTTGCATTTTGTATCGCCATAATAGTCGCTGATTGTCTCGCTTCAGTTCGCTGTGAACTGACCTTAAAACTATAATGTTATGTGAAATCAAACATCTACATTAGCGGTCCCCCGACACACCTTGACAACAATTATGCACTAAAATATTACTTTACACTTAGGAATTATTTAAATTTAAAGTCAGTAAATATTATCTCATTACTTTTTAAAGTTGTTTGGCGGGTTTTTTTTTTTTTTATTTCTTAATTTAATTTAATTTTATGCTTTTTAAACTTGTATTGGTTATAGTGCAGAATTATTCCTATCATATCGCAATGAATACGATCTATAAATATCCTCTTGGATGAGGCCGTCAATATGAACCCAAACATGAAACCTCCACCCTGGGTTCATACGGAGCTCGGCTCCTATAGAATCCAGGTGATGCTGCAGCAGCAGCATGCAAATATTTACTGTTTATCTACGTCTTACTGGTTGTCGCAATTAAAATGAGCCCAAACACGAAACCTCTGCTCTAAGTTGGTGAGGAGTTGGGTATCCTATTGATTACCAGGTGATGCTGCAGCACCAGGTCAACTTTCCATTAATGTGTATATATTCATAAGTGTCACGGACCAAAATGCAAAATATAAAACCCATCAAACGACTGCAAGTTGCTAATCGGCCTATCACGAACCAGATAAACCGTGATATTTCAGCAATGAGGAGGCTGATGATGATGAACTATAGCTAAGAACACTCGATCATGTTAGCTTTCAAACAAAAAAAATTTGATCAAAATTGGTCCACCCGTTTGGACAGACAGACAGACACGTCAAACTTATAACACCCCTCTTTTTGGTCGAGGGTTAAAAATTAAAATAAAATAAATATTTAGGGGGGGCTCCCATACAAAAACCATAAATTTTTGTCTATCTTTGCCTTATAATGGTAAGGAACCCTTCATGAGCGAGTCCGATTCGCACTTTTTAATAATGATGGCCAATTTTTAATAATGATTCAGGTGTAGGTTGTGTCGTAATTGTTATAGGGTCTAATTCATGATCAGAAATATTCAGTTTTATCCAGTCGCTTGGGTCCCCGTACATTTACCATAGGTGTACGAGCTTAAATATTGATTTCTAAAAAAAGTCACAAGGATCAAATTTGTAGGAAATTTAATGATCACCTACAACTTTGTTTCTACAATTATTTTCGCTAAATTCGATAATAATTAACATACAAGCGAAATTATACTTTGACTTGTTTTTTGCATTTATCTCCGTAAATATTGATTTTACAATGACAATTATAAGAACTCAAAATGTAGAAAATTAAATTTACAACAAATTTAGTTCAATCTTATCATTTTCGTAAAAAAATTAAAAATAAAGGAGATAATAATTACGTCTAAAAAAAGATTTGATCTTCAAACCAATATGGTGGCTAACGCACCATTCGGATTTGGTCGAGTTTTTGAATTTAAGCTATTCATGACCCCCCCTAAACATAGGTGCAAAAAAAAATTCTGACTTTAATTAATTTCAGATTCCTATACAAGGCTGAACTAACTCTACTGGGCTATTAGTAATCTAGTTCAGATTACTAACATTTTATAACATAAGGACAATTACTCATTTTTCCCCTTATAATTTGAACAAATCTCTATTTAATATCGGAATCACGGAGAAAAATAATTTTATTTCATGGGACGTCTGTGACCTCACATTTCTTTCGAAAAATGGCACTTTGAACGAAAAGGTTCTACATCTACCATATGCTACAGACTCAACTCAAAGTCGCGATGCATTTCGAAGATTGAGTCACCGAAAAAGGTTGACGTCATACTCGCAGGGTTAATGTTCAGAACTGACGACAGTAAAACGACAGCGGATTGGCCTAATTATAAGCCGGTAACTGGAGCAGCGAGTGCACAACAACTTTAGGCTTCCATCAGTTACTTTCCTATGCTAATTAACTTGATATAGGCGCAGTGAATATAACAATCAAGTTAAACAGTCAAGTATAAGACATTTTTTTTTATGAAATAAGGGGGCAAACGAGCAAACGGGTCACCTGATGGAAAGCAACTTCCGTCGCCCATGGACACTCGCAGCATCAGAAGAGCTGCAAGTGCGTTGCCGGCCTTTTAAGGGGGAATAGGGTAATAGGGGAGGGTAGGGATGGGAAGGGAAGGGAATAGGGGAGGGTAGGGAAGGGAAGGGAATAGGGGAGGGTAGGGAAGGGAATAGGGTAGGGGATTGGGCCTCCGGTAAACTCACTCACTCGGCGAAACACAGCGCAAGCGCTGTTTCACGCCGGTTTTCTGTGAGAACGTGGTATTTCTCCGGTCGAGCCGGCCCATTCGTGCCGAAGCATGGCTCTCCCACGTATTATATATATGAATTATTACTTCTGACAAATAAATAAACATTACTTTATAGGTGAACAATACGTTTCTCTTAGCGTTTTCAGAATGATACACTTTGATATCTTGTGCAATTATGACCCCAATATAATATTATAGTGTCTTTTGAGAACCTGTGTTTTGTAATTTTAATTGAAAAAAATCGTAAATTTATGATATAAAAGTATGCTTAATACTTTTACAATTGTAACAGTGTATGACATATTATCTATTGTCTACTGGACTGGCTGTAATTTGTAACTTACTTAAAACATAACAGGTCGAATCCTAATTTAATTAGTATGCCTTAATTTTAAGATGTAATTTGATTAACATAAATATTATGTGTTGATATTTAGAATTTGCATTCGAGGTCGTGCATTTTTAAAGAAATATTGGCAAAACAGGAAATTAAATTGTGCCAGCATTAGAATAAAAAGAAGATTTCTGCTCTCTATAAACGTCATACCTTTATTTTTAAATAACTTTAGGTAACCACTTAAAATCCGAGAAAACAAGAGAAGTTGTAATGCTAGTATTTGTATTAGTTACCTCACTCTTATTAGTTTCATAAGAATTATCTCAGAAAATACTATTACACGCTGAGATGATGGTTTCTGGAGAAAATATTAAAAATGTACGCGTCTCACTTGTATTACCGACCTACTATGTCTCGTAAGGTATTAATTTGAGATGTGCCGACTAGTCGGTAAAGCCGACTATCCAGCCACTTTTGTAGTTGGCGACTAGTCGGCAAAAAGCGCCGACTATCCGGCTTATTACTTTTTTAATTTTTGCTATGATTATTGAAATTACATTATAGAAAAACCTTGAATATTTATAATGTGTTCATATTACAACTTCATAAGTCTTACACATTTTAAAATTAAATGAAGAGTTTCTGAGATTACTTAGGTACTAGTAAAGAAACATTTTTTTAATATAGTTTTTAACAACAAATTAGGTATACAATATTATTAGATCAAGATTGCATATATATGAAATATTTCCTCAAAACCATTAATTATTGTATGATAAAAAAGTAACGTACGCAAAGTAAACATAACACGATCCGATACCTTCGCAGGCGGCGTGCCGCGTGTGTGACTTACCCGCGAATCAGCAGTAAAAAAAGTGTTACAGAAACTGTCGAAACCATGATCGGCTTGGCCGATTAGTCGGCTTCCTTGCAGCCGACTAATCGGCTAGTCGGCTAGTCGGCCAATGTCATGATCGGCACATCTCTTGATTGTTACATTCTAGCTCATGATAAACGAGCTATTCCTCATTAGTCATTAGATAGTCTTGAGATGTCATATTTCATAAGATTTTGTTTAACTACCTAACTAGTTCTACAGTTTACGTAAATCCGACCGAAACCGACTTAAAAACCGAACCGCCAATTATCGCGACTTAAAGAATCTCCATTATAATCAAAATCGGTTTGGCGTTATAAACCTGAACAGGTGACAGACATACAGAACCTTTTTTCCATTTTCGCATAATTTTATATTAGTATGGATTTCACAATATTTACTTACGTTCGTGTTTACTTTGCGTTGCGTAAGGGTAGTTCCATTAAGTCGTGATACGATGATATCTCGGGAAAATCGTCGGACATCCTCGAATTTTACACGCACTTGGGTCGATTTCGACATTTACTGAGGCCACCCGACCATTAACATTTTGAAAAGGAGTCTTGACTTCGTTGTTAAGCAGTATGATGAGTACAAAACTATATGTAGACTGATGCTATTTTCGGTAAGTATAAAGAAAAAAATTGTATTTCAACTAATCTGTTAGATCAATTCAATGAAATTTTAGTTACCTACAGTAGTTGGAAGAACCTCTTCAAACTACGTAGTTTTTTCTAGATGTAGATGTTTTGATAATGTGAAACCATTTGACTACGCGTTCTCGTGGCAAGTAGGTGAAGATACCGTTAGCCGCGCTCAGACCGCTTCTAAAGTTTGTCTTTCGCTCTCACGGCGAGGCGCGAACCGATTTTTCTTGTTTAAGTAATAAAATTAAAGCATTTTCTGTTAAATATGCTTTGTAGCCTATCCCAAGTTTTGAAATTCCAGAGAACGGGGAGTAAAGGTGTGAGAACGAGGCCACACTGCGTCAGTGTATGTCGTCGGAACGTATTAAACGCATAGTTATATATATATATATATATATATATATATATATACATGGGAGAGCCATGCTTCGGCACTAATGGGCCGGCTCGGCCGGAGAAATACCACGTTCTCACAGAAAACCGGCGTGAAACAGCGCTTGCGCTGTGTTTCGCCGAGTGAGTGAGTTTACCGGAGGCCCAATCCCCTACCCTATTCCCTTCCCTACCTTCCCCTATTCCCTTCCCTTCCCATCCCTACCCTCCCCTATTACTCTATTCCCTCTTAAAAGGCCGGCAACGCACTTGCAGTTCTTCTGATGCTGCGAGTGTCCATGGGCGACGGAAGTTGCTTTCCATCAGGTGACCCGTTTGCTCGTTTGTCCCCTTATTTCATAAAAAAAAAAATAGTATGCCACATAGATCCGTACTCCGTAGCGACGACACAATATAATATCAATACAATACGGTGACACAACGCGTTCTCCACCTGTCCGTCATGACTCATGCCGTCAAGACGACGAGTCTGACAGTGCAATGCATCAATGTGGTATACTTAATATCATAAAATGTGTATGGAAAACGCAACGCAATGGAGCAATGTGGCTTCGATCTTTGCAAAAGACTGCAAGAAACTTCTCGCGGCGTCTGTCAACGAGGAAGTAATAACTACACCGGCTGCCGCGACCATTACCCGGCGTAACGGCGCCCGATACC
This sequence comes from Cyaniris semiargus, assembly GCA_905187585.1. NCBI lineage: Eukaryota > Metazoa > Arthropoda > Insecta > Lepidoptera > Lycaenidae > Cyaniris > Cyaniris semiargus. The sequence continues at coordinate 5,068,264 of LR994554.1, read as the reverse complement.
ATCTCTATCGCGGATACACCGCACCAGAGGTGTAGCTTATCGAGATAGTACACACATACATGTGCCTCTACATCCTCTACAGTCTACATCGACAAGTTCGAACGGTTCTTTTGGTAGAAAATATAAGAATTCTAATTTTCACAATGTATTTATTAGTTATTCAAGAGTATTTGGTTAAAAGTTGAAAATTTTTTGTTAAAAGATTATTCTGAAGTCATTACTTCGACGCACGTCTTTTGTAAAAGACATAAAACATATTTACAACAATTCAATTAAGTTCAGTCTAACTCAACTAGTAAACTCTAGTTTCTTGAAAAGCTTGAAGTTCAAACTTCTAAACAGTATGTAAAAGCTTTTTCGAGTAGCTATACATCAAATGTCTCGTAGACCTGTCACGGTTGTGGATGCTCCATATTGAAGAAAAATTTGTAATGCAGCGCCTTCACGTTGGCACGAGATGGAGCAACCATAAGCAAGATAAATATTACGAACATGTAGAGAGGGTATATTCATCTATGATTGCCCATAGTCGACGTCGATTACGCGTGCTATAGACAGCTTTGCAATCATGGTGACAATGATGGATATTATCCATCATGTTTGGATCATGTGGAGGAAGGACTCATAATATGTTACTAGACGACGTCCGCAACTCCGTTGCCCCAAAATTCTTTTATCGCGCGGTAACTGTACATTCTTCTGGGATAAAAAGTATTCTATGTCCTTTCCCAGGACCCAAAATATCTCGATACCTAATTTCAGCACAATCGGTTTAGCGGTTTGGGCATGAAGATGTAGCAGACAGACAGACGGACACACTTTCGCATTTATAATATTAAGTATAATATTTATAAGTATAGTATTAATGTAAAAGTGTGGTATCTATATATATAGTTCAATCCACGAAGACGCGCCCCACCAATTTTTTGGGTGAGGGGATCGCGGGGTACGGGGAGTTTCACCCGAGCGTCAGTCGCGAACCGTCAGCGGTTCGATGTGCACGAGTAGTACAGTCTATGAAAAATCCAGACTTGAAACGAAAGTATAAACGATACTATAAACAATTAGGAGGAATAGTGGGGCGCGTCTTCGTGGATTGCACTATCTATACCCAGACACCTCTTCCAGCAATACCTAATTGCATACTGCAAGCTCGTTTCTTAACGCTGAGCATTGCATCGGTAATAATATGTAGCGCTTTCCTATAAAGGAGATAAGATCGCGAGAAAAACCATCAAGTGGAGTCCCCTTTCAGAGTTTATCGCGACCGTATCGCGAGTTGCGTATGTGAACGGGTTTACGAACTCAGACAATGCTCGCAGTGTCTACACGTTTTTAATATGCTCTGATTTACTTAGCGTGGGACTGGGACGATTTAACTGGAGCTACAGAAAAACTAAGACATACAGTTACAATATCACTCATTATTGACATGTTTCTAATGCAATGTGTGCAATTCTTTTCTATTGTGTGAAAGTATTCGGTGTCGTGTCTAATTCTTTTTCTTTTAACTTCTGTCTCTTCAGAATAGCATTGAAACATTCCATACAAGCTAATTTTTTAACCTACTTAGAAGTAAATTCAAGCACTGTCGCTACAAGTACTAAGCTACTAACCATAATAATAATATAATATTTAGCAAGTTCCAGTCAAGAAATTTCCGTAAAGCCCAAAGCTCCTTGCATAGACTTCTATTATTATTGTTCTATATACAGTATTAAACCTAATAAGGTTTTTAATGAGTAATATGAACCACATTTCGTATGTTTACGAAATGTGGTTCATATTACTCATGTTATTTCCCATTTTCGTGAGGTGTGCTGTATTACCAGTATTAGTGGCGTAATTTAAGAATATCTATACATAATTAACGGACGTTCACTTGACTATTCATTACTAGCAATTAATTCCCGCGGGTTGCGCTCTGCGGCGCTGAGATCGACCTCGTGGGAAATTAAACTGCGCGGCCCGTCTTCTGCCGCCTCCGTCTCTCGCCTCGCCTCGCCTCGCCTCACCTCGCCCCGCGAAGGAGGGGGCACCTTCTCGACTCACATATGAACACTTTCTCCTATGAATTTCCCTATTTTTCTACGTGCACTTTGCGAGAATGCGCAATTTGTACCCTGCACAAAGATACTTTGTTCGGTAAGAAGGAGCACCGTCCGCCCACCGAATTAATTACCTGTCGCGAGCTGTGTAGTGTGTATTCTTTGTGCGTCGTGCGGACTATTTAATAATAAAGAGGGTATTGAAATTAGCCCGCGGCTCACCCGGCCGACGGCCCGCGCGAGTGCCTCATTAAAAATGAAACAGTAATCACTACGAGCCTCGTAAAGTCCTCCCCGCTTACGTATCAAATAAATAGTTGTAACCACCGCTGGGCACATTTGTAAATTACTGTGTCTCATGTATTTTAGACGCCTCGTTAATTAGTTATTGTAACGTGAAAAGGCAAATAATAAGCAGCGAAGTACCCGATGTTGTAACATTTAGGTTTCTTTCCTAAGATTTTATAAGCCGCTGTTTCTACGGCGACCGTAACGGAACTCGCGAGTTACGGAGGCAAGTGTCGCAACGAACCAAAGAATTACCGTGAATCAGATCGGATCCGCTCAGGCGCGCCCGATTGCGGACACGCCTGGCGGCCCGCAGAGAAATTCAACTGTAAGACCAGTAGAAACACCGCTGCCGCACGAAAGGTCTTGCGATACTAATTGTATCGCTATTACAGCTACGAAACGACAAGATAGATGGGTCTTGCAACTGAATATATAGCTTGGAAGTGATAAAAATTGGACACATCAGTGGCGATCGCTGGCTTTTATCAGAGAGAAATCTGAGCCATATCTAATAGGTATTTTTAAACGCTAAGGTAAGCGAAGCTGATAGAAATTGAGGTATTGGAATCTCGGGGCCTGATTACGATTTGATTACAGGGCTTACCGAGTAGAGTGGCGAGACAATGCTCGCTACTCTACTCGGCCTCGGTCAAGCACTCAGTATGTTTATTGTGATGTGGATGAGCTTGGCACTGTCTGGCTACTAGATACTCGGTAGGTGGAATCAGGCCCTCATGTCTCTCATACCATGTTACTCTTGTTGTTCCATCTGTTTTTATGCTAACAATTTCTAATCGAAAACGTTTATTATGATATGATTAATGTGCGCACTTAAAAGCTCCACGCTGTCGAGGGGCGGTTGCGACGCGTCGGGCGAACTCAAATCGTGTCACAGCCGACACTCGAGCGCGGTTGCGAAATGTTGACCGGGCATTGACAGTGCTATATCAAAGTCTATCGCTCACGGCCTACTCGATACAGCGATCGGCGGTGAAATGTGTCGTGAGTGATGTCGTCGGGAGCTGACGGGAGATGCGAGGTAATTTGTTCGCGCCCCGTCGGATATGAGCGTCGTCTTATTGCCGCCGCCGCCGCCCGCGCCGCGCCCTCGCCCGCTAACTAACGCTTATTAAACTCCGACAGCGCTCCCGCTGATCACTTCAGCGTCTTGTTAGCTCTCTAAACTTATATTAATCGTTCGCTCGGCTTTCTTGTCATGGTTATTTGTTTCACTTTCCTATCTAGATAGCTCGCTAAAGTGGCTTCGTCGGTAGGTTTGTTGTTGTTACTGTCGACGTGCGTTATGTGTTCACCGTTATGTTCATGTTACGTTGTTCATCGTATTTCAGAATACCACATTACTTTGTTGGTTGCTCTAGGCTTTTTAAATGGCTCTATCTCCCTCTACTTCTAAATGACGTACCCATTAAAGCACTTTCACATTATTTTTTATGCTAATTGTGGATTTATGAAATAATTGCTTCTGCATGCAAAAAACATAAAAATACTTTTTGAAGATGAGAAAGTTAAAAACGCAGACGCATTACATTAAATCTACTAGTACCTACTTTTAGATATAAACAGAATTTTGCAAGTAGAACAATGTTTTGCTGACTTGTAACATTTACGACGAAAACATCAGTGCATGCGTCAGTAAAACATTTTTCGTAGCACACGCGTCGTCAGCAAAAATTGACCATAACAATCAGTATACTGCAAAATCATGAATCATGATCCAAGTATAATTATTGAATGTTTAAGTTATTAATTATTGAATTCTTATTTTGATTTATCCATACATACATGTTATAGCAATGTAGCTAGTAGCTACCGTTTATTTATTTTATAATAATTCATTCTGTTCCGACTTCAAAGCTAATTAAAAGTATGAAGTAATATGAAATACTCTATTTTCTTTATTGCTGTAGATTATACGATAGTGGTGATTAATTTGACTTCCGTTATCGTGTAGTTATGATTCCCTCAAAACGTATCATCTCCAACAAAACGTGATAACTCTCTCCGCTTTTTAATTTCACAGTTGTGAGTAAAGATAGTCATGTTGTAAATTGTAGAGACGAGTGGCAACAGTGTCTGAGTTGCGGAGTTTTGTAGTCTGCACTAGGTAGTAACTAGTAGCTAGAGTCGAGCTGCGTGATTCAACACGCGACAGAGGAAGTGATCCGAATGCTTCAGACTGTCACGCAACTACCCCGCTTTCTATTGTAGTTTTACTTGATCTTGAAAGTATAGTTTTAATAAAATTGTGATCTTGCACTTTCAATGATACAATCTTGTATAAATACATATTATATTATGATCTATTTTTGGCAACAGCTGCAAGCATGTTGCTAGGAAAAAGTGAAGTATGTATTTCTTATTCCTAGGAAATCGCGTGTTTTTGCGTTATGTTCCTTCTTTCTTCGAATCCTGATATCAGAGCAAAGCTCGGTACTGTACTGTAATGTTATAAGTTTATCCATGCTCTATACTCTACAATCTACAGCTTAATTTTTTCAGTGCAATATTTTTTCTTCAGCCTATTATTTTTTGTTTTTAAAATAACCCTATGCCAGGATTAACGTTGATAGCGAAATATCTAGCCGGAACAATACGCACAATGGTGATACTCGTATTGTTTGTTAACTCTGTGTTTTGCTATGCTGTGTCGCCTCACCGCCGGCGTTCATGAGAAATTACAGCGCTCTGTCGTGGTCTGAGGCTTGATTAAATTTCAGACCACATAGCGATTTAGGGTATATTGATAAACGATAGAAACTTTGATACTCTAACTTCTAAGAAAATGTTACTAAACCGTTATTACTATAGTACCGCAAGGTGTTATTGTTGATATCTGAAGCAACAGTAATCGTAGATCTGGAAAAATTGCATTAATTTTCCACTTTTTAGACGAGGAAAATGCCCAAGCGATGTTAATGGAGATAACTTCCACCTGATATTTTCACCTTGGACGAGATTATAAATATGGTAATGAACCTGCTGTTGCCTTCGTGTTTGCCATAAACGTCACCGTTGGATTTAGCGTTTACCGCCAGCATCCGCGGCGACTCGAGGATACCTTCTGTCACCATGGGCATATTGCGGCTTATGACAAAACCCAGGATTACTGGACTCACCCATGTCAAATTCGTGATTAAGATAGATTACCTCGCCTATAATATATTTGCAGGAAGGGGGACCGAAAACGCTAAAATAAATAGCGAATTTACTCGAAACGATTGCCTATTGTAAATGAGCAAATAGTAGTTTGTTAATAGAATTAGGGGCAGCCGGCTTCAAAATACAATGGAGCACGTAAAACGTTTCGCTTTTACCACTCGAGCGCTTTGTTGTAGCCTAAGAGCGATGGTGTTTAGGGCAAAATATCGCGACTTCTGAGAGCTGAAGGTGAAAGGGGTACATAATACGTATACGATCACCCCCGGTTGACATTTCTACTTCGGGGCCGCTATTGTCTTTCGGTCCCTTCGTGGAAAATATGAATCTTCCCCAGTCGCGGGTCATTACCGGTGACATTTGAAGTTTACCGTGGTATTTTAAAAATGCGAGGACAATTTTCGCAAATCGTCAAATTAACTGCTCCAGCGTTAAAATAAGTCGCTCATTTACTCGGATAATCCGGTGAGTAAATATGTACGCAGTAGCGCAACGGTAGCGCCAACACCGAATTAAGGCAGGGGCACGATGGCACTAATTCTGTTGTGGCTTCAGATCAGCGGCGCCTAATTAGCTCAGCGTTTGCGTCGGTCTAAAAGGCAGACGGTCAAAGGATTCGCCGCTCATTACGTGCCGTGCCAGCCTGCCGCCCGCGACGAGCCGGTATTGTCGCCGACCGCTTTGAAAAATATCTCCCCCCTGCAGTCGGCGAAATGGATTACATTTAGAGCGAAAATTAAACTAAACGCGATCCAATAGTCGGGGTATTCGGAACATCGCGAAGTCAGTCACGGAATAGACTTCGGCGGGCAGTCGTATGCGATGTTCGCGGAAAGGCACGATAAGATCGCGTGAGAGGTGGGCACACGGACGTAGGCACGCTCTGCTGCGCCGCCCCACGACGATGAACCCACTTGGATAATTCGTCACGCTGCGTTAATGGTCGCCGAGCACGCTACCACCACTCGACTTTCGGTGTCTGCTAGCGGACGGTACATACAGATAGTTTCACGAAATCTTCGACTTAGATAAGAACTGTTGTTGGCCAGCTTATATGAGGTTTTCATGCGAGAATTTTTATATACCTAGGTCTGGATGGATACATCATACAGCACACCTCGTAGCACATCTATGCGATACATTATTTGAACGTGCGCATGGATAGTCTGTTTGAAGATTTGTTTGCAGTAAATAAGGCTTAGGTTAGGTACTTAACGTATTTGCAACGTGCGATGTAAAATAAACCGCACAGACACTAATGGAATTAGATATTTAACGAGTGCTCGGGCTGCTCGGGTTACTGAAAAAAAAAATAGTTTACTCGGTCTGTTATTGTAACAGTATATCATGTGGGCGTGAATCGCGTGGCAGATGGTCGGGGCTCTGATTAAAGTTAATTAACTGAAGCCATTTACAGGCGGGGTCGGGCGCGCCGTGCCCCGCGACCACTACACCCTCGCGTGTCGCCGGTCGCGCTCCACTCTTGACACCACACTCCATACACGGAAATGATGTAGATACTAATGTGTCAGAATATATTACACTTCGTTTGGTAATTGAGCTGCTGCGACTTTTTATTTTGATGCCCTGAAAACACGAGATCCGCCGAACGATTTATTATTTTCACATGGGATAAACGATAAGGAACAAATATGTTGGAACTTAAAGAAAATTTGTAGCGAGCGGGAGAAGTTTCCCTCGTGGAATTGTAGAGGTGGGCCGGCGGGTAGTCCTCGGCGGCGGGGCGATGCGGCCCTATCTGCGGCGCGCGGCGCGGCCGGCGAGATTTATCGCGCGGCCGCACGCAGCTGGCGGCCTGCCCGACGCCCGTAACCCTCGAGCCCCTTTTATCGCCGAGTAAAACATGCCCGCTGTGTTAATTTGTTTGCTATAACACGCCGCGGCTAATGAATCGCCCCGGGCCGACCCGTGTCCGCGACCCCGATCAACTGTTAAACGTACCGCCGTAACGCCGGCAAATAGATCCTAAATTACATCTACTTTATTAGAAATCGAAGGTCTCGTCGGTGCGTAAAAGTGTTTGTAATAAAACACGTTAACGTCTGCGCGATTACCTCGATTTCTACAAATCCGGAGCGATTACTGCTCCGAGCCGTCGGCGTCGGTGTATCCGCAGCGAGCGCACGCACGGTATAATGTGCTAGAGTTGGGCCGGTTATCTAGTGAATATGTGGAGCGCACTGATTTAGCGCGTATGAATCAGTCGCTCAGGTGAGATCGCATTCCGCGCGCCCGCCCTACCTGCCGCCCGAAATATCCGCCCGCCCGCCCTCACACAATCACACGTGCCCACTGTTTATTTTAGAACGTGCGTTTTCTGTGAATACTCACTATTACAAGTTTTCAAATAACGCTTAAATTGATACGTTTTGCATACAAATACATACCGAAAATAGTTTTTTTAAAAGGAATTACCTACTAATTAGTTAATTGGTATTAAATAATTAAATTACTAATTAAGTCATCAATAATAATGATTTGTTAGAAGATTTTCACTTTCTGCAATCGTTTTATTAATTTTCGACTCAGGAGTTCATATTTATTTATCACCTTCGTTAAAAGTGTGCTTATTTCGGCGTAAACGTTTCTTCGTATTGTTTGGTTCACCACTTAATTAGGTACAGCTCGTAAAACTGTCTTACTCATCTTATATTTACCGCGTTTGCCCTTTTTATTATGCGATTACTGGGGCCGCGCGGTTTGCGCTCGCCGTGGAGCGAGGGGAGCCGTTTCATTTGTTTCTTTAGAGATTACAACGTTTTCGCCGAATGCTAAATTTTCCTTATTGCTCGGCCAATTTATGAAAGAACCATTAATTCGGCGCAATACCCGGTGCAATCCAATTTATAATATGTTTAACATGTTTTCATAATTAATGATCCCACCGATCGCCGATCGCGACAGCCGGAGCTTATCGGGCGGGCCCGGGGGAGATATTTGTCGCGGCGCGCGGTTCACGCAAAGATAACCCCAAATTTTACAGCGCCGGCTGCCGTTGCAGGCCTAATGGTTTTACTTTGTATGTTACCTGGGCGCATTCTAGTAGCTAGGCGTGAACGCGATACATATTTGATGTGGGATGGTGTCTCGTGGCCGGCGTGGCGGCGCAATTAGCAGGCCACTCGACGCGCTGTCCGGCGACCCCGCACCACCCACTTGTGCAAATTAAAACGCTCCACTCCACGGCAGATCGCGCTCTCCAACACCGCCGATTCGTTAATCGAATGAATCATTTTACATTTTTTTAACAATCGCGCTTCCCGTTTAATATGTCAAAACACTGCAGTCGCCTCTTTTAATTGAGTTAATTGGTCGCAAACCCGCAACGGGATTTTGTGTTTCTTTGATGGGTAATGTTGGTCGCTTTTGTGTTTCGTATCTTTCTTGTTCGTATTGTCTAATCGAGGTTCGAACATGATTGTGCATTAGGCTTTTAAAAAAAATTTAGGAAATATTTAAGCTTGTATTAAAAGAAATATGACTGCAGAACAACACAATACATCTTATTACTAAATATCAAGGGCATGTAGCTCCATATACAATGTTTCGGAGCGTCCATTTTAAAGCAGGCATTCGATTTATACGGTTGAGAATTTGGAAGGAAATGTTGTTTGAAAGTTGGTGAAGTAAAAGATTTGTGGGCCTCGTCCCGGGCTCGGCGGAGTGCAGTCCCGCGGGTGCGCCTCCTCGTAATTGAGAGCGTCTGCAGAGCGATAATTGTGGCCGAGCACCGAGCCTCGAGCCTCGAGCCCCGAGCCCCGAGCCCCGAGCCCCGAGCGCGAGCACACGCCACCGCCTCGCGTAAATCATGCCCGTTTCTCTCCATTACCTCGTAATGCCGAATTGACTCGCGAGGATTTCCCGGCTCCTGGGCTTTTCCCTTAGTCTTACCTTCATATTTTCTATGATATATTGAGCGCTTAATAGGTGCTCGTCGTATTAGCGTTCAATTAATGATACGCTCACGAGTTTCTGTCGACTTTAGCACCTCGTTTGTGACGTATACGAATGTTGTGCTATGCGCGACGCCAATTCATAAAAAATGTGAATGTCGATGACTTTTATTGTTTTGCCCCTCGTCGCGGCGATGCGGTGAAGACATGCTATCCTTCTTCGAATGGATTTCTGTGTTCCATTAGACACTTTTTATATGCGATAAGACGATCGCGTGACTGGGTCGACCCGTGTATAAATAAGACCCGGTGGATGCCTTAATTAACCCTTCGATCGCGGATTCTTGGAAATGCTATTGTATTCTATTGTTGTCGCGACCACCGGTGCCCGTATGGGGCTTGATGAGTTAAGCGACACTGTAAAGATAAAAAATCTAAACAGAATAAACTTTTGTCCCACTAAAGAGATTCATAGATCCACTTTTCGGGAACGCTTATCGATCTTGAATTAATTAATGTAATGAATCACCTGAAAACTCCCTGGAACTACATCAGATAAGACGACTGTGTGAGTACTTCCACGCTTCGTTTTTACGGTTCGAGTTGGTTCGGAACTGACCGGTGCTGGTTACGTGGGGGGTAGTTTACACAACGTTGCATTAAAGACGTTATGCAACTGCGTCGACATTCAAGTTTTTAATAAACTGTTGTATTCAATAAGGACCTAATCCACATTTCATAGAAGTGGAGCGGCACACGCCGTTGTACCAGAATGTTGCTGGTACAACGGACATTATCGGGCGTGACGTAAGGCCGAGGGCGGTGCCGACGTAGAGGCATGTAGATCGCGAAATTGATTGTGCGCTATCTGATGGGGCACACGGTTCCTCGGCTGGCGTTTAAAACGGGCGTCGGACACGCCGCACGCGAGCCCGCCAGCGGGAGATGGCAGCCCCCACATTCCCCGGACCCCGCGGTAATTACCGGCCGCGCGGCGACGTCTCCGGCGAGCACGCCCGGTAATTACGCCGGCACACCTAATGCCTGTCTTGTCTGTTCGCCGGGAATTAAAACAACTTCGACACAGTTGTTTGCTCGTGTGCGCCCCGTGCCCGACCCTGCTAGGGGGCTGCCCGCCCGACTCCGATACATAACATCCACCAGGTATACGCCTATGTAGTCTAGACGGCTAAAGGTTTAATTTGATTTATTACGCTAATGTGCTTAGGTCTATTCATGCGAACGAAGCCTATCCTGTTACAACTATGTGTGTTTGTGGCATAACAAAATCACACTGATTCCACATATTTATTATTTAATCTATCATGTTACACGAATGTTCCGATGTCAACGAACACAGCATACTTTAGACTTGGCTCTGACGCAGTTGCTACAAACACGAAATCTTCAATCAAAGTACAGTTAGATGTAATTAAGTAGGTACGGGTGTTTCGTTTGTTAAACATTTACATTTTATATTATGAGGTCATTAACTCTACACTCTATAGTGTTTATTAATTCAATTGTTATTACTACATGCGTGTGAAGATTTGAAGAATCATACATTAGACAACAGTATATGTGGTGGACAATAGTATAGGTGGTATGGTATGTATTGTATGTAATACCTAGTGTGCTCTATGGCCTATGCCAGGGGTCACCAATTAGTTTCGCTCGGGGTCCACATTAAGAAATGAAATGACCATCGCGGTCAACACTTTAAAAAAATATATTAAACCAAGTTAATTACGGAATTTACAAAGGTATTTATTTACTGTATATCAATAACAAAAGTGACAATTTTTGTAGAGCAAATTATCTCTAAAGTTTGGAGTGAAATTGGTCCAAGCTATTGATATTTAATCCTGGAGATGTTAATCGGTAAGTCGAGACCGAAATTTATTTTTAACGAAGTTCATCTCAGAAAATGCTTGGTCCGCACACAAGGGGTCGGCGGTCCGGATGCGGACCGCGGTCCGCCATTTGGTGACCCCTGGCCTATGCCAATTGCAAGTCCAACATGGATTAAGATTTTGTAGTAGAATTCATAGTAGGAGGTTCCTAATTGTAATTTTAACCTCCATTTAAAGTATATTGAATAGAATCTCTAAATGAAAAACTAATAAACATTAGCTCCTGAAGAATTAATTTAATATAATATCTTAAAGTTAAAACTAATCTCTACATAAAACGTGCTTTTGATAAGATTCTTTTTAAAACAAAATAATGAGAAAGTGGGAACATGAGAAAAAGAAACAATACGTTTTCTTCACGGAACGACTAATACAAGGCACGATGAAAGACATTCTGAAATACGCAGAATAATATTTTTGTTTGTCGAAGTGATAAAGTTTCGCATAACATCGGTAATGGTCGTTATAATGGGTCGGAAATATGAATAGCGGTCGCCCCGTAGCACCCGTAATTTGATTGGAGGCGGCCGGCTCGAGCGCGCCGGAGCGCCGGATCCGACTTGCGCTAATTGGCCGAGCAATACAGAAACAATGACAAAAGTCTAAACTTCGGACCGTCTCGCCCTCTCGCCGCACCCCCTCGTCCCCTCCCGCCGCATCTCGTTTTTAAATAAAATTCGTTTACGCGACTCGCAGATTGTTATACGGCCAAAGAGCGTCCTTCGTCGCGACTCGCGAAAGAGGGATAAACTTAATTATTTTCCTATTTAAACTGAAGCCTTGCGACAATTACAAAAGTTGCAAAAATCTTAGGTGTTTTCAATGAGGGCGAGTCGACGAGTATTATGTCGCTCGACTTTAATACACAGAGCAGAGTTGGGGGATAATTAAGGCCATTACGCGGCAGATCGACGGCCGGATAGCGCAGGTGGAGCCGGGGCGGTGCCGCATTGGTAATTGATCGCGACGTTTGATGGACGTGCACCAACCCCGTATATTGCACCTCGGGGAGCCGCCGTCTGCTTGTACGGCGCTGGCGACTTGCAGGTCCCCGTCGCTCCCCGTGATGAAATATTATCGCTACGAAAGCGTATCTTCGTGTGATGTGTCCCAGTCCGTTTCTGAAAAAGTCACCTGAGCCTGACCGATCACATGTTGTGATTTTGGTTTTCCGAACTACATGAAAATTTTATCTCTATCCGCTTCTTACCTTTCACGTACGCGGATAAATGATTCAGCTACTCTACTGCGACTCGTCGCTGGCTGTAAATTTTACGATTGCATAAAAATGTTGCGCGTTTGTCTTCATATCCGAACAATCTATAAAACATTACGTTGATGGTTATGCATTAAACGATGGAGTCTGGAATATTCTTGAGCCTATTTTTTCATAAATGTTATTAAGAACTTGTGGAAGGTCATAATTTTTTGAACAAACAAGGCGAGCACGTGTATTTTCTACTTTGCGAATATAAATTATGTATCGTTTAATTCATCGCCGCGGTCCATACGCCGCTGAGTGTTGACATTGCGGGGAAAACAAACTCACCTACCCCACCTTAACCTCAGCAAACTACGGCCGCTCTAAACTTTTGAGGTCCTCCTAATAAGGCAAGCAGTTTACGGGTCTCCCTTGTTTATTTTCGGCGTCGTAGCCAGGTGATTTGATGATTTTGACTCGTTTGAACCGAAGCGTTAATTAATTGCCATAACGCAAATTCAATTTGAGCTTACGTAGCGGATATTTGCTGTTAACTTGTAAAACTTTTGTAGTATTTAATTTAATCAAATATTTCAATGAAGTCTCTAAACCAAACAAATGTAGGTAGGTATGTATATTGTACGTATCTATTAGCACGTCTTTTTGGTTAGTGATTGCCCGTGATAAGCTTTACGGGTCTTCTAAGAATAGAAGAGATGCACTTAATATTTCTCTTAAATACCCGACATGTTTGAATAACATTGGTTCCATTAACGATAAAATAAACAGGTTAGTTAATGAGATTATGTGAATCCACACGTGTATATCTCTAGGGAGATACCTGCTATCTGACACAAAATATAATATTAGATATTATTTGTATAGTAGGCGAAGAAATAATAACATATAAAATATCAGTAAAACATCAAACAAACGTATAATTGTGACGCTTGAATTGAGTTTCACTATCGGTTCCAAGTTCCGAGCCAACGAGTGAAACTTAACCGTTTCTCTCCGTGAAAGCCACGTAACTCGTTTAATGAACGTTTATCCCATAATATTACTTATAGCCTATAGGAGAGGATTGATACAGATTGTCAATAATTTGACGATCATAAACGTTTTCATATGGTCTCTACTTTATTGAAATTACACTTACGTGTACTTTTATAGAGCTCGCAGTTCTACTGATGTTATTTTCAGCGCCGAAGACATTACATTTCGGTATAAATAAAACCGTAGCGGGCACCATTCGAAATATTAGAGTCGACGCGAGCCGGGAGTAAGTGATATTGATTATCACGTAAAAGTATACGCGATGTGAAAGATGTTTTTATTGGTGGCGCACGTCGCGAGCGGCGACCGGGCGACATCCTCCCGCGGGACCGCCGGCCGTACTTCCGAACGGTGATATTTATAGGCGCCGCAGAAGCCGCCTTCACCTAATGCTACGTTTTATGGTGAACCCTTATTACGGGCTGCGGCCCCGTCTCGACAGTCCGCACTCCTCACACCTTCGCGTTGTTTCTATAATTCAATATTTTGCTCCCGCACAGCACCCGCAGGATCTCACGTTGAGTACGCGATTAATGTATTCACCGGCTGCCCTTGTTGTGTATTGTGCCCTAGAAATTTTCTTTATAGGTGAGGGCTCCAGCTAGTCTTAAGTCTTCTTTCTTAACATTCAGTGTAGAGAAACACTTACAATTTTAAGTTAACTCAAAATAAAACAAAATTCTAAGATGAAGCATCACCAAGAGAAGCAGCGAGAAAATTCAGATATTGAGTAAAGAATGGTCGTTCAGATTGATCAAGCTATATTTCACGCTTACTTAAATATCTGACGATAAAAAAACAGAAGAAAAACTAGTAGCGGGAAGCGTAAGTTGGGCAAATCCCGGAACGATTTGCCACCGCCTATTACGGTACCCGGCGCAGTGCGCACGCTAATCGCATCACCCTTAACGCCTCTACGCCTTGTTTCTTCCGAGCGTCCTAAAGTAATGGCTGGGAAAAAGCCCGCTTTTGTTAGATCTTCCTCAGCTATTCAACAGTATTAACTTTGACTTGAGTAATTGTTCTTTAAAATTGACGGTTTTATTTTGCTTACGACGCTTTGTTGCCTCGAATCTGTTAAGTCGCTCTCTATTATGAGGATATTCATTGTTGATGCAATGATCCATCATAATAATGAAATCCATTAACACGATTGTCGGCGTTGATATTATTTTAGTCGCGGCATTTTCAGTGTTCAGTGTGCCTAGTATACTTACTACCCATAAAGTTGAGATATAACCGTTAAAAGAATTAGCACCTAGCCGTCGTCTACTTTCTACTTGTATTCGTTTTGTTCTGTTCTTTGTTTGTTGGTAATGAACAAGAGGATTGTCAAATTTGGAAGTAGGTATCTTATGCGCAAAGCAAAACTTTACTGTCTCCAATAAAATATTCTTTATATGAGCAACTCATATATTATATTAATTTTTTAAGTATTAAGTATAATATGCTATAAGTGAGTGTAATTAATTCACTTTATAATTAAACAAAACTTTTGTATAATTTAGTTTTTTATTTTGGCATTTCAATGATTGTTCTCAGTGTAAAAGTTTGAGCCGCAAGACAAGTGTGAAGCCGTATGCGACACGCTCTGTTGCTCTGTCGGCCATTCAACTTGGCGTACAGCTCATTTTACAGTTTTCTTGTAGGGGAACTAATACTTCCTAGATTTTATTCCACTTACGCGATGTTTATGTAACAATATGTTGATACGGGGGGAAGCGAAGAAAGTATAATTATTTTGTAAGCATTATGCAAAAGCAATGACGTGTTCATAGAGTCTGCATAATAATTTTTTACTCTAATCTGTATCTATTAACTGAGCTTTTGTTTCCGACGACTCTACCATACATAAAAACGACTGGCAAATCGCTTATTATTTATGTGTCAAAATAATGATCCACCTTCCTGACATACTTTGCTTTGTGTCAATTTGAGTCGTCGAGGGCTACTCTCGCACCCCCGACGGCCGGGGCTCGTTACCGCCTTGACTTAACCACGTACGTAATGTTTCACCGACGTCGCCGCTAATGATGACGCCGCTCTCACCGGGGCCGCCGCCTCAGGTTTTTGTTTCGAGCTAAATATTTTCAGCCTTTTTAAAAATACAACTTGTTGATGAATTTTCTTGCAGCCATTATACTATTTTTATTATGCTACGAAATGTGCATACGAAGTAAACAGTTTTTACTTTGCACCACCATTCATCCGAGTTCATTGTTCTACGAAATTGCTCTGCGCCGGGAGTAGCGCTGTAGGTCTTGTTGTTGCCTTGTTTATTTATTGTAAAAACGGTGTGGGCTCCGCCCGTGTAAACGGTTTTGCAATTCGTGGACCCGCGTAATAGAAATTTATTTTCATAATGGCACCGGAGAATTCGGGGCCGAAGTTGAATACCTCCAGCGCGGTGGCAGCGGGAATGCGATTTGCGCGAGTTACTTTATTGAAAAATCAGCGTTAAATTTCGACGATTTCACCGGCGTCGGCAAACAGCGAGCCGATAAAATGATAGTATGTTTAGCTGGAGCTGTTTGCTCGACAACGGTAAAAGGTTTGCGAGTCTCTCGCGGCGCGGCCGGCACTTGTTTTCATTTTGTTATTTACTTTTAATTTGGCAGCAAGCGGATGATGCGGCGGGCTGGGCGGGCGGGGTCATGTCGCGTGAATAATTGACGCCGGACGCCGGTGTATACTGTGCGGTGTACCCGGCTACAGGCCGACTGCCGGCCGGCGTGTGTTCATTACCGGTAGCCAATGGAATACCGCCGATACACCACGACACAATAATAAACGACAGTACAACCGGCCACGTGACTCAATAATTGAATTCGCTTGTGAAATAAAACAATTTAAAATAGATTAATTTTCTCAATTAAGTACACCTCGTAAACTCCGATTTGCTTAGGTAAAATGTGTCTTACCGCTTGCAATAGATTTCAATCTCGGTTAAGTTGGCATTTTACTTTTCCAGATTACCTTTATTCTTAAAGTTAGCTTAATCCTTACATCCCTAGGCTGGTAGGCCTAGCCATAAAATGTGAAAGAACTGGAGCTTTTTAGAATTTTGAAGAAATGTATTTCTAGATAAATGGCGGTAGACAATTTTGCTAAGCTCATTTATAATGCTCAATGTTTCCGTGGGAAATGTTAATTATGTTCAGTAGGAAGGCAGGTTGACTGGAGACAGGCCGCTTCTTAAAATACTTAAATTATTTTACAATAATAATTAATGAGCTTTCTTCGAATTTCCCTGAAAAAGCTTTTTAATGGTTAAGTTTTGTTCGGTATCCTTCGAATCAATTCAGGACAGTCTTTGTCTTTTATTTGCATAATAGACATGGTTTTTGTTATAAGAAGGAATGTTTACAAACGAATAAAAGATCATTGGGTTTACTCAGAAGGGGATTACTTGACTTGTGAACTGACTGGTTCTATCCTTGGTCACGCCGACACGATACATTGCCTAAGAAGGTGTGTTTTTGTCTTGGCATGGCTTTACGAAGTCTGATTATTCAGCAGATACGTAGTTCTGTAGCGAAAGGTGCCGCATTATAGTAATGTGTGTAGAGACTCCCACAATCTAGAAGTTTTTAACATGCAGTATGCAAATGTTGAGGTAATTCAGAGAGGGTGCGACATGGATAAGGCTCGCGTGTTGCTGCATCATTAGCCCCGCTGACTAGTCGGAGGGGGTGTATTGTCTTGCGTAGAACTTCTATTAATATCATTGTTTATAGGAAATTATTTCTCGAGCACCATGCAACCTATCAACTTTGGGTATATTATATAACTAGATGATGCCCGCAACTCCGTTGCGCCAAAATTCGTTTATCGTGTGGGAAACATAATTTTTTACAGGGATATAAAGTAGTATCCTTTGTCCTTTCCCGGAACTTAAATTATCTCCATACTAAATTTCAGCAAAATCGGTTCAGCGACTTAGGCGTGAAGAGGTATCAGACTATATAATATATAATGTTGTAAGTATGGATATTACATAAATGGACTGATCTAGATGATTCATATTTCTTATTATAATAATACTAGCTGTCCCGGCAAACGTTGTTTTGGCATATAAAGTATTTCGCCCTGGATATTATTTTATTGAAATGACTAAATAAGTATGTCACCATGGCAACGTCCATCGCTATCCCGTCGCACAAACAATGGTCGCCGTCAGTCTCGAGTTGTAATAATTTACTATTATTTGTTCAACAAATGCACTTATCAATATAAAAAGTAGCCCGTAGCCGATTCTCAGACCTACTGAATATGCATATAAAATTTGGTAAAAATCAGTAAAGCCGTTTCGGAGGAGTACGGTAACTATTTGTGACACGAGAATTTTATATATAAGACTAGTTGTTGCCCGCAACTTCGTCCGCGTGAATGTGTGTTATTATAATCGAGATTAAGAAAATTAAATACTCTTAAGTCTTAATCAACAACTAATTTGTTTTGATAAGGATTAATAATATTATTCTTCGCCCGCATAAATTAGATATTTCACAGACAGATTAGTCTACAAAAAATAGCCTATGAACCTTCACGTGGTCTACTTCTTATCTGTGCCAAATAACAGAAAAAATGCTCCAGTAGTTCGTGAGATAAGCCCTTTCAAATAATTTCCCCCGTTTTTTCCACATTTTCCTCTATTTCTTCGCTCCTATTAGTCTTAGCGTGATAAAATATAGCCTATAGCTTTCTGGATAAATGGGCTAACACTGAAAGAATTTTTCAAATCGGACCAGTAGTTCCTGAGATTAGCGCGTTCAATTAAGCCCTTTCAAATAATTTCCCCCCGTTTTTTCCACATTTTCCTCTATTTCTTCGCTCCTATTAGTCTTAGCTTAATAAAATATAGCCTATAGCCTTCCTCGATAAATGGGCTATCTAACTCTGAAAGAATTTTTCACATCGCACCAGTAGTTCCTGAGATTAGCGCGTTTAAACAAACAAACTTCCGCTTTATAATATTAGTATAGATATAAGATGTATTTTAGAGTTGAGGCACATCATTGAATGCTATATCAATAATGACGAAAAAAGGTTAGCGACAGCAAAGCATATTTCACCAATTCGCGAAAATAGTTTTCTTATGCGTTCTGACAGTTGTTATTACTTATTATAGCGACAGAAACAATAGGAAAAAGCGGTTACAGATCATCGCGACTAAAAAATGTTTTCATTCAATACTTTTTTCATCTGTAACTATTGTTCGAAAGATATCTCTCGGGAACCTTCTTCTAAATTGGATTCAAGTTAAAATCTCGCTCTTGTTAGCTGTTAACTACTTTGTTTACTTTTGTTATGCTCTTCGTGGCTAAGCGGCGACAGGATTTACTTATTAGGGTTCCGTACCCAAAGGGTAAAAACGGGACCCTATTACTGAGACTTCGATGTCTGTCCGTCTGTCTGTCTGTCTCCAGGCTGTATCTCAAGAACCGCTATAGATAGACTTCTGAAATTTTTACAGATTGTGTATATCTGTTGCCGCTATAACAACAAATACTAAAAACAAAATAAAGTTAATATTAAAGGGGGGCTCCTCCCATACAACAATTGTGATTTTTTTGGCTTTTTTTGCTCGTATTCCATAATGGCAACAGGTAGGCACTTGAAATATTCACAAAATCCTTAGTTATATTCGTAATTTAATATTTAATAATAAAATTAAAATAAGTAATCAGGGGAGGCTTCCATACAAAAAACACAATTTTTTCGCTCTATAACGGTACGGAACCCTTCGTGCGCGAGTCCGACTCGCACTTGCCCGATTATTTGGTATTGGTATTATTAAAAAAAAAAAAAAAAAAAAAATTGTTTCGTTAACTCGCTAATTTGCTTTTCGAAATAAATTCTTTATAGCCCAAATTGACTGGAGTTCAATATTTCCCTCAGATTTTTTAGAAACGATCAGGTACATCCTCGAAGCTGGCTTTTCTTCGGCGGGAAGCTCTACCTTGTATAATATTGGCAGAGATTTGGATGACAAGACAAATTGAGTTGTGGGAACCTCATCAGTCATCACTGTTACCTAAACGAGACGAGATGGAAATTGAAATGTCAAGTTGCATCATTATATTTTTAACCGACTTCCAAAAAGGAGGAGGTTATATGTTCGGCTGTGGATATATATATTTTTTTTAATATATTTTTTTTGTATGTTCAACGATTACTCCGCCGTTTGTGAACGGATTTTCAAAATTTTTGTTTTGTTCTATTAGGTTTCCTTCCAATTTGGTCCCATTTTCACAAAAGTGTTGATCTGATGATGGGATCCATGAGTAATCGAGGGAACTCCTCAAAATTTATATGGAAACATAATATGGTGATTTTGGTTTTATGAGAAGTATCCTAAGCATATGCTACCAAAACGCAAGATTTTGCACCAAGGTATACTATGGTTCCGAAGATACTAAGAGAACTCCGGATTCCTTATAGATACAAGTTTGGGGGTTTAGGCGCTGTTTTAAGAACTGAAAGCATATGCTACTATGCAAATTACATTCATCATCATCATCATCATCATCATTATCACGTCAGGGTCACCAGTGTCACATGGTTGTATATGGATACAATATGCCCCCACAACACCATAATTATATCATCACGTTATGTCCTTATAGTAATTGGTACTTTTCATAGCGATTTTAATAAAAATATAATGTTGTTTCAAAACAAATGATTCAAGTTCTAAGCGACATAATTTGAAGTCGCTGCCAGTTCCAAAAGTTTCAAATACTTACCTATTCTGTCAGAGAACTGAAGATTCAGCTATATCTGGTACCGACTTCAAAATGATGAAGATTGAGTACAGAAATAGTTGAGGTTTAGCCGAATTCGGAAAAAGGCACTATTAGATAGGAAACATTATTTAATACTTTTTAGTTAATATTATAAGGATGTTATTATTGTTTTTACCTTGGAAGTGGGTTTTAATTTTTTGTTAAAAATAATAATTGACCACAATTTTGTACTGCATAAAAAAGCATCGGTAATTAAAGTCGCACCTTGTGAAAAATCGAATCGAGTCCAAGAATAGATAAACGAAATCCTGCGTGAAACCGTCGTGCTGGCACCTGAGGATGCAGGCAGCAGGGCCGCTGCAGCGACGGTGTTTGTTGTGGGCGGTGCGGGCGGCGCGGGGCGGGCGGGGCGCGGCAGGTGCGCGGCGCGACAGTTCCGCGAACCTCGCCGCCGCGGCGTCACGTGCGCACCGACATGTAGCTCGCACTCGCGCCGCACTCTCGCGTTTTGTTCCGATGTTGTGTATGTAAACTGACAGTGAGCGCTAACTCGGACCATAATGGTGGTGCTAGAGGGTGGCGGAGCCCTGCTCGAGCCGGCTCTGGCCCTCGACGGGGCCGCGGCCGCGTGCCTCGAACGTGCCTATGCCCAGGCGGATGTTTCCCTAAAACTTTTACCCAAGCGGTACATTAATTTACACCAGTGGCTTTCACCCGTGAACACCTCGGTGACCGCGGCCGCCACCGCGGGCAAGGACCTCAAACTACAAATTGTAAGTTCCCCAGAGAAATTATATGGTGTCGTCGATGTATAAATAACCGCCTAACGTGTTCTACTTCTACAGGTTTCCGTCAACCTGGATTGTTTTAGATAAACACTAGGCGTTTCGTCTCTTAAGCTTCGTATCGTTGAGCTTGATCTGGTTGTCTCGAATGTAAGATATAAAACTCGTTGTTTACCAACAAGCTTAGTAAACAAAACCCAGTTTATATTTTCATGGAAAATTTGTTTCACAAAAACTTGAAACATTTTTTTTGTTAGATTCCTGATTATTTAAATCAAAAGAATTCATAACTTCGAGGATAATCCATAGAAAAAAATAAGAAAATTTGTTAAAAAGTAAGGTATCGATCGATAGGTTGTTGGCAATTGTTGGTTACCGGATAAAACAATTCTAAACTTTAAGAAATAAAATATACATAAAAGATATTTTGAGATAATACATTAATAAATAAAAACTTTATCCATAATAACTGCAAACACGAATTTTGTAATCTTCTAATATTAGAAATTATAACACCCCTCTTTTTGGTCGGGGGTTAAAAACTGATCTATAGTTAGATGACGAAACCAAATGGGACATGCTAAAATTGATATACAAGGTGTATCAAAACTAAGTGATAATTCCGTTATAGGGTTCTGTAATCAACAAAACTTGGCTGACTACTGAACCCTAAAATGGAACCCTAACAAGCAGATTTTTTGTATATTGATAGGTTATTAGTTATATAATTTTAGAGTAACATTGTCCTACAAATAAAACAGTCCATATTTTAGGACCATCAATTCAAAGTATGAAATCCTTTCTATCTCTGTTAGCTACCACTTTCGAGATTTTTCGCAAATAAAAATTTTGTTCGTGTTATCAAAATGAAGCTACTCACAAAAAATTAGCTTGATAGTAATAAAAAAAAAATGTTCTAGGGCTCCCGTACTAACCTACATTTAACATAAAAAGAGAAACACGACACAATACATAGAATCAAGATTTAAAACAATACAAATACAGATAAATACTATGATTATAAAAGGGTACAACAAAAAAAAAAACAAAAAAACAAATTCACAAAACAAATAAAACCATTTAAAACAAAAAAAAAAACAATAATGCTTTAAACAAGGCGCATTCAGAGAGAAATTGGTAGGCAGTGTAATGCTCAAACCGTCGAAATGGAATCCACTCAGGTTCATGACTGTGGGTTCCACAGCCCCTGATATTCTGTGGACCCATTTTGTCAGCGATGGACAGACAACTTCAGGCACACAGTATGTATAATTAATTATAAATAATAATTGTATATATGTTACAGCCAAAGTAATAAATCCAGATATTATATATATTATCTAGCCATTATTTATAATGTCTACTCAATTTAGATAAAGTGATAATTGACACAGAATTAATCACTTTAACTAGCAATTTTATATAATATCTTCAAAGACTTGGATAATGTAATAAAACAAGTAGGTAAAGATTATAAAATTATATTTTAATTTGCCTTAAGCATACCTAACTACATGTGTGGCAACATTATACTGTTATTTGAAATGTAACAATTATAAAGTTTATTTTAAGAATTAAAACTAGCTAAAAGCCGAGCTTTGTGAGGGCTTGCGTCGTCAGTCGTCACACCTTGACTGACTGATGATAAAACATCTACATATAAATAAAAATTACTATGTTAAAGGAGAAATTAATAGGCGTGATAGTATTTCCGTAAAGTGTACCACAAAATGTAAAGGTTGTGGGATATACTAGGGCTCGTTTCGCTCGCCCTGATAACATTCCCATAGAAAAAAAATTCTACGTTTATTAACATTTTTCTAAAGTTATTTCAATTTAAATTAATAAAGTAAATTTAAAGCTCACTGGCCATGAAACAAAATTAAAAAAAAAATCGTGAGTTGGACTCGCGCACGTAGGGTTCCGTACCATTATAGAGCAAAAATAGACTAAAACTTAATTATTAATTGTATTTTTATTTTATTATTAATTATTAAATCGTAAAAACAACTGAGTATTTTGTGAATATTTCAAGTGTCTACCTGTTGCCATTATTGATTACGAGCTATAAAGGCCCAGAAATCACGTCTGTTGTATGGGAGCCCCCCTTAAATATTAATTTTATTTTGTTTTTAGTATTTGTTGTAAAGCGGCAGCAGGAATACACAATCTGTAAAAATTTCATAAGTCTAGCTATAGCGGTTCTTGAGATACAGCCTGGAGACAAACAGACAGACAGGCAGACGGATGGACGGACGGACAGACAGACGGACAGAAATCGAAGTCTCAGTAATCCCGTTTTTACCCTTTGGGTACGGAACCCTAAAAACACAGCGATCAATATAAGTATTTGGAATCACTCTAAAGAATAATAAAATATTTAAAATTAACTGACATTAAATAAATGGGTCATAATTATTATTTATTTTTACAAGTAAGGAGGGTAATAAGTCGGATAGGTATACCATATTTGTGTCGGTCATTGTAATAGTGGTGTAACTCCATAATATAAAAATGTTTTTATTTTCCCATGGATGGGCTACAATACACAATGTATCAGATCTTTCAATATAAAAATGAAGCAACTCCACTGATACCACTATAGCGACGTAGATGTCGCTATTGTGTTTAGTCTAGGAACAGATTTGTACTGTTATTCACTACAAAACTCTTAATTTCTCAAAACTTAATTGCATGGAGATAATTCACTATTACAATGAACGACACATTTATTACTTTGGCTAACTTTGACCAGCTATTATTAATAATATCCGGATAAAGTGATTAATTTATCACATTGTCTAGTTAATTTTGGTATTATATATAATGACCAGTTATTATGTATAATAGCTATTTAATCACTATGACTGTAACATATACATTAACATTAATTATGATATAGAGTTCACTATGTAAGAAGCAGCGCTGTATGGGTAAGCGCCCCCGCGCCATGAATTTTTCCATACAAAGGTGAAAAAAGTTACTCTTTTAGCGCTGCTACTTTCACGAACTCTATATAGGAGACCTAAAGTACTATCATCTAGTTTTGTTACACCCTGTGGACAGACAAAACAGCCAAATTCTTTTGTTAAAACGTGTTGCTTTAAAGGCCTTCGCGCGAGTTAATTTAAAAAATCATGAATAGTTAATAAATCTTTCTAGTCATAGTCATCGGCTATGTGAGGCTGTTTACACCCACGCCGCAGCGGCAGCGGCACCGCCACCGCGGCGGTGCCGCTCCATTACTCATCCTTGTATTTCTATTTGCCCTTACACACGACGCCGCCGCGATGCCGTACCGCTGCCTCTGCGGCGCCGTGTGTAAGGGCCCATAGAAATACAAGGATGAGTATTGCAGCGGCACCGCCGCGGCGTATGTGTGAACAGCCTAAAAGATACAGTAAACATTTTATAAGAAATAAATCATCACTGATGATTATAAATATATTGTTATTAAAGTAAATTAATTATTGGTCACTATTTCGCCAGCAGAAAACTTGTATATTCGGTACAATACTTTTGGTTGCACAAAATATTGTCCCAGGACGAAAATCCGGCGCTTTGCAAAATGTTTGTTACTGTGTTGTATTTATAATATCGGAAAACCCCAAGGCCTAAATGCTTAAATAACGAAAATAAACGAATCACGACACCACATCTATCTCCTTTCTCAATGAACGCTGTGCCTTGTTTAACATTGGCTTTGAGTTTTGACAACACGTTTCTCTAACCAGTTTGGCTGCTTAAGTTGAAACTTTTTAATCTTGGTCATTATGTTAACGGTGACGATTATGTGGAGCAAGGAAAAACAACACATACACAAAACTATACATTTTTATATGCATAGCGATCAAAACTTACTAAATACATCTTTGACGCTGCCGACCAATGCGGGTATTTACATATAAAATATACACACTATGTACTCAGCTGTTGCCCGTTACCTACTCACAGGTATCGCATCGTCGGATCTTCCTGCTTTCATCGTTAGGACTCGAAAACATGCTAAATGTAGAGATGTTTCCTCAAAATTGGTCTCGTTCCGCTTTTCGTGATTTTACATTTACAGATGAAATTTCCCATTAAAGAAATTGGGATCGGTTTTATGGACGTATGAGTTTCTCAATGCTCTGTAAGCTTCATCGAGAAATTCGGAAGCGGCGAACACATATTTTCAGGCAAATCTCGTTTATTCCGAATGAAAGGTTTTAAACCTAACACAAAATATGTACATTGTACATACAGCATTACGATTTACGTCGCCACGGGCCGCGCACTGTTCTCGTTTATTATATATAAAATAGTACACAACTGTTATGAAAGGCTTTGTTTAAAACATTAGATATTAGGGCAAGGAGGGCCGCTGCACACCCGTTTGCTTGCCGCAGTGCTCGTTTATTTGCGCCTTTCTAGCTCTTTTGTTATGCCCTGTCGCCTGTGTCTGCTCTGAAAAATTGTAATGCAGCGCCAGTATTGTAAACGCGAATATTCGCAATTGTTCAGGACTGTTAACGCGTTTCATATTTACAAAAACTTGAACAATTTCATTGAATGCCTAATAGGTAATTTTTAAAGCTTGATATTTAAGCTAGTTACATCTCGTTGCTTATGATTTAGATACGTTACGTAAAAAAGCGAAATAAGAATGACTTTTCTAATTTTTTTTATTTGCATAAAAATTGTAAATTTCGCTGAGTCATATTGCGGTCGTGTTAAAACGGAACACATAACTACACAAAGACGAATGTAATGCAAGACACGGGCGGTGTTCGGGGGCTACGGAATATATTAGCGGGCGATGGTGCCGGCGCGGGCGGAGCGCAGTAATATATTTCACATGCGGTCATTTTCGACAATTAACCACATAAAATAAGTAAAATTATGCATGCGGCCGACGACGGCATATATCACGTCCATTTACCGGGCACGATACCCATCCACCTGTATATTCATTATTCAAAGAAATGTTTCGCTCGACCGTGCCCCGTCCGGAAGCGGGGGCTCTGTTCTTGTGATTGATGGAGAACTCTTTTTCTTATAATTTCTTATTTTGTTTGTACCGGTTCGCGCGGCCAATGAATCTATGCATTAACAATAATGTTTCGCATTTGCATTTCGCATGTTGTGTTATGTTAATGTTTGTTTTATTGAACCGCTGGTAATTATTACCATTGCATGAGCGCTTCGGAAGATAGATCCTCGATTACATTTTCAATACCAATTGTAATTGTAGTAACAGAAATCGCATTTGGGAGTAAAAAAAATGCCGGACTTCTAAGATAGTAGATACATCCATCCTTTTTAACGTTTAATTGTTGCATGCAGCACTTCGCATCCTAATTTGGTCATACGTCTCATAAGCCCTTCAATTTGAAATTCCTATGCTTAGTGAGCTTTCGCTTTAGCCGGACCTCTCAAACCGTTGGATTCATTTTCTCTTGCAATTTCCTACAATTTCCGGGCAGCATTTGGCTACACTGCCGTGCTGGAAAATTATTTTCCTGTGTATAATACCCGGGTCATACGGTTTCATTAAAATTTTAAATATTTACAACCTTCCTACGTAACGACACATGTGTATTTACATTCTCTGTCCGAGAGGTTTGCAGCAATGTGAATGTCAAGTCGACCGTCTGAAAAGCTCAAGTTCAAGCTTAAATCGACCGGTTTTTACGCAATGCTCATTCCGCTAAGTCGACAAAACAACTCGAGCGATTCTTACAATTTAAAGCTCAATTTGCAACTTTACCAAACTTTCACTGCTACTTATTCATGCACATATCAATTTCAAATGAACTTTGCTATGTTCTCGTGTACTTAGTTTTTATTTAATCTTGATTGACACGATTGAGATCTCGCTCATGAATATAATATCAGGATGTATTACTACTAATTAAACAATCATGTGTCTAACTCTAACTGCATAAGTATTATTTACTGGTGTTTTGAACGTGCATCTGCTAATTGTACTCGGAATCAAGTCGACCTTGTGAGCGGTGCGGTCTCTCGGAAGCCGGTGCATACGCAAATATAGAGCACGGCAACGGGGACGTCAGCAGCGGTGGCGGGTGCTCCTACTCCCCATTAGTCACCTTGAGGTGCGTGAATCAGTAGACGGCGCGCTTACCGGCCGCGCTGTGACGGCGGGTCGAGAATAGCGTGCGCTCTATTTAGGAATCCTCTTCGTTTGTTTGCCAGCAATATGTGTCATTGTTAACTAATTTAAGTAGCGGCACCTGCCAGCTGTTACGAAATGGAACCGCGTAACCGCTTCCAAGGGGAAAAGATCGTCGATCGCCCCTCTGGACTCTGGAGCCCCGTTTCGGTTTTAAGATACCTTTTAACGTTTCTCAAAGAGGAATTCGGTTTTATAGCTATTAAAATTTATGTGCTCCTCTATAAAAAGTATCACCGGGTATATTATTGTTAGCGGGAGGATTACGACCAGACTGATTCACGACACGAGCCCCGAAAACTGCCGTAATTCGGCCGGCAAGGTGCGCCCGCCGCCGCCCGCTTCCTCTATTCGAGAGTGCATCCGAGGTTATTGAAAGTTTCGCTCGACTATTTACTCTGTGCTTACATTTTCCGTTGTACGCGAGCACTCAATTCCGATGCGCCGCACTCGTCAAACACACCCGACGAGATTATAACGAGTATTTTAATTTTTTAGCGGGGTCGTCCGGGGATAATGTTTTGTTAATTAACGTGAAGCGGGCGCTCGGCTGGCCGATGGCGGACGACATTATCACAGGAGAGTTGCGTAAACATCACAGTGTAAAACACGATACCGTTTAGTGAGCTAATTAATTGCCACGAGCGGGAGCCGCTGCGGCCGCCGGCTGTCGGCCCTCGTTATGGGAATAATGACAAAATCCGTGCAAACTTGCACACCGCACGCCGCACGACTGTCGCCCGACTCGTTTCACCGCAGAGCCTACCCTCCGTTTTACTTAGCTCGCCGGCCGCGGCATCGAAACTTTTACTGACGGGCTCTAATTTTTTTCTAAAATAGGCGGTGTTCCCATTATCCCCGACGAAGCGTTAAATCTGCATTTAGCGGCCGAGGAAAAGTTTCTAATGTGATTTAGGTGTTTGCAAAATCCGCGTTTCTCGTTAAATTTGGCATGAAATGTGACTCGGTAGGCGACGTGGGCTCGCATAGACGCCGGCTTATTAAGGTGAACTTGTATGAAATATTATGTACACATACACTTGTGCCCCCCTAGTATTAACTGAGCGGATTGCGTGCCGTACCGTCTGTATCGTGTGTATAAATATGTACAAATTAAGGTGCTATAATATACAACATACGACACGGTATTATTCAATAATTCAATTACTTGAAGTTTCTACGATTCAAGAAAATTTTGTATGAAATATAATTTTGCTTTTACAGTAGATCCGCGTTAATCCGACAAACGTTTTGCACGGCCGTGTCGTATTAGCGGATTTGTCGGATTATAGAGTACTCCATACATTTTTACACATTACCATACCTTAAAATCGTAATGTTAATGTTTCATCTAAACTACAAATCATTTTCCCAAAGCTAGGTACTTAACAGCGAGCTGTAACCGTAACAGCTGTTGCATGCATTGTAACAAAAAAAATTACGTATCTTAATAAAGATTGTGCAAAATAATGTTTATGAACCTAAAATTAACCAGTAATAGGCATGTCGGATTACAAGGGGTGCCGGATTAGACAGGGGCCGGATTAGCGGGGGTCTACTTACTGTATTTACAAAAACGAATGGTTGGTGTACGTAGCGCGTACCCCAGCCTCTACGACGCTACGGTTCTACGAAATGAATAGAGTTGCTTACAAAATGTTAAAAAATACAATAATTCTTCAAAATTCGTAGCACCTCCGTAGCTCCTCTACGAAATGTCTACGGTAGTCGCAGAAATTGTAGTTTTGTTAAACTTAATTTTGTATAAACTTGTAGTACCAACTCTTTAGTAAAATTATTTAATATTGCCACCAATTTTATCTCTCGTCTAAAAACACCTCATGAAATATCAATACTGCAGGCAATTAATTAAGATGGGATTTTGATATGTAAGTTTTACGTGTGAAATGAAGAAAGCTGTTCCGCGTGAGTCTCCGGTTTATTAGGGTTGTGTGATTGAAGCCGGCTACGAGACACGTCACTTGATTTAATTAAGGGACGCTTTTCCACCCGTTTTCATCGACCTTACACCGCCGGGCTAATTTTCTACCGAGTCGTTACATGGGAGATTTATATTTTATATAGGATACTACCTAACTTATCTTCGCACGTAATTAATTTCTAAGAACACGCACGACAGGTATCTACACTAGGTTTAAGTCCAAACTCCAAACTGCGAATCGAGGCACAAAGCTTCATATGAAATTCTTGTCATAGATTCCTATCTATGACAACATACAGATTGGATTGACAGCTGAACTCTGAAATCCAAAAATTAACATTATTTTACTTGATAGTATATTGTACTGACTTAAGAGCAGAGTAGTAAGATGTATTTGTCATTGTAATAGTATAAAAATCTATTAAATGAATAGTCGTAGACACAAATGCGACGAGAGATAAAACAAGCTCCGCGGATCTCACAAATCCGGCTTTGATTGCATCGTTTACTCGGGATAGTCGTCATATTTCACCGCGAAACCTCTCCACTTGACTTGCAGGTTAACAGATGGCCTTCATTCGTTAACCTGCCCGCCTAGATCCTAAAAATTGAATCGCCAAAAGTGTGAAGTTTGCGTTGTAAGATTTTTATTTTCTCGTAAAGCGAAATCTCTAAATAAACACGAAGCTAACGAGCGAAGAATTTTTTTGCAAATTTCAGTTTTCGCGTCTAATGCGCTACTCCTGTTGGCCGTCATCACGCGTCGCGGGAGAAGTTTGTTATTAATTCATCGCCTCTCCACTCGCCTGCTTTTCCTCGCATTATCGTTACACTCGAGAACAAACTGCCATCTAAGATGTTCGCTTTTATATTCTGAATATTGTTTTGATATTACTATTTCGGGAGGGTCTGCTCTTTGTACCTACACTTAAAGATATTTGCGCGCATGCCGGTAGAATGGACGCAGAAAACACCGACAGGCTATTATTATTCCAGTGCGAGTCGGGCGCTAGATTTTCATGAATTTAGTCGAAAACCACAAATGGTGACCGAAATAAATCTTGCAGCGATTATGGCAAGCCACAATCGGCAATCATATGATGGCCAAAAAGCGTCCACGCGATGTTGATTGTGACATTGTCTGACGGGCGGCGGGTGGTCGCGGCGCGGGCGGGCGCTGCAGGGCGACGCAGGGCGGCCGCCGCGGCCTCCACCCGCATTTGTGATGCAAATTGTTGCGCCCGCCGCGCCGCAGAGCGCCGATGCGCTTCACGCCTTACCTGCTATGCCCGACGTAATTACTATGAAAAATATTCGTTTGTCCGCTTTTACACCCTCATTACCATAAACCGGGTTTCTTAAACGTAAATCCAGTCTTTTAAATAATTTCACGTCCATTATCCGGGAGACTTCCTCGGTGTTTTGTTTGCCGCCCGTAATAGAGACGAATCTGATATCCGGCGCTAAGCTTCGCAGGTCGTATCCACATAATATAGTTTTGCAAGAAGTCGGAGTTATCACAATGCGATTGAACGTTATCATATTTCAAACGATTTTGTAAAACAATAAATACGACCGAAGGTAAGAAGCGTGCGATGAAACGGAGCCGAAGCGTGGGTATTAGAAACGCTCCGATTACCACGCTGCGATGCCAGAAGTTTTCTTTGTTGGTACTCTGTAGTCAGTACCCACGATAGGCAAACCGTTGTAACTCAACACTACTCGCTTCTCACAGAGTTCAGATTTTGATTATGTCTATTTACAAATGCGATATGAATTTTGTACGGCATCGGCGAGCATAAACTTATAGTCATTGGTGACAGTACCGCTGGGGACTTGACCGCGTTCCAGTAACGGTATCCATTCCGAAGTATTTCTCCGGCGCGTGGCACACTTAGTGCGTGCATTCACCTCTGCCATCCCGCTGTCTCTATTTTACATTCAACGCCGTGCGCTGCCCACGACACAGTACTAAACGATTATCCCGTACTATTTTTATTGACCGTATACGGTCCTCCGCAAGTGTGCGATTTTTTTCGTTTCCCTTTAAAACCAGCTAGCGAGGGAAATGATGAATTGAGATCAAAATACCGTTAGGGTCGACGCACGTACAACCAACGGCGCTTGTGTTAAGTTTAAGTTGATAGAATGTACGGTTATAACAATTTTATGAGATTATTATTAACTTACCTTGTAACTATGTAGTATGTATGTAAGAAAATCTTGGAATCTTCATTTGACCCACTTCCCGGTCTACGATTAGAATGAAATTTTGCACACGCTCTGAGTTCTAATGACAATAAATGACTAGCTAAGAAACGTCATTACAAATCCAATATGGCGGCCTCCCCAAGATGGCGGACAGGTTATTTGAAATGCACCCGCATGATATGGGTATCAAATGAAAGGGTTTGCTGTCAGGAATACGAAAAAAATAGTCACAACTCACATGACTTAAATCCAACATGGCGGACATCCAAGATGGCAGCTTGGCTAAAGCGGTTTTTTTTAGTTTTTTAAACTATCATTTTAGAATTACGTACCTTAATTGATCAAATCTACCTTGAAGCGTCTGCCACGTATCGCCATTTAGCAAAATAATAAATGAAAAAATTAACCTATAACAGTTATTGTTCAATTTGCGTGTATGTCAATACCTACATTAGATGACACATGTTTATATGATTCGAATAAAACTTCTTAAAGTGATACAAGACTTACACCCGGTTTCTGAAAGGCTGATCAACGCTAAAATTAGCTAATCGCCTGTTAAATCTCTTGTCAAGTACCAATTGGGTTGCTAGAAGCATGGTTAGTTAAATTTGATCATCGTGTCAGTTGACATAGCTGTTCAATGTAACTCGAGAATCATATGTCAACCGCCATTTTGGGTTTCCGAAACGCTTGTCAAGCCGTGATAATAGATTAAAGGTTTGTCAAAAGCCGTGTAAACTAATCGGTGATTGTCGGCGAATTAACTTATGAATTCAATTGATTTTTTACGTTAATCCACATTTTCTCTTTAAATCTGTTTAAATCTGTTGTGTTAAAGTTACTGAGGTTTGTCAAAACATATTTACTACGAAGTTTTAATAAAACTTTATAATCAATATATGCTGATTATGCAAATAAAACAGTTTTATTTGCAATACTTGTTTTATTTGCAAAAAATGTATATTATAATCAATAAATTAAGAAGAATTTAAGAATCGATACCGTCTGAAAAATTGAAATTCG
Source organism: Cyaniris semiargus (assembly GCA_905187585.1). Classification (NCBI taxonomy): domain Eukaryota; kingdom Metazoa; phylum Arthropoda; class Insecta; order Lepidoptera; family Lycaenidae; genus Cyaniris; species Cyaniris semiargus. Next base: position 5,035,776 of record LR994554.1, on the reverse strand, counting down.
AAAATCTGACAAGTGAACGAAAATAAACAAATCCCATCATGTCAAATCAAAATAATCACAGATTAGTTAATTTTCGTTTGATCAATGTTCAGAAAGTCAGATTTGAAATTCCCAGAACGTTTTTGACAACAATGACAGTCCCCAATACACTGACCTCCATTATACAAGTACGCTGGACCTATGATACCCACTTTTTTTTGTGCCTATTTGAAGCGGAATCAGCGCCTCCAGTGAGAGGGAAGAGAAGTAAATTTGACGTAACTTGCAAATGGCCGCTTAATCGTTATTGGTTGTCATCACTAGTATTAGTTCCAAATACTCCCACTACTGCTATCAGCGCCAACATGGCGACTTTCAAACGTCATTTTTACGTCCGTGAGTAATTTGTATTCTGTGTTTTACGTCAAATTTAATTTCTATCCCTTCCACTGGGGGAGCTGATTCCGCTTCAAATAGGCAAAAAAAAATAGCTGTCATTTCAAAGGGTATAATTAGTCCAGCGTACTTGTATAATGGAGGTCAGTGCCCCAATAGCTTTTGTTGACATTTCATTGGCATTTTTGACAGATATGAATGAATTATTGAACAAATTAAAAGTTATCATAGATTAGTTAATTTTCGTCTGATCAATGTTTCAGAAACTCAAATTGATCCATGTTAAGTTAACAGTAGTGTTAGTTGATCAATGATTTGACAGACCTTTCAGAAACCGGCTGTTAAGGTTAAGTTACCAGTGAGGAAGATCAGCTGTTAGCAGAGCAAGTTCTTCAAATTTTTCTTTTAAGTCCTTTAAGAAAAAATAAATACCTACTTTTTCTATTATTTCTAGCATTCATTGTTTTTTTATTTGTATTGACTATTAAAAACATTTTCAAGGATCTTCGCGTTCAGTGCCAAAACAAGTTTTTCGATAATTCGGCCGTCCTACTTCACTGCTGTAACAATTTTCCATCGGACAGCAAATAAACGTAGCGGAAGCAATAGCAAAACATGAACCCCGGGCCGAAACGGGCCACTTCATTACGCAGCCTCATTACCGAGGCCCGAGAGTCCCACGCCGCGCCGCACGCCTCTTACCTCCATTCCGCATCCGTCACGTCTGCCCAAATAACGCATTTTATGGCTTTACACAGTTGTGTGACCTTAACGGTGTTGCGACTCTTGTCGTGAAAATAAAAAATAACAATGATTAACGTCTCACTCCGTATCGGGGTACACGTTTTCAGTTTTGGAAGTAGCGCCAAATTCAAGTATACGCGTACACGTGAATTATCGGTTTTAGAGGCATTATTCCTTAAAATGGTATACTCGCACCACATTTTCTTGCGTGTTCGTGATTACTTTGCTCGTTTTGCTGTATAATGTATTCATATTTTCACCACCTTTGCATCCTAATGTCCCGTTTCCTTTCTTGATATGGCCCTATTCATACACTTGTTAGTTACTTTTTGTTGGGTACATTTTAACTAGTAGAAACCAAAGAAAGTTTAAGAAATGTGAAATTAAAAAGCTTTAATGCAATTTTTAGCTAAAAATTTATTTAAAACTATCAGTGCATGGATAACTCTACATGAATAAAACAAAAGTAAGTTAGTAGGTGCTGGGTACACCGTTCTCATCGTGGCCGCTTGACCAACTTACGAAGAAATTTAATTTAGACCCATTACTATTCTGTTCACTGGCACACGAAACTGATTTAGCTATTACAAAATAACGGACCATCTAGATCATTGATTCCCAAAGTGGTCTAGGTGGACCCCCAGGGGTCCACGGGAACCCGACAGGGGTCTACGCTTGCGTGGAAAAAAAATGGGGGTACACAAGTCGTTAACGGGGGTCTATAAAAAGTATTAGGTGACCCGACTTAACTTCCCTGTGTGATGATTTTAAGGCGAGGCCAGTTCGAAAAGACTGATTTTTAAGCTTCCAGTATAAAGAAATTATGTGGAATTCTCTTACACCGAAATTGATGTAGACTCAAAAAGAAACAAAGCAACAAAATAACTGATAAGAATATTGAAAAATGGCATGGTAATTCTGTAAAAAAATCTTGAATGTCACCATAAAAATACACTTCAAATTCGAACATCTCGTAATTTTCAATGACAATGATATGATTTTTTTTTACAAAAAGGATTTTTTTATAGTTCTAACAAAATAACCGAATAGTTTTTTTTTATAAATGATTCGGTCATTTAAAAAAAAATGTATAATTTTGTCCTATTTCGCCCTATCAAGAACGCGGCGAGCGTCGTAACCGCCACTGTACAAGGCGCGCTGATATGGATGTTATTTTAATAATGTCCTTTACGTCGATATTCGTACTGACAGACATCGGCTTGCTAATTTTAGGAACATCCTTGCCTTAATATCAGATTTGAAGATAATATTCTGTCCATGGATATACCACCATGGATAATAGATCCTTATGATGAAACTAAAGTGGAAATTGTGGTACTGCAAGAAGAGCTACTCGAGCTTAGCACTAATGAGAAGCTAAAAGTGGATTCAAAAGAGGGTATCAATCATTTTGGCTGCAGGCACAAATAAATACCTGAAAAATATCCAGCAGTAGGGAATTGTGGAAAATTTTCTCATAGCATTTTCTTCGTCATATCTTGTCGAACGCAATTTTAGTGCCGTAACAAATTTGCTGACAAAAAAACGGAGCAGATTAAATATTATATAAAACTTTTAACTCATAGTTGATTGAAAAACAGCCACAACATAGATTTCCATAGAGATACTTTTTTCGTGTTTTGGAAGTAAGTTAGTAACACCCATTTTGGGAAAACTAAGAAACATTTGCTAAAAATTACGTGCCATGCGATGTAAAATGCTTGAGTTGACTGCGACTGCCCATCATTTATGCAACTTTAAATCCACTTGGTGTTTTCTTCGCAAAATATGCTTCTTACTGCTCCACCAAGTTAAGTATGAACCTCTTATATCCCGAGGCCGTCCGTTTGAATCCTATAACAGCCATTCGAGGCTTAACATGGATAAAAATAGTGGTGTAGCTGCGGGCCTGGAGCTTTGTTTGTTTTGCAGCGGTTTGCGTGACAACATTTTGCGGATTATTATGTATCTGCTGTGCGGCGTTGTTGGTTAGGATTCTTGAGACGAGTGTTTGACGCATATATAGCAGAATGATGGCTAAGAAATTGTATTTAAATTCCTTTTCATTCCCTTGCAAGTAAATCTATTGCAATATTATGTTACATATTATTTCAAAGAGACCGATGGGCTCTACTTGCGATGACCTCCGAGTGATTTATAGTTAGGCCAACCGAGTAATGTTACCTGACTCGGACACATTAAAACGGCGACGTATAAAGGGCGCAATAGGTGCGGCAGCGAGTCGTCGCGTCGATGCGGCGATGAGTGTTGTATTTTATGTTCGGGGTGCGGCGCACGCGGGCGCGCCTGTTAATTTGGATAAAAGCCCCGCCGGCCGCGCCCGTGCACCCGCCGCGATGCCTTCCACCGTCCATGCCGCCTGTCAACCGATAATAATAAACCCCCATCTCCAAATATTGCGCCAAAGTGTATTCCAGACACCGCTATCTTGTGTAGGAAGTTGGCTGAATTGAGCAGAAACTTATAAACACGGTAGATCGCTACCTAAGCTGCTAGCAAATCGTTTTATGCTTCCATGTGTCTTTCAGCAGATTTTTTAAGTAACAGTACTCTCAGAGCTACGAGCAAATTGTTCTATCCTTCACCCATCCCAACACGGAACTTGCAGACTTGGAATAGTTAAATTATGATACTTGTAGTTCAAATGTTTAATGAGTTGGGAAGAAAGCCAAATGTTTTAGTCAAGGTACTCTCCAAAACTGGCAGTGTCGCACGCCTGGAAAGTCTTTGACTTAGATTCTTTCCCAAGTTTTCAAACATTCAATTACAGCATAATATGAAAAAATATATTTTGAAAAGCTTTTGTAGCTAATGATTTCTCCTTGTCACCAGCCATCTTCCTTCCTTCAGTCTGCAGGTTCATGTTAAGATATTTGTTAAGAAAGGGACCTACTCTATTTTACAGTTGGTGGTAGCCTTCCAGCAATAGGATGTGGGGAGCTATTATGTTTTATTGTGAAATGGTCAATCCACCTTCCTAATACAATATCTAGCCAATAATTACGTACGCCTAAAAATTGAGCGCAAAGCTCATCGGCACTATGTAACATCGAAATTACAGGAAATCTGTTGAAATGAAAAGGAGTTTTTCGTGATTCTTATGTCTACAAATCTACTAGTAATAGGAACTAGCTACTTATTTACCTTAATAATTATTCTCTGACAGATCTTCACTTACACGAAGAACGTTCTTGCATAGGTTTTGTATGAGCTAAATACAATTGCATAGGTTTTAATCAATTTTAATTTTTTGGCTATTGGCATATTATATTTTCAGAGTTACGACGCTTATTTTAGTTTCCCTCTAGTAGTTAAGTATATAGTAGCTTAAAGACAGTAGCTTAAAGCTATTATAGCGTAGTATATTACAATAACCCTGCCTTCTTGCGTCAAAACTATATTTTCATATTTCGCATCTAAATAATGTGATGTAGAAAATCTACATGAAAATTATTTTTACCAGGAAAAACTTAGAATTTTTTTCTTCACAGATATTAATTTTCCAAGATTAGACGACGTTATCTATTTTAAGTATACCGTGTGTTGCGCTCTTTTCAGTTTATTAATTTTCTTCAAGCATATTAAGCCATACCATTTGATATAAAATTAATGCTTAATTAGGCTTTTCATATTAAACTTGAGCCTAGTGAAAACGTTAATTTAATAGAGTAGGTACGCATGTAATATTCTGTATACATAGACTTTTGACCTACCTAAATTGTTAAGTAGGGATTCGTCAATACAAATATTAAGTTGTAATGCTGACAAGGCGTGGGTGAGGTAGGCGGGGCTACGCTCCGCCCAACCGAAGCCCGCCCTCGCCCTTAAGCCACATTTTCATGAAAATGAACAAACATTTTTTCGCTAAGACATTAGAATAAGGTTCTCCGGTGGTCAAGTCGGAGTGAACGTCGATATTTAACTACGATATTTTTCAATAGGTATTTTAACCTCACTCCAAAATGTTTAGAAAATTTATTTCACTTTACCGACCCACTTTTCATTTCGGAAAAGTCATGAAAACGATTCAGTCTCGGCTCCCGCTACTCGCTTTCTCATTTTTTCCAAAATTGACTATTTAACATTTAATCGTATTTAGTGGTTGACGGAGCGGGGGCTGAGACTGCTAGGCGGCGCGGCGCGGCGCACACCCGCGGGGCAGATAACCTCGTTACGGAGGATACGTGGAGCTCGTCGTGCTGGCCCGGCACCCGCGGCCCGGTAATCACGTCGCTACTTCCGACCCCGCCGACATCCACCCTAAATTACTTTTGTATTCGATCGTCGATCTAATTTACAGACCGTAAAACACTTTTCTCCCGTTTTGTTCGCGAAACGATTGTCGGATACAATAATAACGCTAAATGCGGAGGAATCGTGCTCGCGTCGATCGCGGGGAGCGCCGGTACCGCCGCCGCTAAAAGCTTCTTGTTGACCTAACGTTCGATTCGAGAGCCGCACCGCCGCTCTCGTCATTGAAATTGATTGCTCCGTCGCGTAATTTGTTTGCCGACACCTTCGCCGGCGAACAATTCTCGTCGGAGGAACGTGACACGGCTCTCTCGTCATCGCCCGCGTAAATAATAAATGCCACCTGCCGTTATTATTGCAGGCGTCCCTCGGAGCACCGCCTCCTGTTATATATTTAAGTGTCATTACGAGTTGTGTCACCTCGTTATTTATGTTCCTCCTAGTGTGACTACGCGAAATCGCTAATTCGGTCTACGCAACCAAAGTAAAAGACCATAGATAGGGTTATGTTTTTACTAGTTAGAGGTCAACTTGTGATTTGTGGCTCGCAGTGACCAAGAGTTCCTAAAACTCCATTATTTTAAGCTTTCATTTAACATTTTAAAGATAGCCATTCAAAATTCAATCTATTGCGCATGCTTAGGCTTTCGACAGAAACCAGTCTTCATCACTAGAAGTTTAAAAAATTCGCGTCAATAACGCTAAAGATTTATGTAATCTTCAATTTACCACAAAACGATCTCTACTATAGAGTATGACACGTAATTTATTACATTCTTACGATACAAACAGGCTATAACTGCGACACCATATTCATAAATATTCAAATTGAACGTGGATGCTGTACTACAAACTAGTTAATCTAAGAATTAGTAGCGCGCACAAGGTAGAAGCGGCACGGTGTTATGGAGGTTAGCACGGCGCTCCGCCACTAATAACCCCGTAATTGGTATCGAAGCTCACCTCAGCCGGATTACTAAACGTCTAATTGAATGCGAGACGGTCTCCGTGCGCCTTCCAGCGGCGAGCGCGGCGGTCAGCCGACGGGTGCACGTCGCGGTACGTGCGCGCCGCACCCCGCCCGCACCCCGCCCGCATCCCGCACGCCCGCACAATTACACCACCTCCGTGAATTAAATTGCCGCCGCAGCAGCCGCTGCGACACGAGATCAAACGCTACACCCCACCTATTAGGAGCGAGATTTACCGGCCGCAAAGTTACGACCGAAGATAATCATTTCGTGTCAATTAGCTAATGAAAAATATTAGACCCGCGTCTATCCCGCGTCTATAGACGTACACAATTAGCTTAATTAAAATTATAACGAGCGCTCCTCGGCATCTGGCTCGATACTCGCCTCCTCGTGGTTAAGTAGTCTGTCTGTCAAAGGAACGAATTACTCGATGACGAGTAATTGAAGTGTTTACCGATGCTCGCACGCGTGCTCGGGGCATCGTTAACGTCGACCGTCGCCAATTGTACGCCAATTTGTTTCGTCTTTATCGCTTTCGATCCGCAATATGTTTATCACTTTACGGACGACTCATTAGATCAGATTCATTGGTACCGTTCGATGATCACTACCGCGGGAGCGATTGACGCATACGTTATATTTAAAACGCAATCGGCCTTTGTTGTACGTAACGGAATTGCTTTTTAGGGTTCCGTACCCAAAGGGTAAAAACGGGACCCTATTACTGAGACTTCGATGCATGTTCGTCTGTCTGTCTATCTGTCTGTCTCAAGAACCGCTATAGCTAGACTTGAAATTTTCACAGATTGTGTATTTCTGTTGCCGCTTTAACAACAAATACTAAAAACAAAATAAAGTTAACATTTATTAAACAAACGTGATTTATTTGGTCTTTTTTGCTCTTAATCCATAATGGCAACAGGTAGGCACTTGAAATATTCACAAAATCCTTAATTATATTTGTGCTTTAATATTTAATAATAAAATGAAAATAAAATAAATAATTAAGGGGGCTCCCATACAAAAACACAATTTTTTTGCCTATTTTCGCTCTATAACGGTACGGAACCCTTCGTGCGCGAGTCCGACTCGCACTTGGCCGTTTTTTCTTTATCGAGAGAGCCGCAATATAGTGACTATTTCTATCTAGTGTATGTTATATAACGCGAGATTTACGACTCGCGTTACGAGGCGTCAGCTTCTAACGCACCTGCCCGAAGCCGTGTTACGAGAGCGTGCGAGGTGTTTACAGTAGCACCGCAGCGCGCGCGCTCCTGGCCCGCGGCCAAATAATCTCCTCTCAACAGGTAAATAGATCCCGGCCGCTCTCGATGACATCACACCGCCCCGGTGCCCACCTTACGTGTTTTATAGCTCTGATTCATCTCACTTATCGTATTTGCCAAAAATTTACTCACAAATCAATCGTAATTATTGACTGTACATCGTAAAGAGTACGGTTAATATTCTTAGCGGTAATTTTTGTGTCATCTAGTACTAAAATTGTGCTCTCTTCCGCAGTTATTATTTTAGGCGTAATGTAAAGAAATTACTAAATCTTCTTTGATAATAAATAATGCCCAAATATTTTGGACAAATATCAATTTTTACCCGGTTTACGGTTATAGTCGCGCTTACTATTAACTTACCTGTAAAAATATTTTTAAATACAAAAGTCTCGTGCATGATATACAAAGTGAATGTTGCTCGCTAGGTGCTCTCTGGAATATTAAAAAAGCCGATAAAAACGTTAAGTCTGTTTTATTTGTAAAATAGCCAAAGGAGATAAAGTCCGCAGCCAGGAGCAGCACGTGCATCGGACAGCGGCGCGGCTTGTTATTAACTTTTTAAGCGATTGTGTTAATTAGCGCGCTTCACTGCTAGCCGCCCTCGAGCGCCGCAAAAAACAATCGACGATACGTTCCGCTATTAATTAAACATATTATAGATTGCAGACGATACCGCCAATAACCGCCAATATAAACATTCATCCCCATTACAAACAGTATACCACTTCAATTACTAGGATTTTGCGTAATTATTTAAATACGCGTGTCGTTCTTTGTTGTGATGCTTTAAGGATTTGTCGTTCAACTGTTTTTTCTCCTTGTTGCAGCAACTATTTCGATCGCAACAGGCGGCGGCGGCCGGGGGGCAGGCGGCGGCCGCGCAGCTGCAGCTCCTGCAGCAGCAGCAGCAGCAGTTCCAACTGCAGCAGCAGCTGGCCGCGCAGCAAGCCTTCAACCAGCCCCAGTACGTCATCAACGCCGGGCAGGAGGGCGCGCCGTACGTGAGCGCCCTCATCGCGGGCGTGCCGCCCTACTACGGGGTGCCCGCGCCATGGGGCGTGTACCCGGGGCTGGTCGCGCAGCCGGCGCAGCAGCAGGCGCAGCAGCCGCGCCGGCCGCTCACGCCGCAGCAGGGCGAGCAGCAGGTCAACGGGCAGGGACAATACGTGATCCCGTACTACGACCCCAGCTCGCTCGTGATGGGCGGCCGCAACGGCACGCCGCTGCGGCTCGTTTCGCCCGGCGGCGTGCTCGCGCCGCGCCAGTACCCGCCCGCGCCCGCGCATCCCGCCGCCACGCCCGCGCCGCCCGCCGCCGCCCAGCCCCAGCCGCAGCAGCAGCAGCCTGGTGAGTCGCCGCGCGCGCACCCACACACCCACACACACACACACACACACACACACACATACACATATACACACACCACACGACAAGAACGCATACCACCAAACGAGAATGCGTTTCATTATAGGGGGAATTACGGGTGAACTGTCTATGAGAATAAACCGAGGACCAACTGTAAACTTAAAATCTTATAGAGAAGCTCTCATGTATGCAGGTTTCACCGTTGTAAGTAAAAAGAATAATACTGTAATAAATATATTAGGTGCTTTCTTTACGTAGATGTTAGATGCATCTCGTTCGATGATTTGATGACGGTACAAAGCATTCATCTCGAAATTATAAAAGCTTAATCTCGATTGGTAGTAAGCGTTTTCAAATGTCGCAAACTAAACTATTTTTATTTGTCTATAAACGACCAAAAAATAATTTCCTATGATTTAGAGAATTCCGTAGCTTAATTAGGTGCGCTGTTTGTACGGTTAATTATAAAAGAAGCTGCATTTATACGAGCTATGTATTTTCCTAAATATGTATACCTACAGGTATTTAGTATGGTCATAAAAATCCGTGATAGTGACGATGGGTCAGCATGCAAATAAATGTAAGAATCCGAAAAAGCAGTTTTTGTATATATTTTCTACTAAAAACGGGTTTGTGTAGCCAAATCGCATATTGATGGTCATTCGTACCAGTTATGTCCAATAAGAAAAATAAAATTTCTAAAAGATTGTTTTACAATTTCAATAAAACAAAAAGTTGAATGTTGATACAAAGTCCATTTTGTAGGATTAAAATAATAATAGATGAGTTGGTCATTATCTTATTTTGAAACATGTTGAATCTGTAGAATCCAATACATGTCAATTGTAATATGAGCCCAAAGAAAAACTATTATAAATTACATTATATTAGGTCCTTACATATGAAATTGGCGTTTTGTATGGGAAGAATATAGTCGTTTTTTTTTTTTTGTATAATATATTTAATTAATCAAAGTATGTACCATTGTTATCGATGCATTTTTGCCATCTTAAAGGTAGTTCGTTGATCCCTTTACAAAAAAAAAACGGAGGGACGAGAGTCAATAAATTCTTTGAATGCGGTTTGGACTGCCACATCGGAGTTGAATTTTTTTCCTTGTAGAAAGTTATCCAAATTCCGAAAAAAATGGTAATCTGTTGGAGCAAGGTCCGGGGAGTACGGTGGATGTCGCAGACATTCCAATTGCAGCTCCTCCAGTTTTGCGGCCGTCTGTTGTACAGTGTGTGGTATCTAGCGTTGTCCTGAAGCAGCAGTGGCCTAGAGCTATTGACCAGCCTTGGTTGTTTAGCAGCTAGTTCTTCCATCATGGTTTGCAGTTGCTGACAATAGATATCTGCCGTAACCGTTTGGCCAGATTTTAGAAAACTGTAGTGAACGACACCGGCACTAGTCCACCAAATACTCACATGTAACTTTTTCTGACTCAATTTTCGCTTAGGGCAGGATTTGGCTGATTCTCCAGGGGACAGCCATTGCGACGAACGCTTCCGATTATTGTAAAGGATCCATTTTTCATCACAAGTAATGATCCGATTTAAAATCCCTTCATTATTGTGTCGGTTGAGCAATGTAACGCAGCAGTCGACGCGTGTTTTCTGGTTTGCTTCACTCAATTCATGAGGTACTTACCCACCTTTCAAGTTTTTTTATCTCAATTTGCTTCAAGTGTATTAAAGCAGTTTTATCACTTAACCGAAGCCTGCTGCTAACTCTGAAGTGGTTAGCGATAAATTCGCTTCCACAATAGCCTTTAATTCTTCATTATTCATTTTGGTCTCGGGTCGTCCACGGGGCTTGTTCTGAAGGTCGAAATTTCCAGAACGAAAATGGAACCAAAACCGTACCGTGTTTTCTTTTGCGACACCAGCGCCATACACATTGTTAATTCTTCGAGCTGTTTCTGCAGCACTCGTGCCACGGTAGAACTGATATTCGTAAATAAAGCGATATTTCAATTTTTCCATTGTGCGATATGAACGACACCAAAGAAAAAATAATCAAGAAAAAAACAAATGAATGACTGTTTTGGAAACCCAAATGTACCAAATAAATGAATATATAAATTTTGTTGAATGTTGATACAAAGTCCATTTTGTAGGATTAAAATAATAATAGATGAGTTGGTCATTATCTTATTTTGAAACATGTTGAATCTGTAGAATCCAATACATGTCAATTGTAATATGAGCCCAAAGAAAAACTATTATAAATTACATTATATTAGGTCCTTACATATGAAATTGGCGTTTTGTATGGGAAGAATATAGTCGTTTTTTTTTTTTTGTATAATATATTTAATTAATCAAAGTATGTACCATTGTTATCGATGCATTTTTGCCATCTTAAAGGTAGTTCGTTGATCCCTTTACAAAAAAAAAACGGAGGGACGAGAGTCAATAAATTCTTTGAATGCGGTTTGGACTGCCACATCGGAGTTGAATTTTTTTCCTTGTAGAAAGTTATCCAAATTCCGAAAAAAATGGTAATCTGTTGGAGCAAGGTCCGGGGAGTACGGTGGATGTCGCAGACATTCCAATTGCAGCTCCTCCAGTTTTGCGGCCGTCTGTTGTACAGTGTGTGGTATCTAGCGTTGTCCTGAAGCAGCAGTGGCCTAGAGCTATTGACCAGCCTTGGTTGTTTAGCAGCTAGTTCTTCCATCATGGTTTGCAGTTGCTGACAATAGATATCTGCCGTAACCGTTTGGCCAGATTTTAGAAAACTGTAGTGAACGACACCGGCACTAGTCCACCAAATACTCACATGTAACTTTTTCTGAGTCAATTTTCGCTTAGGGCAGGATTTGGCTGATTCTCCAGGGGACAGCCATTGCGACGAACGCTTCCGATTATTGTAAAGGATCCATTTTTCATCACAAGTAATGATCCGATTTAAAATCCCTTCATTATTGTGTCGGTTGAGCAATGTAACGCAGCAGTCGACGCGTGTTTTCTGGTTTGCTTCACTCAATTCATGAGGTACTTACCCACCTTTCAAGTTTTTTTATCTCAATTTGCTTCAAGTGTATTAAAGCAGTTTTATCACTTAACCGAAGCCTGCTGCTAACTCTGAAGTGGTTAGCGATAAATTCGCTTCCACAATAGCCTTTAATTCTTCATTATTCATTTTGGTCTCGGGTCGTCCACGGGGCTTGTTCTGAAGGTCGAAATTTCCAGAACGAAAATGGAACCAAAACCGTACCGTGTTTTCTTTTGCGACACCAGCGCCATACACATTGTTAATTCTTCGAGCTGTTTCTGCAGCACTCGTGCCACGGTAGAACTGATATTCGTAAATAAAGCGATATTTCAATTTTTCCATTGTGCGATATGAACGACACCAAAGAAAAAATAATCAAGAAAAAAACAAATGAATGACTGTTTTGGAAACCCAAATGTACCAAATAAATGAATATATAAATTTGAATTTGGAATTCTTAACCAAAGGAGATATTTGAGATCAAAGTGGCCTGTACAACAAAACGCCAATTTCATATGTAAGGACCTAATATACCAAAAACTGTTTTGTAAAACAGTAAGGCTTAAAATGTGTTAGTGTCTAAACACACTAGGCCGAAGTTCCGCGGCGGAAGTTCGGCATGATTCCGCCTGCAATGTATTTTAAATTACCGATGACACACCATGCGAAATTCCGTCGCATTATATTGTATGCGTTTGACATTGCTGACGTAATCAAGCCGAACTTCCGCCGCGGAACTTCGGCATGATGTGTTTAGACACTTAAATGTTGCTTATTATAAGATTAGGACAACTGCTTTGTAGTTGACAACTTATAAAATACCTTGTTAAGTTTACTCATTGTGTCCGTGAAAAAACTGGTTTTTGGACAAAATGTACTAAATATTCTTTAGTATAATAAACTTTGAATGTTTAGTACAGAGTATTTTAACTAAACGATAAAAGAGTATGCCCCCAAGCGAGACGTCGCCAATGCATACGAAGTAGATAATTTTTTGTACGCCAATACAGACTTTCTTGGGAATCTCAAGTTTGAAAAGTTAGCTGTTTAGTTCAATATTAGAAAACAAGTTATTGTAATATTCTCCGTATTGAGACCTTAGCTATACATAATCATAACCTGTACACGTACTTGTAGAAGATCATTATTAAGAAACTTACTCATTTCGTAAATAGTGGTCAAACAAGAAAAGGGCAATATTTATTTACCAATAGAACATAAAACATTCAAAATTGTCTTGTTTATCAAGTTACGCAATATCAATATACAGTTACTGTGTTCAGATTTCAATCAAAGAGAAGCAAAAAATATTCAATGCTACTATAATGATGACCTCCGTGGCTTAGTAGCGAGTACGTCGGCGCGGGTTCGAATCCCGACGAGTTTACAAAAGTTTTTAATGTTCGTAGGTGTATTAAATACTTATGTGTATATAAGAACAATAATCCTAAATATGCGTATTGTATAAACTCATTAAATATATATAATTAATAGGTTCATTGAGAACCCATTTCAAAGCCAGATTGATAGTGTGAAAGCATCAATAGATATTATTTTAATGCATCCAATTTAAACGTCAACATTTAATGTGCAATAAAGGAAGTATCTTTTAGGCCACATTACGTATAAATTGGTTTTGAATTGCGTATGCGTTCTCGTATTATTAACAATAACAAAAAATGTACAGCACGATTGCTGACTGTACTTACAAGATTGACAGCTCATCAACATGCCCCTGAATAAGATCCACCTCACCAGAACAGGGATCGAACAATAATTGTGACCCGCTTCAAGGTGGACTCATTTGTTGTATTGTTCATAATTTTCTATACAGACAGATCGCATTGACGTTTAGTGTTTTGTAATCAATGCCCTTTCCTCGATTGGCTCTTACTACCTTGTTATTGTATTATTGCGACTTCTGTCTTGATCGTTTTATATGTTGATTTTAATAGATATCGCTTGGATATGTTAGGTTTCATTTATTGTTTAATGACTTTACTATGTATAATATGATTCATCCTTATATTTTATGTATATATTAATAATATTTCTAATGTATAATAGATTTTTTTTATATTGGTTACACAAAATATCAAACGGGAACTAAAGCTTGGAAGCTTGAAAGATATCAGGGATTTAGTGATGCATCTGACCAAGTTATTTTATTCTTATTATGAATTTTAATTTTTATTAGAAAAGCAGTTTCTGTGTAAATTTTCTTTATTAGAGCTTACAATGACTATACCATACTATTTTGCATTTCAATTTACGAATTTGTTTGTATTTTTACTCCTTTGAATGTATCTGATGACCGGTAAGCCAATGTTAGATATTTACACCTACAGTCTACATACACGCCCGTTTCCCTTAGGGATAGAAAGTACAGACTCGCTTCTATACTGCCGTACTTCTTTCACTTTGCCCACATTCAATATACATACATTAGTGCTCTCCAATTCCAGTTTTACACATAAACGAACAAAGTTAGAAACTATTATTTGATGTTCTATCGGTGCATATCGTTTTTTAAAAGTTCTATTCTATGATATGATTGTTTTGGTATGTAGATATTATAACCTTTTTGACATTCCTTGGGTCAGAACGATTATACCTACAAGGCTTTTTTTGTGTTGACGTAATAGAGATGTAAATCTAAACACCGATCGCGTCCGAGGCTGGAAATTACTTAATTCCTCTTATTTACCCAAAGTTTCTGCGAGACAATATTGATAGATCGTGTGACGTAGGAACGACGCCGGTTCTGCTATACCGACACCACGTTAACGTTCACTCACAAGTCACAAGTCACAAGTCACAACATATAACAGCAGCTTCACGTAACCTATAAAACTTCACTAATTTACGTGCTACTATCATTCCTGTATTATATGCCGCTTAAAGTAAACGATGAATGTGTATTCGTAGAGGTATGCCTGAATAATTCGCACAATACAATAATAATAGAGTTTTAAGTTTCCATCGAAATTCGACTCGTACTGTGCCTCCTTCATCTGTAAATACATACGCAATCGGGGGCGGCCTTCGCCGGCTCGCGGAGCCGCGCGGAAGGCCGCCCCCGACGGAGTTTGTACATAGCTCGTGTACAGAACGGAAGGTGGAGCGGGCGCGGGGCGGCTGCGAGCGGTGAGTAGAGCGCGGAGTGTTGCAGGCGCGGCGTTGGCGGGCAGGCGAGACTCGCTCGAGTTCGGCGGCGGGCCCGCGGCCGCCCTGCAGGAGTACGCGCGCAAGTGGGGACCCTCGCCGCTGTCGCCGCCGCTCGGCGCCGCGCTCGGTCCCGTCGGCCTGCGCCCCGTGTCGGCCGCGCCCGGCGCCGAGACAGCCAAGTTCAGGTGCCTACCCCACACCACAACACGACACCGCCACATCAGACACCACATTACACACCACACAACACAACGGCGACAGACGAAACTGAACGCTTCGCTGGTTACGGACTTACAGGGCCTAAACCCTTTATAGGGCCGATTGGATCCTATCCAGAAGTATGCTATTGTTGCAAAGTCGCTCCGTCCAAAATATACGAGTACATGGGCGTAGCCCCTACTCCCTTCAGACTCAATTGTTACTTTCTGGTAAAAGCTTTCTGAGCATTCGGCATTTCTGGTTTGAGCTTCTGATTTCTATGAATTGTTACATCAGTATCTTTCATAATCTGAAAAGCTACGAGATAAAAAATCAGACTGTAATGGGACAAAAATTCAGGGCCAAGGCACATGGCTAAACTTCTTATCTAATTGCCACATGAAGGGTTCAGTTTCGTTTGGAGGGGTCGTCGTGAAATCTAGTGAAATAACCTCCCTAATTATTTATGTATGTGGGTTTGTTCAAATGAATAAAATACGAAAACGACCAACACAAGGCTCGTGACTTAGTGCAATCTGTTTACGTTTAATATTCTAATTCTATTCCTTGCACTGAGGCATAAACGATTGCGGAATGACTACAATCGTTTTTCACTCCTACAATTCTTTTCTGAAGCGCGTTTAAAACTTTTTAAATTGCTATTTTCTTTGTTACTTTAAACAAGAGTTCCGTCTACACACATCTACAATATTTCCACATTTCATCACACCGACACATCCGCCTGCAAATATTAATACCGTTTAATCGACTACTCATAAGTAAAACTTGTAAATTGTAAAGCCACACGTTTACACAGTACATACGTTTGATCGCTTAGCAAACAATTTGAACTGTCCTCCATCTTAAAAAAGATTTCGCATCGTTCGAGTAGTGTTGGGCCGTTTAATTTTCGTTGTACATAGCTTGTGTTACATTCTGTATATTGATATTACATACGGTAGTGTAAATTTTGACGATAGTGCATGCTCCACTGTGCGACGTGTTTTATAGCGCGACGTGCCTGGCCGCGTTCTGAAGAGCTGTTTGTTTACGTTGCAGAGCCGTTAGCAGTTTAGCGCAAGGTCTCACAACCAACGGCGGCATGTTCGGCTCGTCATCTTCGCTATTGAGCAAACTTAGCGGAGTCGGCACCATCTCAGGTTGGTACGGCGCTAGATCGATGTTCACTATCGCGGGGCTTTTGACACCTCGCGCTGTTGCAGGGTTGCCAGGCCTCCGGATATTGCCGGACACAGGCTTTCTGATTACGAGGTCGGCCAAAATTCAAAGGCTTTTGTAGAGCTTTGCATATATTTAATATGAAAATCCTACAAATGTTAGAAGATACATCTTATTAATCTAATAGCTAATACGCTAAAATTTAAGGCGCAAATTCCTTAATAGAAGGACGTCCGGCCTTATACAATTATCCGGCTCAGTTGGTCCGGCTACTGGGTTTGGCGATCTGGCAATCCTATTGGAGGGGCGGGGGTGGCCATTTGCTCTGTACCTCAAAAGTATACAATATAATGCCAAGGAGAGGCATAATGTGGCCCTATATTTTAAGTTGTAGATATAATGTCATATTATAATAATTATGGCTCTCTCTTTATCAATATTATAGGGCTTACGGAAACACTCTTAGGGTGAAGCCAAACGAGCGTAATTTGTGAGTTGTGAGTCGCAGAATTTCTGCCGCGTAAATGTCTTTTCATACAAATCATGACTCACAAAATTACGCTCGTGTGAATCAAACAGGACTTTTGTATGAAACTGAATGCAGCAGAATTTTGCCTGACTGAAATTCTGCGACTCACAACTCACAAATTACGCTCGTTTGGCTTCGCCCTTAAGTTACATTTTAATGATAACTTAACTTCAATTTAATGAAGATTTGAACATAAACTCTTTACATTTTTGGCTAAACTATGAAATTAATGTTATGCAATAATTAAATGTCTCTCCGTGCGGCTGTCAATGTCTTAACCGTTATGTGGAATTCATTTTTGCTCTTTTAGATCAAAAAACCTTTTTCATATAAGTAGAGTTACTGTTGTATACATCTGAGGTACAGAACCATAATATATTTCACGGTGTGCCACTAAACTGTGCACGATTAATCACATTTTAACTCCGCTCGTGCTTATCTAACAAGCTTTACAAACTTTTAATTAGCGTTTTGATAACTCGCGGCTTATTATGGCCGGTCTGTCGGTCAGGGACCGCACGATAATATAATACTGTGGGTGGTACATTGACTAGAAATAAGTTTACCGCTATAGTCTATTCGCGTTAAAAGAGTGACGTCAACAATAATGTAGGGTCGAAAGGTTTTGTCCAGTTGGGCTGTGTAACTAAATTTTGAACAAGGGCTAAAGCTACTTGTCCTTTTCTCTCGTACATTGCTATATAATATTATCTCGGTTCTATAGGTACGCAAGTGAAAAGGTAATTGCTTTATTAGGGTGAAGCCAAACGAGCGTAATTTGTGAGTTGTGAGTCGCAGAATTTCTGCCGCGTAAATATCTTTTCATACAAATCATGACTCACAAAATAACGCTCGTGTGAATCAAACAGGACTTTTGTATGAAACTGAATGCAGCAGAATTCTGCCGAACCGAAATTCTGCGACTCACAACTCACAAATTACGCTCGTTTGGCTTCGCCCTTAGGCCATTTTTAAAGTATGTCTCTATTTCGACGACTGAAATTTATACTTTTACCTTCTTATTGGTAAATGGCCATAAATGATAATCGTCTGAGATTTATTAGTCACTTAGTTAACGCGATTAGGCTATAATATAATTTGGTGTAGGTTTTTAATCCCACTTATGTCGTTAGATACGCGTGGCATTTAACGCGCGTTGTATTAACCGTGACTAACATCTTGAGAACATAACTCGCACAGATGCTTCATTACAACAACAGTTACCTAACTAGCTCATTACTGTTTTATATTGTTTATTACAAAATACATTATCAATTATATTAGCTGATATTCGCTCGTTGGAAGTATTTTGCGTCGATGCCCAGAGTTGCGGGCTTAGGCTGGATTTAGGCGCCCAAACGCGCGGTTTGGCGGCGACACCGCGAGATTGCAAGCAAATGTATGTAACGATTTATTTAAATAGCGGCATGTGCATGGTCGCGCTGTTATTTACATACAATTGCTTATAATCTCGCGATGTAGCCGCCAAACCGCGCGTTCGGGCGGACGGCATATAAAACGAGCCTTAGGAGTCTTTTGCGTCAACGCCTAGAGTTCTGGGCTAATAGAAGAATAAATAACACCTATAAGTACCGGACATTATTGGCATATTATTTTGCTGCAAAACTATGACTCCATCTCTAAAACCAAAATTGATAACTTTGTATCGTAGTTTTCAGTATCTCATTAAATTGTTCGACTCACAAGTCACAACAGACGAATTAGCCCTATATCGAATCATTTGTTAGACCTAGAGTCTAAACTAGAGCAAAATACATCAAACTGTGTACTCTATAGAGTCGTAACTCGTAAGAGCATAGATTTGTAAGAGGAATAATTCTACCGAATCACCTAAAATAATTGATTTTAGTTGTCGGTCTTTCTAAATTATTAAAAACTTGGACAATGTATGTTATTTTCAAAGGCACGTGCCGTGTTTCACATTATATTGTTACGTGCTAGGGTTCGAAGGATTTGGAGAAAAAGACCTGCTGACTCTTAAAAAGACTTTACTAGCTCACACAATTCACTAAGTCCAAACACTAAGCACTAAGTCCAAACACTAAGCACTAAGTCCAAACACTAAGCACTATTGATCACTTGTTTTCGCTCCGAAGTCGCCTCGAGGATCGCTCAGATAAAACTGAATTGCCGGGCCGTCTACCTGCGGCTATTTATATGGCGAGACGAATTCTAGAAAGTTCTTCCCCGATTAACGTAAACAAGTAAACAACTGTGGGATGTTTCTAGAAAATACGCGTAAGTAAACATACACCTAACGCCATCTAGTATAAAGTAGGGGATTTATGTTTTCTGTGTTTCCCTGGTCAGTTTCGCTGGTTTGACGCTAGATGGCACTACGTGTCCGTATCACTACTCCCCTCTTAGAGATGCTCGTCCCGAGCATCGTTGTTACTGCCATGGTAACGCGTCACGCTGTCCCCACGACTCCTGCTGTGTGGTTCCGTCACGGCCACGCAAGTAGTACATTTGAGGCACCAATCCTGCACATCATCTCGCCAATGCAACCAGAAGAATCGTTCTCGCACTTTTCTTAGTGTCCTCTTGACACCTAGATGACTCCCTGATACGCCCTCATGTACCTCGCGGAGAACATCTGGTACTTTCGCCCTTGGGACGATTATCTGAAAGTAGAACTCTCTGCCGTTAGCCTTCTCCCATTTCCGGTAGAGTATTCCGTCCTGAAGTATCAGACTGTCCCATTGCTCCCAGTACGCCTTAGTGACAGCGCCAGTGGATGCAACCTCACTCCAGATTGGTTTCTTGTCACCCCTTTTCTTCCATGTGATGATGTGCCGAAGGTCGTCATCTCTTTCTTGAGCCTTCCTCATAGCATCATTGTCCAATACTCGCCATCTAGTCCTGGATTCTATTCGTTTCCCCTTATTCCGGGCAGGGGACGAAACTGCTTGCTTCCTCAGCTCCTCTATTTGCTCCTCGATCCTTTCCATCCTTGCCATCTGGGTCTTCTTCTGCGGGCAGTTGAGCTGGAGGTGGCCCCTCTCCCCGCACTTATAGCACATGGCTTCAAATCTTTTCCTTGCAGGAGCCTTAACTTCTTTGACTTTCTCAGAGACCTTGCGGATTTCATAGGTCTGCCGTATGTCACGCCGAACAGCCTCGACCTCTAAAGCATGCGCCAATGCTTCCTTTAACGAGGTGTGGTGACGTAGCCTCACTGCAGCTCTGACTTCCAGGTCCCTGATTCCGTCGACAAATCCTTGAACAATATTTGTGTCGACCATCTTGGTGTCGGCTCCTGGATATGCCTTCCTGACGAGCTTTTCAATTTCCAACGCCCATTGTTGAAGTCCTTCTTCTGAGCGTTGGACTCTGTCACGCAGTTGGGCACGGAACACGTGCTCCAGGTGTCGCTCCCCGTATCTGGATTCAAGTGCCTCCATCAGGTCTTGGAACCCATTTCCTGTATGTGCTTCCAGGACCGACAAAGCTTGCCCTCTAAGCGCAACAATGAGGGCGGTCAGGCATTGTTCCTCCGTCCATCCGTTGGCGGTAGCAACAGCCTGAAATTGCCGACGATATGCGTTCCATGAAGTAGTGCCGTCGTACGGCGGTACCTTGACTCTTGGCCCTTGCGCCACTCCCGTGGCTCCACTAGATACCGCAACTCCCGTAGTTTCAAGGCGCACTACTCTCTTCTGCAGTTCAGTGAAGCCGGTTTTCAAATTTTCCACAACCAACTCTAACCCGGATACTCGTTCTTTCATAACATCGACATCTTTCCGAAGCTGAGTCACCGTGTCACTAACATCCTTTATTGCCAATAGCGCTTTTTCTTGGAGGTCCTTTTGTTGCTCTTGAGACTCCTGTAAGGCGCCGAGCTTGCGGTCTTGTGACTCTTGCAAAGCGCCGAGCTTGCGGTCTTGTGACTCTTGCAAAGCGCCGAGCTTGCGGTCTTGTGACTCTTGCAAAGCGCCAAGCTTGCGGTCTTGTGACTCCATCATTGCCCTTTGCGAATTTTGCAAAGCCTGACTTTCAGCTCTTTGAGACTTCTGCAAAGCCTGAATTAACCCAATTATGCTTTCCAATTGAGGAGCCATTTGAGGGGCCGTAGAAACTACGGGCGTGGCAGGATGGATGGAGCTAGTCGACGGAGCCCAGTGGGCGGGGCCTGTGGGCGTGGCCTGAGTGGGCGTGGCCTGGTGGGCGGAGCCAGTGAGCGTGGCCATGTCCAGAGTGGGCGGGGCCTGCGGGGCGTGGTCAGTGGGCGGGTCCCGGTGGGCGGAGCCAGTAGGCGTGGCTTCACCCGAAGTGGGTGGAGCCTGATGGGCGTGGTCAGTGGGCGGAGCCTGGTGGGCGGGGCCAGAGGGTGGGGCCTGCCCCGCCGTGGGCGGAGCTTGGTCCCCAGTGGGTGTGGTCTCCGCAGCCCGTCGCGCTCTTGTCCTGATACTTCCCTCGAAGTCTTCTCTCGGAGTCGATGGCACTGCGCCCTTGTCCTCACACTCCCCTTGAATTCCTCTCTCGGAGTCAATGGCAGCAGCTCGCTGTGCCCTTGTCTTGACACTCCCCTTGAAGTCCTCTCTCGGAGTCAATGGCATCTCCAAATCCCACTTCTGACACCAGTTGTTACGTGCTAGGGTTCGAAGGATTTGGAGAAAAAGACCTGCTGACTCTTAAAAAGACTTTACTAGCTCACACAATTCACTAAGTCCAAACACTAAGCACTAAGTCCAAACACTAAGCACTAAGTCCAAACACTAAGCACTATTGATCACTTGTTTTCGCTCCGAAGTCGCCTCGAGGATCGCTCAGATAAAACTGAATTGCCGGGCCGTCTACCTGCGGCTATTTATATGGCGAGACGAATTCTAGAAAGTTCTTCCCCGATTAACGTAAACAAGTAAACAACTGTGGGATGTTTCTAGAAAATACGCGTAAGTAAACATACACCTAACGCCATCTAGTATAAAGTAGGGGATTTATGTTTTCTGTGTTTCCCTGGTCAGTTTCGCTGGTTTGACGCTAGATGGCACTACGTGTCCGTATCAATATTTTAGAGCTAGAATGTTGATTTTGCGATGCTACTAAATTTTTAACAGATTTATTATTGTTGTAACAAATATTATGGTATTTTTAACACGTTATTATTTGTATCGTCAAACCGTGCTCGTCAGCGCTGTCAGCAGCACAATAGTCAAAGAGGAGCGATGTGCGCAGTGCGATGTTGCGAGAGTAATTACCACCCGTGTAATATATACGGCAAATTACTGGGAAATGTATAAACTGTACACAACATTATATTTAAAACAAACATAATATGGCAAGTACGCCTTCAAAGAGATGTCTTGAACTATAGTCTGTCAAGAAAGTGAAGAAATTAAAAAGTGGCAACATCGTAGTGTCATCCCTTTCTAATCAATCTAAGAAAAAAGGGATGACACTACGATGTTGCCACTTTTTAATTTTTTCACTTTTTTGACAGACTTGTATGCCGTTTTATTGATAGCTGTTTCCCGCGAATTCGTTCGCGTCAACACATAATAACAAAACAAAACAAAAGAATAATAAATAAGAAATGCTATTGGAACTTACAAAAGAGAGGTATTCTGTGAACAGTGAACACATTACTAAACAGATAAATCTCGAAGCTACATAATTCAGCAGTGTTGCTGGCATAATTTATAATCTATTATTGCGAATTGACGCCCTCTGATCTGACTCATAATTACTTACGTCTAAAAGGTGCATTTAGCGAATGCTTTATGCATCGTAATTGGTGGGTGCGAGCGATAACACTTTGTTGTTACCTCTCAACACTTCGTTTACACTAAAAGAATTATGGAAGTCGGTAGCTTGATATATTACACACATCCGTGATGTATTAATTTGATGTACTTTAGAAAAGCTTACAACCTGTCACTCACGTTACGACACAGAAGAAACGCCAAGAATCTGTCTGAAGTTTTAATTAGGACTCACCTGTTTATTAAACCCAATGAATTTGTAAATTAATCGCACCTCGCGTATGTAATAAAAAGAAATGTTTATAACGAGGGTATATAATGACGTCAAAGATCTCTCTATTTCTGGTAGGAAACCTTTTTTAGGGTTCCGTAGTCAACAAGGAACCCTAAGGCTTCGAACAAACATACGCGACCAAAGCGATTGCGAAGCAGGAGCGTCTACCGCGCGACCGACGCTGCCCATGTAATCTTATGGCGCTCGCGCTGTATACACCTGCGCGACCGCAACGCGGGATGTTCGCGTCGTCAAAGCGGGACGTGCGCGTCAAGTTGTCAGACGTGTGTTTTGTAGTGTAGGTAAATAACTAGACTTCTTTTTTTAAACCTTTTTGATATTATTTTGTACAAATCTTTAGTTTATGATTTTTTGATTTGTTTACGTTTTGATAGATTGTGTGATGTGTCATGATAAATTAATTCGACTTGACCATTGTGGACGTGTTTTATTCCTCGTAGTCGCGCAGGTGTGCACGCCCAGTTTCGCGTTGCAGACGCTCGCGCATCGCGTCCCGAATTACTGACGCGTAGGTTTGGCCGAAGCTTTATAGTTTCGGTCTGTCTGTCTGTCTGTCCGTCTGTCTGTCTGTCCGTCTGTCTGTCCGCGGTTTTGCTCAGAGACTATAGGACCTACAAAGCTGTAATTCGGCATGAATGCACATATTAATGATGCTGACAAAATGGTATATCTATATAAAATCTTTACAAAATATTTTTTTACGGTACTTTCCCTACACATCAAGCGGGGATGATTTTTTTTTCGCGTCTACCCCACCGTGTGGGGTGTCGTTGGATAGGTTTTTTAAAAATATTACGAGTACTCATAGATCATTTTCCGATTTACGGCCGTTCCCAATATTCAATCTATCTCTGGTTTGACATAAGACCCATCGCAGCTAACATTGAATTGACATAAAATGTATGTCTCTAATGTCTAATGAGAGCTATTCCTATCTCTAGTAGGGCAAAACTAGAGATAGATCAAATATTGGGAACGGCCGTTATGGACCCATTTGTGAAATATAAAGTTTTAAAGTGGAAAAAATCGTTAGAGTCCAGTGTCCCTCCCATCTACTAGCTGAACGGTTGCTTCTGGAAATGTGAAAAAATTCACGGGAGTAGGAAATATACTGAATTTAAAAGGATAACTATCACGGCTAAGAAGACTTCATAAGTTTTTGAGTAATAGTCGATCAACTAAAAAAAAAGTATTCGGCGAAGTATGAAGGAACTTTTCGTTCAAATTCATTTGAACGTAACTGAGATGAAGTTGTTAGTAGTGTAAAACACGTTACAAATGTACATTCATTGACCATACAAAAATTATCAAAAACTAGCGGTAATACGGAACCCTATACCGACACGCTGGTCGGTTTTTTTAAGAGCCTATGCTGTTCAACTTCTGGGCAAAGGCCTCCCCGAAGTTTTTCCATGCCCAGCGTCGGAAATATTACTAGTGCATCACTCGATCATTTTGTTTGTCAGTCTACAGAAAGGCTATCTTTGCCCAGCGGTCAGGATACGCGGAAAGTTTATTGTGGTAGAAAAATCGGGGCTAACTATATTTTATGCTGGTGGTCTCGTCGTATTTGCTTGTACCTCAAAACGCCGGGTTATGACTCGTTTTGGAAATATTAGTAGTGCCTCACTCGATCATTTTGTTTGTCAGTCTACAGAAGAATCATATAATTGTTTACACCAGAGTTTTTCAACCTGTGGGTCGTGACCCCCTGGCGGATCGCGAAGCTTCTGTAAGGGGTCAGAGGTTGGGAAAACTATCTCAGTAAACAATAAATATAAAAATATTCATAATCATAAACATACGTACTTACATGATAAAGAAGGTGGGGAGTCAAAAAAGTTTGAAAAACACTATTGACTTCAACGGTAGTCTATGGTCAAACTTTGCACAAAAATCGTATTCTTTGAATTTATTTTTACCATTAAGTTACGTTTATTATGAACTAGATGACGCCCGCAACTCCGTTGCGCCAAAACTCGTTTATCGCGCGGGAACTGTACAATTTCCCGGGACAAAAAGTATCCTATGTCTTTTGCCGGGACTCAAAGTATCTCCATGCCAAATTTCAGCAAAATCGGTTCAGCGGTTTGGGCGTGAAGACCTCTTCACGCCTGTCACCTAACAGACAGACAGACAGACGGACAGAAAGACAGACAAACACACTTTCGCATTTATATTATTAGTATGGATCATAAGAGCAATTAACTACGTAAACATTAAAATTGTATAGCCAGCCGCTAGGGTAAAATAAACACGTCATATTGTCTACATGTATTTGGATACACGAAAGTTTCTATTGTAGTCGGCACAATGTGAATGTTGCTTTTATTTTAGCGCGAAATCAGAACTAAATATGGAAAAATTGCCATGTAATATTCAAAACCTGGCTCGATTTCATCCACGCCTAAAGTTTAGTCATAAAATGTGTGGTTTCATATAAATCAACATGTACCATCGAGGAAATTCCTAGACAGTTAAAAGACCAACGTCATTTGGTCGGATTACATCAATTCAATGTTAATTGTGATCTGTCGGCTGAGTTTGACGTAACGCGACCAAACTACGTAGGTCACCCATCTGCCTAGGAATCAACTTCTCTGGTAGTACATTAGGCGACTGCAGAAAAATGTTCTGTTCATCGTCCATCAAATATTTTTGATTAATCCGAAATGTGAAAGTAGATTTTTATGTTATTCTTCGTACCTAATATATTTACAGCGGTATCTCTATTTGAGCTCTTTTTTCGAAGACTAAAAACTTTTCCAAAGACTAATACAACCGCAATTTTGGATAGGTTTGAGAGAATTAGCGATGCTGTCATTACATCGCGTCTCAAAGTTGCGATACGCGAACGTGATTGGAATATTAGCGGTCTGTAGTCGAATCTGGTCGTGCCCTATAAAACGGGAGATTCTAGTCTCGGACCACATTAACTAGATAGATTCACGTACTTTCCTCTCGTCAGCTATGAGCTAGGTAGGTTTCGTCACACGCTTCTCGCCAGCACTGAATATTGACAACTAGATGACGCCCGCAACTCCGTTGCGCCAAAATTAGTTTATCGCGCGGGAACCGTACATTTTGGGATAAAAAGTATCCTATGTCCTTTCCCGGGACTCAAAGTATCTAAACAGTAAAATCGGTTCAGCCGTTTGGGCGTGGAGAGGTAAAAAACAGACAGACAGACAGACACACTTACGCATCTATACTAATATTATAAAGCGGAAGAGTTTGTTAGTTTGTTTGAACGCGCTAATCTCAGGAACTACTGGTCCAATTTAAAAAATTATTTCAGTGTTAGATAGCCCATTTATCGAGGAAGGCTATAGGCTATATTTTATCACGCTAAGACTAATAGGAGCGAAGAAATAGAGGAAAATGTGGAAAAAACGGGGGAAATTATTTGAAAGGGCTTATTTGAACGCACTAATCTCAGGAACTACTGGTCTGATTTGAAAAATTCTTTCAGTGTTAGATAGCCCAGTTATCGAGGAAGGCTATAGGCTATATTTTATCACGCTAAGACTAATAGGAGCGAAGAAATAGAGGAAAATGTGGAAAAAACGGGGGAAATTATTTGAAAGGGCTTATTTGAACGCACTAATCTCAGGAACTACTGGTCTGATTTGAAAAATTCTTTCAGTGTTAGATAGCCCAGTTATCGAGGAAGGCTATAGGCTATATTTTATCACACTAAGACTAATAGGAGCGAAGAAATAGAGGAAGAAAAAACGAGGAAAATTATTTGAAAGAGCTTATCTCACGAACTACTAGAGCATTTTTTTTTTGTTATTTGGATCAGATAAGAAGTAGACCACGTGAAGGATCATAGGCTTTTTTTGTGGACTAATTTTTCTGTGAATTATCTAATTTACGCGGGCGGCGCCGCGCGGAACGTCTACTTTATAATATTAGTATGGATGGATTGGTGCATTCAGGGGCGTTACTTCAAAAAATAATAGTTGTTGCAAGACATCCATTAAAAAGATAACCAAAAACAGATCAGTAATTTCCTTTTTGGGGTGCGTGTTGCATTTGTGCGATAGTAAGTAGGACATTTTTTAGGGTTCCGTACCCAAAGGGTAAAAACGGGACCCTATTACTGAGACTTCGTTATCTGTCCGTCTGTCTGTCTGTCTGTCTGTCTGTCTGTCTCGGGTGTCTCCAGGCTCTATCTCAAGAACCGTTATAGCTAGACTTCTGAAATTTTCACAGATTGTGTATATTTGTTGCCGCTACAACAACAAATACTAAAAACAAAATAAAATTTATATTTAATTTATATTTATTTTCCCTTACAACAAACGTGATTTTTTGCCCTTTTTTGCTCTATATCGATAATGGCAATAGACATGCACTTCAAAATTTCACACAATTTTCAATAATACGTGTACTTTAATAATTAATAATAAAATTTAAATTAAAGGGGGCTCCCATGCAAAAAACAAAAAATTTGGCCCATTTTTGCTCTATAACGGTACGGAACCCTTCGTGCGCGAGTTCGACTCGCACTTGGCCGATTTGTTAGTTGTAGATCGTTTCAATTTGATTCGTAGTGCATATCTCTTTCCATATTTGACCACTTTTTCGCGTCATCAAATGAACCCGAGGTTTTCTTCGGCGCCCTTGATACCCGTGTCTACTCGCTAGTACAAAATAATAACTTGCATCCATAAATTAGTCGATATTGTCGGACGTTGGTTTTATTGTCTATTGAATATCAACACCGGCTACACCGCAGTCCGCACCGACACCGCTCAATTACTCGTACTAAGTGTTGACTCAATCGTACAAACCACTTCACGTATAACTACGTAATATGGAAATAGCGCAGCTACAACCAGAAGAAATAGTCGTAGCTCTAAATATTCTCATGAACATGAGAGTTGAAGACTTATCAGTGTACATTTAATAATAAATTATGATAGCTACTTCCACAGGAATACATTGGGTAAAAGTAACCTAAATGCGTTTACACTGTTCTTTGACTTAAAAAAATCCTTTTTATTATATGCGTATCTTGTAACATATTTTCTAAAATATACAATTACAAAATTTAAATTAATATATCGCGCGGGAACCCTATATTTTTCCGGGATAAAAAATATCCTACGTCCTTTTCCCGGGTCGTGAAGAGGTAACAGACAGACATACTTTCACTTTTATAATATTATAGGTATATAGGTAAATACTAAATAGATATGGATATGGAAACAGAAACTTGTAACTTAGGCCTTAGTTATGATTATGAATTTTGCGTGATTTAAATTAGGCACATCTGTTTTAAAATTAAACAAACATCATAATACATCAAGTTGAATTAAATAATCGTTAGGCAAACTGTAAATTATTCCTTTTAATTAATTATATCTATTAACCTCTTTTTCTTGGTGACATTGACCGTAATATTGAAATTAATATATTGGTATTCCATGGAGATTCGATAAAATGTATTTCTAATTTAATTTACCTGAATTAAGTCATTAAATAAAGAGAAGTTATTAATATTTATTATTTATGAAGAGCGAGATGCATTTTTTATAATGTTATTAATATAAAATATAAACAAAATAAGCTAAGTGGTACATGAAATATATTACTTGTAATACGAAACAGCATAATGTTTATTATTTAATTACCTTTAAATAGGCAATTATTATTAAATGGCTGCCCTAGATTATTCTATTAAAATTCACATTGACATAATTTTCTCTTTCTAAAGTACCAGTTAATATAGATTCTCTTCATTTATCATATAAGAGGAGGCAGTTTTCATTATGTCACCATGTTAAATGTCATTATGTTAACCCATATTACTTGAGGAGGCCTCATCAGATTTAATTCGATGTCAACTTGTAACGAATGTGAAATTACTGTGATGACACGAGCTTAACTAAATTTTAATGTCGATTTTTAGTTGTAAATTTAAGGTTACAAACTTTCGACGTTTCTTTACATATTTATGTGTCTCTATAGATAGACCTTTACTTTATAATTATTATTTGTTATAGGCAATCGTAGACGAATACATATATTAAATTGTATCATGTGTGATTATGATTAAGAGGTCACATGTGACAGCTGAGCACACCGAATTAAAAGGCTGCTTTATTTGTGTTATTCGCTATTGTCTTATGCCTACCACATTATATCACTGCAACCACTTCCTTTGCGTAGACCGCTAATCATATTATTCGATAATATCTTAGTTTAAAACGCTAAATAAAGATGTAAAGCACATTTTTCCGTATTGACACATTAATTTAATTAAGTTCCGTTCCACGTGTCTCTGTTATAACAGTTTTTTGTATAGTATATTGTCTAGTAGTCCTGGAATCGATGGTCTCCCGTTACAGAGCTGGTGGGCAGCGGCGTGGGCGGAGTCGGCGTGGGCGTGGGCGGCGTGGGCGCTCTGGTGGCGGGCGACAAGCCGGCGGCGGGGCGGTCGCGCCTGCTGGAAGACTTCCGCAACAACCGCTTCCCCAACCTCCAGCTGCGCGACCTCGCCAACCACATCGTCGAGTTTTCGCAAGACCAGCACGGCTCCAGGTGAATAAACTTTCCTAGATAATTAAATGACCCGGTGAAACGAATAGGATCCACCCATAAAGTACGTCACACGATTTTCATCATTTTTAGGCCTTTATTTATTTTTATTCCCTAATACTATAAAAACATTGACAGAATACGCTGTTTTATCCTTGTTTGTAAAATTTGCCATTAGTTTGAAGAAGCTCATTTATTAGGTAACATTTTTTTTGTAAGGTGGTAAAAATAATATTTTGACAGCATAATGCCATAAAGTAATCGAAAATCTTTCTTAATTTACAGTGTTTGTGAACTATTTTTCAGATTCATTCAACAGAAACTGGAGAGAGCAACAGTTCAGGAGAAGCAGATGGTATTCAATGAAATTATCGGCGCCGCGTACAGTCTAATGACGGACGTGTTTGGCAACTATGTTATACAAAAATTCTTTGAGTTTGGAACACCTGAGCAAAAGACGACCCTAGCACAAAAGGTATGTCAGGTATAAATTTTTCTATATATTTATAGTTGTAAGTCTGGAGTTCTATTCTTGTATCGGCCGCAGTTGCCACCTTGATGAGCGTTGAGCCCAATGAAAATTTGAAGTGCATGCTATTATGATGGCAGAATGTTAGAACCATAAGACCTTTGTATCAACAACATTATGGCAATAAAAAAAATGTATTCATATACATAATGATCAAATCATATTTTCATAACAAATTAATATGTTCACATACATAAAGAAACTCAAGTGTCAGGTTTTCTCCATAAAGAAACTCAAAGTGTCAGGTTTTCTCATTCATTTATAAGCGAGTGAGCAGAAAGCCTGATTCGTAAATTTGATCGAACATATTATGAACGTATTTTCATTGTCGACTCGTTTGCAATAACGGTGCGTGTCTGTGCAGGTGAGAGGTCACGTGCTGGCGCTGGCGCTGCAGATGTACGGGTGTCGCGTGATACAGAAGGCGCTGGAGTCCATCCCCGCCGAGCAGCAGCAGGAGGTGGTGCGCGAGCTCGACGGACACGTCCTCAAGTGCGTCAAGGACCAGAACGGCAACCATGTGGTGAGTACACATTCATCATCCGCGATAAACAAATAAGAAATAAATTATGTTACGTACCATCGAAAAAATTGATTTATAGGCAGTTGACGGACCTATGTCATTCGGTCGGAACTCGGATTATGTCAATTTAATATCAGCCATGAAGTGTCGGCTCAGTTTGACATACCGCGACCAAATTACGTAGGTCCGCAATCTGCCTATGAATCAACTTCTCTGATAGTACTTGGGTCGTTGTCAAATTTTGCGTAGCTAAACTAGTTCCGGAGTATGTTTTTTTTTTAATTACGATTATATACACATCATCGTAGAAATAATACATTTAACATAATATAATAATACATCACATTAATAAACACTGGTTAGTAAAATGAAGACTAAGTATTGATATTTCTAGTTTTTTTTAAGTAACATTGTGGTAGTTTCTGGTAACAGAGTGGTTTTCTATACAAAATTTGTATGTCCCTTGTCGGACTCTGCTACAAAAGTATTAAAATAATGTTATTTCTACTATGAGAACCCACTTTAAATCAATTAAACTATGAACAGATTATAGTTAATATTACAAAATATGCTTTAAAATCTGCAAATATTATAATAATATCTATGGACGCTTCACACCACGTCAGTCTGGCCCCGTGGTAAGTACCTGAAGGACTTGTGTTACGGGTACCAGACAACGGAAATATTATATTTAATACTTTTATACTATACATATATTTAAGATTTTAATTATATGATACACATATTTAATACACATCCATGACCCAGGAACTTTGAAAACTTTTTGTTCCGTCGGCGGAATTCGAACCCGCGACCCCCGGCTTGAACTACCAACAGCCCACCAACTGAGCCACAGAGGTAGTATAATTCTAATTAATGATTATTTTCTAAAACTTGGTCCCGCGTATGGTGTGAAACGACTGTATTGCTATGTTACTATGTAATTCACAACACAAAATAGTGAGCGCTGATTATATTTTGTAGTAGATTGGGTGAGTTAGTTCACATTCATTGTAGATGATCCGGAAATCAGGTGACGGGGTAGGGAAGGCGTTAAGCGACCGCGAGGTGTGGATCACGCTACGTGTTTTTATTGCGCTTCCACTTTGTTACTACTATTGTGCGCTTTTATAATTCTGGTCGTCACGTTATCGCGGACGCCGACTTCCACGATAATATGTTGGGTACGTTAAATTCCCTTTTAATTTTACGCACCTCAGTTTGCTTTTAAAATTCTAGACATGATGGAATTATCGCGGACGTCTGCGGTAGAACGTTAACACAGAGAAGTAAAATGCCTGAAAACGTTTAACGTGAACGTCCACGTCCATAACGCTACGATAACGTGGCACACTAAACTTCCCTCTAAAACCGCCCGATATTTTTGCTATGTAGTGCGTAGCTACAAGAATTATAAATTGATGTGTGAGTGAGACCACGTGCTCGCACTTCCTAGCCCCCGCGCCCTGCTAATACGCATGCACAACAACAAAGCTGTCTTCGCTAGTATGGTCTATGAAATAAAAAAAAAACCGGCCAAGTGCGTATCGGGCCACGCGCTATCTCAGTTACGTTCAAAGGAAATTGAACGAAAAGCTACTTAAATGTGCTCCCGCGAAGGGATCACCGCGAGCATTCACTTGCAATGTAACATTATAGATTTGTTTTTGAGCATTACATTACACTTGTAATGTAACATTAAAGATTACAATACTATCTCCCTGACTGACGAGCATTCGCGTGTAATGTAACATTCGACTTTGAGCATTCCATAGCTAGTTGATGTTACAAGTTGTATCAAGATATTACACACTGCTGTATTGCTGTAATGCTCGGTTTTGTATCATTACAAGCAAAGGTGCACATTGCAATGCTCGACTCTGTAACGTTACATTACAAGCGAATGCTCCCGGTGAGGGAGAACATTTATACTTCTCCGAATACATTTTTTTTTGTTGACCGACTGTTACTCAATTATTACTCATGAAGTCTTCTTAGCCGTGAGCCGCGGACAGACAGACGGACAGACAGACCGAAACAAAACAGGACATTTAACGTCCGCGTTTTATCGTGGAAATCGGCGTCCGCGATATTATCGTCCAGAATAATTATAAAAGCGCACGATGTTATTGCTCTACACGATGGACCAGCGCTGGCCCATCAAATGGCGCGTGCGATGGATATACAATGGTTACAACGCCTCTACATGATGGCCGCATTCAGATGTGAATTGTGATCTAAATGTCTTTCAAGATGGACGTGTAAGCATTAGCCATTGCGGCAATGCAAAACGTACATTTTTCAATAATTTATAACTTCACCAGATGATCCGGTGAACTTCGTATCACTTCCCTCCTAATATGAACCTTTCCAGGATAAACTACGAATAATTATTTCGAGACTAAAATTAAAATAATGGTTTAAGGTAGTAATGATGATGATAATAATGAATGTAATAATAACATTATATGCTTTCCGTTCTTAAAACAACGGCGAAACTCCCAAACTTGTATATTTAAAGAATCAGGAGTTCTCTTAGCATCTTCCGAACCATGGTATACCAGGTACACCTCGGTGCCTTACTTGGTGTCGTAAATTGTCATACGACTTCCTCACTCGACCGCGTTCGGGCACAGACTGGTATGGGCCACGTGTTGATGCGTACCGCCAACTCTGGGCCATTCCCTTTGATGTGCGGCCGAAAAACCGACACCGCCGCACTATGGTCCCAATTTCGACGCTCCATACTCATAGAACTCGATTGTTGAAAATCGTTATTTTTTTTTTTGGCCAGGAACCTTGTAGGGCGTTATTCTATTATAAAGATAAGGATATAAAACTCCTTAGTTAATTTATTTGCGTAATATAAGCGATTTAATTTTTTTTTTTTTGTATGGGAGAAAACACTCATTTCCATTTTATTTCGGACTGACAACGGGAGATTAACAGGGATTGTTGTCCTACATGAGACGCATCCTACGAGCTATAACACTTCTGCCCGTTCTTGCCCGTTTGGAAATAATTTACAGAAATGTAATTTTTTCTATGGCCGAAATCATTCAAATCCATTTTATTCCGGACTGACAGCAACTGACAATTTGGGTTTCACAGCGATTGTTGTCCTTCCTGAGACGATTCTTACAAGCTATAACACTTGCCCGTATTCGCCCGTTTGGACAAAATTTACATATTATGTGAATTTTTCTATGGCCGAAATCATTCAAATTCACTTTATTCAAAACTGATTACAACTGACACCTTGAGATTCAGAGGGATTGTTGTCCTACCTGAGACGATTCCTACAAACTATAACACTTGTACCCATACTTGCCCGTTTGGACGTGAGTACATAAATATATATTTATTTTTTATGAAAGAAACTATTCGAATCTATTTTGTTCGAAACTGATTACAACTGACACCTTGGTATTCACAGGGATTGTTGTCCTACATGAGACGCATCCTACGAGCTATAACACTTCTGCCCGTTCTTGCCCGTTTGGAAATAATTTACAGAAAAGTAATTTTTTCTATGGCCGAAATCATTCAAATCCATTTTATTCCGGACTGACAGCAACTGACAATTTGGGTTTCACAGCGATTGTTGTCCTTCCTGAGACGATTCTTACAAGCTATAACACTTTTGCCCGTTTTCGCCCGTTTGGACAAAATTTACATATTATGTGAATTTTTCTATGGCCGAAATCATTCAAATTCACTTTATTCAAAACTGATTACAACTGACACCTTGAGATTCACAGGGATTGTTGTCCTACCTGAGACGATTTCTACAAACTATAATATTTGGACCCGTACTGGCCCGTTTGGACTTGAGTACATAATATGTTTTTTTTTTTTTTTTCTATGAATGAAACCATTCAAATCCTTCTTGTTTAATACTGATTACAACTGACATCTTGGTATTCAAAAGGATTGTTGTCCTACCTGAGGCGATTCCTACAAGCTATGACACTTGTACCCATACTTGCCCTTTTGGACGTGAGTATGTATACGTGATATATATATTTATTTTTTATTAAAAGAACTATTCAAATCCATTTTGTCTGCAATCGATTACAACTGACACCTTGGTATTAACAGAGATTATTGTACTATTTTAGACGATTCCTACAAGCTATAATAATTATACTCGTACTTGCCCCTTTGGACGTGAGTACGTACATATATATTTATTTTCTATGAAGAAAACTGAATCTATTTTGTTCGAAACTTATTACAACTGACACCTTGTTATTCACAGGGATTGTTGACTACCCTTACGTGCGTGACGTGATAAGTACAAAAATTTGTGAACAGTGTTATTTGGAAATTTCAAGAATGGAAGCATTCGTAACCAACTTAGATATATTTATGTTTGTGAAGGGGTTTTTGTTATCGTTTGTACCTTGTTTGTGTATATTACTAACATTTTTAATATAATTGTAAGTTTATTTTTTACTAACAAACTAATTGAATATATTTACATGGATGTTATTAGTTTCTTAATCATTTATTTAAGTATAAAATTTTTACTCCTCATAGTTTTATGTATGTTTCGACAAAAAATAATAAAAACAATATTATTATTTCAACTGTGTATTATTTTAGAAGTAAGTAAGTTTCGTCTCACTCTCAGGTGAGACAACAATCCCTGTGAATACCAAGATGTCAGTTCTAATAAGTTTCGAACAAAATAGATTCAGTTTTCTTCATAGAAAATAAATATATATGTACGTACTCACATCAAAAAGGGCAAGTATGGGTACAAGTGTCATAGCTTGTAGGAATCGCCTCAGGTAGGACAACAATCCTTGTGAATACCAAGGTGTCAGCTGTAATCAGTATTAAACAAGAAGTATTTGAATGGTTTCATTCATAGAAAAAAAAAAACATTATGTACTCACGTTCCAACGGGCCAGTACGGGTACAAGTATTATAGTTTGTAGGAATCGTCTCAGGTAGGACAACAATCCCTGTGAATACCAAGGTGTCAGTTGTAATCAGTTTTGAATAAAGTGAATTTGAATGATTTCGGCCATAGAAAAATTCACATAATATGTAAATTTTGTCCAAACGGGCGAATACGGGCAAAAGTGTTATAGCTTGTAAGAATCGTCTCAGGTAGGACAACAATCGCTGTGAAACCCAAATTGTCAGTTGCTGTCAGTCCGGAATAAAATGGATTTGAATGATTTCGGCCATAGAAAAATTTACATTTCTGTAAATTATTTCCAAACGGGCAAGAACGGGCAGAAGTGTTATTGCTCGTAGGATGCGTCTCATGTAGGACAACAATCCCTGTTAATCTCCCGTTGTCAGTCGTTGTCAGTCCGAAATAAAATGGAAATGAGTGTTTTCTCCCATACAAAAAAAAAATTAAATCGCTTATATTACGCAAACAAATTAACTAAGGAGTTTTATATCAGCCATCCTACCACTTCGTCCTCCACACGCTGGGCCATCGTGATGGGCCACTACGATAGGCCATCGTGTAGAGGTGCAATTATGTGTGGTTCAGAAGAGTGTAGACATCGTCATGGCCTTTAACCATGTGCACGTTAGAACGTTATCGTCGATGGAAATTTAAAAGCGTCTTCATATATTTTCATACATTTTACTTCCCTGAGATATCGTTTTACCGCGAACGTCCGCGATATTATCGTCACGTTAAAAATTATAAAAGCGCACATTGTCGTAAATAGATAAGTCATTTTTTAATAAATTTAAATTTGGTTTGTCGCCCAAGTGGTAAATAATATTAATATGAATGGAATATTTTTTTTAATAATGATTTTATGATTTATGTCTTATAATATGTAAAATTTACTACTCTGTTACTACATATATCTGTTACCATGCGATAGTATGAACAAAGTATGTAAAAAAATAATTTATAGTTTAACGTCGCGGCCGACAGTAACAGACCAAGTTCAGTTGTTATTACAGGCATTAGCAAAAAGAAAACTCGAAAATAAGTATGTTTATTTTTATAAAAGTTTATCAATTTTAGCCACGATTAGCTGCGCAAAATTTGACAATGACCCACTTATGTATGTTCTATTAAAAATTATAAAATTAAAATAAGCACGCTGTATGACACCAAAATGTCAGGTGCTCGGAGCGAAACGTTTGCCAATTAGAGATTGACACTGTTGAATGTTGTGTAGGTAATTTTGATTTTATTTCCTTTACCATCTAATTCGGTATTTCAAGAAAATCTAATATTTTCGTGCGGTATTTTAATCACTACGATTGTCGATTGTAATCTGGCACGCAACTATAATAACAAAATAAAATTGTCGTAGTTATAGGAAAGTTTACGTATTTATTGTATATGCAACGTGGTATGTCCCGCAATTCCAGGTGCAGAAGTGCATCGAGTGCGTGGAGCCGGCGGCGCTGCAGTTCATCATCAACGCGTTCGCGGGCCAGGTGTACGCGCTGTCGACGCACCCGTACGGCTGTCGCGTTATACAGCGCATCCTCGAGCACTGCACGCCCGACCAGACCGCGCCCGTCCTCGCCGAGCTGCACGCGCACACCGATCAGCTTATACAGGTCAATATTACTTGGGTTTTTTGCTAGCAGTCGATTATAGTATTTTACAGTAAGATTTATTCATTGTTAATTAGTAAATTTCACTTTGCGTCGCAAACAAAATACAAATTATTAATAAACTAGACGTTCCGCGCGGCTTCGCCCGCATTAGGAATTTCACAGACAAATTAGCCCACAAAAAAGCCTATGATCCTTCACGTGGTCTACTTTTTATCTGTGCAAAATAACATAAAAATTTCTGTAGTTCGTGGGCTTTTCTTCGCTTCTGTTAGTCTTAGCGTGGTAATATATAGCCTATAGCCCTCGATAAATGAGCTAACACTGAAAGAATTTTTCAAATCGGACCAGTAGTTCCTGAGATTAGCGCGTTCAAACAAACAAACAAACTCTTCAGCTTTATAATATTATACTGTACTCGGCGAAACATGGCGGTAGCGGTCATTGACTCCCTGTCAAAAACTTGTCATTTTCTATACAAAGCCGCGATTGACAACATCTGACACTTCATTGTCAATCGCGGTTTATATAGAAAATGACAAGTTTTTGACAGGGAGTCAATGACCGCTACCGCCATGTTTCACCGAGTACAGTATAGTATAGATAAATCCACAAGTTAGTACTCAGTGAAATCTACAGATATTGGGGAACGTGTATAATAAAGTGTGTTCGGGTGGTCGTGTTGTAGGACCAGTACGGCAACTACGTGGTGCAGCACGTGCTGGAGCACGGCGCGGCGGAGGACCGCGCGCGGCTGGTGGCGGGCGTGCGCGGCAAGGTGCTGCAGCTTTCGCAGCACAAGTTCGCCTCCAACGTGGTGGAGAAGTGCGTGTCGCACGCCACGCGCACCGAGCGCGCGCTGCTCATCGACGAGCTGTGCGGCTTCAACGACAGCGCGCTGCACGTCATGATGAAGGACCAATACGCCAACTACGTCGTGCAGAAGATGATCGACGTCGCCGAGCCCACGCAGCGCAAGGTGCTCATGCACAAGATCCGCCCGCACGTCGGCTCGCTACGCAAGTACACGTACGGCAAGCACATCATCGCCAAGCTCGAGAAGTTCTTCATGAAGGCGCCCGAGCTGGGCCCCATCGGCCCGCCGCCCCCCAACCCGGGCCTGTAGTCGGGCCCCAGTATTACGCTCCGCGGCGCGACCGACGCGACCGACGCGGCGGCGCGGGCGTCTCCGCCTATTATAAATTTGTGAATATTGCGATTGTACATTTGTAACTATAGACTGCGATCTGTACATAGGGCGGCAGCGATGTACAGACGAGGGCCGCGCCGGCCGTCTCCGCGACCTCGTAACTAGCCGATAGACGATAGATAGTTGACCGCGTCCACGCCGCGAGCCGCGCTCCGAGCGTCTGTCGCGTGACGCGCCTCTAGCTCTAAGTGTTCTAGTATTATTCGTTGTTCGTATGAATCTTATGTATAAATATTTGAACGTCTCTCATTCTCGTGTAATTTATGAATCGAATGGAAGCCGCGGCGGCGTGCCGGGCGTTCCGTGATGTAGCTCGTTGTAGATTAACATTAGCTGGGCTAGGGGACCTCGAATCTTCAGTGATGGCGGCGAGCAGCGGGCAGTCGTAGACGATCGGCACGGTAGTCGTGATTATGTTTATAATTGTGTTATTTTGTAGTGTTTGAGTCGAGCTCTCGTTTAAGTTTGAATCCGGCTGTAGCGTTCGTCGCTCATCGAATATATAATAAGAGCCGGCCTTGTATAGTTTGTCGATTTAATTTTGTGAAAAAGATATTTTTTTTTGTATATTTTTATGTAATGTAAGTTAAGTTATTTAGACCGCGCCCCCGCGGCGAGGCGGTGTGTGTGTGCGTCAGTGAAGATGTGAAGCCCGTACTGATAGTCGTAGGCCGAGGTCTGCCCTGCCGGTCGCACGTCGTAGCGTAGCCGCTCATTCCCCTGTGTAATTATTTTTCTAGGAAGCGTAGTTTCCTACGACACCTCAGATTTTTTACGTCTAGATGTAATTGAAAATAAAATTATTGTATATGGCTGTACAAAAATGTTAACAAAATGATTTGTAAAACCTGTATGTGATGGAATAAGGCGGGGCGGCGGCGGGCGGCTCGAGCCGACGTGGCGGACTGACCGCGGCCCCGGCCGTCCCGCCTTGTAGGTTGTACTAGATAACATTTATATGATGATCCATCTATTTAGACATTAATTAATAAAGCATTTCTGTAATAATATTACAAAGAACATGTTGTTTTATTACCCCAGTAGTTTATGCATCATACAGCTACGCACATACACGTGCAGCTAAATAAGAAGAAGCCACATAACTCTGTTCGGCTGTTTACACACGGCGCCGCGGCGGCAGCGTTTTTCACTGCGGCGCGATCATGGTCCAACTAGTCTCGTATGTTTGTTGAAAACTGCGGCACCGCCGCAGCGGCGCCGTGTGAAAAGGGCCCATAGAAATACAAGGATGAGTAGGTATGCAGCGGCACCGTCGCGGTGGCGATGCCGCTGCCGCTGCGGCGCGTGTGTAAACACTCTTATATGCGCTGCGTCTGCGTAGTATTATGCAGTTTACATTAATACTGCGCAGACGCGTTCATCAGACACTGCCGCTGCTCCTCGCGCTGCCGGAAGTATATCCCTGAATTTCTGGGGCAGTAAGGCTTCTTACAGACGAACGGCACGTGTCGGCGGCAGACGACGGCAGCCGTCGACAGTTTATGCCGCCGACACGTGCCGTTCGTCTGTAAGTGCTCTAACGACGCGAGTGAGTGTTAACACTCAGCCACTACTTGCCGCGTCGGTGTACATGACGAGTGGCAGCGGATGACCGTTTACGCCTATCTCCAGTTCACAAGTGCACAAGTTAAAAAATTTACGTGAAATTTTTACCAGTTATCGGTACACTTGTATTTAAGTTTGTAGCACACATATAAAAATGGGTCTGTGTAGCGCCTGCACTTTCTCATAAGTTAACCGTGAGCCAACCGGGCTTCCGTACGTAATAGCAGCTGTCACGTATTTTTACCTTTCTGGTTGCAGCGACGTGACAAGGACCGGTAAAATATTGCAATATTTTTTTAACTGTATGGCCCCTTACTGCGACTTTAGCGATACAGTCGCGATGCTGGTACGATGCAGCATCGATGCAGTCGCAAATGGTCCACCTTTACACACTTGCACTACTTTAAGCATCGATACAGTCGCAAAGCAGAAGCAAAATCAACGCAAAAATCTGTTAATTGCTGGTGTCGCGCGTTTGTATCGATGCTAACGCGCAACTGTATCAATACTAACGCGCGACAGCATCGATGCAAAAATTGCTGGTGTCGCGATGCTGTCGCGCGTTTTAAAAACGCGCGACTGCATCGCTGTTAAAAGTCGCAGTGTGTAAGGGGCACATTACATTCCGTCCCCGTTGTGTCAAAATTAAATAACTGACAAAACCAAAGTTTCGACATCAAGCAATTCAAGCTTTTCTGATTTTTTTCATCTGCATTAGCATCTGCTGTATAACATAATATCAAAAGACCGACACAACATTTTCTTGACATTAAAAAGTTATCGACATTTTTTAGTAACCCATCAATCCCCAAGCGGCAGCCGGCTGCCGCATAACAATTGAAAATATATTGTGTCTGCGTTACCCATGATGGAGGTGTTAAATCATAAAGAGTAGTTTTATTTTAAAGCTCGCGCCAGACGCTTAGTAGCTGACTACGCGCATGTGTGACGACTGGCGCGGCTTCTGCTCGTAATTTATTCTTTATTCTTGGGTAGCATAAATAAAAATCACGGTAGGTAGCACAAACAAAAACCATACATTTTAGCATTCGTGTATTTACTTACACAATGGTAGTCTTAATGGTAGTACTTATAATTAACTATGAATACGGGAATTGTGTGACTATTTGTCGTCCTCCTTGTCTTTCGGCTCCTTCGTCTTGGGCTTGCGCTCGCGCTCCCTCTCCCTGTCGCGGTCACGGTCACGCGATCGGTCGCGGTCACGGTCACGCGAGCGGTCACGGGAACGCTCGCGCATGCGCGGTGACCGCGACCGCGACTTATGGCGGCGCGACCGCGACCGAGACCTCTCGCGTCTGTACGATCTGAAAATTAAACCATATTATATGTATGTATTTATATTATTATAAAAAGTTACTTGACCAGTATACCTTGGACGGAAGTTTAAATAATAAAATATTTAAGTTATAAAACAATTAAAAAAAAAATAACATATTTTATGTTATGCTAACAACAAGTTGAATGTAAGTTTAATAAGAATTTGTTTTGTCATCAGAGTAGTTATAGTACTTATTAGTTGACAGTATCTCATAATCGGAAGGATATAACTACACATAATAATACGTAATAACTAATATACTTCTACATTATTTCTGAAGTATAAGGCCGTGTTCACACCAAACCGACAAGATTGTGAGCCGCCGAATGTGAGCGAACGTTACGCAGTTTATTGTATTTCCATACATATTATTCACTTTTTCGTTCACACCTAACCGACAATACGCCATTACGCTAGGCGTAGGCGCGGACATTCGATTCCGTATATTTTCACGTTCACACTGGGGCTCACAGTGAGCCTGCTCACATTCGGCGGCGTATAGTCAGTTTGGTCTGAACACGCGCTAACTGGAACATAGGAAGAAAAACATATTTTTTACTAGTCATTGTCATTGCATACATTTAAAACTTTACTTACTTTTCTCTTATTCTATCGGGCTTTATGGACCGCGAGCGATCTCTCTCCCGGTCCCTCTCTCTTTCATCCTGTAACAAAAAATACAACGCATTTAGTACATACTTCAAGTTTTAGTAGGTACCAGTGAAACATACAGTATGTTTCACTTCATCGAAATGCCAATGGTAAGCGGCATTTCGATGAAGTACTTTGGGATGGGCAGGGACGTTTTACAAAATAGCTGATTTCATAGTAATTTAATTTCGACCACTTAGCTAGGCCATTTGGTTAACGTAAAAAAATTAACCAATCAAGAACGCTAGTGAAAAGATGACACAAGACAAACTCCTGTCAAAAAACAATTGAAATTGGGCACAAATCGCATCGACGCGCTCTAATGTAAATTGATCTTTAGTCACACTAACAACCAAGTTCTATAAGCTCTACATTACCTCATCGCGGCGATGTCGGTCGTGTCGCTCGTGGCGGTCGCGCTCGTGTCGGTCGCGGTCGTGCCGCTCGGGCGGGCGGTAGTGCATGAGCGGCGTCGGCGGCATCAGCGAGGGTGGAGCGCCCGGCGGCGGGCCCATCGGCCCCGGCGTCAGCTCCTTGATGTCGCCCGGCGCCCACCCCTCGCCCGGCGGGCCCTGTCCCGTCAGCCCGTGACCCCCGTGACCTGAACATCGCGGTAATCACAATATATTCTGAGCAGCTTAGCTACCGCTTAATCTGCCGTATTAATTATACGGGGCCCTCGGGCCCCAACGTGCGTAAGTTACCCTTCCTGAGAGCTCATAAAATAAGTTCTCAACATTAATTCTAAGAAACGTGTTTTAAGATCCAACGGAATCGTGAAGTCAGACAAATGAAGCGATTCTATTGGTTTTCAAAAACACATTACTAGTAACACAGCTCCGTTAAAAACGCAGCCTTAGGCCCAATTTCGCCAACGTCTGTTAGTGTTAACAGCTTGTTAAAATGTTATGTCTTCTGTTTCATACATATGAAAAGCGAAAGAGTTAACGTGATACTAATTCGAGCATTAACTTTAACAGTCGTTGGTGAAATTAGGCCTAAGATAAAAGTGAAGAGCATAAGCCTCACCCCAGGGCTCGTCGTAGGTGGGCGGCATGAGCGGCGGCGGGTAGTAGTGGTCGTGCGGCGGCGCGAAGTACTCCGGGGCGTCGCGCAGACCGCGCCCGTACTCGCGCCGCTCCGCCGTCATCACCTGCAATATCGTGACGTGACATGTATTACATACCTTTATGAAATCTTTATACAGGGTATAACAAAATTGATTGATAATACTTTAGGATGTGTCCCTTCTATAGAGTTCACTGTAAAAGTAGCAGTGCTGAAATAGCAATTTTTTTATTATTTATGGGCAAACTCATGACGTTGAGGCGCTTGCCCATACAAATCACAAAAAATATCTCTTTCAGCACTGCTATTTTCACGATGACCTCTATACAAGTACACACACTCTCTAAAGTATTTTTACTTTGTTTTGTTACACCCGGTACATATTTTTGCAGAGCTTCCGCCTCAGCTTGTGGAAGCTGTAACAGTCTAAATCATAGACATTTATTGATCACACTTAAAAAACTTAATGTTAAAAAAGTAAAGGTTTTACATTACACACCTGAATAGTATTTTCTCTATTTTGATAATTTCCTTGATTTCCTGGAGGCATTTCCTCATGTCTCATGGGACCTGCAAATGATATGATTATAATTTTAGAGTTTAATAGATAAGGGCTATACTAAGGCACTAACCTGGGAATGTAGC
Organism: Cyaniris semiargus; assembly: GCA_905187585.1. Classification (NCBI taxonomy): domain Eukaryota; kingdom Metazoa; phylum Arthropoda; class Insecta; order Lepidoptera; family Lycaenidae; genus Cyaniris; species Cyaniris semiargus. The sequence goes on along the minus strand of LR994554.1, from coordinate 4,992,030 downwards.
CTGCCAGACTTGCCAGAGTTAAACATTGAAAAGGAATGATACTTTTAATCTATGCTACAAACATATTGTGTTAATAATGTTCGACCATTCCTTCAGCTTCAAAGGCAAGACAACTCGGTACTAACTGCACCAAGTGGCAAGTTGGTTCTAGCGTGTGCCTCAAGTACCCCTGAGATCAGGGTTTTTCGTGATGGATTGGACTAGGGAATATGTGGTGGGTCAATGCCTGATGCAACAAATAATACACAATAATAGCAAGATATTCGTGTAGATAGCCTATTTAATTGAAACTATGCTTTGTTCCTTTAATAACACAAGAGATAGGGGACATATAAAAATTGACGCTATGCAAAAACCGTACCTGGCGGTCTGCGCAAGTCGGGTGGCGGCGCGCGCGGCGGCGGCGCGTGCATGCCGACGCCGGTCTCGTGCACGCGCATGCGCCGCTGACGCTCGCAGTACGCGCTCCACGTCACCTCGTTGAACCCGTAGTTGAAGTAGTCTGTGAGCATAAGTTAACTAATTATAGTTAACTTATGCTAAACAGAGCCCTAAAATATAGTGTGTAGTCATTAGACTACACACTATATTTTAGGCTCTGTTTAGAGCACATTATGCACTTTATTTTAGTGCATTTTGTTCTGAATTTGCAATGTAACCATCTTAAAGAGGTGGTTGACTTCTGTTCTTAATTATTATCTCTTATTTTGGTGGGCCTATTGACAAAACTCTTCTCACTATCCTATCTTCCTCTATAGCCACGTAATTTAACATTACAATAATATTTTTATCAATCGAATAATAAATACTTAGTTTTTAATTTTAAATAATGTCAGGTAAAAATGTGATTTGTAACTAAAAAAACGAACTACTAATAGTTTTTTAAAGCACAAGCAAAAGTCTTATTCAGCTACACTGTTATAGGAAGATCTTTGCATGCAACAGTAAAAAAAAATCTAGCCTTTGCTTCAAACATAAAATTTATATTGTTGTTGAAGTACCAATACCTCGTAACTAAAAATTTTTAAGAAATAGACTTCAAAATCAATATATTATCTTAAATCTTAATTGAAGGTTTTACAAGAATATGTAATTTTATTTCAATTGCAATTTAGAAAATAACTTATAATAATAATATGATTTATTTTCTCACCACAAAAAATCAATTACATAATTAACTTAGACTATATAACAATCTTAGGTTGTTGTGGGAGACTGGTGCCTAAACTGGGCGTGAGCCTGTATTTCAGGACACCAGGCCTCAATCCCAAATATTATATACTTTACAGTCTTTGTTACAGTACGGTTACCGAACAACATCTTGGTAACTGGTGAAGTCAGGTTAGTTAGTGTGTGTGTGTGTGTGTGTGTGTGTGTGTGTGTGTGTGTGTGCGTGCGTGTGTGTGTGTGTGTGTGTGCGCGTGCGCGTGAGTGTGCGTGCGTGCGTGCGTGCGTGCGTGTGTGTGTGTGTGTGTGTGGTATACTATTCTGGTATTGCAATTAATTTTTCAGTGGTCTCGTAATTCAGATTTATAAGCAAATTTGTTACTCTAGTTTTGCAGACAGATTTTGAAACGTTATATATGTGTTCATGCATGTTGATTTTATTGTAGTGGGTGGCCCCCAACGAAGCAGAAGAAACGGTTGGTAAATCGGGTACGAAAAAGTTTGTTGCCTACGGGCTTTTGTCTTCTCTTTCCGAGGTGAGAGGAAGGGTCATATGTTAGGAGACCATGCTGCTTGACAACTGTATGGAGTGTTCATACTCGCAGTGTTCATAGTTGTCGCACAGTTAATACCTTAGTCTTCCTATAAAGGTCTTCAGTGGGGTGTAGATAAGGTAGGCCGTACAGGACTTTGAGGACGGCTCTTTGGACTCGCTCTAGTTGAAGAAGAGAAGATTTGTGGGTGCCACCCCACGTTGATATGCAGTAAGTGAGCAGGGATTGGCAGTGTGTGGTAGACTATTTTTCTGGTAGGTTCATCCGCCACATGCCGTAGGTTTTTAAAGGTGGAAATCATTTTACGTATTCTGGATGTAAGGGCCTCGATGTGCGGATGGAAGCTAAGAGAGGAGTCTAATATGATACTGATATAATATTTTGTAGAGTCAGATCTCTTTAATACTCTGCAAGAACACCGCTTGGCGGGCGGTCCTGTCCGCCCGCCAAGCAGTGCTCCTGACGAACACTTGTGTACTGAGATAGAGTGAGAGGGAGACGTAGGGGGGGATTACGTATATAGAAAGGTATATATGTATTTTGTTTTTTCGGCGTTAAGGGTGCGATCCTATATACGCTCTCCCAAGTGTCCGAGTAGAACAAGAGGGCAGTGTCATCTGCGAAGGTGTAGATTTGGCCGTTTAGTAGGTTGAGCGCACACAGATCGTTAATGTAGATGAGAAACAATGTAGGAGCTGTCGCACTGCCTTGTGGAACACCGCGGGTAGTTATAACTTCAGTGCTCAGATAATCATCTATCTTAACGCTCTGGGTGCGCCCAGAAAGGAAATTGGCAAATAATTTAAGCTGAGTCCCCTTTATACCTATTAGTTCCATCTTGTCGACAAGGATGGCAACAGAGACAGTGTCGAATGCTTTGGCTAAGTCTAGGAATAGCCCCAGAACCTTTTGTCCATCGTCGAGTTTTTTATTATTTGGTCAGTTAGTGCGTGGACAGCATCACCTGCGCGAAATCCATACTGGGATTTAGATAATATGTTATTTTTTTCCAGGTAGCTGACAAGTCTACTGTTCATAAGGCGTTCAAGCACTTTAGAAAGGGAAGACAAGACGGCTATGGGCCTGTAGTTAGTCACTTGTTCTCTGTTGCCCGCCTTGTAAACAGGATGTATGATAGCTCTCTTGAAAGATTTGGGGAATATACCCCGGGTAAACGATATATTACATATATGCGTTAGTGGTGGAGCTATGATGTATATGTTTTTTTTTCAGTACACAAGTTGGAATTTTATCCCATCCTACAGCGCAGTCGTGACGCAATGATAACACCACTCTAGTAACTTCCTGCTCATCAGTGGGAAGGAGTGACATTGAATTACAGGGAGAGTTAGGATATTGAGTTTTTCTAGGGCATTGGGGTATTTTTTCAGCAAGGGTGCGGCCAATTTTAGCGAAAAAGTTTTTTATATTATCAACTGCTTGTTTGGGAGAGTGTGTTTTGAGAGAGAAGAATATTCGCTTTACTATTGTTTGGGGTTCTATTAGTTATCGTATTAATTGTTTGCCATAGGGTTTTTGTGTTTTTGCGGGAAGCTGTAAGTTCTGTTTTATTATATTCATTTTTTAATTGTTTTGATATTTTGGAGCAGTAATTTCTATAGCAGGAGTAAGATGTAGCGAGAATTTGGTCATTGGGATTATTATTATTATTTTTTTTAATTATCAAGAGTAACCCATGGCTTTAGGAGCTTTTTGCGATTGGGGATTTTTACGAGCTTTGTGTTTGCGTCAATTATCGCCTTAATGGAGTCAACAAGGAAGTCTGCAGCAGTATTAGGATCTTGTATGTTATATATTGAATTGAAAGCTACGTTGGAGAGATCACATGATATTTTATCATAATTAAGTCTTTTTATTGATTGGGGGATTGCTGGTTTTGGTTTGCGTCTTGAAAGGTAGAGTAAAGTAGTTTTATGATCAGTGATTGTTGTGTGAGCTACTAGCACTTTGTCCGGAAGTTTATTATGTTAATAACTTATTATGTTTGTAATAATTTCATTAGAAATTATAGGAAAAATCTGTAAATAAAATCTAAAAACTCAATCGTTTTTACTTTCTCCAGTAAAATAAGCACCTACAGTTAAGAGGTATTGGTACTTCAACAACAATATATTTTTTATATTTATAAATAACTTTAAATTAGAGATGTGCCGACTAGTCGGTCAAGCCGACTATCCGGCCACTTTTGTAGTCGGCGAATAGTCGGCAAAGAGCACTGACTATCCGGCTTATTATTATTTTACATTGAAATTACATTTAAGAAAAACCTTGATTATTTTGAAATTAAATGCATTGTTTCTGAAATTACTTGCTTGTAAATAATATTTCTTTATTAAATAAAATTTGTATCTTAAATACCAAACAGAACAACATAATATTATCTTCTTCAATAAACATATTTTATAGTAAAAAATTATTCTTATTTAAATAAGACTCGGATTTTGTATTAAAAAATTAGGTACTTATTAAAGCAAGGTTGCATGTTATACATGATGTACAGTAAAAATATATCCTGAAAACCATCAACTGTATCATGACGTAACATAACATTTAACCAAAACATGATCCGACACGATCGCAGGTGGGGTATGCAACCATGATCGGCTTGGCCAACTAGTCGGCCGATTAACCCATCAAGCCCCAAGCGGGCCCCGACGGCCGCATAACAATCGAATATATATTGTGTCTGTGATTCCCACGATCGAAGCATTAGTCGGCTTCTTTGCAACCGACTAATCGGCTAGTCGACCAAAGTTATCTCTACTTTAAATATAGGCCAATATTTACCTGATATATCAGCTCCAGGTTTATTCCATGGTTTATCTTCAATTGTATCAATATTGAACTCGAGGGCAGGCACTCCATTTATGCTTCCTGGTCCCTCCAAATCTTCTAATGTCACTTTGTTTCCCGCTGTCTGGCCTTGCCGGGGCTTCTCGGCACCAGCTGCACCAACAATCCCCACACCACGCTAAGAGGAATACAAGCATTTTCAAATTAAAATATAAACATATACAACACTGTAATATTTTATGTTATTATTCTTTAAATGTCTTAATTACTTAACCATTCAAGTCAATGGAACAAGTTAAAAGGTAAAATATTATTTAGGTCAGAAAAGATATTGTTCAAATTGAGAAAAAAGCACTACAAGTATATTATAATAATATCAATTATTATTATTATAATATACTTGTAGTGCTTTTGAACAAACCTTGATATTCAAGCTTGCATATGCCTGTGGGCCGGACTTTATTTCCCCTATCGTAACTTTAACATCATCACTGTCATCAGAGTCTGAATCTCCATTTTCTTGACTGTCCACATCACCGTTAGCATCCTCCTTCGCATCACGAGTCACTTCACCAAAATGTTCGTCGTTGAAGTGTGAATCCTCGTTATTCCCTTCTTCTTCGTCTTTATCTTCTGTTTCCTACAACATTGCATACATAAGCATTAAAATAAGGACGTAAACTAACATTATAGTTGGGGAGGGGAAGAGGGGATTTCGGGACAAGCTCAAGCGTGTCAGATTAAGCTTGTATAGGCTTCCGACATGTGTCTAGTTATCATGGTATAGAAATCAGATTTCTCACATGGTGGGTTAAAAAAATTTTTTTTTGAATATTGAAATGTCATCGGATCTGTCAGATTAAGATAGGGGATGTTTAGTATACCCCACAGAAGCTTCCATATAAAGCACTGACGATTCAAAGGTTAGGTAAGTCTGTGCCCTGTACATTGTAAAATATAAAAAAATTAAGCTTCGTATTTTCCTGACTAAGCTTCGCAGATATTTTATTTTGCACTAAACTAAATGATTTAGTCCTTGTTGTCTGAAATATATTTATAATTTAAGTACCTAAATAAGCAATTTTCTGAATATATTTTCTTTTTCAAAACTTTAAAATGGCTGCAGTTTCTGAACCCACCGCTAAAATAAAAAACGCTCTTATTATTTTTTTATCAGTTTTACCTTATGTAAAAAACCTACTAGGTCTCCATGACGCTCGAGTGACTACACAAATAGCACCTTCCCCTCCCCTACTATTATATTTTTTTAATTTTAGTCATAAAGGAGGGGCATTTCGTACCCACTAATGTAGCACTTTGACATATATACCAAATGAAAGGGCTTGAAAAGTTGAACATTTTATTCTATGACGTGAAATCTCTAAACCATGGGAGAAAAAAGTTAATGAGGGTAAGAAAAAATCACAAAAAAACATCCTGTATTATTGCATCAATTTATAGTGTTGCTGGTAAGGAATCATTTCTAGAAAGTAATCGTATATGGCAAACTTGAGAAAAGTGTTGTATTTTATATTTTTAAGAAATGTATGGAAAAACAATCATCCTCAATTAAAAATCTAACCTTTCCTAAATTTTACCGTATATTGTTATCTTCGAGAAATTGTTTATAATAAGCAATACTAGCGAATGGTGCAATAATACAGAGTGTTTTATTTTTCCTAAGAAATAAAAAAAAATCACCCTTATTATTGCACCATGCGCTAGTATTGTTAATTATAAACAATTTCTCCAAAGTGATATTAAACGAAAAAATCAGGCAAAGGTTCGACATTCAGCATTTTATTGTTTTCTCATACATTTCTTTGAAATATGAAGCAATATATTGAAATACAACACTTTCCTTGAGTTTGTCATATATGATTACTTTCATAAATTATTCCTTACTAGCGACACTACAAATTAATTCAATAATACAGAATGTATTTTTTTTTCTTTTTCGGAAAAAATAAAACATCCTGTATTATTGCACCATTCGCTAGTATTGCTAATTATAAAACATTTTTCCAAAGTGATTATATACGATAAAATCCAGGAAAGGTTAGATTTTTAAGGTTTTATTGTTTTCTCATACATTTCTTTAAAATATGAAACAAATAGCTGTGCCCCGCGGTTTAAGTGATACATAATAAAAGACTATGAAAAGTACCAATAATAGGGTCTATAATAAAGGTTCTATAATGGTTAATGGTAGTGATGATGATGATGATGAATGTAATTTGCATAGTAGCATATGCTTTCCGTTCTTAAAACAATGTCGAAACTCCCAAACTTGCATCTATAAAGACTAAAGAGTCAGGAGTTCTCTCAGCACCTTCCGAACCATGGTATACCTTGGTGCAAAATCTTGCTTGTTGGAAGCATATGCTTAGAATACTGCTCACGAAACCGAAGTCACCACATGTTTCCATATAAATTTTGAGGAGTTCCCTCGATTTCTTATGGATCCCTTCATCAGGTCACCGCTTTTATGAATATGGTACCAAATTGGGATAATAACCTATACATCAAAAGAAAAATTTTGAAAATCGGTTCACAAACGGCGGAGTAATTGTTGAACATAAAAAAACGAACATAACACCTCCTCCATTTTGAAAGTCGGTTAAAATTGTAGCCTATGTGTTATTCTGATGCATAAGCTATATTATTGTAAAGTTTTATTAAAATCCGTTCAGTAGTTTTTGCGTGAAAGAGTAACAAACATCCATACATCCATACATACATACATACATACAAACTTTCGCCTTTATAATATTAGTAGGAAGTAGGATCCCACCAAAAACATTTCATGTAAAATGTTACCTCGACAACCACAAAAGGTTTGCCCTGTGAAAAAGACATCAGATCTAATGTGGAGCCAAGCTTCTGAATATACACGGCCTAACTCTATCGACCCTAACTCCAACAAATTCTACATATCAGTAAGTATGTATGGCTTCGCTGTTTCGCTACCGTCGTGGAGGTGAGACGAATATTTAGTTTCTGATCTAAAGTAAGTGACGAAACAGCCAAGCCATACATACTTACTGATATGTAGAATTTGTTGGAGTTAGGGTCGATAGAGTTAGGCCGTGTATATTCAGAAGCTTGGCTCCACATTAGATCTGATATCTTTTTCACAGGGCAAACCTTTTGTGGTTGTCGAGGTAACATTTTACATGAAATGTTTTTGGTGGGATTTCAGTCCTTTTGTAAGTTGCTACTTGCTAGGCAGTCTTTTTAGTTTTTTTTTTTTTTTTATATTTTTAATTAAGAGGTTTTTAGTTAATGTCTATCCCGTGTAAACTTTTATGTCCTAATTCATAAGATTGGTAAAAGTCTCATATTTAAACTTCCATTACCCCTACTAAACTTATTTTACGGCGTAACCAAATTTTGGCGTAAGTATTTTAGATATCAATAAAATCTAAAGTATTAGACCTATTCAATTGAGACTTTGTATGTTTAATAAGTCTATTATTGACATCATATCCTGAGAATATAAACTATCTGCTATATTGGAAACCAATTCTATAAGGGTCAACTTCCACCCCTCCATTTTAGGGGATGGGGGACGAAAATTACAAGTTTATGAATTTTTTTGTTGTTTGTATATTAAACTTAGATTACATACCAAATTTCGGCTTTCTATTACTTCAGGAAGTAGCCAAACATTTTGATGACCATCAGTGTGTCAGTGACGAAATCGGCGTATTTTAGGTATCTATAAAATCTGAAGTATTAGAGTTGTTCAATTGAGACTTTGTATGCTTATCATATTCTGAAAATACGAACTATTTGCAACAACGGAAACCAATTTCATGAAGGTTAAAAAAAAACAGCGAAACACTTCAAGAAAAGGTAGGTAGTGCCCTTGCGCTTTGCTTGGCTCGTCTCGGCGGGGACACTACCGTGTCCCCAGATATACTAAAATACAACAGTTTCCTCAAGTTTGCCATATATTAGATTACTTTCCATAAATGATTTCTTACCAGCAACACTAAAAAGTGATTTTTTCTTACCTTCTACCCTCATTAACTTTTTTCAGAGATTTTATGTCATACAATAAAATGTACAGCTTTGCAAGCCCTTTCATTTGATATAATGTGTCTGGATGTGCTACAGCTTGGGTACAGGTTCTATACAAAAATGCCCCTTGTTCTTTTGACTATATGTATGTAATATACTTGAAGATTTGTAGGTTTATTTACGATTTATACTAGAATTAACTCTCGCATTCATACTATTTGTAAGAAATAAAATTTTTATAAGGCAGCTGTTAGAGGTTATATTCAACAAAAACTTTAAATTGTTACCGTATTATTTTTCTCTGCACTTGCTGTTGTTTGTACATTTTCACTATTTTCTTGATCGTTTTGTTCTGTTTGCTCATTATTAGACTCTCCGTATAACCAATTATCATCATTTTCATCATTTGGAGCGTTTTCTACGGCTACGTCTGCCATTTTTGTTTGACAAATAAAACATCATCTTCTTCCTCTTTAGGAATAGACATTTTTTTTTGTATTAGGAATAAACATTTGAGGCAAAGCAAAGGCAAAGGGAGCGTTTTAGGAATAGACAGGAAGAAATGACAAATTGTATTTTTAATGAGGCATTTTCTTATTTTTTTAATTTGATTGTCAAACAGTTTTCATTTTAGTAACTAGATGACGAATGGGTAGACAACTATCGGTAAACGGTAATACCATCATTAATTATAGTCCCCAGTACAAGGAACTAACTTTTTTCTGATACATACAAATTTACCACTTTGTGAGTGCCTTGTTTACGATGACTCCGACAAACTTTTCTATGCGAAAAATTTCGGCGCTGCTGCATTTTCGAATGCTTGACTCCTGGAATGGGCTGTTTTCTTTTTTAAATCTCCACCAGGCGGCGCGACGGTAGGCACTTCTAGATTTTCTATTGGTTCCCCACTGATCTGAAATTATCTGCAGGTTAGCATCACTGACTACATATTGGTTGTGTTTCTAAAAATTTCAGTGTACTGTCAAGTGTGACATAAATAAAAATATCTTAACACGTTGGTGGACAGTACAAGTTAAGAATTTCTTCCTAAATGACACTTCTTATTCTCATACATTGCCTATGGGCGTAGTGTCAATGCGGTTGTATGTACAATGTTGTTGAGTGACAGAACGCCTATAGGCGCTTACGTCTATGAGCGTACTGTCATGTTGCATGTCATGAAAACTACGCATAGGGACTACACGCCTATAGCCGTAAAGTTGATTATACAGATAATAGTAATAAAACCAGTATTTTATATATAAATTTGTTTAATAATAATCACAAAATTAATCAGCCTCTTTTATAATTAACAAGTTGCTAATATAATCATCTTTTTATCTTGCCTGTATTGAAATTCAAATAAAACATTAAAACTCTTTTAGCTTTAGATGTACGTTTACCACTAGGTATTATGATAGTAATCACAGCAACATTTCACTAACAATGTTATTTAAGTACTAACTTGAACACAATACTATTCTATAAGGTTAATTTTAATTTAAATTTACTTATGTAATCAGCCTTTTTTAAATTCCGAAATTAAATTATCAAAATATTGTAGTCTGCCAGCATCATATTTTAAGAAGCAATCTAATGACAAAATCTGACCTTAATATTAATAATATTTTCTTGTAAGTTAAAACTTATTTAAATCAACTCGTTACAATATAATTTAATCATCATCAGGATTTAGTAAACTTGCATGATATGGTTCAAAGCAAGATGGGCAAAGAGGAGGTTTATCAGAACAGCCTTTACAACGATAACTCGTTTCCTTTCGTATCTTTTTTTGTGTACAAAATTTGCATTTCAAAAATGCAATTTTTTTTGTAGTTCCAGGTCGTGCAGGCATTTGTTCTGGCCAGTGACCTTGAATTACACTCCCATCATTTTCGGGTATATTAGCAGTGCATGTCGTCGTGGGTCGGAATCGCCTGTTATCGTGAATACTGGACGTCTTTATCAAGTCGCTTCCCTTCAAATTTTTGTCCAGCCCAATAAATTCCTGTATCAGTTCTTCTCGGTAGTTTATGTACGAGTACAAGCTTGAATTATTTTTTTTATATTTTCTATAAAGAAAAAAGGCGTTCCACACTACAATGTCCATCATGTGAAATATTACTTTCTTGTACCATCTGATGGTTTTTCGGGGACAAGAATAGTAAGATACCATCTGATCACAACGATCAATGCCAGACATGTTTCTGTTATATGTATCAACTTCGGCAGGCTTTAAACGGGACTTGCCAAATCTGTTTGAAACTTCTATAATCGAGGGATGAACTTTAGTTGTAACCATCAGGACAGGGCGTTTATCTTTCCAATTGGAAACATATACCTTGTTTTTGCGAGCCCATACATGCTCGCCTTTTTTCAATTTTTTTGTCGTAATAAATTTAGGATTATCTTTACGACTCTTACGTAAGGTGCCGGTGCTATGAGTGTTCAAATCAAGCAATTTCTGTGACAACTTTACAGAGTTATAATAGTTGTCCATGAATAAGTGATGACCACGAAGCAAATATGGCCGCATCAACCTTAATACTAGTTTTTCTGTCTTAGATTCATCCCCATCCATATTCTGATTTGTTGTTTCCTTACCAGAGTACATCAATATATTGAGTACATAGCCATCAAACGTAGTAAGTTCATAGAACTTAATTCCGTATCGGGCTTTTTTTGACTTTATATATTGTCGAAAATGTAGCCGACCCCGAAATAGAAGTAGGGACTCATCTAATGACAAATTCTCGCCTGCACTATATATTTTTCTGAAGTTAATAGTCAACATATCTATGAATTTTATAATCTTCTGTTGTCCTTTAGCCTCCAATTCCGATGCATATAGACAGCGTAATAATTGTTCATACCGTCGCCCTGACATAGTGTAGGTAAATATCGGATGATAATACATTGCTTTGGTTAAAGTAAAAAGGTTCCTTTGTTTAGGACATTTTATATGACCTTTCAGAAGGCTAAGTCCTAGAAATTTCAGCATTTCTTCATAATTGGTTTCACGAAAGACAGCTTTGCGGCTATATCTTGTATGTGGTTTGTTAGTTTGGCACAAAGATTTACCATAATTATTAGTACATATTACCAGATATTCAACGAAATTCCGTGGAAAAACTAGATGAAAAAAGTCCATAACATTTTCTATGTTATCAATGTTTACTTGAATACCAGAAGCAGCGTTATCAAAATTAAAATCAGGTATATCGGTCACCGTGTCAGACCAACCTTCTACTACTGAAGGTATCTCAGCAGATGTCCTGGGAGCATGACTGATTGGGCTAGTAAGCTGATCAGAAATATCTGGTGAATTGGGGCGATCATCTTGATTTATAAGCCGATCGTTTGACGATAAAGGAATGCCAGATGACGTCGCCTCCGAAACATGAAGGTTTTGGGTAACTGAAATATTCTCATTCCGTCGTTCGTCCTCGGAAGGGCAAAATGTTTTTTCACTATCATCCGAATCACTAGACGAAGAAGACTCACCAGATGAGTCACTAGCGTGTTTTTGTGGGCGGCGTCCAGCAGCATCGTCAGAACTCAACGACTCGTCGCCTGAAGGATAGTAGTCCTTGTCGGACCCGTATTCCCCATCATCAGCATATGGATCTTCACTAGATTCCGGAGTTTCAACTTCATTGAACAATTCTAACAACCGTTTTTGTTCCCTTTCGTACGGATCTCCAGGCGCCATCTGTAGATAAATTCATTATTGTTTCAATACCAAAAAACTGCATTCAAAACAAGCAACTACTAATATTAGAAGCACAATTACCTTATACGTAAGTTACATGAATTGAATTTGAATGTTTCGATAAATAAAAACACAAAAATACGTTGATAACTTACCACTCGAACCGTTATTTGCGCGCGAAAGTATGAGGTGACACTAATCCTCCCGCCGACGCGCACTACGTGACTAAATGTATGAAAACACGACGCCCACGAGCGTACTGTGAGAGGGGAGAGGGGTACCGGAATTCTGTCAATGTGTGTGTAACTTGACATGTTGTAGAACTATGTACGATGACAGTAGGAAAGCCGCATTACTTTTGCGGTGACACTACAACATGTTCTTCCTTGTAAAAGTATTGAAAATCACACGCCCTCAGACGTACTGCCGTGACACGAGTAATAACTATGACGTCTACAGGCGTTCTGTCGTATCATTATTTACTATCTGAACGTCCGTGGACGTTACTGTCCATCAATGTGTTAAACCTAAGCGATCATTGGGCTAAGCGATTAAGCCAGTATACTGGTAATAGTTTAGGAACACGCTGACATAATAAAAACTTGTCAAACTGAAAACTGACAACTGAAAAAGTTTTGGCGGCCATGTTACTTTGAAACTTCTTCTACTTTTTATTGTTGGTGTGGTTTTTATTATTTTTTCCCAAATTGTGTTATTTGGGTTTTTGATGTTCATTATTGGTAAAATATTGGCCATTAAATATCCGTTATCGTGCACAAGTGCAGGTAAGATGTTGTCAAAACCAAAATTTATAATTCCTGTGACATTTGGTGTGAATAACGATAAATAGGGCTATTTCTTCCGTGAGTTTTAACTAAAACATCGTTATAATAACTTTATTATTCTATTCGTTGGAATATCATTGTGTCTTTTTCAAATTGAAATGAATCAAGTTTTATATTCTTTTGCCCAGTTTTGTAGCAATTATTGATGGTATTCCTGGTATTACCGATAGTTGTCTACCCATACGCCATCTATATTACTAAAATGGAAACTGTTTGACAATCAAATTAAAAAAATAAGAAAATGCCCCATTGTCGATATGACGTCCCATGGCCTCGTACATACAACTTTCATTTTTTGGAATTTGTTTAATAAAGTTAATTTAAAAACTGTGGTCAACTCGTCCTACAAGAATCACGCTGCGTATGGAGTGTCCGACACCCCAAAGATGTCGCTATGACGTCACTATTACTCTTCGTACATACAACTTTAATTTTTTCAAATTTGTTTAATAAAGTTCATTTAAAAACTGTGGTCAACTTGTCCGACAAGAATCACGCTGCATATTGGAGTTTCCACCACCCCAAAAATGTTGATGTGACGTCATTATGTCTTCCTGTACATACAACTCTAAATTTAGTAGTTTTCGATTTAAAATAAAGTAGGGTAAATGATTAGCGATTGGACAGTGCCAGTCATTGGAAAAAACATAAAAACACAATATTCATTAAGGTTGTTTTAAAAACTGCCTGTTTTTAAAGTAATAGAACGCCTGATTTTAAAGAAAAACAGGCAGTTTTTAAGCAACCTTAGTAAATATTATAGAGGGGAAGGGGAAGAGAAAGCCCTTCAATAATCGGCCAAGTGCGAGTCGGACTCGCGCACGAAGGATTCCGTACCATTATAGAGCAAAATTAGGCCATAAATTGTGTTTTTTGTATGGGAGCCCCCCCTAATTTTTTATTTTATACAAATATTATTATTAAATATTAAAGCAAACATATAATTAAGGATTTTGTGAAAAATTCAAGTACCTACCTGTTGTGATTATTAATATAGAGCAAAAAAAGGCCAAAAAATCACATTTGTGGTATGGGAGCCCCCATTAAATATTAATTTTTATTTGTTTTTCTTATTTGTTATTATAGGGGCAACAGATATACATAATCTGTGAAAATTTCAAATCTCTAGCTATTACCGTTCTTGAGTTACAGCCTGGAGACACACCAGACGGACAGACGGACATACAACGAAGTCTTAGTAATAGGGTCCCGTTTTTACCCTTTGCGTAAGGAACCCTAAAAATCGGCCAAGTGCGAGTTGGACTTACCTATGAAGGGTTCCGCAGCAACAATAAGGTTTATTTCTATGAAATTAAAAGGTTTTTGATTTATTTTTATATTTCAGTTGATTTAATGAAAGTTAAATTAAGGTTTACAATTTATGACGTATAAAAAACCTACTAACTAGATCTAGTTCAAACCAATTTTCGTTGGTGGTTTTTATAGTAATGTACATCATATTATATTTTTTTTTAGAATGAGGCATTTTCTTATTTTTTTAATTTGATTGTGAAACAGTTTCCATTTTAGTAACTAGATGGCGTATGGGTAGACAACTATCGGTAATACCATCAATAATACAAAACTGGGCAAAAGAATGTAAAACTTGATACATTTCAATTTGAAAAAGACACAATGATATTCCAACGAATAGAATAATAAAGTTATTATAACGATATTTTAGTCAAAACTCACGGAAGAAATAGCCCTATTTATTGTTGTTCACACCAAATGTCACAGGAATTATAAATTTTGGTTTTGACAACATCTTACCTGCACTTGTGCACGATAACGAATATTTAATGGTTAGAAAAAAATTATAGTAGAAACCTCAATATGATTTTTAAATAACTATCCATAGATACCCCACACGCATAGGTTAGATGAAAAAAATATTTTTTTGTTTCAGTTGTACCTATGGGGACCCCCAAAATTTTTATTAATTTTTCCATTTTTGTATCAAAATCTTAATGCAGTTTACAGACTACATCTACTTACCAAGTTTCAATAGTATAGCTCTTATAGTTTCGGAGAAAAGTGGCTGTGGCATACGGACGGACAGACAGACAGACAGACTGACAGACAGACATGACGAATCTATAAGGGTTCCATTTTTTGCCATTTGGCTACAGAACCCTAAAAACTCCAAAATTCGAGAGGCTTTCAAACCAACACCACAACCACAGTTTTTAAAGTTATTGAAGAGCTCGTCTGTAGAATGTACTTGTTGAAAACCAAAGACGACGTCAATAAAGGCCGCAAAGTTAGAAAAATCATAGAATTATAACCTTTAGAAGAGGCATTCCATACAATCGTCAGCGTGAAAATGTGTCACCCTCGAAATTAGTGAGCTCACTCATCTGAGAGCAGTGTGCCTTAGGACGCGGTGACAGTCAGACGTGTTTAGTGCATTGATTACGTAAAATATGCATTGAAAGCGTGAATGAGTGAAAAAGGAAGTAGTATATGCTATTACTGTAAGACAAAAAAGGACGACAATATTTTCTCGATACACATTTTGCATACAAAAACATTGCAACTGTTTTGATGGCGTATGCCATATCCAAGTATTGACATCGTTGAGAAAAATCATATAAATCCTGCAACGATTCGGAAAAAGTTATAAAAAAGATAATTTAGTCCTGCGATACGTCAACCCATTAATATGCTGCAAAAGTTCTTGCTTAATAGGACACAATATGTCTTAAGCAGCATAATATGGTGCAATTCACATATTATTCGCAATCCGTGGGAAGTAACGCCTGACGATTATGGAGGGATTTTAATCGAATTTGAATTTATATATCTGAAATTTTATCAGATATATTAGGCAATCTATTAATATTTCATATCAATTCACTCATTCAATAACCTTCTAATAAATTTCCTAATATTATTGTAGTATTGTCAATAGCAGCGACGATAGTGCAGGTGAAGAATGAAGATGACAATGACAATGATGATGAAAACTTTGATGATTATAACAATTATTATGATAATGATGTAGATAGTACTCTGATGTAGAATTTTTTGTAATCCATACTTCCATACTAATATTATAAATTATATAGTATCGAAGGTGTCCGATTTGGATTCGCCCCCATATTCTTGGATGCGATATCTGAAATAGTTGATACGGAAATGCAAGTGGACCAGTTAGAATATAATTATTAATTGTTGGTCACTGCTAAAAGAATCCATACATCCGTACATACAAATACTGTATGTAAAATGTTAATAAGGTAATTTTTTTATGAAATTTTCAATAATGTTGACTACAGAACACGAAAAATGGCGTTTAAATAGTATGATAATTATAGTAACGTTAATAGAGCTTCCCCGCTCGATATGTAGGGTAGGCACCATATACATTATGCATATTATTTATTTTTAAGATTCTTATAAGTATGAATTCATGCCGAATTACGGCTTTATAGGCCAGGCTGGCCCATCAAGGCAACAATAAGGCAAGCAGATACCACAGAAGAACAATATTTTGATTTTTTTAAGGTTTTTAAGTACAACACAATTGTAAGTTGATTGATTTAATGTCTTAGTTAGGTATTAAAATAAATTAAAAACTAAGTTTTTAATTTTATATGTCTTTCTTTTCAAATCCATACCAATTTTAAATACTTAGTGCTTTGAAGTCGAAAATACCACAGATCTAGTGCAATGGGTTGTTTTCTTTTTTAAATCTCCACCAGGCGGCGCGACGGTAGACACTTCTAGATTTTCTATTGTTTCCCCACTGATCTGAAATTATCTGCAGGTTGGCATCACTGACTACATATTGGTTGTGTTTCTAAAAATTTCAGTGTACTGTCAAGTGTGACACAAATAAAAATATCTTAAACCTAAGCGATCATTGGCCTAAGCGATTAAGCCAGTATACTGGTAATAGTTTAGGAACACGCTGACATAATAAAAACTTGTCAAACTGAAAACTGACAACTGAAAAAGTTTTGGCGGCCATGTTACTTTGAAACTTCTTCTACTTTTTATTGTTGGTGTGGTTTTTATTATTTTTTCCCAAATTGTGTTATTTGGGTTTTGATGTTCATTATTGGTAAAATATTGACCATTAAATATCCGTTATCGTGCACAAGTGCAGGTAAGATGTTGTCAAAACCAAAATTTATAATTCCTGTGACATTTGGTGTGAATAACGATAAATAGGGCTATTTCTTCCATGAGTTTAACTAAAACATCGTTATAATAACTTTATTATTCTATTCGTTGGAATATCATTGTGTCTTTTTCAAATTGAAATGAATCAAGTTTTATATTCTTTTGCCCAGTTTTGTAGCAATTATTGATGGTATTACCTGGTATTACCGATAGTTGTCTACCCATACGCCATCTATATTACTAAAATGGAAACTGTTTGACAATCAAATTAAAAAAATAAGAAAATGCCCCATTCGCACCGCTTTTAGTGATCTACAGACTTTGCCTCACTGACATCCATTATACAAGTACGCTGGACTAATGATACCCTTTGAAACGACAGCTATTTTTTGTGCCTATTTGAAGCGGAATCAGCTCCCCCAGTGGGAGGGATAGGAACTAAATTTGACGTAAAAACACAGAATACAAATTACTCACGGACGTAAAAATGACGTTTGAAAGTCGCCATATTGGCGCTGATAGCAGTAGTGGGGGTATTTGCAACTAATACTAGTGATGACAACCAATAACGATTAAGCGGCCATTTGCAAGTTACGTCAAATTTACTTCTCTTCCCGCTTACTGGGGGCGCTGATTCCGCTTCAAATAGGCACAAAAAAAAGTGGGTATCATAGGTCCAGCATACTTGTATAATGGAGGTCAGTGCTTTGCCTTCTGGCAACACTGCACTCATCTGAGAGCAGTGTGCCTTAGGACGCGGTAACAGCCGGACGTGTTTAATTCATTAGATACCGCGTTGTTTTTCGCTACATTTCGCTCCAGAATGCCGTTGTGTGCCTTCCGACAGTGCAGTAACAACACGAGGAATACAAATAAAGCCAAAGGTGTAATATTTCACACGTAATTATTAAGATTTTATTAATATTTAAATTATTGTCTTCCATTTTAAGACCAAAATCAAAGCGAAGCGTAAAATGAGTGAAAGAGAAAGTAGTATATGATATTACTGTAAGACAAAAAAGGACGATAATATTTTCTCGATTCGTTTAAAGCGTAAAATGAGCGAAAGAGAAAATAGTATATGCTATTACTGTAAGACAAAAAAGGATGACAATATTTTCACGATACACATTTTGCATGCAAAAACATTGCTACAGTTTTGACGGCATACGTCGTATCTAAGTATTTTGATATCGTTGTATACAATACTGACTATAAGCAGCATAATATCATATTTATACTTTGTATAGGTCTACCAGAATCTGATGGCAAAAAAGTGAGAAAATAAATTGACTCTAGCAATACCGGGGTAATTGGAATAAACATTTTGATCCTTTTTTTTTTTCTTATAGCGGCTGATTATGTGTGTTATTAGAGGTCTATTGGGTCTACCAGAATCTGATGGTAATTTTTGACAGCAGATTTTCAAAAAATATCCTTGATCATTGGATAAATTTTTATATTTGCTTGTTTAACACACAGAATCAGCCGCTATAAGAAAAAAAAAAGAATCAAAATGTTTTATTCCAATTACCCCGGTATTGCTAGAGTCAATTTATTTTCTCACTTTTTGCCATCAGATTCTGGTAGACCTGTAGTTTCGTGCCATTAGCCACAGATAACAGTATATATTGTAGACCATTAGCAGCGTGCTTACTGCTAATGGCACGGAAGATAATAATTATAGGTCTACCAGAATCTGATGGCAAATTTTGACAGCAGATTTTCAAAAAATATCCTTGATCATTGGATAAATTTATATATTTGCATGTTTTACACACAGAATCAGCCGCTATAAGGGAAAAAAAAGATCAAAATGTTTTATTCCAATCACCCCGGTATCGCTAGAGTCAATTTACTTTCTCACTTTTTGCCATCAGATTCTGGTAGACCTATAATATGTTTGTGCAAACCACATTGTAGTGAGGCATTTTCTTATTTTTTTAATTTGATTGTCAAACAGTTTTCATTTTAGTAACTAGATGGCGTATGGGTAGACAACTATCGGTAATACCATCATTAATTGCTACAAAACTGGGCAAAAGAATGTAAAACTTGATACATTTCAATTTGAAAAAGACGCAATAATATTCGAGCGAATAGGATAGTAAAGTTATTATAACGATGTTTTAGTTAAAACTCACGGAAGAAATAGCCCTATTTACCGTTATTCACACCAAATGTCACAGGAATTATACATTTTGGTTTTGACAACATCTTACCTGCACTTGTGCAAGATAACGGATATTTAATGGCTAATATTTTACCAATAATGAATACCAAAAACCCAAATAACACAATTTGGGAAAAAATAATAAAAACCACACCAACAATAAAAAGTAGAAGAAATGTCAAAGTAACATGCCCGCCAAAACTCTTTCAGTTGTCAGTTTTCAGTTTGACAAGTATTATATTATGTCAGCGTGTTCCTTAACTGTTACCAGTATACTGGCCTAATCGCTTAGGCCAATGATCGCTTAGCTTTTGATTTATGTCACACTTGACAGTACACTGAGATTTTTTAGAAACACTACTGATTCTGTGTGTTAAACAAGCAAATATAAAAATTTATCCAATGATCAAGGATATTTTTTGAAAATCTGCTGTCAGAAATTACCATCAGATTCTGGTAGACCCAATAGACCTCTAATAACACACATAATCAGCCGCTATAGGAAAAAAAAGGATCAAAATGTTTTATTCCAATCACCCCCGTATTGCTAGTCATTTTATTTTCTCACTTTTTGCCATCAGATTCTGGTAGACCTATACAAAGTATAAATATGATATTATGCTGCTTATAGTCAGTATTGTATACAACGATATCAAAATACTTAGATACGACGTATGCCGTCAAAACTGTAGCAATGTTTTTGCATGCAAAATGTGTATCGAGAAAATATTGTCGTCCTTTTTTGTCTTACAGTAATAGCATATACTATTTTCTCTTTCGCTCATTTTACGCTTTAATCGAATCGAGAAAATATTATCGTCCTTTTTTTGTCGTACAGTAATATCATATACTACTTTCTCTTTCGCTCATTTTACGCTTCGCTTTGATTTTGCTCTTAAAATGGAGAATAAAATCTTAATAATTTCGTGTGAAATATTACACCTTTGGCTTTATTTGTATTCCTCGTGTTGTTACTTGTTACTGCACTGTCGGAAGGAACACGACGGCATTCTGGAGCGAAATGTAGCGAAAAACAACGCGGTTTTTAATGAATTAAACACGTCCGACTGTTACCGCGTCCTAAGGCACACTGCTCTCAGATGAGTGCAGTGTTGCCAGAAGGCAAAGTCTGTAGAGCACTAAAAGCGGTGCGAATTGCACTCACTAGATCTGTGGTATTTTCGACTTCAAAGCACTAAGTATTTAAAATTGGTATGGATTTGAAAAGAAAGACATATAAAATTCAAAACTTAGTTTTTAATATATTTTAATACCTAACTAAGACATTAAATCAATCAACTTACAATTGTGTTGTACTTAAAAACCTAAAAAATAATCAAAATATTGTTCTTCTGTGGTATCTGCTTGCGAGTATATTGTTAAATAAAATTATAATATTATTGATGTAAAGCAGATACATTTGCTTTTATTATTCACCTCATATACCTGCTTAGCCTAACTATAATCATTAAAGATGTTTTCTTAATTTCATATGTATCTTTTTCTAATAGCTAGGTAAAGTAGGGCGTCGCGCCGTAACAAAATATTGTGACGTGTAACTGTGCCGCAGGCTGAAAAAGATTGGGAACCCCTGGCCTAGTAGATGACGCCCGCAAGTCCCTTGTGACAATTTTCGTTTATGGCGCGAGGACCGTACATTTAAAAACTTTCCCAGGAAACAAAGTATCTCCATACCAAATTTCAGCAAAATCAGTTCAGTGGTTTGGGCGTGAAGAGGTATCAGACATGCACACTTTCACATTCATAATATTTTTAAATATTAGTAGTATGGATTTTTTATGTTAAAGAATCAGGCTTAAATAATAGGTTTCGCTATAGTTTGGTGAAAAAGCTACTCGTCTTGGCGGGGGACTGCCATGCCCCCAGATGTAACAAAATCAGTACTCATCACAAAACAAAATAATATTTAAACTGATGTAGAAAAAAATATTTATTAAAAATAAATTAGAATTTTAGTTACTAAAACAAATAAGCAAAATAGGCAAATGTTGCTGAAATAAAAAAATAAGAGCTGACTTTTGTTTATAGTATAAAGTTGTGTTTACAAACAATAGGCTACTTGACCTATATTCAATTTCATTGAACAAATCGTACCCTTCCTGGAAGAAAGACGTAAGTGAAAATTACTAATTTTTCAGGAGCTTGAAAAAACTACCTCACGGTTAAAATATTAATCCTAGAAATATCTTGCATATACCAAAATGTAGATAAAAATATACCTCATATGAAGATATTTTAAAGTTCTGAATCGATTCAGTACATTTAAAGCATAGACTTATATATTACATATAAATCGATGATTTAAAGATAATCTTGAAAAAGACGGTTACTTAATTATTCCACGAAACAATACAAGTTTATTTAAAAGTAAATATAGATAAGCTTTTGTTATCACGGTTTTTTTAAAACTACCTAATAAGTAATTTTAATAATCCCTTTATTCCGTATACATTGAGAGTATGCTTTAAAAATGTAAGTATCAGTTACGTCCTTTTTCCACTATAATTCGTTTGTGTGTGTTTGTGTAAATACAAGATACTTACTTACTTTTACCATGCGAATGTAAATGAAGTCTGATGGTGTATCTTTGAAAACACCTTTTTATAAAGGATCAAGATGGTTCATGCAGCTTCGCCCGCATAAATTAGGAATTTTATGGAAACCGTACATTTTCTCGCAAAATAATAGTCTTATGTCCCTTCAGGGGATCTACTCTACATCTGTGCTAAATAACATAAAAATTGCTCTAGTAGTTCGTGAGATTTGCTCTTTCAATTAAAAAATAATAATTTTCCCCGTTTCTTTCACATCTTACTCTGCTTTTTTGCACCTATTGGCCTTAGCCTAATAATATATAGCTTATAGCCTTCCTCGATAAATGGGCTATGTAACACTGAAATAATTATTTAAATCGGACCAGTAATTCCTGAGATTAGCGCGTTCAAACAAACTAACAAACTCTTCCGCTTTATAACATTAGTATAGATTGGTATAGATTGAAATAACTACAACAATTTATTTGTCACTTAATTTTTTATTAAGTAGGTTCTTGGACGCTTTGTAATACTGGAAATATTAAAATCATTACCATTTAGCTTTTTTGATCATGCTCAGTAATAATATTTTCCTTATTTTTAGACGTAATGAGGAAAAAATCATAACTGAGATTGAGTTGACTACTGACTGAATAGACTTAAAAAATTATTCAGTTCAATCTAAATAGGTTTGGTTAAGTTGAGGGGATGGGGGTCTTGCCTGGGGGGGATCGAACTATGTCCCCGCCACACTGGTCCAATGCCGATTGGCGGGTAGTCAGAGCCTCATTGGGTGGTCGGTAGAGGGTACTATAGTTATTGCGAAGTATCCAAGGACCTACTAAGTAAGTATGACAAATAAATTGATGAAGTTTTTTTTCAATTCGTTGGGAGTTTTTTTTTTTCATAAAATAAGTCACCCATGGACATTCGCAACATCAGAAAAGCTGCAGGTATGTTTCTGGCGTGCTAAGGAGGAATACACTCTCTTTTTGAAGATTTGTGGGTCGTGTTGGCCCGAAAATACTGCTGCCGACAGTTCGTTAAAAAGTTTTACAGTGCATGGCGGAAAGTTGCGTGAAAAACGCAAGATGAGGAACTGCAACTAATCAAGGTGATGAGAATGGGATATTTTTCACGTAGAACGAAGTTACAAGAGGTATGATTCCTCAGAACGAGGATATGGTGACATTTTTGTGGTGAACGCGCAGACTAGGCGGAGTTGAATTGGACTAGGTTACGTCTATCCCATTCAGAGATTTTCTCTGAATGAGGTAGACGTAACTGAGAAAAATGCGGCCGCATAGCAAAGAACGCCGTTGGTTTGTAACATGTCATTGATATGCAGTATGAATTAGGTATGCGATAACACACAACCCTTAAGAACATCAGCATCAAGGGACTGAGAGCATTCACTACGACCTTCATGCTTCTAACTGTTAAGAAACTTGTGGGTCACAAGTTTCTTTGCATTATTTCTCGGGGAGCCCATATGATGGAAGCTTTGATAGCAGTGCTTAGTGCCAAACCTGATCAAAGGCTTTCGCACTCTCCAAACTAACAGTCAATGCCCTTCGACTCAATCCCCTGAGACCAACGATAATGGTATGTACGCCAAAAGATCAGCAGCCGAGCGACAACTACGGAACCGTTACTGTTTATCGCTTAGTAATCGCTTAGTGTCAAAATATGGAAGGAGAAGGCTATTGATAATGGGTTCCATTATCTTCGAGGACTGAGAAGTTATAGCTATTGGTCTGTAATTGGAAGGATTGGAGTGGTCACCTTCTTTGGGGATCGGGTAGACCAATACTGTTTTCCAAGGGGCTGAAACTATGCCAGAAGAGTAAGAGAACCGGAAAACACGCGTTATGACCGAAGCCAACTGTGGAGCTCAATTTTTCAACATAATAGGAGGGATTCCGTCAGGCCCACTGGACTTTTGAATATCAAGGGAACGGAGAGCTATTCCCACTGAGCGCTAATGAAATCGAATATCCGACAAGATGCTCGTGCATCGTGGTATGGTCAGGGGTTTCTGTCTCCCGTTAAGTTGGACGCAAAGAGCTTGCCCAGAAGATCGGTTTTCTCTTTTGCGTCGTAGGCTAACGACCCATTTCCTACGTGTAGAAATGATAGAAATGGTTTGCGGAAATTCCCTTCAATAGCTTTGCAAAGAGAATACGCGGATACCCGCATGGTATAGCCCATCAAACCTTACTTAGATCCGCTTGGTTATTCATTTTATTCTGATAACTGCACAGGAAATAATTCAGTTATTATACTTGCATACTACTACACATTATTTTAGTACCTAAATAACTACGTTACTCTAATTAAACAAAACGGTTTTCATAAAAGTATCGTAGAAGAAGGAAGTATGTGGAATTGCACAACAACTTGGTTTTTAAATGTTCTTAGAATATGTACGTAAGTATAATTGTATAAAAATCTTCTTGAAAACCTTCGTAGAATATTTTTGTTACTTCGTTTACGACTTTGTTTCTAAAAAAGTTCAATTTTATGCGTATTTACTTCCTTGTTACAACGGAAAAAAATAATTTTTGATGTTGTACAATTTCATTCTTTTTTAATTTAATCCCTCATTTTTGACACTATCTTTACGAAAATTTGTGAGAAGGTGTAATATTTGACGCCCGATCTATTGGTGCATTAAAAAAAATCGACGCAATTGGACTTGCGTCCTTCTTCCAGGAAGGGTGCGAAATGCATATTTCTAGTAGAACTTGGCCTAGGAAACCGTATTTCATCCTTATCATCAAATAAAAGCTTATGATTAATAAAATCGATTTGAAGATATGATTTTTTAATTTTTAATTTGTGCTGACGAAAACGCTTTTGCGGTACTTCCGATTTGGATGTGACGTCATCACACTAGTAATTTAATATCTTTTATTTATCGCGCTCGTTATATGTAAGTTTATCTGTACATAAATAATAAGAATAAGCCTAGAAAGATTTGTAAATATATTTTCTTGAATAATTCAAATAAAACATCAGTTTTATATATTATCTCCATTTATTATAGTTAGGAAATGAAATGGCCAAAACTTTTCTCCAAAAGTTTTCAACATTACAAATGATTTCTAAATTCTTTTCTAATTTTTTGGTACTGTTAGACTCGTACGTTTAGCACATTTTTTTTTTTTCAAAAAAGAAAGTATAAAATACAAATAATATGACGTCACACTATGGCGAACAGTGTTTTCATTTAAAAGGCATATTTTTCAATCAACATTTTTATGGGTTTCTACCATAGAATTAGAACGTTAGTAAAGGCATTCCATACAATCGTCAGCGCGAAAATGTGTCACGCTCGAAATGAGTGAGCTCACTCATCTGAGAGCAGTGTGACTTAGGACGCGGTAACAGCCGGACGTGTTTAATTCATTAATTACCGCGTTGTTTTTCGCTACATTTCGCTCCAGAATGCCGTCGTGTGCCTTCCGACAGTGCAGTAACAACACAAGGAATACAAATAAAGCCAAAGGTGTAATATTTCACACGTAATTACTAAGATTTTATTAATATTTAAATTAATGTCTTCCATTTTAAGAGCAAAATCAAAGCGAAGCGTAAAATGAGCGAAAGAGTAAGTAGTATATGATATTACTGTAAGACAAAAAAGGACGACAATATTTTCTCGATACACATTTTGCATGCAAAAACATTGCTACAGTTTTGACGGCACACGTTGTATCTAAGTATTTTGATATTGTTGGTTTCTACTGTTTAAAATATTAAAATATTAGTTTTTTTTTGTGAAAATGAATGATTAAGAAGCGATTAGCATGAAGTAGGTCAAGTAGCCTATTATGATTATATTAGAATTGTTACAATAACATAATGTATGGCATTCTAGTCAAGCCCATTTCTTCTCTTCGGGAACTTTTTCTCCTCTAATTGGTCAACTTTCTTGGCCACATTGGCCAGTTGCTCTGAAGCATTTGATGCTGCAGCTCCACAGGTTTCAGCCAATTCTTGAATGCCTTGTGCAACCTGTTAGAAAACAGTACAATTACCTACTTGTTAAAAAATTTTTAGAAACCTAGAAATCTAGCAACAAACCTAGATAATCTGTATTCTTAAATGTTATAACATGCAATAACCTTACTATTCGTAAAATATGGTTAAAATATTATTACTTACGACATCTGCATCCGCTTTGACCTCATTCGCCGCATTATACATGCTGTCCACCAAGGTCTGCATTTGAGGGACCTGCTGTAGCGGCTCAGACTCAAGTACAGGAGCAGCCTAGAACAAAATAAAATCATCCTTATTTCTAACAAAATGGACACTATGTATACAGATAATATTATTATAGTTATACATTGTCCTTGTCTATTGAACAACTTCATGTTTGAATCTCTGTCAGTAACGAGTTAAGTGGTTTTCGCTAGGCATGGTTATGTCAATACAATATGCCTGTTATTGGTATAGGATATACTTACAGCCTTTGATCAGCAAAGTAGTAATTGAATATAAGATTGTCTAGCTTGATTAAAATCATATTTAAATTCAAATACAATTCACAGGTCAAAATATATCGTAAAATTATCAATAAACGATACAAATACCTGTTTGCATCGCTGCATGCAGTGACAATGGTGTTGAATCATTGGTTCAGCTGCCACCACCTCATTCATGTTGTTGTTATTCCGTTGCAACTAAAATTCAATCACAAAAACTTTTAGTTGATCATCGTATTATTGAAGAGTAACAAATATTATAGAAACACGACTTTCACTTACATTCTCAACTAGATTTGGATCTGTGTAGTTATTGAGTTCGTTTGCTATGCTTTTAATTTCAGATAGTTTCTCGTGCCCTGCAGTTGCGTTGTTAATTGCTAGAGCTGCATTTAACAAGTTGGTCGCGATGGAATCACCCTGTTGACCGTCCAAGCCTTGGGCGTGAGACCCTAGGCCTAATTTTGCCTCTAGTTGTTCAATGCGGTTTTGTAATACTGCAATAGGGTCCATTTTTACTCTTAGTATTTACAACGATAAACGTAATTTGTTTATTAATTTAGCTATAAGATAAATATTTTTGTCAAAAGCAAAACACGAAACGAGAAATGTAAAATTTTATTCATTTGAAAACAAAATTCACAAATTTTTTTATTCTCTAGTTTTGGTTTCTTGACACAGATTTGCGTATATTGTGCCCAGGGTTGCCAGAATCGTACCGGTGTTCGAAAATTATCGTACCAGACTAAAAAATATCGTACAACTGCCAGAACCGCGTGAAACACGCTATTTCACAAAACAAAGGATTTTTAGGAAGTTGTGAAATAAGCAAAGAAAAATTTCATAAAAAATATTTTAATCAACAAACACAAAATATTTTTTTTTAATTTTAACCTCCAACACTCATTACTTATTCTTGTTCTTCATATTAAGTGTGGGATCATCTGAATCACCTTCTTCATCTGTGGAAGAGCCAGCCGCCGCCGCCGCCGTAGTCGTTTTCGGATAATTAGCAGCTGACGTCTCATTGATATTGTAGCAGTACACGTTCGTCGCCGATTGAAACAAAGAAAACTACGCTCTGAAAAGAGCGCCCGCCGTCTTTGTATACGTTCGTAGAAGATTGAAACACAGAAGAAAATCGTTCTGCAAAGAACGCACGTTCGTATACATGACGAGAGAAACAATAACCGCCACGGAGGCGGCCTGTCCGTGTAATATTAAGTGCATGTGCACCGGACATGAACCGGCCCTGAAAAGGGCGTTTTTCTAATAAGAATTCTTCGCAAACTTCACTACGCGTTCTTCACATCGAGGCTACGTCGAGCGAGGAATCTTCGCGGCGTAGCTACAGTCTTCATGGCGTTGGCAGAGCTCCATGTCTTCACAAAATGGCGGCACAAGTACTATTATTACCGGCGCGGCGACGAGCGACAGCGAGACGACGTCGGTATGCAGCGCGCACGCGAACTAATTTCGCGGGCCGCGAGATCCCGTATTTATACTCGAGCGACGACAGCGCCGCGAACCGCGGCGCAGTGATTCTCCCGCGCAGCCAATCACGATCGATCTTTTGTTAATATTTTTATTCCTTTCTAATAGTTTTCTCTTTCTGCCTTTGTGAATATTTTTTATCTCTTTCTTTATGTCTCTCTCTAAATTGTAACAGCCAATAGAAATTAATCTTTTAACTTTTGTACAGTTTTAGAATAATAATAATTATGTAAAATTTTGTATATAAGCAGCACAAATCTCTCAATAAACCACTTCAGTTCACCACAGTAAATCGAGTTTAACTCTTTACTCCTCCGACCTCTAGTGAACTCTTAGAGAGACCAACCGGTCCTCTAAACTGGTGACCCCGTGAACAACAAGCAACCTCTGCAAGAAGAAACTCTGCTAAGAGGAAACTCTGCCCGGGAAGATTCTGCTCAACAACGCTGCACCACGAAACGCTGCACACAAACCTCTGCCCGGCGAAACGCTGCCCGACGAAACTCTGCTCAAAATTTTTCCGCACCAAATCTTCACAATGGAAAACAGAGGCGAATCCCTGCCCGAAACCTCGGCACTCACCAGCAACCCGGCGACGTCACCATCATCGCAAGAGATCGCCGGCATCGCACTTTCCATGCGAATTCCACCTTTCTGGAGGGACAAACCCAGGCTCTGGTTTGTCACCTTCGAAGCAGCCACCAGCAGCCTACAGAAGAACCAAAGCCAGCTCTCCCAGATGGTCATCGCTCGTCTAGAAAAGGAGGACATCGAACAGATCGCTGACCTACTGTACAACCCGCCAGAGACCAACGAATACCAAGCCCTGAAGGACCGGCTCATCTCCGCATACGAGGAATCTGACAGCCGGCAGTTTCAACAGCTGCTGTCAGACATGGAATTAGGGGATCAGAAACCATCACAACTTCTCAGACGTATGCGAAACCTGGCTCACAACAAGGTCCCCGATTCCACCCTACAACTCATGTGGGCCAATCTCCTCCCGACAAATATCCGCTCCGTCCTGGCCGTCAGCGAAACATTCCAGACGAAGACCACACTCGACGAGCAAGCTGCGCTGGCCGACAAAATAATTGAGCAGTCAACTGTAAATAATGTAAATAGCATCTCAAGTCATCATGTAAATAACTCATCATCAACATCATCAAACGTCGAGTGCCTGCTCATCGAAGAAGTACGCAAACTATCGTTAGAGGTCGCCGAACTGAAAAAACAACAGTACAACAATGATAATTATTATAGAAGAGGACACTATCAACGCTCAAGACACAGATCGACATCACGATTCCGTCAGCGGTCATCTTCGCGTCCACGATCTCCATCACCATCGCCATTCTGCTATTACCACAGCAGATTCGGGAAGGAAGCGAGAAGATGTACACAACCATGTACATTCAACAACAAGTCGGAAAACTAGACAGAACGTTGGCAGCGGCGGAATCCGGCGTTCACAATAAACAATACCGCCTATTCGTCACGGACAAGACTACGAATCTCACTTTTTTGGTAGACACGGGTGCAAACATATCCGTTATACCGAAAAAGAAAGGCATCCATCTCCAGCCGCTACCTTTTCAACTCTACGCCGCCAACAACACCGTCATCCCGACATACGGCGAAAAGACACTAGAACTCAACATCGGACTTCGCCGACCCTACAAATGGAAGTTCATCGTCGCCGCAGTCTCGAAACCAATCCTCGGTGCCGACTTCCTGCAACACCACGAACTGATTGTCGACTTAAAAAATCGAAGACTCGTCGACGGGAGAACAAGTCTGCACATCAACGCACCTGGACGCTACACGGACGTACCTACTGTCCGTAGTGTCGACAGCACGCAGTCATATCACGACATACTAGCAGATTTCCCCGGCATTACGAGACTAACTGCGATGAACATCACGCCGAAACATAGCGTCGAACATTTCATCGAGACGTCCGGGCCACCACTACATTGTCGAGCCCGACCACTACAACCGCATCGCTACAATCAAGTCAAGAAAGAATTCGAAAATATGATGCAACAAGGTCTCTGTCGTCCCAGCAAAAGCGCCTGGTCTTCTCCGCTTCACGTCGTACCGAAAAAGAACGGCGACATAAGGGTGTGCGGCGACTACCGACGACTAAACGCAGTTACAAAGCCCGACCGCTACCCTATTCCCCGACTACGAGACTTCACATTTCAACTCGCCGGAAAAACTATATTCTCGACTATCGACTTGAACCGAGCCTACCAGCAGTTGCCTGTCCACGAAGAAGATATCGAGAAGACAGCTATCATCACACCATTCGGCCTATTCGAGTTCCCGAGAATGTGTCCCGGCCTTAGAAACGCAGGCCAGACATTCCAACGTTTCATACACGAAATACTACAAGGCTACGACTTCGTATTTTCGTTCATCGACGACTTGTTGATCGCATCAAGCAGCGAAGAAGAACATCGCCAACATCTGCGGTGTGTTCTTCAACGCCTAGAAGAAAACGGAATCACTATCAACCCAGCCAAATGTGTACTCGGAAAAAACGAAGTTAAATTCCTCGGCTTCAGCGTAAACAGCGACGGGATCAAGCCGCCACAAGATAAATTACAAGCAATCGAAGATTTTCCATTACCGAAGAACATAGAAGAATTACGACGATTTCTCGGTATGCTAAATTTCTACCGAGACAGCATCCCGAACGCCGCTACTATACAAGCTCCGCTACACGCATACCTACACAATGCGAAGAAGCGAGACAAAACACCGATCGAGTGGAACGAAACGTCGAAAGAAGCATTCATAGCATGCAAAAATAGCATCAAAAACGCTGTTTTGCTTGCCCATCCGAACCATAAAGTACCGATCGCAATATTCTCCGACGCCTCGGACACCGCAGCGGGAGCTGTAATTCAACAATACATCAATAACAAGTGGCAACCACTCGGCTACTTCTCGAAGAAATTTACTAGGTACAGCGCAGACGAAGTACAGCACCTACGATCGCGAACTTCAAGCTATCTACATGTCAGTAAAATACTTCAGAAAAATATTCGAGGGCCGAGAACTCATCATATTCACCGATCACAAGCCATTGACATTCGCCCTACAGAAGAAAACATCGACATCGGAAACTCCAAGAAGAACTCGGCAACTACTATTCATCTCCGAATTCACGCACGACATTCGCCATATCAGCGGAAAAGATAATATCGTCGCAGACACATTCAGCCGCATCGAAACTATCAACACGCCGTCAGCTGTAAACTATGAAGAGTTATCTCGCGCGCAAGAGCGAGATAGCACGCTACCTACACTCTACAGCCAAGAAAACTTAAGTTTCAAAACAACAACGCTACCTAACTCCGATATCAAGATAGTATGCGAAACATCAACAAAATACGTTCGTCCGTACATTCCACAAGACTTTCGACGCGCCGTGTTCGACTCAATTCACAACATCAGTCATCCCGGAACAAAAGCATCAAGAAAACTCATCGCACAAAAGTTCTTCTGGCCGTCTATGAACTCCGACATAAGCGAGTGGACGAAAACCTGCATACAGTGTCAGCGAAGCAAAATACAACGACATACATCGAGCGCCGTGTCGACATTTCCACAAGTCGATCGTTTTCAACACACGCACATCGACATTGTCGGACCGCTACCTACAACATCGACTGGTCATAGATACCTACTTACTATGATCGACCGCTCGACAAAATGGCCTGAAGCTGTACCACTCACCGAGATCACCGCCGAAACTGTCGCAAGAGTATTCTACGAGCACTGGATAGCAAGATTCGGTTGTCCGACTACAATAACAACCGATCAAGGACGCCAGTTCGAGAGTCAGCTGTTCGTCTACTTAACACGTTGTATGGGAATCGAAAAAACCCGTACAACGCCGTATCACCCGCAATCTAACGGCATGATCGAGCGCTGGCATCGAAGTCTCAAGAATTCACTAAAATCAAGACTCATCAACAGCAATACATCGTGGATCGACGAGATACCTACAGTTTTGCTCGGACTGCGCGCCGCTATACGTGAAGACACCGGAGTCAGCGCCGCAGAATTAACCTACGGCCGTAACTTACGATTACCGGCCGACTTCTTCGAAACAACATCATCATCATCAGCATCGAGCCCAGATCATACATACATCGAGCAACTACGAAAAAACATCAACTCTCTCAAGCCGAAAAACGATGTACATCGCCACGGTAATCAACGCAACATCTTCATACATCGTGATCTACTTACGTGCGAATACGTATTTTTACGTAACGACGCCGTAAGGAAACCACTTCAAACACCGTACGACGGGCCGTACAAAGTCCTTCGACGTGAAGAAAAATACTACGTCATACAGCTACCCGATCGCACAGCAACAGTGTCCATCGATCGTTTGAAGCCCGCCTACATACTGAGTGAAGATTACCTCGGCGAGTCAACGAGCAATGTACAACAGTCACCGGTAATTACCAACTTACCAAGTACCTCAACCAATTTACCTGTTACCTTACCTCAACTTACCGATAATTTACCTCAAGTTACCTCAGTACCTTTACCCGTTACCTCATTACCTTTACCTGTTACCTCAAAACCATTACCAAGTGCAACACTAGTCAAGCAGAAGACACCAGCAAGTCCAGCACAGAAGACAACAAGAACGGGCCGTGCCGTCAGACTGCCGGTGCGCTTCGCTTGAGGGGGAGCACTGTAGCAGTACACGTTCGTCGCCGATTGAAACAAAGAAAACTACGCTCTGAAAAGAGCGCCCGCCGTCTTTGTATACGTTCGTAGAAGATTGAAACACAGAAGAAAATCGTTCTGCAAAGAACGCACGTTCGTATACATGACGAGAGAAACAATAACCGCCACGGAGGCGGCCTGTCCGTGTAATATTAAGTGCATGTGCACCGGACATGAACCGGCCCTGAAAAGGGCGTTTTTCTAATAAGAATTCTTCGCAAACTTCACTACGCGTTCTTCACATCGAGGCTACGTCGAGCGAGGAATCTTCGCGGCGTAGCTACAGTCTTCATGGCGTTGGCAGAGCTCCAGGTCTTCACAAAATGGCGGCACAAGTACTATTATTACCGGCGCGGCGACGAGCGACAGCGAGACGACGTCGGTATGCAGCGCGCACGCGAACTAATTTCGCTCGTTATGTCTTCTCACACCTGGCCCTGGATGGTGGGCCTGGGTGGGGAAACATGTCCAGGGGCTGGGCCCCTCTACATGTAGAGTTCCTTATTTAAGTTTACTATTTTTTGGGGATAAGGCCCCGCGGTAAACGCAGGGCAAACCCAAGGGCCTGGTTAGACCAGGGGGTTTTGCGGCTCGGAGCCGAACTCGGCCGGGACAGGTAGGGTCCCGGCGGCGCACGAGGGTCCCCGCCCGGGAGCGGAGATATCGTGTATGGGGCCACTCCCACGCGCGCCGTCTTTCCACTACGCTGTGGGCCAGACCGAGCTGGTGAAAAAGTGTGGGGGAGAGAGACTTCCCGGAGCCCTGGCTTTTGATGCCGGGGGGGGAGAGGACACCGAGGGGTCGGCGGTAATGGCAATAGGGCTGCCACTCGCCAGGCCCCTGGTGTCACACGGAAATAAAAGAGAGACCGCGCTGGGTTTAAGGGCCCAGCGCTGTGGGGTGTTGGGGGTCTGCATCTGTAGATGCAGCTATCGGAGTGGTGCGGGGCGCTGTGGCGCTCGTCCGCACGGCTCCTCCTCTTCGGGGGCGCTGAGGTGGGCGGCGCATTTCTCCCTCCTCCGTGGGGATGGTGTCACGGGGAAGCAGTAGGCGGTCAGGTGGGCGAGCGTGCCAGGGAGCCAGGTCCTCCAGCTCGACCAGGCTCGAGGCATCAGCACGCCTGAAGAGGTTGGAGGAGAGCCTAGAGATGAATTGCTCTACGCTCTCCATCCTGAGATGGTGGCGTTGCGGACGTAGCGCGGCGCGCCGACTACGCGGCGCAGCACCCTGTTCTGCTGCCGCTGGAGCAACTCTCGTCGCGTCCCAGACAGCAGCTGGTACCAAGCAGGGGCCGCGTATGTCAGGCGGGATCGCACATACGTCTTGTACAACGCCAGCCGCATGTTGATAGGGATTTGTGGGGCAGCAAAGAGGCTGCGGAGGCAGGCCGCGGCGGCACGTGCGCCTGCGACGGCTTGGACGCACTGGGCGTTCATATTGAGGTGGCGGTCAATAGTGACGCCCAGGTACTTGGCCGTCCTGCGCCACGGGATCTCACAGTCCTCGATCTTGAGGGGCGCCGGCAGCCTCAACTTCCTGGTAACGGCGAGCGCTTGTGACTTACTCGCGTTAACGGAGAGACGCCACTTGCTCAGCCACTCAGGAAGGAGGTCCAGCGTCCTCTGTATTTTGATGGCGGCATGGTCCAGGGTGATGGAGGAGGCGATAAAGGCCGTGTCGTCGGCGTACAGCGCCGCCATGGTCGTGGGATGCGTGGGCATGTCGCTCCCGTAAAAGTTGTAGAGCCCAGGGGAGACGACTCCCCCCTGGGGGACGCCAGCTGTGATGGGGTGCTCCTCCGAGAGAGCTCCATCGACTCTGACCCGGAAGGTCCTACCGGTCAGGAAGGAGGCCAGTACCCGGATGATGCAGGCTGGTACTCCTGCTTTAATTAGCTTGTATACCAGCCCGTCGTGCCAGACCGAGTCGAAGGCCTTTTGCATATCGAGGAAGACGGCCACGCTGGAGTTCTTCCTGTTTGCGGCGGCGGTGAGCTGGTGGACCACTCTGACCAGCTGAATGGTCGTGCTCAGCTGGGAGCGGAATCCAAACTGTTCCCTCCGAGGAGGGAGGTAAGGGTTTAAGTGTTTAAGGAGGAGGATCTCGAAAACCTTCGAGACCGTGGAGAGGAGAGTGATGGGGCGATATCCCTCGGGGAGGCGCAGGTTTTTATGGGGCTTTGGGATGGTGATAATAAGCCCCATCTTCCAGGTGGAGGGGAAGTGGCCGGTCCTCACGATCCCGTTATATAAGCGAGTGAGGGCGGCCACCGTGCGGAAGGGAAGGTGCCGGAGAGCGGAATTAGGGATTCCGTCGGCACCGGGAGCTTTGCGGGGTTTGAGGCGGGAAAGGACTTTCCTAACCTCTCTGGGTGAGAAGTAGAAGTTAGGAGTATCGTTGGGAGAAGGGGGGGATTCAAGAAAGGATCTCACCTCCTCAGAGATCATAGTTGTGTGCTCTACCGCCGTGGTAGGCAGAGGAGAGAACTGCCTCTCCAGGTGGGCCGCATGGATCTCGGCTCGGTCTTCGGCTCGGTACCTCAGGTTCCCATCAGGATGCAACATCGGTCTCGTCGGGGCGGTGGAGTGGGTCATACTGCGGCACAGGCGGTGCAACGAGTGCCAGTCCTCGCTGGCGTCCATTATGCGCCGGGACCAGGCGGCCGCATTGTGCTCCTGCAGCTGCTGCTTGACCCGCTCGGTGAGGCGGTTGACCTCAGTCTTAAGCTGAGGGCAGCGTGTCGCTTGCCAGCGCCTACGCAGCCGCTTCTTCTCCTGGATAAGAGCGGCTATGTGGCGCGGCAGAGCGTGACGCTTCCGGCTGTGGCCGGTAACCGGCTGCGATGCTGCTTCCAGGGCGGCAGTGATGGAGGCGGTGACCTGCTGCGTCAGGTTCTCTACGTCTTCCGCAGAGGCCACCGGAAAGTTGGGGGTAGAGCCGTGTAGATGCTGGGCAAACACCTCCCAGTCCCTGGCAGGGCGCGGCGGCGGCGGCGGAATGGCCACGGGCGCGGCGCTAATATTGGCCAGAACTGGGAGGTGGTCTGAGCCGAAGGCCTCCTCGAGGACTTCTTGCTCGAAGTTCCCCGGGAGGCGGTGGATGATGGCCACGTCCAGGACATCCGGGTGGTGGGTGGCGCGCTCGG
Organism: Cyaniris semiargus; assembly: GCA_905187585.1. Taxonomy (NCBI): domain Eukaryota; kingdom Metazoa; phylum Arthropoda; class Insecta; order Lepidoptera; family Lycaenidae; genus Cyaniris; species Cyaniris semiargus. Next base: position 4,956,160 of record LR994554.1, on the reverse strand, counting down.
GGTAGTGTGTAGGCCCATAGGTACCCACTACGCTGTACCCCACTCTCTCGGCGTCGGCAAACAGTCGGGTGCCATCGTGGTTGGAGGTACGCGAGCCCCAGCCCGGGTGTTTGCAGTTCAGGTCCCCCGCGATCACAGTCGGCTCTTCTGATAGGAGCCGGTGGATCTCGGAGGTGACCAGCCGCATATGCGGGGGCTTGTAGCTCGCGTACAGGTGCGTGGCAGTGGAGCCGAGCATAAGCTCGACGCCGAGCGCGTAAAAGGAGGCAATCTCCGGATCCGGGAGACGCTGGTGGAGCAGGCTACGTCTGACGAGGACGGCAAGGCCTCGACAGGATCTGGATCCGTCCACGTAGTCCTGCCTGTAGGTGTGATAGCCCGGGAGGGCCAGTCGATCACGGGGGGTGAGGTAGGTCTCACTGATGAGGGCGACGTCCACCTCATAGGACTTCAGAAGGTGCAGGAGAAGTGGTCTTCTCCCCCGGATGCCTCTGGCGTTCTAATGGACCACTCTTAAGTTCTTCGCGGCGTTGGGGTCCATTGGGAAATTAACGAGGTTATGATGGCGGCTGCTGCAGGGAAGGCCTGCAGAAGGGTTGTCAGTGTGTCCTCCCCGGCTTGGATTCTAGAATAGGCGTCCATGGCCAGGGAGAGCAGCTGCTGTATGAGCTGAAAGGTTGACAACCCTGTGAGGTTGTCGGGGCCCATCGGAGTACGCCCCTGAGCGGGCCTTGGGGCGCCGGGGGCGTTTGCTGCACGAACAGTGTCGCCCCTGTCGGAGGTCCTTGTAGTACGCCCTCGGGAAGGCTGGCGGTGAGCAGGTGCAGGGGCGGTCGCGGGGGCTGCGGGGGCAGGGCCGCTGACGGTCCCGTCTGAGGCGAGGTTGTCCTCAGGCGCCCTAGGGGCGCGGGGGGCGCGCGGGGCGCGCGGGGTGCGCGGAGTTCGCGGGGGGCGTTGTGGCCGCGGCGCCGCGACTGTGTCTTCGCGGTCGGAAGCGGGGGGCGCCGACAGCTCGTATTCCGAGTCTGTCGGGGCAGCCGAGGAGGTGGTGCGCTTCACCCTCTTCCTGATGCGCACCCTCTTCTTCTTCGGCCGCTGCTCGTGGGCCGACGAGGGGGTGCGGCGGGGGGTGGGGTCGTTGGCCTCCGCCATAAGTGAGGTGGCGGTGGGCGGGGGCGGGGGCATCTCCTGCTCCGGGACAGACGGGACGGTGACTGGGCGGCTAGGGCGGGCGGCACCAGTTCGGGGAACCGTGCCAGCCTGCCGATTGCGCGCCTCAGCAATGTAAACTGGGCACTTCTTGCTGTTTGCCGCGTGCTGCCCTTTGCAGTTGGCGCACGTCGGCCTCTCAGTGCGGGGGACGGGGCAGTCTCTAGCGAGATGCTCGCCTGCACATCGCACGCAGGTCAGGGGTCGGTGGCAATTCTTGCTAGAGTGCCTGAATTGCTGGCACCTGTGGCATTGGGCAGGGTTGCCTCTACCTCGCCAGGCGGTGATCTTGATCCCCGGCATGTAGAGTAGCTCAGTTACTTCGTAGATGCCGGGGGTGAGGTCCGGAGTTTTGGTGATGAGGGCAAAGAAGATGCACCCTGGTCTGTCTGCCCTCGCAGACACCTTGGTGACATGTTCCGCCGTGTATCCGAGGTCCGCTAGCCCGGTTACCACATCCTCCGGAGTTGTGTTGGTAGGTAGGCCAGTGATGCCTACCTTTAGAGCTCTCTCCTCGGGTAGGGAGTAGGAGAACCAGCTGATGTTATTCAGCTGGCTCAGGTAGCGCTGTACGGCGCGGTATTCCCCCTCGCTGCGGGGAGAAAAGCGGACACCTGCGCCGTAAGGTTTGGCGTTGGGCACGTGACCCAGGATGTCCTTAAGTTTCTTAAAGTACTCTACCCAGCCGTCAAGTTTTTCTACTACGAGCGGTGGGTAACGGGGAGGCGGGGGCGGCGGTGGTGACGCTCGCGCTGGAGCAGCGGGGTCAGTTTCCATCGGGGTAGTGCGGGGGGCAGCGGGTCTCGAACTCACCTCCGCGTACGATACTTGACGGTCAGTACGTTTCGCAGGAGGTGAGACACTCGATGCAACTTCAGGGCGGGGCCTCTTAGTGGCAAGTGCGGGGAAGGGGGGCGGGGGGGGCATATCCCGCCGGTGATGTCATCAGGGTTGTGCCCTGACGCAAGTCTTGCACCATAGTGCCTTGGTCCACGCCTTGCACCATAGGGTGCGGCACTGCGGTGGGCAGGGGCGAGGGGGCAGGGTGCCCGCGGGGTGCGGAGGCCACTATGTGGACTTCCGGTGGTGGTGAGGCCGGCAAAAAACCGGAAGTGCCGGTTTCGTGAGGCCCGCTCAGTACGCGCGGCCGATGGGCCAGCGCGGGGAAGGGGGCCTGTGGTGCGGGGGGTGCAGTCAGGTGAGCGGTGTCACGTGACTGCATCGGTGGCGCCGCACGCGGCTCTGCGGCGAAACTATCGCGCGGAGGAGAGCCGCGCACGGGGCAAAGGTCACGCGGGGGTGACGTCGGTGCGGAGCCGGTGTGCCTCGGTGGGGAGGCTGGTGCGGCACGCTGCTCACGCTTTTGCGGAGCTTGCGCCGGGCGTTGCTCGCGCGGCTGCTGAGCCTGCGACGAGCGGGGGTCGCGCGGGTGTGAAACCTGCGCAGTGCGGGGGTCACGCGGCGGGGCCTGCGCAACATTCTTCCGCGAGTCTCGCGGCGGGGAGGCCGGCGAGGGGCGAGATTCGCCGTCTGGGGCGCGGGACGGGCCCGCGGTTGCGACGTCACGTCGTACTGGGTGGGCCGAAAGGTGGCGGGGGCCGCCACTCTCGGCAGTCGGGCGCTGGGTGCGCTGGGTGAGCGCCGGATCCTGATCGGCAGGGCGGGACGGGACCCCGAACTCACTGCGGGACATCGTCGAACATTGGGGCGGGGGTGTGGCATCACTACCCCGCGGTAATGTCGACGGTTGCCGGCATTGAGCGGTATCCGCGCCGCCGCTGCTGGATCCAGCGGTTGCTGGGCGGTGCACGCGTTCGGGGGCCGAGCGGGAGCTGGACCTCGACGAGGTCGTGCTCCGGGACGACGATCCCGAGGCGTCGCGGGAGCGGCCACGCGGGTCGCGGCTCATAGGCCGCGGTTCGCGATCAGCCATTATAGAGAACTATCACTTGTGTCAATGTCACATCACTGGGCTGTATCGTTACGAAAGTATATAAATGGCGTGTACTTACGTACTGGTCCGGTGGTCACTTCACTGAGTGTACAACACTTCGCCACAACACGACACGCACACTCAGGGTAACTGACTCTCCGTGACCCCAACGCCGAAATGTAATTCCGGCGGGAAGTCAGAGACAGAGCAGCTCCCAGCAAAGCGACAATCCGTCCCCTATTTCGCGAGAAACAGCGGAAGGATATGTCGACTGCTATTGGGCTTAACAAAGCCAGTCACTGCACTCCGAGTAGGGTCCAAAACACTGCATCCACAGGTACGAGACACTGCATCCACAGGTGAATCCACAACTCAGACGGGATCGGCACGGTCGCACAATTCGCGGGACGGCTACGACGTACGGAGGGACCTCAACGTACGGAGCACGAAGAACACGAGTTGCGCGGGTGAGAGCCAGGACGATCCTGAAAAGAGTGAAATTATTATTTTTAACAAAAAATTAAAACCGACTTCCAAGGTAAAAACAATAATAACATCCTTATAATATGAACTAAAAAGTATTAAATAATTTTTCCTATCTAATAGTGCCTTTTTCCGAATTCGGCTAAACCTCAACTATTTCTGTACTCAATCTTCATCATTTTGAAGTCGGTACCAGATATAGCTGAATCCTTTTTAGTTCATTAATAAGAATAAGAATTTAATACTTTTTAGTTCATATTATAAGGATGTTATTATTGTTTTTACCTTGGGTCGGTTTTAGTTTTTTGTTAAAAATAATAATTTCACTCTTTTTAGTTACCTCGATTGTTTTTCTTATTCTTATTACGATGTAGATTGTTTTCCTATGTAAGTATTTTTATACTAAGGGTTCAATTTATTACCTAGATCGTGGGAATCGCAGACGCAATAGATTTTTAATTGTTATGCGGCAGCCGGGTGCCGCTTGGGGATTGATGGGTTAATAGTTAAACTAGTGTAGTACCTATCGAAGCAACTTACTTCTCTTTTTTCTTTCGAATCTCAAAAATAATGTCAAATGTGTGCCTTATGCTCTGGAGTTAAGGTTGACTATGTTATGTTCAATTTTGTGGTACATAAGTCGCTTAGAACTTGAATCATTTATTTTGAAACAACATTATATTTTTATTAAAATCGCTATGAAAAGTACCAATTATTATAAGGACATAACGTGATGATATAATTATGGTGTTGTGGGGGCATATTGTATCCATATACAACCATGTGACACGTGATAATGATGATGATGATGATGATGATGATGAATGTAATTTGCATAGTAGCATATGCTTTCAGTTCTTAAAGCAGCGCCTAAACCCCCAAACTTGTATCTATAAGGAATCCTGAGTTCTCTTAGTATCTTCGGAACCATAGTATACCTTGGTGCAAAATCTTGCGTTTTGGTAGCACATGCTTAAGATACTTCTCATAAAACCAAAATCACCATATGTTTCTATATAAATTTTGAGGAGTTCCCTCGATTACTCATGGATCCCATCATCAGATCACCACTTTTGTGAAAATGGGACCAAATTGGAGGGAAACCTAATAGAACAAAATAAAAATTTTGAAAATCGGTTCACAAACGGCGGAGTAATCGTTGAACATACAAAAAAAAATAAAAAAATAATAAATAAAAAATAAAAAAAAATATTCACTGCCGAACATATAACCTCCTCCCTTTTGGAAGTCGGTTAAAAAATACCGATTGAAAAGCCCAAAAAACGTTGTTCAAAACTTACGTATTTACACGTGTTTGAGGCATTATTTGGCCATTTTTATGGTTTATTATTTAGCGGAACCACAAAACTCAACAATATCTAGCATAAAATGTTCACTAAAAACCTTTATTAACACTTTTATTACATGAAATATGCAGACCGACTCCTTTGTTATGTCCTGGTAAGTAGGACAAAACATTACACGCTTTTGACGCTTATACACCGATATAAGGCTCTCTCCAAGTCTATAGTATCTCAATGGATGAGACGGAACATCTTTTTTTTTTTTCTTATTATGCCACTTCGGCTATATAACCATGGCCAGTGTCGAGTATAAATATGGCGGGAAAACAATATTCAGCATCGTTTTTCTATATTGTCAGGTCTAAAGTTTAGTCAAAGTCTAAGTAAAAGTCAATACATACAGTCAAGAAGTCAAGTCGGTCGATTCAGTAAAGTGGTAGACGCTTTACTGAAACTTTCGATGGAGTTTTGGAGGGAACACAAAATAGCACGTTTCTGGATCATGCATCACTTTCCTACACTTGTGCACGATAACGAATATCTAATAGGCACAAAAAAAAAGTGGTTATCGTAGGTCAGTGTTGGCAATGTACTAAGTGCATGCCATTAAAAAAAAATAAAATATATGTCAATTGTCAAAACCATGTCAAAACAAATTGATAAAGTTTGCGTTCTACTAATCTGTGTTTGCGTTATTTTACTATAATTAATTATTTCCAAAGTTAACTTCCGTTAAAAATAGTGTTAGAAATAAATCTCTATTATAAAAAAAATTGTTAAATTTCTGTGAAAGTTTGTCCAGAAGAAAAATTTGAGTATCTACTGTTCCTATAGTATGAGTTAAGACTTAAGATTAATAGTTTTTTTATTAACCTAACCCTTAGCTCAAATTCACTACAAATATGGATGAGGAAATGGGAGGACTTGTACAAGAAGATTTTATATTGCCACCAATCAAATATGAATGTAAATATTTTTATGAATGAACATTTCATTTGTCTCTGAAACTCAAAAGAGTTTCTAATTTGAGAGACTTTAATATAAATTGTATTTGTTGCAGATTTGGACCACACAGCTGATGTACAGTAAGTAATACATAAGATAAAAAAATGATGTAGTGTATTGCATAATATGTCCAATGCATACTTGGAAATGCTAGACATTTAAGTCGTAATTGTTTTAATAGCGGGTTCACAATATTCCAATCCAGTTATCGAATCCAGTGCCTAGATTACTATGTGAATAATGTAAAAGGCCACTGGAATGCAATAATTCAGATAAAGATTTAATCACTGGACTGGAATAATGTAAACCAGCCATAATTCACAAAATGTGGGCTTTTTATTTCTAGATTACATGCATGGGGTGACAGCTTAAAGGAAGCATTTGAACAGTGTGGAATGGCAATGTTTGCCTATATGACTGAGATGGACTATGTGCAGATAAAAGAGGTTCACACTATTGAAGCAAATGCTGATGATCTGATGGGACTCCTATATCACTTTCTGGATGAACTGCTCTTCCTGTTTTCTGCTGAGCCTTTCTTAATCTGTAAGAAGTTAGTGATAACAGAATTCAATACTCAAGAATTTAGGATAGTTTGCAAATGCTACGGGGAAGAGTTCCAAATTGGTAAACATCCCCAGGGAACCGAAGTTAAAGCAATAACATACTCCGCCATGCAGATCATTGATGAACCAAAGGACAATAAGTATGAAGTGTATGTAATTATTGATATTTAAATATATAAAAATTATTTTCGTTTTTTTTTTGTTTATAAATAAGTTAAAAAATGTATACTAGTACATGACTTCTTCATGATAAGTTAGAACATAAACAAAAGTACTACTTTTTTACAAATACTTTAACCCTTAAACAAACGCAAGCTGGTATGTATTTTTTTTTTTAAATTTGAAGTGGATTTTGAGTAATTGTGGGTCACTTGTTTCATATTTTTGATCAAAATTTATAAAAAAATAGGGGAAGGGGTAGTCTTTTAGGTGGTAAATAATCTACCATTATCCACTCATGACTCAAAAGTCAAAATATTAAATGTTGGTGGTAAAATAGTTACCATTGTCCATTTTGGTTTATTTTTGGTTCTTGACTAGTGGCTTCCTATTAGTTCTACCTACATAATATATTATTTTTATTAAATATTTTGGGAATGAAACAAATTACATAATAATTGAAGGTATAAACATTTAATAAATAGTTATACATTATATCAAAGTAAATCCTTACACCTTGAGTCTGAAATTAACAATTAAAAAAAAATATTAACAACACTATATATATTGGGAGCTGTGTCACAGTATTTAACTAGTACAGCTCCCAACGCTAAAACTACTAATTTTGCATTGAAATTATCTTAATTGAAATTATCTTATTTATAAGCTTTTGAATGTATAAGATTTGAAATAAATAAATTATTATTATTATTATTATTATAAATAAAAGAGTTAAATTCGTGAAAAAAAAAAACGTTTTGATAACTTAAAATTTTTCCAAATATTTATTTAGTTTTATTCGTGCACATACAAAAAACAGCTTTTATATATACATATATCATCAAACTTTTGTCAAGACGGGATCGGACAGTGGTAAACTTTACCACTTCTTTGAAATGTCTAAATTACCTATATGAAAAAATCAATTGCGGACGCTGCCTATAAGTGAGATCTGGTGAGATCATACAATATTGACAATTTGTGGTTCGAAATATAATATTGAAAACTTCACTCGATCAAAAATAACTCCGAAGAGGAGTTAAATACGAATATTTTGTGATATTTTTCTTATTTTTATGAAGCTTATGATAGTTTTACTTTCAAAAATCATATCTACGAAAAGCTCATAACTTAAAGAAGAATAATTTGTGGTTACATTTTGCATTTTGGTCTTTATCTAAGTGAAAAGTATAATTTTCTTCTATTTCGCCCTATCAAAGACGCGGCGAGCGTCTTAACCGCCACTGTACAAGGCGCGCTTATACGAATGTTATTTTAATGTCCTTTACGTCGATATTCGTACTGACAGACATCGAACCTGCTAATTTTAAGGACTATCTGGCCTTAAAATCTCAAAATGTTATGGTTTAGATCAGCGGTCGTCACACTTTACTGGCCAAGGGCCACACATGACAATGTGAGTGCCAGCACCGGGCCGCAGAGTATGTGCAGGGCGCTCCAAGAGCGGTTCCACACTAATGCCTTTTAAGGGTTCCGTACCCAAAGGGTAAAAACGGGACCCTATTACTGAGACTTCGATGTCTGTCCGTCTGTCCGTCTGTCTCCAGGCTGTAACTCAAAACGCAATAAAATTTATATTTAAGGGGGGCTCCCATACAACAAACGTGTTTTTTTTGGCTTTTTTGCTCGTAATCCATAATGGCAACAGGTAGGCACTTGAAATGTTCACAAAATATTTAATTATATTAATTTTTTGCTCTATAACGGTAAGGAACCCTTCGTGCGCGAGTCCGACTCGCACTTGGCCGATTTTTTACACCTACCGAGTAGAGTAGCGAGACAGTACTCTCGGCAAATTTTATTGGTCGAGAACACTATCTCGCCACTCTACTCGGTAGGTGTAATCAGGCCCTATGAGTGAGTTGCACGGTGCACCACACCATAAAACAACTGGATTAGGTTATTATTGTGACATTTATTAAGTAAACATTAACGATAACCGTAAAACATTAACGAAAAAAAATGCCCGCCAAAACTCTTTCAGTTGTCAGTTTTCAGTTTGACAAGTATTATATTATGTCAGCGTGTTCCTAAACTGTTACCAGTATACTGGCCTAATCGCTTAGGCCAATGATCGCTTAGGCGTATCATGTTCTTCGTGAAATTTAAACTAGAGGGACGAAGCAAAAAATCATAGTAATATATGGAAATATATAAATACATACAGTTATATTTTAATATTATGCTAACGGAAACTAGGTTCAAGATATTTTGATTCATGAAACACTTGACAGGACACTGAGATTTTTTAGAAACACAACCCATATGTAGTCAGTAATGCCAACCTGCAGATAATTTCAGATCGGTGGGGAACCAATAGAAAATCTAGAAGTGAAGAAAACAACCCATTGGAATAAAACATTTTGATCCTTTTTTTTTCTTATAGCGGCTGATTCTGTGTGTTAAACATGCAAATATAAAAATTTATCCAGTGATCAAGGATATTTTTTGAAAATCTGGTGTCAAAAATTGCCATCAGATTCTGGTAGACCTATATCAGTCATCACTCATCACAGTCATCACTTCATCAGTGCCAAAAGTCTCAGACGATTTTTAAATTTGGCAACACAAGTCGACTGTCTATGGATAGAGTGAATGGATTTTATAATCTGTTTTCTGTCTTAACAATACTTAACATCCGGTAAAAAGGCGGTATCCTAATTTAAACTTCCGTTTAGTACCGCGTAGAAGTAGGATGATGTTTGTTTATAAAAATTAATGGGAGTATAGAGTGATATTTATTTACCTAAAACTAAGAACGTACTGAAGTATGATTCCAGATTACGTTCAAATTTATAAACAGTCAAATATTATACTTAAAAAAACTGCATAAACTTGTAAGGTATTTTTTAAATCAAGTCGACTTGTATCTAAGATGTATCTAAGTATATTTTATATTTTATTTACCTTCATAATCTACAAAATTCTGTATGTGGTATAAGTACTATAAAGTTTTGAAGAATAATTTTGCAGTCTTTGCTTTAGTAGGTTTAAAACTTTTTACTATTTTATTTTTGTAGTTAATATCCAGTACATATCCAAGTGACATTGCTAATACACAATATATTGAACTATGTATTTTGTCTAAATCGTATTACTTAGCTACTTGAATTGTTATAATATAGTTAATAATAATATAATTCAATAAATAAGAAGCACAAGACGTATAAAATCCATAACCACATAGGCCTATGCATGTTATTTTTTCATATTGTTATGCCTTTTTTTCAACTATGAGGGACTTATTATTGAATTGTAACCAAATATAAATATTAGACATATCTATAATAAAATATCATAGATATCTAACATAAAAAATACGCATTTTATGATAACTAAATCGTAATAAATTGCTATACAAACATAGCTTCAATATTACACTGTACGCGTCTTGCGCACTGCGGCTGCGCTACATTTCTCTAAACAAAACCAGTCGTCGATGAGAATTAAAAATTCGTTATATTTTTTATGGCTTCCCAACGAGGGGAGGAATTTGGAGAACGGCGACCGCTAGGGGATGCTTGATTTTGTACGGCCGCTTCGCGCCTGCGCGCGTAGTTCGCGCCACTGCTACGTTGCTTGCAAGCCAGATGTTCTGAAAAGCTTCCTGTAGTCGTTATACAGCTCTGCATTTTTACTAAAAAAGTAGAAAATGTGGACTAGTTTTAGTTTTATATTATTTAATTTTTGTGAAGTATTATGTGCGGAGATTAATATGTGATTTCTAACTCGTAACGTTAATCCAAAAGTTATCGAGCGTCTCGATGTCCACGAGTTCACTCGAAACCAACAAAGCGGCGGACATTTTATTTTGAGTACTCGATAATGTAGCGTTTGCGTCGAAAATATTAAATGTCGTTTTATGGTTCTGTATTCGGATATCGTGCGCTTACACCTTTCGTGAGTATTTTTGATTTACGCTAGGTACTTTGTGAAAAATCGGCAACGATTCGTGCACGTATTGTAAAAGCGGTTAGGTATATCCAAGAATTACCGCTAGCTTGCCCAATTTTTTTAAAAGTCGTCGAGTTCGTGACGTAAGCAATCTGGACGTCTACAGGTATCGTAAAATACCTCAACATTACATAAACTTACATTCATCTTCTATCGACCCACTCCGACTCGGAGGCTTCGTGGTAGAGATTTCCGCGCGCACGGCGCCCCTAACCTCTTCACTAATTAGATTGTAACGACACCTTCGGGTGAGATACGCCCGTTTTGAGTATTTTTTGATGTTTTTCATTTTGCTGAGCAGCGATGCCGAGGGGGGTGAAGCGAGGGCAGGCGGAGGGAGAAGCCGAAGTGGTGGTCCGCGTCGGAGCGTCGCCATCGCAAACCACACTCCTCGACGATAGCCCCAGCCAGCCCATAAGCTACCACCTTCTCGACCATGGCTACGGAGCTACGCCGCAGCACCAGATCCGGCGGGAGGCTCCTACGGCACCGCCAAAGACATCGGAAGTGAGTCTCATTTCAATTACTATCACAAATGTCATATCTGTATGTGTGTAATCAACAATTGAATATCAGCTGATTTTGGCTGAAGCGTAGGATTGTCTTTATATTTCAAGATAGTTCTAATTATTTTAATTTAATAAAACAGGTAGAACTTATTATAGGAAGGTACTTATTAAATGAAGTTTCATATTTGGCTTCGAGTTCAACTAATACATAGCCAAATAAAGTTAAAGATCGAACTATGTTTCAAATATATATGTAACTATGATTTCTTGTTTGCATGTTTTTAGGGTCATTTTATATCACATTTAACCTGTTCACTGACTTCCTACCAACAAATGAATTTGCTCATTGATTGCTTATACAATTTTGAAACTTATGCATGATATTATGCATGAATGATCTAACAATTTGGTACAATGACTCGTGAATGTGTGTAATGTAAATTTTAAGGTTATGGTATTAATAGCTAGCATCTTATCTGTTTTTATAGTTTTCCTATAAATATCAGTAGAAAGTAGAACCACTAAAATGTTCTTTTTTGAGAGCAGCACCTGATAATAATTATTTTGATTGAATTATAAGGTCATTACACTTGTGGGAAACATCAGACATAAAATAATTATGTAGAATTCTAATCAATAATAAAGGCAAATGATAAAATATTAAAATGTTTTTCTATTTCAGCATCTTTGTGATTGTGATGTTATTATAATATTTGTGGTGTTATCATATTTACAAATTGACCAAAAATGGTAGTCTAGATATTCAAAGATTTTGGCTTAGATATCTTTATATTCTATTCCTTAACTACCTGTTTTATTAAATTTAAATAAGGATATTATATTATTCTACTTACAATTCTTTCATACGGTTCTGTCCTTTTAATTAACTCTTTTTATACCATTGACATTTAATGAAGTCATTATTAAATGAGCTTACAACCTCATATACATCTTTATACAATTAATGTGGTAATGAGCATAAATAGCTATACATTTTGTCAGCCTTGATGTCTATAATATAATAATTTAGAAAAACAAGGTGTGTCACCTTGGACGTTGTTATTGAAATTTTATTAAGTGTATTTTTCTTACATATTAGGTAGGTATATCACAGTTAATAATAACATACATATTTTACATTTCTTTAATAAATCAATTATTATTGTCTGGACTTCATTGTCCATGTGTTGTGCCTTGCCATGGATACTCTTTTAATATCTTACAAAATATGAAGTGTTAACTATCTTTAATGGAGAGCATCCTTTTTGAGCCTAATCATTAATGATTGTGTGTTAGTAAAGAATAATATATGTATTTATAAATATTTATTCTTAAAACATTGATAATTAAGATTACAATTACAATTACAATTTAAAATGTTGAATACATTAAAAATATATTTTCTAAGGGAAGGCCTTGGCCTTATTACATCTGGACTAAAATACATATACAAATTTTTGCCTAATATGAAATTGGGTATACATCTGAGTTGGATGTACATCAAATAATGTAAAATATTGCTTGTTACGCATATTCTGTACATGCTCAATTTACTTGTATGATGTATTTAACTCCAATTTCAGTACAAGTTCAATAGAACTAAGAAAAAGGAGATTAAGCAATTTAATTCATCGAGCCCCATACGGTCACCAGTGACCGAGACACAATAGAATATCTATTGTGTCTCGTTTTCCCACGATCGACGGGTTAAAGGCCTTTTGACTTTTGCAGCACTGATAAAAAAGAAATGTGTATAATCAGTAGGTATGACAAATGACAATCCATATTCTTGTAAGCTAGCTATTAGATTATAATAATATCATAGATTCTATCTAGTTGTTGGCGATATTTGCTTGTAAGGGGATGTTTTCGGTCGAACTATGGTATGGGTCCCGAATTTGCCATCTGCAATTCAAGGTCAAAGCACATTGTAATAGACATGGCTTCGATAGTATTTGTGGGGTCTAACGGGCATCGCACATGGCAAGTCGTAGGGCGCTAACCCACGCCATGTGGGCATGGTCACGACTCACGTGGTCTATCTCGAATTGAGCAAGTGCAATTATAACACTTATCGTATAACTCGTATATTTTTTAACCGACTTCAAAAAAAGGAGGTTATCAATTCGACGCGTATGTATGTAATATTTCCAGAACTGCCCAATTTTCGTATATGTTAGTCTATATCAGCGCCTGAATAAATATGTCAAATTTCAAAAGTGTATGTATGTAAGTATGTATGTATGCATGTATGTATGTATGTATGTTTTTATGTTTGTGTTCGCATATCTCTGGAACTACTATTCCTATTTCAGTAATTCTTTTTTTGTTGTAGTAGGTATTGTTCAACTTAGGGAATAGTGCAGGTTTCATCAAAATCGGTTGAGTAGTTTTGGAGATAGGTAGTTTTAATTCTCAATTACGTACAATTTTGAAGTCGGTTTTATCTTTTTTTTTTTAAATATTTTCCCATATTTTCCAATCTACAATCAGTTGCCAGACTATAATAAGATATTTTGAACGATTGAATGGCGTTTAGGAGGATCAGAAGCCAATGATTTAGTCTCTAATCAGTTAAGTAAGTGGTTTCTTTTCAATATTTTCACCACCTTGCTGGAGTCGAGCAGTTCGCCAGTTCCTGGGCGAGATGGTTTACGTGATTGGTAAGGCGTCAAGCGTGCTGATTTTATAGCGTTCAATCTCGGACTTCGGAGTCCACAGTAGGTATCATCGAGGAAATTGATTCACAGGCAGACGACGGACCAACGTTATTTGGTCGGCTTATGTCAATTTAGTAATAAAATATTAGTCGTGAATCGTGATCTGTCGGCAGGGTTTGACATAAACAGACCATATTGGTCCGCCATCTGCCTATGAATCAAATTTTCTGATAGTACATTAAGGTATTCATGTATTTCGATATTTCTAGTAAAGTGTAAACCATGTATCGTATAATTTGGTGCTGAAATTTTTATACGTCACTATCAGTAGGCCATCGCGTCTCTCCCTAGTGGGGTCATTGGACTTTCGCCTGTCTCTTTCACTCTTCCTCGTCATTTTTGGTGACCTGTCTTGAATGACAACTCTGTGACGTTTTTAGTTGTTTAATTCCTAATTTTCATCACTTGCTTTTTTCTCATTCTTAATAATTTAACCAATCCAAAGATTCATTAGTGGTTTCTGATAACTGATAAGTAATTAGATTCAGTATCTTATAATTTATAAAACATCTCTCGGTCTCTTCGTTTGGTTGGAGTATCTTCTAAAACCTCAGTTATCTTGATTTGTTTTTTTATTAGATTCTGTTGTTTGCACCAGAAGAAACTATTTTCCCCGTTGGTTAAGAATACTAGTTTGATGCTACATGAAAGGGTTGCGCCCCTAATCTATACATTTTCTTCAGTTCACTGAATATTATTGGGTAAACTTGTTAGATGTAGTTTGTCATTGGGTAAGTTATACATGCTTCGGTTTTAACCCGAATAGTTTTTGGATGGAAATAATTTGACCAATAGGATTAAAAGTTTTGTTTTAAACAGTTGAAAAGGTTATTACAAATTGAAGATAGTTAGTTAGTTTTAGGTTTTGGTCATGTTTTCTTAGAATGGGAATGTTTTTTTGATGGATTGCTTAAATAAATACCTCCCCTGTTATTGTTGTCTAAAAAGTAAGGAACAAAAGGTCGCACCGTATTCATAAAATTTCTTTTATCGAAGATTTCAATAAGTGAATTGTTGTATGTTAGTGAACCTGAATTAAAATTTCGCCAGCAAATAGCAATACAACCCTCTAGCCCAAATATCCCCAACCTGCGGCCCGCCGGGACTTTATCTGTGGCCCGCGTGATGTTAAACCATTTTGAAATTCACGCCTATCGGCAAAGTAATGTAAAGTCGTCGTGAAAGTCGTGAATTTTTTTCCACTTTTAAATCATTAATTTTGAAGAACGATATTTTTTAACCCTAAAATTTTTTGTTGCGACTTGCGGTTCGCGACACCAAGACCAAAATATGTTTGTGGCCCGTAAGAAAAAAAGGTTGGGGACCACTGCTCTAGTCTTTTTGATTCCGGGGACCCGCGCACGAAGAGTGGTATTTGGCGGACATCTTGAGAGTTGAGATGCGTGGATGAAACAATGTCATGTTATGGGATATTTGTAAGGGCCATGTGTTATGGTTACTTTGACAAAAACGAGCAGTTCAAGGTATAAGTAATGGGGCTGTTTGTTGATAAGTTCTCCATTCCAAGCAGACCGGAATGGTTATTCTAATAAGGACATACTACTAACACTTCCTGACTTCTTATGACAGTATTCGTGCTGAATTTTTACGTTTATAGGACGAAATACAATTATTTTCTTTCTCCTTGTTAGAAGAGGTAATTATACTTTGTGTTGATTGTCACAGAAAACTCTGTCACATGTTATCCGCTTCGTAGATGTCCCGTTTTGACAAAAAAAAAATGGTCACGTTACTCATGGATCAGATCACCACTTTTGTGAACATGGTACCAAATTCGGATTGAACCCTATACAACAACAAAAGAATTATGAAAATCGGTCCACAAACGATGAAGTTATGGTTGAACATACAAAAAAAAAAATACAGACGAACATATAACCTCCTCCTTTTTGGAAGTCGGTAACTCCCAAGCGGCCACATACGGCCGCGAGAACAATAGATTTCCAAGAATCCGCGATCGAAGAATTAAAAAATCGGCCAAGTGCGAGTCAGATTCGTGCACGAAGGGTTCCGTACCGATATATAGCGAAAGTAGGCAAAAAATTGTGTTTCTTGTATGGGAGCCCCCCTTAAATATTTACTTAATTAAAATTGTATTAAGTATTAATTATTAAGGATTTTGTGAAAATTTCAAGCTGTTACCATTATTGATTACGAGCGAAAAAACCTAAAAAAATCACGTTTGTTGTATGGGAGCCCCCCTTAAATATTAATTTTATTGCGTTTTTAGTATTTGTTGTTAATAGCGGCAACGGATATACACAATCTGTGAAAATTTCAACTCTCTAGCTATTACCGATCTTGAGTTACAGCCTGGTGACATACAGCCTGGTGACATACAGACGGACAGACAACGAAGTATTAGTAATAGGGTCCGGTTTAGATTATAATTTATAACTTTACTCTGTAACCTACATAATTATCCTGATAGATAAAAGTCCTCCATTATTTTTGCCAAATTTTCAGCTAATTTTCTTCAACTACATATTATAAGTAGTCAGTCTTTCATGAAGATTTCTTTACTGAGTTGCTGGGAGATGAGTGATGACTGATGACTGATGAATCATTTATATTAGTATTGTGATTGGGGTATAAAGATAATTCGGTTTAAAAAAAAGCCTTTTGTATTTTTAAATCAATTATTATTTTATCCGATCGTCGGGTACGCAATATTCAGGGTGCATTCGCGCAATGGAAGGGCATAAATTGATTATGTAAATAGATCGCAGGGGTTTGAAAAGTGTATCTTAGATATTCGGGTTCGCACATCTGCCCTGATTTACAACGTCGAGCTCACAAAAAAACGGCCAACCCGCAAATTAACAATAGTCGCTTCAGATCACCGGTAATAATACTCGAAATTTTGAGATAAGGAATTGGCATTCTTTCGCCGGAGTCCCTTCCAAGAGCCCGTCGGCTTTGTGTTGGTTCTAATTTATGTCGTGTATTGTGTACCGGTACCCTCCCCACACACTTCCTCGAAGGGGCTTTGGCCCCGCGCCGCCGTACGTCGAATTAGTCGCACGATGCATCAGCACATTGGAAATTCTTGTCTAAATGTGTTTTTTAAATTTTGCATCCGTTTAAAAAGTTTAATGAGATCGTGCCCTCCGCGTTATTGTGTATTGTTTTGTGTTCTGTGAAAATGGTGTTGTGAACTCTTAACGATGACTTACTTGGTCCTGAGAGTGAGTATATCTGGTATAACCCGGCGTGATACAAGTGACTTAGTTTCGAGGGGATCGAGACCCCAGCGGCTCTAACAATGTGTGCATTGTGAGAGCAGTGTAGGTCTCTTTAGGTAGGCTTTCGTTGGATGTCCTCAATAAAGAAAGCGATTCTTGGTATGCCTTAGCTGATGCAATTGTTGTTTACATGTTTTTATATTTTCACTTGATACATTAGTGATTACTTCAAACACAACCCACACTTCTTATGTATTATGTAAGGAATAAAAGCTCCTTATATTTGCACTTGAAAATTTAAAGGAAGAAGAGAGAAGATTTCGTGGACAAGTGAATAAAGATTGTAATGTAGTGGTACTGGAAACATTAACTGTAACGCGATTTGCTGTAAGTCGTAACTGTCCTTTGTTTGATGAGTTCGAAACATATTAAAAGATACTACAAAGTTATAGTATATCAGGCCAAATCAAATAAATATTAGCTGCAGCCTGCAACATGCTACCGATAAAGAATTATAAAGCAAGAGAAATCTGCTAATTAACATAATTATGTTGCCAGTTGCCACTAACCTATTTCATATATCTACGCGTAACGCGAGAGCGTGACGTACGACTCGACATAATCTGTATTATCGTCACACTATTGACGATATTGTAAAATTCATTGACAACATTCAGATTAAATATTGTTTGGTATAGTTTTCGCCTCTATTTTATATCTTGTTTTATGCGGCCTCTACGTTGGTTCAGCCCCGGATTTATACAGATTACGTACATAGGGGCTAGGGCGGCGGCAGTAAAGTGAAAAATATAAATTCGGCACTGCGTTGGCCTATGAATTATGATGGACTAATACAAGCGATTAAAAACTTGTAGACGAAATATTCGCTTATGAGTTTGACAGTCTTAGGGACTGTTTCACCACTTCCTGATAAGTGCCGAATAGGTTATCCACCACTTAACTTGACAGATGAAGTATGGAGAATCTGTCAAAAAAGTTGTGAATAGCCAATTCGGCACTTTATCAGAAAGTGGTGAAACAGGCCCTAAGTTTTCAGCTTCGCTATAAGTGACAATCGTGGTTATTCATCATATTATGGAGACTGGAGACCGTGTGCTTCTCTGGATGTCTTGTCTTATAATATTAAAAAACTTGAGAGGTGTCAAGGGACACCCGGATGGAACGAAGTTATTTCTTATATACAAAAAACCTGTATATACTCAACAATATATATATATATATATATATATATATATATATATATATATATATATATATATATATATACACGGTGCGGTATCTATCTTGATATATTATGTCTGTGGCAAAAAGTGTTGTTACAACTTTTCGTATGATTTTTTTCCGTCTAACCCCCTTTCGCAACGCGCGATAAGGAACATCGTTCCAATATTAGCCGTATTATCCAAACTAAAATGTGTCACAAAACTTCATAATAAATTAAAAATATGAAATCTAACCTCATGGTTTGTACTTTGGATCCGTAACTCTGCATTCCTGATCATTGTCATGTCAATACTTTTTGTGTTTATCGTAACCTCGATTTGGTCAGACTGCTATGTCTTCGATAATTTATCTTATACGACATATTATATTTAACAGTCAGAGATAAATAAAATAATATCTATTATTTACATAATATTAGTTTCTAAACATAGATATTCAACATCTGTTTTCCGTGATTTAATCCGAGCAATAATATTATCACATATTTTTTTATTTTATAAAACTTTTTTTACAATCAAAACCTAAAATCTTCAAAAGGCTCGCTTATCTATCCTACTAATATTATAAAGGCGAAAGTTTGGATGTATGTATGTATGTATGTATGGATGTATGGATGTTTGTTACTCTTTCGTACGTATTTAAAATTAATTGTTCATTAATTATTTATTATCATATAATATTTAGAACTATTAATGAATTGAATTGTAAATTTTATAATATAGTATTATTTGAAGAATTTTAAATGAACTGTTGTAAAAATGTAGTACTTAGACTTAAGATTATACTAAATTATTTCTTTATTTTAGTTTTAACTTCTAAGTGACTTGAAAATTTGCACGCCACTCAAAGGCAAAATAAGAGAATTGACCTGACGAACATCTAATATTGTACCTTATTTTAAGCAAATAAACGATTTCTATTCTATTCTATTCAAGCAAAAACTACTGAACGGATTTTAATGAAACTTTACAATAATATAGCTTATACATCAGAATAACACATAGGCTACAATTTTAGCCGACTTTCAAAATGGAGGAGGTGTTATGTTCGTTTTTTTTATGTTCAACGATTACTCCACCGTTTGTGAACCGATTTTTAAAATTTTTCTTTTGGTGTATAGGTTATCATCCCAATTTGGTACCATATTCATAAAAGTGGTGACCTGATAAAGGGATCCATAAGAAATCGAGGGAACTCCTCAAAATTTATATGGAAACATGTGGTGACTTAGGTTTCGTGAGCAGTATTCTAAGCATATGCTACCAACAAGCATATGCTTAGAATACTGCTCACTTGCTCACACACTGCTTTGCACCAAGGTATACCATGGTTCGGAAGGTGCTGTGAGAACTCCTGACTTCTTTATAGATACAAGTTTGGGAGTTTCGAAGTTGTTTTAAGAACGGGAAGCATATGCTACTATGCAAATTACATTCATCATCATCATCATCACTACCATAAACCATTATAGAACCATGTATCGTCCCGTTTTTACCCTGTAATTGGTACTTTTCATAGTCTTTTATTATAATATAATTATATCACTTAAACCGCGGGTAACACCGCGGGGCACAGCTAGTTTATTAATACGTGAGCGAAAAACTTTAGATCCCTTTTGTCGAAAAATGCGGAAACGTAGGTGATTGGAATTATGCACAGTTAAGTTTATATGGTGAAGGAGTGCATCGAGCTAATATTATTTTGAAATTATGCTTTTATCATACATTTTTTTAACAAATAAAATATTACACACACTACAACACACACACTAGGAGATTTTGATTGACAAGTCAATACACACGAATTGTACTCTTTTATTTATGGTTGAAGTCTGTTGTCAAATTGAAAATAGATTTAGTTTTTTTTATTAAATCTTAAGGATGTATATAACATTTATAAATTCAAAGATTCTGACCTAAATTCGAAATAAGTATGTAGTAGAATAAAACATCCTGCATCGATTGATACCAAAAAATCAATACCTTACCGACAAGTTACGTGAAATATGTAATTCATTTTAAAATTTCCATTTATCATACGTAATTTTTGCCGGAAGTGTTACAATTTTTGAGAATTATTCTTCAGAATTGGGAACTTTGTATCAAAGATAAACGGCTAAAAAACTGCTTATCAATTTCTTTGTACGATTTGCGATTTTTTTAGCCAAAAAAAAAGTGGGTTCACCGGTAATTCTGCGGAAATATTTCAAATTGAAATTGAAATTTATGAAAACTATCTGACTATCTGAATGGCGATACATCTGTTAAGGTGCGACAAGCCTTTAATGCACGTGTGCGCTGCTGGTAAAGAAGAATGTCAAAAATGTCGTTTTTGTATGATAGCAGCGTTCCTTTTTTCGCCACATTCATTTAAAGTTGTGTATAAAGTCTTGCCGACCTCTAGGCCGTCATTTGCGGTAGTCAAATTACACCAAAATTTTTTTTCAATAATAATTAAATATCGAATAATTCTTTAAAAATCTATTATAAAAACCATTATAATTAATAATAAGTGTCTGGGTGTCATCTTTTACATATTTAGTACTTTCATAATTTAAGGATGTTACATATTATAAGCGCTAAAGTTCATCATGGCGTCGCTATGACGTCACGGTCCTCCAAACAACAAAAATCTTTGTATTGGTTTGACATCGAAATGCCACTGTCACACTGCACACACAATGTTTTGGAGATCGTGACTTCACAACCTGTCATGGCTGTTTGCGATCACACGATGTTACCGATTAAATATTTACTTTTTAATAAATAAATTTGAAAAAATATAAAGTTTATGAGTAAAAATATGTCATTTTCGGTAATTCAAACTCTCAAAAAAACAATAATTTATATTATATTTCGTTTACTGTCTGCACCCCTATTATTACACGGCCAGTCTGTCATCATTTGACTCTGAGACTGTCGCAGGAATTATGTCTAAAAAATAATAAAGTCAATATTTTGACAATAGAATATCAATAAAAAAGCGTTGAAATGTGGTTGAAATAATTTGAAACTTATAATTATTTTTTTCGCCTCAACTCTGACGCTGGCAACTCCTAAAACGGGGAGGCTTACGCCAAATGAAGAAGAAGAAGAACTTATAATTTAACTAGACGTTCCGCGCGGCTTCGCCCGCGTAAATTAGATATTTCACAGACAGATTAGTCTACAAAAAATAGCCTATGATCCTTCACGTGGTCTACTTCTTATCTGTGCCAAATTACAGAAAAATTGCTCCAGTAGTTCGTGAGATAAGCCCTTTCAAATAATTTCCCCCGTTTTTTCCACATTTTCCTCTATTTCTTCGCTCCTATTAGTCTTAGCGTGATAAAATAGCCTTCCTCGATAAATGGGCTATCTAACACTGAAATAATTTTTCAAATCGGACCAGTAGTTCCTGAGATTAGCGCGTTCAAACAAACAAACAAACTTCCGCTTTATAATATTAGATAATTATGAGACATTTTTCTTTTTCCGCCACTCTTATTCTTCCGTTCTTTCGATATTATATATCGACAGGTCACAGGAGCGATGTTTAAATTTAGTTTTTTAATATTTGCAAATTTTTCTTTCGCCTTCCATCATATTTCTGCTGCTTTCTGACAGGAGCAACGCTAAATGACAGGATCGAATGAGGTTACAATACCACATCAATAATCTCAATTATCTTCCGTAACATTTATATTACAGGCGGCTCCTCAGTCCTCCCTATGTTTGTGTTCAATACTCATGATTTCTTCCTTTGTCCGTAGGCGGTGAAAAGAAGACTGAATCTGAGCGAGAGCAGCTCAGGTAGCCAGGGCCATGTGGTGCCGATGAAGGCGGATTTCAAGACGCCGAAGCAGAAGCGCGTCAAAGTGCTCACGCCGTACAGCCGACCGTCCAGTTCTATGAAAAAATATACGGAACGCTCCAGGTAAAATTTTTTTTCTACGCGTCATCTAGAGGGCTACGAGAATGGGCAAATGGCCGACGTTTTTTGTGTGTCCAGCTCTCATTGATGCTGGAATATTTGTTTGTGAGTTTAACGTATTTTTATTGCCTTTAAATAAGTTAAAGGCTAAGTTTTACATTAATTAGAATAGTAAAAATTTCCACGTCTGAAGGATTTCTTATCATACGTAATAAGTTACTAAATGTTATTGAATTAATGCTTATATTAGGTTGTTTATCATTACAGGTTTGATACATCACTCGGTCTACTGACCAAAAAGTTTGTAGCCCTCCTCAAGTCCTCACAAAATGGAGTGTTGGACTTGAACCTAGCAGCGGAGCGCCTCTCAGTACAAAAACGACGTATATACGACATCACTAACGTTCTAGAAGGAATCGGCATACTAGAGAAGAGGTCGAAGAACAATATACAATGGAAATGCGGTAAGTACGCAACTTGTACTAAAATTATATTTGGATAGACGTTGTTCCTACGCGTTATCGCATATCGCACGGGATCCTTACGTATGTAGATTGTAGTTTGATAGTTTCTATATCCTTTTCCGGGACGCAAATTATCTCTGTACCACTTTTCGTCGAAATTGAGTCAGCGGTTTACGTAGCTTTACGTTGGCGCAACATCACGGCAACGTTGTGCCTACACGTAAAAATCGACATTTGCCTTCATGCTCGTATGCCGAGCTTGAGGTATAGGGTAGCAGTAATAACTAAGTCGGAAGGAGTCGTTATACTCAAATTGTAGGTGTGTTAAACATTAGGTGGTCGTCCTGTATGACAGCTGCGACTTGCGACTCGCTCGAGCGCGACCGACTCCTGATTCCCTACGTTAGCGACGTAATTACATACCCGAATTGTCTGTTGACCGCGGACTTGTAGAATACATTTTTAGATCTAATTTGGTGTCGATGCTAATGAAATTTTGTGTACACAACAGTAGTACCAGTATTAAATATTCGTTTTGTTAATTTTTGCATAAATATTAATCTTCTTAGGTATTTGTTGTGAAATCTTATAGATGTAATCGTTCATATTGTATAACTTGAGCTTATGGTAGAGTTAAAACTTTGTATTTAAAGGTTTGTATTTAAAATATTATAATTGTAAATATTTCTTCGCTTCAAATTTTTTATTAGAAATCAGGTACGATCATTCTATTTCAATTTTCAATAGATATGTTGACCTTTTAACCATTAAATGTTGCATAACGTAACCATCCTTTGATGGTACTTATAAAATATTATATTATAAAATATAATTCTTATAAAATATTTATAAACTTCCTATTTGTGTACCACCAACCGTCACTGATTTAGAGTAAAAAGTTTTAAAGCTATATTTGTATAGGTGTGGACGGCGGTGGTTGCGGCGAGGAGGGACGCGCGCGGCGGCTGCGGCGAGAGGTGCGCGCGCTGACAGAGCGCGAGGCTCAGGTACTGATCTCCACAATACATGATGATGTCCACCACACATTCCCAGCACTGCTGCTCCTGTAAGCCAGGATAGACAGCGGTTACCAACCACGAAACATAATTTCAAGGGTGCACCAAGGGACTTGCTAAACTGTCTGACACATCTGAGATAAAAACTTGATGTATTATCATAGAAGTTGATCCGTAGGCAGATGGTGGCCCTATGTAATTTGGTCGCGTGATGTCAAATCCAGCCGACAGCTCACGAGTAACATTGGATTGACATAACCCGACTTCATCAACTTCTTTGATGGTATTTTGTTAACATTATTTTGCATTAAGAATAGAGAGTGTTGTCTGTCATCAGGTAAATGTCGCAATTGGCCAATAGAGAAATGTGCGGCTCTAGCTCGATGAACGAATTTTGGCGCAACGGACTTGCGGGCGTCATCTAGTATTCTATATTTGTGCTACGTCTCAGCAAAATATTATGTTGCATAGTTTTGAAGATTTAAGCCTAAATAGGGACAGACAGCGGAGACCAACTTAGTTATATAGTAGTGATTAAGGGCGAAGCCAAACGAGCGTAATTTGTGAGTTGTGAGTCGCAGAATTTCGGTTCGGCAGAATTCTGCTGCATTCAGTTTCATACAAAAGTCCTGTTTGATTCACACGAGCGTAAATTTGAGTCATGATTTGTATGAAAAGATATTTACGCGGCAGAAATTCTGCGACTCACAACTCACAAATTACGCTCGTTTGGCTTCACCCTAACTCTATTAATTGTAACCCCCTAGGTGGGTCGTGCGCTGACGGCGGCCGAGCACGCTCTAGCCCGGCTATCGGCGGAGCACGGCGCGCGCGCATACATCACGTACGCCGACCTGCGGAGCATACGCGACTTCCGAAATCAGACCGTCATACCCATTAAAGCACCGCCCGACACCAGGCTCAGTGTAAGTAAAACTTTCAGAGTCAAAGCGAAGCCACAGACCACGCTTCAGGGGCGTAGCTACCGCCATATCTGCCGCATCAATTATATGGGGCCCTGGGCTACGGGGCCCCCAATGTTCGTAGGTTACCCTTTATAAGGGCCCCGAACAAAATTTTATACGGAGCCCTATCAAGGCACGCTACGCTTCTGCAACGCTTTGACATTTTAAGGGTGCGTTTCGATTGCGTTTATGATTCGCAGCCCCTTGCTAGCGCAGCTATTCTATTAGAGTCGCTGTGCTTGCGAGGGCAGGCAAATCTATAGGTTTTCAAAACACATTCCTCGCAATGCAACTCTTGTGGAAACGCAGTTTTAGCCAGAAGTTTGTCTCTATCACTCAGTAGCAATAACATTAAACATATTAAGCAGTAACAAGACCACCAGATAGCTGTTTTGTTGATTTTAGATTTTTAGCACTTTGTGAAACATGTCCTTACGCTAGAAACATAATATTAGGGTTAATTCAGACCGCAACGCGACGCGTATATGAATTTCTAAATTTGTATGGATTTGACAGATTTGTAAGTCGTCTCACGCAATTGAAATCTGTCAATTCAGTACAAATTTAGAAATGCATCTACGCGTCGCGTTGCGGTCTGAATTGACCCTTAGAGCGCTTGTCGACGATAGTCGACGGCAGTCGATGGCAGTTTGTCAAAAAAAAAAAAACAAGGAAAAAAAAAATCCAGTGACTGCCGTCGATTGCCGTCGACGCGTGCAGTCGACAAGTGCCGTTTGTCTGTAAGAAGCCTTACACCCGTATTCTTAGTTGTTTCCTCAAACCCTATATTATATATATATATAAAAGTGTCCTTAAGGAATTCCTCAAATTCCGTATTCTTAAACGTAACGTAAAAATACCTCAACTCCTTCAGTAAGGTGGAGGTGGAGGTATGACGTCACTGATTTTTTTTTAGTGTCAACACCGACGGAAATCGACCCCAATTTGACAGATTGTCTATAAACTTCGCGTTTTAAGAAAATATAATGTCAGTGCCATTGTCAAAACTCAAATGACAAATGACACATTGTTACAAATATTTGTGTCTTAACACTGTGTTTATGTGCTCAACTGTTGCGATTTATTGTTTGCGAACTCGTGTTGTTTTTTCAACTTTAGTTTAGCGTGTTGCATATTAATGCTTGTTTTGTTAAGTTTCTAAACCTAAATCGTTTCTTGAAGTCCTCATCACTATACCGCCCTAATGAGCTTTGAGCGTCACGTAAATATTTGCGCCAAGGAAAATTATGTGAATTTTCATGGACATTATCCAGAAAATTATTAAAGTTTTTCATGCTTTTCTCTAAACACGATTTCTTGTAAATTAATGGTTGGAAACAGTGAAGACACTCAAGGAAGCCTTAAGGCAAATCCTGAGCTACTTCAAGTTTGACAATTCATTCCTCACCTCGAATAAGGAGGTTAAGTCGAGGAAGTTTTATTGAACTAATGATACAATTTTTGAGGATTGAGGTTAAGTCGAGTGGAGGAAAGCGTAAGGAAACAACTAAGAATGTAGGTGTAAGTCTCAGAATATTATATTTGTTGCATGTAATGGAAAAATACTTTTATACATTTTCAGGTACCCCATCCCGACGAGAAAGGGTACACGATACATTTGAAATCCATGTCGGGTGAAATAGAAGTATACCTCTGTCCCAAAGAGCGGCCTCCATCACCTCAACCATGTGAGTTTAAATTAAGTTGCATACTTTATGACGGCTATTGCAATAAGAGCCTTGGACTTGGATGTTGCATAATTGGTATATTATGAATGAATGTGAGTTGTCGTTGTGATTTTACTCTTATTTTTATTGTGGAAGTTTAATATTATGTAGATTTATGAATGTTTCGAAGGTTAGTTAATGAGATTGTTTTATTGATGGTTCAATTGCGTTTACAGTATCAGGTTTACTGCCCTCGGATCCGCTGCTAGAAGACAATAAGGCGTTGTTAGCACCTCTCATAGCCAAGCTGCAGTCTATGCCCTCTAGTTCCATCACTGCTGCATTTACGTGAGTATCTATATATTAATACGCGTGCGAAAAACTTTGGATCCCTTTTGACGAAAAATGCGGAAACATAGGTGATTGAAATTTTGCACAGTTATAGTTTATATGGTGAAGGAGTGCATTAAGCTAATATTATTTTTAAATTATGCTTTTATCATTAAAACATTACACACACTACAACACACACACACACACACTAGGAGATTTTGATTGAGAAGCCTATACACACGAATTGTACTCTTTTATTTATGGTTGAAGTCTGTTGTCAAATTGAAAATAGATTGAGTTTTTTTTATTGAATCTTAAATACTGTTAGACAATTATTACACGAAAAAAATTAGTTTGTTATTATTTTTAGCAATATTCCGCGAAATAAACCACAACCTTTAAGTAAATGAGTGAGTGTACGCATAGGCATGCGTACTGCACCTCCCTCCTCTCCCACACTGCCTATGCGTACACTCGCATGCAAGAACCTGCAAACACCACCACCACACGGAGGTGCTGTACGCATGCCCATGTGTACACTCATTTACTTAAAGGTTGAGGTTTATTTCGCGGAATATTGCTAAAAATAATAACAAACTAAGCTATAGATTTCCGCAAAGTAACGCCTGATTCTATTAACTAATTATTACACGGCTAGTCTGTCATCATTTGACTTTATTAATCTGAGACTGTCGCAGGAATTATGTCTAAAAATAATAAAGTCAATATTTTGATAATATCAATAGAAAAGCGTTGAAATTTGAAATTTGACCTCAAATAATATATATTTTTTTTATTATTTAAGGACGAATTTCGACCATTGGGCGATCTCTAGTCGTAATAAATGCGGAATGAGATAAGGTCATTTACACTGCCAGCTAACCTTAACAAAGTGCAGACATTAGACAGACGCATACACTGGCCCGTAGGCCAGGCCACAACAATGCGTTGCGGCGCCGCATCGTAAAAAATCCACGACGTCGCAGAAACCATTTGCGATGCGTCAGCGACATTTCCGATAAAATTTTTGCGTTTTGTTTTTGCGATATGGCCTGGCCCTATATTATTTACTTCACCATTGTCAGCCAGATAATTTTAAAACATAAATCTTACTTCGGATCTTAGACCATAGTAAATACTAAATAATATCGACTAATAGTGTCAAAATATACCTACTCGTAATGTAACTAAAAGTAAAAAATAAGTTGATGTCATAATCATATGTGCCCCGGGGCACAGAATATATATTAGTAGTACCAACAGAATGCCCACTCGCGAAACCCGTTTAAAGAAATAACGACTCACGCTACGATACTATAAAGTTCAAATTCCGACCGCGCAGTGCTAGGTGCCTACAATTATATTTACCTACATGTGCGCTCTCTTTCTATCGTGTAAGAGGTACCCTTTCTGACGAAATCAAGATTGTCACCTTTTAGAAAATAAAATAATCTTTAAATTACTATAGCTACTAATAGCAAACTTTTTTATAGTAATAATCAAATTTTAGTAACACAACCTATATTTTATAATAGTTTTATATTCGATTATAGTGCAGGAGTTGGTCAGGAATTTTTTACAACTTAAACATCGTAACTTGTGTTTATTTCTGTGTAGTATGTGGTTTGTTTGTAACAAATTTATTTAGTTGCTATGTTTGTGTATTTTTTATCTTTTTATTTTTGTATTTTAAAGTCTTAAATTACCTTATTGAAATATTTCTTTGACCTTTTTTCAATTGTTCATATTTATCAGATTAATAACGATTCTGTCACAGCGGTCAAATCAGTACGTAGATATATGCGACGAAAAAATTTTGCGCCTGCGTCACCGCTCGCTTGTGAGTCCCTAGTGATCTGCCCCTTTAAAGGGGTACTTACATTTGGATACCTACACGCGCGAGTGGGACAGGCCTGCCCGGGGTAGGGTAGACACGGCAGGCCGAATGGATACGGAAATAGCCGAACAAAACCGGTGATCCCACCAAGCACTTAGACATAGTACTAAGTAATTACGTAGTTTATGTATTTTTTTTTTTATGAAATAAGGGGGCAAAAGAGCAAACGGGTCACCTGATGGAAAGCAACTTCCGTCGCCCATGGACACTCGCAGCATCAGAAGAGCTGCAGGTGCGTTGCCGGCCTTTTAAGAGGGAATAGGTTAATAGGGGAGGGTGGGGATGGGAAGAGAAGGGAACAGGGGAGGGAAAGGAAGGGAATAGGGTAGGGGATTGGGCCTCCGGTAAACTCACTCACTCGGCGAAACACAGCGCAAGCGCTGTTTCACGCCGGTTTTCTGTGAGAACGTGGTATTTCTCCGGTCGAGCCAGCCCATTCGTGCCGAAGCATGGCTCTCCCACGTATAAAACTATTGTATATGTATTAACTAGTAATTTAATTTTGACATTTAAACTTCGGCTATTTTCGTATCCATTCGGCCCACCCTGCCCCAGGGCAGTTCTAGATGCCGAAAACGCTAATAAACAATGATGTTTAAAGTGTAATTTCTAATCTGTTAAATTAATTAACGATTGTGTGACGATGCAGAACACCCGTAAAGCGCGAGCCGGTGGTGGCGGAGCGGCTGGTGGTGCGGTCGCCGTGCGTCACGGACCCCACGATGCCGCTGCCCGCCGCCGTAGTCGCCGCCGCCCCGCCCGCTCCGGCCACACCCACCCCCGCGCCCGCGCCACCCCCACCACCCCTGCCGCACCTGTCTACGCCCGACAGTGAGTTTCGGCTTGTTTTAAAAAAGTTGGTTTAAAGAATACCAGAATTTACTATTCGGGAACCCATGAGGATTTTTGATATAATACATTTGCCGCTAAAGCCTAGGCGACGCACGGAGCACCGCCTGGGGGACTCCTGTTTTCAAAACTGTCAGTATAAATTTTCCTATGTAGCAATTGTCGTGTCAAACAGCTGTTATATGTCACGAACTTAAAAATTCTCGTTCTCGTAACTATTTTCGTTCGTGTGCCTAAGACATCGAGTAGGCGGCAGCGGGGTTGTTTGACAATCGGTCCAAGACTCTAGCTATGAGAATCAGGCTCTATATAAATTGCCATTACTGATCTATTCCATAGCAAAACCATTAAACAACATTCGTGCAACAGGTGGCAGCGCCCGGGGCCGGCTGCGTAACGCGCTGATAGCTGACAGCGACGACTTCGCGCCCATCATGGGCGGCGGCCGCTTCCAGCTGCAGACGGAGGACCAGGAGGCCGGTATGTTGCTGTTAAATTATATGCTATATGTACTATCAGAGAAGCTGATTCCTAGGCAGATGGAGGACCTAAGTAATTTGGTCGCGTTACGTCAAACCCATCCGAACGATCACAGCTAACATTGTATTGACATAGGCCTACCAAGTGGCGTAGGTCCGTCAACTGCCTAGGAAATTAGGAATTAATTTCTTCGATGGTATATATGCACGAATATTACACACATATTTATAAAACAGGCACACGACAAACGTTTAAGCACACGCATGCGTTAACGCACAAAATACAATACAAAATCACTGACTGAACACAAAATATTATATAATTCACTTAATTATAATCGAAATAAAGAGGCAAAGAGTTTTATTAAAATTTTCGCCATTTTGTATGCCATTTTTTGCTTCAATTCGCCGTTTACTCACTTTCACAATTTTTCGCGTCACTTTTTCGTTTCGGATCTTAGTCGCACAATTTATTTTTCTTTGCGATAATTTATTCCAATCGCTAGTTTATCTAAATATATATAACTCAAAGGTGACTGACTGACGACATTGTGATCTATCAACGCACAGCCCAAACCACTGGACGGATCGGGCTGAAATTTGGCATGCAGGTAGATGTTATGACGTAAGCGTCCGCTAAGAAAGGATTTTGATCAATTCTACCCCCAAGGGAATAAAATAGGGGATGAAAGTTTCTATGAAACTTTGTCAATTTTAAACGGATCGGACTGAGACTTTGATACCTAATTAATAATAATACTTCTTAACGCGAGCGAAGCCGCGGGCAAAAGCTAGTTGTATATATATTTTTTGTTAATAAACTGCCTGGTGATTAAAAATTCTTAGGTTATAATATGTTCCTTTTTGTATCATTTATTTTAGGTTTTAATCTTAAATTATGAGGATTACATATTAATCTTAAAGTAGATTAATTAAAGATTAATATGTAATCCTCATAACTTTTTATCAATTAGCTTCTAATATATTGTAAATACAAAAATTAAACTAACAATACCAATAATATTGGTAAAAAGTACATACATAAATCATAATATTGGTCCATTATTATGTATGTACTTTTAATTTACGAAGGCTTATTTTATTTTATTTATTTTAGATTTATAAGGTGTCAATTTTCATGTGTTGAATCATCAACAGTTTACATGTTGCTCGTTGTGGGTATCTGGCTGACATGTTGATTTTAACATTAACATTATAATAATTTTATGATTAATGTTGACTTACAATTAATTCTGGAATATCGGCCATCATTGTATGTAATAGCGGTGTTCAGTGATTCATCACTAAAATTCATCGGAGGACGAAACGTACGTGTCTTGTGGCTAGTACTCGGACTGTGATTTGTGTGTTAGTCACATCACAGTCAGAGTTCTAGCTACGCGGCGCGGCGCTGGCATCGGAGAAGACGGCCCTTCAGCGAGACATGTATGTATGTGGTGTCGATTCTGTGTACTACCGGAATGCTTACTCATAATTTACACAAGGCCTCCTACTAATTTCTCTAACAACCGCTTTCCCTGTTCGCATTCTGTGTATTTCAAGCCCTAAAACCATAAAGTTAATATACCTAGCGGAATAGAGAAACAATCCCGAGCTGTCAAACGAAACCAAAATTGAATTATATCTGTGTGTACAAATCTGTTTACGTGTGCGTGAAAATGATGTTCCTACATACATTTTTCTTAGAGCTCAAATTGTCAACGTGCCGATAAGTGCAGACTGTCAAAACAGATGAAAAAAAGGGTTCTGCAGGCCAACTATCAACTTAAAAGACGACTGAAATTCAGAGCAGTTTAATTTGGGTTCCTAAACAAAATCGCTAACATTCGTACCATCACCTTAGTAAAACCGCGCCTCAATTGAATCGTTACGGAGCCGAAAAGAACGAATGAAGTCGTAAAAAAAAACACATTTGTCTCTGAACCGCAATCCCAGGGTCGAAGTGGGAAAGAGACAACGCTATACGAATATATGGCTGTTTCTCTTGATTCGAATGCCGCGTTCTAAAACTTTGTATCGTCTTCATAATACTGTATCCAGTTGGTATTGTTTTATAAATTCTAATTAAAAAGTGACACTAATTTTCTAATGATATACATTATGATGAAAAAATATTTTATTTACAACTAATATCTTAAAATTATGTATACTGTACTCGGCGAAACATGGCGGTAGCGGTCATTGACTCCCTGTCAAAAACTTGTCATTTTCTATATAAACCGCGATTGACAATGAAGTGTCAGATGTTGACAATCGCGGCTTTGTATTTAAAATGACAAGTTTTTGACATGGAGTCAATGACCGCTACCGCCATGTTTCGCCGAGTACAGTATAGTTCTTGTATCGGACACAAAATTTTATCAAGTTTTCGAACGTGTGTTCGTGTTTTATAAATTCATTATCTTCCAAATCGAATGTGTCCAATTCTGTTCGAGCGTCCAGTCTCCTTCTCCTCAAGGAGTTTTCCTCACTATCGGCTTCTAAGAACTCAAAAAGCATCAATTCGTCGTCACAAATCCTATGAATAAAACTGCACTCTAAACTTTTTGTACAACTATCGAAATCAATGCTATTTGTTACCAATTTATGTTTTTACCTCGCGATACTTAAATTCACTGCTTTTTTCTGACTTTAAACAAGTAAAAATTAAAAACTAATAACAAAAAAATTAGATCAAAATCGGCCTACCCGTTTGGATGCTACGATGCCACTGATAGATACACACACAGACAAACAGACACGTCAAACTTATAACACCCCTCTTTTTTGTCGGGGGTTAAAAAGAATCAAAATCAGCATCAAATTTACTAACTTGTTTTGAATCGCAAGTTTTGACAGTTGAGCGATTTTGTTTAGGCTCGAATGCCAGTTAAAGGTGATGGTACGAATTTACCTTTAAAAAGAGTAAATGATATTGGAATGCAATTTAGTTTAGGTGTCGACCTAAATTGATTCGTAAAACGAAGTTGATGGTACGAAATATCAAATGCCATTTAGTTTAGGTCCTAAATTAAATCGTATTAAGCGTTGATAGTAAGCCTGCTGCTGTCATGTATCACACGTCTCTTTTTACCACGCAGTGTTACTGATAGTGACATCTCGCTTGCTCAGCTCTTTGTTTCTCTATTCCGCTAGGTATATTAACTTTATGCCTAAAACACATGTTTAAAACCAATAACATAACTTTCAAATAACTTTTCTCGTTCTACTCTTATGTACATATTTGTTCGTGTTGTAAATATTTGGATTCGGTATGGAAAATGTTGTGGGCGTGCAATGTATATGGCGGCACGTGTGACGTCACACATGGGCGGGGCGAGGGGCGGGGCGGCGGCGAGCTAGGTCCAATGGGGCTGCAGTGCGCGTGTAGCACCATGGGATTTCAGCTCACGGCCGCCCCCACTAACAACTCATCTACTAATACCACGCATCATCGTGTAACACAACGCTCATTGTCTAACTGAATATTCTTAACATTTTTGGCTTAATATTATTTGACTCAGGGTTAAAAATGATTAGTGTTGTCATGACGATTTCGTAATATCGATTTGCTCATTAAAAATAACAAAATGATTAAAATGTCTTGCTAAGACCATTTTGAAATTGTGAAATCTAGAAATTTTGAAACTATGTTTTTATCTCACTACGGACATTCTTGTGTTTTATTAATTATCAGTAGAATTGCGGGGGCTAAAATAACACAGAATAACATTTTTGTGTCTAAAATTTCAATTAACAAGTCACTGTTACTAGACAAATAATATTAAGCAAGAAATTGTTTTGGTTTTTCGTCTTTTGTGTAAATAATATTTAATATTATATTCTTAAGTGTATTATAATATTATGTTAGCTTTAACATGTTACGGTCTCATTAATAAACGAAGAATAAGACAGGGCTAACCAATATATTAATATGTTGCTCCTGCTGTATTTTTTTCAAAGGACATTTTACAGACAACAACTTGCATTATAAGTTAGTCCTGTAAGTT
Organism: Cyaniris semiargus; assembly: GCA_905187585.1. Taxonomy (NCBI): domain Eukaryota; kingdom Metazoa; phylum Arthropoda; class Insecta; order Lepidoptera; family Lycaenidae; genus Cyaniris; species Cyaniris semiargus. The sequence continues at coordinate 4,922,254 of LR994554.1, read as the reverse complement.
ATTCGTTTATTAAATGGTTATTAGGGTGGACCTAATTTATGTGTTAATTGCGCAATTTATTTCTTACCGGATCAACAGATTAAAACATTTTACAACAAGAAGACCATTGGCTGGTATATTTTTAAATTTTCGAGGATTAGGGTCACAGCACACATCAACTCGGAAAGGGATCGTCACCGTATCGCCTTTCGCCTCGCCATCAACCAGGCGTCAACCAGGCGTCAACCAGGCGTCAACCAGGCGTCAACCAGGCGTCAACCAGGCGTCAACCAGGCGTCAACCAGGCGTCAATCAGGCGTCAACCTAACGTATGCACGTAACCAAAGCGTATCAGTAGCGCCTGCACGTCAACTCGGCTACGGCTAGGCGACGCCTCCCTTACGGCTCGGGGAACGGGAAAGGGACAAGGGTGGACGAAGAAACGTAAGCTTGAGTACGGAGAGACGTGAGCACAGGGACGACGAGCCGTAAGTGCGGGGACTGCTAGTTGACCACGCGTCGCATCCCGGTTCGGAGCCTGTTCCGAGGCGTGGCGGATTACGTTACGGTTCCGCTTAGTGTGCGTTGCAGTAGGGAGTTTCATACAAACAATATTGAACGGCTCGAGGCGATACGGTGCCGATCCCTTTCCGAGTTGATATGTGTGCTGTGACTTAGTCTTCTGATTTATTAAAAAAAACCGGCCAAGTGCGTGTCGGGCCACGCGCAATATAGGGTTCTGTAGTACCGCTAATATTTGATTGGTCAATGACAGGACATTTGTAACGTGTTTTACACCACTAATGGTGATGTATCTCAGTTACGTTCAAAGGAATTTGAACGAAAATTTCCTTTATACTTCGCCGAATACATTTGTTTTAGTTGATCGACTATTAATCAATAACTTATGAAGTCTTGTTAGCCGTGATAGTTTTCCTTTTAAATTCAGCATATTTCCTACCCTCGTGAATTTTGTCACATTTCCAGAAGCAACCGTTTAGCTGGTAGAAGGGGGGGACACTGGACTCTAACGATGTTTTCCTCTTTAAAACTTCATATTTCACAAATGGATCCCTAAATTGAGAAATGGTCTTTGAATACTCAAAATATTTTTAAGAAACCTATCCAACGACACCCCATACGTTGGGGTGGACGCGGAAAAAATAAATCACCCCCGCTTTAATCTTTGTGTATGGGAGGTACCAGAAAAAAAATATTTTTTAAAGATTTTATATACCATTTTGTCGGCGTCATTAAGGTGTACACTTCATGCTGAAATACAGCTTTTTAAGCCTTATAAGTATCTGAGAAAAACGCGGACAGACAGACGGACAGAAAGACAGACGGACGGACAGACCGAAACTATAAGGGTTCCTTGTTGACTACGGAACCCTAAAAAAAATGGCACCTTAGTGATTAGTTTTTTCATTTCATTAGATTATCTCCATTAATTCTTACAAACTGGTCTCGACATTTATCTTGCATATAAAATTCTCGTGTCACAGTGTTAGTTACCGTTCTCCTCCGAAACGGCTTTACTGATTTTTACACCAAATTTTATATGAATATTCAGTAGGTCTGAGAATCGGCAACTGGCTACTTTTTATATTGATAAGTGCATTAATTGTTGAATAAATAAAAGTAAATTATTACAACTCGAGACTGACGGCGACCATGGCGACCATTGTGCGACGGGATAGCGATGGACGTTGCCATGGTGACATACTTATTTAGTCACTTCAATAAAATAATACGGGCGAGCAGCGGACAGCTAGTATTCTAATAAGAATCTATTGATTTTGAAAACGGAGGAAATGGCGAAGGTGTTATAGAGGCACTTGCTCTCTGGATTTGAGTCACTGGGTTAGCCCAGCATTTGATTTATTTCGTATTTTATTAACCCCCTTATTCATAAAAATATTTACAAAACAAATAATTATACAAGGTCTGCTCATCTTTGACAAATTACAAATCTTACAGAAAAGAGATTTAACTCTGGGTTAACTTTAACCCAACATTTAACTTTGATCTGCGCTAGTGGGTTTTATAAATGTGATATGTATGTGACTAATTTTACACCATACTTACTAATAAAAACATTAACACAACGGTTAATATTTGCAATGTTGCTGTTTTAGTCTCTCAAAAGGTAAAAGTTGTCTGTTGTGTATTTTTATTAGTAAGGAGTAAATATTGCTTTACTTGTTATGTTAAATGTTTGGTGGTGGAAATGAATACAATTATTATTGTATTACTATTTACTTTTATATGTAACCGTATATTTTGACATATTTTGCTGAAGAAAGCTTTGTAAGTAAAATATTTTTTAAATTTAACTACTTCAGCCTCTTAAGCATGACCACAGTAGAAATGCGAAAGAATAGAAACACTGTGGAGATAAACTAAAGGTACCGTTCCGTGGCATTTTATTTTAATTTTTGTCGGTCGCGGTTAGCCGCGGTAAAGATCGGAACGGTACCTTTAGTTTATCTACACAGTGTTTCTATACTTTCGCATTTCTATTGTGGCCATGCTAAAGGGGCTGGACTTCACGTTGAAAATATTGCATACCTACTGTAATATATTCGCATATTTTAATGTTGGTTACTTATGATGTTAAATTGTTCTGGGTGCACCGTGCACCCGCCGAGACGAGCCAAGCGAAGCGCAATGGCACTACCTATCTTTACTCGATTAATATTATATGGTAAAGTTTGTTATATAGGATATGTTTTTGATTAGGGATTTTGGTTTTGTTAGTCATCGCATACACTCGAGGCTGGATTACAGTTGCTTGTAGCAGCATCAGGGGATTCCCTATCAGTGGATCAGTACTGAACTGAAATGTTGTGACTTGTGAGTGTATGAGTGGCTGGTAATCACTTTCCATCAGGGGATGAATCCTGTGTGTATAAAAAAAGGGAACAAATATAATGACCACCAAAAATGCTCTGATGCCCTAAACTTGTTTACCAAAAAAATATACTTAACACCAAAAAAAGAAAGTCTAAAATTGCAATACTACCAGCTATTTTAGTCACGACTACACTTCAAATTGTAATCGAACGCCAAATATAGTAAATGATCACCAAATATAGTAAATGATCACCAAATCCTTGCGAGCAAATCAATGCGATATTATTTTCTGTCCAAATAAATCACTACGATTGACAAAAATGTAAGCATATAATTAACAAAGAAGTATTAAAACTCCATATTATTGTTATAATCAGCAGTTTGGAGTTTGGACCTGAAAAGATAACAGACGGACACCTACCCTTTCCAATTTAAAATATTAGCATGGGTGATAACTGATAAGAGTTTTACATACTAATATTATAAATGCGAAAGTGTATCTGTCTGTCTGTCTGTAACCTATTCACACCCAAACCACTGAACCAATTTTGCTGAAATTTGATATGGAGATACTTATACTGAGTCCCGTTATCATTATATTATTATTATTTATTAACGATAGTCAAATAACGACATGTAATTCTTTTGTTTCTCATTTTAAAATTATAAAATGTAGTTCTAATTTGGTTTTATTATTTATTATTTTCCGGTTAGCAATGATTTTTTTGGTTCATTTTTCTTTAATAGGATAGCAAAATGAAAATACTTTGGTTATAATTTTACATTAAAATGCTAGTATGATGTTGGTGATCATTTACTTATTTTGGTGATCGTTTACTACTTTTGGTTTAACAATGATTTATTTGGAGTCATTTTGCATAAATAGGATAGCGAGATGTTAAATCTTTGGTGATCATTTTACATTAAAATGCTAGTATAATGTTGGTGATCATTTACTATTTTTGGTTTTACAATGATTTATTTGGAGTCATTTTACATAAATAAATAGATGTTAAATCTTTGGTTATCATTTTAAATTAAAATGGTGGTATGTCTGATATCATGTATCTAGCGGCGTATTAATATAAATCAGCACTATTGATATCTATTAAATTTAGGGCCTGTTTCACCACTTTCTGATAAAGTGCCGAATAGGCTATTCACAGCTTTTTTGACAGATTCTCCATACTTCTTGTGTCAAGTTAAGTGGTGGATAGCCTATTCGGCACTTATCAGGAAGTGGTGAAATAGACCCTTAGTCTTGTGAATTTTCGGCAACATGTTTTCTGTTTACTAGTATCAGGGGCCATACCACGAAACCGTTTTAAGACTTGAGAGAATCGGAATGCCGCGTCCCACTAACAAACGTGAAATGACGTTGTTAGCGTAGGACGCTGCATTCGGTTTCGATCGTTTGAGTCTTAAAGCGGTTTCGTTGTAGGCCTTCGTACCTTACTACGTGTGTATGACTTGTGTCATGTGGTGTTGCAGAGCCGCTGGAGTTGGAGCCGTTTCTGGCGTTGGAGCCGCCGATGTCTGCCACCGACTACGGCTTTTGTCTCGACCACGACGAGGGTCTGTCCGAGCTGTTCGACTTCGACTTCTAGTGTCGCGCCGCTGTGTGCGTACGCTGTGTTTTTGAGACGCTACTGCGAGCGTACGTGCTGCTGGCGTGCGTCGTGCGGCTACGTGTGCGTACAAACGCCGCTGTGTGCGTGCGGGCTTGTTGCGTGCGTCTACGTGTGCGTGTTGGTGACGCGCCGTAGCAAGGAGTCTGGGTTGCAATGTGCTAATGCATCGTTGTGCAGATGTGCGGAGCGTGCGCGCTAGTAACATAGGTCGGTATCGTTTATGGTACGCGACCGCAGCATAAACTCATTTTTTAAAATTCGAACAGTGACTTTACACTAGGTCTAACCCCGTTAAGTTTATGCACAAAGACTGTACGTTATTAAATGTGAAAATTAATTTACGTTAGTGCTTTTCGTTCATTTTTCGTTGTTTTCATAGCGATGCAACAGTGTGAAAGAGACCGCATATCAAATTGTACCATGTATGTTTGTTGTCTGATAGTCGTAAAACGTGGGGACGAATGTTATTGAGTTGTATGGTAAATCAAAGGTGTTTTCCGTTTGATAACAGTAGTGTAACGATGAGGTTAGTGGAAGTGCGCTCGCAGTGTGCGGGTCGTTGTATATAGTATCGCTCAAATCACTGGAGGCTGGATGCGGGCCCGCTCTGTACATATTAATTTATAATGAACGGTGATATCTTAGCGGCCTTCGATTATACTTGTAAAGATAGTTTTAGCCCAGTAAACAGCCCACGTATTTTCGTCAGGTCATATTTTGTACGTTCTCAGGCAACCGATGTCTCAGTTAAAAAGATCATAATCGTTCGTGATGCTTCATATATCTTGGAAAGACAGATACTGTAAGACGTGTAAATCGTAAATCGTTTTTTAAATGTAAATTTCATTAAAAGTGTAAATAATAATGCGTGATTTAATACTCGTTTTGCATGCATGATTTGATTCGGAGGTGTCTGTCACCTTACGCATCAGAGTGTTGTGTGATCCATTTGGATAAATCGCATCATCCGATCAATCACAATAAAGTAACCATTTGGTTTCGCAATATTCTGCTTCATATTTTGAGATATTTTATTAGTTAACTTCAATGTCATTTTCACTCTGGAAAAAGACATGCAATTAAAAAAATACCGAAAAAATTTTTTTCTTGGTTTGCGTCTCACTGACAAGATAACACGATTGAGTAGCTCAATAACAAGTGCGTACGGCCATTCACCAAATGTTTGGAACTATGTATTGTTGTAAATAAGATGGCTGAGGTGAGCGCGCCTCACGTCCGAGTAAAGTACAAAAGTATCAGGAATCAGTGTCACATTAGTTGTAAATATCGCGCGCATCTCATTGCTGCGGGCTCGCCTCAGCTATACACTTGCTGATTTTAATACCACCTCTGTGCATATTTTTTATTTATTAATTAAAGTACTTGAAAACAAAGATTGCTGGTACAACAAAGGCTTATAGAAACTTTTCCGTGTACCATTAGCCGCCATCATTTTATAATATAATCAAAGGAATACACAATTTAGTATACTACACCTGATATTTAATCATAAACACTCGATAATGTAATTCTAAACCGTGGATGTCTCTACCACACCTACAATCAATAATTTGGGTTTTGGTTTTTAAATGTATTGGTATTTTAACGTAAAACATAAAGGTGGTATTAAAAATCTGTATTTTAGTGTACAGCACAAATGTCATTGTATAAATATAAACGTAAGTGCATATCAAATAAATTTAATTGTCTGTAGGATGCACGTGGGTGTGTGAAGTGTACGCTCGTGCGTGCGGGTGTGCGTGGATACGTGCGTACGAGCGTACACGCATGGAAAAGTACGTGTGTGAGCGAGATTTGGCGCGGGGTGTAGACTGATATACTGGCGGGCTGGTTATTTATTATTGTTTTAACATTCAGTGGTACTGTCGCCGTTTACAAAAAATATTACGACTAATATTTATTCTTTAGTATGTCTTACTAGAGTCGAATACAACAATTGTATTATTGATTTTGTATGCTCTGTAGGTATTTAATAATATAAACATCAGATAATATTTTTATTAGTTTACTCCACTGCATCTTCAGAGCAGCTCTGTCGGAGTTTAGTTTATTTTTCCATTAATTTATTCAAAATAACAGCACTAGTTTCGCCAAAGACCCTGGTCATTTCTATTTCATTCGCGCGTTAAAATAATTTTAAAATTCTGTTAATATTGTTGCTGTGGAGCGCTTTATATTATGTCATTATTGAATCAATTTTTAAATGAATTAATAGTTTGATATCGTTAATCATTAAGTTTTATGTTTTCGGTTCTATAAGTATTTCGAAATTTTGATTTAGCTTTTAAAACTCTCTATTTTTATTCGAATAGTGTAGATTTGTGTATTCTAAGTTTTTATTTAAACATGACCTCTCTGATACAACTGAGTCAGTTCGAGTTTGGACTATATTCAATCGCAGAAATTTAGATACGTTGAGCCCTTTATCTCCTGATTTTAAACTAAAGTTTTGACAAAATACTTCTCGGGGCCAATGGTACAGAAAAAGGAAGTACAAAATAAACAAAAAATATATTATGCCTTCAGTTGAAACTTCCATTGGGGTAATTTTATCGTCATACTGCATTCTGTTATTATTTTCCAAACTAATGCTGTAATTGTTATTTTTGCGGGGATTATTATTTAAAAGCAATATTATTTCAACTGTTCTATGGTACTGAGACACACAGTGTAATTAGTTATAACTGAGACACCTCATACATTACGCTTATAAAATAGATTGTATGTGTTGTGACACAGAACACGACTAAATATTTGACAGTGTAACGAATATCGTACGAGAGAAATATTTTTAAAGCGAACGCTAGAATTTGATACCAATTTATATGATATGATGTCCAAAAGCAAAAGTGAAATTATTGTAAATTTTTGTAAATGTTTTACACTGTCAGATATTGTTAAACTGTAGACCACTTCGAGGCTCTTAAGCTTTTGAAGTGAGCTGCCAGAGCTACCATTGTTTTAAAATCGGTACAACGAGTTAGTGTTACATGCGTCAGATGCATCAGAGTAATTTATTCAAAGCCGTAGTTCATAGCAGACGACGGACCTACGTTTATTTACTGTAAAGTCGATGTAGTTCGTGATCTGTCGACTGGACTTGAAATAACCCGACTAAATAATGCAAGCCCACTATCTGCCTATGAATAAATTTCTATGTTAGTACATGTACAGTCCACAGGGTCCTAAGGTATTTACGCTCCGGACAATATTTGTTACATTGTATTAATCGCGATGTTTGTGGATTTTAATCGAATGTAGATTGAAATTGTCTTAATTACCATCTGAATAGGTTCTATGCTATCAGTATGAATTTTACACTCGGACGAAATTACATAGGACATCGACGTCCCGGCTAGATAAGTTTTCATAATATCATATGGTGCTTTTGTTATAACCGAGCAAAAGTTGTGTACTAAACATGAGATGTTATCTGTGATCTGTAATATAAAGAACAGTTAGTGTCGTTTTCGAGAATGTTTTGAGAAATTGTGTTAGGTCTTACAACTCGACAGCAGTGTAAAGATAGTTCAACATGTTCGGGCGTGCGTTTATGTGTGCGTGCTTGTAATAAGTTTTAGTTTGTGTGACAGTGGCCCTTAGCCTATGCGACATCGTGTTATCACGTATTATATTAGACCCATAAAGTTAATATACCTAGCGGAATAGAGCAACAATCTCGAGCTGTCAAACGAAACTGAAATTGGTTTACATCTGTGTGTAAAATATGTGTACGTATACACTTACACAAGCATGATTGAACATGAATTCTATGAGATTAAATTGTCAACGTGCCGATAAGTGCCGACTGGACGTCAAAAAAAGAGTTCTGCTGTCATGTATCACACGTCTCTTTTTACCACGCAGTGTTACTGATAGTGACATCTCGCTTGCTCAGGCCTTTGTTTCTCTATTCCGCTAGGTGTATTAACTTTATGATTAGACCACACATGGCCGTGTTCTAAATGCCGAACTATCTGTACTAGCGTTTCACTATACATTATAATGTAAGGTTATGTGCACTCGAGAATTGCATGAGCTATGTTTGTTTCTATGTTACATTGAAGAGTTAAAACTCAAATTTCATTACCCTTTTGTTTCAGTTTGTAGTATAGGTTTAGTATCTCAAAAAACGAATGAGGTGTTTTTGCTATAAAAGTGAAAGTTAGGCGAAGATTCAATTTTATCATATTTTATGTCGGTTTGCTTTCGCATAATCCGTGCCCCGGCACGACCACAGACTGTACTTATTTATATATGAACATACAAATATTGTAATACGAATGTAGAAATTATGTACCCCAACCAAATTATACATTTCACAAACATAACTTTTACTATTAAAATGTTCCTATACAGAGCTCAACCGGAGCTCCGAGTCTCGGATAAATTTTAAAATTACGGGGAGCTCGCGAAAAGTTTGAGGTGATTTCGTTGCGGTACATGATTCGATTATTTTTAACGAAGGCAGAATTTTGTAAAATTTTTGACAGCAAGTTTTTACGTAGCGATCCGTGTTTATAGTGAAGCTGTGCAATGTTATTTAGTGGTACGGAGTGCGGACGCCGTTGTTGCGAGTCGGCCGGAAGACTGAGGTTGAATTATTCCAGTTGTGAATGGACGTGCGAGTTATTTGTTGATTGAATTTAAATATAAAGTCATATATATAGTTAGGTTATATTTTTTAATAAATATAATATTGAGATATTATGTAATATATTTGCGTGTTTTATTAACGATTCGCCCTAAGAGCTTCTGCAGACGTAAATGGCCACAATTCACCATCCTCATACCCTTCACTGGATATAACTTACAGTAATTTCCTACAGTTTGGTTCATAGTTTACTTAGGGTGGGTTGCACCAACTATAACTGTAACTTTAACCTTAACTTTAACTATAACTACAGTGCAGAATGTCAGATCTTTGGTTAAGGACACCATACTTAACGATAACTATAACCGCTTTTTTTTTCGTGAAAATTTACTATGGCTCACAGTGTTGTTATAAAAATATTTTTCCTGGCGATTTTTACGGATACTTAATTTTTTATACTCTCAATGCAGCTTTAACAAAAAAAAAATAAACGCAACAGACATCTGTCAAATTCCGTGGTCAAAGTCAAGGTTAAAGTTAAGTTAGCCTTAACTATAACCATAACTTTGACCATAACTGTAACTATAACCACGCCTCTGGTGCAACCCAGTCTTATGTCATTTCTATCTTAAAACAACAAAACAAAACAATCGTAACAAGGAGCTTTGGTCAGTCTTTGATGAAGTTGTCGAGGGGGAATGACTTGAAGGAGTTTGTCATGATGTCAGTGAAGGCGGTGCTGACAAGGTCGTTGATGAGCGGCCGGATGACCGCGAAGCCCGGCTTCCACGTCGAGTTGATGATGCCGTCCAACACGCGCTCTGGAATATTATACAATTCATTGGATTATGGCTAGATTATGGTGATCAGAGAATCTATCAGAGAAGTTAATTCGTAAGCAGATGGCGGACCTACATAGGCTACGTTCCATTAGACGCTAAAAAGCCTAAAAACGCTAACGCTCAAGACTAGTACAGAGAGGATATAAACTACGTAACAGACTAGTAGTTTTTCCCGTTCCATTAGCATGTGAGCGTCAGTGATACAAACTCAAATGGAACGGATTATGGAGCGTTTTGGGAAAAGTTTAAAAAAAGAACAAAAAATATTTTTTTATACATTGAACCTACCGTTGAACAGAACTTGGATATTATCGTTCTTGAGTCTTAAAGTATAGGTCTACTCAATGATATTCTACTTATACAGATCTGTTACGTCCATACTATTTTCCGGCTTAAATCTCTTCCGAACAATTTTCAAATTCAAAATTGCAAACATTGACAAATTTGACAGATAAGTGAAACAAAAGATACGAAAAACCATTTACATAAAAGAGACAGTTCTATTTTTAAACGTCGAATCGTATCGCTGTCCCTTTCTTCGCCTGAGCTATGACGCAAATTAGATTTTTTCCAGATTGTTCGAAAAAATAATTGAAAATGTAAATAATCGAGGTATTTATTGCAATCAAGACATGTGGTAAGAGATTCCATGTGTTTTGTTTTCTTTTGAGTCATAATTAGTACATTTTCGAAACACGCACGACGTCATTTTCAATTTATTTAGGTAAGACAAGACGCGGCACGTTCGTGGCTGCGCTTGAAGACTAAATAACAGACGACCCAATTGGGCCGTATTTGAATCTTCACAACGCGCGCGGTAGTATCTGCTTTGAGTTTTTCATCATTGGGTCTACCAGAATCTAATGGCAATTTTTGACAGCAGATTTTTAAAAAATATCCTTGATCATTGGATAAATTTTTATATTTGCATGTTTAACACACAGAATCAGCCGCTATAAGAAAAAAAAACGGATCAAAATTTATTTTCTCACTTTTTGCCATCAGATTCTGGTAGACCTATAATTGTTTATAGCTTTGGTTTATAGTTATACATTTATTTTACAAATAAAATACATAATATAATATTTGTTTCGTTATTAGTATTATACACTGACATATAAGTACTACGTACTAGACTTGACACCGCAACGCAATGCTTGGTCACATTCAACAGAATCTATATAGCCGCAGCGCACTTAGTCGCATGGGGGTGACACATGATAGTACATTGTTGGTAAAAAAAATATTTGTATGGAGCGTGCGATCCTTGGTACGGAGTTAACTCGACCGTTTGTAGCTCCAAAACTGGATAAGTATGGCCGCCAGGTACGGAGTTAACTCGACCTTTGAAATTTTCGGAATTTTGAGGCTACGTCATATTCTATTCTCGGCAATTAGTGTTTCTTCGGAGTGATGCCTTCAGAGTAGAGTGATGATGATGATGTTTTTTAACTGACTTCCAAAAAGGAGGAGGTTATATATTTTGTATGTTCAACGATCACATCCATCCATTTGTGGACCGATTTTCAAGTATTTTTTGCTATTGTATCGGGTTTAATCCGAATTTGGTACCATGTTCATAAAAAAGGTGACTTGGTGATGGGATCCATAAGTAATCGAGGGAATTCCTCGCTATTTATACTAAAACCCCATTTATCTGGATGATATTGTGATTTTGATTCATAATCTGAATTCTGAAGTATTTCAAATGGAAACTTATAGTGATTTTGGATACATTATTAAGAATCCCAAGTAAATCATACCAAAAAGTCAGATTTTGCACCAAAATATACCAAGGTCGAAGGTGGTGAACAGATCTCCGGCCTCCTTATAGATAGGTACCTACATGTTTGGGGGTTTCTACGTTATTTTAAGAATTGAAGGCATATGCTAATGGTACATTAGATTAATCATTATCATCGTCAAGATACAAGTCTGTGCGTTCACCACTTAAAAGTAAGGCCAAGTTAGCCTCGAAGAATCTTGGTGTTCTTAATAGAGCGAGACAGTATTTCAGTCCGGACCAACGCCTACAACTCTGTAAGGCGCAGGTTCGGCGTCATATTATGGTGCGCCAAAATACCAACTACTCCCTCTGGATCGTATGCAACGATGTACGCTGCCTAATAAGTGCTATTGTGTATTATTGTACGAGTATTGAATTTGAACGAAGGGTCGCTCGAATTGTTGACCGTCATAGTGTTTTAAACAGGCTGGACCTCTTGGAATTGTGCTGAGATGTAGCTTCGCTCTGCATCCTCTATCAGTTGTATCACGGGGAGTGCTCTAAGGACCATCCCATCACCTTGATAAGTGGCGGTCTTCCACCCTGCATTTTTCGCGTAACTTTCTTCCGCGCACTGAAAAACTGTTGAACGAACTATCGCCAGAAGCATTTTAAGAATAAGGCATATTCCCACGCATCTGCAGCTCTTCTGACGTTACGAGTGCCCATGGGCGACGGTTGTTGCTTTCCATCAGGTGACCCATTTGCTCGTTTACCCCGTTATCTGGGGACACGGTAGTGTCCCCGCCGAGACGAGCCAAGCGAAGCGCAAGGGCACCACCTACCTTTTCTCGAAGTGTTTCGTTGTTTTTTGAACCTTCATAGAATTGGTTTCTGTTGTAGCAGATAGTTCATATTTTCAGGATATGATGTCATCAATAGACTTATTAAGCATACAAAGTCTCAATGAGGCATTTTCTTATTTTTTTAATTTGATTGTCAAACAGTTTTCATTTTAGTAACTAGATGGCGTATGGGTAGACAACTATCGGTAATACCATCATTATTGCTACAAAACTGGGCAAAAGAATGTAAAACTTGATACATTTCAATTTGAAAAAGACGCAATAATATTCCAACGAGTAGGATAGTAAAGTTATTATAACGATGTTTTAGTTAAAACTCACGGAAGAAATAGCCCTATTTACCGTTATTCACACCAAATGTCACAAGAATTATACATTTTGGTTTTGACAACATCTTACCTGCACTTGTGCAAGATAACGGATATTTAATGGCTAATATTTTACCAATAATGAACATCAAAAACCCAAATAACACAATTTGGGAAAAAATAACAAAAACCACACCAAGAATAAAAAGTAGAAGAGGGAGTTTTGTCGGGAATACGAAAGAGTGACGTTGTGTTTTTGTATTATTTTCCTAAAATTGTGTTATTTCGGTTTTTAATGTGTAATGTTGGTAGAATATTAACCATTAAATATTCGATGTCGTGCACAAGTGTGGGCAAGTGATACAACTTCAAGAAACGTGCAATTTTGTGTTCCCTCCAAAACTCCATCGAATGTTTTAGTAAAGGGTCTACCACTTTACTAAAACAACTGACTTGACTCGTTGACTTTACTGACTACTTTTTTAGACTTTTACTAGACTTTCGACTTGACGATAATCTAGAAAAACGACTTTAAATTTTGTAAACTTTTTACGATTTTTTTTCCCCGCCATATTTTACTTGACACTGGCCATAGTTAAAAAGCCGAGCGCCATAACAAGAAAAAAAAAAAGTAGAAGAAGTGTCACAGTGTCATTCCTGCCAAAACTCTTTCAGTTGTCAGTTTGACAAGTATTATAATATTATGTCAGCGTGTTCCTAAACTGTTACCAGTATACTGGCCTAATCGCTGAGGCCAATGATCGCTTAGGCGTATGTTATTCGTGAAATTTAAACTAGAGGGACGAAGCAAAAAACTTAGTAATATATGGAAATATATAAATACAAACAGTTTTATGTTAATATTATGCTAACGGAAACTAGGTTCAAGATATTTTGATTTATGTCACATTTGACAGGATACTGATATTTTTTAGAAACACAACCCATATGTAGTCAGTGATGCCAACCTGCAGATAATTTCAGATCGGTGGGGAACCAATAGAAAATCTAGAAGTGTCTATCGTCGCGCCGTCTGGTGGAGATCAAAAAAAAGAAAACAACCCATTGAACAACTCTAATACTTTAGGTTGGCATCACTGACTACATATGGGTTGTGTTTCTAAAAAATCTCAATGTCCTGTCAAGTGAGACATATATCAAAATATCTTGAACCTAGTTTCCGTTAGCATAATATTAACATAAAACTGTATGTATTTATATATTTCCATATATTACTATGTTTTTTTGCTTCGTCCCTCTAGTTTAAATTTCACGAAGTACATACGCCTAAGCGATCATTGGCCTAAGCGATTAGGCCAGTATACTGGTAACAGTTTAGGAACACGCTGACATAATATAATACTTTTCAAACTGAAAACTGACAACTGAAAGAGTTTTGGCGGGCATGTTACTTTGACACTTCTTCTACTTTTTATTGTTGGTGTGGTTTTTATTTTTTTTTCCCAAATTGTGTTATTTGGGTTTTTGATGTTCATTATTGGTAAAATATTAGCCATTAAATATCCGTTATCTTGCACAAGTGCAGGTAAGATGTTGTCAAAACCAAAATGTATAATTCCTGTGACATTTGGTATGAATAACGGTAAATAGGGCTATTTCTTCCGTGAGTTTTAACTTTTAACTAAAACATCGTTATAATAACTTTTTTACATTCTTTTGCCCAGTTTTGTAGCAATTAATGATGGTATTACCGATAGTTGTCCACCCATACGCCATCTAGTTACTAAAATGAAAACCGTTTGACAATCAAATTAAAAAAACAAGAAAATGCCTCATTATATTGTAATATAGTTCAACTTTTATCATATTTTACATTCATATTTTAAAAACAAAACCACATACTTTGTATATTGACTATTGTCACATAAAAGTTAGGTAAAACCGTATGTGACTACTTAGGTGGGATTTCACCAGGCACACTCAAAACTTCGTTTTATAAAAGTTAGTTCTCATTGAACGCGTTCACGCGGCGACGTAAATCTCGTTCTATTTCAAATGGATTTCACATACTTCTTTTGATCGCGATTAATAAATCTAAGTTTACGTGACGTCACGCGATTATTTTACAGGTTTTCATCATTTTGGAGCCTTGTCACGTTAATTTAATAACAAAATAGCAAGAAACAATACATAAACTAACCAAACGTATGTGTCAAAACTGTCATCTTGCCATTTCTTTTGTCTATGTTTTTCGTTCCGCCATGACACTACACTGACATGGGCTTGAACGGGTTTTATAACGTTAAACTTCGGACATTGGGCGTTCAGAAGATAAAACTCGGATTTGCTGTGAACGCGTTCAGTTTATGTTGGTGAAATGCAATTCGATGTTATATTTTGCGTTTATACGTTTTGAACCGGTTCAATGTGCACTGAACTCGTTCTGTTTCTTTGGTGAAATTGCCCCTTAGAGTAAGTCAAATTTGAAAAGTTTAGGTACAGGAGAGATGAAAATTAGTATTTAATATTTTATTTTATAAGAAATTATTTGACCTTTCATTTAAAACAATTTCTTTTCCAATCAAAATATTTTATTAAATGTTATTTGATATATTTCAATACTTAAATATTATTTGTAATGAAATAATATGAAGTTTTTTTGTCTCTACTCTCTCCTGAAAACTTTCTGAAGATGGTCTTTGCGACATTGTTACGTTAAGATTAAAAAAAAAACTAGAACGCCCACTTTGACCCGTCTTCCAAAGAGGATATAAACTACCTGAGCGAAAATGACCGCGGTCGTCAAATGGAACGGCAGAAGGGGACGTTTTAAGCGTTTTGATCAAAATTAACGTTTCCCATAGTTTGGTTGAGTTATGTCAGTTATGTCAAACCCAGCCATCACGAGTCACGAGCACAGACCTATAAAGAGGTCACGAGTCACGACTTACATTAAATTGACATAATCCGACCAAATGACGTAGATCAATCATCTGCCTATGAATCAAATTCTTCGATGGTACGTGTCAAAAACTACGGAACCCTAAAAAAAGAAACAATGCGTGACCCACAAGATATATCAACGATACAATATAACATATCATACGTATCGTTGGTATATCTTGCGGGTCACGCTGCACGCATTGTTTTTTATGAAGACAGATGAATAAATAATAGATATCTATTCATTAATCTGTCTTATTTAAATCTCGTACTATTGTTTCACTAGGTTTTTATTTTATTTTATTGGAAAGATTGGTTGCATTGCAAGCTCGTGAAAAGTCATTTACTAACTGCTACACATTATAAACAACTACTAGTAACTAGAATACAAGGTGTAACTAAAAGTGATAATAAAAAAGTTTATCTTCTAGCGCTGCTATTTTCACAGCGAAGTCAATATAGGGGATTCATACACACCCTAAAGTATTATCACTTAGTTTTGTAACACCTTATATATCTATTCATTATTCTGTCTTATAAAATCTTGCACTATTGTTTCCCTAGTTTTTATTTTATTTTATTGGAAAGATTGGAAGCATTACTTTACTAACTGCAACAAATAATAGCTACTAGTATTATAATAAGTTACCCATGACGCTCCTCCCCCGCAGCAGGTTGGCGACGTGTATCTCCATGTCGCCGATGTGGTCTATCTCGACGTGGACGTCCAGGCCGGCGCCGTTCCGCTTGATGCGCGTGGTCTGCGAGTAGTCCCGCAGCGTCAGGTTCCAGTGCCCAGACCGCGCCACGCCCAGGAATAGCGCATCACCCTGATGCATGATGTGATCACACAATTTATTAACATTGTTGTTAATAACAACAAGATGACACACGCATCTCCGTTGCGCCAAAATTCTTTTATCGCGCGGAAAAGATAAAAAGTGTCCTATGTCCTTTCCCGGGACTCAATCTACATACCGAATTTCAGCAAAATCGGTTCAGCGGTTTGGGCGTGAAGAGTTAACAGACAGACACACTTTTGCATTTATAATATTAGTAATGATTAAAAAAATCAGTAGCCCAAACAAAGGTATTAATTAACTAACTAACTAGTCGCGACCAAGAATAATATTGTGATAGGTATGTACTCTCAGAGAAGTTGATTCCTAGGCAGATGGGGGACCTACGTAGTTTGGTCGCGTTATGTCAAACGCAGCCGACAGTCGACAGATCACAATTAACATTGAATTGACATGATCCGACCAAATGACGTTGGTCTGTCAACTGCCTAGGAATCAATTTCCTGGATGGTACAATAAGATCGAACGTTTTGGATAGGTACCTAGCTGCCAAGTAGAGGTGTTAGTATACATTGAGAGTCCCAATTTATCGAACACCATCTGTAATTTGTTAATTTCTTCTACTATAGCTCCTCTAATAAGATTTAGGTATTACCGATTGGTTCGAAAATGTTAGGTTCTTTGCAATAAGTACCTTAAATTCGTAGTCTCCTTCAAGCCATTTTTCAGGAAAATATTGTGAGTAAATTATTCTCTCGTTTGCCCAGTCTGTTCTGTAAATATAAAAAATTACAATCTTGGAGGCCGATTGAATTCCTTCGACCTAGTCTTAGGCAGAAATATATGGAATGTATTTTCTTAGTTACATTTTGAGGATTGCTCTATTCAAGGTAACTGCAATACTTACTTATACTTAGTGACGGTAGAGTTCGACCAACCCCGCTCGTAGGTGTCGAGCAGTGTCAGAGTGTATCCCATCCCGAATATGGACCGCTGTTGTCTCACCTCCTTCGCATAATGAGGGTCGAAAGGCGCCACGCCAAATTCAGGTATTCCTGGAGCCAATACAATTGATTTATTATTGTGGAGAAATCTACTTTGTAACGGGTTTAAAGTTAGATCGTGTGTCTGTTTATTCAGATAGGTCTTGAATCTTACCACTTAGGTCTTAGGTACGTATTTAGTGAAGTAGATTTTAAATTAAGTTTTACCTTTTTTAAAATAAAGCCGAACTTTATTTAAAGCTCGTTTCACACAGCCGTCAAATTCCGGTGACGATTTTTTGCACTTTGCAAAAATGTTCTCTGTAAAAAACAATTTTTTTATAAAGTTGTTAAAAATCTTAAAAAATCGACAAAGTGCGAGTCGGACTCGCGCACGAAGGGTTCCGTACCGTTATAGAGCAAAATAGGGAAAAAATTGTGTTTTTTGTATGGGATTAACCCTTAATTTTTTATTTTATTTAAATATTATTATTAATTATTACGGACGGACGGACGGACGGACGGACAGACAGACAGATAGACAGACAGACAACAAAGTCTCAGTAATAGGGTCCCGTTTTTACCCTTTGGGTACGGAACCCTAAAAATCGCCTCGAAAGGCAGATGAAAGAGTCATCAATCTATAATTATTATAATTTAGGACGTCTCGACTATCATAGGTAGGTATTCTTCAAGGTTTATAAGGTTTCATTAGGTGACCGTGAATGTAAACATGAGTGAAGTGTAAGAAACTATTTAATTAACCGACTTCCAAAAACGAGGAGGTTCTATGTTTGGTTGTGTATATATATATATATATATATATATATGATGGGATCTGAGGAATCGAGGGGACTCCTTGAAAGTATGGAAACATATAGTGATTTTGATTTTTCCTGAAGTATTCAAGACACATGCTACCAAAAACTAAGATTTTGCACCAGGTTATACCCTGGTTCCGAAGGTACCGAACAGAACTTTTGAATCCTTATAGATACAGGTTCGGGGATTTTGGCGATGTTTAAACAACTGAAAGCATAAGCCAATATATCAATTTGATTAATCATCATCATCACAACCATAATTATACGACGGGTCATCATATTATGACCCAATTATTGGTACTTTTCATGATATTTTGCATCGAAACAGATGTTTTTGATGATTATTATTTCGTTGTTAGTGGACCGATTTTCAAAATTCTTGTGTTGTTGTATGGGGTATAATATTAATTTCGTATAATGATAACGAAAGTGCTGATCTGATGATGGGATCTATGAGCAATCCAGGGAAATCCTTGAAATTTATTAAAACACACATGGTGGTTAAGATGTTGTTTCTAGTAACTCAAACATATTATGTTACAAATAAGTGAAATTTCATACGAATGTGTCTCTGGATCCAAATGCACTGAACAGAACAACTGAAACTTTAAAGATAAAAGTTTGGAAATTGCACCATCGCTTAGATTAAACTGCAAGCATAATTTCGCGTACAGTAATATACCTAATGTGAATAGTTAACTGTGGTCTTGTAAATATAACTAAAAATAGTAAAATTATTATTTTTTAACAAAAAATTAAACTCGACTTCCAAGGCAGAAATAATATTCTTAAAATGATCTTAAAAATATGAAATAATTCTTATGAAGAATAAGAACCGTCTAAGTTCTATCTCAAGTATCTCTGGGCTGGTACCGACTTCAAACGAATGAAGATTGAGTACAGAATAAGTTGACCCTTAGTCGAATTTTGAAAAAGGTACTAATGAAGAATAAGAATTATTTCATACTTTTTAAAGATCATTTTAAGAATATTGTTTTTGCCTTGGACGTCGGGTTTAATATTTTGTTAAAAAAATAATAATTAATATTTAGTACCTATTTATCTAGTACAGTATTTCCCAAAGTGTGGGTCGCGACCCACTGGTGGGTCGCGGGTAGATGTTGGGTGGGCCCTGAAACTATAGGACGATGGTCGTACTCGTTCGATTGTCATTTTACTCGATCGTTCGTCGTCGTGGGTGCGTACGGGACGGGGGCGGGCATTCGAACGCAAACGTAATTATTGTAAGTAAGGCTGACGATGATGATATTATGGTGGTGAACTACGATAAGAATTAACGGGTAAATGCTGCGGCAGCAACATACCGCTGCTTTTTTGTCTTCATGGGCCGCGAACTTTAAACTTTTTTGTAGATGGGTCGCGGTCCCGACAAGTTTGGGAAACACTGATCTAGTACATATACGTAATTAATAAGGCATTTTGGTAAGTTATTAGTAGGTATGTACATCATTAAAATTCATTTTTAAAAAATGTTGCACAATTCATAATCATTTTACACGGTCAGTGATATTTT
Organism: Cyaniris semiargus; assembly: GCA_905187585.1. Lineage (NCBI taxonomy): Eukaryota > Metazoa > Arthropoda > Insecta > Lepidoptera > Lycaenidae > Cyaniris > Cyaniris semiargus. The sequence continues at coordinate 4,902,386 of LR994554.1, read as the reverse complement.
GTTTCGTAATCCCAACACATTCTCTTCCAATAAATAAATACAGTAAGGTATAGAGTAGGTATGAAGTAAATATATCCCGTAGATATTATGCTGTATACAGTATACAAGATACAGCTGAGTGTGAAATTATGCAATATAATTTCGTACCGATTCTCCTTGAACAAGACGTAAACATTGCAATGTGGGTAAACAAAGTAAGCCGTACGGCACTTAGCATAGTATCTATATTCTATTCAGGTATACGTTTGTTTTACGCCTCCGTAGTCTAGTATAGAGCTCCGTAGTTGTGTCAGCCATTCCTCCTACTTGTTTATGAGAGTCAGGTGAACACAGTTATTAATGCTACTCAATTTCCTACTAGAGTATATTTTTCGAGAAAGAGAAGTAGGTAAATGTTAATGTTCTAATTGATGTGATGTGATGTAGATTTGTGCATAATTATATTATAACTAGATGACGCCCGCAATTTCGTTGCGCCAAAATTCGGTTCAGCGGTTTAGGCGTGAAGAGGTAACAGACAGACAGACAGACAGACACACTTTCGCATTTATAATATTAGTATGGATTTATTTAAATATAATGTTGATTACAAAACAGCGCAATCCGAAATAGAGTTAAGTAGATATCTAATTCGGAAAAATCGACAGCGCGACACACAGTGTACGGAGAAGACGAAAAATCGGAAATTTTCTATTTTCTTCAATTTTGAATAGGCATTAGTAAAATGAATGCGAGAGTAGAACACCCGCGTGTCAATTCGAAATAGTTTTGATGCTACGAGCTACCAAAATTTAGCGTTTTTTTTGCGGCTCGGAAGGGAAAAATCCATATTTCTCCTGTATACTATAATGTACGATCCAAGGTCGATCTTTGACTGAAACCGATTTATCAGCTATCACCACAACCTTCGCCCGAAGCCAGAGGTTTCAAATCTATTAATTATTCCAAAATAGCTACAGGGTTTTTTTTAATATTCAGTTTTTATTTCAACATCAAATAAAAGTAACAAATAAATACCTATAGAAAGCAACATTTCGGGTAGGTAATTGTTCGTTTAATTTCGTCGTAAGTTTTCGCTATCGGTCATAATTTTGGTCGAACCCAAATCATGACGGATGAGCTATCGAAGTCAAAGCTTGCACAAATTGTTATGATTATTTTTGGCCGAAAGAGGCCGAAGCCGTAACTTCAGTTGGGCTGCAGTACATAAAAGTAATTAAGTCGTAATAAAACATATGTTTGTAATTCGTTACAAACATATATTTATGTGTCGTTACATCACACCCGCATCTTCATAAACAACAAGGAAGTTGCGCTTATGTAAACCCAGACTGACCGGTGCAAAGGTGCCGAGCACAGCCTTTGTAAGGGTTGCCGATCGAACTGCACATACTATGTGGTTGTTACTACTTACTAGAGGCAGTCCTATAAATACCAAATGTAGCAAATATCCATACTAATATTATAAATCCAAAAGTGTGTCTGTCTGTCTGTCTGTTACCTCTTCACGCCCGAAACAGCTGAACGTATTTAGCTGAAATTTGGTATAGAGATACTTTGAGTCCCGGGAAAGGACATAGGATGCTTTTTATTCCAAAAAAATGTACGGTTCCCGCGCGATAAACGAGTTTTGGCGCAATGGAGTTGCGGGCGTCCGCGTCATCTAGATTTGAATAAAACATTATTTATTTATGAATTTATGATACAACTTTAGATCCAAGTAGTTGACCCCGCAACTCCGTTGCGCTGGAATCCGTTTGTCAAGCGGAAACCGTAAAATTTTCTAACAAAAAGTAGGTACTAACCTAACCTATCCTATATTATGTCCTTTGGTGCCTTTTAAAGTATCTCCATTTTCCAATACCTACCTAAATCGTCGAGATGATGATGAAGAGGTAATAGACAAACACCACTTTCGCATTTATAAAAGGATTTAGAACAATGTTAGACTTTGCTAATTTTTATGTTTGGCATACTGCTAATTATGCTAAGCAGCCGCGGTTTGCAGAACAGATCGGTTTTGGGGATGGGGACATCCCCAGGGCAGGATGGCCGTCTGTTGGGAATTATATTATTTTACTTTAAAACTATGTTTAAAAACTTATTGTACATTTACGAGGTCGGTTACAGAAATCACATTACTTGAGGAACCCTGAAACATGTAAACACCTTAATCTTTGACAAGGAACATAAAATGCTAGAATTATGGTCTTTCACGCCGAGTGTTGAGGGACACAAACATTAATAATAATCCATATTAACGTTTTTTGTGTAAAAGTGTATCTGTCTGTTAATTTTAAAGTTTAAACTGCTATCCCAATTTTTACGAAATTTGATACATCGAGGAACTTTGAGTACCAGTAGCCCTAGCACGGCGACCAGTAGAAATGCGAAAGTATAGATAAACTATGGACATAAACTTAAGGTGCCGTTCCGATCTTTACCGCGGCTAATCGCGACCGACAAAAAATCAATTTAAATGCCACTTTATGACAGACTATAGTATATGTCATAAAGTAGGATATTATTTGAATTTTTAGGACTATAGTCTGTCATAAAGTGGCATTTTAATTGAATTTTTCGGAACGAGAAAAGATCGGAACGGCATGGCACCTTAAGTTTATCTCCACAGTTTGTCTATACTTTCGCATTTCCACTGGTCGCCGTGCTAGGGCTGCAGAAGTATACTTTTATAGCTACATCATAATAATGCAGCAATAAGCGGAAAACATCTAATACTAGCTCAATATTGTTTCTTTTATATTATTTAAATGTTTTATAGTAATTGGAGTCTTATACAATAAATGTATGTAAGTTTATATGTTGAATGTCACATTTACGCAACAGCATCTGCAGATGAAGCCGTGTGTGTGATGTAACGACCCAGATTGTTGTATCTGATGTGTAATTTTATATTAAGGCCATCCCCCGAGCAAACGACCTTGACCATACCTTTTTTACTTATCTTAGATAAGTAAAAAAGGTTCAAAATTGATCTAAAAAAAATTTGAAACGGGGAATATGTTGGGAATATGTAGGTAATGAAATTGTCTATCTATTGTCATATGTTTCAAATAAACGTAATTTGTAAATACTAGGGAGATGCCGAAAGTGTGCTTCAATTTTAATAAATTGGTATTACTTTGGAAGCTAATATCATGAGTATAATAAACAAAAATAGAAAATTTAAAACGAGGAAAGGAATGTTGATATACTGAAGATTATTGCTGTATTTTATTATATCTTTGTAGCTTTTAAATTATGACTTTTTAATCTCTAAATACGGTAAATTACGGAATCTCCGTAGGGGAGGGCCCTTAACGTGTTTGAACCGCATGGGGTCGGACAATTTATCAAAAATTACCATATTACAAAATTTATCGTAGCAAAAAATTGGTAACGATTCCTGCTGTAACAATGGTTTTGCTTCACAGGCAGGGCGAATGGCTCATATTAACGTATTTTTAAGTTTTTTAATTTTTTATGTAGATTTATAATAATAACTAAGATTTAGCTACCTATTAATTAAAAGATCACTAATGTGTACAGTATAGTTATGCGATATTTTGCCTTAGTCTGATACGTAAGAAAACTTGCTCGAAAAAAGAAAAGAAAACAACAAGAAAGCATTGTATACCTATAAGGTCTACTATACACAGAGTCCTTTTAATAAAGGTGGTAATTTTGACAACATCTTTAGAAAGTTTGTGTTGGAGTTTTCCAAAAGATTTTCAAAATTGTTTTAGTAATGTGCAGGTTACTTTAGGAGGTATCTAGTTCTGAAGATCTACTTGACCTTCGATAAAGAGTTAAGCTTATTTTTATCTTATTATCATCTGGATAACTGTAGGAATCACGTCTTCCACTGCCGGAAATTTTTAACTGTTGCTTCCCACTGCCAGACGGCAGACACCCTTAAACTTAGTATTATAGACTTTGAGGTGGTCTGACAGTGGGAAGCTATTGTTTTATAAAAAAGCTCAGTGTTCCCGTAGGATACTGCAGTTACATGGTTTTGCAAGTATTCAAAAATTTATGCCGGTATGTTACCCTACCGCGGCTACCAGTTCCACATTCTGTAGAAATAATTACGTTCTTACAACGTGATAACGACAGGCTTTTTATGAAATCTATTGAATTGACTTACACAAGGTTACAGAGTTAATATTTAGATCATTAGATCTATTTGCAAAGAGTAGAATGTAAATAGCCATAAATTATAATAAGTTCGGGCAAAAACTTACGAATTTCCGTCACCTCTTCATCACAGCTAACATATACAAACAATATGGCACTGGCACATAAAAAAAAATTCATTGCGATCATTTTAAATTAAGAATAGAACAAATATTTAAATGTTCGTTGATGTAGATCGAGGGGTACCTGGTAAATGTACGTTTGGCCGTCAACCAGTGCCCCTCTACCAGGTGATGAAATCTGCACGCTCGCATAAAAGTTAAGGCTTCAATCGAACTTATTGCTGTGGATACATAAATATCTCAGAAGTAAAGAGGCCAGTAAAAACAGGTTTTATTTTCAGCCTTCGCGGCCTAATTTTGGGCAGGACCCTATCTAAGGGGGGGCGATCTTCCGACATAGCCATAAGCCATTCCACCATCCAAGTTAGAGAATTTTACCTTCCAACCTACTTCAGTTTGGATAGTGGAAATATTTACGTATTTTACTTAAATATTCCCCCTTATTATCTCCCAACAAAACTAGCCAGTAGTATATATATGGGGATTCTGGCGCACGCAAAAACCAGCGTAAGAAGATCTCTGTGTAGGTGTGTTGTGTATGTGAGTGGTGTATCATGTTATGTTGGTAGTGGTTGAAAAAAGGTTGAATTTCATTGAGCATCATCAGCGTGAGTAGTGTGTATTAGATGTTGGTCGGCGGCGGCAGCGGCGACGATGACGGCTGCGTCAGCGGCCTCGTGAGCGGCGGTGGTGGTTGGTGTTGGTGGTGGTGGTGGGTGTCATCATGAGCGACGACCACACATGACCTCAACCACCACCGCCACCTCAACGCCGACCAACATCTAATACACACTACTCACGCTGATGATGCTCAATGAAATTCAACCTTTTTTCAACCACTACCAACATAACATGATACACCACTCACATACACAACACACCTACACAGAGATCTTCTTACGCTGGTTTTTGCGTGCGCCAGAATCCCCATATATATACTACTCTAGCCCATGACTTGTATGGTTTGTCTGTATGTAAAAGGCGGCAAAAATTATCTTTACTCGGAGCGGCTAAATAGCTAGATCGGGCCCTGATATTGGGGTCAAGAAAGCTATGTAAAAATGCCGAAATAATATACACAACTCTATTGAAACCTAGCTTCTGTCGTGCCCAATTCGTTAAGCGTGATAGCGTGTTAACATTATTTCAATCCAGACTCCAGTGATCGAATGCAGCGCTGGATTACTACTGGAATAATGTAAACGGTAACTGGAACGGACGGTAGTCTGTACTTTCAAGTGCATTCCAGTGCAAATCCAGCCCTGGATTGGATCACTGGATCGGAATAATGTAAACCGTACATTAAAGCTGAAAACACTCAAGTGCGTAATACGAATAATGTAACATTCTCATAGTGAAAATGATATTAAAATTGATCCAGAAGTTTTTGCGTGAACAACTTTCAATAATAATAATAATAATTAATACGTATGATTCATTTATTTTAAGAGTAAAGTCTTAGGTACTGCAGTACTCAGATGAGAATATTAATTACTTATCTGTACTTAATTAAAAATGAAAATTTTGACATAAGCCCCCATACATTATCTGTTAAATTCTTCATTAATTATTATTTAATTTTACGTAGTTTATATCCTCTTTGATTCAATTTATAATTCGTCTCTGAGTGCGGCAGTTTGAATATGTCATGTTTGGCTTTTATTAAATAAATAAAATATATTTTTATTCAAAATGGGTATCATGAATACACTTTTTGAATGTCGAAGGAAGAACGTAGCAACTACGATTTGGGAACGGTTTACGGATAACGGATTACGGTTCGGGAACTAACCCGGCGAGAAGAACCGGCGTAAAAAACTCGCACGGGGCCATCTTTTACTAAAAAGATGGAACATTACAATTTTAAATAAAATCTATACATATAATAAAATCGTAGGAAAGTCAATTCTGTACATTGAATATTTTTGGCGGGCTGAAACCCCATTTTGTTATTTCTTGATAGCCGATTTACCTAGTTCCAATATAATAACGAAATGTAAAAAAATATGAGACATAGAGCACAATATTTACAAGGGTTTAAATCAAAAACATTTTAATAAAAAATAATACTTTCGCTGTAATTAATTTACAAACTTACCTCCGACAAAACTCTTTGTCATCGAAATATAAGTATTAACAAGAATAACTTACATTTTATTTTAATAAATTGTTAATGAATCTATTTTAAAAAGGTCTGAAACGAATAATCTTCTTTCTTAATATTTATTTAGAAAGATATTTAAAAACACATGAAAAATAGAGAAGTTCCGCCCCTAGAAACTACAATTTTATGCTAAGCTAAAATGAATCTTATTGCGATGCGTACACGCTTGGCCTTTGGTTGTGTGCAAGGTTATCGTTTGGAATTGAGATAAGTCCTCGCCTTAAAGTCAAATGCTTTAGAGAGATCGTAGAAGATACCAAGTGCATCCTGCGATCCCGCCTAAGCTTCAAAAATACTACACAGAAGACTAATGCCTGCATCTGTTGTAGCCCGACCTTTAGTAAAACCAAATCGATTATTAGTAATAAATTATTTGAGTTAAACTGAACAAGTATTTAATTTAAAATTATTTTTTCAAAGATTTTACTTAAAGTCGGCAATATAGATATTGGTCTATAGTTGGCTGGGTCTGATTTATTCCCAGCTTTAAATAAAGGCATCACCTTGCTGTGCTTCATTAACTCAGGCAGTAGGTACTAGGTATGCGATATGATAGGAATACCTTCCTTCGTTTCTTTATTTTATACTAGATGACGTCCGCAACTCCGTTGCGCCAAAATTCATTTATCGCGCGGGAACTGTACATTTTTCGGGATAAATTAAAGTATCCTATGGCCTTTCTCGGGACTCAAAGTATCTTCATACCAAATCTTAGCAAAATCGGTTCAACGGTTTGGGCCTGAGGAGGTAACAAACAGACAGACACACTTTCACAATTATTATAATATTATAGTATGGATAGCGCCTGCAATGATCGAACAGTCTCGGCAAGATAGACATTATAGAGAGATCTTTGTTTCTTACAGGCACTCTTATCTAGTCTCTACCAAAGCTCTGCTTTCGGGAATTGAGCAATTTGTCCATGTCCTAGTAATTATAGGTCTACCAGAATCTGATGGCAAAAAGTGAGAAAATAAATTGACTCTAGCGATACCGGGGTAATTGGAATAAAACATTTTGATCCGTTTTTTTTCTTATAGCGGCTGATTCTGTGTGTTAAACATGCAAATATAAAAATTTATCCAATGATCAAGGATATTTTTTAAAAATCTGCTGTCAAAAATTGCCATCAGATTCTGGTAGACCTATAATTGCTGATTAATCTGTATAAATAAAAATTAATTTTAAATGTTGTCGCTTGTTAGTCTCTCTAAAACTGAATAACAGCTGAACCGCTTTGGCTAATTTTAGTCTTGAAATATAACTTATAAGGTTTATATTATCTGGGAAGCGAACTTCGTATCATGAAGTTCATTGGGTCATCGAGTTATTTATAATCATGGGCAATTAAAAATGTATAATATTATAGAGATCAGTGTGAAAGAGCAAGTTTCTTTGTTATTTGTATGGGCAAGTGCCCCAGCGTCATGTATTTGCCTATACAAAAAAAAGTTACTCTTTCGGGGCTGCTACTTTCAAGGTGAATAGGGGGCGATATAGGGAACTCATAACTTGTATATTGTACTTCCTAATACTTAAAATATAAAAGGCGTTGGATTCTAGTTCAACCGAACGCCATAATACTATGAGTAGACAACTAGACACTAGTATTATAATATATTCCGTGGGTAAACACCCCCCATTACCTACTCTGTAGATTGGTTGGCTGGAAGTTATTCAGAACAATAAATACTATGTTGGCAGTGTAAAGGAAAGAAATAAAAAACGACAAACATTATGTTGTAAGTTTAAATTTTATTACAAAACTATGCACGTATTTACGAAGGTATTGTAACTTAAAATAGACAACAATCATTAGGCTATTTGGATAAAATAAAACTGAGTTTTTACAATGAAGATAATAAGTTCTGTATTACTTGTATAAAATAACAGAAGCAATGTAAATTATTATTTCCAAAAAGTACTTATCTAATATCTACTAAAAAGTCTATATAAAACGTTTGAATTAGGCACAAACAATATTTGTTTTAGATTTTGTTCTAGATTAGGCTAATCAAGACACAACAAATCTTTTACTTCTAACCGCTTACAGCGAAATAAATACCACTAGTCAAGTCCTATACTACTCTCCTAATTCATAACTCTATACAGTGCCGGATTAGGCCGTATAGATAGCAAAATATGAATTTAAAACCGTGACATTAAGTTAAAGAACAGTCTTTAAACATTATTTCCTTATCATGAGGATCCCCTTTGAACTCTTTCAACATAAAAAAAAAACATCAAAATCTGTTCATAAACGACGAAGTTATCAGCGAAAAAACATAAAAAAAGCTTACATATACGGTCGAATTGAGTAATCTTCTTCTTTTTTAGTTGATTAAAAATAATAAGTTATGAAGTTAATAAATAGAAAAACAGATTGGTAAACCGTTCTCAATACTGCAGTCGTTGTTCGATAGTAGATTTTCACCACTATCGTATCAGTGCAGTGTGGTAAATTCAGCATTTGCTATAAACTAGCTAAATGGCTAATCTGACACTGACTATATGTTCATTGAACTATCCTAGACATTCACAATACATAATTCGACTCGAATTCGACAACCTCCCAAACGGCACAACATAAAAACGCTTGCCGCTTGCATTAACCAATAAGGAATTATTATTATGACGCATAAATTAGCTTCACTTGTAACTATGTATGTAAGAATATCTTGGAATCTTAATTTGACCCACTTCCCGGTCTTCGATTAGGATGAAATTTTGCACATGCTCTGAGTTCTGATGACAATACATGACTAGCTAAGAAACGTCATTACAAATCCAATATCGCGGCCTCCCCAAGATGGCGGACAGGCTATTTGAAATGCACCCCCATGATATACGTAGGTTACACGATCAGTTTTTCATCAATCTGATCCATCAATCTGATTGACGGAATACTGATGGTTATATAAAGTACATATTAAAAAAATGATCAGTCCATCAATCCGTGGGTTAGACTATCAGTTTTCCGTCAATCTTTATCAGACTGATGGATCAGATTGATGAAAAACTGATCGTGTAACCTACGTCATATGGGTATCAAATGAAAGGGTTTGCTGTCAGGAATACGAAAAAAACAGTCACGTGACTTAAATCGAACATGGCGGACATCCAAGATGGCGGATTGGCTTAAGCGTTTTTTTTATTTTTTTTTAACTATTATCATTATTATTGCGAACTAGATGACGCCTGCAACTCTGTTGTGCCAAATTCGTTTATTGTGCAGGAACCGTACATTTTTCTAGGATGAAAAGTATCCTATGTCCTTTCCCGGGACTCAAAGTGTCTTAATACCAAATTTTATAAAAATCGGTTCAACGGTTTGGGCGTGAAGAGGTAGCAGACAGACAGACAGACTTATAAAATATTAGTATGGATGTAAGTTTCCGAATGCGAGTCGAAGGGGTATGTAAATAGCACAGCTAGTCTTCTAGTCAACGATCAAGTCGTCATAGGGTATCTTGGCCAGGATCCTGTCCAGGAACCTGGACATCTTCTCAGCCAGGTCCTGCTTCAGCTGGGGCTTCATCTCCTTCATCAGCTCCTGGGCGTTGGTATTGATGAACAGGTTCAATGCCGCTTCTGTAAAAGTAAATACGCATATTATAATGAGTGCTACTATTGTACCACAATCTTAAGGGGTTCCGAGACGATCAAGCAACTTGGCGGCAAGCACGTAGATTTTTGCTTGCTTCAAACATATTGACCATTTACAATGTTTGCTTGATGCTTGCATTTACGTACTTGCTTCGCGCTTGATGTGATTTTATATTTTTGTTTGACGAGACAGCTTGACGCGGCGTTTGACGGTGTTGACGGTGCTGTGCTGGATCAAGCTGCCCGACGGGCGCATCAAACTTCTTGAGCAAGCTACACAAGTCTACGTACTTGTCAACAAGCTGCATGATCGTTTCGGAACCCCTTTAAACTCATGCCTAATTTTTGTATAGGTACACATGTAAAAGACTCATTAACGGGCACCCATTCTACTTATAAAAAACCAAACAATCCCTCTCAAAACAAAGAAATAATGAAGATGTACTGTATGTCTACTATGACAGAGCTATAGAGTTAAATTGTTGCTGTCAGTAGCGACTAGCGGCCATAAGTCTATTTCAGCAAATTGGGGATTCCATTTAAAAATATACCTCTCGGCGTTACAAATTATTATTTTTCTCTTAATTGGGAACGCCATTTGGTCATTGCTTACTGTATTGTTGTTCTTGCAGGTCAACGACCGGTTAATGGGATGTTATATTAATGAATTCCGCCAAATAATATTTATCAGCGCAAGTGCGTCATCAAATTAGTTGCATTGACAGCAAGCGTAGCTGTACTTTGATAATAGATTTGATACAAAAATTAAGGTGTCACTTCACAATGGTCCATGCTGGGTGTTGGTTCAGTGGGCCACTTGTAGTGCAAGCCATCGCCATTGTGTAGACGGGGTACACGTACATGATGGCGGACGATGGTCATGTCAGTATCGTGTGTCTACACAATAGAGATGGCCTTTAGTGGGCTAGCATGCTGCATGGACCATTGTGAAGAGGCACCTTTACATAGGATTTGACTTAACGCATCGCAAACGCAATGCCACTTGGGGATACGTTATGTCAAGTCCCATACATTTTTTAAATCTAACTTCGTCTTCGAAACTAGCAAATCCAATAAGACTGAGCTATGACTAAAATATTTACCAAGTACAGCGTTGCTGTTCTCCAAGTTTTCGACTCCCATCTTGATGCTCTTCACGGAGAAGTCAAGCTTGAGCTGCTTGAGTTTCAGGTAGGTCTTGCCCTTCTTGGTGTAGGGCTCGCCACGGAAGTACACCTTCGCTTTGACGCCCTCTGGAAATAAAAGAAGTTATGTGTAGGAAATATAGAGTGAGCCCTACGCTATATTTCCTATAATACCCTACGGCAGGGACGGCGAGCCAATGGCACGCGTGCCACCCGGGCACGCGACATAAAATTTAGAACACGCCACTAGTCCCAAAACTAGTATTGAAATTATTGAAACCAATGAAGGTTATATAGATCCTCCTCTGCATAGTGGGCAAAGGCAAATTTTGAAATACGCATAATCATAATCATAATCTTAATTTTATTTGCTAGAATATGGGAACAAATTGATCTTAGCATTAAATATTAGAGAACACATATTCTGCTAAAAGCATGCTTTTTAGATCTTATAGCATAGGATCATAAAAAATATTGAATGGCACGTTTATGACTGAAGATTTCTTTAGAAAAAGGGCACATAAATACGAAAAGGTTCGCCATCCCTGCCCTACGGCGTAGGGGGTGTTCGACGTAGCGAAGGCGGCGTAGACGTAAGACAGCGTGGTGTAGCCAAGGCGTAACGGACAATTAATATTTTTAAATGGGTTCTGACGTGTTTCCATCATAAAAATAATGAAAGTTTTCTCTATCACATGGATTGATCAGCACTACAGTTGTCATTATTATATGATTAAAATTAGACTAGATTTTATTCTAAAAGTGAGAAAAGATTTATTGTTTTGTACGAAAGAGAAAGTTGTGCTTTACTAAGCTATCACCGTTATCTAACAGTATTATTAAATTCGTTGATAGAAATAGAGAGAAGCTTGTGCTTGCATAATTTGATTTTCCTTTAACATGTCCCAAAATGTTAAGCCTATCTGACGTTTCCAAGATAAACTGAGGTGAACATTTTGATCCCTTTATATCCCATTTATTGGTGGATGGTTTCCCCCATGAGCACGTACCGTATTCGCCCCAGTAGTCGCCACCGCCGGAAGCGCGCACCAGTAGCAGTATGCCGGAGGAACGATAGCGGGCTGTCGTGCTGATGTGCGGACCGTACATCGTCAGCTGGAACTGGTGCGTCTCCAGGTCCGACCTATTAGAAGTAGACAAATAATTAACAAAATAACCTCCTCCTTTTTGGAAGTCGGTTAAAAAGAAGCAATAGTCAAAAAGTCTTAAGCCAGAGACACAGGGCCTTGGTCTTTTGAAATACTAGTGAAGCTCTCCGATGAAGCGAGATGATATAATACTTTGGTTAGGCTGAAGTCTACTGCAGTAGTAGTCAGTTGAAGGATGTTATAATATAGTTAAGATCTCAGAATTACAAGAGTACGACTCAGAAAAATTTATAAGAGTTTATCGAGAGGAAATATTAATAAGAGTTTTTCGTCTGTAACATAGCCACAAAGGTGATCTTGCGTCAATTTGGGCGATATTTTTTTCTTCTTCCTCGTACTCGTGAAGAAGAACCCACAAGCATTAAGTCACCTAAGGTGGAGTAAAAAATTGTCTACAGGATGTAATAAAACTAAGTGATAATACTTTAGGGTTTCTAAGTATCCCTTATATTGAGTTCACTGTGAAAGTAGCAGCGTTGAAAGAGCAACATTCTTTGTGATTTGTATGGGCAATCGCCCGAGCGTCAGGAATTTTCACATACAAAAGTTAAAAGAAAGTTGCTCTTTCAGTGCTGCAACTTTTACAACGAACTCTACTTAAGGGACCCATACACACCCTAAAGTATTATCGCTTAGTTTTGTTACACCCTATAATCCTGTATACTAGGCTCCATATTATATTGCTAAATGATACTCCTAATTTGGTCAATAAGATTACAGATGATTGCTTTAAAGGACGGAGCCGGTGCCTAGCGCGGTCGCGAGGATGCGTTACACTTGGATGTGGACAGGTGTAGTGTAGTATGACGAACGGTCAACAAATGTGCCATATTTGGACACCACGGACACACTAACATGTTGACATAATATTTGGCTAATGTAGCATCGTTATTCTTATTGTGATAATGATCAACTGTTTGGGTAGTCGTTTGAAAACGAGGGAAAGTCTTAAATATGTTATTTCAATTTATAAAATATGTTATTTTAATTTTAGTTTACCGGTGTAGTTTACCGGAGGTTCCTGGGGAGGCTCCCGAACGAAGCGCGCATCACGTCGCCGAAAGATACTTTACGTGATAAAGTGTAGTGTGATTGTGTGTGTGAATGTGTAAATAATATATATTAGGATAAAATTGTTTGGTGTGCATCCGTTGTCTGATTGCCATAACACAAGTTTTTACTTAGCATGGGATTAGACGACGCGATGTACGCTACTTAGCTTTTATACTATTGTATATTATTGTATGATTAATAAAGAATTTGATTTGATTTGAGAATTTGATTTGAAATTTAGGCTGCCTTCACATTAAGTCACGAGTACTGCGGCAGCCACGCGACTTCCATACCAAACAGAACTTTAGTATGGAAGTCGCGCGGCTGCCGCAGTACTCGCGACGCAGCCTTAATGAAAAGTTTGACAGTGGAGCTTATGTCAAAATCTTCGACAGGCACATTCTGGCTCCAAAAATGTTTGCAAAAACATAGATCCCAGTAGTTAAATAACCATTAGAATTTAGAATACAAGTCAACTGAGAGTTCATAAATATGTATTGTATTGAATATGATGGAATATGGTGTAGAAACCGCATCTAATGGCAAGGTGTCGTAATTGTTACTGGGAAGCTATTAAGTGGTTACGCAGTGGTACACAGAAACAATCTGGAATTTTCTGTGGACTAAAGAAGTTTAAACAAAAACTATAGTTTTAGGAGAGTTATGAGAAATGTTATTTTTAATTTTTGTAATTGACATAATATACTGAGTGTGGCAATGTGCGCCTACCTGGAAAGTGGGCCATATAGGTATTTTTCCAAACTGCTGATTGGAGTATAACAAGATTTAAAGTCGAGATATTTTTGTATGACAAATATTGAAATATTTACTTAGTCTAATGTGAAGTTGCTCAGCAAAGTAGAATATACTCTGTTCGCCGTTTATTTGATGATGTCCTCATTCGTGTTTTATTGTTACGAAGAACGAGAGTGACAACATAGTATCAGCGATTAACTATAACAAGTATTGATAAAATTGGCGTTGAGAAACAAGTTTGTAGGCATCAATAAAAGCTATGCAATAGCTTAATAATTATATTTTATCAATCCACATGCTTCTAAGTGTTAGCTTGCAAACTAACAGACAGCCGGTTGTCAGAAAGGAGAACAGTAGGTTACCCGTACCCATACACAACCAAAACATATTCTCCACTTTCATAAGTGGATCCGCTTTAAAATTGACACGAATGCATATTAATAAAGTTCGTAGTCCGGTGATTTTATGATTTAATTGGTTGAATCTTATCGTAGTAAACAGCTATTTTTAGTTATTAAGAGCGCGCTGTGAAAACGCTAGCCCCGCCTACACACAACGCTATCCTCCAATCGTGATACAATAATTCCATGAATCGTGCTCCCGGGCAATGTACTTTAGGCTGCAGCTAATAGTGAACAATATCGCGTAACAACGGTTCCCGCATTATAGCACGAAAGTAAAGGTCGTAAGTCCCAAAACTGTTTTTTGATGATTACTTAAAAACTAAATACAATACTAATATTTCCTTTAGCTATTACTTTATAAAGTGTGTGATTGTAGTAGTGCAAGTTATTTAATAATAGTAACTCAATAAGTGTAACAGATATTTGTTGAAATAGCCAAAAAGATTCATAATTTCGAAAAATAAAACTATCAAGTCAAAATAAGTGAATCGTGTTTTCCGTTAGCTAAATATCAGATAAATATACAATGATTAAATAAATCTCAATTTCATTTGAGTCAATCGTCTTCCGGGATCGTAATACTTATTAGAAAACACAGCAAAATTGCACAGCCCGCTCTTAAATTGACTTTTACGGCCGCACTAACTGCCGCACTCAGAGTGGAACATTAATTACTTATTATAATATGCAATTAATTCAAAATTTTGACATAAGCCCCATACATTGTCTGTCCAACTCTTCATTAAATTGAAGTTTAATCATCATTAAATGTCTCCGAGTACGGCGCGGCGGTAAGAGACATTCAATGATGATTTAACTTCAATTTAAATTGTAGGGGAGCCCAAGAGGGGATTTCGTGACTTCCGTCCGAAGCTTGTAAAGACTTCCGACTTGTGTCTACTTATCATAGTATAGAAATCAGATTTCTCACGTGGTGGGTAAAAAAAAAGTTATTTTCGGGTACTGAAATGATGTTTAGTATACCCCAAAGAAGCTTCCACATAAAGCACTGACGATTTAAAGGTTAAGTGAGCCTGTAGGGACATTTTAAAATATAAAAAAATAAAGCTTCATATTTTCCTAACTAAGCTTCGGTGATATTTTTATTGCACTAAACTAAAGGATTTAGTCCTTGTTGTCTAAAATCTTGTTATAATTTACCTAAATAAGCAATTTTCTGAATATATTTTATTTTTTATAACTTTAAAACGGCTGCAGTTTCTGAACTCACCACTTAAATAAAAAACGCTCTTATTATTTTTTTATCAGTTTTACCTAATGTATAAAACCTACTAGGTCTCCATGACGCTCGAGTAACTACACGAATAGCACTCTGGGCTCCCCTACTATAATGAAGAGTTTTACAGATAGAGTTTGGGGGCTTAAGTCAAAAATCTTCATTTAATTACAGTTAAGAAATCAATGTTCGTCTCTGAGTGCGGTAGTCAGTTTTTGTTTTAATTAAGCCATTACTTCATTATTTAATAACACTTCTATAATTTTTTAAACAGCAACTCATTAGCCATGAGTCACGAACTCATGACTCATGGCATAATATTTAAGGTTAATTATTGAATGTTATGCTAATAGTTCATTTCAAAACATAATTATATCTTAAACACAACTTTTACCTAATTTTAGAGAAATTAATTATTATTTGACATTAGAATTTAGTAAAGTTTGCCTAACTCATTTGTTGCAGACTGCTCAGTGCTACATCTTGCATACTAATAGAGATGTTGCATATTATAGATTTTTTTTAATAAACTGAATTTTAAAATCCCCGAATGATAAATAAAAAGATAGAGTTATTACAATTAACGCGACTTATATTCGTAAGCATATGAAACATGTTGTCAATTTCTTTCTCGAAAAAACTATCCACGTGACGACACAGCGGTGTCACTCCCATGAATATTTTGTCATAGCTGATCATCATCACATTGAATAATCAGATACTTTTTTCCTTAAAAAATCGGCTCTAAGTTCTTTATAACCATGTCTTATATTAAAACGAGGACAAAATAATATGTTTCTTTAGCCATGTGACTACTGTATTAAAACTTAAGTTCAGCTTACCTGACGTTTGTGATGGTCATGTTCTCCACACCAGTGGCATGTATGTCCTTAAATGTGGCGCGGTAGCCGTCGGGCCCGCTACCCAGGGCGATGGACAGCTCATCTATCACTAGCGTTTCCGTCTGAAATATAGAAGATATAGGTAGAGAAGGTCTGACGTTTTCTTAAAACTTTGGTAAGTGTAAAAATAAATGAAGCTTTGAAAGACATTAATTTAAGTATCTGGAAAGTTGAATTAATTGGTTTTTGTATTCTGTTCTCATTTCCGATAGTCTTCAATCGATATGCGGTACAAAGTAGATTATCGAATCATATCTAATGCATAAGTAACAATGTAACTTTAAAAGGTCACACGTGGGTGGATCCTTTGATTTGTAGAACAAGAAAGAGTTTCTGAGGTATCTTGCACTTTAAGCCTCAGTACCAAAGATCTGACCCTGAATACCGAAACAGACTTCTCGTAAGCCAGAAGTTTCAGTTAAGAATCGAGAAGACCTTCTAGAAATTTAGGAAGCACTTACTCTTTCAATCCCCAGCTCCGGAGTGCCTCTCTTCAGATGGTCAACGAGCGAGTTGAAGCTCCGCAGCAGGCAGTCATCCACCTCGGGGTCCTGCTGGGAGCACCGACCGCCGAAGAAATCTGACCAAAATGTTTCAATTATTCACAACATGTCTTTCACGATGGAATCCATTGTCATTGAACTAAGCGAACATTTTTGTCAATGAATTTTGGGAAAGCAACAATAAATTATTATTGTTGCCTTTCCAAAATTCATTGACAAAAAAGTTTGCTTATATAATAATAAGATATTTTTCGGGGCTTTGCCATATTTGTATATCTAACCAGGCGTCAGGCGATGTTATTAAATTAAGCGTTATCAGCATTGAAAAATGACGAAGTTGCAATACAATTACAATAAAATATGGCAATGGTAAATTGAGAGAAGTAAGATTTATTGTAATTAGAGATGGCTAAAGACCCGGGACATAAAAAGAATTCAAGTATTTTATAATATTGGAAGCCCTTATCTAATTTCTGTACTTATACTTGTAATATGCAGACATCCTCTTCTTTTCAAACAATTCGTTGTCATAGACCTCAAACTTCGGCAAGGAATTCAAGAGAAACACGTTACCAGTGATGAATTATTATTTACGTTGAGTCAATAACCACGATTTATTGAACAAAGCTCCAGGTGTATAAACCTTGTTTAGTATGCAGGAGCCGTGCATAACGGTGACCAAGACATTGACATGAAACAAAGACTCGCCTTCGGGACGTATGGGAATGATTCAAACCTTTCGAAGTTTGCGTGTCTCGTCAGATAATCACGTTCTTTGTTTAATTCATCAAGCCCCAAACATTAATAAAGAATTATTATAAGAGGTAAGCAAGCGATAAACTTGAGCCTACGGAGGAATGTGAAATTTGGCAGATAAAGTTAATGCGTAGAAGGCCTGGAATAAACTAATGTTTTTAAGGGTATGCTGAGAAATGCTTAAAATGGTTAAGCTGTAAATACAATTTTAGGTACTCTGTCAAAACTCAAAGCCGACCATGTTTTTTTGTATGCGAGAAAATTTTGTTGCATTATTACTTTAATGTATCTTAATCTACGATCTCTAAAACGACAAGGACTTAAGGTAGAACAATGGTGCTTTTCCTATCTAAATCTGTTTTATATTGTGCGACGTCCTAAAGGTGATTCAAAGTGATCATGGAAACCTAGATAACTTTTGAACGCAGCCTATATTTAGTCACCTTTTACATAGGACCTTGACTGAGCTAGTTCGAGTTATATCGTCTGTACTTTGAGACTAATAACTTACCTAATAATTATGGCTTGACACGCTACCCCGTGTCTAGATTATTTTTTAGCATAATTATATCAATTTAATTTGACACAGAAACAAAATCCATATTCTATACAATTCATGTGAATACTGCTAAAATTAATGATACGTTTTGTTATTAATTATTTTATGTTATTGAAGATACAGTAATTTTTAACATTGTACCAGGAAATAAGAAAATGTGTGGAGTATTTACAGAAGCCACATGGGCAGTACAGTTATAAGAATTCGAGACCCAAATATAATCTAGATTGACAAGTTTTCGGCCTGTTGCCGTTACAATAAAAGGCCAAAACATTTTGTAGAGTCATATTTGTGAGTTTGAGTACCTCTCCAAAAACAGCCAAAATAACCAGGCTGTTTTGTAAGGGTTAATACAAGGGTAACTAGTTGATATTAAACACCACGATTGACGCATTTATGTACCTTTCCTGACTCCTGTATGTTGAATTCAGAAAACACCTTCATCTCGGCTTATTCAAGTTTTCCAAGTAGGAGCAAGAACTTGTGAAAGAAGAAAATAGAAGCTGTGATTAGGTATTGAGAGACAGAGCCTTGAAATTTACACCAAAAGCTAAAATGTATGTCACATTTAAATTTTAGTGTAGTGATAAGGATATGAAATACATTTGTATAATGTATTAATATTTTTATAGGAAAGTTGTTGACGTCCGCGGGCCGCAGCTCAGTTGCGCCAAAATTCTTTTAACGCGCGGGAACCATACATTTTGCCGGGATGAAAAGTATCCTAGTCCCGGGACTCAAATTATCTGCATACCAAATTTCAGCAAAATCGGTTTAGCGGATTGGGCGTAAAGAGGTACAGACAGACACACTTTCGTATTTATAATATTAGTACGAATTCTGAGAAGTTCAGTCCAAACAGGCCGGCTGATAATAAAAACCGAACCTGTGTCACGGGGGTCGACGCCCGAGCTTGTCGCGAAAGACGATCTAAGGCCGGCCATAGACGGACCGAATCTTGCAGTCGAAAAAGCTGTCGCCGCACGGCGATCTGCAGTTTTCATTCTAATAGTAGGGGAGGTGATGCTATTTTTTGCAAAGTTATTTCAACCAAAGTTATTTCGGCCAAATTTTGTCCAGTAGTAGATTAATATTTAATAATCAACATAATGAACGTCAGTCGCCGCACCCGTGGTGGGTTGTACATTGAGAGTGTCTCAAAGTTGTCGAAAAAAATTTTGCTAAAAGTAATTTTATACCATATAAAAGTTTGATGGATGATTATTGAGGTCATGTTTAACCAAAAAATCACCGTCAGCCATATTGCAGACGGGAGATTCAACGTCAATCGCGTTACTGAATATTATTTAAAAAAAAATTGAATATAAAGTCATGTTATACCGTACAAAATTTATACAGGTGAATGTTTCTACTTTTTACTTAATAAAAAAAACCGTCAGTCGTTATTATAATGGTGGAGAATCCGTCAGCCAGCGATATAACCAATAGCCATACTTCGCGCTCAATGTATCTGAGGGCGTCGCGTAGACGACATTTCCTCCTAAAAACATTCAGCTGACGGCGATTTTCGTTTGAATTAAGTATAAAATTGTCTCATATAGCAATTTTATTCGGTAAGTAATTAATTCGATAGTCAATTTGTGAGGAAGAATTATATAGATTTTATTTGTAAAGCGCCATCTGTTGTTACATACTAAAACTAAAATAACACCTATCTAACCTAAATGTATATAATCTAGATATGAACCTTTATTGGGTGCGAATTGGGATCTTTATAATGTCAATACAATATGTATTCCCAACAACAACTTTGAGATACTCTCAATTTTTAATCCACCCATACTGAAGTAGCTGACGATCAAAACTCTTATGTATTAATAGAATACTATTATTGTTACGATTTTCGCTCGGTATGAAATGACTATTCAAAATGAGCACCACCTCCCCTACTATAAACTTATATCCGCAATACACGGACCGCTCGAGCAGTTCTTGAAAGGTCGGTGCCAATTTCAGTCGGTCCCGACTGCAACTTGCGGTCCGTCTATGGCCAGTCTACATTGATATACAAAAACCCTGTATATCAATGCCAGTCTAAGATGAGCCTTAGCTTGCAACAGATTAACAATAAGCCGCTCAATGTCAATGTTATTGCTAAGAGAAGTTAGATCCGTTCTATAGCCGGACTTTTAAATTGCATACGAAATATTAATGTATGAGATAGAAACACTGACATATAATGGATAGAAACTGAAATATTGTTCGTAGTAAAAATTCCAGTAATGATGATATGACGACTGGGGGCAGCTACGAATACCATTATCTATAATTAGTTTTTTTTATGAAAATAAGTACTTAATACAGAGAATGCAAGATTGGAGACAACTATTACTAAAAATTAAAATAATATTATCAGTTATCACATTATTTTTTGCGCTTGACCACTCTATATAGTCTATCCAATATTGTGAAATACATAACTTTGGCAAGTCTGTCATAATGCAGTGTTAAGAAAGACGAAGATTCACACGATATTTGAGAAATTGGTTGTTTAAGTTGATGCACTTCGTAGCAGGAATGTTGCGGATTGTAAAGCCTCTTTATGTTTTTGAAGCATTTTTCTGGACAATTTAAACAATATATTTTATATATAATCACTATAGATGTTATGTTGTGCAAAAAGAAGTTGACTTCCTTTATCGCGACTTAACCTTTTTTTCCCTCATAGAAACTGCACTATATCCTTTCCGGCGATTAAGAGTATCTCTAAACTTCACCAAAATCGCTTCATTGAGCATGAAGAGATAAATATACCAGATAGGCAGACAGCCAGACACACTTTTATGATATCTATATATTTATACGCGAGCGAAAAAACTTTGGATCCCTTTTGACGAAAAATGCGGAAACGTATTTGAATGAAATTTTGCACAGTTATAGTTTATGTGGTAAAGGAGTGCATCGAGCTAATATTATTTTGAAATTATGCTTTTATCATACATTTTTTTAACAAATAAAACATTACACACACTACAATGTGCACACTACTTTTAATTTTATTTATGGTTGAAGTCTGTTGTCAAATTGAAAATAGATTTGCCATCATTTGACTATAGTTAATCTGAGACCATAGAGAAAAATAATACACGGGTATCGTGGGTATCTGCAATGTATCTGAGACTGTCGCAGGAATTATGTCTAAAAATAATAAAGTCAATATTTTGACCATTGGGCGATCTCTATTATAGGTCTACCAGAATCTGATGGCAAATTTTGACAGCAGATTTTCAAAAAATATCCTTGATCATCACTGACATATAAGTACTATGTTGATCATTGGATAAATTTATATATTTGCATGTTTCACACACATAATCAGCCGCTATAAGGACAAAAAAGGATCAAAATGTTTCATTCCAATTACCCCGGTATTGCTAGAGTCAATTTACTTTCTCACTTTTTGCCATCAGATTCTGGCAGACCTATAGTATGGTACGACAGATTACGAAACGAACTAAAACGAAAAACCCAAATAAGGTCCAGTCAAAATCAACTTATCTCATATGTTAGGTACTGTACCTACGTGAGGCAATAAAGCACGTAGTCTTAGAAGATGTATAGCTAGTTCTTATGGTAATTAGTTACAACTCATTTTGCATTCTAAAAGCGTACTCAATGTACTACGAGAAGTGTTAATATTTTAAGCAACTGCAGCAATGGTAGTAAATCTTTCGAAAATTTACATAGGTAGGCCCAGTGGGTAGGCCTCTTTACTTCTTTACAAGAAGTTCAGAATTGAAAATAATTATATGCTAACGACTCAAACCACACAAAAGATGATTTCCAAATGCGTAGAAGATTTAAAAAAATATTTTGCAGGGCATTATGTGCTAAAAGTATATATTTGTATATGTACTTAAATACATATTATACAAATATAATATAAGAAAAATATATACCCTTGGACAAATATTTATTGTTTGCCGTACACGTTATGTAGTTCTAACAGCATAGAATTTAATGAATAATCGTATTTTACAGATTCTTCCTAATTCATTTTATCCTATGTTTAAAACATGAATCATAACTTCTCTTCTATTTTCTCTGCATAAGCATATATTTTATAAATGAAAAAAAAAAAATTCGTTCTTTCATCACCAAATACGCAAGAATATCTTCCTCTTATTGTTTATTCGGTAATCTTAAATCTAGGTAAAAAGTGTGTCCTGAAAGCCGTAAGCGGCTAATGTAGTGTTAGTAAACGGCATGTATAATAAATCAGTGTTATATCACAGTTCGTAGACCTTCCGGGTGTGTGCGGTACCTGTAGTTTGTGCAACGTTTGATGACAATGCATTGACTTCTAAGATAGAGGTATGCTTCGGCTTGTATCTAACAGGACAATGGAGGCAACTTATAAGAGAAAAAGTGTCTACTGACGTTTGATAACAAAATATTAAGATAGACGCACAATAACTCAGTGTAAGATGAGATAGAGATATGCTTCGGCTTGTATCTAACAGGACAATGGAGGCAACTTATAAGAGAAAATGTCTACTGACGTTTGATAACAAAATATTAAGATAGACGCACAATAACTCAGTGTAAGATGAGATAGAGATATGCTTCGGCTTGTATCTAACAGGACAATGGAGGCAACTTATAAGAGAAAATGTCTACTGACGTTTGATAACAAGGTATTAAGATAGACGTAGTACACAATAACTCAGTGTTAAGATAAGATAGAGATATGCTTCGTCTTGTATCTAACAGGACGATGGAGGCAATTTATAAGAGAAAAAGTCTACTGACGTTTGATAACAAAATATTAACGGCCGTTCCCAATATTCAATCTATCTCAGGTTTGACATACGACCGATCGCAGCTAACATTGAATTGACATAAAATATATGTCTCTAATGTCTAATGAGAGCTATTCCTATCTCTAGTGGGGCAAAACCAGAGATAGATCAAATATTGGGAACGGCCGTAAGATAGACGTAGTGCACAATAACTCAGCGTAAGATGAGATAGAGATGTGCTTCGTCTTGTATCTAACAGGACGATGGAGGCAACTTATAAGAGAAAAAGTCTACTGACGTTTGATAACAAAATATTAAGATAGACGTAGTGCACAATAACTCAGCGTAAGATGAGATAGAGATGTGCTTCGTCTTGTATCTAACAGGACGATGGAGGCAACTTATAAGAGAAAAAGTCTACTGACGTTTGATAACAAAATATTAAAATAGACGTAGTGCACAATAACTCAGTGTAAGATGAGATAGAGACATGTTTCGGCTTGTATCTAACAGGACAATGGAGGCAACTTATAAGAGAAAAAGTCTACTGACGTTTGATAACAAAGTATTAAAATAGACGTAGTGCACAATAACTCAGTGTAAGATGAGATAGAGACATGCTTCGGCTTGTATCTAACAGGACAATGGAGGCAACTTATAAGAGAAAAAGTCTACTGACGTTTGATAACAAAGTATTAAAATAGACGTAGTGCACAATAACTCAGTGTAAGATGAGATAGAGACATGCTTCGGCTTGTATCTAACAGGACAATGGAGGCAACTTATAAGAGAAAAAGTCTACTGACGTTTGATAACAAAGTATTAAAATAGACGTAGTGCACAATAACTCAGTGTAAGATGAGATAGAGACATGCTTCGGCTTGTATCTAACAGGACAATGGAGGCAACTTATAAGAGAAAAAGTCTACTGACGTTTGATAACAAATTATTAAAATAGACGTAGTGCACAATAACTCAGTGTAAGATGAGATAGAGACATGCTTCGTCTTGTATCTAACAGGACAATGAAGGCAACTTATAAGAGAAAAGTCTACTGACGTTTGATAACAAAGTATTAAAATAGACGTAGTGCACAATAACTCAGTGTAAGATGAGATAGAGACATGCTTCGGCTTGTATCTAACAGGACAATGGAGGCAACTTATAAGAGAAAAAGTCTACTGACGTTTGATGACAAAATATTAAGAAAGACGTAGTGCACAATAACTCAGCGTAAGATGAGATAGAGATATGCTTCGTCTTGTATCTAACAGGACAATGGAGGCAACTTATAAGAGAAAAAGTCTACTGACGTTTGATAACAAAGTATTATAATAGAGATATGCTCGGCTTGTATCTAACAAGACAATGGAGGCAAATTATAAGAGAAGTGTACTGACGTTTGATAACATTAGCATTACCCATAAAGACAGGCTTCGGCTTGTATCAAATGGAGGCAACTTTTAAGAGAAAAAGTTTACTGGTTTGAAGTAAGCTTGTGTTGAAAAGAGGCAAATTGAAGAAGAAACCTTGGATGATATATAATTATTATGAAAACGGTATCCGAACGTGTACTACAAATTACTTAATTTTACTTCACAAAAAATATATCAAGTTAGTAATATGCGTGTTCATGATCTTCACGGCTTCATGACGTGAAAGCAAGTCGCAGAGACCGAAATTTTAAGATAATATTAAGACCTTTGACTAGAAAGTTTAGGTAGGTGGAGTTAGTTATTTCCCACGATAATCCCCAGCTTAAGATTATGCTTACAACGCGAAAATAGGTTTTTTATGAACCTGAATATATCAAGATGACTGCCAACCGATTTTTTAAAATTACGTTCGTATATAAGGTACTGGAGAAAAAGCTCTCGAAATTTTACTTGTTCTGCGGGTGTCGGTCGATTTTGATGTGCCTGATCTCGTGACATGTTATATCGTACCCTCCACGAAACATCAAGCCCTATTTCGAGCCGGTTTTCTGTGAGGATCTTTCTCGTCCAGCCTGTTCTATTATTCTAATGAAGTCTTCCGACCTATCACATGGATTTTTTAGTCTAATTTTGTTACATTAATCATCAAGTGTCACACAATGTCGGCCATATTACTCACACTGCACCGAAGAAAGTGCTCGAATGATGATTCAAGGACTTTCACGTCCGTCACTTTTTATTTGTTCTATTAATTTTCTTATTTTTTACTTTTTAATCCTAGTTGCCTATTAACGAAATAGGTTTCTAGATAAAAGCAAGTTCTAAATTTGTCATTTCTTATTTTAAAAGTTTGCTAAAAATGTGTATGCTGGTTAAATTAAGGGGTTAATAGTCTTTTGGGCTAATTTTATAAGTATAGATTTAGCCAAGTCAGAACTGATGGGAGCGTTGGGTGCCGACCCATTAACGGCCGTTCCCAATATTCAATCTATCTCTGGTTTGACATACGACCGATCGCAGCTAACATTGAATTGACATAAAATATATGTCTCTAATGTCTAATGAGAGCTATTCCTATCTCTAGTAGGGCAAAACCAGAGATAGATCAAATATTGGGAACGGCCGTTAGTTGAACATCTTTTTGTCTTCTGTTAATCTGGGCACATTCACATCATGACTCTTAAAAGTTTTTGATTGAATGTTTATTTCCTTCATTAGAACTTAAGTAGTAAGATAGTTGTAACAGCTTTTAAAGTTGCATGTTTTTGTCACTATGAAGTAAGTAGAAATGTAATCACTTTTACCCGTAAAAGTGAAAATCTCTTCCTTATGGCGTTTAAACAGTAATTTTAAGAATTTCCTATTACATTATATATATGTTTCTAATAAGTAACGATAAATTTACGAAAAAATGGTCATTTTGTACAAGAAAAAAATACATAGATAGAGTTAGCAAAATTGTTTTCTTCTTGTTTAGTTGTTCTTCTGTTTGTAAGAAAATAGTATTGTTAACTCTATTTTCTTCTAAACATACTTCAGTATAATTAGTGATGATTTGCTGATTTTCAAAAAGGAGAAAATTTCGTTAATAATAAAATAGCATTTAAAACTCTACATTTACTCACTTGTTTTCGACGAGCTCGGCGCGATGTAAGCCACCAAACAAATAATTAAAACTTTGTACTTCATTTTTGAATGAAAAAAAAAATATATATATTGAAAAAAATTAAGAAAAAAAAACTGGTCACAAGTTGACGCAGCGTTCGACCGCCGCGCGCTTGGAGAGTGTAATGGGGCTGAGATGTTGCCCACACGACTACTCACCATGTTACCTTTGTGGACAGGTGACTATAGCTTATCCATACTAATATTATAAATGCGAAAGTGTGTCTGTCTATCTGTCTGTCTGTCTGTCTGTTACCTCTTCACGCCCAAACCGCTGAACCATACAGACATACACACACTTTCACATTTATAATATTAAAGTATGAATGTTCTCCTTTTCAATCGATTTTGATCTACACGTAAATAAATATCAGTATGGTTATAAATATAATGCTGCCTATTGTTTTGTGATATGTTAAGCCGCAAAATAAATAAATACAATGAGGCTTACTTAGCAATCTGATTTTTTTTGGTACAGATCTGTCTGGTTTGAAAAAATATCCTTTAAAGTTTAAAGTAAGCGAATTAATTTTCTTGGAAGAAGGGAAACAATTGTTGTACAAATAGGTATTTTTTTAATGCGATAGTCAATTTAATCCCCTACCTTATAGACGTTTCCTATCACATACCTACATGCAAATTCTGGAAGGTAGGGGATTAAATTGACTATCACATTAAAAAAACTTATTTGCACAACAATTGTAAAACTCTGTACTTGGTAGATCCACTGAAGGTTACCCATGATATCAAACCATCCGTATTTTCATCACATCTCAACTACTGCGAATAACTCTATTAAGATCTAAAAATATACCTCGTTTTACTACTTTAAGTTGTTAAATTACCAGTACGTTTAAGGTAAATTAAACATTAGATAAAGTTGAGCTAAGCTTATGCTATTTATATATACTGAGGATAAAACAATTATTTACTTAGGTCAACCAAGACAATTTTTATCTTTTTCTTGTTAATCAAGAGTCAAGACAAAATTTGTTTTTTGTAACGCAGATAATTATAAGACTTTTCCTCCCAAAAATAAGTTTCCCTCAACCTTCTAAATCGGGAGATTAGTTAATTTGATTTTCACGGGTAATAGTTGAACGATTTAGTATTTACGTATCTTCTTGCAGCGACCATCAGCACATAATAGTTATTATTTTGCGCTACTTAGTTTAAGGCCATCCCCCGAGCAAACGACCCTGACCATACATTTGACGCGTTGCCGAGATCGCACAAAAATCCTATTTTTTTTTACTTATCTTAGTTCAAAATTGATCTAAAAAAATGTAAAACGGGGAATATGTAGTTAATGAAATTGTCTATCTATTGTCGTGTGTTTTAAATAAACGTAATTTGTAAATACTAGGGAGATGCTGAAAGTATGCTTCAATTTTAATAAATTGGTATTACTTTGGAAGTTAATATCATGAGTATAATAAACAAAAATAGAAAATTTAAAACGGGGAAAGGAATGTTGATATACATAAGATTATTGCTGTATTTTTATTATAACTTTGTAGCTTTCAAATTATGAGTTTATAAGGCTCTAAATACGGTAAATTATGGAATATCCGTAGGGGAAGGCCCTTAAGTTATGTTTCAGGGTACTTCTATTAAGATGGGCATTCGATTTTTGAGGGCGATGAGCGCATGGAATTTGACATTACTCATACCCCAACCACATACATTTTTGGTTACTCTACCTACTAGCTGCTCCGCTATTGAAACTACAGAATGAAACTATTGACTTGGTACTAGCTTGGTACCCAACAAATTCTTAACAGTGACGGAGTCTCCGTCAGCTGAGCCGACATGAAATAACCGTTGCAGACCGGTTCGGCGATAACCGAGTTCCGTTTTATATCCACATCCACAATCCACATCCATAGCAGAGTAGACAGAATTATAGAATATGCCGACTTAGAACTGCTGTTGAAATTTTTACATTTGACGTATTATGACAAAAGTCGTCGCTAGGGTTGTCACCTATAAATTTAAACCTATGACATATTGTAGGCATAGGGTTTTTATTATAGTAGTCTTAGAGCGCAGCGACCGAATCAAGAAATTCCGTAACGAAAAAAACTGAACTCACCCCACTTCTCACAAATGTGAGAAGTGGGGTGTGTTAGCTGTCACTCAAAATCATAGGGTCTAAAAATCATGAAAATCGTGTGACGTACTTAATGGATGGTCCCTAATTGCATAAGTTGAGAAAAAAATATTTAAAGAAGAGAGAGAAAAAAAATATTTATTTCAAAAACTCACAACAATTCACAAAACTCGACGGGAAAGATACGTGGAACGCAAGAGTGGCCGTTTTAGTTGTTGTTTATATTTTGGCACATGCGATGAAAATTGTCAGAATTCAATTTCAAAATCTTCATTTTAAAAATAAATTATACCAGCCAGCGCCAGCCCTTAACATAACAAGGCGAAACCCGAAAGAATTGACAGTTATTAATACTCGTCCGTCTCGCAGTCAAAGTACTGGTAGTTATGTCTATTGTGTCCATACTAAAAGTTGTCGCTACTCTGAGAATCATTACCGTTTCGTTTAAAATGGCACGTTTACATTAGGGTCGGTTCACATCCATCGAGACGAGACGTCAACTTAACGAAACGTAAACGTATATGTCACTTTAGTAGTATAAATTATTATTTTTTAACAAAAAATTGAACCCGACTTCCTTTACTATAGACCGCATCATCAGATCACCACTTTCGTAATCTTAATACCAAATTAAGTTTATATCCTATACAACAACACAATAATTTCGAAAATCGGTCCACAAACAGCGAAATAACTATCAAAAACATCTGTTTCGATGCAAAATATCATGAAAAGTACCAATAATTGGGTCATAATGTGATGACCCATGGACCATGGTATAATTATGGTTGCGATGATGATGATTAATCAAATTGATATGTTGGCTTATGCTTTCAGTTGTTTAAACAACGCCGAAATCCTCGAACCTGTTAGATACAGGTTCGAGGATTTCGGCGTTGCTCAGAAGGGCTCAAAAGTTCTGTTCGGTACCAGAGTATAATCTGGTGCAAAATCTTACTTTTTAACCGACTTCCAAAAAGGAGGAGGTTATATGTTCGGCTGTGGATATATATTATATTTTTTAACCGACTTCCAAAAAGGAGGAGGTTATATTTATTTTTATTAGTGGATATATTTTTTTGTATGTTCAACGATTACTCCGCCGTTTGTGAACCGATTTTCAAAATTTTTGTTTTGTTATATTAGGTATCACTCCAATTTGGTCCCATGTTCACAAAAGTGGTGACCTGATGATGGGATCCATGAGTAATCGAGGGAACTCCTCAAAATTTATATGGAAACATATGGTGATTTTGGATTTATGAGAAGTATCCCAAGCATATGCTACCAAAAAGTAAGATTTTGCACCAAGATATGCTATGGTTCCGAAGATACTAAGAGAGCTCCGGATTCCTTATAGATACAAGTTTGGGGATTGGGGCGCTGTTTTAAGAACTGAAAGCATATTATGCTACTATGCAAATTACATTCAACATCATCATCATCATCATCACTACCACGTCAGGGTCACTAATGTCACATAGTTGTATATGCATACAATATGTCCCCACAACACCATGTACCGATCACGTTATGTCACTTTTATTGGTACTTTTCATAACGATTTTGAAAATATAATGTTGTTTCATAGTAAATGATTCAAACTTAGGGTCAATCTATACTAGCACAGTCGAAGCGCATCTAAGCGACTCACCAAAATTGAACATAACGTAAGGCACACGTCTGCGGGCGACCAACGCTGATTGGTCTCGCGCAGAATCGCAGAAGTAATGTGTGCGTTACGCTCTGGAGTTAAGGTTGAATTTGTTATGTTCAAACGTACAGCGCTATCTTTTAACAGAAGTTGGAACTAAACTTAATACAATTTAAATGTTGTAATGAATGTTGAAACTAACTTAGATAGTTTTAAGTATTTTAAGCATATTTTTTTTAAATGTTCAGCTGATGTTTCCATGCGGAAGACTATAATAGAACGAAAGTCACAGAACAGACCTCTTATAGAGGAGGGGTCATTGTCTCAGGGGAAATTATCTTCGCGGTCCACACATTTTATATAAAACAAAATTATTAAACAAAGGTAATTACTAAAAGTGTCAATTTTTGTTGCTTGTTTGGAGTGAAATTGGTGCAAGCTATTGACATTAAATCCTGGATATGTTCATCAGTAAGTCGAGACCGAAATTTATTTTTAACTAAGTTCATCTTCAAAATTTCTTGGTCCGCACACAATGGGTCGGCGGTCTGGATGCGGACCGCGGTCCGCCATTTGGTGACCCCTGTTATAGAGCCTTTAGGTGTTTGAACATTTCATTTTCAGCATTGCATCATAAACTCTAAGCATATATACAGTTGTAGGTATATACTTGGAGTACTTTAAGAAATTCTGAAGCGGTAGTGAACTCAGAATTCAGATAATGAATTTTCATATTATTATAAAGGTGTATCCTAGATCCAAAGTCACTAAGCAGAACACATTAAAGTCTTTACAGTAAGCCTTATAGATATCTAAAAAGATTGAAATTATTATTTTTACCAAAAATTAAAACCGACTTCCAAGTAAAAACAATAACATTACTTATTCTTAAATGAACTAAAAACTATTAAATAATTCTTACTCTTTAGTAGTGCCTCTTTCAGAATTTATTGTTGCCCCCAGATGTTATTGTTTGCACTTGGAAGTCGCTTTTTATTTTTTATTAAAAATAATAATTGGTAGCATATACCTCGAATACATCATAAAAAATCAAAATCACCATATGTTTCCATTCAAATTTTAAGAGTCCCCTCGATTCCTCATGGAGCCCATCATCAGATCACCACTTTTGTGAACATGGTACCAAATTCGGATTAAACCCTATACAACAAAAAAGAATTATGAAAATCGGTCCACGAACTGCGAAGTTATGGTTGAACATACAAAAAAAAATGCAGACGAACATAATATTATAACCTCCTCCTTTTTGGAAGTCGGTTAAATAAAAATAGTAACGAGGTGTTTGTTGCTTATAGCTTCGTTGCGTCGTTATAATACACTTTAATCGAGATATAAGTAATGCTTGAACAAACATACTAAGATGACATACATAGACTGCCAAAGACCAATTTGAGTCGGATAAAAAAAATCCGACGTTGAACTTTCCTGGCAATTTTCAAATTATAAGGCTGTCGAGGTTGTTGATGATAAATTTAAAGGGGATAACCCAACGCAACTTAATGATAAGCACGACGAACGGATATGTATATAAATATAATAAGATAATGAGTATTGTATTGTATAAATACTTTTAGTTATCGGAATACCAGCGGAGCGGAGAGACCGGCGAGGATGTATCGAGTCCTGTGTTTTCTCGTGATATTGAGTGTGGCCAGTGGCTTCTGTCACCACAAAACATGGCATCGCCACCGCCACTTCAGAGACAACGATGTGTTCGACGACATCACCGAGCAGATGAGCAAAGTGAACCAAATCCTCAAATCCGCCTGCAACAACGATCGCACGACGGAATCGTTCGAGATCGAGAAGTTTGTTATAAGCCATTATCTGCCGGAGTATAAGGTGGACTACATCGACGTGGTGATCAAGGGCAAGGTCATACAGACCATCGCCAAGAAGTCCGTCAACGATAGAGACCAGTTTAGGGACCTGAGGATCCTACCGACGAATGCCGACATCGACCGGGCGACGTGGAATTATGTCGGCGACAACGTCGTCATCATCATCCCTTTCGTCGAAGATAAGAAGCAGTTTTGCCCTAAAGATGACGGAGATATCAAATTAGTGCCAAGAGAAAAAGTTTACGACATAGACGTGCGTTTCGGTGAAGAATTAGTGCATTAGATAACTATTAAGGTTAACTATTAAGTTAACTATAAAGTTCTTAAGTTCGACAAATTACCAATGAAATTGTAAATTTTAAAATTAAAATGAATTCTTTATTAAGATTTGTTTTGTTGTGGTTAGTTGATTATGCCAATATTATACAATAGGATCAAAATGCTTTGCTTATTATCATAATTTATAAGTAATAGATGTTTATTTCACTACTATTTTCGGTTTTACGTCATTAGTCTTTCTTATTGCATTTATCCTTAAGTAGGTATAGCTTATCTTGAGTGTACATGACCCATTGATCTCCTACATACAAACAGAAATATTCTACAGGACGGAAAATTTTGTTATGAATTGAACAGAAAATAAATAATTAGTTAAAATAAATCAATTATTGAAAGAATACAAAAAACACAATACCTTAATTAAAAGTGTTTTTTATTTTTTTTTGGTTGTTGAAAATGAAAACAAATAATATCTATGGACGCTTCACACCACGTCAGTCTGGCCCCGTGGTAAGTACCTGATGGACTTGTGTTACAGGTACCAGACAACGGAAATATATTTAATACTTTTATACTATACATATATTTAAGATTTTTATTATATTATACACATATTTAATACACATCCATGACCCAGGAACTTTGAAAAAGTTTTTGTTCCTTCGGCGGGATTCGAACCCGCGACCCCCGGCTTGAGCTACCAACAGCCCACCAACTGAGCCACAGGGGTCGTCAAATATAAAGTCCTAAAGTTAACTATGAAGTATAAAAATAATTATTGTCATGAGTTACTATTGATAGTCATGGTATAATACTATTTTGTATTTTTTTTTAAGATTTAAAAAACCAAAATCAAGACCATTTTTCATTAATAAGTTCAAAATAAATATTAATTATGTCTAGACCTGAAATTGTTCAATTTTATTTATTTAGAAGTTAAAAAATTCGTCTTCGTCATAAGGTTCTTCGACAGTTTGCGGCTGAAGAGCGGATAATTTAAAGCCGGCTTCCTCCATTTCATCCACTTTGGGCAATTCATCTTTTATAATTTCTTCAACGTTCATTCTGTTGAGTTCCTGCTGAACTTTTTCTTGTATGGGACCTTCTAGAGCGTCTACGATTTGATACCTTAATATATTTGGAAGGACATTTATTATAAATTCTATTAAATAATCTAATGTGCCTGCTCCGTCGAAGCGAACCTGAATATTTCCTATATCTAGCTCTAAATTCCTGAATTTCGGCTTTTTTCGTGTATCCAAAGGTTGCCCTATAACTACTCTACCACTGATGTAGTCTACCGAGAACGAAGAACTTCCAGCCCTGGATACTAGACCACCAACCGCCGATATCTCCCAGTGCGTTATCCCCTCCAGTTTCTGGGTGCCTATTTCGAAGTCCGCTATTACTGTATTATTTAGCAACTTCAATGTTATGTTACCGACTCGTTGAAAGGACGAGATGCCGATTATCCAGGTGTCCGTAAGAGTGACTGTGAATATGCTCATGGTAGTATTATAATCTTCTACTCTGTACGGATCCAGGTCCATTTCCCTCACCCTTTTCCTAACGTCAACGATCAACATGTCCAAAGGCGATATAGAATTCGGAAACTGCATGTCCCCAGATATCTCCTCTATATTCTTATTGATTTCTTCTCTCGCCTTCGTGTACGCCTCTTTAAGGATGAACGGTTTAATAGAATCGAAGAGAACGGGGCCCATCGAATTGACGAGGCCTTGTAACATCCCGCCCAGAAAGCCTGCATTTTGAAAATCCATAACAATGCTGTTGAAGCCGATATCGATGTTCATATTTTGGGCTCGGATTTTTCCATCTCGTTCAACACCTAGCGTCGCAAGAGCGCTGAGTTTGAGTCCTGTTATGTCCACTGTATAGGGTCCTTGCACTTTGTTTAGCCACGTAGACATGGTGTAATTGCCTCGAGCTTGAAGTTTATCTATGGACAGGCCTGCTACTACCTACAAAATGTAAAAATAAATTACTATTCCCAGTAATTAATAGCTTATTAGTTAAAAACTATTACATTATTATTAGACAAGATATGTACCTTCATTTCCGCTATGTCAACGTTTACGAACAAAATTCGAAATTTACTAATTCCGTGAACTCCAGTATTCTTGAAGTACATCGTTCCGAAGGAAGTTGACTGCTTGTTATCTGGGATCATGTACGGATCTGAGACCTTTGCACCTGGGAGCCCCACAGGATCGGGCTGCTTAAAATGTTCCAACAGCTGGAGGATATATTCACTCATCTTCTCTTCCCCTCTCGAAATTTGGGAAACTTCTGTGGGCGTTAGAGGTGTTTCTGAAAAATATACTTTAATTAATTTTAAATTAGGAATTTTTTTACAATTTCGTTAATAAAGATAAGTTAATTTAAAATGCGATATCCTACATCAAAAAGAAGTAACGAAACAAATATTATAATCAATCAATTAACCAATTAATTACTGAAATATAATAATTAATAAGCAAAAAAAAAAAAGGAACGTACCTTGACATTGTCCAGCTATAAACAGACAAAATAGAAAAACAATCTGGTTCCACACTTTGAAGCAACTAGGGTCCATTATTAACTTGTTAGAAATATGGACTTGTTTTAATTTATAATAGTTAATAACTAACATTCACTATAAGCATTGATGAGTGACCACTGACCTGTAACATTATCTACTGCATTAGACATTGACTGCAGTTAAGGCCGTATACAACGAGGATTAGTGAAATTTCGTGTTTTTATTTTCGCTAGAACTTTGACCAGAAGTAAATAAAATATTGTAAATTAAACGCTTGAGTCACAGACACGAACTGAACTTTATTTCAAAAGTTATGTCAACTGTCAGGTATGGTACAGATTACAGACTACAGTATTACATACTTTATGACAGATGACGCTACTAGTTGTAAATGTGTGATATTGTCGATACTAAATAGACATAAAATAACACCCCCACTTATCGCAATATTCACACTTAAACAATGTTATATTAAATTATTCTATACAAACAATGCCAAGAAGCAACATAAATTTATAATGTTTGGCTGAACATAAACTTTTAGTTAAAATGTCAGCCGGCATATCAGCTGTTGGTAAATACAATACTTTAACAATTTTGTCTTTTACTAAATCACGACAAAAATGATATTTGATATCAATGTGCTTAGTACGTTTATGAAAGACTGGGTTTGCACATAGCTTTTGTGCACCCTGGTTATCATTGAATAGACTGATTGTGTACATCTTATTGGTTATTTCATATTGTAGTCCTTTTAGGTATAATGCTTCCCTACATGCCTCTGATAGACCAATATACTCAGATTCAGTGCTAGAGAGGGCTACACATTTCTGTTTCCTACATTCCCACGATATAACACCATCAGATAACAAAAAACACATCCCAGTATATGATCTCCTATCTACAGAGTTGGAGGCCCAATCAGCATCAACATAGCCTGTTATTTCTGAATTACCATCCTTACAATATTTTATTCCATAACATTTAGTTCGTTTTAGATATTTTAATACTCTCTTAGCATATTCCCAATGTGCCGATGTGTGGCAATTATTAAATTGACTCAAAAAACTTATAGAGTAACTAATATCTGGTCTAGTTAATACTGACAGGTACATCAAACTACCTATTAGTTGTTGATAGGGTACTTGACTATTTACATCCACTTGACCTTTATTTAAATTAAGTTTAACCTCCATTGGAGTATCAATAGTTTTACAATCAGTTAAATTAAATTTGTTCAAAAGTTGCTCAATATAATCTTGTTGACTCAAAGTTACATATCCTTTATCTTTATTGAAGGTTACATTCATTCCAAGACATTGTTTAACTTCGCCTAAGTCCTTAATGCTAAACTTATTAGATAACATTTGTTTTAAGTTCTTAATTTCAATTTTATCATTAGAAAAAATAAAGAAATCATCGACATAGACTGTTACAATGGTCCTACATTTATTAACATCCTTAATGTACATACATGGCTCTATTTTTGACCTTTTGTAACCATTACTGACCAGACAGTCATCAACCTTTTTGTTCCAAGCTCTAGAAGCCTGCTTCAATCCATAAATTGCCTTTTTAAGTTTCAATACTTTTGAAACTGAACTATTACTATTATAACAATCTGGCATTTTCATATAAATGGTTTCCTCTAAATCGCCATTCAAGAATGCAGTCTTTACATCTAGATGATTGACGTCTAAACCTAACTTTATGGACAATGCAAACAATAGTCTAAGCGTTGTGTGTCTCACCACAGGTGAAAAAGTTTCTGTATAGTCTATACCATGTTTTTGGGTAAACCCCTTTGCGACTAGACGAGCACGATAACGCACTTTATTTTCACTATCATACTTTTTCCGCAGAACCCACTTGCACTGCACTATAGTAGCATCTTTTGGTACATCTACAAGTTCCCATGCACTATTTTTCTCAAACGACTGTAACTCGTCCTGCACTGCCGCTAACCACTGCGATTTTTCAGGGCCTTCCAATGCTTCTTGTAATGATATCTCACCTGTGAATATGTTATCATCTTCAACACAAGTGGCAAATCCAAATCTATCTGGCTGCTGCCTACGCCGACGACCACTTATCATGTTGACATTGTTGAATATAATGGAGTCTTCACTGTCTGCAGCAGACTCAGAGCTATCTAGAGTATCATCTTCACAAGGTACATACAGTTCACTGCTGTCATCTGTGTTCAAGCTCTCTGATTGTTCAAGTGAATCTTCCTGAAGAGTTGAATCTTCTTCCCCCACTGGAACTAAGTTCACCTCATTTGAATGATTTTCCTGTACCTCCATGATATTCTCGGCCTCTGTCTTCTCCAATATTACAACATCTCGACTGGTAGTGATGACATCAGTCTTCGGGTTATAAACCCTGTACCCCTTTACATCGTTGGAATAGCCGACAAGGATACATTTTTCTGATTTTCTGTCCCACTTTAATCTCTTTTGTTTGGGCACATGTACCATGATTGTACTTCCGAAAACCCGTAAATGACTCACATCAGGCTTTCTGCCTGTCCATATTTCGTAAGGAGTTTTATAATTTAATGATGTTGTCACAGTCCTGTTCTGTAAGTAGACAGCGGTGTGTGCCGCCTCTGCCCAAAACCGTTTCTCGAGACCCGCATCGAATAATAGACACTTGGCTTTCTCAACAATAGTTCGGTTGTATCGTTCTGAGAGACCATTCTGCTCAGGTGTGTATGGATTGGTCTTCTGATGTACTATCCCATGCGATATCAAAAACTCATCAAACTTGCTATTGCAGAATTCTGTCCCATTGTCACTTCTCAAGATCTTTATGCTGCGATTAAGTTGATTTTCAACCTCTGCTCTATAATGTTGAAAACATTTCAATGCTTCGTCTTTCGTTTTCAAAAAATAAATATATGTCATACGACTGAAATCGTCTATGAACAGCATAAAATATCTAGATCCACCTATAGAACGGTTCTCCATCGGGCCACACAGATCAGTATGCACTATATGTAGCAACTCAGTACTTCTGCTACCTTCTTTGGAAAAGGGTAATCGGCTCTGCTTGCCCTCACAGCATGCGATACATGATGACTTTGATATATCAGTCTTATTATCAAGAGTCAATCCTTTTACAGCATCTTGCATTTTGTTCAAGTACTGGCTGTTGACATGACCTAGACGTCTATGCCAGACTTCACTGGAAATCATCACCGCAGCTGATGAACAATTTTCAGGCATTTTAACAACTTAACTGTCCCCATACAATGAAATATACAACTATCCCACGTCCATCATGTTTTCTATTATGTTAGGTTTAAAAAACGTATATGTGTCGTAAAATAAAGTATTTAAATAAAATTATTAATGTTTTGAACTGATTTTCTTCATTTTATTTTATGATTCACATATGATTCATGAGCGTGGGGAAAAAAAATTATTTCGTACGTTCAATGAGTCATATATGCACATACGTCATATATCATATATCACAGTCATATATCATATATCAGTCTTCTAGAAATTCCGCGTTACATCACAAACAATAAATTGGTTAGAAAAAGATGCAGCGGCTGCTATGCCAAACTAAAAACTCTAGGGCAGTTGGCTCATAAAGCCAAACAAGTGCACGCAGAGTGCAAAGCTTGTAACAAAGCATTTTGTTTTGAATGTAACAATGAAAAACATAACTATTTTTTTTTAATATTTTCCGCAGTAAAACGTTTTATTTTTCCAATGTCTGTCTTATTTTATACAAATACTAAGCCTAGAAATCCATGGTTTTACTTTTCATAATATCTTTAGAGTATGTACAAACTTTTGCGAAAATTTCTTTCATTTTCTTAAAGGTTAGGGTTTTTGCCACACGTTCACGTAATTTTTGTTACTGCTTTATGTCACGCTCATAATAAAAATATATCCCGAATTCTCATCTAAATTTGAGTCACCTGCGACTCATGAACTTATTCCAAATGTTCACCATGAGTCACATGTGACTCATGGGACAGTTAAGTTGTTAAGTTTATACACCCCATTCAACAGATTTGCTGTAGCTACCAGTACTCCTGCTTGATTGAAAATTTCACAACCATCTTTGTTAAATAAAACTTTGTTTCCTTTGGATATAAGTTGACTAACAGACAGTAGATTTGTAGTCAACTTTGGCACACATAATACACCTTCTACTGTAATATCATATTCACAGTTGTGCGTCTTTGTCGTAATCTGCACATCTCCACTACATAATACAGATGCTTTTTCTTTGTTTGCCACGACAATTTCCTTGATTTTAAGATCCCGTGACACATTTGATAACCATTTTTCGTTTGCAGTAAGATGCATGCTCGCCCCTGAGTCAATATACCAATCGTTTTTGCAAAATTCACCATTTAGAAACACAGCGCTAAATGCATTACTGCTTGAACGTTCATTTTTGTTTGTATTCGACAAATTTTTGTTCGTAAATGTGCACTGGTTACGGTAATGCCCTGTTTGTTTACATTTATAGCATGTTATGACTTTTGGTTTTGACTTTGACATCTGTGCGTTGTCTTTGGTCGCAGTGTTACCAACATTCCGGTTCTTCTTGTAACTCGCGAACGCGCCACCGGAACTGAAGGCGCTAGTGCTGTCGCCGCCATTTTCACTTTCTTCCATGTCCAACAACTTGGTTTTAATGGCGTCTGCTGTCAATGGTATGCCGCAATGCTCGATCGCCATTATCATCGGGGAATATTTTTCTGTTAATCCCGCTAACAAAAGTGATGCGACCCACTCTTCATTAATGTTAAAGCCCGTACCACTCAATTTTTGACTTGTTTCGATAATTTGTGTTACATACGAAGTCATTGACGCACTATTTTCGAGACGTATGGAAATCAGACTCCTCAGTAAACTGATTCTCCTCGTGAATCCTGAGTCGTCAAATAGGTTCTTCAATTTCTTCCACAGCTCATGGGTCGTTTGCACACTTTTTATGTGCACATACAGCGACGAATCTATTGTCAGAATCAACTTGGCTCTTGTTTTCGCGTCACCTGCTGCTCCTATTTCTGCTGGTACAGTCTCAGACTTGATGCAATCAGACATTCCCTCCAGAACTAAGAAATTCTCAGCCGCGAAAGCCCACTCACTATAGTTTTCCCGCCCTTTCAATTTGGGCACACTGACAAGGTAGTTCGTCGTCATTTTCACAGTATTCACAGTCACAGCGTTAATAACAGTTTATCTCACTCTGCAATGTCTATTTCTAGTCCAAGAAACTTGCGAGAAAAAACTAGAAACTGGGCCCATAACCTATTGTAAATTAAACGCTTGAGTCACAGACACGAACTGAACTTTATTT
Source organism: Cyaniris semiargus (assembly GCA_905187585.1). Classification (NCBI taxonomy): domain Eukaryota; kingdom Metazoa; phylum Arthropoda; class Insecta; order Lepidoptera; family Lycaenidae; genus Cyaniris; species Cyaniris semiargus. The sequence goes on along the minus strand of LR994554.1, from coordinate 4,862,225 downwards.
CAAAAGTTATGTCAACTGTCAGGTATGGTACAGATTACAGACTACAGTATTACATACTTTATGACAGATGACGCTACTAGTTGTAAATGTGTGATATTGTCGATACTAAATAGACATAAAATAACATAAAAGCATTCAAACATTTTTTGTAGGGTGAATTTCAACATGTCCATATTTTTTTTTCATTTCGGTGAACTTTTTTGTTTCTATGTTTTTTTGAGTTTTTACTTTTTACCGAAGTTTCTTCTCAATTTTAATGTTTTATGACTACGAAACTAATGACATAAAAATTAAATAGTTCTCTAGCTAGCGCGTTACTTGATATACACCCTGGAGACAGACAGACGGATAGATAGCGAAGTTAAGACTTCCCGGGCCAAGGGTCACTTTTGGGAACAGATTCCTAAAAATGACAAAAAAATATGAATATGATCTGCATAACTATAATGAATATAATCTACTATTCATTAAAAACTTGTCAAGCGGGTCAAAAACGTTACCTCTACTGCAAGTAGAGTTATCGTTTTTGAACTTGTGGAGGGTATTATATATAGTTAGATTCCAGGTGATGCTGCAGCGTCAGATACAAGTGATCGTTATGGGTCTACATCTTATTTATTAAAGCTATTGCAATAAACCCAAGCACAAAAAATATTTGAACCCTTCTCATTGAGGTCATAAAATAAGCTCCATATTTTCCAGCAGTGAGCGAGCTGACGATGATGAAATTATTGTAGCTAAGAACTTTTGAATGTACTTTACCGAATTTTAAATCTACTTCGGTATAAATACTTTGGGGTTTGTATGTGTCCCTTATAATATAAAGTTCACGTGAAAGTAGCTGCGCTAAAAGAGTTACTTTTGAATTCCATGTTTCTATGGAAAATACGCCAATATCATGAATATGGTATTTCTTTATAACTATTTTATGGCATATTCATGATGTTTGCGTATTTTCCATGCATAAGTATATTATGCAATGAACTATACAGGGTGTAACAAAACTAAGTGATAATACTTTCGGGTATGTATGAGTTCCTTGTATAGAGTTCACTGTGAAAGAAGCAGCTGTGAAAGACCAATTTTTTTTTTTCATTTTTGTATGGGGAAACTCATGACGCTAGGGCGCTTGCCCATACAAAAGTAAAAAAAAGATTTGGTCTTTCAGTACTGCTACTTTCACAGTGAACTCTATGTCAGGAACACGTACACACCCCAAAGTATTATCACTTAGTTTCGTTACACCCTGTATATGGATAATACTTTATTTTGTTATACATTGTATATGTATTATATTATGAGGAAATATTTTTTTTATGTTCGTGAGTACAGAACAAACATCATGTTTAAATACCTAATACATCATTTTATTATAATACAAAATTCATTAAGATATCGTTTATCAAGTTCTGAACATGGCCTCTCTGTTAATCATTACTCTGTATGTCGAGTTTGCCACGTGATCACATTATTTCTAATAAAAATATTAAAATCGACGACGGCTTGATAAGTTATGTACCTTTCGAGCGCCATCTATTGAGCTAGTTTGCCTCAAATTCTAGAATGTCAGTGGCCTATAATCCCGCCTCCAGATTACTATAAACAAGGATCAGCGAGAAATGGAACGTTTGTCGTATTAGTGTGTTTTGAAACGTAATTTTTGTCGTAGATTTAAAGTAGCAAAATACTTTAAATCTTATATACAGACACTAGACAGGCTAAGCATTCTTTACCTTTATTTTATTTTTTTATTTCATATTGTCTCACACAGCTGCTAAACTATAATTTTAAAGAGAGATCTTCCTCAAATAATTAATTTACTTAGTTTACTTGCAAATCGCAATGTAGCTAATTGACTTTTTGAGCAAAATATTTTAATAAAAACCTAAGTTGGTAGCCCAAAGCAGTATTTAAATTGGTTATATCAAATATTGTTAGTTTTCTAAATAACATAAAATCGGACATTTCTATTATCGCTTGTGGGTCTTTGGACTCAGTAGATGGTCGTACACAGTTCATAGTAGGGATGCCACGAATAGTGAATTGGCTGAATACCGAATACCGAATATTCGGCAACGCTGTCGGCCGAAGCGCCGAATATTCGGCACGAAATACATAATTTTCGGGGGCGCGGTAGCCGGATTAAGACAAGTCGTAACCTGTTTTCCTCGTTGCGTTTTCAAACGAGTCATTTACGTCAAACGAGTTGGATTTTTATTTGAAAACAGTTCGCCTATATCGGAAGGCCGATCCTTACAAGTGGTAACCACCACTTGTAAGGATCAGAAGGAAGGAAATAGAACGTATTATTCGGCCGAATACCGAATAGCAAAAAAAGAAGCCGAATAGGCCGAATACCGAATAGTTGCCGAATATTCGTGACATCTTTATTTCATAGGCTTTGATCACAAGTTCATAGGTCATATTTTATCATATTATTACAAGTTAGTGTTTTGATGTAGGTACGTAAATTGATATATTAAGCACGTTAATTGTAATATCAAATACGTAGGTTTCTTCCTTATTTTATTTAAAAATTATGTACACATTGCATTTAATACACAATAAATAAGCTAAATCACATTGTTATGACGAAATGTGGCCTGATATACCTAACCTTTTTTGGAAGCTTAATTTAAAGTTTCCATAGCAAAAATCTTATTAAGATCACTTACAAAACATTACAACTAAAAGTTTATGAAAAGTTATCTTATTTATTATCTAAAAATTGAAAAATTCATCGTCTCCATACGTATCTTCTTTCAATGCAGTCGGCTTTAGAGCATCCAACTTAAATCCATTTTCTTGGAGCTCATTTATCTTTGGTAATTCATCTATGATCATTTCCTCCACGTTTATACTGTTTAGTTCCTGCTGAATTTTATCTTGAATAGGCCCCTCTAGAGCATTGACAATTTGATATCTCAGGAGATTCGGTAGTATGTTGATGATGAATTCGACGACATAATCCAAGGTCCCCGCTCCGTCGAAGCGGACCTGAATATTTCCAACATCGAGATCTAAGTCTCTGAACTCAGGTTTCTTTCTCGTGTCTAGTGGTTGGCCGAGCACTATTCGCCCACTGATGTATTCAACGGAGAATGATGTGCTCCCTGCTCGAGACGTGATGCCGTTCAGTGCGGATATTTCCCAGTGCGTGATGCCCTCAAGTTTTTGAGTTCCAATTTCGAAGTCAGCTACAACGGTGTTGTTGACTAACAAGAGTGTTATATTACCCACCCGATGGAACGACGATATTCCAGTCATCCAGGTATTACTGAGAGTCATTGTAAATATACTCGCTGAGGTGTTGTAGTCATTAATTTTGTACGGGTCCCAATTCATTTCTCTTACTTTCTTCCTGAGGTCCGATATCACCATGTCCAAAGGCGATATTGAATTTGGAAATTCCATGTCCCCGGAGAATTCATCCAATTTATTATTTATTTCTGTTCGGGCCTTAACGTAAGCTTCTTTTAGTACGTACGGTTTTATGGAATCGAAAAGAACACTTCCCATAGTGTTGACAGCGTTTTGTATGAGTCCTCCCAGCATTCCAGGGTTCGCTATATTCATGTCAATATTACTAAAAGCTATGTCAATGTTCATGTCTTGTGCTCGTATTTTTCCATCACGCTCTACTCCGAGATTAGCTGTTGCTGTTACTTTAATGCCTTTTATGTTAACTGTGTATGGACTGTTCACTCTACTTATCCAAGTACTTATGGTGCAGTTTCCTACTGCTTCCAGGTGATCTATCGCGAGTCCAGCAACGACCTGAAAGTTATACAGTATATTTGTTAGTAATATAAGAGGTTTAAACAATGTATTAGTTTTCTTACAGTTAAACTAAATAGTTGTAATATGTTTCCTAAATATTTTCACTACAAATTTCAGACTAGAAAAGGTAAAGCAAGCGGGCCTGATTAACCCTTAGGCTAATTAGGCTGCAGCCTGGGGCGCGAGGATCGGGGGGGGGCGCTAAAATCGTGTCTTCGCATGCACTTATCTAGCAACATTGCATCTACCCTACATATTTCAACTAGACCGAGACAAAACATTAAAACTAAATGCGCTCGAGAGTCCCTGATTCTATCAATAAATTTTGAAATTTAAAAAGCGCGCGTACAACAAACACTGACTTGTAACTTGTTACTCGAATCGGTCGGTGGTTGAGCGAGTGGGTGAGCTGGCAACAGAGTGCCTAGTGCGAGTTTTGTTTGATCCGCCTCGCAATAACGGGCGTAAATTTTAACTTCATTTTGTATGGGAAATTCGTAGTGTCCGACCGAAGCTTCGGCTTCGGCCGCCTTCGGCCAAAAAAATCCTCTACGGCGAAACCTTTGACTTCGGCCTAAAACCCGGCCGAAGCCCCGAGCAACCGTCGAAATTGAACGACCTGTTACGAAAGACTGACTGAGTGAGTCGTGAGAGAGCGACGGACCGGTCGTATATATGCAGAGGCCGCTGGGAGTCATTGTCAAACACAATAAACAAACACTAACTTCTTAATAAATAATTTTATTAGTGTTTTATTATTTATTGAGAAGTTAGTGTTTGTTTATTTTATTTATTAGTCTAGTTTTGGTCTAGTCGAGTAAAACAAAGGCTGATTGATTGGTCTAATTATTGTTATTTGTGAAATAATAAAGAAATTATAAAATAAATCACAAAATCACAAACTTTTACTACCATCTCGAAATCAACTTCTATATGAGACAGCCAATATAGAGGTAAACCTTCAATATTGAAGTTTTGAAATAATTTTAATATTAATAATAATTGGAGTTTGTAGACAATATTGAACAAAATTAATTACTGAGAGTCAAGAGATTAAGATTATAAACCTTCGCCTTCGGCTTCGGCCGAAGGTTGTGGCGATTGCCGATTAAAGGGCTTCGGCTTCGGCTTTGGCCAAAAATAGACCTTCGGTCGGACACTAGAAATTCGGAATTTAATCAGTGCAACCTAGTTCTCGCGTTTGCCGCTAGATGACTCTGTAATATCGATTGTATCGTATTCTATTCTATCGTCTAGGTTGCATTGTTTAAATTCCCATACAAAATAATCTTCACGTATAAGTACGCGCGTTCCTGTGAGGCGAATTAAACAAAACTCGCACTAGGCACTTAGCGCAGCTTGCCGCGCGCAATGAAACACATCAACGATGTGCGGGGACTCCCCGGTAGTAATGGGAATTAATGCTATTTTCAATTTATTTCATTAAAATGCTAATTTTGATGTCACAGCATGCTAAGTATTATTGCTTTGCTATTTGCTGAAAACGCGTCATCGTGAATTATCGGTTCGCATCGCACCGCTCGCGTAGAGTATTATTTCGCATCGAGTGAAAAATAGCAAGTCATTAAGGTGACGCCTTTTATAGGTAGTATAAACCATGTTAAAATTTTCACACTACTACTCTACTGAGTTACTACTTTTTAGGCTGTCCGTAACACACCTAGCGGGGGCGCGTCCTCATAATTAGCCTAGGGCAGTCAGAACTCTTGATCAGTGGCTGAAAGCAAGGATTTACAGAGTACATAAAAAGTTTTCGAAATTTTGTTCACATAAATGTGCATGATTATGTTGTTACTGTTTTATTCATACAGTACATTTAAAAAGAAAACTGAGCAGTCCTTCTATGGACTATATTATAGCGTTTGATACTGTACAAAAACACACATTATGAGTTGTTCTCCAAATTGCTAATTAGCTTCCATAAATTATCCTCTTATAATTGTCAGTATTCCATACCATAAAAATATACAACAATCTCAAGTTCCTTTACTTGTTTGCTCATCTTACAAAACACGATAAACTATTAAAAATCATCAGGCGCTCACCTTCATAGACGACACTTCAGCATTCACGTACAGTATTTTGAATTTGCTCAGCCCGTGCAGAGTGGTGTTCTTGAAGTATAACGTGGCAACTGTGATGGACTGCTGCATGTTGGGCACCATGTACGGTTCGGGTACCTCCGCTCCTGGTAACCCCTCGGGGTTCGGCTGCTTGAAGTGCTCCAGCACTTGCATTATGTACTCACTCATCTTTTGCTCGCCGTGAGCAAGTTGGGTTTGCGTCGCATCTGAAAATTACGTCCAATAGCTGTTAGGCTTAGGTTGACCGGTCTCTTTATATAATATCTGAAAATTAGGCCTATTAATTATGTTCCGGTTGACAGATCTTTTGCGTAGAATTTCAAAAATTTGTTTTATTAGGGATTGTAATTATTAGGCATACAGTACATCATCGCATTGGAATTCTATGGATAAGGCCTAAATTTAGTGGACGTACCAAGCTGAGACAAAGATAATAATTTGATTATTGTATTGTGTTAACGACATTTGTCCTCTTTAATGTCATTATGTGTATTTTGACCTTATTTAACGATTGCTTGCATAAAATCACACGTTTTTACTAAACGTATTCAATTTAAGTAGTTTGAATTGCACTAAGATTTGTGTTATTTAAATAGCATGTAATTTGAGTTCGTTTTAAATAGAACATCCACTAAGATTATTATTTATGTTGCATTTTATCAAAATAACATCAACATCTGACATTTTTCCGTGTTTCAGAGCTGCTGTCTTGACTTTATTCAGCTGAAAATCTGTTTGTTAAGTTTCCTCGATATCTGTAAATTTTTGCCAGTATAATTATTGTAACCTGTTAATTTCTAGTGAACTTATAACCTTTCTTACTTTACACTTTATATTGTGATGACTGATGATCGTGATTCGTGTGATATTGTCGTGACTCGTGACGCATCATGTTATTGACCGAACTACATTTTCATGTATGTATAATACTTGAAACACTGCACATGTGCTACATCATCACAAATTTGTGCACACTTTCACTTACTGCAGATTGTAGTAGATGACATAAGGGCGTTTCGTATATTATTTGCGAAGTGAATTCAGTGTAATGGTCGAATACTCGCTGACGATGAGGGCCAACTTGAGATGCGTCAGTCTTAAGACATACTATTCCAATACAACATATTTGTTACAAGTGTGCGCATCGTCATGTGTTTTGCTTGGTGATGGTCTGTCATAAGACAGTCTTGACTCGGCCTGATATTGACCAATAACGCGCCCATTCCGTCACTCATTGTGACGTCGACAGAAGGATGATTCCATTCTCGCGTTAAAACGAGAACGTTTTAAGGCTTGATAATTTGACTGTAGCGATATCGATTTTTCTCAGCAATGACTAAAGCTAAGAAATTAAAGTTCATTGTCAGTATTCATCATGTCTTTGTCTTTGAATTACCCATAGCATAACACGATTGGTCAACTTTTATAACACAGAATAATCAATCAAAAAGACCTCTGTAAAAAAAGGGATTCTAATTTTTCCAACAGAGGAGAGTGATTTAAGCTTCCAAAATTTGTACATAGATTGGTTCAATCATACACTTTAATTTGCACATAGCTTATATGAAATATATTTATGGTTTTTAAATTACGCGACAAAAACCATTTTGTCGCTTCCCCCTTTCCATTTCTTGTTTTCTATGAGAGCAAGCGATCTAAAACATATTATTCAAAACGATTTTTTACTTTAACGCGGCGTCACCTTAACGCGAGAATGGAATACGAGTCTTGTTACGCGCCAGCTCCAAGGAATCGGGTGCTAAAGAGCGTGCGAAACCGCTCTTGACTATGACACCACGTACTCAACTACCTCGACTATGACTACGCCGCCGGCCGCACTTTCCACAAACAATTATAAATCCTCGACTACTCCGCACTTCTGACACTCCACCTTAATTCCACGGAGCTCGCGCACTACACAATATTGATTGATTGATTGCTGACGTACCGTGGCAGTGTCCGAGCGCGAGAGTCGCGGCGAGTACTACGGCTGCCCACATCATGACTGATCGGCCGCGTCCGGCCACAGTCAGGGGTCCGCCGGTTATCGCCACTGATAATATCCTCATTACGTATTTAGGGAATCGTTTAGTAATTATTGTAATTGCTTATTGTTTGATGTTCATGAATTTGTAAGCCAAGTTGTTGCGATGTAAGTTGTAACTGTACAGTTCAGTCTCAGAATATACAGTAGTATAATTATGTTACTGCCTGAATCGAAGCATACACAGAGCATAATTTTAAAATCGCACAGCGAAATTAGAGGGGCAGTAGGTGTATATGGCAATAGTGGCAATAACCTTCAATGACTGACCAATGACCACCGTCCGATCGCGATCTACATAATATACTAATTGCGACCCTATTTATAGGAAATACTTTCTACCAATATCTGTGCGCGCACCCAAACAGCGTGTTTGCACCCCGAGTCCCGACCGCCTATTTATGTACTATCAATGAAGTTGATTCATATTTCATAGGTAGATGGCGGACCTACGTCAATTGGACAAGTTATGTCAAATCAAAGTCGTGATCAGCTGTCGGCTGGGTTTGACATAACGCGAACAAGTTATGTAGGTTCGCCATGTAGCTATGAATCAACTTCTCTGATAGTACTTTTTCATATTATTATATTTATTGATCAGATTACAGTAAAAATATATGATGCTCACCATTACAATTTTAATGTTCCTAAAATATTTGTAAATACACGACACCTAATACTTTAATTAATAAGCCTCTTTGTTCACATTTTACTCTAATTAGGAGGCCTAATTAACAAAACAAGTCGGGCTTAGCCACGTGTTTGAAAAAAAACCTTGTTTTGTTTACTCAAAAGTCAAAACACATTATATGACAAAATATAGCCCAGTCATAATAGGGGGTTGACCTCGGAAAATCGACATATCCAGTATATTACCACGTAAAAACTTGTATTTTGGCATCCTAAAACAGTTCTCAAAATTCCCATATAATTGGATGGTCGCAAGTTTTAAAATCAGGGGTCAAAAGTCACAAAAATCGATTCTTTTTACTTTTTTTTGCAAATATTTCGTTTTCTATGCGTTTTACGTTTTTTGTATAAATAGGAAAGTTGTAGAGAATAAAATAATTCTCTACATTTTTTCTATTTAACATTTTTTTATACCTTGAACTGTTTTCAAAAAACTTGCGACCATACAATAGGCATGACGAAATTTTTTTTTCTTGTTGGTAAGTGAAGGACCATTCAAAAATAGAAATATCAGTGAAAAAATGACTCTGATAGCATAAAAACTCTCCAAGATATCACAATTCAAAACTCACATAAAATAGACCTTCCCAAAACGCTCCATACAAAATGTCAGCTAACTGTGACGTCACGCCTAGCTAGTTTGTTCGATAGCTATGTTAAATATTGAGTTTATGAAAGTGGTTTCATAAGAAAAAATGTTAAAAATTGCATAACTTATCGAATGGTACACAAAAATTAAGGAATTTTATAAAAAAAATATTCGACTTGACTTAACTTGACGAAAAAACTTTGAAGGCTCAGAACAAAAAAAAATATAATAAGCTATGAAGCTGAAATTTTGGAAATACCTATTTTTCATCGCTGTCTTTATTTTATATAAAAAATCAGCTAATCTTTGACCTTGTCGTCATCCCTATTATATGTGAATTTTGAGAACTGTTTTAGGATGCCAAAATACAAGTTTTTACGTGGTAATAATATACTGGATGTCGATTTTCCGAGATTTGCAGGAGCAAATTTTTTTACTCCAGCCATTTTAGTGACTGGAGTAAAAAAATAGCTTATTTAATGCATTTTAATTATCCACTTAACGTGTTAACTTTTTGTAAATTGCAGATTATTTTTGAAAATAAAAGATTTTAACTAATCTGTTATTCTCGGATTTATTCCGTGTATTATTTTACTTAAATCAGTTTTTGAAGGGGTGAATAAGTTTCTGAAATTCAATTAAAGATCAGAGCAACAACAGTGGCGTCAAAACTTTCCAGCGCGTAGCGTGGGTTTGTTATAATTTATAAAAATTTTCTGTAATAAATTTAAATTTACTTAACACTTTTTTGTTAAAAATTTTGTAGCGTTATTTAAAAAAAATACTTCTACGACGAATCGTATTCATCGTAAATCGTATCCATTTTGGTCGCAGTGACGTACTAAGGCCTCTAAAGACCTGCTGGCAATCGTGGTTACCCATGGTGGCCTAACAAGGACCTAAAATTGTCCATCATAGGCCATGACCAGCGACATAAAGGTAAAGAAAGACAGCCAACCTTAGCCTTAAGAGCGGGCTGTCAAATTTTGCTGTGTTTTCTAATAAGTATTACGATCCCGGAAGACGATTGACTCAAATGAAATTGAGATTTATTTTATCTGATATTTGGCTAACCAAAAACACGATTCACTTATTTTGACTCGATAGTTTTATTTTTTTAAATTATGAATCTTTCTGGGCTTTTCAACAAATACCTGTTACACTTATTGACTTACTATCATTAAATAACTTGCACTACTACAATCACACACTTTATAAAATAATAGCTAAAGGAAATACTAGTATTGTATTTAATTTTTAAGTAATCATCAAAAACATTTTTAAGACTTACGACCTTTACTTTCGTGCTATAATGCGGGAACCGTTGTTACGCGATATTGTTCACTATTAGCTGCAGTATAAAGCATATTGCCCGGGAGCACAATTCATGGAATCATTGTATCACAATTGGAGGATAGCGGTGTGTGTAGGCGGGGCTAGCGTTTTCACAGTAGGCTCTTAACCTTGTGAAGACTAGTCGACATTTTAATTAAGAAATAATTTATTTACTTCATAATTATTATACCTTCGAGGATATACATCGACATGTAAAAAACTTATGAGAACCGGGGATAAACGAGCGTTAAACACATTATTGTACTTTAATAATTGTTTATTCATTAAGGTTTAACCTGTGGGTTTAACGTTGAGTCATACCCATTTTCTGAGGTTTTTTAACAGTAGTTTATCCTCTTAGGGTGGGTTGAACCAACTTACTTTAACTATAACTGTAACTTTAACTATAACTTTAACTATAACTACAGTGCAAAATGTCAAATCTTTGGTTAAGGACGCCATATTTAACGATAACCATTTAAACCGCTCATACTTATATCGAAATTTTTCGTGAAAATTTACTATGGCTCAAAGTGTTGTTATAACAAATATTTTTCCTGTCGAATTTTACGGATAATTCAATTTTTATACTCTCAATCCCATTAACTGTAGCTTTTTTGTAGACATCTGCCAAATTCTGTGGTCAAAATTAAGGTTAAAGTTAAGTTAGCCTTAACTATAACCACGCCTCTGGTGCAACCCACTCTAAATAGCGTTGTTTATTAGTTTACAGTTAGCCAATGAAAAGCGCTATTGAATAGATAAACTTCTCATCCTTGTTTTGCAAGCAGAATAATAATTGTGAAGATATCCTGGTTTGCTCGCTAGCCTATAATGTGCGATTCTAGATATTTTACTTAGGGTATAAAAACTAGGCCTTTGCATCCGTTGTGGATAATTTATACAGTATTTTTCAGAGTGAAGTAACCACTCCTCAAATACTGTAGTGCCTGGGACAAGATTTAAATGTCCGTATGGTTGCCCAAGCAAATAAGACATTCTCGCAACATAGTCGGCTTAGTCCAGAGGAAAGAACTAGTCAATACGTCTGGGACCAACTATGTGCGGGTTTCCTCACGATGTTTTCCTTCACCGTACGAGTCGAGCGTCCGTATTATGTACTTGAGATCAGAAAATGTCTCATTAGTACACGCCTCCACCCGGGATCGAACCTGCACCCTCTACGAGTGCGAACCAAAGGTCTACCCACTAGGCCACGGACGCTCATAGCAATAAAACGAGTGACTGTAAATTACAGTTTTAAGTTGAGTTTTAAGTGTCAAAATTAATTAATTTGGGTTATAGAATTACTAAGTGAGCGACAGACTGCGAGTGACGAGAAATCAACAGAACAGCAACTTACAAACATTAATTTGAGTTAGGCAAATTCTGAAAGAGGCACTGCTAAAGAGTAAGAATTAATATATTATATATTTAAATTATAATAATTTAACAGAAAGTTATGCTTATTAAAAATTGAGATTAAATAGGAATGTATAACTGTTTTAAGCGTGTATATTATAAATCATAATTTATTATTTCAAGTTATTTTTACATGAGTAATAATTTGTGTAACGAGTGTTGAGAAATATTGAATTTAAATGGTACTATAGAATGTCATATCCGGTAACAGATCTTTTGTAAGAAAAGTCAGGGGGAAATACCTACTACAAAAGTTCCTGCTTCACCACAAACTAGGGTTGTTTTCTGAATCCTGAAATTTATGGACGTTGTGGCTCCAGTGTACTAGTGCTTGACAGTGAATTTTTAATAGTGTTAAATAGTGTACAGGGTAAAAATAATGAATTGTGATAGTGTGAATTATAAAGTGTGAATCAGTGAATAAGTAAATAAAGTGTGCAGTGAGTTCGATTGTTTTATTTCACGTGTGAAGATAAAACAATTCCGAACGGCCTCTAGTTGAAATAATTCATAAGAAATAAAACATCCTCACGTGAATGAATTATAAAGCTTCCTAGTTTAGTTTTATTGTTACGGAAACGAGTCATTGGAATATTATGTTTCATATTTATAATGCCTACGAAAGCATAGTTGAGGAGGCTGATACATGTTTTTTCCATGCAAAAAACCTATAAATATCTAATGTAAATTGTAAAAAAAAAACTACCGACAGTTAAGAATCTGTTCAAACTAGTCTTCATTATATCTTTAATATAATATTAGAGTACTATTGATTGACCTTTTCTCAATTATAAGCGCATTTCGTAGTGACCAACTGTGGTTTAGATAAAATTCTGTGAATTTTGCGCACGTGACATAAATTGAGGTCAAATCATCGTCTCCTTTTCCTGACTAGTAGATTATTTGTCTAATAAGATTATACACGCTGAATTTAATACACGAGACCTTGCTGAGTGAAAAAAACTCGTAAATAGAAGCATACATTAACTTTCCTGCTTAAGACCGGGCTGCCTTTTGCTGTGATTTCTAATAAGTATTACGATCCCGGAAGACGATTGACTTAAATGAAATTGAGATTTATTTAATGATTGTATATTTATCTGATATTTGCCTAACGGAAAACACGATTCACTTATTTTGACTCGATAGTTATATTTTTCGAAATTATGAATCTTTCTGGGCTTTTCAACAAATATCTGTTAGACTTATTGAGTTACTATTATTAAATAACTTGCACTTTATAAAATAATGACTAAAGGAAATATAAGTATTGTATTTAATTTTTAAGTAATCATCAAAAACAGTTTTGGGACTTACGACCTTTACTTTAGTGCTATTATGCGGGAACCGTTGTTACGCGATATTGTTCACTATTAGCTGCAGCGCAAAGCACATTGCTCGGGGGCACGATTCATGGAATCATTATATCACGATTGGAGGATAGCGGGGTGTGTAGGCGGGGCTGTAGTGTGCTTTGATATTTTTGACAGCAGGCTCTTAAAGAAACATCTTTTGTTTCATACGTGTTGAGGCGGCGTTAAAGTGTTAACTTTATAAATTGGAATGGTCCTGCAATGAAAAAAATTGCTTTTGTTTAAAAGGATATTTATTTCTGTAAGGTCTCTAAACGGTATCGGTAAATAATAAATATTCACCCTGTTTACTTTGGTTTCTGCTTGGTTGCTGTGGCCTGTGACTATATAGTGTATAGTCACAGCTACCAATAATAATAGAGGTCGATTACACAGTTAGCCAGTCAATCAATCGGCCATTTAATCGGGTATATTATTATCCTATTATTATAAATCTTAAATAATAATAATAATAATAGTTGCGGTTTAGCATCCTTTTTCTAGCTATTATTATATATTCATATATTATATAGTCTAAATATTTGCATGCTATCTTTATAGTTGAGTGTAAGACCTGAGCAATGAACTTATGTCAACACTAGATGACCCGCGCGCGGCGCGGCTTCACTAAACATTCGGCATTTGTTAACTAAACATTCGGCCAGAATTGGCCAGTTACGTTTATCATTAAATATGGCGTAATTTTAACCATTGTGTAGTATAGTTGAACATTCAAATAATTTACTTTGTCGCGGGCCGCACAGCAAACGGCCACGGACACCGCATGCGGCCCACGGGCCGCAGTTTGACTACCACGGGCCTATAACCTTCCTTGATAAATGAGCTATCTAACACTGAAAGATTTTTTTGAATTGGACCTGTAGTTCCTGAGATTAGCGCGTTCAAGCAAACAAACAAACTCTTCAGGTTTATAATATTATTATTATAATTTTTTTTTAATTCGCTTGGCAAACTCGAGTCTCGATCTAAAAGACTACGAAGAGTACCAATAATAGGGTCATAATAGGCTTATAATCATAGGACGATGCATGGTATAATATGGTAGTGATGATGATGATGAAGATGAATGTAATTTGCATAGTAGCATATGCTTTCCGTTCTTAAAACATCGCCGAAACTCCCAAAACTTGAATCTATAAATAATAAGGAGTTCTCTCAGCACCTTCCGAACCATGGTATATATAACTCGGTGCAAAATCTTACTTGTTGGTAGCATATGCTTAGAATACTTCTCACGAAACCGAAGTCACCACATGTTTACATATAAATTTGAGGAGTTCCCTCGATTACTTATGGATCCCTTCATCAGGTCACCACTTTTGTGAATATAGTACCAAATTGGATTGATACCCTTTACACCAAAAGAAAAATTTTGAAAATCGGTTCATAAACGGCGGAGTAATCGTTGAACATAAAAAAACGAACATAACACCTCCCCCATGTATTATTCTGATGTATAAGCTATATTATTGTAAAGTTTCATTGAAATCCGTTCAGTAGTTTTTGCGTGAAAGAGTAACAAACATCCATACATCCATACATACAAACTTTCACCTTTATAATATTAGTAGGATACTGAATTTTGACATTACTTCTTTACGTAAATGTTTTCTGCGCGACAAAAAACTTTTGTCACAAGTCACAAGTCACTACTCAACATCTCTGGCGTTTGTAAAATATAGTAGGTATTAAAACAATATGAATTTAACTACGTAAATTAAAAACTCCAAGTATTAATCATTAGCTATGTCCACACTATGCAATTTCATCTTAAATTTTCGTCATCTTCTTTTTATTCAACTTTCGTTTGGCACATTCAATAATTGAATGCGTCGAAATCCACCCGCGTTGGAAAGAAGTGTCATAACTCATAGCGAGCGCTACGATTTCAACTGTCAGAGCGCATGCGTCGCGGGCATGCCTCACGTGCGCTGTTGACTGCGCTATGATGCAGTGGCGGATTTACCAATAGGCTGAGTAGGCTGGAGCCTAGGGCGGCAGATTTAGAGGGGCGGCAAATTTAGCCCAATTTTTTTTATCTTACAGAAATAAAGGCCTGGGTGTATCCTTAGGGGCGCTATGGAAAGAAGACTTAGATTTGAATTATTTTGTGGTAAAATAAGCCCTATTTTTTTTTGTTTTAATGTGTAGCGACAGTCGCTAATATCATTTTTATTATAATATTATTTTTATTTTAGAGGCACCATTAAAAAGTTACGACCTTTTAAAAGTCGTAGTCAAAAATACTTGTCGACAAAAAGAAAACTCATAATAACGTACTTATATGTCAGTGGTAATGGCTGTATGGGCAACGCTCCCTTTGCCTGTCCCGACCGGGACGAATTAACAAAAAAAAAAAAAAATGTCAGTGGTAATAACCCTATATTTTTTTCGCGCATCGTATCGAGCTCACCACAGGGATCAATTTTACCCATAAGGAAATTTTCCGTAGGTCCATACCGTTTTCGAATTAAGCGAGGTTGAAATGTCAAATGCTTAGGCGAATTTAAAAAAAAAAAAATCGATGTCTAGTCTCACACCCAATTATTATTGGCGCATTCGATTGGCACCCTAATGTTAAGTACTCACATACGGTATTACTCGACAGTTTTACTCCAAATCGAGTAAAATTTATCGTGTGGACAGTGGAAATAAATCTAATTTTCTTCGAACTTACTCGACGCGAGCCGTCGAGCTTTAGTCAAGCGTGTGAGTTTTGCGGTCCACACGATAATTTTTACACGATTTGTAGTAAAAGTTAAAACTATCAAGTAATGCTGAATGTGTGGACGAAAGCCCAAGCCATGGTTTTACTCTACGTGATTGCTCGATCGAGTAAAATCGTATGTGAGTACTTAGCATTATAGCCATCATTTTTTGTCATGTAACATTTTTTCGTGCGGGCCTCGGTTTCGGAAATAATAGTACAATGCTAGTGTAGCCAAAGGGACGCGGGATTTAGAAAATTTTCGGAGAAAAAAAAAATCACTCCAATTAACATAAACACCATCATTTTATTGGCCCATTGTGTCGAGCTTAATAGATATGTTAATATATACATAGGTATAGATAAAAGGATAAAATTTATGAATTAAGGTGAACTATTATAAAATTACATTGTTCAGATATATTTAGTTTCGATAAGTTTTTTTTTTTTTGAGGGTAGGTGCCAAACAGTGAACGCGCAATTTTGCATCCTCTTTTAAATTAATTATTCTTTTATTGAATATAAATCTAATTTTATGACAATTTACGAACCTCTTTAATTTACACATTACTGGCACTAAATTCCTTTATAATTTTCGGTAATTCACTGCTAAATTATGGAGCCTGTTAAGGAGACACTTAACTCTCTGTCTGAAGCCTTCCACAAGACTATGGATTCCTTCCAAGCTGAACTACAGAAAGCATCGGCAACATCACAGATCTCTCCAGCCCATCCAGAAGATTTTCAATCATTCAGGACATTCATATTTTCTGCCTTGAGTACCATTCAGCAGAAAATACTGTTTCTCGGGAGGGAAGCTGAGCGCCAAGAATTATATAGGCGCCGTAAGATGCTTCTTTTTCATGGAGTGCCAGAAGAGAAGACAGAAGATGTAAGTGCTAAGGCCGTTGACCTCATCAGCACCAAACTTCAGGTACCGAATTTTGATAGTTCCTGCATTAGTCAATGCCATCGGTTGGGACGTATGAGTAGTAAACCCAGGCCCGTACTAATAAAATTCTCAAATAAGGTTGTTCATGATCGGGTTTGGTTTTCCAAAATAAAGCTGAAGGGTTCTGGAGTGACACAGTCTGAGTATCTAACCAAACCTCGTCATGAAGTCTTTCTTGAAGCCAGAAAGCGGTTTGGTATTCCTAAGACATGGTCCCGTGACGGTTACATTTATGTACTTGACCACGAGGGAAACCGGCATCGAGTAGAACAACTGACTGAACTCGACAAAGTCCCCAACTTACGGCCATTCCCAATATTCAATCTATCTCTGGTTTGACATACGACCGATCGCAGCTAACATTGAATTGACATAAAATATATGTCTTTAATGTCTAATGAGAGCTATTCCTATCTCTAGTAGGGCAAAACCAGAGATAGATCAAATATTGGGAACGGCCGTTAGGCATTGCTGAACCGTCGACTTCGAGACAACTTCCATTTGACAAGACTAATGTAACTCGTGCAAGAAAGCAGAAGAAATAACGCCATATACTTATAAACCTTAGTATTAGCATACTCTTGTTTGCAACTTAAGTACATTTTTATGTTTATTTAACTACCCAAGGTATGTTTAAAACTTTTAATAACTTTTATTTTTTTAAACAAACATTCATATTTTCAGAATTAAACATACTGACATTTGACATTGACAATTGACAACAACTGATGACTGTCATATTATGACGTTTGAATTATTTTTTTATATAGTAATTACGATGGCATTGGCTTCAGAGTTGTGAATTGTGATACACGTCATATTAATTCTCTATAATACTGTTTATCATGTATTCTGATTCCTGATCAATTAACATTATTCTAAATTTATTTTGATCAGTATTAATGTGCTACATCAATTATGGCTGATTTTTTATTTAATCTTATTTTATTTTGTTTGAAATGCTTTTTTCACTTAATTAAGCTTTTTTCTGCATGGTGTTTTTAGAATTGGTGATGTTCGTGTTTAAATTATATCTTTTTATTATTATTATTTTTATGATTTTTGTTTTGTTTTCATATAAACCATTATTTTTTGTCGGTGATGGTAATGTGTACATTAGTAGATTTTTACTGCTTAGAATAGTTTTAGTTTAGTTGCTTTCTCCAGGTTTGTTTCATATTTTATATTATTATTATCATTGATTATTGATCAATGACGGAAACAAATAATATTAATCTGAATGATAGCTTTGAATCCAGTTCCGAAGAATTCCAGTCTTTATCCAGTAACGACAGTTTTCAAAGTATTCCCTCTCTTAATGAAACTCTCTCGTCCGCTTTCTCAAATCTCTCTAAAAAGTTTAACGTGGCTCATGTTAATGCTCAAAGCATTCCGGACCACTATAATGAATTTATCTCTTCCTTTTTAAATCAAAATATACACGCTATTTTAGTGTCCGAAACATGGTTTAAGTCGTGTCATCCATTCGAATCGTTCTCACTGCCGGGGTACACCTTAATTCGACACGATCGCGCTTCCAGAACCGGCGGTGGTGTTGCCATTTATCTGCAGTCCAACATACCTTATAACGTTGCTCTTACTTCTCCACAGCCTGAAAATGGACCCGAGTACTTGTTTTTCGAAGCCACTCTTGCAAATACTAAAACTCTCCTAGGTGTGTTCTACAGCCCCTCACTTCAGATTAACAATTTTGCAGAGTTAGAGAATATTACTGACAAGTTAATCCCTGTATATGACAAAGTTTTAATAATGGGCTATTTTAATACGTGCCTCATAAAAAATGACTGGCGGTCGTCACTACTTAAATCCATTGCCACTGCAGCAAATCTGCAAATTTTACCATTGTCTGCTACGCATTTCTTTCCCAACTGCGAACCTTCACTGCTTGACCTTATACTAGTTTCTTCTTCTTATGAAATTGAAAAGCATGGTCAATGCAATGCTATTGACTTCTCTTACCACGATCTGATATATGCGTCTCTTTGCATCTGCCAAGCTTAGGTCATTATCTAATACGCCAGCCCACGATGTTCCTATGTTCACCTTCAATAAAGTCACTGTAGACGATGCAAAGCGTGCGATTATGTCTATTAACTCTGATGCCGCTGGTTGTGATAGCATTGGACGAAAAATGATTATTCCAATCGTTGATTCCTTAATTTTTCCTATAACCTATATCTTTAATACCTCCATCCGTACCTGCACGTTTCCTACTATGTGGAAGGATGCAGATATTATACTAATTCCAAAAAAGTCTAACCCTTCCGGTTATACTGACTTCCGTCCTATATCCATCCTTCCCTTCCTATCCAAAGTTTTCGAGCGTTTAATTTACCTTTAACTTAACCGTTTCCTATGTATTAACAATCTCCTTAATCCCTATCAATCAGATTTTCGTTCAGGTCATAGCACAACCACGGCCTTATTAAATATCTCAGAAGACATACGCAACAATATGGATAATCATCTATTAACCATCCTAACCCTTCTTGATTTTACAAATGCTTTTGGAACAGTTGACGTTGACATACTACTTGCCACTTTAAAAATTCTAAACGTTTCTCCTTGCGTAGTGAAATGGTTCGACAGCTATCTAAAGGGCCACAGGCAGCGAATTCGCAGCGATGGTAGCTTTTCTGCATGGATTGAACTTCTTGCTGGTGTACCTCAGGAAGGCGTACTCTCTCCCTTATTATTCACTATTTTTATTAATTCCATCAGTAGCCACCTAACATCATCCTATCATCTTTATGCTGATGACCTCCAAGTATACACGCACTCTCTCATCGATAATCTGAAAGAGGCAGTTGAACGCGTCAACAAAGACCTCCTCTACTTAGTCAGCTGGTGCAAGTCATTTGGCATAAGTGTTAATCCTAGCAAGAGCCAAGCTATTATTATTGGTAGCTCAAAGCTTCGTTCCCGAATAATTTGGCAGGAACTCCCACCATTGACCTTTGATGGCACCCCGATTCCTTTTGTAGACAGCGTCAAGAATTTAGGAGTCATATTTGACGGTAACTTATCCTGGAAGCCTCACATTGATGCTCTTAGCTGTAAAGTTTTTCGGGCTTATGCATCTCTCCGTATACTTGGTAACTTTCTACCAATCTCTACAAAGATTGCTCTGGCGCACACAATATTGTTACCCATACTGGACTATGCTGATGTTTATCTTATTGATGTATCAGAAGAGTTACTAGATAAACTAGAAAGACTTCAGAACGTTTGCATCAGATTTATCTACGGCTTACGGAAATATGACCATGTTTCGGAATTCCGCAAAAAGCTTTGCTGGCTTCCTATTAGATCCCGACGTGACACTCACATTCTCTCACTCCTCTATAATATCCTGTTTGACCCTTCCACACCTTTGTATTTAAAAAATCGCTTTAACTTTCTACGCGACACCTACCAATTATCATTACGCTCTTCCAGCAATCTGACTCTTGAGATCCCCTATTTTCCAAATCCTTTACTGTTCATGCTGCAGTACTTTGGAACTCACTGCCACTGGAAATTCGTCGCGCTAATTCGATTAATATTTTTGAAAATAAGTTAAGACGTCATTTCCTAAATAAGCCTTAAATTTGTTTCTTTAATATTGTTTAAGTTAAATGTTACCTGGTTTGTACACCTACACAATCTTCCCAATCCCTAATAATAGACAATTCGATAAACAAAAGGTTAACTGGAAGAGATTGCTTATTAGCAATAAGTTCGCCTTTTGTGCATCATTATACAATATGTTGTTTATGTAAAATTGTTTTTATTTTGTATTTTTTGGTGTGCAATGAAGTGTTTTTGTATTGTATTGTATTGTATTGTATTGTATTGTATTGTCAATTGAAGACTTGGCAATACCAATATTAAGCCGTAATTTTTATGTTAAATTAATAATCAAAACACCTATAATAATTGAATTGTAAGGAAAGACTTAAATGTAAGGTAGTGTATATATAAGTATTGTCTTTTAATAATTTTATGAATATTATTATGTTAAGGTTTTGTTTAATTGTAAATATAGAATATTATCATAATATATTTTAAGCCTGGTAACACAACTTTGGAAAATGTAGGTAGAATAAATATTATTTACAGTGTAGGTAGTTCAAAATAAAATTTATATATAAAACAACTAGCGAACCTAGTACGGGCCTTATTGCTGGCCGAGAATATTCTGGTGATGTACCTATTTGTTTGTCATAAAGATTTTAGTAATTACTAATTAGTAACTTGGTAATTTTGTACAAGCCTATGCTTTATTTTTGTTACATTTGCTTGATATTATGTTTTGTTCTGTGTTATTCCCAAGTTGTATTTTATTTTGATATACTTGATGAAAATACCTTTGCTAAATATATTTTGTTGACGAATTACGTAACAATTAGTTTTACAATTTGATAATGATTATATCTACCAACCCTTACTCGTTAAGGTTGTTTCAATAAATACCTTTATAATTGTTTCCGTTTTTTTCATTTCAAATCTTGTCAAATCTTGCCACTGCTTGTTTATGACTTTGGTAATAGTTTTCATATTATTACCAAATATGTTAGATCTATATATACTCTAATCTAACAAGCTCATGAATCATACTAGTAACGGGAAAAAGCCGATGTAATGAGAGCGATAGAACACAAATCATATAGTTGCAATTTCAGAATAAAATATGCAATAATTAATATGATTGTGATCTAAACTAACGTATTGAATTTCAAAAGTCAGTAGGGGATTTTAATTTATAATTATTATGTAATTTGTATACTTACCTAATATAAGGACGGCATTATCGTTCTACGATAAAGTCCTTTTTCTTTCCTAGATTAAAAAAAAGGTCAGTAGGGGCGGCAAAAATTGAATAGCCTACTGGCGGCAAATTTGTAAATCCGCCACTGCTATGATGCATGCATGCCCATGAACAAAAAAGGCACAGTGTGGACGTAGCTAATCACATTCATAACTACCAAAACAACTTCACTCGTTTTATATTTATCCATAATATGTAAATAAACAATTTGTCAATTGACCAATTAACGCATCGGAAAAAATTTGTTCATATTTAAGCCAATCAGAATTAAATCAGAAGGGCGCTGATTGGTCCACTGCAATGTCTGTCTAAAGGTCAAACATTGCGCTTCGTTCGAGTTCCACAATTGCCCTGCTGGGAGTTGGGACTCTTGTCTTTAAAAGGTGATACCGCACTAGGCGTGGAGCGGAGCGGACTACACTGAAGCAGAGACAGGCCACAGCCCACATGCATGGCACGTCCTATAGAACTAGAGTTTCGCTTAACTCCGCAGCAGTGTACACCGTTTGCCGTTTAATCTATAGAGATATTGGATATTGCAAGTTGCAACAGTGTGAAACGGACACTCAACTATACAAAAAGTTGAAGGATTCCGCCGCAACAGAAGGGTTGTCTAAAACTTTTGCCCCCGGTAGTACTGTGTGACCCCTTTAAGAGCGTTTTAAAAATTTTACCGCAAGCGAAGGATTGTCGAAAGTTCCCGGTAGCGCTCACTTCCTCACCGCAATATCAAATTGAAGTTCATTGACTTGACACTGGTGGCGTAATTAAAATGAGACCGCGACATTTAGTTCGGGAAATATTTCGTCAAGAGCGGACGTCGACCTTTAAGGAACCTCGCTTAGGTGATTTACTTATTGCGTTCGAAATTCGAATCTCCAGCAACAGCTATTATTACACCTACCGAGTAGATTAATAAAAGATCAATCGTTGACGAATTGAAAGCGAGACCAATGTTTAATCTATAATTTTTTTACTAAATACTTAGGGGCGATTTCACCAAAGAAATTCGCGTTCCGCGTTCAATGTACACTGAACCGCTTGAAAACGTATAAACGCGATTATAACATCGAATTGCATTTCACCAACATAAACTGAACGCGTTCACAGCAAATCCGACTTTTATCTTCTGAACGCCCAAAGACCGAAGTTCAACGTCATAAAACCCGTTCAAGCCCTGTCATGGCGGAACGAAAAACATAGACAAAAGAAATGTCAAGATGACAGTTTTGACACATGCGTTTGGTTAGTTTATGTATTGTTTCTTGCTATTTTGTAGTTAAATTAACGTGAAAGGGCTTTACAATTATGAAAACATGTAAAATAATCGCGTAACGTCACGTAAACTTAGATTTCATAATCGCGATCAAAAGAAGTTTGTGAAATCCATTTGAAACAGAACGAGATTTACGTCACCGCGTGAACGCGTTCAATGAGAACTAAGTTTTATAAAACGAAGTTTTGAGTGTGCCTGGTGAAATCCCACCTTAGGGCCGAAACACATAACCGCGTTGCGGCATCGCGCCGCTGAAATCGGCAGTGGCGGCACTCAAATTCCAGCGTTATGACGTCACACTTGTTGACAATCATTCAGTTTGTTTCTGGGATTCCTAGTGTAATAAATATCAATAAGAAATATTTGTTTTACTTTACCTTATAGTCAAACCCAGCATTTCCAAAGCAGTAACGGGTTTCCTTCCTTTTACATTATTTTCCTGTATATATTTTGATAACCCGCTTAATATAAGTTTCTTCGACGATCCATGCCAGAGACGCGTTCATTCACAATAAAAAATCACGAGGAACTGGTTACCCTGCCAAAACGCTGTTTTTCGCGACGCCGCGACGCCGCAACGCAAGCTGCGGATTTCAGCGGCGCGGCGCCGCAACGCGGTTATGTGTTTCGGTCCTTAGTAGCTAGTTACGAAGTGACAATTTAGTACTTTATCTAAACTTGATCCTTAGGTACTAAAACGGCAACATAAAATATCTGGCTAATTGTTTTGTGCACTAAAGTTTTATTCAAAATTCTTTGCAACAGGAAATACGATATATTATATTATATCTATACTAATATTATAAAGAGGAAAACTTTGTTTGTTTGTTTAACCCTTCGATCGCGGATTCTTGGAAATGCTATTGTATTCTATTGTTGTCGCGACCACCGGTGCCCGTATGGGGCTTGATGAGTTAATTGTAATGAATAGGCTCAAAAACTACTGGACCGATTTTAAAAATTCTTTCACCATTCGAAAGCTACATTATCCACGAGTAACATAGGATACATTTTATTTTTGAAAAAAAAATAGGGTTCCGTAAGATTTTTGGGTTTTTCGGACACAAGGTGTAAAAATCTACCAGAAAAGTTACTTATTTTGCGTGCGCTGCCTAAACTATAAAAGATAGAACCATAAAATGTTCTAATTAATTGTAGATCTTATAAATATCTACATAAAAGTCCGCGACACACTATACCTATCTATGTCGAGTGAGGCACAACAACCATTTTTTTATTTAAAAATCTTTTTTTTTTTGACTTCATTTAAACGCATTTATTTTACTCATGCTATTAATCCTTATCAAAATAAATTATTTCATCACTAAGCACAGTTTATGTAGATAATATTTATTCTTTGAATGATTAAAATTGGACGTTTCGTTTTGAAGTTATGGCGAAATTAAAATATTACGATTTCTGCTGCACGGCCCGTTGCGAAGTGGGCGTCCGCGTCACCAAGGCGGGGGTGCGCGTGCGGGAGGGAATTTAGATCTATTAATAGTAAATGATGACTTAAATAATACTTAATTATTCACAAAATCTAATCTAAATAATATATAAAACTCAAAGGTGACTGATTGACATAGTGATCTATCAACGCACAGCCCAAACCACTGGACGGATCGGGCTGAAATTTGGCATGCAGGTAGATGTTATGATGTAGGCATCCGCTAAGAAAGGATTTTGATCAATTCTACCCCCAAGGGATAAAATAGAGGATATATACCGATCGGGCTGAGACTTTGATACCTAAATAATAATAATAATACTTTATAACGCGAGCGAAGCCGCGGGCAAAAGCTAGTATATATATATATATATATATATATATATATATATATATATATATATATATATATATATATATATATATATATATATATATATATATAGACATACCTACCTAGGTATATTCTTCTTATAAGTTATTCAGTACATATTTATAATAATATAGCCTCAACCGCCTTTACAAAATGTTTGCTACACATTTGATTTGAAAGGTTTTAGGGTAAGCTTTATGTGTATGATGTAATTAAATTGAGAGTTTGGCGGATAATAATATAACCCTACTTATGCTAAATGGGACCAATCCACACTTTTTCCAAAATCAAGTTAATAATGCAGAAGTATTCCAAAATGACCCTTCTATCGACCCTATGAAGATCACACTGATCAGACAATTTTCACAGAACAAAACATTTTCACAACAAAGTTACCAATCCACAATTATGCAAACAAGAACTAAGCTGCATGGTCACCCAATGTCTTAAAAATAGAATGGGTTTTATTTTTTAAAAAGATCCACGCAGAAGGTTCCCAGTATTATTCAGTTTTTTAATAATTATACTGCATAATATTCCATGTATACAAACATTATTTTGGAATAAATATTAGGGTGAATTTCAACAAATGGCCTTTTTTTATCATATCGGTGAACTTTTTTATTTATATATATTTTATATACTTTTCAGGTTTTATGTATTCTTTAGGACACAAAATGTTCCCAAATTTATAATATCTAAGATAAATTTGGTTACAGATAATTAAGCTTATTCACTTAATACATTCATTAGAACCAAACAACAATTTTAAAACTATTCATTACATTAAAAAAATTCAATCACCGATATTATGAAATTATTGTCCGAGAGCATATTTAATGGCGTACTTAGGTTGTTGGCGGGAATATGCAGCGCTATGACAAACGTCCGTCTTGACTGCGTGGAAGCACACACTAAGGAGTAAATTAAAATTGGGGTGGGGAGACTGTCCGACTCGTCAATTAACAGTAAGGCTTAAATTGCTTTTATCCAGCGATATGAGAAAAATTCTCAGGACAAGTACATTTGCGTCTATAAGTAACTATTATCGTTAATTATATAATAAAATATGGTATATAATAATAGATAAACTAATATTCTATGAAATAATATAAGTTATACCTTTAACTTATTCATATTTGTTAGTATATAAGCGTTTTTGTTTGTAAAAAAAGTAGAGGGACAGCACCGATTTGATAAAAATAGATCTTTGAGTTATTTATTTCTACCTTTGTAATAGTCCTAGGCATATTATATTTTTTCCACAATCCTATAGCTACCCATTGAATACTAAAACAAATAATTTACAACAATATTCCCTTTTTTTAATAGTAATTTCAACGAAGACAAAAAAAAAGCCATTTGGGAAATTCACCCATTACTATTACTAACGCTAATAAAAAAAAATCGATGGTTTTTTTTCCAAAAGAATTTTAGTGTGAGATTTTTCTTTTTGTTATCCTACTTTTGTTATGGAAATAGGTTAAAACCCACACATTCCTTAACGTATCTGCGAATTATTAAAAAAAAATCGGCCAAGTGCGAGTTGGACTAACGCACCGAGAGTTCCCTACCGTTATAGAGCCAAAATAGGCCAATATATTAGTTTTTTGTATGGAAGCCCACCTTAAATATTAATCATATTTTGTTTTTAGTATTTTTTCTATACGGGCAACAGAAATACACAATCTGTAAAAAATTCATAAGTTTATCTATACCTAGCGGTTACAGCCTGGAGATCGATGCTGGAGATAGTCAGACGGACGGACAGACAGACAGACAACGACGTCTAAATGATTATAGGGTCCCGTTTTTACCCATTGGGTACGAAACCCTAAAAATAATTCGTAAGAAATCAAATCTAGAAATATTAAAAACCATTTAAAAAATATAATGTCATAAATCACATGAATAGTGCATGAATACAATTTTTTATTGGTTAACCGTTAAACCAATTTAATAATTATTCTGATTCTACCTTTTGCACCAAAATCTAAAATATGATCTAAGCCTGAGTATACAGGGTGTAACAAAACTAAGTGATAATACTTTAGGGTGTGTATGACCATAACTAATTGTTTTTAATGCTAAAAGCCATGTTGAACATCTAACTTTTACCACATTATTGTTAAATTCATTATTTTCATTTGTTCCTTTATTAGAAGGATATTAAAGTACATTCTGTCAAGAAAGAGCAGACGCAGTACAAAATTTCTTAAACCTAATCAAATAGAAATAGTAATAATTTTTAACATATTTGTATTTGCGTATATAGAGTAAATTTTGTAGTATATTACTGTAAATAAACTTTATTCAATATCCCAAACCATTTTACAGAGTACAACATTTTAACAAAAATGTATTTTTCTCAGAACTGTCATCGTGTGGGTTGGATCTGGTTTGCATAAGTAGGTCCTAATTTATTTTATGTTCTTATATGGTTCTTATGTCAAAATCTTCATATTATTAAATGAACAGTTAATTACTTAATATTTGTCTCTGAGTACGGCAGTGAGAGAGATGAAACGAGTTAATGTTTTTATCCTCCATTACTACAGACCGAGTTGTCGTTGTCTTTCATATTACTACAGACCTACAAGAATTAGATAAGTATTGGCTGCACGATCGCTTCGTCTCTTCTGTGATCTCTTTTTTAAACGGGTATTTCTCAGTCTACTTCTATAAGTGCCTGCCCGTACTGCAAATTTTAACCGCGTGGATTTTTTTCGCACTTGTGTAACACATTGAATCTTATTAAAGTATCCGCACTGCGGTTGAAAAAATTATATGATTAAATTCGCGCGAATATAAGATCCGCGCAGTTAAAATTCGCAGTGCGGACAGTCCCTATATCTACAACGCGACAGTACGATGACGTTTTACAAATGTCAATCTAACATTTAACCAACGTCAGTTCTAGGGAACGTGAATTGTTAACCTTATTTTATACTATAAGGGCCAACCCACACGTACCACAACCACACGACAACCACAACCATACTAGAACCGCACCACGTGGTCGGGCGTATATTTCGTATTGTAAATGAACTGGACTATTCACACGTACCACATTTTGCAGTCGTTGTCGACCACTTTTGTGCACCACATCGCAACCATAAGCGAATTAGTGGCCGACCACATCGCAACCACAACGTTGCGTCGATGCAATGACAGTGCGCGCACACCGCCCGCGCTCTTCCCCCTCTCCGTTTCATTGACTTTCGTACGTAACCACATCGCAACTACTGGCGACAACGCAACCACGTCGACATTTTGTCGGTACCACAACGCAACTACAAAAAGCTGCAGCGACCCCATTCACACGTAACCACTGCTTGACGGCATTTTGTCGTTGCGACGCGCGACGTGGTGTGGCTATGGTACGTGTGGGTTGGCCCTTATAGGAAGTATTTTTACTTTACAAGTACGTAAGTTTCCTGTTATATGTATTTTAAAGTTTACAAAAACACCGCTTCCTGTGACGCGGGGGATTTCAAGTAATTAGTTATACCGAGTTAACCGTCATACCATGATCATTGACCATTGTCGAACAAACTGCTCGTCACTGTGTTTAACCGACTTTAAAAAAGGAGAAGGTCGGCTGTAGACATATTATTATCTTTTTCAAATGCTATTGGTCCAAACTGAAATTCAAATAGCAGTTGCGCTCCGGAAATGCCGGTAGAAATGAAAATGAAATAGCAGCAGCAGGCGTATATTTTCGAAGCGCAGTAGAAATAGAGGGGGACACCGGATATTACATACGCAGTACGCTCTTATATTGGTTGTTCAATGTCCACTCTTTCTAGGGGTCTTGTAACACCGATCTAGTGTCCGAGACAGTGCTCTCGGCCAATCAAATTGTCTGTTTGCACTGTCTCGCCACTCTACTCGGTAAGTGTAGCAAGGTCCTAAGATAAACCAATTTTCCATCGATTACGTATATAGATCAATTTTATTTCAAATTGGTATTATGTTATAGTTAGTAATTATGAACTCCAAAAATAGAAGAAAATTAATAGTAGTCGAATTTTATTTTTAATTAAGTTGTTGACAGAACTTTTTCATATTATAATCTGCAACCAAATGAGGCGAACGCACGTGATTTTGTCGATT
Source organism: Cyaniris semiargus (assembly GCA_905187585.1). NCBI lineage: Eukaryota > Metazoa > Arthropoda > Insecta > Lepidoptera > Lycaenidae > Cyaniris > Cyaniris semiargus. The sequence goes on along the minus strand of LR994554.1, from coordinate 4,833,182 downwards.
TATAAAATATGACTAAAATACTTTTTATAACTAAATATTAGTTACTGACTTTTGGCGTAAATCGTACCTTCGAAAATAATAAAGAATTGGGCAAGTCCGAGTCGTGTAGTCGAAGAGTTCCATACTTTTCATTAGTAACTGATGGATTATTTCTTCGATTACTTCAAAATATCATTTAATCGAATTTGTTGATTATGTGCTATAGATTGATTAACAATTAACATTTTTACTCCTCGGTTACGTGACATTTAAATTAGTAGCATCGTCGTTCCTACTAGCCTTCCTTTGTAAAACAAATCAATCTAATACGAAGTATTTACAAGCAATAATGATTATATTCATGGCATACAAGGTATTACAAAGTATGACGATTAGGATTATGTTGCTAAGTACTAAATCGTTATTACTAAGCAGATATTAAGTACTAAGTAGCGCGAACGATTAATTGGGTAATAAACTGTTTTACATCTCAAAAACGATTAACATGATAATGATTTGTTTTTGCCCTACACAATATGTTTATAGTTTCAAATGCAATCGAATAAAAAATGATAAATGGACGTTTGAATTTGATTTAATATTTATAACAAAAATAATCGTAAGTTTTTATGTGGACCAGTTATCCTTTTACAAAAAGTTAATTGCTATTTTATGCTAAGGAAGGATATTCATGACCTTGGGTGCCTCGAAGTATATGTACATAGAGCTAATATTATAACAAGCAGTTCAAAAATACATAAATTAAGAAATGTATGTATTTTTGAATGAAATGAAGATTTTGTATGAATATGATTGTGTGTTACCAGGCAATGCAGATCACATGGCTGCATGTTTAGACTAAAATTTACAGTCATCTATCTGATTTTTTAACCGACTTCCAAAAAGGAGGAGATTGAAATGTTCGTCTGTATATTTTTTTTTTGTAGGTTCAACCATAACTTCGCCGTTTGTGGACCGATTTTCATGATTCTTATGTTGTTGTATAGGGTTGAACCCGAATTTGGTACCGTGTTTACAAAAGTGGTGATCTGATGATGGGATCCATGAGGAATCGAGGGGACTCCTTGAAATTTGTATCGAAACATATATTAATTTTCCTTTTTCTGAAGCAATCGAGGTAAATGCTACTAAAAAGTAAGATTTCGCACCATACCCTGGATCTGAAGGTACCGAACAGAACTTTTGAATCCTTATAGATACAGGTTGGGGGATTTCGGCGTTGTTTAAACAACTGAAAGCATAAGCCAACACATCAATTTGATTGATCATTATCATCACAACCATAATCATACCATGGGCGTCCATGGGTCATCACATTATGACCCAATTATTGGTACTTTTCGTGATATTTTGCATCGAAGCAGATGTTTTTGATGATTATTTCGCTGTTTGTGGACCAATTTTCAAAGTTCTGTTGTATATGATATAATCTTAATTTTGTATTACAATTACGAAAGTGGTGAGCTGATGATGGGATATATGAGCAATCGAGGGAAATCCTTGAAATTTATCAAAACACTCGTAATAATATCTATGTACGCTTCACACCACGTCAGACTGGCCCCGTGCTAAGTACCTGAAGGACTTGTGTTACAGGTACCAGACAATAGAAATATATTTAATTATTTTATACTATACACATATTTAAGACTAGCTGTCCCGGCAAACGTTGTTTTGCCATTTAAAGTATTTAAATCTTACCCCCTCTTTTGTCCCCTAAAAGGGGTGGGGGGAAAAATTTTATACACCAGATATTAAGTTAGAAAAAACAGTTAATAATATGAAGTAAGTCCATTAAAGAAAAAAGTTCGATACAAAATCTGACCCCCTCTTTGCTCCCCTTAGAGTTGATTTTTATACACCAGATTTTGAGTTGGAAGAAGACAAATATATCTGCGAAAACCGTATGCAAATCGGATCAGTAGTTTTCGTGTTAAAGCAAAAGTCTTATACAAAATCTGACCCCCTCTTTCGTCCTTTTGGAGGAGTGGGGGGATTTTTTTTTATACACCAGATGTTAAGTTGGAAGAAAACAAATATATCTGCGAAAACCGCATTCAAATCGGATCAGTAGTTTTCGTGTGATAGTGGAACAAACATACAGACAGACAGACGGACAAAAAACTAACCACATTTTTGGCTTCTATAGCGATGTAGTAACACCCCCCGCTTATTATTTTTTGAATATCTTTAATGTACAGAATTTTCATTTCTACAGTTTTATTATATGTATAGATTTTTATTATATCATACACATATTTAATACACATCCATGACCCAGGAACATTGAAAACTTTTTGTTCCGTCGGCGGGATTCGAACCCGCGACCCCCGGCTTGAGCTGCCACACACTCTTAGCTATTGAGCCACAGAGGTCGTCAAAATATTATCATAGTGGTTAAAATGTTGTTTCTAGTAAGTAACTTAAACATATGTTCCAAAGGCATTGAACCTTTAAAGATAAAAGTTTGGAAATTGCAGCATCGCTTAGATAACTGCAAGCATTTACCACAATTTCGCTTACAGTAATATAATATGGATAGTTAATATTCGCAGTGGTTATCTACGCATAAAGCCTTGTCTTTTAGATAGCTAAAAAGAGTAAAATTATTATTTTTTAACAAAAAAATTGAACCCGACTTCCAAGGAAAAAACAATATTCTTAAAATGACCTAAAAAGTATGAAATAATTCTTATTCTTCATTAATACCTTTTTCAAAATTCGACTAAATCTCAACGAATTCTGTACTCAATTTTCATTCTTTTGAAGTCGGTACCGGCGAAGTTCTATGTCAAGTATCTCAGTTCTGGGCTGGTACCGACTTCAAACGAATGAAAATTGAGTACAGAATTCGTTGAGATTTAGTCGAATTTTGAAAAAGGCATTAATGAAGAATAAGAATTATTTCATACTTTTTAGGTCATTTTAAGAATATTGTTTTTTCCTTAGAACTTGGAAGTCGGGTTCAATTTTTTGTTAAAAAATAATATTTTATAATACAAGCATGTTTCACAAATCACAATTCCCGTTTGGCCTGATTCGGAAACTTACTCTGTTGTTACTGGTCAAGACTCAAGAGCCAAGTCCAGGCGCGGGGGTATTTGTAGGCTATCACCTATCTGTTTTAAATAGTAGAATTCGCCTAATCCTGAGTGGATTAGGCGAATTCTACAATTTCACAATGCGAGTCAGGTCTACTCACGTCTCACACGAGAAAGAAAAAGTTGCTCTCTTTTACGCGAACTTGTGATGTTAGTAACACGATAGCGTTGAATTCGCGTGCGAGTAAAAAAGACAAAAGTAGGTCTTTTGCATTATTTTTCGCTATCATCTGCTTCTGTCGGAAGCCGAAACCGATTAATCGGTTTTCAAGAAAGCGAAAGTTTAAAGAAGTCATAGAAATTTTGTTTTAAAGCTTGTTATGTTATATTGTGTGTACTTTGAAGGTAATAAGAATTCTATTTCACTTTACCATTAATTTTTGGAAGTAACCATTCGACTTATATTTTATACTTTTTATAGCTACAGATATGATCTTTCCCAACATATAAATTAAACTATTTTCTATGATCCATATTTCTTAAGTTTGCGTATTTAATAGCTATATAAAAATGCAAGTATATATAACATGCAGGGCTTCATAATGTTATTAAAATAACTTTTTGAAATAGTATTCAAAATATTGTAGTCTGCGATGAATATGTTACGAATTTTGTATACTGTGTTTTTCGTTATACTTGGAAATGTAACGGCAAAAATACGTGAGTACTGGTCATATAAAATATAATTACAGAAGAACCTAAGCCATAGGTATAATTAGAAAATAAGAAAATACATTTTTTTTTCGCGGTATTGCTTTTGTGAAATGTGCGGCGTGGAATACAAACTTTGTATTTGGTTTTCGCGACTACGCGAGTAGACGTTGACGATAAACGAAGCTGCTGCGAGCTGTGTGGTGCCGCTTATCCAAAACTTAGGGCGAAACCAAACGAGCGTAATTTGTGAGTTGTGAGTCGCAGAATTTCGGTTCGGCAGTATTCTGCTGCATTCAGTTTCATACAAAAGTCCTGTTTGATTCACACGAGCGTAATTTTGTGAGTCATGATTTGTATGAAAAGATATTTACGCGGCAGAAATTCTGCGACTCACAACTCACAAATTACGCTCGTTTGGCTTCGCCCTTAAGGTCACAGCACACATTTCAACTCGCAAAGGGATCGTCACCGTATCGCCTTTCGCCTCGCCGTCAACCAGGCGTCAACCTAACGTATGTACGCGTAACCAAAGCGTATCAATAGCGCCTGCACGTCAACTCGGCTACGGATACGCGACGCCTCGCTTACGGCTCGGGGAAGGGGATAGGGGCAAGGGTGGACGCAGAAACGTCAGCTTAAGTACGGAGAGACGTAAGCACGGGGACGACGAGCCATAAGCGGGGGGACGACGGTAAGCGGGTTGACTGCTAGTTGACCACGCGTCGCATCCCGGTTCGGAGCCTGTTCCGAGGCGAGGCGATTACGTTACGGTTCCGCTTGGTGTGCGTTGCAGTAGGAAGATTCATACAAACAATATTGAACGGCTCGAGGCGATACGGTGCCGATCCCTTTCCGAGTTGATATGTGTGCTGTGACCTTTATAGTTTACTAGTTGATTCCCGCAACTCCATTCCGCAGAAATTCATTTATTGCGCGAGAACCGTCAATTTTTCCGGGATAAAAAGTATCCTTTCACGGGACTCAATACCTAATTACAGCACAATCGGTTCAGCGGTTTGGTCGTGAAAAGGTAATAGACAGGCAGCTGACAGAAACACTTTTGCATTTATAATATTCGTATGGATAATATTGTGCTGCCACTGTTCCTGCACAGTCCCTGTAACCGCGGTATTTCGGTCCCGAAACGAACGGGGATTGTGAAAACGCCCGCTGCAGTACTTGCTCTAATGCAGGGGGTTCCCAAACTTAGTTTGTCTAAAGACGACTTTAAAAATAAATTATTTATAGCGCCCCCATTTTTTCAATCACTATAATATAACTTCAAATCGAACCGAGTTTGAGCAATCTCTTAACTAATATTAGATGATATTCACAAATTATACTTGAGAGTCGAGAGTACCTGCAGTCGGTATCTAAAAGACCTCCTAGCTAAATGAAATTACAAATCACCCCCACTATACATATAAAGATATTGTCAGGGCTACGCCTCCATTTTTTCTGGTTGTCTTACCGTTTTAGGCCTGCACCACCCACAAGGGGGCGTCATTGCCCTATTTGGAAAAAGCTGCTAATGTTTGATCCTTGCAGCGGACTTCGTGAAGATCTGCAAGCGAGACCAGGAGACCGTCAACGAGTGTGTGAGGAGCAGCATCGAGGAGCTGCGGCCGCACCTGCTGCGGGGCATACCGGAGATTCGAGTGCCCAGCATCGACCCCTACGTGGTGGACGAGGTAATTTCTAGTAAATTTTGTGTACATTCGGTAGATGACGAAAATTTTAATAGCTTTGCGAATAGGTTTAACAGGAAAAGTAGTATACTCACTGGAGTAACACAAAAATATAGTACCTACTAAGGCACTATATTGTATTACTCTATTGCTTGTCTTCAAAATTTCGTCAGTATACAGCATTTAAGGTGACGCCGCGTTAAAGTAAAAAACCGTGTTGGATATGTTGTAGATTGCTTGTTTTCTATGAGAGGCCGGCCCGGCCTTTCATAGAAAACAAACAATGGAACAGCAAGAAATGGAAAGGGCGGAAGCGATAAAATGGTTTTTGTCGCGTAATTTAAAAACCATAAATATATTTCATATAAGCTGTGTGCAAATTAAAGTGTATGCTTGAACCTTGAACCAATCTATGTACAAATTTTGGAAGCTTAAATCACTCTCCTCTGTTGGCAAAATTAGAATCCCTTTTTTTTACAGAGGTCTTTTTGATTATTCTGAGTTATAAAAGTTGACCAATCGTGTTATGCTATGAGTAATTCAAAGACAAATACATGATGAATACTGACAATGAATTTTAATTTCTTAGCTTAAGTCATTGCTGAGAAAAATCGATATCGCTACAGCCAAATTATCAAGGCGTCGCCATGAACTGACGGACCTGAAAACCTCTTAAAATTTTTTTCAGCTTAGACCTGTACAAGGGAATCTAAACGTGCTATTCAAGAATGTACGAGTCACCGGGGCTGGCGATTTTCAAATAAAACGACTAGAGTAAGTTTAAATATAATATATAAATATAATATATTCCATACAGAGTGTAACAAAACCAAGTGATAATAATTTTGAGTGTATGTGCCCCATAAAATAGAGTTCACTGTAAAATAGCAAACAGACGATCAAAATTGGTTCAGGCCTTGTACCATGAAACTGTTTTGAGACTCAAACAATCGGACGAGAATGCCGCGTCCTACTCTAACAAACGTGAAATGACTTTGTTAGAGCAGGACGCGGCATTCTCGTTCGATAGTTTGAATCTCAAAACGGTTTCGTAGTAGGCCTACAGGCTCGGACCACGAACATGGTGCGTAGTGTGGCGGTGGTAGCTAGTTTACATATAGCAGCGCTGAAAGTGTTACTTTATAAACAGGGCGCTTGGCGCTTGCCCATCTGTTAATAAGTCCATAAATACACATATACAGGGTGTAACGAACTAAGTGATATAATACTTTAAGGGCGTATATTTCTCCCTGCTGCTATTTTCACAGCGAACTCTATCTATATAGAGTTCGCTGTGAAAATAGCAGCGCTGAAAGAGCAATTATTCTAATCATACACACCCTAAAGTATTATCACTTAGTTTTTACACCCTGCATATTCTTTTTTAATGGATGAATATATCTACACTATACTTACTATACTAATATTATAAATGCGAAAGTGTGTCTGTCTGTTACCTCTTCACGCCCAAACCACTAAACCGTTTTTGCTGAAATTCGGTATGGAGATACCTTGGGTCCCGGGAAAGGACATAGGATACTTTTTATCCCGAAAAAAATGTACGGTTCCCGCGTGATAAGCAAATTTTGGCACAACAGAGTTGTATTCATACATCCATCGATATATTAATTCTTGTTGATGTTCTTGCAGCGTGGACATAGAGTCGCGGAGAATCAACACGACGGTCTTCGTGCCGGCTCTACATTTTGACGGGTACTACTCTGTGGACGCGCTCGTCCTTTCCGTTCCTATCAAGGGATCAGGCAAATTTGCTGCTAATTTAAGTAAGTATGTATATTTTGCGTTATGAAAAATTTTGCCCTTTGGTGTTATGGAATATGATTCAAAATTAACACATTACTAGGGATTTCGTTGCTATAAATTGTTGCTCAATTTTTTAACTATTTGTTGTCCCACGAAAATTACATTTTCTGGAACTAAAGCTTAGGTAATCTTGATCATAATCATAAAAATATAACGTATTGAGTTTAAATATATTTTTCCTATTTTACAAACCATTAAAATAACTCTCAGCTGAGTGCGAGGCGACCGCTATACTGAAGTATGAAGTGGAGGACCGCAACGGTAAAGACTACGCCAAGTACGTCTCCTGTGACCTCGTGTTGCGGGTTGGGGACTACCACATTACTATGGAAGGCATTACTGGGATTGGTAAGTATGTCTATCTAGTAAGGGAAATACGTACAAAATGACATGTATGGACAAAATGACATAGTGCCACTGACCTCCATTATACAAGTACGCTGGACCTATGATACCCACTTTTTTTTTGTGCCTATTTGAAGCGGAATCAGCGCCCCCAGTGAGAGGGAAGAGAACTAAATTTGACGTAACTTGCAAATGGCCGCTTAATCGTTATTGGTTGTCATCACTAGTATAAGTTCCAAATACTCCCACTACTGCTATCAACACCAATATGGCGACTTTCAAACGTCAGTTTTACGTCAAATTTAGTTCCTATTTCTCACATTGGGGGAGCTGATTCCGCTTCAATTCAAATAGGTCCAAAAAATAGCTGTCATTTCGAAGGGTATCATTAGTCCAGCGTACTTGTATAACGGAGGTCAGTGCATAGTGCCCTTATTTCAAAATTGGGGAGTTTTAGATACGTTTCCGCTATTGTATTACGTGACGGCAGTTATATTAACAATCCTGCCAGACTTTGATCGCCATCCTCACAGTTGCGCCGCAGTAACCAGTACAAACGTGTTTCTCGCCTTCAAAAGTTTATCCTCTTTTCTGGCGAGTTATTTGCTGTCATTTGTTATTATTTGTATTAAAATCGATGAAATATGCTAGTAGCCAGTTATTTCTATGAACTTTATTGCAATCATTAGCTATTTGATGGAATTTTGATATTTATTGGTTTTTGGTTATATTTGGACAAAATGACATACAAATAAAATGCACAAAATGACATACCATGTACAGTGTTTCTGATAGTTAACATTTATTATTTTGTTAAGACGCTGACAACTGCCAATGACCTTGATCTCGCATCACTCTCGCACCACTGTCGATTTTCATGCCAGAGAGACAGAGATGTGAAATGTTCACTCGGTAGCGTGGATACATTTTTCGTTTGTTAGAGGAAAAAATAAATATTATGGGAAATCTAGATGTCAGAACCGAAAATTAAATCTGGCAATCTTTGGATTTTTGTAAAAGGTATCAAATAAACAAATTTTTAAAGCATAGATTGTATTATTACTTTAGTTAGAACTGTTTAAAGTTCCTGAAAGATGTGACTTTGGTATTTTTTTTCATCCAGTAGGAGTACATTATTTTATTATTTAAATTAGACGAGCTTTTCCAAATATAATCAAAATTCACATATATTTTTTTTGTCGCCTTAAGTTGTTCGCCTTAAGGGGACATGCCGCGAAACTATGTAAGAAAAACTAATCGGCAGTCTTGAAGCCAAGATTCCATGAGTATGGCCATAGTATGGCAATTGCAGCATGGTCCATGGAAGAAAAAAAATGGGATGGGAATTGGCAGCAAAAACATTTAGTTTCTCAGGCGACGCTTAGAAGACATGCACTCAATATTATGAACAAAACCTTGAATTCTAACTCTAAAGGATTAGGAAGAATCTCAAACGATTAAATTATTGTGAACTTTGTTCTTAAAAATGTGTATGTCATTTTGTCCATACTATAAGGACAAAATGGTTTTTGTGATTAGTTATTTTGTGATTTTTGTGATTAGTCAAAACGCCTCTGTGATCCAGTGGTTTAGAGCAAGGCTGCTCAACCTTTTTTACAGTGGGGCCAAACGGTGGATTCCGACATTTATAACGGGCTATTAACTTAGGCTTAATAAAATATAATACCAATCAAACTTCAAAGGGTTATATAAGCATAAATTTATTTTTAGATATTAATGAGATTTTTGCAGTTGTATGTCTTTTAACAATTTATTTATGTCGGGTGATAAATCTGATGTTGACAGTAGCAGAGAATATATTCAAAACTTCCTTGTGCGGGCCATTTAAAATTCTTTCGCGGGCCATAATGTGGCCCGCGGGCCTGGGGTTGAGCAGCCTTGGTTTAGAGCGTGGTTCTTGACTCCGAGGACTTGGGTTCGATTCCCGCGTTGGAAACATGTTATTTTCAAGTTTAGTTAGAACAATGTAGGCTGATCACCTGATTGTCTGACAAGTAAGATGATCCATGCGTCGGATGGGAATGAAAAAAGTCGGTCTTGCGCCTGATCTCTCGCCAGTCGTGTCGGTCTTCCGTCCCACTGGGTGATGAGAGTAAAGGAATAGAGAGTGCTCTTGTATACTGCGCACATACTTGGGCACTATAAAATTACTCCTGCGTACCTGGCTTGGTTTCAATGAAATCGGCCACCGTCACCGTAACCGGTGTGGGTCGAGTTATTATTTTAGTCATGGATTAAGTTAGATTCGCTTAACTGTTCTGTACCAGACAAAAAGTTGAAATTTGACAGTCTCGTTTCATTTGCACTGTCAGATTAGTACGGCGATTTAACGCGTCGTCACATGTGATTAGTATAATTTGCCCCGCGTTCCACTTGACGTTAAATACTATCAAAACGCTCAAAATAGGAGGCGTTTTGAGCGTTTCGATCGTTTTTAACGTCAAGTGGAACGCGGGGCTCATTAGTCATTTTACAGTGGAAAGGCTTGGGCACAAATGGCATAACTGGATTCATCCAAAATTCAAAGAATCATTTTGGAAATTATATTCACTTACATCTGTTACCTTGCTATACGTTTAGCTAATTTTTTGCTGCTCATTCTTCTCCACAGACCTCTCGGAGAGGATGATCAATGAGAACAAGCGGGAGATGCTGCACTTCGTCCTCCCCTATCTCCAGGGCACGATCGGTCAAGCGATCGTTCTAGAAGCAGCCAATAAAATCTCATCCACCGCCACCTATGATGAATTTTTCCCAGCACTCTAGTATTATTACACTATAGTGAAAACCACGATGTAGTACCTATATATAGGGCGTAAAAAAACTAAGTGACAATACTGTAGGATGTGTATGTGTCCCTTATATAGTTCACTGTGAGAGTAGCAGCGCTGAAACAGTAACATTATTTTATTTTTGTATGTGTAAATTCATGGCCCTGGGGCGCTTACCCATTATACAGATCCCAAAAAATTGCTCTTGAAAGAGAGGCAACACAATATTATCACTTAGTTTTGTTACACACTGTATAGGTGTGTATAATGTGTGTTAAGGCCCTTCCCCTACGGAGATTCCGTAATTTACCGTATTTAGAGCCTTATAAACTCATAATTTGAAAGCTACAAAGTTATAATAAAAATACAGCAATCATCTTCAGTCTATCAACATTCCTTTCCCCGTTTTCAAATTTTCTATTTTTGTTTATTATACTCATGATATTAGCGCCCAAAGTAATACCAATTTATTAAAATTGAAGCATACTTTCAGCATCTCCCTAGTATTTACAAATTACGTTTATTTGAAACACACGACAATAAATAGACAATTTCATTAACTACATATTCCCCGTTTTAAATTAGATCAATTTTGAACTAAGATAAGTAAAAAAAAACCGGCCAAGTGCGAGTCGGACTCGCGCACCGAGGGTTCCGTACAAACCTGCAAGGTTTACAAAGTTTGATTTTGTTATAGCTTAAAGGTATTATAGACCTGAGTATTTGGTATGAATTTCAATTTAATACCTCTACGCGTTTATGAGGAAATGGGTAGTAAGTTTAAAATTATTAAAAAAAAAAATATTATGTGATGTAACTAAAAATTTATGGTTTTCGTAATTTTTCCTTTATCTATGCTATAAGACGTTGCTTCGTACCAAATTTCAAGATTCTGAGTTCACGGGAAGCACCCTGTAGGTTTTGATTCCCTTGCAAGTGTCGAAAATTTGCGGCATAAACGGCTGTATCTTTTGATTGCGTTGGCTTAGAAGTTTGATTTTTTCACAGCTTCAAGGGACAGTAGACCTGAGTAATTGATATAAATTTCAGCTTCATACCTCCACGCGTTCCTGAGAAAAAGGGTCTTGACAGACGGACGGACAGACGGACAACAAAGTGATCCTATAAGGGTTCCGTTTTTTCCTTTTGAGGTACGGAACCCTAAAAAAGGATTTTTGTGCGATCTCGGCAACGCGTCAAATGTATGATCAAGGTCGTTTGATCGGGGGATGGCCTTAATATGAAGTCTTGCCTCGTCTTATGGTTTTGGATTGCTATTTTATTGCTATAACAACAGACTGTGTATACAGTTTTTCACAAATAAATCATACTTTGTTATTGTAATTGTATTGTAATAAATGATACTTTTGTCTAATTATATTTTTTTAATTACGTGGTATAAAAATGTTTTTTAAAACATATAAATTCGATTTAACTTTATATTAAACATTTTTGAAGTGTACACTCTTATGTTCCTTTAGTTTAAAAATAATTTACGTACATTTACGTACAATGTTTTGTCATTGTTTTGAATTTATTGAAGAATCTTTGATGAAACATATTTTAATTAAGCATGATTTATGACGAATTAAACAATACTTCCCACAAATAAACGTATAAAGACACGGAAAAAATATTTTTTTTACAATTGATAGCCATCTATTTAAATATATCACCTTGAAGATTAAATTAAATAGTAATTGGTATATAATGTGTGGAGTCTCAAACAATGTATTAGTGTTATAGTTGTGAATACAAAACAAATTAGGTAGACAACAACTCAACAATCAGCTTTGCGATGTTAAAAATGAAATTTTTGTGTTTCGCTGCACTGGTGATGGTAGGAGAGATCGCTGCAACCAAACTGCGTAAGTACACATACATTATTTTGGTGAAATAGTTATATGTAATTGATTACAAGTGCTGTAATCTTGTCACAAAATCTTGCTGTTGACTTTAGACAGTTAATATATACCATTATTTTTCTTCTGTCATTGGCTTCTTTTACTGCCTAATATATTGAAAGAAAAGTGTAGTTAGTTATTGAACTAATTACGTGAACCATGTAATTAAGTCTATTGATTGATAATTTCTTCTCTTCTCTTTACACTTACGACGGCAATCCGAGACGTTAAATAATTACTTAACAATTTAATAAGGATTTTGTCATAAGGTCTACACATTTTAAAGGTAACTTCTGCATTTAATCAAAGTCAAGTTATTATTCAATGTATCTTAGTGCGGCTACTTGGCACTATTTAAACTTTATTTCCATTACAGCTGATTATATTAAAATATGCAAGCGAGACCAGAATAGCATCAACGACTGTGTGAGGAACAGCATCAAGTACATAAGACCCTACCTGCCCAAAGGTATACCTGAGATCAACCTGCCTAGCCTGGATCCCTTCAACTTCGAAGAGGTAATGTTGGGGGAAAAGGAGAGAAGTAACACCAGTGTAGTAGAAAAAAATTGACTGTTCTAAGAGAAAAAATTGATTTTAATTTTTTAATATCGATACCGGAAATTTCAATATTTCAATTGTCGTAAAGGACATGGTGAAAATGAGTTATACTCATTTTCGCCAAAATTGTTTTACGACAATTGAAATTTCCGGTATTGATATGCAATAAATATAATGCTTTTTTATATTAACCAGGTTTGATAAATTTTAATAAAATATTTTATTATCATAGTTCAAATAAGATGCCAATTCTTTTAGCCTTCTTCTTTAGTTTACAAGCTGACGTAATCGTAAGTGTTTGTTACTTAAATTAAGAATTATTTTTTACAATATTTTTATATTTTCTTAGTTGAAACCAGCAGATAGTGAGCTGGGTGATCTGAAAACTGCATTCAACAACGTCCAAGTAGTGGGCCTCAGCGATTTTGAAGTAAAAAATCTTAAGTAAGTAGTATAAACTGAATTTATTTATTTTAGTATTAACTAATTCAGTTTGAGACTAATATCTGCAGAAGGCTTGTTGAATAATAGACAAAGCCCAATGAATATAATTATAATATTATTATTTCCTTTTTTTTTCTGACGGTATAGCGGAATCTTACGTCATTAGTCAATTTACAAAATCCATACTAATATTATAAATGCGAAAGTGTTTTTGTCTGTCTGTTACCTCTTCACGAACAAACTGCTAATCCAATTTTGATGTTTAATATAAAAGAAAAGAATATAGGATACTTCTAATCCCTTAAAAATGTACGGTTCCCGCGCGATATCGAATTTTGTCGTAACAGAGCTGCGGGCGTTATCTAGTTAAACATAAGCTAACTTTTTTCAGTGTGGACTTAGAAAATAAGGTAATCGAGATTTCCCTGAAGATGCCGGTAGTCCGTATCAACGGCCACTACTACATTAACCTGCAGATACTCGCTTTTCCCATCAAGGGAGAAGGTCCATTCTCCGCTAATTTGAGTAAGTGTCACTTACGTGTTTTTTTATTGTAATTATACAAATATACGAATACACTTACATCCTAATACAAATATACACTGGGTAATTGTGTATACGTGATAGTTATAAAATTGGACCCTTGTCGCATACGTTGAAAAAGTCCCTTAACAGACACTAACTAAAAATTGTGTTACGTGGTGTTACTGTAACGTCACATACGAGTACATAGTCTGGATTTTAAGTATTTAATCAATAATCATTGACATTATTGAATAGAAAATATATTCTATATAATATGAGAAAGTCTAAAAGATAAAATAATTATTCTAATTCGTTATTTACCAACAATCATAGAATTATAACCTTAGTATTGACATCGTTGCCAACAATGAAGATAATTTAGTTTGATCACCGTCACTAAAAAACTCTTATTTTGCAGCTGACATCAACGTGAACGCTGTTCTGAAGTACGAGATAGACAGCCGCGACGGCAAGGACTATATGAAGTTCACCTCGTGCAAGCTTGCTGTCAACCTGGACGACTATCACATCCATTTGGAAGGACTGTTGGAGGATGCGCTGGGTAATTACCCGTTTTTACCTTATGCCAGATTGGATCTGATTGACAATGCATGATTACTGAAATTTTTTCATGCTAGAGGCAGCGCCAGCAAAGACAGTAAACAAAAGATTTCGTTCGATGTTTAACAACGTCTCTGTCAATATTGTGATATGACGTGTACAACATGTCGGATTTTGGTCGGATTATATTTATAATTTACACATACAGTAAACTAGTAGCGCCCTCTGCTCCGACCTTTGCATAACATTTCCTATTAATGCGTCGTAAGTTCCAAATTCGAGTCAAACGGAGAATTTTGAGTCACTCCGCTCGACATCATGATAAATATCATTCATTAATTCCGGATTGAAGTGTGGAAACTGCCAGATTTAATAAAGAGTAAATAGATGTCTTCTCTTTGGCCTTATCCTACACGGCATTTGATGTCTTATTTATCAACTTTCCTAAACATTTATCCTTTCTAAACAGGAGAAGCCGGCAAGAGTATAGTCCATGAGAACAAGAAGGAGCTGCTACGCATCATTCTGCCCTACCTCGAGAGTACTATCAGCAACTCCATCGTGCTGGACGCCGCCAACAGCATCGCGTCTGCTGCCACTTACGACGAACTGCTGCCTGCACCTTAAACAGAAATCAATAAATACTCAATACAAAAACAACGCCTTAAACATTGCTCTCATGGAGAAAACCACAGACATAGATCAAGATAGATATCGCATGTGTATGTACTTCGCGTGCCATAGGGTATCGCGTTCCCAAACGACGAGCAATGCTCGTCTTTCGAAAGTCTTTTCTTTAGTCTGCTATCGGAATCGGACGTCAATCGGAATTTTAAAAATCCCTAAATGACTTAAAGTGCCGTATTGAGCTGTAGAAATTCAAATAGAAACGTTGGCCTTGATAATGGACACGTTTCTTATCATCGGTACGTCACAGTAGGTAGTAAAAAAGTGGCACGCTCGTTTTCATACAAATGGAGCGACATGCGGTATCTATCTTGATCTATGTCTGTGGAGAAAACCAAGAATGTCTTATTAATGTTCTTGGTAATATATTACCAGTCACCACTGAGATATAAAGTAGTAATCACCTATGATGAAATGCTGCCTGCATCTTAATCATAAAATATAGTTTTTATGCCAGCATTGCTCGCATTTAGAAATAATAAGTCTAGTCTAATGACACGTGCAGAAGAAGACAAATCTGATGTACCATCTAAGAAATTGGTTTATAGGCAGTTGACGGACCTACGACATTTGGTCAGGGGCCGTACCACGAAACCGTTTTGAAACTCAAACGAACGAATCGGAATGCCGCGTCCTATTCTAACAACGTCATTTCACGTTTGTAAGAGTAGAACGCGGCATTCTCATTCGATTGTTTGAGTCTCAAAACGGTTTCGTAGTAGGCCTCCAGATTATGTCAATGCAGTTTTTTGGACCTGCGCGGCAGGCGACCGGCGCAAAATCTATTCCCACACACATTCCGGTCTACCTGCGCAAGCATACCTGCACAGGTGGACCCCTCCGGTAGACCGTAGCGTGTATGGCTTACATTAGTCGGGAACTATATCGGCTTATAAACAAAACGCGATCAAATTACATAGGTCTGCCATCTGCCTATGATTCAACTTCTTTGATAGCCCTTACTACTTTCCAGTGCCGGATTTATATTTTTTATGAGTGTAGGCCACTTTATTTCCGCCACCCCAATCCCATGAATGAAATCTGCCGCTTCCCTGGGACGCTGCCGTCCCTCTAGGATGATGCCGTCCCCTTGCCTTTTTATAAATCCAGGGATGCTACTTTCGATGTATAATTTACAATAAATAATAAGGTTCAGCGAATATGTCAGCGACTATACAGCTGTATACGTATGGTATAGGAGGAAAACAAAACATATTCGAAAAAAAAGTTTGGGTTCCGTAGCCAAATGGCAAAAAACGGAACCCTCATAGATTCGTCAGGTCTGTCTGTCTGTCTGTCTGTCTGTCCGTCCGTATGTCACAGCCACTTTTCTCCGAAACAATAAGAGCTATAACTATTGAAACTTGGTAAGTAGATGTAGTCTCTGAACCGCATTAAGATTTTGATTCAAAAATGGAAAAATTATTAAAAATTTTAGGGGTCCCCATAGGTTAGGGTTGCCAACCGTCCTGTTTTCCCAGGACATGTCCTAGTTTTTGTAGTGTCCTGGGACGTCCTGAGTAGTTTTTAAGCAACGTCCTGGGTTGTCCTGGATTTTTTAATTTTAAAATTCACGCGCCTCTTCTCAAATTTTACGCTACTCGCAAGTAATTGTGTTGCCGCGCTGCCATGCTGTTTCAAAACAAAGGCGCAACGTGCCACTTGATGATATCCTTTATTTAGGGTCTTTTTAGGGTGAAGCCAAACCAGCGTAATAATTTGTGAGTTGTGACTTGTGAGTCGCAGATTTTCGGCTGGCAGAAATTCTGCTGCATTCAGTTTCATACAAGAGTCCTGTTTGATTCACACGAGGAGCGTAATTTTGTGAGTCATGATTTGTATGAAAAGATATTTACGCGACAGAAATTCTGCGAGTTGCGACTCACAAGTCACAACTGACAAATTATTATGCTCGTTTGGCTTCACCCTTACTAGAGATCTCCCAATGGTCGATTTTCAACCTCAAAAAAAAAAAAAAAAAAATTATAAGTTTCAAACTTCAACGCTTTTCTAAAATATTGACTTTATTATTTTTTTCAGGCGTCCTGTTTTTAAACTGAATTGTCCTGGTTTTCCAACTTCAAATCCTGGTTTTTTAAATTTGAGCTTGGCAACCCTACCATAGGTACAACTGAAAAAAAAAACTTTTTTTCATCTCACCTATGCGTGTGGGGTATCTATGGATAGGTCTTCAAAAATCATGTTGAGGTTTCTAATATTATCATTTTTTTCTAATCTGAATAGTTTGCGAGAGAGACTCTTCCAAAGTGGTAAAATGTGTGCCCCCTCCCCCTCTAACTTCTAAAGTAATGATCGGATTATGATTATGATAAGTCTAAAAAAATATATGATGTACAATACTATAAAAAACTACCAACGGAAATTGGTTTGAACGAGATCTAGCAAGTACTTTTTTTTAGCTTGCGTCGGTTTTGTGAATTGTGGAGCGTCTGGCGCAGCAGAACAAACAATGCAATAATTATATTATATTCGATTGTTAACACAGAAATTAATAGATAGGCATTAAGCAGATGTACCTTCGTAATTTGGTCGGATTATGTTAAGCCCAGACAGCAGATCATGACCATCATTATTGTTATAAGCCGATCAAATTAAGTAGCACCGCCATCTTTTTATGAATTAATTTCTCTGTTTAGTATAATATAATATTATTATTACTTTGGTCCTGTACTATATTAACCTATCAAGCCCCATAAGATCACCGGTGATCGCGACAACAATAGATTAACAATAGATTTCCAAGAATCGACGATCGAAGGATTTTTGATTTACCACATAAAGAGGGCGAATAAAGCCAGAAAGATAGGTACCATTTTCCATGTTTACGATTATATTATTGTAAGCGAGGTAGTGGTAGATACTTACAGTTATCAAAGCGATCATCAAATTTCGAAACTTATATCTTAAAAGGCTCTATGTATCTTATATTGCCTATGGAATAAGGGTACACCTTCGTATAGAATTCCACTTATTGGTAAAATATTATGCTTGAGTTATTTGAAATACCATCACAATCACTGTGTTCCATTAAATTTCTTACCCTCGATCGATTGATATCGATCATGGATATGAAATTTATTATTATGAGTATGACCTTCGGAAACATGGTACCAAAGTCGGATTAAGTACATCCTTTTCAACAACAATATAATTTTCAAAATCATACAAGAAACGGCGTAATAATAATAATAATCAAAGTCGTCCGTTTTGATATAAAAGACCATGAGCAGTACCAATACTAGGGTCATAATGTTATGGTGCGTGGCATTATTATGGTGATGATGATGATGGTTGATGAAATTGATGTATTGGCATTTGCTTTTAGTTGTTTAAATAACGCCGAAATCCCCGAACATCTTTCTATAAGGATTCGAGAGTTCTGTACAGCACCTTCGGAACCAGGATATACATTGGTACAAAATTTTACTTTTTGGTAGCATATACTTGAAATGAATTTACCAATAATTGGAATTAAAAATTTGAAACGTATATAATTTTTTTCATAAACTCAGATTCTTACAAAAAAAGGTGTTATACGTTTGCAACCATGTTATAATATTTCAGTGCTACATGCGGTTCTCACACAAGTTATCTTTCAAAGTAAAGTTAGCGTATTTTTGTATATTTCAATATGTTTCAAACTAAAGTTAGTGTCTTCCTAGCTGTATTCCTCTCTGGGGAGTAAGCTTCGGCAGCTTTGCGTGAGTATTTTAAAAGTTTCTTATGTCACAGAATATATATTTGCTTATGTTAAGGAAAATATATTGAGTTTTTGCATTCGCTGCGTCATACCACAAAAAGGAAAAAATGGAATAATATATTTTATGGCTATAATTAACTATAGTATTAA
Source organism: Cyaniris semiargus (assembly GCA_905187585.1). NCBI lineage: Eukaryota > Metazoa > Arthropoda > Insecta > Lepidoptera > Lycaenidae > Cyaniris > Cyaniris semiargus. The sequence continues at coordinate 4,814,225 of LR994554.1, read as the reverse complement.
TAGCATTTGTAAACATAGGTATTGTAAACATATGTATAATGTAATATGCTATAGTAGCGCCGCGCCGTCTGCTTCGACATAGTATATGGAGGGGAAGTAAGTTATCTTCATACAAACGCACCGCGCGCGGCTTGTATGTGTGCGCCATAGTATCTATGCGTCGCCGCACGCACACTTAACAAAATCTCAGCCCGTTTCCGACTGCGCCAGTCGGGACCCGGGGCTAACCACGGGGCTACACATGACTGGAGAGTCGGGACCGCGACGCGACGTTGCCGCTATTCATGCGGTTGCGAACGAAGCGCGGACAGCCGCGCCCACACCACCCCGCCGCGCCGCGCCGCGCCGCCGGCCGGTTTATTTTATCATTTTTTTTAGGGTTCCGTACCCAAAGGGTAAAAACGGGACCCTATTCATGATACTTCGATGTCTGTCTGTCCGTCTGTCTGTCTCCAGGCTGTATCTCAGAAATCGCTATAGCTAGAGTTCTGAAATTTTCACAGATTGTGTATTTCCGTTGCCGCTATAACAAAAAATACTAACATCAAAATAAATTAATATTTAAGGGGGCTCCCATACAATAAATTTTAATGTTTTTGGGGGCTTCCATACAAAAAACACAATTTTTTGCATACTTTCTCTCTATAACGGAACGGAAGCCTTCGTGAGCGAGCCTGACTCGCACTTGGCCGATTTTTTTATATAAAAAATGCTGCTCTGTATCTTAAATACTTTTCTATATTTGATAGGAAAACCATTGTTGAACTTTATTGACGACGTGTTATATTGCTAAAATTGATAACCCTAAGACTAGGCAATTATATTGCGGATTGGGCCGGAGTTATCCTACTTCCCCTCCTTTTACTATGGCTCCGACCTTTGCGTAAGGGAAGTTAGGGGAATAGTTGTTAATAGGGAATACCCTATTAACAACTATAACGTCATTATATTACATTTGTTCGAGGCAATAATATAGATTATTCTGTGTTAGTGCAACCATGATCTCAGTAAAAAAAAGGTTCTTAACACATGCAATTCCTTAGAAAAACGACATAGTATTATGTTAGAGGGATAGTGGTTTTGAGCAATCTGCAGGTAGTTTGAGAGCATGCTTTACAACTATTATATAGTCAAGTAGCTTGTGGGGTAAATGTAAACCATTAAATATATGATATTATAGAACCTAAAATGCTACTTGGGTGGTTTTAAAGTACTTTGTATTTTTAGCGACTTATTTAAAAGTGTGTAAGCGGGACCAGGACACGATCAATGAGTGCGTCCTGAACAGCATAGAGGAGCTGCATCCGAACTTGCTGAAGGGCATCCCAGAACTAAACGTGCACAGCATCGAGCCCTTTACATTAAAAGAGGTAAGATAATAAGGAACGGGACTCCCCTTTCCTTCTTCCTTTCTTTTGTTCATACTTCCTTTCCCCTAATAGAGATGGTAGAAGGAAATGATTTATGTATGTCAAGGATAATGTTTAAGTAACCTAGTTGCATGATGGATAACCATGATTGCGAATATAAACAATCAGCGTTTGTTATAGTCAATCATAGACGAATATGCCCCACTTAACGTTCACAATCGTTTGCGGTCATCAAAGTTTTTCGTAGCTGCATTGTAGAGGGGTCTAATAAGTTCAATGTCTAATTAGTAATTATTATTATAACCCAAGTTTTCACTTTGATATCAACCCTATCGATACTAGACTTTTCAGTAAAGCCGCCATTCCACCGCGGCGCACGCTGCGGGGCTAAAATGGTTGCATAGCAATTCCTCTCAATCAATTCACAAAATGAATTGTCAAAACTGTCAGTCACGAATATCAAATTAGTACGAATTTAGACCAATTGAATTGGTCTAAATTTGACATTCGTGCGTTTGACAGTTTTGACAATTCATTTTGTGAATTGATTGAGAGGAATTGCTATGCGATCATTTTAGCCCCGCTGTGCACGTCCACGCGGCGCACAGATTTATTAGTTTGACTACGTGGGTCAACGTTTCCACTGCAGCACACGCTATGCACACGGCCACGACTATGTACAAATGTAGAGCATCACAGTTTTGAATACTATGTACACGCTTACGTGTATCCCGTGCATGCGTAGCGTGGCCAGCGTTGAGCTACGTGTGCACCGTATTCGAGCAAGCTACGTGTGTCAATTCGTGCGTAGCGTGTCCGTGGGTTGCAGTGGACACAGTCACATATATTTTCTTACAAAGCGAAGCTTGACGCACGTGCGTAGTCTCTCCGTGCGCTGCGGTGGATTGGCGGCTTTAAGCTTGTTTAATTATTGATGTATTTATTTATTTGATACTAGTTGACGCCCGCAACTCCGTTGACAGGAATTAGGGGCCGACACACATAACCGCGTTGCGGCATCGCGCCGCTGAAATCGACAGTGGCGCCACTGCCGATTTTAGCTCAAATTCCAGCGTTATGAGGTCACACTTGTTGACAATGATTCAGTTTGTTTCTGGGATTCCTAGTGTAATAAATATCAATAAAAAAAAATTGTTTTACTTTACCTTATACCCAGCATTTCCAAAGCAGTAACGGGTTTCCTTCCTTTTACAATATTTTCCTGTATATATTTTGATAACCCGCTTAATAGCTCTTCAAATGATGATATACTCATTCTAAAGTAGGCGTTTTTTCTTCTACTTTATCTTTAATGCTTTGTATTTTCGAGAAAAGTACTCGCCATCGGGATTCATAGCCTTATTAAATGGATGTATCCAGAATCTTCTGTGTCGTATATTTAAAACCGACTAATGACTTCTTAATAAAAAATAAGCAATAAGTTTCTTTCGACGATCAATTCCAAAGACACGTCCATTCACAGTAAAAAATCACGAGGAACGCGACGAAAGTCGCCACGCCGCAACGCAAACTGCCAGCGGCGCGGCGCCGCAACGCGGTTATGGGCATTTCTTCGGAGGCTAAATTTTTGACGGCAACGGACTTTTTTCTGTAACCAGGCAAAAGCAAACAATAAAAATATTTTTTTTAAATACTTGAGCTCAGTGTCTACCTAGAAACAACTGTCTTTTTTTAATAATTGTAGTTTCAGTATAGGAAAAAAAATCTTAAAGTCCGTTCTTCTCATTACCATGGAGCGTCCTTTTGCAATTTTCTTCAACAAAAACGTCTATAATTCATTTCCTGTTTGACAAATCAATGCAAAATAAAATTATAACGAAATTACATTAGTTTACCTGTTATAAAAAATAAATACAGTAGGCATGGCTACATTACAGTACTTATAAATAAATAAGAAAAGTGTCCAACGTAAAGTTATAATTCCGGTGGCCCAAGTTGCGATCAATCATAACTTTTCTGGTAAAAACAATGGGAGTGTATCTTACCGCATGCAGGCAAGCCAGTCATATGAGAAAGAAGCTATCATGCGAATGTGCGGCTAATTGATTTCTATCCAGGTGTTTGGAAGGTAAATATATCATTACCCTATGTTTGGTTCGCGTAGTTTATCATTTATGTGTCTACTATATCGAGCTTATTTTATTATTTCAAAACTTTAATCTGCGTGTCAACTGATGCTCTTGGGTTACATATTTATGTTATGAAATATCAAAACTGATGCTTGTAAGAATTATGAGCTATGCATAATTATAGGCATAATTTTCATTTCCGTGGGTCTCATTACCCTGGTCAAAAGACCAGGGTAATGATAATATATATTAATTTTGTCCTGAAATATGCACTTTTATGTGCGATTTACGAGTTCTGTAGAGTAACTACGACTATTGAATATCCTTGCATAAAGTTTTTTTAATTCTTAAGACTCTTTTAAATTTCCTTATAAAAACTTGTTTGTAACTTATGATTACAGACATTAGAATAACGTAAAAACGATGTCACAAATTACTGAAGAGAAAAAAATAAAATAAAAAAAGAATAGAAAAAACTAAGCAAGATCAGGAAAAGCATGCAGTGTATATAATATGGCTAACGGAAAAATAAAATATATGTATTCTGAAGAGAAGGAGGAAATATTTGAAAAAAGTGTTTCTTTTGTAGGAAAAAATATCGAACTACAGAAAGGATTTTCTTCCTATAGAAAAAAAATGATTGTGACGATTTTAAGGTTCTACATTTTTTTCTCCACATAAAAAAATTCTATCCGGCCATTCAGACTCGGAGTCATATTATGATATCTTTTACTTTAAGAAGTTTCAGAACAAAAAAAGAAGAATAAAAATTGTTCAAGTTGCTAATGTTTGCTATTGACTTCTATTTCAGTAAAAAAATACCATGAGAACAAAAAATAATTTTGAGAATTACTTAAACTCAACTTCTTGTACAAAACCAAACAAATACTGTTTTGATTTTTCTTTTGATAATCGTACTATTTTACTACTAGATGACGCCCATAACTCTAATGCCCCAAAATCGGTTAATCTCGTGGGAACCGTACATTTTTTCGGGATAAAAACTATCCTGCGTACTTTCCCAGGACCCAAAGTAGCTGCATACCGAATTTAAAAAAAAAATTGCTCAGTGATTTGGGCGAGAAGTAGTAACAGACAGACATACTTTACCTTTTATAATATTCGTATAGAAGAAAAAATCACTTTGTATGAATTTAAATCAAACGTTTTGTATGTAAATGAATTTTAAATTATCAAGACTGAACTAAGACTGGTTTCTAAGAGTACTATAATCACTAGTTACTAAATTATTTTTTAGGATGATACAAGGAATGTAAGTCGTTTTCAAACATATAAAACAAATGTTATGTTACAAAAACTATAACAAACTAGACGTTCCGCGCGGCTTCGCCCGTGTAAATTAGATATTTCACAGACAAATCAGTCTACAAAAAATAGCCTATGATCCTTCACGTGGTCTACTTCTTATCTGACCCAAATAAAAGACAATAACTCTAGTAGTTCGTGAGATAAGCCCTTTCAAATAATTTCCCCCGTTTTTTACACATTTTCTTCTATTTCTTCGCTCCTATTAGTTTTAGCGTGATAAAATATAGCCTATAGCCTTCCTCGATAAATGGGCTATCTAACACTGAAAGAATTTTTCAAATCGGACCAGCAGTTCCTGAGATTAGCGCGTTCAAATAAGCCCTTTAAATAATTTCCCCCCGTTTTTTCCACATTTTCCTCTATTTCTTCGCTCCTATTAGTCTTAGCGTGATAAAATATAGCCTATAGCCTTTCTCGATAAATGGACTATCTAACACTGAAAGAAATTTTCAAATCGGACCAGTAGTTCCTGAGATTAGCGCGTTCTAACAAACAAACAAACAAACAAACAAACTCTCCCGCTTTATAATATTAGTATTGATGTTATAGGTTTTGTCAGAAGACGATTATTTTTAAATTAAAATATTTTATTTAGATATTTTTTAAATTTTTTGTTACTTTTATAATTACCTTGTATGCAATTATCATTACCCTAGCCACAAAATTTTTGAACTTCGATATTACTAAATCTTCTCTATGAAAACGAGTCCCTTAAGTAAAAGTAGGTTATTTGACCTTTATATTATCATAAAAATATGAATTCCAGTCAAAAAAGTAACATTTAAAATTGACCATGGTAATGAGACGAAGAATCGTCTTCCGAAGAATCACCCTTATGTGTTTCGACTTTCGGCCCAAAACGTATACTATATCCTTTTCTAGGACTCAAAGTATTTCTATACACAGCAAAATCGGTTGAGCGGTTTGGGCATGAATAGGTAACAGACAGACAGACAGAAACACTATCGCATTTATAATATTAGTAATAAGTAATATGTAATTGATATTATATCTCAGAAACGAATGTTGGGTGCAGTGTCTCAACCTATCAAATAAAGTTTAACCTCATCAGAAAAGGTTGGCCAGAAATTCAACTTAATTTATAATTTCATTTCATTCATTCAACGAAGCGCGGATTGGAATTTGGAATTTCTACAATGCACAACAGCTGTCGTATTTCCTTACAATATTATGGTATTTCCTAAAATATTGTCTGTGTGTTTATTGAAACTCTTGTTATTTCAGGTAAAAGCAGTGAATGGCCAGCTAGAAGCTGTGCATGTCGTTCTTAAAAATGTGGAAGTGAACGGCATCAGAAAATTATTTTTATTTTTATTTAACTCTTTATTGCACACAAGAAAAAACATAAAGATACAATTAACATGGAAAGACGACACAAAGGAACTGCTTATTTCTAAAAGAAATCTCTTACAGCAGCCCTACGGAGAGATACAGTGTAGAAGACAGCAGATAGGACGTGCACAATTAACAGTCATTAACTAATTAAATTAATAAACTATAAATACAACAATATCAAAATATCACATAAAGAGTGTAGAATATGTATTTTAACAACTTTAATTTTTTACGAATTAATGATCAAATAAGGCGAGTTTATATAATGTTATTAAATACCATTGCATTAAGTATACAATAAATAATCTTGAAAAGATACAGAATGTTTAAATGTTTTTGTCGACATATGATACCATACGTTTTACGAAACGTGTGAACATGCAAAACTAGAATAACAAGAAAATCGATAAAAATATTCCAAACAACCTTACTTTATGGTGTAATTTAAGTTGTCTATTGCTTATATAGGTAGTATGCCAATTTGTGCAGTTCCTATTATATTAAGAGAATTTACTAAGCTATTCATTTATGCATAAGAAATATGAAGATGTAGAAACATGTAAAAGCCATAACCTATTTTTAACCGACTTCCAAAAAGGAGGAGGTTCTATGTTCGGCTGTGGATATTTTTTTATGTATGTTCATCGATTACTCCGCCGTTTGTGAACCGATTTTCAAAATTTTTCTTTTATTGTATAGGGTATGATCATGGATTAGTATCATGTTCATAAAAGTGGTGATATGATGATGGGATCCAGGAGTAATCGAGGGAACTCCTCGAAATTTAAATGGAAACATATAGTGATTTTGGTTTTATATGAAGTATTTATTTCATATGTTACCAAAAAGTAAGATTTTGCACCAAGATATTCCATGGTTCGAAGGTGGTGAACAGAACTAACCTATGCGTGTGGGGTATCTATGGATAGGTCTCCAAAAATCATATTGAGGTTTCAAATATCATTTTTTTCTAACCTGAATAGTTTGCGAAAGAGACTCTTCCAAAGTGCTAAAATGTGTGCCCCCCCCCCCCCTCTAACTTCTAAAGTAGGGGCATGATAAGTCTAAAACAAATATATGATGTACTTTACTATAAAAACTACCAACGAAAATTGGTTTGTACGAAATCTAACTAGTAGTTTTTTTTTATACGTCATAAATGGTAAACTTAATTTAACTTTCATTTAATCAACTGAAATATAAAAATAAATCAAAAACCTTTTAATTTCATAAAAATAAACCTTATTGCTGCTGCGGAACCCGGCGATTCTGGGCGAGTCCAACTCGCACTTGGCCGGTTTTCTGAATCAAGATTGGTCAGTTCGTGATCTTGTTGAGATTCGGGTCGAGATCTTGGTCGCGAATCAAGATTTTCGGGATTTTCTAGATTGAGCAGAATAATTGAAAAAAATGCGTTTTTTTGCTGCAAATTGATAGTAACCAGTATTTTAATATCATGTAATATAATTAAGTATATTTTTCAAATTAAACAACACTGTATGAACACAATACAAAGACAATAATCAACGTTTATCAACATTGACTTAAATGAAATAAATGCAATAATGCAATGAGATCACAAATTATAACCTATAATAATTTACGTAATTTAATGAAGAACAAAAAGTTTAAACCTTTTGAAAATGAGTTCTCAAGAAACACAATAGCGTTTGTATGTGTGTATATTGCGTGTATAGGATAGGATAAGGCGCAGCGCAGACGACACACTATCCGTGACGCACTTTTTAGTCCGTGGAAATAGAACCTATGCAATTATATGCAGTAACGCACACGACGTGCAGCGCAGACGTGTGCGTTACTGCATATAATTTGGCAATTGCATAGGTTCTATTTCCACGGACTAAAAAGTGCGTCACGGATAGTCTGTCTGCGCTGCGCCTTATCCTATCCTATACACGCAATATACACACATACAAATGCTAACACACACACATACGCACCTGTGAAGTTTCCTTGTTTTAACTACAGATGGCGCTAGATCAAACTACATGATATAGATCAATTAATGTTCGATTCGTGAGCCATCAAACTCTTCTAAGACGCTCTACTATATAAACCCTAATCTGTGGTCCGCGCTTTGCCGCGCAGGTATGAACAATCTGAAAATCTCGAAATCTTGTTACAATCTTGGACTATTTTGTCAAGATCGCGAACAGGATTTCGAAATTCATGATTGATGGCTTTCAAGATTGAATCTTGGAAAATCACTCAAGATCTTGGTGGAATCTTGATCTTGCAAGATCAAGATTGCATTCCCTAATCATCACATTATTAACTACCTACAACCTATATTATCAGTAGTTTTATAGTCTTTTAGATCGAGACAGATACCTTTGATTATTATTCTGTCGTTTGTTGTGAAAATCCATAAGAGATCTAAATGGGATCCATGAGGTATGTAGGGAACTCCTCGTTTATTCGGTATATAATATTATATATACACGTATAGCGATAACGATTTTGTTTTAAATAGTTTAAGCATGTATGTTGACTTGAAATGTTTTCGTGCAAAATTGTATCATAGATCCAAAGTCTCTGAGCAGAATAAGATTTTCAAACGCCTATCCGATAGGCGTTTTCGCCTATTTGATAGGCGTTTGAAAATGTCAACATAGCTTATTTAACTCGAAGCATTTATAAATGACTAGATGACGCCCGCAACTCCGTTGCGCCAAAACTCGTTTATCGCGCGAGAACCGTATATTTTTCCGGTATAAAAAGTATCCTATGTCCTTTCCCGGGACTCAAAGCATCTCCATGCCAAATTTCAGCAAAATCGGTCCAGCGGTTCAGTCGTGAAGAGGTAACAGACAGACAGACAGACACACTTTCACATTTATAATATTAGTAAGGATATCCTAATGAGTTTACATACAAAGGTGTATCCCAGATCCTAAATTACTGATCAGAACTCATGAGTCTTTGAAGAAAATTGCTTAAAAAGCTGCAAGCTGCAAGCATACATCTCCTATTACCTATAATAGTTCAACATTTTCTCTACTCAATCTTCACACTTTTCAAGTCGGTGCCAGCCCTAAAAATTGCTATAATCCTTTGATATAGAATATTTACTCATATATTTTACTCGTAAGTTGGTTGGGACCGCCTTCAAAAGTGTGAAGATTGAGTAGAGAAAATGTTGAATTATTATAGGAGAGTTCTGAGAAAGCCACTATTTAAATAATAACAATTATTTAACACACACAGCACGAGCGTCATGAATTTTCCCATACTCACCATTCACTCATTATTCAGCGTACACACCCTAAAGCATTATCACTTAGTTTTGTTACATCCTGTATACGTTAGTAATTGCGTATTGGTCCATCATAAATCACGGGCCTCAACACAATACATTCTGATGTCATAAGTGATAACTCATGTGAATTATTCGATGTTATAATAATAATAATAGAACTTTTTATTTTCAGTTTGGATCTAGATGCGAACGAGATAAAGGCCAACGCCAAACTAAGCATTCCGATTTCCGGAGTGAGGGTTAAATCAGACCGCAACGCGAGTCGCGAGTCGCGACGCGTAGATGCATTTCTAAATTTGTATGGATTTGACAGATTTGCAAGACTCACTCATCACTCATGCAATTGAAGTCTGTCAAATCAGTACAAATTTAGAATTAATGCATCTACCCGTCGCGTTGCGGTCTGAATTAACCCTATTGAGACAATTTTCAGTCGACGCTAGGGAATGTTATTATTCGACAAATTTACTATTCGAATAATTTGAATATTTTACAAAAATGTTCGAAAAATTCGAATATATTCGTATAATGCGAAAATTTTGAAAAATGCTGAAAACTCTGAATAAAAGTAATACGAAGCTTCGTACAACCTTTTTTGTTAAAAGTATGAAGTAAATAATTCTTATTTTAACTTTTATCAAAATAACTCTTAGTTAATGACATAGTTAATGTGTTGTTAAAACAAACAGCACAACAAAGAAAAAAACAACAAAGCTTGCAACAAAGCTCTGGGGGAGGGTGAAACTATCCTAGAGCGTGACTTTAGTAACTTAAAGTTTGCTAACGCCAATGACATGATATTAAGGAGCCACTGACCGAGACTGGGTCTCCGTTCTCGGCCGAGACCGAGAGCTGGGACCGAGAACACACAAATCGTGAAAAAAGTTAAATGCTGTTTCTTTTTAATACTGTAAGTTAACTGTTTCAATTATCAGTCGAGGACTACCGCGACAAAGTTATTGAATAGCATTTTTTAATTAACTTATCGAATCATAGATTAACTAGCCACATATCGCGGCCTTCGAGCCAGAAGGGCGTATAAAAAAAAGTTTTTTAAGTAGAAAATAGGTTTCAACTACTGAAAATTTGCATGTGTCTATGAAAGTATTCCAAAACTCTGAAATTTTCTAAAATGGTTGACGGTTAAACGAATATTATCAATTTCTATCAGATTTTAGAACATGACACTCAAACGGACACTAATTTTTAGGGTTCCGTACCCAAAGGGTAAAAACGGGACCCTATTACTGAGACTTCGATGTCTGTCCGTCTGTCCGTCTGTCCGTCTGTCCATCTGTCTCCAGGCTGTAACTCAAGAACCGCTATAGCTAGACTTCTGAAATTTTCACAGATTGTGTATTTCTGTTGCCGCTATAACAACAAATACTAAAAACAAAATAAAATAAATATTTAAGGGGGGCTCCCATACAACAAACGTAATTTTTTTTGCCTTTTTTGCTCGTAATCAATAATGGTAGCAGATAGGCACTTGAAATACTCACAATATTCTTAATTATATTTGTACTTTGATAATTAATCCCATACAAAAAACACAATTTTTTGTCAACTTTCGCTCAATAACGGTACGGAACTCATCGTGCGCGAGTCCGACTCGCACTTGGCCGATTTTTAAATTTATATTAGGTCGTATTAAGACGCATTATGGGCGTTTGACAGATGAGAGGTTATTATAAATACGAAATTGTGATTGTCTTTACAAGCCGTTGAATAAGTCCTTTAACAAGCCGTTAGCCGTTGGACTAATTTATATGAAATTTGGTATGATGAGCGGCATAATGTACAGTTACTGCGTAGCTTCTACGAGAACGAAGTTGCGGGCAATATCTATTAAATTAAAAGGGAATATTAACTACAGCTCTACAAGGCTTTATATGAACGTGGGTGACATTGACGGGGGCGCTGCTGGTAAAGGACAACCGTCAAACACATGTCAAAAATGACGTTTTTGTATGATAGAAGCGTTAAGTTCCTTTTCTCGCCACGTTCATATAATGCCTTGTCGAACTGTAACTATGTGGTTGTAAAGAACCTAAGGGGGCGTCTATTCTCAGTGATTAATGATTATATTCGAGGTTCAATAAAAAAGTACATGATGGCGGCTCTCTAATATAACACTCATTTTTAACATGACATTTCTTTCGCCGGTCTTTTATCGGATTCCTGCACCCGTAGCACGGCTACAGTGGAAATACGAAAGTATAGACAAACAGCGGAGATAAACTGAAGGTGCCGTTCCGATCTTTACCGCGGCTAGCCGCGATCGACAAAAAATCAAATATAATGCCACTTTATGACATAGACTATGGTCCTAAAAATTCAAATAAAATCCTACTTTATGACGTAGACTATAGTGCAGTACACCTGATGATGATTTTTTCGAAACCGGTCGAGTATATAATAATTTTGTAATAAATTCATTAAAATTAAGTGGAATAAGTGCAAGGAAAGTGTATAATTATTTAATTCAAAATTATTCAGAAACACCATTTTCATTTAATTCCAGGAGAAGTAGCGCAGAAGGTGGTATACGAGAACAAGCGTGAGTTGCTACACATCCTGACCCCGTACATACAGAACACCATCAGCCATGCCGTCGTCGTCGTTGGACAACGCCAACCGCATCGTTAGTTCGCCTACTTACGACGAGCTGCTGCCGTTACCTTAACTTTATCAGAGTAATTAGTATAATTTAGTTACTAGAGATGGTGGTGAACTTCGTATCACATCCCTCCTAATACATATAAACCTTCCCTGGACTTCTACGAATATTTTAAGACTAAAATTAGCCAAATCGGTACAGCCGTTCTCGAGTTTTAGGGAGGCTAACAAAATTTGAAATTCTCTTTTATTTATATTGATCATTTTGGAGGAAGGATGCCTTTCTCTGTGACCATATAATGCGCTTGATCATACTATGATGTAAGAACAAGAAGACCTCGTTGTTTTGTTGACATTTTTACACTATGCTCTGGACTTGAGGTGCTCTGGATCTTTTACTATGTTCAGTAAGCAGAAATTTTATTATAATATGTATTATAAAGAGAATTATATGAAAATTATGACAGGGCTTACAAATCAAATTCAATAACATTGCTAAACGAGGCTTTGGGAGTGACTTAAAATTACAACAAACATTATATAAAGTGCTTCTTCTAAAGTCATTTATTGCTTGATTACACCTACCGGACCGTGTAGAGTGGTAAGACAGTGGCGAGACACTGCCGTCTGCCGAGCACCGAGTGCTCGGCCGAGGGCACTGTCTCGACTCTCGCCACTCTACTCGGTAATCAGGCCATTAATGCCATCCCCCAAGCAAACGACCTTGACCATACATTTGACACGTTGCCGAGATCGCACAAAAATCCTATTTCTTTACTTACCTTAGTTCAAAATTGATGGGGAAAGGAATGTTGATATACTGAAGATTATTGCTGTATTTTTATTATTTGTAGCTTTCAAATTATGAGTTTATAAGGCTCTAAATACGGTAAATTACGGGATCTCCGTAGGGGAAGGCCCTGAAGCTGTTTCAAACCCAAAAAAAATATACTTAATATACTTCACTACATAGTATAAAACAAAGTCGCTTTTACTGTCCTCATGTCCTTTGTTTCCTTTAATCTGCTGTTTTATTCAATAGATAGACTGATTAAATAGGAAGGTTTATAAGTATAATAACATTCATTAAATAGTGGAAAAATACTGTTATTTTTGAGGTTTCTAATCTGATGTCGTAAATAATTTCATTTTTTTCCGCTTACATTGCAAACGCAGGCTGAACCCTACGAGATTTATCATAATAATGTACTAAGTATTGTGCACAATGTAAAGGTCTACAGAAAACTCCGCGATGGTATATTATGTCTATCTCTTATGGATATCCCACAATAACATTTTTTTGTCATTTACTTTTTACTACAAATAATGGCTAATTTTTGAAGCGATTTTAACCAATACGGCATTAATTCTATTCAATTAAATACTTTAAATACATTGTTGATTTAATATAGATCTATATGGCCGTTTACAGCATATGATTTAAATGAATATTTTCGAAGATATTACAGATTTAAAAATTGCGGGACGTAGCTTTTGCGGCGGTACCGGCCATTAATGCGGGCCACGGTAGTATAATGAATATAAATCAAAACTACTGAATCGATTTTAATCATTTTTTCAGTGAGTGACATAAAAATAAATAAAAATAAAATAAAAATAGCCTTTATTCTACCACCATACATTTAGAATATTGCTAGATAAATTAATTACATAATATTATTATATTGGTATCACACATGGTATTACAATTACTTTTAAACACAATAAATTATTAATTTTAAATAACATAATATTTCAAATATTGATTTTAATAATAATAATAATAATTTTTAAATATTCGATTAGTAATTTCCTTAAATCTAAGATGTGGAAGTCGTTTCTTCGGCGTAGGCCTCCCCCAGTCTTCTCCAGATATCTCTGTCTCTCGCCATCCTTCTCCAATCTAATACACATTTTTCCTTGAAAGTGAGTGAATGACATAGGCTATATATTTAATAAGCCAGAGCGGGTCGCTAGTTACTTATAATTACTTCCTCTCCTCTGTGGCTCAGTTGGTGAGCGAGTTGGTAACTCAAGCCGGGGGTCGCGGGTTCGAATCCCGCCGACGGAACAAAAAGTTTTCAATGTTCCTGTGTCTTGGATGTATAATAAATTAAATATATCCATTTCCATAATAATATTATAAATGCGAAAGTGTGTCTGTCTGTCTGTCTGTCTGTTACCTCTTCACGCCTAAACCGCTGAACCGATTTTGCTGAAATTTGGTATGGGGATACTTTGAGTCCCGGGAAAGGACATAGGATACTTTTTATCCCGGAAAAATGTACGGTTCTCGCGGGATAAACGAATTTTGGCGCAACGAAGTTGCGGGCGTCATCTAGTGTATAATATTATAAAAATCTTAAATATATGTATAGTATAAAAGTATTAAATATATTTCCGTTGTCTGGTAGTTGGTACCCGTAACACAGGTCCTTCAGGTACTTAGCACGGGGCCGGACTGACGTGGTGTGAATCGTCCATAGATATTATATATTAATTATTAAGTATATTATTTAAAATAAACATAAATTATCATAAGCTACTATGTAATTATATTGCTACATAATAAACTTAATTTACAAAATGATCATATTATTGTTATGAATCTAAACACAAATGATATTGTTTTTATTTTTAATTCCTTTTGATATGGTTTCAAGGCGACCAGGTACGCTTTTTAGGGTTCCGTAGCCATATGGCAAAAACGGAACCCTTATAGATTCGTCATGTCTGTCTGTCTGTTCGTCCGTATGTCACAGCCACTTTTCTCCGAAACTATAAGAGCTATACTGTTGAAACTTGGTAAGTAGATGTAGTCTGTGAACCGCATAAAGATTTTGATACAAAAATGAAAAAAAAAAAAAAAAATTTTAGGGGTCCCCATAGGTACAACTGAAACAAAATTTTTTTTTTTATCTAACCTATGCGTGTGGGATATCACTATGGATAGGTCTTCAAAAATCATATTACGGTTTCTAATATATTTTTTTTCTTACCTGAATAGTTTGCGAGACAGACTCTTCCAAAGTGGTAAAATGTGTGTCCCCCCCCCCTCTAACTTCTAAAGTAGGGGCATGATAAGTCTAAAAAAAATATAATATGATGTACATTACTATAAAAACTACCAACGAAAATTGGTTTGAACGAGCAAGCAAGTCTAGCAAGTAGTTTTTTTATACGTCATAAATGGTAAACCTTAATTTAACTTTCATTAAATCAACTGAAATATAAAAATAAATCAAAAAACTTATAATTTCATAAAAATAAACCTTATTGCTGCTGCGGAACCCTTCATGGGCGAGTCCAACTCGCACTTGGCCGATTTTTTGTTCTTATTTATATGCACGATTTTATGTAAATAATTGCCAAGAAAAGAGCATAATATTAGTTATGCTCCTAAAAAGTTACTAGATCTTATATACGATCTTAGAGAGAGTCTTTTGCCTCTACACTTCCTAAGTCCAAGGAGTCAATATCATCAATATCATCGGATGGGCGTGTAAAAGGTCGGTCCTACGCCTAATCTTTTGCCAGTCGTGTCGGTCGTCCGTTCCACCGGGTAATGAGAATAAAGGAAGAGAGAGACTGTGCTCTTGTGTACTGCGCACACACTTGGACACTACAAAATTACTCCTGAGTAACTGGCCTGCAGGTTTCAATGAAACCGGCCACCATGACCAAAACTGGTGCGGGACTTATTATTATTATGCTTAACAGTCCTTTTTTTATGAAATAAGGGGGCAAACGAGCAAACGGGTCACCTGATGGAAAGCAACTTCCGTCGCCCATGGACACTCGCAGAATCAGAAGAGCTGCAAGTGCGTTGCCGGCCTTTTAAGAGGGAATAGGGTAATAGGGGAGGGTAGGGATGGGAAGGGAAGGGAATAGGGGAGGGTAGGGAAGGGAATAGGGGAGGGTAGGGAAGGGAATAGGGTAGGGGATTGGGCCTCCGGTAAACTCACTCACTCGGCGAAACACAGCGCAAGCGCTGTTTCACGCCGGTTTTCTGTGAGAACGTGGTATTTCTCCGGTCGAGCCGGCCCATTCGTGCCGAAGCATGGCTCTCCCACGTATAAAAACCTTCCTACCTTCAGTCGTAGCTTCATCCCCTACTAAACACCGCGAGATCGCTTCAAACTCCTGCAAATAACCTACAGTAAAAGGCCCTGAGCAATGAAAAAAAAAATACGTTTATTTCAGGTAATAACCCATAGAAAAATTTTTAAAACTAGAAGGAAATAATTATTATTAATTTAAATATTTGCCAGCCTCTGGCGCACCGGATACATGCACGTGTGCATGGACCCAGTGCTTCAGGAGGGGGCTGTCCAGCTTATCACTGAGTGCAGCAATATAGCTAGTTGATGTCACATATCATGGAGAGTCACTCTAGGTCAGATTGGTACCGGAACGCATCTTCTTGAACCTGCCACTTCCGGTACAAAATCACAGTCTTGCGATACTAGCAGACTTACGAAGCACCTAAAAGTCGATGATCATCGGAATTTATATGAAGATAAATCCATCCACCTAATATTACAAATGCGAAAGTGTGTCACCGATTTTGCTGGGTATGGAGATACTTTGAGTCCCGGGAAGGATATCCTTGATACTAGGATATTTTTTATTCCGAAAAATGTATTAATTCCTGCGCGATAAACAAATTTTGGGGCAGCGGAGTAATAAAACTCTAAGGATGAAGCCAAACGAGCGTAATTTGTGAGTTGTGAGTCGCAGAATTTCTGCCGCGTAAATATCTTTTCATACAAATCACGACTCACAAAATTACGCTCGTGTGAATCAAACAGGACTTTTGTATGAAACTGAATGCAGCAGAATTCTGCCGAACCGAAATTCTGCGACTCACAACTCACAAATTACGCTCGTTTGGCTTCGCCCTAAACCTACGGTGTCCCACTCTCCAAGAAAATTCTGGCTAGAGTTTTACCCAACTCTTTTAAGAAATAAGCACATGATAATAGAAAGTCGAAGTTGTTTCTGTAATTTCAATTAAAAAAAATATTTTCTAAAATTTTTCGTTTCAAGTATAAGATACGTATTTGATATGTATCTTGTGCTTGCACCCAGATGTGTTCATACTTCATAGGACCATCGTATCCGATTCGACCCATAAATCTATAGAAACGGTCAATGACCCTTAGTCCCCCTCGGTCAACGCATTGGTTTCGCCTTTTAGATAGGTAATGCAGCCAACCTTGCGACCTTACCCGTACCCTTTGATTTGAATTCTTTTTAGGGTTCCGTACCCAAAAGGTAAAAACGGGACCCTATTACTAAGACTTCGATGTCTGTCCGTGTGTCCGTCAGTCTGTCTGTCCGTCTGTCCGTCTGTCCGTCTGTCCGTCTGTCAATATATCAATATATAACATGACCACCAACTCGCCCTGAAAGTAGTTATTTCTCCCGCGCGGCAAACGGAAACGTTTTTTCACGACAAGCGACTACTCATCTAATATTTTACGATAGGTATATTTTATATTTGACTAGTAAAATCACAATGAAACTTCCTCAAAATAATTTATATAAAACAAAATTTAAAATAATCGTATTTTAAAAAAATAAAACCGACTTCAAAATTCACAAATATTACAAATATTACGTACATACGCGTCGAATTGATAACCTCCTTTTTTTGAAGTCCGTTAAAAAAATTCAGCTTCCGCGTCCCGGAATTTCAAATACTTAAATTAATCCATCAATGCAAAATGGAAGTAAACTGAAAAATGTGTAACGCTTAAGCGCTTCCGGCTACTTATCTAACCGAAACGAAAATAAAAATTAAAAACCAGCCAAGTGCGTGACGGGCCACGCACAATATAGGGTTCCGTAGTATCGCTAGTTTTTGCACCCGTTTAGCTGGTAGAAGGGGGCACTGGACTCTAACGATTTTTTCCAGTTAGAAACTTCATATTTCACAAATGGATCCCTAAATCGGAAAATGATCTTAGAATACTCGTAATATTTTTTTAAAACCTATCCAATGATACCTCACACGATGGGGTGGACGCGAAAAAAAACCATCCCTGCTTCATGTGTAGGGGAGGTACCATAAAAAACTTTTTTTTTTTAGATTTTATGTACCATTTTGTTGGCATTAAATTAATATTATGTACATTAATGCCGATTTACAGCTTTGTAGGTCCTATAGTCTGAGCAAAACCGCGGACAGACAGACAGACAGACCGAAACTATAAGGGTTCCTTGTTCACTACGGAACCCTAAAAAGCGGACAAAAAAGAAGCGCGGATCGGCGAGAATTTTTAATTGTTTGCGGGCGAAAAAAAAATAATGTTTTTGTATACACGACATTTATTCGCAACCTTGGTGAGGCATGAGGTAGGCAAACTCAGGTATATAAAAATATGGGGTCGCGGATCATGACTAGTGGAGCTTACACCGCTGAGACAGTAGCAACTATCAAAATGTATCTATACCACGTACTCGCCGTCCTGTTGTGTGCTTTCAGTGGATACACCTCCGCTACATTACGTAAGTTAAAATAACTTGCAAAATTAAATCACAAAATTATAAATTACTTCATAACAAATTTAGTTTATTATACGAAAGTGTCAAAATTTATTAGTGAAAAATATTATTATGTTTGAGGTTTAAAGCGTAAAAATCCATTGTCTTTCTGCTAAGGAAGCTGAGATAATTTACTTTTATTGTTACTTATCTATGTAATTGTTTAATTATTTTATTGGCTCGATAATTTCGCACAGCAAAAAGTTTGCTAAATATTAAATCTGCATATTCAATACTTATTCAATAATATAGTGAAAACGTTATCTAATAAACAATTCTTTATTTTCACTAAATTTTAGCTTGGATTAGTTAAAAACTACTTGAGAAAATTATCTGAAAACGCAAATATTACATACGATATGCATTTCGAAAAACTAACGCGATAGATGATAAAATTAAAATCTAATTTCGCAACAAAATTAGATAAAATTGTCGGATTGAATCAGAATTAGGAGTAACTTTGATGTGCTTTTTTAAAACTTTATTAAAAAAACGAATCCCGACAAACGATGTTCTGAGTTCTGACCCACCAATTATATATATAAAATAAAAATATTATTAATAATTTCTAGCAACTTTCACAAAATTTCATACGGCTCAAATCTTCCCTTTGAGTTCAGAACATGACTATTCTGCCCTGCTATGCGCAAAAGCGGTATCTCAAAAAAATCGAAAATTTTATTTTTATGGCATCGTATAACTTAAAGAAATACGCATCCAATGAACAAGGTCAAATGGCGGTATCTTTTGAAAACATATAAAAAAACCCTTATGAAAGTTTTCTCTAACTCAGTAATATTAGCAGTCTATATTTACAAAACCTAAATTTTCTCAAAACTCACTTTCACTGAGATACCGCTTTTGCGCTTAGCAGGGCAGTATTATTTTGAAAACATAATGTTATTTAAATTGCTGTTAATTTTCATACAATATTAGATGAACGTGACTTCAGGGCGTATAAGTTTTTCAGGGTAATTTTCTACCTGCGTAAGCGCCAGTTACGGAACAGTTTACTAGCAGCACGTTCAAGGAATAATTTCTGCATATAAATGTTATATGATATATGTCGTGAACTGAATTATACATCACCTGATTCACGAGGACGCGGTCATCATCCTAATAAAATAGAACTAATAGAACAAGTTTCCGAGGAAATAAAAATGAATAGATACTCTCTTTGATAAATTATTACCACGTCTTAGGGCCTGTTTCACCACTTCCTGATAAGTGCCGGACAGTCTATCTACAACGAAACTTGAGATAATATAAAGTATGGAGAATATTTCAAATAAGTTGTGAATAGCCTATCCGACACTTTATCAGGAAGTGGTGAAACAGGCCCTTTTACTGTTACTTTTAATACGAATCGCGAACAAGCCAGCTTTCGTGTGTATTTGACTAGTTTAAACTTCCTAAATATATCAGGAATTTAAAATAAATTATGCATCTTATAATGTCCATATTTTTTTTATCATAAAAAAGAAGATACCCGTGAAATTTGGCGGAAAAGAAAACATTTGAAAATAAAAACGCAGGAGCGTAGCATACCCATAATTATTATCAGGGCGAGCGAAGCGAGCTCTAGTATATCCCACAATGTTAACATCTTGTAATACACTTGACGGAAAAAAAATGATTTATATGTAGATAGATATAATATCATCAGTCAGTCCAGGTTTTCTATATGTAGATGTGTTATCACCAGTCAGTCAAGGTGTGACGAGTGACGACGCCAGCCCTCACAAAGCTCGGCTTTTATCTAGTTAATAATTGATAATAATAGTCTAGTCTTAGTATTTGTCTTTGCCAAAATAAATAACAACCCCTTCACCTGTTTTAAATGTTGGTTGATAAGTATATTATCGTCTCTGTGTATAACATAGAGAAAAATTATATCAACTCGCCACAACTAAACTAACCATACTTACAACCTCATAAACTTTTGCAACTTCAATTCATACGTGGCTCTTTGCATAAAATCAGCTGCAAAACTGTTTAACTATTTTAATAATTTCATAGACATACAATTGGCAGACTTACGATCAAAGGTGAAATCCTAGGCCTACTTTTATCAAAATGTGGCCAAACACGAAAGGATAATTCAGGAAGAGTCTAAAATCAGCCAATAAAATAATCCGTTGTTTCCTCACTCTCAAAAAACTAAATATATATTTGACATTCAAATGCTACTCGCCGACTTCCTCTTTAACTCCTAAGATTCCATGTTGTTGTTTTACACTTTTCTGTATAAAGCAAACTGGTTCTCGTTAATTTTCCTCGGAATATTTTGGTCGATATCCGGGTGTTCAGACTTGAGACCATGACGAATTTCATATACCTAGTACCTACATGCCTAAAGCGGCGAAATAAGACTTTGTAAACTTTGATAATATTGTTCAAAAAGAGCATGGGACATTTTAGTATGAAGCCTGGTATACAGGATTAAAAAAAATCTTTTTGGCGGCAAGAGATGAAACATGTGCCAATAGATAGTACATCAAAATATAAATAGGAAATCCTGTTTGGTAAAATGTCATGACTGATACGGTTTCGGAATAAATAAGAGTTAAAAAAATATTTTAATTTTCATTTTTTTGAATTATTTGTTACTTCTTACACTTAAAAGTTAAGACAAAGTATATAAAACTTCTAATTTAAAAAAAAAAAAAATTACCTCTTATTTATTCCGAAACCGTATCAGTTACGACATTTTACCAAAGAGTATTTTCCTATTTGTATTTTGATGTACTATCGATTGGCACATGTTTCATCTCTTGCCGCCAAGATGAGGTTTTTTCCAAAATTTCCAACCAATTAGGTTCCTTGCTCTTTCATGTACAATTTCAAAATGCGATGTGAAAGTGGCTGTGTCTGTTGTCTCTTCACGCCCAAAACCGCTGAATCGATTTTGCTGAAATTTTGTATGGACATACTTTGAGTCCCGGGAAAGGACATAGGATACTTTTTATCCTCTAAAATCTACTAGTACGGGAGCTCTAGAACAAATTTTTTTTTTATTACTATCAAGCTAATCAACAAAACTTGGTTGACTACTGAACCCTAAAACGGAACCCTAACAAGCTGATTTTTTGTATATTGATAGGTTATTAGTCATATAATTTAAAAGTAACATTGTCCTACAAATAAAACAGTCCATATTTTAGGACCATCAATTCAAAGTATGAAATCCTTTCTATCTCTGTTAGCTACCACTTTCGAGATTTTTCGCAAATAAAAATGTTGTTAGTCTTATCAAAATGAAGCTACTCACAAAAAATTAGCTTGATAGTAATAAAAAAATAATTGTTTTAGGGCTCCCGTACTGTACGGTTTCCAAGCGATAAACGAATTTTGGCACAACGGACTTGCGAGGGTTGTCCAGTAATATTATAAGACGAGATCGTCTTGCCGTAACTTTACAGGCTGACAAAGTCAAAAAGGTCATCAAAACTTACTCTACCGAACCTTACTATACAAACTTGATAAGTTAGTCTGATACATGTGACTTAATAGTTAGCCATTTTATGAAACATGTCTTAAAAATTTAAAGTATTTGATATGTTCTGAACCAATGTATCGAGACCAAAAATTGACGAACGCTTCTAGAAGTTAAGACTCTATGCCCTTGCGCTTCTCATGATTGGTCTTGGCAGAAGCACTCGCGGGTCCCCATAGACTAAATATTACAAATAAAATAATATATACATATTATTATAACAGCTTTATCGACCATTTAGAATAAAATAATTAATTATTGAAGATGTACGTGAATTATTAAGAATTTGAAAATTGACGTTTATTTGCACAAATTGAGTTCTAAAGGACCGGGAAAATTATATTATAAAATAATAATAATAAATGGTTTTCAATGATAACCAGATATATATTAGCCAGATGAGGAAGTAGATAAGTTACAAGGTTTGTTGAAATTTTAGGGGAAAAAATTAGTAATTGCCTTTATGTTATAAAATATTGTATATTCTCAGTTTTGAGAAATGGAATTCCCATTACACTGCATTGAGAAAAAATATTTTTGATCTCTCGTATTTAAAACACATAAACAAGGTAATGATTATAAAGCATGCAAATTGAAAGTAAGAATCGCGTAAATAATATTTATTACAATTAAAACATATTTATTACAATTAAAGTGCATTATAAAATAATCAGAGCATTTTTTAAAATTTATTCAGGGGTTCTCATAACACTTATTAATATTTTAATGACTGTATTTATGATAATAATATGTTGTAATAAAATTTAAAGCGCTATTGTAAAAAATAATACCCTGAATGAAACCAAGAAATGAGAAAAATATAATAATAAAATTAAAACTATAAAATC
This sequence comes from Cyaniris semiargus, assembly GCA_905187585.1. NCBI lineage: Eukaryota > Metazoa > Arthropoda > Insecta > Lepidoptera > Lycaenidae > Cyaniris > Cyaniris semiargus. The sequence goes on along the minus strand of LR994554.1, from coordinate 4,791,288 downwards.
TTAAAGCATTAATGCATCTGAGTGTGACAGCAAAAACTTACATGTGCAAAACTTAATTATTTAAAACTAAGTTTTTGTGTATTTTAAATTATTTGTTTATCACTTTAGTCCTTACATTAACAGTAGATTACTAACACTTAATGTAACGTACAGAAAACAAAAAAATAAATTAGATTTCTTTTATAATTTTGAAAAAATAAAGTTCTATTAAAACAATGATGATTACGCGCGTGTTCAGACCAAAGTGACTATACGCCGCCGAATGTGAGCAGGCTCACTGTGAGCCCCAGTGTGAACGTGAAAATATACGGTATCGAATGTCCGCGCCTACGCCCAGCGTAATGGCGTATTGTCGGTTAGGTGTGAACGAAAAAGTGAATAATATGTATGGAAATACAATAAACTGCGTAACGTTCGCTCACATTCGGCGGCTCACAGTTGGTTTGGCGCGTGTTCAGACCAAACTGACTATACGCCGCCGAATGTGAGCAGGCTCACTGTGAGCCCCAGTGTGAACGTGAAAATATACGGTATCGAATGTCCGCGCCTACGCCTAGCGTAATGGCGTATTGTCGGTTAGGTGTGAACGAAAAAAGTGAATAATATGTATGGAAATACAATAAACTGCGTAACGTTCGCTCACATTCGGCGGCTCACAGTCGGTTTGGTGTGAACACGGCCTACGTGCTTCAATTGGTCGGTCGGTCGTGGATCATCAACGCCGTATTAAAATTGACATACTACATTACTATTTAGGACACTAGTGTCTACTACCTACAGGGTGTAACAAAACTAAGTGATAATACTTTAGAGTTTAGGCTGTGTATGTGTCCCCTGTATATAGTTCACTGTGAAAGTAACAGCGCTGAAAAAGCAAATATTTTTTTTGTGATTTGTGTGGGCAAACGCCCCAGCGTCAGGGGTTTGCCCATACAAAAGTATTATCGTTTAGTTTATGACAATTGAAACATCAATAAAGTATTACCACTTAGTTTTGTTACACATTATTTAGTGGTAAAGTTGCAGTTGATTTTAACGTCAGCTTGTGTGTTGTTGCCGGCCAGTGGGCAATGTCAAGTATACCGCAGTCCGCAACCGGTAGTCGAGTAAGGGTCGACGCACATCGCCGCTGCGGATATTACTTCATTAATGTTCGGACTAAATGAAACATGCTCACGAATTTAACAATTTTATTTACTTCAAATCGGTCTAGTTTTTTTAGAAATTTTCTGTTTTACTTTGTGATTTTGTGCCCTGGTCAAAATTAATTTATTAGTTCTTAATAGATGATTGTTATTATGATAGCTCATAGTTTTTAAGAGCCTAATAGTGGAAGCATCATTTTTAGGGTTCCGTACCCAAAGGGTAAAAACGAGACCCTATTACTAAGACTCCATTATCTGTCCGTCTGTCTGTCTGTCTCCAGGCTATATCTCAAGAACCGCTATTGCTTGACTTCTGAAATTTTCACATATGGACTATGGTATATATCTGTTGCCGCTATAATAACAAATACTAAAAACAAAATAATATTAATATTTAAGGGGGGCTCCGATACAACAAATGTGATTTTTCATAAATGCCTTAATTATATGTGTACTTTAATTATTAATAGTAATATTTAAATAAAATAAAAAGTTAAGGGGGGCTCCCATACAAAAAACACAATTTTTGGCCTATTTTTCTCTATAACGGCACGGAACCCTTCGTGCGCGAGTCCGACTCGCACTTGACCGATTATTAAATTATACCTAGTCATTACATCATGCATTTACCAGATGTCGGTAAAAATATATTTTAGAGTAGTTTAAATCATCACATCACAATATGTTATAAAAATCGCAGCGGTTTCTGAGTTCAGTGTGCAACAACACTGCTGACCTTACACGTGCCCATGAATTCTGTTGAGGTCGATATAATTTGCTGTATGTGGTAAACATTACATCGTCACTAATTAATTGTTGTGCCCTAGCTGGTTAGTCACCATAGTTTACTTTTATGGCTACCACATAGTAAAAACTACGGAAATTCATTGAAAATATCTTATGAATTTCTTTTAAGTTTACTTAGGTTTTAGCTGCAGGTTTTAATTATTTTAAAATTACTTACGAGAATGACGTTAAAAAAATGTTTGTTTGCAGTAGGAACAAAATGAATTGAATTAACTGAAAGTTTTCAAAAGTCCTAAAAGACGAATGAAAGAGAAGAAAAGTCTGATAAAGCTCACGTGCTCGTTCTTATGGTCAAACTTTATCGCTTGTATCTTTGCATATTATTAAAATATCATACAGCTATATTATTAAAAAAATTATTTCAATTTTGTTAGTGTCGCTAAAACTGATGAACCGATTGGGCTATATTTTGTCTAGAAATACGTGAAAGTCCAGGGAAGGTTTATGTTAGAAGGGAAATGATACGAAGTCATCTAGTATTACTATAATTTTAGATCCACATGTAGTAAACTTTCATCTGTTGAGTGGGTGACTATAATATGATTGCTTATGGACGTAAACACGTTTGTATACTCGAGTATATTGTATATAATTATTTACGATTGTATATTAGTTTCACGTCGATTACGGCTCGATAATGTGCCGCTTCCGATGATAATAAGAGTGGCATGTAATACTAACTTTGAGATAGTTCTTATAATATACTGTACTCGGCGAAACATGGCGGTAGCGATCATTGACTCCCTGTCAAAAACTTGTAATTTTCTATATAAACCGCGATTGACAATGAAGTGTCAGAAGTTGTCAATCGCGGCTTTGTATAGAAAATGAGAAGTTTTTGACAGGGAGTCAATGACCGCTACCGCCATGTTTCGTCTAGTACAGTATAGTCTTCTTACCGGACTAGTATGAACGATACCTGAAGTATCCATACTAATAATATTATATAATATCCGAAAGTGTGTCTGTCTGTTACCTAAAGATCTGAACCGATTTTAATAAAATTTGGTATGGAGATACCAAATACTAAATACCTTGAGACTCGGGAAAGGACATAGGATAGTTTTTATCCCGAAAATATGTAGGTACAGCTCCTTCGCGTTAAACGAATTTTGGAGCGACGAAGTTGCGGGCGTCATCAAGTAGTATAAAAATACTTTGCAAAGATTCCCGAAAGGGAAACCGCACATTTTTGTGTATTTTTTGTTTGTTACCAACTCCTAGCTGGACTACGTTTAAATCAATCAAAATTCTCAATGTAAGGAAGTTTAATAATGGAGCGAAACCACAATTCGTTTCTTCGCTAGCCATCGTTTTTTCGCCAAGCTGCTTATGTTTAGTGCCCTGAAAACATTTCAGTAAATCTGTACTTGACAGACCCTTATATCTCAATTTTGAGATAGTTAAGCGGTCACCGCATCTTCAGCCTTTAATTCCTTCGCTCGCGCGCAAAATACTCGTAGGTTTGCTTGTGTATAGTAAACCAATGTTGAAAATGTATGACGTAGATGTGTAGGATGCACAGATGGAGCTTCTATCAATGGGGATTGACGCTTGATCCAAGAAATGTGTCTAAAAATCCTTGTGTCTATAAACCAAATTCATATTATTTACAGCGGACTACATCAAGGTATGCAAGCGCGAGCAGAGCACGATCAACGCGTGCGTGATGGATAACATCGAGCACCTGCGGCCCTACCTCGCCCGGGGAATCCCCGAGCTACACGTGCCCAGCATCGAGCCCTTCTACATCCCTGAGGTGAGCTCGATGGCGGCTATAGACAATACTATTACATAATAGTTCGACTACATAATAGTCAAAACTATGGCATCCATTTTGAATTTTGATGTATTTACTATGGCATCCTTGAATATATTAATTATATTGCAGTAAACGAAAAAAATACGTGTGGCACTCGGGGACTGCCGCGATAAAGCTATTGCATAGCATATTTTTATTTTTATATTTATCAACTAATGCAATTATAATTCGCATACGTCTAGTCGCACGCACACAAACACCGTGCCCGAGTCTGCCGAACTGAAACGATGTTAGACGATGCACGGCTTTCGACGCCGCACCGCTGTGCCGGTCGGAGTGGAGGATGTTAGGTTTATTTTTATTACGGAACTTCTTGATTCGGTCGCCGCGCTCAAAGCCCGCGATAAAACTATGCAATAGCTGTCATATATTGGATAAATACGGCTCCAGTAGAGCTCCAAATATTGTATTACCGATCCGATGACAACCAATTAAAAGTACGCCGTGGTGGTTTTGTGGAATTTCTTTGACTGGAACCATATTTTTTCGACTCAATGCGTGGCATGGAACTTCACAAATTTAAGTTGGTTGCAAGAGATAATTAACAGGAAAAACAATATGATGAATCTGAGCAACTTGTAGATCTTTATCAGCTATTCGCTAAAATACCTTTTAATATTTCTACACACCTATTTTAAGAGTTAATGAGCACGAGGCGCTTACCTGATGTTTCTCAATGCTTTAGGGTAAGTTTCCACCGGACCTGAGCTGTATTACGATTTACAAGGAAAGGGTTTTTTTAGATCTAATAGAATTCATTCATTTGGCAGACCGTGCTATTTATAATATGTTACCGTTAGAATGCAGAATACGTTAACGTGCACATTACCTCGGTAATCTGCAGATTCCCTGATACCATCCGTTAAAGTGTGAAATTTTTAAATAAAAAAGCTTATATTTGCACTTTACCTAGTTAGTTTGCATTCCTTCGTAAAGTCCTAAAAATTTTGACTTAAGCTTGTCAACCTAAGACTGTTGTTGTTTTGTTTGGGTTTTTTCTAGTTGATACAATCTGTTATATTTTATTAGTGGAGTAACATTTTACTTAAAATTTAATAATTTATTCCTTTGTTTATGTCTCTACAACGAAATAACATGTTTTATTCAAACAAAAACCTGTTTTATGTAATTTAATGAGAATAGAATAAACTTTTTGCACTTTAACTGACTCACCCAGATAATCGGCAGAATACCTTGTTAATCTGCAGTCTAACTGGTTTACGCACATTAACGGTAACATATATATATATTGATTCTACTGGTTGTCAAAAAACACATTCGCAAGTTTAGCTCACTTAGGTTTAACATGGCGACGCGTTATTCTTAATGAGATATAAATAAACAAATAATACTATAATATAAAATATAAATATGAAAGTGTGTCTGTCTGTCTGTTACCTCTTCACGCCCAAACCGCTGAACCGATGCTGTTGAAATTTGATATGGCGATACTTTGAGTCCCGGTAAAGGACGTAGGGTACTTTTTATCCCGGAAAATGTACGATTCCTGCGCGATAAATGGATTTCGGCGCAACGGAGTAGCGGGCGTCATCTAGTAAATAAAAAAACAAATACAAATTCACCACGTCACCATATCATATTACTGTATTTCAGCTGATCGCGGTTAGCGGCGAGCTGGCGTCTCTACACGCGTCCGGCAAAAACCTGAAGGTGTCCGGACTCAGCAACTACACTGTCAAGAGCTTAGAGTGAGTTGCCTATTCTTATTAATGGTATTAATCTATACAAAACAATTTTGTCGATTTATATTGAAGTGGAGTTTTCGGTGAAGGTTGTAAGTGTCTGCATGAAAAGTAAATATTTTTTAAATGAGAAAAGTCCAATCTAATTTCTAATAATTTCTCAGACTCTGCATTGCAAGCAAAAATGTACAGTTACATACAAAGTTACGTACAGCGCTAGTTACTTACAAACTTGTGATCTCGTGGTATAGCCGCCAAACCGCGCGTTCGGGCGGATGCATATAAATCCAGCCTCAACCTTAAGGGCCTTCCCCTACGGAGATTTCGTAATTTGCCGTATTTAGAGCCTTATAAACTCATAATTTGAAAGCTACAAAGTTATAATGAAAATACATCAATAATCTTCAGTATGTCAACATTCCTTTCCCCGTTTTAAATTTTCTATTTTTGTTTATTGTACTCATGATATTAACTTCCAAAGTAATACCAATTTATTAAAATTGAAGTATACTTTCAGCATCTCCATAGTATTCACAAATTACGTTTATTTGAAACACACGACAATAGATAGACAATTTCATTAACTACATATTCCCCGTTTTAAATTTTTTTTAGATCAATTTTGAACTAAGATAAGTAAAAAAAATAGGATTTTTGTGCGATCTCGGCAACGCGTCAAATGTATGCAGTATGGTCAAGGTCGTTTGCTCGGGGGATGACCTTAAGGGCCGAAACACATAACCGCGTTGCGGCGCCACAACGCCAAAATTGGCGGAATTCTTTAGTTTTTTTATATGAGTTTTGAATTTTTTTGCCGCCGATTTTGGCGGTGCGGTGCCGCAACGCGGTTGTTTTGGGCTTTGGCCCTAAAACCGCTTTTTTCCCAGCGTCACTCACGGCTGAGTAATTCGGGGGTTCTTAGTTATTTAGTTTTAGCTCTATTTATATCCATGTATTAATTAGTAAAAAATAATATAATCAATCTTTTCCTGTTATAATAACTTAGCATGAAATAGCAATAAATTATAACGTACTTAGTGTGATTCATCGTAGTTTTTACTCAACTGCGAAGATAGGTAATGTTTCAAATGTATGTACCTTTATGTTTCGTCATGCTCTAGAGCTTTAGATCCTAGGATCTAAACTAATTGTCGTATTTAATCTTAATAGGTGTAGATTATCGTAGTCGGAGATTCTTGATTTTATATTGATATTGTTATAAGTTACACATTATTATAATTGTACAGATTTCATTGCATTTTTGATCTCTTAAAAGCCCAATAATGAGAGTTTCAGATCTCTTACTTAATTCTCTTTATCTATCAAGTTACACTATACTAGAATGTCTCAATTTTTGAATTACTTTTACACTAGGATATCTCAATTAATGAATACTCCCAATATCTCGTAAATGTCTTTTATTTAATTCTCTCAATCTCTCGTAATTGTCTCTCATTTAATTCTCTCAATCTCCCATAAATGTCTTTCATTTAATTCTCTCAATCTCTCGTAAATGTCTCTCATTTAATTCTCTCAATCTCCCGTAAATGTCTCTTATTTAATTTTCTCAATCTCTCGTACAGTGTGGATCTGGGCAAGATCACGATCCACGCGAAGGTCAAGTTCCCGAAGCTGCACTTCGACGGCCTGTACAACATCGACACGCAGGTCCTGGTTGTGCCCATCAAGGGAGAAGGCGCTCTCACTGCTGATGCCAGTAAGTATCTATAAGTTGCGCACGAGATCATTGTCTTCGGCATTTTTTTTAACACTTAAGTACACTTAAATTTTTTGTTTTTTTTTTTTTGTTACAGTTGTTCAAAGATTATATCGTGTCTATAATAGTCAGATATGTACGCTGCAGTATGCAGCGTGTATCAATCATAGATGATAAACTGGTCTGAAACTTGTTAACACGCTGGACACGTTTATGTTGATAAAGTGCCAAAATTTTGATATTATATTGACACTCGCTACTGTAAAACAGCACCTTACAAAGATACATTCATATTTTTTGCCGTCGCGTCGACATAATTTAGCGCCTGTAAAAAGGAAATAGCATTTAAATATTTATGTTTAGGAAGTAATATGTATGCGTAGGCCCTTAAATTCAGTTGTGCTACAACTGAATTTAAGGAAATAATTTATTTATAAAGTATTTTTTTTCTTTACTGACAATTGACATTAATAAGACGAGAAAAGAGTAGGTTACATATCTGCTATCATACAAATTCTATTAAAAAACTATTGTTTTAATGTGAGATAGATCTCAAATTAAAACAATCATGATATTAGAAAACAACGTGCAACGTTATGAAATAGGTCTATATTACTTGAACTTGGCTTTGACACGCTGCCGCGTGTCTAGATCTTTTGCTTCTCAATTATCACAGGCGTTTCATTATTCAAATGTAATTTGTAGGCAAGTGCGAGGCGGACGTGGTGGTCTATTCCAAGATCGACAACCGCAAGGGCGCGGAGTACGTGAGGTTCACCAAGGCCGACATCAGCGTCTCGGTGAAGGACTACAGGATCAGACTTGATGGACTCTTCAACGGTGACAAGGCATTAGGTAGGCAAGCTATTTACAATATTAATAACGTTAAATAGTAAGTAAAAATTATATAAAAGAGCTGACTGACAGACACACTCTGCATTTATAATATTAGTATGGATGATAGTTCTTTTTCTTTCTAATAGATACTGATATCTCTGTGAACTGTAATTTAAATTGAAAATATATTTTAACGACATATCAAGTTTGCTATTTAGTAATCCAAGGAAACCTGTAATAACAATTCACAATCTTACTCACTTACAAAATCATGCAAAAAACGACGATATAACTTATCCTACAATTTCGAAATTCCAGGAGACGCCACCAACGAGGTGATCAACCAGAACAAACAAGACTTTCTGAAGGCGACTCTGCCCTACCTCGAGAAGACCGTTTCCAAGCTGGTCCTGGACTTGGCCAACAAAATCATGGAGACCACCCCCTACTCCGAACTCCTGCCCGTACCCTAGACTAAGGCTATTTATCTTACCGTAGGTTTATATTATGTAAGTTATATTTTTTAATATTTAAAAAAGCGTCCATTGCATTTACTCCCCTGGAAGTTTTTGTTGATTGGCTTAGCATGACCAGTGCACTAGATGCGAAAGAATAGACTCTGACAGATTTTAAGAATAAAATGACTGACAGTCAATCTGGCACTATGTCTATTCTTCCGTAGAAAGAAAATTAGGTGGTCATGCTAAGGTGATTTAAACTGGAGTTAAATTAGGGGACGCTTGACTTGTTTTTGTGTGACGGATGTCTTAAGAATTAGATATTCGTTAGTAAATCTGTTTCTACTATAAGCTCAAGTGATATTATAATATATTTATTTTTATATTAAACTGTTATTTAAACTTTAAAAAATATAAATTTAAAAAATATTATGTCTTTGTTTCTTTAGTACTTAATTAATCTGAAATTGATATCTAATAATTATTTCGTATTTAATCCCTCGATCGTGGAAAAAACGAGACACAATAGATTTCTATTGTTATCGCGGCACCCGGGTGTCGCTTGGGGCTTGAATCATTAATGATTAAATTTCAGTCCATTCATAAATCAATATTACAAAGTAACATACATTTTCATTAATAAATTAATTTTAGACAGCAAAAATACTTTTTAAAATATTTAAAATGCATACATTAACACGTAGCGTATAAACTTGCAGGTTTATAAGCAATTAGCATTCAGATAATGTTGTGATGGACATAGGTCCATCATAACATTTTTTGAATGCTAATAACCGCAACAAAAAATTAGAACTTTTGTTGGTTCCAACGCTGGAATCGTAAGGCTTTCGAGTTGAAAGCTAAGCTCTTCACTGAACCTAGAGATATAGGCGCGTGCATAAAATAAAATTAAATAATATTATGTCGAGTACATGTATCTATTGGGCAACTCACCTTCGACCGGCGTTATTGAAAGCGCAACATTCAGGGTTCTTCGGATAAGAAAGTCAAGTCAGATGTCGAAATACAGGGGCCAAAATAGCTACAGGTAGGTTCGTGACCATCGTTATGTTTTACTGATCATAAAATGCCTATAAAGTTGTAAAAGGCCCAAAATCGACTGATATTCCCTTTTTTTTTATTTACAACTTAGGGTCATCTATGGGCTCTTCGCCAATATCCTTTTTTGTCATCTCTATCATAAAAGTGTTCGTACCAGGGACATATTTTTCTACTTTTATAATATTGTCTAATTTTAGTTTAGTCCATCACGCCTTGGACCTTTTAAGCTATTGCATAGCTTGAATCGCGAGCTTTGAGCGCGGCGACCGTATCAAGAAATTAATGAAAACAAACCTAACACCCCTCACTCCGACCGGCATAGCGGTGCATCGTCTAACGTCTCCTTAGTACGGCCACAGAATATATATTAGTTGGTACGGCAGACTTCGGCACGGTGTTTGTGTACGTGTGACTAGACGTGTGCGAATTATAATTGCATCAGTTGATAAAAAAATTCTATGCAATAGCTTTACCGCGGCAGTCCCCGAGTGCCACACGTATTTTTTTATGTTTCAGGGAGGTGTGGTCCCAATGTGTGGCAACCACAGATCCGACATTTTAGGATATCTTCGGGTATGATGCACCACCTTTTGCCTTTAGATGTTGTGGCATTGGTTTGGTGGAGAGGTATCATTATATATTTAACTAGCTGTTGCCCGCAACTTCGTCCGCGTGAATGAATGTTATTATAATCATAGATAAAGTATTAAATTAGTACTTAATCAAATCAAATCATTTTTATTTCGGGCATCAGAGGCCCATATAACAAATACCTTAAATCTAACATACATATTAATAATATAATAAATACCTTAAAAACTAACAAACATATTTTATATAAACTAACACTGTCACGTGTTGCCGGCGACGTGACTCGCTTCGTTCCGGAGTCTCCCCCGGAACCTCCGGTAGACCACAACAATCGGCCAGAACTCCGGCGCCTCGAAATTTGACAGAAGATTCGTCGGTACTCTCACCACAAAGGAGCTAAAGTTAACCTTGTGGCGAGACTGCAGACGCTCGACTCGTCGTCTATGTTACAATAGAGATTTAGAAAATTGAATACCCATCAACAACAATTTTATTTGGATAAGGATTAACATTATATTACACACGAAATGTTTAATTTACATTAAAGACCCAGGAACATTGAAAGCTCTTATAGTCAGGGTTCCCTAGATCAATTTTTTTTAACTATCAAGCTAATTTTCAACCAACAAAATTTGGTTGACTACGGAACCCTAAAACGGAACCCTAACCAGCTTTTTTTGTATATTGATAGGTTATCTTATATATAATTTAAGAGTAACATTGTCCTACAAATAGACCAATCCATATTTAAAGAATAAAATTTAGCCTATGTTACTCATGGATAATGTAGTTTTCGAATGGTGAAAGAATTGTTCAAATCGGTCCAGTAGTTTCGGAGCCTATTCAATTCGAACAAACAAACAAACAAACAAAAAGTCAAATCTTTCCTCTTTGTTTTTGTATAAAATTTTTATTACTGTAGAGAAATCGTGAGTCCTAACTTACAATTTTTTAAAACATTCGAAATTTAAATTTTTTTGTTTAATTACCATACAAAATAAAATTAAAATTTCAGCACGTACTTTAAAGTGCCAATAACATAAAAAAAAACTCCGTTAAAAATTATTTTCCTTTTTTACAGCTTTCGCATAGAAGTCATAAACTATAGTCCAATTAATATAATAGTAATACTTTTGCTCCGCGTTACACACGCAGGAAAATCTATACTAATATTATAAAACGGAAGAGTTTGTTAGTTAGTTAGTTTGTTTGTTTGTTTGAACGCGATAATCTCAGGAACTACTGGTTAGATTTGAAAAATTCTTTCAGTGTTAGATAGTCCATTTATCGAGGAAGGCTATAGGTTATATTTTATCACGCTAAGGCTAATAGGAACGAAGAAATTGAGGAAAATGTGTAAAAAACGGGGGGAAATTATTTGAATGGGCTTATTTGAACGCGCTAATCTCAGGAACTACTGGTCCGATTTGAAAAATTATTTCAGTCTTAAATAGCCCATTTATCGAGGAAGGCTATAAACTATATATTATCACGCTAAGATTAATAGGAGTGAAGAAATAGAAGAAAATGTGGAAAAAACGGGGGAAACTATTTGAAAGGGCTTATCTCACGAACTACTAGAGCAATTTTTCTGTTATTTGGCTCAGATAAGAAGTAGACCACGTAAAGGATTATAGGCTATTTTTTGTAGACTGATTTGTCTGTGAAATATCTAATTTACGCGGGCGAAGCCGCGCGGAACGTCTAGTATAAAATATTTTTGCGAATCGCGTGGCACATTGCCGCTGCACGTGACCATGGCGCTCGTGGCCAACGAGTTGCTGGCGTTTATCCAGCACGCCATAGACACTATGGACGAGGTCAACATCATGCAGATCTGCAAGACCTCCTTCTCCAGCGAGGAGATTTGCAGGGACAAGCAGCTGCTGTACGAGACGCTTGGACAGAGCGCGAACATGCCGTCGCGACGAAGGGATGGAACGGAAAGGAGCGTGCAGGATATCATCTCCCTGCTGAAGCAGACGGATCCTGATTAGGTGCCGGCTTTTGTGGCAAAGGAGCTGCACAAGCTGCCGCCCGTCACGCTGGACCACGTCAGCCTACTGAAGGACATCAGGTTCCTGAAGGAGGAGCTGGCCGGAGTTTGGGGTAGAGAGAGTTGCAGGCATTAGAGTCTACTATCAGTGATTTACGTATTGAATTATCGCAATTATAAAGTGGTAATATGTAGGTCACCTGATGCCGCAAATGTCACCCGTCGTCGAGGCGCGCAGGCGATTACGGTTAGCCCGTCAGCAATATCGGACGGGTCAACGAACACCGCCGCTACCGCCCCCGCTCGCGTTCCCCTCCCGGTTGCGCCGACGCCGAGTCCACAGGCGACTCAGCAAAACTTTGCGACTGTTGCTGGTCGCCCCGCACCTCCCCCGCGGGCGAAAACAAATGGGGAGAATGAGAGCCGCAAGGCTCCGGAGAGTAGCAAGACTAAGGAGAGCCGCAAGGCTACGAAGAGCCGCAAGGTGGAGTCTTCTCAACCTGGCAAGGACGAGAGCAGGGGGTGCGATGAGGAGGGCTTCATACTGGTGGAAAGGAGGAAGAAGAAGCCCGCCGCCGCGACGCCCCTGTACATATCTCGCCTGCACTGGTTCATGGAGATCGAGGACGTCGTGGACTACATCCAGAAGAAGACGACACTGCGCCTAAGGGTCGAGCGTCTGCAGTCTCGCCACAAGGTTAACTTTAGCTCCTTTGTGGTGAGAGTACCCACGAATCTTCTGTCGACTTTCGAGGCGCCGGAGTTCTGGCTGATTGATGTGGTCTACCGGAGGTTCCGGGGAGACTCCGGAACGAAGCGAGTCACGTCGCCGGCAACACATGATAGTGTTAGTTTATAAGTATACAGCATGACTGATGAGACATGTTCAATACTTAAGGAGAGTACTCGGTACTCGATTCTCATTATAATTATGGTAATAAAATTAGGTACTTAATTTTTGACCAAATTTTCCTTTAAGTAAATTAATCATGGACACTAAGTTAATTACGCGGCTAGGCAAGTAGGCATACCTATGCGGCCGCCGGCCGGCGGCTGCGCGGCGCGGCGGCGTGAACCATCAAAGAAACACCGCGCCGCTACCCTTCAGGCGCGCGGTGTCCATGCGTTGGGTAAATAATTATTTAACTTAAAGCTAAATTTACTCAGTGATCAATTTATATTATTTTTTTATTCTATTTTTTTTTCATCTAATATATATTATATTAATATTATTAAATATTTATTTTATTATTAGTATGTATGTTAGATTTAAGGTATTTGTTATATGGGCCTCTGATGCCGGAAATAAAAATGATTTGATTTGATTTGAATAGTGCTATAATTTTACACATTCTATAATGTATAGCATCAATATAAATAATATAAATAAAATAAATTGTAGAATGTTATGTGATGTTATGGTTCAGTAATAAAGAATTATCACTATCACTATCACAATAGGTATAATGTATATTATGGCAACAAAGTGTACACATACTGACTTGGCGAAACAGTATGATAATCGGGTTGAACGCTCTGCTTTCCAAACCTTGGCGGCTTCCTAATTGCTGATAATCGGTTCCTCTGCAGCATCCTCGCGCGGTTCCTGCACCTGCTGCCGGTTGGGTAACTCCGCGATTCGCCATTCCTAAATATAATTATAATAAAAATCCTTGAAATAATCGTAAATGTAATTAAATGGTGGTAGGCATCGTAGTAAATTAAGTAAACTTAGGTGGTGGGCAACGTAAACTTTCCTGAAAGTGTTATTTTGTAACCTATCTATACTTAATATTATTAATGGGAAAGCGTGTCTGTCTGTCTGTTAGTTCTTCACGACCGAACAGCTGAACCGATTTAGCTGAAATTTTGTATCGAGATACTTTGAGTCCCGGGAACGGACATAGGATACTTTTTATCCCGAAAAAATGTACGGCTCCCGCGCGATAAACGAATTTTTCCGCAATGGAGTTGCGGGAATCATCTATTTATTCTATTATAATGTATTTCAATGGTGGTAGGCATAGTGGGTAGGTGGTTGGTATCGGAGACTTTCCTGAAAGTGTTATTTTGTAACCCCTTTGAAAGTAAAACACTTTCATTTCATTCTCAAAATATTTACCTAAGTGCTATATTTACATTGATACATTACAAGATGTTGGACATGTTAAGATAAATTTCGGTGCAGATTTCCGTTTTTAGGGTTCCGTAACCAAAGGGTAAAAACGGGACCCTATTACTGAGACTTCGATGTCTGTCCGTCTGTCTGTCTGTCTGTCTGTCCGTCTGTCTCCAGACTGTGTCTCAAGAACCGCTATAGCTAGACTTCTGTCACAGATTTATTTTATTTTTATTTATTTAACATTTATTGCACACAACTCACAAGACACTATTTATATAAAAATTGACATAGAAAGACGACACAAAGAAATGACCAGAAACACACATATTGTGTATTTCTGGTGCCGCTATAACACTGACATCCATAATACAAGTACGTTGGACTTATGATTCGCCACCTGCTTTTTGTGCCTATTTGAAGCGGAATCAGCGCCTCCAATGCGGGGGAAGAGAACTAAATTTGACGTAACCACAACCAATAACAACAGTTGTTATCACTAGTATTAGTTCCAAGTACTCTCACTACTGCTATCAGCGCCAATATGGCGACTTTCAAACGTCATTTTTACGTCAGATTTAGTTCTCTTCCTCCGCATTGGGGGCGCTGATTCCGCTTCAAATAGGCACAAAAAATAGCTGTCATTTCAAAGGGTATCATAAGTCCAGCGTACTTGTATAATGGAGGTCAGTGCGCTATAACAACAAATACTAAAAACAAAAACAAAAAAAACTTGAGAGGTGTCAAGGGACACCCGGATGGAACGGAGTTATAAATAGGAGTCTATTTCTCAATACTAGAGATCGCCCAATGGTCGAAATTCGACCTCAAATAAAAAATTAAATTATAAGTTTCAAATTTCAACGCTTTTCTATTGATATTCTTTTGTGAAAATATTGACTTTATTATTTTTTAGACAAAATTCCTGCGACAGTCTCAGATTAATTAAGTCAAATGATGACAGACTGGCTGTGTATTATTTGTCTAACAGTATTTAAGATTCAATATTTAAAAAAAAAACTAAGCTATCAACACTAATAAAAAAGTGTCGTTACAACTTATTCCGTCTAGCCCCCGCAAGGCGCAACGCGCGATAAGGAACGGGGCCATACAACAAATGTGATTTTTTTTGGCCTTTTTGGCTTGTAATCCATAATGGCAATATGTAGACACTTGAAATTTTCACAAAATCCTCAATTATATGTGTATTTTAATATTTAATAATAAAATTAAAATAAAATAAATAATTGATACAAAAAACACTATTTTTACCCACTGACATATAAGTACTACGTACTAGACTTGACACCGCAACGCAATGCTTGGTCCTATCAACAGAATCTATATAGCCGCAGCGCACTTAGTCGGCCGCAAACTCTTCTGCGCACTAGACGTATGACATTTATAAAAAAATAAAATAAAAGTCACAAAAATGCCTTGGTGTGTCTTAAGATACTGTAAAAATAATTACAAAAACACTTCCAAATGCGACGGAATAACATTTTATCGGTTAGTATTCTTATTTAATTATTTTCAATTAAAATACGAACATTAAATTACTAGGCGAAGACGCGCGCCATTTCGCATTGTCATAGAGTAGTAGATTCAGAGGGGAATGTAGGCAGAATACAGATATCTATGATGAGACGACGATGAATGAAGTATTCACGTAGACGAGTTTGTATTTTGGTAATATAAATACGGTATTACATGTGCATTATACATGCGTACAATATTATAATTGTATTTATAAATATTTGAGTAAAAAATTTAAATAAGGTAAGTATGTAGTGGACTTTGGGGCCATACTTATTATAATATAATTATTATAAATGCGAAAGTCTGTCTGTCTGTCTATCCGTCCGTCTGTCGGTCTATCCGTCCATCTGTCTGTCTGTCCGTCTGTCTGACCGTCCGCCTATCTGTTTGTCTCTCTCTGTGTCTGTTACCTCTTCACGCCTAAGCCGCTGTAAAGGTTTTGCAAAATTTTGGTATGCAATATTTTGGTTTTTGACCGACTTCAAAAAAAGGAGGTAATACGTTTGGCTGTATGTATGTTTATTTTTATTCTTTTTTGTATGTTCAACGATGACTCAGCCGTTTGTGGTCCGATTTTCGAAATCCTTGGTACGGAGTTAACTCGACCGTTTGTAGCTCCAAAACTGGGGGGTTTGTATAAGTATGGCCGCCAGGTACGGAGTTAACTCGACCGAGTTGTACTCACCTTTGAAATTTTCGGAATTTTGAGGCTACGTCATATTCTATTCTCGGCAATCTGATGATATTATATATTTTGTATGTTCAACGATCACTTCGCCGATTGTGGACCGATTTTCAAGATTTTTTCGCTATTGTATCGGGTTTAATCCGAATTTGATACCATGTTCATAAAAAAGGTGACTTGATGATGGGATCCATAAGTAATCGAGGGAATTCCTCGCTATTTATACTAAAACCCCATTTATCTGGATGATATTGTAATTTTGATTCATAATCTGAATTCTGAAGTATTTCAAATGGAAACTTATAGTGATTTTGGATAAATAATTAAGTATTCCAAGTAAATCATACCAAAAAGTCAGATTTTGCACCAAGATATACCAAGGTTCGAAGGTGGTGAACAGATCTCCGGCCTCCTTATACGTTGTTTTAAGAATTGAAGGCATATGCTAATGGTGCATTAGATTAATCATTATCATCGTCAAGACACAAGTCTGTGCGTTCACCACTTAAAAGTAAGGCCAAGTTAGCCTCGAAGAAGCTTGGTGTTCTTAATAAAGTGAGACAGTATTTCAGTCCGGACCAACGCCTACAACTTTTACAACAAAATACCAACTCTCCCTCTGGATTGTATCCAACGATGAACGCTGCCTAATAAGTGTTATTGTGTATTATTGTACGAGTATTGAATTTGAACTAAGGGCCGCTCGAATTGTTGACTGCCATAGTGTTTTAAACAGGCTAGACCTCTTGGAATTGTGCCGAGATGTAGCTTCGCTCTGCATCCTATATCAGTTGTATCACGGGGAGTGCTCTGAGGACCATTCCATCACCTTGATAAGTGGCGGTCTTCCACCGTGCATTTTTCGCTTAACCGCACTGCAAAACTGTGGAACGAACGATCGCCAGAAGCATTTTAAGAAGAAGGCATATTCCCACGCATCTGCAGCTCTTCTGACGTTACGAGTGCCCATGGGCGACGGTTGTTGCTTTCCATCAGGTGACCCGTTTGCTCATTTGCCCCGTTATTTTATATAAAAAATCTAATTAACTTCCATGTTCTTGAGAAATCGTACTTGATGTTGATTAGTGAAAAAACCGTGTCTATATTTAGCGACTTGTTATATTTAGCGACTTGTTATATTATTATTTCGTTTATTTCTGCATGACTTAAAAGTTGGATTTCACTTAACTATTTTTAACTGAAATCCAATTCTTTAGTCATGCAGAAATAAACGAAACTTTGTTTGTATTCCCCTATCTTAGATGAGCCGTCATATTGGATGTAGAATGACATTACATTCGGTTTCGAGTTATTTTCAAAAAGTTCTTTCATTTAATATCCATACTGTTATTATAGGACAGCATAGAAAATAACTATTCCGCTATCTTGGGTGGTCGGCCATTTTATATTTATAGTGATTTCATACTGTATCGTGCATTGTCATTCAAACCAAACGTGTATACAAAATTTCAGCTCAATCAATATTATACGTACATACATACTTCGAAATTGAGTTCAAAAATTCCACCCGAACTTACCTAATAATATGTACTAATATTATATATAATTAATAATATATATAATTAATAATATGTACATAATAATATACAGAGCAAGTTAAATAAAAGCTTTTAATAATGTTTAGTAAAAATCTTTGTTTTATTTTATCCACTTACTCAAATAGAGTCTGCGTTCATTCGAGTGTAGGCACAAAACTTTGTCACTTCTGCGGTACTGATCTATAGCCATCACCGCCCCGCCTCTCACCCCGCTCATGCCTCAAGTGCGACATGTTTTTTGTTTGCAATGGCGCCTCCAGTACGTAGTACATAATATCTCTATGTTTTTACCCTACTTCGCCCTTTAACGGTACGGAACTCTTCGTGCCGACTCGCACTTGGCCGATTTTTTTAACTCACAAGTAACGCTCTGACCACAAAGTTTCTCGTAAGTCGTGCATTCAAGATTGTTGAACATTTGAAGTTGATAGTTTAAGCATATAATACATGAAATGACAATATTATAATGTCAGTTTTATATAATATAGATGTTATGTTCGTTTAGAAGGTGGTTGCATCATATTAGACTTGATTTTTGGATTAAAGAGTAGAAAATTTGAAATATATCTAGCCAATTTTACTGATGCTTAAGGGTGAGCCTTGCCTCAGTCACAAATTCACAATAGATATAACTACCTCGAAATCAAAGAAACGGGCCAAACGACGTGAGTACCAATTCATTCGCGTTTCGCAATGGTGTGTTAAGGGCTGGCGCACTGGCTGATATAATATATTTTTAAAATAAAGATTTGAAAATTGAATTCTGACAATTTTAATCGCATGTGCCAAAATATAAATAACAATTAAGGGTCAATTCAGACCGCAACGTGACGATGCATTTCTAAATTTGTACTAAATTGACAGATTTCAATTGCGTGAGACGTCTTGCAAATCTGTCAAATCCATACAAATTTAGAAATGCATCTACACGTCGCGTTGCGGTCTGTATTTAACCCTAAGGGTTGATTCAGACTGCAACGCGACGCGTAGAGGCATTTCTTAATTTTTATGGATTTGAAAGATTTGCAAGAGGTCTCACGCAATTGAAATCTGTCAAATCCATACAAATTTATGCCGCGCCGCGCCTCGCCTCGCCTCGTCGCGTTGCGGTCTGAATTGACCCTAAAACGGCCACTGTTGCGGTCCACGTATCTTTCCCGTCGAGTTTTGTGCAGTAATAAATAATTTAAAATTAACATGTTCAGAAACGTAATCCCAGAGAAATACAATAATAATATTGCATAGCATTTTTCTCAAGTTATGCGATTATAATTCGCATACATCTAGTCGCACGCGCACAAACACCGTGCCGAAGTCTGCCGAACTGAAACGACGTTAGACGGCATGGCAACGACACACCGACCGGCACAGTTGGAGTGAGGTGTGTTAAGTTTTTTGTTCCGGAATTTCTTGATTCGGTCACCGCGCTCAAAGACAGCGATAAAAGCTATGTAATAGCTTAAAAAACCCTATGCCTACTATATTATGTCATTGGTTTAAATTTGTAGGTAACGACCCTAGCAACGAATTTTGTCATAATACGTCAAACGTAAAAATTTTATCAACACTTCAAGTCGGCATACTCCTTAGTTCTGTCTACTCTGCCTCAGTACTGAGTTTATTGGCCTTTTCAAAGCTTACCTTTAAGGTTACAAGAAACAATATTCTAATAACTAAGCTATGAACTTTAAAATTCATTAATTTGCCTGTACCTACTACATCTTGACACCATCCATACAAATATTTTAAATGCGAAAGTGTGTCTGTCTGTCTGTTATCTCTTCATGTCCAAATGACTGAACCGATTTTGCTGAAATTTGGTATGTAGATATCTTGAGTGCCCTTTGCATTGGATACTTTTTATCCCGAAAAAATGTACGGTTCCCGCGCGATAAACGAATTTTGGTGCAACGAAGTTGCGGGCGTGCATGTTAAAATTAAAACACTCTTTCACATACCCGCCAAAACCCTACCGGTATTTTGACCGAAAGCTTTTCCGTTTTTCCAAGGGGATTTTAATTCCGAACGTACGTTCCGTTTCCTCCGGCGAGCGGCGTGAGGCAACCAGTTCAAGGAGAGCTGGTGTTGCCAATATGAAATAAGATCTTAGATGGCCACTTACGTAACCATAGGACATACGCTCAATTATTTTTGTAAACACGAGTGTCCTTTACAACAAATGAGACATTGGCCCGTTTCGCTGAGCTAATAGTGCAAAGGTTCTTTGATTCGCAGCATTTTCGATCCACCTAGGATTGAAAACTCGATCGAATCTTTTAAAATTCTTACATGATAGACTAACACATCATAAGATTTGTAGCAGAGTATACAAGATGTATTTTCTCAGTAACAAAAAATAAAACTTTGCTTTATAATAATTTCTTATACAGAATGTGACAAAACAAAATGATAATACTTGATTGAGGAGGTGTATGAGAGTAACTAAAACTAAAATAAAAGTGCTCTTTCAGCGCTGCTACTTTTACAGTGAACTCTATAATATAGAGTTATATTATAAGGGCTACATATACATTATACACCCTTAAGTATTATTACTTTGTTTGTTACACCCTGTTTTTACGTTAAAATTTAAATAATTATAGTTATTACTATTTTAATAAAGTTTGATAACTAGTCAATAAAATCTTGATAGTTATTTTATTTTAAATATCAGCGATGCAAGTAAATTGTAGTTTAAATATAATATCAAACTTTTTAAAGATTTTAAGCTAAACTTTTTTTTCATTCGATGATTCGATATAAAAAAGTTGTGTCACCTAGCGACTTTATAAGATATAACAATTTCTTACAAAGAAATCTTTCTTTAGTCGTTTAAATTACACAAGTTGGCAACATTTTTTAGTGTTTTAAGGTTGGCAATGAAATCAAATATAATTTGGTGGTGAAATACTGCACGGCTGTTCGTTTTCATTAGGGGGACATAGCATTGTGGTGTTTAACGCCTCCGTGGTCCAGTGGTTTAGAGCGTGGCTCTTGACTCGGAGGTCGTGGGTTCGATTCTCGCGTTGGAAACATGTTATTTCCAAGTTTGGCTAGGACAATGCAGGCTGATCACCTGATTGTCTGACAAGTAAGATGATCCATGCGTCGGATGGGCATGTAAAAAGTCGGTCCTGCGCCTGATCTCTCGCCAGTCGTGTCGGTCTTCCGTCCCACTGGGTTATGAGAGTAAAAGGAATAGAGTGTGCTCTTGTGTACGGTACGCCGCAAACGCTATGTCCCGCAATTTTTAAATCCATATCTATACTTCTATACTAATATTATAAATGCGAAAGTGTGTCTGTCTGTCTGTCTCCCTGTCCGTCGGTCTGTTTGTCTGTCTGTTACCTCTTCACGCTCGAACCGGTGAACCGATTTTGCTGAAATTTGGCATGCAGATACTTTGAGTCCCGAGAAAGGACATATGAAAGTTTTTATCCCGGAATAATGTACGGTTCCCGCGTGATAAACGAATTCACGTCATCTAGTCTGTAATATCTTCGAAAATATTCATTCAAATCATATGCTGTAAAGGGCCATATATATCTATATTAAATCAACAATGTATTTAAGGTATTTAATTGGATAAGGATTAATGCTGTATTGGTTAAAATTGCTTGTAAAATTAGCCATTATCTGTTGTAAAAAGTAAATGACAAAAATATGTTATTGTGGGATATCCATAAGAGATAGACATATTATATACCATCGCGGAGTTTTCTGTAGACCTTTTCAATGTGTACGTCATTAATTAGTACATTATTTTGATAAATATCGTAGGGTTCAGCCTGCGTTTGCAATGTAATGCGGAAAACATTTTTGGATGGATGGATAATGGATGTTATTATACATATAAACTTTCCTCTTCTATCACTCTATCTATTAAAAAAACCGTATCAAAATCCGTTGGAAAGTTAGAGACATAGGGACAGAGAAAGCGACTTTGTTTTATACTATGTTGTGATGGCTACTAGCCCTAGCCGTGCCCCGCCTTGTTACCCGTTATTTATTAGGGAAAATAAATTGTGATATATTTTCACAGTAAAAAGTAGCCTATGTGTTAATCCAATGCATCAACTAACTATATACCAAATTTTATTGAAATCGCTTCAGCTGTTTAGACGTGAAGAAATAAGAAGCATACAAACTCACAAACTTTCGCCTTTATAATATTAGTGTGATTATCGCTAATAGTTATCATGGTTGTAAAAATTCTCCTAACACGAAAAACTGAAATGAAGACGTGATACCAAGGGCGGTGGTATGTAAATGTGATGGGTGATTATTGTTGGTCTTAATCACTTGTACAAAAAAGGGAGATAAAATACAAACAATAGGTATTTATTCGCATCGTAATAATGGCGTACTATGTAACATTAAGGGCCTTCCCCTACGGAGATTCCGTAATTTAACGTATTTAGAGCCTTATAAACTCATAATTTGAAAGCTACAAAGTTATAATAAAAATACAGCAATAATCTTCAGTATATCAACATTCCTTTCCTCGTTTTAAATTTTCTATTTTTGTTTATTATACTCATGATATTAGCTTCCATAGTAATACCAATTTATTAAAATTGAAACATACTTTCAGCATCTCCCTAGTATTTACAAATTACGTTTATTTGAAACACACGACAATAGATAGACAATTTCATTAACTACATATTCCCCGTTTTAAATTTTTTTAGATCAATTTTGAACTAAGATAAGTAAAAAAAAATAGGATTTTTGTGCGATCTCGGCAACGCGTCAAATGTATGGTCAAGGTCGTTTGCTCGGGGGATAACCTTAATGTAATAATAAGTAGATGTTGCCCGCTTCTAAGGGTCAATTCAGACCGCAACGTGACACATAGATGCATTTCTAAATTTGTATGGATTTGACAGATTTGCAAGACGTCTCACGCAATTGAAATCTGCTAATTCAGTACAAGTTTAGAAATGCATCTTCGCGTCGCGTTTCGGTCTGAATTGACCCTAAGTGCCAAATGTCATCATCTTCATTAGAGCCTTCGGTTCATAGAATCAAATCGACGATATTCTGCTGTTGACCGCATTTACATTTCAGTCAATGAAAATGAAGAATTTCTTATTTCAAAATTGGTTAAAAATTGATAGTTTCAGAAATTTAGTTATGATAGTTTTTCTTTAAAAACATTAAGATTATAAATTAATCAATTAGGACGTTACCACATTGTTAATGAATCGAGTAAATATAATAATAAGTGGCAGAAGTCGATGCCATTAATTTCCTTTCTCTACTACTCTACATTTTCTTCCTCTACTGAGGACAGTAGAGGAATACCCTTTCTACATCCCAGACGTTCGGTACGTATAATTTTTTAGATTATCAGCATTTTTTTAACCGAATGATGAAAATTTTTAGTTCCAACGAGAATATATAACTAAACTCTGCTACAAACTTTTAGATAACGGAGGCATTATTTAGTAAATAACTCTACATTATGCCGCACTGTTTTTGACTAACGAGACATAGAGATAAACTCTACCAGTTGGCGTCTTCGTAGAATAAGGAAGTCAAAATACTGTATTATATTATTATTACATACGGGTATTTTTTATTAAGGGGGCAAAGGAGCAAACTGGTTACTTGATGGAAAGCAATTACCGTCGCCCCTCTCGCAACATCAGAAAGTTGCAGGTGCCGGCCTTTTAAAAGAAAATACGCTCTCTTATTGAAGGTTTGCAGGTCGTATAGGTCCAGAAATACTGCTGGCGACAGTTCGTTCCCGGGGTATAGTAAGAGAATACTAGGATTGGTTGTTATAGCCTTTTGTGATGATGAGGGAAAATATAGACCTTAAGCAACCCTGGGTGAAATGGTACTTACACTGTACCGATCACGTGCAGTACATTAATTATACATCAGCACTTGCGGTTATTATTGAACAGATTGCATTAGGTCGGAAATTAAGAAATACTAGTCACGTTTTTGAGAATCCGAGTCTGGATGGCTTCTGTCTCTGTCTGGTGTATGGGGAGCGAGCGGGATGGGTGTCTACGAGGTTGGATCCCGAAGACATTCACATGTGTCCTTAGCGGCGTGTTTGGGAGTGCAGTGCCGGTCGAGACGCGGCCGGAGCGGTGTGCTGGTTGTGCAAAATGTTGTCCGTAACCGCGGTGTTGCTCGTGCTGAATTTCGTTGCCGCTGATATACGTGAGTAATTTTATCTATTAAAAATTAGATGTTAGAAGCTTAACTGCCTCACTGAGACATTTAATGACGATTAAAACTTCAATTTAATGAAGACTTTGACAAATATATCCTCTTACTAATAAAAAACTTCTTAAACATGCGTTCAGCGTGTGAATAGTTAAACAGGAGTTTTTAAGTTACACACACGTTACACAGAGTCTATACAGATAAATTAGTATGGAAATGACAGCATCGTTATACAGGCCTTATGTCAAAAAATGATTATTATAGGTCTACCAGAATCTGATGGCAAAAAGTGAGAAAATAAATTGACTCTAGCAATACAGGGGTAAGTAATTGGAATAAAACATTTTGATCCTTTTTTTTTTGTTATAGCGGCTGATTCTGTGTGTTAAACATGAAATACAAAAATTTGTCCAATGATCAAGGATATTTTTTGAAAATCTGCTGTCAAAAATTGCCATCAGATTCTGGTAGACCTATAGTAGAAAAATTCTTATGCACCCTCTATACACGCTGTGTAACTTTTTATTAGTAAGAGGGTCAATGTATAGGGCTTATGTCAAAATCTGCCTTTAAATACAGTTAAGTAATTAATTATAACATTTGAGTTAAAAACTTATGTTTTGAGATATGAGATAAAACACTCTTTGTTAGCAACCACCAGTCTTAGGGTTCATGATTTATTTTAGGGCGGAAATTTAGGAAATTCCCTTTGTGATAATATTAGTCCATGAAACAACAAAGTATACTGAATAAATTTAATTGCATTATCTAAATGAAAATTATATTTTCTTGTCTAGTGCCCATTTTCACCAGCCGCACCTTAATGTTTAGTTTAAGGATGATAATTTAGTATCACGAAACTATAAGTAAAATACCTATAAGACTTGTGTATGTATGACTGAGGTTCGTAGGCCCTAAAATTCATAGTTTCGTAAAAAAGTCAAGTAATTTTACCTTGGGACCCTTGTTACCCTTGAAAAACTTAAAAAAATGTTACCCTTAAAAAACTTACAAAACTAACTATAATAATAATCGATGTACATGAATTTCATTTGCATTCTATTTTCTACGAACCTTAAATGGGCCAAAAAACATGGTTCTTAAGTGATCCAAGTCATTGACCGGACTGCTCTACTATATCTATTGGTGTTTGGTGTCATAGTGGTTTTTCTGGTTTTTCTGCTTGACTTTATTTATCTAACTGTCTTTATAAGAGCTTTTTGGAACCACAACAATCTTTACTGAGATTCTGCTGTGTCTGATCTCAAGAACCTAAATATTTACGCTCTTCTTTGTCAACAAACTTTATTCAAGAAACCATCTTATGTAATTAGCGTTAATTTATAAGTTATATCAAATCCTATGCGATTTTTTACGAGCTTTAAATCCTTGATGAAGGTATTTCTTTTTATGTTGATTAAAAACTGTTTCTGTGGGATAAAGTATATGGAGACAAAAGGGAAGAATCTATTGGACACTTAATGGATCTTGCTTGGCGACATTATGTTGGTACTATTATTCCCATACCAGTAAATTAGACAGCAATTATTGCTTTAATATAATAATAGCATAACGACATCACATTAAAGAAATTATATGGACTATGTCGTAATATAATAATTATCGTACATGTTAACATAAAATCATATAAAATTGAGGCAATTTTCATATAACAATTTAATAGCATGTCCGTCAGTTGTCGTATAAAATAATGGTTCCGGATTTATTAAATAATCATAATCATAGTCATATGAGATCCTTTCGAGTATCTTGAAAATGGTCGTCAATATTAAAACAAGACTTCCTAATGAATTATTATTAATTACAGAAACACTTTAAATAGCATTCAATTGATAATTACTATTATCACATTCAAAACATACCTTCTTTATGATTCACCAATAATATTTCGTAAGCAAATAGTTCTAAAATTAAAAGTCCGTTACTCGAATTACATGTGGTAATGCAAATAATAGTAAATACTAGTGGGTCATCATTACCACAGAGTGTCAAAACACCATAAGCGTCCCGGTGTCGTGACACATCTTGCGCAGACGCAGTTGCCAAACCGTCCTCGACCTTCGTCACCAGATCAAATATGCCACCTGTAAGACTGTCACCAAGATACTAAGTTGTAAAAAAAAGAACATATTATGCACGGTCGAATTTAGAAACCTCCTCCTTTTTGGAAGTCTGTTAAAAATGAATATTAACGAGATGCAGATTTATTTCACATTAAATTTTTTTTAAAGTCGCCAATCTATACTAATATTATAAAGCGGAAGAGTTTGTTTGTTTGTTTGTTTGAACGCGCTAATAACGCGCTAAAAACTACTGGTCCGATTTAAAAAATTATTTCAGTGTTAGATAGTCCATTTATCGAGGAAGGCTATAGGCTATATTTTATCACGCTAAGACTAATAGGAGCGAAGAAATAGAGGAAAATGTGGAAAAAACGGGGGGAAATTATTTGAAAGGGCTTATTTGAACGCGCTTATCTCTGGAACTACTCGTCCGATTTGAAAAATTATTTCAGTATTAGATAGTCCATTTATCGAGGAAGGCTAATGGCTATATTTTATCATGCTAAGACTAATAGGAGTGAAGAAATAGAAGAAAATGTGGAAAAAACGGGGGAAATTATTTGAAAGGGCTTATCTCACGAACTACTAGAGCAATTTTTCTGTTATTTGGGTCAGATAAGAAGTAGACCACGTGAAGGATCGTAGGCTATTTTTTGTAGACTGATTTGTCTGTGAAATATCTAATTTACGCGGGCGAAGCCGCGCGGAACGTCTAGTAACATGATATATTGGGTGTGAATCAGTGAAGAGGATAAAAATAAAAAATATGTACTGTATCCCATCAGGTAGTAATAATATTTTTGATGAGGGAAAATTCCCTACTATAATAATATTCTCTTCTTTTTATACTTTTCGTATACAACTGTTCAAATACATTAAAACTTCTATATTTACATCAAAATTAATTCAACGTAAAAAAATTAATTCCAAAATTTTTTTACGTTGGCAACTTAGCACGCGTATTTCGGGTTCTGTTGTTGCATTTGACCCTAAGTACTCTTGAATTACGCTTTAAGATCTTGTGTCCTAAAATTATCGAAGTGATGGCGTTGGCTTACGGCCGTTCCCAATATTTGATCTATCTCTGGTTTTGCCCTACTAGAGATAGGAATAGCTCTCATTAGACATTAGAGACATATATTTTATGTCAATTCAATGTTAGCTGCGATCGGTCGTATGTCAAACCAGAGATAGATTGAATATTGGGAACGGCCGTTAATGTACTTAATCAAGTTACAAGTTCCCGCTTTACGCAAACAAGTCCTATGTGTTATGGAAGGTGTTATGTCACCGATAACCAGACTCGCCTCAGTGTGTAGAACTACGTGTTTGTCACAACGTCTTACCAACCAACAGCATAAGTTTATGTTTTTAAATATTAATAATAATATCTATGGACGCTTCACATCACGTCAGTAATCGTCAGTAAATAAATGTATCTCCAAAACTTTTTAATTAAAATTAACGTACTCCAACTACTCGACTAATTGAGTAGTACAAAATTCTACGTTTATATTTTAATAACCCAGGTAAGCGTTAACAAGGAATAAATTTTGTCTCTTAGTATCTAAACACACTATGCCGAATTTCCGCGACGGAATTTCGGCATGGTGTGTCATCGGTAATTTAAAATACATTGCAGGTGGAATCAAGCCGAACTTCCGCCGCGGAAATTCGGCATACTGTGTTTAGACACTTAATCTTTTTTTTTGCTTCATCATAATGCTATTCTCAAATCGCGGAATTCTGTAGTGGTCATTGACTCCCCCTGTCATAGAACTCGTCATATTTCGTCGTTTTCTAACAAACCGCGATTGACAATGAAGTGACAGATGTTTCTAGTCTAAGGCCGATATTATATTTTGCATACACGATGTGGACAGAGTATGAATTATATCACTTCAAACTCATAAAAAGTTGGAGATTATCGTAACTCTTGGGAGTTACCAAGACGTTTTCTGATGAAACTATAATAGTCTGTTTCTTTAAAAGAATTCAATTTTATTCTTAATTTAACAGAATGCAGTGCGAGTATTTTTCACATAGCTCCTAGACTAGAAAGGTCAATGACCGTTGGTGCCACCTTAAATTATTGTCCTGACTATAACTAAAGTCGAGACCGCATTATTGCATCACGACGCGACGCGACATTTCAGTTCCATAGAACTGACGTTTGTAAGACGTCCGATTCGCGTTTGTAAAACGTTAGGTCTATGGAACTGAAGTGTCGCGTCGTGCTTGTGTCGTATAATGCGATCTCGCTTAAAATGTCAATCCACTGATATTATAGTATATTTCCATAAAGTTAATATACCAGGCGGAATAGAGCAACAATCTCGAGCTGTCAAACGTGATTGATCATGAATTCTATGAGATTAAATTGTCAACGTGCCGATAAGTGCCGACTGGACGTCAAAAAAAGAGTTCTGCTGTCATGTATCACACGTCTCTTTTTACCACGCAGTGTTACTGATAGTGACATCTCACTTGCTCAGGCCTTTGTTTCTCTATTCCGCTAGGTATACTATCTTTATGAGTATTTACAGTGTTTCAGTGTTTTCAAATACTAAATCCTCAAAATGTTTGTGCACTCAACTAAAAGTACACCTATCTGTTTTCCAGCCTCGTACATCAAGGTGTGTCACCGGAATGACCCCAACGTGGACAAGTGCATCATGAACTCCGTGGAGGAGCTGCGACCGAAGATCTCAAAGGTATTTAAACCGTTTTAGTTTTCATCAAAATCGGGCTAGCAACTCTTTTCAAAATATTTCAAGGTAATTATTATCGACGCTTAGGTGTCTCTGATCACAAAAAAGGAAAACATAATTACAAAAGACATTTATTTAAAAAATACTCCAACGATCATCGGAAAACGTAAAATAAATAAATTATTATTTTATACCTTTACCATTTAACCATTACGTTTACAACAAAGGAAGTGTCCATGCGGGGTAAGTAACTGATGTCAATGCAATGCCAAGAACAGACCTGCTTCTAATAACCAAATACTGACCACATGTATTTCGAAGTAATGTAATAAAAAATTCACAAAGTCTCTAAAGTCAAGTCCAGTCATCACGTTGCGACGTGACTAGGCGATGCGATGCGAAGTATGTATCTTTAAATGGCAAACTAAGAGAGATTGATGATTCAAGTGAATTTGATTCACTTTACAAGAAACACGTTGATTTTACAGTCTTACCACAGTGTTGGACTGCCTATTTAATTTTGAACATGCATTTCATTACCTCGTTATGTTGCACAGTAACTGAAACTGGGTTAATTCAGATTTCAGATCGCAACGTGACGATGCATTTCTAAATTTGTACTGAATTGACAGATTTAAAATGCGTGAGACGTCTTGCAAATTTGTCAAATCCATACAAATTTAGAAATGCATCTACGCGTCACGTTGCATCTGAATTGACCCTAAGACTCAGTAAATTACCCCATGTGTATATGCCCTGAGCCTGAGACTGGTCTTTAACGATCAATTGCTACCGCTTGCGCGTTAGCTGATCCCCCTTCTCCACGCTGTTCCGAGTTATCAGAGTTAGCTTGGGCTATAGCTGTTACTTTATCAGGAGTATTTGGATGGGGATCCTCCTTCTTAGCGTTCTTGGGCTCATGATTTCCATCATTTTCTGGAGCTGCACTTCTTGGTTCAGAATCTCTTTGTTGTTTAGGAGATGCAGGTTCTGGTTTCTCAGGAGCTGGATTAGATTTATCTGGGGAACGAAAAAGCTCATTTTGAGTAGGATTTTCTGGGGTTGACGCTGGCTTTTCTGCTGCTGGAGTAGGTTTCTCTGGAGCGGTTGCTGGTTTCTCTGGAGCGGTTGCTGGTTTCTCTGGAGCGGGTGCTAGTTTCTCTGGAGCGGGTGCTGTTTTTTCTGGTGCGGGAGCTGGTTTCTCCGGTACCGGTACTGGTTTTGGAGCTGGTTTCTCTGGAGTGGGTGCTGGTTTCTCTGGTGCGGGTGCTGGTTTCTCTGGAGCGGGTGCTGGTTTCTCTGGAGCGGGTGCTAGTTTCTCTGGAGCGGGTGCTGGTTTTTCTGGTGCGGGAGCTGGTTTCTCCGGTACCGGTACTGGTTTTGGAGCTGGTTTCTCTGGAGTGGGTGCTGGTTTCTCTGGAGCGGGAGCTGGTTTCTCTGGTGCGGGAGCTGGTTTCTCTGGTGCGGGAGATGGTTTCTCCGGCACTGGTACTGGTTTTGGAGCTGGTTTCTCTGGAGTGGGTGCTGGTTTCTCTGGAGCGGGTGCTGGTTTCTCTGGAGCGGGTGCTGGTTTCTCTGGAGCGGGGGCTGGTTTCTCAGTGGCAGGTGCTGGTTTCTCTGGTGCAGGTGCTGGTTTCTCTGATGAGGGAGCTGGTTTCTCCGGTACCGGTACTGGTTTTGGAGCTGGTTTTTCTGGTGCGGGAGCTGGTTTCACCGGTGCTGGAGCCGGTTTCTCTGGTGCCGGCGCTGGTTGCACTGGCACTGGAGCTGGTTTTTCTGGTTTCTCTGAAGTTGGTTTTGGTTTCTGTTGTGCTGGGGATGGTTTTTGGGGAGGACTAGGTTTATTAGCTGATGGGCCAGCGCTTGCTTTCGCAGTAGATTTTGATGTGCTCTCAGAATCGGAGTCGATTAGTATAGTTTCAGTTGGGGGGCCCTTACCAGATGGGTCGTCAATTGCTGCTATGACGTCAGTGTTAGTGGTTGACGTCGCGGATGATGTGGAGGCGGAAATGCCGTTGCCGTTGGCGATGGCAGTACTATCACTGGTCGCTGTCGAATTGCTTTGGATCACAATTAGCTCAGAGTTAGGATCGGTCGCGTTGCTACTACTCATACCGTTGGGCTTCTTCCCGTTTATTTCTATTATAATGTTCGTCCTCAACGCTGGTGGAGGTTGGGGGTTATTTGACGTTGAAGTTGGTCTGCCGCTTGTCTGACAGTCGCCATTTTGACAGGAGTAGTAAACTGGTGAATTGCCGGCTATAGCGTACGGGAAGGGGAAGAAGGTGACCGGTTGGGCCTGGTTGGGGTAGTTCACAGTGACGTTGGTCCGTTTGGGGATCTTGATCTGAATCACGGTACTCCGCCGATTGCAGGCCCTTGCGTGACTCTCGCGAGCCTGAAAAAAGGAGACTCTTTATTGCTATTCACTCACCCCCTTACTAATAAAAACTTCTTACACATGCATTTAACGCATGAATAGTTATGACTTACACACACATTACACAGGGCTTATAATATAAAAATCTACTAATAATCAAATGATAATGACAGTTATGACTTATATAACTAAAATCGCGTTATATACCATAGACTGTAGACTCAAAGGAAACCGTTCAGGAATTGTGTCACGCTATCTGATGTTCGGGTGTTAATGACAAAATTTGATATAAAAGTTATGTTTTTATGAACTTGGTAGTTATAATTGGACACAAGATTGATATTTAAACATTTTTAGTTAATATTAATCAGTAGAGTACGTGAATTTCGTAAATAATATAATGTTCGACTATGACATTTACTTTCAAAGTTTTTGAACGAAATGCTAATGTCAAAGTTAATAAAATTTGAAATTGTCATATTTTGTCACTTATGACGTATTAGGGGCGCGTTCCACTATGCGCTCAAATGCTGAAAATATTCCTTCAGCCGTTCCACATGTCGACCGCGATCGTTGTGATCGCGGCAAAAGCGTCACTCATGACGTCTATTTTCGCTAATGCAAAGCTAAAAACGACCCATCTTAAAGGTGGGTCGAAGTGGACGTTTTAATAAAACCGCCATCTTTATATATTATGCGAAATAAGCGGTTTAATTTAAATTCTAAAAATTATCATAGAATAATAATAATAAAGTTAGTAAAATAAGAGGAAAGAAAGGAATAGGAATGACAATGACAATATTAAAACTAAATAAATATTATACATTTATAAAAGAAATGTAACAATAAAATACGATATCTTGAAAAAAGCTATAAAAACGAGAAATTATTAAAAGCCGTTCCTAGACAAAAAACAACGCTCAATAATCCATTCCACTTGAGTTTGTAATATTGACGCGATTTGTATCATGCGAGTGGAACGGGAAAAACCACGATCGTGAGCGTTATCGTTGTAGGTGCTTAGTGGAACGCACCCTAAATAAAACGATCGCGATGTATGTTATATTTCGTTTACATTGAAAATCTATTTCATTCAGTTGATTAAAGAAATAAAATATATTAAATAGTTCTTTTTATGTTTCTTTGATAATAAGATGGTAGAAATCAAAAGCAAAAGCACTCAAAACTACATATTCAAAATAAAATATAATCAGCTGATCTATTGAAAATCCGCCATCTTGATCTAATTCACACTCTATAACACCATTATACAAGGGTGATGCCTTGTGTTAGCGTTGTGGAAATTTGTATGGAAGTTACAACAGCGTTAGGCTGCCTTCACATTATGTCGCGGGTACTGCGGCCGCGGCAGCCGCAGTACTCGCGACGTAATGTGAAGGAAGCCTTATACAGGCCATATGTCAAAAAATGATTATTAGTAGAAAAAATTTTACGCAGCCTCTATACACCCTGTGTAACTTTTTATTAGTAAGAGGGTTAAAATTTTAGCACCAAATAAGAAAAGGTAATGAAAATATTTTTGATTTTTGAAAATTAATAAAATATTTCCCGATTGGCAATAGACAAATCAAGCACTGTAACAGTCCAGTTACCACCCTACCTATCGGGAAGAACCTACTTATATAATTTTGGGTCACAACTTGCAATAATTTGATAGAATGGTTTGAAATCGTTTGATTTTGTCTAATTTTTTTCTGTAATGTTACACATCGATTACCATTTTAGGACCTCGTATAACACTCAATACCAATTAATAATTAAAAAATAAAGAGGAACATGTAAACACTTACCAGCAATGCCAATGCTAAGACGCTGAACGCTACCAGTAGACGTCTGCACATTTTTTGCTCTCAATTCCTCATAACTTACACAAGGCTTATATATACATTGAGATAACTAAACAAAACAAAGCCATTTGTCACATAGTTCAAATTATTTCATATTTTTTATCGAACCGCCCGTGAGCACGTATTTCGTCTCATTCACAGTGATAGTACATAAAATGACCGCATTTTTACTGATATGTTACTTAATAATATTATGCTGTGTATAAACAGGCGAATTCTATAAATAAAAATAAAATATTGACCTGATTGTATAATATTTTATCGGTACATTTTGATATTTTTCCGAAGTTAATAAACATTTAAAGGACTTAATATAAATTGTATATGTGGAGGTAGATTCTTTCTTCTAGCGTTATCTAAAAAAATATAGGAATTCGTAGTAATGTTTTATGATGTGTTAAAAAAAAGTAAATACGCGTTATACCTTGATTTATAAGAAAGAGTGATGACTCTTTCTTATAAATCAAGGTATAATTTGTGCGCTCACAACAATTACAGCTTTGGCTTGAAGCAGCCTAGTCTACGTCTCGTTTCCTAACTACAGTAAGGACTAGGCCACTTTGTTTGAATAGCCCAGTTTTTTTAGCAACAATTATGTATACTTTTTGCTAAGCAAACACACAGTGGTATGTTTATCACTTTTGTTTATTTTAAGATTTAACATGTAAGTGTTTTTGTTCCAATAAAGAAAATAAATAAATAATTAAAATTGTCGATTTGTCACTTAGTTCGTACTCTTTTCTATAGAAGAAACAAAAATCATTTTTATGGTGACCATTCTAAGCGTGCTGTAGCCCGTACATTGGTTCTGACCAAAAGACTTAAACGCGCACAAAGATCTACGAATAAAAAAGTCACTCAAAATTAACATTAAAATACCAATAATATAATTTACGACTTATTTAAAACAATATAAAAAAGAATTGTATAAATCTAATTAAAAAAAATCTACTCGTTGAAAAATCCGATATAAATATTATGTACTTAGTAATAAATTAAGGATAATAAAATTAAATTTGTACAAATATAATATGTAAGTACATAATTTTGTTTTTAGGGTTCCGTACCCGAAGGGTAAAAACGGGACCCTATTACTAAGACTTCGATGTCTGTCCGTCTGTCCGTCTGTTTGTTATCGGGCTGTATCTCAAGAACCGCTATAGCTAGACTTCTGAAATTTTCACAGATTGTGTATATCTGTTGCCGCTATAACAACAAATACTAAAAATAAAATAAAGTTAATATTTAAGGGGGGCTCCCATACAAGAAACGTGTTTTTTTTTTGGCCTTTTTTGCTCGTAATCAATAATGGTTATAGTTAGGCACTTGAAATTTTCACAAAATTCTTAATTATATTTGTGTTTTTTTGTATGGGAGGGGCTCCCATACAAAAAAACGCACTTGGCCGATTATTAAATGTTTAAGGTTCAAACGACGAATCGAGGCACAAAACTTCAAATAAAATATCTGAAAAGTAGAATTCTACGCCTACGTTTTATTAACAACGTTGTTAGGACTAATAGCAGCGGCCCTGACGCCCTAGAAGTGGCTAGCCTTTATCTAGATTTGACACAAATACTAGGACCTTAGCGCTAAACCTCCTCGCTAGTAATTACTGTAGGTATTTGCTGTGTGCACTAGCACTAATGACAGAAATTATGTAACTATGTTAGCATTATTATGTTCAAGATAATTACTTACACATAAACCCTCTTACTAATAAAAACTTCTTAAACATGCGTTCAACGTGTGAATAGTTACACAGAAGTTTTTTTTTAAGTTACACACACGTTATACAGAGTCTATACAGAGAAATTAGTATGGAAATGACAGCATCGTTTTACAGGCCTTATGTCAAAATATGATTATTAGTAGAAAAATCTTATGCACCCTCTATACACGCCGTGTAACTTTTTATTAGTAAGGAGGGCTAATGTGTGTATTTGTTTATTTAATTTCTCAATGCATTTAAAAATTATATCGCTTGAGACGTTGTTTGTATCACGGGGTAACTGCACATTTTCCAAGACAAATCGTCGCTAGATAATAGGTATACTTCGACTTTGATCATAATATTTAAGTACATTTTTTATGCATGTATAAAAAAAACACGATCAAGGCGTCAATACTCAACATGGCTCCGTATATTAAATCCTTACTAATATTATAAATGCGAAGGTGTGTCTGTCTCTCTGTTACCTCTTCGCACACAAACCGCTGAACCAATTTTTCTGAAATTTGGTATGTAAATACTTTGAGTCCCAGTTAAGGACAAAGGATGTTTTTCGTCCCGGCAAAATTTACGGTTCCCGCGCGATAAACGAATTTTGGCGCAACGGAGTTGCTGGCATCATCTAGTGAAGTATAAACAGGGGAGTGAGCCATAAGACGAGTCGAACGTCAACGTCATATTAACGAGCGCTTATGTCGATACCATACATTTTGATCGGCGATTCTATAACGAAGCGATAACGAAAAAGTCTTGGCTAAATGGCCTGAACCCTTATTGTTTCTACATAGCGGTAATGATGGCATCCGACAAGTCGGCTTAGTTACTACTTCGGGATGCGTACTTCCATTTAGGCAACATACAATTATTTAATAATTAAGAACATTATGAATTGCATTATAAATTAAAATCAACATTAGTAAATGAACATAATACCTAATTTTATTATTGTTTACCTTAAATATTTATCCATCGTTTTGATACATAAATGCGTAAGTGTGTTTGTCTGTTACCTCTTCACGCCCAAACCGCTGAACCGATTTTGCTGAAATTTGGTATGGCGATACTTTGTGTCCCGGGAAAGGACATAGGATAGTTTTGATCCCGGAAAAATGTACGGTTCCCGCGCGGTAAACGAATTTCAGTGCAACGGAGTTGCGGCTGTCATCTAGTATAGTATGCATAAGAGGTTGGAAGTTGGAACATTTTAATGATGAAAGTAAAATCTTAGGGCCCTTCCACACGACGTATTTTTTGCGTACTGACAACGCGCGTTTTTGATGCGCTCGTCTTCTGCGTGTTTTCATCGCGTTTTTTCAGATATAAAGTTAAACGTGTCGGCTTCCTTGCGTTTGCTGAGCGTTCAACTTGCGTTTGTATCGATACAAACGAGCGTATAAAAACGTCGTGTGGAAGGGCCCTTAGCTGGCATATGGATCTTATGTATTGTAGTTAATTCTTCTTATCTTACCTACATTAGCTTACTTTATTTACATGGAAACTGCGTATTATTGTCAGTATGAGAATCGTCCTAACAATAACAATGAGATAATATGGGGATTTGTAAATGACATACATAATCATGTTATTATTTATTGTCTAGTCTTATTACATTGTGGTTGAACATTTTATGGCACTCTAAGCTAATGCTTGCGATTCTTCAAATCGATATCGTATCGATGACGCAACACGACCTTATTATAATAAATGGTATGCAAAAAATTACATTACACATGAAAGTATGCCATTGTCAGGTTTCGTCACCAACCGGTGCGTGTGTCGAGATGGCATACGCTAAAGCCTTGTGCACACAGAACACCTCATTAAAATTCTTAATGCAACCAAAAAGTACATAAATCATTAAAATATATTAAGTTATACTCGTATGAATAACGTTTTCATGAAATCGCAAAATATTGCAAGATTTAAAAATACTAAGTTGCTATCCATAAAAAACTTGAGAGGTGTCAAGGGACACCCGGATGGTACGAAGTTCCAGTTTATTATTTATTATGTACAAAAATCCTGTATAAGTATTAAGTACACTCAAAAAAAAAAAACGTCACTACACCACACTTGCTGCTTGCACTCAATGCGAAATAGAAAGACGAAACGAAAATAACTTGCTTTCTATGAAGAGAGAGACAGAGAGAGACACACGCGCTACCGCATGGCTTACAAATAACGACACAAAAAGTGTCGTTACAACTTTTCGTCTTAATTTTTTCTATCTAACTCCTTTCGCAACGCGTGATAAAGAACTTCGTTCCAATAACTTTTTAAATGCGAAAGTGTGACTGTCTGTCTGTTACCACTTTGTGCTTAAGTCGCTGAACCGATTTAAAGTATTATACTGATTCCCGGAAAAGGATATTATTTATTCCAATAAAATGCACGTTTTCGCACGATAAACTTATTTCAATGCAACGAAATTGCGAGAAACATCTAGTATTCTTAATACAGCACTAGGAAAATGTCATGCTGGGGCCACGCTAACGAGAAATGCCGTTAATTATTGCGATAATGCTATAACATGTTATAGCATCATCGCAATAATTAATGCCATTTCTCGTTAGTGTGGCCCCGGCGTTATAGTAAAAATGTCAGTCAGTGTGAAACAGATTTTAGAATTAGCATACACTTATATAAATAATAATAATAACCGCGGTCAAGGTCATGTGCGCGTGCGCAAGGCCGCGGCTGCGCAATATCCGATTATTATATACGATTAAATATAAGCCTCCGGACGTGTAGGCCTTTCTTAAACATGCTCTTTGTGCCGCTACTTTGTTTAAATGAAAATGTTGGTGTACCAGAAAGAAAAATGTAAAGAAATCGCAAAATATCCTTCAGTGCACCCCTGCTTTGGACTCAAGCCAAGTAAACATAAAAAAAACTTTTAGGAAAGTAACATTATGAATTACTGAGGATTTCAATCTAGTTGCATTCAATATTCTCGCTCAGTATAACTTTTGAGAAATGCTTAAACATTTGTGATTCCAAAGTTCGCTCTTCAAATTATTATTAAATACAACCTGACTACACACCCTTGCGACAGATTAATTTAAATTCCCTCAAAGCTATATTCAAAACTTATTTTAAGAATACAATTGTTAGTTTTAAGACTTGTTTATAATAATCCTTTTGTTTCTTTTATATCCTTTTTTATGGTCGTCTGGAAGAAACCGCTTAAAGCGGTAAGACCGCCAATTTGCGCTCTTCCAAAAATTTGTTTCTTTTTTTTATTTTGTATTTTTATGATGTGTAAATAAAGAGTTTATTATTATTTTTATTCATCATCATCAAAAAACCACACTAAGATCTTTCCCTCTTCTAACTGCCAACAAAAGCTCATTTCTCCCCTCTCATTCCAGGGCATCCCCGAGCTGGAGGTGCCGGGCATCGAGCCGCTGAGCCTGGGTCAGATCATCTTGGCGCGCGGGCCGCAGGGCGCCAAGCTCACCGCCGTCGTCAACGACGTCAAGGTCAAGGGACCCAGCAACTTTATCATGCAGGAGCTCAAGTGAGTACGACGCTGATAAGCATGATGGCAGCTGCTATATAGCTGTGTATACTCTAGCCTTGTTCTAATTGCAACCTCATGCTAATAATTATGAGAAAAAGGAGTTTTTCATATATTATCATTTGGTATTATAATATAATTAAAACTGAACCATATTTAGATGACGATCGTGAAGTGCAGCTAATTGTAAGATTATCAATGACTACTTATTTTACGAGTAAAGTTAAAGTACAAGTAATTAGGTAACGTTCGCGAGTAAAGGTGACTTTCTGATCCTCGCAGTAAGCGACCGAGACCGACAAAAATGAAAATAAAATACCACTTTATGATCTAGGCTATTGACTTCATTTTGCTCTACCCCAGTTCAAAGCAACGGCGGCATGGAACGCAAGACCAATGTCGGTAGAAAATGAGCCTATGTCATAAAGTGGCATTTTATTTTAATTTTTGTCGGTCGCAATAGCTTGCTGATCAGCAAGTCACCTTAAGGGCAAATTCAGACCGCAATGCGACGCGTAGATGCATTTCTAAATTTGTATGGATTTGACAGATTTGCAAGACGTCTCAGGGTCAATTGAGAACAAACGCGACGCGCAGATGCATTTTTAAAATTGTACTGAATTGACAGATTTCAATTGCGTGAGACTTCTTGCAAATCTGTCAAATCCATACAAATTTAGAAATGCATCTACGCGTCGCGTTGCAGTCTGAATTGACTCTCACGCTCACAAAATCTGTCAATTCAGTACAGATTTAGAAATGCATCTACGCATCGCGTTGCGGTCTGAATTGACAGTAAGACCCGTATTTTTGGTCAGTACTTAAGATGCGACCCGGTCTCGCGGACGCGGTTCGGCTCTGTGATTGGTCCAAATTTTGACAGCCAACCAATCACAGAGCCTGAACTGTGTCTTGAGACCGAGATGCATCTTGAGTACTGACCAAAAATACGGGCCTAGGAATCAAAATTTTACAGTTCTAACGGCTATGTTTCAATCTTCATCGCATGTAAGAGTTATAGTAGAATAGAGGATAATTTTAATACAGTGTACAATATAAAAGTTAAATTGGGCACAGATTTTTTTACAAATAATATAGTTTTAACCTGGCCTACGTAAACGCGTAAATGATATCGATTCAGTAATTGTGGATGCATCGCAATGGCATGTCGAAATGTCACGCCGCACGTGTCACAACCGGCATCGGGGCCAGCGCGGAAGTCATCTGTGTCAGCACTCTGATATATCATTAACACGCTAATCGCCGTGTGGCAAGTGCTTCCAAGTACTAGATACCGAATTTTCGTGGAAATGCAAAGATACGTTATACTTGCGTGGCTAGTAGATAGACCTTTGGTTAGCACTTGCAGAGGTTGCAGGTTCGATCCCGGGTAAAGGCGTGTACCAATGAGACACTTTCTGATATCAAGTACATAATACGGTGAAGGAAAACATCGTGAGGAAACCCGCACATAGCTGGTTCCAGACGTATTGACCTGCACATTCCTCTGGACTAGGCCGACTATGTTGCGAGAGTGCCGTATGTGCTTGGGCAACCAAATGCTCATTTAAATTCATGTCCCAGGAACTACAATATTTAATGAGTGGTTACTTCCCTCAGAAGATACCGTATAAATCATCCACAATGGATGCAAAAGGCCTAGTTTGTACATGCCACCATATTAATCACTAGATATTATACTTCAGAATTAATTTACTTCAGCAAAGAATGAAATTTCTTAATGCAAGATATAATTTATATGACTCGTCAATAGTTCAAAGAATTATTCATAGGTATTTTGGGCTAAAAAAAAAGAGATGTGATTTGGTAGACTTGTCGCTGTATGTCTAACATAATTATTGTGTCGTTGTAGCTTCTAAATAGGCGAATAAGTTTGTATCTAGTATTTTATTTAAAAACCGGCCAAGTGCGTGTTGGGCCACGCGCAATATAGGGTTCCGTAGTACCGCTAGTTTTTTTTTAATTTTGATATGGTCAATAAATGTACATTTATAACGTGTTTTACACTACTAACAAGTAACAACATCATCCCAGTTACTTTTAAAGGAATTTGAACGAAAAGTTCCTTTATACTTTGCCGAATTCATTTTTTTAGTTGATCGACTATTATGCAATAACTTATGAAGTCTTCTTAGCCGTGATAGTTTTTCCTATTTCCTACTCCTGTCAATTTTTTCACATTTCCAGAAGCAACTTTTTAGCTGGTAGAAGGGGGGGACACTGGACTGTAACGATTTTTTCCACTCTAAAACTTAAAACTTTACAAAAGGATCCCTAAA
This sequence comes from Cyaniris semiargus, assembly GCA_905187585.1. Lineage (NCBI taxonomy): Eukaryota > Metazoa > Arthropoda > Insecta > Lepidoptera > Lycaenidae > Cyaniris > Cyaniris semiargus. The sequence continues at coordinate 4,750,467 of LR994554.1, read as the reverse complement.
TCGGAAAATGATCTATGAATACTCATAATATTTTTAAAAAACCTATCCAACGATGAGGTGGACGCGAAAAAAAATGTAGGTCCTATAGTCTCTGAGCAAAACAGCGGACAGACAGACAGACAGACGGACAGACAGACAGACAGACGGACAGACGGTCGGACAGACCGAAACTATAAGGGTTCTTTGTTGACTACGGAACCCTAAAAATGGAAAATCTTCTTATATCATCACTGTCACAATTTGTTTAGGTATTAAGAGCCTATTCCACCACCTCATAAGTGCCGGTTAGGCTACCCACAACTTATCAGTAAATGGTGAAACAGCCCCTTAATCTTCACACCTTTTATTCCAGGTCTGATTTGAACAAGAACCGTTTCGACTTCAAGCTGCTGCTGCCGCGCCTGGACTTCACGGGCAAGTACAAGATGGACATCCAGATCCTGCTGCTGCGGCTGCAGGGCAGAGGGAACATCACGGGATCCTTCAGTATGTATTCAATATTATGCATGTTTTACAAGTATTTTCATTCTGATTACAAAATCTTGTTTATGCAAAATAAAGTCTACTTTTCCATAAAACTCAACTGCGCGGACGTACAATCTACTTTTCTAAAAAAGAAAACTGTTTGTGCAAAAATACCAATTTTACGTATCCTAGAGTCAATAATAATAGAAAATAGTGGGTAATAAAAATTGCCTTTTTTGGTTTGCGACGTGACGAGGCGATCGATGCGATGTCATACATTTTCAAATGAGCCCATAAATACTGAACTTTTTACTACACTAGAAGATAGATTTAATAGATAGACTTACCGTCGGCGACGCCTTGCCTATTCAAATTTTGAATGCCCCATTTAAATCGGCATGGCCTGTTCACGTTACAATGTAAACAAAGATATAAAAACGAAATAAGAAAAGTTAAACAGCATAATTATTATGTCACAGTAAAACACCGCCTGCCCTACACCAAACATAAACTAACAAACCAATTCCCCATCTCCAGAGGACTACGCGTGTAACGTGACGATGCGGGGTCACAAGGAGGTGCGAGGTGGTGAGGAGTACCTGACCTTTGAGCCCATGAAGGTGAAACTCCGGGTGGGGGACTCCTCCATCAACCTCACCAACCTGTTCGACGGCGATCCCGTGCTGGGACCCGCCACCAACCGCGTCATCAACGAGAATTCACAGGTTTGTTTTATAATTTTTTGTCCATGGGACTTTTTGCATGAGCATGAAAATACCATTGCAACTATCTAAGACGCAAACTTTTAAGATAGCCATCTGCTTATGGCCATTTATGAAAATTTATATTTATACCATAAATCTAAGATTAATTCTGAGAAAAGCGCATATTATTTTCTAATAGTTGCATGCAATTAAATTGCTCGAAAATTCAAAGTTGTTTGACCACCGCACATTTTTCCGTAAACTATCCTAACTATAACCCTTCTCAGAATTCCAAAAACGTGTGCCTACAATAAAATTTGATGTGAATCAGATCAGCAGTTTAAGCGTTAAAGGGAACAAAAAGAGAAACTTTCGTACTTTATTATATAATATGTAAGTGACTATGAATGAATGAATATGGCTTTATTGTGATCAAAATATACAAACATAACATTAGAAATTACATGAACTCAGCATGAGCACAAAGGCGGCTTTGTCGCTATGAAGCGATTTCTTCCAAGCAACTTCTGGCGCATGGAAACGGATTGCAACACAGTGGCAAGTCCAATCTAATTGTATGATGTTATTTAAAGCAAAGTTGTATTTCCCAGGTGTTCATCGAGGAGATCAGGCCGGTGCTGGAGAAGAGCCTGGCGGACATCTTCACCGAGATGGCCAACAAGATCACCTCCAAGTTCACCTACAAGGAGCTGTTCCCCTAATGTACGGTTACAGGGATGTACCGAGCGAATCGATATTTGATACTCGATTATGATGTTTACTGAGAAATTAAATCGATATACGGTAGTCTATTATAGGGATGGCGAACCAATGGCACGCGTGCCATCACTGGCACGCTACATAAAATGTGGAAAAAACGGGAAAAATTATTTAAAACTGCTTATCTCAAGAACTACTGAAGCAATATTTATGTTATTTGGCACAGATATAGAGTAGACCACGTGGAAGGATATAAACTACGATTTGCGAGAAAATGTCAAATTGAATGAAATTCCTAATTTACGCGGGCGAATCCGCGGGGAAAGTCTAGAGGCAGATAAAAGATAACTTAAATTTCATTCTACTTAATTAAATAGAAGGATATTGAAAGTTATGAATGTAAATAATATGATTAATGACAAGAAATAAGCAAATATTCTGGAAGCATTAAATATCCTGTTGAACTCTTTTGTATGGAAAAAAATATTTACAAAATATTATATCCGCTGGTACATCCCTAGTAAAATTAGTTTTAAAAAAAGGTAATGGATTAAGAAGCCATGTGCGTTTGTGATATTGAGAGTAACAAAATATATTTTGTACTTTAATATAAAGACTTCTTAGAATATTTTAAAATTAATATAAAATCTAATAATATTAACCTCTATATTGAATCTCTGAATTGGTTATTCCATAATAAAATACATATACTTATAAATTTTTTTTTTTCATGACATACTATTATCTAACAATATCAGACGACTTATAATGTAAATATTAACGTTTGACTATTAAATACTTTAAGGCACACTCTAAAACTGTGAATGCGAACATATTATATATTTTGAAAATGTGGAGGTAATACCTTGCTTTAAAATTTTTGTTCACTTAAAGAAGTAACTTAAACATTTATTCATACTAATAATTCATTTACCTTCTGTTTTCAAATAGATTTTGTCTTAAGATATTTAACAGCAAAGTCACAGATCACCACAAATCGTTAAGCATATTGTTTAGTATTTTAAGTGGTCTCTAGTAGCAGTAGTTGCAACCGTATTGTTAAGTATAAAATAAAAAATCACCAAAATATTTATTATGTTTTATTTTTATCATAAATCATTTAAATTACAAGATTTCTTCCTCATGAGCAACATTTTGAAAAGGTTGTAATATTCTGTTTATTTTCAAAATAAGCTAGTTCTATTAGCAGTAGAGGGAAGCCAATATTTATATTATGCTGTTTTAGTTTTATTTAAAACGATCTCTATATTCTTTTCTTTTATTAGTAATTACTAATAATGGAAATTTATTTACATATCAATGAGTGACAATTTTTGTTGCTTGTTTGGAGTGAAATTGGTGCAAACTATTGACATTAAATCCTGGAGATGTTCATCAGTAAGTCGAGACCGAAATTTATTTTTAACGAAGTTCATCTTCGAAAATGTTTGGTCCGCACACAATGGGTCGGCGGTCCGGATGCGGACCGCAGTCCGCCATTTGGTGACCCCTGTTCAAGATGATGCTGCAGTGACATCTAGTTAAATATTTATATACTACATTACTAAACTTTAGATGAACGACGGACTATTTAGAAGCAACGTTCCATATCGATTTAATAAATTAGTTGTGATGTTCTTCAAAAGAGGTCTCTGATTTTATATTAAACTCAAGCTGCAACTTTAACAAGGCTCTATTTTACAAAGAGCGGACGTCAGACAGTACTTTTGACGGTGCTGAATATATCAATTACAGAATATAATATATTTGACGACCTCTGTGGCTCAATTGGTTGAGTGTGTGACAGCTCAAGCCGGGGGTTGCGGGTTCGAATCCCGCCGACGGAACAAAAAGTTTTCAATGTTCCCGGGTCTGGATGTGTATTAAATATGTGTATGATATAATAAAAATCTTAAATATATGTATTAAATATATTTCCGTTGTCTGGTACCTGTAACACAAGTCCTTCAGGTACTTAGCACGGGGCCAGACTGACGTCGTGTGAAGCGTCCATAGATATTATTATTATTATTATAATATTACAACCTAGTTAAGACCGTCTGGCGAAGTAAATAGTTATCAAATATGTTAGTTTCCATAAATCACAGTCTGGTTTAGCAAGTGGTTTTATCGTGTCAAGGACCAAACCGCTGAACTAAAATGAACGGAATGATTTTGTTCTATTCAGTTTTATATTAGCTAAAAATTATAATTGCTATTATAATTTATAATATTTTGTAGTAACTATTTGTAAAAGAACCTAACCTTTTTTGTCCGTTACCTGAATGAAATGATAAAATAGATTCACTAAAAATCGGTAAGAAGTTTCACTCTTCATATTACCTCTGTCCTAATCTAACCTATTAGAAGATACAGAATGTTCTAATAGGTTAGATTAGGACAGAGAGTTAATAATAAGCTATTACGATTTATAGCCATTCAAGTTGCTTGGCTTCTGCTAATTCTAATACTAACAAAAAATCTAGAGTACCAAGGAAACAGAAGAGAGTAATTCTCTTAATAGAAGTAGTCGTACCATCAGGTGATTTATCAACTCGTTCAAATGTTTACACAAGCGTGAGGATGCGTCGTAATATCAACCTCAAAAGCCATCGTGATTGTTGTGACCGGAGGAAGTCGGCTTCCGTTGTGACACTGTGATGAGGGGGTACAGAAGTAAATTATCTTTTTTGTAAGTCGGTAAACAATTCCGGGAAATTGCGGCTTATGTTGCTTAGTAATATAATGAGCGAATTAGCTTGTTTGATTTCTGAAATTAGAACCTATAAGCAAGAAGATATTAACTGTGTCTTTGCATACCTATATATTATGCATGGATGAAGGAAACTGATTAATTAATATCCCAGGGTGTTGTGTAAACCCATACTAATATTATAATTGCGAAAGTGTGTCTGTCTGTCAGTCTGTTACCTCTTCACGCCCAAACGAATTTTGGCGCGACGGAGTTGCGGGCGTCATCAAGTTTCATTTAAATCGGTTCAGCTTTTAAAGAATCATGCTCTAAAAGCATTAATAGATGACGAAACCTGAACCTTTTTAGGCATCGCAATGAAGTAAGAAAATTAGTATAAACAATAAAATTATAAAATTATCAAACCCAGATTTAAGAACTTATTTTATCGTAATTTCATAAAAGGATTAACTCACAAAAATGGCATTGATGTTATTATAATAACTATAATAATTACATTAAACTGAAGGCTATATTATTATGAAATTAGAAATAAAATAAGAATAAGAACATTCTAAAGAATAAAACAATTTTATAAATATAAACATTAAGTAGTGTGAGAAATAAAAGAAATATAATTTAAGGCCGAGTTTCCCAAAACCCGGAGATCCGTGTTTCATCAAAACCTTTTGACTTGTGAGCCGCTTATATTAAATAACAGAATGTTAATAATTTCGTCACCGCAATGAGATAACTCTTGCAGATGGTTGTGTAACCAGCTGATCGGCTGCTGTGGACCACACGGTGACAATTAATTTAGCGGGATAATTCTGGCGTTTTCAACACAAATTTATCCCGAAAGCAGCAGAAATATCAGGATTATCAGGAGGAAATATCCCCGGCAGTCTGGGGAGGGCTACTGGGGTATGTGGGACTCCCTGGGGGCGGAGGGCCACGCCCGGGCATACACACTAAAACCCCAACGGTGTTCCTGCTCTTCCGCTTAAGGTATAGCCATGGGATACGCGGAATACACAACCGCGACAGTCAAAAAGAGCTAGGCTCTTTTTGACTGTCGCGGTTGTAAATATATTTTTATTTTTTAACTATCCTGTTTCCATAATAAGCCAGGATAAATTAAATATTCTAGCCGCTTTGTAACACAAGGTATTAAATAATCGTAGACTTAACCCGTCGATCGTGGGAAAACGAGACACAATAGATATTCTATTGTGTCTCGGACGCCGGTGACCGTATGGGGCTTGATGAATTAAATGACTACGGAAATTTTTGACTTTTTTGACATTCAGAAAAAATCATTTTGATTCCACAAAACTAGGCCTTTGCATCCGTTGTGGATGATTTATACAGTGTTTTCAGAGCGAAGTAACCACTCCTAAAATACTGTAGTGCCTGGGACAAGATTTAAATGTCCGTATGGTTGCCCAAGCACATACGACATTCTCGCAACATAATCGGCCTAGTACAGAGGAAAGAACTAGTCAATACGTCTGGACCAACTATGTGCGGGTTTCTTCACGATGTTTTCCTTCACCGTACGAGCGTCCGTATTATGTACTTGAGATCAGAAAATGTCTCATTGGTACACGCCTCCACCCGGGATCGAACCTGCACCCTCTACGAGTGCGGACCAAAGGTCTACCCATTAGGCCACGGACGCTCTTGATTCCACAACATCTTATTAAACTGTTTTCCTGCCTTCATGACTGAGATGGTCACTGCAGTAACATTAAGTGTTTTACGTAATCTAGAAGCGTGAACGCGACGGATCTTTTTTCGGGTAAATCCGTTAGGCTGGTTACTACAGTGCATACTATTATTGTTACTTGATTCTAGGTTAATCAATATATATGCACCATTATATATGAACCAGTCAGGCCAATTTAGGTTATTACTTATTGTTAATGCTCTATTAAAATATTAAGCTTCCTCTTTGTCTTTCAAATTACAATATACGGAGAATAAGAGAGGAACGTTTTTAAATGAGGACTAATTTTAAAATTGGTTCAAGTGGGCCTGCTTAGAAACAAATAAATTATTAACAAAGGACATCAGGCAATTTCCATATAATGTTGGTCTAAAAAAAAAGCTGCGCGGCCAGACCTAGGATTATTTAAAATAGCTAGGCCATATTAAGAACTTAAAAAAAAATATGGACTTAACCCTGTAACTGCATTTTCTGAGTAATTATTTAGTTAGGAAAAAATATTAAAAGCATTACATTTAAAGGGGTCTTACTGGGAAAGGGGTCGTACTGGAAATGGCATCGTACTAGGAAAGAGGTAATACGGGGTAAAGGGTCATTCCGTTTTAGGGTTCCGTAGTCAACCAAGTTTTGTTGATTACAGAACCCTAAAACGGAACCCTAACTAGCAGATTTTTTGTATATTGATAGGTTAATAATTATATAATTTAACAGTAACATTGTTCTACAAATAGAACAATCCATGTTTTAGGACCATCAAATCAAAATATTAAATCCTTTCTATCCCTGTTAGCTACCACTTTCGAGAATTATCGCAGAGGAAATTGTTGTTCGTCTTATTAAAATGAAACTACTTAGGAAAAATTAGCTTGATAGTAATAAAAAAAAATTGTTCTAGGGAACCCTGACTAGTAAGCATAGGACTTAATAGTCAAATATATATAAATATCAAATATAGTAAATGTCAAATAAAAATATCCTTCAGGCTTCAAATTAATCACACTGTACAGGTAAAATGTGAAACTAAAAAAAAGAACTAGGCACCTAGCAGATTTTGGTCACGAAAGTAAATTAGCTACTGATGCTATATTATATCCTATATTGAGTTATGATTTACAAATTATATTTACCAATATTTATCATCCTATCTCAAATATACAAATTAGTATATTATGGGTTTCCTTCAAATTGCTCAAGAGTTAAGCGCAGTCACAGGCCATTCCTACAAATATTGGGTGGTCTGGCCCCGGCGCGCATTCACTTAACACTTGTGACCTAGCGCTAGCCGGCTATTTTGCATGTTCCAAATTCAAAAACATTACCGGCAATATTTTTTTTATTCTGCCAATTTACATTTTTTTAAAATTAAGAATAACTTGCCAAGATGAAAAATAAGTTTTTAGTGCTTTTGTTGAGTGTGTTTTCGTTGGTGCATGGAAAAGTGACTCGTAAGTGTTGACTAAATATATTAATAAGTACGAGTTTCTGCAAGAAAATATAAAATTTACATATCCTATATATTTTATTTAAATACCTCCATCGTGGGAATCGCAGACACAATAGATATTCAATTGTTATGCGGCACCCGCTTGGGAGTTGATGGGTTAAAATGTTCATTATATTTTACACAATATATTATTTACCTAGTTAAGGAATTAAACTAGCCGGTATCATGCCGGCCGGTATTGGCATAATATAAAGGAAAAAATTATTTGAAGACTAATTTACTAATATTTTCTGTATCAAATAAATAACTAAAAAAAAGATTGATAGAACCTATTGATTTAACTTTAATAAATTCTTATTAGTCACGAAGAGACACAAATATTGCCACTGTGTTATTATTATTGGGCGCTTGTTATTGTTATATTTTTGCAAATTAAATTTCACCTCAAAAACATTCACCTCAATCAAAAATTTCCAGCGGACTACTTTCCGCAATGCAAGAGGAACGATCCCCAAATCGAGAAGTGCATCCTGGATGCTGTGGAGGTTTTGAAGCCGAAGTTGCTGGAGGGCATCCCGGAGGTTGCTGTGCCGCCCATCGAGCCCTTCAGCCTGCCAACCTTGAAGCTGGACAGAAACGCGCCATCCCTCCGCCTGAAGGCCAACGTCAAAAACATGAAGGTGTACGGTGGATCCAACTACAAGATTGAGAAGTTCAAGTTAGTGCTGTACCAACTTGGTTTACATGGGTTGGAATGGGGTTGATAGATAAGACATCTCAGGTACAGGTCCATTTTGGACAGTCGTTATTTTGTCATTGTCCACAATTTTGCTGGTTATACCAGCGCGGCGTAACAAACTCTAGTTTGCGTAAGAAAATGCAAATTGATCGGATTGTATCGAATTATGAATCACTAATGGAACACTATAATTCTTGTCAGAGGAAAGGTTACATTCAGAGTCGGATGGACATGAAAGTCGGTCCTGCACATCTCTAGAAAGTCGTGTTGGACATCCTTCACACAGCTAGAGAGAGAATTCCTGTATATTGCGCCTAGCGCTTGGAGATGAGCTCCTACCTATCTTTATAATGGAGTTAAGTAATTTATATGTGCGCAATGCACAGATTAGATCAAATAATCTAATAAGCTGATCTAGCTAGTAAGTTTAGTGAGTCAGTGACCGTAACCAAAATTGTGTCACTATTATATTTTACTATAAATAAATTGTAATCGAATGTTCTCAATACGCAGCCATAACCTTTCATAACAAACAGATGTAACAGTTCCGCTCTGTTACTCGTATTGTAATGGGCTCGCTCGTAATTCGCCACTTGTGAAACGAATACATTATCACACTTATGTACTTTTTTTATTGAATAACTTTCGTGAATTGGGTTACTTAGCGTGAATAATTTAATAAGCAAAACATGCATCCGTTTTAACCAACAAGACTGATGTTAGGTCTGGTATTCTATACATTTTAGGCTATCCTCACCAGAAATTAAACAACTTACAGCTTGGCAAAAAAGAGTGTGGATTAAATGAGGGCTTCGCTTTTGACACAATATATACTAGAGTTGACAAGTAATGTAGTGTTGTCATAAATAAAAACTCTTAGTTTCAGCTGTCACCGCATCAGACACTTTTTTGCCAAGCTGTATTTTAACTGATTTTTCGTTTTCCTCTACTCATAATTTGTTTGGGTCGATACCGCGTTGTCGATGGTCGATTGGAACAGCAACATGTCTGGTTTTAGATAACATATAAATTGGCTTCAGCGGGGCTAAAATGGTCGCTTTGGAGAATCATATTATGAATCATAATATGAATTCGTTTTTTAAAAATCTCATTATCGATACTGTGTTGGCAATTCAGATGTCTAAATTCGTACTAATTTGACATTCGTGAGTTTGACAGTTTTGACAATTCATTTTGTGAATTGATTGAGAGGAATTGCTAAATTAATGTGACCATTTTAGCCCCGCTGTAAAGCTGGCCAGCGCATTGGTTTACAATTTTCGTTCAATTCTAATTCGAAATCTTAGGATACCTTAGAACCGAGAAGCGTTGGTCGACTCGAGTTGTTTGACTCGAGTCAGCCAAATCGGTTTAGCCGTTTTCGATTTTTTAGCAGGCAAATAAAATTAAAAAAAATATTTTTATTTAAGTATATAGATTACTTGATATTAACAAGCCGTGTATTCGTAGACTGAACCTGAACAACAAGTACGTGGCTGAGCTGAAGCTCTCCCTGCCGCGGCTGCACGTGACCGCCGACTACGACGTGCGCGGCTCGCAGGTCCTCACTGTCGACATCAACGGCAAGGGCAGGATGAAGTGTAACTTCAGTGAGTATCATAGCTGGTCTTCTCAAATACAAATAAAAATACTTACAAATACAAATATTTATGCAGCGTCTGTCTATGTCTATCATATGACTCTTCGAATATGTCAAACCAAGAAAACTAGACTTTATATTATGTTATTGTACTTATAGTTATGCGCTGTGTAGGTCCTTATTATGTTTATTAGTAAGGGGATTAAAGGCTGATCATCCTTTATATTACAATATACAATTCTAGTCTAGTACATTTTATCATTTAACTATAGGACCTAGGTATCGGTAAAGCATGGTCGCTTCGAAATACAATTTTAAAATTGTACATTTTCGAGGATAGAAAACATCCTTTAAAAAGTACCTGCCCGGTTTCTGAGGTCTAGCTTAGATATTTTCTAGAAATATATAAAATTTATGAAAAAATTAACATCCGTATCTATAAGGGTCAATTCAGACCGCAACGCGACGCGTAGATGTATTTCTGAATTTGTACTGAATTGACAGATTTCAAATGCGCGAGACGTCTTGTCGTCAAATCTGTCAAACTCAAATCCATACAAATTTAGAAATGCACTACGAATAATAAAAACTAAGGAAGTGTAACTGTGTTAAAAAATTTATTCCACGAGGCTACAGAATGAGTACCGAATACATGCATACTTTATGCATGTATTCGGTACTCAATTTTGTGTATTTATAGAAGTGAAAATTATTGTCAACGACTTTTCGTGAGTGTTAGTGTTTCGTTGCTATTGTCATATTTTAGTGTGCGAAAAGGAACCAAATTCAAAACGGTTGAAGTATGGGAGTTACGTTTCCGTAGTTTTCATTATTCATAGGAAATGCATCTACGCGTCGCGTTGCGGTCCGAATTGACCCTTATATACACTACGACCACGTTGTCTTTTTATACAATTGACATAATAATTATCAAGGGTATTATCAAAATTTTTTCAGCCAACATTGTAGCCGTACTCAAAGGAACAGCGAAGGAGATTGAGAAGGACGGCGTGAAGTACCTGCAGGTGGACAAGATCATCGCCAAACTGAAGCTCGGACACGGACAAGTCGCCTTCGACGACACCGAGAGACCTGTTGCTGGTGAGATTCAATTATCTATTATATTATCTTTGTCTCTGTCCATTTAAAAAAGTAAAAGGCAAAGCTAAAAGAGAAGGCAAATAGGCCAAACGAAAAGACCTAGGACTTGAAATTTCGCTTACGTGTTATAAGTACATATATTTTTCAGTATCCTTCGCCTTGAGTTAGGGATCAAGGTTTGAATGTCACAAATACTATTGCGTCTGAAGCAATGGAATAAAAAAAGTTTTGTTAAACAACACTTCTAAGACGTTTCCTACAACTAAAACTATGAAAACAATTTGTCGTAGCTTCAAAAAAATTCAAATTCCACTTTTCAATGCATACACACACCTATACTTAATATATTATTGTGAATCAAATTTATAAATGTAAATAATTGTTATTTCTAAATCTGCTTATTCAACTTACAGCATCCTCAGCAGCGGCGTTCTTCAACGCCAGTCCTACCGCCATCTTGGAAATCTTTAACCCGCTCATCGAGGAGAGCGCTGCCGCCATATTCAAGGCGTACGCCAACAAAATATTCTCCATCATACCCATCAGTGAGATCCTGTATGAATAGACTAGAAGAAGAAAATGACAAATAGTCTAGAAGTAGGTTAAGATGTTGAGCGACTGATTTAAGTTAGAAGTAGATAAATATTTCACCATAACATATTTTTGTAAGTATATTCGAGGAAATTGACTGCTGATGCTATGGCACAAGACGATTGTTTTTGGACTTATGTCTTTGCAAAGTTCTACATAAATGTTATACAGGCTCCACGTTTGGCTATGAGGAGAAACCAAGATTGTCACCATAATTGCAAAGGTGTCAATAGCATGCACAATAGACGCCGATGGTGGGCAATCATAGACATAGGTTACACGATCAGTCTGGCATCAGTTTAGTCCATCAGTCTAATCCAGACTGACGGGAGAATGATCGTGTAACTGTTCGATTGACGGACTGATCATTTTTTTATTGTGTACTTTCCGGTCATCATTTTGGCGTCCGCCTCAGACTGATGGTCTGAACTGATGCCAGACTGACCGTTTAACCGTCATAGAGAAATTATAGCCTCCTTCGCGTTCGTAATCGCTTGTGAGATGCCGCATTATGTAAAACATAATTATATTATTCGAATGACACAACTGAATTATTATTTGTACTTATTAAAGACTAACTGCTGCACTCAGAGACATTTAATGCCGATTAAACTTCAATTTAATAAAGACTATGACAAATAATGTATAGAGCTTATGTCAAAATATTCATTTCATTACAGTAAAGTAATTAATAGATACTCGTCTCTGAGTGCGGCAGTAAGAGACTAATGCCCGTTTTCACCAACTACCTCCTAACGCTAAGTGTCCCCTAGTGGCCATTAAGTGTAACTATCTTTCAAGATATAATTATTGTTTATGTGTTACCTACGTCCTTAGACCCTAAGGCGTCCATTAGACGGTCATGCCCTGGTCAGTCAATTTCATCAATCATGACTTTCGTTTGAATGTTGGTGAATGTTGAAATTAATTCCACATTACTCAGTCATTCCGACCGATTGTCAGTCATATGCAAAACTTCACAAAGAATACACGTGTTCACGCAAGATAATTATGGACGACTGACTGACTGACGCGTGATTGACGAAATGCCATTAAACGTTTACTCAAAAGTCATGATTGATGGTTGCATGGCGTAAAAACCAAAATATCCAGATAACTGTCAATCAATTTCATGCCACCATCAGTCACTGCATTACACGGCAGGTTATTCAACAGTCACAGCCATGACTATGGTAAAACTGACAGCAAAACCTACCGTGTAATGGACGCCTAAGAACATTGGCAAGACATAAGGGTTTTCAAAAACGTGTCTGTGTTAAGAAATACATGATCCTAAAAGGCCGCTAGGTGATACTTAGCGTTAAGGACGGTTGGTGAAAACGGGCATTAGATTTCGCAAACTACTTAGTACCTGCGTATTTCTGAATGAAATGTATGTCTTCAAGTACACTTTTTATGTAAATAGAGTTAAGCAAGTGTGTCTAGGTCTGTATGGTATTGCTCAATGTACTTTAGTGTTAAGTATCTAAATAATAGTATATAAATTAATTTATTATTTAAAGTGTATAATTTTAACCTTGATATTTTATGAATAAAACAAACAATTTTACATTACTTTGTTTGCTATAAAACACATATTTTACTAAACTAAACTAAATAATATTATGTGCCAACTTTTCTTACTGGCAGTTCTTTTATTTTAAAGCCTAGCTATTTGCTTACGTGACGTTAGAGAAAGTAGTTAGTAAAATATTTTATCAGTTATAAGTTTTAGCACTTTATTTGCTGAAATAAGTGGAAGTAAATAGTAATTATTTTAAAATCTAGGAAGTCAGGAAACTAAGGGCATATCAATTTTAGAATGTAGGAGCTTAGGAAGTTACCTTGGCAGTGCTGACTCTTTATTCATATAGCTCTACTTCCTACTATCGTAAAGTTTCTAAGTGCAATGTAAACATGTATTGCATCAAGATTCAATTTACATAAAAATCTCTTTTTATGGAAGTGACACCATAATTTTCTAGCGTTTTTATGCTTGTTTTTATTGAAGTTAAGGCTATACTTAGTATTTATGTTGCCCGCAACTACTAGCGAAGAAAATCCTACATCGCTAGGAAAGCGCAAAATTTTCCTCTTGTCCAGTCGGGAAAATTCGAAACTATCCCAGGACTAAAAATATCTCCATACCGAATTTCATTAAAATCGCTTAAGCGACTTAAACATAAAGAGGTAACAGGCAGAATGAACCTTTCGTGTTTACAGTGATTGCATGCAAAGGAAGACATTTTTTAAGAAATACCTTGCCTGTAATGACTTCATCATGAAGCGACTTCTTTCTGAATAGCTTTGCTGTCTTAGGGCCTGTCCACATGTCCACGTTACGACGTCGTCAACGTGGAACGGTGCGGTAACGTGGCACGGTACGTTGTCGTGACGTGAAAATTTACGTCAACGTAACGTGAAAATGCACGTCACGGTGTAGCAACATTGTACGTTACCATGCCTTGTAAAACTGCTACATTCTTCACTACTTATATATGGACCGCACAATACGTATTCTGCTTCTGCTATTGTTAAGAAGACGGAGAGAGAGATTTAAGAAAAAAAAATACGTAAAATGTTGCTACACCGTGACGTGCATTTTCACGTTATATTGACGTTAATTTTCACGTCACGTCAACGTACCGCGCCACATTACCGCACCGTTCCACGTTGACGACGTCGTGACGTGGAGATGTGGACAGGCCGTTACTACGACTATCTAATCCTCGAAGAACACACCAAACTTCTTAGATTGGAATCAGCCCTTGCTGCTGATGATGACACTAATCCTATAGTACAAACGCATGATGAATGTCCTGCAGACCTCAAGACGAGGCTAAATACTTTCCACGTATGGCTCATACTTGAGTCCAGTTTACATATTATAAATGCACACTTGATCGCTCGCATTCTTAGATCTAATTCAGACTGACCGAGATGCTGGTGTTTGTTAAGTTTTTGTTAATTGTGTCTGTGTGTGGGTCGTACGCGAGGAGAGTTCCAGAACACAATGGAACTGAAAATATTGAGGAATTAGGTAAGGTGCTTTGAAGTCTTAGTATGTATATCGGTCATTCTCCGATTTGCCATGCTTTGAGTAATTACCGTAACCCTTTTTTTCTTTTCTTGATTTTACTTAAACACATTAAAATATGAAAGTAATGAAAGATACGAATACAATAATTAATGAGGCATGTAACAGTTAATTATAGTTTTTTAAATAATAAGACTTAAAATTTTTATGGGTACGGTAATTAGACAAATGTAATATTTTATGTAACGGTAATTAGAAAGTATTATAATTCTATCTAAAACATGATATAAAAACACTGATTAATAAGATGTACATATATAATTATAACAAAAGGGATAGAATTAACGATGTCCTATACTACCACAATAGTCCGGGTTCCCTAGAACAACATTTTTTTTTCATTACTATCAAGCTAATTTTTTGTGAGTAGCTTCATTTTTAAAAGACGAACAACAATTTTATCTGCGAAAAATCTCGAAAGTGGTAGCTAACAGAGATGGTCCCAAAATATGGATTATTCTATTTGTAGGACAATGTTACTTTTAAATTATATAATATAACCTATCAACATACAAAAAATCAGATGGTTAGGTTTCCGTTTTAGGGTTCCGTAGTCAACCAAGTTTTGTTGATTACAAATATTACCCTAAAACGGAACACTAACCAGCAGATTTTTGTATATTGATAGGTTAAGGGCCTTCCCCTACGGAGATTCCGTAATTTACCGTATTCAGAGCCTTATTTAAACTCATAATTTGAAAGCTACAAAGTTGTAGTAAAAATACAGCAATAATCTTCAGTATATCAACATTCCTTTCCCCGTTTTAAATTTTCTATTTTTGTTAATTATACTCATGATATTAGCTTCCAAAGTAATACCAATTTATTAAAATTAAAGCATACTTTCAGCATCTCCCTAGTATTTACAAATTACGTTTATTTGAAACGCACGACAATAGATAGACAATTTTATTAACTACATATTCCCCGTTTTTTTTTTTTTATTTTGATCAATTTCGAAATAAGATAATTAAAAAATAGGATTCTTGTGCGATCTCGGCAACGCGTCAAATGTATGGTCAAGGTCGTTTGCTTGGAGGATGGCCTTAATAGTTATATAATTTAAGAGTAACATTGTCCTACAAATAGAACAATCCATATTTTAGGACCATCAAATCAAAGTATGAAATCCTTTCCATCTCTGTTAGCTACCACTTTCGAGATTTTTCGCAGATAAAATTGTTGTTCGTCTTGTCAAAATGAAGCTACTCACAAAAAATATTATTATTATTAATAATAATAATAATAACTCCCACACCGGTTTCGGTGACGGTGGCCGGTTTCATTGAAACCAGGCCAGTTACGCAGGAGTAATTTTATAGTGGCCAAGTGTGTGCGCAGTACACAAAAACACTCTCTATTCCTTTTACTCTCATAACCCAGTGGGACGGAAGACCGACACGACTGGCGAGAGATCAGGCGCAGGACCGACTTTTACATGCCCATCCGACGCATGGATCATCTTACTTGTCAGACAATTAGGTGATCAGCCTGCATTGTCCTAGCCAAACTTGGAAATAACATGTTTCCAACGCGGGAATCGAATCCACGACCTTCGAGTCAAGAGCCACGCTCACCACGGAGGCGTTACAAAGTCACAAAAAACTAGCTTGATAGTAATAAAAAAAATTTGTTCTAGGGATGATTATAACCTGCCAATAGTAAAAAATATACACTTTCAAAGAAAATCGGGAAAACTAGGTAATTAAAACAAACATTATCTTAATCGGTAAATATTTATTAAAAAGCCAAGTACGATTAACAACTTAAATGTAGCTCATAACTCTCACAGCTCGAAATTTACGTAGTTAATATCACTGAGTACATAATATAATATATTTTATACTCTACTTTAAAGAGTCACGATTATGCAATCATTCTTGTTTTCTCGTAATTTCTTCAAGTTTATCTCTATCTATGAACACTTCTTCCTCGATTGTTTACAATTTCTTTTTCCTTTTTTATTATAAAATACAAAATTTTATAATTAGCTCTAAAGTTTTCCTTATTTATTTTTTGAGTTTTCTTCTGCCTTTTTGTAGACATTTCACTGATAGGCAGTATTTTTCATCTTTTTTTCTTCTATTATACCTTTCTGTCTCTTTTTCCTTCGATCTCTGATATAAAACTGGGTAATTTTTTATTTTTTCTCGACGGTACCGAGCAGCAAGTCCCTCTTCTCTAATTTCTTCTTTGGTCTTTCCCTTCCTAGAAATTTTATAATTTTATGAATGCTTGTAGCATATAATAATAATATTGACATATTTAAAATGATAATAATATGCGAAAATCTCGAGAAAACTTCAATTAATAAAAGGGTACGCATTAATTTTCCATACAACGGTAATTAGAAATATACGGTAATTAGTATACGGTACTTAGAAAAAGTTAGATTTTCTTGAAAATGACGAAAACCGACACAGTTTTCAAAAACTAGCTTAGGTATGGCATCGTACGTAGACCAAAGTACTTTCTAGATTGACATGATCAACATACAATATTTTATAAAAATCAACTAGCAAAATAAGCTACTGTAATTATATACTCACGTGCTTCATTAGCGGCACACTAACATTAACGACGTGGGACCGCCAATGAGCCGCGGCACACGCTAAGGAGAAGCGACGCGTGCACTTGTGATGTGCCAAATCCTGTTATTTTGGGGTGTGCAGTGTGCACTCGAAAACAGCAAGCGTTACGGTAATCAGAAGTTTTCATCGGACATGCGATTATTTCATGATCATTATTTAAAGGCTGGGTCTATTGAGTCGATATTTTGCAATGCGATACACGATGCTTATTAGCCTTTAACGCCCGATCCCAATATACGATCCCAATCCGTTTTTACCTATCCAAGGTCCATATTTGTGTTTGAGTGTGCCAATAATGTATCCACAGATTGAAATTACAATCTTTGGTTGCAAGCCATCCATGGGAGGTTCGATCTAAGATTCCGGATAGCCCTCCATGTGAAAATGACAGTTCGAGTGTATTAATAACCTATCTCACAGTTTTGACGTTTCTTTCAATCGGTGTTTTGATCCAAATCTGCAATCTTAAGAATTTCTCGGTTTTGCTGTTTAGATAATTAATTTCTGTAAAATATGGATTTGTCTATACTCAAGCAGTGATAGTAGTGATTTTGAGGATCTTATACTGATTTCGAGTGATGAAAAAGATGCCCCGAGACGCTGTTCACGTAGGATGAGAAGAATGAACTATATGCAGAGTCTCGATGAAGCTGACTTTACTTTTAGGCTTAGGTTATCTAAACCTGCTGTGGAATTATTGTTAAATGAAATAATGCCTTTCAATTACCGACAGTTTGTTGACAATCATCAATCATGAATCAGCACAACGGTCGTGTTCGTCGGCGTTATTTTTAGCACATTCGCTGCAAAACCTTTTATTGCGCATGTCCAAAACATGTCATGTCATGGCAACGCCACGAACAAAGTTGTTTATATACTTAGTTACCGACTACCGTCAAGTTTATTGTTTTACTTTTGATTTGACAATTGACTGATGGCTTTAAAATATTCCGTTCCGTTCCATCCATTTATTACATCGAGATTTTAAAAAAATATTATAAAACAGACACAATTTGTATCTTTGTTAATTAATAAAGTATTATATTAATTTAACATATATTTTATAAACTATTGAATTTTATTTTGTTTGTCGATATGATTTATATTTCCATTACAATATACACGAGAAACATGGCAATTGCGCGAAACTGAACGTGCGGGAGGGAAAAGATCGCGGGCTATCCGACCACAAAAAAGATTGCGGATTACAACTTTTATTATTGAAATGGAGATTGGAGATCGATCTAAGGATTGGGATCGATCCGAGATTGATTTCAATCTGTGGATTAGGATCGAATATTGGGTTCGGCTGTAAAACGATGAATGGATCAAAGTCAATATGTACGTTATAATATAATAATATCTATGGACGCTTCACACCACGTCAGTCTGGCCCCGTGCTAAGTACCTGAAGGACTTGTGTTACCGGTACCAGACAACGGAAATATATTTAATACTTTTATACTATACATATATTTAAGATTTTTATTATATCATACACATATTTAATATACATCCAGACCCGGGAACATTGAAAACTTTTTGTTCCGTCGGCGGGATTCGAACCCGCGACCTCCGGCTTGAGCTGCCACACACTCAACCAATTGAGCCACAGAGGTTATAAAAATTACAAGCAAGTTTCGAGATCAAGTTAGCGTGAGGACACGTTACGGTAATTAGAAAAACACGGTTTTTGAACACGAGTTAAATTAATTTAGTCTGAATTACTTAAATTAGAAGCCTGTATTTAAGTTTACGGATGCTATCTACTGTTAAAAAATATTGCATACTTGAATAACATAATATTACAGATACAAGCCCGGGACACGTAAATTTTGCTCTTCGGAGAATGACCGATATTTAGTTAAAGAACTAGTGATTTGAGAAAGATCTGAAAAAGAACTGCTGAAACCAAAAACTTGCAAAGGTCTGTAGAAACAAGAAATATCGGAAACCGAATGTCACTTAAATAAAATATCCATATTGACGATGATTCTGCCTTTTAAAGGCAAAAAAAAAGAGTTGTACATATTAATTAGGCGTTATTATTTACGTTAAATTTATAATTGTTTACCCTCAGCAAAGAAGCCAGTCTGCCACTACAGTGACCCACATGTGGCAGAATGTATCAAGCGTGTGGCAGAACAGGGCAGGCTGCTTCTGGCACATGGCATACCCGCGTTTGGCATACAGCCCCTGGAACCATTGAACGTACCGAGCATACGGCTGCGGCAGCATAATATGCCGCAGATGAGGTTCAAGTATGACGCCTGGCTGTCAGATATCTCATTGCATGGACTCACTAACTACACCTTCAATAAGTTGGAGTAAGTATTACTAAATTGATTTTTAGAACAAAAGAATTGCTTTAAAAACCTTGAGCTAGAAAGATAAATTGAAAATTGATATGTTTTTCGTAAATTTTTCCGGGATAAAATGACCCTGTGCCCTTTTCTGAGACACAAAGTGTATCCTGGATACCAAATTTCATCAAAATCGGTGTAGCAGCACGAAAACACGCTATTCATAAAAATATCTACCAGCTATAGGTTTTGTACCTACCAACCGTCTCAAACGTCTACCTACCTGATTGTTCTACCCAGAATATTCAGATGGTGACACGTTATTGGCAGCCATTGACCATTTATTGGTAGATATTTACCAATTACTCCCTACACTTTAGCAATCTTAAAGTCTTACGGCCAGTAACTGATGATCAATTTCAGCGTGTACCCGGAGGAGTTGCGCGTGACGGCCAACATCAGCCTTCCGCACCTGGTGATAGCCGCCGAGTACGTCATCATCGGCGACTTCCAGATGCTGCCCGTGGAGTCCACAGGGAAACTGAAGGCTAACTTCAGTAAGTAGAGTATTATTACAAAGTGCTTTTGACATCATGAGGTCCATTAGCAACCAAACAATATTGTTGGTGCGTGGTGATAATTCACCAAATAACAACTTGTCGTCGAAATTAACCGTTATTTCTCAGACGCGCATTACATTTATACATACGCCCTAAAATGATCAATGTGTTTTGTAGCTGATTGCTCAGCGGCGCTGGACGCGGTCGGTGCCAGGGTCCACAAGCGCATGGTGATCCGCGACGCCAACGTTAAGTTGCGGTGCAGCGGACCGCTCGCTGCCAAGCTCATGGAGGCTCACTCCACTACTGGTGAAATGGGTAAGGGTGATAGGACTATTTGAATAATGTGGGCTGTATGCTGACTATATAATGTATTCATGGTTAATTTACAAGGATTGGGTCCTTGTTAGAACAGCTGCAAAGGATTCGATAAGGATTCTATTGATAGAGAGCTCTGCCTGGTGGCAGTTGGACAAGTGGAAAGCGTCTTGAAATTCTTATCGACACTTTCGGAAAGGAAGAAGAAATATGTAATTAAAATCCTCATTTCTATCTAGTCAGGTACTATTTACCCTGGCCAGTTCTACGTTCGTACGGTACCGAAACAGAATGCGAATTATGAACCCATGGTCAATATTTTCTGATTTCAGAGATGATCACCGACCACATAGTCCACATGCACTCGGCCGAGATAGCTAAAGAGATCCAGCCGGCGGTGGAGACGGCGCTGTCCATGGTGCTGGAGGACGTCGCCAACAAGTTCCTCAAGCACATACCCCCCAACATGGTCTTCCCTAACTAGTCACGTCATCTGTAAAGTCATGGTGTGCTTCCACACGAAGTATGGTATTCCATCTAAATGGTAGTATGTAGTGTTGACAGGTCATTTAGTTGAATGGACGTACCGTCAATGTGGTGTACATAACCTTAGCACATTTTTAGGGTTCCGTACCTCAAAAGGAAAAAACGGAACCCTTATAGGATCACTTTGTTGTCCGTCTGTCCATCCGTCCGTCTGTCAAGACCCTTTTTCTCAGGAACGCGTGGAGGTATGAAGCTGAAATTTATATCAATTACTCAGGTCTACTGTCCCTTGAAGCTGTGAAAAAATCAAACTTCTAAGCCAACGCAATCAAAAGATTTTATCGGTTTATGCCGCAAATTTTCGACACTTGCAAGGGAATCAAAACCTACAGGGTGCTTCCCGTGAACTCAGAATCTTGAAATTTGGTACGAAGCAACGTCTTATAGCATAGATAAAGGAAAAATTACGAAAACCATAAATTTTTAGTTACATCACATAATATATTTTTTTTTAATAATTTTAAACTTACTACCCATTTCCTCATAAACGCGTAGAGGTATTAAATTGAAATTCATACCAAATACTCAGGTCTATAATACCTTTAAGCTGTAACAAAATCAAACTTTGTAAACCTTGCAGGTTTGTACGGAACCCTCGGTGCGCGAGTCCGACTCGCACTTGGCCGGTTTTTTTTAAGAGTCAAAAGCTTAATTATTCTAGTTTCGGTAGCTCTGTTTCTCCTTTTCGCGTTATTTTCACGTCATTATAAGTTGTTTGTTAAGTTAGTGTTTACGCAATATTGTATTTTTAAATTGTTAACGTTAACAATAAGTTGGGTATGCATTTATGTGAACATGAGGCATTGACCTGTAATTTACTTAATTTATTGATTTTTATTAAAATATCTTACATACACTTGGTTTTGTTTTACTTAATATCATAATATAATATCTGAAATTATAATTTCCAGCGTTGACAAATTTATGCACTGCAACATCCTTAAAGGTCAGTAAAAGTCAAATTTTCGCAACCGAATATCATAAATACCATCGGTAATATGACCGATGGTTTTTGCTATACTGAACAATGCAACTATGCACAGCAACACGACATACAAAAGCATTATGTTCCTTATGCATTAGTGTATAGGGTTGAAAATGAGCAGTTTACAGTCCAACAATCAAAACAATTTAAACTCTATTACATAAGAATTAAGGTTCTAAATCAGTTTTAGTGTCATTGATGCAATAATGACATAAGGAAAGCTATGCGACATCGTGGCTTACTTAGAACCAGTTCCAAATAAATATTGAGCGAATTAGTAATGACCGGTGATGCAGAACATCTATTACGAGGGCTGGACCTTATAAGGGCTTACAAGTCCTCGGTCAGTGTGTTAGATCTGAAAGCCATAATATAGCATGATGCCTATTATATAGGGTGTTTCAAAAGTGGTAAAGTAAGCCGAAAGGGGGTGACTCAGGGGGTCATTCAGAACAACTTTTGTTCTACGACTATTGAAAATTCGCGAAAAAAATTTATCAAAGCGCACGGAAGTGCGCAGGCTCAGTTCCAGCAGGCCGCGCGCTTGCCGTGCACTATTTACACGAACGCACTTTTGACCCTCCTGTAGCTCAGTGCCTATTACGAATGCAAAGATAAAATTATACCTACGTAATTATACAACATGACTGGTGAGACATGTTCAATACTTAAGGAGAGTACTCTGTACTCGATTTTCATTATAATTGTGTAAAAATAAAATTAGGTACTTAATTTTTGTCCGAATTTCCTTTTGAATAAATGAATCATACACAATTAGGTACTTAATTTTTGACCGAATTTCCTTTTAAATAAATGAATCGGACACTAAGTAAATTACGCGGCTAGGCAAGTAGGCATACTATGCGGCCGGCGCGGCGGCGTGCACCACCAAAGAAACACCGCGCCGCTACCCTTCCCGTGCGCGGTTACCATGTGTTGGGTAAATAATTATTTAACTTTAAGCTACATTTACTCAGTGATCAATTGATATTATTTTTCTATATTTTTTTTTTTCATCTAATATAATAGCCAAATATCACGTCTTCGAGTATTGAACATGTCTCACCAGTCACGCAGTATACTAGTACTTAATCAGTATACTAAATTTCATAGATATAGCTTCGGTAGATCCTGAAATATCTCCCTGTAAAAATAGCTAATTTTGGCACTGACTCACTCACTCGCTCACTCATTCACTCACTCACTCACTGACCGGTAATTAATATCTCTTGGCCACTTCCAATTGTCCTAGAGTTATGAAAATTGGCACGCAGGTCGCGGAAATTTGGCAAGTTCAAATAAGAAGTATTATGGATCAGGCTGTTGATGAAGATGATTACGATCGATGAAGTGCATCTGAACTTGGCATTGAATTGGATTTTAACTCTTTGTTTTAGGCCAAAAATTAGCCGATAGGAACTTGGCCCCATTTTAACAGGTATGTTTTTGGTGGGATTGATTATTATCCATAAAAACTTTGTTGGTCACGTGACTTTTCGGGGTCAGGTCAGGGGTCATTCTGAACAACTTTTGTTCAACGACTTCCAAAAATCTTTGAACAAAAGTTGTTCAGAATGACCCCATGAGTCACCCCCTTTCGGAATACAATACCACTTTCGAAACACTCTGTATAACAGAATTCTCATGTCGCTATGTTTCTTGGCAAACTTTGCCGGAAATTTGAAGAACATCTTTTTTGCTTACATTTGTCTGCTCTGTTTACATTTGACGAAAAATAATTTAAATGGAGTACATAACCAAATGGAAACAATAAAATATACGTATACATTATAATTATTCTATTTTGTAATGCAGCCTGCAGGTAGCCATGCTTTTTAAATGAGATAAAGTATGTAGTCAGAATGTAATTAATATAGAACGAAAGAATCAAAGCGTAATAACCGACTTTCATCCTTTTTTTTTTTTTGGATAACTTTTAATAGATAGGACGAGAATAATATTTTAACTTTGTTAATTTTTGTGCGGGCCGTGACATAAACGTCAAAAGAACTAAACAAAACTTTAGCTGGAAATAACTTTGAACAGTGGGTCAATTCAGACCGCAACGCGACGCGTAGATGCATTTCTAAATTTGTACTGAATTGACAGATTTCAATTGCGTGAGACGTCTTGCAAATCTGTCAAATCCATACAAATTTAGAAATGCATCTACGCCTCGCGTTGCGGTCTGTATTGGTCCTTAAGAATACTAGATTTTAAGTTTAATTTTAGATTGCTAAAACGTTGTGACTTTGAGAGCAACATGACTGACATATCGTCTTGCCTCTCTCCGATAGGTTTTGCAATATCGCTAGACGTGACAAAATCGTGATAAATATTACAAAATTATTATCAAAACCCAATCAGCACGTCTGTGATTATCTAATTATTTATATAAGAAACCTTCGTGGTGATTTTTTAGTTTTTTTCTCGTTCAACATGTGGAAGTTTGTTTGTTTGTTTCTGTGTGTGAGTGGTGACGTGTTCGGGAAAAAGGAGAAGGGGTTGATCAACTGTAAGTTAAAAATTAAGTTAATTTCATCATCACAAACAGGGTGCAATTAAACCTTCCGACCAAATTTCGATATATTGATCCTTGTTAAAAATAAAAATACACGTATTTTTTCTTTTATAATCACTCAGTACTAAAATGTTGAGAAATAGCTTCCGAAAGTTTTCCTAAAAAACACTACAATTAATGGACACTACGCGTCGCCGCCCCGCTCCCGCTCTACCCACCACCGCGAAGTGACCGTTCTGCAACGATTTTAAGTGGGATAAAATATGTTATTGAAAAAAAATGAACACCCTATTTTTTTGGTTAAATGGACTCTCCTAATGATACCTAAGCCCTTAAAAAATTTGGCCGGTAGGTTTAATTGCACCCTGTATATTTTAAAACAAAGGAAGTTAAGTCATAGTAAAAAGTAAGGCTAATTAAGTAAGTAGTAAAGGGCATAGGGTCCTTTCAGACAGAGAGCGGTCACTTTCAAGCGTTCTGCGTTCGCATTCTATGCGTTCGAGCGGTCAGTCACACAGTAGCAATTCTAACACAGTCAGAACGCCAACTGTGTGAGTATATCTATATAACGTAATACAACACAAAGAACGCAAAACTGACCGCTTGAACGCTTGACCGCGTGACCGCTCTCTGTCTGATAGGTCCCATAATGAATAATTGTCTAAAGTCAAAAATTTTACCAAGCTCAGCTATAAGCTACAAGCAAGCTCGATAGACTAACACAAGTTAGTACTTAGAATACTTTAACACTATTTATTTGTGACAAGTTCTTCATGAGTGGGAATTGAGAAAATATAAAACTAATGCATTGTCAAAATAGAAAATTGACTTATGTTTTTAGTACATAAGTATAAGAATACTATATATTAACCATTTTTTAATGCTTCCTACTCTATCTTTCTTGTGACTTATTTCGTTGTGGATTCCTAAAGCAGTTTAACATGTCCCTCGGGCACCCCTGCTATAATATTATCATATTAGTAAAAAAAATAGATTTAAATGTGATAATAATAATTGTATTTTCCAGTCGGTAGTTTCGTGTGTCCACGCGAGGAGAAGGCGCTCGGCCGCTGCCTGAAGGATGCTCTCAACAAACTGATACCGCAGCTATCTACAGGTAAATATCACTACTTTATTTATTAGTAACCCCAGTGCCCCAGTTGCTTACTACCGACGCAACCGGGAATCGAATCATCTCATTAATGGACGTATCTCATTTTGTGATCACCAGGATCGAGAAGTTGGACGTTTTGTCAACGCGATTTCGATTTGGTATTCAAGTTTAATTAATAATACGAATTTTGATCGAGGTGTCCCATTCTGGACGGCTTCTTTAAAAATGCCTCATTACGTTGCAATGTAAGATGTACTACCTTTATATAAATGTCTCACAAGTAGCATTTAAATATCATCTTACCAGGTGTGCCTCAATACGACATACCCCCGTGTGAGCCGCTGCTGGTCCCGTCGCTGTTCGTGAAGCAGTCGGCTGGACCGATATCGGTGGAGTCCAGTTACTCTGACGTCACCGTCTGGGGACCCTCCCGGATGAAGATCAAACATGTCGAGTAAGCCATCCAAGATATTCTACTATATTCCACTGTTGCAAGATATTGTACTCATTGTACAGAATTTTTTTTAAGAGTACCCGTACTTTTAGGATTGAATTCTCATGAAAATAAGTAACTTTTATATTAAGTAAATTTTATTTATGCACTCAACTTTCTAAGTTGCAATAGAAAATCTGCTGTTCCATACACTCCTTCTCCAACACAACTATGTTACATTGATGTAGTTATAATACTTTGGTTACTAGCAACGGCGCTAGCGAACATTTTACAATTTTCTCAGGCGCTAAATACCTGCAGTACTACCTAGTATGTTATTATGGTCTTTGTCCGACTATGGTGAAAGCAAAACGAAGGATTGACAGTCTACATGTGCATATGGTACGGGAGGTAGCAATGTTTAAAAAAAAGTATTTCAGGACGGCTGATTTTGTGATATGTCGTCATTCTTGCTCTTCTAGTTACAGTCTGGGCGGTCTGGCTGCTGGTAGTAGTTGCGTTTATTAGTGCGCAACCTTTTTGTCCAGGTTCCTGGATTTTAAAATCATTTTAGTATACATACTGTATACTTAAATGATTTTAAGTGATTTTAAATGATTTTAAGTGATTTTAAATGATTTTAAAATCATTTTAATGAGCAAGGAGTGCTTAACACAAACGTAATAATTACGACAATAATAATAATAATTGTTAAAGCCTGGCCTTTAACATGACAAGAGCCAGAAGCGAGAGATTGCCATTTCTTTTTATCAGGCGCTCCTTATATTAATAGCATTGCCTGGATAAATGAAATGCACACTAATAAACGCAACCACTACCGGTAGCCAGACCGCCCGGACTCTAGCCAGAAGAGCAAGAATGACGACATATCACAAAATCAACCGTCCTGAAATACTTTCTCGAAAACGTTGCTACCTCCTATACTAATAATAATATATACATGGAATTTGCATGTATAATTGTGTTGTTCCATTATGGCGCCTAAACTTCTGATCCGATGTTATGAAATGAGGTGTTATTGAATTCGTAACATCTTCAACAGACTATATAATTTGCTCTGTAAGGCTTATTAGTTTTTTTTTCAGCGTGGATAGTTCAAAGCACAGAGTGGTGGCGAAACTCCATATCCCAGAGCTGAGGATGAGAGGAAATTACAAGCTGAAGGGACAGCTGCTCATGCTGCCGATAGAGGGAGAAGGGAAATTCACCGCTAAATATGGTACGTAATCATTATATTATGAACGGGTTTTTTATTTTATTCCCAGATAATAATAAAGATATTTAAGCAGCTTATAATAATTAAAGGCAAATATGTGACTGTCGCTGTCTGATATGTGACTTTTCAAATCACATATTCGACTTGCGTCTATCACTTCAATGTGAATTGTGTATCTTATGTTTCAAATGGCTCATTCAAAATGCATCGACGCGTCATGTTGCAATCTCTGACCCTTATGTTCTTTTTCCAGACAACATCGACGCAACAGTGACAATAATCCTTGGCAGGCACTCGCGGAAGACTGGCGTGGACGCTCTGGCCTGCACCAGCCTGGACGTCAAGTTCGTCGTGGATGCCGCCTCTATGGAGCTGGAGAACTTGTTTGGAGGCGATGATGAGCTGGGTTAGTACATAATATATAGTTAGAACTTAGAAGTAGTATAATAGAAGAAGCAGTAGTAAAGTAAGTAATTTTATTTGAAACAGATTAAAAGCAGGTTTGAAATGATTAAAGACGATATGGTGCTAGTAGGCTTTATGACTGGCTGTAGAAACATGGCGTATGTAAACTATAAACTACCCTAGTTTTAGTAGTCCAGTTCGTATGTAAAGTCAGAGCCAGATCAAGATGCCATCATAAATAACGACTACAAAAGTGCATGAGATAATTTGATGTAGGCATCGCACGTAGCCATAGCACTTTTCGATGCGTTAAACTCTAAATACATTTTTAGAATTTTACCGTCACGATCATTGTCAAGTTATACTCGGTGAACAAAATTAGAAACCAAACATGTATTTGACATTTAAAGGCATCGCAAGCGCAAGCTTCAAACTACAAATTATATTTTGATTTCTACCCTCGCTATCCAAACTATCGAATGAAAAACCAAGCTCTGACTACTTGGCTAAAATCCTTTACCCCGTTTTTCCAGGGAGCATGATGAACAAGTTCCTGAACGACAACTGGAAGGAGCTGTCGGGCGAGCTGCAGGGGCCCATGGAGGAGGCGCTGCGGGACTTCCTCAAGCCATTGGCAGACCACGCCTTCGCCAACCTTAACGCTGACGACATCCTCTCCTAACTTCAACATTCTATTATACCATGGAAAAATTTGATTCGTAGGCATATGACGGACCCACGTCATTTGGTCTAGCTATGTCAATTTAATATTAGTCGTGTAGGTCGTGACTAGTGAGGTAATATTAGGTTGGGTTTGACATAAAGCGACCAAATTATGTAGGTCCGCCATCTGATTATAAATCCACTTCTCTGATAGTACATACAGAGTGTAACAAAATCAAGTGATAATACTTTAGGGTGTGTATGTGTATGTAGAGTATGCTGTGAAAATAGCAGCGCTGAAATAGCAATTTTTGTGATTTCTATGGGCAACCGCCCCAACGTCAGTAGTTGGCCTATACAAAAGAAAGCTTTCAGCGCTGCTACTTTCACAGTGAACTTACAGGGGATTCATTATACAACCTGTATACAGCAACTCAAGCGGGTTCTTAAAGTGCCACACAGACAATCGTCTTACGAGTTACTGCATTATTCTTCAGTTATGCTCTTCTAAGTAATGTGATCTGATATCGTCTTGTGTGTGCGTGATGTGATGAGCTACCGTATTGGCACTGAAGCCTGCTGCTGCTGCTAATTTAATTTTTTTAATGTAAAGTGATAATAATTAAGTTATTTATTTATTAAGAAAATTGTTTTATTTTACACTTCTTCGTGATCATGTTTTTTATGTAAATTTGGTGTATTTTTATATATTGCTAAATATAATATTGGTACTATGCAAATTTTATATAAGGCAATCGTCGACATAGGGTTCCCTAGAACATTTTTTTTTTAAATTACTATCAAGCTAATTTTTTGTGAGTAGGTAGCTTCATTTTGAAAAGACGAACAACATTTTTATTTGCGAAAAATCTCGAAAGTGGTAGCTAACAAAGATAGAAAGGATTTCATACTTTGATTTGATGGTCCTAAAATATGGATTGTCCTATTTGTAGGACAATGTTACATTTAAATTATATAAGTAATGACCTATCAATGTACTATCAGAGAAATTGATTCCTATGCAGATCGGGGACCTTCGTAGTTTGGTTGCGTTACGTCAAACCCAGCCGACAGATCACAATTAACATTTAATTGACATATTCGACCAAATAACGTTGGTCTATCAACTGCATAGGAATCAATTTCCTCGATGGTACAAAAAAACAGCTGGTTAGGGTTCCGTTTTAGGGTTCTATAATCAACAAAACTTGGTTGACTACGGAACCCTGAAACGGAACCCTAACCAGCAGATTTTTTGTAAATTGATAGGTTAATAATTATGTAATTTAAGAGTAACATTGTCCTACAAATAGAACAATCCATATTTTAGGACCATCAAATCAAAGTATGAAAACCTTTCTATCTCTGTTAGCTACCACTTGCGAGATTTTTCGCAAATAAAAATGTTGTTCGTCTTGTCAAAATGAAGCTACTCACAAAAAATTAGCTTGATAGTAATAAAAAAAATTGTTCTAGGGAACCCTGACTAACAGTACAATAATAAGATTTTCTGAGCTCTTGAAGTGCCAATAATTGGGTTTTATTTACATTTAGTTGCAGACAGCACCTTTAAAAAAACACAAGACTGTCAGGTAATTCGACTTTATTGATTTGGCAGTTAACAAAGGAAGAAAAAAGCACTTCTCTCATTTCAGAAATACAATAAATAAAAACTTATGCAAATTACTGACATCCTTACATAATTATTAAGGCCTAAATTAAGTAAGAACAAGAAATTATCATATTATAACTAAACATAATATGCTTATTACTGCGTGGTTTTAAAAACTATTTTTATTAAAAAACTCTATGTACCACGATATCAAAGTAAAGGCGGTGTGATTTTTATCGCCTGAAAATTCGAATGCGTCATTCAGTTCAAAAATTATTATGTTGGTCTTTCTCAGACAGTAACAATAATTGACGGATTAATAACTATTCCTATAATAAAAGTAGTAAAAGAAATAATGGCCGATTTCTGAGGTCTCTTGACAGTAGCTTAAACTATTCTAGAGCGTTGTTCATTATACTGTACTCGGCGAAACATGGCGGTAGCGGTCATTGACTCCTGTCAAAAACTTGTCATGTTCTATATAAACCGCGATTGACAATGAAGTGTCAGATGTTGTCAATCGCGGCTTTGTATAGAAAATGACAAGTTTTTGACAGGGGTCAATGACCGCTATCGCCATGTTTCGCCGAGTACTTACAGTATAGTTAAAATTTTTGCATTCTATTTGGCGCAATCAAACGCACTACTAGAAAGATAAACTTCTGTCCAAAAAAAAAACAGCCACGTGCGTGTCGGGCCATGCGCAATATAGGGTTCCGTAGTACCGCTAGTTTTTGATAATTTTTGTATGGTCAATAAATGTACATTTATAACGTGTTTTACACTATTAACAACATCATCTCAGTTACGTTTAAAGGAATTTGAACGTAAAAGTTCCTTTATACTTCTCCGAATACATTTTTTTTATTTGATCGACTATTACTCAATAACTTATGAAGTCTTCTTAGCCGTGATAGTTTTCCTTTTAAATTTAGCATATTTCCTACTCTCATGAATTTTTTCACATTTCCAGAAGCAACCGTTTAGCTTGTAGAAGGGGGGGACACTGAACTCTAAAGATTTTTTCCACTTTAAAACTTCATATTTCACAAATGGATCCCTTAATCGGAAAATGATCTGTAAATACTCGTAATATTTTTAAAAAACCTACTCAACGACACCCCACACGGTGGGGTAGACGCGAAAATAAATTCATTCCCGCTTGTAGGAAAGGTACCTTAAGAAAAAAAAAAATTTAAAAATATTATGTACCATTTTGTCAGCATCATTAATATGTGCATTCATGCCGAATTACAGCTTTGTAGACCCTTTAGTCTCTGAGCAAAACCGCGGTTATACGGACGGACGGACAGACGGACAGACGGACAGACGGACAGACGGACGGACAGACCGAAATTATAAGGGTTCCTTGTTGACTACGGAACCCTCAAAAACCTCGGGAATCGGGCATTAATGGTACTCTGAAAGAAAACATTGTATAAAACTTTACCACTAAAATATTATAGTCCTTATTTTGGTGACAATTAAAAAAAATTACTTTGTTGTAACTATTATTATTATTCTAATATAACAAATGCAAAGAATCTATTTAATTACTATTATTAATTATGAACATAATATTCATTACAAACATAAATTGGCCACACTTACAATATAAGTATGTTCTTAGTTTAAAAATATAATAGAGATCGATTATAAAATCATCGGTCTTAAAAACTTAAAAATATAATTTGTATCAAAGTTTACTTGTATAAAATGGGATATTGAAGTTTACAATAATTAACCTGTATAATTAAATACCATAATATGCCTATTACTTAGTGTTACCATACCTATAACATTTTATATTAAGGCCCAACTTCACCAACGTCGCGTCTGTTAAAGTTAATGCTCGAATTAGTATCATAATATGTTACCTCTTTCGTTTTTCATACTAATGAAAGAGAAGATAATATGACGTTTTTAACAAGCCATTAAAACTAACAGATGTTGGTGAAATTGGGCCTAAAGATGGAAGACAATTTAACTTAGCTTTAAAGTAAAAAAAAATCACAAAACAGGCCTTGTACCATGAAACTGTTTTGAAACAAACGTGAAATGACGTTGTTAGAGCAGGACGCGGCATTCTCGTCCGATTGTTTGAGTCTCAAAACAGTTTCGTAGTAGCCCTACTGACCCATAGAATCAGAGCTATATATCCATTCAAACAATTGATATTAATAATTAGATGCTGGGCTGGATTGAATCAAATATTCAGTAAAAGCTGGTCAGCTATTACTGAATACTTGATGGTAATAACATTTGACATCTCAAATTCAATAATCCGGATGGGAATCGGAGCGTAGGAAGCGAACGGATTTGTTGTTTTCAAGTATTGTTTTGTATGGTCCTGCGTAGATCGGCATTTCTAAAGAAAAGTAACTGCGTCAAAAAATATGTTCTACAATACTTGTCAAAAATGTATACCTAGCAAAGACCTATGTACCTAGGTACACATTTTCAATACATTTGCAATATTAAGGTGGCCTTCAGCGGTATCAGGCTGACGTTACATGACAGTTCGAAAGGAACCAAATTTAAAACGGTAATAGTATGGGAGTTACGTTTCCTTAGTTTTTATTAATCGTAGCTAAATCCGAATGCAATGGACGCACCCCATCGGCATTTCGTAAATGACGACGCTCCTTCTGCTCCGTACGCTCCGATTCCGATCCAGTGGATGCACAGCTTAAAGCTGCGCGTCCACTGGTAGGTATTATTGAATTTTTGGGGAAACTCCAAATGTTTCAACGAGTACAGTAAAATAAATTGTACTTTAGGTGATGTCTAACTATTCTGATGAACATTTAGCTCGAGTACTCCTAAGGCTTGAGCCACTCGTTGATGGGTATGTTCTCGAAGGCGGAGTTGAGGAAGACGCGGAAGTGTTTGGCGATGGCGGCGGACGCGGCCGGCCGCATCTCGTCGATGATCTCCGGCGCGTTGTTGTTCAGGAACTGGTTCATGGCCTCACCTGGAAGAGGAATTTTATTCAAATAGTTACTACGTAATTATATAAGTTCAACTTGCACTAGCCACCAGTTATTGAGTAGATATTATGTTATCTCTCTCCGTCTTATGGTGGTATATATACGTAGTATTATACCTAAAATGTTCGACTACTTTTCGGAAAATTAAGATACATGGTCATAATTTCATAAAATCCCTTTGTAGGACAGGCCACCCTCAGTTTGAGGGCCCGTATCATTATAAAATTAGTTGTTATATTATATCAATTAAAGAAAGTCCTGAGTCCAATGTGCAGTCGGAGTCTAAAGTCGATACACCCGTTTATTAACGGGTTTATTATAATATTACTTTGTTATAATATTATTTATATTATAACAATTAATAATATTACAGCTTTGTCAATTTCTATGATCTAATGAATATGACATAATCATCTCACCACTACCCAAATGACTTTTCTAAGACAAGGCAGATCTACGTAATTCGATCGGGTTATCAAGCTTAGTCAACAAAATATCACAACACTTAACAAACTTAATCAACAGAACTTCCTTCATCTACCTATGAAACAATTTCTTTGAAGGTACATGACATTCCCAATACATACCAATAACACTCCCATGGTTGACGGTATCCCGCACCATGAACCTGGATCCCTTGAGCTTGAAGTCGACCTGCATGCGCTCCGCCGACATGTACGCCACGCCCTGCTTCTGTATCTCCACCCCGAATATCTTCACTATCGCCACCACGTCCGCTGGAATAAGAGGCAAAAGGATTCGTTATTTTATTATTATTATTTATAAATTAAGGGGGGCAAACGAGCAAACGGGTCACCTGATGGAAAGCAACTACCGTCGCCCATGGACACTTACATGGACACATACTTTATAAAGGAACTTCTTAAGAAGCAATGAAATTTCTTGGTTAAAACTCATGACAAGAGCGCCAGAGTAGGTAATTAGAAAATTTTAACATTTTGATTGAAATAACACTTCTGAAGGCGTTTTGAAATTTCAAGGTAATAATCGTTAATAATGCGCAGAATATAGTAATAGATACTCACCCCGTTCTATGTAAACACTATGGAACTGTTGAGTTAAGTTCGGCGTGTTGCACAATAGCATCTTAACAGAAGTTTCAGAGAAGAGTAAAGTCATAAAGTTACTTTTTGGCATAATGCCCAGATCCAGAAAACCAGAGTTCACTTGTAAAGTTTTGCTTCGGTCTTGTAACGCCTTTTGTCTCTGTTAACCTCACCCATTTGGCAAAACATAAGTCCATAACCTCAATGCTGGGGAGGTCCAGATCCATGTAAAACATTCAGGTGAACCTGGAGCTAGTCCTCACTAAAGGACGGAAGGACTAGACCGGTATAGGTGCTGCAGGTCAGACCTGGAAGTGGTAGCCCAGAAGTCTCCCTGTGACCTGACGGGGAACAGCAGCACCTGGCCTGTGACGCTGTACTGGCCCGTCACCTCGTTGCCGGGGAGGACCAGACCCATGTCGATGTGGAGCTGCAGGCGTGACCTGGAAGTAGTACTCACTGAAGCTGGCCCAGAAGTCTCCCTGTGACCTGACGGGGAACAGCAGCACCTGGCCCGTGACGCTGTACTGGCCCGTCACCTCGATGCGAGGGAGGACCAGACCCATGTCGATGCGGAGCTTCTTCAGATCAGACCTGGAATGGTTGACAATATATAAAGTAAGAGAGATGCATATTAGCGTGTCTAATGCCCTGAACAATACCTTTATAAAGTAAGAGAGATGGATAGAAATGGTTTTGTGAATCGAATGCCTGGAGTTTCTGGATTTTTTGATTTGCCAGGCCGAAGCCGCCGTATTTCAGCCGTCGTATATTATACCGTCGCATTTGATAGCGCGATGCAGGGGCCGTACCACGAAACCGTTTTGAGACTCAAACAATCGTACGAGAATGCCGCGTCCTACTCTAACAAACGAGAAAAGACGTTGTTAGAGTAGGACGCGGTATTCTCGATCGATTGTTTGAGTCTCAAAACTGTTTCGTAGTAGGCCTACAGGATCGTTGTTGGTCCGGCATAGAAGTTTATCTATTGATTAGTGCTTTTAATTGGCTGACGTTAAAATATCTATACATATAATAAAACTGTAGAAATGAAAATTCTGTACATTGAAGATATTCAAAAAATAATAAGCGGGGGGTGTCACTAAATCGCTATAGAAGCTAAAAATGTGGTTAGTTTTTTTGTCTGTCTGTCTGTCTGTCTGTCTGTCTGTATGTTCCAGCATCACACGAAAACTACTGATGCGATTTGAATACACAACAAATAATATTTGCCGGGTCAGCTAGTTAACCAATAATTATCAAGGTTGTTAAATTGATAAACTCCTGTCGAATATCTCAGAAACTGGACATAAGTATTTTTTCGTTAGTTTCTAGAGTAAACAAATTGATAAATTAAAGTAATAAAAACATAATAAATTAGTTGATGTCACTAAAATTAGCATCGTTTTGCGCATATTTGTCAACTTTATAATCCTTTACTAGAGTCGGGGTCGATTAAAGGACGTTTTTACCGCACCTTGTGATGAAATCTAATAAAATAGATGTTAGAATAAGTATGTTAAGAAGTACCCATATGACTCATCTAGATCCTGATTGAACCTGACTCATCTAGATCTGGCGAAACATGTTATTTCGTTTGCCAACAGTGGCAACATTGCCACAACTTACAACAACCATAATGCGACCGAATTAATCATCCAATTATCTTGACAACGCAAATTGGTCGTATTATACGGTGAAGTAATTTTTCTTCCACCGAGTGGTTGTTTCAAAATTTTTCATAATTACCACGATGTTATCATCGCTGGTAATTCATCTGACCTGCTTTAAGGTACATCACAATTCACAATAGGTGTGAAATATTTTAATTTTCAATATTTGAACGGAAAACAAACTGTTAACAATATTATGCTAATAAATAATAATCTGTACTTAACTTATTTGTCATTGTTGTTTAGTTACTAGATTTTTTAATTCGTCTTTCGTAGGAACTTTATATTTTTCCTGGATTAAAGCTATCCGATATCCTTACCCGGAACTCAATAATATATCAGACAGATTTATATCTATAATAATGTAAGTTACATAGAAACTATATTTTAGTTATCTGTGATATCAGAATGATAAAAGTTTGCAACACAAGCATTAATGATTAGAAATTGCATTAAAATAAAAGACGTTAACGCATTGTGTTACTAATCGATTTCTGTTAATAACTTGTTTTTAAGAAATTCATGAATTTTACATAAGTAAATTAGAAATAACCTTTGTTCCCGCAATAACAATAAATTAGCAATACTGTGTATGAGCAAACAGAAACAGGATCCATAGACTGCTAATTTAAGAATTAGCTAAAACGTAAACAAGTTAATTAGCATGTTTTTACACCTTATTTTATTATCTTCGTGGTGTTAAAATTTTATATCATTGGCAACAGATGAAGCATATTATATTCAATAATCGGCCAAGTGCGAGTAGGACTCGCGCACGAAGGGTTCCGTATCGTTATAGAGCAAAATTAGGTCAATTATCTTTATTTTATTTTAATATTATTATTAACTATTAAATTACACATATAACTTAGGACTTTGTGAAAATTTCAAGTGCCTGTTGCCATTATTGATTACGAGTAAAAAAGGCTAAAAAATCACATTTGTACAGTATTTGTTGTTAACGCGGCAACAGAAACACACAATTTTTAAGAAATTCGGAAGTATAGCGGTTCTTGAGAAACAGCCTGGAGTCAGACAGACAGACAGACAGACGGACAAACACCGAAGTCTTGGTATTAGGATCCCGTTTTCACCCTTTGAGTACGGAACCCTAAAATCGATAAATGAAAAGTTAATCCCTTTTGACTAATTGATTCTAAGTGGGAAAACTTTTTAAAAACTTACACTATACTACAAATTTTGCATTAATCGAATAATTAGTACCTATCTAAACTTGGAGAAAAATTCTAGAAACATTGGTCGATATTGACGGACAATGATTAACTGTATTATAATAATTGTATTAACGACATCATTAAAAGTAACTAAGGCTACATTTCCAACTGAGCTGAGCTAAGCTGACTAAGCTGTATTGTGAGGATTGCGTTTTTAAGATCTAATAAAATCTCTGAGCAAAGCGAGATCAGGCAAGACTTCTATTTATTCATTCACGGTCTAAAAAAATAGATGAAAATATATATTTTTTTCTGAATAAAGTATCTAATACTTTCAGAACGTCCCACATGTTGCCTACTACTGGTTCGGGAACTAACCCGGCTCTGTCTAACCTCAGAAACGCACCCTAACTTACTTGGGTAACTTAGTAACAGTTTCTTTTTATTCTAAGGCAGGTCTTTAAACCCCTGTCGTTACTGCGACTCAGACGGATCTATTGTGACTAGAAAAATACTTAGCTCAACTACGGTGGAAACGCATCTTAAGTTACAATGCCTTTCCACCGGAGTTGAGCTAAGAGTAGAGAGTTATAATTTGTAACTCACCTGATCTTAGTAACGGTATAGTTGCTGGGCCCAACCACTGTAATGTTACTGAAGGCGGCAGTGACCCTCACAGGTCCAGCGGCGTTCTCCATGACGAGACGGTCGATGAGCAACGGTTCCACTGCGGGCACTCCAAGCTCCTGGATGCCGTTCGACAAGTACGGCCGGAGATGGTTGAAAGACCGCTTGATACAGTTGTCGATCTCGGGATCGCTCCGGTTGCATGGTAGCAGGAACTCCGCTGAAAATTATAGGGGATTGGAATAAATTTCTGGTTTAATTTCATCGGCCATTTAATATACATAAAATAGTCACGCTAACTTAAGTTAAAGATTAGATGAAAAATAATTTACTGTTATGCCAGACGAAGATAAAAAACATTTTGTACTCCTAAAGATATGAAGTAAGGTAATACAATGAGATTCAGTAATTTATAGCTACTATAATCTGTTGAAGGCGTGTTTAATCCCTAAATTTTTAACCGCCGTCAAATGGATAATCTCCAGACGGCGTATAATCTAGAAATACGAAATCGTACTCCATTAAAAAAATAAGGCTTAAAAACTTTTCCTAGGCGTTCCCTATGCAAGTATCCTGTAAGTAAGCATCAAACCAGTGTTTACATTTCGCGGAATAGGTGTAGAAGTGGTGAACTTGAACCGCGTTGAGCAACGCAAGGTCGCGTTACGGGGGGCGTTATATAACGCGCGTACCGCAATACATTTAGTCAAGACATTAATCGGTGAAGGCCGGCGCTGCGCAACCGATCCGTATGGAGCCATGTGGCTAGAGAGTTTGCGCAGGCGCAGCGCGAATCTTTTGTCGCTTAAATGAAGAAAAATTTAATGCTTACTTGTAATTA
The DNA here is from genome assembly GCA_905187585.1 of Cyaniris semiargus. Classification (NCBI taxonomy): domain Eukaryota; kingdom Metazoa; phylum Arthropoda; class Insecta; order Lepidoptera; family Lycaenidae; genus Cyaniris; species Cyaniris semiargus. The sequence continues at coordinate 4,711,924 of LR994554.1, read as the reverse complement.
TTGTTGATTTTGACATATACTCCATACATTTTCTGTCAAACTCTTCATTAAATTAAAGCTTAGTATTCATTTATTTATTAATGTTTCTGGGTGCAGCCGTTATTGTCAGTATTTGCGACTTTACACCGTCTGGACATAAACTGCAGTAATTTGAATAAAAGTGTCTTTAGTGGCGAAGAACGATAACTCATACAATTTGTCATATACGCGCTGTTGGCGACAAAGCAAGAATATTTTGTACTCAACAATTAAAAAGCCCCGTGCTAATTACCTGAAGGGCTTGTGTTACGGGTCCAGACAACGGAAATATAATTTAATACTTTTAAACTATACATATTATACCTATTTAAGATTTTAATTACATCATACACATATTTAATACGCATGATGCATCCATGACCCAGGAACATTGGAAACTTTTTGTTCCGTCGGCAGGATTCAAACCCGCGACCCCCGGCTTGAGCTGCCAGTTGCCACACACTCTTAACCATTGAGTCATAGAGGTCGTCAATAAACATATTACAATAAACAATATGAAAATATTGCTTACTGATTGTATGCTATGCTAATTAAATTATTTGGACCCAGGAACGGAACAGGAATATTTGGTTTGGTTTCCTTTCCTTCTAACAGTCATTGGTATGTTTTGCTAATCGCACTTACGCCTGTTAATGTTAATTCATGATTCATTAATGTTACGCTTGCGTTCATAAATAACGTTTTTCGCATCATTTTTCAAAGGAAAAATTAAAAATATTTTTTCGTAGGAGGAAACTTCATTGATAAACAATTTTATTATTAACACAAACGTTGTTGAAGTTAAAACTTCATCATCATCATCTTTACTAATATTATAAATGCGAAAGTATGTATGTCTCTCTGTCTCTTAAGTCTTACCTTTACACGCCTTTATTTAAGATGAGAACCACCTCTATCTTTTTAAAAAATAGAGGAGGTTTTCATCTTAAATAAATTTCCTTACGTCTATGGTCTAAGTCAGATAGTTTAGAAGTTATAACGATTTTCTTATGAAGTATTGGCCAGATTAATATGAGAACCAAATATATTTTTTTCTAACAAAAGTTAGAGAAATTAAAAATTGGAGAGCCAATTTGTCAACAAAATATGCCATACATCCATACATTATATCTCTATGCATACATCATGACATTAAAGGATCGGACATCTGTGTTGGGACTTGGGACACATTGTATAATCCCTATCCCGGAAAAATATACAGTTCCCGCACGATAACGAATTTTGGCGCAACGGAGCTGCGGACGTCATCTACTATAGGCAATGATGAAAAACTCAAAGCAGATATGTTACTACCGCGCGCGTTGTGAAGATTCAAATACGGCCCAATTGGGTCGTCTGTTATTTAGTCTGCATTAAGCGCAGTCACGAACGTGCCGCGTCTTGTCTTACCTAAATAAATTGAAAAAGACGTCGTGCGTGTTTCGAAAATGTACCAATTATGACTCAAAAGAAAACAAAACACATGGAATCTCTTACCACATGTCTTGATTGCAATAAATACCTCGATTATTTACATTTTCAATTATTTTTTCGAACAATCTGGAAAAAATCGAATTTTCGTCATAGCTCAGGCGATACGATTCGACGTTTAAAAATAGAACTGTCTCTTTTATGTAAATGGTTTTTCGTATCTTTTGTTTCACTTATCTGTCAAATTTGTCAAAGTTTGCAATTTTGAATTTGAAAATTGTTCGGAAGAGATTTAAGCCGGAAAATAGTATGGACGTAACAGATCTGTATAAGGGTGAATTTCCCAAATGGCTTTTTTTTTGTCTTCGTTGAAATTACTATTAAAAAAAGGGAATATTACTCCTTAGTGTGTGCTTCCACGTAGTCAAGACGGACGTGTGTCAAACCACTGCATATTCCCGCCAACAACCTAAGTACGCCATTAAATATGCTCTCGGACAATAATTTCATAATATCGGTGATTGAATTTTTTTAATGTAATGAATAGTTTTAAAATTGTTGTTTGGTTCTAACGAATGTAGTAAGTGATTAAGCTTCATTATCTGTAACCAAATTAATCTTAGATATAATGCATTTTTTATAATTTCCTAAAAAGTGTGTTTTTTCTCACGTCGCTGCTCTCATATCGGTGTAATCGGTGGTCATTTTAACCACCGATATGATAATTTACACCGAAATTATAAGAAAAAACCAATCGGTGTCTTAAATCTAATATCGGTGTTTGGAATCATGACCAACCCACAGTTTTGTCACATCGGTGGATTGCTTTATCATATCGGTTGATAATTTTACCATATCGGTGAATCGTTTTATCATATCGGTTGATCTATTGGTATTTCGTTAAGTAATATATTAAGTACATTTTAAAAATATTTTAATTTAATTTCAAAAACTTTGTTCTTGATCAATATAAATAGTTACATTAAAATATAATATTATGAAGATAATATTATCATATCGCTGGATTAGTATATCATTTCGGTGGTTAAGCTTATCACATCGGTGCACAGAAATAAAAATCGGTGCCGGTTTATCATATCGGTGGAAACCAGAATTCAAACTGAATTTTCTCCGTAGTCTTAAATGACACGTTAATGAAATTAATTAATTTTTTATTGAATCTTAAATACTGTTAGACAATTATTACACGACCAGTCTGTCATCATTTGACTTTATTAATCTGAGACTGTCGCAGGAATTGTCTAAAAAAAATAAAGTCAAATCTATTTTCAATTTGTCAACAGACTCCAACCATAAATAAAAGAGTACAATTCGTGTGTATAGGCTTGTCAATCAAAATATCCTAGTGTGTTTGTATTTAAAAAAAAAAAAATAATAGTTTATTTGTTAAAAAAATGTATGATAAAAGCATAATTTAAAAATAATATTAGCTCGATGCACTCCTTCACCATATAAACTATAACTCCGCAAAATTTCATTCACCTACGTTTCCCCATTTTTCGTCAAAAGGGATACAAAGTTTTTCGCTCGCGTAATAATATAATATATAGGTCTACCAGAATCTGATGGCAATTTTTGACAGCAGATTTTCAAAAAATATCCTTGATCATTGGATAAATTTATATATTTGCATGTTTAACACACAGAATCAGCCGCTAAAAGAAAAAAAAAAGGATCAAAATGGTTTATTCCAATTACCCTGGTATTGCTAGAGTCAATTTATTTTCTCACTTTTTGCCATCAGATTCTGGTAGACCTATAGATTCCTCGTATTTGATATGTTGAGGTTAAGGTGAGTTATGTAACTACGTCGGGAAAGGAAGCTTGCATAAGTTACATATTGTATTAGAGCGTCCTTGGGTACTCTCGCAACTTGCCGTTCAGTCTTTCATTCTAGTACTTTCTAGTGACAATTATTTCATTACGTTGTTATGAGATACAATATAAGTGTATTTCAATCAGGATCATCATCTAGATTCTAGATAATCCATAATTAATTTGATGAGTTGTTAATACGCAAGTGCTTAACGTTCAAGCTGCTTGTTTGAATGAAGTTTGCATGAACTTTGAGTACGGGGAATTAACGTAGGATATTTTTATGTTCGGTTTTCATTCGAATGAATTTATGCGCAATGAAGATCCGAGCTATCCAAGCTAGGGGAAAGTGAGGTAAAACGATCCCTACGGGTCAAATGATCCCTCCCCTTAAATCAGATTAAACCAGTGGCATCTTTCCAAATGCACGTGAAACATGTTACCCATACCCCTGCCAGTTGCCTCTCATAGTATCATGGCGATCAGAGCGCTTGGCGAATTTTTTTTTTTTTAAAGTGTCTCTCTGATCTAAATTAAGCCTGTTTTTGGACTTTCATAACTTTTTACGAATTCGTGTTTATTTAAATGTTATTTTGTTATAGGGTATTAATAGCAGTTACCTAATATTTAAACAGTTATAGATCACCCCATGTGGTATTTGAAGGTTGTGTTTTGATCGATTTCTTGGAATTTGGTATTTGGGGTGAAATGGTCCCTATTTGTGTGTATAAAATGATCCCTGGATATAAAGTAGAAATTGGCGAATATTTTTTGTGATTAAATTGTTAATTCATTTTATATAATTATTATTATTATCTAGTATTATTAAATAACAAATATATAATCAAAGATATTGATTTCAGAAGTCCCAACTATCGTGTTTTGCCTTGAGACAGACCGGTAAACCGACAGACAGCAAAGTCTTAATAAATTGGCTCCCCTTTTTATCCTTTGGCTACCGAAGTCTAAAAAACTTTCTAATAAACTAAAAGATGCGTGTTTCATGCTTATATGCTTAAATTGGTTATCAATAATAAATATTATCTCTGGGATTATTTTACCGCAACTCAAGGGATCATTTTAAACATAGGTGTGTATAGAATGATCCTTTAGTTGAACTTTTACAAAAACCTCTAGTACAAAAAAAGTACGTACATATGATAAAAAATAATTTTGGTAAATTCACTACATACAGCCATAGAAATCTTGCGATTTTTCCTTCAACTTTAGCCATACTTAAGATTTTTCCCTTGATAGGGTTGGTACTACTAATATATATTCTGTGATTAGGGGATCATTTTACCTCACCTTCCCCTACATGCCTGTTTTCACTAACCGCATCCTAACGTAGATTATAAAATATAACAATATTATTTTCTAATCTAAGTTATTAACTCCTTTAAAATGACACATTAAAGATATTAGTAAAAATGATATTTTTATTATAAGGGAAACATAACTCTAAAAGTCAGAGTGCAGTTGATGAAAACGGGCATTAGCGTCATATACTTAGATACTTTATTTTGCCAAAACAAATGATATTTATGATTGTGAAACAATGTTTTATGAAGCGATTATGATAATTGAAAATATTTATCACGTTTTAAAGGACATATTTACAATCAATAAAATATGTTGTGCTACTATTTGGCTTTATCTCTTAGCAAGACTTTCGCAAGTGTGCCAAGGTGCCCACGCGCACCAAAATTGTCATTCAGGTTGCGTCTAAGTCTAATTGTTACAATCATAGCGATTGTGGTTTTTCCTCGGCTTCAAAGTATCCAAAGTTATGGTCGGTGAAATAATTTCAAATTTTGGTACTGAAGTCAAATAGTACATTCTAAAATCTCGACAATGTATTTAGATATAAAAACATTTTGGAATTCGACAGGCATTTTTTGGAAGACATTAAAGGAGGGGCAAGATGCTATAAGAACACATCACAAAATATAAAAGATACTTACTTATCTTGTTACTTTGCTTTCAATGATAATAATATAATTAGGTTTCGCAAGGCACACATCGTCACAAAATTAGTATGCGATGCAATTTCTAATAAACGAATTATTATTGCGAAAGTAACAAATAAGGATCTTGACGAAATCTCATTTATCCTGCAGCTATTTGTCAATATAATGTGAAAAGTGGCCTAAAGACTAGCTTTTTAATAATATTTACTACGGAATGTGATAATTCTGGCAGAGTTGTGGTAGGTTCTATCGTACCCACAACTCTACCTTAAGCGGGGAGTGGAGCACCATGGGGTTTTAGTGGGTAGACCAACGCCAGGGCTGTCCCACATACCCCGGCCAATATCCCCAATTCGCCGGGGATGCGTAATGCATTTCCCATATAAAAAAGGAGCATGGTGATGCTATGGTCTAAAACATGATAATAATAATATAATTGATCTTCATATGAGGTTTCTTGGAATATCTCACTCTGTTTTTGTTTAGTAGTGATCCAAGCACCTTTAAACTGTGGCTGTATATTAATAAAACATAAATTGCCATAAAATATGCTGCAACACACAAACGGCTCGACTCGAAGCTAAACAGTATTTTGTTTCTTGTAAGCCTTTTGATTCGATTTTAATGCGTCAACAAGTTCAATTGCAAAATATGATTTATAGTCGAGGAAAACAATGGTTACAGCGTTCCAGTCCCATCAGGTATCGCGGTCGTGTGTGTAACGCGTTTGCCAATCCAACGCTCGTCTAAAATGTGCTCCATATTTGGCGTGCAAGGTCGCGCGACAATGTATTAATAAGTGAATCATTATCGTCTTCACAATGGGCAATTCTGGATTTCATGGTAATGGCTCATGGGGTGTTTTGGTCGTTGAATTGGTCGTTATTTAAGCGTCATGTGGTACAAGTACAACAGTAGCTAGTACCTATAATATAATTGTTTTCAAACATAATATTGTAAATCGAAACAATCTATATTTTCATACTTTTAAGTATTAGATCCATCATCTTAATTTTTAGTAGAATCTTTGCATTTTTCCATTTCCTTTAGGGCACTCTAATATTGCCAATACGGACCAGTCATCAGTCATCACACATCATTGAATCAGTGCCTGCCACTCGACCATCACGATTCAACGTTCAGTTATTGAAGTTTGTCAGTATTGTCTTAATCAGGGCCGGTTTTAGCACTACCAGCGCCCTGGGCGCCCCTTTTGTTTGCCTTCTGCGCCCCTTTTTATCCGGCGCCCTGGGCGGTCGCTACTGGTCTTGATATTGCGCGGATGGTACTTAGAGACATTTATACTGTCCACTTTTATGTTTAACCAACTTCCGATAAAGGAGGTTCAATGTTTGATTGTGTATGGTCAAAATTCTCTGATAGTATATTGCAAACACGTAAATTACTACACATCCATCCATCTGATGACAATCTAGGCCTGGTGATAATAATGCAGGTCCTGAAATAGGTAATCCTACCACGTAATTTCCCGAGGCCTTGGTGTCTGGAGCCGGTGCTCATATATTTAACCACGTCTGTTTACCTCGCGAGTGGCCTTATGTAACTAGATAAACAAAGATTATGTGCTTACTATATTAATGCGATTTGGGCTTGTATCCATGTGGAGTGCGGACAATCATCGCCATCAGTTGTATGAACATTATAGCAACCGAAAGCATTTTTGAATATTGTGGGACTTGGATGAGACTATCATGACGGTGTGGATGCGAAGCAGCTCCCACTCAATTCGAAGAAACCTGATGAAAAGCGACTACCATGACCCATGTACTTCCGTAAACCACAACATTAGAAGAGTTGCAAGTTGACGGCTTTTTCAAAATTAATATCCTTTTCGTAAAGGTTTGCTGGCCATGTCACATTTTTCTGACGTTTATTGCACCCAACTGCCCTAAGTTTATGGGGTACACAAGATTATCGTACAATGGAATGGAGAAGTCATTTATATGCATCAGCTTAGTAATTGTTAAATATATAAATGAAGTCAGCGTTTGCTGCACGTTCAAGGATGTGCTCACAGGACGTGGATAAAATTAATGTGATGTTTGTGAGGAACACGCAACATATTTTGTGAAACAAAGCTATTGTGTACAGAGCCTTAACGTTTTGTAAATATTGCGTCTGACATAGAGAGCAACAACCATAGTAGTAGGTAGAAGTCTGTACTTCTTACTTAATAGGTAAGAAATTTTGAAAGTCCCACACATTATATTCTTCAAATCCTACTCACTAAACCACCTGCGATTTACCAGCCGTATACAAAGGGATGTCCTGGATCTATCAAACACAGGAATCCCTCCACGACCGGTTTACCTCAAAAGGAGACTGGGCTTCCACCAAGGCAATGGAACGGTTATATAATATTTTAAACCCAACACGATCCTTATTCGATCCAGTCTGAATCCTATAGCAGAAAATAGTACTCTCTCACATATTATGTCAAAAAACTTAAAAAAAATAGTAACATAACGGCGTTAAGAAGGACTGTGTTTGAAAATATTAATAATATATCTTAGAGTAATTTTGGAGCAAAATAAACAATATGTTACTGTATACGTCTATTTGAATATCTAACCGTAATTTTGAGTCGCCGTATGCATATTTATTTATATTTCATTTACTTGTACCAGAGACCTTGTACGTTTCCTAAAAACCTTGGATTGAAGCAGTAATAAGTCTACTCACATAACATAAGAATGATTCGCATACGAAATGATTAGTATATAGAGAATGAGATACAATTCATTCATAAAAAGTTAACTAGAAGCCCAGGGAAACAATGTGTCGAAGAAATAAAAGAAACAATATTGAAGCTTCAGTGGTTCAACACTTTTTTTAACGCGAAACTGCTTTCCGCGTTCCCGGCGGAATGAGAATATCGGCCAGGGTATGTAGGATTTCCCTGGCATGGAGACTACCCACCAAAACCCCTCGCTTTAGGTGCTCCACACCACGCTTAAGGCAAAGTTGCAGGCATTATAAAATCCTAGTAATTACTACGTACTGGTCCATAACATAAGGTTTTGTAACTCGACTCGACTCGTTATTTGAAGGATAACTTTTAGGAATGTTTTTCTGCAAAAAATTTTACTATACTTTGGTATAAATATGTTCGTTTAACAGATATACACATAAATTATATTCTTTCCCTTTTTTAGTATTAGTGTGTTATATTGGGATAATAAATGTTGGGACTTGGGACATGATTTCAACCAAAGGGATGGATCGTGCAAAATTTTAAGTATGACATTAGTATGAAGCACGACCGCTCAATAAAAAATACAGTTAAATTGCACAATTTTGATACTATGAATCGCAATATGCGATGCGCATCGGCGGTATAGCAAAATCTTCCGTGTGCAAACTGTCAACAAGTACACGCAAGAGGTTTAAGCGGGGGTCCGTATATAGTACAGCCTCGTTTCTCAACGGCGGTCGAAAGTGACCTTGGCATGGATAGCACCGACAGAGTGCAAAGTATCAAGTGACTTTTGTTGTGCTACAAACAGAAATGTCATAATGAAACAGATTATAAAAGTTACTGGAACACTGGAATTTGATGGTTAGCCAACTGAAGTTTCTGAGTCATATATAGCTTTATATCCATACTAATACTAATGCGAAAGTGTATCTGTCTGTAACCTCTTCTCACTATAACCACTAAACCGATCTCGCAGAAATGTGGTATGGAGATTCTTTGAAAGGAAAAGCCCAAAGGATACATTCCGAACAAACCCTCTATAATAAATAAATAAAAAAATATATTAGGAAAATATACGGCTCCCGCGCGATAAACTAAATTTGGCGCAACGTAGGCCGCAAGGCCTGCAGGCATCATTTAATAGTAGAAGAATACAAGTAGAGAGATTTGTTTATTTTTTTAGTATCAGCTATTGTTACTAGATTGACCTAATAATTGGAACAAGAATCGGTACCCTTATTGAAGGAACTACATATTATGCTCTCGATGCAGGTAAGCGAATAAACTAAAACTAGGGAATACTGCAAGTTTCACCAAAATCGGTACAGTAGTTTTTGAGATAGGGAAGTCGGTTTTATCTTTTTAAAATACTATTATTTAATCCTACTAACCTTCTAACAATAACTTCAAGTTAATTATAAAGATTATGATCCTAACTTTATGGTTCTAACGAGAAAATTGCTCTACATAGAGTTAAGTTTACTATCGTTAACTGATACTGACAAACCTACACGTATTGTTACATATTATTATAAGACATCGCATACAGACGCAAAAGCGTAGCCAAATAAATGGTCCGACTTCTTTGCTCAGGACCATTTTTCACATCGTATCTTTTTGTTGTATGTGTCTTTCTACCAATTAAACTTCATCTCTGAGAATTGAGATATTTAATAGTAAAAGTTAATGCTAGTAGATCCATCCATTCAATCAAGTGGCTAAGATGACTGGCAAATCGAAAAGGGTAGTAGGAAGCCCTTCCTCGAGAAATGTTATTTAACCATTATGACAATTTTTACAACACCCGGCAAAATCCGGAAGAAAATTTTGTACGGTAATTATAGTAATTACCATAGAAAATATTGACGTTATTTAGTTAATGATTGTATAATAATCAAATCCGAGCGCAATAGACAAAGGTCACAGATTTTCATCACAATTTGCTCAGCCGTTGGCAAACGCTTGCGACACTGAGCCCGCGCCGCGCCGGGATCTACTTAGATGATCTAGTATACAGTTATTACAAAACCTAAATTAACTATAATAATGTAATGATCATTCGATAGAATATCTGTAAGTAATTTTCTATAGAGAGTATTTTATTTATTCAAATAAATATATCTTGTTAAGGCAGAAAACTTTTTGATTTGAAAATAACAAAGACGTAACGTCATTTTAAGTACCTACTCAATTAGTTAAAAAAGGTCGATAGTGATTCACACGAATAATACAAAGCTCACACAAAATCATCACCAGAGCTCGGGGTTAGGTAGTGTGATTTCGGGATTGAAACACTTAAAATTAATATGGACATTCCCTTCCGCGGGATTCACATAATTGTTTTTATCGACCTCAAATAAAATACGGGATGTTAAAATGTATTAAATAAACATTAATATTGTCAGAAAAGCATACTACTACTACGATTAGGTCCTGCAAAATTAAACTTTGGTCATAGATTATATAATACAATACTCTAAAATCGATAAATCGATCTCTAAAACAAGGCTAACATATTGCCTAGTTTCACTTTATTTTCAAAGCCTCTATCAACGAATATAATGTAAACTATCACTGACTTACATAATTTCGGGTACGTATATGCCCTCTTGCTATCTTTGTGCACTGTTTTCAAACTAGATAATTTTGAGCTAAGACGTAGGAAAATTACCGATCGGAAACCATCCTCGTAATATATGCATATAAAATGAATACAATAACAAAAATATAATATTTGCAATCACACAATGTTGTTTTAGCCTAGTTCAATTGATTTTTTTTTAAAGAGGGCATCACTGTGCACCTTAAAAAACAAGACTAAATTGTGCAGAAGTAGTTCTAAGTAGGTAGCAAAATTAATAATCAACAAATCAGATCAACAATCGGGATTCGGGATTTATCCCGGGGGTATGTCCATATTAATCTTTACATTTTCTCACAAGTACCAAAATCAAACTACCTAACCCCGAGCCCTGATCATCACAAAATAAAATTATGGTAGAAATAGATTTTTGACTACCTTCATTTTCTTTTGTTTTATATTTGATAGGCCACAGACAGTTTTTTTTATTTTTACCAGCATAATGTGATATTTTATTTCAAGTGAATTTTGTAGCTGTGTTTTTTTATTAGCTAAGGAGTTTTTTTATGGGATTTTACTGAATTTTTTTTTTATATAATTTAAAATATTTATTAGTAAAGTTATTATAAATATTTATTAGTATAATTTAAAATATTTATTAGTAAAGCGGATACTTATATTTATTAAATAAGTTGTAGAGTTCATTGCGTTATGTTTCTATGCTTCTTTTTTAGAGTTAAATTCAGTTTTGTTTGTAAAAACTAATTGGCTATTAAATATTCGTGTCATCTTTATTTATTTTTATTATTTTATTTTGTACGAAATTACAATAAGTTAAACAAACTTTAATTTTTCTGTTCATGGTTCAGGTTATGGCAGCTGATTGTAGCGTTATACCGCATACAATTAAAATATTATATTTAATAATGTTTTCCTGTATTTATTATTTTTCGTACACAATATAATAAATAATTAAAAATTAAGAAATAAAAATAATATTCATTATAGACACTCACGAATTTTCGGTGGATTTTCATTTTGCGCCGCTCCAGCGTACAACACAGTGAACAATAAAAACAAATTTAGAACACGTGCCGCCATTATTTGTTTTTTTTTTTCACAACACCAGCTGTACCGCGTCCGGTGCCGCACAGTTTTCGCCAGCAATGAGGCTCTACGCGTGGAGTTTACGGTGAAAGCCCTGTTTGGACGGTTTTCGAAACCCCTGGCTTCCCCACCTAATTTCCAGCGCTGAAGGCTTTTTGATCCTTTTTGGCGCGCCATATGATTTTAGCTACTGCTGGCGCTAGAGCCTTTTTCATTCTTTTTGGCTTGACTAATGGTTGGAGCTATGTATGAAAGATATGGATTCCAAATGACGTAAAATATGATTACCTCTAAGTAGAGTCACGTTGATCGTATTGTGTTTACATTTCACGTCCCTTAAATAATGTGTTAAAGTATTTTATTTTTGCTTAATATCTTATTCTACAAGCCAAAAAAAGGCTCCTTAAAACAACAAGTAAAGTCCAAGAAAATACAATTGAAAAATATTAACTTATGCAACAATTTTCATCAATTGACGAATTCAATTTATAATTGTTATGAAATAAACACAGAAATATTTCTCTATCAAAAATTAAACAATTGACAAGTTGACCGAAACATTATGAATAATATTATTATGAATGTAGTTCATTATTATCTATTTTCTGGGTACCTCACTAGTCACTACTTTTGAATAAGTTAACTTTGAAAGTCTTGAAAACAAGATGAGTAGTGACAAACAAGCGAATATTTTGTTTCTTAATTTAACATTTTTTTTCAATGATTTTACGCTTTATTAGGCCTTTGATAGAATAACATTATGTAAGTGGACAAGACGAGACAACTAAAACTTTTTTCACTAAACGGTTTTCCTCATTTTCACTTGTACTAAAAAGTGAGATAATAGAAAAAAAAAAACTTTAGAGAGTTCTCCATACCATCTGTGGTATTCAATTTAAAATATTCTTGGCTGAATATCAAATCAACTCTTATACATCTTCACCCACCACATTTTTACTAATTCATCCATATGAAAATGGAAATGAGTGTGTCAATCTGTCTGTTACCCCTTCACGCCTAAACCGCTAAATCGATTTTGCTGAAATTTGCTAGAAGATACTTTGAGTCCCGGGAAAGGACATAGAATATTTTTTATCTCGGTTCCCGCACGATAAACGAATTTTTCGCAACAAATAATTGCGGGCGTCATCTATAGTATGTTTATATAATATCTGTCTTTCTCTTTCCTTTTCTTGCCTAAACCGCTTGACCAATTTAAATAATATCCGTCATGTAGAGTCCCGACTCCCGAGACATAGCATAGCATCGTTTTTATTATGGAAATTTTTAACGTCCTCCTATTTGCTGCACAGCGATGAAGTAGGTTGCCCGCAATGTTTACATTTATAAATCAAATTTAAAATTTCGTTTTAAAGTAATTTCTTACAATTATTTCGATAATCTCATTTAAACGTCCTTCGACTTATGTGTAGACGAAGTAGCTACATATTAAAAGTCTATACAGGGTGTGACAAAACTAAGTGATAAAAGTACTTTAGGGGGTGTATGTGTTCCTGACATAGAGTTCACTGTCAAAGTAGCAGCGCTAAAAGAGTAACTTTTTTCACTTTTTTATGAGAATAATACACATGACGCTGGGGCGCTAGCCCATACAAATTAGAAAAAAATTTGCTTTTTCAGCGCTGCTACTTTGACAGTGAAATCTACTTTGAAAGTGTACTCTATGTCAGGAAAACATACACCCCATAAAGTATTATCACTTAGTTTTGTTACACCCTGTATAACTTTGCTTGCTTAGGTATTAGTTATGCCTGAAGAGTATTTCCTCCAAGTTAAATTTCAATGGAATAATACACTTTATTGAGTTACTCGTAAGGTCATTTGCCTTCAATCTCTAATGACATTAACAGTAATTAAAAACATTACATTATAATCACTTGAAGTTATCAGGCTTCAGAGTACTACATAAGATAAAGAAAGTGTATACAACGGTCATTTCTTAGTCGGAATTCGAAAAAATAAATACCATTAGCCAAAGTATCCAGGGTGATAATTTATTTCGAGGCTTTTTAGATTGAATACAGTCCCATATAAGCCACTTTGTCTATGGCAGAAACCATTCTACTTGAAAAAAAATCTGCTCTACCCTTCAGTATAAAAAATGTTTCAGCGCCTTATCTTTTTTCAAGTCGAAAGCAGCTCGTATTCAAAAGTATTCGTTCTGCAAAGTCTCGAAACGGAGTAAGTTATGTTAGCGATATCATTCTATAAATAATCATTATCTGCAATTACATAAATAATTCTAAGATTCCCGGGCAACCCTACAGTAGTGTTCGGACATTTGGACCAAATTGACGTGGAAAGTTATGTTTGGATGATAAAGTAAAGTGAAAAAGTAGAATAAAGTAAAATAAAAAAGTGATAAGTGACAATGAGATTTGACTTCACTCGGCGACAGTGGTTGACGCTGATAGTAATTTCCGTAGCGGACTTTTGCAATGCCATCTGTGTGGCGCTACAGGCGCCATTCTTCCCACAAGAGGTAGGTTCTATGATGAATTAAATCTTATTCAATAGAATAGCTGACGTGCGCGGCTTCGCCTGCGTTAACGTCATCACTCCTTTCAACCCCTTTTTTGCAATAAAACTAGTCTATGTGCTGGAAAGCCAGTAAAATCACTATTTTCACAAAAGAAAATTCGTTGTGTAGTTTGATTTAAAACCGTATTTAAATCAAACTACTATGTAAATAACTATGGGGACAGTTAAAAGGTACTTTGTTTAATATGCTACATTGTGCTATAAAAATTACGTCTGAAAATCAATCATTTGTTTTTCTTTGACTAAACTCAAATCTAGAAAATTTTGGATTGAGAATTTTATGACATCTCATTCATTAATTATTATTATAGATCACATCAGCGCTAAATGTTTCATTCAAGGAGGGTGATGCCGTATTGGCGGCTAAAACTCGAGAGTTTGGAACACTTTCTTCGAGTCAATTTCCTAATGAAATGAAATAACTATAATTATAATTCAACATAATATTACGTTAAGATATATAGTTATTATTATTAGTTCAAGTTTATAGAAAAAAAATATTGTAATTTAGCATGATAGTTTTATAATTAAGTGAAACTAAACCTTCAATAAAGTTAATTTGGATATCAAACGTGACACCTGCGTTTATAAACAAAATAACGGATCTGATAATGAAATCACTATTCACTGAGCCGATATTTTATAATTAATTATGTAGGTACCTTAGAGAAATTTAAAAATCATTTGTATTTTATGCAGAAATACACAGTATTTCTAAAATGAAAATGTCATTGCAGTTTGCAAACGAATCAATAAAAAAACATTATTTAACTAGTTGATGCCAGCAA
The DNA here is from genome assembly GCA_905187585.1 of Cyaniris semiargus. Lineage (NCBI taxonomy): Eukaryota > Metazoa > Arthropoda > Insecta > Lepidoptera > Lycaenidae > Cyaniris > Cyaniris semiargus. Next base: position 4,696,912 of record LR994554.1, on the reverse strand, counting down.
TTCCGTTTCGCCAAATTTCGTATATCGCGCAAGAACCGTAAATTTTTCCGGGATAAAAAGTATCCTATTTCCTTTCCCGGGACTCAAAGTATCTCCATACCTTTGAGCAAAATCGGTTCAGCGGTTTGAGCGTGAAGAGGTAACAGACAGACAGACACACTTACACATTTATAATATTATTATGGATAAACATTGCAGCGTTGCACAAATTAATGATCACTTTTCTAGAAAACTGGCCTTCCAGAAATTAATTAGTTGTACTGTTGTCCTTGTAACAAATAACATTACATATCTTTTGAGATAATAAGCTCACAAAGCACGTGCCGTTCCCAAAATCTTGTATAATTATACAATATAATATAATATGGGGAAATTAAAATTTATAAAAAATATGGAGAAACATTCTGAATTAGCTAGTGGTTCCGCGCTATTCCCGAGTGAGGAAGCCGATTCATCTTTGCTCACTCTTGTTGGTGAACGTTGTTTCATAGCTTTATACGGCGGTAATAAAGACGACTCACTAGACGGCTTGCGATACTAAAGATTTGCCAAGACAGTGACTAAAAATTCATCAATTACACGTAACACAAAATTAAAGGTTTTATTTATATAATTTGTTGCATAAGATTATAGCGTTCATCACCGGTATACTACAGTCGCGTTAGATTTTTTCTGAAATTAATTATACCGTAAAAGCACTAGTCATTGGAAAGCTAAGGTTTTTTTTTTTTTACAGAAATAGCTGTAAAAAATTAAATACTTCGCATGAAATAGAAATAGATATATAGTAGGGAGAGTAAGAGAAATAGTAGGTTTTTCACATTAGGTAAAACTGTTAAAAAAATAATAAAAGCATTTTTTTAATTTAGCGGTGAGTTCAGAAACTGCAACCATTTTAAAGTTATGAAAAAGAATATATACTTAGAAAATTGCTTAGGTAAATTATAACAAGATTTTAGACAACAAGGACTAAATCATTTAGTTTAGTGCAACATAAAATATCTACGAAGCTTAGTTAGAAAAATATGAATTGAATGAATGAATGATGAGATGAATTTTTTTTTTAATGTCCCTACAGGCTCAGCTAACCTTTAAATCGTCAGTGCTTTGTGTGGAAGCTTCTTTGGGGTATACTAAACATCCCCTATCTTAATCTGACTATTCCGATGATATTTCAATATTCGAAAATAACTTTTTTTTAACCCACCACGTGAGAAATCTGATTTCTATACCATGATAACTAGACACATGTCGGAAGCCTATACAAGCTTAATCAGACACGCTCGAGCATGTCGCGAAATCCCCTCTTGGGCTCCCCTACTAATAAATTTATAAGTAACGACCCTAGCGACGACTTTTGTCACAATACGTCAAACGTAAAAATTTCAACAACACTTCTAATGGTTGATTCAGACCGCAACGCGACGCGTAGATGCATTTCTAAATCCGCGCCGCGCCTCGCCTCGCCTCGTCGCGTTGCGGTCTGAATTGACCCTTAGTCGGCATACTCCTTAGTTATGTCTACTCTGGAGCTTATTTGGTTAGATGGTAAGAGATTTATTTTGTAATTTAGGTTTTTTTCAGTATCATAAAATATGTATGTGTTCAACGACATAAATGATAGTCGGAAAATTTTCATCAATTTATAGCTTACGAGTTACGCAAACACAGGTTACGTACAACGATGTTTATGTGGAAACTAGAAACCTAGATCGAGCAAATCGTTATCAAATCAATAATCTGTATGAAAATGGAGCGGCGCTTGTTGCCGGCAATTGTCTTGTCCGTGATAAGGGGTCAGAGGTTACGCGTTATCGGCAGTACAAGAAAGTACGAAATACTATGTTAGATAATTAGATCGCAATAGGCCTATTAGAATAATCAAAATTGCTAGGTTACGAGAACTATTGACCGGGTAACAGTTTCATGTTTGTTGAAAGCAACCTTTGAAAAAACGGAAGAAGCAAAGACATATCTTTTAATCGTACTAATATTATGAATATAAAATTATGTCTATCTGTCTGTTACCTCTTCACGCCCAAATCGCAGAACCGATTTTGCTAAAACTTAGTATGGAGATACTTTGAGTCCCGGGAAAGGATATAGGATACTTTTTATCCCAGAAAAATGTACGGTGTCCCTATATATAGTCCTAGTATAAAAATGAAAGAGATATCTTTGTTATTTTGCCTTAGCTCTTAGTTTATATTATTCATAGTTTAAATTCTTCTTTCGAGCTAACTCTATAATTCGGACTCTAATCTCTATGTAAAGTTTTTAAGACGAGCACCGAGCACGGTATAATACTACCCCATACTTCAACTAATTGTTTGATAGACACTCAAGCTAATTCATCCATATTGAAATCTATATAAATAAGAATGAATTTTAAATTTTGTTAGTCTTGCTAAAACTCGAGAACGGCTGAACCAATTTGGCTAATTTTAGTCTTGAAATATTCATGGAAGCCCAAGCTTATAAGGAGGGAAGTGATACGAAATTCTCCGTGTCATCTAGTTTTAATATAAGATTTTTTTTTCATTTCAGGCTGAGCTGAAAGGATGCTCCTCCATCGAGTACGGTCTCGTTTTCGGCATATTCGAGCTGGCAGTGTTCGTAGTGAGCCCCTTCTACGGCGCGCACCTCAACAGGCTCGGTCCCAAGCTGGTGTTCAACGCCGGTATACTCACCACTGCGACATGCGCTATCTTGTTCGGGTAAGATACCACCTTTATTAACTAGAGATCGCCCAACGGTTGAAATTCGACCTCAAATAAAAAATTAAATTATAAGTTTCAAATTTCAACGCTTTTCTAATAGCTATGTCCACACTATGCGCTTTCGTCTTCAATTTTCGTCATCTTCTTTGTATTCAACTCTTGTTTGGCGCTTTCAATAATTAAATGCTTCAACGAACGCAACGCCAACATTGTCATTTTTGAGAAAAAAAAGAACAAGGCGAAAGTTTTGGATACGGTCAGAGCGCATGCGTCGCGGGCATGCCTCACGTGCGCTGTTGACTGCGCTATGACGAATGCCTTTGACGAACAAAAAAAGGCAGTGTGGACATAGCATTGATATTAATCTATTAGCAAAATATTGACTTTATTATTTTTTAACATAATTCCTGCGACAGTCTCAGATTAATAAAGTCAAATGATGACTTTATTAATCTGAGACTGTCGCAGGAATTATGACTGATCGTGTAGTAATTGTCTAACAGTATTTAAGATTCAATAAAAAAAACTAAATCTATTTTCAATTTGACAACAGACTTCAACCATAAATAAAAGAGTACAATTCGTGTGTATAGGCTTGTCAATCAAAATCTCCTAGTGTGTGTGTTGTAGTGTGTGTAATGTTTTATTTGTTAAAAAATGTATGATAAAAGCATAATTTCAAAATAATATTAGATCGGTGCACTCCTTCACCATATAAACTATAACTGTGCAAAATTTCAATCACCTACGTTTCCGCATTTTTCGTCAAAAGGGATCCAAAGTTTTTCGCTCGCGTATTAATAATTATAGATAACGCGTATTCATATATAGATTATTAGACGACGCCCGCAACTTAATTGGGAAAAATTCGTTTATCGCGTGGGACCGTACATTTTTCCGGGATAAAAAGTATCCTATGTCCATTTCCAGAACTCAAAGTATCTCCATACCCAGCAAAATCGGTTTAGCGGTTTGGGCGTAAAGAGGTAACAGACAGACAGACGGACATACAGACAGACAGACAGACAAACAGACACGTGGGAGACACGTTTCTACGTGGGAGAGCCATGCTTCTTCACGAATGGGCCGGCTCGACCGGAGAAATACCACGTTCTCACAGAAAACCGGCGTGAAACAGCGCTTGCGCTGTGTTTCGCCGAGTGAGTGAGTTTACCGGAGGCCCAATCCCCTACCCTATTCCCTTCCTTTCCCTCCCCTATTCCCTTCTCTTCCCATCCCTACCCTCCCCTATTCCCTCTTAAAAGGCCGGCAACGCACCTGCAGCTCTTCTGATGCTGCGAGTGTCCATGGGCGACGGAAGTTGCTTTCCATCAGGTGACCCGTTTGCTTGTTTGCCCCCTTATTTCATAAAAAAAAAAACTTTCGCATTTATAGTATTAGTATGGATTATCATCAGTATGGTCGTTGTCATCATCAGTGTCTTCATTATCATCAATATCATCGTCGTCATTATCAGTGACTTTATTGTTATAATAATTACAATCTTCGTTGTCATCTGTTGCAGTTAATAAATAATCATATTCATCACCCATTAGACTGACCAAGTGACCATAGACGGACCGCAAGTTACAGTCGGGACCGAGAGCGGAACTCTAGAGCGGTCCGTGTATTGCGGATATGAATTTAGTATGAAAACTGCAAATCGCCGTGCGGCGACCGCATTTTGCAGTCGAAACCGACTGCAAAACCGTCTATGGCCGACCTTACACAACATGAATATTTTCAAACTATTATTACAATCAAATTTCTAGCTTGCAACCAAACTTCTCTTTTCATGTCGGGAAATGATTGATGCATTCCCGAAGAGGCGGGAGAGGTTAAAGTTATATTGAACACAAGATGGACAAGTTTATAGCACAGTAACTATTTAGTAATATGTGTGTATAAGGTGTCTACCTGACGACCTCTGTGGCTCAGTTGGTGGGCTGTTGGTGGCTCAAGCCGGGGGTCGCGGGTTCGAATTCCGCCGACGGAACAAAAAGTTTTCAAAGTTCCTGGGTCATGAATGTGTATTAAAATATGTGTATAATATAATAAAAATCTTAAATATATGTATAGTATAAAAGTATTAAATATATTTCCGTTGTCTGGTACCCGTAACACAAGTCCATCAGGTACTTACCACGGGGCCAGACTGACGTGGTGTGAAGCGTCCATAGATATTATTATATAATGAAACTTTGCAATAATATAGATTCTACATCAGAATAACACCTAGGCAATAATATTTCGTACGACCAGGTAAAATGTACCATCCACGAAATTGATTCCTAGGCAGTTGACAGACCAACGTCATTTGGTCGGATCATGTCAATTCAATGTTAATTGTGATCTGTCGGCTGGGTTTGACATAACGCGACCAAACTACGTAGGTCCCCCATCTGCCTAGGAATCGACTTCTCTGATAGTACTGTATACTGTTTGATCTAAAGTTATTTTATTCGAGTGTATTAAGTTGACTAAATTGTGGACATATTGTTACGCGCAATAACCAAAATATTATATAAACGTCTCGGTCTTATCTGCGTGAACTTTGACTACGCTAAATCATATATTTGACACCGTGGTCACTCACGTGCAAGCAGATACGCATATAAAGACGAACAGAGATTTATACGCATGTTATTTAGGTACCTACTAGCTATAATAATTTATGGTTACTCATTCATTCATTCTTGTCTAATGTCTACTATATTTACTTTTTTAGGGTTCCGTACCCAAAGGGTAAAAACGGGACCCTATTACTAAGACTTCGATGTCTGTCCGTCTGTCCGTCTGTCTGTCACCAGGCTGTAACTCAAGAACCACTATAGCCTGTCTATAGCTAGACTTCTGAAATTTTCACATATTGTGTATATGTGTTGCCGCTATAACAACAAATACTAAAAATAAAATAAATTTAATATTTAAGGGGGCTCCCATACAACAAACGTGATTTTTTTTGCTATTTTTTGCTCTAAATCAATAACGGCAACACATAGGCAATTGAAATGTTCTCAAAATACTTAGTTGTATTTGTACTTTAATAATTAATTATAAAATTTAAATAAATTAAATAATTGAGGGGGGCTCCGATACAAAAAATTCAATTTTTAGCCTATTTTTGCTCTGTAGTGGTACGGAACCCTTCGTGCGCAAGTACAACTCGCACTTGGCCGATTTTTTTTATATTTCTTTACCTTCCTGATGGCGATTTACGTTCTGCCATGATCAATAACAGTGACTGCCACCATGATTACGAAGTTTTCTATAACATGCACACTCCAGTTCGATGATGGACAATCAAATATGCACGTTCATATTCCTTGTGGGATCCACCAAGTGCCAGCGTGTGTAAGCCTTATGATGAAAATTACAATATTTTCTTTTACAGTTTTTTAGACAAAGTGGATGGTCACATTCCGTTTGTGACGCTCGCCTTCACGATCCGGATTATCGAGGCGCTCGGTAATGCGGCCTTTCTCACTGCCTCCTTCGCCATCATCGCCAAGGAGTTCCCCAATAATGTGGCCACCATGTTTGTAAGTAACATTTTTCTCATTAGCAAAACTACATAATCCCTAAGTTCTTGAAAAATATACAACAAGAATATGGGTACGTAGAGACATTTGATAAATTGTTTTTAACTCGGAATTATACATTTACCAACCTTAACGTTATTTCAGCAACAATTTGAGGTTTTGTTTCGGATACCCTCTTGAGTTCATATTAACAAGAAGATCGTTAAACAGAGGTAGTACCACAATAGTAGCTCTATAGAGGACAGGAAAAACAAAATAATAAATTATAATTTATAAAGCTTAAATAACTATTAAATAAAACTTAACTTAACTTGACTGCGCCTAAAATATAATAAATATTTTTACATACAGTGATTGCTATTAGTAGTACTGGTGGATATTGGCTGCAACTCTGTTGCGCCGAAATTCGCTGATCGGAACCGTATAATTTCCAGAAAAAAAATCCTATCAATTTTGATACAAATAAACGAATAGATAAGCAGACAGATATCGTCCGCCGTTCCAATATTTTTTTTGCGGGCCCCTAGACCTACAATAATATTGAGCAATCTTTTATTGAACAACTTATTTGACAGTAAGATTGTAAGACGGGCGCGTTCTAATCAACCCTAGCCGGTCAATAATATTCAACAATACGTGATATTGCACAATAAAATTCATCGTCTAGGGGCCGGCTTAGTCACAAGCTACAGCCACTTAAAACAGACGGGTTGGCTATTTCTCAAGGGAGGCCATTTTAAAAAAAGAAGAATAAAATGGATGCGACGTGATTTGTTTCGTAAGATCTGTTACCCGATTTAGAAGCTTCCCTTTCCCTTAATATTAGTGTGATCTTTCCAGGCGTCGCTGGAGACATTCTTCGGCCTGGGCCTCATCGTAGGGCCAATGCTGGGTGGGGTGCTGTACAGCTGGGGTGGATACTCCCTGCCCTTCGCCGTGCTGGGGTCCGCGCTGTTCGCCACCGCCATCTTGTGTTACGTCACTTTGCCCAAGACGAGTGATGACGAGGACATAAAGCCGACGGGACGTAAGTTGAGAAAATGAGTTTATCTTTAGTCACATGTTACCTTTAGTGAGTCATATGACTATTATTTTTTTCATAAAAATATATTTATAAAAAATAGTCATTTTTTTCATAAAAAATAATATCAAGTCAACAGGACGAAAGTTGTGAATTGAATTATATTTTAGTTATATTTTATGAAAGAAATTGTAATGTGATGATGAGGATGTATATCAAGCCAGCAAGACGTTGATAAAAATAACAGGAAGTTGATAAATTGAGTTTTTTCTTGTAAAATAAAATATATAAGCACCTAAAAAATGTAATAGAAGTAATATATATTCGTTAATTATAAATATCACTTCATAATTTGTGCAATGTTAACTTTACTATTTACTTGCTAACTTCCACAAATTTTGTTTTTACATACATAAACTTTAAACGGACGCAGAAAGAGATTTTGAGAAAAAATTCAAAAGGAGTCCTAAAGGTATATTACAGAAAAGATTACATAAAACTTAGTGTTATTTCATAACCTACGTTTACATTGCAATTGAAGTAATATTTTATTTATTCAATAAAATATTACTTCAATTGCAATGTAAAAAAATGTTGATTTTATAAGTAATTACAAGCAATTACAATTTCTCTTACTAAGTATAAACAATTCGAAAGAGTAAAATGACCGACCTTAGTAGGGAAGAGAATGATGTAACATTATTACTAAAGTTGCAAAGATAACGAATTAATAACCTTTAATAAAAACATAATTAAGTTAAACGTATAAGCGTTACTAAAGTGTTACATATAATCAAAGAAAAGTTTTATCAATGAAGTAAAATTATAACTTCCAGTTTTGTATTGGATTTTACTTTGAATCCTAAAGACAATTATTACCTAAATAGGTAATAATTATAAATTAGGCAGTTAAAAAAAAAAACAGCAAAGGTAAATCAAAATCGATCCCCTATTTTAATGCTACACTGTGTCTGTCATACAGACAGACAGTCACGTCAAATTTAAAACAGCCCTGATTTTTTTCAGTTTAAAAATAGTGCTTAATTATGTTTTTAATGTAAACGCCTAAAATATTAAAACAGCAATGTGCCATCGAAGAAATTGATTCATAGGCATCTGCTTGATAATTATTATGTCCGTCATCTGACGGACAATTCAATGTTAGGCGCATAAAGTTAATATATCTAGCGGAATAGGCAGGTATCCGCTAGGTATATTAACTTTATGGTTAGGCGTGATCTGTCGGCTGAGTTTGACATAAGCAGACCAAATTACGTCGGTCCGCCATCTGCCTATAAATCAACTTCTCTGATAGTACACATTAAAAATCATTATGTATTTTATTTCAGCAACCATGTTCTCCCTTCTGAAAATCCCTGGCGTATTAATGGCAGCTATAAGTATAATATTGACCAGTATTAGTATCGGGTTCTTACAAGCGACGCTGGAGCCACATTTGAGACAGGTAAAAGACATAGCCATATAATTTCTACTTGCTAGAAAATAGTACTTGGTGTTGCTGAAACAAAACAAATTTAATATTATTGTAAAATATTTTGCAAGATTTAAAGAAAAATCAGGTAATAAAAATAAGTTTGGAAAACGTAACCCGTTTTCTAACGCGTCGGGTAGTAATAGAGACAGGCAACAGTACGTACAGATTTATGAATATTAGAAAACTATAGGCGCTTTACAATTTTGTTTGTTATGACATGACTATGAAACGATCAGATGGGTCGCCTGATGACAATTGCATTACCAAAGGAATTGCATAATTGTAATTTCCTACCCCTGAGCATCCGGTGTACGCACCGCGGCACCTATACTACAATATTTTTTCCCGATTGCACCAAAGAAGAGTTATGTTTTTAAAGTGCATATTTGTGTTTATTTCTTTATTCATAAGTTTGAGATTTGAAACAATATTAAAATCGGTCCAACTTTTTGGGCGTGAAGAGGTAACAGACAGACAGACCCTTTCGCATTTTTAATATAAGTATGGACTATGGATTTAGTATTAATTATTCGTGGTGGTCGTGACTTGCTACAGTGACACTGGTTTCTTGGGGTTTTTTGAGGTTACTTAACTAGGGATTCCCCGCTTCCAGTTCGGGTTCTCCCCCGTGGTGCTCGGCGTGATATTCATTATCAACGGCGGTGTCTACGCTCTGACTGCTCCGGGCTGGGGTTGGTTATGCGACCATCCCACTGTTAAGCCCAAGTACATCACGTGTATCGGACACCTCTTCGTAGTCGCTGCGTTCCTGCTGATCGGACCTGCGCCATTCTTTGATATGCCCACGTGAGTTTTACGGTAGAGGCAAAAAAGCCTCTTTTAGATTGGCAAAGAAGAAAAAAGTAAGGCCACTTTTAAGGTCACAGCACATATTACATCAACTCGGAAAGGGATGGGCACCGTATCGACTCGAGCCGTTCAATATTGTTTGTATGAAACTCCCTACTGCAACGCACACCAAGCGGAACCGTAACGTAATCGCCTCGCCTCGGAACAGGCTCTAAACCGGGATGCGACGCGTGGTCAACTAGCAGTCAACCCGCTTACGGCTCGTCGTCCACCCGCTTACGGCTCGTCGTCCATCCGCTTACGGCTCGTCGTCCCTGTGCTTACGTCTCTTCGTACTCAAGCTTACGTTTCTTCGTCCACCCTTGTCCCTTTCCCGTTCCCCGAGCCGTAAGGGAGGCGTCGCCTAGCCGTAGCCGAGTTGACGTACAGGCGCTACTGATACGCTTTGGTTACGTGCATACGTTAGGTTGACGCCTGGTTGACAGCGAGGCGAAAGGCGATACGGCGACGATCCCTTTCCGAGTTGATATGTGTGATCTTCTCTCTCTTTTAGGTTGGTGATAAGGGATTTCTACCAAACACAATAATACTTGTCTGATGTTTGATATACTTACACTCGATCTGTTATAACATTTATGTACAGAGATTATAATTATATAGAGAATATAATATGTAGACACAACAAACCATCTTCATTACTTAGACACAATAAATTACAACATGACTCTAGATTCTAGAATCTAGAAAGATTTTAGGATATAATTTTGATTTCAGAATTCTCTGGGTGACAATAGTGGGTCTGGTTCTGCACGGGTTTGGGATGGGAAGTCTTCTAGTATCTACCTTCACAGACTCTTTGGGAACAGCTATGTGAGTATACTATAGTAATCATTATGGAACCAGCGCAGCATATTTATATATTATGAACTTTTCAACCGACTTCAAAAAAAGGAGGTTATCAATTCGACGCGTATGTATGTAATATTTTCAGAACTGTCCAGTTTTTGTATATGTCAGTCTATATCAGCGTCTGAACAAATGTGCCAAATTTCAAGTGTATGTATGTATGTATGTATGTTTATTTTTATGTTTGTGTTCGCATATCTCTGGAACTACCATTCCGATTTCAGTAATTCTTTTTTTGTTGTACTAGGTATTGTTCATCTTAGGGAATAGTGCAAGTTTCATCAAAATCGGTTCAGTAGTTTTGGAGATAGGGAGTTTTAATTCTCAATTACGAATAATTTTAAAGTCGGTTTTATCTTTTTATTGAAATACAAGTTATTCATAAGTTACCTACCTCCGCCAAAGAATGTGGTACGTGTTTACACACTCGAAAGGGTTTGGAAAATCTTTTAACAAGATAATTATATTAAAGGGTTTTAATTTAAATTACATTATATACCTACAATTTATATTATATATATGCAAACGTGTACGGTGTATCAGCTATCTTTTTTTTTGTTTAACTGTCTGTTAGCTCTATACAACAGCTGAACCGATTTTTATGAAATGTGATATGGAAATACTGGGAATGGATATAGGAACGGTTTGTGTCCCTAAAACCGGCCAAGTTCGTGTCGGGCCACGCGCAATATAGGGTTCCGTAGTACCGCTAGTTTTTGATATATTTTGTATGGTCAATGAATGTACATTTATAACGTGTTTTACACTACTAACATCATCTCAGTTACTTTCAAAGGAATTTGAACGAAAAGTTCCTTTATACTTCGCCGAATACATTTTTTTTAGTTGATCGACTATTAATTACTCAATAACTTATGAAGTCTTCTTAGCCGTGATAGTTTTCCTTTTAAATTCAGCATATTTCCTACTCTCGTGAATTTTTTCACATTTCTAGAAGCCCCCGTTTAGTTGGTAGAAGGGGTAGTAGGAGTCCTTAACTTAAAATACGGTCCCATCCTGCAGAAAGCATGAAACTTGGCATGTCTCCCCCCCCCCCCCCCCCCCCCTTTTTATCTCCCTCATTCCGGTTTTTCGAATTTTCTACGAAACTTTACTCTTCAGAGAACAAATTATCGTCGATAAATTACCTACAAAACGATACTACATTATATAGTGGTAAGATTAATATATTTCTGTTTACAGCCACCAACGTATTACAAAATTGTAAAAACAGACTAACTTTTTTTTTCTTGCTCCATTTATAGGAAAACGACAAGAGTGGTGATCAAATAGGCTAAAGAAGTTAGATACCTTATATATTGAGCTACATAATGACACCTATTTCATAGTCGTAGATGCATTACTGTTGTAATAGGAACTCCTTAGTTAGTAATCTAAAATATTACCTATGAAGTATGATGTCAATCATAGAATAATGTCTTCTTATTAAAATTTTCTTATGCACAACACGTATTTCCTTCAACCCGTATTTCCTTATACACAACACGTTATCAGCACGAAGCTGTAGGTTTAATAATAGGTTAGTAGATTAAAGGGAATGTGTTGAAATGGCAAGCTCTAGTGGAGATGCTGCAATCAGAAGATCCTCAGGTACTACTTTACCTAGTATATGCATTCAATTGTGTGGCCGCGAGGGCTACACGGCATGGAAGTTTAAAATGAGGAATTACCTTGTGCACGAGGACCTGTGGGAGACAATAATAGGGTATCCGGAAGGAGATACAACTCCCGAAACAACTAAAAAACGTTGTGATCAGAAGGCGTTGGCAAAAATATGCCTTAGTTTAGATGGTCCGGCCATCACACATGTCCGAACTTGCCAAAGTGCAAAAGAGGCTTGGGATTCCCTCAAAAACGCATATGAAGACCGCGGAATGGGACGGAGACTTGCCCTAGAACGAAGATTATACAGAATGAGTCTCTCTGATTACGATAATATGGAAACATATATTAATGGTATAATGAGTACTGTACAAGACCTGAATGATATTGGCAAAAAGATTGAAGATGCTTCAGTAGCAGCTATATTATTAGGCGGACTCACAGAAAAGTATAATCCGATGATTATGGGTCTCGAAAATAGCAACATCGAGATAACCACTGATTTGGTTAAAACTAAACTTTTAAACGAAATGTCACGCAGTGAAGAGCCAGAAGCTGCTTTAAAGGCAAGTAAATTTCGAAAGGCATTTACGAAAAGGAAGCCTAATATAGTATGCTATGACTGCAAAGAGCCTGGACATAAGAGACCAGAGTGTCCACTTCGTAAGAAAAAAGAAAAAGGCAAAGAAAATACTGCTCTTACGGCCCTGGCTGTCTCTGAAAACAAGAAAGATGTTTAGTTTATTGACTCTGGTGCGTCAACACATTTAACTTCGAGGTTGGACTGGCTATCTGACGTAAAAAACGTGAATTTCGGTAAAGTTACTGTTGCTAATGGAGATGAGATCCAATGTCAAGCTATTGGTAATGTTAATATTAATACTAAATCCAATATTATAAATAGTATAAATGATGTCACATATATACCTAAGTTAAGTGTTAACTTGCTTTCTGTTAAAAAGATAGTAGATAAAGGTTTTACTGTTTTGTTTGATAACAATGGGTGTAACTTTTTTAATGCTAAAACTTTTTCTTACACAGGCAAATCTCTTTTACATGGTTCAGTTTGTGATGGTTTGTACAAATTAGACTGTACAGTTAATAAACCTCATAATGCCTATGATGTGCACTCTGACTCGACTTCTAAATTTCTATTATGGCATAGAAGGCTAGGTCATTTGTGTCGTATAGGTATGAACCAGTTGAAGAATAGCAACGTCGGTATCGACTATACTATTGTCGATAAGACAAGCTGTATTGCTTGTGTAGAAGGTAAGCAAGCCCGTAAACCTTTTAAGCAAGTTCCTTACGAAAAAGGTACAAAGATTTTGGAGTTGGTTCACTCGGACATTTGTGGACCCATGAGTGCAACATCATTTCAAGGTAATAAATACGTATTATTATTCATTGATGATTATTCTCGTATGATTTTTGCTTACTTTATCTCTTCGAAGACTGAGGTTAAGGATAAGTTCTGCTCGTTTCAATCGCTGGTTGAAAGGCAGACAGGTGCTCAAATCAAAGTTTTAAGAACTGATAATGGGACAGAATATGTAAATAAAGACTTTCTGGAACATTTAACGGCAAAGGGTATAATTCATCAGACAACTGTGCCTTATAGTCCACAGCAAAATGGCGTTGCAGAACGCACAAATAGGTCTATTGTGGAAAAAGCACGTTCAATGTTGGCTGAGAGTTCACTTCCGAAATCTTATTGGGGAGACGCGTTTAATGTAGCTGTTTATCTTAAGAATAGAAGCCCTCACAGAGCTTTGAGTTGTGGCACGCCTTATCAAAGGTGGTTTAATACTAAGCCTGACTTGAGTCATTTGAAGGTTTTCGGTTGTAGAGCACTTGTAAATATTCCATCCTGTCATAGAAGTAAGTTAGATAGTAAAGCTAGTGAACATATATTTGTAGGATATTCAAACGATCCTCATTCCTATTTTCTACGTGACGCTGCGAATCCTAGAAGATTAGTAAAATCTAGAGATGTAGTATTTTTTGAAGATTGCTTCACTGGGTTGAAGACTAATAAATCTGTAGATTTTTCGCCTGTACATAGTTTAGACAATAGTTTTAAAGGGGTGATTGTACCAGATATAGAACTTGAAAGTTCTACTGCTATGGATTATAATGATATGCCTGTGTATAGTGAAACTGATGTAGCTGAACCAGAAGCAATTGATGTTAATACTCCTGATGTTCCAGCTACTATTCACGAGGATGTACTTGTCCATAATGAATCAGATGTATCGGAATCAGAAGCAGTTGTTGCTGTTGTTCCTGAGGACGGACCAGCACAGATAGACAGGCGTTACCCGGAACGTGTACGTAAGAAAACTAAGTTTTTTGGTTTTGACTTCATGTCTTGGTTAACTAACTCAGTTGATAGTATATCGGACGAACCTAAGAGCTATCAAGAAGCTATTGATTCTGTAGATAGCTGCAAATGGCGTTCCGCTATGGAGGATGAATTTAAATCTCTACAGTTACGTAAAACATGGACTTTGGTCGATAGACCTGAAAAGAAAATAGTTCCATGTAAATGGGTATTTAAACTCAAAAAGGATGCCTATGGCAATGTAAAGAAATACAAGGCTCGTCTTGTAGCAAAAGGTTACGCACAACAAGCGGGGATTGATTATAACGAAACGTTTGCCCCGGTTGTACGGAATTCTTCCTTTCATACCCTTTTGGCTTTGGCGGCGGAGATGGACCTCAGCATGCAACATCTCGATGTGGATACTGCATTTCTTTACGGAGATCTTGAAGAGGAGGTTTATATGGAACAGCCTCAAGGTTTCATTGAAAAAGGAGAAAATAACAAAGTTTGTCTTTTAAAGAAGTCACTTTATGGTCTGAAGCAAGCGCCAAGGGCTTGGAACAAAAAATTAAAGGACACCTTAGTTTCTTTGAACTTTATACAAACTCCTTCGGAGCCGTGTGTGTTCACCAAAAAGTTTGCTAATGAGGTTGTCATCCTGGCCGTATATGTCGATGACATTATAGTTCTGTACAAAGACAAGAGTCATTTTGACATTGTCAAATCGGACTTGGATAAATATTTTTCTCTTAAAAGTCTAGGTGAATTGAATTTTTACCTCGGCTTAAATATCTCTAAGAAAAATGGTGTTATTCGTGTAAATCAAAAGACAATGATTAATTCGTTGCTAGAGAAGTATAACTTGTGTGAAGGTAAAGTCGCTAGTACTCCTTTAGCTGTAGAAAAGTTGAGTTTGAACGAAACGGAACCATTTGAAGATTGTCGGTCGTATCAAGCATTAATAGGTTCTCTAATGTACATTGCTATAAATACACGACCAGACATATCGTATGCTATGAGCTATCTAAGTCAATTTAATGCGAATCCAGGAAAGTCGCACTGGGAAGCCAGTAAAAGAGTTTTAAAGTATCTGAAAGGTACAATAGACTACGGCATTACATACAGAAAAACTGGTGAGTATTTGTCTGGATTTGTAGATGCAGACTGGGCGAATGATCCTAACGATCGTCGTTCTTATACAGGATGTGTATTTATATTAGGTGGTGGTCCTGTATCCTGGGAGGCAAAGAAGCAACCTACGGTTGCGTTGTCTTCTACAGAAGCGGAATACATGGCTTTGTGCTCTGCTGCTAAAGAAGCTGTGTTTCTTAGACGCTTTATTTATGAGGTAAGTGGAAGGATAGATACTGTTTCTCTTTTTGGTGACAGTCAGAGTGCACAAAAGTTAGCACATAATCCAATCCACCACGGACGGAGTAAGCACATTGATACGAAATTCCATTTCGTAAGAGAGAAAGTTGCCGAAAATATTATTTCTTTAAATTTTATTCCGTCAGAAAATCTTATGGCAGATGTCTTTACGAAAGTTTTAAGGCGTACATCGCATTTAAGATGTGTTAAAGGTTTAGGGTTGATAACCTAGAATTTTATAGATATTTGAATTTTTCTAGGGTTGTCAATTTAAACTTTAAGTTTATTTTTCTATGAATGTTACTTATTTTAATGTAATATGTTTAGATTATGGGGGCATGTTGTAATAGGAACTCCTTAGTTAGTAATCTAAAATATTACCTATGAAGTATGATGTCAATCATAGAATAATGTCTTCTTATTAAAATTTTCTTATGCACAACACGTATTTCCTTCAACCCGTATTTCCTTATACACAACAATTACTTCCGAGTTACAGCTTACCGCGTCTGACTCAAGTACTCTTTTTTACCTTTTTACATGTACATATTTTGTAAAATATAAGTTCTATTAACATACGTCCAAAAACAATGTTGTAGAAAATTTAATAAGCAACATATTATTTTTTTGACAGTTTTCTGATAGCTGTACCCGTTTTCATAAAAAATAAGAAAAACCACGATTTAGCATACGATACATACGAAGGGGGGGAACGGGGGGAAAAAATAATTTGTCGACATGCTTCTATATCTACATTACAGCACATATATGACAACTATATAATTTTTACTTTATTTTACTGTATTTTTAATAAATTTCTTGAAACCCTTAGCTCTAAATCTAAGAAATTGTAAAAAGGTAAAAAAACGAGTACTTGAGTCAGACGCGGTAAGCTGTAACTCTGGAGGTAATGCCTCTACGATTATGAAATAGGTGTCGTTTTGTAGCTCAATGTATAATGTATCTAACTTCTTTAGCCTATTTTATCACCACTCTTGTCGTTTTCCTATAAATGGAGCAAAAAAAAAAAGTTTGCCTGTTTTTACAATTTCATAATACGTTGGAGGCTGTAAACAGAAATATATTAATCTTACCACTATATAATGTAGTATCGTTTTGAACCTACAAATCAATCATCGTCGATAAATTACCTAATTTATCGACGATGATTTGTTCTCTGAAGAGTAAACTCCTCAGTCTTATCGTTTTCGTAGAAAATTCGAAAAACCGGAATGAGGGAGATAAGGGGGGGATGGGGGGGAAAACATTATTTTTGGACGTGCTTCCTTACATTGAAGCACATACATGACAGCTACATTCATGCCAAGTTTCATGCTTTCTTCAGGATGGTTCCATAAAACTGATTTTTGTTAGGACAAGGAGCCATACTAGGGGGGGACACTGGCCTCTAACGATTTTTTCCATTTTAAAACTTAATATTTCACAAACGGATCCCTAAATCGGAAAATAATCTAAGAATGCTCATAATATTTTTAAAAAACCTGTCCAACGACACTCCACACGATGGGGTGGACGCGAAAAAAAAATTCATCCCCGCTTGATGTGTAGGGAAGGTACCATAAAAAATATATTTTTTTTATGATTTCATGTACCATTTTGTATGTTATATGTACCATTATTAATATGTGCATTCATGCCAAATTACAGCTCTGTAGGTCCTATAGTCTCTGAGGAAAACCGCGGACAGACAGACAGACAGACGGACAGACCGAAACTATAAGGGTTCCTTGTTAACTACAGAACCCTAAAAATGTACGGTGTCCGAGCGATGAAAAATTTTGGCACAACGATGTTGCGGACAACATCTAATAATGGCACTATAATTAAGTGCAGGTTAAAGACGTGTAGGTTAAACTCCATTTTGGATAAATCATAGCAATCCCCGTTCACTTCACACCTTCGTCGGTAATCGTGTTATAATGAGTCTGACGAGATTGCCAATTTCCACCCAACGATTCCACGAAGCCGATAATGAAACATACCAAATGTACCAAATTGATTCTACAATTTTATAACCTGTGGTAAAAAAAGGTCTATTAATATAAATAGAGTTCGAAAGCTCTATTTTTATCAACTACCGATAAAGCTAAATCTTTGTAACCAAGCTATATTTTAATCGAATAACATGGGTCTATGTTGGGCTATTGTTTTTTAGGGTTCCGTACCCAAAGGGTAAAAACGGGACCCTATTACTAAGACTTCGTTGTCTGTCCGTCTGTCTGTCTGTCTGTATGTCTTCAGGCTGTATCTCAAGAACCGCTATAGCTAGAATTTTGAAATTTTCACAGATTATGTATATCTGTTGCCGCTATAACAACAAATAGTAAAAACAAAATAATATTAATATTTAAGGGAGGCTCCCATACAAAAAACGTGATTTTTTTACCTTTTCTGCTCGATATCAATAATGGCAACAGGTAGGCACTTGAAATTTTCACAAAAGCCTTATTTAGATGTGTAGTTCAATAATTAATAATAATATTAAAATAAAATAAAAAATTAAGGGGGGCTCCCATTCAAAAAACACAATATTTGGCCTATTTTTTGTCTATAACGGTACGGAACCCTTCGTGTTCGAGTCAGACTCGCACTTGGCCGTTTTTTTTTTTTTTTTGCTTAGTTTTTTAAAACCTTTGGTCTATAGTAATTTAAGACTCATCGAAAGTTGAACTTTGAAAGCTATAGTCACTAATTGTAAGTATAATGTGTCAGAAATTATAGCCAGTGTTTTGAATATCTTAATATTATGTTTTGCCAATAAAATTTGAATATCGCATGAAATTAACATAGTCGTATGGAGGATTTAGCTCAATCCGCACATTTCTATGCCATATATTTTACAGCAACGATAAAAAAAGTCAATAATACATGGAGGATGATACTATTTAGTGTTGACCTTCAAAATATATTTCTATTACATAACATAAACGGATACAGAAACTAATCAGGTTTGTTATTTGCGTTTATACCTGAGTCCATAAATAATAATAATAATGCCAAATATGTTAAGTCTTATCAAATGTTGCATTGTGTTTTAAAAATAATGTTGTGCATGTTTCTAATTGATATGAATGCTGTATAAGGACCTAATTGTTAATTATTTATGTAAGTTTATATTCATATTGTTGATATGCCTAATAAATAAATAAATAAATAAATAAATGCCTAGCATGTTAGTTTTAAATATAAATTTATTTTGAAGCTTTTTTTACCCAACTGCGCCAGTTCCAAATTTCCAACGAAACAGTGCTGGAAAAGCTAACAAATGTTTAAAATCAAGTTTGGCTAGGATAATGCAGGCTGATACCTATGCATCGGATGATCATGTAAAAAGTGCCTTCTGCCGGATCGACTTTTTACATTAGATAATATGCACCTAATCTATCGTCGGCCGCCGTATCGGTCATCCGTCTCACTAAGGGGCTGTAGATGATTGTCCATGACACGTCTGGTCACTATAAAAGTAACTTCAGCATGATTAACTTGG
The DNA here is from genome assembly GCA_905187585.1 of Cyaniris semiargus. NCBI lineage: Eukaryota > Metazoa > Arthropoda > Insecta > Lepidoptera > Lycaenidae > Cyaniris > Cyaniris semiargus. The sequence goes on along the minus strand of LR994554.1, from coordinate 4,677,590 downwards.
TTTGAATGAAGTTATCACCTAGACTTTGAACCGATATTCATTAACAAATTAGAATGGATATGGCTTGATACTTGGGATTAAACAAAAAATTGTAAACCGACTTCCAACTCATAAAAAAGTATTAAAATATAATTATTGTTATTATTTATTTAAATAGTGGCTTTTTCAGAACTCTCATAAAATTCAACTATTTCTCTACTCAATCTTCATAATTTTGAAGGCGGTACCAGCCAACTTAAATATGAGTAAATATTCGATATCAATGGATTTTAGCAACATTAAGGGCTGGCACCGACTTCAAAAGTGTGAAGATTGAGTACAGAAATCGTTGAATTGTATGAGAGTTCTGAAAAAGCCACTATTTAGTAAATAATAAATACTTATGCGGGTTTAAAAAAATTATATAATACGTGGATCTTTAAAATGAGATACCCGGAACCAAAATACAACTTTGTATGATAGCTCATTAAATCAGAAAGAGGTATATGCTTGCAGTTATTTAAGCAATTTTCTTCAAAGACTCTTGAGTTCTGTTCAGTGATTTAGGATCTAGGATGCACCTTCGTATGAAAACTCATTAACTTAGGTTGTGGTAAATGCTTCGAGTTCCTTGAGCAATGCTGAAATTTTTAAACGCCTATCGTTAAAGACTCGGGAGTTCTACTCAGTGACTTTGGATCTATGATACAATTTTGCATGAAAACATATCAAGTCAACATACATGCTTAAACTACTTAAAACAAGGTCATCGCTATACGTGTAACATATTATACCCAATAAATATCTAGGAGTTCCCAACATACATTGGATACATATTTGGATCCCTCATGGATTTTCATAAAATTACTCAACAAACGACAGAGTAATGATCAAAGGCATCTGTCTCGATCTAAAAGTCTATGCAAAGTACTAATAATAGGGTCATAATATGATGATGCATGGTGTAAGGGTACTGATGATGATGACGAATAATCTTATATGCTTAGTAGCATATGCTTTCAGTTCTTAAAACAAAGCCGAAACCCCCAAACATGTATCTACAAGGAAGTCGGAGTTCTGTTCTTCACCATCGAACCATAGTATATCTTGGTGAAAAATCTTACTATATTTTGGTAACATATGCCTGGCATACTTCATATAAAACCAAAATCACCATATGTTTCTATTTAAATTTTGAAGAGTTCCCTCGATTACTCATGGATCCCATTATCAGGTCACCACTTTTATGAACATGATACCAATTTGGAGTAATACCCTATCCAACCAAACAAAAAATTTGAAAATCGGTTCACAAACGAAAGGAGTAATCGTTGAACATACATAAAAAAATATCCACAGCCGAACGTATTTACCTCCTCGTTTTTGGAAGTCGGTAAAAAAGGCATGGATTTTTTCCCCCGTTTTTGTCCCGAAAAAATGCAAAAAAGATCCCGGAAAAATAAATGCTGCAGCGAAGTTCCAGGCAACAACTAGTTACTATTTTTAACCGACTTCCAAAAACGAGGCGGTTTCTCAATTCGACCATATATTATAATATTTTTTCTATGGTTCTAGCTCGAGCGGCCTGCCCAACTCCATAGAGACGTACGGGCTGGTGTCAGGCATGTGGACGTCGACGTTCGCGCTGGGCGCCTTCATCGGCCCCACGGTCTCCGGCCTGCTGTTCCACCTCATCAACTTCCGCAACTCCACCGTCTTCATCGTCGTGCTGCATTTCATTATGGTATGTTAAACGATGTTGAAGGTTTTTTGAAAAGTAATTTCACATGCCTAAGAATGTTACTAATACTATATAGTACTAGATGACGCCCGCAACTTCGTTGCGCCAAAATTCGTTTATCGCGCGGGAACCGTACATTTTTCCGGGATAAAAAGTATCCTATGTCCTTTCCCGGGACTCAAAGTATCCCCATACCAAATTTCAGCAAAATCGGTTCAGCGGTTTAGGCGTAAAGAGGTAACAGACAGACAGACACACTTTCGCATTTATAATATTAGTATGTATATACTATAAAAAATGGATAATACTATCTTGTGATCTCTTGGATTTCAACAAAAAATCTTGTTTAGCTACCGCCTAACACAAATATTATAGAAGGGCAAGATTTATTTGTTTTGTCATCTACAGCCATCGCACAACGGCAAACAAGAACATGAACTATTATGTCGCTGACAAATATATGGTTATCACAGGATTTTATTATTATCTTATGATAACCGTGTATTTGTCGAACCTTCTCATCAGGATCTTCACCTTTTTATCCAGTCACTAGATTTATAACCCCGTCACCACCTCCCGTGTCTATTACATCCCGTCTGCGTCAGATGGCGGTGCTGCTGTGCTTCCTGTGCACGTGCGACCGCTACAAGATGGAGGTGTCCGTTTCCGCCGGCGACCTGCTGCGGCTGGACGGCACGCTGGACGAGAGCGTGCTGATTGGGGAGAAGTTCATGATACCGACTACCACGAGACAGAAGAGGTAAGGTGTTACATCCCGTCTGCACCAGATGGCGGTGCTGCTGTACTTCCTGTGCACGTGCGACCGCTACAAAATGGAGGTGTCCGTCTCCGCCGGCGACCTGCTGCGGCTGGATGGCACGCTGGACGAGAGCGTGCTGATTGGAGAGAAGTTCATGATACCGACTACCTCGAGGCAGAAGAGGTAAGGTGTTACATCCCGTCTGCACCAGATGGCGGTGCTGTTAGTTTGTGTAGTAAGTTAGGACGGTGAAGAAACAATTTGCACCACAATCCCGAATGGCGCTGTCGGAGTTTTCAGAGTTCGTATTACTCTGTATTACACACTTTCAACTATGATAGTAGCCTTCGGTTTAACCGAGACTTAGGTCTGCCCTTGGAACTTCTCCTTTCTAAGCATACCTATTCCCACAGGACTATAACTGACAATCTTTTTATTGACTTAGCACTTATCGGCGACTAAGGGCGGTCCTAACTTACATAAGCAATAGAGTAAGTCTATCTATGCGAGACTTGGCTGCTATGGCACCATTGGACTCCAAGACGTATTCGAGAAGTTGCTATAAAATGGGCTACTAACAAAATAATATTCGTGGAAAAGGAGCAACAAACACAAGTCTAATAACAATGGCGCCTACATCACGTGTCTTTAGAAATATAATAATATAATATTAAGACTTAAATCAGGATAAATCTTGTTAGTCACGTGCGGACTTTGCAAGTTAAAACTAAAATACTCGTAGTTCCATATTATTTTAGAATATTTTACTGTTTACTATACCTACATTATACAAGGACATCAATAAAAAGTGCTGACGACCAATAGAATACGAAAATAAAAAACCGGTCCAAATTTTGTCCAAAAACATTTTACTTTTAAGCCGGTTCTGTGTAGATATTTTACTTTTAAGCCGGCACTGTGTAGCAAGTAGCTAAATTATCATATAAGTAACTATTAAATTCGAATTTGAATGTAGAGAAAAGAGTAAAGAAAAGCTAACTAAAGGCCAAGTTTAGTCACGCCTAGTACGGTATAACGTTTGACCACTGGTAATAGGAATGTCATTTTGCAAAAACTATGATTTATTTATTTTAATTTTATAAACTGAATTTATAGTACCTGTTATCGTTTTTTCTATTGAACGACCTTCAATGATCAACGCTAAGGGGAAAACTAGAAATTATTTTAGTTAATAATATGATGTTATATCATCAGCTGGGATTATATTATCTAATAATGATTACAAAATTACAATGTTGACACTACACTATACATAAAAATAGTATGCTTATGATGCATAGTTCAGAAAACCAAGTAATTAACTATATAATAATAATATACACTACACATTTCAAGTGGAATGTTATGTTTAGTTCTTGTAACTGATACGTCCTTCCTAGGTGATTCAATTTGGCCTAGGCGTTTCAAAAGGTTTGTCTAAATGTAAGGCTTCTAAGGGCGTTGACAAACTGCCGCCTGCGTTTTCTTCGAGGCGGTTTCAATAATAATTATTACATAATGTACCTACATGTCACGTTTCGCCTTCGGTATCTTGATTCTTGATACGAGTATAATATACAGGGTGTAACAAAACTAAGTAATAATACTTTAGGGTGTGTATGTGTTCCTCGTAGAGAGTTCACTGTGAAAGTAGCAGCGCTGAAAGACCAATTTTTTTTTTTCACTTTTGTATGGGAAAATTCTTGACGCTGGGGCGGGTGCCCATACAAAAGTGAAAAAAAATTCGGTCTATCAGCGCTGCTACTTTCACAGTGAATTCTCTACAAGGAACATATACACACCCTAAAGTATTATCACTTAGTTTTGTTACACCCTGTATATTATACATATCTGGTCTTAACTACAGATATGTAGCCCTAGCACGGCCGTGCTAGGGCCTGGTCTTTATGATTGTGGTAGAATCTTTAGATGTTTTGGGATTTTAATAAAACTAGATTTAAAAAAAAATGCAGAATTAAGTTCCTCTTTTTTTTAAGTTGGTTATAAGCTTTAATAATACTATTACCTGTTGTTTTTCCAGTCGTCACTACGGCATCAGCGTGGAGAAGTCGCGTCCCCCAGGCATGAATAGTCTGATAGCTTGCTCCAGCTACAAGAACCGCAGGAGCCCCTGGAGCCAGAGAACACCCCGGTACAGACCCTCCTACGGCAGCCTGGACGCTAGGTTCAGGGCAACGTAGTCCCTTTAGATCAAAACTTAAGCCCTTTATGCCAAAAAGTACCAAAGACATCCAAAGCCAAGTCTTCGAAGGCTTTTTAATCATGCCTAAGCTGTGAATCCTTTCATCACTCTATCTCTTAGCATGATTAAAAGTTATGTTAGTGAACATTTAAACTTTCCAATATGTTTATCGAAAATCATTTATTTTAAAACGTAAAGTCAAAATTATGTAAGTTTTTAAGTATTTATGAATATCCATAAATATATTAAAATAATTATCATGTTATTTCATTTTATCTATTAATATTTTATCTATTATTTCTAAAACATACGGGGGGCGCCTGCCTTTAGAGTGAAGCCGCATCGCATGCCTGCGTTGCGTCGACGCGGTACGTGGACGCGGTATAAATTTACCAAATCATAGTCAGGCTCAAATATTACCGCCACCCTGCACAGAAGCTTCCGACAAAACATCGTTTCTTCTTCGTCAATCCGTTGAAACATTGTGTCCGAACGCCGATGACGCAACGCGTTAATGTATGCCACATTCATCATCCTCATTCCTCACTAATATTATAAATGTGAAAGTGTGTCTGTATGTCGGTCTGTCTATGTTACCTCTTCACGCCCTAACCGCTGAACCGATTTTGCTTAAATTTGATATGGAGATACTTTGAGTGCCGGGAAAAGACATAGGATGCTTTTTATCCCGGAAAAATGTACGGTTCCCGCACGATAAACGAATTTCGGCGCAACGGAGTTGCAGGCGTCATCTAGTAAATTACATTTAACTCAGCGTTGACGCTGCGACAACGTACCGGCATTGTGGCTTCGCTCTTACAACGGAGGCGTGTGTTTTGAAAGCAAGGACGTTTCGTTATTGGTAAATGTACAAATCCAGGTCGTTTTCTCTCGATGACAGCCACAGCCACTTGACAGCCGGTGAACAGCACGCGTGATTGCGCACAGGCCGAGAAAAGATTAGGAGGTCACCGCATATGTCATAGGTAGCGCAAGGGCGAATACTTGATGATGATGAAATCTCCACTGCTTAATGGCTTTAAATAGCTCCTGAGAATATAATGAAAATTACTTTTTCTTATTAAGGTATTTACCGTGTCATTCCTCTAGACTCCGTAGGAATCTAATAAACTTGAAGTTTAGCTACTTCCAGGCGTGCTGTGTCCTTTGCGAGGATCATAATACCTATAGCCTATAGGTATTACGTATAAATACTTTATACTACGGAGTAACAATTTTAAGCGGTATATTATGTGTCGTAAGAGCAGCAGGAAAAAAAGCAAGTATGTGTATATGTTACCGTTAATCTGCGTAAACCAGTTAGAGTGTAAATTAACAAGGTATTCTGCAGATTACCTGGGTGAGTCAGTTAAAGTGCAAAACGTTGATTTTATTCTTACATTATTAACGAGATAATCTGCAGAATACCTAGGTCCTAGCTAAATTGCATAACACAGGTTCTTGTTTGAATTAATCATATTATTTAGCTGTAGCGAATTATTTCATATAATTTTAGGGACATAAACAAAGGAATAAATTATTAAATTTTAACTAAAATGTGACTCCACGGATAAAATATAACAAATCAAATCAACTAGAAAAAAAACAATAAAAATAAAAACAACAACAGTCTGACAGGTTGACAAGTTTAAATCAAAGTTTTTAGGACTTCTTACGAAGGAAACGTTTTGTTGGGAATATGAAAGAGTGAAGTTGTGTTTTTTGTATTAATTTACTAAAATTGTGTTATCTAGGTTTTTAATGTGTAATATTGGTAGTTTATTAACCATTAGATATAAGTTATCATACTCAAGTGCAGGCAAGTGATACAACTTCCAGAAACGTGCCTTTTGTATTTCCTCCTAAACTCCATCGAAATGACAGTAAAGCGACTACCACTTTACTGAATCAACCGACTTGACCGACTTGTCCTTGATGCACTGACTTTTACTAACACTTTGACGTGACTTTAGATTTTACAATAACATTGTTTTCCCGCCATTTACTTGACACTGGCCATGGTTATACAAGGTGTAACAAAAGTAAGTGATAATACTTTAGGGTGTGTAAGTGTCCCTTATACAGGGTGTAACAAAACTTAGTGACAGTATTTTCATTTAGGGTGGGTATGGATCCCCTATTTGTGGTTCACTGTAAAAGTGGCAGCGCTGAAACAGCAATTTTGTTTTTACTTTTGTATGGAAAAGTTCATGACGCGGGGGAGCTTACCCATACAAATCACAAAAATAATTTCGATCTTTCAGCGTTAGCACCTTTTTTCACAATGAACTCTATATAAGGGACACATACATACCCTAAGGTATTATCACTTAGTTGTGTTACACGTTGTATACAATTTACTGTGAAATTGCGCTGAAAGAGCTAAATTTATTTTGTGATTTGTATGGGCAACCGCGTCACGAATTTATCCATACAAAGGTAAAAAATTTACTAATTTAACTTAATAGAACTCTATAATAGAGGACTCATACACACCTTAAAGTATTATCACTTAATTTTGTTACACCCTGTATAGCCAATATACAATGTTACTCCACTGATAAGATATAATAGATCAAATCATCGAATGCGGGAACAGAGAGGCGCAGTCCTAGCGGAGGAGCGAAAGAAAAGTGTTTCGTTCACTGTCTTCCGCAATTTAACGATGTGCTATTCGTTACTATGCAAACTAACTTGGTAAAGTGCAACATAAGCTTTTTTGATTTAAATTTCACACTTTAACGGATGGTATAAGGAATTCTGCAGATTACCTAGTTAATGTGCACAGTAACGTATTCTGCATTCTAACGGTAACATATATATTTTATCACAAATTCTCATTATAGAGAAGGACATACTGACACTTAAAATCAGTGGGCTTGTGAACAAATTTAGTCACACCTATATACGGATTGTTAGCCCAGATTCGCGTATAAACATTGCTATTTAGCTGACACACATACCTCTAGACTAGAACATTAATAGTCAGGGTTCCATAGAACAATTTTTTTTTATTACTATCAAGCTAATTTTTCGTGAGTAGCTTCATTTTGATAAGACGAACAACAATTTCCTCTGCGAAAATTCTCGAAAGTGGTAGCTAACAGAGATAGAAAGGATTTAATATTTCGATTTGATGGTCCTAAAATATGGATTGTTCTATTTGTAGGACAATATTACTCTTAAATTATCGAGGGTATAGTGCTAAAACCCAATAAGTGTCAAAAAATCAAAAAAAGCGTTTTTAGTCCATCTTGATCAGTTTTTTGCGCTCTTTCTAGTAGTGTAATCAAATAAGCAGAATTCACAGTGTAAAGAAAGTTAGTTGAGGTAAAAACCCAATAAATTGCCCTTGTTTAGCCATGACTGAAAAACTAAAACACAATAAAGCGTGTTAACTTTCTAAGTCCTTTTTTACTTTAAGCTAAAACCACAAAATATGATTTATCTGTATTATGTATTTACAGTTTTCAATTACAATTGATTAAAGGCTTATGGTAATAACCATTATTCGTATTATTTGGATTTTAGCTTTAGTTAAATAAATAAGACAACACACAAACCATAAATACTAAAACCAAATAAAAATATTTGATGGCTTTTACTGTTTAATTATATTTCGAAATTAACAGTTAATACTAAGTTACTTATATGGTTTTAGCAAAATTACCTAACAACGCATACTGTATGTGTTGGAGTGAAGTAAATGGTAAAAAAGGTAGATTGTAAGATAGGTACGTGCCTTTTTTTTATTAAAGGAATTACCTAAATCCGTCAAAGAAATAAGCATTTTTTCTGATACCCGCGGTGGGCAAAATAGGAATCAAAACATTTCATAACTTTTGCTCTGGGCTGTTAAAAAAATTGGCCACTTATTTTTGGAAAGTGGTAATACTCACATGGAGGTTGACTCCCATGCATGCAGCTATTAAAGCAGCGTGAGTGAATGGAAAAACTGAAACGCTGCTATTATAAAAAACAATAATAAGGGTAATATGAATGAAACTGTAAACTGGCTAAAAATAAAATGAATTAAATGAAAGGAGACCTTAAACTGTATTATAATTAATATGATATATCTAACAATTTTCGAAGTACATATTGATATTTCGCAGAATTATAATAACACACCAAAATTAAATTAAGAAATTTAAAAAAAACCTTTAAAAACTAATGAAATAATATTTACTGACTTTAGTTTAAATAATCCCTAAATGTAAAATAATATTTTAGTCCCTAGTTATTATCGTCACGGTGACAACAATTATGGACTAAAATATTACTTTATTTAGGGATTATTTAAACTAAAGTCAGTAAATATTATTTCATTACGTTTTAAAGTTTTTTGACGGGGGTTTTTTTCTTAATTTTATTTTATTTCATGCTTTTTTAACTTGTGTTGGTTATAGTGCAGAATAATCCCTATCAACAGGATCATATCCCTATGATTACCATCTATGAAAGTCATTTTCGATAAGGCCATTAATATGAGCCCAAACACGAAACCTCCACTTTGGGTTTATAAGGAGCTCGGCTCCTATAGAATCCAAGTGATGCTGCAGCAGCAGCATGTAAATATTTACTATTTATCTACGTCTTACTGGCTGTCGTTATTAAAATGAGCCCAAACACGAAACCTCTGCTCTAAGTTGGCGAGGAGTTGGATGTCCTATTGATTACCAGGTGATGCTGTAGCACCAGGTCAACTTTCCATTAATGTGTATATGTATAGGTATTGTATATTCACAAATCACAAATGTTACGAAATAGAATGAAATATTAAACCCATCAAAGTAAGCAAGCAAGTTGCGGACGGCCTTTCATGAACCAGATAAACTCTGATTTTTCAGCACTGATCAGGTTGATGATGATGAATTATAACTAAGAACACTCTCGATCATGTCAGCTTTTAAACAAAAAAAAACTAGATCAAAATCGGTCCACCCGTTTGGATGCTACGATGCCACGGACAGACACACACACACACACACACACACACACACAGAGAGAGAGAGAGAGAGAGAGATAGACAGACAGACAGACACGTCAAACTTATAACATCCCTCTTTTTTGTCGGGGGTTACAAAACCAGAGCAAAACGATATTCGAACCCGCCTTCAGTTAATTTACAAGAATTACCTGAAATAGAGCTTTTATATTCTACGGCCGTATTCCTATAAGTATCGCAAAAAAAGGATCTTATCAAAATGTGCGAAAAACTTATTATTCCTGAAGAACTCCATGCGTGGATACGCCAGCCGGTTGTCGGCTGTGTGGCTTTATAATATTATTATAAAGACACACAGCCAACAACCGGCTTTTGAGAGTGAGGAGTAATATACTGTTTTTTTTTTGTTACATTTCTTCAAAATAAATTGATTGATATACAAAATACGTCGTATTTGTTTCGACGAAAACCCAATAAGTCGGTACCCTGCGTAAGTTATATATTTTTTATAAAAAAATTAACCACTTTAGAGACTTAAAAATATGTTTTTATTTTAAAAGAATTTATACGCTTATAAAACAAATATTAATTTTAATGTTTTTATTTGAATTAAATATGTATTTTTGTTCTTGAACCTTTAACATTGAATATCTCGAAAGTAACAATTTCACGCTTATTGGGTTTTAGCACTATACCCTCGTTATATAACTATCAATATACAAAAAATCAGCTCGTTGGGGTTCCGTTTTAGGGTTCTGTAATCAACAAAACTTAGTTGACTACGGAACCCTAAAACGGTACCCTAACCATCTGATTCTTTGTATATTATTGATAGGTTAATTGTTATATAATTTAAGAGTAACATCGCCTACAAATAGAACAATTCATATTTTAGGACCATCAAATCGAAATACGAAATCCTTTCTATATCTGTTAGCTACCACTTTCGAGAATTTTCGCAAAGGAAATTGTTGTTCGTCTTATCAAAATGAGGCTACTCACGAAAAATTGGCTTGATAGTAATAAAAAAAATGTTGTTCTAGGGAACCCTGACTATAAATATTAAACCAGAATTAAACTTCGGCCTTGAGCATTTTTAGTATGTAATTAATTTGCTAATTTATTCTCGAGCTAAGATTTTCTGAATGAATGAAAAAAATTTTGGATGATATTTTCAGTGAGTAATAATTATTGTATTTCATTTCTTGGATGTTGCAGATTGCTTGGGTCAATATTTACCCAAATACCGTGAAGTGAAAAGGCTTTTGCCAGAGATTTTTGTTGTCATGTTATTATTTTTAACTTTATGAGTAAACTAGCTTTTGCCCGCGGCTTCGCTCGCGTGGAATTATGGCGCAGCCCCCCCCCCCCCCCCGTAGTGTCCGGGGGCAAAGCCCCCCGCATAATAATCAAACGACACTCGAAATCTGTATGTTTAGTTTAGGTTAGAATAATTTCGTTATAATATTCAGTTTTAATTAATACCTCTGTTTATTCTTAAAAAAGGAGAATTACAACGCAACACTAACGCCGCGACACCGTTCTGTTTTAACCATCATTTTCAGGGAGGAAGAGGGCGCAGCCACTAAATAGGGGGGCTGGGGGGGCGAAGCCTAGTAATTAAATTACACTCAAATAGTGGATGTTTAGTTTAGGTTAGAATAATTTCATTTTCAACTCTTCAACAAACTCAATACTAACGACGCGACACCACTTTGTTATAAGCAACATTTCCAGGAGAGGGGAGGGGGGTTTGGGGGAGCAGCCCCCCCCCCCCCCCCCCCCAAGCAGGGTCCGGGGGAAATCCCAGGTGTGGGAGTTTTGATATATATGACGCGTTACCATTTTGTTATAAGCAACATTTCCAGGTGTAAGGGGAGGGATGGGGCGGGAAGGGGGGGGGGGGGGGGGGGGGGCTGTTAAGTTGGAAAACACAGTAAATAACATGAAGTAGTAAGTCCATTAAAGAAAAAAGTTTGATACAAAATCCGACCCCCTCTTTGGTCCCCTTAGAGGGGTGGGGGGAATTTTTTAATGCATCAAATATTACGTTAGAAAAAGACAAATTTAACTGCGAAAAGCGTATGCAAATCGGATCAGTAGTTAACGTGTTAAAGAAAAAAGTTTGATACAAAATCTGACCCCCTCTTTTGTCCCCTTAGAAGGGTGGGGGGAATTTTTTTAATGCACCAGATGTAACGTTAGGAAAAGACAAATTTATCTGCGAAAACCGTATGCAAATTGGATCAGTAGTTAACGTGTTAAAGAAAAAAGTTTGATACAAAATCTGACCCCCTCTTTAGTCCCCTTAGAGGGGTGGAGGGAAAAAAATTTATACACCAGATGTTAAGTTGGAAGAAGACAAATATATCTGCGAAAACCGCATTCAAATCGGATCAGTAGTTTTCGTGTGATGCGGAAATAAACATACAGACAGACAGACAGACAGACAAAAAAGTAAGCACATTTTTGGCTTCCATAGCGATGTAGTAACACCCCCCGCTTATTATTTTTTGAATATCTTTAACGTACAGAATTTTCATTTCTACAGTTTTATTATATGTATAGATGTATAGATTAGATACTGATAGGTTCAAAATAATATATTTACATCCTCCATCATCCCTTATTTTATCCCCATGGGGGTTGAATTTATCAAAATCCTATTTAAGCGAACGTTTTCATCATAGAGGCTCAAATCTTTAATAATTTCAGTTCAATCAGTCGAAAGTCTAAGAAAATTCATAAAAACTTTCATCCCCTATTTCATCCCCTTAGGGGTAGAATTCATTAAAATCCTTTCTTAGGGGATGCCTACGTCATAGTCGCTTTATGCATACAAAATCTCAGCCCGATCGGTTTAAAATTGACAAAGTTTCATACAAACTTTCATCCCCTATTTAACCCCCTTAGGGATAGAATTTTTTATAATCCTTTCTTAGGAAATGATTACGTGATAGTAGCTTTATGCATGCCAAGTCTCAGCCCGATCGGTTTAAAATTGAGAATTTCATATAAAATTTCATCCCCTATTTTACCCCCGTATTTTTTTTTAAATCCTTTCTTAGAAGATGCTTACGTCATAGTAGCTTTATGCTTGCAAAGTCTCAGCCCTATCGGTTTAAAATTGACAAAGTTTCATACCCCATTTTATTCCCTTGGGGGTAGAATTAGGGGTGGAATTTTTTAAAATCCTTTCTTAGTCGTTCGTTCGTTCGACGACCTCTGTAGCTCATTTGGTGGGCTGTTGGCAGCTCAAGCCGGGGGTCGCGGGTTCGAATCCCGCCGACGGAACAAAAAGTTTTCAAAGTTCCTGGGTCATGGATGTGTATTAAATATGTGTATCATATAATAAAAATCTTAAATATATGTATAGTATAAATGTATTAAATATATTTCCGTTGTCTGGTACCTGTAACACAAGTCCTTCAGGTACTTAGCACGGGGCCAGACTGACGTGGTGTGAAGCGTCCATAGATATTATTATTATTATTATTATTATTATTAGTGGATGCTTACGTCATAGTAGCTTTATGCATGCAAAGTCTCAGCCCGATCGGTTTAAAATTGAGAAAGTTTCATACAAAATTTCATCCCCTATTTTACCCCCTTTAGGGGTTGAATTTATTTGAATCCTTTATCAGGAAATGCCTACGTCGTAGTAGCTTTATGCATGCAAAGTCTCAGCCCGATCGGTTTAAAATTGACAAAGTTTCATACAAACTTTCATCCCCTATTTTACCCCCTTGGGGGTAGAATTGATCAAAATCCTTTCTTAGCGGATGCCTACGTCATAACATCTACCTGCATGCCAAATTTCAGCCCAATCGGTCCAGTGGTTTGGGCTGTGCGTTGATAGATCAACATGTCAGTCAGTCACCTTTGAGTTTTATATATATATATATATATATATATATATATATATATATATATATATATATATATATATATATATATATAGATTATTCTACATTATTGGTTGTAAAATTTTCAATATGATTAGATATTTATTTTGTATCTTAATATTGTTCTTAAGAAAAACTAGGTTCACCGCAAGCCCAAATAATAATTGTTGCCCTTCTTAAATTAACAACAATTATTACTTTCCTTTTTACAACTTAAATGGCGAGTGTTCTGATTAACATTGATGATTAACATCAGTCCCTAAAAACTTTTCCTTGGTTTATAAAATTATAATTAAAATGTATTGCAGTTTTGCATAAAAGCTGCCCCGTTACCTTTAGTACCCAGCGACTTGCGAACATCTAAAGGTGAGCTGATCGACTCCTCAACTAACGCAAAGGTTAAATTCTTCGGTAAATGTCAAAGCCTCTTTTCATTATTAACTACCAGTATGCAGAGATCACGCAATCAGATATTATAATTTACGTGCGTAATGATAAGTACCCTGCTATGCAAATATGGAAGGCTTTGCCGTGTGGTGAAAATAAGAACTAACGTCGTTATTAGGGTTCCGTACCCAAAGGGTAAAAACGGGACCCCATTACTAAGACTTCGATGTCTGTCTGTCTGTCCGTCTGTCTGTCACCAGGCTGTAACTCAAGAACCGCTATAGCTAGACTTCTAAAATTTTCACAGATTGTGTATATGTGTTGCCGCTATAACAACAAATACTAAAAATAAAATAAATTAAATATTTAAGGGGGGCTCCCATACAACAAACGTGATTATTTTTGCTATTTTTTGCTCTTAATCAATAACGGCAACACATAGGCAATTGAAATGTTCTCAAAATACTTAATTGTATTTATACTTTAATAATTAATTATAAAATTTAAATAAATTAAATAATTGAGGGGGGCTCCCATACAAAAAATTCAATTTTTAGCCTATTTTTGCTCTGTAGAGGTACGGAACCCTTCGTGCGCGAGTACAACTCGCACTTGGCCGATTTTATTATAAAGTGTCTCTGGGGTGCCATGCCATGTTAGGGTCAATAGAGATGAAGAGATAAACCAGTTAACATCGAGAAAACGTGTAGACAAAATTTTCTCGTTGGCGTATGCTAGCACGGCTGAATAAACATTTTAAATCAAACAGAAAAACTTTTACTAAAATCTATTTGTTTTACGCAACTACTTGACAAGAAAACGTGACTACAACGTTACATCATGAAGTATTGATTCCAATAAAACACAGTATTAAGAAATAGGTAAAAGATCCGAGCTAAAAAATATAGTTACCTATTTGATGCTTGTTTAGTTAAAAAATGTGTGACAGTGTACCAAAGTGGTAGAAGAGTGATCCACTTTATTATTCTATGTATAATGACTCCCGCAACTCCGTTGCGCCAAAACTCTTTTATCGCGCGGGAACCGTACATTTTTTGGAGATAAAAAGTATCATATGTCCTTTCCCGGGACTCAAAGTATCTCCTTGGAAAATTTCAGCATCGGTTCAGCGGCTTGGGCATAAAGAGGTAACAGACAGACAGACACACTTTCGCATTTATAATATTAGTATGGATAGCTTCAGATTTGTAAATAAAGGTAAGCTAGTCATGTCAATGTAAATGAAATATGGATGATATTTTCCTTACCAGAGACTAGGGAGAGACTAAACTATAGTTCTAACCATGAGACGATTCACAGAAGTTTTGTGACTCATCACTCACCTCGTATTTTGGGTTATATATTAAGTTCCATTCATTGAATTCTACTTCAGTTCATCGTTGATTAAAAATCATGTCATCTCTCTCGTTCTTTGTATTACTTAATTAAATTAATAAGTATTATGGTTAACGATTAACATGGACTTTTAATCATGCTTGCTATTGGGACTCAAAAAAATATGCATAATTAGGCTAATCAGAAGTGCTAAACGGTTGCAATGTAGGTATTAACAAATAAAATACAGTATAAACAAATTATTGTTTAAACAATGTTTTCGAGATCCCATCTTCTTACTTGACTACCCGACTGCGGTGCATAGTTGCTTACACACATAAGCGTGATTTAAAATGACTTTAAAAAGCAATACGCGCATGCGTAATTCATACTTGTCTCTAAAATCTACATTGTACTACAAACGGCTACTGTCTATTTGTGTTGTGTTAATACCAAACTAATTATTTACTGTTTTACGGATCTCCAAATACATGTTGAGTCGTAATTGGTAGTTTATTTATGTAATGAAATTAATAAGGTGCAAATTGCAATACGCTTAACGAGAGGTTATATAATTTTATGTTTGGAAGTTTTTAAATAAATGTGTGTTTAATATTTATCTTAAATTACAAATTAATAGATGTTTACGATGTAAGTAGCTTATGCTTATGTAATAACAATTGATAAAATTACATAAAAACCGAACAGGAAAACATTTACCGTTTTTCTACGTTTATCCAATAACTTCAAAAGGAGGGTCGTGTTTTCCAACTATTATTATTTATGGCACCAGCTGATCTGAGAGCTATCATTGAATTCGTCTAGGTCATCTCTTTCGTGATCTGTCGACTGCGCTTGATAACTCGACAAAATTACATAAGCTCCCCAATTGCTCATGGATTATTTTGCGTAGTTGTAAAGTCGAGTTACTTTATAAGTACCTACCGAAAGGGTAAAAACGGGTCCCTATTACTGAGACTTTGATGTCTGTCCGTCTCCAGGCTGTATCTCAAAAATCGCTATAGCTAGAATTCTGAAATTTTCACAGATTGTGTAAGTATATATATTGCCGCAATAACAAAAAATACCAACAATAATGGGGGCTCCCATACAAAAACAAAATTTTTTGCTTACTTTCGCTTTATAGCGGTACCGAACCCTTCATGCGCCAGTCCGACTCGCACTTGGCCGATTTTTTACTTAAATTATTTATGTATTATTTTTTATTGAACACATACAAAATAGGTTTATCTAACTGTATATCAGAAGATGCGCGGGCGGAGTCTCATGAATCAACTAGTATCTGACCTCAGCCTCCAAGGTCAATCCCAAATAAATTGGCCAAATCAAATAACATGGCTCGTGACTCCTCAATAATATAACAAAGAGGGGCCGGCCTCATACCTTGTGAAGTCATCATCTTAGTCACTAATCCCATTTCCCGAAACTCCTAGATAGTCCGAATACCACAGAAGTTTCGACTGTCGAGGCTAAATAGATCCCAAAATATTATTGTGTTCATTGACGGAACGACCGTATAGAATACTTCCCAAAGTAGTAGGCAGAAGACAGGCAGAAGGCGAACCTACGTTATTAGGTCGGATTATGTCAAGTCAATGTTAATAGTGATCTTTCCGCTGAGCTTGACATAACCTTACCAAACATAGGTTTGCCATTTGCCTATGAATCAAATTTTATCTAATAACACCTTAGTTTCTTAAAAACTACCACTCCTCGACCTCACAACCAGGGCTCGGAAACCTGGTTAGTCTTCGCGATCCTGTTCGTTAGAAACGCCATACATTTCCAAAAGAGCGTTTTCATTTCGATTCAGCGCTGAACGGACCGAAATTATTCCTGGTTTTGTTCTAAAAGCAAAATGAAATTGCTCACTGCTCAAAATACCGGATAGAACCGTTCGCGGTTATGTTCGCCCCGCCCACTCACACACCACGACCATCACCCATTGTCCACACATAAACAAGTTATGGCCTATTGGCTATTAGATGGTGCACTAGAAAGGGATAGAAGATATCACTGCACTAGTTACTTTCCGCGAGAAATTAACCAGGTTAATTTCAGAAGCAATACCGCTCGCATCTCGATTTCGCTCCGAACGAACACTTACCCAAAAACCTGGTTAAAAAAATACCGGTTCCGAGCCCTGCTCACAACTTAAATAAATTCAGTTAAATCCTAACTGCCACCGATAGTATCTGCACTAAAACCAGAGTGTTATCTGTATTCATAAAAAATATGAATAGCTTTACTGTAAAGATGTGAATTGTGACTCATTCAAACACCAGGAAAAAACCAAGTCCTCATTCTCAAATATTAGCTCCTCTCTTGTAAATAAAATGTTTTAATTATGACGTGTTTACTGGTTTTATTTGTTTTGTTTGTGCGTGAAGTCTGTTACCACAGACAGACACACTTTCGCATTTATAATATTAGTATGGATAGTATGGGTGTAATTGTTTTTCTTCCTGAAATACCTACTATAAAGGAAGCACAAAGCGGTTTGTAGATTTAGTTATACACTAGGCCTAGATATCTTAAATCAAAACACGACCAGTTAGGCAGTACTGTTACAAGGACTATGGTAACAGCTAGGGGTAGTAAATATAGACCACGAGTCCCGCTAAGATATAAAAGTTTTAGACAAAGTTTGTTATCTATATTCTGTTTTAGTTTAATTTGATCTAAACTTAAACAAAGATTATGATATCAAAATATAATTAAAATTTCTGCTTTTCAACACAATATTGCTTTCTTGTAAATGAAATAAAATGGCAGATGCACAAAACATAATATCACGATAACAAAAACATACTACAACAAAACACTTCAAAACTTGAAAATTTTGTACTAAATTGACGACTAGGTCTAGACTCCAAAAACATATGTTTTCTATTTTGAATAATGAATTCTAACTTGAAACAAAAAGTATGAACATTAGTGTACGTTTTGTTTCAACACGAACTGAAATCGTTATTAAAATGTCAAGTTCTCAAGCTCTGAGATGAGATGGAAAGAATCACTGACGGAAGTATCAACAGTCACGATAGTATGAACGCAAAATTTTTACTAATGTACAACTAGTAACTTGTCATCTAATTTAATAAAATTTTCTTAGAACGTGATGTCATCTAAACAACACATCAACAAACAACATTTTTACAAAACATCGCAATATTATTCTTTGAGAAACTTTAAGATCTTATAACCCGACTAAACAAATTATACACTATGTTTTCCACAGAAACATTCTTAAATTCATATAGGTCCCCCTAAAAACTCAATAGCATTCAAAGTGCCAAAAGTCATGAGTACATTTTGGCTGTACTCACCTAAATAATAATATACCACAACCAAAGCAATAACATTCCTAAAAACATTCCTAAATAATTTTCCGCACTTGGAACCACGGCCTAAAACGAAATGAAAAACCTCCATAATTAGATGGAAAGTTTGCTTATTATAAATATTATGTCGCCATTGACCTCAGAGGAAAGAAAGGGATAGCGTTCGGAAGGCTTCCCAGGAAACCAGTCGGGCGAGTTCGGGTGCGTTCGGGTCACGAGTGAGGGTTCAAATTTCGAATAACAGCTCGCTGTAGACTCAATAAACGTGAGACGCTAATGCCACCTAATGCGAGTCCCAATTGTACCTAACTTTTGTCCATACTATTCACATTTGTATTAAAGATCATACAAGTCTGTCAATCTGTTTGTTTAACGACGACGTTTGTTAGACGACCTCTGTGGCTCAATTGGTTGAGTGTGTGGCAGCTCAAGCCGGGGGTCGCGGGTTCGAATCCCGCCGACGGAACAAAAAGTTTTCAATGTTCCCGGGTCTGAATGTGTATTAAATATGTGTATGATATAATAATAAATCTTAAATATATGTATAGTATAAAAGTATTAAATATATTTACGTTGTCTGGTACCTGTAACACAAGTCCTTTAGGTACTTACCACGGGGCCAGACTGACGTGGTGTGAAGCGTCCATAGATATTATTATTATTATTATTATTATTAACATTAATTAATAAAACACTATCTTCTTGGGCTATTTCTACCTGTTAACTTTTCACACGAGTCCGCGCTTAATGGCAAATTTAACGAAATTTAGTATGGAGATGTACGGTGATACGTTAAGAGCGGCCAACCCGACCATCTTTCCATACAAACGCTCGTACGTGATTGTGGCGTTGCACTATGGAAAATGGTAGAACTAGAGCATATCATAAATGGATTTTAAAAATATCACAATTTGAATGAAATATTTATTGCATTCGATACTCTAATAACCAAATAATCTTAATCAGACATTTTTTTGTTCTAAAACTGCATAAATATTTTTTTTTCATAGGTTGAAGTAAGTTGAAGTAGCGGATGGCTCATTCAAATGTTTGCATACACGTAATTCAAATGAATATTGTGAAAAAAGTATTTAGCACATGCATGCGGTTTTATACATTTTTAAAAAGGATATTTTATGTTCTTAATAATGAGCTATTAACTTTTTTTAATATGCTTTTTATTTTTGAGTAAGTACTTAAAAATTGACATACCCTATTTTTCACTTTTCTTTTTTTTTCGTCGAAGGTTTTCACATTTACCGACGGCTCGCGACGCGCAACTTTATGTGTTATTTAATAGCCTAACTATTTATAAATGAAAAATTAAAAAAATCAGCTGCGGAAGTTTGCGGTCCTGGAAGTTATGGGAAAAAATGTGATAGCGGTCGGAGTAGATAATTCGGTATCTTTTGCGGTTACTGCTGACATAGTTTACAAAAACTATATTAACCACAATATTTTGATAGCAATAGCTTATCATCTATTTTGCACTCGTCGTGCATGAGTAAATATGCATAACATTCATATTAGTACGTATTTCATATCTAAAAAACTAGTATATAAGGGGAAGCAAATATCTTCAAATTGCACACTTCAGCGTGTATTTCATATTGAGTGACACTTATTTAAATTGGTTATTTCCATTAAAATGTCAACTTTCAACTGTACTAAGGGCGATTTCATCATTCCCTATATCGAGCGTGGCAGAACCTTGGAATCGTTGTCCATAGTTCTACAGCAAACATTAAATGTTTCTGAAAACATCTTGTGTTTTGTAATTGGTGACATTCAAAGAAATATTCTGCCTTCTTTCAATAAGCGCTGGGCTCAAGCATCACGGAAAAAGGACGAATTTATTCGAAATAATACAAGCTGGCTGGAGTCAGGATATTCAGTACAGTTTCCGGAGTCTGAAGCACATTCACTGCCATCAACTTCTGGTAAACGAGGAAGACCGTGCATTGCTTATGGAGACTCCTCAGAATCAACAAAGAAAAGGAAAAACACTCTTTTACTAGAAGAATATGGGTTTGAGCACATTTGTAACGCATTTTTGCAAGGACTGCGGGCCTTAGGTGAGTATGCAGAGGCTCATCTTGTTGAAGAGCTAAGAAACTCTGAGAGCGAAAAGAAAAAAGTTTTCTCGACTATGTGGAAAGAGTCAAACCAAATGAAGATTTTATCTGATACAGAAGCATTGAGTGCTTTTATTGATTTGGATCTAACTAAAGCACAATATATGTACCTAAGAAATTTAACCAACGAAAGAAAGTGTACAATGTTTCCCCCATATTACAAAATACAAGAAATAAAACAAACTTGCTATCCACCATCTTCTACAATCGAAATCACAAATACTTATGCTAAAGTGATTAATATACAAGACTTACTGGACCACACAGTTGCCAGAATTTTAAAAATTAATCCAGTTTTCCTAGAACAACACAGAAATTTAATCCTTTACTGTAAATGGGGATGTGATGGTTCATCTGGCCAAAGTCAATACAAGCAGAAACTGCCAGAAGAATCGGAAACTATTTCAGATGCCAATCTGTTCGTCACTTCATTAGTTCCCATTAGATTAATTGATGACCTCTCACAAGCCATTATTTGGCAAAATCCAGTACCTTCATCTGTTCGTTATTGTAGACCCATTTCTATTGAATTTTGTAAAGAAACTCCTGAAAAAACTAAGGCAGTTGTAGACGAAATTACCAGACAAATTGAATCTTTACGCCCGTCATTAATAAACAAAGATGGTGTTGCAGTAAATGTGAAGCACGAACTTTTTCTAACAATGATTGATGGTAAGGTGGCTCAGGTCCTAACAGAAACTCCATCGGGTTCTACGTGCACGATATGTGGGGCTACTCCTCGACTTATGAATGACCTATTAAAAGTGACTGCTAGACCTGAAAATGAAAGTGCTTACCAATATGGATTATCCACATTGCATGCCTGGATTCGCTGCATGGAAATGGTATTACACATTTGCTACAATCTTGACTTTAAGACTTGGTCTGCTACAACAGAAGAAAAAAAGAAATTGAAGAAAGAAAAGAAGGAATTTGTTCAAAAACGTTTCAGGGAAGAGCTAGGATTAATTATCGACAAACCTCGTCAATTAAGTGGAAACTCAAGTGATGGAAATACAGCACGAAGGTTCTTTTACAATTACACTTGCTCGGCGAACATAACAGGTGTTGATGAAACATTGATTAAACGCTTGTATATTATTTTACAAGCTCTCTCTTCTGGAATGATGATCGATCCCGAAAAATTTGGAGTTTATGCCTTAGAAACTGCGCGAATTTAT
The DNA here is from genome assembly GCA_905187585.1 of Cyaniris semiargus. Taxonomy (NCBI): domain Eukaryota; kingdom Metazoa; phylum Arthropoda; class Insecta; order Lepidoptera; family Lycaenidae; genus Cyaniris; species Cyaniris semiargus. Next base: position 4,655,651 of record LR994554.1, on the reverse strand, counting down.
GTTAGTAACTATGATTGGTACTACATGCCATCCTCCGTGCACAAATTACTTATACACGGAGAAAGCGTGATCAAACATTTTTCTGTTCTTCCTATTGGGCAACTGTCGGAAGATGCACAAGAGTCGCGCAATAAAGACTACAGAAATATGCGCCTGCACCATGCCAGAAAATGTTCCCGTATAGCTACAAATGAAGACGTATTTAAAACGCTTCTATATACTTCAGATCCATACGTTTCAAGTTTAAGAAAACCTTATGTGAGAAATGTGAAGGATCTTGATGAAGAGGCACTAAGTCTTTTGAAGGTGGTACCTGAAGGTGATCCTACATTTACACCGGAAGTAATTTTAGTTAGAAATAGCGAGGATAATAACAATTAGATATAACATTATAAGTAACTAAAACCTAGAATAAAACCAATAATATTATAAGATTTGTCTAATCTAAGATAAATTAGTTTGGTGTGAGGCATAGATAGGTACTATACGATTTTATAATTTTATGTATTTTATTATGCTTGTGTGATAAGTATAATTTTACTCATATTACTACTTATTTATAAAAAATAAACTACTCGTATTACTTTTTTATCTTTTCTTTTTTTTTAACCTAAAATAAATATGTATACAATGAAAAAAAATACAAAAATTGATTATTTTTAAAATCTTTGTATATCACTGTATACATGTGCCAAATCTCAATTCAATACGATGAAAAACCTTGAAGTTACAGATTTTTGATCCGATAAGGACCCAAATTTTCCACTGTGCGTTGTAAAGGATCTTTCTTTGAAACTTGTGAACTAATAGGTATCTTCTGCACTATATCTATAGGTTTATAAAAAAACGCGAACTCAAAATTTGGAGAAACAAATTCACTATAAGCCTCCAAAAACTGCTTTTTTGCACAAATTTTATATGAAATTTAGACGTTTATAATATACTTTCTAATTATACCAATAAAGGAAATATTTTTTATAAACCTTGCAAATGTAATGGAGATTCTAAATGTCAAACATTTTTTTTACAAACTTGTAAGGCCTACTAATAAACACGTATTTCTTGAAACAAGTTTTATGAAATTTTCACACACCATTTATCGTGAATACTACTAATTATTAATAAATTATATTAATTACTAATAATAAATAATAATTACTAATTAATAATAATTACTATTAATCGATAAAACAACAAGCTTTTCGATGACTCCCGCGTTGACGATAGTGGGACTGGGAAGGGGCCTCTTAAAGCCTCGAAAAGTTATATGGGAGAGTTCCGGAAAAAATTACAAACTACTAGATGACGCCCGCAACTCCGTTGCGCCAAAATTCGTTTAAATCGCGGGAACCGTAAATTTTTCCGGGATAAAAAGTATCCTATGTCCTTTCCCGAGACTCAAAGTATCTCCATACCAAATTTCATCAAAATCAGTTCAGCGGTTTAAGCGTTAGCAGACAGTCAGACACATTTTCGCATTTATTATATGCGTACGGATGCGAAATTGCTTGACCGATTTTATACTACCGATATTTACTATAAACATACTTTAACCCTTCGATCGCGGATTCTTGGAAATGCTATTGTATTCTATTGTTGTCGCGTCCACCGGTGCTCGTATGGGGCTTGATGAGTTAAGCCTTGAAAAAGGTATAAGTTTTCTTTTATGTGTACAAAGCCGCAGGAAAAATCTAGATTTAAAATATTTGTACAGATCTAACCACGACACGTAACACAAAACTTCTAAGGAAGAATTTAATTAATTGAATATCCAGAACCATGTTAAAAGTGTTATTAAATCTGATAGTAATAATATCCATTAATATTTACTAATATACTTTAATATTACTATAATAATTATTGATTACTTATCATAATAAATTAATCGCAGTGCTCAATAACAATTGGCGCGATTTCTAACAGGTATCGCCGTCAGGGGAAGTATTTAGTTAACCGTTTTCACAACTGATACAAATTCCTGTTTAATGAATCAAATAGTTTCCTATGTAAAATATTAATAAAGTACGCTAAAAAAAAGTAAACACTAGCTAGGTTACTTTTTTTTCTTTTTATTATTAAATAATACAGAATGTAACAAAACAAAGTGAATAATATACTTTAGAGTTTAGAGTGTGTATGAGTCCCCTGCATAGAGTTCATTGATAAGTACCAGCGCTAAAAGAGTAACTTTTTTTACTTTTGTATGGGAAAATTCATGAAGCCGGGATGCTTGCCCATACAAATCACAATAAAAGTTTGCTCTTTCAGCGCTGCCTTTTTTCACAGTGAACTCTATAATGTAAGGGACACATACACGCTCTAAAGTATTATTACTTTGTTTCGTTACACCCTGCATAATGTACTAAACCCTGTAACTAGAAAAAAACCAATGAAAACAACAACAGTCTTAGGTTGACAAGCTTAACTAGTATTGACATCGTTGAAGTCAAAGTTTTTAGGACTTTTACGAAGGAAGAGAATGCAAACTAACTAGTTAAAGTACAAATATAAGCTTTTTTTGTTTAAAAATTTCACACTTTAACGGATGGTATCAGGGAATCTGCGGATTACGTAGGTAATGTGCAGTATTCTGCATTCTGACGGTAACATATATAATATACCATTATAAAATGAATCTACGCCTCATTTATCAAATCACGATAAGTCAGGCAGGGTGTTGAGAAAAAAATATACATATGTATATACAAACAAATATATAGACTACCAAAATCATTCCTTTTAGCTTTGTCGCTGTCAGTAATTATAGTTAGCTCTACATAAACAAAAATATCTTGATGGTGAATATTTTACATGAGCTGTGAACACCCAGGGATTTTCCACCATTTTTGCTATTGAGCCGTAATACCAGTCCATCCCCGCAGGTTGGAAACATCGTGCAATTTCAGCTTCACATTAATTTATGCGTTATTTTTAGGAATAATTAAAAATCGATGTAGATTACTCTTATATGAATTAAGTATTTTATTATTCTATATTTACTGAATTGTATTTGTTATTTTCATCCAAAACAATCATTCGAACATAAATTACTTTTCTAAAACAAAACTAGTTATGTTATTCGTAAAATATTTAAAAACATCCTTCTGAAGCTAAAAATTGGCAACTTTCAATCTTTTCGGGCTGAGTCACATAAATTTAAGGAAACCGGTTCATCATTATCGGACATTGCTCACCTTGACACCACCAGCTTAAATGTCATCAACTAATATTAGTTTATTTCGCTACCTAAGCTTCTAACATAAATATTGCCAAACACACTAAAATATATTTATTTAACGAGCTTCGCAATTTGTGTTAGCAATATAGATATAAAAATTTCATTACTAAACACTGGTTGATATTACTTTTTAAATTTATAATAATACACATAAAATTATTAAGAAGTTTGTTTGCTACGAAAAAGCTCCGATACTACTATACCGATTTCAATAAGAATGTGAACGGTTATAGAGTAGGAGAACATAGGAATCAGGTTACTTTTGTTGCTGAAAAATGATCAGTTCCCGCGAAAGAATTCTCTGTAAATTTAATTATAAATAATCTATTTTAAACGTTTTAAGAAATGACCCATTGTTTTTTAAAACAATGACGTTCAATCCTAAAGCTAAGTACACCTGGATATCGCATTGTAGAGATATCTGTTTAAAGGAAAAATGACGTCATGGGTCATGCCGCACAATGGGATACCTCACAACTCACAAGTCACAGTTATCTTCCTGACTAATGCTACTTAGGTAGATTTCGCCGGTGCCAAATATTTTACTTCTTGGCTGTCTTATAATTGTTACCTGACTGGCCCAGAAGGATGGTTATATTTTCTTGTGTATATTTTTAGCGAATAAGCTTGTCTAAGCTTGAGAGTTGTCGTTATACTTATTTGTCTTGGTCGTTATAAAAATACTGGGTATACTGTACACATTCTCTGCTGGTAACCTTATTATTATAATAATTAACTAGATGAATTTGATTGCGCCAAAAAAGTCATTTATCGCGAGGAGCCGTTTCCCGGGACTCAAAGCATTTGCATATCAAAGTTTATCAAAATTGGTTCAGCGGTTTAAGCGTGTCAGCATAGTATAATAACAAAGATGAATAAATTTTCCCCTTTAAAAACTGTATTAATAATAACTATTTATTTCTTTTTAACGTATTTATTTATTATTATTAAAAGCTTTTATTTAACTTGCTCTGTATGTATGTATGTGTGTTACGGTGGAAATTTGTGAACTCAATTTTGAAGTAGATATATTTAACCGATTGAGCTGAAATTTTGCATACGCGTTTAGTTTGGATGACAATGGTATGGTATGTGACATCACTCTAAATCCAATATGGCCGACCATCCAAGATGGCGAAATAATTATTTTCTATGCAGTCCTACAGTATGGATATTAAATGAATGGGCTTTTTGAGAGTAACCGAAAACGAATGTAATTTCATTCTACATCCAACATGGCGGCTCATTCAAGATAGGGGAATAGTATTTTTAATGCACTTCTGCAATATGGGTATCAAATGCAAGGGCTCATTGAAAGTAACTCGAAAACGAATGTAATGTCATTCTTCATCCAATATGGCGGCTCATCCAAGATACGGAAATAGTTATTTTTAATGCACTTCTGCAATATGGGTATCAAATGAAAGGGCTTATTGAGAGTAACTCGGAAATGAATGTAATGTCATTATATATCCAATATGGCAGCTTAGCCAAGATAGGGGAATAGTTTTTTTAAAGCACTTCTGCAATATGGGTTGGTACCACTAATATATATTCTGTGATATGGGTATCAAATAAAAGGGCTCATTGAGAATAAATTGAAAAGTAATAGTCAAGTCGTGTCGTGTCGTGTCGTGTCGTGTCGTGTCGTGACGTGTCATGTCGTGTCGTGTCGTGTCGTGACGTGACGTTACGTGTCGTGTCGTGTCGTGACGTGACGTTACGTGACGTGATGTGACGTGAAGTAACGTGAAGTGACGTGTCGTGACGTGACGTGACGTGGCATGACGTGACGTGACGTTACGTGTAGTGTCGTTTCGTGACTTTACGTGACGTCATGTGACGTGACGTGAAATGACGTGACGTGACATCAAGTCAAATCCACCCGGGTTTCAAAAAATGCCCGGTTGAATCCGGTCACTTTTGTTAAATGAAATTTAACTTTTTAGTCATGCAGAAATAAACGGAATATAACAACTCGCTAAATATAGATTTTTCAATTGTCAAAGTCGAGTACGATTTCTTAAGGACTTAAGTTAATCAGATTTTAACAAATTCTTGAAACAAAACAAATTACTATCAAACAGACTAAGAAATCTAGCCAGAGATAACTAAAAAACAAAAAATAAATTATAAACAAAAAACTTTTTGAAAAAAAGCTTTTATTTAAATATTAGTCTAAAAAGAAAAAAATAAATTTCTCCTTAAATTTTTTAACTATTAAGTTATAATCCTCAATATATTATACAATTTGCATGACAATAAAAGCTTGTCGCGTGATTTATAAATAAACTAATAAGTACCAATTTAACTGAGTAAATTGATTTAAGTACTGATAGATTGTTAAGTTTCGCAAGTTGCGACAAGCTTTTATTATCATGCAAATTGTATAATATATTGAGGATTATAACTTAATAGTTAAAAAATTTAAGGAGAAATTTATTTTTTTCTTTTTAGACTATTTAAATAAAAGCTTTTTTTCAAAAAGTTTTTTGTTTATAATTTATTTTTAACCAATAGGTTTTTCATACTAACTTTCAACCCCTATTCCACCCCTTAAGGAGTAGGTTTTTCAGAAATGCTTAAATACGTAAGTATCCAATTATTTTTTATCAGTAGCCCAAAAATAAACTTTCATGTTTCTAACTTAAGAAATGACGGACTTTCATTCAAACTTTCAACCCCTATTTCACCACCTTCGGGGTTACATTTCCGAAATTCCTTCCTTAGTGGGTGTCTACTTAATAAAACAACCCTACTCACCAAATTTTGTGGCTGTAACTTTAACAGTTTTTGCTCAGCGATGATGAATCAGTCAGTCAGTCTGCAGGACATGTTATTTTATAAGTATAGATTTACATTTATATTTATATATAAGGTTATTTCTTAGAATTTTCGACGAATATGTAGTAAATAACACAATTGGGTTTCTGGAAAAAAACAAAGTTTTTTATTTAAATCAAATTATGTGGATCCACATAACATAAAGCTTAAATTATTACATTTAAATTATAACAATCTTACCTGGAAAAAAACAAAGAAACGACATTTAGTGTTATTAAATTAACAATCGCCGAAATCAATTAAAAATGCTTTCTAGTTTTTAGTCCATTCGGCCATCTTTTCTGTTCATAGATTACATAGAAGTCGTAGAACAGAAGTATCTGTCAAATAATAATCTAAATGGTGGCAAAATTCAAATAAAGAAAAATACATTTTTCTTTACATCTCCCCCCCAAAAGAAAATATAATCAAGTATTTAGTCACGCAAACTCTCAGACTAGATTCCATCAGGAGCTGGTGTTAGTTTCGAGATGTGAAAAAAATTTGACTCCGACTTCTTATGATCAGTATTTATCTTGTAGATTGTATTTGATATTTTTTCTATAATTTTATAAGGTCCGAGTTTCAATTCATCCAGTTTTTTTCTATTTAGTCTGTTACCATTCTCCACAAAGACAATATCACCAACTTTAAACTCTATGCATATTCGATTCTTATCATAGATTTCTTTGTTGTAATTATGTGATTTTATTGTGTTTTCTAAAGCTTTTTCCCTATCTTTTATTATATCATTCTCAGTCTTTTTCAGCTTCATCTCATTCGGCAAAAGAGAAACATCTGTGCTATATAGCAGGTACTTTGGAGCATATCCAGTAACCGAGTGTTTCGTCTCATTATAGTTTTTTACACAGTTTTGAGCAATGGTTGTCCATGCAACTTTTTTAACATTTTCATTTGCTTTGCATCGGATTTTGTTGACTAATGTCTGATTAAGTCTTTCATTTAGGCCATTTGAGTAAGGCGAGTTTACTGCTGTAAAGATTATACAAATATTTTCCTGGTCCAAAAATCCTTTAAATTCTTTAGAATTAATACCTGGATACTGATCCGATAGAATCAATTCAATATTATGAATTTCTCCACAGTTTTTTATGAGTTTGATGAAATCATTTGAGTTTTGTGTACTAGAAGTTAAAATATATGCATACCTAGTAAAATGGTCCACTAGCAGATGTAAATACTTCTTCGTCGACCGTGTACCTCCAAAGCCTCCAATTGTATCAATAGAACATATTTGAAACGGTTTTGTGGCAGGTCCCAAATGTGACATTAATCCATATTTGTACTGTCCTCTTGATTTGTTTTTTAAACACACTAAGCAATTTTCACAAATTCTTTTTATGTTCTTTGTGATGTTCTCCGCTGTATACAATGAACTAATCATACTTTGCATCTGCCTAATTCCTAAGTGACCCATGTCTGTATGTATTTTATTTATGAATTGTATGCTAAATTTTTCAGATAAAATTATTTTGTCTTTGTTCTTTACTCTCTTATAATAAATGTTGTCTTTTGATATTAATTTATCTTTCTTGCACTGTATATTTTCATTTTTTTCTTGATCTTCTAAGATTTCTTGCAGTTTTATTGTGTTTACTGTTTTTAATTGTTCATCTTGATTTTCATTTGGTCCAAGGACAGGGTTTCTACTCAGACAATCAGCTTCAATGTTGTATCTGCCGGGCGAATACTTAATAAGAAAATCATATTGTGACAGATAAAATGTAAGTTCACCCAATTCCTCATCTGTCCTTGATTTAATGTTCATATTTTCTAACGGTTTGTGGTCAGTAAATACAGTAAATTTTCTACCTATCAATAAATGCTGCCAGTACTTAACACATTCCTTAACCGCTAAGCATTCCAGATATATTGCTTTCTTCCTTTTTTGAACTTCATTTAGCTTTTTAGAGAAGTATGCAACAGGTTTTTCTTCATTATTGTCTTGTGGCTGCTTCAAGACTGCTCCCAGTCCCTGTATACTGGCATCTGTATATATGTGAATAGGCAGATTAGGATCAAATATTGTTAATATTGGTTGAGAACATAAAATTTGTTTCATTTCATCGAATGACTGTTGACATTTCTCAGTCCAGTTAAATATTTGTCCTTTTCTTAAAAGATTATGCAAAGGCTCTAGTTTTATTGCTATATTTGGCACATACTTATGGTAAAAGTTTATTTTTCCTAAAAATTGTCTTACCTGTTTCTGTGTTTTTGGAATTGGGAAATTTTGTATTGATATCAAATTATCCTTCAGAGGTCTGACTGAGTTATTCTGTATAATATGACCCAAGTATTTGACTGATTGTGCTGCAAACATACATTTAGAAAATTTGAGTTTCAGGCCTTCATTTTTTATGGCTTCAAATAATTGTTTTAGGTGTCTTATATGGTCTAAAAATGTTTTTGAAAATACTAATATGTCATCTATGAAACTTACTGCAAACTCTCCTAGCTTATTTTTTCGTATTATGTTACACATTATTCTTTGAAAAATGGCTGGTGCTCTCTTTAGACCGAACGGCAAACAGGTCCATTGGTAGTGGCCCTCCTGTGTGACGAATGCAGTTTTGTATCTGTCAGTAACACGCAATGGTATGGACCAAAAAGCAGAGTTCAAATCTAGAGTAGAGAAAAAATTGCAATCTCTTGTTTTCACTATAAGGTCTTCAATCAGAGGGAATGGTTGCGATTGCGGAACAACTATCTTATTAAGTTCTCGAAAATCTATGCATAATCTGGACTTTTTATTTTCATCTCTTTTGTAAGCGAGTGTAACAGGTGCTGAAAAAGGGCTATATGATTCCTCGATTATATTTTTTTCCAATAACTTTGCAACCTGTTTTTCTATTTCCTTCTTATCTTGTATATGTTATAGTGCAACGATATGGTCTTTTACTGCAATATTTTTCCACTTGTAAATCAATGTGTGCCTAGTTTTTAGTCCATTCGGCCATCTTTTCTGTTCATAGATTACATAGAAGTCGTAGAACAGAAGTATCTGTCAAATAATAATCTAAATGGTGGCAAAATTCAAATAAAGAAAAATACATTTTTCTTTACATATATATAATGAGATTTTCTATGACAGAAATGTAATTAGAATTGAATAAATCAACTTTTTAATTTAACAACTTTTTAACTTTTTTTTGACCTCATTCGCCGGGCTCTTGTCACTGCCGGCGTGCCAGCGATACTGGAGCCCTCCGGTTTGGCGCGTGACGATGGCAAGAGACCCGATGGAATGACCCTGGTCCCCTGGAGTGTGGGACGGGCCCTTGTGTGGGATGCTACTTGTGTCGACACACTCGCCTCGTCCCATATTCAGGGCACCTCGAGTTGTGCGGGCGCAGCCGCAAACCAAGCAGAGAACCTCAAGCGGCGCAAATATGAGAACCTCAGCGGAGATCTCATATTTGAACCGTTTGGGGTGGAAACTCTAGGCGCATGGGGTCCGGGGGCACATAAGCTTTTTAGAGGAATATCTAAGAAGCTTGTTGAAGCCACCCGAGACCCCAGAGCTGGGAGCTACCTGGCACAGCGGATAGCAATTGCCATCCAACGTGACAATGCTGTCAGCTTGCTGGGCACTCTGCCAGATGGGGACGTCTTGGGCAAGTTTTTCTTTTCATAGTTTTATATTTAAAGTTTGTATATATCTGTATATTTTAGATTGTATTTTAAGTGCTTAGATTTTTATCCTATTATTCATACCATTTATTATTATGTTGTTCTCCAATAAATTCTCATTATCACTTTTTAATTGAAACAAATTGCAGCAATCACATTTTTTAGATGAAATTATTCATAATGATTAAAAAAGAATTTTCGAATTTGAGTTTTTTTCGATTTTTTGCATTTTCTGAGAAGATTTACTATAGTACAATTTTTTTTTCACCATCTAAAAGTAGAGATTTCAACGAACAGAAAACATACCAACTTTTTGAAAAAAGCTGATATTTTGACGGGTGAATTTTCGATTGAAAATTAGGGTGCTTTTCGATATTAATTCAAAATAAGGTGAAAAAATAAATATTCTAATCAAAAAAATTACAGCGTATTTGGGACATAAAAAGGCAAGTTTTCGCCAAATTTCATGAAAAAAAATATTTTTGTAAAAGATATAAATTAAAAACCAAAAACATGGTTTATTTAATTTTTCACATAAATTTTGAGGTTATGTGAAAAAAGCGTAAATACAAAAGTTTTATATCTTTTTCTTACCTACAACTTTGCCATTTGACTTTTTTCCATAGGACTTTTAGTTTTGCCGGAAATCGAGATAAACCGTTTTTCACCCTTAAAAACTCACCCCCATCCCCTTCCCGACCTCAGATCGCCCGTTAATTATTTTTCCTTTAATTTTTATAATATTCTCCTCCTTTTCTAATGGGTTTCATCCTACTATTATTATTTTTTCACTTTTTATTATTTTTAAAGGTATCTGCAGTCTGCACTGGTCTATTAAACTATAAAATTAAAACCGACTTCCAAGGTAAAAAAAATAATAACATCCTTATAATATGAACTAAAAAGTATTAAATAATTTTTCCTATCTAATAGTGCCTTTTTCCGAATTCGGCTAAACCTCATCTATTTCTGTACTCAATCTTCATCATTTTGAAGTCGGTACCAGATATAGCTGAATCTTCAGTTCTCTGACAGAATAGGTATTTGAAACTTTTGGGACTGGCACCGACTTCAAAATTATGAAGATTGAGTACAGAAATAGTTGAGGTTTAGCCGAATTCGGAAAAAGGCACTATTAGATAGGAAAAATTATTTAATACTTTTTAGTTCATATTATAAGGATGTTATTATTTTTTTTACCTTGGAAGTCGGTTTTAATTTTTTGTTAAAAATAATAATTTCACTATTTTTAGTTACCTCGATTGTTTTTCTTATGCCTATTACGATGTAGATTGTTTTCCTATGTAAGTATTTTCATACTAAGGGTTCAATTTATTACCTCGATCGTGGGAATCGCAGACACAATAGATTTTTAATTGTTATGCGGCAGCCGGGTGCCGCTTGGGGATTGATGGGTTAATAGTTAAACTAGTGTAGTACCTATCGAAGCAACTTACTTCTCTTTTTTCTTTCGAATCTCAAAAGTAATGTCAAATGTGTGCCTTACGCTCTGGAGTTAAGGTTGACTTTGGTTTGGTTGACGTTTTGGTAGCATATGCTTAGGATACTTCTCATAAAACCAAAATCACCGTATGTTTCCATATAAATTTTGAGGAGTTCCCTCGATTACTCATGGATTCCATCATCAGATCACCACTTTTGTGAAAATGAGACCAAATTGGAGGGAAACCTAACGGAACAAAACAAAAATTTTGAAAATCGGTTCACAAACGGCGGAGTAATCGTTGAACATACAAAAATAAAAATAAAAATAAAAAATAAAAAAAAATATATCCACAGCCGAACATATAACCTCCTCCTTTTTGGAAGTCGGTTAAAAATACCAACAACATTTCGCATAATGTTCAAATGTTGCTCCATAAAAACTATTCGGAAACGTTGTATGACATTATTAATTTAATTTAATATTAATACTTAGTTTAATGTATGTGATATTTAGCAGATCGTAAAGTCAGATTTCCGTTAACGAACCTATGTGCTGACATATTAATATGACGTCACCTATTGCTCACCAAAACGGTCTTCTTGACCGTTTAATGGCCTACTAGATTTGCAAAAAATTTCTTGAATGTGAATAAAAGTTTTATTAGATTGAGTTAAGTTTTATTAGTAAACTTTATGATACTAGTATCATTATAATAACATCTAAGAATAAGCTTTTTTAGCTGCTTTCCGAAAAATTATCATATTTTGTAGAAAATATTCACTGTAGGAGTAGGTTTGTACCAACGAAGGTCTGGTCGGATTTGGAAGGTCTGTGAAAACCTATGAATATTTTCTACAAAGAAAAAAAAAACTCAATTTATAGGCTCCGGCATCATAGTATTAATATTATGATAATTCATACAGATGAATGATCATAATATTAATACTATGAATTGAGTTTTTTTTTCTTTTAACTTATTACTTTACGCCAGCGGTAGGCAACAGGCGGACCGCGAAAGGTCGAATCTCGGACCGAGAAGCACATATTATTATAATGTATTTTATACCAAGTATCAATTAATACATAGATAAGGTAAACGTATACCTACCTTATTAATTAAAATAATATTTTTAAGCTACTTTAGGACAAGTGTGTTTTTTTCTGGACCTCGTTAAAATTTTCCCACAGTATCCGGACCCCACCTAAAATTACTTGCCAACCCCTGCTTTACGCATTTCCACACTTACAAATAACTAGATTCAACAACAAGATATTTAAATAATATATTATGACAATTGGCAAAATGGTTTTCTCATACAAATCTTAACATAACTACCTAAAAAGGATAAATTAAATATTTTGTAAATATAACTCAAATACCAAACAAATCGCTCCTTTGTTTCAAACTCTGTGAATAGGCAAATAGTTTCGAGTTATTCAAGTAAATCATTAAATCATTCCTTATTCAAAATCGGCAAAATTATCTCGGCGTTCCGAACGGCGTGAGTCATTTCTAAATTAAAAATTTTAAAAGGCAACGGCTTCCAACCGGCCGGAATTCACACAGGTTTTTTGCCAGCGATACGCTCATAACGTCAACAAGACAGGAACTTTGATCGCAAATTTTTTATCTTTACAAATAAGAACGTTTTTGATAGTTTGTACTATTAGAGAAATCCATACTAATATTATAAATGCGAAAGCGTATATCTGTCTGTCTGTTACCTCTTCACGCCCAAACCGCTTGCTGAAATTTAGGGACAGTTTGGGTCCCGCGACCTTTCCCGGGACCCAAACTGTCCACATAGGATACTTTTTATCCCGGATTTTGGCGCAATGAAGTTGCGGGCGTCATCTAGTTAAATAATAATAATAATTGGTAGATTGGTATTTAGTCGAGTTATGTTAAGCCAACTGATGACCAAATTATGTAGGTATATGAATCAATTTTCCTGATGGTACATAGATAGCTGACACAATTTAAACTAAAAAAACAAGTATTTTTGCGAGGAGCAGGAAGAAAACTGCTTTTCAGTTATATAACGAAAAGCTTTCGTCTTGATTGAATGCAGTCATGCTTCTGCTTCTTAATTTGAATGGCGTTTGAGTCTGCAAAATAATCCAGTATTTAGTTCAATTTATTGTCCACGTGCTATCTTGTTTACAATCCATGATCTATAAATATATAATTATAATACCTCATTCGTTCCTTAGCCCTTTATTCGTCCCTTTTTAAGAAAAGTCAATATTCTCATTTAAGATACAGTATAAAATATATACACAGTAGAGTAAGCCCCGATACAAAGACAAGTTTAATTCAAGTTTTACGCTCTTAAAAATGAGCGGTTGCGCTGATTTTAAATAACTAACTTTTAAATGCACTTTAAGCCAACTCGCACTCCTGCCACTGTAACTTTAAGGACGGATAAGCTAGGATTGGCAGCAGTAAGAAACCAAAACTCATTGATATGATCTCAAGGAGCCGGAAGGATGAGGTAAAACTACTGATTACTAAATAATTATAGATCTACCAGAATCTGATGACAAAAAGTGAGAAAATAAATTGACTCTAGCAATACCGGGGTAATTGGAATAAAACATTTTGATCCTTTTTTTTTCTTATAGCGGCTGATTCTGTGTGTTAAACATGCAAATATGAAAATTTATCCAATGATCAAGGATTTTTTTTAAATCTGCTGTCAAAAATTGCCATCAGATTCTGGTAGACCTATATAACTACGCAAAACTATTGCTATAACTATCTTGGGACTCGGCAACGAACTAATCAAAATAATATAGTGTGTTGTTCTAAGTCCCATAAATCTATCTCTATGGGACTTAGAACAACACATATTATTTACAGTAGACAATTCTACTGTATACATTTCAATTGTGTTGAAGGTGAAGGTAAAACAAACAGAGCATCACGATCGGTACACCACAGGAGCAACATCCTCCCATTGAGGGCGCAGGTAAACGGAAACTCTGTGGAAGCGACGTTGTCTTTTTGTTTACGGACCATTTGTTATACATTCCATTATTATTTTTTAATTCATTGCATAATTTAACAAGACTTGCGTAAATGCCATTGAGAATTGCTAGATTTATGTGAATATAAGTTTAGTTTAAAATTGTCTCGAAGTGCACCTATCACGTTGGTGGGTACTGGGTTGTAGAAAATGTTACGAATGCAGTAGTAAATAGGAATTTTATTTTGTTTATATCAATCATCACAAGAAAATCGTTACTTTAGGTTCTGAATCAAGTTTCACGTTTGTTTCAAGTTTTCGACGCTTATAACATATTCATCTTTCGGCATAATATATTGTCTCTGTCAAAAGACTTTCAAACGACGAAGCATTCATAACAAATAAGTCCTCTCTACCCTTATCGTTTATCTATAATGACACATGTGTGTGTGTGTGTGTGTGTGTGTGTGTGTGTGTTTGTGTGTGTGTGTTTGTGTGTGTGTGTTTGTGTGTGTGTGTGAGTGTGTATCGGCTGATGGTGTCGGTAGCCGTCACAGGCGAGCGGCCGCCCCACTTGCCACTTCCTGTGCTGACCTTTCCACTTGTCTTCATGTCACTTTCTTATTCTCACCAGATGCTACTCAATATCATCAACATGATGATATTGATGCAATGAAAAATCATTGCATCAATATCATTATTCGCAATAAAAATTGCGGGTGTCAGTCAAATATATGTATATTTTTTAGCCAAAAGGCTAGTAAAACAATGATTATAAAGAAATCAACACTTATATCCATAAAAATTCCAAATATCAAAAGCGTGTCTGCCTATTTGTCTGTAACTTTGTTTCTCTTCACGCTTAACCGCTGCACCGATTTTATTGAATTGTGGTAAGGAGGTAATTTGAGTATCGGGTTAGAATATTATAGCATAATTTTTATTCCAATAAAATTTACTGTTTCTGCATGAATGGCGTAAAGAAGTCGCGGGCAAAATCTAGTAGATACACGAGTCATAAAATTCTATAATCTATATCATCAGTATATCCGGTACATAACATATTTATCATATTTTCATCTTATGATAGTGTTATTAAATGTGTGGAAATCTTGTTGATAAGACAATTAAATAAACAATTCAAATAGTTACATATATTATGTGTGTTGACATGGATTATATAACTAAGAATCATAAATCGATTAAAAAATATATCATAGTTGTTAACAAAGTATGCGCTATCATTATTATATTTCATAATAAAACTAGCTGATCCGGCAAACTTTATTATTCCATACACGGTGCGACAATATGCCAAAGCCCACGTTGTGACGGAGACTTTGTCCTGCTTTGTCTATGTCATAGCGATTTAGGATTCTGCTCTGATTGGTGAGCTACAACAAGCTGATTTCCAGACCAACAAGATAAGTACTCAAAATTTCAATGCAATTTTATAATATAGGAGGTAAAAATAATAGTTTTTGTAGTCTTAGCTTTTGCGAAAACATTTAAACAAATAATTATAGATAAAAAAATTCCTTGTGTGGCAAAACGAAACGTGTTTTTAATGTTAAACGATAAATCGCCGTAGTATAATTTATGTTTGCGACGCTCCAAACACACGGGATCACAATCAAAAGTTCCAAGTATTCGCCAGATAACAGCTTACCTGCCGGCGCTTCGCGTGATATAATCCTGACAATTTAAGTCGTGCATTAGTTGAGACAGCTGTAATATCATTGTGTGTACTTTTTAACTCACTACGAAAGAAGGATCGTCGGATTAGGTTATGAAGGCGAATCTTTTAGAGATCAAAGATTTAATCAAGACTGGCACATCTTTCGATCTATATATACTACTAGATTTTATAACTTTGTACCTTCGTAAATAAGACTTGTATTTGACAGCTTCACCACGTATGACGTAACTAATGCCTGACAGGAATCCTGGCATTTACCGATAATCCCCGCGTTCCATTTAGCGTTAAAAACGACCAAAACGCTCAAAATAGAAGGCATTTTGAGCGTCTTGATCATTTTTAACGCTAAGTCGAACGCGGGGAATAACGCTGTAAGTATCCGAATCCGACTCGAACGATTTTTGTGATTCTTCCTTATTAGGCAAAGTTATAGCACTTGAAATAACAAATTAATTAGCTTAAAGCCAGAAGCCTAAAATAATTAAATTATGGAATGTACAGTCTTTTGAATGTAGCCTTCAAACGAAGGATTAAACTCTAATAGTAATCATGACAGTTACCGGAATAGTTCATACGAGTTGTCACACTGTCCTTGAGTATATTTAGTCGTACAATCACTAATTGTAAATTATTTTCCGTGTCTTTTATTTACAGGATTAGTCAGCACCACTAAGAAATTACTTTTTATTTACTTTGTCAATAATACACGAATTAACTCAAATAATTTTGGTGTCTTTATTATTGCTTAAGTGATTTGAAAACATGCATTAAATTCAACGGAAGTTATTATGTTCTTCTAAATCAGTTTAATCGATAAAACAAGTTTAATTAAACCAATCGATCATTATACCTATAATGATAATAAAAATAATAATTAAAAACTACGTATTATAAGTTTTCTTTATTGCCATTTAGAAATCAATTCATTACTTTAAAAATTATCCAATTACAATAATTCATGTAATTGACACGAGAAATTTTGGGAAACAGGTAAGTGGCTCCCCAACTTAGCCGGGTTACCTGCGACGAGCGAGCGAGCGCACGTGACCGCCACCACTCGTGCGCGCGCCGCGGACCCAACCGCTTCGAAATTCGAACGTTACGTTCCATTTTTGAATTTAGTGCCAGTGATTAAGGATTTTGTGCCAGTATTTAGTGTGACTTTTTAAAAAGGTTTGGATTTTTTTTAATTTGTGGATTTTCGGTAGTTGTGTTGTCGAATGACAGTTGATTTGAATTTGACGGTGTTTTGTTTTAATTATTGTTTGACAACAGTGTACTGTTTAGGGTTTACACACCATGGGTTATATTGAATAAACAGTATATTATAAGCGCTATATTACAGATATAGAAAAGAATTATATATTAAAAGTATTATATTCAGGTAAAATTAATACAAAGCAATGTTCCCGCGACAGTCTTAAGAAAAGACATCAACGATACGGCGGCTTGTTTTAGCCGAATTCTTAAATTAGTTTAATTAATTTTTTTTAGTATTCTGTGTTACCGAAAAATTGATTAAAAATATTTTCTTAATTATTTTGATATTATAATAATATTTATTTTCCTTTATTTTACATTTTTAAAT
Source organism: Cyaniris semiargus (assembly GCA_905187585.1). Lineage (NCBI taxonomy): Eukaryota > Metazoa > Arthropoda > Insecta > Lepidoptera > Lycaenidae > Cyaniris > Cyaniris semiargus. The sequence goes on along the minus strand of LR994554.1, from coordinate 4,638,233 downwards.
ATTCTATCTTATGTTAATGAGTAGTTACATAAAATAAAAATAAAAATATCTTAAATAAGTAATATTTTGGTGAATATTTAATTTAATTCTTAATAAATGAAATTTTACAAAAGAAAAAAGATTTTGTTAAAAATTAACATAATATTTAAAATTGGCCTTTTTTTACAATAGGCTAGATTATTATTGACGTAATCTTCTGAATATTCCAAGAACTGGTTCTGAAAGGTGAAAGGTCGCTTGATCAGGATTTTAATGGCCTCAGAGGTATGTTGGTGCTGAACCTACTTCGCCTTTAATTCATTTCAAAGCCTTTTTGGGGACGCCAAGCGACTAATATACCAAATATTTATTCCCTATGTAACAAAACTAAAATATATTTCAAGGTAGCATTATATTTAAAGTATTGGTGTACCTTTTCTTATAAAAAGAGGCACTAAAAATGTAGAAGAATAGTATTGAAATGAATTCTTTAAGAAAAATAGGCAAGATAATTTCGAACAATTTATTAATTCTCAAAAAATTATACTTTAACTAGATGACAGCCGCAACTCCGTTGTGCCTAAATTCGTTTATCGCGCGGGAACCGTACATCTTTCCGGGAAAAAGGTTCCTTTGTCCTTTCCCAGGACTCAAAGTATCTTCATACCAAATTTCAGCTTCAAATTTCAGCAAAATCGGTTCAGTAGTGGTTTGGGCATGAAGATAGACAGACAAACTTTCGCATTTATAATATTAGTATGGGTATAGTTGACTATCCACTTTGCTCTTTATATTGTAATCTTCAGATGAGATATAATCAGCACTCAGTTTTTGCAACATTGTTGCGAGCTTTCAGCTCATATGAGTCACGGGCTTACCGTACACGCAGAGCAATTTTAAATCTTACTCCCATAGTCATAAGGTCGATATAATTTGTGATTGTACATCCTATGAGATTTCGCGTGTATAATTTGGCTTAGTCTGGAGCAAAACAACGAAAACTTCCACAAAATGCGGTAGAACGGGTCCACATTTGCATTTCATTTGGACATCAATATTAATTTTGTTGGCAAAAAAGTATTTTACTTACGTCTTAGCCAAATTTGTTGATGGAAATGTTTTTGGATAAAAATTGGGTATTAGTGAGAAATAAGACTGAAGCATGTAGTTCATCTAACCTTACTATTAAAAACAATATAATAATACTTATAAGGACCTACCTAAGTCTGCCAAATTACAACATTTAGGGGACTTCTTCGATTTTCCCTATTATGTTATTTTGAAACATTTTACGTTTTTTACTGACTTGGGAAAAATATTTGACTGATTTTTTAAATATAAAGAACCTGATGTTTTAGGCTTTTGCCTTCAAGGTTTCAAATTCATCACTCAAGCTTATAATCACTTTAATGCTTTGCATATTCACACATACACACATTTCGAATGTATGTGTGGGCGACCCCTGTAAGCAGGTGCAAGTCTTTTTTTTAAATGACCTCACTTTTACAACGGCCAAACATTTTATGATTTACCGATTCTTTTGTTCCGTGACCTGTCTGTTTCTTTCATTCATATATTTCGTTCATTTTTTCAAGATGCGAAATGATGCGAACAGTTTTCATCCTGTAAAAATGTAAGGCATCAGCGTGGTATATAATTTCAGTGAAGATCGAGGCAACATCTAAGGGTAGGTTGCACCAACTTACTTTAACTATAACAAAATGTCAAATGAACTGTCAAATCTCCAGTTAAAGTCAATAATGGACGCCATATTTGACGATAACCTTAACCTTAACTATAACAACGCCTCTGGTTCGCGTAGTGTAGGTATAATATATTTTTTGACTCTGGTGCAACCCACCCTTAATAATTAATTTTACAATAGTTAAAATATGCTGCTATTTTTTCCAGAAAATAATTTAAAAAAATGTTTATTGCCAAAAATTCTACTTAGCAACTATTGCGTGTTAACAAGTGGATGATTTTTATAACAATGTTATTAATGATACAATATTATACTGGTTGTTCGGGTGAACACCTTTATCCTTAAAACCATCAAATGAGCCCGTCAAAATGAACAACTTTTTATATGAGAACAATGCTGGAAACTCAAAAAAATCCGTCGTCAATTTGTATGGGTATGAAGACCGCATTTTTTTTTTTTTTTTGAGTTCCCAGCATTGTTCTCATAGAAAAAGTTGTTCATTTTGACGGGCTAATTTGATGGTTTTAAGGATAACGGTGTTCACCCGAACAACCTGTATATATTGACATAATATTATATGTTACATGCTATCAATATGAACCAATTTTCACGCAACGCCAAACGTGCTTATTCGAACCTGAATGTGTGTCATAACGAACGTAATTTTCACAATTTATTTACAATATTAATAACGTGACTTATCATAATATAATAAATTATATTGTAACATACTTGTGACACAGTTTGGGACTGTTACTCGAATTTTACAACTGACAAGGTAGAGGTAGGTAGAGTATGGAATTGAATGGCCCAACGCGCAACGTCAGCGTTGTTTTGGGTCCTTTTGATATTGACAGCGAAGCTTTTTCTTAAATTTCTGTATCACTGTGATTTATGAAATCTTTCATTTGTTCGTGTAATATCTTTCACAGATTTCAAGTATAGGTCTACCAGAATCTGATGGCAAATTTTGACAGCAGATTTTCAAAAAACATCCTTGATCATTGGATAAATTTATATGTTTGCATGTTTCACACACAGAATCAGCCGCTATAAGGAAAAAAAAGTATCAAAATATTCTATTCCAATTACCCCGGTATTGCTAGAGTCAATTTACTTTCTCACTTTTTGCCATCAGATTCTGGTAGACCTATAACTTATAATACATTATTTTGAAATTTATGTAACGAAAATAAAATAAAAGATAGAATTTACATAAAAATCTACACAACATAACTTCGATCAAATATTTCTTTGATTGAAGCAACACAACAACAATATTGATTTATATTGTCGGTAAAACTTTGTTTTGGTGAAGCTCAGGATTCATGACTTGTACTTTTGTGTTTTTTATAAATACTTGTTTCACTTTTTATATAAACCGGATATTTTAGTCGTGTTGTTTGTCTGTACTTAACCACATTAAACATGAATACATACTAGGTATATTTTACCTTTACATATTATTTTTATTTACTATGTATTTCACTTTGCAAGATTTTGAATTGTTCCTTCTAATTCATTCGTAGAAAAAAAAAAAGTATATTATTTCGAAATAAATTATTATACTTTGTCTTTTTTCGGCACCTTAAGGATCTTTTTAACAAATTCCTTAAAAGGGTTCAGCCTTCAGGGGTTCAAAAAGGACAAGTGAGATGTGGATTCATATTATAATCGTTTCGAAGCGTTTCTTTATTTTTCTTCTTGTTTTTGATAATGTCTCTTTGGTAAGTTGCCAATATCAGGAAACTTTACCGTTAGAAGTAGTACATTTTCAGAATCAACAAAAATATATTATAGTTTACTTGTTTACACTTTATATGTAGATTCTTTGATTATGTATTTGTGTTTATGAGCACATCAATACTTCAATAAAGAATGCTGGCTATGTAAGGCTCTAGAGATTCAATATAATAATAATTACAACGATTAACAATAATAACAACATAAACAATTAATTACAATAAGATTTGTTTGTACTTATTACTTTTCTATAAATAATTCAAGGTTCTAAATGCCAATATAATGTTTCAAAAGTAATTGTTCATTACTAATCAGTAATTACTTATTGTAATTAATCGTGATGAGCATGTTAATATTATAAAGATCACCTTTTTTGGCACAAAAAATATATTTAATACTCAAATGATTTTGAAATAGACACTCTTTACATTTGTAACGTAATTGTGCAAAAGTTTTGGAATATGATTTGTAATTGTTCGCTCGGCTTGCAAAACTATCTATTATTTGATGCTGAGCCTTTCTTGAAATCGACCTAGAATTGTTATAAATGCTTTGTTATTTATGTCTTATATATTATGCTAAGTTAGTCAAAAATGTTACAATCATACATAATAACACTATTCATTTTCGGGATAAAAGGTAGCATATTATGTTTATTCAGAGCCTAATCTATCATGCCAGAAATTTGTATAGTACCTACTTAGTTTTTGCGTAAAGAAGTAATTATTATGACCCTTTCAAACTTTCACCTTTATAAAATTTTCGTGTTATAAAACTAGAGTGGCCTAAATTAATAAAACATAATATTATGATTGATTTGATGAAGAGACTTTTAAAATACCAAATTTTTAAGTCATTTGTCAAGTATCAAGATTACTCTAGATTGCACGAGATGAAATAATTTCAACGATCAAGACAAAATCATTTTAGTCAGGGCGAAGTCGGGGTCACCGCGTCTACAATCTTATTTACTAACATGTCCGATACTTTTCCAATAAAAACCTACGTGGAAAAGGGACAGGGATATATTATTAGTACGAAGTTAGAGCGAGAGAACAAATGCGCGTTTCGGTGGTAGGAGTGGTGCAGTATGCGTTTTTGCCACGGCATTCTGCGCTTTTAGCGATGGACCAAGCGATCAGCTGAAAGCAAATATTTGAGTTACAAAACTAAGCAAATAACTTTCGATCACTGTATATAAGTGTGCTACTAGATAGAACCTTAGTAGAAATATATAACCAGAAGTTATATATTACCACGTAATATATAACATAATTCGTATGTATCATATTCTTTTCCTATCTGGAAATTTTATATGTGTCTTCTGCTAAAAGGATAATATGGTAGATAGACACAAAAAACAAGGCCTTCATGATGAGGCAATTATACCCAGCGAAGCGTTGAAGGTTTGTACTCTGTATATGGACACTCTAAATTACAGGCTCTGATGACTTAAATTATTACTAAAAAAAAAACTTAACCATAATTTAGGTTTTAGACTCATTGGTAGTTTCATTGTCATAAAGATATCACTACTGGCTCTTATTTCAATCTATGTTATGAGTAAAGTAGATCTAAAAATAAAACAAAATAAATTAAATAAATGGCGCTACTCATGGTGTGACTATGATCAATAAAACCACGTTGACTGCAGACGTATGTAGTTACATCTAAATAAAATTCTCGTGTCACAATGTTTGTGCGCGAACTCATCTAAAACGGCTCAACAGATTTTAATGAAATTGTGTATATACATTCGTTAGGCCTGAGAATAGGTTTTGGAACGAAGTTCCTTATCGCGCGTTGCGAAAGGGGGCTAGACGGAAAAAGTTGTAACTTTTTTATTAGTACCTGCATAGTAGGGGCAAAGGGCGTTGATAGTATTCCTGTGCGTCAACTAGATGGCGTTTTTGAGAATAAACAGCGACATCTACCGGACGTTTAAATAAATTTTATTACAATTCCACAAAAGTGTCGTTGTTAGTATTCCTGGGCGTCAACTAGATGGCGCCTCTCACACACCTCTCAAGTTTTGTATTTATCTACTTTTTATATAGATACTTACTAGAAATATGTAATTGATATGGCAAAACAACGTTTGCCGGGTCAGCTAGTACTATATAATATGTATTTGTACACCACCATAATATATCTGCCATCTTAAATCTGATTAAGCGGCAACTTTTACACCAAAGCAATCAGTTATAGCACCTGAAACGCTGTCTCCCATGACTTACACCGCGTGTGCTGCGCGCGCGCCGGTTGGCCTTCGCGGACCGGTCCGCGCCGCTTACTTTCGCGGTGCACCCACCACCCACTACCATTCAAGTTATTTCGGACAAACGCATTCACCACATTCAGGAGCAAATTAATTATGACTAGAAACAGATTTTAGCGTCTAAGGTAATAAGCTATTAACATACACATAAAAACGTTGGCACTTGGCAGAAAAACCTGTTATAGATACGAAGAGTTTTCTGTATAACCCAGCAACCAGCAACTAACTAGCTATAATTTTAATAGTACAGATGTTATTAAAATCTCTGTAGTTACTTTCAAGTGTTTCAAACTCGTAGTCCTGCAGATTAGTAAATGAAAAATAGAAAGAAAAATTTGATTTCTATAATATTATATTGCAAGTTCCCTCTTTTTTTAAAGTCTGTTAAAAATATTATGACTAATTTAAATTCACGTTCTCGCAAATTAAATTAAATCAATCATTCAACGAGGAAATGCCATAGAATTATATAAGCGACCACGTCTTAAACTCATTTTAAACATTATCATTATTTCTGAGTTATAACTCATCAGTATCCCATAATCTGTTATATTTATGGTCAATTTTCCTAGTACATAATAATTATAATATGCAATGACACGTTTAATTTCAATGCAACAGTATATTAGAAAACTCATAATAAATTATCTTCTACTGTTAACAATAATTGCGAGTGTATAATGTATAATATGAATCTAAGTTCATATTTTTAAGGATTTTTATAAAATTTGGGAATCTTTTTACGTATAGTTAAAGCGCAATTTTCTGCTGCTAACAACATCACAATTTTTTTAAATTAATTTTTTAATAGGAACATATTTACTACCTCTAGATTTTTTTACAAAAATTGTAATTTAAGAATGTACAACATCTGCTCACCCAAGTAGCATATTTTTAGGATCTATATCGTAAGTTTAATGGTTCACATGTACTCCACAAGATATATAACCCGGCCATACAATAGCATTATATCCGGATATAATGCTCTTAAACTACCAGTTTGGGCACAAGTTAGTCAGCCCTATGTTCACTCTCGCCGTACAACAGCAGTATATTAGTAGTAAATCAGCAATGTAAGTAGTAACAATTGAACTTAAGGCTGTCTATTAGAGTAACAAAAAAAGTACACGTGTAAACTAAATGTGAACTCTTAAATGGAGTAAAATGCTACTTGGGCAACGAGTGAAAAACAAATCATAGTGATTCAAAAGTGATTTTCTCCGATTTCCCTTTTCACAAAAATGATCGGTCATATAGTCGTAACGGCTTTTCTAATGTGGCTTATGTGATATTAAGTGGTTCTTGAACCTAACAGCAGTTTCATCATTGTCACCAGGGCCCCTAGCCAAGAAGTTTTCTTTATCGCTTCTTTATAGAATCGCCGATCGAAATGTATGAAATTGACATTACACGAGTCGAACGTCAAATTCGTATTATCGAACGTTTATGTCAATTCCATACATTTTGTTTGGCGATTCTATTAAAGAAGAGATAAAGAAAACGTCTTGGCTGTTCATCTAATGCTCACACCAGTCAGCACACAATATCATCTCGGAAACGGATCGTAACTGTATCGCCAGGAGCCGTTCAGTATTTTGCATAAAACTCCCTATTGCAACGCACGCTAGTTGAAATCGCAACGTAATCGCAATTCGCAGCTTGCCTCGGAGCAGGCCTTGTACCATGAAACTGTTTTGAGACTCAAACAATCGGACGAGAATGCCGCGTCCTGCTCTAACAACGTCATTCGTTCGTCGTTGTTTGAGTCTCAAAACAGTTTCATGGTACAAGGCCTGGCTCGCACCGAGTTGTTATTTATGCTGTGTAAGGGTCGCAGCCAGAACGGAGCGTAGCAGGAGGATATTATGCAGCACTTGAAAATAAACTTTAAAATTATAACACTAAAGTGCAAGGGATTCCCGCGTATCTTCGAGCACGTGCGAGCATTTTTTGTAAGGTTCAAGCATTTATGCACTTTACTTAAGGCCATCCCCCGAGCATACGACCTTGACCATACATTTGACGCGTTGCCGAGATCGCACAAAAATCCATTTTTTTTTTACTTATCTTAGTTCAAAATTGATCTAAAAAAAATTTAAAACGGGGAATATGTAGTTAATGAAATTGTCTATCTATTGTCGTGTGTTTCAAATAAACGTAATTTGTAAATACTAGGGAGATGCTGAAAGTATGCTTCAATTTTAATAAATTGGTATTACTTTGGAAGCTAATATCATGAGTATAATAAACAAAAATAGAAAATTTAAAACGGGGAGAGGAATGTTGATATACTGAAGATTATTGCTGTATTTTTATTAAAACTTTGTAGCTTTCAAATTATTAGTTTATAAGGCTCTAAATACGGTAAATTACGGAATCTCCTTAGGGGAAGGCCCTTAAGCTAAGCTATAGTTAGCTAAGACACGTGCCCGTAAGCCTTATCCAATTCGGATTAGGAAAATGGTCTACTGTATATATCATGACGGAAGATTTCGTAAACTTCGTATTACCAATGATTCCTGTTAATATTACGCTTCATCAGAAATTTTGGCCTTATTTGCACTTATTGAATCTTCTGACCGTTCACTTATGAGGACTAATATAAGAAGCTTGTCCTGTATTCCACTAAGTTGACACCTGCAAAATGTATTTAATTTTCATATAGGGCAAAGTGTCTACTTTTTGGCAGTCATCCTATTATTATTATTTGCCTTACAATAAATTGGCCTTATAATAAGATTTTCTGTACTATAAACGCTTAATGATAATGTACCAATAGTTTTGTGTTTTATCAAACGTCCAATTACACACTTTCTACAGTTATACTATACTTAAACATTCAATCATATTGGTTACCGGAAATACATTCGACAACCCGGAAATAAAAGCGATTACCGAACAAGTGATTTACCTGTATTATACAACTGCCAACGATGGCACTGGGTCACACGGACGAGGTCGCCGTATGACATTTGCCATAGCCCATCCATATCCATACTAATATTATAAATGCGAAAGTGTGTCTGTCTGTCTGTCTGTCTGTCTGTCTGTTACCTCTTCACGCCTAAACCGCTGAACCGATTTTGCTGAAATTTGGTATGGGGATACTTTGAGTCCCGGGAAAGGACATAGGATACTTTTTATCCCGGAAAAATGTACGGTTCCCGCGCGATAAACGAATTTTGGCGCAACGAAGTTGCGCCAAAATTCGTTTATCGTCATCTAGTACGTCATCTAGTACGGCATACACATCAATTGCTTGATTTGCTACTGTCTTATGCTGGCTTCTCACGGTGCGCCGAGCCGATTTGTACGAGCGAGCACGAGCCAACAGGCGAGTCCGCGCTACCCGTTCTCACGGGTCTGCCGCTCGAGCCGCGTCGAGCCGCGTCTTTGAAGTTACCGACTTCAATCGGATCGGACGCACATGCTCGAGCCATCCCCTTTACACGGCGCGTGGCTCGAGCTGGCGCTGCGCGGCTCGTGATATTACGCGCCGTGAGAAGCCAGCATTACCTATGCAATGGGTGGAGGTAAGTGGCTCTCAGCTTTTTGGCAAATTACATTCGATAGTTTCGACAGCGAAGTTTAAAATCAAAACTGTATTGTAGCTAACTGCCTAACTCAGAAAGATTTAATGATGATTAAAATTCAATTCCATGAAGAGTTTCATAGAAAATGTATTATATGTATTATGTATTCATTTAGCTACAGATAAGTAATTTATTCATCTCTGAGCGCGCGGCAGTAAGTGGCATTGCGCTTAGTCTAATCATATTTTGAACGCTTTTAAACATAATAAGGAAAATGTTCTGCTTATATTAAATTGCGCTCAATTTTCAGTTGACTAATTTATCATACTTCTGCGAGATCATGATAAAAAAATATGTACTTATCATTTCGTCGCAAAATGTTCATATAACCATTTATGACAATGGAATCTTTTCAACAATATTTTTCAATGGAAACGTATCTCCACAGCTTGAATAAATAAACGCAAAAAGCAATGTGACATTATCGTAAACAAATCGTGTAGGTTTCCATCGTTTACCCCACAACCAGTTTGTTGCCGTATATTAAACGACATGCAATATACAATTGCAATTTATTGCATACATATTATCTAACGCATCTTTATTTATCACATACTATAAAATGAGTAGAAGTTTCTATTACGAGCTTAATAAAGGTATTAATAATAATTATTATTAATATTTATGTAACAACCTAATATCATTTATGATTGTGTAGATGTAAAGTATATTTTAGTAGGTTTTAGTAATAATAAGCCCGATTCTTGTACCTCGAATATTCCTTTGATCTCAGAACCCCTAGCCAACACGTTTTCCTTATCGCTTCTGTATAGAATCGCCGATCAGAAATGTATGTAATTGATATAAGCGTTCGATAATATAAGAAGTTCGACACATGTCATGTGAATTCCATACATTTTGATCGGTGATTCTATAAAGAAGCGATAAAGAAAATGTCTTTGCTAGGGACTCTGGTTATCTTTCACATGCGTGACAGAGCTTACAGTCTACGCGCGAGTAATATACCTAATGCCCATATCGGTTTCTGTGATGATGGCCGGTTTTAATAAAACCTGGCTCGCAATAGTGATTTTTATAGTGCCCAAGTGTGTCCGCATTACACAGAAGCACTCTCTCTTCCTTTACGCCCCTAAAACTGGTAAAGGACCCTTGTCTTTTACCGCTTTTTGGATGAACATTTTTTTTAGCTGAAAAAATTTACACCTATTCTGCTAACTTTCTTAAAAGTAAAATTACGTATTTTTGCATGAAGACATGACATGATGTATGTACTGTTTGCATAAGGATTGGATAATCTGTGGATTAAACGAGTTAGCGGTTATTGGTCGTGTTAAATAACAAGTCATAATCACGATTTGAACATACGTCACATGTTTGTAATATCGATTATGTAAATTTTTATGCCCTTAAAGGGTGAAAGATTCCACGATTTTTCTAGACACTGTTTGCTTAGAATTTTTAAAACATTTTAAATATAGAAATAATGTATTTTATGGATCATAAAGTAGCTAAAAAAATAATATAACCCTGGAGCAAAATTAAGACTAACAATAATTCAATTTCTAACTTTACGAGTATGTGTAATAGCCGCACTCAGAGACGAATTTTAATTATTATTTCTTAACTGTAATTGAATGAAGATTTTGACATAAGCACCATTCTTTACCTGTGAAACTCTTCATTAAATTGAAGTATATAAGTCATCGTTAAATGTCTCCAAATGCTGCTGTAAGACTCCGAAGCAGTGAAATTAAATTTTTGACTTATACCCTTTTCCGTTGTTGCAGGTCGTGTTGTGCCATCAGTGTCGTATGTCACTAACGAAACTATAACGAATATTTGTGTGAAGTGAAGCCGTTCATTTACTTGTGAAGTGCTTACCAACAGTTGGGCAAAGCTCAATCACTTCTGGTACATCCTTGGTAAGTATATTTTTTTATATTTACGAATATACCAAAAATTTTATAGGTTAGATGTAATGTTTAATACCTCTTATAAAATTATGAATGCTGTACACAAAAACTATAATCAATGTATTGTAGAATTTTAGGTTAAAAAAGTAAGCACAAAAATGAAATTGTCAAGAAGATTGTTTAGATGTTTTCCTTAAGAGAAGCACTTTAGCGTAAAATCACAGTTACAAAGATTAAGCACGTACTTTACAAAAAAGTTACCAAATCTCAAAATTTGGAAGATCCCATAACTCCATTGTCATTTAATGTCAGAGCGACGTGATTTTTTTCCGTTCACTGAAGCCGATTTTGATCAGAATCGGTGCGCATAATTTTAAAGTATTGATGGATTTTTGACGCTACTATACACGCTGTGGACGGCAATAGGCGGATGATGATTATGCTGATGATACACCAGTGCAACACAGTTGTTATACATATTTATTATGCAGATGAACCGTTTTGCTCGACGCCGATCTAGGGGATGCGTAGCTACAGAGCTAAATACTTTCAAGTTTCATGTGAAGCCTACTTGACCAATCTGGAATACAGCTATGTCCAAATATAATATCTTCTCGTAAATACTAAGAGATAGTATGATATTTAGTCCATCATTAATTTAACCTGTCGCAAGTATACTTAAACACTTGTCAGATCTAAGACATAAATAAACTGGTCTACTTTCTAGGTCTCATAGCTAATAGAATTATGTCGAACTTATAAGCAATAACATCGTGGCTAGTTATTACGGAACCCGCTGTCAGCAGCGCTAATGGTTGTAAGTAAGCTTCATACTGCATGTGACCACGCGGACGATATTTTAATTGCGTATAACACGCAGAAATTGTTACCTGTTTCAATACAGAATCCTTAGAGCGAGGCGCCAAGTTAATTTCTGCGTTTTAAAAGAAACATAGTTAAATATAGTATAGATATATAGACATAGTATGTCAAAATTGTATGATTTTAAAAGCAAAAAAAAATAAACTAATGTGCTGTATTATAGTGAATGGAATAGTTCGGTCATAATTTAAAAAAATGTGAACTGCACTTTCCTTGTACCACATTCCAAAAAATTTAATTCAAAAAATTAATATAAATTCGATTGAAATGTAGCAATCGACCTTATATTAAATCTTTATCATAAAACGTTTATAACGTTTACGAGCATTTATAATAGGCTATAGGTATTAGATTTTGTTGTTGCTAGTAACTATTGACTCTATCTATCGTGCGACAGAACAGCCAGTCTGAAAGCGCTCTAATTCGATCGACCTTGGTCATTGATATGTCAGCGAAATCATTTCTATTTCCCACACAATGCACTGTTCGTTTCGCAGAATTTTATAAAAATAGATCAAGCGACATGTTTAGTACTAAGTTATATTTTATAATCATCATCATCTTTCCCCGCTGCATTATAAAGCACTAGCTATTGCCCGCAAATATGTTGTCACGAATTCTTTTATTTATTTTAATATGCGCCAAAACCATACATTTTGGTGCAATAAAAAGTATCCTATGTCCTTTAGTTCATCAAAGTATCTCCACATCAATATTCATCAAATTCACGCGTGAGGAGGTAGCAGACAAGAACATTCTTTCATTTTTATTATTATCCCACAAGCAAAAATCATCACCAAATTTAAGCGGTGCACGGTGTTAGTACAATGTGCTACTTCCAATTTTGGCCGCGCATCAAAACGCGCTTGTAGGATTATTTGATTTATTGGATACTAGATGACGCCCGCAACTTCGTTGCGCCAAAATTCGTTTATCGCGTGGGAACCGTACATTTTTTCGGGATAAAAAGTATCCTATGTCCTTTCCCGGGACTCAAAGTATCCCCATACCAAATTTCAGCAAAATCGGTTCAGCGGTTTAGGCGTGAAGAGGTAACAGACAGACAGACAGACACACTTTCGCATTTATAATATTAGTATGCTAGTATTATAAGTTATTTTCTACATTATTAAGTGTTAATTTTACACGTAGTTGAGTACTAAAGTAAATTTAATGGCTGACTTAATCTGTAAGGGTCTACCATACGGGTGGAGATCTTGGCGACAAACTTACAGAATTTTGTAATACTTTGCCACATCATTACTAAATCCTACCTCTATTTGACGTATTACAAAATACATTTTAGTTCACGCCGCAACAATACAAAAATAATGTGTAATTAATAATATTTTATTGAATGTGATATTCGAAATACATTATTACTATTTCAAATTTCATCAGTTCAGTTGTTTTAGCGAGAAATAGTAACCGATATACATACATCCATACAGCTACATAAATTCAAACTCCTTCTTTCTCTTGAAAACCCTTTCTGTCACAAAAACTATAGTACTATACCGACATTCATACTGACATGACATAGATCATAACAGCTCCTCATTAAGTCCTCCATGTCAACCCTGAACTGTGATTTCCCACGTACTTCACGTAGTCAAGGTCACATGGTGATGGTGGCTCCGAAGGTCACTGATGATGGTCACGGAGGCTGCGCCGGAAAATCACCCCTACAATGGTCATTATGTAACCTTTTATATTTTAATATCGCATAGTGTATTTTTGTTTGTATGTTGCATAGTAAGTACTGTTTTTATTGTTCTAAAATATAATATTTTACAAAGCGCATAAAATTGTATGAAAACCAGTAATACAAATTATTAAAATCGCTTTAGCAGCTCTTTACTTAAACTCATATAAAAGTCAGAATATGTATATCATGATCTCTTTCTTTGGCAGACAGCTTATGTTATAGGGAGTGACTGAGTACCTAAGGCTATAAGTAGTAATTAAGGCTCCTTTTACAATTATTATCTTTATCAATTTCATTTATTTCAATTCTTTTTTACACAAAACAACGTCGAGGTAAAATTTAAAAAACTCAGCTTAATACCTATTAAGCTGAGAATGCTTCTCAGTCATATAAAAAGGCATATTACATATCACACACAAGTGTATGTAAGTGTTCATACCTGCGCATGCACAGACAGGGAAAGTGTAAGGTGTGACCTACCAGACAGGATTCCAGAATATTTTGCACTCTTTTTCCGTAAAATCAGCCTTATGTGTTAGGGTTGAGTATCTACATGCGGAAGGAAAACATTTATTATAGACATAGATAAATAGATAGATTTCTATAATGTGATTCTTCGCTTTCGACGTTATTATATCTATGAAGCAGGCAGCAGGCAAGGATAAAAGGGTGGACAAAATTGACGCCCGGTGATGTAATATGTAATGAATGGATTTTTTTTGCATTGCATAGACTCTATAGGCTATCCCAAGTTTGGTATAGGTAAAGAGCCACGAGGAATGAACATTGGCTACTTTTTAGTGGAATCCAAATGCACGGTTTTCACACTCAAATTTCGAATTCACGTCAATTCTTTTCAAAATATATATCACTGGTTTAATCAAAGCCAAAGTTTTGTATGTAACTTTCTTAAATGTTGTCATGCTTATGTACGAATTGTATATTTATTGATAAAATTTTCTTATCTTGGCAACCATTAGCATGAAGCGGCTTATTATTTTCGTAAATTTCAATTGAAAGTCACTCAGTGAAGCTGTAGAGAGAATCGACCCAGTTGTCCGAAATAACCTGTCCTTATGTAACTTCTGTACGTTTCCAGTACTGAACTTATGTAAATATTAAGGACGAAGTTCCGGGTAAAAGTGCATTCTTTCATCTACCATATAATAATTACACTTTTATTAATAAGAAAAGTTATTACACTTTTATTAATTAGCAGAGTAACCAAGTAATCTTCGCTAGCGCAGACATTCTTATATTGCGCGGGAACCGAACATTTTGTAAATTATCCTAGTATGTCCGTTCTAGGGATTCAACTACCTCGACCATACCTTCAATAAAGCCTCCATTTTTGCGAAAAAAAACAACAGTTTTCAAATTATTCTTAGTCATCCACATCATCCATTCATGTTTTCAATTGTTATTGAACAAGATTCTAATACCTACGGTTTGCAATAAGTTCGATGCCAAAATCATAACTATATATTATGATTATTTATTAAATTATTTAAAGCTATTACATTGTTCTGACATTGACGAGTACGTGAAGAGTAAGTCGTGATGAGACGAAGGTTAATTTAAACCATAATGGATCTTAACTTTATCTAACAAGTAATAAATATTAGCGGAATAAATGGTAGTACGTGCACATTTTATTATTACTTCTACGTTTAAACTCTACAGTAAATGTTATATAGTAAAGCTAGTATCAGACAGTTCGAGTTTATTCGAATTTCGAATAAATGCTTCATTTTTTTTCAAATAAATGAATCCACAACTTCATTGCACCGGTTTTTTGCACGGGAACCGTATATGTTTTCGGTATAAAAGATGTCATACGTCCTTTTCATCGAGACTCAAAGTGCCTCCACACCAAATTTTATTAAAATTGTTTTGCCATTTATGCGTAAATATCAGACAAACACACTTTCGAATTTATTATAATATTAATATTTAAGTATATGAAAGTATGGATAAACACATATTCGGGAAGTTTCAAATGACGTTCCAATCTATATCGGAAGTTAGTTAGTTCTTAAACTATGCAATGTTAATGGTTGAGCCGATGCCCGTGAAAGCTGTATGGCCGTATAAGCCTGATCACTTTCCGACGTTTCAATGACATCTCGTTATAACACGGCCACACGGCAGTATACTTAGACAACTACATTCGATAACTGCGATAGCGAAAATAGAAAAATACATGGAATTTGACACAAGGCATCGCAAGCGCCATAACACTTGGCGATGCGTTATGTCAAAATCTCATACATTTTAGATTTGTGACTTCGCTGTCTTTAACTACTTTTTATCTTAAATTAAATTGTATGTTGTGCTTTATGTATAATTTAACGACGCGGAAGTGTGCGTATTGAATTAATATCAATCACAATTTACATAAAGAATACATAAATGTGTAAGTAATAAAGAGAACTCTACCATTATAATGTTAGTATTTAAATTACTTGCGTAGGTATATTTTTAATTAATTGTTTTTCTAGTTATAACTTTACGAGTACAAGGCTTGTCATAATTATTTATTTTTCTCCTCCTTTCTTCATAATTATATTAGTCCAACAGAACTCTAAATTGTAACACGCTTAAATCAACTAGGCACCACGTTTTATACAAACTCTATAGAAACAGGTGCAAAGTTTATTTCTGCATTGTAATCGCAACTTTTAAATTTCGAAGTGCCGCCATATTTGTGACGTCAGTCGCACCAGCCAACTGATTCTATTTTCGAACTTATGCAAGCTGATAGGAACAACGTGTTTGATCATTTAGCGAGGTTTCACTATCAAAGTGACGTCAAAGTTTGCAGTGAAATCGCAACATCTACAGTTCTTTCAGACATGTTGTAGTTATGATATTCATTCTTAAGTGGTGGGAAGAAAGGTGTTATCAGAGGTAGCATAACTCTGAACGCGCTATAGGTCGTGCCTCTACCTCGTGATCCTCTCATGTCGACATCTTCATGTAATACACGCCAATTACTTTGCCACTTCAATATTGAGTAAAGCAAATATAAATATTACGTCCTCATTTATCTATCCTTTTTTTTTCTTCTTTAATTTTGGCAACTTGACACAGATTTGCGTATATTGTGCCACAGACATTAAGGGTATGAATAATTTTTATGATTTATCAGCGTTTTACTATATTATCGTCATGTCTAAAGTCTAATCAAAGTCTAAGTAAAAGTCAAAGCAGTCAAGGAGTCAAGTCGGTCAATTCAGTAAAGTGGTAGACGCTTTACTGAAACTTTCAACGGAGTTTTAGAGGGAACACAAAAAAACACGTTTCTGGAAGTTGCAGCATTTGCCTACACTTGTGCACGATAACGAATATCTAATGGTTAAAATTCTACCTATATTATACATTAAAAACCCAGATAACACAATTTTAGGAAAATAATACAAAAACACAACAGCACTCTTTCACATTCCCGGCAAAACTCCGTTTATCTATCATTGTTCCCGTTTTTGAATTTCGAATGTCTTATTTTGACGTATAGTTTTTTTTTATTGCGAAGTTACGCACGGTCTTAGCACATAGCTTGGCGTCATTGCAGTATTGTAAGAAAATCTAATATTAAACTAGCTTTTTTCTTTTTGTGCCTCGTTCGAGTATCATGTTTTTTATGCAACGGCTGTAACTTGTAAACATAATTGCTTGCACCTGTTGCTCCGCTGCTTTTATTTATCATAATTCCTCTTTTATCAGGGCTCCGTACCCAAAGGGCAAAAACAGGACCCTATTACTAAGACTTCGATGTCTGTCCGTCTGTCTCCAGGCTGTAACTCAAGAACCGCTAAAGCTAGACTTCTGAAATTTTCACAGATTGTCGTGACATATCTGTTGCCGCTACAACAACAAATACTAAAAACAAAATAAATTAAATATTTAAGTGGAGCTCCGATACAACAAACGTGATTTTAGGGTTCCGTACCCAAAGAGTAAAAACGGAACCCTATTACTGAGACTTCGATGTCTGTCCGTCTGTCCAGACAGACGGACATTTTATTTTGCTATTTTTTGCTCGATATCAATAATGGAAACAAAAAACAAAATTTTTGCCTATTTTTTCTCTATAATCGTACGAAACCCTTCCTGCGCGGGTCCTACTCGCTTTTGGCCGATTTTTTATATAAATGCATATTTTTATACTGGTTATTTAGTAGGTACCTATTTCTGGATATTATAGATTCAATAATTTTCCTATCAAATATAACACCACAATAGAGTTTTGTAACGCTATAATAAAGTAATATGATTTTTAAATCCATCCAGTACTTTACTTACAAAACATAATTACAGCACTGCTAAAACCAGATAGATCGCGGAACCAATAAGCTCCTCTGTAAAAAACCAGGCATTACTAGTTTTAGCGGACTTTCATACAAAGTTTATGAACGTGTATGATCGAAAGTGATGCTAATTAGAAACGAGAGTGAAATGTTGTGTGAACTTCTACTAGTCAACGCCTCCGCAGCGTCACGTGTGTTGGTGCTACAAGTAGACAAGTATTCACCACATAATATAATCACAGGGCCCGATCTAGCTATTTCGGGCATTAATGGCAAAAATCATTCTTGCCCCAATCATTTTCTTTACATACAGAAAAACATAATATACGTCACGGGTTTTTTTTTTTGTTGGGAGATAATAGGGGGAATATTTAAGTAAAATACGTAAATCTTTCCATTATGTAACACGAGGGCCTAGACAAGTGGCAAGCGATTATCGTAATTCGTAAACGCCAACAAAATGTATGGGATTTGACATAAGCGCGTATTCGCTAGCGAAGCGATGACTTATGTCAAATCGCATACATTTTGTTGGCGTTTACGATAATCGCTTGCCACTTGTCTAGTAGGGCTGAAGTATGTTGGAAGGTAAAATTCTGGAAGAGATAAGAGATAGGAGTACGTCAATTCTGCCGCCCCTCATTTTTGCCCTGTATAATCGTCAACCGTTGAAGTATACTAGTATTCACAGTGTACCTACATGGGAGTAACAAAACAAAGTGGTAATACGGTGTATGTGTCCTTTGTGTTAAGTTAAGAAATAGTAGCGCTGAAAGAGTCACTTTTGACTTTTATGTTTTCCTGAGAAAAACTCCAATGTCATTCATGTCATTGCCCATAGAAATATAAAAGTGAACTCTATACATATAGGGGCACATCTTTATAGTTACCGTCAATAGTTGATCGTTTAAGAATATTTTACTTGGAATAGTTTACTAAATCGTTAGTGTAAAGTTTTTGACTATGTAAAAGACTTAAACGCGCGTAAGCTTATAAAATTTAAACTTTGTGTTTTTTACTCTACTCTAGCAGAATATGAAATAAAAAGGTATATATTTTAAAACGTCTTGATAGATAATCATGATTGCAATTATTTATAAACGAAAATGCCCTACACATATTATACTTTATCATCGCTTGAACTGGTCCATCATATTCTGTATTGGGTTATGCTGTAATCCACAATAATATTATAAATGTGAAAGTGTGTCTGTCTGTCTATTACCTCTTCACGCTCAAACTGCTGAACCTATTTTGCTGAAATTTGGTATAGAGATACTTTGAGACATAGGATACTTTTTATCCCGGATATTCCCGCGCGATAAACGAATTTTGGCGCAACGGAGTTGCGGGCGTCATGTCATCTAGTAAATAAATATTTCATAGGCCAACTTAGACAACGCGGTCGAACGCTTCTTTAATTAATCTCACTTTAGTATTAACTTTCGTCAAGTCGTCCCCAATCAATCGTTACAATTAGCACAATTTCACAAACATTTACAAGTGTAATTAGTTTGGTAATGTTGACGTTGTGTCATCGGTGGGCAGTGGCCGGTTCAAAGTTTAACTGCTCTTCAATCTCTATACCAATCCAACGTTAATGCAGTTTCGATCCGTTCCGAATCCTATCATACCACAAATAGTAGTAATTATAAACAGTAATAGTAACAAGTGATTTTAGAGTTTTCACCTATCCAGGTTTGCTATATCTTTCCGGGTTCAGATTTGTCCTTGTTTGAAGAGCAAAGGGCGAACATTAATAAATGTCTGGCTTTTTTACAGTCAGTGCTGTATTTTTGTTTTTATATCCTTTTTAGCTTAAAAGATTAATTTAAATTAAATTAAATTAAATCAATTTTATTTCGGGCATCAGAGGCCCATATAACAAATACCTTAAATCTAACATACATATTAATAATATAATAAATACCTTAAAACTAACATATATATTTTATATATACTTATAAACTAACACTGTCACTTGTTGCCGGCGACGTGACGATATGCCTAGGCTGCAATCTCCGAGATTTTAACCCGTAGTCCCAGTTTTCAAATATCTCATTAGCAACCCTTGACCTATCAGAATATTTTGTGGTTTCATTATACCGTGACTGGATCGAAATCTAGTCGCAGCTGTATCGTTAGACTTCAGAGTTTAGACTAAAACAGCAGAATCGGAGTAGTGTTATTTAATATTTTCTTGCAATGGTCGACGGCCAATAGCCGGGTGTTGCATTTATGAAGTTTTCGCAAACATCTTGGGTAACAAAATAATGCGGTTCTGTTGGCAAGGTTTAACAGCAACTTTGTTGTCGGAGGTAAAATCATAAATGCACTGACTGTTTTATATTTACTTTAATCTAATAATAACCTATTTCACTGTACTTCTTTAAATTGGATTTAAAGATATTTATAGTTACGAAAATTTAACTGAACGTTGAAGATGGCCGAGTCACAAAAAATAAACCTTTTTTGCTTTATCAGTTAAAAAGACAGGAACATGATAATATTGTCTTCGAAAATCAATGGTAATTAAATAAATTATTTCCAATACAAAAATATAAGATATAAGAAATATTTTGGAATTTAACAAAGAATTTTTATTCGCAAACACGCGAAATCATGTAGCCATAACTTTATCATAATGTATGTATTTAGTACGAGATTATTATAAAAATGTTTTGATTATTTACTAAAACGAGGTTTCGAGTTGCTTGGATTTTCCTTATAACATACTATCATCTAAGTAATTTGTGCCAAAATTATTATTAGTCAGATGTAGACCTAATATGTTATAATTAGACATCGGAATATATGCACTATCAAAGTGCAGAAATATCAAACATACATGTAAAAATACACGTAAATGGCCGAAATATACAGAAAATATATGAGTCTATCTAAACTAACCTAACCTAGCCATGATAATACCTTACCTAACATTCATAATATTATTTAACAAATGAAAAACCTATGGCATCCTTCATCACATACATATATATGTACTTAACAGAATGAGGCATGACTGAAGCCATAGGAAATGCCACCGTCGAATCATTTCCTCATTTTTTGCCACAGTATAAATTTAACACAGAAGAGTAACCTGTGTCCTTGAAATCAAAGTCACTTAAAATCCTATTTTTTTACTTATATTTTTCGTAATTGATCTAAAAAAATTTAAAACGGGGAATATGTAGTAAATGAAATTGTCTACCTATTGTCGTGTGTTTCAAATAAACGTAATTTGTAAATACTAGGGAGATGCTGAAAGTATGCTTCAATTTTAATAAATTGGTATTACTTTGGAAGCTAATATCATAAGTAAAATAAGCAAAAATAGAAATTTTAAAACGGGGAAAGGAATGTTGATATACTGAAGATTATTGCTGTATTTTTATTATAACTTTGTAGCGTTCAAATTATGAGTTTATAAGGCTCTAAATACGGTAAATTACGGAATCTCCGTAGGAGAAGGGCCTTAAGGGTGAGTACGAGTTCCTGTAGACATAAACAAAATCGTCACATTACTGTATATCAAATGTGAAATATTTGAGCTGTAAAAAAATTCCACAACTTCCCATACATTTGACATTCGATATTGTCCGGTTTCTGATCTTATATAGATTCAGAGTTATACATTCACCAGCACTTTTGATTATGGAATATTAAACGTTAACCGTTAAACAACGTGGTTGAATACTGTCAAAAATATTCGGAAACAGCTAGGCAGTTAGCTTTGTACAGGAACTAATTTTTTTCTCATGTGCTGCATCGTTTTACTACCTCAAATTATCTCAAATCATGCTAATGTCCGTGTGCATTGAATTCTGGCGTTCATGATAGTCTACTGTATGTATTTATATTGTAGTTTTTGCTTCGTGTTGAACTATGAGCATTTATATTAATTCAATCATGGAAATAGCAATAATTTACAAGTTTCTAGTCATTATAGGTAGTAATGTAATCAGGATATGCATAAGTATCTTCTACAGGTAGCAAGGTTACAACTTACATTATTGAATGTAAAGTTTATTATTGATTTATGATATTATTGAAAATACGATAAAACTTACAGCTCTGTGTTACAATACGAAAAAAGGTAAGAGGCCTTATTGATTATTATTATAATTATTATTGACTAGAGATCTGCTCGGTCGAAACTCGAAATTAGACTATTAGAATATATAATTTTAAAATGTGTTTAATAGTGTGACAGTGTCTCACTTTATCAAATTTAAATTTCTCTGTAGACACATTTCCTAGAAATAATTAAGTACCCAACATTTTTGCTAGGCGCAATAATAAGAGTTGCATTAAAAACAACAATAATTATTGTTATTCAAACTTGCCTTGACCATTATAGCGTGACAAATACTACATTTAGGCTAATTTAGTGTCTGAATGGTATAATCTTTGAAATTGTCTTGAACAATGGTACTTTCTATTTGTGGAGGATCGGTGAGCTTCTGAGTTCAGTGACCGGTTATGATTCAGGCTTATAGATAGTGCATTCGAAGGTATGCATGTACGTTAAGGTAATAAAACAGGCAACTTAGACGAATTGCATTTGAGAATTTCGACACCAACAAAAATTTATAGGATTTGATGGGTAAGTTCCGTTTAACCCAGTATACTAACCAGTGCTCAAGACTTTATGTATCCTACGTCATATTTTACAAGTGTGCCACTGGGAAGGCAATTATGACGTATTTATAATGACACCCCAACAAAGTCATATACGTCAATGCCCAGCGGGGCTAAAATGGTCGCTTTGGAGAATCATATTATGAATCATAATATGAATCATTTTTTTAAAATCGCAAAATGGTCACTGCTTGCAATTCATGTCTAGTAATTCGTACTAATTTGACATTCATCTGTTTGACAGTTTTGACAATTCATTTGCTGAATTGATTGAGAGGAATTGCTAAATGTGACCATTTTAGCCCCGCTGGTGTATATTTCGGAATAAATAAAGAGTATGGCGTCGATTTTAGACGTCACGAGTGGCCAGTATTGGTACTGGGTCAAATCTCAGAACTTACTGTTAAGTTCTGCCATGGCTATCGATATTATCGAATGCAATCACATAGTAATTAAAACTTGTAATCTTTCCAGTATATATCTTCTATCTGTTTTAATTAAGTGCAAATATTGCTTCACAGTCAGGGAAAATATCTTCTGAAGATTTCGTACACCGCCGTTGCGTAAGCGTGTCCAAACTCCAAATAATGCTAGAGAATTTATTGCCAAGTATTAACGTCGAATATTTAAGTTATTGTTAATGTTGCCATAAATCTAATAGTATATGAAATTCTTAGGTCACGCTGTTTATATTTAAACTCGAACTCTGGACCGATTTTGATAAAAAAATGTGTGCGTATCAAGTAGGTGTGAGAATATGCTAACATCTTTTTTTATGCCCGATATAATATATGAAGATAAAATTTTAATTTGTCTTAGGGCCTGTTTCACCACTTCCTGATAAGTGCCAAATAGGCTATCCACCACTTAACTTGACAGATGAAGTATGGAGAATCTGTCAAAAAAGCTGTGAATAGCCTATTCGGCATTTTATCAGAAAGTGGTGAAACAGGCCCTTAGGGTCAGTATGCGAAACAATTCTTACAAGAGGCATTTACCATTTTGTTTTGCTTAGCAGCAACATCCAACTCGCGCTTTACTTCATGTCGTACCTGTGTGAATTGACCCTAATAAACGTACGTATTATGAGATAAACCATTTAATAAACAAGTAACGAAAATGGCTTAGGAGAACAGAAAATTGTTACAAGAAGTATATATGAAATAGAAAGCCCATTAAAATAAGCGTGAGAAAATGCATTTTAATGTTAGACAAAATACCGACGTGATAACAATAATGTAGAGACAAAATAAAGTTAAAATAAAAAAAATATACATCCACAGCCGAACATAGAGGTTCTATGTTCGGCTGTCGATGTATATATATATTTTTTTGAGTCGGTTGAAACAACGGCCTGCTCTACGGGAGTGCAGGCAATAGTGAAAACGTGAAACAGAAGCAGGCATACATATTCGACACACAGTAGAAATAAAGATGATGTATCTTCCTCTCCTACGCCGCGCCGGTATTTTACACTCCCACAGTCCTAAAATTTTTCTATTCGGTCACATGTTAACTTTTTTCAACCGTTCCAAAAAATTACAAAGCAGCAGTTTCAAGCAGTTGCATAGCTTTTATCACGGGCTTTGAGCGCGGCGACCGAATCAAGAAATTCCGTAACGAAAATAAACCTATCGCATCGTATAACGTCGTTTCTTTGACTTCGGCATGGTGTTTGTGTGCGTGCGACTAGACGTATGCGTATAGACTAGCTATTGCTTTACCGCGGCAGTCCCCGAGTGCCACACGTATTTTTTACTTCAATACGGTTGAGAAACATCAATATTGCTGTTCAGGTAGCCAAAAAAGGTCTTACTAACATGGAACGTATATCTGGTCAAGGTCGAGTCGGCAATTAAGATCAATTATAACAAAACCAACAGCTACCAGCTGCTTTCGAAAGTAAATAACAGGTATAGGTTTTTTATGAAGGCTATTGTACTTAGCTACGAATTCTTTGTTCAAATCGTTTCCTTGTTAATTATACCTTAAATAGAATGATAGAAAAAAACAAAAAGTTACTTTGATAAAAAATCCTCAAACTGAAAAGGAAATGCATACCAAAATGTTATGTAAATCTGTGCTTAATCTACGCAAATCAACTGAAATATGTGTTTGACACCTACTTTAGTGTCAATCGACAAAATTTGATGGCAAAAATAATTTTTAATCTTGTCATATAATTTTAAATACATTATATCATATTAATTCTTCGATCGCGGATTCTTGGAAATCTATTGTTCTCGCGGCCGTATGTGGCCGCTTGGGAGTATGAGAATCGCGAATCTTTTTTTCATACCCGTAAATAAATGGCAAAATTATGTTGCAGGGTCAATTACTACTTAGATTGGATACATTACTGCAATGTTTTCACGCTAGACGGCAACACCAGCATAGACAATAAACAAAAAGTTTTATTCGACATTTCTGTCAATATTCTGATATAACGTGTGCGACATGTCGGATTTTGGTCTATTTATTTACTGTATGTGCCAGTAGCGCCCTCTGATCCGACCTTTGCGTAATATTCCCTACTTTATAGAAATTTTGTTCTCTCCTAATTTGAGGATAAATTAAAAATCACCTTGTCAACACGTAATAAGCATACAAACGAAAGCTGTCATTTTCCTTGCAATTTGTTAGAGAGAGTATCGAAGCTTAAGGCTTTCCATTGATGATGTATTATGCGTCAGTTTAGCAATTAGCAGCAAATTAAAACTCAGATTTTAATCTTACTATACCCTACGAAGTAACTTTTTAATAATATGTATGTACTAGAACATAGAAGTTTTCACTAAAAACCACGTAAGCAGAGTCAAGGAAAGGAAGAAGTTGCTTCAACAATATACCTAAAGAAATATTAGAGATATCAGATAGCCTCAATGGTGGTATTTCCTAAAAGTTAAAGTCTAAAAATAATCGGCCAAGTGCGAGTTGGACTTGCGCACAAAGGGTTCCGTACCGTTATAAGTTGAAAGTTGGAAAAAAATTGTGTTTTTTGTATGGGAGCCCCCCTTAAATATTTATTTAATTTTAATTTTATTATTAATTATTAAAGTAAAAGTATAAATAAGGATTTCCTGAGTATTTCAAGTGCCTGCCTTTCGCTATTATTGATTACGAGCAAAAAAGGCCAAACAAATCACGTTTGTTGTATGGGAGCCCCCCTTAAATATTAATTTTACTTTGTTTTTACTATTTTTTGTAATAACGGCAACAAAAATACACAATATGTGAAAATTTGAGAAGTATAGCTATAGCGGTTCTTGAGATACAGCCTGGAGACAGACAGACAGACGGACAGACGGACAGACATCGAAGTCTCAGTAATAGGGTCCCGTTTTTACCCTTTGGGTACGGAACCCTAAAAATGAGTTTTTAGATGTTGTATAATATATTTATACCTTTAAATTAAGCTAACTTCGATAGCGATTCAGGTTTATGGCGCTGATACTAATGATAATGATCACACAGTTAAGCTCGATAGGAATTCAAAAGCTTCTCTCTAAGCTCGTTGAGTTTCTATCAAATATTTGACCTTCAGCTTATGACTGGCTTAATCCAGTCAAAAATGTCAAGTTGGCGGCATTTACATATTCGATAATTCTTTAAAGTTTAAGAAGAATTTTTAGTAACGGTTAAGCCGTTAGTGGCGTTAAACGGTTAAAGGCCGGCAACGCATCTGCAACTCTTCTGATGTTGCGAGTGTCCATGAGCGATGGTAGTTGCTTTTCATGGTGACCCGTTTTCACGTTTGTCCCTAATGTTATAAAAAAAATCTTGACTGAAGAGCTCTGAAATTGGGTTATGTATAATTTGGGACATTTTTAGTTAACGGAGCAGGGTACTTAGATATAATTATTTCAACAAAAAATTAAAACCGACTTCCAAGTGAAAACAATAACATTACTTATTTTTAAATGAACTAAAAAGTATTAAATAATTCTTACTCTTTAGTAGTGCCTCTTTCAGAATTTGCCTAAATCTCAACTATTTCTGTATACAATCTTTATAATTTTGAAGTTGGTACCAGCTCAGAATCGTGAATTCTATGACAAAATATTTTCAATTTTTGGGACTGGTACCGACTTCAAAATTATGAAGATTGTATACAGAAATAGTTGAGGTTTAGGCAAATTCTGAAACAGGCACTACTAAAGAGTAAGAATTATTTAATACTTTTTAGTTCAATTAAGAATAAGTAATGTTATTGTTTTCACTTGGAAGTCGGTTTTAATTTTTTGTTAAAAATAATAATTTCACTCTTTTTAGATATTTATAAGGCTTTCTGTAAAGACTAATTATTGTGTTCTGCTTAGTCATTAGTGACTTTGGATCCAGGATACACCTTCATAATATGAAAACTCATTATCCGAGTTCACTACCATTTCAGAATTTCTTAAAGAACTCCAATCATATACAACTGTATATGTTTAGAGTTTATCAAGCAATACTGAAAATGAATTAATGTTCAAACACCTATCTCTAAAGGCTCTAGAGTTCTGTTCTGTGACTTTCGTTCTATTATAGCACTTCCGCGTGGAAATCCATCAGCTCAACATAAAAAAATATGCTTAAACTACTTAAAACCACATTAATAGAACTATATTTGTCGCAATAAATAATGATGATGATGAATGTAATTTGCATAGTAGCATATGCTTTCAGTTCTTAAAACAGCGCCCCAACCCCCAAACTTGTATCTATAAGGAATCAGGAGTTCTCTTAGCATCTTCGGAACCATAGCATACCTTGGTGCAAAATCTTACTTTTTGGTAGCATATTCTTAGAATACTTCTCATAAAACTAAAATCGCCATATGTTTCCACATAAATTTTGAGTAGTTCCCTCGATTACTCACGGACCCCATCATCAGGTCACCACTTTTGTGAACAGTACTAAATTGGAGTGAAACCTAATACAACAAAACAAAAATTTTGAAAATCGGTTCTCAAACGGCGGAGTAATCGTTGAACATACAAAAAAAAAATGAACATGTACTTATACCTCCTCCTTTTTGGAAAACGGTTAAAATGCATTCGATTTTGACAGCACAGTTAGAATCAATCAATATCCACAGCCGAACACAGAACTCCTTTTTTATTAGAAGTCGGTTTAAAACATAAGGAATTTGAGATAACGAGGGGGTAGTAATAAGGCACTTGCGATACGTTACTCAATTTATTTTTAAATTCGCTGTCGAAATATATGAAAACAAGTTGACTAAGTACGTCACTGGTTTTGGCTTTCGGCACTCACACAGCAAACGAAAATGTAAAAATAGGAATATGCATCAAAATATTACACTTATCACTTCTTTGATACTTCAAATCTCAACGACCTTATAGATCTTTCATGCTCCATATTTTTAATAGATATCCAATAAAGAGGTTCTATATTCGATTTTTTTATCGATTACGGGACTTCCTCAGCTTGATTGACAGATCATTGGTATCGATACAGCCTTGCACGTGTCCCAAAGTCTGCACGCGCTTCCGGGACCGGATGTAGTAATATAAGGCACAACACGACACAACATAGAATAGTTGTAGCTCAGAAGGTTGCTTGGAGTAAAGTGCACTTTTTTCACTCTTACAAAATTGTGCTTTGAATTTTAAAACTGTACCCCGATTGTACTTCTTTAATACTGATTTGTTCTTTATTCGATGCAGTTTTAATAAAATGTCAAATGAAAACAATAATAACGTAACATCAAAAAAAACAATAAGGGTCAATATAAATTAGCGCAGAGTCGAAGCGCATCGAAGCGAAGTATCAAAACTGAACATAGCAAATCCAACCTTAACTCCAAAGCGTTAACGCACACATTACATCTGAGAATTTTAAAAGGCGCGCGCGCGTCGGGCGCTTTTGCGCGAATTCGCGCGCATGCTCCCGACCAACGCTGGTTGATCTCGCAGAAGTAATGTGTGCATTACGTTCTGGAGTTAAGGTTGAATTTTCTGTGTACAGTTTTTGGGAATTCGCTTCGCTGCGCTTCGACTCTGCTCTATTATAAATTGACCCTAAGTAAGTATAATTTTGTAATTAAATAAGAAATGGATCAAGCAAGAAATTTAATGGAATTTATGCAAGATTATTACAATAACCAGTAGATTTGGGTTATATGTGATTTTAACTTTTCTTGGTTCTATATCTAAGAATAAGAATAAGAACGTTTATTTGCAAAAACATGGTAGTGACAATAAGATGGTACAATGTGAAATAGCGCTCATGTTTTGTCGGATACATCTCGACGTGCAAATATTTTCAAAATAAAAGTTACATTTAATTTTGTTACTTCTCTACATATAATATTTAGTTTAAATACAATATTTTTAGTAAAAATAATAAATAATATCATTATTTAAATAGGCTTTGGTATCTCTAATGAAATGTTCTTGATTATGCGTAAAAATTCAATGCTTTGTTAGATATTTATTAGGATATTTTAAATCTATAATGCTGTATTTTTTGTACATTCTGTGCAATATGTTTCAATATTTTATGTTTTGCAAAATAACTTAAAAAAAATCGGCCAAGTGCGAGTTGTACTCGCGCACGAAGGGTTCCGTACCACTACAGAGCAAAAATAGGCTAAAAATTGAATTTTTTGCCCATACAAAAAATTCAATTTTTAGCCTATTTTTGCCCCCCTCAATTATTTAATTTATTTAAATTTTATAATTAATTAAGTACAAATACAATTAAGTATTTTGAGAACATTTCAATTGCCTATGTGTTGCCGTTATTAATTAAGAGCAAAAAAATAAAATCACGTTTGTTGTATGGGAGCCCCCCTAAAATATTTAATTTATTTGGTACACTACAAAAATTAAATATTTAGTATTTGTTGTTATAGCGGCAACACATATACACAATCTGTGAAAATTTCAGAAGTCTAGCTATAGCGGTTCTTGAGTTACAGCCTGGTGACAGACAGACGGACAGACATCGAAGTCTTAGTAATAGGGTCTCGTTTTTACCCTTTGGGTACGGAACCGTAAAAAATACAGTTCATCTTCTGTATATTCATATTTTATGGCCAATCACGCCAGTTACGTTCGCTAATAACTGTAATTGTATTGATACGGTCAATTAATCGGTTGGGTAACAGATTTTATATTATGCTAAAATCATAAAATTTTACGCCACTAGGTACTTTGTATTGCCGACATTCAAGTTTTTTAAGAAGTAAAACGACGTAAATTTTTCAATTTATTATCAAAATGTGACATTTATTTTCTTTATTATTAATAATAATGTATATTGACGTAATAACACTCAAAATATAATATAAGAAAAACAAAAAAAGTGAAAGAAGAGCATTAAAATGTCGTCAAAATACTGAATCGAAATCAATAATTATATAACAAAGTCGAAATGACGAACGAAACCAGTTGATATGGTAATGTGCAACTGTGTCAATTTAAGTGTCATGCAGCCACGTCTTATCGATTTAAATGAAACAATAAACATTTTATACGATGCTAAGTAAAAATACTATACTTTACCTAATATTTTTGCTTAGCACTTAGGTAATATCTCAAATTGAATAAAACGTTTTATTAAGTAATAAAAAATGTTTTATTCCAATTACCCCGGTATTGCTAGAGTCAATTTATTTTCTCACTTTTTGCCATCAGATTCTGGTAGACCTATAGGTACAGTAAATAGTGGTTGAGAAAATTATAAAATTATTAATACATAATATCCATAATCCATATTATTGTTTTGTTACACCGGAAATAACTAGTACTTAAAATACAGGCTAGGCCTAGTTTAAGGACTAGAAAATCAATCTTTACCTTATTTTTAAGTGTTCTTTAATGAAACATTTAACATCAATCAAACTGTAGTGTCATTGTCGCTAACAAAACAACGTCTTATGTACAAATTATTACAGTGTAAAGCTCAAACTACATTTTATTCCGTAATACAGAAATATGTTTATTTATTTTCTTTGTCATTTGTATAGTCTCGTACATATTCTTTGTTACGATCTAAACCTCCTTAAAAGTATTATTACATCTTCTATACTAATAAAATGCTTAACATTATATTATGTATATTAAATATACAATTTCCGACACGTCTTGTTCTTACTCAATGAAGTTGTATACATTATGTATGTTGCACTCGTGTCTTTCATAACTCCTACATACAAAAGGGCATTAAAAATTTATGCGTAATCGATTTAGATCGATTGTGCAGTATCGATACTTCACAATCGATTCGGATTACCTAATTACACTTGTCAATCCGAAATGTAAACGAGTGGTGAGATTAAGTGTGACAGAATGCGTCACGTAAAAAGCAGAGTGAAAAGTTTTCTATACAGTTAAATGATAAATTTAAGTGCAATAATTACATGTTAAATACTAATAATTCATTCTTTATTTGCACACACAAAAGAAAAGACATAAAAGCACATACAAGAGACAAAAAAACAAAACAAATAACAACAAAAAAAGTATAAAAATTACAAAATTGTGCAAAAAGGCGGTCTTACTGCTTTAAGCAGTTTCTTCCAGATAACCAATATAATCTAACATGGCATTTAACAATCAATCAATTCTGTCATGACAGAATTGGTGAATTGTATTTAAAAAATCGTATATGTGAAAGGTAAGTGTTTGAAATACTGTTACACGTGATAACATCGTTTTCGCTTGCTTTTACACTGGGGTGTATTAAAAAGCAACACAGTGGTAACGTCATACTATAATGATAGTAACAGAGCGGTAAGGGTAACAGAGTTGTTTTAACCGGTTTACTCGATCAGATCACGAGCGCAATCAATTTCAAATATGCACTAATCGGCCTTGCGCAGGAATGCCCGATCACCAGCTTTGTCTACTGTTATTCATAACTAATAGTAATATTTTCTTTGTTCTACATCCGCCTAACGGTCTGTCCACATCTCCACGTCACGACGTCGTCAACGTGGAACGGTGCGGTAACGTGGCACGGTACGTTGAAGTGACGTGAAAATTTACGTCAACGTAACGTGAAAATGCACGTCACGGTGTAGCAACATTTTAGATAGATAGATAAACACTTTATTGCTCACATATAAATGGGTATACAAACAAACTTAAAATACTTAAAAACTAATACATGTGGGCAAGGGCGGCCTTATCGCTATAAGCGATCTCTTCCAGGCAACCCTGCAAGACAGGAGAGTTCACAAATAAATAGATAGCAGGGTAATTATAAGTAAAAAATGGACTACTTCAAATATGTACATTGATGTAATTGTTTAGGTTTATGCTACGAATTAAGATGTATAAAATATTTTACTTATTATATACATAAAATAATTTAACCATACATAAAATAAAGTATATATATATTACTAATCATAAAACTATATTTAGCGTGTGACTTTATTCCGAAGATGGCCATGTAGTTTTGATTTAAATATGGCAAGTGACCTTGAGTCACGAATTTCACGTGGAAGATCATTCCACAAATGCGTAGCTCTCACAGCAAAGGAGTCTGCAATGTATCCGGACTTGGCAATTGGCACAACAAGCTTATTATTGTATGCTGATCTTAACGCACGGCTTTGTTCAGAACTACGAAGACAGAAGCAATCCTTAAGGTAAGAGGGAGTACGTGGGTCAAACAGGATATTGTATAGGAACACAAGGATATGTTCTTCCCTACGGAGCCTGATGGGCAGCCAATCAAGCAGCTGGCGGTACTCAGAGACATGGTCAAACTTGCGCAGGCCATATACGAACCTAATGCAGACGTTTTGCAACCTTTCAAGTTTATTAAGGTATTCCTCATTAAGATCTATAGCACAAACGTCTGCATAGTCTAAAATTGGTAGCAGTAATGACTGAGCAAGCTCGACTTTAGTCTTAACGGGCAGTAAATTCTTCCACCGGTTAAGTGACCCCACCGCAGCAAAGAGCTTACGACTAACCTGTGAAATGTTGTGAGACCACTTAAGGGCCGAGTCAAAATAAACACCCAAGTTCTTAACAACCCCACTGTAAGGCAATGTTACATTATCAAAAGATATGGTAGGCAAAGAATTGTAATCAGGCCGGTTAAGTTGCTTCCTCCGATAATTATAATTTGTGACTTGGTGGGATTGACAATTAGGCCATGAGATTTACTCCAATGAAGGATTGTTGCAAGATTTTTATCAATTGCTTCAATGGCAGACTTAAGATCATTATCAGGAGCGTGGGTGTAAATTTGGAGATCATCCGCATAAAGATGGAAGAAGCAGGATAGGAGGGGAGTGAGGAAATTAATGAATGTGGAAAAAAGGAGAGGAGACAAGATACCACCTTGAGGCACACCAGCAGACATACTGCAGAAACTAGATATCCGGTCATTGACCCTTATACATTGAGTCCTACCATAAAGATAGCTACGGAACCATTCAAGAACAGGATCAGAGAAGTGAAGCGCACCTAGCATTGCTATTAGTATGTCAAGGTCTACAGTATTAAAAGCATTGCTGAAGTCCAGCAGAGCTAGCACTGTAAGTTGCTGATTAGACATGGCCAGGCGCACGTCATCAGATACCTTAGTTAAAGCAGTAACCGTACTGTGCCCGGGTCTGAAACCAGATTGGAGAGGACTGAGCAGACCATTGTTATTAATAAAGGAGCTTAGTTGTTGATAAACAAGGCGCTCAAGGACTTTGGATAAGAAAGGAAGGATGGATATGGGCCGGAAGTGAGAAGGAGACGTAGGTGACTGAACTTTGGGTATAGGGATGACTGCAGCTTTTCGCCAACAGCTTGGAAATGTGCTAGAGCTTAAAGAAAAATTAAAAATGTGACCGAGGATAGGGAGTGTAACGGGGAGGGTAAGGGAAATCATTTTCCGGCTTATACCATCAACACCCTGAGCATTAGACTTGATGGATGCAATTATTTTCTCAATTTCAGGCAATGAAACAGCTTTAAATACGGAAGGAGATAACGGAGGATCAGGTGGAGGAGATGTCAAAAGGGCATTTATGGACTGCTGTTTAACGGAGGCTGGGATGGAACATGTAGTGGTAAAATGGTGATTGAGGGCATCGAGGTCAAGATTGGGAGAAGGGGAGGACTTTGGTTTACCAATTCCCAAGGAGTTAAGGAAAGACCACACCTTAGCAGGATCTCCATTGCTAACTGAAGAGTGTATGTGGTGACGCTGTGCATCCCTACACAATCTACTACATCTATTTCTCAGCTCTTTATACTTTTGATGGTTGAGTTCAGAAGGGCTGTTTCTAAATTTGACTTTGGCGGAGTTTCTTTTAGCCATAAGTCCCTTTATCTCATCAGTGAGCCACGGCGCAGGCAGGTGTTTTAGCCTAACAGGTCGTAAAGGTGCATGTAGATCAAATATTTGTAATAAAAGTGTATTGAGAATTTCCATCTTTTCGTCCACAGTAGAAGCATTATACACCGCCTCCCAGTTAATTTCCAAAAGGTCAACTTTGAACTTATCCGGGTCAATTGCGTTGTAGTTACGTTGCATGACTATGCGAGGTTTGGGCTTAGGGCAACGGATTTTATAGGAGAGGAAGATCAGGTCATGGTAGGAGAAGGCTTCGGCATTAAATTGCCCATGTGTACTAACGTGATTTAAGGAAGAGACTATAATCAGATCAAGCAAAGATGGGGCGCAGTTAGGAAAAAAGTGTGTAGGGTTAAGAGGAAGGATATTGAGGTTGACGGAATTTAGTAAGGAACGGAGTTTGGTGGCTCGGATCTTGTGTACATTGTCTTTGTTAACTAGACAGGTATTAAAGTCACCCATTATGATGGTGTGATCTACATTAGTGACATTTTTTTCTAACAGGACTTCAAACTTATGGAAGTAGTCAATATGTAGCGAAGGACAGTAAAAAACGCCCAGCAAAAGCTTAGTATGACCAAACAGCACCTCTATAAATAAATGTTCCGAGGATTCTGAGTAATCGGAGGAAGATTGATCAAGGATCTTGTAGGAAAGGTGATTTCTAAGGTAGATAGCTACTCCGCCACCGCCTTTGCCAGTTATATCATTCCTAATAAGGACAAAGTTAGGTAAGGAGTATGAGGTTGAAGGGAGACAAGGCTTAAGGAAAGATTCTGAGACAAGGATTGCATGGATATTCAGGTTTTTAGAAAAAGTACTTAGGAGGTCAGGATAGTGTGCTGGGATGCTTTGGGAGTTTATGAGAACTGCATTAAAATTCCGTGCAAATGGTGCGAACGCTGCCTCTACAGATACATCAAGAGACTTCGAGATGCTCTGAAAACTATCAACTGAGGAATGTGACGTTAAAGAACGAAAGCCATCATTATATAACATAAGACATCATTGGCAACCCACTGAGGTCACCATAATAAAAAGAAGGAGAAGAAGAATGATGACATTATTACTGTCAGGTTGTCAGATGACAACTGACAGGTGACAATAGGAACTTATACGGAGGTAAACAATAAACATTATTAATACGGAGGTAAACAATAAACAAACAAATTAAGTGAAATTGATAAAAAGTATAGATAGACCCACAAAATATAAAGTTACAAATTAAGTAAAACAATAGCCGATACAAGTATAATAATTATGTGGGTTGAACCGTGAACGAGACAAAATATGGTTGATATTACTAAACTACATTTTATGATGTTTGGTCTGCAGTTCCTGAAGCTCAGCCAATGTTTCGATTTTGTGCCTTGAGCCATCTGGATCTTTTACA
Organism: Cyaniris semiargus; assembly: GCA_905187585.1. NCBI lineage: Eukaryota > Metazoa > Arthropoda > Insecta > Lepidoptera > Lycaenidae > Cyaniris > Cyaniris semiargus. The sequence continues at coordinate 4,602,805 of LR994554.1, read as the reverse complement.
TGTATACAACCGTCTCGAGTCCAGCACGATGAGATACCATAGAAGTGGGTGTAGTCCATTGTGAAAGTAAAATTCAATATGTATGTTTTTAAAAATGAGAAAAACACTGCAGGCAAGTAGCACTATTTATGCATAAACAAACAACATATAATTAGCACAAAAATAAACACAACTATTATTTTTAAATTAAGTAAAATAGAGAGCTGTTTAAAATTGCTGTTCACTTTACAACTACCCGCCGATTACCTCTTATTTCATTTTACGTCTTTTTTTTTTTTCTCTTAAATCTCTCTCTCCGTCTTCTTTACAATAGCAGAAGCAGAATACGTATTGTGCGGTCCATATCTAGATAAGTAGTGAAGAATGTTTACAAGGCATAGTGACGTACAAGGTTGCTATATCATGACGTGCATTTTTACGTTACGTTGACGTAAATTTTCACGTCATGACAACGTACCGTGCCACGTTACCGCACCGTTCCACGATGACGACGTCGTAACGTGGACATGTGGACAGGCTCTTACTTTCAAGTAGTTCCTCTAGATTAGTCATTAATCATTATTAAAGTGTGCTCCTCGGAGCCGTGGGGCCTCTCAAAAACCTGGATAGAACTCTGCGAGCGATACATAAATTGTTTTTAGAAATATCATCAGACGCATGCATGGAGACAATTCATTCAAAGACATTTTTTTTTTCTTAAAAGAGTTCCTCCACCAAAAAAATTTAGATCCGCTACTCTAAATTATGCTATGTAAATCTTATTTTGTCAAGCAACAGAGTCAAGTCGCTTATCAACTGAATAGCTGACATTAAAACACAAACAAAGTGTCGAACGCAAATCTAATCCTCGATCAGTAGATAAAAACATTCTTCTATATTTTAGCCAATATTCTTTTAAGTATACAATTTACTACAGTATGATTTTGCAATAGGCATTAAAAAAAATAAGATTACATTTGACTTTACCATGTAGCTTTATCCTATATTATACTTACTAATATACTTACTGATACTATAAATGCGAAAGTGTGTCTGTCTGTCTGTTACCTCTTCAACGCCCAAACCGCTGAACCGATTTTGATGAAATTTGGTATGGAGATACTTTGAGTCCCGGGAAAGGACATAGGATACTTTTTATCCCGGAAAAATGTACGGTTCCCGCGCGATAAATGAGTTTTGGCGCAACAGAGTTGCGAGCATCATCTAGTTCGTAATAACTAAAACAAGATGAATCTCTAAACAAAAACTAAGCGTTGAGACAAGTACAAGCAAGAACCCAAAAACTCAAATAGAGTTCTTGCATGTGTGAATGGCTACAAGATATCATCCATTTATGTTCATCCAGCAGAATCGCAGGAACTTTAATAGCCGCCTGGGAACCTGGAATGCCTAGGTCTAATTATAACGTAGCCCTAGACCGGCGGGCTAGACTTAGGCACTAAAGTTTCTTGTTTGTAATTATAATTATAAGGAGTATAATGCTGATATACTTCGTGATGTTAAAATATTACGATTTGAATTTAACTTTTTTACTCCCTATAAAAGACATCAACGAGTTTGTTGTTCACTTAACATTCAAATTAAAAACTATATCTTTGTTTCTAACATTGTTTACACTCAGAAAACCTTTTCATAATCAAAACATTAATACATCATTTTATTACATTAATTAATAACGGGATCGAAGTAACAGTTAATTACAAGGCTCTGCAAAATGATGGTAATTGGCAAAATCCCGCAAAATGCACAATTAAGTGAAACCGAATTGCGAATTCGGTCCCACGCGTCAGGTCAATGAACCGCTGGTCACTGACCACGGCTGATCACAGCCACCGTTACACCACCAAAATGGTGCACAGGATACTAAATGTTGACAGTACCATCGCCACAGATGAAGGTAAAAAAACAGCATAGATGTAGTAAATACTACATTTATGCTGTTTTTTTACCTTATACTTTAAATTATGAATGCGCTGTCTCCTCCTAAAGTATCTCCATACCAAAATTAATCTAAATCGGTTCAACCGTGTTTAAGCGTGAAGAAGTAACACATAAACAGATAACTACTTTCGCATGTCAGCCTATACCACTGCCACTATAATTTAAAAAAAAAACTTGAGAAGTTTTTGCGCAAGAGAAACAAAATTTTCTCTTTACAAACTTCAAGAAATAAGGGCCTCCCCTACGGAGATTCCGTAATTTACCGTATTTAGAGCCTTATAAACTCATAATTTGAAAGCTACAAAGTTATAATAAAATTACAGCGATAATCTTCAGTATATTAACATTCCTTTCCCCGTTTAAAATTTTCTATTTTTGTTTATTATGCTCATGATATTAGCTTCCAAAGTAATACCAATTTATTAAAATTGAAGCATACTTTCAGCATCTCCCTAGTATTTACAAATTACGTTTATTTGATACACACGACAATAGATAGACAATTTTATTAACTACATATTCCCCGTTTTAATTTTTTTTTTTGATCAATTTTGAATTAAGATAAGTAAAAAAAATAGGATTTTTGTGCGATCCCGGCAACGCGTCAAATGTATGGTCAAGGTAATTTGCTCGGGGGATGGCCTTAAATGAATATATTATCTACTTAAGCCCACTTGAACATAATTTCTCCAAAGCTTTTCAGGGTCACATAACTTCAAGCTATGCCGAAGGTTGCCTAGGGCGGAGGTTGGTTGCCCAACACCTGTAGGTGCCTTTTATGATTCATTAATACTTGGCTGTAGGATTATACATAATTAGAATTGATTGTAGGTTAGGGTTACGATTTACTTAATGTAGATGCGCTAATGTACGATTCAATTAATACAGAGGCTTGAGGCTGTTTGGGTTATTTTTTTAATTTGGTTTAGGAACTATTTGGCTCTTTATCAAGGTTTATGTAGAAGCAAGATATTATGACAGGATTTAGTTTAGTAACTAAAAGCGCTATTTAATGTATTGTTCTTTATATTTTTATATAACACGTACTTTAAACTAAAGATTCCGCCTTAGTATGATGATAATACAAATATTATATTGATATACGTAGATAAATGTAACGCGAACGTTACAAAAAATAAAATGTCACAGAAGCCATAATATTCCAATGTTGCCATAAGTAATTTTCTATGATATCCTTTACCGTAGTCTGTAGTAGTTCTGTATCCAAACTAAATTTTATTCAGTGGTTCAAGTCAAGTCAAGTCAAGGTCAAGCAAAATATAAAATAGTGAATTATGCACATAAAAATGTAAAACAAACGTCTTGTTTTTATTAATTCCAAAAATGAACGTATCAACAAAATATTAGTCACAATGTAATGACTAAGACTATATCATTTTAGAACAATGATGAAAGCCTGAAGACTGTAAGGGCGGAGACGTGACTCATCTCATACTCTCGCAGCAGTACAGCCTTCACACATGCCTCGAATGTTTGCATATATATATAGTGAATACCTGAGATGGAAAATAAAATAAAAGTTATTATTTCCCAAGTAAAAGTTATAATAGAGTCGCATCTGTGTATGTGTTTTTTTTTATGAAATAAGGGGGCAAACGAGCAAACGGGTCACCTGATGGAAAGCAACTTCCGTCGCCCATGGACACTCGCAGCATCAGAAGAGCTGCAGATGCGTTGCCGGCCTTTTAAGAGGGAATAGGGTAATAGGGGAGGGTAGGGATGGGAAGAGAAGGGAATAGGGGAGGGAAGGGAAGGGAATAGGGTAGGGGATTGGGCCACCGGTAAACTCACTCACTCGGCGAAACACAGCGCAAGCGCTGTTTCACACCGGTTTTCTGTGAGAACGTGGTGTTTCTCCGGTCGAGCAGGCCCATTCGTGCCGAAGCATGGCTCTCCCACGTATAACTGTGTGTTTGGTTGTGTAAAAAGTCTCTTAAACTTCTTGGCTGGCTTTTTTGAAATTGGTAGAAATATAGACAAACGGAAACTATAAACGTTGTTAAATGTAATGTGCTAGCGGAATTCTAAAAAAAACTAGCGTTTTCATGCGGTATTGCCCGCGATAAATAGTATTTTTGGCATTTAAGATTTCATCATCTATTTATCCCGCTTAGGTGGTATATTGTTATTTAAACTTTAAAGATCCTACCGCTCTTAGTGGTAAATTAATATTTAAATATCATTCCTTAGTAAATTGCTTGAAACAGCAGAACACGTGTGCGGAATTTCAGTTTCTAACTCAGAGTTTTGGCTGTGTTCAATACACCATCAGTATTTACAAATAGATAAAATATATTTTCTAAGATCATAAAGTTGTGTCAATACCGTTTGTAGTTGTTACAAGAGCAGAACTGGTATTATGCCACGTAGACTCAGGCAATAAGTTGTTTAGTCATGCGAGTGCGTGTTGTAAGCCATGATCGGAATTACCTAATATTGGTCACTCTGAATGCCTGATTTTAAGGCTCTTTCATGCTAATGTGAACCTTACGACCTTGACTAAACGATCACCGAATAACAATTAGGATTATTGATGACGGTTACATTCAATTTCTGTATTGTTGTTCGATTTAAATGATGGAGATAAAGAATCTTTAATAATAAAAACCTTTTACCTACGAATTTCAAAATATTTTTAACTACATGAAATGATGTTATCTGCGATTTCATACGCGAAATGAAATACCGTAACCATACATTTTTCCGCAGTTAAAAGTAGCCCCTGTCTACCCTGTGCGTTATTCTATAATAATGCAAAATTTTATCAATAACCATCCTCTAGGTTCGGTGCCTATTTTCTGAGTTACTGTGTTAACTGTTTTTTTTTTTTCTTTTTTAAGACAATTCTGGACTTGTTAGTTAAGATGAATATTACCTACTTACTTAGAGGTATAAATATATATTATAAAGTACGTAAAAGCCAGAGGAAAATACCCATTTTGAGTCACATACCTACTCCAATTAATAACAATTCAATGTCATTTAAATATTTGAATTTAAAAGGCGATTGTTGGTTAAGGGAAAAACCACAGTACTCACCTTAAAAACCTTAAGATTTTCCAGATAATGATTAAGTCTGAACACGTTTTGATGTAACGTTTAACCATGGATCAACCTTTATCGACGTAATTGTACTTCCCATTTATACGCATGTTGAGTTTTTGATCAAACTTATAAGGGTATCGGAAGCACAATAGCAAAACTATAGAATGTAGTATACTTATTCACAATTTTAAGTATTTTTTTATAAACATTTTTGTGAGATTTATGATTTATCATAAGTCTTAAGTTATATTATAGTTATAATAATAGTAACATCAACTAGTAATAATTATTAATTTTAGTAATAACTAAATCATACGATATAATATTGCTTACATGTAGAGGTATCCTACCTTTCTCGGCAATCCTCCGACAAAGAAATGATATCACCATGCTATTTGCATCCTGTTTAATGCACACAAAGCTTTTAGATCTTTGTGAAAACACAAGCAAAGAAACATGTCATAAAATTCACACTTATCAATGTGCGAACTTTTAAATATTGTGATCACCAAACATAAAAAATATTTTGTTGTACCCAGGGGCCGTACCACGAAACTGTTTTGAGACTCAAACAATTGAACGAGAATGCCACGTCCTGCTCTAACAATGTCATTTCACGTTTGTTAGAGTAGGACGCGGCATTTTCGTTCGATTGTTTGAGTCTCAAAACAGATTCGTGGTACGGCCCCAGTGTCGCTCTTACGGCGACGCGACGGTTTCAAAGGTACTATCAGAGAAATTAATTCGGCGAATTCAAAAGGCGAAACTACGTTACTTGGTTGCGTTGAGTTGATATAACTCGACCAAATAACATAGGTCCGCATATTATTATGAATCAATTTTTCTGATAGTACCTCTCAAACTGAAATCAGCAATTTCAGCTTTTCGATCATGCCAAAGAATTGACGTACATACATAGTAGGTGTCTAAAACAGTACCTACAAACAGACCATAGAGAAATTATACAACAGACTAAAATCGTAACTATTGTAATGTAATTTTGAAACTTTCTGAACACGTTTACAGACTGACAGTCAATTATACATTTTATTGCAGTACAATATTATTAGGGCTATCAAAATCAATTTCTCCAGTACACTTAAGCACTAGATCTAGCCGACAATTTGGTGTTTTCAATCAGGTAGGTAATGATCAATGAGCTTCGGAACAATCTCATGTGCTACGTGGTATTTCACTTTCACGAGTGTGAATGGTGTAAGGCATACGATATAGCGGGTAAACTGAAAGAAGACAGCGTAATATTTAAACGCATGTTGTGTCGCCTTGGAACTTACAGACGATGTCTACAAATTGCAAGTAGTCTAGTTCTATGTAGGTGCGAAGCTTTTGGACGTAATTTATGGAGGTTTAATGCCCGTTTTCACCAACCGCCCTTAACGCTAAGTATATCCTCTAGCGGCCTTTTAGGGTCATGTACAAATACAAATAGTTTATTGACCATAATGTTTACAAGGGGTTATTACAATTAACAGTCCCCCAAACTAGGCAAGGCCTGTCCTATGGGGGAGTTTAAAGGAGTACAGGTATAAGTATTGCGGCTAATAACAACAGAAAATAACAAAAACAAAAACAATTTACATAAAGAAAACAAATTAAATAACCTCACAAATAACAAAACATTATTTTTTTAAAAACTAAAATAATATGCGTTTTTAATGTATTTCTTAAAACAGCCACGTTTTTGAAAGCCCTTATGTTTTACCAATATTCTTAGTGTTTAAGGACGTAGCTGTCACATTTAAAACAATAATTATATTATCTTGAAAGATAGGTACACTTAATGGCCGCTAGAGACCCTTAGGGTTAGGAGGTGGTTAGTGGAAACGGGCATAAGACTTCAACTTGTGCCTTATATGTATACTTATTTACGCGTTTCTGTCAAAAAATAAAAACGGGTACTTTCTGGACAAAATGATAGATTGGCAGATAGTATTTTTCAAAATATTACTTCAGTAGAATATTGAGCTTAGCTAAGTGCATTCAGACTTTTGTATATTTTAAATTTCTTTTAATACCTTTAAGTAACTGCCCACTAGAAGAGTTCCTTATTAAATATTAAATTTCTACTTTACTGATGGTAATGATGCAAGCAATTGAAAAATGAAAAGTATAGCTCGAAAATATAAAATCGCTGGACTTCTGTGACTTGTGACCGCAATATTGATGTATCACAGTGATTTAACAGTCCCGTTGCTAACGGCCTTCGGTTACGGCATAGGTGAAAATATGTGGAGATTATTGCAGTGGAGAGCAACATCAAAACATACACAAATGTTCCATACTGATCTCGTTAATATTTTGTTTTATACATACTAAATGTTCCCCGCAACTCCATTTCACGGAAACGTATATTTTGTCGCATTTAAATGATTCTATATTCTTTTCCGGGCTTTTAAATATCTCCATACCAAATTTAATCAGGGGCCGTACCACGAAACCGTTTTAAGACTCAAACAATCGTACAATTGCCGCGTCCCACTCTAACAAACGTGAAATGACGTCGTTAGAGTAGGACGAGGCATTTTCATCCGATTGTTTGAGTCTCAAAACAATTTCGTAGTAGGCCTACTGAAGCAGTCCAAAGGTTTTGACTTGAAAAGGTTACACATAGACACACTTTTGCATTTATAATAGACTAGATGACGCACGCAACTCCGTTGCCTAAAATTCCTTTATCGCGCAGGAACTGGTCTTCTGGGATTACAGTATTCTATTTTCTTTTTCGGGACTCAAAGTATCTCTATACCAAATCAGCAAAATCGGTTCAGCGGTTTGGTCGTGAAAAGGTAACAGACAGACAGACAGACAGACAGACACACTTTCGCATTTATAATATTAAGTATGGAGTAGTATGGAAGTATGGACAAGATTCGTTTTTTGTGAGGAACCCTATATTTTTCCGGGATAAAAAATGTCCTATGTCCTTTTCCGGGACTCAAAGTATCTCCATACCAAATCAGCTAAATCGGTTCAACGGTTTGGGCGTGAAAAGGTAACACACAGACAGACACACTTTCAAAATAATATTAGTATGGATTACTGTCATTTTGATTTTTATTACATCACACTAGAGATAATCTCAAGGAACCAGAGTGGATTTCAATAGACTACTAATTTGGCAGGCTATTACTGAAACATTGCAATAATGCTAACGTTGATTACAATCGAATTGCTAAACGTTGTTTATACGGCAATATATCTTAGCGATAATCTAAAAGTTAGTTCATTAATACAAATTAGTTTTTTGGCCTTGTGTGTATTTATTTTGAGGAAGAAAAAAAACAACTCCCTAAGGCCTAAGGTAAGGCTCATAAGTGCACGTTTTTCTAGGAAAAAGACCTATCTTCTCCCTAGGAAAATGGGCATATTTTATGAGTTATTTATATTATTTTTTGTATTTAAACTCTGAATGAAACTCGCTAAAGATACATACATGACACGAAAAAAAAATCATCTGTTCCATACTAAAGCTCTTGAGCGCCTTATTAGTTGTATGCAACGACAGTTTTTTAAATTAAGAAATTATAGGTCTACCAGAATCTGATGGCAATTTTTGACAGCAGATTTTCATAAAATATCCTTGATCATTGGATAAATTTTTATATTTGCATGTTTAACACACAGAATCAGCCGCTATAAGAAAAAAAAATGATCAAAATGTTTTATTCCAATTACCCCGGTATTGCTAGAGTCAATTTATTTTCTCACTTTTTGCCATCAGATTCTGGTAGACCTATACCTGCCATAAAGAACTACTTAGCTTATAGGTTCTAAATTCAACAGCAAAGTTTATAAAATAGAACGAATAGAACTAGATAGGTTCTATTATAACCTAGGTAGTTAGGTTAATAGGCTTCTAGGTAGAAGTTTATGTTATATTTTATTATCTAATGATGGTCAGGTATTTTAATATACATACATGTAGTTATTGTAATTTACAATATGACAGCGATGTTTGTATTGCGTGATTATACTCATAACTCCATAATATTGAATACAGGTTGTTCTTTATCATTTTACATTTAATTCTTATAATTGTTCATTTTAAACATCAATTCTTATTATGCTTTTTATGATCAATTCTCTATACTAAAACATTATAAATGTTAAAGCGTATTTGCCCGTGCCCTTTATCTGTATCCACCTCATACTTAAGCCGAATTGATTTTAAAAATATTTGACATGAAGATACTCTGAGTAGGGAAAGACATAGAATGCGTTAAAGTAGGTGTTAAGTATAAAAAAAAAATAAACAAAATGTAGGGCAATATGTAGTAACATTTATTATGGACAAAAATTTAAAAATCTATTATACTCCATCTAAATATTAGTGTAGCCAAATTAAGTCACCTACAAGTTGCCATAAACAAAATCAATTAGAAACACGCTGTAGCCTGTAAGTGATCGAAAACAATAACCGTTTACAAAACATGTAATTGTTTGTCTGTTCATCACTGACCACGGTCGCTTGCGTGTTAAAATGAATAATGACTGGAGGTGGGAATCTGCTTCACTACGCGAGGTACAAGAAGAGAGCACCATGTATAAGGTCGTGGCACTCCAACAGGTACTATACACAATCTGTGTTACTGGACTCGTATGGAGAGTGGGGTAAATGGAATCACCAAAGGCGAAGGTAAATTTGTTAACCCACCTTTGCTCTTTTTGTCTCTCCTATATGTATACTGGGTGTAACAAAGCAAAGTGATTTGTATGTGTCCCTTGTATAGAGTTTACTGTAAAAGAAGCAGTACTGAAAGAGATTTTTTTAGTTTTGTATAAGCAAATTCATGATGCTGTGGCACATTATCCAGACAAATCACAAAAAAATTACTCTTTCAGCGCTGCTAATTTCACAGTAAACTCTATGTAAGGGACACATACACACCCTTAAGTATAATCATTTTGTAATGTTACAAGTTACAACCTGTATAAAATATAATAGCCCTGAATATCAGGGCTTTTTCCGATCTATATAAATGGATAAACGCTCAATATGCCCGGGCAATTACGCATCTAACTTTAAACTCTCGAGGTAATTTTACCTAATCTAATTTCTCAATCTTGCGCTACAATTATATATTTCAGCTTCTTTATCACAATAATGTATTCTTAGATTTTATTTATTTCCTTACAAGACTATTATTTATTTCCATGTAGAGTATCAGGAAATAAACCAGCTCTTACCCTTTCAATTCGAGTCTTGCATCACCTGTCACAGCCTCAACGAAGGTTGTATGCATCAGATTGCTTAGCCTTTGTATTGAGTTCCATACAAACTTTGTACTCGTACCCATTTATCTATGTCGAAAGTATTTCCTTTAAAACTATCCTACTTTTCATAGCTTTGTTTTGTTGTTTTTTTAAACCTATTTTAGTAGGACACATGAATTCGAATTTATGTTTCTAGATTATAGCTTCAAATCTGAAGTGTAAAAAACAAAATTATTTAAATTTGGAATTAACCTGGCTGGGTTTATACTGGTTTATAATGGTTTATACGCGCCAAAATTATCTTTTGTATGAAAATTCGCTGCACTAAAATAAGAACTCTGCGTTAATACCATTGACATAAGAAACTGTTAATACGATAAAGTTGTAAATCGAATACCCGAGTCTCGATTTTTTTAACAGGCCAAACGATTTTTTGATGCCAATACTACGCACTCGTTTTTATAATGCGAGCAGCTCTTTAACATTGTATCGGATGTATCTATGTATTTACCTACTTCATATTATATTTCTGTGGTCGCCACTAAAACCGCTTTCCAGCCCTTGACCGTAAAGACAAAACAGACAATATGCCGTATGCGGTGATTGTTAACATTAATATATAATCAATACACATTGCTCGCTCTTATTGAATAACAAGTTAGGAATTTAATGCTAATGCCTAGTAACAATGATGTTTGTTAGACTGTAAGCACTTTTAAACAAAGACTAAATTGATACATAAAAATTTATTTATTTTTTATTTATTTCAGAGGCACATCTACAACATAAACACAATCAGTACAATCAGTTACATTACTCAGACTAGGGTTATGCGCTTATGTCAATTACAGATATGCACAACATTATTAATACATTTCAATATAACATAGTCAGTACAATAATATTCTATAAAAATCAAAATCAACTAAGTAATTAATTCATAAAAATAAAATGTTTTTGTTTAAGTATGTAAAATTGAAGTAATTAATAATATAATATAAAACTTAACTACTAGAATGCCATTTTATAAAATAATTCATCTAAATATTAAAATTAAAAATATCTAAAATGTCCCTATAATATCAGCTATAAAATTAACTAAAAATATACAAAATGATTAAAATATGTCAGTAAATAATAGGTTAAAAAAAAACAATAAATCACAGACTAGAACCACAATTAATTACATAATGTCATAAAATATCACAAATTATTATTATTTATACAGTCTTTGGTTACTTTAAGTATTTTCCTTTTAAAAGACGCACGTTGGTCATGAAATATGTCTAGATCCAAAATCCTGTGCCATTTATTATAGGTAAAAAAAAACTTAAAAATACCTTACTTTAGTTAAAGACCGGATGTTGTCTGTTGATGAACCAAATTAAATGAAGAGTTTGGTAATACTTTGGGTCCCAGGAAACGTCCGAGAAGAAATGTGCGGTACCCGCGCAGTGATATTGCGGGTTACATATTCTAGTACATATTGTGTTATGTAAAGTAATTGAACTCAAACTCAAACTCAATTTTTTTTTTATTCAGAATAAATTTTTGCAAATATTTTCTGAAAGTCTACATGATGCCTATCACCGGTTCGGGAACTAACCCGGCGAGAAGAACCGGCATAAGTAACTCGCACGGGGCCCACTTTATTTACCAAAAAAAGTGAGAAAAAAATTAATCTTTTAAAATAAAGTTTACAATGCTGTAACTTAAACAACAACAACGTCAACATACATACATAATTATTGTAAGTCATAAAATAATGTAGAAGTAGCCTTGCAAGCAGCCATCCTACTCCCAAGATGTGCCATCGTTTATGAAATCATTGACCTTATAATAGGCTTTGGCACACAAACGCTCTTTGACTACTTTTTTAAATTTATTAATGGAGAGATTTTGAACGTTTTTTGGGATTTTATTGTAAAGGCGTATACATTGACCTTTAAAAGATTTACTAACTTTACTAAGTCTGATCACCGGTATTTCTAGTTTGTACTTATTTCTAGTGTTTCTTCCGTGACTGTCACTTTTGGTTGTAAATTTACTAAGATTCTTTCTAACATATAATACATTATCCAAAATGTATTGAGAAGCAACAGTTAGAATACCAATTTCTTTAAACTTTTCTCTCAGAGATTCAAAAGCTGACATTTTATAAATTGAACGTATAGCTCGCTTCTGCAGCACAAAAATCGTATTAATGTCGGCAGCGTTTCCCCATAAGAGGATGCCATACGACATTCTACTATGAAAATAACTGAAATAAGCTAGTCTTGCTGTGTCTTCGTCTGCAGAACTGAGCCTATCTGTAAGATTAGCAATATGAGGACCCCACTGTAGTTTACTATCTAGTGTAATGCCTAAGAATACAGTGGTGTCCACCAAATCCATCTTCTCATCATCAGTATATTGGTTTTAACTTGCCTAACGTTGGGCAAAGTAAATTTTACACATTTAGTTTTTTTAGAATTTAGAAGTAAATTATTAACGTTAAACCAATGTACTATTTTTGAGAGAGCACTATTTACCTCGTCGTAATTTGATTGTTGTCGCTTCACTTTAAAAATAAGTGAAGTGTCATCAGCAAAAAGTACTATCTCATTATCATTATCCTTAACAGAATAAAGTAAGTCGTTTATGTAGATGAGAAAAAGAAATGGACCTAAAAGGGATCCCTGTGGGACGCCTAATTCTATTTTGGTCCCATTCGACCTTTTACTATTAATGTCAACCCTTTGAGTTCTATTTTTGAGGTAAGATGTCAAAAGGTTGAGTGCTGAGTCCCTAATGCCATAGTGGTGCAATTTCCTGAATGTAGCATGCTCAATGTAGCATGCTCAACACAGTCAAAAAACTTGGAGAGGTCGCAAAAAACCCCTAGAGCATCCTGCGAGTCCTCCCATGCTTCAAATATACTATAAAGAAGACCTATACCAGCATCCGTTCTGGATCGACCCTTAGTAAAACCATATTGATTATTGTGTAATAAATTATTTAAGTTAAAATGTAATAGTAACTGATTTAAAATTATTTTTTCAAATATTTTACTTAGAGTCGGTAGAATCGATATAGGCCTATAATTTGTGGGATCAGATTTAAGTCCCGCTTTAAATAAAGGTACAACCTTACTGTGCTTCATTAAGTCAGGAAAAATACCACTCCTTATGCAGTCATTAAAAATCATTGATAGATGAGGAGCTATGATGTCAATTATCGATTTGATAATTTTAGTAGACATGCCCCAGAGATCAGTAGTATCTTTAATATTTATTAATTTAAAAGTATCAATGATATCTTTGGGGACAATCTCTCTAAACCTAAAATTGACATTACATTCCTTTACATTGTCTCTGAGTAGTTTTTCAGCAGCTGCAGGTGAGGAGTTTAAATTTTTCGTTGTTGAGACCGGAATTTCAGCAAATAATTTTTCGAAGACCGTCGCAACCTCATGATCATTGGTAATCTTTTTATTTTCAAAATAAATTTCAAAATCAGTGCTACGACAGGTGACATTTCCAGTCTCACCAGCTATTACTTTCCAAGCCGTTTTAATTTTATTTTTCGAATTTTTTATTTTATTCCTAATGTGAATAGCCTTAGCGGCTTTGCAAACTTTTTTAAAAATCTTTGAATAATTTTTTACATATGTTTTGAATTTATCACTAGTATTCATGCATTTTTCATCATACAATTCATATAATCTTTGCCTGCTTATTTTAATTCCTGTAGTTGCCCATACTGTAAAATTATTATTTTTATGACTGTTTCTAACCGTCCTAGGAGTAAATACAGTATTAAATTGAGTTCTTATCATCTTAAACAATTTGTTAAATGCTTCATCTGAACTATTTGACTCATCCAATAATAATTGAATACTTGAACTTAAGTTATTTCTAAACTTCTCAATACGTTTTGTATTCACAGGAACAAACACACGCTTTTCCTCTAGGTAACTATCGCAATGTATATTAAATGAGGCTAGTTGCCCACAGTGATCAGAGCTAAGCTTATTTATTATTTCTTTTTTACATGGAGTAAAATTTGTAAAAATATTATCAATACAAGTTGCCGTTGTGTCACAGATTCTTGTTGGCTCATAAAACAAGTAATTAAGTTTATATGATTTAAATAGAGATGTGAATCTAACAGTAGTAGAGTTTAAGTCAAATAAATTAATATCAAAGTCACCACAAACGATAACTTTTTTGTTAGATGCACATATCTTTGATAATATTTGTTCCATGCTTTGTTCAAAGGAGTCATATAACCCTGATGGTGGCCTGTATACGCTTACAATAATTAGTTGACTTAACTCTATGCAGGCTACTTCTATTATCCGTTCAGAAGAGAGGTTCACAATGTCTTTACGTTCTTTGAATTTTAAATTTTTTCTAATTAATATAAGTGATTCGCCTCTAATGGCATTCTCTCTGCTGAACGAGCTAGCCACCTGGTGATCATTGAGATTGAAAATGAGTTCATGTTTTCTAAACCAGTGTTCTGAAATACAAATAATATCAATTTCAAATTGTTTTTTTTTTATGAAATAAGGGGGCAAACGAGCAAACGGGTCACCTGATGGAAAGCAACTTCCGTCGCCCATGGACACTCGCAGCATCAGAAGAGCTGCAAGTGCGTTGCCGGCCTTTTAAGAGGGAATAGGGTAGGGTAGGGTAGGGATGGGAAGGGAAGGGAATAGGGGAGGGTAGGGAAGGGAATAGGGTAGGGGATTGGGCCTCCGGTAAACTCACTCACTCGGCGAAACACAGCGCAAGCGCTGTTTCACGCCGGTTTTCTGTGAGAACGTGGTATTTCTCCGGTCGAGCCGGCCCATTCGTGACGAAGCATGGCTCTCCCACGTTTAAAATTTTTTTAGAAACAACTCAGTTTCAAGCTCTTTACCTACCATTCCTTGAAAATTCTGATGCACCAAGCTTATAACATTCTTCCTATTTATATTGGAGTAAGTTTTGGTAGGATTTTTCACAATTAAGCTATTAGTGCAAGAGACATCCTCCATTGTCTTATGGTCTAATTTAAATAATTAATTGGAACATATTCCAATTCGTTACTATAACTAGAACACTGCTCAATAGAAGCAGTAGTCAAAGAAGCCAAATTCTTGGCTTTCAAAGAAAATAAAAAACCTGATAGCATCTTTGCTATATGTCTCTTACAGTAATGAGATAAGTAATACTTATCTATACTTATATCATTAATAAATTTATTATCTAAATTATTTATATCGACAACCTGACATTTTGGTTGTGTGTCGGTTAGAACTATATAATTGTTGTTGACAGCACTATACAATATGCTATTCAACCTAAATCTAATTTGATTTTCATAAGCACAGCTTTTTGGCAACATTTTTATATAGGGTAAGTGAATAATATAATGTTTGTTACATTTATAATATTATATAAACATTCTAAAAGATCAGTCATCTGTTTCTTATTTACTTTACCCCTTCTCCCGACTAGAATTATTATAGTGGTGATATATGTAGTGTTATAGTGGTGGTAGTTGGTTGCGAAGGTAAACTTATTGAGTTAGTTTTGTTTTTAAAACCTACAATAACGCCACAATAGACAGACTTTATTAATTTTGTACACATAAGTTAGAGGATATATAGATGGAGCATAAAGTTCAATCAAACTAAATGTCATTTTAAATTCCTCAAATTCCTGTGACATGAGTGTCTGAGAGTAAGAGGTGGGCAGCCTCGGCGATTGAGAGTAAGGACGTGTCGACGACTATTGAGGTTAGAGCGTTGACTTTATACAATAATACCACAGATTACTACGTAAATAATAATAACTACTTTGTGTAATATAGCGACCTGCCTTGACTTCGCTATACCTCTAAAATTATTAGTGTCAGTGTTTCTTGTATATTGTGTAGTAAACATAATGTGGGAATATGCGTGGAGGCCGCAAAGGAAGATCTTCCGACCGAGCGAGGTGGTATGCTCGGTCAGGCCGAAGCCCACGTGATACATTTCAGCTGTCGTATATATACCGACGCGCTCAGAAAACTTCGATAGCGCGATGCTGGAATGTTAGGCGAATTGTGGGTACCGCCACAATAATAAACGTTTTTAATGATGCAATTTTAATAAAAAATCTGCGTCGAAATAAGTTACGTAGTTTTTAAGAAGTAAGCCTGTCATATTGTATGATACACAGATAGCGGGAAGCAACTTAGCTTTGTAGACTAGTAAGCTAAGCTAAGGTCAGAAGCAATCATCAACTTTGATTTCGATAAGAAAGTAATCTATATATTTCAGCAACGTACCTTACCTTATTTTGTGACGTCGCATATTTTTAGAACGTTCGGCAAAATACAAGAAATTAGATTCGGACTACCAAACAAATCGCCAACAATATTTGGACCGATCCGGTATGCAATAGTAAAAATATTATTTTTAGAACATCATAACGTAACAAATTGGTTTTTGATGCTATTTGTTATTCGGCATTCAAACAAAACTTTTTTATGCCTCGTAATATTTGAATTCATTTTCCGCTTGTACAAGATGTAACAAATGAGTGATAATACTTTAGAGTTTAGGAGATGTACTGTGTATAATATATCGTCGCTGCGCGTGCGATACCGCGTATGAGCAGTTGGTAAATACCGCGTAATAGCAAAATGCGCAAAATTGAGATATTGTGCCAGCCGATTCGAAACGCATATTGGCTTATATTAAGCTTCACAGAATTTAAATTATCCAATTAGAAACGTACATTTTGCCATCGAAACAATACCGCGGAACAGTAGGCGGCCGGAAGTTAGAAGCAATTCCGCGTATTTACTACAGCGGCAAGAAAAATATATCGAAAATAGTAAGTGCTCCTAGAAATAACTATTTTTCTAAGATAAACCACCACGTAAGTATATTTTAATTATTGTTTAATATTATTGTTCATATTACGTATACATAGCTAGAATGTTTCAATTAATTTACCACCATTGCCATTGCTTTGAAGATCAATGAATATTACGTCATGTGATCATTATATCTTCACCTTAACTATACAGACGGCAAGTGGCAACTAATCGCCACGACAAAATATGATCACCAGGTTGGGGAAGTAGCTTAGTTAAGCTAAAGCACCCCGGGAATATGGGCGACTAGTAGTGCTAAACCTACCCACTAAAACCACCTCCGATTTGCCTTCAGCCGTATACGGAGAGATGTTTTGGACTTTTGGGTTTGTCAAACACAGGGCTCCACCCACAACTGGACGGTCTTCTCCAAAAGGGAGCAGACTACCATCAAAGTAAGGGAATGCTTCGGCAAATTGAAGAGTTCCCTTCGGCGTCGGGACTAGCTAAGCCGGGTAGGTTTCCAGCCTCACTGATTTGCCTTCTGCCGTATACGGAGAGATGTTCTGGGCTTGTCAAACACAGGGCTCCCTCCACGACCGGACGGTCTTCTCCAAAAAGGAGCAGACTACCACCAAAGTAAGGGAACGCTTCGGTAAATTGTAGAGTTCCCTTCGGCGTCCGGACTAGCTAGGTCGGGTAGGTTCCCAGCCTCATCCGGAGCCCCAATTGCATAGAAATTTGGAGATTCGCATAATGACGCCTCCACACTCCCACATCTTCGTTACTCTATGGCCCAACGATTGTATGCCTCGAGGCTGCTTTCCTTGCCTTTAAACCCTCCGGCACTCCCACTGCAGGCCGCGACGTCCTCTCTGGAACGAGGATGACCAACTTGGCGAAGACCTTCGTAACCAGCTGCCACGATGGATCTCCCGCTAGGGCAGTAGCTGCCACCTAGGAGACCGTACGGCACATCCTGGTAACCCTCACCACTACATTGCGAAGAGTAGCTGCCGCCCGGCTAATGCCCGCCTTATTACTACGAAATTAGTGAAGGAATCTGCCCATATTGAACCACCGTACAGAGCTAAGCTCCGACAGACTGGATTCTGGCGGCTATACTCTGGAGAGTACAGCTGCAGCTGCTGTGATCCCTACATTTAAACGTCAGACTCATTTTGACCTTCGACCCTCTGATAAGAAGTGCTCCGGGTGGGGGTCCTTTTCTTCAGGTCCGTGGAAGTAGGGTTTTAGTATGTACTTATGTAATAAATCATATTTTATTCTTATTTTAAATGATTATTATGATCTCTGTCAGATAAAGTAAAAAATCTATGAAAATTGGGATATCTTATTTTTTTATGAAATAAGGGGGCAAACGAGCAAACGGGTCACCTGATGGAAAGCAACTTCCGTCGCCCATGGACACTCGCAGCATCAGAAGAGCTGCAGGTGCGTTGCCGGCCTTTTAAGAGGGAATAGGACTAGGAATTACTAACCACCAAAGGAAAGTACAATAGAACTAGCTGTTAAGTTCGGTCGGTAATAGGAGTGAAAATAGCTGAGATATTCAGTTTTTTCTTCCTCCTGTAAAATCATCAAAAAGCAGATACGCGGTATTTACCAACTGCTCATACGCGGTATCGCACGCGCAGCGACGATATGGCCTTTAGTAGAGTTAATTGTGAAAGTTTTAATATTATTGTATATAGTCATTTTCATGGTATTGGGGCATGACAGGATTTTTTATAATAGCATAGAAGTCAAAGAGTTACTCTTTCAATGCTTCGTTATCTCACATACACTTCCTAAAGTAATTATCACTTATTAATGTTACACCCTGTATTTTGCGTTAAACAAAACTGCTGAAGATATTATGTCATGAATCATGATTATTGATTACGTTCATATTCAAAAGTGATTAGTAAACTAAAGCTGTTACAGCACACTTGAGAAATGATTTAGTATCATCATTAAAACTGTAAATCATTTGTATTATATATGTCAATTATTATTTATTAATTAATAGAAAACGCCACAACACATAGAGGTTACATTCTACATTTTGAGATTCTCATTGTTATGCTTTAACTTTCTATGTGGGTAATTTCTGTATTGATTTTTAGTTACATTTTCAACTCTTAGCCTAGTTTAAGTATTTGTGAAATGACTACTCGTAGATCTCAGATACCCCAAACTTACGTTAGTTTCGGGAAAAATATATGATGATTTTAATTCAAATGACGTAAGTCTGGGGTAACTGGCTAAACCTTAAAGGGGATCATTTTTGATAAACGACTACCAACCAAACCTTACTCTTTACCAGCATTTCCCAAAGTGGGCGATAACGCCCCTGGTGGGCGCTGAAGGCCTAAAGGGGGGGTGTGGGAGCCAGAAAAAATTGGGCGTTGTGTAGAGGTGATCTGTAATGGGGACGATAAAAATATTTTTTTTCTCAAGGTGGGCTGTAGACAAAATAAGTTTGGGAACCCCTGCTCTATAACAAACGCTCATCATGGTTTCTCTTGTCCACAGATGTCATTCCGCTCCAAGAGTGATGGATAATCACAGCAGATCGGCGTCGCCGCGCGACGCGCCGCGGCCCCAGCACCGCCCGCCCTCGCCCCCCGCCTCTCCCACTTCCCTCACTCCCCCCGCCGGCTACGACAACCGCGCCTACCAGCCCGACGACAACCACAACGCCTCCTTCGCATCCAACGGCAACGGTCACACCAAAGAACCCAACGGGGACACCAAGACCCTCGAAGCCGTTAACTTGGAGCTCATCAACATGACGCCCAAGAACGGCAAGAAGAAGGATGTGGAGGTCGATATGAACGCCACCAACCCCTACGATGAGTACTTCGTGCCGGTCAACGAGCATAAGAAGTATATGAGGTAAGGCTTTACTCACTTTAATTGTACTATCGAAGAAATTGATTCAAAGCAAATTGCGGTCCTACGTCATTTGGTTGAGTTATGTCAGTGTTAGGCTGGGTTTGACATAACGAGACCAAATGACGTAGGTCCGCCATCTGCCTATAAATCCACTGCTCAGTGCTCTGTTCTGACACTACCTTGAGATTGTTAATCGCGTTTTAAATGTATAGTATCCTCCGCTCTTCCTATCTACGAAATTAATGGTATTAACTATGGTTAATCCTGTCCAAATTTCATGCTTTCACTTATACCCGGATACTAGTAGAGGATGTTATTGTATTAAGCCTCAAAAACTCAGTAACATCTACGATAGGTCATTTAAAAGCAATATATTTTAATTACCATATTAGCATAAACGCAATCGGCTCGAACAAATGCATCCGTTGAAAAAAACGGATGGAGTACACGACACGAACGGCGCCGGATCCAATCTGTCTTTTAAAACAATTTTTGTCCGTTTCTTTACCGGATGAATAATTTCGGATCCTGGATGCGTGAATCGGACACGGCTGACGGATGTAACGAGGATAACAATAATATCCTTTGTCAGTGCCAAAGACCCAAAAAAAGAAAAACAATAATCACAGGATTATCCCAATATTTCAAGGACATCTTACGCTTCCGTCCGTTTCATGGTTTTAAACATAATATTTAATATAATATAAATGTTACAAACTAATTCATAACACTTCCTTAATATTCTTCCTCGTACTTTTATTGGTCGTATCCTGTGATTCGTTCCGGATTAAAAAATGTAGCGTGAAACACATACCTCGGTCGTGTTTTGACAGCTGTATAGAGCCAGTTATTAACTGTGGTAATCTTTGTCTGTGACAGTGTTCGAAACTTGAATACGTCGTTAAATGCTCTCTGATAGAATGCAATGTTGATACATTACACACTATATGTAGGTTACTCGAAATCGCTTACACTAATCTTAATGACATAACAGTTGTTAAAATTAATCATGTGATCGAATCTCAAGATGTAACGGTGCATAGAAACAAATAAAGATTAGCAAAGCAATATTTCATTTTAATTAAAAAGCTGAGAAAGCATTTGAAAACCGATAAACAAAGACAGCAACAAGCATAATACTTTTTATTTTTTGCCGTGTAAAGGCAATTTTTTTTATTACTGGCAACATTGAAGTTTTTTAAGTAGTGGCCACCCATTTATTTAAACGTGGAACTGCACAATTCGAATTAAGAATTTGAGAGAAATACTTTCACCATTTCACACTAATGCAGCGTTACTAATATCGTAACCGATTTGATAACTAATTAGTTACTTAACATTGTTAGACGACGATAACCGTTATCGTAAAAAGTTTTTACTTGGACAATGTTTACTTCAGTTGACAAAATAATGTCTACCTTCTAAATAAAGTCTAAAGCAAAAATAAAAGTAAATAAAACATAAATAGACTTTTGATAAAGTTTAAGAAATATATTTTATGTCCTAATTCCAGAAACCCAACATTTATTTGAACCTTATTTTATCAAAATCCGTTTAGCAATTTAAGGTTGTAACTATTTAATAATCTATGCCATGTAGATTATTAAATAGTTACAACATTTATTTCATTGATTCTATGGCTTAAACGTGTACCTCTTTAATTAAGTATCTGACATTTAACTTTTTAAATTGTTTCATAAAGTTCAATTGTCGAAATTATGCCATAAAGTTAATTTACATGAAAGTTAGATAATCTGAGGGAGCTATTATTTGTACTATTACAGCACCGGTAGCTATGCGACATAGTATGTTATCGTAAATGTGGGTGACTCTAATGGACCGGTAGGTGGCTTAATGGAAGATTAAGATACACTAACAAACAAGAGCAAATTATATAACCCACTGAACCAGTTATTTACCAATTTGGCTAATGGTGGGCGGTATTGTTGGCTAGGCTAGTAGTAGTTGATAACCGTTACAGTCAGAAATATTTGATCGAAGATTACAGTCGTAACAGAGCTTATGTAGAAAACCGTTCAAAATCTTGTAAGTTCTGCCATAATATTTTGACCTACACACTAAACTTTTGAGACACTAAACATTATAGATTTTCTCTCTTTCTCAGCAACAATCTTCAATTTTAAAATTTTCATCGTCATTGTAACAAAATCCTAACTTGATTAATTCTAACTTGTTTCCCTTTATTGGTTTGCACTTTATCTCTAAAGAGAGAAATGCTATTTGATACAGGCTCATAAAGAAACAAGGGAACAACTTCAATTATTATAAATAAATATATTTTTTTATGAATTTTCAACTCATCTACGTTCAACTGGGTTTACTATTCTGTCTCTACCTCTTTCTTCATAAGAAATTTCTTAAAAAGAAAGAGGTAGAGACGGAAACTCTTTCTGAAGAAGAATAAGTGCTTTATTTACCTACTATTCTGTATAATCTTTCTCTCTAGACAGAGGCTTATTAGTTATTACACAACGGAACCTGAAATTAACGTGATCGAAAACTGGTTTGAACCGGCTAGAACTTACACAACATCTCAACACCTGGACATACGAGGTATTAATACCCAACGATGTCAATACTTGGATATGGCATACGCCATCAAAACTGTAGCAATGTTTTTGCATGCAAAATGTGTATCGAGAAAATATTGTCGTCCTTTTTTGTCTTACAGTAATAGCATATACTACTTTCTCTTTCACTCATTTTACGCTTTTAATGCATTAAACACGTCCGACTGTCATCGCGTCCTAAGGCACACTGTAGTGTACGTTAAACATCGATAGTTTGGTAATCCGATAGTATCGATAGTTTTACTAAAAGCTATCGATAGTATCGATAGTCTATCGATAGTTTAAAAGATTATAGGACATCAATAAAATAACAAATGTTATACGAAACGAAGAGTTTTATTTTCAATTAAATATGAAATAACAATAAAATATCAACCTTCATCATTATTAAAGTAACAAATCAAACGTTGAAATATTTACTATTTTGTTTTATAAACAACAATTCGTTTAACCTTTTTTCTTTTAATCTGTTTCTCCGTTCGGTTAAGATTTGTCCGGCCTTCGAAAAAATCCTTTCCGAAGGCACAGAAGATGCTGGAATAGACAGATAGAGCATCGACAGTTCTTTTAATTTATTGTTATTGTATCTCCAGTATGTTATAGGACACTCTTTCCTGTCAATTACTGGCTTCTCCAGATATTGCCTGATATCTACCAACGAGTTACTTAACGGTGTCGATACGTCCGGAACGTCCAGGAACCCCAACAGGTCATCAGGTGTTCCTGAAGACGTGGATGGTATTGGTTGTTGGTTTTCTTCAGCCAAGCGTTCTTTAGATAAATGGCTAGCATAGGCCTTTTCTAGCCACTGAACAGCTCGCTTCTCTTCGTCACTTGTTTTGAACCCCTTCTTCTTAAATCGGGGGTCCAATATTGTAGCCAGTACAACAGGTGTCCTGTTTTCATACGGACTTAGTCTTTTGTCAACTGATCCCTTCACGCATACTAATATTTTCTTTCCGCTTTCAGTAACAATTTGAGATTCCACTTCTGCCAATTTCGTTTTTATTCCACGAATCAATGGTATTACCAGTGACAATGTTATATAGCTTTCTCCGGAAATTTTTGTCGTAGCTAGATCGAAAGGTTCCAGAATCTGAATTGTTTCTTGAATAATTAGGTATTCGTCAGCATTGACTCCTGGTGGAGCCCGATTACATTCATTAAGTGCGAGAGTTAATTCTGTCTTCATTGTAACAAGTCTCTGCAGCATGTGATATGCACTGTTCCAGCGGGTAGGCACTTCCTGGATCACTCTCAGTTCTGCTTTGTTTAATTCACGTTGAATAGCTCGTAATTTATCGCTAGCTAGAGTACTCATCTTGAAAAATGTCACAATGGATTTACATTTTTTCAAAATCTGGTCAAAGCAGGGCACAGCAAACGAATCAGTCACCGTCAGGTTTAGTGTGTGCGCAAAGCAGGGTATATGTCGTATGTGCAGTTTAACTGCGGCGTTAATCATGGTTTGAGCGTTATCAGTTGTTATTGCTTCACATTTTGACCTGACACCCCATTTTGAAAGAGTAGCATCCAACACCTGAAAACAATAATAACTGTTTATGTCCGATGATAAAGAAACACTGAATTGTTAGGTTTTAAGGCAATGAAAATTAAAAATACTTACACTGGCTATATTTTCTGCGTTGTGACTTCCTTCCATCTTCACGACTTCCAATAATGGTGCAATTAATTTTTCGTTGTGAAAGAAATGACAAGTAACTGCAAGGATGCCTTCATTTGCAATTGATGTCCATAAATCAGTAGTCACACTAACATGTTCTGCTTTCGATAATGCTATGACGAGCTCCTGTTTCACGTTTTCATAATATTCCGGCAGCAATTTCTTCTTCAATGTTGTTGTATCAGGAATTTCATATCTACTATCGAGAGCATTTACAAAGTCCCGAAATCCTTCATGTTCTCCTTTTCGCAAAGGTTCCATATCAACAGCAATCATGCGCACGTATTTGTTATCCAAATTTTTCTTTGTTTTCCCATCTGGATATTTACTACTTCTATCATAATAATTTTTTAACGTATTTCTCTTTTTAGGGGTTGGGCCCATTTGCTCATTTTGCTCAGTGGTATCTAAGTCTGGAGTAACAGAAACATTGGATGACCATACCTCATTATGTTTTCTCTTCATATGATCAATCAAGTTCGTAGTATTTCCACTTAGTTTAAACTCTCTTTTACACAAAGAACACTTTGCAAACTTTTCATTAGTCTTTTTGAAGTAATCCCACGCACGTGACTTGCTACTCATTTTTTATTGTTACGCCACTCCACTCAACAATATAAAAAAACTGACTGTCTTTTGTCTTGTAACTGAATGATATACGCACGGTAATTCTCCTACCATAGAGAATAATCTCAATGGTTACACCTTTGAATGAATGAAATACGCACCCCTACCATAGAGAACAATCTACGTCTACGCATTTTTCACTATGGCCGGGGAATAACCTACATACACGCATACCTAGACTCTAGGGATGTATAAGTAATACTTGAGTAAACAATCGATCGATTGTTTTGAAAACTATCGATAGTATCGATAGCAATTTACTATCGATACTATCGATAGTCTATCGATGTTTAACGTACACTAGCACACTGCTCTCAGATGAGTGAGCTCACTCATTTCCAGGGTGACACATTTTCGCGCTGACGATTGTATGGAATGCCTCTTCTAAAGTTTATAATTCTATGTTAATACCAACATACACATTAACAAACATCCGACTGGGTCAAAGTCAACTATGAAAATCCTTTATTGATTAATATCTTTCTTTTCATCGATTTCATGGCTTATTTTCAAATAAATACGACTTGGGTCTTCCTTAGAAACTTGTCGCAAGGAACGCGACGTAAGAGGGGTAGCTTCTTATATTTCGAAAAGCAAAGAACAAGCAGTTAAGTCAAAACAAATCTATAGTGTAAACTCTACATCCGATTTTTGTTACTTTTTTTTTCTTTTTTCCTCAACAACAAGTCGCCGAGAAAAATAATTAATGTTTTTAGGGTTCCGTAGCCAAATGGCAAAAAACGGAACCCTTATAGATTCGTCATGTCTGTCTGTCTGTCTGTCCGTCCGTATGTCACAGCCACTTTTCTTAGAAACTATAAGAGCTATACTATTGAAATTCGGTAAGTAGATGTAGTCTGTGAACCGCATTAAGATTTTGATACAATAATGGAAAAAATATTAAAATTTTAGGGGTCCCCATAGGTACAACTGAATCAAAAAAATTTTTTTTTTTTCATCTAACCTATGCATGTGGGGTATCTATGGATAGGTCTTCAAAAATCATATTGAGGTTTCTAACATAATTTTTTTCTAACCTGAATAGTTTGCGAGAGAGACTCTTCCAAAGTGGTAAAATGTGTCCCCTCTAACTTCTAAAGTAGGGGCGTGATAAGTCTAAAAAAATATATGATGTACTTTACTAAAAAGACTACCAACGAAAATTGGTTTGAACGTGATCCAGCAAGTAGTTTTTTTTATACGTCATAAATGGTAAACTTAATTTAACGTTAATTAAATCAACTGAAATATAAAAATAAATCAAAAACCTTTTAATTTCATAAAAATAAATCTTATTGCTGCTGCGGAACCCTTCATGGGCGAGTCTAACTCGCACTTGGCCGGTTTTTTTTTGTGAATATATTCACATTTATAATAATATAAACTCCATGTATTATAGTTAAAAAGTAGCTGACCTTGGCCGTTAAGCTTGTGGCTTTGTGTCAAGGAGTTCTAGAACACTGATACAAATATCAAATGAACCAACGGTCGAACTGTCAAAATGGCACGCATGATTTGCTTACAGATTACACACCTTATACTAGACCGACACGGCTTTACAATATGAATGTGGGCGGGGGCGCTGCCGGTAAAGGAGAACTGTCAAAATCATGTCAAAAAGGGGTTTTTTGTATGATGGCGGCGTTAGTTCCTTTTGTCGCCATGTTTATTTAAAGCCTTGTAGCAAGATTGTTAAAATTTTAAAATGTATGTTGTACTTACCGCAATAATGACTCGTGAAAAATTATGGTTGTTTTAAAAGGAGTATTGACCATCCATCGTTCATTCAAGAAGTGAAAAGCGTATTTCAGTAATCCATAAATACAAAAAATGCAATAAAAAAATCCAAACTATTTTTTTTTTTAATTTATTAATATCCAGTTTCAACAAGCAAAGACTGAATGAAAGCCTATCTTTTAATCGTATGAGGAAAATGTAATAAAAATACAGTCTACGAAATTCTGTTTGCTGTGCGTATTAAATAGCATTATCATTGTATAAGTTACTGGCAATCTGTATAATCCGGCATAGTATACAATGCCTAGGCAATGTATGGAATGCCTTAAACGCGTAGGCAATGTATGAAAAAATATTATTTATTTTATACTCTGCCTAGGCATTCTATACAATACCCAATGCACAGCCGGCAATGTACGTGAACATCAACTATTTCAACTGGTACTCAATATAATTCTTTTAAAAAAAATAAAATTGAGATTCTTGACAGAACTCACATTTAACTTAGCTAAGTTAAATGTGAGTTCTATGTCAAGAATCTCAATTTTTGGGGCTGGTACCGGCTTTAACATTTTGAAGATTTAGTATAGAAATGGTCGAAGTTTAAATAAATTCTAAAATAGAATTTCATGTATCCCATGGTAAAATTATCACTTTGCTTGCCATAACAACAAGTTCGAACATTAAGAAAAACTCAAAATCACCATATATTTTCATACAAGATTGTCCGACGGACGTCTAAATTGTCAAAAGCGTAATGGCATAAATAATTCTATACGGTGGTGAGAAACTCTTAAGTTTTCTAATTATCCACGGAATTTTCCAATTTTTTCTCCCTATGACACCTTCGTCCGATATTAGCAAACACAACAAAGAAAGAATTAGCGATATCGGTTCATAATAAATACCAGAGTGATCGTTATTTACAAAAACCAAAATGATATAATTATACCGACAAAAATATTGTAACCTCCTATTTGAAAATTAATGCCGGTTAAAAACATGTTTCATTTGCTCTTTACTTTACTTAACATTTAAACATAGTCTTCATCATCAGTTTATACATTGCCGGGAGCACAGCAGGTATTCTATACAATGCCTATGAATTGTATAGATTACCTAAGCAAAGCATGTAATGAATAATAATATTCATAATATTTCATACATTACCTAGACGCTCCAGACATTGTATACATTGACTGATTGATATTGTATTTTTGCATTCAGATATTTTCTAGATACATTCCTGAATTATACAGATTGCCGGTCACATATACAATCAACTCACGAAGTAGTATAATGCTTTTATAACTAACAAACACCATAATATTATAATCTTGAGAAGATTTATGAAATTTTCTATAAAATTAGTCCATCGGTTTTTAAATTACTTTTAAAACCATCACCTCCCTCTCTGTTTTATCCAGGAAATGTCAAAAGTCTAAGATTTTGATCTCAGGTAAAATATATCAGGTCTAGAACTTTAGAATCTAGACCTCTCACCGAAGAATAAAACATTTCAATTTATCAATAGTGTAATAGCTTCCATGCGATAACGACAAGGCCTGGTTATTTCTTTTAATTGAAAAGATAACAATTATGATAGCGCTGTAGTTTAGTGTTACATCAGAAAAGAGACATCACAATAGAACCTTTCATTGGAATTCTCAGAAAACGATAGGAAATATAGAAACTAGAACAAGCTTTGATACAACGATTACCCCAGCCGTAAGCGCTCTTGTCGAAAAGTAGATAGATATTCGGAGTTCTATGTAGCTTTTTTACCCGCATGCGTCAGAAAAGGGTCATCCATAAAGTATGTCACACGTAAAGGGGGGGGGGGGGGGGGGGGGGGGTCGACTAAATGTGACATGGTGTGACAAGGGGTGGGGGGGGGTCCTATGACATCACATTTTCGCGTTTAAATATTGATGTGATATTGACGTCACCTGTGACATGGCGTAATTTATGGATAGTCCCAAAGAGGATTATTTTTCTTACGTGTTGATGCTACATAATACAAACTATACTGTATTCGGCGAAACATGGCGGCAGGAGTCATTGACTCCCTGTCAAAAACTTGTCATTTTCTATATAAACCGCGATTGACAATGAAGGGTCAGATGTTGTGAATCACGGCTTTGTATATAAAATGACAAGTTTTTGACAGGGAGTCAATGACCGCTACCGCCATGTTTCGCCGAGTATAGTATGTATAACATAATATATATTTAGTATTTTCATTAGGAGCAACGGCCTTCGTTCCCTGTTCATTAATACGGTGAACTTCACTCCTCGGTTGTTAACTTACTGCCTATTGTCCCGGAAAATATCATGTTTCATAAAAATATATTATGTAAATATTATGAATAGGAGATAAAAAAAATCGATTAATTTTAACCTAGACTGACGTTAGTATTTCCTCACCATAAAACTTTCAACATTGTGAAGTTAGCCTACTTATTAGTGGATTCCGTCACAGCATCCTTTTAGATTTTTAACTATGCGTTAGAAAGTTTACATATTCATAGTTTTACAGTGAAACACAAAGAAATTTCGAACAATAGTTGAACACTTTACAATACTGAGTCCTTTCGACGCACTACCGGTCACAACCACATTATAAATATCATAACGTAGAGTAACTCAGGTGTGCTTTTGAAATTAAGAAAAAATGATGAGCGAACGTAATGCTATATTGTCTTGCAACTTTCTTTATAAAACGTAGACAATTTCAAGATATCTAAATGTCTCATAATAATATAGTCAAGACTGACTGTATGAGAACGCTATACAAAATTCATAATAATTAATTTTTCAATAACTTACCTACTAATAAATAACAACATTTTGCCATATTACTAAGCTATCTGAATGCATATCAATAAAATTATTATTTATATGCATGGCTGCGCAGTGCGCCCGATTCAAGCGGGCTAGTATGAAGAGGGTCTAATAGACCCTCTTCATACTAGCCCGCTTGAATCCGTAGACCCGATCTACTGTGTACATTTAAATTTTGTCATAACTCAACTCTGTTGGCACAGATTTATAAAAATGTTAATTTGAATAATAAAGCGAACGTTACCGTTATGGAAAAGTAGTTTGTTGTTTGTGTTGTTAAAATTTAAAACGTGTCAAGGATTAAGGCACATCTGCACCAGTCTAGCTTTTTATTTATAATTGTTTGTCTTAAAATCACGTCTTATTAATGCATACTAATATTATTATAAATGCGAAAGTGTGGCTTTCTGTCTGTCTGTATGTTACCTCTTCACGCCCGAACCGCTGAATCGATTTTGCTGTTTGCTATGGAGATCCTCTAAGTCCCGGGAAATGACATAGGATACTTATTATCCTTAAAAATGTACGGTTCCCGCGTTTAACTAATTTGGGCGCGACGGAGTTGCGGGCGTCATCTAGTCATAAAAATACGAAGAACAAGACCGATAGCATAAAGGTACCAAAAACAACATATAAAATATCAATATTTGTAATGCCCGGGCCGCACCTGCGTTTATCGTCACGAAGCTTCGTGCTAAGAGACGATACCATTGGACAATGAAAAAAATTGACCAATGGTATCGTCTCATAGCACGAAGCTTCGTGACGATAGACGCATGTGCGGCCGCGGCATAAGAATTTCTGTGCCTCGGCTAGTAATTTTGATTTTAGACGGTAGCCACTACGATGGAGATGAAAAATGTTTTAGTGAATAAAATATTACGCAGAGGGCGCTACTAGCATATTATACAGTTAATCTGACCAAAATTCATGTTGCACGCGTCATGTCCAGAATATTGACAGAAATGCTGTCAAACGTCGAACAAAATTTTTTTACTGTCTATGCTGGTGCTGCCACTAGCGTGAAAACATTGTAGTAGTATGTCCCACTAGATGACGCCCGCAACTCCGCTGCGCCAAAATTGGTTTATCGCGCGGGAACCGTACATTTTTCCGGGATAAAAACTATCCAATGTCCGTTCTCGGGACTCAAAGTATCTCCATGGCAAATTTAAGCAAAATCGGTTCAGCGGTTTGAGCGTGAAGAGGTAACAGACAGACAGACAGACGGACAGACAGACACACTTTCGCATTTATAATATTAGTATAGAAGTATGGATTACATTATATTATCAAATCAAATCGCAAGCTTACTATCTGTTCCTCTTAACTAATCTAAAGGCAATCATACTAGCGTCATGAATTTGCCTTTACAAAAGTTTTAAAAAAGTTTACTCTTTCAGAGCTGCTACTTTCATATTAAGAGGAAACGCTAACACTGTTTTTCCATACAAACGTATTCCCCAATTTACTGCCTGAACAATGCGTCTAGACAAATGTGTTTTTATACAATATTGGGATCTGTTAAAGCTATGCCTGTACGTTCGATTTTTTTCAAAATTTACTAATAAATAAAAAAATATGACCCTTCAAAACTCGCAAAAAATGATTGCCCCGTACCCCGCCAATCCACCGACCATAAAACAATTTAGAAAGATCTTTAAGATAAAATAAAAACGTAGAGGCATAGACTCACTCTTCCTGAAGATATTTATAAAAATAATAATTAGATAGGCTCTTTTTTGAAGGAGGAATCAGAGGACTACGTTACCTCGATTTACTGTATCTGTCTCTATCACAATACACGTGCCGGCGCAGGGTGAAGCGTGATGGCAATAGTTTTTTCGTTTAAATTCTACTGCACCCGCGTTCCCTCTTAAAGCTATACAGGGGGCTCATACACACCCTAAAGTATTATCACTTATTGTTGTTACACCCTGTATAGAGTAAATACGCAGAAAAACTAAAGATTATTGAGTGACGACTGTTGTAAGTCCGCATTACACTTGATTCATATATTTACACATATTTAAACAAACTTTTACAGCTCTTTACGTATGTATCAAAAATAGAAATGATTTAACCAACACATAATGAAATTGTACGAAATATATTATTTTCAGTAAACGTGTTGTTTGATGATGTTTGTTTTAAGATTCGCGGGGAATACCTGATAAAGAAAGATAAATACTTTGTAGAATAATAGTTATGATTTTTTCTTAAGATGGTAAACCTCTTTGCCTTTAGTCTATAAAAAATCGGCCAAGTGTGAGTCGGACTCGCGCACGAAGGGTTCCGTACCGGTATAGCGCGAAGTAGGGCAAAAATAGTGTTTTTTGTATAGAAGCCCCCCTTGATTATTTATTTTATTTTAATTTTATTATTAAATATTAAAATACACATATAATTGAGAATCTTGTGAATATTTCAAGAGTCTACATGTTGCCATTATGGATTACGAGTCAAAAAGGCCAAAAAAATCACATTTGTTGCATACAACAAATGTGATTTTTTTGGCCTTTTTGACTCGTCCGTCTGTCTGTCTGCCTCCAGGCTGTATCTCAAGAACCGCTATAGCTAGACTTCTGAAATTTTCACAGATTGTGTATTTCTGTTGCCGCTATAACAACAAATACTAAAAAGAAATTAAAGTTAATATTTAAGGGGGGCTCCCATACAACAAACGTAATTTTTTTAGCCTTTTTTGCTCGTAGTCAATAAAGGCACCAGGTATACACTTAAAATTTTCACTTAATACTTAATTTTATTTGTACTTTAATAATTAATATTAAAATAAAAATAAAAAAAATATTTAATACCCATACAAAAAACACAATTTTTGCCTACTTTCGCTCTATAGTGGTACGGAACCCTTCGTGCGCGAGTCCGACTCGCACTTGGCCGATTATTTATTATATTATGCTTGATGTTGTAGTATGTAATACATACATATTATTATATTCAATACTTGACGTTTCGCACCTATAATGGGAGTCCGCAGGAATTGTATAATCTCCCGCAAAAAAATTCTGTATCCTTCCCCGTGGTCTACTCTATACCTGTGCTAATTTACATAAAAATCGGTCCAGTAGTTTAGAGCATTCAAACAAACAAACTCTTTAGTTTTATGATAAAAATGATAGATTAATACATACATAGTACATACATAGATACCTGTAGGCTTAGCATGGTCACCAAAAAAGATTGACAAAGGTAATCCGCCATTTTATCACTAAAATCTGTCAGTATGTCGATTCTTTCCCGTTTCTAATGTTGTTATGCTAAGCCTGCAGACAGATCCGTCTCTGTCTGAAAACGTCTTACCTAATTATCTATTCCCGACGCACGCCTCACGCCTCGACTTTAAAAACTTCATCGTGATTATATCATTGTTACCATTACCGCTTCATTATCAGGATAATGCTAAACAGTTGAAAGGAAGTTTCTTTTTAACATACTTTTGAAGAGGAAGATGGTTTAAAGAACAGCGTTATTCACAATTCCCGTTTAACTCGTTCAACCCAGGCCTTAGGCAGCGTGGAAACGCTGCACTCTCAAAAACTCATTCCTCGCAACACATCTCTGGTGGAAACGCAGCCTTAGGTTCGATCATTCATATGCGTCCGCCCGAACGCGCGGTTTGGCCACTACACCGCGAGATCAGATGCAATTATAAACAATAATAATTATAATATGTAAAAGACAGCGTGTCTGCGCCGCTATTTAATTAAATCGTTGCATATACTGTTGCTTGTGATCTCGAGGTGTAGCTATCAAAACGCGCGTTTGCGCGGACGCATATGAATGTAGCCTTATAGCCTATAGGATGTCGCGTAAGGGGGCGTCCACAAATTACGTGAGGTGTTTAAGGGGGGGAGGGGGTCGAGTCAAATCTCATCTAATCTTACGTTGGAGAGAGGGGGGTCTCTCACGTAATTTTTTTCTCATTGTTACAAAAAAATTATACTATGTATTTCAGAAAATTAAAAAAAAAACACCTCACGTAATTTGTGGACGCCCCCTAATACAGTCGTCGAATCCGAGTCGAGTTAAGCATTGTGAATCAGGCCTAAGAACACTTTGAAATTAGGCTACAGCATAAATTTAATCTGAAACAATAGAAATACTCTCAATATCATCAATCGAAAATAACAGAATTACTTCGGTAACAAAATCCTTTCTCTATCATAGCCATATATGCTAAGCGTGCTGATATCGTATTCTATATTCACGTTTTGTACCGTATTCTTCAAAGGGCATTAAAATACCTATTTCATTATGTTTCCATAGCACATAATAAAAAAAAACTCTACTAAACGAAACCCTTAACATGTAGAAACGAGAAGAGCCATTTTTCTCGCCGGCGGAAAAGCATCGGAAGCAATTAATATTAAGAAAATTACATAAATAGTTCATGTATACAACCCATTAATAAGGTAGCGTTTAGCTTGCGGAAAACACCATGAAAACACGGACAAAGAGCCACTGACAACCAGACTTTCGTCATTTTGTAAGCTGTGTCTGCCTTAAAGTATTTAGACTTTGAGGTGGTCTGGCAGTTGGAAGCAGATTGTCAAAATATTCGACAGTGGAAGATGAGATTCCTACAGTTATCCCGAAGAAAATAAACTAAAAAATGAGCTTTATATTTTTTCAAAGGTCAGGTAGACATTCAGAACTGGATACCTCCTAAAGTAACCGCGACCGGAACTCCAAAGTTGCTGGTAATTTTTACCTCTATAGGGGTCATAAACTGGTAAACTTTCAGCTTTTATAAAATGACGAGTCTGGCTGTCGCTGGCTCTTCCTCCAAAACACATGACATGGATAAACCATAGCCAATGTAGAGTTGCGCAAGTGAAAATGATGGTCTCATTCATGAATGTCAAACGCTTGCTCAATGAATTGGTCTGATTCGAGACAATAGAAATTTGTAGAGTACCTGTGTATTGCTAAAGCATCAATAGAGGAATCTTTGTCACTTAAACAAAGAGATAAGTATATCATGCTTGCAATCGGTAAAATGCGGCAAATTTAACTTCGACTGTTATTTTAATCTAGTATCGATTAGGTTACGATAAAATCTTAGTATAGTTAAACTAGATAATATACTTATTATAAAACCTCAAATAAAAGTCAAAGCTGTCTGAAAAAACTCCAAAAATCTATCGTTTGGTGTTCGCTAGATGTAGAGAATACTATTATTCTGATTGACAGAATCCGGACTGGATCAAAGCTATATCAATGTCGGATTAAAATAACAGAATCTAGGTACCTACAGGTCGCCCATTAGTTCTAGTAGTCCTTTAGTTTTATTTTCTAGTTATCCCCATAAAAAAAATTAAAGAGTGAAAATAGTAACAAAACAGCTGCTACTTTTTTCCGTAAAAAATAACTAAACAAAGACTACTTAGACGTTAAACGCAATATTTAGCGTTTAATAAATCACATATTTAGGAAGGATATGATTTGATTAACGAATAGAAAACGTTAATAACGGCGTAGTTTTTTCGAGAGCCGTTGTCGGACACTAACAATTAGAAATCCGTAATCGATTAAGCTTGTTACTTAGTTAAATTGGCGATGGAGCAATTTATTATTAATTAGTAGTAACATTGAATAATACAACTTTTAAGTGCTGTTATGTTTATTTAATAAGCACTAAATGACGCCCGCAACTCCGTTGCGCCAAAATTCGTTTATCGTAGATCGGGAACCGTAAATTTTCTGGGATAAAAAGACATACGGACAGACAGACAGACGGACAGACAGACGAGACAGACACACTTTCGCATTTATAATATTAGTATGGATTCAAAGGGGTATTCAACGATCTTAGGTTAGGTTTGGGTAAGGTTAGGTTGGCTCTACCTTACCTAACATGAACGATGAAACTTATAGACTGGAGCCAGAATTAAAAGGTTCTAAATCAAGGACAAACTGTCAATAGCACAAATGGATTAGAGATTTTTAATAGTATAATATATTGCTGCAATGCTTTCACGCTGGTGGCAGCAACCGCATAGACAACAACAAGTTTTGTTCGACGTTTGACAATGTTTCTGTCAATATTCTGATATGACGTGTGGAACCATAGAATTATAACCTTTAGAAGAGGCATTCCATACAATCGTCAGCGCGAAAATGTGTCACCCTCGAAATGAGTGAGCTCACTCATCTGAGAGCAGTGTGCCTTAGGACGCGGTGACAGTCGGACGTGTTTAGTGCATTGACTACGTAAAATATGCATTGAAAGCGTGAATGAGTAAAAGAGAAAGTAATATATGCTATTACTGTAAGACAAAAAAGGACGACAATATTTTCTCGATACACATTTTGCATGCAAAAACATTGCTACAGTTTTGATGGCGTATGCCATATCTAAGTATTGACATCGTTGTGTGGAACATGTCGCATTTTGGCCGTATTATTTACTACACAAGTATTTTTTATATAAAATAAGGGGGCAAACGAGCAAACGGGTCATCTGATAGAAAGCAACTACCGTCGCCCATGAACACTCGCAGCATTAGAAGAGGCAAGAGCTGCAGGTGCGTTGCCGGCCTTTTAAGAAAGAATACGCTCTCTTCTTGAAGGTGTGCAGGTCGTATGCTAGTAGCGCGCCCTGCTCCGACCTCTGCGTAATATTTCTTGTTGGAAAACTATATTATAATGTCAAATCTGTTCACATTTACAGCGATCATCTAACATCATACAAATGGATGGTGGATCTCTTATTAATAAAAAGATCCACACTGTGAATACTATAATATAATAATAGTCGTTATAGTAATGTCCTTGTGACGCCATAATTCTAACGCATCAGACAACAACAAAACATTTTAATATACCACTAACGTCAGTAGTATTCACAGTGTAAATCTTATAATGGGGTAGTAATGGGGTTATATTATAAATTTGTAACTCAAATATGGCAATTTCTTGTAGCGTCTACTAACGAAACGGTTTAAGTGTTACGTGAAAACATACACAATTAGCCACAATTACACATTCAATACCTTCAGAAAGAAAGTAAAAACGAAATTTAACAAACATGTTAAACTCGTTAGCGGCTAATGTGAGAACATAGCTCTTAAAATGAATGCCTCCTAAACTCCAAATTTAACAATTTAGGAAACTTAATTTTGGAAAGCATAGATTTAGCGCCATTACGTTAAGATGCTATTTTGTGGCCTTGTTATTTGAGAATAAGGGCCATACCTCACCGGGATGCCACGGCGACGTGGCCAGTGACGTTACCATGGCAACGTCTGGCGTCTCTACGTCGCCGCAAAGCGCTGTTTTTAAACTTTAAGAAAAACACCGCTTTGCGGCGACGTAGAGACGCCAGACGTTACCATGGTAACGTCACTGGCCACGTCGCCGTGGCATCCCGGTGAGGTATGGCTCTAAGGTTCAAAAGTTTCAGTTGCCCCCCACCTAGAGATCAAATGTAGTAAAGTTTTATACATTGCTATTGATATTAGAACCGGGGGGTGAGCCAAGATCTTTTCTTTATCGCTTCTTTATAGAATCGCCGATCAAAATGTATGAA
This sequence comes from Cyaniris semiargus, assembly GCA_905187585.1. Classification (NCBI taxonomy): domain Eukaryota; kingdom Metazoa; phylum Arthropoda; class Insecta; order Lepidoptera; family Lycaenidae; genus Cyaniris; species Cyaniris semiargus. The sequence goes on along the minus strand of LR994554.1, from coordinate 4,565,790 downwards.
ATTGACATAAGACTAGTCGAACGTCAACGTCATATTAACGAACGCTTATGTCAATTCCATACATTTTGATCGGCGATTCTATTACGAAGCGAAAACGTAAAAGGCTTGGCTAAATGGCCAGTTCTTAGTTCTTACAATCGTCATCGAGGCAAAGTCTTCCAAAGTAATAATGCTTCATGCTCTTGTCTGTACCAGGCGATCATATTTTTTATCCTCCATATTATTGCCCCATTGCCCTCCCCTTAGTAATAAGCTGGCGACGCCTATGTATGTAAAACGTAAGTTATACGTTTCCCGATCTACGGTAAACGAACGAATTAGTATGTAATACTTGGTACTACTAATATATATTCTGTGGTAATACGTAGACATCACGTACGACGTTATGGTAAGTCAACGTTAGTCGCGATCTGTTAGCTCGGTTTGACATAACACCACTAAATTAGTACCTATCAAAGAATTTCTATGGTAGTGTTGTACCTACACGGTAGGACAAACTACTCGTTCGTCTGACGGATCGCGTCAAAACTCTCGGCATTGTGTGCCGCCGGGAACAAAGCGGGGTCGCCGACCGCGGTCCTGGATTTTATGTCTCAAACCACGACGTTATATAACACTAGATAAAACAGGATTTTGTATCGTACCCGTAATGATTTCGATCAAAGAGATAATATTGTGATCTCTTGTAATCTCTTTGTAATCTGTAATGACAGACTTTTAGTGTTGAGTAAATTAGCTCTAAATCTACGAAAGCACGTCGCGTGTCATATAAAAAAAACTCGTAATTATGTTAAACTCGTACTCGTAATAATTATGTTAAATAAATATAATAACAACTACTAAGTAAAGAAAATCGTCTGCACCCTTTCAACCATATCAATACCCTTTATGACATAACACGTGACCCTGTGTTGACGGATTGTCTAGTTGTAATATCTCAATGCACACATCCAATCTATATTATAATATATCTATCCTTTCACATTTCTAGGCTATTGGCCATGAAAGAGAGAGACAGGTAAACTATTATTATGCCGCTGTCATTTTTGCGGCGCACGATTGTCGCCCAAGTGCAACTACAAATTATTCAACGATATATTGCTTTATTTGAAGGCTATTATGCTGAGGTCTAGCAATATGTCCAAAAAACATTAAAATTAGTGTAATAAAAGTAGCAAGAAATTATGTTGATTTAGTAGAGAGTAGGAAAACGAATTGATACTAGAAAATTAGCTTAATAGTAGTTAAATAAATAAAATTATATCCTACTAATATTATAAAGGCGAAAGTTTGGATGTATGTATGTATGGATGCATGGATGTTTGTTACTCTTTCACACAAAAACTACTGAACGGATTTTAATGAAACTTTACAAATTATAGCTTATACATCAGAATAACACATAGGCTACAATTTTAACCGACTTTCAAAATGGAGGAGGTGTTATGTTCGTTTTTTTATGTTCAACGATTACTCCGCCGTTTGTGAACCGATTTTAAAATTTTTTATTTTGGTGTATAGGTTATCATCCCAATTTGGTACCATATTCATAAAAGTGGTGACCTGATGAAGGGATCCATAAGAAATAGAGGGAACTCCTCAAAATTTATATGGAAACATGTGGTGACTTCGGTTTCGTGCGCAATATTCTAAGCATATGCTACCAACAAGCAAGATTTTGCACCAAGGTATACCATGGTTCGGAAGGTGCTGAGAGAACACCTGACTCTTTATAGATACAAGTTTGGGAGTTTTGACGTTATTTTAAGAACGGAAAGCATATGCTAACATGCAAATTACATTCATCATCATCATCATCACTACCGTAAACCATTATAGAACTATGTATCGTCCCGTTTTGACCCTATTATTGATACTTTTCGTAGTCTTATTATATATATCACTTAAACCGCGGGTAACACCGCGGGGCACAGCTAGTGACCTATAATTCTTTGATAAACTCTACCTAGAGTTGGGCTGAAATGGTAATATTCTTAACACATTGATTCACCTTTATTTTCAAACTATACAAATATGTATTCTATAATTAAATGTATCACCTCCCTCCTTACAAAAGTCGAACGTACAATTTTATTCACAAAACAAGTGTAAGTACCATTCTTATTTGCATAGGTGGTCTGTACTCAGCATTTCAACGACCAACATACCTCGGTAGACCAGCTTATTCAACAAATGTAACTCTATTCTTTGGCAATAAGGGCGATAATTTCATTATTTTGTAATTTTTAGTATTTTGTAATTATAAAATGAAAAGCAATATGATACTGCATGTCGACAGAAATTCGGTAGTTGCATAGAGTTCTCGTTGTGTGTTAGTTAATACGGCTTTGGAAATCATGAGTGACACTGAAAAGAAAATGAGTGGTGACCCTAAATCGAGTGCTACTGAAGTGACGATCTTGGATAAGGAATTGCAGGCCCTAGCTGACCCAGAGAAGTACGCAAAATAATATCACTGAAAGTGAAATTAGCGATGGTATTTTTAGTATCAAAGGCAGCTTCGAATTATAATCCAATCCCTTTTAATTTATTATAATAACTTTTATATTATTTTTCTACCTTATGGTGTGGTAAAGCTTAAAAACTTTTAGTAGGTACAATTTGTTCTAAACTAGGACAACTTCAACCGCAACTTATTTAAGTTAGGTTAAGCTTAGGAATAATTACGTATTTTATGTGAAGTTTTACAGTATAGTTTACAATGTATAGGTTAAAGAAGTTTAAAATTAACGTAGATTTTTGTAATAGTATACAGTATAAAATTAATAACATCTTTGCAACCTAAATTGCGTACGCATCACCTACTTTAAAAAGGACGACAGTATTTCCATAGAATAAACTTCATGACTGATTACTGTCTCCTCTCACGCGTCTCCTAATTACAAAGATTTAGGTTAATAAAGACTCCTTAAGAATCATCTCTTATTAAAGCTCTTCGAAGTATTCAAAAGTAACATGTATTTCCAGGGGAGAGAAGTTGTACGTGACAGCAGATAAGCGCGGCGAGAAGGGTGGCTGCAAGCGGCCGCTGTGCTGGACGCTGCTCGGCCTGGTTGTCATCGCCATTGTAGCCCTCATAGTGTTAGCTGCAAGTGAGTACTAAAGTTCTATAAGCTATACTACTGCCAAACTTGTATCCCTTATATAGAGTTCAATAATTATGAAAAAAGCAGCGCTGAAGGAGCAATTTTTTTTTTGTGATTTGTATGGGCACGCTCCCGAGCATCATGAATTTACCATACAAAAGCTATAAAAAAAATACTCTTTCAGCTCTGCTACTTTCACAGTGAACTCTATACAGTGGACACATACATACCCACTCTGTATATGTGGTAAAATAAATCAACCACCTTATTCAGGTCTAAATTGTAACATGTTTTGAAAGAGTTTACTCCACACTGTGTAGTCCACAGTAACTAAAATCAGCAGTACTTCTTATGTGTGCCCACAGAGTGAGGGCTCATAGGCCATAGCATAGAGTAAGCGCTATGTGACTTGGAGTCCATCTTATACGTCGTCATTTTGGACTAAACATAGTCTCTAAATCTGTTTTATGTAATAAAACTTTAATTCTAACATTTTCTATTATTGTCATTTTCAGCTGGAGTACTATTCGCCAGCACACCGAAAACACTGGAGCAATACAACGCCTCTTTGAGCTCGGCGCGGGCGTTCGGCGGTCTCTTGCATGACCACGAACATGATCATAGTGACCACGACCATAGCGCCCACGATTATGATCACAGCGCACACGATCACAGTGACCACGATCATGAAAACGATACAAACGACCTATCCCATGATGAACAAGAAGCAACCACTGAAATGGCCCAACAAGATATGGGTACCGATCACCAAAACGAACATGATCATCCAGTAATGAATGATGAATCGGGCGATATGTATGGTTAGTATGCTTTCTTATGATGATAAGTGGTCTAGAGCGTAGCTCTTGACTCGGAGGTTGTGGGTTCGATTCCCGCGTTGGAAACATGTTATTTCCAAGTTTCGTTAGGACAATGCAGGCTGATCACCAGATTGTCTGACAAGTAAGATGATCCATGCGTCGGATGGGCATGTAAAAAGTCGGTCCTGCGCCTGATCTCTCGCCAGTCGTGTCGGTCTTCCGTCCCACTGGGTAATGAGAGTAAAGGAACAGAGTGTGCTCTTGTGTACTGCGCATACACTTGGGCACTATAAAATTACTCCTGCGTAACTGGCCTGGTTTCAATGAAACCGGCCACCGTCACCGAAACCGGTGTGGGAGTTATAATTATGATGATATTTTATATACTTCAATTCGAAATTAATAATTAACAAACTGTTTAAGCCACAGATTATTAAAGTATAAAGTCATCAACGTATAAAAAACCCAAACGAGTTTCTTACGCCGGTTCTTCTTGTCGTAGAGTTCCCGCATCGGCGTACGTGTCAATAGGCATATTAATACTTATTTTGAAAAAGAATATATTTTGTCTATTCAAATATTATAGAAGATATTCTAAATTTACAGTGCCTAGAACGCTGGAAGGAGAGCTGACGATCGACAATAAGGACTTTGTACCCGCTTTGGAAGATCCTGATAGCGAAGGATACAGAGAATTCGCTGAAAACTTCAAGGAGGCTTTAAAGAATAGCCTTTTCGACAGGAATATGCTAGAAAATGGTTCTGATGACGTATCCATAGAGATTATACAGATAAGGTAATGTACAAGATGTTTTTAAATATGTATATTTTAGTGAAATCCAAACGTTGGAGTTTTATTACTGTTTGAGCTTGTTTGTATTATTATTGTATGGTAACAATTACCTTTTTATTTACAGAAATGGTTCAGTCATCGTTACATACAGAGTACACTGGAAGCCAAAACGCAATGACGGCACCTCAGAAGATTGGTTGACAGCCGAAACATTGAAAGCGAACCTCGATAATTATCTAGAACAAAATAGCAGAATGATAAGTGTGTATCACATTTCAGAAGATAAAACAGCAACCAAGCCAGTTATTGATTTATGTAAAATAAACAACAACGGTTGTGAACATATTTGCGAATTTGACGAGTCAACTCTTGACTTCAACTGCCTGTGTCCACGTGGACAAATACAGGCTGCGAACTCACCTAAGCTTTGCGTACCTTTGTTAGAGGAAAATCCAACAATGTCTGAAGACCACGATCATGATGATCAACTACACCTTCATGACTCTGAGCCAAAAGCAGAACCCGAACCTGAACCTACATCGGAACCCAATCCTGAACCCAAAGCGGAGCCGGAGCCAGAACCTGTATCGGAACCGAAGCCCGAAACCAAAGTAGAAGTGGAACCTTTATCAGAACCCAAGCCCGAAACGAATCCAGAACCTGAACCAACATCCGAACCCGAACCTGAACCAAAATCAGAGCCAACTCCGGAACCCACATCTGAACCCGAGCCCGAACCTAAAGCCGAGCCTATTCCAGAACCGGAGCCTGAGCTCGAACCAAAAGCAAAACCAGAACCTGAACCAACATCCGAACCCGAGCCTGAAGCTAAGGTGGAACCTGAGCCAGTACCCGAGCAAAAAATAGAACCTGAAATGGAACCTACTTCTGAGCCAAAATCTGAACCAGAACCAACAGCAGAACCTGCCGCTGAAACTCAATCGGAACCTAAAACTTCTGAACCAAAAACAGAGCCTGAAATAGAAACATTAACACAAATAATAAAAACTGAATCTGAAATGAAATCATTTTTAGAAACGACACCTGAACCTGAGCCTAAAACTGAAACAGAATCCAAAATACAACTTGAAACTAAACCTGTGTTAGAAATGTCTCCTGAACCTACTACTACATCAAAGTCGAGTCAGGAACCAGAGGTATTTCTATCAGAACAAACACCGATTCCCGAAACAATATTATATTCTTTGAACGGACCTGAAACTTCTTCAGAAAAGCAGGAAAATGCATCAAATGAAAACATATCTAACCAAGAGCACAGTATGTCGGAAATTGCAGACAAGTTGATGGAAATTTCTACAATACAAAACACGAGTACTGAATTGGACGATAGTCTTAAATTTGACCAAAATGTAAAACTTGTTAGCGATGATACTTTTAAAACGGAAGAAAACCTTTTACCAGTTACAGTTATTCCTGTATATGCTGAATCAAGTAGCGCATCAAGTAAAGAAATAGTAAATGGCATAATGGAAAATCCTGAATCGAGGTCAAAAACGATTCAGGAGCCAATATTTAATCTAGACCATATGAACAGCGAAGAATATACCACAATGGAGGCGATCATAAATCAAAATGATGAAAGTAGTAATACAAATATGTTTTCGGTAAAAGAAGTTTTGCCAAATAACGACAACCAGAGTGGTGAAATTAAAGAATTAGTTACATCGCAACCATCAGAAATTGAACACCAAATGGCAATCGAGGACTCGAATATAAAAAATAATTCAGAAAACGCAAACGTTTTTGAGTCACCTTTAGAGCAAGAATCGGATGAAAGTGACTGGATTCAAAATGATAAAGAGATTGTTGGATTACCAAATAATGAAAGCAATAAAAAGGAGGATATGGAAATGAAGAATATGGAAAGTTCTCAAGAAAAAGAACAAAGAGCTTCTAAATCATTTAATTCATTTGAGTCGAAAGTGACTACGGAGGACGCGCAAAATAATATTGACGATGAAAACATAACCTTAGATTATGTAAAGAAAATATACAGTTCTTTGGGTCATGATTTCAATTCTGAATCAAACGTAGAAAAAGAAATAACAGGTTCTTCCTTGCCTTCAATTAATAATGCTATGATGACTAATGATGAAAATAAAAACATAATGCCTATTGAAAAGGCCGAAAACGACGTGACTGAAAAAAATTATTCTAGTAACGAAGACGAAGAACCGAATCCAACAACAGAATCGAGTAAATTTAAATTTATTAGTACATATCAACCCGTTACAATGTCTTCATCCAAATATAATACACAAGAAGAAACTCACATAGATAAAACTGATTTTATTTCTTTACCAGAAAAAAATAATGATTCAAGTCTTGAAGCACCTGAAAACACTACAGAAAATAATATAAACGCAGCAGATGAAAACAAAATGATAACAGATGAAAAAACAGAGGATACTCAAAGTTCTGCTGATGCATCAACAGAGAGAGAATTTAATAACGTTAATATTTTGAGTGATGATTCATCTCAAATTTCCAGTAAAATCTTTACAAATATGCCGAACAGCAACTTTGAAAGCATGAAAGAAATCACAGAAACATCTACAGATTCTGATTGGTTATCACAACCCGCAACTGAAGCTAATGATAATATCATGATAAATAAAATGGAAAGCTCTGAAGTCACTGAAAACCCAGTCAATTCAGAAGAAATGATGAATTCTGAAATTAAAAATGATTTTGAACCTGATTACTTGAGTAACTTTGAGACAAAATCCAAAGAAGTGAATAATCAAGATGAACCTATCAGTGGAATGACAAATGAATATGAAAACGAGGATAATAAATCAAAAGAAGGAATTATCTACCAAAAACATCAAGAAGATGGTTCTTTGGCTCACGAAATGAAAGACCAAAACACAGATAGCAACTTTGAAATGACGACAGTCATTAATTACATTTACAGACAAGCAGAGGAAAACAAACTGATGGGAAATTCGAACTATGAACAAGGCATAATATATGCAACGCCAGTATCATCAACTGATGAAATATTTCCAAATACTATGCATAATGATACACAAGAAAATGTAAACGACTCTAACGCTAACACAGATTTACGAGTAAATGTTTATGAACTATCTAGTCACAACGACAGTCAAAGCACTGGAAGACGGGTTGTAAATCAACATTCAACAGAGTATGATGATCATGAAACGGAAATGAATCCATTTTTACCCGACATAGAAAATAATAAGGTTCTCGTTAAAAAATTACAGGAAGGCAACGACATAGAGCTTGTAAATTTAAACGAAACGCAAAATGAAAACGTCGATGATCATAATGCACATGGAGTCTTAAACACGACTCATAGCAGTGAAGCGAATATCAAATATAATATAAATTCGAATTCACAAGAAAGTCACTCGACTTCGGATTCGTTCAATGAATTTTCGAGTATGCATGATGGTGGACATGCTACACAAACAATTAACAGTGACGCAAGTCCTGCATCGAGCTTTGAAGATACAACCGAGTCTCGAGAGTACTTGCAGTTTAAGGGTAGTCGGGAATTACCAGAGACACCAACGTTTTTATTGGACACCGACGACTTAGAGTCGAGAACTGCTAAAAGCCATTCCTCTAACATTTTAAATTATAACGATAATGAATCTCTAAGAGTAGTTCCTATTGAGGGTGATGAAAGTCAGTTTAGTAAAGAAAACCTTCAAAATTTTAATGATATAAGTGACTCACGAAAGAAGAGCGACAGGCGGATAGGTTTAAGTCAAGAGGAGTTCGTTAACAACAATGAAGCGTAAAATACTTAAATTTGAAGACTTTCAAGTGTGTATATTATTCAAATTACTGTGATTCTGTGGACTTTTTCATAGGCTAATAATAAATATCTTAAACGTACTATATTTGTGAATGGTAAAGAATATACAGGCTCAAGTTCTTCTGATTACTAATCTAAATGCTCTAATCTAAAAGATAATATGTTACTTATAATAATTATTATGAATTTAAATCTATTAGACTAGTCAAATTAGAAAAAAGGGAAATCAGTATCAGATATTTAAAGTGGTTTACCTAAGACTCAATGTAAGTTGAAGAAGCTCGTCTTTCAACTGTTTTAAGAATGTAACTTTTCTCTTTGATAACTTATAAATGTTGTGTGAAATTGCCATCTAGATGAGAGAGAGAACAGAGTCATAGAAGACGAAGTAACGAGTTGGACTCTAAAGTAAGATTACGTCCATACTAGATAACTGATAAGTATTATCCGAAAAGATAGGTCAATCAACGGAGACCAAAAAATTGCGTAGAAATAATACAGACCTATGAGGAGTATAAGATATTTTATAAATGACGCAACGATATTTTCTTGTTACCATAATACTAATCATATGTTTCACTTATTGCCAGCGTATTATTGGGAGTAAGTTCAGCACAAACATATGCGACAGATATACAGAGTACAGACATAACACTTCCATAATATTAATTTAAATAATTGTAATAATATTTTCAGTATAAGGTCTGATTGTAAAATAATAATTAATTTTAGTACGTACTTGTTAACTAAGATTTATTTTGTATAATATGGTTGAAACTGTAAAGAAATATGTTGTAAATAAATATCAAGTTAATTATATTATTTTTGTTTTTATCATTACCTCGTAACATCACTTACTTCATAAGAATTTTCTTCATTTGTAAATGTTTAAAAATAAGGCACAAAAAGTGTTTTCAAAAGAATAAAAACAATTTATTTTGTACTTTGTTAAGTAACCTAATATAATTTATAATATATTTAAATATGGAATTGTATTAATTAGATAACTTAGGTACACAATTCTAAATATACTACAAACGCGTAGGTATCGCGTACAAATTCGAAAAAGTTGCCTGCTATGAAAATTAAATGTAAGTACTCCTTTATGTGCTTAAGTACTTTTATTTGGAGATTTTTGTAGCTACTTAACTATTCAATATTTGTGGCTTTAGATATTATGGCAACGATGGCATTGTATCACAGAATTCAATTAAAATTGCATCGCTGGCTGAGGCGTTATTTCTGCCATTTCCTGCTCAATAATTTCTTGGTCATTCATCGCCATCTTGGCGCACAAACACTCCTCGTTGATAGTTCCATTCCCGCTAACTATACATTTCCCTAGTATATCCTTACAACTATTGAAAGGCACGACGTTTTGAAAATCATTCTTCTTAGCAACATCTTTAAGTTTTGCTTCGACGATAAAATCTAAATCGATCGTATCTTTTATTTTAATGGTACCATCGCTTCTATATTCGATACAGTTTGTGTCAGGTTTTTCGACTGCACCTTTGCATTTATTATTGCACCTACAGCCATCAGAATCAACTTTCGTAGATTCAGTAGATTCAGATAGTTTTGTACTGTTATCCTCAATAAATCGCCTAACACCTTCGTTGTCTTGGACACAACTATAGATAGTTTCCATATTTCTTAACTCAAATTTGAGATCAGATAATTCCTCGCTATTTGTAAACTTTTCTAGAACGATTTGGTTCAAGTCGCTGTCGCTATCGTTTTTTAAATAAATAGCTAGTTCTTCTTTGGGATAGCTGGGCGTACACTCATGTTTACCGTATGATGCATTAGATGAGATTTGTCCACACGAAGCGCACAACACCTCATCTGTAAGAAATGCAAATTCTTGAACATAATTAATCTTAACGTTATATATATATATATATATATATATATATATATATATATATATATATATATATATATATATATATATATATATATATATATATATATATATATATATATATATATATATATTATTTTTTTTTTAACTTTAGAACGTCCTATTAAAATATTAAAAGATAACCACAACATACCTTTTGCTGAATAGGTATGAACGTCGCTACTTGAGTCAGATGAAATACCGCTGTCCGTAACTTTACCTGAAAAAAAAATCTGATAGAAGGAAAATATTTTAAGTAGGTATACACCCTTGTGATTTAAGAAAAAAAATGTATTCGACAATTCTCTCCATATTAGATGGATAGAGAATTCTCATTCAAAACGCTTGCAAAATTCAGCTCAGAATGAATTCGTTCGCTATAACGACCAAAAAGAACACAACAAAATGTCGTCTGAACCATATTTTATGACATGCGAAATCAAAGCGAGCCTAATAGGGAGGGAACTTTTCTTATCTCGACGATATGCAGAGGCGTACTTAGCCAATGTCTGATTACTTTTAGACACTTTACGAAGAATACGCCCACCGCTTTATTCAAATTAGGACAACTATCATCATCGTCAACTGTTTACGTACATATTATATTGTTATGATCGCCAGTCCGCCAGTCCGCCAGTCCGCCAGTTCGGTAGAGAAGCTAGGGTGTATGAGCATTATTAAATTCTAGTGTAAATGTTTTTATCTAAACTCGTAAAAATCTTTTGGTTCAGTTGGATATCATTCAATCTACGACATTCGATACACTAATTTAATGAAGTATTGATTAAAATATGGAAAGGATTTCATAAAGATGCAGTTAAGTATTTAATTATGAATAAAAACTAATATTTTTTATTTACTTTTAGGCAGTCCGGTGAAAAGTAAATGTATTTATTTTTAGACTTGTGTCTAGCGGAGTCAAGAAAAACGTACAAGTAGGTACGTAAGATAACAAGAACGATAAAATAACTGTCTAGCGACTGTAGACACTGACTGTAAAAACTAACTTCTCCTAATATAGCCAACCACGTTTATCTCAAACGCAAATATTTAGGCCAACTAACATTGACGCAAAACATTACGAGGCTCAAATAATGAATATAGTTTTAGAAATGATGACACCGACAACAGGTAGAGCCGAATGTAATCCTTGTTCAAATACACGTTTCAAGAGTAATTACGAACGATAATTTATAAATTATAATTTGTGACGATAATCGAGATTAAATTGTGAAATTTCAACTAAATAGGTGTAGATAAAAAATACGTGAGATAATAAACAACCTGTTTATCTTTATATCCGAAAATTGTTGGCAAGTCAGATTATAGTAGGTATAGTCAATAGTCAATAGCAACATGTTTGTGCATTGATACCGACAGATATCGCAGATAGATGATAAGGAAAATATGAGTGACTAGGGTCTAGACAGGACAATGAGTCTGATGAAGACAAGATTTGTGATCAAAATCAGCTTTATGGCTGATGTTTTGTGATCACAAATCTAGGTCAAGCAATTTTATTTTCTACGCCATTTTTTCACAATATTTTTACCGTTTCCTTATATTTCAATACAAAAGTAACTTACTGTGCGTCATGAGATGTCTTCTAAAAGCATAGTCGGTTGCGAACGATTTCTTGCAGTTGAGTATGATACATCTCAACCAGTTTTCCGGTTCATGGGTTTTAAGATGCGACTTGTAGTGGTGAGCCTGGATGAACCCTGAAATATCAAAGTTGTATTATTACTAAGACGTATACTTAGGCCTCAGCCTCGAAATCAGCGGGCGACGAAGCGGTGGCGGCGGCAGCGCGAGAGCGGCGCGTTCCAATGAATAGATTTATACATATATGGAACTGGCCTCGAACTTCGAAGACAGCGGCACGGCGAGCGGCGCGCGGCGTACTACACGGCTTTCCGCGTCGCCGCCACCGCTCCCTTCCCGCTGCCCGTAAAATTCGAAGTTGAGGCCTAAGGCTCAACTCACATTGGGTGTCGCGACGCTTCCTGTTTTTCGCCTACAGCATATTCACCTCTATTATTTAAGTACAAATTTCTACTATGAAAATGTCGCACGTCGACACTTCGACTGTGCCAGTGTGAGTTGGGCTGGGTCGCAAGTAAACTCTAAGTGGAAGGGAATGGAATCCTACATTTCGCGTAATTAAAAGAGGGCCATTTTGTTTCCCATAATAATATAATTGTATGCCAAACATCATCAAAATTATTTTATTAATTTAACAGCATTCAATTAATCAATTACTTATTGGTATGAAAAGCGTTAACAGTTAAATAGTGAGTAGCATGTAAGTGTTTAAATAATAATTAACTGTTATGAAAACTTTTCTCTATGAAAGTATGAATTCAATTTAAAATTACAGAATTTCCAAAATTTCTAAAAACCTTTTTTCTTATGCAAAAATCGTAATAGTTTTCTTAACATTTAAATAAGTTATGGTACAGCAGGGGTTCCCAAACTGTGCGCCGCGGTGCCCTGGTGCACCATGGAAAGGCAAGAGGGGCGCCGTGAGTCGATCCTCCATCATTATCCGGAACCACAAATATTATAATTATGTAAAGCAGGTAGATGATTAAATAATAATATTTCGTTAATTATCATTTACCTGCTTAACCTTACTATAATCATTAAAGGTGTTTCTTAATGTATCTTTTTCTAATTGCCACATGTAACTGTGCCGCAGGCTGAAAAAGATTGGGAATCCCTGTGATACAGATTCCCAATCTTTTTCAATCAGTAATCAAAAAAAATTGTTCTATAGAACCTGTACTATTAACCCAAAAAAAGTTTTTGACCTGACAAAAAACTATTTTTTTAACTTATTTGATACATTTTTAACTTATTATAATGATCTTCAGTAAGTATAGCTTACTTTGCTTTTTTATAGATTTTAGACAGTAAACAAATAAAAGTTCCTATATTCTATTACTTGCAGACATATTTTGCCCAATGTGGTATTTGGGAATACCACAAGCCATAAAGCTTAGATACCATTGGGTATTGCCGTGCATAAGTTGTAAAAACTGTAGCATTGTAAGTACCTTTCCCACACACATCACAATGATACTGTTTTATATCATTGTGAGTGAGCTGATGATGCTTCAAGTGGTGTACAAAGTTGAATGATTTATCACATCCCTCATGACTGCAGTGAAATCTCCGCTCCGACTTCGGTTTATGCGTTTTCTGATGCATAGAAAGAGCAGACTCGCTGCTGAATTTTGCATTACACTTCGTGCAAGAGAAGGATCCTGTAACGAAGCAACCAAATAAAGTATTTAATCTTATTTTTATTATTAAAACGGACTATTGGTACCGGTCATAATCTTATTAACTTCTTCATTGAAAATAAATGAAAATCAATTATCATCTTAATTGAAAAAAATACAGCACTAACTTTGTAAATGTCGTAAAATGTTACACGAGAAACTTAACCTTTGTGGGCATATTTGATATGACGCAAGAGGAGGCTGTTGTCTTTGAAACTTCGTCCACAATCCTTGCACAGAACGCTTCCCGTTCTAGAATGTTGCTTCTGATGTCGCCTTAACGCCGACCTACAATTAAATTAAAATTTTAATATACAAACGACAAAATTCAATTCGAAGTAGTAGAATTTATTACTCACAGGAAACTAAACTTTTTAAAACATTCTTGACATTCGAACTGAGGGAAGTGGCTCTGTTCATGCCGCTTTCTTTCACTCTCATATTTGAATTCCTTGGTACATTGAGAACACTGCAACATTTTTTATCCCGGGGAAACTTATCATTGCTTATCATCATCTAGTGGTAGCCAGCTGATTGTTTCTATATTTATTTGGGTATAATTTGTCACATTGCAGCATTGGGGTCTTCCGTCTTATCAGCAGGCTTATCAGTGACTGTCAAATTTGACAACAATGTCACATTTTTTTTTGTTGGCTTTTGGCACTGACACCGGGGGTGTACTTTGCCACATACAAAGGTAGTCAGTGTCCAGTGATCACTGATCAGTCTTCTTCATAATAATTTTCATCATCGTTTTACTATATCGTCATGTCTAAATTCTAAAGTCCGTCTAGTCAAAGTCTAATTAAAAGTCAAAGCAGTCAAGGAGTCAAGTCGGTCAATTCAATAAAGTATATAGTAGACGCTTTACTGAAACTTTCGACGGAGTTTTGGAGGGAACACAAAAAAGCACGTATCTGGAAGTTGCAGCATTTGCCTACACTTGTGCACGATAACGAATATCTAATGGTTAATATTCTACCAATATTTCACATTAAAAACCCAGTTAACACAATTTTAGGAAAATAATACAAAAAGTAAAAACCATAAAGTTAATATACCTAGCTTTCCGCTAGGTATATTAACTTTATGGTAAAAACCAAGTAAAAACACAACAGCACTCTTTCAAGTTTCACAATGGGTTGGAGATTTAAGCCGGAAAATAGTATGGACGTAACAGATCTGTATAAGTAGAATATCATTGTTCTTCTACTGTTTATTGTTGGTGTGGTTTTTATTATTTTTTCCCAAATTGTGTTATTTGGGTTTTTGATGTTCATTATTGGTAAAATATTGGCCATTAAATATCCGTTATCGTGCACAAGTGCAGGTAAGATGTTGTCAAAACCAAAATTTATAATTCCTGTGACATTTGGTGTGAATAACGATAAATAGGGCTATTTCTTCCGTGAGTTTTAACTAAAACATCGTTATAATAACTTTATTATTCTATTCGTTGGAATATCATTGTGTCTTTTTCAAATTGAAATGTATCAAGCTTTACATTATTTTGCCCAGTCTTGTAGCAATGAGGCATTTTCTTATTTTTTTAATTTGATTGTCAAACAGTTTCCATTTTAGTAAATAGATGGCGTATGGGTAGACAACTATCGGTAATACCAGGTCATACCATCAATAATTGCTACAAAACTGGGCAAAAGAATGTAAAACTTGATACATTTCAATTTGAAAAAGACACAATTATATTCCAACGAATAGAATAATAAAGTTATTATAACGATATTTTAGTTAAAACTCACGGAAGAAATAGCCCTATTTATCGTTGTTCACACGGCATACCAACTGTCACAGGAATTATAAATTTTGGTTTTGACAACATCTTACCTGCACTTCTGTACGATAACGGATATTTAATGGCCAATATTTTACCAATAATGAACATCAAAAACCCAAATAACACAATTTGGGAAAAAATAATAAAAACCACACCAACAATAAAAAGTAGAAGAAGTTTCAAAGTAACATGGCCGCCAAAACTTTTTCAGTTATAGGTCTGTGGTTTCATTGACAAGTTTTTATTATGTCAGCGTGTTCCTAAATTATTACCAGTATACTGGCTAACGGCCGTTCCCAATATTTGATCTATCTCTGGTTTTGCCCTACTAGAGATAGGAATAGCTCTCATTAGACATTAGAGACATATTATATTTTATGTCAATTCAATGTTAGCTGCGATCGGTCGTATGTCAAACCAGAGATAGATTGAATATTGGGAACGGCCGTTAATCGCTTAGGCCAATGATCGCTTAGGTTTAAGATATTTTTATTTATGTCACACTTGACAGAACACTGAAATTTTTAGAAACACAACCAATATGTAGTCAGTGATGCCAACCTGCAGATAATTTCAGATCAGTGGGGAACCAATAGAAAATCTAGAAGTGTCTACCGTCGCGCCGTCTGGTGGAGATTTAAAAAAGAAAACAACCCATTATTGATGATATTACCTGGTATTTCCGATAGTTGTCTACCCATACGCCATCTAGTTACTAAAATGGAAACTGTTTGACAATCAAATTAAAAAAATAAGAAAATGCCCCATTATTATTATTCATTCACATTCCTGCGGCAAATGACATTATATTTTTTTATTTTTTACTTTGAGGTGCAAAGATAAACTCTTCCTGCGAAAGGTTTTACCTTTACACTTATTGAAAACAAAAAAAAAATTGATCAGCTGATTTTCTGCTGTCATTGTCATACGTCAGTTTCTCAGAAGTCAGAATTCAGATCAAAAGTCAAAACCAAAACAGTCGCAAAGAAACCGTGAACCAATTAAGTTTTTTTAATCAGAAAAAAAAGATAATATTCTTACGTAAATATTAAAATAGATTAGAAAACATCAATTCAACATGTGGAATGCCTCGAAGCCTTATTGAAATATGCAAAATGTAAAAAAATACCGCATGTAATCTACTACAAAGTTGTGCAAAATCGTAACGATGCACCCGGGAAAGAAAAGAAAAAACCTAATTACCTGAATCCACACGCTGAACTTAAAATCAGATTTCGTGAGAACTAATTTGAGCGCAGCCGGAGTAGGACGTGCTCGTGTTTTTGGCTGCTCTACTGTGTAGCTACAAGTCCTTCAAGATGCAAGAGTGGTTGAAGATTACCCTATTTTTATGCTTATTCGGCACACTAAGGGAGATTAGACCCTCAGAACCATTCGTGACAGAGTTTTTGCTGGGAGAATGGCGCAATATCACCGACCAACAGCTTTATCGCGAGGTGTATCCAGTGGGAACATATTCTTACTTCTCCCTTTTGGTTATTGTTTTTCTCGTAACGGATTTCCTGCGATTTAAACCAGTCATTATACTTTCTGGTGAGTAAATTAATCATATAACACATACAGTTTCATACATACTAAAGTTTACAAGGCTAACAGAGACTTTAACCTTTAAAAAAAAATATTAAAAAAATATTTAGAAGTCAGTAGGTTACTGTCTTTATAAAATTATCTCCCAAAATTCTAAAATAAATGATGTAGTTTTAATGTAAACATTTATACAATCTTCTTATCTTAAAATTGAAATAAGTATTGAAATACATTTTTATTAAGCCACATTGTAAAGTTTTCATTTACAATTAAAAATATAATTTCTTATGGTTTTATGATATCTGCTATCAGCTTTAATAAACACAATAAATCAAACATACAATAACCTAATTCCATAGCAAAGGATTGTTAATTACCTACTATACTTATCTGATAAATTGCATTAAGTCTTTAATCTATGGAAAATTATTTTGTAATATGGTTTTCATAGGATTATATTTCACAGTGTCAGTATAACTACTGCAAGCAGGACATTGGCACACCATTAAAAATAAACTAGTATATATATTATAATCAACAATTATTAGTTATTAACCCGTCGATTGTGGAAAAACGAGACACAATAGCTTATCTATTGTTATCGCGGCGGCATGTGGCCGCTTGGGGTTTGATGAATTAATGTTGCTAGTACATGACAGCATTTTTAATTCCAGATAATAATTATCACTATAATGCATAACTGCAGAAACTGTATAGGATGAATAATGTAAATATATAGAACTATCGTTTTATGGCTTAAATGATTAATTATGATAGCTGCAGTTTTGTTTCCAAAAAAATAGAATTTTGTATTTTAGGACTAACAGGTACGAAATGTCATCCTATATATAAAATTCTCGTGTCACAATGTTAGTCAGCGAACTCCTCCGAAACGGCTTTACTGATTTTTACCAAATTTTATATGCATATTCAGTAGGTCTGAGAATCGGCTACTGGGTACGTTATGTATTGATAAATGCATTTGTTGAATAAATAATAGTAAATTATTACAACCTGAGACTGACAACGGGTGCGACGGGATAGCAATCGACGTTGCCATGGCGACATACTTATTTAGTCACTTCAATAAAATAATATGGGCGAAATACTTTATATTATGGCAAAGAAACATTTGCCGGGACAGCTAGTTTATGTATAAGACACATCCATACTAATATTATAAATGCGAAAGTGTGTCTGTCAGTCTATCTGTCTGTCTGTCTGTCTGTCTGTTACCTCTTCACGCCCAAAACTTTTTTAAAAGAAATTTGGTATGAAGATACTTTGAGTCCCGGAAAAGGACATAGGATACTTTTTATCCCAGAAATATGCACGGTTCCCGCGCGTTAAACGAATTTGGGCGCAACAGAGTTGCGGGCGTCATCTAGTTGTTATAATATTTTTTAGGTCTAAGTGGCATAGCCGTATATGCTGTGTTACTATGGACAACGAGTATAGAATGGCTCCAAGTCTCCCAGTTCCTGTACGGCCTGTACATGGCCACAGAAGTTGCCTATCTCACATACATTTATGCCAAGGTATGATACAAGTTATTCATAAGGTACCAAAAAAAAGTCAGAGAGAAGGGACTATTATAGGCCGATAGAGTCTCTGTCATAGGATGAAGGCATATCAAAGTTCAAGGCATAATACTTTGGTGATGCTCAGAGTAAAGAATACCAAGTTCCATTCATTAATATTTAAATTGGGTATGGATTACAGTTGCACTTCTTTGGACATTGGTAATTAACACGCTTTTATAAGCTTGGGCTGTCCGTATGTATGTATTTAGAGCACGATTTTTACGTATTTCCAGTAGTCTAATTAATTCGAAACTTTGCATAGATATTAAAAGCCAAAGACAATTCAATAATTTGTTAAAATTATTTAAAAAAAAAGAGGTTTTGGAAACAAAAAAATTTTGGAATAATTCAAATAAAAGATGCAAATAAATTTAAAGCGTGTTCTTGTAGTTTTTTTTTAACTATTATCTAGTTTTCGTACGTCTTTAATTTTGGTAGAACATCGAAGATTGGCTACCTATTAAGAAATTACTATTACTATACTTCTAACATTACAAATTTCAGGTGCCCTCAGCCAAGTACCCACTGGTCTCGTCATACACGCGCGTCGCGGCGCTTGTTGGACGGTTCCTGTCCGGAATATCCTCACAGCTGCTCACACACTTCGGCATTATGGACTATAGGGACCTCAACTATATTACATTCGCAGGTAAAGCATGGTTACACGCTGATATGAGAAGTATGTACGCCGTTGTCTTATAATACTTGTGTGACCATAAAAGCAAATTATATTCTTACACATGTATAAAAATGCATGATATAATGATGAAAGAACAAGGAATGATTTTAAATGCAATACCTAATATTTATCTTTATTACCTTATTAAGATAATGGATCTCAGTAACATCTGATAAAGCGTTTTTGCTGTTCCCTATATCAATTATTTCAGACCACGTTTCAGACATAATGATGTTTGTAGACTGTAAAAAACCCAAAACAAAGATTCGTTGATAAAAGTTGAGATAAAACATATCAGTGGAACATTTTTCTTCTCTGTAAAACTGACCTAGTGAACTGTTATGAACAGCATTTTTTGTTCATCCAAAGATTGTTACTATGAACAGGCCTGTCTCACTTCCATACAAACGGCGCAAAATTGCCGAGATATTTACCTACTATTCTGGAAAACAACCTAATTTCAACCTTTTGCATTGCGTTTAGCGTTCATTGTACAATAACTGTCTGCCGTCTCGCTTCAATCTGCCAGGGCTGTCAAGCGAGCGGCGCGGCGGCGCGGGGCCGGGTACTATTACTTTTGTATCGCGGATGCGTGCGTTGCGTGTGCGACAAGTCGAGCGAGTGCCAGTATATCGAGACTAGTCCGGTGACCGGACGCTTGCGTTTATCATACCTAAACTCGGGAGTGAGACTTCTGTACCGTAAGGTACTAATTATGTATCCTGTGCTATCAAACAGATTTTGGTCGCACCGCACTGCGCGACACTTTATGGAAATTGGAATGTGAAATGTCGCGTCGCGCGTCGCTCCACTGACTGTAGTGTATTTATGCCTATTGTTGCTTCACCTTAAATATTTACCTATGTAAATATTTTACACTGTAGTAATATAATAGCCTGGATAACGTAGGTTACAAATTACAATTATCACAATATTACTATTACAACTCCATCGTTTATCGTGCTGGAACCGTACATTTTTCTGGGATACAAACTATCAGCTGTCTCTCAAAGTACCTCCTTACCAAATTAATTCATCTTAATCTGTCCAGCCGTTTATGCGCGAAAAGGTAACAGACACACTTTCGCATCCTAATATTATGAATGGGAAAGTGTATCTGTTTGTCTGACGTCTGCTACCTTTTCACGTCCGAACCGCTGAACCGATTTTGCTGAAATTTGGTATGGAGATACTTTGAGTCCCGGCAAAAGACATGTGATACTTTTTATCCCGGAAAACTGTAAGGTTTCCGCGCGATAAACGGATTTTGGCGACACGGAGATGCGGGCGTCATCTAGTTTATAGAGATGGATGTCGTTCCAGCCAGCTCTAGATTTATGAATAGGCATTAACGCCATGGCCTATGGGCGGCAGCGTCCTATGGCGTCCTAGGACGGCGGCAGAGTTCTTACATAGGGGCGGTTAAAGTGGCCTATACTTATAAAATATTAATCCGGCCCTGGTTCCAGCCCAGATCCTGGCGACGTTCTGGGCGCTGTGGCTGCCGGCGGTGCCGTACGGGATCTACTTCCATCGCCGCTCCGTCGTCAGCGAGCTCTCGCTTGACACACAGTCGCCGGGGAAACAAACCACAGCTGACAAGGTTAATATCATATTGATCATGAGGGCAGGGGCACTGGGTCCAAAGTCCAAACATACATCGAAAATAATAATAGTTTAAAAAAACTAAAAAAAAAAACATGCTTTTTAACAAATTATTGCATTGTCATTGGGTCTTAATACGTATGCAAAGTTTCGAATTAATTGGACTACTGGAGATAGGTAAAAGTCGTGCTCAAAGATTCCGTTACATACACACAGCCCAAGCTTATAAAGGCGTGTTAAAAAGACCCCGGAAAATTTTTTTTGCTGCAGCGATTAATATTTTTTAACACGCTTAAAAAATATTCATTGGCAGATATTAAACCCAGCTAACAGATTGGCAAAATCTGGACTGGGTTTGATATAACTCGACCAAATAGGGAAAATTACGCAGAGGTCGAGGCAGAGGGCGCTACTAGCACATACAGTTAATAATTCGACCAAAATTTGACATGTTGCACACGTCATAATATCAGAATATTGACACAAACGTTGTCAAACGTCGTCCAAACTTTTTGTTTACTGTCTGTGCTGGTGCTGCTGTCAAGCGTGAAAACATTGCAGTAATATATACTATAACGTAGGTCCACCATCTGCCTATGAATCAACTTTTTTGATAGTATATGTCATAAATATATCGATGCATACGAAAAAGAATTTAACAATGTAAACATTTTAGTAAACGATGTTATTCCAGCGGCCTCTCCACCGCGACGCGCTAGACGCGGGGACGCTGATAGCACGCCACGCGCGCGCCGCGTACGGCCGCCCGCGCGTGGTCACGTGGTCGCTGCTGTACGCCGCCGCGCTCGCGCTGTTCGTGCAGGTGCAGACGTACATGCAGGTGCTGTGGGCGGAGATCATGAGGGAGACCGGCTCTCAGGTAGACTTGGGTTCTTTAGTTCTGTTACACTTTGTTATTCACGTCACGCGCGCGCCGCGTATGGCCGACCGCGCCTAACCTAACTGTTAACGACGTTAACTTTTTAATTATTATTAGGCCAAATTCACAGTACATTTATCTGTGATAAACATTGTGACCTTCATCTGTGCAAGAAGCATAATTTGAAATTTCATCAAAACTGCTAAACCAGTTTTGATAAAATTATGTTATGTGTGCGTTATCTTCTAATTATTAAATAAATATAATAAAAGATACACGCGCGTTTGCATCGCTAGCCGCTACAGTTACAGTAGACGAGCATCACTAGTCGCTACAAAAATTCGCCGTGTGCTAGGGCCCTAAAATTTGAAATCTAGATAGCGCCTGGATTCAGTTTTAGTCAGCCGATTCGAAAACTTATCTACATTTAACCCAAATTGCAGTTTGCGTTCAACGGCTTCGTGGAGGCGGGGCTAACGCTGCTCGGTGCGGGCGCGGCGCTCGGTGCGGCGTGCGTGCGCCCCGCCCCCCTCCCCGCGCCCGCCGCCGCCGTACAAGCTCTCGCCGTGTTCGCTGCCACGTACACACAGAATATATTCGTGTCGTACGCCGGATATATAGTAATGGGCACGCTGTTTCATTATACTATCACGCTCGCAAGGTTAGTAATAATAATTATTTTAGTCTGTGGCCAGATGTATTTTTTTTTTGTTTTGGTGTAATGAAGCTTATTTTCATTCATTCAATCACTAATGTTCATATTATAAAAGGAGTTAGTCTGTCTGCTAGATCTGAACCATTTAGTTGTGTGCAACAATTAGTTTTTTTTTTTAAAGATAAAATGAAAATGAATACCTTACTAATAAAATATTTAGGGTGGGTTGCACCAACTTACTTTAACTATAACTGTAACTTTAACTATAACTACAATGCAAAATGTCAAATCTTTGGTTAAAGTCAAGAATGGACGCCATATTTAACCATAACCATAGAGCAAGACAAGGCTTTAAATGAACGTGGCGAAAAAAGGAACTAACGCTGTCATCATACAAAAACGCCATTTTTGACAGTTCTCCTTTACCAGCAGCGCCCCCGCCCACGTTCATTTAAAGCCTTGTCAGACCAGCAACAGACATCTGTCAAATTCTGTGGTCAAAGTTAAGGTTAAAGTTAAGTTAGCCTTAACTATAACCATAACTTTGACCATAACTGTAACTATGACCACGCCTCTGGTGCAACCCACCCTAATACAATATTTTATCTTTATCTTTTTCTGATAAGTTAGAAAAGGGTTATAATAAAACGAGTGACTGTAAATTACAGTTTTAAGTGTCAAAATTAATTAATTTGGGTTATAAAATTACTAAGTGAGCGACAGACTGCGAGTGACGAAAAATCAATAGAACAGCAACTTACAAACATTAATTTGAGTTACTTAAAATACAAAATGAGCAGCTTCATAATATTTGAGCGACCTAATATTTGTTTGAGTGTCAACTTTACGTCGTGCATTTTTTTCAATATTTGGCAAATGTATTTTATACTGTACGGTATTTTATCCTAAACGAAGTGTTTCGAATACAAAAACCACTTTGTAAAATACACTAATGAGCAGAGTAGACTGAGTACACTAATGAGTGAAAGTTTGAGCTCACATTAAAAAAATCGGCCAAGTGCGAGTTGGACTCGCCCATAAAGGGTTCCGCAACAGAAATAAGGTTTATTTTTATGAAATTAAAAGGTTTTTGATTTATTTCTATATTTCAGATCATTAAATGAAAGTTAAATTAAGGTTTACCATTTATGACGTATAAAAAAACTACTTGCTAGATATCGTTCAAACCAATTTTCGTTGGTAGTTTTTATAATAATGTACATCATATATTTTTAGACTTATCATGCCCCTACTTTAGAAGTTAGAGGGGGGGACACACATTTTACCACTTTGAAACAGTCTCTCTCGCAAATTATTCAGGTTAGAAAAAAATTATATTAAAAACCTCAATATAATTTTTGAAGACCTATCCATAGATACCCCACATGCATAGGTTAGATGAAAAAAAAATTTATTTTAGTTGTACTATCAGAGAAGTTGATTCCTAGGCAGATGGCGGACCTTTGTAATTTGGTCGTGTTAAGTCAAACCCATCCGACCGATCACAGCTAACATTGAAATTGAAATAAGCCGACCACATGACGTAGGTCCGTCAACTGCCTAGGAATCAATTTCCTCGATGGTACATATGGGGACCCCTAAAGTTTTTAATATTTTTTTCCATTTTTGTATCAAAATCTTAATGCTGTTCATAGACTACATCTACTTACCAAGGTTCAATAGTATAGCTCTTATAGTTTCGAAGAAAAGTGGCTGTGACATACGGACGGGTTCCGTTTTTTGCCACTTGGCTACGGAAACTTAAAAATGAAATAACAATATTTAATGAAACACTATTCTATAATAATCTATTAGCTAAGAATTTTTTATTGAAATTTAAGGGTAATTAAATAAAACAATATTGAATATACTCCGTAAAAATTAATTAATATGCATTTACTTAAATCAAATGAAGAAAAATAAAATAAGACGCTTCAGTCAAGTAAAAAAAATAAAAACTTCTTATTATTACTAAGGAACATTGATAGGTCAGGATTGAGGAGCCCTACTACTTCATCGTCACTGGTAACTGGTAAGTGGTAAATCACATTTTGTAGTACTTTATTTTATTTATTAATATAATGTAAATACTCAAATAAAGCACACAAATTCATACTGCTTAAGTCATCATCAACCGCAATTTTTTCATTCGCTCGTTTTATTATTCCCTTTTAACAATCTGTAGTTTTCATTAAAAAACGTATCAAAATAAAAAACATAAGCCCTCAAATAGACTATCAGTAACCAATAATCATTAATAAAGCAGCTTAAAAAACTTTGCTCAAAGTGAACTTTTCAGTAGTTCGTTATGTATAACCGCACTTGGAAAAATCGAATCTATCTTTAATCATTCTTTAATATTATTGAAGTTGCCCTCTCTTTATTTCATGTCGCTCACTTAGTAATGTAGTCGCTCGGATAAAATTTTAATATCTGAAATGGATTAATCACAATCCACTGTTTGTAAGCTCGTTCTGGATTTTATGATTGATCAATATTCGTCGTTAGTTAAGTTAATTTTTCGCTTACTCAAATTCATACCGCTCAAGTTATTAAAACAGTATCTCATCAGTCGCAAAGTTTTTTTTATTCGCTCGTTTTATAATTCCCCGTTAGAAAATAGGAGGACAAAACATTGTATAGCTTAAACATTGTGTATTTTTTTTCAGCCTCATACTATATTGCATACTATAATGTGATTTTTTTTCATTATCAAGAACTCATTTAATTAGAAATAATGGTACGGGAGGTAGCAAGGTTTGAAAAAAAAGTATTTCAGGTCGGCTGATTTTGTGATATTATGTCGTCATTCTTGCTCTTCTAGTTACAAGTCTGGCCGGTCTAGCTGCCGGTAGTAGTTGCGTTAATTAGTGCGCAACCTTTTTGTCCAGGTTATATTCCTGTATTTTAAAATCATTTTAGTATACATACTGTATACTTAAATGATTTTAAAATCATTTTAGTGAGCAAGGAGAGCTTAACACAAACGTAATAATTACGACAGTAATAATAATAATTGTTAAAGCCTAGCCTTTAACATGACAAGAGCCAGAAGCGAAGGATTGCCATTTCTTTTTATCAGGCGTCCTTATATTATATTATAGTCCTTATATTAATAGCATCACCGATAAATGAAATGCCCAAATGAACGCAACCACTACCGGCAGCCAGACCGCCTGGACTCTAGCCAGAAGAGCAAGAATGACGACATAATATCACAAAATCAGCCGACCTGAAATACTTTCTCGAAAACGTTGCTACCTCCTATACTATAAGCTTATGGAATAAAAAATAAATTAAAAAATAAGCTTAAAGAATATATTTTTTTCAGTGCAAAAATAGCCAGCGAACTTTCGGACGAGAGCTGTTTCGGCCTCATATTCGGGATCAACACCTTGGCTGGGACGGGGCTGCAGGCCCTACTTACATTTATCCTCCTGCAACAGCTGGAACTGTCTATTTCGGCAATGTACTTGACTATAAGCGGTTTGTACTTAATTCTCGCCGCTTGCTGGCTCACGGGCTGTATGATCAACTATTTCAGACAAAAACATACCGCTTTATAATGTATTAAATACTTAACACATACTGACAATAAAACGGTAAGGCAATAAAGCAAAATGTGCTATAATAATTTGAATAAAAATCTTTAGTTTGAATATTAAGAAGAATGGACAAACATCGTTTCGGGTTATTAATATATTATATTACTCTGTGTTCCACAACAAAGCTCGTTGATGTGGGCAGGGAGGCAAGTAGCCTAAAGTGGGGCTGGGCATGGCATGTCTCCCATATGCACCCAGCAGCGGTCAAAGTTTGCAGTGGCTACGAACGAACTGAATGCATGCAACAAAGTGTGGCTAAGCTTAATGTTATAGAGGCCTTTGCCCAGCTGTAGGCTGTTAATAAGAATATTTTAATGACCCAAAATATGGAAACATATTTCTAGAAATAAACAGTATTCTATTTTCTAAAAGACAATAGATTTTGTGAGCAACAATAACTAGAATGTAAGTTTTATATATTTTTATTAGTTTACTTACTATACTATAACATACTTCACAAATTATGTAGGAGACCAGTGATTATTGTTGTCTTGGTACTCTTGTAGCATATCATTAGTGATCTGTTAGTTATGCTTCATAGCTGTAGCTCGCATATTAAAAAATACAATTAACTGTTTTTAAGTTTAAGTTCAGCTTAAGTTTGAGAGCCGTGACTAAAGTGCGCGCACGATAACTTTGCGCGCGGCTGAAATCGGAACTAACTGTCGGGCCGCCACGTTTACATAATAATCGATACGCCTATTCCTATACATAATTTAAATAAGTAAATAAAGATATTAAAGTAAAACTACCAATGTTATTTAAAAAAATATCATTGGGATTACCCATTTTTTTAATGAATCCCTACGCTGGCACGCCACCTGTCGCGCGCAGAGTTATCGTGCGCGCACTCTATATGCCAATATTTTGAAGTTCCTATATATTGATCTTGTTTCCATAATTATTTAAAAGTTGTTGAAAAATCTCTAATAGATTTTTATATAATTTTTTTTTATTAAATATGTTGTTAGTCAAAATTAACGAAAGCATTACTTTAAAGTTTTGAAATAACTTAAGTATTGATTTTTTTTGTCAGTAATTTAGTTTTAGTACTTTTAATATGTGTAAGCATTTCTAGTTTTAGTTAACATTCCAAGGTATTCATGAAATGTAGATAATGTTAGTTACATATTATTGGGTAATAGCTAATGTGTTTTGTATTCAAGTAAGGTCTTACCTACTAGTTTCAAGCTTTTAAACCATGCAGCGACTTTTTATTTGATCTGAGCATGCAGCATAATAGGCTACTTGATTTCATTGAACAAATGCATATTTCTAGTAGAACTTGGCCTAGGAAACCGTATTTCACCCTTATCATCAAATAAAAGCTTATTTAATATATAAAAATAAGTCGGGTTTTCCTTTCTGACGCTATAACTCCAGAACGCACGAACCGATTTCCAAGGTTTTGCATTCGTTGGAAAGGTCTCGGGCTCCGTGAGGTTTATAGAAAAAAAAACTTCAAGAGAAAAGCAGGAAAACAGGCAAAACAACGTTTGCCGGGTCAGCTAGTGATTGATAAATAAAGTCGATTTGAAAATATGATTTTATATTTTTTAATTTGTACTGACGAAAACGCTTTTGCAGTACTTCCGATTTGGATGTGACGTCATCACACTAGTTTTAATATCTTTTATTTAACACGCTCGTTATATGTAAGTTTATCTGTACATAAATAATAAGAATAAGCCTAGAAAGATTTGTAAAATACATTTTCTTGAATAATTAAAATAAAACATCATGTTTTATATATTATCTCCATTTACTGTAGTTGGGGTGAAATGGCCAAAACTTTTCTCCAAAAGTTCAACATTACAAATGATTTCTCATTTCTTATTTAATTCTTTTCAAAATTTTTGGCACTTTAAGACTCGTACGTTTAGCACATAAAAAAGAATTTCAATAATGAAAGTATAAAATACAAAAATATGACGTCACACTATGGCGGACAGTGTTTTTGGCGCCATTTAAAAGGCGGACAGTGTTTTTGGCGCCATTTAAAAATTTCAATCAACATTTTTATGGTTTTCTACTGTTTAAAATATAAAAATATATTTTTTTGTGAAAATGAATGATTAATTAAGAAGCGATTAGCATGAAGAAAAAAAGTAGGTCAAGTAGCCTATTATTTTAAATTTTTTTATTAAAAAAAAATTGTTTTAAGGATGGTTCAATCTGTGATTTTATTGAATGACTAGCGTATTCATTGAATGACACCATTTTATTGAATGACTGAAGGACAACTAGTCAAGACGTTGACTATAACGTTTAACGTCTTGACTAAACGTCATCATAGTGAAGTCGTTAAATAGAATATTATGATTATTTTTAAGTATTTGTTGGTGCCGTAATAATAGGTTAATCTAGAAACTGGCTTCAATTAGGAGGTGACGGAGCCCCGCTATGTGGGCTCCTACTTCTGTCAGTAGCTGGTTCAAATGTTATCTGGAAAACAGGTCGCTGCGTACGTTAATAGAAGGAGTCATTGGAGAAGAGGTGGATGTAACCCTAGGTGTTCCCACTGGCTCAGTGTATGCTCCAGTCGGGTACATAATCCATCTAAATAGTATTTTAAATGTTATCAGGAATTGTAAAACCTTTATGTACGCCGATGACATGTGTTTATTGTATTCCTCAAAAAATGCAGCAGATGCAAAACGTTATTTACAAGCCGATTTTGAGAACATAACTAAATGGGCACATGATAACGGCATTATAATAAACTTTAATAAAACTAAGGCTATGCAAATTACATCACCATATAATAAATATATTAAACATGATAATATGAATATAGAAATTATTGGACATACATACGAATGCCTACATATTAAAAAAAATAATTGTCAATGTACACAGATAGAAGTCGTGGACGAATACAAATACCTAGGAATGACAGTCGATAGCAAATTTAATTGGAAAGGACATGTGAATGCAGTGTGTAGTAGATTACAATCAATATTGGGTAAATTCTTTCATCTTAGCAAATTTGTCAATAAAAAGCTGTTGTATGTAATCTACTACGCACTTGCAGACTCTGTAATAAGCTACGGATTAAGTTGTTATGGTCTCACATTTAAAACTAATTTAGATAAAATAAAACAGTTGCAGACTAGATTAATAAAATATTTAGTAAATAAAAGAGTAAAGGCACAATGTAAAGAAAATTATGAAAATTTATTTAATATTTGTGAAATACTTCCAGTGCATCTAAAAGTTTATTATTTAATAGTATTAGAGCAGTATAATATAAATAAATATAAAGAAAAAATCGATTATCATAAATATAAGACTAGAAATGTGACTCAGGGCAAATATGTAATACCATCGGTAAGAAATTACTTTGGTAAAAGAACCAGAAAATACCTGACTCCTACTTTATTTAACAAAATAGACTTTATAAGAGATGATGACAATAAAACAAGTAAGTTAACTTTAAAAAAAGACTTAAAAAATTTTTTTTTAAAAAATAATAATAGAGATTGTGTTGGCAGTTGATATAATAATTAAAAAATGATAAAGATAATATTCCTTATTATAAAAAAGTTAGGTATCTTTGTATACTTATTGTGATAAGAAATTGTCTAAGATGATTTCATTAGTTACTTAAAAATTAGAAGTTGGAATTATGTTTCATAGATAGCAATGTTGTGAAGTTTAAGTATTTTTTTTTTAAATGTTTTTGTGTTTTTTATGGTTTACTTTTTTAATTTTTTTATGTTGCGTTTTTTATGTTTAGCGTATAAATTGTAATTTGTTGCCCAATGAAGTCGTATTGGGCCAACACGGAGTAATACATTGCTATTAATTACCTAAGAATTATTTTGGTGACTACGAGCGCCGCAGTGGGAAAAAAGTGAAATACGTTCAATTACCTGACTGATTTCATGTCCGGTATCTTCAAAGGGCTTTGAGTGACGATCGTTCAATCGACGTTCGGCCGAGTCATTCAATTGAATGGTGTCATTCAATGAATGCGCTAGTCATTCAATCGAATCGCAGATTTATCTAGATGACTGTGACATATATAAGGTCAAATAGGGAAGATGCGATATTTTTATTTTTGTATTTATTTTAAAGAACTCCATGTAGAATAGAACACAAGTATATTAAAAAATTAAAACACTGGAATTTACTGCAAAAAATGCGGTTTAAAATTGTCAATTTAAATTTTGGCGCCAAAACGGATCTATAATCTGTACGACGTCACTACTGTCCTGCCCCGCTTTCCATTTAGCGTTAAAAACGATCAAAATAGGTGGCATTTTGAGCGTTTTGATCGTTTTTAACGCAAAATGGAACGCGGGGATAGCAGGTGTGACGTCACTGAACGCTGATTGGTGTTTTGAAATTCGTTCCGTTTCAAGTTACTTTTAATTAAAATTTTTGTAAAAAAACAATATTTTATAAAATATTAACCTTGCAGTGGCCCTTCTTATATATTTTTTTAACATTTTAATAGCAAAATTTTCATAAATATTATATTTGCATGTTATTGTTCCCTATTCCGTAGTACTTACATCCAATTAAATTATGAAAGTACTAAATATGTAAAAAATTAGACACCCAGACACTTATTATTAATTATAATAGATTTTTAAAGAATTATTCGATACGTGGGAGAGCCATGCTTCGGCACGAATGGGCCGGCTCGACCGGAGAAATACCACGTTCTCACAGAAAACCGGCGTGAAACAGCGCTTGTGCTGTGTTTCGCCGAGTGAGTGAGTTTACCGGAGGCCCAATCCCCTACCCTATTTCCTTCCCTTCCCTCCCCTATTCCCTTCTCTTCCCATCCCTACCCTCCTCTATTACCCTATTCCCTCTTAAAAGGCCGGCAACGCACCTGCAGCTCTTCTGATGCTGCGAGTGTCCATGGGCGACGGAAGTTGCTTTCCATCAGGTGACCCGTTTGCTTGTTTGACCCCTTATTTCATAAAAAGAATTTAAAAAAATATTATTGAAAAAAAAAAATTTGATGTAATTTGACTACCGCAAATGGCGGCCTAGAGCTCGGCAAGACTTTAAACACAACTTTCAATGAATGTGGCGAAAAAAGGAACTAACGCTGCCATCATACAATTAAAAACCGGCCAAGTGCGTGTCGGGCCACGCGCAATATAGGGTTCCGTAGTACAGTACCGCTAGTTTTTTTTTTAATTTTTGTATAGTCAATGAATGTACATTTATAACGTGTTTTACACTACTAACAATATCATCTCAGTTCCGTTCAAAGGAATTTGAACGAAAAGATCCTTTATACTTCGCCGAATACATTTTTTTTTAGTTGATCGACTATTACTCAATAACTTTTGAAGTCTTCTTAGCCGCGATAATTTTCCTTTTAAATTCAGTATATTTCCTACTCCTATGAATTTTTTCACATTTCCAGAAACAACCGTTTAGCTGGTAGAAGGGAGGAACACTGGACTCTTAACGATTTTTTCCACTTTAAAACTTCATATTTCACAAATGGATCCCTAAATCGGAAAATGATCTATGAATACTCATAATATTTTTAAAAAATCTATCCAACGACACCCCACACGATGGTGTGGACGCGAAAAAAAAATCATCCCCGCTTGATGTGTAGGGAAGGTACCATAAAAAAATATATTTTTTTAAGATTTCATGTACCATTTTGTCGCCATCATTAATATGTGCATTCATGCCAAATTACAGCTTTGTAGGTCCTATAGTCTCTGAGCAAAACCGGGGACAGACAGACAGACGGACAGACCGAAACTATAAGGGTTCCTTGTTGACTACGGAACCCTAAAAACCGGCCAAGTGCGTGTCGGGCCACGCGCAATATAGGGTTCCGTAGTACCGCTAGTTTTTGATATTTCTTTAATGGTCAATGAATGTATATCTATAACGCGTTTTTTACAACAACATCATCTCAGTAACGTTTAAAGGAATTTGAACGAAAAGTTCCTTTATACTTCGCCGAATACATTTTTTTTAGTTGATCGACTATTACTCAATAACTTATAAAGTCTTCTTAGCCGTGATAGTTTTCCTTTTAAATTCAGCATATTTTCTACTCCTATGAATTTTTTCACATTTCCAGAAATAACCGTTTAGCTGGTAGAAGGGGGGGACACTGGACTCTAAACGATTTTTTCCACTTTAAAACTGCATATTTCACAAATGGATCCCTAAATCGGAAAATGATCATTGAACATTCATAATATATTTTTTAAAACTATCCAACGATACCCCACAGGGTGGAGTGCACGCGAAAAAAAAATATTCATCCCCGCTTGATGTGTAAAAAACCTTAAAAAAAATTTTTTTTTAAGATCTTATGTACCATTATATCGGCATCATTAATATGTGCATTCATGCCGAATAACAGCTTTGTAGGTCCTATAGTCTCTGAGCAAAACCGCGGACAGACAGACGGACAGACGGACGGATAGACCGAAACTATAAGGGTTCCTTGTTGATTAAGGAACCCTAAAAACGACATTTTTGACAGTTCTTCTTTACCAGCAGCGCCCCCGCCTACGTTCATTAAAGGCTTGTCGCACCTTAACAGATACCCTTCGAAGGATAGTTTTCATAAATTTCAATTTGAAATATTTCCGCAGAATTGCCGGTGAACCCTATTTTTTTGGGCCTAAAAATTGCAAATCGTACAAAGAAATTGATAAGCAGTTCGTTTATCTTTGATACAAAGTTCCCAATTCTGACGAATTCTCAGAATTACATATGATAAATGGAAATTTTAAAATGAATTATTTCACATAACTTGTCCGTAAGGTATTGATTTTTTGGTATCAATCAATGCAGGATGTTTTATTCTACTATATATTTCGAATTTAGGTCAGAATCTTTGAATTTATAAATGTTATATACATCCTTAAATTTTTTATTTAAATAAAAACAAAGATATGGAGTGATTTGAGAAATTTAATTCCTTATTATCTTCACTATTTCTTATCAAATTGTTACTATGATAATATTATTATTTATTTTATTTTCTATTATATATATTTGTTCTATTATTAGTATGACTTGTAAAACAATAATTTATTGTAAAGCCAGTGTCACTAGCTTTTTTTTTAAACAAATTATTATTTGTTTTACCTTAGTTATGAAAAAAATTACTGATATTGGCAATTTATTTAATAATTGTTGTGATTTGTAGATATTATATTAGGTATGTTATGTTATAATTGTTATATTTCTGACTGCAATATTATAATAGTTAAATGCAACAAATATGTATGTAGTACATTATTTGTGCATGTAGATTCTAGAATACATGCAAGATCAGATCTAATTTTGGTGCTAAGTGGTCACGGATAATTATTTTGTTTTTAAGAAAATAATAAATATATATTTGATTAATTAAAGCCAATAGAATTTTATTTTTAACATAGTCAGACAGCGGTTTTAGAAAATGAATTACTAAAAGCAGTGAAAGTCTTTGAACTACACTAGATTTGCAATTAAACAAAAATTAGCATTTTGTTTTATTTTTAAACATTTATAAAATACATAACATGTTTAGAGTAGATTTAAATATAGTCAACACAATAAAATTTAAATTATCTTTTCAAATTAAGTTGGTTACACATCTTGTTGCTTTACTGATATGTGGTGGTCATGGAATGTTATGTTATTGGTCTACATAGAATTGCACTCACAACCTTAGAGCAATAATTTTACACTTGTTGAACCCGAAAGCTGCCTAATACTAATTCTTATATACCTACAAATGAACAAAATCATCAAGTTACGCATACTGCATAGAGGAAGGTCTGGTTTTAAAGTAAACATAAGTACAAATTAACAAAAATATAACCGCAAAAGTCGGCAGGACTACCGTATTCAACTGTTGACGCATTTTGGCAAATTCTTGTTTTCTCTCGCGCTTTTGCTTAGCGGTTTCCTTAACAGCACCTTTAAGCTTCCTCATGATGTATCCTCACCAACAGCTGTGACCAGAAAAACACTGTTTTAGGTTCCAGAACTTGCCTACGTGTACCAAATTCAAAAGAACAGGATATGAAAAAAGTATGTTAAATTAAATTTTAAATAGATAAGTACCTGTTTAAAGTATTACTAGATTAGTTTTAATTCAATAAATCAAAAATTCTTTAATACACGTCAGCAATTCGGGTAAACACGAATATTGCAGAAACATAAACAAATACCAAAATCTACCCGAAGTTTTTATTTTTCTCTATGCCAAAATCTCTGACGTTTGACAATCTGTCAAACGTCGGACAACCGTCATCGCCGGGTTTTTTTTTTCTTTCTGATTATGGCACTTCGGCTATTTACACATGGCCAGTGTCGAGTATAAATATGGCGGGAAAACAATATTCTATAATACAATTTTCAGCATCGTTTTTCTATAATATTGTCATGTCTAAAGTCTAGTCAAAGTCTAAGTAAAAATCAAAACATACAGTCAAGAAGTGAAGTCGGTCGATTCAGGAAAGTGGTAGACGCTTTCCTGAAACTTTCGATGGAGTTTTATCTAATGGTTAATATCCTACCAATATAACACATTAAAAACCCATCTGACACAATTTTAGGAAAATAATACAAAAACACAACATCACTCTTTCACATTCCCGGCAAAACACTCGTCATCGCCGTTTGACAAAAAAAAACAATTGTTGCTGTCATCATGACAGCAACAATTGTTTTTTTTAATAACGTAATGGGCATAATGCATAAAACTTTTTGTGATACCTTCATAGTTCATACGGTAGCTACCAAGTACCAAGTTGCTATATATATAAAAGCACACTCGCCGTATTTGCTACAAGATGGCTACAAGTTGTAAATATTATACGATGTAAAAGAGACAAATCACAAAACTAACCCATTCATGCTTAGATGATATGAACCCAAGACACTGACCTCCATTATACATATAATGGAGGTCAGTGACCCAAGACCATTAATATGAATACTTGCTTTTTCACATGACATCAGAATCACTTCAAACCAAAGATCTCTTTTCTTATATCATTGCTTCAAACCAAAGATCTCTAAATAGCTTCAAACAAAAAGTATCATGTTTCAAACATCACAGGGCGATTATAGCAAAAAAATCAAACATTGTCCTTCTCTCTTCACACTCACGAGTCACGACCGTCTTTCATATGCCAGGTGAAAAAGGACGACGCGGAATCAGCGCCAAATTAGTTTTTTCTTAATAACTCTAAACTCGGTGATAGAATTTTATACAATATTGCGTTAAAATAATAATAATATTAACTTGGTTTAATGCACGGTTTTGGTAATATATGAAAAATTCGTGAAAATTAGACGCATATTTGTGATTTTTAGGGTTCCGTAGCAAAATGGCAAAAATCGGAACCCTTATAGATTCGTCATGTCTGTCTGTCTGTCTGTCTGTCTGTCTGTCCGTCTGTATGTCACAGCCACTTTTCTCCGAAACTATAAGAGCTATACTATTGAAATTTGGTAAGTAGATGTAGTCTGTGAACCGCATTAAGATTTTGATACAATAATGGAAAAATTATTAAAAATTTTAGGAGTCCCCCATAGGTAAAAAAACATTTTTTTTTCATCTAACCTATGCGTGTGGGGCATCTATGTATAGGTCTTCAAAAATCATATTGAGGTTTCTAATATCATTTTTTTCTAACCCTGAATAGTTTGCGAGAGAGACTCTTCCAAAGTGGTAAAATGTGTGTCCCCTCCCCTCTAGCTTCCAAAGTAGGGGCATGATAAGTCTAAAAAAAAATATATGATGTACTTTACTATAAAAACTACAAACGAAAATTGGTTTGAACGAAATCTAGCAAGTAGTTTTTTTTATACGTCATAAATGGTAAACTTAATTTAACTTTCATTAAATCAACTGAAATATAAAAATAAATCAAAAACCTTTTAATTTCATAAAAATAAACCTTATTGCTGCTGCGGAACCCTTCATGGGCGAATCCAACTCAGACTTGGCCGGTTTTTTCTATCGAGAAAATTTTAAGATATCGTGTTTTCGCTAGGTCGGGGCTTCGGAAATATAATGTTGTATCCATAGAGATATTATGTATAGTGGTTGTATCCAATGATATTTTAGTATAATATAATATAATATAATACCTACCTTTTCTTTATAATATAGGTACCTAATATCATAGGTTGTATCTATCTTTAAAAAATGAAACTATTCGGGGCTTATTTTCAAGTAAATTCTTATTTCAAGTAAAGTATGAATTATAAAATTGTCAATTTTGCTTTATTCGCCGTCTTATGGTGCTCCCACACTGCCGCGGCCGTTAGAAAAAGTTTGTAAACATTTTCTAACATAAAAAAATTAAAACCGACTTCTAAGGAAAAAACAATAATAACATTTTTATATGAACTAAAAAGTATTACTTAATTAACAAAAAAATAAAAAACCGATTTCCAAGGTAAAAACTTATATGAACTAAAAAGTATTAAATAAAAAAAAGCTTTTTTCCGAATTCGGCTAAACCTTATCTATTTCTGTACAATCTTCATCATTTTGAAGTCGGTATCAGATGGCTCAGTTCTCTGACAGAATATTTGAAACTATTGGATCTGGCATGGGCGGCGGTGTGGGAGCACCATTATGGTGCTCCCACACCGCCGTTAGTAAACATTTTCTAACATAAAAACATTTACTAACAAATGTTGTCAATTGTTACATTTTGTTAGGAACTGTTACATGTTTGATGTTATAAGTGCTCCCACATTGCCCTTGCTACATAGAAAATGTTTACTAACATTTTATAACATTTAAATGTGGTATTGGCTCGCAGTTTGGTTTGCGTTCTGAGGGTGCTTGCGTCTACACGAAAATGGAAGAGGATTTGTTCATTGGAATAGCTTTCATTTTTTGTTTAGAAAAAGCGCTCTTATTGGATGCGCCAAACGCTAAAAGCAGATACATAATATGATGTGCTCCCGTATTACTCCGCGTAGACTATCTCTTAAAGGACTTACGATTAATAACGTCGGGGGTGTTCCCCGACTCACCGCATACCCCGCCGTCACGCAGTTTATAAAAGGTTAACAAACAAAAGGTAACACAATATGTTTTATTTTGTTATAAATTGCTAACTTACGTTTACTAAACATTTTCTAACATGAAAACATTTTTAACATTTGTAATTAAATGTTTGCTAACAAATGTTTACTAACTTTACTAAACATTTTCTAACGGCGGTGTGGGAGCACCATAAGGTTCCAATTAGGTTCCAAAAACAACACCAACATGAAAGAGATTCTACAAAAATTAGGATTATCGTACTAGGTACATAGATATAAAAGCAACTGTGAAACGATAAAAATGGAAAGAAAAAAAACTTTAATAGAATGCAACAATTATAATTTATTAACTTTCACAATAGACTTGGTGTTAGTACCTAATATATTAATTAAAAAATCACTCAAATAAAAATTATGCCACACATAAAATAACTCAATATATTAAACATGGTATTCTCCGCCATCTCTTTTCTCGTCAGACAACGAGGTAAGAATACTCTGAGAAGTGCTCTGTGAAAACCACAAAAT
Source organism: Cyaniris semiargus (assembly GCA_905187585.1). Lineage (NCBI taxonomy): Eukaryota > Metazoa > Arthropoda > Insecta > Lepidoptera > Lycaenidae > Cyaniris > Cyaniris semiargus. Next base: position 4,528,177 of record LR994554.1, on the reverse strand, counting down.
TGACATGAAAAGGCCTTCGAGTACACCAATTCCTACTCCAGCCAAAACATCTAAGATATAATGTCTCTCAGCTAAAACTCTCGACATACAAACAGATGTCACCCAAGCCAATAATGGTGGGTAGAACAACATTGACACAGGATCTATGCAGATTAGTATAAATGCTACCATAGCCGCTCTACTTGCATGTCCAGAAGGAAAGGAATACTTGTCCGGGTTGCCAGGGACTAGTTTATTCATTGGCACAGGTCTGCGTCTTCTCACAAAAGCTTTAAGAATAGCAATTACCACAATATCCAGGAGGAGTGCTGGAAAGATAATGTTTAGGTTAATAAAAGACAAATACTGATAAATTATGTTCATAAAGTAAAAAGGTTTTATTTTAAAATGTTTGATAAACTTACCAATTAACATATTAACTTGCAATTGATAGAGATCTTTATTATTAAAAAGCCATATAAATGTCAACCAGCCAGCAAGCCATACTATTCCATGACATGATACCTGTAAAGTGTAATAATATTCTAAAAGCTGCTGAAATCAAGTTTCCAGATATAAATAATTTTGGCCATTGCAGTATTATAGTGCCTCATTTACATGCAGGATACAAATATAACTTGCAAGTGCATAAGAGACAAACAAAGCTGCTTAGTTAGTTTAGTTAATACCCAAACTTTTCTATATCCAGCAACCACACTTAGAAATAAACAAGTATCACCGTACAACTCATTAAAGCTCAGGGCTATATTATGTGGGTAAAGTGTGATGTCACCTTTATAATATAGCCTCCTACACACCACAAATTGAGTCAAGTTATAATATAGTCTAGACCAGTGGTCCCCAACCTTTTTTTCATGCGGGCCACAAACATGTTTTGGTCTTGGTGTCACGGGCCACAACAATTTTAGGGTTAAAAAATAACGTTCTTCAAAATTAACGATTTAAAAGTGAAAAAAAAACACGACTTTCACGTCGACTACATTATTTTGCTGGTGGGCATAAATTTCAAAATAGTTTAACATCACGCGGACCACAAATAAAGTCCCGGTGGGCCGCATGCGGCGGGCCGCGGGTTGGGATAGCTGGTCTAGACTGTAGAAGCTCTATCTCTACTCTAGGACTTTATAATTACCTCCAATAATTTAGAATGTATTCTCAGGGATCTGAGGGCAGTGATACTGTGGGACATGTCCACAAACTTTTTACTAATTTGGATGTCATATTGAAGTATTTTTTGTAGCATTGTAGGAACTTTGCGTTTGTTCTCTATATCCCCCAACTGTAAAAAAAAGAATATTATGTATAGCTATTAATTACGACTTTTTTATTGCCAACAAACCAATACAAAATCATAATCTGCATGCTTCAATTATGGGAAATGAAATAGTGACATTGCAAAGTGTTAGTAGAAATTAAGAATTTTTATTATGTTTTATTATATTAGTAGGTATGTCTCACCATGATGCTTTATCAATGTAATATTACGCAAACTGCCGAATGACTAACACAGTAAGGCTGCCTTCACATTATGTCGCGGGTACCGCCGCAGCCGCGCGACTCGCTTTAGGCTGCCTTCACATTGTCGCGGGTACCGCGGCAGCCGCGCGGCTGCCGCGCGGCTGCGGCGGTACCCGCGACATAATGTGAAGGCAGTCTTAGTATAGAAGTCGCGCGGCTGCAGCGCGGCTGCGGCGGTACCCGCGACATAATGTGAAGGCAGTCTAACACTTGACTACACAAATACACTCTATTTACAGAGCTAACTAACGACGAAAATAAACAAGCAAGGATGCTGATAAAATGGATCACAATTGTTTTTATAGTTTGTAATTACAACGAATTCCTAAGGAGTGAAGACTTATGACTAGAATAATTATTATTTATTTTTGTAGAGAAAGATCTACCGGTTTCGTCAGACGTCAAACCTATGCGTCAACCAAATTGCCCACAGATTAAAGGCCACTCTACGGCCGTGTTCACACAAACTGACTATACGCCGCTGAATGTGAGCGAGCGTTACGCAGTTTATTAAATTTCCATACAAATTCACTTTTTCCTTCACTCGGTTCACACCTAACTGACTATACGCCATTACGCTAGGCGTAGGCGCGGACATTCGATACCGTATATTTTCACATTCACTGGAGCGCTTATTCCATTTCACTAAATTTAGAAGTCCTAGCTAGGATCCTAAAAAGGAGACTAATTAGAAGCTTCTTATTCCACTTGTCCTAATTTAGTGACTAAATCAGTTGTGACCACGCGGCGATTTTGGCCAGACGTCTTCTTAATGGCTCGAGTTCTGTCAAAGCAACAAAAAATTGGTCTTCTGATAGGCTTAGCTGTTGGCTCAATGAAAATCGAAATAAATAAAAGGCGAAAAAGATGGTTGAAAGAATTTTTGCTCCACGAAAAATTATGAATTATGAACTTATGAACTTATCTGGCACTTTATCAGGAAGTAGTGAAACAGGCCCTCAGTGTGTTCAATTTTTTTTTATTAGATTTTATTATGTATTTTTACTTAAAATAAATATAATTTGAGTATATTTTTATTTATTATACGATTATCACCTTATCAAGGCAATACGTATCCCTTCTTTCATAAAAAAAGCGTAGATAATGATTAATAGGTTATTATTTTGTTGACTTTAATACAGATTTAGCAGTTCTCACTACAGATAAAAGGTTGAAACCATCTGGCAACACTGATTTAGTCATTCAGAAGCCACATTTTTTCCTATTTAGGATCCTAACTTTCTAAATGTTATTCCACTTGACTAAATTTTTTAGGATCCTAGTTAGAACTTCTAAATTAAGTGAAGTGGAATAAGCGCTACGTTCACATTGGGGCTAACAGTGAGCCTGCTTACACTCAGCGGCTTATAGTCAGTTTGGTCTGAAGTCTGAACACGCGCTACCTATATACTACACACTATTCTACCAAGCTTCTACAGACTTGCTAGTTGCTACAGAGAGTACAGACTACAGAGTACAGCATAGAGAAATAATTATAGGGTGTTTTCCAATCAGAGCATTATAGCGCATTATGCGGCATAATCAATGGCATAATGCATAATGATGAGTGTTCCAAATTGCGGCCCCAGCCCCCAGCAAGAGAATTCTTATTTTTTTCTGAAGGGTAATATTTTTTTATTTATTTATTGGAAGCTGGAAACGAGTCCATTGCTCCAAAAAAAAAAACAATTATGTAACCAATGAGGTTATATGATAGGAGGGCGCCTTATATTTTGACAGCTGATAATGTTACTCTTTCTAACTATAGTGCGTTTCATCGAATAGTTCCTTTGCCGTCATGTTGGCATTCCTGTCTGTCAATAACGTAAGCACGGTAAACATGCTCTGCGAGTTTTCATAAGTTTTACTGTGATTTCGTGAGAAATTCATGTCGAAAACATTAAAGAGTGGTGAAAGAATGATGGTGTTAAGAGTGAAAGAGTTTTGTGAACGTGAAAAACGTAACGAGGCCCCAATAATTCCATTAAGATGTGTACAAGCTCGGGTTGCCGCCATTATGCTTAGTGAAATAGGGTTACCAGCATCAGTTTAATTACCCTTAAACACAGTAAAACTTATGAATACTCGCAGAGCGAGTCTACCGTGTTTACGATATTAACAGAGAATGCCAACATGATGGCAAAGGCACTATTTGATGAAACGCACTTCTAGTGATGAAAACTACATACACGTGAACGAAGTCGCGGGTAAAAGCTAGTATAACAATATTATCAGGGCGAGCGAAGCGAGCCCTAGTAAATCTCACAACCTGTAAATTTTGTGGTACACTTTACGGACAAACTATCACGCCTATTGATTTGTGCTTTAACATAGTACTTTTTATTTAGTTGCCCCCTTACTAATAAACGTTGTATAAGCTTTGTATAGTTATACAGTGTTTTGTTCCTGTCACATAAGTGACATTTTTAATTGGATTGAAGAAGACAAAACACTGTATAACTATTCAAAGCTTATACAGAGTTTATTAGTAAGGGGGAATATGTAAAATATGTGTTACTAGCGGCTCGCCCCGGCGTCGTACGGGTATAAAATATATAGCCACTGAAAAAAATGATTAAAATCGATAGCCTATGATCCTTCACGTGGTCTACTTCTTATCTGTGCCAAATAACATAAAAATTGCTCCAGTAGTTCGCGAGATAAGCCCTTTCAAATAATTTCCCCCGTTTTTTCCACATTCTCCTATTAGTCTTAGCGTGATAAAATATAGCCTATAGCCTTCCTCAATAAATTAAAAAAAAAACTAGGCCTTTACATCCGTTGTGGATGATTTATACAGTATTTTCAGAGCGAAGTAACCACTCCTCAAATACTGTAGTGCCTGGGACAATATTTAAATGTCCGTATGGTTGCCCAAGCACATACGACATTCTCGCAACACAGTCGGCCTAGTCCAGTGGAAAGAACTAGTCAATACGTCTGGGACCAACTATGTGCGGGTTTCCTCACGATGTTTTCCTTCACCGTATGAGTGTCCGTATTATGTACTTGAGATCAGAAAATGTCTCATTGGTACACGCCTCCACCCGGGATCGAACCTGCACCCTCTACGAGTGCGAACCAAAGGTCTACCCATTAGGCCACGGACGCTCCGAATAAATGGGCTATCTAAAACTGAAAGAATTTTTTAAATTGGACCAGTAGTTCCTGAGATTAGCGCGTTCAAGTTAGCCCTTTCAAATAATTTCCCCGGTTTTTTCCACATTTTCCTCTATTTCTTCGCCCCTATTAGTCTTAGCGTGATAAAATATAGACTATAGCCTTCCTCGATAAATGGGCTATCAAACACTGAAAGAACCATCAAAATCCGTTGCGTAGTTTTAAAGATTCAACGGAACAAAGGGACATGAGGGAAAAAAGCGACTTTGTTTTATAATATGTATAGATATTATAGATCATCAGTCAGTAAAGGTATGACGAGTGATAACTCGAGCCCTCACAAAGCTCGGCTTTTAGCTAGTAAATGCGAAAGTGACTTTGTTTGTTACGCCTTCACACATAAACTATAAAGTACTAAGCGGATCATCATGAAACTTTCATAGCTACACGTTGTATGGGGTATGGAAAAGGACATAGGGTACCTTTTATCCCGGGAAAAAGAACGGTCCCCGAGGGATAGAAGTTAACGCAGGCAGAGCCGCGGGCAAAAGCTGTTAGAATTATATACAATTTTCTTTAAGTGCATTTTGTGATTTAAACATAACATCACCCCTAATTTAAGGTAGCACAGTAAGGGTAATGAGGCAACACTAATTTGCATTAGTGCCAACATGACGGCAAAGGAACTATTCGATGAAACGCACTCTAACGATTCAGTAAGTTGGGTGAAAGAGAAAGCTCATATCGGTGTATAGACGTCAAAAGCGTGTAATGTTATGTCCTACCTACCAGCCACCAGGACATAACAAAGGAGTAAGTCTGCATATTTCATGTTTAAAAAGTGATAATAAAAGTGTTTAGTGAACGTTTAATGCAATATCTTGTTGGGTTTTGTGGTTCCGCTATATAATAAACCATAAAAACGGTCAAGTAATGCCTCAAACACGTGGATTTAACATAACATACGTAAGTTTTCAACAACGTTTTTTGGGCTTATCAATCGGTATTTTTGTAAGCTAAAAAGAAAATTTATAAGTTTAATAATCCCTTAATCATGCTATATAAGGCATTAGTGATAAAAATGTCACATCAAGTAATAATTTGGCTACAAATATTGCATAGCTTTTTACGTGTACTTTAGGGATGCACCTTACAGTATAGAATACTTATCGATAAAAATATTGTCGTGGACTAAATGACTTTTTTTTCAGGATTTGAAAATGCTTCAAAATAGACGACGAACAGAAATATTTAGACGCAAGTTTTTAATCCTTACTCCCTTATGAAGGCATCACAATATTGGGATTATCATTTCAAACGTAAGTTTGAAACAATGATTTTATTGAAATAAAAGAAGTTCTAACGGAGAGTTAAATAATTGCATGATCAACAGCTCTCACACCTCCCACCTGTAAGTACTCAATTCGTTACTTAGATCTACTTTTTGAAATTTTATCCTGGCATTACTCGTTTTTAATAAGTAAAATGTAAAATTTTTATAAGGCTAAAGTCAGTCATTTAATAAAATAAATTTAATACCTCGATCGTCGAATACCAGACACAATAGATATTCAGTTGTTATGCGGCACCTGGTTTCCGCTTGGGGCTTGATGGGTTAAGTATGGAAAACTTACATAAAGCATATTGCCCTGTACCTACCTATACAATATTATGTGTATATATTTTATAGTATTAAGTACATTAATTAATGACACTAAACCAACTATTTTTTTAGGTTTTTGGAATGCTTCTAAAGACGAGTTCAATATGATGGTGATGACGGAGAGAGATAATATTATTTATATATAGATAATATTATTTTGAAGTTTAGATTATAACCGAGTATTCTGGTGGTGAGATGGAGTGAGAAGGGATGGTTTAAGTGAGGAAAATCCCCCCTTATCACTTCCACCTTCAGGAGACCCCCCCGTTAAGGAGACTGTTGTCAACTGTTTTCAGTGTTTTCGAGGCATACTAAGGTTAGCTAGTTTATATTTTTATAGTATGAATTTAAGTATTCAATACTCGTATACTTGCAGTAAAGCATTAATTGTGGGTCAACCCACATTTTTTAAGTTATGGATGCCGTTTTAAATGATCTAAAGAACATGACTGCATTCATATCTCAATACATCATTTTTTGTAGCATGACACACAAATGCAGTCATCAAACAGAGTCCAATAATTATAAAGCAGACAACCTTCCCCGTAAACCATATTTAAAAATTGCTAATTTCATATTTTTTAATTTAAATCTTGACATGTCTATAAAAGGTGAATGGCAGGCTTCTATGGGACTTTCGTACAGCTAAAAAATTTCGTGTTTTGAGATGTTTTTTGTCTTATTTGATAGATAATGTGGTACATAAGAACTTCGTAAAATCTTAGATTTTTAAAACTTGGGACATAAAAGTTATAGCCAGTTTTGTTGTTTGACGTTTTGAGGTTATGTACATTCTGTATGATCAGTATACTTTTCGTAAAAAGGTAAATAATTAATGTAATATGTAATGTAATTCATAAATCTAATGTACTTTACTTATTTTTACCGTTCTACACAATAATAGGAAGATAATTTGAGATGAGGATGGTATCCACTCAGTGGGACGTCTCAGTGGTACCTTTATAGTGTGCCTATAGTATAAAACAGAATGCATCAATTTAATAATGATGATGAAGTTTCTAGAATTCACTCTTTAAGCTCGGCAAGGCATTTTTAATACTTCTAGTGTTTTAACTTTTAAATGTTTATAGACTATGGAGCTGCTTAAGCATTTCATTGCTTACCTATAATCATAATATGCTGTTTGGTGCTTGTTCGCTACATTTGTAGATTATAAAAGGTTCTGGTGCAGGTAATAAAAACAACACTTTATTTTTAAGAACATACTTTATTATAACTTAATAATTAATTAATTTATTCTTATAATACAACTTCATCTAAGAAAGGGGCAGGTCGGGTCATACCCTCTTGGAGAGGATAGCTTAGGTACCAAATGATGCTCATAACATGTGAGCAGAATCCCACTATTCTTAAGCCTACAATGCAGTTACAGCAATGGCTTTTGATAGCGTCCTGACCATTCATGTTTCTTTCAATAAATACAAAATAAGTTTTTCCAGAAGAATGGCGGGACTTTATTTTAGCTTTAAGCACAACAAGACAACGTAGACACGGTCAACTCGAGGCACAACATTTCGCTCAGAATTCATGCATTCTTGAAAAATACAATATTTTGGTGTTGCAGCCGCTCTTCTTATATTGAAGAACACAATAGATGACATCTATAAATAAATCATTTAATGAGACGGACATAGATATCAAAACAACAATAATGTAAAACAAATTAAACACTGACATATTAAGTTCATTTGACTATAAGTTTAAAATATATACCTTTTGTTGCTCCCGCAAACAAGTATTTGTTTTCAGGATTCCACTCTAAGTCTGAAGTTGTGGTGTCCAGACTGGCCACATACTGCACACATTAAAGCTGAATCTATATGTTCAGGTGCAGAGGGTTGAAAGTCCTCAATTACTTAAAATATTCTGGTTTTTTAGGCTCTCAACCAACAAGGCACACAAGCTTCATCTTGAGACCGAAGCTGAAATAAAAAATATAATTAGAGAACAGCTTGCAATGAATCAGGTATTACTCTATGAGGAAGGAGTGATTCCCTCGATCGAGGTATTAATAATACTTTGCTAGAGTAGTTTCATGAGATAAGTAACATATTTCAATGTCATAATGTATGGTTTAAAATGAAGGGAAAACATGTACCTACACATAAAACTTAATAAAGAGTTCATGGTTAGGCTAACAAAATATGTAAAATATTATTTGTATTAGACTACTTACATATCCAGGATATTATATCCACAGTCGAATAATATTCACAAGATCTTCACTCTCGTCGCTTATCTCAATCTGGTTTGTAATACATTGCAAACTCGCCATGTTATATGACATGTAAGAAGCGTCCTTTCGCGAAATCACTATCAAGAGATAGGTAAGTACGGAGGCACATAATTATAATGCTCAACTCAACGTAAAAAAAATCAGATAATTAGCTAAATTGTTTAGTTCACAGATGTGCCATATTCAAAAGCCATAATCCAAAACAACAGCTGATTTTCTCCATCTGTCAATAAATTATTGCCATGCCAATAAAAAATATCGATGGAAAAAATTAAAATACATTCATGTTTGTAATGTAATGTGATTTTATGTAATAGATCTTTTCCATTTTGAGTTATATATAAATATGAGTTTAATATGTTATCTATACTAATATTATAAAGCGGAAGAGTTTGTTAGTTTGTTTGTTTGTTTGTTTGAACGCGCTAATCTCAGAAACTACTGGTCCGATTTGAAAAATTCTTTCAGTGTTAGATACTCCATTGATTGAGGAAGGCTATAGGCTATATTTTATTACGCTAAGACTAATAGGAGCGAAGAAATAGAGGAAAATGTGGAAAAAAACGGGGGGAAATTATTTGAAAGGGCTTATTTGAACGCGCTAATCTCAGGAACTACTGGTCCGATTTGAAAAATTCTTTCAGTGTTAGATAGTCCATTTATCGAGGAAGGCTATAGGCTATATTTTATCACGCTAAGACTAATAGGAGCGAAGAAATAGAAGAAAATGTGGAAAAAACGGGTGAAATTATTTGAAAGGGCTTATCTCACGAACTACTAGAGCAATTTTTCTGGTAATTGGCACAGATAAGAAGTAGACCACGTGAAAGATTATAGGCTATTTTCTGTGGAATAATTTGTCTGCGAAATATCTAATTTACGCGTTCGAAGCCGCGCGGAACGTCTAGTTATTAATTATTCCGGAGTTCTAAAAATGATTTACATATATTAAAATAAAATATGGTTTAATTGCCTTAATACATGGTATAAATTTTGTTGAAAAACACTAACAAAATTTTGCTGTACGAATCCTGCCATTCGCCTTTTGCTATGTGCAAAAAATGGAATTTTTGAATATTGATACTAAACAAAATATTTTTTAGGTTAAAGAAATGCTCCTAGAGAAGAGGTCAATGTGATGATGATGACGATTGAGAACCTATAAGGAAGCTAATATTATATTTACTTCAAAAGCTGCGAGTTGCGACTTGCGACTAAGAACATATTCAATAAAAGCTTATGTTTGAATATTTTTCATTTAATTTCAAATTTTTAATATGTGTGTAAATATATTATTCAATGTGTCCTAACACCGGTATCCGATCCTTACATGTTATGATGTATGGCATATTTTATTGACTGAAGGATCGGACACTGGTGTTGGGACTAGGGTTGCAAAATTACGTAATTTTACCGAAAAACGCTGGAAAAATACGCGTATTTTACGGTAATTTATATAAATTACGGTAAAATTACCGGCTACGTATGTATGCAGAATGGTGGTATGACGGCGGGCGGGGCGAGCGTGTTGCAAGTTGTAATTTGTGTACTGCGTGCGCGTCGCACGGTGTGAGTTGTGACGTTGCCGATTAGTGCTGTTTGCCATAATATTTTGCGCTGTTGCGACTTGTTGACAGTTGACGACACTCGACAGAGCATACAGCAAGCCGGCAGGCTGGCTATTATGTTGTTTTGACTTACTGCAGTCTAGACTTGCATTAAGTAACCTGTTTAATTGTTTATATCCACATTCTTAATGAAAATTATGCCACGAAATCAAATCTTTTTTTACCCAATTTTACCGTAATTTACCGTAAAATATAATATTTTACGTAAAATATCGTAATTTACCGAATTTTACGAAAGTAATTTTACCGCTTTACATCCCTAGTTGGGACAGTGGACACATTATATTATTATGTGTCCCGTCACCAGTATCCAATGCTTTAACCTCTTTATTTCTTCGATAATACATAGTAATAGTTATTTTGCAAAATTGTTGCTTAATAGTTAAGTATAATAAAGTATATTGGTTCTTCTGTAGCTTATGTAAAAACTGTTGATTTTATTGATATTACACTCCGGACAAGCCTTCGTGGCTTATGGAGTATACATATTATGTATATTTTTAACTATTATATAAGAGTGTAATTATATACTTAAATATTTTATAAATAAAATAATATCTTTTCACCAAATTGAAAGCGACTTCTAATTTAATGAGCATAATATATCCTACATTGAACATGCGGGTCGAATTGATAACCTCCTTTTTTTGATGTCGTTTAATAAAAATCTATAACATAAAATTATGGTCGACTATTGGTCGATAGCTGTAGTCTAATTTTATATTTTTATCGATATACAAGCAGATATACGCCCATCCCTACACGCACACTACGGCAATTGCACACAAGCATAAAATGGCCACGCGCTGGCGAGCTAAGAAGCCATCTACCTATATCCTTAATCTGTGTATGTAACAACTGAAGGGTAATCGTTATTCGTTGATGCCATATTAAAATAACTCAGTGTCAACTGTCAACTGTCAACACCGACTTCATAAGTCAAAAGTGTCAAATTTGAAATTGTGCATTTGGCATTTCTTTTGGATATTGACGTCCATCGGTGAGGGAGGTTATTAAAGATGTAAGTTTCATATCTCTATAAATTCTTGTAATCTTTATAGTTAATTGTCTTTCAGTATATTTATTATTACATCACATATTTGTTCATTTCCATTTCGTACAGATTTTTAGTATTCGTCTCATTTCTAATGTGCACAACCTAACTTTGTTAACCTAACTTTTCAGGTCGAAAGTATCGCGTGATACGCTTTACGAGTGCGTAAATGCCGTCCTTCAGGCATCGAAGGACAAAAAACGTCACTTCTTGGAGACTGTTGAACTACAAATCGGATTGAAGAACTATGACCCACAGAAGGACAAGCGTTTCTCCGGCACTGTCAAGTATGTTTACCTGGATAGCATATTTTAGTGGACAGTGATAATTTGGATGTTTCATCCATGTACTATGTTAGAGCTTTACATCTTCGTCAATTGGCTATATAATATAATATGTAGCCTGGCGCAAGTATACTTATGTCCACCAAAATGTGTCTGGACAGGGAGTTGGCGAAAGCTGACGGGACTTTACCCGAAGTCTTTAAATAATGGGTAGGATAGCTTCGGCTTTCCGAACTAATAAGAGGCCAAAGAAGGATTGGGTAAGCCCACAGTTTTGAAGATGTAGAAAAGCAAAAAATAACGTCTATGTGTGTGAAATATGTTTTTACTTTTTAATACTTACTAAAGTGCTTAAGTGAAATAGGTAGTGTACAACTCCACATGATGATTTTATAAAATTGCATGTATTATCTGACAAACTGATGACAAAATCATACTGACTATACCTACTGTATTAATTTATAATAAGTTCTCCTTCCATTTACTTACTATTTACAATAATATTATTTCAGGCTCAAGTACATTCCTAGGCCAAAAATGCAAGTGTGTGTCCTCGGTGACCAGCAGCACTGTGACGAGGCCAAGACCCTGAATGTACCATGCATGGACGCCGAGGCTTTGAAAAAGCTGAACAAGAACAAGAAGCTTGTCAAGAAACTAGCCAAGAAGTGAGTTTCTGTCAAATGTCTTTTTAAATTATATGTACTATTAGAGAAGCTGATTCATAGGCAGATGGTGGGCCTACTTATATTGGTCCCGTTTTGTTAAACCCAGTTGACAGATGACGACTTACATTGACACAATATGACCAAAATATGATGTAGGTCAGTCAACTGCCTATGAATCAATTATTTGTCTGATAGTACTTAAGGATGTACATAAAGTCAAATTCCGTAGTACATCTAATTAACCCATCAAGCCCCATACGAGCAACGGTGCTCGCGACAACAATGGGAGGAGGAGGGGTAAACACCCTAGGGGGTGTTTACCCCTCCTCCCCTACGAGGTACCAAATCCACACTGAGAAACCCCCAGTTTTGGGGGTTTCTCACCTTTGAAATTTTCGGAATTCTGAGGCTACATCATATTTATTTTCGGCAATTTGCATAGTGTTTTTTTAATGGTGTTTTGTGACGGTCGCCAGCTGCTGCCGCAGCACAATCACAGTTCTAACCTAACCAACTTTTGAACTTTCTGGATTGTGTTTTTTTTTTGTTTTGGCAGCCCCCCTGCCCCCCGAGCCCCCCTTTTATTTTATTACGATCGCCAGCTGCTGCCGCAGCACGCTCGCTGCGCTCGCTTGGCTTCCTCTGTGTTGTGGTCTAAGTTCTAACCTAACCTACTTTTGGACTTTCTGGATTGTTTTTTTTTTTTATTGTTCATAATAATGAAATGAAATGAAATAAAAATGATGCGCTTGATACGGCGCCGGCACTCATTTCGGCAACCGGTGCCGGCAGCGGAGGCACTCCCTAGTAACACAAACACCAGAAAACAGATGACCTTTATCTCAAGGTTACGAAAATTTCAAATGTAAAATTCTCCTAAATGGGGGGGGGGAGTATTCCAGGGGTGGAAGTGGCACGAGGAGGTTTTTCTCACCCAAAACATCCTTCCTCAACCCATGTTAGTACCAAAAAATTGGGGTAGGTTTGTGAACCTTAGCCATAGATTTTTAAGGAATTATTCGATAATTAACATTGAAAAAAAATTGAGATGTAATTTGACTACCGCTACTATAGTACAAACACAGTTGTGTTCGTTTCGCATACGCAAAGTTAAAAATTAGTGTCATATTTTTTTTATCGATGCAGGATATTTTATTCTACTATATATCTCGAATTTAGGTCAGAATCTTTGAATTTATAAATGTTATATACATCCTTAACATAATATTGAAAATCATTAACCCAAATTGTTTTTGGTTGATTATAATTTTTATAACACATCAATTTTGTATTACAGGTATGATGCTTTCCTGGCGTCCGAGTCTCTTATCAAGCAGATCCCTCGTCTCTTGGGCCCCGGTCTTAACAAAGCCGGAAAGTTCCCTGGTCTGTTGTCTCACCAGGAATCCATGACCCAAAAGATTGATGAAGTCAAGGGCACCATCAAATTCCAGATGAAGAAGGTATGTATCCTAGGGCCACATTAAAATTAACTTACATTAAGTTGGTGCATTATCAAAATTTTTAAACAAATGTAAATTTTATATCCCAATTTACATTCTGACTACCTACTCTTAGTCTAGTGACTAGAATATAGGCAAATTAAATCTTATTACAGCAAAATATTCTATACCGGGTTATGCCAGTCACTTACTATAAGAAATATAATAATATGAATAAACTTTTTTTATAGGTACTTTGTCTGTCGGTTGCTGTTGGTCACGTAGACATGACACCCGACGAGCTGGCCCAGAACGTCCACTTGTCAATCAACTTCTTGGTGTCTCTGCTAAAGAAGCACTGGCAGAACGTACGATCACTTCACATGAAGTCCACCATGGGGCCACCCCAAAGATTGTACTAATTTTAATATACTTTGACTACTGATTTTTTTCTTTTATTTATCAACTTACCTAGTTTAACTTTAAGATAAAATCAATATAAAATAGCTTACAATAAAACTTGGTTCAGGCCTCCAACCATGAACATGGTGTGCTCAGTCAAGTTGGATCATGTATTTTATATTGACAAAATTAAACTATTTACTAACATACTATTGATTTTAGGGTCAGGCCATACGGGCCCAAGGGTTTATAGATTTGAATCCAGATTCTCGCAAGTAAATTTTTAAGACTGCATTGGTTTGAATCAAGTTTTTATCAGAAATAAACTAAGATAGTATGACTACAAAATTATGTTAAGGCGAGGACAAACCCCATTTTGTTATTTATTGACTCCCGGTTTACGAAATGTAAAAAATATGGGATATAAAGCACAATATTTAAAAGGTTTTAAACCATAAACATTTTAATAAAACGTAATACTTTGGCTGTAATTAAATTACAAACTCACCTCCGACAAAAATCTTTATCATCGAAATATAAGTATTAACAAGGATAACATACATTTTATTTTAATAAATTGTTAATGAATCTATATTAAAAAACTTTTAACCGAACATTTTTTTTCTTAGTATTTATTTCGAAAAATATTAAAAAAAAACACGAAAAATAAAATAGAGAAGATCCGCCCGTCGTAACTACAATATTATGCTAAGTTAAAATGAAGCTTATTGGGATGCGTACACGCTTGGCACTCGCGTTCGCAAGGTTATCGTTTTGGAATTGAGGTAAGTGCTCGCCATAAGGTGCTCCCTTACCGCGAGCATTCACGTGTAATGTAACATTTTATATTCGACTTTGAGCATTACAATACTACCTCCCTGACTGACGAGCATTCGCGTGTAATGTATCATTATAGATTCGACTGAGCATTCCATAGCAAGTTGACTTCAAGCCGCCATTCCACCGCGGCGCACGGATTTATTAGTTTGACTACGTGGGTCAACGTTTCCACTGCAGCACACGCTATGCACCGGCCACGACTATGTACAACTGTAGCGAAGCACAGTTTTGAATACTATGTAGGTACACGCTTAAGTGTATCCCGTGCACAGCATACGTAGCGTGGCCAGCGTTGAGCTACGTGTGCACCGTATTCGAGCAAACTACGTGAGTCAATTCGTGCGTAACGTGTCCGTGGGTTGCAGTAGACACAGTCACATATATTTTCTTACAAAGCGAAGCTTGACGCACGTGCGTAGTCTCTCCGTGCGCTGCGGTGGATTGGCGGCTTCACTGTCACGTAGCATTGATGCTACAAGTTGGATCAAGATATTACACATTGTATCATTACAAGGTCGCATTGTAATGCTCGGTTCTCCTCCCTCACTGATGTAATGCTCGACTGTAAAGTTACATTACAAGCACCATTATATATACTAGATGACGCCTGTTACTCCGTTGCGCAGAAATTAGTTTATCGCGAGGGAACTATTTTTTTTTGGGAACCGATATTGATGAAATTTTGTATGGAGGAACCTCCATACAACATTTCTTCAATATCGGTTCAGTAGTTTGATCGCGAAGACGTTACAGATAGCTGACAGACTCACTTTCGTATTTATAATATTATTATGGATGTAATAAATTGAAAGACTCAAATAAAATATTTACAAATAAGTGTTCGAATTTTGCGATTGATCATAATGACCATAGCGCGTTCGTGTTCTTATTGCAAAATTAACGAAAATATGGACAGTTAATTAAAAGTGCTGCTTGATGAAAGTGAAAATGTTTATTGCAGTTTTTATTACTAATTATAATTATCACAGTCGCCAGAACTAATAATACTAACAGAGTTGTTTAATATTTTTTCTTTGATGTGAATATCTTGGTCAAGGCACTAACGTGTTTGCATTCCGGTAACTTATAAAATTAAAAACTTAGACTTGAATCATTTTGGCTAAACTATATCGCTCAAGCTTTTTGAATCAGGATCCAATATCTCGTCGTCAGTATTGTCACTATCATCAGGCAGCTGTTCGTCGCAGTCTTCCACAGATTCCTCGGTCTCGACACTTTCCTGTGTAGCTATTATCTCACCGTGAATATTCTTATTCTTCAGATTGCCCATCCAAAACGCTTCCGAGCATTTGTTTGCTGTTAAAACTGCTTTAACTTTGTAGATCAGTGTCTCGAGCTGTTGCCTCATGTCTGGTACTTTACTCATGAGTGCTGTATCTTTTTTCAAACGGGAGTGACAACATAAGGACTGCAAAAATCGTGTAGTTTGTTGAAGAATTTTCAATATTTCCAAAATCTCCTGTGTTCTGCTCTTGAATTCTAACTCCAGTATCGGTATTCCTTGTGAAATAAACAGCTTAATCATCGGTAAAGTCTTTTTAAAAAAGGCTGTTAAGTTATTTCTGTTTTCGAGCGTTTTAGATATTTCCGACATACATCTTAGTATAATCGCCACATCTTTCCAAAGTTCTAAATGCTCGTTATTTGTCAGGCCCTTGTTTAATCGACTTTTTGTAACATCTTGTAAAGCAGTGCCAAGGTTTCGATAAATAACTGGGAAATTGGCTTTATTAATACATTTAAATGTATTAAGCGTGTTATTTCGACTTTTAAGTGCTTCAATTTCATTAACCAATAATAAACTGATATTTTTAAGGAATAGAACTTCGTTATTTATGAAAAACACTTTAGCTATAATGTCTAGATTTTGATTGAATGCAAGCCCTTTTTCTAAAATACCATCTAGAGTTTGCCATGACTGAGATAAGAAATTGTTAGCCAGTTCCCTTAGAATTTTTGACACTGTCGTCGAGCTGCTAGCACTGAAATCTTTAATGATATTTAAAAATTCTAAAAGCGCTACTGCAGTTGAAATCTGAACGCAATATTTCTCCTGTTTCTGTACGTATTTTGCCACAGCGAACACCAAGTCTTTTAAGGAAATAGAATTATCATTATCCACATTAGAAATAGTGCGCAATGAAGATTTCAATAAAGCTATGTTTTGATTTTTGAATCCAATCCACCTAAAATATATAGCGAAAAGGTTGTAAATGTATTCCAAACATAAAACATGTCGATGCATTTCAGGAGGATATGAAATTAATTCGTTTTGAGAATTTGTCTGCAAATGATTATCCAAATGTGCGATGACAAATTTCAAATGTTCAACGACTTTAGGTAAAACATCATGAACTTTTCTAGCGCATTCTTCTGCTTTTGCACTATTGTACATTTCAACATTATCTTCTTTGCTAAGAAAATTATTACGTTTTATCTTTGATAAAAGAACTTTTTCTAGATTAGTGTTTACGTACTGTAATATAAATACTAGTATTTCGGTTGTAAGTCCTGTATCTGCTTCGTTATCGCCCACTAATTCAGCGTTTAATAAATCCAGCAAACTCAAATCCAGTGATCTAAAAAATGCACTGTCCATCACACCAATTTTGTTTTGGATTGAACGCAAATTATTTTGTGTGGCTTGCGTGCGTCCCGTCTCTGGTAGTACAGAATCGTCCTGATTGTGCTTCTTTTTATTATTAGCAGGTTTACTGTTGAGTGCTTTTGGTACAGATATTTCACCTTTAAAGTTGATCAAATAAGATGGAGGAGTATACTTAAAATTGATCTTTAGCAAAATTTGGTTTATTATAGTTTCTATTTTATGAATATGCATGATCCTAAAGAATATTTTTGATCTTAGACCAAGATCTGATTGAGAAGCGAAAGCATTTATAAGCTCCCGAAACCAATTAGAACAATGTACTAAACAATCCAAAATATTTATAACAGCTAGATTGCTCATGTCTTCAATAGAATCAATATCAAATATGGGCATGACAACAGGGCATCCTAATAGTGCATCTATACTCGAAAGATCTGAATTATATTTTTTCTTGTGAAGTATCTGAACAGCATGGAAAAGAGGAGGCAACATGAAAATATTGACGTCGTCTTTTTCCTGCAAAATTAATCCTCCAATGTTTATAGCAATCATTTCATCCATTTCACTATCGGTATTTAGGCAATATTGCATTCCTAATTTTATGTCACCAATCCTCTCAAATTCTATGTTATCAACGATGAAATTATGTTGTAAATCATTAGTGACTGCATCAGCTATCCAAGCTAGGAATTGTTTACTAATGCTTGGTAATGTACTGATGATGTTACTCAATTCGTCATAAAACAATGTAATCATGTTTGGGAATCTTCTTGTGCTGCGATTAATTAACTCAATAATTTGAGCTGCTTCATGAAGATCACCTTCAGGGAAATGGCTTATGGATCCATAAGTTACATCTTCTGGGGGTTCTGCCACATCATCTTCATCACTAGTGGATTTAATGAGGTATTTCACAGCATGAGTCCCAGCTAGTATTCCTTGTGTCTTAATTTGTAGATTAGAGCTTCCCAATTCTTTCCTTATTAACATGTGGATGTCATCCCTGATAACAGAATTTTCAAAACTATATGCCAAACCACAAACAAGGTTCATCACTGCTTTTATTTCTGATAGCGACATATCATCAGTTCTGTCTAGCAACATGAGCATTTGTATACTTTGGGGTTTTAGTAAATTAATATCATTTTCTGCTACACTGTTCAATATAGATAAAATGCACAGAAGACAGTTTTTATTTGTTAGTCCTAATTGCAGGAGCTCTGCGACTACAGTTTGACTACAATCTAGTAGTTTGCTAAACATTAACATGTAAATATGGGAAGCAAATGTTTGCAACATTGGTTCTGAAGAATTTTTCAATAGACTATTAGTTAAATTAATTAAATGTTTAATATATTCCTTTAAAATGGGAATAAAATTTTCGAAAACTTCATCAATCAAATCAACTCTTAAAATGTTAAGTTTAATTTGTTTCTTTAGTACGTTTTCAGCTTGCTTTTGTTTTTCTTCAGAGGTAGAAAACAAAATCAACAGTATAATAAAATCTATTGCTTTATGGTCCGCATTTACTTTACATCCAGAAATTGCCTTCATCCAACAATTTGCAACAACTTTTGAGGATATTATTGAATTCCTTATTGCAGATGCCGTAAGGATTTGACTGGTGGCTATATCCTGAGGCTTTGATATTGAAGTTGGCCAACCTAGAGCATTTCTTAGCCCATGTACTGCTTCTTTATATACATTGTTATCTTTACATCCTGGCATCAAAAGAAATTTCACAAAATTTGGAAAGTGATGACATTTAGATAATACCGTCAGAATGTTTAAAGTTCTTTTTTGCAGTTGCTCATATTGTTCCTCAGATAAACACAAATATGATAAGCAGTCCAGAATAGCTGGAATCAGATCATGATCTTCGCTCATTATTCGGCTTATTTCAGTAGCAATATTGTCATGTTCCTGGTCTCCGATTATATCGGGTATGGCTGTCACTATTTCTAATTTTACCATTTTTTCCATAGTAACATCCAACAGGTTTATAATGTGTGTGGCTATTTTTTCTCCGTCAACTATATTATCTAAGCCTGAGAAGCATTTGAGAATCATTCGTATCCAAGGCGCACATTTAGATTCAGCAGCCAAATCAATAGCCAGTTCAAATATATAATCTACCAGTTTGTTTTGAAGTATCGGTATATTTAAAAGTATTCTTATTACACTGTCGCTTACCGAAATTTCAATGTCATCGGTGCTTCGAACGATATTTGGAAACAAATAGTGCCTAAATATATTAATGTCCTTACATTCTTCTGTCAAACTCGAGTAGAATTTCGACACATTTTGAGGATAGTCGACATGTTGTTGCAGGGCCTTCTTAATATTACGAATAAGAACCACGACTTCCACAGTAGTAACACACTTATCAGGTGGATGCTTTACAAGTAAACCACAGTCTTTTAATGTAGACTTGAAATAGTCTTCCCGCCTTGGATTCTTAGGTTGACTTGATAAGGTGGCTTCATTTCTTTGAGAAATTAGTTTTAAGCTCATCGTTCACTATTTTAACTAAACATAAGAAACGAATAAATACATCCTATTTTATCACTCTTTTCCTTTCAAATCCAGTCGACCCAGTCGTATTCGGTATTTTCTTTGGTATCACAGATCAGATATTATTGGATATTAGTTACTACGTAATTTGGTATTTTCAAACAAATACAACACAGATTAGAATACAAATTCAGTTGACCTTTTTTTTATTATTTTTTTGTTGGCTTTTGGCACTGACACCGGGGGTGTACTTTGCCACATACAAAGGTATAATATAATAATGGGTTGTTTTCTTTTTTTTGATCTCCACCAGACGGCGCGACGATAGACACTTCTAGATTTTCTATTAGTTCCCCACCTATCAGAAATTATCTGCAGGTTGGCATCACTGACTACATATATATGTTTCTAAAAAATCTCAGTGTCCTGTCAAGTGTGACATAAATCAAAACATCTTAAACCTAGTTTTCGTTAGCATAATATTAACATAAAACTGTATGTATTTATATATTTCCATATTTTACTATGTTTTTTTGCTTCGTCCCTCTAGTTTAAATTTCACGAAGAACATATGCCTAAGCGATCATTGGCCTAAGCGATTAGGCCAGTATACTGGTAACAGTTTAGGAACACGCTGACATAATATAATACTTGTCAAACTGAAAACTGACAACTGAAAGAGTTTTGGCCAATGGGCTCACTACGGGGCCATTTTAAAAAGAAGAAGAAGGAGGTTATATGATAGGAGGGCGCCTTATATTTTGACAGCTAATAATGTTACTCTTTCTAACTAACGATTCAGTAACTTGGGTGAAAGAGAAAGCTCATATCGGTGTATAAACGTCAAAAGCATGTAATGTTATGTCCTACCTCCCAGGACAAAGGCGTAGGTCTGCATATTTCATGTTTAAAAAGTGATAATAAAAGTGTTTAGTGAACGTTTAATTCAATATCTTGTTGGGTTTTGTGGTTCCGCCAATGATATTCTACTTATACAGATCTGTTACGTCCGTACTTTTTTCCGGCTTAAATCTCTTCCGAACAATTTTCAAATTCAAAATTGCAAACATTGACAAATTTGACAGATAAGTGAAACAAAAGATACGAAAAACCATTTACATAAAAGAGACAGTTCTATTTTTAAACGTCGAATCGTATCGCTGTCTCTTTCTTCACCTGAGCTATGACGAAAATTCGATTTTTTCCAGATTGTTCGTAAAAATAATTGAAAATGTAAATAATCGAGGTATTTATTGCAATCAAGACCTGTGGTAAGAGATTCCATGTGTTTTGTTTTCTTTTGAGTCATAATTGGTATATTTCCGAAACACGCACGACGTCATTTTCAATTTATTTAGGTAAGACAAGACGCGGCACGTTCGTGACTGCGCTCGATGCAGACTAAATAACAGACGACCCAATTGGGCCGTACACTGACATATAAGTACTACGTACGTACGTACGTAGTACATAGTCCCTCTTACTAATAAAAAGTTACACAGGTGTATAGAGGCTGCGTAATTTTTTTTCTACTAATAATAATTTTTTTGACATATGGCCTGTAGGCTGTATAATGCTGTTGTAACTTCCATACAAATTTACCCAACGCTTACACAAGGCATCACCCTTGTATAGAGTGTGAATAAGATCAAGATGACGGATTTTCAATAGATCAGCTGATTATATTTTATTTTGAATATGTAGTTTTGAGTGCGTTTGCTGATTTCTACCATCTTATTAGCAAAGAAACATAAAAAGAACTATTTAATATTTTTTATTTCTTTAATCAATTGAATGAAATAGATTTCCAATGTAAACGAAATATAACATACATGATACATCGCGATCGTTTTATTTAGGGTACGTTCCACTAAGCACCTACAACGATAACGCTCACGAGTCACGACCGTGGTTTTTGACGGTCCACTCGCATGATACAAATCGCGTCAATGATACAAACTCAAGTGGAATGGATTATTGAGAGTTTCTAGCGTTCATTTCAAATTATAATTTTATCGCATTTTATATTGTTTTTGTCTAGGGATGCATTTCAATAGTTTCTCGTTTTATAGCCTTTTTTCAAGATATTATCGTATAGTTTTATTTTCCTCTTAAGTCATAATTGTTTATTGTTACATTTATTTTATAAATTATGTATATTTATTTAGTTTTAATATTATCATTGTCATTCTTACTCCTTTTTTACCTTTTTTACTAACTTTATTATTATTCTTTTATTATAATTTTTAAAATTTAAATTAAACCGCTTATTTTGCATATAAAAAGATGGCGGTTTTATTAAAACGTCCACTTCGACCCACCTTTAAGATGGGTCGTTTTTAGCTTTGCATTAGCGAAAATATACGTCATGAGTGACGCTTTTGCCGCGATCACAACAATCTGCCGCGATCAAAAACGGCTGAAGGAGTATTTTCAGCGTTTGAGCGCTTAGTGGAATGCGCCCCTAACACGTCATAAGTGACAAATAATATTTTGACAATTTCAAATTTTACTAACTTTGACATTAGCGTTGCGTTCAAAAACTTTGAAAGTAAATTTCATAGTCGAACATTATATTATTTACAAAATTCACGTACTCTACTGATTAATATTAACTAAAAATGCTTAAATATCAATCTTGTGTCCAATTATAATTACCAGGTTCATAAAAACATAACGTTTATATCAATTTTTGTCATCAACACCCGAACATCAGATAGCGTGTTACTTAATTCCTGAACGTTTTCCTTTGAGTCTACAGTCTATGGTATATAACACGATTTTAGTTACACAAGTCATAAATGTCATTATCATTTGATTATTATATTTAGATTAGATTTCCTATTGGTTCCCCACTGATCTGAAACTATCTGCAGGTTGGCATCACTGACTACATATTGGTTGTGTTTCTAAAAATTTCAGTGTACTGTCAAGTGTGACATAGATAAAAATATCTTAAATCTAAGCGATCATTGGCCTAAGCGATTAAGCCAGTATACTGGTAATAGTTTAGGAACACGCTGACATAATAAAAACTTGTCAAACTGAAAACTGACAACTGAAAAAGTTTTGGCGGCCATGTTACTTTGAAACTTCTTCTACTTTTTATTGTTGGTGTGGTTTTTATTATTTTTTCCCAAATTGTGTTATTTGAGTTTTTGATGTTCATTATTGGTAAAATATTGACCATTACATATCCGTTATCGTGCACAAGTGCAGGTAAGATTATGTCAAAACCAATATTTATAATTCCTGTGACATTTGGTGTGAATAACGATAAATAGGGCTATTTCTTCCGTGAGTTTTGCCTAAAATATCGTTATAATAACTTTATTATTCTATTCGTTGGAATATCATTGTGTCTTTTTCAAATTGAAATGTATCAAGTTTTACATTCTTTTGCCCAGTTTTGTAGCAATTATTGATGGTATTACCGGGTATTACCGATAGTTGTCTACCCATACGCCATCTAGTTACTAAAATGGAAACTGTTTGACAATCAAATTAAAAAAATAAGAAAATGCCCCATTGTGAAAATGTAAAAAAAATATATTGTCATGTGATTTTGACAACTTGGAAAAGGAGTTATCACAGATTAAAGATAGGGGAGTTATGTCATCACTCATCACTCATCTACCAAAATAATCATCTTTTGGTTTGGAAGTAGGTGATTTGAATCATATTATTCTTTCCTGTCCTCTGTATGATCACTCCTGTCTTTATGATAGTCTCTCCTCTATATCTATACCCTTTCCTACTTCCGTACCAACTTCATTAAATTTATGTAAAAAATTAGTTTATTCGTCTTTATCTCAATATTTACGTAGCACCGGCGTAGGACGGGAGTGCGGAGGCGTCGCTATGCGAACCTCCAAACTTTTGTCTAATCGGGGCTCCGGGCAAGGATGGGAACCTGCCCGGCTTAGCTAGTCCCGGCGCCGAGGGGAACGCTTAAGTTTGCCTAAGCGTTCCCTAACTTTGGTGGAAGTCCGGTCCCTTTGAGGTAGACCGGCCGGTCGTGGAGGGAGTCCTGTGTTAGACAGATCCGGGACATCCCTCCGTATACGGCTGAAGGCAAACCGCAGGTGGTTTTAGTGGGTAAGAGTCCCACATACCCCCGGGGTGCTTCAGCTTAACTGAGGCACACCCCTGACCCGGGGCACCCATAAAGGGTTTCCCCTGCGCACAAAAAAAAAAAAAAAAATTAAAAAAAAAATAAAAAAAAAATTACGTAGCAATTCAATTAACCTTTAATATACTATACTTTGTAGTGAAACTTCCTAACTATTAGATCCGAAATCCTAAATTCCGTACTTATTTTACTTTTCCATCGCCTATTCCCTACCTTTGTATATGGCAAAGTACACCGCCGGTGTCAGTGCCAAAACAAAAACAAAAAAAAAATCATCTTTTATAGTCTGTGCCTAAATCTGAAAAACTCATGAAGAAAATCTACGGTCTACCATAATTTCATTTGTAATTAAATTAAAAATGAATTCAAACTTATCTAATTTTAGTAAATTCATCTATAAGAATCAATTTGTGCCAGGGTTTGGGGTAAGTAACGCAGATTTCACATAACGAAAAAAAATGTATGAAGTACGAAACTCGCATGGTTATTGTTTCTGTATTAGTTTCAGCAAGTCAGGAATAAATGGGCTAATTGGATGATGATTCGCGACGTGAAGAGAAGACGCATGAGCGCCGAGCATTTCCTGGAGCGAACTAGAATTAACGCCATGAGAAGGAATAATGTGCTGCCAGTCGAAATAAGGGAGATAGCCGATAAAGAAATCAACAAATTTGAAATGAATGCTATACCTTTGAGAATTAATAACAGATGTGCAATCACATCGAGGTAATATTTATTTACTAAAGAAGATCCAAAAAGATTACATTCTTCATATTCAGGGCCCCCGTAAGGGCTACTGGCACCTGTGTGCAAAAAAAGATTTTGGCGCCCCTTAAGGCATTTTTAAATTATCTTTTTTTTATGATAGGTAGGTGAAATAATGCAAATAAAAATCGAGATCAAGAGCCAAGAGCGAGACGGACTCGTGCACGCTCGCTCGCTTGGCAAAAAACTTCGATTTTGATGTTGGGAAACGTTTCCTTAGATAAGTTTTTAAAAGAGGAACATAAATGTTTAACAAAAATAAAAGTTGAGTATATAGTATCATACTCAACTTTCATTTTAAAATTACATACATATTTGTTTCTTTTTCTTCTTAAAATTTTTTTTGGGCCCTTCGTTTTGTCGCCCCTAAAGGATGGCACTTTGGCGACCCTAAAGGGTGGCGGCCGTGTGCATTGCACACATTGCACATATGGTAGCGGGGGCCCTGTTCATATTTTTTTAAGCAAAAAAATTTGCTATGTACCATTGCTGCATTGAGGAAATTGATTCCTAGGCAGTTGACAGACCAACGTCATTTGGCCGAATCATGTCAATTCAATGTTAATAATAATTGTGATCTGTCAACTGGGTTTGACGTGCCGCAACCACAGTGGCGTAACTATAACATCCGGGGCCCGTGGCAAATTGGTGGGGCCCTATCAGTAAAAATCATCACGTTAATAATAAAACAATGTATAGAAAATGGGTCGGGAGCCTGTGGCATTTTGCCAGCCCTGCCACCCTATAGTTACGCCACTGCGCAACCAAACTATGTAGGTCCCCCATCTACCTAGGAATCAACTTCTCTGATAGTACAAGAAACACAATCTAAATAATATTAAACTAACCTGAATGGCTCTTGTAAATTAACATCGTTTTTTTTTAATATTTGAAGCTATACTTTTCATATTTTCCAAATGTTACAATGTTGTTGTAGATTTCTGTTTGATCGAGTTTATTAATAAAATATTTTATTCCAGGCCTCGTGGAATAGTCAAGGAATGGAGGCTTAGCCGGATTGTATGGAGACATTTGGCAGATTACAACAAACTATCTGGAGTGCAAAGAGCTATGTGGGGATAACTGAATTATTGCCAGTTTCCGGTGTTTCTTGAGTTTATGTTTTCACCAGTGCTTTTGATTGGCATACCTATACTGTACTCGGCGAAAAATGGCGGTAGCGGTCATTGACTCCCTGTCAAAAACTTGTCATTTTCTATACAAAGCCGCAATTGACAACATCTGACACTTCATTGTTAATCGCGGTTTTTATAGGAAATTACAAGTTTTTGACAGGGAGTCAATCACCGCTACCGCCATGTTTCGCCGAGTACAGTATAAAAAAATTAACAAATGAACAATGTTGCTGAATAAATGAACTCTTCAAAATGCCTCAAAAACTAGACATTAGTTGTTTATAAAAATATTATTAGGTACAGAAATAATAAATGTGTTGACTTTTATATCATTTGTTTCACTTTTTTCAATATAATTCCTCAGCTTTGAATTATGGTGTTCTATTCACGACGACCTCTGTGGCTCAGTGGTAGAGCGCGTTGTCAGCGCTCAAGCCGGGGGTCACGGGTACGAATCCCGCCGATGCAACAAAATGTTTTCAATGTTCCTGGGTCATGGATGTGTATTAATATGTATAATATAAAAGTATAAATATATTTCCATTGTCTGGTACCCGTAACACAAATCCTTCAGGTACTTAGCATGGGCCTGACTTGAGAGTTGAGACTGATGTGGTGTGAAGCATCCATAGATACTAGAGATCGCCCAATGGTCGAAATTCGACCTTAGTTTCAACGACATTAGGACTACTATAGGTCTACCAGAATCTGATGGCAATTTTTGACAGCAGATTTTCATAAAATATCCTTGATCATTGGATAAATTTTTATATTTGCATGTTTAACACACAGAATCAGCCACTTATGCCACTATAAGAAAAAAAAAGGATCAAAATGTTTTATTCCAATTACCCCGGTATTGCTAGGCAATTTATTTTATCACTTTTTGCCATCAGATCGTAGACCTATACCTAGTACCTACAGGCTACAGCTTGGCAAAGAAGAGTGTGGATTAAATAAGGGCGCTTTTCTCTAAATACAGGCAACCCTACGCTTCACTTTTGACACAATATATACTAGAGTTGACAAGTAATGTAGTGTTGTCATAAATAAAAACTCTTAGTTCCAGCTGTCACCGCGTCAGATTCTTCTTTGCCAAGCCATACCTATATTTTGTAAAAAAATATTGACTATCATCTTTTTCTTTCAACTATTGTCTGGGACTCAGCCTTTGGACTCAGCTGATCTCAGACTGGCCGTGTTAGCATTGTCTAATAGTATCGATTCAATAAAAAAACTATAATTTGTCAACAGACTTCAACCATAAATAAGAGTATAATAATTATGTATGTATAGGCTTGTCGCCACTGACCTCCATTATACAAGTACGCTGGACCTATGATACCCACTTTTTTTTGTGCCTATTTGAAGCGGAATCAGCGCCCCCAGTGAGCGGGAAAAGAACTAAATTTGACGTAACTTGCAAATGGCCGCTTAATCGTTATCGGTTGTCATCACTAGTATTAGCACAGAATATATAATAGTACCTTTCGGTACAGAAGTCTCACTCCCGAGTTTAGGTATGATAAACGCAAGCGTCCGGTCACCGGACTAGTCTCGATAGGCTGGCACTCGCTCGACTTGTCGCACACGCAACGCACGCATCCGCGATACAAAAGTAATAATACCCGGCCGCGCGCCGCTAGCTTGACAGCCCTGGCAGATTGAAGCGAGACGGCAGACAGTTATTGTACTATGAACGCTAAGCGCAATGCAAAAGGTTGAAATTAGATTGTTTTATAGAATAGTAGGTAAATATCTTGGCAATTTCGGGCCGTTTGTATGGAAGTGAGTCACGCCTGGTAAAACGGTACGTTACGGTACGTTCCAAATACTCCCACTACTGCTATCAGCGCCAATATGGCGACTTTCAAACGTCATTTTTACGTCAAATCATAGACAAATATATTTGGTCAATGGTCAAATTTAGTTCCTATCCCTCCCATCGGGGGAGCTGATACCGCTTCAAATAGGCACAAAAAAATTAAAAAAGCTGTCATTTCAAACTTCAAAGGGTATCATTAGTCCAGCGTACTTGTATAATGGAGGTCAGTGCTTGTCGCTGAAAAATCTGTCATCTTTCCTAGTGTGTTGTAGTGTGTCATTTTTATTTGTTAAAAAAATGCAAAGACCTCTATAAAAAATGTATGATACAAGCAATTTCAATATAATATTAGCTCGATGCACTACTTCACCATAATATACTATAACTGTGCAAAATTTCTTTCACCTGTTTCCCCATTTTTCGTCAAAAGAGATACAAAGTTTTTAGCTCGCGTATTAATATATACAGGGTGTAACAAAAATAGAGATAATACTTTTGTATGGGGAAACTCATGACGCTCGGGCCCTTGCCCATATAAAAGTGAAAAAAAAATTCGTCTTTCAGTGCTGCTACTTTCACAGTGAACTCTCTACAAGGAACACGTACACACCCTAAAGTATTATCACTTATGTTTGTTACACATTGTAGATATTATTCACTACACTTCAACAGTTCCTTGACCTACACATTTTTTGCAGCTAATGATAAATATATACTGGTATATATAGATATTGCATGAATAGAAAATATAGCACTTGCAAAAACATGTGCAGGACAATGCCATGGATAACCTGGCCTCAGTCAGCAATCTATTATAACTTACAGCTGTGTACATGAAAATTATTACAAGAAATAAAAGAGATTATATATAATATAAGAAATAACTTTATTATAAAGTTACTTTTCTTACAACTAAAAAAGCTCTATAGAGCTCAAATGGAATTCCAAAGCCATAAAGCTTTTTAGTCGAAAAGACCTGAAACAAACAAAATAATATTTAGTTCCGAACTTATAAAAAAAATGCTGGGCTGGTTTAGCGTTTTTGTCTCAGGATAATGTTGTCAATCATATTTTGATTTCTGAAGCTAATACATTAGATCAAACATCATTGAAAATATTTAGGCACCTTTATTGCAATGGAATGAAAGCAGTATCCAATTTCATGCTATAAGGTTACGAGATGGATATGAAATTATTTTGATAAGTTTAACATAATTCTGCAGTAATATAAATATTCTTGTCAACTAAATAGCATAATGTTGTAAGTTATTCTAACATTTATTGGACACATGTTTTCACACCATGTTACTACATTCAGCGTTGCCAGACGTCCCGATTTTTTAACCAAAATTATGTGTACCGCTCGGGACAGGCTCAGTCCCGCTTTTCGGGGATAACACTAACATACATGCAGAGTGCTGAGAAAGAAAGGTGCATAATGAAGATAAGAGTGTGGGAGATAGAGGGCTGGATTTCCAGTTTGGCAGCTACTTTTGCTATCTATTCTCACATAAACATTATTTTAAGTCAAATAAAAGGATAAAAATTCGAAAAACTTGATTTTATACGTTTTTTTACTATGTCCCGCTTTTGACGGAAGAATCCCGCTATTTTCGCTCAAAAAGTTCCAGTCCCAACTTGGCACAAAAAAAATCTGGCAACGCTGACTACATTAAGTACCATAATATTATGAAATATTAATTGAGATAATTACCGAAGCCCATGTCGTCGTCAGACTCCTCGGGTTCCTCTTCCTTCTTCTTCTCCTCCTTGGCGGCCTCAGCCGCTGGGGCCGCAGCAGCAGCCGCCGCTGGGGCACTGGCAGCGGGCGCCGCGCCGACACCGGAGCCGATGTTGGTGATCAGGTCACGCACGTTGACGCCCTCCAGCGCCTTAGCGAATAATCCTGGCCAGTATGGCTCTACATCCACGGCAGCGGCCTTCAGGATGGTTGAGATTTTCTCACCCTAAAAGCATGGGACGTTATAAGGATTTTCTCGAAATGTACGCAATGTCTGACTAAAATACAATTTAGGGAATGTTATTTTAGGCTAGAAGTACAGAAACTTAGGCATAAATAGTGCTAGAGGCGATGCATTATCGAGATGAACATGGATATGGGTGAGCTATAACCAAATACGTATTTATGTTGAAACTACTTACGGTGACGGCGACATCATCATCCACAAGGATGAGAGCAGAGTAGACACAGGCTAATTCAGCTTTGGATGCCATTTTATTTATTTAATAGTGCAAGTCGCCTATAGGCCTTAGCTCGGAGAGGACAAGCACGTTTTACTTCTGTTTTGAAAAGAACAAGAAAGAACGCCCGTGGGCCGTGACACCTGTCTAATGTCAATTCATTTTGACAAATGACAGCTGTCAAGATTTTTTTTTCCAAAAAATTTACATACTACTACACTACTGACTACAGTGACAGTCAGTCACATAGCTAATGACTCTGTAGGCTATAGTCATTCATGGGTCATTTTCTTATATTTTTAATTTGATTGTCAAACAGTTTCCATTTTAGTAAATAGATGGCGTATGGGTAGACAACTATCGGTAATACCAGGTAATACCATCAATAATTACTACAAAACTGGGCAAAAGAATGTAAAACTTGATATATTTCAATTTGAAAAAGACACAATGATATTCCAACGAATAGAATAATAAAGTTATTATAACGATGTTTTAGTTAAAACTCACGGAAGAAATAGCCCTATTTATCGTTATTCACACCAAATGTCACAGGAATTATAAATTTTGGTTTTGACAACATCTTACCTGCACTTCTGTACGATAACGGATATTAACGGCCGTTCCCAATATTTGATCTATCTCTGGTTTTGCCCTACTAGAGATAGGAATAGCTCTCATTAGACATTAGAGACATATATTTTATGTCAATTCAATGTTAGCTGCGATCGGTCGTATGTCAAACCAGAGATAGATTGAATATTGGGAACGGCCGTTAATGGCCAATATTTTACCAATAATGAACATCAAAAACCCAAATAACACAATTTGGGAAAAAATAATAAAAACCACACCAACAATAAAAAGTAGAAGAAGTTTTAAAGTAACATGGCCGCCAAAACTTTTTCAGCTGTCAGTTTTCAGTTTGACAAGTTTTTATTATGTCAGCGTGTTCCTAAGCTATTACAAGTATACTGGCTTAATCGCTTAGGCCAATGATCGCTTAGGTTTAAGATATTTTTATTTATGTCACACTTGACAGTACACTGAAATTTTTAGAAACACAACCAATATGTAGTCAGTGATGCCAACCTGCAGATAATTTCAGATCAGTGGGGAACCAATAGAAAATCTAGAAGTGTCTACCGTCGCGTCGTCTGGTGGAGATTTAAAAAAGAAATCAACCTATTTGAAAAAGACCACAATGATATTCCAACGAATAGAATAATTAAGTTATAATAACGATGTTGTAGTTAAAACTCACGGAAGAAATAGCCCTATTTATCGTTATTCACACCAAATGTCACAGGAATTATAAATTTTGGTTTTGACAACATTTTACCTGCACTTGTGCACGATAACGGACATTTAATGGCCAATATTTTACCAATAATGAACATCAAAAACCCAAATAACACAATTTGGGAAAAAATAATAAAAACCACACCAACAATAAAAAGTAGAAGAAGTTTCAAAGTAACATGGCCGCCAAAACTTTTTCAGTTGTCAGTTTTCAGTTTGACAAGTTTTTATTATGTCAGCGTGTTCCTAAACTATTACCAGTATACTGGCTTAATCGCTTAGGCCAATGATCGCTTAGGTTTAAGATATTTTTATTTATGTCACACTTGACAGTACACTGAAATTTTTAGAAACACAACCAATATGTAGTCAGTGATGCCAACCTGCAGATAATTTCACATCAGTGGGGAACCAATAGAAAATCTAGAAGTGTCTACCGTCGCGCCGTCTGGTGGAGATTTAAAAAAGAAAACAACCCATTGGATCAAAAAAAAACTATGGTATTATAAATGCAAAAGTGTGTCTGTCTGTTACCTCTTTACGCCTAGCCTAACCCGTTGAACCGAATTTGCTGAAATTTGGTAAGAAGATACTTTGAGTCCCGGGAAAGAACATAATATGTAGTTGACATAATATATTTAAAGTTAGGAACAAAGGTTATGCTTGATTTACACGGGTGACTAAAGCTGCACGATTTACGCCGCACGGCGAAAATCGACCGTGTAAATGGCAATTCGACTACGCCGCATGCGGCTAAAGTCGCAAGCCCCAAAGTCGTGCGGCCAGCGGCCGCATGCGGCTGGTGACTAAAATCGACCGTGCAAACGCTGTCGCAAGTGATCGCTTGCTGCGAATACTACTGTAGCGAGTGACTTGCCGGAGTTGCCGGGTGACTAAAATCGACCCGTTAGTCACCCGTGTAAATGGGGTGACGATTCGACTTGGACAGGCGATTCGACTAGTGACTTGCCGGGTGACTAAAATCGACCCGTTAGTCACCCGTGTAATCGATTAGGAACAACAAAGATATTTGCTAGGAATAAAATTTATTTTACAGCAAAACACATCCATAAAATTATATACAAAAATACTTAAGTACATAACTACACAATGTTACTGACTTACATAAAATATGTACATTCTATAATATTTGAAATAAAAATTTAAGCAACAAAGGAATTAACATTTATAAAAAATTAAATAAAAAAAAGATTTAATTTTTAGAGAGATCTCAAAAGATTTCAAAAGCTAGGCGCTACTACTTGATAATTTGCTGTATAGCATTTTTGGTCTTAAAGGTCCCATGAGAATAAATGGTGCTTTACAAGCATATCTCTGACACCTTCCTTTAAAGGTTGATTTTGTGTGTCTTTCTTTAAAGGCAATTCCCAGTCTGGATTCAAATTGAAGCCAAACTGAGATAATATTCTAAGTTCACATTTTATTTGTACCCATCCTGGAGAATTAATAAAGGACCATGGATAGTACCACTTTTGTACAACATCTACACAGGAGCAGAGTACTTCAAGCCAAAGATGCAAAGCTTCTTCATTTAATCCCATACAAATCAAAGTACGCAATTTTACATCCATCTGTGCATGTGCATTGTCATGAGACAAGTTAATAGCTTGCACGCATCTATATAACAATTCTTCTGGGGTGAGAACTTTGCCATCCTCATCCAAGCGATAAGTCTTGCATAGAACCAATCTGCTGTAAACGGAGTTAAAATCTTTTTCTACTTCTCTTGATGATGCTTCCTCTATGAATAGCCACGGATGGCATGGTCCATCAAGAAAGCTCGGTTTTTTGATACCATGCAGTAAAACTTTTTTGAAAGCTGGAGCTAGTACACCTCTCACCAAATGTGCAGCTTTTTCAGTAACTGAATCATCACCAGCTCTGCTATATTTAACACCTTTTTCATCTAGTAACTTGACAAATCTTGCTGGGAACCAGCCTCTCAAGCCATTCAGCTCACCAATCCAACAATGTTCATCTCTGGAACTTATGACTTCAATTACATCATTCTTTCGAAATCCCAATTCATCACCATCCCTCCTTTCAAAGTCCAGCAGGGCTTTAGCTCTTCTTCTCTTACTTTTTGAAACATTGACATATCTTTCCCTGTCTGCAGCGTGACTTTGCATGGTATAGTCTGCAGTCAGCTGCACATCTGATGCAAGTTGAGGTTCTAAGGCAAGAAAGTGACGGGCAACTTGTAAAATAGCTTCTCTCAAATCAACTAAAATTTCAGTCTGTTTAACATTTTTAGATACCGAATCCTCATCATTACTGTCATCTCCAAATAAAATTGATTGTAAGACTGATTTGTTTCGCTTTATTTGGCGTCTCTGGAGCTGCTGCTTGGGAAGATTTGGAACAACACTCGGGTCACCTACTAGGGCACCCTGGTCTGCCATTAAATAGGCTAAATGTCTCCTTCTGTGTGTCTCTATTAATGCTGCACTCAGGGTCTCACCACAGACTTCATCAATGGTGTTTATCAACAGGTCAACATTGTCAATCTCTCCAGGAATATCTGATAGAGCATTAAAAATCTGTGCAGAGTTTGAAATCTCATTAAATCTATTCTCTTTTATTTTTAGCATTGCCAGTGTTACCTTGAAAAGAACAATGGAGCCATCTAAAAAGAACAAATCCCAAATTCTGAGAAGGATCTTCATGTGCACTATGTTTGCATACAAAGTTAGGAACCAGTGCATACTAATAAGAGAAAGTTCAATATCGTGTGCGTTAAGAACCTGGTCTATGCCAGGAAGATAAGTATAAATTAAACTGCGGAGAACTTTCTGATCTGCTTGGATGCCGATAAGTGTCGAAGAATAGTATGAAGCTGGTAGCAAATCCTCTACAGTAGTGCACATAATCCAAAAGGCTTCTTCTTCTTCCATAAGTAGCAGGAGGGATGCTGCAATCATGCCGGTGCCTTGACAGTACCCAATGTCAGGATAAAGCCAAGCCAGTGCTCGTAATATTCTCCGTAGCCGCGGGACTCCAGTGCTTGTTGGATGTGAGAAGCACACATTGTTAGGCAGGATTTGGACTAAATCTTTTTCTATTTGCTTACTCGTTACTAGGCCGTCATCACTAGAGGCTTTTACAATCTCATGATATGAAATCTCTGTGGTAGCTCTCTTTTTATTAGCACCACACAAATGCATCCAAATTTGGGGACGAAGAGAATGAGGGATGCCATCTTTGACCATCTTTCGTAATTTGTCTGTTTTCTGAAGTTTATTTTCGTCTTCACTGAAACTTATTTCTTTACTGTAGAACTCCCACTGTAAACGATGTTGATCATCCTCCACAAAAGCATTTGCTAGTAGTTTGTTTGAGCTTTGCTCTGGACCGTCCTCTTCGTCGACACAAAAGCCGAACTCATCAAATCTGTAGTCCGGTAATCCGCCTTGCCCATCAGACTCTGGTTGAGCGAGCTTAGCCATTATATCTTGAGGTACCATGCTAGGCGTTAATGCAGAAAAGGGCCCTCCTGGTGCTGGAAGCAGTTCATCGGCGACATTTAAGCCTCTTATAGAATCTATCACATCTTCTGGATCATCGTCAGCTAATGCAGCACTAATTTTACGTTCATGTTCCTCCCGCCCCACATATCCCTCATGGTCACGCAAGTTAAACAAAGATTTAGCGAGATCCATATTTATTTACATTGCATGGAAATAGGTGACGTCTCAGACTACTAAGGGGATACTACGTATGGTGACGTAAACAAAACCCCAGGCTTCAACACAAAAATCGATCGCGAAAGGAAAAAAGTAAAAACACAGATTATATGAAAAAAAAAAAGAAACCCACAAACTATACCGACCAAATCGGAGCTGACTTCTGATAGCAACCATTCCGACATTGCTACAGATTGTCCGACGGTCGGCCTTCCAACCGTCAGTTGACTTTGTTATGAAGTAAAACAAGTAGTGAACGGACGTCTTGCCACCTATAATTGCCGTCTATGCATTTAAACATGAAACATCATGCCGCCGGTATTATCTAATAAAATCGGCCAAGTGCGAGTTGGATTCGCGCACGAAGGGTTCCGTACCATTATAGAGCAAAATTAGACCAAAAATTGTGTTTTTGTATGGGATGCCCCCCCTTAATTTTTTTATTTTATTTTAATATTATTATTAAATATTAAAGCATACATATAACTAAGGATTTTGTGGAAAATTCAAGTACCTACCTAATGCCATCCATACTAATATTATAAATGCGAAAGTGTGTCTGTCTGTCCGTCTGTCTGTCTGTCTGTCTGTCTATCTGTCTGTCTGTCTGTCTTTCTGTCTGTCTGTCTGTCTGTCTGTTACCTCTTCACGCCCAAACCGCTGAACCGATTTTGCTGAAATTTGGCATGGAGATACTTTGAGTTCCGGGAAAGGACATAGGATACTTTTTGTCCCGGAAAAATGTATGGTTCCCGCGCGATAAACGAGTTTTGGCGCAACGGAGTTGCGGGCGTCATCAATTACTGATATAGAGCAAAAAAGGCCAAAAAAATCACGTTTGTTGTATGGGAGACCCCTTAAATATTTATTTTATTTTGTTTTTAGTATTTTTTGTTATAGCGGCAACAGATATACACAATCTGTGAAAATTACAACTCTCTGGCTATTACCGTTCTTGAGCTACAGCCTGGTGACGGACAGACGGACAGACATTGAAGTTTTAGTAATAGGGTCCCGTTTTTACCCTTTGGGTAGGGAACCCTTAAAATGCTAAAATAGCGTTGGTTGCGGCAACCATTGTTCTGTGACCCTCACTCCCTCGGCGTTCATAATGACGTCTTACAACGGCGACACGAATGCGACTGAGTTGATTTGGTCGGGACAAAAGTTTCCAGACGTTCCAATTTGGTCGGGCGGTCGGCTTGTCGGATGCGCCGGTGATCCGACCACGTCCGACCAATATTAATAATAATTATGTCGGGCCGACCCACTGACCTCCATTATACAAGTACGCTGGACCTATGATACCCACTTTTTTGTGCCTATTTGAAGCGGAATCAGCGCCCCCAGTGAGAGGGAAGAGAACTAAATTTGAAGTAACTTGCAAATGGCCACTTAATCGTTATTGGTTGTCATCACTAGTATTAGTTCCAAAAGTTATACGTGGGAGAGCCATGCTTCGGCACGAATGGGTCAGCTCGACCGGAGAAATACCACGTTCTCACAGAAAACCGGCGTGAAACAGCGCTTGCGCTGTGTTTCGCCGGGTAGGTGAGTTTACCGGAGGCCCAATCCCCTACCCTATTCCCTTCCCTACCCTCCCCAATTCCCTTCCCTACCCTCCCCTATTCCCTTCCCTTCCCATCCCTACCCTCCCCTATTACCCTATTCCCTCTTAAAAGGCCGGCAACGCACTTGCAGCTCTTCTGATGCTGCGAGTGTCTATGGGCGACGGAAGTTGCTTTCCATCAGGTGACCCGTTTGCTCGTTTGCCCCCTTATTTCATAAAAAAAAATACTCCCACTACTGCTATCAGCGCCAATATGGCGACTTTCAAACGTCTTTTTTACGTCCGTGACTTGTGAGTAATTTGTATTCTGTGTTTTAACGTCAAATTTAGTTCACATTGGGGGAGCTGATTTCGCTTCAAATAGGCACAAAAAATAGCTGTCATTAGTCCAGCGTACAGCTTGGCAAAGAAGAGTGTGGATTAAATGAGGGCGCTTTTCTTTAAATACAGGCAACCCTACGCTTCACTTTTGACACAATATATACTAGAGTTGACAAGTAATGTAGTGTTGTCATAAATAAAAACTCTTAGTTCCAGCTGTCACCGCGTCAGACTCTTCTTTGCCAAGCTGTACTTGTATAATGGAGGTCAGTGGGCCGACCGCTCTCCACACTTTCCGATTTGGTCGTGGTCAGGTGGTCGGCACCAACCAAATCGGGGCGTCTGTTCCTACTATTATACTATTTTAGTAGGAACAGACGCCCCGATTTGGATAAACATCATACTGTACCTTGTTCCTTCACCAGACCTGCAATATAGAGCAAAGCCTCCCCAAAATCACTCTGACATTGGCAACTCACTGAGGCCGCCATAATAAAAAGAAGAAGAAGATTGATTTGAAAGGGATGACACTACGATGTTGCCACTTTTTAATTTCTTCACTTTTTTGACAGACTATATTTGAATTTTCCACGAAATCCTTAGTTATGTGTGTGCTTTAATATGTAATAATAATATTAAAATAAAACAAAAAATTAAGGGGGGCATCCCATACAAAAACCACAATTTTTGGTCTAATTTTACGTACGGAACCCTTCGTGCGCGAGTCCAACTCGCACTTGGCCGATTTTATTAGATAATACCGGCAGCATGGTGTTTAAATGCA
Organism: Cyaniris semiargus; assembly: GCA_905187585.1. Taxonomy (NCBI): domain Eukaryota; kingdom Metazoa; phylum Arthropoda; class Insecta; order Lepidoptera; family Lycaenidae; genus Cyaniris; species Cyaniris semiargus. The sequence continues at coordinate 4,490,417 of LR994554.1, read as the reverse complement.
TCGACGGCAATAGCTGGCAAGACGTCCGTTCACTACTTCATACAAAGTCAAGTGACGGTTGGAAGGCCGACCGTCAGACAATCTGTAGCAATGTCGGAATGGTTGGTATGTCAGCTTCGATTTGGTCGGCACCGACGGACGACCAAATCGGGGCGTCTGTTCTTACTATTAATCTGTGGATCTTTGACCGTGAGTAATTTGTATTCTGTGGCATTCTGTGGTCTGCATTGCGGAACGCAACTTATGATTCTTTGTTATGAAATTAAATTTTACCGAGTTTTTAAGCACCTACATATATTAATAAATATGTAATAAAATTATGTGTTTAGAATATCGACGATCGTCATTATGTATAGTGAATAACAGTTATCATAAACATCGTTTTACAACTGGATATTACGCCATTTTCAGGTTAGTCTATATTTGTTTATTTATGTACGATTTACCTATGTTATATTCGTATGATTCGTATACTCGTGTGAAAAATACTATATTTTAAGAGAAATTAGTGTTTACAAATTATCTGTAGTAAAACTGAAACTAACAACATGTAGCAAAAACTAATATTTTCAATATAAACAGTATCACTGCAGAGCGAGCCTAACGCGATGCTTATAAAAACATGTTGCGTTGAAAAATGTGAATCGTCGGCATCCCGGTCGGAAGATGTAGGTGTAACCTTCCATAAGTTCCCCAAAGACTTCAAGTTACACAGATCATGGCTTGAAGTTACCCACCATACACCTTGTAGCAATGCTCCCTCGTTTGTTTGCTCCAGACACTTTCGCAAAAACGATTTTAAAGTCTATCAGGATTCAAAATACGTACTAAAATCAGGTACCCAGTCTGGGAATGCAATCATAGTAGTTTTGATTTTGGCTTTTATTATTTTCTTTTACTTCATTAGGTACCTATTTTATGGTTTAGTGTTTTGTAAATTTATGCTTTTCTAGTATCATGTCTGATTTGAGTTTTGTTAGGTATGTTGTAGATTGGTGTTCACATTGTGATAAGTTTTGCTTTAGTTGATGTAGTAAATAGACCGGGAGATGGTGACACAAAATTCTTGGTTATTTGTACCAGTATGGCGGTTCTTCAGGGGTCTAATTACGCAAAGGCAAAAAGGAAAATGATGGTCATAGCATTTGCATTGGCGGCCCAAACGCGTGGGCGTTAATTAATCGAACGCGTCGGATAAATAACGAGTGTTGAACGATTTGTTCCACAAAAATGCTTGTATTTTCAGATAGTCGAAAAAAAAGAAGTAGGCAGTAGCGTAATATCATAATTCTCGAGTGTGACTTACAGCCCGCCATACTGACGCAAATACATTAATTTAAACTAGCTGTGCCCCGCGGTGTTACCCGCGATTTAAGTGATATATAGTACCAATATTAGGGTCAAAACGGGACGATACATGGTTCTATAATGGTTTATGGTAGTGATGATGATGATGACTGTAATTTGCATAGTAGCATATGCTTTCCGTTCTTAAAACAATGTCGGAACTCCCAAACTTCTATATATATAAAGAGTCAGGAGTTCTCTCAGCACCTTCCGAACCATGGTATACCTTGGTGCAAAATCTTTCTTGTTGGTAGCATATGCTTAGAATACTGCTCACGAAACCGAAGTCACCACATGTTTCCATATAAATTTTGGTGAGTTCCCTCGATTTCTTATGGATCCCGTCATCAGGTCACCACTTTTATGAATTACCATATTACATAAATTGGGATGATAACCTATACACCAACCAATTTTCGACTATCTGAAAATCTTTTTGTGGAACAAATCGTCGACACTCGTTATTTATCCGATGCATTCGATTAACGCCCACGCGTTTGGGCCGCCGGTGCGAGCACTATAACCATCATTTTCCTTTTTGCCTTTACGTAATTAGACCCCTGAAGAACCACCATACTGGTACAAATGACCAAGAATTTTGTGTCACTATCTCCCGGTCTAAAATGTTTTGTCAAAGTTCAGCAAAGTTGTGTGCTCCTTACTCCCTGATTCTTTAGAGTTCACATACTTACTCAGAGAATTGAGACCAAACAAGTTTTCTATTGCAACTTTTCATATTGCATTAAAATAAAATTAACCATGTTTTTCAGATTCCATACCTTCCATATTTACTTGGACACGCAAAATGGCAGATACAGAGCAAAAAGATGAAGAATCAAGCAACACACACTATTCTTCTGGCAGTAGTAAGGAGCCAGAAGAAAATATTGACACTATAATGAAGTTCATGGAACAACAAGATAAAGAAAAAGATGAGAAAAATCAAAATAATGTCAAATGTAATGATTCTAAATCAAAAGATATTTCAGAGGGAGGGGAGAAGAGTGCATCTAAAGATGCAGTGAAAGCTGATGCAAAAACCGATGTGAAATCAGCAAGTAGTGTCCTAGATATGTTGATGAGTGAGACAGAAAATAAGATTGAGGCCAAAAAAGAAATAAAGGCAACCTCAAAACTGAGCCCTACCTCTGGGGATAAAGGTATGTACAAAAATTCTATTATTAAATTATATTATAATATTATTATTCTATAAAATAATTATTTATATTATCTTGCAGGAAGCGTAGCTTTATCAGTAGGATCTAAGGTAGAAGCCAGAGACTATGCCAATGTATGGAATGCCGCAGAAATATTAGAAGTTGATTGTGATGAAATGGAAGTTTTGGTTCACTATGATAGTCTTGCTAATAAGTAAGTTTTTTCTCTTCTATTCTTCTACTAGATTTGGCCAGTACTACTTTTTTGCACTTATAGTATATATATATATATATATATATATATATATATATATATATATATATATATATATATATATATATATATATATATATATATATATATATATATATATATATATATATATATATATATATATATATATATATATATATATATATATATATATATATATATATATATATATATATATATATATATATATATATATATATATATATATATATATATATATATATATATATATATATATATATATATATATATATATATATATATATATATATATATATATATATATAGTCCTGGAATTAATGTATCTCCTTGTTTAAGATTATTTTCCTGAATCATTTTATCACAATTGGTTCAATAGTGAAAACATGAAGAGAGAAATAGAATAGATATTGAATAGACTTTGTATAAATTATACTATTTTAAAAGATTGCAGTCCTTGGTTTAAAGATAAATTTTGACCACCCAATGCAATCCAGTGACCTGTTATGTACTGAACACACATTGTAAATTAAATTAATAAACTGTAAAAAATTAAAATTGCTTGAAATCAATGATATTCTACTTATACAGATCTGTTACGTCCATACTATTTTCCAGCTTAAATCTCTTCCGAACAATTTTCAAATTCAGAATTGCAAACATTGACAAATTTGACAGATAAGTGAAGCAAAAGATACGAAAAACCATTTACATAAAAGAGACAGTTTTATTTTTAAACGTCGAATCGTATCGCTGTCTCTTTCTTCGCCTGAGCTATGACGAAAATTCGATTTTTTCCAGATTGTTCGAAAAAATAATTGAAAATGTAAATAATCGAGGTATTTATTTCATTTAAGACATGTGGTAAGAGATTCCATGTGTTTTGTTTTCTTTTGAGTCATAATTGGTACATTTTCGAAACACGCACGACGTCATTTTCAATTTATTTAGGTAAGACAAGACGCGGCACGTTCGTGAGTCGTGACTGCGCTCGATGCAGACTAAATAACAGACGACCCAATTGGGGCGTATTTGAATCTTCACAACGCGCGCGGTAGTAACATATCTGCTTTCAGTTTTTCATCATTGCTTGAAATGCAATGCTTTTGTATATGCAGTTATTTAAAAAAAAAAGTATGTCATCATGACGGTGGTGTTGTCATGGTAACTCTTTGTTAGTTAATGTAAATGTTTATTGTGTTTGCACATAAAAGTTTACAATTATTTTATCCATTTTATGATATAAATTTAAAAGTAGGTAGGTATGTTTAGTTATTTAACTTTATTTATTTAAAAACATAATAAAATAATAATAAAAAAAATATTTTTTTTTAATTTTGAATTTAGAATTAGAGCGCCAATTTGGTCATTCAGTGGAATTTTCCAACAATATTTTCAATACAGAACACCTAAAATAAAAGAGTAAAAACAATTTAAACAAACTTTATGTTTTAAAATTGCATCTTTACAGGTTATAATTATTAATATTATGATGTATATAAAGCTAATTATTTTTAATTAATATATAAATTGAGAGAAAATTTTGGTTATCTATGGGTTAAAGAAAACTTGCTAATGATAAAACAAATTAATTATTTTTAGACCTGATGAGTGGATCAGTGTGAGCAGCTCTAGACTGAGACCGTTTAGTGTAAAACCTGTTGTCCGACCACAAACTACAACTGTTTCTCACATCGCACAGAAAATCACCAAGGAAGAAATGCCGGAAGATAAATTAAAACCAACATTTGCTGTTGGGGAAAGATGCCTGGCACGTTGGAGGGACAATCGACGCTTTGTCGCTACTATAAATCAAGTAATGGAGAATGGTAAGTATACAAAGCTTCGAAGAATGTTTAGTTGTTTGAAAAGATAGCTTGAATTGAGTTCAAGCTATCTACCATCTTTACCATGTAAAACTAAAATTAAATAAACAATATCATAAAACTTCAGGTTCATATGAAATAGTATTTGATGATGGATTTGCATGGAAATGTTCCACGTCAAGATTGTACAAACTGAAGAATACAGGGAAGATATCAGATAATCTGAGTATTGATACATCAGTCCATCCCACTGCGAGTCCAGCACATTCACCCATTCTGGAGGGAGTCGGGCCAAGTACTGGAACAGGAATGAAACCGTCCGCCTTACCTCCTTACCATACTCATCTCTTCGATCCAGCTCGCGATTATTTAGGCTCTAAAAAGGAGCGCCGTGAGATGAAACGAAAATTAAATATTAAAGAAATATTTAACATCGGGCAAAAGAAGAAAAAGACAGAAAAACCAGTACAAACTGTGAAACCGGTGAAGCCTGTTACAGAAAGAAAGAAGAGGCCTTACAATCGTAAAAAACAAGATGTATCAAAGAGTGTGCCAGGTTTGTGTTGTGTTCCTTAAATTTTTATAAACTCATAATATTATGCTCATTACAAGCGTTTGCAGTATAACTAGATGACCCGGAGAACTTTGTATCACTTTCCTAAAATTCGGTTTCGGCCAAATCGGTTTAGCCGTTCTCGAGTTCTAGCGAGACTTACAAAATTTAAAATAAATTTTTACTTATATAGATATGTTTGTAAATTGTAATTATTTTTTAAAATATTTTAGAGGCAGTGGCTTCAATCATTGGTACTGTCGAGCAAAGTGAAGCTGCTGAGAAAATAAGTGGCAATGAATTAAACACACTGAATAATACAGAAAAAAAGAATGAGCCAATTGTCACTGAGAATCATCTAACATCTAAGGATGAAAGTAAAATTGCAATAGTCGATATGCCTGAACAGGATAGTTCTGACCTTTCAGACCCACAGACCACTGAAAACAATGTGTCAATGGAGACAGTAAGTTAATATTCACATATAATACTTTCTTAACCAATAATAACCTTATTAAAATTGTATACAATTTAAATTATTATTTTGTCTGATTTGTCAATGCAAGGCGATAAATTGAGATACAAAAATGTCTCTTGTGTGGCTGCTTGCTGTATGTTTCAATTATCCTTTGTAAATCATTTGTATACATAAATATAACTGTTCTAGGTCAGTGAAGAAGAAGCTAAACTGGTGAAATTTGATAAACCTGACGGGCACAAGCACGAAGAAGTTATAGACAAGATAAAAGAAGCTATAAATAAACTAGAAGATGGTTTAACGGAAATTAAAAAGGTTGATTCACCCAAGCCCCAATTGAAACTTGAAATTCCCAAACTTATTTTCAAGGATGAGAATACAAAACAGGAAATTGTAAAAGAAGAGACAGTTAAGGACGAAGTGGGTAATACAGAAATTACCAAAGAAGAACCCATAGAAAATATAGTAAATACAGAAGAAACAGCAAAAGAAATTAAAGATGAAGTTAAAGCATCAACTTTCAAATCTGAAATTGTGAAAGAGGAGTTGAAAACCAAAGAGGATTCAGAAGACAAACCAAAGAAGAAGCTATCGAAAATAAAGAAGAGTAAGAAATTGAGATTGTTACAAGAGAAGAAAGTAAAGAAGCAAGTGGAAAAGGTTAAGAACGAGCTGCAAGATATGAAGAGACAGATTGAGGAGATGCGGCTAGCGATGTTGAAGAAGACGGAGGAACTAGCGGCGCAGAACCAGGAAATGCCAGAGAGCTTCCTCTTGCCGGGGGAGTGGTGTTGCAAGTGGGTGAACGGGCAACCAGTAGGGACTGTCAGTGAAATGGGAAGTGAGACGCCCGTGGATAGTAATAATAAGCCCGGCTTGCCGCGACGAAGTGTGCAGGTAATTGAATAGAATAAATTAGGCTTTATTTGTATGACATAAAACTAAGAATATTATACATAATGAAATATATAATACAAGGAAACATATTTAAAAATAGGTGGTCTAACTGCTTACAGCAGCCTACTTATAATACTACTCACTATAAGGGCCAACGCTAAAACACGGGCGGATGCGGGCGCGGGTGCACGCTTCGGAAGACTGCCGCGGGCCACGAATCCGCGAGCGGGCACCCGTCGCGTGCGCCCATCTCATTTAGCGCTGCTAGTATAATTTTGATCTCGAGCGTGTACAGTTGTGTCGAGTAGATTACTATGGATTATTTACTAATTTATTATTTGGCAAAAAGACGACAACGGAAACAACGTTGGCTCTAAAAAGATTCAATCACCTATTTATAAAATACATATTTTATTAAAAAAATAATACGTGTGGCACACGGGGACTGCTGCGGTAAAGCTATTGCATAGCATTTTTTATCAACTTATGCAATTATAATTCGCATTTCGCATAATATGTCTAGTCTGGCAACGTCGCACCACTGTGCCGGTCGAAGTGGGGATGTTAGGTTTTTCGTTACGGAATTTCTTGATTCGGTCGCCGCCCTCGAAGCCCGCGAAAAAAGCTATGCATAAGCTTAAAAATAATATATTACAATATTTCAGGTGGAAGATAAGAGGTTACCGGAAGGGTGGACTAAACACATGGTGAGAAGAAGCCTCGGTCAGTCTGCTGGCAAATGGGATGTGGTTTTAGTTGGGTAAGTTTTCCGCTTCCTATTGTAAGTACCTTAAACTGTAGAACCAACTTTGTTTAAATTTGGTATAGAATATACGTGACGAAAACGTTAGCGCGTGTTTAGACCAAAGTGGCTATACGCCGCCGAAAGTGAGCAGGCTCACTGTGAGCCCCAGTGTGAACGTGAAAATAAACGGTATCGAATGTCCGCGCCTACGCCTAGCGTAATGGCGTATTGTCGGTTAGGTGTGAACGAAAAAGTGAATAATATGTATGGAAATACAATAAACTGCGTAACGTTCGCTCACATTCGGCGGCTCACAGTCGGTTTGGTGTGAACACGGCCTTAGGGCTGGTTTTAGTGTCACGCGGACCGTCGGTACGGATCGCTCCGTATATATGCAATATGCATTACGCTATAAGGAGCGTTTTAGAGCAATGCGGAGGGGTCCGTACGGACCCGTCCGCATTACTCTTAAGGCTGGTTTTAGTGTCACGCGGACCGTCGGTACGGATCGCTCCGCATATATGCAATATGCATTACGCTGTAAGGAGCGTTTTAGAGTAATGCGGAGGGGTCCGTACGGACCCGTCCGCATTACTCCTTAAAACTTCATACAGATCGGTCTACGGAGCGATCCGTACCGACGGTCCGCGTGACACTAAAACCAGCCTTACGGTTTACGGTTCTCGTGTGGTAAAGCATTTAAGCACTCATTGAACAGGCAACATCTAGTAAAATATTTATCAACACCGTCATAATTATTCAACATTTTTATAACGCAATTTTAAAATTGCTAAAACTATGATAGCTTTTCTTTCTATTTTAGCCCTGACAATCGACGGTTTCACACGAAAACTGATATGCGTAATTTTCTGGAAAATCACGGCGAGTCGCTTAAGAGGTATGAAAATGCGCTGTTAGATTTCGGAGTTCATCTCAAACTAGCCAGACGAATGGGCTGGTATAAGACGACCGGCGAAGAGACGGCCCCGCCCACTGGAATAATTACTAACATGTCACCTCTAGTCAAAAGGAAGAGCATACTGAAGAAAGATAGGAAAGAAAAGAAGAGGAAATTGAAGATAGTAAGTGTTATATTCCTGAACAATACGACGTAATTTAATTACTTCGAATTAACTAAAGCTAACACACAAAATTTGTTGAGCAAAGCAATCTTATTATGATTTATGATACGAGAGTTTCATACCTAGATTTTGTGAATAATTTTAAATTCCTTACTTAAATATGTATTTTATATTTTCAGAAATTCAAAAAATCTAATTCAGCATACAGTATTGCAACAGATAATGACCCAATAGAAAATCCACCAGAATCAACAGACATGTCGCTTTATAATACGGAATTGGAAGATGGCTTTGGTAAGACATAAATTCATAACTTATAAACACATAAGTTCTGTTTTGTTGTATCATATAGATACAACAAAACAGAATATCTACATCTAATCATATAAGCCACACTATGATTATTTTGTTCATGTATTTGTCATCCAAGACATTAATTGAAGACGTGAGTGGAAGAATCGAACAAGTAACATTTCGTAACATACGGACAATAACTAATTTTTTCCCTTATTATTTTCATAAAACTTGTAACTTATCTACTTCATAACCTTGCTAATATATCTGGCTACACATTTAATCCATAGTTTTTCTATTTAAAATAATTTTTCCGGCCCTAAAGCCTCCATTTAAGCAAAAAAACGGGAAGTTTTTTCATGTTACCTTATTCTTCCACTCATGTCTTGAATTGTTATATTTTGACTACTCCACATTTAAATGTGATTTTTGTTCCATTTCAGTGTTCGTTGGGTCTCTAAAAGTTCAAGTAGTCGATAACTTACTTCGCTGTCCTGCGGAAGGTTGTTTCAAAGCATTCAGAAATAACACTCTCATCAAAATGCATATAAAACATTACCACAGGGACCTCCGGAAAATGCTTGGCGTGACGCCGAAAGTTCTAGATTTGGCCTACGCTCGTTCGAAGTCGGTTAGCAAGGAGCAACAAAAGAAAAGACATGTGCCAACGCCTAAAACTGTCAAAGTCAAGGCGCCAAAGCTTAAGCGACCCGAGGAACCGAAATTGGAAGTACAGGGTATGCTTTCACTCGAATCGAAGGATGACAGTCTAAAACCACCGAGGTTGATCCCTAGATCTCTGGATTCGCCCAAACTACGTCAGAGCCTACAACAAGGGAACAAGCCAGTGAAACGACCTAAAGTATTACTCCCCGTCCGGAGACCAGAGCCCGAGGCTGTGGCAGAAGAAACAGTAGTCGAGTTTGACGATGTGAAAATAACGTTACCTGACATACCTCGACAGTTGGATTTCGAGGAGGCCATAACTACGCACACGGTGACTAAACCTGCAGATTTGATCAAGGAGAAGCGAACCACGAAGATGGAGGAGGATGAGTGGTTTGCTGCTTCTGACTACGACACCAGGTCCAGCTGTCCAGGGTCAGCCACGCCAGATTCCAAGACCATGGACAAACCAGCAGAGACCGATCAGTCTGCTTTTGACAATGTGGAGGATAAAGATGCAAACATGTACATGTATACTGAAAGTAAGATCACAAAACAGTTAACTTTTTTTAGAATTTTACATTTCTTATAGCTTATGCAGTAATTGTGTAAAATCATTTAAAAATTTAAATAGCATATAGGTAGCCAAATGTTATGCCATTGACTGATTATGACGTGATTCTATCTTATCAAGCTATTTCACATGAATATAGCTTAAATTATGAGTAGACAGCGTGGGTATATGTTTATAATATTATAATAATACGTAATCATAATCACAATCTTTATTTGCCTGAATACGAAAACAAATTGGTGTTAAATATCTTTGAGAACATATTATATTCTGCTGGCAGAAAGTTTTTTCTATATTATATTGTTAAGTGTTACAAAAAAAATGTATCCAATGAGGATATATTTATTTATATTATAGTCTCTATATTAAATATTTATGTGTTACAGCGGGTGAGAGGATCAAGTTGGAGCGTATGAAGCGCGAGGAGATCATCAACTGCCACTGCGGCTTCCGCGAGGAGGACGGGCTCATGGTGCAATGCGAGCTCTGCCTGTGCTGGCAGCACGCACTCTGCCATAACATACAGCGCGAAGCTGAGGTAAGCTATTCCTTACAAAACATGTGTGTCTTGTAAAAAAACGGTTAGTAGTTTAAAATATACGACCTGTTGCCTTACTCTCGACAGAATCAGGCCTTGTACCATGAAACTGTTTTGGGACTCAAATAATCGGACGAGAAATCCGCGTCCTACTCTAACAAACGTGAAATGGCGTTGTTAGAGCAGGACGCGGCATTCTCGTCCGATTGTTTGAGTCTTAAAACAGTTTCGTAGTAGGCCTACAGAACCGAATCAGCTCGATTTCAGCAGCTTTTGCTATTTCCGACAGCTACACTAGCGCACGATTGTGCTGCGGCTCAATTTGAAACTAATTCTATCTCAACGGCTTTTCCCACTCCTGACAGCTATACTAGCGCACGATCTTTCTGCGGCTCAATTTGGAACTAATCAGACTCGTAAATCAAAATCGTATCAGTTTCGGGGGTAAGACTGCTGATAACCTTTTGGTTATTAGGCTGCGTCTACACGACGCACGGTCTTACATTGAGCATCATTTCAGTCTAGCTCCTAATCCACTTCCCGGCCCATTATAGGAGTTATGCAGGAATATTCTATAGAATATTAGCTATTTTACACAAAAAATATTTAAAAAATCAAAATGGTCCCTCTTTGAGAAAATCAATAAAATAAATAGATTTGCATTTTTTTCAAAGAAAAAAAAATTTTTTTTTTCATTTTGAAAAATGCAGTTAATAAGCTTATTAAATAGAGTAACAAGTTCAGTGGTTTAATCATTCAAATATATAATTCTTTCAATCTATAATCGGCTTTGAAGCACTGAGTGCCAAAAAGGAAAGTCACGTTTCAAAGTCCCATCATTCTTAATCTAGGCATTTATTTGGCACACGTATTAATAACACGTATAGGTAGAACATATTCAAATATAATCAAAATCGGAGACATCGACTTTTTTTTCCTGTCCGCTTGGCGTGGAACGCCCCTTTTATTAGCTTGGGCTGTATGTATGTAACGGAATCATTGAGCACGATTTTTACCTATCTCCAGTAGTATAATTAATTCGAAACTTTGCATACATATTAAGAGCCATGACAGTATATGACAGTGCAATAGTTTAAAATGTTTTGAAAAAAAAATGAATAAAAAGCGCGTGTTTTTTTTAATACTTCCAAACTGACGACTAATTTGACCCGCAGGTGCCGGAGAAGTACACGTGCAGCATCTGCCTCAACCCCAAGCGGGGTCGTCGCTCCGCGCGGTTCCTTCACGACCAGGATAGGCTATACGAGGGACTGCTGCCGGGGGCGCGAGCCTCAGACAGCCTACGCCGTTCACATGAACTCTCTGGGAACTTACTGCGAGTGCAGGACGCGCTGCACGCACTCCGCGTTAAATATTATGTTGCCACGTAAGTACTTTTACTAATAAAGTGACTGTCAGTGAAGTGGTTTACCAGAGAGCTGAGTGTGAGTTTTTGTCACTTACCGTGAGCATTTTAACAAATATTTAAATGCCATTGAATTAGTTAAAGTTGAATGCTATCAGTGGCGTCATCATGGTGAAAAGTGGCAAAGACTAAAACTCTCGGCGAAAAGTGAATTTATCAGTCCACTGATTTTCCTGAATCCATACTAATAGTATAAATGCGAAAGTGTCTGTCTGTCTATTACCTCTTCACGCTTAAACCACAACCGATTTTTATGAAATTTGTCATGGATATACTTTGAGTTCGGAAAATTGCATAGGATAGTTTTTATCCCGGAAAAATGGACGGTTCCCGCGCGAAAAGGAATTTCAGCGCGACGGATTGGCGGCGTCATTTAGTTTCATATAATTTGCATTGAAGGGGTTCAATCACATTGCTTGTATCACACATTCTAGTTTGTTAACGCTTCAAAGTTGGGGGTGTATTCTCTATCTTACTTAAAAGATTAGCTATCACCAAACACAAACACAAATTAATATTGTTATTACGTTTTTCAGCAAGAAGAACCACCCCAAGTTGTATCTCTGGGCCAAGGACTGGGAGGCGGCGGAGATCTCCATGACGCAGGAGCGACTCAACTCTGATTATTCGGACCTAAACATCATCATCAACAACATCGGCAAGGAGAATTTGCCGGTGAAGGATGAGATGAGGGACTTGCATCTCGACTTGAGGTCTCTCCCGGATGACGACCACAAGGACTCGCTGCTGAGTCTCGCCAATGCGCTGTCTAGCCCCGGCGGAACGTCATTAGACCTGCCCATCAGTACGTCCGATTTGGAACGCCTGGCTAAGAGTGTTCAAGGTAAATTTAATTTAATACTAATGGCCAACGCTAAAACTCGCGCGGGCGCGGGCCCCATACTATTTTTCATTTATACACACGCGAGCGTGCGCCCGCGCGTATTTTAGCGGGCGCACTAAGGGTCATGTTAATAAACAACTCTCATATCATATTCAATAATTGAGAACATTGCAAATATTTTTTGTACTTGTTTTATGACGAAATATAAAAGTAGGGGTTAAATTAGGGGACCCATATTTTTTTATTTTTGAAAATGTGGTCATTTTCATTTATAAAACTTGATCTGATCATTCTAAAATGACTTACGCGCCAAATGACAACATTGGTACGGTTGAACAACAAAATACCTTTGCACGTCATATCTGATTTCTTAAAAAAAACTGTCAGTACTGTCACTAACTTTGTGGTACTTTACTTTGAGGTTATTAAATACGTTACGTTACGTTTTTTAGGTTTTATCCTACAAGCAAAGGTGTGTATCGTATTCTGCCGTACCAATGACGTCACAAGTGGATTTTTCGTTTTAATTTTTTTTCTCGGAATTTATGATTAAAAAAATCTGTAATTTTTTTTAGGACTTCGGAAATAAAAACAAAGAAATGGTATTTTTTATTTTTGATGATTAATTAAATGAAATGTTGTCAATTAATCCAAATAATGATCTTGACTAAGATCAAGATGATCTCAAGATTCTTGACTCTTGAGCATAATCTTAGCACCGAGAGCGCTTTATTTTATACGGTCTTAAATCATAATAATATGTCTGAACTCGAGGCATTTAAATTATTTGAATAATGATTACTTTTGATATTTTGTTTTGTAAACAGTAAAACACAAAAGGCTACATAGTGGCAAAAAGTAACAATGGTAAACTTAATCTTTTTGTTTCATTTCTATACATTTCGTTTATTAAATTCGTCATCTGAACAATGTTACAAACATTAAACTTATTTATCATATACAAGCTAAATTAAAAAGCAGTATAATTCAGTTTCACGAAATTATTTCAATGTCATAATATCATTTTATGAATAAATTCCAGAGCAAGAGAGCCCGCGTCGCATGATAGTACCGCAGCCGGAAGCGGCGATCGACAACGGCGTGTGTCGCGAGCGGCTGCTGCGGCACCTCACGCGCTGCCAGGCGCTCATCGACGCGCGACTTGACTCTATAGAGGCGCAGGTCGTGGGTACGTTGTATTTAAGTAATAATGTGTGAAACTGTCAGCAACAGGATTTGCTACACAGATTATAAAGCTGTTTTGGTGTGTGTCTAATAAGGGTTGTATGGCGCTATGTAGCCGTAGGGTCTATTGTGTCAATAGGCTACTTGACCTATATTCAATTTCATTGAAAAAATGGTACGGGAGCCCTAGAACAATTTTTTTTATTACTATCAAGCTAATTTTTGTGAGTAGCTTCATTTTGATAAGACGAACAACAATTTTATCTGCGAAAAATCTTGAAGGTGGTAGCTAACAGAAATAGAAAGGATTTCATACTTTGACTTGATGGTCCTAAAATATGGATTATTCTATTTGTAGGACAATGTTACTCTTAAATTATATAACTATTAACCTATCAATATACAAGAAATCAGCTTGTTAAGGTTCCGTTTTAGGGTTCAGTAGTCAACCAAGTTTTGTTGATTACAGAACCCTATAGTAAACCACTGGATTTATTTTCAGTTACACTTGTTCATATCGCGGAAAAAGTTCTTGTAGGTTTTTATATCAAAAAGATCTTTCACATCTTAACACTGTTTTTATTTTATTCTCTACATTGCAGAACTGGAATCACAAGACCCATCATTTGAAGATGATGAAACAGCAGACTACTTCCCCAGGACTAAGCAGACAATACAGATGCTCATGCGAGACCTGGACACCATGGAGGAGTTGGGGATTATCACATAGGCTAATATTACCAGTGTATATTGTAAATATTGATTTAAGCAAGAAATATTCTGACCCTATTAAAGTTATTTATGCTGACAATATGTTTGTACTTATTTATGCATCTTTCTTAAAATACTTAAATGTTAAAAATTATGTATTTTCAAGAACATTGGACAACATCGGAAGAAAAACTGTTCAATAAAAATCACAAAAAGTGCATGTTCAGTGTTCACGTTATTTGACACTAGGTGGCGTTTTACGTATGGAACTCCTATAATATATTATTATTTATTATGCCGTGTTCTGAGTTCCAATGTGGTTCCAATACGCTGAGGCTGGATTCATATGCGGCGGCGTGAACGTGCGGTTTGGCGGCTACACCGCGACATGACAAGCAAATGTGTGTAAATGGCAGGGCGCCACTTATAAATAAATTGTTACATTCAGCTTTATGGCTCTTGGTCAGGTTATATTTTTATGGTTAGAAAAATGGAAACATATAAAGTAAAATTTATTATATTAGAAGAATCTTAACCCTCATAAAACTTAGGCAGCTGATCACCCAGGATCACGGAGCGTTCCACACCAGCTTCAGATATCACACCAAGACGAACCACACCACCCGAAGAACCATCCCTCAACATAGCCAAGGTAAGAGTGTTGGTCACAAACTTCTTAGCCTCTTCCTTTGTCATTTTGGGCTTGAAGTTAGCATCAACATAACCGTAAACATAGCTGGAGCCAGAACCTCCAATGGACACGGCTTGACGCTGCACCATTCCTCCAATCGGTACTGAATAAATTTGACCTGGAATGATTTATAATTATATTACAATAATTATTATAGTTAAATTTTGACACCTGTATTTAATGTTGATCGTTCTATAATTTGCAAGCTAGTTATTGTAAAATAGGGGTTATTAGTCAGGAGCTTAAAAAAGTTTTAATAATAATATACATTATAAAAAGTGGTTTTTAAAGTAATACATAATTTTAGGAGTATGATCTGATATCAAAACTTGTTAATTTTTGAGCCAATTTTATTATAGTCTTTGCACAATGTAATTTATGTGTAAATGTGACACTGCATTCATCATACTGTGCAAACTTAATGTCATAAAAAGTCATAAACTTTACCTCCTTTCTTCTTATCCCATCCAGCAACAAGGATACCAGCTACGAGGGAATCACGGTAATTGTAGCACAACTCTCTGAAGATAGCCGCAGCAGTTTGCACTAGAGGAGGCTCTCCTAGTTCCATTTTATGGAAGTCTGAAATATACATATGATATTAAATAATGAAATATGTATAAGTGAAAAATAATGTAGTCCTAGAACATTTAAACAACTAAGTTATTATCCTAGTAAATTTTTTTTTTTTTCTATGGACGCTTCACACCACGTCACTCTGGCCCCGTGGTAAGTACCTGAAGGACTTGTGTTACGGGTACCAGACAACGGAAATATATTTAATACTTTTATACTATACATATATTTACGATTTTTATTATATCATACACAAATTTAATACACAACCATGACCCAGGAACTTTTGAAAACTTTTTGTTCCGTCGGCAGGATTCGAACCCACGACCCCCGGCTTGAGCTACTAAGGTGCTTACCAACTGAGCCACAGAGGACGTCAAAAGTCAAAAGTATTATGTTTTAACAAATTGAAAAAACTCTTGAACACCAAACTGAGCGAACCAATGATGTTCAATGGATCAGAAATACAGACAAAGACACATTCTATTTCTGTTGTGGGTTGAGAAGAATAAGGGTGAAGCCAAACGAGCGTAATTTTGTGAGTCGTGAATCACAGAATTTTGGTCGCGTACATTATTTTTTATACTAATCATGACTCACAAAATTACGCTCGTGTGAATGAAGTAGGAATTTTCTATGAAACTGAATGCAGCAGAATATCTGGCAACTGAAATTCTGCGACTCACGACTCACAAAATTACGCTCGTTTGGCCTCACCCTATATTGTAACATCTTTGAAGATATTATAAGATTATAGATTACTATACAGTATTGTCCACAAACTCATTGTAGTTTTTGCGGCAAGATTTTTTGTAATTTTGTAATAATATTGTATGTAGTAAAAAATAAATGAAATCAATAAATAATATTAATTTATCAAGCCCCATACGGTCACCGGCGTCCGTGACACAATAGAATATCTATTGTGTCTCGTTTTCCCATGATCGATGGGTTAACTTCAAAGATGTTACAATATAAAGTTGTTTGAAAAACATAGATTTAATGTTATGAGGACATAATATCTCATTAATACTCACTAAGGTGGTATGTAACAATATCAGCAATGGCCTGAGTGTCGGCGGCCGAACCAGATCTGCAGCAGTAGATGTGTTCGGTGATTCTGGTCAGCTTGTCGGTCACTCTGTTGGCAATGTACGCTCCTGTAGTCGTCCTCGAGTCGGCACCGATGACAACTCCTCCGTCGTACTCGCATGCCATGATAGAAGTGCCGGTGCTGTGGGGAGCGTTCATCCAGCTCATGCTGGGATCAGAGTAAGTGTCGACCACGGACGCAGCCATTATGGATTCTCTGAAACATTAAAATCATCAGCACCACTAGTCACTACGTAAACGATGTATAAAAGAAGTTCCAACAAAAGGCTTGGACATGAAACAAGACGATCGTCGTTTTGTACATATAATGTACAAAACGAAGATAACTATGGTTTGCCATATACGGACTGAAAGAAGAAGTGTATAATATCACTTAATAATACATATTAAATAAGGATACTTATTACTTACAAGTTTTTAAACAAATTATTTCACAAACAGAAAACAGAATTGAAAGTCACGATAGCGGCGGTGATGACGCTGTCAAACTCAAAATCAAAAGTCATCTGTCAACTGTCACGGCTGACACACTCAATGGCTGACACGGAGTTTTGCCGGGAATGTGAAAGAGTGATGTTGTTTTTGTATTATTTTCCTAAAATGGGGCATTTTCTTATTTTTTTAATTTGATTGTCAACCAGTTTCCATTTTAGTAACTAGATGGCGTATGGGTAGACAACTATCGGTAATACCAGGTAATACCATCAATAATTGCTACAAAACTGGGCAAAAGAATGTAAAACTTGATACATTTCAATTTGAAAAAGACACAATGATATTCCAACGAATAGAATAATAAAGTTATTATAACGATGTTTTAGTTAAAACTCACGGAAGAAATAAACCTATTTATCGTTATTCACACCAAATGTCACAGGAATTATAAATTTTGGTTTTGACAACATCTTACCTGCACTTATGCACGATAACGGATATTTAATGGCCATTATTTTACCAATAATGAACATCAAAAACCCAAATAACACAATTTGGGAAAAAATAATAAAAACCACACCAACAATAAAAAGTAGAAGAAGTTTCAAATTAACATGGCCGCCAAAACTTTTTCAGTTGTCAGTTTTCAGTTTGACAAGTTTTTATTATGTCAGCGTGTTCCTAAACTATTACCAGTATACTGGCTTAATCGCTTAGGCCAATGAACGCTTAGGTTTAAGATATTTTTATTTATGTCGCACTTGACAGTACACTGAAATTTTTAGAAACATAACCAATATGTAGTCAGTGATGCCAACCTGCAGATAATTTCAGATCAGTGGGGAACCAATAGAAAATCTAGAAGTGTCTACCGTGGCACCGTCTAGTGGAGATTTATAAAAGAAAACAACCCATTGTGTTAACTGGGTTTTTAATGTGTAATATTGGTAGGATATTAACCATTAGATATTCGTTATCGTGCACAAGTGTATGAAAGTGATGCAATATCCAGAAACGTGCTATTTTGTGTTCCCTTCAAAACTCCATCGAAAGTTTCAGACTGTCAGTAAAGCGTCTACCACTTTACTGAAGCGACCGACTTGACTTCTTGACTGTTTTGCCTTTATTTAGACTTTGACTAGACTTTAGACCTGATAATATAGAAAAGCGATGCTGAAAATGAGGCATTTACTTATTTTTTTAATTTGATTGTCAAACAGTTTCCATTTTAGTAAATAGATGGCGTATGGGTAGACATCTATCGGTAATACCAGGTAATACCATCAATAATTGCTACAAAACTGGGCAAAAGAATGTAAAACTTGATACATTTCAATTTGAAAAAGACACAATGATATTCCAACGAATAGAATAATAAAGTTATTATAACGATGTTTTAGTTAAAACTTACGGAAGAAATAGCCCTATTTATCGTTATTCACAACAAATGTCACAGGAATTATAAATTTTGGTTTTGACAACATCTTACCTGCACTTCTGTACGATAACGGATATTTAATGGCCAATATTTTACCAATAATGAACATCAAAAACCCAAATAACACAATTTGGGAAAAAATAATAAAAACCACACCAACAATAAGAAGAAGAAGAAGTTTCAAAGTAACATGGCCGCCAAAACTTTTTCAGTTGTCAGTTTTCAGTTTGACAAGTTTTTATTATGTCAGCGTGTTCCTAAACTATTACCAGTATACTGGCTTAATCGCTTAGGCCAATGATCGCTTAGGTTTAAGATATTTTTATTTATGTAACACTTGACAGTACACTGAAATTTTTAGAAACACAACCAATATGTAGTCAATGATGCCAACCTGCAGATAATTTCAGATAAGTGGGGAACCAATAGAAAATCTAGAAGTGTCTACCGTTGCGCTGTCTGGTGGAGATTTAAAAAAGAAAACAACCCATTGTATTAAAAAATATTGTTTTCCCGCCATATATTTTATACTCGACACTGGCCATGGTTAAAAAGCCGAAGTGCCATAATAAGAAAAAAAAAATGGCTGACACAAACTATCAAATCACATACAGTCCGACAAGGCTTTATATGAATGTGTCAAACTGTCAATGGGCGCTGCTGCTGGTAAGGAGAAATGTCAAAAATGACGTTTTTGTATGATAGAAGCGTTAGTTCCTTTTCTCGCCACGTTCATAAACAGCCTTGTCGAACTGTACGTTCGACAAGGCTTTACAGTCCGACAAGGCTTTATATGAATGTGTCAAACTGTCAATGGGCGCTGCTGCTGGTAAGGAGAACTGTCAAAAATGACGTTTTTGTATGATAGAAGCTTTAGTTCCTTTTCTCGCCACGTTCATAAACAGCCTTGTCGAACTGTAAATGAATGTGGCGAGAAAAGGAACTAACGCTTAGCTATCATACAAAAACGTCATTTTTGACATGTGTTTGACAGTTCTCCTTTACCAGCAGCGCCCCGTCCACATTCATTTAAAGCCTTTGGCCTAAGATCCCCCCATAGAACGACCTTCACCGAGCTGGTTAATGGACGAAAAGTATTTTATATTTAATGGGTTGTTTTCTTTTTAGAATCTGCACCAGATAGCGCGACGGTAGACACTTCTAGATTTTCTATTGGTTCCCCACCGATCTGAAATTATCTGCAGGTTGGCATCACTGACTACATATTGGTTGTGTTGGTTTCTAAAAAATATCAGTGTACTGTCAAGTGTGACATAAATCAAAATATCTTGAACAGTGGCGGATTTACCAATAGGCTGAGTAGGCTGGAGCCTAGGGCGGCAGATTTAGAGGGGCGGCAAATTTAGCCCAATTTTTTTTTATCTTACAGAAATAAAGGCCAGGGTGTATCCTTAGGGGCGCTATGGAAAGAAGACTTAGATTTGAATTATTTTGTGGTAAAATAAGTCCTATTTTTTTTTGTTTTAATGTGTAGCGACAGTCGTTAATAACATTTTTTATTATCATATTTTTTTTATTTTAGAGGCACCATTAAATAGTTACGACCTTTTAAAAGTCGTAGTCAAAAATACTTGTCGACAAAAAAATCTCGTAATAACTCTATATTTTTTTCGCGCATCGTATCGAGCTCACCACGGGGATCAATTTTACCCATGAGGAAATTTTCCGTAGGTCATACCGTTTTCGAGTTAAGCGAGGTTGAAATGTCAAAATGCTTACATAGGCGGATTTTTCAAAAAAATTCGATGTCCAGTCTCCAGAACACCCAATTACTATTGGCGTATTCGATTGGCACCCTAATGCTAAGTACTCACATACGGTATTACTCGATAGTTTTACTCCAAATCGAGTAAAATTTATCGTGTGGACAGTGGACCGCAAAACTCACAGGCACTCACAGCTCGAAAGCTCGCATCGAGCCGGCTCGATGGAATTAAATAAATCTAATTTCCTTCGAACTTACTCGACGCGAGCCGTCGAGCTTTAGTCAAGCGTGTGAGTTTTGCGGTCCACACGATAATGTTACTCGATTTGTAGTAAAAGTTAAAACTAGTGGTTTTTACTCTACGTGATTGCTCGATCGAGTAAAACCGTATGTGAGTACTTAGCATTGTAGCCATAATTTTTGTCATGTAACATTTTTTCGTGCGGGCCTCGGTTTCGGAATTAATAATAGTACTCCACAGTGCTAGTGTAGCCAAAGGGACGCGGGACTTAGAAAATTTTCGGAGAAAAAAAAAATCACTCCAATTAACATAAACACCATCATTTTATTGGCGCATTGTGTCGAGCTCATAATCATACTAGTAACTAGTAACGGGAAAAAGCCGATGTAATGAGAGCGATAGAACACAAATCATAAAGTTGCAATTTCAGAATAAAATATGCAATAATTAATATTATTGTGAACAAAACTAATAGGGCAAAGAACTTTTAAAATAACTGAAAACGTTAAGGCATTAAATAAAAAAAATATTTTATTTATAACGGCGGTAGACTCTACCAGTCTACCGCCGCGCCGTTAGATATAAATGAAATCAAATTTTTATTTTGTGATTATTTCCAACGGAAATATTCACAAAGACTTTAAAATACATTGTAATGTAGAAAAAATATCAACATCTGGTCATTGTCTAGTTACGGGGGAGTCGGTATAAAATAAAATAAATAAATACAAAATGTCGCCACCGCACGCGTCATTATTCAAGTGCGATTGACAGATACTTCCAGTTCCACTGCGCGGGCGCAGGCCGGCATGCAAGCGAATAATACGCCTACTTAATGTAGCGCGCCTGACTTTATCTCTGCATTGATACTTGAGAGTTGAGAGCTTATGGTTAATTGATCAATGATCAATCTCTAATCTAATCTATATTATTATATATTGTGTGATTTACGCAGAGAAGTCGTAAAAAGGATTTGTCGATCTGGATACTGTTTTTCTAAAGTAAACTTATCTTTTCCAAGTTGCCTGTCTTTACTCTTTAAGTAGGCATTTCGTAAAAATAAAATCTTTATTTCTAAATTAATTTCTGATACGTTTATAATCTTAATTTCTGATACGTGGGAGAGCCATGCTTCGGCACGAATGGGCCGGCTCGACCGGAGAAATACCACGTTCTCACAGAAAACCGGCGTGAAACAGCGCTTGCGCTGTGTTTCGCCGAGTGAGTGAGTTTACCGGAGGCCCAATCCCCTACCCTATTCCCTTCCTTTCCCTCCCCTATTCCCTTCTCTTCCCATCCCTACCCTCCCCTATTCCCTCTTTAAAGGCCGGCAACGCACCTGCAGCTCTTCTGATGCTGCGAGTGTCCATGGGCGACGGAAGTTGCTTTCCATCAGGTGACCCGTTTGCTCGTTTGCCCCCTTATTTCATAAAAAAAAAAGTTAGATAGATCATCAAGTTATATTCTAACTTATAGGTTTATTTATTAAGCTGATTAAAATATCACAGAGCTTGTTTCGGTGCCTACTTAGATTTAGCATGTGTACACTAGATACTCCTAAATAACACAATAATATTTGTTTAATGTGTAGTTAAAATGTACAGTCTACAGAGATAAATTGAGCATTATCATGTCTTCGGAAGTCATTTTATTGATGTAATAATGAGTTGAAAGTTGAAACAAAAAACAGAAAATAGACCGTTGTTTGTGTTACGGGTTTTCGTAGCTACTAAGGCTTCACGCTCAGTCTGGCATCAGTTCAGTCTATCGGTTTGGTCGGACTAAGCAGTCAGTCAAGAAACGCCAGAAACGCTAAAAAGTACATAATATTAATAAAAATTATACATACTTAGTCAATCCGTCAATCAAGCGGTTAGATTCTCCCGTCATTCTGACCAAACTGATGGACTGAACTGACTAGACGTTGTTTTGTGTAAGTATTTTGTTACTGTAAAGAATAAAAAGTCTATATAATTAGCAGTAGTAAAGGTCTAGACAAGAAATGTAACATAAAATAGGATTTAAACGATCTACAAATAGACAACTTTTTTGAAAATAATCTTCAAGTATCAAGATTAAACCGCCACTCTCCAGCATTCGATTAAAAAACTTTTAAGACGAAAGACGGTGGCGAATCGCAAACTTCATGAATAAATATAAATTCGATATCCCTGTCAATGAAAATAAGAAATAAAAAAGTGATTTATCAAAAACCCTCATTCAATGTGAATGCTCTTTTATAACGTTTAAATAAACATCGTTTTTGGGATGACGTCGTGAATGGTGCGTGCCGAATTTTTTTTTCGTCCATTTTTAGTGGGACAAGGATACTAATGAGTGGAGGACACCCACGCGCGATGATGATGCTGTTTCTTTGTGCTTCAACCGTGCTGGCTGCATCTGTTCAGACTTCTGAGAGTACAAATAACCCTCCTTCTTTGGCATTCGGGTAATTGATGGGCATTTTAACCGAACTTTTAAAAAAGGAGGTAATTTACTAGAGTAAGAGCCAGGGACAGCCAGAACTTTGACACTTTTAAAAGCTGAAAGTTTTACTGTACAATGTACCATCGATGAAATTGATTCACAGGCAGTTGACAGACCTACGTCAGTTGGTCGGGTTATGTCAATTCAGTAATAGTCGTCATGGCTGGATTTGACGTAACGCGACCAAATTACGTAGGTCCGCGAACTGCCTATGAATCAACTTCTCTTATAGTACATGTCCCCTATGGCGGTAAGAAGAACCATGAGTGACTAAAATATCTAGTTTGGGTCGCGATTACTTTAGGAGGTATCAAGTGGTAGGAGGTACTTACCAGACTCTCGTTATACTTAGTATAAATCCGGCTTTTGGGGCATAATCTATTATAAATATCCCACCAAAAACATTTCAAAAATCAAAATCAAAATATTTATTTCTAAATAGGTTAACAAAGTTAACACTTTTAGAACGTCTACATGAGGCCTATACCACCGGTTCGGGAACTAACCCGGCGAGAAGAACCGGCGTAAGAAACTCGCACGGGGCCACCTTTTTACTAAAAAGGTGGAAAATTACAATATTAGTTAAAGATAATTTACACTAGGTATGTGGTACATTTATATATGCGGCCATATGGTCTGTCAGCTTATTTTTCCCAATGTGTGCTATCATTGAGAAAATCAGTTACCTTATTATAAGCCTATTAGCACACAAACGTTCTTTAACTACTATTTAAAATTTATTAATAATTGAAAGATTTTGGATGTTTTCTGGGATTTTATTGTATAAGCCGTATGCGTATACATTGACCTTTGAAAGATTTGCTTACTTTTCGACGGAGAGCTGGCGACCAAATGGGTCATGTGGCTTCAGCTGTATTAAAACTCCGTTAGCTACTTCCCTTAACAACCTTTTCTGATAATCTGCGTGCTGGCAGGCCGTGGGCGGTGGGTGTGGGTGTAGTGGGGTGGGGAAAAAAATGGAAAAAACCTTCCCACCTATATTTTTGTCTGGCTATTTTTTTTTTTTGGATTACATAATAAGTAATCTCGCGTCAGAAAGAAAGATTGTTCAAGGAAGTAGCTAACGGAGTTTTAATACAGCTGAAGCCACATGACCGATTTGGTCGTCAGCTTTTAGTCGATTTGCTCAGCCTGGTTATTGGTACATCTAGCTTGTGCTTATTCCTAGTGTTCCTGCAATTGTATTCCAATCAAAAAATCAAAGTCCATTTCTTGTAAAATGTTGCCTCGACGACCACATAAGGTTTACCCTGTGAAAAAGATATGAGATCTCATTTAGAGCCAAGCTTCTGAATCTACACGGCCTAACTTTACCGACCCTAAGCCTAACTTCAACTAATTCTACATACCAGTAAATATGTACTATGGCTATACGCGGTTTCGCTACCGTCGTGGAGGTGATGCGAATATTTAGTTTCTGATCTGAAGTTAGTAACATGCTCCGTAGTTAACTTAATTTAACTACAGAGCATTTACCAGAAACGTCGCAAAATAGGAAACTGTTGCCTATAATTTAAAACATTACACCAATCTGATCGCTAAGTTTAAATCGTATATCTACAGACTACATCTATAATTCTCGATACCTACAGATTACTAGAATATTTTTATCTCTCATTTCAGACAGACTCATGAGTAGAGAATGTCTCTCATAACTCATTAGATACATTCTCTACCAGCGGACAAAAGAGCTTATTTTAATCAGAGCAAAATTTCTGTCACCTCAAATATTTTAACATCAATCATAAATTCCCTTATAATCTTTAGACTCTATAAAACTTCAATACGCCACGCTTCAAGGCGGAAACCCTCGCTTATATAATCGTAGTATTCTCAGCACGCGCCATTCTATATTTTCGTTTTTTTTTCTCTCCCCTCGGGCGGGGCGGCGCCGGCGGCAGGGGGACTTCGCCCCTAAAAAGTTATGTATTTTTTCTCCCCTTTTTTCCTATCGAGAGCGAGTATTGATCGCGAGGGATGACATCCGTGTCGCCAAATATGAGTGAGATAAAACGTTTAGAAAGGCGAATTTTGCTAAAGGTAGTATATGATGATTTAATATAAAGAAATCTTTGACTGGATTCGACGCAAAATTTAAGATAAATATTCTTTATTGTGCACACATATTGAACAAATTAAAATAAAAAGCAATTGTAAAACACTAGTATAATAAAATGGTGGCCTTATACTAATTTGTACATAATTTCTTCCAGGCAACCACAGGTTTTTCACAATTTCATTTTATGTTGCAATGAAAGACGCAAAACGAGCGACGAAAATGAACAAAGACTTTAGGTTTAGATAAACCTAAATAATATGATGTCTTTCGTGATCCTCTACCTTCTTAGTTAAAACTTAAAACATAGGTACATACTCTTAGGGGACAAAAGAGGGGGTAAGATTTTGTATCAACAGTTGAAGTAGAAATACTTTATATGGCAAAACAACATTTGCCGGGACAGCTAGTGCTATAATATTATTATAGCATATTAGTGGTCGAATATCGCAGGATCCATGAAAGATCTTTAATTATAATCAAATTATAATCTTGTGTTTATTTTCTTTGGCGATTAATAATTAATTATTATTAATCGCCAAAAACAAGGTTCGATGGCTCAGAAGTCCTTTAAAAATTGAAGTCTACGTGGTCAGAAATCACAAGGATGGCAGACAGGGCTAGCTCTGCTGCTAGAGAATAGTTAGAATACGAGTACACTCTAATAATAATATTTATTTTATTATTTATTTAATAATTTATTGTGCACAATAAACAATTACAATATGACAATATACAGTATACACAATAAGACACAAAGGATCTGCTTATTTCTAATTAGAAATCTCTTCCAGCAGCCCTACGCGACGGAGAGAGATAGGATTGAGACAGCAGATAGGACGCTATTATTATTATGAATACATAATGTATCAATATTGATAGTTATCTTATATTAAGTGATTCTGATATGTGTTGTAATGTTCTGCGATTCCTCAAATTTTGTAATCTTTATAGTTTGATATAAATTATTGTAATTGTGCTTGTGGTCGCTGATAACCTTGTTGTTCTAAGCGACCTCAAATAAATGAAAAAAAAATACGTACTTGTACTAGTTAGAGTAAAATATAAACAAACTAGTTATCGCGCGGGAACCATACATTTTTCCGGGATAAAAACTATCCTATGTCCTTTCCCGGCACTCAAAGTATCTGCGTGCCAAAATTCAGCAAAATCTGCAGAGGTTTGAGCGTGAAGAGGTAACAGACAGACAGACAGACACACTTTCGCATTTATAATATTAATATGGATAAGAATAGATATTTTGATATTATGCTAATTAAAAACTAAATTACAACTATATATAGAATAATTATTAATTGTATACTAGATAACTATAATTATAAGATGCTATATCTATATAATAAAATATAATATTGTTGTATGAAGTAAATAAATAAAAAATATAATAAATTTATAGAACCTACATAATTCAAGACATGAGTGGAAGGATGCGCCGCAAGAAGAAACCCCTCACCTTCCGCCTTACACAGGTGCTCACTGGGCACGGATGCTTCGGTGCGTACCTGTGTAAGGTCGCCAGGAGGGAGCCTACGCCAGCCTGCCATGATTGTGGCGCTGCGGAGGACACGGCCCAGCACACCCTCGAGGTGTGCGATCGTTGGGCCGTGCAGCGTCATGATCTCATGGCGGTGCTTGGGCGGGACCTCTCGCTCTCGAGCATGGTTCGCTGCATGCTCGAGAGTGATGAGGCCTGGCAGGCGGCGGTCTCTTTCTGTGAAACCGTCCTTTCGCAGAAAGAGGCCGCGGAGCGGAATAGAGAGGATGACCCTTCCTTCGTTCCGCTCCGCCGGCGTAGGACGGGAGTGCGGAGGCGTCGCTATGCGAACCTCCAAACTTTTGTCTAATCGGGGCTCCGGGAAAGGATGGGAACCTGCCCGGCTAAGCTAGTCCCGGCGCCGAGGGGAACGCTTAAGTTTGCCTAAGCGTTCCCTAACTTTGGTGGAAGTCCGGTCCCTAGGCCGGCCGGTCGTGGAGGGAGTCCTGTGTTAGACAGATCCAGGACATCCCTCCGTATACGGCTGAAGGCGAACCGCAGGTGGTTTTTGTGGGTGAGAGTCCCACATACCCCCGGGGTGCTTCAGCTTTTAACTGAGGCACACCCCCAACCCGGGGCACCCATAAAGGGTTTCCCCTGCGCACCAAAAAAAAAAAAAGACATTAGTGGAAGTAACAGTTCAAAAACCGGCCATATGCGTGTCAGGCCACGCGCAATATAGGGTTCCGTAGTACCGCTAATTTTTGATTGGTCAATAACTTATGAAGTCTCCTTAGCAGTGATAATTTTCCTTTTAAATTCAGCATATTTCCTACTCTCGTGAATTTTTTCACATTTCTAGAAGTTTTTTTTGACGTTTAGCTGGTAGAAGGGGGGACACTGGACTCTAACGATTTATTCCACTTTAAAACTTCATATTTTACAAATGGATCCCTAAATCGGAAAATGATCTATGAATAATCGTAATATTTAAAAAAAAAACCTATCATTGGATAATGACACCCCACATGGTGGGGTGGGCGCGAAAAAAAATTATACCTGCTTGATGTGTAGGGGAGGTCCCATAAAAAATATTTTTTTAAGATTTTATATACTTACCGTTTTGTCGGCACCATTAATATGTGCATTCATGCCGAATTACAGCTTTGTAGGTGCTATAGTCTCTGAGCAAAACCGTGGACAGACACACAGACAGACAGACGGACGGACAGACCGAATCTATAAGGGTTCCTTGTTGACTACGGAACCCTAAAAATGAGTAATTGTTATTATGTTATAAAATGTAAGTTATCTGGTACTTCCAATCACGTCTTTAGTTATTTAAAAGTAGTCAAATAAATTGTACATAAGATTTAAAAAGTAATATGCCTTAACATTAATGCACTACATAAATTATTTTTTTTTGCGGTAATATTTTTGAATTAAAATTTGTTTACTTGAAAACAGTTTTAGTAACTCGAAAATTTATTTAATTTTCAATTAATTACTCATTTAAAAGGTCGCTATGTACGTCATACTAAGCAAAAAACATTACAGAACGTCCGGGTTCCCTAGAACATTTTTTTTTTAATTACTATTAAGCTAATTTTTTGTGAGTAGCTTCATTTTGATAAGACGAACAACATTTTAATCTGCGAAAAATCTCGAAAGTGGTAGCTAACAGAGATAGAAAGGATTTCATACTTTGATTTGATGGTCCTAAAATATGGATTGTTCTATTTGTAGGACAATGTTACTTTTAAATAATATAACTATTAACCTATCAATATACATACAAAAAACCGGCCAAGTGCGAGTTGGACTCGCCCATGAAGGGTTCCGCAGCAGCAATAAGGTTTATTTTTATGAAATTAAAAGGTTTTTTATTTATTTTTATATTTCAGTTGTTTTAATGAAAGTTAAATTAAGTTTACCATTTATGACGTATACTTAAAAAAAAAATACTTGCTAGATTTCGTTCAAACCAATTTTCGTTGGTAGTTTTTATAGTAAAGTACATCATATATTTTTTACACTTATCATGCCCCTACTTTAGAAGTTAGAGAAGGGGGACATACATTTTAACACTTTGGAAGAGTCTCTCTCGCAAACTATTCAGGTTAGAAAAAAATGATATTAAAAACCTCAATATGATTTTTGAAGACCTAGCCATAGATACCCCACACGTATAGGTTAGATGAAAAAAAAAATATTTATTGATTCAGTTGTACCTATGGGGACCCCTAAAATTTTTAATGATTTTTCCATTGTATCAAAATCTTAATACGGTTCACAGACTATATCTACTTACCAAATTTCAATAGTATAGCTCTTATAGTTTCGGAGAAAAGTGGCTGTGACATACGGACGGACAGACAGACAGACAGACATGACGAATCTATAAGGGTTCCGTTTTTTGCCAGTTGGCTATGGAACCCAAAATTTTCCATTATTGTATCAAAATCTTAATGCGGTTCACAGACTACATCTACTTACCAAATTTCAATAGCTCTTATAGTTTCGGAGAAAAGTGGCTGTGACATACGGACGGACAGACAGACAGACAGTCAGACAGACAGACAGACAGACAGACATGACGAATCTATAAGGGTTCCGTTTTTTGCCATTTGGCTACGGAACCCTAAAAATCAGCTGGTTAGGGTTCCGTTTTAGAGTTCCGTAGTCAACCAAGTCAAATAAATTGTACATAAGATTTAAAAAGTAATATGCCTTAACATTAATGCACTACATAAATTATTTTTTTTTGCGGTAATATTTTTGAATTAAAATTTGTTTACTTGAAAACAGTTTTAGTAACTCGAAAATTTATTTAATTTTCAATTAATTACTCATTTAAAAGGTCGCTATGTACGTCATACTAAGCAAAAAACATTACAGAACGTCCGGGTTCCCTAGAACATTTTTTTTTATTACTATTAAGCTAATTTTTTGTGAGTAGCTTCATTTTGATAAGACGAACAACATTTTAATCTGCGAAAAATCTCGAAAGTGGTAGCTAACAGAGATAGAAAGGATTTCATACTTTGATTTGATGGTCCTAAAATATGGATTGTTCTATTTGTAGGACAATGTTACTTTTAAATAATATAACTATTAACCTATCAATATACATACAAAAAACCGGCCAAGTGCGAGTTGGACTCGCCCATGAAGGGTTCCGCAGCAGCAATAAGGTTTATTTTTATGAAATTAAAAGGTTTTTTATTTATTTTTATATTTCAGTTGTTTTAATGAAAGTTAAATTAAGTTTACCATTTATGACGTATACTTAAAAAAAAAATACTTGCTAGATTTCGTTCAAACCAATTTTCGTTGGTAGTTTTTATAGTAAAGTACATCATATATTTTTTACACTTATCATGCCCCTACTTTAGAAGTTAGAGAAGGGGGACATACATTTTAACACTTTGGAAGAGTCTCTCTCGCAAACTATTCAGGTTAGAAAAAAATGATATTAAAAACCTCAATATGATTTTTGAAGACCTAGCCATAGATACCCCACACGTATAGGTTAGATGAAAAAAAAAATATTTATTGATTCAGTTGTACCTATGGGGACCCCTAAAATTTTTAATGATTTTTCCATTGTATCAAAATCTTAATACGGTTCACAGACTATATCTACTTACCAAATTTCAATAGTATAGCTCTTATAGTTTCGGAGAAAAGTGGCTGTGACATACGGACGGACAGACAGACAGACAGACATGACGAATCTATAAGGGTTCCGTTTTTTGCCATTTGGCTATGGAACCCAAAATTTTCCATTATTGTATCAAAATCTTAATGCGGTTCACAGACTACATCTACTTACCAAATTTCAATAGCTCTTATAGTTTCGGAGAAAAGTGGCTGTGACATACGGACGGACAGACAGACAGACAGTCAGACAGACAGACAGACAGACAGACATGACGAATCTATAAGGGTTCCGTTTTTTGCCATTTGGCTACGGAACCCTAAAAATCAGCTGGTTAGGGTTCCGTTTTAGAGTTCCGTAGTCAACCAAGTCAAATAAATTGTACATAAGATTTAAAAAGTAATATGCCTTAACATTAATGCACTACATAAATTATTTTTTTTTGCGGTAATATTTTTGAATTAAAATTTGTTTACTTGAAAACAGTTTTAGTAACTCGAAAATTTATTTAATTTTCAATTAATTACTCATTTAAAAGGTCGCTATGTACGTCATACTAAGCAAAAAACATTACAGAACGTCCGGGTTCCCTAGAACATTTTTTTTTTATTACTATTAAGCTAATTTTTTGTGAGTAGCTTCATTTTGATAAGACGAACAACATTTTAATCTGCGAAAAATCTCGAAAGTGGTAGCTAACAGAGATAGAAAGGATTTCATACTTTGATTTGATGGTCCTAAAATATGGATTGTTCTATTTGTAGGACAATGTTACTTTTAAATAATATAACTATTAACCTATCAATATACATACAAAAAACCGGCCAAGTGCGAGTTGGACTCGCCCATGAAGGGTTCCGCAGCAGCAATAAGGTTTATTTTTATGAAATTAAAAGGTTTTTTATTTATTTTTATATTTCAGTTGTTTTAATGAAAGTTAAATTAAGTTTACCATTTATGACGTATACTTAAAAAAAAAATACTTGCTAGATTTCGTTCAAACCAATTTTCGTTGGTAGTTTTTATAGTAAAGTACATCATATATTTTTTACACTTATCATGCCCCTACTTTAGAAGTTAGAGAAGGGGGACATACATTTTAACACTTTGGAAGAGTCTCTCTCGCAAACTATTCAGGTTAGAAAAAAATGATATTAAAAACCTCAATATGATTTTTGAAGACCTAGCCATAGATACCCCACACGTATAGGTTAGATGAAAAAAAAAATATTTATTGATTCAGTTGTACCTATGGGGACCCCTAAAATTTTTAATGATTTTTCCATTGTATCAAAATCTTAATACGGTTCACAGACTATATCTACTTACCAAATTTCAATAGTATAGCTCTTATAGTTTCGGAGAAAAGTGGCTGTGACATACGGACGGACAGACAGACAGACAGACATGACGAATCTATAAGGGTTCCGTTTTTTGCCAGTTGGCTATGGAACCCAAAATTTTCCATTATTGTATCAAAATCTTAATGCGGTTCACAGACTACATCTACTTACCAAATTTCAATAGCTCTTATAGTTTCGGAGAAAAGTGGCTGTGACATACGGACGGACAGACAGACAGACAGTCAGACAGACAGACAGACAGACAGACATGACGAATCTATAAGGGTTCCGTTTTTTGCCATTTGGCTACGGAACCCTAAAAATCAGCTGGTTAGGGTTCCGTTTTAGAGTTCCGTAGTCAACCAAGTTTTGTTGGTTACAGAACCCTAAAACGGAACCCTAACCAACTGATTTTTTGTTTATTGATAGGTTAATGGTTATATCATTTAAGAGTAACATTGTCCTACAAATAGAACAATCCATATTTTAGGACCATCAAATCAAAGCATGAAATCCTTTCTATCTCTATTAGCTACCACTTTCAAGATTATTCGCAAATAAAATTGTTGTTCGTCGTATCAAAATGAAGCTATTAAAAAAAAAAATAGCTTGATAGTAATAAAAAAAAAATTGTTCTAGGGAACCCGGACGGACCATGTTGTTTTTTGCACATTTTTTATTACAAAATTATGATTTATTTTACTTTTTTTAATGCATTGAAATAATTAATTAAAGTTTTGTAAAATTATCATTGAATTTAAATAAAATATTATAAAGTACACAACCGAATTTGCGTTTCCTACACTAGGTATAGGTACTAAGTACTTTAAAGCCTACTTACGCCAGTTCCGGTTAAAGTTAATCGTATTAGTACTATAGGTCTACCAGAATCTGATGGCAATTTTTGACAGCAGATTTTTAAAAAATATCCTTGATCATTGGATAAATTTTTATATTTGCATGTTTAACACACAGAATCAGCCGCTATAAGAAAAAAAACGGATCAAAATGTTTTATTCCAATTACCCCCGTATTGCTAGAGTCAATTTATTTTCTCACTTTTTGCCATCACATTCTGGTAGACCTATACATAATATAAGGTACTTATAAAGTACATAATAGTTAACCGTTATTTATTTTGTTCAATTTATATAAGTCAAAACAAGAATACTATTATATCGTACCTACGTTATAATAGTATTCTTGTTTCAAGCTAAGCCTTTAGCTTTTACTCTGAGTAAAAGCTAAAGGCTTAGCTTGAAACCGCAAATATATTAACGCTATCCCCCGAGCAAACGACCTTGACCATACATTTGACGCGTCGCCGAGATCGCACAAAAATCCTATTTTTTTACTTATCTTAGTTCAAAATTGATCTAAAAGAATTTAAAACGGGGAATATGTAGTTAATGAAATTGTCTATCTATTGTCGTGTGTTTCAAATAAACGTAATTTGTAAATACTAGGGAGATGCTGAAAGTATGCTTCAATTTTAATAAATTGGTATTAATTTGGAAGCTAATATCATGAGTATAATAAACAAAAATAGAAAATTTAAAACGGGGACAGGAATGTTGATATACTGAAGATTATTGCTGTATTTTTATTATAACTTTGTAGCTTTCAAATTATGAGTTTATAAGGCTCTAAATACGGTAAATTACGGAATCTCCGAAGGGGAAGGGCCTTAACCTCTAGGTCCAATTATTTCATCAACGTCTATTAAAGTTAATGCTCGATTTAGTATCAGTTTACCTCTCTCGTTTTCCATAATCATAAAAGAGAAGACATGACATTTTACCAAGCCATTAACACTAACAGACGTTGGTGAAAATGATTCTTAAGCTTGTAAATATAGATCATATACTCTTCATAATATCATAATACAACTACACATTTATAGGAAATCTTAACCGCTTATGTAGTTATCCAAATACAAAATAACTGATATGCAAAAAAATGCGTGATCTACTCGTTTTGTTCTTGCGGACTGCGGCGCGCGTTTTTGCGTGCGCAGGTGTGGACCGTGGCCATCCTTTATTGGGGACAAGCTGCTGTGGAGTGGGCATTGCATCGTGCACATTGTGTGTGTGCAGGGTGATTTCTATTTTACAAAAAAAAAAAAAATACTGCATACAGCGCGATGTTTTTGAACGTTCGAATTTTGAAAATTTTCAAACGTAGAGAATCGAAAATTGTTGAGCGCTATTTGCGAGATTGTTTTACAGTAAATTAGCAATGCAAGGTTTTGAAGAACATAACATTAAATATTATGTTTTTAACCATTGAGAGTCATATATTCCAGGGAAACAACATAGCAAAAAACGGCAATAAGTCTTAAAAAACATGAAAATATCAAAAGGTAGATAGCTATGATATTATGGTTATAAACCGTTAACATGACACAATATTATATTGATAGAAATTGTATAATAGATATAGCCGTAGATAATAGATATACTAAACACTTCATCCAGTAATAAATTCTTCGTTAAATGAGATAAAAATCGTTTTAGCCATAGTCTAACGATTTCACCCTGTAGGGGATTATAAAAATCGCCAATCGGTAGTATGCGTGCGATTATAAATTTTTTACTGGTCCCGACGGCAGGAGTACTTGGGGTCAGTTTTGGAGATTATTCCCCATTGTTGAAGGACTGACAAAGAACATAAGCGCTGTTGACTGACCGCTTTTTATATTATGATACATCTTGATGGCGGCGTGTGCGCAGATCTAGAGATAGAACTCAGACGAATCGTTAAATTGATAGAAACCGTTTCCAATTATTCTATCTGTGATTAATCCTTATAGGGTCCACATAGGGTCTATTTTTATAGAGATAGGAGGTAATGTTTCTCTGAATGACTGTAAAACGCATCTTCATTTGTATTCAATTGATTTGCAATACGATATTCACGCTTTTTCAAATAGATAAAATCTTAATATTTTCAGCGATATATTCATTTACTTTTTATACAGCTGTAGGTAAGGGATACCATACGTCAGGGATAGCGAAACACTTAAGTCCTGTGTACATTGTAAATTGTCTTATAAAAATGTATTAAATTTTATTTAAAAACTTTATGCACATAAAGGTGGACTTAATGCCTTATGACATTATCTACCAGTCAACCTTTGGGCGTTACAGAAACAAAAAAAAAATAACTTGCCAAAAAATATTTTTTATAATGAATGGGCCATGGCATTAACGACATGTTACTTAGCCAAGCTATGAGGCAAATTTCAGCATTTTGGATATTAGTACTAAGTACCCAGTAGCAAATCTATACTAATCTATACTAATATTATAAAGCGGAAGAGTTTGTTAGTTTGTTTGTTTGAACGCGCTAATCTCAGGAACTACTGGTCCGATTTGAAAAATTCTTTCAGTGTTCGATAGTCCATTTATCGAGGAAGGCTATAGATTATATTTTATCACGCTAAGACTAATAGGAGCGAAGAAATAGAGGAAAATGTGGAAAAAACGGGGGGAAATTATTTAAAAGGGCTTATTTAAACGCGCTAATCTCAGGAACTACTGGTCCGATTTGAAAAATTATTTTAATGTTAGATAGCCCATTTATCGAGGAAGGCTATAGACTACATTTTATCACGCTAAAACTAATAGGAGTGAAGAAATAGAAGAAAATGTGGAAAAAACGGGGGAAATTATTTGAAAGGGCTTATCTCATGAACTACTAGAGCAATTTTTCTGTTATTTGGGTTAGATAAGAAGTAGACCACGTGAAGGATCATAGGCTATTTTTTGTAGACTGATTTGTCTGTGAAATATCTAATTTACGCGGGCGAAGCCGCGCGGAACGTCTAGTATTTAATATATCTATTGCTTGTCAATTGTCATATACCTAATACCAATGATATAATATGAAAAACTCAAAGTAGAATATAATTGCCTAATACCTATTATGATCTACTCTATCTATCTACTCTCTAAACCCGGGAACGGCTAAACCGATTTTAATAATTTTAGTCTTGAAATAATCATAGAAGTCCAGGGAAGGTTTGTATTATGGTTTATTTTAGGAGGGAAGGGATACGAAGTTCACCGGATCATCTATAGGTCTACCAGAATCTGATGGCAAAAAGTGAGAAAGTAAATTGACTCTAGCAATACCGGGGTAATTGGAATAAAACATTTTGATCCGTTTTTTTTTTCTTATAGCGGCTGATTCTGTGTGTGAAACATGCAAATATAAAAATTTATCCAATGATCAAGGATATTTTTTGAAAATCTGCTGTCAAAATTTGCCATCAGATTCTGGTAGACCTATAGTAAGATATAATAAAGGGTTAGCTTCAACTCACAAATGGGCCTTAGGACAGAACCTAAATAAGTTATTATAGGGATCAAAAAGACCCTTCTTAAATATAATTACAATAAAACACCTTACTTTTAACCCACACAATAAAAAGTGGGATAAAAACGCCCTAAAATTAAATCTGATTCACCTACTTAACTTTATTTTGGGAGGGGACTTTTTATCAATAAAAAGTCATGTCATTACACCGTTTTGTATATTACCGGTATTAAAAAGTAGGGTAAAAAACACCCCATGTTTAAGCCACGAGCCTTGGGGGACTTTTTTGTTTGTAATTCGATAAAAAGCATTGTATGATGTGTATGTGAACTGTCTTTTTATGCGTTTAAGTGGTGAAAAAAGCTCCCTAAGTGTTACCTAATTAGGTGCGTTTATATAAATTATAAATATTAAATACATCGGGATAAAAATTGTGAGGTTTTAATTTTGAGGGGTTGAAAATTTTGACATTTTTAATACACCCTTTTTATTTTGCTGTTTTATATTTAAGGGCACATAATAACTCTTTATCTATATGCTATACCTATTATATTCTAAAGAAAATAATCTTTATTCTTTACATTAAGTAGGCTCTGGAACTACTGGACTGATTTTGATGCGATTTCATCGGATCAAAAACATCTGGGCGGACGATCAATTCTGAAACAGCTCTTTTCTTCTTAAATCTATTTTTCAATACCGGTAAGCTTTTCTCTTTGACACGGGATCAAAACAAACGATTATCGCCATATTGCAACCACTAAACCAATATAATTAGCAACATTGTCAATAATTGCGACCACCGAATCACAACCAATTACAAAACCTGTTGTAAACCACAACTCGTAAAGCACGCGTTGCTAAAAAAACCCTCCCTAAGTTAAAAAGGGAATTATGTTTTTTGGCGTTCGCGTGTGCGCTCGTAGGGCGTGTAATAAATACCTTCCGGCTTGCCCTTTTTATTACTTTATTGAAAGCTCACTTCATACGTGACGGTTGGAATTGGAACGGGAAGTAGACTTTTACACGTGTTTTGTACTTTTTTATGCTTTTTTTTTTTGCGAAAGCTGGGTTACGGGAATTGGGACTATTTGGCGTTTGCATCGCCAGACGAGTACATTTAAATTTTTCGCAAAAGATATATAGTTCTTGTATAGTTCTTGTAGTAGCTTAAAAAGTTTGTTGTACCCATTGGGTATTGGGTATAAGTACCACGTACGTAGCTCATATTTCTATACACATAACACCAACTATTCTACAATTTTGCGACATAGCAAAAGATTAAAATTGGGTCGCCAATTGTTTTGTTTTCTAAGTATAGTATGTACCCCGCTGGCAGTTCCAGTTAAATTTGCACACCCTTTTTATAAACAATGGTCAAGTCCACGGGAGAGGTTACAATCTGTGTCATTGTTTATTGAGCAATTTCTTTTTAAGCGATTGTCGTTTATCGAAAAGAAAGTAACAGTACCTATTCGAGATTTTTATAACTTAATCAGCTTAAAATATGTCGTTCCCTGAAACATCCTTTATAATATTGTCTATTTCCATTCTTGTGATTTGAGAAATAATATTATGTATGAATAAATAAATTTTTGTTGAGTTAAATTTTGTAGGTTTTGACAAACATAAAATAAAATAACCGCTGAACGGATTTTGTATACATTTTGTGTATAAATACACGTCTTGTGTCCCGTTCCCGGAAAAAAGTATACCTAAGTCCCGTGCGATAATGCAATTTAGACGCAACAGAAGTTTTAACTACCATCGAAATTTACATGTACCATCCAAAAAAATATAAGTACACGTAATTTATTTTATATGTAAAGAAATTTTAAGCACCTAATAATTTGAACTAGATGACGCCCGCAACTTCGTTGCGCCAAAATTCGCACGGGAACCGTACATTTTTCCGGGATAAAAAGTATCCTATGTCCTTTCCCGGGACTCAAAGTATCCCCATACCAAATTTCAGCAAAATCGGTTCAGCGGTTTAGGCGTGAAGAGGTAACAGACAGACAGACAGACAGACAGACACACTTTCGCATTTATAATATTAGTAAGTAGAAGTATATGGATATGGATATCGGTAAAACTGCGAAACATTTTTGAGTTTGAGGATAACTTCGTTGTAATTTTATACAAATGTTATAATTTGCGTTTATTTATATTAGACACACCTTAACATCTAAAGAGCTGTTAGTAGCGAAACCAAAAATATAACCGAAATAGACCATTTACATTTTTATTATATTAAACAAGTTTTGGAGGTTAAATGTACAACTTTGTGCTATTAAGTACATATTTTAACATGATTAAATGCTAATGTTATGATTAAAAGTCCGTCTGTTTGTCTTTTTGCTTTTTATGGCAATGTTTTGTAATCATTTTAACCAACTACTAAAAAAGGAGGAGATTATTATGTTCAACTTTTTATATTTTTTATGAATTAATGAGGATTTTCTTTACAATTTTTGATCATTACAGTCTTGAACTAAAGCAGCGGTCGTCACACTACTGGCCAAGGGCCACACATGACAATGTGAGTGCCAGCACCGGGCCAGAGTGTATGTAAAGGTTCCAAGAGGCTCCAAGAGCGGTTCCACACTAATGCCTTTTTACACCTACCGAGTAAAGTGGCGAGACAGTACTCTCAGCAAATTTTTTTGGTCGAGAACACTGTCTCGCCACTCTACTCGATAGGTGTAATCAAGCCCAGTTCACACCATAAAACAACTAGATTAGGTTATTATTTTGGCATTTGTTAACTTAACATTAACGATAACCGACCAGAATTGGCCAGTTACGTTTATCATTAAATATGGCGTAATTTTAACCATTGTGTAGTATAGTTGAACATTCAAATAATTTACTTTGTCGCGGGCCGCACAGCAAATGGCCACGGGCCGCAGTTTGACGACCACGGAACTAAAGCTTCAGAGAGCTTTTAAAGGCCTTAACACTTCTGAACTTTTGCGAAACCAATTTGGTAATCCCTGCAAATTACAATACCTAAATCAGCAAAAAATAGAAAAATATTGTAAAATAATCGGCCAAGTGCGAGTCGGACTCGCGCACGAAGGGTTTCGTACCGTCATAGACGAAAAATAGGCCAAAAACTGTGTTTTTGTATGGGAGCCCCCCTTAAATTATTTTTTTTTAAATAATATTATCAATTATTAAAGTAGTCATATAACTAAGGCCTTTATGAAAATTTCAAATGCCTAGCTGTTGCCATTATTGATTACGAGCAAAAAAGGCCAAAAAATAACGTTTGTTGTATGGGAGCGACGGGCGGGGAAAACGAGACACAATAGATATTCTATTGTGTCTCGGTCACCGGGGACCGTATGGGGCTTGATGAATTAATTTTATTTTGTTTTTAGTATTTGTTATAGCGGCAACAGAAATACACAATCTGTGAAAATTTCTGAAGTCTAGCTAAAGCGGTTATTGAGTTACAGCCTGGAGACAGACAGACAGACAGACGGACAGACAGACGGACAGACATCGAAGTCTCAGTAATAGGGTTCCGTTTTTACCCTTTGGGTACGGAACCCTAAAAACTGTAGAAAAAACTTTTCTCATTATTAATGAACAGCTGGTAGTTTGTCACTAAAAACAATAACTAACCAATAATAATAATTTAAAAATATGTTTATGTCTCAAGCAATTTATGATTATAATTTAAATAAATTCTATTTAAGTACACATGTAATTTTGCACTCCTATTATCATTATTTTGTTAAAATAAAATTTAAAACTTCATTTTAATTCTTTAA
The DNA here is from genome assembly GCA_905187585.1 of Cyaniris semiargus. NCBI lineage: Eukaryota > Metazoa > Arthropoda > Insecta > Lepidoptera > Lycaenidae > Cyaniris > Cyaniris semiargus. The sequence goes on along the minus strand of LR994554.1, from coordinate 4,450,456 downwards.
TTTATTCCTTTGTTAGTTTTTATTAGAGCAAGCAGACGGCTAAGCAAAGAGGTTTAACGTCTACAAAAAGTCAAAATTGTTTTAGACGTTTCCGTAATTTTAACACCTCGCTTAATTCACATAAAAATAAAGTTTTCACAAAAAAGGTCCTAGCGGCCAGTACAGTAAATAAAAAGAAAAAAAGAATAGTTCCGCAGTAATTTAAAAATTTCTAATTTATTCCAATGTTAATTTTATTTTTAGTGAAGTTTTTTATCAAAAAGAGAAAGCGTTGAATATAATTATTGTAAACAACAACTTTAGCACTTTTAAACCTTATAGTAATAATAATAATCTTTATTGTACACCACGAACATAATATATATAGTTATCGCATATTATACACATCAGTTAAATACAAGTGCGAGTTGGACTCGCGCACGAAGGGTTCCGTACCATTATAGAGCAAAAATAGGAAAAAAATGTGTTTTTTGTATGGGAGGCCCTCCTTAGATATTTAATATATTTTGTTTTTAGTATTTATTGTTATAGCGGCAACAGATATACACAATCTGTGAAAATTTCAGAAATCTAGCTATAGCCGTTCTTGAGATACAGCCTGGTGACAGACAGACGGACAGACAGACATCGAAGTCTTAGTAATAGGGTCCCGTTTTTACCCTTTGGGTACGGAACCCTAAAAAGTACGATTTTGGCGGCCTTATCGCTAAAAGCGATGTCTTCCAGGCAACCATGAAAACGTATAAGAGAGTATCACATCAAGAAAAGAACAATTAGGGTGGACAAACAAGTAAACATTATGTTAAAAATAATTTACATAGATTGTTGACTGATATTGTCGGTCAGATAGAATTCTTTGAGTTGTCGTTTGAAAATGCTCAGGGATGGCGCTTTTCTTACAGTACCCTATTGGGTAATGAATTCCAAAGTTTAACCGCAACGGACGCAAAAGAATTACCATAGTATTTATGGTAGTACCGAGTTATAGGGTCGAAAATTACATTAGGCTTGCCTTCGACTATACCTCCAAAATTCATAGTAAGTTCTATCCACCTACAAAAATGTTTGCGGTCGTGGATCTGCCATTTACATTTCCTAGCTTAAGCCCTATAAATTATTTGAATGAAACAAAGGAATGAAAGGAAAAGAACAGAGAATAGTTTGAATTCCGGAAAAATGAATCGTTACGGTCAAAGCGCACGGAAGAAGATTATTTTAAGAGAGAAGATTATACGTGGGAGAGCCATGCTTCGGCACGAATGGGCCGGCTCGACCGGAGAAATACCACGTTCTCACAGAAAACCGGCGTGAAACAGCGCTTGCGCTGTGTTTCGCCGAGTGAGTGAGTTTACCGGAGGCCCAATCCCCTACCCTATTCCCTTCCCTTCCCTCCCCTATTCCCTTCTCTTCCCATCCCTACCCTCCCCTATTACCCTTTTCCCTCTTAAAAGGCCGGCAACGCACCTGCAGCTCTTCTGATGCTGCGAGTGTCCATGGGCGAAAACTTGCTTTCCATCAGGTGACCCGTTTGCTCGTTTGCCCCCTTATTTCATAAAAAAAAAAGTGCGCAGACCAAGTTCCAGCAGGCCGCGCGCTTGCCGTGCACTATTTCCACGAACCGTTTCGACGCACTTTTGACCCCCCTCAGTCAGCTCAGGCAGCTCAGTGCCTATTGCGAGTGCAAAGATAAAATTATACCTACGTAATTATATACTAGTACTTAAGCAGTATATCCGATTTCATAGATATAGCTTCGGTAGATCCTGAAATATGTCCCTGTAATGGCGTAGACTGTAGAGCAAAATCGCGTGCGGTTGCTTGCCGCGAGGATGGGATGTCACCTTAAGGATTTGCAAATTTTAAACAAATGGTCAAATTCCATTGGATTTCTTTTGTAAAACTGGTAAAAAAAACCACGCCGATCTACATTTCCGTGTGACAAAAGAAATTCATTAATTTTCATTAATGACTTAGGTAAGTATACCGTTTTAAAGAAAACTTTAGTGACACGCTTAGAAGAAAGTGGACAAAAGGTTTTTAGTCGTAAGTACATGTCCATTAAGCTCCAATACTCTCGGTACCCTTTTTTATGGACCCAAAACCCCTTTGAGAATTGTATTTATTTTGTAACCTTTTTAAAATTATATGCAAATAGCTAATGGTTTTTAGTTTTTAGTGTATTTGCATATTCTAATTTTATTGTGTCTATTTTCGGAAAGGGTGAAACCGTTCGCCCTTCGTTTTTTTAATGACGAATGCCAAATACTGGGGTGGTCATTGACTTTAAAAGTTTAATATTAGGCCTTGGATATGTTTAAATATTTTGAGGGGATTAAAAGTAGTCCATAGGTATGATTTTATGTTTAAGCCTAATTTTTTTGAGGGGGTGGAAGAGGAAGGTTATCAAATTCCTTTTTTCGTTGAAAGATTTTTGATTAAATTTTTTTAGACAGAGTTAGATATCCACTTTGTCAGTTGTTCGCACTTTGAAGTTCTCGGCCACTGTCAATAGTAAAATTTCTAAATATATGTAACTCAAAACTGACTGCCTGACTGACATAGTGATCTATCAACGCACAGCCCAAACTACAGGATGGATCGGGCTGAAATTTGGCATGCAGGTAGATGTTATGACGTAGGCATCCGCTAAGAAAGGATTTTAATCAATTCTACCCCCAAGGGGTTAAAATAAAACAAAAAATTCCATCCCTCAGGGGATGAAAGTTTGTATATAGTAATACTTCTTAACGCGAGCGAAACCGCGGGCAAAAGCTAGTTTAAGATAAGTGTCGAATAGCTAACTGCTAATGCTATCCTTTTTTGTCGCTGCTTGATTAATATGCGACAGACATAAAACTTAATGTTGTGTAATGTCTAAGCACTAAAAATAAAATAAAAAACGCTACAACGATTCTAAAATAGATCTTAAAAATTAAAATATTAACAACAACAAACACACAAATTCTTATAGTCTTAAAATCATTTGTACGCAGTTTACCTAAGTTTAACCTCAATTTACAAAATATTATTATATAGACAAAAAAAAAACTGCTATACACTTAGAATTTGACTGACTAGTTTTATTTTAGCAGAATGTTATTCAAAATAAAACATGAGTTTCATAATTTTCATGATAATATCTCGTGTAGATGTTATTAATGTAACACCTTGAATTTGAACTAAATTTATAGCACAAAAAATAACAAGTTATAACTGAATCGTATTAAGGTGACGCCGCGTTAAAGTAAAAAACCGTGTTGGGTATGTTGTAGATTGCTTGTTTTCTATGAGAGGCCGGGCAAAATATATTTCATACTAGGTGTTACCCGCGGTTTAAGTGATATATAATAAAAGACTATGAAATGTACCAATAATAGGGTCAAAACGGGACGATGCATGGTTCTATAATGGTTTATGGTAGTGATGATGATGATGATGATGAATGTAATTTGCAGAGTAGCATATGTTTTCCGTTCTTAAAACAACGTCGAAACTCCCAAACTTGTATCTATGAAGAGTCAGGAGTTCTCTCAGCACCTTCCGAACCATGGTATACCTTGGTGCAAAATCTTGCTTGTTGGTAGCATATGCTTAGTATACTGCTTACGAAACCGAAGTCACCACATGTTTCCATATAAATTTTGAGGAGTTCCCTCGATTTCTAATGGATCCCTTCATCAGGTCACCACTTTTATGAATATGGTACCAAATTGGGATGATAACCTATACACCAAAAGAAAAATTTTGAAATCGATTCACAAACGGCGGAGTAATCGTTGAACATAAAAAAACTCCTCCATTTTGAAAGTCGGTTAAAATTGTAGCCTATGTGTTATTCTGATGTATAAGCTATATTATCGTAAAGTTTCATTAAAATCCGTTCAGTAGTTTTTGCGTGAAAGAGTAACAAACGTCCATACATCCATACATACATACATACATACATCCAAACTTTCGCCTTTATAATATTAGTAGTATATAATAAAAGACTATGAAAAGTACCAATAATAGGGTCAAAACGGGACGATGCATGGTTCTATAATGGTTTATGGTAGTAATGATGATGATGATGAATGTAATTTGCATAGTAGCATATGCTTTCCGTTCTTAAAACAACGTCGAAACTCCCAAACTTGTATATATAAAGAGTCAGGAGTTCTCTCAGTACCTTCCGAACCATGGTATACCTTGGTGAAAAATCTTGCTTGTTGGTAGCATATGCTTAGAATACTGCTCACGAAACCGAAGTCACCACATGTTTCCATATAAATTTTGAGGAGTTCCCTCGATTTCTTATGGATCCCTTCATCAGGTCACTTTTGGGATGATAACCTATACACCAAAAGAAAAATTTTGAAAATCGGTTCACAAATGGCGGAGTAAACGTTGAACTTAAAAAAACGAACATAACACCTCCTCCATTTTGAAAGTCGGTTAAAATTGTAGCCTATGAGTTATTATGATGTATAAGCTATATTATTGTAGTTTCATTAAAATCCGTTCAGTAGTTTTTGCGTGAAAGAGTTACAAACATCCATATATCCATACATACATACATCCAAACTTTCGCCTTTATAATATTAGTAGGATTAGTAGGATATAAAGCTATGTGCAAATTAAAGTGTATGCTTGAACCAGTCTATGTACAAATTTTGGAAGCTTAAATACTCTCCTCTGTTGGCAAAATTAGAATCCCTTTTTTTACAGAGCTCTTCTTAATTGATTATTCTGTGTCAATTTCTGTGTTATAAAAGTTTACCAATCGTGTTATGCTATGGGTAATTCAAAGACAAAGACATGATGAATACTGACAATGAACTTTAATTTCTTAGCTTTAGTCATTGCTGAGAAAAATCGATATCGCTACAGCCAAATTATCAAGGCGTCGCCTTAACTATAACAGACCCGTGATTTTGTTTGCCGTGATAAAAATTAGTCTTAGATATATTCTATCCCAAGGGATAGATAGATAGATCCCTTGGTCTACTCTAGATATTATACGTGTTACATCGCAATCACTCCAGTAGCTGGAGCCCATCGAATGCAGAGGAAAAGCATATTGTATAATGTATAATAAATAATAATTTGTGGAACTAACAGGCCAAAATCTTTATCCGTTTGACTGGGTTCGGTCGGGTAAAAAGTAGGTAGATGCTTAGCTTTAATTACAAAGAGGAGGTATCATTATTATGACTCCGCAGCAGGACATAAACAAAAAATTTGCCTTTGAATTGACACCAAAATAATTGGTCCGTTTGATCTGAATTATTCTCGGGTTTTCTTGTTATCAGCGTTTTGTAACACAAAAAATAGTGTGCCAGAAATAATTTTGAGAATTTAAGAAGTAGAAATAAAAATATGTTTATTTTTCAGCAACATAGGTATTAAACAGACACAGAAATGCCATTATAATAAGCCTAATTAAGGGACATACCAATAATATTATATCTATACATAATACAATGTGTAACAAAACTAAGTGATAATACTTTAGAGTTTAGGGTGTGTACGTGTTCCTTGTAGAGAGTTCACTGTGAAAGTAGCAGCGCTGAAAGACTAATTTTTTTTTTCACTTTTGTATGGGGAAACTCGTGATGCTGGGGTACTTGCCCATACAAAAGTGAAAAAAAATTGGTCTTTCAGCGCTGCTACTTTCACAGTGAACTCTCTACAAGGAACATGTACACACCCTAAAGTATTATCACTTAGTTTTGTTACACCCTGTATAATAAAACTGTAGAAGGGCTCATTTCTGTACATTGAAAATAATTAACAATTAAATTAAGAAATTTAAAAAAACCCCCGCCAAACAACTTTAAAAAGTAATTAAATAATATTTACTGACTTTAAGTTTAAATAATTCGTAAGTGTAAAGTAATATTTTAGTCCATAATTGTTGTCACGGTGTGTCGGGGGACCGCCAAGTTAACTACGACAACAGCGAGTTTTGCATTTTGTATCGCTGATTGTCTCGATTCAGTTCGCTGTGAACTGACCTTTAAACTATAATGTTATGTGAAATCAAACATCTACATTAGCGGTCCCCTGACACACCTTGACAACAATTATGGACTAAAATATTACTTTACACTTACGAATTATTTAAACTTAAAGTCAGTAAATATTATTTCATTACTTTTTAAAGTTGTTTGGCGGGGGTTTTTTTTTTTTAATTTTCTTAATTTAATTTAATTTTATGCTTTTTAAACTTGTGTTGGATATAGTGCAGCATTGTTCCTATCAACAGGATCATATCCCAATGAATACGATCTATAAATATCCTCTTGGATGAGACCGTCAATATTGAAGCTAAATAAAAAATTGTTTACGGCTATTTAGTAAGGAGATAAGATCGACGTATTTTAGGATTTTTGGAAATTCACCCTTTAAAGGGGTAAAAAGGGGTAAGTTTGTATGTAACTCCGTCAATTCTGACGCTAACATAAAAATTGGTTTTGTGTACTTCGTTTTGTAACGATTACCTGTTTTATTCGAATTTTGAAGCTAAATCGATTAAGATTGGTAGTGGGCTACGTGGTTAAAAATAAAGAACGATGTTTAGGATTTTTCAAGATTCACCCGTAAAAAGTGGAGTGGTGGTAATTTTGTGAACACTACTAAATCGATAAAAATTGGTACCTATTTAATTAAAAACCGAATTATGTTCCAAAATCAAAACTATGGCGTGAGCGAAGCTGCGGGCACCAGCTAGTTGTTACTAAAGTATTAAACAACAAATAGATATTGCGCTGAAATTAAGAGCCTAAGTACCTTTATCTATTTAAAAAAGTTACTATATTTTTATGACACTTAATTATTCTATTCTGAAATTTTGAAACTATAGCCATCCTGAAGGCTTGGCGAATCATACGAACAGTTATTTATTTCTACCTATAAAAGAGGAGAACTTGCACATTGGTCGAATATAAAGAAAGCATGGTGTGCTTAATCTGTGATAATGGATTCCTTAGAAATTTCAAATATAAAATGAGCGGGAAAGGATTATTTTTTTTTATAAAAAATACGAGCGGACAAAAGAGTTTTTGCATAGATCCCTGTCCGTTACACTTTTTACACGAGCAGTGCTCACTAGATACATATGCCGAGGGACAGCAGGTACGTACTGTGGTTTTTGCATTTCCTTTTCGTACTTTTTACAATAAAAACTTTCTTTTAAATAAATAATTCTGACGTCGCTTGACAGGGGTTTAGCATTTAAAATAATAATTGTTACAGAATCATGATTTTTTTCGCAAGATGCGCTCTCTTGAATGTCTTTTGTAATCCATTTATTGGTCTGAGTTATGAACATTTTCATGACGTATCTTGCAAAGATTTCAATACTTGGAAAAAGTTATGTTATTTATACCCGTTCTATTTACCTCATGTCAAACCACAAAATAATATTTTGTACTATACTAATATCAATATTATAACCTTAGAGCCTGTCAACCCTGTGGAATTCATCAGGACATTATTTGAAAACATTTTTTGCTTAGTTTGCCTTAACTTTTCGACATAATTCATGAGAAATCAATAGATACATTTTTGTAACACTGTATAGCATGTAATTTTGGGCAAAATTTTTGTTCCGTTTCATCCAATTTATTTTTCAAGGACTTAAAGAGTCTTCCTACCTCTCATCTAAATAGGCATAGCTGTGCTCAAGAATGAACATCATATATACAGTCAGAAAGACACACTGTTATATGCTATAGATTAATATTGATTCGAAATCCACATTACTATTCTCGAGACGTACATTTCCAAGTGTATTTGGGTATGTATATGTATGACATAAAGAATGGGGAGGGAGGCTGCACATAAATTTGCCCAGTCTCATCTGAATTTCCAATAAGTCTGAATAACATTTGGGCTTAGTTCGAACAAAAAAAAATCAGCTGGTTTATTTACACGCGCTTACTTACACACACATGCATTTAACTACGCTACTTCATATATTAGATTATTTTGTTTGATTGCCGATGCAACAGTGTAACAGTTACTCACACCAAGAAAAACCGATCTCACTTTGATTTTTTAGAAGTGTGTTTTTACTTTTTATTCTGTTTGAGTTACTTCAAATTAGAAAATTCTATATACAGACGTAGAATTTTGCTCTTTTGCATATAAACATTACTAGCACGAGGCACAGTAGGCACTTATAATTTTTATGAAATTGAAACTAAAAACATTTTTTGCCAATGCAAAAAGCCAACCGAAGCAAAGCAAAATTAGAATATATTTAAACCTGTAAGATGCCAAGATGCAAACAAATTTCAACACATTCAATTTTTTCGTCGTGTCAAGTTTAAACGAACCCACAATGCCACAAAGTCGCGATAAAATCAAATTAAACGTGTTACGTGGATGACACAAAAATTTGTAAAACACGTGTCGGTTATAGCATCTGCGAGACCTCGCGTCGTGCAGATTAAGCAAGTGTCACATTATCTTCCGAGAAGGGGATGAAATAAGGCTTTGTTTTCGGATTAGGGGGTAAAAAAAAATCAATCAATATGCATTTTTCAATGTCTATTCTTGCAGTGTTCTTACATAAACTTAGTTTGTAATATTTTCATTCTATATTTGGAAAGAGACTACACAATATTTGTATTTAAATATGGAATCGGTTCTTTGGCAACGGCTGAGAATATCTTGATTAAATTTAATGCATAAGGGTTTTGGAGAAGAAAAACTCTTAGGAAACTGTAATTTTGAGTTGTTTTTGTTTCGCTTCCTTTGAACTTTTGGCAAGGCTTTATCTCCTAGGTAGCCTGTAGGTGAAACAGCTAACATCTATATTTACATAGGAAATATTTTATGCTAATAGTTATACTATGTACTTATTAAAGTACGATAATAAATAATAGGTCAGTTTTACATAAACTTGTAAAAACGTAAGTATTGTTAGTCATAAATAAATTCATTTTCTTGTTTTTTGCTGGGTTTTAAAATATAAGGTGTAAAGTACGTAGTACTTATGTCTCAGTGGGTGTAAATTATTATTATGCACTGAATAAGTTTCTTAAGAGAATACAGTAAGTCAGAAGACCAACGAAGCATTCAAGATAAGTACTGAGATAGCGTATAAAATACAGAAATTATTTTAAAATAAATTATAATTGTTATTAATGTTACCATTTAAAACGCCATTTTTACATGTCAAAAGCTCATTATTGCAGTGTAATTAAATACCATGTTATTGTTAACCCTGTTATCCAGTAGCCAATCAAACAAAAAAATGGAATGCGCAAATTTTATTACTTTTTGTGCGGTTTTGCTGATTTAAAAATATCAAGGAATTGAGTCTTATATTTAGTTCAAGTCCGTCTAGAAGGCATGCTTTAGCAACTTAAAAATTAAGAAAAAACATCACTTAGTAGTTTTTTAATTATTGGTTATTGAAAATGTGGCATGTGGTCGAATTACAAGCGGTATTGCAAAAATTAAGAAAAAAAAGAGCAAAACGTTCTAAGAGGCGGGTCTTGGGCGGCACGCTTCGGATCCTCAAGTTTTTCTGACACAGCTGTTCTTTGACCATTGACCGCTAATACTTTTTTTTTGTTATTTATTTAGAATCGTAAATTTTTTTTTTAAAGGAGATTCAAAAAGAGTTTTTAATGCTCTAAAATTCAAAGCATTCAAAACTTTATCGGAATAATTACAACTTAAATGTTCTGTCACTATCCTTAATGCCGCCGTTACTTTTGTATTTTTTAAAGTTAAAACACGGTTATAATATAGATTACTTATATTACGTGTATTAAGTAATATTTTATTTTATAGCAATCGCGAGTTCTGAAGTTGCTACGAGTAAGAACTAAATACAGGGTGCAATTAAACCTACCGGCCAAATTTTTTAGGGCTTAGGTATCATTAGGAGAGTCCATTTAACCAAAATAAAATAAAATAGGGTGTTAATTTTTTTACAATAACATATTTTATCCCACTTAAAATCGTTGCAGAACGGTCACTTCACGGCGGTGGGTAGAGCGGGAGTGACGCGGGGAAGCGCGGGATCCACGCGCCGGCGACGCGTAGTATCCATTAATTCTGGTGTTTTTTAGGAAAACTTTCGGAAGCTATTTCTCAACATTTTAGTACTGAATGAAAACTTTTTTTAGGGCTTAGGTATCATTTAAATGGACTCTCCTAATGATACCTAAGCTCTAAAAAAAATTGGCCGGTAGGTTTAATTGCATCCTGTATCTTACTCGTAGCAACTTCAGAACTTGCGAAGGCCGGAAGGTTTAATTGCACCCTGTATAACTCAAACAAATAAAAATAAACTTTTTTACTGGTAGATCAACGCACAGCCCACAAAGACTTCTATAAGTCTTTGACAGCCCAACGCAACCCTTAAAATTAAAAACATAAAATTTTTAACACGTTTCACTCTCATGATTTAGGCATTTATTAAGAATAGATTTTTCAATAGTCAAAAGTCAAAAGGGGATGAAATAAAACAAATTTTACGCAGGCGAAGCTAGGTGTTCATGGACTTTAACTGGCTCGCTCTATTTCCATACAAAATATCGCCATCTCATTCACTAATAAGGAAACCTAAGAAAAGCGTGGCCTACGAGATTTGGTGACGTCATCCATGGCTAACTTGATTCATAGAATATTCTATAAGGAAACAAAAGAAAAACGAAAAACGTAGAACACGCATCAATACGCTTTTTTATGAAAATTATTCGGCATCAATATTCGAATAGGACAACCCGTTTTTATAAATTGTAAAATTCGAAGAGTATACGTGTCTATTGCTGTAGAATTTTCATTCGAAGAGAACCAACACTAGGAAAAGCTATAGTTTATTATTAAAACAAAGAAGTGTCGTTTTAGATAATAGGTGGGTCCAGTAGGTCGGTAGTTATTGTGTCAACACTCCTGTCGCGTGTTTGTTAATGATATTATTATCTTGTTACCATAAAACAAAGTCTCTTTGATATGCTTGTTGACAGGAACATTTTGTGTATTAGATACTTACTTGTGTTTCCCGAAACATAAGAGAGCTGTATTCCTTGATAAAAACTAATTTTACGTCCTTTCCTGGGACTCAGAGTATCTCCATATTAATTTTATATTATTATTTTAAAAAACAATAATAAAATCCTTATAATATGAACTAAAAAGCATTAAATAATTTTTCCTAATTGGTAGTGCCTCTTTCCGTATTCGGCTAAACCTCAACTATTTCTGTATTCAATCTTCATCATTTTGAAGTCGGTACCAGATATAGCTGAATCTTCAGTCCTCTGACAGAATATTTGAAATTTTTGGAACTGGCACCGACTTCAAAATTATGAAGATTGAGTACAGAAATAGTTGAGGTTTAGCCGAATTCGGAAAAAGGCACTACTAAATAGGAAAAATTATTTAATACTTTTTAGTTCATATTATAAGGATGTTATTATTGTTTTTAACTTGGAAGTCGGTTTTAATTTTTTGTTAAAAATAATAATTTCACTCTTTTTATTTAATTAGTAAACCATCGTGTATATTCTACGTATCTTATTACAATTTGTATACAACCATGTGACATTGGTGACCCTGATGTGGTAATGATGATGATGATGATGAATTTAATTTGCATAGTAGCATATGCTTTCAGTTCTTAAAACAGCACCTTAACCCCCAAACTTGTATCTATAAGGAATCCGGAGTTCTCTTAGTATCTTCGGAACCATAGTATACCTTGGTGCAAAATCTTGCGTTTTGGTAGCATATGCTTAGGATACTTCTCATAAAATCAAAATCACCATATGTTTCCATATAAATTTTGAGGAGTTCCCTCGATTACTCATGGATCCCATCATCAGATCACCACTTTTGTGAAAGTGGGACCAAATTGGAGTCAAACCTAATATAACAAAACAAAAATTTTTAAAATCGGTTCACAAACGGCGGAGTAATCGTTGAACATACCAAAAAAATAATAATATCCACAGCCGAAAATATAACCTCCTCCTTTTTGGAAGTCGGTTAAAAATGATTCAGCGGTTTAAACGGAGATACAGACTTCGTGTTCTTTTCAGACCTTTCAAGAAATCTGAATAATAGTTAAAGCTACCATAGTAATTAACATTATAACAGCTACGTTCTTATAACGTCTTTAAAGAGCACAATTTCAAACACAGATAGTCTGTATGTACAAATTATATGCAATTGATTGATGATGATGACGATACTGGAAGTATGTATTTTATTTTTCAGAATTACAAAATAGTATGAATGTCCATCTTAAAGATTTATGTCATGTTTTATATTAAAGTTTACATAAAAACTAAAGACTATTTTTCCTCAAAAATTATTAATGATTAATTGCAAGAATGTGATTTACGTTACGACCGACGTATAATTATCGTAGTTTTTAAATTAAACTGTCAAAAAATGCAAAAATATAAAAAAATAATATGCGTCCATTGTGTATAAATAATTTACAGAGTTTTTTAAACTTTTTGAAGGTGCTAATAATGGGATAAAAATCGGGGGGTGGGTGTGCAAAATCAGAAATTAGGGGTCATTTGTGTTCGGTGTTGGGTGAAGAGCTGCGCCTGCGCCGGTGATAAATGATCCAAGGACTGAGGGTTTGGAGCGGACCGTGCAATGCATCGTTCACATTTTTGAAAAAAAAAACATATTTTGCTGATTATAAAGGCAACTTTAGGCCAAAAACCCCCGCTGAAGTGGTCTAAAACATAACTTTTACATTTATGTCTGTATGGTATGCCCAAGTTTAAGTTGACTTCTGGCTTATAAAATAACATAAAATATGAGATAGGTACGAAGACTTTTTATATTTCGCACTAATTACCAACTATAGTTTGTCATGTAAGCTAAATGTAATAGATAAAATCCTTGATTTTGGCGAAATTATACGGAGACATGGATTTTTGGGTTCCGCGTTACCATATTTGGGAATCCCTGATCTAGAAGAACTTTAGGCTAAAACTGCACTTGATAGAGAATGAATTGTAACTGAGAAAATGGTTACCAAAATTTGAACTTTTTAAAAATTATATTAAGGACGTCTTTAATTTATTGAACACCAAAAAACGACCTCAAATGACTTAAGATCAGACAAGTTATTTACTTTGCCTCGTGTACAAGGTATTTAAAATCCACTGGTTTCAGAAATCAAAAATATTATACTTAGTTATTACATAAAAAAGAACAATCCATGGATTTTTTGCCTTGATGAATATAATTATATTCGTGATGGATATTAATAGAAAAATTAGTACGCAATTTAAAATTTAAATATAAATGAATAAATACTTGATAGTACATTATTTTAAAGTAATTGCCTTTCCGTATTCTATGAGGGATTGGTGGCTCCACGGAAATGTAGAACTAGCTGCGCCTATACATAGAGGTGGTAAGTGGCTACGAAGAGATGGTAAATGGCAGTCCTATCCACCAAAACTAGCCGATAATCCAAAACCACCTTCCCGAAGCGGCGGGAATAACAAGACCTTTGCGCCGGCGAAAAAAACCTAACGTTGGTATTAAACAAATTTTAAATCTAGAACAGGATCCGTTTCAAAATCCATAAATTGTGTTCTTTTTTCGAAAATCCTTGATATTTTACAAGCGTATTTTTTGGGGTTTTGCCGGGAATGTGAAAGAGTGTTGTTGTGTTTTTGTATTATTTTCCTAAAATTGGGTGTAATATTGGTAGAATATTAACCATTAGATATTCGTTATCGTGTGCAAGTGTAGGCAAATGCTGCAACTTCCAGAAACCTGCTTTTTTGTGTTCCCTCCAAAACTCCGTCGAAAGTTTCAGTAAAGCGTCTACCACTTTACTGAATTGACCGACTTGACTCCTTGACTGCTTTGACTTTTACTTAGACTTTGACTAGACTTTAGACATGACGATATTATACTAAACGATGATAAAAATTATTCATACCCTTGTCTGTGGCACAATATACGCAAATCTGTGTCAAGTTGCCAAAATGAAAGAAGAAAAAAAAAGCGTATTTTTTTTGTAAAAACAATTTTTGTTCCATTAGAACGCTGCAATTGAAATCTGCATAAAATGTTAATTACCGAAACATCGACCAAAACTTGATTAAGTTAGCGCACTCCTAAATATGAATTGAGTAGGTATTATTTAGTTATTTTTTTTGAAATTCTTGTTTTGTCGGAGAACGACCTTGTCGATAGGTAAAGCTAAAAATAAATAAAATTACATTCTTTATGTGTTTAATACACGTTTTATTCTGTTATTGCATTTAAGCACACGATTAACATATAAAAAAACATATTTTAATACTAACATTTTCGTAGGAACATTTTATAACAGGAAAATATGCGTCATCGCTCGCCATTTATATGTGATATAATTTTTATATTTTAAGTGCATTAATTTTTTGGTTGGACGTCTGTATTGATGGTCGGAATGTAAAGCAGGTCTCGGCGACACCTGCGTAAGCACGAACTACTAAAAAAACTATTCTTTGTGGTTCACAATTCATATATCGAGAGTACGTGGACAGGGCACTCCGTGGAGCGTGTACTGCTTTATTTTTTTCCCTTCGTAAATCGTAGCACATTATCATACAGACCCATAAATTAGCGTATTAAAACTGACAAAAACTAAAAGTCGAAATAAATTTACAGTTGTTTTTGTAAAACACCTCATTAATTTGCTCGCGATCGGGTGTACATTGTTATATAAAAATAGACGTACTTATTTTATTTTTCGACGTCAGAAGTTGGAACGTGGAAAATTTTTAATAATACTTTATACGGATAAATTTTTAATTTCAACAATATACTAAGGTAATTTAATTATTTTTAATGTTTCTCGTTTGTTTTACGACAACGTTTGAGGTTTTATGCGTCTCGTCGTTAAAGTGTTTTTTAAATCCTCGACTGCATTCAACATTGTTCCTATTTTGTTATTTATGAGGACGTTAAGCGAATTCTTTTTACGCATTTTTTTCATAAAACTGGCAACATCGGTCGTCGAATTTGGGTCAGGCGACATTAGCCTTCAATATATTGTACTGGGTATAAAAATATCATTACCTACATTTTTGCTGCGGAAATCTTTATAAATGATTACAATATGTAATATTAAGGAAAGTCGCTTATCGCTGTA
This sequence comes from Cyaniris semiargus, assembly GCA_905187585.1. Taxonomy (NCBI): domain Eukaryota; kingdom Metazoa; phylum Arthropoda; class Insecta; order Lepidoptera; family Lycaenidae; genus Cyaniris; species Cyaniris semiargus. The sequence goes on along the minus strand of LR994554.1, from coordinate 4,435,335 downwards.
GATGCTGTAGAAGAGCTTTAAAAAGCACCCTCTATTGCTATAGCAAGTTGATAAGAAAACTAATAGGAAAAAATGTAATTTATTGTTTAATAAGCAGGAACATATTAAAATGTGGCGCTATACCTTATTAAACTGCAGAACCTGCTTCACAGCTGTATAACATGTATGATGTAACACACCTTTAAGAATGTAAGACGACCTCTGTGGCTCAGTTGGTGGGCTGTTGGTAGCTCAAGCCGGGGGTTGCGGGTTCGAATCCCGCCGACGGAACAAAAAAGTTTTCAAAGTTCCTGGGTCATACATGTGTATTAAAGATGTGTATCATATAATAAAAATCTTAAATATGTGTATAGTATAAAAGTATTAAATATATTTCCGTTGTCTGGTACCCGTAACACAAGTCCTTCAGGTACTTAGCACGGGGCCAGACTGACGTGGTGTGAAGCGTCCATAGATATTATTATTATCATTACCTTTAACTTCGTTTCAATTAATTTTGTTAGACTAATAGAAAATTATCTTGACCAAATTAATCTGCCATGATTGATGAAATTTTGCGGGAAATATAAAAATAAATAAATAAATAAAATAAAATAAAAAGCCTTTTATGTCTTATCCGTAAAATAACACAATCTTAATACTATTTACTATTATTAATTAACATTTTTTATTGTGTTTATTTTGCTTCTACTGTAAGAACCCCTCCACAGGAGAAGGCCTCCTCTAAAGATAACCAGTGTTCTCTTGATTTTGCTGTTTCCATCCAGTTGGCACCAGCTATCTTTGTAAGTTCGTCCTCCCATTTGACATAAGGTCTTCCTCTCTTTCTTTTCCCTTGTGGGCCTTTCCACGCTGTGACTCGCTTTGTCCATCTCTAGTCTTGAAGTTGTGCCACATGTCCAGCCCATTTCCACTTTAATGCTAGAGCTTTTCTAAGGCCATCTGATGCTTTTGTAATTTTTCTTATTTTTGTGTGTCTCATTCTCTGCATCTTACTCACGCTGCTGCTTTGCGGGGAATATGACATTAAAATTGATTACATTATAGCCGTTCATAGTTTTTTTTTTTAATTCAAAATAAATTGTAACCAAGTTAAATAGTTAACTCTTTGAGGCTGATTTTCCTACCGAACAAAAAATGGAACGCACATAAAAAATCTTAACAATAACTCAGCATTGTTCTAGCGAAGTATTTTTTCATATTCACAGTGTATAATGTGGCATTCGAATAAGAAAACGGTGAGCTGCTATGAATATTCATTTTTAATGCCAGCACACACTGTCGAAAATGATGTTTCTTCTAGGTCTTGGAATTTTGGCTGAAACTGGTCGTCTTTTTTTGGAAGTCATTTAATGAAAGTAATAAGGTAACCACTCAAAAGCATTAATTTACTCATATTATAAATGCGAAAGTGTGTCTGTCTGTCCTGCCTATTACCTCTCCACGCCCAAACCACTGAACCGGTTTTGCTGAAATTTGGTATGGAGATACTTTGAGTATCTCCATACCAAAAAGGACATAGAATAAATTTTTTCCCGAAAAATGTACGGTCCTACGCGATAACAGAATCTTGATGCAATAGAGTTACGGGCGTCATCTAGTTAATTTATATTTTACTGCGTCGATTTAGTTGCCTTAGGGCTTAAAATAATTATGTTCAATAAAACAGCTTCAAAAAGTAAAATAAAGGCTAAAGTAGTAAAGATTTATCGATGCATATAAATTATAAATTACTTAACTAGATGGTTCACTGCGAACTTCGTATCACTTCCCAGCTACTAATATAAACCTTCCCTGGACTTCCACAGATAATTCAAAACTAAAATCAGCCAAATCGGTTCAGCCGCTCTCGAGTTTCAGCGAGACTAACATTACTGAAATTTTGTTTGTATTAATTATAAAGATACTAGCTGTCCCGGCAAACGTTGTTTTGTCTGTTTTCCCTGTTTTCCTGCTTTTCTCTTGAAGTTTTTTCTAAATTTTCTATAAACCTCACGTAGCCCGAGACCTTTCCAACGAATGCAAAACCGTGGAAATCGGTTCGTGCGTTCTGGAGTTATAGCGTCAGGAAGGAAAACCCGACTTATTTTTATATATTAGATATAGATTATTGTAGTTTACTTTTTGTTTAAGAAAATTCTGCGAAACTTCTGATATTTTCCATTTTCTAAAGATAATAAGTAGTACATAAAATATGCAAAGTGATGCAAAAACTTGCAATTTAAATAAATGTTGGTAAGTAATAAAATTTAAAGAAACATAAAAAGTACGTACACAGCGTTTTGATTTAAAACGCAATCAAACATTTTATTATCATTAAGTATTATATTATGTGAAAATCAAAGTCCGTCTGTTTTTTACGTTTAGTTAAAACTTTTATAATTCAATAGATTTTTTTTAATGTTGTTAAATCGCTCAATACACTGCAGTCATTACGGTCAGATGATTTATTACATAAAAAGTTTTGGACAAAGGCTAAGATCAATAAGACATATTTTATTATTTCTGCAATGTTTTCACGCTAGCAGCACCAGTATAGACAGTAAACAAAAAGTTCTGTTCGACGTTTGACAACGTTTCTACCAATATTCTGATATTATAATAATATCATAATAATATCTATGGACGCTTCACACCACGTCAGTCTGGCCCCGTGCTAAGTACCTGAAGGACTTGTGTTACGGGTACCAGACAACGGAAATATATTTAATACTTTTATACTATACATATATTTAAGATTTTTATTATATCATACACATATTTAATACACATCCATGACCCAGGAACTTTTTGAAAACTTTTTGTTCCGTCGGCGGGATTCGAACCCGCGACCCCCGGCTTGAGCTACCAACAGCCCACCAACTGAGCTACAGAGGTCGTCAAAAATATTATGTCGCTTCACGCTTGCAACGTATCGGATTGTGGTCGGATTATTTACTGTATGTACTAGTAGCACCGTCTGCTTCCACCTTTGCGTAATATTCCCTACTAGATGTTCCGTGCGGCTTCGCCCGCGTAATTTAGGAATTTCACGGAAACCGTACATTTTTTCTCAAATAATAGCGTATGTCCCTTCACGTGGTCTATTCTTCGTGTGTGCCAAAAAACATAAAAATTGCTTCAGTAGTTCTTAAGATAATAAGCAATTTCATATAATTTTCCCCGTTTTTTCCCACATTTTCCTCTGTTTCTTCGCTCCAATTGCTCTTAGCTTAATAATATATAGCCTATAGTCTTCCTCGATAAATAAGCTATCTAACACTAAAATAATTTTTTAAATTGGACCAGTAGTTCCTGAGATTAGCGCGTTCAAACAAACTCTTCAGCTTTATAATATTAGTAAAGATATTTTGTCGATATTGTGTGTGGGCTCTTATCCGTGCTAGTGACATAAAAATATTTTCGATCCGTAAAAAATCGCCCCACACTCATGTTAGAACAAAACCATGAGTATTCTATTGTTTTTCGTAGAATACGAAAAACTGTATGTTATTTACCAAAAAAATTAAACACTAAGCAGTAAGCACACTGGCTTAGAAGTTAGCTCTTAACTCAGAAATCGGAGGCATGTATTCGAATCCGCATTGGAATTTGGAACAACAAAAATGTTGCTTCAAAATTGTAAGGACAATGTAGATTGTAGGCTAATCATTTTATTATCATCTAACATGGATGATCTTATGCATCGCATTTAAAAGTCGGTCCTGCGCTTTGAAGTCGTATGTCCATTCGTAAGGGTGAAAGGATGCTACTATAAATTGCGCATATACTTTAGCATTATATAATTGCTCCTGCGTAAGAGCCAGTCCACAAGGCGCGTTGCGTCGACGCAGCGCTGCCGTTGCGTTGTTTTACATACAAATAACCAAGGTGTTCACACGGCGCGCTGTGTCGTGACAGCAGCGCTCAACGCACACATGATGGACAGCAGCCCCCGAGACGAAGCGGGAGGGGGTGTTGACGTTAAGACTGCTTCGTAATAACGCTGCGATGACGCAGCGCCCGTGTGGCCGGCTATGCGTCAAACGGCAGCGCTGCGTCGTTGCTGACGCAGCGCTGCCGTTTGACGCATACGTCGAACATACATAAAGACGTGTGGACAGGTTGTTATGGCTCCCGCACACGGGCCACCGCGCCGACCACAACCACAAAACGCGGCCGCTACCGGCATATTTCCTGTAGTTTTCATACATTTTTTGACGCCGGTGGCCGCCACACGCTACAACGATTTTACAAACGACTTTACGACCAATAGACTATCTTAAAACGGCGTTTGTGGGTGTCGCGTGTGGCCCGTGTGCGGCGACACTTACTCGCATAGTTTCAATTAAATCGGCACCTCCACCAAAACCTGCGTGAATAATAATACCTTTTTAAATAAGTAGGTAAACGAGTTAGGTAGTTACCTACTGCAAAATAAAAGTAGGTAATGATTTAATTATGGAGGTGTCATACTTGTAAATTATTTTGAACAATAAGAAATTAGCGAATTGTATTGTATAACAATTAGTTGTGTCCAAAACAATTAACTCCAATTTTTATAAAGTCATACGACCTACTGACCTATTGAAGCATGAATTTTTATGAACCGCAAGTGGACCAAGAAAAATGTCATTTAGGTATAGAGGATTCAAAATTATTTTACCTTCGATAGGTTCTTTTGCCAACGTAATAAGGGTGAATCTCTTAGAGGTTAAATTACTCTGAACAGTTTAAAGGTTTCTCGATAGCGACCGTAACGGCGACCCGCGAGTAATCGCACGACTAAAATTCTATGCCATTATTAGTAACTAGTAGGTACTTGTATTAATGATTTCAGAGGGGGGAAAGATGAAACCTCAAATAAACTATTCTCAAATCGCGGAATTCTGTCTGTAGCGGTCATTGACGCCCTGTCAAACAAAAAACTTGTCATATTTCGTAGCATTTCTATACAAACATTGACAATGAAATGACAGATGTTTCTAGTCTAAGGGCGAAATCGTATTTTGCATACACGATGTGAACAGAGTATAAATTATATCACTTTAAACTAAATTATACGAATACATTAATACGAAGAGTTACCAAGACGTTTTCCGATAAAACTATAATAGTCTGTTTCTTTACAAGAATTAAATTTTATTTTTAAGTTAACAGAATGCAGTGCGAGTATTTTTCACATAGCTCCTGGACTAGAAAGGTCAATGACCGCTGGTGCCACCTTAAATTGTCCTGACTATAGATATTGGTACTGGTTGCATTATAAGTTATAACAACTAATGCCTTAAATTCTTTTCGTGGGGTACTAACTTCTAACATTAAAGACTTATCTACGGAATGTCCTAACTCTTGATGATGACGTTCCGCTTTCCTTCCCGGGGTTAAGCGCTAATTGCGTCGCAAGTCACGTCGCTTGTTGTGTCGCAAGTCGCGTCGCAAGTCTCGTCGCAAGTCGCGTCGCAAGTCTCGTCGCAAGTCGCGTCGCAAGTCGCGTCGCAAGTCGCGTCGCATTCGCTAAGAACCAAATTTTTACCACGTAACTAACGACGTTATTGTGCATGATTAATTGCTTTTGAAGTGAAATTTCTTTAGGCGCGTTGAGAGTAAAATTTCAAGGTCGCTTCATGGCGTCACGGAGGGCGACGATTTTGACTAAGGTTCACTTCTGACACGTGTGCTCGGCACACACGCTTTATTTTTTGTTATAAAATTATAAAGTATTTAAATTAATTGTAATATAATCAGTGTTTTCATTACCAATACCGACAACTAATTTGATCGGCGGTATATATTAAGCTATATATATTTAGCGTAAAAAGTTGTGAGATCCATAGATCTCACAACTTTTAACGATAGAAAAACTGAGTTGCGAAACTTGGTTTTTTTACAGGATGTTTTTGATGGCTTAATATATACCGCCGATCAAATTAGTTGTCCAATTAGTTGTCCATGTAATACCAAGTCGCTTAATTTATTCTGTCCCTACTTAAGGGACCTTCTATCTTAAGTAAGTTATTATCATATCAATATAAATCTTTTACTTTTTAACCATTTAACTTCCATAAGGCTCACTTGGGCCGCGAGAACAATAGATTTACAATAGATTTCGATCGACTTGGCCATCGCGTGAAAACACAATGTATCCTTACAATTTATACATAATTATATAAGATTGTTTAGTATATTGCGCTCCATACACTCCTCCATGCGACTGCACGGCCCCCAGATACCTAGAGGTCGACTCTTTAGTAGGTTTCAAAGACAGATAGGTATGGTCATACCCTTTTCACATGCTATTGTACATTCTTTTGTACATTAGAATAAAAAATCATTAAAAATTATATATCTACTAGACGTTCCGCGCGGCTTCGCCCGCGTAAATTAGATATTTCACAGATAAATTAGTCCACAAAAAATAGCCTGTGATCTTTCACGTGGTCTAGTTCTTATATGTGCCAAATAACAGAAAAAATTCTCCAGTAGTTCGTGAGATAAGCCCTTTCAAATAATTTCCCCCCGTTTTTTCCACATTTTCCTCTATTTCTTCGCTCCTATTAGTCTTAGCGTAATAAAATATAGCCTATAGCCTTCCTCGATAAATGGGCTATCTAACACTGAAAGAATTTTTCAAATAGGACCAGTAGTTCCTGAGATTAGCGTGTTCAAACAAACAAACTCTTCCGCTTTATAATATTATAGTATAGATTAAAAGATTAAATCAATGGGATAAGAAGAAATAATAGATCCCAAAATAAGCCTAGCTTTAGCTTGCCTGGCTTTGACGTTACGTCGATGCGATTTGGCATTTCTAGTAGTGCCGAAGTGTGAGCGCAATACATAGGGACTAATTCGTGTCGAGAATGAGATGTAACCTACAGTGCAAATATTTATATTTGAAACTAGATGACGCCCGCAACTCCGTTGCACCAAAAGTCGGTTATCGCGCGGAAACCGTACATTTTTTCGCAACAAATATTACCCTATGTCCTTTCCCGGGACTCAAAGTATCTGCATACCAAATTTTATCAAAATCTGTTCGGCGGTTTAAGTGTGAAGAGGTAACAGATAGACACAATTTCGCATTTATAATATTAGTATGGATAACCACTGACAACAAAGCCTTCGAGTTTAAGACTGCCTTCACATTAGGTCGCGGGTAGTTTGGCAGCAGCGCGACTTCTATACCTACTAAAAAGAGCAGCGCGACTGTCGCGCAACTCTTTTTAGTATAGAAGTCACGCTGCTGCCGCACTACTCGCGACCATTAGGTCGATCTTCACATTAGTGAAGGCAGTCTAAGAAAAGATAAATACTTTTCTTAAACAGACTTTAGTAGTGTGTTTTCGCGGATTCTGGATCACGATTTCTAGGTCCACCCCTCCCCCCGCTCGTGGTTCGCAAACTTTCTCGATCACTTTTTGTCGGTTCGAGCAGCGACATCGCCTAAAAAAAAAAAAAAAAGAGTTTGGTGTCAAAATAGGGGTTTTGGACCGTGCCCGATCGATATATGCGGTCCGTTTCTGCGTATTTGCACTACTTTCAAAGTTAGCTTTTGTGTTTAACCCTCATTATCTACTATCGCCACGCTCCATTGTTCCTTCATAATTACAATCGCTACTTATTGCATTGTTATGCTCGCCTCAGTGTCCTATTGTTCGTAATGACTACCTGGGCTTATCGCTTACGTCACCTTAATTTCTTACAAGATTTTAAATAAGTAAATAAAACTTGATCAGTTTTTCATTTCATTTCTTTAATTTAAGTAATTAAAACATGTAATAATAATAACTCCCATAGTAGTATGTTTTCGTGCATTGTGAATCACTATTCATATAAAGTTACCCCCTCGGTATCTAATGAATATTGACAATTCATTCCTGCTAATAACATTTTGCTGTGTCGCAATCCTCGTAAACAACATTCCAAAGTCTTTTTTTAACAATATAATTAAAGCTAAGGTTAAAATAAAACTGGTTTACTTTCGAACAAATTATTTATTTCGTATTACATACCACAGTTCATAAAACAAGATTCAAACATTTTATTCAAAAACATATCATTTTTAAGTGTGTCACTACCAAATTCAGTCTGAAACTCTGACAATGATTTGTTATGAAACTTGTATAACAAGTACATTAAACAGTACTCCCCACACACAGAAGTCCATTCATTTTGTAGCCTGATAGTATTATAACGCCATTTCCTTGCATTTCTATTCAAAAACATTTTGTGCATTCCCGTAGGGAAGCGAGCATATGTATCAAAATATTCACCGATGCCATGTTTGTCTATGTGAATAGCTACCCAGTGAGATCCTGGTTTTGAGTCCGGGTCCAAATTGCTTATAAGATATGTAGGAGTCGTTATATGCATTGGCAATTGATTCGCGGCATATACGCTATTTTTTAGACTTGGATGAATCTTTTTTAAGTATGATTTTAGTTGTAAAGTATCCATAATCCGTTAAAAAAAGACTTATTCATTCACTCTATCATACAATTCACACGCAAGTGAAATAAATAAGGTAAGACATTCTTATTTAACATGCAATTGACTGGGGTTTTTAATACTTTTATACTCAAAACATAATATCTTTAGATATTTAACTCAATAATCATAGAAAAATGCACTATTACACTGGGATATTGTATTTATAACACGGTCACATTAACTTGACGCATGGTTTGATAATATCATTATGGAGCAGACATGTTATTACATTCCAACGATGCGTCAAGTTAATTTGACTGTGTCATACACAAGAGGAACCGCAGATCTTAAAGTATTTTGGGTTCATAGAACTAGATAATGTGCAATAGTTATTTAAACTAGATACTTAATGGTTTACGTGATAAGCTAATGCGTTTACTATCTACATCAGTGGTGCCCAACCGGTAGCTCACGGGTACCTGGTAGTCCACAGCCTGTTATCTAGACGCTCGTGAACAATATGGGTCAAAAAATAAATAAATGTGCATGTCTTATCGGGATTTTTAAAATAGTCCTTGGAGCAATATCAGTTGGGCACCACTGATCTACAGTGACTAATAGTTGTGTTTTAAAGTATATAAGAGAGAAATAATTTTTAGAACGATACATTTAAGTGCAGTACAGTGAAGCTACTGCTTATAACTATTACAGTTTATACTCAGTGTCTGTGAATTTTAGTGTTCATAAATATGGAGGTAAGATATCTTTACCTATTTATTTTTCTTTGTTTCATATGACTCATGTATTTTTTAATTTTAGTATTCTAACAGTTATTTTAATTAATTTTACAGAACAATTTTGAAGAAAATACTTACAAAGCCTTCTACTTCACATCTCCTGATAGTGAAACAACCGACTTAGAAATAATATCCAATCCGAGTAAAAAAAGATCAGCATCACCACTTGCAAGGCTAGATGATCTATTTGACGTTCAAAAAAGCAAAAAGAAAAAGCTATCGTCGTCAGTTTCACGGATGCAAAAGAATGGGAGCACAGCATTCGTCTCTACCAATGCAGATGATGAACAAAGTTCCTCACATTTAATAAAAATTGAGGTTTACGATTTGAAGAAAATATCAAAGATCCCAACGAATGAACATTGGAAAAATACCGAAACCAGAATCAAATTATACACTTCTAAAACAAACAAAAACTTTGAACCCATTCAAAGATTAATTTTTGATTTAACAAAAGAGATTTGTACAACTGAAAATTGCAAAAAATATAATTTTAACAATAACTAAGTAACTCTATTGTTCTATTCAAGATTGTTAGCTATTTGGTTTTAAATGATCATTAGCTAAAAAAGGGTTTATGTATTTTTACCTGTGCTTTCCTACAAATATTCTATAAATTGTATAAATCTCATCAGTTGGACTATGATATTATAAAGGATAAGATCTGACTATTTTACCTTCTTAAAAAGATGGATTCATGCACGAGTATTTTTTTTGAGTCACAAATTGATGAAATTCAGGAAGACATAGAACCAATTCAATTGTGTAAGGAAATTGAAGAAGCTGATTTGTTCTCACATTGTTTCCTTGAAGATTTTGTTGATAGTCAACAAGTAGCTGTTGAAAATCATAGCAAGTAAGTAAACCTTAATAAAAACATCATTTTAATATTATCTATAAAGTGTAAAACTTTTATATTTATACATTAAAGAAGTATCTTTACAATTTATTGTAGCTAACAATTTTCTACTTTGTTTTAGTCAACCACAACTACAAGCTGGCGGGTCACTAAAAAGGAAGTCTGAAAGTGGGGACAACTCAGAATATCATAAACGTCAAAAAATGGAAAAAGCAACATCAACTTCGTTTCGCACAACCGGAGAATTTTGTACTGGAGCAGCATCAACTTCGGGTATAGCAACGGAAGGATCCCATAATGCCGTTGCTTCATATCCGGATAGTATACTCACAAAGCCCCACGCAGGTACCAATTCAGATGATGTTTTTTGTAGCGCTTGTCAAAAAAAAGTACGTAGACGGTATTATACAAATCATTTAAAAAGCAACGTTCACAAAAACAATGTTCTTAGAATGGAGGGTTCGCTAAAAAATGTTTCCGTAATTGAATCTGCTTTCGGTCAAAGAATTATCACGTATAGAATTTGTAATAAATCTAATCAAACTTTTGAAACAACTTTCCAAACCCCTGAAATATTTATGAATTCTATCAAAAACATTATATTTCAATTAATTGAACGTTCAATTGTAACTCATAACATTTTTAAAGTAAATTTTATTTTACATGCTGAATTCATTCAACAAAGCAAAAATGATGTACATAATACTTTTGATTTTCAAACTAGTAATTTTATAATTTTTCGCGGAGATGATCTAGATATCTTTTTTGCATCACTTAGTAACACTTTAACGAATAAAGTAAGTAGTTTTGAGAAAAAAGACAGTGGATGGAGTCTTAAACAAATTATAAGCTTAGACATGAATGTTAATAAGTTTAATCCCCTTCGCGGTACCTCTTATATTGATTTACCTCATGATATTAAAGCAAAGAAGGCAGTTGTTAATGTACAAAATGCCGACTATATGTGTTTTAAGTGGGCATTGCTCTCAGCTTTATACCCAGTCAACAATAATGTTGGACGAGTATCTTCATACAGTGCACATGTAGATAAATTAAAGTTTGATGGTTTATCTTTTCCAATGAAATTAACCGATATCCATAAAGTTGAAAATTTAAATAACATAAGTATCAACGTTTATGGATTGGAATTTAATAGAGAAACTAAACAAAATTGTATTGTAGGTCCATTGTATTTTACTAAAAGCCGCAAAAGCGTACACATCAACTTATTATACTTAACAAATGGTACAAATAGTCATTACTGTTATGTCAAGAATTTATCACGTTTGGTAAGCAAACAACTTTCAAACCACAAGAGTACGGTTTACATTTGTGACGGGTGTTTGTTATATTTTCCTACAAAAGAGAGATTATCAAATCACCAACAAAATGATTGCTCACACGTTACTATCGAATTGCCAAGTAGTCAGAAAAAATTTAAAAATTGGTTTGCAAAGCCAACATCCAACGATAGAGTCACGTTTGATCACTTTGAAAGAAAATTAAAAATTCCGTTTGTAATTTATGCAGATTTTGAAGCTTTTTTAAATCCAATAAATTCATGTACCAATGATCCATCTAGGTCTTATACTAATAACATTCATAAACACGAACCTTATAGTTTTGGATATTATTTAAAGTGTTCTTATGATGATAATTTATCAAAATATGAATTTTACAGCGGGCCAAATTGTGCACAAATCTTTATGGGTAGATTATACACGGATATACGATCAATTTGTAGTAAAAATAACTTTCAGAAAGCTCCTAATACTCTGACTAATAAAGATAAAAACAAAATTGATAATTGTTCCGTTTGTCATATTTGTGAAACTGGTTTAGACGAAAATAGAATTTTAGACTTTGACTGGTATACTGGAAATTTCAGAGGTGTTGCACATGAACTTTGCACGAAAAAGTTTAGAGCACCGAATTTCGTTCCAGTATTTTTTCATAATTTAAGTCACTATGATGCACATTTTATAGTTCATGCACTTAACACCGTCGAGGGACAAGTCGATTTAATACCTCAAAACAAAGAGAGATACATTTCTTTTACTAAAACCTTGTTTATTAACAATCAAATGTTTAAATTGAGATTTGTCGATTCGTTAAAATTTTTGTCTTGTAGTCTTGATCAACTAACTAAAAATCTTAAGGATGAACAGTTTCACACACTCAAAAAATTTTTTCCCAACAACGAAGATTTTATACGTCTTAGGAAAAAAGGTATTTATCCCTATGAATTTATGAAATCCAATGAAAGTTTAAAACTAACATCGTTACCCAGCCAAGAACATTTCTATAGCACACTCACAGATTCAAATGTTTCTGATGATGATTACCATCATGCACAAGATGTTTGGAATCACTTCAAATGTTCAAACATGCTAGATTATTCTAATTTATACCAAAAAACTGATGTATTACTTTTAACCGACATATTTGAAAATTTTAGGGATCTTTGTATTAATACGTACAATTTAGATCCAGCATATTATTATACTGCGCCTGGTCTAAGTTGGGATGCCATGTTAAAGTACACTAAAATAGAATTAGAGTTGTTAACAGACTTTGATAAAATAGCATTTATCAGGGCAGGTATCCGAGGTGGCGTATCGCAATGTAGTAATAGATATGCTAAGGCAAATAATCAGTATTTGAATAGTTATGATGAAACAAAACCTAAATCTTTTCTAGCATATTTTGATGCTAATAATCTTTATGGTTGGGCAATGTCACAATATCTTCCTGTGGGAGGGTTTGAGTGGGTAGACCCTGACACCAACTTTGATATTCCTGATACATCTGAATATGGTTTCATTTTGGAAGTTGATTTAAAGTATCCCGATGAACTTCACAATTTACACTCTGATTTACCTCTTTGTCCTGAAAATATTTGTGTGGGTGATACGAAAAATAAAAAATTAGTTTCAAATTTAAACAATAAAACAAAATATAAAATTCACTACAGAAATTTAAAGCAATGTCTAAAGTTAGGTATTAAACTACAAAAAGTTCATAGAATTTTAAAATTCAATCAAAGTCCTTGGCTGCAAAAGTACATTGATTTAAATACTCAACTTAGAACGAAGGCGACTTCAGATTTTGAAAAAGATTTTTACAAACTAATGAATAATTCAGTTTTTGGTAAAACAATGGAAAATATTGAAAAAAGAGTTAACGTAAAACTTTTAACACATTGGGAAAATCGGGGTAAGTCTCTAGGGGCACAAGATTTGATAGCCAAACCAGAATTCCACAGTCTATCAATATTTTCAGAAAATTTAGTAGCAATTCAATTACGGAAAACAAAGATTTTACATGATAAACCCATTTATCTAGGATTCTGTATATTAGATATTTCAAAAACACTTATGTATGAATTTCATTATGATTACATTTTAAAAAAGTTTGGTGGAAATACAAAATTATTGTACACTGATACTGATAGTTTTATATACCATTTTTTTACTGATAATTTATATGAAGATCTCAAACCTGATTTGATGGATAGGTTCGATACATCTGATTATCCTCCCAACAACTTATTCGGTTACCCTAGAATAAACAAAAAAAAGTTAGGATATTTTAAAGATGAAAATAACGGTGATATTTTAGAGGAATTTGTAGGACTTCGATCAAAAATGTACGCATTTACAGTAGGTGAAAAATTCGTTGCGAAAGCCAAAGGTGTAAACAAAAGTGTTACAAAAAAGTTGGAATTAGGAAATTATAAATCTTGTCTTTTTAATAAAAATATCCAACACCATAGTATGTTTAGATTTAGATCGATTAAACACACAATATTTACTCAAGAAATCAATAAATCTTCTTTGTCATACCAAGATACCAAGCGCTACATTTTACCAAATCAAATTGATACATTGGCGTGGGGCCATTTCAAATTAAAAAAACTACTATAGGTATAAAGTTTGTTTAGTTGATAATATTTTTTTATTTTAATTCTTGTATTTTATTTTGTAATTTAATTATACGATTTCAATGATTTTTAAAATTATTTTTAGAAGTATTTACAAGTTTTCTTACCCGCCATTTTTTTGTAATGTTTAGTTTAAGAACTAATAAAACAGTTTTAAAAACGAAAAAATTTTATTGTTTTCTTGTACCCCGTCTAATACACACGTAAAGAAAAAAAAAATGAAACATTTTATTCATCCATTCACCGCAATAGTTGCGGGGCCTAGTGGTTGTGGAAAATCAAATTTTGTTACAACATTTATTAATAATATGGAAGAAATATGTAACACAACTTTTGCTCAAGTAACATGGTGTTTTGATGAAATGCAACCATTATACAATTTAAAAAATGTTAACTACTTTCAAGGATTACCTGACTTAAACATGTTTGATGGCAAAGAGGCTAATTTGATTATAATAGATGATCTCATGAGAGAATCTGATGGTCGGATTGTAGATATATTTACAAAAGGTAGTCACCATAGAAATTTAAGCGTATTTTATATAACACAAAATCTTTTTCATCAAGGAAAAGGTCAAAGAGATATTTCTCTAAATTCAAGTTACATAATTTATTTTAAAAACCCTCGTGACAAAACTCAAATTCGATACTTAGCACGCCAAGTCTCACCAGATAATGTAAAATTTGTTCAAGAAGCTTATAAAGATGCTACAACAGAAGCACATGGTTATTTAATGATAGATCTTAAACAAAATACCAATGATATGTTTCGTTTTAAGACTAATATATTCCCCGCTGACAATAACTGTTCAGTTTATGTACCGAAAAGAGGGTTTAAATACAACAAGAACTTGCAAAGTCATATCATTTATAAATAATGCTTGGAAGCTTAAAGACGCATAAAGACCTACTCATCGCTTTGCAAACATTAAAACCAAAGTATCAAAAAGCTTTATTAAAATCATGCGATGAAGAAGAAATAAATTGTTTATGTGAATGTGTTCATAATGTGCTACAAGGGAAAGTACCACTAAAGGAAAAGGATAAAAAATCTTTAAAACAATATATACAGATACTCCGCAAACTTGTTCGCAAGACTACAACCAAAGTAAGAAAAAATATAATTGTTCAAAAAGGTGGTGCATTTCTACCTATCATTTTAGGTTCTATATTAAGTGGGTTAGTCAGCGGTCTAGTTTAAAATGGAACACGCTAAGAAAATGTTACTGATCGACCCAAGTTTGATTGATAAAATAAATGAAAGAAATGAGAGTCATGAAAATCCTAAATCACGATTAGATGCTGAAATGCAAAATATTCTTGACAGTAAAGATGATGACAGAAAAAAATGGATTTTATACTTACAAACATTACAAAGGTATTTGCACTTCACCGGTGAGGATCGCCAACCTTATCAACTTCCAATAATAACTTCAAATAATGATTTACCTGAAACACTTTTGAAAAAAGAACATGATAAAAGTAGTGATTTAAACAATAAGGATCTTATTGTTGATCAGACATTGAATAAAGAAGTTGGACCCAAAGAAAGTGACATTATTCAAGATAAATGTATATACTCCAAAAAACAAATATTAAGTTTAATTCCTAAATCTTACACTAAAAAAGGTGAGTCTTTGTTAGATTTCTTATTGACAAGACAAAACAAAGTACACTGGGATGATGATGGTACAGTTCTCGTGGATAATAATAAAATAACTGGCAGCAATATTATAGATATAATCAATGATTCTTTAAGACCATTAAAAAAAAGTGATCCAATAGGCTGGGAAAAATTTGCTAAAGCTTTGAAGGAGATAAAAGTGCCACTCACTTATATTGGTAATCCAAAGAGAAACGAGTATATTAATCAACTTCGACTGAAATCTTTTGAAGAAACATCAGGTGACGAAGAATATTCTACACCTACATCTGAACATAAGTATTTAAGGAAAATAAAAAAGAAAATTGATTGGGAAAAATGGACCCCCTACTAGAGATTAACAATATTTATTATGACGCATCACACCCTGCAGGTTATAGCAGTATTGAAAAACTTGCAAAAGCTATGGCAGGTAAAATGAATAAAAATGAAGTCAAGAAATGGTTACAATCTCAAGAAACATACACACTCCACAAACCAGTTTATAAAAAGTTTCCTCGGAACAAATATATTGTATCTGATATTAATAAACTGTGGCAAGCAGATTTAAGTGACATGAGAACATATAGTAAATATAATGATGGTTATAATTATATATTGTGTGTTATTGATGTATTTAGTAAGTATGCTTATGCTAGACCCATGAAAAATAAAAATTCTTTGACAACCAAAACTTGTTTTGAGAGTATTTTTGAAGAAGCTAATGTTGTCCCTACCCACTTACAGTCTGATAAGGGTACTGAGTTTGTTTCCAAAGATGTTCGTCAATATTTTAAGAGTAAAAGTATAAATTATTACACGACAAATAATCCTGACATTAAGGCTAGTGTTGTAGAAAGATTTCAAAGAACACTTAAGTCAAAAATGTGGCGATATTTTACATATAAAAATACATACAGATATATAGATATATTACAAGATCTATTATATGCATATAACCATAGTTTTCATTCAAGTATTAAAATGTCTCCATGTGATGTAAGTTCTAGTAACATTATGACTGTTTGGAATAATTTGTATGCTCGAGAAAATAAAAGGTCACCACAAGATACCTTCTTACCAAAGTTTCACGTTGGTGATTATGTTAGAATCACAAAATATAAACATATATTCCAAAAGGGATATGAATTAAACTGGAGCGATGAAATCTTTATTATTTCAAGTGTCATCCTAAGATCACCATGGGTTGTATACACCTTGAGGGATTTGCAAAATGAAGATATAGAAGGTACTTTTTATGAACGAGAATTACAAAAAATTACACCTCCTAGCCCAACATCAGATTACAAAATAGATAAAATAATAACTTCTCGATATTCCGGTAGCAGAAGGCAAGTGCTTGTCAAGTGGAAAGGTTATCCTGATAAATTTAATAGTTGGATTTTAGCATCTCATTTAAAACAGATATAATGAAAGGAAGTTTTTATCTAACGTTACTGAGCAACAGTTCAATACAATATTTTCCAGATAATATGACAACAAAGTTTTCAACAAAATTACCAAAATCAATTAAATTAGAAGGAGAATGGGTTGTCGGTGTTGTTGAATTTCAATATCCATGTACAATGTTTACTGTTCAAGAACAAGAAAACATAGTCTATATTTCTAAGAATATGATAATGCCTAATGAAAAATATCCTTCTATTGTTCACTACAAAAAACACATTCCTGCAACCAACTATGATAATATTAATCACATTTTAAAAGCTTTAAATAATATGAGAGAAAATGTTACCTTTCGTTACGATGAAATATCTAAGTTTGTATCTGTGACAATCGCAGATGATTCATTAAAGTCCTTAACATTGTCACCCAAGTTAGGCATTCAATTAGGGTTTGAGCCTAGTAGGAATTTGGTAGAAAAAACGTTTGGCAAACGCCCTGCAAACTTACATCTGGGACTTCCATCACAGCTCTTTGTTTATTGTGATATAGTGGAACCACAGATTGTTGGAGATGTAATGACCTCTTTACTTAGAATTATACCACTAGACCCTTCAAAATATATATATGGAGCAAATAAGATGCATGTGTTTTCTCCCCCTCACTACTTACCAGTCATGCGCAGAGAATTTGATACAATTGAAATAGATATAAGATCAAGCACTGGTCAAAAGATACCATTCCAGTTTGGAACAGCGTGTATTAAACTGCACTTCAGAAAGTTATAAGTTATAATGCATCATCACAATAATATTATAAATTGCCCATATGAAAATTATTATACTCATCAAGCTGGTTCTGGAATAGGTGTAATATATAAAGGAGTTCCTTATCAACGTGGTCATGGTGTTGGAAGCTTTTTGGGGGGTTTGTTTCGATCCGTCCTACCTTTGCTTTCGAGTGGTGCTAAAGCAATAGGAAAAGAAGCTTTGAGTGCGGGTGTTGGATTCCTATCTGATATGGTGAAAGCACGACCCTTGGATGAATCAGTAAAATCACGACTTAAGGAAATTAGTTCAAATTTGAAAAGAAGGGCAGATCAAAAAATTGATAAATTAAATATGTCTGGTACAGGCTATATAACTAAAAGAAAATGTCTTGGAGCAGTCATTCCTTCATCGAGTGCTAAAGGAAGAGGTGTTAAGAAAAGAAAGTTAACTCGTCAATATCAAGGAGATATATTTTCATAAATTTAAAAACAATGTCGTTCTTACATAGTCACTCTTGTGAATGTATAAAGTCTGAATTAGATTTATTTGCTTTACCATCAACACAAACAAGCATCGAAAGTGGAATGTGGGTGCACTACAAACCAATATCATCTTTAGCCGACGATGGACCCATAGAATTTCAAGTTCCTGGAACTGGTGATGACTATATAGACTTATCTCATACACTCATTCATTTAAAAGCGAAAGTGTTAAACGAAGATTCTTCAAAATTGGCAGCTTCAACTGTTGTAGCACCTACAAACAATTGGCTTCATTCAGTTTTTAGTCAACTCGATGTTTATTTGAATCAAAAATTAGTTTCACCTCCAAACAATACATATGCTTATCGAGCATACATTGAAACTCTTTTGAATTATTCACCTGACGCTAAACAATCTCATTTGACTTGTAGCCTTTGGTATGAAGATACTGCTGGTAAAATGGATTCAACCGATGAAAAAAATTCAGGTTTTATTACAAGACAAAAATTAGTTTCAGAAAGTAAGGAAGTTGAAATGATAGGACATCTCCATGGTGACATATTCAATCAATCAAAGTTTTTAATTAATGGTGTTGAGATGAATATTAAATTGGTTAGGTCACGTGAATCATTTAACCTCATGGCTCCAACAGATGACGTTAAATACAAAATAAACATTACAGATGCAACTCTCCTTGTTCGAAGGACAAAAATTAACCCTTCCGTCTTACTTGCTCACCAAAAAGTTTTAGCCACCACAACTGCAAAATATCCAATAACTCGAGCCGAAGTAAAAGTTCTAACGATACCGTCAGGGGTTCAGGGCAAGACATTAGACAATATATTTTTGGGCCAAGTACCTAAGAGATGTATAGTTGGATTTGTAAATAATTCAGCATTTAATGGTTGTTTGTCTAAAAATCCGTTCAATTTTGAGAACTATAAAATGAATTCCTTTTGTTTATATATTGACGGTCAGCAAATTCCTTCAAAAGCTTTACAACCATCTTTCGATAATAATATTTTTACTGCAACCTATCATACATTATTCTCAGGAACAGGAATACATTTTCTTAACGAAGGGAATGGTATATCTCACGATATGTATTCGAAAGGTTATTGTTTGTTAGCATTTGATCTCACTCCTGATTTATCAGCCAATTCTTCTGGTCATTGGAATCTTATTAGACATGGTAGTGTTAGATTAGAAGTTCGCTTTGAATCTGCTCTTACTCAAACGATAAATTGCGTTGTCTATGCGGAATTTGATAATGTTATTGAAATAGATAAAAATCGTAATGTAAACGTTGACTATAGTAGCTAAGAAATAAACATTGTATTATCTTTCTAAGTATTATTAAGTTCTTAATCTGTAATATGTTTTAAATGTACAAATAAATGATTACTGTAAAGTTGTGCTTTCATTTTTATTAAAAACCCCAGTCAATTGCATGTTAAATAAGAATGTCTTACCTTATTTATTTCACTTGCGTGTGAATTGTATGATAGAGTGAATGAATAAGTCTTTTTTTAACGGATTATGGATACTTTACAACTAAAATCATACTTAAAAAAGATTCATCCAAGTCTAAAAAATAGCGTATATGCCGCGAATCAATTGCCAATGCATATAACGACTCCTACATATCTTATAAGCAATTTGGACCCGGACTCAAAACCAGGATCTCACTGGGTAGCTATTCACATAGACAAACATGGCATCGGTGAATATTTTGATACATATGGTCGCTTCCCTACGGGAATGCACAAAATGTTTTTGAATAGAAATGCAAGGAAATGGCGTTATAATACTATCAGGCTACAAAATGAATGGACTTCTGTGTGTGGGGAGTACTGTTTAATGTACTTGTTATACAAGTTTCATAACAAATCATTGTCAGAGTTTCAGACTGAATTTGGTAGTGACACACTTAAAAATGATATGTTTTTGAATAAAATGTTTGAATCTTGTTTTATGAACTGTGGTATGTAATACGAAATAAATAATTTGTTCGAAAGTAAACCAGTTTTATTTTAACCTTAGCTTTAATTATATTGTTAAAAAAAGACTTTGGAATGTTGTTTACGAGGATTGCGACACAGCAAAATGTTATTAGCAGGAATGAATTGTCAATATTCATTAGATACCGAGGGGGTAACTTTATATGAATAGTGATTCACAATGCACGAAAACATACTACTATGGGAGTTATTATTATTACATGTTTTAATTACTTAAATTAAAGAAATGAAATGAAAAACTGATCAAGTTTTATTTACTTATTTAAAATCTTGTAAGAAATTAAGGTGACGTAAGCGATAAGCCCAGGTAGTCATTACGAACAATAGGACACTGAGGCGAGCATAACAATGCAATAAGTAGCGATTGTAATTATGAAGGAACAATGGAGCGTGGCGATAGTAGATAATGAGGGTTAAACACAAAAGCTAACTTTGAAAGTAGTGCAAATACGCAGAAACGGACCGCATATATCGATCGGGCACGGTCCAAAACCCCTATTTTGACACCAAACTCTTTTTTTTTTTTTTTTAGGCGATGTCGCTGCTCGAACCGACAAAAAGTGATCGAGAAAGTTTGCGAACCACGAGCGGGGGGAGGGGTGGACCTAGAAATCGTGATCCAGAATCCGCGAAAACACACTACTGACTTTTTTATTCCATGACGTCAAAAAGGTCAGCACAGCCAGGTTCCTGGCCATAGACCGTGACGGGCCACAGCCCACACCACTATATGGGTATATTTACATTACCGGAATGTTCAGACGTGAAACAAAAAACGCACGTTAAAATAGGGAAACACAAAGGAAGGTTCTATTAGTTTATAACATACGCATCGGCTTAGTCTCGAGATTTTCTTATATTTTAGCTAAATACAAAAATTTTGAATACATTTATATAAAGCTTAAAATAATTATTGTATTAGAAAGAACACGCATTGTCAAATTCATTATGATGTAGGTACACGAAAGCTTTCGACTAGCATGAAAAAATTGCAAGAAATTTTATGTGTGTGTGCAATAGCACACCGTATAACAGTAGATTTGCAAAGGAAAAACATAGAAAACTTTTTCATAATATTTTAATATAATATGTACAAAATTAATTTTTTTAAATTAATTTAAATTAAAAATTTATTTTTATAGCATTCGAGCAAGCATTTCAAATACTTTTACAACAAATAAAATAATGCATGTTAGAAATGACAATCGTAAAGTATTTAAAGAGACACGTTGCGACCAAACGCGTTGAACTCTAATCGTCTGAAGTGCCATAAGAGCTATTTTGGGCCCGGACTATTTATTTTATGAGTCTTATTTTAT
This sequence comes from Cyaniris semiargus, assembly GCA_905187585.1. NCBI lineage: Eukaryota > Metazoa > Arthropoda > Insecta > Lepidoptera > Lycaenidae > Cyaniris > Cyaniris semiargus. The sequence goes on along the minus strand of LR994554.1, from coordinate 4,413,686 downwards.
GTCGATGTTAAGTCTATATTAAGACTACGTTATAAATAAAATTAATTATTTTCATTCTGCTAAAAAATGTTTGCATAAATACGGAGGGGAATTTAAAATTACATACATAAAAATAACTTGTAAGCTATCTTGTTAATACAAAACTATTATTATCATTTGGAAACACTGGTACCCAGCTTTTATGGCTGGCTAACATAACATTATTCCAATCCAGTGATCCAATCCAGCGCTTGATTGCTACGGGAATAATGTAATTAATGGTCACTGGAATTCCAGTGCCCGTTTACAATACTGGATTGGAATAATAAAAACCGGTCATATAGTTTCGTTGGCAGAAGTTTATCTATTCAAAAAGACGCTTAGGAAAAGATTATACCTCCGTTAAAACATCAGAAACCTGGCATGAGAGAATGATACTTTAAAGAAATGAAGAATATCGTTGTAGCACAGTATATATCTACTATACCTATAATGCTCTCAGAACTATTATGTCGATATAATTATAGACTAATAATTATAGTCTAAAACATTTGATAATGTCATTGAAGTAAATGTTATTATAATAATTATTAATGTTAATTTCATAAAACGGGTAAGTACTTAGTTTCTTTATTATTAAGGTGACATTGTAAAATTGATTTTTTAAAAAATAAACGTAATTGCTTTGGTGTTAACTGCTAAAATTAAAAGTTACCCTATTGAGTCAGTTATAGGTAGGTTGTTATTATTATTTAAGGCGACGCCTTGATAATTTGGCTGTAGCGATATCGATTTTTCTCAGCAATGACTAAAGCTAAGAAATTAAAGTTCATTGTCAGTATTCATCTTGTCTTTGTCTTTGAATTACCCATAGCATAACACGATTGGTCAACTTTTATAACACTGAATAATCAACCAAAAAGACCTCTGTAAAAAAAGGGATTCTAATTTTGCCAACAGAGGAGAGTGATTTAAACTTCCAAAATTTGTACATAGATTGGTTCAAGCATACACTTTAATTTGCATATAGCTTATAATATGAAATATATTTATGGTTTTTAAATTACGCCCTTTCCATTTCTTGCTGTTCCATTGCTTGTTTTCTATGAGAGGCCGGGTCGGCCTCTCATAGAAAACAAGCAATCTACAACATATCCAACACGGTTTTTTACTTTAACGCGGCGTCACCTTAATTAGACATCCTGCATAAAGTGCTCGGCAACCGATGTATTTTACAAACCGTTGTGTTTGTTTTACAGTAAAACAAAGATTGTTAGCCACGGGATGGCTTGTGGATATATTATTATTATTAATAATATGTGTTCTGTAAAACATTAAAATTATGTGTACTTAGGCATTTGTAGGAATTCTTAGTAGTGTTTTCAACATTAGGTTTTTAAGACATTACCTATTTTAATGAATTTAAAATGTAATAATATACTTACTGAAACTTAGCGATCACTCTCCATAAATAATTATATTTCAATTGTACTCGATTATCTTCCTAGTCGTACAATACACAGATGATACTGATTTTATAAATATGTCAGTAGCGTTATTTAATATATTTTATAGCTTTTATGTACTTACGGAACTGTTCACGCGTGAATCCGAATCGTACTTGGCTGTTTCGAAAAAAATATAATTTAATTTATCTATTAACTTTAATTTCAATTGCATTTTTATCATCTTTTATTTCAAAACAAGGAAAACTTTATTACTTCTAAGATCATCTACATAATTTTTTTTAAAGCAGCCATTTTTAAAAGTTCAGACTTGCGAATAATAAAAACTAAGGAATCGTAACTTCTATACTATTACCGTTTTAAATTTGGTTCCTTTCGATCTGTCATGTAATGTCAGCCTAGTACCGCTCAAGGCCACCTAAATATTGCAAATGTATTGAAATGTGTACCTAAGGTACACTTTTTTGACAAGTATTGTGGAGCATGTTTTTTGACGTAGTTACTTTTCCTTAGTTTTTATTATTCGTAGGTTCCGACAGTATTTTTTATGTAACCATATTATTCATACGTCTTAAAATTTGACATGAAATATATTTAATTGACATTAAATATATTTCATTTAGCAATTTACTTATATTTTTTTTTACTTCATACTTCATAGTCCAGGCGTTGACTGGAAATATGGTTTTATAAAAAAATAAGAAAGTGAAAATATTTTTTAAAAACCTTTATTTTTCTAGCAAACATATAATAAATAAATACGTTAATCATGATTGTATAAACAAACGTATTACTCGTAACAAACCCAAAGTAAGCACTATTGCTATACCTACCTATGCGAATTCACGTATTTGGAATATTCATGACAATTATTATGGACTTTTCTATCATTTTATGTATACGTTATATACACATGATTTGTAGTATAAAATATGTCTATTTTACTATGCGTTGTCCGATTACCTTTTAAATTAGGCGCCTAATATTTTTTGTGTCATTTCTGTGATATTTAAAATTAAAAAAAAAGAAAACGTCACAGTTCTTAAGAAAATTCAATATAGTTTTGCATCATCAAAAATTTTGTTGGTAAGCGGACAACGAATTAAAAATAGACACATTGTACAGTTACGTCTTGGTAATATCAATTTAATTTTACAAAAAATAAATTAAATAATTTTTCATAGAAGCCTCTATACATTTAAAGGCATTAAACACATTATATATACAATTCTACATACTAATATAGCTATAGGAATCATTACCGTAATTTTAATTTTTGCAAATTAAACCAACGCATGCACATTTTTGTACTAAATGTTACAGTCTTACGTACATATTGGTCAATATATTTTGCGAATAGTTTGTAACTACAAAAACTGAATACAATATAAGCTCATTTTATTTTGTAAATTTTTTGCTTCTTTTTTGAATCTAAATCATGAAAATTGAAATAGTTTCCGTCTGCGTAATCACCTAAATAAGCTACTCAAGTGTGAAAAAGATAGTAATTAAAAAATAATATTTTTTTAAAATGTTATGGGTTGAGCTTAACGACTCCAGAAGCTTATCTAGAAGACGCTGAACTTTAACATTTACCTGCAAAATTAACCGTACTATTTACAATTTTTGGTACACATTCAGGTAAATTAAAATTATTAAACTACATTATAATATCTTCTTACAAAGCAAAAATGGTTGAGCTTTGGTTTGAGAATTTGCGAAAACACAACATCGAGTGTAAGGCAAAACTATAGTCCATCTTTGGCTACATAAATTAATAAACTATCCTCGCTATATTATTTACGTTAAATGTTTACAACTACACATTGTAGTGCCACACAAAGGAATGACTAGGAGCGTTTCTATAGAATTTATATTCAGGCGTGCTGGGCGAGGCCGAGGTGGATAAAGAAAGCCACGCGGTCCGGGCTCCTCTCGCCGCATTTGTTGCACATGAAGGGATCGTTGTAGCCGTGGAAACCCATGTGGATGGTGTGCATCGTCAGATCGCCGAAAGTGATATCACAGTACTGGCACTTATGTTTGCTGCTCTGCTCGGACCCCGAAACCTCGGTCGACTTTTCGGACTCGCAGTCAGATGCGTCGTTCTCCATTCTAGCGTCCTGGTGCTGTAGCCTCAGGGCGACGGGCTGCAGCTTAAACGCTGGACCCTTTCTTCTGTTCTTCAGGGATGTGGTCGGCGTAACGGGCTGCTGCCGTTCCGCTTGAGAAGGTGAGGACGCCGGCTCGGTGGTCTTCATCGTGCTGGTTAAGTCGAGGGCATCGTGGCCCTGCACGGGGGTGACGCTGCGCTGGGTCGGGGTTTGAGGCGCGGTCATCGGAGACTTGGTCAGGGGAGGAGTGACGCTCGCGTCTATGGGCCTCTCGCTCGATAACCGCTTCTGCATTATCGTCTGAGGTGATGCATCCTGCTTCTCTGATGTGCTCTCGTTTTGGTTGGGGGACAACCTGGCGTCGTATTTGTTACCAGGTGGGAACATGAACGAGTGTTGAAGGAAAGGTGGTATGTAGGGAAGATTGACGGGGAAGTGGTGGCCGAATATGGGGTGGCCGGAAGCTGGCGGCGGCGGGATCTTATTGTTGATCGGCGGCTGCTCGAACATCTTCGTCATCGGCTTCTGTTTTGGTCCCCGACGAGTTCCGTACACGTCGATAATAGGCAGAGGATTGGGGGTGCCGTCCATGTTTAGGACCATGGCTGGATTGTGTTTGTATTTGCGCAAATGTAGCTTGAGGGAGTGGCAGTACTTTGTGGCATAGTTGCAGTCGGCACATCGGTACTGGTAGATATTTGAGTGCGATTTGAGGTGCGAGTTCAGCATGGACTTGTTGACGCAGGAGTATGAGCACTGCGAGCACTGGAACGGCTTCGATCCCAGATGGTTCCTCATATGATACTCCAGATGATGCTTGTATTCGGTCACAAAGGGACATTTTTGGCAGCACAGCATCTTCTCAGGCTTTATGTGCTCTTTGCTATGTTCCCAGAAGGACAGTTTGGTGACAGCGACGAACTCGCACTGCTTGCATTTGAAAGTTTTCACTTTTCCATGGGAATTGACAGCTGGAACCCTGAGACCGGGTTCCTCGTCGAAGTCGTCTTCGGGTCCCGATCCGTCGTGACCGTCCTCGCTGTCCATTTTGTTTTGATCCATGCCTTCGAAGCCGGAATCATGGTAGCGGCCGAAATGTCTTCTATCATTTTCCGCATCCGGAGATGAGGTTCTGGGTGATTTAGGTGGAGTGGCGTCGGCGTGCTGTAGGGGTGTCGAAACGTGAGGAGGCATGAGAGATTTGGGTGTGTGTGCCTCGTAATCACCACGTTGATCGCAATCATCATTGGATCGGTTCTCGAAACCCGGCGGGGTGAGCAGATTGAAAGGTATTCCGCTGTAATTTTCTAGATGCACACCCAAATTCATTTTGGCGTGTAACGATAAGTTATCATAGTAAGGCAGAGGTTCCCCGTTGCTAGGCGGCGATCTTTCATTGGATTCCTTGCTCGATGAGGGCGATGTGCTCTGAAAGTCCTCCGAAAAGAATCCGCTGCTCTGCTCCTTCGAATAGTTTTCATCGTCCATCGGTTCCGATTTCTAAAAGAAAACAAAAACTTCAGAGAACTGCGCAAAGTCGGTGTTTGTTTATCGATAAACACGTTCTATCGACAAGTATTTTACAAATCGAGCTTTGTCGGTCGGCATCTTTCATTTACCTAATGGTCGCGTAATGACTTATTTTAATGATTTATTGTGTGTGGGAATCGCAGACACAAAATATTTTCAATTGTTATGCGGCAGCCGGGTGCTGCTTGGGGTTTGATGGGTTAAACACCGGTTAGCGCTATTTAAAAGAAGTAACTAAGCTCGCACATATTTTGATAAAAATAAAGTATATGTATCTATAAACTAAGTCATAACTAAAGTCTATAATACTAATACTATAGACAATACTTACAATGACCGATGACGGTGGCAGCAGGGAGCCCCATGACGCGCCGTGCGTGTGGGTGGTGGGCAGCATCCCGGTGGGGGAAGCGTAGCTCAACATACCTACGGAAATAACGTTCATCATCATTAGAAACCATACATTTTGACGGCCTCTGTGGCTCAATTGGTTGAGTGTGTGGCAGCTCAAGCCGGGGGTCGCGGGTTCGAATCCCGCCGACGGAACAAAAAGTTTTCAATGTTCCCGGGTCTGGATGTGTATTAAATATGTGTATGATATAATAAAAATCCTAAATATATGTATAATATAAAAGTATTAAATATATTTCCGTTGTCTGGTACCTGTAACACAAGTCCTTCAGGTACTTAGCACGGGGCCAGACTGACGTGGTGTGAAGCGTCCATAGATATTATTATTATTATTATTTATTATACATTTACATTCCACAGTTAATAAAACAATAGTTTTTCTTTTTAAATTCATCATTATCAAAACTAAAGGCTTGATGCCAACATCCTAAATTGCTTGATTTAAAATTGCTCAGGGCATTATATAAAATATTTTTTTTATTTATAAAATTATATTTAAAAACTCAAAGTGAGTAGCCAAAGTTATAGGTTAGCAAGAACAAGACGTATATGAAGAATAAGTACAAAAACATTGAGGAATGTAATCTAAAATCTAGAATGTTCTTCAAAACTTTAAATTGCAAAAACTGCTAATGTTAATGTCCCCAATTATTTTATAATCTCGCGTATAAAAAACACACTTAGCAAGAATTACAATGCATCTGTAAAAAATTTACTTCATTTCGACCGTTCTTAATTGAGGTTAAAATAAGATACCTAATATTGTAATTGCACCACGCTTAATTATTTGATGCATTACGATTCTTGGTAAAATTTTGCTTGTCTAATGTATTGTAATGTCTCGTGATTAATTATCATTACATAATGAATCACATCAAATCAAAAGCACCGATTAATTGCAATATAATAAGCAGGTGAAGTAATATCTTTTAAAACTACCGAAATATTAATGGCAGCTAATAACTTATAATATTCAAATTCATATCTTCGCGTTATTACGTTTATATGATAATGTCTACGATAATATTATGAATATTTTTATCGTGGACAATTTGATTATAAATTTAATTAAAAGACCTCGTAATTTATTTAAAATTATGAAATGTGAATAAATATTCTGTAAAAGTTAGCAATTTATTATTTTTGGACGTGAGCTAATGTAAAATAAAATATTGAAGGAAAAAGAATATTAAAAAGTATTTACCTTCCCCCTTATATTAGCCGGTATCGATATAAACTTAAAACACTTAAAATGTCGATAATGAATCCTTATCATTAACGCTTTCCACTTTTTAACACACACAACAGGAACTGTGTAAGACAAGCCTCCGCCGCGGTGTCTGAACGCGCAGTGACGACGTCCGTATCTCACGGGGGACTGAAAAAAACTGTCAATTTTTATGCTCCAACATCGATAAGTATATTCCACTTTTGAACGCGACGAGTGTTCTAGAGCGAGCGAGACGGAGCAGGGGGGCACTATGTGCGTCTCGCTCCCACCCCGCAGCCTATTTCGCGTCGAGCCAATACGCTTCGACCTGGTGTGGGAGGGGATCAAATTATTAAGTTATTGTTTATGCCTTATTAATAATAAAAAATAAGTTCGGGCGCCGTTACTGTTATAAGCCCGTAGGTTCGGTTATTATTCCCCAATAAATGGGAGCGCAGGCAAATGACATTGTTTTTCTTTTGTTATTCGACTATTAACATTATAATGTGGGCTTTATTATGCACACTGTTTATGCCACATGCGATTAATGTAGATGAGGGAGAAAGAATATTATAACCCTTCATGAAATGTGAAAGTTAATATTTTTGGTACAATAGTATTTGCAAGACATATTTATGAAATTATACATTTGGCGCTCGGTCTATAAATTTCAAAGGTTATTATGAAAAAGTATGGTTACTTTAAATGTTTTTGGTAAATATTTTGAGTGTTATATAAACACAGAGTACGAGTAGAAATACTTTAAAATAGTAGCTAAACTTTTTTTAAAAAAAATTTAAAATATTTTCTTAGCAATTAGCATTTTTTTATAAACTAATTTCTTTATAAAAAATCCTAAACACTAATAAGAATTTTGGACGGTAAAGGTTTATGAAATAAACGTATCAAGGCAAAAATACCACATTTTCTAATTTATTTTCAACTCTTATTATGTGTTTTATGTGTTTACAGATACACACCCCAACACAAAACATAGCTAAGCTTTCCAAAGCTTATATTCAGTTTAAAAATATCTCGTACATAGTCCTTGTGTAAGCCTCCCCTACGTTTTAGCGGTGTTTTAAGAGGAGTATAAAAAAGGCATAAAAACGACGGGCGGGCCCCGGGGCGGGAGCTTTTTACGGCTGAGGCGGCCAATCGCGAGCTTCTATAAAAAGCTCTATGCGCAACGATTTTTTATTATTATTTTTATCCCGTGTATCTTTTCACTGAGGGTTTAAAGTAAGTAAATGTAATTCATAGTTACATTGTAACCCTCAATCTAGTAAGTGAACGAAAATATGGGATGAATATTTCGTTTAAATTTTGATTTAAATGTTTAAAAAAAAATTAACGCTGAGTTAGTATCTAATACTTAAATTGGTAGCACTATAGTTCATAAATTATAATTTAAATTAATGTAAATAATAAAAGATTTTCAATGATTTTTTTATATTAATTTGTGTAAATGCTCATGATTCATAACGTTTTTCTGTTTTTCCGTATTATGTGCGAAAAAGATAAATATTCAAAAAGTAATTATTTTAAAATAATAACATAGGGATTTAATTAAATTTTTGTTTTCTGTTTTCAGATTTTTTGGAGAATAAAAAACTAAAGGCATTGAAGAGTTTTAAAAATTGGTGATAAAATGCTATCGAACATAATACTTACATATTAAAGTTTTCACTATTGTTAAAACTTTGCCTAGTAATGATACTGTTGAGCTGTCGTTTTCAAGGCTCAGAATTTATTTTTAAGAAGATTTATATAAAAAATAAGCAGTTTCGGTAATATGTATATTCAAAAGTTTTTTCTAAATTCTGTTTATCAACATACCTGATACCCTTTATGCTCTCATTTAACGTAATCTATGCTCTTGATAATTATCTACTGCGTGCTTATATTTATCAAAATTGGCTTAGTAGTTTTGAAGTTTATTAGATGCAAACATACAAAGAAGAGCTACGTTTATTTTCTCTCATAAAAAGGTCAGTTCAAATCACGAGACAAGTCATGTAACTTTGAATGAAATCAATAGACATGGTAGGAAACTATGTTGAGGCAAAAAATAATTTTAGGACTAAATTTGAATTGACATAACATTTTTTTTGGGGTGAAATTGGTGCAAAAATAGCTTTTTTTTTAATGAAATAAAGGGGGCAAACGAGCAAACGGGTCACCTGATGGAAAGCAACTTCCGTCGCCCATGGACACTCGCAGCATCAGAAGAGCTGCAAGTGCGTTGCCGGCTTTTAAGAGGGAATAGGGTAATAAGGGGGGGAGGGATGGGAAGAGAAGGGAATAGGGGAGGGTAGGGAAGGGAATAGGGTAGGGGATTGGGCCTCCGGTAAACTCCCTCACTCGGCGAAACACAGGGCAAGCGCTGTTTCACGCCGGTTTTCTGTGAGAACGTGGTATTTCTCCGGTCGAGCCGGCCCATTCGTGACGAAGCATGGCTCTCCAACGTATATATGTGATGCATAATTGCTCAAATGACAATAGAATTAGGTAAAGTACCCAAGTTCAGGTAGAGTTCAGGTTTGATTGAATCATGTTTCTTTGTTTTCATAGGTTAATGTTTATTAAAAAGCTAAAATTATGAAAATAGACCTTCCATCTACGAATAATAAAAACTAAGGAAACGTAACTCCCATACTTCAACCGTTTTGAATTTGGCAATTTAGCAATAATATGACAATAGCTACGAAACACTAACACTCAAATTGACGAAATAAAGCCGTTGACAATAATTGTCACTTCTATAAATACACAAAATTGTGTACCGTATACGGTATACATGCATAAAGTATTCATGAATTCGGGTCTCATTTTGTAGACATAGATAATACAGTATATATGCTGAGATTTGTAGACTTGCGGAACAAATTTTTGACACAGTTACTCTGCCTTAGTTTTTATTATTCGTAGCCTTCCATTAATATTTTATAAGATGCAAATTTGTAATTATTTAGTCGCTCCTAGATTTAACGCTTATATTTTTAACAATAAACTTTAAACTTTATTTTAGTGGCGATATTCTATCGTCAACACTAATTAGTTAGTCTATTATTTTACTGGGTTATGAATTTTCCGCATATTTTTTACATATTTTATCTACAGGACATAATATTATTATAATGCTCATGGCTAAACCGATTTGGATAAAATTTGGAATGGAGATATTCTGAGGCCCGCCAATGGATCAGTTTTTATTGCGATTTTATTTAAATTGTTGAGTTGCGCGCAACATCTAGTTTTAATTACTCCACAATATATTTAAGAAAAGACATAGAAGGAACATTTCCAACTCACAAAAAAGCATCCAATTTTGTTACACTCGTTCTACTTTTAACCGATTGTGTAGACTTGAAAGTCGGATAGAAATAACTGAACGTTTAGTAAATAGTGGTATAGCGAGCTGCGAAAATTAAGTGGTCGCTGTTAAGCAATTGTGTACTAACCCACATTTTTTTTGTTGAGTTGAGAATGCAGTCTTGTTCTAAATGATCTAAATAACATGCATTCATAACTCAATACGTTTTTTTTTCTGTGGGATGATACACAAAATAAATGCTATTAATGCTTAACAGCGTCCAAGTAGGACCCGTATAAAACGTTTAAGATCGGAAATGAAGTACCTAGCTATATAGAGACTAAAACGAAGTTTTAATCATAAAGAAAGGTGTTTGTATATTATAGGCTCGTATAAGATATTTTAGAGGCTACAGACCAAGTCTTTCTAATGTTTGTAATATGTACATATTACATATGTATTAAGTACTAAAAATAACTGAACGTTACTTTAGTAAACGCTGGCATAGCAGGATTAAGGGTGGGTTGCACCAACTTACTTTAACTATAACTGTAACTTTAACTATAACTACATTGCAAAATGTCAAATCTTTGGTTATGGACGCCATATTTAACCATAACTATAACCGCTCAAACTTATATCGAATTTTTTTCGTGAAAATTTACAATGGATTACAGTGTTGTTATAACAAATATTTTTCCTGTCGATTTTTACGGATAATTCATTTTTTATACTGTAACTGTAGCTTTAACAAAAAAATAAACGCAACAGACATCTGTCAAATTCCGTGGTCAAAGACAAGGTTAAAGTTAAGTTAGCCTTAACTATAACCATAACTTTGACCATAACTATAACTATAGGTAATCACGCCTCTGGTGCAACCCACTCTAAGTGGGGCCTAAATCAAAACGTTTTCCAGTTTCCCAGCCCAAACCAAGTTTTTACCTTTATGATATCCGCTTCCAAACTCCAAAGTAATACCAATTTAATAAAATTCAAGCATACATTCAGCATCTCCCTAGTATTTACAAATTACTTTTATTTGAAACACTCGCCATAAGATCGACAATATCATAAACTACATATTCCACGTTTTAATTTTTTTAGGTCAATTTTGAACAAAGATAAGTAAAAAAATAGGGTTTTGGTGCGATCTCGGCAACGCGGCAAATGTATGGTCAAGGTCGTTTGTTCGGGGGACGGCCTTAAGTTTTAAGTTTACTAATCGTAAAATATGTTGCCAACTTGTTTCGAAGCATCGTCTGCGCCATTCTACGTTACCGAAAATACAAAATACCTACCTATAGCACACAAAAAATTCACGTAAAACGTTCCACGGAACAAAAAATGGCCATGATCTTCTAGTTATTGTTGTCAAATAAGAAATGAGTTACGTAAGTGAGTATTGTTTTGGTGATGTAAAAAACGACCCCGCAATGTCTGTAATAAGCTGTTTTTTAACTGTTTACTGTAAAATAGCTAGCGTTTTTGCGACCACTAATTACAAGTAATAATGCAGGAAATTTTTTTATAGCCCAGGAAAATTAAACTTTTGACCTAGGAATAATTCGCATAGATCTGAAAATTTGTAGAGACGTTAAATACACCATTATAAATAACCCCGCAAAAGTCCCCGGCAATCCTCCTTGTGCTAAAAATTTATTCAAGGTCAAAGTACGAAAATGAGGTTTTTTCCGGTTTTTTTTCAAACGGTACATTCTATCATAAAAATAGGTGAGACCAGATTGTAGATTATGGAATTCTAGAACAAATATCATATTTTTCATCCGACTTACTATTCCTTATAAATAGCGGGCTTAAATTTGGAAAAATCGTATCTATCTATACTTAATATTATAATTCAGAAGAGTTTGTTAGTTTGTTTGTTTGAACGCGCTAATCTCAGGAACTACTGGTCCGATTTGAAAAATTCTTTCAGTGTTAGATAGCCCATTTATCGAGGAAGGCTTAAGGCTATATTTTATTACGCTAAGACTAATAGGAGCAAAGAAATAGAGGAAAATGTGGAAAAAACGGGGGAAATGATTTAAAAGGGCTTATTTGAACGCGCTAATGTCAGGAACTACTGGTCCGATTTAAAAAAATCTTTCAGTGTTAGATAGTCCATTTATCAAGAAAGGCTATAGGCTATATTTTATCACGATAAGACTAATAGGAATGAAGAAATAGAGGAAAATGTGGAAAAAACGGGGGAAATTATTTGAAAGGGCTTATCTCACGAACTACTGGAGCAATTTTTATGTTATTTGGCACAGATAAGAAGTAGACACGTAAAGGATCATAGGCTATTTTTTATGGACTAATTTGTCTGTAAAATATCAAATTTACGTCGTACGCGGGCGTAGCCGCGCGGAACGTCTAGTATTATATACACTTATATTATAAAGCTGAAGAATAAAATTATTTTTATGTTGGATATTCTTATTTATCGGGGAAGGCTTTAGGCCAGTGTTTTTCAACCTTTTTCATGACGCGACCCCCCTAGCATAAAAAAATATTTCGCGACCCCCACAAGCTTTGCTTTTTTTCATGAATGCATGTATGTTAATGAATCTATACTAATATTATAAAGCGGAAGAGTTTGTTAGTTTGTTTGTTTGTTTGAACGCGCTAATCTCAGGAACTACTGGTCCGATTTGAAAAATTCTTTCAGTGTTAGATAGTCCATTTATCGAGAAAGGCTACAGGCTATATTTTATCACGCTAAGACTAATAGGAGCGAAGAAAATGAATAGAAGAAAATGTGGAAAAAACGGAGGAAATTATTTGAAAGGGCTTATTTAAACGCGCTAATCTCAGGAACTACTGGTCCGATTTGAAAAATTCTTTCAGTGTTAGATAGCCCATTTATCGAGGAAGGCTATAGGCTATATTTTATTACGCTAAGACTAATAGGAGCGAAGAAATAGAAGAAAATGTGGAAAAAAACGGGGGAAATTATTTGAAAGGGCTTATCTCACGAACTACTAGAGCAATTTTTCTGTTATTTGGGTCAGATAAGAAGTAGACCACATGAAGAATCATAGGCTATTTTTTGTAGACTGATTTGTTTGTGAAATATCTAATTTACGCGGGCGAAGCCGCGCGGAACGTCTAGTAAATTATACGTTTGTTAAAATTCTCCTACTTTATAGTTTTTTTACTGAAATAGTTCTATGGACCTCTGGCGACCCCCTTGCAGTTGCTCCCCACAGGTTGAAAATCCCTGCTTTAGGCTTATTATAACATCACGCTGCGACCAATAGGAGCGAAGAAACAAAGGAAAATGTGGAAAAAACGGTGAAAATTATTTGAAAGGGCTTATCTCACAAACTGCTAAAGCAATTTTTATGTTTTTGGCACAGATATAGAGTAGACCACGTGAAGGGACATAAGTAATTTTTTTTGGTAAAATGTACGGTTTCTGTGAAATTTAATAGCTTTATTAATTATTTTTAATATCTTTACCGCGAAAGTCCCCGAATGCCACACGTATTTTTTAAATAAAATAGTTCTCTCGACCTCTGGCGTCTGACCCACAGGTTGATAAATAATGCTATATTTTAATGCGACATTGCCTAATGCAGCGATAAATAATAAATGCAGGGACGATAATCTTTGTTCGATCCAGTTCGTTTCCTATTCAACCTAGAAACGGTATTCTCATGCAACGTCAAACCAAAGACATTGATATTTCATTACCATACCTAATTGGTTGTTTTAAAAAATATCAAGATCTTAACCTTAAAAAAATTAAAGTAAATGTGAATCACTAGAGCGCTCCAACCATACATTTCCAAACAGTTCTAAACAGTTCCAAAAACTAAAGCAAAAGTACTATGTATTAGATAAAACTTATTGGACACGTTGAGAGTGAAATTTCAAGGTACCGTATCACGTACCTTGAAATTTCACGACAAAGGCGTCATTTTGTAAACGATTAACGATTCTTTTCTGCAACGTGTTCTCTCATTATAGACCAGGAACTTTCCGAACTCTTCTTTGTAGGTAAGGTAAAAAACCATCGCCTGTCCAATAATCGATGGGTGTCGGAATGGGCATTTTCCGGTCAGCGCACAAGCACAGTGCGCAGTCCGTCCATCCGTCCGTCCGGTCGCGAGGGCCGAGAGCCCTTATCGCGCCCAGTAAAAAGTAATGCCCGGCCTTTATGGCAGTTGCGAGACACGCGTATTATTGCGGAGGGCGGAGGAAAGGTTCGGGGTATACTGAGCTGAATTTTGTTTTTTTTTTTATAAAATAAGGGGGCAAACGAGCAAACGGGTCACCTGCAACTACCGTCACCCATGGAGACTCGCAACAGCATCAGAAGAGCTGCAGGTACGTTACCGTTGAATGGCGGAATAATCTTTCAATTTATATGAAGCTTATATTTCGACTCTGAAAAAAAGACGACCTAGATTGTTTTAAGTCTCCGAACATTACTCATACAGTGGATTACAGTTGTGCATGAATTTTATTGCAGAAGATTTCCTAATTAAGCCGTGGTAAAAAAATTACCATTGTCTACAAGGCAAATCGATTTTTTTATGAAAAAATGATTTTCTGAAATTGAGGACGGAAGGAAATTCTTCCCATTCTTCTGGGATAAAGTTGTCTTGTTTCTCCATCTAATAAAACATTTTTTGATCGTTTTAAAGAAAAATTAAAATTATGAAAACGGCACACTTTTTAATACCTACTGTTATAATAAAAGTTTATGAAAAATAAGGAAAGAAGATTAAGGGCTGCATGGAAGGAAAGATTTTTGTTTTTTTACAAAAAACCTAAACGAATTTTGAAGAATTTTGGCATGATTACGGCTTACAACTAACGAATTTTAACATGATTTTAGGAAAACCCGGTGTGCCCGCTCCACTTCATACAATTTCCCCTCGCATAAAAAATGATTGTACCTTCAAATCTATCCCGCGTGGGGGTCCCCCCTTCCCCCACCACCCATCCCTACCGCCCACTGTATATGAATGAGCTGAGATCTAATGTGGGAGTAGAATGACTTTTCGGTTCGCTAGGAGGTGGAGTTTTCAAACGTCCATCTTAGATTTTCTTGGTCTTTTCCCTTTATGGACTTATAATTAAATTTTCTTTGATACATATAATAATGCATATTATGGTAAGTATAATGTGAGTTTGATATCATTTTAAGAACCTAGGTGACCTAGCTCGGTGTTTAAAGAAACGAACGAAACTAAATTAGGTACTTGAAAATCTAGCTAAAAGTAAAGCTAGCTAGAATGTGTCGCTCTCATAGTAAATTACATGGAATTTCTTGCCGATGTTTTTTAAAAATCGATTATGTACACATAATTGTCTTTTTTTAATTTGAAATAATATGTAATAAATAACTTAAATAATAATTTGACGATGATAAAATTTTGCATTCTAAGCAAATAAACGATCTATCTATCTATCTATCTAGAACAAATAAGAATATGTTTGTCGATGTAAACTTTACTGACTATATTTTTCTCGTATTTATGTTATGGTGTCTTACATTTATTGCCTTAACACAATTATTAACGTCTTTTTGCCGTGTTTTTAATTACGTAACAACGTTAATATATTTTATTTATATTTATTATGTATCTAACATTTTATGTTCATAATTTTTTGCGTGTGTATAAATAGCATCGGCGTTAAATTTTTTCATTGTTATTAACTTGGATATTTCTGATTTAGTTTTACGATCGTGAGCCAATTAAATAACCTGTTTTACGCTTTCGGATTAAGGCCATCCTCAAGCAAACGATCTTGACCATACATTTTTGTCCTATCCTATTTTTTTACATATCTTAGTTGAAAATTGATTTAAAAAAAATTAAAACGGGGAATATGTAGTTAATGAAATTGTCTGTGTATCTATTGTCGTGTGTTTCAAATAACATAGTATAATAAAATAGTTGCATAAATAGCAACTTGGAAGACCCTGGGGGAGGCCTTTGCCCAGCAGTGGGATACTATAGGGTAATAAAAAAAAAATAAGACCTACTTATTTGTATTTTACCGGATGTTGCCTAAACTTCATACATAACGGAAATACTTTTGAGCATCTGTCCCTAACCCGCGGCCCGCGGGCCGCATGCGGCCCGCCGGGACTTTATTTGTGGCCCGCTTGATGTTAAACCATTTTGAAATTCACGCCCACCGGCAAAATAATGTAGTCATCGTGAAAGTCGTGAATTTTTATTTCACTTTTAAATCGTTAATTTTGAGGAACGTTATTTTTTAAACCTAAAAATTTTCGTTGCGGCCCGCGACACCAAGACCAAAACATGTTTGTGGCCCGCATGAAAAAAGGTTGGGGACCACTGCTTTAGATCGAGAACGGTGTGTTTGTTCACGTTACGGATGGGAAATTCGGTCACCATACATTTTTAAGGATCGTTTCAATAGTTTAAGCGTAAAGAGGTAACAGACAGACAGCTACACTTTCTCATTTATGTATTCGTGTATTTTTCGAGATAAAAACTATCATAATAATATTATGTCTTCCCTGGATTCAAGTATAACGCTTCCAGACAGAATTTCGTTATACTCAGTACGGATCTGATATAATCAAAGTTTACATTAAGAGGGCGAATAAAGCAAAAAATCAAACATCATCCTTCTCTCTTCACACTCACGCCCGGCTTTCATATGCCAGGTGAAAAAGGACGACGCGGAATTATTGCCAAGTTAGTTTTTTATTAATAACTCGATAAATATATAAAATTTTAAAAATCCGCCAGGGACAGTCCCTCGGTGATAGAATTTTATATAACGTGTTAAAATATTAACTCAGTTTAATGCACAGTTTTGGCAATATATGAAAAACTCGTGAAAATAGTTGCATATCTTTGTGGTTTTTTTCTATCGAGAAAATTTTAATATATCGTGTTTTTGCTAGGTCGGACCCTTGGAAATATAATGTTGTATCTATGTTTAAAAAAGGAAACAATTCGGGGCTTATTTTCAAGTATAAAAATGAATAATTATAAAATCGTCAATTTTGCTTTAGTCGCCTTCTTAAGCCAGACAGTTAATTAAGCCTAGGTCAATCTATTCTTCATTGGGAGCCAGGAGGGAGCGAGGGGGCGACACTAGTAACTCATTACCAAGTAGGCTGTCAGCTGAGTAAACGAACTTGTTTTATTACTTACTTACGCAAATGATAGGTATTCTACAAAAAGTTTCAAAATAAAACAGTTGCCACTTTGTTCAATATTAGGGGAGACTGGGCGTGTTTGAATTGCTTAGTCTTTAATATCGGTTATAGTATATTTAATCTATTAATTATAATTAATCTATTCTCTATTTATTAACCAACTAGCTGTGCCCGCGGTGTTACTCGCGTTTTTAGTGAAAGCTCAAATTGCGTATTAACAGTTGATGATTTTTCGCGAATTCATTTACATTGATTTTTCCATAGAAATAAGACATTTTTCCGAAGCAAAATGTAGCCGATGTGTTAATCTAGGATGTCAGCTAACTCCATGCCAAATTTTATCGAAATCGCTCCAGCCGTTTAAGTGTGAAGAAGTAACAAACATACACACTCACAAACTTTCGCATTTTTAATACATATTAGTATGATCCTCGATAATGGCATGTTGAGGCCCAAAAGTGGTCACCTTCATTAACTTAAGGATGTATAAAACGTTTATAAATTCAAAGATTCTGACCTAAATACGAAATATATAGTAAAATAAAACTTCCTGCATCGATTGACACAAAAAAAATAATACTTTCCCGACAAGTTATGTGAAATAATTTATTTTAAAATTACCATTTATATCCTATAGTCTCTGAGCAAAACCGCGGACAGACAGACGGACGGACGGACGGACGGACAGACGGACAGAAGGACAGAAGGACAGACGGACAGACAGACGGCCGGACAGACCGAAACTATAAGGGTTCCTTGTTGACTACGGAGCCCTAAAAATCATTATAATTAATAATAAGTGTCTGGGTGTCCAATTTTTTACATATTTAGTACTTTCATAATTTATTTGGATGTACTTATACTTATACATCCTTAAACCTCAAATCTCGAGCTAATTTGACTTTAACCCGTCGATCGTGGAAAAACGAGACACAATAACTTATCAATTGTTTTCGCGGCCGCATGTGGCAGCTTGGGGCTTGATGAATTAAAGGTACGATATTGACGTAATAACCCAAAATCCAGCGATAACTAGACTTTCGTCATTTTATAAAAGCTGAAAGTTTGCCTGTATATGACCCTTATAGAGATAAAACAACCAGCAACTATGGAGATGCAGTCGTGGTTACTTTAGAAGATGTCCAGTTCTGAAAGTTAACCTGACCTTCGATATAGAGTTGAGCTCAATTGTTTATTTTATTTTCTTTTGGATAACTGAAAGAATCTCGTCTTCCACTGCCGCACATTTTTGGAGGACAGAAGTTTTCAGTAGCGCTTTTGGTTTTCTGACGTCAAACAATAACTACCATAAGCATTGTTCTTGTATACTTTACCTGTCTCTTGGTATATATATTAGTTATTTAGTATACATAATAGGTACTTTTTATCCCCAAAAAAAAAAAAGTACGGTACCCGCGCGATAAAAATGTTTGATGCAGATGCGGGCGTCGTGTAGTAAAATATATTGAAAAAATAAAACAAGGTCTCTAGTCTCCCCCGCTGTTTTCGCTCTAAATAAATGCGAAAAGTATAAAAGCAAAGTGGAAAATTTTGGAGCCGATTGTGTGTGTGGTGTGTTTGCTCAGCTTTGTTTGTTGATATTGGCGTTTTCACTCATTATTAAAACCATTACATATACCATTACATTATAACCATTACATAATATTATAGTTAAGTAAATATTTTCTATGTTAAATTGCACGCCATTTGTATGGCAGAATGTACCAGAACAATATATTTTTAATGTTCAGACCTATGTAACACTACATTCTTGCAATAAAAATATTCTATTCTATTCTATTATTACCAGCCATAGCTACATCATAGGCCTCCTATTCTAACTACGAATAATAAAAACTAAGGACACGTAAAGCGTCTCCCATACATACGCGGCCTGCAGTGGCGGTGGCGGTGGCGGTCAGTTGGAAGGCTTGGCGCGTGTGTCTGTGTCGTTCCTAGAACTCTCAAGTCATCCAACTCACCGCCACCGCTACCGCCACCGCAGGCCGCGTCTGCCTGGGACACGCTTAACTCCCATAATAATACCGTTTTAAATTTGGTTCCTTTCGAACTGTCATGTAACGTCAGCCTGATACCGCTTAAGGCCACCTAAATATTGCAAATGTATTGAAAATGTGTACCTATTTGTACACATTTTTGACAAGTATTGTAGAACATGTTTTTTGACGGAGTTACTTTTCCTTAGGTTTTATTACCTATTCGTAGCCATCTAAGGACAAAACGCCTCAGTCTACAGGGTTTTGTTTCGTACATTTCTTTTTAACACGTTTTTATTAGTTTTCCGTATGTAACGGAATCTTTTTACCCATCTCCTGTAGTCTAATTAATTCGAAACTTTACATACGTATTAAGATCCAGTGACAATGCATTATTTGTATTTAAAAAAAGCGTGTTTTTTTAAACTATTTTTACTAACGCTGTTTTCGGTAGAGCTTTTGCCATTTCACTCTATCTAAAGTTCTAAAAGTTTCCAAGTACTCTCTTTTTTGTTGGAATTGTTTGGATTTATATTTCCATATTCCTTTCATATTCATTATTTATAGCACATAGTTTATTATTATTGACCTCCGTGGCTACTTATGTAAGTATGCAAAATTCATCATTTAATTAAAAATTAAAAAATTTCAGCAGTAACACTATAGGTATCTCTGAGAATTTGGTTTTTTTTGATTCAATGTTGTGGTGACTTTAAGTAATGTGTTTGTAATGATAATTATAACAATGAAATATAAACAATGTTATTGTATTTATAGGTCTACCAGAATCTGATGGCAAAAAGTGAGAAAGTAAATTGACTCTAGCAATACCGGGGTAATTGGAATAAAACATTTTGATCCTTTTTTTTTCCTTATAGCGGCTGATTCTGTGTGTGAAACATGCAAATATATAAATTTATCCAATGATCAAGGATATTTTTTGAAAATCTGTTGTCAAAATTTGCCATCAGATTCTGGTAGACCTATAAGTCCATAGAACACAGCAAAAAATAGAATAAAGTGCTTAAAGACACAAAAAGTCAAATAAAAAAAAAACAGTTTTTTGTTACTTTTTGAGAGTTTTTGTGTAGTCAGGAAATTGTCAGATGTTATTTTCCTCATTACTGTAGTTAGTTCATATTTTAACCTGTTAATAAATGAAGGCATATGAGCGGATGAAACGTGTACAGAACGTTTAGACGTTCGGAAAGAATTTTGTAAAAAAATTACTCTGAATAAAATTATTTTGATTTGATTGATTTGATTTGATTTGTGGTTTCTGTGACAATGTTTCTGTCAATATTCTGATATGACGTGTGCATCATGTCAGATTTCGGACACATAACAAAACAGGTCGGACTATTTACTGTAAGCGCTATATAGTCCGAGAGCCGGCTGTATAAAAGTCCTATGGATCAGATACATGAACTATTTTTTGAATATACATCGAGAAACCATAGAACTAAAGGTCGACACCCTAAAAATGCCTGATTTTGGCCGCATGCAAAATTATGACCACACTTCCGGTTGTGATTCCGTACATACAAAAACACAATTTTTGGCCTATTTTTCCTCTACAACGGTACGAGAAACCTTCGTGCGCGAGTCCGACTGGCACTTAAAAATAATCGTTTATTTTCTGAGGGGTTTTAGTTTTAGAATCGCTTAAACAAAAAATTAATGTATTTGATTGATTAATAAAAATTACGCAAAAAATACTTTGATCGTGGTCGACGCTCGGTCGCGGCAGAATTGAGCTTGTCGACCTATGAAAACTCAATTCTGCTCATCGAATACTTTATTTTCTCGTTAATTTTTTCCATGTATCTTATGGGTTATAATAATGTCCGGAATCGCAACCGGAAGTGAGGTCATAATTTTGCATGCGGCCAAAATCAGACATTTTTAGGGGTGTCGACCTTTAGTACTATAGTTTCTCGATCTATATTCAAAAATGAAAAAACTGTTCATGTATCTGATCCATAGGACTTTTATACGGCCGGCTCTCCCACTAATAGTAGCGCCCTTTGCTTCGACGTTTGCGTAATATTCTATATTAGGTTTATAAATATATTATAATGCCTTTTACGGAACACTAAAAACTTTGTAACATTGGCGGTTTTATTTTCCGCGATTCTCTTGTAGAACGAAGCGAAGTCAGCAGTCTACAATTCCAAAACAGTGTATTTTATACGCGATCACGTTTTGTAGATGTGTTACAGTTGTCGCCGAAGATTATAAAACTTAGGATATGGCATCGTATATTTGACTAAAAATCTTTATTAACCCCCGACAAAACAGAGGGGTGTTATAAGTTTGACGTGTCTGTCTGTCTGTCTGTTTGTCTGTCTGTGTGTGTATCTGTCCGTGGCATGGTAGCATCCAAACGGGTGGACCGATTTTGATCTAGTTTTTTTTGTTTGAAAGCTGACATGATCGAGAGTGTTCTTAGCCATAGTTCATCATCATCAGCCTGCTCAGTGCTGGAAAATCACGGTTTATCTGGTTCTTGAAAGGCCGATGAGCAACTTGCAGTCGTTTATATTTTGCATTCTACATAGTTCGTGACATTTATGAATATATACACATTAATGGAAAGTTGACCTGGTGCTGCAGCATCACCTGGTAATCAATAGGATACCCAACTCCTCACCAACTTAGAGCAGATGGTTATCATGGGAATATAATAGTGTTTATTAACATAAGATTAAAAATCATGAAATAAAATTCAATTAAGAAATTTAAAAAAGAAAACCCCGCTAAACAACTTTAAAAGAAATGAAATAATATTTACTGACTTTAAATGATTCCTAAGGGTGGGTTGTACCAGAGGCGTAGTTAAAGTTAAAGTTAAAGTTAAGGTCAAATATGGCGTCCATAATGGACTTTTACTAGGGGTTTGACAGTTCATTTGACTTTTTGTTATGGTTAAAGTTAAATTTATAGTTAAAGTAAGTTGGTGCAACCCACTCTGAGTGTAAAGTAATATTTTGGTTCGTAATTGTTGTCAAGGTTTAAATTAAAAGGCCCTTAGAATATCCAGATAATTGTTACTCTGTGCTGAACCCTAACTCAGAGATGAATATTTATTACATAACTGTAATTATAATACTATGATAACTTATTAGATTTATGATAACACTAGCTGTGCCCCGCGGTGTTACCCGCGGTTTAAGTGATATACATAATAAAAGACTATGAAAAGTACCAATAATAGGGTCAAAACGGGACGATACATGGTTCTATTATGGTTTATGGTAGTGATGTTGATGATGATGAATGTAATTTGCATAGTAGCATATGCTTTCAGTTCTTAAAACAACGTCGAAACTCCCAAACTTGTATCTATAAAGAGTCAGGAGTTCTCTCAGCACCTTCCGAACCATGGTATACCTTGGTGCAAAATCTTACTTATTGGTAGCATGTGCTTAGAATACTGCTTACGAAACCGAAGTCACCACATGTTTCCATATAAATTTTGAGGAGTTCCCTGAATTTCTTATGGATCCCTTCATCAGGTCACCATTTTTATGAATATGGTACCAAATTGGGATGATAACCTATACACCAAAAGAAAAAATTTGAAAATCGGTTCACAAATGGAGTTTTTTTTTATGGTCGTTGAACATAAAAAAACGAACATAACATCTCCTCCATTTTGAAAGTCGGTTAAAATTATAGCCTATGTGTTATTCTGATGTATAAGCTATATTATTGTAAAGTTTCATTAAAATCCGTTCAGTAGTTTTTGCGTGAAAACTAACAAACATCCATACATCCATACATTACATACATCAAAACTTTCGCATTCATAATATTAGTAGGATGACAGATAATGTAAAGATATTATATTTCTGTCAAACTGTTTTTGTATTGTAATTATCTAGAAATTGTGGTGGTGGTGTAGTGGTGGCATATTGCGCGAGCCCTAAAGCAATTAAAGTGTGCACGACCTGCATCTTCAATAATGAATTATTGTAATGATGTACCTCAAAACGAAATTAAGTTAATCCTAGAATGATAACCTACGTCGCAGAGGCGCCCGCGCAGAAAACAAAGTGCTGTCTTTTTTTAATTAGCGGGCGAATCTGTGTGTAGGTTCCGGCCAACTAAGTAGCCAGTCTATCCTTTCGCGGGACGGCTGTTTCATAGTGGTAAACTGTACCGTGGTTTATTAGTTATGAGTTTGATGTGTGCTCTTTTGCGTAACTTTTGACGATTAATTTTGTTCTTTTATTTTTGATTTACAAAGCGTATTATTGTTTTGTTTCAGGCAAAATTTAAAGGGAACATCATGACTACTAGATGGCCTTTAAAAACGACGAAATATGTCAAATATTGGACCGAGAAGAGGAAAATGAAGACGAATACTGCTACTAATGCTGAGAAAGTGATAGCGATGCGGAGATTCAGAAGATGAGGTACAGAGTGATTATGAAGAGGGCTTCATCGAAGAACCTCCATCTAAAAAAGGCGTTTCTGCAACTTCTGCACGTATAAAAAGAAAATAATGTCCAAAATATGTTGCGCGAAATCACTGACCTCTATAATACACTGGACAGGCGATCGCTATCAATGAAATGTTCCTATTTGAAAGTCGCCATATTGGCGCTGATTGCTATGTGGAAGCAGTAGTGAGTGTACTTGGAACTACTATTTTGCAAATGGCGGTTGTAATTTTCTATGTAATTAGTTCACAGTACGCACACCGCGGCGCTTCAAATCGGCACAAAAGATAGCTGTCATTTTGTACGGCATAGCCAGTCCAGTGTATTATAGAGGTCAGTGCGCGAAATGCAAAAGTGCAATCTGTGGCGAACTGAAAGTTGACGTTTGCCACAAATTTCTATAGGTCTACCAGAATCTGATGGCAATTTTTGACAGCAGATTTTCAAAAAATATCCTTGATCATTGGATAAATTTTTATATTTGCATGTTTAACACACAAAATCAGCCGCTATAAGAAAAAAAAAAAGGATCAAAATGTTTTATTCCAATTACCCCGGTATTGCTAGTCAATTTATTTTCTCACTTTTTGCCATCAGATTCTGGTAGACCTATATTAATTATGTTGATTATTTTTTATTGCGCTTTCATAGACTGATTATACTATTACCTAAAAAAACTATGTATTTTTGTGATAATTTGTTGTTTTGATTTGTTCCTTTAAACAGAATACCGTTATTTTTGTGAGATCTTAATTGAGAATTTTATAATTTCAGTTTAATAATATTAAAAATATTCATAAGTATAAAAACAATGCATTTTATTTATACAAATATTATATACTTTTTAAATATCTAATTCAATTATAGATATTTTAACTGTAAAGTATTAAAAATTGCATTGGAAATTTGTGCGCTTCTTAGGCGTATGGTTATATTTTATGTAAGGTTTTACTATTTCTTCGATATGCCATGTCTACTATACATAAGTCTATGGTTATTGTCAAACAATGGATGTGAGGCTATCTGCTCGCTCATCATATTAAAATATGTGTAACTTGTACATGTTTTTAAAAAAATACGTTTTACTTAAGTGAAGTTTCACTGTTCGGCACGTATAATATTTTACACAGATTTATTTGCACGTAGAGCAGAAATTTCAGGTGAAAATGTGTATGTAGCCACATTTTCGAAGTAAATAAGGAAGATGGTTTTCTCAAGTTCTTAACTTAATTTAATAGTCTACTAGAATTTTAACTGTAACTGCCGCACTCAGAGGCGAATTAATTATTTAACTGTAATTAAATGAAGATTTTGATGTATGCCCAATACATTATCTGTCAAACTCTTCATCTAATTACAGATAAGAAATTGATGTTTGTCTCTGAGTGCGACAGTTAACCTTTTCTCATAGGCAATTATTACTGATATTTTTTAACTTTTGTATGGGAAAATTCATGACGCTGGGGCGCTTGCCCATACAAATCACAAAAAAATATCGGTCTTTCAGCGCTGCTACTTTCACAGTAAACTCTATATACCTCTTAGGGACACATACACACCCTAAAGTATTATCACTTTGTTTTGTTACACCCTGTATATTGTTATGTTATACAACTGGCCTGGTTTCAATGAAACCGGCCACTCTCACCGAAACCGATGCGGGAGTCATTATATTGTTACTAGCTGATCCGGAAGACGTTATTTTGCCATATAAATTAGTTCTAGTATCAATATAAAAAGTAGATAAAAACCTATTCTCAGGCCTAACGAATTAACATATTTTCATTAAAATCGGTTGAGCCGTTTTGGAGGAGTTCGCGCACAAACACTGTGACACGAGAATTTTATATATTAGATGGTAGCATAATTTTAAATAGTTATCTAATAAAAATTTTTCGTATTGTATCTAATTAATTTTGGAGTTCAAGCAACAATTTACATAAATAAGAGTTACTAAAATTAAGAATACTTTACTAAAATAAGCCGTTGCCCGTTAGCAAAAACGGGTTACTCAACCGAAAATAATTAGCCACAAATTAAAAAGGTAAATTGCACAATTTTTTGCAAAACTGCCTACTGTAAATTGTAATGGTAAGCTCCTACTGTATTCTTAGAAACTTGCACTTTTTGCCGTCATTGTCTAAGGTTGGTGCGACTACATTTTTTTTTTGCAAAAAAAAACGCATACTACGCAAAAGTTGATTCTTTTGTTCGGTAATAATTTAAAACAGACTCTATGCTACGACAGTATAATGTCGCCCGTAATTTCGTTGCGTCTCCATTAGTTTATCACACAGGAATCGTACATTTTTTACGATAAAAACTATCTCATATTCTTCTCTCAGATAAAAAGTTTGTGCATACCAAATTTTATGAAGGTACAGACAAGACAAGGTTATATAAATTTAAACTTAAAATATGTATTATTAGTTAAGTTATATGTATCTATGAGAAATATATTATACGAGCCAAGCTATTCTGAGATAAACGAAAAAATATTTTTAAAGTATGCTATTATAATTTATAATATTATTGTTTTTGCTGAGCAAAAAAAAAAGCCTCATTTGAATAGTTAATAATTTTTTTAAATTTCAACAATAAATCTGAGTTGATTTGCTTGATTTTGTGATAATTAGGTGTGCTTAATGTTTTTTATCATTATTTAAGGTAACGACTGGTTTTCATTATTCCAATACACTAATCCAATCCAGCGCTGGATTGCTACTGGAATAATGTAAACGGGTATTGGAATGCATTGGAATGCAATTCAGTCCATTCCAGTGCCTTCCAGTACCCGTTTATAATGCGGCCATAAGCGCAGACCTAGGCCCTATAACCTATTTTACTAAAATTTTAATTCGACAATTTTATTAAAGTTACTTGTCAATTTGACAAGTTTTCATACACACTTGACGGATATGTATTTATTTTTTTACAAAATGATCGAATTGTAACATTTGTTATTAAAAGTAACATAGCTCTATACCTACCTACACGGTGACAACCTACGAAACCGTATCTATTGCATGCATTAAACGTAACAAACATCCACCCAAACTTCCGCATTTATTACCGTGATTCATATACGGTCCTTCCGAAAAAAACTATAAAAATACAAAATGTACGTGTCAAAATGACCCATGAAAGTGAGTTGAATGACCACCATCTGCCCGTGGCCATAAATCAAGACCCCGGTGACCAAAATGTGCTTTAAAAAATTTGCCACCGTCCGTAGATACTTTTTTTGCACATCCATACAATTCGGTACGGTAGCACACTTTCCTTAATAGTTACACACTATAGGTACCAACTAGTAAAAATCTGTAACCTAGTTTGTTATTAATATTTAAATAAAAAAATCGGAAAATTGCGAGTTGTACTCGCGCACGAAGGGTTTCGTACAGAGCAAAAATAGGCTAAAAATTGAATTCTTTGTATGGGAGCCCCCCTCAATTATTTAATTTATTTATATTTTATAATTAATTATTAAAGTACAAATACAATTAAGTATTTTGAGAACATTTCAATTGCCTATGTGTTGCCGTTATTGATTAAGAGCAAAAAATAGCAAAAAAAAATCACGTTTGTTGTATGGGAGCCGCCCTTAAATATTTAATTTATTTTATTTTTAGTATTTGTTGTTATAGCGGCAACACATATACACAATCTGTGAAAATTTCAGAAGTCTAGCTATAGCGGTTCTTGAGTTACAGCCTGGTGACAGACAGACGGACAGACGGACAGATGGACAGACATCGAAGTCTTAGTAATAGGGTCCCGTTTTTACCCTTTGAGTACGGAACCCTAAAAAAAATGGATTTCAACAAGTCTTAATTACTTAAAACAAACATTAATTTAGGCCATCATAATAAACACAACAACATGGTCTAGGAATATTTAAATTAAACCTAAATAACTAAAATTCTATTAACGTTTTGTTAAGACACATTAAAATAAACCTTGTTTAATAGCCTATCTAATCTGATAGTAAACTTTTAGATAAAGTTAAATTTAAAAAAACTTAGAAGAAGAGGAAAAACTCAGACCAACTGTTGTAACGATACGCGCCGTTTGTGGACGGGCATTGTCGTGCATTAGCTGGAAATTTTGACCCATTTGCTGTCTGTGGGGCAAGATTACAGACTCTAGCACCTCATCTCGGTATTTTAGAGCAGTCATATTGCCTTGTATCCAAACATCCAAAGGTTTATTTTAATGTGTAGGTATCTTAACAAAAAGTTAATAGAATTTTAGTTAAATTTAGGTTTAATAGAAATATCCCTAGACCATGTAATTGTTGTGTTTATATAGGATATATTATACATCATTCATTAATCAAACAAGTTCAATTATATATTTTTACATACATACTACATAATTTCAAAATAACACATCTTTATAGCATCTCAAAATCGGATAGTTTACGTGTAATAAGGAAGATCGTTACAAAAATATAATTAATGCTAATTATTATCTTTTACAAACTTTAGGTCTGTTTAAAAATAACTTATTTTAAGGCGGTTGTAAAAAATATGATAATGAAGTAAAGGAATTGATTATTAACTAGTTACGAATAATAAAAACTAAAAGGCCTTCTAGACGGTCGGGAAAAATTCCCCGACCAAGGTAACCTTGGCCCGGCCGGGTGAAAAATAGACCGTGTAGAAGTCGGTTCACCCGACAGGTCTGATATTCTATTGATATCAACGGCCTTGGTCGGGATCCCGACATCATATTAGGCAGAACTAAACAGTAAGCTGACTGAGAAGAGTTCTTGAAATTTATATGTTTGACGTAAAATTACAAAGCTCGTCACTGGGGTTGTTCGAGTCGTCCCACTGATATCCATTATACAAGTACGCTGGACCTATGATACCCACTTTTTTTTGGTGCCTATTTGAAGCGGAATCAGCGCCCCCCAGTGAGAGGGAAGAGAACTAAATTTGACGTAACTTGCAAATGGCCGCTTAATCGTTATTGGTTGTCATCACTAGTATTAGTTCCAAATTCTCCCACTACTGCTATCAGCGCCAATATGGCGACTTTCAAACATCATTTTTACGTCCGTGAGTAATTTGTATTCTGTGTTTTTACGTCAAATTTAGTTCCTATCACTCACATTGGGGGAGCTGATTCCGCTTCAAATAGGCACAAAAAATAGCTGTCATTTC
Source organism: Cyaniris semiargus (assembly GCA_905187585.1). Taxonomy (NCBI): domain Eukaryota; kingdom Metazoa; phylum Arthropoda; class Insecta; order Lepidoptera; family Lycaenidae; genus Cyaniris; species Cyaniris semiargus. Next base: position 4,384,882 of record LR994554.1, on the reverse strand, counting down.
AAAGGGTATCATTAGTCCAGCGTACTTGTATAATGGAGGTCAGTGATTCGTCCGTTTGTTTGAAGTCGAAGTTACTGGTTAATATTGTCTATTGTGACGACACGCTGTCAACTGACCAGTGTTGCCGACTTTTAAAAAAATTTTCGCTAAAAAAGGTTCAAATCAAAGTTAGATAATATTATATTGTACCTTATTGAGTTTTTACGTTTTTAGTTATAATATATAATTAGTATCCTCATCATATTTATCTTTCTTAACTTATCAATGTACTTACAGCTTGTCAAACAAGAGTTGTCTTTGAAAAACATTTTTAAATCATATAAAATGTATAAAATACTAAATTAATCAAATAAAAAAATACTCCTAATAATATAAAATCTCAAAAAAATCCCAATCCACATTTTTTCCTTCGAAATTTAGGGGAAAATCCCTAAGTTTGAAACACTGTAGAAACAACAAAAATGGTCAGGACCAAACTCTCGACACAGACCTGACTTTTGTCGGGAGTTTCTTCTTGACCGTCTACTTTTATGGAAACGTAACTCCCATACTTCAACCGTTTTAAATTTGGTTCCTTTTCGCACACTTAAATATGGTATAGGTCTACCAGAATCTGATGGCAAAAAGTGAGAAAATAAATTGACTCTAGCAATACCGGGGTAATTGGAATAAAACATTTTGATCCTTTTTTTTTCTTATAGCGGCTGATTCTGTGTGTTAAACATGCAAATATAATAACTTATCCAATGATCAAGGATATTTTTTGAAAATCTGCTGTCAAAAATTGCCATCAGATTCTGGTAGACCTATAATAGCAACGAAATACTAACACTCTTTACGAAATAAAGCCGTTGACAATAATTGTCACTTGTATAATACACAAAATTGAGTACCGAACACATGCGTAAATTATGCATGTATTCGGTACACAATTTGTAGCCTCGTGGAACAAATTTTTTGACACAGTTACTCTTCCTTAGTTTTTATTATTCGTAGACTGTTATTCATTACTAAATACTTTGTTTATCGTACTCATTAATCTACCATCGTCGGGCCTACCTCAAAACATGTCCGTCAGAATCCAACATGGCTGTGATTTAAAATCACACCAATATTATATTATACACTAGATGACGCCCGCAACTTCGTTGCGCCAAAATTTGTTTATTGCGCTAGAACCGTGCATTTTTCCGGGATGAAAAGTATCCAATGTCTTTTCCCGGGACTCAAAGTATCTCCATGCTAAATTTCAGCAAAATGGGTTCAGCGGTTGGGGCGTGAACAGGTAACAGACAGACAGAGACTAGAGAGACAGACAGACAGACAGTTAGTATGGATATTATGGATATTTTCCGCTCTCTTTCACGTGTCTCTACATTCAGAACTGCAATTCCATCAAAATCAGCATGCACATATTTAATCTCATGGTTATGTGAAGTTTTTTCTAACTGCCCCGCGTACGAATGTTAAATCTATTTTTAAATATTTTTATATTATTTGTATGTAAATAGTATGCTAATATTAATTAAATACGTCGGTTAATCATCAGTTTTATGATTTTTTTTTTCTCTAATTATGTTAAAAATCTTTTGTTAAGGTAGTTAGTTTTTTATATAAATCAACTTTTTATACGTGTCCATTGTTACGAAGTATTTTGGGAGTCAGCGTTGTGTAAGCGCGACTACAAGTTTTTTTACATTCAATTATTTTATTGACGTCACTGACGTTTAACTTATTCATCAAATAATTATTACTTGCTCGTTATTATTTTTACACGGTGTATTATTTTAGTGAGTTCCTTAGGTTCCAAATCCAGACTAAATTCAACTTTTAATGGTGCTTAAAATGGTTTGATGAGAGAAATGGTACAAAGCTTCTTCGCAACTTTATTCTAATCAAAAATAGATGGCCTAAATTTTTTTAAAGCATTATAAACCAAATAGAATATTCATTATAGTAATTTAAATGCACATTTTACTCCTACTCTGTTTTATTTTCTATAAAAACAACGTTAACAACATTTTTGCGAAAAAACTGACAAACAAGTAAAAAAAAAAACATCTTACAAACGATTAAATATAAGTAGGTACGCAGTAAGTATAATAATATTTTTCTCTTATTTAAAACAAAGGATCTTTAATTTTTAGGAATTCACATAATATTATATTTTTAAAAATATGTTTTATGTTATATTTAAGAGGTTGTGATGTTACTGCAAAAAAGGTTAAAATTATGTTTAAATCTGAATTTGTATGATAATTTAAATACTTAGGTATGTTATGTGGATAACGAATATCAAACTGTTTTAAGATATTATATCTTTTAAATTTGAAATTACTGGCAACCAGAAGGATATTAGTAGAAACTAGAAAGAGTACTAGGAGGTACCGAATATAAGACTATTTTATGATATTTTCATTCCTAACGAGACATGGCCAACACATTTTAGTTTGCGTAGCACATTTCATCCGAATCATTTCTGCGATTTAGGTGTGTAGAGGAAACAGACAGGCAGACAGTATATTCGGGTTGGATACGATACAACTGCATATTTTATAATATATTTTCAATTATTCCTTTTGATTGCAGGTGGAGGCACCTCGAACAACCTTATGTGGGTTAGTAATAAAAAATTGTAACGTTTGAACACAAAAAAAAACTGCAAAAAGCAGCGCAAGCGGTGGCACGAGACGCAGCTGTTGCTTCCTCTTCCTACGCAAAAAAAAAAGAAAAAACGTCAAAGTATTACATTTTAAGATCTGTCACCAAAGAAATGTGTATTTTGCAGTTGAGAGCAAAATTAATATTTGGATAGGCAGATTTTTATGCATTTCGGATTTCGTCGTTTTTTGCTAGCCTTTAAAATAAACTGTTTTAAATCGTATAACCCTCATCTATATTTGAAGATAACTTCTAAATACATTTTTAGTTACATAAATTAGGAAGAAAGTTATTATTATAAAGCATTAAATATTTAAACTTTTGCTCTTGCTACTTTTTAATTGTTTCGTAGTATTTGTTTGATTTCTAATACCTCTAATAGTTTTTGATAATTTCAGTTTTTGTTATTTAAAAATTACAAAAGTAATTACAAGGATAATTATGGAAAACTCTACATTTTCGTCATGAGTTATGAGGTTTTAAATATTTTGTTCTTAAAGGTTAAAGGAAAATAGGATTTTACTAGTAGTAGTTAGCATACCCATAAAACACTACGCAAAAGGTAATGCTATGAATTTACTTATTAGGTTTTAATTGATTAATACATAAATATTTTATTTACTTACACAACTTTTTATTTGCCAGACATAACTAAAATTAAAAAAAAAACTGCTATGTAAGTACCTGAAGCTTGATTCAAAAATCGAACGTAAGATTTGCGTAAAAAAATAATTCGCCGCAAAGCTGTAGCCCCGGGAGTCGTTGTGCTTTTTTCTTTTTTTGCTCATTCTCAGAAGGACGCTACTTAAAATGTGTAGAAAGTGAATTCTATTCAGCTTTGTACATTTTGTAGGAAATGGAGATTTTAAATTCGGTTTTTAATATTTCCCATTATAAGATACTTTTGCGAATATATAGTGGCCATTTTGTGACGATTCTTAAACTTTTGTGTGATAACTGATAAGTGTATTGTTCCTTTTAACAGCTCTGCACTCTACATTGTAAAAATCTGACCACGTCTACGAAATTATCAATAAAATATCGATATATTTCTATTTTGGTAATGTTGCACAGTTTCACACATAAAAAGTGTACTTATACATAAAATATCATTATAAAAATGTCGCAAAAATGTTTTTTTTTTGCTTTGATGTCAACTAATTCTAAAGTTAAGTCTGCAAGCATATTTCATGCAATCAATAAAAAGTGATCATAAGCTAGATATCATTAACCCTTCAAATTAAAAAAAATCTGATTAAGATCAAAAACATCCATAAAAAGTGAACCCCGAACAATATGACCATAAAAGCGTCGTCGACCAGCGTCGCTAATAACCTCAATAATAAAAAAGCTGTTTCACGTAATCACGTTACGCACAAAAAGGTTGCTTTTTATCAGATTTCAAAGATGAGCGATTAGCGGGGTGACTTTGGGGTGTTTTTTAACCGTGGGGTGGTTTTTATTGAAGCGATCTCACACTTTTTTCCCGTGTAACAGGTCTGTAACTTTATAGAGGTGTGTTTACGTGATTTTTTGTGTTTTGATACACGTTAGAGAATATGCGTTAGGGTGGTTTTTTAAGGGGAAATTTGTGATCAAAATTGACTTATAATCATAACAAGTTGTTTAATGTATAATGAATAATGATTATTAGTTTTGAATGACATTGGATGACTTTGTAAAGTGAAAAAAGATTAGTAAACGAATCATGCTTCCCAAATATTATGATCAAATAACAAATAATAAAAAAATACGTCTTGTCATGTGCTCTTTCTATAACAAACAAGTAAAAATAGATGTGAAAAATCAGCATTAAAAATGCTTATTATTTCTGCGCATATTGCTTACCTTTGAGAGTATTTATGCTATATGTCATCGTGACCCAGTTCACTCGTTACGTACTCATTCTTTACTCTTAAAATTAATTGCAAAAGTGACAAAATAGGGTAGTAATTTTTCAATGCGACACAAAAGGTAATTTATAATTTATGTTATCTCGATATTGTAATTGAAGTTATTATTACGGGTCAGCCGTCAGTCGCCCCAAGACGCTGGGGCCATTGTAAAAGCACGTTGGGGCCATTGTAACGCACGATGGGTCCATTGTGACACAACGCTGGGGTCAAAATGGTCAGGGGTCAGGATTTATTACACTTTCGCAAAAATAAATACCGTGACATAATCGTTAAATTTTTCTAAATGTCTTTGTACTTACTTAATTCTGTTTAACCGATTTTACGAAAAAACATGGACGCTGCCAAGAAAACTAAAAACCGAGTTTTGTGTTACTTTAGTACTAAAAAAGTTTAGTTTTTCTGCTTTTAGAGGTCAATAAATATACATATTATTTATTTTATTTTTTATTTTATTTTATTTAAGTATTTATTTTATTTTACCATTTATTTCAGGCATCTAGGCCCATAATACCTTACATACTAACATATAATATATTCATAATATAATAAATACCTTAAGGACTAACATACATATTATTATTATATACTTAAAAACTACACTTTGTCACGTGTTGACGGCTACGTGACGCGCTTCGTTCCGGAGTCTCCCCCGGAACCTCCGGTAGACCACATCCATCGGCCAGAACTCCGGCGCCTCAAAGGTCGAAAGAAGATTCGTCGGTACTCTCAACACAAAGGAACTAAAGTTAATTTTGTGGCTTACGTTTTTATGATTTCAACATTTAAATAATGATTTTGCTAACTTATTTCGTAGTCACAAATTGATGTATTAAATTATTATTTAACAAGCAATTTATGTTGAAAATGTGTAAAATTCAGAAAATATAACAAAATAGGTATATCAAATATTATTCTAAAATTTTTAAGCATTATTATAAAATAGGTTTTTTGTGACTCGAGTAGTTTTCCACGATTTTTAACTCGCTTCCCCAAAAATAAAGGCGGTAGTGTTATGATGCAATAGTTGTTTATACCCGAGATATTACAAAAAATCTGTATTTTAAAATATGTACACATTTAATAATAATTATAAGTGTAATTTTCGGTCTGTACTACTTGTATAACTCACTGTTTTGTTTTTTTACACATTACACATCGTCACGTCACCTTTAAATTTTGAACGTGGCCTGATATCTATATTTTAAGACTACCTCACTAAAAATCCGAGGCTAGTGCAGGTACCCAGAACGTAAAACATTGATAGCAAAATATCCTCACAGTTTGCCTTAAGACCTTAACCTTTTTGTCCTTTGACCCAAGGACTAAAGGTTAACGGTAAGGAGACCTCACCTGACCGTTAACCTTAAGACGTGTGCGACCGTTGAAATTCACAGTCAAAAATCGAACACAATCGAACCCGGTGACCCGGAACCTAAACATCTTTCCCATCCCAACGCCGCTTTAGTTTCGAACATAAATCAACAATCGAACATAAGAGTTCGATTTTAGAAAATGTGTCAAAATCGAAGCCAACGGTCACTCCACAATGGCGGCTACAGTTACATTTCATTTCACGTAAAACGCAACAATGTGCGATTGTTATCGACGAGAAAAGGGTAGATTTTAGTAATCTTCTTAATGGCGTGTATGAAAAGATTATAAATTAAGTTCTAGCAACAAATAAAAGTGACCCCTGCATTGTGGCGGTGTCAATATGTGTGACCGAGCCTTTGTGTTTGACCCCCGAGTGAGCGCCAATTTGCGAACGCTCCGATTCACGCACGATCATCTGCCCACCGAGCGGATTTAAAATGTTTCGACCAATGTCATTAAAGAAATTGAAACGGGACAGAGTAATCCGTATATGGTCCTATATGCAACACAAAAGGCTTTAAATAAATTACCTCTGACAAAAATAGAACATATTTTTAATACCTTAACTGTTTTTGTGATCCAAAATTCTTTTTATAATAATGAACGTTTCAAGAAAAGTAATTTACATAAAAGCCAAAATTACGTGCATCGAAAATATTTTCTGGATTGTAAATTATAATTATGTTCCATTAAATTCCTAAAAGTGGCGTCTCATTAAATTTTAATGAAACAAAAATAAAAAAGGAGCTCCTGTGAAATGCAAATATCATCAAGGTTAAATGTTTTTTAATTAACACAATGTCAGTTAGTGCATTTATACATTTAAAATGTTTTGTTCATTCAGAAGAAATACATTATTTAGGTATAATTTACATCCCGTTCGTATAGCATTTAGTCCGTTAGGTATTATAATTTCGGAAGAGCATCCTTAGCTTCTTCAAAAATAATTTCTTTGTCAATGAAATACTTTCAAACTACATAACAGTATTCTTAATTTGAAAATTATAATTAACTCACAAAATAATTACCAAAAATATTTTGAAGCTAATACAGGTTCAGTGCCTACTAAAGATTTTTTTTAATTAAAGTATTATATAGTAATAGTAAGACGCTATCTTATATTTGGTAATAATAAGACGCTTATATCCGTACTAATAATTAATATTATAAATGCGAAAGTGTGTCTGTCTGTCTGTAACCTCTTTACGCTCAATCCGCTGAACCGATTTTGCTTAATTTTGGTTTGGTGATACTTCGAGTCCCGGGAATGGACATACTTTTTATCCCGGAAAAATGTACAGTTCCCGTGCGATACACGAATTTTGGCGCAACGCAGTTGCGAATTAATAATACACTTTTATATATTCGTATTCTATATATTAATACGTGAGCGCATGCGTGCGTAGGTGCATGAAATTTCGCACAGTTATAGTTTATATATGGTTTATATGGTGAAGGAGTGCATCGAGCTAATATTATTTTGAAATTATGCTTTTATCATACATTTTTTTAACAAATAAAACATTACACACACTCACTGAACACACACACTAGGAGATTTTGATTTACAAGCCTATGTACAGGAATTGTACTCTTTAATTGTTAAGGTTGAAGTCTGTTGTCAAATTAAAAATGGAATGTTGTTTTTTTTATTAAATCTGAAATAGTAATACTTTAAACGGGGAGCGAAAAGAAGAATATAATTAAATTTAAGGTCGAATTTCGGCCATTGGGCGATCTCTAGTATTCGTAAAACGTCGTTTTCAACGTTTATTTAAAGTCAAAAAACGTTAAAAAAATCAACCAAACTCTGAATTCTCTGCAGTATGGATCTACCTAACTCTGAAGTCTATACAGTTTGCGTCTTATGTAACACTCGCACAGAAGCGTAAAATTGTAATATTTTAAATTTGGCTCGGCCATAAAATGCACAGCCATTAGTTGTATTGAGCTTGACCCCTCGGCCAAAAATAATAGCAGGGGCCAAATAAATTAAAAATGGCTCAAAAATACCCCTTGACAAGCGCACGGGTAGATTTATGGCTAGGCGGGGTCCAGAGATGGAATTATTTGGTCAACATTGACTCTAACGTTTTAAAGCGTGGGAGATACTTCGACGAATGGGCTTGACCGGATCAGTACCATTTGCCAGTGAAGAGGCTAAATCCGCTCCGAAAGGAAGCCCTGGCCTGTAAATGTAGAAATTTGGTGACGAATCAAACTGTTAGTGTTAGTTAGATATACCTAGGTACGGCCAACGGAGATGGAACACTGCCACATACGAAATTCCGGCTTGAAAGGTCGCTTAGTTGTGTTTTGTCGAGTTGGTAAGGACGCCTAAGATGAGTGGGAATTTGCAACGCGTTGGCTAGAAGCTCATTTCTAGCCAACGCGTTTTCTTTATCGCTGCTTTATGAAATCAAAATATATGGAATTAACACGACATGAGTCAAATGTCGAGTTCATACTATCGAACCTACGAATAATAAAAACTAAGGAAAAGTAACTCCGTCAAAAAACATGTTCTACAATACTTGTCAAAAATGTGTACCTAGCTACACATTTTCAATACATTTGCATTACTCGTAAATATACCTTCAGCGGTATCAGGCTGATGTTACATGACAGTTCGAAAGGAACCTTTAAAACATGGGAGTTATGTTTCCTTAGTTTTTATTATTCGTAGTATCGAACGCTTTAAATGTCAATTCTTCTCTTAATTTTTAATAGGCGATTCTATAAAGAAGCAATAAAGAAAACGTGTGCAAGCCCTCTGCAGTACATTATCTACCGTTGCGAGTGTCCATGAATGACGGTTGCTCACCAGTCACAACCGATAAACTTTAAACTTAGCATGAGTACGAGGAACAAACTAAAGATCGAAGAAATTGATTCATAGGCAGTTGACGGACTGACTACGTCATTTGGTCGGGTTATGTCAAATCAATATTAGTCGTAGTCTGACGGCTTGGTTTGAACGCTACCAAATTACTTAGGTCCGCCATCTGCCTATGAATCGACTTCTCTGATAGAACTATGTTTCTCGTATCGCTATGCTAGTCCTTATGTCTCTAGCTAGGTATGGTACATATTCATTAAAAATGTAACACACAAATTATTTAAAATAATCATATATACCTATCGTTCGAATCATACCTATTTTATTGCAAATATCTCTATCGGTTTTGAATTTTTGAGTATCAGATTTGAAACCACATAAATCACCTCTCAGGTGTACTTACCTGAAGTAAATCTATGGAATGTAATCCTTTGTTACTTCCAAATCGATACTTTTTATGCACCATTCTAGCAGATCACGCAAAAGTAAATCTTATTTTGATGCCATGGAGTTCAATTTGACTTATCATAAGATAGCGGGTGGATCGCAAAATTTTAAAAAGAGAATCGATTTTTTAGTTTTTCTTTTGTGCTTTTTAGGGAATTAGGAATGTTCGGCCATTGACAATAAATGCCAAGCGTGATCGATGTGTGTGAGCACCTGCGCGTGTGCATAATACTCGGTAATGGCGGGGAAATCAAAAAGTGATGGATTAAGGCAAATAACTATTGCAGGTAGCTCATAATTGACTTCCTAAGAATTGCAGAATACTTGGAAAGATTCTAGAAAATATCTGGAAGTATTCGAGATTGCTACGAAGGTGCCACAAGTTTCATAATCTCCTTACATATTGTGATGAATAGCTTATTCGAATATATTAGTAAGAGGGTATATATATAATGCTATATAAATACAATCCATACTTCCATACTAATATTATAAATGCTAAAGTGTGTCTGTCTGTCTGTTTGTATGTGTGTTACCTTTTCACGCCCAAACTGCTAAACCGATATTGCTAAAATTTGGCATGGAGATACTTTTTATCCCAGAAAAATGCACGGTTCCTGCGCGTTAAACAAATTTTGGCGCAACGGAGTTGCGGGCGTCATCTAGTAGAATACACTTTGTTCAAGTTTAATTTCTTAGAAAGTTCTTAGTAAAAAATCAAAGTTTCATAAAATTTTTACACCATTGTCTGAATTGGCGCTGAACTGGGCAATAGTCCTAGCAATTTATTTCAAAAGGCTTTGGATCTGGTATTTTGCTTTGCGATCTTTTTAAAATCTCGTTTTTTACCCTCCAAGAACAAGCTACAAAATATGCCCCTTACATTACCTTTTCCTACTTTGACAAAAATTTTGCTAGCTCTAACTTTTGTCCTGACAAACGAGATAAACTAAGTTTCTTCTTTATAGCCAAGCTTGGTCCGGCATTAAAATAATGTACACAGTGTAGTTACTTCAGCACAAGTATGAATAAAACATAGCGCTGAGGGAGTCAACCCTTCCCAACCACCCCAGCTTTATAAATGAAATCTCTCACACTTTTTTGTGATAGGGTTGAGTATATAGAAGTATTGATTGTTGTACATACCCATCAAAAATAGGGTCCAACCCTTCCAAATCCCAGTGACACCCAATAACGACTGTCAAATGGAATTGATTTAAAAATGCAACTCGTAAAATTGCAAAAAGGGGTCAAAATATTATGTTGTGGCTTTGAAGTGTCTCTTTTGTGGCTTTCATATTATTCATTTGGATTCACTGTAAATTTAGAAACGAATTTATCCTATGCTGCCCGCAACATGTTCTATGTTCGCGCAAAGGATTTTATTACGGGCTAACCGTATATCGCTATAAAAATAATTATCCTATGTCCTCTTTCATCAAAAAAGGTTCAGAGATTTAAAGATGAAATCTAGCCATCTTTTAATTTACAAGTTAACACAACAGCCACAATTTTGCAGCAATGAAAACTATCCTAAGCCCTTCTTTCGAGGCTCCAAATATCATTATACTAACTTTAACACAAATTGATTCACCGGTTTTAGCAGAATGAGGTATTTGATACATTGATTTATTTCTAAAAATATTTTTTGTGTCCAGATAATCTGATGGCCAATTTCTCGAAATGCCACTTTTATTTATAATCATTCCTAAGAATCATCAAGATGATGACAGTTAGTTACCCTGAGTGTTCCAATGATAAGCCATAAAAACTCCAGTCGCCACGTGCTCGACTTTAAGTGCTGCGCATGCCACTTCATAGTATAAACAAAATGCCACACGAGTGCTTACTTCCTTTTTTTTTAATGAAAAGATCTTGGCTAGTAGGATGTGGTCTCAAATTATATAATATTTAATGTGAAGGAAACGTAAGGTTTCTATGAGGTGCCATAATTTTTGACACGAAACGACGACTATAATCGTTATGGTTAATTGTGGTTGTAAATAATTCTCTTTTATATTTGCTTTTCATCTCGTTTTTATTAGTTTTAGTAATAAAATATTATTTAATGTACATAACTTTGAACTGTTTATTAGCAGACTTTTTAGGCATCTGTCAAGAGTCAAGAGTCAAGACCACATCAAGATGAACACAATGACCAATGACGACAATATGTCAAATTGAAGAAGGGACAGTAAAATACTATCAAAACATGAGAAATGGCTTCGGCCTGATGAAAAAACTTATTTCATATTATTGATATCAAAGAATTGGCTTCGGCCTGATGAAAACTCTATTTCAGGTGGTTAATATAAAAGAATTGGCTTCGGCCTTCACTATCATTCATTAAATAGAGAAAACATAGAAATGGCTGTATGGGCAACGCTCCCTTTGCCTGTCCCGACCGGGACGAATTAACAAAAAAAAAATCGTTATGGTTAAATTAAAATCTGCCCAAACAAAAGAAAAAAATAAAGACTTTATTGTACCAGTAGTAAGTAGGTACAAGGCTCGAGATAGAATATCGATTCCCTTTGGCCCATCTCATTACAATCGACTCTACAATCTAGTATCTACATACTTAATAACTGTATTTTTTGTCGAGGAAGTAGTAGAAATCATGGACTTAGTTACCACATCAATGGTAGAAATCCCGACAAGTAAGATGAACCTTTCAAATAAGAATTTTTATTATTTTCAGACTTTTCAAAGTGTAGATTAACGGCCGTTCCCAATATTCAATCTATCTCTAGTTTGACATACGACCGATCGCAGCTAACATTGAATTGACATAAAATATATGTCTCTAATGTCTAATGAGAGCTATTCCTATCTCTAGTAGGGCAAAACCAGAGATAGATCAAATATTGGGAACGGCCGTAAGTGAACTTCAGGCACATTAATTGAATTTTTCGTCGCTGAACTCAGAAAATTCATTTTATTATTAATTTTATAATTAAGTAATAATATTATGTTATTAACGTTATGTATGTTAACTTGTGACTTACCTATAAATTATGTTATTACCTTCTGAGGGTGGGCCTGGTGACCCCTTAACACAGGGCAACCTAGTTAGGGCACCAGTCTCCTGCTATAATTTGTAACTACATCATAATAATTGTATATGTGTTTTTTTTTGTATTGTGGGAGAAATTAATAAAGATTTTTGATTTTGATTTTTTTTATTTTATGTAGATACAATTTTTATTTATTTTTTGTCAAAACAAGCCAACGGAACTATGGTCGGTACCAATCACGACCTTTGATAACCTAGTAGGTTTTTTTCCGCTTTTTTACTTTTTACGGCTAGCGAATAACGGATACGGGAATGGCCGCGAATTTCTAAAATAAATTTTAATTTGATTTGGATTTAATGCCATGTTTTCAACAATGAATATTAAAATGTAATAATTTATTACATTGTAATAATTCGAGGTCGGCGTTTTGTAATATTAAACTCAAATATTTTACAATATTTGTTACACTTTCGTTGTGGTGCAGTTACTAGTTTTTATAGACATACATTTTACTGTACAACTTCAAATGCAAAGGTATTTGGTATAAAATCAAAATAAGAGAAGAAATTACAAGAACCCAAGTTGCTAAACTATTTAAAGATACAGTATTAAAATAACTGCCAATCGAAATACAAGATACAGTAAATTAATGAAAAAATACATTATAGATATTGCGTTCCATTTTCCTCGTATAGGAAAAACTTTCTTATAATTTTAGATTCTCGCCGAGAATATTTTTTCTCGAACGCCGGAATGGGACAGGTGATGTGGTTAGAGGGAGACGCCAATAAAATCCATACTTATAATATTTGCAGGCTCCGCACTCACACAACTAACGCGATTTAACGTCCCTCCGAGACTCTCGGACCGTGCACAGGCTGTTGCGTTTTTCACAACTTATTTTATAAGTTTTCCGTCTTAAGAAACGTCAAACTTATAACAATTAACAACTTACCTTTTTTCGCCGGGGTGAAAAAAGGCTTACTTTTTCGCTAGGGTAAAAGATGCTTGATGCGGTAGCGGACATTTTTATGTTTTATGTTAGTTGAATTTAAAGTTAGACCTTAGCAAATTCGTAAATTACTAAAAAAGTAAAAAGTATTTAGTTTTTAGCCGATTCAGGTGTTGGTGATTTGTATAGAAAATTTATCAAAAGACGTCATTGCTTTTTATTTGTGTGTTTTATAAAAGTTAAATGCTGAGTTATTATGAGGACTATATACACATGTACATGAAAATACAACTCATACGAAGTACTACGTATGATATTGAATGTACTGTCACTTCTTGGTGGAAATTCATGTTCAATTAAATAATTATACACTTTCCTTGCACTTATTCCACTTTATTTTAATAGATTTATTACAAAATTATTATATACACGACCGGTTTCGAAAAAATTTAATTGAAGTACTACGTGTCGAGCATGTCTGTATTTTATATTTCGTTGTTTTACTTTCCTATTCCAGTCACTTCATTAGAACAAAGGCTATAGAATAAGCTAAAAAATACAAAATAATCTCGAAAAAACTCAAACGCCCTGTACGTACCCACACAAGGCCGCACCCCCGGCGTTCGGCGTCGCGGCGCGGAGGAAAAAATGTACGATGCCATAAAAAATCACCGTCCATTCGCTCCCGGAATTTTTAGCCGTTTTTTCCCCTCCTAGGGTCGCCCGTCGCCTAGCAACCGGCCCACCCTCCCCGCTAAAAGCTTGCGATATTTTTACGGCCAATGAAATCGTTCTTTCCACGGAGATTTATATATTGGAGTTTTTAATCTTAGCGAAGTTGGCAAACGTGATTGGGATTTTCATCGGATTTTATTAATCATAAGAGATAAAAGTATTGGAAAATCGTTTCGTTTTATAGTAATGAAAACTAATACAGTATGGTTTTAGGGAATTGAAAAGGTGTAATATAATATTATGTATATAGATTTCATTTGTTATTACTTTTGTAGTAGAGCTACGAGATATGACTGTTAGTTACGGTTTATAGTAGACTGATGTACCTAAACGTGAGCTTGTAGTTCTATTTTTTGTAGGTACCTACAGCCTACTATCAGAGAAGTCAATTCCTAGGCAGATGGCGGACCTAAGTAATTTGGTCGCGTTAAGTCAAACCCATCAGACCGATCACAGCAAACATTGAATTGACATAAGCCGACCACATGACGTAGGTCCGTCAACTGCCTAGGAATCAATTTCATTGATGGAACATTAGGTAGGTATCTGACTACCGCACTCGGACTCATACTAATTCTCATATTAATGATTACTTCACTTTAATTTAATGAAGAGTTTGACAGAAAGGTAACAAGAAGAAATATACACTATCGCATTTGTAAGTATTATCGTGCATACCTACATGTAAAGGTAGTTTTATTTTGTTTTGTTTTCAGATCCTCTTCTGCTTTCTAAACTAGCATTACCATTAATTTCTGTCCCAAAGATCTGCTGGCTTCGCTTTCTAATAAGGAATACTGTCCATGCTAGAAACGTCCAGCCCAAGCCAAAGTCAATATTGAGCGCAAACGGTCTATACGACTGTAACAAACATCGTAACTTAATATTTGGCCAGCAATTATCTATACTAATGGAGATGATATCGAGAATATTCCACTGGAGTACGTAGATTATATAGTGGAGTAGTGACTAGGTTTTCTAAAGAATAAAGCAAATTCGACGCTTCTCGCATTATGATTATTCTATAGTAGTAGTACTATTTATTTCCTGCAAGTTCGACGCGTCGAAATTAGTTTATCGTGGGCACCTTACATTTTTAAGGCTACTTTCGTATAGCCTTTCCCGGGACTCAACTCCATACCTACTAAGCGTAAACGCGTAAAAAATAAGTAACTACTCGACGTATCTTATATTTATTAATTATTGCTACTTCTATCCCCGTGCTACGAGAGTCGTAGCATTGTAGAGCGAACCCCCTGACATACTTATTGTGAGGGATAAAAAAGGTAAAAAAAAAACATCTTGTTTTATATATGTGTCAGCAGCACACGCCTCCTTACAAAAAAAAAAACTATCAAAACACTCGTACGAGTAAAAAAACTCCCCTTCTTTTTTTAAACTAAAAATAAGTAGCGCGCGATTGGCCGCGCACCCCAAATAAAAAACATAAAGACGCGTGCGCAGCACGCGACGCGCCATTCAAATTCAAATATCGAACTGCGAGATATTATTGTACTCACCAATTTAAAAATATTCATCCTTCCCCTCTAAAGTAACACAACGGGAGCTCAACAAAAATTGGTCCCCGCGTAAAATACGATGGAAAAAATATAAAATGGGGAAGTATTTCGAAAATAGAACGTCTCCCCTTTCTTGGGGACGCGTGATATATTGTTGGAGTTACTCGGGATTTTCATAATACACCGTTGTGTTATTTCTTCGGATCGGTAAGATTTGTCATGTGGTGCTGTGGTTGCTATTTCCGAGTTGTCGCGTGGCGCTATCGGGTTTCCCTTACATAGGTTTGTATTTCGATTTCCGTTTAAAAGGTTCCGATATTCAATGTAACCAAAAATTCTGTACCTACGTTGGTTGCTAAACTCCGCCTAAATGACTAGACCGATTTTGTTGAAGTTTTGTGTGCTTAACGGGTAGGTCTGAGAATAGGCCGATATCTACTTTTTATACCCATAATAACATCCTATCGAAATGTTCTCGTTCTTGAAGCTCTTAAGCGTATTCCAATAACGTATTATATGGCAAAATAATGTTTGTCGAATCAGTAAGTACTATAATTACACTACCATTATTCATAAATTTCTTTACTGTCCTGTAGTTATACTTATTTAAAATATTATAACACATAATGCTAGAATCTACGAATAATAAAAACTATTTATTATTCGTAGGCCAGAATGCTATCATTTCCTTTACCGAAGTATTTTGTCTATGATTTAAAATTTTAGTGTAAATTAAGGATAGGCGGTTTAATCAAGAAGAGACGTTGTTTAACCAAGTATAATGTGAGTAAAATTCACACATTTTTTGTATCGTCTGTACAAAATTGTTATGTAAAATGCTAACTGACCCACGCAACTCCACTTGTGAGTGTAGGTTGTTGTAAATAGTTTTGCACATTCGTTTATATATATTAGGTACACTAGAATTACCTGCGTCGATGCGTACCTGTTTCGAGATGGTCGGTTTGGTATATTGAAACAAAAAAGTCATGTTTCAAATCAAAGTCAGTTTTATTGGTTTGATTAAGATTTATGACACAAAACATTTTGCGAATAATAGGTAACACGTTTTTAATTCCCACTTGCCAAGAAAATTGACGTTTATTTTATCTTCTAGGGGGGGGCAGCTGCACCCCCCCACCCCCCCTGCCCTTAACTGGGTACGCCCCTGTCGATGCGCCTGAACTCATTTATTATACGAAATTGTAAATTTTTTGGGGATAAAAACTATCCTATGTTCTTTACCGGGACTCCAGACTCCTAAGATTGAAGAGGTACTCAGACAGATATACAGACAGACAAAATATCATAATTGATGATGAAATCATATTATTTCATATGATGAAAAATGATAGCACATCAAAGCATTATTTTTAATAAAACATAAAAAGCTAACTATATTTTATTAAATAAAAAAAATCCTACAATTTTTCTTAAGTACTTACTTAAAACGGTTGTTCGCTCTGATAATACAGGTACAGTTAAATATTATCTGTTTGTTTATTTACTTTTAACAGAAGAACATAATAAATTGTAAGTAGATAAAATATCTACTTATAATAGTCAGTATTCTAATAGTAACACTTGTCAAAGGCTAACATAATATCGAAACAGGACAAAAGGCAGTCACAAACATTTACTTAACGATAACAACACAATTTCTTCAACATAATTTTCTAATCAACGGACAAACAAACTTATTTATCACTTTACTAGCAATTAATTTAAAATATTCTAATAATGTTTTAAATGTCGGATTGAAAATATTTAACATCACTACATAGTATAAAACAAAGTCGCTTTTTCTGTCCTCATGTCCCTTTGTTCCCTTTAATCTTTAAAACTACGCAACGGATTTTGATGGGGTTTTCTTTAGTAGATAGTGTGATTGAAGAGGAAGATTTATAAGTATAATAATATTCATTAAATAGTGGAGAAATACTGTTATTTTTGAGTTTTTAATGTGATGTCGTAAATAATTACATTTTTCCGCTTACATTGCATTGCAAACGCAGGCTGAACCCTACGAGATTTATCAAAATGATGTACTAAGTATTGTACACAATGAAAAGGTCTACATAAAACTTCGCGATGGTATTTATCTATCTCTTATGGATATCCCACAATAACATTTTTTTGTCATAAATTACTTTTGACTACAAATAATGGCTAATTTTCGAAGCGATTTTAACCAATCCTTATTCAATTAAATACTTTAAATACATACATTGTTGATTTATTATAGATCTATATGGCCGTTTACAGCATATGATTTAAATGAATATTTTCAAAGATATTACAGATTTAATAACTGCGGGACGTAGCTTTTGCGGCGGTACCGGCCATTAATGCGGGCCACGGGTAGTAATGAATATAAATCAAAACTACTGAATCGATTTTAATCATTTTTTCAGTGAGTGACATAGGATATATTATATTTTATACCCGTGTGAAGCCGGGGCGGGTCGCTAGTTAAATATAAGTTGTTAATTTTAATCATTTAAAATAAAATCAAGACATGATCTCCGTGAATAATAATGAACCTGTCAGTTATAATTAAGAATTAAGTTTTTATTCTTGAATACAATGAGTGGAATAAACATAATTTATCTTAATGAGCAGTAGCAATACTCAGACACCCTCATCATAATATTTTGGTTCACCCACTCGATTTTGATAAAATTTGATATTATGGATATACTGCATTGTGTCCAAGAAAGAGACAGTATAGTTTCTATCTTGGAACAATAATTATGATCGTAATAAATAATTCGTTTGTATGTGTTACAAACGAATTATTTAGTAAATGATCTTGTTTTTAGGAATTAGATGGCAAATATTGTGCAATAATTTGACTAATTTAGGGTCTACAAAACAACACTAAGCCATTTATCTACTTAATGCCGAGAAGTAGAGCTTCAAATCTTTAAGCCACTTTCAAGCAGGAACTCTCCGAAACTTACAAATTATTGCTTATAACTCTCATAGCTTGAAACTCGAAGAAAAATGTTAAATAAGCGACGATAACGTTACATAAGCCCGCCATTTTTCTTCCACAGCCCTCACAAATATCGATTTAATTACTCGAAGCTCGTCTAAAACCAGCGATCGCCCGTATCTAATTTAAAACAACGCACGCCCGTAACGCTTTTAGGGGAATTCTGAATAAAGGGGCTCGGAGAAAAAACAATTTAAAAATAAAATGGAATAATTATAAAAGGGGAGGGCGGCGCGTGGCGTTTCTTATTTATTTCTGGGTTCAGCTGCTGCGTATACGCTTTAGAATTACAGATGTTTTAGCCTTTATTTCAACGGCATAAGATTCACAGTAATCTGAGGTAAATTTACCCAGAATGGCTCTAACATATGGCGGTAAGACAAAAAATCTACACCTGTGCTTTATCCGTCGTGTGCTCTATGTATTGTTAATCATGTTTTGATAATATAGCTACGCCATCCATCTATATTGATATTATAAATGTGAATGTGTTTGTCTGTTCATTTACATGGTTACGTCACTGAAA
Source organism: Cyaniris semiargus (assembly GCA_905187585.1). Lineage (NCBI taxonomy): Eukaryota > Metazoa > Arthropoda > Insecta > Lepidoptera > Lycaenidae > Cyaniris > Cyaniris semiargus. Next base: position 4,365,897 of record LR994554.1, on the reverse strand, counting down.
TATCTTTGGTAACGTTTTAGGCCTATACTTTGGTATTCAGGTATTTTGATCTTACAGTGCCAGCGTTTTCAACAAGTTATTAATATACTGGTTTCAATATTCATTACATAGTTAATATTTATTATTTTATATCTACCCTTAGTAAACTAATGTTTGACCAATGCGGGTCCAATTTTAATGAAATTATCCTCAATTATGAGGAAAGAGATGTGAAACAGATAAGCCAGTGGACCGTGTGGGGCTGTAGATGAAAGATACGGTCAAATTATCTCTTTATAGTTGACCATAGACCATGGTGGTCACGAGAAAACAATAAGGCCTGTTATTTTGATATTATTGACGATGATGATGATGAACATACAAAGTGAGCGAAGGCTTAGGGCCTGTTTCACCACCTTCTGGTAAAGTTCCGAATAGGCTATTCACAGCTTTTTTGACAGATTCTCCATACTTCATCTGTCAAGTTAAGTGGTGGATAGCCTATTCGGCACTTATCAGGAAGTGGTGAAACAAGCCCTTAAATTCATTAAAAATGGCTAAGTTAATTGCTTGCTTGTTAACTTGAGTAAAAACCGCTATAAACACAATAATTGTTCGCAAAATTGTAAAAAGTATAAATAGAGTTTTGTGATGATCTATCTTTGGTGTACCGAAAACAAAATTTGTGTAGTGTTTTTCTAGAAAATGAAATTAAATGAAAAAGTGTTTATTAAAAAAACAAATATAGCAATAAATAAGTTTTACATAATTATGCCAAACTGCATAACAGTTTGTAGGCATCATTATCATCTAGTTATTTGTACATTCAAACAATAATAAAAATTAAGTAAAGAAAGTGTTACACAATTGTTCAGGTTAGGTTTCACTTGTTCTAGTACCTAGAGCTTAGGCTACTATATATTATATTTACAACAACTTGAAAAATACTAAAAGTAAGGCTCCTAGCCGTTTTTATTTTGGGATAGATATTTCTTAGAAGAAATCAGAAGCCTTAAAACTATAACTGCAACATTTATCACTAGTATCAGTTGGTGGTAAATACATCTTTATCTCGCATCTCTGAGGTGGCGCGAAGAGTTATGTCACTGTCACTTTTGGCGCCTTTAATTACGACCACCCGTGTTTTGTTTTTTTTTTACAGGTAAACAAAGTGGTCAGTGTTTATGATTGTAAATCTCGTTTGCTGTTTTTTTTAATTGCTTCTACTTTGTTCTAAAAAGAAGTGGATAAACGTAGGCCATGCGTAAAAAGTAATAGCAATCCATACTAATATTATAAATGCGAAAGTGTGTCTGTCTATCTAGAGATACTTTGAGTCCCGGGAAAGGACATAGGATACTTTTAATCCCGGTAAAATGTACGGTTCCCGCGCGATAAATTAATTTTGGCGCAACGGAGTTGCGGGCGTCATCTGGTTGGTAATAATTTGAACTGTAATTATGAATAAATCTTTTTCTAAAAAATGTAAGTTAGTTACAGTTTGAGGTAATTTTGCAGTCTCTTGATTTATTTTATTCTAATATTTAATCTATGCTTGTAGGCCTCAGTATCATAAAATAGTATACTGTATATACTATACCACTAATCCTACATTATTTTCCCAAAAAATGTCTTATTCACAAAAACGGTGATCGGTCAGTCTTTTCGTAAAAATCCCTTTCATCCCGAAATTCGAATACCAATATTAGTAGCCAGTTGTAAAAAGATCGCCTTTCACAAAAAAAGTCCTTCAGCTGTGCGCCATTAAGCAGAATGTCCCCCGAATTGGACATCTTTTTAACAAAAGGCGCGTAAAATGACCAGAAAAAATCTCCACAAAGGCTCGTGATGCGAGGGTGGACGATACATAATCGACCGCTAAAAAGATCGACTAAAATAATTGTAGATCGTAGATTTATGTTAGTCTTTGTTGGTGTCCGGTTGCAGCTGATGCAAAAAATGCCTCCTCGAGTGGACAACTGCAGATTTGGTTTCAATCATTCACTAAACGGTTAAAGCCAAAAGTAAACGCTGACTATATTTTATAGTGTGACTGTTACGGCATTCAGAGACATCTGATGATAAAGCTACAAGTTGGAACCGAGCGACACGCGACAACTGCAGACGACGTGTCGTCGCGATACTACTGGTTCTATGTATTTCTATAAAATACCCTCCGCAGCTAGCGACACGAAGCTAGCTACACTTATTCATAGAAATACATAGAAACCAGTAGTGTCGCGACGACACTTCGGCTGCCGCTTCATATAGCGGGCTTCCAACTTATTTCTTCTGAGCTTGTACCTTAACTTTCATTTTAATAAGGGCTCTTCCACACGACGTTTTTTTACGCTCGTTTGTATCGATATAAACGCAAGTTGAACGCTCAGCAAACGCAAGGAAGCCGACACGTTTTAAACTTTATATCTGAGAAAAAAACGCGATGAAAACGCACAGAAGACGAGCGCATCCAAAACGCGCGTCGTCAGTGCGCAAAAAATACGTCGTGTGAAAGGGCCCTAAGAGTGACAGACAAGTATGGATTTTATGTCAAAATCGTCATAAAATTAAAGTAATAATTAAATATCACTGAGTTCGGGGGCAAAACAATCTTTGTCTTTGGCACTTAACGATATCTTAATTTAAGCTTCAAAACTTTTGATCAACAGAGTAATGGAAGACCCTGACTGAGGCCTTTGCCCAGCAGTGGGACAGCTCATAGACTAAATAAAAAAATAAATAAAAAAAGACTAACCGGCAAAATACAGACCGTTTCAACTCCATAATATTAAATATTTCGCCAGCTCAACAAAAACACAAGAATGTATCATATTTATGTTGTTTCTGGTGTTTGACAGTGGTGATGTGGCCGTCACCAATCCCAACCCTTGTCAGTCAGCGTCAGAATAGAATTTTTGGGACTTGCCAAATATTTTGAATTTCTGCTTTCACGATTTTTAGGCTTTCAACGTCTTTTATAATATCACAAAATACTACTAAAGCAGTATCAAAATATGAATTGTGAATTGTAATAAAACTAATGTATTGAGTGAATGTAGAGTTACCTACATTCTTTGCTGATGATAATAAGTGGCTGTAATTGTTTAACTTTGATTCGTTTATAATATAATTTTTATTTATAAGTTTTTACAATAGCTGCTTACTTTAGAACTTCCGAGTTATTTATGTCTCAATCTCGATTCATTTCTTAAAAATCTGCAGATATGTTGCTAACCTAATATTATACGAAAGAACATGACTTATTATAGAGTATTAAGAGGAAGCGCATGTTTAATATATTTCTTTCACAACAATACGAAATTTTACAAAATTTTATCAGTAATTTACTTGTGTAGTCAGTATTAACAAAACCTTTATGAAAAGATAGGTCTTTGGCGGTTATGATGACGGATTTTATACTCATGTTATTGTATAAATCCGAAACGTTAAAAAAACAACAAGGACATAATATGAAATAACTCTAACATCTGTATAAACAATTAATATATTTTTAGTGGTAATTTGATGGAATTAAAGAAACATTCATCATTTCTCATCTAACCTCTACATAATTGGTTATTTATGTTTTAAATTAAAAGAATACGGACATAAATAAAGCGGTTGGAGTTTTTAAAGAACATCAATAAACGGTAAACCATCTCCGTCACATGCAATGAAGACGAACGATCCAGCTAATGAAGGACGCGAGTTTCGACGTATAGAGTCAACTAGGAACAGATGCGACACAAGGAACTTGTCTTGGATATGCCTTTACCCTGGTAGAGTTGCGGTGGGACGATCGTGCCCAGAACTTTGCCTAAGCGTGGAGTGGAGGTTTTAGTGGGTAGAGCATACGGGGAGTTCCACATACCACGAACGTTGTCCCCAATCTGCCGGAGATTCGCAAAGCATTTCCTCGTATTAAAAAAAAGGACATGCCTTTACTCAAACATAAGAATATACAAAATACTTTATTAGAGACATTTAGCACTTTATTACAAACATTTATCATAACTTAAAATAACTTGAAAAAGTAAAATACTACTACTGACAAACTGCCGCACTCAGAGACGAACATTTTGACATGATAAGCCTCATATATTATCTGTCAAACTCTTCATTAAATTGAAGTTTAATCATCATCAAATATCTTTGAGTGCGGCCGTAAGACTAAAAAAAATTGAATTCCCTGGCAGCGTATTTAAGGATGGTCGTATGTTTCTATAAAATGTATTTTAGATACTTCATTAATTTAATCTATATCTATCTCTAATAGCCTTAAAAATATATAAATTCCATAACTTACTTAATTATGACGAAATATCCAAATTCAAAATCCTATAATAATACAGCATTTTCATAAATTATTGACAATGTTAGTCATGTTGCAGAGCTTGTTCATCTGGAAAGCTGAAAAAATTTTCTTTCTCAAGTGTTGCTAAATATGTGTTGCATTTTTCTAAGTCACAAGGCATCTCTGTTAGTTAACCTATGATCGCGTGAGCGGCTTGTGTTGCCGCACTTGTTTCCACGTATGGTAGCGATTTTTTTTATTTTTTTGTTTCAGATAAAAAAAAAATCTGTAACACGAGCCGAGCGGCATGCGGATGTGAGTCGACTCGTCGCAATACATAAATTACTTTTTCCCATCCATTTTATAGCTTTTTCATTGAGTAAAAAATCGGAGATTTTGGTTTATGAACTTTTGCCTTACGTGTTTTCAGAAATTTTTAGTTGGCAATTTTGGTTTTTTTGAAATTTCTAAGAATTAACAACCCGTATGTAAGGAATGGTATACGGAGGTTACATAAACAATAAACAAAAATAAAACGAATAAATAATTCTATAATAAGTAATTATTATTTATTTTTATGTACATTGTGCTAATTAATCTTATGCAACAGACTGTTTTATGTTACATAGTATAATTTTGTGTCTGCAGTTTTTTCGGCTTTGAAGATACAGGTGAATTATTATTTATTTTAATGAAATAAAATGAAAATATACTTTATTGTGCATATTCAATACAAAGACAAAGTTTAAAATAATATAAATAATATCTATGAAGAAGGTACACAAAGGCGGCCTTATTACTAAGCAGCAATTTCTTCCAGGCAACCTTTGAGCGAGAGGATAAAATTGCTGGATATGGATAGTGCTTAAAGTATAAAAAGTTAGTAAATAAAGTAAAATAAATATACATAAACAATATCTTAATAATTATACTTATAAATACATAGATACATACTATACTAAGTTATAATATATAATATTATAATACTAAAATATAATATGTATAATGTACATATAAATATTATTGTTATAAAATACAGTTTTTAAAATTTAAATTTGACACCTCACACTTAGATAATAGTCTTTTAAACTTTTTAAAGAAGACTTAAAGATATTTAAAGTTTTGGCTTGCCTAATTCGTGTAGGTAGGGAGTTCCAGAGGAGAATGGACTGGACGGAGAAGGACGAGTGGAAAAACTTTGTGCGGTGAGTTGGGATATCTAGTAAGAGATTGGTCGATGACCTCAGCTCCTGCCTTTTGCCTTTAATTATTATTTTCAGAAGGTCAGAAGGTTAATTCAGCTATTGAATCTTACATAATACAATTTAGATCATTCTGTGTATTCTCCTAATTTAAAAATTGACAAATAGACGCTCTGTGATTATTTCAAACGCGAAATCAGCGGATAAAAAGATTATTCATTAAGGATCATATAATGTAAGATTTACCTACTGCATACGAAATTTTTTGAGACATAAAATATGATAACTGATCCAAAATACATGATCTCTTTAAAATCGGACTGGTAAACTAGTGGAATAAAGGCCTGTTACACCACTCCCTGATAAGTGCCGGATAGGCTATCCACAACTTATCTGACAGATACTCCATACACTATCTGTCAGATAAGTCTTGGATAGCCTATCAGGCAATTATCAGGAAGTGGTGAAACAGCCCCTAAGTGTACTGGCCAAAAATAAAATAACGTTCTTTTCAAAGTCACATTAAAAGTTTTCTATTGCCATTCTTTTATATTTCTATTTTAAAAAATCAACCAATCAAAGCATACTGTCTGAAAATAAAATAACGTTCCTTTTTCAAATAAAATAGCGGTATTTCGCATTCTGTTCCCGCATCAGCTGAGCCGCTCGCTCTAGCAGGAAATGACGTTCAGGAATGAGGATATCTTCTCGTTAATTTGCATCATAAATCATCGGGAATGTTGGTTTCGGCATTTGCATGGAGGAGGCGTCGACTGGGCTTTTTTCGCTTTGCCTGGTCCTTTAGCCAAGACGTATTCTTTATCGCTTCTTTATAGAATAGCCGATCAAAATGTATCATATTGACATAAGCGTTCGATAACATGAAGTTGACGTTCGTCTCGTGTAATGTCAATTCCATACATTTTGATTGGCGATTCTATAAAGAAGCGACAAAGAAAACGTCTTTGCTAAATGGCCTGGGCCTTTTAGTCGCTTCGCCTGGGCCTTTTTGTCGTTGACTTTGCCGAATCGGCGTGTAGGGTTTCAAACGTTCTTTAACGTTTTTCGTCATCGTTATTAATGCCTCGTGTTCGCGACACTCACAATTAGTTTCGACTTATTTCAGACAGTTAATGATTTTGAGATTTAATTGCTTGATTTTGATTGACTTTTGATTGACTTGATTGACTTTTATGTTTGTCTAATTTTCTTGTTATGTAGGATTGTTGGGATCTACATTTTAGTTATTCTTAAGTTTAGTTTAAAATTGGTAGGACGCACTTTCTTTTTCTTTTTTTTTATGAAATAAAGGGGGCAAACGAGCAAACGGATCACCTGATGGAAAGCAACTTCCGTTGCCCATGGATACTCGCAGCATCAGAAGAGCTGCAAGTGCGTTGCCGGCCTTTTTAAGAGGGAATAGGGTAATAGAGGAGGGTAGGGATGGGAAGAGAAGGGAATAGGGGAGGGTAGGGAAGGGAATAGGGTAGGGGATCGGGCCTCCGGTAAACTCACTCACTCGGCGAAACACAGCGCAAGCGCTGTTTCACGCCGGTTTTCTGTGAGAACGTGGTATTTCTCCGGTCGAGCCGGTCCATTCGTGCCGAAGCATGGCTCTCCCACGTTTAATATATATATACACTTATGTAAAACAAATTCAGAATAATGGAAAATTGAATAGTTAATATCTAAAGTACCTACAAATTTTATAAAAGAAGATATTATATTAATGGTAAGGTTGATTGACCTATAGATCCTAGAATTTCTTCTAAGAACTGCGAATCACTTTCATGCATACAAAAATCTTATGATAAATGTGTGATAAGAAACGCAACACAAACATTTTTGAGCGGGAGTTAAATAGACAAGCAGGAATGAATCAATGGAGAAATCTCTTTCTATCCAACGATCAAATCATAAAGGCTGCTTCTATATCTTTTCTTCAGCAAATGCATGTCAGCAATTTACTTAAGTCATATAAAAAGAACAAAAAAATCACATAAATATTTCCCATAAAAATTATTACCAGTGTTGCGTGTGAAGTGTTAATAAATTATACTCAATATGGGAACCTTTAATCCTCCGGGGTCAGATATAGGAAGCGTATTCCCCGCGCCCTCGTTATCCCATCACAGGACATCCCAGGCCAGGACTTCCCGGACAGGAAGGATATTAAAAGTAGCTCGGAGTTTTTTTCGGGGCCCGAAAATTATTTAAAACCGTTAGTATCAACATGGTGTTAATTTTTTTAATTGTTACGTTAACCGTTACGGTACGTTACGGTAACCATTAGTATCAACATGGTGTTAATTTGTTGAATACTTACGTTTTGTCGCCTTGGATAGAGAATTGTGTTAAATATTAACTAAGAGATGAAACAATTATTGTAACTAGAGATCGCCCAGTGGTCGAAATTCGACCTTAGTTTCAACGACATTAGGTCTACTACCTATATTTTGTAAAAAAATATTGACTTTATCATATATTTTTTTCAACTCTTGTCTCTGGGACTCAGCTCATCTCAGACTGGCCGTGTAAGCATTGTCTAATATTATCTAAGATTCAATTAAAAAAAAAAACTATAATCCATTTTCATTTTGTCAACTTGTTGTCAACAGACTTCATCCATAAATAAAAGAGTATAATTCGTATGTAAAGGCTTGTCACTCAAAAATCTGTCATCTTTCCTAGTGTGTGTGTTGTAGTGTGTGTAATGTTTTATTTGTTAAAAAATGTATGATAAAAGCATAATTTCAAAATAATATTAGCTCGATGCACTCCTTCACCATATAAACTATAACTGTGCAAAATTTCATTCACCTACGCTTCCCCATTTTTCGTCAAAAGGGATACAAAGTTTTTCGCTCGCGTATTAATATACAGTGTGTAACAAAAATAAGTGATAATACTTTAGGGTGTGTACGTGTTCCTTGTAGAGAGTTCACTGTGAAAGTAGCAGCGCTGAAACACGAATTTTTTTCTTCACTTTTGTATGGGCAAGGGCCCGAGCGTCACGAGTTTCCCCATACAAAAGTGACAAAAAATTGGTCTTTCAGCGCTGCTTCTTTCACAGTGAACTCTCTACAAGGAACACGTACACACCCTAAAGTATTATCACTTATTTTTGTTATACCCTGTATAGATATAATATTAAGTTTCATTATTCAAAATCGCAAGTATACTGCGGCGCGGCGTAGCGGCCTACGGCGTAGCCCCGTGTAGCACGTTTGTACCCATTGTTTAACAGTATTATTGTGTATTCAATATTATTATTATTAGTGATATTATATGTATTGTATATCTTTGAGTAATAATTATAATTAAATGTAGCGTAAAATACGGTGCAAGGCGACGGTACAATACGTAGCAATGGTCAGGGCCGTAGACTATACATTGCATATACATTATATTATAGTTCGAAACTCTTATTTACCTTCTACCTTATATAACCCTATTCATCCTGACCTTTTTTGTCCCTTGAACCCGGAATACACTTGGAATGTGCTCTAATTGACAATGTCAAATGTTCTTCGGAAGCGCGTAATGATGGCCCAGGCGCATTCCGCGGTTTCGGGTTTGTGCCGGGGTTCAGGGTTCGAGTCCCGTGAGACCTCAACTGGGGCAACACCTGTGCTAGCACGTGGACGTTACGGTGTGAGTAGAAAAGTCGACGAACTCGAAAGTGGCCGGACTTCATGCTATATGTTGGCCCTATTACTAATTAAATATGTGTGTCATATAACAAAAATCTCAAATAATATATGTATAGTATAAAAGTATTAAATAGATTTCCGTTGTCTGGTACACGTAACACAAGTCCTTCGGGTATTTAGCACGGGGCCAGACTGACGTGGTGTAAAAGCGTCCATAGATATTATTAATAAGGACCTAGTCTTACAATAAACACTCTTTGAGATTAGGTTACAAAGGAATAACTTTTGTCATTATAGTATACGGTAGGAGCTGCAGAAATGTAATAAGTACATATAATGTTATGTAGGAATGCTCTGTAGGCAATATATTGTAATAATATCGTGCAGAAACAAATAAATAGTTAATTTTTTGCTTTGATCACCGAAACGTGATTAGCTGAAAAATAAATTTAAATTTTTATGTTAAATTATTGCAACAGCGTTTTATAAAATAATGCTTTCAATATACCTATACCATGTTTGTGTCTGTAGTTCATACATGTGAGTTACAAAATACCATATTAAATGGCAAAATTTGTGTGCGTGACTCCTCGGCGGTTCGACCTTAGAAAATTAAAAAAGTAGAAATATAAATTGTTTCATCCATTTACTTTAGTTGTAAACAATTCGATACTTCAAATCGACTTTAAGGTCAAAGTTTAAAATGTCTAGTGATGCTTCAGCACATAGTGTCTGCAGCATGCTCGTGAACTTTTTGTCCCATTGAACAGGATTTCACACTTGAGAGCTACATGTAACATCTACGACTTAGTTCACACATTCAGCTCTTAAGTAGGACGACTTTTTATACGTTATGCAATAGGATAAGAAGTTAAATGTTCGTATAATTATTTAAATACAGATTTTATAATAAGAACTCTCTTTATTTGTAATGATAAATTTTCAAAATTTTGTAATGCACATTCACAGGTCAAAAAGTTACAACTAAGTACTAACCCTTCTATCCCATGTAACTTCACTAAAATAGTTATGGTTAGTACTTTATATATTTTTAAAGATTTTATCTAGTTTTATGTAGAATAGTAAATGAGATATTTTGTAAATTTTTCTTTGTCAACTAAAGGTTGCCCGCAACTTTCTTACGTAGATCATAGATTTACTGCGCTATTAAAATTTAGACAATAGTATAGGTTTAAAAATCGTACATTTTTTGGCATAAAAACGATTAAAATCATCGCTCGATGGCTCTTCAGGGGGGTGTGCCAACATCTTTTCGTTTTCGCTTCGTTATAGAATCGCCGATGAAATGTATGGAATTGACATAAGCGTTCGTTAGTATGACGTTGACGTTCGACACGTCTTATGTCAATTCCATACATATTGATCGGCGATTCTATAACGAAGCGTAAACGAAAAGATGTTGGCACACCCCCAACGAAAAAGTTTCGGCTAAATGGCCAGTCTTCATGTTAAAACCGCTAAACCGAGTTTGTTGCAAATCTGCCCCTCTATCTATCCGTTTTCCACATTTATAATAGGCATCGAGATGCAATTGACAATGAAATCTTCAATATTAATGTTAAGGATCCATAAGGCTTTGGGGCACCTTGCAGGATGTCACCGTGTCTAATGTAATCTCTGTGACACAATCGCACAACACTTGCGGGCACGATTATTTGCCAAAACCTTTCTCTGGTTCGCAGAAAGGTGTTCTGGTTAGGGGTAAGTGTACCCGTTGTTGAACTATTGAGTTTTATGATGAAACATTTTTGGGCGATTTGATGATTATGAGCCCTTTATTTGCATATAACAGGGTATATTTTAAATAGATTTGAGATTAGTGTTCTTTTAGGTTTTCGATTAACTGCTTAAAAATATTTAAGAAACTAAAAAAAAAAAGTAAAATAACAGAGTTAGACAGACATATTTAAAGCCATTTGATTTCTAACTTCAACTCATAATAATATAATATTAATATTTGCCTATTTACCTGTATCATATTTATTGTTAAGATCATATTAAGTTATTTTTATGAACATTTAGTAGAAACTGCAAACTTACTAAGTACTTGTGCTTTATTTTACGAAGCACAAAATCTACTTTTATCATTTATTTTATGAAACGCAGAATATCTGTGTCAATAACTGGGTACTTCACCCTACTTTCAGTAAAAGGTGCACTCGGTCCAGTAAAGAGTTGTATTGTAAATGGGGTTTATAAAGTGTTTATTTCCATCACATCTGCCCCATGTGTGTGACAAACGACATGTCAATGAAATATTTTTTCACATAATATGAAATTTGGCTTTGAAAATTGAATGATAAGTAATAATGACAAAATTGTGGAGCATAACCCATTAATTTGTCTAGGTAAAAAAATGCAGGTCAAAAATTTGTTGTTATACATATACTGTACAGGAGGACGGAAGAAAATGGAGGGAAGAGAAATCCTGGTCATAGATGAGGGTCGGAAAGATTAAAAAATCGGCCAAGTGCGAGTTGGACTCACCCATGAAGGGTTCCGCAGCAGTAATGAGGTTTATTTTTTTGAAATAAGAAGGTTTGTGATTTATTTTTATATTTCAGTTCATTTAATGAAAGGTTAATTAAGGTTTACCATTTATGACAGATAAAAAAAACTACTTGCTAGATCTCGTTCAAACTAATTTTCGAAACTAATTTTCGTTGGTAGTTTTTATAGTAATGCACATCATATATTTTTTTTAGACTTATCACGAGATAGATATTATACTTTAGAAGCTAGAGGGGGGGGGGGGGGGGCCACACATTTTACCACTTTGGAAGAGTCTCTCTCGCAAACTATTCAGGTTAGCAAAAAATTATATTAGAAACCTCAATATAATTTTTGAAGACCTATCCATAGATAACCCACACGCATAGGTTAGATGAAAAAAAAATTTTTATTTCAGTTGTACCTATGGGACTCCTAAAATTTTTAATAATTTTTCCATTTTTGTATCAAAATCTTAATGCGGTTCACAGACTACATCTACTTACCAAGTTTCAATAGTATAGCTCTTATAGTTTCGGAGAAAAGTGACTGTAACATACGGACTGACAGACAGACAGACAGACATGACGAATCTATAAGGGTCCCGTTTTTTGCCATTTGGCTACGGAACCCTAAAAAGCATAAAAGTGGGAGTTTGAGTACTTTCTTAAATTATAAATAAACTAGCTCTTTTATGGCTCCACCACAAAACTTGCAGTATTCCAGTAAAACATTACTTTTTGGGTTTAAATAACCTCTTCCTTTTTGGAAGTCAGTTAAAAATGTAAGTTTTAATTAACATTCTAGGGCCTCAGCTATCATTTGAATCAAAATCTCTTTTCTCTCTCTACGGCAGGTTTTCTTAAACAACTATATTTTATCATCATAATAATATATGCACTCCAGTTTTATGTATTGTTATACATAATCGTTGCAAAAAACATGTAATAAAAATTGTTTGACAAAACTTGGAATTATGGGGATGTGAACACAGACAAAATATTGTCCACATTTCAGGTAGAAGTGGTTAAAAAAATCGCTACTTAAAGACAGACAGAGAAAGTTCCCATAATGTTGATTTACATTGATGCACAATTGCTATTAGACTCGCAATCTTTTTTTTATGAGAGAGAAATTAGCAAACATAAAACTTATTTCTACTTATCTCAGTTTATATGTATAATAATAATAATAATTATAGTTTATCGCCTGGGAACCATATTTTTTTTTCTAAATAAATTTTTATTTATGCCCTTAAATCGTTAAACGTAACGTAAAGAACGAGTAGAACGTAAAAAAAGAAAACTTAAACCTCTCGTAAAGACAATACAAACACGCAGACAAATTTTCGCAATTATAATATTATTATTATAAGCATGGACTGCATAAAATAATCCTCTTTTTTTAGCTTTTACTAGCCTAGTTCTTCGTACGTATAATACGTCTATGTTGTGAATGTATTTTTTGTGTCCACAATGGATCTTTCTCCGAAATAAGTCCGTGAGACCACAAAAGGGTTTTGCATTTCACAAATAGACCATTTTTTTTTGGCCAACGCAAAAAAAATCCTGGAAAGTTGTTTCCTGCATCTGATCATAAAATGCCATATTTATGATGTAGTAGTTTATTATTGTTTTTATTTCTTTGATTTATTATGTAAAAGGATTAGACCAGAAAATGTTACAAGCTTGTTAATTAGAATTTAATTTTGAGGCTGTATATTTGTGGGTCTTTGATGTAACAGAAAGTAGGAATTGATTTTTTTTTATAAAATTAGGGGGCAAGCGAGCGGTGATCACCTGATGGAAAGCAACTACGGTTGTCAATGGACACTCCCAACATCAGAAAAGTTGCAAGTGCGTTGCTGGCTTTTTTGTTGGACGAAATGATGGCATCGATACAAAAACGAACTATTATGGCTTGGCTTGCAAACTAAAGTTCTTAAATTTTGAACACTCTACTGCCGTTTTTGTCAAGTGAGAAAAATGACAAGATCAGCTGATTCTGTGTAAGTTACTTTGTGTCAGTATTTTTGTAAGTTATCTATACTTCTATACTAATATTATAAAGAGGTAAACTTTGTTTGTGTGTTTGTTTAATTGTAATGAATAGGCTCAAAAACTACTGGACCGATTTTAAAAATTCTTTCACCATTCGAAAGCTACATTATTTACGAGTAACATAGGCTACTTTTTATTTTGGAAAATATAGGGTTCCGTAAGATATTTGGGTTTTTCTGACACAAGGTGAAAAAAATCAACCAGAAAAGTTACTTATTTTGCGTACGCTGCCTAAACTATAAAAGATAGAACCATACAATGTTCTAAGTAATTGTAGATCATAAAAATATCTACAAAAATATCCGCTACACACTATACCTATCTATGTTAAGTGAGGCGCAACAACCATTTTTTTATTTAAAAATCTTGATTTTTTTTTGACTACATTTAAACGGATTTATTTCACTCATGCTGATAATCCTTATCAAAATAAATTATTTCATCACGAAGTACAGTTTATGTAGATAATATTTGGTCTTTGAATGATTAAAATTGGACGTTTGGTTTAGAAGTTATGGCGAAATTAAAATATTGCGATTTACGCCCGTTTCGAAGTGGGCGCTACGAAGGCGGGGGTGCGCTCGCGGGAGGGGAGTTTAGATCTATGAGTAAGGTACCAGATATTATGAAGGCATGCTTAAAATCGTCTCACCTTTGGACATTTGTTCTACATTTGAATTTGCGCACCAATATGAGAGCTCATCTACATGGAAATAGGCATAGCAATTTTCCACAATAGCTGTTGAAACTTGGAGAAGGAATTTATCCATATTTAAATCCGGGCACTGATTATGCGGTAACTTTGGATGAGTCTCTAGGCCAAATAGTCCATAGTTTAGATATTCTGATTGATGCTATATATCCTGACATCGAAAACTTACATTAAAATGATTTTTGCTGGCTGTGTTGTAGGGCAATAGTTTCTCCCCGAAATGAAACAGTCAACGAAATAAACAATTTAATTATGCAGAAAGTACCGGGTGAAGAAATCCATAGATACCGTCACTAACATCGGGGACGCAGTGCACTACCCTCAGGAATTTTTAAATTCTCTGAACCCTGCTGGACTACACCCTCATGAACTGTCGTTAAAAGTTGGCACGCCGATAATGCTTCTCAAAAATTTAAGCCCCCCCAACATGTGTAATGGCACGAGACTTCTTATAAAGAATCTAAAAGATAATTTAATAGTAGCGAAGATTATGACTGGCCCTGCAGCTGGTGAATTAGCTCATATACCAAGAATACCAATGACCCCTACTGATTTGCCTATACCCTTCAAAAGGCTCCAATTTCCTGTAAAAATTTATTTTGCACTAACGATAAATAAATCCCAGGGCCAAACATTCAAATTAGTAGGAATAGATTTACGAAAAGAATGTTTTACGCATGGGCAACTTTACGTTGCCCTATCACGAGTCGGGGCTCCCGCGATCAGTATATTTTGTTACCTGAAAATAACTTAACGTCAAATGTTGTTTATAGAGAAGCTCTACAATAATCGCTTTATTTTTTTTTCCTAAAACAACGGGTTGCACTCCGGGACTCATCAGTTCCCATCGTCAGAAGTGAAAACTTATTATTAATTACATTTAAATATTCTCATCATTAACAACTTTAACATCCACAGAAAGACAATCTATGCAGCCTGCGGATAATGACTGCGTCGTCGATGTTTCTGTGAATTGACCTGGGAATCATTTTGCTGACCGTGTCTTTCCTGGGTAGGCTTTTTGCAGCGGTAACCGACATCCACGCGGGCGGAGCCGCGGGCGACCGCTAGTGGGGTATAAAAAAAGGATTTAAAAACTTACTGCCGCCACAGTATTACAATATTTAATGCTGCCGCACTCAGAGTGGAACATTAATTACTTAAATGTAATTAATTCAACATTTTGACATAAGCCCCATACATTATCTGTCAAACTCTTCATTAAATTGTAGGTTAATCAAATAATCATATTAATTAAATGTCTCCGAGTACGGCGGTTAATGATGTTAAAACTGTAATTATTACGGTTAAAGCCTTTTTTTCCAAAGTGTCCCTTGCATTTGCTGGTGGCTCTACCAACTTTTGTGCTCATCTACGTCAGATGATTACAAAATGGATGGAGGGATCATCGCTATTGTCCGCAGATAAAACATACATAATATCTATGTCCGTGTCATTAAATTAGGTGATAAGTCTCAGAGTGCCTAGTACCAAATACTTATACATTATACAAGGTGTAACAAATCTAAGTCATAATATTTTAGGGTGTGTATGTGTCCCCTATATATCCCCTATAGAGTTCACTTTGAAAGTAGCAGCGCTGAAAGAGTATTTTTTTGCGATTTGTATGGGCAAGCGCCCAGCGCAGCGTCATGAATTTTTCCATACAAAAGTTTAAAAAAAGTTACACCAAAGAGAATATAATCACTATGAGTTACACTTTCTGAGATGCTGCTTTCAAATCGAACTTTGTAAAGGGGACCCATGCATACTTTTAAGTATTATCACTCAGTTTTGTTACACCCTGTATTATTTATTTTTTTAGTTATAATGTCTTGTGGATGTGATGTAATGGTCAAAAAAGGGGAATAAACGTTTATTTATTTATTTATTATGCTTCTAAGTTGTAGTATGTATAACTTATAAGCATTTGGTATAGGTATATCTTATTATGTATAATTAGGTATAGGCAATAGGCAACTATTTTATTATGAACAATCGAATCTTACAAAGGTTAAAAAATGCTAACGTCCCTCGTGATTCGTGAATAAGCAATGGCGATATTATGAGTGGCTGAGTGACGTGACCTTTGCGTGACCTCTCAGGGTGGACGTCAGCTGGTGACTAATTGATGACCCGCGCAACCACACCAAGTATTGATATTTTCCAACTTTGATAGACCAATTTAATTTTTCAATTTTTTGTTCAAAGACACCCTGGTCTCTGCATTTCAAGTAGGTAGTCCTCAAGGACCAATGTCCTTTACATTTTTATAGGCTGTAAGCGCCTCGTTTTCTGTTTTTTTAGTTAAAATCTGATAATCCTCAAAGACCACCAATACTAATATTATACAAATGAAAGTGTGTCTGCCTGTCTGTCTGTCTGTGCGGTTTCCGAGCAATAAACGACTTTTGGCGCAACGGAGGTGCGGGCGTCATCTTTAGTAATAGAATATTAATTATTATTATCCTATTAAAAATTACTTTGAATAGTACAATATATTCTTAGGCCCGTATCACAAAACCGCTCTTGCCGCTAATCTTATGCTCAAGATTATTCTTGGGATGCTGTTTTAATTCTAAGATCAAACTTAAGGCCGTCCCCCGAGCAAACGACCTTGGCCATACATTTGCCGCGTTGCCGAGATCGCACCAAAACCCTATTTTTTATACTTATCTTTGTTCAAAATTGTCCTAAAAAAAATTTAAAACGGGGAATATGTAGTTTATGATATTGTCGATCTATTGGCGTGTGTTTCAAATAAAAGTAATTTGTAAATCATAAGGAGATGCTGAATGTATGCTTGAATTTTAATAAATTGGTTTTACTTTGGATGCTGATATCATGAGTATAATAAACAAAAATAGAAAATTTAAAACGGGGAAAGGAATGTTGATATACTGAAGATTATTGCTGTATTTTTATTATAACTTTGTAGCTTTCAAATTATGAGTTTATAAGGCTTGAAATACGGTAAATTACGGAATCTCCGTAAGGAACGCCCTTAAGTACCACATAACTTTGTGCGAACTCAACGAAACTTGGCAGACTGTTAGTTAAGACTTGAGAGCCCTTTTCTTGAATGCAGTTAAACCTTGACACTAATAATAATTGAAGAGTGAAGACAATATAAGAGAGTTACACCTAAGATTGGAATTAAGAAGTATAAGAGCGTTTACCAGTACGGACATTAGAGTCTGGTCCAAACAATAAAATATACTTGATCAAAGAATTTGGAACCTGATAACTTGGTTTCTTACGCCACTCGGTTTCTTTTCGTCATTAAATACAAGAAATAACATTATAAATACAAGAATTATCTATTTCTCGTTTTCTTCGTATTCTTGGAATTACAAATGCTTATTTTAGTTTCAAGATAATAATACATTTTATAGTCCTACCTACTTAAAATAACTAAATTGGTAGCGCCCATATTATGTAATGCGATAGGAAAAATACCTAACTATTATTACCGTGGTAATAAAGCAGAATAATACTCACATAATACACCTCTATTATAATGTCGATATTATTATTATCTATGTAAAATAAAACAAAAAATATTTTAAAATATTTATTTTGATTTTGAGACGCCACACACAATATATCAGTTAATATTTCTTAATAAATGAGAGTGAATGAAAGTTTACAAAAGAAATGAACGAATAAAAAATGTCGAATTAAAAATTCCTAATATATTCAATACAATATTACCTAACATTTTATGTCTTACGACCGCACTCGGAGGAATTTATTGACTACAATCTACGAATAATAAAAACTAACTATACCTAATATAACTTTCATTTAATGAAGATTTTGACAAAAACGCCATACATTATCTGTCAAACTCTTCAATAATGTTAAGTGGTCATTAAATATAGAGTGTAGCAAGAGTGTAGCCATTATCCAACTATCGTGTGTAGGCTCTACTTAAATACTAATTTAGTACCTTAAAAATAAAAGTACATAAGTAAATACCCTAGTAAATGCATATTACAATACAAAACTAATTCATCTTATTCTAAATTACAGTGATCATCATCAACTAAGCAAAAAATCTTAGTTAACAAGGACTCAATTTTGCTGCCGTTTAAACATAAAATTAAAAATTAACACAAAAATATTTTATTGTAATTAATATGATTACAAATGTTAATTTTTTCCTTTATTTTTTCATCTACTTCCTGCTTTAGACAGGGCGCCGACAAGACTGCAGTTTCTGTCCCTGTCTGTCACTTTACTAATATCTCGGACAAAGACAAAACATTAAACAAGTAAAAGTATACACATTGTTGTGAGAGTGTGTAAATGTAATTGACAGTCGATATTTTACATATTTTCCTTATTGAAATGTAGTCAAGTTTAAAAAGCAGCAAAATGTTACATAAATGCAAAATTCCCTGTAGTTAAGTTCCAAAGTTTAGTATAATAAATATTAGATTTCATGAAGCTTGAAAGTTATATCCGTAGGCAATGATATTCTACTTATACAGGTCTGTTGCGTCCATACTATTTTCCGGCTTAAAGCGTCTCCCAGACAGACGCGGCCTGCGGTGGCGGTGGCGGTGGCGGTCAGTTGAATGGCTTGGCCGCGTGGCCGCGTGTGTCTGTGTCGTTCCTAGAACTCTCAAGTCATCCAACTGACCGCAGGCCGCGTCTGTCTGTAACACGCTTTAATCTCTTCCGAACAATTTTCAAATTCAAAATTGCAAACATTGACAAATTTGACAGATAAGTGAAACAAAAGATACGAAAAACCATTTACATAAAAGAGACAGTTCTTTTTTTAAACGTCGAATCGTATCGCTGTCTCTTTCTTCGCCTAAGCTATGACGAAAATTCGATTTTTCCAGATTGTTGGAAAAAATAATTGAAAATATAAATAATCGAGGTATTTATTGCAATCAAGACATGTGGTAAGAGATTCCATGTGTTTTGTTTTCTTTTGAGTCATAATTGGTACATTTTCGAAACACGCACGACGTCATTTTCAATTTATTTAGGTAAGACAAGACGTGGCACGTTCGTGACTGCGCTCGATGCAGACTAAATAACAGACGACCCAATTGGGCCGTATTTGAATCTTCACAACGCGCGCGGTAGTAACATATCTGCTTTGAGTTTTTCATCATTGTCCGTAGGTATACTAATTATCCTTTCGAATACACTTATTTATTATTATAAATATCTAGATAGCGAGTAAACTCAAAAAGAATAAATATACTTCAGGCGGCAAATATAAAAAAAAAAAAATAATAAAATATATTGAGCAATATGCATCCGTTGAAATACAAAATAAGTTGGCAAGGATGGATTTAGAGAAAAATATGGTTCCTAGATGCTACGGAACCATATAAATTATCGCTATTCTTGTGGTTTGGTTTGTTTACAAATACAGATCGAAATCCAAACCGTTACCTTCACTAAGGTAGTCGTACAGGTAAACTGACATTTCGTCCAGAGCGTCAAAGCGAGGGTCGTTGAGTGGCTCATCCCGGGCCGCTCTGGCTGACCTGGAGAGAGATCTAAGAGAGAGAGAGAGAGAGAGAGAGAGAATGATTATTAGTAATGGAGAGATATCTTAAAGAGAGAGAGAAAGCGAATAATTTATTATTATCGAACAGACCCTATTGAAAAGATAACTTTTATTTTTTCATATCACTAAAACAGGATATATAGCGCCATCTGTTGGAGGTTAAGTGAAACAGTTTTTGTTTGTAGTGTACAATTAATTACACAGATGGCGCTAAATGGACAAAGTAAAAAGTTGTTTCAAATAAAAAAAAAATAAGCACGTTAAGCACGTTATTTTTTAAAAACATTTTCAACGCAGTTGTTATCACTTAATTAATTGTTTAATTAACATACAAAAATATAACGGCACATTATTACAGCTGGTGAGACCAACAAGATGGGAGAAAATTAACCAAATTACCTGAAATCTCCTTCAGTCTCCAAGTCGTCCTCACTGGTAAATCGTTCGCGGATGTCTTTCATTATACAGGCTTCCAGTTTCTTGTGCTGTTACAAACATAGATTTTGTTAGCCACATTTCATCAAATAAGTACCTATATCACCAAAATATGGTACACTCTTTATAATTAACCAAAACTAAAAATAAATTAATTTGATATACTTAATTATGATTGACGTTTAATAGATATAGACACAAACCTTGTAGCAACGGAAGAAGAACATCGGCTTGATGAGTTCTTGGGATAGAGGAGCCACGTCTCTCTTCAGATCTGGTACGCATTGCTGGAACAAAAATGATTTTGTTATAAAATTGTTGAGTGTGTGAAAATTTTCATAAACATAATTATTGCTGCATAATATTAGGCTCAAGAATTGTCCGTAAAACTGCTGCTTTGTTGATATAGTCCTGGCTCTTTACTCAAGACGTTTTCTTTTTAGAATCGCCGATCAAAATGTATGGAATTGACATATAAGCCTTCGTTAATATGAAGTTGACGTTTGACTCGGCTTATGTCAATTCCATACGGTTTGATCGGCGATTCTATGAAGAAGCGACAAAGAGAACGCCTTGGCTAGGGGCTCTGATCTACTGGGTGAACAGCTCCGTAACGAGGATCTAGCCTAGAGCCCAGAGTCACACATCTGCATACGTACCGAGAACTTCTCACAGAACTGCAGACCATCTTAAAAACCCCCTTTAACTCCGCTGACACAGGGAGGGCGCTGATTGGTTGAGTGATCTGCTCGTAGTTGGGCTCCATGTTGTGGTCGATGTAGCACAGTTATATTATCTGCATACGTACCGAGAACTTCTCACAGAACTGCAAACCATCTTGAATATCGCCTTTCAACTCCGCTGACACAGGGAGGGCGCTGATTCGTTGCGTGATCTGCTCGTAGATGGGCTCCGTGTTGTGGTCGATGTAGCACAGTTATACGTACCGAGAACTTCTCACAGAACTGCAGACCATCTTGAATATCGCCTTTCAACTCCGCTGACACAGGGAGGGCGCTGATTGGTTGAGTGATCTGCTCGTAGTTGGGCTCCATGTTGTGGTCGATGTAGCACAGTTATATATTATCTGCATACGTACCGAGAACTTCTCACAGAACTGCAGACCATCTTGAATATCGCCCTTCAGCTCCGCTGACACAGGGAGGGCGCTGATTCGTTGCGTGATCTGCTCGTAGTTGGGCTCCATATTGTAATCGATGTAGCATGTAGTTACACTATCTGCATACGTACCGAGAACTTCCCACAGAACTGCAGACTATCTTGAATATCGCCTTTCAACTCCGCTGACACAGGGAGGGCGCTGATTCGTTGCGTTTTCTGCTCGTAGTTGGGCTCCATATTGTAGTCGATGTAGCATGTAGCTATATTATCTGCATACGTACCGAGAACTTCCCACAGAACTGCAGACTATCTTGAATATCGCCTTTCAACTCCGCTGACACAGGGAAGGCGCTGATTCGTTGCGTGATCTGCTCGTAGTTGGGCTCCATGTTGTGGTCGATGTAGCACAGTTATACGTACCGAGAACTTCTCACAGAACTGCAGACCATCTTGGATATCGCCTTTCAACTCCGCTGACACAGGGAGGGCGCTGATTGGTTGAGTGATCTGCTCGTAGTTGGGCTCCATGTTGTGGTCGATGTAGCACAGTTATATATTATCTGCATACGTACCGAGAACTTCTCACAGAACTGCAGACCATTTTGAATATCGCCCTTCAGCTCCGCTGACACAGGGAGGGCGCTGATTGGTTGAGTGATCTGCTCGCAGTTGGGCTCCATGTTGTGGTCGATGTAGCACAGTTATACTATCTGCATACGTACCGAGAACTTCTCACAGAACTGCAGACCATCTTGAATGTCGCCCTTCAGCTCCGATGACACAGGGAGGGCGCTGATTCGTTGCGTGATCTGCTCGTAGTTGGGCTCCATGTTGTGGTCGATGTAGCCAAGCTCCTGCATGACGCAGGTGACGTTGCGGGCGCGGGGGGCTGGCCCGCGGGAGATCATGTCCAGGCGGTCGCGGAAGTCCAGGTCACGCTGGAAGAAAGAACATTTTAGAACAAAGTAATAGAGTAATGGATCTACTTTTTAATGTGCGCAGTGCTAGAGTCCTGCTTGGGGAGAAGTCGGCTGACTAAATGAAATAAATAGCATGGAATCAAAGAAACCGTTGTGCAATAGCGAGCTTATAGTACCGATGACGTAAGAGGTATATAGGATTTTAAGGACCAGTAATATAGGGTGTGTTTTATATGTTGTATTAATTTTTTTTTCACTTTTGTATGGGGAAACTCGTGACGCTAGGGCCCTTGCCCATACAAAAATGAAAAAATTTTTTCGTCTTTCAGCACTGCTACTTTCACAGTGAAGTCTCTACAAGGAACACGTACACACCCAAAAGTATTATCACTTATTTTTGTTACACACTGTATACTAGTAGCCTGTCCCAAGATTCAAAGCACCTCCATAGCAAATTTCATCAAAATCCGTTTAGTAATAAAGGGGTAACAGACAGACTAGTATAGAATTAGGTAAATCGTCATAAAGCCGTCATCCTTACCGACATTCTGCTATTGGGGTAGTAGGGCTGCTGGTAGAACTGCGGATACTGCTGGTAGTAGGGGTTGTACTGAGGCGGGTAGAACATGGGGTACTGGGGCTGGTAGAACGGGCTGTAAGGCCGGAACTGGCTCGGCATGTACGGGTTCTGCTGCGGAAACGGCGCCTGGAATGATGATGATGATGAGGTAAGTATCAAGAGACTGATCGCAAATTAAAACAGAGAAAAAAAAATAGGTGTGGTACTCGGGGACTGCCGCGGTAAAGCTATTGCATAGCATTTTTTATTAACTTATGCAATTATAATTCGCATGTCTAGGCACACGCACACAAACACCGTGCCGGAGTCTGACAACGCCGCACCGGCGGTACCGGTCGGAGTGGGGGTGTTTTTTCGTTATGGAATTTCTTGATTTGATCGCCGCGCTCATAGCCCGCGAATGCCCGCGATAAAAGCTATGCAAACGCTTAAAAAATAAGGTACCATTGAAGTAACGGATTCATAGGCAGATGGTCTCACGTCTCTCTGATAGACGATAGTACACGTCACGTTTCTCTATTGTCTTTTAGAATTTTAACAGGCTGCAGCCATTGCCCAATTTCTGCTGTCAAATGCTTATTGCATTGTATTTTGTAGTCGCAAGACGATCATCCTGCCGGTCTACTCGAAAAGATAACATTTTAAATAAGTTTAATCTCAATTTCAGTTTATGTCTGTAACATATTGTGTGTTCATTTAAAACAATAATAAATAATTATTACATAAAATATTGGATTTCAAATAAGATATTGAAATGATGTAAGTATTGGGTACTAACACAGACGTACCTACAGTATCATAGAATACATATTATGTATTGGTAAAACAGTATCTAAAGCTGTACCTAATGTGTGCTGACTGCTGTGTGACTCTACAATATTATTATGTAGAGTTATTATATTTTTATTTACAATTACTGTTTAACGAAAACTTGAATAAGGTTCATAGGCTACCTACAATATTTATTTTAGAAATAAACTATTATTAAAGTATACTTACTATTATATACATAATTTAATTAAAATTAAAATGATTAAATAGCTTAATACGTATTAAACAAACTGTACTCATACCCGTGTCAGCTATAAATTGTAAACTAGAGTTCTTATTTGATAGATTTCATTTTATATTTATAGTTACTTGCTCACTAACAATAATATTTTCATTTGTTACAAAATACAACTTTAAATAATAGAATAATAATTATTACAAAGTATATTACGAAATAGTGCTTAATTTTGACCTTTAACACGTCGCCTCTTTAGCTCAGTGGTAGAGCACTGGTCTCGTAAACCAGGGGTCGTGAGTTCAATCCTCACAGGAGGCAGATAAGCTGGGTAATCCTTTTTATAAATAAACGAACAATCAAACGAATGAATAAATAAATGGATTGAACGAAAGAATGAATGAAATTACCGGCTGCGGCGGTCTGAACGGTAGAACATTGGGCATTTGTCCAACTTTATGTTGCTGGTGACCTTGATCGGGAGTCGGTTCCTCTTGGTGACCAGCGCCATCTGTTGGCTTGACTATGGTCTGCGAAGCCGGGTCCAGGGCGAACCCAGGCGGCAGCTTCGCCAGTAGGATAGGAGGAATGTTCTGTTGGTTCGGCGGCTCGTCAAAAGATGGCGCTGAGCACTTCGCGTACGCTTCCTTCATCTCTTTGCGGATTTGCTTCACGACTTCCGCGCCGAAGCAGCTTTCGTAAATCTGTGGATTAGGTTGAGATATTGAATTTACGTATTCAAATTTAGATAGTAGTTAATAAAAAAATAATTATGTTATGTAACATGAAAATGGTTTAAAATTTATCTGATAAATGTGCTTTTAAAAATAAATCTGCTATTTAAACAAATTAATTGTTGTTGAAAATAAAGTAGATTAATTATATTACTATCATTCAACTTAATTTTTTGAAGAGAATGAAATAAAATTAAACTATCGGAGCCGAACACTAATTTCAACAAATCTACATGCAGCAGTCGTGGCCGAGCGGTTAAGGCGTCTGACTAGAAATCAGATTCCCTCTGGGAGCGTAGGTTCGAATCCTACCGACTGCGAATACTTTTTAACAATTTTTTACATTTTTTTTTTTCTTTTATTTTACCTTCATCATCGCATACTTCTTGATAAATCTGTCATCGCTACTGGACGCTTGCGTCGCGAGGCACACGAAGCACAATGACAAGAATTTTATCAACATTTTGATAACCTGCGGACAAAAAAAAATGATAAGATAATAATATTATTATCTACTTATTATAACTTTCTTTCATAGCGTAACTTTCATAGAGTTTTTAACTGTTCTGTACATAAAAAGACTTCTTTGTCCTTCTGTTTGTCACCAGCCTGTGTTTATTTTGTTGCTTTTTGTATCCATTGCTATCAACAGACGATATAAAAACCTCATAACATTGGAGTATTGGAGTCACACCCATTGAACGAAACCTTCGTGATAAAAACCATAGATTATAAAAGCCACGATGGTTTTTCTCAACCCAAAGAGAGGTCAATGGCTCGCCGGCCTTCGTGTGGCTCATCGCAATTACCTTGCGTAATGAGCTTTCACACACACACACACACACACACACACACACACACACACACACACACACACACACACACACACACACACACACACACACACACACACACACACACACACACACACACACACACACACACACACACACACACACACACACACACACACACACACACACACACACACACACACACACACACACACACACACACACACACGCATACATACAAAGGTACTGAGACATTCTAAGAGGAGCATGGATAGTGAAATGATACTATGCTACTCAGGTTATTGGAGAATATAGAGCCAAAAAGTATTTTATGTCCTTTCCAGGGACTCTATCTCCATAAAAAATTCACAGACAGACAGGCGCACTTTCGGATTTATAATAATATGTATAAGTATTAAGTATGGACCTTCATGGACATATAGGTAGTAGAATTATAAAGAATCACATCACACTAAGATTTACGCACTAACTATTTAGTAATCAGTGCTAATATTATAAAGGCGAAAGTTGGTGAGTTTGTATGTTTGTTAGATACTTCTTCACGTCTAAACGGCTGGAGCGATTTTCATAAAAATTGTTATGCAGTTAGTTGATACCCTGGATTAACACATAGGCCACTTTCTACTGTGGAAAAATATCACAATTTATTTTTCCCTAATAAACCGCAGGGAACAGCTAGTTATTAATAAAAAGAGGGAGTATTTAAAGTTATGAACATTCATATAATATTAAAATTAGTTTAACATAACCGCCAGAATCCATTAAATATCTCTTTAATAGGAAACCAAAGGTAATAGTGGCTGATCATCTTACCTTTTCCGGACAATTTTATAGTTGAAACAGTTATAAACTTTACTATGTTTCTGGTTACTATCTACCCTAATCGGTTAAAATTGGAACATAACTGTTCTTGTCTAAATTCTAATGTGTATGCTCTTCTTTAATGTGTGTGTGTCCATAGTTTTGTGCAAATATTATAGTTCTACTAAATATATTTGCACAAAGTTATGGATATGGATCTATACATTTTAAATTTTAAGTACCTAAGTTAATTAGTATGTATTTAAATTTTAAAATGATTTATTAATTGTTAATTACTTTCATTACCTAACTGTCGCACTCTCTGTAAATATTAATTAGTTTATGTAAAATGAAATGAATGAATAAAATGAAAATGAAGATTTTGTCATAAGCTCCATACGTAATCTGTGAAACTCTTCATTAAATGGAAGTTTAATCATTTTCATTATTAAATGTCTAGCTGAGATCGGCCGTTATGTCTTTAATTAATTTAACTACTAAAATATTATCACATTATAAAGATTTATCATGGCTTTAATGCTTCCGGTGTGGGAACAGGGAATTCACAACAGTTATTTTATTATAACAGACTCAAATGTCTATTAAATTTTATTTTATGAAGTTGTTTCAATTATCCCAATAATCATACAAAGCCTACAAAGAGTGTCCGTCAGTCTGTCTGTCACCTCTTCACGCCCAAACCGCTGAACTGATTTTACTGAAATTTGGTATGGAGATACATTGAGTCCCGGAAAAGGACACATAGGACTCCGGAAAACTGTACGTTTCCAACGCGATAAACGAATTTTGGCGGAGTCATCTAGTAGCTGAATACTACTCTCTCATCAATCATCTGCATTGAAGCACAGAATATATAAGATTGAGGCAACACCGCTCCGTTGCGATTCGTCGTCGGAACTGAAAAATGCATATTGTACGCCACATAGTCGAGTTGTTTCCTATACGTACAACTGAAACAAAAAAAAAATCGTCTATTCTAACCTATGCGTGTGGGGTATCTATGGATAGGTCTTCAAAAATCATATTGAGGTTTGTAATATCATTTTTTCTAACCTGAATTATAGTTTGCGAGAGAGACTCTTCCAAAGTGGTAAAATGTGTGTCGTCCCCCCTCTAACTTCTAAAGTAGGGGCATGACAAGTCTAAAAAAATATATGATGTACATTACTATAAAAACTACCAACAAAAATTCGTTTGAACGAGATCTAGCAAGTAGTTTTTTTATACGTCATAAATTTTAACTTTCATTAAATCAACTGAAATATAAAAATAAATCAAAAACCTTTTAATATCATAAAAATAAACTATTGCTGCTGCGGAACCCTCCCTGGGTGAGTCCAACTCGCACTTGGCCGATTTTTTTATTAAAGTTAATAAAATACTGCATTTTTAACGGTACAAGACGTATTATAGCAATAAACAAGTTTACAAATTACGAACTGGTTGTAAATATAATACCCTCTATGTAGATTGTAGGTGCTAGGTAATATTACCTAGAACCACCTAATCTATGTCATTAGACTCAATATCTAGGATTGTAGATTTCCTGTAACAAGCTTTAGGTGAAAGACTTGTAAGCTAGTAAGGGGGCGTGTATTAATTGCGTGAGGCATTTTTGCGGATTTTTCGACCCCCTCCCCCCCCTTAGTGAGATTACCCCCTCCCCTAATCTCACGAGAGACATTCAAATTAAATGTTTTTCAAATTAAAGGTTTCGGCTATACGGCCTATTTATAAAAACCCAGAACTAATAGGGTCCCGGTTTTACCCTTTGCTGGGTTTAAAGGGAAAAAGTAGTAATGAATTATTCAATTAAGGAATTTTCCAGAAGGTCCTTAAGGCGGAAGTGTCGTGTCAATTATGAGTAACGGCGCTACTGGTCCCCGGACTGGTTCCCACACCGAGAAAATTGAAAAAAATGCCGTTACCACCGCAGTAACTCTACAGACTCTACACGTTAGAGTTGCGGAGGTGGTAATTATACAGGGTGTAACAAAACTAAGTGATAATACTTTAGGGTGTGTACGTGTTCCTCGTAGAGAGTTCACTGTGAAAGTAGCTGAGAGACCAAATTTTTTTTTCACTTTTGTATGGGCAAATGCCCCAGCGTCACGAGTTTCCTCATACAAAAGTGAAAAAAATTGGTCTTTCAGCGCTGTTACTTTCACAGTGAACTCTCTACAAGGAATACGTACACACCCTAAAGTATTATCACTTAATTTTGTTACACCCTGTATCTTCTTCCTAGTCGTATCCTCATGGCTGAGGGACGTGACCACCAAAATTTGCTTTCTGGGATAGAGCTCTCCACTTGTCTCTGTTTTTGGCCTGATGAAATGCCTCCTGAAACGTGCAGTCAGCAGCCTTGACAATCGCGTCTGTCCATCGTGTAGCCACTCTGCCTCTGCCTCTTTTCCCCTCTAATTGCCCAGCTAGTATGAGACTCTCAAGATTATTAGGCTCCCGGCGGGCTATGTGGCCAAAAAAGGCGAGTGATCGTTGTAGACAAAGCGTGGACAGGCGGGTGGTAATTTTGAGTTGCTGAAGTATAGACGTGTTTGTCCGGTGTGCGGTCCAAGGGATGCCGAGCATTTTGCGCCAGCACCACATTTCAAAAGCGTCGATCTTGGCTCGAGTACGAGCTTTTAGTGTCCATGTCTCGGAGGCATATAAAAATATTGAAAAGATTAAGGAACGCATTAGTGTTATTTTTGTGCTGCGATAGATGTTTTTATTCTTCCATATCTTTTCCAAGCGCCCAACCGCAGATTTAGCCATCTGAGCCCGTCGGACAACCTCCCTCTCGCAGTTACCATTGTTGCTAATCAACGATCCCAGGTAGACAAACTCCTCTACGGGTTGGTGATCTTGGAGTAAGGATGTCTTTTGTATTTGGTTCAGCTTATCTACGTACATCAGTTTGGTTTTATTGCGATTGATTTGGAGGCCAAAGTATCGACTAATCTTTTCAACTAATCTTTTCGCCAACACCCTGTATACCGGAATATAATTATAATTTATACTAGATGACGCCCGCAACTCCGTTGCGTCAAAATTAGTTTATCTCACGGGAACTGTACATTTTTCCGGGATAAAAAGTATCCCGGGACTTAAAGTATCTCAATACCTTATAAGTTTCAGCATAATCGGTTCTGCGGTTTGGGCGAAGAGGGAATAGACAGACAGACACAATTTCGCATTTATCATATTAGTATGGAAGTAAGGATTCCGGTATCTAGTTAGAGCTTAGCAAAAGCGAGGTAAGGTGTGGTGAAACGGATATCTTGGGAATCTACTGATTTAACAACTTAGGCAAAAAAAAACACGGCCGAACATAGAACCTACCACCTCAGCAAGTTTAACGTGTATTCCGGTAACAGAGCGAGGTAAGGTGTGGTGAAGTGGAAATTTAGGGAATATGATCTACTGCTTGAAAAGCTCAGGGACAAAAGTAACATTGTCATATTTGAGGATAAAAAAATCTTCGTTCACATTTAAGAGTTTGGGTTGATCTACAGTGATAACTTCTTAACCAGCGTTATGCACTTTTTGTGGTGAGTAAAACATGTTAAACTCGCATCAAGATAATAATGATCAAAATCCGTAAGACAGGGGAAGAGTAGACCTCCGGCGTCGAGTCAGCAAGGAAGTAATATCCCTTCTTTTATAAATGTTTATATTACCTTCTGCCGGCACTTCCGCAGTAACCCGTTGTTTTTTATTTACTACGAGTAATAAGTTCGATAAAATTTTTAACTGCTATTAAACTTAACTGTAAATGATAATCATCTTTACCATAATGTCTGTTTGCCGTAAACCGGTAATAAAATATCCAAGTTCTGTCTAAACGGTAAACTATACGGCGTTGCCGGAAATTCTTCAATTAATAGATAAATCTCTCTAATAATTTGTCGTGACTTTAGTGCTTATATAAAACTAGCTTTTGCCCACGGCTTCGCTCCCGTTAAGAAGTATTATTATATACAATCTTTCATCCCCTATTTTAACCCCTTGGGGGTAGAATTGATCAAAATCCTTTCTTAGCGGATGCCTACATCATAATATCTACCTGCATGCCAAATTTCAGTTCAATCCGTCCAGTGGCTTGGGCTGTGCGTTGATAGATCACTATGTCAGTCAGTCAGTCTCAGTCAGTCAGTCACCTTTGAGTTATACAGGGTGTAACAAAAATAAGTGATAATACTTCAGGGTGTTTACATGTTCCTTGTAGAGAGTTCACTGTGAAAGTAGCAGCGCTGAAAAACGATTTTTTTTTCACTTTTGTATGGGCAAGGGCCCGAGCGTCACGAGGTCAGTTTGTCTCTCCAAAAGTACTAGTATGATTTTGATGCGGTTTCACGTAACCTAAACAAAATAAAAACGAATTTTCAATTTAGTGAGTCTCGCTAAAACTCGAGAACGGCTCAACCGATTTGGCTCATTTAAGTCCTAATATATTCGTAAAAGTCCAGGGATGGTTTGTTCAGTGAGAAAATTTGTTAGGAGGGAAGTTATACAAACTTCACCGGGTCATCCATACTATACGTCTACTAATAATACAAATGCAACAGTGTGTCCGTCTGTCTGTCTGTTACCTCTTTACGCTAAAACCGCTGAACCGATTTTTCTGAAATTTAGTATGGAGATACTTTGAGTAGAGTTGAGTTTGAGTTTTTTATCCCGGAAATATGTTCGGTTCCCGTGCAATAAACGAATTTTGTCGCAAGTCGCAACGGAGTTGCGGGCATCATCTAGTTTAGTAAAATAATAATTTAAATTTAAGTTACGACTCTTTGCGCAGTCACTGTAGATGTATTTTCGACCATCTCCTTGCCCTGTCTTGGAGTATGCTATATGATCGTGCTATGGCTTAAGCAAATACGCCAAACCCGTTATATCCACACCGGAACAATCGCGTACATCAAGAGGTTTTCAACTTTTTGTTTCGATAATAAAAGTAACGGGCCGACTTAACTACTTGCTTTGAGTTCAATATTACCCGACTGAGAATGAAGGGTTATGTGTTTCGGATACTCTCTAAATTCTACATATTATATTAATGGAACATTGATGCAACTTCGTTGCTAGTTCGATTTTTTTTCGGTTAAACTGCAAAATTATATTCCTATGGAAATTGGAATGTAATTTTTTTAGGTTAGTAGTTACTGAACCATTGGCGAGTCGGAGAGCTAACAGTTTAAATTGTTGACTCGTCGGCTCGCGTTAGTAAACAGTCTTCTAGCTCATTGTTTTTCTTATCTTATCTTATTGTTTTCAAGCATGCACAAAGAGCCAGCGAGCACAAACTTCCGTGGTGATTAAGTCCGCAGTCCGCACTCCGCAGACTTTTAAGTACTCCATTGGCTGTTTAGACCTTTGGCTCGCGAGTTTGTTAGCGTTTTGCGTCGCCAATGGATGACCCTTTTTAGGGTCCGTTCCTAAATCAGAAGGCAATGGGATGCATTCTTAAGTGAGCCATTAAACACTTTATTTACTATACAAGAAGATGCACATTTACACACGGTGTCGCTGCTCTACTTTAAATAGCTCATTTGAAATGCCTCGCCTGGTTGCTATGTGAGCTGACCATAACTGCATTCATAACATCAAAGAGATGACCACGGCATTAACATGTTACATAATGCGCCAGATATACCTAGTGGTCCGACCACTAGCCACTAACTAGAACTGGATGCGCTTGGAGAAAAATAGACGTTAGACGACATTTTTCAGAGCGTTCGGAGAAAGAATTTTATCTCATATAAATGCGGCAGCCTTGCGTATTATACAGGGTGTGGACATAACTAAGCGATAATGCTTTAGGGTGTGTATGTGTTCTTTACGTAATATTATATCCACTGTGAATGTAGCAGCCTGCAGCGCCGAAATATATTGTTAAAGTCACTTTTGACATCTTTATTTCTATGAGATTATTTTTTTTATGAAATAAGGGGGCAAACGAGCAGACGGGTCACCTCATGGGAAGCAACTTCCGTCGCCCATGGACACTCGCAGCATCAGAAGAGCTGCAGGTGCGTTGCCGGCCTTTTAAGAGGGAATAGGGTAATAGGGTAGGGGAGGGTAGGAAAGGGAATAGGGGAGGGTAGGGAAGGAAATAGGGGAGAGTAGGGAAGGGAAAAGGGATGGGGAGGGTAGGAAAGGGAATAGGGGAGTGTAGGGAAGGAAATAGGGGAGGGTAGGGAAGGGAAAAGGGTAGGGGATTGGGCCTCCGGTAAACTCACTCACTCGGCAAAACACAGCGCAAGCGCTGTTTCACGCCGGTTTTCTGTGAGCCCGTGGTATTTCTCCGGTCGAGCCGGCCCATTCGTGCCGAAGCGAACTCCTCCAAAACGGCTCAACGGATTTTAATGAAATTTTGTATGTACTTTCGTTAGGCCTGAGAATAGGTTTTTATCTACTTTTTATCAATATGAAAAGTAGATATAAAATAAAATACTAGAAATAATTTATACGGCAAAACGGTGTTTTGTCAAACGGTTTTTTGCCGGGTCAGCTAGTATTTTAATAAAATTTGTAGGTAGAATTTGACAAAAGTTACAATTACCAGCCAATTTTACAAAATCACGCAGCGACTAAATCTTTCAACGAATACTACAAAAATGAGACCACTATAGATTATTCAAAATCAAAATAAACAAGCACATTGAGGTGACAAAAGAATATAGACGTCAATCTTACAATTCACTCAATTCAACTTTTTGTACATCACGAAGGAATGGACAGATTGGGAGCAATATAAAATCGATATTGCATTTAGTACTAGCGGATGCCCGCAACTCCATTGCGTCCAAATTAGTTTATCGCGCGAGAACCGACATTTTTCCAGGATAAAAAGTATCCTATGTCCTTTCCCGGACTCAACTCAACAAGTATCTCCATAACAAATTTCAGCGAAATCGGCTTTCGCATTTATAATATTTAGTATCGATTTAAAGGTGTTTCCAATTACAATAATTATTGTTATCTTAGTTTCGCTGTTCCTGTCCAAGTTTTTGGCGATTGCAATTTTTGATGCAAGTTTTTAATAGTAATCAAGTAATGCCGTATTCAGTTATTTCTGACAGAAAATTACTAAGTAACTTATATCTAAAATTATTAAAAATATTTTTCTATAAGTAATTTGTAATACTGGACAGTGGACACTTCACACTAGAGTGTCTACCTAAGGTAGACACGAAAATCTCTATTCTCTAGTCCTTAAGATAGTCTTGGATTTTAACCAAACCATGTCTTTGCCCAACACAAAATAAATTAATAAATATATAATGTGTATAATTTATTATTTTTAATTTATTTTTTCTACATCTAAAACTAGCAATGCAAAAAGTGTGCAAAAACATCGAAGTTCATAATTTGTTTACACAACTATTCTATGACAGCTTTTTGCATAGAAGGTGGGACGAAAACTTTTTACAACTTTTCGATGTTTAGAGTTCCTCTTACAATTATTTTGTTTATCTTATATTTTTCTTTATATTTGCTTTATTATTGTAAGTTGTGACTAATTGGGGTCTTTCGCTGGTTCACACCACAGATTTTCGAACCGCGGTTCGAAACAGCGAAGAACTGTTTTTGAATTTCCCGATTCATACCGCGGTGATTGGAGTGGTGTGAATCCACTAATTAATTATTTTTTGGTATGGGTGGATTTGAACCACGAATTTAAGCCAATAATTATTATTGTAACAAACATTTTTTAGTCTCATTTATTTATTTGTACAGACGTATAGAAAAGTGGTTTCAATTCGTAAATCACAGCCCACGAACAGGTTATCGCTAACTTTAAAATTAACCTAACACTATATTATAATTTAAATAAGTAAATTTTAAATAATCAAAAAGAAAATAATACCAAATTAATAATGCGCGTGCAAATCTTCGCTAATTGTCGTAATCACGAAAACACCCGAATCTATGAAACGTAAGAGCCCCAAACAATGCACTTGCGTTTTGCACCTTGTTCAAAGGAAATAGAAGTAAATATCATATAGCCGGTGGCTGTCCGCTGTCGCCAGTCCGTCATTATAATATTGTGCTATAACTCACCGGAAAGCCATCACGACGTGTTTTTCTTAAAGTTAAGTTTAAAAACAGCGCTTGCAGCGACATCTTCCGACGCTCGGGAAATACGACCCGCGTTGCCGAAAAATTACGAAAATTTCTATGCGCATTATCACTTTGGGAGCACCGTATAAAATAGTTAAAACTATATAATTCTATAAAATCACAGTAAAAAAGTTTAAACAAATCAATAAGAATAATATCTAATGTAAATTAAAAAAACCTAAAACTACATAATTGTATAAAATCGTAGTCGAAAAATTAAAATAATCAAAAAGAATTAAAAAAAAAACAAAGTAGTAAAACAATCAAAAGGAGTAAAAAAAACTTATGTACGAAAAATCATTATAAAGTTAATTTTAAACCCTTAATTTTTCCAGGCAATGGCCAATGGTTATTTCACCCGCTAATTATAACTCTTTTATGATGTTACCTATTCTTTTAAGTCGGTAATTTTTTTGCGCCCATCTCGAATATTTTTACTTTAGTTTGGTCTTAAGAGCATACGCTAACACTGATTTTCCATACAAACGTATTCCCCAATTTACTCCCAGGAAAATACCGGACAATTTACTCCCAGGAATTACCGGAGGCCCAATCCACTACCCTATTCCCTTCCTTTCCCTCCCCTATTCCCTTCTCTTTCCATCCCTACGGGGAGGGTAGGGATATTACCCTATTCCCTCTTAAAAGGCCGGCAACGCACCTGCAGCTCTTCTGATGCTGCGAGTGTCCATGGGCGACGGAAGTTGCTTTCCATCAGGTGACCCGTTTGCTCGTTTGGCCCCTTATTTCATTAAAAAAAATGCGTCTAGACAAATGATTTTTATGCAATATTGGGATCTGTTAAAACTATGCCTCTACGTTCGATTTTTTCTAAATTTACTTATATATAAAAAATATGACCCTTCAAAAATCGCAAAAAATGAATGCCCCGTACCCCGCCAATCCACCGACCATAAAACAATTTTGAAAAATCTTTAAGATAAAATAAAAACGTAGAGGCATAGACTCACTCTTCCTGAAGATATTTAAAATAATAATTAGATAGGCTCTATTTTGAAGGAGGAATCAGAAGAATACGTAACCTCGATTTACTGTATCTGTCTCAATCACAATACACGTGCCGGCGCAGGGTGAAGCGTGATGGCAATAGTTTCTTCGTTTAAATTCTACTGTACCCGCGTTCCCTCTTAAGACTTAAAATTAATATTTTTGATTTCTTAATTATGTTGAGCTTAACTGTACTTAAAGGAATATGTAATAATAGAAATATCTACACTGCGGTTCGAATCCACTAATTCAAAAAAAGGTCTTCTCTGTTTCGAACCGCGGTGTGAATCGGGCAATTTAAAAACAATTCTTCGCTGTTTCGAACCGCGGTTCGAAAATCTGTGGTGTGAACCAGCGAAAGACCCACTAATTGTGGAATCGTATCTCTAGTCTCTACAAATAAAGTTTAAATTTAAATAGATTGAATTAGAATAACATTTTTAACATTTTATTAGGAGTGCGCGGAACCCTTTAAGATATTTAAAATATTCAGCACTGGTCATATCTGACATCTCAAATCGCGCGTATCCACACGGAAAAACTTGACGAAATTGTACTGTCAATATTTGAACAGTGTGGAACCATAAAAAGCTGTGGTTATCTTGAATGTCATTGTTGTGTTTCTTTAGTAGAAAAGTTTTATAAAAAATATGTTGTCAATTTTGTTGTTGCTTTTGTGATAATGTTCGTGTTGAATCGGATCGAAAGAAATATACTAGCAGACGAAAATAGGAGCACTTAGGTCCACTTGCGCAGATCCAGGTTAAAGTTAATACCGGGTTAAATACTGTGTTATCTCTTACATTCTTCATATATTTTACGAAATAGATAAAGGCCGTGTTCACACCGACTGTGAGCCGCCAAATGTGAGCGAACGTTACGCAGTTTATTTTATTTCCATACATATTCACTTTTTCGTTCACACCTAACCGACAATACGCCATTACGCTAGGCGTAGGCGCGGACATTCGATACCGTATATTTTCGTATATTTTCACGTTCACACTGGGGCTCACAGTGAGCCTGCTTATATTCGGCGGCGTATAGTCAGTTTGGTCTGAACA
Source organism: Cyaniris semiargus (assembly GCA_905187585.1). NCBI lineage: Eukaryota > Metazoa > Arthropoda > Insecta > Lepidoptera > Lycaenidae > Cyaniris > Cyaniris semiargus. The sequence goes on along the minus strand of LR994554.1, from coordinate 4,329,314 downwards.
CGCGCTTAGTCCGGGATTAACTTTAACCCAGATCTGTGCAAGTGGGCCTTAAAGGTCAAATTTGTGACGCGCATTTTAACGTGGGTAAGCAAACACTGTGACACGAGAATTATGCTCCGGTGAACTCCTACATTTTCTCACTGCATAAACTTTTTCTGGACTTCCACAAATATTTCATTACTAAAATTTGGCAACTCGGTCTAGCCGTTCTAAAGTTTTAGCGAGACTAACAAAATTGAAATTAATTTTTAGGGTTTCGTACCCGTTTTTATATTAAACTTTGGGTACAGAACCCAAAAAGTGTCACTTTCAGTGCTGCTATTTTTTTACTGTAAACTTTATTTAAGGGCCACTTCACACTTTAAGGGCGAAGCCAAACGAGCGTAATTTGTGAGTTGTGAGTCGCAGAATTTCGGTTCGGCAGAATTCTGCTGCATTCAGTTTCATACAAAAGTCCTGTTTGATTCACACGAGCGTAATTTTGTGAGTCGTGATTTGTATGAAAAGATATTTACGCGGCAGAAATTCTGCGACTCACAACTCACAAATTACGCTCGTTTGGCTTCCCCCTAATGTGTTATCACTAAGTTACACCCGATATACCTTATACCTGTTTGTTACTTATGTAATGTTATCTTTCATAATATTATTATATTTAGTCACATCTACAAAATCATTATAAAAGTCAAAAACAACTTTTAACCAACCTCAAAACCCCGTTTTTGAGGTTGGTTAAAAGTTGTTTTTTACTAATAGAAATTTTATAATTTTGTGTTTCTCAAACTCGTAATAATAGCTTTTACGCTGCTGGCTATTCTTGGTTATGGTCGCTTTACGACCTTTTACGCCGCGCCGAAGTACTATTGGCAGGATATAATAGTAAATAAGGAGGATTTATGGCTAAAGCTTACCTCCCCGTCCTTGACAATTACGGCTTGCTTATGGCAGAAGCAAATTGTTAATAACCCAGACCTCAATAAATTATCCTTACTAATAAAATGCTCGAGTCATTCTGTATGTCTCTTGCCTCTTATCGTATTTAGTTATTTAAAAGCCCGGGAAAGGACAAAGGAAAGTTTTTTTTGCGGCAAAATGGCTTTCGCGCGATAAAAGTGTTAAATGCAATGTTTTCGCATTCAAAAAATATTTTGAATAAATTAGAATTTGAAAAATGTTATCATTTACGCACGGGGCAAAGATAATTTTAATTATATAGGAGGTTTCACTATCTTAGTTAAAAAAAGTTCGCTAAGATACACACATAGAATGATAGAACTTTTTTAGCTCTTTTCCAGTTAAATATAACCTGTTATATTTTTATCCTAATATAAGATGCATCTACTGAAACAATGGAATAACACATGGAAAACAAAAGAAAATAGATTGTAAATTCTTAATATTATTGTGAACACCAGTCACCACGTAACACTTTTGCTGTACTTAAGCTATAATAGCACTTGAAATCCAAAACTTATGTCGTTTAGAAATTTTAAAATAGACTTGTAATCAAACTAAAACACAACACTAAAACAACTGTAGAAGCCTAAATTACACAAAAAATATAAGCTTCATAAGTTTCGAATACAAGAAAAGCTTTGGGCTTCACAAGATTTATTTAGCCTAATTTAAAAAACATATACCAAAAATTTTAACAAAGCTTCCAAAAGTTTTAAATGCAAAAAAAACGAGCTTTTATGAAAGACTTTTGTTTACAAAACCTATATCAAAACTAGTAAGTTGAGCTATCAGAATAAAAGCTCAACTTAAAGAAAACTCTGATAATGAAAAAGCTCACCGAGTGGGATGCGCGCTGGAGCAATGACTCGGACGCTCGCACTTGACCTTGTGCGCGCGAGTGCACGCGAAACGCCCGACTTACTCGTTTTATACTCAAGCCCACTGTACACACCGCCGTCACGGACAGCGAGCTAGAGCCTGGAGCCAAAACGCGCAAAACTTTAAGATCGCTCGGTCTCTATACTATTTATATCCTTTTTAGGGTTGTCTGAAAGAAACCGCTTAAAACGGTAAGACCGCTAATTTGAGCTCTTTCAATTATTTGTTTTTTTTTTGCCTTGTGTTTTATGTGTGCGAATAAAGAGTTTATTATTATTATCAGTAATGAATTTGGCCGAGGACACTGTCTCGCCACTCTACTCGGTAGGTGTAATCAGGCCCTTCATAACCCAAAAGTCAGCGGCAGCTAGACCTTTATCATTTTATAAAAGCTGAAAGTTTTACTGTAGATGTATTTTTTGGGATTTCTCTGGGCACCCCAGCGTCATGTATTTGCCCATACAAAAGTTAAAAAGAAAGTTACTCTTTCAGCGCTGCTACTTTCAAAGTGAACTCTATAATACATGGGACTCATACACACCTTAAGGCCTAAGTAATATAATTTTGTTATTTACAGACGCTTTACCTCATTCAGATTATGTGCTCATTTTTAATGGCAAAAAAATTATTATTCATTAATGGTTTTTTTTTCAGTATGGCTTGCACTGACAAGGAACCCTTATAACATTTTATAAAAGCTTTGTACAGCCGATAGTATAGTGATTAGTGAGTGATATTATTGTACAGCATGAGCTTTCTTCGACTTGCTTGACAACTTCACCAAACTAAAAACTGCCTGACAAACAGGCACTGTTTGTCAGGTAGTTTATAGTTTGGTGAAGTTGTCAACGTTTTAATATACGTGCGTCATATCCACCAACTGTGAAGAAGCACTCAACATTGCGCGCCAGATTCGAAGATAGTCAAAAAGCGTGACGTTTCTCTCGGCGAAATCGACTACGTGACAAAAATCTAAACCCCCTCCCCCCTCCTGTGACTGATCGTAGTATTTTTAAGACCCCCCTCCCCCCTAAATAGGTCAAGTAGTATGGGTATGTTCCCTTACTTCAATTATCTACTTTTTGATTTGACAAATTAGAATTAATGACACCATTGTGTGGCCCTGAAATTTGCATGACGCGCGGGCTCGCGCGGGTATCCTTTGCCGGGGCTCATAAATCATAATATGCCGGGGCTTCCTTCATACATTTTTTTTTCTAAACCAGATCAGCAGCCCGAGCATAAGATAAAAGACAGACAAACATTCAGTTAGTTAATTTCTGTTAGTAATAAAAAACTTATTGCAATCTTATTTTATAAAGAAAATTAGCGTTTTCTTCAGATCGTGTTGGACAGGAAGACTTGCTACTTAGTCAACTCTGCTGTGTGTCCCGTCCAACACAACTAGACCTGCAGTATCCCGGCTCTAATAAATCTAAAAATACGATATAATATATGGCAGGTGCGTACGGCGTCATCATTACTCAACATTATTATACCGACGACTGATACAATCTAGAACAATCATTGACGAATGCCGAAAAAAACTTGCACCCTGGGAGTGCCGGCAGAGGTGGAAACAAGATAAAATTAATATTTGAAGAGGGCTCCCACCACAGAAATAAATCAAGATTTACTCCCATACAACAAACGCGATTTGTTTGTCCTTTTTAACCGACTTCCAAAAAGGAGGAGGTTATACGTTCGGCTGTGGATATATATATATATATATATATATATATATATATATATATATATATATATATATATATATATATATATATATATATATATATATATATATATATATATATATATATATATATATATATATTTTATGTATGTTCAACGATTACTCCGCCGTTTGTGAACCGATTTTCAAAATTTTTCCTTTGTTGTGTAGGGTATTATTCCTAGTTAGTACCATGTTCACAAAAGTGGTGGTCTGATGATGGGAACCATGAGGAATCGAGGGGACTCCTTGAAAATTAAATGGAAACATATGGTTATTTTGGTTTTATGTCATGTATCTTGAATCTTGATCATATGCTACCAAAAAGTAAGATTTTGCACCATGGTATACCACGGTTCCGAAGATGCTGAATAGAACTCCTGATTCCTTTTAGATACATGTTTGGGAGTTTCGGTGTTGTTTAAAGGATCAAAAGCATAGGCTACTATGCTGACTACATTAATCATCATCATCATCACTAACGGCAGCGCGCGGCTCGTTTTAGTATCTATAGAAATCGCACGGCTGCCGCATTACTCGCGACTTAATGTGAAGGCAGTCTTAAGGGCCTTCCCCTACGGAGATTCCGTAATTTACCGTATTTAGAGCCTTATAAACTCATAATTTGAAAGCTACAAAGTTATAATAAAAATACAGCAATAATCTTCAGTATATCAACATTCCTTTCCCCGTTTTAAATTTTCTATTTTCGTTTATTATACTCATGATATTAGCTACCAAACTAATACCAATTTATTAAAATTGAAAAATACTTTCAGCATCTCCTTAGTATTTACAAATTACGTTTATTTGAAACACACGACAATAGATGGACAATTTCATATTCCCCGTTTTAAATTTTTTTAGATCAATTTTGAACTAAGATAAGTAAAAAAAAATTGTGCGATCTCGGCAATGCGACTCGTCAAATGTATGGCCACTCCCGTTGGGAGTGTACAAGTATGATTTAAATTATGAAACGAAATAGCCATAATAATATTATTATCTAATTTTACATAAATGCAAATTTTTTAAAGCTCACGTTTTGCTGTTTGAAGCTCCTACGTCAATTTTCTGTTTTTATGCTTTCGGATCAGATCAGATCAGATCAGAGAAATCAAAAATTACATGGCTTACGATTGTGGACTCCCATTTTTGTCAGGCCCCGTCGAGTCTCGCATAGATCCCTGTAGCCCTAGCACGGCGCACAGGGGAAATGCGAAAGTATAGACAAACTGTGGAGATAAACTTAAGGTGCCGTTCCGATCTTTTATCTTTCCGAAAAATTCAATTAAAATGCCACTTCATGACAGACTATAGTCCTAAAAATTCAAATAATATCCTACTTTATGACATATACTATAGTCTGTCATAAAGTGACATTTTAATTGAATTTTTGTCGGTCGCGATTAGCCGCGGTAAAGATCGGAACGGCACCTTAAGTTTATGTCCACAGTTTGTCTATACTTTCGGATTTCTACTGGTCGCCGTGCTAGGGCTGCTGGGGGTCCACCTGCTGGGCTAGCACGGCGATTAAGATTTATTTCCGATTTTCGTAAAGAATATTATACAGCATGACTGGTGAGACATGTTCAATACTCGAGGACGTGATATGTGGCTATTATATTAGATGAAAATTTCTGTTGTCGATGAATCTACGATCTTATATTTTACTTTGAAGCAGGAACTTTTATCTAAGAAACTATAGTTATTTCTTCTCTACATTCTAAATCTATTTCTTCTCGATCGGAAACAAATCTTAATCGCCATGCTAAGGAGGCTGGACTTTTCTGGGGTCTCCAAACAATGTTATTAATGTGGAGATTGGGGACATTACAACTACTTTTATATTTCATACTAGCTGTGCCCCGCGGTGTTACCCGCGGTTTAAGTGATATATAATAAAAGACTATGAAAAGTACCAATAATGAGTCAAAACGGGACGATACATGGTTTTATAATGGTTTATGGTAGTGATGATGATGATGATGAATGTAATTTGCATAGTAGCATATGCTTTCCGTTCTTAAAACAACGTCGAAACTCCCAAACTTGTATCTATAAAGAGTCAGGAGTTCTCTCAGCACCTTCCGAACCATGGTATACCTCGGTGCAAAATCTTGCTTGTTGGTAGCATATGCTTAGAATACTGCTCACGAAACCGAAGTCACCACATGTTCCCATATAAATTTTGAGGAGTTCCCTCGATTTATTATGGATCCCTTCATCAGGTCACCACTTTTATGAATATGGTACCAAATTGGGATGATAACCTATACACCAAAAGAAAAATTTTGAAAATCGGTTCACAAACGGCGGAGTAATAGTTGAACATAAAAAAACGAACATAACACCTCCTCCATTTTTAAAGTCGGTTAAAATTGTAGCCTTTTGTGTTATTCTGATGTATAAGCTACATTATTGTAAAGTTTCATTAAAATCCGTTCTGTAGTTTTTGCGTGAAAGAGTAACAAACATCATCACAAACAACACATACATGCATACATCCAAACTTTCGCCTTTATAATATTCTTACGGATACGGACACGTAGTGCCATCTAGCGTCAAACCGGCGAAACTGATCAGGGAAACACAGAAAACATAAATCCCCTACTTATTACTAGATGGCGTTAGGTGTATGTTTACTTACGCGTATTTGCTAGAAAGTTCCCACACTTGTTTACTTGTTTACTTGTTTACATGAATCGGAACTTTCTGGAATTCGTCTCGCCATATAAATAGCCGCAGGTAGACGGCCCGGCAATTCAGTTTCATCTGAGCGATCTTCGAGGCGACTTCGAAGTGAAAACAAGTGATCAATAGTGAGTGAACCAGTGAACCTACGACTCGGCTACGACCTAGGACTTTTTAGTGCTTAGTGTTTGGACTTGGTGATTTGCGTGAGCTAGTGTCAGTGCTAGTAAAGTCTTTATAAGAGTCAGCAGGTCTTTTTCTCCAAATCCCTCGAACCCTAACACGTAACAACTGGTGTCGGAAGTGAGATTTGGAGATGCCATTGACTCCGAGAGAGGACTTCAAGGGGAGTGTCAGGACAAGGGCGCAGCGAGCTGCTGCCATTGACTCCGAGAGAGGAATTCAAGGGGAGTGTGAGGACAAGGGCGCAGTACCATCGACTCCGAGAGAAGACTTCGAGGGAAGTGTCAGGACAAGGGCGCGACGGGCTGCGGAGGCCACATCCACTGGAGACCAAGCTCCGCCCACGGCGGGGCAGGCCCCACCATCTGGCCCCGCCCACCAGGCTCCGCCCACTGACCAGGCTCCACCCACTTCGGGTGAAGCCACGCCCACTGGCCTCGCCCACCGGGACCCGCCCACTGACCACGCCCCTCAGGCCCCGCCCACTCTGGACATGGCCACGCCCATTGGCTCCGCCCACCAGGCCACGCCCACTCAGGTCACGCCCACTGGCCCCGCCCACTGGGCCCCGTCGACTAGCTCCATCCATCCTGCCACGCCCGTAGTTTCTACGACCCCTCAAATGGCTCCTCGATTGGAAAGCATAATTGAGTTAATTCAGGCTTTGCAAGATTTTCAAAAAGCTGAAATCAGAGCGATTCGAGAATCACAAGAGCAACAAAAAGACCTCCAAGAAAAAGCGCTTGGGGCTATAAAGGATGTCAGTGACACGGTAACTAAGCTTCGTAAAGATGTCGACGTAATGGACGAACGTGTTACCGGGCTAGGAGTGGATGTGGAAAATGTGAAAACCGGCCTCACAGAACTACAAAAGAAAGTAGTGCGCTTGGAAACCACAGGAGTTGCGACGTCTAGTGGAACTACCGGATTTGTGGTACAAGGACCAAGAGTTAAAGTGCCACCATACGACGGTACTACTTCTTGGAACGCTTATCGTCAGCAATTCCAGACGGTTGCTTCTGCCAACGGATGGACTGACGAACAATGCCTGACCGCTCTCACTGTTGCGCTCAGAGGGCAAGCTTTGTCGGTCCTGGAAGCACATACAGGAAATGGGTTCCAAGATCTGATGGAGGCCCTGGAATCCAGATACGGGGAGCGACACCTGGAGCACGTGTTCCGTGCTCAACTTCGTGACAGAGTCCAACGCTCAGGAGAGGGACTACAACAATGGGCGTTGGAAATTGAAAAACTGGTCAAGAAGGCACACCCAGGAGCCGATTCCAAGATGATCGACACGAATATTGTGCAAGCATTTGTCGACGGAATCAGGGACCTAGAGGTCAGAGCTGCAGTGAGGCTACGTCACCACACCTCGCTAAAGGAAGCATTGGCGCATGCTTTGGAGGTCGAGGCTGTTCGCCGCGACATACGACAGACCCATAAGATCCACGAGGTCTCTGAGGAAGTTAAGGAGGTCAAGGCTCCCACGAAGAGAAGTTTTGGAGCCATGTGCTACAAGTGCGGTGAGAGGGGTCATCTTCAGCTCAACTGCCCGCAGAAGGAGACCCAGATGGCAAGGATGAAAAGGCTCGAGGAACAAGTAGAGGAGCTGAAGAAGCAAGGAGCTTCGTCCCCTGCCCGGGATCAGGGAAACGAATAAAAGCCAGGACTAAGGGGCGAGTACTGGCTGATGCGGAGGAAGCCCCGATAACTGTTATCTCCCAAGCATGCAGCGGGAATAGTCTTGTGATTCAGGGGACTATTAACAGGATGGATTGCAAAATGACTCTAGACACGGGAGCCTCTAGAACGATAGTGAACCCAAATCTAGTAAAAGCCGCAAGGAGACATAAAAGGAGAATTAACTGTCGGCTTCTTACTGCCTCCGGTCAGCCAATACCCGTCCTGGGAGAAATGTCAGTTACGATTAATGTAGGGGGTTACTCATACCCTCATGACGTTATCGTGGCTGAGATTATGGATGATTGCATCTTGGGTTTGGATTTCATGAAGAAGCACAACTGCAAAATTAATGTCGCTGACGGAGTTTTCAATTGTGGCGAAGAAGAAATTTTCATCCTTGGAGGCTCCTGCGGGAAAGTCACATGTGTAAAGGAAGTCATTATACCTGGACGAGCGGAAGCTAGAGTGCTGGTGAAACTACCGCCAGCTGGAAAAAGAAGTTAAACAGATGCGTGTTGATCGAAGACACACCTACCAAGACATCAGCGCAAAAACTGATGACGGCGAGAACCCTTGTTAGTGGAAGCAGTAACGCTGTGGTCAGGGTTTTGAATCTTGGTGATCGCGAGATCTGCTTGAACAAAGGTGACGTCATTGGAAAGTGCGAGGAAGTTGTCTGGATGAGAAAGTGTAGTTCGATCACAGGCCCAGACTCAGCAAACAGCAGCAACTATGGAATAGTGACTGAGCTACTCGATGACTGCAAGAGTAATCTGACTTATTCGCAGGGCATGAAAGCTAAGAAGTTTTGCAACGCCACGCGAATATCTTCTCCAGTCAGGAAGGCGACCTTGGAAGAACGTCGATGGTTCAACACAGGATAGATACCGGAAGCGAGAACCCAATTCGTCAACGAGCAAGACGGATACCCATTGCAAAGGAAAAAGAAGTTGAAGGCCTTTTGGAGGACATGAGAAGGCATAAGATTATTGAACCGTCTGCAAGTCCGTGGTGCTCACCTGTTGTGTTAGTGAAGAAGAAAGATGGTAGCACAAGATTTTGTGTGGACTACAGACGTCTCAATGATGTCACCAAGAAGGACAGTTACCCGTTACCTCGAATCGACGACACGCTGGATACCTTGAGTGGCATGAGATGGTTCTCGACCCTGGACCTGAAATCTGGATACTGGCAGGTGGAAATTCATCCAAAAGACAAAGAGAAGACAGCTTTCTCCACCGGTAAAGGTTTATGGCAGTTTAACGTCATGCCCTTTGGATTGTGCAACGCACCTGCCACATTTGAGCGACTCATGGAGTGTGTACTGGCAGGCTTAGTTGGAGAGGCTTGCTTAGTCTACTTGGACGACGTCATCATTGTGGGCCGCGACTTCGAGGACCATTTGCGAAACTTAGAACGAGTTTTCGCCAAAATAGAGGGGGCCAAGTTAAAGTTGAATCCGAAAAAGTGTCGTTTATTCAGGAGTAAGGTCAATTATCTCGGCCATGTTATCTCCAGTGATGGAATCCAGACGGACCCGGAGAAACTGGAAGCAGTTCAAAATTGGCCAACCCCTAAAAACAAAACCGAAGTGCGGGCATTTCTCGGCCTATGCTCCTACTACAGGCGTTTTGTTAAGGGATTCTCAGAGATGGCCAAGCCATTACATCGGCTGACAGAAGATAAACGACAGTTTATTTGGGACGAGACTTCTGAAGATTCTTTTCAGAAATTGAAGAAACATCTGTGTGAAACACCAATCCTGGGGTATCCACAACCTGAAGGTCAGTTTATAGTCGACACTGACGCAAGCAGCACGGCCATTGGAGGGGTGTTATCTCAAAAACAGGGCGAAAGAGAAGTTGTAATTGCATATTTCAGCAAATCTTTATCTAAGCCAGAGAGAAACTACTGTGTAACAAGAAGAGAACTCTTGGCTGTTGTAAAGACGCTACAACATTTCAGTAAATATCTCATCGGCAGACAGTTTTTACTGCGAACTGATCACGCAGCCTTACAGTGGCTACTGCAATTCAAGAACCCAGAAGGTCAAGTAGCGCGATGGATTGAACAGCTCCAGGAGTATGACTTCAAGACGGAACACCGCAGCGGAAAGGCGCATGGGAATGCCGACGCACTTTCACGAAGGCCGTGTTCAGAAGACTGCAAACACTGTGTTAAGCAGGAATCTAATGAAGTAACATTAAAGTTAACGAAAACAAGTCCTTTGGGTCCATGGGAGAATGATGCTATGAGGAAGGCTCAAGAAAGAGATGACGACCTTCGGCACATCATCACATGGAAGAAACGGGGTGACGTGAAACCAATCTGGAGTGAGGTTGCACCCACTGGCGCTGTTACTAAGGCGTACTGGGCGCAATGGGACAGTCTGATTCTTCAGAATGGAATACTCTACCGGAAATGGGAGAAGACTAACGGCAGAGAGTTCCACCTTCAGATAGTTGTCCCGAGAAAGAGAGTACCAGATGTTCTCCGTGAAATACACGATGGCGTATCAGGAGGTCATTTAGGTGTAAAAAGAACGTTAACAAAAGTGCGAGAACGATTCTACTGGTTGCATTGTCGAGATGATGTACAGGATTGGTGCCGCAAATGCACTACTTGCGCTGCAGTGAAGGGACCACAGACCAGGAGCCGTGGGAACCTGCGGCTGTATAACGTTGGCGCACCGTGGGAACGAATTGCAGTTGACGTAGCTGGGCCATTTCCCGTAACGGAATCGGGAAACAAGTATTTTATGGTCGTCATGGACTACTTCACCAAATGGCCCGAAGTGTTCGCCATACCAAACCAAGAAGCTACAACAGTCGCTTCTAAGTTAGTCGAAGAAGTGATATCTCGCTTTGGTGTACCTCTGGAAATCCATTCTGATCAAGGCAGGAATTTCGAATCGCAGGTCTTCCAGGAAGTGTGCAGAATTTTGGGAATGCATAAGACGAGGACCACCGCGTACCATCCACAGTCTGATGGAATGGTTGAGAGATTTAACCAGACCCTTGAGAGACATTTGGCGAAATTGGTAGATGACAGACAAAAAGATTGGGACAAGTATATACCACTCTTCCTTCTCTCGTACCGTACCGCCGAGCATGAGAGCATAAAAGCTACCCCGGCGTATGTCAATTACGGTAGAGAACTACGAGTACCAGTAGACCTCTTGACAGGAGGGTCACCGGGGGAACCAAAGACCGTACAAGACTATGTCTGCGATTTAAGGGAAAAGATGCGCTATATACACGCCATGGTTCGGGAAAATGGGTTACAGTCAAGTGAAAACATGAAGACCAGATACGACCGGAAATCGAACACGAGCGGCTTCGAAGAAGGGTCACTGGTGTGGCTGCATAACCCAACTCGCCGAAAAGGAAAATCTCCAAAGTTGCAGACCAAGTGGGACGGCCCATACAAAGTGGTTACCCGATTGAATGATGTGACTTACAGGATTCAAAAGCAACCAAGAGGGACATTCAAAGTGGTACACATAGACCGTCTGGCGCGTTACCATGGCAGTAATAACGATGCTCGGGACGAGCACCTCTAAGAGGGGAGTGGTCTTACGGATACGGACACGTAGTGCCATCTAGCGTCAAACCGGCGAAACTGATCAGGGAAACACAGAAAACATAAATCCCCTACTTATTACTAGATGGCGTTAGGTGTATGTTTACTTACGCGTATTTGCTAGAAAGTTCCCACACTTGTTTACTTGTTTACTTGTTTACATGAATCGGAACTTTCTGGAATTCGTCTCGCCATATAAATAGCCGCAGGTAGACGGCCCGGCAATTCAGTTTCATCTGAGCGATCTTCGAGGCGACTTCGAAGTGAAAACAAGTGATCAATAGTGAGTGAACCAGTGAACCTACGACTCGGCTACGACCTAGGACTTTTTAGTGCTTAGTGTTTGGACTTGGTGATTTGCGTGAGCTAGTGTCAGTGCTAGTAAAGTCTTTATAAGAGTCAGCAGGTCTTTTTCTCCAAATCCCTCGAACCCTAACACGTAACAATATTAGTAGGATTTTTTATTTGAAAATTATAACTATTAAGTCTACCTAATAAATAAAGTGATTTTTCAAAAGAGTTTCATAGGCGAAATTCGAAACTATATCCTAAAACTTATAGTTATATTCAAATATAAAATAGTACCTAAACACAGTTAAATCAGTCGACAATCGACATAGCCAAGTTGGTCGGCCAACGGTCCACGCCAGTGGCTCTCAACATTTATGCAATTCCAAATGTTCCGGACTAGATAAAAGTGCCTCTATCTAATCCATGTTGTTCTCGCGGATTGGCATGATAAAATATACAATTGTTACCTTATTAAAAACGTGCTTTGAGTCACGGAAGAAGATTAAAATATAGAAGAACATGGTGCAAAAAGATAAATTGTTCCGCAAATGTCAAAATCAAAGAAGATCCAGAGAGTGAAAGTTGTAAGAATAATTTGCCTCTTCGCCATTTCTAATGTTGTTTTTGGAGTTCAATATTAGAATTTAAAGGCCGCGTCCCCATCAGACACGGCACGGAGCCGTCACCGTGTTACGGCACGACGCCGCCACCGTGACACGGTGTCGCAAACGGTGCACCGCGCGCCCCTATTCTGGGTGAAACTTCCGAACAAAAATTGTGTCCTAACTTAAACGAGGCACTTATTTGGAACAGATAAAAATCGGCCAAGTGCGAGTTAGGCTCGCGCACGAAAGGTTCCGTACCATTATTATACAGAAAAATAACCAAAAAAATATGTATTTTGTATGGGAGCCCCCTTAATTATTAAGTTTATTTTAATTTTACCATTAATTTTTAAAGTATAAATACAATTAGGTATTTTGTGAACATTTCAAGTGCCTATCTGTTGTCATTATTGGTATAGAGCAAAAAATAGCAAAAATCGGCTCGGCGCGGCGCAGCTTGTGATATCACTTGCTTGTGATAATATGACTCGTGAGAAGCCACCATTACCTGATAGTTAAACCAAGCATTTCCATAGGATCCACAGGTTTTATGAACCCATATTGTTTTTGTAAACGAGGTGCTATCTTGATATGCAGTTCTTCAAAAGTTGATATGGTTATTCTAAAATATTCAAAAAATTTCTCATTCCCACTCTCTCTCTCTCTCTATATATATATATATATATATATATATATATATATATATATATATATATATATATATATATATATATATAAATGAATTCATATTTCCCTTGGTCACGGTATCACGCGTAAACGGCAGGACCGATTTTGCTGAAATTTGGCATACAGATACTTTGAGTCCTGGAGACCAACATAGGATACATTTTGTCCCGGAAAATGTACGGTTACTGCACAATATACTTTTATGATTTGCGCGTAAACTATTCAATTTATTTTGATGAAATTTGGTATGGAGATACTTTGAGAATCGGAAAAGGACAAGGGATATTTTTTGTTTCGGAAAATGTAGGGTTCCCGCACAACAAACTTTTATGATTTTCGCCTACATTATTCTATCTATTTTGATGAAATTTGATATGGAGATATATCAAATTTCATCAAAATAGATAAAATCATAGGTACATACATACATCCAAACTTTCGCCTTTATAATATTAGTAGGATAAAAAAACGTATTTTTTGGCTATTTTTGGTTGATATCAATAAATGATACGGAAACCTTAGTGTTCGAATCCGACTCACACTTGGCCGATTTTTTATTTCATAGTAGGTATTTTAATTTAAATATTTTGAGAGTTACTGATGGTTTCCAAGTAAGTTCGTTACAAAGAAGACACGTCCGACGTCACACTTAACAGTTTATGAGCTTTAGCCAAGATACTTTCCTTGATTCTTCCGTCGCAATAAGAGAGAGACATTGTCTCTCAGTCTCTCTGCTTATCTACAAAAATATTATATAGTGGCAATCTACGAATAATAAAAACTAGTGGCAATGTTTATATTTTTGTTCATTTCCTTCCGCAACCCAAAATCTACTTAACCGATTCTGATAATTTTTTAAAATATGGTTTGACATATTGTAACATAATATGAAAATATGTGCTGCAGTTTGTATGTTTATTAAGCAATCAAAAATATTCTGGCCACTCAATATAAATTTAAAATGCCGTGTAAATGATATCATTAACTCCCAAACCTATGTTTCCCACATTCCACTAATAAAATTATGCACGCTGTCTACTCTAATTTGTTCATTGTAGAATCTGTATGTTTTCTTGCGAGAATTATTATAAAATGCAGTTGAATTTATACGTACCTATATAAATTAGTTACGTGTCCAATTGTCCATCCATTCATTTTTAGGGTTCCGTAGTTAACAAGGAACCCTTATAGTATACCCTTATAGTATTATCCGTCCGTCCGTCCGTCCGTCCGTCCGTCCGTCCGTCCGTCCGTCCGTCCGTCCGTCCGTCCGTCCGTCCGTCCGTCCGTCCGTCCGTCCGTCCGTCCGTCCGTCCGTCCGTCCGTCCGTCCGTCCGTCCGTCCGTCCGTCCGTCCGTCCGTCCGTCCGTCCGTCCGTCCGTCCGTCCGTCCGTCCGTCCGTCCGTCCGTCCGTCCGTCCGTCCGTCCGTCCGTCCGTCCGTCCGTCCGTCCGTCCGTCCGTCCGTCCGTCCGTCCGTCCGTCCGTCCGTCCGTCCGTCCGTCCGTCCGTCCGTCCGTCCGTCCGTCCGTCCGTCCGTCCGTCCGTCCGTCCGTCCGTCCGTCCGTCCGTCCGTCCGTCCGTCCGTCCGTCCGTCCGTCCGTCCGTCCGTCCGTCCGTCCGTCCGTCCGTCCGTCTGTCCGTCTGTCCGTCTGTCCGTCTGTCCGTCTGTCCGTCTGTCCGTCTGTCCGTCTGTCCGTCTGTCCGTCTGTCCGTCTGTCCGTCTGTCCGTCTGTCCGTCTGTCCGTCTGTCCGTCTGTCCGTCTGTCCGTCTGTCCGTCTGTCCGTCTGTCCGTCTGTCCGTCTGTCCGTCTGTCCGTCTGTCCGTCTGTCCGTCTGTCCGTCTGTCCGTCTGTCCGTCTGTCCGTCTGTCCGTCTGTCCGTCTGTCCGTCTGTCCGTCTGTCCGTCTGTCCGTCTGTCCGTCTGTCCGTCTGTCCGTCTGTCCGTCTGTGTGTCTGTCTGTCTGTCTGTCTGTCTGTCTGTCTGTCTGTCTGTCTGTCTGTCTGTCTGTCTGTCTGTCTGTCTGTCTGTCTGTCTGTCTGTCTGTCTGTCTGTCTGTCTGTCTGTCTGTCTGTCTGTCTGTCTGTCTGTCTGTCTGTCTGTCTGTCTGTCTGTCTGTCTGTCTGTCTGTCTGTCTGTCTGTCTGTCTGTCTGTCTGTCTGTCTGTCTGTCTGTCTGTCTGTCTGTCTGTCTGTCTGTCTGTCTGTCTGTCTGTCTGTCTGTCTGTCTGTCTGTCTGTCTGTCTGTCTGTCTGTCTGTCTGTCTGTCTGTCTGTCTGTCTGTCTGTCTGTCTGTCTGTCTGTCTGTCTGTCTGTCTGTCTGTCTGTCTGTCTGTCTGTCTGTCTGTCTGTCTGTCTGTCTGTCTGTCTGTCTGTCTGTCTGTCTGTCTGTCTGTCTGTCTGTCTGTCTGTCTGTCTGTCTGTCTGTCTGTCTGTCTGTCTGTCTGTCTGTCTGTCTGTCTGTCTGTCTGTCTGTCTGTCTGTCTGTCTGTCTGTCTGTCTGTCTGTCTGTCTGTCTGTCTGTCTGTCTGTCTGTCTGTCTGTCTGTCTGTCTGTCTGTCTGTCTGTCTGTCTGTCTGTCTGTCTGTCTGTCTGTCTGTCTGTCTGTCTGTCTGTCTGTCTGTCTGTCTGTCTGTCTGTCTGTCTGTCTGTCTGTCTGTCTGTCTGTCTGTCTGTCTGTCTGTCTGTCTGTCTGTCTGTCTGTCTGTCTGTCTGTCTGTCTGTCTGTCTGTCTGTCTGTCTGTCTGTCTGTCTGTCTGTCTGTCTGTCTGTCTGTCTGTCTGTCTGTCTGTCTGTCTGTCCTGTCTGTCTGTCTGTCTGTCTGTCTGTCTGTCTGTCTGTCTGTCTGTCTGTCTGTCTGTCTGTCTGTCTGTCTGTCTGTCTGTCTGTCTGTCTGTCTGTCTGTCTGTCTGTCTGTCTGTCTGTCTGTCTGTCTGTCTGTCTGTCTGTCTGTCTGTCTGTCTGTCTGTCTGTCTGTCTGTCTGTCTGTCTGTCTGTCTGTCTGTCTGTCTGTCTGTCTGTCTGTCTGTCTGTCTGTCTGTCTGTCTGTCTGTCTGTCTGTCTGTCTGTCTGTCTGTCTGTCTGTCTGTCTGTCTGTCTGTCTGTCTGTCTGTCTGTCTGTCTGTCTGTCTGTCTGTCTGTCTGTCTGTCTGTCTGTCTGTCTGTCTGTCTGTCTGTCTGTCTGTCTGTCTGTCTGTCTGTCTGTCTGTCTGTCTGTCTGTCTGTCTGTCTGTCTGTCTGTCTGTCTGTCTGTCTGTCTGTCTGTCTGTCTGTCTGTCTGTCTGTCTGTCTGTCTGTCTGTCTGTCTGTCTGTCTGTCTGTCTGTCTGTCTGTCTGTCTGTCTGTCTGTCTGTCTGTCTGTCTGTCTGTCTGTCTGTCTGTCTGTCTGTCTGTCTGTCTGTCTGTCTGTCTGTCTGTCTGTCTGTCTGTCTGTCTGTCTGTCTGTCTGTCTGTCTGTCTGTCTGTCTGTCTGTCTGTCTGTCTGTCTGTCTGTCTGTCTGTCTGTCTGTCTGTCTGTCTGTCTGTCTGTCTGTCTGTCTGTCTGTCTGTCTGTCTGTCTGTCTGTCTGTCTGTCTGTCTGTCTGTCTGTCTGTCTGTCTGTCTGTCTGTCTGTCTGTCTGTCCTGTCTGTCTGTCTGTCTGTCTGTCTGTCTGTCTGTCTGTCTGTCTGTCTGTCTGTCTGTCTGTCCTGTCTGTCTGTCTGTCTGTCTGTCTGTCTGTCTGTCTGTCTGTCTGTCTGTCTGTCTGTCTGTCTGTCTGTCTGTCTGTCTGTCTGTCTGTCTGTCTGTCTGTCTGTCTGTCTGTCTGTCTGTCTGTCTGTCTGTCTGTCTGTCTGTCTGTCTGTCTGTCTGTCTGTCTGTCTGTCTGTCTGTCTGTCTGTCTGTCTGTCTGTCTGTCTGTCTGTCTGTCTGTCTGTTTTAAGATCAACATGCTTAGTTCATAAGCTCTGGTTTGCCTGGTTTGCGATCGTAACTGTAAAGAAAGATTAAAAGGTATTAAAATTCTATTACTTAATATTCATTTCCGTCTTAAATTGATAAGCGTATAATATGGTGAATTAAACCACTCAGTAACTTTAATTAATATGTACCTCTGTTACATCTGTAGCTGTTCTGTTCATCTGAGCTGTTATTTACAGTGTATAACAATCATGGTGATCCATCTTGGAGAATGCTCCTGATGCAAATGTAGAGTATTTGTTACATATAGCATAGTTATTTATGTTTATGTCCTCAAAACTCATACCAAGGAGAACGGATAATTGATTTTTTTAAATTATATTAATAAATAATAAACGTCAAGAGTTGCGGTTTTGGTACAAAATATTATGTACGTACATCTTTATATAAACTTATTAGTCATAATTTTAAGTCTTCAATCGTCATATTATGGTTCTTAAAGAGAGAAACATTTAAAAAATCGGCCAAGTGCGAGTCGGACTCGCGCACGAAGGGTTCCGTACCGATACAGAGCAAAAATAGGCTAAAAATTGTGTTTTTTATATGGGAGCCATCTTTTAATTTTATATTATTAAATATTAAAGTACACATATAACAAAAGAATGTGTGCAAAATTCAAGTGCCTACCTCTTGCCATTATAGTATAGGAGGTAGCAACGTTTTCGAGAAAGTATTTCAGGTCGGCTGATTTTGTGATATGTCGTCATTCTTGCTCTTCTGGTTAGAGTCCGGGCGATCTGGCTGCTGGTAGTGGTTGCGATCATTAGTGCGCTGTGCGCATTTCATTTATCCAGGTGATGCTATTAATATAAAGGGCGCCTGATAAAAAGAAATGGCAATCTCTCGCTTCTGGCTCTTGTCATGTTAAAGGCCAGGCTTTAACAATTATTATTATTATTGTCATAATTATAGACCATGATATTATGATATTACCAGAATCTGATGGCAATTTTTGACAGAAGATTTTCAAAAAATATCCTTGATCATCATAGAGATATAATGTACTAGGTACTAGTTATATGTCAGTGTTGATCATTGGATAAATTTTTATATTTGCATGTTTAACACACAGAATCAGCCGCTATAAGAAAAAATAAGGATCAAAATGTTTTATTCCAATTACCCCGGTATTGCTACAGTCAATTTATTTTCTCACTTTTTGCCATCAGATTCTGGTAGACCTAGGTATATTACGTTTGTGTTAAGCAGTCCTTGCTCACTAAAATGATTTTAAAATCATTTAAAATCACTTAAAATCATTTTAGTATACAGTATGTATACTTAAATGATTTTAAAATCCAGGATTATAACCTGGACAAAAAAGTTGCGCACTAATGAACGCAACCACTAGCGGCAGCCAGACCGCCCAGACTGTTGTAAAGAAAAGCAAGAATGACGACATATCACAAAATCAGCCGACCTGAAATACTTTTTTTTCAAACGTGCTACCTCCTCCCGTTTTAAACTCTCCTCTGTTGGCAAAATTAGAATCCCTTTTTTTACAGAGGTCTTTTTGATTGATTATTCTGTGTTATAAAAGTTGACCAATCGTGTTATGCTATGGGTAATTCAAAGACAAAGACGTCATAATGAATACTGACAATGAACTTTAATTTCTTAGCTTTAGTCATTGCTGAGAAAAATCGATATCGCTACAGCCAAATTATTGTTACGTGCTAGGGTTCGAGGGATTTGGAGAAAAAGACCTGCTGACTCTTATAAAGACTTTACTAGCACTGACACTAGCTCACACAAAGTCCAAACACTAAGCACTAAGTCCAAACACTAAGCACTAAGTCCAAACACTAAGCACTATTGATCACTTGTTTTCGCTCCGAAGTCGCCTCGAGGATCGCTCAGATGAAACTGAATTGCCGGGCCGTCTACCTGTGGCTATTTATATGGCGAGACGAATTCTAGAAAGTTCTTCCCCGATTAACGTAAACAAGTAAACAACTGTGGGATGTTTCTAGAAAATACGCGTAAGTAAACATACACCTAACGCCATCTAGTATAAAGTAGGGGATTTATGTTTTCTGTGTTTCCCTGATCAGTTTCGCTGGTTTGACGCTAGATGGCACCACGTGTCCGTATCACTACTCCCCTCTTAAAGATGCTCGTCCCGAGCATCGTTGTTACTGCCATGGTAACGCGTCACGCTGTCCCCAAGACTCCTGCTCTGTGGTTCCGTCACAGCAACGCAAGTAGTACATTTGAGGCACCAATCCTGCACATCATCTCGCCAATGCAACCAGAAGAATCGTTCTCGTACTTTTCTTAGCGTCCTCTTGACACCTAGATGACTCCCTGATACGCCCTCATGTACCTCGCGGAGAACATCTGGTACTTTCGCCCTTGGGACGATTATCTGAAAGTAGAACTCTCTGCCGTTAGCCTTCTCCCATTTCCGGTAGAGTATTCCGTCCTGAAGTATCAGACTGTCCCATTGCTCCCAGTACGCCTTAGTGACAGCGCCAGTGGGTGCAACCTCACTCCAGATTGGTTTCACGTCACCCCTTTTCTTCCATGTGATGATGTGCCGAAGGTCGTCATCTCTTTCTTGAGCCTTCCTCATAGCATCATTGTCCAATACTCGCCATCTAGTCCTGGATTCTATTCGTTTCCCCTTATTCCGGGCAGGGGACGAAACTGCTTGCTTCCTCAGCTCCTCTATTTGCTCCTCGATCCTTTCCATCCTTGCCATCTGGGTCTTCTTCTACGGGCAGTTGAGCTGGAGATGGCCCCTCTCACCGCACTTATAGCACATGGCTTCAAATCTTTTCCTTGCAGGAGCCTTAACTTCCTTAACTTCCTCAGAGACCTTGTGGATCTTATGGGTCTGCCGTATGTCATGGCGAACAGCCTCGACCTCCAAAGCATGCGCCAATGCTTCTTTTAGCGAGGTATGGTGACCAAGCCTTACTGCAGCTCTGACCTCCAGGTCTTTGATTCCGTCGACAAATCCTTGAACAATATTTGTATCGACCATCTTGGTGTCGGCTCCTGGATATGCCTTCCTGACGAGTTTTTCAATTTCCAACGCCCATTGTTGAAGTCCTTCTTCTGAGCGTTGGACTCTGTCACGAAGTTGAGCACGGAACACGTGCTCCAGGTGTCGCTCCCCGTATCTGGATTCAAGTGCCTCCATCAGGTCTTGGAACCCATTTCCTGTATGTGCTTCCAGGACCGACAAAGCTTGCCCTCTAAGCGCAACAATGAGGGCGGTCAGGCATTGTTCTTCCGTCCATCCGTTGGCGGTAGCAACAGCCTGAAATTGCCGACGATATGCGTTCCATGAAGTAGTGCCGTCGTACGGCGGTACCTTGACTCTTGGCCCTTGCGTCACTCCCGTGGCTCCACTAGACACCGCAACTCCCGTAGTTTCAAGGCGCACTACTCTCTTCTGCAGTTCAGTGAAGCCGGTCTTCAAATTTTCCACAACCAACTCTAACCCGGATACTCGTTCTTTTACTATGTCGACATCTTTTCGAAGCTTAGTCACTGTGTCACTAACATCCTTTATTGCCAATAGCGCTTTTTCTTGGAGGTCCTTTTGTTGCTCTTGAGACTCCTGTAAAGCGCCGAGCTTGCGGTCTTGTGACTCTTGCAAAGCCTGAATTAACTCAATTACGCTTTTCAATTGAGGGGCCATTTGAGGGGCCGTAGAAACTACGGGCGTGGCAGGATGGATGGAGCTAGTCGACGGAGCCCAGTGGGCGGGGCCTGTGGGCGTGGCCTGAGTGGGCGTGGCCTGGTGGGCGGAGCCAGTGGGCGTGGCCATGTCCAGAGTGGGCGGGGCCTGAGGGGCGTGGTCAGTGGGCGGGTCCCGGTGGGCGGAGCCAGTGGGCGTGGCTTCCGCAGCCCGTTGCGCCCTTGTCCTGACACTTCCCTCGAAGTCCTCTCTCGGAGTCAATGGCATCTCCAAATCTCACTTCCGACACCAGTTGTTACGTGCTAGGGTTCGAGGGATTTGGAGAAAAAGACCTGCTGACTCTTATAAAGACTTTACTAGCACTGACACTAGCTCACACAAAGTCCAAACACTAAGCACTAAGTCCAAACACTAAGCACTAAGTCCAAACACTAAGCACTATTGATCACTTGTTTTCGCTCCGAAGTCGCCTCGAGGATCGCTCAGATGAAACTGAATTGCCGGGCCGTCTACCTGTGGCTATTTATATGGCGAGACGAATTCTAGAAAGTTCTTCCCCGATTAACGTAAACAAGTAAACAACTGTGGGATGTTTCTAGAAAATACGCGTAAGTAAACATACACCTAACGCCATCTAGTATAAAGTAGGGGATTTATGTTTTCTGTGTTTCCCTGATCAGTTTCGCTGGTTTGACGCTAGATGGCACCACGTGTCCGTATCATTATCAAGGCGTCGCCTTAATTTAAAATGCATCCAGATGCGAATTAATTATAAATCACCCCCCAAGCTTCTACACAACGCCCCCATTTTTTTATGGTTCCCAACTCCCACACCGCCCCCTTTAGGCGTTCAGCGCCCACAAGGGGGCGTTATCGCCCACTTTGGGAAAGGCTGATCTAATGGTTAATATCCTACCAATATTACACATTAAAAACCCAGATAACACAATTTTAGGAAAACAATACAAAAACACAACATCACTCTTTCACATTCCCGGCAAAACTGCCCTTCTTCTTTTTAGGGTTCCGTACCCAAAGGGTAAAAACGGGACCCTATTACTGAGACTTCGATGTCTCTTCGTCTGTCTGTCCGTCTGTCTGTCTGTCTCCAGGCTGTAACTCAAGAACCCCTATAGCTAGACTTCTGAAATTTTCACAGATTATGTATTTCTGGTGCCGCTATAACAACAAATACTAAAAACAAAATAAAGTTAATATTTAAGGGAGGCTCCCATACAACAAACGTTATTTTTTTGGTCTTTTTGGCTCGTAATCCATTATGGCAACAAATAGACACTTGAAATTTTCACAAAATGCTCAATTATATGTGTACTTTAATTTCCAACAATCGATTAAGGGAATATCTTTCTTGAGAAAAAATAATAAATTCAAAGTTGGAGTCTATTTTAATCGGCCGAACTTAGCTAAGGCATTTCTTGAAAATACTACTTTTTTACGAGACCAAAATTTAAAAGCAAGCATTCCAGCTGGTAGCACGGAGTTGACTGGTGTCATTAACTCCGTACCGACCGAAATGTCCAATCAAAAAATTTATAAAGCAATTTCGAGTAGTACAAAAAGGGTAATATGTGTACGCAGAATAATGAGAAAAGCTAAGGTTAACAACAGCTTTGTGCTGCAACCAACGCAATCAGTGGCAATTACATTTTCGTGTTCTACATCATTGCCTGAATATGTTTTAATAAATATGTGGCGATTTCCCGTTATGACATATATTCCACCAGTGAAACAGTGTTATAAATGTTTAAGATACGGACATTTAGCAAAGTTTTGTAAGAATGCAGAGCGTTGCTCGATCTGTGCCGAGGCTCACAATTATAAAAATTGTACCCAAAGCCCAGATAAAGCTGTTTGCGTACATTGCAAAGGTAGCCATTTATCTATATCTGGAGAATGTAGAGTTAACAAAATGAAAATAGAAGAAAATAAAAAAAAGTATACAACTACATCATATGCAGACCTTTTTAATAATAAATTACAAAATTTCCCTTCATTAAATGAAAACACAAATAGTAAAGATAAGTCTTTACTATTTGTGTTTTGTGTTTTCATTTCATTCAAATGTACTTCTCTCAAATAAAAACGCACTTACGTTACTCACAGAATGTTTAATTAAAGCTATTACTCTGAACAAGACTCAAAATGCAAGCATAAACTCACAGCTTCTTTCAGAAGCAATAAAAGAAACTATAAAAGAAAAAAATAACAATCTTTCACATTCCCTGCCCAAATAAATATTATGCAATGGAACAGTCAAAGCTTGCCAAGTAATAAATATGAACTACAAAAATTTCTATTAGATAATTCCATCCACATTTGTATAATTAGTGAAACGTGGCTCAAACCACATATCACATTTAACATGAAAGGATACTCTATTGTGAGAAATGACTGTGGTAATAATCACAATGGAGTAGCCATATTAATTCATAACACTATAGTCTATAACAAAATTAATACATTTTATGATGATTCTTTACAAAATATTGTTGTTCAGATTCAAATTTTTCAGAAACGAATTTCGATTGTAAGTTTTTACAGCCCAGGAAGCTGTACTCCAGAATTTAATAAGAAAAAATTTAATGATTTAATACAGACTATTCCGAAACCGATAATTTTTGCTGGAGACTTTAACGCGCATCATACTTTATGGGGTTGCGGCAAAGTTGACGCGCGAAGGAGAGATATTGTTGATGTCGCTGATGAGAATGATTTGGTTCTCTTGAATGATGGACGTCCAACCACTGTAGGGTCGCATAGATGGAAGCCAAATGCACTAGATTTGACTTTTATTTCGGCGTCGTTAGCATTATTTTGTGAATGGCAAGTTTCTTCAGACTCATTAGGTAGTTATCATTTACCAACTCTGACAACATTGAATCTTTCTCCATCATTCTCTTCCCATAGTAACTTGTCACAGACATTTGAAAGTTTTCCTCTTCACACGAATCTGAAAACAGTAAATTGGGATTTGTATGAAAAAACTGTTAATCAGAAATTTAAAAAATTTCAAATTGAAACATGCGATTTAATCGACAGTTATAATAGATTCTGTGCGCTTATAATTCAAACTGTTGATAAATGTGGGACATTTATAACGGTTTGAATAAGCCTAAGTTTTGCACCCCAACAGCTAATCCTGTTTCTCAAAGTTCTGCCTGTAGTAACAGTAAAAAAAAAGTTAAAATTCCATTAGTATGGTGGAATGAAAAATGTTCCAAGGCTGTACATGATTGTCGTCAAGCCTATGCGCGGTTTAAAGCGAATTCTTGTATTGAAACTTTTGTTGAATTTAAGCGTCTTCAGGCGCATAAAAAACGCGTATTGAAACAAGAGCGAAGACTTTCTTGGGAAAACTTTTGTAAATCTGTTAGTAGATTAACTCCTATGAGCCAAATTTGGATGAAAATTAAAAAATTCAACCGAAGTTATACACCTAGAAGTAGTTTCATTGATAGTGAATGGATATTACAGTTTTTAAATAAATATACTCCAGATACAGTACCAAATAATTATAAGAACAGTAATTCCAATGTGACAACATCTCCAAATTCTTTTTTAGTAGAGAGTTTTACATTTGAAGAGCTGAAAGCAGCCATAAAATCTCGTAAAGATTCTGCTTGTGGTCTAGATTGTTTATCTTACAAAATGTTTAAATTGTTAGACACCAAAAATATGAAGTTGTTCCTTAATTTATTAAATTCATTGTGGTGCCATTCCATGATTCCTGAACAGTGGAAAACAGATTGTCTCGTTCCAATATTAAAACCCGGAAAGGATATAAATGTTGCAGATTCATATAGACCTATAACTTTAAGTTCTTGTGTTGGCAAAATATTTGAACAGCTTATTAAACAGCGATTGGAATTTTTTATAGAAAGAAATCATATTTTACCTAGTAATCAGTTCGGTTTTCGGCGTGGCCGTTCGGCTAGAGAGAGCTTGTCATTTTTGTTTGGACATTCACAATGCTCTGTCTTGTAATTCAATATTGGTTGGTATTTTCTTTGATGTTGTTGGTGCATATAATAATGTCAATTTGGAAAAACTTTCAACTATTTTAACTTCTTTACAATTACCTGAAAAATTGGTAAATTGGGTGTATCATTTTCTTAGTGGTCGTAAATTATTTGTGAAATTTGAAAATAAACTGATTGGTCCAAGGTACTCCTACAAAGGGATAAGTCAAGGTGGAATTCTCAGTCCTTTACTATTTATTTTGTATATACATAAGTTAAATATTGTCTTAGGTCAAAACATTACTAACCTACAGTTTGTAGATGACTTAACTATATATTGTACTGCAGACAAGTTGCCTGCAGCTATTGAAAATCTCAGAATTGCTCTCCTCGGCCTTAAGGCCTATTATGATGATCTGGGCTTGGACATCAGTTCTGAAAAAAGCAAAGTTTTAGTTTTTTCAAAAAAACCTAGCAAAACAACAAACATTGTCCTACAATATGGAGATAGTAAGTTAGCAGTTGACAAAACTGTTAGATTCTTAGGTGTGATTTTTCAGAACTCCTTCAAATTTAATAAATATATTGATTACTTAGTAAACAGGGCTTTAAAGGCTTGCAATATATTAAAGTATTTAGCAGGCACATATTGGGGAGCTGATCCAAAAATTTTATTAATTCTTTACAAGGCTATTGTAAGAAGCCATTTTGAATATGGTTATGTATGCTTTGCTTCTATTCCACATTTTGTTGATAGACTAGATAAAGTCCAAAATAGGTGCTTACGGATTGTTCTTGGTGCGATGCGTTCCACACCCATAATATCAATGCAGGTTGAATGTAACATCCCTCCTTTGAAAATTCGCTTTAAATATTTAATATACAGGTTTTTGTTGAGAATTTCATCCATTAAAAATCATCCTCTTCTTGTAAAATTGCAGAGTAGTTCTTCTTCCTCTATTTTATTACATTACCTACCTGAAATTGTAAAAATAAAGCAAGACTATAACTTATATGAAAGTGACTTATGGCCTTGCTATATGAGCACATTTAGCTCTAAATATTTTCCAAATAAAATTGTAATTGATAATTCTTTGAAGTGCAAAGAAGATGTCTACCTTTTACTAAGTAACCTAGTTGGTTATCAACAAGTCTATACTGATGGTTCAAAGACTTCTGAGGCAGTATCAGCAGCCATATATATTACACAGGATAAGAAAGGATATGGTATTAGGCTTCCAAATTTAACAAGTATTTTTACTGCTGAGTGTTTAGCAGTTCTGTCTGCATTAGAGTATATCGAAACTCAAGTTTATGATAAATGGATTTTAGTGTCTGATAGTCTTAGCGTTCTTCAAAACTTAAATAACCCCAAATTTTGTGCTACAACTAACTATATTATCCATGATATTAGAGAAAAATATACAAAATTAACAACATTAAACAAAAAAAATATAGTTTTAGTCTGGTCACCGTCACATATTGGTGTTAAGGGAAATGAACAGGCTGATTATCTAGCAAGAGCTATAACCACTTGTTCTTGGAAGGCATAATATGTTTTTAATACAATGCTCCTGAGCATTGTATTAAAAACATATGCCTTCCAGAATCTGATGTTTTAGTCAAAATAAAAGAAACCTTTAAAATCGAATTTACAAATTTTTGGAAACAGACCATGGAAACCAAAGGAAAATGGTATTCTAAGATTAAACAGGAGTTGTCAGTCCCATGGTTTACTAAAGGTGTTTCATTTCATGATAGGAAATTTTATTCTACTATCTGCCGTCTTAGACTTGGTCACTGTCGATTTAATGCTCATCTTCACAGATTGAATATATTGTCTTCACCCGTTTGTAATTACTGTAATCATTCTGAACAAACCTTGGATCACATTTTCTTTACTTGTAATAGTTTTACTCTTCAAAGATTTATTTTTATTAATCACTTGATGGATATCTTTAAAA
Source organism: Cyaniris semiargus (assembly GCA_905187585.1). Classification (NCBI taxonomy): domain Eukaryota; kingdom Metazoa; phylum Arthropoda; class Insecta; order Lepidoptera; family Lycaenidae; genus Cyaniris; species Cyaniris semiargus. Next base: position 4,302,466 of record LR994554.1, on the reverse strand, counting down.
CTGCTGAAGCCACCCGCACTCCCTTCAGCAGCTTCTGAAAACACCTGATTGTTATAAGCCAATATGAGTACGCCCTTTCTACCATTGGTGTTAGATAAATACTCACCAGTCATTACCTATATACCTTGAGATTGTATATAGTAACACAGAGATAGTTCTCTGTAACGGTTATGTGTTGTAAATTTCCTAATTATATATAAGTACTTTGTGGTTGTAAATAATTCTCTTTTATATTTGCTTTTCATCTCGTTTTTCTTAGTTTTAGTAATAAAATATTATTTAATGTACATAACTTTGAACCGTTTATTAGCAGACTTTTAAGGCATCTGTCAAGAGTCAAGAGTCAAGAGTTCAAGACCACGTCAAGATGAACACAAACAATGACCAATGACAATATGTCAAATTGAAGAAGGGACAGTAAAATACTATCAAAACATGAGAAATGGCTTCGGCCTGATGAAAAAACTTATTTCATATTATTGATATCAAAGAATTGGCTTCGACCTGATGAAAACTCTATTTCAGATGGTTAATATAAAAGAATTGGCTTCGGCCTTCACTATCATTCATTAAATAGAGAAAACATAGAAATGGCTGTATGGGCAACGCTCCCTTTGCCTGTCCCGACCGGGACGAATTAACAAAAAAAAAAAAACGAAACGTAAAATTAAAAACTTGCTTGCTGTGCACTGTCGATTTTCGATATTTATTTTAGTTTTTAATTTAATTATTTATATGGAAAAGTGTTGTTTTAATAAAATAATATGTCTAGTAAACCTAATTCGAAACGAACGGTGTATGTGGGTGGTTTAGCAGAAGAGGTGGACGAAAAAGTTTTAAACGCGGCATTTGTTCCGTTTGGAGATCTTGTGGACGTCCAGATACCTTTAGACTATGAAACAGAGAAACACAGAGGCTTTGCGTTTATAGAGTTCGAAAATGCAGAGGATGCGGCGGCCGCTATAGATAATATGGTAAGGTTTTGTTATTGTTTACATAACCTCAAAACTTAAAACTACTAAGATCGCATAGTTAATAGTATTGTATTTTAACCTTTACATTTGTAAGGAAATTTAGACAATTTTTATGAATAAGGGAACTGCAAAATAAGCAAGATAAATACGAAGTTTAAAATTTTAGTTAAAATTATATTTGTTAAAGGCGGGAAAACAGCATTTTTATGTATTCTTAATATTAAATATTACAGAACGATTCAGAACTGTTTGGCAGAACAATCAGAGTAAACATAGCAGCACCGCAGAGGATAAAGGAAGGTTCCACCAGACCCGTCTGGTCGGAAGACAGTTGGCTGCAGAAGCACGCCGGTGAGACCCTCACTGTTAACAAGGAAGGAGAGGATGATAGTAAAGAGAAGACAGAAACTACTAGTGTAAGTAGTAAAGCAATCATTTTAGTTCATAAGTATGATATTATGCTGCCAATTTATGTGCTGAAAAAATTGTCTGTAGCATTTTCTTACAATGAAACATAGCCTATGTCCTTCGCTGTAGTCTATTCAATTTGTGTTCAATTAAAATTAGTCTAGTAGATTTCTAGAATAATCAATGTCATGAAACAAAACAAGTGCCATGAGAAAAATAAGTTTGTTTTTATACTTTCTTTGTTTTTATACCTGTAGCCCTAGCACGGCGACCAGTAGAAATGCGAAAGTATAGACAAACTGTGGACATAAACTTAAGGTGCCGTTCCGATCTTTACTGCGGCTATTCTCGACCGACAAAAATTCAATTAAAATGCCACTTTATGACAGACTATAGTATATGTCATAAAGTAGGATATTATTTGAATTTTTAGGACTATAGTCTGTCAAAATTGGCATTTTAATTGAATTTTGCGGAACGAAAAAAGATAGGAACGACACCTTAAGTTTACCTTCACAGTTTGTGACTATAGTCTGTCATAAAGTGGCATTTTAATTGAATTTTTCGGAACGAAAAAAGATCGGAACGACACCTTAAGTTGATCTCCACAGTTTGTCTATACTTTCGCATTTCCACTGGTCGCCGTGCTAGGGCTACTGGAAGAGACTGCTCCCAGCAGTAAGGACGCCATTTCAAATTGTTTTTTTTTCTTTGTAACCTTTGTCAACTGATTTGTTTCATTAATGGTTTGAATAAAGAGTTTTTTATTTATTTATTTATTTCTTTTTCAGAAGTCATTTTAACATAGTCTTTAAATAATTACAGGTTACACCAACAAAGCCAATAGAAAAGAGGAATCCTCAAGTCTATTTTGACATAAGCGTTGGCAAACAAGAGATTGGTCGGATAATCATGATGCTGCGCGCTGACATTGTGCCCAAGACAGCGGAGAATTTCAGGGTGCTGTGTACACACGAGAAGGGCTTCGGCTACCAGGGCAGCAGCTTTCATAGGATTATACCCGACTTTGTATCCTTTACACTTCACATGAAATAGTACATTACGCACCTTGGGCAGGAAAATAAGAAATGTCTCAGATCACATGTAATTTTTGGCCGAGGTGAAGCCGAGGTCAACAAACATGTGATCTGAGGCTTTCTTATTTACTGCCCATGGTGCGTATACTATTTTTCTCATCGACGGAGGCGGAAAACGGCAACATCGGTAAGCGCAGCGGGAAGAAAGTTGATGTTTTCCGCCCAGAGGTGAGAAAATTAGATTTTCTTTATTTTTTGTACAAGAATTTAATGTTTACCGAATAGTTTTCTGCTATAGAAACTAATTAATGTATTTTCCATATAATTCCATATAAATATTTAAAATCACTTTAGGGCCTAAATTGTGGAGATATAGACATTTTTACTATAATATTAGAATTGAATGCTTTATTAATGAACAATTTTGTCATTATTGTAGGAGACTAAGGTAACTTACCTCTTATAGGCTAAATAATAAAGCATGAAGAGGCGAGGCTGCGCTTTGGCAACAATTTTAATCTTATTATATACTAGACATTCCGCGCGGCTTCGCCCGCGTAAATTAGATATTTCACAGACAAATCAGTATACAAAAATAGCCTATGATACTTCACGTGGTCTACTTCTTATCTGACCCAAAATGACAGAAAAATTGCTCTAGTAGTTCGTGAGATAAGCCCTTTCAAATAATTTCCCCCGTTTTTTCCACATTTTCTTCTATTTCTTCGTTCCTATTAGTTTTATCGTGATAAAATACAGCCTATAGCCTTCCTCGATAAATGGGCTATCTAACACTGAAAGAATTTTTCAAATCGGCCCAGTAGTTCCTGAGATTAGCGCGTTCAAATAAGCCCTTTCAAATAATTTACCCCCCTTTTTTCCACATTTTCCTCTATTTCTTAGCTCCTATTAGTCTTAGCGTAATAAAATATAGCCTATAGCCTTCCTCGATAAATGGATCTAACACTGAAAGAATTTTTCAAATCGGACCAGTAGTTCCTGAGATTAGCGCGTTCAAACAAACTAACAAACTCTTCCGCTTTATAATATTAGCATAGATATACGGCTGGACTGATTTTGCTGAAATTTGGTATAGAGATACTTTGAGTCCCAAAAAAGAATATAGGATACATTTTGTCCCGGAAAAATGTACGGTTACTGCACAATATACTTTTATGATTTGCGCGTAAACTATTCAATCGATGTACGGGAACAACTATAAACTAAAGTCCATGCGGACGAAGTCACGGGCAACAGCTAGTATTTAATTTAAAAAATACAATAACTATATTAGAATTGTATCTGTAATTGGGGAGGCCTTTGCCAAGACGCACACAGAATACAGAGATTGCGCTACCGAATAAAATTTGAATTTGAAAAGTATAAAAAATTATTGCATTCTTATATTCTGAATAAAGGCTAATAATAAAAGTATTGTAATATCTCCTTATAATCAAACTCAGATGTGTCAAGGTGGTGATTTCACGAACAACAACGGTACAGGAGGCAAGTCAATCTATGGACGGAAGTTTGAGGATGAGAACTTTGTACTGAAACATACGGGGCCGGGCATATTGAGTATGGCCAACTCGGGACCCAATACAAATGGTTCACAGTTCTTTTTGTGCACTGCAAAGTGAGTACATTTTTGATTTTTGATAATATTATTTTTATTGACTTACAAAAACAGGTCTATATTTGGCTGTATACAGGGAATAACAAAACTAAGTGATAATGCTTTAGGGTGTGTGTGTATTGAAGTTTTTAATAACATCTTCCATACTTCGCTTTCAACTATTTGTATGTTGTAGGCTAATGGTTAAAATATAGGTTATCTAGTTAAATCGGTGACAGTTTGGTATACCATTAGAGATTCATTCATAGGTAGACACAGTTAATTTGTCTATTCAACAACACAGACACCCTACATTGTTCTAATCTGTAAACTATGAATAATAAAAACTAAGGAAGAGTAACTGTGTCGAAAAATTTGTCCACGAGTCTACAAAATGTGACCCGAATACATGCATACTTTATGCATGTATTCGGTACACAATTTTGTGTAAAATATATAGAAGTGACAATTTATGTCAATGGCTTTATTTCGTAAATTTGAGTGTTTCGTAGCTATTGTCATATTTTAGTGTGCGAAAAGGAACCAAATTCAAAACGGTTGAAGTATGGGAGTTACGTTTCCTTAGTTTTTATTATTCATAGTCTGTAAATGATGTAAATGCACTGGAATGCAATTTTGCAAATTAGCGCTGGATTGGGGTCGCCAGTCAGTTGTCGAATTCGCCAGCAGTATTTCCGGAACAATACGACCTGCAAACCTTCAAGAAGAGAGCGTATTCCCTCTTAAAAGGTCGGCAACGCACCTGCAGCTCTTCTGATGTTGCGAGTGTCCATGGGCGAATGATAGTTGCTTTCCATCCGTTTGTTTGTTGGCCGCTTAATTTTTTTTTTTTAATTCGGTCGTCTGCAAATGCTGTATTATTCGATGGCCGAACTAAAAATGTTACTCATGTGTTCCAGGACGGAGTGGCTGGACGGCAAGCACGTGGTGTTCGGCCACGTGATCTCGGGCCTGGATGTTCTGCGCAAGATGGAGCGGTACGGCAGCAAGAGCGGCGCGCCCTCCGCCAAGCTAGTTATCACTAACTGCGGCGAGCTACAATGACAGTAGTTTTTTTTTTGTTTTCTTTTAAGTCAGAGGTTACACGTTCAGTTTCTCATCAATATGTTCCATCAATCTGGTAAAGATTGACGCGAAACTAAACGTCTAACCCACGGATTGATGGATTGATCATTTTTTTTTATTATGCCATTTTAGCCATCACTCTGGCGTGACCGTGTAACCTCCGACTAAGCTATTGCAGTGTTTCCCAACCTGTGGTCCGCGGACTCCTGGGGATCCACGAGTATATGTATGGGGGTCCACTATATTATATACGTAATCCGAATTTTATTTGCTGTTTATTTTATTAAGGGGGTCCATGAAACTGCTTGATTTCCTAGGGGTCCTTGGCTGAAAAAGATTGGGAGACACTGAGCTATTGCATAGCTTTTATCGGGGGCTTAAGCGTGGCAACCGCATTAAGAAATTCCGTAACGAAAAAACCTAACACCCCACTCCGAGTGTGCCGGTCGGTGCGACATTGCCATGCTTCGGCTCGGTGTTTGTGTGAGTGCTAGACGTATGCGAATTATAATTGCATAAGTTGATAAAAAATGCTATAGACTAGCTTTACCGCGGCAGCCCCCGAGTGCCACACGTATTTTTTTATGGCGCCACGGTAAATAAATTGCCAGTGTCGAGTGAACAGCGGGAAAACGAAATTCTTGTAATTTTGCAACAATTTCTAAACCGTCAAGTCTACAGCCAAACGAGCGCACTCAGAGACAATTAAACTTCAATTTAATGAAGAGTTTGACAGATAATGTATGAGGCTTATGTCAAAATCTTCATTAAATTACAGTAGAGCAGTCAAGTCAGATTCATTAATGTTGTACTACGCTTTACTAAGACTTTTGATGAAGTTTTGGAGGAAAAACAAAATGTTTTATGAATTTACATCACTTGCCCACACTTGCGCACGATAAATAATGTTTTAATCTCCTCCTTGTAGTTAAAACTCAAATAACACAAGTTTGGAAAATAATATAAAAACACGACGAGACTCATGCCAGCTAAATCCTTCAATAGTAGATTTTACTATAGCCTGTAGAGTTAAGCCATGTTGCTTTGCGTCAAGCAAAAAGAGCAAAGAAAAAATTCCAAATAGGTAATACATTTGTACATATTATATATGATTAAATTCTTTTGTCCATAACATTGTGTAATTATTTATTCGTCAATAGATTGGAATGGATTATATTTGTATTTTACAATGTAAGTATTGAATTATATATTACACTACATCCATACATACATCCACACATATAAACTTTCGCCTTTATAATATTAGTAGGATTTAATATAATTCAATACAAATTTTATATAAATCTAAGTAGACTCGTAGTGGGTAGCTCTTCACCGTTAAATATAATATATTATAATATTTAATAAATGCTTTAACTATCACATTTAAAACATGACTTATGGAGAATATTTGCCATAAGTTTAAATAGTTTTAACATCTTTGTAAATTTTGATGGAAAAGGTCTACTTTTTTACTTAGATAATAATGTGTCTGGAATCTTGATGTGAATTTATTTCAAGATTACATTCTCCTTACTTCTACAATAACTTTGTTTATAAACTTTGTTAATGATTTGGGCGCAACTATTTTCCAGACTAAGTGGAATGCAGTATTTTTCGAGACATAAACTGCCTTTTAAATCGCGTTTCTATTAAAATGTGAAAGTTAGATAATATACAATATTATGTCCTTGTCGGAGGCAGTTATCAAAAATGTTGAAAACATTATACAAGGTGTAACTAAACTAAGTTGTAAAACTTTAGGGTGTGTATGAATCCCCTGTAAAGAGTTCGCAGTCAAAGTAGCAGCACTGAAAGAGTAACTTTTTTTTACTTTATTACATGGAAAAATCCCAGACGCTGCGCGCTTGTTGCTTGCCCATACAAATCATTAAAAAAACTTGAGAGGTGTCAAGGGACACCCGGATGGAATGAAGTTCCAGTTTATTATTTCTTATGTACAAAAAACCTGTATACACCCGGATGGAACGAAGTTATTTCTTAATTTCTTATGAACAAAAAACTTAGAGAGAGAGAGAGAGAGAGAGAGAGAGAGAGAGAGAGAGAGAGAGAGAGAGAGAGAGAGAGAGAGAGAGAGAGAGAGAGAGAGAGAGAGAGAGAGAGAGAGAGAGAGAGAGAGAGAGAGAGAGAGAGAGAGAGAGAGAGAGAGAGAGAAGTTGTAACCACACGACACTTATGTGTCGTGTCGTTACAACTTTTCATCTAGCCCCCTTTCGCAACGCGCGATAAGGAACTTCGTTCCAAAATTTGCACTTTCAGCGCTGCTACTTTTATAGTGAACTCTATATTAGGGACACATACACACCCTAAGTATTATCAAGTTTCGTTACAACCTGTATAACTAATTAACTATATAATATCGTCAAATAAGCTGTGGATCTGTTACAGAATGATGTCATCGAAGGACCTCAATTCTCAAACCTGAAAAAGATGGCATTTCAACTTTTCAACATAACTTTGTGCAGTAAATAATAAAATATTTGCTCACTTTACAGTGCCGGTCGGTCCGTTCCCGGCAAACAATATTGAGTAAAATTAATAGGGTCCCAATGTTGAAAATTGCTCATGCGTCTCATGATTTGCGGCCCGGGACGAACCGTCAACGGATGGACTTGGCACTGCCCGTACACGATATAGTCACGCCTTAAAATCCCGTGTTTGACGAGGCTTGTCAAAACGACGTTGACATGGTCAAACTGCGCCTGATCGGGTATGTCAGTAACGTAGTTGCCTATGAAGGAAATGGTGATGCTCCTCTCGTTCCATGCTGTGACCATTGCGCTGAAAACGTTGGCGCCTCGTCCTTCAAAGACCAGCCCTTTGCCGCCAACTAGAAAGTTCGGTTCGATGTCCCCAAAGCCTCTTCTTAGATCGTTCTCTTGGATCATCATCATGGTCTCTATGCACTGGAACCTCTCGTCGCAGAAGTCGGTGACGGAGTGACCAATGATGACGTACTGGAGCGGCGTTTGCAGGAATTCTACGGAGTACGCGGGCATCGCGTGCCATTCTAAGCGACGGAGGTACCAGTCTGCTTGTATGTCTGAAAAGAGATAAAATTATTTCAAATACACAGGTTTCGGTGACGGCGGCCACTCCACCTACGCCAGTGTTCCGCAAACTTTTTGTGTTCAAGGTACATCTAGAAAAATGAAAATTTTTGGAGGTAAACCAGAAATTAATCAGCGGGTTGCTCTGTTCCCAATTCCCATTCCTTTCGTCGATCCTCCTGAGATGTTGCCGGTTTTTGGTTCTTACAAACTAGAAATATGTAGGTACGATGACATTTTTGAGGCACACCAACTATAATTGGCTACGGTACACCAGTGTACGTCGGCACACTCTTTGTAGAACACTGAGCTACGCAACAGTTATAGTCTAAAATTCTGTGTTGCGGAAGGTCTTCGCCGATTACACCGACTCAACCCCAACTAAGTCGCGGTAAGCTATTGTAATGTTAGCTTTATGTTGTGCTATTCAAGAGTGATTGTTAACTAATAAAAGACGCGTAAACGAATCGTCGCCAACGTGGCGTCCACGCAGTTTAATTAACTCCTATGTAACGATGTATAAGATATTGATCTTACCACTAGTTAATTCGGGAGTTGAGTCGGTGAAATAAGCCAAGATGTGTACGCTGTACCTGTCCTCTTTCTTTATTCTCGTAACTGCAGGACGGTTGACCGACACGACTAGCGAGAGTTCAAGGTTCAGTCGCAGGATCTTACATGCCCGTGTACTGTAAAATAAGTTCTATACCAAGGTCGATGAAAAATATTCTTGTGGAAGAAAAAAATCCTTATAGCGCGAGCGCAGTATTCGAAGACAAAAACATAATCCTAGGGCATTCTATGGTATTGTGGGCTTTTCTAGGCCACCCCGCGGGGCGACCTAGAAAGCCTGCATGCTTTGATGAGTCTGCGAGACGCGGATAACCGTTGGTAGAGTTGCGGTGGGTTGATCGTGCGCGTAACTATGACTAAGCGGCGAGTGGAGCACCGTGGGGTTTTAGTGGGTAGTTCTTCGAAGAGTCCCTCAATATACCCCGGCTACCCTGTTAGGACAAAACGCTGTAACCTGTAACACGTCAACTTGCAAAAAATGAGTTTAAAACTTTTTAGCTCAAAGCACGTCTTAGGGGACAGCGAAATACAAGCGAATATATGGAATATTTTGGTCGAAAACTTGTCCTGAATTTTGTGGGTTCAATCAATATAAAGCTTACATCAAGTAGATTAATTTAGACTATATTGAAGTATATTGTTACAAAACGATGTAACCCGGGTTGCATTGTTTTGTCGTAACAGGGTAGCCGGCCGATGTCCGGGGATGCGCAAAGCATTTCCCCTTGTAAAAAAAGGGCAGTCTATGGCTTTTGCCATTTTGCCACATTCTTGTAGAGCAGCTGTAGGCTGTAGCTGAAAAACATCCTTGTCCCATACCGAGGTCGATGATGCTGGGCTTAGGCAGCACGATGTGGACTATGTAAACCAGCAGCGCGGATACCACCACCAGCGACCAGCACACAAACACCGCGGCGCTGCAGCTCAGCCGGTTGTGCTGTGTCGACACCAGCTGCAAGCCCAGGAGACGACCTGGAATCATACATATAATGCGGTCTAAGAACATATAAAAGGCAAACTGACTTATACAGAGTGTAACAAAACTAAGTGATAATACTTTAGGGTGTGTATGTGTTCCTTATATTATAGAGTTAACTGTGAAAATAGTAGCGCTGAAAGCGCATTTTTTTTTCGTGATTTGTATGGGCAATTTGCTCATACAAAAGTTTAAAAAAATGTTGTTCTTTCAGCGCTGCTACTTTCACAGCGAACTCTATAAAAGAGACTCATACATACCCTAAAATATTATCACTTAGTTTTGTTACACCCTGTATAATCTAATGATTAGTGATGACGCCCGCAACTCCGCCAAAATTCTTAATTCGCGCGGGAACCGTACATTTTAGTTAGAAAAAGTATCCTATGTCCTTTCCCGGGACTCAAAGTATCTCCATACCAAATTTCAGCAAAATCGGTTCAACGGTTTGGACGTGAAGAGGTAACAGACACACTTTCGCATTTATAAAATTAAGTATGAACTTAAGTCTTGTTTACACCTAACGCGTAGAGTGGCGAGACAGTGCCCTCGGCCGAGCACGTCCATAATAAACTTACCGAGGGCTTGGCCGAGACCACTGTTCGCGAAGTATTCGCGAAACGAAATAAGATGTTGGTATAGAATGGAGATACTTGGAGTCCCAAAATGTACGGTTGTCGCAGGATAATCGAATATATATAATACACAAAACACTAACCAAACACACACACACACACACACACACACACTCACACACACACACACACTCACACACACACACACACTCACACACACACACACACACACAGTCACTCACACACACACACACTCTCACACACACACACTCACACACACACACACACTCACACGCACACACACCAACTCACACCTACACAAACACTTACAATCTATACATATAATAAAACTAGGGCATCGAAACCCGGACCCAATTTTCAAAACCCGGGTTTCGGGTTTTTTGTTTGACGAAAATCGGGTACCCGGGTTTTTCGGGGTTTTTCGGGTTTTTTAACAATTCAAAAATTAACAATGCGAAAATACTTTACACATGATTTTCTGCGATTGCCATCACCTATCCAGTAAAATACTATTTAAATACCATTGTCTGGGGTCGCAGCAGTGCCCAACCAATTCTCGAGTAAGCTGGCACGGACGTATCATACTTTTATCGAAGCGACTATTTTACCTCTTCTATATTTTTTATCTTATCAAAGCTAGGGATTAAGATTTTCGGGCCAAGATTGAGTATTACAACAAGCTTCACCTCCAAATTACATATATTTTTTAATGTATTTGTATTTTATGAAATATATAAAAATGTATCCAGAATTTTTGAAGACATTAAATGGAAGAATAACCTTAAATATAAAACGTATGCCAACAAATCTTTATTTAATCTTTTACATTTTTATTGCTGATTGTCAAAATATTAGTAATCATTTAGTCCTAATTGATGTTGGCATACTTTATACCTGTAATTAAATTTTTGTGCCTAGTTTTACCTGAAATTGCCTTTTGTCTGCCTTGCGACGGTATGAAGCCGAATGTTCTTTGCAATTTAAGGTAACTTTTCGCTGTCATCTAACCTACTGGAAAATCTTACATTACTGAAAAATCTTACATTACACTACACCTCAAAGCTTTTTGTAGTTATTCGTTCTAGTCACAATAGACAGAATTCATGTCAGATAACCATGTAATTGATCTGAACAGACCACGTGGCAAATGCGGAAGGTTGCTTTTAATGAGTTTGGAAGATTAACCATGGTGGCATGGTGTTACACACAAGAAATTGTCTCTGGCGCTGGTGCTGATAAAAACTCGGCTTATATTTCATCTGGGTTCACTAAAATCACGTGTTTTAATAATTCCGCAGTGAGTATGACATCCACGGACGGCTAAGGAAAGCCATCATTCGTCCTATTATGTGTTACCAACATCAGTCTCTCAAGCAATGAAAAGGAATCTGCCGCATTTGCCAGACTGCAATACTGGAATACAAAATGGTTTCACATCATACTTGATGGAAACTCCTCTGCATGGTTTTGTCAGTTTCTAGGGGCTCTCTTGGAACCTTTTTACTGATTGCATTGTCTTAATATTGTCGTTATTTTTTATATTGTGAATATAACAAATAATGACAAGAATCATAACGACAAATAAAAATCTCTTTTAAGGTTTTTAGTAAGTTAGACGACTGAAAATAATGACTTTAAATTGAAAAAAAGACTGGGCGTCATACCGCAGCAGGGCACAAAAAATATTTTTTAGTAAAAATACTGTATGCCAAACATCGATCAGTATAAATTATTACTATTTATTTGACAATCAGCATTAAAAATATCTCATTCAAATGAAAATTTCAGTTTATAAAACGAAATAAAGATTTGTTGACTTATCATTGATTTTTTATGACTGTAGAATTCCGAATTTTATCGTTTCTAAAATAATCATAGATATATGATTGTTTTAGAAACGATAAAATTCGGAAAAGTGTTCTAATAATATATTTTATTACCTAAATACCAAAAAATAAGCTATCATTATTCCATACACACTGCCTTCAAAAATTTCTGACAGGTTTTTAGATATTCCAAAAATACAAATATCCCTAAGACTTTGTTGATGGGTGTATTTTATCAGCAACGGTCCATACAAGTTTCAACGTTTTGTCACTAACTAGTGACTTGCCCATCATCAAAAGTCTACGGTACTTTCAGCAGACTTAGAACCCTTTGAAGCTGTCCACACCTTATTTTGTAAGCCTTTGATAATAAAGAAAACTGTGGTCAATCACTGAATGTTGATTGAAAACTATAAAATAAGTTTAACAAGACTTGCTTCTATGAAATTTGAAAACTTTTTGCGATGGATAGATTGTTTGAAGAGACTTGGCTTTTTTTACATTTAATAGTTTTGGTAGGATTTTCAATATATATATATATATATATATATATATATATATATATATATATATATATATATATATATATATATATATATATATATATATATATATATATATATATATATATATATATATATATATATATATATATTTTAATGAAATAAGGGGGCAAACGAGCAAACGGGTCACCTGATGGAAAGCAACTTCCGTCGCCCATGGACACTAGCAGCATCAGAAGAGCTGCAGGTGCGTTGCCGGCCTTTTAAGAGGGAATAGGGTAATAGGGGAGGGTAGGGATGGGAAGGGATGGGAATAGGGTAGGGGATTGGGCCTCCGGTAAACTCACTCACTCGGCGAAACACAGCGCATGCGCTGTTTCACGCCGGTTTTCTGTGAGAACGTGGTATTTCTCCGGTCGAGCCGGCCCATTCGTGCCGAAGCATGGCTCTCTCACGTATATTATATATGTCACAAAAATATTTATTATTATTAATAAATATTTTTGTGACAATTAGTCTTTAATGCTCTTGAAACGAAACTTTTAGGTACTTTAAAATATTATATTTTGTTTAATTATGACCAATAGAAATAATTAAACCTATACTTATATTATAAAAATAAAGAATTTGTATGTTAGTTTGTTATAAATACCTTAAATCAGGTCTTGCCTTTAATAATTATCAAAAAAACGAAAAACCCGAAAAGCTCGAAAAACCCGGGTTCCATTTTTGAAACCCGGGTTTTTTCGTGATCCCCAAAACCCGGGTTTTCCCGGGTTTTCGGGTTTCGGGAAAACCCGGTGTCGATGCCCTAAATAAAACTGTAGAAATGAAAATTCTGTACATTAAAAATATTCAAAAAATAATAAGCGGGGGGTGTTACTACATCGCTATAGAAGCCAAAAATGTGGTTAGTTTTTTGTCTGTCTGTCTGTCTGTCTGTCTGTCTGTCTGTATGTTTGTTCCACTATCACACGAAAACTACTGATCCGATTTGAATGCGATTTTCACAGATATATTTGTCTTCTTCCAACTTAACATCTGGTGTATAAAAAAAATTCTCCCCACCCCTCTAATGGTACAAAAGTGGGGGTCAGATTTTGTATCAAACTTTTTTCTTTAACACGAAAACTACTGATCCGATTTGCATACGGTTTTCGCAGATATATTTGTCTTCTTCCAACTCAACATCTGGTGTATAAAAATCCCACCGCCCCCACCCCTCCCTCTAAGGGGACCAAAGAGGGGGTCAGATTTTGTATCAAATTTTTTTCTTTAATGGACTTTATATTATTAACTGTGTTTTCCAACTTAACATCTGGTGTATAAAAATTTTCCCCCCACCCCTCTTATGGGACAAAAGAGGGGGTAAGATTTTGTATCAACTGATGAAGTAGAAATACTTTAAATGGCAAAACAAGGTTGCCGGGACAGCTAGTACTAACATAAAAGGACTTTACTATTTAAAATGTAATCTTCTACTGTATTGCTTATAAGTTTGGTCCGGAGGCCGGTGTCCTAAAATACAGGCAACTCCTAGTTTAGGCGCCAGTCTCGCACAAAACCTGTGTTTTATGTAGAATCTTTATTAGTGTTGTAATTTTGTGGTTAGATAAATAAAGAAGCACTGAGATATAAGTACTATTATAATATCTCAATGTATTTAAGTATTAAGTTGGATTAATTTAAGTATTATATGTGGACATGTGTCTTTGCTTATTCTGACCTACGGTGCCCAGTCCTGGTCTTTGACAGCTTCACAGAGGTCCCGACTCGGAGTTTGCCAGCGAGCTATGGAACGCAGCATTCTAGGTATAAAAAGGATTGACCGCGTCCGGAATACCACCCTGCTTGGTACTACTAATATATATTCTGTGCCTGCGTTCCCAAACTTGTGGCTACCGACTGGTCGGCGTAACAGAGGCCGACCCAAGAAAAGATGGCGCGACTAGGGAATGCAAATCTCGCGAGATTGGGGTTCAAGCGAGATCCCGCGAGTTTATGAATAACAATACTGCGAGATCTCGCCAATTTCGAGATCTCGCGAGATTAGCAGTTTGGTGGGTTTTTTTTATTATACATAATATTTAAATAAATTAAGAAAAAAAAAATTATACGTATTATTTAGAATAAACATTTATTTTCACAAATTTTTTCAATAGACTTTTATGCATCGAACATTGTTTGACGTATCTGTAAAACACAATAATTCATCCTTTCCTTGTTAGAAACGCAAAAAACACCAATATAATGCTAGTCTCGTTATGTGTGCACCTGACAATCGCTGAAAGTGTACTGACTTAAGCCCCGCCCACAGTGATGTCAGGAGTCAGGACCTAGTTGAAAATCACAGTGCACAGTTGCTTAGGCCAGCTCCTCTTTGTTTTTACTCCGTGATCGCAACTCCGTCCGTGCCAGTCCGCGCTTTGAATAAGACGTTTTTATGCTCAAGTGCAATCTCGTCAAACTCGCGAGATCTCGCCTTTTTTTCGTCCGAGATCAATCTCGCTAAAAAAGGCCGAGATCTTGCGAGAACGATATTGCATTCCCTAGGCGCGACGAACTAGATGCGTTCGATAAAGAGTGGCCAGCAACATCACAGGATCTGTGAACTTTGGAAAGAAAGAGGGGAGGTCTTTGCTCAGCAGTGGGACACTGTAGGCTGATAATAATAATAATATCAAAGATCTCTAAACCTAATATTAATATTACATATTTTTTTAGTACCTTATTTTAGGCTTCGTATGCATAACAAGTAGGTACAGAACTTAGCTTTGTAAAAGTCTTTGAAGCAGTTTCTTTTCTCGTTTAGGTATAAGAAAACGAAACAATTTTCACATTTTATTTGCGATCGAAACTTATTTAAGTATTAACTTTGTTGAAGTAGGAGTATTTTTGTTGAGGGTTACCAATGTGGTAATATGGTGGAGGCCGCAAAGGAAGACCTTCCGACTGAGCAAGGGTGTTTTTTTCGGTCAGGCCGAAGTGGTATATGTAATAATATATTATCCGACACGTTTGGAAAACTTCGATAGTGCGATGCAGAATTGTAGCACTAGTTGGTCCTCCATATTATATCGCCACAATAAAAATGCTTTTATTGTTTTTGAATAAGAGAAAGTTAGAAAACGGTAATTTATCATCATTGGAGTCAGATCCTGACTTATCACTAATGAAATCATCACCAGGGATAGTTCTTTCGAACTTATTGGTACCATTAAAGCGTGCAAGTAAGATCGGTGAATGCAAACGAAGCCAGAAGTGGCTCCCGCGGAAAATTAAGAAAATGTAGCAGAAAAACCAAATCTATAGTAAAACAAATATTACGGAAAGTAAAAAGAACCTTTGAACATTATAATCAGATTTTTTAACACACGAATATCTTCCTTTTTTTCAATATTAAAGATCGTCAAAGTCGCTTAAAATTTTACTTCGTCTGTTTCATGCGCCCGCGCCGCTAAAAAGTGTAATTACATTCGCAGACGACATTTTGCCATCAGCAAAAAAATAAGTTTCGATCCACGGAGAAGTACTACTCGAAACGTATTTTTTTGCTTCCTATATCAACTACTTCTGCCGTGCTAGTATACGCCAACGAGAAAATTTTGTCTACACGTTTTCTCAATGTTAACTGGTTTATCTCTTCATCTCTATTGACCCTAACATGACATACATTTTTTCTCGTACGTCTGTCGTCAAAATTAGAGATAATTTTGTTTTTTTTTTATGTGCTATTTTTGTCTATATACTAACGAACTATATACGAACGAGGAATTTATCTCTCGAGTCTCGACGTACGCATGTTAGCGAAAAAGAAATATATATCGATAGCGACAATATCACTACGCTCGAGAGTGAGATATCCACGAGATATCTCGTTGGCGTATGCTAGGGGGGCTGAAGTAGTTGATATAGGAGTGAAAATATAATATAATCCATGCTCATTAAAATAATGGCAGAAGAAAATGTTTAATCTGAAGAGCCATAAATGGCTTCATTTGCAGTAAAGGGTTAAGTAACAGTCGCTCTGTGCTTTTCAACAAATTATCCGCCTAGCACGCTACTGATCACAAAATTATTATAGTGATTATTCTACAAAAGCGCTAAGTAAGGCTACCTGGGCATTATATTTTTAAATATACGCGTCAGGATTACAAAGAAAATATTATTTGATGGCACGTCTATGATATCACTTTAGTGATTATTCAGAAAAGTGGCACGATGATAAGGCAGGGCTCGCCATCCCTGGCCTATGCTTTCTAATAAGAGAAATAAATCAAGCCTACATAGAAGCTAACCTAATCAATTTACATATAATATGAATAAATCACTGCTAACCTAATTAATTTACATGGACCCCCGCCTACAATAATTGTGGACCCCCATTTTTTGTCAGGGCCAACGTACCCCTGGGGGTCCACCTGGACCACTTTGGGAATCACTGATTTAAATCATATGCTGTAAAGGGCCATATATATCTATTTTTTATCAACAATCTTTAATTAACAATATATTTAAGGTATTTAATTGGATACGGATTAATGCTGTATTCGTTAAAATTGCTTCGAAAATAGCCATTATTTGTCGTAAAAAGTAAATGACAAAAAATATTATTGTGGGATATCCATAAGAGATAGACATAATAAGTCTACAGAAAACTCCGCGATGGTATAATATTATTATACCATCGCGGAGTTTTCTGTAGACCTTTTCAATGTGTACAAATACTTAGTACATTATTTTGATAAATCTCGTAGGGTTCGGCTTGCGTTTTGCAATGTAAGCGGAAAAAATGTAATTATTTACGACATCACATTAGAAACCTCAAAAATAACAGTATTTCTCCACTAAATTTAATTCATCAAACCCCATACGGTCACCGGCGCGGGCGTCCGAGACACAATAGAATATCTATTATGCTCAGCTGCCCCCCCCCTAGAAGATAAAATAAACGTCAATTTTCCTGGCAAGTGGGAATTAAAAACGTGTTACCTACTCTGCGCAAAATGAAGTAAGTGTTGGAAACAAAATATCTTTTCAGTCAGATTAATAAAAGTCAATTTTCATGATTTTTTTGTTTCAATATACCAGACCGAGTACCGACCATCTTCTCGAAACAGGTATGCTGCCCCCCTCCTAGCTAAAATCCTGGGTACGCGGTACGCCCATGGTGATACCTATTATGGTGAGACATGTATGCAATTATACATAGAATTATAACCTTTAGAAGAGGCATACCATACAATCGTCAGCGCGAAAATGTGTCACCCTCGAAATGAGTGAGCTCACTCATCTGAGAGCAGTGTGCCTTAGGACGTGGTGACAGTCGGACGTGTTTAGTGCATTGATTACGTAAAGTTCCGATATCATCTAGAGGGTAAGGCCAAATTAGCCTCGAAGAAGCTTGGTGTCCTTAACAGAGCGAGACAGTACTTCAGTCCGGACCAACGCCTACAACTCTACAAGGCGCAGGTTCGGCCTCATATGGAATATTGTTCTCATCTCTGGGCAGGGGCGCCAAAATACCAACTGCTCCCTCTGGATCGTATCCAACGAAGGGCCGCTCGAATTGCTGACTGCCATAGTGTTTCAAACAGCTTGGACCCCTTGGAATTACGCCGAGATGTAGCTTCACTCTGCATCCTCTATCGGTTGTATCACGGGGAGTGCTCTGAGGAATTGTTCGGAATCATACCACCTGCAACTTTTCGCCATCGTCCCACGCGAAAAATATACCATCCTCATCACCTTGATGAGTGGCAATCTTCGCACTGTAGCGTTTATCGCGTAACTTTCTGCCGCGCACTGTAAAACTCTGGAACGAACTGTCACCAGCAGTATTTCCGGACCTATACGACCTGCAAACCTTCAAGAAAAGAGCGTATTCCCTCTTAAAAGGCCGGCAACGCACCTGCAGCTCTTCTGATGTTGCGAGTGTCCATGGGCGACGGTAGTTGCTTACCATCAGGTGACCCGTTTGCTCGTTTGCCCCCTTATTTAATAAAAAAAAAAAATGCATTGAAAGCGTGAATGAGTGAAAGAGAAAGCAGTATATGCTATTACTGTAAAATAAAAAAGGACGACAATATTTTCTCGATACACATTTTGCATGCAAAAACATTGCTACAGTTTTGATGGCGTATGCCATATCCAAGTATTGACATCGTTGCAATTATAGGTCTGGCCATGGCGCCGGCAGGGGGGTTCCAGGTGGTGCACTAGCACCCCTTGGGAATCTCGGGATCAACAGGAATTATTGAAATAAATAGGGTTACAAAAGATTTTGTAACCCTATTACCATGCCGTACAAAGATGGTTCGTAATGTTTCGGCACTAAATGTTTTCTGTTGACGTAAATAGGCAGTCACTGTTGTTCTTAAAAGTAAAAAGAAAATCGGCCAAGTGCGAGTCGGACTCGCGCACGAAGGGTTCCGTACCGTTTTAGAGAAAAAATAGTCCAAAAGTTGTGTTTTTGTATGGGAGCCCCCCTTAAATTTTTATTTTATTTTAATTTTATTATTAATTATTAAAGTAGATACACATAAAATTGAGGATTCTGTGAAAATTTCAACTGCCTGCCTGTTGTCATTATTGATATCGAGCAAAAAAGGCCAAAAAAATCACGTTTGTTGTATGGGAGCCCCCCTTAAATATTAATTTTATTTTGTTTTCAGTATTTGTTGTTATAGCGGCAATCAATATACACAATCTGTGAAAATTACAGAACTCTAGCTATAGCGGTTCTTGAGATACAGCCTGGAGACAGACAGACGGACAGACAACGAAGTCTTAGTAATAGGGTCCCGTTTTTACTCTTTGGGTACGGAACCCTAAAAAGAAAAGAAAGAAAACTAAAATCTGCACCCCTTGGAATTTGGAAATTATTTCTGCCGGCGCCCATGGGTATGGCGATTTAAAAACCTGTACCTACCCACTGTTCGACAAACGAAAATTGCCAAATCTTCAATCTTTAAAGACTTGATAGAAATGACTTTGGTCATTTGTATGTAAATCCAAATTACGACTTTAAAGTTCGCAAAATTCGTTAAAATTAAGGCACACCTGCTGCGTAGGTTGAATTAAACTATAGGTCTCCCAGTTTCTGATGGCAAAAAGTGAGAAAAAAAATTGACTCTAGCAATAGAGGGGTAATTGGAATAAAACATTTTGATCCTTTTTTTTCCTTATAGCGGCTGATTCTATGTGTGAAACATGCAAATATAAAAGTTTATCCAATGATCAAGGATATTTTTTGAAAATCTGCCATCAAAATTTGCCATCAGATCCTGGTAGACCTATACTTGATTTTTAAACAATACTTTTCCACGACATTTTCCGTTGTTTTCTAAATTATCTAACTAGTATAGAGGCTCCGCGCGGCTTCGCCCGCGTAAATTAGATATTTCACAGACAAATCAGTCTATAAAAAATAGCCTATGATCCTTCACGTGGTCTACTTTTTATCTGACCCAAATAACAGAAAAATTGCTCTAGTAGTTCGTGACAATAAGCCCTTTCAAATAATTTGCCCCGTTTTTTCCACATTTTCTTCTATTTCTTCGCTCCTATTACTCTTAGCGTGATAAAATATGGCCTATAGCCTTCCTCGATAAATGGGCTATCTAACACAAAGAATTTTTCAAATCGGACCAGTAGTTCTTGAGATTAGCGCGTTCAAATAAGCCCTTTCAAATAATTCCCCCCCCCCGTTTTTTCCACATTTTCATCTATTTCTTCGCTTCTATTAGTCTTAGCGTGATAAAATATAGCCTATAGCCTTCCTCGATAAATGGACTATCTAACACTGAAAGAATTTTTCAAATCGGACCAGTAGTTTCTGAGATTAGCGCGTTCAAACAAACAAACAAACTAACAAACTCTTCCGCTTTATAATATTAGTATAGATTAGCAGTGGCGGGGCAAGACCTAAATTTGATGTGGGCAAGATATAATTTTTGCGAGGCCCCCTGATGGCTTTGATACTCAAATTATTTATAAATATTTTTATTTATAAAAATTTGAGTATCAACAACTCGTTAATCCTTAAAAAAATCCTCCTCGGGCGGTCGCCCACACCGCCCACGCCTTACGCCGCCTCTGAGTATTATAGAGACGTCGCAACTCGCATTGCCTTTTCGTTTGTTTTATCATTTATGCTTTGGTAGCCGTATATCGTACAAAGGTACATTTGCCACAACAAGAACTATCCCAGGACCTAAAGTTCATATTAAACTTCATGCAAATCGTTTCGGTAGTCTAAGCGAGAAGACCTAAGTATCTATACCAGGGGTTCCCAAACTTATTTTGTCTACTGCCCACTTTGAGAACAAGTTGTGTTTTAGCGCCTCCATTGTTTCAATTTAAAATGCAACCAGATGAAATAAATCACTCAAAGCATCTACACATCGCCCTCATTTTTTTTCTGGATCCCACACCTTTAGACCTTCAGCGCCCACAAGGAGGCGTTAATCGTTATCGCCCACTATGGGAAAGACTGATCTATACTTTGTCGACACTATACTCTTGACCTACCTTTATTATTAGTAAATACTACGCACTAATGAGATAATAAAGTAGAAATTATTAATTACCGAGCTCTTAGCTAACGTCGAGTGTAACTATTTCATTATCGGATCAAAGTGATTGTAGATAATTATGAGATTCTGGGAACTTATAACTAAAGAGCCAGCGACAGCCAGACTTTCGTCATTTTATAAAAGTTGAAAGATTGCCTATATAATATGAATCATACAGGGTGTAACAAAACTAAGCGATAATACTTTAGTGTGTGTACGTGTTCCTTTTAGAGAGATCACTGTGAAAGTAGCAGCGCTGAAAGAATGAAATTTTTTTCACTTTTGTATGGGCAAGCGCCCCAGCGTCATGAGTTTCCCCATACAAAAGTACAAAAAAATTTGGTCTTTCAGCGCCGCTACTTTCACAGTGAACTCTCTACAAGGAACATACACACCCTAAAGTATTATCACTTAGTTTTGTTACACCCTGTATAGAGGTAAGAAACTAAGAATGACCAGCAAAAGTAAGCAGGTATCCAGTTCTGAAGGTCTACCTAACCTTCGATAAAGTATGAAGCTCGTTCGCTTAGTCATTAGTGTATAATAATTAATAATTATTACCCCTAGGTTGTATGGTCAGTCATAAACTGCGTGAGACGTTTTTGACGATTTTTAGGGTTCCGTAGTCAACAAGGAACCCTTATAGTTTCGGTCTGTCCGTCCGTCTGTCCATCTGTCCGTCTGTCCGTCTGTCTGTCTGTCTGTCTGTCTGTCTGTCTGTCCGTCTGTCCGTCTGTCCGTCTGTCCGTCTGTCCGTCTGTCCGTCTGTCTTTCTCAGAGACTATAGGACCTAAAAAGCTGTAATTTGGCATGAATGCACATATTAATGAAGCCGACAAAATGGTACATAAAATCTTAAAAAAATATTTTTTTTCATGGTACCTCCCCTATACATCAAGCGGGGATGATTTTTTTTTGCGTCCACCCCATCGTGTGTGGTGTCGTTGGATAGGTTTTTTAAAAATATTATGAGTATTCATATATCACTTTCCGATTTAGGGATCCATTTGTGAAATATGACGTTTTAAAGTGGAAAAAATCGTTAGAGTCCAGTGTCCCCCTCTTCTACCAGCAAAACGGTTGTTTTTGGAAATGTGAAAAAATTCACGGGAGTAGGAAATATGCTGAATTTAAAAGGAAAACTATCACGGCTGAGAAGACTTCATAAGTTATTGAGTAATAGTCGGTCAACAAAAAAAAAAAATGTATTCCGCGAAGTATAAAGGAACTTTTCGTTCAAATTCCTTTGAAAGTAACTGAGGTGATGTTGTTAGTAATGTAAAACACGTTATAAATGTACATTCATTGACAATAACAACATAAAACATTATCAAAAATTAGCGGTACTACGGAACCCTATATTGCGCGTGGCCCGACACGCACTTGGCCGGTTTTTTTTAACTTCCTTTTAGGTAAGACATCGTGAGATTCGTCCCAATCTCATTCCCATTTCCATCTAATCTCACGTGAGATTTGGCAAAAATATTGTGTTTAACACTTTACAAATCTAATTCAACATGGCAAGAATATAATATTAAAATTAACAACAATAAAGGTTATGATAAGAATGTTCAAAAAAGTTCTAACGCATGATAGATTTAAAGTAAATTAAGATGATTTTTTTTCCTTGTTTCTAAACGAATTTACAAAAGAAGACGAAAAACACCTAGACTACCTACTCAAGTTTGAAGAAAAAATTACATGACTCTTACATGAAGACGACTATCTCTCAACGTGTAACAAAACTTACTGATAATACTTTAGGATGTGTATGTGTTCCTAATTAAGGGCGAAGCCAAACTAGCGTAATTTGTGAGTTTTTAGTCGCAGAATTTCGGTTCGGCAGAATTCTGCTGCATTCAGTTTCATACAAAAGTCCTGTTTGATTCACACGAGCGTAATTTTGTGAGTCATGATTTGTATGAAAAGATATTTACGCGGCAGAAATTCTGCGACTCACAACTCACAAATTACGCTCGTTTGGCTTCACCCATAGAGTTAACAATTAAGTAGCAGCGCTGAAAGAGCAATTTTTTTTGTGATTTGTATAGTTAAGCGCCCCAGCGTCATGAATTTTCCCATACAAAAGTAAAAAAAAGTTACTCTTTCAGCGCTGCTACTTCACAACGAACTCTATATAGGTTACTCATACACACCCTAAAGTATTAATTGTCACTTAGTTTTGTTACACATTGTATGTCTCGCGTTATTGTGGACTAAGCAAATCGTTAATCTCCCTGTTCAAAACACGAGGCCGCCATTAAAAAATGCTTTTTTCTTATCGTTTAATGCAGTGATAACCACAAAAATTATCGATTATAATGCATAGATACGCGGTGAATCATAAGTCGTCATTTATTTTATTGTTAAAGTGTTTATTTACTTTGTTAAGCATTTAGGTAAATAGATAAGTATACCTAAATGCTTGACAAAGTAAAT
Organism: Cyaniris semiargus; assembly: GCA_905187585.1. Classification (NCBI taxonomy): domain Eukaryota; kingdom Metazoa; phylum Arthropoda; class Insecta; order Lepidoptera; family Lycaenidae; genus Cyaniris; species Cyaniris semiargus. The sequence goes on along the minus strand of LR994554.1, from coordinate 4,278,786 downwards.
AGCTCCTTTGCTAATAAAATATAACACAGCGAATACAAATGTCTACTTGTTTTGGTCAGGCACATTAGACAGAAGTCACAATCTAAAGTCTAAACAAAGATAGCTTTCTATAAAATATTTCTATAGAAGATAGCTTTTTAGGGTTCCGTAGCCAAATGGCAAAAAACGGAACCCTTATAGATTCGTCATGTCTGTCTGTCTGTCTATCTGTCCGTCCGTATGTCACAGCCACCTTTCTCCGAAAGTATAAGAGCTATACTATTGAAATTTGGTAAGTAGATGTAGTCTGTGAACCGCATTAAGATTTTGATACAATATTGGAAAAAATATCAAAAATTTTCGGGGTCTCCATAGGTACAACTGAATAAAAAAAATATTTTTCATCTAACCTATGCGTGTGGGGTATCTATGGATAGGTCTTCAAAAATAATATTGAGGTTTCTAATATAATTTTTTTCTAACCTGAATAGTTTGCGAGAGAGACTTCCAAAGTGGTAAAATGTGTGCCCCCCCCCTCTAACTTCTAAAGTAGGGGCACGATAAGTCTAAAAAATATAATAATAGAAAATGCCGCGGCGCACACTTTGGGAACCCCTGTGCTAAACTATCAATTGAAGCCAAATTTTTAAGTAAACTATTTAATAAGCTATACAGTGTGCATCATAAATGACAATATTTTATAAACCCCCCCCCCCCCCCTCTCCTCCTACCCTCCTCATCGTATTCTCCTTGTATCACTGGTACATAAGAATTTTTATTTAAAGTTCGTAGATGAGCCGACTCACGCTTGACTGATTTCTTAAATTTCTCATTTTTTTGTTAATCTACATAATATAACACACGACCTGTGTGCCTAATGTCATAACGCTAGGACAATAATTAGAAGTGGCCTAGAGGTTTTGATTACCGGTCAGTGAATGAGTGAGTGAGTGCCAAAATTAGCTAATTTTACAGGGACATATTTCAGCATCTACAGAAGCTATATCTATGAAATCGGATATACTGCTTAAGTACTAGTATATAATTACGTAGGTATAATTTTATCTTTGCACTCGCAATAGGCACTGAGCTGCCTGAGCTGACTGAGGGGGGTCATAAGTGCGTCGAAACGGTTCGTGTAAATAGTGCACGACAAGCGCGCGGCCTGCTGGAACTCGGCCTGCGCACTTCCGTGCGCTTTCATATTATGTACACTTGTACCTATTTTTATTTGCTACCTCCAGATTTGCCGAGCGATCTGAAAGTTGTCCTAATAATTTTACCAAAGAGCTTCATAAAATATATTTTCGCTGTTTTATGAACATAGCAAAAGGCTTCTATGTTGGACAAATATCCTGAAGGTCCTGAGTTACAAACATAATCGGCTTTAGCCCGGCCGCACATTATCCGAATTTCTGATCAGAAAAATTCGGACGCTCATACATTTTGACACGTCAGAATTCTGATAGTATGCGCGGTCCACAACAAAATGTATCAACATAGTGCGTTCGCGGCGGGGCGTCCGAATTTTTTCTGATTAGAAATTCAGATAATGTGCGGCCGGGCTAAAGCCGATTATGTTTGTAACTCAGGACCTTCAGGATATTTGTCCAACAAAGGGCTTGTGGTAGGGCCCGTGGCAACAACTATATTTACTACAATCCGACCCAGTTGAGAACTGCAATGTGCATGCAGTAACTGCACTGTGCACTGAAGTAACAAACAAATAAGATTTATTAGGAAAATATACAGCTCAGATCTATTTATGTTCATGACTCATAAATAAGATATTAATATTCACGTAATTTAATTGAACTTTAACGAGACACTGCGGACGTCTCGAGATGAATAAATTTCTAGGATGCGTTTTTGAACAACGCGTAGTGGTCTGCGCTGATATTTCATGCATTTCGGCGTCGGCGCCGACAGTCAGCGAGCGGTTAGCGGTTAAAAATGTCCGTATGGTTGCTCAAGCACATACGGCATTCTCACAACATAGTCGGCCTAGTCCAGAGGAAAGAACTAGTCAATACGTCTGGGACCAACTATGTGCGGATTTCCTCACGAAGTTTTCCTTCACCGTACGAGCGTTCGTATTTTTTTTTTATGAAATAAGGGGGCAAACGAGCTAACGGGTCACCTGATGGAAAGCAACTTCCGTCGCCCATGGACACTCGCAGCATCAGAAGAGCTGCAGGTGCGTTGCCGGCCTTTTAAGAGGGAATAGGGGAGGGTAGGGATGGGAAGAGAAGGAAATAGGGGAGGGAAAGGAAGGGAATAGGGTAAGGGGTTGGGCCTCCGGTAAACTCACTCACTCGGCGAAACACAGCGCCAGCGCTGTTTCACGCCGGTTTTCTGTGAGAACGTGGTATTTCTCCGGTCGAGCCGGCCCATTCGTGCCGAAGCATGGCTTCCCCACGTAAAAATTATGTACTTGAGATCAGAAAATGTCTCATTGGTACACGCCACCACCCGGGATCGAACCTGCACCCTCTACGAGTGCGAACCAAAGGTAGTAAGTACTTTATATTTATGCCAAATTTAATCAATATCGGGCAATTCGTTCACAAAAACGCTAACTACGATGTTTTGTCTTTATAGGTAAGTAGATACCTATATTAATAATGATCAAAGATTAGTTACGGAAATATAAACATTGTTTATAGAGCTAAAAGCATATGAAGTCTAGTAATAATACGAACGATCTCTGTCACCAGTTTATATCCATACTTCCATACCCATACTTCCATACTAATATTATAAATGCGAAAGTATGTCTGTCTGTCTGTCTGTTACCTCTTCACGCCCAAACCGCTGAATCGATTTTGCTGAAATTTGGTATGGAGATACTTTGAGTCCCGGGAAAGGACATAGGATACTTTTTATACCGAAAAAATGTACGGTTCCTGCGCGATAAACTAATTTTGGCGCGACGGAGTTGCGGGCGTCATCTAGTTTTTTATAAGTGTCGGGCACTTTATTTCCGCCGCCACATGTACGAAATCTGCCGCCCCCCTAGGCCGCGACCTATACGGCCTAAAAATCCAGGGCTGCCCGCAGGGCAGGTTTTAGCACTACCAGCGCCCTGAGCGAAATTTCTTCGGCGCCCAGGGTGCTGATAGTGCTGAAAAAAATTTTGCGCCCCTTTTGTTTGCCTTCAGCGCCCCTTTTTATCCGGCGCCCTGGATGGTCGCCCAGCATCGCCCCCTCCTAACGCCGCTACTGGGCCTGCCTGTCACTTACCTTTAACAACCTCGTCGTTCTGCACATTCTGCGTGACAGACACAAACTTTGGACCAATGTGGACTCTGGTGGACTTGTTCACATTGATACTGTCAATTGTCGGGGTCAATGCACTGTCACTGCTAACTACACTCCCGCTGTTCTGTATAATATCCATCATGCATCGCAACTGAAACTGCAATAAGCAAAGCAAGCGGTTGTCGTCAACTTCACATTATATTGTTATACGCTAACTTCGTGACGGTTTTGGCGTTTTCCTTATGTTGTTATCATAAGCGCGCGCTGATTTATCTAATGCAGTGGCTCTTAAAGTGTGCGCTTCGTTGTCCTTTTTTGCATTGATAAAAAATCCGATGTCGATTATCGAAAGTAAATCGAAATGATAAGAATTAAAGATAGGATTGATCACGTGTTATAACTTATACCTAGCTATGAATAAGTGAAGACGTGAGTGGATGAACCATAATATAATAACTAACATTTTGTAACACAAGGACAATTACTCATTTTTTCCCTTATAATTTGAACAAACCTTGTAACTTACCTACTTCATCATCTGGCTAATATATCTGGCTATACATAAAATCCATTTTACTTTTTCAAATTATTTTCCCGGCCCTAAAGGAGGCTTTAGGGCCGGGAAAATGAAGGCATTTATGCAAAAAACGACATTTTTTTAACTGTTACTTACCCGCTTCATCCACTAACCTCTTCAAGTCAGTTGACACCGAATTGAACAAGAGAGAAGAGCTGAATCCTGAAGACGGTGGGTGACTGATTCAGCCTTTACAATCTACATGATTCATGAAGCCTCGGTGAACCATTTTTAGGGTTCCGTACCCAAAGGGTAAAAACGGGACCCTATTACTAAGACTTCGATGTCTGTCCGTCTGTCTGTCCATCTGTCTGTCTGCAGGCTGTAACTCAATAACGGCTATAGCTAGACTTCTGAAACTTTCACAGATTGTGTATTTCTGTTGCCGATATAACAACAAATACTAATAATCGGCAAAGTGCGAGTTGGACTCGCGCACGAAGGGTTCCGTACCATAATAGAGCAAAAATAGGCCAAATAGTGTTTTTTTGTATGGGAGCCCCCCTTAATTATTTAGTTTATTTTAATTTTATTATTAATTATTAAATTATAAATATAAATGAGTATCTTGTGAACATTTCAAGTGCCTACCTGTTGCCATTATTGAGATCAAGCGAAAAAAAGGAAAAAAATTACGTTTGTTGTATGGGAGCCCCCCTTAAAATTTAATTTATTTTGTTTTTAGTATTTGTTGTTATAGCGGCAACAGATATACACAATCTGCGAAAATTTCAGAAGTCTAGCTATAGTGGTTTCTGAGATAGAGCCTGGAGACACACAGACAGACAGACAGATAGACAGACGGACAGACGGATAGACAACGAAGTCTTAGGAATAGGGTCCCGTTTTTATCCTTTGGGTACGGAACCCTAAAAACAAAATAAAATTGATATTTAAGGAGGGCTCCCATACAAAAAACGTGATTTTTTTGGCCTTTTTTGCTCGATATCAATAGTGACAACAGGTAGACACTTGAAAATTTCACAAAATCCTTAATTATATGTATACTTTAATAATTAATAATAATATTAAAATAAAATAAAAAATTAAGGGGGGCATACAAAAAACACTATTTTTGGGCTATTTTTGCTCTATAACGGTACGGAACCCTTCGTGCGCGCGTTCGACTTGCACTTGGCCGATTATTTACAATAAAATATACTAATATTATAAATGCGAAAGTGTGTCTCTCTCTCTGTCTGTCTGTCCGTCTGTTTATCGGTCTGTCTATCTGTTGCCTCTTATTTTCGTTTTGGATGAAATTTAGCTTAGAAGTTAGACTTAGTATAGAGTAGAGTTTAGACCCATTATAAAACATTTATAGTTTCAAAGTCAGGTTGAGAACAGTTTGACTAATTTACACTTTAGTTCTCAGGTAAAGTGGCACTTACAAAGCGGCGGCAAAATTTAATATTCCAAATTATGCCACTCAACTACGTGTTACCTAGATAACGTATGTAAAATGAGTTCTAACTACTTTTTAGTCTAACTATAAAGGTAGCCTCATTGGTACACGCCTCCACCCGGGATCGAACCTGCACCCTCTACGAGTGCGAATTAAAGGTCTACCCATTAGGCCACGGACGCTCTTTTTAAGGGTTCCGTAGTCAACAAGGAACCCTTATAGTTTCGGTCTGTCCGTTCGTCTGTCCGTCCGTCTGTCTGTCTGTCTGCCTGTCTGTCCGTCTGTCCGTCCGTCCATCCGTCTGTCTGTTTTTCTCAGAGACTATAGGACCTACAAAGCTGTAATTTGGCATGAATGCACATATTAATGATGCCGACAAAATGGTACATAAAATCTTAAAAAAATATATTTTTTCATGGTACCTCCCCTACACATCAAGCGAGGATGAATTTTTTTTTCGCGTCCACCCCATCGTGTAGGGTGTCGTTGGATAGGTTTTTTAAAAATATTATGATTATTCATAGATCACTTTCCGATTTAGGGATCCATTTGTGACATATGACGTTTTAAAGTGGAAAAAATCGTTAGAGTCCAGTGTCCCCCCCTTCTACCAGCTAAACGGTTGTTTCTGGAATTGTGAAAAAATTCACGTGAGTAGGAAATATGCTGAATTTAAAAGGAAAACTATCACGGCTAAGAAGACTTCATAAGTTATTGAGTAATAGTCGATCAACTAAAAAAAATGTATTCGGCGAGGTATAAAGGAACTTTTCGTTCAAATTCCTTTGAAAGTAACTGAGATGATGTTGTTAGTAATGTAAAACACGTTATAAATGTACATTCATTGACAATACAAACATTATCAAAAACTAGCGGTACTACGGAACTCTATATTGCGCGTGGCCCGACACGCACTTGGCCGGTTTTTTTTCTGATCTCAAGTACATACGGACGCTCGTACGGTGAAGGAAAACGTCGTGAGGAAACCCGCACATGGTCGGTCCCAGACGTATTGACTAGTTCTTTCCTCTGGACTAGGCCGACTCTGTTGCGAGAATGCCGTATGTGCTTGGGCAACCATACGGACATTTAAATCTTGTCCAAGGCACTACAGCTAGTCTTTAAAGAGTGGTTACTTCGCTCTGAAAATACTGTATAAATCATCCATCCACAACAGATGCGAAGGCCTAGTTTTTAAAGGTAGCCTAGAAAAGTATTTAAAACATTTTTAAGTAAATAGGTATACAGTAATAATTTGGAAAATCAAACGGAGCGTGTAGGTATTATGTGCGACAAAAATTTTTGATGATATACCTAGTTATTTTATGAGATATCTTATTTAAAAACGTCTACTGCCCAGTTTTGAGATTTTTACTTTACACTGGCGCATTTGATTGGCTAACGGCAAACGTTAACAATTTTGATTAGTGTTGTTCAATGTGTGTTACAACTTACACAGTTGTTTGTGACATATAATTAAGGGGAATATATTTTATTATCTACCTACTTGATTAACATTAATAATTATTATGTAACACTTTCATTTTATATTTTTTAAATGCCGAATATCGCATCACTGCTCTCCCGCCAAGAGTTTCCCGCCAGTTTTCCGCGAGGTTGCGAATCGTCCAGACGCGTCGCGTCGCGATATCCCATCTTGGCGCCAAAACCTATTCGATATTCGAAATATTTCTTGCAATTTCAAAAAGTTCTGGCTTGTTTATTATTTTTCCTCAATTTTATAAAAGGCTAGTGTTTGATTATTGTACTACATTGTAGTTGTTAAAGGGTGTTTTGGAGTCTTTCGAAGATAATTTCTGACTGGAAGATTTGCAAAAATGGAAATTGTTGGCGCTAAATTAGGTATGTACCTACGAGCTACACGGATAAAAAGTTTACATTGTGTTATTCAAAATTTTGAACCCTCTTACTAATAATATTTATGCAGCATATAACTTATCCGCTGTTTTTTTCTGACTTTTCCAATGTGCTAGGCAAGTAGACCTTGCAAACTTACTCGTTGTTAAAATATTATGTTTATAAGTAGATATGGGTAGGTTTGCCTTCTGTAGAGCCCGTTATATTATGACTGTAGCCAGACGCATAATCTAAATCTAAGTAAGGCACTATTTTTATACTTTTATATTACGAAATGACGTGCAGTTCATAGGTGCTTGAATTTAAGTCCTAATTTATTTCCTAATTAAATGGACTAATTACTACTTATTATCATATTGGGTGAAAGTTATTAGGTACCTACCTAAGTGTTGTTACTTCTTTATACAAAAACTTCTGTAGGAATTTTAAGCGTCTGCAATATTTAGCATAATATCCTATTAAATGTAATGTAATTGTGTAATTTTAATTAATTTTATGCGCTCAGATGCCTGAAATAAATAATTTAAATCATTAATTTATTTTGTTTATTTCTATTTTATTTAAATCCCTATTTAGTTTTAAAAGTCGTTCTGATATTTCCTGAAAACCATCAATTGTATCATAAAAACAAAAAATAAATTAACATACGCGAAGTAAACATAACACGATCCGACAAGGTCGCAGGCGGCGTGTGTGACTTACCCGCGAATCAGCAGTAAAAAAAGCATTACGGAAACTTCCGAAACCATGATCGGCTTGGCCGACTAATCGGCCGACTAGTCGACTAGTCGGCCAAGCCGATCATGGTTTCGGAAGTTTCCGTAACGCTTTTTTTACGGTTGTTGTTGATGGTTTTCAGGAAATACTTCATGCAATCTTGGTTTAATAATACATACTTAATATTATGTTGTTAAAAAAATATATATAAAAAAAAAAAATCTTTACTAGCAAGTAATTTCAGAAACACTTCATTTTAAAATGTGTAAGACTGATTGAGTGTGATGTGAACACATTATAAATAATCAAGGTTTTTATTTAATGTAATTCCAATTAAATTAAAAATATAAAAAGCCGGATAGTCGGCGCTTTTGCCGACTATTCGCCGACTAGTCGCCGACTACGAAAGTGGCCGGATAGTCGGCTTTACCGACTAGTCGGTGACTAGTCGACACATCTCTAGTGCTTACGCATAATATAACATAGAGTACTTTATTTTCGAAAACGTCAAATTTTCCCGTATCATCTAGTATTTACCTTGGTGGTCGAAAGCTAGACAAAACTAGCTTCTCCCCGATTTGGTAGGCCCGGAATGAAATACCGCGCAAACCGTGCATTTTCTCACTATATAAAGTAGCCTATGTCCTTCCCCGTTACTTTAGTAATGTTACCGGTTTACGATTATCTATACTTCCATACTAATATTATAAATGCGAAAGTGTCTGTCTGTTACCTCTTCACGCCCAAACCGCTGCACCGATTTTGCTGAAATTTGGTATGCAGATAATATGTACCATCGAAGAAATTGATTCCTAAGCAGTTGACAGACCAACGTCATTTGGTCGGATCATGTCAATTATTGATTCCTAAGCAGTTGACAGACCAACGTCATTTGGTCGGATCATGTCAATTATTGATTCCTAAGCAGTTGACAGACCAACGTCATTTGGTCGGATCATGTCAATTTTATGTTAATTGTGATGTGTTGGCTGGGTTTGACGTAACGCGACCAAACTACGTAGGTCTCCCATCTGCCTAGGAATCAACTTCTCTGATAGTACTTTGAGTCCCGGGAAAGGATAGTTATATATAGGATACTTTTTATCCCGGATAAGTGTAGATTCCCGCGCGATAAACGAATTTTGGCGCAACGGAGTTAGTTTATAGTTATCTATGTAGCTAAACGAACACAAATCTAAAACCAGCGTCACTTTCTATTCTAAAAAAACTCTATTTCTTTTCGGTCTGAAAAATTCAATGTCATTTGTCCTCATAATATAAAAACGGTATAAAAAAGAAAACATTCATATTTGATTAAATAACTCAGTTGAAAAGTGCTCTTTTATTTGGAGAACATACAAAATGGAACTCAATTTCTTCAACTCCCAAGTATTCATGACATTTATTCATTTTCAATTTCACAAATCCAAGGCACAAAATTCAAAGGCTGTTTTGCGTTGTTTGCAGTAAAAACGGAAATCAGATGCCATTATTAAGGTTGTGTAAATACGCTCGGTTTCACGAATCCTACTGGTCTGAAGTCTGAACACGCGCTTATACAGGCTGTAACAAAACAAAGTGATAATACTTAGTGTATTTTGTGTGTGTAATTTTTTTTTCGATTTGTATAGGCAAGCGCCCCAGCGTCATGACTTTTCCCATACAAAAGTTAAAAAAATATCTCTTTCAGCGCTGCTACTTTCACAGTGAACTCTATACAGGGGACTCAAACACGCCCTAAAGTATTATCACTATGTTTTGTTACACTCTGTTTAAAGTTCACTGTGGAAGTAGGAAGCAGCGCATAAATAGTTACTTTTGACTTCTATGCTCTTATGAGAAATGTCATGAATTTATAAAAATACGTCTTTTAGCGCTGCTTCTTTTTACAGTGAACTCATTAAGGGTCACATGTATACACACATTACACCCCCTAAGGTAATTATGTGTTATTACTCAGTTTTGATACACCTAGTATTTATTATATTATATTTACAATATTTATTACTGTCTACTTTTAGTTCGCTTAAAAGACTAGTCTGTAACATCATTATTAATTAGTATGAGAAAATGCGACTGTCAATTATTTTTCTTTAGACAGTATAAAAAGCTCAATTTCCTGTTCGTTGGACTAATTACTGAACATATTTTAATGCAATTTGCAGCATAAAGTGATTCATGAGAAAAGTTCCAAAATATTTATTGAGGTTAAGGACTTTACATGCTATGAAACTTTCTAGGACTCAAAGTATCTTCATACCAAATTCCTTTAAAATCGGATCAACGGTAAAAGCGTGAAGAGGTACTTAGGGTACTTTTAAGCTTAAGCCAAACCTACGTCACCAAAGCGACTGCGAAGCGGGAGCGTCTGCAACGCGGTTCGCGTCGGCAGAGCGGGAATAATCTACGGTTTCGCACCGTAGTCGCGCAGGTGTGCACACCAGTTTCGCGTTGCAGACGCTCCCGTCCCGCGTCCCGCGTTAGGCTGCCTTCACATTAAGCCGCGCGGCTGCCGCAGTACTCGCGTAGGTTTGGCCGAAGCCTGAGGCTTAACAAAGCATTTCATTGGAAACGAAGCTCCTAAATGAGGGTTGTTGAAATTCTATTTGCCACCAGGTGCCGCGATGTAGCCGTCAGATCTATCGTGTCAAACTGCTGTCATATGTCACGATATAGCTGTCGTGACTCGTGCGTCACGAAATAGCTGTCATGTGTCACGATAATATGTCTATTTGACACGATAGACCTGACAGCTACATCGCGGCACCTGGTGGCAAATAGAATTTCAGCAACCCTCATTGACTTACCGATTTTGATCTAGTTATTTGTTTGAAACATGACAGATGAATAAAACTCAGTTTTCATCTATTTGTCATCATCGTTTGGAGATTTGATTAAAAATTTGTAAAGATATTCTGTATATTGCTTCAGAAACCAATTTTATGAAAATTGCAATAGGTCGCAATAAACATAGGCATTCCAAAACGTACGGTTCACATGAGATATCCTTTGCTTATAAAGCAAGATCCAGTCTAAAATAAACTGTTCAATTCCATTTCAAATGCAGATCTTTTCAAATCCACTGGGGATCCAGCGATGTAAAAGTTAGGGCAGAATTGAATAACCAGGGGGGTGTGCCAAAATCTTTTCGTTTTCGCTTCGTTATAGAATCGCCGATGAAAATGTATGGAATTGACATAAGCGTTCGTTAGTATGACGTTGACGTTCGACTCGTCTTATGTCAATTCCATACATTTTGATCGGCGATTCTATAACAAATCGAAAACGAAAAAGTTTCAGCTAAATGGCCTGAATAGAAGACGTAAGTGTACGAAGCGGGTAGCTAACGATTTGAAAATTTACGTTTTTCCATAAATGAAGGCTTAAGAAGGGAGAAAATGATTTGAAATAAAAAAAAATGTGGATTCTATGTATAGCTAGATGATGAAGTAGGTCTAAAATACAAGGTTTGTTCAATTTATTAGGGAAAAATGTGTAATTAACTAATTGCCCTTATGTTGTAAAATGTTAGTTATCCACTCATCTACTTACGTCTTCAATATGTGCCTATTGAAATATATGAGCACAAAGGCACATAAAGGCTTAAACTTTAACAAAGCGAGCCAATCTGCATCAATGTACGATAATATATTGAACATAGTTAGTTTAAAATGTATTTTTATTTAAACTTAAATTATTATAGTTACGGCCGCACTCAGAGACTATGATTAAACTTCAATTCACGAAGAGCTTGGGCACATAATGTATGGGGATTATGTCAAAATCTTCACAGAATTGAAGACGTGAGTGGAAGAACACGATAACTAACAGTAAAAAAAAAAATGCAGTTTTTTTGCATAAATGGAGGCTTTAGGACCGGAAAAACGATTTGAAATAAAAAAAGAACTGTGCGTTTTATGTAAAGTCACATATTATATTAGCCAGGCGTTGAAGTAGATACATTACAAGGTTTGTTCAAATTATAAGGGAAAAATTGAGTAAATGTCCGTAATGTTACAAAATGTTAGTTATCGTGTTCTTCCACTCACGTCTTTAATTACTATTATGTAATTATATTCGTCTCTGCGTGTGGCACTTTGTATTGTGTTTAACAGGCATTAAGGGATGTTTAAAACAATATTATCGTTTATTCATAACAAGAGATTTCAGCGAGTGCCATTCATGCTATACGAAGTGTCTGAAATGCGAAAGTGTGTTGATATATTATGTATGTATCTGTAAGCTTTTGATGCTTAGACCGCCGATTTTAATGAAATTTTGTATAAAATACTTTAATTTACCGACAAAGGACATCATAAGTTATCTATCTATGGACGCTTCACACCACGTCAGTCTGGCCCCGTGGTAAGTACCTGATGGACTTGTGTTACAGGTACCAGACAACGGAAATATATTTAATACTTTTATACTATACATATATTTAATATTTTTTATTATATTATGCACATATTTAATACACATCCATGACCCAGGAACTTTGAAAACTTTTTGTTCCGTCGGCGGGATTCGAACCCGCGATATCCGGCTTGAGCTACCAACAGCCCACCAACTGAGCCACAGAGATTATCCAATAAAAAAAAAAAGGTCCCGCGGGGTAACAGCCGTAGACACACTAGTATAGCAAATATGAAATTATAAACTTTCCTCAATCCATACTAATATTATAAATGCGAAAGTGTGTCTGTCTGTAACCTCTTTACGCGTAAACCACTGAACCGATTTTAATTAAATTTGCGACGGAGATACTTTGAGTCCCGGGAAAGTACGTACGATACTTTTTATCCCGGAAAAATGTGTGATTTCCGGGCGATAAACGAAATTTGGCTCGATACATTAAAATTGAATCTCAAGACATGATATACTCGTAGCTCTTAATAACAATCAATTACGTTGAAAATCATAATATCTATAATTATATAATAATTATATTACGTAATGAAATACTTTATAATAGTAGGTTTGGTACTGGTATATCGATCATTAGTTGTTTAATTGCAGTACTGATTATATTACGTTATTCAGATAACATAGCATTAGGGGAAATGAGTTAGTATTAGATTAACAATATACATTACTGTTATTAATCACTAGATCAGTTCATTGACTGATCGAACCATTAATTTGGCCTTTATTTCCAAACTAGATGAGATGATGACGCCCGCAATTCCGTTGCGCCAAAATTGGTTTATCGCGCGAGAACTGTACATTTTTCCGGGATAAAAAGTATCCTATCTCCTTTGAGGGGCTCAGAGTATCTCCATACCAAATTTTAGCAAAATCGGTTCAGCGGTTTAAGAGCGGGCTGTAAAATTTTGCTGTGTTTTCTAATAAGTATTACGATCCCAGAAGACGATTGACTTAAATGAAATTGAGATTTATTTAATCATTGTATTTATCTGATATTTGCCTAACGGAAAACACGATTCACTTACTTTGACTCGATAGTTATATTTTTCGAAATTATGAATGTTTCTGGGCTTTTCAACAAATATCTGTTACACTTATTTAGTTACTATCATTAAATAATAAATAACTTGCACTACTACAATCACACACTTTATAAAATAATGGCTAAAGGAAATATTAGTATTGCAGTATTTAATTTTTAAGTAATCATCAAAAAACATTTTTGGGACTTGCGACCTTTACTTTCCTGCTATAATGCGGGAACCGTTGTTACGCGATATTATTCACTATTAGCTGCAGCGCAAAGCACAATGCCCGGGGGCACGATTCTGGAATGTATGAATGGTGTGTAGGCGGGGCTAGCATGCTTTGATATTTCTGACAGCCCGCTCATAATATAATCTAAGGTCCAAACGGCGCATCGAGGCACACAATTTCATATAAAATGTAAAAAATATATTAGATTCTGTGCGCCGTATCGTCATTTTGATTAAATAATACAATAGTACAATAATACTATAATAGTACAATGGGGAATATTACGCAAAGGTCGGAACAGAGGCCGCTACTAGCACAAATGGAGTAAATAGTAAACAATCCGACCAAAATCCGACATGCTGCACACCTCATATCAGAATATTTACAGCAACATCTGTACAATTTGTACATTCTTGTAGGAGGAGTAAATTAAACACAGAATACCGTATCACTGAACACTACTCTCGGCGGCGGCTGGTGAAGAAGTGGACGACAGCTCTCACGTCTGGCGGCCATATTTTCCCAGCACCCACCATGATTGATAGACGGCCATCTTTATTTATCAATACACTACAACATCGAACAATACTTTATGTTTACTGTCTATATCTCTATGGTGCTGCCTCTAGCGTGAAAACATTTCAGTAATATATTATCCTATTGATAGCACATTTTGGTAATAGATTTTTTTGCATCATGGGCAATATTTCTATTACCCTTTCCGTATTTATGTTGAAATATGATGGGTTTTTATCCCAACTACGGTAAACACTAGGGTCCGAGGGTAGTAATAAAACAAACAGTTTACTCGCCCACTTCAAATAAAGGATTCGTTTCGATGGTGATTCAATTATTACATTTGAAACTTAGGGTTGTCTCTGTCTTTTTAGCGTGAAAAATCGCGATACATTTAAATTTTCGTTGCAAAGACTCTAATTTTCATTGAAGTGAGCATATCAGTAGCCAATCAGTGACATAACTAACTAAAGACCGGACTACACAATGGCCTATTTCGATGCAACGTTAAGTGAAAACTGCAATCATTATATTAGAAATAAGTTGCTCAACAGTTACTTAAAATTAACGTTTTTTATTTCATTTGACATAATAATTTGGCCGTTTTACGTCGTCAGATGAAACAGATTATAAAACTGGATTTATACGTGGGAGAGCCATGCTTCGGCATGAATGGGCCGGCTCGACCGGAGAAATACCACGTTCTCACAGAAAACCGGCGTGAAACAGCGCTTGCGCTGTGTTTCGCCGAGTGAGTGAGTTTACCGGAGGCCCAATCCCCTACCCTATTCCCATCCCTTCCCATCCCTTACCCTCCCCTATTATCTATTCCCTCTTAAAATGCCGGCAACGCACCTGCAGCTCTTCTGATGCTGCGAGTGTCCATGGGCGACGGAAGTTGCTTTCCATCAGGTGACCCGTTTGCTCGTTTGCCCCCTTATTTCATATAAAAAAAACATAACATGACTGAAAGAAGCCATTTTATGCCTGTTGGTAAAGCGGCAATAGGAATTGGAAAAGTTTTAAAAATGTTTCCCAAAGATACTTTATCTCTTGGGGAAAGTGGCTTAAATATCTAAATAACAATACTGTCATGACATTATTATATCACCATAGCGAGACAGGCGGTCCCCCGAACTCGCAATAAATTTACAACAGCCAAGAGGGAGGCTTTGCTGCGAATTTTTTGCTATATTTTTTCCTCGTTTTTCTAAATAAAGACGACGTTGTCTTAATTGGTTTTTATTTTCTGATTGACGTATATCTTTTGCCTTTTTTTTGGAAAAATTCCTCGAGTGGCAACCCTATTTGAACGTATGGACCTCTCTAAATTCTGAAAATCCCGACGCCGAAGCAAAGCTAATAAATTTAGATAAGTTTATAGTTTGTCCATGATAACTTTAAATTGTAAACGAATTGTCTATTAGGACTATTACGAGCATTCTATCTAATACATCCGTACTATTATTATTTTTAATTTGAAAGTATACCTGTCTATCTGTGTATCTTTTTATGTTCTTTCACAGAGGCTGTATGTATGTATGTCTATAATGTATCTATGACCTCTTTACCGTAGAACTGATTTTGATGAAAATTTGTGTCAAGTTAATTTAGTACTTAGGGATAATATGTATAGAATCATTTTTAAATCAACTAAATGTATGATACTCGGGCTTTCCTTACAATAAAGTTGCGAGCAACATCTAGTATTTAAATATGAAACCGTATTGTGTTATTAGAATATTAACTTTTTATGCGACTCCAAAAAGTAGAATTTTATAACTACAATTATTTGCGAGATAATAGATATTCACAACAATGTAATTATGTACACATAATAATTTAAGGCCATCCCCCGAGCAAACGACCTTGACCATACATTTGACGCGTTGCCGAGATCGCACAAAAATCCTATTTTTTTTACTTATCTTAGTTCAAAATTGATCTAAAAAAATTTAAAACGGGGAATATGTAGTTAATGAAATTGTCTATCTATTGTCGTGTGTTTCAAATAAACGTAATTTGTAAATACTAGGGAGATGCTGAAAGTATGCTCCAATTTTAATAAATGGGTATTACTTTGGAAGCTAATATCATGAGTATAATAAACAAAAATAGAAAATTTAAAACGGGGAAAGGAATGTTGATATACTGAAGATTATAGCTGTATTTTTATTATAACTTTGTAGCTTTCAAATTATGAGTTTATAAGGCTCTAAATACGGTAAATTACGGAATCTCCGTAGGGGAAGGCCCTTAATTAGATACATTAAAATCATTATGTTATAATCTCAGTTATTATCTAGATATCCTTGAGAAAATGCATGCAACAAAAAACACGGAAAACGAAAGAGAAATTACTAAAAGCAGGCCGAGCCCTGCTGTTTTAGTGAACACATTTCATTGGTATTATTGAACTTTCCAAACAACAGCTATTAACGCCATGTATCTTCCTTGTTTGTTCTTTATACATGATTTACACTCGCGCGCGAGCCGCGAGCCGAGCCGCGAGACGCGCCACGAGCCGAGGCGAGAGTGTAAACTCAGCTCGCGGCTCGTCTTGCGGCGCGGCTCGCGTCGGGAGCGGCATGCTTTGTGTTTACACTCGCGCTTCGACGCGAGCCGCGAGCCGAGCCACGAGACGCGAGTGTAAATCTCGTATTAAATATTATGTTGCTCGCATCTTTGAGACCTGTATTCGGTTATGTTATGGAAACCGAACATTTTTCGTGAGCGTGAACAAAACTATTGTAAGGTATACTATCGCATACTCATCGAAATCGATTTCACGGTCAATGAGTCAAGTAATAACAGGCAGACGCTTCTATACATACGCTTTTTACTAAGTATTCATATACGGTTTTACTCGATCGAGCAATCACGTAGAGTAAAACCCACGGCTTGGGTTTTCGTCCACACATTCAGCATGAATCTATCGAGTGACGCGCGCCGTTCAGTACCTATTCACCGAACCGTTCGAGCCAAAAGATGTCTGGTTCAACTAAGGAGACGGTGGCTACATTTAGCAAGTCTCGCAATTCATACACACGCTTGAGTAAAGCTCGACAGCTCGCGTCGAGTAAGTTCGAAGGAAATTAGATTTATTTGATTCAAATAAATGATGCGATGCGAGCCTTCGAGTTGTGAGTTTTGCGGTCCACACGATAATTTTTACTCGATTTGGAGTAAAACTATCGAGTAATACCGATAGTGACTGAGTACTGACCAATAATTGTACTAGATATTGCCCATTACTTCGTTAGCGCAGACATTTGTCTATTGAACGGAAACCGTACATTTTCCATTTAAAGTAGCAGGTTTTTCGACGGGAATTTGTCTTTTCACTAGGGCTTTTGATTGGGTAGCGTCAAAACAACAACGCTAGAATAGATATATACTCCTGTCAAACCCTCAGAAACCGGCCATTATTCCAGCATACAGCAGCAAAAATCTCGGTGTTCGAGCATTATAGCCAGTTCACTTTATTCCAATCCAGTGATCCAATCTAGCGCTGGTTGCTACTAGAAGAGTGTAAACGGGATCTGGAATTTACCGGGAATTTGAAAGAAATTAAGTGCATTCCAGTACCCATTTATATTATTCCAATAGCAATCCTGCGCTGGATGGATTACTGGATTGAAATAATGTAAACCCGCTATTGAGATGTTTTAGCAAGAAGATCTACATTCTACAAGTACTCAGTTCATCTTCCAACATTTACATTTGTAAAATTAATAAATAACAAGCGAAATAAAAGGCCGCCGAACCACTCAGTGTCGAAATGAACTCCATTTGTACACTTAAGACCCGCCTTTTTATTTCAAACATCGAAATCATTTGAGTTAGCGAGTTAGGGTGGTATTACACTGTCAAAGGTATATCAAGCATTAGAAATTGAATCAAAGGAAATGGACGACTTCATCTAAACTTTTTTGTGAAATAAAGAAAAGAGATATATATCTATCTATGGACGCTTCACACCACGTCAGTCTGGTCCCGTGTTAAGTACCTGAAGGACTTGTGTTACGGGTACCAGATAACGGATATATAATATTTAATACTTTTATACTATACATATATTTAAGATTTTTATTATATTATACACATATTTACCTAATACACATCCAAGACCCAGGAACATAGAGAACTTTTTGTTCCGTCGGCGGGATTCGAACCCGCGACCCCCGGCTTGAGCGCTGACAACACGCTTAACCACTGAGCCACAGATACACACAATAAAAACGCAAGTGGGAAAATAATCTGAAAAATAAATTTGAACAACTACTAGTTAATATCCAAGATGTTTAACATACAAAATTGGATGAAATTAGGTTAGTACAGTCAACGGCAGATTGGACCTACCACTTTTGGTGACATAATTTAAAATTTAAAATGCGTCAACGACACGACATACAATCTAAGTTCTAACACAAAGATTGTCCTGTACTATATAAGCCTTCTTTAGCTAAATTACTGTCTTGTCATCTATAATGAGTGAATATTGGTCTATCATTTCGTACAAGTGTAGAACCACCGTAAATGCGTACCGAAATTTGAAAGGAACATAATATTACATCGACATTTAAAAGGAAAGGTTTGTTCGAAAGATTTGTGTAAGTATTAAAGTGCTCAGGAGCAAGTTCTGTTTGCTCTTTGAAACTGGAATGTTTTCAGAATAACATGGTTATGTGATCACTTTAAACGTGGGAGAGCCATGCTTCGGCACGAAGCGGCCGGCTCGACCGGAGAAATACCACGTTCTCACAGAAAACCGGCGCGAAAATGCGCTTGCGCTGTGTTTCGCCGAGTGAGTGAGTTTACCGGAGGCCCAATCCCCTACCCTATTCCCTTCCTTTCCCTCCCCTATTCCCTTCTCTTCCCATCCCTACCCTCCCCTATTACCCTATTCCCTCTTAAAAAGCCGGCAACGCACCTGCAGCTCTTCTGATGCTGCGAGTGTCCATGGGCGACGGAAGTTGCTTTCCATCAGGTGACCCGTTTGCTCGTTTGCCCCCTTATTTCATAAAAAAAAGAGTACTTTGATATTACAGAGAGGTTTAGTGGTTAAGTTTTTGGTGATAGGATTATAGTAGAACCCATGGTTCATTATTTGTTCAAGATCTAATCCAGGGTCCCTTTCTCGTCATGTTGTTATTTTTAACCCCGTGTTTTAAGTTTGACATGTCTGTTTGTCTGTCTGTCTGTCTATAATATATATTCTATCTATGTGTGTATGTTTTGTGCATGTGTCTGTACTTGGCATGGTAGCAAGCGGGTGGACCGATTTTGATCTAGTTTTTTTTCTAGGTTTAAGCTTAGGGTTTTGCGGTAGGTGTGTCGTGCCCGTGGCTTCGTCTTGGGTGGCGAGAGAAGCGTCGCAGAGTTTTAGTGGGTAGGGTCGCGGCACATACCATCTTCGCCGCGATGAGCCTCACATATCCGTAGCGGGAGTCCCCATCCCCTGCGTCGAATGCGTTAATGCATTTCTGAGCTGCGTGAAAAAAAAAAGGTTTAAGCTTAGGGTTGCTTGATTTACTAATGTCCAGGCCCCCTACCATGAGCTCTTATAGCAGTATTACTTTAATATTACTTTCAGAATTGGCACAAACAAAAAACGTTTTGTTTATATAAATAGAGATCATGTTTGCTTATACGAAATCCAAATGTAATATTAAAGTAATACTGCTATAAGAGCTCATGGTAGGCCCGCAGTTTCGGAGGATTTTCGACAATAGTTTGTCTAACCACTAGGGCTTTTGATTGGTTAACATCAAAATATTATCCAATAGGACTTTTTCATGAGTACGTCATTGTAAGTGAATCTTTGAAATGAAAATAATTCTGGATGCATTTTAAATAAGTTTTTCTGTTCTATTTTAATTTTCTTTGTTGGTCTTAACTTGGGATTGCATTCTACAATTAAAACCGAATTCAATCTACTTTTATCCCTCGGTTTTATTTTTAATCTACACAGAACTTTATTCTGTTCGGTACTACGAATATTATATATTCTGTGATTCTGTGTCTTTTTAATTCAAGGCGTATAAACCTATAAGTATATTAATCAAAATAGTGTGGGCTGTGACACAGTTTTTTTTTTAATGAAATAAGGGGGCAAACGAGCAAACGGGTCACCTGATGGAAAGCAACTTCCGTCGCCCATGGACACTCGCAGCATCAGAAGAGCTGCAGGTGCGTTGCCGGCCTTTTAAGAGGGAATAGGGTAATAGAGGAGGGTAGGGATGGGAAGAGAAGGGAATAGGGGAGGGAAAGGAAGGGAATAGGGTAGGGGATTGGGCCTCCGGTAAACTCACTCACTCGGCGAAACACAGCGCAAGCGCTGTTTCACGCCGGTTTTCTGTGAGAACGTGGTATTTCTCCGGTCGAGCCGGCCCATTCGTGCCGAAGCATGGCTCTCCCACGTATAAAGAATTTCATACAAACTAAACAACTAGATGACGCCCGCAACTACGTTGCGCCAAAATTCATTTATTGCGAACCATACATTTTGCCGGAATAAAAATTATCCTATGTCCTTTCCAAGGATTCAAAGCATCTGCATACCAAATTTCAGCAAAATCGGTTCAGTGGTTTAGGCGTGAAGAGGCAACAGACAGACAAACGGACATATACTTTCGGATTTATCATATTAGTGAGGAAGTAAGGATAAACTACCAAAATTCCTTCCTTTTAGTTTCATTGTTGTCAGGTAAACTTTGCCGACTTGTATTCAAATTGTCGTATGTAGGTATATTCAGAGAAGTTGATTCCTAGGCAGATGGCGGACCTACATAATTTGGTCACGTTACGTCAAACCTAGCCGTCAGATCACTAGTATTGAATTGACATAACCCGACCAAATGACGTAGGTCTGTCAACTGCCTAGGAATCAGTTTCCTCAATAGTACATAATTCTTCCATACGTTTTTGGAGTGTTGATATACCATTAATTGGTTGAATAACGCCTCCGTGGTCTAGTGGTTTAGAGCGCGGCTCTTGACTCGGAGGTCGTGGGTTCGATTCCCGCGTTGGAAACATGTTATTTCCAAGTTTGGTTAGGACAATGCAGGCTGATCACTCGTTTGTCTGACAAGTAAGACGATCCATGTGTCGGATGGGCATGTAAAAAGTCGGTCCTGCGCCTGATCTCTCGCCAGTCGTGTCGGTCTTCCGTCCCACTGGGTTATGAGAGTAAAGGAATAGAGAGTGCTCTTGTGTACTGCGCACACGCTTGGGCACTATAAAATCACTCCTGCGTAACTGGCCTGGTTTCAATGAAACCGGCCACCATCACCGAAACCGGTGTGGGAGTTATTATTATTATTATAATTGGTTGAATGGACGTACCGTTCACCCTAAAAGGCTGTCGAAATGTTACGTTCAATGTTTTTCAGCTCCATCTTGATTTATTACAGAAATGTGACGAGTTAATTTTGTTTTTAAGCCAAGGCGGAGCTAATCGGATATACTTTTTATGACGGAGGACCCTAAACTTTGAGAAAGCTTTTATCCGATTAGGTTTTTATTTGCACAGATAAGGTTTCGTGGTTGTGGTTCCGCGGTTATTTCAGATTAAATGCGACCTTTGGAAGAAGAATTATTCTTAGATTAGTAAAACTGACTTTTTAGGCCCTCAAAGTCCGAAGGTCGGAGTGGTCCCAACACTCCCAACCAATCGGAACCAATCGGACGGGTCCCGTCCACATACAATCTCACTTACCCTTAACTGCACTTTGCATTTAAAATTAAATGTTATTTATATTATTAAGATTCATTAACTAAAATATAAATTACAAGATGACGCCCGCAACTCCGTTGAGTCAAAATTCGTTTCTTACCCGGGAACCGTACTATTAATTTTCCGGGATAACAAATATCCTATGACCTTTCCCGGGACTCAAAGTATCTCCACACCAAATTTCAGTAAAATCAGTTAAGCGGTTTGGGCGTAAAGAGGTAACAGACAGGCAGACATACCGAAAGACAGACAGGCGGACACTTTACTCTACACAGTATAGATGCGCTATACTAATATTATAAAGCGGAAGAGTTTGTTAGTTTGTTTGTTTGTTTGTTTGAACGCGCTAATCTCAGGAACTACTGGTCCGATTTGGAAAATTCTTTCAGTGTTAGATAGTCCATTTATCGAGGAAGGCTATATGCTATATTTTATCACGCTAAGCCTAATAGGAGCGAAGAAATAGAGGAAAATGTGGAAAAAACGGGGGGAAATTCTTTGAAAGGGCTTATTTGAACGCGCTAATCTCAGGAACTACTGGTCTGATTTGAAAAATTCTTTCAGTGTTAGATAGCCCATTTATCGAGGAAGGCTATAGGCTTTAAGATTAATAGGAGCGAATAAATAGAAGAAAATGAGGAAAAAACGGGGGAAATTATTTGAAAGGGCTTATCTCACGAACTACTAGAGCAATTTTTCTGTTAATTGGGTCAGATAAGAAGTAGACCACGTGAAGGATCATAGGCTATTTTTTGTAGACTGATTTGTCTGTGAAATATCTAATTTACGCGGGCGAAGCCGCGCGGAACGTCTAGTTTATTATATTATTAGTATGGATATGGAAGTATGGATAGTAAACATTGTCTCAGTCGAAGGATTGTGCTTATAGACTTCATGATTATTATTTATGTTTACTTTATAAAGTGGTGAGCTATAATTAGACTAAACTACATAGTTTACTTACATACTAATTGATTGTCTACATAGACAATCAATTAGTATAGCAATAAGTTATACTTGGCTCCGCCAGGTACATAACATAAGTCGACAGAAAAATATTTTTTTCTTGTGCCTGTTACTTAATGACTATTATCCGATTTTTTGCATTGAAAACTAACCAGAAACACAAATTTAAAAAATAAAAGTTTGCTTTTATAGTCTACACTCTAGGCGAAGACGAATAAAAATATATTAAGATTTTTGCAAAATTCTTAGAGATTTATTAAAATAAGAGTTAAAAAGATAGTTGGATCAACAAATTAAAGACTTTGTCAAGCATGTGAAATAATTTTAAGTTCCTATTCAATACTAGAAAATAAATAGGAGCGCCACATATCTATACCGGAGCACACAGCAAGCTGTATTTAGGGTATGCTCAGGTGAGGTAGATACAAAAGAATATTAACTTTTAAATCTAAATAATTATATATTTTTACCATTTTAATTTTATATTGGGAATATAAGCAACGATATATAAATAAAAAAAAATTATGATATATTTTATTATTTTCATATGTAACTGAAAGAAGAAAATTCAGCTTTTCTTCAAAATTTTAAAGGTCAAAAGGTCTCAGTTTCTATAAAAGCAAACTTTCAAATATATCTGGCTAATATATCTGGCTATACATAAAATCCACATTTTTTTATTTCAAATCATTTCCCGGCCCTTAAGCCTCCATTTATGGAAAAAACGGCAATTTCTTAACTGTTACTTACCTGCGTCTTCCACTCATTTCTTCATTATTATTTAACGGAAACCTATCTGTATAAAGGCCACTACATACGGAAAGGCCCTTTGGTCAAACTGAATGCAGGCCGGACGGATCAATCTGCAAAAATCCTCTTAGACATCACAGGAGCAGATTTTAAATTCCGGGTCCCGGAATTATCTGTTTTTAGGGTTCCGTATTCAAAGGGTAAAAAAATATCCACAGCCGAACATATAACCTCCTCCTTTTTGGAAGTCGGTTAAAAATAGGACCTTATTATTTTTGTATCGAATTGAAGTACAATGAAAACATTTTTGAATGGAACTCAAGTTCGCTCATATTATAACCCAATTTTCTATGACTCGGCCACACATTTCGGCTATTTCGCGTTTAATTTTGGCTCTGAGCTCTTCCAACGGCGTCGGCTATATAGGTTTCCGTAGTACCGCTAGTTTTTTTAAATGTTTGTATGGTCAATGAATGTACATTTATAACGTGTTTTACACTACTAACAACATCATCTCAGTTACTTTCGAAGGAATTTGAACGAAAAGTTCCTTTATACTTCACCGAATACATTTTTTTTAGTTGATCGACTATTACGCAATAACTTATGAAGTCTTCTTAGCCGTGATAGTTTTCCTTTTAAATTCAGCATATTTCCTACTCACGTGAATTTTTTCACAATTCCAGAAACAACCGTTTAGCTGGTAGAAGGGGGGGATACTGGACTCTAACGATTTTTTCCACTTTAAAACGTCATTTGTCACAAATGGATCCCTAAATCGGAAAGTGATCTATGAATAATCATAATATTTTTAAAAAACCTATCCAACGACACCCCACACAATGGGGTGGACGCGAAAAAAAAATTCATCCTCGCTTGATGTGTAGGGGAGGTACCATGAAAAAATATATTTTTTTAAGATTTTATGTACCATTTTGTCGGCATCATTAATATGTGCATTCATGCCAAATTACAGCTTTGTAGGTCCTATAGTCTCTGAGAAAAACAGACAGACGGATGGACGGACGGACAGACAGACGGACAGACAGACGGACAGACAGACGGACAGACAGACGGACAGACAAACGGACGGACAGACCGAAACTATAAGGTCCTTGTTGACTACGGAACCCTAAAAACGGGACCCTATTATTAAGACTTCGTTGTCTGTCTGTCTGTCCGTCTGTCTGTCTCCAGGCTGTATCTTAAGAAGTAAGAACCGCTATAGCTAGACTTCTGAAATTTTCACAGATTGTGTAATGTGGAAGTATATCTGTTGCCGCTATAACAAAGATTAGTAAAAACAAAATAAAATTAATATTTAATGGGGGTCCCATACAACAAAAGTTTTTTTTTTGGCCTTTTTTGCTCGATAACAATAATGGCAACAGGTAGGTACTTAATATTTTCACAAAGGCCTTAATTATATGTCTTCTTCAATAATCATTAATAATAATATTAAAATAAAATAAAAATTTAAGGGGGGCTCCCATACAATACACACAATTTTTGGCCTACTTTTGCTCTATAACGGTACGGAACCCTTTGTGCGCGAGTCCGACTCGCACTTGGCCGATTTTATTTGCCTACTTTTGATCTATATCGGTACGGAACCCTTCGTGCGCGAGTTCGACTCGCACTTGGCTGATTTTTATAAAATTTACCATCTGCCACAATTTCTTCATACCAAGCCTATTCGATCCATGGCAAAACGAGATAACAGAATGCAGGAGGGATTTTGAAAAGAGAGAATCGGAAATTCCGGGAAATCCCCTAATAGACGTGAAATCAACTGATTGTACAGACAGTTGCCTTGTTGTTTTGTCTTCCATTGCATTTCCAATCTAGTTTGCTGCAGGTTTTAACCGACTACACCAAAAGGATACTGTTTTTCGAGTGCATATTTGCTTGGCATCCATACTAATAATTTAATATTATAAATGCGAAACTATGTCTGTCTGTCCGTTATCTTATCACGCTCAAAGCGCTGAACCAATTTTGCTGAAATTTGGTATGGAGATACTTCCCGGGAAAGGAAAAAGGAAAAGTTCCCGCTCAATAAACGAATTTTGGCTCAACGGAGTTGCTGGCGTCATCTAGTAATACCAATCAGCTTTTCACATTAGAACTTAAGAGTTCGATTTGGGCGGTCTAGTACTAGTAGACCACAATTTGGTCGTGTTATGTCAATCTCAGCCAACAGTGCATAAATAACATTGACTTTAAATAACACGACCAAATAACGTAGTCTTGCCGCAAATCAATTTATTTGTTCGTATAAACTGGCTGGCTAGGTTAAGGGCTTCATTTTTTGCCATGTTATCAAGTAAAGTACTTATCCTATACTACTAAACAACTCGGTTATCTACCTCTATATTTAAACTTGGTATGTAGATATGCATATAATAAAGAACAGAGTTAATGAAACGGACGTGTGTTGAGGAAATTGTGCTGTGTTGGAAAAAATTGGAAATTGGGGTAATGCCTGTTAAGGTGTGCGCTATGTACTCTAGTGATGTAACATTGGGTAAATTGTATCGATATAATATTGATGTAACTGCAAAGTATATTAAATCGATATTATATCGACACAGAAAATGACGTAAAAATTTTCTCGACATGCATAACGACAAAGTGCATAAAATCACCTACCTGTTAGAAAAACAGCTAATACCGGGTCTGTATACCAGTAATGATGTTTTGAAATATTAACTCAAAAATTGTATGAAACATTGGATCATGATAGATAACCAAGATTGCGAAGTTATATACATCATATACACTCGATGATGCGCAATGACAATCAAACACAAGTTTGTAATTATTTGTATTCGTCCATAATGCATATGATGATGATAATGCCATTAGGCATTAAGTCCACCTTTGTACTTGTGCATAAAGTTTTTTAAATAAATAAATAAATAAAAAATAATGGGACAATTACTAAGGCTATATTAGAATAATCCATACTAATATTATAAATGCGAAAGTGTGTTGAAAAAGTACAGATTTTGCTGAGATTTGGTATGATATTTTGGTATACATTGAGTTCCGAGAAAGTACATTATAATAATAAGCACAGACATAGATCAAGATAGATACCGCATGTCGCTCCTTTTGAATGAAAACGAGCGTGTCACTTTTTTCCTACCACTGTGACGTACCGATGATAAGAAACGTGTCCATTATCAAGACCAACGTTTCTATTTGAATTTCTACAGCACAATACGGCACTTTTAGGCATTTAGGCATTTTTAAAATTCCGATTGACGTGCGATTCCGATAGCAGACTAAAGAACAGACTTTCGTAAGACGAGCATTGCTCGTCGTTTGGGAACGCGATATGGCACGCGAAGTACATACACATGCGGTATCTATCTTGATCTATGTCTGTGATAATTTGTATATTATAAAATGTATGTTAGACGCTTTTTTTATTTAAGTGTACCTGACTGAGTAAAACACTACGTACTCAATAAACTCCTCGTCTTTATTTGGTCGTGTTGACGGGACGTTTAGTACTAATGGTCCATAAAGAAACAAATGTGTTCTCTTATTGCTTCAATTAAATTTTAAAACCCTGTTCCGTGTGACATTCTACATGCGAAAATGAGGTAATCTAGAAGGTCATTTATTGAATTACAGATAATATATTATGTTGACAATATCATTAGTTTTAGGTCTTTCAAGTTATTTTGTTTTTCTTCTCAAATCCATTTTTTCGCGCTTTTTAGGGTTCCGTACCTCAAAAGGAAAAAACGGAACCCTTATAGGATCACTTTGTTGTCCGTCTGTCCGTCCGTCCGTCTGTCAAGACCCTTTTTCTCAGGAACGCGTGGAGGTATGAAGCTGAAATTTATATCAATTACTCAGGTCTACTGTCCCTTGAAGCTGTGAAAAAATCAAACTTCTAAGCCAACGCAATCAAAAGATACAGCCGTTTATGCCGCAAATTTTCGACACTTGCAAGGGAATCAAAACCTACAGGGTGCTTCCCGTGAACTCAGAATCTTGAAATTTGGTACGAAGCAACGTCTTATAGCATAGATAAAGGAAAAATTACGAAAACCATAAATTTTTAGTTACATCACATAATATATTTTTTTTTAATAATTTTAAACTTACTACCCATTTCCTCATAAACGCGTAGAGGTATTAAATTGAAATTCATACCAAATACTCAGGTCTATAATACCTTTAAGCTGTAACAAAATCAAACTTTGTAAACCTTGCAGGTTTGTACGGAACCCTCGGTGCGCGAGTCCGACTCGCACTTGGCCGGTTTTTTCACGTTTCATAGCATCAATTTTTTATAAATTGTTTAAAAAAAGGGTTTTTTGACTTTTTGGTATTGTTGGTGTGGATTGATAAACCTGTATAAATAAAAATGAATTTCTAATTCTGTTAGTCTCGCTAAAACTTAAAAAGAGCTTCAGCTTAAAAATAACTAAAATAAGCCAAATCGGTTCATCTCCTCATCATCTGCTAATATCAACCTTTCATGGATGTCCAGGAAAGGTTTATATTGGCAGGGAAATGATACAAAGTTCACCGGGTCATATCTAGTTGTAAATAAAAAAATATCGGGAAACTATACTATTCACTGCAAACTGCTATGGTCCCGTACAAAAATATCGATATCGTCACAACACTATCAGGTAAAAAGTATCATTAAAGACGTCGTTAGTCATTCGGATTTCGTAATACATACAAATGGCCACCGTAATGGCATCTCAACGTCTTTTCTATATAAATTATCTAAGTTGGATGGCTTGTACTCATCCGGCCGATCTGATATGACGTTTCAATTAGAAGCCGACCAAGTAAAACTGATTTGTGGATTAAGCCACGCACACACCTGCGACTGGCTTAATTTAGATGTCGTATCATCGAAATACCGTTCTATAGAACGATAACTGGACGCTGTTAAGAATTCGTGTGCTAACCCACAAAAAAATTACGTATTGAGTTATGACTCACGAATGCAGTTATGTTCTTTGGATGATTTAGAACAAGACTGCATTTAAAATATAACAAAAAAAAAAAAAGAAAGAAATAAAATAAAACTTAAATAATGCTTAACAGCGACCAACTCTCACACATTGCTTAAAGGCTCCAAGGTAAGTACATACTTAGTCAAATTGCATTCTCTAGTTACGAAAGCTTCATAACACTTAGCGATGCGTTTTGCCAAGTCCCATAATACATATTATATTTTTGATATCTAACTTCGCTATCGAAATAAGCGAAATCAAATCGACTGCGCTCGCTAGTTTCGATAGCGCCATGATAAAAAGAGATGAGATAATAAGTTTATGTCGATTTATTTTTAGGGTTCCGTAGTCAACAACAACCCTTATAGTTTCGGTCTGTCCGTTCGTCTGTCCGTCTGTTTGTCCGCGGTTTTGCTCAGAGACTATAGGACCTACAAAGCTGTAATTCGGCATGAATGCAGATATTAATGATGCCGACAAAATGGTATATAAATTCTTAATTTTTTTATGGTACCTTCCCTACACATCAAGCGGGGAAATATGAAATATGAAGTTTTAAGGTGGAAAGTCCAGTGTCCCCCCCTTCTACCAGCTAAGCCGTTGCTTCTCGAAATGTGAAAAAATTCACGGCAGTAGGAAATATGCTGAATTTAAAAGGAAAACTATCACGGCTAAGAAGACTTAATAAGTTTTTGAGTAATAGTCAATCAACATAGTCAATTAGTATAAGTTTAAAATAAGCATTTTGTTACTAACTCACAAAGTAGAACGGGACATTTTACGACTCGCTTTAGTACTTAAAGCCGCCACAAAAACTTGTAAAATACAAAGTAAACTAATTTTCAAAGAAACAACATTCCCGGTAAACCCTACCTTTTTATGAATTAAACGTTTTGCCTTCAAAGAAAAGCCTTTTTAAACATATTTCCGACCTCGAAAGGGTACGTTGAATTTTTCACAAGCGTTTAGAACATGAATTAAATATTATGATTTAATTAAGGAAAACACTTAAATTATGGTCTGAATAATAGAATAATAACGTATTTATTCTTCTACTCTGTATACTATATTAATTGAAGTTTGTCGTCCGCTGAAATACATAATAGCTAAGTTGACTCTTAAGGGTCAATTCAGACCGCAACGCTACGCGTAGATGCATTTCTAAATTTGTATTGAATTGACAGACATCAATTGCGTGAGACGTCATGCAAATCTGTCAATTCAATACAAATTTAGTAATGCATAGTACGCAATGCGTTGCGGTCTGAATTGACCCTATGATAGCACTGAGAGATAAAACGATTACAAAATTGAGTTACATACTTTGCAGGTTTTGTCAAAGGCTTTATTAAATAACTACTTAAAAGATCATCAATAAATTATTATATCTCTGATTGTTGACATTGCTATATTAGTTAACTATACTTCTGTTGCCAAAAAAAAGTATTTTAGAGGGACTTAGGAGTGAGTTACATCCAACTAATATTATAAAGGCGAAAGTTTGTATGTATGGATATATGGATGATTTTACTCTTTCACGCAAAAACTACTGAATGGATTTTAATGAAACTTTACAATAATATAGCTTATAACACATAGGCTACAATTTTAACCGACTTTACAAATGGAGGAGGTGTTATGTTCGTTTTTTAATTTTTTTATGTTCAACGATTACTCCGCCGTTTGTGAACCGATTTTCCAAATTTTTCTTTTGGTGTATAGGGTATCATCCCAATTTGGTACCATGTTAACAAAAGTGGTGACCTGATGAAGGAATTCATGAGTAATCGAGGAAACTCCTCAATATTTACATGGAAATCAAATTATGTTGATTTCGGTTTCATGAGAAGTATTCTGAGCATATGCTACCAAAAAGTAAGATTTTGCACCAAAGCACCTTCCGAACCATGGTCTGGTTCGGAAGGTGCTAAGAGAATTCCTTACTCCTTATAGATACAAGTTTGGGAGTTTCGGTGTTGTTTTAAGAACAGAAAGCTTATGAGTTAGGCTACTGTGCAAATAACATTCATCATCATCATCATCACTACCATCACACCATGCATGAGATGCATCATCACAGTATGATCCTCTTATTGGTACATTTTTATTGTCTATTATTATATTTCACTTAAAAGCCGCGGGTAACACCGCGGGGCACAGCTAGTAAATAATATAATTACTATTTATACATGATATAATATGTAGAAAGCAGATCAATAAGGCAATATATTATATATAACAACTATTGTAAGGCAATAAATAGTAATTTATATAATTAATTAATTACATTATAAATTATTACTTATACATTGTATGAGTAGAAAGCAGGTTTCAATGTTTAAATTTGCATAGTAATATATTATGAAAGCTTTTTCATAAGTTGCCCTTTTAGGATTGCTTCTGTAAAATCGAATTGCCTTTTTGATGTTATTATGTGTGATTCCCGTTTACCGTCATTGTCTTTTATGAGCAAATGTGCCCCCTGGCCCTTAGCGAGAGGTCCCAACATTTATTTTGGAAACTGCAGGTATTTTCAATGTTTCTCACGTAGCGTATGAATAATAAGTGTTTTGGGAATAGTGATTTTTGTTCGTAACAAGAATTTAAAAACTGATCAGCTCATGTCAAGCTCGTAAGTTTGAACGCAGGGAGTAGTAAAAAGTAAGATAAGATAAAATAAGAATATGTTTATTTTGAAAGTAGTCGGTTCTTCTCGCCGAGTTAGTTCCCGAACCGGTGGTAGGTCAATACCTACTGGAATACGTAGGACCATTTGAAAGTAATCGTTGGAAGTTTATTCACTAATAAAACAATTTTATGCTATTATATAGTTTTTATCGCGGGTTTTAACTTTTAAGCGTGGCGACCGAATCAAGAAATTCCGTAACGAAAATAAACCTAACACCCCCTTCTCCGACCGGCACAGCGGTGCGGCGTTGAAAACCGTGCATCGTCTAACGTCGTCGTCGGTGTTTGTGTGCGTACGACTAGACGTATGCGTGTAGACTAGATGCTATGCAGCTTTACCGCGGCAGTCCCCGAGTGCGACACGTATTTTTTTATTTTATTTATTTTTTAATAGTTTAAGTTAGGTGTAGCCGGATCACAATTATTCACACACACCGACATCCACACACACATCCGACTTTAAGAGCGTAACTAAAATCATACAAACTGGGAGGTGTTAAGATGAAATTATTGTGAATTACATCTGATGACAAATGTGAATATTTGGACATACATAGGTATTATACATTTAAAAAATTAAGTATTAAAAAAACTTTCACATATTTAACAAGTTCTATAATTTAATACATACTTTAACGTCTTTACATAATAGAAATTTGTTATTGTAAAATATATTATTGTGACAATGAATGTTAAGCATAATGTTGCACTAACCTTCAAAAGCTTCCTGGGACAAATCTGTTAATCCAAAACTGAACTTTTAATAGCATCCAATGGCACCCAATGACACCCAATGGCACCCAATGGCACCCAATGGCACCCAATGGCACCCAATGACACCCAATGGCACCGAATAGCACCTAACAGTGAGCGTGGTCAACGAGGCACTTGACATTCCCCGAGAGCTGCACCGATTCTCATGAGGGTGTTTAATTAACAACTGGAAATTCAGATTTGGAGACGAATTGTATTGTGGTAAAATTAAGATTTAAAATAGAATCACACTTCAGAGTGTCATAATAATAATAATTAAACAATGTCTTGTACTATTATCTATTCTGTGACAATGTGTCCAATCCTTTAATGTTATGAAATATGGCATTTTTTATCGACGGAATGACTCTTATTTTCTTTTCTCTCTTTTTCTTCTCTTATTTTTTAGTGTAGAGCAGACTTTTTAAATTAGTAATAGGGTCCCGTTTTAGGGGTTCCGTACCCGAAGGGTAAAAACGGGACCCTATTACTGAGACTTCAATGTCCATCTGTCTGTCCGTCTGTCTGTCTGTCTCCAGGCTGTATCTTAAGAACCGCTATAGATAGAATTTTAACAGATTGTGTATATCTGTTGCCGCTATAACATGAAATACTAAAAACAAAATAAAGTTAATATTAAAGGGGGGCTCCCATACAACAAACGTGATTTTTTTGGCTTTTTTATTTTTGGTAGGCACTTGAAATATTCACAAAATCCTTAATTATATTCGTAATTTAATATTTAATAATAAAATTAAAATAAAAAAAAAATAATTAGGGGGGCACAAAAAACACTATTTTTTTCGCTCTATAACGGTACGAAACCCTTCGTCCGACTCGCACTTGGCCGATTATTTCCCTTTGGGTACGGAACGCTAAAAAAGTTATCTAACTTCTAAGTTGGCAACTTTAATAACCCCCGAAAGTGAACAAAGCCACTTGTCAGCGCCGCACTTCGGCAATTTGTCTGCGTGTCGTCTGCGAGCGACGTCGACGTTGACCACGAGGGATGGGAATACTATCGATACTTTTTGACGACTTCAAAAAGTAAGAGGTTTTTAAATAACGTCCAAAAAGGTGGAGGATTTTAAGCGTCATCAAAAAAGGAGGTCTTAACGGATCTCAAAAAAGGAGGAGATTTTTAACCGACATCAAAAAGGAGGAAGTTTTTAACTGACTTCAAAATAGGAGGAGGTCTTAACTGACTCTAAGAAAGGAGAAGGTTTCTCAATTGGCCGTATAGATGTTTTTTATGTTTGTTCGCGGATAACTTCGTTGTTTATGAACTTATTTTGATGATTCTTTTTTTGTTAGCAATGAGAAGAGAATTACGTTTAAAGTTATTTTTATGCGATAATAACGCCGAGTCGCGCCTTACTTTGTCTCATTTTATGCTTTTCTGCGTTATTTTTTCCGGAGTAACTAGTAACTGTTGAAAATTATATGTTGTCGATATATAAATGATTCTAGTGGTACATCCCTAGTAACCAAACATTATTTTCTTAGTTTTAATATTATGTTTTATGAAAAATCGTGTAATAATGATCAAGTTGCTATGATTGTGAACGTGGCGAACTGTTATTCCAATTTATTCTTACAAAAATAAAAATAAAAAACAATAAAGTAAGTAAAGTCAGTCAAACATGGTCTGACAAAATATGGCCGGCCCTGTCCCTTAGGGCGAAGCCAAACGAGCGTAATTTGTGAGTTGTGAGTCGCAGAATTTCGGTTCGGCAGAATTCTGCTGCATTCAGTTTCATACAAAAGTCCTGTTTGATTCACACGAGCGTAATTTTGTGAGTCATGATTTGTATGAAAAGATATTTACGCGGCAGAAATTCTGCGACTCACAACTCACAAATTACGCTCGTTTGGCTTCGCCCTTACTCTGTAGTCTGTAGGGCTTCATTATGCTTTGCCAGTGTATACCATTATAAGGTTCCGTTACAGAACTTATCTCAAGAATTATAAAGAAAAAACAAAACATCCGTACTATATATTATAAATGCGAGAGTATGTCTGTCTGTCTGTCACCTCTTCACACCCAAACCGCTGAACCGATTTTGCTGATATTTGGTATTTGAGTCCCCGGAAAGTACATAGGATTTTTATCCCGGAAAAATGT
Organism: Cyaniris semiargus; assembly: GCA_905187585.1. Classification (NCBI taxonomy): domain Eukaryota; kingdom Metazoa; phylum Arthropoda; class Insecta; order Lepidoptera; family Lycaenidae; genus Cyaniris; species Cyaniris semiargus. The sequence continues at coordinate 4,244,754 of LR994554.1, read as the reverse complement.
ACAGCTCAGACGCGACAAACAAATTTTGTTGCAACGGAGTTGCGGGCATCATTTAGTCAGGGCCGGACCGTGACCTTAGGGGCTGAAACTACTTTGGGCTACAACATTTTAACTGTCAGTTCGTAGTACCAACACCAAAATTACATAATAAACCTTAATCGTAGGATTTGCAGGGATACAAAGTACAAACCACACGATTTGTTTAATTTAATAAAATTATGAATTCTATCGCATTATCGTCTATTTTTTACTTTGACATAGCTGGACCCTTGAACTCATGGGGCCCTGGGCTTAAGCCCAAATAGCCATATGGTAGATCTGGCCCTGCATCTAGTAATAAAATAACGGTAGCAGATGACTATATTCAAAGGCCAGTATTTTCTGGGACGATTTTGTACTGCGAAAATGCCATTTGGATTTGACTTGTGTATGGCCAGTTTAATTCACAATCAACATAAGATAACAATGATATTCTATGTTACTAGTACGTAACTAGATTGGCAGTTTACGGCAGCAACGCGTTGCCACTTCGAAGATGCCTGCAGGCATATCTGACTTACATAATGGCATAATGACTTGACATCGTCTTTTGAACTATCAAGTGGTAACGCATTTCTGAGAATCGTTTGTAAGACGTTGCTACTCTAGTATTTTAACTCATTGTAGGATAACGTCTGGTTCAGTAATTACAAACACATACACTGTACACAATATTAGTTCATGCCGTACAATATTCTACGAGAAATCATCCAATAGAACTTGAGCGCTCAAAGCTGCTAGATTACCGATATGATATGTATTAGCAGATTAGTTAATAGCTATGGAGGTAATAACTCTACCTGTATCTATACTAATATTATAAATGCGAAAATATGTCTGTCTGTTACCTCTTCACGCCCAAACCGCTGCACCGATTTGACTGAAATTTGGTGAAACAAAGCCTTTAAGGCGGGCTGAAACCCCATTTTGTTATTTCTTGATACCCGATTTACCTAGTTCCAATATAATAACGATTTACCTAATTCCAATATTATACGTGGGAGAGCCATGCTTCGGCACGAATGGGCCGGCCCGGAGAAATACCACGTTCTCACAGAAAACCGGCGTGAAACAGCGCTTGCGCTGTGTTTTGCCGAGTGAGTAAGTTTACCGGAGACCCAATCCCCTACCCTATTCCCTTCCCTACCCTCCCCTATTCCCTTCCCTTCCCATCCCTACCCTCCCCTATTACCCTATTCCCTCTTAAAAGGCCGGTAACGCACTTGCAGCTCTTCTGATGCTGCGAGTGTCCATGGGCGACGGAAGTTGCTTTCCATCAGGTGACCCGTATGCTCGTTTGCCCCGTTATTACATAAAAAAAAATGAGATATAGAGCACAATATTTAAAAGGGCTTAAATCAAAAACATTTTAATAAAAAATAATACTTTCGCTGTAATTAATTTACAAACTCACCTCCGACAAAACTCTTTGTCATCGAAATATAAGTATTAACAAGTATAACTTACATTTCATTTTAATAAATTGTTAATGAATCTATTTTAAAAAGGTCTGAATCGAACAATCTTTTATCTTAATATTTATTTAGAAAGATATTTAAAAAACACATGAAAAATAGAGAAGATTATTAGAAACTACAATTTTATGCTAAGCTAAAATGAATCTTATTGCGACGCGTACACGCTTGGTCTTTAGTTGTGTGCAAGGTTATCGTTTGGAATTGAGATAAGAGAAGTTCTGACTTTCTGAAGAGAGGTTCAATGTGTAATCGTGACGTCATGTTACAAGCGCTGCATACAAATTCCATTACAAATTTCATTTTGGGAAAAAGAGATAGGAAACATTCATTGCGAGTATCTTATTTGTTCATTTTTCTAAACAAATCAGTGATTTCTTCGTTACACATTTTCCAGTGCGATATTATGATATATCATATTATAATTTTGCATGAAGTAAAGTTATTTTCTGTGCATATATTTTACTATTTGATCTTTAGTTGAGTGTTATTCTCAATCCTCATATTTATTATTCAGTTAATTTTGGGAATATAACCTATCTTGTACCGGGTAAATCACATAGTATTAATAGCTTAGCGCTGACGTTTAATGAGTTATACGAACATTTAATATGTCGGTTATTACGACGTATTATTTCAGTCGTTATACCCGGTGGCGTAGCAACTAAGGGGCAAGGCTGGGCGGCGCCCTGTAGCCTCCAAGCTCAGGGGCCCCTCAATCTCTAGTCTATAAATTTTAGATGTTTTGTAGTAGTAATTTTTTTCTATGGTATCTTTGCGATCGTAAGTAAATTAATAATTTGATTTGTAATAATTGCCGCGGTACGTCTTTCCAACATTTACGTCTTGCGTTTTGGTCACCAGAGCGTCCGTGGCCTAATGGATAGACCTTTGATTCGCACTCGCAAAGGGTGCAGGTTCGATCCCGGGTGGAGGCGTGTACCAATGAGACATTTTCTGATCTCAAGTACACAATACAGACGCTCGTACGGTGAAGGAAAACATCGTGAGGAAACCCGCACATGGTTGGTCCCAGACGTATTGACCTGTTCTTTCCTCTGGACTATGTAGCGAGAATGCCGTATGCGCTTGGGCAACCATACAGACATTTAAAATCTTGTCCCAGGCACTACAGTATTTGAAGAGTGGTTACTTCACTCTGAAAATACTGTATAAATCATCCACAATGGATGCAAAGGCCTAGTTTTGGTCCACCATTGGTTGGGGCACGTTATTTTTTGTTCCAGGGCTCTCGGTTACTTAGCTATGCCACTGGTATACCCCTACACGTTCGCCAACTGTAACGTATTAGTTCAATAATGGGACAAACCGCAAATGTCTTACGTTCACACGAAATGCGACGCTACGTTTGTAAAATTTAAAGTTACTAACTGAAATAAACACTAAATAAAATCTTATAGAAACTGTGCATTTTAAGATAATAAATATTGGTTTATGTCTTTCTTGTTATTCCTGTTTTATCAACAGCTAGTCTTCTCTATTAGACCAGAAGCAATGGATCAATGGACTATGGACCAATATAATTTATTGTCCGATTACGAAACATCGATTTTGGTGAAATTTTGGAGCAGACATTAAAATGTCTGTTCCTGTTTTTCAGCCTTTTCAGTCTGCTCAAAAAAAGGTCCAGTGGTCTCGAAGTCTGTTTGATGCAAACAAAGCTTTCGACCAATTACATTTAAATGTTAACAAATTAAAGTAAAAGTTATTTTTAACTTAATTTCGAATGATAGCGAAAAGTGCAAAGAAGAGATGAAATGGGTATCTTCGTCACTTTATCTCAAATTTTTAATTTAAAAACAGCAATCGCCATGTTCTTGATTGCTCAATATCGTGGCCTTAATGGAACCCTATGAGAACTTAATTAAAATATCGCTGACAACAAATTTTGTTTTCCGTGGTTTAAAGAAGGTAGACCTCTAACGAGCGCCAACCATCCCGATCTTTTGCAGACTTCGGGGAGTTGCAGGGAGGGCGTCCCAGGGCGTTAGCCTAATTGTGGTCTCAACTCTTGTCTGCTCCATGATCCATCTACCATTCTTCTGTAGATATGGCAGGCTCATTTCCTCTTCAACTTCTATGAGCAATGTAAAAGTACTTTACAATCGTGGACATGTGGAATGTAGTTAACATTTACCTGTTAAATAAGGACAAAACAATTCCATTTTACGATTTTTTTAATGCAATATACACACCCAAGAATAGGAGACGAATCGAACTAAACACTGTAGGTAAATTCGCTAAATACGGAAAACAATAGACATATGAAAGAAAAGAGGGGATGCCTCTGTCCCAGCAGTGGGACACCAGTTATTTTATCTTAACTTAATAACTTGTACTATCTTATAGAGACTCGCTATTCTACTACTAGCAGCAACTAGTCTATGTATATTCCAACTAGATGACGCCCGCAACTTCGTTGCGCCAAAATTCGTTTATTGCGTGGGAACCGTACATTTTCCCGGGATAAAAAGTATCCTATGTCTTTTCCCGGGACTCAAAGTATCTCACTACTTAGCAAAATTGGTTCAGCGGTTTGGGCGTGAAGAAGTAACAGACAGACACATTTTCGCATTTATAATATTAGTATGGATATATAAAGTAATTTGTGCGATGTATACTACGAATAATAAAAACTAAGGAAGAGTAACTGTGTCAGAAATTTGTTCCGCGAGTCTTCAAAATGAGACCTGAATACATGCATACTTTATGCATGTATTCGGTACACAATTTTGTGTTTTTATAGAAGTGACAATTATTGTCAATGGCTTTATTTTGATAAATTTGAGTGTTAGGTACAGTACTCACTATCGGTATTACTCGATAATTTTACTCCATATCGAGTAAAAATTATCGTGTGGACCGCAAAACTCACAAATCGAAAGCTCGCATCGAGCCAGCTCGATTAAATTAAATAAATCTAATTTCTTTCGAACTTACTCGACGCCAGTCGTCGAGCTTTACTCGAGCGTGTGAGTTTTGCGGTCCACATGATAATTTTTACTCAATTTGGAGTAAAACTATCGAGTAATGCTGAATGTGTGGACGAAAGCCTAAGCCGTGGGTTTTACTCTACGTGATTGATCGATCGAGTAAAACCGTATGTGAGTACTTAGCATTATATAGCTATCGTCATTATATTTTAGTGTGCGAAAAGGAACAAAATTGAAAACGGTTGAAGTATATGGGAGTTACGTTTCCTTAGTTTTTATTATTCGTAGGATGTATAATTAAAAGCACATCTAAAACACAAATAAAAACATTACAAAGTAGAAATATACGAGTTGTTTTGTGTCGCTTTGATAAAACAATATATTCTGCAACACACGACATACAAAGGATAGAATTTCTTTGATTTTTCAAACACAGAATGGCGAAATATCTAAATGGGACAAATAATGTTTCTTGTTTTATTTGTGTTACTTTGTTTAGATTCATTTTGATCGAATATAACAATAAATTAATACTAAAGCCATTGTATTGATTACAATTCAAGGCGACGCCTGCAACTCCGTTCCGCCAAAATGCGTTTATTGCGGGAACCGTAAAATATTCCGGGATGAAAAGCATCCTATGCCCTTTTCCGGGACTCAAAGTAGCTCCACAGCAGAATCGGGCCAGCGGTTTGGATGTGAAAAGGTAACAAACAGGCATACAGACTCACTTTCGCATTTATAATATTAGTATGGATTGTGTAGTCATTCGTGAAGAAGTAATATCCCTCTCTCTTTTGTTGATTGCTAAAATTACATGCCTGTGCCATCTGTTTCGTTTGTTTAAGTTTTCTCTTCTGTCTGCACTCCTGATGTACAACTTGTTGTAATTTTACTTCTTACATTTTCGTACCTACATGAATAACGAAAATAAGAGCATTTGCAAAACGCAATAAACATTTAATTGCGTCTCGTAAGTTACATTGTACTATAAATAAAACGGAAACAAAAATACCAAAAGGCGCAAGAATTAATTAGCTTTAATAAGTAAGACAATTTCCGCTGAAAGATAATTATCTCACGTATTGAAAAAAGTAATTAAATCCTGAAGAAAGTTGATATTGGAACAGCTTTTACGCAAGCGTTCGATAAAATAAAGTCGACATTCGACTCATGGCTAGGGGCTCAGGTATTACTTATAGTAGGGGAGCCCAGAGTGCTATACGTGTAGTTACTCGAGAGTCATGGAGACCTAGTAGGTTTTACACATTAGGTAAAACTGAGCATTTTTTATTTTAGCGGTGAGTTCAGAAACTGCAGCCATTTTAAAGTTATGAATATGAAAAAGAAAAAAAATATTCGGAAAATTGCTTATTTTGGTAAATTATAACAATATTTTAGACAACAAGAAATAAAACCTTTAGTTTAGTACAATATAAAATATCTGCGAGGCTTAGTTAGAAAAATATGAAGCTTAATTTTTTTTTATTTTAAAATGTCTCTACAGGCTCACCTAACCTTTAAATCGTCAGTGCTTTATGTAGAAGCTTCTTTGGGGTGTACTAAACATCCCCTATCTTAATCTGACAGATCCGATGTCATTTCAGTACCCGAAAATATTTTTTTTTAACCCACCATGACTTGAGAAATCTGATTTCTATACTATGATAAGTAGACACATGTCGGAAGCCTATACTAGCTTAATCTGACACGCTCGAGCAAGTCGCGAAATCCCCTCTTAGGCTCCCCTACTATTATTACTATTAGAAAAAGATGCAAACATCAACCGTCCCTTTCTAATTATGTTCACAAACTCTCTTTAGTAGTCAGTCAGTCGTGTATCGTGTATTTACACTCGTATTTCACTGTCGGTGAACTGCACCGCTTGCCAAATATTTTAGTTTCACCGACATCAATTCGTCGATAAGTTTTATTGGAAATTCTGCACTGCATTTCTATTCATTTCGATCTAAATGTAAACATACGCGACTTTAAAGCTAAAATGTATCTATAATAATATAATGCATTATGCATATTGCAAAATGTTGTGGTTGCACCCCGAAATAGCAGAACAGACATACATTTTGCCCGGTCAGTAGAAATAGAGAGGGATATTACATCCTCTCGCATGGTCAACTCTCCCTCCGTCTTACGAATTTTCGATCACATCACTTTCATGACGCGAGTTTAACATTTCAAAGAGACTTTCCGATCTTTTACGCGGCTAGCCGCGACCGACAAAAAATCAAATAAAATGCCACTTTATGACATAGACTACAGGTATCATTTTCTACTGACATGTGTGCGACCCATCCTGCCGCCGCTTGTGGCGTAAAAACTAGTAGCGTAGTATAAAATGAAACCTATGGCCTATGTCATAAAGTGGCATTTTATTTGAATTTATGTCGTTCGCGGTCATTTGCCATGTTGATCAAAACGGTACCTTCACAACGCTGCCAGATGTTTTCACTTCGAAAACAATAAAAAGCATAGTTAGTATAACATTTTAAGGCCTACACGTCTACGCGAAGAAAATCATAGTCACAACGAATATACAGGGTGTGACAAAACTAAGTGATAATAAAGGATGTCCAGTGGAAAATTTTCAACTTTGAAATTTCACATAAAAAACTACATAGATTTTATTTATTTTTATTAAAATTAAATGTACTACATTAATGCGGATTTCATTTCTTAAACACTATATCATCTAAATGATGACCGTTTTTTTTGTACGCACTCCTGTAATCGGACCATCGTCTTGCTGGACTTGTGTCCTATTGTTGTAACCTGAATACAGCTGAAATTGCGGTACCAGAAATTTGTCTATCATACGGCAATACACCGGAGCAGTGACTGTTTCTCCTTGGTTAAAAAAATAGGGCCCAATTACACCGCTAGCCGAAATGGCACACCAAACTGTGGTTTTCAAGCAATGCAAACGTTTCTGGTGGCGTTTTCTTGGGTTGTTCAGGCACCAGTATCTCATGTTCTGTTTATTTACATATCCATCAATATGGAAATATGCTTCGTCACTAAACAAAATGATTCCCAACGTGGTAGGTGTTCGAAAGCGTTCCAGCATTGTTCTTGCGAAGGTTTCTCGCAAAGGATAGTCGCTTTCATTGAGACCCTGAACAATTTGCATTTTGTATGGATGGAGTCTTAATTTCTTCTTCAAAATAACATACACTGTTGACTTTTTGATTCGATTTGATTGATGAAAGAGTATTTTTTTCATCTGTGTATGGAAAAACCATGACGCTTGCCCACACAAATCACAAAAAAACTTTGCTTTTTCAGCGCTGCTACTTTCACAGTGAACTCTGGGACACACACACCCTAAAGTGTTATCACTTAGTTTTGTTACACCCTGTATACTCAAACACTATCTTCCCCAGATTCGTGCAAATCTGTCATTAGTTGTGGATGCGACGAGTTCTGATTGAATAGCCCCCTGAATACATTAGCGCTAAATTACCTCATCCATCATTTCGTACATCAATGTACAAAGCAGTTAATAATGAGGGAATGAAATTCAAGAAATACGTTGACAGATCTAGGCTTTTGTATGCTTTCAAATGACACAAAAATGTATCTAAGAGCGGATGCTGGGTAGAGTTGAGTTTGCTAAATATGACGACCGCATTCCGCATACCCAGAAAAGTATGCAGATTATGATTCTGAGTGTTGCCAAGTTTGGTAATTTTTTTACAACAAAAAAAAAAAAAACGTGTCGCACTCGGGGACTGCCGAGATAAAGCTATTGCATAACATGTCTAGTCTGCAGTCGTACGTCTTGTCGCACGCATACAAACACCGTGCCGAAGTCTGCCGAACTAACACGACGTTAGACGATGCACGCCGCACCGCTGTGCCGGTCAGAGTGGGGGGTTTATTTTCGTTACTTGATTCGGTCGCCGCGCTCAAAGCCTGCGATAAAGGCTATGCAATGGCTTAAAAACATTGGTGTAAAAATGAACCAGTACGACTCATGGCAATATGAAGAATCATAATTTACATGCTTTTCTAAGTTTAGCCCTACGAATAATAAAAACTAAGGAAGAGTAAACGTCTCAAAAAAAATTTCCGCGAGTCTTCAAAATGAGACCCGAATACATGCATACATTATGCATGTATTTGGTACACAATTTTGTGTATATATAGAAGTGACAATTATTGTCAACGGCTTTCTTTCGTAAAGAGTGCTGTTTCGTAGCTATTGTCATATTTTAGTGTGCGAAAAGAAACCAAATTCAAAACGGTTGAAGTATGGGAGTTACGTTTCCTTAGTTTTTATTATTCGTAGGTTTAGCCCCATTTTTAGAATGTCGTCATATTTTGCATACTCAACTGCACCAAGCGCCTCGCCTGCTCTTTAATATGAAAAGCGGACTGTCGTAGAGGCTCTACGCCGTAGACAGTGCTACGCGTGCTACAGTTTAGAGATACGAGATGTTTTGGCGCGTGTATGACGTCACGAGGATGGATGTGAAACAGTTTCCACATATTATAACTGTATTTTTTAGGGTTCCGTACCCAAAGGGTAAAAACGGGACCCTATTACTGAGACTTCAATGTCTGTCCGTCTGTCTGTCCGTTTGTCTGTCTGTCTATCTCCAGGCTGTATTTCAAGAACCGCTATAGCTAGACTTCTAAAATTTTCACAGATTGTGTATTTCTGTTGCCGCTACAACAACAAATACAAAAAACAAAATAAAATTAATATTTAAGGGGGACTCCCATACAAAAAACGTGATTTTTTGGCTTTTTTTTGCTCGATATCAATAATGGCAACAGGTACGGACTTGAAATTTTCACAAAGTCCCTATTTATATATGTACTTTAATAATTAATAATAATATTAAAATAAAATAAAAATTGATGGGGGGTCCCATACAAAAAACACAACTTTTGCCCTATTTTTGCTCTATAACGGTACGTAACCCTTCGTGCGCGAGTCCGACTCACACTTGGCCGTTTTACACCTCATTATAGTTTATTATTACTTTTTTTATCTCTACATAATATAAAAATCAATGCCACTATTCGTTGTAATTTTATACTCAAGAACGGGCTCACCTATCCAAACAAATTTTTAGGCTTTGTTCAGAATATTTAGTAGATGGTTTATGTGAAGTTTTCACAAATTAATAGTCGAGCGACCCTTCATTTATAAAATTTTTGTAATTAATGAATTCAATAAATGGCGGATCATTTTGTTAATGGGGATTTCGCTTGCAAATTGAAACTTTTTTCAGATGGGGATTGTGCTGTCAAATTGAAACTTTTTTCAGATGGGGATTGTTCTGTCAAATTGAACCTTTTTTCAGATGGGGATTGTGCTGTCAAATTGAACCTTTTTTCAGATGGGGATTGTGCTGTCAAATCGAAACTTTTTTCAGATAGGGATTGTGCTGTCAAGTTGAACCTTTTTTCAGTGTTGACAGAATCCAATTGATTTTTTTATTATTTAACTTTATACGTAGTGAAGCATGTACCGGGCCGCTGGTATATTATAGACACATTATAATATTTTTGCGTGTAGATGACAATGTCAGGGGAGTAGTTGTGAAACGTTTGCCACAAAAAATGTGTTTTTACACCTAATTTGCAAAGTTAAAAAATACGTATTATTAAAATCAGTTCTTTCACTGCATCTCCATGAAATCTTATTTCAAGGGTAACTGACAATTCACACCTGTACAAGACCTCTCTGAATACGCCATACAAATCCGCCCAGCTGTATTGAAGAGCCGTAAGAGGGTATTTTTTTGTCATTTGTTTATAAAGTAGGACAGCTTCTTTAAGAAATGCAAAGCTGTCCTATGAGAGTCATCGCTTTTTAAACAGCCGCGTTTTCAATAATTTTGATTTAAGAGTAAACAGAAAGTAAAGTACGGAATTAGTGTGTTCCTATTATTTTATGTGTAAATGCAGTGTGTATAATAAGCAGTGTAAGTTTTCGCTGTGTTAATATTGTTTAATTTTTTTTATATTATTAATCCCGCATTAGGCATAAGTATAACATTTCTGTCTCTGTGTGTAAATTAACGATTACTTAGGTGCAAGTATTTTTAGACACGTTTCATCAAAAAACAAACCTGTTTTAAAGTTGTGGCGGTGAAAGTGAGAAAGAAAAATGTTGTGTCCTTTCTTAATGTTATAAGTCAGGGGGATAGAAACCAGTGATAATATACACGTTAGTTAATTATTATTATTAAATTGAATATACCTAATAACTATGGAACTTTTTTGTTGAGAGTGTTTCATACTTAGCCTAGCTGTAAGCTATTTCATTATCAGTGCACCATATTTCATACCAAGTAATTTATACATACAAGAGCCCTTGCACTAAGCCTCATAAGGTTTTATTACAACCTTCCTTGTCAAAGAATTTGCATTGTATTACAAGGATGTTATAAACATCACGTAGGCTTTAAAATATTGTTATTGATTCAAAGTATGGATTTAAAGACGTCTATCTGTCACCGTGAAGACATAAATCTTTTATCATTTACTAGATAACCGATGACCCGGTGAACTTCATATTATGTCATTCTTCATAATATTTAAAACATTCCCTGGACTTCCACAAATATTTCAAGACTAAAATTAGCTAAATCGGTTCAGTCGTTCTCGAGTTTTACAATATAGATAACTATTTTATACATTTCAGATTTCTACTTCTTTGATAATATAGATAATAATATTATCTACATGCTCTAAGGGTGCATGTTAAAGTACTACAATTTTACAGTTGAATAGTTTAGAAAAAAACACAAAACAGCACTGAAAGACGATTTTTTTTCACTTTTATATGGGCAAGGGCCCGAGCGTCACGAGTTTCCCCATATAAAAGTGAAAAAAAATATTGGTCTTTCAGCGCTGCTACTTCAACAGTGAACTCTCTACAAGGAACACGTACAAACCCTAAATTATTATCACTTATTTTTGTTACACCCTGTATATTAATACGCGAGCGAAAAACTTTGGATCCCTTTTGACGAAAAATGCGGGAACGTAGGTGAATGAAATTTTGCACAGTTATAGTTTATAAGGCGAAGGAGTGCTTCGAGCTAATATTATTTTGAAATTATGCATTTATCATACATTTTTTTAACAAATAAAACATTACACACACTACAATACACACACTAGGATCAGCCTATACGCACGAATTGTACTCTTTTATTTATGGTTGAAGTCTGTTGTCACATTGAAAATAGATTTAGTTTTTTTAATGAATCTTAAATACTGTTAGACAATTATTACACGGCCAGTCTGTCATCATTAAATTTGACTTTATTAATCTGAGACTGTCGCAGTCTAAAAAATAATAAAGTCAATATTTTGACAATAGAATATCAATAGAAAAGCTATTCGGTGTATGTATATATTTCTCTATGAGAAAAGCGTTGAAATTTTAAACTTATAATTTAATTTTTTATTTGAGGTCGAATTTCGACCATTGGGCGATCTCTAGTTAGTGTAATTGTCCAATATTAACCAAAAATTTCAATATTTTACGTAACGACTCGAACACGTGAAAGCGGCTTATAAAAATCTATCACTCGCATGTCACTCGCATTAAATATTATAAATCTGCGCGCTGCCTCAACATGAAAGGCCCATGTATTTATGTTTAAATATTTTTATCGCGCACAGCCATCGAAATATTATGATATTATAGAAGCGAAACGCGAATGCATGCTTTAAATTTAAAAGTATATGTAGCGATTTATTTAAATAGCAGTCGTGCTATCATTGACATACATTTGCTTGAAATCTCGCGGTGTAGTCGCCCAACCGCGCGTTCGGGCGGACACAGATAAATCCAGCCTTAGGGCCACCGCTAAAACACGGGCGGATGCGGGCGCGGGCGCACACGTCGGAGGACCGCCGCGCCGCGGGCCACGAATCCGCGAGCGGGCACCCGTCGCGTTCTAGTATAATTTTTATCTCGAGCGTGTACAATTGTGTCGAGTAGATTACCATGGATTATTTACTAATTTATTATTTGGCAAAAAGACGTCAACGGAAACAACGTCGATTGCGAATAGCGTGCGCCCGCGCCGTGTGCCCGCCGCGCGCCGTCCGGCGCGCGTGAGACAGTCCGTCGCCCGCGTCCGCGCTCCGTTCCGTTGGCCCTAAAAACGGTTCCACGAAAAGGCTGTCACGGTAGCCCATAATATTATCATCTGTGTGTAATAACATTTTTTTTTAAATTGTTGGTTGGTTGTGCAGCAACTGTTCTCCAACAACGAGTCAAGCTTTAGTTCATAATTTTTAGGACGACATAAGCTACAAAGTCAGTCATTTGTCGCGAAGGTTGTGTTTGAGTATCCCGGGAATCGACCTTGGTGTACCAATCACAATAAAACATGCACTGAAGGAGTGTGAGTGTTTCGTTGTCATTGCTATATTTTTGTGTGCGTGACACCAAAATTAAAACTGCAATCTAAGACTGCCTTCACATTAAGTCGCGAGTAGGTAGTGCGGCAGCAGCGCGCCTAAGACAGTTACGCTTCCATAGCACCGTATTTCGATGTTACGTATGTTAAAATATTTTTATCACACGACATAAAAATATTTCATATTGATTCGATTACGTTTGAGAGTTTCCTTAATTTCGCGTAATGAAATCGTACCCCAGACCCTTGGGGAAAATTAGATAATAAAAGTGGACTTTTGCCACTAAACCGCGGACCCTCGGATATAACCATAACTAATTATTCCTAATAACTTTCGCCATCAAAGGGCTGAGAATAAAGCCCTGAAAATGTAAAACTACCGACCCCGGTGACCGAATAAAGTTGAAGACATGAGCGGATAAAGTGGCTAACTAACATTTTACAACATAATAGCAATTACTCATTTTTTCCCTGTATAATTTGAACAAACCTTGTAACTTACTACTTCATCATCTTGCTAATATATCTAGCTATACATATAATCTACATTTCTTTTATTTCAAACATTTTTCTGGTCCTAAAGCCTCAATTTATGCAAAAAACTACAGTTTTCAAATTGTTAGTTACCCACGTCATCCGTTCACGTCTTCAGTTATTAAGCTTCTAACTTTGTGCTAATGTTAGTTAGTAGGCGACTCTTATAGAGTTTGCATATTTAAGAACTAGAGAGACACATTCGTTTGAGTAATATAAATTAGCTCTACCCTGAAGCCTAAAATTTTATTATATTATACAGTAGTATAAGGACACTGTAGTATTTTGGTATAATAAGTATTCTATATGTGGTAGCATCAACGACTACCATGGTGAAAATTGACATCCGTTTAGTGGTTTTGCATGATGTAGGACAAAACATAATATATTAACAGTCATTATAAAATTTATAAAAATGCTTTCAATTTTGTATGCCTTTCAAGCGAGCATCGAAACGCTAAAATTATTTCAGGAGTAAAAGAACAAATATATGTTGAGTAGTCTGGAGGGCGATTTACGATTCCCGTTCGACACGGATTCGGAAACTTTACCGTGTGGTCATTGGTCAATTGGTCTGGCGCGGTGAGCGTTTATTAGCTATGTCCACACTGTGCACTTTCATCTTCAATTTTCGTCATCTTCTTTCATTCAACTTTCATTTTGGCGCATTCAATAATTGAATGCGTCAACGAACGCAACGCCAATATTGTCATTTTTGTTCAGTTGCAGTGTCTGTCAGCTTATCGTAACATGTGCGACGAGAACATTTTACTGGGTGGAATATGTGCGCCTCATTTGGTCCTAAGAAATTCCAGAAAAAAAGAACAAAGCGAAAGTTTTGGATACGGTCAGAGGGTATGCGTCGCGGGCATGCCTCACGTGCGCTGTTGACTGTGCTATGATGCATGCCCTTAATAAACAAAAAAAGGCACAGTGTGGACATAGCTATTGGATGTCGCGCGATGAAGTTTCCGAATCCGAGTCGAATTACGCATTGTGAATCGGGGCCCTGGTCTCTCATCAGAAATCTCGTCCTAGAAGGACGGTTTCAGATGAAAATTGAATCACCCCGTTGCCAGATTCACAGTCATAAAAGCACTTGAAATTTCCACTCCATGCGATTGAAAGATCTTGTAAAGGTTACAGGAAAACCTTGACATTGGCCCTGGAGGCGGAAATTCAGTTCCTATGGTGCATCACGTCTCACAGGAATAGGGGAATGTATGGAAATGATGTATTGCCAGCACGACTTCCATTATAACCATAATAGGCAATAGGCTTTATGAGTGTTTTGAGACGAAAATAATAATTATTTTGGATGGTATAATATTGTTAGACGATAAAATAGTTTTCTATTTCCGTTTGAACCTTATTATTAATTGTGAAAGGGGTGTAAAATAGTAAATCGTGCGCAAAAGGACAAAAAATCTCATTTATTATAAATTAAGTTTATTATCTTCACATAGATGTATAAGATAGAGATCCTATAAGAGAGCCCTCCTTGAATATTAATTTTAGACATTTTATTTTAGACAAACAATTGACTGCCGCACCCAGAGACATTTAATGATTATTAAACTTCAATTACATGAAAAGTTTGGCAGTTAATGTAGGGGGCTTTAAATATTAAAATCTTCATTTAATGATAGATAAGTAATTAATATTCAGTCACATTTAAATAAAAAATAAAATTATATAAAATATTTGACAAGCAATAAAATAAGAAATATTGCACTTTTAGCAAAATCTTTATAATATTAAGCAATTAATTTTATATTCATAAATCAAATTTAGCATTATATATGGTACTATCTTAATAATATTCTATGTATAACAATTTCAATATTATGTATTCTAAAATCTATTTAAAATGTATGGACAAACGTAAAATAAAAGGCTTTTTTATTTTTATTAAGTTTTATTTTATTTATTTATAATTGATATTCGTCTCTTAGTGCGACAGTCAGTCCCGTTTCTGCCCTTTGGGTATGGAACCTTGCAAAAGAAACAAATTACTCAGAGTATTCTATTTGTTACAGATTGTGCCGGCGCGAGCTAGTTGCCATGCCCGGCGATGTGACGCCGGTATGATGAACTACTTCAATGTCACGTCACCTGACCTGACATGCCAGTTTGTGACGTCGCAGGGCTGCACCAACACCACCGCAGGCCTAAATTGTTCCACTTCTGGAACCACGGTAGATTACTCCTGCGATCTAACCGGACAAAATGACACCTACACATGCACCAGATGCAATAACTCCGTTTGCGACATCGAGCTCAAAATTATGAGTGCGCTCGACGAAGCCTCCAAATATTTATGGTTGAGGATCCCCGACGTCGACTGCAGCTGGAACGTGCTACAGTGTCGGCCAAACAGGACGTTCTACATCGACGCTTTTGACGGTGACTCCAATCGAACGGCACAGGAGACTTTTCAGTGTAGTCTCAGTTTCGCGAACGAAACGGATACAGTGAGTGCGGGGTACGAGTGGAGTTTCCTTTTTGTGATATTGTTCATAGTGGCCGGGGGGGTCGGCAACATTTTAGTGTGTTTGGCCGTGTGTCTAGATAAGAGACTTCAGAATGTGACCAATTATTTTCTCCTATCGCTCGCCATTGCTGATCTTTTGGTCAGTCTTTTTGTTATGCCTATGGGGGCCATACCTGGATTTTTAGGTAAGATAATTTTCATTCATTAAACATTAAGTAATAAGAATTAGGAAATGGCTCTCATGATAAAAATATTATAATAAGCAAGTTCATTAAGCTTGATATTTAATTCTGTCCTGTTTATATACCTACTGTATAGCATGTCTCTTTGAATAATGGATAGCCCCAGCGCTAATAAATGTCAGAAACTAAGCCCGGTAAAACATTTGATAGTCGAATAAATCTTATTACTAGGGATCACAGCGATTCGGAAGAGCTTCATGTTTGGAACTAAGATATATTTTTCTGCTTTTATGCTTCGTTGACCCAAAAATAGGTTTGACTGACCTCTAAGAAGGAGAGGATTATATCAAGTCTTGAAGATTTAATATAGTCAGGTGTCGTGCTAAGGCTCTTTATGCATTTCTATGTATGTCTGTTAAATACTATTAAGTTGGAATTGCCGATCTGATTTGCATGAGACTCGCATAGGCAAAACATGATGTGTATTCAGAAGATGGAATCCATAGCTGAACTTTGATTGTGCTTGATAAAATCTATGAATAAAAGTTACAGCTTATGTCAGATTATTATGCGTAAAATTACAGAAAGACATGGATTTACATTGCACAAATACAACAACAGATGGCGCTTATAAATTTGATGCAGTAACAATTCATAATTATAATTTATAATAAACGGCGCTTTCAGTCTTTCTGTAATTTTACGCAGAATGGGTTAGAATAAGATTCGACTGCTCACAAAAAAGGCAGTCGTAAAAGTTTACCGTAATTAAATCCATTGGGTATCTTCTCATACATAAAAAGGATTAATTAGAACGAAAGCAGCAATGAAACTTCAAGTATCTTTTATTTATGACTTACTAAGGTTTTCAATGAAGATTGAAAATATCTGAAAAATAAGATGTATGCATTCTAGACTGAGCACATCTGCTACTGTTGTGTAATGTCATACTGCTGTAATAATTGCGAAAGTTTGTCTGTCTGTCTATTACCTCTCGCTGAAAACACCCAACCAATTTCAATGCAATTTATTGTGGTAATACTGGGAATCGCGGAAAAAGAAAAAAAGGATAAGAAAAATTTGGGAAAATAGGGAACATTACGCAAAGGTAGCAGAGGGCGCTCCTAGCACAGAGTAAATAATCCGACTAAAATCCGGCATGTTGCACATGTCATGTCAGAATAGTTGAAGAAAACTGGTGCTGCCATTGGCGTGAAAAATTTTCAGTATAATATTATGTTATACTGTACTCGGCGAAGCATGGCGGTAGCGGTCATTGACTCCCTGTCAAAAACTTGTCATTTTCTATACAAAGCCGCGATTGACAACATCTGACACTTCATTGTCAATCGCGATTTATATATATATATATATATATATATATATATATATATATATATATATATATATATATATATATATATATATATATATATAAAGGGACAAACGAGCAAACGGGTCACCTGATGGAAAGCAACTTCCATCGCCCATGGACACTTGCAGCATCAGAAGAGCTGCAGGTGCGTTGCCGGCCTTTTAAGAGGGAATAGGGTAATAAGGGAGAGTAGGGATGGGAATAGGGTAGGGGATTGGGCCTCCGGTAAACTCACTCACTCGGCAAAACACAGCGCAAGCGCTATTTCACGCCGGTTTTCTGTGAGAACGTGGTATTTCTCCGGTCGAGCCGGCCCATTCGTGCCGAAGCATGGCTCTCCCACGTAAAGAAAAAAAATAGAATAAAGAAAATAGAAAATGACAAGTTTTTGACAGGTAGTTAATGACCGCTACCGCCATGCTTCGCCGAGTACAGTATAGTTCAGCTACAAACGGGTGTTACGCAAGAATAAAATTAAAAAGTTGACGGCTTAATTAACTTCATGTTTTCATCAAAATCGTACTATTAGTTTAGGCCACACGGTAGAACAAACACACATACACACATTATAACTTCTATTCCTTTTGGCCTCACCATCTCGTAAAATGAACCTATATTGACTTAGGTATTTTTATTTACATTGTAATTAAAATTACTAGTTACATAATAATTGCAATGCAAATAAAAAATAAAAACACCATTATAGAAAAAGCTGGGTTCAACAATAAAACATGGCGCCGTGCAAGGTTATTTAGTAATTAATGCTCTTCAGTAATTTTTCATCATACTTCATTACTCAAATAACTCTCGTGCATTAATGGGTTTATGTGCTCATTTTTAATTAAAAAAGAAATAAGTTGTGACTGCTGATATTCTGAACATTCTAGAATAATATTCTGGAATATTGTAGATGTTACCTTATTGTTAGGTAAGGCTTTTTGATGTTTTACTGGTCTGTCCTTATGCTGTATGAGTTTCTTAAATAAAATAGAAGCAATTTCAATTTTTGGTTGTCAATTCGACAAACGAGCAATACATAACATCGTGATTGCGAGGCCAAATTGAAGTAGTGGCAGTTCATGGAACTTTCTTCCGAAAAACCGATACTTTCGTGCCGAAGCATCTGCAGGTTTACACTGATATTAGGGTCACAGTTAGATATTGTTTGGTCTGATGTATTATAGTACTTATGTAAATATCCATACTAATATTATAAATGCGAAAGTGTGTCTGTCTGTCTGTCTGTCTGTTACCTCTTCACTCCTGAACCGCTGAACCGATTTTGCTGAAATTTGGTATGGGGATACTTTGAGTCCCGGGAAAGGACATAGGATACTTTTTATCCCGGAAAAATGTACGGTTCCCGCGCGATAAACGAATTTTGGCGCAACGAAGTTGCGGGCGTCATCTAGTTATTACATAATGCACGTAGCGCGTACTCATGGCACTGCCTACTGCGTAGACTATCTAGATTATCTATCAAGATCTAGGGCTTAGATTTCGTACTTATGTGTGGGAAATATGTGTGAAGGCCGAAAAGGAAGATCTTCCGACTGAGCGAGGTGCTATGCTCGGTCAGGCCGGAGCCCACGTGATTGATTCCAGCTGTCATATATATACCGACGCGCTTAGAAAACTTCGATAGCGCGATGCAGGAATGTGGCGCTAATTGTGGGTACCGCCACATATTATGTAATGACACTTTTACTAAATTTTATTATTATTATTCGTAATATTTAGAGACTGTATTTTAGACAGTAAATTGAAAAAATATAAAGTGGATATAGGTTGCCCATTACTTTAGGGTCCGGTTAAATAGGCGAATGTGTTATGTACTATCAGAGAAGTTGATTCATAGGCAGATGGCGGACCTACGTAATTTGGTCGCGTGAAGTCAAAACTATCCGACAGATCACAGCTAACACTGAATTGACATAATCCGACCAATAGACTCATCAGTCAACTGCCTATGAATCAATTTCTTCGATGGTACATCTATGTATATGTCTGTTTCTGCCCCTGTGTGTGCGCAGGCTACTGGCCGCTGGGCGTGGTGTGGTGTAACGTGTACGTGACGTGCGACGTGCTCGCCTGTTCCGCCAGCATCATGCACATGTGCTTCATCAGCATCGGCAGGTGAGAATAGTAATATTATTGTGCTTTTAAATGTGTGCGCAGTACACAAAGATCACTCTCTCATATTTTATTTATGTGTGCTGTGAGCAGTGGCGGCCTTACCCATTGCGAGGCCCTGGGCGGCACGTCTTTGCGAGGTCCCGGGCGGCAGGTCGTTCCGAGGCCCTTTGGTCCTACCTAAACGTACCTATGTATTACGAATGTAGGAAGAAAGGGAAGGTTGTTTGGTAGATATTTGTCACGTTTGACGAGAAACGCTTAAGTTATACAATTAAACAAAATTTGAGTCAAACAATCTGTATTTTTTTGACGCGAGGCCACTGCAAGAGCGAGGCTCCCGGCGATTGCCCTGTTCGCCACCCCCTAAAGCCGCTCTAGCAACATAATATCGGCTAAAGATGGCGTTCCGGTCCTAGCGGCACGCGACCGCGACCGACAAAAATTCAAAAGGCCACTTTATGAACCAGGCTATATGTTTCATTTTGCTCTACACCACTACAAAGCAGTGGCGGCATCGGTCGCTAGACCAATGTCGGTAGAAAACCAGTTGGTAGAAAATGAGAGTCTAGTTCATAAAGTGTCATTTTTAGGGGTTGCGTTACGTGGCAAGGTGATTACGTTACGATTTCTTTTAGTGTGCGTAGGGAGTTTTATACAACACTGAACGGCTCGAGCTGATAATATGGTTACGATCCGTTTCTGAGATGACGTATGTGGTGTAACCCAAAACGTGAATATGAAGTGTAATGAAACCTCTTACAACTACAACTATTCTAGAAAGTAATGGAAGGGTAATTTATCATCCGTCTACAATTTTCGCTGAAAAAACCAAACGTTGTATTTCTTTTAAACGAAATTCTGAGAAAATGTGATATAGCATAGTGTTACAGTCTGTTTCATAAACTTAAATAAATATTAAGAAATATTGAATTTAGTATTGTTTGACATTACAATAATGTAAAATAAAACGACACTCTTAATTTATTTCAAGAATTGCTATACTTCGTTTGTTTTTTAAATAATCAAAAGGAATTTACATCCTAACTAAGAGCCAATCCACACGGCGCGTTGCGTCAGCGTTGCTTCGACGCAGCGCTGCCGTTGCGTTGTTTTACATACAAATAACCAAGGTGTTCACACGGCGCGTTGCGTGATGCGTCATTGCAACGCACACATGACGGATAGCAGCCCCCGAGACGAAGCGGGAGGGGGTGTTGAAGTTAAGACTGCTTCGTAATAACGCTGCGATGTCGCAGCGCCCGTGTGGCGGGCTTTGCGTCAAACGGCAGCGCTGCGTCGACGCAACGCGACGCAAAGGTGGCACCAGCGGTCATTGACTTTATGAGTCTAGGAGCTATGTGAAAAATGATCGCACTATATTCAATAGATTCATCGGAAAACCTCCTAATGATAATCTCCAACTATTTATGAGTTCGAAGTGATATTATACTTCATACTCAGTTCACATCGAGTATGCAAAATGCTATATCTCCCTTGGACTAGAAATATCTGTCACTTCATTGGCAATCGCGGTTTGCATAGACAACGATGAAATATAACAAGTTTTTTTAAGAGGGCATGGGTTTAGTGCAATAGCTATGTCCACACTGTGCGTTTTTTGTTCATCAAGCAACCCTTATAGTTTCGGTCTGTCTGTCCGTCTGTCCATCCATCCGTCTGTCTGTCCGCGGTTTTGCTCAGAGACTATAGGACTGACAAAGCTGAAATTCGGCATGAATGCACATATTAATGATGCTGACAAAATGGTATATAAGATCTTTAAAAAAAAAATTTTTAAGGTACCTCCCCTACACATTAAGCGGGCATAAATTTTTTTTCGCGTCCACTCAACCGTGTGGGGTGTCCTTGGATTTTAAAAAAATATTACGAGTATTTAAAGATCATTTTCCGATTTAGGGATCCGTTTGTGAAATATGAAGTTTTAAAGTGGAAAAAATCGTCCAGTGCCCCCCCGTTCTACCAGCTAAACGGTTGCTTCTGGAAATGTGAAAAAATTCACGGGAGTAGGAAATATGCTGAGTTTTACCAAGAAAACTATCACGGCTAAGAAGACTTCATAAGTTATTGAGTAATAGTCGATCAACTAAATAAAATGTATTCGGAGAAATATAGAAGATGTTGTTAGTAGTGTAAAACACGTTATACATTTATACCTAACATTCATTGACCATCAAAAATATAAAAAACTAGCGGTACTACGGAACCCTATATTGCGCGTGACCAGACACGCAATTTGCCGGTTTTTTTATTGATTGTTCTGCATACGTGCCCAGCCCAGTGCCACTTAAGTGGTATCTTTTTCTTGCATCTATAACTTTATTTTTCTATACACATTATAATAGGTTACTACTATACTGCAAATATTTACTTTAGAAAATTAACATACTTTTACGTTTAAAGATACGGCGTTAGACATTTAACAAGATGTCGCATACTTATTAATAATAATATTTCCTTTGTGAGGCTCGGTGAGTAAACGATTATTCCCGATCCTGTCCTGAATAATCGCTTTTTGCAGCATCATCGCGCCCTAATGGGTAAAGCTTGGCTCACACGATGTCTTAGTTAAACGAGATTTTCTACAGAAGAATTTGAGTGTTTTTGTTGAATGTTTTTTCTGCTGGTAAGAAATAAATTTTCTTATCAATATTAATTCGTTGAATACGATACAAGTTACGACTTTCATTTCAAAAATATTTAAATTGAAACTACTGTTAAATTACAAAAAAAAAGAATAACAGGTTCAAAATGAACAAAATAGTTTAATCTATGGCCTGTCTGTCTATCAATAGGTAGCTTAATAATTTTAGGTATTCAAAGATTATTAAACAAATAATGTTGCTCGCAACTTCGTTTCCCTAAAAATCGTAACTGCATTAGGTTTTCCGAGATGAAAACTACCTTGGTTTCTTCTCGGGATCTAAAGTATTTAGCTTCCTTTTTATCGATATCGGTTTAACGGCTTAAGGTGACGCCGCGTTAAAGTAAAAAACCGTGTTGGATATGTTGTAGATTGCTTGTTGTCCGGCCTCTCATAGACAAGCAATGGAACAGCAAGAAATGGAAAGGGCGTAAGCGACAAAATGGTTTTTGTCGCGTAATTTAAAAACCATAAATATATTTCATATAAGCTATGTGCAAATTAAAGTGTATGCTTGAACCAATCTATGTACAAATTTTGGAAGCTTAAATCACTCTCCTCTGTTGGCAAAATTAGAATCCCTTTTTTTACAGAGGTCTTTTTGATTGATTATTCTGTGTTATAAAAGTTGACCAATCGTGTTATTCTATGGGTAATTCAAAGACAAAGACATGATGAATACTGACAATGAACTTTAATTTCTTAGCTTTAGTCATTGCTGAGAAAAATCGATATCGCTACAGCCAAATTATCAAGGCATCGCCTTAAGTGTAATGATCTGTGTAACTAACAGACATACCTACTTTCACATTTTTCAACTCTTGAAATACGGTAACAAAGAAAATTTTTAATTAGCACGAATTTTGAAACCTACTCCATTCCACGTGTAAAAAGTCTTTGTGCGCCCTCCCTTAATCCGGATCCGCTATGAAAATCCGGTAACCGCGCCTTTTGTGTAATGCAAATTAATATGATAATGAGGTAACTATCTTATCTTTACAAAGATAATCTGTGGTTTAGGAGACTTTTGGACGATCGGGATTGTTCCAAAATTGCGATGAAATTAAGATAATATTTTATCTTAATTTCATCGCGTTTGGACAGCGGAATCGTCTAACTAGATTTTAGAATCGTGATCACAGATATTGAAGTACAAGTCAGGGCAAAATATACAATTTTTTTATTTCGCGATGTTAGTTGCTAAACTTTTCCGAAACGGCTGGACCGATTGTGTTGAAATTTTGTGTGCTTATGCTGCGAGTCTGAGTATAAGCCAACATATTTTGTTAATTCATTCTTGATATTATAATGTTGTAGCATATCCATTGGGGTACAGCCCTAAATCACTTGAAATTACGCGAACGTTATAGAATAATATCCATTATAGCACAGCCCTAAATCACGCTAAAAAAGTTTTTCTGATATCGGCGTGATATAAACAATATTTTGTCTATAATAAAGCCTGAAATAATTACAGTGGGCTCAAGCATATTGATTACATTGTAAATTTTGGCAATACAACGTTAGCCGTAACAGCTAGTTTTTTTTTAAATAAAATGCTTATAACTATATGCAGATTGACTGTACACATTTTATGGTGCGTTTTATCTCTGTGTTTTTTTAGCTCAATAGTTGTGGTTGCAACTGGACTGTAATAAATTATTGTTACAACCTAGTAAGTCTTCCACATGGCGACTCCACGCACTTGATCGCTACATTGCAGCCATCTAGCTGACGTCAGCCAATTGAACGCCTAGGCCGTTAACAAGAAACTAAATCATTTCTAACAATTTATGAGAATATCAAAAACCACGAACATTTCACTTATACCCGATTTTTTAAGGTTTTTAAGGTTTTGGACAGGTGTTTTTTATAATAGTGCTTTGATTGGCTGTCGTCTAAATTAACCAATCAACAACGCTGTTTAGACAAACACAAACAGTGACCAATTCTTACGCATCGAAAGTCGACAGTCAGTCCCGCTCGAGCATTATGTACGAGAATAAGGCTGGCCGCATACACACGTTTTCCGTATTCGGAAATCTGAATGCATGGAATCAGTTAAAAATACACTAACTAATGCACACGTTCGCTTTTGTCCGAACGGAACGAATTCCGCACGTACGATTTAAATGAATGCCGGCGAGTTCACGCGTGAAGAAAAACGAACGTTTGCGCTAATCTCACGGAATTCCAAATAGAAATTCTACATTCGGAAATCGAATACGAAAAACGTGTGTATGCGGCCGGCCTAAGGCGTAGAAAATTCCGTACAAAGTAAACTTTATCTCCCAACATAAAGGATTTCGACTTTAATAAAACAAGGAAGATCGTCATAAAAAAAGTACATAATATTTGGGAGTGCCAATAATATTTTTCCCGAATCAGAATTGCCTACTTCGTGTCCAAGCCAATGTGAACGTTTTATGTATGATTGATTTATACAATCCTAAAGTATAAATGTCCTGAAATGTGTTACAACTTACAGCATTCGAGGAAGCGACTACTAGTTAGTCGTGTATTTCTATAGCTTATTACTTAGCTTACTTAGCTAACAGAAGTCATAAAAACTATATATTATATATAGTTTTTATAATTATAAAATAAATATAATATAATAAATCACTTAGAAAAAACTTATGACTTCTGTAGGTTATTAAGGTAAGTCAATAAAAATATGGATGAAGCAGCAAGATAATATTATAATTGTTGTTTTACCATAATATATGTTGTAGGAATATGCCTTGGAGCCTTAAACCTTTCGTCCGAGCAAGGCGTTGCCATTTTAGATTTTTGACGACCTCTGTGGCTCAGTGGTTGCAGAGCGCGTGGTCAGCGCTTTCAAGCCGGGGGTCGTGGGTTTGAATCCCACCGACGGAACAAAAAGTTTTCAGTGTTCCTGGGTCGTGGATGTTTATTAAATATGCGTATCATATAATAAAAATCTTATATATATATATATATATATATATATATATATATATATATATATATATATATATATATATATATATATATATATATATATATAATATTTCCGTTGTCTGGTACCCGGGCCAGACTGACGTGGTGTGAAGCGTCCATAGATATTATTATTATTATAGATTTCGTAATGTTACTTGTTAGCTTCTTTCTGAACTGGTTTCAGCAAAATTTCGATAGCGTGATTCAGGATTGCACGTTGTTTGTCCGCTATAGCGTTATTTGGGTTACGACAAATTTTTTCGATTCTTGAAGCAACCCAATAAGCAGACTTCCATCAAAATCGGTCCAGTCCAGTCCGGTCCAGTAAGGCAACAAACACCACGATACGAGAATTTGAAATTTAAGTTTAGGTTTAAAGATTCTTTATTTCTCAAAAGATTACAAAATCACTTACGAGAAATACATTTTGAGACTTAAAAGTTATTAAAAATCTACGCGTGCAGCGAGCGCATTTAAAATAAATACAAGAAAAAGATTACACATAATAAGATAGACTGATAAAAGAATACCCACATTTTTTTTGTTTTACCAAATATAATATTACACAGACTCAGTAAAATTCATCCCTAAAAAGTAAAATTGCACACGTTTTAGTAATTTCTGCCAGCCCTAGAGGTTCATCATGATGGACGCTGTAGTAATTTCGTCGGCGCCCGTAACTGTCGCGGACTATTAATTTTCCCGTAAATCTTCATTGCTAATTACCCACCGAAATCACTGATGTACCCCGCAGCTGTTTGCTGGGGCTGGATTAGAAGTATACAGTATAGAAGAAGCTTGTAATTAAGTTTAATTGAATAATCTTATTATGATTTTCCGAATTTCTTATTGATTCTTCAATTATTCAATTCCAAGGAAATCGTAAATTCTCCGGAAAAAAAAACTGTGGAATACATATTTTAATCAAAATCAGAATCAAAGGAGTAATAGACACACACATTCGCATTTACAATATTGACATGTGCTAGTGTGTATTAGTGAGTATAAATTTACATTAAAAAGTAAATGAAAGCATTAAAATGCTTTAAATCTAGCATCAGACAGATATTAAGTGTTAGAGTTTTGTGGGCAATAATCGCATGAACTCATAAATTTATTATTGTAAGGTTAACCATAAAATACATTTAAGAAGACATGCGACACTGAGCGTTAAATTTATTGCATAGTATATCTAACTTTAATTTCAAAGAATATAAAGTCGTTTTTGGGGTTCCGTACCCAAAGGGTAAAAACGGTCTATTACTGAGACTTCAATGTCTGTCCGACTGTCTGTCTGTCTGACTGTGTCTGTTTGTCTGTCTGTCTGTCTCCAGGCTGTATCTCAAGAACCGCTATACCTAGACTTCTGAAATTTTCACAGATTGTGTATTTCTGTTACCGCTATAACAACAAATACTAAAAACAAAATAAAATAAATATTTAAGGGGGCTCCCGTACAACAAACGTAATTTTTTTGGCATTTTTAGCACGTAATTAATAATGGCAACACCTAGGCACTTGAAATTTTCACAATATCCTTTATTTTATCTGTACTCTTATAATTTATTAATAATAAAATAAAAGTATAATAAATATTTAAGGGGGGCTCCCATACAAAAAAACACATTATTTTCCTATTTTCGCTCTATAACGGTACGATACCCTTCGTGGGCGAGTTCGACTCGCACTTGGCCGATTTTAAATTTTCAATACATTAGGATCAGAGAGAAGTTTTAGCATAATTTATCTAGATATCATGAATGGAGGATTTAGATTGAAAATACAAAATGTAAGCCATGTTTTAAGTTTTATCCATATTTTATATACAGTATCAAACACATACTTAGCCTTGACTACCGTGGAATTAACACACAAATTAAATAATAATAATAATAATAATAATAATAATAATAATTTATTCACTTGATGCGGTTTACAATAAGATGGTTTATAGTGATTAATTAAGAACGTACACATCATACCATTACATTGGTGTGTGAATATTGTCACCGTTATAATTATTTTCGTATTACTAAATTAATGTCAAAGACGCATTACCTACAAATTACATTTTTTTCTTCTTTAAATAATTAATCATAAATCAAAAAATCCAATAAATATAATATGTATAAAATAAAAAAATAGTAATACTTAATTAATTTGAATTTAAAAAGTCTCTAACAGAGTAATAACATTTGTCTATCAAATATTCCTTTAAGAGTTTTTTGAATTGTCCAATATGTAATAGTTTTATTTGCTCCGGTATTTTATTGAATATTTGAATTGCCATGCAGAATATACTTCTGTGCATTAGTTCGGTATTGGCCTTAATACTTCTTAATCTATTATTGTGTCTTCGATTCCGTGGAATAGAAGCAAAGGTCTCAAATAATTCAGGATTATTTTTAACAAAAACCGCGGTTTCGTAAATATATTAGGATGGAACTGTAAGGATTTTAAATCTCTTAAACCATGGTAAGCAACTATCTATCGTTTTCAATTTAAACATGGATCTGATGCACCGCTTTTGAGCTTTAAATACTAAATCACGTTGTACCGAGTTGCCCCAGTATATAATTCCGTAACGTAGATGTGACTCGGCCAAACCGTGATACGCTGTAATCAAAGCATCTGCGTTTATAATTGATGAAAGTCGAGAGAGTGCGTACGCGGATTTGCTAATTTTTTTACATAAATTATCTATTTGTGTTTTCCAATTAATTTTACTGTCAATAATTAAGCCTAAGAATTTCGTATTAGTCACTTCTGTAATGTCAATATTATTATAATTTATTTTTAATGTCAAAGGAGATAGTTTTTGGCAGAATTGTATTATATTAGTTTTATTTAAATTAATTTTTAAATTATTGTTAGTCATCCATTCTATAATTAATTTTAATGTCATATTTATATCATATTCATATTGGTTTCTATCATTACATTCTATTATAACAGTGCTATCATCCGCAAAAAGGGACATATTTTTCTTAATAGCAAATGGCAAATCATTAATGTAGATAATAAATAATAAAGGACCCAACACACTACCTTGCGGTACGCCATACCTAACAGATCGTTTCTTGGAAAAGACCTTTTCTTCAGTCTTTGTATTTTTGTTCAAGTATTTAATTTCAGTAAATTGCGATCGGTTACTTAAATAAGATTTGATTAATTTTAATACATTGCCTCTAATACCATACACACTTAATTTCTTCAACAGTATCTCATGGTCCACATAGTCGAAAGCTTGAGTCATGTCACAAAAAATAGCAGAAACTGGTACTTTTTTATCTACTTTACTCACTATAATGTTCAAAAAATCATAAATGGCTCTATTAATTGTTTTATTTTTTCGAAATCCTTTTTGTTCCTTAGCAAATAGATGGTAGCTTTCGAAGTACGAGTATATATTTTTATATATGTATTTTTCCATAATTTTAGAAAAAACAGGTAAAAGAGCAATTGGCCGATAGCATTCTACGTTTTCACGGTTATCTCTTTTAAATAATGGTTTTATGATGGCCGTCTTTAGTCTTTCTGGATAAATACCTGTGGAGATACTTAAATTTAATATATGGCATAAGGGTTTAGCAATAATAGTTTTTACGGATTTAATTATTTTGGTTGATATGTCATCATATCCCATACTATTTTTACATGGCAATTGTGAGATAATATCTATAATGTCAGAGGGAATGCAAGGTGCCATAAACATTGATTCGCTGCGTCCTTTAATATTTGCACAAATGTTCTTACCATAATCAGATATTGGATTTATTTTATCGATGAAATAATTATTAAATGTATTCGCGATTTGATCTGGGTTAATTATTATATTTGATTTATTAATTAATTTGGTAATATAATCAGAATGTTTAATTTTGTGTTTATTTATTATTTTCCAAGTTGTTTTATTTATATTTTTTGTTGCTTTTATTTTATAATTATTTTGAGATCGCTGTGTTAGTCTTACGATTTTTTTAAGTATTGCGCTATATTGGAGATATTTCGACCTATTTTGGCTGTTTGGACTCAACCTGTATTTCCAAAGGAGTTTCCGTTTATTTTTACTGCATTTCTTTATGCCTTTAGATACCCACTTTGGCTTGTTTATGGTCTTTACAGATGTTAACTTTAACGGGAAGCATAAATCATAAAACAGCTTAAAATCGTCAAAAAAAGTGTTATAAGCTAAATTGGGGTCATTTATTTCATATAGAACACTAAAAGACAGACTAGACATACAATTTTTAAAATTGATTATGTTTTCTTTGCTAAAATTACGCTGTTTTATTCGCCAATTTTGAAGTGGTTTTTGTTTTATTGGTACCTGTATAAGTTGTGCAGTATGATCTGATAGTGACAATTCAATTATTCTGGACTTACAGTTCGTTTCAATGTTATGTATAAAGTTGTCTATACAAGTTTTTCTTTGTAATCTAGTCGGACTGTTCAATTCTAATTTAAAGTTATAGTTTAAAAGAAGGCATTCAAGATCAAATGTTACATTATTTTTTATCAAAATATTTATATTAAAATCACCAGCTATGATAACATTGTATTTATTGGATTTTGTATTACTTAATAATTTTAACAGTATTTCAAACTTGTCAAAAAAATCCTTTATTTTATTAGATTTAGGCACTCTGTATACACATATAACAATAGTATTAGAGTCTACCAATTCAATGCCGCAACATTCAAAAACACCCGATTCAGAAAGTTTTAATACTTCTGGCAGTTCTCTACAGAAAAGTCCTTTTTTTATCAAAATACACGAGCCACCACGATTTGCGTCAGCTCTGCCAAAGAATGAGGCTAATTTATAATTTAAACTACGAAGGCATATAAGGGGTTTTTCGAAATTCACTTCCAATGTGGTGAAAATAGGTGGTTCAAATTTTATATGGGACAACATGATTCCTTGGTCCGGTCTGCTTTAATATTTGCTTAAACCTTATTTAATACAATTGGGAGATGTAATCTATAGTTCATTAAACATTATCTCTTAAAAATGTAATCAAAATCGTCAAAAATAAAGCCCTAATTCACCTCCATGGGAATTAAAAGCGTTTACGTTTTTAATTATAAAATACACCAAGTGCGCTTGTTATAAAGGACTCTCGTAGACTTTAAGTAGACGAGCAGAAAGGACACCAAGTAATGAAAAATACTATAAAAATGTGGCCAAGTATTTCAAAACCCTGTCTTTGTGTCAGGAATTTCATTATGACAACATATTAAAAATACTTACAAGTTGTACTTATTATCACTTAATTGATAATAATTCATAGGCAGATGGCGGACCTACATAATTTGGTCGTGTTATTTCAAACTCAGCCAACTGCTCATGACTAATATTGAATTAATAATCGGACCAAATGGCGTAGTTCCGTCAACTGCCTATGAATCAATTTCTTCGATGGTATTAGTTTTTCTGTTGTATTGCAATGGTCTTTTTAGGGTTCCGTAGTTAACAAGGAACCCTTAATATAGTTTCGGTCTGTCCGTCCGTCCGTCTGTCTGTCCGTCTGTCCATCTGTCTGTCCGCGGTTTTGCTCAGAGACTATAGGGCCTACAAAGCCGTAATTCGGCATGAATGCACATATTAATAATGCAGACAAAATGGTATAAAACATCTTAAAAAAATATTTTTTTATGGTACCTCCCCTACACATCAAGCGGGGATGTTTTGTTTTTCGCGTCCACCCTGTATGGGGTGTCGTTGGATAGGTTTTTTAAAAATATTATGAGTATTCAAAGATCATTTTCCGATTTAGGGAGCCATTTGTAAAATATGAAGTTGTAAAGTGGAAAAAATCGTTCGAGTCTAGTGTCCCCCTTCTACCAGCTAAACGGTTGCTTCTGGAAATGTGAAAAGCTTCACGGGAGTAGGAAATATGCTGAATTTAAAAGGAAAACTATCACGGCTAAGAAAATTCATAAGTTATTGAGTAATAGTCGATCAACTAAAAAAATGTATTCGGAGAAGTATAAAGGAACTTTTCGTTCAAATTTCTTTGAACGTAACTGAGATGATGTTGTTAGTAGTGTAAAACACGTTATAAATGTACATTCATTGACCATACAAAAATGTCAAAAACTAGCGGTACTACGGAACCCTATATTGCGCGTGGCCCGACACGCACTTGGCCGGGTTTTTTTGTAAATAGTTCAGTTAAAAATTTGTTAGTATCTCAATTTCAATGATATTCTACTTCAAGCGGATCAAGGGATTTCATATGGCTAAAATGTATGCCTGTTTCTGCTTTTCGTTACGCTTCAACCCCAGAAGGCAACTCACTTCATCATAACATCAGCCTATTACCACCGCATTACTTTTTCATTAGTAACAAACATATTATCAGATCGTTAACGATGAAACTTTGAAACTTTTATCTGGGCTTTTAATTTTTTCAGATAAAGTTAATTGGTCGGCGAAGATTCGATGTTTGGTCTCCCATTAGTCGATTACGAAAGATAAATTGAACTTTTTTACTTTTCCCCGGATTAAAACAAAAAAGTTTCTGAAAGGAGATTATTAAAAGATAAGTTGGTAAAAGATATCCATACTAATATTATGAATGCGAAAGCATGTCTGTCAGTCTGTTACTTCATCACGCTTAAAGCGCTGAACCGATTTTGCTGCAATTTGGTATGGAGATACTTTGAGTCCCGGGAAAGGACAAAGAATACTTTTATCCAGGATAAATGTGCGGTTCACGCGCGTTAAACGAATTTTGGCGTAACGGAGTTCGCAACGCAAACGGCGTCATCTAGTGACTAATATTTTTAGGTTATGTTATTATGATTGGAAAACTTTTTGTTCCATGAGGTATTTTACTATGTCCATAGTTTAGTCTAGTTTCTAGACGGAATCGTAAAACTGTTCCTATTTTATTCAAAAGGTAATAAAAAGTACTTTGTAACAAACTTTTCTTAACAACTTGTCGTAATATAAATATTATACGCGATGTAGTATTTTGTATTGACATAAAATATAACATCCGTGTACAAGTTTGTATTTTAACTTGTTTTAATACAACAATCAACCTCTTTAGGGTCACATTGGAACGAGACGAGAAGATGCGATGCGATGTATTTTTAAATGAGCCATTCGAAACTGAACTTTATCATATATTTAAAATTCTCGTGTCACAATGTTAGTTACCGTACTCGTCCGAAACGGCTTTACTGATTTTTACCAAATTTTATATGCATATTCATTATTCAATAGGTCTGAGAATCGCCTACTGGCTACTGTTTATATTGATAAGTGCATTTGTTGAATAAATAATAGTAAATTATTACAACTTGAGACTGACGGTGACCATTGTTTGTGCGACGGGATACTGATGGACGTTGCCATGGTGCCATACTTATTTAGTCACTTCAATAAAATAATATGGGCGAAATACTTTATATGGCAAAACAACGTTTGCCGAGACAGCTAGTTTAATATACATTTAAGGCGGTGTCTTGCTTCTATTTCAATAATTTTGAATGTTGGATTTAAAAATGCTGTATGAGGTTAATGACCTATATTTACAATTTCAGGTACCTCGGCATCCGGAACCCGCTGAAGAGCCGGCACCATTCCACCAAGCGTGTGGTCTTCATCAAGATCGCGCTGGTGTGGCTGCTCAGCATGTTCGTGTCCAGCTCCATCACTGTGCTGGGTAAGTGGATCAGGATCTAAAGGCTATCTAAAGGCTCAATCTAAAGTCCACCAATCTAAAGGTTACCAATCTCAAGGCTACCAACGTAAAGGCCACCAGTCTAAAGGCTCCAATCTTAAGGCCTCCAATCTAAAGGCTACCATCTAAAGGCCTCCAATCAACAGGCTCCCAATGTAAAGGCTCCCAAACTAAAAGCCCCCAATCTAAAGGCTACCAATCTAAAGGCTACCAATCTAAAGGCTACCAATCTAAAGGCTATCAATCTAAAGGTTACCATTCTTAAAGTCTCCAATCTAAAGGCCTACAATCAGAAGGTCCCCAACCTCTAGGCCAGTCTAAAGTTCTCTAATCTAAAGGCCCCCAATCTAAAGAAAAAAGACGCTCAATATACGGGGATGGTAAACGGGCCGGACTCGTTGTAGTAGTAGAGCCCAGAGTGCTATTCGTGTAGTTACTCAAGCGTCATGCAGACCTAATAGATTATTAGGGTTCCGTAGTCAACAAGGAACCAATCCAAAAAGTGGGGGACCCCTTCTACCAGCTAATTCAAATTCGTTTAAACGTAACTGAAATGATGTTGTTAGTAGTGTAAAACACGTCATTAATGTACAAAGGCGGCGTAAGGCGTGGGCGGTGTGGTGTCTTCTTGCATCATCCATCAGGGGGCCTCGCAATATTATGAAGCTTTACTTTTCTATATTTTAAAATGTCTCTACAGGCTTACCTCGTACCTTTAAATCGTCAGTGCTTTATGTGGAAGCATCTTTGGGGTATACTAAACATCCCCTATCTTAATCTGACAGATCCGATGATATTTCAATACTTGAAAATTACTTTTTTTAACCCACCAAGTACGAAATCTGATTTCTTTACCATGATAACTAGACACAGTCATGTCGGAAGTCTATACAAGCTTAATCTGAGCTCGAGCTCGAGCAGGTCGTGAAATCCCCTCTTGGGCTACTGTGTGGTCGAGCAGATATTCTACTTTAACTACCGTTTTCAAACATTTCGTACATAAAACTTCTGATTGTCTAGGTCTGTCTGTTACGTGATTCATGCGTAGCAACGCGCTGAGGCGAGACGAGGTACTAGGGCGCCATTTTGAATAAATAAATAATGATAAAGTACACAAAATTATAATTTATTTCTAATTCTAATTCTAGTCCTAGGTCAGAAAAGTGACGGACTCATTGAGTAGGTAAATATTTCAGTTCAGATTAGATAGGACGCGCGTATTAAGCACGATTTTTTTTAAGTTTCAAAATAGATGGTTATATCAGACATAATGTACCTGGTAAGTCGTTGTTTGTTAAAAAAGTAATCAACACAAACGAGTTGATTTAAAACGATTTGTTCTCATCAAAAGAGAGTAATTTAAAAATTTAAGCCTATCCATAATCCAAGGTTCGAACTCAATTTTATTTCGTTCGGAGATTTTCGAATATAATTAGTTTTTTGAAGGGGAATCTATCATTACTATTATGAACTTACTACCCCCTTTATTCGTAAATTCCATCAAGATCTCGAATCGAATGCAGAGAAAGGCCATTATAGAGATAATGAGTTTTCTTATAAAGTTTATTCTTAAAAAGAACGCTTATTCGTAACGGGAACCTTTTTGTGATAAATCTATATAGGCTGTATTTCTTTCGTGTAATGGAAAAACCGGCCAAGTGCGTGTCGGGCCACGCGCAATATAGTGTTCCGTAGTACCGCTAGTTTTTTAAAATTTTTGTATGGTCAATGAATGTACATTTTTAACGTATTTTACACTGCTAACAACATCATCTCAGTTACTTTCAAAGGAATTTGAACGAAGAGTTCCTTTATACTTCATCGAATACATTTTTTTTAGTTGATCGACTATTACTCAATAACTTATGAAGTCTTCTTAGCCGTGATAGTTATCCTTTTAAATTCAATATATATCCTACTGTCGTGAATTTTTTCACATTTTCAGAAGCCACCGTTTAGCTGGTAGAAAGGACACTGGACTCTAACGATTTTTGCCACTTTAAAACTTAATATTTCACAAACGGATCTCTAAATCGGAAAATGATCTCTGTATACTCATAATATTTTTAAAAAACCTATCCAACGACACCCAACACGATGGGGTGGACGCGAAAAAAATAATCAGCCCCGCTTGATGTGTATATAGGGAAGGTACCATAAAAAAAAATATATTTTAAGATTTCATGTACCATTTTGTCGGCATCATTAATATGTGCATTCATGCCAAATTAAAGCTTTGTAGGTCCTATAGTTTCTGAGCAAAACCGCGGACAGACAGACAGACAGACAGACAGACGGACAGACGGATGGACAGACCGAAACTATAAGGGTTCCTTGTTGACTACGGAACCCTAAAAAGGTTATAACTGTGTTGTGACAACGAGGATGCTATTTTAACTTCCTGCTATCATGAGCTGTAGATTTTATTATTTTAAATAGTTAAAATAATAAAATCTACAGTTCCTGATAGAAGAATGATAGCAGCTTATAAACCGTTAGAAACCCTAGTACTGAATGCATTCTATATGTACCTATCTCTAGAGGCATAATGATTACAAAGTAGAAACATATTTTTGACTTTCTTAAAATCGCTAATACAAGTTTGCTAGCTTTTTATGTCTATGAATATGCCTGTATAGTGTAGATGCCTAAATTTGCCTTAATTTGATGAGAGTTTGACAGAATAGAACTTAATTTTATAGTTATTCGCCGCGACCAGCTAAATGTATGAGCTCTATTATAGAGAGTTATGGTCATCGCATATTACACCGACTCCACTCCAACCCAACTCAAAGAATGGCATTGAATTCTCAGCTTTATGTAGTGTTACTTAGGAGTTAATTTACTAACAAGCGAACAACTAGTTGACGAGTTGGCGACTCGTCATCCACGCGGTGTGAATTAGGCAAATTTTGCTCTTATGTCGTAATAATATAGCTTACATTTTCCATGCCATGCTGTGAGTTGGGTTGGCGTCAAGTCGGTGTAGCGATGACCATAACTCTCTAACATAAAATTTCTGAATGTCTGTCTGTAACGTGATTCATGCGTAGTAACGCGCTGAGGCGAGACGAGGTACTAGGGCGCCATTTTGAATAAATAAATAATGATAAAGTACACAAAATTCTAATTTATTTCTAATTCTAATTCTAGTCCTAGGTCATTATTCACTTGGTGTCTGTTTGGTTGCGCTCTATCTCTATACATTTCGTTGGTAGCAAAGACTGGTTCCGCCACCACCATTCTTTAACATAATATGAGTAACCTATTTGAATATGTGGACTTTCTTCGTTCCAATCCATATCCATACTAATATTATAAAGGTGTGTCTGGCTGTTGCCTCTTCACGCCCAAACCGCTGAACTGATTAAGTTGAAATTTTGTATAGAGATACTTGGAGACCCGTTAAACGACATAGGATACCTTTTATCCCGGAAAAATGTGCGGTTTCCGCGATATAAACGAATTTTGGCGCAACGGAGTTGCGGGTGTCATCTAGTTACCAATATTTAACGTCTTACCGGTATGAAAATATTATTGTGAAAAATTGAAATCACAAAGTGAAAATTGGAGCAAACGAAACGATTCCTGATTTATGAGTACGATTATTCATAAAACGTTGAAAATCTCAGTGTCTTCCTCAGTCCGGTTTTAATGAAATTGTCTTCGCCCTAATAAGTTTTATTCGTTTGTTTTTTTTTTTTTTGTTAAACATTATAGTTTTTACGTGGCTGTTCAAATATATGATTTAGTCTATCTGTGGTCAAATAATCATAAGCCAGAGAACTAAAGTATCTTCAATCCTAATTCCTATCAAAATCTGTTTACCGATTTTAAACGTAAAGCGGTGAAGGACAAACTTTCACAATTTAATATTATAAATATAAAAATTTGACTATTCTTATTTTAATTACTACATCCATACTAATATTATAAATGCAAAAGTGTGTCGTCGGTTTGTCTGCCTGTCTGTTTCCTCTTCACGCCCAAACCGCTGAACCGATTTTGCTGAAATTTGGTACGGAGATACTTTGAGTCCCGGGAAAGGACATAGGATACTTTTTATCCCGAAAAAATGTACGATCCCCGCGCGATAAACAAAATTTGGCGCAACAGTGTTCATAATTAAATTCGACTGCAAGTAAAGTAAGTAAATTGGGCATTGACCACATCTAAAATTTAAATTCAAAACATAAAATGTTGAAGGAAACGTGTCCAGTCGAATTTACTTTGAGCACACTCCATTACTTTAAAAACGGCAAGCGTACTTCATATTTAGTTACGAGTATATTTTATAAAATACAAAATTTTCCTTCAAAATAATGTTCCAAGATCTCCTTTTAATGTTTATGTTTCAAAGTAGCTTTATTTAAAATGTAATTTATATTAGCTGTTTTGTTGAAACGCTGCACTTTTAAACAAGTTTAACGTTATAAAAAATGTGATAATTTTTTTACGAACTAGTTTTACAGTTTTACTGTTTTGTTTTGGGCTATGTGCTATCAGAAAATAACGCCCGCAACTCCGTTGCGCCTAAACCTGTTTATCGCACGGGAACCTTACATTTCTCCGGGATAAAAAGTATCCTTTATCCTTTTTCGGGACTCAAAGTATCTCCATATCAAATTTCAGCAAAATCGGTTCAGCGGTTTGGGCGTGAAGAGGTAACAGACAGACAGACATACACACTTTCGCATTTATAATATTAATATGGAAGTATGGATGGCGGATGTATAAGGTACGTTCCAAAATACAACCCAGCATACTGGCTACTGCTTATGACGTCAGTCGAAGCCATACATGACGTTTTGAGCACTGGTCAGTAACATCAAAACATCAAAAGAGCGTCCGTGGCCTAATGGGTAGACCTATGGTTCGCACTCGTAGAGGGTGCAGGTTCGATCCTGGGTGGAGGCGTGTACCAATGAGACATTTTCTGATCTCAAATACATAAAACGGACACTCATACGGTGAAGGAAAACATCGTGAAGAAACCCGCACATAGTTGGTCCCAGGCGTATTGACTAGTTCTTTCCTCTGGACTAGGCCGACTATGTTGCGAGAATGCCGAATGTGCTTGGGCAACCATACGGACATTTAAAAATCTTGTACCAGGCACTACAGTATTTGAGGAGTGGTTACTTCGCTCTGAAAATACTGTATAAATCATCCACAACGGATGTAAAGGCCTAATTTCTTAGTAGGGTTACATTTGGATTCCAATGTAGGTTCGTCATCGACTTAGAATCAATTTCGGTTATGGCACATCTACTAACACTAAAATACTGGATGACGCGACGGTGACATTTTTCCGGGATGAAAAGTATCGTATGTCCTTTCCCCGGATTCACAGTATCACAATACCAAATTTCAGCGAAATCGGTGCAGCGGTATTGGTGTGAAGAGGTAACAGAGAGACAGACATACTTTCGCATTTATAATATTAGTACTTAAGGCGATGCCTTGATAATTTGGCTGTAGCGATATCGATTTTTCTCAGCAATGACTAAAGCTAAGAAATTAAAGTTCATTGTCAGTATTCATCATGTCTTTGTCTTTGATTACCCATAGCATAACACGATTGGTCAACTTTCATAACACAGAATAATCAATCAAAAATATCTTGCGGTAACGGTTAGTGCAATGAACCGACTCAATCCGTAACGAGCGGGCTGATTTCCAATAATTAATCACATTTGAATCACAAGATTCTCTGAAGGCTTTGACGGGAAACCTTCGGCAATTTAAAAGCCGCAATCGAATTAACCTAAACCTTTGTGAAATTATGAGGAATGCGATTTTACTTATACTTTGATGAACGGGGTCTTTAGGTCTTAATTCAGAAGAGGTTTATAAAATTTGGATTTTGAAATTCTGAATTCATTTGTTTCCATTTCGAGATTATGCATTTTTGTTTGTCCATCGCTTCTTCGTAGTTCTCGTTTGTTTGAGCTTTCAGACCCGCATAGTATGCTTCCGAATTATCTAGATCCTGCTTGTTTTCTTAAATGAATAAAACAAACATTTAAAAATACAGAAAATTTAAATGAAGAGCGGGCTGCCAAAATTTGCTATGTTTTCTAATAAGTATTACGATCCCGGAAGACGATTGACTTAAATGAAATTGAGATTTATTTAATCATTGTATATTTATCTGATGTTAACCTAACGAAAACACGATTCACTTATTTTGACTCGATAGTTATATTTTTCGAAATTATGAATATTTCTGGGCTTTTTAACAAATATCTGTTACACTTATTGAGTTACTGTCATTAAATAACTTGCGCTACTACAATCACACACTTTATAAAATAATGGCTAAAGGAAATATTAGTATTGTATTTAATTTTTAAGTAATCATCAAAAACATTTTTGGGACTTACGACGTTTACTTTCGTGCTATAATGCGGGAACCGTTGTTACGCGATATTGTTCACTATTAGCGGCAGCGCAAAGTACAATTTATGCGGGCACGATTCATGGAATCATTATATCACGATTGGAGGATAGCGGGGTGTGTAGGCGGGGCGTGCTTTGATATTTTTGGCAGCCCGGTCTTAACATTCTATGTTTCTCCATGTCCTGCCTGGCAGGTCGCTTGTAATAATCTAATATATAAAATTCTCGTGTCACAGTGTTTGTGCGCGAACCCCTCCAAAACGGCTCAACCGATTTTAATGAAATTTTGTATGTACTATCAGATAAGTTGATTCATAGGCAGGTGGCGGATCTACGTAAATTGGTCGCGTTTTGTCGAACCCAGTTAAGGCCATCCCCCGAGCAAACGACCTTGACTATACATTTGACGCGTTGCCGAGATCGCACAAAAATCCTATTTTTTTTACTTAACTTAGTTCAAAATTGATCTAAAAAAAAATTAAAACGGGGAACATGTAGTTAAGGAAATTATTTATCTATTGTCGTGTGTTTCAAATAAACTTAATTTGTAAATACTAGGGAGATTCTGAAAGTATGCTTCAATTTTAATAAACTGGTATTACTTTGGAAGCTAAAATCATGAGTATAATAAACAAAAATAGAAAATTTAAAACGGGAAAAGGAATGTTGATATACTGAAAATTATTGCTGAATTTTTATTTATAACTTTGTAGCTTTCAAATTATGAGTTTATAAGGCTCTAAATACGGTAAATTACGGAATCTCCGTAGGGGAAGGCCCTTAACAGTCAAGAGATCGCGAATTACATTGAATTGACATAATTGATCGACCAAATGAATTTGGTCTGTCAACTGCCTATATATCAATTCTTCGATGGTACATTTGTTAGGCCTGAGAATAGGTTTTTACTTTTTATCTACTTTTTATATTGATACAAGAAATAATTTATATGGCAAAACAACGTTTGCCGGGTCAGCTAGTAATATATCTATATCGCAGGTCTAATAAACCGGACCAACATAATGCCGACGCCGTCTCTCTGCGTGATCAACAATCGGCTGTTCTGGGTGCTGGGCTCGCTGGTCGCCTTCTACATCCCCATGCTGACGATGGTGGTGTCCTTCGCGCTGACCGTCCAGCTGCTGAAGAGGCAGGCGCGGCTGGCGGCGACGCCTGTGCCTGGGGGGACGCAGAGAAGGTATGTGGAACATTTCCGAAGTGAGGGCTTACTGCGAATTCGCATCGCATCGCAAATTTCTGCGACAAAATTCATAATATGACATTATGATGCGATGCGAATTCGCAGTTTTGTGTGGGAGCCCTAATATGTATGTGTTTGAGAATTTAAGTGCGAATAAATATGACCTAATTCCTGACGCCTAAAGCGTGTCCCAGACAGACGCGGCCTGCGGTGGCGGTAGCGGTGGCGGTCAGTTGGATGACTTGAGAGTTCTAGGAACGACACAGATACACGCGGCCACGCGGCCAAGCCATTCAACTGACCGCCACCGCCACCGCCACCGCAGGCCGCGTCTGTCTGGGAGACGCTTAATGACTAAATATATAGTTTATTCTCACTACGCGGCAAGAATCGAATCCCGTGTAGGTCGGCAAAAACGTCTGGCCCTATATCCAAGACCTTTTCTTTATCGCTTCTTTATAGACTCGCCAAACAAAATGCATGGAATTGACACAAGTGTTCGTCAATAATTATAACTTTGATGTTCGACTCGTCTAATGTCAATTCCCCATACATTTTGATCGGCGATTCTATAAAAATGCGATAAAGAAAAAGTCTTGCCTACAGGCTCTGTTTATTCAGAGACGCCATGCGGCAAAGCATTTTTACAAGGAATTAATTTACAACTTTAGGTATAGCAATGATTTATTTGGAGTCGTTTTGCTTCAATAGGATAGTATTTAGCGACTTAGCGAGATATTAAATCTTTGGTTATAATTTGACATTAAAATGCGGGCTTAATTTTGGTGATTGTCTTATTATTTATATTTATATTTAAAAAAAAATACTATACTGGGTGTTAGGGTTAACCCCACAGACATAGATCAAGATAGATACCGCATGTGTATGTTATGTACTTCGCGTGCCATATGAATATCGCGTTCCCGAACGACGAGCAATGCTCGTCTTTCGAAAGTCTGTTCTTTAGTCTGCTATCGGAATCGGACGTCACTTGGAATTTTAAAAATGCCTAAATGCCTAAAAGTGCTGTATTGAGCTATAGAAATTCAAATAGAAACGTTGGCCTAGATAATGGACACGTTTCTTATCATCGGTAAGTCATAGTAGGTAGGAAAAAAGTGGCACGCTCGTTTTCATACAAATGGAGCGACATGCGGTATCTATCTCGATCTATGTCTGTGGTTAACCCTAACAACCTATATCTGGTGGTAAGTTAACTAATTATGTTTAACTTACCACCAGATATACAGCCTTTTATAATAATAAATGAAAATCTCTTTTACTACTCAAGCTGATGCTGTTTTGTTTTCAATATTTCGAGTTTTATTTGCTGTTGCTACTACGTGGTGCCCTTCCAAAAAGGTTTGAGTCTTTTTGTATAGAAAACAAAGTTTATTTTAGAATAGGTATGTTAGAATTGTAGCTCTGCATCAAATTGGATGTGAGCTGACCCTGACTGCCGTACTCAGAGACATTTAATGATGATTAACCTCAGATGATGTATGAGGCTTATGTCAAAATTTTGAATTATAGTAGTTAAAATTTAAATAATATTAATGTTCGTCTCTGAGTACGGCAGTAAGTATAATCCGCGCGCGATCAGAATGGGATGGAACCTTGTCGAAGTCAGTCGCAAATGACAGTTTGCTTATGAAGTAGCGTTCTAAGCAAAAATGTTATGAATATTAATTTTAAATATTTACATAATAATAATAAAATAGGTACATAATCGGCCGATTCTGTAGATATTCAACTAACTATTTTTAGAATTAATGTTTGTCTGCAGCTCGCTCTGTTTATTTCTACGGGTTATTAAAAGACACAAAATGTTTCATGGTTGTAATCCTTTTAAAAATGATAATAATTATTTAGTTAAATTATTTTTCAGTTATTCCAATTCACGTCATTTTTTTTTTAAGTTTGCCGACGCTACGGCCGTCCAGCGGTCCGCGCGCGTCTCAGTTCCAAAAGGTCGCATCCCATTCTGATAGCGCGCGGATAATATTGCTGTCACTGTTTGATCTTAGTGCGTGTGTCGTAAAGATAGTGAATCCAAGTCTGAAACACTAAAAGTGAGCAAAAATATCTGAGTTATTTGTGCATTCAGATTTCAGACTTGCAAAAAATATCAAGTAACAAAAAATATACCATCCTCATCACCTTGATGAGTGGTAGTCTTCCACCGTGCATTTTTCGCGTAACTTTCTACCACGCACAGTAAAACTCTGGAACGAACTCGCCAGCAGTATTTCCGCACCAATACTACCTGAAAACCTTCAAGAAAAGAGCGTATTCCCTCTTGCAACTCTCGCAATGCACCTGCAATTCTTCTGATGTTGCGAGTGTCCATGGGCGACAGTAGTTGCTTTCCATCAGGTGACCCGTTTGCTCGTTTGCCTCCTGATTTTATTAAAAAAGTAAGCACTTAATTTGCTTGGTTTTAGATAATGATGTCAACTCGTATTTCGGGCATTTGTTTGTTTGTATCGATGGCAGAATTTGTTGGTAAAGGACGTACAAACATGGAACAGGGTTCGTCAGTATAATGACGCAACTGCAATTTTTTTGCTTTTTTATAAAAAGTTTTTATATTCTATTTATAAAAGTGTTTATTAAAAGCGGGCTATCAAATTTTATTGTGTTTTCTAATAAGTATTACGATCCCGGAAGACGATTGACTGAAATGAAATTGAGATTTATTTAATCATTGTATATTTATCTGATATTTGGCTAACCAAAAACACGATTCACTTATTTTGACTCGATAGTTTTATTTTTTGAAATTATGAATCGTTCTGGGCTTTTCAACAAATACCTGTTACACTTATTGAGTTACTATCATTAAATAACTTGCACTACTACAATCACACACTTTATAAAATAATAGTTAAAGGAAATATTAGTATTATATTTAATTTTTATGTAATCATCAAAAACATTTTTAGGACTTACGACCTTTACTTTCGTGCTATAATGCGGGAACCGTTGTTACGCGATATTGTTCACTATTAGCTGCAGCGTAAAGCACATTGCCCGGGAGCACGATTCATGGAATCATCGTATCACGATTGGAGGATAGCGGTGTGTGTAGGCGGGGCTAGCGTTTTGACAGTAGGCTCTTAAATAGGGAATATTACGCAAAGGTTAGAGCAGTGGCGCTACTATAGGTCTACCAGAATCTAATGGCAAAAAGTGAGAAAAGAAATTGACTTTAGCAATACCGGGGTAATTGGAATAAAACATTTTGATCCTTTTTTTCCGTAAAGCGGCTGATTCTGTATGTTAAACATGCAAATATAAAAATTTATCCAATGATCAAGGAGATTTTTTGAAAATCTGCCATCAAAATTTTCATCAGATCCTGGTAGACCTATAGCACATCAGATTATTTACTAATAATCCAATCAAAATCTGACAAGTTGCACCCGTCATATCAGAAATTTGACAGAAATGTTGTCAAACGTCGAACAAAATCTTTTGTTTATTATTTGTGCTGGTGCTGCCGAATAGCATGCAAACATTGCAATAGCAATACGTAGTAACTATTTAGTAATCTGTGGCAATAGTATAATCCTATTCAATAAATTATTAGAAAATAATAAGGGCCTGTTTCACCACTTCCTGATAAAGTGGCGAATAGGCTATTCACAACTTTTTTGACACATTATCCATACTTCAACTGTCATGTTAAGTGGTGGATAGCCTATTTGGCACTTATCAGGAAGTGGTGAAACAGGCCCTTAATGCATGAATTTATTCAAAACTCAATCTATCTTGATAGTGATGCTTTTAAAGTTATAAGTTCTTAACCCATAACAGTCACAAGCTTATATCAGCGTCGATTTTAATGCCCCGATCGTAATAAATATGTCACGATGGTGAAAACAATAATTTTGGTATCATAAGCTTGTTTGTCAGACTTTTTATGACTCTTATTATTCCCAAATTTGCTTTATTCTTAAATTACATTAAT
This sequence comes from Cyaniris semiargus, assembly GCA_905187585.1. Lineage (NCBI taxonomy): Eukaryota > Metazoa > Arthropoda > Insecta > Lepidoptera > Lycaenidae > Cyaniris > Cyaniris semiargus. Next base: position 4,200,252 of record LR994554.1, on the reverse strand, counting down.
TAAATGATTTAGGGCCTGTTTCACCACTTTCTGATAAAGTACCGGATAGGCTATCCACAACTTATTTGACAGATTCTTCATACTCTATCTATCAAGTTAAGTGGTGGATAGCCTATCCGGAAGTGGTGAAACAGCCCCTTAATGTTTTTATTCTAATTGTGTATTTGCTGTGATAATTTTTGATTATAGTATACTTAGTTGAACAAAGTAACAAATAAATGTTTGATATTAATGTTACCAATATTAGGTTAACAAGTTTTTTACTACCTGGTTATTACTTTACAACATTATAGTCGTTTCGACTCTGGATTAACGTAACTTTATGTTAAGGCCCTTCCCCTACAGAGATTCCGTAATTTACCGTATTTAGAGCCTTATAAACTCATAATTTGAAAGTTACAAAGTTATAATAAAAATACAGCAATAATCTTCACTATATCAACATTCCTTTACCCGTTTTAAATTTTCTATTTTTGTTAATTATACTCATGATATTTGCTTCCAAAGTAATACCAATTTATTAAAATAGAAGCATACTTTCAGCTTCTCCCTAGTATTTACAAATCACGTTTATTTGAAACACACGACAATAGATAGACAATTTCATTAACTACATAATATTCCCCGTTTTAATTTTTTTTAGATCAATTTTGAACTAAGATAAGTAAAAAAATAGGATTTTTGTGCGATTTCGGCAACGCGTCAAATGTATGGTCAAGGTCGTTTGCTCGGGAGATGGCCTTAATCCAGCGTCGAAACGATTACCATGAAACATTTATGAAAATCCGTACAGTTGTTTTTGCACGAAGAAATAATCTTCGGGCATAAGCATATTATTACAAGCACACTCAAAATCTTTCGTCCTAATAATATTATGTTACTTTTTTATTTTTGTATGGGCAAATTCATGACGCTTGCCCATACAAATCACAAAAAAACTCTTTAAGCGCTATTACTTTAAGGGACACATACAGATGCCAAAGTATCATCATTCATCACTTTATTTTGTTATACCTTGTATAAATACCTTTCACAAAACAATTATCTCGATATGCACATAGTTACGTCGTCGTCTCCCGGGAGCGTAGTTTCGTTTACTCAGATGAGGTTTCGGGCTCCAATCGCTTAGAACAACTTTAATGAGCCCCGTCTAAGCCTTGTGTGCTGAAGAGATATTTGTCTTTCCCTTTGATGAAGAAAAAACTCGATATGACGAATGTAAGAGAGTTTTCTTAATGATATCGCTTGGAAAAGAGAGTCGAATATTTTTCGTTTTTTCTGAGCAAGAGGTATAATTTTATGAAACCTTTAATTTAAATATTTACTATCTGGTATGGTATGGTTAAATATTTTTTATTTATTTATTTAAGTTGACACATTTTCATGTCCATGGTATATTGATGGTCCCCTGTATCCACGCATCATTAATATCTAATATAAGTCCGGTATTTTCAGAGCCTATTCGGTGCAAATAAAAGCAACAAATACAACGAAAAAAAAAATGAAATAAATCTTTTTAATTTCTGTAAAATACTAAGTCTAGATTTATATTCATTTGCGTCCGCCCGAACGTGCGTTTTGGCGGCTACAGCCTACATCGCGAGATTACAAGCAAATGTCAGCGCGACCGCGCCGCTATTTAAATAAATCGTTACACATAATAATATTTGCTTGTGATCTCGCGGTGTAGCGACCAAAACGCGCGTTCGTGTCGCCGCATATTATAATTCCAGCATAACATTTGTACATTTTACTATAATTATATGCAATTTTAAAACTGCTATTATATATTATATCATGGAACACCTAACAAGATAGTAAATTCGATTGAAACGCGGTTTCCATTTCATTACACGAAGGCCAGGTCTAACGCTATTTGGAGAGGGTCCAACCGGCGCGGGGGACTAAGTGATTTTTACTAGATCCTTCTGGAGTTATTTGAAACGCAATACTTAGATGTTATTATGTCTGTTATAACCCTTATATTTTAGCATGGGATTAAATTGGCGTGATGTATGTTTGTTCTAACTACGTTGCACAGCGATTCCTTTTTAAAGGAAAACCGCGCGTTTTGTGTTACCGAAAGATCAAACTACCATATTTTATACTAAAAAACTTGTTAGTAAAAGAAAAAAAACAAAATGTAGTTTATTTTTTTGTTCAACTATCATACTATTTGCCTGTTGCTGCTTCGATTTTAGACCATAAAAGGTCATTTTACCCGCCATTCATAACCTTAATGCTCGCGTGTTTATAAGGGTCAGTTCTCATTAATTTTTACTACTTTGAAAATATATAATACCGACATAGCACAGAATATAATAACAGAGGACGCCTCGTAATATTACTTCAAGGTATTTCGGACCGGCTTGATTAAACATGTACTGACAACGACCGACCGTAATCTAAAGCCAAATTTGTGATACATTTTAACGGCATTCTGATCACATCAAGGAATTAATTCCCAAAATAGATAATGCCAACTACAATATTTTATTAAAGCGCTTGAATGTAGTAAGTGTATGTATATTTTATTTTCCTTACCCAAGGGATCCTAAAAAGCATGACGCGGGCGTGATGGTGAGGGTAGGTGCACAACAAGAAAATATTATTTTAAACAAAAAAAAAAAAAACTTTTTTGCAATTTTCCCAACTAAATCATCCATTTCGTTTTTCTATACCCAATGTCACTCTCACAGTAAAAACGAATCTAACGACACTCTCCAAGCTAAAATCCATCAAGCTGTTTATACTGCAGGGCCTTTTTTTTTTTTTTTAACGGGCAAAAGGCCCACCACACATTCCCACCACTGCAACTCCTGTGTCGCCAGGATCAACAGTGGTAACCAACCACGAAAACCCTTTGATATGATCTCAGGGATGCCCGAGGGACAAGCTAAATCTGTCTTGGGACCCGCAACGAAATTAATCAGAAGAAATGTAGGAGGAGTAGGAGATATCCAATTTCCCTCCCCAAGCAAAGCGGGAGACAGCCAAAATTGTAATGACATTGATATCCGAACAAAAGGGGGGAAGCACCACGGGAAAAAAAAATATGCTTAATATAATATGCCTACTTCATAAAAAAAAAAAAGACATTTATTTATAATGGCAAACTTGTGTTCGATTGTTTCCAATAGAATTTATGACAAAAACGTTTGAAAGCACGGAAATTCTTTGCGCTGCCTACGAGGTCATCGTAATATACGACTCCAGAGACACATTGGAGGCTGTTTAATAAATCGGTTCTTTCCTCATGCCAGAGACCGCACTCCCAGAGTATGTGATGAGCAGTTTGTTCTTGCGGGCTGTCTTCGGTCGAGCACTCGCAAAGAGGAGATGGAACTAACTTGAATCTATGAAGTTTAGCTTTAAAATTGCCGTGACCAGTTAGGAATTGTGCAACGCAATGATCTATTTCTATCCAATGCATGGCGAGTCGTTCGCGAACTGAAGGAAAGAAATTGTACAGGTGCCGACCTTTAATAGAGTTATCCCACCGATCCTGCCACTCGGATAAAAGATTTTGTAGTGTAATGTCTAGTGGTTCAAACAATCTATTCACCTTATTTCTGTCTCTCATGCTTAAGAAATCTGGGGTCGTAATTTTTTTATTTTTGTAATATAAAGCAGCTCGGCGCTGTATTTCCAAGTCAACAGGCAAAACACCCGACAGGACAGGAAGTGCTTCAGTACTGACCGTTCTATATGCCTTACATAGGAATATTAATGCGAGACGTTGGCTTTGTAAAAGTTTACGCCGGGCTGCGCCAATCGTAGCCCTATCTGCCCAGACCGGCGAGCCGTAGCATATTCTGCCTAAGTACGTGGCTGTATATATAGTTTTTAACGTTTTGAACGAGAGACCCCATGTAGATGTCGATATTTTAGTAAAACTATAGAAATTTATTTTTGCTTTCTCACCCGTTTGTATGATATGTTCTAAGAATGTGAATTTATTTTCCAAAATCAGTCCAAGATAACAGAGTGACTGTTTACGTTTGACACTTGTTTCGTTAAGTTTAATGCGAGGAGTTGATATAAGAGAGCCTTTTAAAAGAATTTGATAAGTTTTGTGTGCCGCAAATTCCAGACGATTTCTGTGACCCCAACTTGCAATTACGCTTAGGCACTTGTTAGCTTTGATCTCTATCTCAGTTCGCGTATTTCCTTCAACAATGAGGAACCCGTCGTCAGCATAGCCTACCAGATAACAGAGAGGCGGTAAAGGAATACACAGCAAATCGTCAAAACTTATATTCCACAGGTATGACGATAGCACCGACCCCTGTGGGCAGCCGCGGGTTAGATCTTTGATATAGATGTAGTGACCGAGTCGTAGTTTAATAACGCCGTAACGGAAATACGATTGTAGTAAATAATAAATATTTCGGTAGCATCCTCTGTTCCGTAGCTTTAGAAGTAGCATCGGCCACCAGGTATTGTCAAAAGCCCCTGCGATATCCAAAGATATACCTACCACGTAATTACATTCAGATGAGTTCACTATTTTTCTGACTTCGATTGCCGCATCGATTGTCGATTTTCCGGCGGTAAATCCAAATTGCTGTTTATTAAACTTCAGCCCGCCAGGTAGAAGGCGGGGCACAACCAGACGTTCTAATAATTTACCTAAACATGGTAGAAGTGTTATAGGCCGGTAAGATTTCGGGTCGTCAGGTGGCTTATCACCGGCTTTAGGAATTAATTTAATTGTGCCGATTCGCCAAATTTTTGGGAACGTGCCTTCTGCAATACATTTATTCAAAACTTCTAAGATCGCTGGTCCAGCCGTTAGACAAGCCTGCTTAATCATAATGTTAGAAATTTTGTCCTCGCCGCTCGTACTGCAGGGCCTGTCAAACAATAAATAATTATTATCTATGCAGCCTTAACAGCCAAAAAACATTGCCCTCCTTTTCGGGTAGTCGGACAGATAAATTTTCCATGACGTGATATGTGAACGACCCAAAGGACCAGCTACATAATACAAGTCAATCAACGCCCACAAACTTCGAAGGTCGATGAAGTGCGTAATCCTCACCCATTTACATATTGATCATATCACGCATTATCCGGATGAATCCGGTTCAAACTGCCGCGAACTGGTTCGAACTGGATCAAACTGGTTACCGCAAGTAATGTAAGAAAATTTACATTGATATTCGGCGCCTTCGAATTGGGATTTTCTGTCTGTGTTTAATCATTGATTTCATTTATTAAGTAAGGTTATTTTGTAACATAGTGTGTGCGTGATAATGTAAATTTGATCACAGTCAAATTTATTAATACAGCATATTATCTAAGACTGCTCTTAGCGTATTTTTCACAGAACTCTACTACTATTTTTCTGAGAGTATGAGTTTGTTTCTTCCATACATGAAAATCTACTTATCCCATTGAAAAATATCTATTGTGATGAAAATATCAAGTTTACATCCTAGTGAGCCATTAACCTAGTTGTCTACCCTCTTCATCTTGACTCGCCCAAAACTATTTCAAGATCGCTCCCAAACTTTTTCCAAGACGTTAAAATGCATTTTCTTGTACATTGACTTTTTCGGATGAAAGCCTTCGGACCTTTTCATAACACTGTCCCAGAATCAATTACTTGTGTTTGATTTAAAATATCTTCAAAGGGTCTCTCATAAGGTGCTCACGGTCTGTTGAGCTAGAAACTTCAATATTATAATATCTTTGTATGTACGAATCGATTTGCGTAAAGTATTTTATGTTAACTAGTATAGAAAATGTTGACTGAATGGTACGGCTAAGAATAATTTCGCTGACAGTATTTAAAAACGTTTTCCATAAATTATAATAGTTCATAAAATTTAACTGGCTCTCTCTATTTCCATACAAAATATCGCCATCTCATTCACTCATATGGAAATATATGAAAATCATGTCCTACGAGATTCGGTGACGTCATCCACGGCCAACTCGATTCTAAAATGAAACAAAAGAACTCGCACCAAGACGATTCATAGGAAAATTATTCGACATCAACACGTTTTCATAAATTGTAATTCGAAGAACAAACGTAAAATTGCTGTAACCTGTAGCATCAAACGTAAAATTGCTGTAATCGGTGGTAGGCAACATGTAGTCCGACATTCTGAAAGTATTTGATTCAAATTTATTCAAAAATAAAACGATAAAAATCCATTCGAAGCAAACACTAACAAGCCTAATTTTTTTTTCTTCCTAACATTTTAGAAATATGTGTGAGAGACTTACAAAACTTCGATAGCGCGATGCAGGACTGTGGCGCTATTTGTACCGCCATACATTAATTGCTAATGTTTAACATTGAAATATAATGTTATTGTATATGTTACCGTTAATGTGCGTAAAACAGTTAGACTGCAGATTAACAAGGTATTCTGCAGATTATCTGGGTGAGTCAGTTAAAGTGCAAAAAGTTTATTCTATTGTCATTAAATTACATAAAACAGGTTCTTGTTTGAATAAAACATTATTTAGATGTAGAGAATTATTTAATATAATTTTTTGGACATAAACAAAGGAATAAATTAATAAATTTTAAGTAAAATGTTACTTCACTAATAAAATATAACAGATCGTATCAACTAGAAAAAACCCAATCAAATAGGTTGACAAGCTTAAGTCAAAGTTTTTAGGACTCTCACGAAGGAAGAGAATGCAAACTAACTAGGTAAAGTGCAAATATAAGCTCTTTTTATATAAACATTTCACACTTAAACGGATGGTATCAGGGAATCTGTATTCTGAATTCTAACGGTAACATATACATTAACATTATAGTACAGTAAATAATCCCATAGTTTATGGGTGTATTAATATTTTATGTGTGTGTTCGTATTGATGGCGCCGAGTGAAGCACCAAAACCGGCACAATATCGATGGGCCATAAATGGCACAATCGTAAATTAGTTGACACATTGTATAGTCAAAATAATTCAATTTGGCACCAGCGGTCATTGACCGTTTTAGTCTAGGAGCTAAGTGAAAAATGCTCGCACTGTATTCTGTTAACCGAGGAGAGAAATTGAAATCTTATAAAGACACACACTATTATAGATTCATCGGAAAACCTCTTGGTAACTCTTAGAATGATAATTTTCAACTATTTATGAGTTCGAAGTGATATACTTCATAAGTATATCAGGGGTCACCAATTAGTTTCGCTCGGGGTCTATTTTAAGAAATAAAATGACCTTCGCGGTCCACGAATAAAAAAAAATGTAATTATACGGAAATTACAAAGGTTTATATTTACACAGATCAATGAGAAAAGTGACAATTTTTGTTGCTTGTTTGGAGTGAAATTGGTGCAAGCTATTGACATTAAATCCTGGAGATCAGTAAGTCGAGACCTAAATTTATATCTAACGAAGTTCATCTTCGATAATGCTTGGTCCGCACACAATGGGTCGGCGGTCCGAACGCGGACCGCGGTCCGCCATTTGGTGACCCCTGGTCTATATCGAATATACAAAATGCGTTATCACCCTAAGAGTAGAAATATTGTCACTTCATTGTCAATCGCGGTTTGTATAGAAAACGATGAAATATGACAAGTTTTTTGACAGGGGGTTAATGACCGCTACGGACAGAATTCAGCAATTTGAGAATAGACGATAAAATCTTGCGTGTACAGCCAGTCAAAAATGATTGTATCAAATGTGTTTTTTTGAACTGTACTTCTTAGGCTCGATTTATATGCTTCCGCGCAATCGAGCGCAATCACAATACACGTGCCGGCGCAGGGTGAAGCGTGATGGCAATAGTTTCTTCGTTTAAATTCTACTGCACCCGCGTTCGCTCTTAAGTAAATCGTTACATGCAATTGCTTGTGATCTCTTGGTGTAGCGGCCACAGAAATAAATCAAGATAGAACGGTGACGCGCGTGCGTTGCTAAGGAATCGCTCGTATCAATTTTTGCTTTGCTTTTAGTTAGAACAAATAACTTACCCGTGGAAAGAAATACCTCCTTTTGACCGATTCACTTTCGTACTTCTATTTTTACAATTAGACACTGCACAATGAGGCATTTTTGCACAACCGCTCCGGTGTAATCAAGTCGAGACGTGCGTGATGACTGAATGAACGTTCAACGAATCTTGTACACTTGTGCAAGATTAAAACACGCGTACTCCACCCGCTTAGCCGTTCTATCTTGATTTATTTCTGAGGTAGCGGCCAAACCGCTCGATCGCGCGGACGCATATTATACGAGCCTTTGCGGTACTTTTTTCGTGAGTGGCAAAAAAGCTAAACTTGCTTTGACGCGTGACCCGATCGAATTTTCCTAATATGGAGGGTTGACTGCTGGTGTTGGAAATGAATTCCCCCCTCCTTCCACCGCATGGCGAAAATGTATGCTTGCACCAGCTGCTTATTTTCTACTTCCACCGGCACTCCCAGAGTGTTATGATGTGCCGTGCCAAAATAATTATTTAAAATTCGGCAAGCATAATAATATCAATGAAATAGCTGTGTTCGTTACCGTATTAATGCGGTCAAAACTATAAAAAATTTTAGAACAGTAATGTATTTTTTAAACATAATAAACAAATATGATTTGCCGGTTTTTTGCTGACTGTATAGCAGCATAACATTTTTATAGTTAATAGTTAACGAAGTTTCATTACTTTTGTTTCTTTATTGGGAAAATTATAATATACGTATTAGAAGATATAAAACAAACGTACCTATAATAATAATATCTAGACTCGCGGTAGCGTGTCAAGCCAAGTTCAAGTATACCAGAACTGGCGAGCAGCACCGTGTGTAATATTACACGAACCATTTGCAGCAACTTTTGACCCCCTCATAATTCAAAAACTATTAAACTTAAACATGTTAAATTTGGCTCCTATATTGAAACCTGCGAGATAAATATATGATCTAAATTTCATAAACACAGCTCAAACGGTTATAAGGATATTAACGTCCGAAAATCTACATTTTTATCACGGACTGACTGACCTATAGATCAAAATTCTAACCCACTTCCAGATGACCTAGAAGGATGAAATTTGGAATTCAGCTCGGTAATTGTGTGTAAGCGTAGGGAAAAATCAAATAACAAAGAAAATCGGTCAAGTGCGAGTCGGACTCGCGCACGAAAGGTTCCGTACCGTTATAGACGAAAAATAGGCCGAAAATTGTGTTTTTGTATGGGAGCCGAAATTATTATTTTATTTAAATATTATTATTAATTATTAAAGTACAAATATAAATAAGGATTTTGTGAATATTTAAAGTGCGTAACTGTTATCATTTTTGATATAGAGCAAAAAAGGGCAAAAAAATCACGTTTGTTGTATGGGAGCCCCCCTTAAATATTAATTTTATTTTGTTTTTAGTATTTTTTTATAGTGGCAACAGATATACATAATCTGTGAAAATTTAAAATCTCTATCTATTACCGTTCTTGAGTTACAGCCTGGAGACAGACAGACAGACAGACAGACAGACAGACGGAAAGACGGACAGACGGACAGACATCGAAGTCTTAGTAATAGGGTCCCGTTTTTACCCTTTGGGTACGGAACCCTAAAAAATGAACGCCTTCCTAATCGATTGAGAGTCCATAACAGTATGGGTATTCAAGCAACGTTGCAAACGACCGCAACCGACAAAAATTCCTACAAGATGCCACTTTATGAGCTACAGTTTTCATTTTCTACCGTCATTAGTCTAGCGACCCATGCCGCCGCTGCTTTGTAGTGGCGTAGAGCAAAATGAAACCTATAGCCATATATTAATACGCGAGCGAAAAACTTTGGATCCCTTTTGACCAAAAATGCGAAAACGTAGGTGATTGAAATTTTGCACAGTTATAGTTTATATGGTGAAGGAGTGCATCGAGCTAATATTATTTTGAAATTATACTTTTATCATACACTAGCTGTGCCCCACGGTTTAAGTGATATATAATAAAAGACTATGAAAAGTACCAATAAAAGGATCAAAACGGGACGATACATGGTTTTATAATGGTTTATGGTAGTGATGATGATGATGATGAATGTAATTTGCATAGTAGCATATGCTTTCCGTTCTTAAAACAACGTCGAAACTCCCAAACTTGTATCTATAAAGAGTCAGGAGTTCTCTCAGCATCTTTCGAACCATGGTATACCTTGGTGCAAAATCTTGGTTGTTAGTTGTTGGTAGCATATGCTTAGAATACTGCTCACGAAACCGAAGTCACCACATGTTTTCATATAAATTTTGAGGAGTTCCCTCGATTTTTTATGGATCCCTTCATCAGGTCACCATTTTTATGAATATGGTACCAAATTGGGATGATAACCTATACACCAAATGAAAAATTTTGAAAATCGGTTCACAAACGGCGGAGTAATCGTTGAACATAAAAAAACGAAAATAACACCTCCTCCATTTTGAAAGTCGGTTAAAATTGTAGCCTATGTGTTATTCTGATGTATAAGCTATATTATTGTAAAGTTTCATTAAAATCCGTTTAGTAGTTTTTGCGTGAAAGAGTAACAAACATCCATACATACATACATACATACATACATACATACATACATACATACATACATACATCCAAACTTTCGCCTTTATAATATTAGTAGGATTTTTTTAACAAATAAAACATTACACACACTACAACACACACACTAGAAGATTTTGATTGACAAGCCTATACACACGAATTGTACTCTTTTATTATTGGTTGAAGTCTGTTGTCAAATTGAAAAAAGATTTTTTTTATTGAATCTTAAATACTGTTAGACAATTATTACACGGCCAGTCTGTCATCATTTGACTTAATTAATCTGAGACAGTCGCAGGAATTATGTCTAAAAAATAATAAAGTCAATATTTTGACAATAGAATATCAATAGAAAAGCGTTGAAATTTGAAACTTATAATTTTTTTTTTATTTGAGGTCGAATTTCGACCATTGGGCGATCTCTAGTAAGCCATAAAGAGGCATTTTTGTTGAATGTTTGTTGGTCGGCGTCGCTTGCGGCAAGGATCGAAAAGCCACCTTTGTAAAACTCAATGAAAAAGGAAACATAAGCTCAACTCAATTGTGATTTGTGCACCATAATAAATCTCCAACTGAAGTATAAAGTCACTGCTCTGGGGAAATTCTAAGATACATCCTTCTTCCTTACAAATAGTTTTTTCATTTTGGTTTATTTTATTGACGGCTCAAAATACAGAAAAGGTGAGGTGTAAAAAGTCAACTGAATATATTTTGTATATAATATGTATCTATTACATAATTATAACATACGTTAAGGCAAAAAAGGTTAAAATGATTTATATACTCCAAAAAATTGTAGGTGAGCTTACGTTTATTTTTTTCCCTTGGAATACGACCATTATTTTTCTGCCTAAACATCTTTGTGCTAGAAGTAGATCGTAATTTCATAATCTAAGGTCGAGTATACACTCAATTTTAAATAAATATTTTGTACCATCGAGGAAATTGATTCATAAGCAGTTGACAGACCAACGTCATTCGGTCGGATCATGTCAATTCAATGTTAATTGTGATCTGTCGTCTGAGTTTGACACAACGCGATCAAACTACGTAGGTCCCCTATCTGCCTAGGAATCAACTTCTCTGATAGTACATTATTTTTACTTGCCACGTCCATTCGTATAGCAGTGTAACAGTGCTACGGCACGTAGCATTGACGTAGTCGATCGTAGGCTCTACGTAGACGGGCTTCGTAGAATCAGCGTGTCAGTTAAGGGCCTTCCCCTACGGAGATTCCATAATTTACCGTATTTAGAGCCTTATAAACTCATAATTTGAAAGCCACAAAGTTATAATAAAAATACAGCAATAATCTTCAGTATATGAACATTCCAGTTCCCGTTTTAAATTTTCTATTTTTGTTTATTATACTCATGATATTAGCTTCCAAAGTAATACCAATTTATTAAAATTGAAGCATACTTTCAGCATCTCCCTAGTATTTACAAATTTCGTTTATTTGAAACACACGACAATAGATAGACAATTTCATTAACTACATATTCCCCGTTTTAATTTTTTTTAGATCAATTTTGAACTAAGATAAGAAAAAAAAAATAGGATTTTTGTGCGATCTCGGCAACGCGTCAAATGTATGGTCAAGGTTGTTTAAGGGCTGACCCACACGCACCACAACCACACTACACCGTCGCGACAAAATGTGGTCATCTGTATCACACAAGCGGTTGATAACGACTGCAAAATGTGGTACGTGTGAATAGTCCTATTGATTTTCTATACAAAGTATACGCCCGATCACGTGGTGTGGTCGACGGTCGTGGTGTTGTTGTGGTACGTATGGAACAGCCCTTATGCTACGTTTTTCAGGGAAATTTAATGATTACTTAGCTTTAATTAAATTAAGATTCTGACGTAACATTTTCTGTCAAACTCTTCATGAAAGTTATAATAATTTAATGGCCCTTCCACACGACGTTTTTTTACGCTCGTTTGTATCGATACAAACGCAAGTTGAACGCTCAGCAAACGCAAGGAATCCGACACGTTTTAAACTTTATATCTGAAAAAACGCGATGAAAACGCGAAGAAGCCGAGCGCATCAAAACACGCGTCGTCAGTGCGCAAAAAATACGTCGTGTGGAAGGGTCCTAAGTTTAAGCGTACGTTAAAGAAAATAGCGTACTTTAAACAAATAGTTATTTACTATTTTTATTTGCTTCCACGCATACCTTTCATAGGTTCGGGACCTGAAGGCCTTCTAAAAGCAGTTCAGCTTTTAAGGAATATTTTCATATATTTATGTTTTTATTGTTTCACGATTAATATTGCCTAGGACGTATAGCAGCACTTAAAACATCAAAGTTACACCCTCTTGCACAAATATAAGTTGTAATAAAAATAAAACCTACGACGATAAAAGCTATCTACTCTGATAAAAGCAAGCGCATAATTATAATGAAGTTATGATCAGTCGGTGTAATATATTTGAATTTGTCTGACAACGTATTGGCACACCCCTCTACACTCACTGAATTATATAAATCTTTAACAAAGATGCCACCACGGATGCTAGAATTATAGATATGGCAATTTATTTTATACTGGATGACTCCGTTGCTACAGAATTCGTTTATCGCCCAGGAACCGTAGACAACAAAAAGTATCGCACGTCCTTTCCCGGGACTCGAAGTTTATCCATAGCAAATATCAACAAAATCGGTTTAGCGGTTCATAGTTAACAGTCACACAGACATATACACAAAACTTTAATTTACTAACGTAGTTTTGAAAAGTGTTTAACGATTACTGTATAATAATTTTATAATTTGTATAACACGTGATTCTCACCTTGTATAATTTTTTGTAAGAAATAAGTTCTTAATCCAATAATTTATAAACACTTCAACTAAATATTATTTAATGGTCGCTTCTATTTCTTTCTTCTATATTTATTTGCAAATGTAGGTTCAGCCTTGAAAAGCATCCAAAATACTGGCTTGGTACCTGGCAACAATATATTTTAGAAATATATTGTTGGGGTAAATTTCACTTTTATTTGGCAACACTTGTTATGCGGTAAGCGTTCGGTTTTCAAGATAAACTTTCCCAGATAAAATTTGTCGGAGATAGAAATTTTAACAAATTGTTTTTGAGAAGAGACCTTGAGAAGAAAATAGCAACACTTATTTGTTAAAAAAATCGATCAAAACATCGTTCATAAAAAATTATAGCCTATGTCACCCACGGCTTATTTATCTATCTTTTATAACATCCTTTGTCAAAATAGGGCCATGAGTTTAACTGCTACGATAGTACATGTATAGACTGAACAACTGACAAAATCATCACCCTTCTTTTTGGCTTCGATACAATCGGTTAATTCATCTATTTTCTTTTAAGTTGCATGCAGTTCTACAAAACTGTTTTACCACGTGACCAAAATTAGAATTCACACTGCCATATTGTAAAATGTCCCTTGAGAGACTTTTTCACTCTCCCTCCTGTCTACTAGGGTTGCCAGGTCGCTTAACCGAAAAGCCGGACAAAGCACTCAGCTTAGCCGGTAATTTCTATAAAAAAGCTGGAAACTCTCTCTAAACACTACTCACAATATAGCAATACGTTTTGCAGCGCGTGTAAGATTTTTCTGTGCTGTTTAAAAATATTAAATTGTTTTAAATAATTAAAACAATTTAATATCATAAAATAAATAAATTTTTACATCTTATCACGTGTAAAACCGTTTAAAGTTAGTAGAACTTTCGTATAAAATTATGCATTCAAAGCTCTAAAAAAGCCGGACTCCCTTTAATTTTGTCTGGACACGCAATCATCGCGTTCGGCTTTATCCGGACGCCTGGCAACCCTACTCCTGTCAATGTCTTCAACGTCATCCGAAATGAAACTATCGCTGGAGTAATTTCGACAGCTGCTTCGCATTCACGTCCTTGTGACAATGTTTTCACGCATCAAGGCGTCTTTGTGGATGTATAATAAACATTACCATTTGTTTAAAAATAGACTGCTACATCACTTTAATGATTTAGACAAATCTAATGGTACTCAAGCTCAAACATCACTCACTGAAGCTTGAAAAGGAAATATATAACACTATATGATGTCCGCAACTCCATTGCGCCAAAATTCGTTTATCGCGCGGGAACCGTACATTTTTCCGTGATGAAAAGTATTCTATATGTCCTTTCCCGGGATTCAAAGTGTCTGCATACCAATATTATTTGTAAAAAGGCAAACGTATAATCTTCCTTTCGTATACGTACAGGGTGTAATAAAACAAAATGAGTCCCCTGTATCTTCTTCTTCACTGTGAAAGTAGCAGGTCTGAAAGAGTAATATTTTTTTAACTTCTGTATGTACATATTCATGACGCCGCGCTGTTGCTCTTACTCATACAAATCAAAAAAAAAATTCTCTTTTCGCGCTGCTACTTTCACAGTCAACTCTACAAGGTTTAACAAAAATTTGTGATAATACTTTAGGGTGTGCAATGTGCATGAGTCCCCTATATAGACTTCACTGTGAAAGTAGCAGCACTGAAAGAGTATTTTTTTTAAAACTTATATGGCCAAATTCATGACGATGGGCCCCAGCGCTTGCCCATACAAATGACACACAAAATTTGCTCTTTCAGCGCTGATAATTTCGTAGTCAAACTATACAGGGGACTCGTTTTTTTATATACAGGGTGTAACAAAACATAGTGATAATATTTTAGGGTGTGTATGAGTGCCGTGTATAGAGTTCACTGTAAAAGTAGCAGCGCTGAGAGAGCAATTTTTTTCCACTTTTGTATAGGAAAAATCGTGACGCTGAGGCGCTTGCCCATACAAATCACAAAAAAAATGTTGGTCTTTCACCGCTGCTACTTTTCCAATGATCTCTCTACAAGGAACACATAGTACACAGTACCACACCCTAAAGTATTATCACTTACTTTTGTTACGCCCTGTATACTCATTTGGATACGCACCCTAAGGTATTATGTCCTTGTATTGTTACAGCCTGTAGATGGGCGAATACAAAAATAGCTTCTCATATTTAATTCGCCATTCGCAACACGATACAAAGTTTTGCAATAAGAAGTAATAAGTCGAACAAAGGAACATCACTACGTATGTCGCAACAAAGACAACTTGTTTTAAGATTACAAGCCTCGTTTTGTGTTCGCATCACTTTTAGTTTGTTGGCTTTATCGAGTTTTGGCAGACCTTAGTGATGTGCTTGTTATATCAGAATTTATCGATGCGTTAAAAAAATAGAGACAAATGAAGTTTCACTAAAAATGCTGGGTAGTGGATTGTACTGAGGTGGTGAAGGAAAGCGAAACAGCATGGGCAGGCATACATTTTCGACACGCGATAAAAAGAGATTAGAATATCACTTCCTATATTATGCCGCACTGACGGTGTGCCCTCCTTCCGGCTTGCAAATTTTCTATCAGGTCAAGAAAGGGATGATAATAGTCATATCCAATTATTTCCCAGATGCTAATCTGTCCTAACAAGAATTATTAAAATACGAATCTTTCCAGGTACACAAATTTACACTTTTTTCAATATCTGGGGGTACGGCAGTGCCCCAGCCAAGTCTCGAGCAATGGCACGGCTGTACCATACTTTTCTCGGAGGGGTTCGCGGTTATTTTAAGCAGGAGGCGTGTACCTTCGATGTGGACAAAGCCCTACAGTATCTAAATCCCCAAGATTTTCGGTGATGATATTATTTTCTTTAAAAATTTTGTTACATAAGTACATCATAAGTGTTGTGTAATTAAATTCAATAATATCATTGAATTAAAATAGTATTGTGTATCGTAGTTCTTTATTTGTAAGAACAATGTAAGAATAAGTATATTATTTTATTAAAGTCACTAAACAATTGTGGAACCATGGCAACGTCCATAGCTGTTCCGACTCACAGATAAAGTAAATTATTCTTCTAACTATCTTCGCTGGAGATATAAATATTAACATACTAGATGAAACATCCGATAATGCTAACTCTTACCTGAGCACGATGACCGAGCATGGGTTTTTCCCCTGCCATCTCTCTCCCAACTCGTGGACATTCATGTCTAGACCACATCTGCTTAAGGCCGAATATCAAAGCGCTTGGCATTGTATGCAACTGCTCTTTGACCGACCACCACCTGACTATTGCTGGTACGAGTTTAAACAAAATAAAAAATGACAGCAAACTATTACTTAATAACCTAAGTAGCTACGACTGGAGTATTATCCTTAATGAGAGTAATGTGAATGACGCAACGAAGACCCTTAACAATATTCTTGCAACTGAAATAGATAAGTCTACCATAGAAATAAGGACGAGTAGAAAAAAGTACAATCTCAAGCCTTGGATAACACCAGGGCTTATACGTTGTATGCGCCACAGAGATTTCCTTCATCTTAAGACTAAAAAAGATCCCCTCAATATATCACTTAAGTTAACATACACAAGATATCGTAACTTCATCACGAATTTGCTTCATCGCGAAAGCTTAAATCCAACTACGAAAATAAATTACTTACCAAGAACCATCAAAATCCAAAAAGACTATGGAACGTTATAAAAGATGTTTGCAATATCGCCAATAATAAGTCTGACTCCCAGGAACTCTTGAAAAATCATACATCTCCACAACAAGCTGTGAATGCATTTAATAAATACTTCGTAAATGCAGCCCCAAAAATAGCTTCAGAAATACTAAAAACAACCTCTAAAAATGAGAACACACTGTGCAAAAATGTAAAGGTTAATAGCCACTTTTCAGGGTCAATCTTCTTCGAACCTGTAGACCCGGCTGAAGTCGACAATTTACTGACAGAGTTAAAAACAGATAGCGCCCCAGGCATCGATTCTTTCTCACCTTTACTACTAAAATATATAAAAAATACTCTACTCGTACCATTGACACATAATTATACGCATGCAATCTCAGTATGGAAACAGGCACCTTCCCTGACTGTTGGAAAACAGCTATTGTACGTCCGATTCACAAGTCAGGCTCTAAGGACAAGATCGAAAATTACCGCCCAATTTTGCTTTTACCTATTTTGTCAAAAATCTTAGAAAAAGTCGTAAATAAGCGACTAATACATTTCCTGGAAAACAAAAATCTGATTTCGGATGGTCAATTTGGCTTCAAACACGGTCGCTCCTTAAGATGTTGTCGGGCTGCTAACGTCAACTGTTGGAGAAATCCTGGATAGTGGCAAAAGGAGTGTAGGTGTATTCCTCGATCTTGCAAAGGCCTTCGACATAATTTCCACCCCACTACTGCTGCGTAAGCTAGAAGGCTTTGGAGTTCGAGGAATCGCCCTCTCCTGGTTCAAAAGCTATTTAAGCGACAGAAAACAGAGGCTGAAGCTAGGCGACTGGATAAGTGAGGAGCAAAAACTTACGAGAGGTGTCCCGCAAGGAAGTATCCTCTCTCCATTTCAATTCATTTTATATATGAACGACATTCTCCTGTTAAACATCCCCAATGCAGAGGTTATTTGCTATGCAGACGACACTGTAGTAATTTTTCGTGATTCCTGCTGGAATAGTGCTGTACACGCTGCTGAAAGGGGCATCGTGCATATTCGGAAGTGGCTGAACCAAAACCTCCTTTGTCTCAATGTCAAGAAAACCAATGTGTTATACTTTCACATAACTGACGCCACTAGCCCTAAACATAACTCCATAAAGCTACACAAAGAAAATTGCTGCTCCCTGTCTTTCCCCCTCCTTCGGAGTTGTACCTGCGAACGCCTAAGCAGGGTTTCATCAGTCAGATACCTGGGCATCGACTTGGATGAGAAACTTACTTTTCTGCCTTGTATAGCGGATGTAGCTAGGAAAACACGCAAATTAATGTATATAATGAGATCTTTGAGACTGGTTGCAAATATTGTTGTAAAAAGACTGGTTTACAGTGCTCTGTGCCAGTCAGTGCCAGTGTGTAACAACTGTAACATAATTAATGTAGTATTTTAATGATGGTTGTTCTTTTGCACGGACTCGCGTTAAATCATATTTTGTAATAAAATAAAAGGCTTTGCCTAGTTTGGGGTCCCCTGGTTAAACAATAATATTGTAATTCAGCTTTATAATATTTAAGTGTGTTTAAAAATAAATAATTTAAACTTTAATCCAATAAAGTATATGTAACGTAAAAAAAAAAAAAAACAAGTATTTTTTGTTCAGGCAATGCGGCGGCTTGGAGGCGGGTTCTGTGCGTTGCGTGCGGCGCCTGGCTGCGCGGTCATCGCCGGACTTGTCGCCCGCCGCGCCGCGTCACCTCACGTGGCGTGTCACTGCCACCAGGTTGGTGATCATGATGGTGATGATGGTGATGTCTACTCTAATACTTTGACGTTATTATACAGAGTGCAACAAAACTAAAAGATAATACTTTATGAAGTGTATGCTACGAATAATAAAAACTAAGTAACTAAGAGTAACTGTGTCAAAAAATTTGTTCCGCGAGCTACAAAAAGAGACCCGAATAAATGCATACTTTATGCAAAAAGAGACCCGAATACATGCATATTTTATGCAAAAAGAGACCCAAATACATGCAAGAATTTTGTGTAATTATAGAAGTGACAACTATTGTCATCGGCTTTATTTCACGAGCGTGTTTCGTAGCTATTGTCATATTTAAGTGTGCGAAAAGGAACCAAATTCAAAACGGTTGAAGTATAGGAGTTACGTTTCTTTAGTTTTTATTATTCGTAGAGTGTATGGGTATATAGAGTGCGCTATGAAAGTAGTAGTACAGAAAGAGTAACTTTTTTTCACCTTCGTATGAAAAAATTCATGACGCGGGGGCAAAATTGGTAAAATTTTTACTCTTTCAGCGCTGCTTCTTTCACAGTGAACTCTTTTTTTTTACACCTTGTATGTGCGGTCTCTCCATGATGGCCCATAATGGACAAGCAATTATGAACCTGTAGATAGGTTTATCATTCGTCTATTCTATGCCCTTTTGGATCACAATCATGGACCAACGTGAAGACCAGCCTTTATCACTACGTGGTATAAAACTATGTCAATTTCCGTAATCTGTCCCTATAATATATTATTAGATTTTTCAAAGTTTTTATCAGAATATGAAACATTTTTAGTAGAAAGCGGTTTAATAGAAATACGCATAAGGGCCAATTCAGACCGCAACGTGACACGTAGATGCCGTGAGATGCATTTCTAAAAAAATATATAGATTTGACAGATTTAATGTAACTTGCATGACGTCTCACGCAATTGAAGTCTGTCAATACAAAACAAATTTAGAAATTCATCTACGCGTTGCGTTGCGGTCTTAGGGTCAATTCAGACCGCAACGCGACGCGTAGATGCATTTCTAAATTTGTATGGATTTGACAGATTTGCAAGACGTCTCACGCAATTGAAATCTGTCAATTCAGTACAAATTTAGAAATGCATCTACGCGTCGCGTTGCGGTCTGAATTGACCCTTTTATGACAAACAATGTTTGCCAGGTCAAAAACTAGTATGAGTATACTGTCCCAAGAAGCACTAACGCCTTGACACTAAACAGGCAATTATAAATCCCATTTACATACACCCACATACGACCACGTACGAGACGAAAAACGGCAGAATCGATCACGCACATGACTGACTCCGGGTCGAGCGGTCGGTCACCACACTCGTTGTTATTTGCGGACTTTGTTTGTCTCTTTGATCCAATTAAGCTATCAGTAAAATCTAGTAACTTTAAAAATCTCTAAAATAAGCTTTAATCTCTCAATAATAGTAAAATAAATTATAATCAAAAAACTTTTTGAAAAAAAAGGTTTTCTTTAAAATATACTCTAAAAAGAAGAAAAAAAAATTTCTCCTTGCGCCCTCCCCCAACCTGAAAATTTTGCTTCAAACAAAACGGTGTCGCGGCGTTATATTTCTCCTTTTTTAAGGACAAAGTTAAAAACTAAACTAAACATACGGTGTTCGAGTGACATTAGATTTGGGGGTTTACTCAGTTAAATTGGCACTAGTTTATTTACAAATCGCGACAAGCTTATATTATAATGTAAATTGTATAATATATTGAGGTTATAGCTTAATAGTTAAAATATTTAAGGAGAAATTTATTTTCTTCTTTTTAGAGTATTTTAACCCTCAACTAACATTGTGATTTTTTGTTACATAACTACCACCGTGGGGTATTACTATATGTTATGTAGCGCTGACTTCAGAACCTTCGAAAGCGCGATTCAGGATTATGAATTATTGTTTAGTCTGCTACATGGACATTTTATTATTAGCAAAATAATATGTCGATGTGGATTGAACTATACAGGGTGTAAAAAAACTACGTGATAATACTTTAGGGTGTGTATATAAAGTTCGCTGTGAAAGAAGCAGCACTGAAAGAGTAACTTTATTTTCTACTTTTGTATGGGAATATTCATGACGCTAGGGCGCTTGCCCATACAAATCACAAAAAAATTTGCTCTTTCAGCGCTGCTACTCTCAAAGTGAACTCTATATGAGGGACACACACAAATCCTAAAGTATTATCACTTGGTTTTATTACACCTTTTATATAAAGTAAGTATTTAATAAATATTTGGATTCATTTTCATGATTATTCATGACGTAAAATATATTTTAAGCCTACGTTTTAAATTTATTGGAATTCACCCAAGTGTTTAAACAATTATGCAGATTGTCTTTCAAACGCCTCCTAAGTAAATACTGTCCGACCTTTATGTCTGCGACATTCCGAACGGATGGTCACCCTGAGCAACAATTTATCAACATTCCTTAGTCTCTTTATTTTTCGAAACTAAAATAATGATCACTAGTAACATTGATATACGATACTAAGGAAACGTAGCTGTATCTAAAAAATGGTTTCATAAAAACTTTAAAAGGCTAAAGCTGTTTTACACACCAAAGCCGCCTTGCCCGCCGGCGGCCTCAATTTAAAACAAGCTTGCCGGCAGCATAACCCGCCGGGGAAGGCCGGGGCTTAAACAAACTTGAAACAAACAAAATTGCAACATTCAGAAGCCGCCGGGTTCGTGCCGCCGGGCCGGCGTCCAAATTGCAACATTCAGAAGCCGCCGAAGCGGTTTGCCCCGCAAAAGAGCAAAATTTTTTTGTGATTTGTATGGGCAAGCGCCCGCGCGTCACACATTTTTCCATACAAAGATGGAAAAAAAGTTACCCTCTCAGCGCTGCCACTTTCACAGCGATCTCTATATATGGGCCCCATACACACCCTAAAGTATTATCACTTAGTTTTGTTACACCCTTTATATAAATTATAATACCACTCATTTACAACAACTGTTTTCATCGGCTTTAGTTCATAAATTTGAGTATGATATAAGCCGCGTAAGCCTTCAATCAGCTGTCAAGTATCCCAAGGTAACTTGGCATTAGCAACCACAATGAAGGAGTGTATATTGTGATGGTTGTAATTGCTATATCTTTTTTTCTGTGCCAAAATCAAAACAGTAGATGTACGAGTTTTAAGGCGAGACCGTTCTAAAACCTTACTACGCGGCTTACCTCATACGATTTCATACGAAGAAATTCTTGGCCGTCACGTGTCGCGTCGCTCTGCTGCCACGGACTGTCGTTTAGTGCTGTTTACCCTATCGCATATACGAAGCTTAAAGCTTCGGCCAAACCTGTGCGTCAGTAACGCGGGACGCGGGACGGTCGCGTCTGCAACGCGAAACTGGCGCGAAACTGGTGTGCACACCTGCGCGACTACGGTGCGAACCGTAGATTATTCCCGCTCTGCCGACGCGAACGTCCCGCGTTGAAGACGCTCCCGCTTCGCAGTCGCTTTGGTCGCGTAGGTTTGGCCGAAGCCTTACGTTTCTATAGCATTGTATTTCGATGACTTTTAACTACGACGCTACGTATGCTACGAAGCGCTACGAAGCGCTACGAATCGCTACGAGTGCTACGAAGCGCTACGAAGCGCTACGAAATTCTACAAATTGCTACGAAACCTAGGAAATACTGTAATATTTCATAAACCACACACATTTCATGTTTAATAGGATAGAATTTAATATTTTACAGTTTTTAGTTGAATAAAAAGACTGCATTGCTACGCGGTTTAGTCGAAAAATCTTTTTATATTTCACAATTTGTAAAAGTAACTTGCGAAAATTCTGTTGAATGATTAGCTTTATTGCTTAGGTGATACTTTGCCCGCGTAAATAATAAATTCTGCAGAAACCGTACACTTACTGTCATGAAAAGTAGCCTATGTCCTTCCTCGGTTTTTTTTTATGATATAAGGGGGCAAAACGAGCAAACGGGTCACTTGATGGAAAGCAACTTCCGTCGCCCATGGACACTCGCAGCATCAGAAGAGCTGCAGGTGCGTTGCCGGCCTTTTAAGAGGGAATAGGGAAATAGGGGAGGGTAGGGATGGGAAGAGAAGGGAATAGGGGAGGGAAGGGAAGGGAATAGGGTAGGGGATTGGGCCTCCGGTAAACAGCTAATCGGTAAAAATCGGTCCAGTATTTCGTGAGTTTAGCGCATTTAAACAAACTCTTCATTTCGCTTCGCTTTGTAAGATAATTATAGATGAAAATATTATGTTTGTTACATTATCACTTTAGCCACTGCAGTCTTCTGATCCTAAGCCACTGTATTCTGATCCGTTCATCAAACGAGACGCGAGTAATAAGCGTGTAGACTGTAGGGCCTAAGACTTATGCGTGTTTAATAAAATCACTTTGTCGTCTTAATTGAGGCACCCACCGTGTAAACGCGTGAATTAAACGTGTAGCGACATTATGTTTATATTAATGAACAGTGTTTCCAGCTTGTAGATTTAAATTTAATTTGAGTGTATGTTTTGACTAAAATATATTTAGTATATGTTTTTAGAACACTACTATTTAATATATTTTATGTATCTATCTAAATTCTAAATTAGAGGTATCGTTAATCCTGTGTTAAAAAACCTTTCTCTTTTATGTATACGATGTAAAAGAGACAGCATGAAATTAACAAGATGGTGCAAGGCTACCATTATTATTTATTTACATTATATTATTTAACCCTAAAATATGCACAGGTCGGCGCGCAAGATCGGCATGAGCGTGTCACATCCGCAGCTATATGCGAACGGCTGCGGGCGGCAACGCGACGCGGCAACGCAGACGCCGCGCAGCATTGCTGCCGAGACGCGCCGCATACCACTGCTGAAGGCTGCGCCCAACGCCTTGTCGCTCAGGTACGTTAAGCGTAGTGCAGTTGCATTCGATACCGCGCAGCATAGCTGCTAAGATTTGCAGAATTGCTGCCGAGATGCGCCACATATAACAGCAGTATGCGGCGCATCTTAAAGCCCGCGCCCAACGCCCTGTTGCTCAGGTAAGGTTTCAATCTCGAAACGGGCGGGAAAAAAATAATTCAGCGGGCACCGAGGCGGGAGCGGCGGTGGCGCGTTTCAGTGTATAGATTTTTATGTTATGGTTTTAGAGGCCTATCCATATAAATCTATTCATTGGAACGCGCCGCCGCCGCTCCCGCCCTGTTGCCCGCTGATTTCGGGACTGTGCCTTAATGTAGCGTGTCGCAGTTGCATGCGACACAGCGCAGCATCGCTGCTGCAACCACTGCTGAAGGCCGCGACTAGCGCCTTGTCGCTCGGAAATGTGTAGCACGTCACATCTGCGAGCGATATCGCGCAGCGTTGCTGCCTAGATGCCGCATGCTGCATCTAAAAACAAGACAGCGTGTTAGAGTTTTATATAAAAAACGGATAAAATTATCCGATTATTTTAAACTCGACAAATTTAACCTAAAATCACCCTATTTATTTGAAACAAGAAAAACATTTTAAAAAATTCAATGTATATTATCAAAGCTCACAAACTCGGTACAACTGCTTATTGAATAAAAATACCTTTGTTGCAGAAAAATGACTTTTTGTTTATTTTGTTTCATTGTTTCGCCTTAACGCTTTTTTCTGGTAACAGGAAAAGTCCATGGAATTTCCATTCTAATAGTTCTTTTGATATACAACCTTTATAATGTTGTTTTAATAAGACAATGTTTTGATGAACGTATTTTTTAAAGACACTGCTTTTATTTTCCAATTTAGAAACTAAAAAGATATCCATACTAATATTATGAATGCGAAAGTGTGTCTGTCTTTATGACTTTCTGTTACCTGTTAACGCCCAAAACACTAAACTGATTTTTCTGAACTTTGGTTTGGAGATAATTTGAGTCCCGGGGAAGGACATAGGATACATTTAATCCCGGGAAAAACGGTAATGTACGGCTCGCCCGTGATAAACGAATTTTGGCGCAATGGAGTTACGGGCGTCATCTATTAAAGATATATTTCATAAAGCTCAGAAACTATTTCACTTTTATGATGGAACTTGTCTGTGGGAATGGACCACATATTCCGTTAATGATAGCTGTTAAACCTGGTATGCACGAATTACTTTCAAAATGCGCTTTGCTGGTGAATTTTATTGTTAGGAAGAAAAAAATACACTTTATTATTATCTGCGAATTATATAAGGTGAAGAAAAAACAACAACAGATGTTTTATTTTTAGGCAATAAAATATTTTTATCACGCTCAAAAAATTAAAATCCTTTTAGAGAGCTTGCGTTGAGCTGTGTCACACATAAATTAAATTTTCTGCCTAAACTTAATGTAATCAGTATATGATAATTATACATCAATTATAATATGAAGATAATTTATCACACATTATATTGAGAACTATATGCCATATGCTTGAAAAAATTGTTTATTTCTATCTCTGTAGCGTGCGTTTTTAAGCGCAGAATGGAGTTATAAGGTACGCCCGCATCGACAAATCTCAGTTGATTCAGGCATATATAATGCTCGAACATCATTCACACAGCCTTCAGTTTCATTAATATATTCATTCGCAATACTCAAACTGGACAGATTTTGATTAAATTTAGCGTAGTAGTTAAGGCTTAACCAAGGCTATATCTTATATATAAAATTCTCGTGTCACAATGTTAGTTACCGTACTCCCCCGAAACGGCTTTACTGATTTTTACCAAATTTTATATGCATATTCAGTGGGTCTGAGAATCGGCTACTGGGTACTTTTTATATTGATAAGTGCATTTGTTGAATAAATAATAGTAAATTATTACAACTCGAGACTGACGGCGACCATTGTTTGTGCGACGCGGGTCACGGGATAGCGATGGACGTTGCCATGGTGATATACTTATTTAGTCACTTCAATAAAATAATAAAGAACTACGTCATTACAACTACAAATAATTTATATGGAAAAACAACGTTTGCCGGGACAGCTAGTTATGTTTATAAAATAGTACTGTGTTCCCGGGATTTTTATATCAAATGTAACTTAGATATATTTTGTTTTTCTTAAATAAAATATAATTACTAGAGGAATATACAAATTTATAGCAATAAATATATATTATGTAAAATCTCCACGCGCTTTAAGGTATGAAGAACTATTCTCAATATTTAAAAAAGTAGTAAAAGTAAAAAAGCAAAAGTTGATAATTTAATTTCATAACTTTGCATTTTTCTTGAAACTTGCTAGAAATTCAATCGAACTCTACCGTGGAAGTAAAACAGTTTCATAGTAAATTGTTTCATACCCTACGAAATCATTTTAAATTATTTCATAACTTCAATGTAAAATCGAATTGAAACTCGGTCAATTTAATCACGAAATGAAATTTTGATACAAACATAACAGTTTATTTAAATTGAGAAAGTTGTTATTTATTAGTTTACGTTCGATTTTGGGTTTAATTTATGAATGTATAAAGTCCTGTAATTAATTTTTAAAAGCATTTAACATTACGATAATACTTTGTTATTAAAATATTGCATTTGAAATGTTTGTCGATATGCAAGACAAATTCGATATTTATTAGGTGAGTACATTTGGATCTTAGTAGACCTAAATATCAGCGCGCCTTAGTTAAAGAGGGTGATGCTTTCTGTTCTATCCCGCGCCGTTATTCTATTCTCCTTCATCTATACTTAATATTATAAAGCGAAAGAGTTTGTTAGTTTGTTTGTTTAAACGCGCTAATCTCAGGAACTATTGGTCCGATTTGAAAAATTCTTTCAGTGTTAGATAGTCCATTTATCTAGGAAGGCTATAGGCTATATTTTATCACGCTAAGACTAATAGAAGCGAAGACATAGAGGAAAATCTGGAAAAAACGGGGGGAAATTATTTAAAAAGGGCTTATTTGAACGCGCTAATCTCAGGAAATACTGGTCTGATTTGAAAAATTCTTTCAGTGTTAGATAGCCCATTTATCAAGGAAGGCTATAGGCTATATTTTATCACGCTAAGACTAATAGAGGCGAAGAGATAGAAGAAAAGGTGGAGAAAATGGGAGATATTATTTGAAAGGGCTTATCTCACGAACTACTAGAGCAATTTTTCTGTTATTTGGGTCAGATAAGAAGTAGACCACGTGAAGTATCATAGGCTATTTTTTGTAGACTGATTTGTCTGTGAAATATCTAATTTACGCGGGCGAAGCCGCGCGGAACGTCTATTTTTACTAATTTTCAGATGACGTCCTGTCCTAACGTGCTATTAACATTTTTGCCTATCACAAAAATTGTGATGATTGAATTGGTCTGAACATGAAATCACTCAACTAGTGATTTCTTGTTCAGACCAATATTTGAAAACTTTGTTGAAATTCTAATCTGTCTAGGAGTTATCACGCCAGTAGCTTAGCACCTAAATTCTTGCTACTACAAAATATATATTTTAATCAATAAGAGTATATCAGCCAAATATCGAACCTTCTGCTCTTTGGAAGTCGGTTAAAAAAAGCTACTAATATTATAATGTATTTAACGATTTCAACTTGAAAACAGCCAACGGTTAAGTTCAAATCCCATCTGCCTAGGAGTTATCACCCCAGTATTAACACCAAAATTCTAGCTACTGTAAACACTTTTAATTAATAAAAATAAAAGATTATGATATATGAATGAATGAATATTTTGAAAAAATAAGCCGCTAATATTATGCAGTATTCAACTATTTCAATTTAAAAACATTCAAAGGTTAAGTTCAAATCCCATCCGCCTAGGCGTTATGACGGCAGTAATAACACCGAAATGGCCTGGACGTAACTCACTTACGCGCGATTGCCAGTCGTCTGGCAATTATGACCAAGATCTCCGCTATAACGACCTTGCTCGTCTTAAACGAGGGACCGCCAGGATTATCTTATGACGTGTTGGGTATTTTAATATTACCATGACGTTGTATTTATAGGTATATGTTAAGTAATTTAAAATCCAAAAAAAATCGAGCGATTATGATTAATATGCGTAAGAACATTCTAGATCTTTTCAGTTTTCAAAACAAATAAAAAAAAAAAAAAACTAAAATTGACCCATCCGTTTGAATACTACGATACCACAAGAACAAGATACAAATAAGCCTACAGACGGATGCGTCAATCGTGAATTCAGACCGCAACGCGACGCGTAGATAAAAATTTCTAAAGTATGGATTTGAAAATCTGTCAAATGAATCAAGATGTCTCACGTAATTGAAATCTGTCAATTCAGTACAAAAAAATTACATGTTTTCGTGGGGAGTTAAAAAATTTAAATAAGTGATATTATATTTATTTTGAGATACGAAGTCTGTAGTTAGCAGATATAATATGAATCTTTCTTTTCTTTTTTCTCTATCTAGTTTGTTACTAAAAAATTCAGTACATGCAATTAATAACATGAAAATTGAATAGTTGTATTATTTTCAGTCCATTTTTTAACGAAACTTTGTAGCGAAATTAATGAAATTTACGTAATTCGGTCCCTTTCATACTGAAATATAAAATTGAATAACAAGATGAGTGATTTAAATCTTTTGAGAGACGTGTCGACACAATCGGTGAAAAGAGGTTAATGATTCATCACTGCACACTGTCGCTAACAAGAGCATCACATCATTTCATAATAATTTAAAACTTAATTATTCATAATTTTGACGACCACTGTGGCTCAGTTGGTGGCGCGTTGGTAGCGCAAGCCGGGGGTCGCGGGTTCGAATCCCGTCGACGGAACAAATTTTCAATGTTCCTGGGTCTTAGATGTGTATTAAATATATGTATGGTATAATAAAAATCTTACATATATATATATATATATATATATATATATATATATATATATATATATATATATATATATATATATATATATATATATATATATATATATATATATATATATATATATATATATATATATATATATATATATATATATATATATATATATATATATATATATATGTAAGATTTTTATTATAATAAAAATAAAAAACAAGATCAAAAACTTATATATATATATATATATATATATATATATATATATATATATATATATATATATATATATATATATATATATATATATATATATATATATAAGTTCTTGATCTTGTTTTTAAAAAATAAAAATAAAAAACAAGATCAAAAACTTTTATTATAATTACATAATAATAAAAGTTTTTGATCTTGTTTTTTTTGTGTTGATATTATTACAGCGCTTAAGAGATTTTTTTGTTTTATTTCATAACTAGCTGTTACCCGCGACTTTGAACGCTCAAAATACAACAACAGGAACAGTCTTTTTTATTGCAATTAGAACAATTAGTAGCCTATGTTATTCATGGTCAACTGTATATTTGTGTTATGTTTCCATTTGTGTTATTATCCAGCCGTAAATTTTTATGTAAAGCTAATATTTCAAAATAAAAATGTATTTCTGTGCCATTTCAAACTTAAACCCTGCTTAACAGAAGGATTGTGTTTTACGAGTGTATTTCTATAGCACACTCTAAAGCCTTTAAACTTCTTATTTACTCTGTAGCATTTAAACTTCTTATTTTGCGGATGGTAAAGCAAAACTGCGTAGTAACCAATTTTAAGTTTCGGATTTTTAACGCCATTATAAGCGTTCTCTTTTTAATAAGAGAACGTGAAAGAACTATAATATGTGGCAGGACATGTCAGGTAAATAATAATCAATTTTAAGTTCGCATCACCATCATTGTGTATGTTTAGTTTAGCTCCTGATACCGTAGCCATTAGCCGTATCTAACTTAAACACTAATAAAACACATTTTTTCGTGAACTTTTTAAATTTTAACGAAATACACGACCGTTTTCGAAATAATTCATTATCAGGTGATTTCGAAACCGGTCGTGTATTTTGTTAAAATGTATAATTCGATAATAATTTCTGAATAAAAAGTGCACGAAAAATTATGTTATAAAATATAAATATTAGTGTTCAAGATGAATTTCCACCAAGAACCGACAGTACAGTTAATTACATGTTTCTAACTAAATTTTTCCCCAGGTTCCTAGCCAATAGGAAGAAGGATCGGCCGCTGTCAGCGAACGCGGTGGCCAATGAGCAGAAGGCGACGAAGGTTTTGGGGCTGGTGTTCTTTACGTTCGTGCTGTGCTGGGCGCCGTTCTTCCTCCTCAATATACTGTTCGCGTCGTGCCCCGCTTGTATTGTACCAGGTAATGGTTAGCTAATGAAAGGTCACCATGGCTCTGTAGCTACCATAAAGTTAATATACCTAGCGGAATTGAGAAACAAAGGCCGCTGAGCAAGCGAGATGGTGTATCAGTAACACTGCGTGGTAAAAAGAGACGTGTGATACATGACAGCAGAACTCTTTTTTGACGTCCAGTCGGCACTTATCGGCACGTTGACAATTTAATCTCATAGAATTCATGTTCAATCATGCTTGTGTAAGTGTATACGTACACATATTTTTACACAGAGATGCAAACCAATTTCGGTTTCGTTTGACAGCTCGACATTGTTGCTCTATTCCGCTAGGTATAATAACTTTATGGTAGCTACGCTGACATAGTGTTTATATAGCGCATTTCATACTGAAATATAATCGTATATATTTTATAATACTTATAATCGTGAATAAAAACACCCTCATTGATACGGCATATACAACTGTTCGAATATGCCGTATCAAATATCAATGACGGTGTTCAAAATTCTATTTGCCACCTGCCCCTTTAGCATGGCCACAGTAGAAATGCGAAAGTAAAGAAACACTGTGGTGACAAACTAAAGGTACCGTTCCGATCTTTACCGCGTCTAACCGCGACCGACAAAAAATTAAATAAAATGCCACTTTATGACATAGACTATAGTATAAAAATTCAAATAAAATTCTACTTTATGACATAGTCTATGTCAAAAAGTAGCATTTTATTTAAATTTTTCTTTCGCATTTCTATTGTGGCCATGCTAAAGGGGCTGGTGCCGCTATGTAGTTTTAGGGTTTATCGTGTCAAATAGGCATATTATCGTGACACATGACAGCTATATCGTGACATAATATGACAGCAGTTTGACACGATAGACCCTAAGGCCTAAGGCTACATAGCGGCACCTGGTGACAAATATAATATTAAACACACTCATTATACGGGCCCCCCAGGCCAGAGGGGTCCCCAACGTGCGTAAGCAAAAAATAATAAAAACTTTCCATTTCTTAAAATTAAAAAAGGCAACCTTACCTTAGGGCCACATACACATTTCTATCTGGGGCTCCACCAAGGCATGTTACGCTTCTGTTGCTGGTTAAAAGCAAATAGAAATTCTAAGCAAACTACCAGAACTCAGCCAATTGCAAGAATTATTTAGAAACAGACATAATTTCTTAGGAGCAATTTTTTTAATTATCCGAAAGGACCTTGTAATTAGTAAACAAAGAAATAAGAAAATACGTTATTAAAATAGTTTTCACAATATTACAATTTTTAAAATG
The DNA here is from genome assembly GCA_905187585.1 of Cyaniris semiargus. NCBI lineage: Eukaryota > Metazoa > Arthropoda > Insecta > Lepidoptera > Lycaenidae > Cyaniris > Cyaniris semiargus. The sequence goes on along the minus strand of LR994554.1, from coordinate 4,168,912 downwards.
CCAAACTTTTGCGCTGTCCATTAATTATTAATGTTGCAAATATTTATAACAAACCTTAAAGTATCCATACTCAATATTATAAATTTCTGTTAGTGTGTTTGTCTATCTGTAACCTCTTCACGTCAAAACCGCTAGTATCTCAATATTTGAAACATAAAACATAATATTAAAATTAACTCCCTATATATATAAGATTACTAAATGACGCCCGCAACTCCGGTGCGCCAAAATTAGTTTATCGCGCGGGAACCGTAAATTTTTCCGGGATAAAAAGTATCCTACGTCCTTTATCAGGACTCAAAATATCTCCATACCCAGCAAAATCGGTTCAGCGGTTTGGGCGTGAAGAGGTAACAGACAGACACACTTTCGCATTTAATAATATTAGTATGGATGGGGTCGTATTTTTTTTATGAAATAAGGGGGCAAACGAGCAAACGGGTCACCTGATGCAAAGCAACTTCCGTCGCCCATGGACACTCGCAGCATCAGGAGAGCTCCTGCAGCTCCGGCCTTTTAAGAGGGAATAGGGTAATAGGGGAGGGTAGGGATGGGAAGAGAAATGAATAGGGGAGGGAAGGAAAGAGAATAGGGTAGGGGATTGGGCCTCCGGTAAACTCACTCACTCGGCATAACACAGCGCAAGCGCTGTTTCACGCCGGTTTTCTGTGAGAACGTGGTATTTCTCCGGTCGAGCCGGCCCATTCGTGCCGAAGCATGGCTCTCCCACGTATCTAAAATATTATAGGATATTTTTGTAATAAAGAGTATGTGTTAGTTCAGATGCAAAGTAAATTTAATCAATCGCGTAGGAGCGCAGACACTATGTACTTAGCAGTAGATGATCTGTTTGTACGACGATAGGGGGACGATGATCATGGATTTCATAGGATAATTGGACGCTGTTAAGCATATTTTGTGTATAATCCCACAAAAAACGTATTGAGTTATGAATGCAGTTCTTCAGACCATTTAAAACAAGACTGAATTCATAACTCAATAAAAAAATGTGGATTACTACACATTAGCTTAACAGCGACCAATTGAAACAATGAGAAGAATTCTATGACTAGTTCGTTTAAAAATACATCTGGAGGAAAATGTTATAAAGGTTTTTGTGATCTCGATCATCATTTAAACGTTATCAAATTTAAATTAATACCATTAATTTTTATTTTTTATTTTAAAATGAATAATGCGGCACTTCTTAGGTTGGCCCATTATAATTTCGCGACCCTCCTTTCCTTTTTTATCATGCAAAAAATTGTCCTAATAATATGTCGATATTTTTTTAAAATCTTTATTGTTTTCTACTAAAATAGTTCTCTCAACCTCTCCCTACAGAAGCTTCGCGACCCCCAGGATGAAATACACTGGGTTTTTAAAACGAAATATCGTTAAAACAACCGTTACGAGTATGTCCCACAAACTATTATTACTTGGTTACCGTAAAAGGAAACTTAATTTAACAGTTGCATAACAACTTCAGCTCTTTCAAATGAATTTGGAATCTTCTCTGAATCTACCGTTACTTTGATAAAAACTCGGAATAAAATGTATTTTAATACTTTTTTTGCGTTATAAGTTTTTTATTTAGTGTAAAGTTAGTTGGTTGGCTAAATGTTTGGTTTTATACTTTTTAGGGTTCCGTAGTCAACTAGGAACCCTTATAGTTTCGCTCTGGCCGTCCGTCTGTCCGTCTGTCCGTCTGTCTGTCTGTCTGTCTGTCTGTCTGTCTGTCTGTCTGTCTGTCTGTCTGTCTGTCTGTCTGTCTGTCTGTCTGTCTGTCTGTCTGTCTGTCTGTCTGTCTGTCTGTCTGTCTGTCTGTCTGTCTGTCTGTCTGTCTGTCTGTCTGTCTGTCTGTCCGTCGTCTGTCTGTCTGTCCGTCTGTCTGTCTGTCCGTCTGTCTGTCCGTGGCTTTTCTCAGAGACTATAAAGGCCTACAAAGCTGTAATTTTTTTTTATGGTTACTCCCATACACATCAAGCGGTGGTGATTTATTTTTTCCGCGTCAACTCCACCATGTGCGGTGTCGTTGGATAGGTTTTTTAAAAATATTACGAGTATTCAAAGATCATTTTCCGATTTAGGGATCCATTTGTGAAATATGAAGTTTTAAAGCGGAAAAAATCGTTAGAGCCCAGTGTCCCCCCTCCCCTCTACCAGCTAAACGGTTGCTTCTGGAAATGTGAAAAAAATCATGGAGGTAGGAAATATGCTGAATTTAAAAAGGAAAACTATCACGGCTAAAAAGACTTCATAAGTTATTGAGTAATAGTTGATCAAATAAAAAAATTGTATTCGGAGAAGTATAAAGGAAACTTTCGTTCAAATTCCTTTGAACGTAACTGAGATGATATTGTTACTAGTAGTGTAAAACACGTTATAAATGTACATTCATTAACCATACAAAAATTATCAAAAACTAGCGTTATTACTGAACCCTATATTGCGCGTGGCCCGACACGCACTTGACCGGTTTTAACTGTAATAATATCTGCTTATTTTGAGGCGGACAAATTAAAATAAGAACTAAACTATAATTATTCATCATTTCTTATGAAATATACTCATGTTAGAATACATAATAATATGAGATGTAAAATAATGTTTATTGCCAAAAAAAGTAAAGTCTGAAGTATTTTTCCTTATGATAAGAGTGCGACAATTTTCTTGGCATGCAATTATAATCGGAATACATCTGCATCTTTCTTTACATAATAACACCTAATTATTATGAACTGGAAAATTGTTAATTTATTGTTACATACATTAATTTACTAGCAACCTCGATGTAGTAATATATTAGAGGTATATTAATAACAAAACAGCAATACGTCGGCCTGCGTTCAGCAGTGGACGGCAATAGGCTGATGATCATGATGGTGATGATGATGATGATGAATACGTCGGTTGGTTTATGCACCGGAAGGGAATGTAAAAAGCTGATATCTCGCGGGTCATTGGGGATCCGTTCCACTGGGCTATGAAAGTCAAGGTAAAACCTCCTGTAAACTTAGCACACGGCTGGACACCATAAAATTATTCCTGCATAGTGCTCTTGTGTACACATAGATGGGAACTACAAAATTACTCCTGTGAAGCTGGTCTGGTAGACGATCTCTGAGGCTCAATGGTTGAGCGATTGGCGGCTCTAGCCGGGGGTCGCGGGTTCGAATCCCGCCGAGGGAACAAAAATTCTTTCAATATTCCTGGGTCGATAAAAATCTTCATTATCATGTGTATAGTATAAAAGTATTAAATATATTTCCGTTGTCTGGTACCCGTAACACAAATCACAATGTTCTCTAGGTACTTATAACGGGGCCAGACTGACGTGGTGTGAAGCGTCCATATATATTATTATTATTCTCCAGAGCACGTGGTAGACATCTGCCTGTGGCTGGGCTACGTGTCGTCAACCATCAACCCCATCATCTACACAGTGTTCAACCGGACCTTTCGAGCCGCCTTCCTTCGCTTGCTGAAGTGTCATTGTACCAGGTATGATATTATTAGAAAGTTGTTGACACCCGCAACTCCGTAGCACTAAAATTCGTTTATTATGTAGGAACCGTACATTTTTCCGGGATAAGAAGTATCCTATGTCCTTTCCCGGGACTCTAATTATCCCCGTACCAAATTTCAGCAAAATAGGTTCAGCGGTTTGGGCGTGAAGAGCACAGACAGACCGACACACTTTCTTTCGCATTTATAATTTTTAAAGTATATTCTGAATTTTTGCTCATGGATAGAGTTATGCCTAATTACTTTAACTTTTTGTCATTTCTGATGATAATTGCTTTTCGAGTAAATCGAAAAGTTGTCGATTTTTTAAATTTTGTATAAAACTAGCTGACAAAACTTTAGCTCAAAAATAATTATGCCTTTTAATCTATGCAGTATTTTTTTCTTTGATATTAATTCAAGTTACACTTTTTGAGCGTGGTGACCGATAAGAAAAACATTTTTTTTCTTTTATTGAGTAAATGAGAAGTTGTTTAAAATATTTTTATTATCTTACAATACATGAGCAGCCAGTCTACAAGCATACGTTTAGTCGCACGCACACAAACACCGAGCCGAAGTCTGCCGAACGGATTTTTTTGATTTGGTCGCCGCGCTCAAAGCAATAGCATATGCAATAGCTTATAAAATTAGAGTTTCTGAAACCACAATAATTAGTCCCAGGTCATTATGGCCACTGGCCAATAGCGATCAAAAAGAGAAGTACCTAATTATATCTGGAAGCAACATACCAAAATGACACAAAATAATATTTTAGGCTTACCTGGTGAGCCCAACCTATATGCGAAAAATTAGAAACTAGCATTTTTGAAACCCAAAAAACTTAGTCCTATTGGAGTATATCGAATAGGGTCGATTGGAAAAATTATTCATTTTTACACCCCTAATGAATAATCTGTGTTCATCATAATATAATAACTTACACGCATAACTTCCTTATAATATTATGATATATTTAAAAAAATACAATATAATAACATATCGGTAACTCTCGGTAAAAAGTAATTACACAACACACAGCTCATAGTATATTATTTTACAATTCAAAGTAAACCTTGTATAACCAAAATAAACCAAACCAAAGACTCCAATTTTTCCGTTAGCCCCACCGATCGAGAACAATAAAACCAAGATAATATTAATGAGAAGGCTTTCATAATAATCAGATATCTATTAAACACAGAACACAATCAGTTGCAGAGAGCGTCGTAAATTCGAATCTGCAATTGTTTATTTATTATAATGCCGCGCCGCTTCTCTCTGGAATATTAATTATTGACTGTTGGACTTAATAAGCGGTATTTTCGTTTTGATTAATTATTTAATGCGCTTATCGTTATAAAATTATTATCTACTTTTGGACAAAATAGTACGTTACAGACTTCTGGTAATAATAAAAGTCGAGATTATACCATGATATTACGATAAATTACTGCAATGTTTTCACGCTAGAGGCAGCAACAGCAAATACGGTAATCAAAAAGTTTTGTACGACGTTTGACAATGTCTATATGTCGCAGTCATCTAGATAAATCTGCGATTCGATTGAATGCCTAGCGCATTCATTGAATGACATTATTCAATTGAATGACTCGGCCAAACGTCGATTGAACGATCATCACTCAACGTCCAACTAGTTAGCGATTTGTAACATAGCCCTTTGAAGATAGCGGACATGAAATCAGTCAGGTAATTGAACGTATTTCACTTTTTTTCCCACCTGCGGCACTCGTAGTCACCAAAATAATTCTTAGGTAATTAATAGCAATGTATTACTCCGTCTTGGCCCAATACGACTTAATTGGGTTAGGTTAGATGCCAGCCATCGTGGTTATTTTTTTGTAAACCACCCAGAAGTAGGAGCCCCGCTTAGCGGGGCTCCGTCACCTCCTAATTGAAGCCAGTTTCTAGATTAACCTATTATAACGCCACCAACAAATACTTAAAAAAATCATAATATTCCATTTAACGACTTCACTATGATGACGTTTAGTCAAGACGTTAAACGTTACAGTCAACGTCTTGACTAGTTGTCCTTCAGTCATTCAATAAAATGGTGTCATTCAATGAATACGCTAGTCATTCAACAGAATCACAGATTGAACCAGATGACTGCGACATATACTGATATGACGTCAGATGTCGGATTGTGGTCGGATTATTTACTGTATGTGCTAGTAGCGCCCTCTGCTCCGACCTTTGCGTAATATTCCCTATTGATCAATGAATGTGGCTTTGCTCCTTTTTAATCTAATAATTTTTTTATACTGGCCTTTTGAAGTTTGTACCAATGACACGTTTGAAGTTGGTTTGTCATTATTTCATGAAAATACCATTTTGAAGTTTAACGCCTCTAGTACACCGACGCGACGAAACGCGAAATATCTGCGAAACAGGAATAGAGCGAGATGCCATATAAAGCATTGCCGTGTAGCGAGTGCGACAGCAAATCGGTTCGCCGCTGTTTCGCGTTTCGCAGCGTCGGTGTACTAGAGGCGTAAAAGGAAACTGAAGAGATCAAGCATAAACGAATCTGTATGATTGTTGCAGTACAACAGTAGAATGGAGTCATCCATAGTCCCTTATAATATAATAAATGCAAAAGTGTGTCTATCTGTTACCTCTTCACGCCCAAACCGCTGAACCGATTTGCTGAAATTTGATATGGAGTGATGTTGAATAACTTTGAGTTTGAGAGAAAGGATATAGGATACTTTTTATCCCGGAAAAATGTACGGTTCCCGCGCGATAAACGAATTTTGGCGCAACGGGGTTCCGGGCGTCATCTAGTAATAATAATAAACTATGAGTAATAATTAATGATTAAATATCAGTAAAGTCTACTAGAAAACATTGTTGGAAAAAAGAAGCATTTTATCAAAATATAGCCTTAATTATTTTCACCCTTTTGGTACTTAAGGCTCTTGAAAAAGGCTCTATTGTTTTGTGTGTACAATACCCTCTTCCACTTGAGATGTTTTGTGTGAAAACGGAAAATCTAGAAAAACCATGCACGTTCTCGTCTTACAATTGGAGCAGAATTAGCTTTATTTAAAAAATAAAAAGTCTAGACTTTGTGGCTAGGGCTTAATTGTAGTTTATTAAAGAGAAAACATTAAACAATAATAATATTATGTTGTCTACGACTACATTCTGATGGCTACTTATGCTCTTGTTTGCTTAGCTGAATGAGAAGTGACTAAAGTGTCGAGTAAGTTAATTTTATATCTGTCTAACGTTTCTGCTGTTTTGATCCATGATTAATGCACATTCAATTCCGTTTTTCATGCTGTCTTACGGCCGTTCCCAATATTTGATCTATCTCTGGTTTTGCCCTACTAGAGATAGGAATAGCTCACATTAGACATTAGAGACATATATTTTATGTCAATTCAATGTTAGCTGCGATCAGTCGTATGTCAAACCAGAGATAGATTGAATATTGGGAACGGCCGTTAGTGCAATAAAACTACAAATTGGCTCCAAAAAATTAAACAAAACTCGTTTAACATAATATAAATATACTTATTTACCATTTATTTCAAGCATCTTGGCTTGATTGATTCGGACTAAATTTATTAATGGTGGATAAAATATGGATACTTAACATATTTTCACCTTTTTAGTAAGTACTTTCTGACAGTGACTAAAAATTCTCGAATGTGATTGGACAAGTTACAAACGGATTTTGTCGAAAATAATTAGTAGGATTAGTTCTTTTTACGGTGAATATTTTTGGCGCACAATTCAGGATTATCTTTTAGGCAAAGGTATTATCTCTTACATAGAGCTTACGAGTAGGAGGGATTATTCTAATTTTGAATATATTAATAGCTTAGGCGCGTGTTAAAACATTACGTTCTAAAATTTATGAAAGGTTTTTAAACTTTAATCGCTGTTAAACGTTCTTTGCTTTTTCTTTTAAGCTATTGCATAGCTTTTATCGCGGGCTTTGAACGCGGCGACCGAATCAAGTAACGAAAAAAAACCTAACACCCCCACTCGTTGCGGTTGCGGCGTTGCCGTGCATCTTTTAACGTCGTTTAAGTTCGGCAGACTTCGGCACGACGCGGTGTTTGTGTGCATGCGAATTATAATTGCAGTTGATAAAAAATGCTAGGCAATAGCTTTACCGTGGCAGTCCCCGATTCCCACACGTATTTTTTTTATCGTAATCGTCAACAGTTTTAACGTAATGATTATATCCATACTAATATTATAAATGAGAAAGTGTGTCTCTCTGTCTGTCTGTTACCTCTTCATGCCCAAACCGCTGAACCGATTTTGCTGAAATTTGGTATGGAGATACTTTGAGTCTCAGGAAAGGATATAGGATACTTTTCATCTCGGAAAAATGTACGGTTCCTGCGCGATAAACGAATTTTTGCGCAACGAAGTTGCGGGCGTCATCTAGTTAATAATAATTGGGGTCTAGATTTGTCTTTTACTCATCTCTCATATTCGTTATATTAAAGAATTAAGAGAAAAAAAGAAGAGACCGCACTAAGCGACACAACACGACGCGACACTTCACGTTCCATAGAACTGACGTTTATCAAACGTGAATCTGACGTTTTACAAACGTCAGTTCTATGTAACGTGAAGTGTCGCGTCATGTTGTTTTCGCTTGCGGCTGGTCGCATCGTACGCGCCGTACGCGTCGAACGCACCGCATAGTACACGAAATGGCGCGTGCGGTGCGAACGAATATGCGAGGTTTCACATCATTTCATACAACAAATTCTAAAATGCAGCGCGTTCGGCGCGTGCGTGCTGATACATGTGCGATCACCTTTAGTGCGGTCCCATCTTTATCGTGACATTATTATATTATCACGTCTTTACTCATCTACAGTTATACTTACAAAGAGTTGTGAAAAGTCACGGTGATCATACTGCAAATGACAAGGAAATGCGATGCATTCTTAAATTAGCCATTTAAAATTGTACTGTATTTACTATACAAGAAGATATACATTGAATTGAATTACTGCCGCTGTATTGAACTGCATATTCCAAATTTGAATTATTCATTAAAATACATCGCATTGTCCCGTCACGTTGCAATATGAACTGACCCTAATACGTCATGACATACCATGTGATTTACCTTTAGATGACATTTCTTTTGCTTAGGGCGCTTTTCCTGTCAAGCGTGTCATCGCCCGCGCGCGGATCAGGTCCACATGAAATTTGTCCACATCCTATCATTTAATAGATGTTTTCCCTGTCATGCGGGCAACACAAACGCAGCCAGGATCATGTTGTCACACGCATGCGGGCAAATTATTTAAATTGCCTTTTTTCTTTCAGACGAGGCAGATGTACACGTTACAAGTCGACGGATTCGAACCGTGGTGCCTCCCAGCTGTGCGCGCGGTCTGCTCTGCCACTGGCCATATCACTGCGGCCGCTGGGGCTGACGGCCACCAACCAGATCCCACAGACCACGGAGACGGTTCTCGACCCACCCATTAACGAGTATAATATGAGGTATTAGGTAGTAAAATCGTTATTTTTATCTAAGGTTTCATATTAAATGACAGCTGTTTCGTATTCACACCCTATGACAATGTCATTTAGCCGCCAGATTAACAACCTTGTAGGCCTGTGATTTTAGTTCTCCAATGAAATTTGTATTTTTTTTGTTTAGTGAATGAATTTCAATTTTGAATGGCTAGTTTAAATAAGTATGAAGTTTCTTAGCCATATTTAGTTTCAGTATGAAGTGATCCCTTCCATAGTAGTTTGCACCACTGTAAAATATTATGTTTGTAAAATTTAATACAATTTTAAGGATGTTTTAAAATAATTTGAAGTAAAAACGCTAATGGGTAGGAAAAGTTTTATAAGCTAGTGTGATTTAACTATATGTTAAATAATAAATTGTGTGTTGTAAAAATATCAATTTTAGTATAAGATGAATATTGTTAAAACTTTAAATATGTCATAATTACACTTAACTTTAATGTAGTCATAACTCTATAACTTATTTTTATACCTACAGGTAGGTACTTATATTTAAATGTCAAAAGGAGAATATTTATTGATGTTTTCATACTGTCCTTATTTCAGGTAGTTTAAATTATTTCCTCATACTAATAAACACATTGGCAGTGTGTATACAGGCTTATATAAATTATACCTATACAATCTTTGGTCCTTGTCTGTAACGTTACAAAAGTGGCATGATAGACAAGAAACATATAATATATGTACAGTGTAAAATATTTTTGTTAGAAGGGGGGTATGTGTATAGTGTAAAGTGCCAATCATTATTTATAGTATTTATGTATAGTTTACCCGTTTAACATCAATCTTAAAAATAATTTTATTTAATTGCTACAATAAATAAAACAGTTCTATTTTTTTTGAAAATCGTCCAGTACAATTTAGATTAGTTCCAACGACACAAAAAAAATAAAAATCCGGATTTCATAGTAATTGCAACGTATTACGTTTCTTTACATGGTAAAAATATTAATACTGCCCTCCGACATAATGTGGTATTATTAGAGAATGCTTCAACGATTTTCGTGAAGCGGAAAAATAAATAAATTACGGAAAGTAACACGCAATTTCCCGTTAACAGGTAGGTTCTGAGTTACTCCTATAAGATGTTGATTAATGTTATTTACCACTTAATTTTTGTGGGTACTAAATAACGTGGGTATCCTTATATACAAATATATAATGAGTACCTATTACTATCTGAGAAGTTGATTTTTAGGCAGATAGCGGGCCTACATAATTGGGTCGCATTATCATAAACCTAGACAGATCAAGACTAATATTCAGTTGACATAACCCGATCAAATTACGTGGGTCCGCCATCTCCCTTTGAAAATCCTCTGACAGTATAGGTCTACCAGAATCTGATGGCAAAAAGTGAGAAAATAAATTGACTAGCAATACCGGGGTGATTGGAATAAAACATTTTGATCTTTTTTTTTCTTATAGTGGCTGATTCTGTGTGTTAAACATGCAAATATAAAAATTTATCCAATGATCAAGGATATTTTTTGAAAATCTGCTGTCCAAAATTGCCATCAGATTCTGGTAGACCTACACTATCTGAGAAGTTGATTTTTAGGCAGATGGCGGGCTCTCATAATTTGTTCGTATTATCATAAACCTAGTCGATAGTTCGACTAACATTGAGTTGATGTAACCCGATCAAATTACGTGGGTCGGCCATCTCCCTATGAAAATCCTCTGATAGTACAATAAAAGATTTCGTATTGCGTGTTGGATTAAATTTTAAGCTGGTTTTATGGGTAGGGAACTCCATAGACTAAACTAGAAAAAAAACATGAAAACGATACAGTTTGCCGCGCGGTAGAAAGAGAAGGAGGTATTACTTCCTCTTCTATACCGCGCCGGTGTCCTACTCTCCCTGGATCTTACGAATTTTCGATCAGGTTTCTCGCATCTTGCTAACGCAAGTTTATAATTTTTTCAACGATCCAAGAAGTGCGCAAAGCAGCTAAAGAAGTTTTCACTTCAAAAACTCAGTTTTTCCAGTTACATCAACTTAATTATAATTTTGCCAATTTGGTAAAACATGAACCGTCAAATTATAAAGTGGCATTGTAAAAGCCCACAATCGGCGCCATATTGTCTCATCCTTAATTCCATTACGCCGTGATGAACTTTATGACCCGAACTAATGGCCAAGGACAATCGCTAAACAATACTACTCGTAAACTATAGGCTTATGCTATCATAAGTCTCCCTAATTTGAAGAGGCTAAGAGGAGTCTATACTCCTCTTAGCCTCTTCTAATTAGGGACGAAATAGGTCCTTTAGTCTGGAGAAATAGATATCAGATCTCTATAACTAGTCTGTTTTACAAAAAAAACACATTACACTAAGGCTGGCCGCATACACGATTTACGAATTCGTGTTCCGTTTTCGGAATTCCGTGAGACTAGCGCAAACGTTCATTTTTAGGGTTCCGTACCTGATAAATATGAGGATATTTATGAGAGTTTGCTATTTTACAAGTAAAATATCAGACGGCCATTCGATAACAGATTTATTGTCCCGGCAACCGCTGACATGAACCATAGACATACATACCAGTACCCAAAGTGTAAAAACGGGACCCTATTACTGAGACTTCGATATCAGTCCGTTTGTCTGTCCGTCTGTCTGTCTGTCTCCAGGCTGTAACTCAAGAACGGTTATATTATAGCTAGAGAGTTGAAATTTTCACAGATTGTGTATATCTGTTGCCGCTATAACAACAAATACTAAAAATAAAATTAAGTTATTATATAAGGGGGGCTCCCATACATTAAACATGTTCGTGCGCGAGTCTGACTCGCACTTGGCCGATTTTTTTTTCACGCGCGAACGCGCCGGCTTGCTCCGGCTTGCTCGTACGTTTTAGTACGTGCGGAATTCGTTCCGTTCGGAATAAAGCGATAGTTAATGAATTTTCTACTGATTCTATGCATTCGGATTTGCGAAGGCCAGTCTTATACTTTAAAAATAAAAAATTGTGCGTGTTACTTCTTCACGCAAAAGCTACATAAATTTATATTTAGAGAAAAATATTTTACTGAAGCTTTACTTTGACTCATAAACACAGGTCGGTTAACTTGTAGGGTTTGTACAAAATATAAATAAACCCATAACAATTTTTTTTTTAATTCCATGTAATGAAAGTCTCATTTCAATGTGAAAAACTTTGAAACCTTAATTAGAACATTCAAAGTGTCTGACGCTGTATGATGTACAATTGTACACGTATCTATTCTATTGAAAATTACTAAAAATTGAAAATGTATAACCAAGGTTTTAGGTAAATTAATTATTTCCTTGCGGCCAAAGAATGAATTAGGTAAGTCTTTAGTTATTTGTGAATAAATTTAGAAAAAAAAAAATGTTATTTGTATTTATTTGTAGAAGTATATTAAAAGATATGAAAAATAAAATTTCAATATTACGTGTAATGTATAGCAATAAAATTAATGTAAATATGTGACTATTTAAATGTTTGAAGTGTTGTATGGATGTCAAATAAAAGAGTATTTTTAAATTGAATAAAGTTTTTTCAGTATCATACTATTATTATTAGTACATTGAACTGTTACAAGAGCTTTGCATTTTTTAGAGGACGCAATTTTATTTTTGGGACATGTTTGTCAATAGAAGCTTGACCTCAAGTTTGTGGGGTCGCCACCCTTGTCCCCGGCCGCCATCTTGAAAAAAGGGCTGACAAAACTATTTTCGCTATATCTCGGATTTTAATATTTAAATTTATAAAAATTATAAAGAAACATCCTGAATTAGCTAGTGGTACCGCGCTATTCCTGAGTGAGGAAGTTGATCCATCTTTGCTCACTCTTATTGGTGAACGTTGTTTCATAGCATTATATGGCGGTAATAAAGACAACTCACTGGACGGCTTGCGATACAAAAGATTTGCCAAGACAGTGACTAAAAATTCATTTAATTTTTCTGTGAGACTGTGAAAACGAGCAGCATCTTGTGTTGGAGGCAGCGATGATATCGCTGATGAGCGTTTAAGGCCAGCTACGCACCTGCAGCACTTCTGATGTTGCGAGTGTCGATGGGTGACGGTAGTTGCTTTCCATCAGGTGACCCGTTCGCTCGTTTGACCCCTTATCTTAACATTAAAATAAAGACGTATAGTTTCCAAGTAATCGCGAAAATAGTGTTGTCACCACTTTTTTCAAGATGGTGGCCGGGGGACAAGGGTGACGACCCCACAAACTTGAGGTTAAGCTTCTATTGACCCCCCCCCCCCCCCCCCCACATGTCCCAAAAATAAAATTGCGTCCTCTAATAAATGCAACATTTGGTCCTTAAATTGTAACATTTCAATAGACTATATAGTATATAGCAGGGGTCACCAATTAGTTTGCTCGGGGTCCATTTTAATAAATGAAATGAGCTTTGCGGTCCACACATTTTATATAAAAAAATTAAACAATACGGAAAATACAAAGGTATTTATTTATATATCAAAGGGAAAGGTGACAATTTTTGTAGCTAATTATTATCTCTCTGACGTTTGGAGTGAAATTAGTGGAAGCTATTGATCCTGGAGATGTACATCAGTCAGACCGAAATTTATTTTTAACGAAGTTCATCTTCGAAAATGCTTGGTCCGCACACAATGGGTCGTCGGCGGTCCGGATGCGGACCGCGGTCCGCCATTTGGTGACCCCTAGTATATAGTATTATGTAGATATTCACTGAGGTGATAGAATGTTGATTTTGTTCTTGGAAGTATGGGAGTTACGATTCCTTTATTATTCGTAGGTTTTGACCCATCAAAACGCATTAAATGTTGGGTTGACATGAGAATACAATTTACAATCCTTTCATAAATTATACTAAGTCTGCATCGAAAATATATCGAAGCTATATCAAATTGGCTATTATACTAAAACTGTATCAAAGCTATATCAATGTTGAACATAAAATCGGCGTATTCAAAGTTTTTGCTTCACGTACCACGATGAAAGATGGCAAATTTCGGAGTAATAAAGCTTCACAATTGAATTATAAGTCTGAAACTTCAGTAATATGTAGGCTGGTTACCCGTGCAGGTGTGATTTGCATACTGAACATTATCCTACAGATTTAATAAAGACGCCGTTTATTAAGACGTAAAATATGAATTATATGAACGTAGGACTAATTAAAATAAGACGTGATTAAAAATGGTTAATAAATTATACACTTGCACTAGGGTAAATTGTATGATACAAAGAAACATTTAAGATGATCGCACATATTTTGTCCGCACCGCACCGAAATGACGTCACGAAATGCGGCGCGTACGGTGCGCACAAAATATGTGAGATCAGCTTTATCCAACTTACCATCGAACGACGAAGCTCAAATATATAATATTTTTTAAATCGATTTGTCAAAGAACATTGAACACTTTTTATTTTTTACCCAAACAATTCAAAAACGAAAATCATTTACTTAATTGTAAGTAACGAAGATTTAGACATAAGCTTCTTAGATTTTCTGTCAAACTCTTCATTAAATAAATATTAAATCATCATTCATAAAGGTTTCTGAATGTGCGGCCGTTAGGTACTAAGGTCTAGACGTGACTGTATATCATTATCAGGCAGCTGTATTAGAACTAGCTCGTATGTGATAACTGTCGATATAACCTGAAAAAATAGGAATAAGATAAGCAGGTGTAATAAAATCCGTATAAGTACAGGGTGCAATTAAACCTTCCGGCCAAATTTTGATATATTGATTCTTGTTAAAAATAAACGTATTTTTTTCTTTTATAATCACTCAGTATTAAAATGTTGAGAAATAGCTTCCGAAAGTTTTCCTAAAAACACCACAATTATGGACACTACGCGCCATGCGCCGCCATCCCGCATGCCGTACGAAGTGACCATTAAGCAACGATTTTGTTTGGGATAAAATATGTTATTGTAAAAAAATAACACCCTATTTTTTTGGTTAAATGGACTCTCCTAATGATACGTCTAAGCCCTAAAAAAATTTGGCCGGTAGGTTTAATTGCACCCTGTATAAAAGGAATCCCATAATATTATATACTTACTGACAAAATCGTATTTCTGGATATATAAAACATTTTGAGGCCAGACAGATGGACTTTGGATTGAAACACTTGGTCCATGAAGCGTTGAAACTGAAAAGTCAATGAAAATATTAGATACCATTTACGAGCTATTGTTAAATTAAATTAAATTAAATCATCTTTATTTCGGGCATTAGAGGCTCATATAACAAATACCTTAAATCTAACATACATATTAATAATATAATAAATACCTTAAAACTAACATATATATTTTATATATACTTAAAAACTAACACTGTCACTTGTTGCCGGCGACGTGACTCGACGCTTTGTTCCGGAGTCTCCCTCGGAACCTCCGGTAGACCACATTCATCGGCCAGAACTCCGGCGCCTCGAAAGTCGACAGAAGATTCGTCGGTACTCTCACCACAAAAGAGCTAAAGTTAACCTTGTGGCGAGACTGCAAACGCTAGACCCTCAGGCGCAGTGTCGTCTTCTTCTGGATGTAGTTCACGACGTCCTCGACCTCCATGGACCAGTGCAGACGGGATATGTACAGGGGCGTCGCGGGGACCTCGCTCCGCAGACGCAGCTCAGGTACATAGTGTGCGGTGCCGCGATGGTTGCGGGCGGCGGGCTTCTTCTTCCTTCTCTCCACCAGTATGAAGCCCTCCTCATCGCACCCCCTGCTCTCGTCCTTGCCAGGTTGAGAAGACTCCACCTTGCGGCTCTTCGTAGCTTTGCGGCTCTCCGGAGCCTTACGGCTCTCATTCTCCCCATTTGTTTTCACCCGCGGGGGAGGTGCGGGGCGACCAGCAACAGTCGCAAAATTTTGCTGAGTCGCTTGTGGACTCGGCATCGGCGCAAAGGGGAGGGGAACGCGGGCGGAGGCGGCAGCGGCGGTGTTCGTTGACCCATCCGATAAAGCTGACGGGCTAAACGTGATCGCCTGCGCGCCTCGACGACTGGTGATGTTTGCGGCATCAGGTGACCTACATAATAAATTATTACTTTTTAATTGTGATAATTCACTACGTATATCACTAATGGTAGATTCTGACGCCTGCAATCTACCCCGAACTCCGGCCAGCTCCTCCTTCAGGAACCTAATGTCCTTCAGTAGGCTGATGACGTCGACGTGGTCCAGCGTGACGGGCGGCAGCTTGTGCAGCTCTTTGGCCTCAAAAGCCGGCACCTCATCCGAATCCGTCTGCTTCAGCAGATATATTTTGTTCTGCACGCTTCTTTCGGTTCCATCCCTCCGTCGCGATGGCATATTCGCGCTCTGGCCGAGCGTCTCGTAGAGCAACTCCTTTCCCTTGCATATTTCCTCGCTGGTGAACGAGGACTTGCAGATCTGCAGTATGCTCACCTCGTCCATTGTGTCGATGGCGTGCTGGATTAACGCCAGCAACTCATTCGCCACGCGCCATGGTGACGTGCAGCGGCAATCAGCCGCGCGATTCACGGAAATATTAACTAACAATTAATATTTGCTGCTTGTGCACAACGTGCAGCGCGATCGTCCGTTAGCTCGACACGTAAATAAAGCAATCCTTCAATTTTCAGTGCTGCCGGGGGCGTTTTGTAATCTGGATCTTTATCATTCAAAGACGGTTTCGATCCATCAAAAATGTATTGGTTTAAACTGGTTTCTAGCAATATAAGAAATCCCAGTTGCACAAGCAAGGGTGAAGCCAAACGAGCGTAATTTGTAAGTTGTGAGTCGCAGAATTTCGGCTGGCAGAAATTCTGCTGCATTCAGTTTTATACAAAAGTCCTGTTTGATTCACACGAGAGTAATTTTGTGAGTCATGATTTGTATGAAAAAATATTGACGCGACCGAAATTACGCTCGTTTGGCCTCACCCTAAGATAAGATCGGCCTGCGATCATTTCAATAGGATTCAACGGCCTCCCCATAGCGTCCCTAAGACTGGCCATAGACGGACTGCAAGTTACAGTCGGGACCGACTGTTCTAGAGCGGTTGCGTTGAACGACTGCTCCGACCGCTCAAGAACTGCTCGAGCGGTCCGTGTACTGCGGATATGAATTTAATATGGAAACTGCAGATCGCTGTGCGGCAACCGCATCTTGCAGTCGGTCTCGACTGCAAGATGCAATCCATCTAAGGCCGGTCTTAGGGAGCAATATACGAAATCCCAGTTTGAAACAAAGCACAAGTACAGTAAGGTCGGTATGCAAACATTTCAATAGGATCCAGCGGCCTTCCCCTAGCGCCCCTATGGCTTCTTACAGACGAACGACACTTGTCGATGGCACGCGTCGATAAGTGTCGTTCGTCTGTAAGAAGCCTTACACGACTGCCGTCGACAAGTGTCGACGTCTGTCGTCGACGCGTGTCGTCGACGCGTGCCGTCGACAAGTGCCGTTCGTCTGTAAGAACTCTAAGAGGTTGAAAATTTACCTGAGGACTGTAAGCCGTAGCCGGTATAGTATGTAGAGCATTTAGCGGTTCCCTGGTCAAGGTGTGAAGGTAGGCCGTCGACGTGAACGTCATCAGCGCTTTTATCAGCACGCTGAGGTTGAACATGAAGATGTGAGTCACTTGAAGCCAGGAGAGGCTGGAACGGTAATGATTTGATAATGGTGATTTGATTTTTATTACCATCTATCTCAAAACAGCAAGTATATAATGTGAAAAATTAACAATAATTGAAAAAACTTGAATATCAATAGTAAGGCTAGGAATAAAATCCTAAAGATCCCCATATACAGCTGAAAGCCGATCTGTTCCATTAATAATAACCTTGTCTCGTACACTCATGTCATGGATGACTGTGAACCGACGGCGCAAGACCAAAATTTTATGTGAGCAAAATAAATTTTGCGATGGATGATGCAAGAAGACGGATTTCGTTGAAAGATTTTTTTTGATACTCGTAAATCCTAAAAAAAACGAGGCCCCTAGGACCGCGAGGCCGTGGGCGGTCGCCCACACAGCCCACGCCTTACGCCGCCTCTGACTGTGACGTTGAAAGACGTCCGGAACTAGTTATGGTGGTGTGTGTACTGGCGACTGGCGAGCTGATTCTAGGTGGAATTATCCAAATCATAGGGATTCTACACGATCCATCCTTACAGACTGCACTATCAGGTTGTCATTACAAAAATTGAAGGTTATAAGCCTATAGTGGTAGGCCGATCGATCTGATTGCAGGAGACTTAACGGACTCTTTTTGTAAATTCCTGTGCGTGGGTGCACGAGTCGGATCAGATCGGTCTGCGATATCTATTTAGAGAAGTCGTAATTAATCGAATAAAGAATTGTGATAATAGCTTAAACAACGAATGGTATTAAATTACCTTTCAGACACCTGCCCGCTTGCGTTTATGAATTTTCGTCTGTGATATCTGAAAAGCATTACTTAGGTAATAATTTACATGGGTAAGACTAACAAAATATATTTCAAGACCAGTTTAAACTAGAATCAGATCAAGTCAGCTTGACATAACCAAATACCAGAGACCCACCATCTGCATAAAAATATTTTCCCTGACAGTGCCATACAATTAAATAACGCTATTCCACTTACTGTATAAAAACGTATATGTTCTTGCAGATGTACACCAGGTTGACAGCAAAGGACATGAATATGAAGGTGTTGTATCTGTCGTCGACGGCTCGCACCAGCTTCGCCAGCCGCGTGTAGTACGCCTGTATATCACGCCATTGCACGTTCTTGTTGTACCTACACTAAAAATAAAAGTTAGAATGTTGTAGTAACGTAAAATATTTTCCCTATAAGGAACCATACGGGGAGGCCGATCGATCCAGTTGGATCTGACTGCAGATTGACCTGACCCGTGGGCCGCGCGCACGCACGGGAATGCACAAAACGAGCCCTGTATAGGCTTGCCATCGATCCCACCGGATTCGATAGACCTTCATATTATGGGGAAGTTATTAATACATAGATGTAGATCTACGACTGTGTAATGTGTATACAGACCCGACCGAAACGATCAGCCTCCTTGTACATTCGATCTAATAAAAGAAGAGTACATTGTGTATACATACGTTATACTTTACAATGGTTTTGCCTTGTGATATGTTCAAACGAGGCTTAAAACTTAAAAAAACACGAAATAAAAATAGTCCTCACTTATTTTAGTGTAAGCTAAAGGTGGTCTAGTCAAGTTGCTTACTTTCTGTTGAGTGTAACTTAGCTTGAGACCCTGATCGTACCTTTTTCAGTCTCACAGCTAGCGCGTGGTTGAAGTCTTGGAACCTGTTCATGAGGTATACGGTCACAGACACTATCATAGCGTCCAGAAACGCTATCAAAAACGTCCTCTGAAGTTTGCTTATCTGAAAAAGTGGCGTCAGAGTCTTTTAATTTAGAGAATGAATGTCTCCTTGGTCTAGTGCAGGGGTCACCAAATGGCGGACCGCGATCCGCATCCGGAACGCCGACCCATTGTGTGCGGACCAAGCATTTTCGAAGATGAATTTCTCATTGATATGTAAATAAATGTACCTTTGTAATTTCCGTAATTACCTTTGTTTAATTTTTTTTTATGTGTGGACCGCGAAGGTAATTTCATTTCTTAATATGGACCCCGAGCGAAACTAATTGGTGACCCCTGGTCTAGTGGTTTAGAGCTTAGCTTTCGGCTTGGAGGTCGTGGATTTAATTCCCGGGAAGGAATCAACAGATATTTTGTTTTCAGGTTTGGTTAGCAAGATTATTCATGCAGGCATGTAAAAAGTCGATCCTGTATCTGATTTCTTGTCAGTCGTGTTGGGCATCCGTCTCACTGCGTTATGAAATAAAGGGCCGAGTGTCATTCGGCTGTCCCATTTCAAAACCTAGTAAGGGCCTAAAACAAAATTTTGCAGGAGAGCTCATAAACGAAATATATTTCAGTAGTGGCTAGTACGCTGACTCGGTATCAAACTTTAAATATTTCAACTTTTTAGTGACTTTTTAGCACTGGTGTTTTTGTATTCGGTAGGGTAGGTTAGGTTAGTGAAGTTTATGCAATAAAATGATTTTTGTAAAAACTGTCCCTTACTAGGTTTTGAAATGGGGCAGCCGCATTGTGTAGTGCGCTTACAATGACACACTGTGAATATTATGATTCCTGCGTTACTTGGTTTTAATAAAAACGTTTAATTTTTGAGTTATGAAACAAAAGGCTTACCTGCATCGCACAAGCAGCGAAATAACTGAAGGGTATGACGTTAAAGGTGAAATCGTAGTAATATTCGTAGTAGTCCCTTATAGTACACTCTGTGCTCGAGCACGCCTTGTGTACCGTGTGCACCAGGTATATTAAGTGTTCTACTGCGAACAAATAGTTTTATATTTATAAAAGAATGTACCATCGAATAAATTGATTTATTGGCAGTGTACTTACCTACGTCATTTGGTTGGATTATGTCAATTCAATGGCGCTCCCAAGACGGTAATTCAGCAGGACATGCATTTACGTGACAGTATTAATTGTTGCATGACATGCCGATCGCGAAACGATCATGCGTGCATGTCATGCACATATTGCAGGACGAAAAATTAAACAACTTGTCAATCAATGTACAGCACGTTGTTTGCATGTCATTCGCATCAATCAATACAATAAACGATGAACTTGATCGTCTAGGGTCCCTATTAGACGTGATCGATCGGCTGGGATTGACATAACTCGACCAAACTACGTAGGTCCGCCATCTGCCTATGAATCGACTTAATTCTCTGATAGTACATAAATTAATGGTTTAGACGACAACGATGAAATGGTAGGTCAGTTTTATCAAATCATATTGTGTCTTTTTCATCCATACATATTAGCGCGGATCTGCATGTAGTAGGCCTACTACGAAACCGTTTTGAGACTCAAACAATCGGACGAGAATGCCGCGTCCTGCTCTAACAACGTCATTTCACATTTGTTAGAGAAGGACGCGGTATTCTCGTTCGATTCTTTGAGTCTCAAAACGGTTTCGTGGTACGGCCCCTGGTCCGCATGAAAGTTGCCCGCATCCTATCATATTTTCATAGATGTTTTTCAAGTCATGCGGACTACACGCGCGCGGCCAGGAGCATGTTGTCACCCGCATGCGGACCAGATCCGCGCGCGGATGACAACATGCATGACTGGAAAAGCGCCCTAAAATACGTGCACCATAAATATTATAACCTACATGTTTGCATAAAATACTGCATCGTATTATCCTCCTGGTATTCTTAAAGAAGAATACAGATATATTTGTTTATTTTTAGACTTTTTAAACTTTGACCGTTGCAATAATAAACCTGCAGAAAAGGAGCATATTATGTGCTTCTATGTCTTAGGTAATAATCACGGTAAAAATAAATTACAATCCATACTGATATTTAAATGTGAAAGTGTGTCTGTCTGTCTGTCTTGTACCTCTTCACGCCCAGGTCCCAGGAAAGGACATGTTATACTTTTATGTCAGAAAAATGTACGGTGCCCGCGCGATAAACGAATTATGGTGCAACGGCACAGAACACTAATACTCCTAATACGAGATTAATACTCGCGTCTCGTGGCTCGGCTCGCGGCGCGTCTAGCGGCTCGCGTCGAAGCGCGAGTGTAAACACAAAGCTCGCGTCCCCCTTGAGCTCCTTTGAAAACCGTTCCCGACACGAGCCCTGCGAGCCGCGAGCCGCGCCGCGAGACGAGCCGCGAGCTCGAGTTTACACTCTCGGCTCGTGGCGCGTCTCGCGGCTCGGCTCGCGGCTCGCGCGCGAGTGTAAATCATGTATAATGGAGTTGCGGGCGTCATCTAGTAATACTTACTAATTCCCATTCCAAATAAGAAAATCAGCACTTTATTGACATCTATGTTCTTGCGACGCGCGGTCTTCGGTATGAGGTGCTCGATTCTCTCTATCTCATCCATCATCTTCCTCCAGTTCTTGCAGAATACTGACATGTGGATGGTCAGAAATAGGGCGAATGATGTTATGAGGATGTCCATTTTGTCTGGAAATTCATAAAGGCTATACAGGGTGTAACAAAACTAAGTGATAATACTTTAGGGTGTATAATTATGTGTCCCTATAGAGTTCAATTTTTTTTTACTTTTGCATGGGTAAATTCATGATGCTGGGGCGCGGGGCGGACCATACAAATCACAAAAAAAGGTTGTTCTTTCAGCGTTGCCACTTTCACAGTAAACTCTATATAAGGGACACATACACACCCTAAAGTATTATCACTTAGTTTTGTTACACCCTGTATAAGGTTGGACATCTGACCGGACTTGTTTTGTGCGTTTCTGTGTGAAAAAGGAGTCCAAAGGATACACATGTCCGGTCAGTTCGACCTGCGATCATTCGTATTGATCAGCCTCCCCGTATTGGGGGGCATTATGACAAGCAAGCAAGAGGAATAAAAACGTAGAGTCATAATATAAATAACTAGATGACGCCCACAACTGCTTTGCACAAAAAAAAAATGTTTATCGCGCGGGAATCGTACATTTTTCCGGGATAAAAACTATCCTATGTTCTTTCCCGGGACTCAAAGTATATCCATACCAAAATTCAACAAATTCGGTTAAGCGGTTTGGGCTTGAAGAGGTAACAGAGAGACAGACAGACACACATTTATAATATTAAGTATGGATATGGATATACAGTAGACTTTATACTAGACAGCCCCTATTAGTTGCATGCACACATTTGCGTTTTATTATGCTGGCTTCTCACGACGCGTAATAATCACGAGCCGCTCGAGACGCGCCGAGCCGTGCCTTCGAAGTTACCGACTTCAGTGGGATCGGACGCGCCTGCTCGAGCTAGCCCGCGCCACCTCGAGCCACTACCTTCACACGGCGCGTGGCTCTAGCTGGCGCGGCGTGGCTCGTGATATTACGCGCCGTGAGAAGCCAGCATTAGTTAACTTGAAATAGCAAAACAATGTACACCCCATGTGTTGGCGTCTGCGAAACTCTCCGAATCGCCGCAGAGAAGAAAAACCGGCTAAATTATATTATTTTAAGAAGAAATCTCACGGAATAGGAAGGCCGCGACAAAAGCACCCATATTCTTAGTCCTTTCCTAACGATTTCTTCCACTCGACTTAACCTCAATCCTCAAAAATTGTATCATTCGTTCAATAAAACTTCCTCGACTTGACTTTCCTTATTCGAGGTGAGGAATTAACTGTCAAACTTGAGGTAGCTCAGGATGTACCTGAAGGCTTCCTTGAGTGTCTTCACTGTCTGTTTCCAACTATTAATTTACAAGAAATCGTGTTTTTAGAGAAAAGCATGAAAATCTTTTTTAAGTTTCTGGATTATGTCCATGAAAATTTACATAATTTTCCTTGGCGCAGATATTTACGTGACGCTCAAAACTCATTAGGGCGGTATAGTGATGAGGACATTGAGATAGACTTATTGGAGAGAGCCTTATATCGGTGTATAAGCGTCAAAAGCGTGTAATGTTATGTCCTACTTCCTAGGACATAACAAAGGAGTCGGTCTGCATATTTCATGTATTAAAAGTGTTAGTAAAGGTTTCTAGCTAGATATTGTTGAGTTTTGTGGTTCCGCTAAATAATAAACCATAAGAACGGCCAAAGAATGTCTCAAACACGCGGATTTGACATTAAATACGTATGTTTTGAACAACGTTTTTTGGGCTTTTTAATCGGTATTTTTGTAAGCTAAAAATAATTTATAAGTTTAATAATCCCTTATTCCTGCTATATAAGGCATTAGGCTAAAAATGTCACATCCATTAATAATTTAGCTACAAAAATTGCATACTTTTTTACGTGTGTTTACGGATTCTCATTACTTGAACTATAGTTGATCGATATCATGAACTAAATGACTTTCTTTTCTGGATTATAATGTGCTTCGAAATGATCGACAAATATAAATATTCTACAAAATACACGCACACTACTTGTATGAAAATAAGCACAAAATGGCCACGCGTTGACGGGCTAAGATTACATATATACTATAATACTTTATCTATAGATGAGGACTTCAAGAAACGATTTGGGCTTAGAAACTTGACACTGACATTATATTTTTTTAAAACGTGGAGGTCATAGACATTCTGTCATATTGGGGTCGATTTCCGTTGGTGTTGACTGTTGACACAAAAAAAATAATTTCTGTGACGTCATACCTCCACCTCCACTTCGCCCTTACACACGGCGCCGCAGCGGCAGCGGCACGGCATCGCCGCACAGTGGATCGAATCGAGGATTTCGGGGACATAGGGACCGACTTTTGTTTTTCAAATTTTTTTTTATGCCAATGGGTAGAGCTAATTAATGTTAACAAAAGTTATTCTTTGCAATTTTTTCTTAGGCTTATTATTTAAGTACAAAAAAACATATTTTTAAATTTCTTGTATGGAAAAACATTTAAAATCCCAAATTTTTGCCAAGTCCCAATAGATCCTACGTTCAAACCTTTTTTTTCTTATATTTTGGCTACATTGCTAGTATTATGTACCATAAATGTGTGCCCAAAGTTGCAACCTTGCCAGAAATAGAGGTGAGAAAATTATAAAAAAAAATAATTAGTAACTATTGACTTTTCTAGTTTCTAAAATTATTGTAGGAACTTTTCATGCAAAAAAATCATTATTCTAGTAAAATAATGCTTATAATTACTTAAAATAAAAAAAAAAACTCGATGCCATGTAAATATTATCATCAAACATTAACTTGTAGGTAACTAATCCGTTTGACAATAGTAAATAGTCCTTTGTATTGTGTATTTTCTAACAATCGCTTAATGACAATAAACCGAACAACACTCATGATTAAGAGCTTAAGTAATGGCATATTAAGTGCTTTTACTATACCCTCATTAGCCAATCATTAATAGTTAATTAGGGTGTCATAGAACTTATTATCTTTGTTAGGTCTGGAAAAATATAAAAGGACCGTAATAGATATTTCAAAATTAGTTAATGCTTAAACGTGCTACTACATACATCATTTCACAGTGTTTAATTTTCTTTATTTTGGTATAATGGAAGGTCTTGTGAATAATATAGATTTATTTATGGTATTAAGAGACCAATTGAAAAGTTTGTCAGATAGTAAAAAACTATTTGATTTTCTACAATCGAAAATAAATGTGACTGAAGAAAATAGTGCCGTGCTTAGAAAGTTCTGTACGCGTTTTTGTTCAAATGTGTGTGCCAGATGGGAAAAATGTAGCCGAACATTAGCTAAATTTATTAAAAATAATGGCGATTGGTTAGAATCGTCAATAAATTGGCCCCAAGAAATCTATTTTGAAGTTGTCAATACTGAACCAATAGAACTCGAAGTTTATGATAATACTGAGAATCTACCACCAGCACTTTCCACTTCAGACGCATCCACATCTACCTTTACTCCGAGGAAACCTTTTGAAGATTTAAGTGATCGACAAAAACGGAGACGTTTAGATGAAATAAATAAAGATCTTTCATTTTCTCCTGAAGAAATGTCTGCCATATCAACAAGAAATTTAAAAAACAGTGGAAACGAAGAAATTTCAAAAATAATGAACCATTTACTCAATCACCCAGAAGATTTAAATAAAGTCAAGGCATGCTTAAGCAACGAGAAGGTTAAGAGTGATACGTATTCACCTGATAAGGCACTAGCTTTATTAGTTTCGCTAAAGTTGTCAAAGTGGCAATATATAAACTTAAGAGAGTCTGCGAGTGAAAATGGTTCAGAGTTGTATCCATCGTATTACAAATTGCAACAAGCTAAATTGAATTGTTATCCAGATAAAAAGGATATAAGTATTACTGAGGACGGGGCTTCAATTAAACTGCAAGCTTTACTCAATTTGACTGTATCAAGACTTTTGGATGCAATATCTATGGATTTGGACGCAACAATAAATTTAGAGCTTGTAAGTAAATGGGGTTTTGACGGAGCTTCTGGTCAAAGTGTGTACAAGCAAAAAATAAACAAAGAATTTGAAGACTCCAGTATTTTTATGGCCAGTCTAGTGCCAGTTAGGCTACAACAATCAGATGGAACTATTGTTTGGGAAAACGAAAGACCATCATCCACGTTTTACTGTCGTCCATTAATGTTTCAATTTACGAAAGAAACCCATACCACTGTAATGTTAATTAAAAACAGAATAACAGAAGAAATTAAAGCGCTTCAGCCATCAAGACTGAATCAAATTGAAGTGTCTCACCAGTTACTTTTGACGATGATTGACGGAAAGATAACGTCATATTTATCAGATACGTCGACAGCCGTTTGCGATATTTGCAAAGCAAAGCCATCGGAAATGAACAATATTGAACTGCTTGACCAAAAACACAAGAATGAAGAAATTTACCAGTACGGACTGTCATCTTTAACTGCTGGATCAGGTGTATGGAGTGCCTTCTTCATATAGGTAACAATAATTATTCTTATTTATCATACCTTAGCTATTAATTACTTTTACAGCTGTGAGTCATTCCTCTTTTACAAAATATTCATTTTCATTATTAATAATGTCCCATTTTTCTTATGCAGCATATCGTATGGAGTTTAAAAAATGGAGTGGCAGGGGTGAAAATCAACAAAAAATTAAGCTTAGAAAGTCTGAAATACAACGAGCATTTAGAGAAGATTGCGGCTTACTAATAGACCAGGTGAAACAAGGAGACGGAACCACTAATGATGGCAACACTGCCCGAAGATTTTTCAGGGATGCAGACACTGCAGCCCGTATTACTGGTATAAGCCAGGAATTAATAGAAAGGTTACATGTAATACTTCAGACTATAGCATCTGGAGAGTGCGTCAACCTTTCTAAATTCTCTTTATTCTGTAGAGAGACTGCAGAACTCTACATAAATTTATATCCCTGGTATTATATGCCTTCTAGTTTACACAAACTCCTAATACATGGCACTGATATTATTCAGCATTTTGGTACAATACCTATCGGCAATCTGTCAGAAGAAGCAGCAGAAGCTCGTAACAAAGATTTTCGGAAATTCAGGGAGAGCTATTCCAGAAAATTAAGTAGAAAAGCCACAAATGAGGTTATATTACATAATCTTTTGATATCCTCAGATCCAAAGATCACAAGTCTTAGACCAAGACTATCAAAGCACAACAAAATAGTTCTCTCTTCACGGGCTAAAGAGCTTCTGTTGAATTTGCCGACAGACTCTGAGATAGAGTTTATTGACGTTAACAAATTACAGGATAACGATTCTGATAGTGAGTAAGCTTTTTAAATTTGGGTTTTGTATATTAAAGATAGTATGTACATATTTAGAAATAATTTTATTACTTGTATTATGTATGGTATCGTAATTTTTATGTACTCACTACTTTTTATTTTTCAACTTTATTATTAATAGGGAATATGTACACGACGCTAAAATGGATAAAATATTACTGTTTGTAATCTTTATTGTTAAAAAACCATACTGATAATATTTTTAAATGTTTTCTTCGATACTTAATAATAAAATTTAAGTATCAAATATTGGATTTTTTAAATTCCTTCCCAAATTTTTAAAACACAACGCCATTAGCTAAACAAAACGAGATTTTATAATTTTCCAGACCTACAAAGATAATATATTCCATGCCACACTAATTAACTATAATTACTAATTGGCTAATGAGGGTTTATTTTAAGCCCTTATACAATTACTTGAGCTCTTTATTTTGAATGTTGTTTGGTTCATTGTCATTAAGCGATTGTTAGAAAATACACAATACAAAGGACTATTTACTATTGTCAAACGGATTAGTTACCTACAAGTTAATGTTTGATGATAATATTTACATGGCATCGAGTTTTTTTTATTTTAAGTAATTTTAAGCATTATTTTACTAGAATAATGATTTTTTTGCATGAAAAGTTCCTACAATAATTTTAGAAACTAGAAAAGTCAATAGTTACTAATTAATTTTTTTTATAATTTTCTCACCTCTATTTCTGGCAAGGTTGCAACTTTGGGCACACATTTATGGTACATAATACTAGCAATGTAGCCAAAATATAAGAAAAAAAAGGTTTGACCGCGGGATCTATCAGGACTTGGCAAAAATTTGGGATTATATATGTTTTTCCATACAAGAAATTTAAAAATATGTTTTTTTGTACTTAAATAATAAGCCTAAGAAAAAATTGCAAAGAATAACTTTTGTTAACATTAATTAGCTCTACCCATTGGCATAAATAAAAATTTGAAAAACAAAAGTCGGTCCCTATGTCTACGAAATCCTCGATTCGATCCACTGTGCGCCGCCGCCGCGGCGGCGCCGTGTGTAAGGGCCCATAGAAATACAAGGATGAGTAATGGGGCGGCACCGCTGCGGCATCGCCGCGGTGGCGGTACCGCTGCCGCTGCGGCGCCGTGTGTAAACAGCCTCACTGAAGGAGTAATTCGTTGAGGTATAAGTTACGTTTAAGAATACCAAATTTGAGTAATTCCTGAAGGACGGGTGTTAGACATGAGGAACACATAGAAGCAGAAATTTAAAAGATAATAGAAAAAACAATTGTTCTATATCATAATGCTTATCATAATTTTTGAGTCTAACTAAATAAGTTGTATACAATAAAACTGGCTAATACCTTTTCCAATTATGTACAATAATACCTTGGATAAGGCTAAGACGGATCTTTTATGGAAACAACAATAATTTTAAGGATTTCTTGTTACTTTATTGGGGTAGCCGATTACTTTGCTATCTTCTTTCCGTTATTTTTTATAGCAAATTGATATGAATAAATTAAAATCCTGCTATATTAATTATTAATCTTATAACAATTCATTAAATTAAAATTTTTTTAGCGGTTTTATGTTTCTATTTTGGCAAAAATACTTGCTTGCCCTGCTTTTTTTTTACTTCACTCCAAAAGAGCACAAACACTTTCGGAGTGCGGAGCGTTTTTAACCGACTTCGGGAGGTTTAATTATTCGACCGTATATTTATTATTAATTTGATTTTTTATGCTTGTACCATTTTCATGAATATGGTACCAAATTGGGATGATAACCTATACACCAAAAGAAAAATTTTGAAAATCGGTTCACAAACGGCAGAGTAATCGTTGAACATAAAAAAAAAGAACAAAACACCTCCTCCATTTTTAAAGTCGGTTAAAATTGTAGCCTATATGTTATTCATCAGAATATATAGCTTATACTGATGTATTATACATCAGTATAAGCTATATTATTGTAAAGTTTCATTAAAATCCGTTCAGTAGTTTTTGCGTGAAAGAGTAACAAATATCCATACATCCATGTACATACATACATACATCCAAACTTTTGCCTTTATAATATTAGTAGGATTGGTAACGATATAGTTTTCTTTTTAAATACTTACTTTGATAGTCGTTTGCGTTAACTTTGAATGAAGCCACCATGTTCAAAAGCAGTAACAACAAAATGAAAATCCGCAAGGCTGTATTAAGGAGATAGTATAACGCATAGAGCGATTTCCAAGTACCTCTGGAAGTAAAACATCATCGTGTCATTTTAAAATACATGCGGTCTGCTGTATATGTGTAAAATATGTTTAATAGTTTGTGCAAGAAGAAGAAACAAACGCAAACAAACCATTTCATACGCAACTTCATATTGCAGCAGTTCATATTGCATAATGCATTTTTATACGCACCATTAAAAATTGGAACCGGCGCGGCGGTCCACCGCCGTAGGCGATATTACTGTCAGTTTTCACGCTAGAGACTCAGAATACAGAAAAAGCTAGAGGCAGCACCAGCATAGACAGTAAACAAAATTTTTTTTTCGACGTTTTTGTCAATATTCTGATATGACATGTGCAACATGTCGGATTTTGGTCGGATTATTTGCTGTATATGCTAGTAGCGCCCTCTGCTTTGCATAATATTCCCTATCCAATGTTTTAAAAAGCATTGCATCTCATCGTCTCGTCATGTTGCAATGTGAATACCCTAAGACTTACCTCGTATTCGTGCTATTTTCTTGAAGCAGACCAACAATTGGGACAAATCCCATTATTTTACCAAACACTAACAACTTCCTTACACTTTTATAAAACGTCTTATCTGTTCGAGGCTGTTGTTGGTTGGGTTGTTTGATTTTCATATTTCTAGGGTTAGCGTCTTTTGGTACAATTAGCCGATAATTCTCGCAAAATCCCGCGAGAACCGTACATTTTGCAGTAAAAATCCGGTGGTATCTGTAACAAATGCTATCAACATCAGTCCAATAATTTTAGATGTAACAAACAAGATAATGATATGTTTTCTTTTTAAAAAAGGCACTAGAAAAATGAACTTTGCATACTACATTTATTTCATAAATATATCCTACGAGAAGGCCGGTCGAATCTGGTCGCTGCCCACTCGAACCAATCTGTTTTTATTATTTATTATTTAGGCCTTTTGTTCTTTTTTTCTGAAGTACATTAAGGCAGTACATTATATATTCAAAAACTGCTTGCAACCAAATAATTATGTATTAAAAATTTATAGTAAAGCTACGAAAATCTTAATAATATAATTTTCAACGAAAAGACAGTAAAGACAGGTGCAATTATTTACTTTTACTTCCCTTCTATTGTGTTTTTCATGTGATATATTCATAGGAAATGTGAACGTCCGACTGTCGTAAAATATGATTTCATAAATCGTCCCGTGTTTGTACAGACGCAATGATATCGAAAGTAAGGATAGGCACCTTGCTGTCTAATGCGGCCTCTTTACTCTGGCTCTGATGGATAAATATCAGTGACTAGATGACCCGGTGAACTTTGTATCACTTTCGTCCCTTCTCTAGACTTCCACGAATATTTCAAGATTAAAATCAACCAAATCGGCTCAGCCATTCGCGATTGAGACCAACAAAATCGAAAATTCATAGTTATTTATATAGA
This sequence comes from Cyaniris semiargus, assembly GCA_905187585.1. Lineage (NCBI taxonomy): Eukaryota > Metazoa > Arthropoda > Insecta > Lepidoptera > Lycaenidae > Cyaniris > Cyaniris semiargus. The sequence goes on along the minus strand of LR994554.1, from coordinate 4,137,950 downwards.
TAACGAAGCTGTCGATTGTAGTGGCCTATTCAACCTTGTTTGTAATATAATCAATGTAGATTGTGCATACTGTAGAGTGTAGACAACGCGACGGCTTGAATCGTGGTGACAATTAAAAAAGTTATCCATATTCCATCATGGTCTAACCTAGAGCCATTGTGTCCCTCGGCAACCGTGGCTTTGTAGAGTATGATAGGCGAAGTGACTAAATTAAAATTAAAAAAATATATGTTAAAATCTTACAATCTGAAAAAAATAATTTGTAGAATATTATAATACTAGCTACTGCCCGCGACTTTGTCTGCGTCAGTATAATATTATTATAATAGCGAACATAGATAATTTTCCACATATTACACCATTTTCCATTAAGAGCGGGCTGTGCAATTTTGTTGTCTTTTCTAATAAGTATTACGATCCCGGAAGACGATTGACTCAAATGAAATTGAGATTTATTTAATCATTGTATATTTATCTGATATTTAGCTAACGGAAAACACGATTCACTTATTTTGACTCGATAGTTTTATTTTTCGAAATTATGAATCTTTTTGGGCATTTCAACAAATATCTGTTACACTTATTGAGTTACTATCATTAAATAACTTGCACTACTACAATCACATACTTTATAAAATAATAGCTAAAGGAAATATTTAGTTTTTAAGTAATCATCAAAAAACAGTTTTGGGACTTACGACCTTTATTTTCGTGCTATAATGCGGGAACCGTTGTTACGCGATATTGTTCAGTATTAGCTGCAGCCTAAAGTACATTACCCGGGAGCACGATTGATGGAATTATTGTATCACGATTGGAGGATAGCGTTGTGTGTAGGCGGGGCTAGCGTTTTCACAGCGCGCTCTTAATTCTTCCACTGATTTGTCGCAGTGTGATATTGCATTATGGCCTAGAGCCCTCCTTATTAAATTGACTATGCAGAGTTCATGAGATTAGCGCGTTAAAATAAACAAAGTGTACAATTAAAAAAATCACATATCCAAGCATCAACTCCTTGACTGTATAATGTGCGTAATGAGAATAAATCCTACTGCAAAACGTGCAGTGCCCCGACTACACAATTTTAGGATTCTGAAACAAACTCACTGGTAAACATTTATTTCATTTCAACCAAAATTTACTGCCAAATATGCATTTCCCTGACTTTACAATGTGCGTTACTTTAATAAAACCTACTGCCAAACATTAATTTTCCCAACTTTACATTGGAGCATTATTTTATCCAATTTACTGCCAAACTTTGCATGAACAAAAATTGAAGAAATAACCCTACGGCCAAACAACTGAAAAGATTCATTTCCCCGACTATACAGTCGGGGAAATGTACAACATTTAGAAAAAACGAATTGCAAAATATTTATTTACCCGACTGTACAATGTGCAAATTATTGAAAATATTATGTAACCCACTGACAAACATTAATTTTTCCGACTTCACAATGTGCAGTGCGTAATTTGAATTAAACTCAAACTAAAAACCAAACATTAAACTCTCCAGTCTATGGTGGTTTAGGCGGTGCACGTCAAAATAGCTCGCAGATAATACATTTTTTTATACTAGATATTTTTGATATAATAATATGATATGATAAGCGATATTATTGTAAAGTTTCATCAAAATCCTTACAGTAGTTTTTACGTGAAAGAGTAACAAACGCTCATTCATACATACAAACTTTCCCGCTATAATTAAAGACGTGAGTGGCAGAAGCAGGTAAGTAACAGTTAAAAAATTACCGTTTTTAGGGTTCCGTACCCAAAGGGTAAAAACGGGACACTATTACTAAGACTTCGATGTCTGTCTGTCCGTCTGTCTGTCTCCAGGCTGTAACTCAAGAACGGTAATAGCTAGAGAGCTGAAATCTGAAAACAGATTATGTATTTCTCTTGCCGCTATAACAGCAAATAAAAACAAAACAAAATGAATATTTAAGGGTTCCGTACCCAAAGGGTAAAAACGGGACACTATTACTAAGACTTCGATGTCTGTCTGTCCGTCTCTCTGTCTCCAGGCTGTAACTCAAAAACGGTAATAGCTAGAGAGCTGAAATCTGAAAACAGATTATGTATTTCTGTTGCCGCTATAACAGCAAATAAAAACAATAATATTCCCCATACAACCAACGTAATTTTTTTGAAACTTTTTGTTCGATATCAATGATAGCAACAGGTAGACACATGAAAATACTCAATTTTATTTAAACTTTAATAATTAATAACAAAATTTTAATTAAAGAAATAATTAAGGGGGGCTCCCATACAAAAAAACACAATTTTTGCTCTATAATGGTACGGAACTCTTCGTGCGCGAGTCCAACTCGCACTTGGCCGATTTTATTTGCATAAATGGAGGCTTTAGGGCCGGAAAAACGATTTAAAATAAAAACCTTTGTATTTTATGTTTAGCCAGATATTATATTAGCAGATGATGTACTAAGTCAGTTACAAGATTTGTTAAAACTTTAAAAGAAAAAAATAGTTATTGTCTTTTTGCTATAAAATATTAGTTATGTGGTTCTTCCACTCACATCTTAAATTATTATTTTATTGTATGGCTAAAATATTAGGATTAGGATTTGCAAATCACATCAGAAAGATGGCGCTCGCAACTCCATTGCAAAGAAATTAGTTTATCAAGGAATCGTACATTTTACCTAAGTAAAAACCACCCTATTCCCTTTTCCGGGTCTAAAAATATCTCTATGCCAAATGTTTTTTAAATCGGTTCAGCGGTTTAATTAAATTTAAAAAAATTAAGTTTAACGCATAGACACACGCATAGTTTTAAGCTTTAGCGAAGGGGTTCCCAAACTTATTTTGTCTACTGCCCACTTTGAGAACAAAATATTATGTTTTAGCGCCCCCATTGTTTCAATTTAAAATGCATGCAGATGAAATAAATCACCCCCCAAGTCTCTACACAACGCCTCCATTTTTTTCTGGGTCCCACACCGCCCCCCTTTAGACCTTCAGCGCCCACAAAGGGCGTTATCGCCCACTTTCGGAAAGACTGTTTTAGCGTGAAAGCAAGAATCACAGACAGACAGGGTTTCTTTCATTTATAACTTTGGCTCAGTAAAAAATATTAACTTAAATCTCACTAAAAATAAAAAATAAATTATTATTATAACAATTGAATTGTTGCAAATAAAATATAGCTAATAATTACATTCAATAACTAATGATTATTGTAACGATTATATTATATATTACTTATGACTACATAAGTTGCAATTTCGATCTTTCAATCATAAAAACATAATAATTATTATAATAAGTGTACAAAGTTAAAGTATAACTTATTGAATTTTAGGACTTTTGCAAATTAATATACTCGTGAAGGTAAATAACTTAATCTTAATGTACAAATCTAGATAAATTACAAATAGAATGTAACGATCGCTTGTTCGTGAATGGGGATTTATTTCTTAAGCAGTAAAGAGTATTTAATTAAATTAAAACTATATCGGTTCCACAATAACTGTTCATGATTTTTAACCACTTTTAAGGATAAATTTCAACAAACTATGAATTACATCTTCCATAAGATACGTCAAATAATATTCATACCTATGCAAATTTTCGAGCAGATCGGACTAAGGAATCGAGTTGTCCCATACTAACTTCAATCCCCCTTTTCATCCCCATAGGAAAGAAATTTCAAAAAATCCCTTCTTATCGCACGCCTACGTCATACGGAGAACACTCCCCCAAAATTTCAAGTCTCTACGTTCAGTGGTTTAAGATGTAGCGTGATTCCATTTTCATGTCATTCAGGACAAAGCCTTTTTTATAATGAAATGATATACATTACTTAACTTTAGAGTTTAGGCTTCTCTTGTTGAAGACATCTTCAAATGTCAAATTTGACCTGTCCTTACGATAAATCGAAATACAGGCCAAACAAAAACGTTCTCGTGTGTGAACTGTGATCGCATGTTTACAAATTAAATATTCATTTATTAAATATTCATTTATTTGAAGGTAATTTATGTTGTATTATGTTTAACGTTTGTTTACAAAACGACAGGTATAATTTTGTCATCCTCCTTAATTATTCAGAACGATAAATTATATTACACTAGACGTTCCGTGCGGCTGCGCCCGCATAAATTAGGAATTTCACGGAAAACGTACATTTCCCGCAAATAAATAGCTTATGTCTCACGTGGTCTATATCTGTGCCAAATAACATAAAAATTGCTCCAATAGTTGGTGTGATAAGCACTTTCAAATATTTTCCCCCGTTTTTTTTCCACATGTTCCCCTATTTCTCTGTATCTTCGCTTCTATTGCTCATAGCGTGATAATATATAGCCTATAAAAGCCTTCCTCGATAAATGGGCTATCAAACACTGAAATAATTTTTTAAATCGGACCAGCAGTTCCTGAGATTAGCGCATTCAAACAAAGGTCTACTTCTTATCTGTGCCAAATAACAGAAAAATTGCTCCAGTAGTTCGTAAGATAAGCCCTTTGAAATAATTTCCCCCGTTTTTTCCACATGTTCCCCTATTTCTTCGCTCCTATTAGTCTTAGCGTGATAAAATATAACCTATAGCCTTCCTCACTAAATGGGCTATCTAAGACTGAAATATTTTTTTTAAATCGGACCAGTAGTTCCTGAGATTAGCGCGTTCAAACAAACAAACAAACAAACTCTTCCGCTTTATAATATTAAGTATAGATTCTTCGCTTCTATTAGTCTTAGCGTGATAAAATATAGCCTATAGCCTTCCTCGATAAATGGACTATCTAACACTGAAAGAATTTTTTAAATCGGACCAGTAGTTCCTGAGATTAGCGCGTTCAAACAAACAAACAAACAATATCTTCCGCTTTATAATATTAGTAGAGATTACAAATTATAATTATAATAGCAATTGAAAAGCTCAAAATCTATACTAATATTATTAGTATAGATTTTGAGCTTTTTAATTGCTTTAAACTTTAAAGTATTAAAGTGTGAATTTTTAAGAACATATACCGTTCCACTGCTAGGCAATGTCTCCAAAGTCTTCCACTCCTCTCGATCCAACGCCGGATGCGTTAGGCCAGTCTAGTGTGTAGCTCAGCTAATACTCAAACCGCGGCCCGGCGGTGTACTTTATCAGTGGCCCGCGTGAAGTTAAACCATTCTGAATTTCACGTCCACCGTCAAAATAGTGCAAAGTTGTAGTGAAATTCGTGAAAATGTTTTCACTTTAAAATCGCTAATTTTGAAGAACATTATGTAAAAAACTAGCTGTTGCCCGCAACTTCGTCCGCGTGAATGTGTGTTATTATAATCGAGATTTAGAAAATTTAATACCCATCAAAAACTATTTTATTTGGCTAAGGATTAATATTAGGTACAATACACTCGAAATTTTTAATTAACATCAAAGACCCAGGAACAATGAAAGCTCTTTTAAGTAACTTTCGTCGGCGGAGCTTGAACTATAGATATCGTTTTGAAAAATCCTTTCTTCGAAGACCGCTTGGCGAGGACAACAGGGGGCAGGAACATGTGACGGAGATAGAGGATCGACGAAAGAAGACGGGATATTTAATGTAGGCATCTATACCACTTTAACTTTTACCTCTTGCTCTTGTAGGTCAGGAATCGTGATGTTTCCCTAAAATTTGATATTATGATCTTAGGGAGCCCGAAGGACATGCTCAAACTGGTTTGGGACCCACAACGAAATTAATCAGAAGAAAATAGAAGTATGAAGAATTCTAATTCCCCTTCCCATTAAAATCTGAGATAGCTGAGATGACAAAGTTGCAGTGATCGAATGTCAAATCACTGAAGAAGGAGCACCACGAATATAAACTGTAATAATTGTGACTACTAAGCTATAATAGCTAAATTATTAATATTGGAACTTGCTGTGTTAGACTGTTGCCAATAATAATTGTGACAAAAACGCTTGTAGGCACGGAAGTTCCTAGCACTGTCCCAATATCACCGTAGTATGTGACATCAGATTTACAATGTAGGTTGTCTAGCATTGTAGTTCTTTCGTCTTGCCAGAAAAAAACTCTCCCAGAGAACATGATGAGTGGTTTGTTCAAACATACTGCCTTCAGTCGAGCACATAGGTGATGCTATCTACTAATTTAGATCCGTAAAGTTTGACTTTAAAATTCCATGGCCGTTAAGGAATTAAGATACGCAGTGGTCAATATCCATCCAGTGTTTGGTTAATCGTTCATGAATATTAGGGAAAAGTTATAAAGATATCGACCTTTGCTGGAATTGATAATCACTTTGAGTGTCGTTGTAAATTTAGAGGAGTTTCTTCAATTCCATTACTCATAGATCCCATTAGGAAATGTTCACCTTCGCGACCATAGCATCAAATACAAATTATATCCCTTTAAGTAAGAAATCTACAAATCGGCACAGAAATGGCGAAATAATTATCAATTTCGATTCTGATTCTTAATGATTGATAAAAGTATAAAAAAACAACTACTTGCTAGATTTCGTTCAAAACAATTTTCGTTGGTAGTTTTTATAGTAAAGTACATCATATTTTTTTTAGACTTATCATGCCCCTACTTTAGAAGTTAGAGGGGGGGGACACACATTTTACCACTTTGGAAGAGTCTCTCTCGCAAACTATTGAGGTTAGAAAAAAATTAAATTAGAAACCTCAATATGATTTTTGAAGACCTATCCATAAATACCCCACACCCATAGGTTAGATGAAAAAAAATATTTTTTTTGATTCAGTTGTACCTATGGAGACACCTAAAATTAAAAAAAAAATCTATTATTGTATCAAAATTTTAATGCGGTTCACAGACTACATCTACTTACCAAATTTCAATAGTATAGTTCTTATAGTTTCGGAGAAAAGTGACTGTGACATACGGACTGACAGAGAGACAGACATGACGAATCTATAAGGGTTCCGTTTTTTGCCATTTGGCTACGGAACCCTAAAAAGAATTTTGACAATCGGACCACAAACAGCAAAGTAAACATTTACTCCTCCTTTCTTGGAAGTCGGTTAAAAAAAAGTATCTAAGATGTTGACCAGGGATGTAAGGTATCACCATGCCAAATTTCATTGAAATCGCTCCAGCGAATTCAGAGATTAGCCTGTACAAACAGACAAACAGACAAACAGACAGAGAAACAAAAATGTCAAAAACAGATGTGTTCTATTACACTTCTAACATGCCCCTGACTCGTTTTTTCAAGTTTATTTTGAATGCACAAAAATTTTACCTCTACGATTTTATTATATGTATAGATTATAAAAATCGGCCGCCACTTACTTACCATTTTGTTGTTGCCGCATCGAAAACATAATATTATTATTTATTATCTTAACTGTGCCTATTTAAAGAAAATACTGACTCTAGGGATATATCAAATGATATTTAACACTATCCCCCTTACTAATAAACGCTGTATAAGCTTTGAATAGTTATATAGTGTTTTGTCATCTTAAATCCAATTAAAAATGTCACTTGTGTGACAGGAACAAAACACTGTATAACTATTCAAAGCTTATACAACGTTTATTAGTAAGGGGGTATAAGTACACGCGTGGAATACCATGGTAGACCAGGGTCACTTATTCAGCAATATTTTTTGACGCAAGCGCCCTAGAAACTTACCATTCAAGATAATCCTCGCTTGATAAATTTGACAAAACCTCAATAACTCCTGTGACCGCATAGTCAATCGAAATAATAGTTATTTAGCAACAAAAACGCTGGACTACCATAGTAGTCCGTGCGAGTATTGGTGTACTAAATTCAACCATGTATGTTTTTTTATTTATTGATTTATAACGGTTTTATAGTTTATGATTATATATTTCATGCATTCACACTAAAATACATTTATAATAATTTGATTACCAATACTAAAATTTGATTTTTTATTAAGATATAGTGACCTGTATAGATTGACGTCGTAACCATATAATGACTAACCAGAAAAATAGGTAATCTCACCGAATTGCAAAATAATAATATTTAAAAAATGGATAAAAAATTACATATTTAACTAGTGTTAAGTATTGAATTAATTGATACTTGTAAGTAGGATTGAATCTCGAATAACATAAAACAAACAAAAGTCTAACTTATTTTAGTTTCACGAAATGAACACACACGTTTGATTTCATCAGTACGATTTTTGTCACATTTTTAGAAATTGTCAAATTTGTTGATTTTTCAGTAATTTAATAATTTATTAAATAGTTTTTGGTTTTAAAAGTGAGTCAATTAATTATATTTTTGAATTTATTTCTCATTTTAATAAAATAATAATTATTATGAAAACAATTGAGATTTTTAGATGGCCTACCATGGTAGGCCACGCGAGTAATCGTGTAAAAAAAAGGGCGCGTGTACTGTAGTGAATTATAGTGTTCTCGGACGGGAGTTCCAAAAAAAACCGATTAATTTTAAATCATTTATTAAAATAAGATTACAGTATTAATTTTAACTTGAAACACTTTTCCTAACTGAACTATTCTGTATAACAAACCTATATCCTAAATTACAAAGCTACCGACCCCGATCGATGTAAGATCTAAAGTGAGCTAACTAGCTACCAAAATCAGGTCCCACGGAGTTGGGACCACCACGACGATACGGCGACAGCATTTTCGGTATTCCTTGTTCTTTCGCAATTTTATTGAGAAACTGCTTGAGTGGTCTTATCTGTATAGTCTGAGAGACGGCACCATTTTATGTATGCTTCAAGTTTATTATAGTCCAAGAGATGTTTGACTGCAGCTGACTGATGATGATGATGTCCTTATACTGATGTTCGGCAAATCTGTGCTAAGTCCGGTTTTCATAGAGGGTGCATATGTAACACCTCCCCCCACAGTTCGGCGACTATTTCGAAAGTTTTGATAAAGTTGCCGAAATATCGCTGTGATCTATTGCTATTTCAGCAGGGTGCGGTCTTCTTTCTTCTAGAGGTATATGGGAGTTTTCTTCTCCGTCGCGACGACTTCTGCGGATGCTGCTTCGGTGCATATATTTGTACAGGATATATGATGCACATAGTATAACTGCGATCGATATTATATAAAATGGGATGGTTGTATGGTACAAACTAAATTGTAAATTTTTGTCCAGTTGTATGGGGTTTTGAAATATGATTTTCTCGTTAATGGAATGAAGATTTTGAAGATCCATTGAGTTTAAGGTTGCATGGGTGTGATATGTGCTTCCATTACGTTCTTGATACTTCGGTAGTTCTATTATTTTCAAGGGGTGTCCTTTTATGTGATCATCGGAGTTGAAGATTGTGAATGTAGACGTCTTGAAGTAGCAGTTTAATGGAACAGTAGTCAAATAGCTTCCCTGAAGGCTTCTGTATTGTTCTTGTCCACATGATGTTCTCACTTTCGTGATGTTCGGAAAATTCATAGTAAAATGCCTGTCGTCAAGTTGTTCAACTGCTCCTTGGGTGAGGGTGACTGTAGTTATCTTGCACGATGCTTGAAGTTCTTGCTTGGTGATCAGGTGATGGATGCATTCGGGGTATTCTGTTGCTTTATTGTGTGATATTGGGCAGATGTACCATTCTTTTACCTTCGGGCATTCAGCCTCCATGTACTTAGAATCGTCACCAGAGATTGCTAGGTAGGGAGATACAGGTAGGATAATTTGATTATATTTGTTAGGTACTAGGGATAGCTTGTACAAGTCATATGTTAAGGGAAAGACAATCGGAATCTTATATACTATAACTATATAATTATCTGCATAGAAATATGCTAACCTAATAAAATCATAAAAATATCTAGTATCTACGTTAATAAGTTGAATCTTAGAATATAATATACTTAATTTATCTACCATTAATTTTAATTCATTAATATTTAATGCAAAGTGAGGTGCACTGGCTATTCTAATAAAAGCTAAGGTATTTTCGAGTCTATATATTTCTTCTGATAACATATCTATATTGTCACTAAGAATAATTAAATGTTGCGCAAAATGGGAGTATTTAATATATTCGTTTTCTCTATTACTGTCACTATTAATTATTAACTCCAGAGTCTTAGCTATTCTATTTTGATTAGCTGTAAGATTTCCTAAAAGTTCTGAATTTCTTAAGGTGAATTCTTTATTTAGGCTTATATGATTATTAATTTCTAACTCTAACTTATGCTGGTTTTTACTTAAAACTTCAATGGCATTATTATATTTAATTGCATCGGTGTAATCCAAATTACCTGAAATACTTTTAATTATTGAACCAAGTCCGTCAATGAGACCTCGTTTTTTGCGGTCGGCTTCAAATGTATATAACTGACTTAAAACTCTATCCAATTTTGATGTAAGATATTCTATATGGGGTTCGTATAAGGAAATTGTCTGATTACTTAGATCGATACGTGCTTGATGAAGTTGCACTTTTACTAATTTAATTTGTGAGTGTATTTGGGATAAGTCTATTTTACTAAGAAAAGAGTGGTAGTGGGATATGATTTTAGCGTTTCCTAATTTAAACGGAAGTACTCCTGGTCCGTCTTGTAGGCTGTCGATCGTTACGTCTTGTCCTCGAGTCAGTTGTGTCAGTAGGCATAGTAGAAGTATCCTGTAACAATACAGGGTCCTTAGTACTTCGTTTAAGTCGTGATTTTGCTACTGGACCTCGCTTTCTTTTAGTATAAATATGTATGGGAAGGTCAGCTAAAACTACATCCTGTGTATAGCGCGGGGCGAGTTTCTGACGGGATGCCATAGGGTTCCGTATGTACACTTGCTGATCTGGTGTATATTCACGTTCTGGTTCTCGGTCTCTGTTTCTATTCTCGATTAACTGGGTTCTATTATGTAATGAGGTTTCGTTAATTATGTCATATACTTGAGTCATCCTAAGCTTATGGTCTATTATATATTGTTGTAAAAGATGTTGCGTTAAGTCAATGTCAGTAGGGTCTCTAGGGTCAAAGTGTCCAGAAATAAGGTCTATTGGTCGGCATTTAGTAAAGCTGTGAATTGAACTATTGTAGGCCAAAAGGGCGTAGGGCATAAGATTGACACTTAATTCAGTTCTTCTTTCTAATTTTAATATACGCAAATGTTCGAGAATTGTTGAGTGGAACCTTTCCACTATACCATTATCATTTGGAGCATGGGCTAGAGTCTTGTGGTGCTGAATTTTATGAAGTCTAACGAATTCTAAAAATAATGCATTTGTGAATTCGGTCCCCTGGTCAGTTACAATGGTTAAGGGTAAACCGTGATGGGTACAAAATTTAAGAAGGGCCTGGACGACGCTTAAGGCGGTTCCATCTCTCAAATGGTAGGCCTGGGCATATTTTGAGAAAGCATCAACTAAAGTTAAGTATTTTTCAGATTCGACTGTAAAAAGATCAAGATGAAGGATTTCAAACGGCTTTGTTGGAGGTGGCACTACTGAAAATCTTTGGTTAATTGGATTCCTATCGTATTTTGCTTGACCACAAATTCCACATTCATTTATAAATTTAGCTATCGATTCTCTCATTTTTGGCCAATAAAATCTACGAGAAAGAGCAAGAAAGCATTCGTTAATACCACGGTGGTTAGTTTTTCCCACATGGTATTTTCCAATAATTTCATTTTGTTTTAAATAATCATTAACATTTTCCAATTCAGTTTTTGTAAGAACTAATTTCATAGCGGAACTTTTGAACTTATTTTGCAGAATAGGGACAATTTTATACATGGCTAAAGGTGGGTCTATGATCAGTCCTGTTTTAATTTTTGGGTCCACATATTCTTTTATTGCATTTACTACGTCATTTTCCAAATTGGATTCTGATATTTGAACAGTGGTTTTTGTATGAGTCTCAAATGGTTTGGTAACTGTCGGTCGTTTCTTAATGTCTCCTACTACTACTAGAGATATTTGCCTACTAAACTTATTTAACGGATCGTCAGATATAGGAATTTCTAGGATGGGATCTTCTGCGCTGGAGTGGACGGTGACTGTGGAGGAGCTGTGAGCGGTAAGTGTTGAGGAGCCAGATGGGGATTGAGGTCTTTCTGCTTCAGACACATTTACTATGATAGAACTGACGTCCTCATTATTAATTTCTATTCTTGATAAGGCGTCGGCATTTGTGTTACATTTGCCTTGTTTGTAGATAGGTGTAAAATTGTATTCGCTAAGTTTTAAACGCCATCTAGTGAGTCTTGAACCCGGCTCTTTAAGGTTCATAATCCACTGAAGTGGCTTATGATCTGTGACTACTTTAAATTTTCTACCGAATAAATAGGGGCGGAAATATTTTGTACCAAAAACTATAGCTAAAAGCTCTTTTTCAATTGTACTGTAATTAATCTCACTAGTGTTTAAGGTCCTGGATGCGTAAGCTATTGGTCTGTCACTACCGATAGGTCCTTGGGAAAGAACTGCTCCTATTGCGTAATTTGAGGCGTCTGTAGTCAGGATAAATTCCTTACTAAAATCTGGATATTGTAGGATAGGGTCATTGATTAACAGGGTTTTACATTTTTCAAAACAGTCTATGTACTCAGGGTCATTTATTATAATTTTAGAGCCTTTTTTTAAACATTTTGTCATTGGTTTTGTGATACGAGCGAAATCTGGTATAAATTTTCGATAATAGCCTAATAGACCAAGAAATCGTTTTATTTCTGTCGCGGTTTTCGGAATTGGGAATTTTTTAATAGCTGTAATTTTATCTGGGTTCGGTTTAATTCCGTCTTTGCCTATAATATGTCCTAAATACGCGGTTTCTAATTTGAGGAACTCGGACTTGTCCATTTGAATTTTGAAGTTTGACTGTCTGAGTCTTTGGAATACTTTCTCTAAATTAACCATATGTTCCTGTAAAGATGTACTAAATACTACTATACTATCGAGATAAATTAGGCAAATATGATTTTGGAGGCCTTTCAATACATTTTCCAGCACGCGTTGAAACGTGGCAGGTGAATTCTTTAGGCCTATGGGCATTCGTAAAAGTTCGAAGTGTCCATGATCTACATTGAATGCTGTTTTCGGGATATCACTAGGATTAATTTCTAGCTGGTAAAGTCCATATTCTAGGTTTAGGGTGGTAAAGTATTGGCAATTTCCTAATTTATTAAGGGTATCTGAAATATGTGGAATTGGATACTTATCGTCTATGGTTTTATCGTTTAACTTTCTAAAATCTACGACCAAACGCCATTTGGTTTTTCCAGAGGCATCTGTTTTTTTGGGAACCACCCAGATGGGGGAGTTCCAAGCTGACTGAGAGGGGCGAATTATACCCTGCTCTAACATTTTTGAAATTTGTTCTTCAACTTCTTGCTTATGTATAAAAGGATATCTATAGCTTCTTGTATAAACCGGCATTTCATCAGTTGTACGTATATTATGTTTAATTTGGTTTGTAAATGTGAGCGGTTCACCATCTATGTAAAATATATCAGAATATCTAGAACAAAGAGTTTCTAAATTAGCACGCTCTTCCGGGTTTAAATGTTCGGTTCGCAAACGGGACAGAACCTCAGTAACACGGTCTGGTTTAGTATTTTTGTGAAAATTTAAATTAAAAATTTCGGCATTAACTGGACGGTCCATTGAAAAAACTATGTCATGACGAGAAGGGTTTTTTATTTCTATAATGCCACGACTATTTTTTACTGTGGTCACACAGTCAGAAATTATACAGTTACAAATTATTTGTTCAGGTATAAAGGCTTCGCCTTCCTGAAAATTGATAGGTACTTTAACTAATCTTGAAGAATTTGCTGGAATTATTACCTCATATAAATTACAATTACGCGAATCATACATGTGTAAGGGGATCTTGGAAAATTTTGTTACTAATAATTTATTTTTAATATCAATATTAGATTCCCATTTTTCTAATAAATCTAACCCGATTAACCCGTCGAAAAAATTATGAAATTTATAAATATATAATGTAATATTATTTCTGTCATTAACTTCCTGGAAACTAGGTACGGTTATAGAATAGTTATTTCTGGTGGTCGCATGAATATTAGTCACCTCGAATGGGTCATAATTACACTCAATATGTGAATAAAATTTTTCTACGGCATCAGGGCTGATAAAAGATTGATTTGCCCCGGTGTCGATTAAAAGTTTTAAGGGCGGATTACTTATTTGAATATAGGGCAACTGTCTTTGGGTTTGTAAATTTAATTCTATTTTAACTTGTCTGACTTGGCTATTTTTTGAAAATCCTGCTCATTATTTGATGTTGAGGCTGGCGTATCCTGTGCCTCTTCTATTATACAATTTTGAGAAGATTGGGGTTCCGTGTTTACTGGGTATTCGCAATTAAAATTATCATAATATCTGTCATAGTCATAGTCATAGTAGTAATTTTCGTCAAAGTCGGAGTCATAGTATGAGTCGTAACATTCGTTAAAATTCATTTCCCGAGTCTTAAAATAATTATTTGGTGGAGGGTTACCGAATTTTCTCCAGTCATGAGGTTGTCTGTTCGTCTGTCCAAATGGTTTAGTCACGAAATGGCTTACACCACTCATAGGCTGTGGTTCATTTTGTGAGGGACGTTTAGGTAATCTAAATAAATGACTTTGAGGTCTATAATTCGGTGGGGGCGCGGCAAACATTTGCTGCGTCCTAGACGGTCTATGGAACGGCTGCGGCTGTACTCTCCAACCCTGATCTGGGCGTGGGAGGTGTGTACCTAATTGAGGGCGGTATGGTGTACCTGACATAGAATTAAATGGTCGCGCTGGTAATAAGGGCATAGAAGGTTGCGTACCGTGCTTAAATATACCATCACTTACCTGCAATTTCTTCTCCGACGGACGCTCGCTGCGCTGCTGCATGTAGAGGGTGTTCATCTCCTCGTGAACATATTCTAACGCTTTTTCTATTGTGTCAGGGCGCATGCAACGGATACGAGATCCTAGTGGATCGCGGAGTCCGCGTAAATATGACTGAAGCGTTAATTTTTTATATAGCGCTCGCTTAGATTCTATAGTGCTCGGCACCGTTTCATGCAGGCTGACATATGTAATAATAGTACTAAATAAATTCTGACACTTTTCGTAAAATTCCTGAGGGCTTAGGGAACCCTGGTTCAATAATGCTAGATCGTTATAGAGCGATGTTTCATCTCGCTGATCGGCAAAATTATTAATTAAGGCAGATCGAATGCCATCCCAGTTTTCAGGTATACCATTAGAGTTAATCAAACGAGAAGCTGAGCCTACTACTTTATTTAAAATTCCATTAATTAAAGCACAATTACTAAGTTCATAGCCTTTTTCATTCCTAATAAATTGTTGCACTAACTGGTCACATAATTTAATAAATCTAGTTAAAACATTTGGGTTACCGTCAAATTCCGGCACTAACCGTAAAGCTTTAAAAATATCATCTAAATTCGACATATTTAATAAATTATAATCTACTGAAAAGTTTTCACAAGAAATTAAATTTTCCTGCGACTCGTCCAAAATTCCTAAATTTCTATTTGTATCTACTAAATTACTTCTACTGCTATTACTAACTCTAGAATTCCGTGATTGCCTTGGATGGAAAATCTTGGAAAATTATAGTAAAACTTATAGGATAGAGAGGAAGCAACTCTAGATAGAAACTAAAGCACTTACATGTACATTCTGGTATCTGCTGGATCAATTTCTGGATTCCACACACACCCGAATTTCACTACTCCCGGAACACTTTCGTAGGTTCTGGATTTTCCGTAATTTTGGAAAAATCCCCAAGACTGCGCCAATTATAGTGTTCTCGGACGGGAGTTCCAAAAAAAACCGATTAATTTTAAATCATTTATTAAAATAAGATTACAGTATTAATTTTAACTTGAAACACTTTTCCTAACTGAACTATTCTGTATAACAAACCTATATCCTAAATTACAAAGCTACCGACCCCGATCGATGTAAGATCTAAAGTGAGCTAACTAGCTACCAAAATCAGGTCCCACGGAGTTGGGACCACCACGACGATACGGCGACAGCATTTTCGGTATTCCTTGTTCTTTCGCAATTTTATTGAGAAACTGCTTGAGTGGTCTTATCTGTATAGTCTGAGAGACGGCACCATTTTATGTATGCTTCAAGTTTATTATAGTCCAAGAGATGTTTGACTGCAGCTGACTGATGATGATGATGTCCTTATACTGATGTTCGGCAAATCTGTGCTAAGTCCGGTTTTCATAGAGGGTGCATATGTAACAAGTGTTAAATCAAATGTAGATTTATTTACTAACATTATTTATTCGTGAAAAACCAATATAATTTGATATAAAATTTTCTAATAACAGCGTTAGTACTGCATAATAAATCGCAGAACTAAAGTATGCCGTGGTATTGGCTGCATGTTTTACTTTATTGTGAGTTTGGAAAATTCAATTTTGTTTTATTAAAAATATTTACATAAAAACTGCACCTGCGAACATGGATTGAGTGTTGAAACGAAAAGCGATATTGAATGGTGATGTTATGTGTATATTATACGGTTATATTTTAGTAGCTGACCCGGGAAACATTGTTTTGCCATATAAATTATTTCTAGTATCAATATAAAAAGTAGATAAAAACCTATCCCACAAAAAACATTTTCATATAAAAATGTTGCCAAGACGAGAACATAAAGTTCGTGGTGTCAAAAAGTAGTGAGATCTCATGTAGAGCCAAGTTTCTAACCTTAAATACTCAGCCCTAAATCTAAAAGCCTTAATTTTACACTTAAGTCGCGGCAAAATACTTGATATTATAATGTGTCAGCCGCACGAGAAGAATCAAAAACTCTACACATTAGTCAAAATCGGTGGCCTGGCCATTTTGTTACGGTTGATATAAAAGTTATTAAGTACAACAGAAAAGCAATATAGCCCATAGCATGACGAACAACAAAATGGCCAAGCCACCGATTTTGACTAATGTGTAGAGTAATTAGTATAGACATTAGAAAAGTTGCAAGTGCTTTGCCAGCCTTTAAGAAGGGATTGGTTATATAAAATTAGGGGACAAACGAGCAAACAGGTCACCTGATGGAAAGTAACTACCGTCGCCGAGTTGCCAGCCCTTTAGAGAGAAAAGGCTTAAGAGCGGGCTGTCAAATTTTGCTGTGTTTTCTAATAAGTATTACGATCCCGGAAGACGATTGTCTTAAATGAAATTGAGATTTATTTAATCATTGTATATTTATCTGATATTTGGCTAACCAAAAACACGGTTTACTTATTTTGACTCGATAGTTTTATTTTTTGAAATTATGAATCTTTCTGGGCTTTTCGACAAATACCTGTTACACTTATTGAGTTACTATCATTAAATAACTTGCACTACTATAATCACACACTTTATAAAATAAAAGCTAAAGGAAATATTAGTATTGTATTTAATTTTTAAGTAATCATCAAAAACATTTTTAGGACTTACGACCTTTACTTTCGTACTATAATGCGGGAACCGTTGTTACGCGATATTGTTCACTATTAGCTGCAGCGTAAAGCACACTGCCCGGAAGCACGATTCATGGAATCATTGTATCACGATTGGAGGATAGCGGTGTGTGTAGACGGGGCTAGCGTTTTGACAGTAGGCTCTTAATTGAGGGAATAGGGAAAGGGGAATAGGGAAAAGGGATATCCCTATTCCCCTGTTCTCTTTCCCTTTTTTATGAAATTAGGGGGCGAACAAGCAGATGGGTCACCTGACGGAAAGCAACTGCCGTCGCCCATGGACACAGTAACATCAGAAGAGTTGCAAGTGCGTTTCCGGCCTTTTATGAAGGAATAGGCTAAGGAAATAAGCATAAGAGAATAGGGATAGGGAATAAGATATAGGGTGCAGTTGGGCCTCCGCTCAACTCACTCACTGGACGAAACACAGCGCAAGCGCTGTTTCACGCCGGTTTTCTGTGAGTCTGTGGTCTATCAAGGCTAACACGTATTTTTAGGGTTCCGTACCCAAAGGGTAAAAACGGGACCCTAATTACTAAGACTTCGTTGTCTGTCCGTCTGTACGTCTGTCTGTCTCCAGGCTGTAACTCAAGAACGGTAATAGCTAGAGAGTTGAAATTTTAGTGATTTTAGTGACAGATTATGTATATCTGTTACCGCTATAACAAAAATACTAAAAACTTTGTCTATTGTATAATATCCTGTATAACCCCCTTTCCCCCTCCTACCTTGTTGAACGTTTCAATTTTTCCCGACCACTCCATACCCCATGCAGGTCCAATATTAGAATGAATCTTTCACTCCCATCCCATCGTTCCAACTTTTACTCCTACTCCTTCACCGTTCATGCAGTCAGATTGTGGAACTCGCTTCCCCACACTGTTCGTGATAGCTCTACCATCAGTGTGTTCAAGAAACGCTTGAAAGAGCATTATCTTCAAGAATCTCAATCCATTTAAATAACGTTATTAAATATACATACAGTATTTATGTATTATAGATATATTGTATAGTATTCATTATTATTATTATTATTTATAATTAATATTGTATTATTATTTATTTTGGTTAACTTATTACCTTTATGTTTAATTATTATTATTATTATTAGTTTTGTGTATGATATAGATTCAAAGTTTAATTTTGTTATTGTGCACGCTCTATCTGATGTCTTATATCACATCTCTCTCCGTAGGGCTGCTGTAAGAAATTTCTTTAGAAATAAGCAGTTCCTTTGTGTCGTCTTTCTATGTCAATTTTTATGTGAACGGTGTCTTGTGTGCAATAAATGTTTAAATAAATAAATAAAATAAATAAATAAAAAATTAAGGGGGGCTCTCATACAAAAAACACAATTTTTGGCCTTATTTTGCTCTATAATGGTACGGAACCCTTCGTGCGCGAGTCCGACTTGCACTTGGCAGATTATTTATTTGTCGCAAGAAGTATTTTATACTATTTTTAATTTTGTATCTAGCATAAGAAACGGTGGTATCTCATACTAACATCCACCCTCTATATCAAGGAGATGGGATAGTTAGGTTAGGTTTGATAATTTTTTTGTTGTTTCTGTACTAATAATATGTTACATATCAAATTTCAGCTTTCTAAGACTTCAGGAAGTACCCTAACAGTTTCGATGATCGGTGAGTCAGTGACAAAATTGTGGGTTTTTGGACACCTATAAAATCTAAAGTGTAATTATAGCTACGATATTAAAACTTTGCGCATTTAATTATTATACTCATTTCATTATATTATCTTAAAAATTTGAACTATCTGGCATTATCCAAACCATAGTTACGAGGGTTCAAAAATACGACGAAACGTTTCCAGAAAAGGTAGGTAGTGCCCTTGCGCTTCGCTTAGCTCGTCTTGGCGGAGGCACTATCGTGCCCCCAGATTCTCAGGCCTAACGAATGTACATACAAAATTTCATTAAAATCGATTGAGCCGTTTCGAAGGAGTTGGCGGTCTTGGTCTTGCTTTTTTGCAAGACCAAGACCAAGACTGCAAGACCAAGACCAATTTTGCTCATCACTACGTGCGAGTTTCTTACGCTGCTTCTTCTCGTCGGGTTAGTTCCCGAACCGAGGCCTTAGTGCGAGTTTTATTCGATCATACGCATCGAGCACGTTAACGCGAATTTATATGAGATCTAAGCAGCGCCATCTACTGGCTAACGTGGATACTGCTTTGATCCCATATAAATTCGCGTTAACGTGCTCGATGCGTATGATCGAATAAAACTCGCACTAAGGCCTCTGGTGGTAGGTCATCACGTAGACTTTCTGAAAAGATTTATTTCCAATTTACTTAGAAATAAGTAAAACAATTTTTATTTTATTTTTTATTTATTTCTATCCTGGAAAAATTAATGATTCCCGCGCGATAAATGAATTTTGGCGCAACGGAGTTTACGTTAAGCGCCATCTGGTGAGAAATTATGTCAACATGTTATTATTATGATTTTTTTTTAATAACTCAAAAATTGTGATCTGAACTTAAAAATTATAGTATCTGTCAACATGGAAAATATCAAGTTTCTAACTATCGTAATATAACGATATTCGATATGCCTAGGGGGACTAGATGTAGCTTGTATGAACACTTTGGCGGCCGTTTACTCGAAAATGTTTTACATTGTGTATCAAACCATACCTTCATTCAAAAAAACCTACTCAGTGATACCGATACCCAACATGATAATTATTATGGTAAATTGAAAAAATAAATGTTATTCCCTTTACAATGGAAAGCCACCCTTAAAATTATCTATAATTATTTTACAATGCCAAAAATAAATTCTATAATATGCAACCTATGTATAACATAACTGTAAGTATAAAATTTCGTTAATTTATAATTTTTCTCATTATTGATAGTTCAGCAGTGGACGGCAATAAGCTGATGATGATGATGATGTGATGATGATATTCTCATAATTACCGAAGTTATGACGATGGACGGACGGACCGAGTGAAATTATAAGGGTTCCTTGTAGTTACTATGGAACCCTAACAACGACGATTATTGAGCTCTCTGTAGCAAGTTGATGTTACAACATTTGGTACACCAAATTACCAATATCATAATATCTCCATGCTTCTGGTGAGCCTCTTAAAGCAAGTTCTTTGATCATTTTGTCTAGTAATTAAAAAGAACTAATCAT
This sequence comes from Cyaniris semiargus, assembly GCA_905187585.1. Taxonomy (NCBI): domain Eukaryota; kingdom Metazoa; phylum Arthropoda; class Insecta; order Lepidoptera; family Lycaenidae; genus Cyaniris; species Cyaniris semiargus. The sequence goes on along the minus strand of LR994554.1, from coordinate 4,117,343 downwards.
AATAATAATTTGTTTATCACCCTCCTTTACTTGGGGTGGAAAATTGGAATATCTTAATATACTATCTTTTTTCTTGTTGTGGCCCCCAAGAGCTTGTCTCTCTGGCACCCCTGAGATAATAATTATAATAATATTATAATTACATTTAAAATTATTATTAATGTTGTTTACCACTGAGCTTACCACATACGGTCAAAAACCTGTTTCACTTTGTTCTAACTAGATGGCGCTGCTATACGCCTACACCTCGCTATCGCTTGCTCGGAAGTTTGAGGACAAGTACTTTCGATAAATTATGGTACACCAGACTCTAGATAGACACATGGAATCGGAAAGATTCCGTTATTTAAAATCCCACCTATGGACTCGCCGTAAAAAGGATGGGGATCTAAATGAGTGCCAAGTTCTATGGAAAATCGAATTACGTATGTATAGGAACCAAAATATAACATTATAAACAAATATGAAATAATAGTTATTTCTTTGCTTTATTGAATATCTATAACGATTGATGTTATTTAAATAATGTGAGATCTTAAAATAGATTAGATCTAACTTGGCCAGTTTTCATTTTTTTTTTATGATATAACGGGGCAAACGAGCAAACGGGTCACCTGATGGAAAGCAACTTCCGTCGCCCATGGATACTCGCAGCATCAGAAGAGCTGCAGGTGCGTTGCCGGCCTTTTAAGAAGGAATAGGGTAATAGGGGAGGGTAGGGATGGGAAGAGAAGGGAATAGGGGAGGGAAAGGAAGGGAATAGGGTAGGGGATTGGGCCTCCGGTAAACTCACTCACTCGGCGAAACACAGCGCAAGCGCTGTTTCACGCCGGTTTTCTGTGAGAACGTGGTATTTCTCCGGTCGAGCCGGCCCATTCGTGCCGAAGCATGGCTCTCCCACGTAAAATTCAGTTTCATTACATCAGTAATTTCATAAAGTTATTGAAAATTAATTTAATTCTAATGAAAACTAGCCAAGTCAAATCTAATCTAGTTCTCACATAGATCTCACATTGTTTAAATAACATCAATTGTTATAGATATTATTCAATAAAGCAAAGAAATAGACTCTATTATTTGTTTATAATGTTATTTGGTTCCTATACATACATATTTCGATTTTCCATAGAACTTGACACTCATTTAGATCTCCATCCTTTTTACGGCGAAGTCAATAGACAAGAATAATGTTTGTATAAAACTTGGCTCTCCATTTTAACATTCATGTTTTTGGTGGGATATCATTACTTTTTGTAAAGAAAATTTTCCGAGCAAGGGTAGACACCTTAATCTTCCTGGGAAGATTAAGGTGTCTACCCTTGCTCGGATTATGTATGTTTGAACTGGTTCAAACATACATAATACGAGTATTCGACTACATTCAATCGCAACCTTAAGGGGCTCTTTCACCACTTCACGACTAGTGTCGGATATGCTATCCGCAACTTACGATACGATACTTCATCTGTCAGATAAGTTGTGGATAGCCTATCCGAAACTTAACTGACAGATCCTTCATCTATCAGATAAGTTGTGGATAGCCTATCTGAAACTTATCTGGAAGTGGGGAAACAGCCCCTAAGGCTTGTTGAATATCATCCGAATAAAACAAAGAAAATCCAATCAAATGGAAAAAGCAGCTACCATCAGGAGGCATTGGAATAATACGGTATAACATAGGTGTATTTCCAACCATTCACTATAGGGTACAACTTATTGTGCGGAAGTTAAGTAGCTATTATTATAGCTGTCTAACAGATAGACAGGCAGACGGACGGACGGACGGACAGACGGACAGACAGACGGACAGACGGATACACGGACAGACGAACAGACGGACAGACAGATAGCCAGGGATTAAAAGAATTTTATGTCTATTCCCGGGACTCAAACTATATCTCCATACCAAATTTAAGAACAATCGGTACAATCAGTTTGGGCGTGAAAAGGTAACAGACAGACAGACACACTTCATAAAGTCACCTTCTATTCATTTCCTAAAGTTTCTTCACTTCACAAATAAATATTTACGGGGAGCTCCCATACAATAAACGTGATTTTTTGGACTTTTTTATTCAAAATCAATAATGGCAGCCGGTAGGCACTTGAAATATTCACAAAATCTTTAAATTATATTTTTACTTTCATAATTTATGATATAAGTAAAATAAAATAAATATTTAACCCTTCAAGTACGATAAGGCCCACTTGGGCCGCGAGAACAATAGATTTACAATAGATTTCCAAGAATCCGCGATCGAAGGAAGGGGGTCTCCATACAAAAAACAGAATTTTTGCCTAGTTTCGCCCTGTCCGACTCGCACTTGACCGATTTTTTTTGTTTTCTGATTTTTCTCTACGCTTACACACAATTACCGAGCTGGATTCCAAATTTCAGCCTTCTAGGTCATATGGAACTGGGTTAGAATTTTGATCTATAGGTCAGTCAGTCAGTGATAAAAAGTAGATTTTCGAAAGTTAATATCTTAATAACCGTTTGAGCTGTGCTTATGAAATTTAGAGCATATATTTATCTCGCAAGTATCATTACATGAGCCAAATTTGAAACGTTTATGTGAAATAGTTTCTAAATTATGAGGGGGTTAAAAGTAGCTGCAAATGGTTCGTGTAATATTACACACGGTGCTGCTCGCCAGTTCTATTATGCTGGAACTTGGCTTGACACGCTACCGCGTGTCTAGATTCAGCCAAATATCAGTTTTTGAAGAGACAGTGTATCAAACACTGTCTACACAAATTTAACGTAACGAAGTAATATAATATTAATTACAGTAAATAGTATTATGACATCGGAAGTTCGGACTTATTAGATGATGTTGCATTTACTAATTACTTGGTCTAAACGTAAAAAAATTAATTGATGAAATCTATACTAATATTATAATAAGCGGAAGAGTTTGTTTGTTTGAACGCGCTAATCTCAGGAACTACTGGTCTGATTTGAAAAAATATTTCAGTGTTAGATAGTCCATTTATCGAGGAAGGCTATAGGCTATATTTTATCACGCTAAGACTAATAGGAGCGAAGAAATAGAGGAAAATGTGGAAAAAACGGGGGGAAATTATTTGAAAGGGCTTATTTGAACGCGCTAATCTCAGGAACTATTGGTCCGATTTGAAAAATTCTTTCAGTGTTAGATAGTCTATTTATCAAGGAAGGCTATACGCTATATTTTATCACGCTAAGATTAATAGAATCGAATAAATAGAAGAAAATGTGGAAAAACGGGGGAAATGATTTGAAAGGGCCTATCTCACGAACTACAACCCAACTAACATTAGGCGCTAACAAAAGCGTTAGAACAAATCTACAAGAGAGCTAAACACATCAAATGGTGTTTAATAAGTGCTATCACATGGAGTTATAGCTCGCTATATGTCTACTATACCCTTGAATTGGGCACAAATTCCTATCGCCTTATGTTCCACTATGACGATATAGTAGAGCTATAGAATGAATTTTAGAGATACAGTAAAGTTATTGTGGATGTACAATAGCGATAACTGAGCTTAAAGCGTTTTAAGTGAAGTATTTAAGTGACTAGTCTTCAAGCGGTATATTAGAGTTACAGGCTACCTAAAGACACTTTGAGTGTTACAATAGAAGCAAATTCACATATATTAACCCTTTTAGGGTTATAGTAGATCTGTTATGCATCTTACTAACTCTTTAAGCACCTTAAGGGTGGTAATACGGTAAATTGTAACCTAATTATGATATGTTTTTAACTTTTTTTCTAACCGGCTTAACAATATTGTGTTTATGTATATGTTACACATATACTTACACTATAACCATTGATTTTATAATGGCGGAGTTGAGTAGTGAAATAATATTTTGACTTGTTAGTTAAATAATAAAGGGGCCCACTCTTTGTTGTGTATTTTAAGTAAAAAAGTGTCGCTTCAAATAAAGCAAAACATTTTTTATTGATAAAATTGTTTTAATGTTTACAGCCCTAAATAACATAGACGAGTTTTGCATCCCTTTAGGAGTTTGGTTTTGCAAAAGAGTTAAAAAACAGCCTTGTAATAGGAGATGATAATTTCTTATATAGATCTTATAGTAGTATGATTCGCTCAAAGCTATAACACAGAAGCTCTGGTTTGTACTGTAGGGATTATAGTCGCTGCAGTTCCACTTTAGCCTTCATAATCGCTCTTATGGAGCCGTTATATCGCTATAAGAGTTATATTTTATTACTAACTCTGTTTTGTCGCCACAGCCTGTAATGACAGCTCCAAGTCAACCTTTATAATACTTAAGGTTCTAAAGTAGCTATATTTGCAGCGGTAATGTTTGTTGGGAAGAGCAATTTTGCTGTTATTTGGGTCAGATAAGAAGTAGACCACGTGAAGGATCATAGGCTATTTTTTGTAGACTGATTTGTCTGTCAAATATATAATTTACGCGGGCGATGCCGCGCGCATTATATAATTACTTATTATATATTTTATATATTATTATATAATTACTTTATCGTACTAATAATAATAATGTGTTATGTATGTAGGTATCTATCCATCCATCCATATAATCCATCTCTTTTTTACTCTATCTAAGAATACCTATAATATAATAACTTATTAAAAATGGTATGCACATACAAAATTGTAACAGGCGCTGTAACAGCGGACAATGAAGGATGTGACGATATCTGCCAGGATCTTCCTCCGGACGACCTTCAGCCGGTCTGCATGATGTACAGCCGGTACAAGAAGACGTACAAGTTCTTCGTGAACCTGTGCCATGCCAGGCGCATGGCGTGCCAGGAGAAGCTGGGTTTGTGTGACTTTACCTTTTTGTAGGCTGTGCACAAGTTTAAGACTTGGGTTACACGGTCAGTCTGGCATCAGTTCAGTCCATTAGTCTGATCCAGACTGACGGGGAATAATCGTGTAACCGTGTGATCGACGGACAGATAATATTTTTTTATTATGTACTTTCCGGCCATCATTCTGGCCAGACTGACCGTGTAAACCTAGTCTAAGATATCTCGGTAAAACTGGGGGAGTTAATGAGTACGAAAATATTGTAAAACTAGATGACGCCCGCAACTCCGTTGCGCCAAAATTTGCTTATCGCGTGGGAACCGCAAATTTTTCCGGGATAAAAGTATCATATGTCCTTTCCCGGGACTCAAAGTATCTCCAAACCTTTGAGCAAAATTGGTTTAGTGGTTTGGACGTGAATAGGTAACAGACAGACAAACTTATGCATTTTTTTTTAGTATGGAAGGCTACCGATTAATAACGTGTCTGATCGCCATTTAAAAATGACAAAAAGCTGTCTAGTGTCTGGTCAAAGACAATATCATTAGCATCATCCGTTTGTACCACAAGGAACCCAAATATCGACAACTGCGCCTTCCTCTTCCATTATTGCATAGCGATCTTAAAGACGTGCGCACTGTGCAACCTACACTAATAAATAGATCCACAATTCTACATCTGTTTGTAACTTTCTAGACGTTTTTGTTATTTTTATTCTGAAATTTACATTCTAACTATTATTCTGAGCATAGTAAATACTAAAAGGAACTCTTTTGTTTTCAGTTCTGCAAGTTGTTGTTCCTAACCGGTGTCTGAAGAGTCAGCAGTTTTTCATGCCTTTATAGATCTTGTTTACAGAAGTGTCCATTCTTCAAGTTTTGAGACATTTATTTTGACTAGACAAATTTTATTTCCATATAATATTATCTTTGTATTACTTGTGACCGTATGCACATTTAAGACAAGTTAGCGAAATATGAAATAGCAAATTATTTCTCTACTAGATATTTCCCGAAAATTTCTAATTTCAAAATTTGTTTATTTCGATGATACCGTTCACACTTTACACGATATAACTATCATTGTGTCCTTGCCTGGGAGTCAAAGTATCTCAAACATTCAAAGACTTGTTTATCAATTAAAATAATAATATTACAGTAAGGGCGAAGCCAAACCAGCGTAATTTGTGAGTTGTGAGTCGCAGAATTTCTGCCGGGCAGAATTCTGCCCAGCAGAAATTCTGTTGGATTGCCACACGAGCGTAGTTTTGTGAGTCGGGGAATTTCAGTCGCAGAAATTTGTTGGGCTGCCAGACGAGTGCATTTTATTCAGTCGCTGGTGTTTGTGTCGTGCAATGGAACCGTTGAAAATTTTGTGCATTTACGAAGCATATTTAGAAGACACAGAAGATAATGTCAGAAAAAGAAGCTGGGTAAATCCACTTAATAAGGATATAAGTGGTTCATTTAAATTTGAAAACTTATAATAAAATATGATTATATAATAATAAAAATGGTAATGTAGTACCTGAATGATTAAGTCAGTATAAAAGAAATAAAAATGATAATAATAGTAATAAAAACTAAATAAATATACATATTACATTTACGCTGCAAAAATTTTACCCCCAAAAATATCCCCAAATTACCCCCTAAAAACCCACTGTTTTTATTTTTTCCAACTAAATTTAGTAGGAAATCCCCATAGTTGGCCACACTGCCCGCGCTCCCCGCGAACTGAATTCGGTCGGTATAATGCGTGTGAGCTGGCAGACAACTCATTTTGAGTCGCCGTGTGAATCAAACAGGACTTTTGTATGAAACTGAATGCAGCAGAATTCTGCCCGGCAGAAATTCTGCGACTCACAACTCACAAATTACGCTCGTTTGGCTTCACCCTTAGTGTAATATTATTATTTTAATTGATAAACAAGTCTTTGAACACACTATGCCGAAGATACGCGACCGAAGTTCGGCAATATTACGCCTGCGATGTTATTAAAATTACCGATGACACACCATGCCGAAATTACGTCGCGTTATAGCGTACAGCCGAACTTCGGTCGAGCGTAAGTTCGGCAGCGATTCGGCGGTAATGTTTTTTTTTTCGGCGTCAATTCGGCGGCGTTCGAGACACTGAATACTCGGACAAAGTTAGGCAACTGAATTTCCGCCGGCTCTTATCGTGTGTCATATCAGCCGAATGCGTCGGAACGTAATATCGGCCACGGAACTTCGGACACGTATCTTCGGCATGGTGTGTTTAGACACTTACATTTTAAATTCAAATGCAGTGCCGACTGCAGGCATTTGCTTTACAAATGTATACTAAATGTATGTTATAAAAATCAACTGAGCTTTTTAAGCGTGAAAAGGTAACAGATAGGATAGACAGACAAATTACAGTCAGACATACTTACGCACTAACAATAGAATTGATTTAGAAACATCCTTTACGAATAAAAAGGAATCTCCAAAAAAACTGTGACCTTATACTAGATTTAGAGCTTACGATTATATAAATTAGTGGTATTAAGGCGAGGCCAGTTCGAAAAGACTGATTTTTAAGCTTCCAGTCTGAAGAAATTATGTGGAATTCTCTTACACCGAAATTGATGTAGACTCAAAAAGGAACAAAGTAACAAAATAACCGAACAGAATATTGAAAAATGGCATGGTATTTCTGTAAAAAAATCTTGAGTATTACCATAAAAATACACTTCAAATTCGAACATCTCGTAATTTTCAATGACAATGATACGATTTTTTTTACAAAAAGGATAGCTTTTTTATAGTTCTAACAAAATAACCGAATAGTTTTTTTAATAAATGATTCGGTCATTAAAAAAAATAAAAATAAATTAAAATGTATAATTTTCTCCTATTTCGCCCTATCAAGAACGCGGCGAGCGTCGTAACCGCCACTGTACAAGGCGCGCTGATATGAATGTTATTTTAATGTCCTTTATATTCGTACTGACAGACATCGACCTGCTAATTTTAGGAACAGGCAGAGGGCGCCAGTAACACATACAGTAAATAATACGACCAAAATCCGACATGGTGCACACTTCATATCAGAATATTGGCTTAAACCACAGACATAGATCAAGATACATACCGCATGTGTATGTACTTCGCGTGCCATATCGCGTTCCCAAACGACGAGCAATGCTCGTCTTTCGAAAGTCTGTTCTTTAGTCTGCGCTCCACCGTTATCGTCAATCAGAATTTTAAAGATGCCTAAATGCCTAATTGTGCCGTATTGAGCTGTAGAAATTCGAATAGAAACGTTGGACTAGATAATGGAGACGTTTCTTATCATCGGTACGTCACAGTAGGTAAGAAAAAAGTGGCACGCTCGTTTTCATACAAATCCTCCACATGCGGTATCTATCTGGATCTATGTCTGTGGCTTAAACGTTGCCAAATGTCGAACGAAACTTTTTGTTTACTGTCTGTGCTGGTGCTGCCTCTAGCGTGAAAATATAGCAGTAATATATTTACTTGCAAATCACACACATAAATACACACCATAAAGTATTATCATTTTATTTTGATACACCTTGAATTATAATATTACTAGCTGACCCGGCAAATGTTGTTTTGCCATATAAATTGTTTCTTAAGTATATCAAAATAAAAAGTAGGTAAAAACCTATTCTCAGGCCTAACGAATGTACATACAAAATTTCATTAAAATCTGTTGAGCCGTTTTGAAGTTCCCGCCCAAACACTGTGACACGAGAATTTTATATATTAGATTGCTTTGTATAGTATGAGGAAAACTGTTTTTAATGAAATAAATATTGTTTTCTTAGCGTCATCTTAATTCTTTACAGATCCTTTTTTTGTAAAGTTTACAATCTCGCTTTTAGATTGTTTTAATTATCTATCAGATGAAGATACAACAAAAACACCTTCGCCTTATAATAATAAATCTTTCTTGCAAAAGTTCAGCGTGCCCTTTAAAGTTACACAAAATTTAAAAAGCTCGTTGAGAGATGATAAATTTGTTTTAGTTCTACACGAAGAACAGAAAGTTTATAATTTATTTTTATGTTAAGATAAATAAAGTGGATATAATTACGGCAGAAATATTAATCTATATAAATTAATACGTGAGCAAAAAACATTGGAATCCTTTTGATGAAAAATGCGGAAACGTAGGTGCATGAAATTTCGCACAGTTTTAGTTTAATATGGAGAAGATTATGTTTAATTATGCTTTTATCATACCTTATTTTTATAAATAAAATATTACACAAACTACAATGTGCACACTACGATATTTTGAATGTCAACTACCATGAATTATACTCTTTTATTTATGGTGGAAGTCTGTTGTCAAATTAAAAATGGATTGTTGTTTGTTTTTATTAAATCTGAAATAGTAAGGAAATAGTTAATACTTTAAACGGGGAGCCAAAAGAAGAAGAAGAAAGTCAATATTTTGGTATGGGTCTACCAGGATCTGATGGCTTTGGATGACAGATTTTCAAAAATATCCTCGATCATTGGATAAATTTTTATATTTGCATGTTTCACACACAGAATCGGCCGCTATAAGGAAAAAATAAGAAATTAAAAAAAAAACCCCGCCAAATAACTTTAAAAAGTAATGAAATAATATATATTTACTGACTTTAAGTTTAAATAATTCGGTGTGTCGGGGGACCGCCAACAGCGACTTTTGCAAGTTGTATCGCCAAGTCACTGATTTTCTTCTTCAAGTCTCGATTCGGTTCGCTGTGAACTGACCCTTAAACTATAATTTTATGTGAAATCAAACATCTACATTAGCGGTCCCCCGATACACCTTGACAACAATTATGGACTAAAATATCACTTAACATTTAGGAATTATTTAAACTTAAAGTCAGTAAATGTTATTTCATTACTTTTTAGAGTTGTTTGGCGGGTTTTTTTTTATTTCTTATTTTAATTTTATTTCATGATTTTTAAACTTGTGTTGGTTATAGTGCAGAATAATTCCTATAAACAGGATCATATGCCAATGAATGCCATCTATGAATGTCCTCTTGGATGAGGCCGTCAATATGAGTCTGAACATGAAACCTCCACTTTGGGTTCATATGGAGCTTGGCTCCTATAGAATCCAGGTGATGCTGCAGTAGCACCATGCAAATATTTACTGTTTATCTACGTCTTACTGGTTGTCGCAACTAAAATGAGCCCCAACACGAAACCTCTGCTCTAAGTTGGTAAGGAGTTGGGTATCCTATACTATCCTATCCTATTGATTACCAGGTGATGCTGCAGCACCAGGTCAACTTTTCATTAATGTGTATATGTTCATAAATATCACGAACTAGAATGCAAACACCCCTCTTTTTTGTCGGGGGTTAAAAAAAGGATCAAAATGTTTGATTCCAATTACCTCGGTATTGCTAGAGTCAATTTCTTTTCTCACTTTTTGCCATCAGATCCTAGTAGACCTATAATAGAATATTAATACCATTAAAACTTATAATTAAATTTAAGGTCGAATTTCGATCATTCGGCGATCTCGAGTCAAAATAAAATAACTGTATTTTTTCTTCTACAATATTATTTGAATAAATGATGTCCGGTTTCAGATGTTTTTACAACCAAACGCCAAACAGCAATTAACAACGCCACTGAAGATATAAACTACAAAAATGTTAGGGAAGCGAGCATTTTTGGGGTTCCGTACCCAAAGGGTAAAAACGGGACCCTATTACTAAAGACTTCGTTGACTGTCAGTCTGTCTGTACGTCTGTCTGTCTCCAGGCTTTATCTCAAGAACCGCTATAGCTAGACTTTTGAATTTTTTACAGATTGTGTATATCTGTTGCCGCTATAACAACAAATACTAAAAACAAAATTAAATAAATATTTAAAGGGGGCTTCTATACAACAAACATGTTTTTTTGGCCTTTTTTGCTCTATATCAATAATGGCAACAGGTAGGCCCATAATATTTTCACAAATGCCTCTTCTATAAAGAAGAGACATATGTCTACTTTAATAATTAATAATAATATTAAACTAAAATAAAAATTGAAGGGGGGCTCCCATACAAAAAACACAATTTCTGGCCTCTTTTTGATCTATAACGATACGGAACCCTCCGTGCGCGAGTCCGACTCGCACTTGGCCGATTTTTCATGTTCAAACAAAAAAAAATGTTTTGCCACTACGTACTCCTGATAGTATCTTACGCCGGTTCTTCTCGCCGGATTAGTTCCCGAACCGGCGGTAGGCACCAGTATAGTACCGACGTTCAGAGAACATTTGAAAAAAAAAAAATCTGAATAAAAATTTTTGAGTTTGAGTTTGAGTGATGAAAACTACTGCTGATAATGATGGTGTACATGTGAAGTTTACGCAGCACCGAGCACAGAAGTTGGTAAAAAGCATGTAAAATTACTTGAGAGACTAGAGATTTCGACTATGTAATACACGACTACGCTTCTTGATTTCCTAGTAGTGTAGGAAGTTATAATACAGCCTATTTTATTATTAAAAGCTTTTATTTAACTTGCTCTGTATATTGTATGTAAGTATGTGTGTTACGGTGGAATTTTGGAACTCAATTTTGAAGTAGATATATTTAACCGATTGAGCTGAAATTTTGCATACGCGTTTAGTTGGGATGACAATGCACAATATGGTATGTGACATCACTCTAAATCTAATATGGCCGATCATCTAAGATGGCGAAATAATTATTTTCTATTCAGTCCTGCAATATGGATATTAAATGAAAGAGTTTTTTGAGAGTAACTCGAAAACCATTGTAATTTCATTCTACATCCAACATGGCGGCTCATCCAATATAGGGGAATAGTTATTTTTAATGCACTTCTGCAATATGGGTATCAAATGAAAGGGCTCATTGAAAGTAACTCGAAAACGAATGTAATGTCATTCTACATCCAAATTCCAATATGGCGGCTCATCCAAGATACGGAAATAGTTATTTTTAATGCACTTCTGCAATATGGGTATCAAATGAAAGGGCTTATTGAGAGTAACTCGGAAACGAATGTAATGTCATTCTATATCCAATATGGCAGCTTAGCTAAGATAGGGGAATCGTTTTTTTAAAGCATTTCTGCAATATGGGTATCAAATAAAAGGGCTCATTGAGAGTAAATTGAAAAGTAATAGTCAAGTCGTGTCGTGTCGTGACGTGACGTTACGGGACGTGACGTGACGTGACGTTACGTGAAATGACGTGACGTGACTTCAACTCAAATCCACCCGGGTTTCAGAAAATGCCCGGTTGAATCCGGTCACTTTTGTTAAATGAAATTTAACTTTTTTGTCATGCTAAATAAATGGAATGTAACAACTCGCTAAATATAGATTTTTCACTGGTCAAATTCGAGTACGATTTCTTAAGGACTTAATCAGATTTTAACAAATTCAATTAACAAAAAATCTAGCCAGAGATAACTAAAAAACAAAAAATAAATTATAAACAAAAAACTTTTTGAAAAAAAGCTTTTATTTAAATAGTCTAAAAAGAAAAAATAAATTTCTCCTTAAAAATTTTAACTATTAAGTTATAATCCTCAATATATTATACAATTTGCATGATAATAAAAGCTTGTCACGTGATTTGAAAATAAACTAGTAAGTACCAATTTAACTGAGTAAATTGATATTATATTTTAATTTTAATAAATTTATCAAGTACTGATAGATTGTTAAGTCTCGCGAGTCGCGACAAGCTTTTATTATCATGCAAATTGTATAATATATTGAGGATTATAACTTAATAGCTAAAAATTTTAAGGAGAAATTATTTTTTCTTTTTAGACTATTTAAATAAAAAATAAAAGCTATTTTTCAAAAAGTTTTTTGTTTATAATTTTATTAATTAGCTGATACGGCAAACGTTTTAGGCTATAATATTATATACTAGAACTGACTCCCGCAAATCCGTTGCGTCAAAATTCATTTATCGCGTGGGAACCGTAAATTTTTCCGGGGTAAAAAGTATACTATCTCTATGTCTTTTACCGAGACTCAAAGTATCTCTGTACCAAATTTCAGCAAAATTGCTTCAGCAGTTTGGGCGTTAATTTAAAAGAAAATTACTGAAATCTAGGTTGCTGTAAAGGTTCATTTTTGATTACGTCAGTAAAAGTGTACTATGAACTGCCGCGACTGTACATAAAATAAAATTTGATACGTAACAAAAGAATAAATTTTTATGACTTTTTTATCACTATAATATGCTGGCTTAATACTATTCGGGAATTTATTGGATATTTTATGACTTGTGTGAACGTTAAAATGTAGAGGTATTTTTGGAGGCTTGGGAATTATTGAAAGAGTAAAGAAGTCTTGTCCTATTGACTTCATATTTTATCACTTAACTTTTTAAAAACGTCGCCCATACTATAACTTCCTTAATATATAGGCTATAGGGGTAGGGCATCCCTCTTAAGTCCTTCTACCAGTCTTCGCCATTATCACATTAGCTATCTCTGCTTTATGTGCAAAAATGATTTTTGCACATAAAGCAGAGATGACAACGGAAATATATTTAATATTTTTATACTATACATATATTTAAGATTTTTATTATATAATACACATATTTAATACACATCCATGACCCAGGATTCGAACCCGCGACCCCCGGCCTGAGCTGCCACACAGTCTTAGGCTGCCTTCACATTAAGTCGCGAGTACTGCGGCAGCCGCGCGACTTCCATACTAAACAGAGTCGCGCGGCTCGCGCGGGCGCACGCTCGCGTGTGTATAAAATATGAATTATTTTTAACAAAAAATTAAAACCGATTTCCAAGGTAAAAATAATAATAAAATCCTTATAATATAAACTGAAAAGTATTAAATAATGTTTCCTATCTAATAGTGCCTTTTTCCGAATTCGGCTAAACCTCAACTATTTCTGTACTCAATCTTCATCATTTTGAAGTCGGTTCCCATATATAGCTGAATCTTCAGTTCTCTGACAGAATAGGTATTTGAAACTTTTGGAACTGGCACCGACTTCAAAATTATGAAGATTGAGTACAGAAATAGTTGAGGTTTAGCCGAATTCGGAAAAAGGCACTATTAGATAGGTAACATTATTTAATACTTTTAGTTCATATTATAAGGATTTTATTATTATTTTTACCTTGGAAGTCCGTTTAAATTTTTTGTTAAAAATAATAAATTCACTCTTTTTAGTTACCTAGTAAACCATCGCGTATATTCTACGTATCTTATTACAATTTGTTAAGAGTTACACTCAATGCGATTGTGTTTCTTATTCCTATTAAGATATAGATTGTTTTCTTATGTAAATATTTTCATACTAAAGGTTCAATTTATTACTTACCTCGATCGTGGGAATCGCAGACACAATAGATTTTTCATTGTTATGCGGCAGCCGGGTGCCGCTTGGGCTTGATGGGTTAATAGTTAAACTAGTGTAGTACCTATCGAAGCAACTTACTTCTATTTTCTCTTTCGAATCTCAAAAGTAATGTCAAATGTGTGCCTTACGCTCTGGAGTTAAGGTTGACTTTGTTATGTTCAATTTTGTGGTACATAAGTCGCTTAGAACTTGAATCATTTATTTTGAAACAACATTATATTTTTATTAAAATCGCTATGAAAAGTACCAATTATTATAAGGACATAACGTGATGATATAATTATGGTGTTGTGGGGGCATATTGTATCCCTATACAACCATGTGACACTGGTGACCCTGACGTGAATGATGATAATGATGATGATGATGATGATGAATGTAATTTGCATATTAGCATATGCTTTCAGTTCTTAAAACAGCGCCTAAACCCCCAAACTTGTGTCTATAAGGAATCCGGAGTTCTCTTAGTATCTTCGGTACCAAAGTATACCTTGGTGCAAAATCTTGCGTTTTGGTAGCATATGCTTAGGATACTTCTCATAAAATCAAAATCACCATATGTTTCCATATAAATTTTGAGGAGTTCCCTCGATTACTCATGGATCCCATCATCAGATCATCACTTTTGTGAAAATGGGACCAAATTGGAGGGAAACCTAATAACATGAACAAAACAAAAATTTTGAAAATCGGTTCACAAACGGCGGAGTGATCGATAAAAAAAAAATCCACAGCCGAACATATAACCTCCTCCTTTTTGAAAGTCGGTTAAAAATAGTATGTCGCCCGCGTCCGCGCTCCGTCGCACGCGCCTGCGCTGCCCATACTATTTTTAGTTTATACTTTATAGACACGCGAGCCGCGAGCGTGCGCCCTTTTTATTTTTAGCGTTGGCCCTTAACCATTGAGCCACAGAGGTCGTCAATATGAAGAGTGTTAACAATATTTCCAGTATTGTCAAATACAAAAATAAGCTAGGTCATAGAAAGTTTCAATAAAATTACAGAAAATTCACTCTCACTATAAATCCTACAGTAAAACCCCCATCATTGGTTTAAATCAGAAACCAATCTCAAAATACTATTCAATATTACGAGATTTCGGGAGCCAAATCAAGAACTTGGCTTTTATTTTATTGGTTTTCAATGTAAATATCGAAATAATGTTTTTTCTTTCAATTGTTTCAAGAAAATAGAATCGTACTCGTAAAATTGATTTACAGTCTAAATTTTTATTTTCAATGTGTGATTTTGTTGGAAATTTTTTATGTTTTGCATATGGAATATTATGGATATAACAATACCGTGGAGATCGAGCTTTGCTTGGTAAATAACGCTATCACTGGTAAAGGATCTAGATAGAATTCTTTGTCCCCAAAACCCCCTACATATATAATTTTATTTAAATACTTGAAGCTGCTTTTGAAAAATAACTGTGTTGTAATGACTATTGCAGGTAAAATACCAGAAACAAGAAGTAGCTATACGAAATTTCGATAACAGATAAAATATCTGAAATTACTGAAAACGCTCGTTGTGACATAAATAATCGGCCAAGTGCGAGTCGGACTCGCGCACGAAGGGTTCCGTACCGGTATAGAGCGAAAGTAGACAAAAAATTGTGTTTTCTGTATGGGAGCCCCCCTTAAATATATACTTTATTTTAATTTTATTATTATTTACTAAAGTACAAATATAACCAAGGATTTTGTGAAAATTTCAAGTGCCTAGCTGTTACCATTATTGATTACGAGTAAAAAAGGCAAAAAAAAACACGTTTCTTGTATGGGAGCCCCCCTTAAATATTAACTTTATTTTATTTTCAGTATTTGTTGTTATAGCGGCAACAGATATACACAATCTGTGAAAGTTTCAGAAGTCTAGCTATTATATAGTGGTTCTTGAGTTACAGCCTGGAGACAGACAGACAGACAGACGGACGGACAGACGGACAGACAGACAGACAACGAAGTCTTAGTAATAGGGTCCCGTTTTTACCCTTTGGGTACGGAACCCTAAAAACGCTTGTTACGATACGGTCCACGAAATACAGGGTTAATACAATTTCGGTGGACTCAGAACCGTTATGTAGATTAGACCGAGGAAGTGCGTAAATTGGATAAATACTTATGGATGGCACTTCTGAAATCAATAAAAGCACATTAAAAGAAAAATAAAACTGACCTTTAACATTTTTTAGAATCATATTATTGTTTTCATTATTCTTATGAATTTGTGTATCTTTGGAAAAAAAATGCTTTTCGTTTTCTTATAAAATAATGTTCCTGTATAATAAGGGGGCGTCCACAAATTACGTGAGGTGTTTAAGGGGGGGAGGGAGTGAAGTCAAATCTCATCTAATCTTACGTTGGTGGGCAAATCTCACGTATTTTTTTTTCTCATTGATACAAAAAAAAATGTCCTATTTGGGTCCATTTCATCCAGATTGTACGTACGCTTAAGATTTAATCGTAAGCGTATCTAATCGTAATACGTTATACGATTAAGATCATTCTCTAATTCGTTCGAAAGAAAATAATTTCAATTCATACTTTGACGTTATACATCTACTGACTGTCAAACAATCCAACGCGTTTACGTAAGAAACCCACATTTAAAAAATCTCACGTGAGATTGGGGGGTGGGGGAAGGTGTTGAATAAAATCTCATGAAATCCACAGACATAGATCAAGATAGATACCGCATGTCCCTCCATTAGTATGAAAACGAGCGTGTCACTTTTTTCCTACCTACTGTGACGTATCGATGATAATAAACGTGTCCATTATCTAGGCCAACGTTTCTATTCCGATTGACGTCCGATTCCGATAGCAGACTAAAGAACAGACTTTCGAAAGACGAGCATTGCTCGTCGTTTGGGAACGCGATATGGCACGCGAAGTACATACACATGCGGATCTATCTTGATCTATCATGTCTGTGACGTAATCTCACCAGGGGGGAGGGGGGTCAGAAAATTAAAAAAAACACCTCACGTACTTTGTGGACGCCCACCAATTAAAATATTTAGGTAACTACTAGACAGGGCTTATAGTAGTTTCTAAGAAATTGATCTTGATGCATCTAACAGTTTTCTACTTACATTACTTAATGCTTAGGAGCCCACTACGATGAAGATGTAAACAAGAAAGTGTTAGAAAATTTTTGTCTGTCTAATATTTTAATTTCAATTTTCTATCAGCTGTCAACCCTACTGTAGTGGTAATATTTAATTTGTCCCCAATTACTGTACCATTTGGTCAGCGGGAGTCCGTTCTCGTTCGTGCCCGTCCTCATCTGAGCTCGTCCTCGTCCGAGCCCGTTCGGGTCCGATCCCGTCCGAGTACACGTCCCACGCTAATGAATAACATTCACAAACACCGGTAACTTTATGCCGATTTGGGGAGTAATTATAGATATTACTAGCGACCCGCCCCGGCTTCGCACGGGTATAAAATATATAGCCACTGAAAAAAAGATTAAAATCGATTCAGCAGTTTTGATTTATATTCATTATTACTACCCGTGGCCCGCATTGGTCGGTACCGCCGCAAAAGCTACGTCTCGCAATTTTTAAATATGTAATTTCTTCGAAAATATTCATTTAAATCATATGCTACATAGGGCCATATAGATCTATATTAAATCAACAATGTATTTAAAGTGTTTAATTGAATAAGGATTAATGCCGTATTGGTTAAAATCGCTTCGAAAATTAGCCATTATTTGTCGTTAAAGGTAAATGTCAAATAACTGTTATTGTGGGATATCCATAAGAGATATACATATATACCATCGCGGAGTTTTCTGTAGACCTTTTCATTATGTACAATACTTAGTACATTATTTTGATAAATCTCGTAGGGTTTCAGCCTGCGTTTGCAATGTAAGCGGAAAAAAAATGTAATTATTTGCGACATCACATTAGAAATCCCAACAATAACAGTATTTCTCCACTATTTAATGAATGTTATTATACTTATTGTTTTCTATGAGAGGCCGGCCCGGCCCGACAAACAAGAAATGGAAAGGGCGTAAGCGGCAAATTGGTTTTTGACGCGTAATTTTAAAACCATAAATATATTTCATATAAGCTATGGGTAAATGATAGTGTATGCTTGAACCAATCTATGTACAAATTTTGGAAGCTTAAATCACTCTCCTCTGTTGACAAAATTAGAATCCCAATTTTTTACAGAGGTCTTTTTGATTGATTATTCTGTGTTATAAAAGTTGACCAATCGTGTTATGCTATGGGTAATTCAAAGAAAAATACATGTCGAATAATGACAATGAACTTTAATTTCTTAGCTTTTTGATTGATTTGATTTGATTTTGATTGATTATTCTGTGTTATAAAAGTTGACCAATCGTGTTATGCTATGGGTAATTCAAAGAAAAATACATGTCGAATAATGACAATGAACTTTAATTTCTTAGCTTTAGTCATTGCTGAGAAAAATCGATATCGCTACAGCCAAATTATCAAGGCGTCGCCTTAATCCAAATCCGTGTTTCGGTGTAGGTGCGTAGAGGTAACAGAAAGATTATGGCATTCACGGCCGCACTCTAGAGACATTTAATGATGATTAAAATTTAAACTTCAATTTAATGAAGATTTTGACAGATATTATGGGGCTTATGTCAATGTGGGGCTTATGTAAAAAATCTTCATTTGATTAGAGTTAAGTAATTAATAATTGGACCTACTTACGCAAACCAGAACCAAGCCACACAATGATAGTTTATAGTTCTGAGAAAAATACATTTTTGTTAAAACGTTGTACTCTGTAAAATTGTTTGTGATTTTGAATAAAGTTTATTTACAATTACAATTTACTACATAATTTACACTATATACACAAATATAAATATGTTAAAAACTATAACTATTTCTAATAATAATACAACAAAAACTGGCTGGTTCTTTTTGCAAAACTATCTTAGTGTGGGATGGTTCCTTGTTATACCTTGTCAAAAAAGAGAAGACGCTGTACACAATTTTGAAATCACATCAAAATATGAAAACCTTATTAAATCGTGATAAAAATGTGCAAGGTGATAATATTATTTAAAGTGTATAAGCGTTCTCTGTGGAAATATATGAGAAAAAAACACCTTTTGAGCGTGATTACGTTTAGGAAATTTTGTACTGCATCTACTCTTTCTTGACAGACTGTACTTAAATATTCTTCCATTAATTATTATTTATAAGAACAAATGAAAATAATGAATTTAACATTGATGCCGTCTAAAGTTGGATGTTCAACATGGCTTTTAGCATTAAAAACAATTTAGTTATGGTCACCACACTAATCCCTTCCATAAAATTAGATTTTTTAACGTTGCCATCACATATTTCAGAAAAACAAATTTCGCCCTAAAACGCTCTTTCTTAATATAGTATTAAGGGGCAATTTCACCAAAGAAATAGAATGCGTTCAATGCACACTGAATCGGTCCAAACGTATAAACGCGATTATAACATCGAATTGCATTTCACCAACATAAACTGAACGCGTTCACCGCAAATCCGAGTTTTTTCTTCTGAACGCCCAAAGTCCGAAGTTTAACGTTATAAAACCTGTTCAAGTCCGGTAGTGTCATGGCGGAACGAAAAACATAAACAAAAGAAGTGTCAAGATGACAGTTTTGACACATGTGTTTGGTTAGTTTATGTATTGTTTCTTGCTATTTTGTTGTTAAATTAACGTAACAAGGCTCCAAAATGATGAAAACATGTAAAATAATCGCGTGACGTCACGTAAGCTTAGATTTATTAAGCGCGATCAAAAGAAGTTTATGAAATCCATTTGAAACAGAACGAGATTTACGTCACCGTGTGAACGCGTTCAATGAGAACTAAGTTTTATAAAACGAAGTTTTGAGTGTGCCTGGTGAAATCCCACCTTAGATATAATTATAGTCAGGTTTAGATCATATTTTAGATTTTGATGTAGAGGTAGAATCAGAATAATTATTAAATTATTATTAAATTGGTTTAACCAATAAAAAATTGTATACATGATTTATGACATTCAATTTTTTAAATAGTTTTTAATATTTCTAGATTTGATTACTTACGAATTATTTTTAGGGTTCCGTACCCAATGGGTAAAAACGGGACCTTTTAATCATTTAGACTTCGTTGTCTGTCCGTCTGTCTATCTGTCCGCCTGTTTGTCTGTCTCCAGCATCGATCTTCAGGCTGTAACCGCTAGGTATAGATGGACTTATGAAATTTTCACAGATTGTGTATTTCTGTTGCCAGTATAGAAAAAAATACTAAATAAAACCGACTTCAAAATTGTACGTAATTGAGAATTAAAATTCCTTACTTATCTCAAAAACTACTCCAACAATTTTGATGAAACTTGCACTATTCCCTAAGTTGAATAATACCTAGTACAACAAAAAAAGAATTATTTAAATCGGACTTGTAGTTGTTTCAGAGATATAAACATAAAAACATACATACATACATACATACATACATACATACATACATATATACATACACTTTTGAAATTCGGCACATTGGCTCAGATGCTGATATAGACTAACATATACGAAAACTGGGCAGTTCTGGGAACATTACATTTCCTTCCTTTTTTTGAAGTCAGTTAAAAACAAAAAATATGATTAATATTTAACAGGGGCTCCCATACAAAAAACAAATATTTTAGCCTATTTTGGCCCTATAACAGTAGGGAACTATTGGTGCGTGAGTCCAACTCGCACTTGGCCGATTTTTTTAAAATAATTAGCAGATACGATAAGGAATATGTGGGTTTTCACCTATTTCCATAAATATTAATATTGGGATAACAAAAAGAACAATCTCACACTAAAATACTTTTGCAAAAAAAACCATCGAGTTTTTGTTTCATTATTTTTTTTATTATCTTTAGTAATAGTAATATTTTTCCAAAATAATATTTGTATAAGTACATAGACTATTATGCAGTATTATATTTTAAATTAACTTTATTTTCCTCTATTTCTTTGCTCTTATTAGTCTTAGCGTGATAAAATATCGCCTATAGCCTTCTTCGATAGCTGGGCTATCTAACACTGAAAGAATTTTTCAAATCGGTAGTTCCTGAGATTAGCGCGTTCAAATAAGCCCTTTCAAATAATTTCCCCCATTTTTTCCACATTTTCCTCTGTTTCTTCGCTCCTATTAGTCTTAGCGTGATAAACAAAGCCTATAGCCTTCCTCCTTCATCCTCTTTCGTCCGAGACTTCCTAGCGAGCAGACGTGTCGCGCGTTTAACTTAAAAGTGTAACAGTTTACTTATGCAAATTGCTGCTTTAAGTGCATAGACTCTAAGTTAATGTTCGCGTAAATCGATCCAGTAATATTCCGTGCATCGATAATAAACAAGTGCAATCCGCGCCCCCCGCATACCACAAGTGCAAGTGAGTAGGCTTAGGCTGCGATTTTTCGTCCTGCTCCCACAAACCGACGCAGGAGTTATCATCCGACTTCCGAGCTGGGCGCATACCCCGCTTACCTCAAGTGCGAGCGTGATAGATGATTATTTCCGAACTGCTTCTACAAGTCGACGCTTACCGTGCAACCGCTACGAGCGCTACGAGCTGCTACAATATCGTAGCACACGATCTGTCCACTACGCGTCTAACCTATTAGCTGTAAATTACTTTGCATTCTTCAAACACGATAAACATGGAATGTGAATCTTTGAATAAATCACTTTCTGATTCGCATAATATTAACGAGACATCCGCCGGACAAGATACGCCTAATTATGTTTCATTTCGTAATAAGAGAAGGAGAGACGACTTGGAAAACGAAAAATTTGATAAATTTAAACAAGACATGATGTCAGCCTTACAAACGATGATGCAAAATGAATTTAAAAAGATTAATCCGCTCCTCCAGGACATCAAAAAGACGAACCAAAGCATCGAGGACTCTATTTCCTTTCTTGCCGCACAGAATGAAGAATATAAAAAAAGAATAGAACAACTAGAGTGTGAAAACAAAAAGGACAAGGAATACATAATATTACTAGAGGATAGTTTAGAGAATGTCAAAAGAGAAATACAAAAAGGGCATTTTGAAATCAAAAACATGCCGCAAATCAAGCCCACAGAAACCAAGGAAGAGCTTACAAAAATGGTTATATGCTTATCCAAAACGATTGATTGTCCGGTAAACGAAAACGACATTTATGACATATATAGAATACGAGCAAAAAAAGGTACCACTAAGACCACTCCGATTATAGTAGAAACACGCTCAGCTATTCTGAAGTCAACAATTCTTCAAAAGTGTAAGGTCTATAATATTAAAAACAAGGAGAAACTTAGAGCCAAGCACCTGGGCTGTAATACAAACGGGGACACCCCAATATACGTGTCGGAACAGCTGACAGCCAAAGGAGCTAGACTTTTCTTCCTTGCCCGCGATTTGGCCAAAACAAAATCTTATGTGTTCTGCTGGACATCGTTTGGACGTGTTTATGTGCGGAAAACCCCCGAGTCTCCTGTCATTCTAATAAAAAATGAAGCCCAAGTACATAACTTACTGTCGCAAACATGACTGACTGGTATAGTATTTATAAAGGTATTGTTCTTTCATATACATTTTATGTTTGTAAAATGTAATATTGTATTACTTTATTGGATATTGCCCTACTGCATACTAGTATTCCCTCTTTCGAGCATTATTAATGATTTAAAGTTAAAATGTTCTATTACAAACTTGTATCAAAATGAAAATATCTCTTATATTATACTTATAAATCGTTACAAAATATGTATATGTCAGCAGCCTATAAATTTGTTCATATTTATATCTAAAGCTAGTTCTGGACTGATTGTGGAATCCTACAGCATTTTAACACATATGGACTCATGCATCCGCCTATTTTTACTACAAGGTGTGTTTGTATTAGTGTGTAGTGTGTAGGTGTGTGTATATAATATATATTAATAATTAATTCATTTCATGAATATTCTATTGAACACTATAAAAGAGATTGATAATATAAAGGTTGCTTCATCCTATTCGTGTGATATTTCCGAACTTCAAACGCTAGTAGGTAATATAGCTAATACAGAACTTACAATCATATCCCAGAATATACGAAGTATTTATCGAAACTGGAGCGATCTTTGCGTGACGTTGACACAATTAGACTTCTTACCAGATATTATAGTTTTGACGGAATGTCGTGTTGATCAAAATAAACCTTTACCCCAACTGAATGGGTATGTTGCGTATGCGACAACTAAACATCTTAATCGTAGCGATGGCGTGGTAATTTATGTTAAATCGGAACACAAGGTCACGACTTCGGAGATCACTCTATCTAACGCCTCATGTATCCAGATAAACCTAAATCACCTTACAATTCTTGGTATTTATCGTTCCCCATCTATTATTAATGCAGATGATTTCATATCTTCCCTAGATGAGCACCTAGTTAATCTTAAAAGTTTTAAGACAATAATAATTACTGGCGACATAAATATAAATATAAATAACAGTGACAACGCACATACCTCCGAACGCAAAAACAGAGTAAATTACCTTAATATGCTAGCTTCTCATGGTTTGCTACAAGGCCACTCCTTACCAACCAGAGGAAAAAACTGTTTGGACCATTTTATGCTTAAGTTAGACAAGACCATCAACATGGCGTCCATATATATATTGAATACTACAATCACAGATCATAATATGATTTTACTTAAGATAGCAAATTTAATAAATGTTTCTAACTCCCCTAAAACCACCACCTCCATTGATCTTGCCAAGGCAGCTGAGTCATTCAGAAAATTAGACATTCAACCTATGCTCTTATGTACTAATCCCACTATTCTTACTAATTTATTAATAAATCAACTACAGCAATGTCTTGTGGCCAGCACAGTATCTTCGAAAATACCATCTAAAAATCGCATAATAAAACCGTGGATAACTCAAGGAATACTTCGTTGTATAAGAAACAGGAATGAAATGCAAAACCATTTAAAACGCGACCCCAACAACGAAGTCCTAAAAATTACTTACCGACGCTATCGAAATTATTGTAACGCCTTAATCAAAAAAATTAAATACACATACCATCGAAGTCAACTATTTGTAAATAAAAATAATCCTCGGCTACTTTGGAAGTCAATTGATAACATAACAAATAGGAAAGTAAATAAATCTCATAATAATGAACTGTTAAACTGTCTAACCACTCCTATCAAATCCGTAAATCATGTTAATACATATCTTGCAAAAATTGGTGAAACTCTAGCTAACAACATCAAGCAACGTCAAATTAGTCAAGTTCCACTATTAACAAATAGTAAATCACAGGCCTCGTCTTTCGTTTTATTAGAGACAAATCCAGACGAGGTTTATGGAATTATTATGGCCTTAAAATCTAATAGTGCTGCAGGATGGGATGGTATAGGTTCCAATTTCCTTAAAGTTATAGGCAGGGATATAGCCCCAGTTATTTCTCATCTAGTTAATCTTTGTATTGGTCAGGGTATATTTCCATCTGCTCTTAAGCATGCCATAGTTACGCCTATACATAAGAGTGGAGACAGAAACGAAGTTAATAATTATAGGCCTATCTCGGTCCTTCCAACTCTTTCTAAAATATTGGAAAAGATCATAAATGGTAGACTAATAAATTACTTAAATAAAAATAAATTAATATCTAATTGTCAGTTCGGATTTAGACAAGGTTTATCTACTGAAGATGCTATTATTGCCCTCACTTCTCATATTTCAGGAAAAGTAGATAAAAATCAAAAGGTACTTTCAGTTTTTCTAGATTTACAGAAGGCTTTTGACACCGTTTCTGTGCCCACTCTTGTTGACAGGTTGGAATCTATGGGAATTCGGGGTACTCCTCTTGCTCTTTTTAGTGACTACTTATCAAATCGTAAACAAAGTGTAAAAATAGGAGAATACTTGAGCGATCCAACTGAAATTACATACGGTGTACCACAAGGGAGCGTCTTGGGCCCAACGCTGTTCCTAACCTATATAAATAATCTTTGTAATTTAGAAATTCCTAATGGAAAAATATTTTCTTACGCTGACGACACCGCCATAGTTTTTTCAGGCTCTACCTGGGACGAGGTTTATGACGTTGCTCAGAAAGGACTTTTAATAATAGCTTTATGGCTTGACAAAAATTTACTTACCCTAAACATCAATAAAACAAATTATATATGTTTCTCAAATTATAACATCTCCCAATCAAATTCTCACCTTGAACTAAAAATTCACGTCTGTAATAATTACCCTAATTTAAATTGCTCATGTCACAGTATTAATAAAGTATCACAAACTAAGTACCTGGGAATAATGCTTGATCAGCGCCTAACCTGGTATCCACATATTGACTTGTTGACAGGTAGAATTCGTAAACTTTCTTGGATATTTAAAACTCTTCGACATGTGGCAGATGCTACACTATTAAAACAAATATACACCTCTCTAGCTCAATCTATACTTACTTATTGCATCACCATATGGGATGGTTCACCCAAAACCAAATTTATTGAATTAGAACGAGCACAAAGACTACTGCTTAAAGTTATTTACATTAAACCTTATAGGTACCCTACCGAAAGTCTGTATTCTGAAAGTGGTTTGTTGTCTGTACGTAAACTATACATCCTACACTTGATCCTTAAATTTAATTGCAAAGTTCCTTATGATGCCAGCAATCAAAATAAAAAAAGAAGGATACCAAACATCGCACCTATAACTCAAGTAAAAACTGCTTATGGCAGAAGGCAATTTATGGCACAATCAGCTTTAATTTACAACAAAATAAACAAAATACTTAATTTTCATCGTACATCATCTTACAAATGTAAATTTATAATAAAGAATTGGCTGCGAGAAAAAAATTATAACGATTTAGAAAACCTTATTTTGTAATATTATTACTGGAATACTACATACTATGTTATTACCAACTATGTTCATTAAAGTATCAAAAACACTAACTATTGTTACTGTAATACTACATACTATGTATTACCAACTATGTTCATTAAAGTATCAAAAAACACTACTATTGTTACTGGAATACTACATACTATGTATTACCAACTATGTTCATTAAAGTATCAAAAACACTAACTATTGTTACTGTAATACTACTTACTATGTATTACCAACTATGTTCATTAAAGTATCAAAAACACTAACTATTGTTACTGGAATACTACATACTATGTATTACCAACTATGTTCATTAAAGTATCAAAAACACTAACTATTGTTACTGGAATACTACATACTATTTATCACCAACTATGTTCATTAAAGTATCAAAAAACACTAACTATTGTTACTGGAATACTACATACTATGTATTACCAACTATGTTCATCATCAAAAACACTAACTATTGCGTATGTAAATTAAATAGTATCATCAAAAACACTAACTATTGCGTATGTAAATTAAATATTAAATTGTTAATTTGTTATAACTATATTTATGAGGTATACTGTTATACTAGTTTGTAAATTATAGATTATAGATTCATAGATTATTAAGTAAGTTGAATGTTAGAAATATAAGTATATCTTTTTGTTAACGAAAGAGCGGGGTCTCCTAACACAGGTTATACCTAAAAGGAGACCCTAGCAATTTATTATGTACCTTATTTTAGATACCGAATAAAGATTTTTCATTTTTTTTTCATTTTTCATTTTCATTTCCTCGATAAATGGGCTATCTAACACTGAAAGAATTTTTCAAATCGGACCAGTAGTTCCTGAGATTAGCGCGTTCAAACAAACAAACAAACAAACAAACAAACAAACTAACAAACTCTTCCGCTATATAATATTAATATACTAGACGTTCCGCGCGGCTTCGCCCGCGTAAATTAGATATTTCACAGAAAAATTAGTCTACAAAAAAAAGCCTATGATCCTTCACGTGGTCTACTTCTTATCTGATCCAAAAACAGAAAAATTGCTCTAGTAGTTCGTGAGATAAGCCCTTTCAAATAATTTCCCCCGTTTTTTCCACATTTTCCTCTATTTCTTCGCTCTTATTAGTCTCAGCGTGATAAAATATAGCCTATAGCCTTTCTCGATAATTTGGCTATCTAACACTCAAATAATTTTTCAAATCGGACCAGTAGTTCCTGAGATTAGCGCGTTCAAATAAGCCCTTTCAAATAATTTCCCCCCTTTTTTTCCACATTTTCCTCGATTTCTTCGCTCCTATTAGTCTTAGCGTGATAAAATATAGTCTATAGCCTACCTCAATAAATGAACTATCTAACACTGAAAGAATTTTTAAATCGGACCAGTAGTTCCTGAGATTAGCGCGTTCAAACAAACAAACAAACAAACTAACAAACTCTTCCGCTTTATAATATTAGTATAGATTTTCCAAATCGGACCAGTAGTTCCTGAGATTAGCGCGTTCAAATAAATAAACAAATAAACTAACAAACTCTTCCGCTTTATAATATACTAGACTTTCCGCGCGGCTTCGCCCACGTAAATTAGATATTTCACAGACAAATCAGTCAACAAAAAATAGCCTATGATCCTTCACGTGGTCTACTTCTTATCTGACCCAAATAACACATAAATTGCTCTAGTAGTTCGTGAGATAAGCCCTTTCAAATAATTTTCCCCCGTTTTTTCCATATTTTCTTCAAATATAATTATTATATATAGCTTATAGCCTGCCTCGATAAATGGGCTATCTAACACTGAAAGAATTTTTCAAATCGGACCAGTAGTTCCTGAGATTAGCGCGTTCAAATAAGCCCTTTCAAATAATTTCCTCCCGTTTTTTCCACATTTTCCTCTATTTCTTCGCTCCTATTAGTCTTAGCGTGATAAAATATAGCCTATAGCCTTCCTCGATAAATGGACTATCTAACACTGAAAGAATTTTTCAAATCGGACCAGTAGTTCCTGAGATTAGCGCGTTCCAACAAACAAACAAACAAACAAACAAACAAACAAACAAACAAACAAACAAACTAACAAACTCTTCCGCTTTATAATATTAGTATAGATATAGATAAAAAAATTGCTAGGGAATTTCTACATGGATCTTTTACAAAAATTAAAATCCATTCTATTTTTAAAACATTGGGTGATCATGCAGCCTGGTTTTTGTTTGCATAAAAACATTTGTTAGAATGTGGGTTGGTAACTTTGTTGTGAAAATGTTTTGTTCTGTGAAAATTGTCTGATCAGTGTGATCTTCATAGGGTCGATAGAGGGGTAATTTGGGATGCTTCTGGCTTCTGCATTATTAACTCAATTTTGGAAAAAGTGTGGATTGGTCCCATTTTGCATAAGTAGGGTCAATTTGTCTTGCGTGCGGCAGTTATACATTACCATTATTAGTATGAATTATAATGCATTTTGATAGAAATATTACAAAACTATTATGGTCTAATACGGCCAATATCTGCTGCTCTTTCAGGCTGTTATAGCACTGTGGTAAATAATGATTAATAAAATATATATAATAAACATCCAAAATATATACGTAACAGTTTCAAATAGCTGTATTTGAGGCAAATCCTCCAGACCCTATGTTCAATAGAAGGTTGACCATAACACGACAAACAGGCAACAATTAATCGAAATTAAGCCTATAAGCAGAGACGTATATTTTCCTTAGCCTATGATATAAGTAACTATTTATCACTATTAGGCTGCGTTTCCACTGAAGCGGAGCGGAGCTTAGCGGTGCCGAATTGACCAATCACCATGCTCGAAATCTTCGCTCCGCTTCGCTGTTATTCCGCTGGAATAGCACGATTGGTCAATTCGGGCACCGCTAAGCGCCGCTCCGCTTCAGTGGAAACGCAGCCTTATAATAGACCAAGCCTGGCTTATTAAATAGCTCTGGGTTCTGTTAGTCCCCATGATTTTGGTTTTGTTACTATGATAATAATTGTTATTTGAAACTAAGTAACCCGCAGCTCCGTTGCGCCAAATTCGCTTATCGCACGGGAACCGTACATTTTTCTGGGATAAAAATTATCCTATGCCCTTGCCCAAGACTCAAAGTATCTATAATAAAAATAAAAAGTATTTATTATAAATCCATACTTAATCCATACTAATATTATAAATGCGAAAGTCTGTCTCTCTGTCTGTCTGTCTGTCTGTTACCTCTTCACGCCTAAACCGCTGAACCGATTTTGCTGAAATTTGGTATGGGGATACTTTGAGTCCCGGGAAAGGACATAGGATACTTTTTATCCCGGAAAAATGTACGGTTCCCGCGCAATAAACGAATTTTGGCGCAACGAAGTTGCGGGCGTCATCTAGTAAAATATAAAAAAAATAAACTATCTCTAGGCCCCCGGCGCGGTGCCCGAGTGCGCCGCGGGCGATACATGAAATGTTTTTAGAAATATCATTAGACACCTAGTACGGGAGCCCTAGAACAATTTTTTTTGATTACTATCAAGCTAATTTTTTGTGAGTAGCTTCATTTTGATAAGACAAACAATATTTTTATTTGCGAAAAATCTCGAAAGTGGTAGCTAACAGAGATAGAAAGGATGTCATACTTTGAATTGATGGTCCTAAAATATGGACTGTTTTATATGTAGGACAATGTTACTCTTAAATTAA
Organism: Cyaniris semiargus; assembly: GCA_905187585.1. NCBI lineage: Eukaryota > Metazoa > Arthropoda > Insecta > Lepidoptera > Lycaenidae > Cyaniris > Cyaniris semiargus. Next base: position 4,087,536 of record LR994554.1, on the reverse strand, counting down.
ATAACTAATAACCTATCAATATACAAAAAATCAGCTCGTTAGGGTTCTGTAATCAACAAAATTTGGTTGACTACTGAACCCACAAACGGAACCCTAACAAGCTGATTTTTTTGTATATTGATAGGTTAATATTTATGTAATTTAAGAGTAACATTGTCCTACAAATAGAACAACCCATATTTTAGGAACATCAAATCAAAGTATGAAATCCTTTCTATCTCTGTTAGCTACCACTTTCGAGATTTTTCGCAAATAAAAATGTTGTTCGTCTTATCAAAATGGAGCTACTCACAAAAAATTAGCTTGATAGTAATAAAAAAAAAATGCTCTAGGGCTCCCGTACTAACCAGCATGGAGACAATTCATCCAAACATTTTTTGGGGTGGTTCATAAAAAATGTTACTTATTAAATGGGTTTTGCCATACATAAATTTGAGAACCGCTGACATAGATAGATCCCGTCAAGTATGAACAGAATACCTCACACGATGTGAATCAACCCCGGATCTTTGTGTGGCAAGAGCTTACCAAATACTCCACTCAATCCTGCTTTGTCCCCCCACTTGAATTCTGTCGAACACGTCATGTCCTCATACCAAATAAAAAGTCTGAAAAACAAAATAAAAACTTTTTATTTGGTCTGAGGTCATGTCATACCTTTGATGGCAGTAAAAGAAAAGATTAAGGAAAATTATTATTATTTATTGATCGTACTGGATAAGTATTAGTTCATATTTCACAATGGCGGCTGCTACCTAGAACAATTAAATTAATATAAAAAAAAAAATTAAAACCGATATATAAAACTCTAACAACATCCAGGAATTGGAATTCAAATATTGAACCAATCAAGTAGTTGCTTATAACAATTTATAAAGAAGAAAAAAAACTAAATTTCTAGTGCTCAGATAATTAATGATTAACTGTTTTTAAGAATACTCTCATTTCTATTGTCTGCTTTTAAACATAAACAAAAAACGTAAGCAGTCCACTCGCTTAGATACTAAGGTGCGAGCAACAGACAGAAATTTTAGATTTTTATAACTGGTCGCTGTTAAGCATTTGTGTCCTAACTTACAAAAATTTTTTTTGTTGAATTTCGAATGCAGTATTGTTATAAATGATTTAAAGATTAAAACTGCATTCATAACTCAATACGTAATTTTTTTGTAAGTTAGACACAAAAGTTTTACAGCGTCCAACCTGCTTAGCACGAGGATTAATATTTGTTTCTGATCTAGAGGAAATAGATAGAGAGAAGAAATAACTATAGTTTCTTGAATGAAAGTTCCTGCTTCAAAGTACCTAAATAAGGTCGTAGATTCATCGACAATCGACAACAGAAATTATTTTTAATGCAAGTTTTTCGAGCATCTTTTACGACCTATTGTTTAGCGAGCTAGAATTTATAAACATTTTATAAAATGTTACACATCTTGTCTAGCACTTAGGCGACGACGTAGATTCATTGAGGGTGGAATTATCAATTTTCCCACGCTAAACAATAAGTAATAAAAACAGATCACAAAATGCACTTAAGGTAGGTCCACTACAGATGCAGGCATCAGTCTTCTATGTAGCATATTTGAAGCTTGGGAGGGGTCACAGGATGCACTTGGTATCTTCTGCGACCTATCGAAAGCATTCGATTGTGTCGAACATGCTACATTAATCAGAAAATTGTATCATTATGGTATAAGGGACACGGCCATAAAACTGTTAAGTTCTTACCTTGCAAATAGAACGCAAAGAGTAGAAGTTAATTCTAAAAGGTCTAATGGTAGTAAAATAATGCTAGGTGTTCCACAAGGATCTATTTTAGGCCCCTTTCTTTTTCTCATCTACATAAATGACCTACCTTATCTAGTTAAAGATAAGCATGAGATAGTACTGTTTGCTGATGACACTTCACTAATTTTTAATGTGAAGCGACAACAATATAATCACGACGAGGTAAATAGTGCTCTCTCAAAAACAGTACAATGGTTTAATGCTAATAATTTACTATTAAACTCTAACAAAACGAAATGTTTAAAGTTCAGTTTGCCAAATGTTAGGCAAGTACAAACCAATGTACTGTTAAATGATGAGAGAATGAAATTAGTGGACACCACTGTATTCCTAGGTATAACTTTAGACAGTAAATTACAGTGGGGTCCGCATATTGCAAATCTGGCGGATAGGCTCAGTTCTGCAGCATATGCTGTTAAAAAAATCAGAGAAGTAACTGATGTAGAAACAGCGCGACTTGTTTACTTTCGTTACTTCCACAGCATTATGTCCTATGGAATCCTTCTATGGGGAAATGCAGCGGACATTAATGCAATATTCGTGCTGCAGAAGCGAGCGATACGTTCTATTTATAAGATGTCATCATGTGAATACTTAAGAGAAAAATTTAAGGAAATAAATATTCTGACCGTCGCATCTCAATACGTCTTGGATAATGTACTGTATGTAAGAAAGAACTTAAATAATTTCAAAAAGAAAAGCGACAATCATTGTATTAACACTAGGAATAAGAAGAAATTAGAATTATTAGCTTTTATCGAAAAAACTATAGTTATATATTCTCTAACTATAGTTACGAAGATCGAAAACAAATTAATATTAATCCCCGTGCTTAGCAGGTGGGGGTAGCGATTTCGATTCGGGTATTTTTACCTCGAGTAACATCTGTCGGTCCAGGTAGAAGAAGCCTTTCCCACTCAGAGCCACCTCATCATGAATGAGCTGCTGCTTCAGCCTTTGAATCTGAGAAGAGTTAATAAATAGATAAGATTATAGTAAATAAGCTAAAAGTGAAATAGTCTTTTAGAACTGGACGTTATAGATGAACTTATGAAGATAAACATGGAATTGACAGACTTCCCGATTTCCCGCTCACTGTGTAAGTCGGGCTACAAATTCCAACTTCGAATAGTCGTTTAAAAAATACTCCTTTTTGGAAGTCGGTTAAAAACGCATAGCATCGCAATGTCACATTGCAATGCATGTGTAGTTGTGTACTAACGCTTATAGAAATCTTCTCAACGAATTTGGTAACTTAATAATATTATGTAAAGTTATTTTTACAAATCTTTTGACTAAGTCATTTAAACTGCACTTAATTTAAGGTGCTACGGTGAAACAAAGATAACACATAGAAATTATGATCCTTCCATTTGTAATTACCGTATTCGAAAATTTTAAGGCACATTGTTTATTAAGGAGTACAAAAACACCAACTTAATAAAAACAAAGGCACGGGTAAAAGCCTATTTCATGTTATTTAAATTTAATTTAAAATTTTCCACTTGGCTTCATTTGGGTTGTGTGTAAAATGTGTAATATTTGGTTAACTCGCCGGCCGCCACTGCACATGACATGCGGTCGGCCGTTGAAAATTATACCACAGTATAAATATATACAGTAGAACATGGCCATACTAGACAAGTGTACGCACACATTAACGTTACAGAGAACCTAAAGTTTGGTTACAATAAACAAACATACAGAAATATCATGCGCCTTTAGCCTAGATCTACATTCTACACGTTCGTAATTTGTATTGCAGTAGCCCGGCAAACGTTGTTTCAAAGATGTGAGCATAACAATACTCGTATAGGGAGTTAGGGACACACAGCGGGAAGGGTTTATGGTTTATCTTAATATGTAATAATTTGTAACGTTGTGTTTGTTTATTATAGACAATAGAGTGACACCAGTCTCGCCGATTAAGGGTAAAAATTGGCGACTAATGATGAGCAACTTTTATTTACAAGGTCACGCCTGAGTTACTCTACTGTATGATATTTTCATTGTAATAAAGCTGTGGTCAGATAAAAAGTGCCCAATAATAAATTATATTTAAAACAAGTAAATTTCAACAGTTAATTTTACTTTTAAAGCGCGACTTTTGATAAAATTATAATGTATGTATTTAGTTTACAAGCCTTTAATTAATTTCAACTGCAGGTGGATTTCCATATCCTACTAATATTATAAAAGCAAGAGTCCGTTTGTTTGTTACCTTTTCATGCCCTAACCGCAAAACCGATTTTGCTGAAATTTGGTATGGGTAAGTAAAGGACATAGAATACTTTTCATCCTAGAAAATTGTACGATTCCCGTGTGATGAACGAATTTTGGCGCAATGGAGTTGCGAGCGTCATCTACTACTGTAGCGTATTAATAAATAAAGATGGACACGCCTACTAGGTAGTGGGGATAGTTGGAGTGGTCGCTCGACTTCGGTGTAACGATCACTTCTTCTTCACCAGCCGCCAGAGTAGTAGTGCTTAGTTATACAGTAATCTGTGTTTAATTTACTTCGCCCAGCCATTGTACATACTGTACAAGTACTATAATAAATACCTGTATGTCTGTCTGTCTGTTACCTCTTTACGCCCAAACCGTTGAGCGGATTTTGCTGAAATTTATTATGAATATGCTTTGAGTCTCGGGAAAGGACATAGATTACTTTTTATCCCAGAAATCTTCTTCACGTTAACTGCTTGAGATTTTGATGAAATTATAAATTGGATAGTTTTATTCCAGAAAACGTACTGTTTTCGCCACAAAAAAAAAAAAAACAAATTTCAGTGCAACGAAGTTGCGGGCTACTTCTAATTTCTAAAATTTCTATGACGACCAGCAAGAAAAGGCATTCTCACCGCTCGACTCAGATAATCCCCTCGTAAGTTGACCGAGCTGGGCCTTCACTGCCGTATTAACCTTCATAAGATTCTTATTGAGTTGCCTTCAAGGCTTTTATGGTACAAAATATGTCATGGTGAGTAAAAAGTTCAGTTGTTTTTTATCAGACAATAAATTAATAAGTTAATGGTTTGACAAAAAAGATCCAAGCATAGGACGGGTATTGGGTATGTCAAAAGTCCTACACTTGATCTCTCGCCAGTCGTGTCGGTCACCCATCTTACCTACTAGAGTTAGAGAGTGCTGTGTCTACACTCTCTTGGGTTCTAAAACATTACTTCTGCTGGCCTGGTTTCCATGTAAACCAGCTACTGTCACGAAAACGGTGACATTAACCGTGACTCTTACGTATGTTGTTACGTATACGCTGGCCTGGTTACAATGAAAAGGGACTATCACCGAAACCGGCTTTACCTCCACATTGTAAGCGCTGCACGGACAGCGGCTGATAGCAGTCAGCGCGCGTTTGGAGTGCAGGTTGACGTCGGCAGCCGCCAACACGACGCCGGTCGCCCGCAGCAGCAGCCAGCCCAGAGACGCGATGTAATATACTGTATCGATTGCTGATGTGTGCGATATTCTGGAGAAATGATACCAGTCTAATACAAAAGTACGTGACGTGACCAAAATTTGTAAAGGTTCCAGGAAAAATGAATTAAAATGCAGGATAAAAAAGCGTTTCCTTTATTAAAAGTGATTAGTTTTTATGGTTAAATGAAATGAAAATGTTTTATTTCCAAATTGGTTAGAAACTAAAACTTTTGGTTTGAAACTAAAACTTATGGTAAATCAACAAATAGGACAATTCCGCAAAAAACTTTTTCATTCAGAAATGAATCCATATCCGTCCATATTATTACATACAGGGCTTTATATCATTGAAAGTTAATATTTTATACCTAAAATATAAATCTACCTCTAACACATCTAACACCTCTACATAAAAATCTTACCTAATACCCAGGTACAGTTGCAGGCATATAAAGTACAGATTGTTCAGGTTACAGAGCAGTATCAGAGAGCCAATCTCGGTGTCTACTCTGCGCACCAGTGCCGCCTGCTGCACGTAGCCCTCCCTGATCCTCCGCCAGACGCGCAGCCGACTGCTGACGTCTACACCACTCTGGATATAAGTACAGACAAAAATCATCTCGACCGAGGGCAGTAAGTTTGAACAAACCGCCCATCATGTTCTTTGGGAGTATAGTCTTTGGCAAGAGGAACGAACTACAATGGTGAACAACCTATATTGTAAATCTGGAGTCGCATACTACACTGATCTCGTGGACGGCGCTAGGAACTTCTGTGCCTTCAAGCGTTTTTGTCACAATTATTATTGGCGACAGTCAAACACAATAAACTCCAATATTAACTTAGCTTCAGCTTAGGAGTCACAACTATTAGCCTTATTTCCGTGGTGCTCCCCCTTAAGTTCTCTGACTTTCGGTCATTGCAACTTTGTGCTGTCTCCCGCTTTGTATGGGGAGGGAAACTGGAATTCTTCCTACTCCTCCTATTCTCTTCTGATTAATTTCGTTGCGGGTCCCAAGACAGTTTTAGCATGTCCCTCGGGCTCCCTGAGATCATATCAAAGGGTTTTCGTGGTTGGATACAGCTGTCGATCCTGGCTACACAGGAGATACAGTGGTGGGAATGTGTGGTGGGCCAAAGCCCGTTACAAAAAAAAAAAGACAAAAATCATGCTTTGAAACGAAATTATGGAGATAGTAACTTAGAAAAAGCAGAAAGTGTTTGAATGGGTTAGTGAAACTTTTCTTGTGATGAATGTTTAGACGATTCAAAAAATTTTAAAATTAGGCAATTCGTTATTATTTGCCAGACGATTCACGACAGGTTGCAATTTTGCAATTTCGGTATATTTCAAATAGCTAATCAAAAACGTTATTTCACAAATTCTTAGAAACCAGCACTGACCTCCATTATACAAGTACGCTGGACCTATGATACCCACTTTTTTTTGTGCCTATTTGAAGCGGAATCAGCGCCCCCAGTAAGAGGGAAGACAACTAAATTTGACGTAACTTGCAAATGGCCGCTTAATCGTTATTGGTTGTCATCACTAGTATTAGTTCCAAATACTCCCACTACTGCTATCAGCGCCAATATGGCGACTTTCAAACGTCATTTTTACGTCAAATTTCGACTAAACTCACATTGGGGGAGCTGATTCCGCTTCAAATAGGCACAAAAAATAGCTGTCATTTCGAAGGGTATCATTAGTCCAGCGTACTTGTATAATGGAGGTCAGTGGAAACCAGGCATTATTAGGGTTCCGTAGCCAAATGGCAAAAAACGAAACCCTTATAGATTCGTCATGTCTGTCTGTCTGTCTGTCTGTCCGTCCGTATGTCACAGCCACTTTCCTCCGAAACTATAAGAGCTATACTATTGAAATTTGGTAAGTAGATGGAGTCTATGAACCGCATTAAGATTTTGATACAATAATGGAAAAAATATTAAAAATTTTAGGGGGTCCCCATAGGTACAACTGAATCAAAAAAATTTTTTTTTCATCTAACCTATGCTTGTGGGGTATCTATGGATAGGTCTCCAAAAATCATATTGAGGTTTCTAAAATCATTTTTTTCTAACCTGAATAGTTTGCGAGAGAGACTCTTCCAAAGTGCTAAAATGTGTGTGTGTGTCCCCCCCCCCCCCTCTAACTTCTAAAGTATAATGATAAGTCTTAAAAAAAAAAAAGATGTACTTTACTATAAAAACTACCAACGAAAATTGGTTTGAACGAAATCTAACAAGTGGTTTTTTTTATACGTCATAAATGGTAAACTTAATTTAACTTTCATTAAATCAACTGGAATATAAAAATAAATCAAAAACCTTTTAATTTCATAAAAATAAACCTTATTGCTGCTGCGGAACCCTTCATGGGCGAGTCCAACTCGCACTTGGCCGGTTTTTATTTTAAATACTTTTATATTTAAAAAAAAAAATTTTTTTCATCTAACCTATGCGTGTGGGGTATCTATGGATAGGTCTTCAAAAATCATATTGAGAATTCTAATATAATTTTTTTCTAACCTGAATAATTTGCGAGAGAGACTCTTCCAAAGTGGTAAAATGTGTGTCCCCCCCTCTAACTTCTAAAGTAGGGGCATGATAAGTTTAAAAAATATATATGATGTACTTTACTATAAAAACTACCAACGAAAATTGGTTTGAACGAAATCTAATAAGTTTTTTTTTTATACGTCATAAATGGTAAACTTAATTTAACTTTCATTAAATCAACTGAAATATAAAAATAAATCAAAAACCTTTTAATTTCATAAAAATAAACCTTATTGCTGCTGCGGAACCCTTCATGGGCGAGTCCAACTCGCACTTGGCCGGTTTTTTTTATAATATTCTTTTTGACCAATGTCAGACACATAATTACATCTCCTGTGTCGCCAGCGGCATTTAATCTTAAAAACAGTATTTTCGTGATTGGATATTATGAATTAATGTTAGAGAGCTCGAAGGATATGCAAAAGCTTGACCTTTATTCGTTCCTTTCCCATCCTCTCCTCGCGCACGGCATCAGCCACGGCGGCATTGAGTCGTCTGTAGCGAGACGCCAGACCCACACTCAGCAGTATCACCACCAAGTCCTGGAAGTTCCAGAGGATCGTCGCGTACTTGCTGAGAATGAAGACTGGGACCGCCAGCCACAGGCTGTATTCGTCTGGAAAAGGTATACTCTTTATCATCATTTTAAAAATGGTAAGATAATTACATTTTATTATTAAAGTATAAATGACGTCCATATTATGTCGCATTCAGATTCATTGTCTTAAATCATTAAACAAATTATTTGGTAGCCCCCAGTTATTTGGGGTTCAACCACGAGAACTTAAGACGTAGGTTACACGCTCAGTTTCTCATCTGTTCAGTTCATCAATCTGGTAAGATTGACGTGAAACTGACGGACTGATCAATTTTCTTTAATATGTATTTTTTAGCCATCAATCTTCTCCCATAAATCTGGCGTCAGTCTCAGACAGATTGATGACAAACTGAACGTGTAACCTACGTCTTAAATTTAGCGCTTAAAACTAATCACACAAAATTTGGTTGCGTATAATTATCATCATAATTATTATCATGATTAAACTCACAGTTCTGAAGCAAGAACCCGTGTGAGGAGATTATATACCGCTGGAAGTATTCTCCGGGTGGAATGTTGAAGCCAGTCGCAGACATCATGGATAGGACATGCTCCACTGAAAGGTGTAGGAAGAATGTTAACAGTTTTATAAAAATACTCGTAAAATTGATGTACGCCCGAGACAAGCAAAACTGAATTATAGGTCTACCAGAATCTGATGGCAAAAAGTGAGAAAATAAAATGACTCTAGCAATACGGGGGTAATTGGAATAAAACATTTTGATCCGTTTTTTTTTCTTATAGCGGCTGATTCTGTGTGTTAAACATGCAAATATAAAAATTTATCCAATGATCAAGGATATTTTTTAAAAATCTGCTGTCAAAAATTGCCATCAGATTCTGGTAGACCTATAGTTACTAGAACTTGCGTAGAGCTTAGATCGAGCAAGAACCGTCGATGTTAACGGAATATAAAGCTTCGCTTTATAAATATAAGCTGACTCAGCACCTGATAAGATGATCACAAAGTTTTTTTATTTATAAGATAAGCAAACGGATCACCTGATTGAACCAACTACCATCGCCCATGGACACTCGCAACATCAAAAGAACTGCAGGTGCGTTGCCGTCCTTTTAATAGGGAATATTATATCTGCTCAATATTAGCTTTAATATTAAGCTGATATTAAAACGAGACCTAAAAACTTCGAAGACTGTACTTTAATTCCAACCAAACGAAGAACATCTCACCAACAGCACAAACGCCGATGAAGCTCGCGATCAAAATGACTTTCTTCCGTATATGCTTGTTTGGTGGTAGGCCCCTGGTCTCAGTGTACAACCAGTACACTGACAGAGCACGCCACTTGTAGGCCACACGCCATGATAGACAGAGAGACAGAAGAGCATTGCCGTAGAAGATCGTGCCAGAGAGACGGGCTACTAGACCGCCTGCAACATGAAGAGTTCTTAAATAGGTGTCATCTGCCTACGTCATTTGGTATGTCAAACCCAGCTATATCTAATATATAAAAATAAGTCGGGTTTTCCTTCCTGACGCTATAACTCCAGAATGCATGAACCGATTTCCACGGTTTTGCATTCGTTGGAAAGATCTCGGGCTCCGTGAGGTTTATAAAAAAAAAAATAAAAAAAAAAACTTCAAGAAAAAAGCAGGAAAACAGAGAAAACAGGCAAAACAACGTTTGCCGGGACAGCTAGTTAGTCTCTAAATATGGTAGCTATTGCGTACTACTATTGAATACTTTTTATTCAGACAGAGTGGTAAAGCGAATCACAAGCAAAAAGCTTTGACTTTTCTCCCAGCAGTATGTTGATACTAAGATTGTTTAAGATATAGTTATTTCTTAGGCTTTTGAAATGTAGGGCTCAAACACATATTAAAATACCTTTTAGCAGTATGCATTAAGTACCTACACTGCTTCGTCTACCCAATACCCAACTTGGACGAAGTAATTTAAAAAAAATCTCAAGTTTTTTTTTAATTATTTTACTTACGACCTCCTGAGGTGTTCCTAGCTACTCCAGTGAGAAGCCGCACCAGTTTTCGTATAGAACCAGCTTCTAGCGCTATAAGCATTGACAGTAGTAACAAGCTGTATAGCAGCGCTAAGCGACCACCGTAAGTTGGAACGCCGACCCAGCGGGCCAGAGTAAAAATAGAGGTCATGATTGCAAGAAATTGCTGAAATGAATATTGTAGTAGAACTATGTATAAGTATATCCATACTAATATTATAAATGCGAAAGTGTGTCTGTCTGTCTGTCTGTCTGTTACCTCTTCACGCCCAAACCGCTGAACCGATTTTGCTGAAATTTGGTATGGAGATACTTTGATTCCCGGGAAAGGACATAGGATAATTTTTATCCCGGAAAAATGTATGGTCCCCGCGCGATAAACGAGTTTTGGCGCAACGGAGTTGCGGACGTCATCTAGTAATATATATTTATCTAGTAATATATATTTACGATTTTTGTATACAATGTAGAATCTACCATAGCTACAAAAATTACTCGTCAACCCCCTAAGACCTTATATCAAAAACTGGCAAATTCTTGCTTTGCGATCTAAAATTGTGCTCGGCCTATACATATAAATATTTGTTTTGTATACAATTTTATACAGATTAAATTATAGGATCTGAAAACTTACATCAGGAGTACGGTTTTTATTCGACAAGGCCCAGTTGTCTCTTTTTTCTGCTATCCTGTTTTTCATTAGGGTGATTATGTCAGTGCTGATACAGAACCGGAATCCGAGTATGATGAAACCTACTATCAAAGTTACAGCGTTAAGGCCATCCCCCGAGCAAACGACCTTGACCATACATTTGACGCGTTGCCGAGATCGCACAAAAATCCAATTTTTTTTACTTATCTTAGTTCAAAATTGATCCAAAAAAATTTAAAACGGGGAATACGTAGTAAATAAAATTGTCTATCTATTGTCGTGTGTTTCAAATTAACGTAATTTGTATAGGGTGATGCTGAAAGTATGCTTCAATTTTAATAAACTAATGGTATTACTTTGGAAGCTAATATCATGAGTATAATAAACAAAAATAGAAAATGTAAAACGGGGAAAGGAATGTTGATATACTGAAGATTATTGCTGTATTTTTATTATAACTTTGTAGCTATCAAATTATGAGTTTATAAGGCTCTAAATACGGTAAATTACGGAATCTCCGTAGAGGAAGGCCCTTAAGTGTAACTTAATAAATATGTTTTTGTCACCACTACACTGCACTTTGTGTACAGTGTAACTAAACACTGTTCTTTGTGTATGTTGTGTACAATTCAAAACATAAACTAATAAAAGTATAACAGTAAATAGTATTTTTACAATATAACTATTCAGAACACTTTGACGTTTAACCACTACAATTACCTGGTACATAATAACACACTCCTATCACTTTACTACCGCTATTTAGAATGTTTAGAACTTTCGAAAGCTTTTATTTAACTTACTACTTGTCGCCCGCGGCTTCAACAACAAGGCTATATTTAAACTAACACAATTTACATAGACATATTATGAAAATATAACAAAATAAAAAAAATATATGCATATGATAACTGAACATGGAACCTTCTGCTTTATTTGAAGTGGAAAACCTCTTAAACTTTTGCGTCGTCAATATCAAAACACTCAGAGACATCTAATTAAACGATTAAACTTAAATTTAACCCGTCGATCGTGGAAAAACGAGACACAATAGCTTATCAATTGTTATCGCGGCCGCATGTGGCCGCTTGGGGCTTGATGAATGAAGAGTTTGACAGATAATAATTTATGGGGCTGCGTCAAAATCTTCATTTAATTATTCATCTCTGAGTGCGGCAGTTACCATCCATACTAATATTATAAATGAAAAAGTATGTCTGTCTGTTACCTCTTCACGCCTAAACCGCTGAACCGATTTTGATGAAATTTGGTATGGAGATACTTTGAGTCCCGAGAAAGGACATAGGATACTTCTTATCCCGGAAAAATGTACGGTTCCCGCGCGTTAAACGAATTTAGGCGCAACGGAGTTGCGGACATCATCTAGTTGAATATAAATTTGAAAAAGAATAGGTAGGTAAATCGATTTAGCTACTTTTTGTTATACTAAAATCTAACATTAAAATAAATTAATGTCAAATATAGTTTCAAGTCTGCCCAACAACTGAGTCTAGAACAATCGATTTTGTCGATGGTATCACAATAATTATTGTTTTGCGCGAACCAGCACGCGAATTTCTAGGTACTAGTAGTGATTCATAAAACTAGGTTATCCTGTGACTTTCGCTATATTTTAATTTTGTTTTTAAGAAAAGAATGAACAAAGTTCATAATATTTTAAATTTAATGTACCTCTGCAGGGTGTAACAAAACTAAGTGATTATTATCACTTAGGGTGTGTACGTGTTCCTCGTAGAGAGTTCACTGTGAAAGTAGCAGCGCTGAAAGACCAAATTTTTTTTTCACTTTTGTATGGGGAAACTCGTGACGCTGGGCCGCTGGCCCATACAAAAATGGAAAAAAGTTGGTTTTTCAGCGCTGCTACTTTCACAGTGAACTCTCTACGAGGAACACATACACCTCCTAAAATATTATCACGTAGTTTTGTTACAGCCTATACATTTCTTTATTTTTTTATTATTTAAGGTACTTTTCTTTTAGAAAAAGTATTATTTATACTAATGTCACAGACAACTGAATAGTTACTACGTAACTTATAATATGTATTACTAAAGAGGCGAGAACTTATTACTTTTATTGCGTTTTACTATAGAGGCGAGAACGTATTACTATAGAGGCGAGAACTTATTACTTTTATTGCGTTTTACTATAGAGGCGAGAACGTATTACTATAGAGGCGAGAACTTATTACTTTTATTGCGTTTTACTATAGAGGCGAGAACGTATTACTATAGAGGCGAGAACTTATTACTTTTATTGCGTTTTATTATAGAGGCGAGAACGTATTACTATAGAGGCGAGAACTTATTACTTTTATTGCGTTTTACTATAGAGGCGAGAACGTATTACTATAGAGGCGAGAACTTATTACTTTTATTGCGTTTTACTATAGAGGCGAGATCGTATTACTATAGAGGCGAGAACTTATTACTTTTATTGCGTTTTTCTGCGCTCAGAGTCTACAGTTCTAAATAACGTTAAGATGAAAAGTTTGGGCATCGAAACAATTAGAAAAATATTAACAACACACAAACTATTAAGGTAATGCGTTGCATTTACAAATGAGTATTCAAAACTGCTTTACTAAACATGAACACATATTTTTTTATAGACCTGCCACCCGCGGTGTCGTTTTACCCGTTCCCGTTTCTTTTTGACGACTTGGTTAAAAATGCATCGCATCACCTCCTCACGATGCAACGTAAGCTGACCTTTATATGAACATGATAATAATATTTACTATTTATTCAGTACAAATGTTACAACAATACAAACAAAATAAACAAGGCTAACAACCGTAGATGCAACAGTGATGCATTTTGAACTTTATTTCATGCACACTAAGGTCGATATACGAAATTATAGCAACTTCAGTACACTGTTTTGCCTAACATTTTCATATTGTTATAATATTCTAGTTCATTTGGCTCCAATTCGTCCAATGAAAGCTTTGAAACCACTTATAGTTCATGTTTATTTTACCTTCGGAATTTGTTGAGTGATCCTTATGTTATTGGTGTAAAGGTCATTTTAGAGGTAAGAACTAATCGGTATGTAGGCGTTAATGAATATATAAACGAATATACTGAACGTTTAACATAGATTATGTTTACCATCACAAAGGCAAAGCTAAAATTTCAAGATGTAATATCAGACTTACCCCCTTACTAATAAATAAAATATTAAAGCATATGTATACCGAATATTTAAGATCTTTGTCCGTTAAGTATATTTTATAAAATGCTAGACAAAGACAACTAGAATTTATAAAGTTATTCGCTTTTTGGCCATATCTACTTATAATATTGCTGCTGTCGAAAAACTTTCAGCGGTACAAATCAATGGTTATTTATTTAATATAAATTTGTTGTGAATACTGTAACTGCGTGTTTTGTTGTAGACTGTAGACTGTAGAACATCCCTCTTACTAATAAAAAGTTACACAGCGTGTATAGAGGGTGCATAAGATTTTTTCTACTAATAATCATTTTTTGACATAAGGCCTGTATAACGATGCTGTCATTTCCATACTAATTTCTCTGTATAGACTCTGTGTAACGTGTGTGTAACTTAAAAACTCCTGTTTAACTATTCACACGTTGAACGCATGTTTAAGAAGTTTTTATTAGTAAGAGGGTATAAGTTTAATTTTATGATTTTCGGTCGATTTATTGCTTGCTTTACATGATTTGTAATGTTCACGATCATGATGATTTTGGTAGACGAATATGGGCTATGTCTGTGGTCCTATGATTCATCGACAACAGAAGTCCTATGACTTCTGTTGTCGATGAATCTACGACCTTATTCACTTTAAAACAGGAACTATTATCCAAGAAACTATAGTTATTTCTTGTCTTAATGATCTATTTCTTTTATCAAACTTGAGGTTAAGCTTCTATTGACCCCCCCAACATATCCCAAAAATAAAATTGCGTCCTCTAATTAATGCAATATACATTTTTTTTAAATATTCCACCCCCCTAACGGAGTCAGGGCTCGTTTTATGCTTTTGTTTCACAATTTTTCTTATAGGCTATTTTGTAACATTTTTTCGTTCTTTTCATTTTTCATACAATAGTACACCAATTATTATTTATGTTTACTATGTTTAAGGGGGCGCCCAACCCAAAAATCCTTCTCTCTTCACACTCACGTCCGTCTTTAAGATAAATAAGATAAGATAAATATTCTTTATTGTGCACACATAATATTATATCAATTTAAATACATTTTTTTAAAACACAAGTATAACACAATGGCGGTCTTTCATATGCCAGGTGAAAAAGGTCTACGCGGAATCATCGCCAAGTTAGCGGTTATTCTTTTTTTTAAAGGATATCTATTAAGTTATTAAAAAAATGTAACATAATCCCTCCCTTATCTATAATGTAATTATGCTAAAAAGTTTCAAGCTTTATTTTAATGTATTACTCGAATACTAGTTTAACGTGTTAATTATAGGTGATTTGGAAGCAACTTCGCAATTTTTTTCTATAGAGAAAATTGTATGCTATCGTGTTTTTAGGTAACATAGTCACTAGTGTTAGTCCTGAAGTTTGATTCAGTTTTTCATTAATATTGATATTACAGACGATCATGTAAAGCAATTTGGCCTAGAGTGGGCCCTTAAGCAATAGCCTATATAGTGAAATTTGCCAATAAAAATTAAAAATACAATAATTAAAAATCCAGATATTTATATTTAATAATTTTCTTTTTAATATTATATTTATAGAATTTAAATTACAAATAAATAAGTTGCAAGTTCATATTATAATAAATTCTATTAATAAATTGCCCACTAAAATAAAATACAATAAATACCACATAAATTAAAACCACAACATAAAAACAATTAAAATTACAATTCCAAATTCTTTACAATAAAAGCCAAAATAAACTCAAACTCAATTTTTTTATTCAGAATAAATTTTTGCAAATATATTCTAAAGGTCTATCTACATGATGCCTACCACCGGTTCGGGAACTAACCGGGCGAGAAGAACCGGCGTAAGAAACACGTACGGGGTCCACTTTATTTACCAAAAAAAGTGAGAAAAAAATTAATCTTTTAAAATAAAGTTTACAATGCTGTAACTTAAAATTATACAATGTCAACATACATACATAATTATTGTAAGTCATAAAATAATGTAGAAGCAGCCTTGCAAGCAGCCATCCTACTCCCAAGATGTGCCATCGTTTATGAAATCATTGACCTTATAATAGACTTTGGCACACAAACGCTCTTTGACTACTTTTTTAAATTTATTAATGGAGAGATATTGAACGTTTTCTGGGATTTTATTGTAAAGGCGTATACATTGACCTTTAAAAGATTTACTAACTTTACTAAGTCTGATCACCGGTATTTCTAGTTTGTACTTATTTCTAGTGTTTCTTCCGTGACTGTCACTTTTAGTTGTAAATTTACTAAGATTCTTTCTAACATAATATAATACATTATCCAAAATGTATTGAGAAGCAACAGTTAGAATACCAATTTCTTTAAACTTTTCTCTCAGAGATTCAAAAGCTGACTTTTTATAAATTGAACGTAAAGCTCGCTTCTGCAGCACAAAAATCGTCGGCAGCGTTTCCCCATAAGAGGATGTCATACGACATTCTACTATGAAAATAACTGAAATAAACTAGTCTTGCTGTGTCTTCGTCAGAAACTTCCCGTATTTTTCTGACTGCGTATGCTGCAGAACTGCGCCTATCTGCAAGATTAGCAATATGAGGACCCCACTGTAGTTTACTATCTAGTGTAATGCCTAAGAATACAGTGGTGTCCACCAAATCCATCTTCTCGTCATTTAATAGTATATTGGTTTTAACTTGCCTAACGTCGGGCAAAGTAAATTTTAAACATTTAGTTTTCTTAGAATTTATATTTTATCTCTACTTAATATTATAAAGCGGAAGAGTTTGTTAGTTTGTTTGTTTGTTTGTTTAAACGCGCTAATCTCATGAACTACTGGTCCGATTTGAAAAATTATTTCAGTGATAGAAAGTCCATTTATCGAGGAAGGCTATAGGCTATATTTTATCACGCTAAGACTAATAGGAGCGCAGAAACAGAGGAAAATGTGGAAAAAACGGGTGGAAATTATTTGAAAGGGCTTATTTGAACGCGCTAATCTCAGGAACTACTGGTCCGATTTGAAAAATTATTTCAGTGTTAGATAGCCCATTTATCAAGGAAGGCTATAGGCTATATTTTATCACGCTAAGACTAATAGGAGCAAAGAAATAGAAGAAAATGTGGAAAAAACGGGGAAATTATTTGAAAGGGCTTATCTCACGAACTACTAGAGCAATTTTTCTGTTATTTGGGTCAGATAAGAAGTAGACCACGTGAAGGATCATAGGCTATTTTTGTAGATTGATTTGTCTGTGAAATATCTAATTTACGCGAGCGAAGCCGCGCGGAACGTCTAGTTATATATATTTTCTTAAAAATGTCAAGATTAATATAGTAAAACTACGACACAAAACATTCAACTAACCCTAATATCACAGTATAGAATATAAAAACTATTATTACACGAGCATACTACAGTTACTTTTATTCACAGCTAAAACTATCTTTGTACAATAAGAGAGGAACTTCTCCCTCTTCTTTCCCCCCAGGATTAAAGGCAGGCTCTCACCCGTCATCGATATGCCCAATTTCTGCTCAATATCATATCTATTCCTAGCAAAAATTGGGCACTTGAGTAACAGGTGAGGAACCGTCTCCTCAACTCCTGGCTGACACAGGCACGACGGATCCTCCTTCAACTTCAATCTGTGCAAGTAGTAGGCGAATCCTCCGTGTCCAGTCAGAATATGTGTGGTGTGGTGTGTGATATATATTTTTTTATATTGTATGCAGCAGTAGCGCTTGGGAAAAAGAGCTTCGTGACTCCCGCCGTCCCTCCCACTTCATATCTCCTGTCCCGTTCCTCAAGCGTATCCTCTCTTAAGATACGCTTGACGAATGAAACAGGACACAGATCGTAGTCAGGCTTCCTTTTCAATCCCAGCGCGGCCTCCTTGGCTAATTTATCGACCCTCTCATTGCCTCTCAACCCTGCGTGCGCCTTAATCCAAAACAGGGAAACCAACCGCCTCTGCGATGCAGCAGCTGCAAGGGCGGCTCCGCCCTTGTTTGCACTGCCAGGGGATGAGGGGAACTAAGGGTGACAGCCTGGAGAGCTGATCTGGAATCGCTAAGGATACCGACCTTCGCCAATCCACTCTAGCAGGCTATACTTACTGCTCTTTGCAATGCAATATATATATATATATATATATATATATATATATATATATATATATATATATATATATATATATATAAAACTCAAAGGTGACTGACTGACATGTTGATCTATCAACGCACAGACACAAACCACTGGACCGATCGGGCTGAAATTTGGCATGCAGGTAGATGTTATGACGTAGGCATCCGCTAAGAAAGAATTTTGATCAATTCTACCCCCAAGGGGGTAAAATAGGGGATGAAAGTTTGTATGAAATTTTGTCAATTTTAAACCTAACGGGCTGAGACTTTGCATGCATAAAGCTACTATGACGTAGGCACCTCCTGAGAAAGGATTTAAATAAATTCAACCCTTAAAGGGGGTAAAATAGGGGATGAAATTTTGTATGAAAATTTCTCAATTTTAAACCGATCGGGCTGAGACTTTGCATGCATAAAGCTACTATGACGTAAGCATCTCCTAAGAAAGGATTTTAAAAAATTCCACCCCTAATTCTACCCCCAAGGCAATAAAATGGGGTATGAAACTTTGTATGAAACTTTGTCAATTTTAAACCGATCGGGCTGAGACTTTGCAAGCATAAAGCTACTATGACGTAAGCATCCTCTACATACATACGTGGGAGAGCCATGCTTCGGCACGAATGGGCCGGCTCGACCGGAGAAATACCATGTTCTCACAGAAAACCGGCGTGAAACAGCGCTTGCGCTGTGTTTCGCCGAGTGAGTGAGTTTACCGGAGGCCCAATCCCCTACCCTATTCCCTTCCTTTTCCTCCCCTATTCCCTTCCCTTCCCATCCTCACCCTCCCCTATTACCCTATTCCCTCTTAAAAGGCCGGCAACGCACTTGCAGCTCTTCTGATGCTGCGAGTGTCCATGGGCGACGGAAGTTGCTTTCCATCAGGTGACCCGTTTGCTCGTTTGCCCCCTTATTTCATAAAAAAAAAAAAGGTAACGCGTCATATATATCATAACTCCCGCACCTGGGATTTCCCCCCGAACCCTGCTTGGGGGGGCTGAGCCCCCCCAACCCCCCCCCCCCCCCCCTCCTGGAAATGTTGCTTATAACAAAGTGGTGTCGCGTAGTTAGTATTGAGTTTTAATTCTCCTTTTTTTGGAACAAACTAAGGTATTAATTAAAAGTGAATATCATAACGAAATCATTCTAACCCCCCCAACCCCCCCCCCCCTCACTTCTGGAAATGCAGCTTATATCTAAATGGTGTCGCGTCGTTAGTGTTGAGTATTGATTTCTCTTTAAGAACAAACTAAGTCAATAATTAAAAATTAAATTATTCTAACCTAAAGTAAACATCCACTATTTGAGTGTAATTTAATTACTATGAGGGGGTGAGGGGGACTTCGCCCCCCTACTTACTGCGCCTCCTTCCTCCCGCACCTGGAAATGTTGCTTATAACAAAATGGTGTCGTGGCGTTAGTGTTGCGTTGTTATTCTCATTTTTAGGAACAAACTAAGGTATTAATTATTAAAAGTAAATATCATAACGCAATTATTCTAACCTAAACTAAACATACAGATTTCGAGTGTCGTTTGATTATTATGCGGGGGGCTTTGCCCCCTGACACTACTTGGGGGGGAGGCTGCGCCCCCCCCCCCCCGAACCCCCCCCCCCCTCCTGGAATTGTAGCTTAATATATCAAAATGGTGTCGCGCCGTTAGTGTTGAGTTTCAATCCTCCTCTTTAGGAACAAACGAAGTTAATAATTTAAACTGAATTTATTCTAACCTAAACTTAACATACACTTTTTCATCGTTTGATTAGTATACTGTATACTATACCACTCCACTCCACTGCTGGTTATAAGCTTTTCATGACTATCCATACTAATATTATAAATGCGAAAGTGTGTTCCTTCCTTCACGGCCTAACGAAGCAACAAATCGACTTGATTTTTGGCATATACTTAGTTAAAAGGATGTAGAATAATATAGTCTACTTTTGGTCTTGGAAAAACATCATGTTTCCAAAGGTGTTTTACAAGAATATTCGTATTTTACGCGATTTTTGAATTCCACGCGAGCGAAGCCGCGGGCAAAAGCTAGTATTAATATATAATGCAATATTCGGTCCTAAAATATAAATGTAATATTTCAATGGACTAGTTTTCAGAATATCAACTTTCACATGAATAATTTTAAACTTGATTTAGGACTAAACTCCTCTACTCGAGATTCATCGTTAAGGTCACAGCACACTTATCTACTCGGATCGTCTCATCGTCAACCAGGCGCCTACGCAACGCGCTTACGGCACGCCGACTGTAGGTCAACGTTTGATTCCAAACGTCAATCGTGACAGGGGCAGGGGAGGACAACAAGCCGTAAGCGAAGGCAGAACGAGCTGTAACCGCGGGACTCCGTGCTGCAAGCGAGAGGATGACGAGCCGTAACCGAGAGGATGACGAGCCGTAAGCGCGGAGATGCCTAGACCCCGACCCGTAATTGCCTTGATTACACCTACCGAATAAAGTGGCAACTGGCAAGACAGTGATCTCGGCCAAACAAAATGTCTGTTCGCACTGTTACTCGCCATTCTACTCTCTACTCGGTAGGTGTAATCAAGCGCGGTTCGAGGCTCCGAGGCGAGGCGATTACGTTACGTCGATGCGGTTGCGATCCGATTCCAAGTCGATATATTGTGTGCTCACCTTAAACATAAGATAATCGGCTTACAAAGGTTGACATTGTTTCAATCGTTAGCGATGTTTTGTTTGTTGAAGAGACTTAACGCGCTTCAAGTGACTCCTAATTCCGAGTTAAACGACTTCAAAATTAGTTCCGTCTCTTCACAGGCCGAAATTTCCGGCTGCTCATTATTTTTGATATTGATTTATCGACTGTTTGCGAGCAGTTTATATATTTATGTACGATTTCTCTGAAATATAATATTCTAAAGTTTTTTTGTGTGCATTTTATAATAAAATATTGCCCCCATATACAGGCTGTAATAAAACTGAGTGATAATACTTCAGGGTGCGTATGAGTCCCCTACTTGGTACTACTTGGTATATATTATGTGCCCCTACGTAGAGTTCGCTGTGAAAGTTACGTAGTAACTATTTAGTAATCTGTGGTGAAAGTAGCAGCGCTGAAATAGAAACTTTTGTATGGGAAAATTCATGACGCTGCAATGAAAAAATCGCTCTGTTAGCGCTGCTACTTTTAGAGTGAATTCTACATGTATTATACACATATTATATACTCTAAAGTATTATTATCGCCATATTTTATTATTATAATATCTTGTATCGGTACTGGGAGGCCGATCGTTCCGGTCGGAACGCAGGCCGACCTGAACGGACTTACTTTGTGCGTTTCTGTTACATGTGATTTAACAGTATTAGGCAGAAGAAATTAAACTTTCACATTTTCTTGGTAATTTTAAGTGATTTATTTTTCAAAAGATTTTGTGTGAAATAAACATATTTTTACCATTTGCTTGAATTTTAGAAAGTATAACTTGTTACAAGTTTAATGTTTTTGTAAACCAATGTTTGAACTCAGTTTTTCTTTATTAAGCGGCGTGGATAAACTTTTAGGTAATCTTAGTTTAACTACCCGTTAAACTGTAACAACACCAACTCATATGTGACAATCGTACCAGCTACCTGTCGACAAAAATGGATAATATTAAGCCATTACTGCTCTCCTCGCAAATTGTAATAATAATAATCTGTTCTAGATGTTGTTCGCAAGTCGCAACTTCGAGATCCGTTCATCGCGGACACTATGATACGAAATTTCGCCAAATACTTTTTTGCAGCTAATTGTGGAGAGGTGACAAACAGACAGACTCTCTTTCGCATTTATAATTTTAGTATAGATGATAATAATATTATATTTACCGATAAAACAAGTTCTTTAGTGACGTAGAAGAAGTTGAGACCGCTGAGAGCGACCATGTCGCCGTGCACTTGCTCGATAAACCTCTCCACCTGAAACACAAGTTAGTGTGAATTTCATTTTGGCTATTGCCTATTTACATTGTTCCTTCTAGAACGACACATCAAAATTACACGACATCTGCTTTGAAAAACCACTGTTGAAACTTCGGTACAGGAGTAAATGACAACTCAACTGTTAGATCAGAAGTGTATTTATTTCACAAAACTTAAGGCTGTATACTTATACAGAGTATTATTTACAGAGTAGAAAGAGACGATACATATTTATATGATAGAGACAAAACGAAAGATATAAAAATCGAGACGGAATAATATGGCCACCTGCCACCAGCGACACCGCTAGTGACCGCAGCACCACGAACACCACGTATACAGGTAGACAGGTATACCTCAGTACAATACGCCGGCGATGGCACATGGTACAGGCTGTGCGCGGGCACCAGTGATGCAGCATGGACCCGCGCTGCCACCAGCGACACCGCTAGTGACCGCAGCACCACGAACACCACGTATACAGGTAGACAGGTATACCTCAGTACAATACACCGGCGATGGCACATGGTACAGGCTGTGCGCGGGCACCAGTGATGCAGCATGGACCCGCGCTGCCACCAGTAACACCGCTAGTGACCGCAGCACCACGAACACCACGTATACAGGTAGACAGGTATACCTCAGTACAATACGCCGGCGATGGCACATGGTACAGGCTGTGCGCGGGCACCAGTGATGCAGCATGGACCCGCGCTGCCACCAGCGACACCGCTAGTGATCGCAGCACCACGAACACCACGTATACAGGTAGACAGGTATACCTCAGTACAATACGCCGGCGATGGCACATGGTACAGGCTGTGCGCGGGCACCAGTGATGCAGCATGGACCCGCGCTGCCACCAGCGACACCGCTAGTGACCGCAGCACCACGAACACCACGTATACAGGTAGACAGGTATACCTCAGTACAATACGCCGGTGATGGCACAAGGTACAGGCTGTGCGCGGGCACCAGTGATGCAGCATGGACCCGCGCTGCCACCAGCGACACCGCTAGTGACCGCAGCACTACGAACACCACGTATACAGGTAGACAGGTATACCTCAGTACAATGCGCCGGTGACGGGACATGGTACAGGTTGTGCGCGGGCACCAGTGATGCAGCATGGACCCGCGCTGCCACCAGCGACACCGCTAGTGACCGCAGCACCACGAACACCACGTATACAGGTAGACAGGTATACCTCAGTACAATACGCCGGCGATGGCACATGGTACAGGCTGTGCGCGGGCACCAGTGATGCAGCATGGACTCGCGCTGCCACCAGCGACACCGCTAGTGACCGCAGCACTACGAACACCACGTATACAGGTAGACAGGTATTCCTCAGTACAATACGCCGGCGATGGCACATGGTACAGGCTGTGCGCGGGCACCAGTGATGCAGCATGGACCCGCGCTGCCACCAGCGACACCACTAGTGACCGTAGCACCACGAAAACCACGTATACAGGTAGATAGGTATATCTTAGTACAATACGCCGGCGATGGCACATGGTACAGGCTGTGCGCGGGCACCAGTGATGCAGCATGGACTCGCACTGCCACCAGCGACACCGCTAGTGACCGCAGCACCACGAAAACCACGTATACAGGTAGACAGGTATACCTCAGTACAATACGCCGGCGATGGCACATGGTACAGGCTGTGCGCGGGCACCAGTGATGCAGCATGGACCCGCGCTGCCACCAGCGACACCGCTAGTGACCGCAGAACCACGCAAACCACGTATACAGGTAGACAGGTATACCTCAGTACAATACGCCGGCGATGGCACATGGTACAGGCTGTGCGCGGGCACCAGTGATGCAGCATGGGCCCGCGCTGCCACCAGCGACACCGCTAGTGACCGTAGCACCACAAAAACCATGTATACAGGTAGACAGGTATACCTCAGTACAATACGCCGGCGATGGCACATGGTACAGGCTGTGCGCGGGCACCAGTGATGCAGCATGGACCCGCGCTGCCACCAGCGACACCGCTAGTGACCGCAGCACTACGAACACCACGTATACAGGTAGACAGGTATACCTCAGTACAATACGCCGTCGATGGCACATGGTACAGGCTGTGCGCGGGCACCAGTGATGCAGCATGGACCCGCGCTGCCACCAGCGACACCGCTAGTGACCGCAGCACTACGAAAACCACGTATACAGGTAGACAGGTATACCTCAGTACAATACGCCGGCGATGGCACATGGTACAGGCTGTGCGCGGGCACCAGTGATGCAGCATGGACCCGCGCTGCCACCAGCGACACCGTTAGTGACCGTACCACCACGAACACCAGGGAGAACAACAGGTAGACCAGGGTTTCTTGGCCGCCGAATATTCTGGAAGAGGTAGACTTTAGTACAAAATATTATGATGATTACGGTTGACAGAGCCTGTAGCCAAGATATTTTCTTTATCGCTTCTTTATAGAATCGCCGAACAAAAGGTATGGAATTGACATTAGACGAGTCGAACGGCAACGTCATATTAATTATCGAACGCTTATGTCAATTCCATACATTGTGATCGGCGATTCTATAAAGAAGCGATACAGAAAAGATCTTGGCTAACCAGGTATCGACATTTTAACCCCCAATCAAAAAGGAAGGTGTTATAATTTGACTTGTCTGTCTGTTTGTGTATTGTAGCATCTAAAAGGGTGAATTGATTTTGATCTATTTTTTTTTTGTTTAAGGGCGAAGCCAAACGAGCGTAATTTGTGAATTGTGAGTCGCAGTATTTCGATTCGGCAGAATTCTGCTGTATTCAGTTTCATACAAAAGTCCTGTTTGATTCACACGAGCGTAATTTTGTGAGTCGTGATTTTTATGAAAAGATATTCACGCGGCAGAAATTCTGCGACTCACAACTCACAAATTACTCTCGTTTAGCTTCACCCTAAAAGCTGACATTATTGAGTGTTCTTTGCAATGGTTCATCAACATCAGTCCAGGTAGTGCCGGACAATTTATGTGTTTCATGAAAGGTTATAAGCAAGGACCGTACAACGAAACCGATTTAAGACTCAACCAATCGAATCGGAGTGCCGCGTCCCACTCTTATAAACCTGAAATAACGTTTTTAGAGTAGGACGTGGCATTTTGATTTGACTCTTTCAGCCTCAAAACGGTTTGGTTGTAGGCCTCCGGTTCCAATGACTTAATACATAACTTAGAATATTTAAATAAATAATTTAGTTTGATCCTTACTTAGTAGGTACGTACCCGGTAGGAAAGAATGGACAGTATTCGCTTATCACTACTGCCCCGTTTTTATCCGATCCGATCCCGAATCTGAAAAAATCGGCCAAGTGCGAGTTAGACTCGCGCACGAAGGGTTCCGTGCCATAATAGAGCAAAAATCGGCTGAAAATTGTGTTTTTTTGTATGGGAGCCCCCCTTAATTATTTAATTTATTTAAGTTTTATTATTAATTATTAAAGTACAAATACAACTGAGTATTTCGTGAATATTTCAAGTGCCTGTGTGTTTCCGTTATTGATATCGAGCAAAAAATAGCAAAAAAAAAAAATCACGTTTGTTTTATGGGAGCCCCCCTTAAATATTTAATTTATTTTGTTTTTAGTACTTATTTGTTGTTATAGCGACAACAGACAATATACACAAACTGTGAAAATTTCAGAAGTCTAGAAGACAGACAGACAGACAGACAGACAGACAGACAGACGGACAGACGGACAGACATCGAAGTCTTAGTAATAGAGTCCCGTTTTTACCCTTTGGGTACGGAACCCTAAAAAAAGATTTATAATATTTATTACATTTTTTTCTTATTTAAGTATTCATTTATTTTCATAAATTATACAAGTATTTAAAAAATATACTCTCCATAAACCACGAATGGTATAATTTTGACTTTAGTTGTGATCGGAGGTACTTTACAATATTTAAATAATAATTTTTTATTTTTATTACATTTTTCTTTGATATTGGCTGGCACAATGTTTTTCAGAATTCGAGTTTGGAGATTTTATGAAGGTAAGTTTTGTAGGTTCTACCGTAGCTGGATAATCCGTAACTATAAATAATGGAGTCAGCAAGAGCATTGTACAGCATCAGTCTTATTTTAAAAGGTATTTTGTTTTTAATGTAAATAATGTTGCGAGTGTCCATGGGCGACGGTAGTTGCTTTCCGTCAGGTCACCCGTTTGCTCGTTTGTCCCCTTTGTCGTTTGTACTCACGCCAGTATGTGCTACAGCCTCAAGAAGAGAGCGTATTCCCTCTTAAAGGCCGGCAATGCACCTGCAGCTCTTCTGTTAGTGCGAGTGTCCATGGGCGATGGTAGTTGCTTTTCGTCAGGTGACGCGTTTGCTCGTTTGTCCCCTGATTTTATAAAAAAAGTGTATACCCACGCCAGTATGTGATACAGCCTCAAGCAGACGAAGAAGAGGTTGCTGGCAAAGGAGGCGAAGACGATATTGTTGATGACGTCATCGAACGCACGGACCAATCGCGTGGCGCGGCTGTACTGCTCTCGCAGGTCGCGCCAGTAGGTGGACGGCAGATACTAGGATTAAAAAAAACCTTTAGCTCCTTTGTGGTGAAAGTTCCAACCCACCATTTTTCGACCTTCGAGGAGAAAATCTTGACGACTGAACAGGAGTCGTCTATAGAAGATCCCGAGGAAGACACATCCAAGTTTTTTTTTTTTAATTTAAGTTATTTTAGTTGTCTATGGGTTTTTATATTATACTAGCTTTTACCCGCGGCTTCGCTCGCGCTAAGAAGTATTGTGATTAATTAGGTATCAAAGTCTCAGCCCGATCGGTTTAAAATTGACAAAGTTCATACAAACTTTCAACCCCAATTTTATACCCTTGGGGGTAGAATTGATCAAAATCCATGAAAAATAGGGGATGCCTACGTCATAACATCTACCTGCTCCCTGATTCACGATGCGATTCTGCGCGGATTCGTTTCCACTTTCAAGCAAATGACAAGTGAATACTTACCGATTTTGCTGTCATACTGACAGTAGTGACATTTTTTTTGTATGAGTGAAATAGTTTCCGCCACGGATTCGTAAATTCCTCACTGCGAATGGGATTTTGACATCCGACGGCGGATAATTATCCGAGGATTAGAGCCGTTTGCGCGGAATGTTACTGCCACCTCCAAGACTCGTGAAATCTTTTCACTTCGAGAACCGTGTCATGGGCTCATGGCGGATATTGTTAGATGAAAATATTATTAAGGGTGGGTTGCACCAACTAACTTTAACTATAACTGTAACTTTAACTTTAACTACAATGCAAAATGTCAAATCTTTGGTTAAAGTCAAAAATGGACGCCATATTTAACCATAACCATAGAGCTCGACAAGGCTTTAAATGCACGTGGCGAATAAAGAAACTAACGCTGTCATCATACAAAAACGCCATTTTTAACAGTTCTCCTTTACCAGCAGCGCTTCCGCCTACATAACTACAGTGCAAAATGTCAAATCTTTGGTTACCGTTAAATATGGCATCCGACGCCGTATTTAACCATAACTGCTCATACTTATATCTAAATTTTTTCGTGACAATTTACTATGTTTCACAGTGTTATATTTTTCCTGTCGATTTTTACGGATAATTCAATTTTTTATACTCCCAATCCCATTACTTGTAGCTTTAATAAAAAAATAAACGCAACAACAGACATCTGTCAATTTTTGTGGTCAAAGTTAAGGTTAAAGCTGTTAGCCTTAACTATAACCATAACTTTAACTTTAACCACGCCTCTAGTGCAACCCACCCTTAATGATAAGAATAAAAGAAAGCAATTATTAATAGTTTTTTTTTAATGAAATAAAGGGGGCAAACGAGCAAACGGGTTACCTGATGGAAAGCAACTTCCGTCGCCCAAGGACACTCGCAGCATCAGAAGAGCTGCAAGTGCGTTGCCGGCCTTTTTAAGTGGGAATAGGGTAATAGGGGAGGGTAGGGATGGGAAGAGAAGGGAATAGGGGAGGTAGGGAAGGGAATAGGGTAGGGGATTGGGCCTCCGGTAAACTCACTCACTCGGCGAAACACAGCGCAAGCGCTGTTTCACGCCGGTTTTCTGTGAGAACGTGGTATTTCTCCGGTCGAGCCGGCCCATTCGTGCCGAAGCATGGCTCTCCCACGTATAAAAAGTAGTCGTGTCTTGTTTAAATAAGTGTCGTACTGTAGGTAATTATGTGTTAAAGCTTTAGGAAGTTTTCATTGAACAATAAATATTTTTTATTTATAAAATATGCAGTATTTGTATTAATATTTTTAAAATTTTGTATTAATATTGTGTTAAAACATTATTATACTTTGACAATAATTTTACAATTGTTATTTAAATATCATTATAATTCCAAAGTGATACTCACCAGCCGGGAACTTCCATAGTCTATACATAATATAATAAAATCGTAGGAAAGTCAATTCTGTACATTGAATATTTTTGAAAAATAATACTTGGGACGTGATCTACAATCGATATGGAAGCCAAAAATATAGTTTTTGGAATTTTTGTCTGTTTGTCTGTATGTATGTCCGGGATAAACTCAGAAAGTACTGAATGGATTTATTTCAAATTTTGCACGAATATTACTTAGAGTTCGGGTCAACACATAGGATATATATTATAACGATATCACCTAGGATGGAGGGAGGGGCTCAAGTTTCAATATTTTTGGTCATATCGCTAAAACGGTGTGTTGTAGAGAAAAAATGTCCGATACATTATGAAAGCTCATTTCCTACAAATTTGTCTTTTACACTTTGTATCTATCTTCACTTCTTACCTTGCTATGAGCTTTTATCTATCTGATCTATACAGATTTCGAGTGTCGTTTGATTAATATGCGGGGAGCTTTGCACCGGTCATCCCCCCCCACCCTCCTGAAAATTTTGTTAAAAAAAAAAAAACTAAACATACGGTGTTCGAGTGTCATTTGCAATTTGTATGGGTATGAAGACGGCATTTTTTTTGAGTTCCCAGCATTGTTCTCATAGAAAAAGTTGTTCATTTTGACGGGCTCATTATTTTGATGGTTTTAAGGATAACGGTGTTCACCCTAACAACCTGTATATGATATATCTCACACATATTATAACCAAGGCTATATGCCGTAGCACTCATTGCCAAATAAATTAAATTAAGAAATTAAAAAAAAAAAAACCCGCCAAACAACTTTAAAAAGTAATGAAATAATATTTACTGACTTTAAGTTTAAATAATTCCTAAGTGTAAAGTAATATTTTAGTCCATAATAATTGTTGTCACGGTGTGTCGAGGGACCGCCAAGTTAACTACGACAGCAGCGACTTTTGCATTTTGTATCGCTGATTGTCTCGATTCAGTTCGCTGTGAACTAACCTTTAAATTATAATGTTATGTGAAATCAAACATCTACATTAGCGGTCCCCCAACACACCTTGACAACAATTATGGACTAAAATATTACTTTACACTTAGGAATTATTTAAACTTAAAGTCAGTAAATATTATTTCATTATTTTTTAAAGTTGTTTGGCGGGTGTTTTTTTTAAATTTCTTAATTCAATTTAATTTTATGCTTTTTAAACTTGTGTTGGTTATAGTGTAGAATTGTTCCTATCAACAGAATCACATGCCAATGAATACGATCTATAAATATCCTCTTGGATGAGGCCGTCAATATGAGCCCAAACATGAACCCTCCACCCTGGGTTCATACGGAGCTCGGCTCTTATACAATCCAGGTGATGCTGCAGCAGCAGCATGCAAATATTTACTGCTTATCTACGTCTTATTGGTTGTCGCAATTAAAATGAGCCCAAACACGAAACCTCTGCTTTAAGTTGGTGAGGAGTTGGGTATCCTATTGATTACCAGGTGATGCTGCAGCACCAGGGTCAACTTTCCATTAATTCATAATTAATTCATAAGTCACGAACCCGAATGCAAAATATAAAACTCATCAAACGACTGCAAGTTGCTAATCGGCCTATCACGAACCAGATAAACCGTGATATTTCAGCAATGAGCAGGCTGATGATGATGAACTATAGCTAAGAACACTCTCGATCATGTCAGCTTTCAAACAAAAAAAAAACTAGATCAAAATCGGTCCACCCGTTTGGATGCTACGATGCCACAGACAGACAGACAGACGACCGACAGACAGACACGTCAAACTTATAACACCCCTCTTTTTGGTCGGGGGTTAAAAAAAAACTAGTTTCAGTTATTCTCTTTGATTTTCGGATTCATTCCCGTGACGGAAAGTTGTGAATCGCTGTGTATCCGACAAAATGTGACAACATACCGTGTGAGAACTTTCCGACGATCGTGAATCAGGGAGCTGCATGCTATGACATTATATTATAAAAAAAGGTAGATATCGCACTAGCGCGTACAGTCTGAGACGGCCAAATGAACCTAATTAGTGTCTTTTGAATTAGTTGCATGTTGGCAGCGAGTGAGTGATGAGGTGTGACGTTTTTGATTTAAAATGCCAAACTGTGTGTTCAAAAATGCAAAAAATATAATACAAAGGTAAAAAAGGATGAAAGAGTTACGTACCACACGGAAGTATATGAAAACATCTTGTAATTTACATTTTATTTGGGTTCCTTCCAAAATTTTTGAAAAATTATTTAATGCTTTATGTTAAGTTAAAAAAGGATAGAGAATGCGGACGACAACTGCAGTGCGATAAGGACAGATAGTCGCGTGGCATAGAATAAACAATTGAAGTATTTAGAAGCGATTACGTAGGCATCAACTAATTGCATAATATTGTACTTAGACATCTTTTCGTTTTAATATTTTTTAATTTCAAACTACACATGCGTGCGCCTTTTTAACATTTAGCCTAAACCAGTGGTCCCCAACCTTTTTTTCATTTTATATGCTAATATACAGAACTATATAGGCTAATATAACAGAAGTATGCCTTTAGAAAAAAGTAGCCATGTCAATATTTACCAAACTCGCGTCGTTTTTCTGCATGGTGTTAATCTTTAAGGCAGTTTTTCTTAATATTTTAATAGTAACCAAACCTTGACTGATCGATGATAACACATCTACATATAAATAAAAATAACTATGTTAAAGCACAAATCAATAGGCGTGATAGTTTTTTCGTAAAGTGTACCACAAAATTGCTCAAGTTGTTGGAAATACTAGGGCTCGCTTCGCTCGCCCTGATGATTTGCAGGTTCCCAAGTGAAGAGCTCATAAGGCATAAATAGGTCGACAAAGTACGGGCAGAAAGGGATGAGCATGACTGGATGCCTACAAAAAGTAGGTGTCCAAAAAACTTTGCGAACGTTTAAAATGTGAAACGTGTCGTTCATCTTTGTTCACCGACGAAAAATTGTGGTTTCACAAGCGGCTGGTGGTAAAAGAAACGGTCCATTTTTCGGTAATTCTCAAGATTTTCATCGATTACAATATACTATTTTGCAAAAAATTATCAATCCAACATATTTGTTAATTTATTCGAACATTTTATAAATAAAACGTCTACTCTGAATAAAATAGGCTCAAACAAGTTAAATTAATTTCTTTGTTATTTAATTTTAGTATGGAATACTGTTCTCTTCTTTGGGCAGGGGCGCCAAACTGCCATAGTGTTTTAAACAGGCTGGACCCCATGGCTTCACTATGCACCTTCTCGGAATCATACCTCCTGCAACTTTTCGCCATCGTTCTACGCAAAAAAATATACCATCCTTATCACCTTCAAAAGTGGCAGTATTCCACCGTTCGTTTTTCTCGTTACTTTCTGCCGCACACTGTAAAACTCTGTAAGTTGTGGAACACGGTGACGGTGACAGTTTGTTCCAGAACTTTCGGTATAAAATACTGCTGTACGACCTGCAAACCTTCAAGAAGAGAGCGTAACCCCTGCGTCGGCAACGCACCTGTCCATGTGGGCGACGGTAGTTGCTTTCCATTGAGGTGACCCGTTTGATCGTTTGCTCCCTTATTTTATATTATTATTTAAAAATATATTCAATCATACTTTTGTCTTTCCTACGATTTTATTATAATATGTATAGATTAATAAAAAATTATCGAACAAAAAATTAGTTTTATTAAACGTCTCTTCTGTTCAACAATAACAATATTCTCTTGATCTTTGTCGCGCCATATCACGCATGCGCCTGTCAAGTGTAACTCAAAACATATAGGTATCCTTTTCTATATCATTCGTTACGTATTATCTGTCGCATTCTTCTTGTAACCTATAGATATGTCAGAGGTAACTATGGTAACTATGTATATGTCGTATAGGAACAAAATCTGAGGACCAATTTGTATGAATATACGCCATCTTTACTAAAATATCATTGGCTGCATGCCAAATTTTAGCCCGATCCGTCCAGTGGTTTGGACTGTGCGTTGATAGATCACTCATCACTATGTCAGTCAGTCAGTCAGTCACCTTTGAGTTATATATTATACTAGCTGTCCCGGCAAACGTTGCTTTGCCATAATATAAAGTACTAGACGTTCCGCGCGGCTTCGCCCGCGTAAATTAGATATTTCACAGAAAAATTAGTCCACAAAAAAAAGCCTATGATCCTTCACGTGGCCTACTTCTTATCTGATCCAAATAACAGAAAAAATGCTCTAGTAGTTCGTGAGATAAGCCCTTTCAAATAATTTCCCCCGCTTTTTCCATATTTTCCTCTATTTCTTCGCTCCTATTAGTCATATCATGATAAAATATAGCCTATACTGCCTATAGCCTTTCTGGGCTACTAACACTGAAATAATTTTTCAAATCGGACCTGTAGTTCCTGAGATTAGCGCGTTCAAATAAGACCTTTCAAATAATTTCCCCCGTTTTTTCCACATTTTCCTCTATTTCTTAGCTCCTATTAGTTTTAGCGTGATAAAATATAGCCTATAGCCTTCCTCGATAACTGGGCTATCTAACACTGAAAGAATTTTTCAAATCTGACCATTAGTTCCTGAGATTAGCGCGTTCAAATAAGCCCTTTCAAATAATTTCCCCCCGTTTTTCCACATTTTCCTCTATTTCTTCGCTCTTATTAGTTTTTGCGTGATAAAATATAGCCTTCCTCGATAAATGGGCTATCTAACACTGAAAGATTTTTTTAAATCGGACCAGTAGTTCCTGAGATTAGCGCGTTCAAACAAACAAACAAACTCTTCCGCTTTATAATATTAGTATAGATTTCGCCATAGATTTCGCCCATATTATTTTATTGAAGTGACTAAATAAGTATGTCGCCATGGCAACGTCGATCGCTATCCCGTCGCACAAACAATGGTCGCCGTCAGTCTCAGGTTGTAATAATTTACTATTATTTATTCAACAAATGCACTTATCAATGTATAAAGTATCCAGTAGCCGATTCTCAGACCTACTGAATATGCATATAAAATTTGGTAGAAACCAGTAAAGCCGTTTCGGAGGAGTTCGCTGACTAACACTGTGACACGAGAATTTTATATATAAGATTTAGATTCTGAACAATATGGCGGTTACTTAATATTTAGTGTTTGAAGTTCATACAAGCACAAGCGCGATGTAGCCGCCCGACAGTGCCATCTTTCGGTAGATATATAATTTGAACTATAAGTTCCTAATTTTCCGGGGCTGTGAATATAATAATATTTTGTGTTCAAGAATAATATTTTTTTTATTATTCTTGAATACAAAACATTATTATATTTACAGGCCCGGAAAATTAGGAAATTGGTTCAAATATATCTACCGAAAGATGGTACACCGTACATATTATTCAAGAATAATATTTTTTTTTATTATTCTTGAACACAAAACATTAAATTAAATTCACAGCCCCGGAAAATTAGGAACTTAGTTCAAATATATCTACCGAAAGATGGCACTGTCGGGCGGCTACATCGCGCTAGTGCTTGTATGAACTTCAAACACTAAAAATAAACGTAACCGTAGTACCACAGCTTGTGCTATTTCAAAAATTAACTGTTATTATTTTTTTAAATAGCTCAAGCTAACGCATAGATAATTAGAGATTAGAGACGCTGTGGTGCTTCGAAATTCGAATGAGGGTTGTGTCACTACTCGAAACTAGTTATTCGGTTACATGCTGTGTTATTAATATACTAGACGTTCCGCGCGGCTTCGCCCGCGTAAATTAGATATTTCACAGACAAATATCAGTCTACAAAAAATAGCCTATGATCCTTCACGTGGTCTACTTCTTATCGAACCCAAATAACAGAAAAATTGCTCTAGTAGTTGTGAGATAACCCTTTCAAATAATTTCCCCCGTTTTTGCCACATTTTCTTCTCTCTTATTAGTCTTAGCGTGATAAAATATAGCCTATAGCCTTCCTCGATAAATGGGCTATCTAACACTGAAGAATTTTTCAAATCGGACCAGTAGTTCCTGAGATTAGCGCGTTTATGATAAGCCCTTTTAAATAATTTCCTCCCGTTTTTTCCACATTTTCCTCTACTTCTTCGCTCATATTAGTCTTAGCGTGATAAAATATAGCTTATAGCCTTCCTCGATAAATGGACTATCTAACACTGAAAGAATTTTTCAAATCGGACCAGTAGTTCCTGAGATTAGCGCGTTCAAACAAACAAACAAACTAACAAACTCTTCCGCTTTATAATATTAGTATAGATAAATTATATGAGCTAGTTATTGTAACTAGTGAAGTGAAATAACGCCCACCCCTAGCCGGAGGGGCTATCGTGTCAATTGTCGTGTCAAACAGCTGTCGTATCTCACAATATTATAGCTTTCATATTATGTATGTTTGACACAGGCGGCACAGTGTTGCCAGATATTTTTTTGCCAAGTCGGGACTTTGGAACTTATTGAGTGAAAATAGCGGGATTCTTCCGTCAAAAGCCGGACATAGTAAAAAAACGTATACAGGGTGTAACAAAACTAAGTGATAATATTTTAGGGTATGTACGTGTTCCTCGTAGAGAGTTCACTGTAAAAGTAGCAGCGCGGAAGGACCAACTTTTTTTTTCACTTTTGTATGGGGAAACTCGAGACGCCACGCTGGGGCGCTTGCCCATACAAAAGTGAAAAAAAAATAGTCTTTCAGCGCTGCTACTTTCACAGTGAACTCTGTACAAGGGAAGGAACACATACACACCCTAAAATAATATCACTTAGTTTTGTTACACCTTGTATAATAAATAATAATCAAAAGTATTAGAATTTTTATCTTTTTATTCGACTTAAAATTACGTTTACCTGACAATAGATAGCAAAAGTAGCCATAAAAACCAACCCCTCTCTCTTATCTACATAATGAAGAGAGGTGCGTAATGAAATCTTCATTGCACCTTTCTTTCTCAGCACTGATCCCCGAAAAGCGGGACTGAACCTTTCCCGCGCGGGACATTTATTTTGATTTAAAAATACCCCGCGCTGGGCCTACACAGCGTAGGGGTGCGTCCCCCGGGTGGCGGATGAGGGTAGGTCGGTAGCACAGACTAGCTAGCTACCCAGCTAAGTCATATGGACTCGCCGACCAACGTAGGATGCGGTATTCCAGCATTTTGGGAGTTGTGCGGCGGGTTAACACAACGCCCACGGAAAAATCACAAGTTCAGAAACCGACTAAGGGAAATAAACGATCTGATCCAAATACCAATTTTATGACCCTTGTCGAAGAAATACGGACTTTCGATTGGCCTCATGGAATGTACGTTCTCTGTTCAGACCCGGTGCTATCTATCAAGTAAATAAAGAGTTAAATAGATATGGCGTAGGTATACCTACAGCAGCCCTCTAAGAAGAAGGATGGCCTGGTAAAGGTGAATGTAACATAGATAATACCTCAACCACACCTCAACTTTGTTTTACGGCGGCAGTGAATCTAGATGTCATACACGCGGCACGGGCTTTATAGTTGCAAATAGGCTATTAGGGAACGTTATTCGTTTTGAAGTAATATCTGACAGAATCTCAACTCTTCGTAATAGAAGTAATCTAATACGAAGAATTGAAAAAAAATCTTTAAGATTTTAATCAACGTGTATGCCCCTACCGAAGTAGCTGACGAGAACGAAAAGGATGAATTTTATGAACTCCTCGACTCAGTTTACGATCAGCTACCAAGGTGTGATACAAAAATGATGTTGGGAGATTTTAACGCTAAGATTGGACGCGAGGATATTTTTGCACCAACCATTGGGATGCAAAGCAAATACGAACAATCTAACGACAATGGCCTACGAATCATAAGTTTTGCAACATCCAAAAATATTGTTATAAAGAGCACTATGTTTCCACACACACATATATATATGTGTGTGTGGAAACATAGTGCTCACGTTCCTATAGAAGGAAGACGCAAAAAAAAAAATATGATCCAAGATGTAAGACCCTACCGAGGTGCCGACTGTGATAGTGACCACTACATGCTGGGAATTAAAATTAAAGCCAAAATTACGACATATAAAATGCACATTCCCGCGTGGCCTGAGGCGACGCCGAGCTGCTTGCGCTCACTTTGCTGTCGACGCTTCAGCCTAGAGACGCGTCTGACCGCCTCAAGCAGCCTGACGTCGCGAGGCGTCTAGCGACGTCACAGAAGTTACATTGAAGTCTGTCAATTGAATGTCTACTTTTTTGTGTAGTAAATAAAGTTCAAATTTCAATGGGTTTTTTAGAAATGCAGCTCGAGGTATCTGCGCGTCGCGTTGCGGTCTGAATCAACCCTAATACTCCTAGTTGCAACTCGCAAAGCGCTTTTCTAACTTACGAGTTACGACATAATTTTAAACTTAGAATAATAATAATAAAAAAAAACTTAATACAAAGCTAATAGTGAATACTTACTTGGCCTTCGCTAGCTTTTATTTTCTTGTTGATTTGTTCCAGGATAGATGATAGGAAATAACTGATGCAGATGATGAACAGGTGTGAGTAGCTCCAAATTATTGTTGACAGTACATTTAGTAGCTGAAAATGTTTTAAAATTAAATCTTACCGTAATATTACATTACTAGTGCCCAGTTTCTGATGTTCTGATTGGAGGAACGGCATTGGTGATTGGTTAATGTTTTAAAATTAGCCAATCAGAAGCGCCACTGAGTAGATAGACGGTCATACTTTCGTAAATAGACAGACAGGCGAACACACTTTCGAAAAATCTTAGTACGGATTTAACATAATATACCGGCAATATAATTCCTAGTAGTATATTATAGGTGACTCCGAGCTCGAACAACCAGGGGAAGGATTGCTCCACGAACAATCGGTAGTGGTCACGATCGGGCGGGTAGCAGTCCGATATATCCGATATCGTCGATATTATACATAGCACGTGCTCCACTGAAAAAGTGCAAGCGTTAATACAACATGCGATACAATTAATCGGATACGATATGCCTTTGACGATTTATTTCAATAAATTAATAATATCTGAGATTATTGGTCCATTGTAAAATTAGCATACTAGCATGTTGCAACCTCAGACCAAATAAAATTTTAATTTGGTCTGAGGTTGCAACATCGTCTAAAGATCGCTGAAAAGATACGCGATTGGTGCAAGCGTTAACATCAAGCGATACGATTAATCGGATACGATATGCCCTTGACATATTATTAAGATGTATTTTAATACATGAATTTAGTTAATATCGCGAAAATTATTGCTCTAATTGTAATCGTTGAATCCATTGTAAAATTAGTAAGGATTTCAGTTTATTAGGGAATATTACGCAAAGGTCGGAGCAGAAGGCGATACTAGCACAGTAAATAATACGACCAAAATCCGACATGTCGCATACGTCATATAAGAATATTGACAGAAACGTTGTTAAACGTCAAACAAAACTTTTTGTTTACTGTCTTTGCTGGTGCTGCCGTCTAGCGTTAAAACATTGCAGTAATATAGTGATGAAATGCCAAAAATTGATGAATGGACGAATTGTTCATTTTGTAAATGTTCAGCGTTCAACTTAATAGAACATAGTACAAACCTAGTCCAGTAGAGAGTAGCAGAACAGTGGCACAGTTGCATTTGAACTTGACGGTGGGGTCAATGAACTCGTTGAGATCAGCTGCCGATATCTGCTTCATGAGGTGTTCCCATCTCGAAGCGAGGCGCAGAAATACGATACACGTCAGACACGTCGTAGAGTAGAACGAAAAATAACCTAAAAATTAGATTAAATTGTCTTTATATTTCTCGTTTCGCGGTGGTTTCTGCCAAAGTCCTAAGCAAAAAACTGTTTAATTTTTTGCTTATCGGGTAGATCTAAGATTAATAGCTCAAAGTATAGTATTTATGTGCCCAAAACTTTAATTTAATCAGGACACTGTAGTTTTTATAAAAATGATAAAAGCTGTATAAAGCCTTACCATAATGTTTTTAATAGCGTTTTCGGCTATAATAATAGCGTTGAAAGTTTCCGAGTTTATATTGTTACGTGCTAGGGTTCGAGGATTTGGAGAGAAAGACCTGGTGACTCTCTTGAAGACTTTATTCACTAACACTAGCTCACACAAATCACTAAGTCCAAACACTAAGCACTAAGTCCAAACACTAAGCACTATCACTGTCCTAGGTCGTAGCCGAGTCGTAGGTTTCACTGGTTCACTCACTATTGATCACTTGTTTTTACTCCGAAGTCGCCTTGATGATAGCTCGTATCGAACTGAACTCCGGGCCGTCTACCTGCGGCTATTTATATGGGCGAGACGAAT
Source organism: Cyaniris semiargus (assembly GCA_905187585.1). NCBI lineage: Eukaryota > Metazoa > Arthropoda > Insecta > Lepidoptera > Lycaenidae > Cyaniris > Cyaniris semiargus. The sequence continues at coordinate 4,048,562 of LR994554.1, read as the reverse complement.
TCCAGAAAGTTCCCTTGCCCGATTCACGTAAACAAGTAAACAAGTGTGGGAACTTTCTAGGAGGCTCGGGCACGTACCACCTAGCGCCATCTAGTTTCGAGTAGGGGATTTATGTGTAGTGTGTCCCCTGTGTGTCCGTAACAATATATTGTGTGCTGTGACTGATCCTAAGATGGCTTGTCCAGCTATTAGGTTAGGTGAATTGGCAATCCTTGTAAGAAATATCAACAAAATCCAACTCACCAAGCTTGGTAACGGATATGGAGCCCCGTAGCAGCCGGAACAGGGAGAGCGCCAGCGCCGTGGACTGCGCCAAGCACATACCACAGCTGTAGACATACCTAAAGCTGCGCCTGTTGTACCTGGTAACATTTTACAAAGGAAACTTTATCATATTTTTTAGGGTTCCGTACCCAAAGGGTAAAAACGGGACCCTGTTACTGAGACTTCGATGTCTGTCCGTCTGTACGTCTGTCTGTCTGTCTGTATGTCGCCAGGATGTATCTCAAGAACCGCTATAGCTAGACTTCAGAAATTTTTATAGATTGTGTATATCTGTTGCCGTTATAACAAATACTAAAAATAAAACAATATTAATATCCCCTTAAATATTACATTAGCTCCCATACAACAAACGTGATTTTTTTGGCCTTTTTTGCTCGATATCAATAATGGCAACAGGTTGGCACTTGAAATGTGCACAAAGGCCTTAGTTAGACATGTTCTTTAATAATAAATAATAATATTTAAATAAAATTCAAATTTAAGGGGGGCTCCCATACAAAACCACAATTTTTAACTTATTTTTGCTCTATAACAGTACGGAACCCTTCGTACGCGAGTCCTACTCGCACTTGATCGATTTTTATTTTTTATTTAATCACCGCTTTTTTACGTTGATTTCCTCTAAGAACCAACAGGGCACTTAAACGAAAACCATTTTAGCGGCGTTGGGATGGGTCGAAAACCTGACCTTCGGCAATTAAATAACCTAAACTTCAAAATTTTCTAACACGGAGTGAAAGTAGACAAACGCAGCGTAGGAGAGGAAGATATCTTTTAATGCCGTGCAAAGATTGTGGCAGAAACTCCATACATTCATTAAAGTTACTTAAATATTAAATTGTCTGAGCGCGGCCGTGAATTGTAGTATGCGATAAAACTGCTGTTATAATTTATCGTTCATAATTACTTTATGTTTCCACTTGGAATTAATCAAAAAGCAAAATAATACATCGGAATTAATATTTGACAATAGTTTTTTTTTTGATACATTAGCTTTGCAATGACATAATTTATGTAGGTATGTATATATTTTATAGTTTATGAATATAATATTTATTTAAGTATTTATATAATATGTATTTTATTGTTTATGTATGTTTATTGTACTTAATTAAATTTATATAATAGTTTTATTATTTATTTATATATAAATCCATTTATTTTATCGTTAATCCTTTGTGTCTCATTACCACGAATGCGCCTGTATTATACATTCTCAGTATCACCTGGTTGGTTGCTAGAGAATGCCACAAGGCATTAAGGCGGGCTGAAACCCCATTTTGTTATTTCTTGATACCCGATTTATCTAGTTCCAATATAATAACGAAATGTAAAAAAATATGAGAAATAAAGCACAATATTTAAAAGGGCTTAAAACAAAAACATTTTAATAAAAAATAATACTTTCGCTGTAATTAATTTACAAACTCACCTCCGACAAAACTCTTTGTCATCGAAATATAAGTATTAACAAGAATAACTTACATTAATTTATTTTAATAAATTGTTAATGAATCTATTTTAAAAAGGTCTGAAACGAATAATCTTTATTCTTAATATTTATTTAGAAAGATATTTAAAAAACACATGAAAAATAGAGAAGATCCGCCTCTAGAAACTACAATTTTATGCAAATTTTATAGCAAAAATGAATCTTATTGCGATGCGTACACGCTTGGTCTTTGATTGTGTGCAAGGTTATCGTTTGGAATTGAGATAAGTCCTCGCCTTAAGCCCGCCTTTGTAAATTGCATAAAGTGTGAATAAATAAATAAATAAATAATTTTAACCTGACGTTATCCACGTCCTTATTCATCACCCCCACAAACGGCAGCAGGCCCACACCCTGCCCGCAGATCACCATCAGCCTCATCGACGCCTGGAACACCTGGGCTTGAGTGCTGCAGTACATCTGTTTCGAGAACATCTGGACCCCTGTAAAACGAATGACGTGAAAGGCTGCAGAGGGTTACTGGATAATGGATTGTTGGGTTACTGGGCATTTAAACTATTAAAAAAGCGTCTGGTCAATAGTATTGAACACTTCTTGGACGAGATTCTTACAGACTAGAAGACCATGAAGAAAATTAACGGGTGAAATGAAGCAACGTGAATATCGCTTCTAGAAGGATGTTACTATATCTGAAAATCACCCTGAGCATTATGTCGTTATTTTTTAGGGTTCCGTACCCAAAGGGTAAAAACGGGACCCTATTACTGAGACTTCGATGTCTGTCCGTCTGTCCGTCTGTCTCCAGGCTGTAACTCAAGAACCGCTATAGCTAGATTGTTGCCGCTATAACAACAAATACTAAAAACGCAATAAAATTAATATTTAAGGGGGCTCCCATACAACAAACGTGATTTTTTTAGGTTTTTTCGCTCGTAATCAATAATGGTAACAGCTAGGAACTTGAAATTTTCACAAAATCTTTAATTATATTTGTACTTTAATAATTAATAATAAAATTTTAATTAAGTAAATATTTAAGGGGGGATCCCATACAAGAAACACAATTTTTTGCCTACTTTCGCTCTATACCGGTACGGAACTCTCGACTCGCACTTGGCCGATTTTAATTTTTAGCGGTACAGGTAGTTCATTTTCCCGTTAATTTTCTTCATGAGCTTGTAGTCTATTACTTGGGCGGGCATTTGCAAGTAGAGATCTGAGGCATCTAGAATCTAGACTATTAAACTTACATTTCAAGATGTGGTAGAACGGTTTCTGATCGGTGCTTAGTGCGGATTTTCTTCTGTAAATAAACATTAAGATATTTTATAGCCGTGGCTGTATTGTTTAATTTTTCACATCCAGCTAGGTCCTCTAAGCATTGTTATTTTAAACAGACTATTCCTATAAAATAGGAGGGTAGGTATGTATATAAGACGCCCGCAACTCCGTTGCGCCAAAATTCGTTCGCGGGAATCGTACATTTTTCCGGGATAAAAAGTATCCTATGTCCTTTCCCGGGACTCAAAGTATCTCCTTACTAAGCAAAATTAGTTCGGCGGTTTGGGCGTGAAGAGGAAAGAGACAGACAGACACACTTTCACATATTTTATAATAATTAGTGGTAAAATAGACAATAGTATTAGTACGGGAGCCCTAAAACATTTTTTTAATTACTATCAAGCTAATTTTTTGTGAGTAGCTTCATTTTGATAAGACGAACAACATTTTTATTTGCGAAAATTCTTGAAAGTGGTAGCTAACAGAAATAGAAAGGATTTCATAATTTGATTTGATGGTCCTAAAATATGGATTGTTCTTTTTAGGGTTCCGTACCTCAAAAGGAAAAAACGGAACCCTTATAGGATCACTTTGTTGTCCGTGTGTCCGTCCGTCCGTCTGTCAAGACCCTTTTTCTCAGGAACGCGTGGAGGTATGAAGCTGAAATTTATATCAATTACTCAGGTCTACTGTCCCTTGAAGCTGTGAAAAAATCAAACTTCTAAGCCAACGCAATCAAAAGATACAGCCGTTTATGCCGCAAATTTTCGACACTTGCAAGGGAATCAAAACCTACAGGGTGCTTCCCGTGAACTCAGAATCTTGAAATTTGGTACGAAGCAACGTCTTATAGCATAGATAAAGGAAAAATTACGAAAACCATAAATTTTTAGTTACATCACATAATATATTTTTTTTTAATAATTTTAAACTTACTACCCATTTCCTCATAAACGCGTAGAGGTATTAAATTGAAATTCATACCAAATACTCAGGTCTATAATACCTTTAAGCTGTAACAAAATCAAACTTTGTAAACCTTGCAGGTTTGTACGGAACCCTCGGTGCGCGAGTCCGACTCGCACTTGGCCGGTTTTGTAGGACAATATTACTCTTGAATTATATAACTATTAACCTATCAATATACAAAAAAATCAGCTTATTAGGGTTCCGTTTCAGGGTTCAGTAGTCAACCAAGTTTTATTGATTACAGAACCCTATAACGGAACCCTTACGAGCTGATTTTTTATATTGATTGATAGGTTATTAGTTATCTATACATATAATAAAACTGTAGAAATGAAAATTCTGTACGTTAAAGATATTCAAAAAATAATAAGCACAATAACACCCCCCGTTACTACATCGCTATGGAAGCCAAAAATGTGGTTACTTTTTTGTCTGTCTGTCTGTCTGTCTGTCTGTCTGTCTGTATGTTTGTTCCCGCATCACACAAAAACTACTGATCCGATTTGAATGCGGTTTTCGCAGATATATTTGTCTTCTTCCAACTTAACATCTGGTGTATAAATTTTTTCCCCCCACCCCTCTAAGGGGACAACCCCCTCGGTCAGATTTTGTATCAAACTTTTTTCTTTAACACGTTAACTACTGATCCGATCTGCATACGGTTTTCGCAGATAAATTTGTCATTTTCCAACGTAACATCTGGTGCATAAAAAAATTCCCCCCACCCCTCTAAGGGGCCCAAAGAGGGGGTCAGATTTTGTATCAAACTTTTTCTTAAATGGACTTACTTCATGTTATTTACTGTGTTTTCCAACTTAACAACCCCCCCCCCCCCACTCCCCCTCCTCCCTCCCCTTCCACCTGGAAATGTTGCTCATAACAAAATGGTAACGCGTCATATATATCATAACTCCCGCACCTGGGATTTCCCCCGGACCCTGCTTGGGGGGACCCTGCTGCGCCCCCCCAAACCCCCCCCCCTCTCCTGGAAATGTTGCTTATAACAAAGTGCTGTCGCGTAGTTAGTATTGAGTTTTAACTCTTCTTTTTTTGGAACAAACTAAGGTATTAATTAAAAGTGAATATCATAACGAAATTATTCTAACCTAAACTAAACATACAGTTTTTGAGTGTCATTTGATTAATATGGGGGGAGGGGGGGTTTTGGCTTAGGATAATACTTGCCCCCCCCCCCCCCTCACTCCTGGAAATGCAGCTTATATCAAAATGGTGCTGCGTCGTTAGTGTTGAGTTTTAATCCTCCTCTTTAGGAACAAACTAAATTAATAATTAAAAGTGCAATTATTCTAACCTAAACTAAACATACACTTTTTGAGTGTAATTTAATTACTATGAGGGGGACTTCGCCCCCGAGCCCCCCTACTTACTGCGCCCCCCCCCCCCCACCCCTCCCCCTCTCCTGGAATTGTAGCTTAATATATCAAAATGGTGTCGCGTCGTTAGTGTCGAGTTTCAATCCTCCTCTTTAGGTACAAACTAAGTTAATAATTAAAACTGAATTTATTCTAACCTAAACTTAACATACACTTTTTCATCGTTTGATTAGTATACTGTATTACTATACTTCCTGTATATCTACCGTCCACTGCTGGTTATAAGCTTTTCATGACTATCCATACTAATATTATAAATGCGAAAGTGTGTTTGTTTGTTTGTCCTTCCTTCACGGCCTAACGAAGCAACAAATCGACTTGATTTTTGGCATATACTTAGTTGAAAGGATGTAGAATAACATAGTCTACTTTTGGTCTTGGAAAACATCATGTTTCCATAGGAGGTTTACTAGAATATTCGTATTTTACGCGATTTTTGAATTCCACGCGAGCGAAGCCGCGGGCAAAAGCTAGTATAATATAAGAGTAACATTGTCCTACAAATAAAACAGTCCATATTTTAGGACCATCAATTCAAAGTATGCAATCCTTTCTATCTCTGTTAGCTACCACTTTCAAGATTTTTCGCAAATAAAAATGTTGTTCGTCTTATCAAAATGAAGGTACTCACAAAAGATTAGCTTGATAGTAATAAAAAAAAAATGTTCTAGGGCTCCCGTACTATACATATTGTTTAATTTATTCTTTGTGTCTTCTGAATAGAAAATCTTCTAAAAATCACACCAAAATCGGTGTGAAAATGATGTATACGCTGCTCTATATTAATTATTCTTATATTTATATGAATATTCATACCTTGGTAATACATTGACGAATTCCAACTCCCTGTAGAGGTCGGAATCTAAAAATTGATTAATCAGATTTGCATTACAATGAATTAATTGAGAAAATCATAAATGCATTGATTTTGAGGACGGTAGCCTTATTTTTATAGTTGATGACCTCTGAGGCACAATGGTTGAGCGTTTGGCGGCCCAGGCCAGGGGTCGCGGGTTCGAATCCCGCCGACGGAACAAAAAAATCTTTCAATATTCCTGGGTCGATAAAAATCTTAAATATCATGTGTATAGTATAAAAGATTTTCTATATATTTCCGTTGTGTGGTACCCGTAACACAAGTCCTTCAGGTACTTACCACGGGGCCAGACTGACGTGGTGTAAAGCGTCCATAGATATTATTATTATAATTTAAATGTTTGTGTAAGGTATTCCTTGCTCACGGGCAATTAAATCCCGGACCTTTGGAAGGCATGCGCGGGGCCGAATCCAACACGTAAAGGCCCGTTACACATTTTTGATCTAAATGTAATGTGACACTAGCCTCCGACTCTCCCTGTCCGCATTATGAGAGTACGACCAAGAAGAGCCAGCGGCCAGTGTAGGACTATTGCAGAGAATGGATATTAGAAAATATTATGATACCGGGCTATGGGGGTGAGGTGTTAGTGGACTGGGTAACTAGGACTATGGGAGGACTATGGCGTCTGCCGATACAACGTGGAAACGTGTATCATAATGTTGGCAGACGGTGACTCGCCAAGTCTTTGAATGGGCCCCTAAAAATGGCCGCACGCTTGGTGCACCGAGGCGGCAACATTTACAGAGTGGCTTGGGGCAGGAGAGGTGTTGCTGGACTTTAAACGCCGATCACTTGTACACTCAGAGGGTCCCATCACGTCGCCCACTCGCCACTTACGCTTCACATCGTCCCTCCGAGCCGAAGCTCTCGCGACTCCACTCTGACCGGCCGGTTAAGGCAAGGCAGAGGTAGGGCCTGATTCTCCGTCAGTGTTCACTCCGGCCGGTGAAGGCAAGCCGGAGATGGAGAACGGGGGCTTCCCTGGGAGCACTCGGGTACGTGGGGTCGCTACTCCCCAACAGCTCGCCACAAGCTGCCCTATGGGCTTATTATTATCATTATTAGTAAGTATGGATTATATTTTCCTTTTTAGGGTTCCGTACCCAAAGGGTAAAAACGGGATCCTATTACCAAGACTTCGATGTCTGTCCGTCTGTCTGTCTGTCTGTCTGTATGTCTTCAGGCTGTAACTCAAGAACGGTAATAGCTAAAGAGTTGAAATTTTCACAGATTATGTATTTTTGTTGCCGCTATAACAACAAATACTAAAAACAAAATAAATTAAATATTTAAGGGGGCTCCCATACAACAAACGTGACTTTTTTGGCCTGTTTTGCTTGATATCAATAACGGCAACAGGTAAGCACTTGAAATTTTCACAATGGCCTTAAATATATGTGTACTTTAATAATTAATAATATTATTTAAATAAAATAAAAAATTAAGGGTGGCTCCCATACAAAAAACACAATATTTGGTCTATTTTTGCTCTATAACGGTACGGAATCCTACGTGCGCGAGTCCGACTCGCACTTGGCCGGTTTCTTTATATACGAGGAACAAAACAACACAATATTTAGCCAAGGGGTAACTTTAGACAGACTGGTGCAAGGGCCTAAAGCAATAACAAGATTTTATATTTTACTTTATAAATAACTAGATGACGCCCGCAACTTCGTTACTCCAAAATTTGTTTATTGTGTCTAATAGTCTAAACATTTGGTTTGGATATGTGAGCCTGTTCTTGAGTTATAAAATTACAATGAAAGGTGGCATTGATTTTTATATAAAGAGAAGAGAACATAGAGAAGATTTCGTATTACGAAGTATGAAAACAATACAATATTATATCATAAATGTTAAACAAAAAATATTTACGTTTTATTTTTTCCTTCACCTCAACGGCGATAGCCATCATAGAACTGACACTGATTTTGTGATGAATAATGTACGCGTTAATATTAAAGCACTCAATAAAAATTATAACCTTTTACTGGATTGGGGCGCGATCGAACTTTTACAATTCGTAACTACACATTGCTTTTCCCGCAATTTCAATAAGTAGAGCTAAATAATATATAATATTACTGACTTTGTATATGCTAAGTTAATTTAATAAAATTATATATGCTAAGGCTGGCCGCGAACACACAATTTCCGTATTCGGAAATCCAAATCGTGGAATCAGTAGAATATACAGTAACTGCCGCACACGCTCGGTTTTCTCCGTACGGAATAATTTCTGCACGTACATTTTGTGTAAGTCGGCGTGTTCGCGCGTGAAAGAAACGAATGTTTGCTCTAGTCTCACGGAATTCCAAATCGTAATTCCACATTAGGACACCGAGCAAGGAAAATGTGTATATGCGGTTGTTTTCACGTCGATCGCAGATTCTTTGATAGGCGCGGTTCAGGGCTGTGCTCTGTTTGGTGTCCTAAAACGTTATTGAGAGGAATCGAAAAATATATTTTGGCAGACCATTCTCAAAAAAACTAGGCCTTTGCATCCGTTGTGGATGATTTATACAGTATTTTCAGAAGTAACCACTCCTCAAATACTGTAGTGCCTGGGACAAGATTTTTAAATGACCGCATGGTTGCCCAAGCACATACGGCATTCTCGCAACATAGTCGGCCTAGTCCAGAGGAAAGAACTAGTCAATACGTCTGGGACCAACCATGTGCGGGTTTCCTAACGATGTTTTTCTTCACCGTATGAGTGTCCGTATTATGTACTTGAGATCAGAAAGCTTCTGCATTATTAACTCGATTTTGGAAAAAGTGTGGATTGGTCCCATTTTGCATAAGCAGGGTCAATGGGGGCTACCGTTTTTTTGCTCACTAGCTGGCGCAACTGTCGACTAAGGTCCGAAGTATAGCTATTAAAGTCGACTTTATAATAATCTAGAATCCCATTTATTTATTTAATTAAATTTAAATAATATCTCCTTTACTTTTGCTATTTTTTTTTATATGATATTGAATGTACCGTAACTTCTTGGTGGAAATTCATGTTTCACAGTAATAATATACACTTTTCCACTTTTTTATTAATTTAATTTATTACAATTATGTTTTACACGACCGGTTTCGATAAAATCATCATCAGGTGTGTGTATTTTTTTTTAATAACCGAATATTTTTTAATACGATTAAGTATTATTTATTTTCTTAATTTCGCTCTCAAAGCATTTACATTGAGCGCTAAATAATATTTTTTGGGATAATTTTACGAAGGAGATTGCTTTTCAACAGGTAATTTGCATAAATAATAATTTACGTCACGAAGACCGCTAAAACTAGTACAAAACAGACGTTTTTGGACCTCGCGCGACACTAGCGCCTCTAGCGGAAGATTCACACGCGGTAGCCTGTGTATGAATATGAAATTCGCTGACAGCCTTCTGAACTAACTTGGAGATTGCAAATTAATAATACTTGGGACATAGTTAGAATATGCAGAGTATGTGGTTATTAGCTGGAGTTAGCCGAGTTTGAAGAAAATAATTACTTCTTTATAATAAAATAGATTTTGCCCGTAACTTCAATTTGTTTATCGCGCGGAAACCGTTCATTTTTTATTTTGATTTCGAAGCTTTTTATTACGTAGCTTACTATTAATGGTCATTTCTCTGTACTTTAATATTCTGTACATCGTTATCATTAACTGTAGCTCTTTGTAAGATTGGGGATCTAATTTATTTGTTCTAATTAAACTACTATAAAAAGTAAGAAGCAAAAACGCAAAAAGAAAATGAGTCATTATTATGGTTTTACTATTTATGTGTGAATAGTGCCTTATTCAGTGCACAAGTAAGTTTTGAGGTATTTGTTGACAAGTCAATCTTATTAACAAATTATGAACATCTACCTTCAAGGACTGCCCCATAAAGTCTTACAAATGTTTAGATCTGCCATGAAACGCATAAAATAGTTTTAACGTTAAAATATAAGAAGATACACTTATACTTGGGAGAGCCATGCTTCGGCACGAATTGGCCAGCTCGACCGGAGAAATACCACGTTCTCACAGAAAACCGGCGTGAAACAGCGCTTGCGCTGTGTTTCGCCGAGTGAGTGAGTTTACCGGAGGCCCAATCCCCTACCCTATTCCCATCCTTTCCCATCCCTACCCTCCCCTATTGCCCTATTCCCTCTTAAAAGGCCGGCAACGCACCTGCAGCTCTTCTGATGCTGCGAGTGTCCATGGGCGACGGAAGTTGCTTTCCATCAGGTGACCCGTTTGCTCGTTTGCCCCCTTATTTCATAAAAAAAATTACAAAAAATGTTAATATTTCAACTAGAATAATTATTATGATCCTTAATAAACGCTTTTTATGCTTAAAAACATTGTTACAAATTGCAAATTTCAGGAAAAACGGTTGGCAAATGTTATAGTGTGTGAATTAACGGAACGTGTATCTATTTTTGCACTTCAATGTATAATAATTGTCGTAGCAATTGTTCTGAGAAAATTAAATTTACAATGCACATGATTATTATTTGTTATGTACACAACAGTGTATGCCTGATATTATTGTTAAAACATTTAGTGTAATAATCTAATATATAAAAATAAGTCGGGTTTTCCTTCCTGACGCTATGACTCCAGAACGCACGAACCGATTTCCACGGTTTTACATTCGTTGGAAAGGTCTCGGGCTCCATGAGGTTTATAGAAAAAAATAATCAAAAAAAAAAACTTCAAGAGAAAAGCAGGAAAACAGGAAAAACAGGCAAAACAACGTTTGACGGGACAGCTACTACGACATGAAAACAATGATCTACAAAACAACAAGGTGTCTTGACGTCTATAACTTTCCAAATCTACGTAGATTCAGTTAGTGTTCGATGTTAGAAGTTGTCAACTTGAAGGAGTATTACGTCTGTATTAGGGTTCGAAGTCGTAAACTGCAGTTTATAAACAGCTGTAGATTGTATTGTTTCAATATCTGTTGAGTTGCTGTTGGTATCCTTGTAATAAATAAATAAAATATCAAACATAAACACAAATACCAAAGGAGACCAATTTCTGCTTCATCATTATAATAATTATTATTATGTCTTAAAAAAATATTAATAACTAGACGTTCCGCGCGGCTTCGCCCGCGTAAATTAGATATTTTACAGACAAATCAGTCTACAAAAAATAGTCTATGATCGTTCACGTGGTCTACTTCTTATCTGACCCAAATAACAGAAAAATTGCTCTAGTAGTTCGTGTGATAAGACCTTTCAAATAATTTCCCCCGTTTTTTCCACATTTTCTTCTATTTCTTCGCTCCTATTAGTCTTAGCGTGATAAAATATAGCCTATAGTCTTCCTCGATAATTGAGCTCTCTAACACTGTAAGAATTTTTTAAATCGGACCAGTAGTTCCTGAGATTAGCGCGTTCATATAAGCCCTTTCAAATAATTTCCCCCCGTTTTTTTTCACATTTTCCTCTATTTCTTCGCTCCTATTAGTCTTAGCGTGATAAAATATAGCCTATAGCCTTCCTCGATAAATGAACTATCTAACACTGAAAGAATTTTTCAAATCGGACCAGTAGTTCCTGAGATTAGCGCGTTCAAACAAACAAACAAACAAACAAACAATCAAACAAACTAACAAACTCTTCCGCTTTATAATATTAGTATAGATAATTATTGTAGTTGATTTTACCAAACTATGATGCCACTTTAATTTTAAAGGTGGGCGCGGATGCAGCTGGAAATTTTGGGTAAGTTTACGAAAAAAAATTCTACATATTTTTTCATAAGTACTTCAAAGTTAGGCAGGCAGGCAGACAGGCATGTGTTTATCCAGGATATCAGCTAAGTCAATGCTAAATTTTAACAAAATCGCTCCTGCAGCTTCAGCGTGAATACTGAATAATTAACAAATATGCACAGTCTCAAATTCACAAACTTTCGCCTTTATAATATTGGTATGATTTTGAGTCCCCAAAAATCGACATTGGATAGTCTTCATTCAGTAAAATATTATCTGTATTTCCTGCTTGTTTACTGCCATGCTTGCTTAGTTTGTAAAATTTCTTTGATTCAAAACAGGACTTAGATTCATACGAATATTATAAATGCAAAAGTGTGTCTGTCTGTATGTTTGTTACCTCTTTACGTATAAACCGCTGAACCGATATTGCTGATATTTGGTATATCTCCATACCTCTTTGAGTCCCGGCAACGGACATAGGATACTTTTCATCCCAAAAAATTTATGGTTCCTGGGTTATAAACAAATTTTGGCGCATCGGAGTTGCGGGCGTCTTCTAGTTTTTAGTAATTATAATACCTAAGCAGATTAGTTAATAGGCAAATAACCTTTTTACTAGATAAAATTGGCTAAGGGTTAATTCAGACCGCAACGCGACGCATCGATGCATTTCTAAATTTGTGAATTGACAGACTTGCATGTCGTCTCACACAATTAAAATCTGTCAAATCCATACAAATTAGAAATGCATCTACGCGTCGCGTTGTGGTCTGAATTGACCCTAAGGGCCAACCCACACGTACCACAACCACACCACGCCGCAACGACAAAATGCTGCCAAGCAGTGGTTACGTGTGAATAGCGTTGCTGCAGCTTTTTGTAGTTGCGTTGTGTTACCGACAAAATGTCGACGTGGTTGCGTTGTCGCCAGTAGTTGCGATGTGATTACGTTGTGTGCAGACATAGTTCCGACGCCGGTTTTTATAGCGAAAACACGTTTTGACTAAATTCATGAAATTCGAAGAGGAAACTTTATTATTGCTATCCTTGCGAGAGCGCGGGTGGCGTGCGCGCACTGTCGTTGCATCGACGCAACGTTGTGTTTGCGATGTGGTCGGCGGTGGTTGCGATATCGTCGGTATCACACATGCGGTCGACAACGACTGCAAAATGTGGTATGTGTGAAAGGTCTTATTCATTTACAATACGAAATATACGCCCGAGCACGTGGTGTGGTTTTGGTTGTGGTGTGGTTGTGGTACGTGTGGGTTGGCCCTAAGGGTCCATGTTAGTTAATACCCGGGTTTACCAATTCTATAATACTCGTAGGGTCTTATTCGACGTACACCGACCATTACAGACCTCAAACCATTCGGATAATCCCTTCTGTGACATGGGGCATGTGACATGTCACAGTTAACACCCCGCTACACGCACACGATTTTTAAAACCCTTACACAGCAGCTTTAATATAATTAACTAACGGAGAAAATGATCATTAGACGGATGGAAAACCAGTAATTTGGTTGTATTATGTCGAACCCAGGCGACAGATCGCGACTAACATTGAATTGACATAACCCGACCAAGTAACGAATTGGTACGTCATTTGCCTGGGAATCAATTTCTCTGGCATACTACATCTGATTTAGAAATACAGGGTGCAATTAAACCTTCCTGCCAAATTTTGATATATTGATCCTTGTTAAAAATAAAAATACACGTATTTTTTCTTTTATAGTCACTCCGTACTAAATTATTGAGAAATAGCTTCCGAAAGTTATCCTAAAAAACACTACAATTAATGGACACGATGCGTCGGCCGCGCGTGACGTGCCCCCGCGCGCGCGTCTCATCCCGGCATCACCCCCTCTCATTCCCCCGCGCTGCGAGTGACCGTTCTGCAACGATTTTAAATGGGATAAAAATATATGTCATTGAAAAAAAAAAACACCCAATTTTTTTTTTGTTAAATGGACTCTCCTAATGATACCTAAGCCCTGGAAAAAATTTGGCAGGAAGGTTTAATTGCACTCTGTATAGAATGAATACATAATCATATTGGAACGAAGTTCCTTATCGCGCGTTGCGAAAGGAGGCTAGACGGAAAAAGATGTAACGACACATTTTTATTAGTTCCTGCGCTGTAGGGGCAGAAGGCGTTGATAGTATTCCTTGGCGTCAACTAGATGGCATTTTTGAGAATAAACAGCGACATCTACCGGACGTTTAAATAAATTTTATTATAATTCCACAAAAGTGTTGTTGTTAGTATTCCTAGGCGTCAACTACATAGATGGCGTTTTTTTTTTTTTGTTTTTTTCCTTCCATCCGGGTGTCCCTTGACACCTCTCAAGTTTTTATTTCATTGTTACGGCCGTGTGTGGTTGTCAATATCTATACTCTATGGAAAGGTATAAACATTTCTTGTAATATATTATCTAATAATTTTATATTACTTATAGTACAATTTTAAACCTAAGCGCCTGTCCGCACTGCGAATTTTAACCACGCGGATTTTTTTTCACAATTCTGTAACACATTGAATCTTTTTCGAGTATCCGCCCTGCTGATGAAAAAATTCGCGAGATAAAATATCGCGCGGGGAAACCTACCCTTACCCATACGGCCAACCCACACGTACCGCAACCACACGACATCGCAACGACAAAATATCGTCGAGCAGTGGTTACGTGTGAATGGTGTCGCTGCAGCTTTTTGTAGTTGCGTTGTGGTACCGACAAAATGCCGACGTGGTTGCGTTGTCGCCTGTGGTTGCGATGTGGTTACGTACAAAAGTCAATGAAACGGAGGGGGGAAGAGCGCGGGCAGTGTGCGCGCACTGTCCTTGCATCGGCGCAACGTTGTGGTTGCGATGTGGTCGGCCGTGGTTGCGATGTGGTCGGTATCTGACAAGTGGTCGACAATGACTGCAAAATATTGTACGTGTGAATGGTACAGTTCATTTACAATACGAAGTTGTGGTGTGGTTGTGGTTGTCGTGTGGTTGTGGTACGTGTGGGTTGGCCCTTATAATTTATTAAAAAATTTCAGAAAATAGATTCAACGAAAATAGACATTTTCATTAAAAGTTATTTGAATTGTTTACACGGAGCTAATACAAAGATAGTGTAGTACTCGAATCTAGTGAACGTATTTCTTGACCTTTAATTTTAAATGTCTAGTTTACTTAAAGCGCAAATTGAGAGCTGGAACGGAAAATATACAACGGGATGCACTCTGGGAGTGCCGGCACAAGTGAATAGTAAAAGTAGAAATTTATCTGTCAAATAAAAAAGTCTTCTCTCCCTCTGTCTTACGAATTTTCGGTCAGGCACGTCAGGCAGTCCTGACGCGAGTGCGTAAAAAGTGTACAATGAACTCTGATAGTATCAGAGAAGTTGATTCCTAGGCAGATGGCGGACCTAAGTAATTTGGTCGCGTTAAGTCGAACCCATCAGACCGATCACAGCTAACATTGAATTGACATAAGCCGACCAAATGACGTAGGTCCGTCAACTGCCTGAGAATCAATTTCCTCGATGGTAAAATCTTGTGAAAACTTCTTTAGCGGCCTGTGCATGTTTTCACAAGATTTTACTGACCTCGGTGGAATAATAAACTTAAGTGGTTCTTTATTTAAGTAATCTTAACCGTTACATACAGAAACTTTTGTAAAGAAAATAGAAATCGGTTGAATAGTACCGCGATTCTACCATTTTAATGCAACATTAATGAAGCTTCGTTCCTCGAGATTATTTTATTTTCTAAAAGGTGACAATCTTGATTTCGTTAGAAAGGGTACCTTTTACGCGATAGAAAGAGAGCGCACATGTAGGTAAATATAATTGTAGGCACCTAGCACTGCGCGGTCGGAATTTGAACTTTATAGTATCGTAGCATGAGTCGTTATTTCTTTAAACGGGTTTCGCGAGTGGAAATTCTGTTGGTACTACTAATATATATTATTAGTAGTTATTTATGTAATATTGGTCAAACATAAGTCAGTTGACTTAGAGGGTTTCGGCTAACAACGTGTTTAGTGAAGGCCAAAAGTGAACGTGCTTAGGAATTTCATAAAATAAACAATATACACATTCATTCGTTTATAGTTAGTCTGGTTTCAGAACAGCTATCGTCACCAAAACCATGAATGCCATGCATTGAAGGCATTATGTTGGAATTGTTACATACAAATTACAATAGTAGAATAAGAGTACATTTGACCCTACGACAAAACTTGCCCTTTAAACGGTCGGGTGTAATTCAGTGCCCTAACGATGTCACGTACGTCTTATCCCAACTTCTATCGCCCCCAAAAACCTAATCACGAATAATTTGAGCCGTTTATATCTTCAAAAATATTTACAGAGTATCTACGAGACGATTATTACAATCGACAAATATTTGGAAGTGAAAACACTGGGGTGACTTTTTTTCGCATGGGTAAAACAATGTGACAGCAGGCTTAGCATGACAACATTAGAAACGGGAAAGAATGGACATACTGACAGATAACGTAGCACGTGTTTCTCTCTCTCTCTCTCTTTTTTTAGTGTATACAGGTTTTTTGCACATAAGAAATAATAAACTGGAACTTCGTTCCATCCGGGTGTCCCTTGACACCTGTCAAGTTTTTGTTTCTATTACAATAGATAAAATATGCTATTGCATCTCTGTATCATGTTCTACCTGTATAAACAATAGTTATTGTAACCAGGCGAAGACCTAGTTATAGACAGAATCGATTAAGGAAATTGTATGCTGGTTCGGGGATTGTGTGAAACATACACAAGGTGACAAGATTGCTAGTAAGGCTATCCGCATACACAAGCTTTCCGTATTCTTTTTCAGGGTTCCGTACCCAAAGGGTAAAAACGGGACCCTATTACTGAGACTTCGATGTCTGTCCGTCTGTCTGTCTGTCTGTCTGTATGTCTTCAGGCTATAACTCAAGAACGGTAATAGCTAGAGAGTTGAAATTTTCACAAATTATGTATTTCTGTTGCCGCTATAACAACAAATACTAAAAACAAAATAAATTAAATATTTAAGGGCCCCCAAACAACAAACGTGATTTTTTTTGCCTTTTTTGCTTGATATCAATAATGGCAACAGGTAGGCACTTGAAATTTTCACAAAGGCCTTAAATATATGTTTACTTTAATATTTAATAATAATATTTAAATAAAATAAAAATTTAAGGGTGGCTCCCATACAAAAAACACAATATTTGGTCTATTTTTGCTCTATAACGGTACGGAACCCTTCGTGCGCGAGTCCGACTCGCACTTGGCCGGTTTTTTAATATTTTTATTCATAAAAATGTTTACAATGGTTACTTATACAAAAAAACGATGTCCTAATGTGGAATTTCGGTTTGGAATTCCGTGAGACTAGTGCACACGTTCGTTTTTCATCACGCACGAACGCGCTAGCTTGCACTCGGAACGTACTTGTAGAATTCGTTCCGATCGAAAAAAACGAACGTGTGCGTCAGTTAATGTATTTTCTACTAATTCCATACGTTCGGATTTCCGAATACAGAAAACGTGTGCATGCAACCTGCCTTAATAATCAAATCCGAGAATTGAAAAATTGTGAAATATAAGGCATAGTTCACAATGATGTATGAGCATGTATGATAATCATTTTTAAAATAGTATATTTCTGTCATATTATTATTTTCTGGTTTCTAAGTTTTTTACCCGACTTACTTGAAGCCAAAATAAGTAACGATTTTCTTGACAGGACTTTATTTTTCATCAGCGTTGCTGAGTAATATTTGTTGTAAGCCAATCAAAAGCGCCGGTGAAAAGAATAATTCCTGACAAAAAACTAGGCCTTTACATCCGTTGTGGATGATTTACAGTATTTTCAGAGCGAAGTAACCACTCCTTAAATACTGTAGTGCCTAGGACAAGATTTTTAAATGTCCGTATGGTTGCCCAAGCACATAGAAAGTCCAGAGGAAAGAACTAGTCAATACGTCTGGGACCAACTATGTGCGGGTTTCCTCACGATGTTTTCCTTCACCGTATGAGTGTCCGTATTATGTACTTGAGAACAGAAAATGTCTCATTGGTACACGGGATCGAACCTGCACCCTCTACGAGTGCGAACCAAAGCCATTACCATTGGGCCACGGACGCTCTAATTCCTGACAAAAACTTCAGAAACTGGGTAAAAATTAAAAATGTTATTAAAAATTAGGGTAGTACGCTACGAATAATAAAAACTAAGGAAGAGTAACTGTGTCAAAAAATTTGTCCACGAGTCTACAAAATGTGACCCGAATACATGCATACTTTATGCATGTATTCGGTACACAATTTTGTGTAAATATAGAAGTGACAATTAATGTCAACGGCTTTATTTCGTAAATTTGAGTGTTCGTGGTTCGTGGCTATTGCCATATTTTAGTGTGCGAAAAGGAACCAAATTTAAAACGGTTGAAGTATGGAAGTTACATTTTCTTAGTTTTTATTATTCGTAGGTAGTACGCCAGTAAAAACTATCACGTTTTTATGAACGCGGCCTTACACCTAATTACATAACAACAAAACATGGAAACTTCACATTATTGATTTCGGTGTTGTTTTTGTAATATTTTAAAACATGACTCGAACTGTGAAAGTTAAACGACGGAAGGTGAATAAAATAATACTTCCCGAGCAGCCGTGTCATGATGTAAGTTAAAAAAAAAACTGTACCTTTCAATTGCTTTTCATCAATATCGTTCCAGTAGTGACATCATATTGTGTGCGCCTGAGTTGACATTCCAGCGACATTCGAGTTATGACAATAGACCCCGAAAGGGATCAGATATGTCACAAACATGTTTTTTAAAGACTTCTGGTGTTGCGTACTTGCATTAAAGTCTATACTTTCTAGAGTACCTGCCAAGGCCATTCTATTTACAGGTGTTTTTGGAAACCATGTCGAAGGTGTTTAGATGGTCCCGTTTTTTGGGGGTGGTGGGTGGTGCGAGCATCTGGTGGAAGCTGTGGGGAGCCTTCGTGGTGGGCTGGCTGGTGGTCATCGAGGGTCAGGCAGTGTGGAAGGTGATCAAAGCGCTGACCGGCCTAGCGGCTGATACTACTGGTAATAGTAAGTATACCTAATTATTGACTTCAATATAGCAGTTGGCATTAATAGGGCAGCTTGACGGCCTCACAGGAAACCGGCGTAAAACAACGCTTAGCTTAAGCCGGTTTTCTACCGATTATGTGGAGTGTAAGGAATTTTCAAAGAAAGAAGACATCTTCAGGTGAAGAGTTAACATTTCTCTGGCGTCGCAAAGACTAGAAGTAGCTTGCGGTTCCGCCCGCGTAAAAAGTATTTCGCGGTAATCATACCTTTTGCCGAGTCATAACCTATATTCTACTCCGTGGTTCACTCTGTCTATGCCATAGTTTCATCAAATCGGCGTAGTTTTAGAGCATATTCGATGCAACAATCTTTCCTCTTTATAAGATTTAATATTAAAGTTTATAAGCAGCTGATAAGGATATCAATTTGAGTAAAATCCCTTCAATTTGCTATTATTTACAGTAAATATAGGTCTACCAGAATCTGATGGCAATTTTTAACAGCAGATTTTCAAAAAATATCCTTGATCATTGGATAAATTTTTATATTTGCATGTTTAACACACAGAATCAGCCGCTATAAGAAAAAAAAGGATCAAAATATTTTATTCCTATCACCTCGGTATTCCTAGAGTCAATTTATTTTCTCACTTTTTGCCATCAGATTCTGGTAGACCTATAGTTGCTGATCTGGTCACCCTTTTCAGGAAGTATCACAGTGCGATTCGCTGGTACCATATTCTACATGGGCAACCTGATAGGCCTCATACTCTGTTGGAGGCTCTCCTCATCATGGGCAACCCTGGCCAAGTACTGGACGTCCATGGAACTGGGTTTAAGCATAAAACAAGTGCCGAAAGACCAAACCATCAAGTGCAGAATTAATACTGTGATCGTTGTCATTGCGATAGGCGCTGTGTGTAAGTTTATGCATACTGATATTATTGTAAATGCGAAAGTGTGTCTGTTTGTCTATCACTTACCGCTAAATGCTAGTGTATCTGTCCGTTACATCTTTATGCGTAAACTGCTAAAGCGATTTTGATGATATTAGGTATGGATATACCTTGAGTCTGAGGTAAGACACACCATGAAGGATAGCCAATTATTATTTCCACCATATCAAGTTTGGCACCTCGTCTTACGTATAGACTATAGTTATTACTTATTAATAGTTCTTGTGTAATAATAATTAAATATAGGTTGGTTCTGGGTTTTTAAATATTTTCATGTTGCGAAAAATATGTTTTAGAATTGAAAAATATTTTCAAAATAAATGTGGAAAGTTCTATTCAACCTATTTTGTGCAAAAATATTACATGCTGTGGGTTTTATTAATCTGGAAGACTATTTTAATGACTACACTACACTATATAATGTATATCATAATATTATACTAAATGAAAGGGCTTTAAATGTTGAACATTTATAGTATGACGAAAAATCTCTAAACTATGGGAGAAAAAAGTTAATGAGGGATCTTTTCAGAAATGATTTCTTACGGGTAGTATTTAATCGAGTGACTGTAAGTTACAGTTTTAAGTGTCAAAATTAATTAATTTGGGTTATTGAATTACTATTTGAGCGACTGACTGTGAGTGACGAGAAATTAACAGAACAGCAACTTACAAATTATTTATTTGAGTTACTTAAAATACAAAATGAGCAGCTTCATAATATTTGAGCGACCTAATATCTGTTTGAGTGTCAACGTTACGTCCTGCATTTTTTTCAATATTTGGCATATGTATTTTTTATACTGAGCGGCATTTTATCTTAAATGAAGTGTTTCGAATACTAAAATCACTTTGAAAAATACACTAATGAGCAGAGTATAATGAGCTCACATTAAAACAAAAAAAATGAATATGAAATAACTATTTGATGAAACACTATTAATCAGGGATTCCTAGAACATTATTTTTTTTTATCACTATCAAGCAAATTTTTTGTGAGTAGCTTCATTTGGATAAGAGGAACAACAATTTTATCTGTGAAAAATCTCGAAAGTGGTAGCTAACAGAGATAGAAAGGATTTCATACTTTGATTTGATGATCCCAAAATATGTATTGTTCTATTTGTAGGAACTTTAATTATGTAACGGTAAAAGTTTAGAATCATGCCCAATGATTTAGGGGGGAGGGGGAGGGGAGGAGGGCGGAGGGGGGTAAACATATGTATAAATACTAGACGTTCCGGGCGGCTTCGTCCGCGTAAATTAGATATTTCACTGACAAATCAGTCTACAAAAAATAGCCTATGACCCTTCACGTGGTCTACTTCTTATCTGCCCCAAATAACAGAAAAATTGCTATAGTAGTTCGTGTGATAAGCCATTTCAAATAATTTCCCCCGTTTTTTCCACATTTTCTTCTATTTCTTCACTCCTATTAGACTTAGCGTGATAAAATATAGCCTATAGCCTTCCTCGATTAATGGAATATCTAACACTGAAAGAATTTTTCAAATCGGACCAGTAGTTCCTGAGATTAGCGCGTTCAAACAAACAAACTAACAAACTCTTCCGCTTTATAATATTAGTATAGATATGTATTTATATATAAAAATCATTAATACATTATTACATTACACAAATTATAACCCTTAACAGAACGTTAAAGAAATGGGTAAAAATATTAATGGCGACCTATACCAAAAAAAAAAAACAAGTGGCTTCAATTATAAGGAGTCGACGAGCCCCGCTACGCGGGGCTCCTACTTCTGGGTGGTTCACAAAAAATAACCACGATGGCTAAGGCGGGAGCGTAGCGCAGCGAAGCTCCCGCCTTAGCCATCTAACCTAACCCAAAAAAGTCGTATTGGGCCAACACGGAGTTCCTTAGACTTAGACTTTAGTCCGCGTTTCCACTGACGCGAATCCATATTTTAGGACCATCAAATCAAAGTATGAAATCCTTTCTATCTCTGATAGTTATTCACTTTCGTTATATTTTTATTAAAACACGTATCAAAATATAAAATATAAAACCTCAAATAGAATACCTATCGGTAACCAATAATCATTAATAAAGCAGCTCACAAAAGTTTGCTCAAAGTGAACTTTTTAGTAGTTTGTAATGTATAACCTCACTTAGAAAAATTGAATCTATCTTTAATATTGAAGTTGCCCGCTATGTATTTCCAGTCGCTCACTTAGTAATACAGTCGCTCGGATAGAATTTTAATATCTGAAATAGATTAATCACAATCCACTTTTTGTAAGCTCGTTCTGGATTTTATTATAAATCAATATTAGTCGTTAGTTTAGTTTATTTTTGCTAACTCAAATTCATACCGCTCATGTTATTAAAACAGTATGTTCATCAGCAGTCGCAAAGTAATTTTTAATTCGCTCGTTTTATTATTTCCCATTTCTTACTAGCAACACTATAAATTGACGCAATAATACAGGGTGTTTTTTGTACATTTTTTTACCTTCTTCCTCGTAAACTTTTATCTCCCAGTACGTAGGGAGGTAGCAACGTTTAAAAAAAAAGTATATTTTCAGGTCAGCTGATTTTGTGATATTATGTCGTCATTCTTGCTCTTCTGGTTACAGTCAGGGCGTTCTGGCTGCTGGTAGTAGTTGCGTTTATTAGTGCGCAATCTTTTTGTCCAGGTTATAATCCTGGATTTTAAAATAATTTTAGTATACATACTGTATACTTAAATGATTTTAAATGACTTTAAGTGATTTTAAATGATTTTAAAATCATTCTAGTGAGCAAGAAGTGCTTAACACAGACGTAATAATTACGACAATAATAACAATAATTGTTAAAGCCTGGCCTTTAACATTACAAGAGCCAGAAGTGAGAGATTGTCAGTTCTTTTTATCAGGCGCTCCTTATATTAATAGCATCACCTGGATAAATGAAATGCGCACTAATGAACGCAACCACTACCGGCAGCCAGACCGCCCGGACTCTAGCCAGAAGAGCAAGAATGACGGCATAATATCATAAAATCAGCCAACCTGAAATACTTTCTCGAAAACGTTGCTACCTCCTATACTTTTCGTAGTATTATTAACTAAGGATATAGGTTAACTGTGACTCCTAACAATAATTTTCTTACCTATTTTCAGTAGAACATCTCCTGAATGTAATGATAAACTTGGAAACGGATTGCACGTTTGTGGAATGTCTACGACGGTTCATGCTCAAATCTCATGGATTTCTGTTCTTAGAGCGTAAGTTCCTTCCAAAAAAAAAAATATCCACAGCTGAACAAATAACCTCCTCCTTTTTGGAAGTAGGTCAAAAAATAAACCGAAATCTTATGTCAAATGACGAAGTCAAAAGGCAGAAAAAGCATACCACATCACCATTCATCACGCTCCGCTTTATAGCTTCAATACTATTTTGACCTTAAAGCCCTATAGACCCAATTTCACATGTCTTTGAATCAATAATAAACAAACAAATAGTGACTTTTAAAAGCCAAAAAAAAAAAATACACATTGTTGTTTACTTACGGCCGTTCCCAATATTCAATCTATCTCTGGTTTGACATACGACCGATCGCAGCTAACATTGAATTGACATAAAATATATGTCTCTAATGTCTAATGAGAGCTATTCCTATCTCTAGTAGGGCAAAACCAGAGATAGATCAAATATTGGGAACGGCCGTTAATGTACTTTGACAATTTGTGGTTCGAAACATAATATTGAAAACTTCACTCGATCAAAAATAACTCCGAAGAGGAGGCTAAATTCGAATATTTTGTGATATTTTTCTTATTTTACATGAAGCTTATGATAGTTTTACTTTCAAAAATCATATCTATGAAAAGCTCATAACTTAAAGAAGAATAATCTGTGATTACATTTTGCATTTTGGTTTAATTATCAAAGTAAAAAGGTTTTTTTCTCCTATTTCGCCCTATCAAGAACGCGGCGAGCGTCGTAACCGCCACTGTACAAGGCGCGCTGATATGAATGTTATTTTAATGTCCTTTACGTCGATATTCGTACTGACAGACATCGACCTGCTAATTTTACGGTCTATAGGGCCTTAAGGTCAATTCAGACCGCAACGCGACGCGAACATGCATTTCTAAATTTGAATGTATTTGACAGATTTGCAAGACATCTCACGCAATTGAGATCTGTCAAATCAGTACAAATTTAGAAATGCATCTACGCGTCGCGTTGCGGTCTGAATTGACCCTAATACGTAGTAGAGGTCCTGCACTTAAAGATCGCTCGGCAAAAATGCAAGGGATGCACAATGTTCGATTTTTAAGTCTCTTTTGTAGGGTTTTTCTTTAAATTTTTTTTTTTTGGTAGGGTGAGGATGTGGAAGTGCTGTGCGTACACGCTATTGGTAGATCAGTGGTTAGACGGATTATGATTGGTTGATCTCGTGTCAACGGTTTATTGGCAGTAGCCTATTAGTAAAGTTGTAGTTAAAGTTGTGCGCCATTTGATATGAAACGAAACGTAGCAGAAATAATAACGTAGCAAAAATCATATCGTATTACAATGTTATGAATATATTGGAAGCAAATAATAATATGCAGATAGCGTAGGTGTAACCTTTCCTACCCACGCATCCATCTTATTTGTAGTTGAAAAATATTTTTGTAGTAAAAACTTTGTTTTGCATATTTGAGATGGGTAAAAAATCAGCCAAGTGCGAGTCGGACTCGCGCACGTAGCGTTCCGTACCGTTATAGAGCAAATATAGTCCAAAATTAGTTTTTTGTATGGGAGCTCCCCTTAATTGTTAATTTTATTATTATTTATTAAATTATACATTTAATCGTGAAAATTTCATGTGCCTACCTATTGCCGTTATTGATATCGAGCAAAAAAAAGCCAAAAAAATCACGTTTGTTGTATGGGGGCCCCCCTTAAATATTAACTTTACTTGTTTTGTTTTTAGTGTTTGTTGTTATAGCGGCAACAGAAATAATAATCTGTAAAAAATTCAGAAGTCTAGCTACAGCGGTTCTTGAGATACAGCCTGGAGACAGACAGACGGACAGACATACATCGAAGTCTTAGTAATAGGATCCCGTTTTTACACTTTGGGTACGGAACCCTAAAAAGGACACGTGATTGATAGGGAATTCGTAATACATGATTTACACTCGCGCGCGAGCCACGAGCCGAGCTGCGAGACGCGCCACGAGCCGAGAGTGTAAACTCGAACTCGCGGCTCGTCTCGCGGCTCGCGTCGGGAGCGTTTTTCAAAGGAGCTCACGGGGGACGAGAGCTTTGTATTTACACTCGCGCTTCGACGCGAGCCGCGAGACGCGCCGCGAGCCGAGCCACGAGACGCGAGTGTAAATCTAGCATAAAGGTGATCGCACATTTATCAGCAAGCACGCGCCGTTCGCACTGCATTTTAGAATTCGTTGTATGAAATGATGTGAAACCAAACCTCGTACATTTGTGCGCACCGTACGCGCCGCATTTCGTGTACTATGCGGCGCGTACGGCGCGTGCTTGCTGATAAATGTGCGATCACCTTTATGCTAGATTTAAACTCGCGTCTCGTGGCTCGGCTCGCGGCGCGTCTCGCGCGTACGGTGCTGACAAATGTGCGATCAGCTTAAGACGGAGAGAAGAGGTAGGAAAGGAAGTAATAACATTAACCATTATACCACACCTTATACCAGGTGGTATAAAATGTGTCTACTTCAGCTGTTTCGTTTTTACTGCTGGCACTCCCGGAGTGTTTCTTGCGCGAGGTAACCGACAGGCGTTGACAGTAGCTGCGGATTTTCTGCCGAATAACAGATACTATGCTGTCAAACACCTGTTGCTTACCAGACAGATAAGCAAGATAGATCACCCTGTCGTCGTTTTTTTCAGATCAGTACAAATACTGGTACACCATACCATTGCTGTTCATGAGTAACTTGGCCACGGTGGTATGGAACTTGCAAGACCTGCTGGTGATACTGATAAGCATGGGCCTGTCCTCGAGGTATACCAGATTGAATGCCTGTGTGAAGAAGGTCTTAGAAATGAACAATGAGAAGAATTTGACTTCAGTAAGTTATGTTTTTAACTATATTGAAAAGTAGTTGTGTACAACTACTTTTTAAAAAAGTTTAGCATCGCATTGCCTTGTCACGTTGCAATATGAATGATAAATATTATAATGCCTTAGGCTGATTTTAGTGTCAGGCGGACCGTCGCGCGTCGGTATGGATCACTCCGTATATATGCAATATGCATTACGCTATAAGGAGCGTTTTAGAGCAATGCGGAGGGGTCCGTACGGACCCGTCCGCATTACTTCCTTAAAACTTCATACAGATCGATCTACGGAGCGATCCGTACCGACGGTCCGCGTGACACTAAAACCAGCCTTACACATTGGTTTCAGTGACAGTGGTCGTTTTAATTAAAATCAGGCTAGCCACTAAGAAGGGATTTCACAATGCCCATTACACAAGGACACTCTCTCTTCCTTTACTCTGATAATCTAGTGTGATGGATGACCGACACGACCGATAAAAGATCTGCAGGCGCAGGACCTGCCTAGTGCCAATCGAACGCATGGATAGTTTTACTTGTTGGACAATCAAATTAACAAACAGCCTGCAATATCATAACCAAACTTGGAAGTAACTTTCTAACCCATGAATCAAACCCACAACCTCCGCGTCAAGAACTACACTCTAAACCACTGGACCATGGAGGCATTATGTGAATTGACTGTTTTAACTGTCTAATTGCAACGTGACAAGGCAATTCGATTGAACCAACTTTAAAACAGGAATAGGTTCTACAAGCCGGTATAACAAAACTAAGGGTGTGTATGTGTCCCTTACATAGAGTTCACTGTAAAATTAGCAGCGCTGAAAGAGCGTCATGATTTTTTCCACACCAAAGTGAAAAAAATACTCTTTCAGTGCTGCTACTTTTTCAGTGAACTCCAAATACGGGACCCATACACATCCTATACTTTAGGACTATCACTTAGCTTTGTTACACCCTGTATATTGCGCTAATTGAATTGACTAATGTCCCAGAACATAAAGGCCCTGAAGCTGCACACGTGGCGTTGCATCAGGACAGCATTCGTGCAGCAGGCGGCGCTGGTGCGGCGGGTGAATGGAGACCTGGGTGTCCTGCTGCTCGCCTCCACCGCCTTCAACTTCTACTTCATTTGCCTGCAGCTGTTTTTGGGATTTGCGTGAGTAGGCGATGTTAGAACAAGTGAAACATACACACTCTCAACAAACACTCCTTCTGGCGCAGATAAAAAGGTTTTTTATCAGCCTTTCAAATCTCACTACTTAATTATTATTTTTTTGGGAAATCCGTTATGGACTCTTGCGTATTTAGGTTATGCCTATAGCAGGCCTGTCGATGGCCTGTATCGAAATGTAAGTACCCCTTTAAAAGGCAGATCACTAGGAACTTACAAGCGAGCGGTGACGCACGCGCAAGATTTTTTCGTCGCATATATCTACGTACTGATTTAACCGCTGTGACAGAATCGTTATTAATCTGATAAATATGAAAAATTGAAAAAAGGTCAAAGGAATATTTCAATAAGGTAATTTAAGACTTTAAAATACAAAAAAAAAAAAGATAACAAATACACAAACATAGCAAATAAACCAATTTGTTACAAACAAACCACATACTACACAGAAATAAACACAAGTTACTATGTTTAAGTTGTAAAAAATTCCTGACCAGCTCCTGCACTATAATCGAATATAAAACTATTATAAGATATAGGTTGGGTTACTATAAAAAAGTTTGTTATTAGTAGCTATAGTAATTAAAAGAAGATTATTTTATTCTCTAAAAGGTGACAATACTGATTTCGTCAGAAAGGGTACCTCTTACGCGATAGAAAGAGAGCGCCATGTAGGTAAATATAATTGTAGGCACCTAGCACTGCGCGGTCGGAATTTGAACTTTATAGTATCGTAGCATGAGTCGTTATTTCTTTAAACGAGTTTCGCGAGTGGGAATTCTGTTGGTACTACTAATATATATTCTGTGCCTATAGTAGATTCTCTCAGGAATAAGATGAGGATAGCTCCCGGGTTTACTACACTGGGCCGCCTTCACCGCCTAGCAATAACAGCAGCAAATTTCAGTACTCTCTGAAGAGGCACGCCCAACTGGTTACTAGAGATACTAACTGGATTTTGATTTAACTTATTTACCTAGTGTTCGGTTTTTGCAAACAAAATCGAAACAAAATCGATATCGCGGTGAGAAAACGTAAAACACGCCACTGTCTGTAAAAGGTAATTTTCAGAATGTTTTCTTCCTGTTTGTTTCAGTCACGGTCTATCAGAGCTTCTGCTGAACAGAATATACTATATCATATCCTTCTCCTGGCTTTGCTTCCGTGCGTCACTCGCTATATTGACAGCGGCTGGCGTCAACAGACTGTCAAACGCAGTTCTACCGGACCTCTACCAGTGTCCTCCCGAGTTTTATAATGTAGAGGTATGTAAATAATATCAATATTGGTTCATCCTTAGGCGCAATGACTTGGATACACACACATAAAAAAACAAAATTGAAATCGTTTCATCCGTTCGGGAGCTATGATGCCACAGACAGACACAAATACAGATAGACACGTCAAATTTATAACACCCCCCTTTTGCGTCGGGAGTTAAAAACAAACATGTCCGTAATCATCCGTTGAGATGCACACAAGATAGAGAAGCTGAAGACAAGACAGATAGACACGTCAAATACAACATTTACATATAGATTATAGAACCTCTGTTTTCATTGGGGTTAAAACAGTTTTTAGAAATACATTTTGAAAAAATTTAAATACCACCTTGCTTGGTCAGAAAATCTTCCTTTGTAGTCGATTCATATTTTCAGAACCCTATATTACCATTCTTTGACCAGTGTTGGTCGAAAAAAATACTACATACTTCTTTTTTTACAATCAAACGGATTCTTTTATTGGATTCTTAAGGAATTGAGGTACTATAATTATTTATTTCAAATCTTATACATTCAAAAGCTTATAAATAAGGCATATTTAAGATAATTTCAATACAAAATTAGTAGTTTTAGCGTTGGGAGCTGTATACTAGTTAAATACTGTGACACAGCTCCCAGCGTCTTCCACTCTGGAATTCTATATCAATCTACAAAACCTACTAGGTAGTAAGTTTTTTTCGATGCAATTAAAATGCAATATGTTAATATTTAGGTAGTACGCAGTACCTCAATATTAACATATTACAATCTGCATTTCAAACCAAGCTTAACGTTTTTATCGAGCTACTCAAGCTGCAAGTCTTATATTCATAACTTCGTAAGTTAAGTCATAAAGTTGCCAGCAAGAAATAGATGCGAACCATATTTTAACCGTCAGTTCTTTGTAACTTAGTTAACTGCGATAGAGTCTTTGCGACAGCTTAAATGTATAATTTTTACGAAGAAATTTAGAGTCTGATTTGCCTTTTAAGCATTTTAAATCTTTATAAATAAAAATTACGTGTCACATTTTTTGTCCGCGATGGACTCCTAAATTACTGAACCAAAATAAAATTTAATTTGTACATTGTGCGCAATTAGAATCAACTTGACTCTATTTATAGTCAAAATATTATTTTATTACAGGTTTAATGCAATACTTACTAGAATGTTACATTCCTAAAATTTTTGATGAATTTATAAGGCTTAATCTATGTATTTATAGTCAAAACAATTAACAGATACGATGCGAGCATTTGTACGTTGCTCCTATGGTTAATGACAGCAGGTGCCTCCCCTCCTAATTTTAGTATAGCTTGCTTTGGGCCAAACATATATTTTTTTTTTTGTTTACAGATAGAGAGGCTTCAAAAGCAGTTGAGTGAGGAATGTGTTGCCTTGAATGGACTGGAACTATTTTACATTAGAAGAGGAATACTGTTACAGGTAGACAGGTCTTTTGTACCTTTATAATTCTCAGTTATTTTATTAATATTTATTGCTGTCTTTTGATCACTCTGCTGCAGTCGTAGTGCAGCCGTAGGAAATATAACGCAAAGGTCGGAGCATAAAGCGTTACTATAGCACATACAGTAAATAATCCGACCAAAACCCGACATGTTGCACACGTCATATCAGAATATTAAGAGGCCGGGTGCCGTCGAAATTCTCATACAACGTAATACCAAAATCATTTTCTCATACGAAAATATTTAACATGTTAGAGTTATATTTCAGCTTAAAATAGTAATTACCTAGGTTCCTGCACAAAAATTAACTATAAAATATTTAAACACTAAAAATATTATTTAGTATTTAAATATTTTTGTGCAGGAACCTAGGTAAATAATTACTATTTGACGCTGAAAAATAACTCAAACATGTTAAATATTTTCGTATGAGAAAATGATTTTGGTATTACGTTGTATGAGAATTTCGATGGCACCCAGCCCCTTAATAAAAACATTGTCAAAGTAGAACCAAACCCTTTGTTTACTGTCTTTACTGGTGCTACATCTAGCGTGAAAACATATATATACATATATATGTTTATATATATGTATATATATGTTTAGCATAATATAATATATAACAGCAATAATATTATATCCAATTGCTTTTTGTTTTAGATAGCAGGAGCTGTGTTCACTTACGCCTTGGTCTTGATTCAATACGACACTGAACAGAATACAACCAATGTTCCGGAAAATGTTACTACTCTGGCTTAAGACATAAATAAATTATAAAAATTATAAAAATCTTTATTTGACATCCAGGATACCCCTTTTTTATTTTTTTGGAACCTCATATTCAACACTCAGTTTTTTCTACCGATCAAAGCTCAGTCATCCAGATATTGTTCAATTAATAGGCAAAACATACATATACTTTTCAATAATAATAATTCTACTTTACGTATACGTTTTATACTTACACCCCCTTAAAACGTCCATTCAACCAAATCGGGGCTTTGGCCCACCACATTTTCGATCCTGGCGACACATCTCCTGTGTCGCCAGGATTGACAGCGGTATTCAACCACGAAAACCCTTTGATATGATGTCAAGAAGCCCAAGGTACTATCAGAGAAATTGATTCATAAGCAGGATGGATCTACATAATTTGCTCGTTTTATGTCAAACCCAACCGACAGATCATGATGAGTAATATTAAATTGACATAGATAGACCAAATTACATAGGTCAGTCATCTGACTATCAATCAATTTTTTCGATGGTACATGCTCAAGCTGTCTTGGGACCCGTAAAGAAGATAGTCCTCACAAAATTGGCTTGACAGACAATGTGACAAGACTTTGCTTGAGTCAGTATTAAGTTTTTTTTTTTTTTTTTTATGAAATAAGGGGGCAAGCGAGCAAACGGGTCACCTGATGGAAAGCAACTTCCGTCGCCCATGGACACTCGCAGCATCAGAAGAGCTGCAAGTGCGTTGCCGGCCTTTTAAGAGGGAATAGGGTAATAGGGGAGGGTAGGGATGGGAAGGGAAGGGAATAGGGGAGGGAAGGGAATAGGGGAGGGTAGGGAAGGGAATAGGGTAGGGGATTGGGCCTCCGGTAAACTCACTCACTCGGCGAAACACAGCGCAAGCGCTGTTTCACGCCGGTTTTCTGTGAGAACGTGGTATTTCTCCGGTCGAGCCGGCCGATTCGTGCCGAAGCATGGCTCTCCCACCTATAAAAGTTTATTGTTTATTAAAAAGAATAATACCATCATGAAACTATTATGTTCAGTTTGTTTAACAGCTTAATCTTTGTATTATTTTATAGAGTAATTTCTGAGTGTACTAACTATAAAATGTCGCTTAAACTAACAATTGAGTTTGGCTATTTACAGGGGTATCATCTATTATAAAGTCTACGCGACCATTTCAAAATTTTAACTAACCATTACGTAGCTGTTAGAGGTGCATTCAAAGTAATTCCTTCTCAATGCGCAATGTATAACACAGAGTCGAAAAGTTTAGTCAAGTTAAGATGCGTAGTAAATTAGTATAAGTTCTTAAATACCGTCATAAAATATATACATACGTAGTAAATTGTATACTAAACATTTGATTACCTTAACTTTGCTGTCCAAGCAATAATAATGGCTGCTTAATGGTGACCATCAAATAAAGTTTCTCGTTTAATTTTTTTAAATTTACACGTATTTTTTGTACTTAATGAAAAGATCATACTCTAAACTCATACTATAAAGCCTAATGGTGTGCAAAAATAGCTATAAAAAGCTACTAGACTTTACCATAATACATATTTTTACAACAATACTCATTTAAGTCAAGGTTTGACCACACTTGAGAAGCAGCCTATCAATTTCAGTTTAACAGCAAAGTTGAGTGCAAAGTTTCGTTTATTAACGTTTGAACTCACATGGCACGCCACATAAAAGAACAGAACTTACGTAAAAAAAAATCAAAACTGCATCTCAAGAATTATTTGAAACAAAACGAGATTTACATCGCCGCATGAATGCGTTCAATGGGAACTAAGTTTTATAAAAGGAAGTTTTATGTGTGATTGGTGAGATCCCACCTTAGTGATTAGAGCAAAAGTACCAAAAATAAAATAAAATTAAGAAATTTAAAAAAACTCCGCCAAACAACTTTAAAAAGTATTGAAATAATATTTACTGTCTTTTAGTTTAAATAATTCCTAAGTATTTCCTTAGTATAAAGTAATATTTTAGTCCATAATATTTGTTGTCACGGTCTGTCGGGGGACCGCCAATTAGTAAACTACGACAACAGCGACTTTTGCAAATTGTATCGACAAGTCGCTGATTGTCTCGATTCACTATACGCGCGGTCCCCCGACACAACGTGACAACAATTATGGACTTAAATATTACTTTATACTAAGGAAATACTTAGGAATTATTTAAACTTAAAGTCAGTAAATATTATTTCATTACTTTTTAAAGTTGTTTGGCGGGGTTTTTTTTTAATTTCTTAACTTAATTTTATTTAATGCTTTTTAAACACGTGTTGGTTATAGTTCAGAATAATTCCTATCAACAGGATCATATCCCAATGAATACCAGCCATGAATAAGCCCGTCAATATGAGCGCAAATATGAAACCTCCACTTTGTGTTCATACGGAGCTCGGCTCCTATAGAATCCAGGTGATGCTGCAGCAGCAGCATTCAAATATTTACTGTTTATCTACGTCTTACTAGTTGTCGCAATTAAAATGAGCCCAAACACGAAACCTCTGCGCTAAGTTGGTGAGGAGTTG
Source organism: Cyaniris semiargus (assembly GCA_905187585.1). Taxonomy (NCBI): domain Eukaryota; kingdom Metazoa; phylum Arthropoda; class Insecta; order Lepidoptera; family Lycaenidae; genus Cyaniris; species Cyaniris semiargus. Next base: position 4,015,299 of record LR994554.1, on the reverse strand, counting down.
GGTATCCTATTGATTACCAGGTGATGCTGCAGCACCAGGTCAACTTTCCATTAATGTGTATATATTCATAAATGTCACGAACTATGTAGAATGCAAAATATAAAACCCATCAAACGACTGCAAGTTGCTAATCGGCCATCGAGAACCAGATAAGCCGTGATTTTCCAGCACTGAGCAGGCTGATGATGATGAACTATGGTTAAGAACACTCTCGATCATGTCAGCTTTCAAACAAAAAAAACTAGATCAAAATCGGTCCACCCGTTTGGATGCTACGATGCCACAGACAGACACACAGACAGACAGACAGACACGTCAAACTTATAACACCCCTCTTTTTTGTCGGGGGTTAATGATAATAACCCAAAGTTTATTGCGTTTACTTAATAGGCTTAATTAAAAACCATTTGAAATATAAATTAAAGAATTGTGCAGGAATTTCTAAGAAGGGTTACAATGTATATTTTAATTAAATAAAATGTAGAAGATTATCTTGTATAAGAATTCCAAGTATTTAATTATCACATAGATAAGGAACATAATTATTGTAGTAAAAAATTAGGCTTTCAATTTTATTTTATTACGCATTATTTAACGTAAAGACAATTATATTTTTAGCAATATTATGTAAAAATATTTAAATTAAGGTTAGCTGAAAACTTTAGCTTGTTCAAAATTGAACTGACCTAACTCAAAAATTTGATGTTTTTGGCCACATTTTCCAAAATTAGTTCATTACTGCAATTCTCAACAAGGGCTTGGTATTCGTTTAACGAGCAACCCGTACATTTTTCGGGGAAACAAAGTATTTCATACCAAATTTCAGCAAAATCGGTTCTGCGGTTTTGGCGTGAAGAGGTGAGAGAAAGACAGACCCACTTTCGCATTTATTTATTAGTTTTATTACTAGTATTAAAGTATATTAGTATGTATCATACATTTTCAGTATACTCTTACATCACCGGCAATATACATTTATTACTTTTTCAGTACCGTCTTTAAGCTGATCAGTTCCCCTTTTGTGTCTCTCTAGTCTCTGGAGACGGGAAAATCTCTACATCTAGTTGAGCCGGTAACGATATTGGAAGATTTACTTAAACACTCGAATAAAATAGCAAGAAGAAAGTACCAGATTCATGTAATCACTACATAGTATAAAACAAAGTCGCTTTTTCTGTCCCTATGTCCCTTTGTATGCTTAAATCTTTAAAACTACGTAACGGATTTAAATGCGGTTTTTTTAATAGATAGAGTGATTGAAGAGGAAGGTTTATGAGTATAATAACATTCATTAAATAGTTGAAAAATACTGTTATTTTTTAGGTTTATAATGTGATGTCGTAAATAATTACATTTTTTTCCGCTTAGGTACATTGCAAACGCAAGCCGAACCCTACGAGATTTATCAAAATAATGTACTAAGTATTGTATACAATAAAAAGGTCTACAGAAAACTCCGCGATGGTATAATATGTCTATCTCTTATATCCATAAGGATATCTCACAATAACATTTTTTCGTCATTTACTTTTTACGACAAATAATGGCTAATTTTCGAAGCGATTTTAACCAATACAGCATTAATCCTTATTCAATAAAATATTTTAAATACATTGATAATTTAATATAGATCTATATGGCCCTTTACAGCATATTTTGATATAAATGAATAATTTCGAAGATATTACAGATTTAAAAATTGGGGGACGTAGCGTTTGCGATGGTACCGGCCAATGCGGGCCACGGGCAGTAATGAATATAAATCAAAAGTGCTGGATCGATTTTCATGATTTTTTCAGTGAGTGACATAATATATTTTATACCCGTGCGAAGCCGGGGCGGGTCGCTAGTTGAAAAATAAACTACCAAATAAAATATGTAACTACTTTTTGAGCTTAATAACAATTGTTACGTTTAAACGTAAGCTGCGCGATTACCTTCTAAACAAACGAAAAAACTCCGTTTAATATATTATCTACTGCGAATCCAACACAGTTCTAGTTCCTGTATTATAAAATAATATTATTTTTGTTAAATTAGTTATATATGCTAGTAGAGTGATAATGATAATAATAATTATACTCCCCACACCGGTTTCGGTGACGGTGGCCAGTTTCATTTTTTTTCTTTTCTTTTTTTTAAATGAAATAAGGGGGCAAACGAGCAAACGGGTCACCTGATGGAAAGCAACTTCCGTCGCCCATGGACACTCGCAGCATCAGAAGAGCTGCAGGTGCGTTGCCGGCCTTTTAAGAGGGAATAGGGTAATAGGAGAGGGTAGGGATGGGAAGAGAAGGGGATAGGGGAGGGAAAGGAAGGGAATAGGGTAGGGGATTGGGCCTCCGGTAAACTCACTCACTCGGCGAAACACAGCGCAAGCGCCGTTACGCAGGAGTAGTTTTATAGTGCCCAAGTGCGTGCGCAGTTTTATACGTGGAAGAGCCATGCTTCGGCACGAATGGGCCTGCTCGACCGGAGAAATACCACGTTCTCACAGAAAACCGGCGTGAAACAGCGCTTGCGCTGTGTTTCGCCGAGTGAGTGAGTTTACCGGAGGCCCAATCCCCTACCCTATTCCCTTCCCTTCCCTCCCCCATTCCCTTATCTTCCCATCCCTACCCTCCCTTATTACCCTATTCCCTCTTAAAAGGCCGGCAACGCACCTGCAGCTCTTCTGATGCTGCGAGTGTCCATGGGCCACGGAAGTTGCTTTCCATCAGGTGACCCGTTTACTCGTTTGCCCCCTTATTTCATAAAAAAAAAGTACACAAAAGCACTCTCTATTCCTTTCACTCTCATAATCCAGTGGGACGGAAGACCGACACGACTGGCGAGAGATCAGGCGCAGGACTGACTTTTTACATGCCCATCCGACGCATGGATCATCTTACTTGTCAGACAATCAGGTGATCAGCCTGTATTGTCCTAACCAAACTTGGAAATAACATGTTTCCAACGCGGGAATCGAACCTACGACCTCCGGAGTCGAGAGCCACGCTCTAACCACTAGACCACGGAGGAGTGATAATATTGATATGTTAAGTGGCTATCTGTGATTTACACTAATATTATTGTTATTGTTAAAGATTAATTCTATTGTTTGTGTTTTAAAGACTGTCAAGACTGTCAAATGTATAGTGATAAAGGTTAATTTTATTTTATTACTTACTTTAAAGCATAAGGCGCTTACTAAAAACAGCGTTGCGACTATGGTCGCAAGTCACACATGCTGAGTAAGCACCAATTTGGTAGATTCAAATGTTTTATTTCTTCTTTTAATGTACTTACAATTATTTTTACCAAATAAGGTTTCTTTCTTTCTTCTTTCTTTCTTTCTAATATGTTTTCAATTAATAACTCTTCTAGCGCTACTTTTACAGTGAACTCTAGCGCTACTTCTACACTGAACTCAATTCAAATGGGTGTGTATGTGACCCTTATGGGTCATATACACACCCTAAATTAGATTGCCACCATCATTGCGCAGTTGTTTGTAGTAAGCACAGTCGACGTCTAAAATGGAATTAAAGACAAATACATAATATATTTTTTTTATAAAATTAAGGGGGCAAACGAGGAAACGGGTCACCTGATGGAAAAGCAACTACCGTCGCCCATGGACACTCGCAACATCAGAAGAGCTGAAGGTGCGTTGCCGGCCTTTTAAGAGGGAACACGCTCTTATATTATGCTCTTGACCTCTCTACAATCCACCCGTTCGTTATCTGTATCCGTCCATCGTGATCTGTATTTGGCCATAATGGTTATTTATTAAAAAAAAAAATCGGCCAAGTGCGAGTCGGACTCGCGCACGAAGGGTTCCGTACCGCTATAGAGCGAAAGTAAGCAAAAATTGTAATTTTTGTATGGGTTAAATATTTATTTTATTTTAATTTTATTATTAATTATTAAATGACAAATAAAATTAAGGATTTAATGAATATTTCAAGTGCCTACCTGTTACCATTATCGATTACGAGAAAAAAAGGCCAAATAAATCACGTTTGTTGTATGGGACGCCCCCATAAATATTTATTTTATTTTTAGTATTTGCTGTTATAGCGGCAACAGAAATACACGATATGTGAAAATTTCAGAAGTCTAGCTATAGCGGTTTTTGAGATACAGCCTGGAGGACGGACGGACAGACGGAAAGACGGACAGACGGACAGACGGACAGACATCGAAGTCTCAGTAATAGGGTCCCGTTTTTACCCATTGGGTACGGAACCCTAAAAAGTCAATCGTGCATATTGAGCATTGGCACGGCCGCAAACGATGTATCATTTTCCTTGTTAGATTATATGTCAATTGAACGTTCGTGATCACCTGTATATTTTGTCCAACATGGGCCGTCTTTGCACAACGATACTCTTCATTTTCACAAACGTGTCTCAGGAGGGGCAAAATATTTACATACATTGTGTACCGATTGTTTCGATAAATTTCCTTTAAGCCCCAAACACCTCAGGGATCGCTTGCAGAGCTGCTCATTATAGGATGCTTTCCCCGCGCCATTTTCATGCATTTTAAATTAATTCCAAGTATGTTTTACATTGAAAATATTGCACCGAGCTTAAACTATTTTATCAACATAATTATTAAATTTTAATTGATTATTCAGTAGTGTATCATAAATTTTTATTATTGTTTCAGTTTAAACTATTTATATCAATGCAAAAGTGTGTCTATCTGTCTGCTACCTCTTCGCGCCCAAACCGCCGAACTGATTTTGTTGAAATTTGATCTGGACATACTTGAAGTCCCGGGAAAGTACATAGAATACTTTTTATCCCGAAACGTTTCTGCACGATAAACCAATTTTGGCACAACGGAATTGCATGCGTTCTCTAGTCTTTATATTCTTCATCTGGTTTGTTATGTTTCTGAGATGTTTAAAGTCCAATACAATTCAAAACCCTCAAAATAGTCATGAGCAAAATCGGTCTTGCAGCCTTAGTCTTTATCTTAGAAAAAAGCAATGACGAGACCAAGACTATTCTAAAACAAGAAAAACCAAGACCAAGACCGAGAACAGGCAGATTTAACCAAGAACAAGACCAGGATTGAACTAGAAATACCAAAACCAATACTGTCATGGTCTTTTTTTGCTCATCACAACCTCAAAACAAAATTTTATAAAGTTTTCATACTCAAATAAATTGTAGCTGATAAAATAATGCAAATATATCCCCGGTTTTGAATAACAAATGATTTGATGATGAGAAGGAAAAGTTTGTAGACAAAAGTCAAACTGATTACTACGAAAGTAAAAGCAGAACTAGAAAGTTATGAGATTTCATTATCGGGTTGTGCCGAGTTATATTCCAGATCTCGCTTCAGGAATACATGAATTAAATAATAGCAAAGTTATGAATTACAAAGTTTTGTATGAACTACCTTAAAGGTCTCATTACACATAACGAGTAGGATGGCGAGACAGTAAAATGTAACTCGGTCAAGACAGTGCTGTAGCCGAGTGAGCGTACACGTATTTTATTATTGTGGCAACTGGCGAGACAGTTCAGTTTAGGGCAAGGACAACAAAGGCTAACATTATAAATCGTTTATGAGAAAGTCTAATATGTTGCTAATTCCTCTCCAGGTAGAGAAATTAACAAGAGAATTAAAAGCTTCATCAATTTCATGTAGCCCCCTTTATATTAGACTAGCGACCCGTCCCGGTTTCGCACGGGTATAAAATATAATATAGCCTATGTCACTCACTGAAAAAATGATTAAAATCGATTCAGTAGTTTTTTATTATTTATATTCATTACTGCCCGTGGCCCGCATTGGCCGGTACCGCCGCAAACGCTACGGCCCGCAATTTTTAAATTTGTAATATCTTCGAAAATATTCATTTAAATCATATGCTGAAAGGGCCATATAGATTTATATAAAATCAACAATGTATTTAAAGTATTAATTTGAATAAGGATTAATGCTGTATTGGTTAAAATCGTTTCGCAAATTAGCCATTATTTGTATTAAAAAGTAAATGATAAAAAATGTTATTGTGGGATATCCATAAGAGATAGACATATGCCATCGCGAAGTTTTTTGTAGACCTTTTCATTGCGTACAATACTTATTACATTATTTTGATAAATCTCGTAGGGTTTAGCCTGCGTTTGCAATGTAAATGGAAAAAAATGTAATTATTTACGACATACATTGGAAACCTCAAAAGTAACTTGACTTGAGTAAGAAGTAACCTTGAACCTTAGCGCTTACTCACCTGTATGGCTCAAAAAAACCGACATAGTGCTCGGAGTTATTTTCAGACATAACTTAACAGCCTTCTAAGCGATATTCACGTTGGTTCATTTCACCCGTTAATTTTGTTCATGGGCTTGTAGTCTATTAGTTTAGTTAATAGGTGCCAAAAAGGGAACATATTATTAGGACGATAGACGAAGAGATGTTTGTGGTGTATTTTCAAATCTTTTTATTTTCCTTAATGTACCCTGAACCCAAAAAAGTTTGTGGATCACTATTCTATTTATAGTAAGTAAACAAAAGCTATCATAATGCGAAAAACTTTATAACACCATACTCACCTACCATTTGCCCAGGTACCATCTCATGGGCCATAATATATTTAATGATTACCATTTAGATGTAGATAAAACCGGTTTGCACCGGTTAAACTTTACGCGGAAACTCCCCCACCGCGGAACAACTTAGTACAATAAATATTGCACACAACTCCTAGTTTGTAACTTTTAATTAGATTCAGTTTTTTCCTTTCGGGAAACGCCAAAGGGACTTGACTTTGTCTCTTTGTGAAACTGTAGAAGGTAAATAAATAAACTGAGTCCCTAGCAAACACGTTTTCTTTATCGCTTCTTTAAAGAATCGCCGATCAAAAATGTAATTGACATATTAAGTGTTTGTTAACACGAAGTCGGCATTCCACTCATATTATGCCAATTCCATGCATTTTGATCGGTGATTCTATACAGGTAGAGACTCTGTAGTAACCTTACAAGCCGGCTATAGCCGACAAAATAATGATAGATCATTCTTTTGTTTTGCTCATATCTCTATCCGATTATTCATGCTACCAACAGAAAAGCTAATTCCATATATTATATTATATGACTGATGAATATCTACACGCATAGTCTATAGACTCTGCAACACGCATAGTCTATAGACTATGCGTGATGTGGACTTGTTTTTTTACTCAACTTACCCGAGGGATACAAAATTTTCCAAAAATAATTCATAAATCAGCCTACGTATGTGAACTGTATTATTAGAATCATTTAATCGTATGATTTTCAATTTCAATCTAGCATGGGGAACTCCCCATGCTAGGGTTGTACTATCAGAGAAGTTGATTCCTAGGCAGATGGGAGACCTACTTAGTTTGGTCGCGTTACGTCAAACCCAGCCGACAGATCACAATTAACATTGAATTGACATGATCCGACCAAATGACGTTGGTCTGTCATTTGCCTAGGAATCAATTTCCTCGATGGTACATTGTACAATCACTATGACGTAAAACAGACAACAACAATAATCTAATATCGACTACTGTATAAAAAATAATTATATCCCTAGATTATATTAAGTGTAGGCGCACACGATGCGACAGGCGTCTGCGACAGCTCGACGACTAGACGCAACGACAGGCTACGGCCGACAATTTTCATATATTTTGTTGGAAGCTCCGTACACTTGACGTCAGAGTCGCAGAGTCGCAACGACAAGCTAGGAGAGCCGCGCGCGCTCGCGTCAAGTCGCTGCGTCTGGAATCGCGTACACGCGCACACACGACGACAGTCGCGCGTCAGTCTCGCTGTGAGCGCTATCCAAGGTGCACGTCTGTTGATAATCTCAAAATGGATACATTCGATGTTGATGTGTTCATTTCGGACGTCGAAGTGCGTTCTGCTATTTGGGACTTACGTTCGAATGAGTATAGTGATCGAGGGAAGAAAAAACAGGCTTGGGAGGAATTATGCCTAAAAGCACCAAGGCAAGTGCAACTAAAACCTAATCCATATTCACTCACAAGATGAACAACACGGCCGTCTCTCTCGAATACTCTACTACTAATGATGGCTTCCTGCACGGCGTCTGTCGCAACGACTAGTCGTCGATGCAAGCGACAGCTCGGCGTCTAGACGCAACGACTAGTCGTCGATGCAAGCGACAGCTCGGCGTCTAGACGCAACGACTAGACGCAACGGCAAGTCGCACTGTTTGCGATGGCTCTAATGTAGAATTTGCATTGAGTTGAGAGTCATCTACACATGAAGTGTTTTTTTAAGAGTATGAAATAGTTTTTTGCCCAAGCTTTTTTATCTTAACATTCCTAACCAATAAATTGTATTTGATGCAGAGTTAGATTTTTATTCTTATTTTACATTAATTGCAAATATTTAAAATACAAAGATGCGTAGTTTTGATAAAAACTCTCCTCATAAAATCTCTTTTTCAGTTTTACCTATTCCATAACGTTGAGTGTTGTGATTTGACGTAGGGGTCACGTATTTTTAATGATCGGGGTCACAATACATTACTCGAAGTATTGTACGTGCCAGGGTCAAGTTATTGCTAAATTTTGGTTGAACATTTATGGATTGTTTTGATAGGTGCAATCTTTTTGAAGCAAACTTTATCTGTATAAAATGGTTGTTTTACCCTGTAAATTTCTGTCGGCTATATTCTTATTCTAATAAAACGGTTAGCGTCATAAAAGTGGTTTATAAATAAAAAAAAAATATTTCTTTGTAACTTTGAAGACTTTCGGAAAACATTTATTGAGTTGGTAGCCCTGATTTTGATTCGATTTGATCAGTATAATTACTTAGCATTAATATTCCACAGCGGAAATGATTCCAGTAATAATTGAACTGTAACGCTATTAAGTCATTACACGAAATTTGGCAATACTAGTAGAAGCCGCGCACGACGCTAAGGTTGGCCATAGACGGACCGTATTGCAAGATGCGGTCCGTCTATGGCCAGCCTTAGCGAAACCGACCACTTAGTCGGTTTCGAAATGGCAGTCGAAACCAACTGCCAAATGCGGTCGCCGCGCGGTCGCCGCACGGCGATCTGCAGTTACCAAGCTAAATTCATATCCGAAATACACGGACTTCTCGAGCAGTTCTTGAGCGGTCGGTGCCAATTCGACCGCTCTAGAGCAGTCGGTCCCGACTGATAACTAAGACCGGTGAAACTCACTCGGGACGATTGGTGCATGGGTCTAAAGCTAGCTTCATACACTCCGTGAGGAGGATCTTGTCCGTGGTAGCATAAGTCCAGTAGTTCATGAGAATAGTCCGTTCCATCAAACAAATAAGCATAATATTCAGCTTTATAATATTAGTATACATAATTTACTATAGCTTTCAAAACTTATGTTGAAACAGTAGTTCCCAAGAATAGCGTAGTGTTTTGTAGTAAAGGATCCACTGTGGTGTCGTCAGTTTGGTTCGGTGGACTGAACTGCAGCATCACAAGTTCATACGTCACTATGGTGCCAGCTATCTGAAATATAAATACAATATTTTCGGTGAATATGGCTGATTTCATTGAAACTTAGCATCATATTTTTTTTATACGTGGGAGAGCCATGCTTCGGCACGAATGGGCCGGCTCGAGCGGAGAAATGCCACGTTCTCACAGAAAACCGGCGTGAAACAGCGCTTGCGCTGTGTTTCGCCGAGTGAGTGAGTTTACCGGAGGCCCAATCCCCTACCCTATTCCCTTCATTTCCCTCCTCTATTCCCTTCTCTTCCCATCCCTACCCTCCCCTATTACCCTATTCCCTCTTAAAAGGCCGGCAACGCACCTGCAGCTCTTCTGATGCTGCGAGTGTCCATGGGCGATGGAAGTTGCTTTCCATCAGGTGACCCGTTTGCTCGTTTGCCCCCTTATTTCATAAAAATAAAAAAAAACTGATTTTTTCGTGGCCAAATGTGTGAGCAGTGCAAATTTAGCTAGGTAGCTTCATCCGCGTGATCATTATCCCTCTTTCCCGCATTAAAAAGTAGCCGTATCAAAATCCGTTGAGTAGTTTAAAAGAATTTAGCAAGCATAGGGAGTAGGGACACACTGTACAACGTGACATAACGTAACGTAACGCAATGTAATTTAGTTGTACTTACAGTGAGCAGCAGTCCCCGCGTAACGCTGAAGAACTGTAAGCCGGTCAGCGCCACTTTCACACCGTTCACTTGATCCAAAAACCGCTGCACCTGGAATATGGTGTAGCTGCTGCTTTACTCGCGAGAATAAGGATTACTGGGAAGCAAACCTTAATTACCTATTTTACCCTCTTGCAAGTAATAACAATTGGCCACCATTATGACGCTATTATCTAGAATCTAGATATTTTAGATTTCAGTTTTTTTTTTATTATTTGATGTACTTTGCTAGAAAATGAATTAAATTATGGGTGGCGCTAGGCTTAACTAGTACGTGCCTTTAAGAATTTTATCAGTCAACCCTCAGAACTGTAATAAAAACATTCTAATGTAAGGGTGATTTTGCCCAATACGGACAGCGCTCGCGTGTTCCTAAATCAACTCTTTCTGACGGTTGTAGCTAAGCAATATAATTATTATATTATGAACTCGCTGAAAGTTTATAGCTATTTCGTTACACCCTGAATTATTAAAAAGTAAAAGCAGCCGTTGTAATAGTTGTTGATCGAATCGGCTGTCTGTGTGTTGTAGATCTATTTTTGTTTGTGTTGAAGTGCGGCCAATAGTATTCAATATCTATCGGCCTTACGTTTCTTCTCTCTTACACCTTCCTGCCCGTACTGCCCGTTTACTCGACATAGGGCAGGCTCTGTCCATTTCTTTAAGTCCCTGGTCGCCTTACTAACCTCAATACAATACACCGGTGAAGGCACGTCATACAACACCGCCGCTGGTACCGTCGACGCCTTGTTGACTTGCGACAGGATCAGTGACATGGAGACAGCTCGCGCCATTAAGTAAAACAGCGAGAAACCGAAGTATGCTGTGGCCTCGTACCCGCCGAGGAATGATGTGCTGGAAGAAATTAATCCCATTCCAATGGCTGCATAATAGGACACTGTGGTGTCATAATGGTATTATTGTAGTGCTATAATGGCATCACAATGGCGTCAAACTGGCATGTATTTCATAATGGTGAAATAATTTCATCATAATGGCAACAAAATAGTAAATACGATTTTGTTCAATGCAAGAAGAGAAAGTACTCACCCCTGTGCTCTTCCATTACAATGAACATGTCCTGATATGCCTTCCCTATAAATATAATAAAAATTATGAATTACTAATGATGATAAACAGTTCCCTTCGCGTAAACCAAATCACATTATTCGGCATAAATTAAAAAAAATCATAGATGTTTCACTCTCACTAGGAAAACTACCCTGTGAAATAAAGAGAGCTCTACTCTCCCAAGTTCTCTCTACACGTCATATAGGGTTCAATAATATGTTGAGCAGCTCCGCGTAATCCAAACTATATTAGACACGAAAAGGCATAGATGTAGAGAGATTACTACTGATTACTGAATTAAATTCGAGATAAAGAAAAGAGAGGGATAGATTTACTTCAAGGTGTTGAGCAGCTGGAGACAGACGAAGAAGAGGTTGTTGGCGAAGGAGATGAAGATGATGCCGCCGATGATGCCGTCCACGTGGTGGACAAGCTGCACCACGCGCGCGTAGTTCTCACGGCAAGTGCGCCAGAAGGATTCCGGGAAGTACTGGTAGCAAATTAGCCTCGTTAGTAAAGAGAAGAAGAAATGACTTTTCTTTCAATCAAGATTTTAAAGAATCATTTATGTAAGAAAGTAGGATTTATCAAGTTGCTGATGTTTAGGCGAAAGTACTTAGATGAAGTTAGATGGTGATGGTCATTAATATTGTTAGCAGATAGCAGACGCTCTTTATAATCAATTTGATTGAGGATGTTAAAGCAACACCATCTAAACAGAATACAATATAAAATGACAACTATTAAACGAGGATTACTTAATGGTTGGATCAAATGTGATTGTATTTACCGTCATAAATTTTATCTACAAATTCGAATGTGACAACCAAGGTGGGTGTGCATTTTTATGCCTAAGTCTGGATTATGATGACTTTTCGTGGTAGCATGCAAAACTGATAGTAACAAACATCAATAATTGTTAATTCTACATACTTTTCCTTGCGCATTCAGCAACGCTTTATTCACATTCTCCAGTCTCGAAGTAAGATAGTAGCTCATACAGATCACGAACAGATCCGAGAAGTTCCAAATGAAAGTTGATTGGAAATGGAAAAACTGGAACATTAATAAACTCATAATAAAATAAAGAAAATCTAATTTTAGGAATGACATTACTGTCATTCCTAAAATTAGATTTTCTTTATTTAATCAGTAGTTATTATTACTAATAACTACTGATTAAATCTATATTAGTAAGCATAATACAAACGAGTATTTTGGATATTACTTGAATACATAAATATATTTATGGAACTTGTGGATTTATCAATATCTTTTTAATGTGTTGTAATAAAAATAAGATTAGGATTATAAACGCCAGAATCTGGGGTTACTGGCCTCAAAATTAAAAGCACACTGAATAGAACTCTGCACTAAACAATAAAGTTAAAAATCTAATATGTGGCGTTCGCGGCTTTTAAATACTTCAATAAAGGTAATTTTAAGAGCGATATTTAATTATTATACAGAAAAGAATAAGCTTGCCTGTGTCATAATTCCGAGCAATGTCGAGTAGGGCAGGACATTGAAGACCCAGGGGTAAAAGTGTTTGACGAAGCCTTCATACAGTTTGTCTTCAGGTCGACACAGGAACGCTCCAGCTATTGCCGATTGTAGCGATAAAACGTGTTCAACTGTGTTATAAAATAAATTAGCAAGCTTATGTTTATAATAATAATAATTAATTAAGTTACACACATAAAGGATTAAAATAACTATGTAAAAGTCGCATAAATTCATAATACCCATGAGACATGATACGGAACTTAATAAAAAAAATTATTTTAGTCTATCAATACTGAGTTGTTGTCTTTATTCACAGTTTAGTCCTGCATTGATGTCTAGTATTGGATCACTAAAAGTTGGAACTCATGAGATTCTTCTGATATTGAAAGTTGTCTAATTTTTCTCTCTTTTACTTCTTTAAGACAAAATCTTCGGATTGGTAACTTTTCACATTTTAATTTTTCTTTTACTATTAAGCTTGGTTATACTCACTCAACGCTAAAGCCAATACAACAGCGCATGTGATGTTGCACTTGTAAAATAGACGCATGTCGTAGTTGGGATCCAGCTCCTCAGTTCTTGCAATGTGCCTCACCAAGGTCGGCCACCGAATAGCCACCCTTAGGAACAACATCATAGAGACGCAGGTCGTCCCGTAGAATATTATAGGGGCTGAAAGGAAGAATAATGGCCTGTTTGACCACTTCTTGATTAAGTACCGGATAGGCTATCCACTACTTTTTTGACAGATTCTACATACTCTATCTGTCAAGTTAAGTGGTGGATAGCCTATCCGGCACTTATCAGGAAGTGGTGAAACAGGCCCTAAAACTTATAACATACCTCTGGCAGGATAACAATATTTAAAATAATTTGGAGAGAAAATCTAGAAGGCTGTTAGGCTGATTAGATCATGGCAAAAAAATATGCACTTGAAAAAATATTACCGTCCTTCTGGCCCAGTTGGTAAAAGTAATTTAGAACGAAATTACTTACTTGTATGATCTAAAGAGGTTTTAGAACTGAAGACTCGTATAATACACATAATTGTTATAAACATTTGACCGAGTAAAGATGCGAGTGAATAAAAACATTTTGAGGACACCCATTTGAATCTGAAATGAAAAAAAAAAATTAAATGAGAATGTAATTAAATGATTAACGTCAAAAATCAGACCGTGAAAACGAAAGTGGTTCAGCGAAACGAAACTTAAATTTTTAATGATGCAGCGAATGAAGTTGGAGTGAAAGATTAAAATGGAGTAACTAGCGTTTGCGGTGAAATATAATTTTAATATGATTTTTGTACAATTCCTTCAATTTACGAATTGCGTTCTATCCCTCATTTTACCATCAGATCTCGGGATAATATTATGGTAAGAGGTATATTTATCAAAAGAAAATATCTTCATCGAGAATAATGAGAATGACATGAATTTCAAAATGAACTCAAACAACATTTGCTGGTGTAGGCCTTTTTCAAATGAGGACAAAAATCAAATAGCGTGCATCCAAAGATTGAAGAGCACATTACTTTTCAAAGCACGATTCATGGATTAAAAGCGAGCATAAGGTAATTTTGGATAGATTTAAAAATAAAAAGGAAACAGTAAGATTTCCGGTAGCATTATATTTTCCTTTTCAAGGACGTTTCCTTATTTTTTCTTTCAGCGAACCTTCGGCTTATGCCCGAAAGTGGCTGAAGCCGAATGTTCGATAGCAATCTGTCTGTCTGCCTGTCTGACTTTCTGTTACCTCTTCAAGCCCAAACCACTGAACCGATTTTACTGAAGGGTATGGAGATACTTTGAGCCCCTGCCCCAAGAAAGGACATACTATATTAGGTGATTCTTCGGAAAACGATTCTTCGTCTCATTACCATGGTCAATTTTAAATTTTACTTTTTTGACTGGAATTGATATTTTTATGATAATATAAAGGTCAAATAACCTACTTTTACTTAAGGGACTCGTTTTCATAGAGAAGATTTAGTAATATCGAAGTTCAAAAATTTTGTGGCTAGGGTAATGATAATTGCATACAAGGTAATTATAAAAGTAACAAAAAATTTAAAAATTATCTAAATAAAATATTTTAATTTAAAAATAATCGTCTTCTGACAAAAACTATAACATTTGTTATAGTTTTTTTTTTTTTTTTTAATGAAATAAGGGGGCAAACGAGCAAACGGGTCACCTGATGGAAAACAACTTCCGTCGCTCATGAACACTCGCAGCATCAGAAGAGCTGCAAGTGCGTTGCCGGCCTTTTAAGAGGGAATAGGATAATAGGGGAGGGTGGGGATGGGAAGGGAAGGGAATAGGGGAGGGCAGGGAAGGAAATAGGGTAGGGGATTGGGCCTCCGGTAAACTCACTCACTCGGCGAAACACAGCGCAAGCGCTGTTTCACGCCGGTTTTCTGTGAAAACGTGGTATTTCTCCGGTCGAGCCGGCCCATTCGTGCCGAAGCATGGCTCTCCCACGTATAGCATAACATTTGTTTTATATGTTTGAAAACTTACATTCCTTGTATCATCCTAAAAAATAATTAAGTAACTAGTGATTACAGTACTCTTAGAAACCAGTCTTAGTTCAGTCTTGATAATTTAAAATTCATTTGCATACAAAACGTTTGATTTAAATTCATACAAAGTGATTTTTTCTTCTATACGAATATTATAAAAGGGAAAGTATGTCTGTCTGTTACTACTTCTCGCCCAAATCACTGAGCAGATTTTTTTTTTAAATTCGGTATGGAGCTACTTTGAGTCCTGGGAAAGTACGCAGGATAGTTTTTATCCCGAAAAAATGTACGGTTCCCGCGAGATAAACGGATTTTGGGGCATTAGAGTTATGGGCGTCATCTAGTAGTAAAATAGCACGATTATCAAAAGAAAAATCAAAACAGTATTTGTTTGGTTTTGTACAAGAAGTTGAGTTTAAGTAATTCTCAAAATTGTTTTTTGTTCTCATGGTATTTTTTACTGAAATAGAAGTCAATAGCAAACATCAGCAACGTGAACAATTTTTATTCTTCTTTTTTGTTCTGAGACTTCTTAAAGTAAAAGATATCATATGATTCTGAGTCTGAATGGCCAGATAGAATTGTTTTATGTGGAGAAAAAAATGTAGAACCTTAAAATCTTCACAATCATTTTTTTTTCTATAGGAAGAAAATCCTTTCTGTAGATCGATGTTTTTTCCTACAGAAGAAACACTTTTTTCAAATATTTCCTCTTTCTCTTCAGAATACATAATATATTTTATTTCTCCGTTAGCCATATTATATACACTGCATGCTTTTCCTGATCTTGCTTAGTTTTTTCTATTCTTTTTTTATTTTTTTTTTCTCTTCAGTAATTTGTGACATCATTTTTACGTTATTCTAATGTCTGTAATCATAAGTTACAAACAAGTTTTTATAAGGAAATTTAAAAGAGTCTTAAGAATTAAAAAAACTTTATGCAAGGATATTCAATAGTCGTAGTTACTCTACAGAACTCGTGAATCGCACATAAAAGTGCATATTTCAGGACAAAATTAATATATTTTATCATTACCCTGGTCTTTTGACCAGGGTAATGAGACCCACGGAAATGAAAATTATGCCTATAATTATGCATAGCTCATAATTCTTACAAGCATCAGTTTTGATATTTCATAACATAAATAATATGTAACCCAAGAGCATCAGTTGACACGCAGATTAAAGTTTTGAAATAATAAAATAAGCTCGATATAGTAGACACATAAATGATAAACTACGCGAACGAAACATAGGGTAATGATATATTTACCTTCCAAACACCTGGATAGAAATCAATTAGTCGCACATCCGCCTGATAGCTTCTTTCACAAATGACTGGCTTGCCTGCATGCGGTAAGATACACTCCCATTGTTTTTACTAGAAAAGTTATGATCAATCGCAACTTGGGTCACCGAAATTATAACTTTACGTTGGACACTCTTTTCTTATTTATTTATAAGTACTGTAATCAAGCCATGCCCACTGTATTTATTTTTTATAACAGGTAAACTAATGTTATTTCGTTATAATTTTATTTTGCATTGATTTGTCAAACAGGAAATGAATTATAGACGTTTTTGTTGAAGAAAATGGCAAGAGGACGCTCCATGGTAATGAGAAGAACGGACTTTAAGATTTTTTTTCCTATACTGAAACTACAATTATTAAAAAAAGACAGTTGTTTCTAGGTAGACACTGAGCTCAAGTATTTAAAAAAAAATATTTTTATTGTTTGCTTTTACCTGGTTACAGAACAAAGTCCGTTGCCGTCAAAAATTTAGCCTCCGAAGAAATGCCCTATACTACTTTTTATCCCGGAAATGTACGGTTATGCGCGATAAACGAATTTTGGCGTAACTTAGTTGCGAACATCATCTAGTAGACAATATTGCTTACTGCACATCCTTCGGGTTCTTGCTGAGTATCCCGTTGACGGGCATCAGCGAGAATATCTGGCCGATGACGAGCGTCGTTCGCATGCACTGCTGGAACGTTACTGGGTACTTCGGTGGCTTTTCCGATACACCGATTTTGTTTTCTGAAACATTTTTGGGATCATATTACCACGTGACGCGTGAATTATAAATAAGTCATTCAAAAATGGAACGGATGTTTTGAAATATTGTTCGCTTATACTTTGATCTGAGCCCATAGACTGCTCAAATCTATTTCCATCCCAAAAATAATAACGTTGTACCAAGCCTAATAAAGGTCAGTCCTGAACCGCGTCTTTCGAAGACGAACTAATCTGAGATCGGCGTAGCATAAACAACGTCATCATGACAATGTTTGAAACGATAGCAGTGGGCGAGTGAATTTCGACACTGAAACGGTATTTACCTAATCAGATAGTATTTTATACTTACTTTTATTTGGTATCCATCGGGAAGTGTTTCCAGGATAAATCAAAGTCATCTTTAGGCTCGTCAGTAGCTTTGATGTTTGTAAAGAAGTCCACACTATAAACAGTAATTAGCGGGTTCTAAATTATAACTTGTTAAAATTAGGGTTCCTTATCCATTGATGAAAACTGCAAATATTCAAGAACTGTCTTTGCTAATATTATAATATGCCTTATGCCTTTCATAACTTAATCCAAACTTGCAAATAATATTCTTAATACGTCCAACGAATCGAACTCACGACCTTTGTATCAAGAGCCATGCTCTAAACCAGGGAGGCGATACTCTGTAGGTGTGACTGGCCTTTAAAGGCTCTATTCAGCAGAATCACAATTGTGGTTTTCTTAGAAAGTAAGATTAACTAAAATATTTTTACTACTGGGACGGAATTCGTAGCCAAAAATTTAATTAAGAACTTAATTGAGTTCATTAAGTAAGCGATGCCTGGTATATCTTACGGCGTGGTCGATTTATAGTATAGGAAAATTAAAAGGAATTATTTTACATAATATAAGAAAGGTATATTTCATAACATTAAGTGACTGGAGGACTTGAACATTAACTTTGTGCATTTTTATAAATTATGTAATTGTTAAAGAATATTGTCGCTACGTCTACGTTCAGCAGTGGACGGCAATAGGTTGATGATGATTGTCGCTTGGATTGGGATAGTTAAATCAGTAAAAAGGACTATTTAATTTGTGTGTTAAGATACTATGTTTTTTTTGCAATTTATTTCTCTTACAATTTATTCAATCAATCAATTTATGTTTAACACAAAACAGCATGGGCAGCCATTTTTTTTGACATTTTTATATTTTCCTGCTCGTTCCCAAAAAATGTACAGCGCTGCAAAAGTTTTCATTTAAAAAACTTATCATTATATTATACATACGGAATCTAGAGGTAGTATTTAATAATACTATTTTAATTTTAACTGAAGTTTAGTGGTTAATCTATAGTTAACTACATACTAATGTTTATGTACTATTTGCGTGCGAGCTAAACTCGACAGAGATCGCTATCTCAAATCCATAATTAACGGTTGTTTATTAAACTACTTTTTTATAAAATTAGGGGGAAGACGAGCAAAGGAGTCACCTGATCCATAAACAACTACCGTCGCCCATGGTCACTTGCAACATCAGAAGAGTTGTATTGCCGGCCTTTTAAGAGGGAATACGCTCTCTTCTTGAAGGGTTAATGTTTTTTTTCTAATGAAATAAGGGGGCAAACGAGCAAACGGCTCACCTGATGGAAAGCAACTTCCGTCGCCCATGGACACTCGCAGCATCAAAAGAGCTGCAGGTGCGTTGCCGGTCTTTTAAGAGGGAATAGGGTAATAGGGTAGGGGAGGGTACGGAAGGGAATAGGGGAGGGTAGGAAAGGAAATAGGGGAGGGTAGGGAAGGGAAAAGGGTAGGGGATTTGGCGAAACAAAGCGCAAGCGCTGTTTCACGCCGGTTTTCTGTGAGCCCGTGGTATTTCTCCGGTCGAGCCGGCCCATTCGTGCCGAAGCATGGCTCTCCCACGTAAATGTTTAAAAATTAATAGTACAGTCGGTAACATAGCTGCTTTATCGTATGTTTGATAACAATCTTTACTAATTATAAAGATGATTTTTTTTTCGAATTATTGTGCTAATTTTATAAAGTTTGTCAAGTTAAAGAATAGATGACGGGGAAGAAAATAGATATTATATTTTGTCGCACAAAATGTGCGGTTCCTGCGGGGTATTGTGTTAAGGCCAGGTAGACCCTAAAATTAGCAGGTCGATATCTGTCAGTATGAATATCGACGTAAAAGACATTAAATAACGTTCATATCAGCGCGCCTTGTACAGTGGCGGTTACGACGCTCGCCGCGCCCTTGATAGGGCGAAATAGGAGAAAAAAACCTTTTTACTTAGTTATTTAAACGAAAGTGCAAAATGTAACCACAAATTATTCTTTTTTAAGTTATGAGCTTTTCGTAGATATGATTTTTGAAAGTAAAACTATCATAAGCATCATGAAAAATAAGAAAAATATCACAAAATATTCGAATTTAGCTTCCCCTTCGGAGAACAATTATTTTTGATCGAGTGAAGTTTTCAATATTATGTTTCGAACTACAAATTGTCAAAGTACATTAAGTATTAACAATGTGTATTTTTATTTCTTTTAGCTTTTAAAAGTCACTATTTGTTTGTTTATTATTGATTCAAAGTCATGTAAAATTGGGTCTATAGAGCCTTAACGCCGAGGAATGCAAAATTCAAAGTATTTCATAAAAGAGCAGTTTTTTTTTAAGTAAGAAAGTTAGGTTCTACCGTTGAAAAAATTTATGGAATGCATTCATACTGCAGTCTCTAAATGATATCGGTTATAAAATATTTATAGAACTAAAATAATATCATGCCCAACGTTTTTATTAAACCATGACGTCTATGATAACTTTTGAACTAGCCCAATCAAATAACCTACAACAGAAGTACTTAAAAATGTAACTAATTTATAAATAAAATATGAATAAATTAACACTATAAGTAAAAAATTGACCTAAATCGGAGGCTGCGGGCAAAGTACCAATTAGGTTTTATAGAATGTATTTAAAGTTTAGTTATAGTTCAGATCAATAAGGTACTCACAAATTCAACACTGACCTACCCAATACCGCGCTAACACTAAATTATTATAGAGAAGCAAACACGAAACTTACAGCATGGAACATAAGTAATTTTGAAATTATTATTCTATACAGTTTTTGCGAACTTAAAGCATAATACAGTACATTAAAAGGCTTTGGCAAAAAACATTATAATTGTTTCACTGCAAAAAACAGACATAATATTGTAAAGAACATTAGATGAAATTGTTACTTTGTCTAAGACAATTTTTAAGAACACAGATTTGTCGAGAAAAACCCTCATATTTAATGTGGCGTATGAAAACACTCGTCTTTTAGACAAAAATACAGAGAACGTCGTATTTGAATGTTTTCATATAAGACGTGTGTCGCTCAGATTTGTTTGGTTAGTAGTGATAATATTTACTTTACTAGCACGGCTATCGAAGTCGACGTAAAATGACAAACTTTATTAGTTTTATGTTGGGTAATGCTAGGATAAATGCTTTGGTTTATTTCGCTATCTTTGGGGCACTACAAGATAAAAATACGCCTGGCACTCGGAGACAGCCGCGGTAAAGCTATTGCATAGCATTTTTATCAACTTATGCAATTGTAATTCGCATACGTCTAGTCGAACGCACGTAAACACTGCGCTGAAGTCTGGCAACGCCGCACCGACCTCGCCGCATGCTATGCCGGTCGGGGCTGTTAGGATTTTTCGTTACGGAATTTCTTGATTCGGTCGCCGCGCTCAAAGCCCGCGATAAAGCTATGCAATAACTTAAAAATCAACTTTAGGTAGTACAAGAACAGTGTGGGCGAGGAAGCCAGCGAAAATGTTCCTTTATCTTTTTGTAAATAAAAAGTAATAGTTAAAAATCTTCTGCAGCGAGGCAGATTGCGGCGCCAAAATTATATTCATAAGTTCGCTAATGAAGAAACAACTTTTAATTTTTGTTTGGAAGAATATGCGCCAAGATCATAAATTTGTCCAAACAATAATTTAAAACTTACTACTTTACTTTCACAGTGAACTATAAATACGAGATATATACAAATCATTAAGTATAATTACTCAGTTTTGTTACATCCTGTATACTACAGGTATAACAGACTTTGCAAATACAATAATATTATGTAGATTGGTGAGTTCATTTTAAACGTCTTCATATAGGTCCATGCTCAAGAACTATGTTCTTATTGTCTGCACTCTACAGTACCTACGTACCATAGAGATTTATTCATAGGCAAATGGTGAACCTACACCGTTTGGATGATGGCACGTCAATGTTATACGCTTTTTCTCGGCTGGGCTTAACATAACTCGACCAATTAAGTCCGCCATCTGTGTATGAATAAGTTTCTCTGATAGTATAAACGCCATTCTATAGGTTCGTTATCGCCTATATTTGTCCAGCCAGTCCACACGGCGCGCTGTGTCGTGACAGCAGCACGCAACGCACACATGACGGACAGCAGCCCCCGAGACGAAGCGGGAGGGGGTGTTGACGTTAAGACTGCTTCGTAATAACGCTGCGATGGAGCAGCGCCCGTGTGGCCGGCGCGGCTATGCGTCAAAATATTTGCGTTGCGACGACGCAACGCAACACAACGCGCCGTATGGACTGGCTTTTAGCTAACGAATCTACGCTGCATTATATTGTGTAATGTATACGCATAAAATATTACTGATGCTTATTAAAGGTGATCAACACTAAACTATAGAGTTACGAGTATTTACAATAAAACATGGCAAATAAGCTAAGAAATATAAGAATCTTGGTTCGATTAAAGTTAAACAAAAGGTTTAAATATTATGACATGATAAAATTCCATATGAATTCTAACAGCTTTCATAATACCCCATACTCGTGTAGCCGCAGGGCAAGTATGAGAGTTATTTGTAATTGGATTTTCGAGTATTTTTACTAAATATTATGTTATTAATTATTATATTATTTTTTATTTTATTTTAACCGACTTCAAAAAATGAGGTTATCAATTCGAACCGTATGTATGTAATATTTCCAGAACTGCCCAGTTTTCGTATATACTAGTCTATGTCAGGATCTGAACAAATGTGCCGTGAAAGTGTATGTATGTTTTTGTGTTTGTGTATGCATATCTCAATTCAAATCAAATGATTTAAGTAATTATTTTTTTGTTGTACTAGGTTTTTCAACTTTGGGAATACTGCAAGTTTAATCAAAATCGGTTCAGTTGTTTCTGAGATAGGGAATTTTAAGTACAGTTTTTAGGATAGTGTAAAGTGTTTTAATCTATACTTAAGAAACACTTTGACCTGAATGACTGACGAGTCAACACACTTTGGCGAAGCCTGGCTCTTTCAGCCTGAAATGTCTAGCTGATTGTAATGACTTTTACTCTCCTACTATCAAGGAAGGGAAAATGAAATAAAAATTCAAGAGATCCAAGAGTTTACTGTGTCATCAAACCATTATTTATTACACTATCTAAACGATAACTTCACAATATTGAGGCAACATAGCTTTAATAGATTTTAAATAAAAACTTATTTACATAACATTAAAGTATAATGCTTTTTTTTTCTTGAAATCCTTATACTCTACGGGTACTCATGTAATAATAATCAACCACGCATCCAATTTTTGTTGTGCAGAATATATTTTAATCGTCAATTTGTAATAAGACGAGCTCGTATGTTACAATGGTGGCAGCCACCTGTAAAAACCAAGTCCATTATTTTTTTATTAAGGCATTCGTACACGAGGAGGCCGAACTGATCCGGCTGCTAAACTGGTAGGTCTAAGAATGCGGTTACACGGTCAGTCTGGCATAAGTTCAGTTTATCTGACCCAGACTGACGGAAGAATGATCGTGGAACCATTTGATTGACGGATTTTTTTCTTTTCGGCCATCATTCTAGCGTCAGTCTCAGACTGATGGACTAAACTGATGAAAGACTGACCGTGTAACCGTACTCCAAGAATTGACCAACATCTTTTTTTCAAGTAACGTTTATACCAAAATAATATCTGCCAGATTATCTAGTATTGTATAAACTTACAGAAAGTATGTGTTCTTTAGTAACATAGAAGTAGTTGAGTCCGCTCAAAGCTATGAAACTGCCTTGTATCTGCTGTATAAATCTTTGCACCTGAAGGAGAAGAAATTCGGAATTTAAAATTTGTTACAAAAAATTAGTAATATTTTTTAATATTAACTATGAATACTAAATGCAATTAAAGAGTAATAATTATGAGAATCGGTATAAAATAGCGTTTGCATTTCGCTAAGCTAGGTTACTAGAGTTCAAAGGAGATTGTGGATTTAATGATAAGGAATATAATTGCGGGGGAATTAATTCTAGCGTTAGCAGTGTATTTGAGCCATTATAATATCCATTTTTTAGGAATCTTTGTATATCAAATTGTATGTCGGTCTTCCGTCCCACAGAGTTATGAGATTAAAGGAATAGAGAGTGCTACTGTGTATTGCGCACACACTTGGGCACTATAAAATTACTCCTGCGTACAGCGTAACTGGCCTGGATTCAATGAAACCGGCCACCGTCACCGAAACCGGTGTGGGAATTTCTATACCTCAATGTTATAACTCGCAGCAGGTAAGCTGTACAGGTATGGGGCTGCGACGAGGGAGGCGGTGTGTACTTCAGAGGCGATCAGCGCCACCGCCAGGAACCGGCCGATGATAAACACGAAGGAGTAGAGGTAGTATGTCACCAGCTCCGCGCCGCCAAAAGGCCTGAAATTAGTAGGAAATATCATATAAGTGGGAGAGCCATGCTTCGGCACGAATGGGCCGGCTCAACCGGAGAAATACCACGTTTTCACAGAAAACCGGCGTGAAACAGCGCTTGCGCTGTGTTTCGCCGAGTGAGTGAGTTTACCGGAGGCCCAATCCTCTACCCTATTCCCATCCCTACCCTCCCCTATTCCCTTCCCTACCCTCCCCTATTACCCTATTCCCTCTTAATAGGCCGGCAACGCACTTGCAGCTCTTCTGATGCTGCGAGTTTCCATGGGCGATGGAAGTTGCTTTCCATCAGGTGACCCGTTTGCTCGTTTGCCCCCTTATTACATTTCATAAAAAAAAAAAAAAAAAAAAAGTGGAACGAAGTTTATCAATTGCTGAGGCTTGAGCTTTGGGTGCATGAGAAAACGTCAAAGAAAGCTGAAAAGAACTAACTTAACCATAAGGGTACCCGCTGTCATACTTTTTGTAGGGCCGACATTTTGGTATGATTCACAGTATTTTCGACAGACTTCGTAAGACGCAAGTGTTGCACTCTAGCAATCAGTACGTTCTAGTTTTCGCTTACAGATACCAATTATAATGTCACCCAATGGGACGTGACCCTAAAACAAAGTGGAAAATAAAAGTTAAAATAATTTATCATACCCACTAGGATGATGTGGACACTCCATTACATTTTCATAATTTGTCTTGACGTTTCTGAAAACAACTTATTATTTATAACAAACCCATAATATTACACACATTAACTCATAATAATATTATGATACTAATCAACTAACTTATACAAATTGTATAATATACAGGTATGAATAATGTTTATAAAGTCTTCTATCCTTTTTTAATTATTTTTAATTACGTGACATGATAGATAGGCTTTCTATTGTTGAAAGACTTTTTGGAATAGACTCAGAAGCAAATAACACATAGCGATGCTACAACGTTGCGCTGCTACGAAAGTCGTAGTACTGCTACGACGTAGCGCTGCTACGAAAGTCGTAGTACTGCTACGACGTAGCGCTGCTACGAAAGTTGTAGTACTGTTACGACGAAGCGCTACTACGAAAGTCGTAGTATTGCTACGAAAGGCATAGTACTGCTACAACGTAGCGGCGCGGCGCTACGAAAGTCGTAGTACTGCTACGACGTAGTGCTGCTACGAAAGTCGTAGCACTGAATGCTTCGACGTAGCGCTGCTACGAAAGTCGTAGTAATACTACAAAGTAGTGCTGCTGCGTGAGACGTAGCCGTAGCAGTAATGTCACAGCATTATTATCTCAAAGACAACGTCAAAAACTTAACTTTTTTTTATAATTTATGTATAGATGGGAGGAAAATATACTTACGTGAGCGTATTGAAGAGCTGCAGACAGACGAAGAACAGGTTACTGGCGAAGGAGAAGAAGATGACGCTGCCGATGACGTCATCGAAGGAGCGCACGAGCAGCGTCGCACGGTTGTAGTCCTCGCGCAGCTGGCGCCAGTAGGCCTCCCGCCTAGTGTAGTGCTGGAATATACAAGTAGACAGTTCCTATTCATAGTCACATATGAACTATGAACTACGAAATCGCATTTTTATTAATATAAGTAACTGAATATATATATATATATATATATATATATATATATATATATATATATATATATATATATATATATATATAAGGTAGTAAATACCTCACAATTTCGCACTGTTTGCCTGTCCGTCCAGTCATCTATATTATATTATATTATGTTACATAATATTATTATTATGTAAGGTAATATTATTATTAGCTTACTTGGCATTCACTGTCCTTAATTTTCTTATTAATCTGTTCCAAGATGGAGGTCAGAAACAAGCTGATACAGATGATGAATATGTACGAGTAGCTCCAGTTCATTGTAGTAATGAAATTTACCGTCTGAAAATATACAGATCTGGATAAAACCAACATGAGCTCCAACACACAGCCTGAAAGTCTGGGAGTAAAGAAGTATCATATGGTATCGAGGTGCCATTGAAGTTTTACGTGGGAGATGCTTCGGTACGAATGGGCGGGCTCGACCGGAGAAATACCACGGGCTCACAGAAAACGCGTGTGTTTCGCCGAGTGAGTGAGTTTACCGAAGGCCCAATCCCCTACCTTTTTCCCTTCCCTACCCTCCCCTATTTCCTTCCCTACCCTCCCCTATTCCCTTCCCTACCCTCCCCTACCCTATTACCCTATTCCCTCATAAAAGGCCGGCAACGCACCTGCAGCTCTTCTGAATCTGCGAGTGTCCATGGGCGACGGAAGTTGCTTTCCATCAGGTGATCCGTTTGCTCGTTTGCCCCCTTATTTAAAAAAAAAAGTGATTCATAGGCAGTTGACGTATAATGTCAACTTAATGTTAGTACAGTAGAGATACTAGTAGTATAGTAGATAGTACATCGTTTTTCGGAAGTTTGAAAGCTAGCATGTTTGAGAGTGGTTTTATTCATAGCTTTTTTTTTGAAACGAAGTTCCTTATCGTGCGTTGAGAAAGGGGGCTAGACAGAAAAAATTAAGACGAAAAGTCGTAACGACAATTTTTCTATAGTTGTAAGCCGTGCGATAGCGCGTGTTTCTCTCTCTGTCTCTCTCTCCATAGAAAGCAAGTTATATTCGTTTCGTCTTTCTATTTCTCATTGAACAGTGTGGTGAAGCGACGAATTTTTTTTTGTTGAGTACAGGTTTTTACAACACACAGTTGAATACAGGTTTTTTGTTCATAAGAAATAGTAAACTGGAACTTCGTTCCATCCGGCTGTCTCTTCACACCTCTCAAGTTTTTTAATACATATATAATTAGGGGGCCAACGAACAAACGGGTCACCTGATAGAAAGCAACTACCGTTATAGTTTATCAACATCAGCCCACTCTGTTAAATTTGGGTTTGACTACTTCATAAAAAGTTATAAATCGTCGCTGCATCTTCGAGACTTTATAATTAACATGGTAGTCCGCCCCTAGCTTCCGGCATCGAACACTTTTCAGAGCTTCCTGAAAAAATAAAATAGATGGCGCGGCAATGGCGCGGGCGGGATTTTTACCC
Source organism: Cyaniris semiargus (assembly GCA_905187585.1). Lineage (NCBI taxonomy): Eukaryota > Metazoa > Arthropoda > Insecta > Lepidoptera > Lycaenidae > Cyaniris > Cyaniris semiargus. The sequence goes on along the minus strand of LR994554.1, from coordinate 3,988,194 downwards.
CACCGCCACCGGTTTCTCCCCACCAGTTTACCTCGGAGGTTCACTGCAGATCGGTCCTCATTTCGTTTCTAGTGTTCGGGAATCGAAACATCTCTAACTAGGTTATATTGCTTTAATTTTGTGAAGTGAACAGTGAAATAACTTAATAATTTATTAAAGTGTTTTTAAGTGAATATAAGTGCATAGTAAGTTTAAATATCAAGTGTAAGCGAAAACTCCGTAAATCGGAGGACGAAATGAGCAGGATTCGTTGCTTGGAACGTCGTTTGAAAAAACGAATGGATCGGAAGTTGGTGAAGAGCTAAAAACAAAATATGTACGAGTATGTTTAGAGAGTCATGATGCGATCATGGCCACACATACTCTTTTCAAAGGTATGTTTAGAGAGTCATGATGCGATCATGGCCACACATACTCTTTTCAAATGTATTGTTACGTGCTAGGGTTCGAAGGTTTTGGAGAAAAAGACCTGCTGACTCTTAAAAAGACTTTGCTAGCACTGACACTAGCTCACACAATTCACTAAGCCCAAACACTAAGCACTAAGTCCAAACCCTAAGCACTAAGTCCAAGGTCGTAGCCGAGTCGTAGGTTCACAGTGGTTCACTCACTATTGATCACTTGTTTTCACTCCGAAGTCACCACGAAGATCGCTCAGATGAAACTGAATTGCCGGGCCGTCTACCTGCGGCTATTTATATGGCGAGACGAATTCCAGAAAGTTCCCTCGCCCGATTCACGTAAACAAGTAAACAAGTAAACAAGTGTGGGAACTTTCTAGAAAATACGCGTAAGTAAACATACACCTTACGCCATCTAGTATTGAGTAGGGGATTTATGTTTTCTGTGTTTCCCTGATCAGTTTCGCTGGTTTGACGCTAGATGACACTACGTGTCCGTATCCGTAATAGTATATTTAAAGAGTCTTGATGCGATCCTGACCATATATACCAATTGGCTACCCCTTTTTAGGGGCTGATGAAAGTTTTATTGACTGATAGTGAATGCGAGTATTTAATTTCACCCGTACGGAGTGTTCGATCCGTTGTGCGTATGCCTTTTGAGGCTGATGCAACCGGAAGTGATTTAATTAACATGACGCTCTACCAGAGCTACTAAATAATAATTCATCTGTCTCGACCTCTCAAGGTGACAGACGCAGTGTCCAATGCGGTCGAACCCATCCCATCTTTATCAAATGATATTTTAGAAGCTTTGGTTTCTTTGAAAAACAAAGTGGATGTTTTTGCGCCGAAGATTAGGGATGAGATCTCTGGGGATCACGTTGGGGACCAATTTGTTGTGGACTCCTAAGTAAGGAGTGTATGCAAAAATGAATGGAAAACATCCATATACCTGAAAATTTAACCTTATTAAAAGCTCCAGTTGTTAATCCGGAACTAGCTTGAGTTTTAACTTATTCAGTTTAAAATAGACAAACGATTAGAAAAAAGCACAATTATTTTGGACAGTGTATTGCGGCGATTGATCTTACATCAACTCGTTACCGTAATTGTAATGTCAAATCAAGGCTACTAAAATGGCAGAACGTTCGGGTCTACAGATTAAGTTTAAAAAGTCTTATGATCCACCACAACCTTCTACATCGTCATATCAGCATAAACAACCGCTGCCTAACAGGCCGGTAAACTCTCGGGGCCCACCCAAATAAGAGGCAGAAAGAGTGGGCCCAGGAATACGGAACCAGCTCAGACGCACAAACGGCCACGCACTACGACGACGCATACCGATCGGAACGAGCCATACGGACAGAACCACAGGAACTAGAGGTAACTGCTTTAGCAAAACTGCCACATCATTGTAATAACTGGAAAGTTATCACTAACGATCCTGTCGTTCTCGAATATGTATCTGGATATATAATTTCTTTTTCTCATTGCGTAACACAAGTCTACGTGCCACATCAATCTTTTTCGGCCAATGAAATAGTAATTCACATGAATAATGAAATCACTAGATTATTACAATTATTAGGCGCTATTGCTGAATGTCAGGATGTTCCTGGACAATTTATTTCTATAATCTTTCTCATTCCAAAGGATGATGGAAGTTACAGATTTTTTCTGAATTTAAAAAAAAAAAGCTAAATTTATTTATAAAAACTAGTCCCTTAAAATGGAGGACATTAGGACTGCTATCAAGTTAGTATCGAAACTAGACGTTACAAATATTGATATAAAGAAGCTTATTTTTGTATTCCCATACACAAATCAAGCAGAAAGTTTTTGAGATTTAAATTTCTTGACCTATGAATTTCAATGCTTGCCCTTTGGTCTGAGTTCTGCTGATTTATTTCTTTGTTCTGCACCATTCGTGTTTACAAATCTTATGAAACCTGCCATAACTTACTTAAGAAACCGGGACCATCGTCTAGTATACTATTTAGATGACATATTATGTGTAGACAATTTTCACAATTATTCCTGCAGTGATAACGTTAATGAACTTATAATTTTGTTTAAAATAATAATAATATTAATTAGGCTTTGTAATCAATGAACAAAAAAGTGACATATTTCTGAGTACAAGAAAAAGATTTTTAGGTCTCAAAATAAATACTTACAGCTAAAATGACTTTGGAATTAGGTACACCATAATAAAAGACTTAAAATTTTGGGCTTAATTAGTAAAAAAAAAATGTATATAATATAAATTCGATATTTATTAGAGACTTTGCAAAGTTTTTAGGCCTACTGACTTCTTGTGGTTGACGGATTATGGATAACTAAGTATACAAGTATTCAGGAAGCGGTTTGGAAGAGAGAAATTGTTGGCTCTTAGAACATCAAATGATAATTACTATGATAAAGTAATGTCATTAATACCAGTTTTGAAGTCAGATTTTTTATGGTGGCAAAACAATATTACTTATATTGACTACTTTCAAACCTCTTCGCTATGGGCAATATCATTTTGAAATATTCTCGGATGGTTCCCTCACAGGATGGGGAATAGCTTGCGATGGGGAAACATCAAATGAGTTTTGGAACAAAGAAGAGTCACAATATCATATAAATTTATAAAAGTTACGGGCAGCCTTAAAATGATTAAAATGTTTTGCAAATTTCTTGTACAAGTAATAAAGAAATTCTCTTGAGAATTGATATGAATATGGACTGCAATCTCCTACATCAACAGAATGGGAGGAGTGTAGTACGAACATCATATCCTTTCATCTGTCACGAACTGTCAAACCATTTTCGAAAATTTTTTAATTTCCAATTACTCTCATTAAACTGATTAAATTATCTAAAGAAATTACCATGAAAGCTATACATATTTTTTATATAATTAGAATTTTTAATAAATAAGCTATTAGTCGCAAATACACATAGTTTTATATTTGAAACAAAATACTAAATCGGTGGTCTGCAAAGTAGAAGAAGAACTTTTGAATAGTTTTAGAGTAAGACGCCCATTTTGGGCGCTTGATAGACGAGAGGTTAATAATGAAGCACAGCTAATTTAAAAATGAACAATGGTGCGAGGAACGCCACTTTATTTTTGCATCATATATCAATTCTAAAGAGAAGATTGACGTAGACGGAGTCAAGATGGCAGTAATATAGATACTGAATGAAGTTTGTCCATTGAAGTCTACCACAAGTTTACTAACAAATTTGGTCTTCCAAACATTGATTTATTTGCCTCCTGTATTAATGCCAAATGTTATAAGTATGTTTCTTGGAAAAGACATCCTAACGCATAGAATATTGACACCTTTACAATAAATTACTGGAGTAGTTACTTCTACTGTTTTCCCCATTTTCTTTAATATTAAAATTTTTAGGTACGTAAAATAATCAACGATCAGGCATCTGGCATTATCGTCTTCCCTTACTGGCCTAGTCAGGCGTGGTATCTATTATTTTTAAAACTTATATTATCGTCCGAGGTTATCTACTTTAGACCAGAATATGATCTTTATTATCACCTTTCAGAAACGCACACCCCTTGTGGTGAAGCCTTACCCTGGTGTCGTGCCGTTTATCAGGGAAGCGTTTTCACATGAATCGTTTAATCTAGAGACAATTTATCTAATGATTTCGTCTTTATCTAGCTTAAGCAATACACAAGCAATACGATACGGCATAAAAACAAATTTGGAAATTTTGTACTGAAAATAAGCTTACTGATTGTTTCAATGTTTCAAATCAAATAGCATTACAATTTATAATTGAACAATTTAGATTAGGAATTTAGGATCTAGGTATTCAGGAGTGAATACCATACGCTCGGCGCTTTCTCTCATCTTAAGTAAAAGGTTTAGCACAGATAGTAATGTCAGTAGATTACTTAAAGGTGTCTTCAAATCCTGACCATGTTTTCCTAAACATGGGACACTTGGGACGCTAATATTATAGTTCTTGATTTTGTGAGTAATTGGTATCCAAATGAATTTTTATCACATAATAATAAAATAATAATATATAATAATAAATAAATAAATAAATAAGTAACGCTACTCGCACTGGCAACTGCTCAACGCGTGCAGACACTCTCTTATAAAAGTCTCAAATATAAATAAATGCAACTCCACTTTTCAAATACCTATCCAAGACGAATTGATTAAACCTCTAATGCTAAAAAAAAAATCAACCTAACTTAATCGTTCCTTTTTATAATCATAAAAAGAAAGTTGTCCAGCTTTTCTACTTACAAAAACACAATCACTTAGAAATAGTGATAAAGCTGATAGACTAATATTGACAAAAAAAAAAAGGGCACTTGACTTTTCGGCACATTGCACTCGTCATGCCTCTACATCGGCGGATTGTCGTGGCGGCGTTTCCACTGAGACTATGAATAGAGTCATAGGGTGGTTAGGTAGATCTCTCTTTTTGGTAAATTCTATAATAGACCTCTTTTACCTATGTTTTACCTATAAATGTTAATGCATTTGCTAATACAATTTTGAGCAAGAATAATATTGTTAATACTATGATAAAATATGCATCTCAGACTTAAGTATATCAGAGAGAAATAATTTTCCTTAGTCTATGGTTCTATACACTGTTATATTTAGGTATAAATAATTAATATAAAAATTTGATTTCTACAATATATATTTTTAATATTACAGTGTTAAACATTTGAATGACGATTTTCCATAAGAACTCTGAACATCTACCATGTTAATTATAAAGTCTCGAGGATGGAGGAGGAGCAGCGACGATTTATATTTAATGGTTAAACAAACTTACCTTAAGTGAAGTTTGACCATAATTATGAGAGTCGCTGCATCCGAAGAGACTTTATTACCCTCCCACCCAAAAACCCTAAAAAGTCTTTGGCAAGTCGTAATTTATTTAATTGTACCTTCTCTAAAAAGAATGAGGACCGATCTGCAGTGAACCTCCGAGGTAAACTGGTGGGGAGAAACCGGTGGCGGTGGGGTAAAAATCCCGCCCGCGCCATTGCCGCGCCATCTATTTTATTTGTTCAGGAAGCTCTGAAAAGTGTTCGATGCCGGAAGCTAGGGGCGGACTACCATGTTAATTATAAAGTCTCTTCGGATGCAGCGACTCTCATAATTATGGTCAAACTTCACTTAAGGTAAGTTTGTTTAACCATTAATTGTAAGTAACTTCTAGTGATTTGATCGGTTTAAAAGTTTGTATCCTGTTTATGAAAGTTTTGAATTAGGGGTTTTTTTTTAAACTTCATATTTTTTTATATTACAACTCTTACCAACAGAACAATTCCCATGGGAAACTCGTAAGTGACTTCGGCGTTGAATATCCAGAGTATCATCTTCTCTATGACTTTCGGGTAGACGCCATGATCCGTCTCTATGCAGTCTGTCACAACCGACACTCTTGCAATTATCACGAGAATATGTTCAACTGAAAAGAACAACGACTTGAATGGAGAATGATTTAAAATAACGCAACCCAATATGCCATGTCGCTCGCGATGCATTATATCAAATCCCATACATTTTTGAAATATAACTTGGTTATCGAAACTAGTGAATGCATTTTAACTAAGCACTTTAATTGCGTATTATCAACAGCGTCGTGATACAGATGGCGCGCAAATGATGAGTGATTTATAATCACAAACAGCAGAGATGGGATGTCCATTGCGCTACAACTGCGCGACCGGTAGCTATCTGCAAAATATTTTCTAAAATACATCATCGTCTAGTAGCGCTAGCACTAGTGAAAACTAAACATACGAAGATACGTTTTCGCCGTGCAGGAGGAGGATATCCTCCGCTACAAATTAGGTCACGTGCGTTAATCATTTATTACCCACCCCAAAAGAACAATAACGCAGTTTAAGAAGTCTTCACTTCAAATACTAACACAGAGCCGCTCCAAACAGGGTGATTGTCGCACAGTAGCACTTAAATTTGATCGACGTGTCTATATACTGGTCCAACCGCGCCGCCGCCACTTGCTCCAACAGCTGGCGCCACTTGCGAGCCACTTGCATGAAGATCACGCTCGTGATGCAAGTTGTCAAGTAGAATGCCAGGTTACCTGGAAAAATATTAATGTTGTAACTCTCACGCTAAAGTTAAAGCAGTGATTTAAAGCGATTGACCTCTGATCAATAATTTGACTTTATGATGATTGAATTTCATAGTTTTCTCTGCAAACCACGCTTGACAATGAAGTCTCAGTAAATTGCTTTGGAATTTAAAAAAGGTTGCAGATTATTATTCTAAATGTTGGCGAGGAAAATTCCGATGAATTTATAATATTCCGTGTCTTATCAAAAATTCAAAACCATTAAGAGAATACGATGTGAGAAGGCTCCTTGATTAAGATCAATGACCGTTGGTGCCTTGTCTCCTTATTTTGACTATAACTAAATCAATAATTAACAACTTACCAAGTTTCCTAACAGTGACTGCACCATCGAGCACCTTGTACATGCACCATAGTGTGGCGGTGAATTGCATCACACATAACACGCAATTGTATAAAACCCGATACGATAGTATCTCGAATCTGTATCAACATCATAAAACGAATTACTACAGAACTAGCGCAGCCATGTCGTAGAACTGCTACGTCGCGTCGCGTCGTAGCGCTGCTACAACGTAGAGATGCATTCGTAGCACTGCAGTTACGCTAGTGGTGCTACGTCTTAGAGCTACTACGCCGTAGCGCTGCATTCGTAGCGCTGCAGTTACGCTGGTGATACGACTTAGAGCTACTAGGCCGTAGCGCTGCATTCGTAGCACTGAATTTACGCTAGCGGTGCTACGACGTAGAACTGCTACAACGAAGCGCATCTACGAGTACAATATAGCCGTAATAATACTACAACGTTATTCGCTCATAACAAATATTCGACATACCTATACTCGTAGAATGTAAGAAATTGTTTCACGTTTCACGCCCAAAACGTTGAATCAATTTTGCTGAAATTTGTTAGGGAGATACTTTGAGTCCCGAGAAAGAACATAGGATATTTTAGCCTGGAATAATGTACGGTTCCCGCGCGATAAACAAATTTTGGATTTGTGGGCGTCATCTAGTTACCTTACATTAGCGACGTCTGTCTCTAGTATACCATTGACAGGTATCAGTCCACAGCACTGGCCTATGAGTAAAGGCAGCTTCATAGACTCCTGAAATGCTCTGCACTGGCTCTTGAAGTATACATTCTTACCTCGAATGACATCTAGAACTCTGTTTACTGTAAACATATTTTTTCAATGTCAGATATTTAGGGCGTGGCCATTATTTTAAACGTCAACTTCAGATATTTTTTTGTCGTGATCTACTAAGCCAGAGTTTCGCAAACTTTTTGCGTTCAAGCTACATCTCGAAAAACGAAAATAAAAGTGTAAAATGACCTTTTTGAAAGCACATCAAAATATACTGACTAAGGTACACCAGTATGCAGCGGCACAGACTTTGCGAAAAACTGTACTAAGCAGTAGCTTACGACGTATAGAAAAAAAGTACGAGATAAATTATTATAAGTGCAAAAAATTTATAACACAATTTTTTTTATACACAGCGTTATATATACGGGAAAATTTTATATTAAGTATATTTATACCACACGGGTAAATATTATACTATGCATCGAAATAAAGGACAATACAGGATTACTTACATCTGATGTACCTATAGACGATTTCTCTAAATCTTAATTTCGTCTCATCCTGTTTTGTGCTGCAATAAAATAAGTATTTTGTTATTGTCAATTCAGACCGCTACGTGATGCGTAGATGCGTTTCTAAATTTGTATGAATTTGACAGATTTCAATTGCGTGAGACGACATGCAAATCTGTCAATTCAGTACAAATTTAGAAATGCATCTACGCGTCGCGTTTCGGGCTGAATTAACCCTTAATTGTAAATTGTACAACACAATAACTGCTAAGAAGCTTAAGCTGTAATAAACTGCTTCATCATATTTAACTTACCTCGTTTGAGCTACAAACTTTTGTGGATACAGTTCTTCGACATAAATTGAACCTTCTGAAGAAAAAAAGAGAAAAATATTAATTTTTCATTAAATAAAGATAATATTATTATTTATTATATTTTTTTATTTATTTATTTAGGTTACAAAGAGTCTTTAACAAATATTTATAAACGTTTTTACTACTTAATTTATATTGTGAAATATAAATGTAAATAAATTATATTGTAAAATAATATTAATTGGTATAAAATAATTATATGGCAAATACTGATGAAAAAATGCAAACTTAAGGTCAATTAACATTGCAACGTGACGCGTTGATTCAATGCATTTTGAATACAAAACTGAACATTATTTCCTACACAAGAAGACACGTTGACAACTTTCCCCCCGCAGTGTAGGGATGCCTCTTCAAAATACACAAAGCTAGCTCATTTAACACACTGCGGCCCAAATCGGCCTGCCGCGGAATTTCAGCTGGTGCGGACGAAGAAAACTACGTCCTCTCACTCGGTGCGGAACGATTATACTATATCTCAGGTGTTTGTAAAGGTACGACGGAGACAAATATTTATTTGAGATTGTGTTCAAATTATAGTTGTTCCCTATAAAAACATCACGGCAGATCTTTATCGGCCTACCACGCACTGACGGTGTCAAAAATCAACTCGGTGCGGCAGTGGGCTTATTGCGGCCCGCCGTCTAAACAGGCGGTTGGCGACCCGATACCGTACCAAGTGCCCGCCTCGCCAGTTAGTGTTGTGCAATCTATCGTAATACGTCAGTTAGTCGCGTTTTTTTATTCCATAAAATTAACAACGCACGATGGCAGGAAACAAAAGATACATACAACGGTCACTCTCCGGTTTGGCATTCTTTGCCCAATTACCGTAACCATTTTTTTTCTTCGTTGTTTTGACTTAAGCACATTAAAATATGAAAGTAATGAAAGATACGAACAAAATAGTAAATTAGGCATGTAACAGTTAATTATAGTTTTTTAGTTACTAAGACTTAAAAAAAATATGGGTACGGTAATTAGACAAATGTAATATTTTATGTAACGGTAATTAGAAAGCATTATAATTCTAGGATTATGAATCTGAAACATGATAAAAAAACACTGATTAAAAAAGTTGCACATATTATAATATAATTGTAACAAAAGGGGTAGAATTAACGATGTCCTATGCAACCATAACCTGCCAATTGTAAAAAATAGATACTTTCAAATAGAATCTGAAAAATGAGGTAATAAAAACAAACATTGTTTTAATCGGTAAATATTTATTAAAGAGCCAAGTACGATGATCCTAAAAATAATAATAATCTCTCTTTGGATAGATTAACAACTCAAATGTAGCTCACAGCTCTTACAGCTCGAAATTTACTTCTTCTTGTTTTCTCGTCATTTTTCAAGTTCATCTCTATTTATGAACGCGTCTTATTCCATTTTCTTTCTTTTCTTTTTGATTTTTGTAATAAGTCTCTAACTCATTTCTTTTTTGAGTTTTCTTCCGCCGTTTTGTTGAAATTTCGCTTTGTGCGAAATATTTTAAAGACAGGCATTTAAATAATTAAATAAACTATTTTTCATTTTTTACTATAATTCTTATTTAATTTCGATATCCCCTTATTTTTGTCTTTCCCATCACTACTAAAAATACTTTCTAGTGCGGTTCTGGTCGATATCGACCTGCCACTTTTCCTGGTTTATTTTTCATTTTCTGTTTGGCAGATCCCGGGGCGAATCAAATCTAAAGAAGTTGGGTTCAAAGTTATTCCAACAGTCTAAAAACTGGACACCTACATTATGTTTTCGCAAAGTTATAGTAATTTAATCTAACCTTGTGCTGGTGGGTCGAGAAAGACCTACCACGCACTGGCGGAAAAAACTTTGGGGGCACACTTTGGCCCGCCGCCGCACCAGACGAAAGTTTTTAAAGATTTTACTTGCCGCAGTGATGGTGTTAAAAATACATCCCAACTCCTTAAGGGCCAATTCAGACCACAACACGACGCTTAGGTGCATTTCTAAATGTGTATGGATTTGACAGATATGCAACACGTCTCACGCAATTTAATTGCAAGATGCATTTCTAAATTTGTACTGAATTGACAGATTTCAATTGTGTGAGACGTCTTGCAAATCTGTCAAATCCATACAAATTTAGAAATGCATCTACGCGTCGCGTTGCGGTCTGAATTGACCCTAAGACGTTGCAATGTAAACTGACCTTAAGATTTCACTTTTATTATCAATATTTGCTATATTATAATTATTGAAGTAACAAGAATAATTATTATAATGAACATACTTACTCTTAATACTGCTTCCCATATTGACTGTCGTCGTTCCAAAACTCAAACTGATACATCACAAGAAATGATAAATGTTGTTTTTGTTAATGTTTTATTATGATAAATAACATACGTGGTGTCAACTTGTCATCTCATTGACAATTTGAAGGTCATAATTATTCAGGAGTACATTGAGTGATGATGCGTGGGTGATGGATTATTTTGTTTTTATTACAACGTAAGAAGTAAGGCTTCAGTCTCGAAATCAGCGGGCAGCGGGGCGGGAGCGGCGGCGTCGCGTTGCAATATAATATAGATTTATATGGACAGGTCTCGAAGACCGAGTGGCGCGCGATGTACTAGACGGCTTATCTATGATACGAGACTGAAGCCTAAGTATCATCAGCCTAAAGAATCAAGCTACATAAAAAGCTAAGTTGATAGCAAAAAAAAAAAAACATGTTTGGCCTACTCTGCTAACAGCTTTACAACAATTGCAATGTCTAAAATAGTAATAGCAAACTAAAGATTACAATAACCATTTCTAACGTCTAAAGATTATATACTACAATTTTTATCGTCTTTTTCTCCGGCCTACGCCCATATTATAATACTCTACAATTATAATATGTGAAAGTTTATAATAATATATTATATGAAATGGATGTGATGTTTTTCACTTTTCCACGAAATTTTCTGAAAACTTATAAAATAATATTGTATAATTTTTGTTATTAGAAGCTTAATAAACATGCTTAGTTTGGGCTGAATGTATGTAACGGAATCTTTAATCACGAGTTTTACCTACCTCCAGTAGTCTAATTAGTTCGAAATTTTGCATACGTATTAAGATACAATGACAATGCAATAATAAGTTAAAATTTTTGAAAGAAAAAAAATTAGTTTCTTTTACTATTTTTTATTATTATTTATGATTAAGTCTCGCACACACACTACTAATATTAATTTTACTGATCGTTGTAATTCGCTTGAAGCAAAACCAACTCGTATTTAACTATTGTGCTTGCAGCCTGAAATGAAAGATAAACAAATAATTAACACATTTTTTTATAACTGTTTAAACGTGCAGAAAAAATATTTAATTACCTGTAGAATCATAGGTCTTGTTATATAGAATAAGTATCCACTAAGAGCATTTGTTGTATAGCGCACTTGGCGAGAGAATCTTTGAACCTGAAATATTAATGATTATTCATTATACGTTAATTAACAATAATTTTTGTTAAAAAACTAATAATACCCACCCAACTCCTCTATATAAACTAGCTACTAAGGATCTAAAGTCTACATTTATTACTCGTCATTCTAGAGCATGCAAAAAAATGAAATGAAATGAAAATCATACACACGGAGAACAAAAAAAAACCGGCCAAGTGCGAGTTCGACTCGCCCATGAAGGGTTCCGCAGCAGCAATAAGGTTTTTTTTTATGAAATTAAAAGGTTTTTGATTTATTTTTATATTTCAGTTGATTTAATGAAAGTTAAATTAAGTTTACCATTTATGACGTATAAAAAAAAAACTACTTGTTAGATTTCGTTCAAACCAATTTTCGTTGGTAGTTTTTATAGTAAAAAAAAAAAATATATATGATGTACTTACAGCATATATTTTTTTTTAGACTTATCTAAAAAAAACTTACTACTTTAGAAGTTAGAGGGGGGGGGGGGGGGGACACAAATTTTACCACTTTGGAAGAGTCTCTCTCGCAAACTATTCAGGTTGGAAAAAAATTATATTAGAAACCTCAATATGATTTTTGAAGACCTATCCATAGATACCCCACATGCATAGGTTAGATGAAAAATTTTTTTTTTTTATTTAAACATAAAAGTATAAAAAAACAACTACTTAAGTACTAGTTAATAGTAGATTTCGTTCAAACTAATTTTCGTTGGTAGTTTTTATAGTAAAGTACATTATATATATATATATATATTTATATATTTTATATATATATATTTATATATTTATAATATATAAATATATATATATATAAATATATAATATATAAATATATAAAATATATATATATTTTATATATTTATATATTTTTATTTATATATATATATTATATATATATATATATATATATATTAATATATATATATATATATATATATATATATATATATATATATATATATATATATATATATATATATATATATATATATATATATATATATATATATAAATATATATATATATATATATATATATATATATATATATATATATATATATATATATATATATATATATATATATATATATAAATATATATATATATATATATATATATATATATATATATAATGTACTTTACTATAAAAACTTATTTCAATTAAATATATATATATATATATATATATATATATATATATATATATATATATATATATATATATATATATATATATATATATATATTTAATTGAAATAATATATATATATATATATATATTTAATTGAAATAAGGGGGCAAACGAGCAAACGTGTCACCTGATGGAAAGCAACTTCCGTCGCCCATGGACACTCGCAGCATCAGAAGAGCTGCAAGTGCGTTGCCGGCCTTTTGAGGGGGAATAGGGTAATAGGGGAGGGTAGGAATGGGAAGGGAAGGGAATAGGGAAGGGTAGGGAAGGGAAGGGAATAGGGGAGGGTAGAGAAGGGAATAGGGTAGGGGATTGGGCCTCCGGTAAACTCACTCACTCGGCGAAACACAGCGCAAGCGCTGTTTTACGCCGGTTTTCTGTGAGAACGTGGTATTTCTCCGGTCGAGCCGGCCCATTCGTGCCGAAGCATGGCTCTCCCACGTATGAATTTTTTTTATATATATTTTTTTTAGAGTTATCATGCCCCTACTTTAGAAGTTAGAGAGGGGGGAACACACATTTTACCACTTTGGAAGAGTCTCTCTCGCAAACTATTCAGGTTAGAAAAAATGATATTAGAAACCTCAATATGATTTTTGAAGACTTATCCATAGATATCCCACACGCATAGGTTAGATGAAAAAAAAAATTTTTTTTATTCAGTTGTACCTATGGGGACCCCTAAAATTTTTAATAATTTTTCCAATTATTGTATCAAAATCTTAATGCGGTTCATAGACTACATCTACTTACCAAATTTCAATAGTATAGCTCTTATAGTTTCGGAGAAAAGTGGCTGTGACATACGGACGGACAGACAGACAGACAGACAGACAGACATGACGAATCTATAAGGGTTTCGTTTTTTGCCATTTGGCTACGGAACCCTAAAAATTACAACAATAAAAACAATTCATACTTAATATTATAAATGTGAAAGTGTGTCAGTCTGTCTGTCTGTCTCAAAAACAAACTGTCTGTCTCAAACCGCTGAACTTATTTCGCTGAAATTTGGTATGGGGATACTTTGAGTCCCGGGAAAGGACAGATACTATAATTTATCCCTGTAAAATGAATAGTTTCTGCGCGATAAACGAATTTTAACGCAACTCGGTTGAAGGAGTCATCTATTTTCATATAAATTAAAGTGTTAATAATACAATTACAGTAATACCCCGCTTTACGCGACCCCGTTTTGCGCGGTTTCGCTGTAACGCGAAATTTAAATTTCGCGCTCACATACCTCGCACTCGAAAAAGTGCGTATAAACTATAAACATAAATTTAGTCATCAGTATAGACAATGATGATAACTGTGTCTTGACCGTGTGTCAAACAATTGAATACAGTCTGTGATACAGTGTTGGGTGTTATGGTCGTATTTTACCAGAACGTAAAAAACGCTACCCAAAGGACAATACATATATTAATATGTATTTTTCCTAAAAGATCATTAATGGTACCAATGTATTACATAAAGTGCCTTTAGAAATAAAATGATTAATTAAAACGATTCGTACTTTTTTTTATAAATTTTGACAAGTTTAATCATGAACCCCGATATACGCGAATTTCAGTTAACGCGATTTTTTCCGGAACATATCCCTCGCGTAAAGCGGGGTATTACTGTTTTATACATTAATTCCTTCAAACTTACTTCAATAGTATATTCCGAAGCCGGCACATACAGTAGCGTGAGAATCGGCTTTAAAGCTTCGTAGTTTACGTTGGAAGCCATCACAAACATCACAGAAGCCTTCACAAACAGGAACACAGTCGAAAACGAGTAGTACACATAGTGTTCCGTACTGTTATAGGTCCTGTAAGAAAATAATTATAAGATTTTCCCAGTAAGGACAGGGGCTGTCATGCAATACATTACATTATCTTAGTAAAAACTTTAACTGCCTGCTGAGTTTATATAATCGTCTATAAATCTAGAAATCGAATTATACTTAGGTAATGAATACTTATTTCGTATACTTAAACTTAATTAATTACTCACAAAACAATTTTCTCATGACTACAATCTCCTAAGCCCGGATAAATTCGGCTGAAATAAAAAAAAAAAATTGTAAAACTAGTATGCTAAATAAAAGAGATAAAATAATAAAAGCTTAGTAAATCAAACTCGATCAAGAATGAAGACAAAGACCAGTTAGGGTCAACATTGCAACGTGACTAGGCGATGCGATACATTCAAGTGTCACTCAAAACTGAACTTTATTTACTACACAATAAAATTAATATTTTTACAGAGAATGGTTTACTCAAACATGCATCCTTACACCCCATCATCAAAGAACAAAGGCAGAGACTCTACCACAAATGCACTAAACGATACATACATAATACAATAACACAATAACACATCCACATATAAATAAAAATAAAATCGGCCAAGTGCGAGTCAAACTCGCGCACGAAGGGTTCCGTACCGTTATAGAGCGAAAATAGGCAAAAAATTGTGTTTTTTGTATGGGAGCCCCTTTTAAATATTTATTTTATTTTAATTTTATTATTAATTATTAAAGTACAAATATAATTAAGGATTTTGTGAAAGTTTCAAGTGTCTAGCTGTTGTCATTATTGATTACGAGCAAACAAGGCCAAAAAAATCAGGTTTCTTGTATGAGAGCCCCCCTTAAATATTAAGTTTATTTTGTTTTTAGTATTTGCTGTTATAGCGGCAACAGAAATACATAAACTCTCTGTTTCTGCTTAAACTCTCTAGCTATTACCGTTCTTGCGTTACAGCCTGGAGACAGACGGACAGACGGACAGACATCGAAGTCTCAGTAATAGGGTCCCGTTTTTACCCTTTGGGTACAGAACCCTAATTACTATGTTAAAGCACAAATCAATAGGCGTGATTGTTTTTCCGTAAAGTGTACCACAAAAGTGCTCAGGTTGTGGGATATACTAGGGCTCGCTTCGCTCGCCCTGATTAGGACACACTTCACAAGATAGAATATCTGGAGACAGATGAAGCAGAGGTTGGTGAAGACAGACAGCAGGATGAGCAGACATAGCTTGTTGTCTGTCGCCGAGACCAGCTCGATGAGATGCGAGTAGTGCTGCCGTATCACCTCCCAGCGAGTGTTCTGGAAATGAAATTGAAATGGATGGAAAAGTAACTGGGCGAAAAAGTTGTTCCACGAAATGTACACCATGTCTTTAAGTTGGTAGTTAACATATACAGGGTGTAATAAAACTATTTTCTATCAATATTAAATAATCATGTTTTGTTACTATGATATACGAATTGCTTTATACATCGTAAGCCGGTGCTGGCGGGGAGCCGCTCTCAGTGTCTGTCATCAAATATGTTGACGCGCATAAAGTAATAAAACTAAGTGATAATACTTTAGGGTGTGTACGTGTTCCTTGTAGAGAGTTCACTGTGAAAGTAGTAGCGCTGAAATACCATTTTTTGTGATTTGTATGGACAAGCGCCTGAGCGTCACGAGTTTCCCTATGCAAAAGTGAAAAAAATGGTCTTTCAGCACTGCTACTTTCACAGTGAACTCTCTACAAGGAACACTTACACACCCTTAAGTATTATCACTTAGTTTTATTACTTTATACGCATTATCACTTAGTTTTGCTACAGCCTGTATAAAGGATGTAATAATGTCCCTTATGTCCCTTATATCAAGTTCACGTGCGTTGTGTTTTCTTCTTATAAGAGTGGTTCTTACTTCATTGCCATAACGTTGTAGTCAAAGGTGAAATCTTAGTAGCCTGTAAAATCACTAACATCATAATTGATCGTTACCATTAGTCTTGTAACACCCTACAATCTACATAGAGGCAGAAGATAATATAAATTCAGTTTCTATCGAAAAGTTATGTTCAGTAGGATTTTTACTATACCTTATCATTTCGTTCTGCGATCATCTTGTTGAGATCTCGGAAGTATGACACCAGGTACATGCTGATGCATATGGTGATCACGTCGATAATACTCCACAGAAACGTCGCTTGGATCTGAGCAACCTAAACGTCACAAATTATCTTAGACCTCAACCTCGAAATCAGCGGGCAGCGGGGCGGGAGCAGTAGCGGCGGCGCGGCAAGCCATCTAGTACGCTGTGCTCCGCTCGCCGCGCCGATGCCTTCGAGGCCAGTTCTATATAAATTTATACATTGGAATGCGCCGCTTCCGCGCCGCCGTCGCCACCGCCCCGCTGCCTGCTGATTTCAAGGCTGAAGCCTTAGCGGCAAAATATGTGGCTTATTCAAACGGATTTAAGAGCCACGTTTACCACAACGATTATGTTCATAATTTTTGGAATATGGTTATTAATTATTATTAAACAACGAATCTGTGACGGTTAAAAACCAAAAATGGGTCGACGGGCGTACCGTCAATGATGCTCAAACACGTACCTCATAAACAAATGCCTTCCAATGCGTGTACGGTGTGTACAGAAACCAAAATTCCACGCTCTTCTCAAAATACATCTTGGTGAAGTCAAGATCTATGACGTAGTGATCCATGCAGTTCATCACAAGCTTAATTTTGAATAAAACTGAAAGTATGTGTTCGACTGAAACAATTAGAAACTAAATTTAAACTTCATCCCATTTTACAGATTAGACCCCCGACCTAGTATAATTCGAGAATTATGTTTAACGCATTCTCGCGTATGAGCACAAGTTCGTTCAGGACGGTCCAATTTTCCTAGGACGGATAAAATTATTAAACCTGCGTCAAGACACGTGACCTGATTAAAAGTTCGTAAAGCGGAGGCAGAGTACGCCGGCCAGGCGTAAGATAGATAGTCATTTCTCCCTCTCTACCTAATGTTCAAGTTTACACTACTTTCTGGCCTGGAAAACCGTTATTTTGTTAGTTTTAAAGATAAATAGTTTAATCTATACGAATATTATAATTCTGAAGAGTTTGTTTGTTTGTTTGAACGCGCTAATCTCAGGAACTACAGGTCCGATTTGAAAAATTATTTTAGTGTTAGATAGCCCATTTATCGAGAAGGGCTATAAGCCATATTTTATCACGCTTAGACTAATAGGAGCGAAGAAATAGAGGAAAATGTGGAAAAAACGGGGAAAATTATATGAAATTGCTTATTACCTTAAGAACTACTGGAGCAATTTTTATGTTTTTTGGCACACATGACGAATAGACTACGTGAAGGGACATAGACTATTTTTTGCGAAAATATGTACGGTTTCCTTGAAATTCCTAAATTACGCGGGCGAAGCCGCGCGGAACATCTAGTAGGCTTATAAAGAGCTCACCTAAAGCCAGCACCATGATTACAGTTGTGGCCAATCTGCAGTACCTGTCCCAATGTTTGGTGGAGCGTATGCTGGCCACGTGGGCTTCTATTGCATAGGCTCTTTGTACCAGCCTTGGCCATTTCCTTGCTAGCTTTATTAGGAATATCATTGAGACGAGCGCATTGGAGTGGAAGAGAAGGCTTGCTGAAAATCCATATACATACTCATATACTTTTAAATGCCAAAGTGTGTCTGACAGTCTGTTACCTCTTCACGCCCAAACCGCTGAACCGATTTTGCTGTAATTTGGTAGGGAAATACTTTGAGTCCTGGGAAAGGACATATAATACTTTTTATCCCGGAAATATATACGGTTCTCGCGCGATAAATGAATTTTGGCGCAACAGAGTTCCCATCAACTCCCAAGCGGCACCCGGGTGCCGCATAGCAATTGAAAAGCTATTGTGTCTGCGATTCCCACGATCGAGGTATTAATATGAGATATAATAATATTATGATTCATTCAAAACAAACTCTTGACATTCGTTAGAGCGCGTTCAGACGCGTTTATTGAGCGCGGTTTCAGTTCGCGTGTCAACGCTACAGTAGAAAACGCGCAAAAAACGCGTAACTCTGAACGCGCCGTTAATCGTTAAAAATTTCATTTACCTACCCACAGTCTGGTAGCTGAGTAATGATTTTGATGAAATTTTGTATGCTTATCTGTAGGTTCGAGAATCGGCAAACATGTATTTTGCATACCCAAAATATGGAAAAACAACATTCGCCGGGTTAGCTTATAATATAACCATTGTAATGACTGATGACAAATACTTTTGTACCATAAAGTGATTTTGATATGAAGTTAAATTGTATTCCCAATTATACTTAATTTTATTACATTGTTGGGCTTTCAAAGCTATTGGCAACAATGTGACGACCTCTGTGGCTCAGTTGGTGGGCTATTGGTAGCTCAAGCCGGGGGTCGCGGGTTCGAATCCCGCCGACGGAACAAAAAAGTTTTCAAAGTTCCTGGGTCATGGATGTGTATTAAATATGTGTATCATATAATAAAAAATCTTAAATATGTGTATAGTATAAAAGTATTAAATATATTTCCGTTGTCTGGTACCCGTAACACAAGTCCTTCAGGTACTTACCACGGGGTCAGACTGACGTGGTGTGAAGCGTCCATAGATAAAAAAAAAAAAAAAAAAAAAAAATGTGTCTGGGGGAATGAAACAAAACTTTGACTTCATAAATGATATTAATCAATTTAGATATGTGAAGCTAGACCACATCTTGAAAGTCCACCGAGTATTGTACCTAAGTTCAGTGATCTATCCATTTGTTGAAAAGAAACAACATTATATAAATTTTAATACAGTGTGTAACAAACTAAGGGATAATACTTTGGGATGTGTATGTGTCCCTTATATAGAGTTCACTGTGAAAATAGCAGCGCTGAAAGAGCAAATCTTCTTCTGCGATTGGTATCGGCATGCGCCCCTGCGTCAGAAATTTTTCCATACGTTAATAAAAGTTACTTTCACAGTGAACTCAACGCAGGGGACTCATACACAGTACACACCCTAAAGTATTGTCACTTAGTTTTATTACACCTTTACACTCACGTGTCATCACGATTAAATCCCGGCTTTCGAAGTTTTATTATTATTTATTAAGTAGCTTTTTTAATAGCGTTGTTGATTGGTGAAGTTTACGCAAATCGAAATCGCTTTTGAATATATTGTTAGCGTCAAAAATTAACGTAAGAACAATAACTATCCTATGTCCTTTCCCGTTTCTGGAAGTAGGGATCATCCATAAAGTACGTCACGCGATTTTCATGATTTATAGACCCCCCTCCCTAGTGTGACGTCACAAATTTGCAATTTTACACATCTAAAAATTAAAACCGTTCGATATTTAATTTCTTAAATTTCAAATGTGATGTCACAAAACTTAGAGGAGTGGGGGCCCTAAGTTTTTGTCACACCATGTCATAATTTGTCGACCCCCTCCTTTAGGAGTGACATAGTTTATGGATGAACTCGTATCTCCATAACAAATTACATTTTAAGTGTAAAGAGATATAATATACACTTTTCCGTTTATAATATTAGTAAAGATTGAACAACACTTACTTGTGGTCGACAAGCTAACTTTGGTGTTGAAGAACTCACGAGCGATACCCACAAACAATAGCAGTTGTAGTACTAATGTTGTTATATGATACACCAAGTACGGTGATTTCGTTTTGTACCTTAAAGTAGTTAATTAACCTGACAAATATAAGGTCTCAATTCTCTCTTAGCGATATGGAAGATGTTACAAGCCGCTAAATTTTAACCACTGACAAGAACTTTATGCCAATGAAGTAAAGTCTCTTACAACTACCTCAAAAGTAATCTGAAATTAGTTTACAACAAAATCCGATGTAGTACAGCATTGCAGCAAGCTATCATAGCTTTTCAAAGTTTAAATTAATAGATATATCAGAGTAATCAGAACTAACGAGTAGGCCGACTCAGAGGAGATCTCGAAATTTATACGTTTGATGACGTAGTATGTCAAATCGGCCGGCGCGCGCCGTACTAAAGCATTACAAATGTAAGCCATATAAGCTACGGTCTACCGGAGAGGTCACCTGTGCAGTTACGCCTGCGCAGGTGTTACTTGATTTTCAATTTTGCTCCGGTCGCCTGCGCAGGCTCAAAAAACTGCACAAGTCTACTCCCACACACATTCCGGTCTACCTGCACAGGTATACCTGCAAACTGCACAGAAGGGCCTCTCCGGTAGACTGTAGCTGAATATGGCAGTCATAAGCATTGTGAAACATGTTGAAAGTGACACTTATGCCCAACTCGCGTATATTCGCCCGTTTGTTTGTAGTCGAGGTACTCCTTAGTTCTATCTACTCTGGATATATTGTCATTGGGTTGAATCAGATCGCAATGCGAGGCGTAGATGCATTTCTAAATTTATATGGATTTGACAGAGACGCAAGACGTCTCACGCAATTGAAATCTGTCAAATCCATACAAATTTATACCGCACCGCGCCTCGCCTCGCCTCGTCGCGTTGCGGTCTAAATTGACCCTTACTCAACACAATGATATGAATATCATGCGATTTAATGTATTCTCAATTCTCATGTGTATATACCTAGCCTGCGTTCAATCTGTCCGGATTCAATCGGCCCCCCATAATGATGGCCTTAGTGCCAAAATTTGTAATTTTGCAATGAATTTTTATTATATTCCGATAATGATTCTCAGCGTCACGTAGCGACTTAATGTAAAGTAACACAACAAGATCAAACATGGAAAAAGTACCTCAACGCACAAGCCCTGTCACTTGCGTGCAGTCCCTCTATAGGGAAGACTCCAGCCCAGCGACCCAACAGCAGCGGCAGGCGAAGGAAGCCGTGCATCTCGCATTTCCCGCCCTTAGAGGTGAAGTTGATCATGGTTGGAATTAGAACGCTGAAAAGTGTAAAGTGAAAGTAAAGACAGAGTAGATGCCAAGTATAAGTAAATAAGGCACAATACGTTATATTTACAATAGAATAGAATAATATAATATAATAGAATATTATATATTTTTATAATTTATAATTTATGTCTTATACCGGACCTGTCTATAGATAATACAAAAGAACGAACGTTTTCCTTACCTTTTATTTGAGTTGTAATAAACAAATTATATAACCTAGTCGCGTACCTTGTTGTTTACTAAAATCAACGATGAAAATCATAGAACGTAGTGCTGGCAGGGTTGGTACCAGTTGGTTTTGGTAAGTTCTTCTCTTAAAAGTGAATACCGCCAAAATATTATGTTGAATGATGTCTTCAGTTTTTAGTTAAAATTAGAAATACGTGTGCTTTGAAGGTATTTGTTATAGAATATTAAAAAATAACTTAAACAATTCCATGTATATTTTGATGAATTTTTTAGTCTTGGAATAAAATGAATGGTCATGATACTGGTTTGGTTGAAGAAGACTAAAAATTATGGCAACGCACGGGCGGTTGATCATTTAACTTTATCTATAAAACTATTTTATTAATATGAAGTGATAACCCTATTAAATAGTTAAGTAATGTAAATATTATGGTATTTACCTTCGATGAAGTCAATAGATATTGATAAAGACATCAAATGTAACAGCCCGGCCCGGTGTTTGTCCACATGCCATCGAAATACCGTACTAGGGTGATTAAAAAAATATATCATGCGCCAAGGAGTACTCGGCTCGGTCAATACAATAACTGTATCCACATTTGAGCCCCAATGTAAATTAGTTTTAGTTCTGTAGTATGGTATTTCGATGCCGCATGCATTAAAAAGATCTAAATGTATTATATAACTCAAAGGTGACTGGCTGACTGATATAGTGATCTATCAACGCACAGCCCAAACCACTGGACGGATCGGGCTGAAATTTGGCATGCAAGTAGATGTTATGACGTAGGCATCCGCTAAGAAAGGATTTTGATCAATTCTATCCCCAAGGGGATAAAATAGGGGATGAAAATTTGTATGAAACTTTGTCAATTTTAAACAGATCGGGGCTGAAACCTGATACCATATTAAGTTATTACTAATAATACTTCTTAACGCGAGCGAAGCCGCGGGCAAAAGCAAGTTATGTATAAAATTTTGAATAATAACTGACCAACTTTACAATCTGGTAAATAATAAGACTATAAATTTCTTCTCGTTATTTAAAGTTTTAAGAAGTTAGTATTATTTCTATTTGGTTTTTTTTTCTTCTTCTATTTGCGCCCTGAATCGTCGTACTGGATGAGCACAAGAACATAGGTGAAAACAGCCGCAGCCATCTGAAAAAAAATCTTTAAGCTTCGGCCAAACCTACGCGTCAGTGACGCGGGACGCGGGACGCGATGCGGGAGCGTCTGCAACGCGAAAGTGGACGTGCACACCTGCGCGACTACGGTGCGAACCGTGAACTTCATATTTTGTTAATGAACAGTCACTGAAGACACGCGACTTTATCTGGTGTAAATGCTAAATTGTGGTGCTAAGCTTGCTTTTGATTTGGAAGGTGCAGAGGAATAAAACACGTCCACAATGTTCAAGTCGACTTAATTTAATATCATGACACAATCTATCAAAACGTAAACAAATCAAAAAATTATAAACTAAAGAGTTGTATAAAATAATATAAAAATATTTTAAAAAAGAAGTCTAGTTATGTACACTTCAAAACACACGTCTGACCACTTGACGCGCACGTCCCGCTTTGCCGACGCGAACATCCCGCGTTGCGGTCGCGCAGGTGTGCACAGCGCCAAGGGCAATGCGACGCGTAGATGCATTTATAAATTTGTATGGATTTGACAGATTTGCAAGACGTCTCACGCAATTGAAATCTGTCAATTCAGTACAATTTTAGAAATGCATCTACGCGTCGCGTTGCAGTCTGAATTGACCCTAAGATTACATGGGCAGCGTCCGCCGCGCGGTAGACGCTCGCCCTTCGCAGTCGCTTTGGTCGCGTAGGTTTGTTCGAAGCCTTAATCTTTTTCTAATAAAGTCTATAACGACCTGGTCATCGAACTCGTAGAATTTGGCTATTGACCAATCGCTACTCGTCTCTCTATTCGATCACAAGCTATCTTATTTCCACATTTTTTTTATAATCAGTCCGCACAGTAATAATTAATTAAAAAACAAATTTACAAACCTGTAACACGAGTGTCCTACTCAATGAGTAGAATCCCACACCACTCAACGCAACATAATCTTGAGTCAACTGCTTCTGTAGTCTTTGAATCTGAAATCAGTAATAGGTATTACATGTACCTGTTACGGAATAATTCGTTTAACATCAAAATTGCCTTCTTTTCTGAGTAAAAATATCTTTAGCAACGTTGTTGTAAAGAAAATAAAACTAAACTCTTCTCTCTCTTCCTACCGTGCGGCAAAAACTATATATTATATATATATTATAATATTGCTTTAACTGATTTGTTGTCACTTTTGCTGGCACTCGTAGAGTGCAATTGCTGGTATCAATACTAATATTATAAATGAGAAAGTGTGTCTGTGTGTCTTTCTGTCTGTTACCTCTTCATGACCAAACAGCTGATTAATTTTGCTGGGTATGGAAACACTTTGAGTCCCGGGAAAGGACATAGGATACTTTTTATTCCGAAAAAAATTACGATTCCCGTTCGATAAACGAATTTTGGCACAACGGAGTTACGGGCATCATTTAGTTATTTTACTGAATCTAAAATCCCAGCTTCATACCTCAACATTATAAAACTGTGGTGTACACTGGTATAGGTGAGACAGGGCCAGGGTCGATGACCTGTTGACATTAGCAGCCGCCAGCACAGAGCAACCCGTGCGGAAACAGAGCCAGAAGAACGATATAAAATAATACGCTTGCTGAAGAAACGACTCTGATAAGCCACGCCTGAAATGAGAAATATGGTTAAACTATTTCATAAAAATGTAGCGTACAAATGTTTAGTTAGTGTCATGACAAAACGTCGGAAGATGAATGAAGAGTTTTCTATCGGCGCGGTGAAAACGTACGCCTGCTTTGCTGTTTCGTTTACTCTGCTACCAGCACTCAAAGTAGGTACAACCAATTGTTTTTTTTCTTTTTGTAATTTTAGACCATATTATATTTTTAGATGTCAAATGCTAAACTTCGAAACCTACGACAGTAATACACATGACAGCGGTGGACGCGATAGGCTATTACTAACATGTAGAATGGCCTACAACATACTATAAGTATACTGTGGCCTAGAATTTTTATAAAAAATTTGCATCATAGGTAAGTTCCAGCTTACGTGAATCCCAAGAAAAGCTGTAGGCAGATGAAGTACAGGTTGAAGAAGTTGGAGGCGAGGATTAATGGCCCGAGCTCAGCGTCCACTCGCCGCACCAGTTTCGCCTGGTTCACGAATTCCTCTCTGATTCTCCTCCATGTCAGCACTTTGATGTTCTCGATGTTCTTTAAAAAAAAAAAACAAGGTGGACCAGAAAAAAGTGATAATACTTTAGGGTGTGAGTTTTTTTTTTGTATGGAAGATAAATGGCGTTGGTTTGGGCATTTCTCATAGAAACATAGAAGGAAAAAGTAACCTTTTCAGCGCTGGCACTTCACAGACCCTAAAGTATTATCAGTTAGTTTTTGTACACTCCTTATATTACGGTGTAAGTTTTTTTTTTTTGTAATAATGTTTGAGTTATTTTTCAGCTTAAAATAGTAATTACCTAGGTTCCTACACAAAAATTTACTACAAAATAATATTTTAACACTAAAAAATATATAAATAAATAGTTAATTTACTACAAGATTATTTAATACAAAAAAATATTTTTTAAAGTTTAAATATTTTGTACTAAATTTACTTTTTTTTTTAATGTTTTACTATATTTTTTAGTGTTTCAATATTTAGTAGTAAATTTACTACAAAATATTTGAACACAAAAAAAATATTTTTTGTGTTTAAATATTTTGTAATAAATTTTTTGTGCAGGAACCTTGGTAATTACTATTTTAAGCTGAAAAATAACTCAAAAATGTTAAATATGTATGGTATTACGTATGTATGAAAATTTCGATGGCACCCGGCCCCTTAATACTTTCATCTAGATTTTAGGTTAAGTCCATAAAAATATAATAATAGTTTCAATTTTAACTCGTCGATCGTGGGAAAACGAGACACAATAGATATTGTGTCTCGGACGCCGGTGACCGTATGGGGCTAGGTGAATTACAATAATTTTAGCCAGGCTAATATAACGTTTTCACGAAAAAATCTCTCAGATCAATCTTCTTTACCTTATACCAATATTCCTCCATGTAGACCATCCCTGACACGATGGCGACACACTGGTTCAGTCTCTTGTACCTGGACGACAGGCCCATGCTCATCAACACTATTATCAGATCCTGGACGTTCCAGATCAGAGTTGCCAGGTTACTCATGAAGAGTAATGGTAATGCCATCCAATCTCTGTACTCGTCTAAAACAAATGGAAGAATATTTACACAGAAGAACATTTCGTTTAATACGTTACAAAAGTCACTTTTATTCAAATTACAAATTCTAGCTGCATGAGTAGCGACTAGCGAATAGCGATAGATGTGATAAATATGTATTACTTTAAAATGGTGGTATAGTTCTTGGAAAGTAGTAGGCTAACTTTAAGATATAAAATCCAAAGTAATGTAGTAAACTATACACATAACGAATAAGATTTAAGACAATTCAAAATTGGTGTTGCACGATACTATTTTTTAGGGTTCCGTACCCAAATAGTAAAAAGGGGACCTTATTACTAAGACTCCGTTGTCTGTCCGTCTGTCTGTCTCCAGGCTGTATCTTAAGAAACACTATAGCTAGATTTCTAAAATTTTCACAGATTATGTATATGTTGCCGATATAACAACAAACACGAAAAGCAATATAAAATTAATATTAAAGGGGGGCTTCCATACAACAAACGTGATTTTTTTGGCCTTTTTTGCTAGATATCAATAATGGCAACAGGATAGGCACTTGAAATTTTCACAAAATACTTAATTGTATGTGTACTTGAATAATTATTATTAAAATTAAAATAAAATAATTATTTAAGGACTTATTTTTTATGCGAAATAATTATTTTTAAATAATTATTTCCCATTCAAAATACACAAATTTTTGACAATTTTCTCTATAATAGTACGGAACCCTTCATGGGCGAGTCCGACTCGCACTTGGCCGATTATTTTTTAATTTCATTCAAGTATAATATTGTCTGTAGTAACAACATGATGTTACTTTTACAACATGATATTAAGGGAGCGACTAACCCAAAATTGTCGATTTTTATACTTGAAAATAAGCCCCGAATTGTTTCATTTTCTAAACATAGACACTACATTATATTTCCAAGAATTTTATCTGAGCGAAAACACGATATCTTAAAATTTTCTCGATAGAAAAAAATCACAAACATGCATCTAATTTTCACGAATTTTTCATATATAGCCAAAACTGTGCATTAAACTAAGTTAATATTTTAACACATTGCATAAAATTCTATCATTGAGACAATGGCCTGGCGGATTTTTAAAATTTTGTATATTTATCGAGTTATTAAGAAAAAACTAACTTGGCAATGATTCCGCGTCGTCCTTTTTCACCTGGCATATGAAAGACGGGTGTGAGTGTGAAGAGAGAAGGACGATGTTTGATTTTTGGGTTAGTCATCCTCTTAAGTGCAATAAACTTACGTTCCAATAGCAAAAATCCATGAGAGTGAAGAATATAGATCCTCAGACACTGCTCCAACGTACAATTCGGGTGCGAGGATGCAATGATGCTCAATATATGCTCAACTGCAATGTTAAAATAAAAGACAGAAATTAGTAATTACGTTTCCAATATATTACCAATTATCTGCCGCACTCAGAGACAAATAATATTAATTATTATTTAATGGTAATTAAATGAAGAATTTCACAGTTAATGTATAGGCAGATTTACATTTAGTCAGTAACTGACGTTAGTCCACTGCCGTGTTAGTGCTGATCTGGCACTGCTATAGTGTAAATTGATTTAAATAAATAAACTTTTATTTGGCACAAAAGGATATTATTATAAACTATTCTACAAATACAATGTGAAGTACAAAACACAATAAAAAATAGCAATGAGACAGGAGTTACTAATAACAAAAAATTGTATTTTAAAAAGATAAAACCGACTTCAAAATTATACGCAATTAAGACTTAAAATTCCCTATCTCAAAAACTACTGAAACGATTTTGATGAAACTTGCAGTATTCCCTAAGTTTACCAATACCTAGTACAACAAAAAAGAATGACTTAAATCGGATTTACAGTTTCGAAGATATGCGAACACAAACATAAAACGTACATACATACACTTTTGAAATTCGGCACATTTGTTCGGACGCTGATATAGACTAACATATACGAAAACTGGGCAGTTCTGGAAATATTACATACATACGGGTCGAATTGATAACCTCCTTTTTTTGAAGTCGGTTAAAAAACACAGAACCCAGACAACATAAAACGTTCTTATAAAATATTTAAATCGAATGGTATGTAGTGTAATGCCTTAACGTCAGTCGATTTCAAGTCAGCACAGTACACTGACAACAGCCACTGGACCACTGACCTATGATACCCACTTTTTTGTGCCTATTTGAAGCGGAATCAGCGCCCCTAGTAAGAAGGAAGAGAACTAAATTTGACGACTTGAAACTTGCAAATGGCCGCTTAATCGTTATTGGTTGTCATCACTAGTATTAGTTCCAAATACTCCCACTACTGCTATCAGCGCCAATATGGCGACTTTCAAACGTCATTTTTACGTCAAATTTAGTTTCTATCCCTCACATTGGGGGAGCTGATTCCGCTTCAAATAGGCACAAAAAATAGCTGTCATTTCAAAGGGTATCATTAGTCCAGCGTACTTGTATAATGGAGGTCAGTGCACTGGACTCATTGTAAATCTGCCTTTACGAAGAAAATTTCTTAAGTTATAAGCCAATTTATAAAAATAAATCTCTATGTATAAAAATGTTTTTTTTATTTTGTTAGTCACGATAAAAATCGAGAACGGCTGAACCGATTTGGCTATGTTTGGTCTTGAAATATTCGTGGAATTCCAGGGAAAGTTTATATTGGGAAGAAAGTGATACAGAGTTCACCGGGTCATCTAGTAATTAATGCAAATGGTTGATAATAAAATAAATGCTATATTATAAAGACTAAAGATGTCACGAATATTCGGCAACTATTCGGTATTCGGCCTATTCGGCTTATTTTTTTGCTATTCGGTATTCGGCCGAATAATACGTACTATTCGGCCGAATACCGAATACCAAAATATCATGTAAAAACACGTTATATTACTCAAAATTATGTATTTATTTCCAAATTACAACACTTTAGTATTTAAAATTGATCAGTGGTAAGTTGTGATGGATAAAAACAAGCTTTTCAGCATTTTTTGGTAAATGGTAGCAAATGATTATGCTTTTCATCGTAAATGTTACCAGCCTCAGAAAATAACCTCTCACTATACACACTACTTCCAGGAGAAGAAATATAAACTTTGGCAAATTTCGAAAGGTTTCGGTATTATTTTTCGTTTGTCGCCTGCCGCGCCAACGCAACGAGGAAAACAAGTTACGACTTGTCTTAATCCAGCTACCGCGCCCACGAAAAGTATGTATTTCGTGCCGAATATTCGGCGCTTCGGCCGACAGCGTTGCCGAATATTCGGTATTCGGTATTCGGCCAATTCACTATTCGTGGCATCCCTAATAAAGACTAAGGGCCTGTTTCACCACTTTCTGACAAAGTGCCAAATAGGCTATTCACAACTTTTTTGACAGATTCTCCATACTTCATCTGTCAAGTTAAGTGGTGGATAACCTATTTGGCACTTATCAGGAAGTGGTGAAACAGGCCCTAAGTTATATTTACTTACGTATCGAACAAATCAAAAATGTTCCAGTAACGATGTACATTTTTTTAGAAATACTGAAGTCCGTCGGTAAATATTTGACGTTTAATCCTCCTTCTATCGAAGACCAATATTTAGCCATATCTCTCCAAGATGCAGCCAGTCTCCAGCAGAGCAGCAGACCTATCATACTGCCAGTGTAAAACATTGTCCCTGCCAACCGAGCTGTAACGCTTCCTAAGGATTGAACATAGTTTATTTCGCAATAATCTAATACAGTGTTACCCAAACTTGTCGGGACCGCGACCCATCTACAAGAAATCTAGTTTAAAGTTCGCGGCCCACCTTGTATCATGAAGACAAAAAAGCAGCGGTATTTTGCTGGCGCATGCCGCAGCATTTACCCGTTAATTCTTATTGTAGTTCACCACCTTAATATCACCATCGTCAGCCTTACTTACTTACAATTACGTTTGCGTTCGAAGGAGTAAAATGACAATCGAACGAGTACGATAATCGTCCTATAGTTTCAGGGCCCACCCAAAATCTGCCCGCGACCCACCAGTGGGTCGCGACCCACACTTTGGGAAATACTGATCTAATATATTATAAAATTCTCGTGTCACAGTGTTTGTGCGCGAACTTCTCCAAAACGGCTCAACCGATTTTAATGAAATTTTGTATGTACATTCGTTAGACCTGAGAATAGGTTTTTATCTACATACTTACATTTTTATATTGATAGTAGAAATAATTTATATGGCAAAACAACTTTTGTCAGACCAGCTAGTATACACTATAATAATATCTCAATGTGTCATAATATTAACTATTCTTAGGGGAAGTTCCTATTGCAATTTTTAATGAGCGATTTAATAAAATAATAGGCAGCCCTACAACTCTGGCTGCAAGTCTGTCAATTCAATGTGAATTTTCTTGTGTAATAATTTCAGTGTTTAATGACTCATTTAAAATGTATCGCATTGCATCGGCTCGTCACATTGCATTGTTATGTAACCTTTAAGGATGTTACACAGTGCGAGCAGCTAAAGTGACAGTAGGCAGCAGCTACTGTGGCTATTTACTCGCGCAAGAGTAGCTCGACTCGCCTCCCTGGGTCACACCATTGACCATGCACGTTGCTGACGTCACAGTAGACAGGTACTGTGCCAGGGAAGGCGAATGACGAATAAAAACATGTTATGTTGCAGTAACTCGCACGCGAGTAACTGACCCACTCGCACACGAAAGTAAGTCGTATGATGCGGTTACACGGTGTAAGTAGTTGCACTTCAGTAACTGACTAGGCCAGCTCGCATGTCAGCTTGCACCGTGTAACCCAGGTATTACGCTCATTGAAAAAAGGGTAACTTGTTGCTTACAATGTAGAAATAACTAACAAATTTTCTGTAAGGAAATACTTAAGAATTCTTACGTGTTCCTGCCAGAGTGATAGCCCAGCCAGCTAGCGCTTTTATAACTTTCCATACCGCTTCGATCTCTATTACCAAATACATAAGGACCAAAATACCACCCCACATCTTCCAGATGATCTTCTCTCCGCCCGCAATACCGAGCCAGCGAAGGTAATGATAGATCTTTGTCATTGTGGTTATGAATTCCTAAAATATCATGTTTTGTTATCAACTTTTCAACCGACTGCCAAAAAGAAGGAGGTTATATATTCGACTGTGGATTTTTTTTTGTATGTTCAACAATTACTCCGCCGTTTGTGAACCAATTTCAAAAATTTTTGTTTTGTTGTATTAGGTTTTACTCCAATTTGGTACCATGTTCACAAAAGAGGTGACCTGATGATGGGATCCATGAGTAATCGAGGGAACTCCTCGAAATTCAAATGGAAACATAATATTATGGTGATTTTGATTTTACATGAAGTATTCCAGGCATATGTTACCAAAAAGTAAGATTTTGCACCAAGGTATGCTATGGTTCCGAAGATACTAAGAGAACACCGGATTCCTTATAGATACAAGTTTGGGGGTTTGGGCGCTGTTTTAAGAACTGAAAGCATATACTACTATACAAATTACATTCATCATCATCATCATCACTACCACGTCAGGGTCACCAATGTCACATGGTAGTACAGTAGGGCCTCGATAGTCCGAACCCCAGCTAATCCGAATACCTCTATAATCCGAATCACAGAATACATATTCCGAATGACGTCCCTTCCCCCACACAAATCACATTCACTCCCGCAGCGCCGCATTCTAGTGCCGAGGACGTCTTAATTACTACACGTATTGTTTTTGACCGCCCCGCGCGCTATTCCGCCATTTTGTTATAGGTACATAATATTATCTTTGTACTGTATATTTTGTGCATTTTATCATGGCTTCAACATCCAAAAAATGCCTTTAAAAATGTTTACATAGGTACTATAATCCGAACGCTGCGTACATCCGAACAGGGTATACTGGGTGTTAGGGTCAAACACCGTTATCCTTAAAACCATCAAATTAGCCCGTCAAAATGAACAACTTTTTCTATGAGAACAATGCTGGGAACTCAAAAAAATCCGTCGTCATACCCATACAAATTGCCGATCCGGGCAATTCTTACTCTAATTAATATGTAATGAATATACTAAGAGAAAGGATCCTTAGATCATAATTAGAGAAAGTAAAATAGGAGTAAATACTATTAATAGAGAAAGGATCATACTGGACCGATTTTTATGTAATGAAGTACTAAATATGTAAAATAGATAGCATAAAATATAATGATCACTTACGTCATTGAATTCTTTTTTATTACCACATTTTTCTTTGCTTTTGCTAAGTATTACTTTAGAACTATCATTTTCCTTCATTTTGGCCACATTTATTTCTCTTCAAACGTAGCACTAGCTTGAAAATATATTAGCTTTGCTTTATGTTGTTAATGTTTAACACATTCGTTTCTAATGTAATTATTATACGTAAAAGGGCAAATGAGTTTTACGATTTTAGAGTTCCGTAAAGTATACAAAGTATACAAAGTATACAAAGTATACAAAGTATACAAAGTATACAAAGTATACAAAGTATACAAAGTATACAAAGTATACAAAGTATACAAAGTATACGAATCGGAAACTAACTGCAGCGCTCAGAGACGAATGTTAATTACTCATCTGTTTTACAATAAATAGTTTTACAGCTGATAATATTTTATGGGGCTTATATCAAAATCCTCATTAAATTATTGTCAATTAAATGAAGATTCTTCTTTGAGTGCAGTAGTTAGAGCGATAAAAATAGTTACTTTAAAGTGAATTGCTACATTTAAAAAACTATTCCTAACTATTTTGTTTTCTTCCATAATCTAATATAATTAAAATAATATTTAATGTCCAGTTCCCCTTCATAAATAAAAATGGCATATTGCGATTTAATTATTTCATTCCAATAAGTACTTTTTAAAATAACGATTACTTTGAAATGAGTATATTATTACTCGGAGTGTTGTTTTAATAGTATGTATTGATATATTATTGTTTTGAACGACACGCAAACTTTCGTTTAACTTTCATCAATTCTGTTGTTTTACAAATAGTTCAATTTAAAATACCATGTTTTTAAAGTATTTGATTGTTTTATAATTACACTACTAAACCTTAGTTTTACTTGTAAGGTTTAAAATGATTTTAGCATAATATTATAGGTATTGTTATTAATTCTAATGGGTAGACCTTTGGTTCGCACTCGTAGAGGGTGCAGGTTCGATCCCGGGTGGAGGCGTGTACCAATGAGGCATTTTCTGATCTCAAGTACATAATACGGACACTCATACGGTGAAGGAAAACATCGTGAGGAAACCCGCACATGGTTGGTCCCAGACGTAATGACTAGTTCTTTCCTCTGGACTAGGCCGACTATGTTGCGAGAATGCCGTATGTGCTTGGGCAACCATACGGTCATTTAAAAATCTTGTCCCAGACATTACAGTATTTGAGGAGTGGTTACAGCTCTCTGAAAATACTGTATAAATCATCCACAACGGATGCAAAGGCCTAGTTTTTTTTTGTTATTAATTGAAAATCCCTCTTTACTACTAACTAGCTAAAAGCCGAGCTTTGTGAGGGCTCGCGTCGTTTTTCTGCGTGGTAATAATCTTTAAGGCAGTTTTTTTAATTTTTTAATAGTAACCAAACCTTGACTGACCACACGTCAAAATCGTTCTAGCCATTCACCACTGACTAAGGGAAATAGGAATTAATTTCTACAATATTTAAGAATGAAAAAGACGTAGCTGCGTAATAAGTATTTATTGTGCAATGTGCCTAGTGTTAGTTGCCAGTTGGTGGCGCAAACGTCGGTTTCTCAGCGTGTATCGTGGACGAATTGAACTGCAACATCACCAGCTCGTACGTCACTATAGTTCCTGCCACCTGTACAAATATTATTATTATAACTAGACGTTCCGCGCGGCTTCGCCCGCGTAAATTAGATATTTCACAGACAGATTAGTCTACAAAAAATAGCTTATGATCCTTCACGTGGTCTACTTCTTATCTGTGCCAAATAACAGAAAAATTGCCCCAGTAGTTCGTGAGATAAGCCCTTTCTAATAATTTCCCCCGTTTTTTCCACATTTTCCTCTATTTCTTCGCTCCTATTAGTCTTAGCGTGATAAAATATGGCCTATAGTCTTTCTCAATAAATGGGCTATCTAACACTGGAAGAAATTTTCAAATCGGATCAGTAGTTCCTGAGATCAGCGCGTTCAAATAAGCCCTTTCAAATAATTTCTCCCCGTTTTTTCCACATTTTCCTCTATTTCTTCGCTCTTATTAGTCTGAGCTTGATAAAATATAGCCTATAGCCTTCCTCGATAAATGGGCTATCTAACACTGCAAGAATTTTTCAAATCGGACCAGTAGTTCCTGAGATTAGCGCGTTCAAACAAACAAACAAACAAACAAACAAACTAACTAACAAACTCTTCCGCTTTATAATATTAGTATAGATTAGTATAGATAATAATTAAGTGCGTCAAATGCATTATCCATACTATAAATGTAAAAGTTTTACGGTCTGTTTCTCGCTTAGTACATAAAACCAACCTTTAATAGTAGGCCTCGCGTCACACTGAAGAACTTAAGTCCAGTCAGAGCTATCTTCTCGCCGTTAACTTGGTCTAAGAACCTTTGAACCTGAAATTTAACGTCTTATAATTAAAATACGAATTGCGAAGCTTGCAATACAATGACGTTATTTTTATTTGCATACAAAATAATTAAAACTTTTACTTAAATTTTTAGTAACTATCGCCCCTGCCTAATTTAATAATAATAATAATAATAATAATAAGGTTTATTTGCCACTACAAACATGGTACATATTTACATAATATTATTATATAAAAGCAATTCTAAATAGCAGTTGCAAATTGGCCTACGCTCGGCATATGCTGGTACACCCGAAGGCATATTCAGCGCCGGTCTTCCGCGAGAGCCATAAGTGACGACATGCATATCATAAATCATTATAAACTAATCATAAACAGGCAACAACTTAAATAACAATAAAATAATTAACTGTAGACAAAAAAAAAAAACTTGGCGCGACAGCCTACGACTGATGCTGTCGCACACGCGACAGCCTACGACTGATGCTGTCGCACACGCGACAAACATCTGTCGCACGCCACCGCCACAAGTGATTATATTGGCAACACACAATAAGACAAATTGTCTATGATTTTCATTTGTCACTTGTCAAAATCAAGTCAAAACAAAAAAATAATAAAAAATAAATAAATAATGTTTTTGTTGTATACAAAAATGAATAAATTATCAACTAAATAAAACAAGATACAAACTAGAGAAAACCAAAAAGTACCCAACACCATTAACATTAACCAATAACCAAAAACAAAAACAAAAGTTCCTTATAAACGTAAAATGTAATTATACTTTAATAAGGATGCCAGCCGGTTTTTAATTCATAAAACTAATATTTTATCGGATTTTATTACAATTGTGAAAACAGATAACTTAACTTAAACAACACAATGACTAGATCACGGAGATATCATGAGAGAGGTTTTCTTGAGACAACTGTTGATCCAAAAGAACCCGCCGCAGTTTGTTCTTAAATGATTTAAGACATTTGGCGTTTCTAATGGGAGGCGGGATGTTATTCCAGCATTTAGACGCTGAATACCGAAAACTGCCTCTAAAAGAGGTTGTTCGGTGTTTTTCAATTGCCAACTGTGCTGAACATATCCGTGACCCACAAGACCTAAGACTAGCTGTTCTTGATAATTTATTAAAAAGATACTTGGGTTCTTCATACTTCAGCACCCCGAAAAGTAAACATGCAAGATGAAGCCTGCGTCGGTGTTTCATTTTTAATATTGAGTGCTTATTAAGATATGGGGTTACATGACTTCTGGGGGGTATACTGAAGCAGAATCGAGCACAAGCATTTTGAACTCTTTGAATAAGTCTTTTGGTACCCGAAACTAGACGAGGGCCATAAACTATATCGGTGTAGTTCAACTTTGAGAGGACTAGAGACTCAACCAGACTGATACGCAACTCTTCTGACAGATATGGTCTTATTCTGTATAGTATTTTTAGTTTATAGAATGAACTACTGACTAGGTTAGTAACATGCTCATGAAAACGCAAATGACAATCAAGAAGCAGACCAAGATTACGTGCCGCATATGTACGCTCAATACTGAGCGCATAACATCAGTTGAAGGATTTATAAGACTGAGTTGTCGGTTAGTGCCACAGATGATGTATTTAGATTTTGCTGGATTGAGACACAAACTATTTTTCTGGGCCCATGTGGCTATACTATTAAGGTCTTCATTAAGTTGCTTGATTGCAATGTCTACTTCATTTGGCTTGCAGAACAAATAAATTTGGGTGTCGTCTGCATAAAAATGGAATTTGCAATACCTAATATACCTACCAACATCAGCTGTATATAGAATGAACAGTATGGGGCCTAAAATAGAACCTTGGGGCACACCATCTTCAACAAACTTAAAGTCCGAAAATGCAGAGGAGCCACTGCTATCAGATAGTTTAACACATTGGCGACGACCAGAAAGGTAACTATTAAACCATTTTATGGTAGCGATATCAAACCCGTAATAGCTTAGTTTTGCAAGCAAAATATTAATATTTAATGTCTCGAAAGCCCGGGAGAAATCTAGTAAGACAAGCTGGGTGCAGTAACCATTGTCTTGCGCACTAAGGATATTATCAGTTACATCAAGCAATGCTGCTACCGTACTGCGTCTAAAACCTGACTGCATCTCTGGTAACATGTTATTTTTTTCCAGGTAGCCAGTAACCTGCTCACATACGCCTCTCTCTAAGATTTTCGAAAGGCATGGCAGAATGCTTATTGGCCTTACATCCTTTAACTCAACAGGGTTGGAAGTTTTTGGAAGAGGCCTTACTACTGCCTGCTTCCAATTCGCAGGATAAGTTCCTGTTTTTATAGAC
This sequence comes from Cyaniris semiargus, assembly GCA_905187585.1. NCBI lineage: Eukaryota > Metazoa > Arthropoda > Insecta > Lepidoptera > Lycaenidae > Cyaniris > Cyaniris semiargus. Next base: position 3,950,863 of record LR994554.1, on the reverse strand, counting down.
ATGTTAACAATGCAATGTATTGCATCTAAAGTGTTTGGCAGGGATAAAAATAACATGTCTAAGCTAATACCATCACTGCCTATTGCTTTAGATTTTAATGTTTTTATAATACGAATCAGAGTACTTGTGGACACAGTCTCAAGGTGGAATTTTGCATCACTGAATTTGTGAAATTAATAATATGTTATATATGAGAGATGAGTTACAGGAACGGTGGGTATTTTTAGGAAGTGTTGATTTATAGTGTTAGGATCATTAAAATGTGGGGGTACGTCATATTCAGTTTTAGGTGTTATTATATTTTTTATGTTTTTCCATAGTTTCTTAGGTTGGTTTATTTTACTATTTATGTTCTGTTTAAAATATGTAACTTTTTCGTAGTGTAATGCCTTATTTACCAAAGTTTTTAAGCTTCTATAATATTCTTTTTTACTGTCAGACTTTGATCTGCGATATTCTGCGAGTGCCCTGTCACGATGCCTCATCATTAATTTAATGGTATCTGTGATCCAGGGATGGGAACATGTTTGTATATGAGTAGTTTTAACGGGTGCATGTAGATTAAAAAGTGTTAAAATATATGAATTAAAATACTCAACCATCAAATCAACATCACTCAAACTAAGAATATTGTGCCAGTTTATAGCCTGTAGGTCAATATTAAAGTTTTCAATGTCTATATGTTTAATTGGTCTATATGTAATAGTATGTGGTTTGTTCCTTTCTTTTTTTAGGTTAAACTCACACCCAATCAAGCAATGCCCATACATTGAACCTATGTGTTCTGTAAATATAGTTTTTGCTGTTAGGTTTGAGCTGATAGTGTCTATCAGAGTTTGTGCAGACTCAGTATAATGTGTTGGCGTTGTAATCAATTGAAGTAAACCAAAACAACTCAGAAAAGCTTTTAATTTCTTAGTTTTCACTGTATTAGGACAAAGAAGATTAATATTAAAGTCACCAGTTAAAATTAAATAGTCATGAGTGGGAATTGCACTGATTACTTCTGTAAGAGCATCCAAAAATATGTCAACATCCAACCAAGGTGGTCGGTAAGCAGTTCCGACTATCAGTTTTTTTTCCATTTATAGCCAACTTAAGCCACATATGCTCAACACTTGAATCCTTTGGATCAGTGGGAGTTGACAAGGTATGTGTAGACAGGCCATTACGGATATAAAATCCGACCCCTCCACCACGTGATCGGACCTCTCGTCGACGTGGCTTATGGACAAGACGGTAACCAGACAAGTGAGGGGCTCGGCCATCTTCACCTTGTTTTAGCCATGTCTCATTAATAGCCAGTATATCCAAGTCTAGATAACCTTTGAGATAATGTTGTCATGATTTGTACCTAGCGAGCCAGCATTGTACAACCCAACTTTAAAACTTTTAGAAATCATTATTTGAAAATGTTAAGACTAGGAAACCCTGTATGCAAATTATCTGAGAGAAACAATGTATTCCTTTATAAGTGTTGCTCTTAATGAAACAAAAATTAAGGTGCTTATATATTGTGAGATAAAGTACACAACATGACAGTGAATTTGATAATATAATATTGTTGCAAATTACTACCCTCTGTTGATTTAGGATTTTAATTAGGTTCATTCGTATAATATTGATGTAAAATATAATGTAGATATAATATTCTGATAGTTTGTAATGTTTCAGTGACTTACGCTTATGTACTATTAGTAATTTAGTATAATTATTGTAAACCGAGTAAGTGATAAGTGATACGTCTGGCAACCATCGTACAATACAAAAATACAACCTAAAGCTAAAATTAAAAACATAATAACAAATCAAGTTAAATGAATAGAACGTAGTATATAACAAAAATTACTGACAAAATAGAATAATTTGTGTATTCTGTTACATGATACATCTGCCTACGTTATACGCTGAATCAACTTCGATGCAATTTGGCATTGAGATACATTGAGTGATGGACGATAGTTTTAACCCCGAAAAATTTAGGATTTCCGCCCAGTTAACGGTATCTTTTATAACAAACAAAGGTTTATTGAAAGAGAATTACCTCTACGCAGTACACTGGAGAAGGGACATCATACAGAACTATGGCTGGCACCATCGAAGCACTGTGTACGTAGGACACTATCAGCGACATTGCTATAGAGCGGGCTAGTAGATACAGCAGTGAGAAAACGAAGTATACAGCAGATTCGTAACCACCCAGCAATACAGTTGACCTAAAAAGTATATTAGATACTCATAAAATATTGGGGACCTGCCAGACAGACTGCGCCTAGTGCAGGACCCAAAACACACACCGGTTTCGGTGACGGTGGCCAGTTTCATTGAAACCGGGCCAGTTACGCAGGAGTAATTTTATAGTGCCCAAGTGTGTGCGCAGTACACAAGAGCACTCTCTATTCCTTTACTCTCATAACCCAGTGGGACGGAAGACCGACACGACTGGCGAGAGATCAGGCGCAGGACCGACTTTTTACATGCCCATCCGACGCATGGATCATCTTACTTGTCAGACAATCAGGTGATCAGCCTGCATTGTCCTAACCAAACTTGGAAATAACATGTTTCCAACGCGGGAATCGAACCCACGACCTCCGAGTCAAGAGCGACGCTCTAGACCACTGGACCACGGAGGCGTTGTCCAGTGGTCTAGAGACACCTAAAAAGTATATCAGAGATACTCAGAAAATATTGGGGACCTGCCAGGCAGGCTGCGCCTAGCGCAGGACCCAAAACACAGTATATATTGTTACTTAAGTTATGAAATAAAATTAATTATTATAAGTTGTTTACATTTTCAGAAAAAGAGATTGTAAAATATTAAAAAAAATAAAATTAAAGTTTTGGTAACAGTGACGTATTGAGTTGCAGAGGACTAAAAGCAGTAAAGATTTTTATTAGAATGTGCCGACTAGTCGATAAAGCCGACTATCCGGCCACTTTTGTAGTTGGCGACTAGTCGGCGAATAGTCGGTAAAAAGCGCCGACTATCCGGCTTTTTATTATTTTTATTTTATTGATATTACATTTAAGAAAAACCTTGATTATTTTTAAATTAACTAGATTCGGTCGCCGCACTCAATGCCCGTGATAAAAGCTATGCTTTAATAGCTTAATTATTATTATTTAAATGAAATACTCGGATTTCGTATTACAAATTTGGTAATTATGTTACACATGACGTACAGTAAGAAATTTATCCTGCAAACTATCAACTGTATCATGAGTTCATGACGTTAACATAACCAAAGTCCAAAACACGATCCGACACGTTCGCAGGCGGCGTATGCGACTTACCCGCGAATCAGCAGTAAACGAAGCGTTACGGAAACATCCGACACCATGATCGGCTTGGCCGACTAGTCGGCTTTTTAGCAACCGAGTCGGCTAGTCGGCCAAAGTCATGATCGGAACATCTCTAATTTTTATAGATGGTGTAGTATACATATTACACCATGTGTAGAATGTAGAGGTGAATGGAAGAGTTACCGTTTGACATGGCTGATCGATTCCCCATAACATGTAGGAGTATCTGTGATTCCACCACTGAAAATAGAAGAATACTGTTAAGGGATTGAACTAAGTGAACATGTGAAAAAAGTATCACGTTAAAATAACAATTAATCGGTAATTTTGTTTTGAAAAACTATTAAATACTTACTCTAAAGTATTGAAGAGCTGCAAGCAGATGAAGAAGAGGTTGTTAGCGAAACTGACAAATATAATGCCGCTGATGACGTCATCGACTTCTCTAACTAGCTGGACTACTCTTCCGAAGTCCTCGCGAGCTGTGCGCCAAAATGATTCGGGAAGAAACTGCAATGCACAAAACATCATACTGAAACGAATAGGTACTCCTAAAAGATGATTTTACAGAATTTAGCAATGAAACAATCAGATAGCAAATAAAAAGCAGATAGCGAACCTACGTTATTTAGTCTATTTGCTGATCTTGACGGAACCCTGCCAAACAACGCGAACGTAGGTCCACCTCATCACTACATAATATAAAACAAAGTTGCTTTTTCTGTCCTCATGTCCCTATGTTCCCTTTACTCTTTAAAACTACGCAACGGATTTTGATGCGGTTTTCTTTTATAGATAGAGTGATTAAAAAGGAAGGTTTATAAGTATAATAACATTAATTAAATAGTGGAGAAATACTGTTATTTTTGAGGTTTCTAATCTGATGTCGTAAATAATTACATTTTTTCCGCTTACATTGCAACCGCAGGCTGAATCCTACGGGATTTATCAAAATAATGTACTAACTATTGTTGTACACAATGAAACTTCGCGATGGTATATGTCTATCTCTTATGGATATCCCACAATAACATTTTTTTGTCATTTACTTTTTACTACAAATAATGGCTAATTTTCGAAGCGATGTTAATCAATACGGCATTAAATCTTATTCAATTAAATACTTTAAATACATTGTTGATTTAATATTATAGATATATATGGCCCTTTACAGCATATGATTTATATGAATATTTTAGAAGATATTACAGATATAAAATTGCGGGACGTAGCTCTTAATTTTTTATTAATGCGGGCCACGGGTAGTAATGAATATAAATCAAAACTACTGAATCGATTTTAATAATTCAGTGAGTGACATAGGCTATATATTTTATACCCGTGCGAAGCCGGAGCGGGTCGCTAGTATATTTATATAATATATTTTTTGATAGTACATGTAGATTTAAGTCATAATCTTTGGACATAGATGTTTAATATTTAATATCTATGGACGCGTCACACCACGTCAGTCTGGCCCCGTGGTAAGTACCTGAAGGACTTGTGTTACGGGTACCAGATAACGGAAATATATTTATTACTTTTATACTATACATATATTTAAGATTTTTATTATATGATATACATATTTAATACACATCCATGACCCAGGAACTTTGAAAACTTTTTGTTTCGTCGGCGGAATTCGAACCCGCGACCCCCGGCTTGAACTACCAACAACCCATCAACTGAACCACAGAGGTCGTCAGATGTAGATCTATGTCCACAAGATAATGACTTTCACTAACAAAAACAAAAAATATATTATAAATTCCACTTTCAGGTGGTAATTTCAAGCACATTAGCTATGTCCACACTGTACCTTTTTTGTTCGTCAAGGGCATGCATCATAGCGCAGTCAACAGCGCACGTGAGGCATGCCCGCGACGCATGCGCTCTGACCGTATCCAAAACTTTCGCTTTGTTCTTTTTTTCTCAAAAATGACAATGTTGGCGTTGCGTTCGTAGAAGCATTCAATTATTGAAAGCGCCAAACAAGAGTTGAATACAAAGAAGATGACGAAAATTGAAGACGAAAGCGCATAGTGTGGACATAGCTATTTAACAATTAACAAAATATTATACTTTTCCTTTGGCAGCCAGTAGTTTCCTGTTAACACTTTCTAATCTGGAAGTGAGGTAGTAGCTCATGCAAATAACAAACAGATCCGAGAAATTCCAAACAAACGTTGATTGTAAGTGAAGGACCTTAAAAAGATAACAATATTTTGAACGTTGAAATAACTTTAATAATCAGTTTGACTAAAAAGAAAGGGTGTCTATAATGTAATATAAAGGAATATGATATTTTATTACCTCTATTACACCTCCAAGAACAGGGGAATAGGGAATGAAATTGAAGATCCAAGGGTAAATGTACTTTACGAATCTTTCGTATCCAATGTCTGGACTACACGTCAGAATATCAGCGAGAGACGATTGAAGAGATAGAATGTGTTCTACTGCAAATTAAATTATTTACGGCTTATAAACGTTTCTGTGAAGTAAAACTTTTTTAAAGACTAATTCTAAAACTATTGGTCAGGGAGCCCTAGAACAATTTTTTTTTTTTTGATTACTAACAAGTAAATTTTTTGTGAGTAGCTTAATTTTGATAAGACAAACAACTTTTTTATTTGCGAAAAATCTTTAAAGTGGTAGCTAACAGAGATAGAAAGAATTTCATACTTTGATTTGATGGTCTTAAAATATGGATTGTTCTATTTGTAGGACAATGTTACTCTTAAATTATATAACTATTAACCTACCAAGTTTTGTTGATTACAGAACCCTAAAACGAAACCTTAACCAGTTGATTTTTTGTATATTGGTAGGATAATAGTTATATAATTTAAGAGTAACATTGTCCTACAAATAGAACAATCCATATTTTAGGACCATCAAATCAAAGTATGAAATCCTTTCTATCTCTGTTAGCTACCACTTTCAAGATTTTTCGCAGATAAAAAAGTTGTTTGTCTTATCAAAATGAAGCTACTCACAAAAAATTAGCTTGTTAGTGATCAAAAAAAAAAAAAATTGTTCTAGGGCTCCCTGACTATATAAAAATAATTGGTATAATTTTAAGAGCAGAACCAAATAATGTAATAGGAGAAAATCTTAATAATTTCTGTGGCCTGACTTTAACCATAAAATAAATCATGATCAACAGAATTCACTATTTTAGAGATAATCGAAGTAATAAATTTCTACTTACATATCGATAAGCCAAGAATAATGGCACATGTAACGTTACACTTGTATGTGAGTCTTCTATCATAATCATCATCATGATCTTCTGTTCTGCTAATATGATACACAAGTGTTGGCCATCGTCTGGCTATTCTCAAGAACAGTACCATGGTTATAAAGGTTGTGGCGTAAAAAATTACAGGTGCTGTAATATACACACAGTTTGTTATTATGCCCCCTTACTAATAAACGCTGTATATAGTGTTGCCAGGTCCGATTTGTTTTCAGTCGGTACATGAGGTCAAGAAAATCGGGATTTAGGGTTGCAGATCGGGACAAACAAAAAAACAAGGTGTTTTTAAATTAGGGTTTAATTTATTGCATTCTATATTAATAGTGCAATCTCAACTCTCTCACTCTTATCCATCGCATTACGCTCTCTCGTTCATGCAATGCGAAGTGACGTGAAGCTGATGCCATTTTGAATTTGAAATAGTGATGTGATGAGTAAAAAATTAAAAACTACGCACCTACCTACTTAAAAAAAAATATATGATTTTCTTTTTCACTTTTTGATTTATCGGGACATTTGGCGTCCCGATTAGGTATAAATCGGGACGCGTCCCCAGACCCTTGAAAATCGGGACGTCCCGCGCAAATCGGGACACCTGGCAACACTAGCTGTATAAGCTTTGAATAGTTATACAGTGTTTTGTCTTCTTCAATCCAACTAAAATGTCACTTGTGTGACAGGAACAAAACACCGTATAACTATTCAAAGCTTATACAAAGTTTATTAGTAAGGGGGTTAATGTTTTGTTGTTTTCTTCTCTTTGACTTTCTGTATTTTCCTCATTTATTAAGAAAGATTTTAATTAAAAACTTTAATATAAGAATTGTAAGCACTTACTTTTGCCGTTTAGGTTCGTTTTCGTATTGAATACTCTATGTATGCACATTATTGTAATGAACATCTGACCAAGCAACGATATCAATATGTACAAACATTTCCAAGATCTCCAGGTAAATCTGCGATCATTTATTAAGAATAAGGTCCTTGGATTTAATGGTTATCAATGGAGCTAAAGCGTTTTGAAATGATTTAAATTATTTTTGCTCGCATATTTCTTCTAATCACTGCTTTTATTTTTGTGCCGTTTTTAGGGTTCCGTACCCAAAGGGTAAACGCGGGACCCTATTACTGAGACTTCGATGTCTGTCCGTCTGTCTCCAGGCTGTAACTCAAGAACCGCTATAGCTAGACTTCTGAAATTTTCATAGAATGTGTATATCTGTTGCCGCTATAAAAAAAATACTAAAAATAAAATAAAGTTAATATTTAAGGGGGGCTCCCATACAAGGAACGTGATTTTTTTTGGCCTTTTTTTCTCGTAATCAATAATGGTAACAGTTAGGCACTTGAAATTTTCACAAAATCCTTAATTATATATTTTGTACTTTAATAATTAATAATAAAATTAAAATAAAGTAAATATCCCATACAAAAAACACAATTTTTTGTCACCTTTCACTCTATACCGGTACGGAACCCTTCGTGCGCGAGTCCGACTCGCACTTGGCCAATTCTTATATTTTGTTTACTCTTTTTAGGGTTCCGTACCCAAAGGGTAAAAACGGGACCCTATTACTAAGACTTCGATGTCTGTCCGTTTGTCCGTATGTCCGTCTGTCCGTCTGTTTCCAGGCTGTATCTCAAGAACCGCTATAGCTAGACTTCTGAATAATTAATGTGTCTGCTTATAAGTTACATTAGGTGTAGGTTATACTGATACTACTTACGTGACTTTTTTATTGTTCCTACTGAATACTCCATTAACTGGTAGCAGGGAGAAAACCTGCCCAATCATCAACGTCAATCTCATTGATTGTTGGAACAGTCCTACAGACTGGGATTTTGGATCACTAATGCTTACTTTATTTTCTGAAACGTAAACTATAATGACGTTTAACATCTCCATCGTGGGTACCGCAGACAATAGATTTTCAATTGTTATGCGGCAGCCGGCTGCCGCTTGGTGATTGATGGGTCAATTCATGTTTATAATACAGTCTATTCTAGACATTTTACCTGCTAACTCTCAAAGAGTTCATGCAGCTTCATGTTTCAAAAGCACTTAATTTTAAAGCTTCCCTAAAGGGTCAATAATTGATATCAAATAGTTATATGCTAAGTATGACCAAATATGGCTAATCTTAGCCAAAATATGTTTAAAAAATATTTTGCTATTTAAGGTTTTACTTTTAATACTTACTTCTAGTCGGTATTGAGAGGTGTTTTATATATTTCTGTCTCATGTTTCTCTTTCTTATCTTTCTTATTATATCCCTCGAGTTCTTTAGTAGGAACATCAGCTTTAACTTAATCTTTTATTTCTTCTTCTACCTGTTTTAGTATAGAATTTAGATTTGTTATTTTTTTATTGTATTTAGTGATTATTTACACTAAATTTTCATCTTCGACAGTTATATGTTTTAAGGGTATTAAATCATTGAAGACACGTGCGTGTTCTAAATTCTAATACCACTATTTGACCACCGATACTTATCTATGATTTATTGAAATTATATTTGTTTGTCCACTGACACCTTAATAATGGTACTACATTAAATTTGAGGGACCACTTTTAGTAATTAGTAAACTATGTTCATCTATTCAAATTACATTATGTATAATTATGTTACAATTCGTAGATGATCTATGAAATAGGTAATTAAAAAAAAATACTTAAAATGCATAAAAAATAGCTTCATGCTTATGGAGCTTTTTTCCGCAATAATAATTAATGTGGTACCGTAAAGAATAATGATAATATTATTAAATTCATATTGGTAGTATTCTTTTTGTTATAAGTATTTCCCGAATTCGACTCGACTTTTACTTTTAAGAAACTCGTTACGATGTAAAAGCATTGTGTAGGTTCGAAAGTTCTTGGGCTCTTCTTTGAAAGTTGGAATTATTGCTATCTGAAAGTGCAGCGTGGTTTCGCATTTCGTTGTTAAATGTTTTTATCAGTATAGTTTAAGTTAACCACAAATATAAATTACAATACACGTGAATATTTACTATCAGTTTGTTGTTTGTGTGAATAAGTAATTATCTCATTAGTAACACGCGAGCAGAGCCGACAAACAGTTTATTTGTAATTCGGAAATAGTAATTGTGTAAAATATAACATCGAAACATTCTATGTACAGTAAGTATATTATTTATATAATAATTTATTTTATTTTTCCTAGTGTATACAGTGTGTAACAAAAATAAGTGATAATACTTTAGGGTGTGTACGTGTTCCTTGTAGAGAGTTCACTGTGAAAGTAGCAGCGCTGAAAGACGAAAATTTTTTTTCACTTTTGTATGGGCAAGGGCCAGAGCGTCACGAGTTTCCCCATACAAAAGTGAAAAAAAATTTTGATCTTTCAGCGCTGCTACTTTCACAGTGAACTCTCTACAAGGAACACGTATACACCCTAAAGTATTATCACTTATTTTTGTTACACCCTGTATAAGTAAGGTTCACCTATGAACCCAAAAAAATGCCTATGAAAAAATCAATAGGTACCGACTGGGCATTAGGGACATATTTATAATTATTTTTTCTTAATTAGAAACAGGTATTTAACTTGCGGAAAAGCTTAACTAAGATAGCATTTATTTTCTAACTATCCATCGATATTTTATTAAGACACAAAGTACTTACACAAAAATAGGTCTAAAGTGACGAATTTTGTGTAAATTCGACTGAAGTCCAGTGATTTGTTTACTTACAAAACACCAATATTATTTGTTTGAAGAATAAATGTTTCCTTTGCTTATGTAAATATAAAAGCGCCTTCAATATGTTTATCAAGTGACGAAAATCAAAGGATTTTCTTAACTTTGATATGTTTGTTTTTTTTAGCACTAGGCATTGCGTCAGTTACGAAATGCCTAGTGCTAGAAACAAAAATTAGTATTGACCTAACCTAATGTTTGTTTCTAGCACTAGGCATTTCGTATATTTAAAAAATTTTACATGCTATTTTAACGCATGGAATGGCATGGACCTGCAGTTGACCAAACTTGGAAACAATTTTTTTTTCCATCACGGAATTGAAACACTTTCTAGTCAAAAATCGAAGTACAAACCACTTGATTCCAGTGGTCTAGTGACCAGATCACACAAATTTATAGGATACAAATTGCACATCACACGTGCATTTTACCCCTTCTCACTAACCTTATAAATTAGGGCTTACCTTGGAAAGCAAGAATAATTAACGCCTGTCTTATAACAGTCTATTCAAAACTCTTTTATTTTCTTGATCTCTACCTTTTCTGCTTCACGTCAAAATCAATTTTTGTTCCAAGCTATGTAAGTAATTTCTGATTGCAGCTATAACTAAACTCGTGAGAACTCTTCGGTAAATCAAGTATAAAACTGTTCTATTTCGTCGGACACGGTAAGAAATTAATCTTTATAGAAAATTTTATCACTACGTTGGTGGTTAACCTACATCAAAATTAACCAATCTCTGAGGCCGTAAATAATATTATTACAAACCTCTAATATAAATAAGCCTGACCTAAATGATATAACTAGTAAAATTGGAATTATTAAATAAAAGTTGTCCTACTCAGAGTGGTCTCAGTAGGACAGCTTTTATTTCTTCTTACTTAGCTCAGCGAGGCTTCATTATATTCATATTATATATCTAATATTATGACGAGATGTTTTATAATACTGAATTGTGAATTAATCATTGTCACTTGCAGCTGAGTATTTTAAATTATAAAGATTGAATCTATTTAAATCATCAGTTTAAAAGTTTTGAAGAGTAATTAAATTGGTATTGGTGGTTGGGTGTAACTTTTAAGTGCTTCAACTTTGAAACTAACAGTGCCATCTCTTAACAAAAATACATGGACCCCGGAAAATGTAATAGCGCCATCTGTCGGTGGCAACACGAACTTCCAGCACAACACAGTAGCGTGAGGTTCCGGTTGGAGCACAAAACTAAAATTTTCTGTAGTTTCAATATTCTGATAACTTACCTCAACATGTTGCCTCAATTCACACCAGGGCGCAGTGCCTGTACTATTGTGTAACATAATATTTTAAACAAGCAACAAACTAATCTAAGACCAGGCCCAAGTTTATAGACGAGATAAAAAACATAATATACTTTAAAAAATATGTCATAAATATCATTGCAACAATTTATTTAAAAAATATACAAAATAGAATCAGTATATTAATACACAAGAATGTCGTTACGATTTGCTTCTTTGAGATAACTTATCTCATGACGTGCTGGGATAAGTATTTTTTTTTACTCCAACTTAAATATGTCTAGTAGGAATTGTTTGTATTTGTCCGTCTTATACGAGTACACTATCCGCGCGTTAGCATTTTCTTTCTCGAGGAACTCATTGGTAGTGATGCCTCTCTTTTCACCTGAAATGACAATCCGTATCTATATTAAAAGCCTTTAAAATTCGGTTTCGCCAATGTAATAATAAATTTATAACCAAAGCCCCAACCCATAAATATTTAGGAAAAGTTCTAGAGAATATTTTAAACAATCTGGTGCTCATCGATGTTTTCACTTATTCTAGAATAAAAGATGTTTCTTGATTGTCGGACATTTTTTCCCTGATCTTTTGACTTTTTCTGGGGCTAAAAATCTCAACGTATCAAATTTCATAAAATGAAGGAGTGGTTTTAGCGAAAGTCACCGCAATTATAAAATGTACCCTTTACAAAGAAACTATGAGAGATAGTAATAATATCCTTACCACAAGTAACAATACCGTGTCGAGAGAACTTGTACTCGTCCACCAAACTGGGGTTGACAGCCGCAGCCACTGCCGCTGGATCCAGCGCTTGCCAGTTCTCCTGCGACGCCAGTGACACCTGCTCGAACAGGTTCTGGGCCCGCATGATATCTGTCGGAATAGCTCCTAGCACGTCTTTCCTCCACTCCTGTGAATTGTAAACAGCCCATTATTATAGAAATCTTGTAAGAAGGTTTCTTAAACTAGGGAAGCCTTTGGGCACCAAAATCCAATCGTCAATTATTATAATGTTCTGCCTTTGAGATAAAACCGTATATAACTGTAGTAGAGTGACGCGCGTCGCGACACTTCAGATCTCATTCTACAGGGGTGAAATGTCGCGAAGTGCCGCTGCTGCGTCTTGTGAATTGTGATACGTCTCAAAAAATTGCATGCAGCCTTGACGTATTGTGTAGTTTTCAAAAGCTACGCCTATTGCGGTCTCACATAGCGTCATGCTGTCACACTTACACATACCGGCAAAGCATGCGACTTCTCATTGCTTTATTAGTTACTAGACGTTCCGCGCGGCTTCGCCCGCGTAATTTAGATATTTCACAGACAAATCAGTCTACAGAAATAGCCTATGATCCTTCACTTGGTCTACTTCTTATCTGACCCAAATAACAGAAAAATTGCTCTAGTAGTTCGTGAGATAAGCCGTTTCAAATAATTTCCCCCGTTTTTTCCACATTTTCTTCTATTTCTTCGCTTCTATTGGTCTTAGCGTGATAAAATATAGCCTATAGCTTTCCTCGATAAATAGGTTATCTAACACTGAAAGAATTTTTCAAATCGGACCAGTAGTTCCTGAGATTAGCGCGTTCAAACAAACAAACAAACAAACTAACTAACAAACTCTTCCGCTTTATAATATTAAGTATATAGATTTTTCAAATCGGACCAGTAGTTCCCGAGATTAGCGCATTCAAACAAACAAACAAACTAACAAACTCTTCCGCTTTATAATATTACTATAGATTACCTTGTAGGAGTACATTGGTGACGATAGCCACCACGCGATCTGTTTACACCTTAATTGCCTTCTATTTTCATGCTTCAATTGGTTTCCATTTGCCAGTAGGATTATCAGAGAAGTTGATTCCTAGGCAGATGGCGGACCTAAGTAATTTGGTCGCGTTAGGTCAAACTCATCCGACCGATCACAGCTAAAATTGAATTGACTTAAGCCGACCAAGCGACGTAGGTCTGTCAACTGCCTAGGAATCAATTTCCTCGGGTTTAGTGGGTATACTTACCACACTGAAGTTGCAATGCTGCTGCACCTGCGAGAAGGGTAGGAAGGTGACGCGGTCAGGGGTCGCATGCGCCGCTACTGCGTGGTACGCTTCCACGTCCATTTGAGCATTGAATTCCGCTTCCGGCCAGGAATCATCTGGAATTATAAGAAAACCATCATAAGTCCTATCTTATTTTGGAGATCAAACGCTTTCTGTGCAAAATATCCAATATCAATGAGCCTTTCTCACATGTTTGATTTGATATCTGGAATGAAATTTTAGTAATTCACTTTGGCATATCTACGAGGCCTACATTCAGCAGTGAACGGCAATAGGCTAATGATGATGATGACTTTGGCATGCTTCTAGGAATTCACATGATAATCAATGACTCACGTACTATGGATATGCCCAGCGCCAACGTACAAATGGGCTATTCGACTGAGAAAGTCTGGGTCCAGTTTTATCGCCAGCGCCACATTTGTGAGAGCGCCCAAAGTCACCACAGTTAGTTGATCTGCAAAAATATATTTTCATGAGTAAGTACGAAGAAATTCAAGAACAGGAATTAAAAATGTCAACCAACTGTACTGGTATACAATTTTAAAGATTTTTGAAAACAGAACCTTATTAATAATTGTTTTATTTTGAAATGGTTCCATTTCCATAAACCTGAATTTTCGCTAAACCAATTTGGACAACCTTTATGTTCTTTAGATAGATCAATTAAAGCTTCAACGGCATTTTTGGTATCAGCAGGCTTTAGACCGTCGAGGTATTTCCCGGAATCTCCCAGACCGTCCTTGCCGTAGTAGTTACCAGCGTCCGGAGTCCTGACTAGCGATGACTTCGAACCACGGTATATGGGAACCTGTAAAGCGAAATGGGGCTGTTTTGGTACTGGGTTGTCAGATAATGTGAAATCAATGAGACTACACTGTACTCGGTGAAACATGGCGGTAGCGGTCATTAACTACCTGCCAAAAACTTGTCATTTTCTATACAAAGCCGCGATTTACAACATCTGACACTTCATTGTCAATCGCGGTTTTTAATATAGAAAATTACAAGTTTATGGCACGGAGTCAATGACCGCTACCGCCATGTTTCGCCGAGTAAAGTATAATGATTTCTAAGGTTTACCTCTAATTTAATCAACGAATATCATAATATTAAATAATGCCCATTTTCTGAGATTTTTGACAGGAGTTTCGGTGTTTAGCATCCTTGTTGATTGCTTATTTTTAATAAAGTTAGCCAATCAAAAGCGCTACTTGCTAGAGCTTAGATAAACTTTTGTCAAAAAAACTTACAAAACCTAAGTGGGCCAGTATTTACGGTTAAGCTAAAAATAACATTTAAGAGTAGGTTCACACGGCACAATCCTGCACGGTTTTTTTGCAGTATACGTTTTAACATTCATACGCCGATTGTACTGCAACAAATCGTGCAGTACAATCGACGTGTGAATGGTTCTATATTATACATTGTATGCGCCACTATTATACGTATACTGCAAAAAACGTGCAGGAAACGTGCAGGATTGTGCCGTGTGAACCTGGCCTAATTGTTACATTTTTACATGATTTAAAATAATCTAATCTATTAAATAATTTGAACTTACATCTTGCCGCTTGATGATCTTTAGCACTCTCTGATTGTTGATACATACATTATCCTCATTCGTGTTACCATTACCGGTCGTTAGACCAATCAGTTTGGGTCTGTAAATATAAAAGAATATATTTTAATATTCAGTCAATTCAGAGTTATGGATGGATAGGATTTTAATTTTTCAATGAATGTTGCGATCATTAAAGTCGGAGATAAAATTACCATATAGAGAACAATTTCGAAGGTAGTCGCTTCGAGGTTATTTTAATTTTAGTACAACAAGTACAAAATATGGCACATTATTTGTACATGTCGTCACAGATATTATAATGTGATGGTCTTCAAGGTTACTCTCTACTCTACGAATAAAATCTTCGAAGGCAAAGTAAATTAAGGAAGGAAGTAAATTAAGGTTTTTTTAAAGAATATTTTAAAAATTTTAACAATTTAAAGACGGCGTGAGTTACCGTTACAAAAAAGGAAATATTTTCTTTTTGTTAAGTCTATCTTACCCATTGTAATGCTTTTCATACAACAAGGCGAGGAAAATCGCCATGGCATCGTCACCACCCGCATCGTTGTCTATCACCAGCTTTGGTGAAGGGTCCCTGGAAGAAATCAGAAGTACTTAAAAGAATAAGAACATCCATAATTACTAATATTATAAATGCGAAAGTGTGTTTGTCTGTTCGTCTGCTACCTCTTTATGCCTAAACCGCTGAACCGATTTTGCTGAAATTTGGTATGGAGATACGTTGAGTCTCGAAAAAGCACATAGGTAAATTTTTATCCCGGAAATTTTGGCGTAACCGAGTTGCAGGCGTCATCTAGTTGTTTATTATAACTTTATACATTATATGTTAAGGTTAATATATTTCTGGTCATACAAGTTTTACAGTAATTCATTTGGGTTTTTTATATCTACGCTACCGACTACTTAGCATAATGATACCAATAAAGCAGGGTTTCTCAAAGTGGGGTAGGCGAACCCCTAGGGGTTCGCCATTCGACGGCAGGGGGTTCGCGACAAGATTTACGCAATGCTGGCAACATTCATTATTCATTATAAGAAATGTCATTATTAGAAATGTTCGTAGATGAAACTCTTCAAGCTGATTTCAAAAGGATGATTTTCCAAAATTGATTGATGTTCAAAATTTATCCTAACATTGAATCCATTCGCGACAAAAAACAACAAACCCATCACATTAATATTAGAAAAACATATTTCTCTGGGGGGATTGCATTAGTTAGTAAGGGGTTTGCTGTCACCTGGAAATTTAAAAATATTATTTACTACGAGCATTTGATTGTTCCGCCCTTGCAGCATATTTCCAAACATAATGTTACGTGCTAGGGTTCGAGGGATTTGGAGAAAAAGACCTGCTGACTCTTATAAAGACTTTACTAGCACTGACACTAGCTCACACAAATCACCAAGTCCAAACACTAAGCACTAGATAGTCCTAGGTCGTAGCCGAGTCGTAGATTCACTGGTTCACTCACTATTGATCACTTGTTTTCACTTCGAAGTCGCCTCGAAGATCGCTCAGATGAAACTGAATTGCCGGGCCGTCTACCTGCGGCTATTTATATGGCGAGACGAATTCTAGAAAGATCCTTCCCCCGATTCATGTAAACAAGTAAACAAGTGTGGGAACTTTCTAGCAAACACGCGTAAGTAAACATACACCTAACGCCATCTAGTATTAAGTAGGGGATTTATGTTTTCTGTGTTTCCCTGATCAGTTTCGCCGGTTTGACGCTAGATGGCACTACGTGTCCGTATCACTACTCCCCTCTTAGAGATGCTCGTCCCGAGCATCGTTGTTACTGCCATGGTAACGCGTCACGCTGTCCCCAAGACTCCTGCTCTGTGGTTCCGTCACAGCAACGCAAGTAGTACATTTGAGGCACCAATCCTGCACATCATCTCGCCAATGCAACCAGAAGAATCGTTCTCGTACTTTTCTTAGCGTCCTCTTGACACCTAGATGACTCCCTGATACGCCCTCATGTACCTCGCGGAGAACATCTGGTACTTTCGCCCTTGGGACGATTATCTGAAAGTAGAACTCTCTGCCGTTAGCCTTCTCCCATTTCCGGTAGAGTATTCCGTCCTGAAGTATCAGACTGTCCCATTGCTCCCAGTACGCCTTAGTAACAGCGCCAGTGGGTGCAACCTCACTCCAGATTGGTTTCACGTCACCCCTTTTCTTCCATGTGATGATGTGCCGAAGGTCGTCATCTCTTTCTTGAGCCTTCCTCATAGCATCATTGTCCAATACTCGCCATCTAGTCCTGGATTCTATTCGTTTCCCCTTATTCCGGACAGGGGACGAAACTGCTTGCTTCCTCAGCTCCTCTATTTGCTCCTCGATCCTTTCCATCCTTGCCATCTGGGTCTTCTTCTGCGGGCAGTTGAGCTGGAGGTGGCCCCTCTCCCCGCACTTATAGCACATGGCTTCAAATCTTTTCCTTGCAGGAGCCTTAACTTCTTTGACTTTCTCAGAGACCTTGCGGATTTCATAGGTCTGCCGTATGTCACGCCGAACAGCCTCGACCTCTAAAGCATGCGCCAACGCTTCCTTTAACGAGGTGTGGTGACGTAGCCTCACTGCAGCTCTGACTTCCAGGTCCCTGATTCCGTCGACAAATCCTTGAACAATATTTGTGTCGACCATCTTGGTGTCGGCTCCTGGATATGCCTTCCTGACGAGCTTTTCAATTTCCAACGCCCATTGTTGAAGTCCTTCTTCTGAGCGTTGGACTCTGTCACGCAGTTGGGCACGGAACACGTGCTCCAGGTGTCGCTCCCCGTATCTGGATTCAAGTGCCTCCATCAGGTCTTGGAACCCATTTCCTGTATGTGCTTCCAGGACCGACAAAGCTTGCCCTCTAAGCGCAACAATGAGGGCGGTCAGGCATTGTTCCTCCGTCCATCCGTTGGCGGTAGCAACAGCCTGAAATTGCCGACGATATGCGTTCCATGAAGTAGTGCCGTCGTACGGCGGTACCTTGACTCTTGGCCCTTGCGCCACTCCCGTGGCTCCACTAGATACCGCAACTCCCGTAGTTTCAAGGCGCACTACTCTCTTCTGCAGTTCAGTGAAGCCGGTTTTCAAATTTTCCACAACCAACTCTAACCCGGATACTCGTTCTTTTACTACGTCGACATCTTTTCGAAGCTTAACCACCGCGTCACTGACATCCTTTATAGCCCCAAGCGCTTTTTCTTGGAGGTCCTTTTGTTGCTCTTGAGACTCCTGTAAAGCGCCGAGCTTGCGGTCTTGGGCATCTTGCAAAGCCTGAATTAACTCAATTATGCTTTCCAATTGAAGAGCCATTTGAGGGGCCGTAGAATCCACGGGCGTGGCAGGATGAATGGAGCTAGTCGACGGAGCCCAGTGGGCGGGGCCTGTGGGCGTGGCCTGAGTGGGCGTGGCCGGGTGGGCGGAGCCAGTGGGCGTGGCTTCACCCGAAGTGGGTGGAGCCTGGTGGGCGTGGTCAGTGGGCGGAGCCTGGTGGGCGGGGCCAGAGGGTGGGGCCTGCCCCGCCATGGGTGAAGCTTGGTCCCCAGTGGGTGTGGCCTCCGCAGCCCGTCGCGCCCTTGTCCTGACACTTCCCTTGAAGTCCTTTCTCGGAGTCAATGGCATCTCCAAATCTCACTTCCGACACCAGTTGTTACGTGCTAGGGTTCGAGGGATTTGGAGAAAAAGACCTGCTGACTCTTATAAAGACTTTACTAGCACTGACACTAGCTCACACAAATCACCAAGTCCAAACACTAAGCACTAGATAGTCCTAGGTCGTAGCCGAGTCGTAGATTCACTGGTTCACTCACTATTGATCACTTGTTTTCACTTCGAAGTCGCCTCGAAGATCGCTCAGATGAAACTGAATTGCCGGGCCGTCTACCTGCGGCTATTTATATGGCGAGACGAATTCTAGAAAGATCCTTCCCCCGATTCATGTAAACAAGTAAACAAGTGTGGGAACTTTCTAGCAAACACGCGTAAGTAAACATACACCTAACGCCATCTAGTATTAAGTAGGGGATTTATGTTTTCTGTGTTTCCCTGATCAGTTTCGCCGGTTTGACGCTAGATGGCACTACGTGTCCGTATCAATAATATAGTCTATATTATGTATTAAAATAGAGCCTTAACCTTAATGAAATAATTCATTCAGTATTTCTGCGAAATGAAGTATGTCTGTTCTTGCCTTGATAGATATCTGTACTGACTTGGAAAAACTTAGGCCCGATTTACATTATCTTAGTGTTTAACAAAGTGCTTTAGGTTAGTAATTTAGTTGAAACACGTAAATGATACTCGCTTTAGTTCACCGTGTTCGTCCGTGGCTTAATGGGTAGACCTTTGGTTCGCACTCGTAGAGGGTGCAGGTTCGATCCCGGATGGAGGCGTGTACCAATGAGACATTTTCTGATCTAAAGTACATAATACGGACGCTCGTACGGTGAAGGAAAACATCGTGAGGAAACCCGCACATAGTTGGTCCCAGACGTATTGACTAGTTCTTTCCTCTGGACTAGGCCGACTATGTTGCGAGAATGTCGTATGTGCTTGGGCAACCATACGGACATTTAAATCTTGTCCCAGGCACTACAATATTTGAGGAGTGGTTACTTCGCTCTGAAAATACTGTATAAGTCATCCACAACGGATGCAAAGGCCTAGTTTTTAGTTCACTCGCAGCGCACTAAAGCACTAAAGAACTTGCTTCTCAAGGATGTACTAAAATACTCTCCTAAATACTATGATAATGTAAATCGGGCCTAAGGGTCAATTCAGACCGCCACGCGACGCGTAGATGGATTGAAATCTTTCAAATCCATACAAATTTAGAAATTTTCTAAACTTGTATGGATTTGACAGATTTCAATTGCGTGAAAAGTCTTGCGAATCTGTCAAATCCATATAAATTTAGAAATGCATCTACGCGTCGCGTTGCGGTCTGAATTAACCCTATAGTGTTGCGCATCTGTCAGATGTTTGAACACGTGCGTTATCTTTGTTATCATTCAACAGCTGATCATAATTATAATATCACAAACATTATGTTCAACATCAACAAACAAAATATAGGCTGAAGTCTGAACACGTCATAATATCGCTGGCTTTAAGCCAGAAGGGCGTAATAAAAGACGTTTTTTTTTAAGAAGAAAATATAATAAATGTATTGCACAATATTGGGAGTTTTTATTTATTTATTTTAGGTTACAGTCATTACATTGTAGTACAGTCATTACATTGTAGTACAAACATAATTGGAATTAAAAGTTTTGGAATAGTTAAAATACAAAAGATCATTTCACGTATTAAGGAAGTACTTTCATAGACACATGCAAATTTTCAGATTTAGAAATCTATTTTCTTCTTAAAAAAAAAAAAACTACTTTTTATACGCCCTTGAAACCCGCGATATAATATTAAGACAATATAACATTGAGAATTACCAAACAACGTGATATCAGAAGTTACTTATAATAAATAATCCATATTATAATATTATAAATACGAAAGTGTTTGTCTATTACCTCTTCACACCTAAATCACTAAACCGATTTTGCTTATTTGGTATGGAGATACTTTGAGTCCCGGCAAAGGACATAGGACGCTATTTATCCCGGAAAATGTACGGTTTCTGCGCGATTAATGAATTCGATGAAACGGAGTTACGAACGTCATCTAGTATTATTTAAATATTGGTCTTATTTCAACTAAAATATAAACAGGAACGTCATATCAACAGTATGTAAGCATGACCTTTTGACCTTCTAATTCAGGCCACGAGAATTGTTTAGTACCAAACAATTTCTGACCAATGACCGGTTTTCAAATGCAGTTTCTAGGTATAAAAGTCGTATAAAAATAACAAATATAAAATATGAATAGAGGGCCGTCAAAACGAGAAATGTAATGTTATTAACACATTTTTCCATATATATAATACCTATTTATTAAATTAGTTTTAACGTGCTTCGCTAGATAAGCTTTCTATGGTATATAAGAGTGTACTTGCTTGCATCTACCCTAACCTATATGCCAAGGACTTAAGACTATGATATAATCCAGGTAATATGGCCCTTAACTTAACACACATAACAAACAAAAAATACTTACAAACTCGTTACACTACATAACACGAAAGATAGATTTATCAACAGAAGTGACAGAAACAACATTATACACAAGCGGACTGACCGATACAACAACTCAAACTGGTCCAGACTTAATAAGATTTAAACTAAACATAAGATTTAAACTAAACATAAGATAAAATAAGATAAATGTGAACTAAACTGAACTACTGATAAGTAAGCGTAAGTCATTCTTAATTGTTATTGACGATCATTAATTATTATTTATATAATTACATAATACTTAAGATATTTGATTATTGCTTTATGTATTAATTGCTTTTTGTTATCTATTATAATTAATAGGCTCTTTGTTGTGCTAAGCTATTACTATTAAGTCACTAATTGTACAGTATTTAGTAACAATAATATAATTGATAACTATTATTGTTCGATTTAAAATCTGTCACGTATATCGATTAAAGAATAATCTTTTAGATAACTTTTTTCGTTATTTGCAAATATTTTATCATGATTTTTATTGGGAAGATGAAATAATAATAATTGTAAGGAAACCTATCGTATGCATTTCATAAAAAATGGAAGTATCCATTTAAAATCTCACATAAATATTTGATATACAATACATTTCTAAATAAAATAGTGTCTTTTCAAAGGGTATAAATATAATAATACAAATATTTTATTGTGTACCCGGTGAATAGAGGCGTTAGCGGTCATTGACCCCCTGTCAAAAAACTTGTCATATTGCATCATCTTTTATAATATATAAAATTCTCGTGTCACAATGTTATAACACGGTCAAATGAACTTGACGCATCGCTGGAATACAATAACATGCCCGCTCCATAATGACGTCATCAAACCATGCGTCAAGTTAATGTGACCGTGTTATAGTTACCGTACTCCTCCGAAACGGCTTTACTGATTTTTACCAAATTTTATATGCATATTCAGTAGGTCTGAGAATCGGCTACTGGGTACTTTTTATATTGATAAGTGCATTTGTTGAATAAATAATAGTAAATTATTACAACTCGAGACTGACGGCGACCATTGTTTGTGCAACGGGATAGCGATGGACGTTGCCATCGTACCATACCTATTTAGTCACTTCAATAAAATAATAAAGAACTACATTACAACTACAAATAATTTATATGGCAAAACAACGTTTTCCGGGTCAGCTAGTTTTCTATATAAACCGCGATTGACAATGAAGTGTCAGATGTTCCTAATCTAAGGGCGATATCGTATTTCGCATACTCGATGTGAACTCAGTATGCGGTATATCACTACGAACTCATAAAAAGTTGGAGATTATCATCATCAAGTTACCAACCGGTTTTCCGATGAATCTATAATAATGTCTGTCTGTATAAGAGGTCAATTTTTTTCTTAACTTAAATGAATACAGTGCGAGCATTTTTCATATAGCTCCTGGACTAAAAAGGTCAATGACCGCTATCGCCTCGATTCGCCGGGTACACTTTAGCAAATTTAGTTCATTACTACTTTGATAATAACATTGATAAAGATGCAAACAAAGGACTGTCAAATATAACAGCTGATTACAAAGCTGATTTCGCTGTTTACATTCTATGACAACACCTACATTAAAATAATACGGATTATTCTCTATTTTTCTGAATCTTTGTTATGAATAATTTAATATTTTATAAGTATTTAATAGTTAACAACCACTAATTAACAATCATTTAAAAAAATCCTACGTACCTCATATTGCAGATTTTTTTCAGAAAATAAAGAAGAAATAAATGTAGAGCCGGCTTAAATATGTTTCAGTCCCTTTACACTTTACGTACTTATATTATTAGAAAAACACAAATTGCACGATAATACAACGTGTATCATTATAATAATTTCAATTATCGTACTTTGATTCTAAGTCGATGTTCATTTTGATTTTAGAATCACAAACGACGCGACCGTGTGCGTCAGCAAATACCAGACATCTGCGGTACTGAAAAGGACGCCAATATCTAATCTTGCTGAAAATAGAGTGAGATAGAATGCTGCCCTAACCCGGCTTCGTAATGCTTTGTCTGATTTGTTCCTATCAAATAAGGGACCTACTTTGTGTTGTATTCAGTTATATAGAGATAGATACTCACACAGTTGGCGTTCTGACCGCGTCAGAATTCCTCCTGTGTGACTTACCGCTCGAACGATGAATGCGAACGCAGAACGCCTGAACGCGTGACCGCTCTCTGTCAGACCTGAGAGGTCCCTTAGAATTTAGGTCTTTGTTATGACCTTAGTTCTGTCTTCTCTGTTATGACTGTGTGTGGTTTAAATAACAAACGCAATGGATGGTTACCATCTTAGACTTAACTTTGTTAGTTTTATATAATACTTGA
Source organism: Cyaniris semiargus (assembly GCA_905187585.1). NCBI lineage: Eukaryota > Metazoa > Arthropoda > Insecta > Lepidoptera > Lycaenidae > Cyaniris > Cyaniris semiargus. The sequence continues at coordinate 3,927,169 of LR994554.1, read as the reverse complement.
TGGTGTCCGCAACTCCGTTGCCCCAAAATTCGTTTATCGCGCGGGAACCGTACATTTTTTCGGGATAAAGATATCCTATGGACTTTCCCGGGACTCAAAGTATCTCCATACCAAATTTCAGCAAAATCGGTTCAGTGGTTTCCACAGAAGCGATTCTTTGAAGATGTTTAAGCGTGAAGAGGTAACATAAAGACAGACACATTTTGACATTTATAATAATATTAGTATGGATTTAAAACGGTGTATGTTGGTAAATAAAATTTTACTTATTTCGCATTTGCCTATAACTTATAAATTATAATTGGATAGTAATTATGGACAAGAAAAGATCTCCAGTGATAATATTAATACCTCGATCGTGGGAATCGCAGACACAATAGATTTTCAATTCTTATGCGGCAGCCGGATGCCGCTTGGGGATTGCCATTATGTCTACTAAAATCTTTAACGTCTATCTCTTACTACATAGAAACTTATAACAAAAATAAACAACTAAACAATTTCCACTCAATTTATTTTGTTCGTCTTTCTTCTTTGATTTATTTTACAACTTCCCATTCCATGGCGCTCTCTTGCTGTCCTTCGCGAAGAGCTGCAGCAGCAGGTCCTGGTAAGGTTCCTTCTTCACTTCCGTCACAACCCTCGCTGTTGCGTTAGCGCTTTCGAAGTCGTATCTGGTGACGCCACGTTCGCTATCTATAATAGTAATTACATAATTTAGTCTTTGCAAAATAATTAAAAGCAAATAAGGATGGTTGTGTACGATATTAATAAATCATATTTCCTCGAAAAAAAAACAAGGCGTTTGCATCCGTTGTGGATGATTTATTCAGTACGCCTGCCTGGGACAAGACTTAAATTTTAATGTGGTTGCCCAAACACATACGGCATTTTCGCAACATAGTCGGCCTAGTCCAGAAGTAAGAACAAGTCAATACGTCTGGGACTATCTATGTGCGGGTTTCCTCACAATGTTTTCTTTCACCGTACGAGCGTCCGTATTATGTACTTGAGATCAGAAAATGTCACATTGGTAATTTGGTACACGCCTCCACCCGGGATCGAACCTGCACCCTCTACGAGTAAGAACCAAAGATCTACCTACTAGGCCACGGACGCTCTTCCTCGAAAATAACTAAGTTATTTCTTGCCTTCTTTATTATTCTGAACTAGCAGACCATGTTGTGAGAATGTCGTAACAGTAACTTGGACAATTATCCCCGGCCCAAAATTTTTAGTCCTTACACGCTTGGAGAATTATAAATCAGCCACAACCGAAATTCCTTAGTTTTCCTCAAGGTCACTTACCACAAGTTCCAACAGCAGCTTTTGCGTTTTTCGCCTCCACAACAATGTCATCTTCATCCAACACGATGGCCATTGCTGCTGGGTCCAGTTCACACCAGTAGGTGGAGTTGGCCATGCTAACTCGCTCGAACATGTTCTGCCTGTTCATGATGGATGTTGGAAGAGTTCCGAGTTTGTTGATCCTCCAGTCCTGAAATCATTGATTGGGACGATATTATGTTTGATATTAATGCTTAACTTAATGTGTATTTTTTAATTATTGGAACGAAGTTCCTCATCGCGCGTTGCGAAACGGGGCTAGATGGAAAAAATTGTAACGACACTTTTTTAGTACCTGCGAAGTAGGGGCAGAGGGCGTAGCGATGAAGTCAACTGGCGGGAAATTTAAAATTCTACCATTCCCCTATGGCGGGAAATTTGTTTTTTTTAGCTGGGTGGGGTGGCGGTTTTTTTATAACTTCGTTCCATCCGGGTGTCCCTTGACACCTCTAAAGTTTTTATTTGTTACTTATTTATTTGTTAAGCTATTGCATAGCTTTTATCGCGGGCTTTGAGCGCGGCGACCGAATCAAGAAATTCCCCTAACACCCCCCACTCCGACCGGCACGGCGGTGCGGCGTTGCCGTGCATCGTCTAACGTCGATTTAGTTTGGCAGACTTCGGCACGGTGTTTGTGTGCGTGCGACTAGACTTATGCTAATTATAATTGCATAAGTTGATAAAAAATGCTATGCAATAGCTTTACCGCGGCAGTTTCCGAGTGCCACACGTATTTTTTTTAAACACTGCAAATATTTATAAAGACGGGCTTATAATGCCTTGTGGCATTAATCTCTACCAGCCAACCTTAGGGTGATACTAAGAATAGGCGCGTTCTTTTAAAGTAAAATAAGAGTAATAATGAAATAATAAAGTTACTTGTACCTAAATAAATATATGACTAATGTCATATATTTTTTCAAAAAAGAATTTTTAATTAGATAGCTATAACATGGTAGACAATAGTACTAATCTATTGTTCACAATTTTATGGCTTTCTAATTAAGATTTTTTTTCAACATAGTTCTGCATAAGTTCTATATATATTATGTTACGCTCAAAGACCGACAACGCTCAGTGAGCGGAAAAATAGCTCACAACGCATTGTGGTCACAGTAAAATGTCCACGTGGCTGATAACGCTGATTCGACCACAACGCGTTGTGGCAATCAAGAAAATCCATAACGCGTTCTGAGCATTTATTGTTTTAATCATATCGTCGCTTGGTAAAAATACCGCGTAAGTCAAATTTCAAAAGTTTTCAAGAGAGACAAAAAACTTGGTATTCCATAAGAAATCATTTTAAATTAAATATTTCTAAATATTTCAAATAACATTGAGATGAAATGCTTTAAATGAAAAAGTAATCATTTTAAATTAAATGTCGATTGATTTCTTATGAAATAAAAAGTACCTATATTTTGTCTCTCCTGAAAACTTTTCAAAATTGACTTACGCGGTATTGTTACCTAAGCGACACTATGATTAAAACAATAAATGGTCAGAACGCGTTATGGTTTTTCTTGATTGCCACAACGCGTTGTGGTCGAATCAGCGTTATCAGCCACGACACGAATTTCGCTATTTGGTCTTTTTGTGATTGCCAGAACGCGTCGTGGCCGTTGTCATTAGAGCCACAACGCAAATTTCGCGACGTGGACATTTTACTGTGACCACAACGCGTTTTGAGCTGTTTTTCCGCTAACTGAGCGTTTTCGATCGTTGAGCGTAACATATTATCTATTAATTTAATTTCCACATTAATGCCAATAAGAACTTCTTCCTTTTATGAATTTCCCTCTTTAATTAAAAAAAAAGTATCTTTTCCAGATGTAAGATCAACTGCCGTGGTCTTACATGGGTGATGTTCTGGTATGCGTAGATAGTGGTGAAGGGTATGAGCGTGAGCTTATCAGGTTGACCGTGGCTGGCCACGATGTGGTAAGCCTCAGGGTCCATGGCTATGTTAAATTCTGCTTCATCTGTAAAATTTAAGAGGAAAATTTCATTAGCAATAATTATTTTTATAATCTTCCCTTCCTTTTGGTAGCTTTATATGATAATCTAAGAGTAAAGTTTATATTTTTAAACAACATTCAAAAAGGAGAGAGGCTGTATGTATTTATTTGATTTTTTTTTGTATATTCAACGATTATTCAGCCGTCAGTGGTCTAATTTTCAAAAATTTTTTTTTTGTTGTTTAAGGTATAACTCGAATTTGGTACCATGCTCACAAGTGGTGACCTGATAAAGGGATCCATGAGTAATCGAGGGAACTCCTCAAAATTTATATGGAAACATGTGGTGACTTCGGTTTCGTGAAAAGTATTCTGAGCATATGCTACCAACACGAAGTAAGATTTTGTACCGAGGTATACCATGGTTTGGAAGGTGCCGAAATACTCCTGACTCTTTATAGATACAAGTTTGGGAGTTTCGGCGTTGTTTTAAGAAAGGTAAGCATATGCTACTATGCAAATTACATTCATCATCATCATCATCACTACCATAAACTATTATACCATGCATCGTCCCGACCTATTGTTGGTACTTTTCGACGCTATTATTGATACTTTTCATAGTTAAATTCATTGAAACTACATCTATCTAAAATTAAAATGAATTCAATTTTTTCTTATTTATTTATACTCGAGAATGGCTGAACCAATTTGGCTGATTTTAGTTTCGAAATAATTGTTCGTGGAAGTCTAGGGAAGGTTCATAAATTAGGAGGGAAGTGATACGAAGTTCACCGAGTCATCTAGTACTTACCTACTAAAAATAAAAAACTGAAAAATATTTTATTTCTGAATAAATTTGAAACAAATGTTTTCAGAAAGTCTACAGGGTGCCTACCACAGAAATAAATCAAGATAGAACGGCTAAGCGGGTGGAGTACGCGTGTTTCAATCTTGCACAAGTGTGCAAGATTCGTTGAACTTTCATTCAGTCAGCGCGCACGTCTCGACTTGATTACACCGGAGCGGGTGTGCAATAATGCCTCATTGTGCAGTGTCTAATTGTAAAAACAGAAGTACGAAAGTGAATCGGTCAAAAGGAGGTATTTTTTTCCACGGGTAATTCTAACTAAAAGCAAAGCAAAAATTGATACGAGCGATTCCTTAGCAACGCACGCGCGTCACCGTTCTATCTTGATTTATTTCTGTGGTGCCTACCACCGGTTCGGGAACTAACCCGTCGAGAAGAACCGGCGTAAGAAACTCGCACATGGCCCACTTTTTACCAAAGAATATAATAATTATTATTAATATCTATGACCTGACATTGCTTATGTGAGTCATTCAATATTATACAATTATTATTTACAGCTGTCTAGGTACCTTAAGATGTTCAGCTGATATCTAGTTAAGTTTTCTTTATTATATCTTTTTGGCAACATTTGTATGTAGGGAAAAGTAAACAAGATGACATTTGTAACATTTTCAATATTAAATAACTTGTGCAAAAATTCAGTCATGTGTTTTTGTTTAGTTTTCCTATCCTCCCAACTAAAATTATAAGACAAAAATTGGAAAGTGACTGTCCTATATACATCCTATTTAAATAAATACCTAAATCCTTACCTAACTCATCACTGAATAAAGCAGTCTGTGGGCATTCAGTATGTGCTTTCTGGCTGGAACATATTATATCAGTTATACTACTTAAAACATAATGATTTACTTTGTCTGAGGAGCCGTTGACTCTCAATAAAGAGTAAATCCGTTCCTCATTATAACGAGTCACTTCAAGCAAATCATTAATTGTTGATACATGCCCCTGTGTTTCTTGTTGTATGTAACAAGGCATATTTTCTGTTTAAATTATCTAAGGGGTCATGAATTAGTATCGAAATCTCTGCCTGAAGGTTACATATATAACATACATCGGCCTCATAGTTACATTTTATTTGATCTAAGTCAAGATTGCAGTTTATTAAGCTACTAGACGATCCGCGCGGCTTCGCCCGCGTAAATTAGATATTTCACAGACAAATCAGTCTACAAAAAACAGCCTATGATATTCACGTGGTCTATTTCTTATCTGACCCAAATAACAGAAAAATTGCTCTAGTAGTTCGTGAGATAAGCCCTTTCAAATAATTTCCCCCGTTTTTTCCACATTTTCTTCTATTTCTTCGCTCCTATTAGACTTAGCGTAATAAAATATAGCTTATATCCTTCCTCGATAAATGGGCTATCTAACACTGAAATAATTTTTCAAATAGGACCAGTAGTTCCTGAGATTAGCGCGTTCAAATAAGCCCTTTCAAATAATTTCCCCCCGTTTTTTACACATTTTCCTCTATTTCTTAGCTCCTATTAGTCTTAGCGTGATACAATATAGCCTAAAGCCTTCCTCGACAAATGGAATATCTAACACTGAAAGAATTTTTCAAATCGGACCAGTAGTTCCTGAGATTAGCGCGTTCAAACAAACAAACAAACAAACTCTTCCGCTTTATAATATTAGTAAAGATTATTCAAAAGTTTGTTATCTTTTATAACTTTTGACAAATGATTTAAACACTTTTTATTTTTCTTTGAAAGTTATACACTTTTTAATTTTAATATACTTTTTTTAATTTCCTCTTACTATTCATTTTACATATTGGTAATAATTACCATCACCGGTCATAATCATTAAGCTATCATCACCGGTTAAATCAATTGTACAAATGTTTTGACATGATTTAGTGTTAGAAACTGAGTTGCTTTTGTCACAAATAAGATTATTTGTGACAAAAGTTTGGGTGAAATTTTGAGCTAGAATTTTTCTTTTTTTTTTATGAAATAAGGGGGCAAACGAGCAAACGGGTCACCTGATGGAAAGCAACTTCCGTCGCCCATGGACACTCGCAGCATCAGAATAGCTACAGGTGCGTTGCCGGCCTTTTAAGAGGGAATAGGGTAATAGGGGAGGGGATTGGGCTTGAATTAAAACTTACTTGTTTTAAAACTTACCGTTTATATTACCACCTCCTATATACAGATGTCCAACTTTGTTTATGAATTCAGGGTCCAGTTTGATAGCCAGAGCAATGTTCGTCAGAGCTCCAATAGCAGCAACTATTAACTTTTCTGAAAAAATTTTGAAGTTTACAAATATCAGAAATAAATTTATTTGTTTTATCGAATTACATTTAATACCTGTTTTGTAATGAATTCGAATTGAATTATCTTATTCATATTTTATTCTAACACGATATTATACTTGTTTGAGTTTTTTTAAACTACTAAATAACTGATATATTATGTAATAAAAATCGGCCACGTGTGGGTCCGACTCGCGCACGAAGGGTTCCGTGCCGTTGTAGGGCAAAAAAAGGCCAAAAATTGTGTTTTCTGTATGGGAGCCCCCCTCAAATATTTATTTTACTAACGTTTTATTGTTATTTATCAAAGTACACATATTATAATTAAGGGTTTTGTGAAAATTTCAAGTGCCTACCTGTTGCCGTTATTGATATCGAGCAAAAAAGGCCAAAATATCATTTTTCTGGTATGAAAGCCTCTCTTAAATATTTATTTTATTTTTAGTATTAATTGTTGTTATAGCGGCAACAGAAATACACAATCTGTGAACATTTCAGAAGACGGATAGACGGACAGACAACGGAGTCTCAGTAATAGCGTCCCGTTTTTACCCTTTGGGTACGGAACCCTACAAAGATATAAAATATATAAACTGATGACCAAATTTATCTTTTTAAAATAATAAATAACCACATCGACGCCTCACACATTTTGGAATGTATAAATTTTAAAGTACCTAGACCTGGCTCTCGTTCACAGAATATATTTTCGGTTCCTTTGTATAGATCAGTATACACTAGTAATTGTTTTCTAAAACGTAGCGTTAAGACTTTCAATGATGAATTTAAAGATCTAGACATATTTAATTTAAGCTTGCCTGCTTATAAGTTAAAATTACATACACAACTTCTTAAAAAATAAGTAAAATAAGTATTTATTAAAGCCGCATTTCTTCCCATAAATTATGTAGTAAAAAAATATATGGAACTATTAGTTTTTATGTAAAAATTGTATTAAGTTTAAGATAAGTTAAAAAACTGTTTGTTTCCTTAATAAAATAAAATAAAATAAAATAAAATAAAATAAAATAAAATTTTATTGACGGTGGGTATTCTGTCTGGTTATTTACACCTTCTCACTTAGAGGTTGTCTTTGTTTCTGGTTGTCAGACTGGTTGTCAGAATAAAATGGACAGCTTGTGATTGGCTGGCCGCATACACACGTTTTCCGTATTCGATTTCCAAATTCGTTTTCCGTGTTCGTAAATCCGAATGCATGGAATCAGTAGAAAATACATTAACTGGCGCACACGTTAGCTTTTATCCGAACGGAACGAATTCCGCACGTACGTTTCAAGTGCGAGCCGGCGCGTTTGCGCGCGAAAAAAACGAACGTTTGCGCATGTCTCATATATAAATATAATTCCGAATACAGAAAACGAATTCGGAAATCGAATACGGAAAACATGTGTATGCGACCAGCCTTAAAATACCTTTAATTTAACCCTAAATACCCTATTACTTTTTTTAATTTCACCAAACAACATTTAAGAAACGACTTATATACACACATACCTCTATATCTGGAAGCCATCTGGACCAAACCCAGTGCGGCGTGTACATTTTGTGCCCTTATGGGCCTGTAGGTCTGGAGACCGTTGTCTCCGAGTCCGTCTCTGCCGTAGTAGTAGTCTGTCACTATGCCTTTTACGAGAGGTTTGGTACTGCCTCTATATAGCAAGACCTGGAATAAGGACCATTTGACAACAATTAACACAAAGCGGGCCTGCAGGAAACTTTTTTTTTTTTTATACGTGCGTACGTTTTTTTTTTTTTTTTTTTAGCCATGCTTCGGCACGAATGGGCCGGCTCGACCGGAGAAATACCACGTTCTCACAGAAAACCGGCGTGAAACAGCGCTTGCGCTTGCTTGCCGAGTGAGTGAGTTTACCGGAGGCCCAATCCCCTATCCTATTCCCTTCCCTACCCTCCCCTATTCCCTTCCCTTCCCATCACTACCCTCCCCTATTACCCTATTCCCTCTTAAAAGGCCGGCAACGCACTTGCAGCTCTTCTGATGCTGCGAGTGTCCATCATTCCATCAGGTGACCCGTTTGCTCGTTTGCCCCCTTATTTCATAAAAAAAAAAAAAAAAATAATAATAAAAAAAATGATAACGTCGTGGTCGACCTCGAAAAATATGTTTTGCTCGAAAAATGAGCAAAACATTTTAACATAGTAAAGTTATATATAGTGCCGCAGCCAAGTCTACTACTAAGTACGAAGAAAAGCTTCTATGGTTCCACTCACATCAGACCGTCTAGCTACATCCAGAATAATCTGTGAGTTGATGAAGGCTTGGCTCTCTTCTACGTTGCCGAATGTAGTTGTGAGCGCTGTGAGTTTAGGCCTGGAATAAAAAAAAAGTATCCAAATATCCACAAAAATAATATCATGGAGTAAGGCTGCGTTTCCACCGGAGATGAGTTAAGCTGCGTTGCGAGGAATATGTTTTACAAGAACCAATAGAATCGTTGCGCTGAACGTGGTCAGGCAAATGAAGCGTTTCTATTGGTTCTTAACCCTGGAGTAGTTGCGCCCCTAAAACTAACGTAAGTGGTCGCGTGGACTACATATGTAGTCCACTATAAAAATGGCCAAAAAACGTGTTATTTTAAATCAAATCTTTATTAAATGTTGCTTTTTATTATAATTGAATCTTTTTCTGTTATAAATAATCAACAAACATAAACTAAACTTCTGGTTTTAATAAGAATCGTACATAACAAAAATCAACTTTTTCAAAGGTAACAAGTTTAGTGTCATTATATCACAAAATAGGAACTTAGAAATAGATATTTGGAAATTTTTTCATTATTTTCGAGACACAATAGACACACTATTTTGGAATGGTCCAAATATTGGACTTTTTGGCACTTGTTCATTATCTTCTTGTGCTTTTGTTCCGCTTTCCCTCATTGCTCCTTGTTCCGATTCAGACTGGTAGTCTTGGTGCTCCATATGGTCTTCTTCATCGTTAGAATTGGAAAAGTTCTCGTTACTATCCTCGGCCTCAACTGGGTTTTCCTAAAACAAAAGAAACAAAAAACAATAGTGTACTTTCAGTCATTAAACTCAAATTATTTAGGTAAATTCGTAACGTACTGATGTATTATTAAATTCCGAACGTTTCCACATAAACACACAACGTTTTCCACTCGAAAGAAAGTATAGAACAAAAGTGAAACAAAAAAGATGTTAGAAAAATATACTCACGTATTAGGTCGCGTGGACTACATACGTAGTCCACGAGCCTTAGCGGACAGCTTACAACACAACTGAAGCGACCGGCCTTTGCGCTGGCGCTGCCTGGAGCACACGCGCATTCTGTCCCGCTACAAGTACATGGAGCGTCAAATTGTTCGCTAATATGGGTTTTAGGTACATAATTATAAGTTTTGCGACAGTGAACTACAATGGTAGTCCGCGCGACCACTCTAGGGTTAAAAACACATTCCTCGCAACGCAGCTTAGCTCAGCTCCGGTGGAAACGCAGCCTAAGGGAGTTAAAGATTACTAAGTTGATTAGGTTACATTGATCATATTATTACGTAAGTAACAATCTAACTAGGTACTTAACTAGGTATTTAAAAGTTTGTCTGATGACATCTTTATAACTTGAAACATTATTATAAAAACTGCGCGGATAATACTGCAGAAGACGTTGAATAAAGTAAGTCTTACTTTGAGTTGCAAACCTTGGTTTCAATTAAATATCATGTTGTTTCTCGCGTTTTCCGTGTTCATAAATTTAAGATATTAAATACATGGTGAGCTTTAATTGATAAACGTGCAATTGGGCCTTATCAGAGCAAAATGCGATCACGTGAAACGTAAAACTTAGGTCTGCTGTTACCAACGCTGTTGCCCAGTTTATGTGGTTTTGTAACAGGAGTGTTTATCTATTCAACAGTTTTGATGATTCGTTAATTTTTCTACGTTGGCTAATCAAAAGCGCTAGTGAATAGAATAGACAAACTGCTGTCAAAAAAATCTCAGAAAAACCTGCATTCTATGCCACCTTTATGTTGCTATAGGAGGAAACTTACCCTCCGAAATTTTCGTCTTTCAAGGACGCCATGAATATGGCCATGGCATCGTCAGCTCCGCCATCATGGTCTATCACCAGCCTCAGTCTGCCGCCATCACTGTTCGGTCTGAAAACATTATAAACTGTTGGTTACAAATCGTTAAAAAGGTATAGAGTTTTTCACCCTACTACAAATTAATAAATTTTTAAGAATCCTAATATTTGCCTGCTGGGTAAAGGACCTCAATTTCTTTTAGAATAGTATTTTACTCGATTCGGTCTAGCGCAGACTAGCCTTTTTTTCGGTGAGAAATGCGTAACGCATTCCCGACAGCCCGGGGGAATGGCCGCCGGGATATGTAGGACTCCCCAGGTGTTGCGGCAAGGAGGGACACCCGGATTTACCCAATAAAACCCACCGGTGCCTCCTTCCTCCGCTACGCTGCTGGGCCACCGGACCCGCCTACGAGGGCGATATCTGCGGCAGCCCAGTTAGCGGCATCTGCCTGTGCAGACTCCATCGCAGCAACTGTAAGCTATTGAGCCTTCGGGAGAGCAGCCCGAGGCACCGGGCGCTCTTCTACCGGGCAGGGCTCGTGCAATGGGCAGCGGATTCCCCAATCCTCCGCGCCGCCCGAGCCATGTAGGCCTACTACGAAACTGTTTTGAGACTCAAGCAATCGGACGAGAATGCCGCGTCCTGCTCTAACAACGTCATTTCACGTTTGTTAGAGTAGGACGCGGCATTCTCGTCCGATTGTTTGAGTTTCAAAACAGTTTCATGGTACAAGGCCTGATTACGGCGGGAGCTTGTCACGGGGTAGGTCCCTGTGCCCCTAAAGTAATCAAATAAAAGCCAGAGACCCGTAAACAACAATCATCGACTCCCTGTCAAAATCTTGTCATTTTCTATACAAACCGCGATTGACAATGAAGTGACAGCTGATGTTTCTAGTCTAACAGCCGAACCCAATATTCGATCCTAATCCTCTGTGGAATTGAAATTAAAATCAATCTCGGATCGATCCCAATCCTTAGATCGATCTCCAATCTCCATTTCAATAATAAAAGTTGTAATCTGCAATCTTTTTTGTGGTCGGATAGCCCGCGATCTTTTCCCTCCCGCACTTTCAGTTTCGCGCAATTGCCATGTTTCTCGTGTATATTTTAATGGAAATATAAATCATATCGACAAGCAAAATAAAATTCAATAGTTTACAAAATATATGTTAAATTAATAAAATACTTTATTAAGTAATTAACAAAGATACAAATTGTGTCTGTTTTATAATATTTTTTTAAAATCTCGATGCAATAAATGGATGGAACGGAACGGAATATTTTAAAGATAACCTAAACCTAAAAGTAAAGTCAGCTTCATCGAGACTCTGCATATAGTTCATTCTTCTCATCCTACGTGAACAGCGTCTCGACTCTCGGGGCATCTTCTTCATCACTCGAAATCAGTATAAGATCCTCAAAATCACTACTATCACTGCTTGAGAGTATAGAGAAATCCATATTTTACAGCAATTAATTATCCAAACAGCAAAACCGAGAAATTCTTAAGATTGCAGATTTCGATCAAAACACCGATTGAAAGAAACGTCAAAACTGGGATACATTATTGGCACACTCAAACACAAATATGGATTGAAATATCGATCTTTGATAGTTAAAAACGGATTGGGATCGTATATTGGGATCGGGCGTAAGGGTGATATCGCATTTTGCATGCACGACGTGAACACAGTATGAATTATATCACTTCAAACTCATAAATAGTTGGAGATTATCATACGAAGAGTTACCAAGACGTTTTCCGATGAAACTATAATAGTCTGTTTCTTTACTAGAATTCAATTTTATTCTTAAGTTTACAGAATGAAGTGCGACTATTGCTCACATAGCTCCTAGACTATAAAGGTCAATGACCGCCGGTACCACCTTAAATTGTCCTGACTATAGTAATATAATTCATTAAAAACTAATCGGTTTTTGTTTTCGATAAAGAAACTTGTTCTTTAACTTTACTAGGAAAATAAAATTTGTATTACTTCATTAAAAAGGATACTTAAAATATTATCTTTAAAGATAGAACACGACCAGGTTAAAACTGAATCATCAACTAAAAATAGAGTCGTAAAAATTTGAGATCGTTACTTATGTCATCACTAAACATTGAGAAGTTATGTAATAGAGTAAGTAGTTTTCACTTTGCCCTGAGAAGGCTGTCTAAAATAGCCAGCATAGAAACTGTGATAACAGCTTATCGCGGCTATGTTGAGTCTGTGTTGCGATACGGAATTATCTTTGGGGCAATTCAACTCACAAGACTCTACTCTTTAAAACCCAGAAGAGATGTATCAGAGCCATGAAAGGACTTAAACCAACCGAGAGCTGTAAACCAATCTTCAAACAAATGAATATCTTGACCTTGCCCTGTCTATAGATATATTTATGAAGTAGCACTGTATGTATTTCAAAACCAACACCGATTTGTGTCTTTTCCCGAAATGAATCCTAATAGAAAGCACAGAAATCAGCATAGAATATGTGCCTTATCATGTAAAACGGAACTATTGAATAGTTTCTTCGGTATAGCGTATGGCATGGCACATACAATCTTTCATAAAATTCCGAATGAAATGAAAACTTTGCCAGTCCACGACTATCATTATTATTATTATACGAAAAAACGTATTACTCAGTGACTGAATTTTTAAATGACGATGCCCTAAAATAATTTGACATGTATTTTTTACAGATACCAAACCAATTTATACAATAATTGTTATTATATTTATTCCATATTGACATTAATTGATATGAAATGTTTTAATTATTTAAGTAATATTAAGTTAACATAAGTAAATTGACAATAGGGGTGTAGACAGTAAACGAAATATAATGCAAATTATTGTTTCTTTGAGAGTTTGTATTATAGAATTACCGAAAATTACATATTTTTACTCATAAACTTTATAATATTTTTTGTTTTATTTATTAAAAAGTAATTATTTAATCCGTAATATCACGTGATCGCAAACAGCCATCACAGGATGTGACGTCACGATCTCCAAAACATTGTGGGTGACAGTGACATTTCGATGTCAAACCCATACAAAGATTTTTGTTGTTTGGAGGAAACGTCACGACGAGGAGGTGACGTCATAGCGACACCATGATGAACTTTATTGTTTTAGCGGGAAATTTTAAATCGAAATTTAATAAGTGGTTTTTTCTATTTAAAATTTAAATAAGAGTGTTTTTATTTTTCATATATATTTTTAGGTGTAACAAATGTACATCTGTAAAATAAATATATTTCCTAAAAATAGTCTACACCCCTACTGTGATGTACTTCGAAATATTTGTATACCTTGACGAAGGTGGAAATGTAGAGAAACCATATTATTAAGTTTTAACACCTTTTTCATGTACCTGCATTTCACAAATAAATTATATTCTATTCTAAAATATTGTCGTTAAATAAAACAATTGCATAATATCTTCACAATAGATAATAAATACCGATAAAGTCGAGTTGTATCGTCTCAGCTATCATTCTCAAAAGCAGATAAAAAAGACAGAAAAACATTTCTGGGTTAACCAGACCCCCCTAGTATGATTATAATAATTCTATTATTATCTATATTAATAAAAAATAATTTTATTGATCTCGCTCAAGCGAGCTCTATTTTTGTTGATCTCGCTAAAACTTGAGAGCGGATGAACCGATTTCGCTAAGTCCTGAAATAGTCGTGGAAGTCCAGGTAAGGTTTATATTAGGAGGGAAGTTATACGATGTTCACCGGGTCACCTAGTTTAGTTTGTATTTTGTGCTGCGTTTAAATTTTGTCCATACTAAATTTGTATTCTTTCCTGGGAATCAGAATATCTCTATCTAAGATATTTTAAAAAGGACAAAGGATATTTTTATAGACAAAATGCCTAGAAACGTAGCGTTCTTGCCCTAGAAACGAATTTTCACGTTTTAACAATGTTACGGACAACATCTTGTTTGTTTAAAATAAAAATTCACAATTAAAAATAAATAATAATAATTGGGTGCACAAACCATTAAAGTTGTTAAATATTATACTCACCGTACACTAGTACAGACCGCCAAATAAAAATTCAATAAAAATACAATCGAAAACATATTTTTCATGTACACTTTCTACGGACAACAAATCGGGACTAAGAGATCGATTCGAATATCAAGGATTTTAATACATTCAGACTGGTTAATCTCGCTTTGTTTACTTGTACTAAGTTCCTAAAAACGATAATACTAATCATCTACACGTGTAAGAAGAAGACTAGAAAAAAATGATTTTGGTTCTGCAGTTTCAATCATAATCTTGCCGAAACGATTTAATGCCTGACTGGATTTCCCAAACCGCTTTTTTGCGCGGCAAGGCTGAAAACTATCCTATTTTTTCAAGATATCGTATTCATTTTTGATTTTAAAAGTAAAACATAACGCTTATAATTTGGACCTATCCTTTATTTTTTTTAAATAATTATTATTTTCCAAGAAAATAAGTTACATATAGGCGATTACCAAATTTTGGTGGCTTGTCGCCGAACTATTTTACCCAATATCAAGATCGATTTACAGAAAACTTGATACTGGATTAGATTTTCATCTTTATGTAGTCGTTTTATATAGGTGACTCTTCATAATATATCAATTTAATTGTACTAACTTCTGTAGTTGAGTTTTTATGACATAGTTTAGGTCTGTCACGGAGAATTTTCCAATTTTGGTGGAATTTACGAAACGTTCTTTCTACAAAATACTATTGATCCCTAAAGCATAAAAAATACGTGATTCACTTCATTCAGCCACACGCTAACCCGCTTAGGTGGTGGCTGTGGTTTTTGTCGTACCAGTTTCCAGCCAAAAATGAAAGAATACCGTTTCATTACAACACCCCCGATTTTATGCAATTTTGGTGTACTTAAATTATCATACTTGTGGCAACAATATCTTAAAGTTATTTTGAGTAATGGTAAGGTTTTGGTTTATTTATAGTTAAGTAAATGTGTTATAATTTTAGTGCACGTAGTTTTTTTAATATTTTTTTTTCTCGCAAATTCTAATTTTGGTGGGACAATTTTGGTGGTTTTGGTGGATTTTTAGACACATCAAAATTGCTTCCTTACACTATAATTAGAAAATTCAAAGATTGTTGTTTATTTATTAACTTCAAAATTTGCAGAGATTACAAAAAATCGGCCAAGTGCGAGTCGAACTCGCGCACAAAGGATTTCGTACCGTTATAGAGCAAAATGGGCCAATTAATATTATGTCTGTTACTTTTGTCTTTTTTCTTATTTCTGAACTTCAGATTCTGTCGCTAAGCCTGATTCCGAACATGCTTATTTCCATTACTCTTTCAGTTTTGGCTAGTAAATCTCTGTGTTTGTTCGTTAGTGTCCATGTCTCACACCCATATTATGTCATACAGGGGACAATACACGAGTGAGAAAGTTTTTCTCTTGATGTGTATGCCTACGTCTTGGTTCTTCATAATTTCTTTCGAAAACCAGTATTTCTTCCAACCGCAAGCTTTTCTTTTGCCTATTTCCTTAGACATAGGATCTTCTGGAAATATAATTTGTCCTAGGTATACATATTCTTTCACATATTCAAGCTTAGTTCCATAGGCCTCTATGTGGATTTCTGTCGAGTTGGTCATTAGCTTGGTTTTGTCTGTGTTTATTTCTAGACCTACTTCTTTGCTTCTTTCTGCTATGTCTTTTATAATAATAATAATAATAATAATGATAGACATTTATTCAATAAGCACATACACATTACACCACATTACATCAGATGACAGCGAAAACAAAAAATAAAAGACAAAAGACAATCATGTGTTCTAATATCTTAGGGTCTTCTTCTAGTATGACAATGTCATCGGCAAATCTCAAGTGGTTAAGGCGAGCACCATTGATTAGAATCCCATAGTTATCCCAGTCGAATCGCCTAAATGTGTGTTCCAGCACAGAGTTGAACAGTTTAGGAGATAAATATGGGTCTCCTTGTCTTACGCCTCTATTTATTGGGAAGAGGTCTCCAGTTGACTCTAGTTTAATGCGGCTTTTACTTTCTTTGTAGATGGCTTTAATTAGTTCTATATAGACCTCCTCCACTCCTTGCTCTTTTAGACTCCGCCAGATAAATTTATGTTTTAGGCTATCGAATGCTTTGGAATAGTCTATAAAGCATATATACAGTGTCTTCTGGTATTCATTATACTTTTCAAAAAAATATTTGATTGTATGGATGTGGTCTATAGTACTATATTTTTTTTTCTAAAACCTGCCTGTTCAATCGGTTGGTTTTCGTCTAGGACTCTTGTTATTCGTTCCAAAATTACCTTTGCGAAGACTTCGTAAACGTTTGATATCATGCTAATTGGTCTATAGTTACCGATGTCATCTTTATCCCCTTTCTTGTGAAGGAGTATGATATGTGATTCGTTCCATTGTTTCGGTATTTTACCTGTTGTTATAATCTCGTTAAACAGCTTGGTTAGGATTGGGGTTATTTCTTCTTCGGTGCCTCTGATTAGCTCGTTTGTTATGTTGTCAGGTCCTGAAGCTTTTTCTAGTTTTTTTTGTCATTATAGCTTTCTGTACTTCCTGCAAGAGTATTGGTGGGACTTTTTTACAGCTTATGTAAGTGTTTTCATAGGCGTTCTTTTTTTATTGGCCTTATTCGAGTAAAGTGTTCGATAGTAGTATGTGGCAACACACTGGATTCCTCTACGAGTTGTTACTTGTTTAGATCTGTTGCTTTTTAGTTTTGGTATCCATTCCTTGCCACATTCTCTTAATTCTTTGAAAGCCTTTCTTGTTCCCCCTGTTCTTTGGATTTCCTCTTCCAGTTTTTTCGTTATTTTTAATTTTCTTTCCCTTCTTATCGTTTCTCGAATTTCTTTACTCAGTTCAGCTATTTTATTTTGATTTTCTTGGGTTTTTGATTTGTATTTTATTAGTGCTTTTCTTTCCTTTAGGAGCTCAATTGTCTTCTCACAAAATTTCACTTCTTTAGTAATGTTCCTTTTCCTCATTCTTGACAGTTGATTATCCATGAGGTCGTATTTTTCTCTGACACTTCTATCTGAGTTAAGTATTTCTTTTAGGTTATTGCTTAGTGACAAATCTATGTTTTCTCTGTGTTGTTCCACTGTCAATTTATTTTTAATTTTATCTCTACTTCTTTTAGTTGGATATTTCTTTAAACGGCAGCGTACCATTCGGTTTTTTGTGATAAATTTCGAATAATGTGTGTATCGTTAAAAAACTTTGGCTTGTTAGTTATTACAAAATCGATTTCGTTTTTGTATTTGCCATCAGGTGATAGCCAGGTCCACTTGGTTTTGGGATCTTTTTTGAAGACCGTATTGAGTAATGTTAAGTTGTTTTGTAGTAGAATTTCAATTAGTCTGTGTCCATTGGCACTTCTCTTTCCAATATGGATAATATTTGCCCAATATCAGTTCTTTGCCAGGTTCTCTGCAGCCTACTTGTGCAGCTGTGCATTAAAATCACCCATAGCAACGATAAAGTTATTGTGGTATTTTTTTATAACATCTGACAGGGTGCAGTAAAAGGCGTCGCTTTCACTTCTGGTGTTTGTTCTGTAGGTGCATATGCTTGTATGATTGTCTACGGTTTTTTGTAAAATTGTTCGGTAAATTAATGTTTAATATTGCTATTCTGTCCGAGACACCTATCAGTTATTATTATTTAACTACATGTATTATTGAAAATTTTGTGAAATTTTGAAGTGCATGTCTATTGCCACTATCGATATAAAGCAAAAAAGGGAAAAAATCACGTTTATTTTGTTTTTAGTATTTGTTGTTGTAGCGGCAACAGATATAACCAATCTGTGAAAATTTCAGAAGTCTAGCTATAGCGGTTCTTGAGATAGAGCCTGGAGACAGACATACAGACAGACGGACAGACAGACGGACAGACGGACAGACAACGAAGTCTCAGTAATAGGGTCCCGTTTTTACCCTTTGGGTACGGAACCCTAAAATGATAACTCGGGATGATAGTAATGAAGAATTAACTATATATTTTCAGGAAAATAAAAAATAATAGTATTTTAGAAAGATAAAACCGACTTCAAAATTGTACGTAATTGAGAATTAAAATTGCCTTATCTCAAAAACTACTGAATCGATTTTGATGAAACTTGTAGTGTTCCCTAAGTTGAACAATACGTAGTACAACAAGAAAAAAAATACTTAAATCGGACTTGTCGTTCCGGATATATGCGAATACAAACATAAAAACTTACATACATACATGCATACATATATATGACAAAGAGTGGAGCTCGGAGTCGCAAACAAAGCGTGGAACTGCTATTATACTAAGAATGGATACGCGGTGAATTCGACACGAAGCTGGTTTCCAAATCCACCCGTCCGATTCTCTATTAAAAATTGCTTGCCAACCGCCCGTAACAACCTAACCACTCTATCCTCACATAGCGTCCTGCTTTCAAAATATGTTTGTTTCTTTATAAGTTGCCAGCTCCGTATCGACTACACCCAAGTTAATCCACTTGACGTATCCGACTCATAAAAAAACCAATACCAAGTAGTTAAGTAGTTCTCCGACCAACCAAGTGCGGCGGCACCAGCACCGGTGTCCATCTTCATCTTCATCGTGTCGTACACATAATATATATGTCGCAGTCATCTGGTTCAATCTGTGATTCTATTGAATGACTAGCGTATTCATTGAATGTTACCATTTTATTGAATGACTGAAGGACAACTAGTCAAGACGTTGACTGTAACGTTTAACGTCATCATAGTGAAGTCGTTAAATTGAATATTATGATTTTTTTTAAGTATTCGTTGGTGGCGTAAAAACAGGTTAATCTAGAAACTGGCTTCAATTAGGAGGTGACAAAATAACCACGATGGCTAAGGCGGAAGCGTAGCGCAGCGAAGCTCCCGCCTTAGCCATCGTGGTTTTTTGATTCGTGGTTATATTATTATCTAACCTAACCCAATTAAGTCATATTGGGCCAAGAAGGAGTAATACATTGCTATTAATTACCTAAGAATTATTTTGGTGACTACGAGCGCCGCAGTGGGAAAAAAGTGAAATACGTTCAATTACCTGACTGATTTCATGTCCGCTATATTCAAAGGGCTATGTAACAAATCGCTAACTAGTTGGACGTTGAGTGACGATCGTTCAATCGACGTTCGGCCGAGTCATTCAATTGAATGGTGTCATTTAATGAATGCACTAGTCATTCAATCGAATCGCAGATTTATCTAGATGACTGCGACATATACATACATACATACAAATTTTGAAATTTGGCACATTTGTTCAGACACTGAAATAGACTAATATATACAAAAACTGTGCAGTTCTGGAAATATTACATACATACGCGTCGAATTACTGATAACCTCCTTTTTTTGAAGTCGGTTAAAATAATTAGAAAGAGCAAGAAAAATTAAATCAGACAGTGATGAAGATTTAAACATATTTAAAATAAATACTAAGACAACTAATAAACTACCAAAGAAGCGTAGTATCAACAATAGTGACAGTTATGAAGAAAATATATTTGTACTTTGATGTTTTCAATTACCTCTATAATAATAATTTGAGCATTTCTTACAGATAACTTCTTAGCAGATGATTAGTTTATCAGACGATCGTTAATTGTTGTTTCATTATTACCTTTTTAATGAAAGTTTATTTAAAATATTATAAGAAGTTCCAGTATTTCCTTATTCTTGGTTTAGGAGATCTTTGTGATATTTTAGTGTTATTTAGCAGTAGTAACAATAAAACTATAATTGATTACTTGGAGAATTATATTAGATACTTTAAATGTTTCCTATTTATCTTTAAGTAAAGGCCTACACTCCTTATTCTGTTGTAAAGGACTGCTAAATGACGTTAAAAACAAAAGACTGTAATCGATTGTAAGAATAATAATAAATGATGATTATAACTTACAAGTTATAGCTCAATGTATTATTTCATTTGGCTAGTTCCACAAGAATCTTTTTTATTTTATCACGATCATGAAATGTTACATTACTGATACAGATAAGATAACCATAACACAGCAGATACATGGAATTTTCTCAAATCAATTGGTATTGGCAAATCTGCTGTCTCTGACTCAAATGATTATGATTTATATGCCCTCAACAAACGCTTTTCCCAACCTCCAGTCTATTTAAATAATAACTTAAAATCCCTGTCCAACCTACCCATCACTTGTCCGTCATTTACGTTTACCCCTTGCACTGAAACGAAGGTCCGACTTGCAGTTTAATCAATTTCTTCAGAGGCAGCTGGCTGTGACATGGTGACTTCAAAGATGATTAAGATGATTCTCCCCTCCTTACTTTCTATTTTGACTCACATTCTTAATTTTTCGCTAATCTCTGGCTGTTTTTCTCGAGATTGGAAAAATGCGAATGTCATTCCTCTACCAAAAGTTCCTAATCCTACTTCACTATCTTCCTTTCGTCCCATTTCTATACTGCCCTTCCTATCTAAAGTGTTTTGGAGAACATCGTTCACCAGCAGCTCACTACTTTTTTATTAGACAATAAACAACTTAGTTTATTGCAGTCGGGGTTTCGTTCTGGACACAGCACCGTATCCGCCCTCTTAAATATCACAGATGACATTCGCTGAGCTATTGAAAATAAATCCCTTACCGCCCTTATATTAACTTAATTTGTACCTCAAAAAAGAGAATTAAAACTCAACACTAATGACGCGACACCATTTTGATATATTTTGATATAAGCAACAACTCCGGTAGGTGGGCGGGGCCCCCCAAGTAGGGGCTCAGGGGCGAAGTCCCCTGCATAGTAATCAAGTGACACTCGAAAATTGTATGTTTAGTTAAGGTTAGAATCATTTCGTAATGATATTCACTTTTAATTAATAACTTAGTATAGTACTGATGATGATGACGATGACGATGATGATGATGAATGTAATTTGCATAGTAGCATATGCTTCCCGTTTATAAAACAACACCGAAACCCCCAAACTTGTATCTATAAGGAGTCAGGAGTTCTCTCATAACCTTAATAATAATAATATTATTATTCTACCAAAAAGTAAGATTTTGCACCAAGTTATACTATGGTTCGGAAGATGATGAGAGAACTCCTGACTCCTTATAAATACAAGTTTGGGGGTTTCGGTGTTGTTTTATAAACGGGAAGCATATGCTTCTATGCAAATTACATTCATCATATTCATCGTCATCGTCATCATTATCAGTACTATGAAACCGAAGTCACCATATATTTCCATTTAAATTCCCTCGATTTCTCATGGATTCCTTCATCAGGTTCACTACTTTTGTGAACATGGTACCAAATTTTGATGATACATAATAAACATTTTGAAAATCGGTTCACAAACGGTGGAGTAACCGTTGAACATAAAAAAATGAAAAAAATGAACATAACACCTCCTCCATCCGAAAGTCAGTTAAAAATATAGACTATGTGTTAATCCAGGATGTCAGCTTGTAAAATTTTGTCGAAATCGGTTCACAAACAGCGAAGTAATGGTTGAACATAAAAAAAATAAAGAAACGAACATAACATCTCCTCCATTTTGAAAGTCGGTTGAAAATGTAGCCTACGTGTTAATTCAGGATGTTAGCTAACTCCTTATATAACGAAATCGCTCCAGCCGTTTTTAAGCGTGAAGAAGTAACAAACATACAAACTCACAAACTCACATACTTTCGCCTTTATAATATTAGTAGGATTAAGTTATCATTAAATAGTCCAGCATAGTGCTGTGACATTAGATTAGTGTTGTAACACTACATTATTTTACCTCTACAGTAAGACCATTGTACTGTCTACTAAAATCTTAATAACGCCTCTCTTACTACTTAGTTTATCACAAAAATAAACAACTAAACAATTTCCAATTAATTTATTTTGTTCGTCTTTCTTCTTTGATTTATTTTACAACTTCCAATTCCATGGCGCTCTCTTGCTGTCCTTCGCGAAGAGCTTCAGCAGCAGATCCTGGTAGGGTTCCTTCTTCACTTCCGTCACCACCCTCGCTGTTGCGTTAGTGCTTTCGAAGTCGTATCTGGTGACGCCACGTTCGCTATCTGAAATAGTAATTTGACAGCTATTACCTAAAATTTAAAGTAATTCAAAACAGGAAGTAGCGAAGTGCCTAATGTTACAGTCGCTAGATGATCAGAATAACAAAACACGGACACGACCCACATTGATTGGCACACAAGTAGCTGCTGATTTGTTCCTAGCCGATGGTGTGTATCAAAAAATACATTTTCAGTTCTCAAGTACAACCATATAACGACGCTCGCACCATGAAGTTCAACACATAGACTTTATTCTTCTAGAATCTTGGCTGATTTTATTTCGAGAACACGGACACTTAAAATAGCATGTCCCCGGTACCAAAGTATTTGAAGAGTAGTTACTCTGCTTCCATGTGGATGCAAATCCCTCAATTTTCTTCAAGATCACTCACCACAAGTCCCAACAGTAGCTTTTGCGTACTTCGCCTTCACGACTATGTCATCTTCATCCAACACGATGGCCATCGCTGCTGGGTCAAGGAGACACCAGTAGGTAGAGTTTGCCATGCTGACTCGCTCGAATTCGTTCTGCCTCTTCATGATGGATGTCGGAAGAGCTCCCAGTTTGTTGATCCTCCAGTCCTGAAATTATTCATAAGAAAATCATTGTTTGATAATTATTTTTATTATGCTTCGTTATTATAGGTCTACCAGAATCTGATGGCAAAAAGTGAGAAAATAAAATCACTCTAGCAATACGGGGGTAATTGGAATAAAACATTTTGATCCGTTTTTCTTCTTATAGCGGCTGATTCTGTGTGTTAAACATGCAAATATAAAAATTTATCCAATGATCAAGGATATTTTTTAAAAATCTGCTGTCAAAAATTACCATCAGATTCTGGTAGACCTATAGTAACGAACATTATGAATCTTTCTCAGTTTCCACTATGTTATGGCTTAGTAAGAGTTTATTTTTAACATTACGAGGGTTTTTCTAATAAATATCGAGGGTTTCATGTTATTGATAAACGTTAATAAGAACTTTTTTCAAATTGTACGTTTTCACTTAAAAAAAAAACAAGGCCTTTGCATCCGTTGTGGATGATTTTTTTTTTTTGATTTGTCGACCTCTGTGGCTCAGTTGGTGGGCGTGTTGGTAACTCAAGCGCTCGCGGGTTCGAATCCCGCCGACGGAACAAAAAGTTTTCAAAAGTTCCTGGGTCATGGATGTGTATTAAATATTTGTATCATATAATAAAAATCTTAAATATATGTATAGTATAAAAAGTATTAAATATATTTCCGTTGTCTGGTACACGTAACACAAGTCCTTCAGGTACCTAGCACGGGGTCAGACTGACGTGGTTTGAAGCGTCCAATTTATTTATTTATGCGAAGTAACCACTCTTCAAACACTGTAGTGCCTGGGACAAGATTTTAAATGTCCTTATGGTTGACAAATCACATACGGCATTCTCCCAACATAGTCGGCCTAGTCCAGAGTTATGAGAAGGTCAATACGTGTGGGACCGACTAAGTGCGGGTTTCCTCACGATGTTTTCCTTAATTACAATGTTATCTTATTATTGCTGTAGTTAGCTCTTACATGGGTGATGTTCTGGTATGCGTAGATAGTGGTGAAGGGTATGAGCGTGAGCTTGTCTGGTTGACCGTGGCTGGCCACGATGTGGTAAGCCTCGGGGTCCATGGCTATGTTAAATTCTGCTTCATCTGTAAAATGTAAGAGGAAAATTTCGTATAGTATATATATTAAGTATACAATCTCTCATCCCCCATTTTATCTCCTTAGGGGTGGAATTTATCAAAATAATTTCTTAGCGGATGCCTACGTCATAATACCTACCTGCATGTCAAATTTCAGCCCGATCCGTCCAGTGGTATGGGCTGTACGTTAATAGATCACTGTCAGTCAGTCAGTCACCTTTGAGTTGTATATATTTAGATTGTATGTTAGCCAATTAAAAGCGCTAGTGATTGAGTTTATTAGATTGGGATATTGGGTATATTAATTTCCAATAGGTACTTAGTTGTCTTATAACTTACCGTTTATATTACCACCTCCTATGTACAGATGTCCAACCTTGTTTATGAAGTCAGGGTCCAGTTTGATAGCCAGAGCAATGTTGGTTAAAGCACCAATAGCAGCAACTATCAACTTTTCTGAAAAAATGTAGAAGACGTTTACAATATAAATGTAATTCAATAAAATAAATAGATAAAATTTCTATATACATAATAGTAAGTATGTATGTATGTATGTAGAAATTATATCAATTATTAAGGGGGCGACTAACCCTAAATTGTCGATTTTATAATTCATTTTTATACTTGAAAATAAGCCCCGAATTGTTTCATTTTCTAAACATAGATACTAAATTATATTTTCGAGGATCCGACCTAGCGAAAACACGATATTTTAAAATTTTCTCGATAGAAAAAAATCACAAAGATGCATCTAATTTTCACGAATTTTTCATGTATTGCCATAACCGTGCATTAAACTAAGTTAATATTTTAACACATTGCATAAAATTCTATCATTGAGAATCTGGCCTAGCGGATTTTTAAAATGTTGTATATTTATCGAGTTATTGAGAAAAAACTAATTTGGCGATGAATCCGCGTCGTCCTTTTTCACCTGGCATATGAAAGACGGGCGTGAGTGTGAAGAAAGAAGGACGATGTTTTATTTTTTGCGTTAGTCGCCCTCTACTTGTTTGAGTTTTTACAGGTTTATTATAATAAAAAATCGGCCAAGTGCGAGTCCGACTCTCGCACGAAAGGTTCCGTACCATTATAGAGCAAAAATAGGCCAAACATTTTTGTATGGGAGCCCCTCTTAAATATATATTTTATTATTATTAATTATTAAAGTAGGTACACATTTAATTCAGGGTTCTGTGAAAATTTCATTCGCCAGGCTGTATCTCAAAAACCGATTATTGCCAGATTTCTGAAATTTTCACAGATTGTGTATATCTGTTGCCGCTATAACAACAAATACTAAAAACCTAAAAACAAAATAATATTGATATTTAATCCTCCTCCCATACAACGAAAGTAATTTTTTTGACCTTTTTTGGTCGATATCAATAATGGCAACAGTAAATAAATGGCAAAAATATGGTATATTTATATATATATATATATATATATATATATATATATATATATATATATATATATATATATATATATATAAAGTACACATATAATATTTAAGGCATTTGTGAAAATTTCAAGTGCCAACCTGAATATATATATATATATATATATATATATATATATATATATATATATATATATATATATATATATATGGAGAAGAAGAATATGTTAGAAAACATTTAAAGAATTGAGCAGAAAATTAGAAAAGTTAAAAATTCTTATTTCTACTCTAACTTTACGCTTTGGACAATATAAACTTTTTTAATGTAACATTATGACATTTGATTTAGAATTGACAGAATGCATTTTTTGTGCGACGGGATAGCGATGGACGTTGCCATGGTGTCATACTTATTTAGTCACTTCAATAAAATAATATGGGCGAATTCGGAAATACTTTATAAATATGGCAAAACAACGTTACATACACGTACGGTACGGAACCCTTCGTGCGCGATTCCGACTCGCACTTGGCCGATTTTTTTATTTAACCCCAGTACATATTATAAGAAACGACTTAAGAATACATATACCTCTATATCTGGAAGCCATCTGGACCAAACCCAGTGCGGCGTGTACATTTTGTGCCCTTATGGGCCTGTAGGTTTGGAGGCCGTTGTCCCCAAGTCCGTCCCTGCCGAAGAAGTAGTCTGACTCTATGCCTTTTACGAAGGATTCAGTACTGCCTCTGTATAGCAAAACCTGGAATAAGGACCATTTGACAACGATTAACACAAAGCGGGCCTGCAGAAAACTCATGATAACGACGTGGTCGACCTCAAAAAATATTGTGAAGTAGCTCATTTTTTAACAAAGTAAAATTATAATATTTTAAGCATAACTACCGTTACTACTACTTGACGCACAATATTATTGGTCCATACTAATAATATGATAAATGCGCATGTGTGTCTGTCTGTCTGTCTGTTACCTCCTCTCACGCCCAAACCGCTGAACCGATTTTTCTGAGTATGGAGATACTTTGAGTCCCGGGAAAGGACATAGGATACTTTTTACGGTTGTACGGTTCCCGCGCGATATAAGGCTTTTGGCGCATTGGAATTACAGGCGTCATCTTGTGTCGTATAATAAGTACTAAGAAAAGCTTATATGGTTCCACTTACATCAGACCGTCCAGCTACATCCAGAATAATCTGTGAGTTGATGAAGGCTTGGCTCTCTTCTACGTTGCCGAATGTAGTTGTGAGCGCTGTGAGTTTAGGCCTGGAATAAAAAAGAAGGTCTCTAAATATCCGAAATAATAATAATAATATCTATGGACGCTTGATTGTATTATTTAAGTAACAATTGATTGTTCAAACTAGAAAATATTGATTACAAGTATAGCATTCTTACTGTGTAAAAAAT
This sequence comes from Cyaniris semiargus, assembly GCA_905187585.1. Taxonomy (NCBI): domain Eukaryota; kingdom Metazoa; phylum Arthropoda; class Insecta; order Lepidoptera; family Lycaenidae; genus Cyaniris; species Cyaniris semiargus. Next base: position 3,900,022 of record LR994554.1, on the reverse strand, counting down.
GTAAATTATTCTATAACTAGATGACGCCTGCAACTTCGTTGCGCCAAAATTCGTTTGTCGCGCGGGAACCGTACATTTTTCCGGGATAAAAAGTATCCTATGTCCTTTCCCGGGACTCAAAGTATCCCCATAACCAAATTTCAGCAAAATCGGTTCAGCGGTTTAGGCGTGAAGAGGTAACAGACAGATAGACAGACAGACACACTTTCGCATTTATAATATTAGTATGGATATAATATTTATGACGATATAATCTAACCAAATGTTTGTCTGATGACGTCTTTGGAATCTGAAACACCATTATGAAAACTACGCGTATATTGCAGAAGACGTCGAATAAAGTATAGGTCTACCAGAATCTGATGGCAATTTTTGACAGCAGATTTTCAAAAAATATCCTTGATCATTGGATTAATTTTTATATTTGCATGTTTAACACACAGAATCAGCCGCTATAAGAAACAAAAAGGATCAAAATGTTTTATTCCAACTACCCCGGTATTGCAAGAGTCAATTTATTTTCTCACTTTTTGCCATCAGATTCTGGTAGACCTATAAGACTAGACCGCTTAATAGAGGTACAAACCTTGGGTTCAATTAAATACCATGTTTTTCTCTCGTTTTCCGTATTCATAAAAAGATCCATGGTTAACTTTAATTGATATTCGTGCAAGTGATCTTTAGAGTAAAATGCGATCACGTAAAACGTAAAACACAGATCGCTGTTGCCTAGTTTATGTGGTTTTGATAGTAATTGTTGATTGGTTAATTTTTCGATGTTGACCAATCAAATGCACAATTAATATATAATATTAATAGATAATAGACAAACTCCTATCCAAAAAAAAAAAAAACTCAGAAAAACCTGTATTCTATGCTACTTTTGTGTTGTTGTAAGAGGAAACTTACCCTCCGAAATTTTCGTCTTTCAAGGACGCCATGAATATGGCCATGGCATCGTCAGCTCCGCCATCGTGGTCTATCACCAGCCTCAGTCTGTCGCCATCACCGGTCGGTCTGAAAACATTGTAAACAGTCGGTTACAAATCTTTAAAATGGTATAGACTATACAGTTTTTAATCCTACTACAAATGAATAAATTAAGAGTCCTAATATTTGCCTGCTGGGTAAAGGACCTCAATTTCTCTTAAAATAAAAGTAAAGGGTATTTTACTCGATTCGCTCTAGCGTAGACCAGCCTGCCTTATATGTAGGTATCCAACCCCTCGTGGCATCATTTTCGAAGGCTGGTCATGGCGGCGTCGCGCGTCGTCCTTATTTGGACATTTTGAAAAATTATAATTTATTATTATTTTTTTTCATTTGTGTATATTTTTCTCGATTATGCTAGTTATAAGGTATTATGTAAGTAGTTTTACTTGCCAAAGAAATTCAGCCACTGTCAGGCAGGCCACCCAGTATTTTACATTGTAGATGGCATATTAAGATGAGAGGCGAACTTTGTCTTATTAAAATATATTTTAGTGTCCTTGACACTATAATATAGTGCAGCGCCCAGAGGTTTTGACCTCCGAAAATTGTTATAGTGAATGGATTTTTGTTTTAGAGGTTTTATTTTCTTTTTTACACTATAACTTGCAAAGTTTACCAAAAAATTTTTTGTGCTTTAAATTTTTTAATTATATTCAATAACACCATTCAACAATTTTTTTTCTTGTGCTTCTTATTTAATGGCTTTCATCCGATTGTTTATGTTGAAAATTAACTAAAAACATGATTTTTAAACAAGAAATTTTGCTTTTCTAGTTAGTTTTCTAGTAGTCTAGGAGAAACTAAATAAAAATATAAGATTTTTACAAAGTTCCTAGAGACTAATTTTTATTTATTTATTTAAATCAGGCATCTTGGCCCATATTATATATACCTTATAGACTAACATACATACATTTATACTAAAACTAACACTAAGCACTATATATATATATATATATATATATATATATATATATATATATATATATATATATATATATAGTGCTTGTGAATGTGAATGTAATTATATATATATATATATATATATATATATATATATATATATATATATATATATATATATATATATATATATATATTATATATATATATATATTATATATAATTACATTCACTAAAACATACTTAAAGAAAAAAAATTCTAAGAATTATTCATTAAAGTAAGAGCTAAAAAGTTATATGAATTGGCAAATAGAAGGCTTTGTCAAGCCTATCAAATAATTTTAAACTTCCTATTAAAAAGCAAAAAAAAGGAGCACCATTAATCAGGTACTTACTGCCGAGGCATACAACAAGTTTATTTTGAGGTATACATGCTCACCTAGATAAAGAATTAAAATTTTTGACCGACTTCCAAAAAGGAGGAGGTAATACGTTCGGCTTTATGTATTTTTTTTATGTATGTTCAACGATTACTCAGCCGTTTGTGGTCCGATTTTCAAAATCTTTTTTGGGTTATATAGGGTTTAACTCGAGTTTGGTACCGTGTTCACAAAAGTGGTGATCTGATGATGGAATCCTTGAGGAATCGAGGGGACTCCTTGAAATTTGTATGGAAACATATAGTGATTTTAATTTTTTCTGAAGTATTCGAGGCATTTGCTACTAAAAAGTAAGACTTCACACCAGGTTATACCCTGGATCCGAAGGTACCCAACAGAACTTTTGAATCCTTATAAATACGGGTTCGGGGATTTTGGCGTTGTTTAAACCACTGAAAGCATAAGCCAATATATCAATTTGATTAATCATCATCATCACAACCACAATTTTACAATGGGTCATCACATTATGACCCAATACTTTTCGTGATATTTTGCATCGAAGCTGATGTTTTTGATATTGTTTCGACACGCGAGATCATCCAGAAGTAGCCGCACAGATGCGGCTTATTTTTACAATATGGCCGCCACAGTTGAAGGGTTAACTTTACGAGGAAAATAAAATTTGTCTTACTTCATTAAAAAGTATACTTAAAATATTATCTTTCAAGGTAAAACACGACAGCAAGAATCATCAACTAAAAATAGAGTCGTAAAAATTTGATATCGTTACTATAATTTTGTCGTTTAAATAAAAAAATAGCATCTGTTCACAATAGATAATAAATCTATACTAATATTATAAAGCGGAAGAGTTTGTTAGTTTGTTTGTTTGTTTGTTTGAACGCGCTAATCTCAGGAACTACTGGTCCGATTTGAAAAATTCTTTCAGTGTTAGATAGTCCATTTATCGAGGAAGGCTATAGGCTATATTTTATCACGCTAAGACTAATAGGAGCGAAGAAATAGAGGAAAATGTGGAAAAAACCGGGGGAAATTATTTGAACGCGCTAATCTCAGGAACTACTCGTCCGATTTGAAAAATTCTTTCAGTGTTAGATAGCCCATTTATCGAGAAAGGCTATAGACTATATTTTATCACGCTAAGACAAATATGAGCAAAGAAATAGAAGAAAATGTGGAAAAAACGGGGGAAATTATTTGAAAGGGCTTATCGCACGTACTACTACAGCAATTTTTCTGTTATTTGGGTCAGATAAGAAGTAGACCACGTGAAGGATCATAGGCTATTTTTTGTAGACGGATTTGTCTGTGAAATATCTAATTTACGCGGGCGAAGCCGCGCGGAACGTCTAGTATGATAATAAATACCGATAATGTCGAGTTGTATCGTCGCTCTCATTCTCAATGGCAGATAAAGAAGACCATTAAATTTCTGGGATAACCAGACCTCCCTATATGATTATAATTCTACTATTATCTATTAAATAAAAATAAATGTTAAATTTTGTTAGTCTTGCTAAAACTCGAGAACGGCTGAACCAGTTTGGCTAAATTTACTGTTGAATTATTCGTGTAAGTTCGGGGTAGGTTTATATTAAGCAGGAAAGTGATATACGATGTTCACCGGGTCATCTGGTTTAGTTTATATTAATTGTACTGCAATTAAATTTTATCGATACTAAATTTATCTCCTTTTCTGGGAATCTGAATATCTCTATAGATATTTTAAAAAGGACTTAGGATGTTTTTATTTGCAAAATGTTTTGTTTTTGCCCTAGAAACGAATTTTTGCGTTTTAACAAGGTTAGTACTGACAACATCTTGTTTAAAAAAAAACTAATATAAAACATAATATATCAGTACACAAACTATTAAATTTATTAAATATTGTTATATTCTCACCTTACTATAGTACAAACCGCTAAATAAAAATTTAATAAAAAACTATATTCGAAAACATTATTTTCAAGTACCAACCACTTTCTACGAACAAAAACTCAAGACTAAGATCTCGATTTGAATATCAAGGATTTTAATGCATTTCAGACTGGTTAACCCTCCGTCTACTAGGTGACTAATCTCACTATGCCGTACTAGGTGGGGTTTGCTATACCCCAACAATAAAAGGTACCTAGTTAAATCCGAAAAAATGTTCCTCATGATTGTAAAATAATAAGTAATATAATATTTGAATATCTAATAATAAATTGGTTTATGTAAAATAAATTCAATTTTTCATTATAATATAAATTTTATAAACAAAAGTACAAAAACTTGACCTTTTGTTCAAACTATAAACTATAAAATCTTTTCTTTAGTATTGAAATCTGTTTGTACTTAAAATGTTTTAGTGAATGTAATTATATATATATATTATATATAATTACATTCACTAAAACATACTTAAAGAAAAAAAATTCTAAGAATTATTCATTAAAGTAAGAGCTAAAAAGTTATATGAATTGGCAAATAGAAGGCTTTGTCAAGCCTATCAAATAATTTTAAACTTCCTATTAAAAAGCAAAAAAAAGGAGCACCATTAATCAGGTACTTACTGCCGAGGCATACAACAAGTTTATTTTGAGGTATACATGCTCACCTAGATAAAGAATTAAAATTTTTGACCGACTTCCAAAAAGGAGGAGGTAATACGTTCGGCTTTATGTATTTTTTTTATGTATGTTCAACGATTACTCAGCCGTTTGTGGTCCGATTTTCAAAATCTTTTTTGGGTTATATAGGGTTTAACTCGAGTTTGGTACCGTGTTCACAAAAGTGGTGATCTGATGATGGAATCCTTGAGGAATCGAGGGGACTCCTTGAAATTTGTATGGAAACATATAGTGATTTTAATTTTTTCTGAAGTATTCGAGGCATTTGCTACTAAAAAGTAAGACTTCACACCAGGTTATACCCTGGATCCGAAGGTACCCAACAGAACTTTTGAATCCTTATAAATACGGGTTCGGGGATTTTGGCGTTGTTTAAACCACTGAAAGCATAAGCCAATATATCAATTTGATTAATCATCATCATCACAACCACAATTTTACAATGGGTCATCACATTATGACCCAATACTTTTCGTGATATTTTGCATCGAAGCTGATGTTTTTGATATTGTTTCGACACGCGAGATCATCCAGAAGTAGCCGCACAGATGCGGCTTATTTTTACAATATGGCCGCCACAGTTGAAGGGTTAACTTTACGAGGAAAATAAAATTTGTCTTACTTCATTAAAAAGTATACTTAAAATATTATCTTTCAAGGTAAAACACGACAGCAAGAATCATCAACTAAAAATAGAGTCGTAAAAATTTGATATCGTTACTATAATTTTGTCGTTTAAATAAAAAAATAGCATCTGTTCACAATAGATAATAAATCTATACTAATATTATAAAGCGGAAGAGTTTGTTAGTTTGTTTGTTTGTTTGTTTGAACGCGCTAATCTCAGGAACTACTGGTCCGATTTGAAAAATTCTTTCAGTGTTAGATAGTCCATTTATCGAGGAAGGCTATAGGCTATATTTTATCACGCTAAGACTAATAGGAGCGAAGAAATAGAGGAAAATGTGGAAAAAACCGGGGGAAATTATTTGAACGCGCTAATCTCAGGAACTACTCGTCCGATTTGAAAAATTCTTTCAGTGTTAGATAGCCCATTTATCGAGAAAGGCTATAGACTATATTTTATCACGCTAAGACAAATATGAGCAAAGAAATAGAAGAAAATGTGGAAAAAACGGGGGAAATTATTTGAAAGGGCTTATCGCACGTACTACTACAGCAATTTTTCTGTTATTTGGGTCAGATAAGAAGTAGACCACGTGAAGGATCATAGGCTATTTTTTGTAGACGGATTTGTCTGTGAAATATCTAATTTACGCGGGCGAAGCCGCGCGGAACGTCTAGTATGATAATAAATACCGATAATGTCGAGTTGTATCGTCGCTCTCATTCTCAAAGGCAGATAAAGAAGACCATTAAATTTCTGGGATAACCAGACCTCCCTATATGATTATAATTCTACTATTATCTATTAAATAAAAATAAATGTTAAATTTTGTTAGTCTTGCTAAAACTCGAGAACGGCTGAACCAGTTTGGCTAAATTTACTGTTGAATTATTCGTGTAAGTTCGGGGTAGGTTTATATTAAGCAGGAAAGTGATATACGATGTTCACCGGGTCATCTGGTTTAGTTTATATTAATTGTACTGCAATTAAATTTTATCGATACTAAATTTATCTCCTTTTCTGGGAATCTGAATATCTCTATAGATATTTTAAAAAGGACTTAGGATGTTTTTATTTGCAAAATGTTTTGTTTTTGCCCTAGAAACGAATTTTTGCGTTTTAACAAGGTTAGTACTGACAACATCTTGTTTAAAAAAAAACTAATATAAAACATAATATATCAGTACACAAACTATTAAATGTATTAAATATTGTTATATTCTCACCTTACTATAGTACAAACCGCTAAATAAAAATTTAATAAAAAAACTATATTCGAAAACATTATTTTCAAGTACCAACCACTTTCTACGAACAAAAACTCAAGACTAAGATCTCGATTTGAATATCAAGGATTTTAATGCATTTCAGACTGGTTAACCCTCCGTCTACTAGGTGACTAATCTCACTATGCCGTACTAGGTGGGGTTTGCTATACCCCAACAATAAAAGGTACCTAGTTAAATCCGAAAAAATGTTCCTCATGATTGTAAAATAATAAGTAATATAATATTTGAATATCTAATAATAAATTGGTTTATGTAAAATAAATTCAATTTTTCATTATAATATAAATTTTATAAACAAAAGTACAAAAACTTGACCTTTTGTTCAAACTATAAAATCTTTTCTTTAGTATTGAAATCAAATGGCACCTATTACAATCAAATTCTTCTTAATTTCTAAGACTATACTATATCCAGTTTTAACCTATTAACAATATCAATTAAAAAATAAACAATATAAAACAGATCAGTCACTCAAGTTTCCGTAATATTGACAGTAAAAATTTGTATGCTACATACATAATATGGGCGTATTACATATTTTACAAATGCGTATTCCCCAGTGTGTTGTGCCCAGTATTCCTATATATTAGTATAGGGCATAGACAGTATCATTGATATGATATTCGCCCGCTCTCTGCGCGCGCGTCTGCTCACGGGATGGTACGGGCGTTAGGGGATTGCGAGGGGTATGAGGGTCCGGGTGGCGGGATCATTGTTCTCAGCATACACACTTTCACTTTTTAATATCTATGTATTATAATTATTATTTAGCATGCCAAGTACAATCCATCATCTATTATTATTAATGTATTTATATTATTAATTGTGGCGTAAATGCATACGTATTTGCGTTACAATTACACGTAATATTGCTGAGTGTTCAGCTGTCCGTCCAACGACAATAACAGCAGGAGCCACAGAATACCAGGCGCTGTAGTGCTCGCTACAGAGTTACGCCTGAGTGGTGTCCTTTTTGGCACATAAGGCATTGCATATACCTACCATTCCATGTAATACATGTACTGCTTTATTTCAAGTTCTGTTTATTGTTGTTTCTCATTGTTATGTTATTGTGTCCGGTTTTTTTTTTCGTGTGATATTGTTATGTGTTAATGTTTGTATAAATTCTAATTGTTGCTGTGAATTATTGTAGTGTAATGTCCTATTGGGTCAAATAAACTTTCATTTATTTATTTATTTATTTATATTCATCACCATCCGATTCTTGTTCGGTATTCAAAAACTCAGCGCCACAATCATCGTCTTCTTCCGTCAATTCTCGTAATATTCCTTCTTTCGATAACCGAGACATGTTTTAGTTAAACTTATACCAGCAATTTATAATATTTCATCAAGTTAAATACCAAATTAAACATGCAAATAAATAAAAAACAAAAGAAGTTACACTTAGCTTTTTAGCTACGTGCCGTACTAGGTGGGGTATGTGATACCCAAGCGAACTTTAAGCACATGTCACAGAATTGGTGATGGAATCGGACTGAATATTTGGCAGGAATTGAAGCAGCATACTCATTCGCAGCTACTGAGAAAACCCACTCGCGCGCTTTTTTCGTTTAAAAATGGTATCAATTTTTTTACCGCTGGGGTATGTCATACCCCACCTCGTATACGGAAGGTTAATCTCACTTTGTTTACTTGTACTAAGTTCCTAAAAACGATTATACTAATCTTCTACACGTGTAAGAGGAAGACAAGAAAAAGATAGTTTTGTTGGTTCTACAGTTTCAATCATAATCTTGCGAAAACGATTAATAATGACTTTTAAGGCTAAGTAAATTAGATTAAACTCTTTCTACATCAATAAAACTTGTTAATGGATTTAAATTTTATGATGTTACTAAAATGGCGAAATCCCGAAAAAAATAATAAAAAAATATTTAGGTCACTCTTCATGTCAGACTCTGGTGGATATCTATGATTGTACAATGAGGGTTGTATGGCGATATATAGGGTTTATCGTGTCACTTGTCGTGTCAAACAGCTGTCATATGTCACGAAATACCTTCCACATATCACGATATAGCTGTCATAATATGTCTGTCTGACACGACATTTGACACGATAGATGCTACGGCTACATACGCGCGTCATACAACCCTCATTGCGAAGCTATCCTCACACACCCATAATAGCTTGTATTGGTCCATCATTGGCCAACGTGGAGAGGCCTATGGCTGCCAGCTGAACATTCTGTCATTAACACAATAACAGTATTATCCTCTTATTGCAGCTGTAGTAACATTGCAAAAATCTATATAATTATATACTAATACTTATTATAAATGCGAAAGTATGTCTGTCTGTTTGTCTGTCTAGCTTTCACGCCAAAACTACTGAACCGATTGTAATGAAATTTTGTGCACAGATAGTCTAGAGCCTGAGAAAGCACACTTTTTAGGAAAAAAGGGTTATAAGGTGGGGTAATGGGGGATCAAAGTTTATATGAAATTTTGTTTTGGAATTGGCTACGGCTTTGAAATTTGGCTTAAATATTGTTTATTTAAAAAAAATGAAATATGTGCACGGCGGTTTTTGGGTATTTTGATTTTAATTTTAAGGGGTAACGGTTTTACGAAGCTTTGGACACCAATTTTGTTTATTAGATTTATTTTGAGGAAACTTTGCAGTAATAAAAGCTACATTTTATCCGGGAATTCCCACGGAAACGGGAATCACCGCGCGCTGTAAACTGAAGTCCACGCGGACGGAGTCGCGGGCCACAGCTAGTAATAAATAATTTAAGCGATTTTGACATTATTATGTTATATATTTACGATATAATTAAGTGTATGCATCTATAAATAAATTCGAAAAACTAGATAATCTGACATTAACCTGTTCCTCCACAAGGTCATATACGAGGTCATCTCAAGTCTCTTGTACAGATCTAGATTAATGTTAACCCTGGATTAATATTGTTCTTCGTGATTTTCTAACTCACGGGGGCTGTTCCCATACTTTTTTTACATTTTAAATATACTCAGAGTCAGTCAGAGTCAGAATTATAGGCGCTGCGAGGCGTCAGAAAAAGTTCATTACTGAAATAATAATTATTTCCCTTTTGTCTTCTTACCAAGTCAACTCAAAATTTGACTAACAAAGAAAACTTACGTTTTAAAGCAAATACCTTAAAATGTATGTCGAATTTACTTAAATTCGAATACAAAAATTCCTGCCTTTTGATATCGTATTGAAAGATTTAGGTTCTGAGAAAGTTAAGTACCATATGGGTCCCAAAGGCCACATGTAAACTTTGCTGTCAAGAAATTGTGTGAAGTATAATAAACGACTAATAATTATTCTTAAAACAAGGGTACTCAATGTTACCAAAGCCATAAAACTATAATTCATTATGGGCTCCTTTCAGTTTAAATGGTCAGGTTCACTTTGGCATGGGAACGTTTATTGTTGACTCTGCACAGTTTATATTACTGTTAAATATTGTACACTATTCTCCATTCGTCCTTGGAGTAAAGACGTGCTTTACCGAATGCGCTTTAACCAGAATAAATCGCAATATAAAAGTGATTTTCTTTTATTTAATCTATCCACGACCTAGTCAATAAGACTAACAGGTTATGGTGGCCTAGTCAACGCAGTGATTAAATAAAGGTAAAATAGTTTTTGAACTAAAAGTGATTGTGAAATTCGAATTTTTAAAACAACAACATGGAGAAAAAGAAGACCAAGAGAAATATTCCGATTTTCGTGGAAGAAAACTACAACATCTGGAAATTCCGAATTCGAAGCCTTTTAAGTGAACTAGACGTGATTCACGTTGTTGACAAGCCAGTTCCGGTTACACCTGACAACAAATGGAAGGAAGCCGAGCAAACAGCTAAAAACGTTATCATCGAATACCTGTCTGATGCTTATATCAGTCACGTGGGACAAGAGTCAACATCGAAGGAAATACTGTCTGCGCTAGATAGCATTTTCGAGAGAAAAAGTATGGCTAAACAGCTCGCAACCAGAAAGAAGTTATTAAATATGAAACTCCAAGGAGATACCACCTTGAATCAACATTTTATGCAGTTTGACATTTTAATATCCGAGCTAGCGACTTCTGATGTAACTGTGATGGAGGGAGATAATGTATCTTAACAGCTATTGCTGACTCTTCCGCCTGCCTATGACGGTATTGTCACTGCAATCGAAACACTCTCAGAAGACGATATTACGCTGAACTTCGTAAAAATGTGACTTCTCGACCACGAAGTTAAACTAAACGACGAGAAATAATAAGACTAACAATGTAAGTTTTCTTTTTGACTTACCTTTAATAAGATAATATCATAAAGGGTAAAAACATTAAAGAAGTAAATCTTACCCCGTCAGCACAAAAATGAGTATTAACACGATTGCAACTGCTATAATAGACCCTGCTGCTGTCAGCAATCTGTACCTTTGATTCATTTTTAAAATAACACCATATTAATTACACTTATGTATTCAAATATTAAGTTCACTTTATTAGTAGCGATATATTTATCAGATCTTTATACATTTTTCCGAAACAAAAACCTTTTTTGTTTAACGATAATACTTTTTGTATCTTTTAAGTTTAAAATTTATCATACAATAATATTTCACTTCTAAACAAATATTATGACAGCTGCATACTAAACAGAATTGACAACTGTTTTGTTGTTTGTTATCAGCAAATGATTATTCTAATCACTAAATATGCCGTGACGTATTTATCATTATTGTATTACTTTACAGTTTACAGTTTACACTAAGTAATAAACGCCTGCCTTTAAAAACTAGCAATTTTAGATATCTAAACAAAATAAGGTACGCCTGCTTATAAAAATTTGCAATTATATTATATACTAAATAATATGCCATTTATAAACTAAACTATTTCTAACAATATTAATTCATAAAGCGTTATCTTCTGAAGTGTTATTATTAAACTAAAAAGGTTCCCTTTAAAGTATACGGTGAAGCATACAATGGCGAGACACACTGTGTACTGCATAGTATCAAACATTTGATGTAGATGGCGCTGCACATCACTTGGCTTTTACAGCAGTTGCAATAGTTGTTTAAAAAAATAAAATAAAAAAATATTAAGTGAAATCCGAACAGCAAAATGGTGTAAAATATACTTACTAAATAAAGTATGAAACAGAGGATATTAGAAAAGTGCTCAGTGTATAATATATAGACTCTAAATGATTGTAATTTGTAATATTACACTTAGATGACAGCACTAAGATACTTGTCGGGTAAAATAAGTACAATTAGTTTTCTATGGATGCCTTGCAAAATATGATTAAATGTATCGAGCAATAATAATAATAATAATAAGTAATAAATCTTAATATATAAAATTCTCGTGTCAGTGTTTGTGCGCGAACTCCTCCAAAAGGGCTCAACCCAACCGATTTTAATGAAATTATATATATATTACATTCGTTAGGCCTGAGAAGAGGTTTTTATCTACTTTTTATATTTATATTAGAAATAATGACGTGGTGTGAAGCGTCCATAGATATTATTATTATTATTAATGTATATGGCAAAACAACATTTGCCGGTATTTTTATATTATGCTTAATGATAAAACCAAATATTAAAGGGCAATAAATAAAACACTCCATAATATTGTGAAGCTTTTAATTTATTTTACTACATAGTGTTTAATTTAGGAATGGCTTGTAATCGTCCTGTAAAATAAAAAAAATAAAAAACTTTTTCAAATTTAAATTTCATAAAAGTATTAGGTACTCCATTGAAATTTAAATAGTAGTTACTGATGGAACTCGACAGACAGACAGACAAAACATTATACAATTATAACGTAAACGTAAAGTCTGTACAATATAGTATTATTTGTAAGATAGCTGTTGAATAGAAAGAAAGAAAGAATAATATATTTATTTGGTACTAGTCTAGTTATTTGGTACTGTCCGCAACTCAAAACAAAAACAAACAAATTCGGTACTGCGGTTCAAGCGTGAAGAGTCAACTGACAGACAGACAGATAGACCGACACACATACAGTCAGACACTTTCGCTTATATAAGATTAGAGTGGTTTTTCATACCTAATATCAATAAATACCTAAGCTAAGTAATACTAAATTTCCTATTCATCAAAATGAACGGACCCGCATTAGAACCATACATAATTATACGAACCTGATTATAAAACCACCATTTCCTAATATTATTATTATTTTCATCCGACGGTGAAGCCGGCACCAACTGTTGAATAGTAGGCGCACGATCACTTATTTTGACACGGTCAAAGTCATTCTGGAAGAAAAAACCTGTGTCCATTTTATAATTGACAAATATAACGTTTGACAATACGGGCCCCTGTCCACGTCGGATGACGATAGTAAACCATGATTGCGCTGTCGAAAGTAGAAGCAGTCTAAAATATCAGAGAATTGAGAAATTTATTCACAGCCACACCTACGTTATTTGGTCAGGTGACGTCAAGCCCAGTCAAAGATCGCGACTAGCATTGTCTTGACATAACCCGATCAAAAAGCGTAGGTCTGTTAAGGATTACAATTGATTTTTATGACGGCACCTACAGAGTAAACCATAAAGTTAATATACCTAGTGGAATAGAGCAACAATCTCGAGCTGTCAAACGAAACCGAAATTGGTTTACATCTGTGTGTAAAAATATGTGTACGTATACACTTACACAAGCATGATTGAACATGAATTCTATGAGATTAAATTGTCAACGTGCCGATAAGTGCCGACTGGACGTCAAAAAAAGAGTTCTGCTGTCATGTATCACACGTCTCTTTTTACCACGCAGTAGTGATATCTCGCTTGCTCAGGCCATTGTTTCTCTATTCCGCTAGGTATATTAACTTTATGGAGTAAACAGAACTAAGAGTAGGTTCACACGTCACAATCCTGCACATTTTTTGCAGTATACGTCTCAACATTCATACGCCGATTGTACTGCAACAAATCGTGCAGTACAATCGACGTGTGAATGGTTCTATATACATTGTATGCGCCACTATTTATTCGTTAAGGGCCTTCCCCTACGGAGATTCCGTAATTTACCGTATTTAGAGCCTTATAAACTCATAATTTGAAAGCTACAAAGTTATAATAAAAATACAACAATAATCTTCAGTATATCAACATTCCTTTCCCCGTTTTAAATTTTCTATTTTTGTTTATTATACTCATGGTATTAGCTTCCCAAGTAATACCAATTTATTAAAATTGAAGCATACTTTCAGCATCTCCCTTGAATTTACAAATTACGTTTATTTTAAACACACGACAATAGATAGACAATTTCATTAACTACATATTCCCCGTTTTACATTTTTTTAGATCAATTTTGAACTAAGACAAGTAAAAAATAGGATTTTTGTGCGAATTCGGCAACGCGTCTAATGTATGGTCAAGGTCGTTTGCTCGGGGGATGGCCTTAAGACGTATACTACAAAAAAACGTGCAGGAAACGTGCAGGATTGTGCCGTGTGAACCTGGCCTATCAAGTAGGCCGACTCAGAAGAGATCTCGAAAATACGTTTGACGTAGTATGTCATATCGGCCGGCGCGCGCCGTACTAATGCATTACTCAGCATTGGTCGTGTTCGTCGGCGTAATTTTTAGCGCATTCGCTGCAAAACCTTTTATTGCACATGTCCAAAACATGTCATGTCATGGCAACGCCAGGAACAAAGTTGTTTATATACTTAGTTACCGTCAAGTTTAAACAACGTGTACGTTGTCGTTGCCATGATTTTGACATGCGCAATAAATGGTTTTGCAGCGCATGCGCTAAAAATTACGCCGAAGAACACGACCATTGTGAAACATATTGTCTAAAGTGACAGTCGCGCCCAACTCGCGTAGATACGCCCGTTTGTTTGAACTCGAGGTACTCCTTAGTTCTGTCTACTCTGGTACCTATATGAGTGAAGTTTTTTGTGCGTATAATAATAATTTATTATTATGCTTTGTAGACCTGGATCCCAGAAGGATAAGACATAACTTACTCTCTGATGGATGAAACCATAGGTTCTTAGTAGTGCCTCATGTACTTAGAATACCTGCGTATTTGTGGAGCTCTACGTGTGACACCTGGTCAGGTACCAGGTAACAAAGTTGACTAAAAATTAGTCTTACTTGACTTATTTTGTCGGGGCTAATTTTTATATATAATTTGTAGAATATTACTCTAAACTAGTATCATGTAGTTTAAGACACTTTTCAATGACCAAAACTTTTATCAGACGCTTTAAAAATAACTTTGTTGCTAATTTTTTTAAAGGCGTTATTTTTATTTTATAAATTAATATGACACCTTAGAAAACAATATTGCAAGAATTTATTTTCTGCTAGCTGTTGCCCGCAACTTCGTCCGTGTCAGCATAGTATGATAACAAAGATGGATAATTTTCCCGTGGGAATGACTTAATCACTACATGTTAGAAAGGGGAGGTACAGCCTGGATATAGACATACAGACAGACGGACAATCTGAAATATCTTTGTGATCTGGTCCCGTTTTTACCCTTTGGGTAAGGAATCATAAAAAGGGAAAATTATCCATCTTTGTTATTATACTATGCTGACATGGACGAAGTCGCGGGCTAGCAGAAAATAAATTCTTGCAATATTGTTTTCTGAGGTGTTATATTAATTTATAAAATAAAAATAACGCCTTTAAAACAATTAGCAACAAAGTTATTTTTAAAGCGTCTGATTTTGGTCAATGAAAAGTGTCTTACACTACATGATACTAGTTCAGAATAATATTCTACAAATTATATATAAATTTTAGCCACGACAAATTAATAAGTAAAGTAAGATTAATTTTTAGTCAACTTTCTTACCTGGTACCCGCCCAGGTGTCACACGTAGAGCTCCACAAACACGCAGGTATTCTAAGTACACGAGACACTACTAAGAACCTATGGTTTCATCCATCAGAGAGTAAGTTATGTCTTATCCTTCTGGGATCGGTCTATTAAGAATGTAGCATTCCAGTCGAATGTTCGGGTTAAAGAAAAAAAACAGTTTTCTAAGGTTAAATAGTATAATTAAGTAACGTCGACCCGATTTTGTCGGTAGTCTGAAAAAAAATTGTATCGAGACGTGTTCGAAAATGCAAGTTCGCCAATTTAAGCCGGTGGTCCAAGTAATTAACTTTTTACGAGTTGCAACAAAATATGTGATCGGCTAAAATGTTTTGGGAAAGTAACTTACTCTAGTATTCAAATAGTCGATAAGCTTTTGTGGTGGTATATAACTCTCATTTTCAACTTTTGCCCTGGATCTAGGATTTATAAGTACTGGTACTGGGTTCGATTTTCCGCCCCTTAGTACGTTTTTTGTTTTCCTCAGAGGTTGTTCCTGAAAGTATAAGCATAGATCGGAGTAAACTTAATTTTTTCTGTTGGAAAAAATATATCGACATGCCTTTCAGAATTCCAAATCCCTGAATAGAACTGTTTGGAATTTTTGAGATTGTTAAAAATGAAAAGTTTCATTTGTTTTCCTCAGAGGTTGTTCCTGAAAGTATACGCATAGATGGGAGTAAACTTAATTTTTTCTGTAGGAAAAAAAATATCGACATGCCTTTCGGAATTCCAAATCCCTGAATAGAACTGTTTGGAATTTTTGAGATTGTTAAAAATGTAACTTGTGTTCAACTAAATATTATGTATAGTTACAACTTGTTGTGAACTACAAAATTGTTCAATGCCGGCGATTGGGGTTCATTAATAAATCAGGGAGGACAACTCATATACCTATCCTTTTTTTTTTTTGTGAAAATAAGTTTAGGTATGTAAGAGCCCGTTTATAAAAATCTAGCGCTATTATTCATAAGCTTTTTATAATATAATCCATACTTTTTAGTTTAAAAAAACTTACTCTATCATTTGAAAACTCTCCAATTTCGTTTGAATTTGTTTTCGTTTTGCCGTCTTCATCGTTTGATTCATCAAATTTTATTTCTTCCTGCTTTTTAGCGGATTCGTCGTCTGCCAAAATTATAACATAATTCTGAAAATATGAATTAAATTATTATAATATTAATCATGAACAATATTATTATATTTAAAAACACATTTCATTTGTTACTAGACGTTTCTCTATAATTTTTCTGCGCCAACTCGTTTATCGCGTATATTAATCGGTATAAAACTAATATAATATTATTATTAGATATGTCCTTTACCGTAATTCAACGTCTCTCTATACGAAATTTTATTAAAATCTATTCTTTGGTCTAAACATAGAAAAAGAGGCAACTTACAGTAAACAGACATACACATTTTAGTATTTGCTCGCTATAAATTAGAGTAAAAAGTTATGACTTACTGAATGTACAGGGATAAGTTTCTTTCCGATATTTCTTGATTCGGTATCATCGTAGTCTTTCTGAAATCACAATAATAAATAAAAATAATCACAAAAGAAAATAAACCTTATTATTACCTTTTTTATGAGGAATCAAAATTGTTGGAAATAATGATTGTTACCATTATTGCTCTGTCTATAATAGAGAACAAATTAAAGCTGTGTGTAAAGTACTACTACTAAACTTAATAGTCGGACTTTCTGATTTGCTTGGGTAACCTGCAGCCCAGCTGACAGATCCCAACTAACATATAGACAAATTAAGGTACTAAAGTTGCCCGCATCCTATCATTTCGCACACTTCCTGGAAGAAGTACGCTAGTCGAATTGCGTCGATTTTTTTTATTGCACCAATAGATCGGGCGTTAATATTTGACAAATTAAGGTACTAAAGTTGCCCGCATCCTATCATTTCGCACACTTCCTGGAAGAAGTACGCAAGTCGAATTGCGTCGATTTTTTTTATTGCACCAATAGATCGGGCGTTAATATTTGACAAATTAAGGTACTAAAGTTGCCCGCATCCTATCATTTCGCACACTTCCTGGAAGAAGTACGCAAGTCGAATAGCGTCGATTTTTTTTATTGCACCAATAGATCGGTCGTTAATATTAGACAAATTAAGGTACTAAAGTTGCCCGCATTCTATCATTTCGCACACTTCCTGAAGAAGTACGCAAGTCGAATTGCGTCGATTTTTTTTATTGCACCAATAGATCAGGCGTCAAATATTACACCTTCTCAAATTCACAAATTATTTTATAGATGTTTTGTATAGCATGTTGTCACCCGCATGCGGAATCAGTGCGCGGGTGACAACCCATAATATTACAGGAAAAACGCTCATATGATGAAAATTACTTAAATAAAACACTTACCCTAGTAATTGGAAATTTGGACCTCATGACACCGTCACGTTCCTCCATCATCATTGCACCCAGTACGAAAACTTTTTTTGATTTTGTTGGTTCTGGTTTTTGTTTTGGCTTTTTTTGTGGCTGCAAAACATAATATATTAAGAAATTTAAGATACATTGGAATATCTATATTCTATATAATATCATCTTCGACGCTACGTAACGATGATTGTAATTATAAGAAAGATGCGTACAAAAATGTTAAATATTGCGCTTGTAAGTAACTCTCTGCGACTTCGTTTACAACAAAGAAAATCCCGGAAAATCCGTGCTTTTTCATTCATCAAAAACTTTCCTATATCCGTTTACGTGGTCTGATCTATTTCTCCGCCAATTTGTATTAAAATCGGTCAATCGTTCACGCTTAAATCTTAACCATTAAATATTTCGCCTCCAAAACAACTCAAAAGAACGCCTCTAAAAATATGACTATAGCAGACTTCGGCCTGACAAGAGCTAACCACCGCATTCAGATGGCATGGTTTGTCGGACAACGAGAACACAGAGTTGTAGGTCTGATAGCTGTACCTTACAGCTTGTAAGCCTTTATAGAAGCTGCTGTAAAACAACTCTTGACTCAAAGGATATTAAAGCTTCCAGAAACAAAGCACGTCAACAGGTATCAGTTTTTTTTTTTTGCTTTAATTTTTAAATACCGATATTGCAAGAGGGTAACCCTCGAGACAAAATAAGTACAAAAAATAGTTTAAGTCGATAATATACATTTGTACCTAAATTAAATATCTAGGTATACAAATATTTTTTTCTTCACGCTAAAACTCGAAAACAACTAAATCGATTTGGCTGATTAGTAATTTTAGTATAATTGGAAAAGTTTGTGGAAGTCCAGGGAAGGTTTATATTAGGAAGAAAGTGATAAGAAAACTTACGCTGCAAGCAGTATTTCCATATGGTCCCTCAGGCTGACAATTATTAATAAGAAAATTTTGACTCGGCTTAAGAACAATATTGCTTTTGAAATTTAAATAGTTTTCGTCGCTTGAATCTGTATCTTCTTCTTTATATTTCCTCCCGGCGGCCTGAAATAATGTAAATAATATTGTGCAACTAGTGCGATGTTGTCAATTGTAATCGACAACATCGCACTAGTTCCACATACTTTTTTTATTACGAATGCGGGATAAGTGGTATCTTTGGGCTCGTTGTTTACTTGTCGCACTCAAATTGATATTATGATGAGCAAACAGCGTTTCGATCCAAACCACCATATACCACTTATCCCGCAAGAGTAATAAATAATTAACTTTTTAATAATGTTGATATTACTAGACTTGAAGATTTGCAGGTTTTGATCCTTAGTACAGTGTTTTGTCCCCTCACTATATCTGCATCACTCTAAGACTGGCCATAGACGGACCGCAAGTTGCAGTCGGGACCGACTGCTCTAGAGCGGTCGCGTTGTTTGCACCGACCGCTCAAGAACTGCTCGAGCGATCCCGACTGCACTTGCGTTTCGTTTATGGCCAGTCTACGGTTTGGCTGGAAGAAAATGCCACAAGGCAAGCCCGCCTTTATACTACAACTAGCTGTCCCGGCAAACGTTGTTTTGCCATTTAAAGTATATCTACTTCATCAGTTGATACAAAATCTTACCCCCTCTTTTATCCCTTAAGAGGGGTGGGGGGGAAAATTTTATACTTACACCAGATGTGAAGTTGGAAAACAGTTAATAATATGAAGTCCATTAAAGAAAAAAGTTTGATAAAAATCTGACCCCCCCTTTGGTTCCCTTAGAGGGAGGGGTGGGGGGGGGAGGGGATTTTTATACACCAGATGTTGAGTTGGAAGAAGACAAATATATCTGCGAAAATCGCATTCAAATCGGATCAGTAGTTTTCGTGTGATAGTGGAACAAACATACAGACAGACAGACAGACAGACAGACAGACAGACAGACAAAAAACTAACCACATTTTTGGCTTCTATAGCGATGCAGTAACACCCCCCGCTTATTATTTTTTGAATATCTTTAATGTACAGAATTTTCATTTCTACAGTTTTATTATATGTATAGATATGCAAAAAGTTTTTAATAAAATGAAATAATAATAAAAAAACGGTGTGTAGATACAAAATTGTGAGCAACATGTAAAATTATAATATTTTCAGACTTTGTCTTAGATCATGTAATATACTAAATAAGTATTACTTATTATACCTTAATCAACTTTCTATACTAAGCAAGACCTTGTTTCTGACGATGTTCAGAATTTCAACGCTTCTTCGAAACTATATATTATAGAAGTTTAATGAAGAAACAAAGTATGTACTTTTGTTACATTGCTGAAGTTGAGAGTTTATTAGCTTGACTTTGTTGGTAACAGCCCGTTCAGAGTTCGAGTTGTAGCTCGTCCGACAAGATCTCGTCCTAGTAGGACGAGTTTACATATGTAAATTCTTTAATAGTATTTTTAATGGGAAAATTCTTCTCATGTAGATATTTTTTTTTTAACTTTCAAATTTATTTGAGTGTGGTGTGCAAAATTATTATGAAAGTGTCTTTAAGTCATTGTCAGGTTCTGGTGTTAATTTTTTAATTCAAAAGTATAACGTCATATTTGAAGACGTGAACGGATGAACCAGATAACTAACATTTTATAACATCTTACTCATTGTTTTCCTTATACTTTGAACGTACCTTGTAACTTAACTACTTCATCATCTGGCTAATATATCTAGCTACACATTAAATTCACAGTTTTTTATTTTTATTTCAAGGGTTTTTTTTTTACAATTTTGTTCTTCCACTCAAGTCTTCATTTGGTATGACCGCCACCGAGCCCTCTTGGGCTGTGATGAAATATAGGCGACCAATTATTCTAGTGAGTGGGCGAGCCCAATTTTTTTTACTTTACCTCATCTCCACCATCTTCATCACTATCATAATCACGTGACCTTCGGAATCCTGTGTTTATAATCCTTTCATTGTTACCGATGCTGCCAAAAAAAAACATTTAGGTCTTATTACAATTTTTGTTTTCATAGGTCACCTTTTGCTCGTGATAAAATTAAAATAGCTAGATTTTTAATTGAACCTTTAGAAGACTTTGTGCAAAGCGTAATCTCCGAATGGCAGACGCAATGGGACTGTTCCACCAAAGGGCGACATCTTTATAATTTTTTCCCTAATATTCGTGAACGGCTATCTAAATATTGGATGGATATAGATCACTTCGTTTGTCAATGGTAATTTTAAGGCCAAACTTTACGGATTAAAACTAGTAACATCCTATGTGAGAGTGCTCGACCGAAGGCAACAATGTTTGAACAAACCGCTCATCATGTTCTCTGGGAGTGCGGTCTCTAGCAGGAGGAAAGAACTACAATGCTAAACAACCTACTGTGAACATCTGGAGTCTCATACTATGGTGATCTCGTGGACAGCGCTAAGAACTACCGTCCCTTCAAGTGTTTTTGTTACAATTATTATTGGCAACAGTCTAACACAATGAATTAAATTAGCTCTAGCTTAGTAGTCACTATTATTATTATCGTTTATTCCCGTGCTGCTTCCCGTGTTGTTGTCTCCCGAGTCTCGCTTTGTATGGGGAGGGAACCTGGAATTTTTCCTACTCCTCCTATTTTCTTCTGTTTAATTTCGTTGCAGGTCCCAAGACAGATTTAGCATGTCCCTCGGGCTCATCTCAGGCTCGGCTCATATCAAAGTGTTTTCGTGGTTGGATACCGCTGTTGATCCTGGCGACACAGGAGATACAGTGGTGGGATTGTGGCGGGCCAGAGCCCGTATAAAAAAAAATAGGCCACCTTATGCTTTGCATGATAAGCTTAAATCACTATACACATTGAGGTTTAAGTGGATAAATTTTTTTATCACAAAATCTTTTAGGTATGCAGTGAGTGTGTCTCGCAATCAAAACCTTAAAATTAGTCTTTTATGAAACATATTACTTTCTAGTATCAACGTTCCTTAAAGAAACAGCGTTAATTGACTCTTGGGCAACTACGCAATTTGGTCGGGCTATATCAAGCCCAGCCGACAGATTGCAACTAATATTGACTTAACATAACCCGACTCAATTACATAGGCCTGCCATTTATCTGCCTATGAATAAATTTATTTCATGGTACTTGAACAGAACTTACCTAACTCCTATAGACTTGATATTCCCGTACACTTTTGCGCCGTCTTCTAGCTCCTTATTAGGGTACCTAATAGCAGACCTCAAGGAGTCTAGATCTGGCCTGATCAGCGTGTGGCCTGGAAGGATATCTCTGGCCCGGGGAAGGTCACTCACGACGGAAGGAAGAACCACATGCTTCGACACTCCAATTGGATTGTTGAAGGTTTCCATCTGAAAATACTCTTATGGGGAACCAGCTGAACCGGCAAACATTGTTTTGTAACCTTTATTAGTATAACAAAACAAAGTTTTAATGCTTTAGGCCCTAAAGTTTAGGGTGTTTATGAGTCAACTATATTGAGATCAATGTGAAAGTAGTAAAGCTGAAAGTATAACTTTTTTAAACTTTTGCATCCGCGAACTCATGAAAGCTGGGGCGCTTGCCCGTACAAATACAAAAAAATGCTTTTTCAGTGCTGCTACTTTCACAGTGGACTATAAATAAGAGTAAAGACCACAACGTTAATTATTTTTACTTTGTTTTGTTACACCCTGTTTATTATCAATAACAATATTATAAAAGCGAAAGTGTGTCTGTCTGTTTGTTACCTCTTCACGCCCAAAATTACTGATTCGATTAAGCTAAAATTTGTTATGGAGATACTTTGAGTCCCGGAAAAGTACATATATGATACTTTTTATCCCGAAAAATTAACGGTTCCCGCGCGATAAACTTTTGGCACAACTGAGTTGCGGGTGTCAACTGTCATCCAATACTATAGCATAAATGTGAAAGTGTGTCTATCTTTGCATCTTCATGCTTAAACGGCTGAACCGATTTAGATTAAAATACTTAGATGGACGGAAATCGATATAAGATAGTTTTTGTTACAAAAAATGGTACGGTTCCCGCACGATAAAGGAATTTCGGCGCAATCGGAGTTGCGGGCTTCATCTAGTGACTCTAGTCTTTCAAATTTCATTTCAAACTTCGTCAAACCTATACAAGGCCTTGCCACCTTGACGTGAGGTGTATTAAATCTTATGTCACGGCTTATGAGCTGTAAGCGAAACAAGCGAAAGCGACGCGTCTAATTTTATTAGCAAAACAAGCGAAAATGATTCGTCTAACTTTGTAAGCGAGCTAAGCGCTTGTTACGAACAGCTTGTGAGAATCATTTAAACTTGAATTTCCGACACATATAAGTGCAAAATATTATGCTTCGCTTTATTATCTTATATATAAAATATAAAATTCTCGTGTCACAATGTTAGTTACCGTACTCCTCCGAAACGGCTTTACTGATTTTTACCAAATTTTATATGCATATTCAGTGGCTCTGAGAATCGGCTACTGGCTACTTTTTATATTGATAAGTGCATTTGTTGAATAAATAATAGTAAATTATTACAACTCGAGACTGACGGCGACCATTGTTTGTGCGACGGGATAGCGATGGACGTTGCCATGGTGCCCATACTTATTTAGTCACTTCAATAAAATAATATGGGTGAAATACTTTATATGGCAAAACAACGTTTGCCGGGACAGCTAGTGTCTATATAAAGTATATCCCTCTTATAGTGAAACTATATGTGGCCAGCAACTCCGTTGTGCCCTTTTTAGGGTTCCGTGCCCAAAGGGTAAAAACGGGATCTTATTACTAAGAGTTCGATGTCTGTCCGTCTGCCTCTCTCCAGGCCGTATCTCAAGAACGGTGATAGCTAGAGAGCTAAAATTTTCACAGATTATGTATTTCTGTTGCCACTGTAACATCTCATACTAAAAAAAAACAAATATTTAAGGCTCCCGTACACCAAACGTGATATTTTGGCCTTTTTTGCTCTATATCAATAATGGCTACTCATAGGCCTGCGCGTAAATTGAAAATATTATTAAGTATTTAGTGAATATTTCAAATATTCACTTAATAATAATAATAAATAAGAAGATTAAAACAAAATAAATATTATAATATTTTTGCTCCTAAATGGTACGGAACCCGCGAGTTCGACTTGCACTTGGCCGATTTTTATTTAGGTATTATCACTTCATTTTGTTACACTCTGCATATACCACAGACATAGATCTAGATAGATACCGCATGTGTATGTACTTCGCGTGCCATATCGCGTTCCCAAACGACGAGCAATGCTCGTCTTTCGAAAGTCTGTTCATTAGTCTGCTATCGGAATCGGACGACGATCGGAATTTTAAAAATGCCTAAATGCCTAAAAGTGCCGTATTGAGCTGTAGAAATTCAAACAGAAACGTTGGCCTAGATAATGGACACGTTTCTTATCATCGGTACGTCACAGTAGGTAGGAAAAAAGTGGCACGCTCGTTTTCATACAAATGGAGCGACATGCGGTATCTATCTTGATCTATGTCTGTGGCAAATACCATGTGTATTACACGTTACATAATAATATGCGTATGCTATAATACTTACCGGCTTATAGTCCGGCTGACGCAACCAACTTGACCCCTCACATTGCAGAAAAAACTGAAACATTGATAATCCACTTTAAACTGATTACGCCTAGTTTATAGTATTTTTGACACAAATATGTTTATCAAGGCTGGCCACAGACGTTCGTTTCCCGTATTCGATTTCAGAATTCGTTTCCCGTATTCGGAATTCCGTGCGACTAGCCGTCACTAGCGCAAACGTTTGTCTATTTTACGCGCGATCGCGCCCGATTGAATTTGAAACGTACGTACGGAATTCGTTACGAAGAAAAACGAACGTGTGCGACAGTTAATGTATTTTCTAATGATTCCATGATTCGGATTTCCGAATGCAGGAAACGAATTCGGAAATCGTATACGGAAAACGTGTGTATGCGTCCGGCCAGTCGTTTTTTGTCCGCGTCACAGAAAAAAACGTCTATGAAATGATAGAAAGCGGGCAACATTTACGCGGACCAGATCCGCGTGCGGGCGATGACTCGCAGAGTATTCCATCAAGTACAGGAGTGGCTTGGGTCGAATCAACTGCCTCCTGAAATATGGGGTTGGAAGCGAGGAGTCGATGGAATCTTTGAACCAATCAGGACCTTGGATCCTCCTGCTCCTAACGCGTTGTTAAGTTCAATTTTTTGCCGATGTAAAAGTGGTTGTTCTGGAAAATGCAGTGGCCGAAAAGCGGCATTAACTGTAGTAGCTTGTACTAATGGAGCCCCCATCGATTTTAATGATAAAGATGACGAAGATGAAACACAATTTGATTGATAAGTCGGCATACTCCTGCAAAAAAAATTGTTTAATTTTTTAGAATTTGTAAAACGATTTAGCTTCTTATTTTTATCACCTTTAATACTCTGTATTTCCTAAAGTAATGATCGTACAATAAAAATGTTTAAACGTAATTTATAGGAAATTTAGTGTAGATAAAATATAATGTAGAAGTCACTAGAGTTATTATAAATAATTTTCGAGTCACAAGCAAAAACCTTGAAAAAGAGACCTTTCCCCCCCTCCCCCACCGTCGGCTCGTGTCCCTCCCTCGGGGACTTTTAGTATATTCATCTGGACACCTTTAGGAATAACTGTAGCAACTTTTAAAACTACATGAATTATTTGGTCTGATCGACCATTTTGAAACTAATTTTCTTAGACTAATAGCTAGCCAAATATTTAAAATATAGCTACGGATGTACGGTAAAGCTGATCGCACATTTGTCAGCACCGCACGCGCCGTACGCGTCGAACGCACCGCATAGTTCACGAAATGCGGCGCGTACGGTGCGGACGAATGTGCGAGGTTTCACATCATTTCATACAACGAATTATAAAATGCGGCGCGTTCGGCGCGTGCGTGCTGATAAATCGCTCATCAGTGATTACATATTATAGGATCAATTCAGACCGCAACGTGACGCGTAGTGGATTTGACAGATTTGCAAGACGTCTCACGCAATTGAAATCTGTCAATTCAGTACAAATTTAGAAATGCATCTACGCGTCGCGTTGCGGTCTGAATTGACCCTTACAGTACGTTTGATTACTAATTGTCCAAATGCGTGACCAATCAACAATGCTATTGAATGAATAGACTTCTGTAAAAATAAAATTATTTTAAACAGAAAAGGGTACTTTTACATGACTTCATAAATTCTAATTTAATAAAAAAATATAGTTACTGCACACGCTAAGGTCGTATTGCAGCGTAATCATTTTTGCGCGTGTCAAAGTTAAAACTAAGGGTCAATTCAGACCGCAACGCGACACGTAGATGCATTTCTAAATTTGTACTGAATTGACAGATTTCAATTGCGTGAGACGACTTGCAAATCTGTCAAATCCATACAAATTAGAAATGCATTTACGCGTCGCGTTGCGGTCTGAATTAACCCTAAAGCAACAAATAAGTATATTATATATTTTGCGTAAACATTTTGAAGACTGTACCCTAATTCTAAAACTTCAAACAACATTAGTGCGGTGTCGTTCCTGGCTCGGTCGAGCCCGTTTCCTATCAATCTACAAAATGATATCCTCATGAAACGTCAACGTTGGTGTTTTGAAGTTATCAAAATCATTTTTTAGTTTGACAGGACTGGATCAGAGTAAACAGAATTAACGAGTAGGCCGACTCAGAAGAGATCTCGAAAATACGTTTGACATAGTATGTCATATCGGCCGGCGCGCGCCGTACTAATGCGACTAAGCATTGTGAAACATGTTGAAAGTGACAATCGCGCCCAACTCGCGTACGGCGTAGGTATATTCGCCCGTTTGTTTGAAGTCGAGATACTCCTTAGTTCTGTCTACTCTGACTGGATTGGACAAAAAACCAAGCTGCGTTAATGTAGAATAAAAACAGTAAAATTGGAGTATCGGCAGCAATTTCTGAGCTAATTAACGTCACTATTGTTCCACAAACTTCAATCTCTGCCTCTTTGTGCCAAAGATTCTTCAGGTTTCATAACATGAAAAGTATTTCATTACTGGGAACAATAAGCTCTTTATTGATATTAGGGTCAGTTCACAGACTGACAAATGCTGTCAGTTCAATTTCGGGACTTTACTTACGCATGCATGAGGGTATGTTCACTGCATAAAGGTTTGTTCTATCACATGACACGCGCTCAACACGCGTTTAATAACTTTTAGGGGCTGCCTTCACATTAAGTCGCGAGTACTGCGCCGCAGTACTCCCGACTTAATGTGAAGGCAGCCTTAAGCTATTGCATAGCTTTAATCGCGGGCTTTGAGCGCGGCGACCGAATCCAGAAATTCCGTAACGAAAAACACCTATGACCTAACATTTGTCTAACGTATTTCAGTTCGCCATACTTTCGCTCGGTGTGGCTCGGGGTGTGGTGCTCGCCGCACTGACCGGCACAGCGGTACGGCGGTCGGTGTGACGTTGCCAGTCTTCAGCACGGTGTTTGTGTGCGTGCGACTAGACGTATGCAAATTATTATTGCATAAGTTGATAAAAAAATGCTATGCAATAGTGGCTGTCCCCTAGTGACACACGTATTTTTTTTATTAATTTTATAACCCGTGTAACATTTTAAGTTTTAACACGTTTATTGCAAAATCTATACGCAAAGATGTTAACTTCCTTGCGTTTTGGGCGAAATTTAGCCAATAAATATACAATAAGTACAATAATTATAGTAAAATGTTATTAGCAAAATTTGGGATGGCTTACGGTTATAAGAAGTTTGACAGCGTGCGTCTTCATTCCTCGCTGGTGTTGTAATTAGACGAATAATGAAACTTGGCCGGCGTGAAATTGAATTTCATTTCTGATTGAATAATTCTCGTAACTCGATAAGAAAGTATCAGTGGCTTGAATTTATTCGCGCGTAGTATTCTATTTTGTTGTTGGTAGTATTTATTTTTATATTTTTGAATATTGGTACAATTACTAATATTGTGTATTCTGTGGTTAGGTATAACTATTTCGATGAAGCGTCATCGGCCGATCCAGTCGGTTTCCTATAAAACTTTAAAATGTCTGTTTAGTGAGAAACGAACTGGATGAAAAAACGTGCGATTGTAATGTTGTATTGAAATAGAAGAATTAGGTTACAGCTGCTTTAGTTAAGTTCCTAATATTGTACCTATATTACAATATTATTCGCGATGTAAATAATTTTACTTGTATTATTATAATACCAAGTATATCTATACATATAATAAAACTGTAGAAATGAAAATTCTGTACATTAAAGATATTCAAAAAATAATAAGCGGGGGGTGTCACTTCATCGCTATAGAAGCCAAAAATGTGGTTAGTTTTTTTGTCTGTCTGTCTGTCTGTCTGTATGTTTGTTCCAGCATCACACGAAAACTACTGATCCAATTTAAATGTGGTTTTCACAGATATATTTGTCTTCTTCCAACTTAACATCTGGAGTATACATTTTTTCCCCCACCCTAGGGGACAAAAAATTTTGTATCAAACTTTTTTCTTTAACACGAAAACTACTGATCCGATTTGCATTCGGTTTTCGCAGATATACTTGTCTTCTTCCAACTTAACATCTGGTGTATAAATTTTTCCCCCCACCCCTCTAAGGCGACCAAAGAGGGGGTAAGATTTTGTATCAAACTTTTTTCTTTAACACGAAAACTACTGATCCGATTTGAATACGGTTTTCGCCGATATATTTGTCTTCTTATAAATATTATTTACAAATAAAGAACTACATTACAACTACAAATGGCTGCTGTTTAGCATTCGTGTTCTATTCCACATAAAATCGGGTTTTGAGTTAATAATGCAGTTTTATTCTTTAGAATATAAGGTTTACGACAGTGAAATCAATTTTTTGAAAACCCACTGTAGCATATTCTAGAGTACAAAAATGGTTATTGCTTATTCCTCTAAGTGAGATTTTGTATTTAGCATTTATGTACTATGTTTCTAAAATGGTTTGCGCTTAAACCGCTGAACCGATTTTGATAAAATTTTGTATGCAGATACTTTGAATCACTTAAAATCACATTAGATACTTTTTGTCCCGGAAAATGTGCGGTTCCCGCGCAGTCAACAAAAATGATTTTGGCTTATGATATCGATGATATTTAGTATATAGAATATAGATATTACGTTAGGTCTTGGAGGTAGGGGTCGCAATACCGAACCATTTAAGCAAAACCGGTATTTTCGGTATTGGCTCCAGACCAATACCGGTATACCGGTATTTCCGGTATTAAGGTAAAGTTAACAAATTTAATACAATAAAATTAGTTTGCGGAGGAATAGTAAGTAGGTTCCTAACCTAAATATGCCTAAATCAATTTATCTTCTGAAATAAACAAAATTTTAACTGATTTTAAAAATTATTTTACCTGTGAAAAGCTACATCGTTTGTAGTTTGTAGGGTATAAGTTATAACTCGAATTTGGTACCACGTTCACAAAAGTGGTGATATAATGATGGAATCCATGTCAAATCGGGAGAAATTTTCGAAAATATAAAAACATATTATGTAGATTTTAAGTTATTTTATGAAGTAATCCAAGCAAATACTACCAAAAAGTAGCATTTATACCAAGGTATGCCCTTTTTTACATGGGGAAATTTGATGAGAGAGATGAGGGATTTGATGAGTTTTCATTCAAAGTTGTTTGTTGGTTCCGAAGTCACTGAAAGGATCTTCTGAATTTTTAATTTTGGCATCCCTTTTAAATAATAATTGCAAGCATAATATGCAACATTGAAATATATAATTTCAACTTAATGAGTTCACTAGCTGTGCCCCGCGGTGTTACCCGCGGTTTAAGTGATATATAATGAAAGACTATGAAAAGTACCAATAATAGGGTCAAAACGGGACGATACATGGTTCTATAATGGTTTATGGTAGTGATGATGATGATGATGAAGTAATTTGCATAGTAGCATATGCTTTCCGTTCTTAAAACAACGTCGAAACTCCCAAACTTGTATCTATAAAGAGTCAGGAGTTCTCTCAGCACCTTCCGAACCATGGTATACCTTGGTGCAAAATCTTGCTTGTTGGTAGCATATGCTTAGAATACTGCTCACGAAACCGAAGTCACCACATGTTTCCATATAAATTTTGAGGAGTTCCCTCGATTTCTTATGGATTCCTTCATGGGGTCACCTTTTTTATGAATATCGTACCAAATTGGGATGATAACCTATACACCAAAAGAAAAAAATTGAAAATCAGTTCACAAACGGCGGAGTAATTGTTGAACATAAAAAAACGAACATAACACCTCCTCCATTTTGAAAGTCGCTTAAAATTGTAGCCTATGTGTTATTCTGATGTATAAGCTATATTATTGTAAAGTTTCATTAAAATCCGTTCAGTAGTTTTTGCGTGAAAGAGTAACAAACATCCATACATCCATACATACATACATACATACATACATACATACATACATACATACATACATACATACATACATACATACATACATACATACATACATACATACATACATACATACATACATACATACATCAGGAGTTCTCTCAGCACCTTCCGAACCATGGTATACCTTGGTGCAAAATCTTGCTTGTTGGTAGCATATGCTTAGAATACTGCTCACGAAACCGAAGTCACCACATGTTTCCATATAAATTTTGAGGAGTTCCCTCGATTTCTTATGGATTCCTTCATGGGGTCACCACTTTTATGAATATCGTACCAAATTGGGATGATAACCTATACACCAAAAGAAAAAAATTGAAAATCAGTTCACAAATGGCGGAGTAATCGTTGAACATAAAAAAACGAACATAACACCTCCTCCATTTTGAAAGTCGCTTAAAATTGTAGCCTATGTGTTATTCTGATGTATAAGCTATATTATTGTAAAGTTTCATTAAAATCCGTTCAGTAGTTTTTGCGTGAAAGAGTAACAAACATCCATACATCCATACATACATACATACATACATACATACATACATACATACATACATACATACATACATCCAAACTTTCGCCTATATAATATTAGTAGGATGAGTTGTTTCCTGAATCCGAAGTTACTGTACAAGAACATAACTCTTGAGCCTATAAAGATAGACACGTGAACATTTCGGCATTTAGGGACGTCGTAGTATAAAGTGTGGCTGATAAAAGATACCAAATGTGAATATTTTTGAAATACACTTAAGTAAATTAAGTACTTATTTAATAATTATGGTTACCTGTAACTAAAAAGAACGTAATTTAAATCAAATGGCGCATTTTTCTATTAGCATATTTTGTTTTTTTATTTATTTTACCAAAACCGAAAATACCGAAAATCCCGGTTTTTGTAAAATGAATACCGGTATTACTTAGACCTAAATTTGGCCCGGTATCCCGGTATTTTCGAAATTCGGTATCCCGGTTTTCGACCCCTACTTGGAGGAGGACATAGGATAATTTTAATCATAGAAAATGTACGGTTTTCACGCAACAAACTTTATAAATTTGCGTTTAAGCTGCTGAACCGATTTTGATTAAATTTAGTTAATATAGAAATTAGTTTAGGTATCACGTGTGAATCGTACATTTTACCGCATTATAAACTATCCTACGTCCTTTCCAGGGCCTTATAGTATCTCCAGGTTCTGCGGTTAAACCGCAAAAGATTAAAGTTTTTTCGAGCGGGAACCGTAATAACATTTTTTTGCTTAAAATAAGCAGAAAATATAGATTATTCAAAAAAAACTTAAAACGCCGATTACTCAAAACTAGTTCGATGTGGGATAGTACACCAATGCTTAACAGCATCCAAATAATTTATATGGCAAAGCAATGTTTGCCGGGTCAGCTAGTTATTATAATAATTCTAACACACGACACGAGACATAAATATTCTTTCATGACAAAATTTCTATGTGAACTTGTGAATTGTCAACTGGTTTGGACTATATTAATATTATGCAGGTTAGTTTAAAATCCAGGTGAATATGTCTAGCCTAGCCAACGTAAATGGAAAATGAGACGTCTGTCACCAACAGGAAATGTACGGTCACCGACACATCAAATGTCACATAATTTAAACCTTAATACCACGTATTAAAGTCCAAATGTGCGCATAACACATGCCCAGTTACATTTTGTGGGCAAATAAATTCGGTAACTTTTAACGAACGGCCTACATTGAAGAGCGTTATGCAAATAAATTAATGAAAGTTAACTAGACGTGTCAATAAAGTACCTTGTTTTTAGACTGTACTTTTTTGTCCAAAAACTGGGTAGTTTAGTTTTTGGACTAAAAAAACTTAAAAAAGGCCATATCCTCGTTTTCTCGTAGCCTACTCGCAAACTAAAACTAGTTTTGAGGCATATTACAGTCATATTGAAATATTTTAATATTTTTAAACAACATTATTCTACCTTCTTGTTGTATAATTGTTGTGGTAAAACCTTGACTTAAGTGCTCCATGCTATTATTGATGTCAAACTCATAGTTGAATGCCATCGGAGAACGTATCAGCATAGATTGGTGTCGAGTGGGAGGATATCCATCCGCACGAACATCTATGTAGTTTGGCCTCTACACCGCGAGATCACAAGCAATTGTATCTATACTAATACTAATATTATAAAGCGGAAGAGTTTGTTTGTTTGAACACGCTAACCTCAGGAACTACTGGTCCGATTTGAAAAATTCTTTCATTTGTTAGATAGCCCATTTATCGAGGAAGGCTATAGTATATAAATTATCACTCTAAGTCCAATAAAAGCGAAGAAACATAGGAAAATGTGGAAAAAACCGGTAAAATTATTTGAAGACGCTAATCTCGCGAACTACTGGATGAATTTTTAAGTTAGGTATTTGGCACAGATGTAGAATAGACCAAGTGAAGGGACATAGGCTATTTTTCGGGAAAATGTACGGTTTCCGTAAAATTCCTAATTTATGCGGGCGAAGCCGCACGGAACGTCTAGTAATGTATATAACGATTTATTTAATAGTGGCGTGGTCATGCTGTCATGCATATACAATTTCATCATCATCTCGCGGTGTAGCGTAGTGTGCACAAACTATATAGAATGCTAACGCTGATTATAATCAGTATAACGTTGATGGCTCTCTTCAAACCGCGAATAAACTATAGTCTATACTCTATAGTCTATAATAGAAATGGTCGGCGTTATTTCCGACCGTATTGGCACAATATAGCTAAAGCGATAAATAACACGAAACTTCCCGAAATATACAATCACGGTAATAAAATATTGCTCTTCATAAAATATTGTTTGCGCTGAAATTAAATGGCCCGCTCTGATTGTTTGGCTACGTCCCTTATCATTATGATTTATAATTATTATACTAGTTCATCATCATCAGCTTGTCGCCGTCCACTGCTGAGGCCTCCATCGGCAAGCGCTAACTATACCTTGGGCAGCCCTCATCCACTGTCACCTTCTGCAAATTGTCGATCCATCGAGCTGATGGCATCCTACGTTTGCCTAATCGTGGTTCAATATACTAGTTGCTGGCTGTTGCCCATTCTTCTTAAGGGCCTTTCCCTACGGAGATCCCGTAATTTACCGTATTTAGAGCCTTATAAACTCATAATTTGAAAGCTACAAAGTTATAATAAATATACAGTAATAATCTTCAGTATATCAACATTCCTTTCCCCGTTTTAAATTTTCTATTTTTGTATATTATACTCATAATATTAGCTTCCAAAGTAATACCAATTTATTAAAATTGAAGCATATTTTCAGCATCTCCCTAGTATTTAAAAAATTACGTTTATTTGAAACACACGACAATAGATAGACAATTTCATTAACTACATATTCCCCGTTTTAAATTTTTTTTAGATCAATTTTGAACTAAGATAGGTAAAAAAATATGATTTTTGTGCGATCACGGCAACGCGACAAATGTATAGTCAAGGTCGTTTGCTCGGGGGATGGCCTTAATAAATAAAATATTTTTTTTTTTTTGAGACAAAAAGTGTCCCATGTCCGTCTCGGAACTCAAAGTATCGCAATGCGAGTCCATTGCGTCAGTAAAATTCATGTATTATGAGAATTATAAACATAGACTTATTATTACTAACTAGATGACCCATAAACTTCATATCACTTCCCTACCAATATATCACTGGACTTCCATGAATATTTCAAAACTAAAATTATCCAAATCAGTTCAGCCGTTCTCAAGTTTTAGTGAGAATAACAAAATTCATTTTTAATTTATATAGATTAACATTTACATTCTCTAGATATTTTCATAAATCTCTAAAATCGTAATCAAAAAATATCACAAATATATTCAGCGCGTTTACCTTATTAGATCTCGTTTGTATGGAGTAACTTTAAACTTTTGATCCATTTTCCAATTTCAAGAAACTTCTTAATCGGAGTGGGGGATTCGCGGCTCTGTAAATCACGTTTTCAGCTCAGGGCGTGATAAATAATTTCTAAGTGCTTCTTGGAATCTTTATTTAAAAATAGACCGCGCATAAGACGTTTGAGATCGCTCTCAAACCAGGAACTTAGGGCGTCACATTAAAGAAATTATGTTGGAGTCAGTATTTACATTGCAACGAGGGTTGATTCAAAAGTAAGGGCTCTTATAAAATTCATTGCATAGCTTTACAATGTGAAATTATCCTATACTTGGAAACTAAAAGGCAACTATATTGTATTTTTCTGGATCAGTTCATTGGCAAGTAGTCGTCCTGAAACAAAATGTTTATGACAAGTTAAAATATTATGAAAACGGTTGTTCAATATTTGTTGAAATCACAGTTGAAATTTTAAGCGAAAGGAATTTTCCCATAAATACTCTGCATAACTTTCGGTAATATTAACCATTTTTGATACTAATATTATAAATTTGAAAGTCTATCTGTCTTTTTGTCTGTTACGATTTCATGCTCAAATAACATTGAGATAAAATTTGGTATGGACAAATTTTAGGTGCCGGGAAAGAATAGTTTTCGTTTAAAAAAAGTATCAGTTTGTTATCGCACTAAAAGTTGCGAGTAACATCTAGTTTACCATAAAGGTGCTCCCTCACCGGGAGCAATCGCTTGTAATGTAACGTTACAGAGTCGAGCATTACAATGCGCACCTTGTAATGATACAGTGTGTAATATCTTGATACAACTTATAACATCAACTAGCTATGGAATGCTCAAAGCCGAATGTTACATTACACGCGTCATGTTCGTCAGTCAGGGAAATAGTATTGTAATTTAATGCTCAAAGTCGAATCTTTATTGTTACATTACAAGTGAATGCTCGCGGTGAGGGAGCACTTTAAAATAATTATACTTAACAAGGAAATTTTTTGTTTAGAAACTTAGAACTTTCTAGAACCTCTTATTTGATAGGATTCGGACTGAATCCGAACCTGAATTATGTTGGGAATAACATAATTAGTCTGTAGGAGTCCATAGCACTTAACGATTTATCATACAACAATTTTATGTGACTTTTATGCAGCGAACAGAAAGTAGAAACTCATTTAGGTCGGAATGATTGAATGTTGAAAAATGAAAAACGCCCCGGGCGATACTTGGAGCTATTGTGTGGGGAAATGCGAGAGGAATTTCCCTTGGAATATAATTTGGGAGATTTAATAGGAGACCTATGCGATCTTCTCAAGTCTATATTGAGTTCATTTTATGCAAACTCTATCTTGAAGACGTAGATTTTTCTACAATTTCGTTTAATATCCTGCGCATAATATTTTGTAAAAATATGTTCCACTAGATGACGCCCGAAACTCTGTTAAACCAAAATTAGATTACCGCGCAGGAACCGTACATTTTTTCGGGATAAAATGTACCCTATGTCCTTTCCTGGGACTCAAAGTATCTCCATACCAAATAGCAAAATCGGTTCAGTGATTTGGGCGTGAAGAGGTAACAAGATAGACAGATATACAGACATACTTTCACTTTTTCACATTTATAATATTAGTAGATATGGATGTTATATTTCATAAGAATTAGTGAGAAGTAAAAAAACACTGTATATAAATAGATGCTACCCGGAACTTTTAGCTGCGCCAAAATAATGTATTGCTTTAAAACTGAACTTTTTTATTGACACAACGACTATCCAAGAACCGGTGTCCATATTATGTCCATGTCCGTGTCCAATGGTGTCCATACCAAACACCAAAATCTGTTCAGAGGCTTAATCGTGAAGAAATAATAAATTACAGATAATCGCACTTTAAAATATATTAGTATGAAAGATTGGATTCGGCTAAATGACCTCTAAAACATCGTTAAATAGTGATAGGTACCCACCTGGTTAAAGTACCACCATTTTCCTCCACGAAATAGCTTTACTGGGGAAGGTTCCATGCTGGCAAAACTTGGGGCTTTGGGGTTCAGGTTCAGATGGTTACCGCTCATCTGCAAAATATTGTGTAAGGATGAAATGAAGCAGAAGCGTAGCGTGCCTTAGCGGGGCTCCATATAAAATTTGTTTGGGGGCAAAATATAAAAAAGGCAACCTTAGGAAAGGTTGCCTTTTTTACATTTCTCATTTTTTGTTAATTTAATAAAAGAAATAGAAAGTTTCTATTCACTTTGGGGGCCCTTGTGGCCCGGGGGGCCCGTATAATTGATACGGCATATACGGCGGTAGCTACGCCCCTGAAATGAAGCTACATAAGAGTTGTACCACAACGATGCATCGATTAACATTGAAGACAACCAATTGAACTTTAAGAGTTCATAAAAAAGTCCTTTAATTGGCTTTCATAGTATTTTGAACCAAAAATCTTCAGTGCCAATAATAAGATTGTAGCATATAATATTATAATTTATATTAGCTACTTGTCTCTAATATACGCTACAAGGTAACGATTGGATAGTTTGCCCTATATCTCGGGTTACATTTAGGATGTTTCAACTGATTAGGGAGAAAAAACGGCGCTCCTGTGACAACCTGCTTCGAGTGCCCGGAGCTGTCGGCAGCCCAAAAACAATAATATTGAAGACGTGATCGGATAAAGTGGGTAAGTAACAGTAAGTATAGGAAATATAAGGCCTAAAAAGGAAAAAAAAATAAACGAGAAAAAGACTTGTCCAATCAACATAAATAAAAACACAATTTTTTTTACACCCTACAGATCCTCGTATAGGAAATATAAGGCCTAAGAAGGAAAAAAATATAAACGAGAAAAAGACTTGTCCAATCAACATAAATAAAAACACAATTTTTTTTACACCCTACAGATCCTCGTGAAGTTTATAATACAATATTATCTTTAAAGAATACAAACGCTGTGGGTTATGACGAGATACGAACGGATATTAAGAAGGTGTGCAGTACAAGTATGCTATCCACTTGCCAAAATTATAAGCCAGTCACTAGAACAAGGTGTCTTTCCTAGCCGACTAAAAATTTCAACTATTAGGCCTTTGTTTAAAAAAGATGACAAAACTGAAATAAGTAATTACCGCCCAATAACTTTAATTCCGATTTTAGCAAAGATCTTTGAAAAAATCATGCTAAAACGTATAAAAAACTTTTTCAATTCAGAACACCTGCTGGCTAATGAACAATTTGGTTTCAGAGACAATAGCTCTACTACAGAAGCCTGTTTTTATTTAAGCAAAATAATTCATGACAGTTTACATAACAAAATACCTATAACGGGGATATTTTTAGATATGACTAAGGCTTTTGACCTAGTTAATCATGACATACTACTGGATAAATTAGAAAAATATGGAATAAGAGGAAAGGCATATGACTGGATAAAATCCTATTAAACAACCGGAAGATATGTACAATAATTACAAAAATTGTCGGTAATTTAAAAAAAAGTTACAAATCTAGGTATGCATATTTAGACATAGGAGTTCCACAAAATGTAGCAGCACAACGTTTCTTTAAAGTCCTTATTCGCTATTAAAGTCTATAATAACTTGCCAAAAGATTTAGAAAGACTGAGCTTAATTCCTTTTAAAAGAAAACTAAATTAATGGCTTTTAAATAATTGTTTTTATGAAGTAAAGGATTTTTTCGATGGTACTTATTTCTGACAGTTCTCTATTATTGACTTATTGACATATTGTGACATTTAGTAATGGTAATACTTCTACTTCTTTTCTCCACCTTTTAGATTAATGAAATGAAATTTGCATACTATTAATTTAGTTGAGTGATATGATCCTATATTTTATTCTGAAGACCATATTGTACATTTCACTCTGGCAAATAAATTATTATTATTATTAAAAAAAAAAAAAAAACAAATTGAAAATGTTCGTTTGTTTGCAGAAATTGCCTTAGGACCGGAAAAATTATTTGTAATAAAAATATGGATTTTATGTGTAGTCAGATATATTAGTCAGATGATAAAGTAGGTAAGTTTCAAGGTTTGTTTAAATTATAAGCGAAAAAATGAATATTTGCCCCTATGTTATAAAATGTTAGTTATCCACTTTATCCACTCATGTCTTCAATTGTGGATCAGGGGAGGACCGCCAGGTTCTATTGGGTGACAGCGTTACCAGACGTCCCGATTTTGGCGGGACGTCCCGATTTTTAAATTAAATCAATTAAATGTCCCGCGCGGGACAAGCTCAGTCCCGCTTTTCGGGGATAACTTGAACGTACGTGCAGCGTCCTGAGAAAGAAAGGTGCGTAATTAAGATTATAATAGTGTGGGAGATAGGAGGGTGGATTTTCTATAGCTACTTTTGCTATCTATGGTTACTTAAACGTAATTTTAAGTCAAATAAAAAGATAATAATTCGAAAACTTTTGATTTTATACGTTTTTTACTATGTCCCGCTTTTGACGGAAGAATCCCGCTATTTTCACTCTAAAAGTTCCAAAGTCCCGACTTGGCACAAAAAAAATCTGGCAACGCTGTTGGGTGACATCTTGCCAGCAATGCAATAGGCAGATATTGCCCTATGTGACTGGTCGCATACACACGTTTTCCGTATTCAGTTTCCTAATAAGGAAATATGATTTGGAATTACGTGAGACGCGCTGGCTTGCACTTGAACCGTACGTGCGGAATTCGTTCCGTTCGTAAAAAAGGAAACGTATGCGGTAGTTAATGTATTTTTTTTTTTGATTTGTTACATTTTTGATTTGATACATTTGGATTTTCGAATACGGAAAACAAATACGGAAATCGAATACGAAAACACGTATATGCGGTCATCCTTAATCATGCCTGTCAAAAATTCCCTATAAGAAATTTCTGACAGTAGATATTGTAGAGTACGGTCTACTGTCAGGCGTAAATATGTTACTATTATACCTGGCAATAATTGTGTATGCTGCTATAATACCTGGTAATTGTGTATGTTACTATCATACCTAGTAATTGTGTATTTTACTATCATACTTGGTAATTGTATATGTTACTATCATACCTGGTAATTGTGTATGTTACTATTATACCTGGTAATTGTGTAGGTATGTTACTATCATACCTGGTAATTTTTTATGTTACTATCATACCTGGTAATTGTGTATGTTACTACCATACCCGGTAATTGTGTATGTTACTATCATACCTGGTAATTGTGTATTTTACTATCATACCTGGTAATTGTGTATGTTACTATCATACCTGGTAATTGTGTATGTTACTATCATACCTGGTAATTGTGTAGGTATGTTACTATCATACCTGGTAATTTTTTATGTTACTATCATACCTGGTAATTGTGTATGTTACTACCATACCTGGTAATTGTGTATGTTACTACCATACCTGGTAATTGTGTATATTACTAACATACGTTGTAATTGTGTATATTACTATTATACCTGGTGATTTTGTATGTTACTATCATACCTGGTAATTGTGTATGTTATTATTATACCTAGTAATTGGGTATGTTACTATCATATCTGGTAATTGTGTATGTTATTATCATATCTAGTAATTGTGTATGTTACTATCATACCTGGTAATTGTGTAGGTTACTATCATACCTGGTAATTGTGTATGTTACTATCATACCTGGTAATTATGTATTTTACTATGATACGTGGTAATTGTGTATGTTACTATCATACCTGGTAATTCCAAACAGTGTTCAGCTTGTACTTGTTATCTCGCGTGCTGTACGGGTTGTCAGGGTTTCTGTCACCTCTGCTTTCGTTTGAATCGTCCTCTTCAGATGTTCTGTCAGAACCGCTTCTTCGTGTCTGATCAAATAATAAGGTGAATAACATGAGTCTGTCTCTATACTATGTCAATAGTGGTTCAAGTTTAGATATACAACTAAGCAGAAAATAAATATTTTTTACGCTCTAAATGTGTTCCAAAAAAATGTATACTACGTTTAAAAGTACTTGTATGTAGGTAATTTCTTGAAAATTTGGGCTACATCTTGTGTTTTGCGGTTAAACATACATTTTCTATGGTATTTACTTCTCATACAATTACAAATAAAGTGGTTTGCATGCGAAACAAAATGAAACACAAGTGGCTGTAGCTCCCAAATATTAATTAAGGGCGAAGCCACACTTCTTCGTTGCATTGCGGTGCGTTGTGTCGTTGGCACTTTTGTCGTTGGATTATATAAATTATCATAATTATTAATTTATTCTTTAAGAAAACTATTTCCATTGTCATAAAATATATACAGCGTTGGTAAGTCGCATTGCCGCTGTGGTGTCGCAACTCGACAGAGTTTCGTGGCTTCGCTCTAAGATTCTAGAACATTTCCTCGTTATTTTCCACAAAGGAATGTTTCACGTCTTGCGTCCGCAAACAGGTCTCAGGGGGCTTATTGCCTTCACTTTAATTAGTTACTATTCCAGTCCCCTAAATATATATTATACAGTAAAAATTACTCGTTTATTTTTAACTGAATGTATATTTAAAATAAAAAAAATGACAATTAATACTTATATGATTGTAAGATAAGCACCACTGACCGAATTCGGTAACTTAACAGACTCTCAAGACTTTTATTTTTAGATCGATGCTTTTCAGGGTTCCGTAGTCAACAAGGAACCCTATAGTTTCGGTCTGTCCGTCCGTCTATCCGTCTGTCTATCACCTCCGTGGTCCAGTGGTTAAGAGCGTGGCTCTTGACTCGGAGGTCGTGGGTTCGATTCCCGCGTTGGAAACATGTTATTTCCAAGTTTGGTTAGGACAATGCAGGCTGATCACCTGATTGACAAATAAGATGATCCATGCGTCGCATAGGCATGTAAAAAATCGGTTCTGCGCCTGATCTCTCGCCTCACTGGGTTATGAGAGTAAAAGGAATAGAGAGTGCTCTTGTGTACTGCGCACACACTAGGGCACTATAAAATTACTCCTGCGTAACTGGCCTGGTTTCAATGAAACCGGCCACCGTCACCGAAACCGGTGTGGGAGTTTATTATTATCCGTCTATCTATCCACGGTTTTGCTTAGAGACTATAGGGCCTACAAAGCCGTAATTTGGCATGAATGCACATATTAATAATACCGACAAAATGGTAAAAAAAATCTTAAAAATATATTTTTTTATGGTACCTCCCCTACACATCAAGCGCGGATAAATTTTTTTTTTGCGTCCACTCCACCGTGTGGGTTTTCGTTTAATAGTTTTTTTTTTTTTTTTTTTTTAATATTACGAGTATTCAAAAATTATTTTCCGATTTAGGGAGCCATTTGTGAAATATGAAGTTTTAAATTGGAAAAAATCGTTAGAGTCCAGTGTCCCCCCTTCTACCACCAAAACGGTTGCTTCTGAAAATGTGAAAAAATTCACGGAAGTAGGAAATATGCTGAATTTAAAAGGAAACCTATCACCGCTAAGAAGACTTCATTTAAGTTGTTAAGTAATAGTCGATCAACTAAAAAAATGTATTTGGAGGATTATAAAGGAACTTTTCGTTCAAATTCGTAGAACGTAACTGAGATGAAGTTGTTAGTAGTGTAAAACACGTTATAAAAGTACATTCAATGACCATATAAAAATTATCAAAAACTAGCGGTGGTATTACGGAGCCCTATATTGCGCGTGGCCCGACACGTACTTGGCCGGTTTTATTATTTTTATATATTCAGCCATAAGCCCCTAAGTTATAAGTTATAATTCAGTGATTCTATTTATGATCGAAATATAATCGAAGTCATAAAAGTAGGCTAATCATATTTCTTAAAATATCGAATACAATTTGGTATTTTTATGTTTTCCCCAATCACTAATCGAATATCGGAAATTTCCTCGTTCGGCAAAGTTTTGATGACGACGCGTTTATTTGAAACCATCGAATCGGACTCTTAAATCAGTTTTCCTTATTCGGAATTAAAAGAATTGCTTTTAATTCAAATCTTAGAATTCTTATTTAAGTCAGTTAGCAAAAAACATGAACAGAATTTAAACAGCTCGATGTAATGAGGGGCTACATAAGAACGCCTTCAATAAAAATAAATCATGTCAATTTTTTTTTTCAAATATATACTTACCTTAGCCTTGTTAGCGATTACCCTGAAAATTTCAAGTAAAAGTTATACAGGCTGTAACAAAACTAAATGATAATACTTTAGGGTGTGTATGGATTCCCTATATAGAGTTCACTGTGAAAGTAGCAGCGCTGAAAGAGTAGCTTTTTTTCACCTTTGTATGGAAAATGACGCTCGGGCTCTTGCCCATACTGCTAGCAAAAAAATTTGCTCTTTCAGCGCTGCTACTTTCACAGTGTACTCTATATAAGGGACACATACACACCCTAAAGTATTATCAGTTAGTTTTGTTATACCTTATATATTGTGATCAATTTAATGTAGTGCTTCTAATGATATTATATCTGGAAGGTGCCTGTCTGTCAATGTTCATTTTACAACCATTCGGATTGATTAAACGTCCAAAAATTACGCAAAGGCCGAATCACACACCGCGCCAAAAAATCATCAAAACCGTCTCACGCAATTTCTGGACGCCCTTTTCTACGTTTGCTTAGTCTATCAATTGTCTATGGCCATAAACCTGGCAATAGTTATAAAGCACGTCTGTCCGGTATTCCACTTTGGACCTTGATTGCTTTTTTGGCCTGTCGAAATA
Organism: Cyaniris semiargus; assembly: GCA_905187585.1. Lineage (NCBI taxonomy): Eukaryota > Metazoa > Arthropoda > Insecta > Lepidoptera > Lycaenidae > Cyaniris > Cyaniris semiargus. Next base: position 3,856,814 of record LR994554.1, on the reverse strand, counting down.
CATTTTATATCCGTTGAAATATTTAGCTGCAGTACCCATATGGTTGTTGTAAATACCAGTATTTTTTACGGAATTACATAAACACTTGTTTCAGTAAAAGGAGTATGACAAAAAATGTATGGAGTTTGGTTCAAATGTCCACCACCAACGAGACCTATATAGTCAAATTGTCTACTAAATACTGAATCATTATGACCAGACCGCAATCGAATATATCCTGTCAGTTAAAAAGATGAAAAGTCATGTTTTTACCATTTTATAAGAAAAAAATTGTTGATGTAATAAAAATGTATTGAGTTTGGTGCAAATGTCCACCACTAATGATACTTATGTAATGGTCTGCTAAATACTTAATCATAACTGAGCAGCAACCAAAAATATCCTGTCAGTAAAAAATTATGATGGAATAAAAATGTTTTCTACCATTTTATTCCATAAAATATTGTTGAAATGATCCATTGCATTTTTAACTACTTAATCTATGTTATGTCATGCCGCTGGGCATTCCCTATTAGGTTTTCACTGAAATAGATGAATATCAATATCAATATTTCGACTCAAAAAAGTCATTTTCAAATGATCAAAAGTCATAACTTTTTACTGACAGCTTATTTTTATTTTGTCTCGTACTGAATAGATAATAAGTCTATATGGGTCTCGTTAGTGGTGGAGATTTGGACCACTTCACTTCATTCTCCATTGATTTTAATTAAAAAAAAATAGACTATAATTTTACGAATGTTTCCTACAATTATTTTTCAGCCTAAAAGTTGTCTAAGGTCTATGAATTATCTATGTAAGCAGTTGAATACACAAAATACCTGTAGTTGATTCATAATATTAGTATATATGTTACAGTCACAGTGATTAAATAGCTATTATACATAATGACTGGTCATTATATATAATACCAAAATTGACTAGACAATGTGATAAATTAATCAATTTATCCGGATATTATTAATAATAACTGGTCAAAGTTAGCCAAAGTAATAAATACGGTATATCCGACTTATTGCCCTCCGTACTTGTAAGAATAAATAATAATTATGACCCATTTATTTAATGTCAGTTAATTTTAAATATTTTATTATTCTTTAAAGAGTGATTCTAAATACTTATATTGATCGCTGTGTTTTTAGGGTTCCGTACCCAAAGGGTAAAAACGGGATTGCTGAGACTTCAATGTCTGTCCGTCTGTCTGTCCGTCCGTCCATCCGTCTGCCTGTCCGTCTGCCTGTCTGTCTGTTTGTCTCCAGGTTGTATCTCAAGAACCGCTATAGCTAGACTTCTGAAAATTTTACAGATTGTGTATTTCTGCTGCCGCTTTAACAACAAATACTAAAAACAAAATAAAATTAATATTCAAGGTGGGCTCCCATACAACAGACGTGATTTTTTGAGCCTTTTATAGCTCGTAATCAATTATGGCAACAGGTAGACACTTGAAATATTCACAAAATACTCAGTTGTTTTTACGATTTAATAATTAACAATAAAATTAAAATACAATTAATAATTAAGGGGGGCTCGCATACAAAAACACAATTTCCGTCTATTTTTGCTCTATAATGGTACGAAACCGTGCGCGAGTCCAACTCACGATTTTTTAAAAATTTTGTTTCATAGCCAGTGAGCTTTAAATTTACTTTATTAATTTAAATTGAAATAACTTTAGAAAAATGTTAATAAACGTATAATTATTTTCTATGGCAATGTTAACATAGTATATCCCACAACCTTTACATTTTGTGGTACACTTTACGGAAAAACTATCACGCCTATTAATTTCTCCTTTAACATAGTAATTTTTATTTATATGTAGATGCGTTATCATCAGTCAGTCAAGGTGTGACAACGCGAGCCCTCACAAAGCTCGGCTTTTAGCTAGTTTTAATTCTTAAAATAAACTTTATTATTGTTACATTTCAAATAACAGTATAATGTTGCTACACATGTAGTTAGGTATGCTTAAGGAAAATTAAAATATAATTTTATAATCTTTACCTACTTGTTTTATTACATTTTCTAAGTCTTTGAAGATATTATATAAAAATGCTAGTTAAAGTGATTAATTCTGTGTCAATTATCACTTTATCTAAATTGAGTACACATTATAAATAATGGCTAGATAATATATATAATATCCGGATTTATTACTTTGGCTGTAACAAATATATCCATTTTTTTAAGATCTTCACTATTACCAGTACAATATTTTAACTGCCGCACTCAGAGACATTTAATGATGATTAAACTTCAATGGAATGAAGAGTTTGACAGATAATGTGTGGGACTATGTCAAAATCTTCATTTGATGACAATTTACTAATAGGCTACGTCTTGACCTATATTCAATTTCATTGACCAAATGCATATTTCTAGTAGAACTTGGCCTAGGAAACCGTATTTCACCCTTAGCATCAAATAAAAGCTTATGATTGATAAATAAAGTCGATTTGAAAATATGATTTTATATTTTTTTATTTGTACTGACGAAAACGCTTTTGCGGTACTTCCGATTTGGATGTGACGTCATCACACTAGTAATTTAATATATTTTATTTAACGCGCTCGTTATACATGTAAGTTTATTTGTACATAAATAATAAGAACAAGCCTAGAAAGATTTGTAAAATATATTTTCTTGAATAATTCAAATAAAACATCAGTTTTATATATTATCGCCATTTACTGTAGTTGGGAAATGAAATGGCCAAAACTTTTCTCCAAAAGTTTTCAACATTACAAATGATTTCTCATTTCTTATTTAATTATTTTCTATTTTTTCGGCACTTTTAGACTCGTACGTTTAGCACATAAAAAAATTTCAATAAAGAAAGTATAAAATACAAAAAATATGACGTCACACTATGGCAGACAGTGTTTTCGGCGCCATTTAAAAGGCATATTTTTCAATCAACATTTTTATGGGTTACTACTGTTTTTTTGGTGAAAATGAATGATTAAGAAGCGAATAGAATGAAGAAAAAAAGTAGGTCAAGTAGCCTATTAATATTCGTCTCTGAGTGTGGCAGCGAGTCTTTAATAATTCAAGACGTGAGTGGAAGAATAAGGTAAGTAACATGAAAAAACTTCCTGTTTTTATGCTTAAATGGAGGCCGGAAAAATTATTCGAAATAGAAAAACTGTGGATTATATGTGTAGCTAGATATTATCTAGGTTATGGAGTAGATAAGTTACAAGTTTTATGAAAATAATAAGGGAAAAAATTAGTTATTGCCCGTATGTTACGATATGTTACTTGTTCGATTCTTCAACTCACGTCTTCAATTGTCTCATAAAATTTTGGGTTCCATCTACGGCACAGTTAGTCCTTATGAATAAGATATAAGTCGTTTTTTGTTGCTCCTTATTAACTTTTATTGCAAAGGTTTAAGGCTCAACTCACAGTAGGGCAGAGTCGAAGCTTTCATAAAGTTATGCTAAAATATACTTACAAGTTGCTTTTTTCTTGTTGATTACCAGTTAGGAACATCAGCTTAAAATATTAAATAAAATAAGTTTAGTAAGAAAAATAAAGTTGGAGATAGTTGACTTCATTTTACAGTAGTGGTTACAAGCATCTTTACTTTATTTTGGAGCTTAATAATCACTGTATCTATGTTAGCATAATGGCCTATGTTATACAGGGTGTAACAAAACTGAGTGATAATACTTTAGGATGTGTAACAGCGCTGAAAGAGTAACTTTTTTTACTTTTGTATAGGAAAACCCATGATGCTTGGCCGCTTGCCCATACAAATCACAAAAAAATCCTTTCAGTGCTGCTAATATACAGGTAGGGGTGTTAGGTTTATTTTCGTTACGATTTTTTTTGATTCGGTCGCCGCGCTCAAATTCCGCGATAAATGCTATACAACAGCTTAAAAATAAAATTTAAACTCACTTACTATCAGTGGAGTCTTCCTGAAATGCAATTATTACATTAGTAAGGGTTTTTGGGTAAAAACAAGAAAATCTTTCAATTATTGTGCTATGTCCATCCGTTTGTCGCAGCTATAAAATGCGAACTTCAATTTTGGCATTAAATTAAAATTATTTGAAAATTAGAGGAAATCAAATTTCCAAAGTTTTAAAGCTTTTCAACCCCCGACAAAAAGGCGGGTGTTATTTAGTTTGACGTGTCTATTTGTCTGTATGTCTGTCCATGGCATCGTAGCATCCAAAGGAGTGAATCGATTTAGATCTAGTTTTTTTTTTTAAAAGCTGACAATATCGTAAGTTCTTAGCTATAGTTCATAATCATCAGCCTGCTCAGTGCCAAAAAATTTGAGTTTATATACTTAACATTTTTATATTAGGGGTTGTTTCTACATTTCTTAATTTAACATTAATAAGTCTTATGAGTCATTTTTTAAAAGTTGAAATCCTGAAATATAATTTAAACAAGTTAATTACTTTTCTTCAACGTTCTTCGTTTCTTCATACGTTGGGCCTTTACATAATTCTCTACATCGTTCTTCGCTCGGGTACTCTGGTGGTAGCTTATTGTAATTTTCATCGACGATCCCTACAGCACATTTATTGTTGTCCAGCTGCACCGGAAATCATAAAAAATACAATTAACTATATGGCGCCCGTAACTCCGTTGCGCCAAAATTCGTTTGTCACGCGAGAACCGTACATTATTGCGGGATAAAAAGTATCATGTGTCCTTTCCCGGAACTCAAATAGTGATGAGCAAAATTGGTCTTGGTCTTGCAGTCTTGGTCTTGGTCTTGCAAAAAATGCAAGACCAAGACCAAGACTAATTGTGCAAGAACAATCAAGACCAAGACCGACTATGCAAGAGTCTTGCTCCATGTAAGACTCTTGCTAACAATTTTACTTAGTCCCAGTGACTATAATATGAGATAAAATATTTATAACAATATATCTACTTAGCATGAATTTCAAGTTCTTGTGTTACAGCCTGGAAACAGGCAGACGAACATGCAGCGATGTGTAAGTAATTGGGTCCCGTTTTTACCCTTTGATTATGTAACCATGCATTTAAACTAAAAATTTGTAAATATACGTGGTGGCCGAAAAGGAAGATCTTCCAACCGAGAGAGAATCCGAAAATCCGGATTTTTTAAAATAAAATAAATCGGCCAAGTACGAGTTGGACTCGCCCATGAAGGGTTCCGCAGCAGCAGTAAGGTTTATTTTTATGAAATTAAAAGCTGTTTGATTTATTATACAGATTCATCGGAAAACCTCTTAGTAACTTTTAGAATGATAATCTCCAGCTTTTTAGAGTTCGAAGTGATAATATGCTTTATATTCGGTTCATATCGAGTATGCAAAATACGATATCGCCCTTAGACCTGTCAGAGAACATCTGACATTTCATTGTCAGTCGCAGTTTATGCAGAAAATGACAAGGTTTTTGACAGGGAGTCAATGACCGCTACTGTCTCGATTCCCCAATCCCCGAGTACACCTTAGTAAGAGGTACAATGTTTAGTCTGTGTCAATCAAGCCACTTTACTAACGTATCAGACAAGCAAGCCTAAAACAATAAAGAAGGAAAAAGTATACAAACCGTAACATTCTTTTATTTTTAAAGAGATTTCAAATCGTATGTTAAAACGTGGCCCTGATTAGCAATCAGAGATATAATTTTACAGTTGTTAATAAAACAGCTGAAATAGAGCAAATAAAATGTTGCAAAAACACCGTGCGGGCTTTGTTTCAATGTTAAAACCTTAATTAAATGCTACGTTATGTAGAGTGACCATAACACGCGACAAATTTAGGAAATGTATTTTTATGTTATCTTTTAAAGTATGAATTTTAACCCATCAAGCCCCATACGGCCCAAGTGGGCCGCGATAACAATAGACCAACAATATATTTCTAAGAATCGGCGATCGAAGGATTAAATTATGTTAAAAAAACGGCTGAACCGATTTGGCTTATTTTGTCTTGAAATATTCGAAGAAGCCAGAGAAGGTTTATATTAGGAGGAATGTGTTTACCGCGTCAGCCAGTATAATATTATGATATTATTATCGTGTCAAAATGTTTGTTCTTACACTCATCGTTTTTGTGTGTTGAAATTTTGTGTGCTCATCATGTAGGTCTGAAAATCGTGATTTTTTTTTTCGTACCCGTTAAAACATTGTAGCAGAATGAACAAAGCACAATCACGAATTTCATTTGAAAGTTAAAGGTTCTCAAAGAAATTGTCGTTATAACTCGTTTATTCGAAAGATATTCCATTCAGATTCTCAAACGTATTTTTACAACTATACGGCAAAACAAAGTTAATAGGGAATATTGCGCAACGGTCAGAGCAGAGGGCGTTGTTGCACACGTCATATGAGAATATTGACAGGATATAGCGTAAAAACATTGCAGTAATATGTCCTATTGTTAAATAACGTCTTATAAAATTATAAAACAATAGTCACCCTACAGTACAAGCACATAACGGATAATGGAAATTGTATTTGTAGTTTATTTCAATTAAGTACGTAATAGATTTATGAATGTGGGCTTAAGAGGATGAATATAATTAAAAATTTGTGTAATCGCGTTTATCATGATGCGATAATTAATATTTAATTAATCAAAATTATTAATTTATTACAATAATACCGATTGAGTGCGTAAGGGGATTAATATTTAACTAGGTTTGGCCAGCGTTTTTTTTTTGTTTTGCATGTTGGAACGTACTAATTCCTTTTAAAACTTTAATTAGACATTTAATGAAAGCTTTTATTGGTAAAATAATTTAAAAAATCGCTTCGTTAGATTAATTAGAGATTACCCACTTTACACATACTTTTGTCACTCTCTGATATTATAATTTCGCATTTATAAATACAAAAGTGTGTCTGTCTGTCTGTTATCTCTTCACGCTTAAACCATTGAACCGATTAGTTATGGAGCTACTTTGAGCCTCGGGAAAGTACATACTGGAAAAATGTACGGTTCCTGCGCGATAAACGAATTCCAGCGTAACGGAGTTGCGGGAATCAACTAGTTATTAATAGGAGGATAAATTTGAATGCTTCCAAATTGAACACTGTGAAATTTGTACTCATGTTTAGAATTCGAATCAAATGAAACAAAACGCTCCATTCCAAACAATAGTCTATAAATACAATGAATGTGGCACTAATCGGCGCTTCAAACGTTCACGTTTGCTAACTTTGATAATAAAATTATACAGCGCTATCCCTTCCAGTGTCCCAGTATTGTCACCCTACAGACGCTCTCCAAGCTTTTATGCTTAGTGGAGAGAAAAAACCTTTAACATAGTAACAAGCTTAGTGTTAAACAAAATAAAGTGTCTAAGCATAAGTGCGTTAGCTAATTTTTGCTTTTATAACGAGGCACGACACGGTACACTTTTCCCGACACGGTAAAACCTGAGGACGAAACGTATGGAAACGTACGTCGCCACGCTTCGACTCTGCCCCGAGTGTGCCCTGAGTTAAGGCTAACTTGGCGGCCACGGCAAAGGCAAGCCAACAGCAAAGGCTTACTTACATGAAATGCCCTTTAATACCGTGCCGTGCCACGAAAAATTATTGAAGATGTTAGTGAGTGAAATGGATAACTAACATTTTTAACATAAGGGAAATTACTCATTTTTTCTCTTATAATTTGTAAAAACCAGTTTGCAACTTATTCCATCATCTGGCTAATATATATTGCTACACAAAAAATCTTTTTTTTTTATTAAATAATTTTCTTGGTCCTAAAGCCTCCATAACTTATGCAAAAAACGAAATTATTTTAATTCGTTAGTTATTCCATACCACTTACGTCTTCAGTTATAAAAGCGACTAATACAGGAGGATAGTAAATAATTTTAACTTACACATTTTATAGCACGGAGGTATGTAGGAATAGCATCAGAAAACACCGATAGAACCTAGAAACAAGTGTAGTTTCTAAATCAACAACAAAAATTTTAAGAGTAGAAACTGATTTTGTAATGTACCATCAGAGAAGTTGATTCATAGGCAGATGGCGGACCTACGTAGTCTGGTCGCGTTACGTCAAACCCAGCCGACAGATCACAGCTAACATTGAATTGACATGATACGACCAAATGACGGTGGTCTGTCAACTGCCTAGGAATCAATTTCCTCGATGGTACCATCGGAGAAATTGATTCTTGGGAGATGGTGAACCTATGTAATTCGATCGCGTTATGCTAAACCCAGCTGACAACTAACTACGTACTACTAATTGATGTAAGTATTCATCTGCCTATGAATCAATGTCTTCGATGGTACCTACTGGAAGTCAAAAGCTACTTACAATTAGAGGTACAAAAACTCTCATATTTGTTACTTACTTCGTACCGGCTTTGCACAAAATTACATAAATTTCAGTATAAACAATTTCAATCGAAGTGTACTCAGTCGGAACCCGATCGTAAGCCGTGAAATTGATTTTGTATTCGTTGTCAATAAATTTCATTGCACTTTACCTTCCTACAATATTAAGGTAGAAAGACCCTTTTATATTTCGCTGCACATTTTAGATATGGGTTATTTGAACTAAGGTAAATTCAGACCGCAACGCGACGCGTAGATGAATTTCTAAATTTGTACTGAATTGACAGATTTGCAAGACGTCTCACGCAATTGAAATCTGTCAATTCAGTACAAATTTAGAAATGCATCTGCGCGTCGCATTGTGGTCTGAATTAACCCAGGCTGGATTCATATGCGGCGGTGCGAACGCGAGGTTTGACGACTACACCGCGAGATGACAAGCAAATGTATGTACCTGTTGTGTCGTCTTTCTTTATAAGTGTAACTTGTTAAATGTTTTTGTGTGCAATAAACTGTTAAATAAATAAATAAATGACAGTGCGACCGCGCTGCTATCTATATATTAATACGTGAGCAAAGAACTTTGGACCCCTTTTGACAAAAATTGCGGAAACGTAGGTGTATGAAATTTCGCGTAGTTATAATTTATATGAAGAAAGAGTTAATCGAGCCAATATTGTTTTAAAATTATGCTTTTATCATACCTTATTTTTAATAAATAAAACATTACACACACTACAATGTGCACACTACGATATTTTGAATGACAATTGACAAGCCTCTTTTGTTTATGTTCGAAGTCTGTTGTCAAATTAAAAAAGGGTAAAAACGGGACCCTATTACTAAGAGTTCGATGTCTGTCCGTCTGTCCGTCTGTCTGTCACCAGGCTGTAACTCAAGAACCGCTATAGCTAGACTTCTGAAATTTTCACAGATTGTGTATATATGTTGCCGCTATAACAGCAAATACTAAAAATAAAATAAATTAAATATTTAAGGGGGGCTTCCATACAACAAACGTGATTTTTTTTTGCTATTTTTTGCTCTTAATCAATAACGGCACCACATAGGCAATTGAAATGTTCTCAAAATACTTGATTGTATTTTTACTTTAATAATTAAATATAAAATTTTAATAAATTAAATAATTGAGGGGGGCTCCCATACAAAAAATTCAATTTTTAGCCTATTTTTGCTCTGTAGTGGTACGGAACCCTTCGTGTGCGAGTACAACTCGCACTTGGCCGATTTTTTTTTATTAAATCTGAAATAGTCAATACTTTAAACGGGGAGCCAAAAGAAGAAGAAGAGAGTAAATATTTTGGTCATAGAATATTAACACTAGAAGACCGGAGCGGTCAAATGACCGTATTTTCTTTTCAATAATTTGTGATATTTTTGTTACCGTTGCATGAAATTCGTTTTCCTCTCGTGACATTTAATTATTTTCGATTGTTTAAGTTGTGATAACGTGTTTTTAATGATTGCTCAATAATTATAAGTTTTAAATAACAACCGACCTAGAAAGACCGCAGTGGTCAACTGACCGCTTGAATAAAATTTCTAAAGAAAATGGGTTTTTATTGTAAGTTTTATTTTTCTTTCAAATGTTTTATTATTATTGTGTTTTTTTTTTATGTATTGTATATGAAATTTCATTTCAAATTAAAAAATCTCGACTGAAATAGACTTGTCTATACCCATAGGACCAAAACTTGGAAAAATACTTTTATTTGCGTAAATGGTCTAAAATTTCACATTTTTATATGTAAAAATAATGGGAATATATTTACAAACATATTTTGTGCACAAATAAAACCTTTTGCCTTGCCTGTTTTGAAATTGTAACGTATTTCAAGTTATTTGCCTAATGAAACCATGTTTTTTTGAAAATCATCAACGCTACTACAAAAATTTGTGTAAATTTTCATAGTATTGTTGCCTGAGTTGACTTAACACAGCCAGGGTTTATTAGTAGTTCGAATCATAACAAAATATTAATGCTGAATTGATTTTATTTTTTGTTTTACCTACACAAACGAAGCAAATAACAAACTAAAGATTACGAATTGTAGTTAGTTCTATGAAAATATGATAAAAATTGTTATATTTATGCTAATTTTAAGTATATTTTACTTCTATAGCATATTTTTTATACTTTTTTAGCTTTAGTGCAAAAATATTTTTATGATGTGAACAAAAATACGAAACAAAAAAAAATTTGACCTCCAATAAGGTATTTTTATCAAGATGTTCATGGATTATTGACATGAATTAGTGTACATACAAGTAATTTTACTATTCTATTGCTAAAATGAGAAAATATAAAATGTGAAAAAACAGTGTTTTATGCTCAAATACAGGAACAACACCAATAAGTCTTGTGGAGTCATTATAATGTTATTATATCAGTAGTAGGTCCTTAAAATACTTTTTTAAATAAATTTCTTAAATATTTGTTCTATAATTTAATTTAGTTACATTCATAAATAATTATACGATTAATAAAATGCAAAAGCATAATAGTAAGACACACAAAAAAATGCTAAAACATACGATGGGTCATTTGACCACTCTTGGTCTTTCTAGGAAGTTCAGAATTCCGGTCTTTCTAGTGTTAATTAAACTTATAATTAAATTTTAGGTCGAATTTCGACCATTGGGCGATCTCTAGTTGAAATAAATCGTTACATACATTTTGCTTGTAATCTCGCGGAGTAGCCACTAGCCAGTAGCTGCCAAACCTCGCGTTCGGGCGGACGCATATTTAAATCCAGCCTTAGATAGCTTTATTCCTCACATTAAAGTTGATACAATTATGGTACTAAAACCATTACCAGATTACTAAATACTACGTAACTAAAATTAAACGATGTTAACGAGGTTAAGGGCGGCGGCTAATCGCTTGAAACGATCTCTTTCAGGAATCCAGGTGAGAAAATGTTTATTTAATATTGCTAGCTGAGTGGTACTCCATCAAATTAATATTGTTTAAAAAGTATACTTATATTTAACTTGAGATTTGTCAGCTATTGTTATGAGAAATAATATCCATACTTACTAATATTATATTTTGCGAAAGTGTGTCTGTCTATCTGTTACCTCTTCACGCCCAAACCACTGAACCAAATTTGCCGAAATTTGGTATGGAGATACTTTGAGTCCCGGGAAAGGGCATATAATACTTTTTTTATCCCGGAAAATGTACGGTCCCCGCGCGATAAACGAATTTTGGCGCAACGGAGTTGCGGGCGTCATCGAGTTAACTTATAATAATTCTAGTCTGATTCTATTATTAAATTTGCAAGTTATTATTACAATAACAACAGCTAGAAGTTGTAAATCAATAAAAGTCCCTTGTCAATAAAATACAAAAAATACTTTCTAGTTATTCATGGTCTATCTACATCAATAAGAAATGCTTCTAGTCGTCTGCGGGTCACAAGGGCTTTCCCTTTTATATATTTTCTATGAATTCTCACTACACACATACGAAGTTCCTCCCTTAGGGCCTGTCCACATGTTCACCTCACGACGTCGTCAACGTGGAACAGTGCGATAACGTGGCACGTTACGTTGTCGCGACGTGAAAAAACGTAACGTGAAAATGCACGTCACGACGACGCAACGTTGCACGTGGGCCGTGCCTTGTAAAATTCTACCTATTATGCATTAATAACTAGGGTAAGTTATTCGAATAGAAATAGTGTACGGTACGGTACGTTATTTTATTGACAAGGGATATATACGGCTAAGTAGACTGTAGAAACATAATATTGAGAAATATATAAACCTTTTATGAATAAGCAACATAAAATTGAAAAAATAAAATACCCATGAAATAAATAAAAACGTATATTCATCGTTTTCTCACTTTGTATTTTATGAAGTATTCACTTTATCAAAATTTTATTCGTTTCATTATAATCTTCTTATCCTATATTCTTAAATTAATCTCTCTTTTATGTACAAAGGTCTGTGTAAAAATAAATTACTTCTTTGGAATGTGAAGACAGTCTTTGGTAAATTTACTTTGGGATTTTAATTTACGGGGGGTCGTACTTTTGTAGCGAAGCTCCCTATTATGTTACCCGGTGGGAAATAATTTGCGACGACGTAGATTTGGCCCTCCTTGGTTTTGGCAACACCGACCCCTAACTCCTCGGTGTCTTCCCATACCACTTGTGAGAAATGTCCGGAACCCAAATTGTCTGGTTCCTGACCGAAAGTGTGGTCCTTTATTTCACTGTACCATTTCTCCACTGGATCTCTTCCCGACAAGGAGAAGTTCGGATCAGTAGACCAAGCGTAGAATATATTTTCTCCGTACTCATTCTGATCTCTGTGCTCCACTTTTCCTCTTTTCGCGATCGTTTTCGCCCATTCCTCTGCATATTTGTTGAGCTCCTTCTTGATCCTTAACGGTGGTACTCTGTGTTTCTTTCTCAACTCGTTGTGCGCTTGTAAGAATTCTTCCTCAAATTTGTCACTAGTGATAGAGGTCGATTTGAATTTCGCAACCAAGTCGGAGGCGATTTCACCGAAATTCTTACTGTTTCGGTGATTCGGTGAGGGCGGTGCTAAATTATTGTTCGAACCTCTCGGAGTGATCGAGTTGCTCACAGTCAGAGACGACCTGAACTGAAAGGCTCCAGGTGGGGGAACGTTCTTCACGAACTGGTTGCTATAGTTACCCGGTGGATAGTAGTTGGCGACCACGTAAAGTTTTCCAGATTTGCTCTTCGCGCTCCCGACGCCGAGTTCCCTGGTATTCTTCCAAATCATTTGAGTGAAGTGACCGCAGTTCAAGATCTCTGGCTCCTTGCCAAACGAGAAATCGTTTATTTCATTGTACCACCGATCGACGCAATCTTTTGCTGTGATTTTGACGTTCGGGTCGGGCGACCAGCCGCAGTAAATGCTCTCCCCGTAGTCTTGATTGACGCTGTAGGACATGACATCTTTTTTCGCGAGTTCCTCTGCCCATTTTTGACTGACTTTACAGATGTCTTTGCTGAGCACTAGAGGGGGTACGCCATGTTCCTGTCGATACTCGTTGTGCGCCTCCAACGCCTCTTTTTCGAAATCACTCGACTTTGAGCGGAAGATTTTACTCTGAAACAATAATATAATGCATTGAGTATACAACTAGTACTCACAAAACAAGAAATATTTTTAAAGTCAAGGGTTTGTGCTGGTATCAATCAATCTATTAATCTTAAAATTGTTTACGCGAATCCATTTGCCTAATAGTGAAACTTTATTGCCTCTTGATAAATAATGAGCTCGTTTCATGTTTAGCGAAATAATTATGATAAAAGTAATAATATAAAACAATGAAAATTTAAATATGAAATTAATAGTTAACTATCAATATTCTAATGAAATACTATTTGAATGAAAGGAATAGAAGTTGAATAAATTAATATTCATAATGTAATTACTATTGAAAAGAGAAGCTATTAATGGTTTTATTAAATTATGAAACTTATTAAACAAGAGTTAAATAATTAAAAACGTAGAATTATTTTTTACGGAAACAAAAGATTAGCAATCAGGAAATATTATTCATGTGTTACTCACAAATTACACAGGAAAATATTTTTCTATCGCTATCAGTGTTTGTTACCTTAACATTATATTATGTTCGGTAATCTTGGATAAAATTTATCGCTTTATTGACGGTGTGACGAATATTTTTACCTTAATGCGTCAGAAGGGTTAAGTTTTACAATAATTAGTTTTTATGTACAATGGAAAATTGATTCGTAGGTAAATGACCCACTTTTCTGGTCGGGTTATGTCATAATTAATGGTTATGATAGTAGTGATTCGCTGGTCTTGCATTTGTATATTTCCGAGAGTATATAATGTAATATAATATTGACAAAGAAGACTACATACCGGTTCAAAAAATTTGCACTAACCTACGAGTAATAAAAGCTAAGGAAACGATGTAACTCCCCTACTTATTACCGTTTTAAAGGTTCCTTTCGAACTGTCATGTAACGTCACGTCAGCCTGATACCGCTGAAGGCCACCTAAATATTGCAAATGTAATGAAAATGTGTACCAAGGTACACATTTTTGACAAGTATTGTAGAACATGTTTTTGACGGAGTTACTTTTCCTTAATTTTTAGGGTTCCGTACTCAAAGGGTAAAAACGGGACCCTGTTACTGAGACTTCGATGTCTGTCCATCTGTCCGTCTGTCCGTCTGTCTCCAGGCTGTAACTCAAGAACCGCTATAGCTAGACTTCTGAAATTTTCACAGATTGTCATATTCCTGTTGCCGCTATAACAACAAATATTAAAAACGGAATAAAATTAATATTTAAGGGGGGCTCCCATACAACAAACGTGATTTTTTTAGGTTTTTTCGCTCGTAATCAATAATGGTAACAGCTAGGCACTTGAAATTTTCACAAAATCCTTAATTATATTTCTACTTTAATAATTAATAATAGCATTTTAATTAAGATAATATTAAAGGGGGGCTCCCATACAAGAAACACAATTTTTTGCCTACTTTCGCTCTATACCGGTACGGAACCCTTCGTGCGCGAGTCCAACTCGCACTTGGCCGATTTTATTATTCATAGGCACTAACAATATTTGTTAAAAGATTATATTTATTTTTAAAGATTTTATAGAATTCGATAAAGAATTGATGTCATAAATAGATTATCCAGGATTAAAATAATTATACCGATTGCTGACCGTCGGTTCGTCAAATAGAATTCTTGGAATCGATATAACGTATCAATAATTTCAAGAGCGCGAGCGAAGAAAAGGCTTTCTTCAGGTGGAAACGGACAACTGGTTATAGGCTGTGCACAACTTTTAGGGTTAATTCAGACAGCAACGCGACTCGTAGATGCATATCTAAATTTGTACTGAATTGACAGATTTCAATTGCGTGAGACGTCTTGCAAATCTGTCAAATCCATAGAAATTTAGAAATGCATCTACGCGTCGCGATGCGGTCTGAATTAACCCGATCGTTCCCTAGCAATAAGCGCACATTATACAGTAGCAATAATGTACTATCAGAGAAGTTAATTCATAGACGTACGCGGACCTACGTAATTTGGTCATGATATGTCAAACCCAGCCGACAGATCTCGACTAACATTGAATTGACATACCTAACCTGAGGCCGTAGCCAAAGTCCCTTTCGTTATAAACGATGACGAAATTCGTTATCAAAATGTATGGGATTTGACATTAGTCTTCGCAAGCGAAATGTCATTTAGCGATGACTCATAAGTCATCGCTAAATGACATTTCGCTCGCTTTCTTGACGCTCAAAATTTATGCGGTTTGACATATCAAACCGCATAAATTTTGATAACGCATTTCGTCATCGTTATTAACGAAAGATACTTTGTCCAAGGGGCCTGACCCAATGACGTAGGTCCACCATCTGCCTATGAAGCAATTTCTTCGATGGTACAATATTTATCTTTCATGATTGTTTGATCACTAATATACATGCGATTAGAATCAATGTTTACTAGCTGACCCGGCAAAAGTGGTCATACCATATGTTTGGGGTACGAAAAATAGACTGATTTTGAGACTTGCTTAAGCACACATAATCTCAACAAAATCGGTCTAGCTATTTCAAAGAAGTTTGGTAACAAACACCAATTTCCTAATAGAAAATGAGGGAATAATGCGTCCAGACACTAGTTTAACACTTTTCCCCCATCCCAATAAAGTGCAGAATACTGCACTGGTAAAAAGTCGTTCATTGTTTTTTTTTTTTTTCATAAGCCCAACAGGCAAAGGGCACTAAAATTAATGTTCAAAAACTGGCGAAAACAACAGAAATGAAAAAGCGAATGAATAGTTTCGTTTCAAGTTGCTGGCAACAGCTACTAACAACTGTACAAGTAAGCCACAAGTGCAGGCAATTGACAAAGTTCTACCGCCATCGGGTAAGCAAACTTTGAAATACAAACAAACATGTTTTAAGTTTCATATAACTGCTCAATGATTTAGCCCGCAACTTTGTTGCTTATTTTTCATGACCACAACAAAGCCAAAATCCATACAAATATTATAAATGCGAAAGAGTGTCTGTTTGTTACCTCTTCACGCCTAAACCTTGGAACCGATTTGAATTAAATTAATTATGGAGATACTAATTGAGTCCCGGGAAAGGACATAGGATACTTTTTATCCCGGAAAAATGTACGGTTCCCGCGCGATAAACGAATTTCTTTGCGACGTACGTCACGTTACTGGCATCAACTTGTATTATATAATATTTTAACAGTGATTCTAAAGGTATGTGTTCCTAATAATAGGATTTAATTTTATAATAAAAATTAAAGGTGTAGATAAGTAGTTAAAAATAGCCTATCCAAATGATGGATAAATGTTATGGATAAATATACTCAGGCTATTTTATAACCCAAAACATTTAATTAATTAAATGCGATACACGAGTACTTGAACTAAAAATATAAAGTGTGATAAGCGCGGCTCTTTGTGGTTGTGACCACAGCATAAGTAGAAACAGAGGGAAGGTCACGTGAGTTAAGGCTACTTTTGTGCTCGGTTTGCGTAGCAGCGTTGTTAGTTCGTTATTGTTTTGACCTCACTCAAAATAGAAATAGGTATCCTAATAATTAAGTACACAACAACAGATATCTATTCGTATCTAACCATATGGGTGAAGCCAAACGAGCGCTATTTTGTTTGTCGCGATTCGCAGAATTAGGGTCGCATTAATTATTTTTCATATTAAGAGTGAAGCGCAATTTTTAGAGTCGTTGGTCGCAGAAATTCAGTCGCGTTAATAATTATTTTTCATACTAATCATGACTATAAAAATAGGTATGAATGTGAATGAGGTAAGAATTTCCTATGAAACCAAATGCAGCAGAATTTCTGCCAACCAAAATTGTCCAACTCACTTCACCCTAATCGTGGCTCGCAAAATAACGCTCGTATGAATGAAGTAAAAATTTTCTTTGAAACCGAATGCGACTCACGACTCACAAAATTACGCTCGTTTGGCTTCACCCTATGTCAACAAAATTGAAACATTAAATTGATTCTCAAATCAAACCGTATCGCAACATTCCAAAAATAATTAGGTAGTATTATATCAGGAAGCAATTTGATCATACAAATAGCTTCCTAATTGTCGGCTGTTTTTCCATTCAAATAATGAACAGCTATTAACTTAGTTTTCGATATGAAGCTCTACCTTCTGTGTTTACTTATGCTACGACTACAGTATGCTCCCACCATAATCAGGAATGATCTGGAACGAGCTCTAATATACGGAATTAGCTCACACGGTCGCTACTAATTTTATTTGTTTTAGACTGGATGTAATTGACATGGCTCTTGTCACAACGCACTCAGGGCTACAAGGATCACAATTTTTCATCCATATAGCTCAACATTCTGGAAGACAGTAAGTACGAAGCTCTTAAAACCATCCCCTGAGCAAACGACCTTGACCATACATTTGCCGCGTTGCCAAGATCGCGCCAAAATCCTATTTTTAGGGTTCCGTAGCCAAATAGCAAAAAACGGAACTGTCTGTCCGTCCGTATATCACAGCCACTTTTCTCCGAAACTATAAGAGCTATACTATTGAAATTTGGTAAGTAGATGAAGTCTGTGAACCGCATTAAGATTTTGATACAGTAATGGAAAAAATATTAAAAAATTTAGGGGTCCCCATAGGTACAACTGAATCAAAAAAGATTTTTTTTCATCTAACCTATGCGTGTGGGATATCTATGGATAGGCCTTCAAAAATATTATATATTATAATGAGGTTTCTAATATCATTTTTTTCTAACCTGAATAGTTTGCGAGAGAGACTCTTCCAAAGTGGTAAAATGTGTGTCCCCACCCACTCTAACTTCTAAAGTAGGGGCATGATAAGTCTAAAAAAATATATGATGTACTATAAAAACTACCAACGAAAATTAGTTTGAACGAAATCTAGCAAGTAGTTTTTTTTATACGTCATAAATGGTAAACCTTAAACCAACAAAAATTTTTTTTTCATCTAAAATATGCGTGTGGATAGGTCTTCAAAAATCATATTGAAGTTTCTAATATATTTTTTTCTAACCTGAATAGTTTGCGAGAGAGACTCTTTCAAAGTGGTAAAATGTGTCCCCCCCCCCCCCCCCCTAACTTCTAAAGTAGGGGCATGATAAGTCTAAAAAAAAATATGATGTACTTTACTATAAAAAACTACCAACGAAAATTGGTTTGAACGAAATCTAGCAAGTAGTTTTTTTTATATATTTTTTATATTAAAGTAAAATAAAAAAATCATCTAACCTATGCGTATGTGCGTATGGGGTATCTATGGGGTTATATTATATGAAGACCTATGTCTTCAAAAATCATATTGAGGTTTCTAATATAATTTTTTTCTAACCTGAATAGTTTTTGAGAGAGACTCTTTCAAAGTGGTAAAATGTGTGTGTGTGTGTGTGTGTGTCCCCTCTAACTTATAAAGTAGGGGCATGATAAGTCTAAAAAAAATATATGATGTACTTTACATAAAAACTATCAACGAAAATTGGTTTGTACGAAATCTAGCAAGTAATTTTTTTTATACGTCATAAATGGTAAACTTAAACTTTCATTAAATCAACTGAAATATAAAAATAAATCAAAAACCTCTTAATTTCATAAAAATAAACCTTATTGCTGCTGCGGAACCCTTCATGGGCGAGTCCAACTCGCACTTGGCCGGTTTTTTTTACTTATCTTAGTTTAAAATTGATTCTATACATAAAAACTCGGTATTAGAGATGATAGGAAATGGGTACAGGTTTAGAGCAAAAAGAAAAATCGACCGTCCATTAAAATAGTTATAATTCTTATAAAATGAGTGAATATTGTAGGAATGAAAAAATAATAAAAACTTGATTTGAGGTGTATATATTATACTTGAATATATTTTGTATATTTATATATGTATATACTCTAATACGTATATTCCAACAAGAGAAATCTAAAGAGATATTATGTATAAGTTATCTATGCTTTACTTTGGTACCTAATTGGCTTATAAATAACTTTAATAATATTTGTTTGTAATCAAAAAAAAGTATTTAGTATTAATTAATAAATTATAGGTCATTGCGTTTCTTTTCACAGTAAAGAGGTCACATATGGCGTTGAAAAAGAGAGAAAAGAAATACGCGGGACATGTTCCGAATAACTTTACTTTTTGTTTTACACTCAGAGGTACTTCTTTTTCTTTCAGATTATTTTTGTTGGCGAGCTAAGAACGATTTATGTTTGGGACTTCTTAGTAAAAATATATGGACAATTTCAAACACCTGCCGTTAATATTAGGGTCAGTACACATCAAAACGCAAAACGCAGCAGCTTAAATTTGTCCTTCATAAAGTAAATTTTATTTTATTATTATCTTTTATTCTAATATTATATTTTTGTGTTTTAAATAAAGTTTATTTTTGATTGCCATTTTTAAACTGCAGTATCATGTCGCGCAAGCATTGTAAAAAATGTGCTAAGTATGTAATGAGGGAAAACTACTTTTTTGTTGTTTCTTTTAAATTAACCTGAAACTTTAGAGTCCATAGTGTCAACATTTTTCACAAATTAGAGCAAATTCAAGGGAACTTATACCACTATTTATAACGGCAAATGTATATTAATTATAATACCTACGATTATTCTTTAAATACACAAAAGTAAGCAACAACAATATTATTAACTAGCTGACCCGGATATTGTTTTGCCATTTAAAGTATTTAAATCTTACCCCCTCTTTTGTCCCCTAAGAGGGGTGGGGGGAAAAATTTTATACACAAGATGTTAAGTTGAAAAAAACAGTTAATAATATGAAGTAAGTCCATTAAAGAAAAAATTTTGATACAAAATCTGACCCCCTCTTTGCTCCCCTTAGAGGGGTGGGGGGAGGGGGGGGGGGGGATTTTTATACACCAGATTTTGAGTTGGAAGAAGACAAATATATCTGCGAAAACCGTATGCAAATCGGATCAGTAGTTTTCGTGTGATAGTGGAACAAACATACAGACAGACAGACAGACAGACAGACAGACAGACTGACAAAAAAACTAACCACATTTTTGGCTTCTATAGTGATGTAGTAACACCCCCCGCTTATTATTTTTTGAATATCTTTAATGTACAGAATTTTCATTTCTACAGTTTTATTATATGTATAGATAGCAATTTGTCCTAACACAGTACGATATCCCTTATCATTTTATCCGTCATATCAGGACGATAAAATCCTAAAAAGGATAATTTTCTATAATTATTTGATAGATTTTGATTAAAAGCAGGCCATTCAACTCTAACATATAGCGTAGCTAATAAAATACCTTTCTTGATAAAGCCAAATCTTACTTTAATCTTACATAGAAAAAATTAAGAACCATCTAAAATTCTAAAAGTTGCTGCCTACAAGTTTTA
This sequence comes from Cyaniris semiargus, assembly GCA_905187585.1. Taxonomy (NCBI): domain Eukaryota; kingdom Metazoa; phylum Arthropoda; class Insecta; order Lepidoptera; family Lycaenidae; genus Cyaniris; species Cyaniris semiargus. Next base: position 3,836,045 of record LR994554.1, on the reverse strand, counting down.
AAAAAATCTCGAATTTTTTCATTAAATATTTTATTATAGAACTAGATGACGCCCGCTACTCCGTTGCACCAAAAATTGGTTATCGCAGGGAACTATACCTTTTTAGTTAGTTTTAAAAATATCCTAGGTCCTTTATCGTGATTCAAAGTATCTCCGTATTAAATTTCAGCAAGATCGGTTCAGCGGTTTAGGCTTATAGAGGTAATAAATAGACAGACAGACGTTCGCATTTGTAATATTATATTAATATTACTCATCAAATTGAAAATTTCAAAATAAACATTCTTTTCCAATTTTTAACTATAACATTTTAACCTTTTCACTATTAACTATATATAACAAATATTTTGAAAAAAAAAAAATTAACACTTTAATTTTGTAGATACTTATTTTATAATTGACCTTTAACTTTTTGACTAAGTCCTTGCGGTTTTCAAAATTATAAAAATATATTTACCATTTCTTTTTTTTCTCACACAGCTCACAAAACACTTCCAATTGCTTTGCCCTACTTCTTGATCCTTATGCCCGAATACGAATGCTAGTAACATTATGAAATGTGTTATCAGGATGTTTGCTGTCCCTCTCTAATTTGATACTGCTGATAGAGAGCTATATACCCGATAAGCCGAGATTACAGTTCTATGGAGCGACTCCATTCATGTTTTTTTTATTTCTCGTAATGTTATTGAATGTATTTATTGTTAACCTAATTGTAATATGTTTTACTACTCGGCCCTAATTATTATAATTATTATGTTAATATTCAGTTAGAATAATCAGAAAAATAAAAAATATTATTAAAATGTTATTAAAATGATCTATTTCGACTTTGTACCCTTTTGTTACTAATATTTCACTGTACAAAATATCAGTTCTATGAATAAAATAACAAAAAAAATATACTCAGTTCTTCCTTAATCCTTGCACACATTAATAAAATTATTTAAAGTTGTTGTAAAAAATTAAATAAACTATAGTATCATACTAACCGCTTTCACCATTTTAACACTTCACGCGCGTCAAAAAAAAACATTTTCGGCAATTGCAATATACCGTGTCGGCGGTTCGCGATGACTGAATAAAAATCACATAACAAAGCCATTATTGTTATTAGGTAGTTAGAGGATTCCCTCTACCGTCACGCAAAAATGATATACCACGTACGTTAAAAATGTGCCATTTTGAACTTTAAAACCACAGTCATAAGGTCCAAAAGTAGTGCACCGGTCGACCAACTGTACGGCAGGGGGCATTGACTCTCTTTTGACCGCTTTGTGAAAATTCAAAATATTATTGCAATTTAAGATAATTTATGTAATTGTTGAGTCAATTTATGCTTTAACTTTTCATATGACGTGTCATAACTCATAACACAGTTAATGAAGTTAATAGAATCAGTAGCCCTAGCACGGCGACCAGTGGAAATGTGAAAGTATAGACAAACTGTGGAGATAAACTTAAGGTGCTATTCCGATCTTTTTTCGTTTCGAAAAATTCAATTAAAATGCCACTTTATGACAAACTATAGTCCTAAAAATTCAAATAATATCCTACTTTATGACATATACTATAGTCTGTCATAAAGTGGCATTTTAATTGAATTTTTGTCGGTCGCGATTAGCCGCGGTAAAGATCGGAATGGCACCTTAAGTTTATGTCCACAGTTTGTCTATACTTTCGCATTTCTACTGGTCGCCGTGCTAGGGTGTTCAAATAGTAGGTCAGTCATTTTTGATGATTTTGACCACACAAGGATGATCCAAAATAATACTTAATCATGCAGCTATTGCAATAATATTTACATGTTGCCTTTATTTACATGTTAATTATAGTGTTCTCGGACGGGAGTTCCAAAAAAAACCGATTAATTTTAAATCATTTATTAAAATAAGATTACAGTATTAATTTTAACTTGAAACACTTTTCCTAACTGAACTATTCTGTATAACAAAACTATATCCTAAATTATAAAGCTACCGACCCCGATCGATGTAAGATCTAAAGTGAGCTAACTAGCTACCAAAATCAGGTCCCACGGAGTTGGGACCACCACGACGATACAGCGACAGCATTTTCGGTATTCCTTGTTCTTTCGCAATTTTATTGAGAAACTGCTTGAGTGGTCTTATCTGTATAGTCTGAGAGACGGCACCATTTTATGTATGCTTCAAGTTTATTATAGTCCAAGAGATATTTGACTGCAGCTGACTGATGATGATGATGTCCTTATACTGGTGTTCGGCAAATCTGTGCTAAGTCCGGTTTTCATAGAGGGTGCATATGTAACACCTCCCCCCACAGTTCGGCGACTATTTCGAAAGTTTTGATAAAGTTGCCGAAATATCGCTGTGATCTATTGCTATTTCAGCAGGGTGCGGTCTTCTTTCTTCTAGAGGTATATGGGAGTTTTCTTCTCCGTCGCGACGACTTCTGCGGATGCTGCTTCGGTGCATATATTTGTACAGGATATATGATGCACATAGTATAACTGCGATCGATATTATATAAAATGGGATGGTTGTATGGTACAAACTAAATTGTAAATTTTTGTCCAGTTGTATGGGGTTTTGAAATATGATTTTCTCGTTAATGGAATGAAGATTTTGAAGATCCATTGAGTTTAAGGTTGCATGGGTGTGATATGTGCTTCCATTACGTTCTTGATACTTCGGTAGTTCTATTATTTTCAAGGGGTGACCTTTTATGTGATCATCGGAGTTGAAGATTGTGAATGTAGACGTCTTGAAGTAGCAGTTTACTGGAACAGTAGTCAAATAGCTTCCCTGAAGGCTTCTGTATTGTTCTTGTCCACATGATGTTCTCACTTTCGTGATGTTCGGAAAATTCATAGTAAAATGCCTGTCGTCAAGTTGTTCAACTGCTCCTTGGGTGAGGGTGACTGTAGTTATCTTGCACGATGCTTGAAGTTCTTGCTTGGTGATCAGGTGATGGATGCATTCGGGGTATTCTGTTGCTTTATTGTGTGATATTGGGCAGATGTACCATTCTTTTACCTTCGGGCATTCAGCCTCCATGTACTTAGAATCGTCACCAGAGATTGCTAGGTAGGGAGATACAGGTAGGATAATTTGATTATATTTGTTAGGTACTAGGGATAGCTTGTACAAGTCATATGTTAAGGGAAAGACAATCGGAATCTTATATACTATAACTATATAATTATCTGCATAGAAATATGCTAACCTAATAAAATCATAAAAATATCTAGTATCTACGTTAATAAGTTGAATCTTAGAATATAATATACTTAATTTATCTACCATTAATTTTAATTCATTAATATTTAATGCAAAGTGAGGTGCACTGGCTATTCTAATAAAAGCTAAGGTATTTTCGAGTCTATATATTTCTTCTGATAACATATCTATATTGTCACTAAGAATAATTAAATGTTGCGCAAAATGGGATATTTAATATATTCGTTTTCTCTATTACTGTCACTATTAATTATTAACTCCAGAGTCTTAGCTATTCTATTTTGATTAGCTGTAAGATTTCTTAAAAGTTCTGAATTTCTTAAGGTGAATTCTTTATTTAGGCTTATATGATTATTAATTTCTAACTCTAACTTATGCTGGTTTTTACTTAAAACTTCAATGGCATTATTATATTTAATTGCATCGGTGTAATCCAAATTACCTGAAATACTTTTAATTATTGAACCAAGTCCGTCAATGAGATCTCTTTTTTTGCGGTCGGCTTCAAATGTATATAACTGACTTAAAACTCTATCCAATTTTGATGTAAGATATTCTATATGGGGTTCGTATAAGGAAATTGTCTGATTACTTAGATCGATACGTGCTTGATGAAGTTGCACTTTTACTAATTTAATTTGTGAGTGTATTTGGGATAAGTCTATTTTACTAAGAAAAGAGTGGTAGTGGGATATGATTTTAGCGTTTCCTAATTTAAACGGAAGTACTCCTGGTCCGTCTTGTAGGCTGTCGATCGTTTCTTAATGTCTCCTACTACTACTAGAGATATTTGCCTACTAAACTTATTTAACGGATCGTCAGATATAGGAATTTCTAGGATGGGATCTTCTGCGCTGGAGTGGACGGTGACTGTGGAGGAGCTGTGAGCGGTAAGTGTTGAGGAGCCAGATGGGGATTGAGGTCTTTCTGCTTCAGACACATTTACTATGATAGAACTGACGTCCTCATTATTAATTTCTATTCTTGATAAGGCGTCGGCATTTGTGTTACATTTGCCTTGTTTGTAGATAGGTGTAAAATTGTATTCGCTAAGTTTTAAACGCCATCTAGTGAGTCTTGAACCGGGCTCTTTAAGGTTCATAATCCACTGAAGTGGCTTATGATCTGTGACTACTTTAAATTTTCTACCGAATAAATAGGGGCGGAAATATTTTGTACCAAAAACTATAGCTAAAAGCTCTTTTTCAATTGTACTGTAATTAATCTCACTAGTGTTTAAGGTCCTGGATGCGTAAGCTATTGGTCTGTCACTACCGATAGGTCCTTGGGAAAGAACTGCTCCTATTGCGTAATTTGAGGCGTCTGTAGTCAGGATAAATTCCTTACTAAAATCTGGATATTGTAGGATAGGGTCATTGATTAACAAGGTTTTACATTTTTCAAAACAGTCTATGTACTCAGGGTCATTTATTATAATTTTTGAGCCTTTTTTTAAACAATTTGTCATCGGTTTTGTGATACGAGCGAAATCTGGTATAAATTTTCGATAATAGCCTAATAGACCAAGAAATCGTTTTATTTCTGTCGCGGTTTTCGGAATTGGGAATTTTTGAATAGCTGTAATTTTATCTGGGTTCGGTTTAATTCCGTCTTTGCCTATAATATGTCCTAAATACGCGGTTTCTAATTTGAGGAACTCGGACTTGTCCATTTGAATTTTGAAGTTTGACTGTCTGAGTCTTTGGAATACTTTCTCTAAATTGATCATATGTTCCTGTAATGATGTGCTAAATATTATTATATCGTCTAGATAAACTAGGCAAATTTTATTTTGGAGGCCTTTCAACACATTATCCATCACACGTTGAAACGTGGCGGGTGAATTCTTTAGACCCATGGGCATTCGCAAAAATTCGAAGTGTCCATGGTCTACATTGAATGCAGTTTTTGGGATATCACTAGGATTCATCTCTACCTGGTAGAACCCACTGGCTAGATCCAGGGTGGTAAAGTATTGACAATTGCCTAATTTATTAAGTACGTCAGAAATATTTGGAATTGGATACTTATCGTCTATGGTTTTATCATTTAACTTTCTAAAATCTACAACTAAACGCCATTTGGTTTTTCCAGAGGCATCTGCTTTTTTGGGAACCACCCAGATGGGGGAGTTCCAAGCTGACTGAGAGGGGCGAATTATACCCTGCTCTAACATTTTTGAAATTTGTTCTTCAACTTCTTGCTTATGTATAAAAGGATATCTATAGCTTCTTGTATAAACCGGAATTTCATCAGTTGTACGTATATTATGTTTAATTTGGTTTGTAAATGTGAGCGGTTCACCATCTATGTAAAATATATCAGAATATCTAGAACAAAGAGTTTCTAAATTAGCACGCTCTTCCGGGTTTAAATGTTCGGTTCGCAAACGGGACAGAACCTCAGTAACACGGTCTGGTTTAGTATTTTTGTGAAAATTTAAATTAAAAATTTCGGCATTAACTGGACGGTCCATTGAAAAAACTATGTCATGACGAGAAGGGTTTTTTATTTCTATAATGCCACGACTATTTTTTACTGTGGTCACACAGTCAGAAATTATACAGTTACAAATTATTTGTTCAGGTATAAAGGCTTCGCCTTCCTGAAAATTGATAGGTACTTTAACTAATCTTGAAGAATTTGCTGGAATTATTACCTCATATAAATTACAATTACGCGAATCATACATGTGTAAGGGGATCTTGGAAAATTTTGTTACTAATAATTTATTTTTAATATCAATATTAGATTCCCATTTTTCTAATAAATCTAACCCGATTAACCCGTCGAAAAAATTATGAAATTTATAAATATATAATGTAATATTATTTCTGTCATTAACTTCCTGGAAACTAGGTACGGTTATAGAATAGTTATTTCTGGTGGTCGCATGAATATTAGTCACCTCGAATGGGTCATAATTACACTCAATATGTGAATAAAATTTTTCTACGGCATCAGGGCTGATAAAAGATTGATTTGCCCCGGTGTCGATTAAAAGTTTTAAGGGCGGATTACTTATTTGAATATAGGGCAACTGTCTTTGGGTTTGTAAATTTAATTCTATTTTAACTTGTCTGACTTGGCTATTTTTTTGAAAATCCTGCTCATTATTTGATGTTGAGGCTGGCGTATCCTGTGCCTCTTCTATAATACAATTTTGAGAAGATTGGGGTTCCGTGTTTACTGGGTATTCGCAATTAAAATTATCATAATATCTGTCATAGTCATAGTCATAGTAGTAATTTTCGTCAAAGTCGGAGTCATAGTATGAGTCGTAACATTCGTTAAAATTCATTTCCCGAGTCTTAAAATAATTATTTGGTGGAGGGTTACCGAATTTTCTCCAGTCATGAGGTTGTCTGTTCGTCTGTCCAAATGGTTTAGTCACGAAATGGCTTACACCACTCATAGGCTGTGGTTCATTTTGTGAGGGACGTTTAGGTAATCTAAATAAATGACTTTGAGGTCTATAATTCGGTGGGGGCGCGGCAAACATTTGCTGCGTCCTAGACGGCCTATGGAACGGCTGCGGCTGTGCTCTCCAACCCTGATCTGGGCGTGGGAGGTGTGTACCTAATTGAGGGCGGTATGGTGTACCTGACATAGAATTAAATGGTCGCGCTGGTAATAAGGGCATAGAAGGTTGCGTACCGTGCTTAAATATACTATCACTTACCTGCAATTTCTTCTCCGACGGACGCTCGCTGCGCTGCTGCATGTAGAGGGTGTTCATCTCCTCGTGAACATATTCTAACGCTTTTTCTATTGTGTCAGGGCGCATGCAACGGATACGAGATCCTAGTGGATCGCGGAGTCCGCGTAAATATGACTGAAGCGTTAATTTTTTATATAGCGCTCGCTTAGATTCTATAGTGCTCGGCACCGTTTCATGCAGGCTGACATATGTAATAATAGTACTAAATAAATTCTGACACTTTTCGTAAAATTCCTGAGGGCTTAGGGAACCCTGGTTCAATAATGCTAGATCGTTATAGAGCGATGTTTCATCTCGCTGATCGGCAAAATTATTAATTAAGGCAGATCGAATGCCATCCCAGTTTTCAGGTATACCATTAGAGTTAATCAAACGAGAAGCTGAGCCTACTACTTTATTTAAAATTCCATTAATTAAAGCACAATTACTAAGTTCATAGCCTTTTTCATTCCTAATAAATTGTTGCACTAACTGGTCACATAATTTAATAAATCTAGTTAAAACATTTGGGTTACCGTCAAATTCCGGCACTAACCGTAAAGCTTTAAAAATATCATCTAAATTCGACATATTTAATAAATTATAATCTACTGAAAAGTTTTCACAAGAAATTAAATTTTCCTGCGACTCGTCCAAAATTCCTAAATTTCTATTTGTATCTACTAAATTATTTCTACTGCTATTACTAACTCTAGGATTCCGTGATTGCCTTGGATGGAAAATCTTGGAAAATTATAGTAAAACTTATAGGATAGAGAGGAAGCAACTCTAGATAGAAACTAAAGCACTTACATGTACATTCTGGTATCTGCTGGATCAATTTCTGGATTCCACACACACCCGAATTTCACTACTCCCGGAACACTTTCGTAGGTTCTGGATTTTCCGTAATTTTGGAAAAATCCCCAAGACTGCGCCAATTATAGTGTTCTCGGACGGGAGTTCCAAAAAAAACCGATTAATTTTAAATCATTTATTAAAATAAGATTACAGTATTAATTTTAACTTGAAACACTTTTCCTAACTGAACTATTCTGTATAACAAAACTATATCCTAAATTATAAAGCTACCGACCCCGATCGATGTAAGATCTAAAGTGAGCTAACTAGCTACCAAAATCAGGTCCCACGGAGTTGGGACCACCACGACGATACAGCGACAGCATTTTCGGTATTCCTTGTTCTTTCGCAATTTTATTGAGAAACTGCTTGAGTGGTCTTATCTGTATAGTCTGAGAGACGGCACCATTTTATGTATGCTTCAAGTTTATTATAGTCCAAGAGATATTTGACTGCAGCTGACTGATGATGATGATGTCCTTATACTGGTGTTCGGCAAATCTGTGCTAAGTCCGGTTTTCATAGAGGGTGCATATGTAACATGTTATTTGTTAAGTGTTTTGACCTAACATTTTACAGATAACCTATGAACTTTGTTTTGCTCTCTCGAGAAGAGAAAAAGAAATTTCGTATAACATAGATATAATGTTTACGTTAATTATTATATCCGATACTGCAGCAGTGTGTGGTGTGGGTTTTTGCTACTTCATAGCTTCTCTCATCTCTACATTTTAAAACAGACGACAAAATACTTACGTAATACAAGCTGAATCCGCTTTCTGAAGAAGAATTAAGGTGACGCCTTGATAATTTGGCTGCAGCGATATCGATTTTTCTCAACAATGACTAAAGCTAAGAAATTAAAGTTCATTGTCAGTATTCATCATGTCTTTATCTTTGAATTACCGATAGCATAACACGATTGGTCAACTTTTATAACACAGAATAATTAATCAAAAAGACCTCTGTAAAAACAAGGATTCTAATTTTGCCAACCGAGGAGAGTGATTTAAGCTTCCAAAATCTGTACATAGATTGGTTCAAGCATACAATATAATTTGCCCATAGCTTATATGAAATATATTTATGGTTTATAATTACGCGACAAAAACCATTTTGTCGCTTACGCCCTTTCTATTTCTTGCTGTCGGCCTCTCATAGAAAACAAGGGATCTAAAACATATCCAAAAAGATTTTTTTTACTTTAACGCGGCGTCACCTTAACGCCAATGGGTGTCGAACGTTTATGGTCGACTAGATGACGCCCGCAACTCCGATGCGCCAAAATTCGTTATCGCGCGGGAACCGTACATTTTACGGGATAAAATGTATCCTATGTCTGTTCCCGGTACTCAAAGTATCTCCATGCCAAATTTCAGCAAAATCAGTTCAGCGGTTTGGCCGTGATGAGGTGACAGAGTACAGACAGACAGACAGACAGATAGATAGACAGACAGACAGATAAACTTTCTCATTTTTAATATAATATAGTTATATTATAATATATAGTATGGAAGTATGGATCTATGCTTTAATATGACAAGCTATATAAAGCTATACAAGTTATAGGTTTTGCGGTGAATATAAAAATATACAGGTAGTCTACTCGGTGTTTTCTTCAATGGGATCTAGGCACAAGGAATAATAGACTTATCATCTGTCAGGAAACAGTCGAAGACAGCCTGCTGTTTAAGGGTCAGTGTTTTGCAATTTATAAGGACTTAACAATATATTATCGAACTGCGAACGTAGCGAAAGGGCTTAGGCGGTGAAAAATGGGAAGTTATAGGGTCCTTCAGGCACCTCTATTAGAACCCAGTTATATTTACTACTGTATTTTGGTGAACCATAATATAATATTATATCCATATTATAATCCATATTCATATTTTAAAAGCGAAAGTGTACTGTCAGTCCGTCTGTCTGTCTGTCTCTCTACACGCCCAAACCGCTGAACCGATTTTGATGAAATTTGTAATGGAGCTTTGAGTTCCGGGAAAGGACAAAAGACACTTTTTATCCCGGAAAAATGCACGGTTCCCGCGCAATAAACCCTTACAAAAACAGTTTTTTTGGCCTATTTTTTCTCTATAACGGTACGGAACCCTTCGTGCGCGAGTCCGACTCGCACTTGGCTGATTTTTTCCTTATAGCGGCTGTGTGTGATACATTCAAATGTAAAAAAATATCCAATGATCAAGGATATTTTTTGAAAATCTCCCATCCAAATTTGCCATGAGATCCTGGTAGACCTATAATTATTTTTTCTCATAATTATGACGGTATGATAAATACAGCAAAAAGTTCACAATATACATATTGTCACGCAACGTCAAACGTCAAACGTCAAATTATGTTCCCACAATCCAATTGTCGTTCGTTCACCTTGTTTAGGATGTCATCTAACACAATTACACACAACAACACTTCATACTATAATATTTTGTCGAACGTAGTTTCCGAATGATAAAACAATAATTATTGTGTAGAAGAGGTCGAGTACTCAGTGAGTTTGAACAATTACTTTAACTCAATGAAGATTTTTAACATAAGCCCATACAATGTTTTCTGTCAAACTTCTTATTAAATTAAAGTTAAGTAATTTTCTTCTTATTATTATTATTTCTCTGAGTGCATTAAGACACCGTTGCCTATTAAAACTGTTTACTGATCAATTTTATACTTTATAACTAGGTCTCTTTTGTCTTACTTTAGGTACTTATAACTGAACTTTAACACAAAAAATAGGTAGTTGGTAAAATTATGTCTCAGAGTCAGTTGATAGTTAACAGTTTAATACGCGTAACGGTACTCGATATGATGAAGTATACTAAAGATGTTTAGAATTTGTCAAGTAACATTATGATAGTGACATTACGTTACTTAGGGCCTGTTTCAACACTTCCTGATAAAGTGCCGGATAAGCTATCCACAACTTATTTGACAGATTCTCCATACTCTATCTGTCAAGTTAAGTGGTGGATAGCATATCCGGCACTTATCAGGAAGTGGTGAAACAGGCCCTTAACATTTGAACTCTATATCGAGGGTATAGTGCTAAAACCCAATAAGTGTCAAAAAATCAAAAAGTGCTTTTTTAGTCCATCTTGATCAGTTTTTTGCGCTCTTTCTAGTAGTGTAATCAAATAAGCAGAATTCACAGTGTAAAGAAAGTTAGTAGAGGTAAAAACCCAATAAATTGCCCTTGTTGCAAAAAGCGTGTTAACTTTCTAAGTCCTTTTTTACTTTAAGCTAAAACCACAAAATATGATTTATCTGTATTATGTATTTACAGTTTTCAATTAGAATTGATTAAAGGCTTATGGTAATAACCATTATTCGTATTATTTGGATTTTAGCTTTAGTTAAATAAATAAGACAACACACAAACCAGAAATACTAAAACCAAATAAAAATATTTGATGGCTTTTACTGTTTAATTATATTTCGAAATTAACAGTTAATATTTAGTTAAGTATACGGTTTTAGCAATTAAATTACCTAACAACGCATACTGTCTGTGTTGGAGCGAAGTAAATGGTAAAAAAGGTAGTTGTATGATAGGTACGTGCCTTTATTATTTTTTATCAAAGGAATTATCCTAAATCCGTCAAAGAAATAAGCATTTTTTCTGATACCCGCAGTGGGCAAAATAGGAATCAAAACATTTCAGCACTTTTGCTCTGGGCTGTTCAAAAAATTGACCACTTATTTTTGGAAAGTGGTCATACTCATATGGAGGTCGACTCCATGCATGCAGCTATTATAGCAGCGTGAGTGAATGGAAGAACATTTTTACAGTCGCTAGGAAGAAGAGGTCGAAAATTATCACAAAAGAAGAGGTAAAGCAAAGAATAGAGATTAATAATTATAAAGTCAGAGAATTTAAGTTCAATGAGATGTTAGACTTGAAAAACCTTAGCGCTGCTATTATAAAAAAGAATAAGGGTAAGTAATATGAATGAAACTGTAAACTAGCTAAAAATAAAAAGAATTAAATATGTGAAAGGGGACCTAAAACTGTATTATAATTAATATAATATGTCTAACAATTTTGAAGTAAGTACATAATATTTATATTTCGAAGAATTATAATAACACACCAACATTAACCCCTGGATCCTGAGAAAAATCTAGGCAAAAATCTTGGCAAGACCTGCGCCAAAACAAAATGGCGCCCGGCCTACCCTCTTTGTACAAATAATATTATTACTTTACAACCTAACTATATTTTATGTTTTTGTTAAGAATTTAATAATAGCTAATAAATTTCCTATCTATCAAGCCATCATAATATAGTATTTAGTCTGATTTAATATTCGTTTCACAAGTATAAACTTAGGAAACTATATCGTTGACGGTTTCACAAGAAATAAATGAATTCTTTATTATTATCCCACTTACAAAGGTTTATACTAACTGATTATGTAAACAATTAGAAGAAAGAAGTTGAGATGTATAAAAACAAAGTACTTGAAATGGGACACTCCGCCGTAATAAAAAAATGATCCACAAGCAAACTTCGACCTTAGTGCTATACAAATAAAGTTCAAAATGGCCGCGGCCGGCAGAAAGCCCTCGAACATTGTCAAATGTAAACCGGTTTCCTGCCGGCCAGTGTGATATATTGTTCAACAATTTGATATTGTACGATATCGATATGTAATAAATCGTATTCTACACTAGTTATCTTTACTTCTATAAGCTTTTTACGTCATTTTTTTTACAAATATCGCGTCCAAATCACTTATATAGAAACCAACTTTTCGAGTGTAACCTAGAAGTTATTACGATGTATTTCTTTCAAATGATTATCTAAAAATATTTATAATTAGGAAAAGAACGTATTTAAAATACAAAACATAACTTACATTCGTGAATATAATAAATAACACACAAAAAACAGTCACAACACGCGCGCCGCAAACACGATTTTCAATAGACTGAAATCAGATGTTCGCCCATAGAGTAACATATATTTTTTTCATTGAGAATGTTGCCAATGTATCATAGATCGTAAGTAACCAAACTTCTTCATACAAAAGTAATCTCTAAGTCGGCGAAATACGTTACTTAATCGAATGAAAGAGCGCGGCCCACTTGGGCCTTATGGTAGTTGACGGAATGGCGCTGTACAAATGGCGCGGCCCAAGTGGGCCTTATCGGGATTGAGGGGTTAAATTAAGAAATTTTAAAAAACCTTAAAAAAGTAATGAAATAATATTTACTGACTTTAGTTTAAATAATCCCTAAATATAAAGTAATATTTTAGTCCATAATTGTTGTCACGGTGACAATAAAATTGTTTGGTGGGGGTTTTTTTAAATTTCTTAATTTTATTTTATTTCATGCTTTTTTAACTTGTGTTGGTTATAGTGCAGAATAATCCCTATCAACAGGATCATATCCCTATGATTACCATCTATGAAAGTCCTTTTCGATAAGGCCATTAATATGAGCCCAAACACGAAACCTCCACTTTGGGTGTATAAGGAGCTCGGCTCCTATAGAATCCAGGTGATGCTGCAGCAGCAGCATGTAAATATTTAGGGCCTGTTTCACCACTTTCTGATAAAGTGGCGAATAGGCTATTCACAACTTTTTTGACAGATTCTCCATACTTTATCTGTCAAGTTTAGTGGTGGATAGCCTATCAGGAAGTGGTGAAACAGGCCCTTACTGTTTATCTACGTCTTACTGACTGTCGTTATTAAAATGAGCCCAAACACGAAACCTCTGCTCTAAGTTGGCGAGGAGTTGGATATCCTATTGATTACCAGGTGATACTGCAGCACCAGGGTCAACTTTCCATTAATGTGTATATGTATAGGTATTGTATATTCACAAATCACAAATGTTACGAAATAGAATGAAATATTAAACCCATCAAAGTACGACTGCAAGTTGTTAACGGCCTTTCATGAACCTGATAAACCCTGATTTTTCAGCACTGAGCAGGTTGATGATGATGAACTATGGCTAAGAACACTCTCGATCATGTCAGCTTTTAAATAAAAAAACTAGATCAAAATCGGTCCACCCGTTTGAATGCTACGATGCCACAGACAGACACACACAGACAGACACGTCAAACTTATAACACCCCTCTTTTTTGTCGGCGGTTACAAAACCAGAGCAAAACGATATTCGAACCCGCCTTCAGTTAATTTACAAGAATTACCTGAAATAGAGCTTTTATATTCTACGAGCGTATTCCCATAAGTATCGCAAAAAAGAAGGATCTCATGAAAATGTGCGGAAAACTTATTATTCCTGAAGAACTCCATACGTGGATACAACATAATATTATAAAGACACACAACCGACAACCGGCTTTTGAGAGTAAGGAGTAATAAATACTGTTTTTTGTTACATTTCTTTAAAATAAATTGATTAAAATACAAAATACGTCTTATTTGTTTGGACGAAAACCCAATAAGTCGGTACCCTACGTAAGTTATATATTTTTTATAAAAAAATTAACCAGTTTAGAGACTTAAAAACATGTTTTTATTTTAAAAGAATTTATTCGCTTTTAAAACAAATATTAATTTTAATGTTTTTATTTGAATTAAATATGTATTTTTGTTCTTGAACCTTTAACATTGAATATCTCGAAAGTAACATTTTCACACTTATTGGGTTTTAGCACTATACCCTCGATATAGCATTGCTTGTATTACCTTGTTTCGTACCTACTAAAGTACACTTAAGGTGGCTTTCGGATCTTTGCCGCGAGCGACCGCGACCGATAAAAATTCAAATAAAATGATACTCTATGAAATATAATATAGGTATCATTTTCTACTGACAAAAGCTAGTGGCGTAGTAAAATTAAACCTATAGCCTATGTCATAAAGTGGCATTTTGTTTGAATTTTTTCGGTCGCGGTCGCTCGCGGCAAAGATTCGAAAGCCACCTTTACAGTGCTCCCAAAGTGATAATGCCCACAGAAATTTTCGTCATTGTTCGGCAACGATTGTTTTTCCCGAGCTTCGGAAGACAATGCCACAAAACATTTTATTGCTCATGTCCAAATCATGTCATGCCATGGCAACGCCCGCGCCACAAACAAGCCGTAACCAAATATAAGCAATATTTGGTTACGGTCAAGTCGTAAACAGTTGGCGTTGCCATGGCATGACATGATTTGGACATGCCCAATAAAAGGTTTTGTGGCGCATGTGCCAAAAATAGAGACAATTGACGGACCGGCGACAGCTATGATATTTACTTCTATTTCTTTCGAACAAGGTGCAAAATGCAAAAGCATTGTTTGGGGCTCTTACGTTTCATAGATTCGGGTGTTTCCGTGATTACGTCAATTAGCGAAGACTTGCATGCGCATTATTAATTCAGGAGTACTGTACATAAAATTTTATTAAAATTAAATTAAATTGATGAATCGACTCTACGTGTTCTGTTCCTACAATGATTAATATTTATCAAAGTCGATAAGGGCCTTAGTAATGCACTGATTACGGCGTGCGAAATACACCTCATGAATTGTTCTCAGACATCATATATTTTTTTTAGACTTATCATGCCCCTACTTTAGAAATTAGAGGGCGGGGGGGGGGGGGGGGGGGGGGGGACGACACATTTTAGCACTTTGGAAGAATCTCTCTCGCAAACTATTCAGGTTAGAAAAAAAATGATATTAGAAACCTCAATATGATTTTTGAAGACCTATCCATAGATACCCCACGCATAGGTTAGATGAAAAAAAATTTTTTTTTGATTCAGTTGTACCTATGGGGACCCCTAAAATTTTTAATAATTTTTCCATTATTGTATCAAAATCTTAATGCGGTACACAGACTACATCTACTTACCAAATTTCAATAGTATAACTCCTATAGTTTCGGAGAAAAGTGGCTGTGACATACACGGACAGACGGGCAGACAGACAGACAGACATGACGAATCTATAAGGGTTCCGTTTTTTGCCATTTGGCTACGGAACCCTAAAAAAGGATCAAAATGTTTTATTCCAATTACCCCAGTATTGCTAGAGTCAATTTATTTTCTCACTTTTTGCTATCAGATTCTGGTAGACCTATAATATAAATGGCAGTAACTCGTATGGTATGAAATTGCCTAATAATAACAGTAGGTATGTATAATGTATATAATATGTAGTAAAAACATAATTTATGGAAACTTCCTAATCTAAACTTTTTATCAATTTAGACTAATCCTGAATAACAAACGTTTATCAGACACATTTCGTCATTAGTGTAATTTGAAAATTGACGCAACTCGACGTATAAAATGGTGGTAAAAATAATCAGAATCAGTGGTTTCAGAATCAGCGAAAAACTTTGGAACCCTTTTTACGAAAAATGCGGAAACGTAGGAGCATGAAATTTCGCACAGTTGTAGTTTATATTATGGAGAAGGAGTGCATCGAGCCAATGTTGTTTTATTAAATTTATATTTTTATTATATTACATTATTTTATGAAATAAAACATTACTCACACTACAATGTGCACACTACGATCTTTTGAATGACAAGCCTATACACACGAATTGTACTCTTTTATTTATGGTTGAAGTCTGTTGTCAAATTGAAAATAGATTTTAGTTTTTTTTATATTGAATCTTAAACACTGCTAGACAATTATTACACGGCCAGTCTGTCATTATTTGACACAATTAATCTGAGACTGTCGCAGGAATTATGTAAAAAAAAAATAAAGTCAATATTTTGACAATAGAATATCAATAGAAAAGCGTTGAAAGAAACTTATAATTTAATTTTTAAGGTTCCGTACCCAAAGGGTAAAAACGGGACCCTATTACTAAGACTTCGCTGTCTGTCCGTCTGTCTGTCTGTTTGTCTGTCTGTCTGTCTCCGGGCTGTAACTCAAGAACGGTAATAGCTAGAGTGTTAAAATTTTCACAGATTATGTATATCTGTTGCCGCTATAATAACAAATACTAAAATTAAAATAAAATTAATATTTAAGGGGGGCTTCCATACAACTAATGTGATTTTTTTGGCTTTTTTTGCTCTATATCAATAATGGTAACAGGCAGATACTTTAATTTTTCTCAAAGTCCTTAGTTATATGTGAACTTGGCTAAGGTTTAGAAAGCTACATCAATTAAATGTTGGTGACATGGGTTAAGGAGAGTTGTTTTGGGTGAGAAAAACTCCTACTTACCGTTCTACCGCCAGGCAACTCTCCGTTTAGAAGAAATTCGCATTTGAGATTTTCGTAATCTTCAGATAAGATCATCGTTTTCTGATGTTGTTTACGAAGTGTTTTTAAGGCATCTCAAGGCTGTGATGAGTGGGGGGTGATTATTTTATCATTCAAAAACTATATAATTCAAGGTTTCTTGATAAAAATTAAGAAAATTATCAAAATTCACTACTATATTAGTAATTGTATGGGTTTAGACTTTGGCTAATAACCCGCCACCCGCACTAATAAATATTTGGCTTCTTTTTTTTTTCTTCTCCTTCTTTTTCCTTTTATTTGCCTGGGATTTGTCACTTGGCATTTCTTTGACGTTCCGTTAAGGATAACAATATAAGTAGGTAATGTAATGGAAGCGGGGGGCTCGGGGGGCTGCGCCCCCCGCCAAAACAAAAACAAACACAATCCAGAAAGTCCAAAAGTAGGTTAGGTTAGGTTGGAACTTAGACCACAACACCCAGAAATAGGAGCCCCGCGTAGCGGGGCTCCGTCAACTGATAATTGAAGCTAGTTTTGCCATATTGAGGGTTATTGGTCTCTAGGTATGACTGATGATGGATCTGAAGATCTGAGGTTGAAGCTCTAGAGTGCAATTCCTAAGCCGAAGGCTTAATTGTCATAAAAAAAAACAAAACGTCAAAGTAGTGCCATAATAAGAAAAAGAAGACGAAAAAGACAGTAGTTTTTATGTAAGTAGTGAATTTTGTTATTAATTTTTACTTTTAATTTTTATCAAAAAACCTTGATTTACATTGTTAAATAAAATTTAAATTTTAGTTCTCCACTCACAACAGCCTAGCGAGAGGCATTTTTCCGAAGAAACACTCCGTAAATTGTCGAGAATAGAATATGACGTAGCATCAATATTCCGAAAATTTCAAAAGTGAGTAGCTCTAAAACTGGGGCGCTCCTTGTTGTGGTGTTGGTACAAGGGGGGGTTTTACCCCTCCCCCCCTCCCCCACCCCCGCCCTCCCTCCTATCTTGATGTAGGTTTCTAAACCTTTACCTAATTTTGCTCTATAATGGTACGGAACCTTTCGTACGCGAGTCCGACTCGCACTTGGCCGATTATTTTTTATTTGAGGTCGAATTTCGACCATTGGGCGATCTTACTTTGAAATATTCTTTAGATTAATTCAATTAAATTCGTTTGGTGGAAAAAAAGGTGTAATAATCAATAATAATTGAATATTTTATAAGCAAGTAATATATATTTTTTTAATAAAATAAGGGGGCAAACGAGCAAACGGGTCACCTGATGGAAAGCAATTACTGTCGCCCATGGACACTCGCAACATCAGAAGAGCTGTAGGTGCGTTGCCGGCCTTTGAAGAGGGAATACGCTCTCTTCTCGAAGGTTTACATTTGCAATTCACAAAACATGAATTGCTCAACATTAACGTACGTAATTACTAATTAAGGTGTTAAATTATATTTTTCCACACAAAATGTTGAATATTTTAGTTGTTATTTAAAAAATCGTCCAACTGCGAGTCGGACTCGCGCACGAAGGGTTCCGTACCACTATATAGCAAAATGAAGCCAAAAATTGTGTTTTATGATATTTGTAACAAGTTTTTACGTGTTTGTTTACGTATACATTTTATTGTCCACGCTTTTTTATCAGTACTATATCAGTTTTAGACCTAAAAACAAGGGAATAAAAGTGTAAAAAAATCAAAACGTTAACATAAAACGTTATCAGTAAGTACTTATCTGAAAATATTTAAACTTCTATCAGATTTAAATGATTGTGGAAAGTCGCGTGATGAACTGTGTAGGGAGAGTAACATACGAAAGTCAACCCTGTGTAGAATTATTAAGAACAACGAGGAAATACGGTTACTGGATTATTGGGAGCCCTTAATAATTGGTACAAAAGTCTTGGTCCCTTGAGATCCCAATTAACTAGGTTTCACTGTAATAAGTAGGGAACACTCATAAAGAATTATAGTCCTTACAATGTTTAAAACCTAAGTAATAACTACTAGAGTTTACCGGAGGCCCAATCCCCTACCCTATTCCCTTCCTTTCCCTCCCCTTTTCCCTTCTCTTCCCATCCCTACCCTCCCCTATTACCCTATTCCCTCTTAAAAGGTCGGCAACGCACCTGCAGCTCTGCTGCGAGTGTCCATGGGCGACGGAAGTTGCTTTCGATCAGGTGACCCGTTTGCTCGTTTGTCCCCTTATTTCATAAAAAAAAAAAAAAAAAACATGCGTAGATGACTAAATAATACTTTAACACTGTCACACTTTCCAAATTCAAATAAAAACAAGATGGCTACTCACAATAACATGGCACCCCGGTATTACACACGGCAATTTCATTTTCAATTAAAACATGTGGCCGAGTAAAAAAGATTTGATTACAGCGCTCCGTCCGTAGATAGTACATATTTTACAATGAGATAAGCGATGTGATATAAGCGATAAGCGCTAAGCGGATTATGACCTATTTTGTTGGCGCTTCAAGTAATACTGGTAGCGTGTTAGAGCAAGAATCACCCGAACGGGATCGCTTTGGGCCCATTTTTACACGTGAACTTGTTACTTGTGAAAGTATATGACGTACAATAATTGTAATAAATATTTTTCTCACAATACGTACTACTAATATATATTCTGTGACAATACTTCGTAGGCTCGCTGCACCCGAAAGAATGGTTAGGGTACGCAGCCTTACATAACTCGGCGGTACTCTGCGAGAAGAAGGACGAAGCGCATAATTATATACCTTCTCCTTAGCTGTCCTGCTCTACTACAAAGCAGAGGGCTGCAATAACCTGCCTTCGGAGGGAAAAAAATATTAGATAGCTTCATCGCTTCATCTCGCAACTTAAGCCGCGTCTTGCTCAACGCAGTGTTTGCATAAAAGATAAGTGAAAGAATTTACTATACACGCTCATCCTATAAAAGGTCGCGCTTGCCAAACACCATAAATATCAATTTATGAACTAATAATATAATATGGGGTCATATTTTAATCTAAAGTACCATAGCACATGTACTATTTTGTTCTCTAGGCCCCTTTTTTTTAATGCCTACTTTATACGAGAGCGTATTAAAAGCTGAGAAACATTTTCATGGCCTTGTGATTTACGGGGATTTTATTTGCTAACGCCTAACGTATAATATACATCTTATATATCTTTTAACTTAATAATAATATTATACTTAATATAAAATTAATTATTATTTATTTACCAATGTTGTTTACCACATAAGATCAAGAACCTGTTTCACTCTGTTCTAACTAGATGGCGCTGCTGTACGCCTACATCTCGCTATCGCTTGCTCGGAAGTTTGAGGACAAGTACTTTCAATAAATTAAGGCACATTAGACAGACAGACGGATCCGAAGGGTTCCGTACCATTATAAATTCAGCCAATTTTCAAGTTTTTGGGGGCAGTGTTTTAAATCATTGCCTATATAAGAATAGTTTTCTACTAGAAGTTAATGGGAAAGAAGTTTTTTATCTGAAAGACTGGACCAATATAATATTATTTAAGAAACATTTTAGAGACAAACTGCCCTGTTACGACAAAACAATGCAACCCGGGTTACATCGTTTTGTAATAATATAGTCTAAATTTATTGATGTAAGCTTTGTAATTTGTATTGATTGAACCCAAAAAATTGAGGACAAGTTTTTAACTGAAATATTCCATGTATCATTTTGCTGTAACCCTAAATGTGGATGAAATGTTATTGCAAAACTTTGTAAGCCACCCCGGCTTACAGTGTTTTGCAATAATATTAAAATATATTGCAGCGTTTTATACCCGTAGTAGGATATAACAATCGCCCAAGTTTGAGCTTATTTTTATTAATGCAAAACGTTGCAAACCGTCACGACAAAACATGTTGTATAGTATTTTAAGATACTTACTTTAAAAAAATACGATAAAATAATGTTCTAATGAAAATTTAGAAATAATATTATATTAAGTAATCAGCTCTTATAGAAACCATGTACCTATCGACACTGGATAAAATTTGGTAACGAGCTTAAGTAAAAAAATTTAAACTATTTTTTTAAGGTTCCGTGCCCA
This sequence comes from Cyaniris semiargus, assembly GCA_905187585.1. Classification (NCBI taxonomy): domain Eukaryota; kingdom Metazoa; phylum Arthropoda; class Insecta; order Lepidoptera; family Lycaenidae; genus Cyaniris; species Cyaniris semiargus. The sequence continues at coordinate 3,814,998 of LR994554.1, read as the reverse complement.
AAGGGTAAAAACGGGACCCTATTACTGAGACTTCAATGTCTGTCCGTCTGTCCGTCTGTCCGTCTGTCCGTCTGTCCGTCTGTCCGTCTGTCTCCAGGCTGTAACTCAAGAACCGCTATAGATAGACTTCTGAAATTTTCACAGATTGTGTATTTCTGTTGCCGCTATAACAACAAATACTAAAAACAAAATAAAATAAACATTTAAGGGGGGCTCCCAATCCCATACAACAAACGTGATTTTTTTTGCCTTTTTTGCTCGTAATCAATAATGGTAGCAGCTAGGCACTTGAAATGCTCACAATATTATTAATTATATTTGTACTTTAATAATTAATAATAAAATTAAAATAAAATTAAGTATTTAAGGGGGGCTCCCATACAAAAAACACAATTTTCTGCCAACTTTCGCTCAATAACGGTACGGAACCCTTCGTGCGCGAGTCCGACTCGCACTTGGCCGATTTTTAAATTGACGTGTTACAGAATAAAGCGTTTTGTCCTTGTTAGGGTCGTTAATATTGTCGTTAAATTCGCGACCCAACAGGGTCACGAATTTAACGACAATATTATTGATGCTTTCCAGTTTCCACGTTAATTTCCGTGACGGTGCAGGTACAGAACCGGCTTTTTTCATGTCTATCCTAAACGTAAATCCTCTTTCTTGTCAGACAATCAGCCTGCAATTTTTTTGTATTGGAAACATGGCGTGAATCGAACTCACGACCTCCCAGTCTCCAGAGCTAAAGCATTGAAACACGGAGGCGTTTTCAGTTAGCACTAGTACTAAGTACGAAGGTATAATTTGCTAAAACTGAGCAATCGACCGTGAATCGTAATGCATACGGGTACTTTCCCATAATGGTTTCGTGAAACTGTCGATTTCCAACGCAAAAACTAGGCTGATGTACTTAGACGACTCGTATTCGACAATTTAACGCTTTCGTGGTCCATTGGTAAGAGCGTGGCTCTTGACTTGGAGGTCGTGGGTTCGATTCCCGCGTCGCGTTGGGAACGAGTTAATTTTCAAGTTTCGTTAGGATAAAGCTTGCTGATCACCTGCTTGTCTGACAAGTAAGATGATCCATGCGACAGATAGGCATGTAAATAGTCGGTCCTGTGCTTGATCTCTCGCATGTCGTGTCGGTCTTCCATCCCACTGTTTCCAACACACGTTTCTATCTTTTTTAACGAAACTATCGAATACAAGTTGTGTAAGAACCCGGGATACGAGTAGGTACAGCGATAACGGGATAGCTACCGCGATGAATAGTGATGATTAAGCGTCAAGGGTCGAAATATGGACTCAGAATTCAGATGGACTTTGATGGTGTGATTTGTCATCGTATCCACTTTAAGAATTGGTTTTCAGCCTCGTTTTCTAAGCCTAAGGTTTTCGTGATATAATATTGTGTTTACGGTATATATTATAACACTAGATGTTCCGCGTGGCTTCGCCCGCGTAATTTATGAATTTCACGGAAACCGTACATTTTTCCGCAAAAAATAGCATTTGTCCCTTCACGTGGTCTATTCTTCATGTGTGCTAAATAACATAAAAATTTCTCCAGTAGTTCTTAAGATAATAAGCAATTTCAAATAATTTCCCCCGTTTTTCCCACATTTTCCTCTCTTTCTTCGCTTTTATTAGCCTTAGCGTGATAAAATATAGCCTATAGCCTTCCTTGATAAATGGGCTATCTAACACTGAAATAATTTTTCAAATCGGTCCAGTAATTCCTAAGATTAGCGCGTTCAAACAAACAAACAAACTCTTCCGCTTTATAATATTAAGTATAGATTATGAGGAATACATCACAGTACTTAGTATATTATAATATGCAACTAACATCATTACTTAGTTTCATGTATCTATCTAGAAAACAGATTACCTGTATCTAGATTCTAGTGCATAAATTTAAACCTGAGTTAGAGCCCTGCGGATATAAAAATTAGCATATTTTTCCTTCAACTTCGCTCTAAAATTGCACGATAAACGTGCATAGATAGTCCATACAACAGACAGAAGAAATTGATAGATATGGTTTGGAGAAATATCGATTTTAGAGGGCCCGCCCGCGTCCGATATTAGCAGTGACCGATTTTTATAGGAGTAAAATACCGGTTGTAATAGTGCAACGAACACGGACAAACAAAGTCGGTTGGAAACTATAAGACAATTATTGTCCGGTCCTACAAAAAGTATGACATACCCTAAAGGTGCCGGTTGGCAGCGGGCGACATGAAGCGGCAGCAGACGACGTGTCGTCGCGTCACTACTGTTTCTATGTATTCTGCGCAGGGTATTTCATAGAAATACATTTCATAGAAACCAGTAGTGTCGCGACGACACGTCGTCTGTTGCCGCTTCATGTAGTCGGCTTCCAACTTGTACCTTAAGACAAAACTTGATTTTATAAGTTTTATAAACAACGCAACTTAATTTAAAAAAAAATGAAATATAAACACCTAATGGTTGCCTTAATTTTTCTATCTTGTACAAGTTATTCATTTATATTGTTTTTGATTACAATATTATATTATATTGTAATCAAAAATACTTTAATGCACCGCAAAAATATAAAGTTAAACAATTTTACATACTACTTGTATAATAATGCACAAAGGCCAACTTATTGCTGACTAATAAGCAATCTCTACCAGTCTACCAACACAAAGTTTTGTTTATCGAAATGAATAACTTGTACAAGATAGGAAAATGAAGTTCCATCCATTAGGTATTTATATTTCAATTTTTTTTATTAAGTTGCGTTGTTTATAAAAAGCAAGGGCATTACTCTTGCTTTATTCATTAAGGCAGTCTTTGTAAGTAAATTATAATATTATAATATGAATATTGAATATTATGCACTCGAAGCGGCTTAACTACTGGTCCTATGTCAACAATATATTATGAATATACTATGTCAATAGATTAGTAATGATGCTGCGAGTATTTTTTGAACATAATTTTATTATTTAACATGGTGTTATAATATATAGTTATTTCAACTTCTAACATGCGCCATATCTATCACATTTTTAATCTATTCTCCCTATGAATGCGGCACATGTTCGTGCGGGAAATTGTTCGACATTTTATTACACTGTGGATCGGACTGTGATTAATTCGTGGTTTAAATCTTTTCACTCTGTAACGTATATTGGTAATAGCGATGTTATCGGGTTTTTATTTCGTCCTAGTTATTCATTCTTTATCGAGCTTCGTCCTAGTTATTCTTCACCGTTATTTATCGTATTAACTGAATTATTAACCGAATTACTCATCTGTGCAAATATTGCAAACAGTACCTAAGTACCTAATAAACAATAATATTGTTACGTGCTAGGGCGTATGTCAATATAAAAGTAAATCGTCAAGCTTAATATTTGGGAATAAATTCTCAAATATTAAATTCTTTCTACTGATATCTCAACAAACATTCCCCATTATTTACACAAATCTAACCCGAAAGAGACTGAAAATATTGAGCACAATTTATATCCCACCAAAAATATTTCTTGTTAAATGTTGCCGAGACGATCACATAAGGTTTGCCCTGTGAAAAAGATATGAGATCTCATGTGGAGCCAAGCTTCTGAATCCACACGGCCTAAATCTACTGACCCTAACTTAAACAAATGAATTAAACAAATGATCGTCTCGGCAACATTTTACAAGAAATGTTTTTGGTAGGATTTCAGCTCTTTACCAAACCAAACCGCAGTACCAAATTTCAGCATTCTAGCACTTCAGGAAGTAGCCAACTATTTTGATGATCATCAGTGTGTCAGTGTATGAGTGAGTCAGTAAGTCAGTGACGAAATTGGTGTATTTTAGATATCAATAAAATATAAAGTATTACAGCTATTCAATTGAGACTTTGTATGTTTAATTAGTCTATTATTGACATCATATTCTGAGAATATGAATTATCTGGTACATCGGAAACCAACTCTATGAGGGTTTAAAAAAAACAACGAAACACTTCGAGAAAAGGTAGGTAGTGCCCTTGCGCTTCTCTTGGCTCGTCTCGGCTGGTGCACTACCGTGCACCCAGATTCACCTTAGGTAACACTTTAGGGTTACTTGAAACATCAAAGCACCGCCGAGGGCCGCGCAGATTGGAAATCGATTTCAAGAGCATTATCTTACGAATGAATTCAAGGAACTGCGGCCATAAAAATAGCGTTATTCTGATCCTTTTTAAGGGTTCCGTACCCAAAGAGTAAAAACGGGACCCTATTACTAAGACTTCGTTGTCTGTCCGTCTGTCCGTCTGTCTGTCACCAGGTTGTATCTCAAGAACCGCTATAGCTAGACTTCTGAATTTTTTACAGATTGTATATATCTGTTGCCACTATAACAACAAATACTAAAAACAAAATAAAATTAATATTTCAGGGGGGCTCCCATACAACAAACATGATTTTTTGGCCTTTTTTGCTCTATATCAATAATGGCAACAGGTAAGCACATGATATTTTCACAAAGGCATCTGTTATATGTCTACTTCAATAATTAATAATAATATTAAAATAAAATAAAATTTAAGAGGGGCTCCCATACAAAAAACACAATTTTTGGCCTATTTTTGCTCGGACGGAACGGTACGGAACCCTTCGTGCGCGAGTCCGACTTGCACTTGGCCGATTATCTATAGTTAGGTTCTGAATTCGTCAGTAATTTACTCTATTACGCAAATATGTTTGTTGGAGTGTGAGTGTTAAAGATGTTGGGTAGATAAACACAAATCTAAAATTATATAAAATCCCGTTAACCTCCACTACAAATTATATTATGTAATCGGATAGCATCGCTCTTTCTTATTTTAGATTTTATACTATAGTACCAAAACGTGAAATATCAGTAAGTTGCAGTTACACTATATCTCTAATCTCAGAAGTTGTATACTTGAAATTTGAGTATTAAGAATGGATTTACAAAACGGTACCCCTGGGGGTAAAAGGGGTTTGGAAGTTTAAAAATTGTATTTACGCGAGCTTAGCTGCTGAAATGGGCTAGTAGTTTATCTTCACTAGATGACGCCCACAAATCCTGATCTGACGTAGTTAGTATCGCGTAGAAACCATACATTTTTCTACAAAATAAACTTTCATAATATTATGTCCTTTACTAAACTCTAACCCCCTTAGTAATAAACGTTGTATAAGCTTGAATTTGAAATTGAATAGTTATACAGTGTTTTGTTCCTGTCACACAAGTGACATTTTTAATTGGATTGAAGAAGACAAAACACTGTATAACTATTCAAAGCTTATACAGCGTTTATTAGTAAGAGTGATCTCTATATCACATTTAAGCAAAATTGACTCAGCGGTTTGGGCGTGAAGAGGTAACAGATATACAGACACACTCGCATTTATAATATTAGAATAGATGCCTCATGCTCTTTGTGGCCTCACACTTAAATTTCGGCAGTAGGTAAAACTCAACAGCTCTCCATATTCACCACCTCCATAAAATCTTGGACTCCATGGACTCCTTATAATTCCAAAATTCCAACATCTTATTCCATTATTACTTATTCCATTGACTTTTCGAGCTTTATGTTTCGTAGAAAAGTATATTAAGGCGAGGCTAGTTCAAAAAGACTGATGTAGACTCAAAAAGGAACAAAGTAACAAAATAACCGAACAGAGTATTGAAAAATGGCATGGTAATTCTGTAAAAAAATCTTGAATGTCACCATAAGAATACACTTCAAATTCGAACATCTCGTAATTTTCAATGACAATGATATGATTTTTTTTACAAAAAGGATAGCTTTTTTATAGTTCTAACAAAATAACTGCATAGTTTTTTAATAACTGATTCGGTCATTAAAAAATAAAATAAAATTTATGATTTTCTCCTATTTCGCCCTATCAAGAACGCGGCGAGCGTCGTAATCGCCACTGCAAAAGGCGCGCTGATATGAATGTTATTTTAATGTCCTTAACGTCGATATTCGTACTGACAGACATCGACCTGCTAATTTTTGGAACATCCTTGCCTTAATTTCAATTACGCGCGAAACTTGTGTATTAAAGTATCGATGCAAACGGGCGACTGGCGACCGCGACCGATTTTCGCTAGACAATTCTCGTTTTTGTTACTCATCAAAGCTTGACCATACGTGTATTTTAACCAAACATGCGACAAGTAGTACAATTTTTAGGGTTCCGTAGCCAAATGGCAAAAAACGGAACCCTTATAGATTCGTCATGTCTGTCTGTCTGTCTGTCCGTCCGTATGTCACAGCCACTTTTCTCCGAAACTATAAGAGCTATACTATTAAAACTTGGTAAGTAGATATAGTCTGTGAACCGCATTTAGATTTTGAGACAATAATGGAAAAAAATATTAAAAATTTTAGGGGTCCCCATAGGTACAACTGAATCGAAAAAATTTTTTTTTCATCTAACCTGTGCGTGTGGGGTATCTATAGATAGGTCTTCAAAAATCATATTGAGGTTTTTAGTATCATTTTTTTCTAACCTGAATAGTTTGCGAAAGAGACTCATCCAAAGTGGTAAAATGTGTGTCCCCCTCCTCTAAACTTCTAAAGTAGGGGCATGACAAGTCTAAAAAAAATATATGATGTACATTACTATAAAAACTACCAACGAAAATTGGTTTAAACGAGATCTAGCGAGTATTTTTTTATACGCCATTGATGGTAAACCTTAATTTAACTTTCATTAAATCAACTGAAATATAAAAATAAATCAAAAACCTTTTAATTTCATAAAAATAAACCTTATTGCTGCTGCGGAACCCTTTATGGGCGTGTACAACTCGCACTTGGCCGGTTTTTTCTTTTGTTTGAGTTGTCGTCGCCCCACCTGCGGGCCTACTGAGCTCTTATAGCAGTATTACTTTAATATTACTTTTGGATTTCGTATATGCAAACATGATCTCTATTTATATAAATAAATCTATGTTTCTTGTTTGTGCCAAATATGAAATGGTATGAAATGGCTGGTCGTTCGTTTGCTCCCCCCCCAATCAAGATTTATTTTGTTTCATGTTAAGAAAGAACCTCCTACGTGAAAAAGTTTTTCTAAGAAATTTGTTTTGTTTGTCTTATGAGTTTTAATAATCAGTATATAGTATGAATACTTAACGATATAACATTAAATAATAATAAATATTGGTAATGATGCTAATGGTAACAAAATATATAATTTACGAATATTTAGGGCCTGTTTCACCACTTCCTGATAAAGTGCCGGATAGGCTATCCACAACTTTTTTGACAGATTCTCCATACTTTATCTGTCAAGTTAAGTGGTGAATATCCTATCCGGAACTTATCAGGAAGTGGTGAAACAGACCTCAATGTCAAAACTTAGTTATAGTTAAACCGTCAATTGTTTCCACCAAACATCATTATTATTTTTGTTGACATTTTTTTCCACAAATAAATGTGTTATTGCATCGTATTTCAACTCATTTTTAGGGTTCCGTAGCCAAATGGCAAAAAACGGAACCCTTATAGATTCGTCATGTCTGTCTGTCTGTGTCTGTCTGTCTGTCCGTCCGTATGTCACAGCCACTTTTCTCCGAAACTATAAGAGCTATACTATTGAAATTTGGTAAGTAGATGTAGTCTGTAAACCGCATTAAGATTTTGATACAATAATGGAAAAATTATTAAAATTTTAGGGGTCCCCATAACAACTGAATCAAAAAATATTTTTTTCATCTAATCTATGCGTGTGGGGTATCGATGGATAGGTCTCCAAAAATCATATTGAGGTTTCTAATATCATTTTTTTCTAACTTGAATAGTTTGCGAGAGAGACTCTTCCAAAGTGGTAAAACGTGCCCCCCCCCCCCCCCTCTAACTTCTAAAGTAGGGGCATGATAAGTCTAAAAAAAAAATAATATATATGATGTACTTTACTATAAAAACTACCAACGAAAATTGGTTTGAACGAAATCTAGCAAGTAGTTGTTTTTTATACTTTTATATTTAAATAAAACAAAATTTTTTTCATCTAACCTATGCGTGACGGGTATCTATGGATAGGTCTCCAAAAATCATATTGAGGTTTCTAATATCATTTTTTTCCAACCTGAATAGTTTGCGAGAGAGACTCTTCCAAAGTGCTAAAATGTGTCCCCCCCCCCCTCTAACTTCTAAAGTAGGGGCATGATAAGTCTAAAAAAAATATATGATGTACTTTACTATAAAAACTACCAACGAAAATTGGTTTGAACGAAATCTAGCAAGGAGTTGTTTTTTATACTTTTATATTTAAATATAAAAAAAAAATTCCATCTAACCTATGCGTGTGGGGTATCTATGGATAGGTCTTCAAAAATCATATTGATTTTCCTAATATCATTTTTTTCTAACCTGAATAGTTTGCGAGAGAGACTCTTCCAAAGTCATAAAATGTGTGTGTCCCCCCCCCCCCCCCTCTAGCTTCTAAAGTAGGGGCATGATAAGTCTAAAAAAAATATATTATGATGTACTTTACTATAAAAACTACCAACGAAAATTGGTTTGAACGAAATCTAGCAAGGAGTTGTTTTTTATACTTTTATATTTAAATATAAAAAAAAAATCCATCTAACCTATGCGTGTGGGGTATCTATGGATAGGTCTTCAAAAATCATATTGAGGTTTCTAATATCATTTTTTTCTAACCTGAATAGTTTGCGAGAGAGACTCTTCCAAAGTGATAAAATGTGTGTCCCCCCCCCCACCCTCTAGCTTCTAAAGTAGGGGCATGATAAGTCTAAAAAAAATATATTATGATGTACTTTACTATAAAAACTACCAACGAAAATTGGTTTGAACGAAATCTAGCAAGGAGTTGTTTTTTATACTTTTATATTTAAATATAAAAAAAAAATCCATCTAACCTATGCGTGTGGGGTATCTATGGATAGGTCTTCAAAAATCATATTGAGGTTTCTAATATCATTTTTTTCTAACCTGAATAGTTTGCGAGAGAGACTCTTCCAAAGTGATAAAATGTGTGTCCCCCCCCCCACCCTCTAGCTTCTAAAGTAGGGGCATGATAAGTCTAAAAAAAATATATTATGATGTACTTTACTATAAAAACTACCAACGAAAATTGGTTTGAACGAAATCTAGCAAGGAGTTGTTTTTTATACTTTTATATTTAAATATAAAAAAAAAATTCCATCTAACCTATGCGTGTGGGGTATCTATGGATAGGTCTTCAAAAATCATATTGAGGTTTCTAGTATCATTTTTTTCTAACCTGAATAGTTTGCGAGAGAGACTCTTCCAAAGTGATAAAATGTGTGTCCCCCCCCCCACCCTCTAGCTTCTAAAGTAATCATGATAAGTCTAAAAAAAATATATTATGATGTACTTTACTATAAAAACTACCAACGAAAATTGGTTTGAACGAAATCTAGCAAGGAGTTGTTTTTTATACTTTTATATTTAAATATAAAAAAAAAATCCATCTAACCTATGCGTGTGGGGTATCTATGGATAGGTCTTCAAAAATCATATTGAGGTTTCTAATATCATTTTTTTCTAACCTGAATAGTTTGCGAGAGAGACTCTTCCAAAGTGATAAAATGTGTGTCCCCCCCCCCCACCCTCTAGCTTCTAAAGTAGGGGCATGATAAGTCTAAAAAAAATATATTATGATGTACTTTACTATAAAAACTACCAACGAAAATTGGTTTGAACGAAATCTAGCAAGGAGTTGTTTTTTATACTTTTATATTTAAATATAAAAAAAAAATTCCATCTAACCTATGCGTGTGGGGTATCTATGGATAGGTCTTCAAAAATCATATTGAGGTTTCTTATATCATTTTTTTCTAACCTGAATAGTTTGCGAGAGAGACTCTTCCAAAGTGATAAAATGTGTGTCCCCCCCCCTACCCTCTAGCTTCTAAAGTAATCATGATAAGTCTAAAAAAAATATATTATGATGTACTTTACTATAAAAACTACCAACGAAAATTGGTTTAAACGAAATCTAAGAAGTAGTTTTTTTTATACGTCATAAATGGTAAACTTAATTTAACTTTCATTAAATCAACTGAAATATAAAAATAAATCAAAAACCTTTTGATTTCATAAAAATAAACCTTATTGCTGCTGCGGAACCCTTCATGGGCGAGTCCAACTCGCACTTGGCCGGTTTTTTTTATTAAATTCTGCAATTTAAATATTGAAAGGTGACTTTCCGATCTTTGCCACAATTGACCACGACCGATAAAAATTCAAACAAAATCCACTTTACATAGACCACCTAGGTTTCATTTTTTACCGATATTAAGGTTTAGCGATCCATGCCGCCGTTGCTTTGTAGTGGCGTAGAGCAAAATGAAACGTCACGGTCGCATTCCGCGTCGATCGGAACGGTACCTTATCATATTATAGACGTTGTAGATCATAATAATTATCTTCGGTAAGGTTCTTATATCGATGTCGTAGTGGTACAAGAAGGCTCTCTGATACCTTTATTATTTACGACAAAATGTTATATTGGATATAAATTGTATTTTATGATCGCTTGGCAGTAAGAAGTAACAAAGGTAGATCGTAAAATGCCATCACAAAATTATAAAAGAATACAATATTGGGTATGAAATTTTATAACTTTATTTTGTTGCGCTTCAGTTGCTCTATGTATTGTGATTTCAGACCATTTTGTGAACAGTAAACTTTTTACTAATAAGAATATTATCCACACTGCCTTCGCATACAGTACAATAACGCTTTTAGAGTGCTGTTGGCGCTGCCGCGATACTGCAGCGCGTCGGGGATGTTTGCCGACGCTCGCGTGGATTGTTTTTATACGACCATGCGGAAGCGGTGCACATCTCTGGCGCGCAGGGTGAGGGGCAGCGACAACACCATTCTAAAATTGATAGCAAATAGGTTTGAGTTTGAGTATATGAATCATTGTTCGATGATTCATTGCGCATGTGAATCGTTGAGCAGTGGTTCGTATGCTCAAAGTCTACTTTTGATAATCATTCTAAATTAAATTTAATAAGTAATAGTTAATTTTATTTGTAATTAAAAAAAAAATCTAAATTATTCTAAATTTAATTTAATAAGTAAAATATGACCTGTTGTGGGGTTAAAATAAAGATTTATTTATTTATTTATTTAACAGAGTTTATAGTTATAATTATTGTCTGCCGTTTTTTGCTTAAATAGAGGCTTTAGGACCGGGAACATTATTTGAAATAAAAAATAAGGATTCTATGTATATCCAGATATATTAGCCAGATGATGAAGTAGGTAAGTTAAAAGGTTTGTTCAAATTATAAGGGAAAAAATGAGTAATTGCTCTTATGTTGTAAAATGTTCGTTACCCACTTCATCCTCTCATGTCTTCAATTATAATTTATTAAATTATAATTGAAGACATGAGAGGATGAATGAAGAGGATATACCTACTTATGAAGAAGACTTTGACAGTGTCTTTCAACCTTTCCTATTTTACTGAAAGGTTCTTCTTGACCTCTGGTAACTCCCATACAGAAGCTTCGCGACCCCCCAGGGGATCGCGACCCGCGGGTTAAAAAACTATGAAGTATACTGACAGAAAAGGATAAAGCAGTTTATGACCCGAATATAAAATGCCTCTATAACCGGAGTGGATATTTTCAGCAAGGGTGTGGGTAAGTTTTCTAAATAACCTAGTAACATCTTAAAAAATATATAACTAAGAGAAGATCACGAGACCCTACAGTGTCGCGTTCATAGCGAATCTAGCGAAACATTTCAACTTCAAATCAGACTATTTACTTCTTGCAGAGTTATAAGTTATAAACAAAAATTCACTAGAAAACTTATTGCCGCCCGCAACTGCGTTGCGAAAAAAATCGTTTATCGCGCGGAAAACGTACATTCCACCGGAATAAAAAGTATCCTGTGTCCATTTACAGGACCCAAACTATATCTAAACCAAATTGCATCAAAATCGGTTCAACGGTTTAGCCATGATGGGGACAGACAGACATATACACTTTCGCATTTATAATATTAGTACGGATATAGATTAAAAGGCAATTTTTATGACTTGAAAAGAGCTCGTCTCATAAAACCTAATTCCCAAATTCGAGTCTGAAAATCTGGGTCATGTCAATCATAAAAATTGTCTTATGAAGCTATTATTAACTTTTATTAAGGTCGTTCGGGTAGAGCACCCTACGATCGAGCGGACGAAAAGCTAATAAATCATAATATTTTAGTAACAAAAATTAATACATTCGAATTGCGAAAGCTGTTTTATCCAGGCACCAATTTTTGTGCCATCGAAGAAATTGCTTCATAGACAGATGGCGGATCTACATCATTTGGTCGGGTTATATCAATTTAATTTTAGTGATGTGTCGGCTGGGTTTGACATAACGCGACCAAATTACGTAGATCAGCAATTTTCCTATGACTCAACTTCTTTGATAGTATTTTAATTTGGATTGCTTTTCGTTTCACTCACGGATACACTCCTTCCATCTACTTAAGATAGCTTGTATTTTAAGTGAGGAGGAGGAGTGAGCATGACATTCGAGTTGTGATAATTGGGCTAATTTGTCATTGTCTTAGAATTTGGATATAACTCGTTACTTAATGTCAAAGCGCTTGCGATGCATTTCGCCAAATCTCATACTTATAATATTTTTGATATTATCTAACTAGGCTATCAACATTTTTGATAAAACTCTACTCTAGCAACATCTTTCGATTCTACAATACTGAATACTCTTGCAATGTACCATCGAGGAAATTGATTCCTAGGCAGCTGACAGACCAACGTCATTTGGTCGGAACATGTCAATTCAATGTTAATTGTGATCTGTCGGCTGGGTTTGACGTAACGCGACCAAACTACGTAGGTCCCCCATCTGACTAGGAATCAACTTCTCTGATAGTACATTGCAATGGGGTCGTTAGAAAGCTGTGTCGGTCGGCGATCACCTGTTTCGTGATTTATTTGGCTATTGACCTGCTTCGCTATCGCCGTATCTTTTCCGTTCCGTGGTTTGAGCACGTAAATCATGCTATCGATGTTCGAATGCAATACAAATGTTTATTGCAATTTGTTTAACGGGACTAAGTTCTTGAAAGTTTCTGTGGTAATAAAACTGTTTGTTTTTTCTTTCCATGACAATGGTCGAGCTGAAATATATTATAAATTTCCTTATACTGTAACTAAGTAATTTTAAGAAAGTAGACCAGGTAGAAGGTTATTAGACTAGCAGATGAATTCTCTGAAAATAAAGTAAGCAACACCAGAGTTATCTCAAAAACCCAATCTCTTCATCTTTGCATCCAGTAAGCAAAATATTATAATTATTATTTCGCACCGATTTTCAGTAAGACAGTGATAATTAGACCTATCTAGTTTGATTAAGCTTTCCATTTTAAACATTCATTTTCCAACAATTTTACAAGAAGCATTTATCTTCGTTATTTATTTGCTTTTGTTTATTGTAACAATCAAATTACAAACTTATTTTTAGTATTCTCCATATATAAACGTATTATGTTCTCTAATATTACAAGACTTAATATCCCCGTTGTCTGCAAAAATAAAACTTGGCCTTTGAAGGCAGTTCTTAAGACCCAATATAAGATCCTACTGTTTCAAAGGAGCTCCCGACGATATTAGCATGAAACAAGAGACTACAATAGATGTAGGAATACATTTTGTGCTTTTTCGGCCATATTGAGTTACAAAAAGAAGCAGAATTTTCGGTTACGTCAATGTTTAAAAGTAGGTTTTTTGCTTTATTCGCACATAGACGTATTAAGTAGGAAAAACCGGCCAAGTGCGTGTCGGGCCACGCGTAATATAGGGTTCCGTAGTACCGCTAGTTTTTGATAGTTTTTGTATGGTCAATGAATGTATGGTCTTTAACGTGGGAGAGCCATGCTTCGGCACGAATGGGCCGGCTCGACCGGAGTAATACCACGGGCTCACAGAAAACCGGCGTGAAACAGCGCTTGCGCTGTGTTTCGCCGAGTGAGTGAGTTTACTATGATTGTACATTAATACATTTATAACGTGTTTTACACTACTAACAACATTATTTCAGTTACTATGTTTTTTTTTAGTTGATCGACAATTACTCAATAACTTATAAAGTTTTCTTAGCCGTGACAGTTTCCCTTTTAGATATAGCATATTTCCTACTCCCGTGAATTTTTTCACATTTCCAGAAGCAACCGTTTAGCTGGTAGAAGGGGGGGACACTGGACTCTAACGATTTCTTCCACTTTCAAACTTCATATTTCACAAATGGCTCTTTAAATCGGAAAATTATATTTGAATACTCATAATATTTTTAAAAAACCTATCCAACGACACCCCACACGGTGGGGTGGACGCAAAAAAAATCATCCCCGCTTGATGTGTAGGGGAGGTACCATAAAAAAAATATTATTATTTTTAAGGTTTTTTATACCATTTTGTCGGCATTATTAATATGTGCATTCTTGCCGAATTACGGCCTTGTAGGCCCTATAGTCTCTGAGCAAAACCGCGGACAGACAGACAAACGGACGGACAGACCGAAACTATAAGGGTTGCTTGTTGACTACGGAACCCTAAAAATGTATCGTAGATCATCTTGAGAAATAGTTATATCCATTTACTGAGGTTTACCGACAGAAGTTTATCTATTTAATAACGTTGTTGATTGGTTAATACTTTGATATTAGTCAAAAGTGCTACTCGGCGAAATTGTCAATCGCGGTTTATATAGAAAATGACAAGTTTTTGACAGGGAGTCAATGACCGCTACCGCCATGTTTCGCCGAGTATAGTGAATATATAAATTTCGGTCAAAAAACCTCTTAAGCCGAGCATAAGGCATAATTAACAGTCGCCTCAAAAGTGATTAATACTTTATTTCAAAGGCTATTTCAAAAACTGTCGCTGCTTTCCATATTTAGTGACAGAAACAAAAGCTTTTGACAAGCTAATTCGTCACAAGGAGATTGTGAAAGAGTAGCTTAGCTTAGCTTTAAATAGATAATAATAAGCTTAAATTTTTTAGATTAAAAAAAGATAATAAAATCCTACTTCCTACTAATATTATAAAGGCGAAAGTTTGGATGTATGTATGTATGGATGTATGGATGTTTGTTACTCTTTCACGCAAAAACTACTGAACGGATTTTAATGAAACTATACAATAATATAGCTTATACATCAGAATAACACATAGGCTACAATTTTAACCAACTTTAAAAATGGAGGAGGTGTTATGTTCGTTTTTTTATGTTCAACGATTACTCCGCCGTTTGTGAACCGATTTTCAAAATTTTTCTTTTGGTGTATAGGTTATCATTCCAATTTGGTACCATATTTATGAATGTGGCGACTTGATGAAGGGATCCATAAGAAATCGAGAGAACTCCTCAAAATTAATATGGGAACATGTGGTGACTTCGGTTTCGTGAGCAGTATTCTAAGCATATGCTACCAACAAGCAAGATTTCGCACCAAGGTATACCATGGTTCGGAAGGTGCTGAGAGAACTCCTGACTCTTTATAGATACAAGTTTGGGAGTTTCGACGTTGTTTTAAGAACGGAAAGCATATGCTACTATGCAAATTACATTCATCATCATCCTCATCACTACCATAAACCGTTATAGAACCATGTATCGTCCCGTTTTGACTCATTATTGGTACTTTTCATAGTCTTTTATTATATATCACTTAAACCGCGGGTAACACCGCGGGGCACAGCTAGTAGTACAAAATAACTTTTTGACGATATATCGTATGTTCATCTGAAATACTAGAAAAAAGCCATCGCACATGTCGACATGTTTGCCGGCCATTATATATCATTGGGTTTCAAAATTGTATCATTAGGAGCTGTCGTTTCTGTTGCTGGAGATTAATATTTGCTAAATAAATATACACCTTTATACCCAAGAAATAAGGTTGAGATTTTAAAAACCCAGCTGTAGGATTAGCGTGGCAAAGGTATTCGCGTTTGGATAGATGTTATTAATTTCGTGCACCAAACTTTGAAATACTTTGTAAGCTTTATTCGTATTTTTATGAAACTACCTCCGTTATTACTTCATAAGTTTTAGTAGTATGATTCATTTGTTTTTATTATGAGTGAATTTAATAATTGACTTATTTACCTATAATTCTAATCCGTACTAATATTATAAGTTCGAAAGTGTGTCTGTCTGTCTGTTACATCTTCACGCCCAAACCGCTCAAACGATTTTCTGAAATTTTGGTATGGAGATACTTTGAGAGATACCTTGTACGATCAGTGAAATTGATTCATAGCCAAATAATAGCGGATCCACGTTATTCAGTCGTTTTAAGTCAAATTCAGCCGATAGATTGCCACTTACATTGATTTTTCATAACCCGACCAAATTAGGACCGACATTTTGCCTGTGGATCAATTTTCTGACAGTACATAAGTACTGTCAGACTTCTGTACTTCCTTGAAAATATTCCCTATTTGTAATTTGATAGATAATATTATTGTAAAACATATTATGGTCATCTTTTTTCACATACTTTATTTTAAAAATCTTAATTTTGGCAATTAAACGTGCAAGGAAATGTCATTATCAAGTATTTCGTTTATTGCATAGCAATATGACACTTATGACCACCTAAGTTCAATCTCATGTTCGGTATTCAAATTGCATTAGCTCGTAGAGGCCTCGTAGCGTCGTAAAGGACTCGGAGAGGCCTCGTAGCGAACACGTAGAGGTCTCGTAGCAAGCTCGTAGAGGCTTCGTAGAGGCCTCGAAGCGCGTATTGCGCATAGTGTTGGTGTAATTAAAACCATATACAATACAGTTAAAGTAAATTCGACGATTTGAAATTATTATTATTACTAGATGACGCCCGCAACTTTGTTGCGCAAAAATTCGTTTATCGCGCGGGAACCGTACATTTTCCGGGATAAAAAGTATCCTATGTCCTTTCCCGGGACTCAAAGTATCCCCATACCAGATTTCAGCAAAATCGGTTCAGTGGTTTGGGTGTGAAGAGGTAACAGACAGACAGAAAGACAGACACACTTTCGCATTTATAATATTAGTATGGATGAATAGATAACACATCCATACTTACTTAATATTATAAATGCGAAAGTGTGTCTGTCTTTCTGTCTGTCTGTTACCTCTTCACACCCAAACCACTGAACCGATTTTGCTGAAACTTAGTATGGAGATACTTTGAGTCCCGGGAAAAGACATAGGATACTTTTTATCCCGAAACTAATTTCAACGCAACGTTGCGGACGTCATCTAGTGATTTACAAAATCTTTTTGAATGTAAATATAAGAATAAGTCAGATTGTCTGCAACAATTTTTTTATTTAAAATCACCTCACAATCTTACCAACTCTTACTTAACGTTTTTTTATTGAATAACTTTCAAGTGTGCATGGTATCTTTTACATGAGGCTGGACTTTTGATGGTGAAAATAAATGTATTTTAGCGGCTATGTTACACCGAAATAATTTCGGGTCAAACCTGTATTTCAGATATTGGCAGCATGGCGGCGGGTAAATCCCCTGCAAGCCGCCGTGACGAGGGACTGACCTGAGATTTTTGCCAAAACCTGTCATATCGACGTCCGGCCCAGCTATATTTATTGATTTCCTCATTATTATCACACTTAAAAGGAATATTTTGGCTGAATATTTCGTTTGAAATCGTGAGAAATATTTTTGGATAGATAAGTATGGCTCATAGAACGAGGTTACTCACATGTCACATTAAGACTTCTTTCACATACTGTATCATAATAATAACAATCAATACTAATATTATAAATGCGAAAGTGTGTCTGTCTGTTACTTCTTGACGCCCATCCGCTGAACCGATTTTGCTGAAATTCGGTATGGAGATACTTTGAGTCCTGGGTAAGTCATAAATACTTTTTATGCTGGAAAAGTGTACGGTTCCCACGCGATGAACGAGTTTTTACGCAACGGAGTTGCGGGCGTCATCTAGTTTTGTAATAAGTTGCTACGTGAATGATATCAGTTTCTGACAGGAATGGCTTTGGTTTTGGATATCAAATGATGATGATTCCAAATAATAGTCCGCTGCTAGTCCTTTTATTGTTTTGATTGATTTATTGCATTTTTAATAATTTTTACGACTAGGTTACTAAAAAAATATTGAAATTAACCCTAGATTACTAAACTACCCTATAAGTGACGTTGTTACTAAACATTCGTAAAAAATACGACAGGCAAATAAAACAATATAAATCAACGAACTTTATTTAAGAAATTACAATTATTTATTCTTTGGGCTTAAGAGATCACATATAAATGAAAATAGTTTAATTTTTTTTACTCTACACGATTTGGACACATATTCATGTTGTGCACCCTACATGGGGCTCTTTTACATTTCATGCAAAAGTTAGTTCTCATTTTTCTAGGCTTAGGGTCAATTCAGACCGCAACGCGACGCGTAGATGCATTTCTAAATTTGTACTGAATTGACAGATTTCAATTGCGTGAGACGTCTTGCGAATCTGTCAAATCCGTACAAATTTAGAAACGCATCTTCGCGTCTTGTTGCGGTCTGAATTTACCCTTAAACGGACACAGGGCACATGTTTTATAGAATTTGATGCTTGCATAATTGCCGCTCCAGGAATAGCTTCAATACCCAAAAAAAAACCCCTTATGAGCTCTTTGATATCTCGTCGCAATGTTGTAGTAATTATTCGTACTTTTTGGTGAGATTCCATAAGAGCATTAGCCATTCCGAAGACAAAGTCGCGCCTGTATAAACTTTTCTTTTGTTTTCTTGTTTGTTGTCTTTTGACTCACATCGCCAGCTGCCTCCAATAACTGACGAATTTCATTATCTCCAAGAATTCGAGACATCTAAAACAATATAATTTATTGTACATATATAAAGACATATATTATACTAAAAATCTATCTATTAATCAATTATCAACTAAAAATCTTTGTGAAAAGTGATAAAAACAAGTAAACTTACCTTTGCTCAAAACTCACACAAACACTAAACTTTCGTAAATTTTACGACACGTTAGTTATAACTCAATACAGAAATCACATCCGACCACAATGACAGCGCACAGCAAACCGACAAACGAAGTTAGGAAGGTACAGTGAGGCGGGGTACGCGGAAATGACGCGCACTTTGTTTTTTCCAGGAATCATAATTTTGCCGTCGTAATTTTTACGATAGTTTAGTAATCCAGGGTTAAATTGGAAGCTATTTTCGATTTTTATTCATTCATCAAAATTTGTCCTACGCTCATACAATTAATCATCTCAAAATTTTTGAACCTTATTTCCAAACCAATAGAATCCAAATTATAATTTTTTATAACCCATATTATATAAAACAAGGTGTTTGAGTGGCCCTCAAAATATCAAACGAAATACTTATAAAGGCTGGATTTTTGGGGAAAAGTATGTAAATTTCCTTTTGTACACCGGCGTTCTCATGGGATTTGGGGTCAAGTGCCTGTGGATATTGTGTTTATTATAATGCGATGACGTCATGGCACATGTAACGGACTTTAAGGAACATACAGTGTGTAACTGAGTGATAATCATTTAGGGTGTGTATGTGTTCCATAGATTATAGAGTTCACTGTGAAAGTAGCAGCACTGAAAGAGCCAATTTTTCTTTGTGATTTGTATGGGCAAACTCATAACGTTGGGGAGCTTTCCCATACAAAACACAAAAAATGCTTTATATAATATAAGGAATACATACACACCCTAAAGTATTATCACTTGGTATTGTAACACCCTGTATGGTCTCATTTAAATTTTTTGCTCGCACATATTGGGTTATAAATTAGCAACTTTATGTTTTTGTGGCTACACTTAAATAATATGTCATTTCCTAAAAAGAAAAAAATGAAGCACAATTCACAAATAAATTTTGCAGAAAAATGTACAATTCTCGCGCATTAAAAATTTCCCATCCTCGATTATGCCGATTCCTGCTACCTAGACGTCACTGAAGAGCAGTTAACGAGGTTGGAGCGCTTACAGAACATCTGTATCCGTTTCATATTTGGTCTGAGAAAGTATGATCACATCTCGGCCTACCGCTCCAAACTCAAGTGGCTACCTATTCGTCTCCGTCGCAACTCCCATATCCTTTCTATGCTTTACAACATCCTGTATAATCCTCTCTCTCCTCCGTATCTCCTTGACCGCTTCAACTTCTCTCGCCCTCCCGATCTCCCATGCAGGTCCAACGTCCGGTCAAACCTCTCCCTCCCCTCCCATCGTTCCAATTTCTACTCATATTCCTTTACTGTTCATGCTGTCAGATTGTGGAACTCGCTCCCTTACACCATCCGTGACAGTCCCACCATTGCTGTTTTTAAACGTCGATTGAAAGAGCACTACCTTGAATCTCTATCCATTTAAGTACCGTTATTATATTTACATATAGTATTTATTTATTATAGGTATATTATTATATTTTATAAATATAGCATTTTGAATTCAATTGATATTTATTATTTATTTGGTTTGTCATATATATATATTATCTTTTGTCGTTTTAGTATAGTATTAGTTTTACTTTTAACGAGCATATATTATTGTATATTTTATTGTAATCATATTCGTGCACGTCCTATCTGCTGTTTTAATCCTATCTCTCTCCGTAGGGCTGCTGGAAGAGATTTCTTTTAGAAATAAGCAGATCCTTTGTGTCGTCTTTCTGTGTAAACTGTTATATTGTTATATTTCCTGTGCACAATAAATTATTATACTTATACTTAAACAATTTGTTAACAAATTGCATTGATTCTATATTTTGAATTCAAAAATAAATAAATTGTAATATTCAATCAATTGTGTTCATGTCTTTGAAAAATGAAATAAAAATTATCTTTTTCAGTAATAACAAATATACATTATTGGATGACGCCGGCGACTCCATTACGCCAAAATTCGTTTATAGTGCGAAAACCTTACCTTTTTCCGGGATTAATATTATCCTATGTCCTTTCCCGGTACTCAAAGTATCTCCATACAAAATTTCAGCAAAATCAGTTCAGTGGTTTGGGCGTGAAGAGGTAACAGACAGACAGACACACTTTCGCATCAATATCATAAGTATCAATATGGAAGTAGTCTGGATGTGGATTAATTTTGTTCACGTCTTTGAAGAAAGATAGGTTATATTATAAAAATCATCTTTTTCGATAAAAAAAAATTAGCAATTTTAAAAATATATACTTTTCTATTAGCATTCGATTAAAAGGGCAATTCCAGAATTATTTCTTTATAAACCACAACTATCTCGCACTAATGGCACTTCCACAGAACACCCATTACGAGGTCTCCATTAGCTCCACGCATAAATATTTATTTACGACTATTTATGGGTTTATCGCAAAAATCTTTAGAAAGGGAGACCTTAAAATTTGATGCTTGTTGAAGAGAGAAAGCAAATATGCAACCAAAATGGTAGGTGTACTCATAATTAATGTATATCTAAGAATGTGTCTCGACACCGGTGTCCGATATGTATGGCATATTTTATTGACAAATTGGTTTTCAAAAATTTGTTTTCTCCAACTTTTGAAAAAAAATATCTCTGGCTATCATACTAATCTGACCAATACTTCATAAGAAAATCGTTATAACTTCTAAACTATCTGACTTAGGGCATAGAAGTAAATGAATTTATTTAATAAGAAATCCTACCTTCTCTATCTTTTTCAAATAAAAAAGAACCAGTTTAATGCGCTAGATTTTTCACAGAAAGCCATTATTTTTTATTTTTTTTAATGAAATAAGGGGGCAAACGAGCAAACGGGTCACCTGATGGAAAGCAACTTCCGTCGCCCATGGATACCCGCAGCATCAGAAGAGCTGCAGGTGCGTTGCCGGCCTTTTAAGAGGGAATAGGGTAATAGGGGAGGGTAGGGATGGGAAGAGAAGGGAATAGGGGAGGGAAAGGAAGGGAATAGGGGATTGGGCCTCCGGTAAACTCACTCACTCGGCGAAACACAGCGCAAGCTCTGTTTCACGCCGGTTTTCTGTGAGAACGTGGTATTTCTCCGGTCGAGCCGGCCCATTCGTGCCGAAGCATGGCTCTCCCACGTATAAATTAAAAAATACACATGTTTTTTTCCTTGAACTTTGGTTTTTCTATGTTTAATTCCATGAAATTTATAATTTGAAATTTATAATTGCCTGTGTATAAGCGTAGTCTACAAGTTTTGCTATTAAATGAGAACATTTTTATCTTCATAGGATATTTACATGAGAAGTATTGGTCAGGTTAGTGTGAAAGCCCGAGAAAAACTAAAATGGCTGCCATTTTACAACCGTGAGAGAGAAAAAATTTGAGAGCCAATTTGTCGATAAAATATGCCACATTAAAGGATCAGACACCGGTGTCGGGGCACATTGTATAATAATATATTAAATAACATGAAATCTCGAGTATATTAGCATAGACTGTAAAAAGAAATAGGTAACTATAATGTTAATATTTATATAGGTCACAGTTTTGGCCTCTAGAGCATAGAAACATTTTAATATTTTAATGTTAAAAAAATCTTGTATTATTTTTTAAATTAAATAAAAATTAATATTAAAAGTAGATTTTTATAACGACAGATATTTTAAAATAGCAAAACATACATTCGAATATATTGTACTAAGTATAATATTACGTAGAATGGATTGTAATTCAAAGCTTTCTCTTGCTAACACTAATAGCTTTTTTGTTGATTCAAAAAAAAAAAAAAAACATCACATCGAAACGTGTTCAATTCATCTCCAGGCTTATTTAATATCGTTTTGTTAATACTACGCTTTTACCTAATAATATTTTCACAACGTCTGGCGTCCAAAACGACAATAATAACACAAATATCTATTACGAATAAATAATTGAAATTAAGCTTTGTTCTGCTAATGAATTGTTAATATAATTACTCGTAAAATCAATTATTCAATTCCGAATTTTGTCCGTGCCTTGAACAACAGGTGCTAGGCGCCATTCGGCTACGAGCGCCGTAGCAGCCGCACGTCTCGCTACGAAACCCGTAGCAGTGCTACGCCGCGCGATACGTGTGCTACGCCAACTTTATGAACAATTTTATGAATTATACTTACAAAAGTGAACAAATGTGACAGTTCATGTATGGATGATACATAAATTTGAACATTTTGAGTGGACTGAACTGAAAAAATTGTGGTTTCGAAATCGGCAAGCGGATTAACGAAGGTATGCATTTTATGTTTCGTGCATCATTATGAGTTTTGAGAAAAAAAAAATAACCTTTTTATATTATAATATGATCAAATTTTTAGTGATTTATGTTAGAAGCGTACAGTTTCCCACTACTGGGCAAAGTCCTAAATAGTAAAATACTTAATATGCGTAAATTAATTTTTAAACTTAAATACAAAATGGACTGTGCACATAGATATTATTATTTATAAATAAATCTTTATACTTAAAAACAAAATTTACCTTGCACATATAATATATTAATTTAATTAATTGCCTATTAAATATTTTCACTTTGTTACATTGTCGCTGGCACTTTTCCCGGAAAACAATTACTGGATGCATTTATCACAATTATTTTACAACTCATGGCCGATTTCAATAATGATGAGTTGATGACAGACACGAACGATAATTTATTTATAATTGACTGAAAATGAAATGGCATGACTGGCTTCTCCGACGGATTTTTCTTTTTTTATGGAAACATTTTTAAATAACAATAAGTTCAGTAAGCTGTGTATTGGATTTATGATTATTGTTTTATGGTATTAAAGAAAATAGTTGTTATATTTTTTTCTATTTCATTTATAGGATCTTTTATTCAATATTTATTAACGTATTAGTAATGAAAGCTTACTGACTATTTTCGAATATAAACTTTTACTTTCATTATGAAATTATCATATGAAAGTGGATTACTGCTATCGTTGATATTAAATTGTAAGCTTTCGCAGAAGCTATATGCAATAAATATCGTATTTCAATTAAATATAATATATTAAGTTTTGATTAGATATACTAGAGATCGCCCAATGGTCGAAATTCGACCTTAGTTTCAACGACATTAGGACTACTACCTATATTTTGTATAAAAATATTGACTTTATCATATTTTTTTTTCAACTCTTGTCTCTGGGACTCAGCTGATCTCAGACTGGCCGTGTAAGCATTGTCTAATAGAATCTAAGATTCAATAATAAAAAAATAAAAACTATAATCCATTTTAAATTTGTCAACTTCTTGTCAACAGACTTCAACCATAAATAAAAGAGTATAATTCGTATGTATAGGCTTGTCACTCAAAAACCTGTCATCGTTCCTAGTGTGTGTGTTGTAGTGTGTGTAATGTTTTATTTGTTAAAAAAATGTATGATAAAAGCATAATTTCTGCTCGATGCACTCCTTCACCATATAAACTATAACTGTGCAAAATTTCATTCACCTACGTTTCCCCATTTTTCGGCAAAAGGGATACAAAGTTTTTCGCTCGCGTATTAATATATAGATTACGGACTAGATGATGCCCGCAACTCCGTTTCTCGGGACTCAAAATATCTCCATGCCAAATTTCAGCGGTTTGACGTAACAGACAGACAAACAGACAGACAAACAGACAGACACACTTTGGCATGTATAATATTATATTACTATGGAAATATGGATATCATTTATTTAGTTATGCATTTTTTCAATGGACAATGTAAAATTTTATATATGTTATTGTTAAAAAAATATCAACATACGACTGCCGATATCGGCACATGCTGCAACTGCTGCAAGGGTCTTAGTTGCTTAAACTATACCAATTTTAACAAAGTTGTCATATTTTGATTTCTACTTACTAGTATGAGCCAATGAATCAGACAAATATCTTTTTCTAATAAAATAATAACAGGCAGCTTTTACAAGGTTTCAGCTGGCCGATTCTGTATCGTACATTTGTGAGTTAATCACTGAGTTAGTAACGAAACGGAGGAGTGAGGAGTTAGTAACGAACGGAAAGTGTCACTTTTGTATTCACTTGCATACAAAAGTGAGACTTTCCGTTACTCACTCTTCCGTTTCGTTACTAACTCAGTGATTAACTCACAAATGTACGATACAGAATCGGCCAACAGGTCTTTACAGGAATCTTGTATGTGTATAGTAATTATATATTTAACTAGATGACGCCCGTAATACCGTTGGGCGAAAATTCGTTTATCGCGGAAACCGTACATTTTCCGGGATAAAAATTATCCTATGCACTTTCCCGGGACTCAAAGTATCTCCATACCAAACAGCAAAATCCGTTCAGCGGTTCAACCCTTAACCACCTACCATACTTCTCACAGAATATTTTTGCGCTAGAGTGTTGTATCGACTCGTTCGCTTTTGTAACTTTTCCCCGCGCCCCTAGCTACCATCCAACTGCTCGGCAAGGTTAGGCGTGCACGCGATTGCCTTAGGTAAGTAAATAAAGACTTGCGGGGGTCTGAGAGACCCCTGATAGGTGGTTACGTAAGTTTTTTAAATTGTTATTTTTTATTGTCTTGGAAATAATGACTCTCTGTTAAGTTCTTATTGAGCGATGTATGAGCAACGAATGCAGCGATGTGGATCCGGTCAAAATTAACCATGTGTTGGAAGATAGTGGAGCATTTAATTCGGAATGCAAAGAGCTAACTGTAATGTACAGAAGCTCTCCATCACAAAGTTATATTCATCAGAAAGTGACCAAGTGTTTTCATTTGGCCTTTACCATAAATTCGATCTAGACATAGAAAGAAGAATTATTTTGTCAAGAATCACTTTCGTTGGCCATCTGCCTTGCCTGAAATTGCACTCTAGTAAACCTGTCTGTGCAGCTACATAGACAAAAGGTTGAAAGCAGTTACATGTTTATGAAGAATTTGGCTGAACAGCTAACGAGATTGCTTATGACACGTTGATGAAGTGAAAGCAATGTAAACTGCAACGTGATATAAATAATATTATAGATATAATTAATAATTCTTCAGATAAGCTTGATATTCCAGCAGATATCCCATGCAGCAGCACTGATGAAGAGTGATTGGCAGTTCGTAAAAATGTTCCACTGACGAATATAAAAAAAAACACAAAACACAATTCATGTGTGCAAAGCGCTTATTTGCCTCGAATGACCAAATAAGATGTGTCTTGACGGCCTTAATTAAAGCTCTAAGTTTGGGGCCTGCAATTTTGTAGAATTAGTAACTATAATGAGTATTTTTTTAAAAGTTCCTTGTTAATTTTATCATATAAAAACGTAAGTATAATTTCTTATTACTTTCGTTATTTTTTTTTAGAAATTATTTTCTGTAAGTGTTAGTGGGTAAGCCAAAAACACGAGAGTGTATCAAATATGCTGTATTATTCGAAAAATATTGTTGATATTCATATTTTTATTTTTAGGGTTCCGTACCCAAAGGGTAAAAACGGGACTCTATTACTGAGACTTCGATATCTGTCTGTCCGTCTGTCTGTCTGTCCGTCTGTCTGTCTGTCCGTCTGTCTGTCTGTTGTCTGTCTCCAGGCTGTAACTCAAGAACCGCCATAGCTAGACTTCTGAAATGTTCACAGATTGTGTATTTCTGGTGCCGCTATAACAACAAATACTAAAAACAAAATAAAGTTAATATTTAAGGGGGGTTCCCATACGACTTTTTTTTTTGGCATTTTTGGCTCGTAATCCGTAATGGCAACATGTAGACACTTGAAATTTTTACAAAGTCCTCAATTGTGTATTTTAATATTTAAATATAAAATTAAAATAAAATAAATAATAAAGGGGGGGCTCCCATACAAAAAACACAATTTTTCCCTACTTTCGCTCTATAACGGTACGGAACCCATAGTGCGCGAGTCCGACTCGCACTTGGCCGATTTTTTAAATTAAGAATATAGTCGTGTCTAAGTACGATTTTTTAATAAAAATTGTTTCCTCCGTTTTATTTATAGTAATCGTATGTTTTTAGCAGGGGTCTCACGTATGGTAGGTGGTTGTGTGACAATTATATGTGGTAGGTGGTTAAGGGTTAAGTGTGAAGAGGTAACAGACAGACTGACAGACAAACTTTCGAATATAAAATATTAGTAAATTTTAACAAGTTTTCCCATGAACGCATTCTGATGAGAATAAATTAAAATGCAGTTCTGCGTCCGTGATAACAAGTTTTCATAATTTATTGTAAATAATTATACTTAATTATAACGGTTTAAAATTTATTGTGTGAATTTTTATAATGCCATGAGTGTCATAAATAAATAATTCCTACAAAAAAATTCAAAATAATCGTATGTCTGTCTGAATTATTATCTTCACACTGAAATCGCTACTTCGATTTGGATGAAATTTCGTACGAACACACATTGAGTCCTGTTAAAGGACAAGGGATAATTTTAATTGCAGAAGAATCAGGAAATCCTCTGGATTCGAGTCGCCAGCATATCCGTGGTTTGACAGATTATTATCTATGCCCAAAAAAGATATAGTAGTTATAATATAGTCAGTCAGTCAGTTGATATCAACGAATACTATACTCGCAAGGAAGTTAATACAGTCGGTCCCCGCAGGGCCGGATTTATATTTTTTATGAGTATAGGCCACTTTAATTTGGCCCTGCCGCCATCCTAGGACGCCATAGGACGCTGCCGCCTATAGGCCATGGCCTATACTGCCTTAGACACAGAAATCCAGAGCTGGGTCACCGACAAAACTCCTTTTAAAAAGATTCAAAAGAAAAGTCGCCAGAATCAGCTACCACACGATACCACTATGTAAATTAGCCTTAATGTTTATTAGTATAATTATAATCAACAGCCACAACGTGGTTATTTGGGTTGGTAATTACAAATTAGAGATTTAATATTAGAAACAGTTCGAAACCGATATAGCCGCAATTTGAATATAATTTAGATTTAATTAACACACTATTACTATCGAAAGTTGAAACCGTGATTTTCAATAAAGTTCAAACAATCGTGACATAAAACTTCATTTATTTATATAAATAAAAATGAATTTTACATTTTGTTAGTCTCGCTAAAAATCTAGAACGCCTAAACTGATTTAGCTAATTTTGGTCTCGAAATATTCATGGAAGTCCAGGAAGGTATATTATTAGGAGGAATGTAATACGAATTTTACCGGGTCATGTAAACTGTAGTAATATTATAAAATACCAAAAGTAATGAAAATCTGTGTGTAGATATTTTTGATTCGGTATTATAAAAGCAAACAATAATTATTTAACGTTTAATACATCCATTTGTTTCATCATTTACAACTGATTTGTTAAAAATTGCAACTTAAGCGAAGTCAACTAACCTTGTTTTCAAAATAAAGTTATTTTATATTTCCGTTCAAAGAAAACACATTTCACAAAATACATTTTATGTAGTAGTTGTTTTGAGAACTTATCTCTGAATTTCCTTCAAGTTTTCTACAAGATCCTCGTATTGGAGAAGAACTTTTAAAATAGTTTTCAATACATAACCTCTAGGATTCTCTTTATTTTCTATTTATTATGATACTAGATGATGGCCGCAACTCCGTTGCGCCAAAATACGTTTATAGCGCGGGAACCGTACATTTTTCCGGGATAAAACTTATCCAAATTTCAGAAAAATCGGTTCAGCGGTTTGAGCGTAAAGAGGTAACAGACAGACAGACCGACAGACAGGCAGACAGACACACTTTCGCATTCATAATATTAGTATGGAAGGTATGGACGTCATATTATATTTTTCCTTCTTTAATTACCTACGCGGTAAATACTTTTTCTATTGCAAGTCTTCAATAGATAGGTTAGTTAGGTAGATTTCTATAAATTATTATTTAAGCTTGCTCAAACTCACACGACTTTTCACAACAAAACAATCATCATCCCAGCATTAAAAATACTTTTTTGTCCGGAACGTGCATTCATGCAATTCATAATGAAAATTATTGAAATTGCCAGCGCGTAAATAAAGAAATTAACAATAAAATAAAAGTCCAGTCGCGTGTAAACTCGTCGAGCTTTCATCACTTTTCAGAGCTATTTAATCCGCGACTTGGCACAGGAATGCAGTATTATAATAATAATACCCCACAAACCGGTTTCGATGACGGTGGCCGGTTTCATTGAAACCAGGCCAGGTACACAGGAGTAATTTTATAGTGCCCAAGGGTGTGCGCAGTACACAAGAGCACTCCTATTCCTTTACTCTCATAACCCAGTGGGACGGACGACCGACACGACTTGCGAGAGATCAGGCGCAGGACCGACTTTTTACATGCCCATCCGACGCATGGATCATCTTACTTGTCAGACAATTAGGTGATCAGCCTGTATTGTCCTAGCCAAACTTGGAAATAACATGTTTTCAACACGGGAATCGAACCCACGATCTCCGAGTCAAGACGCACGCTCTAACAACTGGACCACGGAGGCGTTGCAGGAATGCAGTATTTTATTCACGTACAATGTTTACCGCCTGTGATTCTTGGGCTTGATTTGTATGCGTCCGCCCGAACGCGCGGTTTGGCGGCTACACCGCGAGATCACAGGCAAATGACGGCGCGACCGCGCCACTATTTAAATAGATCGTTACTTGCAATTGCTTGTGATGATCTTGTGGTGTGACGGCACTATTTAAATAGATCGTTACTTACAATTGCTTGTGATCTCGCGGTGTGACGGTACTATTTAAATAGATCGTTATACTTACAATAGCTGGTGATCTTGCGGTGTGACGGCACTATTTAAATAGATCGTTACTTACAATAATAGCTTGTAATCTTGCGGAGTGACGGCACTAATTTAATAGATCGTTACTTACAATTGCTTGTGATCTCCGGTGTGACTGCACTATTTAAATATATCGTTACTTACAATTGCTTGTGATCTCGCGGTGTGACGGCACTATTTAAATAGATCATTACTTGCTTGTGATCTCGCGGTGTGACGGCACTATTTAAATATATCGTTACTTACAATAATT
The DNA here is from genome assembly GCA_905187585.1 of Cyaniris semiargus. Classification (NCBI taxonomy): domain Eukaryota; kingdom Metazoa; phylum Arthropoda; class Insecta; order Lepidoptera; family Lycaenidae; genus Cyaniris; species Cyaniris semiargus. Next base: position 3,784,987 of record LR994554.1, on the reverse strand, counting down.
GCTTGTAATCTCGCGGTGTGACGGCACTATTTAAATAGATCGTTACTTACAATTGCTTGTGATCTCGCGGTGTGACGGCACTATTTAAATATATCGTTACTTACAATAATTGCTTGTAATCTCGCGGTGTGACGGCACTATTTAAATAGATCGTTACTTACAATAATTGCTTGTAATCTCGCGGTGTGACGGCACTATTTAAATAGATCGTTACTTAGAATAATTGCTTGTGATCTCGCGGTGTAGCGGCCAAACCGCTCGTTCGCGCGGATGCATGTAAATAGAGCTGAATAGTCTATACACTGAATAGTCTAGTTTCTTTGACTTTCTGATCTTCAACTTTAGCTGAAGGCCAGTTCACTTTGCAACGACGTGAGACGATGCAAGAGCTATTCAACACTGAACTTTATTTGCTATAAAACAAGATACACTTTGAATTGACTAATCTATCGCGCTTACTGTTACTTTGAATTGCTTATTTAAAAATATATAGCAACGCCTAGCAATGTTACAATGTAAATAAGCCTTTAAAATCTCCTAACACAATACATTAATATCTTTCTCGTTTTTTTTATCATAAATTGTAAAAGATATAAACCCTAATTGGCAGTCCCTATAGTGTTTACATTACAGATAACAATAGATAAAAAGCATTCATGTTTTAGGCAACAAAGATTCAATACAATATCAATACTTTTCAAATAAATTCAATCAACGAGACGGTCTAATATACATGATAAACATTGTTTGAAACATAATAAATAATTTATTTTTATATTGCAACACCTGTAGCCTTGGGTGGTCTGTTTTGCGCCTGATATTTTGGATCCACAGAATATCAGGGACTGTGGTACTATCAATAGTCGTTTTACCTGAGTGGGCCCCATTTCAATGGCTTGAGCATTACACCTCCTACCTTCCCATGATACTCTTGCTTACTAAGTTATTATTGAAATGTTTGTTACTTGTTCCTTTTTTTTTTCATTCTCATCATTCTCATCACTCATTCTTAGTTAGGCTAGTTACATTTCATACTGTTTGGTATTTTCATGTCAACTTCATTTTAACTAGGTATACTGTGTTAAAGTTTTATTTTGTAATGTAGTGTGGTGTAATGCCCAAAGATCTTGAATGATTTTATTATTATTATAAACATGTTAACTTAAAAAAACGTTATAGAAATTTATATTTTTTCACATCCATTTTTCTTGTGTGCTTATTGTATACTGCTGTGTGTGTAAAAGCAGGCAAAACTACATCAAAATTGGTCCACCCGTTGTGAAGAAGTTAATCAACAAACGCCACGAAACGAGAATAGTATTAATTAGAAAATGTATACTACTGTACTTCGTTTTTAACCGACCCCAAAAAAGGAGGTTTTATTTTCGGCTGTGGATATTTTTACAAAGTGAATTCCAGAAATAAATCAAACTTTTGGGAATTGAATGAGGCATTGGGCTTTGATTGTGAAGTTGACAATTCAGCGATTCCCGAAATGGGTTCCGTCGAATATTGGCTGCATTTATTAATTACTCTTCGCACTTTCGTCTCATTAATCACTGAATCACTCGACACAATTTGAATCAGAATTTTTTAAAAGTTTTTATGCTGCAATATTTCCGAGAGCGCACAAAATTTCGTCTATTATAAATTCATGTTCCGCGAAAATTTAATTGCGTGTAAAGTAGCAGCGGTATAATATAAACTTCTAGATGACGCCCGCAACTTTGTTGCTTCAAACTTCGTTCATCGCGCGGGAACCGTACATTTATTTCAACCGGATCCGATGTCCTTTTTCCGGACTCAAAGTATCTCCATACCAAATTTCAGCAAAATTAGTTCAGCGGGTTGTTCTTGAAGAGGTAACAGACAGACAGACACACTTTTGCATTTATAATATTAGTATGGATAACTATTTTATGCTTTATTTAGTGTTTTTTACGTGATCGTACCTATTATAATCAATTATTTATCTTTGATCCTCTATTATCTATATTGAATATAGATAATAGAGGATCGAGTAGATTCAGCGTGAATACATCGTTGGTGAAAGAATTTCTTTCACCAACGATGTATTCACGCTGAATCTACTTGAGACCACATTATGCGAGAACATAGGTTTTGGTGACGGTGCCTGCCCAGGAGACATTTTATAGTGTCCAAGTGTGCGTTCAATACACAAAAGCACTTCTTCCTCCTTTACTCTCATTAGAATGGCATGTATGACCAATATGACTGGCAGATCAGGTGCAGGGTGTGCCCATCCATCGCATGGATCGTTTTTCTTGTCAGATCATCGAGTGCTCAGCCTGTTAGAGTTGTGTGTGTAGGAAATTTTATTTGTCAATTACGCGATTTTTGGCTCCAATCTAAAAATCGTATCATAATATCTAAAACTTCACGTATTATCTGAAAGCAAATGAAAACAAACTTTCCATTGAAACGATAAGGAAGATATATTTCTATCAATTCTTTTCGAAGTTGGAACAAAACTTATTAAGCTGTTAAGTCGAAATCCAATATCTTAGGTTGTGAGTTTAGTGAGTATAAAAACGATAAGTGGCATCTGGGTCAATTGGCTAGCCCCGGGTTAGCCGAGTAGTGGGGGCTAGCCGGGTCGTGAGGGGCTGGGTAGCCAAGTAGTATGTTAGCCATTATGAGATATTTGCCGAACCCGTATGTATGAGTCGATCCTCAGTTACTTTATAGTTTAATACTTTTCCTTTCCTCGTTCTTATTGAAATTAAACTTTTTTGCGCGTTTAAGAGTGAAATTTTATAGTCGCGTTATGAAAAAGAGTGTTGAAATGATTACGTCACGATTTTGGATAGAAGTTACACTTCTGACTCGTGTACTCTGTACACACGCTCTTTTTTCTAAATTATGATCGGTCAGACGCATATATATTCGGTCAGAAGCAGATATTATATACCTCCGTGGGGCCCCGTATAAAAAAATAATATTTGGGGGCCCTTAGGAATGCTAAAGATTTTTCCAAGGGCCCCAAAATTCACGTTGGGGGCTTCGTAAATTTGATACGGCATATACGGCGGTAGCTACGCCCCTGTATACAGTATTGGAAGTTGTATTATTAGTGTCTAAACACCCGATAATACGCGGCCGAAGTTCGGCATGATTACGCCTGCATTGTATTTTAAATGACTGGTGACTCACCATGCCAAAATTACGTCGCATTATAGTGTGCAGCCGAAGTTCGGCGTACGGCCGGGCGTAAGTTCGGAAGCGATGCGGCGGCAATGTTTTTTTTCGGCGTCAATTCGACGGCACTCGAGACACTGAATACTCGGACAGAGTTACGCAACTGATTTTCCGCCGCATAATTTCGGCTCTTATCGTGTGTTATATCAGCCGAATATAAATATAAATATTTTCGGCCTAGTGTGTTTAGACAATTAAGGGATTCAAGCGCAATCAGCACTTTAAGATAAGATAATAATATAATAATAATAATAATATCTATGGACGCTTCACACCACGTCAGTCTGGACCCGTGCTAAGTACCTCAAGGACTTGTGTTACAGGTAACGGACAAAGATTTTTATTATATCATACACATATTTAATACACATCCAGACCCGGGAACATTGAATACTTTTTGTTCCGTCGGCGGGATTCAAACCCGCGACCCCCGGCTTGAGCTGCCACACACTCAACCAATTGAGCCACAGAGGTTGAATACATTTAGCACGTATAAATCTCTCATACACTCACTCAATACCAATCTTGGATGATACGCTCTCAGCATCTTAGGATGGTCTTAAATTATTAGTTTGATATCAAGAGCAGGTAGCAATTAAGTGAAGGTTTAACCAAACTCAAGAAACATTTTCAGTAGCTGTTTCACAGCATATTTGACTGCCGAATTGCCTTTATTAAACAGGTTCGCACTCAGTTGATGCGCCACACCTTTCAAGCGGTCAGTTTTGCGTTCTTTGTGTTGTATTACGTTATATAGAGATACTCACACGGGGGGCGTTCTGACCGCGTCAGAATTGCTACTGTGTGACTCGCTCGAACGCAGAATGCGAACGCAGAACGCTTGAATGCGTGACTGCTCTGTCTGATAGGACCCTAAGACGAATTTAAATACGTTCACAAAATGATACAATGATAATATATGAGTATGTTAACAGTTTTATAAAATATTTTATATTGATCCGGAGGAAATAATAAAAACAAATTCTGATAGAACATTGCCAAATTTATAATATTTATACTATGCTGTTTACGTGTAAAAATTACTACGTCAATATTTTTTTTATTTAAATTTTGAATTTACGACATCATATTGTACATCAGAAATGAGAAACTATAGACATTCCGCGCCGTTTTGCCTACGTAAATAAGGACTTCAGCAAGAGAATTACATTTTTCTTCAAACGGCTATGTCCTTCCCCGTGATTACTCTGCAACTGTCCTAAGTTACATAAAATTAATTTACCAGTTTGTCAGATTAGCGAGCTAAACAAAAAAAAAACACTTCAGCGTTATTATATTAGGCATAGATTTTCTGCTTTAAATATCCACTTCGTCATCGTATCCGATATAGCAACGATATCGGCAAGCGACTTCCATGTCGTATAGTGTAAAAAGCTCTAGGCGGACAGGTAACACAGTCCATTTCAGTGCGGCAAAGCTTTTAAACTGTCACGTGCCAGCTTTGTACATGCCCCGTAGATCGGACATTATGTATAAACCTTTATAAAGCTTCTAGGAATATGGTTTTATTGATCTGTTTATACTTTCTAATCCGTAGTGATAATATTCAGATGAAATTGCTGCAGACTGTTTAAATTCTTTGAAATATTCAAATTACTTTTATTTCGAATAATTTGTCGTATGTTATTGAGAGAAGTTGAAGACTTCGGGGGAGGCCTTTGCCCAGCAAAGTAACAGCATGGGCTCTCAAAAATGTATACGTTGTATGCAAAACTCTGTCAAAACTTGTCATAGTAATAGTTAAATTAACATTGTACTAGATGTACCTTAAACAAATATTTTTTTCCTCCCAAAATAGTTTATGAAATTTTCTGTTATTAGCATTAAATTGCGACAAACCATAAAATCGCTTAATGAGTTTCGGATCCAAATCAATTAATAAATATTCTGTTAATTATTACGTTAAGCGATTCACATTAATTAATGTTAATCAAACATTTAAGTTCACAAACTAAATCCGAAGACGGGGTAGCTCCTAACACAAAAACGGGGGTTCCCTATTGCGACTACAAAGTGCAATAGTAACACCAATTACAAAAGCACTACATGGTCATTAGGCGCAATTTTTCAACGTTCAATAATGAATAGAACAACATTCGGGGAATACCCGATACCATCTACGGCCGTGACGGATAAAACATTGTATTGAACTAAATTAATTTCACCTTTGTGCGTTCTTTGCGCCTTTGAAGGCTGCAGGCTTCATTTTAATATTGGTACAGCTAAAATTATATTTAAATGATTATCTTCTCTTCTATTCTATTATCTTAGTAATATTGGGAGTGTCAATGGGCGACGGTAGTTGCTTTCCATCAGGTGACCCGTTTGCTCGTTTTCCCCATTATTTTATAAAAAAAATCCAATCCAAGACCCTGGAATATATAATTCAGTCTATTCCAGTGCATTCCAGTACCCGATTACATTATTCTAGTAGCAATCCAGCGCTGGATTGGCTTACTGATTGGAAGAATATAAACCTGCTATTGTAGAGTTTTTTTTTACTAAATGCAAGTATTTTTGCCTTGAGCTAGAAGAAGGTATATTTGTTTGTATGTTTGTAACTCTTTACAAACATACAAACAAATATACCTTCTTTATTGTGCACAAAAATTACAATAAAACTTCAATATAAACAACAATTATTGATAAATCAGACATGTACACAAAGGCGGTAACAGTCACAGTTAAGGTTAGGTTAGGTCACAGTTAAGGTTAACAGTATCTAATACAAGACAGATCCGGGACACTCCCTTTCAAACGGCATCCACTACACGGTAGGTATTGCTGTCAGTTTTATCACAGTCATGACTGTGACTGATGCATAACCTGTCGTGTAATGCAGTGACTGATGGTTGCATGAAATTGATTGACCGTTATCTGGATATTTTGGTTTTTTGTCATGCAACCATCAATCATGACTTTTGAGTGAGTTTTGTCACATCTGACAAAATTGGAAAAAAAAATTAGAAACGTATACCTTTGAAAATTTTGGCTTTGACTGACATAAAACTGAAGAGAATTGAGTGACCGTCTAATACCATTCGTCTGTCCATCAGTCACCATCAGTCAAACATAATTCATGACTGACGGAATTGACTGACGCTTGCATGCGCGTATAATGGATGCCTTATGATATTACGATGAATGATGGCAACTTGCAGATGGTTTTATTTAGTACCCGATGAAGCCCGCAGCTTAAGTATATTAATTAAGGGGCAACCCTTAATTAATATACTGTGGGAGAACCGCATATTTTTGGGGATAAAAAGTATATCTATATATAATATTATAAAGTGGAAGAGTTTGTTTCTTTGTTTGTTTGAACGCGCTAATCTCAGGAACTACTGGTTCGATTTGAAAAATTCTTTCAGTGTTAGATAGCCCATTTATCGAGGAAGGCTACAAGCTATATTTTATCACGCTAAGACTAATAGGAGCGAAGAAACAGAGGAAAATGTGGAAAAAATGGGGAAAATTATATGAAATTGCTTATTATCTTAAGAACTACTGGAGCAATTTTTATGTTTTTGGCACACATGAAGAATAGACCACGTGAAAGGACATAGGCTAGTTTTGCGGAAAAATGTACAGTTTCCGTGAAATTCCTAAATTACGCGGGCGAAGCCACGCGGAACATCTAGTAGATAATATAATCCTATGTCCTTTCCCGGGTCTCCATACCAAATTTCAGCAAAATCGGTGCAGCAGTTTGGGCGTGAAGAGTTAACAGAGAGACACACACACTTTCGCATTTATAATTGGTAAGGAATTAGTGTGGATGTTAGCGCTTCTCGCTAACTGATCCTAACACTCCTAGGGCACCCAGGCTTAACTAGGGCACATCATCAACCTGGGACGGGCATAGCCTTTCCCCTGCGAGATAAAAATAAACTCTTTTAATACCTTTAATTTACTTAAAAAATCATGACCAAAAAGCCGTTTGTTGAGTACTTAGAATTTTATGGTTAAGCGGAAGTTGAACTACTTTGTGACAATCAAGTTTCAGTCCTTTTGCTTTTAAATTAATCAAACGGAATGATTATAATTTTAAGTACTATCAGAGAAATTAGTTTTTAGTAGTAAGTCCGACATCGCTGTGCTTTTGTTTTATATGCTTATGAATCAATTTCTCCATAGATATCGCCTTTTAAATAGTAAGGGAATGATTCCATTAAGAATGATTGAAAAAATGTTTCATTGGCCTTCATCCGGGATCGTACCTACACCCTCTCGAGTGTGAACCAAAAGTCTACTCACTAGGCCACGGGTGCTCTTCCGGACAAGATACTATTCATTAATTTCTAAAACATGGCTTTGTAAAGCATTTTATTTTAAAATTACCATATCAACATTACCCTTAGGGTATTTTATAAAAATTACTTAACGATTCTCGAAACTACCCACGCTGCCGCCCACAAGTCAGGTGAACTAGAAACATCATTCAAAGAATATACAAATTACTAACGTTAAAAACGTCATTTACATTAAAGGCTTTTACGTTTATAGTATAATATTATGTAGGTTAGGTTCCGAAAAGCTTTGTATAGGGTATGTTCCGAAATTTAACACAGTTTACTGGCCAGTGCTCAAGTTGTTACGAATCCGACTAACCAGGTATTAGCTGTGACTTATTTTATGATATCCTAACAAAGTCATGAACGTGAATGCACTGGCGTATATTTCGGAACGCATCAACAGTATGGCGTCGGGTGTAGACGTCATGAGCTCTGGCCAGTATACTGGGGTAAATTTCAGAACGTACCTACAGATTGTGTAACAAAACTAAGTGATACTTAAGTAGGTGTAGGGTACCCTGTATCGAGTTCGCTGTGAAATTAACAGCGCTGAAAGAGTAACTTTTTTTTTACTTTTGTATGAGAAAATTCATGACGCTCGGGCGCTTGCCCATACAAATCACAATACAAACCCTGAAGTATTATCACTTAGTTTTAGAGCAAAGCTTAGAGCTTGTATAATGTGATACAACTATGTTCTTTAGCTTGAAACCGGCAACGCATTTGCTACTCTTCCGGTGGGCGGTGGCAACGCTAATCACTTTTCATTTCACATCAAAGGACGAATTACCCAACAGAAATCTCTAAGTTCATAATTGTATAACACGCCGCTAGCCCGCGATTCATTGCTTTAAAATACTATAGAGCAGGTGTTCCCAAAGTGTGCGCCGCGGCGCCCTGGTGCGCCGTGGAAAGGCGTGAGTCGATCCTCCATCATTGTCCGAAACCACAAATAAAATAAAATTATAATCCTGTAAAGCAGATAGATGATTCAATATATTTTGTTTATTATCTTTACCAATTACCTGCTTAACCTAACTATAAAATGTGTTTACCTATGTATATTTTTCTAATAGCTAGGTAGAGTAGGGCGCTGTGACAAAATATTGTAACGTGTAACTGCGCCGCAGGCTGAAAAAGATTGGGAACCCCTGCTATAGAGGTAAATAAAACGTAAATATGTTTGTTACATGAAAAGCAACACACACATTTTTTGGAATCGACACGTGACCTGATCGATTATTCGTAAGACGGAGGGAGAAGACCACAAGAGTGGCGTGGAAAGTAATATAGGGAATATTACTCCTTTTCTTTTTTTTATGAAATAAGGGGGCAAACGAGCAAACGGGTCACCTGATGGAAAGTAACTTCTGTCGCCCATGGACACTCGCAGCATCAGAAGAGCTGCAAGTGCGTTGCCGGCCTTTTAAGAGGGAATAGGGTAATAGGGGAGGGTAGGGATGGGAAGGGAAGGGAATAGGGGAGGGTAGGGAAGGGAATAGGGTAGGGGATTGGGCCTCCGGTAAACTCACTCACTCGGCGAAACACAGCGCAAGCGCTGTTTCACGCCGGTTTTCTGTGAGAACGTGGTATTTCTCCGGTCGAGCCGGCCCATTCGTGCCGAAGCATGGCTCTCCCACGTATTATAATCCTTTACCACGCGACAATGTATGTCTGCTCCTACGTTTCGTTATCACTTCTTCTGGCACTTCCAAATCATCAAGATACTCGTACCTATGGGCCAAGGCCTATAATATTATAAATACCTTAGAGACTAACATAAATAATAATATTATAATTATACCAAAATTAACTCTCAAAAACAAACAACTAAACGATATTATCCGTTGTTTATTTTTCTGCGTGATTTTCTGACTTACCATGTGTAAAATAAATGCAACCGCTTAGAATTGGCGCAGATATTTTATTGAAGAATTAATATAATATTATCTTAGATCAGTAACATTCCAAGAAAACCCTCAAATATTTCCGGAGTTTATAAATTGTATTAAAGGAATGACCTTTAATATAATGTTTCTGAATACCCGGGGGCCGGCTAATCGCCGCTCTGGGATTCACAACCAATTTAATCTGAGGAAGATGGATGGATGGCGACTATATTACACGTAAATGGCACTTTTATTTGTATGGGTATGTAAACTGTGTGCGACGTATCCATACATACAATAGAAATGTCTGTATGGATACTTCACTACATATAAACACGACGTGTCTGTCTGACTTTCTGTCACATCTTCGCGGTATCACTAAACAATAAATTGATTTTGAAAAAAAGGGAAGCTTTGACCTTCCTTTGTACCTCCAGGACATAAGAAATTTTTAGGTGGGGATGGGAGTCAAGGCGAATCTCACTATATCTTACTATAGGGGGATGTATCGTAAAAACTAGGCCTTTGCATCCGTTGTGGATGATTTATACAGTATTTTCAGAGCGAAGTAACCACTCCTCAAATACTGTAGTGCCTGGGACAAGATTTAAATGTCCGTATGGTTGCCCAAGCACATACGACATTCTCGCAACATAGTCGGCCTCGTCCAGAGGAAAGAACTAGTCAATACGTCTGGACCAACTATGTGCGGGTTTCCTCATTATGTTTTCCTTCGCCGTACGAGCGTCCGTATTATGTACTTGAGATCAGAAAATGTCTCATTGGTACACGCCTCCACCCGGGATCGAACCTGCACCCTCTACGAGTGCGAACCAAAGGTCTACCCATTAGGCCACGGACGCTCTTCGTATCATAAAACGTGTTTTGCAATTACCTCCATACTTGGTACTACTAATATGTATTCTGTGTCCATACTAAATTTCAGCAAAATCGATTCAACGGTTGGGGCGTGAAGGGATAACAGACAGACAGACGCACTTTCACATTTATAATATTAGTATGAATGTTTCAGTGAAAACTGTACCAACTTGATACTATTATTTATAGGATTACATTATACTATGATGTTGTTATTTAAAACAACAACTGTTTAGAGGACTCCCTGCGGCGCTCGTAATGGATCCTCACACGATTCGTTATTTACTGTCTATAACGCGGCAACTAAATTGAACGATCACGTATGAAATTAGTTTTCATGATAATATTATTTACTCGACAACGCTTACGCTATTCAGTTTGATTGAAACCCACGTTGTCGAGAAATCGAGAAATCTTCAAATGTAATTATAATATAAGACGGTGCATATAATAGGCATAATAGGAGACATTTAAAATAAGAAGAAAGGTAGGAACCTTTCTTCTTATTTTAAATGTCTTTGCAGGTCCCAATACAGTTTTAACATAATATCCCTTTGGACTATCTCAGATAATTTCAAAAGGTTTTCGTGATTGGTTACCGGTTACCGCTGTCAATGCTGGTAGCGTTGCAGCAGTGGGAATGTGTACAAAATTGCAATAAATTGTGCAATATTACTTTCATAAAATGTTTTATAATATTTTTTACTAACATCATATTTCATCACATATATTTAACAAAATGTAATCGCAAATTCTAAAAGTGTGGGGGCGGGAAGGTAGCGGTGACATAAAATATTATGTAATAACAAAACCTTTTAATACACTGTTTTATTTCAACAGTCTCTAGTACCTTGTATTTTCTTAACTCGGGGGTATTATTACGTTAAATGAATCTGAAAAATAATTTTCTTCGTGAAGATATTTATTTTATTAAGTTTAATTTTTATTATTTCTAGCATGGGATGTGAAGGCAAAATCGTGTCCAAAAAATGATACCATATTAACGTGCGGGTTTTTATTCATGTTTTTGTCTGTCAAAACTTCTGAAATGTTTTTATATTACAAAAGAACTTTTCTTGCTCATTAAAAAAAAAAACTTGTTTTTTATTCATAAATAAAAGGAGTCAAAAGATTCAACATTAAATTTCGAACAAAGCATCATTTATAATGCTCTGAATTTCTCGAGCTATAATAGCTATAATCTCTGACATTCTATTCAAAGTGTAGGATGATCTATGCTTTGTACACGTGGAAATGTGACGGAGACGGACGACCTCCCTGTATAATAAACGAGTGCTTCGCTGATTAGACGATTAATATAGACTACGAGCTTAAACTGGCCAAGTGATCAATGGATAGAGGTTTTACCGGACTAAAGCCTTTCGCTGTATTTTACTAATACTAGTTGACCTGGCAATTATTATATTGCCGTTGTGTTATTGCGTAAAGAGAACAAGATGAGGGTACCAAAGACTTAAGGGTAAATTCAGACCGCAACGCGACGCGTAGATGTCTAAATTTGTACTAAATTGACAGATTTGCATGCCGTCTTACGCAATTGAAGTCTGTCAAATCCACACAAATTTAGAAATGCATCTACGCGTCGCATTGCGGTCTGAATTGACTTTAAAACTTAAAAGACGATAATTTCTGACGTTGTTTAGGTATGTCACGCTGATCTAGAAAACTTCGATTGAGGACTGTGCGCAGTTTGTTCCGCTAGAATTTATTTTATCGAAATCGGTTTAGTTGTTTTAGAATAGTTTAGTAACAAACACCGCGATATGAGAATTTTATATTTATAGACTAGATGTGGCCTGAAACTTCGTTCGCACTCCATTTAGTTAATTATTATGCATGCTATAAACCTCTTAGTTATTTTAAGAGGTCAACCATCTGCCAGACACAACTTTAAAATTTACTTTGTTTTCGGAGAAACTTAGTTAAAGTTTTCAAAAGTTTGAACTGTAAAAATATTAAATTTTAAAAATGTTTTCGACTTTTCAATTCATAGAAAAATTGCAAAGTTTTTTAAAATTGTTTTTAATATGACTTTAAAAGTTATCTACCGCACTTAGAACATGCTATTTCAGTTCTTTTTAGAAATTAACTTGTTGTTATGTTAACATTCTTTATTCAACTTTCAATTGCAAATATCATATTATATTATTTTCTAACAACAATTTTATTCTTCGCATTTTAGCCAAATTTCGTGGTTTGTCACAACTTTACTCTGTAAAGCTGCAAGTTTTAGCAAAGAAAAGACAGAAAGCTTCCACAAGCTGCAGCTGCGAACAAAACATGTACTGACACGGAAAGCTTTCTCTAAATAGCTTTATCACGAACTTTCCGAGAGCTTTTACGGTAAGACAAATCATTAGCTTCATTGTTTCGTATTGTAAGTTTCGTTTGTAAATGTAAATGAATGGATAATGTTTATGTGTGAGTAAGATATCTCACGGCTCTGCTAGCTGTAATACCTAAGAAAAAAGTTAAATCACAGTATCACACTTTGTTACTGTACAGTACCTTCAAAAGTAGGATATATAATACTAGTTGACACCCGCAACTCCGTTGCGCCAAAATTCGTTTATCGCGCGGAACCGTACATTATTTATTCATATTTTATTTATTTATTAACCAAAATATAAAAGATACATTTTAATAATAAATACAACAACAAAAACCCTGACAGGTTTATTTTGTTGCTGGTTCACGCTCCGAAACCAACTAAAAGCTAAAATTACTACTACACTACATTCTTCTGGTATAAAAATTATCCTTTCTATATATTCCAGGGACTCTAAGTATCTCCATACCAAATTTCAGTAAAATCGGTTCAGCGGTAAGAGGTAACAGATAGATAGACAGACAGACGGACAGACAGACAGACACACTTTCGCATTTATAATATTAGTATGGATTAATGCAGTAACATGTTATTGAAAAGGAATATATTATGAAATACTAGATGCACCCGCAACTTTGTCGCTTCGAATGTAGTTTATCGCGCGGGAACCGTACATTTTTGTGGTATAAAAAGTATCCTATGTCCTTTCCCGGGACTCATCTATCTCTCTTTCACGTACTTCTATACTCAGGAAAATCTAAAAAACAAATTTAAAAAAGCAGTTATAGAACGTCTTTGTATGCTAAAGCGCATTAAAAAGTCAATGACTTCATCGAGGACAGCACACCTTGGGAATAGGGTGGCTCCATGCAGGTTACTTTTCTTTTATTTTTATTACATAGCTGTAAGCCATAACATTGTTATATTATTTTATTTTAAAATTGTAATTTTCCCTTTTTTTAGTAACAGATGGCCCCGTGCGAGTTTCTTACGCCGGTTCTTCTCGGCGGGGTAGTTCCCGAACCGGTGGTAGGCAACGTAGTTTCTTCGTTATTTCTACTCTACGACTTTCAAAAAGTGTATCGTGATACCCATTTTGAATAAAAATATATTTTATTTATTATTTATAATCGGTTTCGCGGTTTGGGCGTGAGAAAGATAACAGACAGGTAGACATACGGACATACTGTCGCAATTTTAGTATGGATTCCAGGCGGGACTCGATCCAGCTAAGCACCACAAGCTCGACTACTGAGCCACAGAGGTCGTGGAACGATGATGATAGGTGGGGGATGTGGTACACATGTGCGCCGTAACTCAGCGCGCGACCTATACAATATACATCGATGACGGAAACAGAGCAATTATCGCCAGCGGATGTCTAAGCCGACGTACCGACAGAAAATTCATTAACTTATCTCGTCGCTCTAACACATAAAGTTAATATGCCTAGCGGAATAGAAAAACAAAGGCCTGAGCAAGCGAGATGTCACTATCAGTAACACTGCGTGGTAAAAAGAGACGTGTGATACATGACAGCAGAACTCTTTTTTTGACGTCCAGTCGGCACTTATCGGCACGTTGACAATTTAATCTCATTGTGCTTGTGTAAGTGTATATGTACACATATTTTTACACACAGATATAACCAATTTCGATTTCGTTTGACAGCTCGAGATTGTTGCTCTATTCCGCTAGGTATTTATTAACTTTATGCTCTAACATCGTCCTTCTCTCTTCACACTTAAGCCAGTCGTTCATATGCCAGGTGAAAAACAATGAACCAGAATCAGCGCCAAGTTGGTTTTTATTAATAACTCGATAAATATACAACATTTTAAATCCGCTAGTACAGTTCCCCGGATTTCATAATTATTATTTATTAATAGATTGACTCAACTGAGTTTTTCATTTTGAAAAGAAATTAAATATTCGTGTTTAGATGCATGTTTGTAATTTTTTTCTATCGAATAAATTTTCAGTATATCTTATACCCTCGCAAATATTATAGTGTAGTATATGAAACAATTCGTAGCTTATTATTAAGTATAAAAATTAATTATGAGATCATCTATTTTGATATAGTAACTTTTTCTGGCAAAAACATTTCAAAACCAAATTGGTGCCTCCTCAGCATGTGTTACGAACATAGTCGAAACACTAATTTTCAGTAAGTGCCTTTTAATAATAAAGAAAATTAAAAAATAACATTTAAACCTAACCAAAAACATTTCAACCTTAACATTTGGCAATATCAGCTTAAAACGTAAACGTACAACATACCGTGGGAGAGCCATGCTTCGGCACGATTGGGCTGGCTCGGCCGGAGAAATGCCACGGGCTCACAGAAAACCGGCGTAAAACAGCGCTTGCGCTGTGTTTCGCCGAGTGAGTGAGTTTACCGGAGGCCCAATCCCATACCCTATTCCCTTCCCTACCCTCCTCTACCCTATTACCCTATTCCCTCTTAAAAGGCCGGCAACGCACCTGCAGCTCTTCTGATGTTGCGAGTATCCATGGGCGACGGAAGTTGATTTCCATTAGGTGACCCGTTTGCTTGTTTGCCCTCTTATTTTATAAAAAAAAAAAAACATTAAAAGTGACCTTCCCTATTAAAACAATACATGCACAATAATATATATTTATCAATTTTTACAATTTCCGACAAAAAAAGAATATCGTAATATCAATAATGTTTTTGCTAACATTACACGTCTGTTTACTACAGGAACTATGGGCCGGATAAGCGTTTAACGAATCTGAAGTAATTGCTGGTATACGCTATAATAAATTGACTAAATATAACGTTAATGGTCGCTTACTAAGATGTTTGATGACTGAAAATACGTTCAAAGGACCTAGTCAAGTGATGTTTTCTTTAATTTTACTGTTGGAGTTTATAATCAAAAATGTATGTTGTGGCCAGTTCACATTGTTCCAATCCAATCCAGCACTTTTTTTTGCAAAATTGCCATCCAGTGCTTTCTAGTGCCCGTTTACATTATAACAATTATAATCCAGCGCTGGATCGGATTACTGGATTGGAATAATGTAAACCGGCCATAATAATGAATTTGTTAAAAGGCATCGCAAAGGATATTAATTTACAATTATTATTATTGTTATTTGAACTAATCATCTGTATGCAGTAGACCACACATAATGTGGAATTTTTTTACTTTATATGTAACGTGACATTGATCAACCAAGTGTTAAATTGATGTAATATGCATTAACGTAGGCATGGAGTTTTACAACCGTTGTAAATCAGACGATAGCTGTGCCGGTAGATAGCATGTCATACCCACTTAAATAACCTACAGTAATAAGCCGATAATTAGAAAATACAACATCGAACCTCAGTATAGTTCTCAAATAAAAAATGCATCACATAGCCGCATGCCGGTAATAGTGATAAAAACAAAATATTATGCCCAATTTTAAGGTATCAAAATAGGTTCAGACAAAGTTTCATAACTCAGGATGTTAAAAAATCTTTTTATAGACAGTTACAAAATATAAATTACATAAAAAGTGCCGTAATCCACATACAATTCGATCCAAATAATATTATACGAGTATATTGTCTTTTATGTGACATACAACGAGCCTTTTAACATCACCGGTTACAATTAGTATGAACGATAATTTCAGCGGAACAAGTCTTAATGCCTTAGATCAGATATTTTTGAGTAACGAGGCTGGCATTTTATGTAAAATTCCCCGGCATTAATCTGCTTACATAATAAAAGGATTAATAGGTGGTAATCCTTTGTTGGTAACAAAGAGGTCTGATAAATTGTATTGTGGCTTTAGTAAAAATATACTTTGATGTTAATGCTTTTACATTTTTGCGATCATTACTATTCTTGATGAACAATTTGGAATTCAGCCAATTAGTGTAATAAGCCTAAGCGCTTTCTAGATAATTGTTAGCTTTTTGGTTGAAATTAATAAAAAATCTTTGTCCAAAAATAATCAAATTATGTGATGATTTTTGGACAAAGATATTGTTATTTTAATTAGTTTACTTATGTTTTTATTTTTTTTTTAATTTTTTTTTAATGAAATAAGGGGGCCAACGAGCAAACAGGTCACCTGATGGAAAGCAACTTCCGTCGCCCATGGACACTCGCAGCATCAGTGCTGCTAGGGGAGGGAAAGGAAGGGAATAGGGTAGGGGATTGGGCCTCCGGTAAACTCACTCACTCGGCGAAACACAGCGCAAGCGCTGTTTCACGCTGGTTTTCTGTGAGAACGTGGTATTTCTCCGGTCGAGCCGGCCCATTCGTGCCGAAGCATGGCTCTCCCACGTATAATATAAACTGCGTTAAGGAAATATTTGGTTAGTTACAGCAGAGACCAGATTATCTGGTCTCTGGTTACAGGTTACAAAGCTACTGAACAGATGGAAATACCTACCTACTTACGTAAACTGGATGTAATGAACGCTACAAATATTATTATCTTTTCTACATTTGTTCAAATATTCTTTTTTTTTTTGCTGCGGAAAAATATAAAGTTCTGGCTGCACATATTATCTTTTTGTGCGTACAGGAATAAAAATAAATTCTAGTCTTTTATACGTGGGAGAGCCATGCTTCGGCACGAATGGGCCGGCTCGACCGGAGAAATACTACGCGCACGTTCTCACAGAAAACCGGCGTGAAACGGCGCTTGAGCTGTGTTTCGCCGAGTGAGTGAGTTTACCGGAGGTCCAATCCCCTACCCTATTCCCTTCCCTACCCTCCCCTATTCCCTTCCCTTCCCATCCCTACCCTCCCCTATTATCCTATTCCCTCTTAAAAGGCCGGCAAGGCACTTGCAGCTCTTCTGATGCTGCGAGTGTCAAGGGGCGACGGAAGTTGCTTTCCATCAGGTGACCCGTTTGCTCGTTTGCCCCCTTATTTCATAAAAAAAAGTCTGATATACTCTTCGAACACTTTTTAAAATGAAAAATCGACACTAAAGACTACAATGACTTTAAATAACTTAATGCTTGATTTGGTCTAGCCATTTTTAGACATAATTTATTAACCTAGTATTATGCTACAGCATTAATCTGAGAATCGACTTGATTCGGGCTGATTCAATCCAAGCCGTTTTCAGCTCCAGTGCGCGCGTTATTGTAGGAGAGCCGTGTCATTTGTCAATTTCCTTTGTTCCCTCATCCAAAACAGATGGAGGCTCCTGGCCTAAGATTGTTTTTGTTATGATACTATTGGCGGTTTTGATACTTTACTTTTTTACGCATTTAAAAAAAATAACTAAGGGTTCATCTTAAAATGAGACGCGATGCGACATGCTATTATAAAATTGAAATTTCGTAACGCTTAAGGTGACTTTTCGATCCGGCAAGCGACCGCGACCGACAAGAATGAAAAAAACCGGCCAAGTGCGTGCTCGACACGCACTTGGCCGGTTTTTATAATACGCGCTAATAGGGTTCCGTAGTACCGCTAGTTTTTGATAATTTTTGTATGGTCAATAAATGCACATTTATAACGTGTTTTACACTACTAACAACATCATCTCAGTTACGTTGAAAGGAATTTGAACGAAAAGTTCCTTTATATTTCGCCGAATACATTTTTTTTGTTGATCGACTATTACTCAAAAACTTATGAATATTCCTTTTAAATTCAGCATATATTCCTCCCGTGAATTTTTTCACATTTCCAGAAGCAACCGTTTAGCTGGTAGAAGGGGGGGACACTGGACTCTAACGATTTTTTCCACTTTAAAACTTCATATTTCACAAATGGATCCCTAAATCGGAAAATGATCTATGAATACTCGTAACGACACCCAACACGGTCGGGTGGACGCGAAAAATCTCCTGCTACTTGCATCCAACATGGGCCCGCAACTAAACGGAGATCGTCGTCCCACCTAGTTGGAGGTCACCTATTATAAATTTGTGACTATGTAATTATAATTTTGTATCGCTTTCGTTATATCACGTATCATTACGGTGTGAAGTAACCCATAAACATGTTTCCCAACTTATTATGCACATGGCTTCGGCCAAACTTACGCGACCAAAACGACTGCGAAGCGGGAGCGTCTACCGCGCGGCGGACGCTACCCATGTAATCTTATGGCGCTGTGTACACCTGCGCGACGGCAACGCGGGATGTTCGCGTCGGCAAAGCGGGACGTACGCGTCAAGTGGTCAAACGTGTGTTTTGTAGTGTACATATAACTAGAATTCTTTTTTAAAACATTTTTATATTATTTTGTACAACTCTTTAGTTTATGATTTTATGATTTGTTAAGGTTTTGATAGATTGTGTCATGATATTAAATTAATTCGACTTGACCATTGCGGACGTGTTTTATTCCTCTGCACCTTCTAAATCAAAAGCAAGCTTAGCACCTCGCAACCCTCATGTCCGCCCCGACCCGTCCGACTCTGATGTTAAGTACGAGGATGTCATTACCACAACAATTTAGCATTTACACCAGATAAAGTCGCGTGTCTTCAGTGACTGCGGGGCTAAAATGGTGTCGTTTTGCAATTTCTCCAGAAAATGAATTGTCAAAACTGTCAAACTGACAAATTATTCATAATTATCATAATTATGATTCATTTTTTAAAAATCACTCTGCTTGCAATTCATATGTCTAGTAATTTGCACAATTTGTACTAACTAATTTGACATTTGTCAGTTTGACAGTTATGACAATTCATTTTCTGGAGGAATTGCAAAACGTTACCATTTTAGCCCACCAGTTTCGCATTGCAGATGCTCCCGCATCGCATCCCGCGACTCGCGTCGCTGTCGCGTAGGTTTGGCCGAAGCAAAAACAAAATACACGTATATTAGAAAGAGAAAGAAACACTTGAATCGAGCCAGAAACTCAGTCTCGACGTTTCCCGAAACTTCTCAAACTCCAAGTATAATCAAGAATATAATCGTATACAAACCCAAAACTTAGAATGAGTTCCAATTTGAAGGTACATGTAGCCTGCTCGTTAAAATATACATCTTGATCCTGGGGGACTCTTGTTAACTTTGCGGCGGGAATCATGTACCTGAATATTTATCAAGTTGAGAGTTTCAAAGTATCAAAACAGGTTGAAAACATCTCGAGTTTGAGAACAAAAATGGAATATTTTGAATGCTTAGACAATACATGTCGCAGCATTTTGTGTATTTTTTTTTTTTTTGGTTAAGAGTTAAATCACTTAAGTTGTGAGTCCAGAGTATAATAACTTACATTTAATTCGATATCAAGTACTTATATTTTTAATATACATTTGTAATTTACTATGCATATTGTCTATTTTGTAAATGTTTAAGCATCCGTAGCATATTGCTACGAAATTTCGTAGCACTGCTACAACGGCTACGAATAAATAGGTTACTACAAAACATCTTCTAATATATATATATATATATATATATGATGTCGTTTCAAAGATACAGCTGTTCAAATGTATGCAAAATTTCTAAAAAAAATTTGTTTTTTTCGAGTTAGAACAAGTTCTCGTCAATGTGGTCAATTATTGATCTATTTCACAGCATAAATTCATATACGTTATTAAAGAAGACAAATTTTTCAACAAAACGAGACCAATTTAGTCTATTAAAATCTGATAGTTCCTATAGCTACAGCTGTTCAAAGTTGCTGAGGTGAGTAAACAAAATGAAATACGACTTATGAAATAAGCATTATAATTTATAAAATGAAATAATTAGAGTATAAAAATTTAAAGACTGTGTTTAAGTACATTAACTTTGCATGTGGCGGTTGAAGTTCAGGTCGTCACAGCAGTTTTATTATTAGTTTTTCTTGTACATCTTTGATGGACGATCCTCTAAATTGACAGTTCACCTTTTGGGAGCTTGCTTCGGTAGCATTTCGTCATCGACCAGCTCAGGAAGGTCGAAATCGTCATCTGATGGTGGGTCATCGATGGTATGTATCTGATGTGAGATGACATTGACGTCGAACGTACGTTCGACGTCAATGTTTATCGAGACCCAACTATTCTCATTTTGTTGCAAATTTAGTCTACTTCAAAATAACTTCTAATGACTTCTACCATTAAACAGGTCCTTGGTGGTAAAAAATGGCAAAAACTGAAAACTGATCAAAAATATAATGGTTTCTCATGAATTTTACAATGTTCCGGAGGGCTTTCGAGGTCGAAAAATTACATTTGTCATTACCACCTCATTAC
The DNA here is from genome assembly GCA_905187585.1 of Cyaniris semiargus. Classification (NCBI taxonomy): domain Eukaryota; kingdom Metazoa; phylum Arthropoda; class Insecta; order Lepidoptera; family Lycaenidae; genus Cyaniris; species Cyaniris semiargus. The sequence goes on along the minus strand of LR994554.1, from coordinate 3,764,143 downwards.
ATACAACATATAAAAAAATCAGAACTACCCCATTTGATGCAAACCAAAATGTACTAATTCCATGAACTATTAATCCCATATTACATCGTGTCTAAAACTGTTCTATTTCATCGTCACGTTCATTTTGCTTATTTATGACCATCGGAGTAAGTGATAAAGTTTAAGTGTATGTCATAAACTAAATGAGCAGATAAAGCCCCGTACTGACTTTGCGACCGGTAAAATATTGTGAATTGAGCAAATCAAGATAGATGATGTCATTTGGCTTGCTTGTTTTGTTTGAAATTCATCTTATTTTAGATCGTTACTTTCTATTTTGTGATAGTCATTGAAAATGATAAGTGTGACTAAAATATTAATAATTATATTATCATAAGTTAAAATTGCATAGGCGTAAGTATATATTTTTTTCAAATATTTTCGCTAGATTTTTTTCAGTATATTGGTAGAATATTTGTGGGAATTAAGACTACTGCCTGAATATTTTAAAACAGCTGACCCGGCAACGTTGTTTCACTTCACACGTCATACTATAATATACGTGTTTTATCTATAACTATAAAACTCAAAGGTGACTGACTGACTGATTGATATAGTTATCTATCAACGCACAGCCCAAACCACTGGATGGATCAGGCTGAAATTTTGCATGCAGGTAGATGTTATGACATAGGCATTCGCTAAGAAAGGATTTTGATCAATTCTACCCCCAAGGGAATAAAATAGGGGATGAAAGTTTGTATGAAACTTTGTCAATTTTAAACCGATCGGGCTGAGACTTTGTAGTTTGTATGCATAAAGCTACTATGACGTAAGCATCCCGTAAGAAAGTATTTTAAAAAATTTCACCCCTAAGGGAGTAAAATAGGGGATGAAAGTTTGTATGAAACTTTGTCAATTTTAAACCGATCGGGCTGAGATTTTGTATGCATAAAGCGACTATGACGTAGGAATCCCCTAAGAAAGGATTTTAATAAATTCTACCCTTAAGGGGATGAAATAAGGGATGAAAGTTTTTATAAATTTTCTTAGACTTTCGACTGATTGAACTGAAATTATTAAAGATTTGGGCCTCTATGATGAAGACGTTCGCTTAAATAGGAATTTATCCCCATCCATCCATCCATGGGGATAAATTAATAAGGGATGATGGAGGATGTAAATGTATTATTTTTAAACTAATCGGCACCTAATGGAACGAATAAATTAAGACGAACAATGAAATTGAATATTATGTAGTCATATTGTCAAGTGCCTCTTTTGCCAATATTTATGTCGAGCAAAAAAGGCCAAATTAGCGTTTGTTGTATGAGAGCCCCCCTTAAATATTTGCTCTATTTTGTTTTTAGTTTTTGTTGTTATAACGGCAATAGAAATACATAATTTGTAAAAATTTCAACTATTTAGCTAGCGAAGTGAGATACATCCTGGAGACAGACAAACAGCGAACATTTCAATAGGGTCCCTTTTTTACCCTTTGTATAAGAACCACAAAAAGGGAAAATTATCCATCTTTGTTAATATACTATGTTAAAGCCGACGAAGTCGCGGGCAACAGCTAGTCATTATATAAAAGGCTTTGTCCTGAATGACAGTATAGATTCGTGGTCTAATGCATCTGGCAGGTCGTCAATATAATTTAAAAAAGAATAACGGGCCCAATATGGAGCCTTGAGGTACACCAACGTCATTAAGTATGTATGGATATCTATAAATTGTTTTAGAGTTTGTATTTATTTCAATTATTTCGACACATTCGATTGGACAAAAAACTTTCAACCCATTTGTAGGCTACACCTCTGATGCCTTGGTATAGTTTATTTAATAAAATAGCATGGTTTAGAAAATCAAAAGCCTTTGTTGTGTCCAAAAATATTGTTGCTAATAAAGATTTAGAATTAAAAAATTATATGATTTTCTTGATTAACGTGAAATAAGCATGTACGGTTGAGGCTTTTTTTTTCTGAATCCAAATTGTTCTGTTTTCAATATTTTACATTCTGTAAAGAAGTTATAGAATTTATCATTTCATCAATTTGTTTTATACTATGTAAAAACATGTTATAGCTAGATGATATAATTTTCTATAAAAATAATCACATTTTATGATAGCTCATAAAGAATCAGGCTTTGAAGCGTGTTTTCGCGAAGTCACCGTATCGAAATAAACGACATAAAAAGCCAAAGCACCCTTATTAATTGCCCCGCTTAAAAGTGGGCGGCAACAAAAGATGGTGAAACATGAATAAACGAGCATTGTGATCCTGATGGAAAGTAATTATAAATGAGCTAGACATGGCATTTTAATTATATTTTATGGGATCTGACATAGGGCATGGTTAAGTGTTAAGAGCTTACGGTGCTTTATTATTGACAATAAACATCAAAAAAGGATATTATACTGAAAAATATCAGTAAAATATTTTCAGGTCTCCTACATGTTGACCTGCCAACGGTTTGGGAACTAACCCGATGAGAAGAACCGGCATAATACTATAAAAACTCGAACGCCTTTTAACAAAAGTAGAAAAGTGTTCTTTTGAAAAAAGTGATAATATTGAATTTTGGAGGTTGCATAATGCGTAGTTAAATGGCATAAGACCCTGTCTGTCTGTCCTGACCCTGTCTCCCTGTCTGTCTGTCCATATGTAGGTAACGCCAACGTTTTGTTCTAACTTCGCCGTCGAAACTATAATGTAATTTGACTCAATACACAAAATAACGTTGGTTAGCTAAATGAGTTCGGTAAATTGGTTATTCAACATTTTATAGATTAACTATTCCGATGTGCCGGCTCGGGCACGGTTCCAATTCCGTCGCAGTGATCTAATAAATGTAAATCCGTGGTATTTGCGACTTTTGGTGAAGTTTTTGGTCTTTTTTTTTCTGTTTACAAATGCTTTAATGTTGTTTGCATTATGGCCATTTTACACAACCAAATATGTCATTCACACATCCCCGGTTTCAGAAGCTTTGCTCAGAAAAGCAAGCGCATCCTTCACATTAGCCAGCCTTGCTGGCTTTAATAGCTTTTATAAATTATATATTTTTTAATTTTTATGCTTATGTTTTGATTTGGTCATTATTTCCTAATAAAAATATAAACGTCCAAATATTGTTTTTATGATGACCTATGTAGGCTGGTTCTAAAATTGGAAAGTATTTTTTGGGGCTGGGTTGAGGGGCGTCGTAAAGAAATGGCAAAGTCCCAAAGGCGTCACAGTATAAATAAGTTTGGGAAGCCCTGCATTAATCCAATCCAATTTCTAAAATGCACTGGAATGTACTGACTTGCATTGCAGTGCATTCCAGTGTACGTTTACATTATTCCAGTAGCAAACCAGCGCTGCATTGTATCACTGCATTGGAATAATGTAAACCCAATATTATAAGCATGGTAGCTATAATAATTAATAATATAAAGTCGATAGTTTTATTACATACTCTTAAAATATATCAGGGAAGTGGTTCGCTTTATCCTGTATAAACATCCTGTAACAAAACTAAGTGACAGTACTTTAGGGTATTGTCACTTTGTATGTGTATAAATAGAATTTACTGTGAAAGTAGCAGCTTGTTTAATTGTAATGCCAGCTTTGTGCTTGCATAAAAGTTAAACATGTAGTTTTGTGTTTACTTATAACTAGCAACTGAAATTTAAATTCATTCAAGCAATAAAAATCTAGTAATTTCCAAAGAGATTAAGGGTCAATTAGCATTGCAACATGACGGCGCATTGCGATGCATCCTACTAATATTATAAAGGCGAAAGTTTGGATGTATGTATGTATGGATGTTTGTTACTCTTTCACGCAAAAACTACTGATCGAATTTTGATGAAACTTTACAATAATATAGCTTATACATCAGAATATCACATAGGCTACAATTTTAACCGACTTTAAAAATGGAGGAGGTGTTATGTTCGTTTTTTTATGTTCAACGATTACTCCGCCGTTTGTGAACCGATTTTCAAAATTTATCTTTTGGTGTATAGGTTATCGGTTTCGTGAGCAGTATTCTAAGCATATGCTACCAACAAGCAAGATTTTGTACCATGGTTCGCAGGTGCTGAGAGAACTCCTGACTCTTTATAGATAACAAGTTTGGGAGTTTCGACGTTGTTTAAAGAACGGAAAGCATATTATGCTACTATACAAATTACATTCATCATCATCATCATCACTACCATAAACCATTTAAATAGAACCATGTATCGTCCCGTTTTGACTCATTATTGGTACTTTTCATAGTCTTTTATTATATATCACTTAAACCGCGGGTAACACCGCGGGGCACAGCTAGTTTTCAAATAAGCCATTCCAATTTGGAACTGGCAACATAAAGGTACAGTTTCAATCAATGTGGAAAGCGACCGTGACCGACAAAAATTTAAATAAAATGCCTCTTTATAACGTGTTTAAAAATTTATAGATTTAATTTTGCTCTACGTCACTACAAAGAAGAGGCGGCATGGGTCGCTACCAATGTCGAAAATTCTGTCAATTCAATGTGCATAAAGTAAATAAATAAAGTTTAGAATAACTTATTTTAAAATGCATCGCTATGTCTCGTGACGTCGCATTCAGACTGAACCTACAGCTTAAATTTTTACGTAACAAGCCGCGAATCTATTTCAGCTTGCCGGCACCTGCTGACAGCTTACCTATTATTAGACACTCAATGCAACACTACCAGCTATTTTAGCTTCGATGATTATATGCGAATAAAGTTATATTGATTACTTATACGTTTGTATATAAATATATCCTAAGGGTCAATTCAGGCCGATACGCGACGCGTAGATGCATTTCTAAATTTGTATGGATTTGACAGATTTTCAAGACGTCTCACGCAACTGAAATCTGTCAATTCAGTACTTTAGAAATGCATCTACATGTCGCGTTGCGGTCTGAATTGACCCTAACAGTACCACTGCATTTTACAGGCTGTTGTTAGATCTACATTATTTGGTTGGGTTATGTCAAGACGTGATCTCTTGGCTGAACTTGACATAACCTGCCAAAATGACGTAGGTACCTTAACTAATTTAATTCAACTAATAATTAGGTTTGCCATAAAAATAGTAATACTATATAAATAATTTATTGACAAATTCATCGAAATAGTCTTTTCAACATTATGAAAAATAATATGATAATACGTGAGGAAATATAAATCCATATTATCCTGTCGCGGTTCAACTCGGAAAGCTGTTACATATGCTAACATAAGTATCTTGTATGTTGGAATTCTATTAAATTTTTAATTAACGTTTTGAATGGTGGTGAAAAATTGGCCGGCGTCTGGAGACACTTCAGATTAATTAACACGATCAGCGCCATCTGTGTTTTTAACGATTCCAACTTTGTGTTCTAAGTTTGAAATTTCATGTTGGCAACATGAAAAAAAATGTTTTGAATTTGGAATAGAAGTAAAAAATTCAAAATCGAAATTAAATTTCTACTAACGAAGGTGAATTTAAAAGGTATTGATCTACCAGAATCTGATGGCAATTTTTGACAGTAGATTTTCATAAAATATCCTTGATCATTGGATAAATTTTTATATTTGCATGTTTAACACACAGAATCAGTCGCTATAAGAAAAAAAAAAAGGATCAAAATGTTTTATTCCAATTACCCCGGTTTTGCTAGAGTCAATTTATTTTCTCACTTTTTGCCATCAGATTCTGGTAGACTATATCTTTATTTGCATAAATATGGTACAATAAGGTGTTACTATTCTAACAGTGTTTCACATATTTTGTCAATTTTCTCGACGTGCAAATGTTAATTATAATACATAATTCTATTATTTTCATAACTCATTTAATTTTATTAATATTATTGGTTTAAGTTTCAGTCATATATCTATAAGTAATTGTTAACATGCCATTCTTAAATATAATTTTAAATCATATTATTTATTAATAAATGCATACTAATTTCACTCTTACAATATGTCAAAATTAAAATAAATTATAATAATAATAATAATAAAAAAACAAACGACCGCGACATGACAAATCACAAAGGAGAAGAAGAAGAAGACAAAAGAAAAATAATGTCAGTGGAATGTGAATGCGTAAATCGTAAATCATAGTAATAAACAACATTTGAACAGATTTTTGGATATAAAAACGATAAATATAAAATTATTGAGCTATTCCATCCCATACAATGATTCGTTTATCGCTTGACTTAGAGGTGCGCGTGATAGGTAAGGTACTACATATTCTTAATAAATTTACATTTATGGTCCTAGGTGTTTCTCATCTTAAATGGTGTTTTACTATTTTTAGCACCCAAACCATAGGAGAGCCATGTCATGCTCATCAAAAAACCTTTTGAGTGACTTTGCATGTGGTGCAGACAATACAGGTAACCCCTATTATAATTATCTGTAATCTGCACCTACCTAATTGTTTGTAGATTGATTTGAATGTTAAACTTTAGTCTTTTTATTTTTATTTTCAGCACACCAGATGTCACAAATGGTTTTTCATTGGAAGCAGCCTCAGTCAGTCAATCATTGTTTAACAACAGATTCATGTAGTTTCATTGTTATCTCATACTATATATGTCATAATACTAAATACCAATTAGTTATAAATTAAATCAAGTCAAAAGTACATACTATGTCAGATATCTAATAATAATTCACTTAAAATAAATACAATAATATATAATGTCCAAATTAAAGTAATAATGTCAAAGCAATATAATTCTTGTCCCTGAATAATAATTGTAAATGTCATATCAATAATTATCATAAAAATTCATTTAAACAGTAGAAACACTTATCAATTAGCCAATTATAGAGTTTTCTCTTAAAACTTGGAAGGGGAAGTTCCTTAATATCTTTGGGCAGCTTGTTGAAAATTTTTATTGACATATTGTAACACCCCCTGCCAGCAAAACTTGTTTTTGTCATTGGTAAAACTAATTGGTTGGGATATCTTGTATTTCTTTGAAGAGCTTGATTTTTTTTAATGTAAAGTTTGGACATAAATCTTTTAACAAATATGCTCATCTCATAAATTTATAGGCTTGGTAATGTGAGAATTTTATGTTTTTTAAACAAGGGACGACACGACTCCATTGGATGTGCTCCGTAAATAGCCCGGACACATTTTTTTGTCCAATAAATAAATGTGCTATGTCCACAGAGTTTCCGCATATGATTAGCCCATATCGAAGAGTAGACATTATATATGCATGGTAGGCCATTAGCGCTGTTTCAGCAGTGGCTGTTTTATGTAGTTGTCTGAGAACATAGACATATTGATTTACTTTCCTGCAAGTTTTTTCAATGTGTGGTTGCCATGATAAATTATTATCTACTGTTACACCTAGAAAGTTAACAGTCTTGGCTTCCTTTAATAAATAATTTTCGTATTTTACACATAGTTCCCTACCTTTACCTTTTTTATTATAAAACTGCAAGTATGTTGTTTTCTTTAGATTTACATGTAGATCATTAGAGTTTAACCATTCTATTATGTCATTTAATACTTTATTTATTTCGTCATTATATGTCAATACGCCCGAACAGTTAATTACAATAGAAATGTCATCAGCTAATAGTCTACATAAATAAGAGGTAATTCTTGGCAGGTCATTAATAAAAATAATGAACAGTAGGGGTCCTAGGATGCTCCCTTGAGGAACACCTTTGGTACTGCATCTCCTTTCGGAGTTAACATTAACTGTTTCGTGTTTATTGTTAACTGTGTTTATTTTAACATACTGTATACGATTTGAGAGGTAGCTTCTCAGCCAATCCTACTTGCTAGGCCTCGTATGCCATAGAAGTCACATTTACGTAGTAATTTTTCATGATTTACGTGATCAAAAGCTTTGCTCATATCAAAAAATAATGCCGTAAAAGGGTTTTTTTTATCTAGATGATCAATGATTTCCCTTACTAGTGAGAAGCAGGCTTGACTGGTAGATTTGCCTTTCTGAAAACCATACTGTTCTTCCGTAATAATATTATATTTGTTTAGAAATGAGATAAGGCGTATGTACATAACTTTTTCAATTTTTAAATTAGATTAAGCAATTTATATTTAGCCAGAAGATCGTTGTAGGGAATTCGATTTTTAAAACATTTGTACTGCATAGAACGAAGGATTTTTTTTTTTTGTACGGATTCAGCCTGGTCATTGTATTTGTTGTATAAAGGATTCCAAATTGATACCGCATATTCCAATTGACTTCTAACAAGTGATTTATAAATATATAAGTAAGTGGACGGCTTTTGAAAAACAGTAGAAGCTCGCATAACAAAACCATACATTCTATAAGCTTTCGCTAAGATAGTTTGAATGTGAGTATCTAAATTAAGTTTAGTATCAAGCGTAACACCAAGATCTTTAATAGTTTTCACTTTTTCGAGAGGAGTACCACTAAGCGAATAAATATAATTACTTATAACCTTTTTTTTGTGAAAGATATTGACTTACATTTATTTAAGCTAAGACCTAATTTATTTGTTATGCAGTAATTAGAAAAACTATATAAATCGCTTTGAATTTTTACATGATCCTCAACAGTAATAATTTTACGATATATTTTAAGGTCATCAGCAAACAAAAGAAAATCACAATTTTTAAAGCATTCATCTATGTCATTTATGAAAATGATAAATAAGAGTGGTCCTAATATTGAGCCTTGTGGCACGCCAGATGTTATGTTTACCAGTTCAGAATTGAAACCATTAAAAACTACAGTTTGTGTTCGATTCGAAATATATGATTTGAACCATCTCCATAAATTTCCTCTAATACCATTAAAAGCTAATTTTTCAAGTAAAATTTTGTGGTCCACTCTATCGAAGGCCTTACGAAAGTCGGTGTAGATACTATCAGTCTGTTTATTAGAATCTAAATTATCAAAAAGACAGGAAGTATAAATGAGTAAGTTAGTTGTAGTAGATCGAGATTTTACAAAGCCGTGTTGCTGGGGTATTATTAATTTATGAATATGAGGATAAATTGCTTTGTAAGCTAGTTTTTCGAAGACCTTCGATAGAGTAGAAAGAATGGATATTGGCATATAGTTTTCTACATCTTTTTTCGATCCACCCTTATGTACAGGCACAATTCTAGCAGATTTCCAAACACTAGGAAATGTTCCTTCTTGAAGGCATTTATTAAATAATAAACATAATGGAAAACTAATAGAACGAGCAGTGGCAATAAAGAAAACCGGAAGAATATTGTCTGTACCAGGACCCTTTGCTATATCAAGTGACTTAAGAGCAGAGAGTACTTGTCGCTCTGTAATAATAATATCACAAAATATATCAGATGATACATTATGACTAAAGGAACCATCAGATAAGTCAAAGTCACCTGGGACTGAAGAAGGCTCAAATACAGATTCAAAGAATGTCGAAAATAAATTACAGATTTTTCCCGGGAATTACCCGTATCATTTTTATAGAAAACAGATTCTGGAATAGCAGAATTATTTTCCTTGTTGGAGATATAAGTCCAAAAATATTTGATGTTGCACCGGATACTATCCTCTACATTTTCTATGTAATCTTTATAACATTTGTCACATTCAGATTTGAATCTACTCCTATACATAGCGAAATCATTATAGTCAGAATCACAACTATATTTTTTCCATTTTATCCAAGCTCGATTTTTATCATTGAAAATGTGTATTAATGCCTTGGTAAACCAACATGGATATTGTGATCGTTTAATGAATTTAATTGGAACATATATTTTAATTAAATTGTAAATATATTCATAGAAATAACATATAGCTTCGTTAGCAGATAAGTTTGAAAGTTCTTTAGCCCAATCTATTTCTAAAATATCGTCATTAATTTTTTCAAAATTAGCATTTTCATAATCTAGTTTCTGGAAGGGCATCCTGGGCATAAATTTAAGATAAGAACTAAGTGGTATAACAATAAAGAAAGGAGGATGGTGCTCGTCCGGTAGCACAAGAGGTGTGGGTGCAGCTGAAATTTTACAGTCAGTTCGTAATTATTATTACGTTTACGTTGTATTATATATTACGTTGCTAATAAATAAATCTAAGATGTGTTGACGCCTGGTTGGCGGCGAGCCGACAGGCGATACGGTGACGATCCCTTTCCGAGTTGATATGTGTGCTGTGACCTTTTGGTGACTTTCCGATCTTTGCCGCGAGCGACCGCGACCGACAAAAAATCAAATAAAATGCCACTTTATGACATACACTATAGGTATCATTTTACTCTACGTCACTCGCCATTACGCCACAAGCGGCGGCAGCATGGGTCGCCACACACATGTCAGTAGAAAATGATACCTATAGTCTATGTCACAAAGTGGCATTTTATTTGATTTTTCGTCGGTCGCGGCTAGCCACGTAAAAGATCGGAAAGTCACTTTTAGAGTAATGCGAGAAAGAAGGATTCTGGTATTATAATATTTACTTTGAAGCCAAATTATTTTTTTCTTCCATAGCCAAGTTCTATGTAAATCCTCCTTTAGTGCTTACTGTAAACGTCTAAAGTTATATAAGTTTATTTTGTTATCAACTGTAGTGTACTGTCGAAGAAGTCTGAGATAGTAACAAACTTTTTACATCTGGACGTTCTAGTTTAGTACGGTTTCTCCAAACGAGAGAAATCTTTTGAAGACTTTTTTATCTTACGTTGGAATACTTACTTTTAAAAGATTATTTTTATGGAAACATAAATAAAACTATCATAACCTAACGAAACGTAACAAAACGCGATGCGTCGACTATAGGAGACTTTCCGATCTTTGCCGCAAGCGACCGCGATCGACAAAGATTCAAATAAGTAATGCCAGTTTATGACATAGGTCATAGGCTATATAGGTTTCATAGGTTTCATTTTCTACCGACCTTGGTGTAGCGAGTCGCCGCTGCTTTATAGAGAACAGGAGCAAATAAAACCAGCCATGCCAGTTTGTGCCTGTTGCAGAAGAAAACACTCGTAACAGTAAATATTATTTATTTTACGTTCGAAAACAAATATGTGTATTCAGACACGTCGTTTTGAGCTTAGACAAACTTTTCAATTTTTGTTGAAATGTATTATGCTTTTTTAGTACAATTGACACAAATAAAAACAAATCCTCAAAATAATATTGTGCCAATCTACAACACACTCCCGGGGGAGGCACAGGATACTCTCTGGGTATTGTCTTTAGAGCTTTTTGTAATTTTCCACTCTCGCTGGTAATTGTCATGACCTTCACCCTTTGAGTCCTGCCAGACGGCGTCTCGTACTTTATCGTCCAGCCTTGCCGGTTCAGCCAGTTTTCGACGACAGAAATTGCAAATTGGCATCTTCTTTATCATAATTATTACCGATTTCATGCGTGTGTAGGTACTAAAAGTAGTCTTATTTGAGAACTCAGTTCCATTATATTAATAACCTGTCTCAATCTCGTATATATATATATATATATATATATTATAATCGAGATTAAGAAAATTAAATACTCTTAATCAATAACGTATTTATTTGGATGAGGATTAATATTATATTATACGTATATTTACATATTTAATACACATCAAAGACCCAGGAATATCGAAGGCTATTAAGTCGCTTCCGACGGCGGGATTCAAACCACAGATATCCTTAAAAAATATCCTTTCTTAGTAAATGACTTGGCGTGGACAGGGTATAGGGGGCACAGGATAGGAGACAGGGGATACAGTATTAATTACTGTACTTAGGTGGGTTTAAAAAAGTCATACTATGTCTTATGTCTTAAAAGCCATACACCCTAAATATGCATTACAGACCTGTAAGCACGCAACTGTGATGATATTGCTACTATTATATGTTATTTATTACATATAGACAGTATAAAATACTGTTGTTGAATTATGATGAACATAATTGGCACAGTAACATAATATGCTTTCCGTTTTTAAAACAATGCCGAGACCCCCAAACTTGTGTCTATAAGGAGTCAGCTTGCGCTGTGTTTCGCCGAGTGAGTGAGTTTACCGGAGGCCCAATCCCCTACCCTATTCCCTTCCTTTCCCTCCCCTATTCCCTTCTCTTCCCATCCCTACCCTCCCCTATTACCCTATTCCCTCTTAAAAGGCCGGCAACGCACCTGCAGCTCTTCTGATGCTGCGAGTGTCCATGGGCGACGGAAGTTGCTTTCCATCAGGTGACCCGTTTGCTCGTTTGCCCCCTTATTTCATAAAAAAAAAAAAAGGAGTTCTCTCAGCATCTTTGGGACCATGGTATACCTGGTGCAAAATCTTACTTTTTGATAGCATATGCTTAGAATACTACTAATAAAACCAAAATCACTATATTTTTCCGTATAAATTTTAAAGAATTCCCTACATACCACATGGATCCTATTATCAAATAGGTGGCAACCTTGGTGACCGTAGCACCAAATTGGAATCATGTACTTTAACACAACAAAATAATTTTTAAAATCGCTAGTCAAACGCGAGACTCGATCTAAAAGATTATGAATTGATTTTTTAATTGATTATGAAAAGTACTAATAATAGTGTACTAACTGTGTGTAAAGTGTGTAAGTACTCATAATGTGATGATGATGATGAATATAATTTACACAGTAGCATAATATTATATGCTTTCCGTTCTTAAAACAACGCTGAACCCCCAAACTTGTATCTATAAGGAGTCAGGAGTTCCGTCAGCACCTTCGCAACCATGGTATATACCTACCTTGATGCAAAATCTTACTTTTTGGTAGTATTACTTTACATAAAACCATAATCACCATATTATGTTTCCATATAAATTTTGTGGAGCTCCCTCGATTACTCATGGATCCCATCATCAGATCACCACTTTTGTAAACATGGTACCAAATTCGAGTCAGACCCTATACAACACAAAAACAATTATGACAATCGGACCACAAACAGAAAAGTCAATATAAAGTCCTCCTTTTTTGGAAGTCGGTAATTTTTTTTTTATTATGTTGACCAGGGATGTAAGGTATCACCATGCCAAATTTCATTAAATTCGGTCCAGCGGATTCAGAGATTAGCCTGTACAAACAGACAAACAGACAAACCGACAAACAGACAAACAGACAGAGAAACAAAAATTTCAAAAACAATTAAGATGTGTTTGTTCTATTACTCTTCTAAAATGCCCTTGACTTGTTTTTTTAAGTTTTTATTCAATGTACAAAAATTTTACATTATATTTTATTTTTAAAATACGTCGTACCTGAGTCAGTCTTTTTACGTATTTCTCCATAACATTTATTTCTTCTTCTCACGGTCGCCACTTTATGCGAACGCGTTACTTCGTCCTGTCATGGTCGCTTCTTTATGTTGCAGAAGAAAACACTCGCAACTAGGGAATGCAATCTCGTTCTCGCGAGATCTCGGCCTTTTTAGCGAGATTGATCTCGGACGAAAAAAAAGGCGAGATCTCGCGAGTTTGACGAGATTGCGCTTGAGCAAAAAAACCTCTTAATCGTAGCGTGAACTGACACGGACTGAGTTGCGATCTGAACAAATCTTTCATTTGATTGGTATATTTTTTAAATTAATCTGTAATTTATAATAGTCTGACTAATTGGTATACATATTATGTTGTTAATTAATCTGTAATATCACAGAATACATATTAGTACAAGGTAATATCTAATGGATCTACTGAGTAGATATAGTTTCATTTAATTGATAATAATATCTCAGTTTCATAGTCAACTCAACTTAGATAATAAATTTCATTTTTTTTTTTGACTTCTCGTTGTTTTGTTTGTTATAAAAGAACTGTTTTATTACAAAAAAATTTTTTGTTTGTTATTAGAAGCGAATACTGATTGTTTCTTTCATTTGTTATTTGATAGATACTTATGTTAAAGTTTACTACTTAAAAATTTATTAAAAAATTATAGACAGATAGGTCTAAATCGGTCGTCAATCAACAATGGTTGATGCTACGAATAATAAATAGGGTTGATGCACAAAAGTCTATTGAAAAAATTCGTGAAAATAAATGTTTATCTTATAATATCACATATTATAATATTCATAATTTTTTTTCCTTATTTATTCAAATATTGTGATTATTTGCAAAAAAAAACCACGAACTGCTAATCACGCGAGATCTCGAAATTGGCGAGATCTCGCAGTATTGTTATTCATAAACTCGCGGGATCTCGCTTGAGCCCCAATCTCGCGAGATTTGCATTCCCTACTCGCAACAGTAAATATTATTTATTTTAGGTTCGAAAACAAATATTATATTATGTGAACTCAGACACGTCGTTTTGAGCTCTGACAAATTTTCCAATTTTTGTTCCAATATATTAGGCCTTTTTAGACAATTGACATAAATAAATAAATCCTCAAAATATCTATTGTGCCAATCTGCAACAGTGACATCTATGTCACAAACTGGCATTTTATTTGAATTTTTGTCGGTCGCTTCACTCGCTTGCCGCATTAACTTAATAATAATTGTGTCACCGACGTCATATCACTTGCCATTATAATATAAATTCACTTTCAGTCTGTATCACCGTCTCACGTCTCGTCTCCTCTTTTTTCTGTGAACCGACCCTTAGCTTAATCCATACTAATATTATAAATTCGAAAGTGTGTCGATATGTCTGTCAGACAGATAGGTCTGTTTGTCTGTTACCTCTTCACGCTTAAATACTGAACCGATTTAAATTAAATTTTGTATGAAGATACTTTGAATCCCGGAAAAGGACATAGGATACTTTTTGTCCCGGAAAAATGTATGGTTCCCGAGAGATAAACGAATTTTGGCGCAACGGAGTTGCAGGCGTCATCTCGTATTTCAATAACTTTTAACTCATATCTACGGTTCTCGTGACTACAATGATATTCCTCATATCGTATAATATGAAAAACCGGCAATTAACTTTATGAAATTGTTATAGCAGGCAATAAGGTTTACTCGATAAACTCAAATGAGGCTAATATCTTCTTAAGGACGCGCGCACACGGTACATTTTTAGGGTTCTGTATTTACAGGGAAAACATTTTTGAGTCATTTCTTGCAAATAGGAAGCATGGACGAGTAAAATATAGGGTATAACAAAACTAAATTATAACTGTTGAGTGTGTATGGGTATAAAGATTTCGCTGTGAAAGTAGCAACGCTGAAAGAATGTTTTTTTTCCTTTCGTATAGAAAAATTAGTGACGCTAGAGCGCTTGCACAAACCGCAAAAAATATTTGCTCTTTCAGCGCTGCTACTTTCACAGTGAACTCGATAATATAAGGGAAACATACACACCCTAAAGTAATAACAGTATGTTTTGTTACTGTACAATGTACTATCAGAGAAGTTGATTCCTATGCAGATGGCGGACCTAAGTAATTTGGTCGCGTTAAGTCAAACCCATCCGACCGATCACAGCTAACATTGAATTGACATAAGCCGACCAAACGACGTAGGTCTGTCAACTGCCTAGGAATCAATTACCTCGATGGTACATTTCCATGTACCATCGAGGAAATTGTTACTTGACAAAACCATGGTCAAATGAGTGGCCTCACTGTAGAGCTGTTTGCACACACATAGATCAAGATAGATACCACATGCCCCTCCATTTGTATGAAAACGAGCGTGTCACTTTTTCCTACCAACTGTGACGTACCGATGATAAGAAACGTGTCCATTATCTAGGCCAACGTTTCTATTCGAATTTCTACAGCTCAATACGGCACAATTAGGCATTTAGGCATTTTTAAAATTCCGATTGACGTCCGATTCCGATAGCAGACTAAAGAAAATATTTCGAAAGACGAGCATTGCTCGTCGTTTGGGAACGTGATATGGCACGCGAAGTACATATACACATGCGGTATCTATATTGATCTCTGTCTGTGGCTGTTTGTATATATTTTGATATTATGTTTGAGGTGTATTATATATGACTTGACGTATGATGATGTATTTTTTCTTGTATAGATAGATTTTTGTAATTTATACTTAATCATAATGATAATATTATGTATTGTTATTTGTAGACTACAGATGTTATTTTTAGTAGCCTACTGCACGAATAAAAACCATCCTCACTTTTTATTCAACGTTGTATCCAGCGTTTCAATAAATATTTAATAAAAACTACCACTGCTATCTTTAGCCCAAGCTAAAGATAATATCGATTCTCTTTGTACTTGCCTTTAATTACCGGCTTGTCCCAGCTCAAAAGCCTAAGCACTTTGTGGTACTCCAGCTTTCCCCCTACCTCTAAATTTTACCTTTACCTCTCGATTTTACCTTTACCTGTAACGTTTTTTTCTTAAAATTTACTTTCGGAGATTATTTTGAAAATAAATCTTTTTTGGTTTATTTTAAACAAGGACACAATTAAGAAGCGCTTGTTTTAGATAAAGTTTCAAATTTTAAAGTGTTCTAAGTTTACGAAAGATAATAAAGTTTATATTATAATCACCTTAACAATAGTTTAGTTTTGGTGCGCCCGTTCTTCTAACCGGTGACAATATTTGAGCCATTTCTTAACACTTTTTCCTGACTTTTCTAAACACCTTGAATGTGAAATTAATAATAATTAATTATTATGGCGTTCTTAAAAATAAATTCTACTTTTATTCTCTCGGAAGCGAACGCCTACAGGATGACTTTCCAAAGTATTGAAGTTATTGTATCAAGTAAGTAAACAATGAAAAGTTTAGGAAGACGGATCTTTCCTTGTTTCCAGCAGTTTCTGATGCAAACTTTACTAGCACTTGTTTCTTATTAACTTGTTAAGGCCCTTCCCCTACGAGATTCCGTAATTTACCGTATTTAGAGCCTTATAAACCCATAATTTGAAAGCTACAAAGTTATAATAACAATACAGCAATAATCTTCTTCTATCAACAAACCTTTCCCCGTTTTAAATTTTCTATTTTTGTTTATTATACTCATGATATTATCTTCTAAAGTAATACCAATTTATTAAAATTTAAGCATCTCCCTAGTATTTACAAATTACGTTTATTTGAAACACACGACAATAGATATATAATTTTATTATCTACATATTCCCCGTTTTAAAATTTTAAAAAAATAGGATTTTTGTGCGATGTCGGCAACGCGTCAAATGTATGGTCAAGGTCGTTTGCTCGGGGAATGGCCTTAACAAGTTTGATAGCTTCTTCTAGAGAACGTGATTTTATAAAAAATACTCTGTTAGAAGTCTAGGACATAATATAAAAACCGGCCAAGTGCGAGTCGGGCTCGCGCACGAAGGATTCCGCACCGTTTTACCCTTTGGGTACGGAACCCTAAAAATCAAGTGCCAAAGTTAGGGTGAATATTATGTATTATAGTAATGTAATAGCGGGCTTACATATTTCTAATCCAGGGCAGGATTAGATCTCCAAATTGGAATAATATATACCGGCCATTATGCTTTGTACTTACTGTACGTGCCCTCGTAGGGGCTAAACTACTGGTCTGATTTTAACAAATTAAGTGTCAATAGATAAGTATGGCCTAAGATCCGACCGTAAAATCGTGCATGAATCGTTTTTTTCGATGAAATATATTTTAAAGTAATCTTTAGAACGTATGGAATGGATTAAGGTTGGGTTGCCTTGTTAAAAGTAGCCGCAAGTACCTCTAATTGAGTTTAATGTTCATGAGATAAATGCATAATTTGCATGCATAATGATATTATGTACTACGTACGTAGTACTTATATGTCAGTGTTTGCATGTATATTTTTTTTCAATAAATTTTACATCATTTGAAAGGAAATGACGTGACAAAATAAGGTATAAATGGTTGCAAGCTCTAAGTTGGCCGCAACCTAGGGTTGCCAGCCCGTAAACAGACATAGTTCTTCGTCAAAATTGAAGCATCGATTTTTTTAATAATTTTGATACAAAATTAAAGTTTTATGCATTTTGTACATGAATATCCATGGTTGCCAGTTGCACGACAGCCGCAAACTGGGGTTGCCACCACTTTTGTATACGACATCACGTGAGGTTAGGAAGCGCAAGAGAAAAGAAGTACGCATTGTTACGTGCGATAAATGAGGATATTGCATAGCAGCTGCGACACTGATAGCCTAGTCAACGAATATTTGTGGATGGAAAAGTCCAAAAAAGAATTTGACTTAGGAATTTCAGCGAAAAGTTCATTTATACTTCCTATTTTTTTTTTGTTAAACGAGTATCCATACTATACACTTATACTAGGTACTTATAATATTATAAAAGCGAAAGTGTGTCTGTCTGACTATCTGTTGCTTCTTCAAGCCCAAACCATTGAACCAATTTTGCTGAATATTGGTATGTCTATAGATCTTTGAGTCCTGGGAAAAGACAAAAATACTTTTTATCCCCGAAAATTATACGATTCCCGCGCGATAAACGAGCTTTGGCGCAACAGTTACTGGCGTTATTTAGTGTAATTACTAATTATTATTATATTATGTCAGTCAAATTTAGTTATTTAGTTCAGTCCGTCCGCCCGCCCGCTCGTTTCTATGAATTTTTTTGCCTGCCTACCTGCCAGTCCGTCCGTCCGTCTGTTCCTATGAAAAATTTTTGTACTACATATTAAAACAAATAATTCTGTTTGGGACTTTTCCATCCACAAATATTCGTTGACTAGGCTATCAGTGTCGCAGCTACTATGCAATATCCTCATTTATCGCACGTAACAATGCGTGCTTCTTTTCTCTTGCGCTTCCTAACCTCACGCGATGTCGTATACAAAAGTGATGGCAACCCCAGTTTGCGGCTGTCGTGCAACTGGCAACCATGGATATTCATGTACAAAATGCATAAAACTTTAATTTTGTATCAAAATTATTAAAAAAATCGATGCTTCAATTTTGACGAAGAACTATGTCTGTTTACGGGCTGGCAACGCTAGGTTGCGGCTGACTTAGAGCTGGCAACCATTTATACATTATTTTGTCACGTCATTTTCTTTCAAATGATGTAAAATTTATTGAAAAAAAATATACATGCAAATTATGCATTTATCTCATGAACATTAAACTTAATTAGAGGTACTTGTAGCCCCCCCAAGTAGTGTCCAGGGGCAAAGCCCCCCGCATAATAATCAAACGACACTCGAAATCTGTATGTCTAGTTTAGGTTTAAATAATTTCGTTATGATATTTACTTTTAATAATTAATACCTTAGTTTGTTCCTAAAAAGGAGAATTACAACGCAACACTAACGCCGCGACCGCGTTTTATTATAAGCAACATTTCCAGGTGCGGGAGGAAGGAGGCGCAGTAAGTAGGGGGGCTCGGGGGGCGAAGTCCCCCTCATAGTAATTAAATTACACTCAAAAAGTGTATGTTTAGTTTAGGTTAGAATAATTTCGTTATGATATTCACTTTTAATTAATACCTTAGTTTGTTCCAAAAAAAGGAGTATTAAAACTCAATAGTAACTACGCGACACCACTTTGTTATAAGCAACATTTCCAGGAGAGGGGGGGGGGGGGGGTATGGGGGGCGCAGCCCGCCAAGCAGGGTCCGGGGGGAAATCCCAGGTGCGGGAGTTATGATATACAGGGTGCAATTAAACCTTTCTGCCAAATTTTGATATATTGATCCTTGTTAAAAATAAAAATACACGTATTTTTTTTTTGTTAAGTTGGAAAACACAGTAAATAACATGAAGTAAGTCCATTAAAGAAATATATAATAGTTTGATATAAAATCTGACCCCCTCTTTGGTCCCCTTAGAGGGGTGGGGGGGAATTTTTTTATGCACCAGATGTTACGTTAGAAAAAGACAAATTTATCTGCGAAAAGCGTATGCAAATCGGATCAGTAGTTAACGTGTTAAAGAAAAAAGTTTGATACAAAATCTGACCCCCTCTTTTGTCCCCTTAGAGGGGTGGGGGGAAAAAATGTATACACTAGATGTTAAGTTGGAAGAAGACAAATATATCTGCGAAAACCGCATTCAAATCGGATCAGTAGTTTTTGTGTGATGCGGGAACAAACATACAGACAGACAGACAGACAGACAAAAAAGTAACCACATTTTTGGCTTCCATAGCGATGTAGTAACACCCCCCGCTTATTATTTTTTGAATATCTTTAACGTACAGAATATTCATTTCTACAGTTTTATTATAATATGTATAGATTTGTATGACTATAAAGTCGCGAATACGCTGCGGCCAGAAGCTATCGGCTCGCTCGGAAAACATGCGACAAAACGTAATTATAATTATTTAAAAAATAACTAGGAGCATTTAAGGGTGATTCTTCGGAAAACGATTCTTCGTCTCATTACCATGGTCAAATTTAAACGTTACTTTTTTGACTAGAATCAATATTTTTATGATAATATAAAGGTCAAATAACCTACTTTTACTTAAGGGACTCGTTTTCATAGAGAAGATTTATTAATATCGAAGTTCAAAAATTTTGTGGCTAGGGTAATGATAATTGCATACAAGGTAATTATAAAAGTAACAAAAAATTTTAAAAATATCTAAATAAAATATTTTAATTTAAAAATAATCATCTTCTGACAAAAACTATTACATTTGTTATAGTTTTTGTAGCATAACATTTGTTTTATATGTTTGAAAACGACTTACATTCCTTGTATCATCCTAAAAAATAATTAAGTAACTAGTGATTATGGTACTCTTAGAAACCAGTCTTAGTTCAGTCTTGATAATTTAAAATTCATTTGCATTCAAAACGTTTGATTTAAATTCATACAAAGTGATTTTTTCTTCTATACGAATATTATAAAAGGGAAAGTATGTCTGTCTGTTACTACTTCTCGCCCAATTCACTGAGCAGATTTTTTTTTAATTTGGTATGGAGCTACTTTGAGTCCTGGGAAAGTACGCAGGATAGTTTTTATCCCGAAAAAATGTACGGTTCCCACGAGATAAACGGATTTTGGGGCATTAGAGTTATGGGCGTCATCTAGTAGTAAAATAGCACGATTATCAAAAGAAAAATCAAAAGCAGTATTTGTTTGGTTTTGTACTAGAAGTTGAGTTTAAGTAATTCTCAAAATTATTTTTTGTTCTCATGGTCTTTTTTTACTGAAATAGAAGTCAATAGCAAACATTAGCAACTTGAACAATTTTTTTTCTTCTTTTTTTGTTCTGAGACTTCTTAAAGTAAAAGATATCATATGACTCCGAGTCTGAATGGCCAGATAGAATTGTTTTATGTGGAGAAAAAAATGTAGAACCTTAAAATCTTCACAATCATTTTTTTTCTATAGGACGAAAATCCTTTCTGTAGATCGATGTTTTTTCCTACAGAAGAAACACTTTTTTCAAATATTTCCTCCTTCTCTTCAGAATACATATATTTTATTTCTCCGTTAGCCATATTATATACACTGCATGCTTTTCCTGATCTTGCTTGCTGCTTTCTCTTTAGTAATTTGTGTCATCGTTTTTACGTTATTCTAATGTCTGTAATCATAAGTTACAAACAAGTTTGTATAAGGAAATTTAAAAGAGTCTTAAGAATTAAAAAAACTTTATGCAAGGATATTCAATAGTCGTAGTTACTCTACAGAACTCGTGAATCGCACATAAAAGTGCATATTTCAGGACAAAATTAATATATTTTATCATTACCCTGGTCTTTTGACCAGGGTAATGAGACCCACGGAAATGAGAATTATGCCTATAATTATGCATAGCTCATAATTCTTACAAGCATCAGTTTTGATATTTCATAACATAAATATGTAACCCAAGAGCATCAGTTGACACGCAGATTAAAGTTTTGTAATAATAAAATAAGCTCGATATAGTAGACACATAAATGATAAACTACGCGAACCAAACATAGGGTAATGATATATTTACCTTCCAAACACCTGGATAGAAATCAATTAGCCGCACATCCGCCTGATAGCTTCTTTCACATACGACTTGGGCCACAGGAATTATAACTTTACGTTGGACACTCTTTTCTTATTTATTTATAAGTACTGTAATGTAGCCATGCCTACTGTATTTATTTTTTATAACAGGTAAACTAATGTAATTTCGTTATAATTTTATTTTGCATTGATTTGTCAAACAGGAAATGAATTATAGACGTTTTTGTTGAAGAAAATGGCAAGAGGACGCTCCATGGTAATAAGAAGAACGGACTTTAAGATTTTTTTTCCTATACTGAAACTACAATTATTAAAAAAGGACAGTTGTTTCTAGGTAGACACTGAGCTCAAGTATTTAAAAAATATATTTTTATTGTTTGCTTTTGCCTGGTTACAGAAAAAAGTCCGTTGCCGTCAAAAATTTAGCCTCCGAAGAAATGCCCTTAAGCAAAATGCTTGTATACGATTTTGAGTTGCAAATGTGTCTATTATTTAGACTAATTTCCTACAATACATCTATTTTCGTTTAAAAATAATCTTCAAATTTCGTATTTTAAGAGGTCATTTCGAAAATTAAATGTATCGAGGCAAAATACATTAATCGTGTTTCTAGTTCTTCTCAAACCTAGATAAGGCTATGAAGATATGTATATCTCATTACCAGATTTGTAACATTTCTGAGGGTCCTATAGTATTACGTCGAAAAGGACAGTTTTTTCAATATAGCGCCTTAAGGGACTTATCAGACAGGGAGCAGTCACGCGTTCAAACGTTCTGCATTATTATTCTACGTTCGAGCGGTCAGTCACACAGAAGCAATCCTGACGCGGTCAGAACGCCCCCTGTGTGAGTATATCTATGTAATGTAAAACAACACAAAGAACGCAAAACTTACCGCTTAAACGCTTGACCGAGTCTCTGTCTGATAGGTAATATCATATGTTTTACGTATTCGGGTTATATTTTAAAAACTCTTTTAACAGTTAGGGTAGGTTATGCATGACGTCATACGGTATTGACGTGCTGCATTAATAATCTTTGCACCGGCACAAAGCCGTAATTACGGTAATACTACGTGTGACGTCAGCTCTGTCGAGGCATTCTTTGAGGACAGGGGGCCGGTCCAGGCCTAATAGTAGTACAAGTTCAAGGCCTTTATGATAGAAGGTTCTTAAAGAAACCCTAAGGTACTTATAATATTTCTAAATTGGCCAAGTGGTGGTTGTTGTTGGTAAAATGTGTCATTAAAGGACATAGTATACTTTTTATCCCGGAAAAATGTACGCGTGATAAACGATTTTAGGCGCAACGAAGTTCCGGGCGTCATCTAGTAAGCAATAAAGCTAGCACAAACGCCAAGCTACTCTTGTAACAGTTTCGTATGTTACTAATAGATCTAGGTTAAGGTTATAATGCTATTAGTATTGGCTTTTGTATTATGCAATATGAATATTACACAACATAGCTTTTAATAACATTACTAAACGGTTATAAATCGATAAGCAACACTGGTGTTACTGAAGATTGGAACAAGTATGAGAAGGGTTAAGCGACAAAGTATAGATATTGTTTCTGTAAGAGTGTATCTTATTTATATTGAGAGACATTAATATCTTATGTCGCAACTTTTTACAACTATTTTGCAATTTTTTTGTGGCGAGCGATCAGAAACAAGGTCGAAATGCCTATTCAACTCATGGATCATCTATCTTATCAGACAATCAAGTGATTGATATTCGATAATTCAACTAAATTAGAAATAAGATTTTTCTTATGCGAATCGAACCTACACCGAATCAAGAACAACGTTCAGAACGCCTGGACCTCGAAGGAGTTAAAATTTGAAATAAAAAGACAATCAAAAGAGGGACATTTTGAAAACAAACATAACAGCAAAATCGGTTCAGCGGTTTGGGCGTGAAGAGGTAACAGACAGACAGACACACTTTCGCATTTATAATATTAGTAAGGAAATATGGATATGGATGTATTGATCTCTCGCCAGTAGTGTAAGATTATATTATCCGTCCGTGTTATGAGAGTCCCGTTTGAAAGAGTATTCTAACGAATTGCCGTAAAAATACTTCTGCGTCGTCGTTTCAATAAAATCGGCATCTGCACTCTGTAGTTTTAAAACAACAAGTTCTATAAATAAAATTAGTGTTATAGGCATTGGCAACAGCTTGTCTGACTATATAACAAAAAGTTGCATGGTATAACTTAATTCCATGCACGTACAACCCATAGACAGTTACCTTTACTCACAAAATGAAAGTAACATATTACCGAGAAAAGGTCATAACATTTCACGAGGCCAGATCAAGCCCATTCTTACCGATGGCCAGCAAAAAGCACTAACCATAAATCTGCCAATAATCCTGGCAAATAAATAGTTTATGATGCTGTATGAGGCCGCGTTTGGCACCGTTCCTCGCTGTAAAGGATTATTCATGAGCAGAACCGTGAATTATGCATACTTTGAGGCAACGCCAAGGTAATACAGTCGAAGATTTCCATACATCTTTGATGGCACATTTGCACCTAGTTTGACAGATCAATAGGATTATTAAATGTATCTTGTAAATTGGCATAATTACACGTATTGGTTATAAACTCTCTAAGATTATAATATAATAATTCTACTGGGACACCGTGGCGGTGCAATCAGTCACCAATACCAAACCAATACCAACGAAATGTATAGAGATAAATCGTATCCAAACGGACACTCTATGGCTGGAAATTGGAATTATATGCAGCGGCAACGCGCGGGTATGCCGGCTACACCGCGAGATGAGTATGACAAGCAAATGTATGTAAGGGCTCCCGCACACGGGCCACCGGCCACAACCACAAAACGCCGCTACCGGCATATTTCCTGTAGTTTTCATACATTTTATATGGATTCGCCGCACACGGTTGACACCGGTGACCGCTACTTTTGTGCCTTTTCTTGCTTCCTGTGGCGGCGTTTGTAGCTGTCGCGTGTGGCCCGTGTGCGGCGACACTAAATGGCAGCATGACCACGCCGCTATTTAAATAAATCGTTACTTTTATTTGCTTGTAATCTCGCGGTGTAGCCGCCAAATCGCGTTCGATCGGGCGCATATAAGCCGAGCCTAAAGACCAATTTTTTGTTGGTAGCGGCCACAGACATAGATCAAAATAGATACCGCATGTGCCATGTGTATGTACTTCGCGTGCCATATCGCGTTCCCAAACGACGAGCAGTGCTCGTCTTTCGAAAGTCTGATTTTTAGTCTGCGCTCCACCGTTATCGTCAATCGGAATTTCAAAAATGCCTAAATGCCTAATTGTGCCGTATTGAGCTGTAGAAATTGGAATAGAAACGTTGGCCTAGATAATGGACACGTTTCTTATCATCGGTACGTCACAGTAGGTAGGAAAAAAGTGGCACGCTCGTTTTCATACAAATGGAGGGGCATGCAGTATCTATCTTGATCTATGTCAATGGAAGTCAAATGAATTGACCTACTATCAAAATCTATGACACACAAAATGTCGCATATACCCCAAAATAGTGGCCCCATAATCCTACCCTAGTTTTGCACGTGTCGTAATATCAATATACGTTACCGGGAAAAAGGGAATATCTTATAAATATTTCACAATCATGTCGATATGGCTCATGTGACTTATTAAATATTGCTCCCCGCGGCCCTGTCGAGGGCTATAGGTTATAATATGTTACTGTCGAGATATCATGGATATGCTAATATGATATTATATTATGTAAAAGTGCGTGTGTGTGCGTTTGTGTGCATATTTTACATCTATTTCAATTAAAAATTAAAAACGGTGGTTTTACTGGGTAACCGCAGGTGTGCGGTTCGCCTTCAGCCGTATAAAGGAAGGATGTCCCCGATCTAACAAACACAGGATTCCCTCCTCGACCGGCCGGTCTACCTCAAAAGGGACCGGACTTCCACCAAAGTTAGAAGTTAGGGAACGCTTCGGCAAACTGAAGCGTTCCCCTCGGCGCCGGGACTGGCTAAGCCGGGGAGGTTCCCATCCTCTCCCGGAGTCCCGTTAGACGAGACTTAGGAGGTTCGCATAGCGTCACCTCCGCACTCCCGTCCTACGCCGGCGGAGCGGCAGAGAGGTGGGATCGTCCTCTCTGTCCCGCTCCGCGGCCGCTTTCTACGACATAACAATTTCGCAGAAAGAGACCGCCGCCTGCCAGGCCTCATCGCTCTCGAGATCGTGGCGTTGCACGGGATATTGTTATCTTTGTTTAATATCATTTAATTAAGTATAATAATTTGTCACTCAATTTGTAATGATGTGTACGCCCATAATTGGTACATGGTGTTTGTGGAATTGTGGTTGGATACATCAGATCTTTATTTTGCTTAACTTTTTTATATTATGTGTAATGTGTATCAATGTATGGACTGTTGGTGTACCTTATTAACCCTAGAGTACTAATCATCGCCTGACAGGCCGCGTGCGATCAGTTTTTTTCAATTATTTCTAAAACACGTTCTTGAGTCAAATTGTGCTTTCGCGCCAACTCTGCATACACTTTGCTGCAGACCTGAGACCAAACAGGGTCCGGCCCAGACTCCCCGTTTTCAAAATATAAGCACCTCGATCGCCTGGGAGGCGATCATTAATTAGTATTAACCGTTAGTTTTGCGATTTTTACAGCTTGTAGCGTATTATAATCTACCAAATGCTTATTTTATTTTTATATAATTCTTAACGAACACCAAATTGTAGATATTTACTAAATGAGAATTCGGAGAGCGAAACTAAGGACCACCTCGAGTCGATCTGTATGGCTATGACCATAGCGCGGCAGATCCTTCTTCTGCTCCATTCTGGCTAAAGAAGACCTACAAAATAATCGGTATTTTTAAACCCTCGAATATTTCAGTAGTACATCAAACCACAAGTAATTCGTCAAGTTCACCAGTTCAGATCGATCGATTGATCTCCAAATAGTAAGAATTTAAAGGCTAATTCAAATTAGTGTGTAGATAAAAGTATCATGTTACCAACAGTTAAATAATGTATAAGACTATAAGGTATGTATATTGAATATTAATATTAATGCCAAAAAAGTAAAAATTTAAGAGTATCTTTTATTCTACAAGATTTGTAAAGACCTACTGTTACAAGAAAAATTAATGATAAGCTAAAGTTTTAAATCTAATTTTAAGACAAATGATATTCTTAAAGAAGGATTTGGGTTTTGGTTTTTAAGAGTGGGCTGCCAAATTATGCTGTGTTTTCTAATAAGTATTACGATCCCGGAAGACGATTGACTTAAAATATGAAATTGAGATTTATTTAATCATTGTATATTTATCTGATATTTGCCTAACGGAAAACACGATTCACTTATTTTGACTCGATAGTTATATTTTTCGAAATTATGAATCTTTCTGGGCTTTTCAACAAATACCTATCTGTTACACTTATAGAGTTACTATCATTAAATAACTTGCACTAGTACAATCACAATTTATAAAATAATGGCTAAAGGAAATATTAGTATTGTATTTAAAAAGTTAGGTAGTAATTTAACCATCTCTGCAACGAGAATTGGCTTCTTTTTAGGTTTCTCTACCCAAAGGGTAAAAACCCTATAACTATACATATCTCCGTTTCTGTGTCTATCATCAGTATTTATCACATTGGGCGCACTTTGTCGATACACAATAATATCACTAACTGCATTCAGTACGCGAGCAGAGCCGAGGGCAAACACTACACCCAAAAGCAATATTATTCCAATATAATTCAGAAGGGTTTTGTTTCCTAAGCCATCACGTTTTAGGTCACGTACACACTTTAATACCACATCAATATTATGTCGTCCTTTGTCAAACATTGATGAAAAAATGTCAGTAAACATCCTTAGTATGTTTAGGGATCGGTGAAAATAAGGTTTATGTACATTTTATTGATGTGACGGGAGAAAAGTTTATATTGTTTAAGTGAAATGCTCTTTTGAGGGCCGCAGATGGGCCGTAGAATAAATAATTTCAGTGCCTTGTAAGTAGTTTGTAAAGAATATTTTTCTTACTACTTTTATTAAGTTGCTTTGTTGAGTTGAGTTTCTTATTTTTCTAGTTTTACCAATAAAATGTGTCTCACAATGATTTAGCTTATCAGTTATCTGTCTATATATAAATTTGTCATTATCAGTTATAATATGTCCGATGACTTTTCCAACGTACCAAGCAAGGACAAAACATTACTTAGGATTTACATCGAATTTATAATTAATATCATAGACTCAATGCACTGCACTGTATAAATAAAGTTAATCAGGGTAAGTTCGGATACAGGGTTAGTCCGGATAATTCAAGTTAACGCTAAATTAAACTATAGACGGTACGGTACTACAGATTGCGGTTGCAGTGCAGTATGGCGTATACGCCCGTAGCGCCACGCAAAAAAACACTGATAAGCTGAATTATCCGGACTTACCCTGTGTCCGAACTTACCCTGATTAACTTATATTAAAGAGTTCCTCTTTAAAAAATGAACTAAAAAATTCATACATTCATAACATAAAACTTATTATTCGTTGAATTAAACGCTGGTCTCAAACTGTCATTTCAATTTATATTTTGTAGCTCTGTTATATGTATAATAAATAGCGATATTGTATCACGGTTGTATCAACAAACTTTCCGGTACACTTTTTCGGATTAATAAATCAACAGGGTGAGTATGCGTTTTCGTTTCGTCCAGTCATTTGATTGCAGTGAGTGGCAGCTTCGAGTTTTAACGATTATAATACATTTTTTGTAGAGAGGTTTCATTAGCTTCTTCTTATATAAATTTTACAAGATAACCCATCCTTAATTCATTTCACACATTCTCAAGAGTCCTTTTAAATTAATTTCATCAAAAATCCAGATATCTGCCGGATTTAGTGGTGGGACTTAGGCTGCAAAGACCAGTCAAAGAACACACAGAATTAAAAAAGCAGTGTTTACGCAACATACGCAGTGAGAACAAAGGTGAAATGCATAATTTTGCTACATATCTTAAGTTAGTTTGTATTTTCACCAAATAAATATATTCAACATACAAGTAGCGTCTTGCCTCTTTCATTTTCATGCGCAATATTTTATCGTGCTCCTGTTACCTGAAAAAATGAGATAGCTAGTCGTGCGTGAAAGAGACAAGTAGCGATAGATCATTGGCCAAATCATTACGTAATCGCTGACTGTGTTATCTCAAGACACATGAATTGTTTAGATTTTGATCGCACAGCTAGAACGAAACGACACGGCGCGACACTTTAGTTCCATATAGAACTTACGCTTTACAAACGTAAATATGACGTTTGTAAAACGGTTCAGTTCCGTTCAGTTCTATAAAAGTGAAGTGTCGCGCCGTCTCCTGTTGCTCTTATCTCGTGCGGTCTTACCTTTATTGTGATTATTGTGTTTGATTTTAGCCACACCTTTGATTTTCATTAAAAAAGTAACTCGTTATAAATATTAATATAAAACAATTTAAAACCACATTTAAAATAATGAAAAGAGCCAAAATCAATAGTTTCTTGTTATAATTCTCTAACACAATAAATTCTGAAACATATTGTGATTAATTAATTATAACAGCACATTATTACCATAATAAATATGCATATTTTGAATAATGAGTGGGCCAAAGCTTCAGTTGGGTAAAATTAAAAAGTACCCACGATTAACATGGTACGGGAGGTAGCAACGTTTGAAAAAAAAAAGGATTTCAGGTCGGCTGATTTTGTGATAATATGTCGTCATTCTTGCTCTTCTGGTTACAGTCTGGGTGGTCTGGCTGCCGGTAGTAGTTGCGTTCATTAGTGCGCTACCATTTTGTCCAGGTTATATTAATCCTGGATTTTAAAATCATTTTAGTATACATACTGTATACTTAAACTATTTTAAATGTTTTGAGTGATTTTAATTGATTTTAAAATAATTTTAGTGAGCAAGGAGTGCTTAACACAAACGTAATAATTACGACAGTAATAATAATAATTGTTTAAGCCTGGCCTTTAACATGACAAGAGCCAGAAGCGAGAGATTGCCATTTTTTTATCAGGCGCTCCTTATATTAATAGCATCACCTGGATAAATGAAATGCCCACTAATGAACGCAACCACTACCGGCAGCCAGACCCTAGCCAGAAGAGCAAGAATGACTTTTCTACAACGAAAATAACGAGAGTTACAGGCAACTTATAATTTTCGACTGCCTGACTGATCCTTATGTTGCACGACAATGTGAAGGCGATAAAGTTGCCGCGACAATACTGTGTGAATATAAAAAAAGCTTATGTCCTTTCTCAGACTACAAAGAATGTGTGTACCAAATTTCAATTAAATCAGTTAAGTGTTTGTGACCTAAAATGACACAGGCAGACAATCAGATTCTTTCATCTTTTCGGCCAGACATTCTCAATGTGTGCTCCGCTGAGCTCTGGGGCCTGGTAAAGACTAATTTGTAGGTGCTTCGCTAGTGATACATTAATTGTTTTTAGAAATGTCGTCAGACACCAGCGTCCAGGACGGAGACAATTCATTCAAAGATGAAACCTTTATTTCTTTCTGCGTCCGTCAGGAATGTCACTACTTCAAAGGGGTCGGAAAAAATAAGTTTACGAACCACTGACCTAGGGGAAGGGGAAAGCCGTGCATCAAGTATTATATAACAGAGGTAAAAAGGTAGCCGTAAGCACTTTGCCGTACTGCCCAAGTCGTGCAAGTTGACAGGCAGACCGCAAATTGAGCCAAGCGCCGGCGACCACATTGTTAGCCGAGACTACAGTGGCCGACGTACGTTATATTGTCTTTAAGCATTTACAATAACTTCCTAATGATTTTATCGGAGTTTAAGGGCGAAGCCAAACGAGCGTAATTTGTGAGTTGTGAGTCGCAGAATTTCGGTTCGGCAGAATTCTGCTGCATTCAGTTTCATACAAAAGTCCTGTTTGATTCACACGAGCGTAATTTTGTGAGTCATGATTTGTATGAAAAGATATTTACGCGGCAGAAATTCTGCGACTCACAACTCACAAATTACGCTCATTTGGCTTCACCCTTATGGCATAGATAGGAAGGAAAATCGTTGACAAGTAAAAAACTTGGTAACTGTTTAGTAGAAGAAACACTTTTATGATTATTGTTATTTCCTAAAAATACATTACTAGCGGTGGAGAAGTGTTGCCAATTAATTCTTTTAAATTTTAATAGCCTATGTCGGTCTTGTCGGGTATAGAATTTTATATTATAGTCCGCCACTCTACGACTCAATATTTTTTGGCGATTTCTAGAAATTTTCCGATTTTGAACACTACGTACATCTTGGCAAAATATATTAAAATTACCAAAGAGTTCACTTAAAATCAAATTTGGAACTAACTTAATATTTATATTTCACTGGATTATGTTTGTATAAAAAAATATTGAAAATTTCAATATAATACAAAGGACAAAATATTATGAAGATGATCGATGAATATACAGTTATGATTTTAGTTTTAGCTGTCACGGTCCCTTTTTAAGGTTCCGTAGTCAACAAGGAACCCTTATAGTTTCGGTCTATCCGTCCGTCTGTCCGTCGGTCCGTCTAGCGTCTGTCCGTCTGTCTGTCCGCGGTTTTGCTCAGAGACTATAGGACCTACAAAGCTTTAATTCGGCGTGAATGCAGATATTAATGATGCCGACAAAATGGTGTATAAATTCTTAAAAAAATATTTTTTATGGTACCTCCCCTACACATCAAGCTGGGATGATTTTTTTTTCGTATCCACCCGACCATGTGGGGTGTCGTTGGATAGGGTTTTTTTTTATATATTATGAGTATTCTTAGATCATTTTCCGACTTAGGAATCCATTCGTGAAATATGAAGTTTTAAAGTGGAAAAAATCGTTAGAGTCCATTGTCCCCCCCTTCTACCAGCTAAACCGTTGCTTCTGGAAATGTGAAAAGAATCACGGGAGTAGGAAATATGCTGAATTTAAAAGGAAAACTATCACGGCTAAGAAGACTACATAAGTTTTTGAGTAATAAGTCGATCAACTAAAAAAATGTATTCGGCGAAGTATAAAGGAACTTTTCGTTCAAATTCCTTTGAACGTAACTGAGATGATGTTGTTAGTAGTGTAAAATACGTTATAAATGTACATTCATTGACCATACAAAATTTTCAAAAACTAGCGATACTACGGAACCCTAGGTATATTGCGCGTGGCCCGACACGCACTTGGCCGGTTTTTCACCATCCTATAACACGACTAAGTAGCGTTTTAACAGTCTATAGTTCCAACACAAATAAAACACAATATTACTTTTTTCACTGTATTCCTTTATATAGTGAAAAAAGTGCAAGTAATATTGTGTTTTATTTGTGTTCAAAATGAATTTCCACGAAGAATTAATTACATATGTCTATAGTTCCATCACACATCTGCATCTTATAGTGAACATAATCATTTAGGTAAGGATAAATTGCGACAACCAACTAAGTTATAAATTATGGTGTGTTCCCGCTTACCTAAACCACACCATAAATACATACAGTAGACTATATTTCAGGTAACTTTAAGCACCCAAAAACTTACACCCGTACCATTTTTTTTTAATAGGCCGCTTCACACCACGTCAGTCTGGTCCCGTGGTAAGTACCTGAAGGACTTGTGTTACGGGTACCAGACAACGGAAATATATTTAATATTTTTATATGACTGACATAAATTAAAAAAAAATTAGATTGAGTTGAGTGTAGGGACTTAAGGAAGCGACTTAAAAGTAAGTGCCATGTCAATCGCGCCTATGACCTGTGCCTGTGTTGGGTATATTTGAAAGCCTACTGTTAACCTATGTTACCCTACTATATTACATTTACATTGTGCTTACAGCAGGCCCCTTTAATATGTCATTTGTAATTTATACCACATTAAAACAGGTCACAGGGCTTAACTTTAGGGGTCCGCTTAACTTCGAATTTATGTCGGATCTTCAAAATGATTAATGGGACAAGACTGTTCTTTTAAAAGAGCCAACTTTTGTAAATTATCTTGCAATTATATTTTTTTGTATATTCAAGGTTAAGGTTAGGGATTTTCCAACTGGCACGGTACCGCGCGTCGTGATTATACTAAAAACTAAAAGCACACATCACTTATTACGTATAAAAACTACGTGGTAGTCATAACTGAGCATTTTGCTTGTTCTAATTTATTTATTTATTACGGTACAGTTACAGACCACAGAATAACAACACACCTTTCTTTTCTGTTGGGGAAATGCATTTACGCATCCCCGGAGGTCTGGGGAGGGCCACCGGGGTATGTGGGACTCCCCGGGGGCGGTGAAAAAGCCGCGCCCGGGCATACACACTAAAACCCCAAGGGTGTTCCTGCTCTTCCGCTTTAGGCAGAGCCACGGGATACGCGGAATACACAACCGCGACCCTGCCAGCGAATGCCTTTAAGGCTTCAGTGCATAGCTGTTAGGCCCACACTGACACTACGACACGATGCGCGGAACGCGGCCAACTCGGGGTCTCGGTGATAGAATCACAACATACCTATAGTAACATAACATTAACAACACACAGCATTTAGACTGCGGTCAACAAAAAAAGGACCAACTACAACTACACCAGCATTGAAAGTAACAATATTTAACATAATAATATGGGTTTACTTAGTGTAAGACAAGGAAACACAAAAACAAACAGAATTAAAAACTATAACTAGACATAAACTCACCATAAAAATAATGAACTATCAAAAGACTATCCTAAAGAAAGTAATACTATTCTAATTTATATTACATTGACGATAATATTTAGAAGCATAGCAAAAACTCTGTTAAAGGCCATCAATACTATTGCCATACATTACATCTTAAGATCCTTGGCTAGATCACATTTAAATGCTATCAGACTACAATTAAAAATATATTTATCATGGCAAGATTTATTATACATATTACATATTCTATGCAAAGGATTATTTTTGGACACATTATTATATATCAGTGGTACACTAAATAGCTGCTGAATACGTACGGATCGAGTAGGGACCTTAAATGACAACTGCTCTAAAAGAACGGTGTCCATAAGACCATTAACAATTTTGAACAGAATACCAAGATCAGCAATCTGTCTTCGTTTCTCAAGGCTTAGGAGACCAAATTTATTGATCCTATCAAGATAATCCGGCAATTTCCTTCGCATACCACATCTACTACTTAGTACCCTGACAAATCTTCTCTTTGTGAAACAGATATACACAATCTGTGAAAATTTCAGAAGTCTAGCTAGCTAGTTCTTGGGATACAGCCTGGCGACAGACAGACAGACAGACAGACGGACAGACGGACAGACGGACTGACGGACTGACGAACAGACGGACAGACAACGAAGTTTTTGTAATAGGGTCCCGTTTTTAGCCTTTGGGTTCGGAACCCTAAAAATGAGTACAATACCAATGTTGAATTAAAAGATTTATTACCTAGTAATTATTAAAACGTAGTGATTATATTCTCTTTGGTAATTATCAAGAATTTAAGGGGGCCAAGTCCCCTTTGTGTGTCCAGACGTGAGAATAATAATATGGATGCATACCAAAAATGCGTACCATTCGCTATCAATTTCTTATTTCACGTTTTTAACGCTTTAGCGACTTATGTCTGAAAATACATACATTTGTTTCATTTCGATCAGTTATAATAATTATACAACAGTAGAAAGTACAATGTAAATGTTACTTTAATTTTATTTTAATTACTATGACTGATGTTGCGTGTTGGGTCAAAAGTTTTGATTATTAGGCTACATTTTACCCGATTACGGTGAAACCAAAAGGAAGGGTGATGATTTTAGCTGGGCATGTAGCTAGTGGCGGCTATACTACTAGTGCAATTTTAACAAATTAGGAGTTAAGGAGTTACTTTATTACTGTAGTAGACAACTAATAGCCCAACCCGTATATGGGCTTCGTAAGGCGTCTGGGTCGGTGTAAGCGTACAGGTACCGAACCGAGGGAAGCGGATCCGCCGCAACGGGAACGACGCTTGGGGGTGGTAACCCTGCTACTACAGGGGCGCCACTCTCGCCGGGAACTGGATGAGCAAAGGGGCTACTGCTCGTGGTTCCCGGTGTATCCGGCGGCTTATACGGTATTGCCCACAGCTTAATTTGATCCACGTGCCGTTTTAGTGGCCCTAGACCCGTACCCACCACGTAGTGCCGAGAACCTACTCCTTCCTCTATGGGTGTTAGGGAGAGCCCTAGCACCCATTTTTCGCCCTGCGCGTAATTGCGCACCACAACGTCCTCTCCAACCCGAAAAGCTCGCGCTCGACCCCCGGCGGACTCTTTTTGCTTTTCCTGAGCTGCCTGCACCCTATCCTTAATCAGTTTTTTTTTCTTCTGGCAACACTGAATTAAAGGTTCACCTCCCGACTAATAATTTAAGTTTTTTAAATTTTAAGCTGTAATTACTATTGTAAATGTGTTAAAAACTCAATTTATAACTCTAGAAATTGTTATAACTTTATACTCACGGCAGTGTTTGTGCATATTAGTGTTTTATTACAAATAAAAGTTCAAGCCCGGTACCAGCTGTCAACGACTGGACGAGTTCAAATTGGAGCTGTGTTTTCTTATGAATTGCTAATCCCGGGAAGTATCGTATTTGATTATTAGTCATCTTTTACTAAATAATAATCACAACTCCACTGCACACCGCTCACTTTGGTGAGCTACGTCCCATATCACACTTGGCAAAGTTAATTTCTCTCTTGGCTTGACAAGTCTTGGAAGCGGAGTTGCAGATAAAAACAATAAAGCCCACACATACATAACACTAATATACTGTGCACGCACTACACAAGCACAGAGGCATCCTCAAAAACCTAAATTTAATGCATTTAGGTATTGTTCAGTTATATACAGGTTATAGTAACTAGCAACTAACACTATAATTTGTCTATACCTACTGTCATTTTCTTTTATATCTAACCTTTACCAATCTATATTTGAATAATCTCAGTTTCATTCTTTAATCTCTTTCTTTGTCACTTTGCTAAATTTTTCCCACTACAACTTGTAATTTCACATTATATTAATAATATCATATTGAGGCTGGCTTTTGCTTAATTGTTCTAAAGTAAAAGGTGACTTACACCAGATAAATTTAGCTAATAAAGCCATTAAACTATTACAATTGTTTTTCAGTGCCTGGGAATAAACATAATCTAGCAAAATGATGACCCGTTCAACCGTGGCCCGTCGTACCGAGGAACAACTTCGTGTGGCCCTCGAGGAGTTAAAGGACTATAAAGATCAATGCCAAACACTGCTGAGGGAAAGAGATGACAATGAAAAAGAGATGTTATCTATCTTGCAGAAAAATATGGAATCAAAATCACAACTTAATAAGTTATGTTTAGACTATGAAAACATTCACCAACAAAAAGTGGAACTTCAAAACATTGTTGACTCTTTTGATCAGTGCAGGGACGAATATGAAGAAACGCTCAAGAACTCTGCTAATCTTAAGAAAAAATTGGACAGTGCTGAGGAATATATACTCCAACTGGAAGACCAATTAGACATTCAGCGATCAAATCAAACACAGATTTTATTCAACCAATTAATAAAGGACAATAAGTGTTCTGTTTCTAACACATCTTGTAATAATACTAGCACCATCGATTTAACTGCAGATGATACAGTACCAGTATGCATTATGGACAGTAAGAGAAAACTGAAGAAATATATAAAAATTAAAATATTTATAAAGAAAGCTCAGCAATTGTCAATTAAAAATAAAAAAATAGTTACAAAATTGTCTAAAACAACAAAGAATAAAATGTTTTTGAGTGATAAATTGCTGAAATGTTCTAGTGAATTAGAAGATATAAAATATAATTATGAGGCCGATGTATGCAGCCTTCAGGCTGAAATCTCATGTTTATTGTTTTCATTAGAAAATATTACAAAGAAATATGAATTATCTAAAAAGGAAATACAGGGACATATTTCTGCCATGGATGATTTGCTTGAAATGTTACATTATAATGAGGAAC
Organism: Cyaniris semiargus; assembly: GCA_905187585.1. Classification (NCBI taxonomy): domain Eukaryota; kingdom Metazoa; phylum Arthropoda; class Insecta; order Lepidoptera; family Lycaenidae; genus Cyaniris; species Cyaniris semiargus. The sequence goes on along the minus strand of LR994554.1, from coordinate 3,727,222 downwards.
GAGTAAACTCGTTGTTAAAAGTTAATACTATTTCAGAAATTCAAGAAAATCATTTAACTGGAGGAATATCACCTGATATGAAAAGCCAGAAGGTAAATACTGAAAGCCAGACTAATATCTGCCTATTTAGTGATGAAATAGGAAGAGACTTGGGTACGTATCTTTATAGAATGTGTGGACAATTGGTCACTAACTTTTGTATGCCCGGAGCTACTTACTGTGAGATAATAGACAGGGCATCAACTATGACTTATTGTCCTAACACCACTATAATAATTCTAGTCGGGAGAAGGGGTAAAGTAAATAAGAAACAGATGACTGATCTTTTAGAATGTTTATATAATATTATAAATGTAACAAACATTATATTCTTTACTTTACCCTATATAAAAATGTTGCCAAAAAGCTGTGCTTATGAAAATCAAATTAGATTTAGGTTGAATAGCATATTGTATAGTGCTGTCAACAACAATTGTATAGTTCTAAGCGACACACAACCAAAATGTCAGGTTGTCGATATAAATAATTTAGCCTGCATAGAGTTAAGTCAACTAATTATTGTAAGCGTATACAGGCCACCATCAGGGTTATACGACTCCTTTGAACAAAGCATGGAACAAATATTATCAAAGATATGTGCATCTAACAAAAAAGTTATCGTTTGTGGTGACTTTAATATTAATTTATTTGACTTAAACTCTACTACTGTTAGATTCACATGTCTATTTAAATCATATAAGCTTAATTACTTATTTTATGAGCCAACAATAATCTGTGACACAACGGCAACTTGTATTGATAATATTTTTACAAATTTTACTCCATGTAAAAAAGAAATAATAAATAAGCTTAGCTTTGATCACTGTGGGCAACTAGCCTCATTTAATATACATTGCGATAGTTACCTAGAGGAAAAGCGTGTGTTTGTTCCTGTGAATACAAAACGTATTGAGAAGTTTAGAAATAACTTAAGTTCAATTATTCAATTATTATTGGATGAGTCAAATAGTTCAGATGAAGCATTTAACAAATTGTTTAAGATGATAAGAACTCAATTTAATACTGTATTATCTAAAAAGGAAATACAGGGACATATTTCTGCCATGGATGATTTGCTTGAAATGTTACATTATAATGAGGAACGAGTAAACTCGTTGTTAAAAGTTAATACTATTTCAGAAATTCAAGAAAATCATTTAACTGGAGGAATATCACCTGATATGAAAAGCCAGAAGGTAAATACTGAAAGCCAGACTAATATCTGCCTATTTAGTGATGAAATAGGAAGAGACTTGGGTACGTATCTTTATAGAATGTGTGGACAATTGGTCACTAACTTTTGTATGCCCGGAGCTACTTACTGTGAGATAATAGACAGGGCATCAACTATGACTTATTGTCCTAACACCACTATAATAATTCTAGTCGGGAGAAGGGGTAAAGTAAATAAGAAACAGATGACTGATCTTTTAGAATGTTTATATAATATTATAAATGTAACAAACATTATATTCTTTACTTTACCCTATATAAAAATGTTGCCAAAAAGCTGTGCTTATGAAAATCAAATTAGATTTAGGTTGAATAGCATATTGTATAGTGCTGTCAACAACAATTGTATAGTTCTAAGCTACACACAACCAAAATGTCAGGTTGTCGATATAAATAATTTAGCCTGCATAGAGTTAAGTCAACTAATTATTGTAAGCGTATACAGGCCACCATCAGGGTTATACGACTCCTTTGAACAAAGCATGGAACAAATATTATCAAAGATATGTGCATCTAACAAAAAAGTTATCGTTTGTGGTGACTTTAATATTAATTTATTTGACTTAAACTCTACTACTGTTAGATTCACATGTCTATTTAAATCATATAAGCTTAATTACTTATTTTATGAGCCAACAAGAATCTGTGACACGACGGCAACTTGTATTGATAATATTTTTACAAATTTTACTCCATGTAAAAAAGAAATAATAAATAAGCTTAGCTTTGATCACTGTGGGCAACTAGCCTCATTTAATATACATTGCGATAGTTACCTAGAGGAAAAGCGTGTGTTTGTTCCTGTGAATACAAAACGTATTGAGAAGTTTAGAAATAACTTAAGTTCAATTATTCAATTATTATTGGATGAGTCAAATAGTTCAGATGAAGCATTTAACAAATTGTTTAAGATGATAAGAACTCAATTTAATACTGTATTTACTCCTAGAACGGTTAGAAACAGCCATAAAAATAATAATTTTACAGTATGGGCAACTACAGGAATTAAAATAAGCAGGCAAAGATTATATGAATTGTATGATGAAAAATGCATGAATACTAGTGATAAATTCAAAACATATGTAAAAAATTATTCAAAGGTTTTTAAAAAAGTTTGCAAACCGCTAAGGCTATTCACATTAAAAATTCGAAAAATAAAATTAAAACTACTTGGAAAGTAATAGCTGGTGAGACTGGAAATATCACCTGTCGTAGCACTGATTTTGAAATTTATTTTGAAAATAAAAAGATTACCAATGATTTTTTTTGAAATTTCTGACGAAGACACAGCAAGACTAGTTTATTTCAGTTATTTTCATAGTAGAATGTCGTATGGCATCCTCTTATGGGGAAACGCTGCCGACATTAATACGATTTTTGTGCTGCAGAAGCGAGCTATACGTTCAATTTATAAAATGTCAGCTTTTGAATCTCTGAGAGAAAATTTTAAAGAAATTGGTATTCTAACTGTTGCTTCTCAATACATTTTGGATAATGTATTATATGTTAGAAAGAATCTTAGTAAATTTACAACCAAAAGTGACAGTCACGGAAGAAACACTAGAAATACCGGTGATCAGACTTAGTAAAGTTAGTAAATCTTATAAAGGTCAATGTATACGCCTTTACAATAAAATCCCAAAAAACGTTCAAAATCTCTCCATTAATAAATTTAAAAAAGTAGTCAAAGAGCGTTTGTGTGCCAAAGCCTATTATAAGATCAATGATTTCATAAACGATGGCACATCTTGGGAGTAGGATGGCTGCTTGCAAGGCTGCTTCTACATTATTTTATGACTTACAATAATTATGTATGTATGTTGACATTGTATAATTCTAAGTTACAGCATTGTAAACTTTATTTTAAAAGATTATTTTTTTTCTCACTTTTTTTGGTAAATAAAGTGGGACCCGTGCGAGTTTCTTACGCCGGTTCTTCAAGCCGGGTTAGTTCCCGAACCGGTGGTAGGTATCATGTAGACTTTCAGAAAATATTTGCAAAAATTTATTCAGAATAAAAAAAATTGAGTTTGAGTTTGAGTTTGAGTTTTGAGTCTAAGCGCGTGCGTAAAGACCTACGTTGCAACATCACGGCTGGCGACACACCCGTCGTGCTATGCTCTACGTTTCTATACGCTAGTAAATACGCCTGTAAAGCCGCATCTAAGTCGCAGCCATCCCGGATTGACATTCTTCAATGCTCGCTCACAAATCCCGACTGCCCCCTCGGCGGCACCATTAGAGGCCGGGTGATAAATCGCCGAAAACGAAATTTTGATACCTTTATTTGTCAAGAAATCGATATACTCCCGACTGGAAAAAGATGGCCCGTTATCGGACACCACTTGTTTAGGCAACCCGGACGGCGCAAACATTTCCCGCAGTACTTTAATCACCGCACTAGCGGTCGTCCTTGGCATGTGAAACACCAGGCTCCGGTTCGTGCGGCCACGGCTGTATCACCGCTTTGGGTGGTGCCGAGCTCTCCACTACGCACATCGCCCATTCCCTACACACTCTTTCATTATCTGCATCTATCCCTGGCCACCAAATGAAGCTTCGCGCTATATTTTTCATTTTTACTATCCCCATATGACCTACATGTAGCTCGCTCAACATATAGGACCGTAAATTAGCCGGTATCACTAACCTATAACCCCATACTATACACCCCCTATCTATGTATAATTCGTTACGTCGCGCGAAGTAGGGCTGTAATTCCGAATCTGGGCACGAATCGGGCCAGCCTGAATGTAAATACGACATCACCCTTCTTAGGTTACTATCTAAGCCGACCTGCTCTTGCACCTCCTTCCTACTGATTGGTAAAAAGGATTGCACGAAAGAAAGGTATGTGTTCTCTTGTTTCACACTAACCTGCTGGTTTACTGTCAACCTAGAAAAGGCATCCGCAGTGTTATTATTACTACTAACATATTCGATTTTATAATCGTAGTCACCTAGTAAGTATAACGGCCCATCTTTGCATCCTACTAGCCGCCATGACCGAATTACCTACCTGTCTTATCCCCAAATATAGTAACTAGGGGCTTATGATCCGTCCTCAAAAGGAATTTACGCCCATATAAATACTGATGAAATTTCCGTACACCAAATATAATAGACAACGCCTCCCGCTCAATCTGGGAGTAATTTTTTTCTGCCGAGTTCAGTGTTCGGGAAGCATAAGCGATCGGTCTCTCACCTTGAGACGTCATATGCGAGATGACTGCTCCTATAACGATACTACTGGCATCTGTCGTTAAAATCAGTCGTTTATACGTGGGAGAGCCATGCTTGGCACGAATGGGCCGGCTCGACCGGAGAAATACCACGTTCTCACAGAAAACCGGCGTGAAACAGCGCTTGCGCTGTTTCGCCGAGTGAGTGAGTTTACCGGAGGCCCAATCCCCTACCCTATTCCCTTCCCTTATTCAGTAGGTCTGAGAATCGGCTACTATCAAGGGCGTACCCAGGATTTCAGCTAGGGGGGGCTAGCTTATACCAGTTTCGAGAAGATGGTAGGTCTGGTTTTTTTTAATATGACTGAAAAGATATTTTGTTGTTGACAGTATGTTTGACAATTTAAATTTCATAGATATGACGGGATGTCGTCGGGCCCGCTAGTCTTATCTTATATATAAAATTCTCGTGTCACAATGTTAGTTACCGTACTCCTCCGAAACGGCTTTACTGGTTTTTACCAAATTTTATATGCATATTCAGTAGGTCTGAGAATCGGCTACTGGCTACTTTTTATAATATTGATAAGTGTATTTGTTGAATAAATAATAGTAAATTATTACAACTCGAGACTGACGGCGACCATTGTTTGTGCGACGGGATAGCGATGGACGTTGCCATACTTATATTTTAGTCACTTCAAAAAATAATAATATGAGCGAAATACTTTATATTATGGCAGAACAAGGTTTGCCGGGACAGCTAGTATTATTATAAATGCGAAAGTGTGTATGTCTGCTACCTCTTCACGCTCAAACTGTTGAACCGATTTCGCTGAAATTTGGTATGGAGATACTTTGAGTCCCGGGAAAGGACATAGGATACTTTTTATCCCGGAAAAATACGGTTCCCGCGATATAAACGAACTTTGGCGCAACGGAGTTGCGGGCGTCAACTTGTAGACTTTTTTTGTTGTTGTAACAACAGAATGTAATAATTTATACTACGTAATACTTAATAATAACTAATAAGTTAGAACAGAAAGGCAAACATAACCAGATTGTCTGACTAGACACGGACTAAAATCTTTGCGTGTAGCAAATGCATAACGAATTTTTAAATGCAGAAATAAAATTCAAACATCTTGGAATATACCCGTTTAATAGCTTCCAAGTCCAAGAAATCTGCCGGATTAAATCTCTGCCCCGCCTTAATTGTTGAGTAGCCACAATGAGTGGCGTAGCTACTAAGCTAAGCAAGGTGGGGCAGTGCCCCGGGCCGGGCGCCCCAATACCAGATAATTTGTAAGATGTAGATTATTAAGATATCTTTCATAGGCTAGTAGTGCTCAGATAATTTATACTAAGTTATTTCTATGTTGGAATATAGATTTTTTTTTAAATAGATATCATTATCTATGTTACAATAGACAATATTTTTAAGTTTAAAGGTAAAAGTTTATAATATCTTAAGTTAATTGGCCCGGGAAACCAAATTTCTAAACACGCCGAACACATGGCCACAAAATTCACGTAAGATGCGATTTGTTTTCCCGTTGGTTGGGTTAGGTTACTTTGTTTTTGCCCCAAGGTCCTCGGTTACCTGGCTACGCCACTGGCCATAATAGCTGGTCTAGAATTTAATTTTACGGATTCGGTTGTATTTGCCAGTAATGAATAGGTTTTTCGGTTATTACGGTTGCAATTCACTGCTATTTTCGGTTGTATCGGTATAATGAGTAGGTTTTCGTTCAATAAGCAAATTAGTTTAACCGTAACCTGAAATTGTTATGTGATTCATTTTTATTGCTATTGTTTTTTTTTTATGAAATAAGGGGGCAAACGAGCAAACGGGTCACCTGATGGAAAGCAACTTCCGTCGCCCATGGACACTCGCAGCATCAGAAGAGCTGCAGGTGCGTTGCCGGCCTTTTAAGAGGGAATAGGGGAGGGTAGGGATGGGAAGAGAAGGGAATAGTGGAGGGAAAGGAAGGGAATAGGGTAGGGGAATAGGGGGTTTCTTGGTTTCCTGGCATTTAAAAAGTTTCAATTATCTTTTAATTTTTAAATGTTTAATACAGTTGCTTAAAAATATTAATGTATGTACCTACTTAAATACTATAGGTATTGTAGTAATCAGATACTAAATTGGACTAAGTTCAATTTAGTATCTAAATAATGGAGTAAAAAGTGTTCTTGGTAATTGCTCTTAACCTTTAAAAGCAGTTCTTTTGCAACGGATCGAAACGATTCATCACAAATTCGGGGCCGCCCTCGGGTAATTTATTTTGAAGTCGATTAAGTCACTTCTTAACTTCATTAAGTCAGTGACCACAAGTTTGAAACTGTTTAAAACTAAAATTTCTTTCTTTTTATCTGGAACGTAAGTTCCTCATTGGCTTTCAATGAATGCTCCGGGACAAATATCTTAAGATTTAAAAGATATTAACAGGCGTTGAAAGTTTCACTTCATACTAACATTTTTCTTTAGCGAAAAGCGACGGGAATTAACAGGTGTTGCTGCTTTAAAGATGTTACTTTTACTTGGGTAAAATACAATTTAAAATTGCTGTAATAAATTTATCCAAATGTAATCTAGGTGTGGTTTTAGAGTTTAATTCAATAATTCAAATTTAACAAATCTTAAACTCTATAATCTGTATTTAAATAAAAAATGAATTTTAAATTTAATTACTGTCGTTAGTTTTAGCGAGAACGGTTGAACCGATTTGGCTAATTTTAGTCTTGAACTATTCATGGAAGTCCATGGAAGGTTTATATTAATTAGGAGGATAATGATGTGAAGTTCACCAGGTCATCTAGTTTTTTTAAATAAAATTAACCAAGAAGTAAGTAAGGTGGTAAGCAAATACCACCGCCCATAGACACTCGCTACACCGAGGAGTTGCATCCTTTAGTTTTGTTGAGTTGCTTAGTTACTTCACTCACTTAACAAAATGCATCTTAAGCATTGTTTCATGCCAGTTTTTGGTAATATTGGTGTTAAGAATAAGCTTTTATTATATTGATAGAGATAATAATAAGAAAAAAAATTTCTTATCATAATATGTAGCATAAGTTTTTTATTGCATATTGTAATTTTCTTTTTCTATTTATATTGTGTGGTGACAAAATAAAAGTATTCCTATTCTTATTGATATGACCGGCCTATTCGCACGTTTAAAAAGAAGATAATAATGATGATAATGACGCAATAATGAAGACAGGGACAAAATGACCCACTATTTTTCGTCTTCGTGTTGAGGACCGAAATAATTTACCGACGCCATTTCCTAGGCTTATCTACGATCGTACGAAAAAACTTAAATTAAATGAGCTATCGCGATGAAATGCAATCGTGAACGTTTTTACTTAGCCTTTTGCGGGCAGAGGCACTTACATTATTTTCTTGATTTTCTACTTTATTGGTAGCCTGTGATTTAAGAAAGTCCCTAACTTCAAAAAGAGTTTAAAGTTTATACCTAAATCTATATGTGATGTGAGAAAGTCCTAACCTTAAAAAAACTTCGAGAATTTGACGAAATGCAAACATATTCTAAAGAACTTGTTTAACTTATATATCATTATAGGAAAACTTTAAAACCCGACCAATTTTATGAATTAGGACATTAAGAGTTTACGCGGGACTGTAGACATTAACTAAAAAACCTTTAAATAAGTACTTACAAGAACCAACTTACAAAAAGAACTGAAATCCCACCAAAACCATTTCTTGTAAAATATTGCCGAGACGACCACATACGGTTTACCCTGTGAAAAAGATATGAGATCTCATGTATAGCCAAGCTTCTGAATCTACACGGCTTAACTCTACTGACCCTAAATTAAACAAATTCTATATACCAGTAAATATGTATGGCTTCGCCGTTTCGCTACCGTCACGGAGGTGATGCGAATATTTAGTTTCTGATCTGACGTTAGTAACCGTTGTGGTGGTGTAAAGTGGCCGTGTAGATTCAGAAGCTTGGCTATACATGAGATCTCATATCTTTTTCACAGGGTAAACCTTATGTGGTCGTCTCGGCAATATTTTACAATAAATGGTTTTGGGGGAATTTCAGTTCTTTTTGTAAGTTGGTTCTTGTAAGTACATATTTAAAGGTTTTTTAGTTACTGTCTACAGTCCCTCGTAAACTCTTAAATGTCCTAATTCATAAAATTGGTGGAAGTCTCATATAAACCTCCACCCCCCATTTTAGGGGATGGGGAGCGAAAGTTATAATTTTATGAATTTATTTATTTTTATACTATTTTGCAAAAGTTCCTGGATGTGACATTTTTCCAAACTTGTATTGATTATTTGGATGTCTTATTTCTTTTTCTTTCTTGCTTTCTTAAAATATATTTTAAATATATCTTAGTCAATATGCACTTTAACTCACTTTAGTACATGAAAAAGTCTACATTAAGACCAAACTCGTTTCAATAGGGTATCCACTAGGTATTTCGTGTAGGACAAAAGGTTTTTCGAATACGTTTGTGTCAAAGTAAAGTCGAACAAAGCGGTGCTCAATGGCACAATGGCACTTCGCTGACATTTGAAGAAACGATTTTACCATGACTCAGTGTAGTGATAGTTAAAAGATTTCGGTGATCTGCACTATTAAGAATATACTTACAGTATATCTTTTGACTGGACTATTGTACGCGTAAGCACGGAATACATAATTAGTATCTTACGGTACAGAAGTCTCACTCCCGAGTTTAGGTATGATAAACGCAAGCGTCCGGTCACCGGACTAGTCTCGATAGGCTGGCACTCGCTCGACTTGTCGCACACGCAACGCACGCATCCGCGATACAAAAGTAAGTACCCGGCCCCGCGCCGCCGCGCCGCTCGCTTGACAGCCCTGACAGATTGAAGCGAGACGGCAGACAGTTAGAGCCATCGCAAACAGTGCGACTTGTCGTTGCGTCTAGTCGTTGCGTCTAGTCGCCGAGCTGTCGCTTGCATCGACGACTAGTCGTTGCGTCTAGACGCCGAGCTGTCGCTTGCATCGACGACTAGTCGTTGCGACAGACGCCGTGCAGGAAGCCATCATTAGTAGTAGAGTATTCGAGAGAGACGGCCGTGTTGTTCATCTTGTGAGTGAACATGGATAAGGTTCTAGTTGCACTTGCCTTGGTGCTTTTAGGCATAATTCCTCCCAAGCCTGTTTTTTCTTCCCTCGGTCACTATACTCATTCGAACGTAAGTCCCAAACAGCAGGACGCGCTTCGACGTCCGAAATGAACACATCAACATCGAACGTATCCATTTTGAGATTATCAACAGACGTGCACCTTGGATAGCGCTCACAGCGAGACTGACGCGCGACTGTCGTCGTGTGTGCGCGTGTACGCGATTCCAGACGCAGCAACTTGACGCGAGCGCGCGCGGCACCCCTAGCTTGTCGTTGCGACTCTGCGACTCTGACGTCAAGTGTGTGGAGCTTCGAACAAAATATATGAAAATTGTCGCCCATAGCCTGTCGTTGCATCTAGTCGTCGAGCTGTCGCAGACGCCTGTCGCATCGTGTGCGCCTACACTTATTGTACTATGAACGCTAAACGCAATGCAAAAGGCTGAAATTAGGTTGTATTACAGAATAGTAGATAAATATCTGGGCAATTTTGCGCCGTTTGTATGGAAGTGAGACAGGCCTGGCGTAAGTGCATGAATTTGATTTCAGAACAGGGCTCAGTTATGCTACTGTAAAATATTACTTTTGTAGTGATATTTAAAAAAGTAATGCCAGAAAGCTAACAAATTGATAATGATGACTGTACCTAAGTTATACGCTCTAGTCTAAGACTTCTTTAGGTATGTTTAAAAGTTTTTAAGGTTACGTCTAATATCCATACTAATATTATAAATTTAAAAATGAGTCTGTCTGTCTGTTTACCTTTTCACGCCCAAACCGCTGAACCGATTTTGCTGTTTGTAATAGAGATACTTTAAGTCGGGAAGAGGTAAAGGATACTTTTTAGTTTGGAAAATTGTATGGTTTCTGCGACAAACGAATTTTGGCGACACGGAGTTGCGCGTCCAATACGTAGTATTATTAATATTTACATTTTGTATTTTTAGGGTTCCGTACCCAAAGGGTAAAAACTGGACCCTATTACTAAGACTTCGTTGTCTGTCCGACTGTCCGTCTGTCCGTCTGTCTGTCTGCCTGTCTGTCTGTCTCCAGGCTTTATCTCAAGAACCGCTAAAGCTAGACTTCTGAAATTTTCACAGATTGTGTATTTCTGTTGCCGCTAAAACATTAACAAACACTAAAAACAAAATTAAATTAATATTTAAGGGGGCTCCCATACAACAAACGTAATTTTTTTTGGCCTTTTTTGCTCGTTATCAATAATGGCAAAAGGTAGGCACTTGAAATTTTCATAAAGTCCTTAATTATATTTGCACTTTAATAATTTATCATAATATTAAAATAAAATAACATTTTAAGGAGGGCTCTCATACAAAAAACACAATTTTTGGCCTATTTTTGCTTGCGCGAGTCCAACTCGCACTTGGCCGATTTTTTTTACAGTATTCTGCCACATATTTTTATATTCTCACATTGGAAAATATTTATATTTTTGCAGATAGGTCAGTGATTGTGGAACAAAAGGGGTGCGGCCATTTTGACGTAATGATATATCGAGTGACCAAAACCCAACAAAACCAGCGAAACCCATATCCATTTATTATTACTATATCTCGCAAACGATAGATTATTTAGAACGATAGACGATATATTTTGAGTTCTGTGGGTATCCTTATTTCGAGGTCGTAAAAATATATATACAAATAAGGCTATATAATGTATCGTCCTTGCTTTATGTATTGAAAAAAGTCGCCTCAAATAATAAAGATAAAATTGATAGTTTATTCAATGTGTAATTTTTATTATGAAAAAACTAGGCCTTTGCATCCGTTGTGGATGATTTATACAGTATTTTCAGAGCGAAGTAACCACTCCTCAAATACTGTAGTGCCTGGGACAAGATTTTTAAATGACCGTATGGTTGCCCAAGCACATACGACATTCTCGCAACATAATCGGCCTAGTCCAGAGGAAAGAACTAGTCAATACGACTGGGACCAACCATGTGCGGGTTTCCTCACGATGTTTTCCTTCACCGTATGAGTGTCCGTATTATGTACTTGAGATCAGAAAATGTCATTATGACGATGGGGATAAATATTTATTTTTCAAATACATATATTTTCTACCTATGTTATGATGCACCATGAGGCATATTAAACTAATATTAGCAAGCTTATAAAACCAATCGCTTCACTAGAAAACCTCACCCAAAATACCGTATAACATTTCACATATTCTTAACTTAGAAACAAAGAAACGAAAGCTCTGAAACATGAAATAAAAAGACAGTAACAATATTGAAACGGATACCCAAACGTTTGCCTGTGTCAATAATATCCCGTGTTATTTGAATATGAACGGTTTTGTGTTTGTACTGCGACAATCCCTTATTACAAGCTAAGCTAAATATAGGATTGTGTATATTGGGTTTTTTGTCTCAGAATACAAATTTGGACTCGACTAAATATAGGTTTAAGAAAATCGAACACATACGACGTTCTATTGTAAGAGATTGTATTAATCCCAAAGGATCTATGTTGGATCTATTTTATTTTTAAACCGATTAGAGCAACACCATATGGAATGATTTTGATAGTCTCTGTATGTGTCCTCGTAGCGGCTAAACTTCGACTCTTTTTAGACGAATTCGACTCTAACAAATGCAATAGATTAGTTATGATCCCAGCTAGAGTATACTTAGTACATTCTATTACATTCTACTTCCACTTCTTAGTTTGGGAACCCCTGCTAAAGATAATATTATTAACTAGATGACCCGGAGAATTTCCGCCTAATTATATTAACCTTCACTGGACTCTAATATTTCAAGACTCTTAATTCAAGTCACTCGAGAATGGCTGAACCGATTTGGCTAATTTTACCAAATCGGTCCAACCACTCTCGAGTTTAAGCGAGACAGTATCTCGTTCCGTTTATTCCGACGAAGCAAACGAGCCATATTCAAATATAGCTTATACTGTCTTTTGCCCGCGGCTTCGCTCGCATGAAATTCGAAAATCACGTAAGCTTCCTTTGGGATCATGATGTTTTCCTAAGACCAAAAGTAGCATCCATCCATCTTTTCAGCTAAGTCTATGCCAAAAATCAAGTCAATTGGTTGCTTCGTTTGGGCGTGAAGGAAGGACAAACAAACAAATAAACAAACAAACAAACACACTTTCTCATTTATAATATTAGTATGGAAGTATGGATAGTAGGAAATAGGATTTACAACGCTAAATGCTATTAATAAGTTACAACTTACACGTTATTCGGTACATAGAGCTTCTCTATATACAACGTTATTGGTAGTACTGTCTGGTGTAAATACAAATAGGCTATTTGCGTCGCTGACGCGTGAAAGAGCCACATACAGTTGACCATGCGAAAAGCAGCTGGTGGACAGATCTAACCCTGCAGCACCCAATGTTTGCCCTTGTGCCTTATTTATTGTGATGGCGAAACATACACTTATAGGGAACTGCAAGCGTTTAAATTTGAAGGGGAAGTTATCGGGTATCAGAGGTATTCGAGGTATAAATACTTGCTCACCAGCATCACACCCTGTTATCACCTCAGCCTCTATAACATTGCGCTGCAGAGCAATCACTCTTAGCCGGGTTCCGTTGTACAATTTGGGACTTAAGTTTCTTAAGAGCATTATAGGCACACCGCACTTCGAAAAGATTTTGTGACTTGGAAGTCCCGTAGCAGACAAAGAATTTAAAAATTATACCGGGTAACTCATAGCCTTATCCTTGTTTCCGTTGTACAATTTGGGACTTAAGTTTCTTAAGAGCATTATAGGCACACCGACCTTCGAAAAGATTTTGTGACTTGGAAGTCCCGTAGCAGACAAAGAATTTAAAAATTATACCGGGTAACTCATAGCCTTATCCTTGTTCATGACTCTAACGATTGAAATATACTCCACACTTTTACCAGTCGATACACGTGCCAGTATTTCGTTATTAATACCTACAGCTTGATCGTTGCGAAGGGGCAAGAATAGCTCGCTCGCAAAGCCAAGAGTTCTCACGATCTGTTAAATGTTGCTTCAAGTTACCATAAACAGACGAAATAAGTTCATCTAAGGAAGACACTGTTTTACACAAAGTTGGAGGTTAACTTAGTCCATGTTCAGCGGGATATCTATCTTCACCGATTTCAAGAAACAAATCGGAGAACTGCTGAGCGTTTGGGTTGCGACCCATTCTGGCCCTCATATTGATCGTAAGCTGCAGGCGTATAACCCTAGACAGACATACAGACAGACAGACAGACAGACAGACAGACAGACAGACAGACAGACAGACAGATGGACAGACGGATAGACGGAGAGACGGAGAGACGGAGAGACGGACAGACGGACAGACGGACAAATGGACAGACGGACAGGCAGGCAGACAGAGATAGAATTTTATACACCACATGTTAAGTTGGAAGAAGACAAATTTCCGAAAACCGTATTCAAATCGGATCAGTAGTTTTCGTGTTAAAGAAAAAAGTTTGATACAAAATCTTACCCCCTCTTTTGTTCCCTTAGAGGGGTGGGGAGAAAAAATTGTATACACCGGATGTTAAGTTGGAAAACACAGTAAATAATATGAAGTCCATTAAAGAAAAAAGTTTGATACAAAATCTGACCCCCTCTTTGGTCCCCTTAGAAGGGTGGAGGGAAAAAAAATTATACGCCAGTAGCCCTAGCACGGCGACCAGTAGAAATGCGAAAGTATAGTCAAATTGTGGACATAAACTTAAGGTGCCGTTCCGATCATTACCGCGGCTAATCGCGACCGACAAAAATTCAATTAAAATACCACTTTATGATAGACTATAGTATATGTCATAAAGTAGGATATTATTTGAATTTTTAGGACTATATTCTGTCATAAAGTGGCATTTTAATTAAATTTTTCGGAACAAAAAAAGATCGGAACGGCACCTTAAGTTTATCTCCACAGTTTGTCTATACTTTCGCATTTCCACTGGTCGCCGTGCTAGGGCTACAGATGTTAAGTTTGAAGAAGATATATCTGCGAAAACCGCATTCAAATCGGAGCAGTAGTTTTCGTGTGATGCTGGATCAAACATACAGACAGACAGACAGATGGACAGACAGATGGACAGACAGAAAGACAGACAGACAGACAAAAAAACTAACCACATTTTTGGCTTCTATGGCGATGTAGTGACATCCCCCGCTTATTATTTTTGAATATCTTTAATGTACAGAATTTTCATTTCTACAGTTATAATATTATGTATAGACTTATACAATTACGTCGGAAAACGGCAATAGTTCACCAATCGTCCAAAGTAAATCCGACTTTAGTGACCCCTGGCATACGGCCCACTACACACCTACATACACCTACCATTGTGCACGATAATATTGCAATACCCAGATGCTGCCTGTAATAATAGATATAAAATATAGATTTCCAAAGATAGAATTCGATTCTTATCATATTTTGTTCCGAATGAAATACCTTATGATATATAAATGGTATGTATTATTATGGTTTGTGCGCAATTTCATTGTCACTATATACATCGTTTAAATAAAGTTTTTTACTGTACATATTTTCTTGATAAAATTAATCTATCTCTATCTCTATTCTTCGTCAATAAATTAATCTATGTTTTTCCAATACAAAATTTCGTTCTTATCAGATAAAAATCTAACACACAGCCAGGTAGACTTTCAAATTAATTATAATTAAAAACCATGAATTTATAAAATATTTTTTGTTTAGTGATTTGATAGGTTACACAAATGTTTTTATTATGAATAGTAACTCAACATTATATTGCTATTAAGTTCATAGGGTTTTAAGGCTATAAAGACTATTATAAGGCTACGAAATTCTTCAATTATAAACAACATCATTCGTATACCTAATTAAATGTTTTAAACCTATATCGGTTACATTCAAAATACAAAATGAAAAAGAATTCAGACTTACAAACGAGAAATCTCGTTTAAAATTTACAACAAAATAATTATGTACGATGTAATAAATCATAACATTTTTGCTCCCCCACAGAATCTAATAAAACACTCGACGAATTTTAATTCACCGTATTTCCTTTGCAGATTGTAAATAAATTTGGAATGGAACTGTGAAAATGGACGAGAAGAAACCGAATGAGATTTACCACATTTACGAGATAAGGTGATTCGGTCCGAAATGAAACGGAAGTATAACGGAAGTGTGGAGTAACAATGAACGAAGTAACGAACGGTTCCGAAACTAATTTCACGGATTTCGAGTTCGCGAACGCTAGTGATGTGAATAGTACGGTGGTTGGTGATGTGGAGGTGAACAACTGGTGGGCGTTCATAGCTTTGATCCTCGTGGTCTGTACGGCCGCGGGAAATGTGCTGGTGTGCCTCGCGATATACCTGGAGAGGCGGCTGCAGAATGTCACCAACTATTTCCTGATGTCACTCGCGATTACTGATCTGCTGGTGTCAATACTGGTGATGCCGCTGGGAATCCTGACGCTTCATAGAGGTAAGATTTTTGCTGATTTCATAAATGTAAAACTGTGTCTCTCTGTAACCTCTCGCAAATTTTACTTAGTAGATTTCAGTGGGTATATTCATTAGGTTTTGTATCAATAGGGTATTTGACAGATTTTTAATTTCTATCTTGAATTACTTGGTTGCGATTAAGAAGTTCACCGAAAGTATTTTTATTTTTTATTTTTAAATATATATTTCGTAAGATTAAGATTCGTAAATATAAAAATTCAAAATTCAAATAAGCCGCCAAAACGCTAGGTACAATTCCGTGCATCGCGATCGATCGCGGCCGCGCGCGGCCTACGACTGTCGTCGGACGCTCGCGAGTCGCGACTATTGTCGCTAGACTATTGTCTATGAAAATGTATGGCACCGATTCCGAGGCCTGCGACAGACGCGCGCG
This sequence comes from Cyaniris semiargus, assembly GCA_905187585.1. Taxonomy (NCBI): domain Eukaryota; kingdom Metazoa; phylum Arthropoda; class Insecta; order Lepidoptera; family Lycaenidae; genus Cyaniris; species Cyaniris semiargus. The sequence goes on along the minus strand of LR994554.1, from coordinate 3,710,725 downwards.
GCCGACGAATGTCGTGAGCCGCGCGCGGCCGTCTTGAAGTTCTAATTGACATTTTTGTCGATAGTCGAAATGCTAATTGACATTTTTGAAGAACAAGAGGAGGATGACGAGCTGTGTTTATGAAAATAGAGAACCGATCGACCCTATCTTTCAAAGCCGAAATATAGAAGGATACTACCAAATTTTGATTCAAAATCATATTTTGTATTGTGATGAAAAAAAGGTTTCGGAAGTTTTGTCTACTAAATAAAAAACAATTTAATTTTATGTTATCGTTAATTATAGAACAAATGAAGCCAAAAATTTAATGATGACCATGATTTTGACCTCGGTAGACATACGTCTAGAGAGAACTGACGAACTACACCGACTAACTTTAAGACGGCCGCGCGCGGCTCACGACATTCGTCGGCCGCGCGCGTCGGTCACGGGCCTCGGAAGCGGTGCCATACATTTTCATACTCTGACTATTGTCGCGAGCGACCGACGACAGTCGTAGGCCGCGCGCGGCCGCTATCGATCGCGAATCGCGATGCACGGAATTGTACCTTAAATGTGGCTTTCGGATCTTTGCCGCGAGCGACCGCGACTAACAAAAACTCAAACAAAATGCCACTTTATGTCATAGGCTATTGGTGTCTTTTTCTCCACTAGCTGCCGACGCCGGCGGCAGCATGGGTCGCCACACAAATTTCATTAGAAATTCGATACCTAAAGTCTATGTCATAAAGTAGCATTTTATTTGAATTTTTATCAGTCGCGGTCGCTCGCGGCAAAGATCCGAAAGCCACCTTAGAGGTAGCATTCGAATCAAGACGACCGCGACGCAAGACCGCGACCGGCGACCGCGACCCACTGCTTTATATGAATTAATAGGAAGTGCTGACGGATGCAAGCGACCGAGTCGCGCGACGTGTGGACGTGGCCTGCCGGTGACTTGCGTCGCGCGACCCAGTCGCACACAAGGCAGTTACGTGGCGCGAGTGCGTGACCGATACAAAATGACCGTGTTTTCTTCGCACGAAGACGAAATATTAATTACTTTCGTATGGGTCGCGCGACTCGGTCGCGTAGATTCGTAGGTAGCGTAGGTAGCCCCGCGACCTGCGACCGGTGGCCAGTCGCGGTCGCGCATCGCGGTCGTCTTGATTCGAATGCTACCTATATTCATATATTGCTATATTCAGCAATATGGCGCCGCGCCTTGTAAGTGACGTCACAATTGTGTAAACCAATGGCCGTGTCGGTGTTCGTCGGCATAATTTTTGGCAAATGCGCCACAAAACCTTTTATTGCGCATGTCAAAATCATGACGGTCATGGCAATACCACCAAGAAGTTGCTTGGTTACCTGTTCAAGTCGTAAACAACGTATTTGTTTGCGTTGCCATGGTTTGACATGATGTTGACATGCGCAATAGAGGGTTTTGTGGCGCATGCGCCTAAAACTGTGCCGACGAACACGGCCAATATATACTTTAATCTGTGGTGTAGACGAGTTTAAGCGCCTATGACAGCCATGCCACACGACGCGGTGCGGCGCCGCACCGGAGGTGATCTCGCCGGACTACCGGCCACACGGTGAGTGCGGCGCCGCAACGTTTTGCAGTACCGTAGCAGCGACGGACTCGAGCTCCACCAATACATACACCCCTCCCCGCCTCGTCTCAAATCCGGTGCAGCGCCGGAGGCCGGAGCGCACCGGACGGCGCCGTGTGCCATACCGTACCATAGGCACCGGTCAGTCGCCGCACCGCCGCCGCACCGCATCGTGTGGCATGGCTTTGAAGTCTGAGGTCATCATGACATTAGCCAATCCAATAAGTGGCGCGAGAAATAAAAAGCCAAACATATTTTTGTGTTTTTCTATGTACTTATAAAGTGTTATTATTTTTATCAAACTCATGTAAATCACAAGAACCCTCATTTATGCGTTTAAAGCAAATAATCACAACAATTTTCATACTGTCAAAATTGCCTATTACAAACTATTAAAAAAGAAATATCATTCGTTATAAGTAACCATCAATAATTATTATATTCATTAAGGGGATATTATTATATTCATTAAGGGGATTTAAGAGCGTTCGTGGCCTAACGGGTAGACCTTTGGTTCGCACTCGTAGAGTGTGCAGGTTCGGTCCCGGGTGGAGGCGTGTACCAATAAGACATTTTCTGATCTTAAGTACATAATACGGACACTCATACGGTGAAGGAAAGCATCGTGAGGAAACCCGCGCATGGTTGGTCCCAGACGTATTGACTAGTTCTTTCCTCTGGACTAGGCCGACTATGTTGCGAGAATGCCGTATGTGCTTGGGCAACCATACGGACATTTAAAAATCTTGTCCCAGGCATTACAGTATTTGAGGAGTGGTTACTTCGCTCTCCGGAAATACTGTATAAATCATCCACAACGGATGTAAAGGCCTAGTTTTTTTTTAAGGGGATTACAGAGGCTAGGAAAATTTGCTAAGTAAAAGTAAGTCTAGCGTGAGCGTAGTCTTGGATAATAGTATATTATGAAGGTGAAAATTTCATTTACAATATATTTTCTATTCCAAATTATTTAATATTACTAATAGCGCTTAGAATAATGAATACCTTATTTTACATAAACAAATGAAAGTAATTGATTACATATTTTTTTGAACCAATTTGCATCACAACTTTCTTAGATAACTGCATCGAAAAACAGTGATTTTTCTCCATCTAGCCTCTTTAATGCCCTTAATGTCTTATTATTTTTGTGATCATTGAAATATTCTATGCTATTTTATGACACAGAAGTTTCACTACGAATTTAGAATTACCTAAGTCGCTACCATTTTCATTAAAGTTAGTTCTTTTAGCATGAGCTCTATAATTTCGTATTCAAATCCAAAACCGCCATTTCACAAGAACAACAGTAATACAGTCGTCAATCCACAAAATGCAATAGGAATGTTCGGTATCATGCAACCTTTTTGAATAAATTATACCTCAGGGTGAAGTAACTTGAAAAGTCGGGCTGAACGCTGAATTGTATATAAAGAAAACATCTCTCTATTACGATTCGCTGGATCTGAATACAAAGGGATGTTTATTCAGGTGTAAATAGAAGAGATATAGATCATTAAACCCTCAAATGGATGGTCTACTCGTATTGTGTACTTGTGTTTTTTAAGCGATGTCCAGTTTTCAGATTCCTTTTAAAATTAAGACGTACTATCGGAGATTCATAGGCAGATGGCGGACCCTTTGATTATACAGTGTGTAACAAAAATAAGTGATAATACTTTAGGGTGTGTACGTGTTCCTTGTAGAGAGTTCACTGTGAAAGTAGCAGCGCTGAAAGACGAAATTTTTTTTTCACTTTTGTATGGGCAAGGGCTAGAGCGTCACGAGTTTCCCCATACAAAAGTGAAAAAAAATTTTGGTCTTTCAGCGCTGCTACTGCCACGGTGAACTCTCTACAAGGAATACGTACACACCCTAAAGTATTATCACTTATTTTTGTTACACCCTGTATACTACACATGTGTAGTATTTGTATGTATAATCAAAGGGCGGACCTAATGTAATTTGTTCGCGTTGTGTCAAATTAAATTGACATAATTCGACCAAATGACGTAGGTCCGTCAACTGCCTATGAATAAATTTCTTCGATAGTACATTTTGTAGTATTTTTAGGGTTCCGTACCCAAAGGGTAAAAACGGGACCCTACTACTAAGACTTCGATGTATGTCTGTCCGTCTGTCTGTCTCCAGGCTGTATCTTAAGAACCGCTTAAGAACCGGGCGGACGGACGAACGGACGGACGGACGGACGGACGGACGGTCGGACAGACGGACGGACGGACGGACAGACAGACAGACAGACAGACAGACAGACAGACAGACAGACAGACAGACAGACAGACAGACAGACAGAACAAACTAATAAACAATACGTAGAATATACGCGATGGTTTACTAAGTAACTAAAAAGAGTGAAATTATTATTTTTAACAAAAAATTAAAACCGACTTCCAATGTAAAAACAATAATAACATCCTTATAATATGAACTAAAAAGTATTAAATAATTTTTCCTATCTATAATAGTGCCTTTTTCCGAATTCATTCTCAACTATTTCTGTACTCAATCTTCATCATTTTGAAGTCGGTGCCAGTTCCAAAAGTTTCAAATACCTATTCTGTCAGAGAACTGAAAATTCAGCTATATCGCCTCCTAGGCGATAGAGTAGGTTATATTTTGAAAACGGAGACTCTGCGCCGGATCCGGTTTGGTCTCAGGTCTTCAGCAAGGCGTATTATACGGAGTTGGCGCGAAAGCACAATTTGACTCGCGAATGTGTTTTTGAAATAATTGAAAAAAACTGACCGCACGCGGCCTGACAGGTGATGATTAATACTCTAGGGTTAAAAATGTATATAAAGATAAGCATAGATTTCTTTGATTTAACCTTCAAATAATCTGGTCGAACCGGTTCATCATTCGAACATAATCAGCGATTACATCTTTTTTCATTAACGTGTTACTCGGAAAAGGCGTTCCGTGCGCCGCGACGGGAACATATTAAGTTAATTAATAAATTCGTCAGCCCAAATCCGTACTACCGTAAACACGCATGTACAGCAGTACACGCACTGGGAAAAGATATTAGGCTTGGAACAGACTGTCGACGAGCAAACATCCTATATACGAGTGCGGTCGGACTGATCGCAGGCCGACTTGGGTCCTGATTCTGCAAAAATCCAATCCAATCCAATAAACGCTCGCCGCGCTAAGCATTGACCAATGATCGCACAAAAAGTTTCCGAATCCGAGTTGAACAGATATCTTGAATCAGCCCGCTGATCAGACTCTTTTTAACCCCCGACCAAAAAGAGGGGTGTTATAAGTTAGACGTGTCTGTCTGTCGGTCTGCCTGTCTGTCTGTCTGTCTGTGGCATCGTAGCATCCAAACGGGTGGACCGATTTTGATCTAGTTTTTTTTTTTTGAAAGCTGACATGATCGAGAGTGTTCTCAGCTATAGTTCATCATCATCAGCCTGCTCATTGCTGAAATATCACGGTTTATCTGGTTCGTGATAGGCCGATTAGCAACTTGCAGTCGTTTGATGGGTTTTATATTTTGCATTCTGGTTCGTGACACTTATGAATATATACATATTAATGGAAAGTTCACCCTGGTGCTGCAGCATCACCTGGTAATCAATAGGATACCCAACTCCTCACCAACTTAGAGCAGAGGTTTCATGTTTGGGCTCATTTTAATTGCGACAACCAATAAGACGTAGATAAGCAGTAAATATTTGCATGCTGCTGCAGCAGCATCACCTGGATGGTATAGGAGCCGAGCTCCGTATGAACCCAGGGTGGAGGTTTCATGTTTGGGCTCATATTGACGGCCTCATCCAAGAGGATATTTATAGATCGTATTCATTGAGATATGATCCTGTTGATAGGAACAATTATGCACTATAACCAACACAAGTTTAAAAAACATAAAATAAAATTAAATTAAGAAATTTAAAAAAAAACCCCGAAAAACAACTTAAAAAAGTAATAAAATAATATTTACTGACTTTAAGTTTAAATAATTCCTAAGAGTAAAGTAATATTTTAGTCCATAATTGTTGTCAAGGTATGTCGGGGGACCGCTAATGTAGATGTTTGATTTCACATAACATTATAGTTTAAAGGTCAGCACAGCGAACTGAATCGAGACAATCAGCGATACAAAATGCAAAAGTCGCTGTTGTCGTAGTTAACTTGGCGGTCCCCCGACACACCGTGACAACAATTATGGACTAAAATATTACTTTACACTTTGGAATTATTTAAACTTAAAGTCAGTAAATATTATTTTATTACTTTTTAAAGTTGTTTGGCGGGGGTTTTTTTATTAGGGTGCTTTTCCTGTCATGCTTGTCATCGCCCGCGCGCGGATTGGTCCGATGTAAATTGCCCGTATCCTATAATTTCATACTTCATACATGTTTTTTCCTGTCATGCGAGCAACACGAGCGCGGCCAGGAACATATTATCACCCGCATACGGACCACATCCGCACGCGGCATGACCATTAGTTGGACCAAATCCAATTTTCATACAAACAACTCACTATACATATATGTAACTTTTTTACAAAATTGACAATTTTAGTCGAGCTAGAAGAAACGGCCGCAGAAGTTGATTTATCACCGGATCATTAAAGGTTTTTTTTTTCTCAGGCACCTAAGCCTTCTCTGATGAAAACTAAAAGTCTTTAAGATCTTCCTTTACTTTGTTTTCCTTCAAAGCTAGCACAGTTCTTTATTACATCATATCCTAATTACTTATTTTCTTCAAAACGTAATTTTACCTTTAAAGCAACTTTTTGTAAGCGATTATAATCCTAAGTAAAAGCTTTAAGGTACAATTCCGTGCATCGCGATCGATCGCGGCCGCGCACGACCTACGACTGTCGTCGGCCGCTCGCGACCATAGTCAGTGTATGAAAATGTATGGCACCGATTCCGAGGCCCGCGACAGACGCGCGCGACCTACGACTGTCGTAGGCCGCGCGCGACCGTGTCTTGAATTTATGACAGACGCGCACGGCTGACGACAGTCGTAGGCCCCGCGCGACCGTGTCAAAATTATATGACACGGCCGCCCGCGGCTTACGACAGTCGTCGGCCGCGCGCGTCTGTCGCGGGCCTCGGAAGCGGTGCCATACATTTTCATACAATGACTATTGTCGCGAGCGGCCGACGACAGTCGTAAGCCGCGCGCGGCTTACGACGGTCGCGATGCACGGAATTGTACCTTTAAGGTACAATTCCGTGCGCGCGCGTCTGTCATAAATTCAAGACACGGTCGCGCGCGGCCTACGACTGTCGTAGGCCGCGCGCGTCTGTCGCGGGCCTTTAGGATTTGGTGAATTAGAAATTACGCAATAATCTTTATTAGATTAAAGCCTCTCCCGAGTTACCTGGATCAAAATGAAGTTACACGATTTCGGAATGTCCTCAAAGTAATTTAAACATTAATTGCAGCTTTGATTACGTGGACCTATTATAAGTTATATTTGAAACTAGACGTTCCGCGCGGCTTCGCTCGCCAAAATTAGATATTTCACAGACAAATCAGTCTACAAAAAATAGCCTATGATCCTTCACGTGGTCTACTTCTTATCTGACCCAAATAACAGAAAAAATTCTCTAGTAGTTCGTGAGATAAATTATCCCTTTCAAATAATTTCCCCCGTTTTTCCCACATTTTCTTCTATTTCTACGCTCCTATTAGTCTTAGCGTGATAAAATATAACCTATAGCCTTCCTCGATAAATGGGCTATCTAACACTGAAAGAATTTTTCAAATCGGACCAGTAATTCCTGAGATTAGCATGTTCACGTAAGCCCTTTCAAATAATTTCCCCCCGTTTTTTACACATTTTCCTCTATTTCTTAGCTCCTATTAGTCTTAGCGTGATAAAATATAGCCTATAGCCTTCCTCTATAAATGGAATATCTAAAACTGAAAGAATTTTTCAAATCGGACCAGTAGTTCCTGAGATTAGCGCGTTCAAACAAACAAACAAACAAACTAACAAACTCTTCCGCTTTATAATATTAGTGTAGATAAGTAATATTTAGTTGAGTTTGACCTATAATACATTTTGAGGGCTTCAAAATATAAAGCAAACCGTCTCATTTCACAGAGACGTAAAAAACTGAAATGTAACCACAGGTGGTGTATGTAAATACGTTAATACCTAAATTATAGTACAAAATATCATCGAAGAAATTTATTGATAGGCAGTTGACGGACCTACGTCATTTGGTCGCGTTTGTAAAACCCAGCTGACAGATCACGAATTACATCAAATTTACATTTTCCGGCCAAATGACGTAGGTCTGTCAACCGCCTATGAATCAATTTCTTCGATGGTACAAAGCACTTAATCATTTATTATGCGAATGTGTATATTACACCTAAAGCGCTATACGGATTGAATAAATTTACTGGGACTCCTTAGAGGATAGTTTTTATCGCAGCAAAATTTTCAGTTCCCGCATCATATCAATATTCATATTATGTACATAAATAACTTACTTTTCTAAGCCTTAACGCCTCCGTGGTCCAGTGGTTTAGAGCGCGGCTCTTGACTTGGAGGCCGTGGGTTCGATTCCCGCGTCGGAAACATGTTATTTCCAAGTTTGGTTAGGACAATGCAGGCTGATCACCTGATTGTCTGATAAGTAAGATGATAAGTAGAAGAAGATAAGTAAGTCGGTCCTGCGCCTGATCTCTCGCCAGTCGTGTCGGTCTTCCGTCCCACTGGGTTATGAGAGTAAAGGAATAGAGAGTGCTCTTGTGTACTGCGCACACACTTGGGCACTATATAAAATTACTCCTGCGTAACTGGCCTGATTTCAATGAAACCGGCCACCGTCATCGAAACTGGTGTGGGAGTTATTAATTTCTAAGCCGTGATAGGTAAATTTTAAACCGTAAAAAATAAAGCCATAAAGTTGTAATCTAAGTAATTATATTATAATAAGATTGATAGGAAGATGGCGGAGGCGGACTTATGTAATTTGATCGGGTCATGTCAAGTCCAGCGGATAGGGCTCGACTTTTAGTACTAACATTGACATGACATAATCAAATCATTTAACGTAGGCCATCAGTGTGCTTACGAATCAATTTCCCTAATGGTACTTCGAATTAGCCTAAAAAATCAAGGAGTAAAAACGAAGTCACCCCTAAACACCATCTTAAAATTCCTCACTTGTAGCTTCAGAAATCGCGAAAAGCGAATTAGTTATGTAGCACCGCAAGACATTTGAAAGCCGTAGCACGTACACAAATTATAAAAAATCTCTTCTCGATTAAATGGAGGCAATATGAAATTCGCTAAAATGTTTTCCCGAACACCTTAATGGAAATTCCCTTAACGTTGCATTTAAAAGTCGGCGATTAAATATCCGAGCAGAGCGGATAATTCGAACAACTATAAGTATATTTAATTATGGTGAGGCAGATGACACATTTTCTTATTTATAATGTTAGTATGGATATGGGTAATAAAAGTGCTCCGCGAAAAATTCCAGTGCTCAAAATGGTGCTTAAAACTAAGAGCTTATGCTAGGTACCAGCTTATCTTAGATTCGTGTATTCGTATCATTCTGCGCGTTATTTACTCTCGCAGTAAAGTTTTCTAGAGCAGGAGCAGGCGTCGTTTATCATCCCCCTACCGCGTTGTGGCTTAATTTGATTCTCTAATACGCTCCTACACTTTGGGTTATATTTACAATGATTATATTTCGGTCGAAAGAATAATTTTCATTCATTTTCATGGTTATATTTTGATTCATTTTCTTCGTATGAAAAATGAATAACGATTAATTTGCTCAATGGTCCTCAGTTTTTTTTTACAAAATCAAGTCTGAAATTTGCCATTATTCTCTTGCAATATTATAAATAGGTATGTTAGGTTCGTTCATTTGCATTTACATTTTGAAAATACTTAGCTGATTTTGATAAAATTGGGTACATATATTAAGTGGCTTTGTCAACAGGCCAAAATTAACTGAATATCTCGATCAATCCTTCTCAATACAAAAGGGGAACAAAAGTTTAGCTCTCACGAGGTAAAAACTTTTAAATATTCAACAAGTTTCGTCGGAAAATACCGAACCAGATGTTCGCTTTTCCGATTGATAAATGTAGTGACATGCCGAATGAAAGTACTTTTCATTTCCGTTTTGTGGTTTATGGACTGTATTGGACTGGATTCGTTTTTAAAACCGATTTCGGTCGCCAATAAAACGGATCACCGGAAGTGCTGGCAGGAGTGAAAACAAATGCAGAAGCATTTTCGCCACGCGGTAGGAAAAGAGTAGCTACCTCTTTTTTTTTTTTTTGCTTCATAAATTCGACTAGATCACTAATAGTCGCCTAAATGTTCGGTACACTTTCTACTTAAGAGCGGCCAACCCGACCATCTTTCCATACAAACGCTCGTACGTGATTATGGCGTTGTAAAGGATCTTTCTTTGAAACTTGTGAACTAAAAGGTATCTTCTGCACTATATCTAGGTGTATAAAAAAATGCGAACTCAAAATTTGGAGAAACAAATTCAGTATAAGCCTCCAAAAACTGCTTTTTTGCACAAATTTTATATGTAATTTAGACGTTTATAATGTACTTACTAATTGTACCAGTAAAGGAAATATTTTTTTATAAATCTTGCAAATGTAATGGAGATTCTAAATGTCTAAACATTTTTTTTACAAACTTGTAAGGCCTACTAATAAACACGTATTTCTTGAAACAAGTTTTATGAAATTTCCACACACTATTTATCGTTAATACTACTAATTACTAATTACTAATTATTAATAATTTATATTAATTACTAATAATAAATAATAATTACTATTAATCGATAAAACAACAAGCTTTTCGATGACTCCCGCGTTGACGATAGTGGGACTGGGAAGGGGCCTCTTAATTGCTTAACAATACGGTTCAAAATTAGTTTACCGGATCTGTCACGATATCGAAAATTCATTATATTTGGGTAAATTCCCATTACCCATATAAAGGGTAATTTTGGATGTAATTACAAAAAATACGGTAAAGGATAAATGCCAAAACAATATTATTGTAGGATGTTAGCCTAATTTAATGCTTTTCCATGTTTTCGCAAGCGACAGTGGCTCTACCGAATTTACATAACATTAACCGCTACAAAATTCCTAAGACTATGTAAAGCACTTAAAACTGTTTTGATAATGCATCTGGTTTTGTTTGGCATAATATCCATACTAATATTATAAATGCAAACATTCTCATTGTGTATTTGTTGCCTTTTTACGCCTAAACGACTGACACGATATCAATGAAATTTGGAATGGAGATACTTTAAGACCCAGGAAAGGACATAAGGAATGTTTTTATTCCGAAAACTGTACGGTTCCCACGCGCTAAATGAATTTCTGTGCAACGAAGTTGCGGGCATCAACTAGTTTTATTTTTTATTTTTATGAAACGAGCAAACGGGTCACCTGCATGGAAAGCAACTACCGTCGCCCATGGACACTCGCAACATCAGAAGAGCTGCAGGTGCGTTGCCGGCCTTTTAAGAGGGAATACGCTCTCTTCTTGAAGGTTGCAGGTCGTATAGGTCCGCAAATACTGTTGTTAACAGTGCGTTCCAGAGTATTATGTAATAATAAAAATGTTTAGCTGTACCACACAAACCTTGCAGGTTTATGGTTAGATATAAGTACTTACTTAACCCTAGAAGACTAATCTACGTCTGCGAGGCGTACACGAAACCGAATGTCGTTTGTCATTTTCTAATGGTTGAAGCTAGCGCAGTGGTCCCCAACCTTTTTTTCATACGGGCCACAAACATGTCTCGGACTTGGTGTCGCGGGCCGCAACAAAAATTTTTTAGGGTAAAAAATAAAGTTCTTCAAAATTAACGATTTAAAAGTGGACATTTTTTTACGACTTTCACGACGACTACATTATTTTGCCGGTGGGCGTGAATTCCAAAATGGTTTAACATCACGCGGGCAACAGATAAAGTCCCGGCGGGCCGGTCCATTAAGGCGACGTATATTAAGGCTTTGTGAGCTCCTAAGATAGATAAGGCTTCTACGGTCAAATAAATAAATAAAAATAATCTATATGAACGTTCCATATAATACGTACCTATTAATTTTGCATTAAAATAACTTTCCCAGACCTTATTTTAATGCAACATTAATACAGTTTTATTCCTTACTCAATCCAGTCCGTTTACTATCAAACTACAAAATGATATTCTCCAGTTGCGCCAGAATTCGTTTATTGCACGGGAACCGTACATTTTCCGGGATGAAAACTATCCTATTTCTTTTCTCGGGCACCGAGTATTTGTACAACAAATTTCATCAAAATCGGTTCAGCGGCTTAAGCGTGAAGAGATAACAGACACACTTTCGCATTTATAATATTAAGTAGTATGGAAGTATGGATGGCATATCAATTCTAATTGGTCAAGACTCCAAAAACCTTCATTTTCGAAAAATTTGCGGTTCTGTTGACACTTGAAACAGATTTTACGAAAACACGAAAGTAACTTAAAGTATTTCTTAAAAATTTTCAACAAAATTTCAGAAACCCAACCTTTTTACATCAAACGCGGCCAAACTTAGCCGAAGGTTAAGACGAACTTAAAAGTTAAAAAGTATTCTTAAAGTTTGCCATTGAATGTTTAATATTACTTTCTATGACAGCCGCGGTCTCAACTCTTAATTGCCTTCTTATTGCTGCGTGACTTGAAAATTCATGAAAAAAGCTCCTAAATATAAAAAGTTGGGGACGTGATATTTTCGAAACGTTTTTTGTCAATAAGGAATCGCTTTATGATTTTGGAATTTCGTTACTACGAGTTTAATGCCCTATAATTAGTTTTAATAGCCTCAGTGTTTTCAAATTTTCTTTCATGTTAAGAAAAGATAATTTATAATTTTATTTTATGCTTTTTAAACTTGTGCAGAATAATACCTATCAATTGGATCATATCCCAATGAATACCATCTATAAAATATGTCCTCTTGGATGAGGCCGTCAATATGAGCCCAAACATGAAATCCACTTAAGGTTCATACGGAGCTCGGCTCCTATAGAATCCAGGTGATGCTGCAGCAGCAGCATTCAAATATTTACTGTTTATCTACGTCTTACTGGTTGTCGTAATTAAAATGAGCCCAAACACGAAACCTCTGCTCTAAGTTGGTGAGGAGTTGGGTATCCTATTGATTACCAGGTGATGCTGCAGCACCAGGGTCAACTTTCCATTAATGTGTATTATATTTATAAGTGTCACGAACCAGAATGCAAAATATAAAACCCATCAAACAACTGCAAGTTGCTAATCGGCCTATCACGAACTAGGTAAATCGTGATATTTCAGCAATGAGCAGGCTGATGATGATGAATTATAGCTAAGAACACTCTCGATCATGTCAGCTTTCAAACAAAAACAAAATAGATCAAAATCGGTCCACCCGTCTGGATGCTACGATGCCACAGACAGACAGACAGACAGACAGACAGACAGACAGACCGACAGACAGACCGACAGACAGATACGTCAAACTTATAACACCCCTCTTTTTGGTCGGGGGTTAAATAAAACAAATATTTAAGGGGGGCTCCCATACAACAAACTTGATTTTTTTGGCATTTTTTGGTCTATATCAATGGCAACAGGTAAGTACTTGAATTTTTCTCAAAGTCCTTAGTTATAATATGTGTATTTTAATATTTAATAATAATATTAAAATAAAATAAAAGGGGGGTCCCATACAAAAAACACAATTTGTGGCCTAATTTTGCTAAATTATGGTACGGAACCCTTCGTGTGCGAGTCCGACTCGCACTTGGCCGATTATTAATTGTGAATTAGCTTACCCGGTGAACTTCGTACTGCTTTACTCGTAATATAAACCTTTTCTGGACTTCCACATATTTTCTTAAGACTAGAATTAACCAGATCGGTCGTTGTAGAGTCTAAATAAGACTTACAAAATTTTAAATTCATTGGTATTTACATGGGACGAACATTTATTATTCTATGTAAATCCATACTAATATTATAAGTGTGAAAGTGTGTCTGTCTGTGTTACTTCTTCACGCCCAAACCACTAAACCGATTTTGCTAAAATTTGGTATGGATATACTTTGAGCGGGGAAAGGACATAGGTTACTTTTTATCCCGGAAAAATTCCGGTTCCCGCGCGATAAACGACTTTTGGCACAGCAAATAGAGACGCTTTATCTAGTACAGGAACAATCTCATGACATGACGCGGAGACGCCTCCATGGTCTAGTAGTTTAGAGCGTGGCTCTTGACTCAGAGGTCGTGGGTTCGATTCCCGCGTTGGAAACATGTTATTTGCAAGTTTGGTTAGGACAATGTAGGCTGATCACCTGATTGTCTGACAAGTAAGATGATCCATGCGTCGGATGGGCATGTAAAAAGTCAGTCCTGCGCCTGATCTCTCGCCAGTTGGGTCGGTCGTCCGTCCCACTGGGTAATGAGAGTAAAAGGAATAGAGAGAGTGCTCTTGTGTACTGCGCACACACTTGGGCACTATGAAATTACTCCTGCGTAACTGGCCTGGTTTCGATGAAGCCGGCCACTATTATGATGGGGAGCACGTGGAAATCGAAGCTATTAAGGGCACGTCCTGCGTGACGTCACCTGACCTGGAACCTTCGAAGTTCGATTCAGTCTGACCGAGTGACAAATGACGTGTCGCCTTTGTCTCCGATTCCAATCCACTCAATAGCGTATTTCACTATGATTAACTCGATGTACTATCTATAGTCGACCCTTTATTGTCAGTGTTATAAGGTCAAATTTCATTGCGATTACTAGTAGTTAGTAAAGTAATACTGCCTATTATAGCCCCTATATGGTGGCCCCTGTATGGTCTATAATAGAACCTTTATAATAACGTCAAATGACAAAGTTTTGGAGTTCTGATTGATCGGAACTCTATGTTTTGATATTTTATGGGAGTACCTACCATTTTTTTTTTCTTTTTTTTATGTAATAAGGGGGCAAACGAGTAAACGGGTCACCTGATGGAAAGCAACTTCCGTTGCCCATGGACACTCGCAGCATCAGAAGAGCTGCAAGTGCTGGCCTTTTAAGAGGGAATAGGGTAATAGGGGAGGTTAGGGATGGGAAGGGAAGGGAATAGGGGAGGGTAGGGAAGGGAATAGGGTAGGGGATTGGGCCTCCGGTAAACTCACTCACTCGGCGAAACACAGCGCAAGCGCTGTTTTACGCCGGTTTTCTGTGAGAACGTGGTATTTCTCCGGTCGAGCTGGCCCATTCGTGCCGAAGCATGGCTCTCCCACGTAAAATTTTGTAGTCTCTACAATCAACGAAGCATGTTACATTAAAATCATAGTCAAACAAAAGTCGTAGTCAAACACATTTTTAAATGTATAAGAAGTGACATAAGATACTGAAAATGACAAAGTATACCTATATTTTAACTATCGTCCTATTGCAGTTCTCAGTGCTTTATCTAAAGTATTTGAAAGCTTGGTCAACAAGCGACTGGTCAACTACTTAGAACGATTCAATCTGATTTCTCCCCAACAATTTGGCTTTCGCAAAAATAGATCTACATGTGATGCTATACATGAACTAACAAATATATTGGTAGATAATTTAAATAAAAATAAGAAGGTACTTACCATATTTTTAGATCTCACGAAAGCTTTTGATACATTTCCGATTCCCATACTTTTAACTAAACTTGAAAATATGGGTATCAGAGGGATGCAGTTGGAATTTTTCAAAAGCTACTTAACGGATCGTACACAGTTAGTCACAATAGGTGGACATAAGGGTGATGAATTACCAGTTTACTACGGTGTACCTCAGGGTAGCATACTTGGGCCGACACTGTTTCTCATCTTTGTAAATGATCTTTGCCAACTCAAAATTCCTGGAAAAGTTATCTGTTATGCCGATGACACTGCACTTACCTTTGTGGCGGAATCATGGACAGATCTGGAAAGCAAAGCTCAATATGGTTTTACAATAGCTGAAAGATGGCTCAAATCCCATATCCTAACGTTAAATTCTGCGAAAACTAATTTTATTACCTTCTCCGTAAACCCCAAGTCCCAACCAACAGTTGGCTTAACTTTAAGATCACACATCTGCATGTCTTCCCTCGACCCCTTTGTAACTGTCCTACAATATCCTCCGTCGACCATTCAAAATATTTAGGTGTAACACTCGACAAATTCCTCAATTTTAAAATCCACATAAACTCACTGATAGCCCGTATGCGTAAATTAATCTATATATTTAAAATTCTACGTCACATTGCAAACCAAGAAATAGTCCGCAAAGTCTACTACGCCTTATGCTTACCCATAATCTCGTACTGTATCTCTTGCTGGGGCGGAGTGACAAAAAGTATACTGAAGCCGCTCAAGATATCTCATAGGGCAATCCTGAAGGTTGCAACTTTCCGTCCAATTTTGTTCCCGACCACTGTATTATACAAAAACTGTGATGTACTGAATATCCGACAATTATTCATTCTCAATGCAGTTCTTCTTCAACACCGTAACACTCCTTTCATCGCGATTACGAAGCGTCGTAAGGACAAAATATGTCAAATACCCCAACCACGATTGTCTTTTACAAAACGGTCCTTTTACTTTTTGGGCCCATATCTTTATAATAAAATTAACCTAAAAGTGTCATTGTACGAATCCACACATAATGTTTGTAAGAAGCTAGTCCGGAAATACTTACAAAATAAAAGTTACGATGAAACGGAATGCTTCATGCCATAACACACTTCACACAAACCCACGCTCGCAAGTATGCACGCACACGCACACGCATACACACACACTCGCACACACACACAAACACACACACACACACACAACACACACACACACACACACACACACACACACACACACACACACACACACACCTTTGCATGCCCTAGTATAATAATTATTAAAATAATGTTTTGTAAAATTAGAAATATACGTCACTATTTTTAATTTGTAACATTTGCAGGGAAAGGGACTGTTAACCCTTACTACAGGTTTCTCAACCTATCAAGGGTAACAGTGCTTCACCCACCAGTGACGGGATTGTAATTTTGTAAACAGACCTGTAATTAGTTATTAGTAACATTTGTTATAATCTCCCTTTTTTGCACCAATAAAGTTATTATTATTATTATTATATTTTACCAAAAATGTAGGCAATAAAAAATAATGTTTACCTTTAAAGGAATAAAATAGGAAAACAAAGTTTATTGCTCAGTTTTGATTCACTAAGGCAAAGCTGCAAGATACATCAAGATTTTAGACCTAGTGATTTTTGAAAACGTTGATATTAATCTACAAAATAATATGTCACTAAGCCCTCTCCCTAAATATGGAAAAGAGTCCGAAAGTCCGCAAAACCCGTGCAAATCTGTGGTAATTACGGAATCCCAGAAATCACTGGGCGTATTCCGGTAATGGAACGCAATCCGACACTAATGAACACCAAACATTGGGAGCGTTCGGTAAACAGTGTTATTATCAAATTAACATACCTACTATTGGCAAAAATGGAATCTTGAAGAATTAGATGCGGCAAAGCTTTTTTCTGGCTCTAAAGGTCCATTAAGGACTAATATACCATGAAAAAAATTGATTAATAGATAGGTGATGGACCTACATAATAATATGTTGAGGCCACATTTTAAGTCATCGTTATTTGTTGGCTGGGCTCGACATAACCCGCCCAAATTAGGGAGTACGCCAACTGCGTATGAATTCTTTATTAACATCTTTTAGGAGAATAGAAATGTAGACGTATAGGTTAAGTTCCAAAATTAAACCCAGTATACCGGCCAGTATTTATAAGGTCTATAATTGACACCTATCATGGTAGACTCGTTCCGAAATATACGCAAGTACATTGACACATAACATTATGACTTTTTTGGGACGTCATTATAATACGTCACACTTGTCTCATCAGCGGCACGCCAGCACAATATGGCGTGGGATGCATGACGTCTTGAGCACTGGCCAATATACTGGGTTTTATTTCGGAACCTAGGCATGATAACTGATGTTTTCAGTACAAACTTTGTTTAAATTCAAAGTGCTCAATTACAGCTTTGAAATTCCAAATTCAAATATCTAGGTTATGTTTGCATTCATAAGTTTGATAACAAAGTTGTTGATTATTCAAAGAGTCGCTGGCGCACCGCACTTTTACACGTACAACTAGTTTCAAGTGTGGTTTTGTCTAAATATCAGTTATTTACTCGCTGCTACAATTGATCAATAAAACTTTACAAACAGGCTTAGCGTGGAAAAGCGAACAGAATGGCAGATTTTAGTGATTTTCTTTGACAGATTTTCTTTGTCAATCTACCACTTTGTCTCTCACGGATTCCATAATGTGGAATCTTCTGCCCGCAACACAGCAGGCTTAAATTACAATTTACTACTGGAGCACTAGATTTTTGCAGAGTATTTAAAGTTAACTTATTTATCCAGAGCCTAAACAATATCCCTGTCATAATATATCATAAAAAAAACAGTAAAATAGTTTATTATGACGTCATGAGCACTGCCCAGTGTACTGGTTATATTTTGGAACTCACATCTTGTCTGTGGCAAAGCATACGCATCTTTCAATTTGCCAAAAACAGAAGTAAGTATAATGTTATTTACAAGCCAACACTTTTTCCTGCAAAGATTTTTTTAGCGTAGACTTCCAAAATTATTACCCTACGCAGGAGTCAGTAAAAAGTATAATGTGATTTACAAACCGACGCTTTTCCCAGCGGGGTGTAATTGTACCGGGTGCATGCGATCAATGTCGGAGGCGCGACCTTGCTCTGAAAGGATCGCGAGACGCTGGCATTTAGCGTTTGCCGGCTATTTCATGATCCCAATTGGGGGAATAACTCTAGTATGGATGTTGAAATTGGTTTTTATTTGTGTGTTGCACTATAGCTCGTGAACGAATAAAGATATTTTGAAACGATTTACTTCAGTTAACAGCCTTTGTATTTGAGATGGTTCTATAAATTATTATAGATCAATTTATAACTCATCATACTCTGTTACAAGCCTTAATAATGGTAAAAAACGAAATAGCTTAATTTTCTTAAAATTGGTCTAATAATTTTGAAGCACGTTCAATGTCGTTTAAAACTAATAAAATCAGTTTACAATTTAACCACTTCACAAATAAAAATATAAATAAATTATTTCTATTGAAGGTCTGCTTGTCATTGTCTGGCGCATTGAAAAAGTTACATTTCAGACAAAGGCAGCGTACTTAAATACCTAAGTAGATATACGCCACTTTATTAGTAGGAGGCACATATCTTAGTACATGTTACATTTTTCCCATCCATCGAAACTTTTAAAATAATTCAAGTGTAGTCAAGAATCTAATGGGTGGGGTATCTTAACTAAATCAGTAGAGAGGAAAAAAGTTGAGGAAGAGGAAAGCCACTTAAAATACGCTTATCTCGACGATGCACGTACTTTATTATGATACTCCGGTCTCTGACATAAGTTATGTGGTTAGAACAAGAGTCGCGTACTTTTTTCTACATAATTTTTTATGGCCTTGAACGCATTAAACATAAAACCAGGCCAGCTACGCAAGAGTGATTTTATAGTGAACAAGTGTATGCGCAAGTTATAGTTACACAAGAGCACTCTCTATTCCTTCACTCGCCTAACCCAATGGGACAGATTACCGACACGACTGGCAGGAGATCAGGCCTTGTACCATGAAACTGTTTTGAGACTCAAACAATCGGACGAGAATACCGCGTCCTACTCTAACAAACGTGAAATGACGTTATTAGAGCAGGACGCGGCATTCTCGTACGATTATTTGAGTCTCAAAACAGTTTCGTAGTAGGCCTACTGGCGCTGGCGACAGACTTTTATATCCATTGCCCATCCGACGCATTGATCATTTTCCTAGTCAGTAATTAGCCTGCATTGTTCTAACTTAAAAATAACATTTTCAACGTAGGAATCAAACCAACGACCTCCAAATCAGAGTCACGCTCTTAAAAGTCTTTAACGAAGATTTAGGTAGAAGTAACGTCATGTTATAATATTATAATATAGACTCACTTATTTGCGTAATACCTACACATATATTTTTTAATCTACAAAAACAATTTATTTATTGAACACTACGAATAATAAAAAGTAATTGAACACTATAAAAGACCTGACCTTCGAAATCAGACGTAAAATCGATAGCTCTGTGTATTGTTAGAATATTTCAACAACATATTGCCATATCAATATCATTGATATTTATATTTCCTACCCATTTTAATTATTTTTAAAACTCTAAATCAGATTAGTTTGATGCCGCGTTAAATACATGCCAATATAAAAAGCCTAATAGGTAATACCGTATATGCTACACAATAGGTTTTTTTTAAATATTTTGTACGAGTAATACACGTGGACAGAAAAACGAAAGCATAAATATATATATAATAGCCCAATAGTTACCTATTGTCATCACCCAACTAACATTAGGCGCTAACAAAAGCGTTAGAACAGATCTACAAGAGAGCTAAACACATCAAATGGTGTTTAATAAGTGATATCACTTGGAGTTATAGCTCGCTATATGTCTACTGTACCCTTGAATTGAGCACAAATTCTTATCGCCTTATGTTCCACTATGACGATATAGTAGAGCTATAGAATGAATTTTAGAGATACAGTAAAGTTATTGTGAATGTACAATAGTGATAGCTGAGTTTAAAGCGTTTTAAGTGAAGTATTTAAGTGACTAGTGACTCTTCAAGTGGTATAATAGAGTTACAGGCTAACTAAAGACACTTTGAGTGCTACAAAGGAAGCAAATTCACGAATATTAACACTATGCATTTTACTAATTCTATAAGCATCTTAAGGGTGGTAATACGGTAAATTGTAACGTAATTATGATATGTTTTTAACTTTTCTTCTAACCGACTTAACAATATTGTGTTTATGTATATGTTACACATATACATAAACACAATATACTTACACTATAACCATTGATAATGGCGGAGTTGAGTAGTGAAATAATATTTTGACTTGTTAGTGGAAGGCTGAAGCGGAATTTTCTTTGCGAAGATGAGTTTACTGTGAATATGACTATGTATTATAAGCAAATAATGAAGGGGCCCACTCTTTGTTGTGTATTTTAAGTAAAAAAGTGTCGCTTCAAATAAAGCAAAATATTTTTTATTGATAAAATTGTTTTAATGTTTTACCTATTGTCTTAAAAGTCTCGTGACCCAGGCATCAAAATGTTACAAAGACAAGTAACTTCATTGTAATAAGTTTTCATTTTGTACTTTCTTTTTATTATTTTTGAGAATTAAGTTTGTACTCAAAAAATGGTGGACTCATGAAGTTAGGGTTTTAATAGGGGGAAATAACTCTAATATACAGCCTTAAATAACATAGAGGAGTTTTGCATCCCTTTAGGAGTTTGGTTTTGCAAAAGAGTTAAAAAACAGCCTTGTAGAGCTAGTAGCATTAATTGCTTCCTTTGTGCAACTAAATGCGCTAAAGGAGTTAATAGGAGATGATAATTTCTTATATAGATCTTATCCCCTTGTCTGTCGACACGCCGCTCACTGGAATACGGGAAAACGGCTGTCTGTTACTGCCGCCTGTCACTGGAATGGCACCGGGTCAAATTTACCGTTCAAATTGACTGGCTTCAAGGTATTTGCCCCTTACTGCCGCATTGCAATTAAAAAGAAGAAGAAAGGAGCTAATCAGTGATGTCTTTACCTAGCTCGGCTTGGTACAAAATAAAAAGAAAAAAGGCAATAAAAATTGACTATTTACCGTGACTAACGTCATTCATTAAAGTGAAAAATTTCGGCGGTTTCGCAGTAAATATTTCCAAAGAAGTGAAAAAACGATGGAAGCGTAATTAATGATTTATTATTTATACTAATAATACCACAATTTTATTAAAATTCGATAAAAATAAGCATGTAACGGTAAAATTATCAACTAAAAAACCGCGAACGTGATTTTATTGCCGTCATATTTCAACTAAGGTATGAATTAAAACGTAAGTAGGTATTAGATTTAAGACAAACAACTTATTAAGTTTTTGATAAATTCAGTGGGGGGATGTATTTCAATCATACGTTTATATTTCAATGAAATACGATCTCACTGCCTATGGTTGACATTTACAGGCGGCCATGGAGAGGCCATTGACCTCAGTGTTTGTTGCAATTCTCGGATGCTAACTATGGATGGATAAGACTTCTGAATTTTTATGCATGTATTTTTATCGAGTTATAATCAATGCAATTTTGTTATTTATGATCTAAAGAACAAGACTACATTCATAACTCAATACATTTTTTTTTTTGGGTAAACACTAAAATGGCTAAATACTAATAATTATTAAAATGCCTTCTGTTGTACTAATTTGACACTAAATTCATAAAAAATTATAATTCTAAAGAAAAAAAAAACATACTACATAAAAATGTCATACGAAAAGACGTATCCGTACTTTCTCAGCGCCCTTGAGACCAAAATAGCCCTGTGTTCGCTACTTTCGTAAACATTTATCTTGAAAATATTTCTTAGAACTATATTGTTTTATTGATTTGTTTTGAACCTGTGTTATATCTATATCTTAGAAAATGCATAATATTTCTGGTAGTGATGATAGGCACGCTAAAAACAATGTTTTAATAAAGGTCTGATTTTCACACAAGTTTTTATGTTACTTTATTTCTATCCCCTATTCAAGATATATTTATTGTAGCTTTGTGATGCTTTTGTATTTACTCAACTTACTATAAACAAAACATCTGTGTCCATAGTAGCATTAGTCATTTAGATTATTGTTGAAATGTGACACCCACTTTTGAGGACTCATTCAAGTGGCTGACCTTTGTGATTATTTTAAAACATGTGTTGTGTAAATAAAATGTATTGTGGCATGTGAAGTTTTATTTGTATATTATACCTAATGTGCTGAAATGTAAATAAAATACAATTTGAGAATCTAATATTGTTTTATTTAAATATAAATCAGAAAATTATTTAGATTTCACATTAACTTTTTTTTTAAAGTTCTGTGCTAGATTCATTTTTATATTTAGCCAGACACAAAGTTAGAAGAAAATAAAGAGTATTTAATATACTTTATGATTTTTAATGTCAATTAACATCATTCCAATTAGAATCTGGGAAATCTAATTAGAACCAAATTCGAACTATAAAAAACCCCTGTCTGTCGGTGAGACCAGATCTGGTCTTGACAGATAGCAAAAAAATATATTTTGACAGCACCTGACAAGGGGTTATAGTGGTATGATTCGCTCAAAGCTATAACATAGAAGCTCTGGTCTGTACTGTAGGGAATAATAATCGCTGTAGTTCCACTTTAGCCTTCATTATCGCTCTTATAGACCCGTTTCGTCACTATAGGAGTTATATTTTATTACTAACTCTATTTGTCGCCACAAACTATAATTACAGCTCCAAGTCAACCTTAATAACACTTCAGGTTCTAAATAAGCT
Source organism: Cyaniris semiargus (assembly GCA_905187585.1). Lineage (NCBI taxonomy): Eukaryota > Metazoa > Arthropoda > Insecta > Lepidoptera > Lycaenidae > Cyaniris > Cyaniris semiargus. The sequence continues at coordinate 3,687,577 of LR994554.1, read as the reverse complement.
TTATTTGCAGCGGTAATGTTAGTTGGGCAGTTACCTATAAAAATATTATTTCATTTTTTATCTTATGTAGTCGTATAAATTAACTTGGTTTCCCCATGGTAATTTTTAATCACTTTACAGATCTTTGTTTTTAGGGTTCCGTACCCAAAGGGTAAAAACGGGACCCTATTACTAAGTCTTCGTTGTCTGTCCGTCCGTCTGTCTCCAGGCTGTATCTCAAGAACCGCAATAGCTATACTTCTGAAATTTTCACATATTGTGTATATCTGTTGCTGCTATAACAAAAAGTACTAAAAATAAAATAAAATAAATATTTAAGGGGGGCTCCCATACAACAAACGTGATTTTTTCGGCCTTTTTCGCTCTATATCAATAATGGCAAGAGGTAGGCATTTGAATTTTTCACACATTTTTTTGTTATATGTATACTTTAATATTTAATAATAATAATAAAATAAAAATTTCAGGGGGGCTCCCATAAAAAAACACAATTTTAGCCTATTTTGCCCTGTATCGGTACGGAACGCTTCGTGCGCGAGTCCGACTCACACTTGGCCGATTTTTTACTTATGCTAATTTAGATCGAGAAGGCTCTCTCTAGATACAGAGGCCTGAGATAGTTCTTAATTCGCTAGAACTTGCACTACGAGAATCCTAAATACTTGCCATCCAGACAAATAATCCCACCTGCCACGACGACACCTGCCACGACAAAGCTTAAAACTTGGAGGAAAGAATACCTTTAAAAAGTCAGAAACTTACAAATAAATCCTTAACCATACTAATATTATAAATGCGAAAGTGTATCTCTGTATCTGACTGTTACCTCTTCACGCCCAAACCGCTGAACCAATTTTGCTGAAATCTGGTATGTAGACACTTTAAGGGGCGATTTCACCAAAGAAGTGGAACGCGTTCAGAGCACCCTGAAGCGGTTCAAAACGTATAAACCCGATTATAACATCGAATTGCATTTTACCAACATAAACTGAACGCGTTCACAGCAAATCCGAGTTTTATCTTCTGAACGCCCAATGTCCAAAGTTTAACGTCATAAAACCCGTTCAAGCCCTAGCAGTGTAAAGTAAGTAAGCAGTGTAAAACATAGACAAAAGAAATGTCAAGATGACAGTTTTGACACATGCGTTTGGTTAGTTTATGTATTGTTTCTTGCTATTTTGTTGTTAAATTAACGTGACAAGGCTCGAAATTGATGAAAACATGTAAAATAATCGCGTGACGTCATGGAAACTTATATTTATTAATCGCGTTCAAAAGAAGTTTGTAAAATCCATTTGAAACAGAACGAGATTTACGTCGCCGCGTGAACGCATTCAATGAGAACCAAGTTTTATAAAACGAAGTTTTGAGTGGTGAAATCCCATCTATAAGTCCCCAGAAAGGACATAGGATACTTTTTATCCCGGAAAAATGTATGGTTCCCACCCGATAAACGAATTTTGGCGCAACGGAGTTGCGGGCGTCATCTAGTAGGTAGTAATAAGTATACTTTCTCTTGCAGGGTACTTCCCCCTCCCCGCGGTGTACTGCCTGACCTGGGTGTGCCTGGACGTGCTGCTGTGTACCGCCTCCATCATGCATCTGTGCACCATCAGCGTCGACAGGTAACAATTTACCTTTTCATTGTAAGTAGTTACTATATTTTGTAAGGTTATAAGCGCTTGCGTAACAGACTTATTCCATAAAGAAAAACATTTTACCAATGAATTACTTACAGATAAAAAAAAAATTACTTACAGATATTGTAAGTGTACAAGTGTGTTTATAATTTTATCTATCTACTAGCTGTCCCGGCAAACGTTGTTTTGCCATATAAAGTATTTCATCCATATTATTTTTTGAAGTGACTAAATAAGTATGGCACCATGGCAACGTCCATCGACCATCGCTATCCCGTCGCACAATCAATAGTCGCCTTTAGTCTCGAGTTGTAATAATTTACTATTACTTATTCAAAAAATTCATTTATCAATAAAAAAAAGTAGATGTTGTCCGATTCTCCACCCTAGCCGATATGCTCGCTAAGTTTCACGAAAATCGTTCGAGCCATTTCAGAGGAGTTCAACCACGCACACCGTGACACAAGAATTTTATATATTAGATCTATCTGTCTGTAAATGTAGGTGCTATCTCTTTAAGAATTAAGAAACCGCTAACCAATTTTCAAAAGGAATAGAATAGTTTTTGCCTACAATTTTGCGGTAACGTCTGGTTTATCTTAATATTATTTTACAGAAAATATTCCAGGGAAATAGGACAATTTGATGTTGGTGTTCTACTCACGTCCACTAATCGGTGCGCGATTTATTTTCGTCGAAAAACACGCCGACGTGACATTAAATAACACGCTGACATGACAAAGTTAAATGTATGCGTTGTATTATGATGTATATTCAGCTTAAATAATGGAAGTAGCTCTAGTTACAAACAGCGTTCAGACTTTTGCCCAAATAACTTTTTACAGAATACAAACTCTTACTCCCACCAAAACACTAACGTCGCTCGTTCATTGCTTGGTATTGGGTAACGCTCCTAAATTATCACACAGTCAAAAAGTTTAAGAAGCATACCGGTACAATTAAAATGTAGGCATCTACTGGGATGTTTCGAAAAATAAGAGAAAAAGTTTGTTCGTTTGTTAATTGTATCAAATAAGTTTGGAAACTACTGGGCCGATTTTAATTTTAAGACACAGAGATATTAAACCACGGGGAAGGGTCTAGGCTACTTTTTATCGCAGAAAAATGTACGATTACCGCGGACTTCTGCTTTTACGCGCACAGAGCTGCACGCAACCGTCTAATAGGGAACATGCAAATTGCAAATATAATATTTATGAAAATTTTGCTATTAAAATGTTAAAAAAATATAAAAGAAGGGCCACTGCAAGGTTAATATTTTATAAAATGTTGTTTTTTTTTACAAAAAATACGAATTAAAAGTAACTTGAAACGGAACGGATTTCAAAACATCAATCAGCATTCAGTGACGACACACATGCTATCCCCGCCTTCCATTTAGCGTTAAAAACGATCAAAACTTAAAAAAATAGGAGGCATTTTGAACGTTTTGATCGTTTTTAACGCTAAATGGAACGCGGGGCAGGACAGTTGTGACGTCATACAGACTAAAGATCCATTTTGGCGCCAAAATTTAAATTGACAATTTTAAACCGCATTTTTTCCAGTAAATTCCAGTGTTTTAATTTTTTAATAAACTTGTGGTCCATTCTGCATGGAGTTCTTTATAATAAACACAAAAATAAAAATATCGCATCTTCCCTATTGTACTTACATAAAACGTCTAGTTGTACATTAAAATAAACATTTTTCCCGAAATTTCCTAGAATCTGTCTGTATTTCCATTTACATTTTCTCTTCATTGGTTTGGGTTGAAATTTTATGTACAATTTAACGAGACTCGTATTGTTAAAACCGTAATGTATTTACAAAATTAACTCTAAACTGGATTTTAGCTAGAATATAGATAAAGATTTTGAGTACACGTTATGAATTAAATTATATGAATAATGCATATTAGTTCTCTAATATAAAAACACTACCACTAATTAATCTTTCTAATATTAAAAATGGTGTATCGGTGTGTGTAGTTTACAAAACAACGTCTGCCGGTGTCAGCTAATAATAATGTATTCATTAAAGAGTAAAGATGAATTTTACGACCATCCAAAATCTGGCAGATTGGTAACACAAATCTGAAACTACAGAACGGATTACGATAAGAATAGACTAATATGTGTGAACTGAATGGAATGTGAATAGTGCTCGGACCGAAACAGGTTTATGATGTTGTTACGAGAATATCAATAGGCATCTGAATTTAGCACGCACGAAACTCACAAAGTATACACAATATAAAGTAAATACAAAGTAAAATAACTTAGCCAGCATTTGATTTGAAGGACACAGCAATAATAATTATTATCAACCCTCAAATTCGTGGAGGCAGATCGTTCCGGTCAGACTGATCGCAGGCTGACCAGTCGTTTTGGGCATGTTCTTGATTGTATACGAGACCGATCAATCCGATCGACACGATGTGCCTCCCCGTATATTATAGAGACCTAGAAACTTTTGTGACTTTATGTGCATGTTACATGATTAGTTGTGCTATTTAAAATTACCAAACATCATCCACATACTGCCAATACTGATAATATGTAGTGGACCATCGAGCAGTGTTGCCAATTCAGCTCTTTTAGAGCTAGATTTGGCTCTATTTATCAATTATCAGCTCTAAAAAAACCGTTTAGCTCCTTAGCTTCTTTTTACGACTATTCTAGCTCTTTTTCAGTTAGCCATACGACGGTGGCTTTTTGGCTTCAAATCCACTATCGAAGTGCAGGTTAATTATTATTGAACGCAGCCATTTCGTATTGTGCCTAACCATAGACACTGACCTCTACGACGCGGTGAGCGTACTGTGAACTAATTACATAGAAAATTGACGTAAAATTTTAGTTCCAAGTACACTCACCACTGCTTTCGCATAGCTATTAGAGCCAAAATGGCGACTTTCAAATAGGAACATTTTTTGATAGCGATCGCCGGTCCAGAGATTATAGAGGTCAGTGACCATAGATCATAAAGGGATTTTCCCCGCCCGCCCGAGGGAATTCCCCCCACATTTGCCGTACACGATTTCTTTCTTGCGTAAAAAAAATAGGGACCATGGCTTCATACAACAAGGCTGCAGCAGGCCCAAGTGGAAGTTCCTTGGTGATTGATTCTCACGATGACGACAACATATGTTACTTATGGTCAGATGAAGATTAATTATACCTAGTGATATTATTAAAAACAATGTTTTTATTGATTAAAATATAATAAGTTCGAATGGTTTTATTTAGCTCTCTTTAGCTGATAAAGTTAGCTCTTTTTCAGCTCTTTTTTGGCAGAACACTAGATCTAAGCTTGACTACCAAGTTGGCAACACTGCCATCGAGTTTGGAGATGGTTCACTACGTATTACGAATCAAACAATCGGGCTATCCGAATATTAGAAAGTATACGCGCGTGCGGTGCGACTTGATACTGTCCTGCTATTTAAGGGCCTTCTCCTACGGAGATTCTATAATTTACCGTATTTAGAGCCTTATAAACTCATAATTTGAAAGCTACAAAGTTATAATAAAAATGCAGCAATAATATTCAGTATATCAACATTACTTTCCCCATTTTAAATTTTCTATTTTTGTTTATTATACTCATGATATTAGCTTCCAAAGTAATACCAATTTATTAAAATTGAAGCATATTTTCAGCATCTCTCTAGTATTTATAAATTACGTTTATTTGAAACATACGATATAGACAATTTCATTATTTACATAGTACATATTCCCCGTTTTAACTTTTTTTAGATCAATTTTGAACTAAGATATGTAAAAAATAGGATTTTTGTGCGATCTCGGCAACGCGTCAAATGTATGGTCAAGGTCGTTTGCTCGGGGGATGGCCTTAAAGCTATCCGAAATCATGCTAATGCGTCCCTGCACCCGATTTGGATAATCCAGTATGAATATCGTCTACTGTATATTATTCTTATTGTGATAAAATGTGATAGTCGTTGTTAAAATAGAGTAAGAGCCTGCGATGGCCAGACCTTCCGCAGTTTCGTAAAGCTGAAAGTTTACCTGTTTGTGGCCTTTACAGAGGTAAGAACGACCAGCAACTATGGAGTTTCGGTCGCGGTTACTTTAAGTGGTATCCAGTTCTGAAGGTCTACCTGACCTTCCAGAAAGAGTATAGCTTAATTTCATAGCTTCGCAGGCTCTTGGTCCAAAAGTATTAATTGTTAGCAACAGCTGTAGCATTGAAACCACAACCGCCATTTTGTTAAAATGTCAAATAAATATTGGCCTGAACAATAAAAGGTCACAATATTTGCCACCTGTTGAAAGCGGTAAAATAATTTCATTCGTTTTCAAAATTAACAACCCTATTTTTAAACCTTTCTTAGCTATTATATGTAGATGCTTATAGTAGCAGTCATACTTCTAATTTTGCATATATTTTGAATATATGTATTTAGATCATTGAATTAATATGTTAACATAATATATTTTATTACTTAAAACATTAATTAATGTAAATAAAAGAAACTAAAAAGCATAATAAATAGTTAATGACCTTTGCTATAAGATATTACGTATAAAACAAAAAAGTATAATTTAATGAAGTTTTTTGTAAGCTTATTTAAAAGATAGAAGATCACAAGGGAAATATACAGACAGATGTAGCCAGAGAATAATTATTATTGTGTGGGTTTAAATGAAATAACATTATGTATTTAATATTTTCAAGAGCAAAAGTATTTTCTAATAAATCTCAAGTTGAGGCGAGATTTTTCTCTTTTTTCTCATTTATTTTCATAAAACTTCACAAACGAATGATTTGTTAGATGGTTTCATAAAATATAAGTCTCAAAAATTAAACTAATTCGAATAAAATTTTGTTGAGTAAACAAACTTTTAAGCAATTTGTGACCAAAATTATGTATACTCATAATATTATTATAATATTGAAAACTGCGTCAGGTCAAAATATTAAGAAAAAAAAAACTTTTCAAATTGAAAAGTTTTTTTTCGTAAGTCGGCATTTAATGTTGTTTCGCTGTGGATATTATTTTTATAGTTAATAAGGGGTTGATTGTATAAATTTAGATTTTAAATTGCATTTTTTTCAATGTTGATGATATTATATGAAACAAAAACTTTAAATTTCAATACAACCGCGACACGTAACGTAAATTTTTCAGAGATAAAAATTAGTATCCTATGTCCTTTCCCGAGACTCAAAGTATTTCCATTTTTCAATAAAATCGATTCAGCGGTTTGGGCGTGAACAACAAGTGAGGTAACAGACATACACACTTTCGCATTTATAATATTATAGCATAGCCTATGCGGTACTATGCAGCTCAATCTTTAAGTCTCCAAATTAAATTTAAAACCACTCCAGTTACTTGGTCAGACTTTCATGTTTCAACCTAATGTACCAATCAACTATAGATTCAATGACTCTTTAATATTGTATTGGTTAAGTGGATTTTATTGTTAGTAGTTTGTTTTCGATTTCAATTAATTGGTTTTAGCAGGTGTGTTTTTAGTTATATTAAAATTAAGTTCGTGAGTCTTTATCCTCTCATCTGTCAAACGCCCAAAATGGGCGTCGTCGTAATACGACCTAATTTATATAAACAATATAAGCCAGCTTATATTGTTTCTCTCCTTGTTACACTTCTTACAACGTAAACAATAAAACAGAGATGCAAATAAAAGCCGCCAACACATTAGTGTGAGCCGATATTTCAAGTGTAAACATAAACCATTTTTGTGATGATTTTTAATGAGAGTAATTAGAAATTGAAAAATTTTCGAAAATGGCGTGACAGTTAAACGAATATAAAGACAGTTTCTTCATAGAATTCAAACTGACTCGGCAAACGTTGTTTTGGTAATAATTATGTTTCTTGAGACTTGAGAGGAAGATGAAGGAAAATATATTTATTTAAAAAGGACACCCGCGGTACATGTATTAGACAATTACAGTTACAAATTATTATTATAATACAATTCTGATACATGCACTTTTATGGGTGACACAAAACTGGCAAAGATACGAGCTAAAAATATTATGAACTAAGCTTATGTACCTACTTAACAAAATGTATATAATAAACATATTGCGATCGACCAGAATTTGTCATATTAGAGGTTGTAATTTCCCCATTATTACGATAGTCCTACTTGTTCTTGGCGAATTTTACACTATAAGTTATAACTGATGTATGTGTGCTTGTCAAATACTAAAGGCCGGCAACGTACCTGCAATTCTTTTGATGTTGCGAGTCTCCATGGATGACGGTAGTTGCTTTCCATCAGGTGATCCGTTTGTTCGTTTGCCCCGTAATTTTATAAATAATCGGCCAAGTGCGAGTCGGACTCGCGTACTAAGGGTTCCGTACCGTTATAGAGCAAAATAGGCCAAAATTGTGTTTTTTTGTATGGGAGCCCCCTTTAAATTTTTATTTTATTTTAATATTATTATTAATTATTGAAGTACACATATAATTAAGGTCTTTGTAAAAATATTAAGTGCCTACCTCTTGATATCGAGCAAAAAAGGCCAAAAAATCAAGTTTGTTGTATAGGAGCCCACCATAATTATTTAATTCATTTTTATTTTAGTATTTGTTATTATAGCGGCACCAGAAATACACAATCTGTGAAAATTTCAACTCTCTAGCTATTACCGTTTATGAGATACAACCTGGAGACAGACAGACGGACAGACAGACAGACGGACAGACAAACGGACAGACATCGAATCTTAGTAATAGGGTTTCGTTTTTTACCCTTTAGGTACGGAACCCTAAAAATGTGCTATGTTCTAGGTACCTGTCACTGCGGTACCCGATGCGGTTCGGTCGGAACAAGACGAGGAAGAGGGTGACCATTAAGATCGCCTTCGTGTGGATACTGTCCACAGCGATGAGCCTGCCCCTGAGCCTTATGTACTCAAAGGTAAATATATAATTCTTATTTTTCTCAATTATTATTACACAATAATGATACTTACGTATAATGAATACTTTGTTTGTTCCATATACTTTTTAAAATACTTAATAAATAATCTGAGCTTTTGATTGGTTCAAGTCCGGAATGTCAAACAATCAATCGTATGTATATAATATTATAGGCATATGGGAGATCTACTTAAACTATGTATGTCAAACCCAATCGACAGATCACGACTTATTGACTTGACATAGCCCTACTAAATAACGTATTTCCATCATCTACCTTTGAACTAATTTCTTTATTTTGATAGTAAAATATACCAAGTAAATTTCTATAATGGTACAAAGTCAAATAACGCTATTATTCTAATAAGCATATGATTCGTCATCGCTACATGCCAATAATTTTATAAACCCTTGTCATATTTTTAAGGGACGCGACGGGTGCAATTCCCTGAGGCGCCATCGCAAAGGGCCTTCGCAAGTGGATTTTTTCCTCAATATTTTTACATAAATCTTCCTCCCAAACAAGGAAGTCAAAGAGAGTCCGTCAAGTTAGAGTAAATCTTAAAGAAAATCCTTTCATTTATTTCAAAGCAGGAATAAAAACAAGCTGAGAAAAAAGCGAGGAGGCTTTTTTCTAAGTTATTATATCATCTTCCGTGGAATAACTACAACACATTTCGAAAATCTTCTCAAATCTAGTATGCTACATAGCTGTTGCTAATATCGATCAATAATATGTCCAAAATAGATATAGTATATGTCCGAAATAGTTAATCGCCAAACTCCTAAAGACAGCACAGTAAGAAAGTAAGAAAAAGAAGTATGTTAGAGGGTCTAGAAAGGTAATGATGGGCTTATTCAATCAATGTTCCAAAGCCTTCTGTCATTCAACCCACGAGCATCATCAAGTTATTGGATGAACATAACTAGGCGTGTTACTAAATCCAATTTGTGCACGACCTTATACGAAGGGCAGTCATTGCGAAAATATTGATGCTCTCGTTTTCCCGAATTAAAGAATTGGGGGATAGAACTCTCCCAAACACTGTTCCGGGTTAAAAAAAGTGTGCTTATATTTAATTATATTCTTGTTTTTAAATCATTATTAATATTGAGTATAATACTTAAGATGCTGTTAGTAGGTGTTGACAAACGTAGACTATATAGTGCTAAACGCTCTTGATATGAAGGAGACGTTAAAAGAGTATCAGCCAAGATTGGTATTTTTTTTTTTTATGAAAAAGGGGGCAAACGAGCAAACGGGTCACCTGATGGAAAGCAACTTCCGTCGCCCATGGACACTCGCAGCATCAGAAGAGCTGCAGGTGCGTTGCCGGCCTTTTAAGAGGGAATAGGGTAATAGGGGAGGGTAGGGATGGGAAGGGGTGGGAATAGGGTAGGGGATTGAGCCTCCGGTAAACTCACTCACTCGGTGAAACACAGCGCAAGCGCTGTTTCACGCCGGTTTTTTGTGAGAACGTGGTATTTCTCCGGTCGAGCCGGCCCATTCGTGCCGAAGCATGGCTCTCCCACGTATAAATTTTTATTTATTTTTTATTTTAAGAATAGGGGCCTTAATTTGCCCAATAATGGAGTAATTTAACCTAGCCATAGACTGTGTCATCGAAATAGAATACAGTAAAGAATATAACATGCTGACATAAATGACGTAGCTTGGGCAACGAAAATTGTATGACCGATACGAGTTTGGTCCGATTTAATTACTAGATGTAAAAACCTAAGTGTGCATTTCATGGAACCATTTTTTGACACAGCTACTCTTCCGTTGTGTATATTATTCGTAGAACTATCAATGGTTTATAATCTGCATTTTCAAGAACCAAACTAAAACATATTACACAGTATTTCCGGACCAATACGACTTGCAAACCTTCAAGAAGAGAGCGTATTCCCTCTTAAAAGGCCGGCAACGCACCTGCAGCTTTTCTAATGTTGCGAGTGTCCATGGGAGACGGTAGTTGCTTTCCATCAGGTGACCCGTTTGCTCGTTTGCCCCCTTATTTTATAAAAAAAATACGTATTATAGCGGGACTGTTCAAGTTATATTCTCGAAAATATAGATATCAGGCTTGTGATTCCTAGTAGGTACATCCATAATAAGTTCTAGTATCTATATTCTATTAGTTTCGAGGTTTTAATGGCTTGTACTTATTATAATAGCATAATTGCTTGATATTCGATATTAATTGGTAGCCAATCAACAACTAATTAGATTATAATTAGTTATTGAAGATAAAATTACATTGTAATAAAATATCTACAATATCTACATTCTACATGCTTTATATTATAAATGCAGAAATGTGTCTAATTTTCATTCTATCTTTCTGTTACCTTAATGCATAAACCACTGAACAGATACTTTAAGTTTTGTCACTCAAACGCAAGTGGATGGATTAACTCAAGCCAAAAAATATCAAAACAACACTCGAAACTTGCGTGTATTTATTGTGATTAAAAACTAGTAGAAGTCACACAGAGTATTCGATAGTGATAATAATAAATATTGAATATATTTACTTTATAGGTAAGAAACCCAATAAGCTGTATTTGATGAGATAGGCGACGAACAAAGGTCCCGACTCTCATTATTCGATCTATTGTCGAACTCATTCAATAGGCCTAATATCAATAAATAATAGAGCCTATTAAATTTCGGGTTAGCAGTATATTACGTTGGTAATTTGATTAGAAGATTAAAGATAATACTAACTTGTAATATTTGGATTGAATAATCTCTAACTTACTTACTTTAAATGATTAATTAAAATTAATTTAAAGATAATTTGACAAAAATTACTTAAGTTTTCTGTCAAATTGTTCATAATAAATCGTCGCTGCATCCTCGAGACTTTATAATTAACATGGTAGTCCGCACCTAGCTTCCGGCATCGAACACTTTTCAGAGCTTCCTGAAAAAATAAAATAGGTGGCGCGGCAATGGCGCCATTTCCGGGGCGGGATTTTTACCCACCACCACCGGTTTCTCCCCACCAGTTTACCTCGGAGGTTCACTGCAGATCGGTCCTCATTCTTTTAAGAGAAGGTACAATTAAATAAATTACGATTTTCCAAAGACATTTTAGGGTTTTTGGGTGGGAGGGTAATAAAGTCTCTTCGGATGCAGCGACTCTCATAATTATGGTCAAACTTCACTTAAGGTAAGTTTGTTTAACCATTAATTATAAATCGTCGCTGCATCCTCGAGACTTTATAATTAACATGGTAGATGTTCAGAGTTCTTATGGAAAATCGTCATTCAAATCTTTTATACTGTATCTATTATATATATAAGTATATCTGTACTTTGATGCAGATCGGTCCTCATTCGTTTCTAGTGTTCGGGCATCGAAACATCTCTAAGTAGGTTATATTGCTTTAATTTTGTGAAGTGAACAGTGAAATAACTTAATAATTTATTAAAGTGTTTTTAAGTGAATATAAGTTCATGGTAATTTTAAATATCAAGGGTAAGCGAAAACTCCGTAATTCGGAGGAAGGAAAGAGGAGGATTCGTTGCTTGGAACGTCGTTTGAAAAAATGAATGGATCGGAAGTTGGTGAAGAAGGTTGGTCACTTATTTTTTCAGATCTGTTTTTTTTGTACAGTTTATTTTTAGGATGTTAATTGGAATTCATCCTGAATATTAAAGTGAATATGGGCAATCTTTCGAAAATATCATAAACTGGAATACTAAATAACATAAAGTAAAAACAAAATATGTACGAGTATGTTTAGAGAGTCATGATGCGATCATGGCCACACATACTCTTTTCAAAGGTATGTTTAGAGAGTCATGATGCGATCATGGCCACACATACTCTTTTCAAAGGTATATTTAAAGAGTCTTGATGCGATCTTAACCATATATACCAATTGGCTACCCCTTTTTAGGGGCTGATGAAAGTTTTATTGTTCAGTCTTTCAGACTGATGGTGAATGCGAGTATTTAATTTCATCCGTACGGAGTGTTCGATCCGTTGTGCGTATGCCTTTTGAGGCTGATGCAACCGGAAGTGATTTAATTAACATGACGCTCTACCGGAGCTACTAAATAATAATTTGTCTGTTTCGGCCTCTCAAGGTGACAGACTCCGTGCTCAATGCGGTCGAACCCATCCCATCTTTATCAAATGATATTTTAGAAGCTTTGGGTTCTTTGAAAAACAAAGTGGAGGTTTTTGGCGCCGAAGATTAGGGTTGAGGTCTCTGAACGTTTGGGACCAATTTGTTGTGGACTCCTAAGTAAGGAGTGTATGTAAAAATGAATGGAAAACATCCATATACCTGAAAATTTAACCCTATTGGAAGCTCCAGTTCTTAATCCGGAACTAGCTTGAGTTTTAACTGATTCAGTTTAAAATAGACAAACGATTGGAAAAAAGCACAATTATTTTGGGCAGTGTATTGCGGCAATTGCTGCTAAAATGGTAGAACGTTCGGGTCTACAGATTAAGTTTAAAAAGTCTTATGATCCACAGCAGCCTTCTACATCGTAATATCAGCATAATCAACCGCTGCCTAACAGGCCGGTAAACTCTCGGGGCCCGCCCAAATAAGAGGCAGAAAGAGTGGGCCCAGGAATACGAAACCAGCTCAGACGCACAAACGGCCACGTACTACGACGACGCACACCGATCGGAACGAGCCATACAGACAGAACCACAGGAACTAGAGGTGGCTGCTTTAGCAAAACTGCCACATCATTGTAATAACTGGAAAGTTATCACTAACGATCCTGTCGTTCTCGAATATGTATCTGGATATATATAATTCCTTTTTCTCATTGAGGTCTGCGAGCCACATCAATCTTTTTTGGCCAATGAAATAGTAGTTCACATGAATAGTGAAATCACTGGATTATAGCAATTAGGCGCTATTGCTGAATGTCAGGATGTTCCTGGACAATTTATTTCTATACTCTTTCTCATTCCTAAGGATGATGGAAGTTACAGATTTATTCAGAATTTAAAAACACTAAATTTATTTATAAAAACTAGTCCCTTAAAATGGAGGATATTACCACTGCTATCAAGTTGGTATCGAAACTAGACGTTACAAATATTGATTTAATTATATTCCCATACACAAATCAAGCAGAAAGTTTTTGAGATTTTAATTTATTGACCTAAGAATTTCAATACTTTCCCTTTGGTCTCTGCAGATTTATTTCTGTGTTCTGCACCATTCGTGTTTACAGATCTTATGAAACCTGTCATAACTATCTTAAGAAACCGGGGTAGTATACTATTTAGATGACATATTATGTGTAGACAAATTTCACAATTATTTCTGCAGTGATAACGTTAATGAACTTATAATTTGTCTTTGTAATCAATGAACAGCAAAGTGACATATTTCTGAGTACAAGAAAAAGATTTTTAGGTTTCAAAATAAATACAGCTAAAATGACTTTGGAATTGGGTACCCCATAATAAAAGACTTAAAATTTTAAGCTTATTATATTGAAATATTCTCGGATTCTTCCCTCACAGGATGGGGAATAGCGTACGATGGAGAAACATCAAATGAGTTTTGGAACGAAGAAGAGTCAATGTGTTATATTAATTTATAAAAGTTACGGGCAACCTTAAAATGATTAAAAATTAAAATGTTTTGCAAATTCCTTGTATAATAAAGAAATTCTCTTGAGAATTGATAATAATATGGACTGCAATCTCCTACATCAACAGAATGGGAGGAGTGTAGTACGAACATCTTAATGATGAAGCACAGCTAATTTTAAAATGGCTAATGGTGCGAGTAACTCTACTTTTTTATTTTTGCATCATATATCAATTCTAAAGAGAAAATTGACGTAGAAAGGGATTCCAGATACAGTAATATAGATACTGAATGGAGTTTGTCCATTGAAGTCTACCACAAGTTTACTGACAAATTTGGTCTTCCAGACGTTGATTTTGCCTCCCATATTAATGCCAAATGTTATAAGTATGTTTCTTGGAAAAGACATCCTAACGCATAGAATATTGACACCGTAACAATAAATTACTGGAGTAGTTACTTCTACTGTTTTCCCCCATTATCTTTAATATTAAAATTTTTAGGTACGTGAAATAATCGGCGATCAGGCATCTGGCATTATCGTCTTCCCTTTCTGGCCTAGTCAGGCGTGGTATCCATTATTTTTAAAACTTATATTATCGTACGAGGTTATCTATTTTAGACCAGAATATGATCTTTATTATCACCTTTCAGAAACGCACACCCCTTGTGGTGAGGTCTTACCCTGGTGTCGTGCCGTTTATCAGGGAAGCGTTTTCGCATAAATCGTGCAATCTAGAGACAATTGATCTAATGATTTCGTTTTGATCTAGTAACACGCTTAAGCAATACGATACGACATAAAAACAAATTTGGAAATTTTGTACTGAAAATAAGCTTGCTGATTGTTTCAATGTTTCAAATCAAATAGCATTACAATTTATAACTGAACAATTAAGATTAGGAATTTAGGATCTATTATTCAGGAGTGAATACCATACGCTCGGCGCTTTCTCTCATGTTGGGTAAAAGGTTTGGCACAGATTGTAATGTCAGTAGATTACTTAAGGGTGTCTTCAAATCCTTACCATGTTTTCCTAAACATCAGAACACTTGGGACGCTAATATAGTTCTTGATTTTGTGAGTAATTGGTATCCAATTACTCACAATATATATATATATATATATATATATATATATATATATATATATATATATATATATATATATATATATATATATATATATATATATATATATATATGCATATACACACAATATATTTATATATATGTGCAGACACTCTCTTATAAAAGTCTCAATTATAAATAAATGCAACTCCGCTTTTACAAATACCTATCCAGGACGAATTATTGATTAAACCTCTAATCCTAAAAAAAAAAACAACCTTACTTAATCGTTCCTTTTTATAATCATAAAAAAGAAATTTGTCCAGCCTTTCTACTTACAAACATTTGTCGTGGCGGCATTTCCACTGAGACCATGAATAGAGTCATAGGGTGGTCAGGTAGATCTCTCGTTGTTGATAAATTCTATAATAGACCTCTTTTACCTATGTTTTACCTATAAATGTAAAATGCTTTTGCTAATACAATTTTGACTATCTAATTACTATTAGTTAACAGTTAATACTATTATAAAATATACATCTCAGACTTAAGTTAAGTATATCATAGAGAAATTATTTTCCTTAGTGTATGGTTCTATACACTGTTATATTTAGGTACAAATAATTAATATAAAAATTTGATTTCTACATATAATATATATTTAATATTACAGTATAAAAGATTTGAATGACGATTTTCCATAAGAACTCTGAACATCTACCATGTTAATTATAAAGTCTCGAGGATGCAGCGACGATTTATAATTAATGGTTAAACAAACTTACCTTAAGTGAAGTTTGACCATAATTATGAGAGTCGCTGCATCCGAAGAGACTTTATTACCCTCCCACCCAAAAACCCTAAAATGTCTTTGGAAAATCGTAATTTATTTAATTGTACCTTCTCTTAAAAGAATGAGGACCGATCTGCAGTGAACCTCCGAGGTAAACTGGTGGGGAGAAACCGGTGGTGGTGGGTAAAAATCCCGCCCCGGAAATGGCGCCATTGCCGCGCCACCTATTTTATTTTTTCAGGAAGCTCTGAAAAGTGTTCGATGCCGGAAGCTAGGGGCGGACTACCATGTTAATTATAAAGTCTCGAGGATGCAGCGACTCTCATAATTATGGTCAAACTTCACTTAAGGTAAGTTTGATTAACCATTAATTAAATTTAATTTAAGTAACCATTAAATGTCTTGATTTCACCATTAATATAATCGCGGCAGTTAAACTCACGTAATGTGCGGGAATATTGTTTGGGTGCAATTGTTGATCGCCAATGCAAAGCAAGTTTAAAATGTGTACAAAATATCGTATTATTTTTAAATTAAAATATGTGTCAGAATACAAACTCTCACCAAAAAAATATATAGCTAACTTGAGACTCCTTACATCGTACAAAACTCTTTTCCTCAAAAAAAGCGTTAAACATCAAATGTATTTTTTTAAAAAAACCTATACTTCCTTGTTATTTATTTCTATTACTTGACAAGGATACGATTTCTTATTTATAAAGCAGCTAGTTTACTCGTTGACGTCAATAGCTTATTTTTAACTACCCTATTTCATTTCAAGGTGTTTTGAATTATTTAACAATGGTTTCTTTAAAATGTCCCTTTAAGTAAAGTATAGATTTATTTCAATTTATTGATTTGAACGCGTTAATAAAATTTTCAATATTAAGCCTTTAAATTTTGAAACATTTGATTTTATAATGATAACTGTTCTTCAGTGCAGTAGACTTTAAACAGACTGTAAATAAACAAAATATATTTACTGTCGGTTTGTCCGTTTATTTAATCAGGGTTCAGTTTGATATTTTTTACACATTTACTCAAGAACCTTAGACAGTGGTACGAAAAAAGCATAACGATCAGCGAGTTCCAAAATAGAAATAGTCTTAAGGCCTTTTGCCTTAAGACTATGTCTATTTTGTAAAGGAGACGGCACATTAGAGTCAAGAAAATATAATGATATAACAAATTTTTTATACCTACTCTAAAATTCTACAATATCAGCTGTCTAAGTAACTCTATCCATCCAATAAAATACATATATATATATAATATTTTATCACGTCAAACGAGTTTTCTCCAGTTAGAAAAATCGATTAATACTTTATGGATTTTTTTGTTTTTTTTGAAGCTTAAAATCTAGAATGTCGTACGAAGGTAATCTAAATAGATTACTAGGTATTTTCGAAGAAGCTGAAGTTAGTTCACCCGACGAATCTGGTAGTGGTCAAGATATTGATATTGTCAGCGAAAAAAGTTTTGAAAGTGACACAGAGCAGGAGATGGATGACAAAGGACAGCATGAAGGATTGATAGAGAATAATGGCGAAGGCAACGGTAGTTATATTTGTTGGGAAATTTATTTATTTATGTATTACTAGCTGTCCCGGCAAATGTTGTTTTGCCATATAAAGTATTTTGCCCATATTATTTTATTGAAGTGACTAAATAAGTATGGCACCATGGCAACCCGTGGTGCCCGTGCCCCCACCTATCCCGTGGCACAAACAATGGTCGCCGTCAGTTCGAGTTGTAATAATTTACTATTATTTATACAACAAATGCACTTATCAATATAAAAAGTAGCCAGTAGCCGATTCTCAGACCCACTGAATATGCATATAAAATTTGGTAAAAATCAGTAAAGCCGTTTCGGAGGAATACGGTAACTAACGTTGTGACACGAGAATTTTATATATAATATTAAGATTTATGTATGGAACATGCCAATTTCGTCTGTAAAAAACTGCACAAGATAATAATAATAATAATAATAATAATTATATCTATGGACGCTTCACACCACGTCAGTCTGGCCCCGTGCTAAGTACCTGAAGGACTTGTGTTACAGGTACCAGACAACGGAAATATATTTAATACTTTTATACTATACATATATTTAAGATTTTTATTATATCATACACATATTTAATACACATCCAGACCCAGGAACATTGAAAACTTTTTGTTCCGTCGGCGGGATTCGAACCCGCGACCCCCGGCTTGAGCTGCCACACACTCAACCAATTGAGCCACAGAGGTCGTCGACAAGATCTCAAGACGAATAAGTATTTTTTTATTAGTTTTATTATCCAGTTTTAATTAAGTGTTATTTTGTTCTTATGTTGAGTCTATATGAAAAAAATAGTATTTTTTGATTTTGTTTTCATATTTTTGATAAAAAGTCATAAACAAGTACCATTACAAATAATTGTAAGTTCTAATCGTTAATTTTATTAATTTCTGAAATAAATAACATTACTTACTAAGTTATTTACTGTAATTTCTCTCTTAAATAAGTTCAAAATATAACTAAATATCAGTTTAATATTCAAGAAAATAGATGTTTAAAGTAAAAGTGTATAAAAACCACACAATCACCATCTGGGTGTACCACACCCACCTAGCGCTTTTTTTAGGGTTCTGTACCCAAAGGGTAAAAACGGGACCCTATTACTAAGACTTCGTTGTCTGTCCATCTGTCCGTCTGTCCCTCCGTCTGTCTGTCTGTCTGTCTCTAGGCTGTATCTCAAGAACCGCTATAGCAAGACTTCTGAAATTTTCACAGATTGTGTATATATTCTGTTACCGCTATAACAACAAATACTAAAAAAAATATAATATTTATATTTAAGGGGGGCTGCCATACAACAAACGTGATTTTTTTGGCCTTTTTTGCTCGATATCAATAATGGCAACAGGTAGGCACTTGAAATTTTCACAAACGCCTTAAATATATGTGTACTTTAAAATAAAAAATTAAGGGGGGCTCCCATACAAAAAACACAATTTTTGGCCTATTTTTGCTCTATATCGGTACGGAACCCTTCGTGCGCGAGTCCGACTCGCACTTGGCCGATTATTACTTATTCCAACTTTATGCTCGCCGGGTTAACCTCACTTGAAAGACGGGAAAATCTACTTTTTTACTACCGCACATTTCAAAGGTCCAGTTTCAAGTGTTGTCTAAATCTAGACTATCATTATACTTTAACACGTTGTTAAACTTTATCTTACTAAAATCTGTCGCTAAGAAATTTTAAACTACTGCTCTGAACCTTGTACTATCAAAGAAATTGATTCATCGCCACTCAATATGGGACCTACGTTATTTGGTCAAGTTAAGTCAAGTTAGTCATGATCTGTCATAAGTCTGAGCTAGACATAAGCCGAGAACATTACATAGGTCCCCCCATGGACGTGAAAATTTTACGTCCATGGGTCCCCCGTTATTATTGATTTCTCTGATAGCATGTTACTTTTTAATTCTAGAAAAGCATTCACTGTAAGTATTCACCTACGTATTCACTGACCATGGCAAAGTTAAAAAAATGTAATAATAATATTATTATATTAAATACTAGCTGATCCAGCTAACGCTGTTCTGCCTTTTGCTGACTATAACGACCAAATTAAGTATCTATAAATAAATTTGTCTAATGTCCCATAGCTCAAAACCTATACACACCTGGGCCTGTTTCACCACTTCCTGTTAAGTTCCGGATGGCTATCCACAACTTATCTAACAGATAGAGTATAGAGTATCTATCAGATAATTATGTTGTTGATAGCCTATCCGGAACTTATCAGGAAGCGGTGAAACAGCCCCTTAGCCTTTAATCTTTATTCCAGGATAAGCAGTCAGTGCTCATCGGTGGCTCCTGTCAGATCCCCGACCCGCTGTACAAGGCCATTGGCTCCGTGATCTCCTTCTACATACCCCTGGGGGTGATGCTGCTAACGTATGCGCTGACGGTCCAGCTGCTAGCGCGGCAGAGGAAGGGCCTCGGCCAGGGATGGGCTGCGGGTTGGCTCGGTGGGGTTCCCATCGGTATTACGGTCTTCCTAGTTATTTATCTTTCTGGTCTCTTGCATGTTATTCATCGAAATACCATCCCAAAGAATGATACACAGATGTGCTCAAATATAGGTCCCGTTACTGTCATAAACACGTAGCTAGGACAACAAAAATTAATCAATTTTTGTTGCCTTAGCTACGTGGTTAGTTTAGTAGGTAGCTCGGGTTGGCCCTTGTGTGCATTACGTGGAATTATTTTTTGACACAGTAACTCTTCTATAGTATTTGTTATTTCCATAATGTTACCTTATTTAACCTCTTATACTCTAGACGTAGTTTCCTTCAGTATTCTCCAATTGCCATTTCATGTTACCAGTTTAAAAAGTTTTCATCTCATAAATTACTGCTGCTAACTTTAAAGTAACATTCAGAAGGGATCGATATAGGCTGAAATAGCTCCATTCATAATTCAATCACTTTATAAGCTCCATAGTCCATAGGGGTGGTACTATAACACTTGGGAGTTACCATAGATCCATATGGGTCACGGAAACGTCAAGATTTAACTTTGACCTTGCTTTGGACAACCTTTAGACCTTACATATAAAGGCAAGAATGTATAAAAGCGACGTATGGTGTTCGCACCTTACACCGACTCGACGCCAGCCCAACATATTAGTACAGGTTCCTTAGAACATTTTTTTGACTTGATTACTATCACGCAAATTTTTCGTGAGTAGCTTCATTTTGATAAGACGAACAACAATTTCCTCTGCGATAACAGAGATAGAAAAGTTTAAATATTTCGATTCAACCCGTCGATCGTGGGAAAACGAGACACAATAGATATTCTATTGTATCTCGGTCACCGGTGACGGTTGATGAATTAATGGTCCTAAAATATGGATTGTTCTATTTGTAGGACAATGTTACTGTTAAATTATATAACTATTAACCTATCAATATACAAAAAATCAGCTGGTTAGGGTTCCGTAGTCAACGAGGACTTGTTGATTACAGAACCGGACACACGGCTATAGTAAATGTTACATTGCTTAATCAGTGCCGTCATCTCGATGTTCTCGGTGACGTCCTGGTGATGGCGGCGGTGGACAAACGGCCTTACGGATTTTCCTTACGGAAATTAAGTGGCGACATGACCTTGTCAAGTTCCCCAGCGGTGATAGTGACCTTGTCAAGTTCCCCAGCGGTGATAGTGACAAAATATATGGAGGACTTCTAATTCCAATTAGTATTTCAATACCTATACCTTTTTATTTCCCTTAGGAATATAGAAACGCCTTTGTAATCCAGTGGTTTATGAAACGTGACTTGACTCGGAGATCGCGGGTTCAATTTTCACATTGAAAATAATAATGTTGTTTTCGAGGTTGAATAGGATAATGCAGGCTGATCTCCCGATTGTCTAAAAAGAAAGATAGTCGTCGGATGGGCATGTAAACAGTCGATTCTGTGTCTGATCTCTCGCCAGTCGTGTCGGCCGTCCGTCCTACAGGGCTATAAGAGTAAATAATAGTTTTAAAAACACGCTTTAGCCAATCCGCCATTGACTATTTTTTCGTATTCCTGACAGCAAACCCTTTCATTTGATACCCATATCATGGGGGTGCATTTCAAATAGCCTGTCCGCCATCTTGGGGAGAATGCCATATTGGATTTGTAATGACGTTTCTTAGCTAGTCATATAAGGAGTGTCATTTCAAAAAGAATTATTTCCACCTTATCCAATTTTACAATAAATGCAAAAAACGTCCTATGTGATTTGTTGTGTTATAAACATATTTTTATATCACCGTAAAGAGAATCGTATTTAGCTAATTCTGATACAACTACATTAATTTTAAAGTTCATTTATAATAGGAAAATATTACTCGATAATTTGGAAATAAGTCACTTTGTTCAAAATTACAGGAAATTTAAATCAGTTTGTTAGGTACTCTACGGAAATAAGCCGTCGTATTACTTAAACAAGAATTATTTAAAAAATTTAAAAAATACAACAAAAATCTGCACTGAAAATATCAAAACCCGATTAAAACAAAATCACCTTATCACAGTCGGTCACTCGAGTCAGTCAGCCAATCAAATTAGATTTATAAAAAAAAAAAAATTTTTAATTTTTCTCGTAATATATATTGGAAATAAGTCGGTTTGTAGTAGAACTATTATTCAATGCAAATTAATACGTAATGACGTGGAAATAGGCGTATTTGTTTTGAATACGTAAATTGAAAGTCAAATTTACAAAGTAATTAGGTGTTTCTGTAATAAAAAAATTTGTATAGAGGTGCAAACGAATACTGAGAATGGATTCCCATCATTACTTGAATTAATTCCGAAAGTGGAAATAAGTCCTTTTGAAATGACACTCCTCATATTATATTGTCATCAGAACTCAGAGCGTGTGCAAAATTTCATCCTAATCGAAGACCGGGAAGTGGATCAAATTAAGATTCCAAGATTTTCTTTCATTGTTACAAGTGAAGCTAATCTAAAATTAAGCGTGTTAAAAAACAGAGAGCTCTTGTGTACTGTGCTTACGCTTGGGCACTATAAGCGAAGCTGGCCTGTTTCAGTGAAACTAGTCACAGGCTACATCAGCCTACTAGGTGACTTTAATTTCGGTTCTTGACTATGTATGTGTTTGAAAGAAAATAAAGTTTAATAAATTACAGTAACTAAAACCGGTGTGGGAAGCATTATCATTATGAATGTAATTCCAAGCTTCAAATATAATATAAATTGTAAACCGACTTCCAACTGACAAAAAAGGATAAAAATATTCTTATTATTTAAATAGTGGCTTTTTCAGAATTGTACTAAAATTCAAAGATATCTCAACTCAATCATCACACTTTCGAAGGCGGTTCCAGCCAAGTAAATATTCCATATCAAGGATTTTTGCAGTTTTTAGGGCTGGTACTTCAAAAGTGTGAAAATTGAGTTGAGAAATCGTTGAATTTTAGGACAATTCTGAAAAAGCCACTACTTAAACAATAAGAATTATTTCATCCTTTTTTGTCAGTTGGAAGTCGGTTTACAATTTTTTGTTTAAAAATAATATTTTTTCTCTTTTTAGTAATATGTAACCATAACTATTAAATACTTAATACTTAAACGGGTTTCAAAAATTTTCACATTTTGTGGATCTTTATAACGAGATACCCATCCACAACTTTATACTACGTCATACCCTCAACAAACACAATTATTGTATAAAAACTCATCAAATCAGGTGCTTGCTGTTATTTAAGTAATGTCGAAATTCTAAAATGCTTTTCTTCAGAAACTCAGGAGTTATGTTCAGTGACTTTGAATCCAGGAGAACCTTTGCATGCTCATCAATTCAACAAATGCATAAGCTTCTTAAAATAACATCATTGTCACTACATGTTTCCCAATAAATTTCTAGGAGTTCCTTAGATCCCTCGTGGATCCCATCATGATATTTCAACTTTATTGGCCATAACACCAAAATCAAATTATATCCTATAAAATGTCAAAAGAAGTTTCAAAATCGGTTTACAAACGGCAAAATACTAATCAAAGACATATTACGTCTCGATGAAAAGACTATGAGAAGTACCAATAATCATAGCGTGATGATGCATAGTGTAATGAAGGTGGTGATGATGATGATTGATGTAATTTACGTAGTTAAGCATATTATGCTTGCAGTTCTTTAAAAAACGCCGAAATCGCCAAACATGTATCTACTATAAGGACGCCAGAGTTCTATCGGTACCTTCGGAAGCAGAGTATACCTTGGTGCAAAATCTTACTTTTTAGTAGCATTTGCTTAGTTTACTTCATAAAAAGTTAAAATCAACATAATATATTTCCATAGAAATTTTGAAGATTTCCCTCGATTTCTCATGGATTCCATCATCATGTCACTACTTTTGTGAACATGGTGCCAAATTCGAGTTAAACCCTATACAACAAAAAAATAATTTTGAAAATCGGACCACAAACGGCTGAGTAATCGTTGAACATACAAAAAAAAAATTTATTTAATATTATATTTACTTACGAACGTAATATAATCTCCTCCTTTTTGGAAGTCGTTTAAAAATGTCCTCACTTCTCATTAGTCGTTAAATCTGGCTGATCCCAGCGCTTACCATTACCAGCCTTCAGTTAAAGTTAAGCCGATTGCGCGTAATTTCTCTCAAACCAATTAAGTGATCGCGGTTACATACATTTTTGAATGCAGTCTGTTTTTGAACATCGTCTACTTAAAATGCATTATTCTTTCTTTTCTAGTATAATTCTTGATAATTCTAGTATAATTCACAAGCGGATGACAACATGTTCCTGACCGCATGGCATGACAGGCATAAAATTATGGGATGCGGGCAACTTTCATGCGGTCTAGATCAGCGCATGGGCGATGGCTTTTCCTGTCATGCGTGCCATCGCCCACGCGCTGATCTAGACCGCATGAAAGTTGCCCGCATCCCATAATTTCATGCCTGTCATGCCATGCGGTCAGGAACATGTTGTCATCCGCATGTGAATGAGAAACGCGCGCGGGTGACAGGAAAAGCGCCCTTAATACGAAGAATGAGATATATTTTAATTGACGATGGCGTAACTACACTGCAGCTGAGCGACGCGTGCGCTACTCATCGCGGTCATCAAGAATTATACTAAATTGCTTTTTAGGAATTATACTTAAGTGTTTATCTACAGTATTTATTACTTCTTATTTCTATAAACACAATACTATTTACAAAACTTCAATTGTTATGAAATAAAATGCAATATTTTGGTCTGTTACGAAAACATTTTAAACGAAAATCCTCACGTAAGCTGTAATATTTTTTGCAAAACGGTGTCGTCAACAAAACCACCAAAGCTGAAAAACAAACCGAGCATTGTATGCAGGTTGGGAAACTGTTTTTCATAATGTATGCACATTTATATTTTTTAAAACTGGAGCAGACGTGATAAATATTCACCTTCAAGTTGAAAAGTAAGAGAGATTCTTTGAAATCGGTTACTAAAACAAATTTGAAAGTTAGTGACACTACTCACTAGCGTATTGCACAATTAGAATTGACTTACTACGACTAGTAAGGTAGTAAGTCAATTGTAATTGAAGCGCGCGCGGGGACAACACACCCGCATGCGGATCTGGTCCGCATGCGAATGACAACATGCTCCTGGCTCCACGCGTTTTGCCCGAATGACAGGAAAATTGTTTATGAAATTCGGGCAAAATTCATGCGAACTAGATCCGCGCGAGGGCGATGACACTCATGGCAGGAAAAGCATCCTAATCGAGAGAGCCAGCGGCAGCTAGACTCGTCATTTTGTAAAAGCTGAAAGTTTTTAAACATAATGTGGTGGAGGTCTACCTAACTTTTGTTATAGCGGAAAGCTCAATTTTTAAAGTTCATAATGTTTTTAAGAATTTATTCTAAAGATTATTTTTAACAAAAAATTAAAACCGACTTCCAAGTAAAAACAATAACATTACTTATTCTTAAATGAACTAAAAAGTATTAAATAACTCTTACTCTGCAGTGCCTCTTTCAGTATTTTCCTAAACCTCAACTATAACTCTGTATACAATTTTCATAATTTTGAAGTCGGTACCAGCTCAGAATCGTGAATTCTATTACAAAATGTATAAATTTTTTTGGACTGGAACCGACTTCAAAATTATGAAAATTGTATACAGAGCTATAGTCAAGTCAAGTTCAGAAGTCTAGCTATAGCGGCTCTTGAGATACAGCCTGGAGACAGACAGACGGACAGACAGACGGACAGACAACGAAGTCTTTGTAATAGGGTCCGTTTTTATCCTTTGGGTACGGAACCCTAAAAACCAGGCCGATGAAGCTATGGTCTAAAAAGTATGTTTTTGCTTGAAATCTTACTATATTCTATGTTATTCATATTTTTCAGTTTTGTTACGATAAAGGGACTCACAGACTCATAATATAATATTATTTCATCAAAATATCTACTTTCAGACTTCATTTTTATACAAGGATGACAGATAAACGGTTAGACTTGCACATTTTTTATTAGTTATTAAACTATGAATGAGTTTACTGCTTACAACATTTTCTTACAAACACCATAATCTTTATATAATAATCAACCTTGTTTACCAACATTTCTATTACAATCAGCTATTGTATACAACAAAACACCCGCCAAAACTAATTATTATAACGTTTATTAAACTACAGATCAAAATAATTGTTTACTCTAAAACTCGCTGCCTTAAGCCGAAGACTGTTATTACTGCCACTCCACTATAAACTCTATTAATCTGTAATAGAGCACAAATTGCGTTGCTTTTAAAGTATTGTGTCACAAAATTAAATTGATATTTCCTATAAGGCCTTCGGTGAAGCAATCCATTAGAAGCTTCTGTATTTGTCTTGTCACTATCGTTGAGTTTTCTATCATCGAGGAATTGTGAAATATCGCTTTAGATCAATTTTATTATTAAACTATATTATAACGCCCACATCTCCGTTGCGCCAAAACTAGTTCATCGCGAGGGAACCGTACATTTTTCCGAGATGAAAAGTATCCCATGTCCTTTCCCGAGACTCAAAGTATATCGATACCAAACAGCAAAATTGGTTCAGCGGTTTGGGCGTGAAGAGATAACAGACAGACACACTTTCGCATTTATAATTTATATTAGTATGGATGCGCTTATCTTTACTAGTATTTTAACTAGGACATGTTTCTATTTTTTACTAACCGACTTCCAAAAAGGAGGAGGTTATATGTTCGGCTGTGGATATATATATATATATTTTTTTGTATGTTCAACGATTACTCCGCCGTTTGTGAACCGATTTTCAAAATTTCTGTTTTGTTCTATTAGGTTTCCCTCCAATTTGGTCTCATTTTCACAAAAGTAATGATCTGATGATGGGATCCATGAGTAATCGAGGGAACTCCTCAAAATTTATATGGAAACATATGGTGATTTTGGTTTTATGAGAAGTATCCTAAGCATATTGCTACCAAGACGCAAGATTTTGCACCAAGGTATGCTATGGTTCCGAAGATAATAAGAGAACTCCGGATTCCTTATAGATACAAGTTTGGGGGTTTAGGCGCTGTTTTAAGAACTGAAAGCATATGCTACTATGCAAATTACATTCATCATCATCAATATCATTACCACGTCAGGGTCACCAGTGTCACATGGTTGTATATGGACACAATATGCCCCCACAACACCATAATTATATCATCACGTTATGTCCTTATAATAATTGGTACTTTTCAAAGCGATTTTAATATAAAAATATAATGTTGTTTCAAAATAAATAATTCAAGTTCCAAGCGACTTATGTACCATAAAATTGAACATAACAAAGTCAACCTTAACTCCAGAGCGTAAGGCACACATGTGACATTACTTTTGAGATTCGAAAGAAAAAAGAGAAGTAAGTTGCTTCGATAGGTACTACACTAGTTTAACTATTAACCCATCAATCCCCAAGCGGCATCCGGCTACCGCATAACAATTAAAAATCTATTATATCTGCGATTCCCACGATCGAGGTAATAAATTGAACCCTTAGTATGAAAATACTTTTTTTTTAATGAAATTAAGGGGGCAAACGAGCAAACGGGTCACCTGATGGAAAGCAACTTCCGTCGCCCATGGACACTCGCAGCAACAGAAGAGCTGCAAGTACGTTGCCGACCTTTTAAGAGGGAATAGGGTAATAAGGGAGGGTAGGGATGGAAGAGAAGGGAATAGGGGAGGGTAGGGAAGGGAATAGGGTAAGGGATTGGGCCTCCGGTAAACTCACTCACTCGGCGAAACACAGCGCAAGCGCTGTTTCACGCCGGTTTTCTGTGAGAACGTGGTATTTCTCCGGTCGAGCCGGCCCATTCGTGCCGAAGCATGGCTCTCCCACGTATAAACGTACATAGGAAAACAATCTACATCGTAATAGGAATAAGAAACACAATCGCATTTATGAGTAATATATATTATAATTTTGAAGTCGGTGCCAGTTCCAAAAGTTTCAAATATTCTGTCAGAGAACTGAAGATTCAGCTATCTGGTACCGACTTCAAAATGATGAAGATTGAGTACAGAAATAGTTGAGGTTTAGCCGAATTCGGAAAAAGGGCTATTAGATAGGAAAAATTATTTCATACTTTTAGTTCATATTATAAGGATGTTATTATTGTTTTTACCTTGGAAGTCGGTTTTAATTTTTTGTTAAAAATAATGTTTGTGCGTAGGTCAGCTAGTTTGCAATAATTATGTTTTTCGTTACGTTGTATCTACAAAGATGGATTAATCTATGGATGAAGGATGTCCCTATCCAACCCATAAAAGGTCCCTACACGATAAAGCCGATTATGTATACACACAGGAATGTACTATCAGAGAAGTTGATGCCGGACCTAAGTAATTTGGTCGCGTTAAATCAAACTCATCCGACCGATCACTGCTAACATTGAATTGACATAGGCCGACCAAACGACGTAGGTCTGTCAACTGCCTAGGAATCAATTTCCTCGGGTATACAAAACGAGTCAGGTCAGCCGGCAATGACCGATGAACCTCTCTGTATATTCGACTTTTTTAGCTATTCAAGAATCAATCAAGAAATTCCGTAACGAAAGTAAACGTCTAGCACAGCGGTGCCGTCGTCTAACGTCGTTTCGGTTCGGCAGACTTCGGCACGGTGTTTGTGTGCGTGCGACTAGACGTACGCGTGTAGTCTAGCTGTTAACTGCTTATAACTGATTTTATCTTTTTTAGACACGATGCTAGGTGAGACAGATTGCATAAGTTAATAAAAATGCTATACAGTATACAGTAATAGAATGTATTTAGCTTTACCGCGGCAGTACCGACTGCCAAACGGATTTTTTCTTTTGTATAATAACAATAACATATTAAAATTATCACTTCTCTCTAACTTCTGTATATATATTCAGAGAAGTTGATTCCTAGGCAGATGGCGGACCTACATAATTTGGTCGGTTACGTCAGACCTAGCCGTCAGATTACGACTAGTATAAATAGAATTGACATAATCCAATCAAATGACGTAGGACTGTCAACTGCCTAGGAATCAATTTCCTCCATAGTACTGTAAATTTCCTCCATCCATACAAACAGCAAAATCGGTTCAGCGGTTTGGGACCGGACCAGACAGACAGACAGACAGACACACTTTCACATCCATACTAATATTATAAATGCGAAAGTGTGTCTGTCTGTCTGTTACCTCTTCACGCCCAAACCGCTGAACCGATTTTGCTGAAATTTGGCATGGAGGTACTTTGAGTCCCGGGAAAAGACATAGGAAACTTTTTATCTCTGAAAAATGTACGGTTCCCGCGCGGTAAACGAGTTTTGGCACAACGGTGTTACGAACGTCATCTAGTTAATAATTATATTACTATGGATGTGGAAGTGTGTCTGTCTGTCTGTCTGTTACCTCTTCACGCCCAAACCGCTGAACCGATTTTGCTGAAATTTGGTATGGAGATACTTTGAGTCCCGGGAAAGGACATAGGATACTTTTTATCTCTGAAAAATGTACGGTTCCCCCGCGATAAACGAATTTTGGCGCAATGGAGTTGTGGGCGTCATCATATGCACTATAATAGGGATGATGACAAGGTCCAAGATTAGCGAATTTTGTTGATAAAATAAAGAAATCACGGTAAAATATAAGTGTTCCCAAAATTTCAGCTTGATAGCGTTTGTATTTTTTTTGTTGTGCGCCTTCAAAGTTGGATAATCAAGTCGATTTTTTTTTAATTAAATTTCTTAATATTTGTATACCATTCGATAACTTATGCAATTAAAAGCAACTTTTGTTATGAAACCACTTTCATAAACGCAATATTTAATATACCTACCGAACAAAGTTCTCTCCCGATGCGTACAAATTACGAAAGAGTGACGTCATTCTTTCGTAGCACTTTGTATGGAGCGTTTCGGGCAGGTCTATTTTATGAGATGTTTGAATTGTCATATCTTGGTGAATTTTTAAGCTATCAGAGTCATTCTTTCAGCGATGTTTCTATTTTTTAAGGGTCTTTCAATTACCAATAAGAAAAAAAAATAGTCATCATGCCTATTACCTCGTCTTAACGTATTCACATTCACAGAACGCCGCTGCACTTGGAAACGGTTCCTCAGCCCCCGGGGTGGAACCCCGCAGCACTCCGCCGCCTCCACGGAGACCGAACTACCCATAGACACCAGGGATTTGTGGATACAGGACTCCAGGTGATATGTGTATATATCTTCTTGAGTGTACCGGATGAAATATCCGTAGACAGGTCTAAAATGCCCACTTTGATTGTATCAAATTATAATATTTCAGGGTCTGTTTCATTTCATATTTTGGAGCCGCATACCATGAAGGAGTAAACATCAATTTTGTCAGTTTTCTATAGAATGATGTTGTCCTGAAATGTCTGTTAAAAGTGATTGCATATTTATCAGCAGGCACGCGCCGAACGTGCCGCATTTTAGAATTCGTTGTATGAAATGATATTGTGAAATCCGGTGCGTTCGGCGCGTAGGGTGCTGACAAATCTGCGATCAGCTTAAGTAAATTGTTAAAAGTTACCGTGGAGAGACTTGTTTCAAAACAAATTATAGTATTGTGAAACATTTAAAATGGCTACTTTAGACTCCCTGATTTATTGACTTACTATGGCGTGGCCATGTTGTCTACAGATATTTTGACCAGCACCCGTACCACGGCTACAGTGGAAATACGAAAGTATAGACAAACAGCGGAGATAAACTGAATGTGCTGTTCCGATCTTTACCGCGGCTAGCCGCGATCGACAAAAAATCAAATATAATGCCACTTTATGACATAGACTATAGTCCGAAAAATTCAAATAAAATCCTACTTTATGACGTAGACTATAGTCTATATCATAAAGTGGCATTTTAATTGAATTTTTGTCGATCGCGGCTAGCCGCGGTAAAGATCGTAACGGCACCTTCAGTTTATCTCCGCTGTTTGTCTATACTTTCGTATTTCTACTGTAGCCATGCTACGGGTGCAGGTCCGCATGCCGGCTTAAAGCTGCTATTGTATAACCCAGCAATTCTTGTACCAATTGTGTGACTTGTGTCAGTCTGAATATTGTGATATCTCTCTCGTTTCGTATTAAAGAAAGAGAAAGCTTTATACTTTCGCTAAGCAGCAGACTGGCGCAAGCGCAAGTGGCTGTTACCTGTATACATGGTGTTAGGTTGATGAAAAATGCCATCTTCATACCCATACAAATTGCCCGGATCGGCAATTTGTATGGGTATGAAGACTGATTTTTTTGAGTGTCCAGCATTGTTCTCATAGAAAAAGTTGTTAATTTTGACGGGCTCATTTGATGGTTTTAAGGATAACGGTGTTAAACCTAACAACCTGTATAAAGTCACCACATAAGTGTTGCAGCATGCTACAGACCTACGAGGATAATTTCGCGCGTCGATGTCATTGTCAAGGGTGTTAAAAAATTGACACTCAAAGCGACGCTGTTAAATGCTATTAATTTTATTCGGCCACATGCGAAATGATACTTGGATGACATGAACAGCCAATTTGTGGTTGTGAAAAGCCATATCTCTAATAACGAATTATAAGATGGCAGCGTTAGTTTTCATCAAGCATTGTACACTGTATTACGTGTTACATGTGTGTGCTGTATCATGTGACTTTAAGGCGGGCTGAAACCCCATTTTGTTATTTCTTGATACCCGATTTACCTAGTTCCAATAAAATAACGATATGTAAAAAAATATGATATATAGAGCACAATATTTAAAAGGGCTTAAATCAAAAACATTTTAATAAAAAATAATACTTTCGCTGTAATTAATTTACAAACTCACCTCCGACAAAACTCTTTGTCATCGAAATATAAGTATTAACAAGAATAACTTACATTTCATTTTAATAAATTGTTAATGAATCTATTTTAAAAAGGTCTGAACCGAACAATTTTTTTTCTTAATATTTATTTAGAAATATATTTAAAAAACACATGAAAATTAGAGAAGATCCGCCCCTAGAAACTACAATTTTATGCTAAGCTAAAATGAATCTTATTGCGATGCGTACACGCTTGGTCTTTGGTTGTGTGCAAGGTTATCGTTTTGGAATTGAGATAAGTCCTAAAACCGTTTCTTAATTGGTTGTAAATACATTTTTTTGTAAAGCTTTTTTATTTGTATTTTAAAGATGACTTACTTGTTATTATGTTTTGTATTATAATGTTTTAAAGCACTATTTTATGATACACCTCATTTTCTGACCCTTATAAGTACCTATGTCTAAAATCACAGATTATGAGGGAAATAACACACACACAAAGACAGTAAATGTTGTCATAGATCACGTTCACTTAAAATCAAAGGAGAGACACACAGCCTTCTGCAGAGGTTTTGTATATACAGCTCACGGTACAGATGTATAGAAGTCTGAATTGTGACTAAAATCAAAGACAGTAAAGGTTTCGTAACACATATTTACAATCAACACACGGACAAGCAGTCTTCCTCTGAGGTTTTGTATAACTCACTGGAATTGATGAATAGAATACTTAAAAGCACTTGCGTTATGTGTAATCATTATCAACTCCTCCAAATATGTAGTTTTATATAAATTGTTTCTCTTGTGCTCATTGCCAAGTCACTATAATTATTATAAAATAAAGAAAACTATCGATACACTTACTGAATGTTGATTTAAAATTACAAGATAAGTCAAAGGCTTGGCTTTAATGTGATCTGAAAACTTTTTACGATAGAAAGATTGCATAGCTAGGCGTGACTGTCTTTTTACATCTCATTTTTTTGGCGGGATAGTTGTATACAACCTACGAATAATAAAAACTAAGGAAGAGTAACTGTGTCAAAAAATTTGTTCCATGAGTCTACAAAATGAGTACCGAATACATGTATACTTTATGCATGTTTTCGCTACACAATTTAAGACGTGAGTGGAAGAATAGTGTAAGTAACATGAAAAAACTTGCCATTTTTTTGCCTAAATGGAGGCTTTAGGGCCGGAAAAATTATTTGAAATAGAAAAACTATGGATTATATGTGTAGCCAGATATATTAGCTAGGTTATGAAGTAGATAAGTTATAAGTTTTATTAAAATAATTAGGGAAAAAATGAGTTATTATCCGTATGTTACGAAATGTTACTTGTTCGATTCTTCCACTCACGTCTTCAATTCTGTGTATTATAGAAGTGACAATAATTATTGTCAACGGCTTTATATTTTCGTGAATTTGAGTGATAGGGCTACCGCACACCTGAGACACGACTGTCTAAAGACAGACTATCGCATAGTAAAATGCACTAGATGCGCACATTTGAGACAAAACGTCTCATAGACAAAGTTGTCTAATGCGCCCCGCGACAAGTCTGACTAACGACTGTCGGCTTCCCTTTGAAGTGTATGCGAGCGCGCACATCTAAGACAAAACTGTCTAGCCACAATAGACATAACTACCAGTAGTTCGACTCAGGGCTCGGAAACCTGGTTAATCTTCGCGATCCTGTTCGTTAGAAACACCATACATTTCCAAAAGAGCGTTTTCATTTCGATTCCGATCTGAAGGGACCGAAATTATTTCTGGTTTTGTTCTAAGAGCAAAATTAAATTGCTCACTGCTCAAAATACCGTTTAGAACCGTTCGCGGTTATGTTCGCCCCGCCCACTCACACACACCACGACCATCACCCATTGTCCACACATTAACAAGTTATGGCCTATTGGCTATTAGATGGTGCATTAGAAAGGGATAAAAGATATCACTGCACTAGTTACTTTCCGCGAGAATTTAACCAGGTTAATTTCAGAAGCAATAACGCTCGCATCTCTATTTCGCTCCAAACGAACACTTATCCAAAAACCTGGTTATAGAGTTTTTTAACCTGGTTAAAAAAATACCGGTTCCGAGAGTTACTTTCCGCGAGAAATTAACCAGGTTAATTTTAGAAGCAATACCGCTCGCATCTCTATTTCTCTCCGAACGAACACTTATCCAAAAACCTGGTTATAGAGTGTTTTAACCTGGTAAAAAAATACCGGTTCCGAGAGTTACTTTCCGCGAGAAATTAACCAGGTTAATTTTAGAAGCAAGTCTCTCGAAAGCTAGAGCCTCTCGAAAGCTATTACTCTAATTTCGAGGTAGACTCTAACGATTTGGAATACAATTGATTATTTAAATATTTAGCTCTATCTTTTGTAGACGCAATATTCTAATACTTACGTATATATAATATAAACACCTAAAAATCATAGTTTTATAAAAGTTAATTCAGTTAATATTCACGAAATCACGTGTTAGGATATTGCGAATACTAAAGTTACGACCATGTGATATTGAGTTGTTTTTTTTTCACTTTTGATATTAGATATTAGGTAAGTACCTACACATAATTATCCGTGACGTAGTCTGCGATTACTTTAGTATAAAAAATGACAATATTATTAAGTACACATAATTATCTATGACGTAGTCTGTGATAACTTTAGTATAAAGAATGAAAATGTAGATATAAATTATCTGTGACGCGTAGTCTGTGATTACTTTAGTATGAAGAATGAAAATTTATTTTTATTTTTAGTATATTATTGGACATAAGAAATTTTAATGTTGTTAGACTGATTAAACTTATTAATAAAAATATACTTAATTTTACTTACCTCAACGTCACTGCTAGTCGTTCAGAAGCCGGTATAGCTTTGCGAAAATTAGTGCCTTGATAAGTAATGTAAGGTTGCAACAATTTCAACAAATTATCAAAGGTAGACACATTCATTCGAAAGTACTCGAAAAACTTTCGGGGATAAAGCCTTAGTTTATTAAACAGTAAATAAAACTTTCCTTTTATTAGTCTTTCACTATATATGGGGTGTACCCAATATTTCCGTCTTCTGCGCCGTTTTGCACGCATAACAAGGATGCTTATCACAGCAGCTTCGGTGAACTTCATTCTGCTACTGATGAATATACAATAATTGTTGTATGCGTTGCGTCGTCGCGCGTCGTAGTCAAAACAGTTTCGTCTTGATGTGCGCCACGTGATAGACACAACTGTTTCTCTTTAGGGTCAATTCAGACCGCAACTTGACGAGGCGACGTGACCGTATGGATTTGACAGATGTCGTGAGCATGAGACATCTTGCGAATCTGTCAAATCCATACTAATTAACGGCCGTTCCCAATATTCAATCTATCTCTGGTTTGACATACGACCGATCGCAGCTAACATTGAATTGACATAAAATATATGTCTCTAATGTCTAATGAGAGCTATTCCTATCTCTAGTAGGGCAAAACCAGAGATAGATCAAATATTGGGAACGGCCGTTAGACATGCATCTACGCGTCGCGTTGCGGTCTGAATTGACCCTTAATCGTAAGACTGACTTGTCTATGTGAAACAAGACTGTCTAAAAACTGTCGTGTCTCCAATGTGCGGACTGCGGTCGCACTACTATTTTCGTATATTGTGAGTAAGTCACAGGTTACACGGTCAAATTTTCATCAATCTGATCCATCAATCTGATTGACGGAATATTGATGGTTATAAAAAGTTCATATTAAAAATACGATCAATCCATCAATCCGTGGGTTAGACGATCAAATTTTCGTCAATCTGTACCGGATTGATGGATCAGATTGATGAAAATTTGACCGTGTAACCGGCGACTAAGTATATTTAATCAGCATCTGAACAAATGCTGCGGAGCTACAAGTCCGATTTAAGTAATTCTTTTTTTGTTTTGTTGACTTTGTTGTGATAGGTATTGTTCAATTTAGGTAAGTTTCATCAAAATTGGTTCAGTAGTTTTGAATTCGGTTTTAATTTTATTAATATACAACTTGTTATTTGTAATACCTAAGTTGTAAACATAAATTATTTCAAATTGACGTGTTTCACATCCCGTTTTTAACGTGTTTAACATGTTTAACATCCCAGAGAAATACAGTAATAGGAAACCCTATTAATGCCTGTAATATGTTATAGTTTTAAGTTCGTAGTGACAAGTTAACAACCCTAGCGATTTTCGTCATAATACGTCAAATTTAAAAATTTCTAACTTCTAAGTCGGCATACTCTATAATTCTGTCTACTCTGTCCGGGCGTTCTCTACTGTTTAATATACAATTGTATGCGTTGAGTCATCGCAGTCAAGACAGTTTTGACTTGGTGTGCGCCACGTGATAGACACAACTGTTTCTCTTTAATTTTAAGACTGACTTGTCTATGTGAAACAAGACTGTCTAACTACAGTCGTGTCTCCAATGTGTGTGTGTTTCGTTGCTAGTGCCTTATTTTAGAACGCGAAGAAACTGTTGAAGTATGGGAGTTTTCTTAGTTTTTATTATTCGTAGTATACAACAGTTACAGATGTATATCTATACCGAAATGCTAGAGGTATATGCGAAATTGGATTCGTGCACGACACACTCAATCTGGGCTTTGGCGGGTAAACCGACATGAACCAATTAGACATATTAATCCATTAGATTTCGGCACACGTGTGCTACTCTTAAATTGACTTTCTGATCCTTGCCGCAAGCGACCACGACCGACAAAAATAAAATTCCACTTTATAACATAGACTATAGGTAACATTTTACCACTAAGGGTGGGTTGCACCAGAAGCGTGGTCACAGTTATGGTCAAAGTTATGGTTATAGTTAAGGCTAACTTAACTTTAACCTTAACTTTGACCACAGAATTTGACAGATGTCTGTTGCTGGTCCGACAAGGCTTTAAATGAACGTGGGCGGGGGCGCTGCTGGTAAAGGAGAACTGTCAAAAATGACGTTTTTGTATGATGACAGCCTTAGTTCTTTTTTTCGCCACGTGCATTTAAAGCCTTGTCGAGCTCTATGGTTATGGTTAAATGTAGCGTCCATTTTTGACTTTAACCAAAGATTTGACATTTTGCATTGTAGTTGTAGTTAAAGTAAAAAGATATAGTTCAAGTTACAGTTAAAGTAAGTTGGTGCAACTCACCCTTAAAAGCATGGGTCGCTAGACCGATATCAGTAGAAAATGAAACTTATAGCCTAGATCATAAAGTGGCATTTTATTTGAATTACTGTCGATCGCGGCCGCTTGCTACGAGGGTCGGAAAGGGGCCTTTACATACACTTTCTTGTTACACAGTAAAAGTAATTTGCTAATGGTCTTGACTTCTTTATTAATTGACTTGTTACACTATTATGCGGTTATTTTATCAACTTGTGCAATTATAATTCGCATACGTTTAGTCGCACGCACACAAACACTGTGCCGAAGTCCGGCAACGCCACACCGACCGGCACGGCGGTGCCGGTCGGAGTGGGGTGTATTAGGCTTTTTTTACTACGGAATTTCTTGATTCGGTCGCCGCACTCAAAGCCCGCGATAAAAGCTATGCAAAAGTTTAAAAAATTGATTGATCTTTTGTATGATAGATATGTTTTTAAAAAAATAAGCGTTGTTACTGTTCTACTGTTATGTCCCTTATTTTATCTCGACATTACTTATTTGCTCCCAGTAATATAAAAACTGACACCTGTCGATAACTATTAGGGAAGCTTTAGCAAAAAAAATTATATACCGTGTTAGAAATTTTACGTAACCTTTTGTCCTTGCAGAAAATCATAAAAAGTCGTATGCCGGTTTATATTATACTACACGCAACTCCGTTGCGACAAAATTTATTTATCGTGCGAGAACCGTAAATTTTTCCGGGATAAAAAGTATCCTATGTCCTTTCCCGGGACTCAAAGTATCTCCATACCAAATTTCAGCAAAATCGGTTCAGCGGTATGGGCTTGAAGAGGTAACAGACAGACAGACAGAAAGACACACTTTCGCATTTATAATATTAGTATGGAAGTATGGATTTCTCTCATCAAAAATATCACACAAATTCTGTGAAGAAACTACACCGTATGAATTACTAAAATTCTGTGATTTTGTTAAACTTTTGAAAGTGCATTTTGAAACTTCTCAACGGAATGAAAGCTATGATAAGGCAGATGGCGGACCTACGTCATTTGCTCGGGTTATTGCAATTCTTAGTTGGTCTTGATCTGTCGGCTGGATTTGACATAACGCGATCAAAATACAGGTCCGCAATCTGCCTATGAATCAACTTCTCTGATAGTACAATAAAGTTACTGACTAATTTAGTAGACAGTACAGAGGTAGGTACTACAGGTATAATATTGATCCTAACACTCTTTTACATATGAGTTTTTAATCTATCAAAAATTCCATATCGTATCAGAGAATAAAAATTCCTACTGACAAACGAAAATTGAATTTTCCATTTTAATATAGTAGAAATAATACTGTTGGGCTATGTTGCTTTTACACTGCGGCCACTAATTTATTTTCTATCTTTTCGCCATAAAAAAATAAAATTTATTATTACTTAAAATGTTCTATACAAATATTCTTAAAAAAGTTATATTTACAGTATCATTTATAAACCCTTGAAGATGCCTATAAATTTGTGTTGTCTCTGATATTTGTTTTAGAAAACTTTGCTTTAAGTATAAAAGAAGCAGGTGTTCAAAGAGTTGCCTTCTCACAGAAATTACTGAAAGTTCTTTGTTTTTTCTAATATTTCCTCATCAAACTTTTTTTATAGTAATAAATATACACTTTTCATGTACTTATTCCACTTTTTTAATATTATATATCATCAAACTTTGTTTTGAATATGGATTAAAAATTGTTTATTCCTGGAAAGTACACATTATATAAATTTGTATAGCACATGCTTGCATTGCATCGTCCAAAATTAGCATTTTGAAAATGCATCGGTATAAATCGAGTACGGAGCGTACAATTCCAACGCAGTGCGTAAGGTTTAGTAGTTATTTCGAATTCCTGAAAATACAAATTTTTACTTCATGTTTCAAGCACAAATAATAATAAAAAATACGGCACTCGGGGATTGTCGCGGTAAAGCTATTGCACAGCATTTTTTATCAATTTATGCAATTATAATTCGCATACGTGTAGTCGCACGCACACAAACACCGTGTCGAAGTCTGGCAATACTGCACGCAACGAGTGGGGCGTGTTAGGTTTCTTCGTTACGGAATTTCTTAATTCGGTCGCCGCGATCAAAGCCCGCGATAAAAGCTAT
Organism: Cyaniris semiargus; assembly: GCA_905187585.1. Lineage (NCBI taxonomy): Eukaryota > Metazoa > Arthropoda > Insecta > Lepidoptera > Lycaenidae > Cyaniris > Cyaniris semiargus. The sequence goes on along the minus strand of LR994554.1, from coordinate 3,648,347 downwards.
TCAATCTACACTAATATTATAAAGAGGAAAACTTTGTTTGTTTGTTTAATTGTAATGAATAGGCTCAAAAACTACTGGACCGGTTTTAAAAATTCTTTCACCATTCGAAAGCTACATTATCCACGAGTAACATACGATAAATTTTATTTTGGATTTTTTTTCCAAGGGTTTCGTAAGATATTTGGGTTTTTCGGACACAAGGTGTAAAAATCAACCAGAAAAGTTACTTATTTTGCGTACGCTGCCTAAACTATAAAAGATAGAACCATAAAATGTTCTTATTAATTGTAGATCTTATAAATATCTACAAAAAAAGTCCGCGACACACTATACCTATCTATGTCGAGTGAGGCACAACAACCATTTTTTTATTTAAAAATCTTGATATTTTTTTTTTTGACTTCATTTAAACGCGTTTATTTTACTCATGCTATTAATCCTTATAAAAATAAATTATTTCATCACTAAGCACAGTTTATGTAGATAATATTTGGTCTTTGAATGATTAAAATTGGACGTTTGATTTTGAAGTTATGGCGAAATTAAAATATTACGATTTCTGCTGCACGGCCCGTTGCGAAGTGGGCGTCACCAAGGCGGGGGTGCGCGTGCGGGAGGGAGTTTTTTATTCACTAAATCAAAATAATATATTATAAAACTCAAAGGTCACTGATTGACATAGTGATCTATCAACGCACAGCCCAAACCACTGGATGGATCGGGCTGAAATTTGGCATGCAGGTAGATGTTATGATGTAGGCATCCGCTAAGAAAGGATTTTGATAAATTCTACCACCCCCAAGGGATAAAATAGAGGATATACCGATCGGGCTGAGACTTTGATACCTAAATAATAATAATACTTCTTAACGCGAGCGAAGCCGCGGGCAAAACCTAGTAGCCTAATAAAATGAAGTACAATATTATATAGAAAATTGTCAATTAAATTTTATTTTAATTGAATTGCTATTAATTAAGATGCGAGCGCTGAGTGGCGTTCATAATAATATATACTGTTCGCACTCACGTATGCAAAATGTCATCAATGAAATTAGTGAAATTGCCTCAAAGCATACATTAAAGGTCAATGCTGATGCTTCTGTGGGCGATGTAATCAGGTAATGGCAGGCACACAGACCTACAAGTATTATTTTTAACCGACTTAAAAAAAGGAGGTTATCAATTCGACGCGTATGTATGTAATATTTCTAGAACTGCCCAATTTTCGTATAATATGTTAGTCTATATCTGCGTCTGAACAAATGTGCCAAATTTCAAAAGTGTATGTATGTATGTATGTTTTTATGTATGTGTTCGGATATCTCTGGAACTAGCATTCCGATGTCAGTAATTCCTTTTTTGTTGTACTAGGTATTGTTCAACTTAGGGAATAGTGCAAATTTCATCAAAATCAGTTCAGTAGTTTTGGAGATAGGGAGTTTTAATTCTCAATTACGTACAATTTTGAAGTCGGTTTTATCTTTTTAAAATGCATTAATATGGATTACTAGATGAAGCCCGCAACTCCCTTGTGCCTTAATTCGTTTATCGCTCGGGAACGTTTTTCCGGGATAAAAGTATTTTAAGTATCCTATGTCCTTTCCCGGGACTCAAAATATCTTCATACAAAATTTCAGCCAAATCGGTGCAGCGGTTTGGGCGTGAAGAGGTAACAGACATACAGTCAGACACACTTTCGTATTTATAATATTAGTATAGATGTTTTTGTTCACCTTTTGTATTTCCGACGTTTCAGCGACTCTCCGAGTGGCTGTCAAAGTCAAATGACACTCGAACACCGTATGTTTAGTTCAGTTTTTAACTTTATTCTTAAAAAAAGGAGAAATGTAACGCCGCGATACCGTTTTGTTTTAAGCAAAATTTTCAAGGGGGGGGGGGGGGGCGCAGCAAAATGACCGGTGCCAAAGCTCCCCGCATATTAAACAAACGACACTCGAAATCTGTATATATCAGATAGATAAAAGCTCATAGGGCAAGGAGTGAAGATAGATACAAAGTGTAAAAGACAAATTTGTAGGAAATTTATGAGCTTTCATTACGTACCGGACATTTTTTTCTCTACAACACACCGTTTTAGCGATATGAGCAAAAAACTAAAAATATTGAAACTTGAGCCCCTCCCGCCACCCTAGGTGATATCATTATAATGTATAGCCTATGCGTTGACCCGAACTCTAAGTAATATTCGTACAAAATTTGAAGTAAATCCATCCAGTACTTTCTGAGTTTATCCCGGACATACATACAGACAAACAGACAAAAATTCCAAAAACTATATTTTTGGCTTCCATATTGATTGTAGATCACGTCCCAAGTATTATTTTTCAAAAATATTTAATGTACAGAATTGACTTTCCTACGATTTTATTATATGTATAGATTAAGACCTACGTTTAGTCTACTTTTTTAATTTTATCCAAGTATCATTATGCATGTGGTATTTGTCTTTCAATATGTATATATAAAATAAACATATCAAGAGAAACAGATACTCCTCGTCCACACACCCATGACAATGTCATTAAAGTTCCACAAAATCCTTGTAGGTGTGTTAATAATAACATGGTCAATAAACAATGGATCTTCATTCATATATACAATAAATTTTAATGCTTTTGTTGCATAAAACGTTTTATATGTGTTTAATTTACATATTTATTGAGTAATATGTCTGTGTGTCCAAAGATTCAAATGTGATAACCAAAATGATGAAAGAAGATTTGATAATTTTCCTCAGATTTTCATTGAAAAACTAATAATACAATTTGAATCTTCTATGCACAGTTGCAAACGGGCTATGTATTATTAATTATTTACTGTCGCACTCAGACACACGATTAAATTTTAATTTAATGAAAAGTTTGACATATATAATAATAGGGATTATGTTAATTTAATTACAGTTAAGTAATTAACATTCGTCTTTGAGTGCGGCTGTTAGATTTTATATATTTTTCGTACACTTTCCTGTTATTTATAAAATTATTTACTGCGCGTGCACGCCAATCCATACTTTTGTCTTTGTCAAGTGGCTTTTTAAAACCATGCAAACCAGACAAAGACTTTAACGTGGTTTACGTTATTGAGTTCACTTATTTTCAGCCAGTGTTAGTCATCTGTCAGCTGGGTTTAAAAATAAATTCGATCAAAGTATGTACTATCCAAGAAGTTGATTTATGGACCTACGTAATTTAGTTGCGTTATGTCAAGCTCAGCAGATAGATCAAAACTTACATTGCAATGACATAGCCTAACCGAATGACATTGGTCCGCCTATGAATCAATTTAATGTCTATAAATTATTTTTCCGTGCAACCCTGCGTGTGACTAATCATGTCGAAAAGAAACTGCAAATCCGTAGCCCGTTTGCACCATGTCCGCATCTTTGTATTATAGCTTATGTGTAACATAGCCTATGTGTACACAGCGAGCCTGCGCCGTCAGCCATGAGTGCACTGCATCATTTCGGTGCTGAGATGTTGCGACTCTCCCGCGGCTTGGAGGCATCAGCGTCCAAACCGTCTTACAAAGGGTATATGTTTGCATTGCTTACTGTTTCATTGGTATACTGTGGCTAGAATGTCGCTTTTAGTCACAAACTGGGATTTAACATAACAAAAATCTTGTATTTAAGAGTAAAAGTCAGTTAAAAGAGCCAGACAAATTATATTGATGATCGACATTAATTGGGCTTGTTTTGTAAGCGACATCTCTAGATATAGTATTTCATTGGTAAAACATATTGTGCTTGTCCAAATACATTGTGTCTCTGTTTATTGTAATGATCATGAGTTTTATCGCTATTGTTCATTTAAGAGATGATATTTTGTAACATGTCTTTTGATTCCGGTAAAACTTTATTGTTCATGATTCATGAACAATATTTTAGTGGTGTTTTCCAATAAATATGAAATTGATTTGATGCCTATTTGGACTATTTCATCATAATATTGTGAAGAATACCAACAATTTAATATCCAAAAGAAACATAATCGCATAATCCAAATGACTGAAATAGTCCAAAATTAGCATAACAGCCACTTGTATATTGAATTACCTCGAAATTCTAAACTACATATAATTCCAAACTCCTGACAATTAATATTGTAAGCACATCTGAACTAATTAATCGTGCCCGCCATATTGTATTCATAAAGTTTGTACATTTGTGTGCTTTTGGCTTAACCGTCGTTTAGCATGTTGCAATTTAGGTGTAGAAAAGTAATTATTATCTGACAAAACAACAGTTATAACTAAAAATAGGTTTCCTTTGTCGATTAAAATGGCTGAAACTTTTGTTGATGCTTGACAACATTAAAGGTCAGTAACAACAAGTATTATAATGTTGTTTATGTTGCCTAAATACTGTTTGCATGCCAAATTACTGCAAAGTGCAAACACGGAGTAGACGTATTAAATAGGCATTGCTCTAGCAAATAGAAAGACCAAAAATTAATATCAGTCTTGTTAACAGGACGAACGTCTCCGAGCGTGGTGGGATGCTCACGCCAGGTTCCATGAGTATCTCCTCCAGCTCACCATCATCCATGCATCAGGATAAGAGAAGGCTCTCAACTGCAGACCCCAGCCCACTCAACAGACCAAGAAGCGCATCAGACGACGAAAGCAACGACGGCCTACTACCTCCTGTTACATTGACGGCCAAGTCCCGAAGCTCGGAGGACGGTCTTTTACTGCCTCCGCCATGTACATGCCCCTATTTTGGGTCAGACTCAACACCACCCAAACGAACCACTGAAGTCATAATTGTACCAGGTGGAGACATAAACGGATGTAACGGGTACACCAGAAATGGTAACATGAAGGATGAACCTTCAACCCCATTCTTCAGGAGATCCAGCCGCGGCGCTTCCTCAATAGTCACATGGGAGGAAGCGAGAAGGTTCAGACGTGGTTCTAGCTTCGGTGCCAGAACAACACTATCAACACCTTCTAGAACTATCCGTAGGCAGAGATCGATCAACAATCGCCAGCAGACTTCTGTGAATCCGAGTCCTCAGAGGCAGACTCCAAGGACTATTCACTCGAGAAACTCCAGCGTGATCTCCCGAAATTCTTCACGTCACGGAAGAATTCTTCGACTGGAGCAGAAAGCGACGAAAGTGTTGGGCGTCGTGTTTTTCACGTTCGTCGTGCTCTGGGCGCCATTTTTCATTCTCAACATGGTGCCTGCGATCTGCCCGGAATGCGAGCGCAGAATCCCCGGCTGGGTTTTCGACTGCGTACTGTGGTTGGGCTATGCGAGCTCCATGGTAAACCCGATCTTCTACACCATATTCAACAAGGTGTTCAGGCAGGCGTTCAAGAAGGTGCTGATGTGTCAATACTTCAAGGCGAAGAGATAGCCGGCACCCTGGGAGCGCGTGAGGCCGGCGTCAGACCCTGGCCTCACGGCGTTCTCAGTCAATAGGAACATTCGATCGCAATTCGTCTAACCTTCTTAGTATGCAGTGTTCCCCCAGTGGGGAGGTTTTCTAATTTATTTCTATATAGCGTTGAGATCCTTCCAATTTTAGCAGCGAATGCTTATCTTTATTTCGCTTTAATCTATTAAGCGATATCAACGATTTTTCAAATCGCCATCATCAAAGATAGGATCAGCTTAGACAGCAACTCGAGTTTGTTGTAAAGGAATTTGATCAAAGTCACCAAAAAAGTTTATCGAATTACTGTATCAAATAAAGCTTTAAAATTTAAAACTCTTGTTATATTTATTTTATAAAAAGTATATAAATTTGTAACCCGTAATAAATAACGTATGTAAAAAATGGAATCCACATTTTATGAATATAAATAGCAACTATTTTCTGTCATAATTAAGTTTCGGACCCTCTCATTTCGGACGTTTTCCGTGTGAATTGACATCAAAACGTGAGTGATTGACCTCCTTTCGAATATTGTGTTAAGGTGGCCTTCAGATCCTTGCGGCAAGCGACTGTGATCGACAAAGATTTTAATAAAATGGCACTTTCTAACCTAGGCTATAGGTTTCAATTTGGTCGCCACTACAAAGCAGCGGCGGCATGAGTCGCTGGACCAATATCGGAAATAAATTATACCTGTAGCCTACGTCATAAACTGGCATTTTATTTGAATTTTTGTCGGCCGCGGTCGCTTGTCGCAAGAATCGGATATCCACCTTCAAGTTCGCCCACGACTCCGCTCTCCTTAATTTTGTACAATGCGTCATTTAGTGCGTGTTTTCTTAGCTTTAAGTTCCCCAAACATGCAATGCTATGCAAAATAGCTATATTCCACTGATATTGACGGTTCAGTTTAGACCGACATAATAATATACTACTGCTATTTCCAATCACAATAATTTTGCTACTGATAAATTGAGTTTTTGGATATTCTTATTTCCTATTTTATGCGTTATATCACTTTGTTTTAAATGTGCTATCGAAGAAGTTGATTCATAGGCAGTTGACGTACCTACGACGTTTGGTCGGATTATGTCAATTCAAATCTATCCGACCACTGACCTCCATTATACAAGCACGCTGGACCTATGATACCCACTTTTTTGTGCCTATTTAAAGCGGAAACAGCTCCCCTAGTAAGAGGGAAGAGATCTAAATTTGACGTAACTTGCAAATGGCCGCTTAGTCGTTATTGGTTGTCATCACTAGTATTAGTTCCAAATACTTCCACTACTGCTATCAGTGCTAATATGGCGACTTTCAAACGTCATTTTTACATCAAATTTAGTTCCTATCCCTCACATTGGGGGAGCTGATTCCGCTTCAAATAGGCACAAAAAATAGCTGTCATTTCAAAGGGTATCATTAGTCCAGCGTACTTGTATAATGGAGGTCAGTGTATCCGACAGATCACAGCTATCAAGATGTGATCTGTCGGATAGATTTGACACAACGCGACCAATTTCTGTTGATCCGCCATCTGCCTATGAATCAACTTCTTCAATAGTACAAAGAAATGTTTTAACCTCAAGTTGTAATAAATTTTTAAAACCATTCTTTAATCTGTTTCCTAATACTATTATAATGATACATAATGTATAACATTTTACACATTATGCGCAATATTAGGTAATGTAGATGACATTATGATGTACAAGTCAAGTGAAAGAGTCGCGATTGATTATGAACTACTAGTCTAGTGAGTAAGTCGGTAAGTGAATATAAAATAGTACAATTTTTTTTACTACCGCACTCAGAGAAGAATAATAATCACTTAATATTAGGACATGAGTGGAAGAAGCAGGTAAGTAACAGTTAAACAATGTCCATTTTTTTCATAAATACAGGCTCTAGGGCCGGGAAAATGATTTAGAATTATAAAAATGTGAATTTTATGTATAGCCAGATATATTAGCCAGATGATAAAGTAGGTATGTTACAAGGTTTGTTTAGATTATAAGGGAAAAAAAGTAATTGTCCATATGTTATAAAATGTTAGTTATCTGGTTCTTTCACTTCCCGTCTTCAATTGTAATAATATAAAGACTTTGACACATAATGTGTTGGATTTACGTCAAAATCTTTATTTAAATGATTGCAGTTAAGTAACTAATATCTGGGTGTGGCGGTAAGGCACTTTTTGTCGAAACATGACGCGACGCGATGTTACACTCTTTTTAGTAGGTATTTGAAATTATTCTTCATTTTCTACACATCGCGCAATTAAACAATTGAACATCGCGTTGCATCTTGTTATTTATTAACACTCAGACGCAATACTATTTAAAGGTTCTTCATTTTATCAAACATTCACTCTACTACATCCAAAAGAAAGTCTAATAATCATTTTGGCACCCTCAGAATATGTAAGCTGGTCTGTTGAAGCTTTAACTATTGATCCGATTTATTTACTTATAACTGCGTTATCATATTAAGGTTAAAATAACATAATAATCGCTATCATAGTATAACTGGCTATATCATTTGTAGTCGGGTTCTATACAAACCATAAAGTTAATATACCTAGCGGAATAGAGCAACAATCTCGAGCTGTCAAACGAAATCGAAATTGATTTACGTCTGTGTGTAAAAATTTGTTTACGTATAACACTTACACAAGCATATTTCTAAGAGATTAAATTGTCAACGTGCCGATAAGTGCCGACTGGATGTCAAACAGATGAAAAAAATTGGTTCTGCTGTCATGTATCACACGTCTCTTTTTACCACGCAATGTTACTGATAGTGACATCTCGCTTGTTCTCAGACCTTTGTTTCTCTATTCTGCTAGGTATATTAACTTTATGATAAAAACATGGTCTTTTAACATCATAACACTAAAGATTAATGCTATCAACAAACATAAATTGACCTTCCTTTAAAAGCAGCGGCGATGCCAGTAAAGTTCAGTTTATCCTGGCTTTACGGCGACGGCCACATTTTTCAGTTCACTTACACAGTAATCCCACTGCCACTACAATTTTATTTTAGTTTCATAACATTTTTAACGCTCGATGAAGCCGGTTTACTTCGTTATTACAGCTACAGCTCAATATCACTCATGATAACAGCTTAAAAATGTATTCGTCAAAAATGTTGACATGAAATAGTGACGAATACATTTTTAAACTGCTCAAATTTTGAATGCGTGGAAAACCCATGTAAGAATTACATCAAAATTTAAGCAGCTCTTAAAGTTTTTAATGTTCGGTCGTTAGTGCTACGCCATACGCTATTTCATTGTAAGACTAAGTACTCACTATCGGTGTTACTTGATAGTTTTACTCAAAATCGAGTAAAAATTGTCGTGTGGACCGCAAAACTCACAACTCGAAGGCTCGCATCGAGCCGGCTCGATGTAATTAAATAAATCTAATTTCCTTAATAATTAAAAATGTGTTACCTACTCTATGCAAAATGAAGTTTTGGAAACAAAATATCTTTTCTGTCAGATTAATACAGGTCTACCAGAATCTGATGGCAAAAAGTGAGAAAATAAAATGACTCTAGCAATACGGGGGTAATTGGAATAAAACATTTTGATCCGTTTTTTTTTCTTATAGCGGCTGATTCTGTGTGTTAAACATGCAAATATAAAAATTTATCCAATGATCAAGGATATTTTTTAAAAATCTGCTGTCAAAAATTGCCATCAGATTCTGGTAGACCTATAAAAGACAATTTTCATGATTTTTTGTTTCAATATACCAGACCGACCATCTTCTCGAAACAGGGGGGTTAGTGCGAGTTTTATTCGATCATACGCATCGAGCGCGTAAACGCGAATTTATATGAGATCAAAGCAGCGCCATCTACTGGCTAACGTGGATACTGCTTTGATCCCATATAAATTCGCGTTTACGCGCTCGATGGGTATGATCGAATAAAACTCGCACTAACCCCTCTGGTATGCTGCCGTGATTGCTCGATCGAGTAAAACCATATGTGAGTACTTAGTATAACTCGTAGCATGCTACGACGTGCTACGAAACTTCATAATTTCGTAGTAAGCACTGCTACGTACTTTTGTAGAACTGCTACGAGTGTTTGTAGCAATGCTACGACCGTGGCGAAAAATCTTCGCGATTTTTCTTAATTTCGTACTTACGTAGCAAGTGTTAGTAAAGCGTGAAGCATAATATTTTTACGCTTGCTACATACGAAACAGAACTATACTGTTAAAACTTTTGAGCAGTAATACCACTAACGTTTTCAGATAAAGAGTATTTCACCTTAACAAATATTTAAGTGAAACTCAACCCTATGGAATGTATATTACGTATTATATAATAAAGTAAAAATCTTTAGTTAATGTAGTCCATAGACATTCATTTGCATTTATAAAAAAAAAATTGCCTCAGTCAGAAGTAAAGTATAAAGATCCATTACATATTATTGACATTAAATTATTATCATACACATTATATCATAAGTTAGGCATAAGTGTAGAAAAATGTTTTATAAACACAATTTTAAGACTGTGCAAGTTTCGTTATTTTGTTTTGAATCGTAATAAAATCTAATTGTTAAGATGTAAAATAAGAGATAGTATTATATGATAATGAAATTAATTATAGTTAAAGGCCTATAAATAAATTATTAGATTAACAAATTTATGTATATTTATATGAGAGCTGGATCTCGCCTTAACTTTCTACTGAATGTTTTTAGCTGTACTTAATGTTCGTTCCTTGTTTTGTATTATAAAATCTTTATGTAATGTAATGAATAAAACAATTTATTTAATATTTTGTTTTTGTAAAATGATTTCCCCTATATACCTAAAAGCCCCTTAGAATCAATTCAGACCGCAACGCGACGAGTACTATGCATTTTCAAATTAGTACTGAATTGACAGATTTCAATTGCGTGAGACGTCTCGCAAATCTGCGTCGCGACGCGTCACGTTGCGGTCTGAATTAACCCTAAGGGTTTACTATCTTCTGACAAGTGCTAGGTAGCTTATTTATCCGTTTAGGTCGCTTTTTTAACCGACTTCAAAAAAAGGAGGTTATCAATTCGACAAGTATGTATGTAATATTGCCAGAACTGCCCAATTTTTGTATATGTTATTCTATATCAGCGTCTGAGCAAATGTGCCAAATTTCAAAAGTATATGTATGTATGTATGTTTTTATGTTTGTGTTCGGATATCTCTGGAATTACCATTCCGATTTCAGTAATTCTTTTTTTGTTGTACTAGATATTGTTCAACTTAGGGAATAGTGCAATTTCATCAAAATCGGTTCAGTAGTTTTGGAGATATTGAGTTTTAATTCTCAATTACGTACAATTTAGAAGTCGGTTTTATCTTTTTAAAATACAGTTATTTTGAAATTTATTTATCATTTTCTTCGGTTGTTTAACCGACTTCAAAAAAATAGGTTATCACTTCGACGCGTATGTATGTAATATTGCCCAGTTCTGGCAGTTTTTGTATATTATGTTATTCTATATCAGCGTCTGAATAAATGTGCCAAATTTCAAATCAAGTGTATGTATGTTTTTATGTTTGTGTTTGCATATCTCCGGAACTACAAGTCAAATTGAAGTAATTCTTTTTTTTTTTTTATTGTACTAGGTATTGTTTAACTTAGGGAATATTGCAAGTTTCATCAAAATCGTTTCAGTGGTTTTTGAGAAAGAGAATTTTACTTCGCACTTTTGCACACTTTTGAAGTCGGTTTTATCTTTTTAAAATACTATTATTTATTTAAATATGTAACTTAACCATTTTTTTTAAGATGTATTAATTTTATTACACTTTAAATTAACAAGTAGTTTTTTTAATGAATTTCCTTCTTTCTCTTCTGTCTTTTAATATCCTAAAACGCGACCCTATAAAGTGTCACTGAAACTTAAGTAATAAACTGTAATGTGTCATCTACCTCTAGCTCAGTTAACTATACTGTGTAATTATACTGTTAATACTGAATCTGACAGAATGAACCAAAATATATCGTAATCCTGGGGTCAGGTAGGGCTCATCAGCCGACCCTCGTAACACCCCAATTATACACTAGATTCGTTCATATTAAGTGGAATGATATACATTATACAAGCTTGTATAATTTAACATTAATAGTATAACGATTTCTCTATATAGTTAAAATTATTAAGGGATTTAAATGAAGTAAAAAGGTATTTATTTCAATCTTCAAGTTTGGTAGCGTAGCGATATTATAATAAATAAGATTATCTAAAACAAAAAACGAGTTGCACAGTGCATTTCAGCGGACTGTTTCACGTTTTCCGATCGACTAGGATTCGTAAACTTTACGTGCGATCATTGGTCAATGCTTAGCGCGGCGCGCGTTGATTGGATGTTGCACGTTGAAGTTTCCGAATTCCAGCCGAATTGCGCATCGTGAATTAGGGCTAAAGCAGTACTTTTTGTAGAAAACGCTGTAAAAAGGGATATTGTTTCTCCATACGTCTAAGGAATTTTTGATTATGTTGTGTCCTCACACGTTTTTAAGTATCCCAAAAATATGTAAAACTTAAGTTACAAATATTTTTTGTTGTAAGAACATGCAGACTGCAGTTTAGAAAAATATTTTTAAAAAAATATTTTATTACTTATTTTATTGTTAATTATAATATTCTACTATGTTTCACTGTTATTCAAAATAAAACTTCCATAGTAGAGCTTATACAACTCGTTCGAGTAAATAAAACTAGCTTTTTAGAGTTCCGTAGTCAACAAGGAACCCTTATAGTTTCGGTCTGTCCGTCCATCTGTTCATTTTAAGCATAAGGTACTCTTATTACTTGTAATAAGAGTACCTTAAGCTTTAAATGTATTTCATGTTTTCATGAAATGAAAACTCATTTCATGAAATAATTGAGTACTTATTGAATGCTAGCTGGCCCACGCGGCGTTACCTGAATAAATATTACTTACAAATACTATTAGTAAGGGTAAATATTATAAATGCGAAAGTGTGTCTGTCTGTCTGTTACCTCTTCACGCCGAAGCCGTTGAACCGATTTTGCTGGGTATGGAGATACTTCGCATCCCGGGGAAGGATTTTATCTTGGAAAAATGTACGGTTCCCTCTAACTAATTTTAACGAATTAACGGAGTTTCGGGCGTCATCTAATAAAATATAATTTAATATATAATATCTAAAATTATACTATAAACTTTTCTCTTGTATTACTTTCTCTATTAAAAAAGTTCAACAAAATTATACGTAAAGGAATGAAAAAAAAAGGTAGCGAGTACTTAAAATATCACTTTTTTCTGAGCTAATATTACAGGGCCGGTATTTGTACTTTCACCCAAATGTATTATAATTTATTCTATTCTTACACTCCGCGGCGCGCGAAATAAAATTGTTAAAAAAAACATTAAGATTCAAGATACGAACGATTTTAAAGGCTCGGTATATTAAGAGGCTAACGTAATATTGCTTGGGTAATATATGCCACATACAATATGCCATTCTTACAAATATTAATAAAACTAATCCATACTAATGTTTTGAATGGAGATTCGGGCGTCATGGGTATGAATATGGGGTGGCATGGCTCCACACTCTCTGGGTATATGTACCGCTTCAAGTGCAAAGAGAGCCCATCGTGCAGGTGTGATCCTAGTAAAATAGAAGATGTACCTCATCTTCTAACAGAATGCCCAACATACTCGACGCCAAAATATGATCTGGAGATGAAAATAGGACTAGAAACAAATGTTGATAGCATAAAGGAAATTGTAAAAGATAAGAAAAATAGGGAATAATTTTTGCTATATTGTGTAAAAATAATAAAAGGAGTAAATAGTATCAACAGAACAGAAAATAGAAATAGAAGATAAGTGTGTAGACATAGGACAGTATAAATTGTATTCAGAACATAAATCCCTCGAATAAAAATCAGGGACAAGAGCATTATAAAATAAAAAAATAATAAAAAAATATTTTAAATGAGAAAGTCTATCTGTTACCTCTTCACACCGCTGAACTAATTTTGCTGGAATTTGGTATGGGTACATTTGGTACTTTGCGTCCCGGGAAAGGACATAAGATACTTTTTATCTGGAAAATGTACGGCTCCCGCGCGATAAACAAATTTTCGCACAAAGGAGCTGTGGGTATCATCTAAACTATTATAAACGTGAAACTTTGTCCATCTGTGTGTCACGCTAATTTAAATGTAGACAGAGATACGCGTCGTTTGATTTCTGAGAAAGCCATGGGATAGATTTTATTTGAACAAAGTATGATAAATATGCAATAAAAAAAAATTTACAAACAGAAAACACAATTTTTGTTTTTTCGTAAAATCGTAGTAATTAACCTAGCCAACGGACACAGTAAACAATGTACTGAAGCACGGTTCTGATAGGTATGGTGTGAATACACCAAGCATCTCAAAGCTTACTAGATTGGTAGCATAGACTATTACTATCTCAATATGTACACGGGTCTCTGTCAAACCCAGACCCCGACTAATTTGGACAAGACCAGCAAATAAAAAGTGTCAAAAACAAAGAACTCGGAGTGAAATATTTTAGAAGAAACTGGGCATTTTTTGTCAATTTATCGTCGTCGTGAAATCCTGGACACAGATGTTGAAACATGGAAGTGGCAGCCATATTTTCTTCATAATTATTACAATGAAGGTTTTTGGTAATCCCATGCTTACTATTTTTTTCTTTAATAATGTTTAAAATATATGAGAAGTATATCTTACTGATTTCGTAATTTATTTTATTAATATGGACGTGATCTTAAACATAATATTATCTATTGCATATTTTCAAAGTAAAAACAAAAATACTTCAGGTTTGCGATATTTTGTCCCTCCATTGCCACTAATTTGTAACATAAAAGGTATGTTTGGTACTAAATAGGTAAAGTAATGTTTTACAATTTAAAAAACGTTAACGATTTAAAACCTGTTCACTAAATGTAAACTTCACGAGCGATAATACTTGCTCTACATTAATGAAACACACTTTTCTTTCACTATTTCCACTATTTTTACTTTAATTTATATAAATTAAACTAAATAAAGTGGAAATATTGCAATAAAAGTGTCTTTCATTTATATATTTATATAAATTAAATTTAATATTGTGGCAATAGTATAAAAAAACCGGCCAAGTGCGAGTCGGACTCGCGCACCGAGGGTTCCGTACAAACCTGCAAGGTTTACAAAGTTTGATTTTGTTACAGCTTAAAGGTATTATAGACCTGAGTATTTGGTATGAATTTCAATTTAATACCTTTACGCGTTTATGAGGAAATGGGTAGTAAGTTTAAAATTATTAAAAAAAAAAATATTATGTGATGTAACTAAAAATTTATGGTTTTCGTAATTTTTCCTTTATCTATGCTATAAGACGTTGCTTCGTACCAAATTTCAAGATTCTGAGTTCACGGGAAGCACCCTGTAGGTTTTGATTCCCTTGCAAGTGTCGAAAATTTGCGGCATAAACGGCTGTATCTTTTGATTGCGTTGGCTTAGAAGTTTGATTTTTTCACAGCTTCAAGGGACAGTAGACCTGAGTAATTGATATAAATTTCAGCTTCATACCTCCACGCGTTCCTGAGAAAAAGGGTCTTGACAGACGGACGGACAGACGGACAACAAAGTGATCCTATAAGGGTTCCGTTTTTTCCTTTTGAGGTACGGAACCCTAAAAAGTGTGTTGTTGAATTCCCATCAAGAACTTATAAGTACTATCAGAGAAGTTGATTCATACGCAGATGGCGGACCTTTTTTCCGTTGGGGAAATGCATTTACGCATCCCCGGCGGTCTGGGGAGGGCCACCGGGGTATGTGGGACTCCCCGGGGGCGGTGAAAAAGCCGCGCCCGGGCATAAGCACTAAAACCCCAACGGTGTTCCTGCTCTTCCGCTTTAGGCAGAGCCACGGATACGCGGAATACACAACCGTGACCCTGTCAGACGCAGTTGGCGGACCTGCGTAATTTGGTCGGATTGTGCCAATATCAGACGATAGATCAGGTCTTATATTAATTTGACATAGCTCGGCTAAATGACGTTGGTCTCCCATCTGCCTATGAATCAATTACAGATATAATACTTGTCTCATCCAGCAAGCTATATATTATCGTAATCCTACCCTCTGACTTCCTCAACAAATCGAGAACGATTTTACGAGTTGGCGAATTCAATTTTTCGATAAAAACATTTTGACGTCTATAACTTAGTTTATCATTCCTTTTAGTTGAGGCAAATCTTTCCATACTCAAGTGATTTTGGCTATCATCATCGTCCAGGCGACCAAAGTGCAAAAGCTCTGATATAATCATTTTCTATATTATCTATCCTTACTAATATTATAAATGCGAAAGACGTGTTTTTGTCTGTCTGTTCCTCCTTCTCTCTTTACGCTTAAACGGCTGAACCGAGTTAGATTAAATTTGATAAAGACATATAATGGAGACAGGAAATATAATAGGCCGTGTGCCTCCGATATGCCTCAGTGGTACTCCCCTGGAGCTGGTCAGCAGGTTTAAGTACCTGGGTCATATTGTTACGAGTGACCTTAGAGACGATGAGGACATTGAAAGGGAACGCAGGGCGCTGGCGGTGAGGGGCAAAATGATAACTCGCAGGTTCTCTCGCTGTACTATGGACGTTAAAACGACTCTGTTCAAAGCGTTCTGTCAGTCGTTTTATTCGGGTGACCTGTGGCTGACATATTCGCGCCGAACCTACAGCGTCCTGCGCGTCCAATACAACAATATCTTCAGAATGCTGTTGGGGCTGCCAAGGCGCTGCAGTGCGTCAAAAATGTTTGCCGAGTCTCGCGTTGACGGCTTTTACGCAGTGATGCGCAAAAAAGTGCCTCGTTATTGCAGAGACTTCGTAGCAGTGAAAACAGCATTCTGAAAATCATTGCCTCTAAATTAGACTGTCTCATTCAAAAACACTGGATGGAGATAGGGATAGGCTTGATGTCGTAAAATATACTGATTACTACTAACACTACTCACATACTTATATGAGCTAATTGTTACTAACTGTTACTAACAAATCTATGGACAAAATTAGTCTGAAATAAAGTTTTATTTATTTATTTTATTTAATAGTCCCATGCGTGGTGGCCGAAAAGGAAAATCTTCCGACCGGGCAAGATGGCATGCTCGGTCAGACCGAAGCGCACTGACGTTTTTTCAGACGTTGTATTATATGACTTGCCGTTATCAGAAACTTGGCGCTAGTTGTAGGTAACGCCGCAATAGTTTTTGCTCGAATAAATATACTGTTCCCGCGCGATAAATGAATTTTAGCGCAACGGAGTTGCTTCTTGTCTAACACATTATAAAATAAATCGGTTTTACTGTTATCTAATCATCCGTTCTTGACATTTTTCGAGCCCCAACATTTTAACTTGGCCTTATTACTTCCAAGTTAAGGCCATAATATTCAAATCGTCCTGAGTCAACATGTAGTGAGTCGATATCCGAAACCGCCAAAAGGCTATAAAGGGTAGCAGTGCGTAATACAATTTGATAACTTGTATGAACTTGCCTTGAGAATATAAATGGCGAATTCCGCTTGATTAAACTAAGGAAGGTCGTGTGACTATTCATAATTAAGAAATAATAAACGTTGCCTGCAAACTTCGTTATAAGGAAAGGTTGTCGCGTGGAAACCATACATTTTTGTGAGATAAAAAGTTTTCTATGTCCTTTCTCGGAACTCAAAGTATCTCCGTACCTTTCAGCAAAATCGGTTCAGCGGTTTGAGCGTGAAGAGGTATAAAGGGCGGGAGGAGATTGCCTGCAACTTCGTTGAAGGGAAAAGATATAGCACAGGAATCGCACATTTTTGCATTACAAAATCTATCCTAGTTTGTCCTTTCCGGGTTTATCACGCTTGTAGTTGTGACGTACCGCGTAAAGGTAAGCGTCCACAGGTTGCATACGATACCGACCTGTGGACACTTACCTTTAGGCGGTACGTCACAACTGGGGGCCTACAACCACCTCTAAAAGCTGTATTATTTTGATATTACTTCGAGAATTTGTACCACCACCTCTTAAAAGTAAGATTACTTTATACGTGGGAGAGCCATGCTTCGGCACGAATGGGCCGGCTCGACCGGAGAAATACTACGTTCTCACAGAAAACCGGCGTGAAACAGCGCTTGCGCTGTGTTTCGCCGAGTGAGTGAGTTTACCGAAGGCCCAATCCCCTACCCTATTCCCTTCCTTTTCCTCCCCTATTCCCTTCTCTTCCCATCCCTACCCTCCCCTATTCCCTCTTAAAAGGCCGGCAACGCACCTGCAGCTCTTCTGATGCTGCGAGTGTCCATGGGCGACGGAAGTTGCTTTCCATCAGGTGACCCGTTTGCTCGTTTGCCCCCTTATTTCATAAAAAAAAAAAGATTGTTTCATCAAGACGTTTTGTGACGTCATCCCATTTCATTCGCTCTCAGCGTACCATCAGCTCCATTTTGACACCGTTTGACAAATGAGCAATATTACTTTAACGTCAAACTAGCGATCTTGAAAAAGTTTATATTCACAGTGGATTTAACATTGTTTTGCATTTTTTACTGTCTTTTAGTAAAATTATATTTGAAAAGTGAGTACGGTTATGCTTATGACATTCAATGTCATTCTTTCACCGATTTTTGAGAGTTCCTTTAATATATATATAATTGAATCCATATTTCCCGTGGTCACGACATCACACCTGAACGGCTGGACCGATTTCACTATTTCTTTTTTTGATGTATTTGTTATTGTCCGGAGAAGAAGAATATGATTGAAAAAAATTGCGCGGAAAATTAGAAAATTTAAAAATTCTTATTTCTACTCTAACTTTAGCGCTTTGGACATTAGGAATAAACTTTTTTAATGTAACATTATGACATTTGACATAGAATTGACAGAATGCATTTTTTGTGCAACGGGATAGCAATGGACGTTGCCATGGTGCCACACTTATTTAGTAACTAGCTTTTTCCCGCGGCTTCGCTCGCGTGGAATTCAAAAATCGCGTAAAATACGAATATTCTTGTTAACCTCCTTTGGAAACATGATGTTTTTCCAAGACCAAAAGTCGACTATGTTATTCTCCATCCTTTCAACTAAGTATATGCCAAAAATTGATTTGTTGCTTCGCTAGGCCGTAAAGGAAGGACAAACAAACAAACACACTTTCGCATTTATAATATTAGTATGGATAGTCATGAAAAGCTTATAACCAGCAGTGGACGGTAGATATACAGGAAGGATTTTATACGTGGGAGAGCCATGCTTCGGCACGAATGGGCCGGCACGACCGGAGAAATACCACGTTCTCACAGAAAACCGGCGAGAAAAAGCGCTCGTTTGCCCCCTTATTTCAAAAAATTAAGTTTAGGTTAGAATAAATTCAGTTTTAATTATTTACATACTTTGTTCCTAAAGAGGAGGATTGAAACTCAACACTAACGACGCGACACTATTTTGATATATTAAGCTACAATTCTATAAGGGGGGGGGGGGGGGGGGCGCAGCCAAACGCACACCAGATGCTACGTTAGAAAAAGACAAATTTATCTGCGAAAACCGTATGCAAATCGGATCAGTAGTTAACGTGTTAAAGAAAAAAGTTTGATACAAAATCTGACCCCCTCTTTTGCCCCCTTAGAGGGGTGGGGGGAAAAAAATTTATACACCAGATGTTAAGTTGGAAGAAGACAAATATATCTGCGAAAACCGTATTCAAATCGGATCAGTAGTTTTCGTGTGATGCGGGAACAAACATACAGACAGACAAACAGACAAAAAAGTAACCACATTTTGGCTTCCATAGCGATGTAGTAACACCCCCCGCTTATTATTTTTTGAATATCTTTAACGTACAGAATTTTCATTTCTACAGTTTTATTATATGTATATAGATAATATAATAATAATAATAATATCTATGGACGCTTCACACCACGTCAGTCTGGCCCCGTGCTAAGTACCTGAAGGACTTGTGTTACAGGTACCAGATAACGGAAATATATTTAATACTTTTATACTATACATATATTTAAGATTTTTATTATATCATACACATATTTAATACACATCCAGACCCAGGAACATTGAAAACTTTTTGTTCCGTTGGCGGGATTCGAACCCGCGACCCCCGGGTTGAGCTGCCACACATTCAACCAATTGAGCCACAGAGGTCGTCAATTTTCCCGTGGTCAAATTTAGTCACTGCAATAAAATAATATGGGGGAAATCGGAAATACCTTCAATGGCAAAACAACGTTTGCCGGGACAGCTATTACCAATAAGAAAAAAAATTGTCAACTAGGCTATTCTTATTGTAAACTTTTTTTAAATATTTTAAGGTGTATAGTAGTGTATAAAACCTTTCAAATTCTCTAGTAAGTTTTTTCTACATTTGTTTATATATTAGACAATTCATTTGTTTACACATTCGTGCGAGAGTGACGAAGCGCTTTAGTTTTAGCTGCTATCTTGCTTCCACCCATAGCAAATTATGAACAAATCATTTGATATCTTTCGTTCTATCCCATCCCAAAGCAGGAATAAAACGATATTGTTTTCATACACTATAAGAAGCTCATGGTATGAATCAAAGTAATGTTATTGTAATCTACAACAATGTGTTCTGGAAACATGATAGTTTTAGGAAAGGTCGTGGTAGGCCCCCTGCAAGCGTCATAAACTGGCAAAGGCTGCCGTTGGCTGTCGTCAACTGCCGCGGACACGTGCCGTCGACTGCCGCCGACGCGTGCCGCCGACACGTGCCGTTCGTCTGTAAGAAGCCTAAGGGTTGATTCAGACCGCAACGCGACGCGTAGATGCATTTCTAAATGTATATGAATTTGACAGATTCGCAAGACGTCTCACGCAATTGAAATCTGTCAAATCAATACAATATGCCGCGCCGCGCCTCGCCTCGCCTCGTCACGTTGCGGTCTGAATTGACCCAACACGTGCATGCCGCGGTGAGCGATACTTGTTTGTCCCCACTCCCCGTACATCGATGTTGGGACAACAAGATAGTTTTACTAGAAATATGAGACTTGAACACACATTTACCTTTACTAAAAATATGAGATTTTAACACACGTTTACTGAAAATATCAAATTTGATTTTCTAGACACACATTTACAATTAAATTTACAAGACTAGTTACCGAAGAAAGTTGGGTTTTTTTTTTGAAAGTAAAAAGTTTGATCTTGCGTAAATAAAACTTTTTTACATTCAGAATTCGGCGGAACATCGATCCGTTTCGCCTTTTGGAATCTTATTTTGACCAAATTATACCTTTAATTAAAGGTTGGGCCCTTATACAATTAACACATGGATTCTTTAGTGTCCCGAAAAATTACATGAATTTCGTACGATACTATATTTAATTTGCTAGCTATTTGAAACTAGTGAGCGTCCGTGGCCTAATCGGTAGACCTTTGGTTGGCACTCGTAGAGGGTGCAGGTTCGATCCCAGGTGGAGGCGTGTACCAATAAGACATTTTCTGATCTCAAGTACATAATACAGACGCTCATACGCAGTAAAGGAAAACATCGTGAGGAAACCCGCACATAGTTGGTCCCAGACGTATTGACTAGTTCTTTCCTCTGGACTAGGCCGGCTATTGGGCAACCATACGGACATTTAAATCCTGTCCCAGGCACTACAGTATTTGAGGAGTGGTTACTTCGCTCTGAGAATACTATATAAATCATCCACAGCGGATGCAAAGGCCTAGTATTTTTCAAACTAGTAATTTCCATGTTTGGCTGACAAGTCTTAGACACGCATAAATAGTCTGCTCTTACTTAAGATCAAAGAGAATCAGATTTTTTAATTATTATTTGCCTATCACATAGCTTATATTAGTCTCGTCATGTTTCGATGTGAACTTACCCTCACTATTTCAAATAATTGACCACCTTCTTTATTCAGTGTTTTCTGCTTCAAAAATATGTATGTATAATTCTAATAATATATATTATGAGATAAAATACAATGCAAAAATAAATTTGTAAGAGTTTTGGGTCCCAAAAAGACAGTATTACAATATTTCCCCTACAGTAGTGAAACGCCTTTGATGTAGCACGATGCAGCCACCGGTATAAGTACCAAGCAGATATGCCAGGGTTGCTACGAAACGGGAAATAAAATAAAAATAAAATATTGTGCTTGTAATGTTATCATTTAATCAGCATGTAAATACATATTATGTACTTACAGACAATTAGACAGTCACCAATCCAGAAGATGATCGGATTGTATTCTATTGATGTTTTTGCATCGCCCTTAATAAATTTTACGTAAATATAATATTCAATGTACAGACACACTTTTTTACCTACTGTTTTAATATATGTAATGGATAGTACGGAACCCTTCGTGAGAGAGTGCGAGTCCTCCTCGCACTTAGCCGGTGTTTTCTTTTTTTTTTTTTGTAGGTGTTATGTATTTTATAACTCTGTAAAAGTTTATGCGGCCGGGCGGCCGCTAGAATTTCAAGCGATACTATATATTACAATAATGAAGATAAAGTTTAAAGTCATATGACACTGAAAGTGCTCGCCGCGCCGCTGCCATTCCGGTGTGGCGCGGCCCTAAAACAGTTAATCAAAGGACAAAATTTATTACTATTATTACACTGACAACAACAAACAAAACTAAACTTACCTTTCGTCGCGGGGAAATCTATGAAAATTTTAATCCTTGTTGTTTTTCGAATCAGAATTACATCCGTACACTGAACACTTAGTATGTCCCATTGTTTATAAGATTAGTTATCATTTAACAACACAAAATTCGTAGAAAACGCGCCAAAGTCACCCCTACGCGCGCAGCAATGCAAACTCCGCGAGTTTGCCAGCGCGAGTCCGCGCCGCCCGCTTCCCCGCGGGTACCCCTCCGTTGCTCTGCGCAAGTACATTCGTTTTACTACTGTAAGGACAAAAGCCACTTTTTCTTAGGTTACCACACTCACTTGCTAATAAGGACAATATAATCGTTTTTACACGCCGGTCTTCTGAGAGTCCCTTTTATTAATTCGGTCGTCCCAGCCTAAATATGACGGATGATTCTTCGACATTAGCTTGATGCTTAAATCTAATATATAAAATTCTCGTGTCACAGTGTTTGTGCGCGAATTTTTTTATGTACATTCGTTAGACCTGAGAATAGGTTTTTATCTACTTTTTATATTGATACTAGAAAATATAACTTATATGGCAAAACAACGTTGGCCGGGTCAGCTAGTAAACTATAAAGCTTTATGTTTTATACTTAAATAAAGCCTGAATAATATCTCAGTAGTATCGTGAATTATGTAAAAGTTTTCCAGCATCTTCCTTTTGAGTGCGAGGAAAACAAAAACAAAGTTTTGTCACAATCGCATGGTTGGCTTGTTACTTCGGGCGGAACAAACAAATATTGACTTTTATAGATTTATTACTACTAAACCTATTTTGAGTTTTCTTTTTTTATTATCTTCATAACTGAATCAAAGATATAGGATACGAAATATTTTATGGTTGCTTGGCAAAAGTGGAGGAGCCAGTGAGCGCAATATGTACAATTTGAACACCAATCTACCAATAAGGTGTTACTGCCTGATCACCGATTAACCCAATACCATTTTCTCGTGTGCAAAGAGACCTAAAAATTGTTCAATTTTTAGGTACTGTGTTAATAGTACCTTCCTTTTTTATAAAATAAGGGGGCAAACGAGCAAACGGGTCACCTGATGGAAAGTAACTACCGACGCCCATGGACACTTGCAACATTAGAAGAGCTGCAGGTGCGTAGTCGCCTTTTAAGAGTAAATACGCTTTCTTCTTGAAAGTTTCCGTCCTCTTCTATTGTAACTGAGAGAAAAATCTTTGAAACATTTTCCTACCGATTATTATAGACCTAAAAGGATGTTTTGGTGCGTGGATGTTTTTATTCTTATATAACTACGAATAATAAAAACTAAGGAATCGTAACTCCCATACTATTACCGTTTTAATTTTGGTTCCTTTCGATCTGTCATGTAACGTCAGCCTAGTACCGCTCAAGGCCACCTAAATATTGCAAATGTATTGAAATGTGTACCGGTACACTTTTTTGACAAGTATTGTGGAGCATGTTTTTTGACGGAGTTACTTTTCCTTAGTTTTTATTATTCGTGGTTATATAATATATAGGTATCGTTGGAAAGCAGCTGTTACTCAAAATGACACAAGCGATAATTCATAATTCGACCACAAGCACAATGACACTGACATATGAAACAGCTGTCTCTTAGGTTAAATTCAGACCGAAACGTGACGCATAGATGCATTTCTAAATTCGTATTGAATTGACAGACTTGCATGACGTCTCACGCAATTGAAGTCTGTCAAATCCATACAAATTTAGAAATGCATCTACGCGTAGAGTTGCGGTCTGAAGTGACCCGGGACATCTTAGATACTAATATTATAAAGCGGAAGAGTTTGTTAGTTTGTTTGTTTGTTTGAACGCGCTAATCTCAGAAACTACTGGTCCGATTTGAAAAATTCTTTCAGTGTTAAATAGTCCATTTATCGAGGAAGGCTATAGGCTATATTTTATCATGCTAAGATTAATAGGAGCGAAGAAATAGAGGAAAATGTGGAAAAAACGGGGGGAAATTGTTTGAAAGGGCTTATTTGAACGCGCTAATCTCAGGAACTACTGGTCCGATTTGAAAAATTCTTTCAGTGTTAAATAGCCCATTTATCGAGGAAGGCTATAGGCTATATTTTATCATGCTAAGACTAGTAGGAGCGAAGAAATAGAAGAAAATATGAAAATATGAAAAAAAAAAAAGGGGGAAATTATTTAAAAGGGCTTATCTCACGAACTACCAGAGCAATTTTTCTGTTATTTGGGTCAGATAAGCAGTAGACCACGTGAAGGTATTGGCAATTTTTTATAGACTGATTTGTCTGTGAAATATCCAATTAACGCGGGCGAAGCCGCGCGGAACGTCTAGTTTTACAATAATATGGTGGCGTTAATTTTGATTTTGGCCGCCAATACTAGTTTGTAGTCTGTACCGATGCGAAATTGTATTATTTAATTGTTTTTTCTTTATTAAGTTTGAGATCTAATTCAATATTTTTATTAACTTGTAAAATTAATTTGGTATTTGCATATTTTTGAAGTTCAAACGGCAAATTGAAGCACTATACTTTACAGCAGACGTAAAAAATTGTATGGAATGCTGTTAAAACTAGTAGAACAAGAGTACCAAAGTAGATCCGCAATTTACCTAGGTATCAATTTATACTGAAAAACTTGCATTGAATATTAACCCTACAATGTTCTTAAAGGCCGGCTCACGAGTTAACAAGGTATCTGGTATTAAATTAGCCGCTATTGGGGTCAAACGGGCCCGCGCCGCACTATTACGTGATCAATATACGATCTTGATTGATTGATATGTTGAAAATTGTTTACTACCTATACATGCGAGTAGGTGGTAAGTTAAGATCCTCCGATTGAGCCAGAAAGAGGTTATCTTTAAAATATCTTTATCTTACTAATATTATAAAGGTGAAAGTTTGGATGTATGTATGGATGTATGGATGTTTGTTACTCTTTCACGCAAAAACTACTGAACGGATTTTAATGAAACTTTACAATAATATAGCTTATACATCAGAATAACACATAGGCTACAATTTTAACCGACTTTCAAAATCGACGAGGTGTTATGTTCGTTTTTTTATGTTCAACGATTACTCCGCCGTTTGTGAACCGATTTTCAAAATTTTTCTTTTGGTGTATTGGTTATCATCCCAATTTGGTACCATATTCATAAAAGTGGTGACCTGATGAAGGGATCCATTAGAAATCGAGGGAACTCACCAAAATTTATATGGAAACATGTGGTGACTTCGGTTTCGTGAGCAGTATTCTAAGCATATGCTACCAAGAAGTAAGATTTTGCACCAAGGTATACCATGGTTCGGAAGGTGCTGAGAGAACTCCTGACTCTTTATAGATAGAAGTTTGGGAGTTCCGACGTTGTTTTAAGAACGGAAAGCATATGCTACTATGCAAATTACATTCATCATCATCATCACTACCATAAACCATTATAGAACCATGTATCGTCCCGTTTTGACCCTATTATTGGTACTTTTCATAGTCTTTTATTATATATCATTTAAACCGCGGGTAACACCGCGGGGCACTGCTAGTTATAAATAAAAACTAGCTGATCCGGCAAATGTTGTTTGCCATATAAATTATTTCTAGTATAAATATAAAAAGCAGATAAAAACCTATTCTTATGCCTAACGAATGTACCATCGAGGAAATTGATTCCTAGGCAGTTGACGGACCTACGTCAGTTGGTCGGCTTATGTCAATTCAATGTTAGCTGCGATCAGTCGGATGGGTTTGACTTAACGCGACCAAATTACTTAGGTCCGCTATCTGCTTAGGAATCAACTTCTCTGATAGCACATACAAAATTTCATTAAAATCGGTTGAGCCGTTTTGGAGGAGTTCGCGCACAAACACTGTGACATGAGAATTTTATATATTAGATTTCTATACGATGTATAATATGAGGGAGGTCTAGGTTGTCAATTTATAAATTCTTAACAACTAAATGTTGTCTGTAACTTAGGTGAGTCAAAATTCATCTGTGGCGCAAAAGGGTACAATATTACTTGTGATAAAAAACAGTGGATTGCACTCCGGAAACGCCAGCAAAAGCAAAACAAGAGAGCAGGGTAATTATTAGCGCTGTAATAAGAGAGGGGGTTCGTGGTCCAGTGGTTTAGAGCGTGGCTCTTGACTCGGAGGTCACGGGTTCGATTCCCGCGTTGGAAACATATTATTTCCAAGTTTGGCTAGGACAATGCAGGCTAATCACCTGATTGTCTGACAAGTAGGATGATCCATGCGTCGGATGGGCATGTAAAAAGTCGGTCCTGCGCCTGATCTCTCGCCAGTCGTGTCGGTCATCCGTCCCACTGGGTTATGAGAGTAAAGGAATAGAGAGTGCTCTTGTGTACTGCGCACACACCTAGGCACTATAAAATTACTCCTGCGTACCTGGGCTGGTTTCAATGAAACCGGCCAACGTCACCGAAACCGGTGTGGGGGGTGTTTTTATTATAACTTCCTCTGTTGCGCCGCGCTGGTGGTCTACTTCATCTTATGAATTTTTGAACAGGTTGTATGTCTTGACACGAGTTTAACATTTTTCAACCATCCCCAAGAAAGTACACAACAATTATACTAAAGAAAATTTTATTTCAATAATAATACTAAAATATGCTGGTTCTGTCACCTATAATATTCCTTTATATTTTGATGCATATTCGTATTCAAAAGGCATTAAAATGTATAGACATGTTGAATTTATTCCTGCAGTCTATCGACCACACATTGCAATGCATCAACTTGTGAGCCGATGTGATAAGGCTGCGAATGCACGTAGCGATTCTCAGAGTAGATTTAGCACCTTTTCTTAAAATTTTTGAAGCGATGCATAATTAACGTTAGTCTCAATTTATTTTTTACTCTGTGTTGTGCAAGCAGAAGTATTTTACAAGGCTCTAATTTCTAGAGTGTCAGTCTTGGCCTGTCTTGGGGACTTTAATCAAATCAATATTAAATATTTAACGAGGAAAAAATAATGTTGACCTAAGGCTGCCTTCACATTAAGTCGCGAGTGCTGCGGCTGCCGCAGTACTCGCGACTTAATGTGAAGGCAGCCTAAAAGAATAATAATATCAAAACCAAGCCAAGTGAGCCAAGATCTTTTCTTTATCGCTTCTTTATAGAATCGTGGATCAAAATGTATGAAATCGACATAAGACGAGTCGAACGTCAACGTCATATTATATTAACGAACGCTTATGTCAATAGGTTATTTGACAGTATGATTTTTTTTGGGATTTTTTGCTTTAAATGCATAAAAAGAGGTTTGTTTATGTGATTTACATGAGTTTTAATAATAATAATAATTAATATATCCAAAAACACAAAAATATATTTGGCTTTTTGTTTCTCGCGCCACTTATTGGGGAACGATCCGGATTGGCTAATGTCATGATGACGTCACAGTCGAGTAAACTCGTTTACACAACAGATTAAAATATATATCGGTTTACACGATCGTGACGTCACTTACAAAGCGTGATGCCATATTACTGAATAAAGCGTTTCGGCGGCTTATTTGAATTTTGAATTTTTATTTTCATATTTCTTACGAAATACGTATTTAAAAAAAAACTTTCGGTGAAATTCTTGATCGTAACCAAGTAATTCAAAATAGAAATTATAAATCGGTCAAATACCCTATTCCATACATTTTGGTTGGCGATTCTATATCGAAGCGATAACGAAAAAGTTTTGGCTAAATGGCCTGATTATATAATTCCGATTATATCATTCTAGAGCGTCTGTGGCCTAATGGGTAGACCTTTGGTTCGCACTCGCAGAGGGTGCAGGAGGCGTGTACATATGAAACATTTTCCGATCTCAAGTACACGTACGGTGAAAGAAAACATCGTGCGGAAACCCGCACATAGTTGGTCCCAGACATATTGACCTGTTCTTTCCTCTGGACTGGGCTGACTATGTAGCGAGAATGCCGTATGCGCTTGGGCAACCATACGGACATTTAAAATCTTGTCCCAGGCACTCAGTATTTGAGGAGTGGTTACTTCGCTCTAAAAATACTGTATAAATCATTTCCTATAATTCTAATTTCATATCTTACGAATTAAGAACACAATGTTTACATCCTTTATAATAATCCCGTGAATATAATATTTAAGTTTCTACTTAAATATTATATTCACGGGATTTCTGCCTTCGATTTGATGTATTTTAAATTCTAAAACTTACGTAATTCTTGGTTAGTTATTTTATTTGATCCCAAAATTCTTGGTGTAAGATTAGTGTAAGAATATTGTAAGAAGTTTAAGAATTATTCGTTTAAGCGCTACGTGTGTACAAAGCCTTACGAGAACAAATTTGTACTGAGCTGTTTGCTCCACCTTAATAAAATCCAATTTATATCACCTACGATATATTGGATATTTCCTCTTCAAACTAAAACTTAGACACGCTAACATTCGATACAGAATCGATATGAATTTTTGATATGTATAACATTTCTGGCGGTTCCGACAAACGTTGTCTTGTACACACGTCTTACTAAAAATTGTTTTAAATAAGATCCTCAGTCTGGAAAAACATTGTAACTAAACTTTGAAACGAATCCCTTTTCAACGAATAATTATATCAAAACCTGCCAAGCCGGCTCATAATTCAATAGCAAGCTAGACAAATAAGTTGTCATTACTGGCTTGTTTATGTTACGCATTTTCCTCACGTTTTTCATCCCTTTTTCCGGTGGAAAATAATAACTCTCAATCATAATAATATGAAGATGGCGTACATTGAATTTATATTTTCCCTTGCGTGCTTTAATGTGTTTTTTAAATTATGAATTTCGTCAAATTTTTTTTTAATGATTTGTAGTCAGATGATAGGGACCGTGCACGAACTATAGAGTATAGATACACAGGCGTCTCGGTGAGGTATGGGCCTAATATAACAAGACATATTCAGTCACCAATTTCAAGTTTCGGATTGACGACATCAGTTTGTAGCACCTTAATTGCGCACTTTTGATTTAAGATTACAAATGCCTTCAAAATTAAGTTCCTCTTAAAAGTTACAACTCGTATTTGCGGCAATATAGGCATATCTCCATTCAACCACAAAGCAACTGAAAAACAAAAGGATATAATATTTCGTTGTACCAGTTCCTACGAAAAATAATAAATAGTTTTTATTATTCGTAGACTAGTTCTTACTAAGACATAGTTAAGTTTTATTTTCTCCCGTTCTACCGTTTTAAAGAATTTAGATGCTAAACTAGCATACAACATTTTTGAGCTAGAAAATTTCCCACTAATTCTCGGAAAACTCGAGCATACAAAATATAAAAGAACTCCGCGGGAGCCCCTTTGAGAATATTCCCATTGATTTAAATAAGCGAGGAACGGAAAATACGATCCGATTTCAGTTCAAGGGTGATCTGTTTTGAGACCGGGGCCATACTCTGAAATCGATTTTCGATACGAATCTAATCCGATGTCGATTTTGATTTCACTTCGATAGTAATCCGTACTTCAGAACTAACTGGAGTCAAAATCGTTTTCTCGATCCTAATGACTGATTCGTTATGCATCATTGATTTAGATTCTAAAACTTTTTTGCCTGACGTTGGTCAATAACCACACGATAAGAAATCTAATGCCCGTATTCGAAGATATCTCAAGAAAACCTATTCGTTCACTCGACTCAAACTCAGTTCTCAAAAATTATGTTATTTGTTGTCGTCGTTTGACAGTTCATTCTTCGCCTCGGGTAAGGAAATTCCTTAAGGGTCAATTATTCAGACCACAACGCGACGCGTAGATGCATTTCTAATTTTTTATGGATTTGATAGACTTCAAATTGCGTGAGACGTCATGCAAGTCTGTCAATTCAATACAAATTTAGAAATGCATCTACGTGTCGCGTTGCGGTCTGAATTGACCCTAAGATATTTTATTTTGATGTTGAGGTTGAGTCGAGTGAAGTGAATCTTGAGAAAACAACTAAGAATACGGGTGTTAGTGAAACGAAAATTGGCTTACACTAAGTAGGATCATCCTGAAATTATTATGTTAATCTTTTCAGAGATAAAATATTTTAACCCATCAAGCCCCAAGCGGCCACCGGCGGCCGCGCAACAATTGAATATCTATTGTGTCTGTAATTCCCACGATCGAGGTATTGTATTGCGAATCAATTATGGTTTGTGATGGTGTGCGGTATAAATCTCAGGAGTGCGAAAAACTTTTGAGATCGAATTATGTCGATTCTCGATTGTGTCGCTAGTAAGGACCATGCTTCAGAGCTGTGAAGTGTGAACCCAATACGTTCTGATTTCTGAACAAATTTTCGTATACACTTCACTTGTCTAGTTTTATTTCTTAATTGCACCTAGAGTCCAATAATTTCGAGGTGGAAATATGTATGCAATCTGTTATCCTACTTCCTACTAATATTATAAAGGCGAAAGTTTGTATGTGTGGATGTATGTATGGATGTTTGTTACTCTTTCATGCAAAAACCACTGAATGGATTTTAACGAAACTTTACAATAATATAGCTTATACGTCAGAATAACACATAGGCTACAATTTTAACCGACTTTTAAAATGGAGGAGGTGTTATGTTTGTTTTTTATGCTCAACGATTACTCCGCCGTTTGTGAACCGATTTTCAAAATTAAAATATCTATTCATTGCATTCAATTTCTTTCTAAAATTAGAGAATGGACATGGGCTAATTTTAGTTAGGGCTAATTTTTTTCGATAAAACTTTTTTTAATTGACTGAGGGGGATAGTGTATTATACCGATATAATATTATACAATCGTATATTATACAGTCGTTGCGCAAACATGGCGCCATTAAAGCGTAAAGTTTATTATAGAAACAAATCACACCGTATAAAGTTGTACAATGTAGCAGATCTCAGAAAATTTATGGTGAAGATTCGTGTGGAGTCGTACCTATAATTTTCGAGCTATATTGCCTGCGATAGAACCTTAATGGTCACAATATAAGGATCAATTTCGTGGAAACGTAGAGGTAAGATAAATACGGATGCCGTCCTACAATCTTTCATCGCCTTATGCTCTTACAAACTAGGGGATTTGGAGGAACACGTTCGCTTGAATGTTGTAAAAAGGTTTCTAATTTATCACGTAGTGACGACAACCTTGGACGATTGCCAGTTTTCAAATGTTATTCCGCGACATATTGTTGTTGGATATGGGTTAAAAATGGTTGAAAATAAAATTCAATTCGATAAAAGTGGTAAAATAAATCAGTTTAATTTTTACTAGATGTTTCATTATGAAGTACAGTTATAAAATAGTTAAAACCCCTATTTAAAGACTTTAAAAACATTATATTATAATTGATTTTTAGGGTTCCGTACCCAAAGGGTAAAAACGGGACCCTATTACTGAGACTTCGATGTCTGTCTGTCCGTCTGTCTGTCAGCAGTCTGTATCTCAAGAACGGTGATAGCTAGAGAGTTGAAATTTTCACAGATTATGCATACAAAAAACACAATTTGTGGCCTAATTTTGCTCAGTAATGGTACGGAACCCTTCGTGCGCGAGTCCGACTCGTACTTGGAAGATTATTCTTATCCATTTCAAATCCAATAAACCAATGTTTTGTTTTTGTCACACTTATATTATATCTATTGTCAAGATTTAAAATACCGCATAATACAATTAGTAAAGTGGTTTCGATATAAGAAGTAACAGACAGACACGCTTGTAATATTAGTATGTATTATTTAAATATACATACTAATATTACAAATAAAATAATAATAATATCTATGGGCGCTTCACACCACGTCGGTCTGGCCCCGTGCTAAGTACCTGAAGGACTTGTGTTACAGGTACCAGACAACGGATATATATTTAATAACTAGATGATGCCCGCAACTCAGTTGCGCCAAAACTCGTTTATCGCGCGGGATCCGTACATTTTCCTGGGACAAAAAGTATCCTATGTACTTTCCCGGGACTCAAAGTATCTCCATACCAAATTTCAGCAAAATTGGTTCAGCGGTTTGGGCGTGAAGAGGTAACAGACAGACAGACAGACAGACACACTTTCGCATTTATAATATTAAGTATGGAAGGAAGTATGGATATGGATAATAATTTTATACTACACACATATTTAAGATTTTTTTATTATATAATACACATAATATTTAATACACATTCAGACCCAGGAACATTGAAAACTTTTTGTTCCGTCGGCGGGATTCGAACCCGCGACCCCCGCGGCTTGAGCTGCCATACACTCAACTATTGAGCCATCAGAGGTCGTCTAATAAAATAATAAATATCTTACCCTTTTACGGAGAAAATCATTGGTATACGAAATTTCATTATGTAGACCTTTTTTCGTTAAAACAGCAGATGCGTGTGTTTTCCGAACGCGTAATTTTCGATTGGGTCACATGAGACCCGGCTAAGCTACGTAGAAGTAACCCTGAAATTGTTTTTTTATTTCTAATTGACTTTTATATGCTAAAAGTTAGTTCACTAACTAGAGTACAATGCAACGTGAAAAGGCGATGGTAAATGAGCTTTTCAAGATTGAACTTAATTACTCAAGTAAATAGACATAATATAATTGATAAACTTGTCGCCCAAAGTGTTCGGCTGCCTATTCCATTTTTAAATGGCTCATTTAAAAATTATTTACATAGACTCTTTCCGTTGCAATAAGAAATGACCACAAGACTTCATCATTTTCCCTACCCATTGATTTTATATACCTAAAGGTGCTCCCTCACCGGGAGCATTCACTTGTAATGTAACGTTACAGAGTCGAGCATTACATCAGTGAGGGAGGAGAACCGAGCATTACAATGCGCACCTTGTAATGATACAATGTGTAATATCTTGATACAACTTGTAACATCAATGCTACGTGACAGTGAAGTCAACTTGCTATGGAATGCTCAAAATCAGGGAGGTATTATTGTAATTTGTAAAATGTAATGTAATGTTCAAAGACGAATCTATAATGTTACATTATACGTGAATGCTCCCGGTGAGGGAGCACCTTTATGATTACCAGGAAATAATGATTATGATTGTTGACAATACTTCAGCAGGCGCAGAATGACAACATTAGACATTCAAAAGAATAGAAAGAGTCGACCTTAGAGACAAACTGTCAGGTTCCTTTGTCAATCTGTCACTTTGTCTCTTCATGCAAGAATAGACATTCTTGCGTAAAAACCCTTTCTATGACGGTTATACGTGTGGTCTCGTTAGCGAAAACAAAATTTTCATCAAAATCGGTTTATCCGTCAGAGCATGACACGTATATTATGTGTCATACTGTGACGGATAAAATTATGTATATTTTTGTTTTTGAATTCTCATAATAATATATAAAATTTTCGTGTCACAGTGTTTGTGCGCGAACTCCTCCAAAACGGCTCAACCGACTTTAATGAAATCTTGTATGTATATTCGTTAGGCCTGAGAATAGGTTTTTATCTACTTTTTATATTGATACTAGAAATAATAAATATGACAAAACAACATTTGCCGGGTCAGCTAGTTATGCTATATAATTCTGTTCCTTTATTTAAAATGTATCTAATTTTTTACCAAATAAACTTTAAATTACTTTCTTTTAATGTAACACAAAATGCGTATTTTATTTGATAAATCTATT
This sequence comes from Cyaniris semiargus, assembly GCA_905187585.1. Lineage (NCBI taxonomy): Eukaryota > Metazoa > Arthropoda > Insecta > Lepidoptera > Lycaenidae > Cyaniris > Cyaniris semiargus. The sequence goes on along the minus strand of LR994554.1, from coordinate 3,614,593 downwards.
CTTTCTTTAAAAAAACGTACCCTGCATCTTTTCTTCGAAGTAATCTATACTTAAAGTTAGTTATGTATCGAATCTCACGCTTGAACAGTCCAGAGCATCTCAATATGTACCCAATTGAGTGGACACAATTGTCCTCAGTGAAATAGTTTGGAAAACGAAATTGACTGGCAAAATAGTTAACGAGGTGCAGGGGCACGAGATAAGAAAATGAAAAAATAGCGTCGTTGAACCGCAGTGGAAGCTGAGGTCACTTCACATTGCAACGTGACGTGGCAATGTGATGTATTTTGTTAAAGAGCCATTCAAAATTGGCAGCTAATCACTGCGAGCAGCAAAATTTGTCAATGGGGAATATTACGTAAGATTGGAGCGGAGGGCGCTACATCGAAGAAATTGATTCATAGGCAGTTGACGGACCTACGTCATTTGGTCGGATTATGTCAACTTAATGTAACCTGTCATCTATCAGCTGAGTTTGACATAGCGCGACCAAAATACGTAGGTCCGCCATCTGCCTATGAATCAACTTCTCTGATAGTACTCATACACTACATGAAATAATCCCATCAAAATCTGACATGTACAGTGTACATGTCATATCAGAATATTATTGACAGAAATATTGTCAAACTTTTTGTGTACTGTCTGTGCTCGTGCTGCGTCTAAGCGTTAAACAATGCAGCAATTTATCCTATTCAATGTGTGTAATTACCTAATAGGGATGTTGACAAGGTCCAAAATTAGCAGATTTTTAAATAAAGATATAACGGTAAAAAATAAGCATATGTAAAATTTCAGCTTTATAACTTTTGTATTTTTTTTTTGTTACGAGCCTTCAAAGTTGGATAGTCAAGTCGATTTTTTTAAATCCATACTAATATTATGAAATGCGAAAGTGTGTCTGTCTGTCTGTCTGTCTGCTAAACCGATTGTGCTGAAATTCGGTATGGAGATACTTTGAGTCCCGGGAAAGGACATAGGATACTTTTTATCCTGGAAAAATGTACGGGTCCCTCGCGATAAACGAATTTTGGCGCAACGGAGTTGCGGGCGTCATCTAGTTTCCAAATATTTGTATACTATTCGATAAGCTATGCAATTTATAAAAAAAAATCTTATGACACAACTATCATAAACGCATGTTTATCATAGCTATCGAACAATGTTCTCCCGCGATGCATACAAGCTATCAGGTCAGTGACGTCATAGCCCACTATCATTTTGTATTTCAAATTGTCATATCTTTGAGAGTTTTTAAAATATCAGTCATTCTTTCACCGATGTTTCTATTATTGAGAGTTCTTTTAATTACCAATAAGAAAAAAAATAGTCAACTAGCGAATTCAGTGACATAAGTTGAAGAGTTAACTTGTTGTCATTGCAGCTTCAGAAAATCTTACAAAACTCTAATATCACGTGTTGATAAATTTGTTTCTTTTTAAGTTTTGTCTTTATCTATTCAAACTAAACTATTGGAGCCAAAGCTTGTCCAAAATGTTTGTACTTACATATGCATGTAATTTACATGCAGGTAAGGTAAAGAAAACTAGAGCGTGCCCCGGTCCATACCGCGCGGATCAAAAGTTACATTATCGGGAATTTCAGACTCCACGTGTGTTTTAGTTTTAGGGATTATTTTACATAATTTAAGACCGGGCTGCCAAAATTATCAAAGCACGCTAGCCCCGCCTACACACCCCGCTATCCTCCAATCGTGATATAATGATTCCATGAATCGTGCACGCATGAATTGTACCTTACGCTGCAGCTAATAGTAAACAATATCGCGTAATAACGGTTCCCGCATTATAGCACGAAAGTAAAGGTCATAAGTCCCAAAAATGTTTTTGATGATTACTTAAAAATTAAATACAATACTAATATTTCCTTTAGCCATTATTTTATAAAGTATGTGATTGTAGTAGTGCAAGTTATTTCATGATAGTAACTCAATAAGTGTAACAGATATTTGTTGAAAAGCCCAGAAATATTCATAACTAGATGTCGCCCGCAACTCCGTTGCGCAAAAACTTGTTTATCGCGCGGAAACCGTACATTTTTCCGTGATAAAAAGTATCCTATGTCCTTTCCCGGGACTCAAAGTATCCCCATACCAAATTTCAGCAAAATCGGTTCAGCGGTTTAGGCGTGAAGAGGTAACAGACAGACAGACAGACAGACACACTTTCGCATTTATAATATTAGTATGGATTTTTAAAATCTATCGAGTCAAAATAAGGGAATCGTGTTTTCCGTTAGGCTAATTTTAGATAAATATATAATGATTAAATAAATCTCAATTTCATTTAAGTCAATCGTCTTCCGGGATTGTAATACTTATTAGAAAACACAGCAAAATTTGGCAGCCCGCTCTTAAGGCTTCACGGCGGCATCATTCCAATAACTCAATCCATACTTATGTTATAAATGTGAAAGTATGTCTTTCTGTCTGTTTGTTACCTCTTCACACCCGAATCGCTGAACTGATTTTGAAGAAATTTGATATAGTGATACTTTAAGTCCCGGGAAAAATAATAATAATAATATTCTTTATTTGCAAAAATATTGTACAATAACATGATACATGTTAAAAGTGTCTCACATATTTTTGTCAATTTTATCGACGCGACGTGCAAATATTAAATGAACATTTGTCAAGTTAATATCTAATTTCATGAATTTATATAATTCTTAGTTAAAATTAAGTTAAAGTATCATAATTGTTATACATGTCAATTCCATAAAATCATTCATAATGTTATAGTTAACAATACATAATATTATGTCAATATTATTTTACTCTTAACCCTTAACCACCTACTATACGTCTCACAGACCCAGTATTATTTTTTTATATTTTTTTACGCTGGAGTTTTGTATCGACTCGTTCGCTTTTGTACCTTTTCCCCGCGCCCCTAGCTACCATCCAACGACTCGGCAAGGTTAGGCGTGCACGCGTTTGTCTTAGGTAAGTAAATAAAGACTTGCGGGGGTTTGAGAGATCCCTGTCAGAAGGTTACGTATTTTTTTAATTGTTATTTTTTTATTGTTTTGGAAATAATGGCTCTCTGTTAAGAGCGCGCTGTGAAAACGCTAGCCCCGCCTACACACAACGCTCTCCTCCAATCGTGATACAATAATTCTATGAATCGTGCTCCCGGGCAATGTGCTTTAGGCTGCAGCTATTAGTGAACAATATCGCGTAACAACGGTTCCCGCATTATAGCACGAAAGTAAAGGTCGTAAGTCCCAACACTGTTTTTTGATGATTACTTAAAAACTAAATTCAATACTAATATTTCCTTTAGCTATTATTTTATAAAGTGTGTGATAATAGTAGTGCAAGTTATTTAATGATAGTAACTCAATAAGTGTAACAGATATTTCTTGAAATGCCCAAAAATATTTATAATTTCGAAAAATAGAACTATCGAGTCAAAATAAGTAAATCGTGTTTTCCGTTAGCTAAATATCAGATAAATATACAATGACTAGCTTTTGCCCGCGGCTTTGCTCGCGTGGAATTAAAAAATCGCGTAAAATACGAATTTTCTTGTAAACCTCCTTTGGAAACATGATGTTTTTCCAAGACCAAAAGTAGACTATGTTATTCTACATCCTTTCAACTAAGTATATGCCAAAAATCAATCGATTTGTTGCTTCGTTAGGCCGTGAAGTAAGGACAAACAAACAAACACACTTTCGAATTTATAATATTAGTGTGGATAGTCATGAAAAGCTTATAACCAGCAGTGGACGGTAGATATACAGGAAGTATAGTAATACAGTATACTAATCAAACGACAAAAAAGTGTGTGTTAAGTTTAGGTCAAAATAAATTCAGTTTTAATTATTAACTTAGTTTGTTCCTAGAGAGGAGGATTGAAACTCAACACTAATGACGCGACACCATTTTGATATATTAAGCTACAATTCCAGGAGGGGGGGGGGGGGGGGGCAGCCCCCATCAAGTAGTGTCCAGGGGCAAAGCCCCCCGCATAATAATCAAACGACACTCGAAATCTGTATGTTTAGTTTAGGTTAGAATAATTTCGTTACGATATTCACTTTTAATTAATACCTCTGTTTGTTCTTAAAAAAGGAGAATTACAACGCAACATTAACGCCGCGACACCGTTTTGTTATAACCATCATTTTCAGGGAGGAAGAGGGCGCAGCCACTAAGTAGGGGGCTGAGGGGGCGAAGCCTAGTAATTAAATTATACTCAAATAGTGGATGTTTAGTTTACGTTAGAATAATTTCATTTTTAATTATTGACTTAGTTTGTTCTTAAAGAGGAATCAAAACTCAACACTAACGACGCGACACCATTTTGATATAAGCTGCATTTCCAGGAGTGAGGGGGGGGGGGGGTTTTGGGGGGGGGTACAGTTGGTTAAGTTGGAAAACACAGTAAATAACATGAAGTAAGTCCATTAAAGAAAAAAGTTGATACAAAATCTGACCCCCTCTTTGGTCCCCTTAGAGGGGTGGGGGGATTTTTTTATGCACCAGATGTTACGTTAGAAAAAGACAAATTTATCTGCGAAAAGCGTATGCAAATCGGATCAGTAGTTAACGTGTTAAAGAAAAAAGTTTGATACAAAATCTGACCCCCTCTTTTGTCCCCTTATAGGGGTGGAGGGAAAAAAAATTATACACCAGATGTTAAGTTGGAAGAAGACAAATATATCTGCAAAAACCGCATTCAAATCGGATCAGTAGTTTTCGTGTGATGCGGAAATAAACATACAGACAGTCAGACAGACAAAAAAGTAACAACAAACACAGAATTAAAACTCAATACTAACTACGCGACACCACTTTGTTATAAGCAACATTTCCAGGAGGGCTGCGCCCCCCCCCCAAGCAGGGTCCGGGGGGAAATCCCAGGTGCGGAGGGGGGGGGGGTTTGGGGGGAAATCCCAGGTGCGGGAGTTATTATATATATGACGCGTTACCATTATGTTATAAGCAACATTTCCAGGAGGAAAGGGGGGCGGAGTGGGGGGGGGGTTGTTAAGTTGGAAAACACAGTAAATAATATGAAGTAAGTCCATTAAAGAAAAAAGTTTGATACAAAATCTGAGGGGGTGGGGGGAATTTTTTATGCACCAGATGTTACGTTGGAAAAAGACAAATTTATCTGCGAAAACCGTATGCAAATCGGATCAGTAGTTAACGTGTTAAAGAAAAAAGTTTGATACAAAATCTGACCCCCTCTTTTGTCCCCATAGAGGGGTGGGGGGAAAAAAATTTATACACCAGATGTTAAGTTGGAAGAAGACAAATATATCTGCGAAAACCGTATTCAAATCGGATCAGTAGTTTTCGTGTGATGCGGAAACAAACATACAGACAGACAGACAAAAAAGTAACCACATTTTTGGCTTCCATAGCGATGTAGTAACACCCCCCGCTTCTTATTTTTTGAATATCTTTAAACGTACAGAATTTTCATTTCTACAGTTTTATTATATGTATAGATTAGATACTGATAGGTTCAAAATAATATATTTACATCCTCCATCATCCCTTTTTTTATCCCCATGGGGGTTGAATTTATCAAAATCCTATTTAAGCAAACGTTTTCATCATAGTGGCTCAAATCTTTAATAATTTCAGTTCAATCAGTCGAAAGTCTAAGAAAATTCATTAAAACTTTCATCCCCTATTTCATCCCCTTAGAGGTAGAATTTATTAAAATCCTTTCTTAGGAGATGCCTACGTCATAGTCGCTTTATGCATACAAAATCTCAGCCCGATCGATTTAAAATTGACAAAGTTTCATACAAACTTTCATCCCCTATTTAACCCCCTTAGGGATAGAATATTTTGAAATCCTTTCTTAGGGGATGTTTACGTCATAGTAGCTTTATGCATGCAAAGTTTCAGCCCGATCGGTTTAAAATTGAGAATTTCATATTAAATTTCATCCCCTATTTTACCCCCGTATTTTTTTTTTTAAATCCTTTCTTAGAGGATGCTTACGTCATAGAAGCTTTATGCTTGCAAAGTCTCAGCCCGATCGGTTTAAAATTGACAAAGTTTCATACCCCATTTTATTCCCTTGGGGGTAGAATTAGGGGTGGAATTTTTTAAAATCCTTTCTTAGGGGATGCTTACGTCATAGTAGCTTTATGCATGCAAAGTCTCAGCCCGATCGGTTTAAAATTGAGAAAGTTTCATACAAAATTTCATCCCCTATTTTACCCCCTTTATGGGTTGAATTTATTTAAATCCTTTCTCAGGAGATGCCTACGTCGTAGTAGCCTCATGCATGCAAAGTCTCAGCCCGATCGGTTTAAAATTGACAAAGTTTCATACTTACTTTCATCCCCTATTTTACCCCCTTGTGCTTAGCGGATGCCTACGTCATAACATCTACCTGCATGCCAAATTTCAGCCCGATCGGTCCAGTGGTTTGGGCTGTGCGTTGATAGATCAACATGTCAGTCAGTCACCTTTGAGTTTTATATATATAGATTAAATAAATATCAAATTCATTCGAGTCAATCGTCTTCCGGGATCGTAATACTTATTAGAAAACACAGCAAAATTGCACAGCCCGCTCTTAAGTTCTTATATTGAGCGATGGTTGAGCGACGAATGCAGCGATGTGGAGCCGGTCAAAATTAATCGTGTGTTGGAAGATAGTGGAGCATCTGATTCGGAATGCGAAGAGCCAACATTACATAAGCTCTCCATCACAAAGTGATATTCCTTCAGAAAGTGACCAAGAGTTTTCATTTGAGAATGATGTGCCTTTACCGGAAATTCGAACTAAGACATGGGAATAAGAATTATTTTGGCAAGAATGGCTTTCGTTGGCCATCTGCCCTGCCTGAAATTGCACTCTAGTGAACCTGTCTGTGCAGCTGCATAGACAAAAGGTTGAAAGCAGTTACCTGTTTATGAAGAATTTGGCTGAACAGCTAACGAGATCGCTTATGGCACGTTATGAAAGCGATGTAAAACTGCGACGTGATATAAATAATATAGATATAAATAATCATTCAGATTAACTTGACCTTCCAGCAGATATCCCTTGCAGCAGCACTGATGAAGAGTGATTGGCTGCAGTTCGTAAAAACAGTTCCGCTGACGAATATGAAAAAAAACACAACACATGTGTTTTGAAAGCAAAGCGCCTATTTGCCTCGAACGATCAAACAAGATATGTGTCTTCAGGGCCTTAAAAGCTCTAAGCTTGGGGCCTGCAATTTTGTAGAATCAGTAACTATAATGAGTATTATTATTATTTTTAAAGTTCCTTGTTAATTTAATAATATAAAAACCTCAGTATAATTTCTTATTATTTTCATCATTATTTTTTAGAATTTTTTTTCTGTATGTGTGTGTCCTTGTGTTTACTTGTTCCTTGTTTCTGCATTTCTTGGTTCTACTTATACTTAAAGATATTGGTATTTTATAAGTATTTATAATGGTAATAGATATTGGGAATGGACATAGGACACATTTTATACCGGAAAAATGTACGGTTCCCGCTTGTACGAATTTTGACGCAACGGATTAGCAGGCGCCATCTAGTTTAATACAATATCCAACGAAAAACGATACTATGCAAACGTAACATACATCTACCGTTTTATTTTGTTTTCTTGTACACACACAAAAATGATAGGCAATGATAAGAAAACACATTCCTTTGGTACATGTTTCTTTGCGAGTGACAAGACCAAAATGATAACGTCGTTAAGCTATCTGCCTATGAACCTATTTCTTTATGGTACATGTAGGGTTCCCACAGTACTTTGCACGCTCTTCTATGGGAAACATCTAGTGAGATAACCTTAAATTTCAAAGTAAGTAAAGTAAAGTAAATTTTCAAACACTGCCCACGTAAATGTTCCGAGAATATTACGTTACGATAACGTAAACGAGTTAAATTTTCTTTGAATTTAATACTTTAATTAAGCTAATTACTTGACTACCGATAGTGCCGATCAAATAAAACGTCATAGGATAAGAATATTAGTATATTTAACTCTAGAAATTTGTACATGATGATGATTTAAAACTAGTAGTGTTATTTAGAACTATCTTGAAAACTTATATAAAGTGAAAAGTGCAGGCTGTGTGCTTTTAAAAAAAAAAATGAACTTCGACCAAGGCCCTACAGAGTATTCTAAAATTGCATATATTTTTTTTATATTTCCATAAGATATTCAACAAAAACATTCCTCAGACCGTCACTTTTATAACGTTTTTAATAAGTTAAATAAGTAAACATAAATAAGTATTAATAAAAAGAAAAACAAATTTTTTGAGCACTTGGCGAGCTGATGTTAATTAACTCCTGCGAAGGACAATCTCGATCATATTATCGGCTTTCTCGAAAAAAAATAGGTCAAAATTGTTTTTTTTGCTGGCCTGTTTGGATGTTACAATGCTACGGACAAACACACACAGATATACTGAATTGTCTGTCCTTGTCCCCTGTGTATGCCCTTATAGCACCCCTCATTTTTTGTGGGGGCAGACACCTTAATTTTATAACACCCCTCTTTTTTCATTGATGGTTAGTAAAATAAGCTTACTAATTGTCATGTACTATGGCGGTAAACCAATAAGATGTTTAATCAGAGGCACAATAAGGTTTAATTCGCTTGTTTAAGCGATGTCGCGGTTTTCGGCGGGCTGTAATCCATTTTTTAATTAATAACATCATAATCCTATAATTAAAATGTTATTTAATGGATGATGTTTCGTAAACTCCATTAATAGGTAGATAGATAGATAGATACTTTATTGCTCACATTAAATTAAATACAATTATGTTACTAAAACTAAACATAAGAAAACATAAATGTGGGCAAGGGCGGCCTTATCCGATATAAGCGATCTTTTCCAGCCGGCCTAAGATGCGCAAACGAGAAAATTTTGTCTACATGTTTTCTCGATGTTAACTGGTTTATCTCTTCATCTCTATTGACCCTAACATGACATACTTTTTTTCTCGTATATGTTGTCAAAATTAGAGATAATTGTGTTTTTTTTTTCTGAGCTATTTTTGTCTACGAACCCAAACATGACAACACATTTTTATCGAGTTTTGTTAAGATTTTGACAAATGAGAAGAGTAGTTTGTCGATATGTACCTATTATCTGTGAAGCTAGTCTATGAACGAGAAATTTTTCGTTCGACGTACGCATGTTAGGGAAAAAGAGATATATTATATCGATATCGACAATATCACTACGCTCGAGAGTGAGATATCCACGAGATATCTCGTTGGCGTATGCTAGGACGGCAGGCAACCCTGCAGGAGAGGAAAATTTAATCTAAAAGGTCTGCGGTTTGCCGCTCGATTCGGTTCTCTCGTGGGTAAAAGTTAGTTTTAGGCTACATACTTATTATAAAAACAACACATCTATGAGAATAGACATATTACAAAATATTACCCGTTTTTACCCTTTGGGTACGAAACCCTAAACACGGATTTTTCAAAATACAAAAAAGGGTGCAATAGGAAATACGTTTACATGCGGGCGAAGCCGCTGAAAAAAGCTAGTCCATACTAATATTATAAATTCGAAAGTGTGTCTGTCTGTCTGTCTGTCTCTCTGTCTGTCTGTTACCTGTTCACGCCCAAATCGTTGCAGGGATTTTGTTGTTTGGTATGAATATCTTTGAGTCCTGGAAATGGGTTAAGTATCATTTTTATCCCGGAAAAATTTACGGTACGGTAAGTTGCAGGCGCTATCTAGTCTAGTATTTAATAAAGGAATATAAATCATACCAGTCAGGGTGTCCCAGCCCAAATTCTATGAGTGGCTGCGGCGAACGATTCTCGTACGTGACGCTAATCTCTCGACCAGCTTAGTAAGACCCGTGACCTTTGACCAACTGTCAACCCTTTTAAGAAACAACCATTTGTGGATTTGCAGGATTTGAAGGCTTTTTCGGATGCATTATTCAGATAGAAAGATATTTTATGATAAAGCCGTTTAGCTAAAAAAAATATTGTCGTATTCAAATTAAAGTAAAAGATTCATCTCATGTATGGGTGACTCTCCGCTTAATGCAAACTCCCTCATATAATTATTATAGGTTTTTTTCGAGTAAAAATATTTTTTCTTACTAAACATCTTTACCTAAGCATTAGATCATACAAATAAAATATATGTATTTGATTTTGCCTAATATGATTACAGTCTTTTCAGTACAATTTAATGATAATATTATTATGTACCGCAGTCTATATAAGCTATTAATAAATGGGCTGTCGCCTAAAACAAATGGCAAATAAAAAATAAAAAATAAAAAAGTGGTTGTACCGTTACAGAAATATCCTCTGAGTGTTGGCGCTATTATATTATAACGACATGTGCGAGTGTTACCAGACGCAATTTCCGCCGTCGTGTGTAAAGACTTCCGCTGCTCTTTTCCTGCGTACTGTTGGCGCGAAATTTTATTCTCTTTTGTTTCGGCATTATCATCAGCGTCATTTATTTATTTATTTAATTTCCATCGAAAGACAGCGTTAAAACAATAAGAGCAAATAATGTTTTTTTACTAATAGACATGTTATAACTAAAGCAAAATTAAAATGAGGTTTGTAATCCCATAACTTTATTAATATTAACAATGTAAACTGAGTGGTACAGATTAACTAAGGTTGTGGTACAGATTATACACTCAAAAGTCAAAATACAAAACAGGAAATATTAAATGAATCGAAATTTAGTCGAATAATATTCAAAGCTTGAACACTTACGGATTTTCTCGCGAAACACTTTTTTTCCCAATGTTTTAGCTGCTTTCTGACAACTGCGTTCACAGGTAGACTAAGGTGACAGATGTAGCTAAAGTTGTATTGTAAGTACCTGAAAATTCATCAATTATGATTTGTATCCGGATGTACGCAGAACATGCTTTCAATATCTTGCAGTCGATAAAAGTCGATGAAAACATACTCTAACATAAAACATTTCTTTTTTTAGGAAGTCGGTGGAAAATAAGCTAAAGGATGAATCTAAAAATGGTTTTACCTTAAAATTACATTGTCACAACATTGTCACATAGAAATTAAACGGCCTAGCCTTATAAAGTAACAAGATTTAGTTATCATAAAAGCAATTTTGGTGTCACTAATTCAGTAAGGACGTGACCCCACGGGCGTGTCCAGCTTAAGCCTAACTTACGAATAAATATTTAGTTAGCCTTCTAGGTAATAAAGGACATTTTTCTTACGTACGTGGCCTAATATTATCACAGAGTGTTTGTTGGATTATACAGATGAAAAAGTTTAAGGTATTTCATACAAACAACAAACGATTCGATTGTATAATTTGACCCTTTCTAATCCGTAATTGATTTTGATTAAAGATATAATTGAACAAAACAAACGTAATTTTCGGAGGATTTTTGACAGGAGTTATTTTTTTAATAAGGCTGTTAATTTTTTAACAACCTAAAGGTTGTTAATAAAAAACAAAAGTTTTTCCTCTCAAGAACAAAAAATATATGTGGCACTTGGTGACTGCCGCGGTTAAGCTATTGCGTAGCATATTTTATCAACTTATGCAATTGAATCGGTCATTTCAAAAACCTCGTCACTTAAATTAAATTTTTCAGGAATCAACAAAAACTGTTTCATGATCAAACAAACGAGTTTTAAACAGCTTTTTTGTTCTGAATGTACTATTTGCGAGGTAAACAGTTTAAATAGAGAATAAACTTTATAGTTTATTAATAAAAATAATTTAAAAAACCTGAAAAACTGTTTCTGACTTATGTTGTTTAGCAAGAAATAGGGTGAGTGGTAAATAGTTATGCCAAAATAATCGTTGTAATTATCTGTTTTATTACTTATTATTAAACGTTACACTTAAAAATAAACGTATTAACATTTTACATCTATTGCTTTGACACTTTTTAATAACTTTAAGGTACGCAGTCGAATTCCCCATACATTTCCATTTCGATTATTTTCAACTTAAAATGTTGTTGTAAGATGACGTATGATATAAATTATAAAATGACTTCCAAAATGCAGTCCTGAACTTGCTTTAAATCCTCTATTTGCCTTATAAGTCACTGGACTTAAATGTCTTTTAATCAATGAACGTATTTTTCGTCGTATTATTTAAATAGGAAGGAATGTGTTGATTTGCGTGATTTTACCCAGAATGTGCATCTATCTGTAAGGAACCATTTTCAGTAAAAAAAAGGAATTTGAAAAAAATGTGACTTATGAGATTTTTGAAATGACCAATTCAATTATAATTCGCATACGTCTCGTCGCATGCACACAAACACCGTGCCGACGTTTGCCCACTTTGCCGAACTGAAATGACGTTAGACGATACACAGATTTCAACGCCGCACCGCAGTGCCGGTCGGAATGGGAGGTTTATTTTCGTTACGGAATTTCTTGTTTCGGTCGCCGCGCTCAAAGCCAGCGATAAAAGCTATTCAATAGCTTAAAACTCAGTAACTGGGCATTATTACCACTTCCCTTCATTACCTTCTTCAAGTTTCTCAAAATAAAACCGCCAATTCCAATCCATTTAATCACTGTCAATACAAATTCGATCAATGCGAAATTAACGTTTAAAATATTCCGCGGAATACCCTATGGGCACAATTTACATTAAAGTAATGAATTGTTAAGAGGAGTTCTAATATAATAAAGGAGATAAAGGAAATATTTTTATTTCGGTGTTCGAAAATCCTTTAAAACTGCTAACAATGGTCTTTAGAATCGTGGACAAAAGGGACCACACATTTGGGACATGGCCGATGTAGCTTTGACAACTTTCTTTTTCCATTAAATTTTAGGACGGAAATTACATTCGTCCCGCTGACTTAGAAATACATTTTTATTTGCGATGGGTAAATATTTGTGGCGAGGTCCTGGCGCGTTTTGGTGACGTATTTCAATGACGTCATAGATTTGATTTTTAAATAATTTGGGTACCTCTATACTAATATTATAAATGCAAAAGTAACTGTCAGTCAAGAGTCAAGACACTGTTTATAACTTGGAGAAAGCTTCGAGTCTGCAGAAAGGAAACAGGGTAGTTCTTGGTAGTCCATAGTGCGTTAAACCGTAAACGTATTTCTTATGTTTGTTTAGAATTCGTTATAGCGTCTTCGGTGTAACGTTTACTTCGTTTGCGAAATTACGTATATAGGTTTTTTAAAGTAACTACGGAACCCTCAAAACTACACACATTATTGTAAAACGCTCTATCTCTAACTTAATTTACTTAAAAGCTAACTAGTCCAATGCAACTGAACGTTCAATAGGAATTAATGTTTAGTAGAGTTCTGGTTAGCTTCAGACGGGTAAAGAAGTTTAGAGCAGTGCTCCCCAACCTTTTTTCATGCGGGCCACAAACATGTTTTGGTCTTGGTGTCACGGGCCGCAACAAAAAATTTTTAGGTTTAAAAAATAACGTTCTTCAAAATTAACGATTTAAAAGAGAAAAAAAAATTAACGACTTTCACGATGACTTTACATTATTTTGCCGGTTCAAAATAGTTTAGCATCACGCGGGCCACAAATAAAGTCCCGGCGGGCCGCATGCGGCCCGCGGGCCGCGGGTTGGGGATAGCTGGTTTAGACGGTTAGAGTCTCTTATTTTAATTACTTGTTGCATTTCTCTACTACTGGTGTACCAAAAAAAAATACTTTAGGGTGTGTATGTGTTCCTTCTATAGAAGTCACAGTGAGAGAAGCAACGCTGAAAGAGTATTTTTTGTGATTTTAATGGGCAAACGCCCAGCGTCGTCTTGCTCATAAAAAAGTTTTTGATTCAGCGCTGCTACTTTCACAGTGAACTCTTTACAAGGGACTCATACACACCTGAAGTATTACTTTTTGTTACACCCTGTATACTCTTAATCGTACAGAATATTGGTGACATAGAATTATAACCTTTAGAAGAGGTATTCCATACAATCATCAGACCGAAAATGTGTCACCCTCGAAATGAGTGAGCTCACTCATCTGAGAGCAGTGTGCCTTAGGACGCGGTGACAGTCGGACGTATTTAATGCATTGATTACGTAAAATATGCATTAAAAGTGTGAATGAGTGAAAGGAAAAGTAGTATATGCTATTACTGTAAGACAAAAAAGGACGACAATATTTTCTCGGTACACATTTTGCATGCAAAAACATTGCTACAGTTTTGATGGCGTATGCCATATCCAAGTATTGACATCGTTGAATAGAACTGGCGAGCAGCACCGTGTGTAATATTACACGAACCATTTGCAGGTACTTTTAACCGCCTCATAATTCAAAAACTATTTCACATAAACGTTTCAAATTTGGCTCATGTAATGATACTTGCGAGATAAATATATGCTCTAAATTTCATAAGCACAGCTCAAACGGTTATTAAGGTATTAACGTCCGAAAATCTACATTTTTATCACTGACTGACTGACCCATAGATCAAAATTCTAACCCAGTTCCAGATGACCTAGAAGGCTGAAATTTGGAATCCAGCTCGGTAATTGTGTGTAAGCGTAGGGAAAAATCAGAAAACAAAAAAAATCGGTCAAGTGCGAGTCGGACAGAGTGAAACTAGGCAAAAATTGTGTTTTTTGTATGGAGACCCCCTTTAAATATTTATTTTATTTTACTTTTACTATAAATTATGAAAGTAAAAATATAATTAAAGATTTTGTGAATATTGTGTGGGTGTGTGCCTACCGGCTGCCATTATTAATTTTGAGCAAAAAAGGCCAAAAAATCACGTTTATTGTATGGGAGCTCCCCGTAAATATTTATTTGTGAAGTGAAGAAATTATAGGAAATGAATAGAAGGTGACTTTATGAAGTGTGTCTGTCTGTCTGTTACCTCTTCACGCCCAAACTGATTGTACCGATTGTTCTTAAATTTGGTATGGAGATATAGTTTGAGTCCCGGGAATAGACATAGAATTCTTTTAATCCCTGTCTATTTCTCTGTCCGTCTGTCCGTGTATCCGTCTGTCCGTCTGTCTGTCCGTCTGTCTGTCCGTCTGTCTGTCCGTCTGTCCGTCTGTATGTCTGTTTGTCTGTTAGACAGCTATAATAATAGCTACCTAACTTCCACACAATAAGTTTGTGGGAATATGCTCTTATTGCTCGGCCACCACAAAGGAAGATCTTCCGACCGAGCGAGGTGGTATGCTCGGTCAGGCCGAAGCCCACGTGATACATTTCAGGTGTCATATATATACCGACGCGCTCAGAAAACTTCGATAGCGCGATGCAGGAATGTTAGGCGAATTGTGGGTACCGCCACAAGTTGTACCCTATAGTTAATGGTTGGAAATACACCTATGTTATACCGTATTATTCCAATCTCTCCTGATGGTAGCTGCCTTTTCCATTCGATTGGATTTTCTTTGTTTTATTCTAATGATATTCAACAAACCTTAGGGGCTGTTTCCCCACTTCCTGATAAGTTTCAGATAGGCTATCCACAACTTATCTGATAGATGAAGGATCTGTCAGTTAAGTTTCGGATAGGCTATCCACAACTTATCTGACAGATGATGTATCGGCCAGATAAGATGCGGATAGCATATCCGACACTAGTCGGGAAGTGGTGAAACAAGGTTAAGGTTGCGATTGAATATAGTCAAATATTATGTATGTTTGAACTGGGAAGATTAAGGCCGTTTCCCGAGCAAACGACCTTGAGGATTTCACTACCTCACCGCCCCGCCTCACCTCTACAAAGTTACGTAATTTTATTTAGCGACATCTATTGTAGACTGCTTGTACCAATATAAAATCGAAGGCGTTGTGGTGCCATCTAGTATTTATTTATGATACTAACAACAGACACGACTCTCTTCAGAAACCGTGTAAGTCAAATAATTGTGTTTTTGAGTTAAGTAAAATAAAAAAAAAGAAATTATATTTAAAATATTTATTACGATTTACGAATATACTTTTATTTACAAAACATACTATTCACATTATAATAATAAAGAAGGAGAGGCATATCGTACCAAGAAATGGAGCACTTTATATTAACAAATTAAAGGGCTTGAAAAGTTGGACATTATATTATTGTATGACAAAAAATTTCAAAACCATAGACAATTATTTCCGGAATGTAATCGCATAAATATGGCAATATAGAGGAAAGTGTTGTATCTTAGTATAATACTAGCGACCCGCCCCGGCTTCGCACGGGTATAAAATACATAGCTCTGAAAAAATGATTAAAATCGATTCAGCAGTTTTGATTTATATTCATTATTACTACCCGTGGCCCGCATTGGTCGGTACCGCCGCAAAAGCTACGTCCCGCAATTTTTAAATCTGTAAATCATATGCTGTAAAGGGCCATATACATCTACATTAAATCAACAATGTATTTAAGGTATTTAATTGGATAAAAATTAATGCTGTATTTATTAAAATTGCTTCGAAAATTAGCCATTATTTGTCGTAAAAAGTAAATGACAAAAAACTGTTCTTGTGGGATATCCATAAGAGATAAACATATACCATCGCGGAGTTTTCTGTAGACCTTTTTAATGTGTACAATACTTGGTACATCATTTTGATAAATCTCGTAGGGTTCGGCCTGCGATGCAAGCAAAAAAAAAATGAAATTATTTACGACATCACATTAGAAACCCCAGCAATAACAGTATTTCTCCACTATTTAATGAATGTTATTATACTTATAAACCTTCCTCTTGAATCACTCTATCTATTATTTGGCATGGAGATACTTTAAGTCCTGAGAAAGGACATAGGATAGTTTTTATCCCGGAAAAATTTACGGTTCTCGCGCGATAAACGACTAGAAACAAACGATAAACTAGTTGTTTATAATTATAGCAAATAGTGCAATAATACAAGTGTGTTATTTTGCATGAGAATAAAAAAAACATCCTTTATTATTGCACCAGCGATAGCGATTTAACGGCTGGACCGATTTTGCTGAAATTCGGTATAGAGATACTTTGAGACTCGGGAAAGGACATAGGATACTAGTCCGGGTTCCGTAGAAGAATTTTTTTTATTACTATCAAGCTAATTTTTTGTGAGTATCTTCATTTTGATAAGACGAACAACAATTTTATTTGCGATAAATCTTGAAAGTGGTTTCTATCTCTGTTAGCTACCACTTTCAAGATTTCGCAAAAAATAGCTTGATAGTAATAAAAAAAAAAATTGGTCTACGGAACCCGGACTATACATTTTGTCCCGGAAAAATGTACGTTTACTGCACAATATACTTTTATGATTTGTGCGTAAACTATTCAATCGATTTTGATGAATTTTGGTTTGGAGATACTTTGAGTCTCGGGAAAGGACAAGGGTTACTTTTTGTCCCGGAAAATGTACGGTTCCTGCACAAAAAACTTTAATGATTTTCGCCTATAAATTTGGTATGGAGATACTTTTGAGTCTCGGGATTTCGTTTCGTTTTCGTTCGGGTTTCTAATGTGATGTCGTAGATAATTACATTTTTTTCCGCTTACTTTTTTTCAGCCTGCGTTTGCAATGTATTGCAAACGCAGGCTGAACCCTACGAGATTTATCAAAATAATGTACTAAGTATTGTACACTATGAAAAGGTCTACAGAAAACTTCACGATGGTATATTATGTCTATCTCTTATGGATATGCCACAATAACATTTTTGTCATTTACTTTTAACTTCAAATTATGGCTAATTTTCGAAGCGATTTTAACCAATACGGCTTTAATCCTTATTCAATTAAATACTTTAAATACATTATTGATTTAATAATATAGATCTATATGGCCCTTTACAGCATATGATTTTAAGAATATTTTCTAAGATATTACAGATTTAAAAATTGCGGGACGTAGCTTTTGCAGCGGTACCGACCAATGCGGGCCACGGGTAGTAATGAATATAATTCAAAACTGCTGAATCGATTTTAATCATTTTTTCAGTGAGTGACATAGGCTATATATTTTATACCCGTGCGAAGCCGGGGCGGGTCGCTAGTATATTATACAATAAACAAATATTTATATAATATATTATACCAATATACACATTATATTATATACTATATATTATACCAATTCGAATTAAATAATCATCGTTAAGACAGGACAACGTCTGTCGGGCCAGCTAGTTTCTTTTAAATATTAAACAACAACATACAACACTTTCTTCTAGTTTGCATATACGATTACTTTCTGGTTCCTTAACGTCAACACTATAAATTGATGTACATAATACAGGATGTTTTTTGTATTTTTTTTTATCTTCTACCCTCGTTAACATTTTTCTCCCATGGTTTAGAGATTTTAGTCATATATTAAAAAGCAAGTAAAAACTGATACCGATTAACTATATTATTGCTTCTTTGTAATAAATAAAGGAACTAGCCCTAGGGGTAAGCATCTGTCATTAATAAAAATCGAAAAATCTGGCTGGAATCTGGCAAAAAATTGGCTTCACCTTACTTCAAATAACGAAAGAAAAATATGGATATGCCTTTCGGTACACGTAGTTAATATTATGTATGCCACTATATGTTTTGGTTATAAAATTTCAACTACTACCTTAAATCATAAGCATTTTCACAACGTTCTAACAGTAAAAGTACACAAAATAGTGAAAACATATTTTATTAACGTAATTTATCGATTAACAAAAATAAGTCTTATTTTTCTATACTAGTAATAACTAATAAATAAATATAAAAAACTAAAATATTTTGCAAAATTGTTTGTAAAAAGGCCACATAATTCTATGGCTTTTTATGAAAGTTTAGGTATAAAAGCGTCGGAATTTCCGATCTCCAGTCATTAATTACATTACAAGTAAAAAGTCATAAAAATCTAAAAATCGTATCGTAATCGTAATCGTCGTCGTATCGTAGTAAAATCGTCGACTGTAAGCCATTTTGTGTTTCTCATTTATGCTGCATCCAAGTGGTCCATGATTAAAAATTTCTTGCAATTTTGAAAAAAGTGACTGACAGCGATAACTCTCCTTCCAATAAATTTTCCATTTGATTCTTTGTCCTTTTTTTCGGTGGTATGCAACTGCACTAAAAAGAAATAAGTAGGTAAGCCTTTAATATATAATATGTGACTGACACACGCTTAACTGATAACTCATTATAAGCCTTTCAACCAATAATAATACCTCTTGATCATCTTTGCCAGTGGTTTCTGTTTTTTTTTTTTTAATTCTTCGATTTATTGAGTTTGATCATCCATCGCAATTAACCTGAAATTAAAATAACTTTAAACGAAAGTTTCAAGTGATTTATGATTTATTTTACGCATAAAATGTATTCAAATAAGTAATTTATGGATGTTGTTATAACTGCAATCAACTCCCCCGCGGTTTAATCCGCGGACTATAGATTTTCCCGTGGGAATGACAAATTTTTTTTCACAGTAAAAAGTAGCCTATGTGTTAATCCAGGGTATGAGCTAGCTTCATACCAATTTTTATGAATTTCACTTCAGGCGTTTAGGGGTATAAAAAGTAACAAACATACACACAAACTGTTGCATTTATAATAATATTAGTATAATTAATGATAATGTAAGTTTAGTACTTACTCGTTATTACTTTCTTGACAAAGTTCAAAAATTGATTGCACGGGCAGTTGATCGGCTATCAAATGTTCTTGGGTTCTAAAATAAAAAAGAATCTTTTAAAACTATAAGCAAATACTTGTTTTTACAAATACAGTACAGGTTCCCTAGAACATATATTTTTTGACTTGATTACAATCAAGCAAATTTTTTGTGAGTAGCTTAATTTTGATGAGACGAACAACAATTTCCTCTGCGAAAATTCTAGAAAGTGGTAGCTAACAGAGATAGAAAGGATTTAATATTTCGATTTGATGGTCCTAAAATATGGATTTTCCTATGTATAGGATAATGTTGCTGTTAAATGATATAACTATTAACCTATCAATATACAAAAAATCTGCAAAAAATATACAAAAAATTATTGTTCGTCTTATCATAATGAAGCTACTCACGAAAAATTAGCTTAATAGTAATAAAGTCAAAAAAATGTTCTAGGGAACCTGTACTTTGTTAATAAAAATTAACTAAAATTTGCACAATTCATTACATAGAAATCTACCATGTTGACACTTGACGTCATTTCTTCCACTTTTTTTTATATAATAGGGATGGCGGTTCTATCTGAAGAAAAAAAAAATTAAATCAATTCGAATCATGACCGAATATCGATCCAAAAAAAAAAGAGGCCAATAAGATCGATTTTTGAAAAATAGATTTTTTCATTTTTTTTCGTCACTTTTTTAATGTAATTTTTTTTTTTTTTGAAAAGACTAGCCATCATTACATGGATCTAAACAAACTAGCGCCATTATTATCATAAAAAATGTCAAAGAAATATCAAGTTTATCAACTACCCTTGGATTATTATAGTAGGAGAGCCCAAGAGAGGGTTTTGCGACATGCTCGAGCGTGTCAGATTTAGCTTGTATAAGGCTTGCGACATGTGTCTAGTTATCATGGTATAGAAATCATATTTCTCACGTGGTGGGTTAAAAAGTTATTTTCTAATATTGAAATGTCAGCGGATCTGTCAGATTAAGATCGGAGATGTTCACTGACAATTTAAAGATTAGGTGAGCCTGTAGGGACATTTTAAAATACATATAAAAAATAAAGCTTCATATGTTCCTGATTTTCACAGGTATTTTATGTTGCACTAAACTAAATGATTTTTGTCCTTGTTGTCTAAAATCTTGTTAAAATTTACATAAATAAGCAATTTTCTGAATATATTTTCTTTTTCATAACTTAAAATGACTGCAGTCTCCATGACGCTCGAGTAACACGAATAGCACTCTGGGCTCCCCTACTATTATATGATTTGAAAATTTGAAATATTCGTCCCCCATCTTACACAATCTTGGTGTGCTTCGAAAAGACCGAGAACAGTCGAAACTTCAAAATTAAAAAAAAAAAAAGTTATTTATTCAAAAGGGGTTTACTCCTTTCAAGTTTCAACCTCCTCCCCTCACCAAAATTGTATATCTAAGCTTTTACCTTCGACCGATCTTATTACGAGCTTATTTTTCTTACCTGTTATCATTTTCTTTCGGTTGCAAATTGCAATGTTGATAATGACGACTTACAGGCTTCTATTTCACAAGCAGTTGTCTTTTTCTTGAGTCTAAAACAAATAATAATTTTATTAATACATCGATACAATTAATTGACATCACTGAAAAGTGAAATTTTTGACTTACAGCGTTTTTGTGTTTCGAACAGCTGTTCTTGTAGAACAGCTGTTCGAAACTGGTAAAATAACATGGCTATAAACTTTGCAGTCTCAACTCTCACCATACCTACATATTATAATATCATGTAATTTATAGTAATTAAATTAGGTATAATATTAATTAGGTAGGTACTTACATAATTTCGTTCATTTTCTGCGCATTCTCTTTCCTTTGCCGGATACGTCTTGCTTCGGCATTTTTACAAATAAAACGTAACACCACTTGAACATTTTAATTAATAAAAAGGTTAATTAATAAAAGAGCCCTTTTTCTTTTTTTTAGGTAATACACAAATAATAACACAATCACAAGGTTCAAGAATTCTCTAAGAGTCCTTACGCAATAGGTATTTGATATGAGAGTCTTTTCGCAGTAAACAACACAATAACAAAATTAAACGCCAAAACAAAATAAAAATATTATAATGTGAAGGCGCGGGCGCATTAACAAGAGTCAGCGGGTACGAGAGACACGGGTTCCCCGTCCGAGAAGTCTTGCGACACTGCCGCCCGTCGCCCGCGCACGGACCCGCAGTCCCTAGAATTACCGAGTTCGCACCGAAATTTTAAGTTTTTTAAATAACTTAGTTCAAAATTGACCAAAAAAAAAATTAAACCGTGATATATGTAGCTTATGAAATGGCCTATCTATTGGTGTGTGTTTCAAATAAACGTAATTTGTAACTACTAGGGAGATGCTGAAAGTATGCTTCAATTTTAATAAATTGGTATTAACTTTGGAAGCTAATATCATGAGTATAATAAACAAAAATAGAAAATTTAAACCGAGAAAAGGAATGTTGATATACTGAAGATTATTGCTGTATTTTTATTATAACTTTGTAGCTTTCAAATTATGAGTTTATAAGGCTCTAAGTACAGTAAATTACGGAATCTCCGTAGGGGAAGGCCCTTAAGGTGTCTACCCTTGCTCGGAATGTTTTCTTTACAAAAAGTAATGATATCCCACCAGAAACATAAATGTAAAAATGGAGAGCCAAGTTCCATACAAACATTATTCTTGTCTATGGACTTCGCCGTAAAAATGATGGAGATCTAAATGAGTGCCAAGTTCTATGGAAAATCGAAATATGTATGTATAGGAACCAAATAACATTATGAACAAATAATAGAGTCTATTTCTTTGCTTTATTGAATATCTATAACAATTGATGTTATTTAAACAATGTGAGATCTTAAACTAGATTAGATTTGACTTGGCTAGTTTTCATCAGAATTAAAATGTTCAATAACTTTTT
This sequence comes from Cyaniris semiargus, assembly GCA_905187585.1. Classification (NCBI taxonomy): domain Eukaryota; kingdom Metazoa; phylum Arthropoda; class Insecta; order Lepidoptera; family Lycaenidae; genus Cyaniris; species Cyaniris semiargus. Next base: position 3,592,066 of record LR994554.1, on the reverse strand, counting down.
GAAATGATGTAATGAAAACTGGCCAAGTTAGTTTTAATCTACTTAAAGATCTCACATTATTTAAATAACATCAATTGTTATAGATATTCAATAAAGCAAAGAAATAGACTCTATCATTTGTTCATAATGTTATTTGGTTCCTATACATACATATTTCGATTTTCCATAGAATTTGGCACTCATTTTAGATCTCCATCCTTTTTAAGGCGAAGTCCATAGACAAGAATAATGTTTGTATGGAACTTGGCTCTCCATTTTTACATTTGTTTTTGGTGGGATATAATATTGAAAACTTCACTCGATCCAAAATAACTTCGAAGAGGAGGCTAAATTCGAATATTTTGTGATATTTTTCTTATTTTTCATGAAGCTTATGATAGTTTTACTTTCAAAAATCATATCTACGAAAAGCTCATAACTTAAAGAAGAACAATTTGTGGTTTTTGGTCTTTATCCATTTTGCATTTTGGTCTTTATCTAAGTGAAAAGTATAATTTTCTCCTATTTCGCCCTATCAAGGACGCGGCGAGCGTCGTAACTGCCACTGTACAAGGCGCGCTGTTAATATGAATGTTATTTTAATGTCCTTTACGTCGATATTCGTACTGACAGACATCAACCTGCTAATTTTAGGGACTACCTGGCCTTAAATGCTACTAATATTAATAATGTCATGCAGACTTTCAAACGGAATTTAAATTTTTGTATACTTTAATCACTACGGGGGCGTCCATTAATTGCGTGAGACATTTGTCAGGTTTTTTAGACTCCCTCCTCCCTTGGTGAGATTTAGATTTTCAACCCCCCCCCCCCTCCCCCCAAATTACTTATTGAGTTATGAATATACTCATGTCCTTTAGGAAATTCTAAAGGACATGAGTACATTCATAACTCAATAAGTAATTTTTTTGTGGGATGATACACAAATGCTTAACAGCGACTATATTATACGGAAAATCATAGAACCTCCTTTTTTGGAAGTCGGTTCGTAAAATACATAAAAACGGTTTGAAAAGGTTGAATCTACGTGACCCTTTCTAATGAACTGGCGTCACGTTCGCCAATAAAAACAAAACACTGGCGTTTCAATTAATAACTTCGTTTCATTTACATAAACTAAAAGAATTCAAAACAATTCCATTAGCAGAACGTTTATATATGTATATTTTAAATTGAAAAATGATAAGTGAATGCAAACAATTTAAAATTTATAATACAGCGGCGTTTAATAAACGTAATTTATAGGGATTCTTACACAAATGTATGAGCTCAAATTTTAAAGTTTTTAATGATGAAAAAAAGCTTGATCATATTGAGAATTTGTTTTTATATTATCACTAGCTGTCCCGGCAAACATTGTTTTGCCATATAAAGTATTTCGCCCATATTAATTTTATTGAAGTGACCAAATAAGTATGGCACCATGGCAACGTCCATCGCTATCCCGTCGCACAAGCAATGGTCGCCGTCAGTCTCGAATTGTAATAATTTACTATTATTTATTCAACAAATGCACTTATCAATAGAAAAAGTAGCCAGTAGCCATTTTATTTTATTCATGATTTATGATTAAATAATTATTTTTTTAACCCTTTTAGCAACCACCCCTTTAATTGTGAAAAAAACATTTTTTTTTTGTATTTCTGAGCTTTAAAATCGCATATTAACATTACACAAACAGTTTGTTTGATATTTATGATATAATTTTTCGATGAGAGTGAAATTTCAACCCTTAAAAACTACCCCTTTATTGCAGAATTACTTTAAAAATTGGGTTCAAAAACTTAATAGGCTTAAGTTTTGGAACCCATTTTGTTTGTTTATTAAAAAGTTTATTACTGAAGTGAAATATTTACTGACTATTAATCTTTGCGAAATTGTTCACCCTTAAAAACTACCCCTTGTCTGAATAATTAGATTTAAGTTTTTATTTAAGTTTTTTATCAGCTTTAATTAGTTCGAATATTTTTCATAGTAAAGATAAATTTTAAAAATATGTATCAAACTTCATTAATATGATTCAATACAAATTTTTCAAATTACGATTTCAAACTACTCTTTGCAATAAAATTGACGCATAAGCTGAAACTGCTGAACTGAAATATATTATAGACGGACATAATTCTCAAAACCCCCTCTCTTATCGAGTAGATGTTTACCGTTCCGTTTAATTTATCAATATTGAAAAGACACATGTAACATGACGTGTATTTAGTCAGGACTAGATGACACCCGCAATCGCGCTGGAACTGTACATTTTTTCGGGATAAAATATGTCATATTATATCCATTCCCGAGACTCTTCATCAAATTTTCACCAAAATCGGTTAAGCGGTTTGGGTGTGAAGAGGTAACAGATAGACAAAAACACTTTCGCATTTATAATAATAGTATGGATGTACCTATTGACACGTTTTCCTACAATATTTGCATCCCAAATCTCTGCTTCAATTTTTTTTCATAATATATATATATTCGTTTTATCACAATAACTCTGTTAATTTTTGAGGTATCGGGTTCATTCAAAAACCATTTCAAAGGTAATGTCAAAAACTTTAAGACCGTCTTGAAAAATATATTTTAAAGCCCTTATTTTTTAAAAGAAAAAGGTTTAAAAGGTCCCGGTTACATGGTTATCGCAGTAAAATTTAGGCTTTAAGCGTCTCTATCTTTGTTATTTTTAACCAAAATATTTCTCAGAAATAGAATTCAAATTTCGATCTCTATCAATTTTTACGAATATTCGATATTTTTGGAAGTTATTTTCAAATGAAAATGAAATTTAGGAAAATTCGAATAATTTCGATTTTATTCATATAATCTTTTTTTTCAAAACTAAGCATTCTACGCCAGGGAATTTTTTTGAGGGCATTGCTTATGCTAAAAAGAAAATAAATCCTTTATATATCCTCTATATAATCATAACTTTGAATTATTGTTAGGAATGGTATAGGTTTTATTTTTTGTTTTTGCCAAAAAAAATCCTATTATTTTTATCATAACTTGCTCAATTTTCATGCTATTACCCTTATACAGTGCTCATTTGAAAGATATTTCTGAGCACCTTAAAAATTGTTTAGGAAGTACATGTCATAAAATATATCGGTTTACCGTTATTTAAGTTTAAATGCTTAGATTTAAATACTCGCCAAAAACAAAATACATACATTCACCTATAGCTCACTTTGAGTTAATATTAGAAGGTATTGAGTGGATTTCAACAACTTGCAATTTTTATATAATTTTGGTGGAAATTTTTGTTTATTATTATAATCATTCGATGTCATTTACCACATAGAAGTGCTTGCAAATTTTGTATTTCAACTGGCTAAATGAGACATGAAAGATATCGATATCGGTCAATGCGTTGTTGATCATACAATATTCACTACACATTTTGGAGATAGGAGCATTAGACCCTAAATTAGTTTTGGAATCAGGACCCCGTAGGATTTTAATAATAGGTTTACGTGGTATGTTGTAAGGTACGGACAGTGACAAATAATGTTCGGTGCAACCTGTATGGCTATTTACAATTTTGTAGAGGACTAAAAGTCATATCGGTCGTCAGTCCCACTTCTTGGGTTATAAGATTAAAAGGAGAGAGAGTACTACACACTTGAACACTATAAAATCAGTCCTGCGTAACTGGCATGGTTTCAATGAAACCGGCAACTGTCACCGAAATTGTTTATGGCGGTATTATTATTATCATCAGTTTCAGCAAATTCGATAAGGAATGATGCATTACACTAAAAGCTTGAGAAACTGCGCACGTAGACACATCCTTTGTCGAACTCGTAATTTATTTATCGCAGAGACCGTGTGTCACGTACGAATTAATATGTAAGACATTTAGTTTCGATATTGCTAATTAAGTTATAACCACTTGATGGTGGGTGTAGACGAGCGCCTGCGATTGATCGCATACATTAAACCTTGAGTCGTCAGAGACATAATAGGCTACTTGACCTACTTTTTTTCTTCATTCTTAACGCTTCTTAATCATTCATTTTCACCAAAAAAACTAATATTTTAATATTTTAAACAGTAGAAACCCATAAAAATGTTGATTGAAAAATATGTCTTTTATATGGTGCCGAAAACACTGCCCGCCATTGTGCCGCCATAGTGTGACGTCATGTTTTTTGTATTTTTATACTTTCTTTATTGAAAAAAGTTTTATGTGCTAAGCGTTCGAGTCTAACAGTGCCAAAAAATTAGAAAAGAATTCAGAAATCATTTGTAATGTTGAACACTTTTGGAAAAAAGATTTGGCCATTTCATTTCCCAACTACAATAAATGGAGATAATATATAAAATTGATGTTTTACTTGAACTATTCAAGAAAATATATTTTACAAATATTTCTAGGCTTATTCTTTTTATTTATGTACAAATAAACTTACATATAACGAGCGCTATAAATAAAAGATATTAAATTACGAATGTGATGACGTCACATCCAAATCGGAAGTACCGCAAAAGCGTTTTCGTCAGTACAAATCATATTTTCATAAAATCATATTTTCAAATCGACTTTATTTATCAATCATAAGCTTTTATTTGATGATAAGGGTGAAATACGGTTTCCTAGGCCAAGTTCTACTAGAAATATGCATTAGTTCAATGAAATTAAATATAGGTCAAGTAGCCTATAATGTGCCTGCAGCGTGAGGAATGGTGTGTTAGGGAAAAGGTGCCGGTTGGCAGCGGGCGACATGAAGCAACCGCAGACGACGCGACGTGTCGCAACGACACTACTCGTTTGTATGTATTTCTATGAACTAGAGGTCGCCCAATGGTCGAAATTCGACCAATAATAATTTAAATTATAAGTTTGAACTGGTTTGAACGCTATTAGTTCGCAATGATAGTCGTATATTCAAAACAAAGAAGACACCATGGTAACCGTTGTGGTTGTCACAGATAATTAATGTTATTAAATTAAAATTTAAAGAAATGAGAATTCTGACTGTCGCATCTCAATACATTTTGGAAAATCTTTTTTATGTTAAAAAGAACATAGATATTAAAAAAAAAAAGCGATAATCATAGTGTGAATACTAGAAATAAGAACAAATTAGCTATACCAATGTTTAGACTAGCCAAAGTAAGCAAATCCTTTAAAGGCGAATGTGGCCTATACAATAAAATCCCAGAAAATGTTCAAAATCTATATTTAAATAAATTTAAAAACGCTGTCATATAACGTTTGTGAGCTAAAGCGTATTATGAAGTCAATGATTTCATTGAAGACAGTACACCTTGGGAATAGGGTGGCCCATGCAGGTTACTTTACTTTTATTTTTGTTACATAGCTGTAAGCTATAACATTGTTATATTATTTTATTTTAAAATTGTAATTTTCCATCTTTTTAGTAAAAAATGGCCCCGTGCAAGTTTCTTACGCCGGTTCTTCCCGAACCGGTGGTATGGCATCTTAGTTTCTCCGTTCTTTCTACGACGTTCAAAAAGTGTATTCGTGATACCTATTTTGAACAAAAAGATAATTATTTAATTTAATTAATAAAATATGTAACAGTGTTTGAGATTCAATAAAAAAAATCTATCCATTGTCAATTTGATCACAGACTTCAACCATAAACCCAAGAGTTATAATTCGTGTGTATAGGCTTGTCATTCAAAAAGACGGTAGTGTGCACATTGCAGTGTGTGTAATGTTTTATTTATTAAAAAAATATTGTATGAGAAAAGCATAATTTTTAAACAATATTGGCTCGATGCACTCCTTCTCCATATAAACTATCTCTGTGCAAAATTTTCTTGCTCCTACGTTTCCGCATTTTTCGTAAAAAGGGGTCCAAAGTTTTTCGCTAACGTATTAATATATATGATAAGTGTCGCTAGCTTCGTGTCGCTAGCTGCGGAGGGTATTTCATGTAGAAATACATAGAAACCAGTAGTGTCGCGACGACACGTCGTTTGCTGTTGCTTCATGTCGCCCGCTGCCAACCGGCACCTTTAGGGTGTAGTGGCGATGCAAAGCATTTTATGCGTCTTCAAATTTGGAATCCCGACAATAATATCGGCCTGTCTCTCAATACAATGTGTATCTTCTTGTGTAGTAAAGAAATTTTAGTTTTTAATTGGTCAAATAAATCACAATGTGAACTATTTAGTGTCTTTTAAGATCATTGTAGAGGAATTTCCGTAACTTAAGTGCACGCCGTAAGATAAAAAGATGTGTCGCGTCAGCTGCCGCCAGTCTGCGCGTAACCTAATTCAAACTCTATCATCACTCAACTCGATGAAAGTAATTTACATAGAAATCTACATTTTGATTACACATGTCTTATTCTGATATCGTCGCAAACAAGTGCCACTGGGCCTTATTGTAATAACAAGAAGGTCGCAAACGGTATACTAGAATTACAAAAAATCATTCTACTGTAAGTCACGAGGGCTTTGTACAAAATAAGACCGACATTATATAATTATGTAGTATATCACTGAGTTTTCTTACCGTATCATGATAATATAATAATAATAACTCCCACACCGGTTTCGGTGACGGTGGCCGGTTTCATGGAAACCATGCCAGTTACGCAGGAGTAATTTTATAGTGCCCAAGTGTGTGCGCAGTACACAAGAGCACTCTCTATACTCTTATAACCTAGTGGGACGAAAGACCGACACGACTGGTGAGAGATCAGGCGCAGGACCGACTTTTTACATGCCCTCCGACGCATGGATCATCTTACTTGTCAGACAATCAGGTGATCAGCCTGCATTGTCCTAACCAAACTTGGAAATAACATGTTTCCAACGCGGGAATCGAACCCACGACCTCCGAGCCACTTACCACGGAGGCGTTATATACGCCGCCGTCAATGCATCCTTACATGATAATATTATGAGGGTGCATTGACAGTACACTTATCCATCCATTTATGACATTTCAACTGTCATACTCGTAGTTATTTCAATTTTTGAAATGTCAAAAATGGATGGATGATCCACGTATCGCACGGCCAAAAGTTCGTGGAAATAAAAAGTTACAATCTTTGGACCTAGCCTACTCTACATCAGCTATGTCAGGGGTCACCAATTAGTTTTGCTCGGGTTCCATTTTAAGGAATGAAAGGACCTTCGCGGTCCACACATTTTATAAAAAAAGTATTTTTTAAACAAAGGTAAATACGGAAATTACAAAGGTATTTATTTTCATATCAATGAGAAAAGCGACAATTTTTGTTGCTTATTATCTGTCTGAAGTTTGAAGTGAAATTGGTGCAAGCTATAACATTAAACGAAGTTCATCTTCGAAAATGTTTGGTCGGTGGTCCGCACACAGTGGGTCGGCGGTCCGGATGCGGACCGCTGTCCGCCATTTGGTGACCCCTGAGCTATGTTCTATCCATACTAATATTCTAAATGCAAAAGTGTGTCTGTATGTCTATCAGATAGATCTGTTTGTTACCTCTTCATGCCCAAACCGCTGATCCAATATGAAGATACTTTGAGTCCCAGGAAAGGACGTAGGATACTTTTTGTCCCGGAAAATGTACGGTTCCCGCGCGAAAAACGAATTTTGGCGCAACGAAGTCGAGGGCGTAATTTAGTTACTAATAATTTAATATAAGCGAACAAATGTTTCTTCTTTTATTTAACTAGCTATAGAGGGTAATGCTTGCTCATCAAATATAGCCATTTTGAGGTTAGAAAAGCAATTCAGATATTACGTGAGCCCATTCACGAATAATAGAAGAGCTTTGGCTAACGATCAACACAATACAGAATACAGAAAAGACTTAATGATGAGGAAAAATACTCGTCGAAGATAGAAGATACTTTTAGGCTATTGTCTAAATATTATACAAATACATACAAACAAACAAAACAATCTTTATAAATAATGCTACACTGGTTTCGTTGACGGCAGCCGGTTTCACTGTGTGTTTTATAGGTAACTAGATGACGCCTGCAACTTCGTTGCGCCAAAATTCGTTTATCGCGCGGGAACCGTACATTTTTCCGGGATAAAAAGTATCCTATGTCCTTTCCCGGGACTCAAAGTATCCCCATACCAAATTTCAGCAAAATCGGTTCAGCGGTTTAGGCGTGAAGAGGTAACAGACAGACAGACAGACACACTTTCGCATTTTTAATATTTTTGTAATTTTATAATATTAGTATGAAAGTATGGATTTTATAGTGCCCACGAGTGTGGGTAGTATACGAGAGCTTTTTCCTTTACTCTCGTTACCTTTTGGTCGGATGACCGACACGACTGACAAGAGATCAGGCACAGAACCGACTTTTTACATGTATTTCCAGAGCATGGCATTCTGTCAGATAATAAGGTGATCTGCCTGTATTGTACTAACCAAACTTTGAAAAAACATTCTTCCAACGCGGAAATCGAACTCTTGACAACAACATTATCTCGGTTACGTTCAAAGGACTTTGATCGAAAAGTTCGCTTATACTTCGCCGAATACATTTTTTTTTTTTTGGTTGATCGACTATTACTAATTAATGACTTATGAAGTCTTCTTAGCCGTGATAGTTTTCCTTTTAAATTCAGCATATTTTCTACTTCTGTGAATTTTTCCACATTTCCAGAAGCAACCGTTTAGCTGGTAGAAGGACACTGGACTCTAACGATTTTTTCCACTTTAAACTTCATATTTCACAAATGGATCCCTAAATCGGAAAATGATCTATGAACACTCTTAACATTTTTAAAAAACCTATTAAACGACACCCCACACGGTGGGGTGGACGCGAAAAAGAAAAATCATCCCCGCTTCATGTGTAGGGGAGGTACCATAAAAAAAAATATTTTTTTAAGTTTTTATATACCATTTTGTCGGCATTCTCAATATGTGCATTCATGCCGAATTACAGCTTTGTAGGTCATATAGTCTCTGAACAAAACCGTGGACAGACAGACAGACAGACGGACGGACAGACCGAAACTATAAGGGTTCCTTGTTGACTACGGAACCCTAAAAATTGAATCCGCCTTACCTCAGATGTTATCATTATTAATAGTCGCCTGCTGATAGCTGCGGAAAGGGGTTAGCCGGTTCCATTAATCATAATATTAATTTCTGTTATGATTATTTTGAATGTCAGGTTACGCGCAGACGGGGTATATGCGATCCCATGCTGGCATGTATCATGATGAATGACGTATTTTACATAATATTTCCATCACAGCAATGTATTAAAAATTTGAAATTGGTACAATTGAGTTACAATTAAATACGACCTAATCGAGTTAAACCAGACCGAATAAACTGGAACCAAACCGAATGTGTTGCTGTTTTTTTAGTTGTTTTCTGTATAATTCCAAAATATATTACCTTATTCAACACAACTATTTTTTCCGACTTTCGAGTTGTTTTCTGTAGAGATGTAGAGTTTGACAGGAAATGAATGGAGCTTACGTGGAAATATTATTTAAATAAAGTAATTACCATCACATCAAATTAAATCAATCATAAAGTGCGGCAGTCAGCCTATTAAAATTTAAGCTAAATAAAACTTAATATTATATAAATTTGGTTTCTTTGCACGTTCATTTTATTACGTCTTGTGTGGTAACGTTGTTAGAATTAGGTATTCCTTCGAAAATACGTGTCATTTATTTCGACAGCGTTGGGAATATTGTACACGTGACAAGACGTACGAAAAGATTTTTTAAGAACTTCTTGGAACACGGATGTGACAAATATATTAATTTGTAACGTTTTTCGCAACTGTGCGTAGAAATTAGTTTATCACAAAATTGTTAACTTTTTCATGTTAGTACTATACTTTGTCCTTTCTATGGTTCAAAATACACTGAAATCGAGTTAGCGGTTTGAGTACGCATCCATACTAATATTATAAATGCGAAAGTGTGTCTGTCTGTCTCTTTGTTACCTCTTCACACCCGCTGAACGGTTTTTGCTGAAATTTGTTATAGAGAACCTTTGAGACTCGGGAAAGGACATAGGATACCTTTTATCCCGGAAAAATGTACGGCTCCCGCGCGATAAACGAATTTTGGCGCAACGGAGTTGCGGGCGCCATCTATAGTTATTATCAATTTGCTCGTTGATTTCACCACGATACTTAACTTTCGGGGCTAGATTTATTGGAAATTAAAGGCTAATATATAATAGAATAGATAATCCCACCAAAAACATTTTCATGTAAAAATGTTGCCAAGACGAGAACATAATATAGTTAGTGGTGTCAAAAAGTAGTGAGATCTCATGTAGAGCCAAGTTTTTTATCTTATATACTCAGTTCTAAATCTAAAAACCTTAATATTACACTTAAGTCGCGGCAAAATACTCGATATAATGTGTCAGCCGCACGAGAAGAATCTATAAACTCTACACATTAGTCAAAACCGGTGGCCTGGCCATTTTGTTACGGTTAATACAAAAGTTATTAAGTAAACAGAAAAGTAATATATTAAGTTCAAAGCCCATAGGATGACAAATTACAAAATGGCCAAGCTACCCATTTTGACTAATGTGTAGAGTTTTTAGATTCTTCTCGTGCGGCTAACACATTACATCAAGTATTTTGCCGCGACTTAAGTGTAAAATTATGGTTTTTCGATTTAGGGCTGAGTATATAAGATTAAAAACTTGGCTCTACATGAGATCTCACTTTTGGACACCACGAACTATATGTTTTCGTCTTGACAACATTTTTACATGAAAATGTTTTTGGTGGGATTTCTAATATATATATATATATTATATTCTTACTAATATTATGTTGCATACCAAATTTCAGCTTTCTAAGACTTCAGGAAGTACCCTAACAGTTTTGATGATTGGTGAGTCAGTGACAAAATTGTGGGTCTTTGGAAACCTATAAAATCTAAAGTATAATAGCTACGATATCAAAACTTTGCGCGTTTAATTTTATACTCATGTCACTATATCTTAAAAATTTGAACTATCTGACATTATCCAAACCAAAGTTACGAGGGTTCAAAAATACGACGAAACGTTTCCAGAAAAGGTAGGTAGTGCCCTTGCGCTTCGCTTGACTCGTCTTGGCGGGGGCACTACCGTGCCTCCAGATAAACATAGTATCATCTCCCAGACCGGTTTCGGTGATAGTGGCCGGTCCGACTTTATACACGCCCATCCGATGCATGAATCATCTGACTTGTTAGACTACTAGGCGATCAGCGTGCAATATCCAAACCAATGTTGGAAATAATATTTCAATATTCTCATAAACGCTAAGCATGAAGTTGCGGAATACATTCTAGGAACTAGTTTTTGTACCTTTTAGGAATTTCCATCAATAAAGCATTGACAAGACCGCTGATACATATTGAAGGTTTGCGTGCCCTTGGAACCTGCGTGCGACTGGTACTCAAACTACGGCCTATGATGACATTGATTCGACGACCTCTGTGGCTCAGTTGGTGGGCTGTTGGTAGCTCAAGCCGGGGGTCGCGGGTTCGAATCCCGCCGACGGAACAAAAAGTTTTCAAAGTTCCTGGGTCATGGATGTGTATTAAATATGTGTATAATATAATAAAAATCTTAAATATATGTATATTATAAAAGTTTTAAATATATTTCCGTTGCCTGGTACCTGTAACACAAGTCCATCAGGTACTTACCACGGGGCCAGACTGACGTGGTGTGAAGCGTCCATAGATATTATTATTATTATTATTATTATTGATGAGGTTAATACTTGGCGAGTAACGCGTCTCCATAAACTTAATATAATCATGGGCATCACATTTTACATAGCTTAAGGCTGTCAATCGCAAAGTGTACTCCGCGGAGTCATCACACACCTGCAGGCCTCCTGCATTTATTATTTTAAAGGCAAGGCATTCTTTTTTTGGGGGAGCCATCAAAATGTCTCTTAAATGAGTTAAAAGGGTTCCGCCATAAAAAAAATTGAGAACCGCTAGCTATGGTCAGTTATTTTGCAGTGTGATGAGGTGATGCGATGAATTTTAAATAAGCCATTCAAAATTGGTATAGGCAGCCCGACACCGTGGGTGGCAAGTCAGTCAATATGTATCATATTATGAAGTAAAATAATACAATTTAGTGTTTATTGGGTCTTTCAAAAAAGCATTGCATCGCATCATCTCATCATGTTATAATGTTTAATAACAAAATATCTGCAACGCGCCCTCTTTCTTTAACTGACTGCGCTAGAAGCAGAGTAACTTTGTACAAGTTCTTTGCTACGTTCTAGATCCTAATCGGATTGGATCTTGATAGATTAGACTAACGACGCGTTTAAGCGTGCGCGTTTTCTGCTGTAGTGTTTGAGAAAACACGCGCGCCCTTATGGGTCATGAGAGTGAGTTTGGTGATACATTTGAGTATTTTTATAGTTTATTGGGTTCAATCAATTTTAGCTCCTTTGTGGTGAGAGTCCCGACGCATCATCTACCGACCTTCGAGAAGGAGGAGTTCTGGCCGATTGGAGTCGTCTACAGGGGTTCCGAGGACGACTTCCGAACACGTCGCGCCCCACGTCGCAGACAATACGTGTTTAGTGTTATATACATTAGTTTTAGTATAAATATATTATGTATATTAGTCTTTAAGGTATTTGTAATATGGGCTAAGATGCCTAATTTAAATAAATAAATAACTAAGAAGTAAACCTTTTTTTGCCTTTACCGTGATAAAAAGCATTAATAGCATCATTATAGAAATCATAAATTTATATCGATCAAAAACTTTTCTACAAATCACTATTTTCTTTCCGCTTCGTACAAGCAGCGTCAACATTCCAACATGTCGGGAAAAGTTTTCGCCCTACCCACACTCTTCCTACGCACATAATGTCAAAAGATAAATTGATTAATTATTTATAGCTTTTATTGCTTTATATATCATCGAAATACAATAGTAAAGAAACGAAACTACGCTAAAAAAATGATTTACTTCTATCAAGGTAGCACAGAACATAATCCATGCTTCCTTACTATATTTTAAATGCGAAAGTTTATCTGTCTGTCTTATGCTTTACCTTTTTACGCTTAAACGGCTAAACCGATTTAGATTAAATTTGTTATGGAGATACTTTATACGGTTGCGGGAAAAGGTCGTTGTAGGCGTCATTTAGTTAATCATTTTGAGTACGACATAAGAAATGCAGGCCGTCATTCGACACGCAGGCATAATAGACATAACTACGCAGGTAAAGTATCTTCAGAAACGATTTTCGTAATACCAATCTTTAAGTAACACACACGTGAAGAAACACGATGTTACGTTGTCATTCCTATATTTTTATGTGCGTACAAGGAACCTAAATTAAAACGATAGAAATATGATAGTTACGTTCCCATAGTATCATATTTCGCTGCCTTATATCTTTTTCTTTTTATAAGAAAGCGCGAAAATACTAAAAACATAGTCGGCTTTTAGGCAGGAAGAAAATATTGCCTTAGATATTTAAAGGCTTTTATCACTATGGAATTTTCTCTTACTGTCACTATATTTCCTTTCTTTGCTCATGTACGGCTATTTTTATTATGCTATTTATTAACCCCCGACAAAAAAGAGGGGTGTTATAAGTTTGATGTGTCTGTCTGTCTGTCTGTCTGTTTGTCTGTCTGTGTGTGTGTCTGGCATCCGTGGCATCGTAGAGTGTTCTTAGCTATAATTCATCATCATCAACCTGCTCAGTGCTGGAAAATCAGGGTTTATCTGGTTCATGAAAGGCCGTTAGCAACTTGCAGTCGTTTGATGGGTTTAATATTTCATTCTAGTTCGTGACATTTGTGAATATACAATATACGTATACACATTAATGGAAAGTTGACTTGGTGCTGCAGCATCACCTGGTAATCAATAGGATATCCAACTCCTCGTCAACTTAGAGCAGAGGTTTCGTGTTTGGGCTCATTTTAATTGCGACAACCAGTAAGACGTAGATAAATAGTAAATATTTACATGCTGCTGCTGCAGCATCACCTGGATTGTATTATAGGAGCCGAGCTTCGTATGAACCCAAAGTGGAGGTTTCATGTTTGGGCTCATAATAACGGCCTCATCGAAAAGGACATTGATAGATGGTAAGTAATCATGGGTATATGATCCTGTTGATAGGAATTATTCTGTACTATAACGAACACAAGTTCAAAAAGCATGAAATAAAATTAAATTAAGAAATTAAAAAAAAACCGCCAAACAACTTTAAAAAGTAATGAAATAATATCCTTCCTACCTTTAAGTTCAAATAATTCCTAAGTGTAAAGTAATATTTTAGTCCATAATTGTTGCCAAGGTGTGTCGGGGGACCGCTAATGTAGATGAAAAAGTAGATGTTTGATTTCACATAACATTATAGTTTAATGATCAGTTCACAGCGAACCGAATCGAGATAATCAGCGACTTGGCGGTTGTAGGTTGTAGTATACTTGGCGGTCCCCCGACACACCGTGACAACAATTATGGACTAAAATATGAGTTTACACTTAGGAATTATTTGAACTTAAAGGCAGTAAATATTATTTCGTTACTTTTTAAAGTTGTTTGGCGGGGTTTTCTTTTTAAATTTCTTAATAAGCAGACTAATTTAATAGTTGAAATGAAAATACTTTTCATTAGATCCTCTTTTGATTTATTTTTATAACTTTTTTCATTATGATTAGGTGAAGATATGAATATCTAAAATAAATACGATGTATTCTTTCATATTTTTATACGACTAGTTATTTTTACCTGGGTACGCTTAATGATTCTTAATGATTTTGTAGTGTCTATATTAGCAAATACTTTTTTCGCTTAGGATTATATTTGTTTAGTCATGAGATTTTGGTACATGAGGAAAAATGTATTTCTTTTTACAAAATACATAAAACTAGCTAAAAGCCGAGCTTTGTGAGGGCTCGTGTCGTTTTTCTGCGTGGTAATAATCTGTAAGGCACTTTTTTTTTAATAGTAACCAAACCTTGAGTGACCGATGATAGCACTATAATAAAAATTACTATGTTAAAGCACAAATCAATAGGCGTGATAGTTTTTTCGTAAAGTGTACCACAAAAAAACTCAGGTTGTGGGATATACCATAAAGTTAATATACCTAGCGGAATAGAGCAACAATCTCGAGCTGTCAAACGAAACCGAAATTGGTTTACATCTGTGTGTAAAAATATGTGTACGTATACACTATATACACAAGCATGATTGAACATGAATTCTATGAGATTAAATTGTCAACGTGCCGATAAGTGCCGACTGGACGTCAAAAAGAGTTCTGCTGTCATGTATCACACGTCTCTTTTTACCACGCAGTGTTACTGATAGTGACATCTCGCTTGCTCAGGCCTTGTTTTTCTATTCCGCTAAGTATATTAACTTTATGGGATATACTAGGGCTTGCTTCAAATTGATTTTTTCTTGAATTTTTTTTCCATTGAATGGTGTTGTTTATTACAAATTACATCTGTCAAATCGCCAAATAATTATTTTCCTTGGAACTTTTTATCAAATAAATAAAGTGTGATTGATGTTATTGTTGTAATTTCTTTACAAAGTCTTCGAAAAGTTAAATAAAATTTAAAAGTAGTTACCCTTTGCCCTCTGACGGCCTGGATGGTTCAAGTTTCGTTACATTGTCGACTAATGATATTTATTTTACACAGCTTTAGTTTTTAAATTAAAATAATATAATAAATAGTAATGATTTGGTAGTGTACAACTAAAAATGATCTCGTGGCAGTTTGGTGTCATTCTCATGTGAGACTCAATCGTACATTTTGTCGCAATAACACTATAGCCATAATTGATTCAATATTTATGTGTGAAGCAACGTAACAGACAAACAGATACACATCTCTATTTACAATATATGTATAATGTCATTTTACTAAGGAAAAGTTGCGTCTAAGATGGACGAGTACTATGACCTTGCTACTGACCTTAACTTATTAAAATTTTATAAAACGCAATAAGTCATAAGTTGTGATAGAAATTTAATTTACAACAAAACAATCTATTGAACTGGGGCTTAATTCGCCACACAATGGGACAACACAAAGCAGCAGTACTTGCTGGATGTCTGACAAAAAGATACTGAGCTGCGATGAGCGCTATAGTATATGGCGATGTACAGAAATGACTGATAAAGTCCGGTTGCATGACAGAAAAATTTGATGAAGAGCTTAGATTGTAGTTTTTAACTTTTCTTTTAATTTGGCATTTGGCTGTTATAAATTTACGTACAAACGAGACACAATTTTTTAGTACGATACAAAAAAGACAGGAATGTAGCCAAGTGCTACGAGCTACGACGTAGTATCTAAAAAGCAAGCTACGGTGCATCAGCGTAGCCACGTGATATGAGCTACGACGTAGTATCAAAGAAGCAAGCTACGGTGCAACAGCGTAATCACGTGCTACGAGCTACGACGTAGTATCAAAGAAGCAAGCTACGGTGCAACAGCGTAATCACGTGCTACGAGCTACGACGTAGTATCAAAGAAGCAAGCTACGGTGCAACAGCGTAATCACGTGCTACGAGCTACGACGTAGTATCAAAGAAGCAAGCTACGGTGCAACAGCGTAATCACGTGCTACGAGCTACGACGTAGTATCAAAGAAGCAAGCTACGGTGCAACAGCGTAATCACGTGCTACGAGCTACGACGTAGTATCAAAGAAGCAAGCTACGGTGCAACAGCGTAATCACGTGCTACGAGCTACGACGTAGTATCATAGAAGCAAGCTACGGTGCAGCAGCCTAGCCACGTGCTACGAGCTACGACGTAGTATCAAAGAAGCGAGCTACGGTGCATCAGCGTAGCCACGTGCTACGAGCTACGACGTAGTATCAAAGAAGCGAGCTACGGTGCAGCAGCCTAGCCACGTGCTACGAGCTACGACGTAGTATCATAGAAGCAAGCTACGGTGCATCAGCGTAGCCACGTGCTACGAGCTACGACGTAGTATCAAAGAAGCGAGCTACGGTGCAGCAGCCTAGCCACGTGCTACGAGCTACGACGTAGTATCATAGAAGCAAGCTACGGTGCATCAGCGTAGCCACGTGCTACGAGCTACGACGTAGTATCAAAGAAGCGAGCTACGGTGCATCAGCGTAGCCACGTGCTACGAGCTACGACGTAGTATCAAAGAAGCAAGCTACGGCGTAGCATTGTAGCCGCATGCTTCGAGTTACGACAAATTTATTCATTTTTATTTGTTATTTAGTGTTTTGAGTTTATAAAGAACTATTGTAACTTCTACGTGTTTTTTACGTCTGTGGCGGCGCTCGCTCTTCACCCATTACGTCCATTGTTTTGTGGCCGTTTTGTTTGAAATTAATTTAACTGATACAGTATTGAAAACTTCGGCTTGAAAAACTCAAATCCAAAGTATTGCATTACACTGCCTAAATCTAAATTATTTCACATTTTGGTAAATTGAGAATGTTTTAGGATTTCGTACCCGATGCCGCGGTGCTATAATATTATGGAGACTTAGCTCTCTTAATGTTCACCCTTCTCTAATGAGTACACCTCCATAACTTGAAATTTCCGTAGATGACAATAACTACAATTTTATTAGCAGTTAGTTATGGATACTGACATCAGGCGACACGGGTCATTTAAGGCTACATGATAAAATTAAAAAATTAGACTTGCCCTTGAATTAGAGTTTTGACAGTGAATACGAGCTACGTTTTTGTCTTTGTCTGATACACAAGTCACATTACATACGAAGACAGCGGATTAGAATACGCCACGGAAACTTTTTATTAGCAAGGGAATTTATAACTAATATTTTATATAAGGGAATTTAAGTTTCATACAAAGGATAATTTTCCTTTAATTGATATATTAATTTAGTAAAGTAATTAATCATTGTACGAGCTATGTAGCTATGTAATGGTAAACAGTATACGCGCGTGTACTAACTAAAGGTGATCGCACATTAATCACGCACGCGTCGTACGTGCCTCATTTTAGAATTAGTTAACAATATAATCATTTATTCACTTGATGTTGTTTTACAAAGATGTTAATTTTGTTAAACATTGGTACACAGCACAGAAATAAATAAAGGTAGAACGGTGACGCGCGTGCGTTGCTAAGGAATCGCTCGTGTCAATTTTTGCTTTGCTTTTAGTTAGAACAAATAACTTACCCGTGGAAAGAAATACCTCCGTTTAACCGATTCACTTTTGTACTTCTATTTTTACAATTAGACACTGCACAATGAGGCATTTTTGCACAACCACTCCGGTGTAATCAAGTCGAGACGTGCGCGCTGACTGAATGAACGTTCAACGAATCTTGCACGCTTGTGCAAGATTGAAACACGCGTATTCCACCCGCTTAGCCGTTCTATCTTGATTTATTTATGTGGTACACAGCATACCATTATATTAGTGTGTGAACATCGTCATCATAATTTTTTTTCATTTTACCAAATTCAGATTCCTTGCGATGTACAGAGTTAAAAGTAACAAGTACTAAATGTCAAATACGAGTTAGAATTCAATTTTTTTCTTATAATTTTAATTTAAATTTATGACATTACTTGTATGAAATGATGTCAAACCTCGCACATTCGTCCGCACCGTACGCGCCGCATTTCCTGAACTAAGCGGCGCGCACGACGCGTACGGTGCTGAAAAATGTGCGATCAGCTTTATAGGGAGTAGCTGGGTCAACGCATTGCATTGTATCGTCTCCTCATGTTGCAATGTGAACTGACCTTTATTCCTATAGTGTTACGTATTGCGTTCTTGCTGCTTATGATTTCTATCTTCTATCACTCACTAAGCAAAAAAACTAAGCGTTATTTTACTCTGGTTTTCAAGGAGAATATAGTATCGATATGTTTGTACTTACATAATCTGCCGTCCATGGCAATGTACGAAATTCTACGTATTTATGAACTGTTTTGTGTAAACAATAATTGCGCTACAGTATTGTGAATGCGTTACGGTATAAAGTCAATGTTTGCGTGTTTGTATTATGTACGTTGCCAAACGGTTATTCACAATCATCACAATCATCATCAGCCAAACAATGTGGTTCAAAGATAATATTATAAGCGTTTCATATATTACTATCCTTCTCCTGTAGCTACGCTCACGAAAAATATACAAAATTAATATAAAAATATTAATACAAACCGTGATCCCGTGTTGATCTTCTACAGGTCTAGAGTTTCGAAAAATCCTTTCTCAGCCTTTGCCTACAGTAGCAACAAATAACGTGACGATAGTGATGCCTGATCATGATCTTAAGTAAGGATTTATAATAAACTAGATAATAACATGTGCAAACAAAAAACTATACCTCTATAATAACTAGATGACGCCAACAACTCCGTTGCGCCAAAATTCGTTCATCGCGCGGGAACCGTACATTTTCCCAGGACTCAAAGTATGCCCATACCAAATTTCAGCAAAATCGAGTCAGCGGTTTAGGCGTAAAGAGGTAACAGACAGACAGCCAGACAGACAGACACACTTTCGCATTTATAATATTAGTTTGGATATGTTGTCTTCTGCTCATTCTGAGAGCCATTTTGTGACCTGATTGAAAATTCGTAAAACGGAGGTATGCCTACCTGCTGCTTTGTTCTTCTGCCGGCACTTCTAGATGCAAACCGTTCTTTTTAAACTCAACATCAAAAACTCAATTATTATAAACTCAACTCAAAAGCTCAATATCGTCCAGCACACCTGGTGTGTAATAAGCCCAGCAGCTGCGTGTATTCAATTTCTTGGCTTCCTGGCCGTAATGACTCCTGCTATTGTACCTCCACGAAATTTGGGTCAAATCGGCACCTTAACGACCCATCGGACTCATCCGCTTTCTTAAGAAAAATGTTAATATTTTCTCCTATAGTGTTTTTGCAAGATATGAAAGCAAAATATATAAATACATATCAACCTTTAAAGGCCCCATTTAGAGACATTTTATTACTTAACTTTGATGTTATAAAGATTTAGAAATATAATTCATGTATTTGTTTTCAAACTATTGATTTAATTAAAGTTAAATGTCATTAAATGTGTGTGAGTTTCAGATCTTTTTAAGCTATTGCATAGCTTTATCGCGGGCTATGATCGAGGCGACCGAGTCAACCCCCCCCCCCCCCCACTCCGACCGACACAGCGGGCGGCGCGGCGTTGAAAGCCGTGCATCGTCTAATGCCGTTTCAGTTCGGCAGACTTCAGCACGGTGTGTGTGTGCGTGCGACTACACGTATGCGTGTAGACTAGCTATTCCTATGCAAAAGCTTTACCGCGGCAGTCCCCGAGTGCCATACGTATTTTTATTTAAATTACTTATTTTACACTTCCATTTGGTTTACACAATGGTCGACCTTAGTTCGTATCTTAAACATTATTATGAAGTTCCACGTTTAACTTATTATAATTTTATAGGCCTATTTCACTCGCCACCATAACAGCTGAGGTGCTTGATAGTCTATTGAACGATACTCTTGAACAATTTATTCATTTGCATGATGCGCAGTTTGGGTTTAGGGCAGGTCTGTCCACTGAAACAGCTATATTGAGCCTGAAACACACCGTCAGCTACTACACAAAGAGAAAGACGCCAGTATACGCCTATTTTTTGGACTTGTCCAAGGCATTTGACCTTGTACACTATAATCTCCTATGGAAGAAGCTGGAAAGAGCTGGTGTACCCCCTGAAACTATTTCTCTTCTAAGGTACTGGTACTCAAATCAGACCAACTGAGTGAGATGGCCCAGTACTCTATCAGACGAGTACAAACTGGAATGTGGCGTGAGACAAGGTGGATTGAGCTCTCCAATCCTGTTCAATTTATATGTCAACCATCTCATAGAGCGACTCAGCAGCACACATGTTGGCACTTCATAGATGGCATTAGTATGAACAATATTAGTTATGCAGATGATATGGTGCTGCTGAGTCCCTTGATAGATGGCTTGAGGAAACTCCTGCGCATATGTGAGTCATACGCGGAGGAACACCGTCTTATATATAATTCTAAAAAGAGTGAATTGCTGATTTTCAGAGCAGGAAAGAATTGTCCTGAACGTGTTCCTCCAGTGTATCTGAATGGAGTTGCCTTAGAGCGGGTACAAAAGTTTAAATATCTGGGTCATATTGTGACCGATGACCTCAGGGATGACGAGGATATGGAGAGGGAACGTAGAGTGTTAGCGGTTCGAGGTAATACGCTCGCCCGTAGGCTTACCCGTTGTGCAACTCGAGTTAAGATTCTGTTGTTTAAAGCTTATTGCCAGTATTTTTACTCGAGTGCCCTATGGGTTGGGTATAGGAATAGAGCCTATGACACTCTGCGCGTCCAGTATAACAATACTTTCAGAATGCTGCTGGGGCTACCGTGGCGCTGTAGCGCTTCTGCATGGTATGTTTGCCTCTGCGCGTACCGACGGTTTTAAAGCGGTAATACGCAAAAAAACAGCTTCACTTTTCCAGCGTCTATGAAAATCCAACAACAGCATTCTGAAAGTCATTGAAGATAGATTTGACTGTCCTATCCAAGAACATTGGATAAGGATAGTCAAAAGAGTAATTTAAGTTTTAACGAAAATTATTACCAACATCACTAACACATTTATTATATTTTATAAGCATTTGTTATTATTTATTATTATCATTATCATTTTGTAACTAACACACTAACAATACTATGGACACATTGTCTGAAATAAATGTTTTTCATTCATTCATTCATTCATTCATTCATAATAAGTAAAACGTGGAATACAGGCTACAAAAATCTTGACTTCAGTATTAAAATGTAACAAACAATTATATAATCATCATTCATCAATAATTATAAATGCAAAAGTGTATCTGTCTGTCTGTCTATTACCTCTTCACGCCCAAACCACTGAACCGACCTTGCTGAAAAGTGTGGAGAATCCTGTGAAAGAACATAGGATACTTTTTATCCCGAAAAAAATAACGGCTCCCGCGAGATAAACGAATTCTGGTAAAATGAAGTTGCGGGTGCCATCTGGTAATCAATATACCTAAAGATACTCCAATATTTCTAACAGAAGCCAGATTTATATAAATAAATCTAGCCTAGATCCGGATATTTTTAGGCTGTACCGTCAATTGATCCGGCGGTGATCCGGCTGTTACGCTGGAATAAATATATCCCGGATTTCGGTATTGTGGTCGGTAGCTCGAATAACGTATCTATCATCATCATCAGCCAGATAACATCCTTATAATTAATAATAATTCATAATTCATTTATTTGCTCAGAATATGGTACAAAAAGGTTTTACAATATTTCTGTTTGGACTTTAGCATATTCAACTATTTACATAATATAATTAAACATTAATTAATTATTGTATGTACATCTAAGATTAATTTATAAATATACTAGCTTTTGCTGTCGCGGCTTCGCTCTCGGCTTAAGTATTATTATTAATTAAACAAACAAACAAACAAACAAATATACTTTATTTTGCACAAACATAACAGTGAAATTTACATTATTTAATAAATGAGACATGTACACAAGGGCGGCCTTATTACTTAAAAGCAATTTCTTCCAGGCAACTCTTTAACAAATTTTATAGAGATGATGAATTTACAAGAAAAAGGTGATGTGCAAAAGTACATATTATATAAAATATAATATTTATAATAATATATATGCATAATACTACATATATACTATAATACTATATGTATACCTACTATAATATACTATAATAATAATCATAATAATTAGTGTATATAATATATATGACTAATACTAATAATAAATAATAATACGTACTATATATTGTGTATATTATACTGTAACTATTATTGATTGACAGATATATCATAATAATAATTAAATAGCAACGACTTAAAGCGATTCAAGGTTTCAGCTTGCCTTATATGATCTGGTTAGGAATTCCAAAGTAAAATAGATTTAACGGTAAAGGAGGAATTGAAATATTTAGTGTTATGGGCGGGAACGTTAAGGAGAAGTTTTGAATAGGGACGGAGCTCTTTTCTGTCGTAATTGTGAAATACAAAATTGTTTTTTAAATAAGTAGGATAATGTGAGTCAAATAAAATGTTATAGAGTAAGGAGAGTACACGGAAATCACGGCGATATCGGATTGGGAGCCACTTAAGCTTGATGCGGTATTCGGTGATATTGTCATATTTTCGTAAACCAAAAATAAACCTTAATGCAAGATTTTGCAGACGCTCGAGCTTATTTAGTTGATCTTCGGTTAAATTAATAAAACAAGCATCGGCATAATCTAGTAGAGAAAGAAACAAAGACTGTGCTAAGACTACTTTTGTTCGTGTAGGAAGAACATATCGAAGACGTTTTAAGGAATACCAAGTTGAAAATACTTTCCTACTGATTTCTTGAAGTTGTGGCTTCCAAGATAAGTTGTCATCGAAAGACACACCGAGATTTTTTACAACTTTACTAAATGGGATTGTAATACCATTGATAAGGACGGGAGGCTCTGTTGCCTTCCTACGAGGTAGCTACGAAGCAACCCAATTACTGTTGGCGAGATGTTACAGGACGCTAGTCTGCTTAAAAGGATGTTGTGGTCAATACAGTTAAAAGCGTTACTAAAATCCAGTAACATGAGAATGGTAAGTTTCTTTTGGTCCATGGTTAATCTCACATCGTCTGCTACCTTAATTAAAGCCGTGATCGTACTGTGACCAGTGCGAAAGCCAGATTGCAACGGAGTAAGCAGACTATTGTGCACAACAATTTTGTGAGCTGTTGATGTATTATTTTCTCCAGGACTTTGGATAAATAGGGTAGGATCGAAATAGGACGGAAATCAGACGGAGTTTTGGGACAGGAAGACAGTAAGGGAATAATGTAAGCTGTTTTCCAGGCATTAGGAAAGGTAAGGGACTCTAAACAGGAACTAAATATGTGTGAGAGAATAGGTAAAATGATATCTAAAATTGGAATGACCATACTACGACTAATGCCGTCGTCCCCGACTGCATTGGATGTTATAGACATTATATGTCTTTTAATCTCAGTCTCGGTGACAGGGGCAATAAGGAAAGGCTCAAAATTAGAAGAAGGTAGTGAGGATATAAATTGTAAAGTTCGTGATTTAATATTAGGGTCAAGGATTGATGAAGAGGTAAAGTGCTTATTTAATAGGTTAACATCAATGGTATTACAATCCTTTTCGGATTCAGTACGCCCCACACCCAGAGACTTAAGGAATTTCCACGTTTTTGCTGGATCTCCATTTTCTATCGAGCTGTGGATGTGGCGCCGCTAAGCATCACGGCACATTGTATTGCAGCGGTTGCATATTTTAATATATTTATTTCGACATTCATCAGTTTTTTTTTTAAATTTAGCTTTCGCTGCATGTTTAGCATTAATTAATGCTTTAAGCTCGTCTGAAAGCCAAGGAGCAGGAAGATGTTTCATCTTTACAGGCTTAACAGGTGCGTGTTTGTCGTAGAGCGATTTTAATTTAATGTTGAACTTGGCAAACTTAGGTATCAAAGTCTCAGCCCGATCAGTTTAAAATTGACAAAGTTTCATACAAATTTTTAAATTTCTATTTTAGGGGTAGAATTGATAAAAATCCTTTCTTAGCGGATGCCTACGTCATATATATACATCTACCTGCATGCCAAATTTCAGCCCGATCCATCCAGTGGTTTGGGCTGTGCGTTGATAGATCACTATGTCAGTCAGTCACCTTCGAGTTATATATATTTGGAGATACTTCTTCTAAAACTAAAATCACCATGAGTTTACATATTAAACATTTTGAGAAATTACCTATATACCTCATGGATCCCATGATCAAATTGCTACCTTGGTAACCTTAGCACCAACTTTAAATAATATACTTTAAAACAAAAATATATATAATTGTTTAAATCGCTTGATAAACTCGAGTCTCGATCTAAACGACTATGAAAAGTACCAATAATAGGGTCATAATGTTTATGGTAGTGATGATGATGAATGTAATTTGCATAGTAGCATATGCTTTCCGGTCTAAAAACAACGCCGAAACTCCCAAACGTGTATCTACAAGGAGCCAGGAGTTCTCTCAGCACCTTTTGAACCATGGTATACCTCGGTCCAAATCTTACTTGTTGGTAGCATAATATGCTTAGACTACTTCTCACGAAACCGAAGTCACAAAATGTTTCTATATAAATTTTGAGGAGTTCCCTCGATTACTTATTACCTTCATCAGTTCACCACTTTCGTGAACATGGTACCAAATTGGGATGAATAATAAGAATAAGAATCATTTATTCAATTTAACGTAACAAAAAATACTACCATTATAAAATACACAGAAGAATAAAAAATAATAAAATATAAAAAAAAATTAGAAACAAAAAATAAAATATTCTAAAAGAAACAAAACATGTGTTGTGAAAAAAAAATATGTACAAAAATGGCAGTACATTGCCACGAAAAAAAGAAAAGGTGATCACTCAGGGTTTGACAGCGACGGACGCCGCTATCCCTGGTCTTCCGTGACCACCTGTCCCCGTAAGTTATTATCAAAATCTAGGATGCTTCACGCGCATCTGGATATAATATTATTGTGTGTTTAACACTTAAATATCTTATACATATTATAATAATTATTAATGACGTGTTTGTTCCAAGTGTATAATAAATAATAGAACATAATGCCCGGGATGATACCCTATACACGAAAAGTTTTTTTTTTAAATCGGTTCATAAGCGGCGGAGCAATCTTCGTACATAAAAAATGATTATAACACCTCCTCCATTTTGAAAGTCGGTTAAAATTGTACCCTATGTGTTATTCTGATGTATATTCTTGTAAAGTTTCATTAAAATCCATTCAGTAGTTTTTGCGTGAAAGAGTAACAAACATCCATACATACATCCACACATCCATACATCCATACATACAAACTTACCCCTTTATAATATTAGTAGGATTTTAACATAGATTGGACAGTAAGACAATGAAGACCGTATGCTAGAACAAGGATTTTATAAGCGAAAAAATATTTAGTGCGTTGTGCACTTTTTTGTGAAGGGTCAAGAATGTTTGGATCGAGGAGAGTAGGAGAGAAAATATCCCTCTCTCTTACTACCACGCGCCGCAGCGAAAATTATTGCCTGCTTCTGCTATTTGACAATCCTGAAGGCACTCCAGGAGAGCAACCCGTTGGTTTATACGTACACAATTGGTTTATTCCCATAATATTTGACTATTTGGATCAACAAAATTGTCTAATTCGATTTAATTTTCACCGTAGTGTTAAAGTTAAAATTAATTTAGGTAAGATAAAAGTTAAGTAGATGCTAATCTTTGAAGCGACTTCGCAGATTTAAGCCGTTTTTGAATTATATTACTAGAGGCGGCCGTCATCGACCAATAGATCTATTAATAGTCAATGACAAAATCCATCAGAATAATAATAATTTATTAATAAAAGGCGATAAAAGTGACCTTAAAGCCACGGACACGAAATCAGTGGGCAGCGGGGCGGTGAAGACGGCGGCGTGGGAGCGGCGCGTTCCAATTGTAAAATTAATGGAACTGGCCTCGAAAGCAGCGACGACGCGGCGAGCGACGCCCGGTGTACTAAACGGCCGCCGCCCCGGTCCCGCCCCGCTGCCCGCAAAGTTCGAGGCTGAGGCCTTACAAATTCGCAGACCTATGAAAAGAAATGAAATCTTATTTAATACAACGATAACAAACTTTCGCAATAATCTCCTTCTTAAGTTCGAACAAGAAACATAACCGCCAGAAACAGAAATATTCAAAGTGAATTCGTGGAAGCCAAATTGAACTTTAAGATGTCGATGTTAGTGCTCTAATCGCTTGGCATTTAACATTGAAAGTTCGGTATTTAGCAAATATTTATAACCACAACTTGGAATGTATTAAACATAAATAATACCGCCTTTGTACTTTATCCATAAATCACACGATTTCAATCTTCCTAGGATTCAAATGTTTAGATTATAAACCTTACCGTTGTGATAGAAATCCAAAGTATGTTCACTCTAGTGCGAAGGAGTCACAATAGATCCTCATGGGTCGCAGTGACGTCAGGGCTACAGCGACCTGCCTTCTTTTATTAAAAAAAATGTTCATGGAAAGTAAATAAAACGTAATGTTACGTTAACGTAAAGTAATAAATACTAGACTTATTTTTGTGATGTAAGCTTCTTTAGCGGCGTTGTGAACTATTGTTTCTGGTTTGTTAAATTCGTGTTAGGATAATATGTACCCTGATCGATAATTCGTAATATGTAGATTCGTATGACCACAGGGACACTTTGATAACTTTAGAGTATGTATGAGTCCTCTGTAGTTTACTGTAAAAGAAGCAGCGCTGAAAGAGTAACAAATTCATGATACTGGGGCGCCTATAGAAATCACAAAAAAATCGCTCTTTCAGCTTTACTACTTTCACAGTGAACCCAATATAAGAGACACACACACCCTTAAGTATTTTTTCGGGTAAAAATATGATCATTGTGGATTGTCATTTTGGGCGTACAAAATTACAAAATACAAGGAATCAAATTAAATAAGCCACGCTTAAAAGCATAATATTGTAATCTCATAAACATAAGACGTCGTAAGAATATTAATATCGGGGTACTCGAGACGAAAAGTATCAAATACGTTATATTGTCTTTGATATAAGTTTCGTGAAATATTCGGCTTATTATTATTTGATATATACCTTTCTGCTTAGCGACTGGGTTGTACGTGTCGCTTCATAATTTTTACCATTATTAATTTGAAAATTCTTTCTTAACTGATGTTTATGTCTTGAAAATATTCTGATTATCTGGCCAATTTTCAGCTGCTCTTCCGTGTATCACATTAAGATTTAGGCTTAGCGAATGAGTGTTGAATATCTAGGGCATAATCACGGAATTTTTCAAAACTGACTACGTAAATCTCTTAATTATTACAGCAGTGTGTGATCGCACAATTTAACAGTGCTGTCGAGCAGTTTTTGTCGTATAGTATGCATATTTGAGCGGCAACCAACAACTTTGATTGCACTCACATATGAATCGCTTGCGCCACGTGAAATGAGAACTATGACAGATTGGAGGAGACTGATTGAATCTGATCAAACGTTTGATTTACCATGAGGTTGCTTGCTTGCTTAAAGGCTCATATAGGGAGGCCGATCGAATCCGGTCAACTGATGACAGACCGACCTGACCGGACCGTTTTGTGCATTCCCGTCCATAGTTTGGTCAAGTCTACCTGCGATCAGACCGAGTGGATTCGATCGGCATCCTCTTATAGGCCTTTAAGCAAGCTTTATATGCATGAACTCTATCCATAATGAATTGAAAGAAAACGTAAAGTGTGAAGTCCATGGTGAATCGAAAAGTAATGGCTGCCTTTTCAGATAAGATTCAATAAGATCCGAAAATAAGAAACATTGTATCGCCTTTTCCCCAGGGCGCTCTCAACGGGAGTAAATACACACGCTGAGTATCCTCAACTTGAGAGTTCATCAAGAGCGATTGTTTTGTACTCAGCTCAGACGAATTCTTCGAATTAGTTGGTATGTGATTGTTTGGATATTGTCTTAATACTGTTTTCTGATAAACTAAGTTAGGTCGTGTGTGCTTTGCTGATTATTTTACTTTAATTTAATGAAGATTTTGACGGAAAATTTAATAAATTTATTTCAAAATTTAATTGAACTTAAGTGTAGCTTAAGTATATATCATTACATGTTTAAACAAAATCGGGTAAACAGCGCTAAAAATATCCTTTTTAATGCATTCGAAGTTTATCGTGATACGTATCACACTAAAATAAAGAATGTACCTGACTGCACCGAAAATACGGTATGTATGGTAATAATTATATTCTGTAGTATACTATAATATAATATTGTAGTATTATTTTAGCACAAGATAATATACGTACAAATAAAAGTGTTGGAACAACATCAAAATAAACTTATAAATTTATAATACAAATCGTCGAGTATGAATACAAAATACTGGTACAGAATAAATTTTCCCGCGGGGAATAACGAAAGGCTGCAAGCGTCTGGAACTCACAGAACGATAAAGAAAGCTTTCATGAAAAGAAAGTGTTCTTTTTTTAAATATAACGAGCTTTCAAATGTTACTTATATTATATACAAAATACTTTTAGTCCATTGAAATGTTACATGAGCTTTGCATTTTTTAGAGGACGCAATTTTATTTTTGGGACATGTGGGGGGCGGGGTTAACAGAAGCTTAACTTCAAGTTTGTGGGGTTTCCACTCTTGTCCCCCGGCCGCCATCTTGAATAAAGGAGTGACAACACTATTTTCGCGATATCTCGGAAACTATACGTCTTACAAAAAAATGAGCCATGCTTCGGCACGAATGGGCCGGCTCGACCGGAGAAATACCACGTTCTCACAGAAAACCGGCGTGAAACAGCGCTTGCGCTGTGTTTCGCCGAGTAAGTGAGTTTACCGGAGGCCCAATCCCCTACCCTATTCCCTTCCTTTCCCTCCCCTATTCCCTTCTTTTCCCATCCCTACCCTATTACCCTATTCCCTCTTAAAAGGCCGGCAACGCACCTGCAGCTCTTCTGATGCTGCGAGTGTCCATGGGCGACGGAAGTTGCTTTCCATCAGGTGACCCGTTTGCTCGTTTGCCCCCTTATTTCATTAAAAAAAAAAAATCTCTTGTATCGCATCACTGCTGATGTTGTTAAAAAAATTCTCACTTTTTTGCTTATAACTTTTTAATTTAGGGTAAAAAGTTATATGAACTTATTTGTAGGCAAAATAATTTGCAACAAATGATGTATTTACAATTTTTTTGTTAGACGTATAGTTTCCGGGATATCACGAAAATAGTGTTGTCGCCACTTTTTTCAAGATTTTCAAGATGATGGCCGGGGGACAAGGGTAGCGACCCCACAAGCTTGAGGTTAAGCTTCTATTAACGATATTATTCACTATTAGCTGCAGCGTAAAGCACATTGCTCGGTAGCACGATTCATGGAATCATTATATTACGATTGGAGGATAGCGGGGTGTGTAAGCGGGGCTAGCGTGCTTTGAAATTTTTGGCAGCAGGCTCTTAAATTGTAACATTTCAATGGACTATTTGTAAAGTTGCCGGGAAAGACCATCTAGTTCTGAAATAGTATACTCTTTACGATTATGTTATAACATAATCGTAAAGATTACAACGTCGTGAGGCATTGAGATGCATTTTAACTTCCGACGAAAACAGAGGAGTGTTTATAGGTGTGTCTGTCTGTATGTGTATGTGTTTCCAGTGTCCGTCACACATAGCAGTTTTATGCAGATTAAGGGCGTATCTTCCTCACGACGTATTTTTTGCGCACTGACAACGCGCGTTTTTGATGCGCTCGTCTTCTGCGCGTTTCCATGGCGTTTTTTCAGATATAAAGTTTAAAACGTGTCGGCTTTCTTGCGTTTGCTGTGCGTTCAACTTGCGTTTGTATCAATACAAACGAGCGTAAGTATGTGGAAGGGCCCTAAGATGTAAACAACCTTGTACGGGAACAAATAATTAAAAAAGCGACATAAAAAGGATCTGGGCATTAAGCCCATAGACGACCCAAATTATTGTAATAAAAAAACATCGTAGCAGTCAAACGGGTTGACTATAGGTGTAGCTCATGTTCCAAATTTAAAAACCCTGAATTTAAAAATAAATTGAGAAATTTAAAAAAGCCCCGATTAAAACAAGTCTAACTATAAATCCTAAATTTCCGCGATGTCATCTCTGGACTAAACATAATCCGATTTTGTTTGCCGTTTATTTTATGAAGGAGGTCCGTGAAAACTGTGCTTGACTTCCTAGGGGTCCGTGGCTAAAAAAGGTTTGGAAACACTGTTTTAGACGATGTCAGCAAACAAAAACTTTGATTCGAAACCGGTCAATTTTCTTAATTAATTTTTAAATTCAGGGTTTTTAATTTGTTACATAAGATACGCCCATAGGGACGTCTAAAATTAATTATTTTCTAAATCACAAGACCAGGCAACACCTTGTGTGGCTTGCCCCCTAGCAACAAAAGAAATATCAAATAACATTGTAATCATTTTATGAAAACTTCATTACTTTGGTGAAACTCGTATTTTGGTCGACCAAATTATGTTAATGTCAATACAAAACAAAATCGATTGGCGCCAACCCTCAAACCTTACCTGAATAATTCATATTCATTACGAAACAATATTTTTTACAGTCTGCACGTGGCCTTTTATTCGTATTTTATTAATGTTGAGTGCGTCCGTGGTCTATTGGGTAGACCTTTGGTTCGCACTCGAGAGGGTGCAGGTTCGATCCTGAGTGGAAGCGTGTACCAATGAGACATTTTTAGATCTCAAGTACATTATGCGGATGCTCGTACGAAGAAGGAAAACATCGAGACGAAACCCGCACATGGTTGAACGTATTGACCTGTTCATTCCTGTGGACAAGACCGACTATGTTGCGAGAATATATTATGTGCTGTGCTATGAGCAACCATAGGAACATTTAAATCTTGTACCAGGTACTACAGTATTCGCGGGTCGCGGTTGTGTTCCGCATAACCCGTGGCTCTGCCTTAAGCGGAAGAGCAGGAGCACCGTTGGGGTTTTAGTGGGTATGCCTGGGCGCGGTCCTCTGCCCCCTGCGAGTCCCACATACCCCGGTAGCCCTCCTCAGTCTGCCGGGGATGCGTAAACGCATTTCCACAACGCAAAAAAAAATCAACCAAGAGCGAATTGGATTCGCGCGCGAAGGGTTCCGTACCATTATAGAGCAAAAATTGTGTTTTTTGTATGGGAGCCTCCCTTAATTATTTATTTTATTTAAATATAATTATAAATTAAGAGCGGGCTGCCAAATTTTTCTGTGTTTTCTAATAATTATTACGATCCCAGAAGATGATTGACTTAAATGAAATTAAGATTTATTTAATCATTGTATATTTATCTAATATTTGCTTAACGGAAAACACGATTCACTTATTTTGACTCGATAGTTATATTTTTAGAAATTATGAATCTTTCTGGGCTTTTCAATAAATATCTGTTACACTTATTGAGTTACTATCATTAAATAACTTGCACTACTACAATCACACACTTTATAAAATAATGGCTAAAGGAAATATTAGTATTGTATTTAATTTTTAAGTAATCAAAAAAACAGTTTTGGGACTTACGACCTTTACTTTCGTGCTATAATGCGGGAACCGTTGTTACGCGATATTGTTCACTATTGGCTGCACCGTAAAGCACATTGCTCGGGGGCACGATTCATGGAATCATTATATCACGATTGGAGGATAGTGGGGTGTGTAGGCGGGGCTAGCGTGCTTTAATGTTTTTGGCAGCAGGCTCTTAATAAGGTACAAATACAATAATTGAGTATTTTGTGAATATTTCAGGGACCTACTTCTTGCAGTCATTGATATCAAGCAAAAAATTTCAAAAAAATCACGTTTTATTGTATGGGAGCCCCCCTTAAATATTTAATTTATTTTGTGTTTAGTATTTGTTCTTATAGCGGTTTTTACCCTTTGGGTACGGAACCCTAAAAAGGCACTACAGTATTTGAAGAGTGGTTGCTTCACTCTAAAAATACTGTATGAATCATCCACAATGATTGCAAAGGCCTTATAATTAATATTGACCAGTACGTGGTACCTAGAGTACTACACTCTTACATGGATGTTTTCGCACGAGGCCAATACCAAAGTGTCAATTGACTCGTTGTTTCATCTTTATGTTAATGTCAAAAATATGAATTTGCATGTGGCCGAATTATAAATAAATCCATGTTTTATGATTTACTTGGTTGCAAATGAAATTATTGTAATTTTTGAAGAAGGTTCCGAAATAAAACCCAGTACAGTTTTGCTCAAGACGTCATCTTATTATCGCTATCTTATGTCTTACACTGGTGAGACAAGTGTGATATATTATAATAACATTCCAACAAAGACACATACGTCAATTTGCATGTGGCCGAATTATAAATAAATCCATGTTTTATGATTTACTTGGTTGCAAATGAAATTATTGAAATTTTTGAAGAAGGTTCCGAAATAAAACCCAGTACAGTTTTACTCAAGACGTCATCTTATTATCGTTATCTTATGTCTTACACTGGTGAGACAAGTGTGATATATTATAATAACATTCCAACAAAGACACATACGTCAATTTGTGCACTATAGGCACTTCATTTCGGAACGAAACAAGGTTTCATAGTTACATGACGTCATAAGCATTGGCCAGTATAAACATTGGGTTATGTTTTGGAACTTAACCGATATAGATCCGTAACAACTATAGAAAAGCCTTACCATCACGTAGATGTAAATAGAATTTGCGAAAATAACGTCTCACAAATTACTACAATAAAATTTTTAGTAAATTAATAATTTTTATTATAAAATTTACTCCAAAATTTTCCTTATGGAAATTATATTTACCTTCCTTTAGCCAAATTTTGTAGGATAATAATCTACTGAGTACAATAATATCCTAATTTTAATAAAGCAAAATATTTCTTTATTCTCTATCTGCGTAAGCAAAAGCCGATAACTTGATAAGACGATATAATTCAAGTCTATCTTCAGACAATGGAATTTCTTCCGCTAGTCGCTATTATTTTTTATCTGCAACAACAGAATATCGTCATTAATGCTTATACAGAGTATAACAAAAATAAGTGATAATACTTTAGGGTGTGTACGTGATCCTTGTAGAGAGTTCACTGTGAAAGTAGCAGCGCTGAAAGACGACTTTTTTTCACTTTTGTATGGGGAAACTCGTGACGCTCGGGCCCTTTCCCGTACAAAAGTGAAAAAAAAAATCGTCTTTCAGCGCTGCTACTTTCACAGTGAACACGTACACACCCTAAAGTATTATCACTTATTTTTGTTACACCCTGTATACGGGTTTTTATTTAAGTACTTGAAACGCTTTTTGTACTCTAACTAAAGATACAGTTTGGGACGGTAACTATATTCTTAAATCAATCACATGTAAAAATGTATTATGTTGAATGAATAACATTCCAACAAAAATTGACATAAGCGTTCGTTAGTATGACGTTGACGTTCGACTCATCTTATGTCAATTACATACATTTTGATCGGCGATTCTATAACGAAGCGAAAACGAAAAAGTTTCGGCTAAATGGCCAGTAGTTTTTGCGTGAAAGAGTAACAAACATTCATAATAATATAATAATAATATAATAATTTATTTCACCGGATTGGATCACTGGATAGTAATCCAGGGCTGGATTGTTACTGGTTAACCGAATATTGTAAACAAGCACTGGAATGCAATTCATTCATTCCAATGTCCGTTTACATTATTTTAGTAGCGTGGTAGTATTATTCCAGCGCTGTATTGGATCATATATGATTTGAATAATGTAAACTGGCCATTACTGTGATATTTCAACTACACCTACATGTAGTTAAACAGTTCTCTACTTCCTACATGAAAAACAGTGAATATAAAGTTCAGCACAATAAAACATGTTGGCCAATACACGTGTAAGGTATTATGTGATCTAGTTGCATCCGTAACTCGCAAAATATGTTTTATGAAGCAATGTTTATGATACAAATTAGTTATTATCATAGAATATTTTGCAAAACCCGTGTAATATTCTGTACCGATTACGTCGGGGGCAATACAATAATAATTAATTGCAAAAATCGAAAAATAATGATTAAAAAAAGAGATTTTAATTTTTATTTTATTTCCAATGAAATTTTATTAACTATCTATAGAACTAACAAGTAGGCCGACTCAGAAGAGATCTCGAAAATACGTTTGACATAGTATGTCATATCTAATTTTGTGTATATATTCAGGCACACATTTATGGTACATAATATTAGCAATGTAGCCAAAATATAAGAAAAAAAAGATTTGAACGCGGGATCTATCAGGAATTGGCAAAAAGTTGTTTTTTCCATACAAGAAATTTAAATATATTATAATTAAGTTTTTTTCTACCTAAATTATAAGCCTTTTTTAGGGTTTCGTACCTAAAGGGTAAAAACGGGACCCTATTACTAAGACATTGTTGTCTGTCCGTCTGTATGTCACCA
Organism: Cyaniris semiargus; assembly: GCA_905187585.1. Classification (NCBI taxonomy): domain Eukaryota; kingdom Metazoa; phylum Arthropoda; class Insecta; order Lepidoptera; family Lycaenidae; genus Cyaniris; species Cyaniris semiargus. The sequence goes on along the minus strand of LR994554.1, from coordinate 3,556,985 downwards.
GGCTGTAACTCAAGAACGGTAATAGCTAGAGAGTTGAAATTTTCAGAGATTGTGTATATGCGTTGCCGCTATAACAACAAATACTAAAAACCAAATAAAATTAATACTTAAGGGGGACTTCCATACAACAAACGTGATTTTTTTGGTCTTTTTTGCTCTATATCAATAATAGCAACAGGTAGGTACTTGAATTTTTCACACAATCTTTAGTTTTATGTTACCTTTAATATTTAATAATAATATTAATATAAAATAAAAAAATAAGAGGGGCTCCCATACAAAAAACACAAATTTTGCCCTAATTTTTCTCTTTAATGGTACGGAACCTTTCGTGCGCGAGTCCGACTCGCACTTGGCCGATTATTTAAATTGGGAATATCGGCTGGGGTATGTGGGACTCCTGCATATTCTACCCGCTAAAACCCCATGGTGCTCCACTCCTCGCCTAAGGCAGAGTTGCGGGTACGATAGAACCTACCGCAACTCTACCAGCGATCATCCACATTGCGCAGACCCGACACCACCTCGCTACTCGGGGGGCCGCGATGGAAGACCTTGCGCATCACGGCTCTCTCTGTAGGACTCGGTGCAATGGGCGACGGTGTCCCCATACCACCGCCCCGAGTACCCACCTAAATAATAAGCCTAAGAAAAAATTGCATAGAATTGCATAGAATGGCTTTTGTTAAGATTAATAATTATTAGCTCTATCCATTGGCACAAAGAAAAATTTGAAAAACAAAAATCGGTACGTATGTCCCCGAAATCCTCGATTCGATCCACTGTGCGGCGCGCGCCGTACTAATTAATGCGTTACTAAGGGAGAAGCCACACGGGTGCGGTGCGGCACCGCACCCATGTGGCTTCTCCCTAAGCATTGTGAAATATTATGTTGAAAGTGACACTCGCGCCCAACTCGCGTATATTCGCCCGTTTGTTTGAAGTCGAGGTACTTAGTTCTGTCTACTCTGCTACTATTTTATTTACTTTTAGCCAATGACATAATATCATGTCTATAGTCCAACATGCAGTGCAGCGCAGTACTTTATACAAATTACTTAAGTACATCATTTTGTAACAAATACGTTTAAACCATAAAGTTAATATACCTAGCGGAATAGAGAAACAAAGGCCTGAGCAAGAGAGATGTCACTATCAGTATATGTACTAGTGATATGTCAGTAACACTGCGTGGTAAAAAGAGACGTGTGATACATGACAGCAGAACTCTTTTTTTGACGTCCAGTCGGCACTTATCGGCACGTTGACAATTTAATCTCATAGAATTCATGTTTAATCGTGCTTGTATAAGTGTATACGTACACATATTTTTACACACAGATGCAAACCAATTTCGGTTTCGTTTGACAGCTCGAGATTGTTGCTCTATTCCGCTAGGTATATTAACTTTATGGTTTAAACAACGAACAATTTTATATTCATCTTTAAATTATATAGCAACATTTTTTATATTAAAAAAATTGGCTAACTATAGTTGCAAAGTACATGGTGAACAATTTTGAGACTAAGTTAGACACAGAGACTTATTGAATAAGTAGAAGACTGCGTTAGATAGAAAGACTAATTTCATTAGTCTCTCTAAGTCAGTCTCAAAATAGTTAGTTCACTTTGTAACTTTTCTCTCTGAAAACGATGATGTAAATTGAAATGAGAATGCAGTCGCAATCAATTTGACGAGGGAATTACTTTGTCTCTAATAGGTTGAGATTCCAGATTAGCCAGACTCCCTAGATAACTTTAAGCCCTTACTAACCGCGTCGCGAGAACGAGGGTTTTGGAGACAGCTGTTTAACGACAATTAACACAAAAGTCCCTACGGGTGCCCCCTTTAGGGTGCATATAGGTCCCTTGTATAGAGTTCACTGTGAAAGTAGCAGCGCTGAAAGATCTTTTATTTTTTGGGTTTTGTATTGGAAAGCGCCCCAGCGTCATTCATTTTCCCATACAAATCACAGAAAAAAAATGCTCTTTCAGGGCTACTGATTTCACAGTGAACTCATATAAGGAATACATACACCTCCTAAAGTATTATCACAATGTTTTGTTACAACCGCCGTCCACCAGGCGGCGCTCCGACAAAATTGGGTCTGCCCCTTGGGGCAAAGAGTGAAATATCATAAACCCTTATCCATACTATTATTATAATATATGTACTAATATTATAAATGCGAAAGTGTGTCTGTCTGTCTGTATGTCTGTCTGTCTGTCTGTCCGTCTGTCCGTCTGTCCGTCTGTCCGTCTGTCCGTCCGTCCGTCCGTCCGCGCACCCGCCCGCCCGCACAGTAACAGTACTACCTTTTTCTTGTACAGACTAGTACAGCAGGCTAATCCATACTTCACGCCCAAACAGCTTAACCGATTTTGCTGAAATTTGGTATGGAGTAGTTTAGATAGTCCCGGTAAAGGACATAGAATACTTTTACCCCGAACAAATTTACGGTTTTCGCCCGATAAACGAATTTTGGCGCAACAGAGTTGCGAGCGTCACCTAGTATGTTTTATAAGAGGTATCTGGCTAGTCTGGGATCTCAATCTACAAGGATTATTCTCAAGGCGAAGCGGAACGGTGCATCTTCGTGATATTATATTAAAGGTATCTGATAGTTTGCATTTCAACATAGCATTAATCTATCATCATTATCATAATTGAATTGAATAACATAGATATTTTCAAAAAGAAAAGCGATAATTATAGTGTAAATACTAGAAATAAGAACAAAATTAGCTATACCTATGTTTAGACTAGCCAAAGTAAGCAAATCTTTTAAAGGCCAATGTATACGCCTATACAATAGAATCACAGAAAATGTTCAAAATCTATCTTTAAATAAATTTTAAAAAGCAGTCAAAGAACGTTTGTGTGCTAAAGCGTATTATAAAGTCAATGATTTAATTGAAGACAGCACACCTTGGGAATAGGGTGGCCCATGCAGGTTACTTTTCTTTTAATTTTGTTACATAGCATATGTCATATATATTATTTTATTTTAAAATTGTAATTTTCCATCTTTTTAGTAAAAGATGGCCCCGTGCAAATTTCTTACGCCGGTTCTTCTCGCCGGGTAATAAGTTCCCGAACCGGTAGTAGGCATCTTAGTTTGTCCGTTCTTTCTACGACCTTCAAAAAGTGTATTCATGATACCTATTTTGATAAAAATATATTTTTTTTATTTATTATTTACTTATTGAACATGACTGAATGAATCGGGTAACTTACATTTTACAACTTAAGAGTAACTCATTTTTCCCTTATAATTTTAACAAACCTTGTAACTTACCTTCTTCATCATCTGACTAATATATGTTGTTATACATAGAATCCACATTTTTTTATTTCAAATCATTTTTCCGGTCCTATAGCCTCTATTTATGCAAAAAACGACAGTTTTGAAATTGTTACTTACTCTCTTCATCCAATCATGTCATCAATTGCGTGAAGTAAAAAATGGGTTGTACTGCGACATATTGCAAAAGCAACGCAACAGGCGATTGACAGCAGATATTGTACAATTTTCGCCTATTGCAATGCCAAGATGATTTTGTATCTTGCGACACAAAATACAAAATCATCTTGCCTGAATTCCGATAGAAGTGGAAACAAAATAGCAGAAGCAGGCGTTCTCATTCATTCTCCCAGTAGAAAGAGAGAAGAATATAACATTCCCTTCTACGCCACGGTCTTCTCTTACTCCGTGGAGAATTTCTTTCTACAATCAAGTATTGTAAAATCGAGTAAAATTCAAAAGATTTAAATGGAGCACCACTCAGTAATGTACTCTTATTCTGTTTTTCAATCCAACATTCATACAACTACCATATTAAGATTTCGATGCAGTTTCGATATAATAAAACTACAAGCTGAGGCCTTAGTGCGAGTTTTATTCGATCATACGCATCGAGCACGTTAACGCGAATTTATATGGGATCAAAGCAGTATCCACGTTAGCCAGTAGATGGCGCTGCTTAGATCCCATATAAATTCGCGTTAACGTGCTCGATGCGTATGATCGAATAAAACTCGCACTAAGGCCTCAGGTTGGTATTCTTCCAAAACGTCGAAATTACGTAAAATGCGTTATTATTGGTCAAAACTCTAAAAATATATTTGACGCATAGTACTGTGGTCTATATAAGAGTAACTAAGTCAAAAAATGATTTCACGAAATGCACACCAAGGCGTAGTTTTAGTTGGTTGTCATACACGGGTCGGAATTTTCGTTATTCTAGCTACGTTTTACAGTAGCTGGAGCTATATTTGAGTAAAATGTATGAAAGTTATCGTTCTTTGAGGTAAATATTAATCTAAACTGTATCGATGGGCGTATAGGAATACTAATTTGGAGCTGAATAGGATCGGGACTACATCGAAGCTGTATTGATGCGGAGGTTAGTAGAATCAGGGTGGTGGTCAAACAATACGGGTACACGTCCAGCGATCCCCCTGCGGCTGCAGTTTCTAATCTCGCCCATCTTAAGACGAGGGTATTTTTAAACCCCGTTATTCGTGTTCGCTTAGACGTGGAATCAATTTTGTCCATTCATCGACATCGATAGTTCAATTATCGATATTTAAATTAAAATTTATTCGTTCATTCAAACTTTTGTTCGTCCGTTCGGTCGATTGGTCGTTTGGTTAGTCGGTCATTCGTTCGTTCATTTATGCATTCATTCATACTATCATTATTTTACAACATGCTTTCGTAAATGACGTTAATGATGACGAATTTTATGTATACATCATATATTCGCAGCTCTCTGCATAGTTAACTCTGTTCTACCTTCTAATATCCAGATTTACAACATTATTTATTCATTCTGTATATTTTGTAACGTAAGATAATGACAAAACAAGTATTAATATAATTTTCAACAATAACATAATAGATAATAATAATTCTCGAGAGCCTTGCCATAAAAATAGCACAATTGACTGACACCTCATCGTAGCTGAATAAAACTCCGGAAGGTCGTTAAACGTTTATTGAATTATCGTTATCGATATGTTTTATCGATATATCGATAAATTCATTCGATATAACGTCGACAGACACGTGCGGAATGTGATCGAGGGTTAACACCTACGTGACGCGACGCGCTGAATGTAAAACAGAATGTTCTACGTTGAATGTCGATATGCAGTCCGAGTGTTACGATATGAAAGCGTATTCAGACTGAGCCTGTGAATGCACGATATCGTATCCGATTAATACCATTCGATGTATGAACGAGATATTTTGAGTCTCCAAAAATGACAGATAGGATAATTTTTTACCTTATACGATTCAAATTAGGTGATGGGACAGTTTACATTGTTAGGAGATTCGATTTGACGATGCGAATTTTGAATGGCTTATTCAACATGGAAATAGTCAGATCAACACCGCAGGCGGCAAGTGTGTCAAATCAATGTAGGGGAAGGTGAGGTAAAATGATCCCCTTAAGGGAAAAATCTTAAGTATGGCTAAAGTTGAAGGAAAAATCGCAAGATTTCTATGGCTGGATATAGTAAATTTACCAAACTTCGTGATAGCATACTTATTTGTTATCATATGTACGTACTCTTTTTGTACTAGAGGTTTTTGTAAAAGTTTAACTAAAGGATCATTTTATACACCCCTATGTATAAAATGATCCCTTGAGTTGGGGTAAAATAATCCCAGAGATAATATTTATTATTGATAACCAATTTAAGCATATAAGCAAGAAACACGCATCTTTTAGTTTATTAGAAAGTCTTTTAGGCTTCGGTAGCCAAAGGATAAAAAGGGGAGCCAATTTATTAAGACTTTGCTGTCTGTCGGTTTACCGGTCTATCTCAAGACAAAAAGTTGGGACTTCTGAAATCAATATTTTTGATTAAGTATATATATTTGTTCTTTAATAATAAAATTAAAATAAAATAACAATTTCATCAAAAAAAATATTCGCCAATTTCTACTTTATATCCAGGGATCATTTTATACAAACAAATAGGGATCATTTCACCCCAAATACTAAATTCCAAGAAATTGATCCAAACACAACCTTCAAATACCACGTGGGGTGATCTAAAACTGTTTAAATATTAGGTAAGTGCTATTAATACCCTATAACAAAATAACATTTAAATAACACGAATTCGTAAAAAGTTATGAAAGTCCAAAAACAGGCTTAATTTAGATCAGAGCGACACTTTAAAAAAAAATTCGCCAAGCGCTCTGATCGCCATGATACTATGAGAGGCAACTGGCATGGCAGGGGTATGGGCAACATGTTTCACGTGCATTTGGAAAGATGCCACTGGTTTAATCTGATTTAAGGGGAGGGATCATCTGACCCGTAGGGATCGTTTTACCTAACTTTCCCCTATATCGTCTTGTGTATAAAACAAAGTTTAGCATTAAAAATACATCGCTTTACCTCGTCACGTTGCGTTGCATTGAGAACTGATCCTTACGGTTATATTGTGTATAATTACAGTTTGGCGAATCAAATTATTGTTCGGTTTAAAATTTAAATGCGGTTGACGAGCTCGTCTGTGGTTATGTCAAATTAGCCGGATTGTCGCTAGCTGTAGCCTGTACACATACGTGGTCAACGTGCAGTCATCTAGTTAAATTAGCCAGCCAATTTGTATATGTAATTGATTGTACTGTTGGTTCTTGGTGGAAATTCATGTTGAACACTAATAAAACACAATTTTTCGTGCACTTTTTCCACTATATTAAGAAATTATTATAAATTTTAACAAATTACACGACCGGTTTCGAAATAAACTGACACCTGAAGATGATTTATTTCGAAACCGGTCGTGTAATTTGTTAAAATTTATAATAATTTCTTAATATAGTGGAAAAAGTGCACGAAAAATTGTGTTTTATTAGTGTTCAGCCAATTTGTTGCCTAGATTGTTCAAGAGCTAAGATAATCACTAAGTCAGACACCACGTCATTATCACAATGATAAGGCATAAGTTTGTGGGCTATTACTCCTTTACGGGAAAATTACAAAACGGGACTTAAGTGGTATGATAGTCTATTATTCAAAATAATACTTAAGTAAGGAAGTATTAATTTAAACACATTTCACGCAATGGGAAATTGAACTTAATGACTGCAACATTAACATAACAATATTTTGTAAGGTATATCTCATCTTTCTTGTATGACAATCAGTGATCAGCCTGCATTGTCCTAACCAAACATAATATTTTTATTGTTTCCATTACGGGAATAGAACTTTTACCTTTTCAAAATTACCTTCGACTCAAAAACAAAGGTATGAAACTACCATACCTTTGTTTTTGAGTCAACGAAAATAGGATTATAGCAAGGCTGTAAATGATAAGCTTATTTTATGAGTAAATCTATTTTTGTGAAGCCTACGCGAACTGCTTCAAAAGTAATTCTCTTTGTAAACTTGGCCTTTTACTGTCAAAGGTCATAGAAACAAAGCTTTGTGTTTTATTAGGATTTCAATAAAGATTTATATTATGCCTTTAAACTAGATTAAATTAGATTAAGAGCAAGAAAATATCATAAGAGGATTACGTAACGCAGCTAGGAGGGAGATGGCTAGATTGGACGAGTAGAGTAATCAGGGTCAATTCAGACAACAACGCGACGCGTAGATGCATTTCTAAATTTGTATTGACTTCAATTGCGAGAGACGTCTTGCAAATCTGTCAAATCGATACAACTTTAGAAATGCATCTACGCGTCGCGTTGCGGTCTGAATTGACCCTTAGGTCATTTGTCATTACAACGTCACGAGGCGTTGCGCTGCATTTTAAACGATAAAATTTGGCTCAGGCGGCATAAACCGCGAACGGCAAATCTGTCAATACCACGTGTATCTTCTTATGTTGTAAATAATAATAACTCCCACACCGGTTTCGGTGACGGTAGCCGGTTTTATTGAAACCAGGCCAGTTACGCAGAAGTAATTTTATAGTGCCCTAGTGTGTGCGCAGTACACAAGAGCAATCTCTATTCCATTTACTCTCATAACCCAGTGGGACGGAAGACCGACACGACTGGCGAGAGATCAGGCACAGGACCGACTTTTTACATGCCCATCCGACGCATGGATTATCTTATTTGTCAGACAATCAGGTGATCAGCATTGTCCTAACCAAACTAGGAAATAACATTTTTTCAACGCGGGAATCGAACCCACATTACCCACGACCTCCGAGTCAAGAGCCACGCTCTAAACCACTGGACCACTGCACTGGATATGTTGTAAATAAAGTTTAGCTAAGCTGATTACACCTACCGAGAAGAGTGGCGACATTGTGCCTTTGGCCGAGCGCTCGGTATGTATATTATATTGGCCTATCATTAGGTAATGTGTTTATACATACCGAGTGCTCGGCTGAGGGCACTGTCTCGCCATTGTGCTCGGTAGGTGTAATCAGGCCCCTAATGGCTCTTTTTAAATAATTGCATCACATAGTCACGTCATGTTGCAATTGGCACACATTCAATGTATCTGAAAAATAAAACATTTGTTTGTTTCTTTTTTATGACATTTACAAAACCATTTTCAACAACAACATAAAAGTGAAGTATTTCAATGATTTATTAGCAGCGTCAGTTAAGAGCGGGCTGCCAAATTTTGCTGTGTTTTCTAATAAGTATTACGATCCCGGAAGACGATTGACTTAAATGAAATTAAGATTTATTTAATCATTTTATATTTATCTGATATTAGCCTAACGGAAAACACGATTCACTTATTTTGACTCGATAATTATATTTTTCGAAATTATGAATATTTCTGGGCTTTTCAACAAATATCTGTTACACTTATTGAGTTACTATCATTAAATAACTTGCTAACAAACTATAATCACACACTTTATAAAATGGCTAAAGGAAATATTATAGTATTGTATTTAATTTTTAAGTAATCATCAAAAACATTTTTGGGACTTACGACCTTTACTTTCGTGCTATAATGCGGGAACCATTGTTACGCGATATTGTTCACTATTAGCTGCAGCGCAAAGTACAATTCATGTGGGGCACGATTCATTGAATCATCATATCACGATTGGAGGATAGCGGGCTGTGTAGGCGTGCTTAGAAATTTTTGGCAGCCCGGTCTTAAACTCGTAGCAAGATACTAAGCGTTACATGATTCCCGCTACTTCCGCTCAAAATGGATCCCGTAGGAACTATTTATATTTTCAGGATTTAAATACTAGCACTTCATCTTGGTTCTCTCTATGTACTGTGTTCATCCAAATCGGTTATAGAGCCTCCTTAAGAGTTAAGACACTCAACAAACATCTAGACACGCGGTAGCGTGTCAAGCCAAGTTCAAGTAAAACAGAACTGGCGAGCAGCACTGTGTGTAATATTACACGAACCATTTCGAGCCACTTTTGACCCCCTCATAATTCAAAAACTATTTAACATAAACGCTTAAAATTTGGCTCATATAATAAGACTTGCGAGTTAATTATATGCTCTAAATTTCATAAACAAATCTTAAACGGTTATTTAGATAATCACGTCCGAAAATCGTAATTTTTATCACTGACTGACTGACCTATAGATCAAAATTCTAACCCACTTCCAGATGACCTAGAAGGCTGAAATTTGGAATTCACCTCGGTAATTATGTGAAAGCTCAGGGAAAAATCCAAAAATGAAAAAAATCGGCCAAGTGTGAGTCGGACAGAGCGAAAATTGTGTTTTTTGTATGGGAGCCCCCCTTAAATATTTATTTGATTTTAATTTTGTAATAAATTATGGAAGTAAACATATAAATAAAGATTTCAAGAATATTTCAAGTGTCTACCGGCTGCCATTATTGATTATGAGCAAAAAAGACCAAAAAAATCACGTTTGTTGTATGGGAGCCCCCTTTAAATATTAATTTTATTTTATTTTCAGTATATTTTGTTATAGCGGCAACAGAAATACACAATCTGTAAAAAATTTAGAACTCTAGCTACAGCAGGTCTTGAAATACAGCCTGAAGACAGCCAGAGAGACGGACATAGAGACGGACAGTCTCAGTAATTGGGTATCGTTTTTACCGTTTGGGTATAAAATCCTTTAAAAAGCCCAAAAATAAGTTGTGTCCACAATCCCCATACAAAAAACCTTGTAATACACCCTAAGCAACCGGTCAACGGCCAACAACAGTCAACATATAGAGCAACACAGTAACACACAATAATTTCATACTTTAATTCACACTGCAATTTCATACTAAATACTAATATTATAAATGCAAAAGTGTGTCTGTCTGTCTGTTAGCCCTTCACGCCCAAACTGCTTGTACCGATTGTTCTGATAAGTGGTATGGAGATATAGTTAGAGTCCCGGGAAAGGACATAATATAATTCTTTTAATCCCAGAAAAATGTACGGTTACCGCCGGATGGACGAATTAGGGGCAATAGAGTTGCGATTGGCATCTGTCTGTAGTCTGTACTCTGTATTTGTCAGTATTACTGTATTTTAATAGCTACTTAACTTTCGCACAATAAGTTGTACGATAGAGTTAATAGTTGGAAATACACTTGTATTACACGGTACACCGTATTATTCCAATGCCTCATGATGGCAGCTGCATATTCCATTCGCTTGAATTTTCTTTGTTTAATTCTACTGATAGTCAACAAGCCGTAGGGGCTGCTTTTCCACTTCCTAATAGGTTTTGGATAGGCTATCCACAACTTATCTGACAGATAAAGTATGGAGTATCTGTCAGATAAGTTGTGGATAGCATAACCGACACTTATCAGGAAGAGGTGATATAGCCAAAAAGGTTTTACATGTTCTCGAAATACACGAGTGTCAAAAATCACAGACACCTTAGAAAATATGTGTATTTAATAAAAAAAAACTATATTATGAACTGTGTCAAATTGATTTTGTCAAGACGAGCATTAATATCATAGAGATACTATGTAATTAATATGGTGTTTTTATTTTACATGTTTTATGTTTTATATTGAAAAACGCAATAATCGGGCAATTATAGACATATTTATATGTGGTCGATTCAAAACCCGGATTTAATGTATAGATCGACTAATTATTATGAAAATATTGAACCGACGGGACGAACATCTAAATATAATTATACTTAACAGGTAAGAACAGTTTGTATAAGAAAATAAAACTATCGGTTTTAGCATATTGTTACTACCAATTTTCCATATTTTCTTAACTTACAGGCTACCCTGGGCTTCTTTTTTAATTAAAATTAGCCCAGTCCGTTAAGCCGTTCTCGAATTATTGTAGCATAAAATAATATAGCCTATAATATTATGTCGTTAACCCGGGATATGACTTATGAGCTAAGTCCATAGGGCATACCATATTTTCAGCCGTTTAGACATGAAGAAACATACACACTCACAAACTCAAATCAAATCAAATTCCTTTATTGCCAGAATGTAGTACCTACTCACAAGTAGGATTAGTAAGATGAACTGGGATTAAGTAATAATTAATTATATTATATTAAATGATAATAAACTACTAGGCATTTCGGTACACGGCGCGTGGCGCGACGCCGGAGCAGCAGGCTGCGGGGGTAGCTGTGCGATAATCTTCTACACTTGCTCGGAAAGTTTTCTTTACAAAAAGTAATGATATCCCACCAAAAACATAAATGTAAAAATGAGCCAAGTTCAATACAAACATTATGCTTGTCTATGGACTTCGCCGTAAAAAGAATTGAGATCTAAATGAGTGCCAAGTTCTATGGAAAATTTAAATATGTATTTATAGGAACCAAAAAACATTATGAGCAAATAATAGTCAATTTTTTTGCTTTATTTAATATCTATAACAATTGCTGTTATTTAAATAATGTGAGATCTTAAAGTAGATTAGATTTGACTTGGCTAGTTTTATCAGAATTAAAATGTTCAATAACTTTATGAAATGACTGATGTAATGAAAACTGGCCAAGTTAAATCTAATCTACTTTAAGATCTCACATTATTCAAATAACAGCAATTGTTATAGATATTAAATAAAGCAAAGAAATAGACTATTATTTGTTCATAATGTTTTTTGGTTCCTATAAATACATATTTAAATTTTCCATAGAACTTGGCACTCATTTAGATCTCAATTCTTTTTACGGCGAAGTCCATAGACAAGCATAATGTTTGTATTGAACTTGGCTCATTTTTACATTTATGTTTTTGGTGGGATTTTTATTTACATTATTTGTTTACGCCCGCAACTCCGTTGCGTCAAAATACATTTATCGTGCGGGAACCGTACATTTTATTTATTTTATTTTGTCTGGAAGACCAATGGTTATCAATAAATACAGTAAGTAACTTAATCTAGAAACATTTTCCAGTATATAATATTATATATTATTATCTCTATACCAAATTTCAGGTTATGTGTTTTGAACACAAATAAAACACAATATTACGTGCACTTTTACCACTGTATTCACAATATATATGTAATTTCCACTATATTCACAACAATATGAATATAGTGGAAAAAGTGCACGTAATATTGTGTTTAAAATGAATTTCCACCAAGAACCGACAGTACAATCAATTACATATTATATTATGTGTTTTGGACGTGAACAGGTAACAGACAGGCGGACACACTTTCGCATTTATAATACCAGTATGAATATTGAATAAATATTAATTATTTATATTATGTATTCTTTTTAACGATTGAATAAAGTATATATTATACACTTTACTAGCTGACCCGGCAACGTTGTTTTGCCATATTAATTATTTCTAGTATCAATATAAAAAGTAGATAAAAGCCTATTCTCAGGCCTAAGGAATGTACATACAAAATTTCATTAAAATCGGTTGAGACGTTTTGGAGGAGTTCGCGCACAAACACTGTGACGCGAGAATTTTATATATTAGATATCACGCTTGGTCTTTATTTGTATGAGAAAAAAAAGAAAAGAAACTTATCAGAGTAATTTCTTGGAACCAATTTTCTCTGAGTGTCTATTAGGTTCTAAAAGCACCATTTTTCAGACTTTCTAATGTCACGCCTGAAAAGATACAGTCGATCTCATTGTTACCCCCATAATATACATCTTATCTTCCATTCACCATGATCAGCAACAGTTTAGCAATACACACACACACACATAGAATGATAATAATAAGACCATGGATGGGTAAGTAAAAAGTTGGTCCTGCGACTGATCTCTCGCGAGTCATGTCGTTCATCCGTTCCGCTGGTTTATTAAAGTAAAATGAGTGAGACTCTTTTGTACACACTTGGGCACTTTAAAATCATAAGTAGCGGATCTGGTCTGAATAAAACCAATAACGGTCGTCATTATTATCAACTAATGAATGCCCGCAAATCCGTTGCGCCAAAATTATTTTATCGTGGAGAACCGTACATTTTTCCGGAATATTTCCATACCCAATTGTAAGCGCAGTCGTTTTGTTGTCGCATGTATTGTTCAATCTTGAGAGGCCATTTAGCGCCTGCCCTTGAACTACGTCGATGAATTTTTAAAGATACGTTCTTGTAACAAATCTTGAAAAGTGAACAATTTTCTAACTTTAAAACTCTTTTTTTTTTTTTTACTTTAGCAAAATGTATGTACCACGAAAGACGAATTTCTGGGTAATTGAATTTACGCGATTATTTCAAATTGTATGGTATACTTTTGTAAATTATAGCAGACTATAATAATTATGACGCCCGCAATTCCGTTACGCCAAAATTATTTTATCGCGCGGGAACCGTACTGTATTTTTCCGAGATAAAAAGTATATTATGTACTTTCCCGGGACTCAAAGTATCTTCATACCAAATTTTAGCAAAATTTGGTTCAGAGGTATGGGCATGAAGAGGTACCAGACAGATAGACAGACAAACAGACACACTTTCGCATTTATAATATTAGTATGGATTAAACAGCGGACAATCCTGAATCGCGCTATCGAAGTTTCTGAGCGTGACTCTGAAACATCCTGTGTCAACATCCAAAATAACTTCTGGCTTCGACCTGACCATTATTCGGCATACCACTTCGCACAGTCGGAAGATCTTATTTTTGGACTTGAATGTCAAATATTTGGTTAAAGTCAAAAATGGACGCCATATTTAACCATAACCATAGAGCTCGACACGGCTTTAAATGAACGTGGCGAAAAAAGGAACTATTAAAGCTGTCATCATACAAAAACGCCATTTTTGACAGGTCTCCTTTACCAGCAGCGCCCCCACCCACGTTCATTTAAAGCCTTGTCGGACCAGCAACAGACATCTGTCAAATTCTGTGGTCAAAGTTAAAGTTAAAGTTAAGTTAGCCTTAAGTATAACCATAACTTTGACCATAAATGTAACTATAACCACGCCTCTGGTGCAACCCACCCTTAGAATCCTTTAAAATAATGTATGGCAAAACAGCATTTGCTGGGTCGGTTAGCCATATTATACACCTAAAAAACCTCGCCTATAGAAAATCTATTTCCATGTAATACAAAAATATATCATAAAATAACCTTCAGGATAGTGAATGAAAAATTAATACGGGTTCTCTAATGCATGTACGCGTACCATGCTATTCAACAGGGATACAGAACATTTTACTTTCTATCCATACGAATATTATGAATGCGAAAGTGTATCTGTCTATTACCTCTTTACGCCCAAACCGTTGAATTGAATTGAAAAGTATTTATTACTATTATTACTGGATTTGGTTATGGAGATACTTTGAGTCCCGGGAAAGGAGACAGGATACTTTTTGTCCCAGAAAAATGTACGGTTTCCGTGCGATAAATATATTTTGGCACAATGGGGTTGCGGGCGTCATCTAGTTTCTTTATTTTTTTTTTTTTATTATTGTTATAATGCAGCTTAGATTTTTTCGGATAGCTCTCTTTAGTGCATATTTAATTAAGAATTTCCTTGAGTTGCGCCTACTTTTCTTTATTAATGCTCGCAAAGTTCCTTACTAAGAATTATATAATTACTAGCTTTGCCCCGCGGTGTTACCCATGGTTTAAGTGATATATAATAAAAAACTATGAAAAGTACCAATAATAGGGTCAAAACGGGACGATACATGGTTCTATAATGGTTTATAGTAGTGTTGATGATGATGATGAATGTAATTTGCATAGTAGCATATGCTTTCCGTTCTTAAAACAACGTCGAAGCTCCCAAACTTGTATCTATAAAGAGTCAGGAGTTCTCTCAGCACCTTCCGAACCATGGTATACCTTGGTGCAAAATATTACTTGTTGGTAGCATATTCTTAGAATACTGCTCACAAAACCGAAGTCACCACATGTTTCCATATAAATTTTGAGGAGTTCCCTCGATTTCTTATGGATCCCTTCATCAGGTCACCACTTTTATGAATATGGTACCAAATTAGGATAATAACCTATACACCAAAAGAAAAATTTTGAAAATCGGTTCACAAACGGTGGAGTAATCGTTGAACATAAAAAAACGAACATAACACCTCCTCCATTTTGAAAGTCGGTTAAAATTGTAGCCTATGTGTTATTCTGATGTATAACCAATATTATTGTAAAGTTTCATTAAAATCCGTTCAGTAGTTTTTGCGTGAAAGAGTAACAAACCATACATCCATACATACATACATCCAAACTTTCGCTTTTATAATATTAGTAGGATGATGTAAAATATTGTGCGATACAACTTACAAGAGATAATATAACTTTTGTATTATTTATACATCTACAAGATGGTGCCCGTAACTTCGTTGATTAATCAAACCGTAAAATTTTGTGGATTATAAAACTATTATAATATTATGATATGCTTTACTTTCTTATTGTTTTTTTTTTTTTTAATATTATTGGTGTAGATCTGAGTACCTACCAATCATCATTGGCCGTACAAAATCAACACAAGTTTTTGGTTTTAGCGATACCAGAAACTGTTGCATATGTCATATAGATATTATATATACACCTATGGGACCAACTACATGTTAGCATCGTAAAGCATCATCTATACAGGATGCAATTAAACCTTCCTGCCAAATTTTTTCCAGGGCTTAGGTGTCATTAGGAGAGTCCATTTAACCAAAAAAAATTGGGTGTTATTTTTTTTTAATGACATATTTTATCCCATTTAAAATCGTTGCAGAACGGTCACTCGCGCCGCGGGGGAATGACGCGGGGTGAGGCGCGCGCGCGGGGACACGTCCCGCGCGGCCGACGCGTCGTGTCCATTAATTGTAGTGTTTTTTAGGATAACTTTCGGAAGCTATTTCTCAAAATCTGAAACTGAGTGATTATAAAAGAAAAAATACGTGTATTTTTATTTTTAACAAGGATCAATATATCAAAATTTGGCAGGAAGGTTTAATTGCACCCTGTATTTGATCAACTCAGAGATTTGTGAGTAGGTTTTAATTCAAAATATTTCATTACGTAATAATCTAAAATATACTACGAAAGTTATTTCTCACTATGAACATAATATAATAGATTAAATACGTTAAAAACAGGAAACAAAGTTCGTACTTGCAGCTATTTTAATCAACTTTAGAAATCTTACATCAAATGTTACAAAAAGGTTGAGCGGCCCTGTCGGAACGGTCTCAGGTGCGCTACAAACACAATGAGTAATGCCCCACCACTACAGAGGGTGAACATCTCACAAACATACGTTGTTAGTTGTAATAGATCCGCTATGTTTTATCTCATAATATTGCCGCTTGATTTACGTTGAAATTCGTAGATATATCCATACTAATATTATAAATGCGAAAGTGTGTCCGTCTGTTACCTCTTCACACCCAAACCGCTGAACCGATTTTACTGAAATTTGGTATAGAGACTCGTATCTAATTTGTGTGTTAAGGGCCTTCCCCTACGGGGATTCCGTAATTTACCGTATTTAGAGCCTTATAAACTCATAATTTAAAAGTTATAATAAAAATACAGCAATAATCTTCAGTATATCAACATTCTTTTCTCCGTTTTGAATTTTCTATTTTTGTTTATTATACTCATGATATTAGCTTCCAAAGTAATACCAATTTATTAAAATTGAAGCATACTTTCAACATCTCCCTAGTATTTACAAATTACGTTTATTTGAAACACACATAGACAATTTCATTAACTACATATTCCCCGTTTTAATTTTTTTTTAGATCAATTTTGAACTAAGATAAGTAAAAAAATTGGATTTTTGTGCGATCTCGGCATCGCGTCAAATGTATGGTCAAGGTCGTTTGCTCGGGGGATGGCCTTAAACTGTTGATATAAAGTTCACAAACATTGTTGCAAAAAAGTCGCTTCCGTTCTATTCCGCGACGGTTTAGATTGAGCCTAATTTTATTCGAAGAAATCCATCTAAATGTAAATACTGTCTTCATCAATATCACATTAGCAATATATCTCCGTCCCTGAGGTCACTCCACGTGATCACGTGACACGTCACGTTCTGTCACGTTGACAGACTGACACAGCAATATCAGAGTAGACAGTTTTATACGTGGGAGAGCCATGCTTCGGCACGAATGGGCCGGCTCGACCGGAGAAATACCACGTTCTCACAGAAAACCAGCGTGAAACAGCGCATGCGCTGTGTTTCGCCGAGTGAGTGAGTTTACCGGAGGCCCAATCCCTTACCCTATTCCCTTCCTTTCCCTGGCCTATTCCCTTCTCTTCCCATCCCTACCCTCCCCTATTACCCTATTCCCTCTTAAAAGGCCGGCAACGCACCTGCAGCTCTTCTGATGCTGCGAGTGTCCATGGGCGAAGGAAGTTGCTTTCCATCAGGTGACCCGTTTGCTCGTTTGCCTTATTTCATAAAAAAAAAAAAGACAGAACTAAGGAAGGAGTACATCGACCTCAAATATTCGATATGACATACTACGTCAAACGTATGAGATCTCTTCTGAGTCGGCCTACTCGTTCTGTTTATTCTGGAAATGTTGACGGATGACATTATATTGCCAGAGATAGGACAAGGATGTTTTGGCGCGTCGATAACATTACTAATATAATTTTAATGAAATTTTGTATGCTACTCATTTAGGCTCTTAAATCACAATATATTAATTATTAATTATTGTATTCCAAAAAAATTCAGTGTTTCTGTGAAATACTGTAACTTTAACCCACAAAGTCTGAAATACAAAAGGTCTGATAGTAAAAAAAATATATGGAGCATTAAAAATAATGTAGTTATATATTATAATAAAATTCTCGTGTCACAGTGTTTGTGCGCGAACTCCTCCAAAACGGCTTAACCAATTTTAATAAAATTTTGTATGTATAGGTCTACCAGAATCTGATGGCAAAAAGTGAGAAAAGAAATTGACTAGCAATATCAGGGTAATTGTAATAAAACATTTTAATCCTTTTTTTTCCTTATAGCGGCTGATTCTGTGTGTGAAACATGTAAATATAAAAAATTATCCAATGTACCATCGGGGAAATTGATTCCTAGGCAGTTGACGGGCCTACGTCATGTGGTCGGCTTACGTCAATTCAATGTTAGCTGTGATCGGTCGGATGGGTTTGATGTAACGCGACCAAATTACTTAGGTCCGCTATCTGCCTAGGAATCAACTTCTCTGATAGTACAAGGATATTTTTTTGAAAATCTGGTATCCAAATTTGCCATCAGATCTTGGTAGACTTATACATTCGTTAGGCCTGAGAATAGGTTTTTATCTACTTTTTATATTGATACTAGAAATAATTTATATGGCAAAACAACGTTTGCCGGGTCAGCTAGTGTAATTATATAAATACTTGTGACAAATTACAATCAAGCCAATGCACCAGATAATTGTTTAATTAAATAATTGTCAACATCGTTTCGTTTCTTCATTATTTTACACATGATGAAATTTTATATTTTACACGTGATGAAATACTCAATTTTGTTCATATCACGAGTTAAAAATAAACAGTCATTTTTTTTAATATACAGCTTTTTAACAAACGAATTTTAGCGTGACAGAATTGCTGGCAACATTGAGTTAATTATCAAAGAAATTGGTTCATAAGTGGACAGATGCGTAATTTGATCGCATTATATTAATACTATTCGAAAGATCACGATTAACATTGACTTTACATATAACCGGACCAAATAACATAGGTCAGCTATCTGCCTAATTAATTTATCCAATACATCTAGAATATGGTTCATAATCTGGAACCACCGAAGTATTATTATTTTGACGTCTCCTTAAATGTCTTAATAGACCCAGCAGGGCAAAATTAATTAATCACAGCAATCGAAGTGGCCCCAGAGCTTGCCTTTTTACCCGCCGCGCCCCCTCGCCCGCTGCCCCTTTTGACAAATGAGAATCCGCGCCTGCTCGTTAATCATAAATTAAACTTTGGTTCATATTTGGCGGAAAATTAAACGTTGATTAAGCTGTTGGTCGTCCTAGACCCAAGGAATAGCTATCATTGTAATATTTTTTTAACTGACTTCAAAAAACGAGGTTATCAATTCAACCCGTATGTATGTATGTTTTTATCTTTGTGCTCGCATATCTCCGGAACTACAATTCGGATTTAAGTAATTCTTTTTTATTGTACTAGATATTTTTCAACTTAGGGAATACTGAAAGATTTATCAAAATCGGTTCATTCGTTTTTGAGATTATTAAAAAAATATTATTAAGTATAACAAAACATACGGTTGCACTACGGAAGTGCAAAAGTGGCAACTTGAACAATATAAGGTTGTGATATTTTTAAATATTTTGGAATGCATAAGAAATAATAATAATTAGCGACTTTGTCCTTGATATTAATAATTTTTTATAAAAAATTAAAAATTTACATCTTACGAATTTTCGACCAGACCACGTGTTTTAACGAGATTTGAAGTGGGCACTTATTTACACTACTAAATAAGTGCCCACTTCAAAAATCCATATTCGTTTACAACTTTCAAAAAACATACTTACTCATATTTAAACAAGCTTATAATAAAGAGCATACAAAAGATTTTCGTCAATTCTCGACGAAGTTCAAGGTTGTCGCCGGCCGGAATTCGCGGTTAAACTAGTTTAGGTGGTATTTTCAGACACAGTCTTTGATGTAAGCCGGTTTGAGTTTTGGGTTCACCTGAACGAAATCCCATCGCACTTTGTTTAGGTCAAGTTTCACCTGCAAAAGCCAATTCTGCGACCTCTGTCAGTTGGTTAGCTCATCAAAGCTCAAGTCAAATAGTTTTCCAATGGTCCTGGGACTCCTGGGTCATGAATGGGTATTAAATATAATATTAATTCATCAAGCCCCATACGCTCACCGGTGATCGAGACACGATCGACGGGTTAAATACTAGCTGTTGTCCGCGACTTTGTCCGTTGATACATAATAACAGAGATGAATATTTTCCCGTTTTTTTCACATTTCTAATGATTCTTCACTCCTATGGTCGCAGATATCGATAAATGGACCAGCAAACACAAAACGATTTTTTCAATTCCAATTAGTAGCTTCCTGCGACTCTTCAAGTCTTAAATATATTTTAGTGTTGTCAGACTATACATATAACTATGTATAGTCTGACAACACACACTAAAATAACAATAATAATGAATAATATTATAAGTCTACCAGAATCTGATGGCAAAAAGTGAGAAAATAAATTGACTCTAGTAATACCGGGGTAATTGGAATAAAACATTTTGATCCTTTTTTTTTCTTATAGCGGCTGATTCTGTGTGTTAAACATGCAAATATAAAAATTTATCCAATGAACAAGGATATTTTTTGAAAATCTGCTGTCAAAAATTGCCATCAGATTCTGGTAGACCTATATATCACGTTAAACATTAAGCTATTAAGATAAGGGAAATAATAAAACGAGCGAATAAAAAATTACTTTGCGACAGATGATGAACATACTGTTTTAATAACATGAGCGGTATGAATTTGAGTAAGCGAAAAATGAACTAAACTAACGACTAATATTGATTTATAATAAAATCCAGAACGAGCTTACAAAAAGTGGATTGTGATTAATCTATTTCAGATATTAAAATTCTATCCGAGCGACTGTATTACTAAGTGAGCGACTGGAAATACATAGCGGGCAACTTCAATATTAAAGATAGATTCAATTTTTCTAAGTGAGGTTATACATTACGAACTACTAAAAAGTTCACTTTGAGCAAACTTTTGTGAGCTGCTTTATTAATGATTATTGGTTACTGAAATTCTATTTGAGGGTTTATATTTTATATTTTGATACGTGTTTTTAATGAAAATCTCGAAAGTGAATAACTATCAGAGATAGAAAGGATTTCATACTTTGATTTGATGGTCCTAAAATATGGATTCGCGTCAGTGGAAACGCGGCCTAAAGTCTAAGGAACTCCGTGTTGCCCCAATACGACTTTTTTGGGTTAGGTTAGATGGCTAAAGCGGCAGCGTAGCGCAGCGAAGCGAAAGTCTAAGGAACTCCGTGTTGCCCCAATACGACTTTTTTGGGTTAGGTTAGATGGCTAAGGCGGGAGCGTAGCGCAGCGAAGCTCTGGTATAGGTAGCCATCAAAATGTTTACCCATTTCTTTGACGCTCCGCTAAGGATTATAATTTGTGTAATGTATTAATGCATTAATTTATTATTGATTTTTATATATAAATACATATATTTATATATAGGTTTACTCCCCTCCACCCTCCTCCCCTCCCCCGCCCCCCCTAAATCGTTGGGCATGATTCTAAACTTTTACCGTTATATAATTTAAGTTCCTACAAATAGAACAATACATATTTTGGGATCATCAAATCAAAGTATGAAATCATTTCTATCTGTGTTAGCTACCACTTTCGAGATTTTTCACAGATAAAATTGTTGTTCCTCTTATCCAAATGAAGCTACTCACAAAAAATTTGCTTGATAGTAATAAAAAAAAATGTTCATGGGATCCCTGATTAATAGTGTTTCATCAAAATATAGTTATTTCATATTCATTTTTTTTTTGTTTTAATGTGAGCTCATTATACTCTGCTCATTAGTATATTTTTCAAAGTGGTTTTAGTATTCGAAACACTTCATTTAAGATAAAATGCCGCTCAGTATAAAAAATACATTTGCCAAATATTGAAAAAAATGCAGGACGTAACGTTGACACTCAAACAGATATTAGGTCGCTCAAATATTATGAAGCTGCTCATTTTGTATTTTAAGTAACTCAAATAAATAATTTGTAAGTTGCTGTTCTGTTAATTTCTCGTCACTCACAGTCAGTCGTTCAAATAGTAATTCTATTACCCAAATTAATTAATTTTGACACTTAAAACTGTAATTTACAGTCAGTCGATTAAATACTACCCTTAAGATAATAACTACAGGTCTACCAGAATCTGATGGCAAAAAGTGAGAAAATAAAATCACTCTAGCCATATGGGAGTAATTGGAATAAAACATTTTGATCCGTTTTTCTTCTTATAGTGGCTGATTCTGTGTGTTAAACATGCAAATATAAAAATTTATCCAATGATCAAGGATATTTTTTAAAAATCTGCTGTCAAAAATTGCCATCAGATTCTGGTAGACCTATATATGATGTATATGTCGCAGTCATCTGGTTAATCTGCGTTAATCTGCGATTCGATTGAATGACTAGCGCATTCATTGAATGACACCATTCAATTGAATGTCTAAAGGGCAACTCGTCAAGACGTTGACTGTGACGTTTAACGTCTTGATTAACAGTCATATAGTAAAGTCGTTAAATGGGATGGTATTTTTTTTTTATGTAGCCGTTGACGGGGTAGTAGTAGGTAAATCCACGCTGTTATATTATTTTATTACAAACAAAGCACTTTAAAGTAAATTTAATCGACTAAACATCAAAACAGTGCTATCAGCTGTGCGTGACGCCATATTTGTTTTAGTGACTACTAGCGCCGCAGTAGGAAAAAAATGAAATACGTACAATTACCTGACTGATTTCATGTCCGCTATTGTCAAAGGGCTATGTTACAAATCGCTAACTAGTTGGACGTTGAATGACGATCATTCATTCGACGTTCGGCCTAGTCATTCAATTTAATGGTGTAATTCAATGAATGCGCTAGTCATTCAATTGAATCGCAGATTGTTCCAGATGACTGCGACATATATAAAGTTACTGTCATCGCGCTAACCGCAACTTTGCGGCGATATCGCTTCCCAGAATACGGCGCCTGCTATTTTAACTGATAACAATTTTAGCTCCCGTGTTGGCGAATGTTTAAATAGTTTATGTCGGTACGGTATCAATTATTGTAAGCTAAAATAGGCTATGTAAAAGTAGTATGAAAATAGTCAAAGCCTAATAATAATAACTAGAGATCGCCCAATGGTCGAAATTCGACCTTAGTTTCAACGACATTAGGTCTACTACCTATATTTTGTAAAAAAATATTGACTTTATCATATTTTTTCTAAACTCTTGTATCTGGGACTCAGCTGATCTCAGACTGGCCGTGTAAGCATTGTCTAATAGTATCTAAGATTCAATAAAAAAAAACTATAATCCATTTTCAATTTGTCAACTTGTTGTCTACCTTGTTTCTTTTGTCATTGTTGTCTACAGACTTCAACCATAAATAAAAGAGTATAATTCGTATGTATAGGCTTGTCACTCAAAAACCTGTCATCGTTTTTAGTGTGTGTGTTGTAGTGTGTGTAATGTTTTATTTGTTAAAAAAATGTATGATAAAAGCATAATTTCAAAATAATATTAGCTCGATGCACTCCTTCACCAAATAAACTATAACTGTGCAAAATTTCATTCACCTACGTTTCCCCATTTTTCGTCAAAACTCAAAAGGGATACAAAGTTTTTCGCTCGCGTATTAATATGTAGATAAGCTATTAGAAAGTATTTTAACTAATTAGTATAGGTTTACCTACTCCTTCTACATTTCTTCTGATTATATTGCGGGTCCAAGATAGCGTCAACAAGTCCATTGGACTCCCTAAAATCATAGCAAAGGATTTTCGTCATAGAGGCTGTCGATTCTGACTTACAGAAGTTGCAGTGGTTAAAATGTGTGGTGGGCCAATGCTTGTTAAAAAAAAAAGGTTTTTTAGGTAAGTAGTACATAATATCTCTATGTCTTTTAGTATTAGGCCTAGAAAGCTCTACCGCTAGTTTGCCTAACATCGCCATAGAAGTTTTGTCTTTAATCAAGCGCTTTTGAATCCTATGATTTAGAAGCGCGTACTAGAAAAATGTGTAAAGTTTGTGAGGATTCGTATTGCTAAATGCTATCGATACAATTCCTCACATACTTCACACATTTATCCAGTCACAAAAAAGAAATGGTGTTACAGGATTCCGAAAATGGCTTTGAATAAACATGAACATTCATTTAAATTCACATGCCACTTTATAAAGCCCAATTCTATATTAATAAACAAAGCGGAGTCAAAATAATGAATTCATGGAATGTTTTAACTCGGAACATCACAAACAATTGGCGATTGTTTTCCGTTTATTTTTGAACTAGAGATTAGAATCAACCTATTATTATTTATGTTATCAGGGCGAGCGAAACGAGCCCTAGTATATCACATAACCTAAGCACTACTGATTAAAGTAAAAAATCATTTTGGATATATTTTAGATCGCTTGTTTTCTATGAGAGGCCGGGCCGGCCTTACCTTACGGTAGTACCTTAAAAAACAAGAAATGGAACAGCAAGAAATGGAAAGGGCGTAAGCGACAAAATGGTTTTTGTCGCGTAATTTAAAAACCATAAATATATTTCATTTAAGCTATGGGCAAGTTATAGTGTATGCTTGAACTAATCTATGTACAAATTTTGGAAGCTTAAATCACTCTCCTCTGTTGGCAAAATTAGAATCCCTGTTTTTATAGAGGTCTTTTTGATTAATTATTCTGTGTTATAAAAGTTGACCAATCGTGTTATGCTATGGGTAATTCAAAGATGTGATGACATGATGAATACTGACAATGAACTTTAATTTCTTAGCTTTAGTCATTGTTGAGAAAAATCGATATCGCTGCAGCCAAATTATCAAGGCGTCACCTTAAGCGGAAAAATGCACGAGATTTTATATTACGCGTGCAGACTGCAGAGTCGCGGGAAACGTCTAGTGGATTAATAAAAAGACCTTTACGTTGCCTTATGTTAAATTGAAAAAGTTTATGCGCCGTTTTCGTCGGCAACTTTTTTATTGCTGCGATTTGGAGAACCTTTAGTATCTAGCATTGACACGTATTTTTCATTCCTTCGAACGAAAATAAATCCTTTTTAGTTCCCCGTGGGCGGACTAGGAATAGCGTATTAAAGCGAGGAAAGTTTCCCTAGAAAATTTAAATAGTTTACAAAATTTGCGTCATTTAAATACTATTTCAATAAAGTTTAAAGGATGCAAAGTTAGGGATAGTACACATAAGATTAATTCTATCCATACTAATATTATAAATGCGAAAGTGTGTCTGTCTGTCTGTTATCTCTTTACGCCCAATCAGCTGAACCGATTTTGCTGCGATTTGGCATGGGGATAATCTGAATCCCCGGAAAGGACATGGGATACCCTTTATCCTGTCAAATTTATGATTCCCGCGCTATAATCGAATAGTGCAACGGAGTTGCTGGCATCATCTAGTTTATTTATTTATTTTCAGAAAGCACTTACTTTAAAGGAATGTGAAACGCAATATTATATTATTACGTAACGAATAATAATACAGACATAGCATTATTTTCTTTATCTTTTATAATGTAAGATATTATTATCCCATGCACACTTATGTTACTGGAATTATTATTATAATATAAATCATTCAAAAAAATAAAAATAGTATTTGAGCAACATACAGTCAATCTGTTGATGCTAACTTAACACTCTTAATGAGAAATCACGTGAAATCACTTACCATCAGACAGATCCATCTGCTTTTCCCTGGTCCTTTTCATTAATAAATATGCATGGTTCATCATCTGCTATAAAAATAGCTCGCCCACACAAACATTTTGCAGCCCATTTTACCGTTTCAATATAGAATTATACGAATTTAACGCATACTTTTATACCGTGGGCGTTATCCATTAAAAATATTAAATTTTTCGAGATTATGTGATTTTTTTTTGAAAATATGTGTTATTTTTAACGCACTGAATCCACGGCGGGTATTTAAAATGCAAAATTTATTTTAGAATTGGACGTTTGACCCCCAAAATAGTTGCTGATGACTGCATGTTAGTCAGTTTTCACTATACCAGTCCAGTGATACAATCCAGCGCTGGATTGCAACTGGAATAATGTAAACGGGCACTGAAATGCACTGGAATTCAATTTAGTGCGTTCCAATACATTTCAGTACCTGTTTACATTATTCCAGGAGCAATCAAGCGCTGGATTGGATCACTCGAATTATATAAGCCCGCTATATCCTAAATAATTGTTTTTTACTGCTATCGTTCGAAAATGTTTCCGAAAATTGTTGCTATGTAATACTGATATTCGCAAGAGTCACGGAGGTTTATTCCTGTTGCTTCAGCAAGGACGGTGTTGTTGGTGTACTGTCAAGTTTTAGGCCCGTATTTTTGGTCAGTACTCAAGATGCGTCTCGGTCTCAAGACACGGTTCAGGCTCTGTGATTGGGTTGACTGTCAAAATTTGGACCAATCACAGAGCCGAACCGCGTCTTGAGACCGGGTCGCAATAGTACTGACCAAAAATACGGGCCTTAGTGGGTAAGGCTACGTGAACTTACCATCTCTTTGTGGCCACTTACCGCCGTTTCGGGCGCAGCCAGTCCTATATATCCGCAGTAGGAGTACCCAATTCCTCGCGGAATGCAAAACGGCATTTCTTGGAGTAAAAAAAATATTACACGGGTACAAAGTGGGTCACCAAATACCAATGTGGAAAACATTTTTCAAGGATTTTTTTAAAGTCTTTTCCAACTTTTTTACTCGTAATAAAGTAGAAAATCTGAATAATTGTTTAGCAACAGAGGTCTAGATAGGTCTGAACTTTCAATCACGTAATCTCTATTTGTACAGTTCCAATTATCGTCGGATATGGCCGATACTGGCTAATCCAGACAATTAGAACCTATTGTCGGGTCGCTGTCACAATACTGTTCGCTGTTAAAATACTGTTCGCTGTTCAAATGCTGTTCGCTGTCGAAATGCTGTTCTTTGTCAAAATACTGGTCGAAGTCGAAATACTGTTCTTTGTCCAAATACAGGTTGTTGTCAAAATTCGACGAAATTCGGATCGCTGTTGAAATGTAGACGAATCTGCAGTCAAATCGGACAGCAAATAAACAGAGTTGGAAGGTAATGTTTAATTTCTGCCCACTGAGACCGCCTAAACATATGTAACCATAGCATAATCTTCATTAGCTGTAATAAAACATTGTTTTATCTAGGGCTGCCGTCCGTCCGGATTTCCCCAGATTTGTCCTAGTTTGAAGGGCGTCCGGGGATCGTCCGGTCGAGTTTGTTGAGTGTGTCCGGGTGAAATCCGGACACTTTTGTTGAGAGAAATCCACATGGTTTCTGCTCTGATCAAAATCAAGTACGATTTCATGAACTTGAGTTTAGTAGATTTTGACAAATGTTTGTTGGAAAAGAAAGATGTTTTAGCAAAAATTGGCAATATAACTACGAATAATAAAAACTATTATAATCTTGAATACTTTTAACAGGTGTCCGGAGAAATAACCACACTTTGGCTAAAATGTCCGGGTTTTTGTGCTTGACCGGCGACGGAAATTTAGGTGATGTCAGCCCTACAATAACCGCTAGATTCTTAAGTCTTTATAAAACTTGACGATGGAGAATCCTTACTACCAAATAAGTCAAATTGCATTATAAGGGATGTAACATATCGCTTCGCTAAGTGTCACATTTGGTTACAATATGTTAACACCCATCCATATTAATATTACTAGTACATACTAATGTTACAAATGTGAAAGTGTGTATGTCTCTCTATTAACTCTTCACGCTCAAACCGCTGAACTGATTTTGCTGGAATTTGGTATGGAGATACTTATAGTCCCGGAGTTGCGGGCGTCATCTCGTAGTAAATAAAACTCGTTTTTGATTGCATTAAAATTCATCACGTTGCACTGTAATAATAATAATAATAACTTCCAAACCAGGCCAGTTACGCAGGAGTCATTTTATAGTGCCCAAGTGTGTGCGCAGTACACAAGAGCACTCTCTATTCCTTTTTACTCTCATAACCCAGTGGGATCCATTCCTTTTTACTCTCATAACCCAGTGGATTTACATGCCCATCCGACGCATAGATCATCTTACTTGTCAGACAATCAGGTGATATAACATGTTTCCAACGCGAGAATCGAACCCACGACCTGCGATTCAAGAGCCACGCTCTAAACCACTGGACGAAACGTTGCACTGTGAACTGACCCTAAGGATATATTTGTAATGTGACCTAACCTCGCGGTACTGCGGTTAATTGAGTGAATAACAGAGTCGCTTGATTAATAACAATCGGAATGTGGGATTCCGGAGGCCGGCCAATTATGCGGATTGTAACATATATTGTAGCATAACTAGCGACACGCCCCGGCTACGTGCGAGTGGAAAAGCTCCAAAACGATCAGTATTATTCTGCTCATACTAATTTTTAGCACGCTTTTATAAGCTTGGGCTGTATGTATGTAACGTAATCTTTGAACACGATTTTTACCTATCTCCAGTAGTCTAATTCATTCGAAACTTTGCATATGTATTAAGAGCCAATGACAATGCCATAATTTGTTAAAGTATAAAAATAAAAATGTAAAAAAGACGTGTTTTTTTTTTTTTTTTTAACTATTAACTATTAAAATTATCAATATGTCTTATTTATAGCTTATTAATAAGATTGTCGTGACGGCAGTGTTTGTTACCATTTTTTTACTGTAAACCTATTGGGTATAAAAATCGCTCGGAGAGTTGACCAACATTTTACATCACATGTAACATCTGAGAGTTAATCATTCACATCCGAATAAAAGCAGAAGCGGAACAAGCAGCACACAATCCTGAATCGCGATATCGAAGTTTATCTGAAAGTTATTATGCGCTGTGTTTCGCCGAGTGAGTGAGTTTACCGGAGGCCCAATCCCCTACCCTATTCCCTTCCCTACCCTCCCCTATTCCCTTCCCTTCCCATCCCTACCCTCCCCTATTACCCTATTCCCTCTTAAAAGGCCGGCAACGCACTTGCAGCTCTTCTGATGCTGCGAGTGTCCATGGGCGACGGAAGTTGATTTCCATCAGGTGACCCGTTTGCTCGTTTGCCCACTTATTTCATAAAAATAAAAAATAAATAAAGTGTCAACTCCTTGCTAGGTCGGAAGTCTTATTTTAAAGTTCTCAAGCATATTCACACAACGTATATAGCAAAACAACACTTGCCGGATCAGATAGTTCTCGCATACTAAATTATTTTTATGTACGAAAATCGATTACGTGGTTACATCAGCACAATCTGTTAGAAATCTAGGTTTTGTGCAACTTGTGATCAATCGTCTATGTCCTCGATACAGAGCATTGATATACCATATACAGGGATGTCGCTTTTGTATTTTTGTATTTATATGTATCTATTTACGTTGAACCAGGATAGATTACCTCTATGATTGCTAAGCTACTTATAATACACTAGACGTTCCGCGCGGCTTCGCCCGCGTAAATTAGATATTTCACAGACAAATCAGTCTACAAAAAATAGCCTATGATCCTTCACGTGGTCTACTTCTTATCTGACCCAAATAACAGAAAAATTGCTCTAGTAGTTCGTGAGATAAGCCCTTTCAAATAATTTCCCCCGTTTTTTCCACATTTTCTTCTATTTCTTCGTTTCTATTAGTCTTAGTGTGATAAAATATAGCCCATAGCCTTCCTCAATAAATGGGCTATCTAACACAGAAAGAATTTTTCAAATCGGACCAGTAGTTCCTGAGATTAGCGCATTCAAATAAGCCCTTTTAAATAATTTCCCCCCCGTTTTTTCCACATTTTCCTCTATTTCTTCGCTCCTATTAGTCTCAGTGTGATAAAATATAGCCTATAGCCTTCCTCGATAAATGGACTATCTAACACTGAAAGAATTTTTCAAATCGGACCAGTAGTTCCTAAGATTAGCGCGTTCAAACAAACAAACTAACAAACTCTTCCGCTTTATAATATTAGTATAGATGAACTACGAATGATAAAAACTAAGGAAGCGTAACTCCCATACTTCAACCGTTTTGAATTTGGTTCCTTTTCGCACACTAAAATATGACAAATAGCTACGAAACACTAACACTCAAATTTACGAAATAAAGCCGTTGACAATAATTGTCACTTCTATAATTACACAAAATTCTTGCATGTAGTCGGGTCTCTTTTTGCATAAAGTATGTATGTATTCTGGTCTCTTTTTGTAGCTCGCGGAACAAATTTTTTGACACAGTTTGGTACTCTTCCTTAGTTTTTATTGTTCGTAGTACATTAACAACAAGTTGACGAACATGCACGTTTGTAGTTTTTTTTTTATTTATTTTTTTTATTGAGATAACAACAACCTTATAGTCTAAAATATTTAAATAACACTGTATACATAACTAATAGGTCAATAAAAGTTATCTACATGATTATATAAATAAAAGTTATCTACATTGATAGTTAGTTGTATTAGTCCGTTATTAAATATAACATGTTTTTCCTTATTTGTCAAGCATCTTTTTAATTTATCGGACAAGGAAAAAACGCTGTATTTGAAAAAAAAAGTTTACACTTTGCAGATATTTTATAAGTTAACGGGCATACATTTTTGTCTTTCTATAAAAAACTAGATGACTCCCGCAACTCTATTGCGCCAAACCGTACATTTTTTCGGGATAAAAAGTATATGACCTCTTCCGGGACTCAAAGTATCTCCATACCAAATTTCAGCAAAATCAGTTCAGCGGTTTGGGCGTGAAAAGGAAACAGACAAATAGACAGATACACTTTCGCATTTATAATATTAGTATGGGATATGAACATTGCAAATACTATACCCAGTAAATTTTCAAGATGCATTGTGATGTCTGGAATATATTACATCGTTGTTGCAACTGCAAACTTTTTGCGCTGCAAGTTTAATGTGGAAAGTTGTAATTTATATTAAAGCCTCATTCGATCAGTGTTCGATTGCGCTATCCGTTGTATCAGAATGAGTTTTCTCTTGTTTCTGATGCAGAAGGCATTTTCACTGAGTTATTTGCATAATATTGTGTACCTACTGTATATTTATTTCGGTTTTTAGGGTTCCGTACCCAAAGGGTAAAACGGGACCCTATTACTGAGACTTCGATGTCTGTCCGTCTGTCTGTCCGTCTGTCTGTCCGTCTGTCTGTTCGTCTGTCTGTCCGTCTGTCTGTCTCCAGGCTGTATCTCAAAAACCGCTATCGCTAGACTTCTGAAATTTTCACAGATTGTGTATTTCTGTAGCCGCTATAGTAACAAATACTAAAATCAAAATAAAATTAATATTTAAGGGGAGCTCCCATACAACAAACGTATTTTTTTTTTTACCTTTTTTGCTCGATATCAATAATGACAACAGGTAGACACTTGAAAATTTCACAAAATCCTTAATTACATGTATAATAATAATAATACTAAAATAAAAAAAATTAAGGGAAATTCCCATACAAAAAACACTATTTTTGGCCTATTTTTGCTCTATAACGGTACTGAACCCTTCGTGCGCGAGTCCTACTCGCACTTGGCCGATTTTTTTTATGTGTTATGTTCAGTTTTGAAAGTTTTTCTAAGAGGACTTTATCTATTCACTAGATACCCGGTGGTTCACTTTCCTCTTAGCATACTTTCTCACCGTACAAACCTTCTCTATACTTCCACGAATATATTAAGACGAAGAAGAAGAAATAAGCCAAATCGGCTCTGCCGTTCTCGAGTTTTAGCGGAACTAACAAAATTAAAATTCAATTTTAATTTTGTTAGTCTCGCCTTTGATTGTCTAACAAGTAATCGTCAAAATATCAACCAGATCTCGAGTAAAATAATTATTATTCGTAACTCAAAAACAATTTTAACAATATGAATATGAAAAACTTAATGCTGCAGCTTTTTAAGCACATAACTTCAGCTAAAACGCTCAAAGCATAATGAGTTCCATATAAAAGGATGAAAATTACCAGCGTCAATTAAACATTTTAAATCTCTAAGTGAATTTCACCTGCTGGAAAGCGAAAATTTGAAATTTCGTCCAAACCAATTGGACTGCACAGTGCCGTAGCTAAGTAACCGAGGACCCTAGGGTAAAAAAGTATGCCCCAACTAAAATAGATGCAACTTGCAAAACGATATGGGCCTTTAATTTGATTGAAAGGTAAATTTTGAAATCAAACGTCCCGTGACAATTATTCTCAAGGTTTCTTACTATCTGAAAGCTACTTTAAAAATAATTAAAAGCTTGAGGGCCTCCCTGAGCCTGGGAGCCTAGGACACCACCCCGACTTGTCCCTTAGTAGCTACGCCACTGACTACACCACAATTATGAGAATACGTTTTTAAAGTTGCATCATTTTAGTGTAACTTGTAATTAATTTACTGTAAAAGGATTTGGAGTTAGTTTCTCTGTAAATGCGTTATGTTATGCGTAATTTATCAAATTATGTTATATTATATCCCCATGGTCGAGGTCGTGGGTTCGGTTCCCCCATTGGAAAAATGTTGTTTCCAAGGTTACCTGGTAGCCTGACAAGAGATCCATGTGCCGGATGCTAGATGTAAACAGTGAATCATGTGCCTGGTCTCTCGCCAGTCCTGTCCGCATTCAGTCCCACTGGATTATGAGATTAAAATGAGAAATGTGCTCTTGTGTTCTGTACATAATCTTCAGCACTGTTGAATCACTCATGGATAGCTGGACTGGTTTCAAAGTAAATTACATTTTACACAGATTATAATTGTTGTGTAAGTGTCTAGCTAAAAAAAATAAGCCCAGATTTAGTTTTAGCTTGAAACCAGATTGAAGCTACAATAGATGACCAAGTCAGAAATTAACATTTTTCATTAAAGGTAAAAAACGCGGCTCCAAACCGCGTCGCAATTACACAATTTCATTTCATTTATCTTGACCGTGTGCCGTTTTTAAACCTTTTTCTTTTATTTTGCATAATTTTATTCTTCACCGTTTATGAATTTATTAGACAAGGTTGCTTTATATTATTCTGGAAACGTTTCGAGATCAGAATCATCAAAGCTCGCTAATAGCGAGTATTAATGATGAGAAAAAGCAAAAATATTTTCTAAGATTGATTTACTTTCTTGGGCTACTTCTTGGGTGTATTTTGCTAAAATAAAAAGGAACCCGTGCATATTGTATTTTGTTGTATGCTTAGTTTAATTTAAATCAATTTACTTTAGAGAATGTTCAATACAAACAAACATAGCGCACATTTAATCATTAGCTTCATTCAAAATATGTTTTTTTAGGAAGTATACGCAATTTAAAAAAAAATATAAAAATAATAAGTTACTTTTAGTCGATAACATACAATATAATACTTCTATAATACTTCTGTATTATAGAGGTATTTATTATACAGTGAAACATACAAAACAGTGAAAGCAGTGGTCTTTATAAAATATTTTTATACATAAAGATATAGGCTATGAGTAAACAAATTTTGATGAAAACCTATTAACCTGAGGCCTTAACCTGGGACCATCGGACTAAAGAACGAGATTGATGGCGTACAACAAAACCGCCATTTTGTGACTTAATGCCTTTCTTTCCTTTGTGTTCTAGTTGATTACGGTAGTCTTTGTCGCGCAAAGTGTAAAAATGCTGTAATGATGATTGATATTAAACACTATTAATCGTTGAAAGCTTTTAAAGCGAAGGTCAGTAACTCAAAAACTCGTCAAAAGTATTGTTCGTTATTTTTTCACCGTAATGGCATATTATTACATATTACAACTGATTATTAAATCTTTAATAATGCTTACTTTTATGTACAGTTTAAAGAAGCAGTAATTTTGATGTTATATTACTCAAAAGAAATTTTAAAATAAAAAAATATTAAAAAATTGAAAGACGATCATCTTTTTGAAGTTTTGATACCAAAATATATTACTTAACTACACCAAAACATCGTTTTAAGCGTAGCGTAAGCCTTTTTAGTCAAGACTTTTAAAATAATTAATTTTATGTTTTGAATTAACAAGTTTTGTGAACGGTCAGTAGTCTGACCACAGTTGAGAAGTTGTGTCCTGTGCTTACCGCTACAAGTTTGCAGTATGTGAGGTCATAAATTTATCCATACTTCCATACTTATATATTATACTAGACGTTCCTCGCGGATTCGCCCGCGTAAATTAGAAATTTCACAGACAAATCAGTCTACAAAAAATAGCCTATGATCTTTCACGTGGTGTACTTCTTATCTGACCCAAATAACAGAAAAATTGCTCTAGTAGTTCGTGAGATAAGCGCTTTCAAATAATTTCCCCCGTTTTTTCCACATTTTCTTCTATTTATTCGCTCCTATTAGTCTTAGCGTGATAAAATATAGCCTTCCTCGATAAGTGGGCTATCTAACACTGAAAGAATTTTTCAAATCGGACCAGTAGTTCCTGAGATTAGCGCGTTCAAACAAACAAACTAACAAACTCTTCCGCTTTATAATATTAGTATAGATTTATACTTTTATACTAATATTTTAAATGTGAAAGTATATCTGTCTGTCTGTCTGTCTGTTACCTCTTCACTCCCAAACTGCTGAACCGATTTTGCTGAAATTTTGTATGGAGATAGTTTGAGTCCCGGGAAAGGACATAGCATACTTTTTATCCAGGAAAATAGCAACTGCTCCCTCTGGATCGTATCCAATGAAGGGCCGCTCGAATTGTTGACATAGTGTTTCAAACAGCTTGGACCCCTTGGAATAACGCCGAGATGTAGCTTCACTCTGCATCCTCCATCGGTTGTATCACGGGGAGTGCTCTGAGGAATTGTTCGGAATCATACCACCTGCAACTTTTCGCCATCGTCCCACGCGAAAAATATACCATCCTCATCATCTTGATGAGTGGCAGTTTTCCACAATGCGTTTTTCGCGTAACTTTCTGCCGCGCACTGTAAAACTCTGGAACGAACTATCACCAGCAGTATTACCGGACCTATACGACCTGCAAACCTTCAAGAAGAGAGCGTATTCCCGCTTAAAAGGCCGGCAACGCACCTGCAGCTCTTCTGATGTTGCGAGTGTCCATGGGCGACGGTAGTTGCTTACCATCAGGTGACCCGTTTGCTCGTTTGCCCCTTTATTTAATAAAAAAAAAAGGCAAAATGTACGGTTCCCGCGCGATAAACCAATTTTGCGCAATGGAGTTGCGGACATCATCTAGTGCTTTATATATTATTTAACTAGATGACGCCCGCAACTCAGTTTCGTTCGCGTGGAGAACCGTACATTTTTGCGGGATAAAAAGGATTCTATGTCCTTTTCCAGGACTTAAAGTATCCTCATAGCAAATTTTAACAAAATCGGTTCAGCGATTTGGGCGTGAAGAGCTAACAGACAGACAGACACACTTCAGCATTTCTAATATTATCAGTAAGTTTGGAAGTATGGATATGGATAATATGTTAATACAAGTTTTTGACTGCTGTTTAGCCCCCTTAATAGTATACTTTTTATATTAGTGCCTTTCGTAAAATCCGATTTTATAATATGGACTATGCCTAATATTAGAAAGGAGAGAAAGATAGACACATTTTAGCATTGTATCTCCTTCTATCTGTTACCTCCTACCTAAAATACTATGAA
This sequence comes from Cyaniris semiargus, assembly GCA_905187585.1. Classification (NCBI taxonomy): domain Eukaryota; kingdom Metazoa; phylum Arthropoda; class Insecta; order Lepidoptera; family Lycaenidae; genus Cyaniris; species Cyaniris semiargus. The sequence goes on along the minus strand of LR994554.1, from coordinate 3,521,191 downwards.
CCTCACTACTACTACCTAAAATATTATGAACCTCATAAGCAAACATCGTTTTAATCCCGGAAAACAGTACGGTTCACGTCAAACGAATATGCGACAAAATCTAGTACTTTCTAAAAGTCTTAAATTCAAAAAAAATACATAAACCTCTATCCACCAATCATATTGCTGACAATGTATAATAATTATTAATGGTTAAAGTTACTGCTGCGAAGTTCTCAAAGATCGACTTTAGCAGCCGTGTTATTTCAGACTTCGAGGAATCAGAGTTCTCGTTAGACTATAAATAGGAATAGGAATAAGAGTAAGACACGTTTATTTTTAACATCACACAATACAATATTGACAAATGAGCGAAAAAACAAAAAGATAATACAAATCCATACTAATATTATAAAAGCAAAAGTGTGTCTGTCTGTCTGTCCGTTACCTTTCAGGCCCAAACTGCTGATCCGATTTTGCTGAAATTTGAGATACTTTGTGTCCCGGGAAAGGACGTAGGATACTTTTTATCCCGAAAAAATGTACGGTTCCTGCGCGATAAACGAGTTTTGGCGCAACGGAGTTGCGGGCGTCATCTAGTAATATTATAAATGCGAAAGTGTGTCTGTCTGTCTGTCTGTCTGTTACCTCTTCACGTCCAAGCCGCTGAACCGATTTTGGTGAAGTTTGGAATGGAGACATTTTGAATCCCGGGAAAGGACATAGGATACTTTTTATCCCAGAAACGATCATTGGCACAACGGAGTTGCGGGCGTCATCCAGTAACATTATATTCTGTGATGCCAAAAATGGACCCCAGCTCAGCATTAGCAGCGAGTCTGCTTGACTGACATTTACACATTCAGCGAGACTTCTGGATGTAGTCCACGCCGTCCTCGACCTCCATGGACCAGTGCAGGCGGGATAATATGTACAGGGGCGTCGCGGGGACCTCGCTCCGGGACATATAGTGCGGTGCCGCGACGCGACGGGTGACGTTTGCGGCATCAGATGACCTACATAATGAATTATTACTTTTCAATTGTGATAATTCACTAAGTAGATCACTAATCGTAGATTCTGACACCTGCAATCTACCCCGAACTCCGGCCAGCTCCTCCTTCAGGAACTTGATGTCCTTCAGTAGGCTGACGACGTTGACGTGGTCCAGCGTGACAGGCGGCAGCTTGTGCAGCTCTTTGGCTAAAACGCCGGCATCTCATCCGGATCCGTCTGCTTCAGCAGGGATGACTCATGACTGCCGTGGCGCTGTAGTGCATCAGGGATGTTTGCCGAAGCCTGTACTGATGGCTTTCACGCTATCATGCGCAAAAAAGCCGTTTCTCTGCTGCAACGTATTCGCAACTCTCGGAACAGCATCCTAAAAATGATTGCTTGTAGACCAGATTGCCCTATTCAGAGGCACTGGGTGGAGGTAGCACTGGGCCTAAAATAAACATTATATTGTACCTACTCTTAAATACTAACAATACTAACATAGGCTAAGTCATGGATTGTTACTAACACATTTACTTACTAATATTTTTATGGGTTGAAGCCTGAAATAAACATATTTTATTATTTATTATTATATTATGTCCTGCGCGCTTCTTTCGGTTACATCCCTCCGTCGCGATGGCATATTCGCGCTCTGACCGAGCGTCTCGTAGAGTAACTGCTTTCCTTGGCAAATCTCCTCGCTGGTGAACGAGGACTTGCAGATCTGCAGTATGCTGACCTCGTCCATTGTGTCGATGGCGTGCTGGATGAACGTCAGCAACTCATTCGCCACGAGCGCCATGGTGACGTACAGCGGCTATCAGCCGCGAGATTCACGAAAATATTAACTTACAATAATTAATATTTGCTGCGTCCATACCAAACTTTGCTGCTACTTAATCAGCATCTTAAGATTATTCTTTAATTCATCAAGCCCCATACGCTCACCGGTGACCAGTTTTCCCACGATCGACGGGTTAATTAAGTATTATTATTAGTTTCAACAATATCAAGGTTTACGAGCCCTAGTCCTTCTATATAAAGTTTAAGCGTAATTAATTCATTTTGTTTTATTATAATTTAATCATTTGAATTAGTTGCGAAACTATGTGGGCGAGGTCTCACACGCACGTAGGTTTTTAAGCTTTATCCGTGTGTAGGCGGCAATCATACAGGGGCACTTTGGCACGTAGATGTTATTGTAATAAAGGCGTAGATAACTGTCAACACAGGCGTCCGTAGAAAACAGCTGTCACTTTAGGTAGGTTCCGAAATAAAGCCCAGTGTACTGGCCGATGCTCAAGTTGTAATAGTGTGCCATTGATGAAACAAGTGTGACGTATTAGTAGTTTAAGTCATATTTCCAATAATGACATCCTAATAAAGTCATAAACGTTAAAATACTGGCATCCTAGGAATTCTTCGTCCTTACATATTTCAGAAGTAATCAAAAGTATGGCGTCAATTCTTGACGTCTTGAAGACTGTCCAGTACGCTGGTTTTATTTCGGAACCAAGGTTTTACTTCAGCTTCATGCAAAATTATACTTGGATGACACTGGCAGGGGGGTCGAGAGTGTGAAACATCAGCATTTCAAGTAAGGCTGTGTTTACACCAAACTGAATGTCTGCCGCCGCAAGGCGTTATGCAGTTTATTATTATTATTATTATTATTATATTCATACTGTCTATTCATAATTAAGTTCACACCTAACCGACAATAATACGTTACTACGTTTTTCTATATTACTGTCAGAGAAATCACGTTAAGTAATTAGGTAGATGCCGCCATCTAGTAAGTCCGCACTTGACTTGTGTTTTGGTGTAAACGCAGCCTAAAGTGTTAATATTATGAAGCTGAAGAGTTTTTTTTTTTATTAGATTGCTTGAACGCGCTTATCTCAGGAGCTACAGGTCCGATTTGAAAAATTATTTCAGTGTTAGATAGCCCATTTATCGGCTATAAGGCTATATAGTCTTCCTCGATTTTATATATCCTCGATATAATAACATAAAGCCTATATCTTATTAAACGAAACAGAGAAAAATGTGGAAGAAACGGGGAAAATTATTTGAAAGTGCAAAGTGGAGCAATTTTGATGTCATTTGGCACAGATGTAGAGTAGAACCACTTGATCGGTTCGATTTCCGTAAATTCCTAAATTACGCGGGCAAAGCCACGCGGGACATCTAGTTTCATAATATGGCGACGCGCATCGTTCCGATTTTAGCCTCACGCCAAAATAGCCTTGTAAAGGTAACCGAAATACTAAAAGCAAACAATTGAAGGAGGATCAGGATTAGTAGGTACTAGGTTACACTCGTTTCCATCTCCATTTAATTACTAGCCCTCTTACTAATAAAAAGTTACATAAGATTTTTTCTACTATAGGTCTACCAGAATCTGATGGCAAAAAGTGAGAAAATAAATTAACTCTAGCAATACCGGGGTAATTGGAATAAAACATTTTGATCCTTTATTTTTCTTATAGCGGATGATTCTGTGTGTTAAACATGCAAATATAAAAATTTATCCAATGATAAAGGATATTTTTTGAAAATCTGCTGTCAATAATTGCCATCAGATTCTGGTAGACCTATAATAATCATTTTTTGACATAAGGCCTGTATAACGATGCTGTCATTTCCATACTAATTTATCTGTATAGACTCTGTGTAACGTGTGTGTAACTTAAAAACTCCTGTTTAACTATTCACACGTTGAACGCATGTTTAAGAAGTTTTTATTAGTAAGGCATATACCATGTTGCCCGCTATTTTGTTACGTCAAATTAGGTTCCTGCGAGAGCAATAATTTCCACGACGAAAACTATTTACGTTCTTTTTTGAGCCTTTAAAATATCTCTTTACCAAACATCAAAATCGGTTTAGCGGTTGAAGCGTGAAAATGAAATTTAATGCTTGTTCACATATTTTGCTCCTAAAAACCAATCACAGACCACTATCATTAAAATAAATAAGGAATAAACGATAAGTCAACGCCATCTGTCGAACAAAAACTCAAATATCAAAGAATTCACCCCACTCTACACAGTACGGTCTAGTGTACGAAATGTAAACTGAGGTATCAACAGAATTCGAGAGATGGCGCTAAAACCAAACATTAAAGAAACAGGTACCGTAAAAAAATAATTTAAGTTTTCCATATTTTTTTACGAAAATTAATTTTTTGACATTAAGTAAGTAAGGACGAGTCATAAAATTATTTGTCATAGTGAATAGCTGGTAACTATCCAACTTACAAGGTTTTCTGTATTTGTCTGATACATTAGAAAAGTTAAATGAAGGGCAAATTATTATTATCATAAATGTATGGTGTGTAAATATTTTTGTTACTTAGCTTTTTATTTTATTTTAAGGTTAAACAAAAACAGAATTGAAATATTATAGAAGGTCATTTTTATCAGATAATAAATGATACATTTATTATACTTGGTAGCTGGATTAATTGTTACAATTAAAAATGTATCAGTTTCGACATCAATGATATCTATTATCTAGTAATTAAGAGATTACAATGAAAATTGACTAAACCCGTGATAAAATGAATCAATAATAAGTACCTAGTGATTGTGAAGAACAAATTGACGGTGAGTAGTACATTGTTACATTTAAATATTTTGTATAAATATAATAAAATAATATTCTAGATTATTTGAATCGACATAAATTTCTAAAACACAAGTTTAACTTTACCTTTGTCCCATTGTATACAGGGTGTCACAAAACTAAGTGATAACTCTTCAGGGTGTGTATGAGTCCCGTGTATAGAGTTCACTGTAAAAGTAGCAGCGCTAAAAGAGCAATTTTTTTTTTCACTTTTGTATGGGGAAACTCGTGACACCGGGGCGCTTGCCCATACAAATCACAAAAAAAAATTTGGTCTTTCAGCGCTGATACTTTCACAGTGAACTCTATACACGGGACTCATACACACCCTAAAGTATTATCACTTAGTTTTGTGACACCCTGTATATTTTACATAATAATGTGCCTTTATTAAATAAGTAAAAATACGTACGAGTAGCTTTTAATAATTTCCTTATAATCTTACTAGATGTCCGGCGCCGCTTCGCCCGCGTAAATTAGGAATTTTAAGGAAACCTTACATTTTCCTGCAAAAAATAGTCCCTTCACGTGGTCTACTCTATAGGTCTACCAGAATCTGATGGCAATTTTTGACAGCAGATTTTCATAAAATATCCTTGATCATTGGATACATTTTTATATTTGCATGTTTAACATACAGAATCAGCCGCTATAAGAAAAAAAAAAGGATCAAAATGTTTTATTCCAATTACCCCAGTATTGCTAGAGTCAATTTATTTTCTCACTTTTTGCCATCAGATTCTGGTAGACCTATATATCTGTGTCAAATAACATACAAATTGCTCCAGTAGTTCGTGAGATAAACCCATTCTAATAATTTTCCCCACATTTCCACATTTTTCTCTGTTTTTTCGGTCCTATTAATCTTAGCGTGATATTATATAGCCTTAGCCTTCCTTGATAAATAAGTTATCTAACACGAAAGAATTTTTTAAATTGGACCTGTAGTTCCTGAGATTAGCGCGTTCAAGCAAACAAACTCTTCAGGTTTATAATATTATTAGTGTACATTTTTTAAAATCGCTTGACAAACTTGAGTCTCGATCTAAAGGACTACGAAAAGTACCAATAATAGGCTCATAATCATAGGACGATGCATGGTATAATATGGTAGTGATGATGATGATGACGATGGATGTAATTTACATAGTAGCATATGCTATCCGTTCTTAAAACAACGCCGAAACTCCCAAACTTGTATCTATAAAGAATCAGGAGTTCTCTCAGCACCTTCTGAACCATGGTATACCTCGGTGCAAAATCTTACTTGTTGGTAGCATATGCTTAGAATACTTCTCATATAAATTTTGAGGAGGTCCCTCGATTACTTATGGATCCCTTCATCAGGTCACCACTTTTGTGAATATAGTATCAAACTGGGATGATACTCTATACAAGAAAAGAAAAATTTTAAAAATCGGTTCACAAACGACGAAGTAATCGTTGAACATAAAAAAACGAACATAACATCGCCCCCATTTTGAAAGTCGTTTTTTTTTTAGTTTTGTAGCCTAAGTGTTATTCTGATGTATAAGCTATATTATTGTAAAGTTTCATTAAAATCCATTCAATATTTTTTGCGTGAAAGAGTAACAAACATCGATACATACATCCATACAATATCCATACATCCATACATACAAACTTTCGCCTTTATAATATTAGTAGGATTTTTTGCGGGCTATAGTTTTTTAAACTTACCATATTTTGTTCATATTAATTTAACAGAAATCTAAAAATACTGTGCGTTTTATTTTCCAGTGGCAATGCGTGTTGCAATAATTTTGGCGGCCATCTTGGGCTGCAGCTTAGCTGTCCCTGTAAAGGAACTGACTCTTAGACAGAGATTGGAGTCTCCTGGTAAGAACTTTGTTATCTGAGTTCAAATGAAAAACCGGCCAAGTGCGTGTCGGGCCACGCGCAATATAGGGTTCCGTAGTACCGCTAGTTTTTGATAATTTTTGTATGGTCAATGAATGTACATTTATAACGTGTTTTACACTACTAACAACATCATTTCAGTTACGTTCAATTCAATTCAATTCAATTCAATTCGTTTATTTGCTATAAAAGTGGTGAATACAGTAGGTGGTAATGATCATTTCTTAAGAACTAACACTTTTAGCTATGTTTAAAATAGCATGCAAATATATATATAAATTATAATCATACAAAACATATTTTACGCTAACAATATTCAAATCAATTTTATACATAAGTCATTAATAATAGTAATAATTAAACATGTCCTAAGAATATATAATTATAATCATACAAAAATATATTTTACGCTAACAATATTCAAATCAATTCTATATATGTCATTAATAATAATAATAATTAAACATGTCATGAAGATAATGAGAAATATATATTTTTATGTCAAGAAATTAAATAAAGTAGAAAATGTCAATTAATTTAAAACTATTAACATAAAATAAAATAATTTAAAGTCAAACAAAGTCAATTACTGTTCAGGAATTCCTTTACATCATAATAAGATTTATTTATTAGTATTTTTTTTAGTTCTCTAATAGAGTGTATTTTAGACAAGTGTTTTATGTGATTTGGTATTTTATTGTAAATCTTTACACACATTGTATATGCATTATTTAAAAAAGGGTTGTTTTTGGTTTCTTATTTATAATTAATATATTTGAATTTCTAAAATATTTGGTTGGGTTCGTGTCAATCAATTGTGTAAAAATGTCCTTGTTGTGTATAACGAATTTAAATATTTCTAAAATGTACATGCTAGGCAGAGTTAGGACGTTAAATTTTTTAAAGAAAGGCTTACATGACTCATACGGTGGAATCTTAGCTATAGCACGAATACATTTCTTTTGCACAATGAATGCTTTGTCTATATGCTTTGAGTTTCCCCAGACAACTAGACCATATCGTAGGACTGAGGATACGTAGCCGTGATAGGCTGTAATTGAGGTTTGGATACTAACTGTCCACGCTAACCTGCGCAAGACAAAAACAAATATGTTCAGTTTTGAACAAACTTTATCTATGTGTGCATGCCAGTTACAGTGTTTGTCAATTTGTACGCCTAAAAACAAGTTTTCCTCAACTTCCTCTATTTTTTCATTATTATGTATTAATTTTAAGTCAATGGGCTTTTTATTATAAGTTGTAAATTGTATATATCTAGTTTTATTAACATTAATTTTAAGGTTATTAGATGTCAGCCATTCAATTAAGTATCTAAGTGTCAAGTTTATGTCATTTTCGATTTTATTCACGTCCAATTTATTATATATAAATATTATAGATATGTCATCTGCAAATAATGTGAATTTATAATTATTCATGATTATTGGATTATTAATTTCAATGGGAATGTCATTTATGTAAAACAAGAATAGCTGAGGACCTAATACAGAGCCTTGTGGAACTCCATATTCATTAAGTAAGACTGCAGATTTAGTATTGACTAATTTATTACAATAATTTCGTTCAAAGGAATTTGAACGAAAAGTTATTTTTTTTTAGTTGGTCGACTATTACTCAATAACTTATGAAGTCTTCTTAGCCGTGATAATTTTCCTTTTAAATTCAGCATATTTCCTACTCCCATGAATTCGAAATCGAAAAATGATCTAAGAATACTCGTAATATTTTAAAAAAACCTATCCAACGACACCCCAACCTTGGGGTGGACGCGAAAAAAAAATCATCCCCGCTTGATGTGTAGGGGAGGTACCATAAAAAATATTTTTTTAAGATTTTATATACCATTTTATCGGCATAATTAATATCTGCATTCATGCCGAATTACAGCTTTGTAGGTCCTACAGTCTCTGAGTAAAACCGCGTACAGACAGACAGACAGATGGACGGACAGACCGAAACTATAAGGGTCCCTTGTTGACTACAGAACCCCAAAAAGGAAGGTGTTATCGATAGACTACGTTCACAAATGAATTAGCGCCTTATGTACGCCATAAACGCTACGGTTTACCGGAGAGGTCTACCTGGTACAGGTATGCCTGCTCAGGTAGTCCGGAACGTGTGTGGGAATAGACCTGTGCAGTTTTTTAGGCCTGCGCAGTCGACCGGAGCAAAATCGAAAATCAATTCTTTCGACTGATACCTGCTCAGGCATACCTGCACAGGCGGCCTCTCCGGTAAACCGTAGCGTGTACGGCGTATATTAGAGCCGCCACTAGCTAACGCGGACGCACGCCGCTTGAGCGAATGGCCTTAGGGTCAGTTCAGATGTATTTTTAATGACCCGTTGAAAACTCCTAGAACTCAAAGTATCTCCATACCAAATTTCAGCAAAGTCGGTTCAGTAGTGTGGGCGTGAAGAAGTAACAGACAGACAGATAGACACACTTTCGCATTTATAATATTATTATGGATTTACAAACTTGCTACCAGCGGTGTCAGGCTGCTTATATATCGAACTTAGTTTACTAAACAACAAAGTCTAGGCTACGTATTTTTATGTAAGTGATAATTAAAGGTGAAACCGCACTAGAACGACGCGAATCTTAATGTTCCATAGTACTGACGTTGCAGGTCGCGTCGCTCTGCTGCAGCATAGAGTCGCCAATGCGTTCTCACTTTATATTTCCCTATAAAATAAAAACTAAAAAAAGACAACTTTTTCAAAAATAATTAACAAATATTGCATCGTCATTGGCTCTTAATACGTATGCAAAGTTTCAAATTAATTAGACTACTACTTAGATAGGTAAAAAGCGTGCTCAAAGATTCCGTTACATACAGCCCAAGCTTATAAAAGCGTGTTAAAAAATGTTCAATAACCCATCCACATTCCAGATGTGAGCACCCGTAATACGGCAGTGACAGATCTCATCAACGAGGTGCTGGAACTGCTCCGGGAGATCCTGATCCACGGTGCTGGCGACATCCCCCCGCTCGACCCCCTGCACGTGGAGCGGATCAACCTGGACGGCAGCATCATTGGCTTCCCTGAGTAAGTAGATCCATTGCCATAGATCAACGAGCTGCTCGACCTGGTTCCAGAGATCCTGATCCTCGGTACTGGCGACATCCCCCCGCTCGACCCCTTGCACGTGGAGCGGATCAACCTGGACGGCAGCATCATTGGCTTTCCTGAGTAAGTAGATCCATTGCCAAAGATCAACGAGCTGCTTGACCTGGTCCGAGAGATCCTGATCCACAGTACTGGCGATATCCCCCCGCTCGACCCCCTGCACGTGGAGTGGATCAACCTGGACGGCAGCATCATTGGCTTCCCTGAGTAAGTAGATCCATTGCCATAGATCAACGAGCTGCTCGACCTGGTCCGAGAGATCCTGATCCACGGTACTGGTGACATCCCCCCGCTCGACCCCCTGCACGTGGAGCAGATATCCATGTTAATTATAAATGTGAAAGTGTGTTTAACTGTCTATCTGTTTGTCTGTTACCTCTTCACGCTTAAGGGTCAATTCAGACCGCAACGTAACGAGGCGCGGCATAAATTTGTATGGATTTGACAGATTTCAATTGCGCGAGACGGCTTTCAAATCTGTCAAATCCATACATATTTAGAAATGCATCTACGCGTCGCGTTGCGGTCTGAATTAACCCTAACGCGATTCTGATGAAATTTGATATGAAGATACTTTGAGTCTTGAGAAAGGACATATGATAATATTTATCCCGGAAAAATGTTGGCGCAACGGAGTTGCGGGCGTCATCTTGTGTTTTTATATAATAGACGAGGGTTTCACCATCATTAATAAGTAAGATTTTTCTTCTTTCTCCTTACAGAGCCTACATCCTCCTCGAAGGTCTATCAGTGAAAGGTCTGAGCTCGTTCGTGGTGGATGACCTGGTGACGAGCTCCTTCCTGCTGCGGTACACCGTCAACTTCAACATAAGGGTTCCGTCTGTCGACGTGGAGACACGTGAGTATACTGTGTTAACAATATAATAAGTTTACTAAGTTTCGAAACTATATTTTTAAACTATTATCATTAAGGGTTTTATATATCTAGCAATATAGATTGAATTAAAATAAATTCAGCCCGCGGTTGAGCATAGCTGCGCGTCTAATTCTGAATAGCTCTAAGCTAACTGACACTTAGCCAAACCGAATTAAGAAGTTATAGAACTTCTTAATTCGGTTACTCTAACCTGACGGTAAGGTATTTGGGTACGGAACCCTAAAAACATTGGGTGTAGCAATTACAAAGCACATATTATATGATTCTTTGACTACTGCTACCTATCTCTTTACCAATTTCATAGGAAATTGATAAAGAGATAGGTAGCAGGTCTAGGTCAAAGAGTCATATGTTATATATATATATATCTTTGTAATTGCTACACCCAATGGTTTAGGGTTCCGTACGCAAAGGGTATAAACGGGACCCTATTACAGAGACTTCGACATCAGCTGTCCGTCTGTCTGTTTGTCTCGAGGCTGTATCTCAAGAACCGCTAAAGCTAGACTTCTGAATTTTGCACAGATTGTGTATTTCTGTTGCCGATTTTTATACGTATGTTATAATTACGTTAATCGGAACATTTTATTTTTCTTATTACAGATCACTATGACATGTTTTTGAAAATCTTTGGCGGAGAAGTCTTTGGCAAGGGAGACATGAAGTTAGTATCATTAATTTAAACTTAAATTAAATCTAGACACCTATGTGCTTGCTATGGTTCAAATCACGAAGGGAGTCACATTTAAAAAAATGACAAAGAAATCTTGTGACTAGTCGTGGTCAAATCCATTTTTAATAAATTGTTGTTTTCATCATATAGATAACATAGCTGTAATGTAATTCATACTTAATATTATAAATGCGAATGAGTGTCTGTCTGTCTGTTACCTCTTCACGCTCAAACCACTGAACCGATTTTGCTGAAAGGCAGGGAGATACTTTGAGACCCGGGAAAGGACGTAGGATATTTTTTATCCCGGAAAAATGTACTATAGTTTGTATTAGTTTGTAGTACTAGTTTGTATTATAATTTTTGACTTGTCTATTTTAGGCTGAGTATCGTGAATACCAGAGTAAAGGGTTCCGTGGTAGTCGGCGTTCGTATCGCGTGGGGCGGCGCCTACATCACCATCCATGACTGCAACGTTGGCATCGGCTTGGAAAGCTTCGAGGTAATAATCTTTTAACATATCAGCCATTCAACACTAAGGCTGCCTTCACATTAAGTCGCGAGTACTGCGGCAGCCGCGCGACTTACGGCCGTTCCCAATATGACTGACCCTAAGATATAGGAATACTAGACTGCTTCTGAGTTCTGAATTAGACTTTATACTAAACGACAGTGACATTTTTTTTTAATAACCTAGAAGATTAAGGGCCTGTTTCACCACTTCCTGATAAGTGCAGGATAGGCTATCCACAACTTGTCTGACAGATACTCTATACACTATCTGTCAGATAAGTTGTGGATAACCTATTCGGCACTAATTAGGAAGTGGTGAAACAGGCCCTAAATGTTTCAGAAATTATTTTGTTAATTATTATCTTATTAGGTATAGGTCTACCAGAATCTGATGGCAATTTTTGACAGCAGATTTTTTAAAAATATCCTTGATCATTGGATAAATTTTTATATTTGCATGTTTAACACACAGAATCAGCCGCTATAAGAAGAAAAACGGATCAAAATGTTTTATTCCAATTACCCCCGTATTGCTAGAGTCATTTTATTTTCTCACTTTTTGCCATCAGATTCTGGTAGACCTTTAATTCTTACTCAATATTTACTTTTCGTTTTTTTCCAGCCTGTCATCACCGGTATGTTCGGTAACCAGATGAGCAGTGACTTCGTGTCTGAGTTCTTGAAGAACTTGATCCCAGAAATTCTAGACTACTTCGAGGTAAGTTTTCATATATTTTTTAATTTTATGGTACGTTTACATTCAGCCACTGCCGCTTCTCCTCGCGCTGCCGGCAATATTGCCGTGAATACTTCAGCGACATTAACATCTTCTTAAAATCATAAAATTTTCTTATAAATTTAAAAATAAAAAAAAAAAATAAAAAAAAATCCATCGAGAAAATTTTAAGAAATCGTGTTTTTGCTAGTACATACCCTCGCAAATATAATGTGGTATCTATATTTAAAAAATGAAATTCGTAGCTTATTATCAAGTATAAGGCAGCTGTGATAGTTCACACTAGTACGGCTGCCAATGTTTCCCTTATCAGTGTACTTTGTATAAATGTATTTGTTCCTCGCATTGTAAAAATTTGTAACGAACAATAAATTTATCTTTATCTGTATCTATACTGTACTCGGCGAAACAGGTAGCCTGTCAAAAACTTGTCATTTTCTATACAAAGCCATGATTGACAACATCTGACACTTCACTGTCAAGCGCGGTTTATATAGAAAATGACAAGTTTTTGACAGGGAGTCAATGACCGCTACCGCCATGTTTCGCCGAGTACAGTATAGTATAAAACTTTCTACTCCCTCTCAACCTGCCTTCTTATACTATTTCTATATTATATTATCTATCTTCTAGGACGACATCAGCAACGCAATCAACACGGCGGTGGTGACGATCGGCAACGCCATCCTCGACGACCTCAACCTCATCGACATCATCGGCGATCTACTACCATGAATTTAATGAATAAAATAATATTAAAGACTTGAATACTGTATTTAGCTTCTTCTTGCATAAAAAAATAAACAGATTTATTATTATAGGTCTACCAGAATCTGATGGCAAAAAGTGAGAAAATAAAATGACTCTAGCAATACCGGGGTAATTGGAATAAAACATTTTGATCCGTTTTTTTCTTATAGCGGCTGATTCTGTGTGTTAAACATCGAATATAAAAATTTATCCAATGATCAAGGATATTTTTTAAAAATCTGCTGTCAAAAATTGCCATCAGATTCTGGTAGACCTATAATTATTATCAACGACTAGACGTTCCGCGCGGCTTCGCCCGCGTAAATTAGATATTTCACAGACAAATCAGTCTACAAAAATAGCCTATGATCCTTCACGTGATCTACTTCTTATCTGACCCAAATAACAGAAAAATTGCTCTAGTAGTTCGTGAGATAAGCCCTTTCAAATAATTTCCCCCGTTTTTTTCCACATTTTATTATATAATTCTTCGCTCTTATTAGTCTTAGCGTGATAAAATATAGCCTAGCTTTCTCGATAAATGGGCTATCTAACACTGAAATATATTTTCAAATCGGACCAGTAGTTCCTGAGATTAGCGCGGTCAAATAAGCCCTTTCAAATAATTCCCCCCGTTCTTTCCACATTTTCCTCTATTTCTTCGCTCCTATTAGTCTTAGCGTGATAAAATATAGCCTATAGCCTTCCTCGATAAATGGACTATCTCACACTGAAAGAATTTTTCAAATCGGACCAGTAGTTCCTGAGATTAGCGCGTTCAAACAAACAAACAAACTAACAAACTCTTCCGCTTTATAATATTAGTATAGATGTCAATACTTGGATATGGCATACGCCATCAAAACTGTAGCAATGTTTTTGCATGCAAAATGTGTATCGAGAAAATGTCGTCCTTTTTTTGTCTTACAGTAATAGCATATACTACTTTCTCTTTCACTCATTTTTCGCTTTTAATCATAATGCATATTTTACGTAATCAATGCGTCAAACCAATCATCAAACACGTCCGACTGTCACCGCGTCCTAAGGCACACTGCTCTCAGATTAGTGAGCTCACTCATTTCGAGGGTGACACATTTTCGCGCTGACGATTGTATGCAATGCCTCTTCTAGGTTATAATTCTATGATAATTATGTGGTTTTTGTGTGTGTTTTTATCTGTGACTTAAACAACAACTACTACAGCTGGGTGAAGCTACAATCTATTTACTTTTAAGCGAGAATTTTTAGCCAATCAAACATATAAATTACTAGATGAAGCCCGCAACTCCGTCGCCAAAATTCGTTTATCGCGCAGGAAACGTACATTTTTCCGGGATAAAAAGGATCCTATGTTCTTTCCTGGGACTCAATGTATTTTCATTCCAAATTTCAGAAAAATTGGTTCTGTGGTTGGGCGTGATGGTAACATACAGACAGACAGACGGACAGACAGACAGACTTTCGCATTTATAATATTAGTATGGATTTTTAGTTTACGGGTACGAAAATACTATATTCCCTAGCTGTTCGGTATTAAAAATTTTGGAAAAAGATAAGCCATTATAGAGGTACGATCAGTACAACACGGTCACATTAAAAGCCTACTGTCAAAACGCTAGCCCCGCCTACACACACCGCTATCCTCCAATCGTGATACAATGATTCCATGAATCGTGCTCCCGGGCAATGTACTTTACGCTGCAGCTAATAGTGAACAATATCGCGTAATAACGGTTCCCGCATTATACCTCGAAAGTAAAGGTCGTAAGTCCTAAAAATGTTTTTGATGATTACTTAAAAATTAAATACAATACTAATATTTCCTTTAGCTATTATTTTATAAAGTGTGTGATTGTAGTAGTGCAAGTTATTTAATGATAGTAACTCAATAAGTGAATCGTGTTTTTGGTTAGCCAAATATCAGATAAATATACAATGATTAAATAAATATGAATTTCATTTGAGTCAATCGTCTTCCGGGATCGTAATGCTTATTAGAAAACTTGACGCATCGAAATAAATATATAACATTCGAGCTCCATAATGACGTCATCAAACCGTGCGTCTAGTTAATTTGACCGTGTCGTATATTATCTAGTACGTAGCAGTACGTAGCTGTATTCTACAACCGTAGAGCTTTTGTAGGACTCTGTTTCAGCGCTACGCCATATCGTTATTTTGTTGATTTTTGTCACAAATCACACTAACGTTATGGTTTATTAGCTACATATTATACCTATTTTTAAATAGATAATTTTTTATAGTGAAAAACATATAACTTATTACAAAAATGTTAATTTTTGATGTTTTGTAGAGGTATAGTCGCTGCGTAAATATTTTTTATTAGTAAGGTTTTGGTTTATGAAATAAAATGATTATGTACAAACTTAACAGTATATTATCGCGTTATCAAGTAGCAGATCAGTTTGTTCGTGTTTACATCACTCGGTCGATCACCGCCCAGACGATCTTCTCGAGAAGCTCGTTGATGTCGTTCTAAAAAAAAGTAACAGGTAAAACCTACGAATAATAAAAACTAAGGAAACGTAACTCCCATAAGATATGTCCACACTGTGCCTTTTTTTGTTCGTCAAAGGCATGCGTCATAGCGCAGGCAACAGCGCACGTGAGGCATGCCCGCGACGCATGCGCTCTGACCGTATCCAAAACTTTCGCTTTGTTCTTTTTTTTCTCAAAAATGACAATGTTGGCGTTGCGTTCGTTGAAGCATTCAATTATTGAAAGCGTCAAACGAAAGTTGAATACAAAGAAGATGACGAAAATTGAAGACGAAAGCGCATAGTGTGGTCATAGCTTTCCTTCAACCGTTTTGAATTTGGTTCCTTTTCGCACACTAAAATATGGTAATAGCAACGAAACCCTAACACTCACGGAATAATAGTTATGCATGTATTCGGTACTCATTTTGTAGACTCGTGGAACAAATTTTTTGACACAGTAACTCTTCCTTAGTTTTTATTATTCGTAGGGTAAAACAAAGTTAGTGCGCAGTTACTTGGACAAATTAAAATTTATCCTACGAAGCTTGACTTGACTTGAATAAAATAACCATCGTTACTGAAACGGGTTTTAGAGGTCTTATTATTTAGTCGATTTTTACTATTTAGTCTCGAGCTACAGCTGCTGTAGAAAGGCAAACTCTTTACAACTATTCTTAATATAATCTTGTTACTGGCACTTGAAATTTTCAAAATACCTACTAGGAATACCAATAATACTTATAGGACTTTCTGTTGTATAAACTTAGGTGACATTAATAAAAATTGGATGTTTCACCTCAGTTTTGGCTCCGTTTTAACGCAGTCTTTATATTTATATTATACAATTAATAATGTAGTCATGATTTACTTATCAGTAATCAGAGCCTGTAGGCAAGACGTTTTCTTTATCGCTTCTTTATAGAATCGCCGATCAAAATGTATGAAATTGACATTACACGAGTCGAACGTCAACGTCATATTAACGAACGCTTATGTCAATTCCATACATTTTGATCGGCGATTCTATAAAAAAGCGATAAAGAAAAGGTCTTAGCTAAAGGGTCAGTTGCGCTTTCTCACCCGGTATTTGGCGAGGAAGGCGGGGATGGTGTCGTTGACGATGGTGTTGACCAGGCGGGACAGGTCCAGGCCCAGGATGCTGAGGTTCACGTCGCACTGAAACATTGCTTGGTTTAGTATTGTTGAACATTTGACGCTCTAATAACCGAACGTTATCGATTTGACGTAGTAATTACGAAAACACCACATAGATGGCGCTATTATTAGCAAAACATAGCAATATATATGCGACAATATTGTATGAATAATGTACGTGGAAAGCGAAAGACGGCTTGTGTAAAAATAATGTTCAATAGGTTAAAAATGGATAAAACTCTGTTCTCGCTTTTTATAAGGAGGATTGCTTAAAGGTGGATGATGGTTTGAAAGATGTTGTAGATTCCAATAGTTAAGATATAACAGACTATTGTTTTTTTTAACAAAAAACATTTTTTTTAGAATAATTGTTTAGGATAAGGCTGAAGCTTTTAAAAATGAAGATGGATAATAATAATTATTCTCAAATTGTTGCGTCTCCTTATTATTATCAAACAAAATATAATTATAATGATTACCTAAAAGCTGCACACATTTTCAATTTTATAACATCAGACATTATTAATTTCTTTAAAAACGTCATCATCCTTGATGATGATGTTAAAAATGATACAGCTTTTAATAACAAAGGTGATTAAGCTGATGGTAATGTTTTGATATTGTTACTAACAGCTGCTGTGTATAAACTTAATATAGGAATAATTATTAGATTAAGATATGACTTATCGGCTAATTGTAGATAAGTACTGACATCTTTTGTAACATATTCTTGTATACCTATAATAGCAAAAATATAAATTGAAATTGATGATTACCTCGAGGTGGCCAACGCTGAAGTTGAGGTCGAGGCTGCGAATGCTGATGCCGGAGATGATGCCGACGTTCACGCGGACCTCGCCAGTCAGGCGGATCTGCCGCACGGAGCCACTGGAATTGCAGTTAACGATATAGAAGATTTCAGAAGAAAAATTCTTGATATTTACTTGATTAGTTACAGTTGTAGTTGTACAATGAGATCTAATTGATATACTTTAGCTGATGCTATCTAGCTGACAAGCGGCAGTGATACATTTTTTTTATTATCATGTTCAAATTCTATCCATCTCTTTGTGTACTCACAAAACTTCTTTTGACTCTGGGCCAGAAGAAGATGTAAAGTAGAAGTAAAGAATATGATAAGGGCAATATTGATACAATATAATAAATAATAATATTATTAAATATTTCATTGAAACTTCTTATTCTATAGTAATAAGGGTAATTAAGTGATTATTTTTTATGCAAATCTGCTTATCGAAAGTGATTTTTATTCATGTTGGTATTTTATTAGATAAGATATGACATATCACGTTATCATATTAGATAATTAATTATTATGATAAAAATCACATCAATACTGATTGTTAAGTAAAATAAAGGCCCTTTATCTTCACTAAACGCTTGTGACTCGCTTATTAACTGTATTATTATTGTGTAAAAGATAATTGTTTCAAAAGCCAGCTGTATAATTTGGACCAACATTGGGTCAACGCTTTGAGTCAGCGCATTGGGCCTACATGTACAGTATTAAATGTCGCTCTAAGCTTATGACACAATGGCCAATGCGCTAGCTCAATGCGTTGGCACAATGCGTCTTTATATAAATAATTATTATCAAGCATTGTTCTCGCTTCGCTTCGACTCTGAGCGCCAACGACAGACCAATAATATTAATTTATCAGTTGCTCCTTTCTTATACTTTGTACGTTATTATACAAACGAACGTTATTATATTTGAACGCCTTCAGTGGTTTAGAGCGTGGCTCTTGACTCGGAGGTCGTGGGTTCGATTCCCGCGTTGGAAACATGTTATTTCCAAGTTTGGTTAGAACAAACTGGTAGGCTGATCACCTGATTGTCTGACAAGTATAAAAATGATCCATGCGTCGGATGGGCATGTAAAAAGTCGGTCCTGCGCCTGATCTCTCTGTATACTGCGCACACACTAGGGCACTATAAAATTACTCCTGAGGCCTGCGTAACTGGCCTGGATTATATGAAGCCGGCCACCGTCACCGAAACCGGCGCGGGAGTTATTATTACGTTAATATACATACGTTCCTCTGAAGTTGGCGTCAGCAGCGCTGGTGCCGAGAAGTGCTAGGTGGATAGCGGAATTACCTGGAAATTAATAACCATAATATTGTATTTGAGATCATCATCATCATTTGAGATACTCATCTAGATTCTACTAGTATGGTGAATAGCTCTGAACTTAA
Source organism: Cyaniris semiargus (assembly GCA_905187585.1). Lineage (NCBI taxonomy): Eukaryota > Metazoa > Arthropoda > Insecta > Lepidoptera > Lycaenidae > Cyaniris > Cyaniris semiargus. The sequence continues at coordinate 3,502,100 of LR994554.1, read as the reverse complement.
TATGAAATTACGTATTTTAAATTCTTATGCTTTTTTCTAAAGCTTTCGTTGCCGTCTTTAACTTTTTATTTTTGAAAGAGATATAGGTGAAAGGCTGATATAGATGACATTTACGATATCGATGATATTGACGACTAGACGATGCCCGCAACTCCGTTATACCCAAATTCGTTAATCGCGCGGGAACCGTGCATTTCTTCAGGATAAAAAGTATCCTATGTCCTTTCCCGAAACTCAAAGTATCTTCATACCAAACAACAAAATCGGTTCAGCGGTTTGGGCGAGAAGAGTTAACAGACATACAGACACACTTTCGCATTTATAACGCTAATAGATGACGCCCGCAACTCCGTAGCACCAAAAATCGTTTATCGAGCGGGAACCGTACATTTTTCCGGGTTTTTTTTTATGAAATAAGGGGGCAAACGAGCAAACGGGTCACCTGATGGAAAGCAACTTCCGTCGCTGCATCAGAAGAGCTGCAGGTGCGTTGCCGGCCTTTTAAGAGGGAATAGGGTAATTGGGGAGGGTAGGGATGGGAAGAGAAGGGATTAGGGGAGGGAAGGGAAGGGAATAGGGTAGGGGATTGGGCCTCCGGTAAACTCACTCACTCGGCGAAACACAGCGCAAGCGCTGTTTCACGCCGGTTTTCTGTGAGAACGTGGTATTTCTCCGGTCGAGCCGGCCCATTCGTACCGAAGCATGGCTCTCCCACGTATAAAGTATTCTATGTCCTTTCCCGGGACTCAAAGTATCTGCATACCAAACAGAGGTAACAGACAGACACACACTCTCTCATAAATAATATTAATGACGATATCTATACTTATATACTTATACTTATTACTTATCTATATTTAATATTATAAAGCGGAAGAGTTTGTTAGTTTGTTTGTTTGTTTGTTTGAACGCGCTAATCTCAGGAACTACTGGTCCGATTTGAAAAATTCTTTCAGTATTAGATAGCCCATTTATCGAGGAAGGCTATAGGCTATATTTTAAGACTAATAGGAACGAATAAATAGAGGAAAATGTAAGAAAAACGGAGGAAATTATTTGACAGGGCTTATCTCACGAACTACTAGAGCCATTTTTCTGTTATTTGGGTCAGATAAGAAGTAGACCACGTGAAGGATCATAGGCTATTTTTTGTAGACTGATTTGTCTGTGAAATATCTAATTTACGCGGGCGAAGCCGCGCGGAACGTCTAGTTGACAATATAGACTTACCAACAGCCAATCTGACTTCAGGCAGGGAGACGTCGAAGCGCAACCGGCTGAGCAGCACGTTGTAGTTCATCCTATTGACGGCGATGTGGCTGAGGCCGATGAACTCCAGGCGGTCCACGAACCCAGAGACTTCGACAATTCTGGAATGTGCAACATTCTGATCACCTTAAAGCTAGAGACATGCACTTTGAGCCAGTATGAAACGTTCTGTGACCTGGAAATATCAGTAGCTAGGGCGTGAATACTGAGATCGCGTATTCGAATCGGAAGGGACAAAAGTTTTCAATAAACACAATCACAAGTCCTACGAAAAATTAAACAGGACTGATGTGGTACGAAACATACATATTATATATTACTGGGTAAAAGCCGAGCTTTGTGAGGGCTCGCGTCGTCACACATTGACTGACTGATGATAATAATTCATAACACATCTACATATAAAAAAACCTTGGCTGACTGATGATAACACATCTACGTGTAAATAAAAATTACTATGTTTAAGCACAAATCAATAGGCGTGATAGTTTTTCCGTAAAGTGTACCACAAAATGTAAAGGGAGGGTGAAAAAATTGCTTTTAAAATAATCAGTGTTGTAGTATATCCCACAATATACTACTATGATTATTTTATAAGCAATTTTTTCACCCTCCCTTTTCGTGTGACGTCCTCAATCAAGCATCTTTGAGAGGCACTAATCATTCAGTACTATTGTATGAAATACAAAATCGGCTATAGGATAGCGAAAGGGCGTTATTTCAGCGGTTTTTGTGATGCCTGTTATTCATCTGCAGGCTTAGCATGGCCACAGTAGAAATAGGAAAAAATGGAAACGCTGACAGTCTTCGCGGACAAACTGACAGATTTCCTTTGTTAATCCATAACTTTGTCTACTTTAATGTTAGAGTAAACCTTTCTATGGTGGTCATGCTAAGCCTACTGATAGGAAAATTCTTTCAAGTTTTCAGCTTTTTTTACTTACAGGGGGACGATGGCAACGTTGACTTGAGCCCTGTCCACCAGCACCGGGTCGAGGCCAGCGTCGCGGATGCCCTTGGAGATCTCCTGGATGGCGGCCTCGATGGCGCCCGTCACCAGGCGAGCCTCGCGGGATTCCGCGGCGTCGGCGGGGTCCACTACATTGACTGGAAACGATGGTTTAGTTTTACTATATCTTTGAAACCCGTAATGTAGTTTTATTCTTCAGTAGATGTTTAGTAAGTTTCATGGGACTGGTCAGGACTCAGGAACCGTAAATTTTCCCTTAATAGAATAAGAAACTCGTAACCAAATTTTCTTATTTGATGGTCAAAAACCAATCTACAATTTTTACTTATCAATTGAAGTTGTGCATAATATATAGTAAAGATGGTGAGAAGATTAAAAATTAAGGTTTAAACAAAATTTCTATGATATTCATGTCTGCCTAGGCTTGGACTACAGAAAGTGTAAAAGTTAGAACATAGAAAGGCTATAGAAAGTGTAAAAGTTAGTACATCGACCATTTTACATACCTCCTTCATATTGAGGGAGGGCCGCGGCGCCTGCGACGAGGACCAAGAATGCTAATGCGACGGATTTCATTTTGCCTGCAATATTTTAATAACATATTACCATACCCACCACAATTTTTTTATAAGAACAAATCTAGAAATCTTTAAAAATTCTTATCACTTTTTATAGACAAAGGAAAAACGCGCTTGATTTACAATAATAATTATGATAACAATACAGTAGTAGCCAAAATTTACAAAATTACTTTTAAAAAATATACATGTTAAATTACATGAAAATTGTAACTTTTACGAAATTCTACGTGGAACTTTATGTGCAATACAATTATTTAATTAAAAGTACCTTACCTGATATAATCGCCAACTGTGCAAATATAAAAATTCTAACCTTTTTATATGTATTAAAATTGTGATTAAAATCTATTGATTGCTTATAATCTTGTTACAATTGATAATATTGCTGTGCTATAATTTTTATTATCTTTTATTAACCGACTTCAAAAAAGGAGGTTATCAATTCGACCCGTATATGTATATAATATTTCCAGTACTGCCCAGTTTTCGTATATAAAAGTCTATAATATCAGCGTCTGAACGAATGTGCCAAATTTCAAAAGTGTATATATGTAGGTATGTTTTTATGTTTGTGTTCGCATATCTCCGGAACTACAGTCCGATTTAAGTGATTCTTTCATTTTAGTACTAGGTATTGTTCAACTTAGGGAATACTGCAAGTTTCATCAAAATTGGTTCAGTAGTTTTTGAGATTGGGAATTTTAACTCTTAATTACGTACGATTTTGAAGTCGGTTTTATCTTTTTTTTTTAAATACTATTTTGACCCTGATATCAGTTACTGGAGATAAACTGACTACACGGAGCATAAAATGTTGTTTTAATCCCCTAATTTTTTAAGCTATTGCATACCTTCTATTGCGGGCTTTGAGCGCGTCGACCGAATCAAAAAACGGAAAAATTAAAAAGCCTAAAGCTTCGGCCAAACCTGCGCGTCAGTAACACGGGACGCGATGCGGGAGCGTCTGCAACACGAAACTGGCGTGCACACCTGCGCGACTACGGTGCGAGCCGTAGATTCATTCCCGCTCTGCCGACGCGAACGTCCCGCATTGCCGTCGCGCAGGTGTGCACAGCGCCCTAAGATAACAATAGGCAGCTGCCGCCGCACGGTAGGCGCTCCCGCTTTGCAGTCGCTTTGGTCGCGCAGGTTTGGCCGAAGCTTTACACCCCACTCGCGGCAACGCCGCACCGCTCGCGATGTGCCGGTCGGTGCGACGTTGCCAGACTTCTGCAGGGTGTTTGTGTGCGTACGACTAGACGTATGCGAATTAAAATTGCATAAGTCGATAAAAATGCTATGCAATAGCATTACCGCAGTAGTCCCCGAGTGCCACACGTATTTTTTATAAAAAAGTGTGCAAAAATTTTGCAAAAATATCGCCTGCTAGAAATCTATTTTCATCCTGCTGCATGCGTTGCCTTAAATATAAACTATAAAGAATGGTGTTATGATATTGTCGGTCATTCTCTAAGTTGCAATATCTATTCAAGTATGCAATATTTTTAAACGGTAGATAGCATCCGTGACTAGCTACAAACTTAAACACAGGCTTCTAAATTAAGTAATTCAGACTAAACTAATTTAAGACGTGTTCAAAACCCATGTTTTTCTAATTACCATAACGAGTCCCCACGCCAACTTGAACTCGAAACGAAAAACGTTGATTATAAACATTGGTTACCGCATTGCAAAATATCGACTCAATATGCCCAGCCTTCAAATAATTATCATGAAATAATCGCTTGTCCGATCAAAAGTTCTAATTACCGTAACACATGCTGCTTTTGGGTGCCCACCCATACATAACAGGATTTGGCACATTACAATTTACAAGTGCACGGGTCGCTTCTCCTAAGTGTGTTCCACGGCCCATCAGCGGTCCCACGTCGTTAATGTTAATGTACCGCCTATAAAGCACGTATCTAATTACCGTAGCTTTTGTTACAAAACTTTTCTAATTACCGTAATCTTTATGTTTAAATTATGTTTAAAATAGATTTTTTTATGTATATTATGTTTAAATTTGATAATTTGGCCCACGTACGTTGCCATAAGCTAGTTTTTGCAAACTGTGTCGTTGTACCGTTACATAAAACATTACATTTGTCTAATTACCGTACCCATAAAAAATTTAAGTCTTATTTTCTAAAAAACTTTAATTAACTGTTACATGTCTCATTTATTATTGTGTTCGTATCTTTTATTTCTTTCATATTTCAATGTGTTCAAGTCAAATCAACGAATAAAAAAAAGTTTACGGTAATTAGGCAAATAATGCCAAACCGGAGAATGGCCGTTGTAGTATCTTGTCTTTGATACCTGGAACTGCTGCAAGCACGTTGCCTTAATTATAAAGAATGGTGTTATGATATTGTAGTATTTTGTCTTTGACACCTGGAACTGCTGCAAGCACGTTGCCTTAAATATAAAGAATGGTGTTATGATATTGTAGTATTTTGTCTTTGACACCTGGAACTGCTGCAAGCACGTTGCCTTAATTATAAAGAATGGTGTTATGATATTGTAGTATTTTGTCTTTGACACCTGGAACTGCTGCAAGCACGTTGCCTTAATTATAAAGAATGGTGTTATGATATTGTAGTATTTTTTCTTTGACACCTGGAACTGCTGCAAGCACGTTGCCTTAAATATAAAGAATGGTGTTATGATATTGTAGTATTTTGTCTTTGACACCTGGAACTGCTGCAAGCACGTTGCCTTAATTATAAAGAATGGTGTTATGATATTGTAGTATTTTGTCTTTGACACCTGGAACTGCTGCAAGCACGTTGCCTTAAATATAAAGAATGGTGTTATTACAATATTGTAGTCTCTTGTCTTTGATACTTCATAATTATTTTATTTTTATAAAATAATTATGAACAATTTTCTTCTTCAACACGTGTTCAAAAACAGATCAGTGTTATGAGCTGTATCGTCACTTTGTTTGCTCCGAAATAATTCACGGGTTTTCTATTGTCATAACCTATGGATGTCATGTAAGTTATGTTCTGTAACTAAGTATATTCCCTCATCTAACCCATCAACTCCCAAGCGGCGCCCGCATAAAATCCTTAAAATCTGTCCAGATAAAATCCCAAAACATTGAATAACTTCATTTATTCAATGTTTTGTGAAATAAGTAGTTTTTCATTGTTTAATTATTGTTCACATCCAAAGCGATGCTTGATATTAACAGTATAATTTACCAACCCAACAAGTTTGACGTGTCTGCCTGTGTATTGCGTAAAATTTCGAACTGGGGGATGTTTTTAAGATTCTTATTTGAACATTTTTCAAAACTACTGTCTCTCGAATGACATTGTGCAATATGGTAGAAAAGCCTTGTCAGTCTGAAAGATAAGCGAAAATGATGTGTTGTCAACAAAACGTAGTAGGCATTTGATTTGTAGGCATGACAGGAAAATGAATAAAATATTACTATCATAAATGTAGGATCGTGGGAATCCAATATTAGAGAGTAACTCTAACCTTAAAACAAAAACAACTGTTGTTTTTGTTTTAAGGTTTTGATTTTTAATAATTATATTTCACAAGCCATTGTCTATTGTTGTTGAGTTTAGAAGTAGCCGGCAGTATTTATGACCCTATTTGTTTATTGTTTATATCTATAAACAGTAAACAAATAGGGTCATAAATAATAAGTTATTGTTAGAATATTAGTTAAAATGTTAAACCCTTTTTATTGAAGTTTTTAAAATAGAGCCGACGATTTATGACGTTGTTTACTGTTTAGAGTTGAGACAATAGATATTTAATATTTAGAATATTTTAAAGACGAGCCGACGTTTTATAATACTATTGTGTGATTTTAAGAACTGTTTACTGTTTTGATTTTGTTTACCACTTGTTGTTTTGATAAAGTGGGAAATAAGAATTGAGGGGTGTAAGCCCGGGTATAAATAAGATGTTTCAATTGTATAGAGTTAGTCCCAAAATAGATTTGGTATAGCACGGATAGTCCCAAATTAGCTTTAGAGAGGTACGAATAGTCCTAATGTAGAGCTGTTCAGGCAAGATCAGTGGTGACGTAGTTAAGATGGCGGCAAGTTGTGCCCGTTCTCATGTTGTAACTTATTGTAAGTTGATGTGAGTGAATACACTGGTGATCGATCCGACTGCGTTTCCTTTACCCGACATCACATTAGTATCAACCACCACCTACACCGATACTACGTGAATGTCAATAACTTGACAAATAGCCGCTAATTCCCAACCACGGCCATTTTCTGGGACAATGTAATTGGCAATAGATGAGACTAGATGATGCCCGCAACTCCGTTGCGCCAAAACTCGTTTATCGCGCGGGGACCGTACATTTTTTCGTAACAAAAAGTATCCCATGTCTTTTCCCGGGACTCAAAGTATCTCCATGCCAAATTTCAGCAAAATCAGTTCAGCGGTTTGGGCGTGAAGAGGTAACAGACAGACAGACAGACAGACACACTTTCGCATTTATAATATTACTAGATGACGCCCGCAACTCCGTTGCGCCAAAATTCGTTTATCGCGTGGGAACTGTACATTTTTCCGGGATAAAATGTATTTTATTTATTTATTTATTTTATTTTCTTAGGAAAACTTACAGCTATTTACAACTCCAGTAAGATATATATTACACAGCGATATGCCAATTAAAAGTTTCCACTAGTGTATGATAAGTTAAAACTTAAATATAACATACCCAACATCAAATCATGACAAACACAATGACCTAAATTAAAAAAATAATAAATAAAATTAATCCTATGTCCTTTCCCGGGACTCAAAGTATCTCCATGCCAAATTTCAGCAAAATCGGTTGAGCGGTTTGGGCGTGAAGAGGTAACAGACAGACAGACAGACAGACAGACACACTTTCGCATTTATAATATTAGTATGGATATGGATTAGTACTCATTTATAAGATTAGTATGGATATTAGAACATTGATAAGACGGGCGATAAGGGCCCCATATACGGGAGACCAATTGAACCTGTCGAACTGATCGCAGGCCGAATTGACCGGACTCGTGCACACCACGGAAACATACAAAACGATTCCGTTCTAGTCGGCCTGCTAGCAATCCGACGGGATTGATCAGCCTCCCTGTATATTATACCTTAAGAGCTATTTAGCTATGAACTGTGGAAACCTGCACAGTTATAGAACACGTTGTGCTAGCAAATCCAAAAAATGTTTGCCGTTCACCTTTACTTTTTTTTTTTAATATCTACCACGAGGTGTAAAGGTATGCCTGCTTTTCTGTTTTCACTTCTACCGTCACTTATAAATTGCACCGTTGTTTTTTTTTAATGGAAATAACAATAGTTCAGTTTCAAGATATAATAATGCTTCTGCAGTCTATTTCCCTTTTAACCCTATTTTTTTGTGAATGGCTATAACAAGAGGTGTTGACTTTCGAGATTTAATAGTACTTCTGCAATAAATTCCACCGTACGGTTGGTAAAACTACTCACAATGTTAAGTAGTAAGTGGAGTATAGATTATAAAGGTAACAAAAACAAGTGATATATACAAGCGTTTATATTTATAATGAAACACAAAGTTTGCAAACATTCAATAATGCGCACTATCTATTAGTAACTTACATCGTCTATTAGAATTTTAAAATATAACTAGAAACAAAACAACAGCGATATAGGCCCTTGCTTGCTACGTTAGGCCAACGTGCACGTACAGCGAAGCGAAACGCCCCAAACCAGGGATCGGCAACCTTTTGAGTTGAAAGAACTTCAAAATTGAGTTAAATAATTTTTAAAATATCTTTAAAACCTTTGTTTTTCTGCGGAAAATAAGGGTCTATGTATGGGAAGAACAAAATAATCCGTAGGGTGATTAATATGTCTTACGGCTGATAAAAAACAGGTTGATGGCAGATATTGCGCAATACCTACCTGCTATCAAAAAACCGGCCAAGTGCGTGTCGGGCCACGCGCAATATAGGTTCCGTAGTACCGCTAGTTTTTTAAAAATTTTGTATGGTCAATGAATGTACATTTATAACGTGTTTTACACTACTAACAACATCATCCCAGTTACTTTCAAAGGAATTTGAACGAAAAGTTCCTTTATACTTCGCCGAATATATATTTTTTAGTTGATCGACTATTACTCAATAACTTATTAAGTCTTCTTAGCCGTGATAGTTATCTTTTTAAATTCAGCATATTTACTACTCCCGTGAATTTTTTCACATTTCCAGAAGTAACCGTTTAGCTGGTAGAAGGGGGGGACACTGGACCCTAACGATTTTTCCACTTTAAACCTTAATATTTCACAAACGGATCCCTAAATCGGAAAATGATCTATGAATACTCATAATATTTTTACGCGGAAAAAAATTCATCCCCGCTTGATGTGTAGGGAAGGTACCATAAAAAAATATTTTTTTAAGATTTCATGTACCATTTTGTCGGCATCATTAATAAGTGCATTCATGCCAAATTACAGCTTTGTAGGTCCTATAGTCTCTGAGCGAAACCGCGGACAGACAGACAGACAGACGGACAGACGGACGGACAGACCGAAACTATAAGGGTTCCTTGTTGACTACGGAACCCTAAAAAAGGAATTAGTTTGAGAGACAGCTATTTTGCAATATTTGCTGTTACTTAATTGCCCTGCGGATTGACACAGGATGACTCGACCGAACTCGTGCACACACAAAAATACTTACACTCCGGCCGGATTCGATCGGTCTCATGTATAAGGGCCTATACTTTGTGTTTATAAGACATAGGTCACGGTCAGTTTGCCATCAGTTCAGTTCATCAGTTTGATCGAGACTGACGGGAGAATGATCGTGTAACTTAGATTAACGGACTGATCATTTTTTTATTATGTATTTTGCGGTCATTATTCTGGCGTCAGTCCATCAGTCTGATCCAGAGTGAAGGGGAATGATCGTGTAACTTAGATTGACGGACTGATTTTTTTTTTTAATGTATTTTGCGGTCATTATTCTGGCGTCAGTCCATCAGTCTGATCCAGAGTGAAGGGGAATGATCGTGTAACTTAGATTAACGGACTGATCATTTTTTTATTATGTATTTTGCGGTCATTATTCTGGCGTCAGTCCATCAGTCTGATCCAGAGTGAAGGGGAATGATCGTGTAACTTAGATTAACGGACTGATCATTTTTTATTATGTATTTTGCGGTCATTATTCTGGCGTCAGTCTCAAACTGATGGACTGAACTGACACCAGACTGACCGTGTAACTTTACTCTTACTAGCTGAACTAAAGGGTCGCAGCTCCTCCAAGTGGCGGTCGCAGGTTGCCAACCCCTGCCCCAACCCGATACTAATCGAAAATTTGTATGTTTGGATATACAAAATTGTCTAAGCCATGTCGATCTTTGCTAATGATTATGCCTTTTGTTACTCTTATATAGGACAGTGCGGCTGTGAGTGTCAGTTCTTAGAGACTTTTCTAAAAGTGAGTAAAAAAGAGTATTCAATTATTTTTGGAAATCGACAACTTTTTAACACGTTTCTAATTGGTGAATTATATAACTTACTACAATTTATCACAATTAAATCGAGATGTTAGACAATTTTATATACCCACACAATCATGAAAATTTCATCACATTCAATATATATATACAAAATTTTACAATCATTGCACTTTTGCGAATTTTGATTGCGAATCCTCAAGCACTGTTTACTTGGTGATTATCAAAACATTCAACGCACCTGCAAAACTTAAAGATAAAGAATATAATATAGATATCACTATTACTATTCATTATTATTTTTAAGTTGCAAAAGTCAACTAACGAAAAACCTTGTCGCGCAAATTTAGTCGAGCTTATTGTCTTTTCAGCATTTACGTTGTATTCATATTAAAAGCACAATATAAATATAAACAGTAGAACAGCTAGAATCAGCGCACGCACACATTAACGTCATTTCAAAATAACTTAGGGTAACAAAAGTATGTAGTGTTACGTCGAGAGCGCTTAAAAACTTGAGTTAGTTTGATTATAAGAGCTGAATTTTTCTTCTGTATATAACTCTATTCTGCCAAGTACATAACATAACCTAAAACACTTGAAATAATGTAACAATAAATTATGATAAAACAATCTGATATTTACAAATCTTTGCTATGATTGTAAAAACTTTTTATCGTGATCGATTTGCTTTGGCACTACGCAGGTCGCTCCTTGTATAATAAAAAAATAACGTGCAATTATATAGAACCCTACATCTACGGATACCGCTAGTTGATATATAAAAGTGAACAAGAGGCACTCTATAGGTATATATATACGCGGGTTACAAGCGTAGTCAGGAAATATTGAAGTAAAACATAAACTTATCTAAGGGCCTTATTATATTAGCAGCTGACGAGCGGCTCAGGGGCGGGACGGGTACGGAGCGAATGCGTCGCGAACGTGCAACGAACCCTGCGCGCATGCGTTGCGAGTACGTCGCGGAGGCGCAACGAGATTGCAGTGTTCTGTGCTTTGTAAACTAGCTGCAAACACGCGATGAAAACGTTGCGTGTCCGCCACGTGTCTGTAACGTCTTCGGTGCGAAGTCGCAGCGTGTTCGCGACGTATGCGCGCCCGCTCCGCCCTAAAGCCGCTCGCCAAGCGCTAGTATGACATCAGCCTTACACGCCACAATTACAGCTGTGTCCTGATGACTGTAGGAATCTCACACCAGAACACAGCTGATGAGATGGCTTACGGTGTGTATTGACAGTACGCCTATGCATTATTGTTATTTCAACTGTCGTTGTTGCAATTGCGCTAATTTTACAATGGATGGTTACGGTCGTAATAATTGCTAGTCACAGCAATAATAATACATTGTAAAATTTTAACAAAACGACGATGACACCTGAAATGTCAAAAATGGATGCACGTGCCGCCAATGACACTCTTACAACGACAATACATTTTATTACAATTAAATATAACAAAAGCGTTTAATCGCATCACTGTACTCGCAGTCACTCGTCGTCAGAAGTCAAACTTCACTATCAGGTACAGTGCCTCACAGAAGTGCTCACGAGTACACCGATCGGCTCACCTCGACTAGCGGACTTCGTCGAGGCGCGCCCAAACAATAGGGCCGCAGAACCTACCACTAACATCTATTTACAAATGATTTTAGCTAAAGAAAACGCGAATTACATTAAAATTACAATATTGTACTAATGTATTTTGAACCACAAATTATGAATTGCCAATATTCGAAAGCTGAACTTTTGATTCTACCCTCTAATACCTAAATACTAAGTCTAATAACTATACATTCCAGATGACCGCCGAAAGGATTATAGTCTAATTTACCTCCTAATATAATACTGAAATAATTTGAAACCGTCTCGTAGTCCAATGTCCCGTCGACCTTCGTACAACTTTCTAATATTGGTCCACTACAGAGTTATGGAGTGATCTAGCTTACACCTACTTACGCTAAGGCTAGAACATAGGTACACATCTATGCGTGATATGTATTGCAGTAGAGGCGCCACACAACTTATGCTCCCCGAGTACGATCTACGATAGGCGCAAGAGTCGATATTTAACAACCGCGATCAGATATTAAATGATTCATTTACTTTAATCTTAATGAACATTTAAACAAGGACTTCATTTAATGTCTGTCAAAATTTTCATTAAATTAAATCAATCAATTCCGAATTCGTTCCGTCTGAGTGCGGCCATAAGCAACATTGTCGACACTAACTTTTTTTGCACCAATTTTCGATGACGAAGTTTGAAAATAGAGTGTAAGAAATTTGACATTTAAGCCCGGCCGCACATTGTCCGAAATTTCTGATCAGAAACATTTGAACGTCCGCCGGACCGCCACGCCGCAAACTATCCGAAATTTCCTTCCGGCGAGTTCGAGCTCACTCGGCTCAGTACAAAATGTAAGAGAGAGCGCGATCCGATTTTCTGATCAGAAACATTTGAACTGCCATCCGATCGACGTCATCTGACACATAATGTCAGACGCGCGCCGGAACGCACTCTGCTCATATGCTTTGTGTCTGACGTCCGGTCCGGATGAGTTGTCAGATGCCGTCTATCGGATGGCAGAAATTTTTAATTGCGTTCCGGCGGGCGTCCGAAATTTTATGTCAGATGACGTCGATCGGTAGCAGTTCAAATGTTTCTGATCAGAAAATCGGATCGCACTCTCTCTTACATTTTGTACTGAGCCGAGTGAGCTCGAACTCGCCGGAAGGAAATTTCAGATCGTGTGCGGAGTGGCGGTCCGGCGGACGTTCAGATGTTTCTGATCAGAAATTTGGACAATATGCGGCCAGGCTAAGGCATCGCAACTCGCAAGCGACATCTCATGGCGATGTCTTATGTCGAATTACATTTTGAATTTCGAACTTCGCCGTCAAAAATGTTAAATGCATCTTGACTTGACTTTTTCGAGCATACCGCAGTAGAGTACAGGGGGGCAGCTCTCTATCCCACGCATATTCTACACAGCTCTATTTCACTCCCTTCACATTCACCGAACATTGCCTTACCTACATCGAAAGATATGTAGAGGCTTATAGCTACGACAGAATTAGTACTACATAGTTCTATAATCTCTTAACAAGTGATATGTAGATAGAGGCATCACTCTGATAACATCAAGTAAAGTCGATACAATAAAAAAACGGAGGGTGCGTAACAAATTATATTATTGTACATAAGTTACAGCAATATAACATCAAACGTTTCTTAGAACTAAAGCGTTACGAATAACTTTACATATAAAAATAATACATTTGACAGAACATATCAGACCACACATTCGCTGTATTATACCGACCTAATGGACATATTCGATCGAACTAAGCAAAATAATGGCGTAGATCTTATATTTAAATCAAAAGCGACATTTAAGCGTAAGGAGGTCGTTGACGTCCCGAAATCTTATACAATAACATAGATAAGCCAACGAACGAAAACATTTTAGAGTTACTCATATAATATATTCTTATAACATCTCAATTATATTTAAACATAATTATTTCTAAACCAGCGATTAGAGTAACACTAACAGACAGTTTTACATACGAAGGCCGCAAAGAAATGCCGTCATTGGTACAGTTCTTTGGAGGTTCTGGTTTACCTGAAAAATTTAATTACGAAATGTTAATTAATTGATATCCTATTTTTAAACAAACCATATTCTTGCAATATTAGACTGCGAAGTTATTAAGGCCATCCCCCGAGCAAACGACCTTGACCATACATTTGACGCGTTGTCGAGATCGCACAGAAATCCTATTTTTTTACTTATCTTAGTTCAAAATTGATCTAAAAAAATTGAAACGGGAAATATGTAGTTAATGAAATTATCTATCTATTGTCGTGTGTTTCAAATAAACGTAATTTGTAAATACTAGGGAGATGCTGAAAGTATGCTTCAATTTTAATAAATTGGTATTACTTTGGAAGCTAATATCATGAGTATAATAAACAAAAATAGAAAATTTAAAACGAGGAAAGGAATGTTGATATACTGAAGATTATTGCTGTATTTTTATTATAACTTTGTAGCTTTCAAATTATGAGTTTATAAGGCTCTAAATACGGTAAATTACGGAATCTCCGTAGGGGAAGGCCCTTAAGGACTGATTTTGTTTTACCTAGTGTCACTTTCAACAAGAATGTAAAGACACCTCTCAAGCTAAACTCTATCAAGCCGTCGAGAATATTATATATTATATACTCTTAACATATTTATTAACCCACCTTCCATCGCAGTCGAAAAAAAATACATATCTACTAGACAGCTGATAAAATTTAAAGATCCTGCAGTCTTTAAATAAAGATAAAAACTTACTAGTGGCAGCCATGAGTTGAGGTAAGTATTTCTGCCAGAAGGCACACTGTTTGACGCGAAACCCGTGGCCCACGGAGCTGGAGTTGACGGCGAGCGTCAGGTACTCGCGGCCGAACGCGGTGTGCACCGGCCAGTGCACCTTCGTCATCTCCCCGTTCGCGTTTATCGACGGATTCCTGGAACAGGAAACCGAAATGATGGAAAGAAATTTTCAGTACGAATAGGTAAGCAAATGCCCTCGCTAGGAGCTGAAGAACGCAAGAAGGCAGCTTCGTTTATGAGCAAGATAACAGAAAGTCAGAAGCAACAACAATTATTCATTAATTGGTTGACGAATGCTTGTATTGAAACAAGTCAGAAGCCAAAAATTGATCATTAATTGGTTAGGGAATGCTCACTGTATTAAACACAGCCTCAGTCGAGGTCAAGTAAACAAACATGCATTAACATTATTAAAGGTCTACCAGAATCTGATGGCAAAAAGTGAGAAAATAAATTGACTCTAGCAATACCGGGGTAATTGGAATAAAATATTTTGATCCTTTTTTTCTTATAGCGGCTGATTCTGTGTGTTAAACATGCAAATATAAAAATTTATCCAATGATCAAGGATATTTTGTGAAAATCTGCTGTCGAAAATTGCCATCAGATTCTGGTAGACCTATAATTACAGCAAACATACCCAGATCTAGCGAAGTTGGCCCAATAACGCATCAGTCGTTTACTGAACTCGATTTCTTCAGGCGAATAATTCTTTCCCGGATTGAGGGGCTCCCCGAACACATAATTGATTTCATCGGCATGCATCACCCCCGTCCACGACGGCCAGGGATTATTTTTGCTGCGATGCTTGTAGTAGTACGTGTACACGTTGTTACCGGTTTCGGCGTACCGATGGGAGAATTCGTTGACGCCGCACGTGAAATGGTAATCCCCCACCATTTTGTCCAAAGCGTTGCGATTCTTCACGGGGTCTTCGGGGTTCAACCAATCGGTGTACTCGTAAACGATAGCTTGTCTCGCAATATCGTTAACGTACGGGTTCAATTCTCTCACGGCCTGAAGATACTGCTCTCGCGTGATTCCAACGTTCTCCTCTTTCGGGAACAGTTCGGTGAGATAATAAAGGATAAAGTAGTAGCCCTCCTCCGTATTAGAACCCATGAGGATGTTAGTCTTTTTAAAGTTCTGATGAGCCAACGATCGCCTCGGCATCTCGTCTAAGAAGGATCCATCAATGATCGGAACGAATGGAAACTCGCAAATGCCTAAAGTACCCCACTCATTATTTACTAGCTCGTCGGCGCTCTTTTTCCTCAAACATTCGATCATAGGGCCCATATCGGTTCTCGAACTCGGACAGTGTACGGCCTCCGCTAAACGCATTCCACGTAAAATACTTTCTTCTCTTGTAATTATAGCCCACGGTACAGTAGCGGCACCAGATTGCATAATGGCTTGTGAAAACAAATTACGTGAAAGTGGAGACAGCAAGTGCAGGGATACCGACACTGCACCAGCCGATTCACCAAATAAGGTTATGTTATGAGGGTTACCACCGAAATAAGCAATGTTATCTTTCACCCACTGCAGAGCCATCAGCTGATCGAACATTCCAGCGTTTCCGGGAACGTCGGGAGTATCAAAAAATAGGAACCCAAGTGAGGCGACTCTATACTGCATGGACACATACACGATATTCTCCTCGGACACGAGTATCTTCGGATCATACACGTCTAACGTGGCAGTGCCGGAGTAGAACCCGCCGCCGAAAACCCATAACATGACGGCTGCGTTAGTCGGACGGGGTTTGGGCGTGACGATGTTTATATACAGACAGTCCTCCTGCATGTCCGTGTTCGGGTTCCACATCATCGCGCCGGGGAAATCACCGAACACGGTATCTATAATCTGGACGCACGAATGCGGCAGCGTCGTCGCATTCAAAATCTCATCGCCCCAGCTCTCGACCGGTCTGGGATGTCTAAATCTTAAATCTCCTAACGGTTTCTGGGCGTACGGGATGCCGAACCACGCGTCGACCTGCTTCCCCGTCGCCGCGGTGAGGGTGATTCCTTTCACTCTGCCCTTGCGCGTGCGGACCACGAGGGGATCCTCGGCCTCGGGTCCCATTTGCGGCTGATCGGCCGCGAGCTCCTCGCGGTCATGGTTCGAGAGCTTCTCGGCTCTCCTGGAGGAGGTCTCCTCCTCGAAGCGCGCCCTCTTGGACGAGGTTTCGGGCTCGAGGCGCGGCAGGATGGTGTCGAGCTCGGGGTTGTATCGGACGGCTTCCCCATGGCCGTGGTAGGGCGCGGCATGGTCGGGCGCGTGGTGCCGCGCGCGGTGCTCGTGGGGCGACGCCAGCGCGCGCGCCAGCAGCGCCGCCAGGGCCGGGAGCAGCACGCGCATGCCGCCGGCCGCCCGCAGCGCTCCCACACTCAACACCTGGAACATTACAATAGCTTTATGTTAATCGATATCTATCGTAACATTCGAAAATTTTTAGTACGACATGTAGAATTGCGAAAGAGGTCCCACTGTAGCGCTAAACCTCGTGAAGATTATACAGCCATGTTCATTGTTCATGTCACCAACAAGTATAACACTAGCGATATACTTAAAATATCTTGTAAATTGTTGTAAACATTAATAATTTAATATTCAGACCTTCACAACTTTCCATCTAGTTAATTAAGATGCCTATCATCTTTTTTACGAAAGGAATATTTTGCAATGGACACACATGGATTTAATTAATATTTTCTCAAGGATTATTGAGAGATTATGTCTAGATTTCACTATACAAATTGATTGTTAATTGTAATGCTTTATCGGATGACATTAACCTTTTATTTATCGCACCACACCCAAATTTTAGCTGAGGACGAAGACGTAATAAAATCAGTTTCCTATATTGATTGTGTTTTCGACATTGGTCTACATAATATTCGCGAATAATACACATGTTGTCTGAAAAGTACTCAAATAGCTATAGACTATCTATCTATATAAATAAGAATGGATTTTACACAAACAACAAGACAAAGGCTATTACAGCAACTCAAATCACGCAGTTGTCACAGCACAGTTCGGCTTCAAGAAGCCTAAGTTCTCGCCTTTTATTAGCTCTTATAGACCATTCAAGGACATTTTGTTGGACGTTTTTACTCAAGATTTGGAAAGAATTGATTGGGGATACTTGGAAGGTATGAATGATATAGATGAGATAGTTACAGAATTCAACAGACTGATCACCTTACTTTTTGACCTGCATGCTCCCATAAAACAGGTTAAAATTAAAAGGCAATCTACACCATGGCTAACTGATACTGTAAAAAAAATGATGGAGTTACGAGATAGAAGTTTTAGAAAATGGAAGGCAACTAAAAATATTGTCCACAAAAAAGCTTATAAAGACTTAAAATCTTTAGTTATTTCAGCCATATACTGTGAAAAACGTGCTTATTTTAATAAAAATATTAACAGTAATATTAACAAACCAAAAGTCTTGTGGAAAAATATTAAAAATAATTTAAACTTATCTAAAACTAATGATAATTTTTTACCTAGCTCGTGCAATGATCCCAATACTCTTAATCAACACTTTCTTAATATTCCTAGACAACCCTTAGAATGCTCTTCTCTACAACCATACTTTGAGTCTCATTCGGCTAGTAAATCCAAATTTTGTTTTGCTCCTGTAACGGAAAATGCAGTTTTACAGTACTAATGAATTCATTAAGGATAAGGAAATTTCTTTCAAATCTCATTCAAGTTAGTATTTAGATTAAAATAATAATTAATTTATTTGATTTATTTAATATTGGTTTATTGACATTTTAAATTAAATAAAATGACATATTATTACACTAAGATTGTAGAGTTAAGTGTGATAAAGAAGTTATTTGTTATATAATATAGGTATAATTATTTTTTGACATTTGTTGAATATAACTTAATTAATTTTCTATGCATGTTCTCTACTATTATAATATTTGCACGCTACTTATAGCAGAATGTTTGCACCACTTTAAATGATGTAAGAAGTTTTGTAACCTACATTCAAGGCAAATAAATGATTATGATTATGATTATGATTATGATTTAAATATTGTTAATGTCGCTAAAACTCGACAACGGCTGAAGCGATTTGGCTAATTTTCCTGTCATAAGTCTTGAAATGTTCGTGGTGGTCCAGGGAATGTTTATATTAGGAGAAAAGTGATACGAAGTCACTTTCACCCATCGCAGGTACTTACACTCATAGTTACTAATAATTTTCGAGTACGAGATACCGAGATAGTATGTATGGTCCCTAATCAATTAAATTACAAAAACAATAATTAACATACCTGAAAACAGAAATTAACAAGGAAGATACTTCAAAAACTGATAAAAGTAATTAAGAAACTGATTTAATCTTATCTTTATTTTACTAATTAACAATACATTCACCTGCGCTTTTATCTGTTTAGTACGTCCCTTTTATCAAAATATTAGCTATCTACCAAATTGCCTCTAAATAGTTTCAGCCGTGTATAGCCCAGTCACTATAGGGGGTTGACCTCGGAAAAAAAACATAGGCATGCCTAATTTTTACTAATCATAGAGGATGAACTCTACTAATATCAATATTACAGTCTGTCCGACTGGTTGTTTGCCTGTCTGGATCTGTGCATTTTAACGCCTGCATAGTCCAGTCACTTTAGGCCAAATTAGGAGCGAATCTCGGAAAATCAAGATACGCAGTATATTACCACGTAAAAACTTGTAGTTTGGCATCCTAAAACAGTTCTCAAAATTCACATATAATTGAATCGTCACAAGTTTTAAAATCAGGGATCAAAAGTCACAAAAATTGTTTTTTTTTTTTTTGTTTTTTTTGCAAATATTTCGTTTTCGATCGAGACTACCAGTTGACCCCAAGTAATTCTCTGACCGCGCGCTCTACGCCTATTATTTTGAAAACAGTTCAAGGTATAAAAAAATTTAAATACAAAAGTTGTAGAAAATTTAATTTTCTACAACTTTCCTATTTATACAAAAAAAAAGTAAAACGCATAGAAAACAAATTATTTGCAAAAAAAGTAAAAAAAAACGATTTTTGTGACTTTTGACCCCTAATTTGAAAACTTACGACCACACAATTATATGTGAATTTTGAGAACTGAGGCCTTAGTGCGAGTTTTATTCGATCATACGCATCGAGCACGTTAACGCGAATTTATATAGGATCAAAGCAGTATCCACGTTAGCCAGTAGATGGCGCTGCTTTGATCCCATATAAACTCGCGTTAACGTGCTCGATGCGTATGATCGAATAAAACCCGCACTAAGGCCTCTGTTTTAGGATGCCAAACTACAAGTTTTTACGTGGTAATACACTGCGTATCTCGATTTTCCGAGATTCGCTCCCAATTTGGCCTAAAGTGACTGGACTATGCAGGCGTTAAAATGCACAGATCCAGACAGGCAAACAACCAGTCGGACAGACTGTAATATTGATATTAGTAGAGTTCATCCTCTATGATTAGTAAAAATTAGGCATGCCTATGTTTTTTTTTTATTTTATTTAAACATTTATTGCACACAAGACACTGTTTACATAAAAATTTACTGCTTATTTCTAAAGAAATTTCTTACAGCAGCCCTACGGAGAGAGATGTGATATAAGACATCAGATAGAGCGTGCACAATAACAAAATATATTTTTTCTTCATAATATTACTGTTTCCAAGAACCAAATTGATCTTGACTAAAGCGCTTTAAGGCAGAAACATTACTCTCAGAACTACAACTGATTTTAACAGACCTTTTGAATACAGATAAAAGGTTTCATCTTCAGCAGTAAAATTTTCTCTTTTACGCGACAATCGATTTCCAACAACATTCAAATTCATTCTTCACGAACAAAAGTTTCCATTATGATTCAGACAATATACTATTGTTTTCTAGAAAATACTTTAAAAATAGTAAAAGATTTTCTGGCGAACTAAATTTCATACGCCCAATGCTTTTACCGATAATCAAATATTGGCTTCGTCGGTCTGTTTGTATTTACAGTATTTCGATATCAGAGTAGATGTTGATATAAACAAGACTATTTTCATATTCGTTTTCATATACGCATCTGTTTTGGTGGTACGTCTTTTTGGGTTTTTTATTTTATTTTATTATAAAATTGGGGCCGTCAATGGGCTGTTCGCCCATATCCATAGATTTGGGTTGGTATTACACTTATACTCCTTTTTTGCGTAAAAGCCATATAATTATTATCTTGGAATGTTAGGTATTATAGGTCTACCAGAATCTGATGGCAATTTTTGACATTAGATTTTCAAAAAATATTCTTGATCATTGGATACATTTTTATATTTGCATGTTTACACACACAATCAGCCGCTATAAGACAAAAAAAGGGATCAAAATGTTTTATTCCAGTTACCCCGGTATTGCTACAGTCAATTTATTTTCTCACTTTTTGCCATCAGATTCTGGTAGACCTATAGGTATATTTCTAGCAAATAATTATTACTTTTTGCTATAGCGGCAACAGAAATACATAATTTGTGACAGTGTCCCGCTTTTACCCTTTGTTACAAAACCGTGGAAAAGCATAACTGGATTAAGTAGATAAGTCATTTTTAGTTGTATAGATCTATACATACATATAATAAAATCGGAGAAGTAAAATTTTTGCACATTGAAAATAAACTTGAAAAAACGAGTCAGGGGCATGTTAGAAGTGTAATAGAACACATCTCAACTGTTTTTGAAATTTTTGTTTCTCTGTCTGTTTGTCTGTTTGTACAGGCTAATCTCTGAATCCGCTAGAGCGATTTCAATGAAATGTGGCATGGTGATACCTTACATCCCTGGTCAACATCTTAGATACTTTTTTTAACCGACTTCCAAGAAAGGAGGAGTAAATGTTAACTTTGCTGTTTGTGGTCCGATTGTCAAAATTCTTTTTAGAGTTCCGTAGCCAAATGGCAAAAAATGGAACCCTTATAGTTTCGTCATGTCTGTCTGTCTGTCTGTCTGTCCGTCCGTATATCACAGCCACTTTTCTCCGAAACTATTAGAGCTATACTATTGAAATTTGGTAAGTAGATGTAGTATGTAAACCGCATTAAGATGTTGATACAATAATGGAAAAATTATGAAAAATTTTAGGGGTCCCCATAGGTACAACTGATTTTTTTTCATCTAACCTATGCGTGTGGGGTATCTATGGATAGGTCTTCAAAAATCATATTGAGGTTTCTAATATCATTTATTTCTAACCTGAATAGTTTGCGAGAGAGACTCTTCCAAATGCTAAAATGTGTGTCCCCCACCCTCTAACTTCTAAAGTAGGGGGGGGCATGATAAGTCAAAAAAAAAAAAATATATATATAGACATATATATATATATATATATATATATATATATATATATATATATATATATATATATATATATATATATATATATATATATAGACATATATATATATATATATATATATAATGTACTTTACTATAAAAACTACCAACTAAAATTGGTTTGAACGAAATCTAGCAAGTACTTTTTTGTTTTTATACGTCATAAATGGTAAACTTAATTTAACTTTCATTAAATCAACTGAAATATAAAAATAAATCAAAAACCTTTTAATTTCATAAAAATAAACCTTATTGCTGCTGCGGAACCCTTCATGGGCGAGTCCAACTCGCACTTGGCCGGTTTTTTTGTTGTATAGATTGTAAACCCGAATTTGATACCATGTTTAGAAAAACGGTAATTTTCACTTCTTTTAAGCAAAATTAACATAATATGCTACCAAAAAGTAAGATTCAAACCAAGTCATATCCTAGGCCCTAGGGTATAGGGCTTCGGAAGGTTCCGTTGCTGAACGGAACTCCTAACCCCTTATATTTTTTTTAAATACTGGAAGCACATGCCATATCACCACCTTCATTACACCGTCCATAACCACATTATGATGCTTTTGTCGTTTTTTTTGTAAGTAGGTATTCTTTTGCATTGAAAGGATCAGAATCGAAATTAATAATTATTTCGCCGTGCCGATTTGTAGGTTTCTTACTTTAAGGGATATAATTTGTATTTTATGCTATGGTCGCGAATGTGAAAATTTCCTAATGGAATCTATGAGTAATGGAATTGAAGAAACTCCTCTAAATTTACAACGACACTCAAAGTGATTATCAATTCCAGCAAAGGTCGACATCTTTATAACTTTTCCCTAATATTCATGAACGATTAACCAAACACTGGATGGATATTGACCACTGCGTATCTCAATTCCTTAACGGCCATGGAATTTTAAAGTCAAACGAGAGTTTTTTCTGGCAAGACGAAAGAACTACAATGCTAGACTACCTACATTGTAAATCTGATGTCGCATACTACGGTGATATTGGGACAGTGCTAGGAACTTCCGTGCGTGCAAGCGTTTTTGTCACAATTATTATTATTGGCAACAGTCTAACACAGCAAGTTCCAACATTAATTTAGCTATTATAGCTTAGTAGTCACAATTATTACAGTTTATATTCGTGGTGCTCCTCCTTCAGTGATTTGACATTCGGTCACTGCAACTTTGTGCTATCAAATATATAAAAGCTGATTTTAATGGGAAGGGGAATTAGAATTCTTCATACTTCTATTTTCTTCTGATTAATTTCGTTGCGGGTCCCAAACCAGTTTGAGCATGTCCTTCGGGCTCCCTAAGATCATAGTATCAAATTTCAGGGAAGCATCACGATTCCTGACCTACAAGAGCAGAGGTAAAAGTTAAAGAGGTATAAATGCCTACATTAAATATCCCGTCTTCTTTCGTCTATCCTCTGTCACCGTCACATGTTCCTGGCCCCTGTTGTCCACGCCAAGCGGTCTTCGAAGAAAGGATTTTCAAAACGATAACTGTGGTTCAAACCCCGCCGACGAAAGTTACTTAAAAGATCTTTCAATGTTCTGGGTCATTGATGTAAATTAAAAAATTCGAGTGTATTGTACCTAATATTAATCCTTATCAAAAAAAAATAGTTTTTGATGGATATTAAATTTTCTAAATCTCGATTATAATAACACACATTCACGCGGACGAAGTTGCGGGCAACAGCTAGTATAATAATAATAATAATATCTATGGACGCTTCACACCACGTCAGTCTGGCCATGTGCTAAGTACCTGAAGGACTTGTGTTACAGGTACCAGACAACGGAAATATATTCAATACTTTTATACTATACAAATATTTAAGATTTTTATTATATCATACACATATTTAATACACATCCAGACCCGGGAACATTGAAAACTTTTTGTTCCGTCGGTGGGATTCGAACCCGCGACCCCCGGCTTGAGCTGCCACACACTCAACCAATTGAGCCACAGAGGTCGTCTAATATAACGAAAACTAGTCACTATCAGGGAAATAGATTCATATTACACAAATTGCTGACCTACGTAATTTGGTCGGGCTATGTAGTAAATGGCAAACCCAGCCAACGGATCACCCCGATCACGACTCACATTGACTATGACTTATCTTGATCAAATAACTTGGGCCGCCTTTTGCCTATGAATAAAATCGTAGTTAGAAGTTAGCATCGCAACAAAATATGTATAATGTGTGATGCTTAGCTTAGCATAATATAACAAGAAAATCCACATACAAATCAGATAGGATTTGAACTCATTTGGGCCGGCACTAAACCTCCCCGTACGGGCGAGGTATAAGACGAAATTAAATTATGCAAATCTCACAAAAACCCTCTCCCGGAGACGTGGAATTGCCAACCGCAAAAAAGATAGGCCTAAATTTTAAATGGGCGAGACTCCATTTTTGTGAGAATTATACTGTAAGTTATGGACATGAAAATTGAAGAATTGTTTGATCTTCTTGAAAAAGCGAAATTTTACGTTTGAGTTGTACGCAATCAGGCTGACCTACTTATGTTCAGTTACTCTGGAATTTTAACAGAAGTTTATCTATTCAACAGCTTTGTTCATTGGTTAATGTTTTGACTTTATTTCACCTCTGCCTATTAATACACGGATCCCTATTTTTCGAATTTAGTGCATGTTAAGTTTTGTTGCAACATTTGTCTTGGCTTTAGAATATACTCAAACCGACACCGTCTTATCGCTATCTCCAATTGAGGACACTTCGAACATAAATTATGAAAAAAATTTATTGAAAATGTCCCTCAACTACAATAGACCCTTCCGTCTTATCTAGACAATATAACAATGATATAAACGAAAGAGGGAGATAAACCAAGCGAACCGTTGCGGAAAACGGCACAAAATAAGCAAAATAAGATATTTTATGTTATGAGTTATGACAAACGACTCGAAAAACATCTAAATTATATTTGGAGAGCGATCCAATTTGTTGCAATGTAAATGTATTCTTGAAAGGGCTTCAAAATAACAATATAATTATAACGGACTGGGAGGAAATTAATAAAAGACGGTTGTTTTTTGTTATATTTTTGTGATGCGGCCTGTCTACGTTGGCTCACGATGATTCAATGTATTTACGAATATGTAGAAGGGCATAAAATTCGTCTATCACTGCCCATAATGATTGATGTCGATGGTGAATGCAATTGACAGATTCCTAATCTTGGTTAACCATCGTAATCCAAAGTGGAGAGCTCATAAGATAGCAGGCATTAATAAAATGTGCATAGATGATTGGTCTCTTTGCTGGCTGGAAGCAAATCGAG
This sequence comes from Cyaniris semiargus, assembly GCA_905187585.1. Classification (NCBI taxonomy): domain Eukaryota; kingdom Metazoa; phylum Arthropoda; class Insecta; order Lepidoptera; family Lycaenidae; genus Cyaniris; species Cyaniris semiargus. The sequence continues at coordinate 3,476,688 of LR994554.1, read as the reverse complement.
ACTAATAATCTATGAGCATGTCCTTAAACTACATGTTACTGGTTATGTCTATTCTTTCTGCTACAAATATATTTCCTATTATTATTCAAATCAAGCAATTGGCAAGACTTTCACCTGAATAATTATTCTTTGACCTTTGCATTGCGGTCACATTTTGACAGTTGACACTTGAATTGTAAATCCAAGATGGCGGTGGGCGGCGATATCGCGCCATCGCGTGCCCGAAGGTCAGCACAGATAGCCGTTTGTAATTCGAAACGCTCGTTAAGTGGCAACACTGCGACTCTATCGGGTTCGTGTCCTTGGATTGAAGTACCAGAGATATTCTTAATTGTATTTCATTTTGCGGTTGGACTAGTGACATATTTACTGAGCTCAAACTCACACTGATGGGTGAATTTCAACATGTCGATATTTTTTTTTCATTTCGGTGAACTTTTTTGTTTCTATGTTTTTTTGAGTTTTTACGGAAGTTTCCTCTCAACTTTGATGTTATATGACTACAAAAATAATGACATAAAATTTAAATAGTAAACAAACGAAGCACACACATTTCTATTTTTGCTGTCACCGAGATGAAAAAGTCAGTCACCGAGATGAAAAAAAAATTCACCGAAATGTAAATTCACCGAAATAGTATACAGCATGATTGCAAAACAAGCATCCCGGTTTAAAAAAAATTAAACAATCAGTATTTTTTTAAATTCGTATCAAAATATAATTAACTAGCTGAACCCCAGAACTTCGTTTCGCTTTTCTAAGAAAGTCGATCATGCGTAGACCGAAAATGCAAAGCAGTCAGTCATACGACAGTTCTCTCACCGGTGTCCTGTCGTGTGGATCAGCCGTTCCACCTGATGGGAGAGTGATGGGATAGAGAGAACACACATTTGGATACCTTTCTAGCGTATTTGGAAGATCTCAATGAGATTGGTAGCCGGTCGTTCGACTTGGAAAATATTATCATGACACACTCACTGTAGCCGTTGCCGCGCTAGTATGTCGGCGCGTTTATAAGTTTTAAACAAACTGCTCTAAATAATTCTAAGCAGTCCATTGAAATGTTACAGTTTAAGGACCGAATATTGCATTTTTTAGAGGACGCAATTTTATTTTTGGGACATAATAATATAGGGGTGGTGGTGGGCTGCCATCTTGGAAAAAAGGGTGACAAATTTTTTTTTAGTCAAAAGTCATACAAACATATAAAAAAACATATAAAAAAATACAAATAATTGTAGGCAAAATAATTTTCAACAAATTATGATTTTACAACATTTTTGTAAGACGTATGGTTTCCGAGATAACGCGAAAATAGTGTTGTCACCTCTTTTGATTAACCACCACAAACTTGAGGTTTGGCCTCTACTGACCACTCCTTCGTGTTCCGAAAATAAAATTGCGTCCTCTCATCATTAATGCAAAGCTCATGTAACATTTTAAGGGACTAAAAATATTTGTTCGATTGTTATAATACTGAAAGGACAATTATTTTTTTACATAATATTGCCAATGAATACTTTGACGTTTATATGGTAACGATTAATAATAAATAAGCAAAAAAAGCCTCACAGTTAGAAGTTGATTTAGAAATTAAATTTTTAACGAAAGAAACTGTTAAAGTTTGTTCACCATAAAAGATTGTTATAATATGTTATGCTATCGCTGACTTTTTTGTAGATAATGATAAATGCTATAAATATTATGTAGAACATTATTTTATGTATCATCAATACTTTTTGCAACGCAAGCAAAATAATGTAATTTTATGGCAATTTTTTTCCACTTTGGGTTAGACTTTTGCAATCTTCGGGAGGATCTCTAACATTTTTCAGAATAAAACATCTGCCTATAATATCCATCACAAAGGAAGTAGCTATCCGTTTTAGTATTCAGCTATTGCACAGCTCTTATCGCGGTTTTAGACAATTCCTAAAGCCAAGTATTTTTAACCCCCGACAAAAAAGAGGGGTGTTATAAGTTTGACGTGTCTGTCTGTCTGTCTGTGTGTCTGTCTGTGGCATCGTAGCATCCAAACGGGTGGACCGATTTTGATCTAGTTTTTTTCGTTTGAAAGCTGATATGATCGAGAATGTTCTTAGCTATAGTTCATCATCATCAGCCTGCTCAGTGCTAGAAAATCGCGGTTCATCTGGTTCGTAAAGGGCCGATTAACAACTTGTAGTCGTTTGGTGGGCTTTATATTTTGTATTCTAGTTCGTGACATGTATAAATATTGAATATATACACATTAATGGAAAGTTGACCTGGTGCTGCAGCATCACCTGGTAATCAATAGGATACCTAACTCCTCACCAACTCAGAGCAGATGTTTCGTGTTTGGGTTCATTTTATTTGCGACAACTAGTAAGACGTAGATAAACAGTAAATATTTGCATGCTGCTGCTGCAGCATCACCTGGATTCTATAGGAGCCGAGCTCCATATGAACCCAAAGTGGAGGTTTCATGTTCGGACTCATAATTATTGACGGCCTCATCCAAGAGGACATTCATAGATGGTATTTATTGTAATATGATCCTGTTGATAGGAATTGTTCTGCACTATAACCAACACAAGTTTAAAAAGCATGAAATAAAATTAAATTAAGAAATTTTAAAAAAAAACCCGCCAAACCACTTTAAAAAGTAATAAAATAATATTTACTGACTTTAAGTTTAAATAATTCCTAAGTGTAAAGTGATATTTTAGTCCATAATTGTTGTCAAGGTGTGTCGGGGGACCGCTCATATAGATGTTTGATTTCACATAAATACATTGTTGATTTAATGTAGATCTATATGGCGCTTTACAGCATATGATTTAAATGAATATTTTCGAAGATATTACAGATTTAAAAATTGCGGGACATAGCTTTTGCGGCGGTACCGACCAATACGGGCCACAGCCCACAGGTAGTAATGAATATAAATCGAAACTACCAGTAGGTATAGGATTCAGTAGAATCGATTTTAATCATTTTTTCAGTGAGTGACATAGGCTATATATTTTATATCCGTGCGAAGCCGGGGCGGGTCGCTAGTTAAATAATAAAATTAAAATATAATAAATAATGAAGGGGGGTCCCTCACAGAAACACATTTTTTTCCCTACTTTCGCTCTAAAATGGTACGGAACCTTGCGTGCGCGAGTCTAACTCGCACTTGGCCGATTTTTTTATATTAATTTCATTTTTAATACTAGGTGAACCGGTGAATTTCGTTTTTTATTTATAAAATAAGGGGACAAACGAGTAAACGGGTCACCTCATGGAAAGCAACTACCGTCGCCTACGAACACTCGCAACATCAGAAGAGCTGCAGGTGCGTTGCCATCCTTTTGTATCACTTACCTTCTAATCATAATTAAAATAACCTTCTAGGAACTTCCACGAATATTTCAAATCAATCATTCAAATAAAATCAGCCGAACCGATTAGCCTACGTGATAGAGCCATGCTTCGACACGAATGGGGTGGCTCGACCGGAGAAATAACACGGGCTCACAGAAAACCGGCGTAAAACAGCGCTTGCGCTGTGTTTCGCCGAGTGAGTGAGTTTACCGGAAGCCTAATCCTAGGGGATTGGGCTTCGGTAAACTGACTCTATTCTCTTAACTACCCTCCCCTACCCTATTTCCTCATAAAAGGCCGGAAACGTATCTGCAGCTCTTCTGATGTTGCGAGTGTCCATGGGCGACGGTAGTTGCTTTCCATCACGTGACCCGTTTGCTCGTTTACCCGTTTGCTAAATAAAAGCTTAAATAAATAAATACGCTTAAAAGAATTCAAACATTAAGCATCAGCAGCATATTTCTGTTTTATTCATGAACAATTTTTTTTTTTAATAATTTCGCAGATTATATTATTCATCCTATATAAAACAACTTTTAAAAATCACCGAGATGAAAAAATTATTCACCGATATGAAAACTTTTGTCACCGAAGGTCACCGAAAGTCACCGAGTCACCATTTCCGTGATTTTTTTTTTCATGTCGGTGATTTTTTACCACCAAATAGGTCACCGAATTCACCGAAACCGAATCACCGAAATGCAAATTTGCGACAAATCGTTGAATATTTTGACACCTATAATAATTATACCGATATCTATACTACATACTGATACATATTATTAAAAGTGTTTGTAAGAAAATAAATTAATACTTCTGGCTGGTTCAGTTAACATGATAAATTGATTCACGGAAATGAAGAGAAAAGTGTCGGGAGTCACCAAGACGATATACTTACGTTTTTAGCGGGAACACGCAGCGACGTAGCAAACCACCTCTCGCTCCGAAGGCACAAGCGTGACTGGCGCTTGAGTTCGAGAAGCGGTAGTACGTTCAAAAGTACTTCTGGTCTCGACAATTCATGTTTCTTTTTTATTCACCGAATCAAGACAAAATGTTGGGACAGTTTTATTTCTCCCACTATTTTGAAAGTATAACGATTGAGATTATGAAATTTGTATTGATTATATCTCCATTCTTTAAGAATCCAATAAAATAATCCGTTTGTTTGTACCACTAATATTTTTCCCTCAGCTGACGAAATTAGGACTAAAAAAGGTTTAGGGACAGTCACCGAGGGGCCTAATTTCCACCTTTAGAATTTTTTATTTTTATGTTCTAGTTATCGAATTAAAAACTTGTATGTTGCCTCATATGGACAATCACACAAACTATACGATACAATTTTATTTAACCCTAAAAAGCCATTTCACACCCCCATTTTCACAGAAGCCGCGTAAAAAATGCGGTTGGGAAATTCACCCTGATACGATAGAACATAATGATCTTATTTTCAACCAGATGACGACCGCAACTTCGTTGCGCCAAAATACGTATCGCGAACAGTACATTTTTACGGGATAATAATAATAATACTCCCCACACCGGTTTCGGTGACGGTGGCCGGTTTCATTGAAACCATGCCAGGTACGCAGGAGTGTGCCCAGGTGTGTGCGCAGTACACAAGAGCACTCTCTATTCCTTTACTCACATAACCCAATGGGACGAAAGACCGACACGACTGGCGAGAGATCAGGCGCAGGACCGACTTTTTACATGCCCATCCGACGCATGGATCATCTTACTTGTCAGACAATCAGGTGATCAGCCTGCATTGTCCTAACCAAACTTGGAAATAACATGTTTCCAACGCGGGAATCGAACCCACGACTTCCGAGTCAAGAGCTCTAGACCACTGGACCACGGAGGCGATTTCCGGGATAACTATCCTATGTCTGGGGCTCAAAGTATCTCCATACCAAATTTCAAAAAAATCTGCTCAACGGTTTGGGCGTGAAGAGATAGACAGATAGGTATATAGACACACTTTCACATTTATAATATTAGTATGAATAGATAGTATTTCAGCGGATATCAACAACGGTAGTTTAGTGGAGACTTGTGTATATGGACATGGGTTTGGCTTAACGCAACTAAATTACTTAGGTCATCTGCATCATGAATCAATTTCTTTGATGGTACATACACAGCCATGTCACCCAAAAGCCATGTATTTATTATGGCCTACATGACTTAAAATCGAAATCAAAATTAATGAAATAATTTTAAAAACTAAGTCGTTAAGTAGTATTTATTGACTTTTAACACTGAAACACGTGAATCTATAAAAAACTGGGGGAAAGGGGACTTCACGCTTGATAGAGGCTCGCTCCTCACAGTTAATTAGTTCGTATAAAAGTCCCTACTAGAAAAAATTCGCATCAAAAAGCACGGCTACAACTTTTTATAAACTCAGCTAGTTTATAAAAAGTGTTGTTTTGCCATATTATATCGGGTATCAAAAATTGATGTGCTCTTTCGTTTCTATCCGATAAGCACACAATAGGGGTGTAGACAGTAAACAAAATATAATACAAATTATTGTTTTTTTGACAGTTTGTATTATAGAATTACCGAAAATGACATATTTTTACTCATTTACTTTTTAATGTTGTTTATTTTATTTAATAAAAAGTACATATATTTAATCCGTAATATCACGTGATCTCAAACAGCCATCACAGAGTGTGACGTCACGATCTCCAAAACATTGTGTGTGACAGTGACTTTTTAATGTCAAACCCATTCAAAGATTTTTATTGTTTGGAGGACCGTGACGTCATAGCGACGCCATGATGAACTTTAGCGTTTTAGCGGGGAATTTTAAAACGAAATTTAATAAGTGGTTTTTTTTTAATTTAAATAAGAGTGTATTTATTTTTATATATATTTTTAGGTGTAACAAATGTACATCTGTATAATAAATATATTTCCTAAAAATAGTCTACACCCCTATTTCAATGAAATCAATCCAGCCTTTTCGGAGGAGATTGGCAGCAGAAATGTGTCTTCTTACGTCAGTCTGATAGTCATTTAATATCTCTACATTATTGCTGAATCGATATTCATGACACTTGGCATGGAAATACCGAGTCTTGAAAAATGATTAATAATCAAAAAAAAAAGTTTTAATCACGAAAAATGTACATCTCCGCGCGTTAACTGTCTGTAAGTTTATGCGTAATCTAATTATACCATAAACAAGTTAAAATAGCCATAAAAATACAAACCAAAACACGGAAAACGAACTTCTAGAATATGAAAACAAAAAGGAATATTCTCTCCATCGTTAACGTCAGAAATCCGAAGCTGGTCAAAGCTCGGCCACCGGAGTGTTTGATATTTAATTGGTCACGCCCATCTAAGGATCCAGAGCCCCTAACACACACGTTTTCTTTATCGCTTCGTAATAGGATGGCAAAAAAATAAATTGTCATAATATTATGTGTCGAATGTCGGCTTCATATTATCGAACGCTTATGTCAATTCCATACATTTTGATCGATGACAGAATCACTAGAAGAAGAAATAAAGAAAACATCTTGGGTAAAGGGCCACGGGTTCGTAACTCCGGGAGTACTTTGTACTAAATTACTGGCTGCTGAAAGGGCGATCAGTCCCTCCGATAAATTTTAAAAAAGGTTACGGATCAATGATGTGTGTAAAAGTCGGTATTATTCGATGTTTCGATAAAAGTCGCTTATTGATAATATCAGTTGTAGATAATATTCAGACAACAAAAACGCATTTAGCTGTAAGGGTCTGTTCACAGTGGAATGACAAGGCGATGCAATGCATTTTTAAATGCAATGCAAAACTAGCAGCCCAAAACCAATGGCGGCAAGTCTGTCACTTCAATGTATTTTCTAGTGTAACGAAATGAATGTTTAAAAACCGGTTTTGAATGTAAAAAGGCATTGCATCGCGGCGATTTGTCACTGTGCAATGTAAACTGACCCTAACTAACACATACAAAAGGAATAAGGAAATATATGCAAATGTAATTCGCTAGTAAAATTTTAATTAATTTTATGCAGTTTCATAAGTGGCATAATATAACTTGATTAAAAACGAACTTTGCTTACTAATTTAATAAAGTAATATCCTCTAATACACTCAGAACTCATCAACGAAGTTTCGTCTCACTCGAAACTAACGGCGTTTGATGCACATCACTACGCGACCGTCGTTGTTATAACAAAGATTAACATACTCAAACATTGCTTTCATCATGATGATTGTCTATCTACTCTATTCCTTTTCACTACTGAACCATCGCGTCAACCATCCTTATCATGGGCAGCCGTCATCCACCCACTGAACGCTACTTTTTCTAAACTAAACTTGAAATCTTTCGCAAATAATATTTAACATGGGTTTAACCACGGACGTAAAAAAATACGGACGAAGCATTACACTATAAAGAGGTGAAGCATGCCAGGTACGACAATTTCGTTTATTGTACACGTGACCGACACTCACACACGCAACTAGGTACTACAACCCGCTGTCATTGTACATTGAGTGACGGCGCCAATGACACGCACACATCCTACACGGACGGCCATAACTATGCAGCACTCGTGATTAGACAAGGCCATTTAGCCGAAACTTTTTCGTTTTCGCTTCGTTATAGAATCGCCGATCAAAATGTATGGAATTGACATAAGACGAGTCGAACGTCAACGTCATACTAACGAACGCTTATGTCAATCCCATACATTTTCATCGGCGATTCTATAACGAAGCGAAAACGAAAAGATTTTGGCACACCCCCAAGGTTACGTCCGTATTTTTTTACGTCCGTGGGCTTAACATAGTATCAAATTGAGAATGTTTTAAATTTTATATAAATTATAAAATAATTAACCAAAATCAATTTTATAATTTCAGTCACGTGTTAAGACTATTTAAAAATTATTAAAAACGATTGAAGGGATTATTTCCTCTTGGTCTAGGTAGTAATATTACGCTAAGCGAAAAATAGAGAACGCAATTCCATAGGATTATATTGTAGGCAGGAAAGTTTAAATTCGTCACTGATATAACATTTGTTGATCGAAGGGACTGCACTGGGGTAGCTTTTTTAGTGATGTTTAGTACTATTACAAGAATAACATTTGACACTATTACTTTTTAAACTTTTCTTTTAAAATAATACGTGTGACGTGTGTGTTGGTGATTTTCGACGAAAATACATAATATAAAAAACACATAAAATAAATTACATCAATTTCTGAGTTATGACCTAAACTTATCTTTCTTGTCAACAATAAATCAAACTATGATAACCGATAGCCCAAAATTACACACAATAAGATGTAATTGCTAGTCATATTTTATCGTTATGATGTCATACAATATTGTATATTTGTATCTGATATATCCGTTGACAACAAGTAAATTTACGTGATTCTGGGATAAAATATCTATTTATACATTGTAATAAATCTCCCAGTCAAAACATTTTTTTTTTTTTGACTACTTATGTTATTATAAATGTGGTTATGTCGTGGCTAGGTACTAACTTTGGGAAGCCTTTATACAGTTACGGTTTTTCAATCAAAAGCTTTCAATATAATTTTAAATTATCATATAATAACATAATATTATGTAAATAAGCGCATAGTTTTAAAAAAATCCTTATGTGGATATTTATTAAAAAAATACATGAGCATTCAGCTTTTAACTTATACAATATCAGAAGCATGTCATACATATTACCAATACTGTAACATAAAAGTAACGAATATTTTATCAGCATCTATGTATGATACATCGATGGCGGCGTCGACACGCGCGCTCGTGCTCTCACATACAAACCACTTCATTATATTTTTGCCTCTTTACTGTAATTTGTTGTTGAAATGCGCTTGTTGCCTGAAATGTCTTAAAATGTAGAACTCTGAACAAACTCCCATCTCGTATGAAACGTAGTAAACGTTGGTATTTTCAAAGAACTAAAAATTTTAAAAAAAAATCCTACGTATTTTAAAAATTATGCGTTGTATTAAATATGATATTATGTTCTTAGGGTTATATCACACTGCATCGTGAAAAGGCAATGGGATGTATTTTTAAATGAGCACGAAGTATTCCAATACCGAGGGTAGCAAGTTATTCAAATTGATGTGTATTCTTGTATAGAAAATAAAGTGTAGTTTTGAATGTGTCGTAAACCAGCTACAATGTCGTAGACATGCTACAATGTCTACGATATTGTAGAAGGTAACAATATCGTAGACACGCTACGATGTCGTAGACCAGCTACAATATCACAGACATAGATCAAGATAGATACCGCATGTGTATGTAATTCGCGTGCCATATCCCGTTCCCAAACGACGAGCAATGCTCGTCTTTCGAAAGTCTGTTCTTTAGTCTGCTATCGGGATCGGACGTCAATCGGAACTTTAAAAATGCCTAATTGTGCCGTACTGAGCTGTAGAAATTCGAATAGAAATGTTGGCCTAGATAATGGACACGTTTCTTATCATCGGTACGTCACAGTGGTAGGAAAATAGTGGCACGCTCGTTTTCATACAAATGGAGGGACATGCAGTATCTATCTTGATCTATGTCTGTGTACAATATCGTAGATCAGCTACAATGTCGTAGACATGCTACGATGTCGTAGACCAGCTACAATATTGTAGATCAGCTACAATGTCGTAGACATGCTGCAATGTCGTAGACATGCTACGATGTCGTAGACCAGCTACAATATCGTAGATCAGCTACAATGTCGTAGACATGCTACGATGTCGTAGACATGCTACGATGTCGTAGACATGCTACGATGTCGTAGACCAGCTACAATATCGTAGATCAGCTACAATGTCGTAGACATGCTGCAATGTCGTAGACATGCTACGATGTCGTAGACCAGCTACAATATCGTAGACCAGCTACAATGTCGTAGACATGCTACGATGTCGTAGACCAGCCACAATATCGTAGATCAGCTACAATGTCGTAGACCAGCTACAATATCGTAGACTAGCTACAATATCGTAGATCGCTAAAATGTCGTAGACATGCTACGATGTCATGGACCAGCTACAATGTCGTAGATCAGCTACAATGTCGAAGACATGCTACGATGTCATGGACCAGCTACAATGTCGTAGATCAGCTACAATGTCGTAGACATGCTACGATGTCATGAACCAGCTACAATGTCGTAGATCAGCTACAATGTCGTAGACATGCTACGATGTCGTAGACTAGCTACAATGTCGTAGACCAGCTACGATATCGTAGCGCCGCTACGAATCCGTAACTCCAAAGTTAAAATCAAGTTTCACTAACAGAACGATTTGGTTTTCGTCTATATGTCTACAATATAATCTACATAAATAAAAATGATTTTTTAATTTTGTTATTCTCTCTATAACTCGAGAGCGGCTAAACCGATTTTATTAATTTTAGTCTTAAAATAATCGTTGAAGTCCATGAAAGATTAATAATACGAAGTTCACCGAGTCATCTAGTAAATAATAAAGATAATTATGATAATACACGTGATAAAATATAACCACTGATAAACTGAAACAAAACTCGCTCATACTCAAATCATCCTATAACGTCGTTTCCTCAAAGATTGTTACGAGAGAACTGATTATTTCTCTTACAGTAACTTGACTAAAAAGAACAAAACAATCTACAACTATAACTACAACGTTTGTACAGTGAAGATATTGTTACCTTTACTAATATTGTAAAGCTAAAGAGTAAATTATTTGTTTGTTTGAACGCGCTTATCACAGGAACTTCTAAATTCCTTTAGTGTTGGATAGTCCATTTATCAAGGAAGACTTAAGACTATACAGGGTGTAACAAATCAAAGTGATAATACTTTAGGGTGTGTATGTGTCCCTTATATAGAGTTCACTGTAAAAGTAGCAGCGCTGAAAGAGCAAAATTTTTCGTGGTTTGTTTGCATTGGGCAACCACCTCAACTCGAGGAGTTTGTCTATACAAAAGTTTAAAAAAGTTACTCTTTCAGCGCTGCTACTTTTACAGTGGACTCATACACACCCTAAATTATTATCATGTAGTTTTGTCACGTTGTATAAATATTACTCTGCGACCAAAAGGAGCGAGGAATCAGTGGAAAATGTGTAAAAAACGGGGATAATTATTTAGCAGCACCTAATTATTAATGAGGAGAATGTTTGTCATACCTGGGACTATCTGCGGGCCGCCATGCTGAGTCGCGTCGCATGTGCTGCGTGCGCTTCACCACTTCACATCCTCTGCTGGACCAGCTGCAACAAACATCATCATCATTATCACCATCATCATCATCATTACCACCATCATCGAATACTGTCATCAATAGAAAGCTAGAATTTGTTACTATATCTTCGTTGAAGTAAAAATTTGGTTCGGAGTCATTTCAATGTACAATTCCATAAAAAAACTTATATCTATAATAATTTATAAGCTATCTTTTGTTGTGTGTCTCAAAGTATCTCCATATCCAATTTATTCTAAATCAAACCGATTTGGTTTTTAAAAAAATTATGAAGAGGTATTCAGATAAACATGCTTTTTCTTTCATAATATTATAATAATTCGTATGAATTACTTTCGTTCTTACCACTACAGGTTCAGGAATCTCTAATAACGGGTTAACAGATTCTGAAGTTACAGTCAGTCTTACAGAGAAACTGTAATATATCGATGCACAATGTAAACAAACAGAAAACATATCAAAAACTTTAAGAGCAATTTTAGATAAATTGAGATTAGATAAGGCCCACTAGATATTATTAATCCACTTATTATCTTTTTGCTGCAAACGTTTTAATAAAAGTAAAAATCAAGTGAAACAAACTACAAATATAATAAAAACAATAATAAAATCCTTATAATATGAACTAAAAAGTATTAAATAATATTTCCTATCTAATAGTGCCTTTTTCCGAATTCGGCTAAACCTCAACTATTTCTGTACTCAATCTTCATCATTTTGAAGTCGGTACCAGATATAGCTGAATCTTCAGTTCTCTGACAGAATAGGTATTTGAAACTTTTGGAACTGGCACCGACTTCAAAATTATGAAGATTGAGTACAGAAATAGTTGAGGTTTAGCCGAATTCGGAAAAAGGCACTATTAGATAGGAAACATTATTTAATACTTTTTAGTTCATATTATAAGGATTTTATTATTGTTTTTACCTTGGAAGTCGGTTTTAATTTTTTGTTAAAAATAATAATTTCACTCTTTTTAGTTACCTAGTAAACCATCGCGTATATTCTACGTATCTTATTACAATTTGTTAAGAGTCACACTCAATGCGATTGTGTTTCTTATTCCTATTACGATGTAGATTGTTTTCCTTTGTAAGAATTTTCATACTAAGGGTTCAATTTATTACCTCGATCGTGGGAATCGCAGACACAATAGATTTTTAATTGTTATGCGGCAGCCGGGTGCCGCTTGGGCTTGATGGGTTAATAGTTAAACTAGTGTAGCAACCTATCGAAGCAACTTACTCTCTTTTTTCTTTCGAATCTCAAAAGTAATGTCAAATGTGTGCCTTACGCTCTGGAGTTGAGGTTGACTTTGTTATGTTCAATTTTGTGGTACATAAGTCGCTTAAAACTTGAATCATTTATTTTGAAACAACATTATATTTTTATTAAAATCGCTATGAAAAGTACCAATTATTATAAGGACATAACGTGATGATATATTTATGGTGTTGTGGGGGCATATTGTATCCATATACAACCATGTGACACTGGTGACCCTGACGTGGTAATGATGATGATGATGATGATGATGAATGTAATTTGCATAGTAGCATATGCTTTCTGTTCTTAAAACAGCGCCTAAACCCCCAAACTTGTATCTATAAGGAATCCATAGTATAAGAATATAGCATAAGAAAACCATAGTATACCTTGGTGCAAAATCTTGCGTTTTGGTAGCATATGCTTAGGATACTTCTCATAAAACCAAAATCACCATATGTTTCCATATAAATTTTGAGGAGTTCCTTCGATTACTCATGGATCCCGTCATCAGATCACCACTTTTGTGAAAATGGGACCAAATTGGAGGAAAACCTAATAGAACAAAACAAAAATTTTGAAAATCGGTTCACAAACGGCGCACAGTGTATTTTTTGTGCAAAAAAATTGGCCATGCCGTTTTTATTACTTAATTTTATAGGATTTGTGATTATAAATGCAGGACGAGAACACCCGACTGCCCATTTCATATAGAAGAACGCAAATTAGTACTTGAAAAAAAATTCTATGGTTTCCAGAAAAAACATAGAAACAGTTATAGCTCAAAAGTTTGATATTCTTTTAAAAATTTATTAATTGGTCTAAATAGTGTCTTAAAAGCCCTACGATAGCGAAAAACATCCAGGCTTTATTTGTTCAAGATAACGTATTTATGACTGATTTTGTAAATTTATGTTTTAATTTTTTTAAAGTCATGTCTTTTCATATTTGGATTTGAAACTAAGACTAAAATGTTCTTTTTATTGATACTTATAACCCAAAAAAAAATGGGATCCAAATGAGGCGGGGCATCGGAGTTATTCAATTTTATATTATTTTGGATAGGGTTATCACCGCATAGTTCACATAGTTGAATAATATTTGAAGTAGGTTTTTATATGCCCATTTTTCTAATGAAGTTCATAACTTCAACAAAACAAATAGTAATAGTCTTTTTTACTTACTAGCTGCTGCCCGCGACTCCGCCCGCGTGGAAATTCATTATGTTATCCACAGTTTACATTTTCTTCGCGTTATACCTTACTACTCTGCTCCCCTTTGCTTCACTGCTGTTCCACTCTTATATTGAGTTTTGAAGTCAGTGAGATACCGAGAAGCTCAAGGTCACTATTTGGTTTGAACCTTTCTGTTTTTGGTTATTTATGTTTATTATACTGCATATTATATGATGTTCCTCCGCCGTGTTCCATGGTGTTTAATGGGTTTTACTACTAATTTATGATACATAATATTTATAAAGTTCTTAAAAAAAATACAGCTTATGGATTTAAGTTTTTTGTTCTTTTAAGTAAAGAATTACGTATAGGTTAATACCTGTTTTGCCAACTTTGTGGGTTGATAATAATATGGTCCCGTATTTTAATTGGCTTATGATCACTGTTTTAACAATATCGATTGGCATAAAAAAACATAAAAATGATATATTTTACGTGCTGTTTGTATTTCTGGAAAATTTTAATCTTTCTTTTTTTCCACACGATGTTTTGTTTTATTTTCCTAGTTAAAATACGTTACCCAATAAAATTATTTAAAATGTTCATTTTTTTACTTGGAACCCGGAGTCCTGGTTCACATGACGTTTTAGAACCAGGTAATAAAATCCGAAACCGGACCCGGTCTGCACCGGCTACCTATTAAACAATAGATTTCCGTCTATCGCTGTTAAACCTACGAGTATATGAGACCATTTTATACCGGAAATATAATAAAAGATTTTAAATGTGTCACCATGTGTACATTAGAAAAGTATTAACTTGTTAAAAAAATTCCAAGACAGTTATGTAGGATTGACAGGTCAAATTAATATAAAAACTGCAAATTTGCTTCTGGAATAGCATATTGCTTTACTTATATTAAAAACTAAAATAAAAAGTAATCGTTTTTTTGTTTCTGCTCAAAAATATTTCACGGCATTAAAAAAATATTTTCTTGATTTATCGAGTAACTTTAGTGACTCAATGCAGTTCCTCTAACCTTCTGTTTAAGTATTAGTCAGGAATGAAAAAAAAACAAAGTTCAAATGAATAAAAAAATTTGGTATAGAAATATTGACAACCCTAAAACCATAGTTACCATAGAAAACTTTAGAAGCCTCTAACTTCGGTGCAATGTAAGGCTTCGGGAGTCCAAATAAAAGATGAGTTGTAACCGCGAAAGATGTTTATTAACTAACTTAAGAACTAATTACACTAACTTATATAGGAGGGAGGTGAGACGCACACTACACCTCCCCCGTTTTTTTGAAAAAAAAAATGAATATAGTTTTTTTTTTTTTTTTACTTAAATACTATCATAATTATTATAACAATAACATAATAAACTAAAATAAAACGTTTAATGCGTAACGTAAGTTAGAAATTATTTTTTTTAATTCTTACTTAATCTATCTACCTATATTACAATAAATACAAATCTGTGCATTTGTCATTATTTAAAATTATTATAATATTTTTTTTTACTCCAGTATTGGGTGGTTGACGATGTAATTTTTTAATAACAAAAATAGTCAAAATTATACATTTTCTCACCATTTTAATAATACTTTTTCACATGGTTACTTTGACATTTCCTTTTCTTTTAACACATTTTATTTTTACTTTAAATTAAAATGATTTTCCTGAAAACCTCTATTAAAATACTTTAATTACAAACATATTACAATCTTTATTCAATTCATTATCAAATATTCGCCATAATACTTATTAATTTACGAAACCTTCATATTTAAATTAATGTTAAGTCTTTGAAATTTCAAATATAAAATACAATATAATTGTATTCTTAATTTATTTTCAATAGGTTCTACCTAATTCACCTTCATCTCATATTAATTATTACCTTATCATTAATTTACTAATTTACTCTTAATTAGTGGACTGGCCAGTCACTTACATTTTAAATTGTCATTTCATATTCAGGTACCTAGTATACCTTAAGCTCTTTTTGTCATTTCATGCATGCATGCTTTTTCATCATTTATATTACTTTCTTAACATTACCGGTACATTACATTTTTATAATATTTTATATTTATAGTCGACTTTTTTATTTATTTCAATGGTACATATTTATTTTTATATACTTCATGTGCGCACTTTTATTTGGTACAATACATTTTATTTATACAACATTAAACGGGACCTATTTTAAGACTAACCAACAACAAAAAAAAAATGTCTCCAACCATTTTACTTAAATGAAGGATTGTTCCCGCCGAGCATGCTCTAAGTACCATTTATTTTTGTACCATTTTGTACCATATTTAATACCAAGGTTTTTAAGGCAACTTGACCTCCAACTATTCTCACAGAGAAAACTCGTTTACACTATGATTGAATGAAGGATTCCCTTGCGTATTTTTTTTAATGCTCTCGGCATTTTATTTATTCCTCAACGATACGTAGCATTTAAGCTAGTATTTTATAATGCTCTATGGCATTTTTAAACCTATTCTATACCTATGCCTAATAAAATACCCATTCCATAATTTAATGCAATCAATATTTAAAATATCATTAACCATTGGGTGATCAGGCCAACAGCTACCAAATATTTTAAACATCGATGCAACCCTATCAACCTAAAAACAATCCTTTTTTTCAATCAAGTACCTTCAAAAACACTAAAACCCTTTTTCCTTACTTCAAAATAACCATTTACATACTTCATTAGCTTTCAGCTATTTTACAAACCTAATGTCACATTCCTAATCCTTCTTCACAATAATCTCGTATGAACGTAAATATTTTTAAAGTAAATCCGTGTAAGTCATTATGTATATCCAGTTTAATTTCTTAGAAAATGTAGCTAATCAACTTACCTAGTATTTGAAAAGAATTTAATACATTTCCAAGAATTATCTCTCCTTTTCTCTATTTTTAACTCACTTAAAACATAGTTTTAAATTTGTTTATAATTTATATTAATACTGAACTTTCTTTTATGACACGCTTCTTACGTAATATAATATTATTTTCTTTGTTTTTCTCACTCTACTTTTTCTAATTTATTTTACAATGTAACGATCTACAAAGTAACCATGGAACCGAAACAATTTAAAAATAATTTTTAATAATAATTTACTCATAACTTCTTAAAATATCTTACTGAATTTAATTGAATTGGAATACATAGCAACTTTAAATTCTTTAATCATAATTCATAACATCCTAATTCCTATCACTTAATTATTTTACTACTATTTCTTTTTTTTAAAATGCCTCTTTTATCTATAAATAAAATATTGAAGTCATTATTGTTTATTATTCTCTATGACTATGATTTTTTCTCTAATTACAAAGTTATTCATTAATAACTTTTAAGTTCGAATTAAATTGAATTGATATAGGAACATAGCAACATTACTTTTTTATTAATCACTTCTTTATTAAATTATCACCTGATTATTAACTTTTATTTACGTTAGTTAAATGCACCTATTATTATAGTTATTTGAATACGCCTCATATTCTTAACATTTCAAAATATTATTATTGTCTACATTCAGTATACCAATTTTTTTTATCAAAATTTGATTCCTAAAATTTAATTAAGTCATTGCGCGCTTTTTTCAGTTATTATTTTATTTGGAAAAGTCATAAATTGACAACTAAAAATAAACCAATGTATGTATATTAATTATTATTAACTATTGAAAATAGATTTCAGAAGGAATTCATACTTCCTAATTAATTTGGAAAAATTAGACTATTTAAAATGAGTTTATAATAATAATTATATGTTATAAAATTTCAAAAATAAAATGTTAACTACCTAATTTACAAAATTTTATCAACTGCGTAACGTACCTAATGTTTAATTTTTGGAGCGACCAAAAAAAATCATATTTTTAGCAAATTAAATGTTGTATCCTTAGTTAGTAGTAGCAGAAAGTTAATTTTATTCAATTACCAATTTTATATTACGTTAATTAAAAACATTATAAATATTTTTAACTTATAAATATTTTTAGTTCTAAAAATTTAATAAAATTCATGCCCTGGAATGCATGCTAATTACGATTGTAAGTTTTGCAACAAATTACCTACTGGAAATAAATTACTGGAATCATATTCAAATATAAATATGGACTGCGCTTACATGACATATTTGGATGCATAAACTCATTGCATCGCGTTTCTTATGTTTATCTTTGTACCAAATATGATGCACGAAATGTTTTGATATTGATATGCGAAACCAAAATAAAATGAATATCTCTTTTGGACCACCCATATTGCAAACTGTACCTACCTACTTTAAATATGAATTTTAAGCTGTGTCACAAAAATACCTTACATTTTCGCAAATAAAAATAAAATGAATTTAACATTTTTACGTAACTACTGACCCATTTGAAGCTTATACTAGTACTTTTACTAAACTTTGGAAAATTAAAATTACACAAACGACAAAAAGAAATGTTACATACTATTGAATTAAAAAAATGTATATATATTAAACATCAAACTATTTTAGTTTGCAATTATTTATAAGACAACATTTTTTGCAAAACATTAATATCTCCAAAATCTTTTCATAAAAGAACCTCTCTTGCTAAGAAATCTATACGTTTTAAGGAATTTAGTACGTTGATTAAAATTCTTTAAGCAAAAATTATATCTACTTGGTACAAACCTATGACTAAAATATATTTGACCGAATAAAGAACCTACTCCTTTTGTAAAATCGGTTAGAAAAAGTTTCTACTTACATTTCGTTGCGCGAATGCTGAGTCGGCACCGTGGACATTTGACGCTTTTCCCACAAAGGTGTTGCATACCGTGGAAACTTACCTGATGTGTTACCTACCTGTTTTAATCAACTACGCATATTACTTAGTTAGTTATGAGTTACTATGTATTCCTTTATCCCAATAAAAAAATTAAAAACCATTCAACTTTGTAAAATTATCTATTGTCCTACACAATTTCCTATTTTTCAAATACTTTTGTCATACCACACGGTACTTAATATTTAATACGACAGCATTATACCTTTAAATCGAAATATTTTTGTACTACTTTCATCAAAACTTATTGTATATAAAAATTCATCGTCAACACCCTGTTTTAAATTTTTAACTTTTTCTATGCGACATCACAATAACAACTTATCAAATCCACATTCTAAATTAAAAATATTTATTTCCGAATACATTTTCAATTAACATTATTTTATTTCAATTTAATCTCATTCAAATATATTAAATTGTTATTTTCCCAAAAAAAAAAAAATTTTTTTTTTGCAAGTTGCAGAATAATACCATTAATCATTATTTAAAATTACTTTTACTCTCAAAACACTCAACAAATGACTTAAAATTTAAAAATACTTTATTATTGGCAAAACGTAATTCTCCGAAAAATATTTCCAAAAATAATTCAGGATAATATGATATCTAATATTGCCATTAAAAGAAAATTAACATGCACAAAAAAAAATACTTGTAAATGTCTTATTATATCAAATGCAACTATTTTGAAAATGACAATAACTCAATTATTACATACCTATTATATCAAAATATTAAAATAACTATTACCGATATTATAAATTTCGTAGAAACTTATTTATTTCATATAAAGCAATTTGACTTTACACTAATTAATAAACTGTTAATTTCTAACTTTACTGACTTTTATCGAATTTTTTATTCCTAAAAAAAAAAAAAATATTACTTTTATCCAAATCTTAAGATATTGCCAAATTATTCTACGTTTTACTGTTATTAATTTTCTTACATTTGTAATATTGCTTAAAATCATTTATTTTTCTAAACGGAACTTTCTATGTAATTTTATATCAATATACAATTTAAATTTAGAAAATTTTTTACATAATTAATTACTAATTTTATACATACCGCTGCAGTTACAAATACGACATATTATTTATTTTTATATTAAAATTTAGACATAAAACAACTTCAATCGCATTTTTCTATCCTCTTCTCTCTGTTCTCCCGGCTGCATCCACTTCCGACACGAACATCTCCCGGCCGCCTGCTCTACATTCCTCTCATCCGACTCCGACATCTCCCGGCTGCCTGCTTATTCCACTCATCTGACTCCATCATCTCCCGGCTGCCAGCTTTACATCTCCACTCCGATATTTTGAATCTACTCTGATTTTTATTTTTCAGCAACGACACTGTTTTCCCGGTTAAATATTATTCTTCTTGCAACTTTTCAATTTTTATAATTTAATATTTTAGTTTAAATTCTGATTACATTTTTTTTTTTTTTTAGTTTTCACTGAGTCATTTTTATGAGTTTTATATTCACTTCTTACAGATTTGTATTTATCTTTTTTTTAGTCTCTACACTATATTACTTATTTTTAACCTACATCATTTTAAGTAACGGCCGTTCACTATTCAGCCTATTTTTTTTTAACACTATAATTATTGTCCACACTTTTCACTTTTTTTTATGACAGTCCCATTTTTAATCTTTTCAATTTAAAGTTCAATTATTTTAAATCACTTGAGTACCCTGTACCTGCTGCGCAGCGCTGCCGCAAGGCAGCACTGGCAGGGTCGCCATGCAATGTAAGGCTTCGGGAGTCCAAATAAAAGATGAGTTGTAACCGCGAAAGATGTTTATTAACTAACTTAAGAACTAATTACACTAACTTATATAGGAGGGAGGTGAGACGCACACTACAATTATTTGGATCTAATTTTTTTTACACGAATTCTTGTACATTTAAGTAACAATTCTATATAAAAATAAAATCCAAATAATTAGAAATACGTTCATAATAAATTAAATAAAAAAAAACATAAATCGTAAATAAGTCTTTAAACACTTATTTAAGAAATATGTATATCAGGTTAAATTGTGTTTTTTTTTATTATTGTCGATCAGAATAATCAAGAAGACAATTAAGTAAATATTATTTACTTAATTGTCTTCTTGATTATTTTTATTGTTCATAATAAGAAATTAACGCATGTAAATACTAATAAATTACTTACATAACATTTCTGTTCAAGATTTCGAAAAAAAAAGGCATGGCCAATTTTTTGGACAAAAAATACACTGTGCGGCGGAGTAATCGTTGAACATACAAAACTAAAAAAAAAATAAAAAAAAATATCCACAGCCGAACATATGACCTCCTCCTTTTTGGAAGTCGGTTAAAAATAATAATATTTTTGCCCGCTTCGTTCGTTATCTTTTCCCGGGCCTTAAGGTGCCATACCAAATTTTATCTTAATCGGTTCAACGATGTAAGCGTGAAGGGGTAACAGACAGACACAATCACATATTTTATAATATGTAAATTGTATGAATATCATAACGTTAACAGAAATAGCAATCAATTATGTTAATTTATAAGGCATAAAAATATATCGAGAAGGAATAAAAAACTTCTATAACCGCTATACTCAACCTGCGACCCGCCAGGACTTTGTCAGTGGCCCGCGTGAATCGATAATTTTAAACAAAGTTATTTTTAACCTTAAATAATTTTGGTTGCGGCCCGCGACATCAAGACTTTAGCGGGTTTGTGGCCCGTTTGAAAAAAAAAAGGTTGAGTACCGCTGTTCTAAAACTTTTTAAATTCTGAACTACGCTATAAAATACACAAAATCAACTTATAAGGCTCGAGTTTCGAAGGAATAGTTGATAAATATTCCCAACTAGGGTGCGACCTCAAACTTTTCCTATAAAACTGGGAAACTTTTTTAATAACCGCGTTTAAACAGGCGTTATAGGCGATTCGTATTGATGGAAGTCACTTGTCTTATGTCATGGGAAACTTTTATGGGAATTGATTTGTGATTTGTTTACGTTAATATAAGTTTTACAGGTTTTATAGGTCTACCAGAATCTGATGGCAATTTTTGACAGCAGATTTTCAAAAAATATCCTTGATCATTGGATAAATTTTTATATTTGCAAGTTTAACACACAGAATCAGCCGCTATAAGAAAAAAAAAGGATCAAAATGCAAAGCAATACCGGGGTAGTTCCAATTACCCCGGTATTGCTAGAGTCAATTTATTTTCTCACTTTTTGCCATCAGATGCTGGTAGACCTATAACAACGCTAGTAATCACAGTATAATACAGTAGAGTAACTTGGCCGCATGCTTGAAATCAAACACTCAACATAGAGATAAGTTTTACGCGCGTGCCACCGCATTGTTCTATAACAATAGTAGTTAAGGCTCTGGATTGAAAGATTACTTTTTATTCCAAAAAGCCTGTGAATGCTTTAAAAAGTGTACCTCTACTTAAAGTATTTACAGGCTTATGGAAAAGCTAATCATTTCTTTAAGGCTGTTTTCAGTAATTATTATTTTCTATCGAATGTTGTAATCATAATATTATGCGCAATTTTGCATGCCAATGTCAAAGTAAAACGTGCCTACTGCCTATTTTTTACTCTCTACCGGATAAAGCAATCCTCTTTATCTGAACATTAAAAGGGCGCTGGATGTAATATTCACATTGATGACATTTTATCTTGCTAAAAGTAGTGTCTGACCAAAAATTATTTTCAAACCGAAACTGAAACCGACACCGAATGTAATAAAAAATACTTTACATTATGATTATTTATTGTTTTATGAAATCTACAGTAAAATTTGAAAAATGAACTAAGCCGAAGTCTAGCCTGCCAAACCAAAACCGAAACCGAACCGAACTTTTGCCATAAACCGAAACCAAAATCAACACCGAATGTAATAAAAAAATGCTTTACATTATTATTATTTACTGTTTTATGAGAACTAAAGTAAAATTTTAAAAATAAACTAATCCGGAGCCGGGCAAACCGAAACCGAACTTTTGGGATAAACCGAAACCGAAACCGGCACCGAATGTAATGATTAATGAAAAATACTTTACATTATTATTATTTACTGTTTTATGAGAACTAAAGTAAAATTTTAAAAATGAACTAAGCCGGAGTCTAGTCAATGTATATATGAAGCTAGATTTTTTCCGAAACTGTCCGAAACCAAAACCGAAATTTTGGTCGGACTCTACTCACTAGCTGAAAGCCCTTATCGCTTACAACAACATATTACATATAGTATATTATATAACATATTAAATGTAAGCTCGCAATCAGAACACTTAACTGATTGCCCCTCTAGATTGAAATATATTTTTGTTTACAAAGCTCCGCGATCGATGTCAACAATACCTATTATGGCTTTCGATAACATGTGGACATTTTATCCAAATGGAATCTTTTGGATAAAATGTCCATGAGGGTCAGGTTAAACTGAAACAAGACTAAACATCGATTCAGTCACACCTTGAAGAGGTAACAGACAGACACACTTTTCTATTCATAAAATAAACAAAGTCACCAGCAGGAACAAGCATATATTTTTCGGTAAAAAGAGAAAGGAGCCTCCTACGCAGCGACTATCTACTCACCCTGTCTTACGAAATTTCGATCAGGTCACCTGACACGAGTTAAACATTTTATATCAGACGTGAGTTTAACATTTAATACCCGTCTAAAAAAGGGCACAATTTATAAAATTCGGTCTATACAGTATAACAAATATGCCTATGGGGAAAAGACATTCTATAGAGTGGTATAGTGCAGATATGTGAATAATTGATGAGTTTCATTGTGGGTGTGACCCACTTTGGTGATGGTATACAGATGTTTCTGTGTCTCATCCCTGGAGACCCACAACGGCCTCCAAGCGATCTTTGTGAATTGTCGAGTGGACTGCACAAAACTTTTTTTTATTTTTTATTTATGATTTATTGTGCACAGGAAACATTACATAATAACAGTTTACACAGAAAGACGCCACAAAGGATCTGCTTATTTCTAAAAAGAAATCTCTTCCAGCAGCCCTACGGAGAGAGATAGTATTAAAACAGCAGATAGGACATGCACAAATATGATTACATTATAATATACAACAATATGTGCTCGTCGAAGCAAAAGTAATGCTATAATAAGTAATATAATAATATACATAAAAAAATAAAAAATAAAAAACATCAAATCAAAATATAATACATAAGAATGACAAATGAGTAACTAATAGACATCAATGTAATTACAAAAAAAAATATTTATATCTATAAAATATAATAATATTACTATAATAAATACATAAATATATATATATATATATATATATATATATATATATATATATATAAAGTATTATATAATATACATTATTTATATATTATGTACTAGTATTTTTTTTTATTAAATAATATATAGCATGATATTTTTATGTAAATATAGTAAGTAATTTGTATTAAATTAGGCATATTTTCATAGTATTATTAGAGTAGTTTCGTATTACTAAGTGAAATGCTTGCTCATGACCCTAAATTTATATTGCATTTTATTTATTTTTTTTCCATCTTTTCGCACTATTGGCACCTACATAATTTTGTTTCTGAACACCTAAAGGTTGACTGGTAGAGAATGCCATTTGGCATTAAGTCCGCCTATGTACCAACATTGTGCAAAAAGTATAAATAAATAATAAATAAATACTATATGTATATATAATAATGGTATTTAAATGGATTGAGATTTCAGATAGTGCTCTTTCAATCGTCGTTTAAAAACAGCAATAGTGGGACTGTCACGGATGGCGTGAGGGAGCGAGTTCCACAATCTGACAGCATGAACAGTAAAGGAATAGGAGTAGAAATTGGAACGATGGGAAGGGAGGGAGAGGTTTGACCGGACGTTGGACCTGCATGGGAGATCGGGAGGGCGAGAGAAGTTGAAGCGGTCAAGGAGATATGGAGGAGAGAGAGGATTATACAGGATGTTGTAAAGCATGGAATAAAAGAAAGAAAGATAATATGGGAGTTGCGACGGAGATGGATAGGTAGCCACTTGAGTTTGGAGCGATAGGCCGAGATGTGATCATACTTTCTTAGACCAAATACGAAACGAATACAGATATTCTGTAAACGCTCCAATCTCGTTAACTGCTCTTCGGTGGCGTCTAGGTAGCAGGAGTCGGCGTAATCAAGGATGGGGAATATGAGTGCCTGGACAAGGAAAATTTTGGTGTGAATGGGTAAAAAGTTTTGGAGGCGCCTCAACGTGTGCAATGAGTAGTGCACTTTCCTGCTCACTTCAGTGACTTGATGATTCCACGATAGATTACAGTCTAGGATTACTTGTGTGATAATACTTTATCTAAAATGTTAGGTTAGGTTAATATAACAAAATATATAAATAAAAAAACGGCCAAGTGCGAGTTAGGCACCCCATGAAGGGTTCCGCAACAGCAATAAGGTTTATTTTTATGAAATTAAAAGGTTTTTGATTTATTTTTATGTTTCAGTTGATTTAATTAAAGTTAAATTATTATGGTTTACCATTTATAAAAAAAACTACTTGCTAGATCTCGTTCAAACCAATTTTCGTTGGTATTTTTTATAGTAATGTACATCATATATTTTTTTTAGACTTATCATGCCCCTACTTTAAAAGTTAGAGGGGGGGACACACATTTTACCACTTTGGAAGAGTCTCTCTCGCAAACTATTCAGGTGAGAAAAAGTGATATTAGAAACCTCAATATTATTATTTTTGAAGACCTATCCATAGATACCACACACGCATAGGTTAGATGAAAAAATTTTTTTTTGATTCAGCTGTACGTATGGGGACCCCTAAAATTTTTAATAATTTTCCATTATTGTATCAAAATCTTAATGCGGTTCACAGACTACATCTACTTACCAAGTTTTAATAGCATAGCTCTTATAGTTTCGGAGAAAAGTGGCAGTGACATACGGGCGGACAGACAGACAGACAGACAGACATGACGAATCTATAAGGGTTCCGTTTTTTGCCATTTGGCTACGGAACCCTAAAAAATTAATAAATATATTGTCACAAGATTTTAAGGTGATCGCACATTATGCACGCACGCGCCGAACGCGCCGAACGCGCCGCATTTTAGAATTCGTTGTATGAAATGATGTGAAACCACGCACATTCGTCCGCACCGTACGCGCCGCATTTCGTGTACTATGCGGTGCGTTCGGCGCATGCGGAGCTGACAAATGTGCGATCAGCTTTAAAGAGAAACTAAAGCCGCTATAGCGCTGAAATTCGTATATCGCGCAGAAGCTAAACGCTTTTGTGCACAAGCTCGTAGAGTTGCATAACAATTAATACAGACAGACAGACAAAAATTACAGATAGAAACAAAACATAGCCAAAAATGTTTTCATAGAAAAAAGATAAAGTCTTCTATATAATAATAATATAATAATATCTATGGACGCTTCACACCACGTCAGTCTGGCCCCGTGGTCGGTGGTGGGTGGGGTACCTGAAGGACTTGTGTTACGGGTACCAGACAACGGAAATATATTTAATACTTTTATACTATACATATATTTAAGATTTTTATTATATGATACACATATATTATTTAATACAAATCCATGACCCAGGAACTTTTGTAAACTTTTTGTTCCGTCGGTGGGATTCGAACCCGCGACCCCCGGCTTGAGCTACCAACAGCCCACCAACTGAGTCACAGAGGTCATCAAATTATGAAATTCTAATTATAAAAAAGTTTATTCTTTTATTTACTTTCGAGACTAGTATAATCTAGCATAACACTTATTAACACTAGCTTGTGTTATGTACTGCGACGTTTATGAAATATGATAACTTGATTTTTATAAAACTTGAATAATTCATAACACATATATCGTTAAATTTAATCAACAGTGAAATTCACTGCAGCTGCATAAAAATCATTTTGCGAAGAAAGTGATAAGAAATACAATATTATTGTAAGGTCGGTTCGCTGCATTATTGCATCTCAAGAACTTTGACCTCTAACGTTAACAACTGTAGTTATTTTCAAAGAAAAATTTAACTATATTATAAACATAAAACTCTCGTGTCACGGTGTTTGTTTACCTAACTTCTCAAACTCGGCTGGACCGATTTTATTAAAATTTTGTGTGCTTATCCTGTGGGTCTGAAATCGAAAACCTTATTTCTCGTACGAGATAACGATTCGAATAAATATTTTATTCGAAATAACGTTTAAAAAAGTAAAAGCATGTACTCGATTATTATTATTTACTTGACATATGCATACATTATAAAATCTCTTATACAAAACGTACTACGAGTACCTTCTACTGGCGTCTAAACTTCGAAAATGGTCCTGTATTATTTACTTAGCATGTGCTGGCTTTTCCCGCACGTTCCTACAGAATTTTCAGAAAAACCCTCACTCAGTCGCAGGATTCATTTGAGGATCTCAAACATAATATTCTCATGTATGTCAAAACAACCTTTGCTGGATCAGCTAGTAAATTATAAAAACAAGCATGTGCCACCC
The DNA here is from genome assembly GCA_905187585.1 of Cyaniris semiargus. Classification (NCBI taxonomy): domain Eukaryota; kingdom Metazoa; phylum Arthropoda; class Insecta; order Lepidoptera; family Lycaenidae; genus Cyaniris; species Cyaniris semiargus. Next base: position 3,449,231 of record LR994554.1, on the reverse strand, counting down.
CTATCGTGTTATTTGTTCAAAATATTATTTGGTATATGTGGAGCACGAGTTGGGGGCGGTGCGCGGCGGTGAGGGGGGCGGCAGGCTCTCGAGAGCTGAACTTTCTGTTTACTCTCCGCACAACTTACTCCACAACAAACATTCCCAGCGTGAAAATTCACGGCGAATTTTTCGATATTCTGGAACGTTCAAGCACAGTATAATATAATTATACAGTACTCTATCAATAGAGAAATGGACTGTGCAATATCCGTATGAGCCTACTGCTCCTACTGTCTTCTGATTAATTTCATTACGAGTCCAAAGACAGTTTTAGGTTGTCCCTTGGGGTTTCCTGAGATCATACCAAAGGGTTTTTCGTGGTTGGTTACCGCTTTGAATCCTGGTTTACGAAGTTGTTGGACTGGTAACTGGTGGGCCAACGCCCCTCAAAAAAAATAGCGAAATACAATATATTGTGGCCGTTGCGATTACATTACCGACGATCGGCAATCATGGTCGAATATTTTATACGTTCGTAATCCGTATTGGTCCATTATAGTAGAGATCCACACAAAGTTTAAATCGGGTGTACAGAGTTTGCGTCAGTTATAAAGAAGTTCATGGCAGGGGGAGGTCACCATCCTCGGACATGAGGAACACGACTAGACGAGGAGAAAGAGAATAGCGAGTTTGATTTCAAAATCACAGCGGTACTCTACTGTATGAATATATGCTGTGGCTGCACTTGTATAGTAATTGACCGGAACCCTCTATTGTGCATATGGGAATTGAAACTCTTTATAGTGGCTACTGGCTAGTGTCCGGTTCGAACGAAACCTGAAATGTATGGAAAAATGATTGATTACTCAATTGTGGAGTTACGGCTTGAGTTTAATGGTTTTGCCTATCGTGTGATCTTATGTGGATACTAGCTGACGTTGCCGGCAAACGTTGTTTTGCATTTATGTTTGTATCGTTATTAAATCAGGGGTTGATCTTATATCAACAAACAAAAGGTTACAATTAAAAATTGTTTGTATTTGTCAATCCTGAATCATGAAAAAATAAAATTTAAAAAATACAAATAAATGGGGTGAAACACCTTCAACAATTTAGGCGTACGAAAAATAGATGTTGCCAACTCTCAGACCTATAAAATAAGCACACAACACAATATAGAATATAATATTACTGCAATGTTTTCACGCTAGAGGCAGCACCAGCATAGACAGTAAACAAAAAGTTTTGTTCGACGTTTGACAACGTTTCTGTCAATATTCTGATATGACGTGTGCAACATGTCGGATTTTGGTCGGATTGTTTACTATATATGCTAGTAGCGCCCTCTGCTCCGTAATGTTACGTGTATATTACCTATTGATCCAGCCCTTTTGGAAGAATATGTCAACAAACACAATGACATGAGAAAAGATTTACAATGGGGTACGAACCTTTGTGGCATATTCTAGCCGCCGCCATCTTGGTTTTTTTTTTTTTCAAAATTTCCGAGTAATTTTAAAGTAAAGATCGCCATAAGAGTCCAAAGGACACAAATGGCGTTTTTTGTTTGTATAAGTGTCCTCTATCCAAATATACCACTTTTATCGTGCTCGGAAATTTTGAAAAAAAAAACCAAGATGGCGGCGGCTAGATATGCCAGGCTCCATACAAAAATGTTCGAACCCCATTGGTCAACTCCATCAAAACCATATTGACTTATTGACGATTACTTGAGGTCGGATCGTCGCTGAAGGGTGTATTTTTTATGCAGTGCCCTTACAGATACATTATATAGTGACTCGCCATGCAGAAGGTCGGCTACGTCACTACAGTCTGACCGAAACTTCGCCGAACATAATGATGTGAGTTCGAACTTTTAGATCTTTAAAAAATTAAAGGCCAGTTACATTAATAAAAACAATAGAAAAGTTCCAGCTGAAGTAAATACGAAACAAGCAGATATTACTTCCTCTCCTACAGCGTGACACACAAAAAGATAATATTAACATACATATTGAGTTTAAAGACTTACCGTCCGTTGTGCTGAACTGCTTATTCCAATTTTGAATTGCGTAGCCATTCCTTGAGCAAACGACCTTGACCATACATTTGACGCGTTGCCGAGATCGCACAAAAATCCTATTTTTTTTACTTATCTTAGTTTAAAATTAAAACGGGGAATATGTAGTTAATGAAATTGTCTATCTATTGTCGTATGTTTCAAATAAAAGTAATTTGTAAATACTAGGGTGATGCTGAAAGTATGCTTCAATTTTAATAAATTGGTATTACTTTGGAAGCTAATATCATGAGTATAATAAACAAAAATAGAAAATTTAAAACGGGGAAAGGAATGTTGATATACTGAAGATTATTGCTGTATTTTTATTATAACTTTGTAGCTTTCAAATTATGAGTTTATAAGGCTCTAATACGGTAAATTACGGAATCTCCGTAGGGGAAGGCCCTTAAGACGCTGCAGTATGAATTGAAAGCCGTACTCGGAGACATTTAACTTTATATTAATTTAATAAACATTTTTTAAAGACAAACTCTGTCTTTAAAAAATGTTTAAACACAAACTCTTTATAAGCCTTTTTCCTGGGAAGATTTAAAAAAATCCGCTAGGGGCAGCACCGGTGGGGTGTACATATATTATGTTTTGAATTCTCTATTGACAAAACGTACGTCTTATTATTGATTTCTTTTCGTGTTTGCGTTTGGTAGGATAGCTTACAGTTAAAATATTGTCAGGATTATTGCCTAATTTTCTGCCTTTGTTCCATTCTTTCAACTTAGATGTGCTTATGAGTGCATCATAACCGTAACGTACGGTATATAATCTTCGAGTTTATAAAGTAAGGCAATTATATGAGAGCAGTTCTTTGAAGAAGATGCTGGACACAGGCACTGAGCAACTATAATTTGACTACTGTTTTTATCGAAAGCTATACTTATTTTGTACTTCACAGTGACGCGAAAAGAAGATTGTATACTAGATTATTCGCCTTATCTTCCATATTCAACACAAAGTCACTCAAGCAATATTGTCTTCCTCTTTGAAGTGCTTTTGAGTTTCCACAATTCGGAAGCTGTTCATCATCGTCAGATAAAGTGGCATTCATATCTGAACTATCAATAGGACTGGTAGTAGTATAATTATACATAAAAGCATAGCAAAAAGAACGAGGAATAGCTTGGGATGGAAAATTTGCCCAATTCGTAGTAGGAAAAGTGCAGGATGTTAAACTTGATAAAGTTGGGTCGAGTAATTTCATGCGTCGTTGTTTATCCGCTAAACATTTACCACCATCAATTCCAATAAAAAAAAATATCATCACCATTTGCAATGCATTCTTCAATTCTTAAATATACAAAAAAAATAAAATACAGTTTATTAAAAATTTTCAATAATACAATGACATATTATACAAGAAAATTTGTAAACCAACTAACCTCTCAACTAGGACATTTTTATTACCTGACACGGTTAAGCCACGACATGCAAGCCATCGTTTCAAGTCCCGGACAAGATGATCTTGCACTTTTTCAATTTTAATTTCGCTCCAGGTACATCATCTTCCGTTAATTCCATTATAATTAATTATGTACGTTTAACGTTGTTGTCAATAGAGAATTCAAAACATATGTACCCCCACCGGTGCTGCCCCTAGCGGATTTTTTTAATCTTCCCAGGAAAAAGGCTAATTACATTAAAATTATTAAATTAATCAATAATTAATCAATGTCTGAATGCGGCCGTTAGTGGCTTATGGCCGTTAGATACTTCATTAAACACATACCGCACCTAACTTTTCCGGTAACCGCAGGTGACAATAGGGTGACCATTAATTAAACAGTAACAATCTGTGACAGTAATGAGTTTCATATTGATTTTGTTCGAGCGCTCGCTTCTTTTTCGATTTTTCCTGGTGCGCCGGGGTGCACGATTGTTTAAAGTCCATTCGTCGACGGTAAACGATGTATGGCTTAATTAAACAACGGGTTGCATGTAACGATTTTATTGTTCCTACAAATCTTATGAATGAGGTTGTATATGTAATTTTTTCTATACTGGCTGGGACGCCAAAACTGTTTTTGTTTTTTTTCTCGTTGACATTTTTGCTTCTGATTTTCTTCTGCTAAGAGTTACGAATAGACGAATTTGGGAAAACTTAAATAATTTCTCCACTTTTGCAGTTTATAAATAATAATATATACTATCCCCACTTGGGTAAGTGTTGCAATAATTATTTTAAGTTTACTTTATAAACCACTTATATTTTTACTCAATTTCATAAATATTGCCATTCTTGGTAATGTAACTAAATTGTTATAGAAAGTTCTTGTAAATATTTATTTCGTTGTGTATCAGAAATAAGTCTTTTTTTACATTAATTAATAACTTGTAAGATATTATAATTTTCATCTTTATAATAATTATTCATCCTCAATTTTGTTATGATGAATTATTATTTATTTTTCTGTATTTGCTTTTTATTTTGTGTTCTTTTACTGCCTCACCAATAATTACTAGCATGCAATAACTGTACTTTTCAATCTTGTCTGGCTGGTAGTTTTAAAGATTTGATGTCGCAGTCAAAGTAAGAATCTGGGCAATTATAAAAATTTCTGGATGCTGATTCAAGGGATCACCGGGACGGTAATCACCACGACGGGCATCACCGGGACGGTAATCACCGCGACGGGCATCACCGCGACGGGCTCTGCAGTCGTTGCGAGAGCTACCTACCTGCCTGCGTCCTTCCTACGTCCTACCCGAATTCTACCTGCCTGCGTCCTTCCTACATCCTACCTGAATTCTTCCTGCCTGCGTCCTGCTTTTCCGCAACCTAACCATCTACAACCTACCTTCCGGGACTCCTCCACCTGCACTCCAGCCACCAGGAAAGTAAAGTACCATTGGTACAACAAGGTACATTCTTTGTGAACGACCGAACCACGATCCATGCTTCCTAAATTCTAAATTTAATTTAATCTATACTTATTGTAATATATTTTTAAGTTACTCACTAATCATTTTATTTAACACCTACTACAAGTGTTACATGCACTCGGAAGTAAAAATTAAACGAAACAGCATGTGCAAGCATGCATTTCCGCCGCGCAAATAAAGAAAGGGAAATATCATTTCGTCTCCTACGTAGCGTGGTGTGTCTCCGTTCTTTTTTTTTACCCAAAAAATGCAACTTCTAAAATGAGGGGTCTACTGCGTATAACGAATTTCCGATTAGTTCACTGTCGTCTAACTTTTTATCCATCGCACAAAAAATGCAAAGAAGTTTTACTTAAAATCGACCAAAGATAATAACGATAGATACGTTCGTTGCAACAAGCGTCTCGTTTCTCGAAGTTGAGCGTAAGGGGATCAGACTGGAACTTCTTTGCGAAGTAACAAGATATGCAACTTCATGTTGATATCGAATGTTGCAGAACGAGTTATGCATTCTTTGCTTTGATGTTTGTATGTAGGTTATATTAGTTGAAAAGTCTCTAGTTTATTTAAATAATAATATAAAATATATATGTAGGTTTGTTTGTAGCACTTTCTCAAGAAAACTATTCAACCGATCAATATGTAAGCAACCACTTAGAAATGATTTTCAAAAATTACAACCCTAAAAAAATGCACTTAAAATTTACTCCGCAAACCGCAAGAAAAGCTAGTTTCAGATAAGCTTATTAACACTAGTAAAAATATTTTAATAATTTTAACAACAAGTTTTGTTAGAACACAATGTTAAGGCGCTACCCCTACGGAGATTCCGTAATTTACCGTATTTAGAGCCTTATAAACTCATAATTTGAAAGCTACAAAGCTATAATAAAAATACAGCAATAATCTTCAGTATATCAACATTCCTTCCCCGTTTTAAATTTTCTATTTTTGTTTATTATACTCATGATATTAGCTTCCAAAGTAATACCAATTTATTAAAATTGAATCATACTTTCAGCATCTCCCTAGTATTTACGAATTACGTTTATTTGAAACACACGACAATAGATAGATAATTTCATTAACTACATATTCCCCGTTTTAAATTTTTTTAGATCAATTTTGAACTAAGTAAAAAAATTAAATTTTTGTGCGATCTCGGCAACGCGTCAAATGTATGGTCAAGGTCGTTTGCTCGGGGGATGGCCTTAAAATCAGCGTCTACTTTTGGATGCTACGATGCCACGGAAAGGCACACAGACACATACATCAAACTTATACACCAAGAGGTTTCCTCCTCCTCTGAGTATATATCTGAGTTAACCTCAGGGGTTAACTCAGATATATTGTAAAAACTTCTTACTAACGAATATGTTATTAAAATTTTAAAGTTTCTGGACCATCCACGCGAAAAATCTCTAACGTTTTTTCATAAAATATTTCCATTAACATGTAGCTAGTAAGCCCTGGGGTCGTCTCCACATTTAATCCCGACTACAATGGCCGACCTCATGAAGGAAGGAAAGACAAAAGCTACCTACCGCGTTACCTAGTTCCGCACAATGGTACCTCATGGGCATATGTTTAATATGCTGAGTAGCTAGATTTTTAAATTTTATTTTTGAGGCGAAAATTTGTGTGAGATATAAAGCTAGTAATATTTTAAATATGGTAAGTTTGTTGCGGCGAAAACACACTACACTTTTGGGATTATTAATAGATATAACATAGAGAATTTTTTAAATAAAAAATGTAAGTATGTTAAAAATTTCTGTCGACAAATATGAAGGATTTTTCAAAATAGGGAATCCATATACGCTTCCCAAGAATCCTATTTGTATAAACAAACTTAATAGCCTTAATACGGAACCATTGCTAACCTAAATCGAACTTGACCGGTTTAATAAGTTATGACAACTAGTAGCTCTTACTAACAACTCGAACAGAAAGTAATTACAGCTAACCAGCTAAACCAGCTATACTCAACCTGCGGACCGCGGGCCGCATGCGACTTTATCACTGGCCCGCATGATCTTAAACCATTTTAAAATTCACGCCCACCGGCAAAATAGTGCAAACTCGTCGTGAAAGCCTTGTAAAATTTTTAGACTCTTAAATCAGTAATATTGAAGAGTGTTATTTATTAACCCTAAAAAATGTTGGTTACGGCCCGCGACACCAAGACCGAAACATGTTTGTGCCCCTATAAAAAAAAAGGTTGAGTACCACTGAGCTAAACTACTCCACAGAAAAAGAGCGAGAAATTGTCTAACCCCGTTTCAGCTTCGATTAACGAGAGAAATCGGTGTCTCTTCAATATCCGCCTTCGACTTGCATCAACAAAAATATGCCTCGATTCATAGTATAATAACAAGGTTTAAAAAAAATCAACTACAGATATTTGGAGTATATAATCTACTGTACGCAGTAGATTATATACTCCAAATATCTGTAGTAGATTAAGAAGTTTATAGACACAAAATTAGCTGAAGACATAAGTGGATGAAGTGGGTAACTAATCATTTGAAAATTGACGTCTTTTTGCATGAATGCTTTAGGACTTTATATGTTACGCTCAAAGACCGAAAACGCTCAGTGAGCGGAATAATAGCTCACAACGCGTTGTGGTCACAGTGAAACAGCCACGATGCGAAATTTGCGTTGTGGCTGTAATGAAAACGGCCACGATGCGTTCTGGCAATCACAAAAAGACCATAACGCGTTCTGAACATTTATTCTTACCATAACGCCGTCGCTTGGTAACAATACCAATGTAAGTCTTTGGGGTTCGAACATTTTTGTATGGAGCCTGACATATCTAGCCGCCGGCCATTTTGATTTTTTTTCAAAATTTCCGAGCACGATAAAAGTGGTATATTTGGAGTCCAAAGGACACAAATGGCGATCTTTACTTCCAAATATCTCGGAAACGTGACACTTTAGGATACCATGTTATATAACATTTTTGTTTGTATAAGTGTCCTCTATTCAAATATACCACTTTTATCGTGCTCGATAATTTTGAAAAAAAATCAAGATGGCCTATGTTACAAAGGTTCGTACCCCTTTGAAAATTTTCAAGACAAACAAAAGCTTCTAGTCAGGGATCCCTAGAACAAAATTTTTTTTGATTACTATCAAGCTAATTTTTTGTAAGTAGCTTCATTTTGATAAGATGAACAACAATTTTGTCTCCGAAAAATCTCGAAAATGGTAGATAATAGTAGATAAAAGTAGCTATTTTTATATATTATTTATTATATATACATTGTTCTACAAATGAACAATCCATATTTTAGGACCATCAAATCAAAATATGAAATCCTTTCTATCTCTGTTAGCTACCACTTTCGAGATTTTTCGCAGATAAAATTGTTGTTCGTCTTATCAAAATGAAGCTACTCACAAAAAATTTGCTTGATAGTAATAAAAAAAAATGTTTTTCTGGGGATCCTTGACTTCGTATTCCATAAGAAAAAAATTTAAATTAAATATTTTGTTAGGTTTTTTCATTACAGAATGCAAATGCAATAGCTTAAAATTAAAATCCCTAATCGTTTTAAGTGAATTATTATAAGTATTATTGACAAATGATTAACAATATTATTTTGAGTTCAGTAATTTGTTACTTTATATTGTTTTTTTTTTTTTTTTTATAGAAAATAATCTGAGCGCCAGACAGACAGACAGACAGCAATAATATTAATACGGATAGTATGGAACTAAAATATTTTATAAATAATAATGATAAACACTAATTTTGCAGTACGCGTGGCAATTTAAATATAATGGTTCCATACCTATGGACGATTGATCAATCAAGAAAAACGAATAGCATATCAGCCACTATACGAATTTCACTTTTTAGTCTTTTTGTGATTTCCAGAACGCGTCGTGGCCGTTTTCATTAAAGCCACAACGCGAATTTCGCGTCGTGGCTGTTTCACTGTGACCACAACGCGTTGTGCGCTATTTTTCCGCTCATTGAGCATTTTCGATCTTTGAGCGTAACATAATACACATATATTCGCTAGATGATGAAGTCGGTAAGTTACAAGGTTTGTTCAAATTATAATGAAAAAATATGTAATTGCCCTTATAAAATGTTAATTATCCACTTACATCCACTCACGTCTTCAATCGTGACGCTCAAAAATTTTCTTTACATGGGCGAATTTGCGTTGAGCTATCTAGAGACCGAAAATACGAACAACTTCACACACAAATTCTAGTATTTTATGGCACAATTACCGTAAAAAGCTCCATTCGCCAAATTGAGCTCCTCGTTACTATTTCAAAGCGAAATTAATAGAAAGCTGAGCTTTCAAAACCGACCTATTTGCTGGAATTAAAGGCATGTGCATTTAAACCTTTGTCAAAACCACAAGGCCAAAAACGACCTACATCTTTTTACTATTTCTTTAAAAACAGATTTTTATTCAAAAAGTTTGTAGTAAATTCTACAATTCAGTAATTTCCAATTGAAAAACTGCACAAAACAAGAATAGATTTTTAATAAAATAAATCGGCTTCGAAGACAAGGCCGAATTTGATGAAGGCACCTACGGTGAAGGACATAGATTTATTTTTATTAGGGCAAAATATTTGGGCTTTTTTTTACACGCTTTTGTTAGAATAGGCTGTATGTATGTAACGGAATCTTTGAGCACGATTTTTACCTATCTACAGTAGTCTAATGAATTCGAAACTTTGCATACGTATTAAGAGGCAATGACAATGCAATAATTTGTTAAAAATGTTTGAAAACAAAAATGAATTAGTTTTTTAGTTTTTTTAATCTTTTATTATTTTGCATTATACATATCTCTCCTCTTACTAATAAAAGTATTTACAACGAGTAAAACTTTACGAGGTCTGCTTGTCTTAGCCTGGTACATTGAAAAGTCATAATAATATTAAATTACATCACTGACATCCTATCATGGGAATACATGGGAATACTACATGTTTATATTAAAGCTGGTATACGTACTGTGTAAAGCTTTTTATCTCCGTGAGCATTTTATACACATAACAGTCAAAATTTCCCTTTGGTGCTCTCAAAGAACTATGCTTATTGTGGGACACAATATTCTAATTGGATGGTTGTTGCGGCTGTTTCTTTTGCTTTTGCTGCTTTTTGCCGCTTGTTTTGGGGACCGAAGTCAAGGTTAAGTTTGTTATACTTCTGTGTTTCTGTGTAAAAAAAGAACAAACAAAACGTAGACATAAAATACATTAACAAAGGATGCGGTGTGGAGAAAAATCCCAAACAGTGGCCAACCAAATGCCAAAGTATATGCAAAAACCACAGGACCACTTTCTCATCTTTTACACTCGTAACCCAGACGATTGACCAATGTGAATAAAAGCACAGGACTGACTTTTTACATTTCCATCCGATGCAACCCTATTTACTCTGCTATCACATTATTATAAGTACTTCCTTTCCAGTGCAAAGTGACAGAAAGCGATTCGTTGAAATATTTATATATCCGACTTTACTGAAGCGAAAGTACAATTAGACGCAAATCTAACAAAGTTCATTAGAGCGAGTATGGCGTAAACGATCCTGTGCACGGTTCATAGAGATTGCACAGGGCGTACAGTGTAGAGTGCACAGAGAAATGGCACATAGCGTGCACACGTCATCTACGAATTATAGCGATTGTGCATTTTAGGCGCAATAGTGATGAGTGGATGGATCTATCGATACTCCTTTACGATAAAAGAATGTTATGGACATAATTGTTTTTTTTTAATCCATACTAATAATATAAATGGAAAGTATTTCTGTCTGTCTGTCTGTTACCTCTTCAGTTCCAAACCGCTGAACCGATTTAGCTGAAATTTGGTGTGGAGATACTTTGAGCCCCGGGAAAGGACATAGGATACTTTTACCCCGGAAAATGTTCGGTTCCCGCGCGATAAACGAGTCCAGTAATCTACAAAGTGTGTACCGCGGCACACTGGTGTACCGTGGTCAGCAGTTGGTGTGCCTCGGAAAAGGTCATTGTACTTAGTTCTAGTGCTAAGTGCCAAATAATCGGCCAAGTGTGAGTCGGACTCGCGCACGAAGGGTTCCATACCATTATAGAGCAAAATTAGGCCATAAATTGTGTTTTTTGTATGGGAGCCCCCCTTTTTTTTCATATTATTATTAATTATTAAAGTACACATATAACTTAGGATTTTGTGAGAAATCCAAGTACCTATTCAAGTACCTATTATACCTTTTGCCATTATTGATATAGAGCAAAAAAGGCCAAAAAAATCACGTTTGTTGTATGGGAGCCCCCCTTAAATATTATTTTTATTTTCTTTTTAGTATTTGTTGTTACAGCGGCAACAGATATACATAATCTGTGAAAATTTCAAGACTCTAGCTATTACCGTTCTTGAGTTACAGCCTGGAGACAGACAGACAGACGGACAGACAACGAAGTCTTAGTAATAGGGTCCTGTTTTTACCCTTTTGGGTACGGAACCCTAAAAAGGGTACATCTCAGGATAATCGACGAAGGGGTGGAAGCTCAGAGTAAGCCTTATAGGTACACACTGATTAATTTGTGGTGTATGTACATCCAAATATTTGTATTTTCCTAGGCGTACCTTGAACACTAAAAGTTTGCGGAACACTATCGGACGGGGGGACAGTCATCGATATGTCCCAACCCTATGGCATATGACCCATTTCCAGTTCCGTGAATCGCACTAAACTAATTCTGCCGCCCCGGACTTTTACAACTCGGATTTCGCCTTAATCGAGTTACTCCGTTTTCGTGAATTCTTTAATATCATTGGTTATTGTAATTGAGTGAGAGTGTTAGTTCATTAATTGATTATATATTCTGTTTTTTTAATGAGTATATCAATGGGCATATGATCTACTACTTATGTAAAGACGTTACGGCAAAAAAAAAATCGAGAAAAAATATTTTTTATAGGATGAGCAAAGAGTTTCTTATACAAAAATTTTCTTCTATCCGTTTGAATCCCTATTGTCCTGGTCATGGTGATTTTGATTTAGGCGCAGATTTGAAATTATAGAGTAGGACTATAGAGTATTACGGGGCTGACATAGGCTACTTTTCATCGCGCTATTTTAAATTGTGTGTTCCTGCGGTATTTTAAATTGTACCATCGAAGAAATTGATTCATAGGCAGTTGACGGACCTACGTCATTTGGTCGGATTGTGTCAATTCAATGTTAGCTGCTACGAATAATAAAAACTAAGGAAAAGTAACTTTATCAAAAAACATATTCTACAATACTTGTCAAAAATGTGTACCTAGATACATTTTCAATACATTTGCAATATTTAGGTGGCCTTCAGCGGTATCAGGCTGACGTTACATGACAGTTCGAAAGGAACCAAATTTAAAACGGTAATAGTATGGGAGTTACGTCTCCTTAGTTTTTATTATTCGTAGGTTAGCTGTGAGCTGTCGGATGGATTTGACATAACGCGACCAAAATAAGTAGGTCCGCCATCTGCCTATGAATCAACTTCTTTGATCTTTGATGATAGTACTATGTCGAGTGGAGCAGCTAGTGTAATTTTTTCGTGAATTTGAATGGATGGATAATCTTTTAATTGCAAAAATACTCGTTTCCTGTGATTTTATAAGTATACTAGATGACGACCAAAACTTCATTGCGCCAAAATTATCGCGCGGGAACCGTACAAGTATCTTATGTCCTTTCCCGGGACTCAAATATCTCCATGCTCCATACCAAACAGCAAAATCGGTTCAGCGGTTTGGGCGTGTAGAGGTGACAGACAGACGCACGTTCTTATTTGTAATATTAGTATAGATGATGTCGCATGGAACAGCTAGCGGTTTTATGGATTTGGATGGATGGACATCGGACGTATCTTTACACGCCCTAATAAGTGCATTTGTCCTCGTTTACACGAAGGTAAAGGGCCGCCTGCATTGATTTTACACCTGCAGGTGTCGTCTCCCACGTCACACGTGAATCTTTGATTGCCGGCCCTGACCACCAGGTGTTCGCCAGGTGCAAGGTGCAAGGTCAAAGTCAACTACGTTACCCCTTCAATTTTTTGTTTCAATTAAAGTGGTTTTGTCGGTGACCGACTATGCCACCCCCATGAAACAAAATATAAAATCACAACATAAGATAATTAAATACTACTTACAATAAAATCAAAATATATGTCTAGTAGAATTCGGGCCTCTCTTGAATAAGGTGAGGATAGAAAACTATTACAGACTCCTATGTTTCCTAAAATATCATGACCGAGGCTACTACGTCGGAAGAGATGCCTTAAAGTAGATACTTTTTTTGACTTGTAAACTAACGAATTGTTGGTTGTAACTTGTGGGATTATCTTGTCGAGTATCTCACAGTGAAAATGGAAAAATGAACATAAAAATGTAACCTCCTCCTTTTTGGAAGTCGGTTAAAAAAATTATAATGGGCTCGAAAGCTTAAAGTAAATTTTCCATGCATAAGCTTTCGAGCCCACTATTTAAATTTTGCCCATATTCACTGCATACAAAATTATCGCTGCATCGCAAAATTTGCATCGCGAAAAAATTCCAAAAATGTGTCACCCAATAAATATGGGTGCGCACCCAGGTGCCGCAACAATTCGGGTCATGTCGGGTATTTTTGGAGATTTTTCAGCCGTCAGACACGAACCAGGATTTATGTGACGAGAGCCTGGCACCGCTCCAGTCACCCGTCACTGGATGCAGATTCAATAATCACACACACACACATACACAACTGAAATATACATATACTAGATGTCCCGGCAAACGTTTCTTTGCCATATAAAGTAGGTATTTCGCCCGTATTATTTTATTGAAGTGACTAAATATGTATGTCACCATGGCAACGTCCATCGCAATCCCGTGACCCGCGTCGCACAAACAATGGTCGCCGTCAGTCTCGAGTTGTAATAATTTACTATTATTTATTCAACAAATGCACTTATCAATATAAAAAGTACCCAGTAGCCGATTCTCAGACCCACTGAATATGCATATAAAATTTAGTTAAAATCAGTAAAGCCGTTTCGGAGGAGTACGCGGCCTAACATTGTGACACGAGAATTTTATATATAAGAAGGTGTAGAAAATTACCACTGATATCATACATTTGTACGACACTACTGTTTAGTAGAATTTAGCTAAGAGGAAACCAAGTGCTTAGTCATATTGCACTTATATCCGATAGCCAAGTAAGATGTCAAAAATGTATGGTATTTGACAGAACGCATTGCTATAATGTGTCATAGCGCTTGTGATGCGCTATGTCTTCGCTATCTGCATTTATATGGATGAGCTTGCTTCTAAACACACCATGCCGAAGTCCCGCGGCGGAAGTTCGGCATGATTCCGCCTGCAATGTATTTTAAATTACCGATGACACACCATGCCGAAATTCCGTCGCGTATTGTATGCGTTTGACATTTCTGACGTAATCTTGCCGAATTTCCGTTGCGGAACTTCGGCATGGTGTGTTTAGACACTTAGGAGGAGAGTCACCCATGCATGAGATGAATGAAAGTTTTGATATAAGTGCGACAAAATATGTTTTCTACCTTTATGTAAGTAGCACATCATATCAATAGAATATCTATTGTTGATTTTGGTAAACCTTATACAAAGTGCCTATTCAGATAAAATAAAGGAATTTCTTTTTCATGTTACTAATTCTAAACGAAGAAAGACTTACAAACTACACCTAGGAAGATTAAAACCGCTGTTCAGTGTTATTAATGAATGAAAGTATCACGCAAATAACTGACCTATATTCCATCAGGTTATTGTTAGGCCAGTTATATTAGTACAATTAGTATTCGAATAGAAAAGCCTAAGATTTCAAATCCGTTTCATATCCATAAAGAGTTGAGAAAAATGACGGCGCTAGTTTCTTCCTAGCTGTAATTTTTGACGTATAATGCTCAAATATGGCAATAATTTTGTATGTAATTTTTTTAGTTTCACTTCAATTAATTTCTACACTTTTTGGCCAGACTGCACATTTTAAAAAGTATTAAAAAAGTGCGTCCAAATTCAAAGGATAAAAAACACATTTATTCGTGGTATAGTTAATGAAAAGAGTGAATTTCCAATTATTCCAGTCCAAAAACTATTCGATACCGTTTAAAACAACTCCGCAGTGCTGGCTGGTAAAAAAAAACATTTTAAAATACCGAAATCAAATTTGGAACATAGCATAAATAGTACGGGAGCCCTAGAAGATTTTTTTTTTAATTAATATCAAGCTAATTTTTTGTGAGTAGCTTCATTTTGATAAGACGAACAACATTTTTATCTGCGAAAAATCTTGAAAGTGGTAGCTAACAGAAATAGAAAGGATTTCATACTTTGACTTAATGGTCCTAAAATATAGATTGTTCTATTTGTAGGACAATGTTACTCTTAAATTATTTATATATTAACCTATCATTTATACAAAAAAATCAGCTTGCTAGGGTTCCGTTTTAGGGTTCAGTAGTTAACCAAGTTTTGTTGATTACAGAACCCTATAACGGAACCCTAACGAGCTGATTTTTTTTTTTGTATGTTGATAGATTAATAGTCATATAATTTAAGAGTAACATTGTCCTACAAATAAAACAGTCCATATTTTAGGACCATCAATTCAAAGTATGAAATCCTTTCTATCTCTGTTAGCTACCACTTTCGAGATTTTTCGCAAATAAAAATGTTGTTCGTCTTATCAAAATGAAGCTACTCACAAAAAATTAGCTTGATAGTTATCAAAAAAAATTGTTCTAGGGCTCCCGTACTAAAAGCAACACATGCAAAAATTATTCGAACAACTGCATTGCAATTCCTCGTTCGCCGTAATTTGGCCGGCGCCCAACTTGCTGCTGCATCGATGTGAAATCGAATCTTGAGTGCTAATGTAAGCTGTGAGTTTGCTTGACATACTAACGCCACTTACGTGATATTGCTAATCGTTTCTCGAATTCAAAAGTTATCAAAAATCACTACGGATATGTTACACATAAAACAACGGGTTACACTCCAGTCTCCAGGCCCTTTAAAGAAGCGATAAAGAAAACGTCTTGGCTAAAGGGCCCGGGGGGTGTGCCAAAATCTTTTCGTTTTCGCTTCGTTATAGAATCGCCGATGAAAATGTATGGAATTGACATAAGCGTTCGTTAGTATGACGTTGACGTTCGACTCGTCTTATCTCAATTCCATACATTTTGATCGGCGATTCTATAACGAAGCGAAAACGAAAAAGTTTCGGCTAAATGGCCAGGAGTGCCGGCAGAAATTTTATTCCCAAATTAACAAAAAAAATACATGCTATGTATTAATATTTAATATATTTTATATTGAGTTAATAAAGGCACTCGACGACTCTGTTGTTTCTTGAGTATGCAATGGTCAAACCTCAACTTAAGTTCGCGTTTATCAAACTAATAATAATAATTTAAGGTCTATCTTATACGCTGAGACACTTATCAAGCCAAGATTGGTATTCAGTAGTAGTATGAGAGCGGTTTATTAATATAGGTCTTAGACCGGAGAGCACAGAATATTATGCTATAAGTAATATGCGACAGCAATTGCTAGCCCCTTCGACCCCGCGCCGACAGCATCCGTGATATATTGACATCTTTATGATCTGTCTTGTTCCTACCAGACAGGAAACAACGGTTTGCATAAATTGTCTGTACCGCTAAATCGTTAGTTGGGTGTTATCATAGTGAAAGAAATGGTAGACGATAAGTGTTTTTACGATAATGTGATTTTTTTAAAATAAAATAAGGAGCAAACGAGCAAACGGGTCACCTGATGGAAAGCAACTACCGTCGCCAATGGACACTCGCAACATCAGAAGAGCTGCAGGTGCGTTGCCGGCCTTAGGAAATAAATACGCTTTCTTCTTGAAGGTTTGCAGGTCGTATTGGTCTGGAAATACTGCTGGCGACAGTTGGTTCCAGAGTTTTAAAGTGCGCGGCAGAAAGTTACGCAAAAAATGCACGATGGAAGACTGTCGCTCATCAAGGCGAAAAGTTGCAGGAGGTATGACTCCGAACAATTCCTCAGATAATTAGTATGAAAAACTTTCGATCGGATTTTTATTTAATTTATGATGGTTGCTGAGCTAATGAGCATTTACTACTTTTCGTCGTACCTAGTGTTTCTATGGTATGAGTCGAGTATAAGTTAGTAAATTTATATTCTATGTAACTTTAAATTATTGTAATTTTTATAAATGACAATAATTTAAAGTTAGATAATTTAAGATTAGATATTTTGTATGTTTTGTAAATTTCAAATTATTTTGAATTTACAAAACTTACAAAATATCTAATCTCTATCTTATTCAGGCATAATAGCAATTATAAATTAAATAATATTATAATAATAATTATATTAAATTGTTTTAAAAATATGTAGATAGAAATGCGATAACTCCAAAGACGCCATTACTCTTAAACGTCCTCACAACTTCTGTACGTTCGATATCAATAAGCTACGTGTGAGTAATTGTCCAGGAAGAGTCGCAGCCTTGAAAAGTTTTAGATACGGCAAAAGTTTTAAAGTATAGAATGGCATAATTTTGTCGTCATTTTCTGCCCGAAGAAAAGAAGATACTTCCCTTGTTCATAAAAATATCAACAATTTTAGCGTTTTCAAAATATGAACTTGATAGAGAGTTTGTAAAAAGATATTGGATCCTACTTCGCATATAATATTAAAATATTATTGTATTACCGCTTCTTGCTGCCTACTCCTGCTGCTGTTTTGTTTATATTTCTACTCTCCTCAAGTGCAACCTGAAGGGTTATGAGTTATGACTTATTTCGTATCTTACAACAGCAATGCAACAGACAAAATTTTTACAATATCTACAGTCATTCCTGTTGCACTGCAGACGCAATTTTTAATGAACGAAAAACGCATTAATTTCTTACTACACTGAAACCCAGTCGAGAGATCTCGGTCACAAAAGTCACACTTAGGTCGACAAAAAAATATTTTTTCTTATGCCTGTTACTTAATGAATATTATCCGATTGTTTGCATTCAAAACTAACCAGAAAGACAAGTTTAAAAAATAAAAGTTTGCTTTTATAGTCTAGGCGAAGACGAATAAAAATATAAGATTTTTGCAAAATTATTAGAGATTTATTAAAATAAGACTTAAAAAGATAGTTGGATCAACAAATTAAAGAATTTGTCAAGCATATGAAATAATTTTAAGTTCCTATTCAATACTAGAAAATAAATAGGAGCGCCACATATCTATACCGGAGCACACAGCAAGCTGTATTTAGGGTCATTTGCATATAATGTTGTTTACAAAAAGTTCTTAAAGTAAGTAAAGTGCATTAGCAAACTTCCTGCTTTTGAACATTGTCTAGTGGGTATAGTATGAATCCATACTAATATATACTAATTATAAATGCGAAAGTGTGTCTGTCTGTCTGTTACCTCTTCACGCCCAAACCACTAAACCGATTTTGCTGAAATTTGGTATGGAGATACTTTGAGACCCGGGAAAGGACATAGGATACTTTTTATTCCGGAAAATGTACGGTTCCCACGCGATAAACAAATTTTGGCGCAACGAAGTTGCGGGCGTCATCTAGTACTAATTATAAATGCGAAAGTTTTTTTTTATTTTTTTTTTATTATGAAATAAGGGGGCAAACGAGCAAACGGGTCACCTGGTGGAAAGCGACTTCCGTCGCCCATGGACACTCGCAGCATCAGAAGAGCTGCAGGTGCGTTGCCGGCCTTTTAAGAGGGAATAGGATAATAGGGGAGGGTAGGGATGGGAAGAGAAGGGAATAGGGGAGGGAAAGGAAGGGGATTGGGCCTCCGGTAAACTCACTCACTCGGCGAAACACAGCGCAAGCGCTGTTTCACGCCGGTTTTCTGTTAAAACGTGGTATTTCTCCGGTCGAGCCGGCCCATTCGTGCCGAAGCATGGTTCCCGCGCGTAAAACAAATTTTGGCGCAACTCCGTTGCGGGCATCATCTAGTTGTATAATAATCTAGTATGAATATAGTCTACTCGGCTGCATACGTGTGATCGCGCCGTGTCTACGCGTAGTGTGTGTATGGGCGCGGGGCGCTGAGCTCTCAGTCGGCCGGAATCCAATTTGCCGTTTCCGAGTGTCACAACTCACAGCACGAGCGCTGAGTCACAGTTCCCCTTCCTCCACTATTCGTATCATCATCAGTAGCTCCATACAATTTATTATGTTCAGTATTCCACATTTCGAATTTCGTATGAACCCAAAGTGGAGGTTTCATGTTTGGGCCCATATTAACGGCCTCATCGAAAAGGACATTGATAGATGGTAATCATGGGAATATGATCCTGTTGATAGGAATAATTATTCTGCACTATAACCAACACAAGTTTAAAAAGCATGAAATAAAATTAAATTAAGAAATTAAAAAAAAAACCCCGCCAAATAACTTTAAAAAGTAATGAAATAATATTTATTGCCTTTAAGTTCAAATAATTCATAAGCGTAAAGTAATATTTTAGTCCGTAATTGTTGTCACGGTGTGTCGGGGGACCGCAAAGTAAACTACAACCTACAACCGCCAAGACGCTAATTATCTCGATTCGGTTCGCTGTGAACTGATCCTTAAACTATGTGAAATCACACAATATCTACATTAATTAGCGGTCCTCCGACACACCTTGACAACAATTACGGACTAAAATATTACTTTACACTTAGGAATTATTTGAACTTAAAGGCAGTAAATATTATTTCATTACTTTTTAAAGTTATTTGGCGGGGTTTTTTTTTTAATTTCTTAATTTAATTTTATTTCATGCTTTTTAAACTTGTGTTGGTTATAGTGCAGAATAATTATTCCTATCAACAGGATCATATTCCCATGATTACCATCTATCAATGTCCTTTTCGATGAGGCCGTTAATATGAGCCCAAACATGAAACCTCCACTTTGGGTTCATACGGAGCTCGGCTTCTATAGAATCCAGGTGATGCTGCAGCAGCAACATGCGAATGTTTACTGTTTATCTACGTCTTACTAGTTGTAGCAATTAAAATGAGCCCAAACACGAACCTCTGCTCTAAGTTGACGAGGAGTTGGATATCCTATTGATTACCAGGTGATGCTGCAGCACCAGGTCAACTTTCCATTAATATATACTGTATATTCACAAATGTCACGAACTAAAATGAAATATTAAACCCATCAAACGACTGTAAGTTGCTAACGGCCTTTCATGAACCAGATAATTCCAGAATTTCCAGCGAGCGATTACAGAATGAATTATATCTAAGAACACTCTCGATCATGTCAGCTTTCAAACAAAAAAAAACAGATTAAAATCGGTCCACCCGTTTGCATGCTACGATGCCACAGACAGGCAGACAGACATGTCAAACTTATAACACCCATCTCTTTTGTCGGGGGTTAAAAAGCTCACTTAAGACACGACAGTCTTAAGACGGACTATTATCATTAAAATACTAAACCATCGAGGAAATTGATTCCTAGGCAGTTGACGGATCCTCGTCGTTTGATCGGTTTATGTCAATTCAATGTTAGCTATGATCGTTTGGACGGGTTTGACGTAACGCGACCAAATTACTTAGGTCCGCCTTCTGCCTAGAAATCAACTTCTCTGATAGTACAGTACTTGTTTCATTTTGTGCCCGTGTAAATTAATTCTTCGTTGCCTCACTGGCTAGTACAAAATGTCGCGTCGTCTCGCTAGATAATAATCAAATCTCGTCCAATCGGACTGGCCAGTATCCGTACTGATAAGATTGTTAACGTAAATGTATGTTTGTTTCTTACACTCTCATGCGAAAACTACTCAACAGACCATCATGAAATTTCGTAAATTTTTAGAGGTATAAGAAGTAACAGGATGATATATTTTTTAAATATATTTTTTTTTTTTACAAAAAACTTGACAAACAATCTTAATTACTGAACGCAGCCACTAAAAATAATTTTTCAAAATTACAGCCCAGACTCTTTTGCCGAGACCTTTTCTTTAACGCTTCTTTATAGAATCGTCGATCAAAATGTACGGAATGTTCGACTCGTCTAATGTCAATTCCATACATCTTGATCGGCGATTCTATAAAGAAGCGATAAATAAAAAGTCTTGGCTACAGGCTCAGGAGTGTAAAATAGGGAATTAAAGTTTGCTTTCCAGAAGTTTTTATTTCTTGTGGGCAAAGCCACGGGATGAAACTCAAGTTATTACTAACTACGTAGCCTACTTCTTCTTATATATAAAATTCTCGTGTCACAATGTTAGTTACCGTACTCCTCCGTAACGGCTTTACTCATTTTTACCAAATTTTATATGCGTATTCAGTAGGTCTGAGAATCGGCTACTGGCTACTTTTTATATTGATAAGTGCATTTGTTGAATAAATTATAGTAAAGTATTACAACCTGAGATTGACGGCGACCATTGTTTGTGCGACGGAATAGCGATGGACGTTGCCATGGTGCCATACTTATTTAGTCACATCAATAAAATAATTACAGCTAGTATATTATAAAATTAAAGAGTTTATTGTTTGACCGCGCTAATCTCAGAAGGACGTAGAGTAAACCACGGGCAAGGGCATAGGTTACTATTTGCTGAAAAATGTACGATTCCCGCGGAATCCCTTATTAACGCGGGGCGAAACCGTATTTTAGCGTGAGTACTATATGTATTCCTACCAAGGAAATTGTTAAATACATGCTTATGCTATCTCTATGATAGAGATAAGCGTAAGCTCACAGGAGTATGCTTACAGTTAAGATACACAACAGAATTATAACTAACATATTGTTGCAAAATATCTCCACCGTGTATACACATCCAATACGTGTATGTGAGTGGCTCATTTGTCATGTAGTTGACACCAATCGCCCTCCTCCCCCGCGCCCGCACCCTTCTAGCGCCCTCTAACGAGCTAGCCCGCTATCGTATAAATAGAAAACTTACCACTTTAGAGCCTTGTTATTTTTCAGTGGCTCTATTTTTATATCTAACTTCTAAGATGGCGTAATGGGAGAATTAGCTATGAAAAACAATTTTAAATTTAATTCACCACTTACTAATGCAAACTTTCATACGACAGACAATTTGTATATCTGTCCGTTACCTCTTCACGCCAAAACCACACTTGGTATGGAGATACTTTGAGTTCGATTTAAGGACATAGGATACATTCTATAACGGAAAAATTTACGGTTCCCGTGCGATTCCGGTTTCGGGCGTCATCTAGTTAGATATTATAATAATTAATAAAAAGGTAAGTTTTGTTGGTTGTGCTGCTTTCAAGCATTTACTCAATCGATCATCAGGAAACTTTAAACTTTTGTCTAAGGTAACATAAAATACTTTTTATAAAAAATATCAAAATAGACCGTAGAAAATCACTAAGAATATATTTTTCAAAATTTTGCTCCTAAAAGGAACGGCAGGTCTTTGCTTCCTTTTCAGGGCTTCCGTCCGAAGTCACGAGAGCGAAGCGGCAGGATAAAGCTAATAAGCGATAGTAACAATAAAAAAAACAACAACGAAAACAGTCTAAAACCCGCCATCATCTCAAAAACATTTCAATAATATTAAACAATAATTGATAAGCTTAATAAAATGTAGTTGTTAAAAGGTTGTCTGGAAGACATCGCTTTTAGCGATAAGATCGCCTTTGCCCACATATTATTTAAATAACTCATTTTTAATTTGAGCGTGTGTTAAGTGTGTATATATATATATTTTGTAATTGTGAGCAATAAAGAAGACGTGAGTGGAAGAATCGAACAAGTAACATTTCGTAACATACGGACAATAATTCATTTTTTCCCTGATTATTTTAATAAAACTTGTAACTTATCTACTTCATAACCTAGCTTATATATCTGGCTACACAAATAATCCATAATTTTTCTATTTCAAATATTTTTTCCGGCCCTAAAGCCTCCATTTAAGCAAAAAAACGGGAAGTTTTTTCATGTTACTTACCTTATTCTTCCACTCACGTCTTGAAGTGTTTTTATTATTATTGTATTCCAATCAGACTAAAACTACAGGTTAAAATAATTTGAGCCACGACTTGCACTTGACCGATCATTGTGAGCTGATTAGCTCCTAACCTAATCATAATTTAATCTCAACTCGATCAGCTCTCACGTGATTACAACACTCCGGTTAGTAGCTCTAAATTACACAGGTAGCCGGGTCATGTAAACATATTTAACAATATTATTTATTTTACAAAAAAAAAATACGTGTGGCACTCGGGACAGCCGCGGTAAAGCTATTGCATAACAATAGCTAGTCTACACGCATACGTCTAGTCGCACCCATACAAACACCGTGCCGAAGTCTGCCGAACTGAAACGACGTTAGACGATGCGTTCGGTTTATTTTCGTTACGGAATTTCTTGATTCGGTCGCCGCGCTCAAATCCTGCGATAAAAGCTATGCAATAGCTTAAAAATTAAAAAAACTACAGGTAAACTCCAGGAGTGCCGGCAAAAGTGAAAGCAATACAGCAGGGCAGTGGAAAGAGAGAGACATTATTTCTTTCCTACGTCGCGTCGCGCCCTGCCGACTTTCTATTCTCCTTCCGCCTTACGAATTTTCTAACAAGTCACGTGTCATGATGTAAGTTTAACAATTTTAGCCATCCCAAAATAAGTAAGCTTTGATGCTAAATAAGTTTTCACTTCTAAAAAGCAGAACATCATTTTGTCTAATTAAAATAATGGTTTTCTTAGGAATTGATATGCAGGTAAACTTTTAATGAGTTAGGTAGGAATACCATTGGTCGAAAACATCATACAAGAAATAATTTCCCCAAACAATAAAGGGGCCATTCATTTTGCCACGATTTTTGATCTACATGAACAATGCACATGGCTTACGAATCTACTCACATTAATGTATAAAAATCATTCCACAAAACCATATAAAAATGATTCTACAAAATATTTCCAACTTCCAGAATAGGAAATAAAACCCTTGATACTCCTTGACAACAAATCCGGGCACTCCTATGATAGTAAGAATCGGAAGGCACTGAAGGTCGACAATTAATAAGCGGTGTATACTGTACCATTTCACTAGGGTTGACTCCTTACACTTAAGGCGAGCACTTACCTCAATTCCAAACGATAACCTTGCGAACGCGAATGCCAAGCGTGTACGCATCGCAATAAGATTAATTTTAGCTTAGCATAAAATTGTAAGTTACGACGGGCGGATCTTCTCTATTTTATTTTTCGTGTGTTTTTTTTAAATATCTTTCGAAATAAATATTAAGAAAAAAGATTATTCGTTTCAGACCTTTTAAAAATAGATTCATTGACAATTTATTAAAATAAAATGTAAGTTATTCTTGTTAATACTTATATTTCGATGACAAAGAGTTTTGTCGGAGGTGAGTTTGTAAATTAATTACAGCGAAAGTATTATTTTTTATTAAAATGTTTTTGATTTAAACCCTTTTAAATATTGTGCTCTATATCTCATATTTTTTTACATTTCGTTATTATATTGGAACTAGGTAAATCGGGTATCAAGAAATAACAAAATGGGGTTTCAGCCCGCCTTAAGTATGAAGATTGAAGGCGCTCAGAATTTTTTTTTTTTATTTAAGAGGCTAGAGCAGAAAAATATTTTTTAATAGGCTATTTTATTTAAGCGGAGAATAATTATTTTAAATTGGTTAAATTGGAAGCAAACATATTATGAAACCCGATAACAAAATAAAATTGGCACACAAACGTTGTGCATAGCGGTGTTTGCATAAATATTTAATTGATATTGATTTCAGATATTATATTAATTGTTAGTGAATCGTGTTATATTATAGGCTACTACGGTTAATAATTGATATGCAAAAATTATAGGCACTTATATTGTAACTGTTCTTGTAACATTTTTATGTTGATATCAAATACGTTTTTAATTCCTGTCTTTTGCAATATGAAATGTAGTTTTGTAGGATGTTGTTATATTCTTTAGTATATTCTTACTTGGAATACTGACAATAATAAATAACAATAACTTCATAACATGAGAACCCAACTCTACAGTCTACAGTTTGAGCCTTTTGAGAAACTGTAAAAATACTGAGTATGCCATACATACTGAATAAAATATTATTTTAATCGTTAAAGAGACATTGGGCCATTCCGCACTTCCGTACTGAATAACTTATTTTAATCGCTAAAAATACATTAGCCATTGCGACTATTATTCACTTCAAAGTGAATAATAAAATTTATATTTTTATAGAGAATTAAAAGAACTGAAATTTCCTAATAGTGAGCGAGCTGATGACGAAGAATTATAGCTAAGAACACTCTCAATAACTAATATTATTGAGAGAGGCTCTCAAAAAACAAAAACTAGATAAAAATTGGTCTATCCGTTTGGATGCTACGAACACACACACAGAGACTACCTGTCTGACAGACACGTCAAACTTTTAACACCCCTCTGTTATCGTCGTCGGATGATAAAAATTGATATTATCGCTCTTATGAACCTCTTAAGGCTCGCAAATAAAAAAAAATGTATGAATAATGGTCCGTCCATCGGGGTCAAAACACGTTAAGGTGCTCCCTCACCGGGAGCATTCGCATGTAATGTAACATTATAGATTCGACTTTGAGCATTCCATAGCAAGTTTACTTCACTGTCACGTAGCATTGATGTTACAAGTTGTATCAAGATATTACACATTGTATCATTACAAGGTGCGCATTGTAATGCTCGGTTCTGCTCCCTCATTGATGTAATGCTCGACTCTGTAACGTTACATTACAAGCGAATGCTCCCGGTGAGGGAGAACCTATAATTGTCAAAATGACTTATTTATTCGTATGTGTCAGCCCTAGTGGTACGGTAGGCTCGTATGTACCGCAGTGCGGCGGGCTGCGTCATGCGCCGCTCGCGGACAACTCCTGCCACTCGCCTGCGGGACACCTGCATGCCTAAGCCCAAATAATTGTTGTAGCGGGCCCGACGGACGTTGTCCCGTCATAAAATTGCCAATAACGGTAAGTTGGAAATAATTGTATACGGTGATAAAGTATTCCTATTTTTTTTTTCTACGTAAAATTATTTTTCCCACAAGAATCTTCGCAAAAAAATAATGAGTCAAATCGGTTTAGCTGTTCTTGAGATTAGCTATAGGTCTACCAGAATCTGATGGCAAATTTTGACAGCAGATTTTCAAAAAATATCCTTGATTATTGGATAAATTTATATAATTTCATGTTTCACACACAGAATCAGCCGCTATAAGGAAAAAAAAAAAAAACAAAATGTTTTATTCCAATTACCCCGGTATTGCTAGAGTCAATTTACTTTCTCACTTTTTGCCATCAGATTCTGGTAGACCGCTTATTTACCGCTATAAATTCAGCTATTCATTATTTTTTTAATTTATAGATTCATTGATTCACCTTGTAGTTTTTTTTTTTGTACAGTTCTTTCATCCTTATACGATTAACTCCTGATTAAATAAGTACACTAACATGTATAGGCCAAACAACTTTTGCCGGATCAGCTAGTAATATCTTAGAAATAAGTTACTCCGTTGTGCCAAATTTTATTTATCGCCATACATTTTTCCGCAATAAAATCTTTCCTATATCCTTTTCCGGGACTCAAAGTATCTGCATACCAAATTTCATCAAAATCAATTCAGCAGTTTAAGCGTGAAGTGGTAACAGACAGACACACTTTAGTATTTAATATTAGTATGGATGCGTATCCCAAATTACCATCTCCTAAGGGCCTCATTACACTTACTGCAACTAACTAGGGTCGCGGGCTAAATGTTTACCGACCTTAGCACCCTCAGTAATTATTAAACCATGGCTAAACTAACGATTTTACATAGGCTTAGCGCCGACTTTGCAAACGCTTATGTTACCTACCATTAAAATAATACCTACTATAAAAATAAAAATACGTAAATTTTTCTCATACCTTTCTTTCCACACATGAGATTCGGTGAGATTTTGACAATTCCCCCTAAATACCTCGCGTAATTTATGGACGGCCCCTTACGTACGCACGGGCCCTGAAACGATCAAGTCATCTACGGGCACTCAACGTGTGCACTCTTAAGACATCGACCTCTTACTACGGACAATATTGGCACGGGAACTACCTCGAGTGGGTACCTGTTATATCCATCTATACTAAAATTATAAAGCGGAAGAGTTTGTTTGTTTGTTTGTTTGAATAAAGTTGTTTGTTTGAACGCGCTAATCTCAGGAACTACTGGTCCGATTTGAAAAATTCTTTCAGTGCTTAGTCCATTTATCGAGGAAGGGTATAGGCTATATTTTATCACGCTAAGATTAATAGGAGCGAAGAAATAGAGGAAAATGTGGAAAAAACAGGGGGGAAATTATTTGAAAGGGCTTATTTGAACGCGCTAATCTCAGGAACTACTGGTCCGATTTGAAAAATTCTTTCAGTGTTAGATAGCCCATTTATCGAGGAAGGCTATAGGCTATATTTTATCACAATAAGACTAATAGGAGCGAAGAAATAGAAGAAAATGTGGAAAAAACGGGGGAAATTATTTGAAAGGGCTTATCTCACGAACTACTAGAGCATTTTTTCTGTTATTTGGGTCAGATAAGAAGTAGACCACGTGAAGGATCATAGGCTATTTTTTGTAGACTAATTTGTCTGAAATATCTAATTTACGCGGGCGAAGCCGCGCGGAATGTCTAGTACTTAATATTATAAATGCGAAAGTATGTATGTCTGTCTGTCCGTCTGTCTGTCTGTCTGTCTGTGTGTCTGTATATTACCTCTTCACGCTCAAACCGCTGAACCGATTTTGCTGAAATTTGGCATTGAGATACTTTAAGTCCCGGGAAAGGACATAGGACAGTTTTTATCCCGGAAAAATGTACGGTTCCAGAGCGATAAAAGAATTTTGGCGCAACGGAGCTGCGGGCGTCATCTTATAATATAACAACTTGTTTGTACGATAAATATAATAGAGCGAGCAGCTATACTCAACCTGCGGCCCGCCGAGACTTTATCTGTATTCTGTAGGCTACGTAAAGATAAAGATAGTAACAACAAACTGCTAATTTTCAACAACGTAATTTTTTACCCCCAAATAATTTTGTTTGCGACCCGCCACAGTCCAGAACGTGTGGCCCGGATAAAAAAAAGTTTGATTTAAGTAAAGTACTGTATTGTAAGTGCACACTTTGTCTGGAACCTTAAATATTGACGTCTGTAACTTCGTCACGCTTAAATCGCCTTTTATTTTTAGGCTTAATTTGGAATTAGATGAAAGTTGGCGGTATTGTAGATCCCGGGAAAGGATCTAGGATATTATTTTACCAGAAAAATAAAAATCCCGTGCTATAATGCCTGCACTAATAAACTTAACTATACCATAAAGATGTTGTACAATAATACGAGTAGTATTACTTAAAATATAAAACTGACTTCAAAATTGTACGTAACTGAGTATTAAAATTCCCTATCTCAAAAACTGCTGAACTGATTTTGATGAAACTTGCAGTATTCCTTAACACATTCAGTGCCTTTAACACACCGTGTGTGTCCAGACTAATCTTTATTGCCATGCCGCTGGCACGCCGGGCGTGCTCTCCGTTTTTCATCAATATCTCAAAGATAAGACAGTATTTTTCACCGAAACTCTCAGAGCATAAACTTTGTGGTGGTTCCATGATCTGATATTTTTTTTTTATGTTATCGAAAATAATTTATTATGTAATGCCGCGAACATGCCAGGTGTGTTCATCTACACGAGTTCTCAACCTTTTATATCTGGGTGCACGGTATCTATATTTTTTGGTCAATTTACTTTAAGAAAGAGGGGCATTTCGTACCCACTTATGTAGCACTTTAAGACATAACATACCAAATGAATGGGCTTGAAAAGTTGAACATTTTATTGTATGACGAAAATTCCTGAGATTAGCGCGTTCAAATAAGCCCTTTCAAATAATTTCCCCCCCCCCGGTTTTTCCACATTTTCCTCTATTTCTTTGCTTATATTAGTCTTAGCGTGATAAAATATAGCCTATAGCCTTCCTCGATAAATGGACTATCTAACACTGAAAGAATTTTTCGTATCGGGCCAGTAGTTCCTGAGATTAGCGCGTTCAAACAAACAAACAAACAAACTAACAAACTCTTCCGCTTTATAATATTAGTATAGATAATAGCCAAATATCACGTCCTCGAGTATTGAACATGTCCCACCAGTCACGCAGTATACGAAAACTGGGCAGTTCTGGAAATATTACATATATACGGGTCGAATTGATAACCTCCTTTGAAATCGGTTAAAAAGACAACCAAACGCTGAGGAAAATCGAACTTATGAAAGCAAAGTGGCGCAAGATTTATATCTTTGGCCTTATAATTGGTCGAACTTGACCTTACAGTTCGTGCGGCGCCGCCATACATCACCCCACCTAAACACACACAGATGCAGCACAGGAAGACCGTTATATATTACTCGCGATAGTCTATTAAGGTTAGGAAGACAGTAGATAAAAATTGATAACGAAAAATGAATTATTTTTGTTGAAAACTAAAAACTCCTATTGCGGTGTTGTGCACTTTTATTAAGAAGGGTAAAATATGTTAAGGTCGTGACTCAGGACGCATGCCCTGATCGAAAATTCGTAAGACGTAGGAAGAGTAGACGTAGAATAGCTATATCCTTCTTTCCTTATACCGAGCTATGAAAATGCATGCCTGCTCTGCTATTTTTTCGAAACTGTAATAAAAATATTTATATCTCGTGTCCATAAAACGACCTGGGACATGACATCTAAACCGATCAGCAGTTTAAATGTGAAGAGGTTACAAACAGACACACACTTTCACATTTATTATATTATTCTCAAATTGCTGAGTCCTGTTCGTCGCTGTCATTGTCTCAAAAACTTGTCATTTTTCATCGTTTTCAATATAAACAGCGATTGACAATGAAGTGACAGATGTTTCTAGCTTAATGCTGGCTTCTCACGGCGCGTAATAATATCACGAGCCGCACCGTGCCAGCTCGAACTACGCGCCGTGTGAAGGGGGTGGCTCGAGCAGGCGTGTCCGATCCGATTGAAGTCGGTAACTTCAAAGGCGCGGCTCGGCGCGGCGTGATATTACGCGCTGTGAGAACGGGTAGCGCGGACTCGCCTGTTGGCTCGTCCGCGCGCGATATGTACGAGCGCGCTCGTACAAATCGGCTCGGTGCGGCGCGGCTCGTGATATTACGCACCGTGAGATGCCAGCATAAGGACGATAATGTATTTTGTTCGACGTGAACTGAGTATACTTCATATATCACTTCGAACTCATAAATTTAAACATTCTAAGAGTTACCAAGATGTTTTCCGATGATTCTTTATAGTCTGTGTCTATATAAGAGATAATTTTTTTTTCTTAAATTAACAGAATACAGTGTGAGCATTTTTCACATAGCTCCTAGACTAAAAAGTTCAATGACCGCTGGTGCCACCTTAAAATATTTTGGCTGTAGTAAGGATTATAAACAACACTAGTCTTTCCACATAAATTATGTATATAGGTAGCAGACATAAGTAAATACCATTCCGACATACAATAAAAGTAAATTGGCCATTCGAATGTGGGCCACAAGACCTCTACTATAACCTCTCCAGCGAAATAGAAGAGATAATTATAGGCTTCATTAGGCTGAGCCCTATAAAG
Source organism: Cyaniris semiargus (assembly GCA_905187585.1). Lineage (NCBI taxonomy): Eukaryota > Metazoa > Arthropoda > Insecta > Lepidoptera > Lycaenidae > Cyaniris > Cyaniris semiargus. Next base: position 3,418,549 of record LR994554.1, on the reverse strand, counting down.
TGGATTAGGCTGAGCATCGCGATGAAATGATTCATGACATACGTTTTATGTTCTGCGTTTAAAATGAGGACTTATTTAGCGGCTTTTTGCGCCATCCACACTAATATTATAAATGCGAAAGTGTGTCTGTCTGTTACCTCGTCAGGTCCACAAAACCGATTTTTCTGAAATTTGGTATTAAGATACTCTGAGTCCCGAGAAAGGACATATGATACTTTTTATCCCAGAAAATGTACGGTTCCCGCGCGATAAACGAATTTGGGCGCAATGGAGTTGCGGGTGTTGTCTAGTGGTTAACAAATGTTGAACTCACGGATATTTGATCTAAAATTCGTAAGACGGAGGGAGAGTTCACCGCCGGCGCGGCATAGCAGTATTATATCCAGAGGTAATGTCAAAAATTATAATATACTAGATGACGGTCGCAACTCCGTTGCGTCAAATTTCGTTTATTGCGCGGGAACCGTACATTTTTTCAAGGATAAAAATTGTTAGATGTTCTTTACTGGAACTTAAAGTATCTCCAAATTTCAGCTACATCGGTTCAGCCATTTGGACGTGAAAAGGTAACAGCCATATAGACGGAGACATTCTCGCATTCATAATACAATAGTATGGATTATTTGCTACCAGAATCATTATAACGAAACTGTTAATATTACAATTAATATCACTAATATTATAGACTACGAGAAAATATTTATTTCATTCTGCCTAAATCTGGCTTCAGCGTAGGCAGACTGTATGTTACATCGGATGAAAATATATTTGGAAGTTCTTTCAACAAGCCTGTATACACTCAATCGCGGAGACCTTTAAAATGAATATTCAAGAGTAAACTAAACGCCGCCCACGCATTACTCGCGCGTATTTTCGTACCCACCCACGCAAACGGGACCACGTGGCGACCCCTCGCGACCTTTAAGACCGTCACGTGGTCACGAAGCTCACTTCAGGGTCTTAGACTTAGACATCATCATCATTATCATTATCATCATCAGCCTATCAGTCAACTTCTTCAATCATACTTTGGTCTAGAAGACCAGTGCCAACCAATTTCACGAATATACAGACAGTTTTTAGACAGGTTTATTTTTACTACCGTTTTTGATTAGTTGACATCAAAATAATAACCAATCAGCAACGCTTTTGAATAGATATACCCCTGTCAAGAAACCTCAGACAATGGGTAAATGTCGAAAAGAATATTGTGTTGAGTTGCTTAGAACACTAAGGGCCTGTTTCACCACTTTCTGATAAAGTGCCGAATAGGCTATTCACAACTTTTTTGACAGATTCTCCATATTACTTGATCTGTCAAGTTAAGTGGTGAATAGCCTATTCGGCACTTATCAGGAAGTGGTGAAACAGGCCCTTATTACTGTAACGAAAAAAAATAAACAAAAGATGCAGACACCATCAAACAAGTAAATTTCTTGAATACTATACAACAATAAAACAACGCATAAAAGCAAATAACAGAGATCATAAAAAAGATGTAAAGTGCAAGTTATAGCGGATGACAAACATAAACCAAATGTATTATTCAATATTTAATCTTACAATCATCTGAATAATTAATAGCATAATGTAAAATAAATAAAAACCATACAATAATTAAATGAAGTGATTTATAAATAAGTCAAAACTATTTAACGGGCATCATGCACTTTTTTTGGACTGGGTAAAAATTAAACTGATCGAAAATTCGTAAGACGGAAAAGAAAATTTTCGGATATCGAGGGAAAAGACCTGGCTGGCTAGTGGCTACATTAGTTTATTTTTTCATAATTCTACTTATTTTATAGAAAACTAGGATACACGATTCCTGTGAAACCGATTGTTTACAAAATTCTCACACTACAAGATTTATGTAATCATTGCACAATCCAAAATCCATCTAGAAGTTGAACAATTATTCCAATGGCCGTAACATATGGACTAGTTTTGTTTACGACCAAAACAACTTACACCCCGTACTCAGTCTATACTCAGGCTTGTACTAATAAACCACTCTTACCGCTAAGAATATGCTCAAGATCATAATTGAGATGCTGTTTTAATAGATCTTGCTTGGGTACGTCTAGTTCTTATGTGTGGCGTATTTATAAACGAAAATCGGCACTCAACCTGTGCTGTCAAACTGTACTTGAGAGGATATTTCTTAGACCCGTATAAATAGTCAGTACTCAAGATGCATCTCGGTCTCAAGACACGGTTCAGGCTCTGTGTTGGCTGTCAAAATTTGGACCAATCAGAGCCGACCCGCTTTTTGAGACCGGGTCGCATCTTAAGTACTGACTATTTATACGGGCCTTAGGTTAGGTCGACTTTCATTATTAATTTAATCAGCACTTAATTAATTAATCATGAAAGTCGATATAAAATTAATAATTAAAAACTTTCTTACCGCGCTTACAACCTTCTTGACATTTGATAATTACAGTTTAAGTTTTAACTTTATCTAAATGAAGAGATAGGCATAAAACTTATGCAGTTTATGTCAAAATATTTATAAAATTAAGTTTAAGCAATCATTAAAAGTCTGAGTGCAGCCCTAGCGTATCAATCAAGATCGTTATTGAGTAGAAAGTTGAGAGCGATATATTAATAATGTTACGTGCTAGGGTTCGAAGGATTTGGAGAGAAAGACCTGCTGACTCTTATAAAGACTTTAATCACTAGCACTAGGTCTAACACAAAGCACTAGGTTCAAAACACTAAGCACTATCACTGTCCTAGCTAGGTCGTAGCCAAGCCGTAGGTTTTACTGGTATCACTCTTGATCACTTGTTTTCACTCCGAAGTCGCCTTGAAGATCACTCAAACTGACCTGAGGGCCTAGAAAAGTGGCTAACGCTTAGAAAACGATGGCGAAATTCGTTATCAAAATGTATGGGATTTGACATTAGTAATCGCTAATTTAGCGATGACTTATGTCCAACCGCATACATTTTGATAACGAATTTCGTCATCGTTTGCGAAGCGTATGCCACTTATCTAGGCCCTCTGATTGACTGGCTCGTCTACCTGCGGCTATTTATATGGGCCGAGACGAGTTCCAGTAAGTTCCTTTCTAGAAAGTTCCCGATACGCGTAAACAAGTATGGAATGTTTCTACAAAATTCGCACATGTACTCGCGCACCTAATCCCATCTAGTATCGAGTAGGGGGATTCACATTGTCTATGTTCCCCGAGTGATTCCACTGGTTGACGCTAGATGGCACTGTGTGTAAGTTGTAACAATAATTAAGTAATTATTAAAAGACTCGGCGTGCAGCCTAAATATATCGTCCAAGATTGTTACTGAGTATGAGATTGAGAGCGGTTTTTAATACGGGCCTTAGTCCCCCGCACTTCTCCAATCCGGGGTCACGTTCTAAGTTTTCGTGTCAAATTGACGGGGAGTGAAAAGTTATTGAATATTAAATGTCACTCGTTATTAAATGGCTTACAATTTCGGCGGGTAGCAATTATATTATCAATTTACATAACAACGCCGCTTTCATAAACAGGGGTAAAGCGATTAAAATGTCTTCGAAAGGGCGCGAAAACGATTTCCTTCTTCTTTTATTAGCTGGCATTGCCAGTTGTCAACGGGATATAATGTGTGTAGCTCTAAATAAAAAGAAGCTGAGCAGCAATGACATAAGTTATTATACCATTTATTAAATATTTGAAACTTAAAGCTTTCTACCTTTTTAAGAAATCGCAAAATTGCACTATACAAAAATTATAACGGGGATGTTGCTTCCGTATCCTACTTAGGCTTTTCCTTCTACTTGATATTTTCAAATTTTAGACATAGAATTTTTGTAAAAAAGTATGTAGATATATTTTGTTTGTTTAGAAAAGTATCTTGTGAAATTTTAAAAACTTCCTGATTTAGTCTTTTTCGTATGAAAGCATAACAAACAACCTTACATTTGCATTATAATTACTAAGCATTAGGGACATATTTAACTTTAGTCCCATGAATAGAAAAATCTACAAGTCGACCTAAAGAAGCGCATATAAAATTCTCTGTGTACTTCATCGATGCACTGATGTATAAGGCCACCATGCCAATGACAAGAATGCAAGTCAAGGCCGAGGATAATGGTGGGAAAACACACGTGAATCACTTTGACATTAACTGTTGACAGCAACGACACCAACCCCGAGATCTATATTTCAAAATCAAGTGTGGAAGAACACAAGTGGATTCTAAGTTTTTTGATTGCAATTTATCTTTTTTTTAATAGAAAAAAAAGACTTTATTGTAAAACGATAATGCCATCATGTTTATCTTTCAAGTACGTTGTTAATTGGATATCGGTTGACGATAGCCAATCGAAAGCGCTATTGAATATATAAACTCCTGTCCAAAAAAGCTCTGAAACTATCTTTACATAATATTTTGATATCGCCACAGTATAAATTACAAACAGTAAATCATCTCTATGCCCGAATAAAACACGTACGAGTTCTTCAAGATTTCAGATAAAATTTAAAGAGCAAAATAACTATCACGCGGCGCATATTGTCTAAGTGTTTCACTAGTTTAATTTCAAGAAAGCGGCTGTGTGTTTTTATACTGTCTGTTGACCCATGTTTGTTGAGTAATTAATCAGAAAAAAGGAAGGGAGAGTAAGAAGTATTCAAAGTAAAAATATAAATTAAATAAATTAAAAATTTCGAAAAACCTCCCGATTTTGATGATGCTGAATTATGGCTGAGATCCCCCACGAACATATTAGCAGCCTTAAAACAAACACAGATATTATTTCAAACTTATATCAGCCCTCTGTTTTCGTCGGGATTGCTATGTTGCGCTACTGTTTGTATCTTTATTGTGGTAACACCCTGTACAACGATACATTATGTACAGGGTGTAAACGCAACTGTTTGTGTGGACAGCCTCCGGGCGTTCGTCGCGACGTTTTCGTTTTTTTTTTCGTTTCAGCTTTTAATTGCTTTGAAAAATGTATCATGTACATTGCTACACTGCACTGTTGTTACATGTTTACCGTCGGGGAAATTGATTCATATTCACACGTAATTTAGTCGAGTTATATCTGATACGCCGCGACTACTATTGACTTGTTATAACCCGACCAAGTAACGATGATATATGTTAACTTACTAAGGCAAGACCGCACTAAAACGACACGACACGACGCGACACTTTACCTTTGATAAGACTGACGTTTGTAAAACGTCAGTTCTATGGAACGAGTAGTGCGGTCTCACCTTTAAACATAATGCTCCTGTACTTTGCAGATCTTCAAGTTCAAGCAACCTTCAATTAAAACGCCTTCATGGTTCAGTGGTTTAAAGTCAGAGGTCGTGGGTTCAAAATCAAAGAAAGAGAGTAGAATTTTACTTAAGGACAGCGTGTACCTGATTGTATAAAAGATATATCTCGCATATATCTAGAGGAGAGGAAAAGATCGTTTACTACGCACACACTGGGGCCCTACGAAAATACTCCTGTTTTGACCTGAGTTATAACCGTAACCGGTGTTATAGCCAAAACCATTAGACAAGGTATTTAAATAATAAATTAAAAAACGACAAACGAGCGTTTTCATCTTGCGAATTTGATTAAAGCTTTAACTAGACAAAACCAGCAGCAAGCCAGCTGATGATAATGAACTTTTGCTCTGCTCTCGATCATGTCAACTTTCAATTAAAGGAAACTAGATCAGAATCAGTCCAGGCATTTATACAGGATAACCAGACAAATAGACAATTAAAACTTGTAACACCCCTCTGTTTTCATCAGGGTTTAAAAAAGGATTGCTTGAAAAAGGGCTTTCCCATGTATTATGTACCTTTGTACCCTTCTATATTCGGACCTGCACAACCTTTTTGTGGGCACTTGGTGCACAAATATGGGACAATGGGAATTAAAACTTTTATGCGGGTAAATAAATAACCTTCTAAAATAATAAGAATGTGCATTTTTTATTTTTCTTTAGCCATTGCAAGTGTTGGTCTGTTTCCTTTCCACACTCCCGAACCGATTTGATATTTCGGTAACTACCGTTACCGATTTAAAATTCGGTATGGAGATACTTTGAATCCCGGGAATGTCATGATAGTTTTAAAGTTTTTATGTCAGAAATGTAAGATTCCCCCAAAGAAAAAAGATCAATTTATACTCTAGTCGAGTTAAACATAAGAGTAGTTTTAAAGTAACAAAAATACCGATACAGCCAAATTTTTGTGAATAGCTTGGGTTCACCATATGAAAAAATACTAAAATAAAATGTTAAAAAAGTTATGTCAAATGTCATAATTTAAGATTGATGACTAACCAGTCAGTCAGATTAATCAGTAGTCAATGAATATTGCTGTAAGTACATAAGTTACACTGCTTATACACTTAGCTTTGCTTACTACTTAGCTTTTTTACAGCAATATGCATACATAGACCATACGGCTTATATATTAAAGGTTCTAGCTATACAACTACAGTCTTTAACAACGAATAGTTCAAAATCTTATTATTTGAATACTAAATCATGAAATGACAATTGAAAGCTCGAACAATTCATGAAAACGTAGAACGTAAATCTTAACCGTGACTCTTACCAGATATTTCCTAGGGAATAGACGTTTTGAACCTAAAGTAGTGTGCTCCTTGTATGTGTGGCATGTACTTATTCGGCATTATAAATTCTCAGATTTAATATTAAAATTTGCGAAAAATTGTTATGATTTAAATAGCGTAGTTTTTCTTGCGTTAATCTCGCCGCTAAGACTCAAAAGACTATCGAAATTCACGGAGCACAGCATATTTCCATTCGTATCGCCACCATAGCAATACCAACGGAAATATTTCCATCAAGTCAGATATATTAGAACCTATAAACGCTGAATATAAAGCGTAATGATACAAAAGAATTTATATGAGATTACGAAATGAACGCGGCTTAGTATTCTCGCCGAGCTGGACCCATTCTTTACCGTCGTGCTGTTTATTACCCGGGACAAGTTTACGAGGCCCGGGACAGAACGTTCTAGACTTTAACTATTTGACTATCGAGTATAATTTGCGCAGTACCCCGCTAGCGTCACCGGCGTACCGCTACGCATGTACTGACAGGCGAAAAATCGCGTAAATTTTGTTTATCGCCTTACCTGGGTATAGACGTCTCGTTCCCACGGCTTGAAGGTCGGCTGGGGTGCTCCGCGACGTGCGGCCGGCGCGGAGGGTACGGACTGACTGGGCCCGGGAGCCTCGTCTCCCCCCGCCTCCCCCCGCCGCGCCGCACGCCCGCGCCGCCCGCGCGGATAAACAACGTGCAGTAGGCCCGATCTGTACTCCTCCTGTACGCACACACCCCCGGCGACGCGATCCCCCGCCGCCCGTCCGTTGCGCGTTTTCATCTCCCGAATTTCCCACTTCCACACGCAATCGGCAGTGTATACGTAGGTGGTGCACGATAATCACGGGGGCTCGTTTTTCGATAGTCTACCGTTATAGATTTTGGATTTGAGTAGTATTAGCGATCGCCGGTTGTGACGTTTCGTAATTTTGACCTTGTTCCTGGCCTGTTCAAACACGATAAGGATGTTTTCGTCGGCCGAGAAAGCCGGAGCCTTTATAAAAACAATAAAGCTTTTGTGGAAAAATCATTAGGTGCGAGTCGGTTCGTTGATACTGGTTCCGTAGCACCTGGCTACGGCGTAGCCTTCTCGTAGCATGCTCGTAGCGTACGAGTAATTAAACGTTATTACTTAATAACTAATAAAATTTGGGTTCCCACAATATTATGCTTACTTAATCCATACTTCCATGCTAATATTATAAATGCGAAAGTGGGTCTGTCTGTCTGTATGTTACCTCTTCAATCCCAAACCGCTGAGCTGATTTTGCTGAAATTTGGTATGGAGATATTTTGAATCCCGACATAGGACACTTTTTATCCCGGAAAATGTACGGTTCCTGCGCAATAAACGAATTTTGGCGCAAAGAAGTTGCGGGCACCGACTACTTCTTTTCTAAATCCAATGTTTATTTTATTATTTAAAAGTAATTTCTAATAACTAAAAAGGATACATGCTGCATAAATTTGCAGGCTGCAGCAGTGTTTCTTTGCAATTTAATCTATACTAATATTAAAAAGCGGAAGAGTTTGTTAGTTAGTTTGTTTGTTTGTTTGTTTGTTTGAACGCGCTAATCTCAGGAACTACTAGTCCGATTTGAAAAATTCTTTCAGTGTTAGATAGTCCATTTATCGAGGAAGGCTATAGGCTATATTTTATTACGCTAAGACTAATAGGAGCGAAGAAATAGAGGAAAATGTGGAAAAAACGGGGGGAAATTATTTGAAAGGGCTTATTTGAACGCGCTAATCTCAGGAACTACTGGTTCGATTTAAAAAATTATTTCAGTGTTAGATAGCCCATTTATCGAGGAAGGCTATAGGCTATATTTTATGACGCTAAGACTAATAGGAGCGAAGAAATAGAAGAAAATGTGGAAAAAAACGGGGGAAATTATTTGAAAGGGCTTATCTCACAAACTACTAGAGCAATTATTTTTCTGTTATTTGGGTCAGATAAGAAGTAGACCACGTGAAGGATCATAGGCTATTTTTTGTAGACTGATTTGTCTGTGAAATATCTAATTTACGCGGGCGAAGCTGCGCGGAACGTCTAGTATAATAATAATAATAATTTATTCATGCGTTAAGACAATTATTATAAATGTGAAGGCGTGGATGTTTGTTACGCTTTCACGAAAAAACTACTCGAAGAATCATCATAAAACTTTGTATACATACTCTTGGAGGTATCAGAAGTAATATAGGATACTTTTTATTTAAAAAAATATTTTTACGAAAAAAAAAAATGTTGACGTGGACGCGGACGAAGTCGCGGGCAACAACTAGTATATTATAAGGATAACTAGAGAGCAGCAATACTATTTGAAAGAAAGAAATTAATGTCTTCCAGGCCTTTTCTTCAAAGGAACCCTAAAATCTGCTTAGGTATTACGACTTATTTTGCTAACGTTACAACTTACTTTCTAAGCCTTTTTCAATATTACGTAATATAATGTAATGTTTGTACAATTTCATCATCAATATTTCAACCATCGTATCGTAAATAAGGTACGGTTTCAGCCTAATATGATCGTCAATGGGGTTGCTTGGGGTTTTTCAAATTTGAAATATTATTTATTTCCTACGTATTTGTCGTTATTTTGTATTTTAAATTGAAGTGTCTAAACACACCATGCCGAAGATACGCGGACGAAGTTCCGTGGCCGATATTACGTTCCGACGCATTCGGCTGATATGACACACGATAAGAGCCGAAATTACGCGGCGGTAATTCAGTTGCGTAACTTTGTCCGAGTATTCAGTGTCTCGAAGGCCGCCGAATTGACGCCGAAAAAAAAAAACATTACCGCCGAATCGCTGCCGAACTTACGCTCGACCGAAGTTCGGCTGTACACTATAACGTGACGTAATTTCGGCATGGTGTGTCATCGGTAATTTAAAATACATTGCAGGCTTAATCTTGCCGAACTTCGGCCGCGTATTTTCGGCATGGTGTGTTTAGACACTAAGAGCTCAAATGTATAAGAATTACCGTTCTATACTGTATTGTATTTCAATGTATATAGGCCTTGTACACAATAGTGGAGATCCCATATCTAAACGACAGTCGTAAATCCACGCGATTGTATCTTCGACCGCGGCCTAATCGTTGCATGTACACGAGAGGGGAGTTCGATTCTTGGATATAATTGTATAGTATATAGATAGTAACATCCATACTATTATTATAAATGCGAAAGTGTGTCTGTCTGTCTGTCTCTTACCTTTTCTCGTCCAAACCGCTGAATCGATTTTGCTGAAATTTATCATGGAGATAGTTTGAGTCCCGGGAAAGGATACTGAATGAATGCTATCCGACTGTCAATGAAAACTACGGCATTTTTAACTTATTTTGCTCGTTCAGAGCTGCTACTTTCACAGTGGACTTTATTTTGGACACATACACAACCTAAAGTATTATCACTTAGTTTTATTACACCTTGTATAACAAAGTACTAAACATTGTCACGTCATATTATGTTATCTACATGGCGCAGTCATCTAGTTCAATCTGCGATTCGATTGAATGACTAGCGCATTCATTGAATGACACCATTCAATTGAATGACTCGGCCGAACATCGATTGAATGATCGTCACTCAACGTCCAACGAGTTAGCGATTTGTAACATAGCCCTTTGAAGATAGCGGACATGAAATCAGTCAGGTAATTGAACGTATTTCACTTTTTACCCACTGCGGCGCTAGTAGTCACTTAAACAAACATGGCGTCAAACAGCTCGCGCAGCTGATAGCACTGTTTAAGTGCTTTAAGTATAAATTATAATTAATAAATTATAAACAAAAAACTTTTTGAAAAAAAGCTTTTATTTAAATAGTCTAAAAAGAAAAAAATAAATTTCTCCTTGAAATTTTTAACTATTAAATTATAATCCTCAATATATTATACAATTTGCATGATAATAAAAGCTTGTCGCGACTCGCGAGACATAACAATCTATCAGTACTTGATAAATTTATTAAAATAAAAATATAATATCAATTTACTCAGTTAAATTATTGGTACTTACTAGTTTATTTACAAATCACGCGACAAGCTTTTATTATCATACAAATTGTATAATATATTAAGGATTATAACTTAATAGTTAAATATTTTAAGGAGATTTTATTTTTTTCTTTTTAGACTATTTAAATAAAAGCTTTTTTTCAAAAAGTTTTTTGTTTATAATTTATTTTTTGTTTTTTAGTTATCTCTGGCTAGATTTCTTAGTTTGTTTGATAGTAATTTGTTTTGTTTCAAGAATTTATTAAAACCTGATTAATTTAAGTCCTTAAGAAATCGTACTCGACTTTGACAATTGAAAAATCTATATTTAGCGAGTTGTTATATTCCGTTTATTTCTGCATGACTAAAAAGTTAAATTTCATTTAACAAAAGTGACCGGATTCAACCGGGCATTTTCTGAAACCCGGGTGGATTTGACTTGATGTCACGTTACGTCATTTCACGTCACGTCACGTGACGTCACATCAAGTCACGCCACGATACTACACGTAACGTCACGTCACGTCATGCCACGTCACGTCACGTCACAACACGTCACTTCACGTCACGTCACTTCACGTCACGTCATGTCACGACACGACACGTCACGTCACGTCACGTCACGACACAACACGACACGACACGACACGACACGACACGACACGACACGACTTGACTATTACTTTTCAATTTACTCTCAATGAGCCCTTTTGTTTGATACCCATATTGCAGAAGTGCTTTAAAAAACTATTCCCCTATCTTGAATGACATTACATTTGTATCTTAATAAGCCCTTTCATTTGATACCCATATTGCAGAAGCGCATTAAAAATAACTATTTCCGTATCTTGGATGAGCCGCCATATTGGATGTAGAATGACAGTACATTCGTTTTCGAGTTACTTTTAATGAGCCCTTTCATTTGATACCCATATTGCAGAAGTGCATTAAAAATAACTATTCCCCTATCTTGGATGAGCCACCATGTTGGATGTAGAATGAAATTACATTCGTTTTCGAGTTACTCTCAAAAAACCCTTTCATTTAATATCCATATTGTTCCGAGTTACTCTTAATAAGCCCTTTCATTTGATACCCATATTGCAGAAGTGCATTAAAAATAACTATTTCCGTATCTTGGATGAGCCGCCATATTGGATGTAGAATGACAGTACATTCGTTTTCGAGTTACTTTTAATGAGCCCTTTCATTTGATACTCATATTGCAGAAGTGCATTAAAAATAACTATTCCCCTATCTTGGATGAGCCACCATGTTGGATGTAGAATGAAATTACATTCGTTTTCGAGTTACTCTCAAAAAACCCTTTCATTTAATATCCATATTGTAGAACTGCATAGAAAATAATTATTTCGCCATCTTGAATGGTCGGCCATATTGGATTTAGAGTGATGTCACAAACCATATCGTGCATTGTCATCCAAACTAAACGCGTATGCAAAATTTCAGCTCAATCGGTTAAATATATCTACTTCAAAATTGAGTTCCAAAATTCCACCGTAACACACATACTTACATACATACAGAGCTAGTGAAATAAAAGCTTTTAAAAAATATGACAACGTGGCTAAAAATATGACCTATTACTACCACTTCAACGGCTAGTTAAAAAAATGATAGCAACCCATTTAATGACTTCACTATATGACTTCTAGTCAAAACGTTAAACGTCACAGTCAACGTCTTGACGAGTTGTCCTTTAGTCATTCAATTGAATGGTGTCATTCAATGAATGCGCTAGTCATTCAATCGAATCGCAGATTAAACCAGATGACTGCGACATACATACCACATGTACAAGTATATGCAATGTGCACGCTACATGAGTCTTGCTGTTCACATCTCGTTGCTCCTCAAAGCGGTGATTGGCTTTGTAACTTTGGATGCGCTGGTATTTGGCATACGATAATGTTAGGCTCCTTTTAAACGGACGAATGCAGTAGTCGGAATTCAGTCGTAAGGCCACTGGTACTGCGAATGTTATACTTATGTTAGAACTTAGTAGTAAAAACTGTAAAGACAAACAACTTAATATTATAATTAATGCGAAACTGTGTCTGTCTGTCTTACCTTTTCAAGCTTAAGCTGCTGAACCAATTTAGATGATTAAATGAAGATAATTAAGTCGCGTGAAAAGACACTGGATAGTTAAAACGTTTACCGCGCAAAATTATTTTCTGCGTAGATTTATTATATTTTAATTTGCGGCTACAACAAGCTTTTTCAGCGCTGCTATTTTCATAGAAACTCTGTATATGAGACACATAAACACCCCCTAAAGTATTTTCACGTAATGATGATACAACCTGTACATTTTTTTAATTACTCTGTGTATTTTCTGCTGTAATTTAAATATTGTAGATTATTGTAAAACATTAATTGCATGTTTTTCAAGGACGTAACTCTTAGAATTTATTTTAAGATCTTTTGTAACAAACATTTCATACAGTAAACAATAATTATGATTATATTTAACTACATGTTCCCCGCGACTTCGTTTGTGCAGTTTATCCTACTGGAATCGTTGACATTTCATCACAAAAATTTTCAGAACAAAATTATAGCTTAGTCAAGTTTAGAGGCATTAATTGCAATCCACTCAAATACAACTCTGGTTTCCTTTCAAAACTCTAAGAATCCACACAAATATAGCCTGCATTTGCTTTAAAAAATACTACTATGGTCTATGCCTATATCCATGCTCTATTCCAAAAATGAATTCCGTATTTGAATACGAACGAACCGTTCGAAATTCAAACAACATGTAACAATATGAAGCCATTTCCAGAAACTTTTTTTTTACACAATTGAATGGCACTGGCGCTTTTTTGTCAATATTTTATATTACAAACTTGCAAAGGTTTTAGTACTTACGTCTGCAGTAGTCCAGTAGTTTATACTTTACTCGACTTTGGAGGTCGTGGGTTTGGTTCTTGCGTTTGAAATGATGTTTAACGTTGGTTTGGACAATTCCGATTATATAATTAGGCTAAGTCATTTCCTGTTGTGTGTTCAAATAATATTATTATGTTGTGCTTAGATCTTTAAATTATCGCAACGGATTTTGATTCAGTTTTTAATACATATTACATTGTGAATCTTAAATCTTAAGAAAGGTTTATTGTGTACAAGATGACGCCCGCAACTCCGTTGCGCCTAAATTCGTCTATCGCGCGGGAACGGTACATTTTTCCGGGATAAAAAGTATTCCCTGTCATTTTCGGGACTCAAAGTATCTCCATACCAAGTTTCAGCAAAATCGGTTAAGCGGATTGGGCGTGAAGTGGTAACAGACAGACAGACACACAGACACCCTTTCGCATTAATAATATTAGTATGGATTTAAAAAATAGGCAGTAAAGGTATATATGGTTCATAGTATGCATAATGGTTAAGGCAAAACAATGTTCGCGGGTCAGCTAGTAGAATCATAATCGCGTTTTAATTTGCGCAGCTATCGAACGCACTGCGGCAGCATGCGGCCATTATAACTGTATGCAATGGAAACCCTTCACAGCTTACAACTAGTTACAGCAATACATTGTTGAGAGCCATCTAAAAGAATAATTGGCGCTGTAGGGATCCGTAGAGGTAAAAATGGATTATTTTTTTTGCATGGGGATTAAATGCTTTACGCATCCCGGCGGATTGGGGACATCGGCTGGGGTATGTGGAACTCCTCAGTATTTTTTTTCGGGCGTTGGCCCAACACACGTTCCCACCACTGTATCTCCTGTGTCGCCAGGATCGACAGCGGTATCCAACCACGAAATCCCTTTGATATGATCTCAGGGAGTCCGAGGGACATGCTACAACTGTCTTGGGACCTGCAACGAACTCCCTAGTAGTACTACACACTAAAACCCTATGGACCATAAGGTTGCACCTATGAAGTGACCTACAGAGCACCACAGGCTCTGGTGCTCCACTCCCCGCTTAAGGCAGAGTTGCGGGTACGATAGTACCTACCGCTTTACCAGAAAAATGGAACTCTATCTTACAAGAATTTTGCGGCGTTTGGGCGACTATCATTTTAAAGGTAGAATTTCACCAATTATACTTAAAACTTCGTTTTACAAAACTTAGTTCCCATTGGCCGCGTTTACGCAGCGACGTAAATCTCGCTTTGTTTCAAATGGATTTCACAATCTTCTTTTTAAACGGAAGTGCCTTTGTTTGCAACAGCTGTCTATCAAGAGATACAAGAGATGCATTATTTCCAAAATAAAATTATTAATTGTGGTACGATCAGTTAATTCAGAATAAAATAAATATTTTATGGGCTATGAAAGCCATAAAAAATTTAACCCGTTTGTACGAAACCCTTTTGACGTAAGTCCAAGTCTCACTTGTTTTTTTAACAAAGTTAAAAGGAGCAGAGTCGGTTAATAACTACTTAAATTATCGATAGTTATTACTAATTAGTACTGAACGGAACTGTCCCTAAAATCATATATAGACTAAATGACCATGTACTTTACTATCCTTTAGTTACGGAACCTTAAATAAAACCAGCCAAGTGCGAGTTGGACTCGCCCATGAAGGGTTCCGCAGCAGCAATAAAGTTTATTTTTATGAAATTAAAAGGTTTTTGATTTGTTTGTATATTTCAGTTGATTTAATGAAAGTTAAATTAAGTTTACCATTTATGACGTATAAAAAAAAACTACTTGCTAGATTTCGTTCGTAAAGTACATCATATATTTTTTTTAGACTTATCATGCCCCTACTTTAGAAGTTAGAGGGGGGGGGACTAGTAATGGGTAATTTTCCGAAAAATTTCAAAGCTCGGAAAGTTTTCAATTTATTTTTCTGAAAAATTGAAAAATAATGGAAAAATATTTTTTTATCGAAATTATTAGTTTAAATGAAATAGTAATTAATACATTTAATTTGATATTATCAAATATGGTTCATATTAAGTTGAAATTCAAAGGCTCAAGAATGGCTTTAGGTGTTGTTTAAAAAAAACAATTATGTGCAAAGTTAGGTAAACTACCCCCGCGTTCCATTTAGCGTTAAAAACGATCAAAACGCTTAAAATCGGAGGCATTTTGAGCGTTTTGATCGTTTTTAACGCTAAATGGAACGCGGGGTACAGATATAATATACTAGACGTTCCGCGTGGCTTCGCCCGCGTAAATTAGATATTTCACAGACAAATCAGTCTACAAAAAATAGCCTATGATCCTTCACGTGGTCTACTTCTTATCTGACCCAAATAACA
Organism: Cyaniris semiargus; assembly: GCA_905187585.1. Lineage (NCBI taxonomy): Eukaryota > Metazoa > Arthropoda > Insecta > Lepidoptera > Lycaenidae > Cyaniris > Cyaniris semiargus. Next base: position 3,402,693 of record LR994554.1, on the reverse strand, counting down.
GAAAAATAGCTCTATTAGTTCGTGAGATAAGCCCTTTCAAATAATTTCCCCCGATTTTTCCACATTTTCTTCGATTTCTTCGCTCCTATTAGTCTTAGCGTGATAAAATATAGCCCATAGCCTTCCTCGATAAATGAACTATCTAACACTGAAAGAATTTTTCAAATCGGACCAGTAGTTCCTGAGATTAGCGGGTTCAAACAAACAAACAAACTAACTAACTAACAAACTCTTCCGCTTTATAATATTAAGTATAGATTATGTATCGAAATTGCAACCCCGTCGATTGTGGGAAAACGAGACACAATAAATATTCTATTGTGTCTCGATCACCGGTGACCGTATGGGGCTTGATGAATTAATCCTTCGATCGCGGATTCTTGGAAATGCTATTGTATTCTATTGTTATCGCGGCCCACTTGGGCCGTATGGGGCTTGAGGGTTAATAACAAAATTTAAATAAAATAAATAATTAAGAGGGGCTCCCATACAAAAAAAAACACAATTTTTACCTATTTTTGCTCTGTAACCCTTCGTGCACGAGTCCAACTCGCACTTGGCTTTTTTTTCATATAGAGCAATAATAATCGGCCAAGTGTGAATCGGACTCGCGCACGAAGGGTTCCGTACTGTTATAGAGGAAAAATTGGCCAAAAATTGTGATTTTGTATGGCAGCCCCATTAAGTTCTTATTTTATTTGAATATACATTATTAAACATATTATAACCAAGGACTTTATAAAAATTTCAAGTGCCTAGCAGTTGCCATTATTGAGTACGAGCAAAAAAGGCCAAAAAAAATCACGTTTGTTGTACGGGAATTTTTTCCAAACAAATAAGTATCTACTATAAACAAAATAAATTTAATATTTGATGGCGCTTCCATTCCACAAACAACATTTTGTTGGCCTTTTTTAGGGTTGCGTACCTAAAGGGTAAAAACGGGACCCTATTACTAAGAATTCGATGTCTGTCTGTCCGTCTGTCTGTCTCCAGGCTGTAACTCAAGAACGGTAATAGCTAGAGAGTTGGAATTTTCACAGATTGTGAATTTCTGTTGCCGCTATAACAATAAATACTTACTAAAAACAAAATAAAATAAAAATTCAAGGGGGGCTCCCATACAAAAAACACAATTTTTGGTCTATTTTTGCTCTATATTGGTACGGAACCCTTCTTAAAGAAGATGTGGTCAAAATAGGCACCTTCAAACCAATATGGCGGCTAGGGCGCCTACCACACGTGCATGCTTGACCACAGTTTTGCTTGCGCATGCCGGCTTGTACACTGAACATTGTGCGTATAGTTGGTAAAACGGTAGTATGCACAAGCCCCAAAGTTTGGCTTGACGGTTTTTAAACTTGCTTGAAATTCTGCATGCAAGCCTTCGTGTACCAACTTGTCTGCGCGTGTGGTTGGACGTTCAGTGTTCAAGCCAAGTTGTTTATACGCCAACGATCTCGGCAAGAATGTATGCTTGCGCATGCATAACTGTGCCGTGGGGTAGATAAGTCAGTCTTCCGTCTTTTCATGCGAGAAGCATGCGCCAGCAAAACTGTGGTCAAGCATGCATGTGTGGTAGGCACCTAACGCACCCGTCAGATTTGGTCGAGCTTTTGAATTTGAGCTATTTATGACCTCTTCTAAACACTAACGCAAATAAAAAACTTTCTTTATTTATTAATTTCAGAAAAAATCTGACGCGACTATAGTAATCACAGATCTAGCAAGGTTCGCGCTCTGCGCTTACGTAGTAGAGCTCGACAAGGCTTTAAATGAACGTGGCGAAAAAAGTTTTTGTATGATTGCAGCGTGAGTTCCTTTACTCACGCTGCAATCATACAAAAACTCCATATTTGAGATGTTTTTGACAGTTCTCCTTTACCAGCAGTCCACGTTCCTTGCAGCACAATACCGGTCCCTACTAGACGAGCAATTTTATTGCGCCATATCACGTATTGCGTAATATATTGTGGGATATAATGCGTGGTCGCCACAAAGGAAGATCTTCCTACCGAGCGAGGTGTTATGCTCGGTCAGGCCGGAGCCCACGTGATACATTTCAGCTGTCGTATTTATAGCGACGCGCTCAGAAAACTTCGATAGCGCGATGCAGGAATGTCAGGCGAATTGTGGGTACCGCCACATCACTCCCCCCCGAAGACCGGAGGTCGAATCTTGAAGTCTTGTCGCTTGAGTCGCCAGTGCCAGAGAGTTCCAGTGAGTCGGAACTTATTGCAGTGAGTCCCAGTGAGTCGGAACTGTAAGCTGCTGCACGGGATCCAGTGAGTCGGATAGCTGCCGTGCGGCACCGATGCTACGTGCTGACCAGGAGAGATGTGCTCTGCTTGCTGACCGGTCGGTGTAGTGAGAAACCCCGTTGATGCCGATGCGGAGTCGCCCAGGCCGCGGTACATTGCGGTTAGTGGACGAGGTACCCGATGAGGCGATGCTGGCTGGCGCGTTGCGGAGGGGCGGGAAGTGATGATTATGAAGGAGGCGTGTTCTGTCGAGGGTCACCAATGTGGGAAAATATGCGTGGCGACGCGCTCAGAAAACTTCGATAGCGCGTCGCTATAAATACGACAGCTGAAATGTATCACGTGGGCTCCGGCCTGACCGAGCATACCACCTCGCTCGGTCGGAAGATCTTCTTTATCTACCGCCACAATATTATTGACCGTCTAGGGTTGATATTTAACATCGCGCGCTTTCTATAAACTGTTCAATAAAATTGAAGCGTGATATTGCACAATACAATTGATCATCTAGGGGCCGGCTTATGCAACAAATCATAGAAATTTTCAAGAAAAAGAATAAATAAAAGCCTTAAAATGTTATCCCGTAGTTACTTTCTAATCTTGGTTGACATTTCAATTTGGAAAAATATTTGAAAAATATTTGAAAAATTGGAAAAATATATTGGAAATTTTTCTTTTTTCTTTTCCTTCATTTCGGAAATTTTTCCATTACCCATCTGTAGGGGGGACACACATTTTACCACTTTGTAAGAGTCTCTCTCGCATACCATTCAGGTTAGAAAAAAATGATATTAGAAATCTCAATATGAGTTTTGAATACCTATCTATAGATACCCCACACGCATAGGTTAGATGAAAAAAAAAAATTTTTTTTAGTATAATAATATAAAAAAACTACTTGCTAGATTTCGTTCAAACCAATTTTCGTTGGTAGTTTTTATAGTAAAGTACGTCATGTATTTTTTTTAAGACTTATCATGCCCCTACTTTAGAAATTAGAGGGGGGGGGGGGACACACATTTTAGCACTTTGGAAGAGTCTCTCTCGCAAACTATTCAGGTTAGAAAAAAATGATATTAGAAACCCCAATATGATTTTTAAAGACCTATTCATAGGTACCCCACACGCATAGGTTAGATGAAAAAATTTTTTTTTTTGATTTAGTTGTACCTATGGGGACCCCTAAAATTTTCAATATTTTTTGCATTATTGTATCAAAATCTTACTGCGGTTCACAGACTACATCTACTTACCAAATTTCAATAGTATAGCTATTATAGTTTCGGAGAAAAGTGGCTGTGACATACGGACGGACAGACAGACAGACATGACGAATCTATAAGGGTTCCTATTTTTGCCATTTGGCTACGGAACCCTAAAAATCACTGATACTTTTATCAATGAAGTCATATCTCAAGCACCGAGTAAACACAATCCAACATAAAAATAGACATTATCATCGTCTTAATTTCGACATTATCTCGTACTTATAAATTTTCTTTGGCAGGTACTGCATAATTTAAAGATTATACCACTAATTACATCTTCTTAATCAATTTAAACTCTACTACTATATATCTAAGGTTTCATTTTCTTCGAGCAGGAACGCGGTTTAAGATGGCACCTATTCAAGCCTGCGACCTCCTCTGAAATTTAATTAGAATTCTCGGGGTATTCCCTCATAAAGATTTGGAGATTAAAGACTTTTGGCGGTATTTTAAATGTGATTTTTATGGAATGTGGATGGGAATTTCACTTCAGGAAAGTAATATGCGTCGTCATCTTCACGAAAGTGCGTACAGGCCAGCCCCAAAAAATGAAAAGGATATATCTTATATATAAAATTCTCGTGTCACAATGTTAGTCAGCGAACTCCTCCGAAACGGCTTTACTGATTTTTACCAAATTTCAAATGCATATTCAGTAGGTCTGAGAATCGGCAACTGGGTACTTTATATATTGATAAGTGCATTTGTTGAATAAATAATAGTAAATTATTACAACCTGAGACTGACGCCGACCATTGTTTGTGCGACGGGATAGCGATCGACGTTGCCATGGCGACATACTTATTTAGTCACTTCAATAAAATAATATGGGCGAAATACTTTATATTATGGCAAAGCAACGTTTGTCGGGACAGCTAGTTTTTTTATAAATTTTGAATTAAAATAATATGTTTTCAGAAGATCTCCTGTGTTGACTGCCAATTCGTTCGGAAACTAATCCGTCAAGAAGAACCGGCATGAAAAACTGCACGGCGCTGCCTCTTAGCAAAAAATGTGGAAATTCGTTCCTTTGAAAGAAAAAAATCGTAATTTCAATTTGTTACAAAAAATGTTAGAAATATCAACGTACACAAAATATATATCCTGTACTCATCAACATGTAACAAAACAAATCCCAAAAAAATTGCTCTTTCAGCGCTTCTACTTTTAGAGTGAACTCTATATTCTCAGAGACACAAACACACCCTTAAAGTATTGTCACTTTCTTTGTTACACTCTCTTTATTGTACCAACTCTACATACTACTAAAATTATTTATAAATAGCATAATAATATAGATTTAGGCGGCTCCTTGGACGGCTACTTCCATGTTTGTGTGCAGTCAATAATAAAATCATTGACCTTTAATAAGCTTTGGCATACAAACTTTCTTTGACATTCAAAGTAATTAATGGAAATATTTTCTGGGATCGTATTGTAAAGGCATTGACCTTTGAAAGATTAACTTACTTCGCTAAGTCTGATCCTAATAATGTAACTTTGATAAGCATGAACTTCATTCCTTAAAGTTACAATTTTGACGTTTGGACTTTTTAAATTATAATAAATTTTATTATAATCTGTGTAGCAGTTCTGGCAGAATTCTTCAACAAATACGAGAATTTTAAATACAGGGTGTAACAAAACTAAGTGATTACCTTAGAATGTGTATGTGTCCCTTATATAGAGTTCACTGTGAAAGTAGCGGCGATGAAAGAGTTATTTTCTGTGATTAGTATGGAGCTTGAACAAACTTTTTTTTCATTAATGCTCTCAGCGCTGCTTCTTTCACAGTGGACTCATACCATAAATAATTATCACTTTCTTTTGTTACATATAAGATAGTTATGTAACGGATATTTAATTTATTATTCTTTACATTATTTATTTATGAAAGAAAAGTAAAAAGTGTGTCGTTTAACCGCGAACACAGAAGGAACGCTAAAATTTTTATTGCAAATAAAACTAATGTGTGCATCCATTTGCTTAATGGGCCATTAAACGTTATAAATATGTTTAAATATAAAAATTTAAGAGTATAATAATGACTCTCTTAAATTCCAGTTACTGAATTTTTGACAGGAGTTTATTTATTCAATAGCGCTTCTAATTGGCTCACGTCAAACTATAACCAATCAGCAACGCCGTTGTATAGATACATTCCTGTCAATCCATGCTACTTGTAGCTAGGGTGCCCTAAAAACAACGGGTCTCCGGCACTACCGACAGAAGTGTAGGCCAGCAGAAATTAGGAGAGGAGATATTCTAGGAATCTTTTCTACGCCGAGTCAGCGTAGTCTACCACTACGCCTACGTCTCTACCTTCGTCTTACAATTTTCCGGTCACATAATGCAAGTAAACATTTTTACTTAATATCTCAAAAAGTTCACAACGCCACTAAAGTTACTTTAAAATGGAGATGCTACATCTCAAAGTAAAGTATTATCAGGGCGAGCGAAGCGAGCCCTAGTATATTCCAAAATGAACAATCAAGTGTGGTACACTTTACGGAAAAACTATCACGCCTATTGATTTGTGCTTTAACATAGTATTTTTTATTTATATGTAGATGTGTTATCATCAGTCAGTCATGGTGTGACGACGCGAGCCCTCACAAAGCTCGGCTTTTAGCTAGTCCTACGTCACGCTGCAAAAGAAAGTGCATAACAACACTACAGAAGTTTCCACCTCAAAAATTAAGACTTGGGTCGTAGAAAAATGTTCAACACAAACCTCACGCTGAAAAAGTGTGGAACGATCGTGAAACTTGCCTAATTATGGGCATAAAATCCACACCGTGAAAGCTTTCATTTGAAATAAATCTTGTGAAATGGAATTCTTAAGAATGAACGCTTTTAAAGATATCTGTCCTACATTCGCGAAAGACGTAGAACCAGGTCATTCTGTCCATATGGCGGTAACTGCAAATTTGCTTTGCCCCGCCCTATTGGTACTGTATCTGATCATTCTTCATATTTAAATACTAGCTGTGCCCCGCGGTGTTACCAACGGTTTATGTGATATATAATAAAAGACTATGAAAAGTACCAATAATAAGGTCAAAACGGGACGATACATGGTTCTTTAATGGTTTATGGTAGTGATGATGATGATGATGAATGTAATTTGCATAGTAGCATATGCTTTCCGTTCTTAAAACAACGTCGAAACTTGTATCTATAAAGAGTCAGGAGTTCTCTCAGCACCTTCCAAACCATGGTATACCTTGGTGCAAAATCTTGCTTGTTGGTAGCATATGCTTAGAATACTTCTCACGAAACCGAAGTCACCACATGTTTCCATGTAAATTTTGAGGAGTTCCCTCGATTTCTTATGGATCCCTTCATCAGGTCACCATTTTTATGAATATGGTACCAAATTGGGATGATAACCTGTACTTACACCAAAAGAAAAATTTTGAAAATCGGTTCACAAACGGCGGAGTAATCGATGAACATAAAAAAACGAACATAACACCTCCTCCATTTTGAAAGTCGGTTAAAATTGTAGCCTGTGTGTTATTTTGATGTATAAGCTATATTATTGTAAAGTTTCATTAAAATCCGTTCATTAGTTTTTGCGTGAAAGAGTAACAAACATTCATACATCCATACATACATACATCCAAACTTTCGCCTTTATAATATTAGTAGGATTGAACTGCTTTTTAGGGTTCCGTACCCAAAGGGTAAAAACGGGACCCTATTACTAAGGCTTCGATGTCTGTCTGTCCGTCTGTCTGTCCTGTCCGTCTGTCCGTCTACAGGCTGTATCTCAAGAACGGCTATAGCTAGACTTCTAAAATTTTCACAGAATGTGTATGTTTGTTGCCGCTATAACAAAAAATACTAAAAACAAAATAAAATTAATATTTGACGGGGGCTCCCATACAACAAACGTGATTTTTTCGCTATTTTTTTCTCGATATCAATAATGGCTATAGCTAGGCACTTGAAATTTTCACAAAATCCTTAATTATATTTGTACTTTAATAATTGATAATAAAATAAATATTTAAGGGGGGCTCCCATACAAAAATCACAATTTTTGGGCTATTTTTGCTCTATAACGGTACGGAACCTTTCGTGCGCGAGTCTGACTCGCACTTGGCCGATTTTTTTTATTTCAGGCTATGGGCAAATGTCAAGTAGCTAGTAAATAGTAATTCTTTATAATAACTTCAAATGCTAGACAGATAAATCACAACTTAAAACATTTACAACAATTTAAAATTTAACTACTGTAAAAATATAATACTGTAAATATATAATTTTCGTGGTTGGATACCGCTGTCGATCCTGGCGACATAGGAGATACAGTGGTGGGCCAAAGCCCGTTAAAAAAAAACTGTAAAAATATTTACACAGCGAATAATCACACAATGGTCTGCTTGTTAAGGTGTCGGTTGGCAGCGGGCGACATGAAGCAACCGCAGACGACGTGTCGTCGCGACACTACTGGTTTGTATGTATATCTATGAAATACCCTCCGCAGCTAGCGACACGAAGTCCAGCGACACCACAGACATAGATCAAGATAGATACCGCATGTGTATGTACTTCGCGTGCCATATCGCGTTCCCAAACGACGAGCAATGCTCGTACCTTTCGAAAGTCTTTTCTTTAGTCTGCTATCGGAATCGGATGTCAATCGGAATTTAAAAAATGCCTAAATGCCTTAAAGTGCCATATTGAGCTGTAGAAATTTAAATAGAAACGTTGGCCTTAATAATGGACACGTTTCTTATCTTCGGTACGTCACAGTAGGTAGTAAAAAAGTGGCATGCTCGTTTTCATACAAGTGGAGCGACATGCGGTATCTATCTTGATCTATGTCTGTGAGCGACACATTCATAGAAATACATAGAAACCAGTAGTGTCGCGACACCACGTCGTCTGCTGCAACTTCATGTAGCCGGCTCCTTACTTGTACCTTTAGTGTCTGGCTTATTGCAAACGTCATAATATGATATAAATAAAAATTAATTTTATTTTTTTTTAGCCCTACTAAAACTTAAGAACGGCGGAACCGATTTGGTTGATTTTAGTTTTGAAATATTTGTGGCAGTCCAGGCAAAGTTTATATTAGGAGGAAAATTCACCGGGTCTTCTACTGATGATTAAATTAATAGAAACATGCGGCGTAAATAGTAGAGCTAGTAGATCTACTATTTACGCCGCTTATCGTCGGGTATACGTCGGGTATATTATAGCTATACTGTACTCGGCGAAACATGGCGATAGCGGTCATTGACTCCCTGACAAAAACTTGTCATTTTTTATACAAAGCCGCGATTGACAACATCTGACACTTGATATAGACTTACTAAGTAAGCTATAGACCCGACGTAGCCCGGCGTAGCGTCGTACATTGTTCATATACTAAACTGTACTCAATTAATTTTAACAAAGCCGAGTACGACTATAATGATACCAAATTAAATATCACGTATTATCGCAAATAAATGAAATGCAATATCACCTTAATTTGGTTGAATTTTTTTTTTTACTGATCAAAATATAAACTATAACTAAACCCAGTGAGTTTCTAAAATACTAGAGTAGCAACGTCTTACAAACGATTCTCAAAAATGCGTTACCACTTGATAGTTCAAAAGACGATGTCAAGTCATAATGTTATTATGTCATTATGTAAGTCAGATATGCCTGCAGGCATCTGCGAAGTGGCAACGCGTTGCTGCCGTAAATTGCCAATCTAGTTACGTTAGTAACATAGAATATCATTGACTAAACCATTAAGGTGTGTCTATGTACTCGATACGAAATAGGTACGAACTGCAGCACTGCAGGCGTCCGCAGTGATAATGTTCCTGCAATGCCACGTCAAAATATTTTTACCCACGTAATAGCCGCTATTATAAAAATTATTACCAGGTGCACGATGTTTATAAGAATTTATAAAGCAAGGTTCCGTGAACTTTTATTTATTTATTTAATTAGGACACCCAACAGAACATACATCAAAACATTAATTATTAAATTAAGCAGTGCAGTAATAATTATAAATTATTCTTCTGATGCATCTTACTAAGTGACACGGCATTTATAACAAAGGTCCACAAAATACAAATTTTAGGGTTCTGTATTATGTTTGTAATCTACACTAATAATATTATAAAGAGGAACACTTTGTTTGTTTGTTTGTTTAATTGTAATGAATAGGCTCAAAAACTACTGGACCGATTTTAAAAATTCTTTCACCATTCGAAAGCTACATTATCCACGAGTAACATAGGATAAATTTTATTTTGGAGAACAATAGGGTTCCGTGAGATATTTGGGTTTTTCGGATACAAGGTGTAAAAATCAACCAGAAAGTTATTTATTTTGCGTACGTTATAATGTAGGCATCCGCTAAGAAAGGATTTTGATCAATTTTACCCCCAAGGGATAAAATAGAGGATATACCGATCGGGCCTCAGCCCAATCGGTATATCCTTAAGAAGTATTATTATTATTTAGGTATCAAAGTCTCAACTTTGATACCTAAATAATAATAATACTTAACGCGAGCGAAGCCGCGGGCAAAAGCTAGTAAGTTATATAGACAGGTCCGGTTGTACCATAGGGTTTTTTCGGTTAAGCCCAGGGCCCTGCGTGAATTCAAGAGGCCCAATGTAAGTCAAGTTCAAGTTAAGAAGAGACAATAGGTAATGCGAAAGAGATTTCATAATTTTATTAAAATAAACAGATGTGGCTAGCAGCTCTGTGTTGCGATTAACCATGATTTAATAGTACAGGTCCCCTAGAAATTTTTTTTTTACTTGATTACTATCAAGCTAATTTTTCATGGATAGCTTCATTCTGATAAGACGAACAACTATTTCCTTTGCAAAAATTCACAAAAGAGGTAGCTAACAAAGATAGAAAGGATAAAATATTTCGATTTGATAGTCCTAAAATATGGATTGTTCTATTTGTAGGACAATGATACTATTAAATTATATAAATAATTACCTATCAATATACAAAAAATCAGCTGGTTGGGGTTCCGTTTTAGGGTTCTATAGTCAACAAGTCCTCGTTGACTACGGAACCCTAAAACGCAACTCTTATCAGCTTATTTTTTGTATATTGATAGGTTAATAGTTATATAATTTAACAGTAACATTGTCCTACAAATAGAATAATCCATATTTTAGGACCATCGAATCGAAATAATGAATTCTTTCTATCTCTGTTACCTACTACTTTTGAGAATTTTCGCAGAGGAAATTGTTGTTCGTCTTATCAAAATGAAGCTACTCACGAAAAATTAGCTTGATAGTAATCAAGTCAAAAAAATGTTCAAGGGAACCTGTACTAGTGTAGCGAAGACCTAAACAGTAGGCTTCAATTTTTCTGTAGTACTTAATTGATTTAAATAACTCATCTTATTTCAGACCGGACCAATAGATACAATTATTATGTAAATTAAATATTATAATTATATTATATTTTGAAATGAACATAAGCGCTTGTTTAACTTCCTTCTAAATTATACATAGGAATTTTTAAAATGCGAATAAAACCAGTTTTATATATTTTTAGTTGTGTACCTAGTTTATCATCTAACTAGTGTAGTTGTGAGGTTAACTATGATATTACAACTTCTAATTGTTGCAGTTTTAGTGCTTGCGGTCGTGTACCTGAAAGGTGTAAAAAAATGAACAATACTGGAAAAAACGAGGTGTTGCTTTTCACAAAAGGAACAAGGTTGTGGGTATTGCCTGGGATTACTTCACACAAGATCGGGGGTTTCTTTGAGCATTTCTTTTTTTTTTTTATGTAATAAGGGGGCAAACGAGCAAACGGGTCACCTGATGGAAAGCAACTTCCGTCGCCCATGGACACTCGCAGCATCAGAAGAGCTGCAAGTGCGTTGCCGGCCTTTTAAGAGGGAATAGGGTAATAGGGGAGGGTAGGGATGGGAAGGTAAGGGAATAGGGGAGGGTAGGGAAGGGAATAGGGTAGGGGATTGGGCCTCCGGTAAACTCACTCACTCGGCGAAACACAGCGCAAGCGCTGTTTCACGCCGGTTTTCTGTGTTCCATGACATATACAAGAAATACCCCAACGAACCAGCTGTTGGAATCGGCTCCGTCCTCAAGCCAGCAATACTGCTCAGAGACGTTACCAACATACAGCACATAACGTTCACAGAATTCAACGCTTTCAACCACAAAGAATTCGAGATCATAGAAGAGGACACGCTAGCTAACAACATATTTCTCGTCAACGGTTGGAAATGGAAGCTACTGAGGCAAAGCATGTCCCCCCTGTTCACGTCGAGTAAACTCAAATTAATGTACCACACTATTGATAAAAGCGCTCGAGACATCGTCCCGTATATGAGAAGTAATCCGAAACTAATGAAAGGAAACGCATTGGAGACGGTTTCGACGTTTTGCAGCGCAGCCATGACGGCAGCGGTGTTCGCTGTAATGTTGCAAGATATTTATGAGGGTTTTTAAAATAAAGTTTTTCAGTCAAGTAGAAAAATTCTTCGTTGGAGCCATCAAAAAACTCCTAAGGTCGAGAGAAAATGAGCCCATCAAAAGACACGACTTCGCTGATCTGTGTGTGTCTATACAGGAGAATGGGATATTAAAAGATGAGGAAACTGGATTGGAAGTCGACCCTACCGATGAGTTGCTGGCCGCTCAAGCCTTCTTCTTCTTCACCGCTGGAGTGGAACCGACCGCCACTGCAATTTACAACACTTTGCTTCTCTTGGGCCAACATTCAGACGCACTGAAGCGTTTACACGACGAAATTGACGAAGCTTTTGAAAATAATGAAGGCAATATGAGTTTCGACGTCGTTATACCCAATTGGAATATCTCGATATGGTGCTATTAATGAGTCTATGAGGCTTTACCCACCCGTCGGCTTTGTTTTACGAGAGTGTGTTAGTGACTCGGTTTTGCCCGTTGGGAATATAAAGATTGAGAAAAGAACGACTTTATTCATAACGATATTTCCAGTACATCACGACGAAAAATACTATCCGGAACCGGAAGTTTTTGATCCGGAAAGATTTTCTCGGGTTAACAAAACTAAACTTAATGAGAAGGCTTTCCTACTGTTTGGTAAAGGTAACAGAATATGTATGGGCGCTCGATACGCTACAGTGCAAGCTAAAGCTGGGTTGGTCCAACTGTTACGAAATTTCACCGTCAAGACCAAAGTCTTTGGAAATGAGGTCAAATACAAGAAAGACCATATTCAGGTCCGACTTACGAACGTTGATGTTGAGTTTATCGAACGGAAAATAAAGTGTTACTAAATTATATAAATATTTCAAAACTCATATGGGGCGTTCCATACCAAGCGCACAGGAAAAAAAAGTCGATGTCTCCGATTTTGATAATATTGGCACACGAAATAACACGCACATATTTTTGTAGATAATATAATGTCTAGATTAAGAATGATGGGACTTTGAAACGAGACTTTTTGAAACGAGATTATAGATTGAAAAAATTATATATTTCAATAATTAAACCACTGAACTTGTTACTCCATTTAATGAGCTTTTTAACTGCATTTTTGAAAATGGAAAAATAAGATTTTTTTCTTTGAAAAAATGCAAATCAATTTTTTGTTCTTGATTTTCTCAAAGGGACCATTTTGTTGTTTTTTTTTTTTGATATTTTTTGTGTAAATAGCCAATGTTCTATAGAACATTCCTGCACTACTTCTATTATAATAATAAGAATACTCTCGAATTCACGTAAAAATATTATAGTGTTTTATCTGAATAATCGACTAAGAGCTGACGACCAAATCGGTCATGTAGCTTCAGCTGTATTCAAACTCCGTTAGCTACTTCCCTGAACAACCCTTTCTGATATAATCTGCGTGCTGGCAAGCCGTGGGCGGTGGGTGTGGGAGTAGTGGGGTGGGGAAAAAATAGAAAAAAAAATGTAGATTCAGCTGTATTAAAACTCCGTTAGCTACTTCCCTGACCAACCCTTTCTGATAATCTGCGTGCTGGCAGGCCGTGGGCGGTGGGTGTGGGAGTAGTGGGGTGGGAAATTTTTTTTCAAAAATGTAGGTTCAGCTGTATTAAAACTCCGTTAGCTACTTGAAACGTGCTTTTTTGTGTTCCCTCCAAAACTCCGTCGAAAGTTTCAGTAAAGCGTCTATCACTTTACTGAATTGACCGACTTGACTCCTTGACTGCTTTGACTTTTACTTAGACTTTGACTAGACTTCCGACATGACGATATTATAGTAAATCAATGATAAAAAATATTCATACCCTTGTCTGTGGCACAATATACGCAAATCTGTTATCGTTTTCAGCATCTGAACTGCCCCGGGGCAGGGTGGGCCGACAGGATACGGAAACATCCGAAGTTTAAATTAAGAACATAAACTACGTATTGCATAGTACTAGTGCAACAAGTGCGTGTCCAACTCGCACTTGACCGGTTTTATTTTTTCGATAAACTATAGTTCAAGTAATGAGAATCCGTAAACACACGTAAAAAGCTATGCAATTTGTGTGACATTTTTAGCACTAATGCCTTATATAGCAGGAATAAAGCGTCTCCCAGACAGACGCGGCCTGCGGTGGCGGTGGCGGTTGAATGTCTTGGCCGCGTGGCCGCGTGTGTCTGTGTCGTTCCTAGAACTCTCAAGTCATCCAACTGACCGCCACCGCTACCGCCACCGCAGGCCGCGTCTGTCTGGGACACGCTTAAGGGATTATCAACCTTATAAATTATCTTTTTAGCTTACAAAAATACCGACTGAAAAGCCCAAAAAACGTTGTTCATAACTTACGTATTTAATGTCAAATCCACGTGTTTGAGGCATTCTTTGGCAGTTCTTATGGTTTATTATTTAGCGGAACCACAAAACTCAACAATACCTAGCATAAAATGTTTACTAAACACCTTTATTAACACTTTTAATACATGAAATATGCAGACCGACTCCTTTGTTATGTCCTAGGAAGTAGGACATAACATTACACGCTTTTGACGCTTTTATACACCGATATAAGGCTCTCTCCTATAAGTCTATCTCAATGGACATAATATATTTTGACGGAGTTTTGCCGGGAATGTGAAAGAGTGATGTTGTGTTTTTGTATTATTTTCCTAAAATTGTGTTAACTGGGTTTTTAATGTGTAATATTGGTAGGATATTAAACATTAGATATTCGTTTTCGTGCACAAGTGTAGGAAAGTGATGCAATATCCAGAAACGTGCTATTTTGTGTTCCCTCCAAAACTCCATCGAAAGTTTCAGTAAAGCGTCTACCACTTTACTGAATCGACCGACTTGACTTCTTGACTGTTTTGACTTTTATTTAGACTTTGACTAGACTTTAGACCTGACAATATAGAAAAGCGATGCTGAAAATTGCAATGATAATTGTAATAAAAAATATTGTTTTCCCGCCAAATTTGTACTCGACACTGGCCATGGTTAAATAGCCGAAGTGCCATAATAAGAAAAAAAAAATGTATATTTTCAATGAGGTTATATGATAGGATAGGATAGCCTTATATTTTGACAGCTGATAATGTTACTCTTTCTAACTAACGATTCAGTAAGTTGGGTGAAAGAGCAAGCTCATATCGGTGTATAAACGTCAAAAGCGTGTAATGTTATGTCCTACCAGCCAGGACATAACAAAGGAGTAGGTCTGCATATTTCATGTTTAAAAAGTAATAATAAAAGTGTTAAGTGAACGTTTAATGCAATATCTTGTTGTGTTTTGTGGTTCCGCTATATAATAAACCATAAAAACGGTCAAGGAATGCCTCAAACACGTGGATTTAACATAACATACGTAAGTTTTCAACAACGTTTTTTGGGCTTATCAATCGGTATTTTTGTAAGCTAAAAAGAAAATTTATAAGTTTAATAATCCTTTAATCATGCTGTTTATGGCATTAGTGATAAAAATGTCACATCAAGTAATAATTTCGCTACAAATATGTCATAGCTTTTTACGTGTACTTTAGGGATGCACCTTGCTTGAAGTATATAATATTATATCGATAAAAATATTGTCATGGACTAAATGTTTTTTTTTTTCAGGGTTTGAAAATGCTTCAAAATAAACGATGAACAGAAATATTTAGACGCAAGTTTCTTACTCCCTTATGAAGACATCACAATATTGGGATTATCATTTCAAACGGAGAGTAAAATGATTAACAGCTCTCACACCTCCCCCCTGTAAGTACTCAAATCGTTACTTGGATCTACTTTTTGAAATTTTATCCTGGCATTATTCTTTTTTAATAAAATGTAAAATTTTAATAAGGCTAAAGTCATAATTATTTTAAAAAATTAATTTAATACCTCGATCGTCGAATACCAGACACAATAGATATTCAGTTGTTATGCGGCACCTGGGTTCCGCTTGGGGCTTGATGGGTTAAGTATGGAAAACTTACATAAAGCACATTGCCCCGTATACAATATTATATATTATGTATATATTTTATAGTATTAAGTACATTTAATGACACCAAACCAACTATTTTTTTAGGTTTTTGGAATGCTTCTAAAGAAGAGTTCAATATGATGGTGATGACGGATAGACCTATAATGAAGATAATATTATTTTTAAGTTTAGATTATAACAGAGTATTCTTAGAGGTGGTGAGATGGAGTGAGGAGGGATGGTTTAAGTGAGGAAAATCCCTCCTTATCACTACCACCTTCAGGAGACCCCCCCGTTAAGGAGACTGTTGTCAACTGTTTTCAGTGTTTTCGAGGCATACGAAGGTTAGCTAAAGTTTATATTTTTATAATATGAATTTAAGTGTTCAATACTCATGTACTCGCAGTTAAGCATTAATTGTGGGTCAAACCACATTTTTTTAAGTTATGGATGCCGTTTTAAATTATCTAAAGAACATGATTGCATTTCTATCTCAATTCGTAATTATTTGTAGCATGATACACAAATGCAGTCATCAAACAGAGTCCAATAATTATAAAGCAGACAACCTTCCCCGTTAACCATATTTAAAAATTGCTAATTTCATATTTTTTCATTTAAATCTTGACATGTCCAAATTTTGTTATGTGCAAAAAATGGAATAAATACTTTTTGAATATTGATACTAAACAAAATATTTTTTAGGTTAAAGAAATGCTCCTAGAGAAGAGATCAATGTGATGATGATGACGATTGAGAACCTATAAGGAAGTTAATATTATATTTACTTCAAAAACTGCGACTAAGAACATATTCAATAAAACCTTATGTTTGAATATTTTTCATTTAATTTCAAATTTTTAATATGTGTGTAAATATATTATTCATTCATTCGTGGCTTATGGACTATACATATTATGTATATTTTTAACTATTATATAAGAGTATAATTATATCTATACATATAATAAAATCGTAGAGGTAAAATGTTTGTACACTGAATAAAAACTTAAAAAAACAAGTCAGGGGCATTTTAGAAGAGTAATAGAACACATCTTAACTGTTTTTGAAATTTTTGTTTCTCTGTCTGTTTGTCTGTTTGTCGGTTAGTCTGCTTGTCGGTTTGTCTGTTTGTCTGTTTGTACAGGCTAATCTCTGAATCCGCTGGACCGATTTTAATGAAATTTGGCATGGTGATACCTTACGTCAACATCTTAGATAAAAAAATTAACCGACTTCCAAAAAAGGAGGACTTTATATTGACTGTGCTGTTTGTGGTCCGATTATCATAATTGTTTTTTTGTTGTATAGGGTCTCGAATTTGGTACCATGTTCACAAAAGTGGTGACCTGATGATGGGATCCATAAGTATTCGAGGGAACTCCTCAAAATTTATATGGAAACATATGGTGATTTTGGTTTTATCTAAAGTTATACTAAGATACTAAGCATATGCTACCAAAAAGTAAGATTTTGCATTTAGGTAGGTATATACCATGATTGCGAAGGTGCTGACGGAACTCCTGACTCCTTATAGATACAAGTTTGGGGGTTTCAGTGTTGTTTTAAGAACGGAAAGCATATAATATTATGCTACTGTGTAAATTATATTCATCATCATCATCATCATCACATTATGGCCGTATTATTAGTACTTTTCATAATCTTTTATATCGAGTCTCGCGTTTGACTAGCGAATTTAAAAATTATTTTGTTGTATTAAAGTACATGATTCCAATTTGGTGCTATGGTTACCAAGGTGGCAATTTGATAATAGGTTCCATGTGGTATGTAGGGAATTCTTTAAAATTTATACGAAAAAATATAGTGATTTTGGTTTTATTAGAAGTATTCTAAGCATATGCTATCAAAAAGTAAGATTTTGCACTAGGTATACCATGGTCCCAAAGATGCTGAGAGAACTCCTGACTGCTTATAGATACAAGTTTGGGGGTCTCGGCGTTGTTTTAAAAACGGAAAGCATATTATGTTACTGTGCCAATTATGTTCATCATAATTCAACAACAATATTTTATACTGTCTATATGTAATAACATATCATAGTAGCAGTATCATCACAGTTGCGTGCTTACAGGTCTGTAATGCATATTTAGGGTGTATGGCTTTTAAGACATAAGACATAGTATGACTTTTTTAAAACCACCTAAGTACAGTAATTAATACTGTATTCCCTGTCTCCTGTCCTGTGCACTCTATACCCTGTCCACGCCAAGTCATTTACTAAGAAAGGATATTTTTTAAGGATATCTGTGATTTGAATCCCGCCGTCGGAAGCTACTTAATAGCCTACGATGTTCCTGGGTCTTTGATGTGTATTATATATGTAAATATGCGTATAATATAATATTAATCCTCATCCAAATAAATATGTTGTTGATTAACAGTATTTAATTTTCTTAATCTCGATTATAATAACACACATTCACGCGGACGAAGTTGCGGGCAACAGCTAGTACTTAAATATTTTATAAATAAAATAATATCTTTTCACCAAATTGAAAGCGACTTCTAATTTAATGAGCATAATATATCCTACATTGAACATACGGGTCGAATTGATAACCTCCTTTTTTTGATGTCGTTTAATAAAAATCTATAACATAAAATTATGGTCAACTATTGGTCGATAGCTGTAGTCTAATTTTATATTTTTATCGATACACAAGCAGATATACGCTCATCCCTACACGCACACTATGGCAATTGCACACAAGCATAAAATGGCCACGCGCTGGCGAGCTAAGAAACCATCTACCTATATCCTTAATCTGTGTATATTTTGACTTCTTTGACGTTGACATTTTGAATTTTTGACATACATAGGTTTTCTTTTTTCGTCACAAAAAATATTTTGTTGTGAAACAGTGTTATAAAACATTTAATTGTCCAATAAGTTATTGATTATAATAAAGAAACCGAATCAAAATGACTTCGATACCTTTGATGTATGCGCAAGAAGATTGTGAACTAGGAGGAAAAGATGATATCGAGGTAAAGATTTGTTTTATTCAAAAACTCGTTACCAGTCATATGTTAATGTTTGCCACCTGTAATGTCCTTGATTTTTTACTATTTCTTATCACGAATCCTATCTTTTGATATGTATTCTTTCTATTTATCTTTCACAATGATGTCTCTTGCTACAGAAAGATTTTCACTGTTTACCTCAGTAAACATATTACCACATTTTTGACGTTACCTTGCTATTTCACAGAAAATCGATTATGATGTTATCTTTATATTGGGTTGATAAAATATACATATAAAGAATATCCTTCTCAGGTTACCACTAGCAGCAGAATAAATGAAGGACTAAATTTTCACTCATTATATTATGTTTCTTTTTGGAAATGAATTATAGTGCTTTGCATGCCTTATAGCACTCCATTACCTCATGCTTACAGTTTAAAAAAAATAAAAAGAACTTTCAATAGAAATCCGCTATACTCATGATGATAAATATTATGTTTTTCAGGATGACTTTGCATACAGAAACAATGTGATGAATGCAGATAAAGAGATTCGGCTGGCATTTGTACGCAAGGTGTACGGCCTCCTGAGCGTACAGCTGCTAGCCACATTCACTATAGCTGCAGTGTTTTTGTTGGTCAGACCTATTCAGGCATTCATCCATGAGAAGTAAGTGGATTGACCTGCATTCCCTAGTATGAAACCATTTCTATGGACTATAAGAAAAATAATATAGAAAATTGAATTGAATATTGATCTGTACAGTATGTCTGATCATGTGTAGATAAAACATGTTTCTATAATGGTGACACGTCATGATGGGGATTTTTATATTACATCAAATGGCTTTACATTAACAACTATGTGATAAGTAAATGAGTACCTTATATGCATAATAATAATAAAATCAAACATAATGTAAGCTTAAAGTGATAAAAGTAACAAATTGCTAAACAATAGTGACATGCTCTGTAATATTATTTCTTATTTGTACTATGCATAACTACGTCCACCCATCCACCTTAGATTGCTCAATTATTCTGGTACATTAATAAGATTAAATTATTTTTATTTAGCTAAGGTTAAAATAATAATAATAATTGTAACAAATTGTAAAAAAAATATATTCACTTTGAAATACAATACTTTCGGTTTAAAATAAAATATTTATCTTCTCTAAGAACAGTACATTGTTCACTTATAGAGAATCTTAACAAATCTATGATTTAATATATTGCAATTTGCAAGGCATCAAAGTTATAACATGTTGAAATAATTTCTTATTCATATTATGCATAATAGATAAACCAAAGACTCACTTTTAACTGATCACCAGAAATAGTAACATTTCACAGACAAAAATAGTAAACAATCACCAAAATATAGACCACCATTTTAATTTAAAATGATAACCAAAGATTTAACATCTCAGTATCCTATTTATGCAAAATGACTCCAAATAAATCATTGTAAAACCCAAAATAGTAAATGATCACCAAAATTAGTAAATGATCACCAACATTATACTAGCATTTTAATGTAAAATGATCACCAAAGATTTAACATCTCGCTATCCTATTTATGCAAAATGACTCCAAATAAATCATTGTTAAACCAAAAGTAGTAAACGATCACCAAAATAAGTAAATGATCACCAGCATCATACTAGCATTTTAATGTAAAGTTATAACCAAAGTATTTTCATTTTGCTATCCTATTAAAGAAAAATGAACCAAAAAAAAATCATTGCTAACCGAAAAATAATTTGACGACCTCTGTGGCTCAATTGGTTGAGTGTGTGGCAGCTCAAGCCGGGGGTCGCGGGTTCGAATCCCGCCGACGGAACAAAAAGTTTTCAATGTTCCCGGGTCTGGATGTGTATTAAATATGTGTATCATATAATAAAAATCTTAAATATATGTATAGTATAAAAGTATTAAATATATTTCCGTTGTCTGGTACCTGTAACACCAGTCCTTCAGGTACTTAGCACGGGGCCAGACTGACGTGGTGTAAAGCGTCCATAGATATTATAAAAAAAAAAAATATAATATAATAATAACAGGACTCAGTATAAGTATCTCTATACCTTTCAGCAAAATTGGTTCAGTGGTTTAGGTGTGAAGAGATTACAGACAGACAGACAGACACACTTTCGCATTTACAATATTAGTATGTAAAACTCTTATCACCCATGCTAATATTTTAAATTGGAAAGGGTAGGTGTCCGTCTGTTATCTCTTCAGGTCCAAACTGCTGAATATAACAATAATATGGAGTTATAATACTTCTTTGTTAATTATATGCTTACATATCGCATTTATTTGCTCGCAAGGATTTGGTGATCATTTACTATATTTAGTGATCATTTACTATATTTGGCGTTCAATTACAATTTGAAGTGTAGTCGTGACTCGTGACTAAAATAGCTGGTAGTATTGCAAATTTAGACTTTCTTTTTTTGGTGTTTAGTATCTTTTTAGGGTTCCGTACCCAAAGGGTAAAAACGGGACCCTATTACTAAGACTTCGTTGTCTGTACGTCTGTCTGTCTGTCTGTCTGTGTGTCTCCAGGCTGTAACTCAAGAACTGCTATAGCTAGACTTCTGAAATTTTCACAGATTGTGTATATATGTTGCCGCTATAACAACAAATACTATTCAGTCTCCCATACAAGAAACGTGTTTTTTTGGCCCTTTTTGCTTGTAATCAATAATGACAACAGCTAGGCATTTGAAACTTTCACAAAATCCTTAATTATATTTGTACATTTATAATTATTAATAAAATTAAAATAAAATAATTATTTAAGTGGGGCTCCCATACAAAAAACACAATTTTTGGCCTATTTTCCCCTTCGTGCGCGAGTTTGACTCGCACTTGGCCGATTTTAGTTTGGTAAACAAGTTTAGGGTATCAGAGCATTTTTTGGTGGTCATTATATTTGTTCCGCATAGAAATATCCCTTGATGACTTTTGTTTACAAATTTCAGTGACTGGATGATGATGATCTCATTTATTCTGAGCATGGTAACACTGTTTGCTCTCATTGCCAAGAGGAAAGATCACCCAGCCAACCTGTATCTGTTGGCCGCATTCGTAAGTATTCATATTCTGGTCACATCTTTGAGATATTCTCTGAGGAAAATTGTACAAAGAGTTCATATTGTTCTTCTGAGAACCTTGTAGCACAGTAGAATATATACAGTAATCTTCATACTACATCTTGTCAGTTGAGTTAATCTACTGTGTATATTTTTATGGTGCTGGTGCTACAATTTTATAATAAAATATTTTTACACATCCTAACAACACTAATAACTAATGTGTGGGTTCAATCTTAAATCATTTGCTGGCAGAAGATCACTTACTGCCGCACTCAGAGACGTTTTTTTTTTTTTTGTTAATTCGTCCCGGTCGGGACAGGCAAAGGGAGCGTTGCCCATACAGCCATACTCAGAGACGAATATTAATTACTTAGCTGTAATTATTAAATGTAGATCTTGATATAAAGGATTTCAGACACAGAGCAGGTAATGTACTATCAGAGAAGTTGATTCCTAGGCAGATGGGGGACCTACGTAGTTTGGTCGCGTTACGTCAAACCCAGCCGACAGATCACAATTAACATTGAATTGACATGATCCGACCAAATGACGTTGGTCTGTCAACTGCCTAGGAATCAATTTCCTCGATGGTATATTAATATACATTACATACCGGGATGTCTAGCTTTAAATTATCTTAATGTATCGCACACACAACAGGCAATGTAATGTATCTTTCCCTTCATTTCAATGGTATACGCCCCGCTTGACGCACTTTCCGGCTGCTAAGGTGTTATACAGGCTGTTCTTATTTTTTATGTTGTAATACTATGGACCCTTCGAGTTACTTGCTATCAGATTTACTAGATAGTTCATCAGAAGATGATTCGGATTGTGATTTTGATGCACGCATTGTTACATGTGCTAAAAACAGAACGATGTGGATTGAAGATATTTGATTGAAAATGAAGGCTCTGGGGAACAGACTGCCTGCAGTGCCTGCTGAGAAGTGCTGTGCTGAGGTGGTAACTGGTAACACTGTATCTGTCTATCATCTTATATATAAATTTCTCGTGTCGCAATGTTAGTTACCGTACTCCTCCGAAACGGCTTTACTGATTTTTACCAGTTTTATATGCATATTCAGTAGGTCTGAGAATCGGCTACTGGGTAATTTTTATATTGATAATTGCATTTGTTGAATAAATAATAGTGAATTATTACAACTCGAAACTGACGGCGACCATTGTTTGTGCGACGGAAATCGGGATAGCGATGGACAGTGCCATGATGCCATACTTATTTAGTCACTTCAATAAAATAATATGGGCGAAATACTTTATATGGCAAAACAACGTTTGCCGGGACAGCTAGTACATAATATAATCACAGAAATTTTTGAACATCCTATGAAGAGAAGAGATGTATAGTAATACACTGAAAATTGAAATGTATTGAGATGTATTTAGATAAAATATAAATGTATATTTTCACATAGCTCTGTATCTTAAGATACGAAGATGTAAAAATATACATTATAGCTGTCGTGTGGGGTCTCCTGACGATTTCTATAGAAAGATGTATCGAGATGTATCGTGCTATAATATACATCTTTACATTACCTGCTCTGTGTGTGAAACCCTTGAGCCCCATACATTATCTGTCAAACTCTTTATTAAATAAAAGTTTAATCATCATTAAATGTCTTTAATGCTGGCTTCTCACGGCGCGTAATATCACGAGCATCGCCGCGCCGAGCCGATTTGTACGAGCGAGCACGAGCCAACAGGCGAGTCCGCGCTACCCGTTCTCACGGCGCGTAATATCACGAGTTACTGACTTCAATCGGATCGGACGCGCCTGCTCGAGCCAGCCCGCGCCACCTCAAGCCACTACCTTCACACGGTGCGCGGCTCGAGCTGGCGCGGCGCGGCTCGCGAAGTGATATTACGCGCCGTGAGAAGCCAGCATGAGTACGGCCGTTAATATATAATTGACGGACTAATATTTTGCCATGTTACTTCCAGACGGGAGTGCAAGCGTACACCATCGGTGTGGTGGTGTCTTACTTCGACACGGCGGTGGTG
Organism: Cyaniris semiargus; assembly: GCA_905187585.1. Classification (NCBI taxonomy): domain Eukaryota; kingdom Metazoa; phylum Arthropoda; class Insecta; order Lepidoptera; family Lycaenidae; genus Cyaniris; species Cyaniris semiargus. The sequence continues at coordinate 3,378,625 of LR994554.1, read as the reverse complement.
CTGCAGGCTCTGGGGATCACCTTCTCCGTGGTGCTTACCCTCACACTGTACACGCTTAACACCAAACGCGATTTCTCCTTCATCGGATATGGGTGAGCAAAAGTATTAAAAATATTATGAAGCCAATGTTAGGTTATGATAGGTCGCGCAAAACTTTTAAGTCGCTCCGCGAAACTGAAGGGTTTAACGCCGTATATCGTCCTTAAAGTACCAATATCTCCTTTGACGGCTTTACAAGAATTTAAATCGCAACACAATTAAAGAAAATAATAAGTATTTTTGTAATAATTTCAATGCAAATTATAGGAAGATTCTGTAAATAAGCACCTACAGTTTGGAGGTGTTGGTACTTTACCAACGATATTTAATATACCTTTAATATAATAACCGAATAGCAATGATGTGGCTTACTTTTTGCTACTGACGTCCAAAAATAGGACACTGCGCATTTTCCCGAACGACCTTAAAGTTGTGTGTAAAGTAAAAAAAAAACAATAATGTTCAACGAGTTCTTTCCCTTCGGCATGGAAACGTGCCAATGTAATTCCTTTACCTAAAACCCCTAATCCCTCTTCCTTATCCCAATTTAGACCTCTATTTTGCCCTACCTCTCCAAAGTCCTTGAAAACATTGTCCATAAACAGCTTTCCCAATTCCTTACCTCTAATAATTTGCTCTCTTCCTTTCTATCCGGTTTCCGCCCTGGTCACAGTACTGTTACAGCACTGCTAAAAGTTACTGACGATTTACGTCTAGCTATGGAGCAAAAATGTATAACTATCCTGGTATTATATATCCACTTTAGCAGTGTTTTTAATTCAGTTGACTTTGACATCTTCCTTTCTGTCCTTCGTTCCCTCAATATATCATCCACAGTGATAGACTAGTTCGACTCTTATCTTCGGGGGCACTCGCAGCGGGTCTGACTGGTGTGATCTCGATGCGGGGGTTCCACAGGGTGGTGTTCTTTCTCCTCTCCTTTTTTCAATTTTTATAAACACAGTCACCTTAATAATTTTATCATGTAATTTTCATCTCTACGCAGACGACTTGCAAATATATCGTCGTTCTCATGTTGATGATATTAGTACAGCGGTCATGGACATCAATGCAGACCTACAGCGAATAGAAGACTGGGCAAAATCGTTTGGACTCTCAGTCAATCCCCATAAATCACAGGCAGTAATTGTCGGTAGCAGGTACATGACACAAAGACTAAATGATGTGCCCAGAGTTATATACAATGATACTCCGATTGCTTACACACGCTCTGCGAAAAACCTCGGAATAATCATTGATAGCAATCTGTCCTGGCAACCTCAAGTCAATGAGGTAAGTCAAAGACAAAACGAAAGCAAAATCTTTGCATTCGTCTTTCGTTCGTTATTCGACGTCTCGTTTTGTCTTTGGTCTTAAAAAGTATGACCGTGTCTCTGCTTTTCGGTCACAACTAAGGTGGCTTCCGATTTGCCTTCGGCGAAATATCCATATTCTTTCCCTCCTTTATAATATGCTTTATAACCCTTTGTCTCCCTCTTTCGTCGTAGAGCGTTTTAACTTTTCACGATCCTTAGACGTCCCTTGTAGATCTAATGTTAGGACAAACCTTTTCCTCCCCTCCCATCGCTCCAACTTCTTTTCCTACTCCTTTACTGTCCATGCAGTCAGATTGTGGAATCCTTTATAATATGCTTTATAACCCTTTGTCTCCCTCTTACGTCGTAGAGCGTTTTAACTTTTCACGATCCTTAGACGTCCCTTGTAGATCTAATGTTAGGACAAACCTTTTCCTCCCCTCCCATCGCTCCAACTTCTTTTCCTACTCCTTTACTGTCCATGCAGTCAGATTGTGGAATTCCCTACCCCACGCCGTCCGTGATAGTCCTACTATTACTGTCTTTAAAAGACGTTTGAAGGAGCACTACCTCAATACTGAATCCAACTATGAATAATAAATACCTGTTGTGTCGTTTTTTTTTCTTAAGTATAATTTGTTAAATGTTTTTGTGTGCAATTAACTGTAAAATAAATTTTAAAAAATGTTAACCCAGATGTTTAAAGGCCTGTAAGCATTTAAAATAAAAATAGTTTAGCAGTTTATAAAATTACCTTAAAGAAGTTTATCAGTCAATTCAATTTTTATACCACTTAATTTATACATGAAATCCTCCACGCTAATATAAAGTCCCGGATTTATAAATAAGCCGTATACACTCGGCCTATACGGCCTTTTTATAAATCCGGGACTTTATATGAACGTATTAGCCTATGGTAGCCTAGGGGCGGCAGCGTTCTAAAACGGCGGCAGCGTCCGTAGGGGACCGGTAGATTTTATACATTGGGCGATGGAAATAAAGTGGCCTACACTCATCTATACTAATATTATAAAGCTAAAGAGTCTGTTTGTTTGTTTGAACGCGCTAATCTCAGGAACTACTGGTTCGTTTTGAAAAAATTCTTTCAGTTTTAGATAGCCCATTTATCGAGGAAGGCTATAGGCTATCGAGCGAAGAAATAGAGGAAAATGTGGAAAAAATGGGGAAAAATATATGAAATTGCTTATTATCTTAAGAACTACTGGAGTAATTTTTAGGTTTTTTTGGCACACATGAAGAATAGACCACGTGAAGGGACAAAGGCTATTTTTTGCGGAAAATGTACGGTTTCCGTGAAATTCCAAAATTACGCGGGCGAAGCCGCGCGGAACATCTAGTAAAAAATATAAATTCAGCACCTGGTAATTATTACACAAACTCCACATTCCAGGTTGGTCGCTGGTCTTATGGTGCTTATCATCGGTGGCTTCGTGCAACTGTTCCTGCAGAGCTCCGCCTTCGAGATCGCCCTGTCCTTCACCGGCGCTATATTCTTCAGTCTCTTCTTGGTATTCGACACCCAGCAGATGATGACCACACTCTCCCCCGAAGAGTATATCCTGGCTACCATCAATCTGTACATGGATATCCTCAATCTGTTCTTGTACATCCTACGTATACTGAACGAGTTGAATCGTAATTAAGTATTCTCGAGTATTAAGTTTGCACACCGACGCTGCGAATCGCAAGGTATGCTGTCTCACACGGCAAATATCAAATAAAGTTATACGAATATAGTTCCATCTCGCTTCCGCGGCGTCACTGTGCAGACTGTCTCAGAGCCAGTCCACACGGCGCGTTGCGTCGGCGCAGCGCTGCCGTTGCGTTGTTTTACATACAAATAACCAAATAAAACACAATATTACTTGCACTTTTTCCACTATATTCATTAATTACTACAATTTTTAATTAAATACGACCGGATTCGAAATAAATCATCATCAGGTGTAGTTAACGTCGGTAGTTTTAAATAATTAAATATAACCAAAACGAATATTAGGGTTGTCAGCATTATGGTATTTTTTACAATTTGGTAGAATTTTCCTTCCAAATAAGACTATTTACTACTGATCTAAAAATTAATATTTAGTTAGATTTACCCATTTTATATTGATAAATTAATAACGTTATGTCACATATACAGATGTCAGATTCTAAAAATTAATAATTGTTAAATTTAAAATTTTCGATTACGACATGTCACAAAAATAACTATCAAATTTTTAAATGTCAAAAAATTTATATACACAATGTCAAACAAATTAATAACGAAATAATTGTCAAATTACATCACCAATAATTTAATTGAATTGTCCATAATATTAAAATTAACATGTCCATATCTATACCAATGTCAAATAAATTAAACTAAATTAAATAATGTCATAAATATAATAAAAGTCCATAAAATATATAAAATTCATAAATATCAGGTCAATAAATTAAATTAGCGGTGAATTGTAAACATAAATTAATGTATAAGTAATAATAATTTAAATGTGTTGTAATAATATTGAATTTGATAGGCATGTCTGGTCGTTTAACAAGTTCCCATATTTTTTATGTCTGTTGACTTCAAGTGCTTCCAATGCGTCTATTTTCTTACTTTTGGGTATGGTGGTGGTGGTTTACCGGTCGTATTTAATTAAAAATTGTAGTAATTAATGAATATAGTGGAAAAAGTGCAAGTAATATTGTGTTTTATTTGTGTTTAAAATGAATTTCCATCAAGAACCGACAGTACAATCAATTACATATACAAATAACCGAGATGTTTACACGGCGCGCTGCGTCGTGACAGCAGCGCGCAACGCACACATGACGGACAGCAGCCCCCGAGACGAAGCGGGAGGGGGTGTTGACGTTAAGACTGCTTCGTAATAACGCTGCGATGACGCAGCGCCAGTGTGGCTATGCGTCAAACGGCAGCGCTGCGTCAACGCAACGCCCGTGTGGACAGGCTCTTAAAGCCCTACATCAGAAACATTCGCTAATTATGTCGTAATATAACAGATTGGAATTTGACCTTGGAATACGATAATATGGAACGTTTACATTCAGCCTCTGCTCCTCGCGCTCCCGGCAACATTGCCCTGAATACTGCGGCAGTAACGACGCGAGTGAGCGTTTACACTCAGCCCTCCACATATTTTCCGCGTCGGGCAGCGGCAGTGGCATGACGAGTGGCATCGCGCTGCCCACTTCCCTGCCCAACAGGGCTGAATGAAAACGTCCCAATATATTGTAGCACTGCAAGACAGTTAATACGATACTGTACTCGGCGACACAAGGCGGTTGCGTTCATTGACTCCCTGTCAAAAACTTGTCATTTTCTATACAAAGCCGCGATTGACAACATCTGACACTTCATTGTCAATCGCGGTTTATATAGAAAATGACAAGTTTTTGACAGGGAGTCAATGACCGCTACCGCCATGTTTCGCCGAGTACAGTATAGAAAAGGGGGTAGGGTGTTTCAATATGTAACAGACTACCATGATTCTCAAAACTGTAAATTACAAGCAATTTCTTTTGACGGAGCGGTAGGAATTAATTCCATTTAGCATTTTTGTGTCTGTATTATTAAATAGTGATCCTAGATCCTGACTTGGACATACAAATTGCAATGTAGTAAAGATTCTTCTATAATATAATATCTCTCAATGTTTGCGCCAACGCACATTATGAAAATCATTCCATTTCTAGTTTTCAAAAAAACTGCGTGTGTGTATAACATAATATTATATATTAAATAATTAAAAATATATTAATGAAAAACCATTCTTACGATAGATATATTTTGTTTACGAATTTATTGATGTCTTAAAATTAACAATATCTGCTTTTTGATGGCTTTTTGTGTGTGTTGGAAACAATTTTTTTATTAATTTCTATATTCGAGCTGTGAAAATGGATTTATTTATATTGTTATTAAAGTATTACATTTTTAAAATATATGACTTATAAAGTTATATTAAATTGTATAGTAAAAATTACTGTAAGTAAATACACTGTGTAAACTCCAATGTTTTATTTAAAATTAAATGTTTTGATCAAATCATTAGTGTTTAATTTATAAAAACACTAGCAGATACACAAGATTCGTTTTGGCCGTTTTATAATTTACTAGTGGTCCGCCCCGGCTCCGCCCGTGGTACATACGTAGTCTATAGCACTCAGGTCGTCTTAGCTATACATTGGTGAAAGAATTTTTGAAATCGGTCCAGTACTTCCTGAGATTATCGCGTTCAAACAAACAAACAAACTCTTCGGCTTTGTAATATTAGTATAGATTAATTAATATTTAAAAAAAAAATAACCATGTAATATTTCTCAAGAATAGACATAATAATATATAAAAGTAATCATTAATGATAGGGAGTCACCTTTTAAAAATAAAACACATTGAAAAGCTAATAAACAGTATAATGTTAAAATGTTTAATTACAGTGACATATTTTACAAATGGAGCGTTACAATATAACAAAGTTTTCGAAATTTAATAATATCAAATAAGTTGTAGATAGCTTATCCGGCACTTATCTGGAAGTGGTGAAACAGGCCCTTAGGGTGCGTTTCCACTGACGCGGAGCCGGGCGGAGAGGAGCTTAGCGGTGCCCGAATTGACCAATCGTGCTGTTCCATTGAAGCGGAGCGAAGATTTCGGGCATGGTGATTGGTCAATTCGGCACCGCTAAGCTCCTCTCCGCCCCGCTTCGCGTCAGTGGAAACGCACCCTTATTTTCGCGCATTTATTCATATAATTTTTTCATCAGCAGTGCGGATACTCATAAAAGATTCGATTTGTTACAGAATTGCGAGAAAAAATCCGCGCGGTTAAAATTCGCAGTGCGGACAGGCCCTTATAAAACAAAAAACTAAATGCTACAATTAATTAATCAAAACTTAACATTAAGAACATATTATAAAATGAAATCACAGCATAAATCATTGGCACACATCTCGACTAATATTATGGTATCATAGTCAGGTGAGCTACCAATAAAGTTAAGACTTTTATTCAGGTCTTCGCATCTATCTTCTATTGAACATCAAGCTGATTAATTTTATAATCACAAGATCAAACGCTGTTAAGCATTCATGTACTAACCCACAAAAAAATACGTATCGAGTTATGAAATTATGTTCTGATGATTTAGAACAAGACTGCATTAAAAATTCAACATAATTTTTTTTGTGGGCTAGGACACAAATGTTTATCAGTGACCAATTATTCGTTCAAGCTATCAATATCCAAAACATAAGGTTCGAATGACGATTCGAGCTAAGAAACTTTCTGGAAATATATTATAGTGCATGTAAAATGTCGGTCCTGCGCCTGATCTCTCGCCAGTCGTGTCGGTCATACGTTCCACTGGATTACTGAAGAAAATGAGACTGGATCTTATAATATACAGAATTATTGAATAAATGTTATCTAATGACTTATTCTAATATTAATCTTAAAAGACCGACGTTTCTTTGATTTCTTTTCTTCTTGTTTTACTGTTGCATCGCGCTGTCTGAAAATAAATAAATAGGCTGTAATATTGACTTCCAAAACTTTGAAAGATGTCTAATTTTATTGCGATTGTGTCCGTAATTCGTATTTGTTATTTTGAGCATTGGCATTAAATATATTATTTTACTAAGTACTCTTACATACATACATACATACTCTTTTTATTACACCAGTTACCAGTATTGCCCACGCAAAACTTTAAGTCGCTCGGCGAAAGGAGGAGGCAATTGGTACATGTATTATTGTGCAATATCCACCAATACCGTGTCTAATGGGATAGGGATGAAATGGGTTCATCCCTACGAATAATAAAAACTAAGGAAACGTAACTCCCATACTTCAACCGTTTTAAGTTCGGTACCTTTTCGCACACTAAAATATGACAACAGCTACGAAAAACTAACACTCAAATTTACGAAATAAAGCCGTTGACGATAATTGTCACTTCTATAAATACACAAAATTGTGTACCGAATACATGCATAAAATATGCCATGCATGTATTCGGGTCCCATTTTGTAGCCTCTTGGTGCAATTTTTTTGACGGAGTTACTCTTCCTTAGTTTTTATTATTCGTAGGTTCATTCCTATTCCCATCAGATTTTAAATTCAAAGCTGATCGCACATTAATTTGTCAGCACCGCACGCGCCGCACGCGTCGAACGCACCGCATAGTACACGAAATGCGGCGCGTGCGGTGCGGACGAATGTGCGAGGTTTCACATCATTTCATACGACGAATTCTAAAATGCGGCGCGTTCGGCGCGTGCGTGCTGATAAATGTGCTAAGGACGCTTAAGGACGCTATCACATAAAAATTAGCAGGTCGATGTCTGTCAGTACGAATATCGACGTTAAGAACATTAAAATAACATTCATATCAGCGCGCCTTGTACAGTGGCGGTTACGACGCTCGCCGCGTTCTTGATACGGCGAAAATGTATGAAGAAATTTGAGAGCGTTTCTTATTTTTCTTATAAATGGAAATGTTATTTATTTTTATATCAAATATTTAGCTATTCGTACAGGGGACTAAATAAGCAACAATTTTTTTGTATATTTGTTTTCCTTAGTTTAGTGTATTTAGCTATACTGGTACCTAATCAAACCCCATTTTTTTAATCTTTTGCGATTATTGTGATGGTTAAAACGAATTTATGTGAAAAGTATGCGGCTATAAAAATTTTATGGTGTAGACGTGGAGATGAATATCTTTCATTTGAAACCAAAATATCCTCGCAGTGTGACTCCTAATTCTTTAAAATGGTACCTGAAAATCGCTGATATTTGTTAAAAAATGTGATAGCGTCCTTAACAGTGTACTGTTAAAAGCTCTACATCACAAAATACTAAAAGAAAAGCTAAAATAAATTATAAAAACATTTTAAGACCTTTCGCCGTACCTTATTTGTAATTGCGACTCCATGGTGTTTGGTATTGTCAATTCAGTAGTATTTGGGGAAATAGGTGCTTCCTTAGTACTTTTGCGCTTTCGTGAGTATGGAACATGTTTTCTTGATTCCGATGAATCAGTATCGCTCGATTCCGAAGCCTCTGGAGTAATTTTCGGCTTTAATGAGCACGTACTATATTTTCTCTGTTTTGTTGTCTCTGTAGTTCTTGATTCTGTTACCTCTGTAGTTCTTGAATTTGTTACCTCTGTAGTTCTTGAATTTGTTGCCTCTGTAGTTCTTAGTTTCAATGCTTCTGTAGTTGGTTTCATTGTTCCTATAATTGGTTTCGGTGCCTTAGTTTCTGGTTTTTGCGAGTATCTTTCTGGTGTTTTTGATTCACAACAAGTGAGCCGGTGCTGCGAGAGATCCCGGAATGTGGGGAAACTTTTATAGCACAGGTAACATTTACACTTGTTGTGGCAAGTCTCGTGAACCATCAGGTCTGTGGATGTAGAAAACGCTGGGAAAAGAAATAAATAATAGTTAAAAGAAACGAAAAAAAACACGCCTTTTTTTCAAAAACTTTAAAAAATTATTGCATTGTCATTGGCTCTTAATACGTATGCAAAGTTTCGAAATAATTAGACTACTGGAGATGGTAAAAATCGTGATCAAAGATTTTTTCAAAAGCGTGTAAAAATGTATATTATGTCACCGTAAGATTGTAAATAGCGTTAGATTATAATCTATCTCGCGAGATTGTGAACAGTCGAAAGATTGTGAACCGCAACATACTGCTTACAATTTAACGTATTATTATTCGGTAGATTGTAATCTATCGAAGTGAAACCGTCAAATTGTGAAACGGAACGCACCTCGGGCGCTGATTAGTTGAATGGTATATGCCCCGTGTCGCCTTATTCGTTTGTTGTTAAATGTAAACAAACAGTGTTTTGATGATTATAAATAATTGATTTTTTATATATTATGTAGACTAGATGACCCGGCGAACTTTGTATCTGCACTTCCCTCCAAATATAAACCTTCCCTGGACTTCCATGAATAATCCATGACTAAAATTAGCCAAATCGGTTCAGCTATTCTCTAGTTTTTCATTTTTATCTATGTACACAAGTGTGCATGTATAGTATTTGTATGGCTATCTCTCAGAAGGTTCGATTGTCTATATGAAAGATTGTGATTGTTAATGGTATTTGCAACATAATATTAGCAAGCACAAGATACTTTTGATCGCAAATCACGAACAACATCTTGTAGAGAGTTCAATGTGAAAGTAGCAGCCCTGAAAGACCAAACTTTTTTTGTGATTTATATGGGCAAGCGCACCAGCGTCACAAGTTTTCGCATGCAAAACTGAAAAAAAAATGTCTCTTTCAGCGCTGCCTTTTCAATCAACTCTATACGATGGCCACATACACACCCTAATGTATTACCACTTTGTTTTCAAGTTACACCCTGTACAACTATACAACTCACCTCGTCTACATATTTCGCAAACATAGGTATATTTAACTTTTTTTGGTGAGACGGTATTATCTGATTTTCTTTTTACACCCTTGTAGGAATGTTGTGTGATCACGTGAGCCTGAAAGAAAGTGAAACAAATTATTAAAGTATCCTAAATAATAAAAGAATAATTTAAAAAAAACGGGAACAATGGACCACTTTAAAATATCAATTTCTCTTAATTAATGGCTTAAATCATATAAATGGCTATACAATTTTTTGAGGACTGGCTGTAGATGTAAAAGGATTTGTATTGTCCACATTGGATAGCTTACCTATACAATGTTTTGTTCTTTGTCTGTAACACTTTATAGATAATACTTTTCCAAGTAATAGACAAGTTAAAACATTATTTTAGCCGTTTGGTTTTTTTTTTACCAGGGCTGACATTACATTTTAGAGTATTATCACAATATAAATAACGCCTCCGTAGTCCAGTGGCTTAGAGCGTGGCTTCGAAGTCGTGGGTTCGATTCCCGCGTTGGAAACGTGTTATTTCCAAGTTTGGTTAGGACAATGCAGGCTGATCACCTGATTGTCTGACAAGTAAGATGATCCATGCGTCGGATGGGCATGTAAAAAGTCGGTCCTGCGCCTGATCTCTCGCCAGTCGGGTCGGTCGTCCGTCCCACTGGGTTATGAGGGTAAAGGAATAGAGAGTGCTTTTGTGTATTGCGGACATACTTGGGCACTATAAAATTACTCCTGCGTAACTGGCTTCGTTTCAATGAAACAGGCCACCGTCATCGAAACCGGTGTGCGAGTTATTATTATTATTATCAGAAAAAATAAAATACAACTTACTTTTAATCCACTAACACTGTTGAATGTTTTTGTACACAGCATACAATCTAAAGATTCTACAGACTCCGTTTCTTCATCGCTTTTTGGCTCTTCTTTAATGGCAGTGTTCTTGAAAACAGACAAAGTTCTTATAAAACAAACGGTTTTAATGGAACAAAAGGAAAGTACAGATAATGAAGGAATGACAGTATATAAATAAGGCACTACTTTTATTTATAATGCAAAAACAAAAATCATAAATAAACCCAACAGAATATTACTAAAAACAATTGTACCTAACGTCTATCAGATGTTGCTAACTTAAAAATTCTTAAGTTGTTACGAAATAGGTAGTTTTAGATGACAATAAGCACTACTTTACTTGATAAAAAATGTACTGTTCCATAAAAAATACAACACACCAATATTTTATAAAATAATCATTTAATATTGAATTTAATAAAATATATCGATTATCGACGATGGAAAGGCAAAAGTTACAAAGAGCCATATTGCTAATTTTACACCAGAGCCGTTTAAAGATTATTTTTTTCTTTAAAATGTTGTAGAAAATTGGCTATCGAACGGATTTTTAAAGAATTTTAATGCCTTTATAAATTGGTGTTATTAAAAAAAAAAGTATTTCTGTATATTTTGTAAAGAAGTGGCGCTTAGTTACAATTTACCTAAATTTAGAAGCAGGTAAAAGTTACCAACCGACAAAAATATTTTATCTTTCAAGTTAGTAAAGATGTCTAAATATATTTTTTTCTTCAATAGGTTCGAAGCAAAAAGGGACAAGTAGAGAAATATTTTTATTACTGAACAAGCAAAGAAATTCTTTCATAATATTCCATTATTATAACAAGCAACGTTTACTATACAACAAATTAAATTATGTAAGTTTAAGTAATTATCTACCTGGCACCAAATAAATTTGACCTAGAACTCAAGTTTTTAGATTCAGTGAGTAAATTTGCTCAGTTGCATGCTGCAATCGAAAATAACTGAAGTTAAACTGTTGAAGAAAAACAGTATCAAGTATACTATATTGAAATAGGCCTTTAAAAATAAAAAGACAGCGTTTATTATTTTTATAAATTCGTTTATTTTATAATAACCTTAACTGACGAAACGAACTACTTAAAACTTAAACTACGGAATCAGTCAAATATTTGCTATGAGTTTCACAGTGTTTTGTATATCTTTATCGTGAATATTAAAATAGAGTAAGCTAGAAATGATTATTGTTTAGTTATTACTTATTAAGGTAATAAGTAATAGCTAAACATTTTCATAATCTGAATCAACATCATCAACATCGGATTCTGGCAAAGCAATTTTTTTGTTTGTAGAGTGTGGAATATCGGTGAATTCATTACGAAATTGGGTGGGAATCACATTATCATTGCAAAGTTTTAGTAGGTCTTTATATTTTTTCATAGCAATTGGGATTCGTGAACGATAACAAGACATAAGAGGCCCTTTAGTCTTAGATTGAACCTCAATGGTATGCGACTTGGCAGATTTATTCATGGAATATTTAACTTTTATAAAATTGTTTTTTTTCAATGTAGCTATTCTAATTTTACTTATTTTTTCCAATAGGTTCCCCTTAAAATACTCGTCGGCTACAGAATCCCATTTGTAAAAATCTTCATAGGTCAATCGTTCAACCTCATATGGGGAAGGATCATTTCGTGCTGTGCTAAAAACAGTATACCATTGTGAAGGGGCATATATCTTTTTTAAATTATTTTCAATTACGGCATGTACACTATCAACGGGCATATTATAAGTGTGTCCTGTAAGTAGGTAGTTCATTTGTATAGTTTCCAAATTCTCACATTGTTGTAGAATTTAATGTAACATAGCCAATACCACCTTATTCCCGTTTTGACCTGGGCAACAGTCGCAATAAAGGAGTAAGTTTTTGATATTTCCCCTTCTATCGACAGATTGAATGTATCTATGTAAAATGCTAGCGATTTCATTCGCACCTCTATTTCCATTACTCTCGTCCCAGTAATAGCAAAATGCTTTGCGGGTTCCATTTTCATAAAAGCATGCATTGTAAACTGCTAATTTTTGGGAGTAATATAAAAGCATCGATTCGCCATGAGGAGTATTTAGAACCTTTTCTAGGTCAAAACTAACACAAAGGGTGCTAGGGTCAGTTTTATGTATGTTTTTGTATGTTTTCTTCTTCGTGATCTTTTTTTTCTTTTGCTATTGCTACATCTGCTGCATCTGATCGTTGGAATTTTAAACATTTTAGACATTTGTTCTTTTTCGGTATATGAAAGCCAACGTTAAAATCATCTGAAAATATTTTTCTAAATATTCTTTCACTCACAAAGTCCACACCATTTTCTAGACATTGTTTCTGATATACTTTGTAGATGGAAGCAACATTTTTATAATCCTGAGTCAAATAAACTTTTGTTGAATCGCGTCGACAGTGTTGAGATGGTACTGCTGGTAAGGATTTGATGAAACTTCTAACTGAATCTATGGTTGCTGGCTGAGTTTTATTTGGAGGGACGTGTTTTCCGCGTAGATCTTCTTTAGCACAACCCCAGTTTTTTACTATTTTATAAATGGATTTGGAGGATACATTCAGTGTCGCAGCAAGAAATTGTAAGCACACTGGCCTCTTCCTTCGTTTATGTGATACTTAAAGCTTACCGAACGTATTTCCGTGTCCGATCTTTTACGTTTTACATCTTCCTTTAGCGTCATACTTGCTAGCCAGTCTCTTCGACGCTCTGCATTATGGTTCCAAAAATGATTGAACACACTCATCCTCCTTTCTTCACTAATAGTTTCGCAATTATTGCCGCACTTTTTCCCAATGCATGGATTTGGTTGAACTGCTTTTGCTTGTATTATCTTACCATCTGTTCGTACATATTCTTGCCCAGCTCTTATCCTTCGAGACCTTTCCTTTTTTGTGTTCGTTCTCTTTTTTTTTAATCCTTCTCCTATAGCTTCTTCTGGAATATCGGTAAAATTTTCATTCAGTCTTTTTTTGGCAACTTTATTTTTCTTCTTTTTGGAGGTTCTTTTATTCTTGTCTATGACTTCTTCATCTTCGGTATCGGTAAACACCACAATTTCGTCTGAATCTGCTCCATCACAGTCCATGAAAGTTGAAAAATCTTCATCTGATAAGTAATCGATATACTTCTTATCAGTATTACATTTTCGTTTACGACCTCTTTTGAAAGTTTGTGATCCATTCGATTGAGAGTATTCTGCAATGTTCGAGTTTGTGGAGTCAGCGCTTGCTTGCTTCAAGCGTTGACTTGCAATACTATCAGGTGTAGTCAAATTGTCATTGGTGGTAGTGTCAGAATTAATATCCAAGTTTATTGCAGGTGAATTCGGAAGACTGAACTCACAGGTGTTCGCGGTAAGGGTTATTGGTTCAATAAAATTTTCTTCAATATTTTTACCATAGCTGTTAGTATTCGTATGACTCGACAGTTGTTCATTGTGCGTCAGATCTTCGTTATCACCAATTTCTGTACAAATATAATCGTTGTCTGCAAGAGAGCGTTGATCCTCTCCCTGATTCTGTAGGATATCACTCGATTTTACAGAAGTAGCGGATGGTCCGGCAACGACTTCAGGAGAAAACGATTCTTTTTCATTTAGAAATTGTTCAGTGACATAATTTGGATAGCATACTTCCGACTCATTAACAGATGCATGTTCCTCTGAAACAGTAGGCGTTTGCACTGTTGACATTTCTTCCAAAATCTCATCGCCCTGAAAATATATATTTTTTTTAAATCTCATAACCTATCCTATTAATATAACGAGTATAAACACGAAAGTTTGTAAGGCTGTATGTATGGATGTATGTATGTTTGTTGCTCTTTCAGGTAAAAACTACTGAATATACACATAGGCTATATGGTCGCTTTTATGTACTAACCCACAATTTTTTTTGTTGAATTTTGAATGCATTCCTGTTCTAAATCATCTAACATAGCTGCATTCATAACTCAATACGTGATTTTTCGTTCGTTAGTACATGAATGCTTAACAGCGTCCATATATCATCACGCTACGGGTTACGGAAGCGGAGTAGTAAGCGATATATATAGTACTAGGCAACTAGCTGATGCCCACGACTCCGTCCGCGTGGACTTCAGCTTATAGCGTGGTTCCCGTTTCCATCATAGGCTACATTGCTGCAAATTTTCCACGACAGAGTTGCTTCCGCGGTACGCATACTTCAAACTTTAATGTTTACAGACAGACAGACACGTCAAGCTTATAACACCCCTCTCTTTGAGTAGGGGTTAAAAACTGATGTCAAATTTCAAACCTTCATAGAACTTCGTAATCTTCTCGAAAGTGAAACAACATGAAAGGATCCTTACCACCTCTTATAGAAACGAATTCGTACTACCGCTAGTGCGACCTAGGTGACGTTCAGCGCCATCTATTATGAATTATTGAAATCAACTTAATTTTAACAACATTATGCATAAACACCCCCCTTAGAACCCTTTTTTCCAGTTAAAAAGAAGCCTATGTCCTAAATCAGGCTACACTTTCTATGTACAAAATTTCATCAATTGGTTCAGTAGTTTTGGCGTGAAAGCGAGACAGACAGACAAACAGACAGAGATACTTTCGCAATTATAATATTATAAGTATAGATCACGCGAATTCATTTGTATACGCAAAACCTACTGAATGAATTTTGATAAAACTTTACAGTAATGTAGCTTAGACATTAAACTAAATAATTACTACGTAACAGATACATCACTACCATACAAAAGCTCAAAAACCTGCGCTATAAGTACCTACCAAATCTTAGTAATAATAATTACTATTCACAGTGAAAAGAAATATACCATAAGTACGCGTACATAAATATTGGGGATAATAATATATTCATATTTTTTTATTATGTATTTTTATGTCGAATTTGTAATTCAAAATAAATAAACTTTCATATAATGTTAAAAAATAACAAAATAAAATAATTTGTAATGTGTAAATAAATAAATAATCATAAGAACTATAACGGATTTTTTTTAGTTTTACACCCATCCAGTGCACATTACACGTTTCGGCAATATTTACAAGAAAGCACTGGAAACGTGCGGTAAGAGCGCTCGGTTGGGCGTGCGGCGGCCCTTCGCCATTTGCACTCCCGGCAGTACGCCGAGCGGTAGGTATAAAACGCGTGGCCTTAAGTGAGTGACGGATGCCTAGCGGAACCTTCAGACTAACACGCGGACAGTGGCGTAAAATCTTCCCTCGAAAAAACCTCGGTACAAAATCTTACTTGTTGGTAGCATAATATGCTTAGAATACTTCTTACGAAACCGAAGTCACCACTTTTGTGAACATGGTACCAAATTGGGATGATACCATACCATTTGAAAATCGGTTTACAAACGGCAGATTAATCGTTGAACATGATAAAATAAAAAGAACGACAATAACACCTCCTCCATTTTGAAAGTCGGTTAAAATTGTAGCCTTTTTGTTATTCCGATGTATAAGCTATATTATTGTAAAGTTTCATTAAAATCCATTCAGTATTTTTTGCGTGAAAGAGTAAGAAACATCCATACATACATACAACTTGCGCCTTTATAATATTAGTAGGATCTGACTGTAAAGTTTTATCCAAATCCGTTCAGTAGTTTTCGTGTAAAAGAATAACAAACATCCACACATACATTATATACCTATATACCTACATACATACAATAAAACAAAAAAGGACTTTACCGGCTTTGGTTCAGAAAGAGACAGTCTCTTGCGGACTATCTCCGATTGTTTTTTACATCGGCCCTTTGTTTCTGGGATTTTCTCGTGCTAAAATGTAAAACATAACACGTACCTACTTATTTTAAAATACCCAAATAAGTAAATCAAATATAATATTAATATAAGTCTAACTTACCGATGCCAAATCGTTGCTTTCCACACCCGAAATTAATAAAGCTCGGCCAGTTATGTCATCTATTCGCCGACTGCGATTCATGTTGAACTAAAAGTTTTCTTTTAAATAAAACTCAGAAAAATAAACAAAAGCAAATTAGCTTGAAAGCTACGAATAATAAAAACTACTTGAAAGTAATAATTTCAATACATACCAAGTGTCGTGTCACACAAAACAGTGCGAGAGAAATGCGCGAGAGCGCGCGCGCTTGTTACCTAATAGCTTAGCGATAATGGAACTACGACTGATCGATAAAACCGTTACGATCCACCATATTAGGTATGATTAACAGCGGGGACAAGCGACAACGCGTCAAGTGTTGTTTGGGCCAACCACATTTAAAATTAAATAATTATTTCAGAAATGGATACTTATTACTGAAATAATAATGTAACACAATTTATAAATAAAACGGCAGGTAAAAAGTTACCAAGCACCACTTATTATCTTTCGTTTCGGCGAGTAAAAGTTACTATATCGAAGTTTTGATATGATTACGGTTTGTTAAAAAATACTTAACGACAGAAAAATTATCTTGAGGATTTGTAAGAGTCCGAAATACCGAATAAATAAAATAAATAATAAATAAATGTATTTTAGGTAAAACATCCCAAGTCCCTAATTGATACAAAAAATGGAAAGGCAGAAATTTCTTACCGTAGTATGAATTAAAATCGTGTAAAGGCTAAAATTACCCAGTGAATTATCAAAAATACTAGTAGAGACATGGGACTTAGACTAATCGATAGAGAAAACTTCGCAGATTCCGAATATATAAAAAAACTCATTTTGACGGTTTGACCTCTAGAGTCTAGTGTCGCTTGGTAACTTTTGCATTTTCACCGTCGATATTAAAAATGCGAAAATGTGTCTGTCTGTTATCTCTTCACGCTTAAACCTGAACCGATTTTGAGAAAATTAGGTATGGAGATACTTTCAGGTCCCGGGAAAGGACATGGGATACTTTTGCCGGAAAAATATATGGTTACCTCATTTGGCTCCACACTTCCATCATTTACAGACTCTAAGTATTCTATCTGCATATTGTTTAAGCTGCATACTTCTGCAAAACAAAATTAAACGATGAATAAAATGAGTTTTTTTCTTCATTTGAATTCAAATAAAACAAACACTTGTTCTATTTGTTTCACTTTAGATGTGTGTTCAATATTGGACAGAGTACTTACAGCACATCTGAGATAAAACTTTTTTAGCTCCATTTACTGTATGCAATTTTATTGAATCTTCTTCTAGAGTAAGATCCCAGACTCACTTACACAGACAGACTTATTTTCTCATGGATGAAACCTTAGGTGCTCAGTAGTGTCTCATGTACTTAGAATACCTGTGAGTTTGTGAAGCTCTCCGTGTGACACCTGGCCAGGTACCAGATGATAAAGGTAATTAAAATGAGAGCTATTTAATTTAAATTCTCGTGGCTGATATTTATACATATATTGTAGGACATGATTATAAACTAGTATCATGAAGAGTCAGACACTTTTCATTGACCAAATCTTTTATCAGACGCTTTAAAACTAAACAAAAAATTGATGAAATTTACTCATTTTTACATGTCTAACTTTTAAATATGTAATTAAGATAACTACTAAAAAGTTATGTTGCATTAGTGTTAGTCAGACAATTTTTATGAAATTAGACTGACCAAACATCCCGTAAATACAACAATTATTCAACCGGGAGTACGAGCGCGAGAGCATAATATATGCGCATGCGTGTCAGAGTAAGAAATTCAAATAAAAATACTCACTACTTTCAATCCAAGATTTTTGCATCCTTAAGGTGCCGGTTGGCAGCGGACGACATAAAGCAACCGCAGACGATTTTAATTATGCTAATTATACTTTAAGCCCCGGGAAAGGACATAGGATGCATTTTATGCGGAAAAATGTACAGTTCCCGCGCATTAAACAAATTGTAACGTCTTTATATTGTATGCATTTCGGATAAAATTAAAGTCTATATTTTATACAAAAAATTTTAGAGACTTTAATTGTCCGAAATGCGTTTTGGATAATTAATATAGATTGGGAGATATTTTGTTTTATAAGGCATTATTTTTATGTTATTGTAAAAAAGGTACCAGTTAGAGGAATATATTATACTATGATTAATAAACAGCAAGTATTTGTTTATTTTTTAATCATAGTAATCATCAACAAAATCATTAGAATTTTCATCATTCATCCAATTCACGATACTGTCTGTTTGAGTCATCATTCACGTCGTCATCAGTTATGTTTTCATCAAAAACAGGTTGAAGTGTTTGCAAAGCTCATGCTATGATGTTTTAACTGTATTCTTCTTTGACGATATTTTATAGTGATACTTCAATTGACAGATTCTGTGATAATATATTGTTGGATCCGTTACATTTTGCACTTTCTCAATTAATTCCCCCATTTTCTCTTCTTTATTTAATTTCGTTAAAAATAGGTATTTATCGCATGCATGCAACGGTAGTCGTTTTAGTTTATGCCTTTTTGTCTTTAGGTCACAATATATACACGTCTGAGTTTTGACAGTTGTCATATCACGTTCAAATGAATTACTATGAGTAAAGGAATTACTATCACATTCAAAAGTCGCACTAGGTTCCTCAGTAATATATAACACCGGCTCAACTGATTTTAAATCATCACTAGATTCTATACTTGGCTCTGATATTACTATAGGTTCAGGCTTAGTACTAGCTGGACTTGAGTTTGATACTACATCTGAATGTAAAGCTGTAGAATTATTTTGTTGACTTAAGGTTGATTGTGCACATGGATCATCAGCAATACTAAGGTTACCTTGATGCCTTGGTGTCAACGCTAATGATGTATTTACAGAATCACTCAATAAATATATTTTTTTAGCACTTATTGGATATTCTGGAGTGCCAGATAAATATTTCTTTGGTAAAGAAGTAAAATTTTTATAGCACTCTCGATGGTAACCATTGCCATACAAATCCTCCGGTAATTTTATGTCTTTGTATTTTAGGTTATGGATTACTCGCTGTTTTAAAATTTGTTTACATTTTTTAAATGTATTATCAATATATAATATCAATTTACCATGACCTTGTTTGCACAATGTACACTTCAATTTTTCTTCTTCCATGGTTTTCACTATCACAAATAAATTAATATTAGTGACAAATTACACAATGTGAACAACAAAAACATTTCCTCTTACAGACCCAAACTGTCCTGTATACTCTGAGTAAGATCCCAGAGCGATCAGACACAACTTATTTTCTTGGTGATGAAACCTTAGGGTCTCAGTAGTGTCTCATGTACTTAGAATACCTGTGAGTTTGTGAGCTCTCTGTATGACACCTGCCCAGGTACTAGGTGAGAAAAGTCCATGAAAAGTGTCTGACACTTCATGATACTAGTTCATAATCATGTCCTACGAAATATACAATATGTACCGATACCGGTGTCCGATCATGTAATGTCATGTTGTATGGCATATTTTATTGACAAATTGGCTCTTAATTTTTTTCTCTCTCTCACGGTTACAAAATGGCAGCCAATTTAGTTTTTGTCGGACTTTCACACTAATCTGACTAATACTTCTCATGTAAATATCCAATGAAGATAAAAAAGATATAAAAAAGTGTATTTTTAATTAATGGCTTTTTCTGAAAAATATAGCGCATTAAACTGATTCGTTTTTATTTTAAAAAGATAGAAGAGGTTTTTATCTTAAATAAATTGCTTTACTTCTATGCTTTAAGTCAGATAGTTTAGAAGTTATAACGATTTTCTTTGAAATTTTGGTCAGATTAGTATGAGAGCCAGAGAATTTTTTTTTTCGAAAGGTAGAGAAAAACAAATTTGAGACCCAATTTGTCAATGACATATTATGCCATACATCATAACATTAAAGGGTCGGACACCGGTGTTGGGACACATTGTATATGTTAACGTTAATGTGCGTAAACCAGTTAGACTGCAGATTAACAAGGTATTCTGCAGATTATCTGGCTGAGTCAGTTAAAGTGCAAATAATTAATTCTTTTCTTACATAAACTAGATAATCTTCAGAATACCTAGATAATCTGCAGACTAACGAGCATGAATACGGTAAATTGCATATAACAGTTTCTTGTTTGAATAAAACATGTAATTTAGTTGTAAGGAATTATATTTTAATATAATTTTTTGGGCACTGAGAAAGGAATCAATATCAAATTTTAACTAAAATGTTACTCCACCGATAACTATTCTGATAACAGATCAAATCAACTAGAAGAAAAAAACAATAAAAAACAGTCTGAAGTTGTGATATTATGCTCAATTAAAAGTTTTAGGACATAAACGAAAGAAGAGTTTTGCCGGGAATGAGAAAGAATTTTGTTATCTGGGTTTTTCTAAAATTGTGTTACCTGGGTTTTGATGTGTAATGTTGTTAGTATATTAACCATTACAAATTTACTATCGTGCACAAGACCTGTAGGCAAGGCATAAATCTTCCAAAAAACGTGCCTTTTGCGTTCCCTACAAAACTTCGTCGAAAGTTCTCTACCACTTTACTGAATCGACCTACTTGACACCTAGACTACACTCACTTTTACTTTGACTTTGACTAGAGTTTGGAATTTACCAAATAGAAAATCAATGCTAAAAATTGTTACAAGAACATTGTTTTCCCGCCATTTAATTGACACTGGCCATGGTATGGAAGCGCCATAATAAGAAATAATAAGCTAAGGAATAAAAATCACAGAACAAATATAAAAATACAATTTTGACTACAATCATGTCACTCTACTGATAAAATATAACAGATCAAATCATCGGACGCGATAACACCGGGGGGCGCAGGAGCGCGAAAGAGCAAAACAAAAGTGTTTCGTCACTGTCTTCCGCAATTTAACGATGTACTATTTGTTACTATGCAAACTAACTAGGTAAAGTGCAAATATTTAAAGCTTTTTTTATTTAAATTTCACACTTTAACGGATGGTATCAGGAAATCTGCAAATTACTTAGTTAATGTGCATATTAACGTATTCCACATTCAAGTATCAGCTATGAGAATTTGAATTAAATAACCCATTTTTAGTTACCTTTCTCACCTGTTACCTGATAATAACTGATGAATAACTGAGCTTCACAGAAACACAGGTATTCTAAGTACATGAGAGACTAATAAGACCCTAAGGTTTCATCCATGACAAAATAAGTTGTATCTGATCGCTCTGGGATCTTGGACCAAAATACAGTCATTTTAATAGGTAACATATTTTGACACCTGTCAGTCGTCTCCATAGTGAGTATTTTTAATACATTTTAATTTTTTTTTTTTTCTGATATGCATGCGCATATTGAGCTCTCGCACTTGTACTCCCGGTTAAATTATTGTTGTATTTACGAGATGTTAGATCAGTCTACTTTGTCTGGTAAACCCCCCCCCGTACCACCCCCACCCTCGGAAAACCCCCTATTTAGGAAAAATTCGCATTTGAAATTTTCGTAATCTGGAGATTAGGTCATCTGTTCTCTGGTGTTTACGAAGTGTTTTCAAGGCATTGCAAGGCTGTGGTGAGTGGGATCCCCCCTCACCATTTTCACACGCCAGAAATACTTGATTTCCATAAAAAACTGGCTTCAATTAATTATGAGTCGACGGAGCCCCGTGGGGCTCCTACTTCTGGGTGGTTTACAAAAAAATAACCATGGTTCATCTAACCTAACCTAATGAAGTCGTATTGGGCCAACACTAGTGTTGCCAGGTCCGATTTGTTTTCAGTCGGTACATGAGGTCAAGAAAATCGGGATTTAGGGTTGCAGATCGGGACAAACAAAAAAACAAGGTGTTTTTAAATTAGGGTTTAATTTATTGCATTCTATATTAATAGTGCAATCTCAACTCTCTCACTCTTATCCATCGCATTACGCTCTCTCGTTCATGCAATGCGAAGTGACGTGAAGCTGATGCCATTTTGAATTTGAAATAGTGATGTGATGAGTAAAAAATTAAAAACTACGCACCTACCTACTTAAAAAAAAATATATGATTTTCTTTTTCACTTTTTGATTTATCGGGACATTTGGCGTCCCGATTAGGTATAAATCGGGACGCGTCCCCAGACCCTTGAAAATCGGGACGTCCCGCGCAAATCGGGACACCTGGCAACACTAGCCAACACAGAGTAATACATTGCTATTAATTACCTAATAATTATATACTGTTCTTATACTTTTCCTATTCCGTTTTGCATAATTGCAATAATATTTAAGATTTTGTGGAAATTATTTATTAATATTTAGACACATATTAAATATATTTATATATAAGAATCATTAATAAATTATTACATTATACATGAACTGAAATCCTTAACGGAACATCAAAGAAATGTCAAGTGTCAACATCCCAGGCAAATAAAAGGAAAAAGAAGAAGAAGCCAAATATTTATTAGCAACACCCACACAATAATTAATATGTAGTGAATTTTGATAATTTTCCTTAATTTTTATAAAGAAACCTTGAATTATATAGTTTTGGAATGATAAAAATAATCGTCCCCCAATCACAACCTTGCGATTCCTTGAAAACACTTCATAAACACCAGAAAACAGATGACTTTATCTCAAAATTACAAAAAATTTCAAATGCTAATTTCTCCTAAATGGGGAGGTTTTCCGAGGGTGGGGGTGGTACAGGGGGGTTTTTCTCATCCAAAACATCCTTCCTCAACCCATGTGACCACGAAAAAATTGGGGTAGGTTTGTAAACCTTAGCCCATGAGACACTACTGCGCACCTAAGGATGAAATCCATGAGAAAATTACTCGTGTCTGATCGCTCTGCAATCTTGGACCATTCAAACAACTATTTAAATTTAATTATAAAACTTACCATTAATTTTGGGTGTATTTATCTCACAGTCTTGTGAATTAGATTCAACTTTAATTTCCACTTTTGAAATATTATGTTCATCAGAATCTTGTTTTGCAAAGCATTCATCTTCAGACAGCACCTCTTCTTTTATTTCCGTATTTGGAATATAATGTGTATCTATGTTATTACTAATTTGAATCGGTTTTGGCCATACATTTTCAGACTCCTTTTGGACATTTGCAAATTTTTGCCGAAGCAATTCGTCAGTTTTTCTAACAGTAACGGCAAAACTGTGAGCACTTTGTAATAATGTGCAGCACATGTCACATATAACCTTTGGAAGTTCATCGGCTTCTGATATCTAAAAAAGAAGGTTAAAGTTAGGCTTTCAATTTTTAAAAATGCATTTGATGAGAACAGACAAAAGTATTGGTCGAGGTGTAGCCTTAGGGGCACTATGGAAAAAATACTTAGAAAAACTTACTTCAATATGAGCAATGTTGGCCAATTTTTCCGCTATAGTAGATCTCATTTGCTCCTGCTGTCCCACACAATCAAACAAATTGTAATAAGTACAATCTGAATTAATTTCTTGTAAGCAAGCGCGACATTCTATAATATTTTCTTCCTTTACCGGCTCCAAATTTGAATCAGTCATTTTATTCTTTATTG
Source organism: Cyaniris semiargus (assembly GCA_905187585.1). Taxonomy (NCBI): domain Eukaryota; kingdom Metazoa; phylum Arthropoda; class Insecta; order Lepidoptera; family Lycaenidae; genus Cyaniris; species Cyaniris semiargus. Next base: position 3,354,509 of record LR994554.1, on the reverse strand, counting down.
ATCTGGTGGACCTGACGATGTGAAAACTAATGTTTTATTCATTTTCTTATAATACGATAAAAACGTAAAAATTACAAAATAAACAATAATAATAATGACAATCGCACAATGCGATTCATGAATTTGACAAGTAATGATAGGAAATAAGAATATGAATAAGAAAAACCATAGATAATGTCACAAGAACAAGATTCACAAAATATATTACGATAGAACTCGTAATTTACAATACAATACAATACAAATCTTTATTGTCATAAATTAATTTACAATGTTTTTAAAAAGTGGCAGTCCCCCAAACTAGGCTCAGCCTGTGCTATGTGGTATTTTTTTTGTATTACGCATTTATAATCGACGCCAATAAAATTAAAATACCTGATTATCAAATTATTACGCAAAATTCAATCAAAGAACTTAAATAAAATGTACAATCATAGAGTGTACAATGTACAATCCTCTTCAATCCTCTTGTTCACAGTTCACTATACAATACCAAATTCCACAATAGCTCCGTGAGTAATATGTATTCTGTGTCCACAATCCACCACAGATTAGGGTATATATATTGCAATCCACTATAATCTATGTACAGCAAATGTACAGGCTACAGCTGCACTGCTGATAGCACATTTTTGATTGGTTGGCAAAACCTTAAACCTAGCAAAAGTTTTTCCATCTTTACCAGCTTTTATCTGCGAACTGCAGTCTGCAATACTCTTCCCCTTGCTTTGGACGAAATATTACTAAAGAACCACAGATTACTAGTATATGTAAAGAACGGCCTCGAAACACTTTCACAACGAAAATTTAACGACTGCACAGATTCTGTAGGCACAGATTAGTAGTATATATTGTTCTGTAGTGTTCTATAGTCTATAGGGGCACCGGGCAAGGGCACAGAATATATATTAGTAGTACCAACTTACCAAGCAAGGGTTGGGCAAGGGAAGCCCAGTGTACAGTCCGACAAGGCTTTATATGAATGTTTCAAACTGTCAATGGGCGCTGCTGCTGGTAAGGAGAACTGTCATAAATGACGTTTTTGTATGATAGAAGCGTTAGTTCCTTTTCTCGCCACGTTCATAAACAGCCTTGTCGAACTGTACAGTTCGACAAGGCTGTTTTTCAACGTTGGGAAGTTTCAAGTTTGGCCTTGGTAAAACATGGACATTGGAGTTGGACATAGACATTGAGCAAGATCGTAGCGCGAGCGGAGCACATTGCACGTGCACTGCACAGATGAGCGGAGCCTCAGAAATCAGAGGTCTGTAGAGTGTAGTCTGTACTCTGTAGATGACCAGAGACAAGCTTTCGGCTTTCAGGCTCTATATATTATGTCAATGCTTCCCAGGTAAATAAAAAAAAAAGACGACTGCTGTGAGTGTTGCCAACTATGAGGATTTCCCACTAAATTTAGTGGAAAAAATAAATATAGTGGGTTTTTTAGGGGGTTAAATTTTTGGGGATATTTTTGGGAGTAAAATTTTTGCAGCGTTTAATATACATTTATTTCGTTTTTATTATTATTATTATCATTTTTACTATCATTTAATCATATTTTATTAACCCTCGGTTGGAGTTTGCGAAATCGAGAAAAAAAAAAATCTAAATTAATCGTAGCAACTCCGCTCTTTAGGTAGCTTCCTAAAAGGAATGATATTTCGATATAATTGCCACTTATCTGAGCTCGCGTGCATGTAGTGTGTGTTACAGATGTGTTTATTCACGCTGGGGTCTTTAAAGACCCCAGGTGACCAACCGCGTGACAAAATTTGATTTGATATTTTCATACAGTTTTAACACTGAAATGGATTTCTTTTGTGATTTTCATTGTATTTTAATGATAAATCAATTAAAACGTTCATGTGTTGGTTCTAATTGTTTTATATAGCTTATAACAAGTTTTAGACGCACTTTTCCAGAAATGCATATTTTGCTAAGTAGACCAAAATGATGATTATTATTTTTTGGTGATGATTAGAAACGAATTATCGGTATATTTTCCATACGTTAAAAGTATTAGAACAGGAAACTGTATAAAAAATTGAACGTTTTGGTCAATGATGAAAAACTCAAAGCAGATATGTTACTACCGCGCGCGTTGTGAAGATTCAAATACGACCCAATTGGGCCATCTGTTATTTAGTCTGCATCGAGCGCAGTCACGAATGTGCCGCGTCTTGTCTTACCTAAATAAATTTAAAATGACGTCGTGCGTGTTTCGAAAATGTACCAATTATGACTCAAAATAAAACAAAACACACGGAATCTCTTACCACATGTCTTGATTGCAATAAATACCTCGATTATTTACATTTTCAATTATTTTTTCGAACAATCTGGAAAAAAACGATTTTTTGTCATAGCTCAGGCGAAGAAAGAGACAGCGATACGATTCGACGTTTAAAAATAGAACTGTCTCTTTTATGTAAATGGTTTTTCGTATCTTTTGTTTCACTTATCTGTCAAATTTGTCAATGTTTGCAATTTTGAATTTGAAAATTGTTCGGAAGAGATTTAAGCCGGAAAATAGTATGGACGTAACAGATCTGTATAAGTAGAATATCATTGGTTTTGGTGCTGAAAATTTGACAATGTTTAACAATCAATAGTTTATGTGTTATTTGGACTTGGCTTTTTAAATTTAAATTTAAGTGTTATTTCAGTTATATTATACACGTTTTACCACAATGATTTTAAAATTATGTTGATTTTTTTTTTAATTTTTCTATCTTACGGTATCCACTTGAAATTTTTTGACTTCTATTTTTAAATTGTGAGTTTTGGTTAAAAGTATTCAATTCTTTTTATGAAATAAGGGGGCAAACGAGCATATGGGTCACCTGATGGAAAGCAACTTCCGTCGCCCATGGACACTCGCAGCATCAGAAGAGCTGCAGGTGCGTTGCCGGCCTTTTAAGAGGGAATAGGGTAATAGGGGAGGGTAGGGATGGGAAGAGAAGGGAATAGGGGAGGGAAGGGAAGGGAATAGGGTAGGGGATTGGGCCTCCGGTAAACTCACTCACTCGGCGAAACACAGCGCAAGCGCTGTTTCACGCCGGTTTTCTGTGAGAACGGGGTATTTCTCCGGTCGAGCCTGCCCATTCGTGCCGAAGCATGGCTCTCCCACGTATACTATATTATATTACTTATTTTTTCATTAAAACGATTAATATTTAATCAAATAACAATAACAATATCATTTAATTTTCGGGCTTTCAAAGACCCCAGGTGACCGCTTTATTTTAACCCTTAAAGGCTACAACGGTGTTTTTACTCCCGGGTCACGAAATCTTTTGGCTATAGTTTTTTGATGCGCTAACTGATCGCATCGTGATTCCGCGTATTCTTACAAAAAGTAAGTAGCCCCATAATGCGCAGGAAAAACAGTGATTAGCACACGAAGATTTTGCTATACGAAGGTGGACCGGGTGTTTTTACACCCGTTGTAGTCATAGTGGGGTACTAAAATTTGTTGCAAATAAAATGTTTATGTCTAGTTTTATTATTAACTCACTGTTTAAAAATTCGTTCGTATAAATTTTTTATTTCATTATATTATTTCATTTTGGATCATGGGCTGTCTCAGAAACTGCCTCAGACATAGACAAGTATGATACATAGGACCATAAGGAAGAAGTCACTCACTATGTGATGCGTAAAGCATGTAGTCGTCGTCGTGCGTAGTCGCCAAAATAGGATGTCTAGCTGAACTTTCTAAACTGATTTCGATTTTTTTTACGTTAATATGACAGCAAATTGTATTTTTTTGCCCGGGGGATAGTTTACTTCGTGACATACCAAATTTTTACTATTCAATTTCCATGGAAATTTCAATGACAAAAAGAAGATATATTTTTATACTAGATGTTCCACGCGGCTTCGACCGCGTAAATAAGGAATTTTACGGAAACCGTACATATAGAAAAGTATAGACAAGCTGTGAAGATAAACTTAAGGTGCCGTTCCGATCTTTTTTCGTTCCGAAAAATTCAATTAAAATGCCACTTTATGACAGACTATAGTCACAAACTGTGGAGATAAACTTAAGGTGCCGTTCCGATCTTTTTTCGTTCCGAAAAATTCAATGGGGCATTTTCTTATTTTTTTAATTTGATTGTCAAACAGCTTCCATTTTAGTAACTAGATGGCGTATGGGTAGACAACTATCGGTAATACCGGGTAATACCATCAATAATTGCTACAAAACTGGGCAAAAAAATATAAAACTTGATACATTTCAATTTCAAAAAGACACAATGATATTCCAACGAATAGAATAATAAAGTTATTATAACGATGTTTTAGTCAAAACTCACGGAAGAAATAGCCCTATTTATCGTTACTCACACCAAATGTCACAGGAATTATAAATTTTGGTTTTGACAACATCTTACCTGCACTTGTGCACGATAACGGATATTTAATGGCCAATATTTTACCAATAATGAACATCAAAAACCCAAATAACACAATTTGGGAAAAAATAATAAAAACCACACCAACAATAAAAAGTAGAAGAAGTTTCAAAGTAACATGGCCGCCAAAACTTTTTCAGTTGTCAGTTTTCAGTTTGACAAGTTTTTATTATGTCAGCGTGTTCCTAAACTATTACCAGTATACTGGCTTAATCGCTTAAGCCAATGATCGCTTAGGTTTAAGATATTTTATTTATGTCACACTTGATGTTACACTGAAATTTTTAGAAACACAACCAATATGTAGTCAGTGATGCCAACATGCAGATAATTTCAGATCAGTGGGGAACCAATAGAAAATCTAGAAGTGTCTACCGTCGCGCCGCCTGGTGGAGATTTAAAAAAGAAAACAACCCATTAAAATGCCACTTTATGACAGACTATAGTCCTAAAAATTCAAATAATATCCTACTTTATGACATATTATACTATAGTCTGTCATAAAGTGGCATTTTAATTGAATTTTTGTCGGTCGCGATTAGCCGCGGTAAAGATCGGAACGGCACCTTAAGTTTATGTCCACAGTTTGTCTATACTTTCGCATTTCTACTGGTCGCCGTGCTAGGGCTACTGGTATACTTCGGTGCAAAATCTTACTTGTTGCTCTTGTTGGTAGCATCTGCTTAGAATATTTCTCACGAAACCGAAGTCACCACATGTTTCCATATATATTTTGAGGAGTTTCCTCGATTACTTATGGATCCCTTCATCAGGTCACCACTTTTGTGAATATAGTTCTAAATTAGGATGATATTCTATACACCAAAAGAAAAATTTTGAAAATCTGTTCACAAATTGCGGAGTAATCGTTGAACATATAAAAACTAACATAACACCTCCTCCATTTTAAAAGTCGGTTTAAATTGCAGCCTTTGTGTTATTCTGATGTATAAGCTATATTAATGTAAAGTTTCATTAAAATCCATTCAGCAGTTTTTTCGTGAAAGAGTAACAAACATCCATACATCCGTACATCCAAACAAACTTTCGCCTTTATAATATTAGTAGGAAGTAGGAAGTTCCTAAATATTTTTCTTCGCCTTATTATTGTCTGTACTATGATTATAAAAAATAATATGACTTATCACTAAATTAAAACACTTCTGAATACTATAAAGTAGGTTTTTCATAGAAGTGGTAATTTTTCTTCAATTTTCAGGATTTTGTTTCATTGTCAAGGTAGAAGGTATTTTCATAATAAATATGTGTTTTTCTGGTATTTGTTTTAGGGTTAAAACTCCAAACAATATTTTAAGCCCATATTTGGCATAGTGAGACTTTAATTAAGTCATTATTTTCCAATTCTAAAAACCGGGTGTTTTTACATCCGTTGTAGTCTAGTACTATTATAGTATTAGTACACAAATTCATTGTAGCCTTTAAGGGTTAAAAGCGCGACCAACCGAGGGTTAAATAATTATTAAAATTTCAATAAACCACTTAATTAACATAATAATAAGTAACAATGGCGACTTTATTGAAAAGTTCACATCGACCCATTTTTTAAGATAGGTCGTTTTTAGCGTTGCATCAGCGAGAATAATGACGTCATAAGTGACGTTTTTGCCACGATTACAACGATTGTGGTTGCCATGTGGAATGGCTGAAGGAGTATTTTCAGCGCTTTAATCGCTCAGTGGAACACACACCATGTGATAAATATTTGGATTTTGGGGAGTTTTGGTTGAAATTTAGTGGGTTTTAAAGTTGCTTTGGGGGGAAAATGTTTTAAGTAGTTGGCAACACTGACTGCTGTCAAAATATATATACCTTAATCTGTGGTTGTGCGCATTGTTTTTAAAAATATAACCTCAAAATTTTCAAGAAATAAGAAAATCCATACGAATATTTTAAGAAACAGCTAAATTTAATACTTAAGACATGGAAGAAAGTACTCCAACAGTTAGTTTGATATCATGTATGCATTTCGTCCGCCGTGGTGTGGCAAAGCCTGTTCCAGAAAAGGTGTTGATATATTTTAACCTTTATTTAATTTAGTATATATTTTTAAAAAGCGGATTCTTATTATTTTAATTGTAATGATTTTAGATTGAGTTAACTGAAAAGGAACTGGAGAAGATCATCAAACAAACCGCGGACGACCTAAGGTATATACTTAGCTCCCAGAACATTTCCTACTGATTTCATTACTTTCAGAATTGCCATTTTAATTTATCATTTAGTCACTTCAATAAAATAATATGAACGAAAATTGAAATACTTTATACGGCAAAACAATGTTTGCCGAGACAGCTAGTATTCTTATATTATACTTTTACCGAGCCTAAAGAAAATTGCATAAATTCTCAATCAATTCACTTCTACACACATTAAAAATATTTACGAACAGTTTATTTAAATTTTGTGGCAAAGGGCAAATCCAGAATTATATAAAATTGCATAGTCAATAAGTATGATATTTTAGACTTACAGAGCAAGGTGATGATGATAGTGATGAGGAAGAACAGAACGCTGCCCCGAGGGAGCCTCCCACTGACCCTAATGATGAGTTTAACTTTGCTAACTATGATCAAGAAGATTCAAGTATGTATTCATTTTTTTATTTGGAAATTGGGTAAAAGTTTAGAATCATGCCCAACGATTTAGGGGGGGGGAGGGGAGAGGGGGGGAGGGGGAGGGGGGGTGAACCCCCCAGTACCAACTTCACACTCAGGAGCCCCCCCGTTTTGGAGCTACTCACCTTTGAAATTTTCGTAATATTGAGGTTAGGTCATCTGTTCTCGGGTGTTTACGAAGTGTTTTTAAAGCATCACAAGGCTGTGGTTGAGTGAAGGATGTATATTTCATTTTTGTTTCACGATATAAACCAAGTTTTGTTGATAAAAATTAAATAAAATTAATAAAATTCACTACATACAAACTACATAAAATCTACCGTGTTATCATTTGACATTACTTTGACCTTTTTTTTTATCATAATGCAGCCTCCTGCTTAGAAATTGCACTCTAGGGGTTGACAGACAAGTACTACGTGGAGTCGGGGTCGGCCGATTCGTTTTTGGGACCATGTCCGTCTGTCACGTCTCCGGCTCAGGAATTGCACTCTAGGGGTTGACAGACAAGTACTACGTGGAGTCGGGGTTGACAGATTTGTTTCTGAGTTGATTTCGTAAGCATATTTTCAGATAAAATAAAAGGCTCAAGTAATCGGCAACACTTCAAGAAATATTTTTTACATTGTATCAAAGACACATTCTTATTTAAAATATTCATGTTATTTATTTATGAATCAATATTGAAATATCACACTACATAAAATATAATTAAAAAAAAATTACGAAAACAATGCAAATCGGAACGTCAAATAAAGTGGCAAAGTACACCCTCAGTATCAGTGCCAAAAGCCAACAAAAAAAAAAAGAAAAAGAAGAAGAAGAAGCCACATATTTATTAGCCAAACACATACAATTACTATTTAGTGAATTTTGATAATTTTACTTAATTTTTATCAAGAAACCTTGGATTATATAGTTTTGGAATGATGGAATATTCGTCCCCCACTCACCACAGCCTTGCAATGCCATGAAAACACTTCGTAAACACCAGATAATAGAAGACCTAACCTCGAAATTACGAAAATTTTAAATACGAATTTCTCATAAACGGAGGGTCTCCTGAGGATGGAAGTGGTACGGAGGGGTTTTCCCCATCTAACCTATCCCTCCTCAACCCATCTCACCACCAAAATCGTTGGGCATGATTCTAAACTTTAGCCGGAAATTGTGAGCCTATTTCAAAAATATAAATTGAAATAAAAGTAGTAAAAAAATAGGTTTGTAGGAACTTTAACGTAGAATTTTATTGATGAAAAACTTAATTTTTCATACATTTGTATGGATATTTAGTGTGTAAAATAAAATTGTATTCACTTTCTATACTTTATGGTGAATGTTATATTATAATAATATATAATTTTACTTCTATACTAATGGTGTATGTGTATGTATCATTTCAGGTAACCCAATTGGAATTGGCACAATAGCTACATTGCCTAATTTAGGAGACCTCGGTGATAATATACAAATCAGAGTAAGTTGCTTTGACTTGTCTCTTTTCCTACTAACCCAGGGGTCACCAAATGGCGGACCGCTGTCTGCATCTGGACCGCCGACCCATTGTGTGCGGACCAAGCATTTTCGAAGATGAACTTCGTTAAAAATAAATTTCGGTCTCGACTTACGGATGAACATCTCCAGGATTTAATGTCAATAGCTTGCACCAATTTCACTTCAAACTTCAGACAGATAATTAGCAGTAAAAATTGTTACTTTTCTCATTGATATGTAAATAAATACCTTTGTAATTTCCGTAATTTATTCTGTATTTATATATTACTAAGCCTTCGTTGTCTGTCTGTCCGTCTGTCTGTCTGTCCGTCTGTCTGTCTCCAGGCTGTATCTCAAAAACCGCTATAGCTAGACTTCTGAAATTTTCACAGATTGTATATTTCTGTTGCCGCTATAACAACAAATACTAAAAACAAAATAAAATTAATAATTTAGGGTGGCTCCCATACAACAAACGTGATTTTTTTGGCCTTTTTTGCTCGATTTCAATAATGGTAACAAGTAGACACTTGAAATTTTCATAAAATCCTTCATTGTATGTGTACAATAAAATAAAAAATTTAGGGGGGCTCCCATACAAAAAACACAATTTGTGACTTTATTTTTGCTCTATAACGGTATGGAACCCTTAGTGCGCGAGTCAGACTCGCACTTGGCCGATTATTATAAAATGTGTGGACCGCGTAGGTCATTTGATTTCTTAGGCTACTTGTCTGTCTTAATCATATTATATGAATATAGTGCAATGATATTTCCACATTTACTTAAAGTTATGACAAGCAAGTATTTATATTAAAAAAAAAAAACAATATTTCCCTAGCATATTCAAAAATGTTTAAATCATTAGATTCGGACACTTTGTTTCCAAACACAATATTGTGTTTGGAAACAAAGTGTCCGAAGTACTAAGATATCCCAATCATAAAAACCATTATGTATGTTAATTCATCAAGCCTCATACGGTCACCAGTGACCGAGACACAATAGAATATCTATTGTGTCTCGTTTTCCCACGATCAACGGGTTAACTGTTTAATTTAATAAATTATAGACAGAGGGTCCTGACAGTGATGAAGAAGATGACATAATCAAGCCAGATGACAATCTCCTATTAGTTGGCCATGTGGAAAGTGATGCTAGCGTATTGGAAGTTTACAGTAAGTATAAAGACATAATATGCCAGTTTCCCTTTTAAATTAAATACGTGGGAGAGCCATGCTTCGGCACGAATGGGCCAGCTCGACTGGAGAAATACCACGTTCTCACAGAAAACCGGCTTGCGCTGTGTTTCGCCGAGTGAGTGAGTTTACCGGAGGCCCAATCCCCTACCCTATTCCCTTCCCTCCCCTCCCCTATTCCCTTCTCTTCCCATCCCTACCCTCTCCTATTACCCTATTCCCTCTTAAAAGGCCGGCAACGCACCTGCAGCTCTTCTGATGCTGCGAGTGTCCATGGGCGACGGAAGTTGTTTTCCATCAGGTGACCCGTTTGCTCGTTTGCCCCCTTATTTCATTAAAAAATAATAAAAAAAAATGTTTGTAAAGTAGCACAGAGCAGCATCAATTCATACATCATTGAGCAAAGATGGACAGTTCCAATGAAGTTATAGCAATGTAGGTTAATCAAAATTAGGTGTTTTTGCTTACAACATGAAATCTGTGTGACCCAAAGATTTTACAATGTTAAATGTCATAGAGTATTTATGTTTATTAAAGTTTTTTAAACACATTTATATCAGTTGGAATAATTTTTTCATTAGAAAGTAACTGATGTTTTTTCCAGTTTTCAACAAGGACGAAGGATCATTTTACGTGCACCACGACATTATTTTGCCGTGGTTCCCGCTGTGTATTGAGTGGTTGAGCCATGACCCATCAGATCCACAACCTGGTAAGTACACTCTCGCCGTCAAACAATTAGTTTGGCGAAATCTAATATGTAAGAATATTATGTAATATGTAGAGTTTTTTGAATAAATATCTTTAAAAAAAACTTTATTATTCAGGGTTGCCACTAACTTTTAAATTACCAATAACTCTACTACATTGTCCCAAAGTTTAAATCCAATTTTAGGTAGTCAATAAGCTATCATAATAATGTTACATCCTTCCGGCTTCGCTGCAACTATTTCAATATATCAGACAATGACTAAACTTTGTATAGCATTTCCATAGTGTTAATCTACACTAATATTATAAAGAGGAAAACTTTGTTTGTTTGTTTGTTTAATTGTAATGAATAGGCTCAAAAACTACTGGACCTATTTTAAAAATTCTTTCACCATTCGAAAGCTACATTATCCACGAGTAACATAGGCTAAATTTTATTTTGAAAAAAAAATGGGGTTCCGTAAGATATTTGGGTTTTTCGGACACAAGGTGTAAAAATCAACCAGAAAAGATACTTATTTTGTGTACGCTGCCTAAACTATAAAAGATAGAACCATAAAATGTTCTAATTAATTGTAGATCTTATAAATATCTACAAAAAAGTCCGCGACACACTATACCTATCTATGTCTAGTGAGGCACAACAACGATTTTTTATTTAAAAATCTTGAATTTTTATGGACTTCATTTGAACGCGTTTATTTTACTCATGCTATAAATCCTTATCAAAATAAATTTCATCACTAAGCACAGTTTATGTAGATAATATTTGGTCTTTGAATGATTAAAATTGGACGTTTGGTTTTGAAGTTATGGCGAAATTAAAATATTACGATTTCTGCTGCACGGCCCGTTGCGAAGTGAGCGTCACCAAGGCGGGGGTGCGCGTGCGGGAGGGAGTTTAGATCTATTAGTAAATGATGATTTAAATAATACTTAATTATTCACTAAATCTAAATAATATATAAAAGTCAAAGGTCAAAGCACAGCCCAAACCACTGGACGGATCGGGCTGAAATTTGGCATGCAGGTAGATGTTGTGACGTAGGCATCCGCTAAGAAAGGATTTTGATCAATTCTACCCCCAAGGGATAAAATAGAGGATATATACCGATCGGGCTGAGACTTTGATACCTAAATAATAATATTACTTCTTAACGCGAGCGAAGCCGCGGGCAAAAGCTAGTAATCTTATAAGTTCATACAAAGTACCAATTTAGTGAAAATAAATCTTGATAAATAATTTACTTTCCATTTAAAGGTAACCTTTGTGCACTTGGTGGTATGGACCCTGTGATACAAGTATGGGACTTGGACATTGAGAACTGCCTGGAGCCAGCCTTCAAGTTGGGCAAGAAGCCAAGCAAGAAGAAGAAAATAAAACGAGTTGGCCACAAGGACGCGGTACTGGACTTGTCTTGGAATAGGAATTTCACGTAAGTATTATTAAGAAATGTTGGCAACCATTTTGCGTGTAAGAAGGCTTCTTGTGTTTTCACACAAGGAAACGATTCCATTTGTAAATGTACGGACATTTTCCGCCAGTATAAGTTATCTATCTATACATATAATAAAACTGTAGAAATGAAAATTCTGTACATTAAAGATATTCAAAAAATAATAAGCGGGGGGTGTTACTATATCACTATAGAAGCCAAAAATGTGGTTAGTTTTTTTGTCTGTCTGTCTGTCTGTCTGTATGTTTGTTCCACTATCACACGAAAACTACTGATCCGATTTGAATGCGGTTTTCGCAGATATATTTGTCTTCTTCCAACTTAACATCTGGTGTATAAAAAAATTTCCCCCCACCCCTCTAAAGGGACGAAAGAGGGGGTCAGATTTTGTATAAGACTTTTGCTTTAACACGAAAACTACTGATCCGATTTGCATACGGTTTTCGCAGATATATTTGTCTTCTTGCAACTCAAAATCTGGTGTATAAAAATCACCCCCCCCCCCCATAAGGGGAGCAAAGAGGGGGTCAGATTTTGTATCAAACTTTTTTCTTTAATAGACTTACTTCATATCATTAACTGTTTTTTCCAACTTAACATCTGGTGTATAAAATTTTTCCCCCCACCCCTCTTAGGGGACAAAAGAGGGGGTAAGATTTAAATACTTTAAATGGCAAAACAACGTTTGCCGGGACAGCTAGTATAACATATATTATCAGAGTCCAGTTATTTTAATGGCAATCAGGGCCGATCCGACCCCCCATAGCGCTTATGCGCAAAACCTATGAAGCGCCTCTTTTAACCGACTTCCAAAAAGGAGGTTATATGCTCGGCTGTGTGTATTTTTAGGGTTGCGCAGTCAACAAGGAACCCTTATAGTTTCGGCCTGTCCGTCTGTCTGTCCGCGGTTTTGCTCAGAGACTATAGGACCTCCAATCTGTAATTTGGAAAGAATGCACATATTAATGATGCCGACAAAATCTAAAATCTAAATATTTATATAAGTCAAAGGTGACTGACTGATTGACTGACTGACATAGTAATCTATCATCGCACAGCCCAAACCACTGGACGGATCGGGCTGAAATTTGATATTTCGATAGCGACCGCGCCGCGGCGCCCCTATTGTCGTGGCGCCTGTGTGCGCCGCACACATCGCGCACAGGGGCGGTTCGGGCCTGAAGGCAATGTTAAGTGAACAGCAAAGTATGTACTTACCTGTAAACTCTGTTGTCACGTTCTTTTCATTGAATGATAATATCAATATAATGTTTTCAGTCACATTCTCGCCAGTGGTTCGGCCGACAACACAGTTTTATTGTGGGACCTGGATCAGGGCACGCCGCACACTAAGCTAGACTACTTTGAAGATAAAGTAAGTTGCTGAACAAAATCATTAAAGCACATGCTTTTTTGTATTGCACAATAAGCATTTAAATAATCTGCTATTATATGGACTGGAGACAAATTTCACAAGGTTGCACTTTGAAATACAACTTTTTAAAATTACACGTAAGTTACCTTTAAAATTGGTAGCAATAGGCATGATAACTAATTTTTTTTCTTCTTGGTAATTAAAGGACCATTTAAAAGTCGAAACATCGGTGAAAGAATTACTCTGTTAGCTTAAAAACTTTCCAAGATAACACAGTTCAAAAATCTAATAAATAGACCTTTCCAAAATGCTCCATACAAAGTGCTACGAAGTTATGACGTCACTCTTTTGTAGTTTGTACGCATCGAGGAGAACTTTGTTCGATAGGTATATTAAATATTGTGTTTATGAAAGTGGTTTCATAACAAAAGTTGCTTTTAATTGCATAAGTTATCGAATGGTAAATAAATATTTAGTTAATTTATGTAAAAAAAAACGACTTATCTATCTAACTTTGAAGGCTCATAACAAAAAAAAAATACAAAATTTATCAAGCTGAAATTTTGGAAATACTTATTTTTTACCGTTATATCTTTATTTTATTTAAAAAATCTGCTAATCTTTGACCTTTTCATCATACCAATTGTAATTTTGGACTCCTCAGACTGGGACAAAAGCTAAGAGGCTAAAATACTACATGCTTCTCTTTTGTGGGTATTGCCTATGAATTTGATGTATTATGAAACAAATAGCTGCTGCGATTTAGCTGTTAATATAACTACTCCATTTTTATCCTTTCGTGAATTACTATCCTTAACATTTTTCCTTTTTAGCCACATTGCAGATCAATGAACTTTTGTACTCCGTCCCACGACTGAACTATACATTCCAGGTGCAATCCGTATCCTTCCACCCGCTAGAAGCACAAACGCTGGGCGCGGGTGCGTGCGACGGTCGCGCGCGGGTGGCGGACTGCCGCAGCCCCGACGCGCACCGCTCCTGGCCCCTCGCACCGGAGATCGAGCGGTTCACTTGGGATGCACGCAATCCTTTCTGTTTTGCGGTGGGTAGCTACTTATACTTGTATTTAACGGGGTTCAAATAATAGCGTCAAGAGACGAGGCGTAGCGCGAATGGGGGTGGCCAAAATACCCATATAAATAGCCAAAATGATTATCCACTTTCACAACTATATACAAATACAATACAATATAAATTCTTAATTAAACACACATAATAAAATACAATAGTTCAAAGCAGGCAGTGTACGTCATTTAACCCGTCGATCGTGGGAAAACGAGACACAATAGATATTCTATTGTGTCTCGGTCACCGGTGACCGTATGGGGCTTGATGAATTAATCCCATACTCAGTTGAACTTGTGGTTGATGAAGATAGAAAAATACATAATAGCGAACAAAATTCTAACGTAACGCTGTTTTACATTTCAACTTCGTATTTGTTATCGAGTAAGAATAATATAAATAATATAATATCAGAGAAGTTGATTCCTAGCCAGATGGCGGACCTAAGTGATTTGGTCGCGTTATGGCTGCCATACATGCTACGGTCTATCGGAGAGGTCCACCTGTGCACGTATGCCTGCGCAGGTAGACCGGAAGTGTGTGGGAATAGACTTGTGCTGTTTTTTGAGCCTGCGCAGGCGACCGGCGCAAAAACGAAAATCAATTCTTTCGAGTGACACCTGTGCAGGCATACCTGCACAGGTTACCTCTCCAGTAGACCGTAGTTACACACTACGATCTACCGGAGAGGTAACCTGGCTTACATTAAATCAAACCCATCCGACAAATCACAGCTAACATTGAATTCTGACGACCTCTGTGGCTCAATTGGTTGAGTGTGTGGCAGCTCAAGCCGGGGGTCGCGGGTTCGAATCCCGCCGACGGAACAAAAAGTTTTCAATGTTCCCGGGTCTGGATGTGTATAAAATATGTGTATGATATAATAAAAATCTTAAATATATGTATAGTATAAAAGTATTAAATATATTTCCGTTGTCTGGCACCTGTAACACAAGTCCTTCAGGTACTTAGCACAAGGGCCAGACCGACGTGGTGTGAAGCGTCCTTTAAAAAAAAAAAAAAAAAAAAAATTGACAATAATATGATCTGACCAAATGTCGTCGGTCCGTCAACTGCCTAGCATTCAATTTCCTCGAAGGTACCTAATTAATATTATTAATAATGTTTCAGATAAGCAACAACGTGGGTAAGGTGGCGTACGTAGACTGCAGGCAGGACGAACACCTATGGACTATTGACGCGCACGACAACGAAGTCACAGGTATTTTATTAATTATTGTTAATTATTAACAACTCCAAAGGGTCATATTCTGACAGCATTAAAATCTCTCCTATCTCGTGTACCCCCTTACTAATAAAAATATTTAAAGGGCAAGTAAGTATACATGGTCTACTTGTCTTTCTCTAGGACTTTGAAAAAATCATATGAGCGGACTTCAGTTATACTAAGGGCCTGTTTCATCACTTCCTGATAAGTGCCGGATAGGCTATCCACCACTTAACTTGACAGATAACCCGCACTTTATCAGAAAGTGAAACAGGCCCTTAGCATAGTATCTTTATTAATAAAAGGTTAAAATATTAATGAACAACTCGAAAGTATACCATTTTTATCAACAGTATTGAAACTTGATAATGCTTACAAGTCTCTGTCTAAAACGTTAACCAATGTCAATTTTAACTAATTTTTTCTAAATTTTAGGTTTAATATTAAACGACAAAGTTCCCGGCATGATGGTGACGATAGGTGCTGACGAGAAAATCAAAACATGGGATATCACCAGGTAACACTGTTTTTTTGTTCATTCATTCGATTATTATCACATTAAGTCGCACGGCAATGATGATTATGTGTCTATGGCCCGTATTTTTGGTCAGTACTTAAGATGCGACCCGGTCTCAAGACGCGGTTCGGCTCTGTGATTGGTCCAAATTTTGACAGCCAACCAATCACAGAGCCTGAACCGTGTCTTGAGACCGAGATGCATCTTGTGTACTGACCAAAAATACGGGCCTAAGATGTCCATTCACAGTTAATAGTCTTGAGACCGAGATGCATCTTGAGTACTGACCAAAAATACGGGCCTAAGGTGTCTATTCACAGTTAATACCACATTGGATAATTAATGTTTACTTGTTTAAATGTAAGCCTTTAATATTCTTCGGTGAAAAAATCACAAGTAACATCGATATGAAGGGTGAACCGGCGCAAATTTTAAGTTCAATTTACATACTAACTCCTAACATAGATCGTCGCACAGGGGGCCGTAGCAAGTATCCAAGCCCTCACTTGTTTGACCGGTAGCTCTAAAAGCGAGACCGCACTAAGCGACATTTCGCTGCAGCGGAGCGACTTCACGTTCCATAGCACTGACGTTTCGTGTCGCGTGGCTCCGCTGCCGCTTAATAGGCATGACGAAATTTTTTTTTCTTGTTGGTAAGTGAAGGACCATTCAAAAATAGAAATATCAGTGAAAAAATGACTCTGATAGCATAAAAACTCTCCAAGATATCACAATTCAAAACTCACATAAAATAGACCTTCCCAAAACGCTCCATACAAAATGTCAGCTAACTGTGACGTCACGCCTAGTTAGTTTGTTCGATAGCTATGTGAAATATTGAGTTTATGTAAGTGGTTTCGTAAGAAAAAATGTTAAAAATTGCATAACTTATCGAATGGTACACAAAAATTAAGGAATTTTATAAAAAAATATTCAACTTGACTTAACTTGACGAAAAAACTTTGAAGGCTCAAAACAAAAAAAAAATAATAAGTTATGAAGCTGAAATTTTGGGAATACCTATTTTTCATCGCTGTCTTTATTTTATTTAAAAAATCAGCTAATCTTTAACCTTGTCGTCATCCCTATTCTTACGATTTTACAAAGTTTATGTTTTTTATCGTGCCGTGTCGCCTAATGCAGTCTCATCTAATAACTGACATGCATCCAAAATGTTTCAGGCCAACACCACAACAGGTCGGCGAGCGCTCGCTGCGTGTGGGTCGCGCGCTGTGCGGCGCCGCGTGCCCCGAGGCGCCGCAGTTCGTGGCGGTGGGCGGCGACAACAAGCAGCACTATATCGAGGTAGTCGACCTCTCCGCCAGCGACGAAGGTAATACTTTTTAACCGAATATGGCGAAAAAGGGGTTTGGGATTTTGGCACCATTATGTATGTGCCATAGTGGCTAAAGTACAGCGGGGCTAAAATGGTCACATTTAGCAATTCCTCTCAATCAATTCACAAAATGAATTGTCAAAACTGACAAACTCACGAATGTCAAATTAGTACGAAATTAGCAAGAATTTAGACATCTGAATTGCCAACACAGTGTCAATTTATGATCATATTATGATTCATAATGTGATTCTCCAAAGCGACCATTTTAGCCCCGCTGATCCGATCTCAAATGATTTAACGATGCGGCTGGTAACAAAGGGTGTAATTTTACTTTAATTTCGTATTTTTTAAGTAATCGGTTTTTCAAACTTATCAATTGGTTCAAATTACTTGTCGTACAGGAAGCAATTTTAAACAAGTCGTTTTTTTAGCCTAATCGTGTATTATAGTCTGAACACCAAGAACTTGTTTTACTGCATCTTGTTTACTGTTTTCATAGTATAGAAAAACAGCTACAAAGTGAGCTGTAAAGTTGATTGCAGTACTGCATTTGACAGTTTTTACTATATTTATTTTTAGTTCTTATGAAAGACATAATATTTATCATTTGGCAAAAATGTATTTTTATTTTCAGTGAACAACCGCTTTGGATCGTATTTAACGAGTGAACCAACAAATGAAGCTATGGAGTCTTAAGAGTTTTACATTGCTAAAACGTATGTAACATAATATTATTATTATCTATACTTATTAAACTGTTGACTGAAAATATTGTTTTAAAAAAATCCTTTTGAATATTATTTAACATTATTGCAATTACGGCAAAGGGCTTGAAAAGACGATAGGCTTTTGTAACATAAATAGATTCCTTTATTCAATTTTTTATAAGACGCCATAACTATTTTATATCACGAGTCTTAAATTGTTTATAATGTCTTCAATTCTGGTCTTTACAGTCTGGCGCGCGGGTCACTGAAAACCAAGTTGTTTATGTTAGTTCATATAATTATTCAGCTTGGTAGTGTATTTGATGGATGTATCCCTCCACCGAAAGACCACCAACTTTCCGATTTATTTACAATGTAAATCTTATAAATGAGTAAGTAGATATGTCTTTCTTTTTCCTGTTCACGCATAACCGATATAGCTGATGTTCGGTTTGTAGGTACAAAGTCCCAAGGAAAGGACATATTAATATGATTTATTTGCGCGGAAAAATGTACGGATCCTCTGTGATAAATCATTTCGGTGCAGCTAAGTTGCTGACATCATAAATAATGTCAGGCAAAGGATTTTAATTAAAAAAACATTATTCTATACACGAAATTTATTTGCAACAGTATTCAATATAATATTAAAAACATTCAAAATAAATACAAACTATAAAGGCAATAAATCTATAATTGCAATCCTAAGCTCTTAATACTGGTTTACAATTATGTAAAAGCCGTTCAAAATTTCATAAATTGATCACAAAATGTGAACACTCAGAAGGCAGTATTAGAATCTACAAAAATTGTTTCAAGGACCCTATACAATACACTATATAATTTTATTTTACAAAATATATTTTATAATCTCTCTAGTAACAAGTGTACCTCCCGTTTTCTAAGGTTTTTTGACAAGAGTTTATTTATTCATTAGTTCTTTTGATTGGCTAGTGTCAAAACGTAAACCAATTAAAAACTTTGTTGGTTAGATAAACTCCACTCAAAAAACTTTGGAAAACAAGCTAAATGAGTTATGTAATTGCGCCTCTACACGATGGCCCATCGTAGTGGCCCATCACGATGGCCCAGCGTGTGGACTGTGGAGGACGTAGTGGTGTAGGATGGCTGATGGCGTCAGCGATGGTCGTGGGATGGCGGCGGTGTCGGTTTTTCGGCCGTACATCAAAGGGAATGGCCCAGCGATGGCGGTACGCATCTACACGATGGCCGATACAACAGTCTATGCCGGACCACGTAGGAGATAGTTTTTATGGATGTTTGTTACTCTTTTACTCAAAAACTACTGAACGGATTTTAACGAAACTTTATAATAATATAGCTTATACATCATAATAACACATAGGTTACAATTTTACCCGAGTCTCAAAATGAAGGAGGTGTTATGTTCGTTTTTTTTTGTGTTTAACGATTACTCCGCCGTTTGTGAACCGATTTTCAAAATTTTTCTTTTGGTGTATAGGGTACCATCCTAATTTGGTACTATGTTCACAAAAGTGGTGACTTGATGAAGAAATACATAATTAATCGAGGGAACTCCTCAAAATTTATTTGGAAACATGTGGTGACGTCGATTTCATTTGAAGTATTCTAAGCATATGCTAATAACAAGTAAGATTTTGCACCGAGGTGTACCTGGTATACCATGGTTCGTAAGATGCTAAGAGAACTCCTGACTCTTTAAATATACAAGTTTGGGAGTTTCGGCGTTGTTTTAAGATCGGAAAGCATATTATGCTATTATTACATTCATCATTATCATCATCATTACTACCATAAACCATTATTTTAATTTTAGTCTCGAAATAATTATTCGTAGTTTGTCCTGGAAAGGTTCATATTAGGAGGGAAGTGATACGAAGTTCAACGGATCATCTGGTGAAGTTATAAATTATTGAAAAATGTACGTTTTGCATTGCCGCAATGGCTAATGCTTACACGTCCATCTTGAAAGACATTTAGATCACAACTGAACGCGGCCATCATGTAGAGGCGTTGCAAACATTGTATAGCCATCGCATGCGCCATTTGATAGGCCAGCGCTGGGCCATTGTGTAGAGACGCAATTAATCAATTGTGACATCGAGGAAAGTGTAGTAAGTCATGTTTTAGTGTGTTTAGCTGCCTCAGAGTAAATGCGTAGACAGCCACAAAATGACAACATTGAATACACAAGAGAAATTTAATTTCTTTGTCAATATAAAATTTTCCCTGAATATGGAAAATTATTTATATAGCTAACAGCTAACTAATTTGTAATATTTACTAAAACGAGAATAATTGGCTTTTTTTATATTTACTCCCTTGCTAGTAAAAATATTTCCACAGAGTATAAATATTCAAGCTCTACCTGTCTCGCTCCGGCATATTGGAAAAGTCATATTATAAACAAAGACAGCGCACTTTTAATAGTTATTCATTGTATAGATATTTTGCAATAGTAAGGGGGTAAAAAAAATCTAGTATAAAATACATCCGTATACTCTCTAAACAGCTATAGTAATATTGATTAAAAAATATATGAGGTATTGCTATTTTATTGCAAATGTGCTATACTTGCCGATAGCGACTTTGTAATTTGAGTTTTGAGACTATTGGTTACAGAAAATTGGTGAAAATATTACCAGCCACCAGTGAAATATATGCCACCATATGGCTACATGAAAGTTAGACAATAATAATAATCTCAACTATGTATCATAGCTATAATAAGCTGTAAGGCTTCAGTCTCGAAATCAGCGGGCAACAGGGTGGGAGCGACCGCTGGTTTTGAGACTGAAGCGTTATAAGACTATATATTTTAATAAAATAAAATAATAAATAAATAAAAAATATTATCATATATTCTTTGTTCAAAACATTTTTTCTAAGTTTCATGTAGCCAGTAGCGCTCGTAAAGGCAAGACCGCACTAAGCGCTACTACGCTGCAACACGACGCGACACTTCACGTTTCATAGAATTGACGTTTTGAGTCGCGTAGCGATTTCATACGAAGAATATTTGGCCTTGACATGTCTCGTTGCTTCACTGCAGCATAGTGTCGCTAAATGCGGTCTCACCTTAAATGTAATCGTATGAAGTAAGCCGCACTAAGCGGCAGCGACACTACGCGTCACAACTTCATCACTATGGAGCGTAAAGTGTAGCGTCGCTCCGCTGCAGCATATAGATACCGTCCCGATCTTTGCCACTTTATGACATAGGCTTTTATTTTTTCCAGGTTTGATTTTTGTCCGCGACCGACAAAAAGCCGCGTCAAAGATCGGATGGTCACTTTATTGTCGCTTAGTGCGGTCTCACCTTATGGTGGCACTTCACATGGCTATTTGTATTTGCATATTTGATGTAATCGGCAAACAATCACCACGTGTCGACGGAATGTTTGACAGAGTATTGGCCTTGTTTGCCTATTTGACAAATATGACCAATACCAAATACACGTATCCGTATCGTAGTCGGTTCTTCGACGCACATCAAAAGAGTCAAATAGGCAAGTACACAAAAGTAAGTGAAAGTTTGGTATTTGATGTCCATGTGTGGAAGACCGTATTTGCCTTTATTTGCTTGTTTTTGTATACGTCAATAATGTTGCCAAATGCAACAAATAGCCAATAGCACCAATAGCCATGTGTAGTGCCACTATTACATATACAAGATAATATTTACTGTATCTTAGTGACAGCGTCGTGTATGGCTGCGGCGACGTATTTGACGTTGTCGCGGTTGAGCCCGCAGATGTTGATGCGGCCGGACTTCAGGAGGTATATGTGGTAGTTGGACACCAGGTACTCCGACTGCTGCTGCGTCAGACCCGTGTAGGAGAACAGACCGATCTGTTTGACGATGTGGTCCCAGTTGCCGGGGGTGCCCAGGCTGGAATAGAGTGGATGTATTAGATATATTGCTGGCTGCTCTGTATTGATTTTCAAGTAAAATGGCTCTGGACGATCTTAGTATCAACAAACATCAGTCCAATAACAGCAAACATTTTTAATTTATCAATACATTTAAATGCTGTTATGATACGATCTTTTGGAGTTGCGTTTCGCGAGAGTGATTTCATTTGTTGCTCATGTGTCATGCCACACATGACAACGACCGACAAGATTGCTATTGGTTGCTAAAGTTTAGCGACGCTCGATTGTAAAAGGTCGCATTCTAGTAGCATTTGAAGCTGATGACGTACCCCATATTATTTATCTCACATTCGAATTTATTTTACGAAAGCTGTATTTTATAAACTACTCACTTGATCAGCTCCTGTCTCAGCGCCTGTCTCATTTCAATGACTCTGGATGACATCATCTTGATGTGGTCTCTCCTGTTACAAAAAGTTATTTTATGAGATTATATAAAAATAGTATGGAATTAGAAGCATGGAACGATGTATGTTTGTTAAATCAAAGTAAGTTAAAGATATATCAGAGTGTATCAAAAATAAAATATACTACAATTAGGATAATTGTTTATTTTTTTTTTTATTGTTAAGGAAGACTTACAGTTCATTAATGTTAAAATAATAGTAAGATAAGTTTACAATTTAGAACCAATTACAAGTCTTCACAAATGAATTACAATTTTGAGAAGGAAATATGACACTTAAGACTACTTATTAATCTAAAAATTATGCGAACAAGAATATATAAATTGACAACGGTTGTACTAAGGTGACATTAATTCGGGAAGGATTTGAAGGAAATATTCGCTAGATGTTGTCTAATATTTTACTCCGGATCTGTCTTTGACGTATACTAAATTCCTACGTATACATCCCTTTTGGAAAGAACATTTTTTAACCAACGCAGTTTGTCCATCCATGCTAATATTATAAATGCGAAAATGTATCCGTCAATCTGTTACCTCTTCACGCCCAAACCGCTAAACCGATTTTGCGGGCTATGGAGATACTTTGAGTGCCGGGAAAGGAAATAGGATAGTTATAGAATAAAATTCCGGTAAAATGTACCAACGGTTCCCACGACAAACGAATTTTGACGCAAAGGAGTTGCGGGCGTCATCTTGTTGTTTATAATGTATAAAGTCTATGTTTTAAGAAATAGGCTACTAAATTGTATACAAACCACTCATCAAACAGCTTGTCATCGCTCAACACAGTGGCAACGACTCTCGCGCCGTGCGCCGGCGGGTTGGAGTACATCCCGCGGACTATCCACGTCAGCTGAGACTTCAGCGGCGCGACCCGGGCGGCGCTGTTCACCACGATGGATAAGTTGCCCACACGCTCGTCTGCGGAGATGATTTAATAGAGTATTTGTAAGGAGTAATGAATGAAGAATAAGGAGTAATAAATAACTTTGAACTTGGCTTTGGCTTTGGCTACCACGTCAAGAAAATTTTCGTTCAAGAAAAAGTTACGTCATTTATGTAAATTGTTATGATTTTTTTTTAATTGCCTTCTGACATAACATGCTTTTGACAATGCAAAAAGGGTGTCATGCACTGACCTCCATTATACAAGTACGCTGGACTTATGATACCCTTTGAAATGACAGCTGTTTATTGTGCCTATTTGAAGCGGAATCAGCGCCCCCAATGCGGGGGAAGAGAACTAAATCTGACGTAAATTGCAAATGGCCGCTTACTCGTTATTGGTTATCATCACTAGTATTAGGTCCAAGTACTCTCACTACTGCTATCAGCGCCAATATGGCGACTTTCAAACGTCTTGGTTACGTCAGATTTAATTCTCTTCCAGCGCATTGGGGGCGCTGATTCCGCTCCAAATAGGCACAATAAACAGCTGGGTATCATAAGTCCAGCGTACTTGTATAATGGAGGTCAGTGGTGTCATGGCATTAGACTCGACAGATTTAACTTTCCTGCAACAGACAGTTAATGCATGTCGTGTTGATCATTGTTCGATAGCTGAGCGTTTAGTTTTCAATCTGACTCGAACCTGAATTAATAGCCCTACTGAATATTATAGAATTTGAAGCTACTGGACCGATTTTGATGAAATTTCCTTTTCGTCGTGAGAAAACAAATGGTTTCTGAGTTGCATCAACATCTCATATGATACTAACTGTACAATCCAAAGTTCTTGGCGTAGGACTGCGCGCAGACGAGCTCGAACCCGCGCTGCACGAAGTAGCGCACCGCCCACGCGTCGTTGTCCAGATCTCCTGACGCGAACCCCTGGTATGCGCTGTCGAAGAACGGGAACAGCTTGCGTTGCTGTTGACATAACGTACAATGTTAGAGAAATAGGCATGATGACAATTTTTTTTTCTTCTTGGTAATTAAAGGACCATTCAAAAGTAGAAACATCGGTGAAAGAATTACTCTGTTAGCTTAAAAACTTTCCAAGATATCACAATTCATAAATCTAATAAAATATACCTTCCCGAAATGCTCCATACAAATTGCTACGAAATTATGACGTCACCGTTTTGTAGTTTTGTAGAGGGAGAACTTCGTTCGATAGGTATATTAAATATTGCATTTATGAAAGGTTTCATAACAAAAGTTGCTTTTTATTGCATAAGTTATCGAATGGTAAATAAATATTTAGTTAATTTTTATAAAAAAATCGACTTATCTATCTAACTTTGAAGGCTCATAACAAAAAAAAAAGTTATCAAGGTGAAATTTTGGAAATACTAACTATAATTTTTGCCGTTATATCTTAATTTTATTTAAAAAATCTGCTAATCTTTGACCTTGTCATCATCCCAATTGAGTGATAGGCAGATGGTGGACCTATGATTAAGCGATGCAACACCGCTTCAGGGTATTGTGATGGATTGAGTTTTTGGAACGAAGTAACGCATTGTATGCCATACAGCCAGCCCTGGCCCTGGCCGCAACCCAGGGGCGGCAGCGTCCCTGAAGGGCGGCATCGTCCTAGGAGGGCAGCATATTTCGTACACCGTCTATGGGCGACAATATGCTTACTATCCATCACATCATCCAAGTAATGGGACGTTTACATTCAGCGACTGCCGCTGCTCCTCGCGCTGCCGGCACCATTGCCCTGAATACTGCGGCAGTAACGACGCGAGTGAGCGTTTACACTCAGCCCTATACATGCCGCGTCGGGCAGCTGCATGACGAGTGGCAGCGCGAGTAACTATTTGACATTCTCACGCTGCCCGTTTTTCTGCCCGATAGGGCTGAATCTAAGTGGCTCTCTAACGCTAAAACTCGCGCAGGCGCACGCTCGCGTGTGTATAAATGAAAAATAGTATGGGCAGCGCAGGCGCGTGCGACGGAGCGCGGACGCGGGCGACGACGCTGCCCATACTATTTATTTATTTATACACACGCGAGCGTGCGCCCGCGCGAGTTTTAGCGTTGGCCCTAAACGGTCCTAAATTCTGCAGGCCTTTCCCATCCTCATATGGTATGAGGATATAGGAAGGAAATACGTACCTCCATAACATCAGCGATCTTCATCCACTGTTCCCTCGTAGGATCAATGCCTGTAGGATTATGCGCACAAGCATGCAAGATGATCACGGCATTCTCTGGCGCGTTGCTCAAATCCTCGATCATGCCGTCGAAGTCGATAGCTCGCGTGTTGGGGTCCCAGTAACGGTACACCTTGGGTGTCGTGAAGCCGGAGTTCATGAACACCAAATGGTGGTTCTCTGTGACAAAATGGCGGATTGTCAGATTTTTTTGTGTTTCATTGAAGGCAAAAGTTATTTTAGGTAATTTTGTGAAAATATTGTAAAGAAACCAGTAACCACTAAATTAACTAATTAGAGACTGAAGAGGATCAGAAGCAAAATCCTTTAAAACTTTGAATGATTCAATAAATCATCCAAAATATTTAATTAGTCTGGTGACTTATTGTAGATCGGAAAACAAGGATAAAAAAAAATTGAGAGGTGTCAAGAGACACCCGGATGGCGTTCCATCCGGGTGTCTCTTGAAACCTCTCAATTTTTTTTGTTATTTCTTATGTAAGTACAAAAAACCTGTATACACTCAAAAAAAAATCGTCGCTACACCACACTGTTCAATGCGAAATAGAAAGACGAAACGTAAATAACTTGCTTTCTATGAGAGAGAGAGAGACAGAGAGAGAAACACGCGCTACCGCACGGCTTACAACGTCACAAAAAGTGTCGTTACAACTTTTCGTCTTAATTTTTTCTGTCTAGCCCCCTTTCGCAACGCGCGATAAGGAACTTCGTTCCAAAAGATAATTTTGTCAAATTAGGAATATCTCATACTAGTTTTCAAAAGACCGATAATCCAATAAGTTAATAATAATTAAGATAAGAATATCATGTCGAAAACTGGTTGGTGTGCAAAAATACGAAGTCTTCATTTGATAACAAAAAAACACAATACAAAATATGCACCTTTACATGCAAATTTTTCGGGGAAAAATATTTGACATAATGCCAACAAAATTTTATACTTAAAAACATTCCGTAATTTTTCTAGTCTATTTTTGAGATCGAAAATTTTGTTATCATCTATTTATATGTTTTGACGTCTGCAAAATGTTTACGACACGTAAAACGAAGTTTATCAATTGCCTTGAACTTGCTCTTCGCACGTTATTGATAATAATGATTATTGACGCTAGTGACTTCATAATAACACCATGCTATCATGGAAATAGCGTGATGGAATTCATACTGCATTCTTTTTAACCCATCAACTCCCATGCGGCACCCGGGTGCCGCATAACAATTGAAAATCTATTGTGTCTGCGATTCCCTGTATATGAATGATAAAAACAAGTTAGAATGTCTTTAGGAAGTTTAATTTTCCTATAATACTGATTACTGGGAAATCAAAAAGATAGTAATAAATTATTAACTGTCTTACTCAAAGATTTAATGACTACTAAACTTCAATTTAATTAAGGTTATCATAGAAAATGGATAGAGTTTATTTCAGAATGTTCATAAAAAATAAATAATCATTAAATTCGAAGTGCGGCCGTTACTGTTACTCTTACAAGAACTACCAAAAATATCTACATTAAAGTACCATTCATTTCAAGTTATGATAATTAGAAAATTTTAGCTAATGTCAGTGCCACGGTCGTTCATTACTCTGCAGAACAAAATATAGATTACGCAATCATCATTGTAAGATAATAATGTCGTCATAATTGAAGACGTGAGTGGAAGAAACGATAGTTAACAGTAAAACCGGCCAAGTGCGTGTCGGGCCACGCGCAATATACGGTTCCGTAGTACCGCTAGTTTTTGATAATTTTTGTATGGTCATTGGTCAATGAATGTACATTTATAACGTGTTTACACTACTAATAACATCATCTCAGTTACGTTCAAAGGAATTTGAATGAAAAGTTCCTTTATACTTCGCCGAATACATTTTTTTAGTTGATCGATCGATCGATTTAAAAACTTATGAAGTCTTCTTAGCCGTAATAGTTTTCCTTTAAAATTCAGCATATTTCCTACTCCCGTGAATTTTTTCACATTTCCAGAAGCAACCGTTTAGCTGGTAGAAGGGGGGGGGGGGGGGGCCACTGGACTCTAGCGATTTTTCCACTTTAAAACTTTATATTTTACAAATGGATCCCTAAATCGGAAAATGATCTATGAAAACTCGTAATAATTTAAAAAAAAACCTATCCAACGACACCCCACACGGTCGGGTGGATGCGAAAAAAAAATATCATCCCCGCTTGATGTGTAGGGGAGGTACCATAAAAAATATATATTTTTAAGAATTTATATACCATTTTGTCGGCATCATTAATATCTGCATTCATGCCGAATTACAGCTTTGTAGGTCCTATAGTCTCTGAGCAAAACCGCAGACAGACGGACAGATGGACCGAAACTATAAGGGTTCCTTGTTGACTACGGAACCCTAAAAAAATGCCGTTTTTTGCATAAATTTAGGCCTTTGTGCCGGAAAAATGTTTGAAAAAAAAACTGCAATTTATGTGTAGCCAGGTGATGAAGTAGATAAGTGACAAGGTTTGTTCAAATTATAAGGGAAAAAATGAGTATATGTCCGTATGTTACAAAATGTTAGTTATCGTGTTCTTCAACTCACGTCTACAATTACTAAAATCAAATCGCTGTATTCAGATTTCAAACCGTAGCGGTCATTAGTTTTCTATACAAACCGTGATTGACAATAAAGTGACAAATATTTCTAGTCTAAGGGTGATATCGTATTTTGCATACTCGATGTGAACTCATTATGAATTATATCACTTTAAACTCACAAATAGTTGCAGTATAATCATACTAAGAGTTAGGTACCAAGAGCCAGATGTTTTCTGATGAATATTTAATAGTATATGTCTTTATAAGAGTTCAATTTTTTTTCTTATGGTAATAGTTTTTGTGAGCGAGCATTTTCTCACAGCTCCTAGACTAGAAAGGTCAATGACCGCTGGTGCCACCTTAAAATGTTTTGACCATAATAGACCTTACCCCTCCGTCAGCTATCATATTATCTTTAAAAATCAATTACGCAACAAAATAATATTATATTGATCACATAATATATCTAAAATTATCGATGGAATGATATGCGAAACAATATTATCATTAGCATGACTTGAGAAATATTTTGCTAAAAATTATCTAATGCTTAGATAAATTCGAATGTGCCTATTCAAGCTAACGGGTTTGTTTAACGCTTATTATAGTCCACCTATTTACGATCACTAACACTTTAGTCATACATCACAATGATAAGCAAACGACCCCTGTGGCTCAGTAGTTGAGCGCGTGGTGTTTGGGGGTTGCGGGTTCGAATGCCGCCGACAAAAAAAAGTTTTTTAATGTACTTAGGTCATGGTCCATGGATATGTATTAAATCCTACTAATATTAATATTATAAAGGCGAAAGTTTGGATGTATGTATGTATGGATTATGGATGTATGGATGTTTGTTACCCTTTCTCGCAAAAACTACGGAACGGATTTTAATGAAACCTTACAATATAGCTTACATCAGAATAACACATAGGCTACAATTTTAACCGACTTCCAAAAGAGAGGAGGAGTTATGTTCGTTTTTTTATGTTCAACGATTACTCCGCCGTTTGTGAACCGATTTTCAAAATTTTTCTTTTGGTGTATAGGTTACCATCCCAATTACATTCATCATCATCAATCATCACTACCATAAACCATTATAGAACCATTTATCGTCCCGTTTTGACCCTATTATTGGTACTTTTCATAGTCTTTTAAATCACTTAATACGCGGGTAACACCGCGGGGCACAGCTAGTTAAATATATTTTCGCTATCTGGTACCCGTAACACAAGTTCTACTTGTGGCCAGGGTGACGTGATGTAAAGCGTCCAAAGATATACATATATATACCTTCTTTGTATGCAAACATTCGTATTTTAAATGTTAGCATACAAAGTCTCATATTCGTTTTAAAACTAAAACCATGCTGCAGCCTCATAAAGCTAAATAGCCAGCACAAACAAACACTACGGTCGTATAGAAAACCAACTTCTTACTCACCCCATGTCGGGCTAGAATAGTAGAAGGTGGTGTATTTGAGGTGTTTGTTGAGGAGCTCCGCACCGACGCGTAGACCGCCAGTACCCGAGAGAGTTTGTACACCGAAAGCCTGTAAACATAATATCAAATATCAATAAGATTTTTTTAAGTAAAATTGAAAAAAAAAAACGTAATTGATTCGGTCGCCGCACACATACCTCGCGATAAAAGCTATGCTTAATAAGATTTTTTTTAAGTAAAAAGTTAAGTTGTGCGCTTTTTGTAACGAGTACATGATGTTAAAGTCGAGACAGAACACAAGACCTTTTTGGAAATTCGTAAGACGGAGGAAGAGTTACGCTAGCGCGGCGTAAAAGAGGCAGTAATATTCTTTTATAGCGCCTCGAAAATGTTTGCCTGCCCTGCTGAAACCCTTTCGATACTGAGCAAGCTTTTTTTATAAAATAAGGGGGCAAACGAGCAAACGGGTCACCTGATAGAAAGCAACTATCGTCGCCCATGGACTCTGTCGCCCGTATAACTCTGGAATGAACTGTCACCAGTAGTATTTCCGGATCAATACGACCTGCAAACCTTCAAGAGAGCGTATTCCCTCTTAAAAGGCCGGCATCGCACCTGCAGCTCTTCTAATGTTGCGAGTGTCCATGGGCGACGGTAGTTGCTTTCCATCAGGTGACCCGTTTGCCCCCTTATTTTATAAAAAAAAAAACACTCGCAACTTTAGAAGAGCTGCAGGTGCGTTGCCGGCCTTTACTGCTTGATTTAAAACAGTAAATATTTTGCATCATTTAAATTTTAAATCATAGCACACGTAGCATAACCCGTTTAAAGGCATAGTTCGAAAAACAATGATTACATAATATTATGGTACAATGCTCATGTTAATTATAAGTATTATATTCTACTGTAAATTGACGAAACTGCAGACAACTAGCATTAAATGTGACAGTATAAATACAACATAAATATAAATACAATAAAACTGTACTTCTATTGCTTCAATTGAGGTTATTACGTATAGCGAACGGCGAATCGCCACCTAGTGCTTTAATAATATAATATTTAATAATATCTATGGACGCTTCACACCACGTCAGTCTGGACTCTGGCCCCATGCTAAGTACCTGAAGGACTTGTGTTACGGGTACCAGACAATGGAAATATATTTAATACTTTTATACTATACATATATTTAAGATTTTTATTTTATGATACACATTTAATACACATCCATGACCCAGGAACTTTGAAAACTTTTTGTTCCGTCCGTCGAACCCGCAACCCCCGGCTGAGCTTGAGCTACCAACGCGCTCATCCACTGAGACACAGAGGTCGTCAATTATAAAGTCAGTCGGCTTTAGTTACTAATTACTATAGTAGGTAAAAAAACGTTTACATACAATAGCTTACATAATGCTTTTTGTTTTTTTAGCATTAAGGTTATTTTATTTGTTAAATAGATGAACTTTGTGCTAAAATTTTAATATTGAGCCCATATATTTTGCATGATGAAAACTGTCCCGAATTATTTCTTATAGCTTTAATTATCATTATACAAAATGTCGCCTAAACCGGTTGAGGGTTTCAGCATCAAAAGGGAGAAAGATACACACACTTTAAACTGACTAAATTAGTTTTGTACACTTACACGGCCTTGAGCGATAACTGGGTTGTCTTGACCAAGTAACATGGAAACTGAAGCATTGCTGAACTGCTCCAAGCCTGGGAAAAAAATAGGTACTTTCAGCATAAATAAATAAGGCTATGATAAAAAAGTTTTGGACAATATTGGAACATGCAGCATTTTTATTATTTCAATATGAAAATAAATATAAGATAAACTGCAATAAAGTAAGCTTTTAATTGTGCCTAGCAATTTAATTTGTCAGATAGAATTCCCTTATGACATGAGTATAATATTTAAATCAGATATTTACATCATAACAGCATTAGTAACTTGGTTTATTAATGTTATTGTGTTTTTTACGGCCAGACTGATAAGTAGACTTATGTAATACAAACTACCAATGTGCTAATCTGTTGTAGATTACTTCAACAATTAGATATTACATAGTAAACAAGCTTATACATATTTTTCCCTTGACAACTATGTATATTTTTTAAAAACTTAACATAGCTAATAGTTACCTTTTTGCGAATTCTAAAAGCTCTATTTTTTTTAAATAAATAAAAAAATAGGTTAACAACATTTTCTTTATTCAGAGACAAAAAAAAGATACCTATAATAATAGACTAACAAATATCGCGGGCTTCAAGCCAGAAGGGCGCATAAAAAAAATAGTTTTTTTTAACAAGAAAATAGATGTAAGTGCAATATTGGGAGTTTTGGAATAGTTAAAATACAAAAGATCATTTCACTAATTTGTGTTCCCTGCCTTTATATTGTTTTTGTTATTTTATATTGTTAATTTTTTAAGCAAATAAAGAATTTATAAATAAATAAATAATTTGGGAGGTACTTTCATAGACACCTGCAAATTTTCAGTTCTCTTTATTTCTATTCTTAAATCTCCGATATGTAATAAATTTATAATTAAAAAAATAAATAAACAATGAATGACACAACCAACAGTATACTCTAATTAACATTATTCTTTTTATTTCACATTTTGAATTAAATATTCTAGTGGAACTAAAGGCTAAAATAAAATCGTTAAAAATTTACATGAACTTACCTAATACTGGTAGGTACTCATGTAATAGAGTTTCATCTTCAGCCATTTTCTTTTCTACTTTTCGGACCACGGGCAGTACCCATGGTTTTCCCTTTTCATCCCTGTATGCTGAATAAATAAAAAAAAAACTTATGAATACCTGAGAAGACCCGCTGGCTTTTCTAAGACCTAATTAAATAGTTTCACTTGTTTAATTAGACTAATAGAATTAAATTATACATAAAATAATTGATATAGGAAAGCAAATAAATAAGGTGTAATAAGTCTATTTTGATGTAAGTTTCAAGTTATAAGGTTATCTTTCTGACTAACTGAGACTGATATTATAAATTAAATGTAATATTACGAACCTCCAACACTTAAATTAACTTTGTCTTTGAACGTGTCTTCTGCAAATAGTTTCATAAGTTGGAAAACCTCGATCGGCGGACCCTGCTCAACAACATCAAACCGACTCATTTTTTCTGCTTTAAATACACTTGCTACTGCAACAACTTATTTATGTGATGGCTAGGTTACGTTTGCCAAGTTAATAAGCCGTTCAACTTGGTTCAACTGATAAAAACTGTTAAATAATCCTATCAAGTTTTAAATCGGCAATTGACCTTTGGGGATTTGCAATGTCAATTATGTCAAAACAAGTTTTGACAATTCAATGACACTGACAGTATTTTTTTACTATTTTTTAATTTAGGTAGTTTAAATTTATTGACTAAAAGTTCGTTTTATTTTTTTTTAACAATAACTTGGTATATTATATTTAATGTAAATTTATATCAATGTATATTATGTAAAAGATAAATTTTGTGTCTATAAAGAATTTTTGGAAGGACCAAAAGGTTTCGAAAATTATATTTATATGGGATATACTAATTGTCGCAAAGTTTAATTTTAGTGATTAAAATTATATATTAATTAATACTTAATATTATTATACTTGTTATAATTAAACATGATTATATTACATAATTAATAATTATTAATTTATTGTAAGCCAGCACATTGATTTTGTGTGCAAGAAAGAACTGACATAGTAGAGGATGCATGGCACTGATGGCAGCTTATATGGGCATCATTCTGGCCATCTCAAAACCTATATAAATGTCGTCATCCCAATTCCCAACTCAAACCTCTTCTCCGAGCTAACATTAATTATTTTAAGGTACCTACTCGGTAGTCGGTAAACAAGGTTTAATTAATCAAAGTAACAATGTTCGTCAACAATACTTTATTTCTGTAACAGAAATTCTGTTTAATACTTAGTGCACACTGGATTTCGTACATGCGATGTTCTTGGATCGTCGGGTCGCATGATTATAAACACTTTTTTGAATTCTCGGTTATCTCCATCATTTTTTATATAATTTCTTACTCCTGCGATACCCAAGCCAATGCCTACTAAAGCGAGCATAGAAGAAGCCATTATTTCTGGAATGTGCCACCAAGCTTTCTTGAAAAGTCCAATAAACGACTTTTGGAAGCGCACTTGATGACCAATTTCACTCGGCATAGGCATTATTATAAGCGTTTTACGAAGTAGTGTAATTTGATTTTACTCTCGTTTGAAGTTTTACTGACAAATTAAAAATACCTTACCAATTTTTTAAATTTCCCTTCAAGGCTGGTCAATGTGAGGCGACATGGCAAGCCTACTGCGCCAGTGGCCAGCCCACCAGCTAGCTGCCGCCTGCCAGGCGCCAGCCCATATAGAAAAATATACATCGGCCGCTTGAGCTTCTGAATCCTGATTGATCCTGATGACCTGGAGTTGATATTGGTTCAGGCTGTCCAGGTACCGCATGCGGCAGACAATCTAGGAATTATGGATATATTTTTGTTTGCTAGTGACAAATGAAACATAAAAAAATAAAATGGCACATTGTATATGTCAAATGTCAATGTCAAAAAATCCTTAACCTGTCAAAATAATTTTGTACAATCGTAAAACAGGCTCGTTTCATGTAGTTATTTCTAAAATAGCTAATAAAAGCGGAAAGTAATAAAAATGTCTTCTTTCCCTGTAGTGAGACGTTCATTCAAACAATTGTTACAACAAGGTTGGAACGAGATTCCAGAAATCTTTGCCTCAACCGGGCTGGCTCTTGTTGGTATCGGATTAGGTGTTGCTGGATGTTATAACTATATCAAAAACGACGGAGACAACAGGAGGTACAAACAAGTTTTTACCATCATGAGGCCCGATGACCCTAGAGTAAAAAACATCCGCAAAGATTAGTTGAAATTAGTGTTTAAAACAGCATAGTTGTGGTTATGTAATAAAGGTTTATTATAGTCATGTGTTTGGTTTTTGTCTCCCTATATAAAGACAAACTTAACAAGATTATATGATATTCAAAAATAATAACATGCTTTGCTAATTTATTTCTAATATTAATAATTTAGAGAGAAAATAAGAATATTTTGTGTAAAAAGGTTTAATGGAATCACAACCAAATACTACATAATATTTTAGGAAACGGATTTGTACTGATTGTTACTAGCAGACTACATGATTTTGGGGTGCCTGAAAGTAAAAAAAAAATCCCTAGTATTCATTCTTCTTGGTTTGGTAAATGTGTATGTCCTTTTTTTAGTTAAAATAATTGCTTATTCATTTAGGCACATGACACAGATTATAAGGTAAGTATAAGTATTTTGAGTAAGTAAATTATATTTTAAATTAGCAGCTTTTTGATTTCGGTGGTGTTTTTCAAAAACATTTTCATTCAGAATGTTATGATAATGAAAGTCATTTAACTTAAAATGGAATTGTATCTTATAGTTCACAATTTACTGCATGATTATTTCTTCTTCTTTGACGTAGAAGCTTTAGCCTTGGCTTGCTTTTCTGTTTCCTTCTTTTTCTGAAAATAAAAAAATAATACAAAATTTATTATACTTTAAAAAACTTAGAAGGCAATTTTGCAAAACCTATGCCATTTTACATGGTCTAGTGTTAAATCTGTGCCAAATTCAATCAAAGAAATCATTAGTTTTAAAAGTATGAGTTTACTATAATAATATTATGCATATAATTAAATTAATGTATTTTTGCAGAAGGCAAATATTGAGGAAAAACACTATTGGTTTTATTTATAAAAACAATAGCGTTTATGTGATGACAATCTTTTTATCATCTGGTCTTTTTAAGTTTTCAGAGAAACAAAACATGGATTTTAGTCCTGTCTTGATCTACATTATTGATAAGGCAGTAAAAGTTTTATTAACCTTAATAAGAACATCTTTTTCTGGATCCATGTCATCATTGTCATCCTCTTCCTCCTCATATTCTTCTGTCCCCTCTTGGGACTCTTGGGTCCGGCCCTTTTTGACAGCCTGTGGCAGGTATGGAAGTGGAGCTGCTCTTTTATTGTATGTTCGGGTCATCGCTGCCTTAACCTTGAAATAAAAACATTCATTAAACTCATACAAATAGTGTAAAGCCTCCTAATATTGGTATCAATCCTATGCTAAGGATGCTGTTATAATATGCATAATGCCCGTTGCAGACGATGTGCAGTAGCTTGCGCAAGTACTAATACTAAGCATATATTTTCATTGTGTGAACGCATTTTGCTTAGTGAAAGCGAGTGCAAGTTGCTTAGTAGCACTCGCTTTGGTCCTCGCGCAAGTGCGACTCATTTGCCCCCGCTCCGTCTACTTCACCCCCGCGCTACTTGCACTGCTCATCGTTTGAACCAGTACTAGCGCCAGTACTGGCGCCAGTTCAGTCTGTTTGTTGTTTTTGTTGACACCGATTCTATTCAATAAAAAATTGAAATTTTCTATTGTCAAACGCATAACTTTCTGGTATTCTTTTGTATCCTCCAAAGCTAGTTCTCGCATTAATAAATTTGACCCCCCAAGTAATGTCCTTCTTGCAATCCATTTTCTCACCCACAATCGTTTTCCTTTTTCTAAATTCTGTATTTCCTGCATCAGTTCCTCTGCTATCACTCCATTTAGCTCTTGAATTAGGCACTTAAAAAGTTATTCAAACGCTTCTCCATGGTTGCCTACTATGCACTGGCACTATACAAAGCTACTTCGCGTCATCCTTTTACGTTTGAACGCTGGCGCAAGTACCTGCGCAAGTACTCGCGCAAGCTACTGCGCATCGTCTGCAACGGGCATAACACTCACTTTTGATTTCCCAGTGTGAGTGACTCTTTGAAATTAAATAGGTTCGTATAATACAGTTACATCAGTTGTCTTTTCTGATATGAGCACAGAGCAAAGATAACTGAATTTTCATCATGCAGACTATGTAATAGATTATGTCAACTTAATTTATTCCAATCCCTATAATAATAATAAAAAAAATATTTTTTAATACCTTAATACAGTTACATCAGTTGTCTTTTCTGATATGAGCACAGAGCAAAGATAACTGAATTTTCATCATGCAGACTATGTAATAGATTATGTCAACTTAATTTATTCCAATCCCTATAATAATAATAAAAAAAAAATTTTTTAATACCTTAGAATCTATTAGTAGCATCGGATTCCGTTGTCCAGGCCAAAGTGAGAGCTCAGTCAGCGAGTCTAAATCCTCTCGAACAAGGCGATACGACTCCAGCACATTCAGTGCCTGGTCAATGCCGTCATTCCGGTCTTTTATCAGGGGGTTGACCACTGCATCGCGAAGATGCGTCGAATAGTCCAAGTATATTGAAGATTTGGAGCCGGTAGTACTGTAATAAATGCAAGAATAAAATAAAGAAATCACATTTGGTCATAATTTATGTTTGTAGTGGTAAATTGGTTTTGAAATCAGGCAATATTGTGTTTATTACATCCATACCAATATTATAAAATGCGAAAGTGTGTCTGTCTAATTGTCTGTTACCTCTTCACGCCCAAACCGCTGAACTGATTTTGCTGAAATTTTGCATGGAGTGAGTCCCGAAAAAGGACATAGGATACTTTTTATCCCGAAAAAATGTACGGGTCCCGCGCGATAAACGAATTTTGGCAAACCGGAGTTGTGCGCGTCATCTAGTTACACTTTTTTTTTTCAATAAATTACGCAAGCACGCGTACAGAGTTACAAACACGTGAGTACGCTCGCACGCACGCACGCACGCACGCACGCACACACACACAAACACGTACACGTACCTGAGCCTAGTATGCGCGTGTATCTCCTGCGCGAGGCGTTTCAGCTTGTTAGCTCGAGAGTTGCGCCCCAGCCAGCCCGGGAACTGGATCTGGCCGCACACGCGCCCGCTGCAGTGATGACCAGGGATCACGGACGAGTACATGGCCTGTTTGTAAAAAAAATTGTGGGTTTTTTACTGGTGTAACTTGAAGTAGTAGCGGCGTTAGTTGTGTGGGGGGCGCGACGCTATGCGACCGCCCAGGGCGCCGGATAAAAAAGGGCGCCGATGAAGTCTCGACCAGGGCGCTGGTAGTGCTAAAACCGGTACTGCTTGTAAGTTTCTTTACCGACCTGACTTAGTGTAATGACTTCGTACCAACACTATAAATGTGAGATTGTGTGTCTGTCTGTTTCCTTTTTAGGACTTCGTTGTCTGTCCGTCTGTCTGTCTCCAGGCTGTATCTCAAGAACTGCTATAGCTAGACTTCTGAAATTTTCACAGATTGTGTATTTCTGTTGCCGATATAACAAAAAATACTAAAAACAAAATAAAATTAATATTTAAGGGGGGCTCCCATACAACAAACGTGATTTTTTTACCTTTTTTGCTCGTAATCAACTCACAAAATACTTAATTATTTATTTATTTTTTATTTATTTATTACACTTCTTGCACAATGTACCATCGAGGAAATTAATTCCTAGGCAGTTGACAGACCAACGTCATTTGGTGGGATCATGTCAATTCAATGTTATTTGTGATCTGTCGGCTGGGTTTGACGTAACGCGACCAAACTACGTAGGTCCACCATCTGCCTAGGAATCAACTTCTCTGATAGTACAATGGCGGACTTAAATGCCATATGGCATTTTCTACCAGTCAACCATTGGGTGGTAACAAAGACAAAACTAACATCACAGGTGCTTTCTGTGTAGAAAAAAATAATAAAAATTCACATTTAGATAAAACATAATAAAATATACATTATGATCTATACTATAATATTATATTAACGCGCTAATCTCAGGAACTACTGGTCCGATTTGAAAAATTGTTTCAGTGTTAGATAGCCCATTTATCGAGGAACGCTATAGGCTATATTTTATCACGATAAGACTAATAGGAGCGACGAAATAGGGGAAAATGTGGAAGAAACGGGGGAAATTATTTGAAATTGCTTATTATCTTAAGAACTACTGGAGCAATTTTTATGTTATTTGGCACACATGAAGAATAGACCATGTGAAGGGACATAGGCTATTTTTTGTGGAAAAATGTACGGTTTCCGTGAAATTCCTAAATTACGCGTGCGAAGCCGCGCGGAACATCTAGTACACTGATAAATATAATAATAAATACTAGACCTACTATATATCCAGTTACACATACGCTTACATACTAATACTACAATATATATTGTCATAATATAATATAACCTATACATATATACTTAAACATAAGTATATAATATTATTTATACAAACATATATAAAATACTGTAATAAAATACATAATATATTACTTAGATCTTATAAATATCTACAAAAAAGTCCGCGACACCCTATACTTATCTATGTCGAGTGAGGCACAACAACCATTTTTTTATTTAAAAGTCTTGATTTTTTTTGGACTTCATTTAAACGCGTTTATTTTACTCATGCTATTAATCCTTATCAAAATAAATTATTTCATCACTAAGCACAGTTTATGTAGATAATATTTGGTCTGTGAATGATTAAAATTGGACGTTTGATTTTGAAGTTATGGCGAAATTAAAATATTACGATTTCTGCTGCACGGGCCGTTGCGAAGTGGGCGTCACCAAGGCGGGGGTGCGCTTGCGGGAGGGAGTTTAGATCTATCAGTAAATGATGATATAAATAATACTTAATTATTCACTAAATCTAAATAATATATAAAACTCAAAGGTGACTGATTGACATAGTGATCTATGAACGCACAGCCCAAACCACTGGACGGATCGGGCTGAAATTTGGCATGCAGGTAGATGTTATGATGTAGGCATCCGCTAAGAAAGGATTTTGATCAATTCTACCCCCAAGGGATAAAATAGAGGATATACCGATCGGGCTGACTTTGATACCTAAATAATAATAATACTTCTTAACGCGAGCGAAGCCGCGGGCAAAAGCTAGTATTGTATAAAAAAAACATTTGTCTAGACGCATTGTCCAGGGATTAAATTGGGGAATACGTTAGTATGGAAAAACAGTGTTAGCGTTTCCTCTTAATCATTTCAGTTTGTGGGATATGCGTGGAGGCCACAAAGGAAGATCTTCCGAGCGAGGTGGTATGCTCGGTCAGGCCGGAGCCCAGTGATTGATTTCAGCTTTCGTATACAGGGTGTAACAAAAATAAGTGATAATACTTTAGGGTGTGTACGTGTTCCTTGTAGAGAGTTCACTGTGAAAGTAGCAGCGCTGAAAGACTTTTTTTTCACTTTTGTATGGGGAAACTCGTGACGCTCGGGCCCTTGCCCATTTTTGTTACACACTGTATATACCGACGCACTTAGAAAACTTCGATAGCGCGATGCAGGAATGTGGCGCTAATTGTGGGTACCGCCACACGTTGTATGATCCATTAATTATTTAATACCTGAACGGGCAGAAGGCTCCACACCTGGCCGCTTCGTATCCTGGCGTCGACGATGTCTCCCAGACTGATGCTGTCTGCCGCTCTACTGATACGATCCAGCACTTCATTCCTAGTATATATAGTTTGAGTTAAAATCCATACTAATATTATAAATGTGAAAGTGTGTCTGTCTGTCTGTTACCTCTTCACGCCCAAACCGCGGAAACAATTTTGTTGGATATGGAGGTAGTCTGTCAAGAAAGAGTAGACGCTGAAATAAATTTACCTAACATAATCACGATCAAATGGTAGTTTTTGCGCCTTGTATTTACACAGATAACGTTTGTATACTTTAAATATTAACGCTCTGATACATTTTTTATTTGCAATAATAAGGTTTTTGTATGTACTTTTTATGTGATTTAAAAATTATGTTCGGCGTCTACTCTTTTTTTGACAAGCTATCGTTCGAGTCCCGGGAAAGGACACAGGGTACTTTTTATCTGGGACAATGTACGGTTCTCGTGCGATAAACGAATTTTGGTGTCGCCTTAGTCTAAAGCATTAAATAATAATTACAGTAAAGCTAGAAAAAAATTATCGGACGCATCCGTAAGTCGCGGCTGATGGATGCGGCTTAACAATGTGCACGGTTCATCCGCGGACGTCAAAGACCTAACCTATATGTCAATGGCAGACGTCCGCGGATGAAAAAACATCCGGCCAGCCAGATTATGTTCGGACGTCCGAACTCCGAACGCTCAAGGTCGCGTCCGCGACTTATGTCAGACAATGTGCACAGTTTAGTGTATTTTGTATTGATCAGATAGAAACAAGCCGCATCCGATGAAAACGTCCGCGGACGTTCGTCCGATAATTTGTTCCCAGCTTAATGGTACAGAAAGTACTGTACCATTCACAGACATAGATCTAGATAGATACCGCATGTGTATGTACTTCGCGTGCCATATCGCGTTCCCAAACGACGAGCAATGCTCGTCTTTCGAAAGTCTTTTCTTTAGTCTGCTATCGGAATCGGACGTCAATCGGAATTTAAAAAATGCCTAAATGCCTAAAAGTGCCGTATTGAGCTGTAGAAATTCAAATGCATATAAACGTTGGCCTAGATAATTTACACGTTTCTTATCCTCGGTACGTCACAGTATGTAGGAAAAAAGTGGCACGCTCGTTTTCATACAAATGGAGCGACATGCGGTATCTATCTTGATCTATGTCTGTGGTACCATTACTGTTATTATTAGTAGTAAAGCAAAAATGCGTCACAGCTAAATATTATTTGCATGAAATTTTATTAGAATAGAATTCACTTTGTAGCAGCGAAACTCTGACGCGTCTGTATAAGTTGAGCACAACTTTAATATCGCTTTATTTATATAGTCTAGTAATATCGCTCGGCAAAATAGGATTTTAAGTGGTTGAGTAGTATATGTGTAACACACATACACTACTCAGTAACACGCAGTGTGTTACCTAAAAATACATAACAAAGTCATAATAAATTTCGCACTTTAGGAACGTTTAGGCTCTGGACTTTTTACTTTTAATTTAAAAAAAAAAACTTACTTTCGACAATCTGGTGCCGCGCTGAGGTAGTTCTCCTGCACGAACAGAGGCATGATGCTGTAGTCAGTGAAGAACAGGTCACTCTTGTCGTTGAGACTCATGGTCTTGTGTTCTTCAGCGGAGAAAACTTTGCGTATCGCCTCCCATGGACCCTGCACAGAATTAATTTATTATTTTATTTAAGTTAATGTAAAACAAATGTATTGCTATCGTGTTTCCGCTAGAACTTGATGACGCCCGCAACTCCGTTGCGCCAAAATTTGTATATCGCGCGGGAACCGTACATTTTTTCGAGATAAAAAATATCCTAAGTATAATATAATCTCCATACCAAAATTCAGCAAAACATTATTACTGTATGTATGCAACAAACCAGCTTTTTTCATTCATTCAATTATCCGAATGCCTTACGACACAAATTAGTCCTACTGTATAACATATTTTGTTAGCAACGCACCGCAGCTTGGCTTCACTCTACCATTCCAACATCCACCATCCTACCACGACCCAAGGGAGTCACCAGCTTATGACATAGGGCGACGCCGTTGCCACCACCAGCCCTGGATTTATGTATAAACAGTATAGGCCATGCGTCCTAAAACGGCGGCAGAGTTCGTACCACAGAAATAAATCAAGATAGAACGGTGACGCGCGTGCGTTGCTAAGGAATCGCTCGTGTCAATTTTTGCTTTGCTTTTAGTTAGAACAAATAACTTACCCGTGGAAAGAAATACCTCCTTTTGACCGATTCACTTTCGTACTTCTGTTTTTACAATTAGACACTGCACAATGAGGCATTTTTGCACAACCGCTCCGGTGTAATGAAGTCGAGACGTGTGCGCTGACTGAATGAACGTTCAACGAATCTTGCACACTTGTGCAAGATTGAAACACGCGTACTCCACCCGCTTAGCCGTTCTATCTTAATTTATTTCTGTGGTTCGTATGTACCATCGAGGAAATTGATTCCTAGGCAGTTGACGGACCTGCGTCATTTAGTCGGATCATGTCAATTCAATGTTAAATGTGATCTGTCGCCTGGGTTTGACGTAACGCGACCAAACTACGTTGGTCCCCCATCTGCCTAGGAATCAACTTCTCTGATAGTACATAGGAACGGCAAAATCAAAGTGGCCTATACTCATACAAAATATAAATCCGGCCCTGCAGGCTGCCACCATAACTCACCATCTTAACATCCTTAGTGGGTCTGCTCGAGTGTGTACCCTGCGCGTCGGCCGCCCACATGCTCAGTAGATGCAGCACCTGCCGCACGTCCTGGCCGGCCGCCGCTATGATCGAGCTCATCACGTCAGCCGGCACCTTCACACCCTCTTTGAAGCATATCGACATCATCGCCGCCTGGATGGAAACATTATTTAAATAACATTAACCCCCTAAACCTGTCGGCTGTCACTAATATAAATATTAACCATAAAGTTAATACTAGGTAAGTATATTAACCCTCCGTGGTCCAGTGGTCTAGAGCGTCGCTCTTGACTCGGAGGTCGTGGGTTCGATTCCCGCGTTGGAAACATGTTATTTCCAAGTTTGGTTAGGACAATGCAGGCTGATCACCTGATTGTCTGACAAGTAAGATGATCCATGCGTCGGATGGGCATGTAAAAAGTCGGTCTTGCGCCTGATCTCTCGCCAGTCGTGTCGGTCTTCCGTCCCACTGGGTTATGAG
Source organism: Cyaniris semiargus (assembly GCA_905187585.1). Taxonomy (NCBI): domain Eukaryota; kingdom Metazoa; phylum Arthropoda; class Insecta; order Lepidoptera; family Lycaenidae; genus Cyaniris; species Cyaniris semiargus. Next base: position 3,311,194 of record LR994554.1, on the reverse strand, counting down.
AGTAAAGGAATAGAGAGTGCTCTTGTGTACTGCGCACACACCTGGGCACTATAAAATTACTTCTGCGTACCTGGCCTGGTTTCAATGAAACCGGCCACCGTCACCGCAACCAGTGTGGGGAGTATTATTATTATTATTATATTAACTTTATGATATTAACAAAATGGATAGGCTATACAATGTACTGACCTTGATTTGATAGTTCGAAAAAAACTCTTGACTGTGTTAGTAAAAAGACGCAATGAACGTGCAAATGCCCCAAATTCACACTTAAGTCACTCATGAACTTGACAGAAATATTATGTTAAATATGATAAATTATGCATTACATTTCGATCTCAACATTAAGGGTTATAAGTTTTACAAGTTTACAACGGAGTCTGTTGCATCAATTAACTTTTTTAAAGGTGGTATTCCAATCCCCGTTGTACGCGACTGACAAAAATTCAAATATTAGTTCATGAGTACATTTTCTACCGACATTACTATAGCAACCTAGAGCAAAATCAAACCTATAAGTCAAAATGTGTTGTGTGTTGCGTGCCGCGTGGATCGGAAAGCCACCTTAAGTTTACATTAGGCTACACTACGCGATACAAAACGTCAGTATAGTAATGGAATGTAATTTAGTGCGGTCTCGTCTTAAAGCACACAAACAAACATACCTTTATCTGATCAGCCCTCGGTCTGCTGAATCTCAGGTCGTAGCAGTAGTTGACGAGTGTTCTCATCTTCTCGCTGTTCCTGTCGTTGCACATGCAGATTATCGGCACTGAGGAACTCTTGATTAGAGATATTAGTTCTTGAAGACCACCTGAGGAAATAAAGGTTAATGTTGTGAATGCATAAAATTATTATTATTATTTGTAAAATGTGTCTCACTGACTGAAAAAAATTTTTAGTCTAGAAATATTTTACCTCTGTCCTCATTGCCCGCCATACCGTCAACTTCGTCCATCACCAACACATGCTTTTTTGACACCGCTCCTTTGCCAGTTGCACCTGAAAAAAACCGAAACTATCTTAAGCGGCAGAGAAATGAGACACCTAATGGCTCGTATATATTTCTCTCGCTTCCACTTTAAATAGCCATATACGTGCGCGAGTGAAAGGAACGCATTTCTACGAACTATATACGAGAATATAATCATAATAAGACACTGACCTCCATTATACAAGTACGCTGGAACCCTTTGAATTGACAGCAGTTTTTGTGCCTATCTAAAGCGGAATCAGCGCCCCCAATGCGGTGGAAGAGAACTAAATCAGACGTAAATTGCAAATGGTCTCTTAATCGTTATTGGTTGTCATCACTAGTATTAGTTCCAAGTACTCTCACTACTGCTATCAGCGCCAATATGGCGACTTTCAAACGTCATATTTACGTCAGATTTAGTTCTCTTCCACCGCATTGCGGGCGCTGATTCCGCTTCAAATAGGCACAAAAAACAGGTGGGTATCATAAGTCCAGCGTACTTGTATAATGGAGGTCAGTGGTTATGGACAATAGCAATTACTTGTCATTAGGCGATCCAACATCTCATTTGCTCTCAAACTGTACCTTTAGCATATCCAGACAGAGAGGTAGTAGTAAGTAGCTGGCCAATTTGTTCCCTTATCAACGTCTTGCTTCTTGTGTCAGAGGCGTTGAACTCGACCGTGTCGAAACCCAACTCTTTGCACACTAGCGACACCGTTGTGGTTTTACCTGGAATACAGAACTCGTTTTATTGTTTTATCAAATGCGTGTTATTAATGTAATACACACGTGATAATAATGCCTTTGACCTCATTACGCATAAGATACTACAATAATTGAGCCTCGGAAAGCGCATAGGATAGTTTTTATTTGGAGAACAGCTAGTCAATATATGCACGTAAATTCGACTTTCTCACATAAGACGAAAACTTTTATTACCAAAGATTAGAAGTCAATAATATTACACTTTGCTGTCAAAAACATTCCAATTGCAAATTATTATTAGATTCAGATGTAAATTATCAAAATGCAAATCTTACTTCCAGCACTATTTTGCCATAATTAACTTCCTTTGCCTAAAATATCATACAATTTTTATAAAAAAATAATTAAACATATTTTTTTTACTTACCCACACCAGGTGGCCCAGATAACAGTGCCGCCTTATAATAACCACCATCGTCGTTCTTAGCCCAGGGACTGGGCTTAGGGAGTTTAGCCTCTCTGTTCGTGTACCACTTCGTCAACCAGTTACTTAGCCTAGAAATTACGATATATATACGGTTTCTTTTTTTTTTTTTTTTTTGTTGATAAGAGTTTATTGGTCGCCGGTGACCGCTTGGGACTTGAGGCATTAAAAAATAAACAGCGTTCTTAATTTAATATTTTTAGTAGACCGATCAAAAGTAGTGAATAAGCTCATGATAAAAAATCTCAGAAACTGGGCAATAAAAAATCAAGGCATCTATACTGTACTCGGCGAAACATGGCTGTAGCGGTCGTTGACTCCCTCCCGCAATGATTATATCTTAGTAGTACAATAGATTTTGTAAGTTTTGTTTTTTATTCAAATCATAAATAAAATTCTAAGTCTATACATACTTATGTAGATGTTTACAACTAAAAGTATGGGAAGAAATGTCCTAAAGTATTATACAGTTTTATCTAATTTAAACCTTAAGCAGTTGACAAAAGTATCAAAATAAAACCATCTGAAAGTCTGTACATATTATCTTCCAGTCCAAAGGTCAACAATGCCTAAGGCAATCAAATTTTTACGACTCTGACAAATGTGCATTGAAAAATAGAACTTAACCAAACTAGATAAATCTCACTATAGACTAAGGGAGAAATAAGGCACATTGCCTTTATTTGCCGGTGCCACTTTTTAGACGGCAACTGTGCATCTACAGAAATATTTGATCGAAGTATAAGGGACACATACACCAGGGGCGTAGCAACCGCCGTATATGCCGTATCAATTATACGGGGCCCCCGGGCCACAAGGGCCCCTAAAGTGAATAGAAACTTTCCATTTCTTTTATTAAATTCACAAAATATGAGAAATGTAAAAAAGGCACCTTTCCTAAGGTTGCCTTTTTTACATTTTGCCCCCAAACAAATTTTATATGGGGCCCCGCTAAGGCACGCTACGCTTCTGACATACACACACTAAAGTATTATCACTTACTTTTGTTACACCTTGTATATAGTTCACTGTGAAAGTAGCAGGGCTGAATGTCGAGTAACTTTCTTTTTACTTATGTATGGGAAAATTCATGACGTTGGGGCGATTGCCCATACAAATCACAAAAAAAAATTGCTCCTTCAGCACTGTTACTTTCATTTAAGTGAACTCTATATAAGGGACACATACACACCCTAAAGTAATAATAATAATAATTTATTTGCCAGAGTGAACTGTACTATCAGAGAAGTTGATTCCTAGGCAGATGGCGGACCTAAGTAATTTGGTCGCGTTAAGTCAAACCCACCCGACCGATCACAGCTTACATTGAATTGACATAACCCGATCAAACGACGTAGGTCCGTCAACTGCCTAGGAATCAATTTCCTTGATGGTACATACAATAAGGTCTTCTAAAATTTTACAATACAGGATTATTATTAGTATTATCATTTCATTTTGTTAAACTTTGTATAAAACTCACTTTTTCACATTACTAGCATCACCATGTTGTCCAATAATCTGCTTCACAGTCTGTGGTTTGTATTTGTCTACCCACATCAGAGATGGAGTCACACTGATTTTCCCATTGATATCGCCTAAAGATTGGTTTTATTAGTGTCTAGTCTAAGGGTGCGTTTCCACTGACGCGGAGCGGGGCGGAGAGGAGCTTAGCGGTGCCCGAATTGACCAATCGTGCTATCCCAGCGGAATGACAGCGAAGCGGAACGAAGATTTCGAGCATGGTGATTGGTCAATTCGGCACCGCTAAGCTCCTCTCCGCTCCGCTCCGCGTCAGTGGAAACGCGGCCTTACCTCATTATACTTGAAATTCATAAATAGCGTGGAAATTCGGCTATTAACATCTCGCTACTTGTTTTTTTTCATTCACACACAAATATTCTATTTCCTTTCCAAGGGAATAAGATACGTAGGCAATAGGGATATTTTACGTACAAAGAAAGATACAAGAAGAGATAGATCAATGGCCGAATTACTAGATGTTCCTTGACCAGGCTTTAAAAATATTAAGAACAAAGCTGTTAAAAAATTAAATGAGTAAAAAAATGATTAACATCTAATTATGTCATGGTATGCTTTACCATCAACAATTCTTTCTTGTTTAATTTTCTGATCGCCACTAACTTTGATTTCTTTGGTTTCCTTTTTAGGTGACACAGACTTTCTTTCTTCTTTAATTTTTTTCATTGCATCAGAATCAGAAAAACCATTCTTAATTTTTATTTCACTATTAATACCATTCTCTATTTTATCATCTGCATGCTTTTGAACTTTCTCATGTGATTTTGACTCACTCTTTCTATTTTCCTTTTTATCTTTAGATTTTTTATCCTTTTCAGATGACCTTGATTCGTGTCTATGATTTGTATCCTCTTTCTTATCCTTAAGAGTTTTATTTTTATCTGATTTTGATTCCTTTTTTCCTTTCTCATCTTTTTTATCAGTTTTGCTTTTTGATTTTGTTGAATCCGCAATCAGTTGTAAGAATTCATCTTCATTTAGTATTTTGATTCCTAAGTCCTGCGCTTTAGCAACTTTAGCTGGACCGGCGTCTTCACCAGCTATGACATGTGTTATCTAAAATTAATTACGAAGTAAGTACATTTCTATTTTACAACTGCAATAATGTTTTATAATACAAAAGTTTATATTTATGGATGATTGTTGCTCTTTACCAAAAAAACTATTGAACAAAGTATATTTAAATTTAATATGGTACTAGGGTAGACTTAGGACCATTACATAATAATATGAAATATTTTTCGTATGTGGTTCCATGGAAAATATCTAATACATAATATAAAACAAAATACTTATTAACCAAATGTTACCATTAATGAACCATCAGATGTCAATATTTTAATGCTATTTTAAACTAAACAGACCATACCTTTTTACTGATACCATTTTTGACCACACCTCCATACTCGGAGATGGCTGCAACAACATCATCCCTTTCAAATGAGTCCAGCACACCAGTGAGGAGGAACACACAATCTTTCAGGCAGTTTGGCGCACCCTAAAATTTATAAATTCTGTAAATAACAGGTGTCTCAAAAGAAATTGTATATTTAGTTGATTGATTAAAAACAAAGTATGCCGTATATAAAAAAAAAATTTTTTTTTTTGGGGATTTATTTCTTAAAAATAATATCGTCTAAATGCAGACCCTCGCGTTCTCGGCACTCATTTAATCGAACAGTAAAATTACTCATGACGGCTCGGCAGGTGGCGGCTCAGGGATTTTGCCATTTCGTGACGGATATTTTGTTTCAAATGCGCCGGTTTAGTGGCACAAACTTTAGATTTAAGATAACCCCATAGAAAAAGGTCCATAGGGGTTAAATCTGCACTGCGTGTAGGCCAAAAAAATTTTGGTAAACGTTGAAAATCGCTCAATCACCTGATTTACGAAATTAAGGCTCTGACTGGCATCTTGGGGCTTTAATTCTTGCACTAATTGAATTTTGTACGGGTGCAGCTTTAGGTATTTGTGCATAATGCGATGTAATGATGATCTATGCACATTTAAAGCACTTGCGCGTTTCCGAATTGAAAGGTTCGGGTCGTCACGAACAGACTGATTAACACTCTCCACGTTTTCTACCGTTCTTGATGACCTAGGTCGCCCGGATTTTGATTTATCTAGCGTTGTACCAGTCTTTTCAAATTTTTTAACGCAATTTCGAATAGGAATGCTTGGCGCATCATTTATGTGGCGAAAACCTCGAATACTGTCGTCGAATCACCGTTTTTGTAAAAATCTGCTCCCGAGAAATGCACTATAGCGACTGAATTCCCAAGAGCCAGGCTACCGATTAACATAACCCCCCACGCCCCTCGGTTACGTTGCGTTCACGCGGTAAGGTAAATAAATATAAAATTTCTTTTGAGACACTTTGTATAAAGCAACAACAAATTTTCCATGTCTTACATAACAAAAACACTTCTATCTACCACTAAAGCCCAGTAGGCTGAGCATGGTCACCATAGAAGCGGTTTGTTTCTACGGGAGAATAGACAAAGTGACAGATTGACAAAGGCAGTCCGCCATTTTATCACTAAAATCTGTCAGTATATTGGTTCTTTCCCGTGTCTAATGTTGTTATGCTAAGCCTGCTGCTAACAAAATCTACAACAGTACATTATATAAAAAATTATAAAAGGAAAAGTATGTACTTTAGGAATTTCTTTAGCTCCTAAGTTTTTGGGACCTGTTCTGTTTAAATACTTTTGATATAACGCTGCAGAATATCTTTTTCTTTCATGTCTCTCCTCATCTGACAACACTGAAATTTTAAATATGTTTATTAGATTTAATATAAAAGCAAGAACTATAAAATTATAGTATGGATTTTTATTTATAAGTATTACCTGATTCATTAAGACTTTTATTGACTTTTGGTTTCTTTCGTTTTGGTTCACTTTCATGATTTTTATCATCTTCATCACACACAACCAATGAATCATCATTTTCAAGAAATTCTCTAAAGTCTTTTTTTGATACATTGTTTTCATGATCATTGCTCTCATCTTCTTCTGCCTTTCTTTTCTTTCCTTTCTTATCTATTTCTTCTATATGTTCATCTATCTTATCTGACATTTCTGGCTTAATTTCTTTTTCGCCATTTACTTTTTTCTCTGATATATGTGATTTTGTTTGCTTCTCACCATTAACTTTTTTATCCGTTGTATGTTTATTGTTATCATCATGATTTGTTTTGTTTGCTTTGCTTGGACTTTTCTCTGAACATTTATGGACTGTTTCTTTACTTGAATTATTGGATAATTTACTTTTTTCAATTTCTTCAACTTCATCTATTTCTAACAGACTCTGTTCAAATTCATCATCAGAGTGGAGGCCAATTTCAGTTTTTTTCTTAGCCTTCTTAACTATTGGCTCTGTTCTTTTAATTGATGTAGAAAAAATATCACAGGCTTTTACTTCTTTAAGCGTAGATGTAGGTGGGGATTTGTTTTTGGATTTGTCTTTAGCACTTGATTTTGAATTTTTATTTTTCTGTTTGGATTCTTCATCTGAATCATCTGAGATTTGTCTCCTTTTCCTTGATAGTTTTTTCTGAAATTAACAGTTCATTAACAGACAGTTGAAATTAAATTTAGCTACATTATTGTAGGCATTATTACATTGCACTTATAACTATAGTAAAAAATACCTTTTCTTTGACTGGTACTTGAGGCGACTCTGGAATAACATCACTATCTTCATCTTTAACTTTCTTTTCTTTTTTAGATGTAAAGTAATTTCTTATATCCTGAAATCATAATATAATAAATAAATACTGACACAAATTGTGATATTGTAATCTTCATTATTATCAAAGTTGCAGTTGGCAGTTTTGTTTTATTTACACATTTCCGTTGAATATTATACATTTTTTGTACTTATTACTCTTCCATTGTATTTATTATAAATTATAGTAATTTGGCCTTTAAGTGTTGAGCCATGATGGTATAAAATTTTAGATGATCAGCGTCTATTGTGTACTGTAGATAATATGGATGCACATTATATTATGAATTTAATAGGCTACTTAACCTACTTTTTTTCTTCATTCTAAACGCTTCTTAATCATTCATTTACACCAAAAAAACTAATATTTTAATATTTTAAACAGTAGAAACCCATAAAAATGTTGATTGAAAAATATGCCTTTTATATGGCGCCGAAAACACTGCCCGCCATTGTGCCACCATAGTGTGACGTCATGTTTTTTGTATTTTTATACTTTCTTTATTGAAAAAAGTTTTATGTGCTAAGCGTTCGAGTCTAACAGTGCCAAAAAATTAGAAAAGAATTCAGAAATCATTTGTAATGTTGAACACTTTTGGAGAAAAGTTTTGGCCATTTCATTTCCCAACTACAATAAATGGAGATAATATATAAAACTGATGTTTTACTTGAACTATTCAAGAAAATATATTTTACAAATCTTTCTAGGCTTATTCTTATTATTTATGTACAAATAAACTTACATATAACGAGCGCGATAAATAAAAGGTATTAAATTACGAATGTGATGACATCACATCCAAATCGGAAGTACCGCAAAAGCGTTTTCGTCAGTACAAATCATATTTTCATAAAATCATATTTTCAAATCGACTTTATTTATCAATCATAAGCTTTTATTTGATGATAAGGGTGAAATACGGTTTCCTAGGCCAAGTTCTACTAGAAATATGCATTAGTTCAATGAAATTAAATATAGGTCAAGTAGCCTATTGTTGCACAAAGCTGCTACTCGCATATAAATATCATGTTAATCATCCATGGTAAAATCAGTATTTTAGCACTAATGCAAGGGTAGTCACAGATTGAAATGTCAAAGATGGATGGACGGAAGTATTATATAGTCAATGCACACCATAACAATTGGGCAATTTTGGATGCAATCACATGTCAAGTTGTCAATCATGGCGCAAATGTAGGGGGGCTTTATTGCGACGCTTTTACGTTGCACAGGGATAAATATTAAGGAAACGAACTTGCGAATGATCATTTCTTCATATTATATGTATTAGCCACAGATTGCCCGTAATGGGTTTCGCATAGTGTAGACAGCTGCGCAATCGTAGAGGCAATCATAGCGCATTCTGTGATTGTCCATCATGATTCAACACGTAGAGGGGACTTAAAAATAAAATTATACGCCAAATACGCAGCAAATGCGCTGTCGCGCGGGAAGGTACTTACGGTAAGTACCTGTCGTATCTTTGATGACAAGAAAACATACCATTTGCACGTTATAGCCAGTACTCTTGTCTTGAAATTAGCAGGACATTTTAGTGTTAATTATTATCTGGTATCATAAACGTTTCTCGCATTTAAAAAACTCATCAAAAGCAAAGAAAAATCAAAAATCTCAATTCTCAGGAACATAGGTAAATTTTATTTTGAAATTGAAACTGTCAAAGTATCAAAAAATGTCAAGTGTCTTTTATTTATTTTCTTATTATGGCGCTCGGCTTTTTAACCATGGCCACAGGCCAGTGTCAAGTAAAATATGGCGGGAAAACAATATTCTTGTGTACAATTTTCGGCATCGTTTCTTTACATCGTCAGGTCAAAGTCTAGTCAAAGTCGGAGTAAAAGTCAATACAGTCAAGGAGTCATGTCGATCAATTCAGTAAAGTGGTAGGCGCTTAACTGAAACTTTCCTTCACTTGCATGATAACGAATATGTTTAATGGTTAATATCCTACCAATATTACACATTAAAAACCCAGTTAACACAATTTTAGGAAAATAATACAAAAACACAACATCACTCTTTCACATTCCCGGCAAAATTCCAATGTCAAGTGTCAATTATCAAACGGTTGTCAAAACGGTTTTTTTTTAATTTTACGTGAACGTAGTGATTATATTCTCTTTGGCTAAAACTAGTACTCATTCACCATATATTAGTTTACATCCTTTCAAATAATATTAATGGTGCGCTTATACGAGCAACTAAAATTGCTCAACTCCAGTCAACTTTGACGTCACGACTACGTCAAGCAATTTGCGGCAACAAGCAGCAATATTGCGCAATACAACATTGAGTGATGTAGCCATCGAATATTTGAGCGATATGAAATAAATTGCTCCATATTGCTCCAGATCGCTCCATTCGTATCGCCAAGCAATTATTGCCGTAATTATTTCCCGTGTAAGCGCTTCTACAATAGATTTCCAAGAATCCGCGATCGAAGGATTAGAGGCGTACAATCACTGACCTCCATTATACAAGTACGCGCGCGCGTACTTGTATAATGGAGGCATTGACATAAGAAACTAAAGGTCAGTGCGTACAATGGAAAACACAAAGTTTCTTCCAGTTTCTTCTTGTTCTAGCCTCTGAAAGATTATTTTTCAAGGAGAATGACATTCTTCTAAAATTGCTTCTAAACTGCTAATCTATTCCTTCCTCTTTAAGATATCAAGAATAAAGAGGAAACTTATTTCTGCTTACGACAATCGTTTTATTTTATTCGAGTCTATTGACCATTACAATAATAACAGTTGCTGGGATACATCAGAATAATAGACAATAGTTCAAAACTATATGTGACCTTCTTAACATTCCCTCTCCTCTGAAGCAACTGTTCGTTATCTGTATAATCCAGCTAGCTTACACAGATCCGAAAGCCTCGGCTTGAATAGCGGCTTAGTCAAAAAGTCTGCTAGTTGATCTTTTGTATCAACCTTCTCAACTCTTATATCCTTTTCTAGGACACACTGCCTTATGAAAAAATGTCTCAGCTTTATGTGCTTTGTACGCTGGTGCGTTTCATAAGGTGGATCATAAGCCAATCTTATGGCGGATTCGTTGTCTATGTACAGTGGCGTGCTCTGTACCAGAGTGTTAGCCTGCATAAATTTGACAATCCGTTTAAGCCAAATAATCTCTCTGGCGGCTTCGCTAGCTGCTATTATTTCTGCCTCTGTAGACGATATAGCGACAGTAGTCTGACGTTTACTTTGCCATCCTATAGTACCATTGGCGTTGAGGCAAATCATGCCGCTGGTGGAGCGTCCAGTCGATTGATCACCTCCGTGATCAGCATCACTGTAGCATTCTATGCCTTGGCCCGCAGTGGAAGACTTGTACGTGATACCGTACTCTATGGTGCCTTTAACATAGCGTAGGATTCGCTTTACTCTCGCTACGTCTTCTGGTGTTGGGCTATCTAGCTTGCGTGACACTATTCCAACCGCATAGGCAATGTCTGGTCTAGTGCCAACCATCAAGTATGAGAGTGCTCCAACTACTTGTCTATATGGAAAGTCATGGTAATCATTTTGATCTTGTGAAGCTGGCACGCTGTCTTTTACGATCGGGGTTACTGCGGCTTTGCAATCCTGCATTCCAAACCGTTGTAAAAGCTTCTTTGCGTAACTTTTCTGATCAATTTTGATTGAGCCATCTGACTTCCGGCTTATTTCTAAACCTAAAAAATAGGAACCGTTACTCGTTGTAATTTTAAATCTTTGCCGCATTTCGTTCAGAAACACCTTAGTTTCTATTGAACTCGCTGACGCTATTAATCCATCATCAACGTACAACGCTATCAGTAGCTTTCTCTTTCCCTCTCCTCTTTTAAACAAGCAGGGGTCGCTCTGACTCTGTTTGAAACCAAGTTTGAGGATGTGTTCAGTAATGGTGGAGTTCCAGCATCGCGGAGCTTGTTTAAGTCCATAAAGGCTCCGTTTAAGTTTGCAAACCTTACCATCATTGTTTGAGTATCCTTCAGGAGGCCTCATATAAATCTCCTCTTTTAATGTGCCATACAGAAAGGCGGTTGAAACATCGAACTGGGATAGAGACAGGTTTTCTTGTGCAGCTGCACTTAGTAGTGCTCTTATGGTGCTTGTTTTCGCAACAGGGCTGAAGGTTTCATAATAATCCAAACCCTTTTTCTGCGAAAAACCTCTAATTACAAGTCGGGCTTATATTTATCAATTGACCCATCTGGATTCGTCTTGATTTTAAAAATCCACTTGCTTGAGATTGCTTTTCTGCCTTTAGGTAAATGTACCATCTCCCATGTCTTATTTTCTTTTAGAGAATTAATCTCATTATCCATTGCCTTTTTCCACTCATTTGAATCCTTACATGTCATTGCTTCCTTAAATGTGTTCGGCTCTATTAGTTGTTCATCGTTAACCGAATTCATACAAACGGTGCAGACAAAGTCTTTATATTTGGCCGGTGGCTTAAGATTTGATCGCTCTCTTAGCGTCATCCTATCTTCAGCTTCAACCTCAGATGCAGTCAGTGGGGTGTCTGCCCTTGACTCACTTGCATCGTTGACTTCATGATCTGCTTCGATGTCATCGTGAACATCTTCCTCGAAGAGTGGGTCATCAAAGGATTGTTCCGTCTCAAGAAATGTCTGTTCTGCCACAGCTATGTCATCTTCAAAAGCAGCTCCATTCTCTGCACACGATGATTCAGCAGCATTCTCAACTTGCTGAGAGGGTGATGCTATACCTTCATCGTGGCTTGTCGATGGCTGCTGGTTTTCTATGACGGCCGGTTTAAAACTTTCAATTTCACGAGGTATGACGAAGTCAAATGTAGTGTCGGGTCTTTTATCAGCAGTACTGTTCGGTGTGGCTATGGGCTCGTCAGATTCTTCTGGATGACCAATTAGAGGATTCTCATCAAAAATTACATCTCTCGAACGAATCAATTTGAAGGAGCTGCTGTCCCATATACGGTAGCCATCATCAGCATCATAGCCGATAAGTATTCCCTTCTGTGCCTTCTTATCTAACTTCTTTCGTCTTTGTTTCGGAACATGTGGATAACAATTGGATCCTATTATTCTTAAGTGGTGTATTCTGGGCTTCTTCTGGTGCCATAGCTCATACGGTGATTTATTATCTACAGTGGTAGGACCTGTCCTGTTTAAAATATACACTGCTGCAGATACCATTTCAGCCCATAATGCAGGAGGAATTTCAGCATGTGCATACATTAGACTTCGTGCCATTTCCACAACGGTCCTGTTGTCCCTTTCAGTTGGGTTCTGTTGTGACGTGTAGGGCATAGTCAATCGTTGTACAATTCCTTCCTTCTTGAGAGTAGCTTGTACTTTCGCATTGACAAACTCTCCGCCATTGTCGCTCAGCAGTTCTTTAATAACAACTCCAGATGCTTTGACTTCAGCGAGCATGAGTAGCAACTTTGCGTGTACTTCAGCTTTCTGTCTCATAAAATATACAAATCTGTACCTCGTATATGCATCTTTGAAGAGGACAAAGTATCGTAAGTTTGTCATAGAATATGGAAAGGGACCACATACGTCTGCATATACCAGTTCTCCGGGTTTTGTAGCTTTATCTCTGGTCCCAAACTTTAGACGGTGGGATTTTCTATAGATGCACCCTTCACAGAGTTCTTTTGTTGCTGGTACTTTTATGGCAAATTCCTTCTCTATCACTTTCTTAACGTGACTCTTATTTTGATGTCCAAATCTTTCGTGATATAGCTGTAACAGATTAGAGGTTGTGGACACATGATTAACTCGTACAGTTGGTTGTAGACATCTTAAATTTAATTTAAACAGTCCTCCAAACTTGCTGCGAGTACCAATCAGTTTCAACTGTCCATCAATCTTTATTGTACATTTTTGTGTGGTCGACTCAAAAACGCTTTTGTCCGAAATATCATGGGTGGCGAGGACTGAGAATAAATTCTTGCTAATGCTGGGTACGTACCATACATTTTTCAGCAATATTGATACTGGTTTACCGTTTACATTAGCCTCTGCGAGAATATTTCCGATGCCCAGGGCTTCAATACATTGGCCATTCGCGCCAGTCACTGCTTGACGGCTCTTGAAATATTTAAAGGTCTGGAAGAAGTCACTCCTATTGGTCACGTGACTGGTCGCCCCATTGTCAACGTACCAATTTAAATCCTTCCTGTCACCAAAATCTGGCTGTATTGTCATTGCCTCTGCGGTCTTGGATTCCTTGGGAAGTTTCGGAGGTTTTCCATCCTGGATCCACCGCTTGCAGGTTTTTACCCTATGACCCTTATCCTTGCAGTAGTTGCATTTGAGCTCTTTGAAATTATTCTTTTCCTTATTACCCCTCTTGGTTTCCGCATACAATGCTTCTGCAGTTGTGTTGTCAGTAACTTGCGTGTCTGTCTGACGCAACACTCTCTCATGTGCGCATAACTGACTTGTCAGGTTCTCGACTGAGCGTTCCTTCTTTGAAATCAACAGCCAACTGGCCCTAAATCCAAGATACTCAGGAGGTAATGTATCTAATATTTAACATACAAGGAGAATTTCTGGTAATTTCGCCTCGTTCTGTAGTTCTGAAACAATCGTTTTATTTTATTCGAGTTTATTGACCATTACAATAATAACAGTTGCTGGGAATTGGGATACATCAGAATAATAGACAATAGTTCAAAACTATATGTGACCTTCTTAACATTCCTCAATATTGTATTATCTATATTCCTCAATCCTCATCGCTAATATGCTGTCAAAAAAAATCTTTGCTGCTTTTGCTGAGCAGACTATTTATTTCAATGATTTATTTTATGAGACAACAATAAATTAAAATACTAGACGTACACAATGCAATGATATTTTTATTAGTCTTTCTAATTTCAATACAAGATTCTTTTTCTTCTGGTGCTGGCAGTTCAATATTTTTTAAACGCTCTCAAAGAAATTGCTGGACTAATTTTGATATAGCTGGTTTGCGAGCTAGACAATTATTTGAAGAGCTTATACCACCTGTACTTCCACCGGATAAAATGAACGATAGATACGTAATAGGTTTGCTGAGATACTTTAAGGGCGCCCTCCAAACTGCTGCAAAAAACCATGTTACGAGTACCGGTTTGTCACCAGCAGAACTGCTAGTTGACACCATAGGTTCCCACTTGAGAAGTGATATGCTTCCTTCTGCTAGGCTCGCGTATTACGCTGGCAATATCTCATACAGAAAGGCGAGAGATTTGCACGATTTTTACAACAATATAAAAATAATGTTAAACACACAAGGCCTGGGTTGGAAGCTACCCGCTAGCGTAAAGAAGTGGGGAAACTTGACAATGGAAAAAATAAGGATAGGGCTCAGGAAAAACCCGAATCCTTGCGCTCTTTTAATATTCAAAAGAAATACTAGATCTTGCATTTACTTGCCTACCCCGAAACTGGACGACAGCGACAAACCATCCGCATTAGCGTTGCCATTGAAAACCGGAGGATTGGTTAGTTTGGAGTCGCCGAAATCAGAGAATGTTTTACTAAAGTATTATAATACAGCTTCTGGGTGCATACTACGTAACTCGTCCACAAAATGTCGTCAATCAGATTTTGTCGGCTTCAACGGCGACCTCTGGCGTTGGATGAAGAGGGATGTCGCACCGCATCTCGCCGACGAGAAACTATATGCTGCTTTCGGAGGAGTTTTGAGGGTAGCAGCGGCCGTACAAAGCTATGGACGAGGATTATCCCGGCGTAACATAATTTCGTATCTAGATGAATCAAAATGGCGTCCGTGGAAAACTGTTCCCGATGACACCGTAGATGATACCACGTTGTACTTGTGCATGATCATAGTTCTCTCCGTCTCCACGATTATATGCCTTCTGCAAGTGATATACAGTAATTTTCTAAACGAAAACGGCATTTGCCGCTGTAAGCATCCGCAAAAGGACATGGATGTAGAGTATGCGAAAGTTGATTCGAATATACCGGTTATGCTGCCGAGACGAGATCCCGTAACGCCAAGAAATGACTCTGCAAATACAATACGAATTCGGAAAGTTTACGACTTACACGAGAACAGGGAGGAAGATATGGCGATAGAAGAGAGCAGCGAGGACTCAGAATCGTCTACAGAACCGGAAATAACCAAAGAATTAGAGAAGAAATCTGCTCAGCCAAAAAATGCACATTCGCTTAGTCCACCGAGAATAGAGACATCGATATCGGAGGTAAGAATTCAGAAGAAACGTCCTCTTACGTCACGGAAATCATACTCGACGAATTCTTTCATCTCAGACTCAGCGCAAACTTTCATCAGAGAATTGACATCTTGCACGGAAAGTTCCCTTTCTGAGGAATCCTTCTCCACAAGTTCTAAGATATCGAAGCGAAATCGCAACAAACGCGATTTAGCTTGGGCGAGGCGCATCGTTTCCAAGCAAAAGATATTTAGAACCTCAGATAGCAAATCATTTACACCGTCATAGATTTTAGAATTTTATATTTACTCGTTTTAGTAGCATTTACTTTTTAAGAGAATACGTTTGTGGGTTTAGAAATAAAATACAGGTATAATTTATTTTTATTTATTTTAGTGTATCATAAGATTACATAAGATTTTTACCTAAAATAGGGAATGGAAAATATTTGAAAGAGGACAAAAAGTAACATCGATAGACTTGCAACCCCAAACATTATTAAAAATATTTACACTCCCCCTTACTAAAAAAGATCTATAGTTTATTATGTATACAGACGTTATAGTTATACAATGTCTGGTGCTTGTTTAATACTAATTTTGGAAAACAAAAATAAATTAAAAACTATGACGTAGGTAATGTTAGCACAACGTAAATGTTTTTTGGTAATAAAGGGGTAAATAGCACAAATGTTTTATCATTGTTATTATGACTTCAAAAGTATCAGACAAAGACATTGTGTAAGCTATACAATGTGTAAATATTTTTAACAGTAAGGCGAGACCGCACTAAAGCGACACTACGCGGCAGCGACGCGACATTTCACGTTCCATTATTAGTACTGACGTTTTACAAACGTTTCTAAAGGTGATCGGACATTTATCAGCACGCACGCGCCGCATTGAATTCGTTGTATGAAATGATGTGAAACCTCTCACATTCGTCCGCACCGTACGCGCCGCATATGGTGAACTATGCGGTGCGTTCGTCGCGTACGGAGCGTACGGTGCTGACTGCTGACAAATGTGCAATCAGCTTAAAACGTCAGTACTGTGAAACGACAAGACGTGTCGTTTCGCGTCGCTGCCGCGTAGTGTCGCGTGAGGTCTCACCTTTCACCAAAGAGGTAAATAGTTTAACAAATTAAATAGGTGCAACAAAATAAATATTTATCACAAATTATTTGTACATTAAACTGTCCTCGTTAACAATACATACAATCTTAACGCGGAATAATTCTTACTTTATTTATAAATCACAGTTCCTCATATACCTAGCATAGAACCACGCTGCCAATGTCTATGGGCAATCAAAGTTTTCATATAGAAAAAACATACGATATATGAAAACGATGCCTCCCGAGAAGCATTATCATAAGACCTTTTTTTACTCGATTAAATATAGAGACGCACAATTATAGACAGCGTACAACTTTAATATCGCTCCGAAAAATGGGAGGGTAATGGGGGAAGGCATAGTATTCGATTTTAGGTCTCTTCGGTGATCAGTGACGTTATTCTACCGTGCAGACATTAAAACGCAGTAAGTGCAAGACATGTCTTGCACTTACTGCGTATGTTTTTGCACTTACTTCGTTTTAGTGTCTGCACCGCAGTATTGGTGGATCAGTGATCCGACGAGCCGTTATTGGTAGGTCGTGATCAGACGGTGACACGTTATTGATAAATATTGTAGTACATCAGTGTTTTTCAACCTTTTTTATGATGCGACTGGTGTAAAAGAATATTTCGCTACCCTCCTCTGCTTTTTATCAAGTATGTCTTGATGAACAAAATCCTTTTGTTAACATTTTCCTAGTTAGGATATTAATCGTTGTCATCTTTATTATTTTTATAATGAAATAGTTCTTTCGACTTCTGAAGACCCCCCTACAGAGGTGGTCGCGAGCCACATGTTGAAAAACACTGTAGTACACAATCACCCATTGCCCCTTTCAACTTCAGTTTTATCAAACGGCCTTAAAGTTGTGCGCAGACTATATTACATTACAAACTTCCCATTTTACCAAGTCTTTATTTGGGTCCCTCATTTTGTTCAAATTATTTATATCTAATACAGAAATGGCGATTCGAAATACAAAATGTATCATTACATTAGTAACCAAAAAATCGAACCATTTCAAATAATAATGGCGGCAAAAATATAAAAGTAAAATTATGCTAAAACAATATATTATAATACTATTATAATATTAATAATTGTTGATATTGATTTACTTAAAACTAACTTACTCTATCATACCATATCAATATTAGGGTTGTTACAATAGCCTTGCTAGGAATCATGCAAAGTATATCTGTCGCAGTCATTTAGTTGAATCTGCTGTTTGATTGAATGACTAGCGAATTTATTGAAATTATTTATTTTACAGTTTAAGACTGGACGAGTTGGCCTTTAGTCATTAAATTAAATAGTTTCATTTAATGAATTCGCTAGTCATTCAGTCAAATTGTAGATTCAACCAGATGACTACGACATATCCACCAAGACACACTGGCAAAGCTATTGGATACAGCCTTAACTCAAACCTATCTCAAAGCAGTCTAAATCCGATTAGTAGTTTCCTATACTCAGCGCGCAAGCACCTAGGAAATTTAATCCCTTGAAGCTTGCGCGTCTAGACCACCGTAAGATTGTAAATTCCGTTACATTGTAATATTTCTTTATATTATTTTGATGATTTGAAATTGATTTCTAGTATAAGTTACTCTTAACTTTAGCATTAGATGTAATAGAGAACAAAATTGTCGTAGAGATAAAATCTATGATTGGATAAAGAATTTCAGTTATTGTGTAAGTTAGTGATTAACATAGCCTAATGATTAAAATCTTTAAAAGACAATTTTTATAAAGAAGGTATCTTATTTAAAACAAACATATTTTACAGGAAATCTAAAATTACAAAACAATGGTTGTTTACAGTCAATGACAAAGGTATATTACAATGTAACGTTATTCACAATTTTACGGTGACATAAACATTCATAGGTTCCGATTCATTCAATACAAATGTATTAATATAAAGGCACGTTAAAACATATTTTATTATTCTGAATAAATAGTTGTCGATAAACGCAGATTTGTACGACTCTGCAGTGTCCAGATATTTTGACTGCCGTATTTTTATTTGACTTAATAATACTTTGATGACAGGAAGTAGGCATACAGATTTTTTAAAATAAAATAGAACAAAAAATTAAGGACGGATAATATTATTCCAATAACTTAAATAATTTGTGAAACTCGTACCATAAGAAAAAATATTGTAATATACCATAACTAAATGTATAAATACTGAATCTAATAGGTTTAAATATTTGCACATATTATGTTCCGCCTAGTCTACTTTTTAATTTGAAGGCTTGAGTAAGCAAGTACAGAATTATTTTGCCTAAGATTTTCTGTAAAATAATCTTTAAGTAGTCGTAGAGGGTTCTGTCAGATTAACTCTACAGGGTGTAACAAAAATAAGTGATAATACTTTAGGGTGTGTACGTGTTACTTGTAGAGAGTTCACTGTAAAAGTAGCAGCGCTGAAAGACGAAATTTTTTTTTCACTTTTGTATGGGGAAACTCGTGACGCTCGGGCCCTTGCCCATACAAAAGTGAAATAAAAAATCGTCTTTCAGCGCTGCTACTTTCACAGTGAACTCTCTACAAGGAACACACCCTAAAGTATTATCACTTATTTTTGTTACACCCTCTATAAGTCATTTGATGATACATAGTTTTTGATGATACAAGATTTTGACATTGGATCGATACTTAAATCTGTTACTCTTTATTAAGTTGAAGTTAAGTAATCATTAATGGCTCTGAGTACGTTAGATTATGTTATGGCATTACCTCTAGTAGGCTAGCTCTGTACAATCTAATGCGTCTTAATATTCCTGTATTGTCTGTTACTCCATCTTCTATGCATGATCTTGACTATGTAAAGCGGTAGGCACGACACCAGAGTGATCGTCGTAACCTTCCACCAGAAGTCCCAATGTCGTATGAAGTCGCTGTCTGTGGAAAATAGAAATTACTACAGTCTTGTTTTTTATACTTCATTTATACGAGACTTATTCGGTCTCAATGTTATAAACTTTAAATATTAGTGGGGCCAAATTGGACCCTTGAAGAACACCCTTTATATTTTGTGTTTTCAGTTGCTACGTTATAACAAATTACTTTTCTTTATGCAGATTATTGTTTTCACAAATCATTAATATGATTTCTTGTAAAAAAATCCAGATAAACGTAAAGTAGTTAACGAAATCGAAAGCCTTATAGAAGTACAACGCTGAGAAGTTGATTTATAGGCAGATGGTAAACCTACATCATTTTATTGGGTTATGTCAATTCAATGTTAGTCGTGATCCGTCGGCTGGGTTTGACATAGCGCAACCAAATTACATTAGCAAGCCACCTGCTAACGAATCAATTTCTTCTGTCGTACTTACCGAAGTAGCTTGTGAATATGAGCAGCGTGGCGGTGTAGCTGGCGAGGCTGAGCAGCTCCGCAGCCAGCATGAGCCGGTGGTAGGTGCGAGCCGTCAGCGCCACCATCACCAGCTCCGTGAGGATCAGCGCCGTGTAGCTGATCTCTACTATGTGGATCAGCTGCTCCTCGAACAGCACCAGCGCGCCGTACATTATGACACCGCCTGAGGAATTGAATAAATACAGTTCCAGAATTAGTTACCAGAAAGACAAAATTGTTGAAAAAAACCTTAATATTATAACCCCTATTTGCTGAATCCCTTAAGCCGGGTCTGCAGCGCCAATTTCGTTACAAAACATGATAACAAAACATATTAGCAAACCATGTTTTAATAACAGCCCGTCCGGTGAATTCTGTTTTGTTTTTTTTTTTGTTTCATTCCTTGCTAGAAAGAATGTCTTGCTTCAATGACCGCGAACACAAAATGCGACGCTTCCCCTTCCCGCACGCGAATGCGGCGGATGTTATCCATTTGTCTCGGCAAACATGCTTTAATTTTACGTTTTTGCTAACAAAACTGTTAGGCCACGCTTTGCAAACATGTTATGATGTTGAAAAACACGGCGCAGCAGACCCGGCTTTAAATGGCATTGTGTTGTTTTTTTATGTTGTGTTGTTTATATGGAAATAAAGAATTTATAAATAAATAAATACCTTGGTATATCGATATCCCGATCCATATGTAGAACGTTTTGTAGGAGAGCTGCCGGCCTTTGGTCATCTGTTTGTACAGTTGTGGATGTTGCAGCGCCGTCAAACTTGATATGTCCTTGTCTAGCACCTACGAAGAGATGGTAAGTTAATGCTACACAAGGCGATTAGAAGCTATTGGAGGTAACCATTTATTTAAAAGGCGACGGGTTGAGCCACATTTTAAATGAATGCGAGCAATTGCTTGTGATTTCGCTGTGTAACGGTCAAACCGCTCTGTCGCGCGGACGCATAAACTCGAGCCTAACATGCTTACACTATTTCATTCATTAATTCAAGTGTTATATTAGATTAGGTTAGTAAGTGACGAGTTTCCAAAAGTCAGTAGCTGATTACTTATTTACACTAAACAGTTACATGATACACCAAATATATTTATGCGTTAACATACTTCCACTGTTGTACTTACAAGCAGCAATAATTTTAAAAGGCGTAATAAATCTGTACATGATAACTTACCAACGAGAATACCGGTAGCATAGTGAACAGAGTACCGTAGCCGACCATAAGGAAACCGGGGTAAAGCGACACCGACGAAAAATAGAACACCACAGAGAATACCGCCTGAAAAAGACAAAATGAGTCGTGTGCCATAAACAATAGAATGTATTTTTTTTTTTTCCAAAAGTCAAGAGACAAGACCATACACAGATGAACATACATAACGCAGTGGAGCGCGCAAATAAGCGACGGCCGTGGACCAGCAGCAGTCGCGCGAGCGCCGCGAAGATCGGCGCGGAGATGACGCCGCGCGAAACATAGACAATGGCAGAAGTCAGAAACAAGACCATAGACGTACCTGCATCGTAGACACAATAGGAGATGACGCCGCACGAACCATAGACAATGGCAAAAGTCAGAAACAAGACCATAGACATACCTGCATCGTAGACACAATATGGCCGCGGTGCACGACGAACAGACACAACGCGCCGGAGCGCGTGTACGAGCGACGGCCGTGGACCAGCAACAGTCGCGCGAGCGCCGCGAAGTTAGGTACGGTGACGCCATCCGCTAGCGACGCCACGCGAACCTTAGACAATGGCAATAGTCAGAAACAAGACCATAGACATACCTGCATCGTAGACACAATAAGGCCGCGGTGCACGATGAACAGACACAACGCGGCGGAGCGCGCGTACGAGCGACGGCCGTGGACCAGCAGCAGACGCGCGAGCGCCGCGAAGTTCGGCGCGGAGACGTCGCCCGCGAGAGATGCCGCGCGACCCTCAGCGCCCTCTATACCAACGCCTGTAGAAATTAAAATGATAAAGCTTGATAACATTTTCACGTCAAAGTCCTTACGGAATATGGTCGCGTTATGTCAAACCCAGCCGACAGATCACGATTAAAATTGAATTGAAATCACCCGAACGAATTAGTAATGACGATGTAGATCCACTGTCTACCATAGAATCAATTTCTTTAAGGGTACAAAGTAGACAACAAAATGTAGACACTTCGAAACAAATGTTGCCAAGACGAGAACATATAGTTCGTGGTGTCAAAAAGTAGTAAGATCTCATGTAGAGCCAAGTTTCTAACCTTACATACTCAGCCCTAAATCTAAAAATCTCAATTTTATACTTAAGTCGCGGCAAAAATATAATTGATATAATGTGTCAGCCGTACGAGAAGAATCTAAAAACTCTACACATTAGTCAAAATCGGTGGCCTGGCCATTTTGTTACGGTAAATATAAAAGTTATTAGGAACAAAAAAAGTAATATATTAAGTTCAAAGCCCATAGCATGACGAATAACAAAATGGCCAAGCCACCCATTTTGACTAATGTGTAGTTTTTAGATTCTTCTCGTGCGGCTGACACATATTTATCAACTATATTTTTGCCGCGACTTAAGTATAATGGTTTTTAGATTTATGGCTGAGTATGTAAGGTTATAAACTTGGCTCTACATGAGATCTCACTACTTTTTGACACCACGAACTATATGTTCTCGTCTTGGCAACATTTATGTCTGTCTGTCTGTCTGTCTGTCTGTCTGTCTGTCTGTCTGTCTGTCTGTCTGTCTGTCTGTCTGTCTGTCTGTCTGTCTGTCTGTCTGCCTGCCTGCCTGCCTGCCTGCCTGCCTGCCTGTCTGTCTGTCTGTCTGTCTGTCTGTCTGTCTGTCTGTCTGTCTGTCTGTCTGTCTGTCTGTCTGTCTGTCTGTCTGTCTGTCTGTCTGTCTGTCTGTCTGTCTGTCTGTCTGTCTGTCTGTCTGTCTGTCTGTCTGTCTGTCTGTCTGTCTGTCTGTCTGTCTGTCTGTCTGTCTGTCTGTCTGTCTGTCTGTCTGTCTGTCTGTCTGTCTGTCTGTCTGTCTGTCTGTCTGTCTGTCTGTCTGTCTGTCTGTCTGTCTGTCTGTCTGTCTGTCTGTCTGTCTGTCTGTCTGTCTGTCTGTCTGTCTGTCTGTCTGTCTGTCTGTCTGTCTGTCTGTCTGTCTGTCTGTCTGTCTGTCTGTCTGTCTGTCTGTCTGTCTGTCTGTCTGTCTGTCTGTCTGTCTGTCTGTCTGTCTGTCTGTCTGTCTGTCTGTCTGTCTGTCTGTGACCGATTTTGATCTAGTTTTTGTTTGTTTGAAAGCTGATATGAACGAGAGTGGTCTTAGCTATAGTTCATCATCATCAGCCTGCTCATTGCTGAAATATCAGGGTTTATCTGGTTCGTGATAGGCCGCTTAGCAACTTGCAGTCGTTTGATGGGTTTTATATTTTGCATTCTGGTTCGTGACACTTATGAATATATACATATTAATGGAAAGTTGACCCTGGTGCTGCAGCATCACCTGGTAATCAATAGGATACCCAACTGCTCACCAACTTAGAGCAGAGGTTTCGTGTTTGGGCTCATTTTAATTGAGACAACCAATAAGACGTAGATAAGCAGTAAATATTTGCATGCTGCTGCTGCAGCATTACCTGGATTGTATAGGAGCCGAGCTCCGTATGAACCTCCATCCACATGGAGGTTTCATAGTATTCAAGTATCCATAGAAGAATCGTTAAATTCTGATGTCTGTACAGTTATAAATTGGCCAGCAGGGGGGCACTCCGGCCCCCCCGGGTCCACATCCATATTTACAAAATATATACAGGAGACTTACCAAAATGCGCAGAAAACAATAAAAACTAAAAGAAACTAAATAAATATAAAAAGAAAACTAACTAAGATATTTACAATAAATAATTCAAAAAGTTATTTTTTTCCAGAAAAAACACGACCGCCCTTTTTGGAGATTCCCGCGCTTCGAATTGTCTTTTATATAAGGTTTAAGGCTGTTGACAACAAGGATTAAATTAAGAAATTTAAAAAAACCCCTGCCAAACAACTTTAAAAAGTAATGAAATAATATTTACTGACTTTAAGTTTAAATAATTCCTAAGTGTAAAGTAATATTTTAGTCCATAATTGTTGTCACGGTGTGTCGGGGGACCGCCAAGTTAACTACGACAACAGCGACTTTTGCATTTTGTATCGCTGATTGTCTCGATTCAGTTCGCTGTGAACTGACCTTTAAACTATAATGTTATGTGAAATCAAACATCTACATTAGCGGTCCCCCGACACACCTTGACAACAATTATGGACTAAAATATTACTTTACACTTAGGAATTATTTAAACTTAAAGTCAGTAAATATTATTTCATTACTTTTTAAAATTGTTTGGCGGGGGTTTTATTTAAATTTCTTAATTTAATTTTGAAATTAAGGGGCAAACGAGCATGTGCACTCGCAATATTAGAAAAGTTGCAAGTGCTTTGCCAGCTTTTAAGAGGGGTTCGGTTATTTAAATTAGGGGACAAACGAGCTAACAGGTCACCTGGTGGAAAGTAACTACCGTCGCCGAGTTGCCAGCCTTTGAAAAAAGGCTTATTTTAGGGAATAGGGGAAAGGGGTATCCCTATTCCCCTGTTCTCTTTCCCTTTTTTATGAAATTAGGGGGCAAACAAGCAGACGGGTCACCTGACGGAAAGCAACCGCCGTCGCCCATGGACACTGTAACATCAGAAGAGTTGCAAGTGCGTTTCCGGCCTTTTTATGTAGGAATAGGCTAAGAGAATAAGCAGAAGAGAATAGGGATAGAGAATAAGGTATAGGGTGCAGTTGGGCCTCCGCTAAACTCACTCACTAGACGAAACACAGCGCAAGCGCTGTTTCACGCCGGTTTTCTGTGAGTCTGTGGTCTCTCAAGGCTAACACGTATTTTTAGGGTTCCGTACCCAAAGGGTAAACCCTATTACTAAGACATATTTCTGTCCGTCTGTCTGTCTCCAGGCTGTAACTCAAAAACGACAATAGCTAGAGAGTTGACATTTTCACAGATTATGTATATCTGTTGCCGCTATAATAACAAATACTAAAACAAAATAAAATTAATATTTAAGGGGGACTCCCATGCAACAAATGCGATTTTTTTGGCCTTTTTTGCTCTATATCAATAATGCCAACAGGTAGGTACTTGAATTTTTCTCAAAGTCCTTAGTTATATGTGTACTTTAATATTTAATAATAATATTAAAATAAAATAAAAAATTAAGGGGGGCTCCCATACAAAAAATACATTTTTTGGCCTAATTTTGCTCTATAATGGTACGGAAGCCTTCGTGCGCGAGTCCGACTCGCACTTGGCCGATTATTTATTTCTCACAAGAAGTATTTTATACTATTTTTTAAATGGTGGTATCTCATACTAACATCCACCGACCACCAGGAGATGGGATAGGTTAGGTTGGGTTTGATAATTTTTTTTGTTGTTTCTGTACTAATATTATGTTACATACAAAATTTCAGCTTTCTAAGACTTCAGGAAGTACCCTAACAATTTTGATGATCGGTGAGTCAGTGACAAATTGTGGGTTTTTGGACACTTATAAAATCTAAAGTATAATAGCTACGATATTCAAACTTTGCGCATTTAATAATTATACTCATGACATAATATCTTAAAAATTTGAACTATCTGGCATTATACAAACCAAAGTTACGAGGGTTCAGAAATACGACGAAACGTTTCCAGAAAAGGTAGGTAGTGCCCTTGCGCTTCGCTTAGCTCGTCTTGGCGGGGGCATTACCGTGCATCCAGATCTATTTGATATTTGGGGTTTCCGAATAAACTAAGGACAAAAAAGTTAAAATATAAAATTAAATTTCCGATAAAACATTCGTATTTCAAAAATCTAGTTAAATTGGGCAGTTATTTCAAGGCGTAGGATAATGGATGCCCTAGACTAGAAGCTCAAAATAAAAAATCTACTTATGCGATAAAAATATATAACAAACATCTACATTACACACCAACGTCAGCCTCCTGTATCATGGCGACGTCATTGCCGCCGTCGCCGACCGCCGCGACGACGCAGTCGCGCTGTCGCAGCAGCCACGCGACGCGGGCCTTCTGCGTCGGCGAGCAGCGCGCGACAACCACGCCGCTGCACTGTTGTAGCGCGCACACAAACTCTTCTTCGTACGAGTTTAGGCACACCTAGATGTGAACAAGTTATATTTGGTTATACCATTTAATTTGACCGTTATTACTACATTAACCTATCGCTACTTGTCCCCCTAACATATAGCAATTAAAACAGTAAGTTTCATTCTTAAACTAGCTGTAAGTTCCCCAAAAAAAATATACAAGTTAAAAAAGCCTTTGCAGAATGAATAAAAACCTTCGTTAATATGTACCCTTGGTTATTGTTAAATTACGAAAATAATGTTTTTAGGGTTCCGTATCCAAAGGGTAAAAACGGGACCCTATTACTAAGACTTCGATGTCTGTCTGTCCGTCTGTCTGTCTCCAGGCTGTATCTCAAGAACGGCTATAGCTAGACTTCTGAAATTTTCACAGAATGTGTATATCTGTTGCCGCTATAACAACAAATACTAAAAACAAAATAAAATTAATATTTAAGGGGGGCTCCCATACAACAAACGTGATTTTTTTGCTATTTTTTGCTCGATATCAATAATGGCTATAGCTAGGCACTTGAAATTTTTACAAAATCCTTAATTATATTTGTACTTTAATATTTGATAATAAAATTAAAATAAAATAAATATTAAAGGGGGCTCCCATACAAAAATCACATTTTTTGGGGTTTTTTTGCTAACGGTACGGAACCCTTCGTGCGCGAGTTCGACTCGCACTTGGCCGATTTTTTCTTGTATAAATAGTAAAACGGTACGTTTAAGATATATTTGTCGCAGTCACCTAGTTCAATCTGCAATTCGATTGAATGACTAGCCCGTTCATTGAACGACACCATTTAATTGAACGACTAAAGGCCAACTCGTCTTAAACTGTAAATTAAATTGTTTCACTCAATTTCACTAGTCATTCAATCAAATAGCAGATTCAACCTGATGACTGCGACATTTATATTACCTCTAGACTCTCCCCCTCTATAATGAGGTTGGCGTCGTCGCGTCGCAGGTCGTCGAGCAGCGCGTACGCGTGCTGTCGCGAGGTGCGCTGCGCGGCGGTCACCCAGCGCGCGCCGCCGCCCAGCTGCAGCGAGCGCGCTATACACAGCGCCGTCTCGAGCTTGTCGCCCGTCAGCATCCACACCTGAGTTGGATAGTTTCTTTTACTCTCATCTATACTTATACGCACATACAGAGCGTAAATGCGTACACGTGGAGCGCATACGTGGGCGTACCCGTGGAGCGTATACGTCTGCGTACACGTCATCAAGTCATTCGCTCTTACAACGTTGACATAAGGTTTAAACTCCAATAATTCGCTACCTTCACGCCAGCCGCACGCAGCATTCTCAGAGTGCGCGGCACATGGTCAGCCAGTCGGTCCTCTACGCCCGTGAGAGCGAGCAACGTTAGACTTGTACGCACTGTTACATGCGTATACGTGTGTGTCAGTGCGTACAAGTTAACTACAAGTCATTCGTTCTTATAACGTTGACATAAAGTTTAAACTCCAATAACTCGTTACCTTGACGCCGGCCGCACGCAGCATTCTCAGCGTACGCGGCACGTGTTCAGCCAGTCGGTCCTCGGCACCCGTGAGAGCGAGCAACGTTAGATTTGTACGCACTGATATATGCATATATGTGTGTGTCAGTGCGTACAAGTCAACTACAAGTCATTCACTCTTACAACGTTGACATAAGGTTAAAAGTCCAATAACTCGTTACCTTGACGCCGGCCGCACGCAGCATTCTCAGCGTGCGCGGCACGTGGTCAGCCAGTCAGTTCTCTACGTCCGTGAGAGTGAGCAACATTAGACTTGTACGCACTGATATGTACGTACAAGTCATCGAGTCATTCGCTCTTACAACGTTGACATAAGGTTTAAATTTCAATAA
This sequence comes from Cyaniris semiargus, assembly GCA_905187585.1. NCBI lineage: Eukaryota > Metazoa > Arthropoda > Insecta > Lepidoptera > Lycaenidae > Cyaniris > Cyaniris semiargus. Next base: position 3,283,018 of record LR994554.1, on the reverse strand, counting down.
TTCGCTACCTTCACGCCAGCCGCACGCAGCATTCTCAGAGTGCGCGGCACGTGGTCGGCCAGTCGGTCCTCTACGCCCGTGAGAGCGAGCAACGTTAGACCGCGCAGCAGCTTAGACACGGCTGTGGCGATTCGCTCGCTGCGGTTCCGGCTAAGACGCGCCTCGCGGTACTCCTTCTACAAGGTAAAGAGGAAACAAAATTAAATAGACTTATAATAATGGCAGCGGCTGCACTGCAAAATTATACACAAAACAATCAGAACAAAATACAAGAAAATGCTTATATTACGTAATTTTACCGGTTTACAGCTGTTGATTTGCTCAATTACAAAACAATTAAGAAAATAATGAATGAGAAGGTCTAGTGTCTAAGATACGAAGAACAATTATTTATACTGTTATGTAATTTGTATTGAATATGTCTTTCTCTTTTCTCTCTTTTTGTATCTGTATTTTTTTTTACTCGTTTGAATTATAAATAAAGTCGGCTCACCGGCTAGAGCTAGACATGATCTATAATAGTTGCTAACCTTTTTCATTTTCAAAATATATGTGGAAACGAAATAGCAATATTTGGATTTGCAAGTGACAAGCTATAATTAAACGGCACAATTTCTGTTTGTCCTGCAACCGGACTATAGCTTGTATAAACTTACATCGAACTCGTCGTACTCAGTCTGCGTGAGCGTGCGCATGGCGACGACGAGCGTACGCAGGCCGTCCGCAGCGAGACGCGCGCTCTCCGCCCGAAGCCACGCCCCCTCTAGCAGCGGTGCTAACGCCACGTCCGCACCCTTCACGTAGTAAGTTATTCGCTCGCTCGCCTCCTCCTTAACACAGGACATTGCCAAATTAGAGGAGAAATAAAATTCCTTTTAGGTATAAGCTTCTTTGGTAAGATAGTAAGCCAAAACGACTCAATAGACGACATATTTTAATAATAATTAACCACGCTGGTTGTGGTGACGTTAGTTTTATCGATTAACTCGTTTAAAATTTATGAATCGCGGTATATTGTAATATATCATAGGCATTTGCAACCAACATAATATTATGGGCATATTGTATTTAACATTTACTGTCTCAACCTTATAATACACAAATGAGCTTCTTTAATACACACCGGTTTCGGTGACGGTGGCCGGTTTCTTTGAAACCAGGCCAGTTACGCAGATTGTAGTGCCTAAGTGTGTCCGCAGTACACTCTTAATGTGTACTGCGCACGCACTCTCTATTCCTTTATTACTCTCATAACCTAGTGTGACAGATGACCGACACGACTGGCGAGAGATCAGGCGCGGGACCGACTTTTTACATGCCCATCCGACGCATGGATCATCTTACTTGTCAGACAATCAGGTGATCAGCCTGCATTGTCCTAACCAAACTTGGAAATAACACGTTTCCAACGCGGGAATCGAACCCACGACCTCCGAGTCAAGAGCCAATCTCTAAGCCACTGGACCACGGAGGTGTTATGAGCTTATAACGTCCGTATAAATCATACTTTTTCATAAAACACAACTATTGTATAAGCATTCTGAGTTGGCCATGCGTTTTAAAACCGTACCTTAACAATAATACCCATCATCTTGCTCTCGCTGGTGAAAGGAAATATCTGTAGTATGTTGAACTGCAGAACTTCATTCGTAGCACGCAGCTTTAGGGATATGCTTTCTAAATCACGCTGGTATAACGATACGCCCATCTGGAATAAAAAAATATATTTTTTTAAACACTTAGTATAGTGATAATAAACTGGTGTCTTAAAGAAAACCGTACACTTTCCCGGGACAAAAAGTATCCTATATACATGATATAGAGTTGCGAGCTTCATCTAGTTGTGTTATAAAATCAAATACCATAAGTGTGCATGTATGGCGTGTAACTGTGTGCGTACTTGCGTACGTGTCGTCGTGCAAGCTTGCGTGCACACGTTGCGTACATGCCTACTCGTGTGCGTGCGTGTGCTACGTACTATCAGAGAAGTTGATTCCTAGGCAGATGGGGGACCTACGTAACTTGGTGGCGTTATGTCAAACCCAGCCGACAGCTTACCATTATAATATTGAATTGACATAATCTGACCAAATGACGTAGGCCCGTCAATTGTGAATCAATTTCTTCGGTGGTACAAAAGCTATATTATGTACCATGTCAGTCCACTTGACGAGCGCGACTTCATCAGGGCTGGCGGCCTGGTAGTCACACAGCTGCTGCTGCGGCACCGCCCCCCCGCAGCTGTCAGACATCATGCTGCTCTCCATGTCTATACAATAGGAGAAAAGTGAAATAAAATAGTACAAACATTGGATCGCTGTCTTCAATTTAGGTGTAAGTTTTAGCGAGACATTATTGAAAAAACATTTTTATTTATATAGATCCCCGTCGGGTCCTTCTAATCCCCGATTAGAAGGAACCGGCTTTGAGAACAGTGTCGCGGCCTGGCCAAAGTCTATTTATTTTTTAACTTAAAATTTTTAAGTCATTACTTTATTTTATTGTCAAACTTTTCCTCTACATTAAAAAAGGTTTAAATATTATGTTGGAATTCAGAAATTATGTTACAACGACTGCAGTAAGAAAAGCAGCGCCAACATACCGGACTGCGCCTCCACACCGCGGTCCTCGTCGTAGACGGGCGTGACGTTGTGACACAGCGCCAGCGCCAGCACCGCCTGCCACACCTGGCGAGGTGACGGCGCGAGCGTGTCCGCCCCCACACCCACCGGGGAGGTGGGCAGGGAGGGGCAGTCGTTTGTCACGTACTGCGTTAGTAGCCCTTCTACCTGTAAGAATTTTATTTTGTTTTCAGCTGATTTGTAATTAATAGCATCTAATGATGATATAAGCTTCCCACAGCAGTTTGGGTAACGGTTGCCAATTACGAAGAAAGCAGGTCAGCTAAGCAAAGCTGGTTTTATTGAGCCTGCGTAGTTAGTTGCGTAGATTTTTCTATCAAATTAGCTCAGTAAGGTAAGTTGTTTATAAAGATGAGAAAGAAAAATAGACCCAAAATGGATCCCTGTGGGACACATAACTCAATTTTAGTCTTTGCTATTATGTTCAACTTCAAAGGACTCAAAGGGTCTTCTTATTTTTAAGTTAAGATGTCAAAAGGTTAAGCGCTAAGTCCCTTTTGCCATAGTGGTGCTATTTACTTATCAATGTAGTATGTTCAACAAGTCAAAGGCCTTAGAGAGATCGCAAAACGTCGTCACCTATATATATAAATTAATAGTTTATCCTATTCTAGGCAGTGAGCTTTAAAAATTTGTGCCGAAAATCTGATTATCTGATTTTAAGGTGCGTTTTATAAAATCTAGCAGAATACATACATACAGAATATATAAACAACATACGAGAACATATTATACTGTCTAAATCACTACCTTTCCTTTTACATTCACTCTTGCCTCAAAAGTTAAGTTGAGTCAAAACTAACCTCATAAAAGTTATCGCTGTTATACAGCGCGTTTCCAAGATGCAACTTCTGGAAAATCATCTCGTTCTTAGTCAGCGTGCCCGTCTTATCCGCCAGTACGTATTTTATCCTGCCCAGCTCCTCCGGTATAGTGGTAGAACGCATCACTGTGCCCGCTATCTGTTTGTCCCGTTGTATCGTCCAGGAGTAGAACATTTTGCCCATGTCTAGGTTTACACGTAGACTGTAATACAATAGATTATGACGTCACATCTCTCTATTTGATTTTTGTTTTCACCAAAAGGTTACGGCTAATAGGCATGACGATTTTTTTTTCTCGTTGGTAGGTAAAGGACCATTCAAAAATAGAAATATCGGTGATAAAATGACTCTGATAGCTTAAAAACTCTCCAAGATATAACAATTCAAAACTCACATAAAATAGACCTTCCCAAAACTCTCCATACAAAATGTCAGCTAACTGTGACGTCACACATAGCTAGTTTGTACGCATTGCGGGAAGATCTTGTTCGATAGCTATGTTAAATATTGCGTTTATGAAAGTGGTATCATAAGAAAAATTGTTATAAATTGCATAACTTATCGAATGGTATACAAAATTTAAGAAATTTTATTTAAAAAAAAAAACGACTTGACTATCCAACTTTGAAAGCTCATAACAAAAAAAAAGTTATGAAGCTGAAATTTTGGGAATACTTATTTTTCATCGCTATGTCTTCATTTTATTTAAAAAAATCAGTTAATCTTTGACCTTGTCGTCATCCCTATTGTCGATTAAATACTGTACCGTTGTTTGTATGAATTAAAAAGAAGGTATAATGTTTTATTGACAATCGATTAGCAATAACCAAGACAAGCACTAGTGAGCCTTGGGCTTGAGAGGTTATTGTTTGTCTTACTTGTAAAAGACGAGATAAAAAAACAATAAGGTTTATTAAAGGTAGGGTACTTAATGTAAAATGGTAAGAGTTAAATAGACACAGCTACGAATAATAAAACTAGTAACTCCCATACTTCAATCGTTTTGAATTTGGTTCTCAAGGTTCTTTTCGCACACTAAAATAATATGGCAATAGCTACAAAACACTACATTCAAATTGACAAAATTTAGCCGTTGACAATAATTGTCACTTCTATAATCACACAAAATTCTTGCATGTATTCGGGTCTCTTTTTGCATAAAGTATGCATGTATTCGGGTCACATTTTGTAGAATCAGAACAATTTTTTTGACACAGTTACTCTTCCTTAGTTTTTATCATTCGTAGAGACAGACACAATTTCGCCCATATAGTAGCATGAATTCTCTAAACTTTGGCCAACGTCAGAAAAAACAGAACTTTGAATTTTTGTTTGTCGCAGTCGCACGCCGCGATGATCGGAAAACCATCATATCAAGTCAGTCACAGGCAAAATTACTAAACGGTAGAGTAGTGTTTGTAACAACGAGGCTCACGAGATTCATGTGTGCGTATATTATTGAGATTATATTGTGAATTTAGAGAATTTTGTTAGTTGTTTGAGCTTACCTGATAGGTATAATATATGAGAAGAGCAGGTTGAATCTGAGGAAGAACCCAAACCAGGGGCCGTCGAAGCCCTTCAGCACAATCAGCAGGAAAGATATCAGGAGGGTGGCCACAAAGAGGACTTTCGTGAAGTCATTGATCCTGAGATCCAGACGGCCGACTTTGGAGCGCGGTGCCGCGTTGTTCATCACACTGCGAGTCTCACAGCCTGTAAACATATAATCGACTAGATAACGGCCGCAACCCCGTTATGCCCAAATTTGTTTAACCCGCGAGAACCGTACATTTTTTTTCAGGATAAAAAGTATCCTATGTCCTTTCCCGGGACTCGAAGTATCTTCATACCAAATTTCAGCAAAATAGGTTCAGATTTTGGGCGTGTTGGGCGTGAAGAGGTAACAGAGAGCCCTAGTATTATATCCCACAATCTTTACATTTTGTGGTACACTTTACGGAAAAACTATCACGCCTATGGATTTGTGCTTTAGTATAGTATTTTTTATTTATTTGTATATAATGTGTTATCATTAGTCAGAAAAGTTTTTTATATGTAGAAGTGTTATAATCAGTCAGCCAAGGTGTGACGACACGAGCCCTCACAAAGCTCGGCTATATATACATAACAAAAGACGTTAGCGGTAAGTCCTTACACTAGGCTGCTAGTCCAAGAGCCTCTTTAATCTTCACTCACCTGTGTATATAACGAGCCCTACAGCCTGTCCTGAGGCAACAACACAGCCGCTCCACAGCGTATTCTCAATCTCAAGCGACACGGACTCCCCCTCGTCCAGCCTAGTACAGGAGCCAATGAACGAGTGAATGTCCTTCTCGGGCTTCTCGATAAACAGCTGAGCCTTCACGTCGAGAAGGTGCGCGTCGGTTGGCAGCTTCTGTGTCGAAGACAGGGGTATTCTGTAAAAGAAAATAATAATTTTGAAAAGAAGAGAATACTTTTGTTTAATAATAGTTATAATAGTTAAAAATACAATAGCTTTTTTTTCAAATTTTTAACAAATTATTGCATTGTCATTGGCTCTTAATACGCATGCAAATTTTCTAATTAATTAGACTACTGGAGATAGGTAAAATCGTGCTCAAATATTCCGTTACATCATAGACCAAATTGGTCTATGGTTACATACACACAGGCCAAGCTAATAAAAGCATGTTAATGAGTACCTATATTAGAAACAATAATACCATGTCACAATGTCAACCTCGGGAATATTTTTTTTGTCCTGAAACCAGGACTTAGCTGTAATACTAAAATGAACCAAGAAGGTCTTGGCCACAATAGAAATGAGAAAGAAAAGAAACATTGACAGATTTTAGGGACATATATGTATATGTCCCTAAAATCTGTCAATGTTTCTTTTCTTACAAGTAACAAGTCTATGTAGACTTGTTAATAAATTAATGTTACTCTGTCTCTTCCACCCGTAGAAAGAAGGAAGATACCACTTTTTTATCTATCTATATGTAGACGCTTCACACCACGTCAGTCTGGACTCTGGCCCAGTATACCTATATGTTTTTATGCAAATTCATAATCTGTTTTCATTTTAACGCGGTTATGATTCGTGAACTGCGTCCTAAAATACTTGTAACCTATCTATACTAATATTATAAAGTTGAAGAGTTTGTTTGTTTGAACGCACTAATCTCAGGAACTGGTCTACTTTGTTACTGGTCTGATTTGAAAAATTCTTTCAGTGTGAGATAGCTCATTTATCGAGGAAGGATACAGGCTATAATTTTATCATGGCCACAGTAGAAATGCGAAAGAATAGAAACACTGTGGAGATAAACTAAAGGTACCGTTCCGATCTTTACCGCGACTAATCGCGACCGACAAAAATTCAAATAAAATGCCACTAGATATAGACAGTATTAGTCCGGGTTCCGTAGAACATTTTTTTTTTGATTACTATCAAACTAATTTTTTGTGAGTAGCCTCATTTTGATAAGACGAACAACAATTTTATTTGCGAAAAATCTTGAAAGTGGTAGCTAACTGAGATAGAAAGAATTTAATGCTTAGATTTGATGGTCCTAAATATGGATTGTTCTATTTGTAGGACAATGTTACTCTTAAATTATGTAAATATTAACCTACCAATATACAAAAAATCTGCTGGTTAGGGTTTCGTTTTAGGGTTATGTAATCAACGAAACTTGGTTGACTACGGATTCTTTGTATATTGGTAGGTTAATAGTTACATAATTCAAGTGTATCATTATCCTACAAATAGAACAATCCATATTTTAGGACCATCAAATCAAAGTCAATCCTTTCTATCTCTGTTAGCTACCACTTTTAAGATTTTTCGCAAATAAAATTGTTGTTCGTCTCATCAAAATGAAGCTACTCACAAAAAATTTGCTTGATAGTAATCAAATAAAAAGTTGTTCTACGGAACCCGGACTATATAGCCTATGTCATAAAGTAGTATTTTATTTGAATTTTTAGACTATAGTCTATGTCATAAAGTGGCATTTTATTTGAATTTTTGTCGGTCGCGGTTATCAGCGGTAAAGATCGGAACGGTACCTTTAGTTTATCCCCACAGTGTTTCTATTCTTTCGTATTTCTACTGTGGCCATGCTAAAGGGGCTGGGCTATATATTATCACGCTAAGACTAATAGGAGCGAAGAAACAGAGGAAACTATGGAAAAACTGGGAAAAGTATATGAAAGGGTATACTAATTATCACACGAACTACTGGAGCATTTTTTTGTTATTTGGCACAGATAAAAAGTAGACCACGTGAAGGATCATAGGCTATTTTCTGTGGGCTAATGTGTCTGTGAAATTCCTAATTTACGCAGACGAAGCCGCGCAGAACGTCTAGTTTTAAATAAAACAATATTATGTTTGGTAACCGACTTTGGTATAAATATTTAATGTTAATGCTAAAGTTTTTAACCAGCCTGTTGCAAACTTATTTGAATGTTTGTTGGTCCGTGGTCGCGGTCGCGTGCTGCGAAGATCAGAATGCTGCCTTCAGATCTGTTTCCTCTACACTTTAGAAACTCGTAAAAGCGAATTAAGAGTAAAATTATTATTATCGATTCGTGTGGGAAGTAATTATTGCAAGTAGCTATGCAGTTGAAGGCCAAACAGATTTGTTATGAATTTTAGATTTACAATAGTTTCACCATTAAGCCGGCTTTACACATTGGGCCAGTGCATTGGGAGTGTAGAGGCCTACTTGGCGACAAGCTAGGAGCGACATTTCATGCTGCACTAGTTGACCCAATGCACTAGCTCAATGCGCTGGTTCAATGCGTTGACCCAATGTAACAGTGGCGGGGCAAGACGTAAATTTGATGTGGGCAAGATTTATCTTGCGAGGCCCCCTAAAATTAATTTTGCGAGGGCCCCTGAAGAGGACGGATTTCTTGAGAGAAATAATTTATTGATCCTCAAACTTTTATTTATAAAACTTTTAATTTATGAATATTTGAGCTTTGTCTGAATGACATAAAAATGGAATCACGCTACGGCCTAAACCACTGATCGTAGATACTTGAAATTTGGAGGGAGTGTTTTTCGTATGACGTAGGCGTGCGATAAGAAGGGATTTTTAGAAATTCCTCTCCTAAGGGTGTGAAAAGGGGGGATAAAGTTAGTATGGGACAACTCGATTCCTTAGTCTGATCTGCTCGAAAATTTGCATCATTATTATTTGATGTATTTTATGGAAGATGTAATTCATAGTTTGTTAAAATTTATCCTCAAAAGCCTTAAAAAAAGCATGAATAGTTTACAGCGCTTTACAGCGTTTAGCAGCGTTTGCGGCGACGTAGAGAGTTAGAGACCCCAGACGTAGCTTTTTGCCACAATAGACATAATCTGTCTACTCTGTTTTTGCCATGGTAACCCGGTAAGTAATGGCTAGTTTACACGTATTAAGTAGATAAGAAGTCAACTAAATTTTAACTTATGACTTTATACTTACTTAACTAAATTTAAACTTGCTACTTGCTACAAAATTTTGTGTTTACATGCAATTAATAACTTAAAATTAAGTAAAAATTTAGTTAACTACTTATCAACTTAATACGTGTAAACCAGCCATAACTGCCTTTTTATCCCGATAGGCGTCGAATCGTCGACTGTACCCCAATTTGACATTAGAGCTGTCAAATCCCCTACATTTTTTGTAAACAAGAGTATTTTTTATCAATTTTCGTAAAAATGCCTCAATGTTGTGCTTTGAGTTTTAAAAATCGGTTAGTTCATATATTTCCCAAAGACCCAAAGTGATGAAAAAGTGAGAAAATGCCTTGTGAACAAAGAATTTCAAACAAAGAATACCCCACGCTTATGTTCACTTCATTTCACAGAAGATGATTACAAACAAACAAACAAATCTTTATTTCCCTCAAAAACAATTTTACACTTATACTAAACAAACACTGCTCCCCACACTAGGATTCCCTGTGTCGTGGAGAGCAGTCTCTTCCATCATGCACATAAACACAAAATACATACAATTAATTTTAACCAGCTAATGACATATTTGTGATAACTAACATGTGATTATTTTGGAAGAAGTAAATATACAGGTAAGTCGTGAAATTATGATGTCTAGCCTAAGTCAAACCTATTTATTTCCTAGACATGCCTCTTACAAACAAACTAATTACAAATTCTAACATATATTTCCAGATGCTGAGCCACAAGAAACATTTATAAGAAAAACTTCTGTACCGTCTGTTTGATAAAAATATTAGAGTAGTTTTAGATGGAACTGAAATAGCAGTACAAAAACCAAAGAATCCAACTTCTCAGCAAACTTTCTGGAGTACTTATAAGGGCGAGGCCGCCAATTTTTGCTGATTTGGTAATATTTATTCTCCGCCCTCGGTATTTTAAATTTTTTTTTTGTTTATCTTATGTTCGAAAACTGATTCTAACGAAGAAAAAAAAGCACTCAAGAATGCATTAGAATTATTTCGGTTCAAATCATAGTCTAAAAATATATTTACAATAAATAAAAAAAGGTAAGAAAATAGCTTAAAATATGCCATCCGCCGTGGAAGAGGTGCACTCCAACTGTCGCTGTAGCAGTAAGTATGACAGATTTGAAGATAAATCGGATATGTTATGAATACTTATATAAATGGCTATTACCTCACCTAATTATTTATAGTATTTTAAGATAACTTTCTTTATAAACTTTTTAAAATCAAATGAATCGTTAGAAAAATCAATTCTACCCCACTTTTTAAACATCATCAATAATACCCATTTATTATTATTTAAGTGTTAGGGAAGGTAAAATAGGGAGGTGGCAATGCTAAGTTATTATGTACTTTATGAAAAATCTTGTATTTAGGTGTTCGAGCCTACGCTTGACCCACTAGTGAGATAACCCCTTTGAATTTCACATAGTTGCAGTGTATTCCTACCCTCAAATCACGATAACTGTGCGGTATGTCATACAAGTGACAGGTATCAGAAGACATCGGCGTCGGTTAGCCATATTGAAATCAGTACGTCTTTGAACTTCACATTGAGCAGTGCTTTTAAGTAATTTCTAAAAAAGTGTACACTTTTTCATAAAGTTGGAGGAAGAAAAACTTTGCAATACGTGAATAAATTTAAGGTAAGGGTAAGGGTACAAACGACAGAGTACGATATATACGTACTTGTACGTAAAACAAGGCGAATACCCGCTCCCCTGGACGGTAGACTCGCTAACGTACAACCCCAACGTTATCTGGGCTGGGCTAAAGGGGACGGCTGTATTGTCATGTCGGCTAGCATAGCCGACAAGTCAGCCTACACGACGTCTACCTTAGACGACATATCCGACAATGCGTCGGCTACCGCAGCTGACAAATCAGCCTACATTTCGTCGGTCACAGCCGACAGATCAGCCTACTTGGTAGTCGTAGTAGACAATTAAAACCGCTGTTGATCGATTTCAGATCATGGAACAGACAACACTCGAGAGCGTTGCAGACTGGGTTCCAGCGGAAGAGGACATTCAGGCTTACAGACGTTTTATAAACGTTCTAGACGAAAATTACCCACCAGGTTGGAGAGGGTGGATCGTCAATAAATTATCCTATGAAGATCTGTTCGGGGAAAACATATCCTCTGACGACGAAAATAGACTACGATTCGCTGTACCGACGATGGATCTTGCCCGAGCTCTAAGTAATGATGGAATTGCTTCTCTCAGTGAGCTGGCCCATAGGCAGAGCAATTATATATAGTCCCCTAGCCACCGCTAAGAAGATCCATCCGGAGAATATTTACAATGGGTTTTTGATACTCGTACAGAAACTTAAACCCAAACTCATCTCTCGCCACGAGGCTTCAGCAATTTTGCGAGCAGGCTCGTCTTGTGAGAACACCTCAAGTCGTTCTTCCGCATCCACATCAGCACCAAATCGAAAACGTTCCCATAGCCCGGAAAATTCAATACTGTCCCCAAAAGAGCCACGACTTACAGAAAGCTTAACAGATTTTATGAGACAACAAAATCAGCTTCTGAACCGAATCGCACAGATGACGGAGGCAAACTTTCATGCCACCAATAGCTTCCGTCCACATTCGAGGAGCGAGGAAGCAGAAGTCGAGGTCTACAAAGACGATAGTGACTGGCGTCCTGAATACATGCAAAACAACGCCGATTGGGAGACGCCTACAGAGGAGCCAACGCCCACGTCCTCACATAACTTCGAAGAAGACCTGGAAAAGGAGCATTTTAATTCATTCGAACCGGCAACAATAGAATCAGAGGCAAAGATTGGAGCAGCCAATCCGGTACTGGTCAATCAGGGAACTTTTTGTCAAAGACTAGGTACAGACGGTGGCAAAATATTAGATATGCCGAAGTCCAGAAACAGTTCCAGGCCACCCCGGTTTTTACCAGTCTGAAAACGAATAATTTGCTGGCAACAGTAACGCCCTCATGGCAGTCGGTTACGCTGCTAGAAAAAATGGACCTGTGTCTAGGGGCTATTACCAACGGTCTTATACAACAAAGACAACACTTTACCGAGTTATTTAATAAGGCCTCCCCTGAGGTAAAAAGGTATATAAACCAGAACTTTCTAGCGAAAGATTCCGATTTTCGGAAAACCTCAGATGCGTTGTTGCAGTACACTTGTGGGAAAAGATCGGAAGTATTACAACAGAGGCGGAGCGTCTATAAACCAAACAATAAAACCTTAAACGAGTTATTACAAGCCATTTCGCCATCTACAACTCACCTCTTTTCAGAGCCTCAATTATCGGAGCTTATCAAGGAACAAGGAGGACTGATGAAGTTTTTTCCAGGGCGCTTTCGAAACTCAACGTCTAAACCTACAGGTCCTAGAAGGGAGATCCCACCAACACTTCCACAAGAAAACAGGAGGAAGGACGTTCAGAGAAAACCAATTTTTAGACAGTACACGGAGCGCAACACGAACCGTCCGTCAACCTCCGGAATCAAGAGCCAATTCCAGCATGCGGCTGGAAAACAAAAAAGGTCAAGATTCGATGGGAGAAAATAAATTTCGTGCCGGCCAGGTGAGTAATTACCTCCATGTTTGGGAAAGTCTTGACGCTCCAAATTCAATCTTGTCTATTATATCTGGGTACAGAATCCCTTTTTGTGTCTCACCTCCTGTGAGAGCTTTTAACAAGGATACGCCTACACGATTAAAAGAGCTTAATTGTTATCTGAACCCGCCGAAATTTCGGCTCATAAATCACCATAAAATTCCAGATTGTATAAACGGGGATGAATACATGATTAAAGTAGATTTATCTCAAGCCTACTTTCACATCCCCGTCATAGATAGTCACCGTAGATTTCTAGCCTTTAATTACAATGGAATTCTATACCAAATGACTTGTCTGCCTTTTGGTTTGGCGACTGCCCCCTATGTTTTCTCAAAATTAACTAATTGGGTGGCGAATCATTTCAGGGAAAAGGGGATAAGAGTCGTCGTGTACCTGGACGACTTCTTGATTATTCATCAAAATTCATCAATCCTTTACCAGCAAGGTCAAATAGTAAAAGAAACCCTCGAGAATATGGGTTGGTGCATCAATATGAAAAAATCGGTATTTGTCCCGAAGCAAGAAGCAGAATATTTGGGAATAATCTGGAATACGAGACTCAATTCCAAAACGTTAGGTATATCAAAAAGAGAAAAAATCAAGTTTCTGATACTCCAATTCTTAAAGAACAATCTTCTCGGCAACCTGAACTTTGCAGGATTCATAGTTCCACTCGGGAGACTTCACAGCCGATACATACAAATAGCCTCGAATCGACTACCACGCCATGTTCCTCATCGAGCATTCCAGATTCCAGGCATCGTAAAAGAAGAAATGACTTGGTGGTTGCACAACATCGACAAAACATTGCTTATTCACATGGAGGCGGCAAAAACATTTGTCACAACAGATGCCGCAGGTCATGGATGGGGAGCAACAGTCTACGGTCTAAATCTGTCCGGAACTTGGGAAAAGCACCAACTCAAATGGCACAGCAACCAGAAGGAGTTATGGACAGTCCTGAAAGTGATAAATCAACTAGGGAGTCAGATAAAAATCAGACAGTAATGATTCAAAAGGACAACAAGTCAGTCGTAGCCTACATTATGAAGGAGGGAGGAACCAGATCTTTGAGATTACTGCGCACAACTCACGATATACTAGAACGCTGCCAACAATTCAGAATAAGCTTAACCGCACGTTATATACCGGGGAGGTACAATGTAACGGCAGACAGTCTCTCCAGAGCAAACAAACTCCCCGAATGGACTCTGAAAAAGGACTTCCTTGCTTGTCTGTTCGATCAATTAGGAACACCCGAAGTAGATCTCTTTGCGAGTGCGCGGTCTGCAATCCTAAACCGATATGTCAGCGAGGATGCTCGGGATCCGAACAGCCTTTTCGTAGATGCCTTCAGCAGACCATGGATCTACATGGATATTCCCACCACCAGCCCTCATACCACGCGTTCTTCAGCACTTAACGAAAAGCAGAGGGACTTACCTGCTGGTCGCACCCAAGTGGGATCGCACATTCTGGAAGGCGGAAATTATGCAGAGATCATTACAAACTCCAATAACAATACCGAAACTCCATCAGAATCTTATAGATCTGAAAACGGGGAAAGCCCCTGCAGAAATTCAACATCTGTGTTTGCAGGTCTGGAAGGTTCGGGCTGGGCCAATTGGATTCGATCATGGTCAGATGACAAAAAAAAGCTTTAAGAATCTTCATGGCGTAAGTCAACTTTAAAAACTTACCAACCAGCTTGGAAGAGATGGATTGAGTGGGCTATAAGAAATAACTGTCGACCAAATAACCCCTCTCCTGAACAGGTTGCTAGATATATCTGTTACCTGCATACCGTAGAAAATCTGGCACCTGCAACGATAGCCGTCCATAAATCCGTCATACTGACTTTTGCTAACCCGGCGCAACGGGACTACATGAGTAACCACCCGATTGTCAAACAGAGCTTAAAGGCAGTGTTTCTAAGTAAGCCATCAGCACATAAGTCTTTTACCTGGGAAGTTAGAAAACTAATAGATCATTTAATGACTTACGCTATTGACGAAAATAGTATCTTTCAAGTTTCCCGACATACGGCCGCTCTCCTCTTACTTGCGTCCGGGCGTAGGATTCATGACCTGACACTGCTAGATATCGGGCCAAACTTAATGAGTTTATTTGAAGACTCTATTATATTTTGGCCAAAATTTGGGTCTAAGACAGACTCAGCTAAATTTAGACAATCAGGCTGGAAATTATACAGTAGTGATATAGAAAGACTGAATATAGTTAAGTGGACTAAGAATCTAGTATTAGTTTCTAGTTTCTAGTAGTACATAACTTAACTAGTTTGTTCATTACCACAAGAGGCAAAGTAAAAGAAGCCTCACCATCAATCATAGGAGGGTAGATCCGAACCTTGTTTAAGGAAGCTGGTATCATAGCGACACCAGGTAGCTGTAGATCTGCCTCTAGCAGTGACCTCTGGATAAACAGGAATGTCAATTTGGATGATGTGATTAAGAGGGGAAATTGGAGAAGTCAAGATACCTTCCTTCGCTACTACTGTAAAGAAGTTAACAATCAAACGCTACCGCTAACCGACTCTCATTGTTTAGCACAATCTTTTGAACCTGTTTAGAATACTAATTTAAGTCTTTGTTAAATCAAAATAAATACCTACCTATATAAAGATCTATCAATCACACAGTACATCTAGCCATCGCCGCCGGCAGAATATAAACATATCTCACTAGTGGGTCAAGCGTAGGCTCGAACACCTAAATAGAAACGTTTTCCCCCCAAAGGGTAGAAAACGAATATTTAGGTTTCAGCCGTAGCTTGACCCACATTTTCTGGACTTGCCGTCGGACCGTGAGAGTACTGATTTCAATATGGCTAACCGACGCCGATGTCTTCTGATACCTGTCACTTGTATGACATACCGCACAGTTATCGTGATTTGTGGGTAGGAATACACTGCAACTATGTGAAATTCAAAGGGGTTATCTCACTAGTGGGTCAAGCTACGGCTGAAACCTAAATATTCGTTTTCTACCCTTTGGGGGGAAAACGTTTCTATTATCCGCCATTTTTCGACAGTTCACATTTGAACCTCAGACGGGCTGTGTACACAGTTTTTCAAAGGAAGTGTTTTTGTGACACAAATGTGTATTACTGTTTCATATAAAACTATCTATGCATCATGTGAGTAGTCAAAAGGGCCATGTTTGGGACTATAATACAAACCACATTGTGTATTATTTACGGAGATAATTTGATTTTGTCAACGCTACGGTAGCGTAGAAATAAAAATTTGCTACCATTTTAGTATAATAATAATATCAATTGGCGGCCTCACCCATAAGTGACTGTCAAACAATGGGAATAGGCTATCTTATGACCAAGTGTCAAAGCAAATTCAAGACATGTTTGCTGATAGAAATATTACTGTAAGGACTCCGTAGCTTTTTGCACCACAGTTGCCAGGCTTGACAGTTATTAAAGACAGAGAATTAGCAAGTAAATGTGTTCATACTGAGAGGATTATAGGATTAACCAAAACTCATCATACCAATAGCAAGTAAAATATTTTTTATGTTGTATGTGTTGTAACTTTAGAGAATGTATTATGAAAAAAGGGGGGCTCGGGGGGCGCAGCCCCCCGCCAATACAAAAACAAACACAATCCAGAAAGTCCAAAAGTAGGTTAGGTTAGAACTGTGACTGTGCTGCGGCAGCAGCCGGCGACCGTCACAAAACTCGCTGTAGGTTAGGTTAAAGGCGTTAAAAAACACTATGCAAATTGCCGGGAAAAATATATGATGTAGTCTCTGAATTCTGAAAATTTCAAAGGTGAGTAGCTCCAAAACTGGGGGGTTTCTCAGTGTGGATTTGGTACGGGGGGTGTTTACCCCGTCCTCCCCTCTCCCCCTCACCCCCGCTCCCCATCAATTTTGGGGTAGGTTTCCGAACCTTTACCATGAGAGTAAAGGAATCAACCAAATAAGCAGAATAGCCAATAGAATAATGTTCAAAATTATAATAATAGTTTAAATATCTTATGGTCAAATTTCGACCACTGGGCGACCACTAATTTAATTAAACTGCTAAACCGATTTAGATAACATTCGGCATAGACATATTTTTAGACCCGGGAAAGGGCAGGGTTTTTACTACGGTAAAACATATGATATCTTGATAAACTAATTTCTGTGTAATGGAGCTGCGAGCACCATCTTTCTGTTGTGAGTTGCAAATCCTAATCCTAATATTTCAGCCATACTAAATAATAATTGAAGACGTGAGTGGAAGAACCAGATAAATAACATTGTATAACAAAGGCAATAACTATTTTTTTCTTTAAAAATTTTTACAAATCTTGTAACTAACCTAGCAAACAAACATCATCTAGCTAAATATGTCTCTAAACATAAAATACAAAGTTTTTTATTTTAAATCATTTTCCGGCCCTAAATCCTCCATTTATACAAAAAAATCGGCCAAGTGCGAGTCGGACTCACCATGAAGGGTTCCGTACCGTTTTAGAGCAAAAATAGGCCAAAAATTATGTTTTTTGTAGGGTAGTCCCCCTTATTTTTTATTTTATTTTAATATTTTTATTAATTTATAAAGTAAGTTCATACATTTAATTAAGGATAATTAAGGATTTTGTGAAAATGTCAAGTGCCTACCTGTTACCCTTAGTGATATCGAGCAAAAAAGGCCAATAAAAATCAAGATTTTTGTATGGGAGCCCCCCTTAAATATTAACTATATTTAGTTTTTAGTACTTAATTTTGTTGTTACAGCGGCAACAGAAATACACAATCTGTGAAAATTTCATTTTGTCAGACAGACAGACAAACTGATAGACAGACGGACAGACATCGAAGTCTTAGTAATAGGGTCCCGTTTTTAGCGTTTCGTAGTCAACAAGGAACCCTTATAGTTTCGGTCTGTCCGTCTGTCTGTCCGCGGTTTTGCTCAGAGACTATAGGGCCTACAAAGCTGTAATTCGACATGAATGCACATATTAATGATGCCGACAAAGTCTAAATGCGGCTCTGTAGCGATAGAGTAGGGAGTTGGCAGTGAGTTTTATTAAAATTACGCACCGCACATTGTGAAGTTGGGAAAATTAATGTTTGTCAGTGGGTTACATAAATTATTATTATCAATATGAGGCACATTGTACTTACAGTCGGATAAATAAATGTTTTGCAATTCGTTTTTTCTAAATGTACATTATACAGTCGGGGAAATAAATCTTTTCAGTGGGTCAGGGAAATGGTTGTTTGGCCGTGGGGTTATTTCTTCAAATTTTGTTCATGCAAAGTTTCCCAACGGGTTGGATTCAAATAATGCTCCAATGTTTATGTTTGGCAGTAGGTAGTAACGCACATTGTAAAGTAAGGGAAATCCATATTTGGCAGTACATTTTGGTTGAAATGAAATATTGTGTAGTCTGGGTACTGCACGTTTTGCCGTAGGATTTATTCTCATTACGCACATTATATAGTCAAGGAGTTAATGCTTGGAAATGAGATTTTTTTAAATTATTGTACTCTTTGTTTTAACGCGCTAATCTCAGGAACTCTGCATAGTCAATTTATGTCAATAATGGCCCCTAGGCCATAATGCAATACCACACTGCGACGAATCGGTAGAAGAATTAATAGAAAATGGTCTAATATGGGGAAAATTATCTATTTATGTTTGCTATTATATACTGACGCAGACGAAGTGGCGGGCAACAGCTAGTCTATACATATAATAAAACTGTAGAAATGAAAATTCTGTACATTAAAGATATTCAAAAAATAATAAGCGGGGGGTGTTACTACATCGCTATGGAAGCCAAAAATGTGGTTAGTTTTTCTGTCTGTCTGTCTGTCTGTCTGTATGTTTGTTCCACTATCACACGAAGACTACTGATCCGATTTGAATGCGGTTTTCGCAGATATATTTGTCTTCTTCCAACTTAACATCTGGTGTATAAAAAAATTTCCTCCACCCCTCTAAAGGGACGAAAGAGGGGGTCAGATTTTGTATAAGACTTTTGCTTTAACACGAAAACTACTGATCCGATTTGCATACGGTTTTCGCAGATATATTTATCTTCTTCCAACTCAAAATCTGGTGTATAAAAGACTCTAAGGGGAGCAAAGAGGGGGTCAGATTTTGTATCAAACTTTTTTCTTTAATGGACTTACTTCATATTATTAACTGTTTTTTCCAACTTAACATCTGGTGTATAAAATTTTTCCCCCCACCCCTCTTAGGGGACAAAAGAGGGGATTTAAATACTTTAAATGGCAAAACAACGTTTGCCGGGACAGCTATAACTTATAATATAGCAGACCCAATTTATCTTTATCCAGTGAAAGTAGTATTTCTTTCTCTAGTAGTGGTTCAAAGGATTACTCCCATAGAAACTACATATTAGGCTCCTTTCAAACCAAACTGACCGTCAGCCGCTGAATGTCAGCATGCCTACTAGCTGAATAAAATAGCCAGACTATAAACAAAATATATAGGGCCGCTCAACTTTTTAGTTTGTTTATAAACTCTACTTTTCGGTTGACGCCGGATCTATATTCAGATTTTTCAATTTCGAGTCATATAAACAACTAGATGACGCCCGCAACTCCGTTGCGCCTGAATTCGTTTTCGCTCGGGAACCGTACTTTTTTTTTCGGGATAAAAGTATCCTATGTCCTTTCTCGGGACTCAAAGTCTCTGTATACCAAATTTCAGCAAAATCGGTTCAGCCGTATGACGTAAGATCTCAGGATGTAATAATCATCATTAGTTACCAGCCAAGATTGAGATTCCAATTAATAATAATTATTTTTGAACTTATCCATACTTAACTGCTAAACTGATTTACATGAAATGCCGGAAAAATGTACGGTTTTTATTATTTTATAATCTTTTCTCCTTACTAATACAAACATTTTATATAAAACATAGCTCCTTATAAAATGTTGCTTTCTTTGTTAATGTTGATACATGCATAAAACCATAATATATAAAAATCAGCCAAGTGCGAGTTGGACTCGCGCACGAAGGGTTCCGTACCATTATAGAGCAAAAATAGTAAAAAATTGTGTTTTTTGTATGGGAGCCCCCCTTAATTATTTATTTTATTAAAATTTTATTATTAATAATTATTAAAGTATAAATACAGCTGAGTATTTTGTGTACATTTCAAGTGCCTACCTGTTGTCATCATTGATACCGAGCAAAAAATGTTTGAAAAATCACGTTTGTTTTTTGGGATCCCCCCTTAAATATTTATTTTGTTTTTTATATTTGTTATTTTAGCGGCAACAGAAATACATAATCTGTGAAAATTTCAACTCTCTAGCTATTACCGTTCTTGATTTACAGCCTGGAGACAGACGGACAGACGGACAGACATCGAAGTCTCAGTAATAGGGCCCCGTTTTTACCCTTTGGGTACGGAACCCTAAAAAAGACAGAAATCGTTTTAAAGTAACGAGGTGATTATCAAGGAATATACCCTGCACCTCAATGTGTAATGTGTCGAGCTAGCGAACGGTCGTGCTCCGCGTTACACACGCCGCAAATGTTAATTAATATTTTCGCGAATCGCGCGGCACATTGTCGCTGTATGTGACCATGGCGCTCGTGGCGAGTTGCTGGCGTATATCCAGCACGCCATCGACACCATGGACGAGGTCACCATCATGCAGATCTGCAAGTCCTTCACCAGTGAGGAGATTTGCCAAGGGAAGCAGCTGCTGTATGAGACGCTCGGCCAGAGCGCGAACATGTCGCGACGAAGAGACGGAACCGAAAGGAGTGTGCAGGACATCATCCCCTGCTGAAGCAGACGGATCCTGATGAGGTACCGGCTTTTGTGGCTAAAGAGCTGCATAAGCTGCCGCCCGTCACGCTGGACCACATCAACGACGTCAGCCTACTGAAGGACATCAGGTTCCTGAAGAAAGAGCTGGCCGGAGTTCGAAGTAGATTGCAGGCGTCGGAATCTATCATCAGTGACCTACGTAGTGAATTATCACAATTAAAAAGTAATAATTAATTATGTAGGTCACCTGACGCCGCAAACGTCACCCATCGTCGAGGCGCGCAGGCGATCACGTTTAGCCGGTCAGCATTATCGGACGGGTCAACGAACACCGTCGCTGCCGCCCCCGCCCGCGTTCCCCTCCCGGTTGCGCCGACGCTGAGTCCACAGGCGACTCAGCAAAACTATGCGACTGTTGCTGGTCGCCCCGCGCCTCCTCCGCGGGCGAATAAAAACGGGGAGAATGAGAGCCGTAAGGCTTCGGAGAGTCGTAAGTCGACGGAGAGTCGTAAGTCGACGGAGAGTCGTAAGGTTACGAAGAGCCGCAAGGCCAAGTTTTCTCGACCTGGCAAGGACGAGAGCAGGGGGTGCGATGAGGGCTTCATACTGGTGGAGAGGAGGAAGAAGAAGCCCGCCGCCCGCAACCATCGCGGCACCGCGCCCTATGTACCTGAGCTGCGTCTGTGGAGCGAGGTCCCCGCGACGCCCCTACGACATATCTCGCCTGCACTGATCCATAGAGGTCGCGGACGTCGTGAACTACATCAGTAAGAAGACATTCCTCCACTTGAGGGTCGAACGTCTGCAGTCTCGCCACAAGATCCACTTCAGTTCCTTTGTGGTGAGAGTACCGACGCATTCACTGTCGACTTTTGAAGCGGAGGAATTCTGGCCGACTAATGTGGTCTACCCAAGGTTCCGGGAGAGACTCCAGAATGAAGCGCGCGTCACGTCACCGTTAACTCGTGATAAAGTGTAGTTATTAAGTATATTATATAATTTATATGTATGTTAGTCATTAAGGTATATATTGTATGGGCCTATGTAGCCTGATATAAATAAATAAATAAAATTAATATATCATTATAAAGTAATTTTGTAACTCATAATCAATTTAATATACACTCTCAGACACTTACCGTAACTTCCAATCCGTTTCTCCATCCAATTGATCTGTCCTTATAAAGACAGTGCCCATTTGTTCATTTGTCCGCAGTAGTATCATGTCAGCAGGCACCCTATCGCCCTTGTGAAGCATGACAATGTCTCCAACTCGTAGTGACGATGCCGAGGCATACTCAGTCATGTATGGACGGTAGTCTTCACATGGTGAGTCCAATTTTATCCTCTCATACGTATTCCTATTGACTTCTTTGTCTCTCCTGAAATGCATTTGTAAACATAAGTTACCTATCAGTAATTTTAATTGTCTATGGGCGTTTCGCCCATATACTTTGCATGTAATTTTTTTACATCATTTGTTTTTTTTTTGTTCAAGTTACCTATCAGTGACAGTGATAGATCTTTTTGTTAAGGACTTCAAATGTAAATCATCAAGTATATCCAATCATCTTAATTAGTTCAGAGGCTTAGAAGTAGAGTTGCCGCGAATAGTCGCTATTATTCGGTTTTCGGCATTATTCGTCATTTTTTTGCTATTCGTCGAATACCGAATCATAATGTCTATTATTCGACATTCGGCGAATAGTTCCCTAAAATAAACTTTTGTATGGTTTTGCACCAATCAGTTGTTTTGTATGCAAAAGACCTTCAATGGTGTCTGTATTTATCCTGTTGCGTTGTTTGTTTTAATTAAATTTATGGATATTATTTTTATTCGTTTTATTTTAATTGGATTTTTTACAAAATTAATCATAGTTACAAAATTCTATAATTCTGTATAAATATCTGTATCCATTACTTATCTGTATACCTCATCAAAAATCTGTATAAATACGTAAAAATCTGTATATATGGCAACATTGGTCGCGTGCCGCCCAATCTAAACACAAGCGAAATCAGTTGAGCGGGAAATCCCCTAAAGTATTAAATGCTGGGTTTACGGGTATTCCCCGTAAAATAGGTAGTTATATAACATATAATGGGTTGCCAGCATTTAAAAATGTAATATCAGACATCAGTATAATATCAGAATGTGACACTGATTTCATAACTTCATTTTCTTTTCTTATAACCTTTGAAAAAATTTAGATTACAGTAGGTTAAAAATAAATTATTCTACAAGTGTGATAGGTATATTCGATAACAAATAATCTATTTTTTTATATTCCTTTAAGCCTTTGTTAATGTCGAATAATAATAGCGAATTATTCGACTATTCGCCATAGGGAATGGCGATTAATCGGTATTCGACTATTTGCTATCACAACTATTCGCGGCAACTCTACTTAGAAGAGGTCAAAAGTAAAAAAGTATATGACACACTTTTAAATTTATATTATTAGTATGAAAGAGCATGGGACATTTTAGTATGAAGCCAGGTCATACCTACAAAAAAAAAACTCATTTTGGCGGCAAGAGATGAAACATGTGCCAATCAATAGTACATCAAAATATAAATAGGAAATACTCTGTGGTAAAATATCGTAACTAATACGGTTTCGGAAAAAATAAGAGTTTATAATTTTTTTTTTGTTTTCTTAATTACTTGCTACTTCTTACACTTAAGGTGCTGCGCAGACGACAGACTATCCGTGGACCGTGACGCACTTTTTAGTCTGTGGAAATAGAACCTATACAATTATATGCAGTAACGCACACGACGCGCAAAAAGTCCGGGGCACAAAAAATCCGTGTAATTCGGACAGACCGCATCGCGCCGATTCGCGCCGCACAAAAAGTGTGCGAAAAACATTGAACGTTTGCTTCAACACGCGCTAACGCAGACGGCGCACACTTTTAGTCTGCAATCTGCATTTGTAGTGACGTACCTGACGTACGCTATCTATTTAATTACCATTGCGCCAGATATCAATGTAACAATGTTAATTCAAGAAATACAAAACAGACCAGCAATTTATGATACTTCTAAGGCAGAATATCATAATAGACATTTAAAAAGAAAATTGTGGGAAGAAGTGTGCTGTAATGTATATTCAGCTCCTGTTTGGACATCGTTGACGTAAATTTATCCGGATGTTGTTTCAGAATTGAATGTTTAATATGGAACTGTCCCTTCAGTAATCTTTCCGAAATTATAGGATGTACCCAAAATTTTCTATTTTTCCTTCTTTTTCTGTACTTCAAGTACAAAATAATACTTCGCGATCTCTGCACGATTTTTATAGCGTCTACATCCCTACAGTTCAGCGGACAAAATGATCGAAGATGTGCGTCGTGTGCGTTTAGTCTGTGAAAAATCCGCGAACGACTTTTTGCGCGCCATGCAGACTTTTTTTGCGCCGCAGACTCGATCACACAAAAAGTGTGCCGTCTGCGATCTCCCTAAACCTTAAGACAAAGCATATAAAACTTCTAATTTTTTTTTCTTATTTATTCCGAAACCGTATCAGTTACAACATTTTACCAAAGAGTATTTCCTATTTGTATTTTGATGTACTATCGATTGGCACATGTTTCATCTCTTGCCGCCAAAATGAGGTTTTTTCCAAAATTTTCCAACTTTAGGTATACTAATTAGCTTCCTTGCTTTTTAAATACAATATAAAGAAACATTTTATATCTTATATATTTTGCAAATTATTTGGAAAACTCAGTAAGATTAACTGTAGAAGTAAAAGTTGTTTTATTAAGGCAACTTACCTGTATCTTCTGAAATCATCAATTGCTTCTCTGATCAATGTGACGGAGAGTACAAAGCATAGGGGGCCCCAGTAAGTATACAGATAGCCAATTCTTATACTGGGAATGAACTGAGTCAGGGCCATTACCAAGAAGTATAGATTTAAAAAGAAACTAAACTGCTCATATAGAACTACAGGAAGGAATGTGAAGAATGTGTATTTCTGAAAAAAAAAAAAAAACAATAAAAAGATTGTAACTCTTGTAATGACTATACATACTAATAATAAGAGAATGATATAAAAAGTTAATAATAAGTTGCTGAGGGTCAGCAATCTGTATGAATGAAATAATGTAGGTCAAACTCACTTGATTACAAACATAATTAGGAGGATATTCTTCAGTTGGTAAGTGCCCCAAAAATATCACTCTTGAACTCAATTCTTTTTGCTGAAAAGCCCATGTTCTTAGCCTGAAAATTACTCGTAACATTAATATACACTATACCGTACATAAACGAAAAAATTGAAGAACATCTTACCTTGACCAAATAGATTTTGGCTTTGGGCGAGATAACAATGGTGTACTTTCCATATTTCAGGCATAAATATTTGTGCAGTGCTTGAGAAGTGTTAAAGTTAACGTAAGTTAAATTTACGTGACGGCATCAAAGTATCAAAATATCATTTCATATACACAATCCATTGTCTTTCTTTATCACAAACCACAACAACAATTTTGAGACTTCCACAAAAAGTAAAAACAAACTGGCAATTAGCATATTTTGTCAGTGTCAACTGTCAATTGACAAATGTATTTTTTTTTTCTTATATTTTGTGCCTGAACTCCTTCAACATTTTAATGCAGCGTAAGGCGTCCATTAGACGGTCATGCCCTGGTCAGTCAATTCCATCAATCATTACTTTCGTTTGACTGTTGGTGAATGTTGAAATTAATTCCACATTACACAGTCATTCTGACTGATTGTCAGTCATACGCAAAACTTCACAAAGAATACACGTGTTCACGCAATATATTATAGTCTGTCAAAAAAGTGAAGAAATTAAAAAGTGGCAACATCGTAGTGTCATCCCTTTCAAATCAATCTAAGAAAAAAGGGATGACACTACGATGTTGCCACTTTTTAATTTCTTCACTTTCTTGACAGACTATAATTATGGACAACTGACTGACTGACGCGTGATTGATAAAACGCCGTTAAAGGTTTACTCAAAAGTCATCATTGATGGTTGCATGGCGTAAAAACCAAAATATCCAGATAACTGTCAATCAATTTCATGCAACCATCAGTCACTGCCTTACACGGCAGGTTATTCAACAGTCACAGGCCACAGCCATGAGCCATGACTGTGGTAAAACTGACAGCAAAACCTACCGTGTAATGCACGCCTAATTGGGTTGTTTTAACTAAAACATCATTATAATAACTTTATTATTCTATTCGTTGGAATATGATTGCGTCTTTTTCAAATTGAAATGTATCAAGTTTTACATTCTTTTGCCCAGTTTTGTAGTAATTAATGATGGTATTACCGATAGTTGTCTACCCATACGCCATCTAGTTACTAAAATGAAAACTGTTTGACAATCAAATTAAAAAAAATAAGAAAATGCCTCTAGTGTCAAACTGTCAATGGGCGCTGCTGCTGGTAAGGAGAACTGACAAAAATGACGTTTTTGTATGATAGAAGCGTTAGTTCCTTTTCTCGCCACGTTCATAAACAGCCTTGTCGAACTGTATGTAGTCAGTGATGCCAGCCTGCAGATAATTTCAGATCGGTGGGGAACCAATAGAAAATCTAGAAGTGTCTATCGTCGCGCTGTCTGGTGGAGATCAAAAAAAAGAAAACAACCCATTTGATTGTCAAACAGTTTTCATTTTAGTAACTAGATGGCGTATGGGTAGACAACTGTCGGTAGAGTGCGCGCACGATAACTCTGCGCGCGATAGGTGGCGTGCCAGCGTAGGGATTCATCAAAAAAATGGGTAATCCCAATGATATTTTTTTTAAATAACATTGGTAGTTTTACTTTAATATCTTTATTTACTTATTTAAACTATGTATAGGAATAGGCGTATCGATTATCATGTAAACGTGGCGGTCCAACAATTAGTTCCGATTTCAGCCGCGCGCAAAGTTATCGTGCGCGCACTTTAATAATGCTCTGATTTCTGAATGCTCTGATTGGAAAACACCCAAAGAAAAGTTTCACGATATCTGGTTTTTTATTGGTGGCAACTGGCAGTGGCAGTCGGCAGCACGGCGGCAGCATTGCATTAGTCTGTGCCAAAAGCCATTAGCCATAGTCTGTGCCTTGCATTAGTAAATAAATATGGCGTAACGTTGTGCATTACGTGGGTGTGTGAAGCCAAATTTGCTTACAAGACAAATAAGAATTTGTAGTGTTTTACGAAGAAGCTACGGTTTGGTGTTCAAATTAATTCGAACAATTATAATTCTGTAAGTTTGTGGCCCGAGAAAATTCGTAAAGAAAATTGGATCAATGACTTGGTTTCACCGCAGATGACTATTATTATGAACCTTATCTTGTAACTTATGAAATACGCTTATAACATAAGGTAAGATGTGTTTGATTTTCTGTTTGAATATGGTACATAACATGCGAGTACAATTGGAGTCGTCTTTGTAATTAGATAATTGAGAGGGTGTAAAACGCAGAGATCTCCGAGCGTAGAGGTCGCGCCTAGATGTCTGACAGTCGACCGGGCGCGGGCACACCTCCGTGTGACCTATTTTCTGGTTATTGCATTGAGATACTATTTACGTCTAAGGGTGCGAAGTGGACCGTCAGAGTCGCTTGCATCTACAATAAATTCATCTTCAGTTACAAAATTCTTGTTCAAATCCTTCGGATCTGCGAGTAACTTACAAATGTGAATTTCGCATCACGTAATTCCTTATTATTATGTAGGTCAAAGGATAATGGGGTCAATAAACTACCAATAGCATTAAAACCCATTGCTATACCCATGTAGTGTTTGTAATATCTAATCTAGGCAGTCTAGGGAATGCTCTTGAAGATGGTAAGAAAACATTCTTATTATAGTGTCATTAGATTGTTATGAAAAGATGTTTTCCTAGTGGCTATATTGTCCAAATTCCTCAATCCTAGTTTCTACTTAGTACATAATTAGTTTTCTACTGTGAAGTTTACTAATTAAGATGAATGTATGAAGCTTGAACTAATTGATTTCTGGTTTTTAAATTTATTAGTATTAATATTACCTTCACCCATCAATCCCCAAGCGGCAGCCAACTGCCGCATAACAATTGAAAATCTATTGTGTCTGGGATACCCACGATGGAGGTGTTAAATAAAGAATGATTTGCTTTGATATTTATTGTTTTTCATTATTTTCATTATTGTTCAGTTATTATAAAAATACTTCACAAAATAATATTTCTGCTCCAATAAATATTAATTTGAAATAAAATTTCAAGAACAAATAAAAGTTATTGTATTTTAATTTATTAAAACTGCTTGTTCTAAGCAATAATATCATTTATTTTTGTTGCAGGTCATAATAAGTGTACATAACATAGAGCAGTGTAAGGATAATGGGTTCTGTACAAGTGTTGTGCGGTGAGAGTGTGAAGCCAGCGGTATGATGGAGTCAGAGCTACCGCCGGGCAGCTGTAACTCCACAGGACATCTCTCCACAATTGGATGGAACATACCAGGTAGATTTTATTATCTATGCTCAAATTGCAGAATTCAGTCTGTAGCGGTCATTGACTCCTTGTCAAAAAACTTGTCATATTCCATCATTTTCTATACAAACCGCGATTGATAAATAGTTGGAGATTATCATGTTAAGAGTTACCAAAACGTTTTCCGATGAAACTATAATAGTCTGTTTCTTTACAAGAATTCAATTTTATTCTTATGTTAACAGAATGTAGTGCGAGTATTTTTCACATAACTCCTAGACTAGAAAGGTCAATGACCGCTGGTGCCACCTTAAATTGTCCTGACTATAATAACTGGTGTCGGATTTTGTACGGACCTTCAAATTCTGAGGATTCATCCCTACTAATATGGAAAATCTCCTTGTTACATCTTTACGCTCAAAATGCTAAATTGATTTTGATGAGTATTGAGATACTTTAAGCTCAAGGAGAGGAAATAATATCCTAGTTTTAATTGCACTAAAATTAATGATATAAAACAAATTTCTGCACAAACATAGTATTCTTTTATCTTCTTAATTTAACTGGTCCAAGGTTTGAACAACAATATTTAACAACCTTGTTGAAGTCTGTCTGTATACAGGCCATATTAAAGTACACATTTGAAACTTATTTGAATGGCTGGAAAAGGCTTAAATTCAATAAAAACTACATATATATAAGCCACCCAGACAGTGAAATAAATAATGCAGTAACATGAACATATTCGTAATTAGATAGTGAATAATAAAAGAAATAAAAGTGTTATAAAGATAACACCCACACGTTTTTTGCCAGCGTTAATCAATAGCCTTCAATTAGTTAAGTAGGCACTACTGAACTTGTGTGCTCAATGATCCATGTGAGCATTACTCCTGGCTAAGGTGATACGGAATGATATGGACTAATATTATCTAATAGGTTTGTTTGTTACGCTTGTTTACCTTCATTACTTAACATCATTTTACCCACAACTTTGTTGTGCTGTCATTATAAATGGTACAAACTAATGTGGTATCTCTATAATATAAATCCTACGAATAATAAAAACTAAGGAAACATAACTCCCATACTATTACGGTTTTAAATTTGGTTCCTTTCGAACTGTCATGTAACGTCAGCCTGATACCGCTGAAGGCCACCTAAATATTGCAAATGTATTGAAAATGTGTACCTAGGTACACATTTTTGACAAGCATTGTAGAACATGTTTTTTGACGGAGTTACTTTTCCTTAGTTTTTATTATTCATAGTATAAAATTATAAATCATAAAAATTGGTTCAGAGGTTTGAGTGCGAAGATGTATCAGACAGACTGACACGCTTTGCCATTTATACAATAATACTAGATGACTGACGCAACTCATGTTTATCGCGCACAAAAACTATCCTATCTCCTTTCCCGGGACTCAAAGTATCTCCATGCCTAATTTCATCTTAATCGATTTTGTCTTTTTGACTTAAAGTGGTGACAGACAGACAGACGGACAAACTTTCGCATTTTTATCGTATGGATATAATATATTGAGTTTTTTATCGATAAGATAAGTAGATGAGAGTCGTCTAAATATCAGAAGTACAAAATTCTTTTATTTTAAATTTTTAATATGACAAGAGAGTGGGGAGGGAAATTTCCCATGGCTGCGCACACGCTAAACAATTGCTTAATGTGTTTCTGCGATCGAAGGTTGTTTTAAAGTTATTGTTGTTTAGAAATATTATAAAAACATCTAATTAAATTAACTCAAAAATGTTGTGTTTCGTAAAGCTGTTGCGTTGTTTTTGAATCAATGTAAAATGTTGTATCTGCTGATAAAGAAGATTTGCGTTCTTCGTAAGTGTATTGCCAAATATAAACGTTTGAAATTATTCTGAAAATATCTGTTTGTCGGGGACCAACTTTGATATGCCTATATATTATCGAGATCGTCCCATGCTAGATTCGAGGTATGAGTTTTGGGCCCCTGGTATTTTAACGAGTATTGGCTTATCAGTTTATCTTCTGTTTTATGCGTAGCCGCAAGCCAGGATCAAACCTTTTGAAATGATCTCAGGGGTATCTGGGAGATATGCTGATGTCTTGAAACAGGCAACACCAATACGAAAATAGTAAATATATTTTTATACCCTGAACACAGCGGGAGATCGGGCTTCTGATATTGTATCTCATCTGAAAATTATCGTATCTGCCAACAGTATCGTATTTTTATCCTAAATCTTTTTATGATCTGTCACCAGTATCCTATCTTCATCCTAAACTATCGTACACGCAACTACACATCATCGGTAGCAAGGGGACATCCTTGCTTGTGTTCAGCATTGTTGTCAATTGTCATCATCCTAAGACCTAAACTATCGTATCTACCAATAGTATCGTATCTTTATCCTAAACTATCGTATCTGCCAATAGTATCGTATCTTCATTTTAAACTATAGTATCTACAAACAGTATCGTATCCTCAACCTAAACTATCGTATCTGCCAACAATATCGTATTTAAATCCTAAACCATCTTATCTTCTGTCAGGTCGGATGCACCACTCGGCGAGCACGCCGGCGGGCGTGGACGGGGGCGCTCGCACGCCGCCCGCCACGCCCAAGAAGGGCGGCAAGATGCTCGCCGTCCGCGTCCAGATGCTGGATGACTCCATATCCATGTTCCAGATTCAGGTATGTGATGATAATGTAAGGGATCCTACATAAAACTGCAAATTCGGATCGCATTTTAATTAACCGACTTCCAAAAAGGAGTAGGTTTCTCAATTCGACTTTTTGTTCTTTTTTAGGGTTCCGTACCCAAAGGGTAAAAATGGGACTCTATTACTAAGACTTCGATGTCTGTCCGTCTGTCTGTCTGTCTGTCTCCATGCTGTAACTCAAGAACGGCTATAGCTAGAGAGTTGAAATTTTCACAGATTATGTATTTTTGTTGCCGCTATAACAAATACTAAAAACAAAATAAAATAAATATTAAAGTGGGGCTCCTATACAACAACGTGATTTTTTTGACATTTTTTGCTCGGTAGTCGGTACCTATCAATGATGACAACAGGTAGTCACTTGAAATTTTCACAAAATACTTAGTTGTATTTATACTTTAATAATTAATAATAAAATTTAAATAAATTAAACAATTAAACAATTTTTTGTCTACTTTCACTCTATACCGGTACGGAACCCTTCGTGCGCGAGTCCGACTCGCACTTGTTATTTTATTTATTGCTACTGCCCAATATTTAAGTTTTGCGCTGTCAGACGCGGTGTTTTGACGGAACGACGACGGAAGGAGATTAAATAGGACTTACATAATTTGTTTGCGTATCTGTAACGCAGCTATGTGTAATGTGGCATAAAATGCGTTATTCCTTCCTAACACATACAAATTTACAAAGATTTATTCAGAAACTTAAAACTTGAGACCCCCTTTTAAGTAAAGTTTTACCTGTGTTAGGGAAATCTCTCTCTGCCGAAAACAATAAAAGAGCGGGCTGCCAAATTTTGCTGTGTAATAAGTATTACGATCCCGGAAGACGATTGACTTAAATGAAATTGAGATTTATTTAATCATTGTATATTTATCTGATATTTACCTAACGGAAAACACGATTCACTTATTAAGTAATCATCAAAAACATTTTTGGGACTTACGACCTTTACTTGCGTGCTATAATGCGGGAACCGTTGTTACGCGATATAACTATTAGCTGCAGCGCAAAGCACAATTCTCGGGCGCACGATTCATGGAGTCATTATAATATGACGATTGGAGGATAAGCGGGGTGTGTAGGCGGGGCTAGCGTGCTTTGATATTTTTGGCAGCCCGGTCTTAAGTTCGACTAGTAATAACAAGGCCTAACCTAGCCTAACGACGCAGACGCAACAAACTGCAAAGCAACGACGCAATGTGGCTTCGGCAGTACGTACAAAACTCATCATTTCTATTTTGAGATGAAAATTATCATCAATATTTCATAATTTTTTTCTAGAATATTAAGTATACAGCATGTTTTTATATGTAATAATAATTTACATATTCATGGGAATTCTGGACGATAAATACTTAATACTTATTATATTTAAAGTTCAATGATATTACAGAACTGTGAATGACCTTTTAATATGCCATTGTACTCTCAAATAACATAATAGGTGTAGTAAACAAAATATTTACTACACCCTTGGTTTTTAGGGTTCCGTAGTCAACAAGGAACCCTTATAGTTTCGGTCTGTCCGTCCGTCTGTCCGTCTGTCTGTCCGCGGTTTTGCTCAGAGACTATAGGACCTACAAAGCTGTAATTCGGCATGAATGCAGATATTAATGATGCCGACAAAATTGTATAAAAATTCTTAATTTTTTTTTATGGTACCTCCAGCTCCCCTATACATAAAGCGGAGATGATTTTTTTTCGCGTCCACCCGACCGTGGGGGGTGTCGTTGGATAGGTTTTTTAAATATTTTTAAAAAACCTATCCAACGACGAATTACGAGTATTCATAGATCATTTTCCGATTTAGGCTACGTTCAGACGTGCGCGTGTTCTGCGCGTGCTCTCCGCGTGTTCTACTATAGCATATGGGAAAACTCCGAAAACGCGCGCGGCCTGCGCGCGGGGCGGCGCGGTTTCAGCGCGTGCCGCGCGCGTGTTTTCCCATACACTATAGTAGAACACGCGCAGAGCACGCGTAGAACACGCGCACGTCTGAACGTAGCCTTAGGGATCCATTTGTGAAATATGAAGTTTTAAAGTGGAAAAAATCGTGAGAGTCCAGTGTCCCCCCCTTCTACTAGCTAAACGGTTGCTTCTGGAAATGTGAAAAAATTCACGGGAGTAGGAAATATGCTGAATTTAAAAGGAAAACTATTACGGCTAAGAAGACTTCATAAGTTTTTGAGTAATGTATTCGGCGAAGTATAAAAGAACTTTTCGTTCAAATTCCTTTGAACGAAACTAAACACGTACGTCTTAGTAGTGTTAAACACGATATAAATATACATTCATATCCGTAGGGCTGCTGGAAGAGATTTCTATTAGAAATAAGCAGATCCTTTGTGTCGTCTTACTGTGTAAATTATTATTTTGTTAATGTTTCTTGTGCACAATAAATCATAAATAAAATAAAATAAATTCATTGAACATCCAAAAAAATAATAAAAAACTAGCGGTAGGTACTACGGAACCATATATTGCGCGTGGCCCGACACGCACTTGGCCGGTTTTTTATCATGATTCATGAATCATGATGCATGTATGTTTATGAATAGACCCTTTTGCTAAAATTCTCCTACTTAAAATATGAATATTTTATTATTTGTAGTGTTTTACTGAAAAAGTTCTCTCGAGAGTCGACCTCTGGCGACCTTTACATAACGTGACCATACGTCCCACTTTTGGGCGGGACAGTCCCACTTTCAGGCAGTCTGTCCCGGTCCCCCACAAAGCCGAAACTGTCCCGCTTTTGCAAACAGAACAAACGATAATTTTAAAGTATTTTTACATTCCAAATGCTTGTAAAATGCCTGAAAGTAACCATAGTCCACACAAAAAACGTGATTTTCTGCCATATTTTGCTCGATATTAATAATGGCAATAGATAGGCACTTGAAATATTCATAAAACACTCAATTGTATTAATACTTTAATAATAAATTAATAACAAAATGAAAATTAATAACAATTAATTCCATACAAAATATATTATTTTTGCCTAGTTTTGCTTTATAATAGTACGGAACCTTCTTGCGCGAGCCCTACTCACACTTGGCCGAAGTTTTTATTTTATGTATAACTAGCTGTGCCCCGCGGTGTTACCCGCGGTTTAAGTGATAATATATAATAAAAGACTGAAAAGTACCAATAATAGGGTCAAAACGGGACGATACATGGTTCTATAATGGTTTATGGTAGTGATGATGATGATGGTGAATGTAATTTGCATAGTAGCATATGCTTTCCGTTCTTAAAACAACGTCGAAACTCCTAAACTTGTATCTATAAAGAGTCAGGAGTTCTCTCAGCACCTTCCGAACCATGATATACCTTGGTGCAAAATCTTGCTTGTTGGTAGCATATGCTTAGAATACTGCTCACGAAACCGAAGTCACCACATGTTTCCATATAAATTTTGAGTAGTTCCCTCGATTTCTTATGGATCCCTTCATCAGGTCACCACTTTTATGAACATTGTACCAAATTGGGATGATAACCTATACACCAAAAGAAAAATTTTGAAAATCGGTTCACAAACGGCGGAGTAATCGTTGAACATAAAAAAAACGAACATAACACCTCCTCCATTTTGAAAGTCGGTTAAAATTGTAGCCTATGTGTTATTCTGATGTATAAGCTATAATATTGTAAAGTTTCATTAAAATCCATTCAGTAGTTTTTGCGCGAAAGAGTAACAAACATCCATACATCCAAACTTTCGCCTTTATAATATTAGTAGGATTATGTAGATGTCCCGCTCTGGCAAAAAAAATAAATGGTCACGTTACCTTTACAGAACCT
This sequence comes from Cyaniris semiargus, assembly GCA_905187585.1. NCBI lineage: Eukaryota > Metazoa > Arthropoda > Insecta > Lepidoptera > Lycaenidae > Cyaniris > Cyaniris semiargus. The sequence continues at coordinate 3,248,703 of LR994554.1, read as the reverse complement.
TACAGAACCCCTGGGGGATCGCGATACTTCTGTAGAGACTAGTGAGTCGCTACCCACAGATTGAAAAACACTGCTATAGATAATAGAATATAAATACATTAGCGGGAAATATATACGCTGTCCCCAAGAGCACTTATCTCAGGATACCGACGTCCGACGCGGTTAAAAGGTTTCGTGACAAGTGGAAATTGCAATTCTATTTCCACTCACGCGGGAGTCACGCCGCCTGTATTGTGCAGCGTGATCGAAACATTAAGGGTCAATTTATAATAGAGCAGAGTCGAAGCGCAGCGAAGCGAATTCCCAAAAACTGTACACAGAAAATTCAACCTTAACTCCAAAACCTAACGCACACATTACTTCTGCGAGGTTAACCAGCACAGAAATTGAAAACAGAAATTGAACTCTTATAAAGACAGACTACATAATATAGATTTATCGGAAAACTTCTAAGAAACTCTTAGAGTGATGATCTCTGACTTATTATGAGTTCAAAGCGATTTACTGCTTTCTCAGTTTGAACCGAGTAGATAATACAAAATATTAATGACCGCGGCTACCACCGCTGTATTACAAGAATAATAAAGCCTAAAATCGAAGCGAAATTTGAGTTACGAGAATCAGGCTACAGAACCATAAGACTACTTGCAGTTAGATTGTGTTGCCCTCTAGGGAATGTGCGGAAATGAAATAGGGAATATCTTACTCTATTCCTATCGGTTTTTACCAGCAAACTCAGGAATATCAAATACTAGACGTTCCGCGCGGCTTCGCCCGCGTAAATTAGATATTTCACAGACAAATCAGTCTACAAAAAATAGCCTATGATCCTTCACGTGGTCTACTTCTTATCTGACCCAAATAACAGAAAAATTGCTCTAATAGTTCGTGAGATAAGCCCTTTCAAATAATTTCCCCCGTTTTTTCCACATTTTCTTATATTTCTTCGCTCCTATTAGTCTTAGCGTGATAAAATATAGCCTATAGCCTTCCTCGATAAATGGGCTATCTAACACTGAAAGAATTTTTCAAATCGGACCAGTAGTTTCTGAGATTAGCGCGTTCAAACAAACTAACAAACTCTTCCGCTTTATAATATTAAGTATAGATTACTTCGATAAAAAGTATAGACAGTTTTTATGGTTTGTTTGCCTATCAAAACTTACCTTTAATGGACTTATTTCGAAGCAATGTAAGCTAGTCTGAAGTGAACTCTGAACCGACACAAAAGATACGTTAATTTCTAGAGGAGCGTACTCGTCCAATCGATACAACCTAACAAAACATTGTAACTAGCTCGGTCTTAGAAGCTTATGAGCTTAAAAGTATAAGTGTCTAATCACACTAGGCCGAAAATACGCGGCCGAAGTTCGGCATGATTACGCCTGCAATGTATTTTAAATTACCGATGACACACCATGCCGAAATTACGTCGCGTTATATTGTATGCGTAAACACTTAGACGTATTTAATTAAAAGTTACGCCTTTACAACTTGCTAGATTTGCAAATTCTTTGTACCGAAATTCGTTCTTCACGCGGACACCGGCCTAAATCCGAGATAAAAACTGTCCTTTATCCCTTTCAGGTACTCATATCTTAATGTTAAATTCCTTAGGAAATTAAATCTAAATCGACTTAGCATGTCATGTTTAAGTTTACGCATGAAGGGATAGCAGACATACATTACCACTTATCGCACCTACAAGAATGGTGATTGTGATAAAGTTTTAAAGATGAGGATAATGATTTTGGCAGTCTATACTATGTGTACGTTTGTTCCATCGCAGCGCCTAAGCTACTGATCTTATATCAATGACGTCAATGGATTCGTAATAGTGGCGTCACAAATCCATCCATTTATCCTCGCAAAGTATCATTTGGATTACATTAGGCTAACATGACTGTCCAAACTCCAAACGAACCACAAAACTGATGACATCCATCACAAAATCTGCTATAATATATTTTCCAACGATGATAATCATATTCTGTTGATCATCAATGTGACGTCAATAATGTTCATATTAATATACATATAACCGAATAAAAATATTTTAAAGTAACAAGTGTTTTTGCCATGTCAATGTCGATACTCGATACAAGGTAACAATAAAAGTTGTATACCTCGGCTAACTCGCTTTAATTAATATTGTTGCATGATATTGCAAATTACAATGACAGTTGCAATATAAAAGTTATTTCACTTGTATCGTAAAATGTTATCATTATTATACGCTAGCTAAACGTTGGCCAATGATGGAAAAGTACAGAAGGTCACGAACGTATTGAGGGGCATATTCTTTGCTGTGATCATCGTCGCCGACGATTGCTTATACCGTAGACAAGCTGCGTTGTAACAATCATGACTGTCCATCATCGCTTAGCGTGGAAAGGGATATACAAGGTGTAACAAAACAAAGTGATAATACTTTATGGTGTGTATAGGTCCCCTATATAGAGTTTATTGTGAAAGTAGCAGCGCTGAAAGAGCAAGTTTTTTTTGTGGTTTGTTTGGGCCATAAAATTAATATAGGTACCTAGCGGAATAGAGCAACAATCTCGAGCTGTCAAACGAAACCGAAATTGGTTTGCATCTGTGTGTAAAAATATGTGTACGTATACACTTACACAAGCATGATTGAACATGAATTCTATGAGATTAAATTGTCAACGTGCCGATAAGTGCCGACTGGACGTCAAAAAAAGAGTTCTGCTGTCATGTATCACACGTCTCTTTTTACCACGCAGTGTTACTGATAGTGACATCTCGCTTGCTCAGGCCTTTGTTTCTCTATTCCGCTAGGTATATTAACTTTATGGTATGGGCAAGCGCCTCAGCGTCATGAATTTTCCCAATCAAAAGTTAAAAACGGTTGCTCACATACATGTACCTGTACATATAAAGGGTGTAAAAAATGTATAGATGTTTGTAGACAAACTACAAAACGATTAAAAAGCGTGATCAAACATCCGAAAAGCCGATTTCAATTTTGGAAATAGCCCACCACAATAAGAGTATACGGCGAATAGTCTTGATGCTTTTGCGTTTTGATAGTATTCCATTGTGGTAGTTGTGTACGTTGAATATTACAGTCCCCACAGGCTTCTCATTGTTCGCGCGTGTGCTACATCGGGCCTACTCCGTAACAGGGATCTTTCATGTCCTGGATTATAGGGCTGTCAATGAGCAGTATCGTTCAGGAATCTTGAAATGAAATTGAAGCCCATAAATCTTACTCTGCGCTATATATTTAGCACTAGAGATTTTTCTACCTTCTGAATTTTATTTTCTACTTTCTGACTGATCTCATCGTTTTGACCATCATTGGAAGAAGTAAGGTATTTGTTGCTCACATTACAGAAGATACAATCAGTAGACTAAAACTAAGCAAAACGGACACCAATGTTTGCAGATTTTACAAAAATTACAGTCGGATGAGCTGTTATTTGATGAATATTATCTCTCGTTACATGGCCAGTTTCTAGGTTTTTTTTTTTGCAGAATTTTATTTATTTACTAGCAATTTTACTTAGCTAACGTCACAACATACCAATAACAACGACGCTGTGGAAAAGATAAACTCCTGTCAAAATATCTCGAAAACCGAGCATTAAAGAGCGGTGTAGTTTGTGGCAAGTGGCAACCCTAGGTTCACTCTGTACTCTCGACTCCACAATGCGTCCATTGTGCGACTGATTACTTCAAACTCGTCGGCGTATCCTCGCATCCGTCTGCTGTGATATCATTAGCTCTTGCCAATTTGTGATGATAATATTCATTGAAGTAGATCTACTTACAACTATCATAGAGTACTTAATACAACGTAACTACTATCTACGTATGTTTTTGTTTGACGATGCTATACGCTAGTTAATCTTTTGCCAGAGGTTTTGTTTTTGCTCCAGCTCTAATTTACTCTAATATTATAAATGCGAAAGTGTGTCCGTCTGTAACCTTTTCACGCTTTAACGGTGTAGTCTATCTAAATAAAATTTGGTACAAAGATAATAATTTCAGTCTTGGAAAATGACGTAAAGTAGTTTATACACATAGTCGAAAACCCTACAATTTCTCAACGACATTGCGGGCGTTATTTGGTTGAGGTATAAATATAAAAGAACGGTGTTTTAAATTAAACAATTTTTGACTCTCCAACTCTCTATAATTTAAAAGAAACTGGCGGTAGGAAATTTTGTTGCCGAATGCCGACTTCGCATTAACATTTTGGCAAAAGGTAATACTTTTAACCGCGATGTAGGTCACTAAAGTCCACTAAATTATTACCTAATATATTTTGTGGTCAACGCTTCGAGTACTTCGGTTACTGCCTTTTTAATGACACATTATTTTCTTTTGTTTTTGCTTGACTAGGTTTTTCAGACCGTAAAAACATAGTAAGAGGAGGGGGTATAAACGTGCTATCTTGTTTATAACTATGCATCATGAATCATGATTCATAACAGCTATACGTATGTTTCTTCTATTGTTTTGTTAATGAGTCGTTAATGAGTATTTAAGGCCTGTATAAATAGTCAGTGCTTAAGATGCGACCCGGTCTCAAGACGCGGTTCGGCTCTGTGATTGGTCCAAATTTTGACAGCCAATCACAGAGCCTGAACCGTGTCTTGAGACCGAGATGCATATTGAGTACTGACTATTTATACGGGCCTAAGTATTTACTTTTAAATAAATAGTAGGTAGTTTTGTTGTACCTATAACGCTCCTCTAGGGGTTTGAGGCTGACGAGTACAGTGGAAGACTGCCGAATAACGAAAATACTCATAAGCTAATTTAAAAGTAAGAATAGGACATATTAGTTATTACTGCAATGTTACGATAGAGGCAGCACCAGTATAGAAAGTAAACAAAAAGTTTTGTTGGATGTTTCACAACGTTTCTGCCAATATTCTGATATGACTTGTACATTGTACAACATGTCGTGTCATATGTATAAGGATTATTTACTGTATGTGCAAGTAGCGCCCTCTGCTCCGTAATATTCCTTATTGTTTCGTTACTTTATATTATAGCAACAAATATTGCACTTCTAGCAGCATATTCCCGATCACTGTACAGTGTACACTGTACACGTATCATTAAAGACTGACATAATCTTATAAGGTTTATACTAAACATTTTCACCTTAAGGCCATCCCCCGAGCAAACGACCTTGACCATACATTTGCCGCGTTGCCGAAATCGCACCAAAATCCTATTTTTTTACTTATCTTAGTTCAAAATTGATCTAAAAAAAATCAAACGGGGAATATGTAGTTAATGAAATTGTCGATCTATTGGCGTGTGTTTCAAATAAAAGTAATTTGTAAATACTAGGGAGATATTGAAAGTATGCTTGAATTTTAATAAATTGGTATTACTTTGGAAGCTGATATCATGAGCATAATAAACAAAAATAGGAAATTAATAACGGGGAAAGGAATATTCATATACTGAAGATTATTGCTGTATTTTTATTATAATTCTGTAGCTTTCAAATTATGAGGTATAAGGCTCTAAAAACGGTAAATTACGGCATCTCCGTAGGGGGAGCGCCTTAAATTAATTTTGTTACGTTTAGTGCGGAGTGTCATAAAATTACATATCCTGGGAAAATAACGGGAATTAAAAAAAAACTGGAAATTAATAACGGAGAAAGGAATGTTCATATACTGAAGATTATTGCTGTATTTTTATTATAATTCTGTAGCTTTCAAATTATGAGTTATAAGGCCCTAAAAACGGTAAATTACGGCATCTCCGTAGGGGGAGAGCCTTAAATTAATTTTGTTACGTTTAGTGCGGAGTTTCATAAAATTACATATCCTGGGGGCCTCAAGGAATAAGAGCTTTAAATTTTGTCTGGGACCTAAATGCCAGGACACGTGCGCCTACAATATGCAAAGGCACTTAGAACTTGGCCGCCGTGTAAAATTATTATGTAACGTGTCTTAAACCACGACTTGGCATACTCATATTATATCAGGATCAATTGGCTGTTTTATGTTTGATGCACCCCATATAGACTACTAGATAACACTCGCAACCCCGTTGCGCCAAAATTAGTTTATCGCGCGGCAACCGTACATTATTCCAGGACAAAAATCCTTAGTCCTTCGCCGGGATCCAGAATATCTCCACACTAAATTTCATCAAAATCGATTCAGCGGTTTGAGCGTGAAGAGGTAACGGACAGACAGACGGACAGACAAGACACACTCAAGTATGAAAGTATGAATAGTGTCTTTTGTCTTATGTTGATATTACTTCTATCAGCTTTTGTGGGTTGATAACGTCTTTATAGGTCTGCCCCACTGACCTCCATTATACAATTTCGCTGGACTAATGATACCCTTTGAAATGACAGCTATTTTTGGTGCCTATTTGAAGCGGAATCAGCTCCCCCAATGTGAGGGATAGGAACTAAAGACAGAATAATATTATATTAATAGTACCAACCGCAACTAAGTTGCGCTGAAATTCGTTAATGTAGCAATAAATATACTCATTACTCGTATTTTTCGAGGTAAATCATAAAACTATCCTTTGTCAAAGTCTGTTCACAGTTTCACATTTATATTATTAGTATGGAAGTGTTGATGTGATAGATTTGAAAATGTAGTCTTGTTTTGTTTTTCTTTTTACAGTCTCAGGCTTACCGTTTGGCCTCCTTTTCGGAAATAGGTGAATCCCACATGAGCCCTAAAAATAGGCTTTGTAAAATCTGTAATTTAATTGTATACTCTAGATAGGTCATCAGTCATCACGTTGCACGTTGGGAGGCTACATCTTACAAGGTATCACTACCAACATCGATCATTGACACGAATTCCTTCGACACGTTCATATTCGTTTGTCCATCATTGGCCAATGTGAAGAGGCCGCAAACGTGGAAAAGTTCATGATAAAATTTTGTAGAAATTCGTTGCTGTATGCAACAGCCTAAAATAGAACCTCCCCGTTTTTTGGAAGTCGGTTAAAAATCATAAAATCCTGACCCAGTTTTGAAGTGAAATAATGTGACGCTTGTTAGTTGGTATGAGAATAATGACTATGTTACGTTGTTAGTAACCAGGAAAGTTGTGTGACTACCTGATTAATTTTGTGTAACTCTATACGGGAAGTTAGGTGCCGCTGTAAATTGCTTTAATTTCTAACTACCTTACTCGTGAGTCGACAGTGCTAATCGAATAGCTTATGACTTGGAGATTCGATTAGACAAAATTAGATTGAGAATTCAATTTCATTTGCGAATGAGGACGATTTGAAACAGTTTTATTGTTCTGATTTTCTGACTGTGGCAGAACCTAGGTTCTAAGGTGGAACTTTTTACCATCCAGCTTTACACGTTAAGTCAGACCGAATAGACGTATAGATAGAGTTTTACAAACAACAAAGTGAGGCTGGTTTTAAGGTAAGGTAAGGTCTTTCCACTAATAATGTACGAAAGATTGATGTGTGCTTATGTGCTTTTACATTGGCACAGTAGCGTGTGCCTCTTACTGTATAGTGGAGTACATAATATACACAAAATGAATGCTGCTCCTGCTTACATTGCTGCATTGATACAGTTCTGACCAAGCGCCCGGAATCCGGATCCAACGATACTGTCGTCAGCTACTGTATCAATGTAATATTACCACTAAGTTTTAATTGCTCTCTCTATTATGCACGAACTATGATACCTGTGTAGGGAATTTGAGGGATCGCCGAGTTATGCCCCAATTCCGAGCTCACCGCATTGCAGATCGAATACCAGTTCAAATGATAAGTTGCAATTTAAAATTGGCAACACATTTTGTGCCTCCGATTGAATTGAAATTAAACTATTATTGTGCATGTTGAGTATAATACATAGGTGTAAGCGGTTAAAGTGGCATTTTAGAAGAGAGTGTTAATACTGTAATGAAAGAATCTACACAGAGTCTTGTAGTGCGTTGGCAGTTGGCACAACAGCGCCAGGCATTCCGATGTTTTACAAGCATATGTAACAGGTCGTTAGGTTTAACGTCTTCATTGCCATACAAATTGCCGATTCGGGCAATTTGTATGGGTATGAAGACGACATTTTTTTGAGTTCCCAGCATTGTTCTCATAGAAAAAGTTGTTCATTTTGGCAGGCTCATTTTGATGGTTTTAAGGATAATGGTGTTAAACCTAACACCCTGTATATAGGCCACATTGATGCGTTGTGTCATCGGACGCGCTGTTTTGAAAGAACAGAAGAAAAAGTGGAATGGAACACAATGCATTGTCACCGTTGTGTTGTCTCCGCAACGCAGCCATGTGGCATATAAGCATAATATTATTCCGTTGACCGTTCTGACGACGCGACGAATCGCACTACCTGGAGCAGTCTAACGGATCACCCGATGGAAAGTGCCTATACGTCGCATATGGGGTCTGTTACCATGAAATCGGTTGTCCGGTTACAGTCACTTTTATTCTAGATCCACCTTTAGGTTTGTGTAGGTAGTGTTCTTAAAAGTCAGCGCAAAGGTGAGCACTACTAGTGAGCACACACTATTTTTCCAACGTGAATGACCCTTAAGTGAAGAGTTCACATTAGCTTGGACTTAGTGAAGTCTGCTAATTCACTTATCTACTAATACAAAGCTTGTTTGCTTTACAACATTTCCTGCTATAAGGTACAGGTGCTGTAATCTAGCAACATATAAAGTCTTTTTATTTAAAGTTATATAACCTAGAAAATTTGGATACTTCGTTATTTTCACAGATATTACGGTCTATTGGTATCTAATTCGTAACAGTGGCTTGGGCGCCCAAACTACTGCTGAATATCATTTCCCTGCCTTTTGACTTGCGGTAACGAGTAAAAATAAGCGCAATACATTATGTCGCTTGTCGCTCGAAATTCCATCCCCTTAAGCATATTTAAGCGCTCAATTTCGTGTCGTCTGCAGAATAATAAGCGGATAATGTTCATCTTCACACGAGGGTGACAACTGACAACGCACGGTCGACAAATTGACATGTTTATGTCGTGATATGCAATCCGGCTCGGAGGACCAATTTTTGCGATGCAATTTTTTAAAGAAATAGAAGTGTTACGCCTTAGTCGAGAAAGATGGATGTAGTAATAATAAAGTCGTATATTATGTTAAACATCGTGTAAACATACATTAAAGTTTGTTTTGTCCTTGTCAGTCAAGAGAAATTTCTATTGTTACAGACAGTTCCTTTTTATTGGTAAGGCTTTTGTATTTTAAATGCCGTGATATGGAACTAGGCTCGAAGGACCATTGTCCATTACGTAATGCAATTTAAACATATTTATACAATAGTAGAGATGTCCCCATAGAGAGAGATATATAATAGTAATAGGGATTAGGGACGCCTATAAAGCCTATCAGGTCACTAATCCTATCGAGGTTTGTCGCACTCAATCCTGCTAAATGCGTATCTAATTCTGGTGTAGAGTTTACATCTTATGCTCCATCTATATTCTAAAGGCAAATGAGCAAACGGGTCTCCTGATGGAAAGCAGCTACCGTCGCTCATGAACACTCGCAAACTTTTGTAGTTTATTGATTCAGTCCTGTTGAAGTTTACCATAGTAAATATCTAAATAACCTTAAAATTAACATAGTAACTAGTTTTCTTTGAGAGTCTCAACATGGTTTGAGTATATTTTATTACAATGTCCTGTCATATTTCTTGTGATATAATATTATGATCACGAGATAAGAATAAGAACAAGAGAGAATCTCATAAAATAATAAATAAGTCTGAATGGAGTTATACAAGTGTGGGAATTTCTACACAGGATAATGATTCGTATGTCGTTAGTCATAAAGTCCTAACGGGGGTAAAAAAATTCTGAACGGAGTGTAGTACACTGTACAGGCATCGATGTCAATAAATCTGGTGCCAACACGCTCCCTGTGTAACGGGCGTTTGATATAGCGTATTGACCCTAAGGCCGCGTTCGCATGAGCGACCCACGTCTGGCCGATGGCGATACCAAAAATATTAATTCAATTTCGATATTCACTGGTCTGGAATGCCCTTCGTAAGATTGCTGATAGGTGCTGATTTTTTTCGTAATGAAAAATACGAATTCTGCAACACATACGGATCTAACGTATCACTTTGGCTTTACCTTAGTTTAAGGTGCCTCCAAATTCGGCCATGATGGATAACCACTATAGCTGTTTATATCACAATCGACATCGATTCATAGCCAAATGAAAAGTCATCAGTGGTACTCAACCTTTTTTTATACGGGCCACAAACACGTTTTAGTCTTGGTGTCGCGGGCCGCAACCAAAAATTTTCAGGGGTAAAAAAATAATGTTTAAAAATAGCTATTTGGAAGTGTGTAGTAAGTGTTTGGAAGTGTAGTGGAATAAAGGCAATTAGAATAAAACTACAAAAAATCATTATTATTTTTAAACTTCACGCGGTCCCAGCGGGTTAAGTGCAGCTGGTCTACATGTTTGTAAAAGTTTGTACTTTGTAGTGGCCTATCATAAGCCAGAGTAGGCCACATCATGTTAACAACATCAGAGGGCCTAGACAAGTGGCAAGCGATTATCGTAAACGCCAACAAAATGTATGGGATTTGACATTAGTATTCGCTAGCGAAGCGATGACTTACCTATGTCAAATCGCATACATTTTGTTGACGTTTACGATAATCGCTTGTCTAGTAGGGAAGCAGTTTCATGTGAAATATGTCGAGTAATTAAAATATATAAATAAAACAAACGAAGCGTGTCAAGTATGATCGCTGATAGCTATCTGGGTCGAGCGTTTTAGACGCGGGGTCTGTAACGAGCCTTATCATGGCGGTACTGGCTGTATGCCAAATCTTATCGAGGAAAAGCTTAGCCGAGCATTTCTGAGTCCCGATGGTGGATTGTGCATGGTTTGTATGTAGATGTTATGTCGCGCTAGATAATAGAAGTTCTTTACTTGATTTGATAAGGATCGATTTGTACAAGTAACAGGTAATATAACCCGACGTTGAAAAAAATGGTTTGTCACCTGCGGTATCAATGCTGATGTATTGACATCTCATTTGTTAAAATCGGACCAGCTGTATAGTAGGGGAGGGGAAGAGGGGATTTCGTGACCTGCTCGAGCGTGTCAGATTAAGCTTGTACAGGCTTCCGACATGTGTCTAGTTATCATGGTATAGAAATCAGATTTCTCACGTGGTGGGTTTAAAAAAAGTTATTTTGAAGTATTGAAATATTATTGGATATGTCAGATTAAGATAGAGGATGTTTAGCATACCCCAAAGAAGCTTCCATATAAAGCACTGACGATTTAAAGGTAAGATAGGCCTGTAGAGACATTTTAAAATATAGAAAAATAAAGCTTCATATTTTCCTAACTAAGCTTTGCAGATATTTTATGTTGCACTCAACTAAATAATTTAGTCCTTGCTGTCTAAAATCTTGTTATAATTTACCCAAAATAGCAATTTTCTGAATATATTTTCTTTTTCATAACTTTAAAATGGCTGCAGTTTCTGAACCCACCGCTAAAATAAAAAACGCTCTTATTTTTTTTTTATAAGTCTTACCTAATCTAAAAAAACCTACTAGGTCTCCATGACGCTCGAGTAACTACACGAATAGCACTCTCCCCTCCCCTACTAGTAGCTTAGCCGCTTCGGCGGTAGATTCATACATATACATATAGGTACAGTCATATATTATACACTATAGCAGTCTTTCCCAAAGTGGGCGATAACGCCCCCTTGTGGGCGCTGAAGGTCTAAAGGAGGGCGGTGTGGGACCCAGAAAAAAAATGGGGGCGTTGTGTAGAGGCTTGGGGGGTGATTTATTTCATCTGGATACATTTTAAATTGAAACAATGGGGGCGCTAAAAATATTTTTTTTTCTCAAAGTGGGCAGTAGACAAAATATGTTTGGGAAGTTTGTATAATTATTATACCCTATAGTGCAGGGGCTATAGGGTATAATAATTATACAGTCTGACAAAATCATCACACTTCCTTTTGGCTTCGTAGTCGGGCAAAAAGCCTTTAGAGTTTTGAAATGTAAAGAAAATGGTAACGACGCTTAGGTGTTAACACTTACAATTTAAACAACCTGAGTTAAGTTTATACAAAGTTCAGATACAAAACAGATACGCTTTTTATTTGAGTACTAGATGACGCCCGCAACTTCGTTGCGCCAAAATTCGTTTATCGCGCGGGAACCGTACATTTTTCCGGGATAAAAAGTATCCTATGTCCTTTCCCGGGACTCAAAGTATCCCCATACCAAATTTCAGCAAAATCGGTTCAGCGGTTTAGGTGTGAAGAGGTAACAGACAGACAGACAGACAGACAGACACACTTTCGCATTTATAATATTAGTATGGATATTAGTATGGATTGAACTTTGGTAAACCGAACACAGAATCTTAGCTTTTTTGTGTGACCTTTTCATGTTGAGTGTTGACCCATGATGGACCAAAACAAGCGATTATGAATGTGTAGACTGAGGTCATATTGGTCTATGATTGTCCATGGTCAATGTCGATTGTGCATGTTAAGGTCATCGCATATTACACCGACTCGACGCCAACCCAACTCACAGTTTGGCATTGAATTTTTAACTTTATGTAGTGTGACTTAGGAGTTAATTTACTAACCTGCGAACAGCTAGTTGACGACTAGTCGCCAACTGGCTGTCCACGCGGTGTGAGTTGGCAAATTTTGCCTCTTATGTCCTAACAATATAGCGTACATTTCCATGACATGCTGTGAGTTGGGTTGGCATCGAGTCGGTGTAGTGTGCGATGACCTTTATAGTCATCTACACAATCATGGTAGTAATCAACCAACGCGACGTGGTAAAAGTTTCATATTTTTTTTTAATTTAACTTACGAAAATAAAAAGATGGTACTAAACAGGTCTCTATCATTATTTAATTTATAAGGCGCCTTACGCTGAGCTCGTTTTCTTATTACGTCTAGGTTAAAATTAAAAGCCTAATGCCCCAGTTAAAAACTCAATGGCATAATTTAAAAGGTCTTATAGATTAACTAATGTTGAGAAGAGTCTGACGTCAGTCGTCACACGTCACACACCTTAAATAGCCCAGGTAAATATAAAGCGACCTAATTTCTTACTATCTTTGCTTTGGACGCGATTACGGCTAATGGTGTTTAAACATTGACCATTGTTTTAAATAATGCTGCATACGCACTGTTGTCACTTAGTGTTAGTACGCATTGGAACGCGATCGTGACGATTTGATAGGCTAAAAACGGGACCCTATTACTGAGACTTCGATGTCTGTCCGTCTGTCTGTCTGTCTCCAGGTTGTATCTCAAGAACCGCTATAGCTAGACTTCTGAAATTTTCACAGATTGTGTATGTCTGGTGCCGCGGCCGCTATAACAACAAATACTAAAAACAAAATAAGGTTAATATTTAAGGGGGGCTCCCATATAACAAACATGATTTTTTTGGCCTTTTTGGCTCGTAAATCATAATCCATAATGGCAACATGTGGACACTTGAAATTTTCACAAAATCATCAGTTATATGTGTACTTTAATATTTAATAATAAAATAAAAATAAAATAAATAATTAAGGGGGGCTCCCATACAAAAAACAAAATTTTTTCCCTGCTTTCGCTCTATAACGGTACGGAACCCTTCGTGCGCGAGTCAGACTCGCACTTGGCCGATTTTTAAATGAACTTAGCTTAGACTTCATTTACGACACTAGAAGAAGTATCGAAGAATTTGCCGAAAGTAGTGTTAGGCTGCCTATTCCAATTTTGAATAACCAATTTAAAATTGCATCGTCTCGACATACTGTTTAGGAGAAAAATTTAAAATTCATTTACGTAATTAAAATGTGAAATTTTATCAATAACAATTAAGTACAGTGAATCTCCTTATTTATAAAATGAAAGTTATTCGTTTTTACTTATTAGGCTGAATGTTAGGACGCCTTCACATTAAGTCGCCAGTTATAGACTGCCGCGCGACTCTCTTTAGTCTTTAGTATAGAAGTCGCGCGGCTGCCGCACTACTGGCGACATGTGAAGGCGTCCTTAAACTGTTTTCACGCCTAAACTGGTAAACAGATTTGAATAATATTTCACTTGCAAGTCGTTTGTAACCAGGACATAGGCTACAGGACATAGGCTACCGAAATGGTAGCTGTGTATGTTTGGTTAACATGAGATATTATGTTATAGCAAAATACTACCTATATGCTATTGACAGCAGAATATGATGTGTTTTACTTATAATTAATATCAGCTATTTTAATAATTAAAAGTTTAACGTGAATGAAGTCAGGCCTAAAAGTTTACTTTCAAATCAATATTTAAACGGCTTAAAAGGAATGCTAGAAAGCGATCGCTCTTATATTCTTTTTTTGGGAGGCTTTTAGGCGGATCCATTGCGATCAAATATTTATTATTTAGCTGAGAAGCTGTCTGTCTTTCCCAAAAAAGGTAGCGGATCAAAGTACATGAATACTCGTAAGTCCTATGGAAACTTAACTTCGCTTGAATATTTTTAACCATTCACGGTTAGCTAATAGTTAAAACTTAAATTGTTAATAGGTAAACCTTTATTTATTGAGCCTAAATTGTCGTAACCACTACACGGCTTTTATAGTACTTAACTAAGTTACTTTTTGTGGTTGTTAAGCGGTTTAAACCAAACTGGAGGCAAGAATTTACGAAATCGTTTGTTTTTTTTGTTGTATTTTGGAGTGAAAATTCTCAGGGGCGTGTTGAGAGTGAAATATCAAGGTCACCACAATACAGTCATAATAATCATGGCACTACAATTATAGGAGGGTTACCAATCAGAATTGTAAATGAAGAAGTTTTACTTTTGCCACAGTAATATGCCACATAAAAGTATCCTATATCCTTCCCCATAGTCTACTCCAGGGGTCACCAAATGGCGGACCGCGGTCCGCATCCGGACCGCCGTGCGCCGACCCATTGTGTGCGGACCAAGCATTGTCGAAGATGAACTTCGTTAAAAATAAATTTCGGTCTCGACTTACTGATGAACATCTCCAGGGACCAGTATTTAATGTCAATAGCTTTCACCAATTTCACTCCAAACAAGCAACAAAAATTGTTACTTTTCTCATTGATATGGAAATAAAATACACCTGTGTAATTTCCGTAATTACCTTTTTTTAATAAATATTTTTTGTGTGGACCGTGAAGGTCATTTCATTTCTTAAAACGGACCCCGAGCGAAACTAATTGCTGACCCTTGGTCTACTCTATGCTTATGCCAAACATCTAAATCGGCCCAGTAGATACGGAAGCCTTTTCGTAGCAAACAAACTTTGCTTTTTCTAGTAATAATTAGTATAGTACCTGATATGATTTATAAAACATAGTATTGTATTGTTGCAGTCGAAGGCGCTGGGGCGAGTGCTGTTCGACCAGGTGTGCCGGCAGCTACATCTCCTAGAGGCTGACTACTTCGGTCTGGAGTACCAAGATGCTAATGGCACAAAGGTAAGGAACATTTAAAATGTTCACCAATTTTCTGAGAAATGTCATTGACGTAACTTTGTAAAGAATGCTGTGCCAGGCACATTCTACACAGAAGGATATTTTTAAGCGAGAGCCGTTACAGAGCCAGCCTACTAAACCTGAGTATATGCGCACACAAGTTTGAGTTCGGTCGGCAGAATTGAATTAGGCACGTGTACAGTATCTACAAATATCGTATATTTTTAACCGACTTCAAAAAAAGGAGGTTATCAATTTGACGCGTATGTATCTGGGGACACGGTAGTGTCCCCGCCGAGACGAGCCAAGCGAAGCGCAAGAGCACTACCTACCTTTTCTCGAAGTGTTTCGCTGTTTTTTTTAATGTAATATTTTCAGAACTGCCCAATTTTCGTATATATTAGTCAATATCAGCGTCTGAACAAAATATGTGCCAAATTTCAAAAGAGTATGTATGTATGTAATAATGTATGTATGTTTTTATGTTTGTGTTCGCATATCTCTGGAACTACCATTCCGATTTCAGTAATTCTTTTTTTGTTGTACTAGGTATTGTTCAACTTAGGGAATAGTGCAAGTTTCATCAAATCGGTAGTTTTAATTCTCAATTACGTACAACTTTGAAGTCGGTTTTATCTTTTTAAAATACAGTTATTAATATTCGCTATCTATTAATTTTCTTACGTGTCTAATCACTGAGCGATCTTGAAGTTAATTGCGCCTTATAATGAACTCGAAGGGTCTGGTATCCGTAACCCAGACCCTTCAAGTTATCGAGAACGGGCCCAGACATAACATGTTATTGTGGTATAATTTATAAAGCTTTCGCATAGCGTCAAGATGTTAATTATGCTGTTCTCTTGTCCTCAGTACTGGCTGGACGTCGAGAAGCCGATGTGCCGACAGCTCGGGCTGTCCATGCTCGAGCCCGCGCTCCGATTCTGCGTGAAGTTCTACACGCCGGACCCCGCTCGCCTGGAGGAGGAGTTCACGCGGTACCTGTTCTGTCTGCAGGTGAAGCGCGACCTCGCGACCGGGGCGGTGCAGTGCAACGAGAATACCGCCGCGCTGATGGCCAGCTATATCGTGCAAGGTTTGTTGGGATTGACGTTACGTTGTGTCGTGGCCATAATATTGTAGATTGGATAATTTCATGAAATGGTTGATTGTCTATTGACCATGTTATTTCATCAAGCCCCAAACGGTCACCGGCGTCCGAGACACAATAGAATATCTATTGTGTCTCGTTTTGCCACGATCGATCGGTTAAGATATTATGGTTTCGGGAGATCAAAATGTGGGAATTGCATGAAATTATCAAATCTGCGATATAGCCACGACATATTGTATGCAGTGAAAATTACATCAACGCACAGGCTTGTAGCTAGAAAGTTTAAATTTCACATACAGGTTGGCAAAGAAGAGTGTGGATTAAATAAGGGCGCTTTTCTTTAAATACAGGAAACCCCACGCTTCGCTTTTGACACAATATATACTAGAGTTGACAAGTAATGTAGTGTTGTCATAAATAAAAACTCTTAGTTCCAGCTGTCACCGCGTCAGACTCTTCTGTGCCAAGCTGTACGTGTTCTTTTAATGATAAAGGTATCCATCTGCTAAGAGAAGAGATAAACAAAAAAAAACTCCACCCAATAAACGGGTAGACATGTTAAAATAAGTCATGACATTTTTATTTATTGACATACTTATAGTACGGGAGCCCTAGAACAATTTTTTTTATTACTATCAAGTTAATTTTTTGTGAGTAGCTAGAGTCAACCAAGTTTTGTTGATTACAGAACCCTATAACGGAACCCTAAAGAGCTGTTTTTTTTTTTGTATATTGATAGGTTATTAGTTATATAATTTAAGAGTAACATTGTCCTACAAATAAAACATTCCATATTTTAGGACCATCAATAATTCAAAGTATGAAATCCTTTCTATCTCTGTTAGCTACCACTTTCGCAAATAAAAATGTTGTTCGTCTTATCAAAATGAAAAAAATTAGCTTGATAGTAATAAAAAAAAAATTCTTCTAGGGCTCCCGTACTATTAGGTACATAGTATTTTGATCATAAGTTTGACACTTGACAGCTCAAATTTTGTATGCCATAGAATCACTGACCTCCATTATACAAGTACGCTGGACTAATGATACCCTTTGAAATGACAGCAATTTTTTGTGCCTATTTGAAGCGGAATCAGCTCCCCCAATGTGAGTGATAGGAACTAAATTTGACGTAAAAATGACGTTTGAAAGTCGCCATATTGGCGCTGATAGCAGTAGTGGGAGTATTTGGAACTAATACTAGTGATGACAACCAATAACGATTAAGCGGTCATTTGCAAGTTACGTCAAATTTAGTTCTCTTCCCTCTCACTGGGGGCGCTGATTCCGCTTCAAATGGGCACAAAAAAAAAATGGGTATCATAGGTTCAGCGTACTTGTATAATGGAGGTCTTGCATAGAATGCAGGATGATTTGTAAACGCGTTTTCGTATCGTCGCGTCTAGTTTCTCAAGCCCCTATTCCTCGGAGCTCGCGCGTGGAGTTGCACTTGTGTGATGTGCATTAATATTATTATGATAAATATTTTTTTTTTGTTAATTGCTTGATCTTGCAATCAGTCCTCGAACTATGAGCAGATGTGTTGTGTGGCTTCTGGCATGGAGAGTAAGTTTCCCAGCGGAGACTACTCTTTAGGAATCTGGTCGCCTATGGCAGCTCCAGTTCTAGTATTTGACGTCGTTTTAGGCGTCTAAATGACTCTGGGACAGTTAGCTGAACAGCCAGTTGGTTTGGATGTTTTAGGAGTCGGTTTTTGTAGTTATTGACAGCAGATTCGATTTCCTCCTTTACTGTTTTAAGGTTTAGGTAGTTATGGGCCTCTTCATTTTTAGTGAACCAGGGTGCATTTGTTATTTGTTTAAGTATTGAGTCTTCAGCTCTTTGTATGGTTTTTATATTTGAGTCACAGGCTGATCCCCAGTTGGACTCCATATAGGTTTTAAGATGGCTTTGTAGACAATAATTTTGTTCTCAAGTGATAACTTGCTATTTCTCCCAAGCATCCAATGTTGATCCCGGAACCTTGTATTTAATTCGTTTCTTTTGGCTTGTATGTGGTTTCTCCAGGTCAATCGACGGTCAATGTGCATACCAAGATATTTGACGGTGTCGCTATGTGGTAGATGTTGGTCACACAACATGACTGGTGGACAATTTTCTCGTCTAAGACTAAATGTGATGTGCACTGATTTTTGAGCGCTTGCTTTAATTCTCCATTTTTTTAACGAATTTTCTACCTTGTTGAGACTTTTCTGTAATGTATAAGACGCTTCGTCTCTGTCTTTATTTGTAGCTAATATGGCTGTATCATCGGCAAACGTTGCCACGGTGACATCGGGAATCTGAGGTAAGTCATAGGTGTTTATCAAGTACAGATATGGCCCGAGGACTGATCCTTGAGGAACGCCTGCATTAATCTCATGGATAGATGACGTGCAGTCTCCATCCCTAACTTGGAAAAGCCGTGTGGTCAGGTAAGACTTAAGTAACAGGTAGTATCTATATGGTAGTTTTGTCTTTATTTTGTACAGTAGCCCCTCGTGCCACACTTTATCAAAGGCCTGCTGTATGTCTAGGAAGGCTGCTGAGCATTATTCCTTTCTCTCCAAGGATGTTCTGATGACTTTGCATACTCTATGGATTTGCTCTATAGTAGCATGTTCCCGTCTGAATCCAAATTGGTCAGGTATGACAGAGATCTCATTCATAAGTCTTGCAAGTAGGATCTTTTCAAATATTTTTGACATAATAGGCAAGAGACTTATTGGTCTATAAGAGGTCCGTTCGTTCGGTGGTTTGCCAGGTTTTGGTATCATTAGAATCTGTGATACTTTCCATATGCTAGGGAAATAATTGGTTCTCAGGACACCGTTAAAGAGCATAGTTATATACATTATGGCTTTCCGTGGGAGCTCACTAAGTACTTTTTTGTCGATTAGGTCGAAACCCGGAGATTTGTTGTTTTCGACATTTTTTATCTATTTAAGTACTTCTTTAGGAGATGTAGGTTTGATTGGTAGATCTAATTGGAGGTCTTGTTGGAGAACATCTCTTATTTCACTGTCATCATAACCCCAAACAACATGTTCGGGGTTATTGGGGGTGAATATTGTCGATAGGTGGTTGGCGAATAATTCTACTTTTTCCTCAGTTGTTCTTGCCCACTGATTGTTGTCAGTCCTGATTGGAGGTTTGGGTAGTGTTGGTCCTTTCAGAGATTTGCACGCCTTCCAGAGGGAATAATTGGTCGATATGGTTGGTGTTAACGATTCTAAGTAGGATTCTGTGGAGTCGTTAATGTATTTGTCTATTTCACCTCTTAGTTCTTTTGTGGCTTTGTTATAGGCTTTTTAGTCTGCTGGATGGCCACTGTTATGCCAAACGCGCCGCAACCGTCTCTTTTCTAGTATTTTAATTTTCAAGTGGTCTGGTGTGGTTTTTCTCATTTCTCTTGGTTGGGTGTTTTCTGGGGTGCACATCCAACAACACCTTTGTATCAATGTGGTAATTTCTTTAGCAGCATTTTCAATGTCCACATTAGTTTTTAATGCTGTTTTCAGATTGATGTTTTCCGTCACTAACTCTCTAAACGCTTCCCAGTCCGTTTTTTTATTATAGAGTTTTAGTTGTTTTTCTGGCTGTTGGAGATTCGTACCGATGGAAAGCATAACAGGGGTATGATCCGATGATCCATCTAAGCATGGTTTAAGGTTGTAGATATGGTCTTTAAGCCCCTTAGTGATAAAGAAGTCTAACGCGTCCGGTAGTCTGTTGACATCTGTAGGCCAGTATGTTGGGTCGGCAGTAGCAATAGGTATAAGATGTAATTTATCAACGGTCTTTTTAAGTTCCCTTCCGCGTGTAGTAATGAGCCAGGACCCCCAGTAGGTATGCTTGGCATTCCAGTCGCCTCCTGATACAAACCGGTCACCAAGACTACTCAGATATTGATGAAAGTGGGCCTCAGTTATTATATGCCTAGGGGGAAAAATAAAAGTAAGGAAAAATAAAATAAGGGGATAAATAAAATAATAAAATAAAATAAACAATATTTATTGCAGCAAAAATATAAGTACAGAAATTCCACAAGATAATACAATTTTTTGATCAGGCCTTTGTGACCAAAAAGCATAAACAAAATTTTGTACAATATTTTCCACAACGTTCATTATGTATTATCCGTTCGCTCTCTCGTTATTTCCCGTGACGGAATTAAGCCCGTGCCAACTTTCGCACGTTTCATATAATTTCAAAACCCTTTTAATGTTAAACAAGTCGGTGTGACAGTCCCCCCCCTGCGTCTCACCTCCCCGCTGTCGCCATTAGCGTTTACGGGATCAATTTACAGTGCCGAGTTGTTGAAAAAAACTTAATGTATTTTCCGTAAAGGACGACGTATTTAGCAGATATCGATTTTGATGTTATGATGTTTTTAATATAAAAGGCGTAGTTGAGCATAATAAATGCCATTTCTAGTAAAATGATTCACACTCACCCCCTTACTAATAAACGTTGTATAAGCTTTGAATAGTTATACAGTGTTTTGTTCCTGTCACACATGTGACATTTTTAATTGGATTGAAGAAGACAAAACACTGTATAACTATTCAAAGCTTATACAGCGTTTATTAGTAAGGGGGTCAGTATATAAACAGACGTCATAGTTAAACATTTGTTAGCTGTCAAGCCACTTTTCTAAGTTATCAGACAGTGACAAACATTGAATAACTATAACGACTGTTATAGTTGTGTGTCTGTCTGTCACAACTCACAATACAGTGTGGATGTCAAGTTGCCGGCTAATAACGAAAGATTTTAGCAGTATAGACATATATATTCCCTCTTACTAATAAAAAGTTACACAGCGTGTATAGAGGGTGCATAAGATTTTTTCTACTAATAATCATTTTTGACATAAGGCCTGTATATAACGATGCTGTCATTTCCATACTAATATCTCTGTATAGACTCTGTGTAATGTGTGTGTAACTTAAAATTCTGTTAAACTATTCACACTTTGAACGCATGTTTAAGAAGTTTTTATTAATAAGAGGGTATATGTATACCCGTCAAGCCCCATACGGCCCAAGTGGGCCGCGATAACAATAGACTAACAATATATTTCCAAGAATCCGCGATCGAAGGATTAATAACCTCAACATACTTATTAAGTATTAACATCGTTGGAGGGAATATGTATTATCATATTATGTACATATGTATATCAATCATAGTACAATTTTTTATATTCTGATTTTTAATACAACTCAACATGCCATTACATACAATTATTAATATCTAAAATTTAAATACGTGACCACGTCTGTCCGCTCATTTAGAGATATTTCTCAAGATTTCTATGAGACCAACCCTTATGCCGTTGGAATAAAGATCTTGTCAGAGGTAAAATAATTCTAAATGATCCTTCTTCTGCACAGCGGAGTGCGGCGACTTCGTGCCGGAGGATTACCCGGACCACACTTACCTCAGCGGGTACAAGTTCTTCCCTGGACAGGACCCCGAGTCCGAGCGACGCATCATGGAGAACCATAAGAAGCATATGTTAGTATAGTATTTTGAACCTTGTTATAGATACGATAAGGTTGATTTTTAGTTTTCTTCGAAGGTTTCCTTACGGTATGTAAGCAATTACTGGATTTTATTTTCCTATACAAACATGGAGAACCATAAGAAGCACATGTTAGTATACGTGTTTTGTATTGTGGACTTAACTGTAGGTGTGAATAAGGTTGATTTTTAGTTTTTTTACGAAGTTTTTCTTACGATATGTAAGCGATTACTGGATTTTCTTCCATATACTATACAAACATGGAGAACCATAAGAAGCACAATATGTGAATATACGTGTTTTGTATTATGGACCTAGCTGTAGATGGAATTAAGGTTGATTTTTAGTTTTCTACAAAGTTTTTCACTACAAACGGAGGAGGTTACATGTTCGGCTGTACCAGTCCAAAAAAATAAAAATATTTTGTCATAGATCGATTATTCGCTGGTTCAAAATAAAACCGACGCGACGTCAAAATAATGAAGATTGTGTACAGAAATAGATTAGGTTTAGGCGAATTCTGAAAAAGGCACTATTAAAGTACATACTTTTAGTTCATTTCAGAATGTATTTAATGTTATAGTTTAAATTCATTTAAAGTAATGTTATAGTTGTCACTGGGAAGCCGGTTTAAATTTTTTGTTAAAAATAATTTCATATAATATTATACTTATTTTTACAGAGGACAGAGTCCTGCCGAAGCAGATCTGAATTTGCTAGAAACGGCACGCAGATGTGAGCTGTATGGTGAGTTATTGACGACTTTTATTATTTTTATTAAAAAACTTTTCCAAGTATTTTTCCATTACACGGAAAAGTTACAACTTAAAAAATAGAGATAACATATTATTACTAGAACGCCAATAAAATACCTTGAGCATTAGTTGAAGTTAAGTCACATTTTCAAGTTAAGTAGGGTAACTAAGTAAAAAATGCTTTCACCTTGGAATGCACAGTTATGCGTATAAATTCATAATTATATATTTTTATTATTACACGTGTGTGTGTGTGTGTGTGTGTGTGTGTGTGTGTTCGGGCCTGTTTTCGTTGCCCTAGGCTCTACGTTTTTATGACTACTGTTACTACTGAAGACATAATTTGTGTGAGTAGTGTGTAGTTTAAATAAAGTTTAAGTGTTAGTAGTTAAAGTGATATTATCACAAAGGTCCAATAGAAGAAAATAGCCTAGAATCTAGATTATGATCTAAGAAAATATATTTTTCAGGTACAAAGATGAAATAGAAGAAAATGTCCTTATGATTTATAAATATGATATGTTTCAGGCATAAAGATGCACGCGGCTAAGGACAACGAGGGCGTGGCTCTCAACCTGGCGGTGGCGCACATGGGCATCGTGGTGTTCCAGCACTACACCAAGATCAACACGTTCAGCTGGGCCAAGATCCGCAAGATCAGCTTCAAGAGGAAAAAGTTCCTCATCAAGCTGCATCCTGAGGGTTATGTGAGTTGGAAAATTCAGTTTATTTTTAGTGATGTTATTTTTTTTATTTTTATTTAATTAAGGTACAAAAATAATTAATGAACTAAGTTTATACAAATTAGGTTAGTAAGTTAATAATACATTGGTGAATTCATTAATCTAAATATTGTACACAGCTTATGTTAGTAAAAAAAAAAAAATTGCATTGACAATCAACGTCTTAATTTAGGAAAATATTAACACTGAAAAACTTTAAGGTGCATTAAGTATAACTAATTAACATCTACAATCGCTTATTACAATCAAGCAAAGACTTCTTATAAGCAGAAATTTTTTGGTGAAAGATATCGATATTTACATCAGCCTTAGAACAAATATCATTATAGGACTGACACATACGATGTAGCGGATTATTCCGTCCAACGTTGTTGCTAAAAGGTGGAATGTCAGAGCACTGGCTTTCGTTTAGAGCGTTTACTAATAGATAAATTGATGTTTGCAAGCAATTCATCACTGATCACACCATTGACAATCTTGTGGAGTGCACATAAGTCTGCAATATTGCGACGTTGCCCTAAACTGGTAAGACGGTAATGGAGAAGGCGGTCCTCATATTCAGGTAGAGTATTTCTTAGGCGATCTTTGTTGCTTAGGTATCTAAGAAATTTTCGCTGTATTGACTCTATGCTTTCGCTATCAATTTTATATATAGGTGACCATATAGGTGAGCAATATTCTAATTGTGATCTGACCAGAGCGGTGTACAGCACCTTAAGTGACTAAGTATTTTTAGAAGGTTTTGCAGTTCGTAATACAAAATAGAACATTCTTTTTGCTGCTGTGATCATAGTTTGATACTGAAATTTAAAATTTAATGAGGAATCATACCAGACACCTAGGTCACGAACTAGATTAACTCGAGTCAGATGCGATCCAGCTATAGTATAATAGTATTGCAATGGTTTCTTTTTTTTTGTGAAAGTTATATATTGGCATTTTTTTACATTAAGATTCATATCATTTGATAAACACCAGTAATATACAATATTAATGTTATGCTGAAGAATAATACAGTCATTGATATTTGATACTTCGTTGAACAATTTTATGTCATCAGCATAAGCTAGACATGGACATGTAAATTTATCGAGTAAATCGTTTATGTGTATTAAAAAAAGGAGAGGACCTAAGTTAGAGCCTTGTGGAACGCCTGACAATGGCTCGAAAGGTATTTAGTCAAAACCGTACAGGGCAACTATTTGGGTGCGATTAATAAGATATGAATGAAACCAGCGATGAAGATCACCATGAATTCCAAGATGTTGAAGTTTGATTAAAAGTACATTGTGATTGACGCGGTGTTGCCTGTCGCCTGACAATGGCTCGAAAGGTATTGAGTCAAAACCGTACAGGGCAACTATTTGGGTGCGATTAATAAGATATGAATGAAACCAGCGATGAAGATCACCATGAATTCCAAGATGTTGAAGTTTGATTAAAAGTACATTGTGATTGACGCGGTGTTGACTTACCTGATATAAAACCGTGTTGTTTTGGGCTGAGACAATGAAGTATATGGTTGTAGAGTGAATCATATATCATTCCCTCAAAGATCTTAGCTAAGCAATTGAGGATGCTAATAGGCCTGTAATTTGTGACATCATTTTTGTCACCGGATTTATAAATGGGTGTTATTTTTGCTATTTTCCATAAATCGGGAAAAGTGCCTTGGCTAAGCGATTTGTTAAAGATTATACTTAGGGGGATACTCAGAGCTGAACCACACATCCGTACGAAAAAAAGTGCGATACCGTCCGGGCCACTCCCTTTCGAAATATCGATTCCGCATATACGTTTATAGACATCACTTTCGCTAACCTTCAAGCGACTAAGACTATAGTTTGCTGCTTTGAAGTTGGGTTTGTAGGATGTGGAGCTAATATTGGGGGACTTATGAACAGAAGAAAAGTATTCTGCAAACAAGTTTGCTATTTCTGTACCAGTAGTGGCAGTTTTATCCTTATACTTAACTGATAATGGGAGATCGTTAGTCATGCGTTTAGTCTTGGTATAACGCCAGAAGGCTTTGACATTTTTGGCTAAATCTTCTTCTATGCTTGATATGTACTTTGCAAAACATTTATATATCATACATTTTGTGCGCGTTCTGAGCAGGGAATACGAGTCATAATCGCGGGGATTGCGGTAAGTTTTGAATTTATAATGGTCCTGTTTTGTTCTTTTAGGGCTTTTATAAGTGGTTTAGAAAACCATGACGGGTAGCGGCTATTTTTGTAAGTTGAAAGAGGCGTGCATTTGTGAATAATATCAAACACTTTGTTATAAAAAAATTGTAAGTAATCATTAACATTGTCTATACTTATAGCATAATGTTCCCAATCCATTTCTTCAATTTCAGTTTTACATTTCGTGTAATCAGTTTTTCGAAAATTCAATTTTTGCAATGATTTATTTTCTTTTAAAGATTTATATGACTCGATTGTAAAATTGATACAGATGAAATGAACTCATCGCGACGCCTTGGACTAATCAATTTGGCAACAATAGTGCGCGGTTTTTTGCTATCCTTATTAAATTTTGCGACTCTTGTTACTTTCACGATATCATTATCGCTGAGTGAATATGAAGTCGTTTTAGCAATTTTTTTGATAATATTGCATAAATTTTCAGATCTCGATTCGCTTACACCATGTATCTCAATATTGCAGTCTCTTAATTGTTGTTCAAGAAGGTTTATTTTTTCATTTAGTTTATGCAAATCATCGGTGTTCTGGGTGATTAATTTTTCGTGGCGATCGCTGTCAGAGACAAGTTTATCCATCCGAGCACTAAAATCGTCGTATTTGTCGCTAAGAAAAGCTACAGAAGTTTGCAGATCCTTTACCAAGTTTTCTAAAGGTGTTATGACCGCAGCCAATTGTTCGCGAATCAGTTTAGGTAATTATTTTTTCAGAGCACTTATTATTTCGTCTTTGTACGAAGATCCCTGAGAAGCACCCACATCAGGTGAGTGAAGCTCGTTTGTAATATCATCACATAGAGCTGGTGATAAAGCTGACTTAATCGGAGTGTTGGAGTTGTCACCGCCACGTTTTATCTTGGCAGAACAGTCGGGACAGGTCCATCCTTCATTGAATTTTGGTGATAAGGCAGCGTTACTATGGTAGTTAACACAGGTGTTATGGAATGTTTTACGACATTTGGAGCAGTTGATTAGCATTTTATTTCCACGTTTCACCTCCTTGTTGCAGCCACCACAGGTAAGTGTCATGTTTTTTTTTTGAAGAAAAAAAAATAAAAAAGTAAAAAAAAAAGAAAAAGTTATCTCCTTGGGTTTGAACTCAGGCTGTATAGCTCCCACGCAGAGACGACTTGCGCTTGGACCGCTAGGCTAGTACGGCGCCCGCGTCACAGTGGTTGACAACTATTTGACACAGTAGTTGTTGATGAAGTTTGTTAACTACCCGTTATATCAGTTACTAGCTGTGCCCCGCGTTGTTACCCGCGGTTTAAGTGATATATAATAAAAGACTATGAAAAGTACCAATAATAGGGTCAAAACGGGACGATACATGGTTCTATAATGGTTTATGGTAGTGATGATGATGATGATGAATGTAACTTGAATAGTAGCATATGCTTTCCGTTCATAAAACAACGTCGAAACTCCCAAACTTGTATCTATAAAGAGTCAGGAGTTCTCTCAGCACCTTCCGAACCATGGTATACCTTGGTGCAAAATCTTGCTTGTTGGTAGCATATGCTTAGAATACTACCCACGAAACCGAAGTCACCACATGTTTCCATATAAATTTTGAGGAGTTCCCTCGATTTCTTATGGATCCCTTCATCAGGTCATCACTTTTATGAATATGGTACCAAATTGGGATGATAACCTATACACCAAAAGAAAAATTTTGAAAATCGGTTTACAAACGGCGGAGTAATCGTTGAACATAAAAAAACGAACACAACACTTCCTCCATTTTGAAATTCGGTTAAAATTTTAGCCTATGTGTTATTCTGATGTATAAGCTATATTATTGTAAAGTTTCATCAAAATCCGTTCAGTAGTTTTTGCGCGAAAGAGTAACAAACATCCATACATCCATACATACATACATACATACATACATACATACATACATACATACATACATACATACATACATACATATATACATACATACATACATACATACATACATACATACATACATCCAAACTTTCGCCTTTATAATATTAGTAGGAAAAGGTATCAAAGTACCTTACTCATAGATGTAAACTCCCCTCCCGCACGCGCACCCCCGCCTTGGTGACGCCCACTGCGCAACGGGCAGTGCAGCAGAAATCTTAATATTTTAATTTCGCCATAACTTCAAAACCAAACGTCCAATTTTAATCATTCAAATACCAAATATTATCTACATAAACTGTGCTTAGTGATGAAATAATTTATTTTGATAAGGATTAATAGCATGAGTAAAATAAACGCGTTTAAATGAAATCCAAAAAAAATTCAAGATTTTTCAATAAAAAAATGGTTGTTGTGCCTCACTCGACATAGATAGGTATAGTGTGTCGCGGACTTTTTTGTAGATATTTATAAGATCTACAATTAATTAGAACATTTTATGGTTTTATCTTTTATAGTTTAGGCAGCATACGCAAAATAAGTAACTTTTCTGGTTGATTTTTACACCTTGTGTCCGAAAAACCCAAATATCTTACGGAACCCTATTTTTTTCCAAAATAAAATTTATCCTATGTTACTCGTGGATAATGTAGCTTTCGAATGGTGAAATAATTTTTAAAATCGGTCCAGTAGTTTTTGAGCCTATTCATTACAATTAAACAAACAAACAAACAAAGTTTACCTCTTTATAATATTAGTATAGATTTAATTTCGCCATAACTTCAAAACCAAACGTCCAATTTTAATCATTCAAAGACCAAATATTATCTACATAAACTGTGCTTAGTGATGAAATAATTTATTTTGATAAGGATTAATAGCATGAGTAAAATAAACGCGTTTAAATGAAATCCAAAAAAAATTCAAGATTTTTCAATAAAAAAATGGTTGTGCCTCACTCGACATAGATCTACAATAAATTAGAACATTTTATGGTTCTATCTTTTATAGTTTAGGCAGCGTACGCAAAATAAGTAATTTTTCTGGTTGATTTTTACACCTTGTGTCCGAAAAACCCAAATATCTTACGGAACCCTATTTTTTTCCAAAATAAAATTTATCCTATGTTACTCGTGGATAATGTAGCTTTCGAATGGTGAAATAATTTTTAAAATCGGTCCAGTAGTTTTTGAGCCTATTCATTACAATTAAACAAACAAACAAACGAAAGTTTACCTCTTTATAATATAAGTATAGATTGTTCCGCAATTAATAACACAAATTGCTTGAAAAAACTGTCAAATCCAGAGATTTTCGAGAAAAATATTTTGATTCACGATAGATTGACACTTTGTCCGAAATTTGAGCACAAAATTTTAGCACTTAGACGATTTTGAACACGCGCATTAATATTGTTTTAACAGGAGCTCGCAATGCACTTGTGTGAGAATGACGTTGACGTATTATAAAAATATTGTTTGAGTATCCATATCCATACTAATATTATAAATGCGAAAATGTGTCTGTCTGTCGGTCTGTCTGTCTGTAACCTCATCACGCCCAAACCGCTGAACCGATTTTGTTGAAATTTGGTATGGAGATGCATACTTTGAGTCCCGGAAAAATGTATGGTTCCCGCGCGATAAACGAATTTTGGCACAACGCAGTAGCGGTATTGTTGCTTAACATAGTGTGTTTAGATTAAATATATTTGTGTTTATTCCTATAATATTTGATTCTTTTTCCAGGGTCACTTTCGCGACGTGGTCGAGTTCTTCTTCGAGGGTCGCAACGAGTGCAAGAACTTCTGGAAGAAGTGCGTTGAGAACCACGGCTTCTTCCGCTGCTCCGCCGTACCGCGACCGCCGCGGCACAAGGCGAGAGTCATGTCGCGCGGATCGTCGTTTAGGTGAGGATTATCCTACTAATATTATAAATGCGAAAGTGTGTCTGTCTGTCTGTCTGTTACCTCTTCACGCCCAATCCGCTGAACAAATTTTGCTGAAACTTTGTATGGCGATACATTGAGCCACGGGACATAGGTACTTTTTATCCCGGAAAAATGTACGGTTCCCGCGCGATAAACTAGTTTTGGCGCAACGGAGTTGCGGGCATCATCTAGCATCTTAAATAAATAAATAAAAATAATTTTCTGGTTGGTCTGTAACCTGATATAATAAATGATCAGTGTCTTCATAGTCTAATTAAAATGTAAAGAGTATAGAGTTAAGACGCAATAAGACAAGTGCAAAACTTATGAGTGCTTGATGAAGTTTGGCACATAATAGATATTTTTACAGCCATAAAATCTTAGTCTATTTGATAAAGTCAAGGCTATAGGACCTGTAGGCTGACATCATAGATAGGATCTAAGATCTATATCGCGGTATAAAGATGTACGATTTCTATTTAAAGATTTATTTTTGAACGCAGAACTATGTAAAAAACTCGCTATAACTCGCAGTTTGCTTTGAGTGAAGAAACATTTACGTTAAATCTAAAAATTACTTACAGGTATAGCGGCAAAACCCAGAAGCAAATAGTCGAATTCGTTCGAGACAACTATGTCAAACGACAGACCTTCCAGAGGTGAGTTCATGTCTTTACCCCTCACATAGCCGTGTAGCTGCATGCTAAACAGCTTCGATAGACGCAAAGCTTATATTTAGATGATAGAAAGGTACCCTGCAGTATTCAGTTAGTGTACGAGGGATTCGTATAGAAGTTAGTTAATTTTTACCACACGTTATTCTTTGTTACATAATCATCAAGCGTCATTGTATTGTTAAGGTTTGGTTTTTAAATGGTTTATTATTTTTTTCAATTCAATTTAAAGATTCCAATTTTTTTTTTCTGATTTTAAGCTTTGCCATTGTCACAACGTATTTAAAAATCACAATTTATATATCAAAATATGTTGAAATGAAATCATTTATTCTGTAATGAATCTGTAGGTATTTCATAAGTACGGTGAGCGGTTGGCATGGAGTGGGAACTAGCTTTGGTTTTGAGGTGGGCGGGAACGTCGAGGAACAGGCTTGCATGAGTCCCCGAACGACCAATAGTATGAGTAGTGGGAGGCTTCCGTTTGTACTATCAATGGAGATTAGTATTCTCGAGCATGCGCTGTATACGTTGAGACTTTCGCTTCTTCCAAAACGTAAAGAGTAGTCGTCGGTTTGTAACCGACTATCGGTCGGAGGATGGTACGCTCGCTCTACGTCCGTGCGTGCACGCACGCCGAACGCGCTCGGTTGTGATTGGTCCGAATCTGTCTCTCAATACAGCGCCACGCTCGTGCAATCTGTCGTGACGCTTGCTAGATATTTTTTTCAATCGAATCATCCGATATGCACTTTTTATTACCTCCCTATTTGATACCCCTCGAAATCGCCAGGCATCCGTAGACTTCATCGATGTTTCTAGATTTTTAACAATAAAATCACTTAATATCCGAACACTTTAAAATGGCCCTAAGTTAATTTTATTTTTGAAACATTTTAGTGATAAGCTAACTATGAACTGTTACTCAAGGGGTTTAGGATAGTGGACTGAAATTGGATGTCAGTAAAAATTAAACAGTAACAAAGTCGTTATAACTAGAGTGCTAGACTTGATCTACTAAGTGCCAGAGTGATCCGAGTAATTTTTGATTGAAAATTTTTCTTTTTTGAAGTATTTAACGAAAATCAAAAATGTGTTGTAAAATGCATTGAATTTTTTTTTATATTAAAATATTATAAAAAACGTCAGACTTTAAAAATTTGGGTTACTCTGGTCCTTGTTGTCGTCCAATTTGGGGTCCTGTGCTTGTGTGAGTGTGTCGGGGTACTGTGACCATCCTCTGGCCGATGCGGCAGGTGTGGGTCGTTCCGCGCGTCGCGCTCGGCGGGCGGGTCGCGCGCGAGCGTCGCGCCGCCGCTCAACGCCAGCCTGTCCGCGCACCCGCTGCTGCCGCTGCCGCCCGGCTCCGACGGTACGTACACGCCGCACGCCGCACCTGCGCACGCGCCGCACTTACGTACGCATCGCATTTGCGTACGTGCCGCACTTACGTACGCGTCGCATTTACGTACGTGCCGCACTTGCGAACGCGGCGCATTTGCGTACGCGCCGCACGTGCGTACGTGCACGCACTGCATAAGATTGAGGTGCGATTCTGCTTGCTCAGATGAAGCGACTCACACGTGGTGCTTATAATTTTTCTGATAGGTATTATAGTCGTACATAACACTGCCTTTAAATACAGCTTTATCGACAATTATCCTGTGTCGCTACATCTGAACAAGCAATAAAGCTTAATTATTGTTGCGTATTATATAAAAATAAAACAAATTATTATTACTGATCCCAATACTAAAACCTAAAATAAAATATTTGAGACCCCAAGATATTTTGGTTATTTACAGTTTAGGTATCTCTACTCGTCATCAATCATTATTTCATATCATCTGCAAATATGCTAATGCAGACATATCATATTAAGTCCACAACGTAAAGTACTTTGGACTTGTGTAAGTTTATAAATACGTTGACGATGGTAGCATAGCAGATACACTAGTATTGATGAGTAGATGTAGAATGCACACTTGACATTATACTCGCCGATTCTAAACTATGTAAATATTTTTCATGTAAGAAAGAAATCTTTATTGTACTGTTGAATAATTGAAATCAGTGCTTTTAAATGCAAAGTAAGTTAATATAAACTTGTATCTTAATATAATAAAAGTGTCTTTGTGTCAAAATGTTTTACAAATTCTCGACTTTATATAGTTAAACGTAAAGTGACGGCTGCATAGCTTTTTAAAAGCAGCTAGATCTATGGTAAGCTTGTGTGGGCTTTTAAGTATCAGCAATGTTTCTGCTACGAGATGACCGGAAAATATGATTCTACTGCAGTGCTTTAAATTGCCTATAATAAATTAAATCTACATGCTACGAACGATTGTCGTTAATAAACAGGTTCATTTTAACAGAAGTAAGAGTATACAGTCATATTAACAAAGTAATCAAGGTAGAAAAAGGTAATTTTGATCGAATCTAGTGACAGTGTATAAACATGTTACAAAATATATTCCACATGCGAGCTCCGAGAAGTCCTGATAGCGAAGCAGCGCTTGTGTGGAAAGAACACCCTGAATTCACATGAGCATTTTTAATAAACTTAATTAAACATGCTGCGGGTTATTATTTCCACAAATCGCAGCTCCGCTTTTCAGTCCTCGATTTCTCGATTCTCGCGCGTGTGGATGCCGTCATTACTGCCGTATACGTGATACGTGGATGTGGGTGCAGCGATTTCCCTGGAGTGGGACAAGCAGCCTCACTACCTGGAGGCTTCTCTGATGATGAGGGGCTACACGGCGGAGGAGGCGCGCGCGGCGGCGGCGCGACCCGCGACTCGCCCCCCGCTCGCAGCTACCGCGTATGCCAGCACGAGGGACAAGGTCAGATATATCTATCTCTGTCTCGCTTCATACTTTTACTTACTCCGTCATTGTTGGGAAATCCGGCCAGGAATATATAACCTTGCCATGTTGCAGATAAATTTTTATCGTGACTTATTATTTGTTGTTAACGAGATGACGCCCGCAACTCCGTTGCGCCAAAATTCGTTTTTTCGGGATAAAAGTTGTCTTTTGTCCTTCCCTGGAACTAAAAGTATCCCCATAACAAATTTCAGCAAAATCGGTTCAGCGGTTTGAGCGTGAAGTGGTAACAGACAGACAGACATACTTTCGCATTTTTAATATTAGTATGGATTGCTTAGGAGTTATCCATTATCCAGTTGTTAAAACTTCTACATAAGCAATCTTTTGTTGAGTGCTAGGCAATCAAAGCATTTTATACATCATCTGTCATTTGCATGAAAAAGTGAAGATTGTCAAATACTCCAAGCAGGTTGGTTGGTGTTGTTGCAATAGTAAAATTTAACGTCACCAGTGCAGGTTTTTATATAATATTTCTGGCTAGGATTTACCATGTGTGTTGGGCTGTGTAAATCGTTTTCAATCACCCAAGCAATACTGACGATGTTTGGCAGAGAATAAAAGCATATTAGTCTAGAATTTAAGAGCTACTGCATACAAGAGGTCTGGCTTCGTTCATATACAATCGCTTTGTTTGGACCATGTCTATAGTTTGTTAAAAATATTTAGATGCACCCACAATACATAAGAGTGGCAGATGATAATAAATATTGTATATAAAATTAATTTATCGTAGAATAGAAATAATATAGATATCACTATTAGTTTAAACTTTAAAATCTTTACATTTTCTAAACACTACAACTGTTAAACTTCAGTTGTTACACTTTTAGCTAGAATTGTATACTTCAGCGTTTATTTTAATATATGTATAGAGTAGTAAATACTTAAAACCTTTTTTAATAGCCAAGATTATTAACATTTTAACACTATAATTTTGTTGATATAATAGCTACCATAGTACATAACAAAAAGTATCTTTAGATCCTAGGTATGCATTGTAGTATTGAAAGCACCAAGACGATTCTATTTCTCTTTCAGCTCACGAAACTGTACTGCGAACAAATCGTAAGAGCATTGTCATCATGTGCTATTTTAATACTGGTTTATATTCATATAACATTTTTCACCGGGTCTTCCTAACATTAAATCCATTTGCGCCAGTCTGGGATTATACTTATCGTTAGAAAAAAATGCCTTCTCGTTTATAAATACAATAACATATTTGAAAGACAATTGATTTTAATCCAGATTGGCGCATATTGACATCATACTGGCATATTATACACTACTGTTTGTCTATTGTCCATTTGAACAAAAATGTATTCGATATAAAAAACACCATGTTTTGTAAAATACGTCCTTGAATGTCACTTGGTATAACATGTCAAAAGCTCGTTTATGTTTTATTAAATTCATCTTGAAATATATTCCATTCCCTCTCTAAGCTGCTGTTGTGCTGTATTAACATTTATTGCACTTTTATTTATTTCCATAAGTGCCATCTACTTTTTGATACCACACCATCGAAATATTTATTTTACTTCATGCTGCCTTCATAAAATGTTTGGGGTTTTGTTATTGCTCATTTTTAACATTATTGCACAAAGCTATCTAATTTCGAAAATGTTTTTAACAGCTTATTCTTACAAGAAAAAAATGTTATAAATTTCAGGTGGGTCCAGAAGTAGTGACCCATGCCGAGGTCAATCATCATCCTTCGGAGGATTCACCTCTGCCTCATCGGACGATGACACCGTTGGTATGTTATCACTTATCATATTATATAAATTTTGTGGACTTAAGTATATCAAAATAATTAATCACAAATTATTATTTAAACATGACAGTTATCGTATATCGTCCCTATATCGATTGCTAACGTTTTTACAATTAGGTATATTAAAAATTTTGTTATATCTATTCCAGACATCGCCGGAGAGTACCTGGGTGAGACATGTGGAGGGTGGGGCCGCGCGCGCGCCCACTCCACCGCCGCGTCGCACAGGTCAGAGCTACATCGACACGCGCACGCACACGCACACCTACACGCACACACACACTGCCACGCGCCCCGCCGCCGACTCGCCGCCGCTCACGCCCACGCCCCCTAGCGATTACCCCGAGATCATCATGTCGAAGCAGTTCTGCAGCTTTAAGACTTCCGCCGAGCGGCTCGAGTACGAGCTCTCGCAGACCAATATCTACTCGGCGTGCCCGTCCACGCGCTCGTCGCGCTCGGCCGGCTCGCTGCTGCTCGAGGCCGTCGAGGCGGAGGGCGCGGACGACGACGAAGCGGAGCGCGGCGACGAGCCCGGCCCGCGCCTCGCGTGGCGCCGCAGCGCCAGCTGCCGCAACCTCCGCGACTACAGCTTCGATGACGCCGGCCGCGCCAAGCGCCGCACGCCCGATACGCGCAGCATGCTCGCCGACCTCGACGCCTACTGCCCGCTGTCCCGGCGCCGCGTAGACTCGCCAGTCACTCACTACGACGACGCTCGCACGCTCGCGTTCGTTCTCGGCACAGGGGGTTCGATAGACTCGCAGCGGGAGATGATAGGGCGTACCTATTCTTCTAGTTTCCCCGGCGCGGTTAGCGAGCCGCGGCTCGACGCTCCGACGTTCGTCCGCAGCGGCTCGCAGGACGACATATCGCACGACAGCTACGAGCTGATCGAACGGTCGGACGACGAGGAGCGTTACGCGCGCGTGCACCGCCGCTCGTCCGTCGCCCACACGCGCTCATGCTCTCTCGATTCTGGTAACGATCTGCCCTCCGACGATGATCGATCGCTCTCTCATATGTCGGAGAGTGACAACCAGGAGCCCGATCACAATATAACGGGCGTCAAGTATAAAAGTGATAATGATTTGCCCCTCGATCCGTTTCTTCTGGACGATCCGCGAATACTACCCAGAGAGAAGCTCTCTGTCAGGTCCGATGGTAATTTCTATAAAGAAATTAAGCGAGCTCTCGGTTCCCGGACCTCGAGTCAAGAATCGAAGAGTGATATTTACGATTCGAAAATATCCAAGAGTAGCGCGGAATCTAGTAAAAAGTCTCGTGATAGTGTTTATCATACGGATAGCAAAAAATCTCGTGAAACAATTAAAAGTAAAAGCTCAGACAGGTCAGGTTCACGAACGTCTAGTCAAGATTCTAAATCTGAGTACTACGATTGTAAACGAAATTTGTACGACATAGACGATGACAATATGAGAAGACGCAGTGTTTCCAGTATACAAAATGCGTATATTGATCCATTTGAACCTATATCACCTTCTTCGAGCCCCGATTCTGGTAAAGATTATTACGACAACCAACCAACGTTTATCGGAATGGAAAAACCTGAGTATAGAGAGAAGACACTTTTTGATAAGTCACATGAAAACTTAATTGCAAACCTCGTCACTTCGCCAAATTTTTATCATATCCCAACACCATACTCCACATTTCCCAGTAATATCAAACATAAGGAGTCTCCTTCGATGCATTCGGCTAGTCTACAAAATGTTGAACTCGAGCAATACGGCCAATATTCAGATTTCAGTCCACCTAAAAAAATGGAAGAATTGTCTACGGAGGATGAGGAAGACGTACAGGCTCGAACTACTCATATATGGCCTGAAAAAATTATCGGCTTAGATACAGAAATAGAGAGCAATAGAGCAGCTAAAATTCATAGTTACCAAAGGCGACGGTCTTCGGAAACAGTTTTTAGTTTTGACAAAGATAAAATTGAATCCCTAACTAGGTCAACAAGCAAAGAAAATCCGACGTGTCATCTTGTAAAGGAATCATCAAATGAATCTGATATCAATGTTCGTGTTTTACCAGCAATGGATAGTATTGAATATGCCAAAAACAAAGCAAAAGCTGCTATGTCTTCTGAAACCTCATCCATATTACAATCGGAATTTGATAAAACTATGCGTGGTAAATTTCCTACACATGGGGTTAGAAAGGAGAGTTTAAAGGAAGAGTTAATGGCTAAAACACATTTTGATGAATATAATCCAAAACTTATATTAGATACGAGTTCAAGCAGTCGTTTAGCTGATACTACGGTTACTTATACTCACCCTACGGTAGAAAGGACTAAAAGCGATCCTAATAGTCTTGCCAATAGACCTCGATTCAGCAGCGTCAATTCGCGTCGTCATGTTCTTATGCATCAAAAATCTATTGATCTTACACCAGCAGAGTCTAGCGACGAAGATTATATATTTCGTCAAATTCCTAGTGCACCACCAATCACAACCAAACGATCACATTTTGAACTACCCGCAAGGCATTCTGAAAATGTTAGACCACCTTTTGATCTACCTAAGAATTACTTCAAAGAATTTGATGCTTTCAAAGCAGGCTTAAGTGACAATAAGTCTTCTTTTGATGACAACTATGACATACCATATGTATTACATAAAAGACATGTTATGAATGGAACTGCTCCATCACCTCTAGATGATAACCGGCAACCGCCGGAAATCATAACGGGGCAAAATGGACGCCATATTGTTACTGCTCATACTAGATGTAAATATCATGATCACCCCAAATCTCCGCGGTCCCCGAAATCACCTAAATCTCCTAAGTCACCAAAATCTCCTAAATCGCCTAAATCTCCTAAATCGCCGAAGTCTCCGAAGTCACCCAAATCGCCTCGAAATAGCATCCAGTCAGATCACATTATGTCCAAGTATTTGGAAGTCGAAAATAGAGATTTCTTATTTACACAAAATATAGATTTATCTAAAATTGACCCGGTCACATTAGAGGTGGATAAAAGTAGTCAGCTTCAACATCTGCCGAGTCCGAAAAGAGATATTTCTAAAACACTTGATTCTGCGTTACTTGAAACGTTGAATTCCAAGTTGAGTCAAATCGAGAGTGATTCAGCAACTAGTTCAAAAACCGATAGCATGATGCAAGAACAGCAATATCCACACATAGATATCAAGTTTGCTTTAAACGGTCGCAATATGCCACAGCCGCCAATATGTAAAGACCCTAAACCATTAACGGCAGCTGAAAAATTACGCGCTGACATAAAATCGAAGTCAGAAAAACTTCCTCAAAAGAGAATGCCAAAAGGCCGGGGAACCGGTAAAAAGGGAGTGGGCGGTAAAGTTAAAACAAAAAGTAACAGTAAAATAAGGATTACGTCGTTTTCTTCAGACGATGAAAGTGTTGATTCAGATGATGTCTTCGGCACTACAGAAGCAGCCCCTAAATTAGAATTCTCGCCTCCTCAGTCACGCAAAGACTTAGAGCCAATTTTGCAACTTGAATATGATAAAATAACATCTGGTGCTTGGCATAGAGGTCAAACAATGAGTTCTACAGAGATTGAAGGTTCGCCACCACAGTGTCGAAAACTTGCGGAGCTAGAGGCAAAATATAACCCTCAAGTTTTACGTCAAGATAGTACAAGTGGTAATGCTACTGAACTAAGAAGAATTTCAGAAAGATCAATTTCTATTCCAAGTTCTGAAGATGATATTGTAGTGAAACTTCCTGAATTGAAACAAGTGAGTAAGGAAAGCTCAACTTGGGAGTACAATGAAAACATTCCTTCTCCTATATTAGAAAGTACTGAGTTTTTAAAGTCTGACGATGAACATTTAGCCGACATAGAAATCCAAAAAGTAACAGGAGTGCCTACACCTACAGAAGAAAAAGTTAAATTACCAGGATCTGAAAAGACAAACAATAAACTAGATATACAGAAAAGCTTGAGGGACGAGCTTATATCCCCAATGTTGCGGAAACAGGGTGGGACTCCTATATTGTTTGCGCATGCCAGATTAAATCTTTCTGAAGGGTCTGTATTCTCCTTACAACGCCAAAAAGCAACTCAAGATTCACCGACAACAAGCAGAAGAGCTAAAAGTTTGGATACTCCGGTTATACAGCTTCATCGTTTGCCGCCCATGAATGCATTTTCATCAAAAGACGATACTGTTGAAGATGTGAATGAAGAAGGTGAAATTTTAGAAGAAAAGCCACTGATTGATGATAAAGCTGCTAAGAATAATGTCACCAAAAAAGACATAATTGAAAAGATTGATGAAGTTGAGGAAGATATTGGTGAATCAGCTACACAATCGGGCTCAGTGGTAATAGATAACGAAGAACTAAAACTACTAGAAAGCCTTATAGAGCAACGCCGACCTCGGTCTTTTAAAAGACAATATGATTTAACTAAAATAATGTCTCAAGGAAAGTCGCCAACAAGATCTCCTATGAACAGGTCACCTCTGACCAGATCTCCCTTGTCGAAATCACCTTCGAGGTCACCAACCTCGTCATTAAATTCTCCTAGAGGAAGTATCCGCAAATTATCCGATTTAAGTGAAGATCAAATAGTGCCTGATATAGAAAGAATCAAAAGAAAAGAAAAGAAAAAGTTGACACTCAAACCAAAACCTGACGATAAGCAAAAACTCACCAGCAAGCTTAACAAAGGTGGTTCTCTTGATACAAACGCAACAAAAGTCAGAGCTTTACAGACTCAAAAGTCTCTACCGTCGTCTCTAAAAGACAGACCAGATTTCTTGACTGTCCCGCCATTAGATATTACACGAGCCAAAAGCCAGGAATTAGAGCAGACTATCAGAAAGGTCTCAAAAGAAAAATCGAAATCACTAGAGCGAATGGAAATGAAACGCGGGGGAAGTAAAGAAAGAACTAAGTCTCAAGAAGACAGCGACACTGAAATTGCAAAACGTAAGGAAAAGCAACAGATGCTTTTCGAAGCAGCTTTGAAACAGACGAAGACTCTTATTAGTCCAGTGCGAGATACGTTGCCTCCGTTCCCAACCCCCGAGGACAAAATTGTTGTCAAAACAGAAGGTGATAAAATTATTATAGAAACTAAAATCAACAGCAAAGCTGAAGATCATGTATTTATTGCAAAATCTCCGAAGAAGCTAGACACTAAATTAGCCGGTAAAATAAGTCGAAGTTTTGAAGATCAAAAAACGTCTAAAACAAACAATAAGATAAATAAAAGCTTAGACGATAAGTCTAGCCAATCTTTGGAAGATAAATTTGATGAACTAGCTGCTCTACAAAAGTCTCCTAAAACTTTGTCTAAAAAACAAGAAATTAAGCAGCAAATTGAAGGTAAAGTGGTTTATCAAAAAATTAATACTAGTGTTAAATCAAAGAGCTTAGATAGGAAAGTAGACAACATATTAGAAGCCAAACTAAAATCTAAAAGTTTGGATAGAAATTATGTTACTCCGGTAACAAAATTACCACAGGATGTTAGTAGTGATGTGCATTTCAAACAAGAAGTTGTGACAGTCGATGTTCACCCGACAGTAAAGGAGGAAACAGAAAGTTCCAATGTTGAAACTGAAGGTAGGGATTCCTCGCCTGCCCATAGTTACAAAGATAAGACAGAAGATGACTCTTCAATAGAGTGGATTACTAGTTCGCAACATACTGTCATAGAAAATGATACACAGACAGTTATCATGGAAAGGCGAAAAATAGATATATACAACAAACAAAAGCTATTTGAAAAATCAGGTAGTAAAAGTGTTGATATTCCCAGTAGGAAACCAGAAGTAACGCGACTTACAAGCGAGGAAGAATCATTAACAGAAGTAAGCGAGCTTAAAATGTCTGATGAAAGTAATATGCTTGGAATATCTTTCCCATATATTGATGCTGATAGTTCTTCGGATCAAGATCAGTCTAAAAAAGATAAAAAATCTAAGTTAAGCCGAGTGCGAAGCGATGATACAACATCTTGCAATACTGCAGATTTTGATGAATGTACAGTTGACACCGATCTACCACTATCAGATATTAGTAGAGGTAGAAAAAATTTAGAAGCTCAGACTACGTTTGAAGAATCATCGTCTAGCTTAGTAGAATTCCTTAAACATGAAACTATGTCTCAAGTATTACAGGAGATAGATACCGACGGTAACAATAAAATGAAGGACCAGTCAAAACCTGTTGACCTAGCTCTTAAATTTAAAAATAAAAACAAAATTATCGTCACACCTCCGCAAGAAAACAGTCCCACAGTTGAAAATATACCGTTCATTGATTCAAGTACATCAAAGTCGATACATAAAACAGAATCTGGGGAACACACTGGTAGCTCAGGAAGTGTAAACGATATTTCACCGACTGACCAAAAAAATGATCAAAAGATGTTGTTGAAAGCTAAATCCAGACGAAGCGAACTACTTAAACTAAGCGCAGAACGATCTAGAAGCTCAGAGTCAACTTCCTGGACGAGTATTGAAAAAGATGTTAGCCCATCAAGTGCTAATATTAAGGGAAGTTCCATTGACGATGAGTCTAGTGTTAGCTGTTCGATAGCAAGACCTTTAGGAATCTCCCAGGATATAGAAAAGTTAAATAAAAAAGATAGAGAATGTCTTGAAGAACTGAAGCAAGCTATGGAATACGGTGAAGAACACCTACTTTCGCAAAATACTTTTTCTAGTGAACATTCAAAATCCAATTCTAAATCTCCTTCACCTATTCCTGATCGAATAGAAAGTCCTCGTAGTCCTTCTAAATTTGGAACAAGAAAATCTCCAACACCGACACTAGAAAAACAGGGTCCTGTCGATTCCTTAAAAGCTCCGTCAGACTCAGAGTCTAGCTCAGAGAGTATTGACAAAACAGTTGAGCAATTGTCACGCTCAAACCAACGAAAGAGCGCGTTAGATAAAATTGGAAAATGTGTTATTGAAGAATCTGAGTCAAGTCAATCTGCAGGTTCTAAAGCGTCTGATGTCAAGAAGGAAATTCCAGGCCAGGTTAAAAAGACTAAAATAGCTATAACTATATCTCAAGAAGATCAAAATATGACTGTGGATTTCGATGACGATGGGAACGTTATAACATCTTCATTTGAACGTGATATACGAAAGCGTAAGGCCCTAAAAGATACTGAGCAAAAAAGTTCGTCAAAATCGAGTATTGATACTACAACAACGACAACGCCTTCAAAAGGATCACTTAGTGTCGATGATTCATCTTCTAGGAGAAAGTGTCGCTTGGATGAGCAGAAGAGTTCGTCAAAATCGAGTATGGATTCGAGGGGTTCACTAAGTGTGGAATCAAGGGGGTCTTTCGAAACAACTGAATCGACCTCGGGATCATTGGGAGAAGCTTATAGACGCGGCGAAGAGTTAAAACCAACCTGGCGACCTTTCTTTGGTGCGTCTGGTAGTGAAAATAGTACCAGTATTGAAGAGGCTTGGATTCCTCAAGATCACGAAGGTTACGAAAGTTTAGCTGTAAATAAGGATGTCTTCGATTATAGTAATCAAAGAATGCTTGATGACTTTAATACTTTTGCAAAGAATCCACCTCTATCTGCTAATACATCGAAAGATTCTACGGAAGCAGACTTTACGGATGACCTTAATGATTTTCCAGTTAACTTCCTTTATCCAGCGTCATCGTCATCTGCTACTTCCACGAACGACGTGGTAATTGGTTATGGCCAAAATTTTGGTCGTACTTTGTCACGTATATCAGAGCGCAGTACAACATCCGAGAAAACGAGTGCTGATGAGGATTCCACTAAAGCATGTTCAAGGTCGGAAAGCATTAACGAGGAGTCCTTAAATTCAAGTGATCACCAAGCAAGTCTCAGTTCCGATCCCCCGAGTAACGCTAATGTAGCTTATATTTCTGATGCTGACAGAAGAACTTCTGCTGAGATGCCGGATATTCCAATCGATCAGACTAAAATTAGTGAGATGTATTCCGAAGCAAAGAAAGACCGCGATAAAAATAAAAAATCCGAGGACAACAATGAGTCTACAAAAAATATACCAAGTGATGCTCTTAAGGGCACCAATAACCGATCAGCACCTTTAAAACAATCATCGGCCAGTGAAAGTCAAGAATCAGAGGATTGGCCACTACCCGAATTG
Source organism: Cyaniris semiargus (assembly GCA_905187585.1). Taxonomy (NCBI): domain Eukaryota; kingdom Metazoa; phylum Arthropoda; class Insecta; order Lepidoptera; family Lycaenidae; genus Cyaniris; species Cyaniris semiargus. The sequence continues at coordinate 3,205,562 of LR994554.1, read as the reverse complement.
CCACCTCAAGTTTCGTCACAAAGAACAGAAGCAGAAATCAGTAGGCAAAGATCGAGTGATGTTGAGGATATACCTTCATTTGCTTCTGGCGGAGTAGAACCTATAGTTGATAAAGTTCACATTTATTACATGAGTAACGAACCAGAGCAGGCCACAAAAGTTACTTTACAGTCTGAAAGTTCTAAAGGTCATATTGGATCCGACGATGACAGTGACACATTAAATAATGATGAGGAGCTCGAAAAAGATGTCGGTGATTCTAAATCAGAAAAATCAATCGAAAGGGACAAGAATTCTTTTCAAAAAGGTTCAAAAATTATTCCCTATGAAAAGTCAGGCTATATGGTTGACCCATTAGACAACCAAGATGTTTCGTGTCTTAATAAAGGCGTCGTCCCTAATTATGACAAATCATGCCTTGGTGGAACGATAAGTAAAGCTACATGCTTAATGAGTGACATGGGATCTTGTTGTACTCGCGCTGAAAAGTCTTTCAATGTCAAAAGTAATCTAGAAGATAAAGTTATTATAAATCAACCTCAGAAATCGCCGACTAATCATAGCCCCATTTACGACGACGACCAGCTATTTACAGACGACGTGTTCGGCGCGGATACTAAATCATTGTCACCAGAACACGACAAAGGTTTTCCAACATTAGGGACGCAAAAATTATCATTCGGATCAAACAATTCTGACACTTCTATTGATGATTTACTGTCTCAAACAAACAATGAAGATACTGTGCGTACTGTCACTAAGTTAAGTGTAGGTAGTACAGGTACGTGTAAAAAATGCAGCCACAGCAGCCACTCCGAAGAAGAAACTAGTTCTTTTGGGACTGACTTGGATGGTACGGTTAAAGTAGGCTTGCCACAGAAGAAATGTACGCACAGCTCACATTCAGAAGATACTTCGATTTGTCTCAGTATCTCGGAATGGTCTACAGGCACTAATACAGTTCGGCAATATGCTAATCTTTCCGCTTCCGAAAGCGTATCGGCCGTGTCCATACCTAAGAGTGAAAAGTCTGATACTAGAAAAGTTTCATCTTCACAATCGACTAAAAAGTGTGAAAAAGTATCCAAAGCTGCTTCTCAAGCAGAGGCCAGCTCAAAAAGTAGTAGTTTAGAAAAAAGTTCGGGCAAAATAAAGTACGATAAGCTTTGTAGTTCTGAAACAACAATTTCAAGGAAAGGCATCGATAGTAGTTCTGGAACCAAGAGTGATAGTACTTTAACTTTAGCTCAATCTATATCTGAATGGTCCGCAAGCACGAGTCACACCTTAGTTGCTACTGCTAGAGAAGAGCAGGGAAGCCAAAACTCACAGCACACGGAGAGTACTAAATCGAAGGAACCATATTATGATGAAGTTGCAGATGTCGTTGATGAAATTGAACCAATTACTGCGGAGGCTGAATTAAAAATGTCGCCCTTAGATGAGAACGTAATTGTCGCAGAGCCAGTTCTTCGTTTAAGTACACCATATGCGGGTAAAGGGGAAAAATCTTCCTCTATTAGTTACAGTGATAAATCAGATAAGTCAAGCTCTAGCTCTCTGAGTAGCCTACAAAAACATACCAACGGTGTGCTGAGATTCGATCAACGGTTGAAAGGTTTTTCTCCCTCTCAAGGGACTCGTGATCGCTACTCGAAAGTGCCGCCTAAAAGTATGAGCTACGAAGAACAAACTCAGAAACACATTAAACCCACGATCCGATGTCAAAGTGAAGACAGTGGATTCAAACCTTACTATGGAAATCAACCTGAAATAGACATAGATATTCCTTCTCAATTATACAGCCAGGAGGAAAAACATAGTGAACGATATCAGAGTCAAGAATTTTCAAATATTCTCCGGGAAGATACGCACGGGAAATTTATTCGATCCGATTACAAGCCGCTAGCAAAACACGCCAGTTACGATGATAAAACTTTGTCTAAAAATCAAATTAAAGAGTATAAAACATCTCAACAATATCGCAGCAAACCTAAAAGTTGGTCGTTCCATGAGCACTACCTGACGTCCTCCGATTTACCTATAATAACTGTGCCAGAACTTCCTTCCTCGTCTAGGGATATGTCGGAGAAAAAGTCCAATGATAGGTCTGGAAAGACCCCTCTGTCTAAATGTTCCCCGTACTACTCCAGTAGCCTTAGCTCCGAGTCTCCTCCAATTCAACCTTTAAAAACTCCCGTTAAGAAGTCCCTGCTCGTTCGAAATATATCACTGAAGAGTCCGCCGAGCGGGAACGATACCGACAGCTCGCTGGACGTCATCAGGGACCCGAGGGAGCGCATGAGAACATTCAGGCGCAAGAAACAAGTTACCGGAGCACGTAAGAAACAGGAAAAGATCCACGACGTACTAGAGGAGGATTCCACCAAGAGCCAGTGCTCCTCCGAGAGCGACAAGGTGAAGGGGAGCAAATATCTAACGGTCGAAGACACCCTCCGACGAATGGAAAGCTCCGAGTGCTCCGACAGCTACATGCCGGAGGTCGAGTCTGGCTCGTCGGAGATGGCCGACTCCAAGAACGACGAGCACGCCGCGGCGAGCTACTCCGAGGACGAGGAAAACGTCGAGTACGCCAAGTACCCCAGCCCGTACGAGTCCCAGAAGTTCCCGGTCAGCATAACTCCCGTGCAGTTTCAGGGCTTCGGCTCCTCCGCGGACGAGGACGAGATGGGCTTCCCGAGGTTCGACAGGCTGGGGCGGCTGCGGCACCCCTACCTCGACTCGCAGGAGCCGCCCTTCGTGCCGGAGGGCAGTCCGCCGCGGACCTGCTACTCCAACAAGGGCAGCCGGCAATCCTCGCTCAAGAAAAGCAAATCGCAGACGGGGTACCGCCAGAGCGAGGAAAAGTCTATGGGCGAGTCTTCTCAACACCAGCAGCGCATCTTCTACAACGAGCAGAGCGACCGCGACGACTCCGACGATTACGCCTACCCCGTCGACACGATCAAACGGGCTCCGAAGATGAGCAAGTCCTCCAGCTACCTGTTCGAGCGGGGAGATTCAGTTGCGTACTCCGACTCCGAGCTGCCGCAGGACAAGGACGAGTACGAGGAGTACCGAGGGAGCCCCTACCCCGAGAATTACGAGGACCTGGGCATGTTCCAAACCCAGGAGTGCTACCCGCAGTACGAACACAATATGGAGCGACGCGAGCGCGTTCAGGACCGCTTCGCTCGCGATCTGGACCAACGCTTCAGTCTCAACAACGTGGAACGCTTTTATTCAAGCCACTACGTCGATTCCCAGGCTTCTAGCGATAGCCCCGAACAAAAATTTGACGTTTCGACTCTGCCGCCCCCCCTGTGCTCGGACGATGATAACGAATAATTTTACAATCTATATTATTAATATATTCGTCGTCTTTTTCTTAGTTTATATTTTAGGCTCTACTGCGTCTGAGTATAATATTATCCATTTCGTTTGTTCGCGGTTGTTTTGTCGTCCTAAATGAAAATCAAACTGATTTTCATATTTCCGCTGTATTGGAATTTGAAAACTCACCGCGACATTATCGGTCAACGTTTAGCGCGACCTATAAGACTGTCACGTACAGGTCGAAAGTTACCGAGCTACAAGTCACAATTACCCCACTGCAGTGGAGCCAAACGCGAGCGTGCACCTTGTTTTAAAATTGAAAGTTTATTCGCAAAATTGTTACGGCGTTTGATATTTAGGTATTTATTACTAGCATATTTTTAAACAATTTTAATATATTTAGGAAATTATATAGTGCCAAACCTATCTAGCGCTCGGACCCTCGTCTGCGTGACGTTTACAAGTGAACTTTTACCTTTTACTTAGGCGTAGTTATAGATAGCTCCGGTCATTTGTACCTGCGGCGGTGCGGCATCAAAACTTGTCATAGTCATCTCGTTGAATTGACCTACTACAGTCGCGTCATTTTAATAGGTAACATTTGACATCTGTCAGATTTATCTCTATAGTGAGGTGAGCTGTTTAAAAACATCGATCAAAATGAATAAATCGATACGGACTTGAAATAAAATATTTGAATTTTAAAAACCATTAGACGAATCCCTGTCCCATTATTACTTTTTCTTTCGTAAATTTAAGGAGCAAAATAAGATAGTACATAATTTACATGAAAAATTGCATTTTTTCAGTTGCAATATTAGAACTGTTACATTTAGTATTATCATTATTTATGTCTTATAATAATTATGTGTTATTTTTCATAACGTGGTTATTAATTTATGGGGATATTTCATTATAAGTAATCAATGCATCTGATTCTACTTATTCGCTTTCGATTTTTAGAGTAACATCCCTAGAGTTTAAAAGAAAAAGTTTGACTGACAACATTGTAACGACGTTCAGTCCTTTAGATCAGAATTTGTTTATTACGTTTAGAATTGTTTATCAGTGAAAGTAAATCGTAAAATAACTCGTGTCGGTCATCTTTACCATAAATATTTAATCGTAATTAAAAAAAGTTAATCAATTGTGCTGTTGTAACAAAACGAAAATATTTATTTTTTATGCACGCCGCTACAAGGTTACGTTGTTCAATTTTGATGAACTGTCAAATATTACCTATTAAAATGACCCGACTGTAGACGCCTAGGCCGTTCATAAGTTGTAAAGAAGTCACATATTATGTGATCAGAATATTAAGAACCAAAAAATATATAGCACAAACACTAGTTTGTCATTCACAAAATATAAATACCATAAATTGGCCAAAGCGTCTAATTGGTTGGCCATTCAACTGGATGGCTGCGACAAACGCCCTAGTAGCATGCTACCCCCGGCTAAGATCACGCCACAAGCACAAATGTACTATAAATGTGTACTGAACCCTAAAATAATCACTTTTAATAGAACCAATATTTTACTCATTAATATAGCAATTACTAAGGATTAAGTGTCATTACTATTGTATTTTCTGCGCCCACTAGTTTAATTCAGAAATTATTTTTTAAATGTTGGTTGTGCCAATGACAAGATCTTCAAATGTCAACCCGACCATGATATACAGTTAGGTGTTTGTTTCTTTATCAAAATCATATTCTAGACATACGTTATAAAGGGTAAAACCACAATACATTTGTTAAAAATAGTGCAACCGAGTTTTTGCATTACTAATCCATGATTTTGGACGAGGCATGCCTAGTAACTTAAGATTTTCACTTGTGCGATCAAGGATCATTGTGATCATTATCTTGCTAATCAATATACACGAAAATCCAATCTTAACTTAATAATTAAATAAAATACAGCTTGGCAAAAAAGAGACTAGAACTAGCTGGAACTACAAGTTTTTATTTAAATTTTAAGGCAACATTACACTACTTGTCAACTCAAGAACATAATATTATATTAAAAGTGCGTTCAAAAGTAACGTAGGGTCACAAAAAATAAAAGAAAAGCGCCCTCTTTTAAACGCACTCTTTTTTGCCAAGCTAAATTTTCAAATTAAAACTAAAGTCACGAAGAATAAACTTAGTTTTAGTTTACTAGGTATATCTTGTTAATGTAATCCATGAAAAGTTATTGTGTATAAAGGCTGTGATTTGCTTTATGCCCCACCAACACGTCTAGTCATATTTTGTTTTAATGCTCAATAATTGTTTTTCATAAGACTGTTTGTTTTAGCTTTAGTTGTTAGTTCCATATATTATTATTAAATGTTTAGTTAGACAATGTATTCAAAGAGTTGTCTTAATGAAGTATTTTTTTAATTTGGTGTTATTTTATTTTAGATAATATTACGATAGTTTTTTTGAGATTTTATTTTGTGATCACACCGTCATCTGCAGTATAATAGTTGATAACAGAACTAAAGTTTATATTGAATTTTATTTATTGAACTATTGATATATTAAAACTATACACAAGATTTGCGATTCGCAAAGCAAGTATAATACTTGGTTTTTATTTTGATAACTTATAACCTTAAAAATTTTGGATTGTTTCTTTGTTGTACTAATAAACTGAAGTGTACACTTTAGCTAAACACAAGTTTATCACATTGCTTTAACGATACTGTTAAGATGTCGGTAATGTTTTGTAAATAGTGTAACGTTTCGCGCAATATATATTTTTCGTTTCGCACAGGTGCCACGTATGCTCAATTTTATTCACTTACTACTTTTCCAGTTTTTATTCGATAATGTACGTTAAGGTTATTGATAGATGTAATCGGTGGTAAGGTTCACTAGTGTAAGTCGTAACTCGTACTTCTGTAGTGTAGCCCCTGTAGATATCATTATTAGCTCGCCTGTGAGTTTTTTCGAATACACAAAGACTCGATTACAAAGAAACTACACAAAGTATACCGTCACAGTAATAGAAAGGAAATTTGCGTGTTGCTCATATCCTCTTCTGTTTCCATAGGAGTGACAGAGAAAGATATATTATTGTCATCAATTCATTATTGTTTGTTGGATGCACTGATACGCTCTTCCTAATAAAGTTTCTCACTTTGCCTGTATGTCCTACAATGACAGCAATATTAAGAAGCTTATCCCTGTGTTAATAATTTTATTTCTAAAGAGGCTAATGTAAATCAAAGATTAGTGCACCTTTAACTAGATTGGCGCTGTTTTATAAGACTTATAAAGCAGTAAAATCTCGCTGTGCATCGAAATACGATTGAAAATATACTCACTAGGAGTAAAATAATTATTGAAATTGTTTCTGTTGACATAGTATTGTATAGTATGTTGTTTTTGAGAGTTTTAAGAAGTCCGGGACTTCGACTTCTTATTCGAATTTCGTTGACTTTAAAATGAGAAAATTAAACAGTATTATAATGCCAAATTCTATTTTATATTATTGGTATATATTTAGCCACTGGTAAGAATTTCAGCAAAAATATTTATCTATTTAAAAGATGATTTAAAAATTACCAAATGTTATGTGAGAAGGTCTCCCAATCTCCCAATGTATATATTATCTTTGAATTCTTGACGCTTTAAAGTTTAAGATATAAAGAAACCGGGAGCTTAAAGATGCTCCCACACAACAGTTATATAACGTTATAAAACATTGTGTAACACGATAACATTTTATAACAGCGTGTAACATACGCTACAACGTGTCAAGAAATAAACGTTTATTTTGTTATAATTTGTAAAAAAAGTTAGACAACAAATTTTATCTAATGTTATATAACTGCTGTGTGGGAGCACCTTAAGAGTGAAAATACAGTCATAGACAATTTAAACTCTTGAATGGTTCTTTAATAATACTTTATAGCCTAAGGTGACAAGATTTTCCAACCTACGGAAATTATTGAAACATAATATTGTATTTCTGAACGTATAGTAAAGGTCTAGTAGCTAGGTATCGTGAATTCAATAGTTAGACTATAACTGCCCGTATTTATGGAGTGTTTTAAGTGTTCTTGCACGAGCTTATAAGTTGTACGAACATTAACATCATAAGCAATTGGCATATTTGAAATAATCAAACTGTAGTCCAAAGCTATAGGCCAGTCATAAAACGTCATTTAAGTATGAAATGTTTGTTTGTGTGAAATGTTGTACCAGACACTTACTTTGAGCCGTGCTGATTATGTTTTATTGTACAAGTCTGAAAAGGCCATATATTCACGTTGGTTATTATTAGCTCGTGTAAGAGCACTTGCCTAGTATAATTTATGGTCCCATGTCGCTTTAAACGAAATGGTGAAAGGTAGAAAAGGTGTCTAGGTAATAGATTCAAAAAGTTTTTGAATCGTGTGCATTAGTCTTAACTCAAAGCATATTATGAGGTCTTATATAGAATCAGAATAATATAATATTAACGTAACGCGATTTTGGTTTGAAAGCTTAAACTTTTTGTCAGGGATTTTGAAATAGCAGGGATGTTACACAGTTTGAATTTTTTTTTTCAACAGTCGTTTTTTCTATAAATAATTTCTGTTATTTTATTGGTAGGTAACACTAATTAAAAACATTGTTTTACCCGTAACAGATTGTTTTAAGAGATGGTACACGATTCAAAAACCTGTAAATATAAGACTATTGTCAGTTTACAAAACATCTAGATGGTATTTCATAGGTGAAGTAAAATGTCGATTTATAAACAACTTTAGCCAAAAATAACATTGTTGACGTTGCCAAAAAAACGCTTTAAGTTCACATTGTTTTAGGATTCATCAAATTGCCACTACTTACATTAAATTAATGCCTTAAAACATACAGTCATACACACAACACAAAAAACATAACCCATACAAGGTTACAAAATTAACAAATTCTAGTATATTTAGTTATTCTTAGCATAATGTGTTGATAATTGATAGTAAATTTATTCCAATTTCCACTTAATATAGATCTCATTCAATTATGCATTTTTTATATAAAAACAGTGGATTTTAGTCAAAATTTACGTTATTAAGTTACGAAATTACGTTAACGAAGCAATAAGTATTATTAGTGAATTGTAAGATTACTGCCAAAAGAAGCACTAACAGGTTCCAAAATGTTTGTGTTGCCGGTAGAAAGTCACGTACCGTCTTCCTCGCTTATTGCCAAATATATTAAAGTGTCGACACAATGTCGACTCGAATTTTACCTAGAGTTTACCCTAGCTGGGCCCCAATCAAACAATATTACGATTCGACAATTTTGTAAAAAAGTTACAGCTTGGCTAAAAAGAGTACAGCGCGATAACAGCTGGGACTAGAAGTATATATCTATGGCAACATTACAGTACTTGTCAGCATTGACGTACGTAAAACAATGTACTCTTTTTTTCAAGACTGTACCTGTTAAGTTGTATGAGAAGTTTGTATGAAATAAAGACGAATAACTTTTTTACAAAATGTGTTGGTTGAACAGGGCCCTGGTATATTGTCATTTACATTATTCGTTTATGATATATCGAGTTTTCGATTGGAAAATATTGTACAATACGAATAGACTGTAACTGTTAAGGTTTTTCATTTGTTATTCGTTTATTATAATCTATGATTATTGTTTTTGGAAATGTTAATTCCTTTTTTGAATTTATATGTAATTTGTAAGTGTAAGCACTCCTGCAATACACGACCCCTAGGGTTTGGGGATTATCAAACAATAAATAAAATAAATAAAGTGTAGTTTTTATTGATAAATCCTTTGTATTTCAAGTAAATGCTGCAAGGATTAAATGAGTAAGTTCATGTTGAATATTGTGCATGTTCTTGGTAATTTTTCTGTTATAAATATAGTTATTTTTTGTAATTGAAATACATTTATATTATGTTTTTATATTTCTTTACATATTATTTATTTTCTTATTAGCTCATCTGTCAAGCGCCCAAAAAAAAGGGTGTCTTACTCTAAAACTAATCAAAAGTTCTTCTTCTACTTTGCAGACCACCGATTTAGTATTTTGTTTCAAATATAAAACTATGTGTATTTCTGACTAATAGCTTATTTATTAAAAATTCTAATTATATAAAAATGATATATAGCTTTCATGGTAATTTCTTTGGATAATTTAATCAGTTTAATGAGAGTAATTGGAAATTGAAAAATTTTCGAAAATGGTTTGACAGTTCGTGACAGATGAAAGGATATGTGATTATATTTTGTTATGTTATGTGATTTTTTTCAGCGATACATTTTTGTTTAACACTACACATTTCTGTCATTCTTTTTGTTACACAAAACTTTTCACTTATTATAATTATTATTAAAGTTAATTATTATATTTTAATGTTGAATTCGTTTACCTTTGCGCATGAAAATTTGTATTTCTTACACACTTAGTACTACTAAGAGATTTGTTTCAAATATTTATTTTTGTTTTAATGAATAACGAGACCTTCAAAGTTTTAATTGTTTAATGAAAGATATGTATTTCAGACGAAACTGGGGATGACGATACGGTATCTTCGGCGAGCGTGTGCGTATCGAGCGGCGATATCGCGGACGACAACGATCGAGCGAGCGAGAAACACAACGATCGTGGGAGCGAGATAGATAATCGTACGAGCGAGAAGCAGGACCGTGCGAGCGGGACGCACGTCGAGCCGCTGGGGGCGTCGACGCCGCGCGACAAGCGCGTCAACGGCCACGCCCCCCGCTCGCGCGACGTGCTCGACAATAGAGACGACAACTGCAATACCGTCAACGGCAACGTACACGGTACGACATTGACTACAATATTAGCGTTTATCGATAAATGTTTTTAATATTAAAAATATCTACACGCAGAAATCTTATTGACAATAATTGCTGATCTTGACAATTAAAAAAAAAAAAGACAGGCAGTAAAAACTAAAATCACATTTTGAATTTCCATCTCTCTCATGCTTTCGTAGTTACTGGAGATGATGCACTCAACCGTTGTTCACTGACTAGATCAATGTATATTGTATCCATGTCATACATCAAATACGATATGAAAAAATTATATTACTTGGTTTTTTTTTACAATTTTCTTTTTAAATTTAATTTTATTATTTCTTAGTAACGATAGTGTCGGCGTCGACGAACAACATGGACGTGTTGAGCGGCGGCGAGAGCGACGCAGACACGCTGTCACGACGGAACAATAACAGGTGAGACCCGTCGAATTATATCGTTTTTTATGTATTGTTTATAACGGTGCAATGGGCCGTTTTTTCATATCTTTTAATACAACCAACGTAAAAACCGAGGGAAAATCTCAAGAATCTCAAGAAAATCTCTTATCAAATCAACAATTCAACATTATATTAAGGTTGCTTTAAAATGTTTATTTTTAAGCTATTGCATAGCTTTTATCGCGGGCTTTGAGCGCGGCGACTGAAACAAGAAATTCTGTAACGAAAATAAACCTAACACCCCCCCCCCCCGTTCCGAGCGGTGCGGCGTTGCCGTGCATCGTCTAACGTCGTTTCAGTTTGAAAGACTTCGACACGGTGTTTGTGTGCGTGCGACTAGACATTATAATTGCATGTTGATAGAAAATGCTATGCAATAGCTTTACCCATAAAGTTAATATACCTAGCGGAATAGAGCAACAATATCGAGCTGTCAAACGAAACCGAAATTGGTTTACATCTGTGTGTAAAAATATGTGTACGTATACACTTACACAAGCATGATTGAACATGAATTCTATGAGATTAAATTGTCAACGTGCCGATAAGTGCCGACTGGACGTCAAAAAGTTCTGCTGTCATGTATCACACATCTCTTTTTACCACGCAGTGTTACTGATAGTGACATCTCGCTTGCTCAGGCCTTTGTTTCTCTATTCCGCTTGGTATATTAACTTTATGGCTTTACCGCGGCAGTCCCCGAGTGCCACACGTATTTTTTATTTGTTTTAACGTATGTTTATATGTGCAGCATATCATCTCATCTGGCGGGCTCGCTGCGGCGGGGGCGGGGCGGCGACGTGACGTACTACGTCGCTAAAGAACTGCTGATGACGGAGCGCACCTACAAGCGGGACCTCGACCTCGTTACCGTGGTGAGTGACACTAAGCTTGGTGCTGAGTGCGAGCACTACTGGCCATGAAGCCGCTAACACTCAAGATTTTATCGCAACAAGGACCAAAAATCGGTTTCTTCTTCAATAATAATTATTATTTAAAGTACCATGTTGTGCTATTTGTCTTTTGTATATTACCTCCTATCCTATATTCACATGAATAAAAAAATTATTATTATTAACTGTACCAACTATCGAGTAAAAGTACTATTGGTAACTAACTTGATGCTATGCGCTTTATAAAAGCGTTAGGCAGATGAAGTTTCTCATAAACCTATGAATTTAGTAGACGTGTTCGTACATGTTTAATTTTTCAACCTTTATATGCCTTTTCTACGGTAATGGCCTAGATCTGATTATTTTTAGAGTGTAAAACTATAATTCATTTGTAGTAAACTAATTCTTGCCTCCAATAAACATCTATTCTCTCCTCAGTCGTGGTCGGGTCGCGTGGGTAACGTGGCTGGCGCGGTGGGTTCTGACGGCGCGGCGCTGGCGCGGGCGTGCCTGGCGTTGGAGCCGCTGGCGCTACCGGCCGGCGCGTTGCTGGCACGGCTGGACCGCGCGCTAGCGGCCGCGTCCCCGCATCGACATCAAGGTAACTCTTCCAAAGGTAAAGAAATTAAGATAACATATTACAAGTGGATCTTATATAGGCTGTAGTTGTCGTTAGAGTTTGAATAGAGTTTATTATATTGTTACATGACTTGTTTATCATTGTCCTATTCTGTTTTATTACAGAAATAGAAGAACCCGAGTACAAGAAAATTGCAGAGTTACTATGTGACTATTTGAGCAGCACTTACGATGTGAGCATAAAATGTTATTTATTAACTATATCATTATCTTTTTGAATTATTTTTAAGGTGTTGTTTACGTTTGTGTTTTATTTTTACAAATGAAACCATAGAATTTTGATATGTCGCACTGTTGCGGTTTACCCTGCAAAGTTTTAGCTACAGCTCTTAAAAGCTGTTGACAAAAAATCACGTATTGTCATATTTATATCACATTGATCTCCTTATGATGTTATTTTATTCAGGCGTACATGTCGTACGTGCACGGTGCGGGCGCGGCGGTGGCCGTGGCGGAGCGCGCACGCCGACGGGGCGGGGCCGCGGCGCGGGAGGCGGACGCGTTCGACTGCACCGCCCCCCTGCCGCTAGCATGCCTGCTGCTGCGACCGCTGCATCGCCTGCTGCATTATAAGCGGCTCGCTGCAGGTAAAAATTGTGTGTTATCTAGTCATCATTAAAAAAAATAATTTACGCTCGTACGGCGTAACGGCGTAAACCGTTACTAAAGCTGACACGAAGCTACGAAGAGAGAAAAAGCGGCTAAGAGATCTACTGTCTCACAATATGTGGAATGATTTATGCGTTATTCGCAGATTTTTCGTGACTTGCAGCGTCAGTGAAGTATCGACATAAATGAGAATTAGAATGCCATTAAATGTAAACAGTATCAATGCGGGCTGAATTATACCTAAATAATTTTATAATCTTTTTCTAATTTGAAATGAAAATAAATATCATGCTTGTGGCTGTATTAATCTTAATCTTTTTTGTTTCTGTGATAGAGCTGTTCTCGTGCGGCGGCGGTTCGGGGGCGGCGCGGTCGGCGCTGCAGCTGGCGGGCTCGGCGGCGGACGCGGCGCGCGCGCAGCTGCCGCACGCTGAGAACCACGCCGCGCTCTGTCAGCTACAGAGGGACATCACCGGTATATTTATTTTATTTTATTCGGAAAACTTTCAGTTTGCAGAAATTACAGTAAGAGTACAATTATAGTAAATAACATAAAGCCAATTATAAAGTATTCGCGAGTAGGTTTTACTAGAAATTCCGCGCGCAACGCGAATTAGAAATTCTTTTCCCGCACATTTTCCCGCAAAAAAGTTTTGTATATCCTTTTCCGTGGTTTAGTCAATATCTGTGCCACATAACATAAAATTGGTCCAGTATTTTTTTGAGATTAGCTCGTTTATATAAAGTCTTCAGCTTTTTATTATTAGTATAAATTTTGCGAGGAAAACCAGCTATAGAGGTATACATATAATAAAAAAAACGTTTTTGGTAATTTGACTTATTCCCGTTAGGAATAATTTTTTCTGTAAAGAACCCGTCTTTATTTTTGTTACTACTGTTTTACAGGCTACGACAAGTTGTTGGTGCCGGGCCGCGAGTTTATTCGGCTAGGCTGCGTCTACAAACACTCTTCCAAAGGTCTTCTTCAGAGGATGTTGTTTTTGGTAAGTTCCAAAGTTTTTTTTAAAGTAATATTTTAAAGGACATCTGAGCCCATAGTTGAAATGCATTCGCTAGTTTAGATAGCGAGGTTGGGTATTAAAATTGAATGGTAATAGACATAACGCTTCGCGTGTCATGACATAAAGCGCTTGCGATACGTGATGTCAAATCACATACATTTTGATTTGGACCTTTATGTTTCTGTTATTTATGCGTGCTAATTGGAGTCCATTTGTTTACAGTTCAGCGATTTACTACTGGTATCGTCCAAGGCGGGCAATGGCCAGTTTAAAGTGCATCTAGCGCTTGCGTTGCACGAGCTCTCAGTGGAGCCCGCCGAGCTCAACAACTCACTTACTATTGCGGGTATGTTTATTACGGACTATAATCCTTTACATTATGACGTAACAATGTGTGAATTTCGCCTTACCCATGAACACGTGCACGCAGTACGTGCGTACCTACTTAAACGTACACGTTAGGACGTACGGCAAAGTAATGTGCGAACATACAAGTTTCGACTAAGTCTTTATTCTATAAAATTGTCACCGTTTTACGTCTTATATCTCACAAATTACATAACGTCTAATTAAATGTTTGATCCAGTTTTTAATTTTCTACCTTTACTTCTTTTAACGTTATTAAATTCTAATATATTATCATATATTATTGTAATACAGAACATAATAATGTAAAGTTAATTATAAGCTCATGTAAAAAATATCTCAGTAACAATGTATTCGTCAGGTGAGAACGTGAGTTTCGTGATAAGTGTGAGCGGCGAGAGCGAGTACAGCGGGTGGCGCGAGTCGCTGGAGCAGGCGATAGCGGCCGCGCGCGACGACCCCGCACACGTCGACACCGAGCTGGCGCATGACTGTGGTGAGTTGACGATATTGTAAGAGCATAACGAGAGTGTAGACTCATTGTTAATTTTGTTTATCATTCGCAGACTACGTCTATGTTTAATCAAGCAGTCTATTGCTATTGCGTTTACACACAATAAACGTGTGATATTACTTGTAAGTGCTTCGCGACCAGACATTATAATTATAGGACACACCTGACAAGATTTCTGTGTGTAAGCTTTACAAAAGTATGTGTATATTGCAGAGGACAACGAGGTGTCGAGCAGTAGCGGCAACTCGGGCGTCAGTGCGAGCAGCGCGCTGGCGCAAGTGTGCTGGCACCGCGCCGCCTCGCTGCCGCGGGAGAGCTTACACTTAGCGTATAGGGTAAGATATCTGTTTTAAAAACTCGAGATGATTAACGGCCGCACTCAGAGAAAATTGATTACTAGCTTACCCGGCAAACGTTGCTTTGCCATATAAATTATTTTTAGTATCAATATAAAAAGTAGATAAAAACCTATTCTCAGGCCTAACGAATGTACATACAAAATTTAATTAAAATTGGTTAAGCCGTTTTGGAGGAGTTCGCGCACAAACACTGTGACACGAGAATTTATATATTAGATTTAACTATAATGAAGATTTTGTCGTACCCATTAAATGAAAGTTGAATAATTAAAAATCTCTTCAAGAACGGACGTAAGCATGATAAACTAAACTATGTGTATTTAAATAAAGCGTCAAAAGAAAAGAGGTTAACTTATACAAGTGTTGTAAATTGTTATCATTCTATGTATCTAATACGCTGTATAAGGTGTGGTAGACCAGAATTCTAATTAGACTCATCTCTAATCTAATCATATCGATAGATGGACTTATTATTATTACGATATCAACAAAATAATATAAAAAACACAAGATGTCTATGTCTATTTTGTCGATGAGTTTGAGTTTTTATTCCAATAATATTCATTCTCTATGTCCACATTGTCCACAGACACAGCTATCGGGGTACCTGCTCCGCAAGTTCAAGAACTCTCACGGCTGGCAGAAGCTTTGGGTGGTGTTCGCGATGTTCACGCTGCACTTCTACAAGAGCTGGCAGGACGAGACCGCGCTAGCCTCGCTGCCGTTGCTGGGGTAACATACATTACATATACCTTTCTAATTTTTTTGTTACTTTTCTATACTTGATCAACACAAACCGGATGAAATTAGTACGTCGTAGGTTACACGCTCAATTTGGCATCAGTTCAGTCCATCAATCTGAGATTGACGCCAGATTGATGGCTAAAAGTACCGTCGAGGAAATTGATTCCTAGGCAGTTGACAGACCAACGTCATTTGGTCGGATCATGTCAATTCAATGTTAATAATTATGATCTGTCGGCTGGGTTTGACGTAACGCGAGTCGCGACCAAACTACGTAGGTCCCCCATCTGCCTAGGAATCTACTTCTCTGATAGTACATAATAAAAAAATGATCAGTCTGTCAATCCGTAGGTTAGACGTTCAGTTTCGCGTCAATCTTTACCAGATTGATGGATCAGATTGATGAGAAACTGAACGTAACCTCCGTGTATGAGTCATGTAACTTGTCTTTTTCACACGCACATGAGTAGTACTAGTGCTATCGCGTACAAAACGCGATAGCAATATAAAAAGAAGATGCAATTGATCTCATTCGCAGTATACATGGGAGAGCCATGCTTCGGCACGAATGGGCCGGCTCGACCGGAGAAATACCACGTTCTCACTTTAAACCGGCGTGAAACAGCGCTTGCGCTGTGTTTCGCCGAGTGAGTGAGTTTACCGGAGGCCCAATCCCCTACCCTATTCCCTTCCCTACCCTCCCCTATTCCCTTCCCTCCCCTATTCCCTTCCCTTCCCATCCATACCCTCCCCTATTACCCTATTCCCTCTTAAAAGGCCGGCAACGCACTTGCAGCTCTTCTGATGCTGCGAGTGTCCATGGGCGACGGAAGTTGCTTTCCATCAGGTGACCCGTTTGCTCGCTTGCCCCCTTATTTCATAAAAAAAAAAAAAAAACCGCAATCGAACTTTAAAATACTTCATAAGACAACTATTTTCAATATCTTTTCTTTGCTCTGAATTCTAAAGTTTAAACAATCACTGCATGTGCAATTATAGCACATGACATTGTGAATTGAAAACAGTAAAGATTGGTTATATTATAAAATGAATAATCAATAAAATCTTAACGTTTATTCTTAACGTCTATTTTACGTAATGGCCGATTTACACGGGTGACTAAAGCCGCACGATTTACGCCGCACGGCGAAAATCGACCGTGTAAATGGCAATTCGACTACGCCGCATGCGGCTAGAGTCGCAAGCCCCAAAGTCGTGCGGCCAATGGTCGCATGCGGCTGGTGACTAAAATCGACCGTGCAAACGCTCAGTCGCAAGCGATAGCTTGCTGCGAATACTACTGTAGCGAGCGCAGACCTCGGACCGCACTCACGAAAACATGGACAAAAATAATATTATAAATTTTTAGAGTGTTGCGAACGTTTTTATGGTGGCGATTCGACTTCGACAGGCGATTCGAATGATGACTTGCCGGGTGACTAAAATCGACCCGTTAGTCACCCGTGTAAATGGGGTGGCGATTCGACTTGGACAGGCGATTCGACTTGGACAGGCGATTCGACTGGTGACTTGCCGGGTGACTAAAATCAACCCGTTAGTCACCCGTGTAAATCGACCATAAGCGAATTTTGTATACATGTGTATACATAAAGAGACGGATAATAATCTATCTCTCTCTCTCTCTCTCTCTCCAGGTACAGCGTGGGTCCGCCGGCGCGCTCGGACGGCATCGACAAGGAGTTCGTGTTTAAGCTACAGTTCAAGAACCACGTGTACTTCTTCCGAGCGGACAGCCACTTCACATACAATAGGTAAGGCTAAAGAGCTGTTAAGGGCAAGTCCGCACTGCGAATTTTAATCGCGCGGATATTTTTTTTCGCACTTCTGTAACACATTGAATCCTATGAGAGTATCCGCACTTGCGATAAAAATTTCGCGGTAAATTTATATGAAATAAGGAACTTCGTTTCAAAAATTCGCGCTAATAAAATCCGCGTGATTAAAATTCGCAGTGCAGACAGGCCATAACTGTTTTAACATGTATTTTACAGTTTGACACCTCGTTAGCTCTGACTTATTGTATCGAATGTTGTGTGGATCAGAACGGTCCGTTTTATGATAGTCGCTCGTTGCTTTGCACCTGCCCGCACAGTCCCTGATTCCCTAATGCTCGCCCGCAACCGTTTAAAATACAGAAGTAATTATCTGATTTTAATAAAAAAATACCAAGAGATTTATAAAAATGTCCCGAATAATGTAGGCCATATTCCATGGTTTTTTTTTTCACGAATTAGGCCGTTAGTTCACCGCTGTCGTCACCTGGAAGTTACCGACAAAATTCATATAAACTTTCACTTTTTGGCGGCATGGGTCGCTAGACCAATGTCGGTAGATAAAGAAACCTATAGCGCACATCATAAAGTGGCATTTTATTCTTATTTTTATTTTTATTAAAGACGTCCCGGTGACAAACGGTGGACAAACGGCCTTAAGAGCGGCCAACCCGTCCATCTTTCCATACAAACGCTCGTACGTGATTATGGCGTTGTAAAGGATCTTTCTTTGAAACTTGTGAACTAATGGGTATCTTCTGCACTATATCTAGGTTTATAAAAAAACGCGAACTCAAAATTTAGAGAAACAAATTCAGTATAAGCCTCCAAAAATCTGCTTTTTTGCACAAATTTTATCTGAAATTTAGGCGTTTATAATGTACTTATTAATTGTACCAGTAAAGGAAATATTTATAAACCTTGCAAATGTAATGGAGATTCTAAATGTCAAACATTTTTTTACAAACTTGTAAGGCCTACTAATAAACACGTATTTCTTGAAACAAGTTTTATGAAATTTCCGCATACTATTTATCGTTCAATGTTATCGCGCACTCGCTTGCGCGCCTCTTAACTCACATTGCGCTGGATGAAACAACAAGTTTTTCGATCACGCCCGCGTTGACGATAGTGGGACTGGGAAGAGGCCTCTTAATCGTGAATTCTGATTGGACATCATTGTAATAGTATTTTCGTTACTTTACAGATGGACTGAAGTTCTCCAGACGCCGTCGCTGCAATCTCATCATAACTGACGAGCGAACAACGTTTTGGGTAATGCACGGAACTATATAGAGTAGGGTGCCATAATGAACAGATATTAAAAATAAAAAATATAGTATATTTAAAATAATTCTACAGATAAAGAAAAGTAGTGCAATCTTTAAAACGTATGGGAAGTTTAAGTAAATTTTTATAAAAATTATGTTGGTATATTCGTTTTATAGCAAGCAGACTAAACAGTTTCAACACAGAGTACAATTATTAAAGTATTAATTATTATAAATAATCAAGTACAACAACACATTCCATATTTTGCCCTTAACTTTAATTTTGTTGGCAACATTTCATATTAACATTTAAGAAAAAACTGAATCCCAACTTAGCTTATCATGGTAAGCCAAAAATGACAATCTAATTGAGCTGTAGATTTTTAAAATTGCACTCAAAAGTAGCCTAAAATGTCATAATAATATTATTTTATGCCTAAACATAAATGATAACTATGTCTAGTATCTGTAAGGGCCGTAATGAATTTTATACAGCGTGTAACAAAAATAAATGATAATACTTTAGGGTGTGTACGTGTTCCTTATAGAGAGTTCACTGTGAAAGTAGCAGCGCTGAAAGACGATTTTTTTTTTCACTTGTGTATGGGCAAGGGCCCAAGCGTCACGAGTTTCCCCATACAAAAGTGAAAAAAAAAATTCGCCTTTCAGCGCTTTCTGCTACTTTCACAGTGAACTCTCTACAAGGAACACGTACACAGCCTAAAGTATTATCACTTATTTTTGTTACACCCTGTATATCTTGTAATAATATATATTGTATGAATATAGTTAATGATTTGCAATCTTATTTAGCGATGTTAACTTTTAGGCGTCCCCCACATTAGGCGTGCGTGTTCCTCGGGCGTGTGGGCGAGAGAACGCCGCGAGGCGCGAGAGCGACGCTTATGCAGTGAGCTCGCGGCCTAAGGAACGCGCACGCCTAATTGTGGGGTCAGCCTTAAAGATTTCCTTTTGTCGTTTGGTGTAAGTTTCTGGCTGCCTGTAACTTATTCGATGTATGATGAAATAATATATGAAAGTAAAAAAAAAAGTTTTTAGAAGAATTGGAATCGTGGGACTCAAAATTGTTAAGACTTATTCCAAAACACAAGTCGGCTGTGTTATTGTCTACATGTAGCGTAGTTATACATTATGTAGCGTAATGTGTATGTTGTCGTGTGACGAATACTATTTATTAATATGTGTGCATCACAAAAGTTTACAAACATTTTGTATAAAATATACAATTTTGAATATATCTATGGTTGTCATTTTAAACTTTACTTTGCTCCATATATAATATTTTGCTTTTTCTTGAGGTTTCTAACTAAAGCATTGAACTTTTTTTCGGAAATGGCTGGTATCTCAAAAACGGTGTATCCCATTGTGTATACACACACACTAACTAGGTCATGGCAAATTAATAAGATAAAAAAAAAACAGTAAGTATGAGTTTTTAGAAATTTTTATTGTTGTTACAATCATAATTCATTGAGAAGTAGCAATACTGCATGACTAGATTTTTTATATTATTTTATAGGCTCTAAATATAAAATATTAGGAAAAGTTAAATAGAACGACACATGAATAACGAATTCATGTTATATCCCTTACTGTGTAGGTACTATGTACTATACAAAACTTATTTACGAAAATTATTTTTTGTTAAACTTGTTTCGCAATCAAATACAGAAACAAAATTATTAACACCTACGTTTACAATTAAAATAAAAAAAAAACTTACAATATTAATTGTTCGTATTTCAGTTAGATACCATACATTTTTAATAAATAAATCCTAAAATTAATTACACTCAAAGTATATTCGTAAAGTATTTTTTAGATCTTACTAGTCCGAAACTACTATAGTTACAAAATCCTTAAAGTAGAATTAAAATAGTATAGTATACAAGTAATAAAATGTTAATCTTTGAGATCAATTAAGTACTTAGTATTTGGCATTTGTACAAGTTGAGGTAAAGCTTGACCAAGAGTATAAAGTCTGTACTAGGCTACGAAGAACAAATACTATTTATGAGTATGGACCTGCCTATGTCATATAATAAAGGCATTAGGCATTACCATACTATAATATATAATCGGGCATGATTCAAATTTTATTTTATTACACAATATATTCTGAGTTCTGACCGACTTTTTGTATGGCGTGTGCGTTGCGCTATTGCAATCAACTATGTTCAAATTTCTTCTACGAATATCGGTCACCTTTTATTATATAATAATAATAGAAAAAGTCTTTATTGAAAAAACATATAAATCTTAATATATCATCATATCATATTATCATCGGACGTGGGCGGCTAATTTTTTTTGTTGGTACTGAGAGTATGATGTAACTATGTAAATGTTACTATAGGTCTACCAGAATCTGATGGCAAAAAGTGAGAAAATAAATTGACTAGCAATACCGGGGTAATTGGAATAAAACATTTTGATCCTATTTTTTTATAGCGGCTGAATCTGTGTGTTAAACATGCAAATATAAAAATTTATATATTAAATATGTGTATGATATAATAAAAATCTTAAATATATGTATAGTATAAAAGTATTAAATATATTTCCGTTGTCTGGTACCTGTAACACAAGTCCTTCAGGTACTTAGCACGGGGCCAGACTGACGTGGTGTGAAGCGTCCATAGATATTATCCAATGATCAGGGATATTTTTTGAAAATCTGCTGTCAAAAATTGCCATCAGATTCTGGTAGACCTATATGATGTAACATTTTTTGGCTATCATTTAATTTTTTAACGTTTCGTAACTTTGTTCTGTTACTGGTCAAACTACAATAAATAAAATTTTACTTAACTGTAACGAATAAAATAAAATATAAATTAAATATTTAAGCAGACAATTAGGTACGCAGGAACATAAAATATTAGTTTATATTTACAATTATTTACATTAAAATTGTTGTAGGCGCCAGCACCTAAAGTTTTATAAAGCCTACAGTATGGCGTTTAGGCTATGAATGTCATGGTTTATCAAATGATGAAACTATCTGGGTTTTGAGTCTAAACTATGGAACTTAGAACATAAATCATATTAAGAACAAAAAACCCACTAAACTGGTAAGACGAAAACGCATCGCGTTTGATAATGCTGTAGTGCAGGGGTTCCCAAACTGTGCGCCATGGAAAGGCAAGAGGGGCGCCGTGAGTCGATCCTCCATCATTATCCGAAACCACAAATATTATAAAATAAAATTATAATATTAATCATGTGAAGCAGGTAGATGCTGAAATATTTGTTCATTATTATTTACCTGCTTAACCTAATTAAAATCATTAAAGGTGTTTATTTATGTATATTTTTCTAATAGCTAGGTAGAGTAGGGCGCCGCCGTGACAAAATATTGTGACGTGTAACTGCGCCGCAGACTGAAAAAGATTGGGAACCCCTGCTGTAGTGTGTGTCTCACCTCCCCATTATATAAGGCAGCATAAGTTAGTAATAAGTCTGTCTGCCTGTCTGTCTGTCTGTCTCCAGGCTGTATTTCAAATACCGCTATAGCTAGACTTATGAAATTTTCACAGATTGTGTAAGTATATCTGTTGCCGCTATAACAACAAATACTAAAAACAAAATATAATTGATATTTAAGGGGAGCTCGTACAATAAACGTAAATTTTTTTGGCCTTTTTTGCTCGATATCAATAATGGTAACAGGTAGGCTCTTGAAATTTTCACAAATGCCTTAATGATATGTGTACTTTAATAATTAATAATAATATTTAAATAAAATAAAAATTTAATGGGGGCTCCCATACAAAAAAACACAATTTATGGCCTATTTTTGCTCTATAACGGTACGAAACCCTTCGTGCGCGAGTCCAACTCGCACTTGGCCGATTATTTATTTAATCATGTTGCACCGTGCTTATTATACCGGCGCACAGTGTGATAAAAACCTCGATTTTGTTTCACCGCGTTTTTCTTTCAAAATACTATAGCTGATAGCTATATAAACATTAGAGTAAAACTCCTAGATCGATATTCTTTGTAGTTTTTATTTTAAAGAGTGTCAAAGTTGTCATTTTTTCCGGGTCATAAATTTTCATAAAAAATTAATTAAAAAAAAAAACTAATCAAGTAACATAATTTTTTTTTATACCAATTGAATAATCACTTAATACTTTACTTTTTCTCCAAATATGGTTAACCTACTGTGATCAAGTAGGGAGATATTAATTTATTTATTAATTTTAGTTTTTCATTTCTAATTTCGCGATTAGATCGAATTAGAAAAAGTTTCAAGCACGAAACGATAGTGTGAGTAATCCTTTATCAATATTATTAAAAATCACACTCTAATAACCTCTGTATCAGAAGTTATATCCAATTAAATTTTTTTGTACCTAAAGGTATCTTGTTTGATTTTTTCGGTTGATATTTTATTGTCCCCGACTACATCAGAAGGTGATTACTGATTAGATATTGTTTCTGCGTATAAATTCATTAATATACGTTATATTTTTTCACTTTTTAGACTATTTTTTATTAGACCTGCCTAAACGTGATCTTGATAATTTTCGTATAGGATATCGATTGCGAATTTGCGTATCAACCGGATAAATCAAACAACAGACCTTTAGTGGCAACCCTAGGTACAAAAAATCCGACTTTTTAGTAAAAAAATTTTGAATCGGATATAACTTCTGACACAGAGGTTATTAGAGGGTGATTTTTAATAATATTAATAAAGGATTACTCACACTATCGTTTCGTGCTTAAAACTTTTTCTAATTCGATCTAATCGCAAAATTAAAAATGAAAAACTAAAATTAATAAATAAATTAATATCTCCCTACTTGATCACAGTAGGTTAACCATATTTGGAGAAAAAGTAAAGTATTAAGTGCTTATTTAATTGGTATAAAAAAAATATGTTACTTGATTAGTTTTTTTTTTTTAATTAATTTTTTATGCAAATTTATGACCCGGAAAAATTACAACTATGACACTCTTTAAATAAAAACTACAAAAAATATCGATCTCGCAGTTTTACTGTAATGTTTATATAGCTATAAACTTTAGTATTTTGAAAGAAAAACGAGGTGAAACAAAATCGAGGTTTTATCACACTGTGCGGCCTGTTCTTTATACTCCGATAGGACTAAGTTAGTGGGTTTCAAAAATTCTTAAGTTTCTGATTTTTTGTGTATAATTTCGGTATAGCCTAAAATATAATTGTGTCATTTTGGTATGTTGCTTCCAGAGATATTTAGGTACTTCTATTTTTGATCGCTATTGGCCAAAAAAATAATTCAAGTTTAAATTTTAGCTTTTGTGATATTATTAGGTCAGTAACTTATGTGTAGTATACGTTTTTTGTTAATCAATGGGTTTCCTAGTAATTTAGCAATTATTAGAAACGTCGCCTTGACCTGGGGCTAATAATTGTGGTTTCAGAAACTCAATTTTATAAGCTATAGCGCGGCGATAAATCAAAAAAATTTCGATTTACTCAAAAAGCAATTATCAGAAATGACCATAAAGTTAATATACCTAGCGGAATAGAGAAACAAAGGCCTGAGCAAGCGAGATGTCACTATCAGTAACACTGCGTGGTAAAAAGAGACGTGTGATACATGCCAGCAGAACTCTTTAATTGACGTCCAGTCGGCACTTATCGGCACGTTGATAATTTAATCTCATAGAATTCATGTTCAATCATGCTTGTGTAAGTGTATACGTACACATATTTTTACACACAGATGTAAACCAATTTCGGTTTCGTTTGACAGCTCGATATTGTTGCTCTATTCGGTTAGGTATATTAACTTTATGGAAATGACACAAAAGTTAAAAATAAAGTAATTAGGCGTAACTCTATCCATGAGTAAAAATTCAGAAACTTTAGAATTTTGAAACTTAACGCCTCAAAGCAGGCTAGTCCTATGGGTCTATTACCCCAGCCAGATGTTATCGATTTCTTTAACTTTTTATCCACGCCCCTAATTAGACCATATGCCTATATAAATGAGCCTTTCCAGCTCAACACTTCACATACGCGTCGTAACCACATCACCATTCTCGTGTATCTCAAACTCTTTTCTCTTCTCCTTATTTCGGCTCCGGAAGAAAGAGGCGGTGGTGACGGACCGGAAGCGGAAGGAGCCGGGCGTGCCGTTTGTGATGGAGTTGGTGGAACCCTCGTTCTGTCTGACCTTGGGCGACTTGTCTCTGTGGGGACGCGTCCGGTAGGAGAAGCTGCGAGCTTTCAGCCTGGAAAAGATAGAGAATTTATTAATACAAATCCAAGTAGTTTATTTACCATAATATTACACATTTTCAATTTGACGATGCCTCTAACAAAAGCCTGTCTACTCACTGCTGAGACTGGTGCGAGGTTGCTATTAGAAAATTTAATAACCAAGTCTGGCAAGTAATGTGATAAGTAGTAAGTATATTATATTTTACTTTTTTTTTTGCTTACAACTCAGGGTGAACGGTAAAATTACAAGTCCAATGACATTAAGTTTTAACAGGTGACACTCCGCGCTACTGTGTCTGTATTTATCATTATACTTCTTTTATTTCCATTTTACCTGGCGCCCAGGCCGAGCCGGTTGGCGACCATCCTGTCGGGCTCGGCGTGCGCGGCGGTGGGCGTGTGCGGCGCGCTGGCGCTGTTGAAGACGGGCGGCGCTATGTCCGGCCGCCGCGCCACCATGCTGCTCGCGTGCGGCCGGATGCTGTTCTCGCCGTCGCCGTTGCTGGCATAATTATATTTTATCATTTACCTGGCGCCCAGGCCGAGCCGGTTGGCGAACATCCTGTCGGGCTCGGCGTGCGCGGCGGTGGGCGTGTGCGGCGCGCTGGCGCTGTTGAAGACGGGCGGCGCCATGTCCGGCCGTCGCGCCACCATGCTGCTCGCGTGCGGCCGGATGCTGCTCTCGCCGTCGCCGTTGCTGGAAAGAAAGTAGGTATTGATATGTTGTCTATAGCTGAAAGAAAAAATGTAGGATTTACGTTATTTGGTCGGATAATGTCAAATCCTGAATCGTGATCTATTAGCTGCGTTTGACATAACCCGACCAAGTACATGGGTTCGCAATCTGCCTATCAATTTCTCTGATACAAGTAAGAAAATGTACAGTAAGTAGTGAGGGAATGTCTTAAAGAAGTTGTCATGGATTGCAAATTTCAATTTACCTGGTGTGTTCGTGCCTCGTATGCGCGCGTCGCAGGTGGCCGGGTCGGTGCGACCGCCCCGAACGACGAACCGTGACTTCCGACTCTGTGAAATAAAGAAACGTTACCGCATATATTGTTTTAAATAGGTTCAGAGGGCGGAGTACGAAGTTTGTCATTTCTCAACGTGAGGAATTTGTATGGGATCGAAATAGCGCCCCTAGTGACAAACTACGGTAACTAATAATAACGTGACGCTTTAGATTTTTTTTAACTGTGCATTGTAAGGGCCAACCCACACGTACCACAACCACACCACGTCGCAACCACAAAATGCCGTCAAGCTATGGTTACGTGTGAATGGTGTCTCGCTGCAGCTTTTTGTAGTTGCGTTGTGGTACCGACAAAATGTCGACGTGGTTGCGTTGTCGCCAGTAGTTGCGATGTGGTTACGTACGAAAGTCAATGAAACGGAGGGGGGAAGAGCGCGGGCGGTGTGCGCGCACTGTCATTGCATCGACGCAACGTTGTGGTTGCGATGTGGTCGGCCACTAGTTCGCTTGTGGTTGCGATGTGGTCGGTATCACACAAACGGTCGACAACGACTGCAAAATGTGGTACGTGTGAATGGTCCAGTTCATTTACAATACGAAATATACGCCCGACCACGTGGTGTTGTTGTCGTGTAATTGTGGTACGTGTGGGTTGGCCCTTAAAAGTGTTTACGGTGATTATTGACAAACACACACGGCACTCACTCATATTACTCGTACGTTTTGTGGCCTGTTATGCATGATTTTATAGTTATACGTACGCGGCGCATCGAGCGGGTGCGTGTATATCCGGCGTCGCGCCTGCAGCATGGTGTACACGAGCGCGGCGAGCGAGCGCGCGTGCGGCGTAGCGGGCGTGGCGCCCCCCCGCCCCCCGCGCGCGCCCCGCACCCACCACGTCTCCATACGCCCCTTGCCTTTCACTTCGACCGCCCCGCGCGCCTCCAGACCGTACCCGCACCGCTCGAGCAGCTGGAACAATTATATTTAATTTATTTTAATTTTATTTAGCAGATAATATTGTATTTATATGGCGGAGATTACACATGACATAACACATCCAGGAGAGACAGTGGTAGGAATGTGTGCAAGATCGTTTAACAAAAGACGCAATATCAAAATTTTTCGGAATCAAGTCGAGAGTTTCCGAGAAGTTTGTGAATTGAAGTCAAAACTAAATATTCTTAGCTCATTCAGCCAAAACTTAAGATTCTTGCTTTCGCTTTTGAACAAACCCCTAAACATTTCTACCAAACTACCACTTGGCCACATTGTTTAGCAATCAAGATTTACTCTCACCTGTTTAGTATACTTGGTGACCTGGATCCTGTCCATCTGTCCGGTGCTCTCCATTCGCGAGGCCTCGTTGACGGTGTTGCCCCAGATGTCGTACACGGGCTTGCGGGCGCCGATCACGCCGCCCACTAGGGGGCCACAGCTTATGCCTTGGGAAAATAAGATTTAATTAATGTTGTTGTTGCCTTATGTGCATAGCGAAAAAGATTATACGGGTCATCTAGATTCTAGTGACGAAGCTAGCGACGCTTTTGCTGTTGAATGAGCTGTGTCTAGTTACAAAGTATATATAGTCCGACAAAATGCCTTAATCTAATTCGGTTGGATAAACACTAAACGCAAAGTTTACTATTATATTTTATCCAGTAATTTCTGAACTTTTAGGTTTTTTAGATAATATCAAACAGTTAGAGCGACCGCACACTTACAATTTCAAGTTGGCCAACAAAATCGTATAGTATCCTATTAGCTATGGCGGCTTATGAGAGCTCGCACATTGCATCCAACTAAATTGTACAACTAAATAATTGGACACCAATCGGATCAGAACGGCGATTCCTTTCCGATTACCTACAATTAACACGTTCGTTCCCACTACGATTTTCATTATGTCTTCTCGGATGCCGCCTACATTGTACGGCGGACTCGCCAGGTGAGTCGCCGGCACTGCAATATAAATTGAATCGACTCACCACGTGAGTTCACTGGTACTACGTAAGGGTAAATTCAATTTTTTGTTATTTCTGTGGTCGTTACAGTGTAACTAAGGTGTTTAACGCAATTAAAAAGTGTTAGGTGTTGTAGGACTATTCAGCTTGTAAAAATGGCAAAAAACTCTTTGGATAAAATAAAAGGTAAGTTTGTTTCGTAATTTAAGCAGTGGTTGTCAATCTTTTAAAATTTGCTTATTGTTAGGGATATATTTTGAATTTCTAATACTTGTGAACAGTCAATTTTACCCTGAAATATTTAAATACGGGCTTTAGATTAAAATGTATTATTTTTATTGTGGATACGACGAATTCAATTGATAATATTTAAAAAAGGAACCTTTTTTAAAATGTTTAAAATCTGCCGAATTAAAATTAAATGATAACTGTAGCGCGTGTTAGTTAGTAATTGTTATTTTTTGTATGTGTGCGTAATACTATTAGTAACGACTAACGACGCCCGCCGAACCGAGCCGATCTTGTTGCATCGGAACTCGAGGTAAAAGGGGCACCGCGGGGTGGCGGTGTTCTGAAATGCACCAGCGACCGCGACACCCCCGCGCCAGTCGGGACGCGTGAGCGTAAGCTGCACTACTTGATTGTACACTTTGTTGTTATTGTACGTAATTATAGTGTTCAGTGAGCCACACCTGTATTTTAGTGTATAAGTAAAGACTGAATAAATACAGGGTGCAATTAAACCTTCCTGCCAATTTTTTTCCAGGGCTTAGGTATCATTAGGAGAGAAAATTTAACAAAAAAAAAAATGGGTGTTATTTTTTTTTCAATGACATATTTTATCCCATTTAAAATCGTTGCAGAACGGTCACTCGCTCCGCGGGGGAATGACCGGGGGTGACGCGGAGTGCGTCACGCGCGGCCGACGCGTCGTGTCCATTAATTGTAGTGTTTTTTAGGATAACTTTCGGAAGCAATTTCTCAAAATTTTAGTACTGAGTGATTATAAAAGAAAAAATACGTGTATTTTTAACAAGGATCAATATATCAAAATTTGGCAGGAAGGTTTAATTACACCCTGTATATTGTGCATTAAATTACTTTTTAATATGCAACAATAATAATGTCTATACGTGAAACAACATTTTATTACGTTCGAAATTTGTTAAGAAGTGCCTGATCTTTTGTGTGTGACAACTAATAAAATACATGAATAAACCAATACAAAATAATAATATCATGTTCGTTTCCTTGGATCCTAATTTTTTTTCATTTTTATTATCCTATTCCCGACGAAGACAAATCCGAAAACACAAAAATCATAAAAATCTGTTCAGCCGTTTTTCAGTTATAATTAGTGTAACTAACACGACTTTCTTTTTAATATATAATATAGATTCTAATGAAACTAGTTTGTTGTATATTAGTTCCATATCACAAGTATGTAGGTAGTCCATGCTATTATGTTGACGTCGTTTTCTAACATGTACATATTCACAGTTTGAGGATCTATGTCCGGGAACTCACCTGGTGAGTTCAAGGCATTGCAGAATCGTTTTTTTCCTTTCAAAAATAAACGGGATCTCCACGCCCGGCCCACCGCATAAATGTTTAGTTTAGCATATATTTAGTCTAAACTATAATTTAAAGCAGAAAATACGGATGCATTTTGGAAATATTAGTGAAAAACACTGAACTCACCAGGTGAGTCGTCGGCACTGGAATCAAATTTACGTGAACTCTTCAGGCACTGAACGTGTTAAAAAGTTGTCCAATTGTGAAACTACGCAATTTAGTCGTACGATAGTCGGCCAACTTGAAATTGTATATCTGCGGTGACCCTTAAAGCCAACTTAAAAGATGATTTATATACATGGGACACACACACCCTTAAATATTATCATTTAGTTTTGTTACACCATTTAGATTTAGTGAAACACGGCTGTCTTACCAACTCTCAGGCGGAACTTGTTGAAGCTGTGCTTGTTGATTTCCTCGAGCGCCTCCCGCAGCGAGAACGCGTAGTCCACCAGCGCGCACAAGTGCTCGCAGTCGTCGTCCGACGTCTATAATGTGACACAAACATGGCGGTCTTACCGACTCTCAGGCGGAACTTGATGAAGCTGTGCTTGTTGATGTCCTCGAGCGCCTCCCGCAGCGAGAACACGTAGTCCACCAGCGCGCACAGGTGCTCGCAGTCGTCGTCCGACGTCTATAATGTGACACAAACACGGCGGTCTTACCAACTCTCAGGCGGAACTTGTTGAAGCTGTGCTTGTTGATGTCCTCGAGCGCCTCCCGCAGCGAGAACGCGTAGTCCACCAGCGCGCACAGGTGCTCGCAGTCGTCGTCCGACGTCTATAATGTGACACAAACACGGCGGTCTTACCAACTCTCAGGCGGAACTTGTTGAAGCTGTGCTTGTTGATGTCCTCGAGCGCCTCCCGCAGCGAGAACGCGTAGTCCACCAGCGCGCACAGGTGCTCGCAGTCGTCGTCTGACGTCTACGATATTGATATGACAGTATTATAAAGGCGGTTCTAAGTTATTTTTCTTTGGAGTTTCTGTGAGAGTGATCCTTATGTTATCGACATAAAACGTCTTAATATTAGGGGTAAAATATTAAATAATTCTTCGTCAATCATTGATCAACTCTTTTTCCCCATCTATCCATTGCTGACCATTCCAAATTTAAGGCATATCTCCCCAATAATAGGTAGCTTGAAATTAAAATCATACCTACTTCTTGGCCCTTCGTTACTTATATGTATAAACACGCCGATCGCCAGCTAACCTTATATCTAGGGTTGAGTCCAGACGCGGCCATGTAGGTGGCGCCGATGGTTTTGATCTTCTCGATGCTCTTGAAGCGCGGCTGCATCAACAGCCTGTCGAAATCAACTGAAACAAGATGCAACCATTAGCCAACTTATGTAAGGTAGCTACATAAGTATGTCTATACTCTAATGGCCATATGAAGGATCTTTTAATTGAAAGAAAAACACCGTTTTATTTAGAAATTGGAGCACATCTTCCACACATACTTTCTTAAAAGCTACTTTTTCTGATAGTAAAAGTTACCTCGTGTGTTTTCTTAAAAACTAATGGCATAACTTGGAACATCCTTGTAACGAGTTTTCCAACACTTCGGCACTTGATATCATTATTTTCATGACATAGCATATTTTTAGACGGTTACCAACATGGAGTACGATTTTTTCAGTATTAAAAAAGACAATATAATGTGATGGGTACATTACAAATGATCTCGTTGAGAAGTCGCATGCAGTCGACGGCCTTCTGCTCGGAGTAGAACTCGTGGAAGTTGGGTATGCCCGCGAACATCACGCCCACCTCGTCACGCCACTGAGAGTACAGCTCCTGGGGAATAGAAGAGAGGTTTAGCACACGTATATTGATGATGCGAATATTACACTTTTCGCGGAATTTTCAGCCTCAGCGACATTGGGCGTAATATTTGCAACTAAAATTAAAAAGCACACAACAAAAACTCTATATTTTGAAAATAAGCGTTGAACTTTTCATTTACATCGCGGGTTTCGTAGTCATATCGTGAGTGAGCTAACAACATTGCAAACTACAGTGCTACGTTACCAATCACGAAGCGTGTCACGTGAATAGCACATAGCAGTGAAAACGTGGCTGAAACCAGGAAAATCAACGCCTTATCATTTAAAAAACTCCAGGTTTGATTAGCAAGGTTAAAGCGACACGTGCTTCTAATAAGTTGGTTTATAAGTTGGTTGGTTGGTCATAAGCGCAACAAGCAGGCCAGTTTATTTACCATGGACATGATTCAGGACTTACATCAGGGCATATATCCTTGCTCAGGTAGTGCGCAACCACATGATCAGGCAAGATATGTTTGAGCAGATGTCTGTTGGTCTTCTGCGTGTCCTTCATCTCCCGGAGGTCCTTCTCCGCCTGCATCTTCCAGAGGAAGTCCAGACGCGATGTGACCTCCACCAGCCGCGCGTGGTACACCACAATCACCAGGAACATAAACATCAGAATCAACATCTGAATGTAGAAGCGCAGCTGACTGGAACAACAATTCATTGGTTTGGTGTAGAAAATATAAGCGTTAACTGTGTAAAATATGTTTCAATGTATCTTATAGCCCTACTCAGAGAGGTTTCATGACTGTTTAAGCCTTAACGCTGTTAGTACGCCGACGCTGGAATTGCAATAATGTGCTGACAGATGTTCTGGTTTAGGGTCAATTCAGATCGCAACGCGACGCGTAGATGCATTTCTAAATTTGTATGGATCTGACAGATTTGCAAGACGTCTCACGCAATTGAAGTCTGTCAATACAAATTTAGAAATGCATCTACGCATCGCGATGCGGTCTGAATTGACCCTAATACCTCATAAGGCTGTCATGTTGCATTTCGCTTTATCGCTATTTCGTCGCTTTCACACTTTCTACCAAATTATCATTACAACAACGTAGTAAAAAAACTGTACTCACGTACTGTTACTATCGCCGAAGTAATCGACGTTATAGTAGACTAGCAGCAGCGCCGAGTACATGAGCACGTTGGCGATCGCCAGGAATGTCTTGATGATGTAGCCCAGCTTGAGGATGGAAGTGAGGGCTATGAGGCAGAGGATCCACGTGAACACCACGTACTCCGGCTTGTAGCACTCGCTGGGGTCCACCTCTATGTCCAAGGTCACGTTGGTGGAGTTCGCCGGACCCAGGTTCGGGAACGATATCGGACAGATGTAGAGCTTGGTGGTGCTGAAAATAATAAGATTGTTGGAAAATTTTGGGGACTATTTATGGGTCGAAGTTCGTGGATTTAATATTAATGTTATCTCTCTCGTTTTTCGATAATATTTATAAATGAGAAGGCATGAAGGTTCATGTAGCAAAAAATCTAGACTGGCCCAAGTGGATTTAAGCAATGTTTGTATAGCAACGGATAATCGTAAGCGGAATATGTCTGCTGGTAGCAACATAATATTTTAACAGATCATGGTTGACGCACAAAGACAGAAAAGGCACACGCCTTCCAGGTATTACTCACCAAAGCGCGACGATGGTAGACGACGCTTTTTTATGCACATATGGTTTACGGCTTCATGTAACAATACGATAACGGACACCGTTTTGTTTTGTTTTGAAGAAGAACACGTTGCATAGCGCTACCAAATAGTTTGATAGCGCTATACAATTGAATTGATCTACCTGGCAATAGACATGACGGTGACATTATAAAATTCAGCGTAACGTAGCATAAAGCCATCAAGTTCATATTACCTGGCAATAGACATGACGGTGACGTACAACCCCATGTACATGTTGCGGCGGAGTCTCTCGCGGCTGAGCGCGGCAGAGAGGCGGGCGAGGGGGGAGCGCGCGCACTCCTCCGCCACCGCCGCTATGAACGCGCCCGCCAGTAGTGCTGTGACCGCACCCAGCACGACTACCAAGTAGGTGCAGCTGCGGGGTTGAATTTCAAGGTCACGGTTAGGAACAGAGAGATGGAGTAAGAGAGACAGGGTATACGCAATGAAACGAAGGAAAAGAGGGTCACAGACAGACGGAGCAGAAGAGACAGGACTATACTCAGAGACAAAAAAAAAGAGGGAGACTATGCAAAAGAAGAGATATGACTACTGTTAAGTTACTGGGTTTAGAAAAAGAGACGAGACATCTTGATTACAAAATGTGTTATATTCTGCTGTATAGTTTTTATGAACAGTAAATGGGCCTAATGCCCCCTCTATTAAAAGACTTAAAGTTACAGCTCCCACTCAATAAGAGATCAGAGAAGTTGATTTACAGGTCAATAGTGGACCTACGTAATTGCGTCGAGTTATGTCAGATCACGACTAACGTTGAGTGACTTTACCAAATGTTGTAGGTCTGCCATAGACTCCCAATGAATCAATTTCTCCGATGGTACATCTCAAACTTGTACTATACTCACTTGTAGTGTATAATACACTGCACGGCGACGAGGAACACCCAGATGACGAGACAGCACATGACGTTGGACTTGAAGGTGCGCTCGTCGAGCCGCTGGAAGCTGGCGTCCAGCGAGCGCCGGCGGAAGTACAGCGACCACGGGTGCATGTGCTCCACGCGCATACGAGTGTTGCTGCTCACCTCGATCGAGTGGTTGATTATGTCGTCCTCCTGATATACAAATTGCTGTTGAACACTTGAGAGATGTGGAAAATGCTATTGGATTGGAGCTGAGGAGTGGAAGAAAAGTCCTCTACATCAGGGAAAGTAAAGGTACCTTTAGCAATTTATCGATTTCATTGTCTGCGCAAAATATTATAGTTATACTTTGTTTTTTACTTCCAAAAGCTTTAAGAGAAACTGAAATAAATACCTCTGACATCGAAGTGATTTCAATCTCCTGGCCAGCCTCGATGTCTTCTTGCTTGTTGTGGCTGCGATTACGAGAAACTCCAATACCTCTGTTCTGAAAATACTGTGGACGAAAAAAAAAACAAAATCAGGAGATCATCCCAGGAAATGTTTAGAGCTGCATAGTGTAGCTATTCTCGCAAAGCAAATTAGACTATTATATCGTACACTGACTGTATTGTGAATTGGATATATGGAATTGTTGAAAGGAAGACTGTTAATTACTGTTCACAGTTTTTAAAGTATCTTACATGTTGAAAGGGCATCTCCGTAGGCTCGTCGTCGGTGATGGTCTCCTCGTCGCCGGCGCCGCTACCACGTGCTGAGCCGTTGCGTTCTTTAGGCGGCTCGGGCTCACTACAATATAGAGGACAGATAAACTAAGAGGCCAGTGGCTCGCAAATAGTGACAGCTTCAGTTAGCATAATATGGCCTTCACGTAGGCACCCTCTGCGCCTAGCGTATTTATTTTGGTTTAATGCATGTAAGTTTTACAGATGTTCTCGATTGTCAATCAATTATCTTGCTTTACTGGCTTCGTTGGCAACTTTTTCATTGCTTTTGACGTTAATCCACTTACCAGATCTTAGTTTTGTCCCTCGTGGGCGGTAGATGCTCCGTCGTCTTGATCAGGTATGTGGTGACGTCGAGCTCTCGCAGGTAGGGGTCTCGGCTCTGACCCTCGCCCGGCTCCACCTCGAATGCGCCCTTCAGACACTCCTTAGTGGCTGATGATATGTGGACGCGCCTGAAATTAGGTCACTTTTGTTACCTAAAGGGTTTGCTAGGGGCGTAAAAAAGATAAAATCGCAAATAACTAAAATAATTAAAATTAGAAAATTATAAATGGACGCGTACTTTTCTAGTAAGTCCAATTAAATACTCATTATTATAATATTACATGTTATAAAATGAAAAATAAATCAGATTATTGTATAATAATATACAAGATAACAATTATTAATTTTCAAAATCACATGTAAAATTTCTCTATTATCACTAACTATAAGTTTTTTGTTCTACTTTTGCAGTGGTTACAACTTATAACATAATAATATATATTTTTTCTCAACTGTACTATTATTTAGCCATACCGCCATAGGCATACCATCCAGATATCATTGTTTTGATAAAATTTAAAGTTATAGCTATGTATACTTTAATTTTCACTTCTCCTTTTTTTACAATTTTTATCTATTAGTGGAAACTTGTAATTGGCTCCTAGCTTTATAGTAATTTTTAGTTATAATAATATTTAAGTAGCTGTAAGTTTTCCAAATAAAATAAAATAAAATAAAAATAACACGTGGACGCACCTAAAATGAGATGATCATTTTTGGTAACTAAAAGATCTTGTTTAAAGTTTGGTAGAGGCGCAATAGGGGTTGCCGCATGTAATATATATGCTTTATAACAATTATTTTGTTCTCTTCAACGGGATCTTTCAGGTTCCCTGACAAAAGACTTTTCACTTCGGCTACAGCCCGCTTTGTCCTGAACGCTACATAAAGGATATGCTTAAAGGTAGCGTCTTTTATCCTTCCAAAAAAAAACGTAAGGTCTTCCAGAAACCTTCCAGGAACCTTCCTGCCATGCAAACGACGATCCTAATTTTTATAAAAATTAGGGGTCAAACGGACAAACGGGTCACCTGATGAGAAGCAACTACCGTCGCCCATGGACAAATTGGATGGATTTTATTTGATACTAGCTGTATATTAGCTGATATATAATAAAAGACTATGAAAAGTAAGTACCAATAATAGGGTCAAAACGGGACGATACATGGCTCTATAATGGTTTATGGTAGTGATGATGATGATGATGAATGTAATTTGCATAGTAGCATATGCTTTCCGTTCTTAAAATAACGTCGAAACTCCCAAACTTGTATCTATAAAGAGTCAGGAGTTCTCTCAGCACCTTCCGAACCATGGTTTACCTTGGTGCAAAATCTTGCTTGTTGGTAGCATATGCTTAGAATACTGCTCACGAAACCGAAGTCACCACATGTTTCCATACAAATTTTGAGGAGTTCCGTCGATTTCTTATGGATCCCTTCATCAGGTCACCACTTTTATGAATATCATATCAAATTGGGATGATACCCTATACACCAAAAGAAAAATTTTGAAAATCAGTTCACAAACGGCGGAGTAATCGTTAAACATAATAAAACGAACATAACACCTCCTCCATTTTAAAAGTCAGTTAAAATTGTGTTATTCTGATGTATAAGCTATATTATTGTAAAGTTTCATTAAATGAGTTCAGTAGTTTTTGCGTGAAAGAGTAACAAACATCCATACATCCATACATACATCCAAACTTTCGCCTTTATAATATTAGTAGGATAGGATGTTACCCAGGCAGGCCGCCGCTCTCGATGTGGTTGGCGAGGGTGACATCGTGCGACCACAGGTCGAACTGCCACTTGAGCAGCCCCAGCACGCCGCACAGCACCGTGCCGCTGTGGATGCCGATGCGCATGTCCAGGTCCACCTGACACATATGAAAATTATTGAATTTGAATTTGTTAGTAGAATATAACGTATTGTTTGCAATAAAGCCTTAAGTTTCATGACTCACGCGTCACGATTCTGGTTTTTGAATGTTAAGCCTTTAGCTTCTACTTCAAGTACCCGGAACGAGTCATTAAAATAATATTGGCTAAGAAAACAAATCGAATTTAATTTCACACAGACAAAAATGTTGGTTGTTATAAGAGATCCATGAATACCTGCAGTATATAATAATAATAAGAATAATAATAAACTCCCACTACTTAAACTTAAAACTCCCACTACTTTAATCGAGACTGATCCAATTAAAATACTAAGAGGCATTTTTCAAGGCGATGCATTGAGTCCATTGTGGTTTTGCCTAGCATTGAATCCACTTTCTAATATACTTAATTTTACAGATGCAGGATATCGTATGAATTATAATGACAGACAGAGACATACCGAGACTATTAACCATCTACTTTACATGGACGACTTAAAAATTTATGCTGACACTGAATCTGAAATATACAAACTGACTGAATTGACAGAACAATTTACAAACGATATAAAAATGAATTTTGGAGTGGATAAAACAAAAATAAATTCTATAAAGGCAGGACATACATATTTACATACTTACACTCTAGGATCCGGAGAAAGAATAGAACCTCTTGATGAAGGAAAAACTTATAAATACCTTGGGTTTAATCAGTCTCAACAAATTAATTACAAAGACACCAAATGTAAATTAAGACAAACATTTCAACACCGGCTCAATGCGATCATGAAATCTAAACTATACTCTCGCAACACAATAAATACATTCGCAATCCCAATACTTACCTATTCTTTTGGCGTTATAAACTGGAACAAAACAGATTTAATCAATATACAAAGGAAAATTAATACAACGATGACTAAGTATCGCAAACACCACCCAAGATCGTGCATACAGAGACTTACGTTACCTAGAAAAGAAGGAGGTAGAGGCATTACCGACATAACAAATCTCCACAATAAACAGGTCATAAACTTAAGACACTATTTCCTCACTAAATCTGAAACTTCTACTCTCCACAAAACAATAGTTCAAAATGACAATAAATTTACCCCTTTAGATCTGAAAAATACTCAAAGCAACCAGTTAAAATTAACTGACGATAAAACCAAACTATCTGAATGGGCTAGAAAATCTCTCCACGGAAGACACCTGCATGACTTATGCCAAACAAATGTCGACAAGGAAGCGTCGAACGCATGGCTGAGTCGTGGAGATCTATTCCTGGAGACTGAAGGATTCATGATTGCCATACAAGACCAAACAATAGAGACCAGAAACTACCAGAGATACATCACAAAAACCCTTACCACTTGACAGTTGCAGAAAATGTCATAGTTGCCCTGAAACCATACAGCATATTACTGGAGCCTGTAAAACAATTGTGCAAACGGACTATAAACATAGGCATGACCAAGTGGCTAACATAATTCATCAAAGACTTGCTAAACAACAAAACTTCATAACTGAAATAGAACCCTATTACAAATACAAACCTGAAAATGTCCTCGATAACGCCTCTACCAAACTTTATTTTGACCGAACCATATTGACTGACAGAACAACGCACTACAATAGACCTGATATAACGCTAGTAGACAAAATAAACAAAACTGCATTTCTCATTGGTATAGCCGTACCTAATACTCACAACTTGCAAACTACTATAGCAGAAAAACTCACAAAGTATATTGACCTTAAAGATGAAATAGCCCGCCTCTGGAATCTGCAAAAAGTAACCATAGTACCAATAGTATTATCTACTACAGGAGTCATACCAAAACAGCTTCACAAATCCCTTGACACCCTACAACTGTAATCTTAAACACTTGTCGCATCGTACGAAAGTTCTTACAGACAGAAGAGGAACATACAAGACTACATACACCGCAAACACAGCCAAATTCACACATTCATACATCGCATACATTACAGGATGATCATACATTACATTACCCTTCTCCTGACACATTTTCTATACGTACTAATATAATATAAACAACTTATCTGGTGTGTACTTAGCTTCGGCTCGTACATGCCAGTTTTCCGGTGAAAACCGAGAAAATCGAAAATACCATAAAATAATAATAATAATAATCATTTATTTCGGACAATACATCCATAAGTATTAGTTATTATGTTAGTAACAATTTTTCTTAGACTAAGTTAGTAATGTTAGTGGCAGTGTTAGTATTGTTAGTTACAATTTATCTTAAAAAATATGTTAGTAGGGTTAGTTATAATTTACATTTTCATAATAAGTTGCACCTAGCTTGAGGCGCATGCAGGCATATCCAATGCCTCAGCAATGGGGAGTCCCACCTGCATGCCAACGCGCTTAGGATAGTGTTGGGGCTAGCCTGGAGCCTGTTCATTAACGATGCGCATCTTTTTCTAATGATTGCGTAAAAATCATCAACGCGCGCCTCCGCAAACATGCCGGATGCGCTACAAAACCTAGGCAGCC
This sequence comes from Cyaniris semiargus, assembly GCA_905187585.1. Taxonomy (NCBI): domain Eukaryota; kingdom Metazoa; phylum Arthropoda; class Insecta; order Lepidoptera; family Lycaenidae; genus Cyaniris; species Cyaniris semiargus. The sequence continues at coordinate 3,166,166 of LR994554.1, read as the reverse complement.
CCATCACTACTCTAAACGCGTCATTATATTGCACGCGTAGCGCGTTGTATGCCCTCTGCGTATAGCTGGTCCAAAGGCTGTAAAATGATTGGCAATAAGCCTTAAACAGAGTTATTTTTACTGGTTCACTACAACGCGCAAACCTTCGGGCCAGCATATTACAGCGGCCAGCCAACGCCCTACGCTCCCTCTCTAAGTCTAGGTTATGTTGTTGACGCATACACCAGCCACGTGACACCCAATCCTGGTACTGCTGAGCTCCTCAATGAGGGAGTTTATGTACAAATTAAAAATACGAGGCGAGCTGATCCCTCCCTGTCTCACACCGCACTCCAGACCAAAGGCATCCGAATAGGTATTAACCCACCTAACCACGTTTTCTTGATTACCGTACCAGAATTTTAGGAGCGAGATAATATCATCTGTTACACTAGTATCACGACGTAATTTTTCCCACAAGATATTATACGACACCATATCGAACGCCTTTGATAGGTCTAGATAGCAGGCGTAGACTGGCGTTTTTCTTGCTGTGTAATATTGGACAGTTTGCTTGAGACACAGTATCGCAGTTTCTGTTGATAAGCCTGGTCTAAAACCGAATTGAGCATGATTTAGCTTTACACCATTGCTCAGCTGCTTGTCAAGTAAACTGTCCAATACCTTAGCAGTGACTGTCGCTAATGAAATAGGCTTGTAATTAGACATGTTTGCCACATCGCCAGTTTTGTTCTTCACAATTGGTACAACAACGGTATACATTAGGTCTTTTGGTAAATAAGAATGTCCCATACATATCATGAAAAACATGGCCAATACTCGATATAAGTGAGGACCTGCGTATTGCAGATGTTCAATGCTGAGACCGTCGTGCCCCGGAGATTTACCTCTAGTCATATTTTTAACCACACTAGCCACATCTTTGGCAGTAAAGTGTGTAACACGGTCATCCACGGCGGCCTCAGCATTCAACGTCTGCTGGGCTGATGATGATGATGATGACAGTGGAGATTCCATCCTAAAGTGGGTTCTGAAAGCATTTGCTATCTCAACCGCATCATATTTGTCAGCGACGCAGACGGGAGCACTTGAACCTGGATCTAACTCTTTCGTACATTTCCAAAATTTACTAAAATTTTTACCAGAGTGATGCTTGGCGATGGCATCCATTTTTACTTTATGCTCATTATTCTGGCACCACTTAAGTTTGGTCTTGAATATTTTACGAAATTCTTTCATATTTTCGTAAACGTAACCACATATTGTGGGACAACCATAGCTTATACCAGTGTCGAGCTCTCCCGTGTGCCTCCCTGACTTGAATCATTCCAGCCTGCGATATGTTTAAATTTATTCTTTTTTAAATTTACTGCTCATTGAGGCGTCTGTTAAGATCTTAATTATTTTATTATACATAATATTTATATCCATTTTACATTTTAAAATACTACACCTCTTATCAGCACAATCATGAAATTCTAATGGAAAATTAAAGTCTTTTAAATCATTAATATTACATTTGTCAAAGTAACTATTTATTTCAGAAACATTTCTGCGGCCCCAAATTATTTTATTATACAAATTATGTTTTGTATGAGACTGCGAAACCTTCGCTTGAATTAAGTCCAGGTTACATTCAATAATTAGAGGTAAATGATCAGACCAATAAGTGTCTTCAACACTGACACACCGCATATTGTTTGTCGCGCAGCACTAGTGACGAGACAATGGTCTAGCCACACTGACCTCCATTATACAAGAACGCTGGACTAATGATACCCTTTGAAATGACAGCTATTTTTTGTGCCTATTTGAAGCGGAATCAGCTCCCCCAATGGGAGTGATAGGAACTAAATTTGACCATTGACCAAATATAAATGTCTATGATTTGACGTAAAAATGACGTTTGAAAGTCGCCATATTGGCGCTGATAGCAGTAGTGGGAGTATTTGGAACTAATACTAGTCATGACAACCAATAACGATTAAGCGGCCATTTGCAAGTTACGTCAAATTTAGTTCTCTTCCCTCTCACCGGGGGCGCTGATTCCGCTTCAAATAGGCACAAAAAAAAGTGGGTATCATAGGTCCAGCTTACTTGTATAATGGAGGTCAGTGTCTAGCCATCGTCTACAGCCATGGGCGTCACTGATAAAAGTGAATGTGTCACTGTCTAGTAAATCCATGTCCACACACGACCACGACTGATCGCAACAAAAGCTCGAAAGTTCACTGGCAAATAACTCACCTGGATGGGCGTTAAAGTCACCAAGCACGTAAACGGATTCTACATCGTTACCTTCGATAATTGCACAGATTTCACTCAAACACTGGGTGAACTCTAATAAATTGTCACTGGAGTATATGATCGTACAGCTGTTTTAATATACACAATCGACGTAGATCATGGGCGAATCGTAATTTCGTCTACATTTTTACATCAAATTACTGATCAAAGTCAGCAACTCCAGTGTTGCTGGTCTTTCTAAACTGCTGTTTCTCTCACCTGACTATTATACTTGACATCCCTGATGGCTCGGATCATGTGGAGGCCCATGCGCACGCAGCAGTCGGCGTGGTCGGGGCGCGGCTCCGGCAGCCCGCACACACAGAAGTAGCAGTCGCCCAGCAGCTTGATGCGCAGGCAGTTGTTGCGCTGTGAAGTAAAGGTGCCCATACACGGGACAATTTGTCGTTTCGATCGATCGTCAAGAAAATCGTCCAATCGATCTTTTGACCATAAAATCGTTTGCGATATTGCCACACACGTACAAGTACTCGTTCGATTTTAACATCGAGGCGACAAATCGTCACGATAATTGTCCCGTGTATGGGCATCTTATGACATTGAAGTAGAGCTTGTCTAAAGGTGCCCATACACGGGACAATTTGTCGCTTCGATCGATCGTCAAGAAAATCGTCCAATCGATCTTTTGACCACAAAATCGTTTGGGATATTGCCACACACGTACAATTACTCGTTCGATTTTAAAATCGAGGCGACAAATCGTCACGATAATTGTCCCGTGTATGGGCACCTCATGACATTGAAGTAGAGCTTGTCTAAGGGCCTATACATGGGACAATTTGTCGCTTCGATCGATCGTCAAGAAAATCGTGCAATCGATCTTTTGACCACAAAATCGTTTGCGATCGAGGCGACAAATCGTCACGATAATTGTCCCGTGTCACCTTAACTTGACACGATGACCTAGAATACACCCTGGGTCCAGCCTGGGTCGTTCTAAAATGCGGCGCGTTCGGCGCATGCTTGCTGATAAACGTGTGATCACCTTTATATCAACAAATATCACTTGTTGATATAAAGGTGATCACATGTTTATCAGCAAGCATGCGCCGAACGCGCCGCATTTTAGAATTCGTTGTATGAAATGATGTGAAACCTCGCACATTCGTCCGCACCGTACGCGCCACATTTCGTGAACTATGCGGTGCGTTCGACGCGTACGGCGCGTGCGGTGCTGACAAATGTGCTTAAATCGGAAATTTTGTACCGTAAATACGAGAGAGGATTAAGTTCGAGAACCTCTAACAGTCATGCAAGCAGATTGCTTATTTTGTAACATTAATTATTAATGTCATTTCATCAGTCTTAGTACGGTCACAGTAGTAATTCGAAAGAATAGACACTGACTAATTTTAGGGAGAAATTAACAGATTTCCTTTGTCAAATGTCAATCTGTAGATTTGTACTTACTGCAGCCAGCGTGTCGAAGCGCGCGAACAATGCATTCAGAAGCTTCACTAGCTCCTCAGCGTTGCACTTGTCCGATAGCTCTGAAATACAAAATTCATGTCTCTTACTGCCGCACTCAGATTGGAACTTTAATTACTTAAATGTAATTAATTTAAAAATTTGACATAAGCCTCATACATTATCTGTCAAACTCTTCATTGAAGGTTAATCATAATTAAATGTCTCTGAGTACGGCGGTTAGAAACAGACAGACATATTAGTATGGACACATCACACAACCTCTACGGTCTAGTAACTTAAGTGGTTTAGCCACTGACCTCTATTATACAAGTACGCTGGACTAATGATACCCCTTAAATGACAGCTATTTTTGTGCCTATTTGAAGCGGAATCAGCTCCCCCAATGTGAGGGATAGGAACTAAACTTGACGTAAAAATGACGTTTGAAAGTCGCCATATTGGCACTGATAGCAGTAGTGGGAGTATTTGGAACTAATACTAGTGATGACAACCAATAACGATTAAGCGGCCATTTGCAAGTTACGTCAAAATTAGTTCGCTTTCTTCTTACTGGGGGCGCTGATTCCGCTTCAAATAGGCACAAAAAAAAAGTGGGTGTCACAGGTCCAGCGTACTTGTATAATGGAGGTCAGTGGGTTTAGCGCTTGGCCATCATCTCCTTAGGAAATGGATTTGAAGCCTGCGTTGAATCAACTAAAATACAGACTGATTGTCAGGCAAAAAGGAAGATCCATGGTGTCGAATGTAAAATATGTCGTGCACTTTTGCCAGTCACGTTAATCTTAATAATAAATAATAATAAAAAATAATAATAATTAATTTAATAAAAAAATAATCCACTGGGTTTCGAGCGTAAAGCAAGAGAGAGTGCTCGTATTGTGCACACGTTTAGGCGCTGCTTATATGTTTGTAGTGTCCTAAAACACTGTTTGTCGTGCAAACACTAACGCGTCTGCCTCGAAATCAGCGGGCAGCGGCGGCGGCGTGGGAGCGGCGTGTTCCAATGTATAGATTTTTAAGGACCGGTTCTCGAAAACAGCGGCGCGCTGCGTATTAGACGGCTACCCGCGCCGCCGCCACCGCTCCCGCCCCGCTGCCCGCAAAATTCGAGGCTGAGGCCAGATGGTCAAACGTAATCCTGTGTTGTACCTGTGAAGCCCTTGATGTCGGCGTAGAGTATGGAGACGTGCTCGTGTCGCTGTATGTAGAGGTTGTTGAACTGCTGCTCCTGGAACTCCCCCCGCACGCGCGACACGTGACGAGAGATCTCCGTCGCCAGGAAGTCCGGGATTACTGCCAAAAAACAATGTTACCTTTACCAATCCATACTTTATAATATAAATGTGAAAGTCGTCTGTCTGTCTGTTAACTCTTCACGCTCAAACCGACAAACCGATTCTCCACCCGTTTGGATGCTACGATGCCACAGACAGACACACAGACACACCAGACAGACAGACACGTCAAACTTATAACACCTCTCTTTTTTGTCGGGGGTTAGAAATCATAATTTTCGGTGGTGGAGATCAGGTTTTGAGGGAAATGGCACTTGTGAACCAGAGTATTTTCTACCGTTTGCTCATCAGTCACCAGAGGCATTTAAATATTAATGTTAATCAAATTACAAGAAGTTAAAATTTCTTTTATTTCTTTCTTTATCCTCTAAATAAAGTTCCATGTTACATTTTATTATTTAAATATTCTCACAAAGAAATATAATATTTAACACACACGTGTATATCGCTAGCCATTCGGAATTATTTTGGTCGGGTGCTCATATCCAATGAATAAAATTGAATACAGATAAATTTTCCCCAATAATCGGTGATCGAAATATGGGTTCCCCTGTCCCCATTATATTACTACTTGTATTACTTAAAATATATATCAAGTGAATGTGTCAAGAAAAGAATTAATTATTTATTACTTATTTGCAATATGCATCGATTTATTTAAAAGGATTATTATCATTTATACCAAATCACACTTAACATTGTGGGAATGTAAGGCTATCTTTACGCAGAAACAACAGAACTGATTTTGATCAAATTTTTAATGGGAATTGCAACAGAACTGATTTTCATCAAGTGTAGGGTTTGGATTAACAAGCTAGCTAGATACTTTTAATCGAGAAATAATATAGTGTTCTCGTGGAATGTGGAATAGCCTTCGTAATAATCGGGCATTTAAAAACTTCGCTCATAATTACTACAGTATTTACGATCTAAATACGCAGCGCGCCTATAGCATAAAATCATATTTGCTGGTGATTGTTTACAAATAGACTCATTTGGTGTCTAGACGTCGGTAATGAAAATGTGAGTTTAGACCGAGCTGAATATTATATTAGCTAACTTATTCTGTATTCAAGATGCGAGCCATATTATGTATCCGATGATATCTCAGTAATAAACCAAATTCAATACTGCGTACACACTGGCTGAATTAAGATGCCATCCTTGCACGTAGGTCTTGAAATTCGAATGTCGTACCTGCCTTACCACACTTACCATAATAAAATATTCTTCTCTTTCGCGCTAAAAACTCAGCTATTTCGCGCTCTTCTATATTATGGCCACAACTTATGACTAGTTTTATAATACCGAATAGAAAATGGTATCAACTATTTTTATGGATACTATAATAATTTATCGCATATGCATTATAAACTAGACGTACGCATAATAGACATGGCTATGTCGAGGCAAAAAACGTAGCCACAAGAATAAAAGCCCAAACTTGTTATTGTTTTGCTTTTTAAAAAATTAATGCTAAACATTTTGCAAGAAGTTTTTCTATAAAGTAATTAAGGTGCAATATTGCAAGTAAAAATAATGTTGGTCTATAGCGTTGGATATCAATTAATGTAACAAGACAAGGCTAAGGGCTCCCACACAAAACTGCGAATTCGCATCGCAACGCATCGCAATGTCATTTTTAGTATGAGTTACGTCGCAGATTTTTGCGATGCAGTTTTGTGTGGGAGCCCTAAGTAAAACTAAAAAACATAAGTGCGTCGTCTTCACAGCGAAACTTCACTCACCACTCTGAAACAGCTTCCACTGCCTATCGCTCTCTCTCTTGGTCCTCTGTCGTGTCACCATGGACCTGTGTGTCTCCAGGAACGCCTTCCTCTGCCCCCAGTCGGTCAGGTACTTGGTATACATGCCGGCGAAGTTCACGGCGGTGTACAGCAGCGTGTTGCTGATCATGATGCGCCCGCGGCACGACTTGCCCTGGGGATATACGAAAAAAGTCAGGTTACCGAAGAAATAAGGGTAATAACCAGTACACATTACGAGGTGAGGAGACGATACGATGCTACTTTAAATAAGAAATTCAAAATTGAAATAGGCAGCCTAAAACTATATGGAGGACAATAAGTCTATTAATTCATCAAGCCCCATACGCTCACCGGTGATCGAGACACAATAGAATATCTATTGTGTCTCGTTTTCCCACGATCGACGGGTTAATACAATATTGTATGTAACAGTAAATGAGTAGGAATAAATATTTTTTTCTTTTGTTAGGAGATCAATGCTTACACCAATAATATTGATTTTAAATTCGAATTATACTTAATTGTTATAAAAATATTTTGACTCTTACTGACTTTCCAATAGCTTGTCTAAAAGACAAAAGGCCACAGTCAAAGATATAGTATATATTTAACGATTATGGTCAGTACTCACTATCTGTATTACTCGATAGTTTTTATTCCAAATCGAGTAAAAATTATCGTGTGGACCGCAAAACTCACAACTCGAAGACTCGCATCGAGCCGGCTCGATGCAATTAAATAAATCTAATTTCCATCGAACTTACTCGACGCGAGCCGTCGAGCTTTACTCAAGCGTGTGTACGAATTGCGAAACTTGCTAAATACAGCCACCGTCTCCATAGTTGAACAGTCATCTTTTGGCTCGAACGGTTCGGTGATAACTGAACGGCGCGCGTCACTCGATAGATTAATGCTGAATGTGTGGACGAAAGCCCAAGCCGTGGGTTTTACTCTACGTGATTGCTCGATCGAGTAAAACCGTACGTGAGTACTTAGTATTACTTGAATTTAATTTAATGAAAATATTGAAAAAAATATTTAGGTGTTTAGGACAACATCTTTATTAAATTAAAGTTAATGTTAATCATTATACGACACTGAGTGCGGCCGTGAGTCCCCATTCCATGCTTTAATAACACCAGTAGCCCTAGCACGGCGACCAGTGGAAATGCGAAAGTATAGACAAACTGTGGAGATAAACTTAAGGTGCCGTTCCGATCTTTTTTCATTCCGAAAAATTCAATTAAAATGCTACTTTATGACAGACTATAGTCACAAACTGTGGAGATAAACTTAAGGTGCCGTTCCGATCTTTTTTCGTTCCGAAAAATTCAATTAAAATGCCAATTTATGACAGACTATAGTCCTAAAAATTCAAATAATATCCTACTTTATGACATATACTATAGTCTGTCATAAAGTGGCATTTTAATTGAATTTTTGTCGGTCGCGATTAGCCGCGGTAAAGATCGGATCGGCACCTTAAGTTTATGTCCACAGTGTGTCTATACTTTCGCATTTCTACTAGTCGCCGTGCTAGGGCTACAGCTGTACCTACACGCAGGTACAAATACTCAAGTATATCTGAGTATTGCTCAGAATTATTACTATTCTGTAAGCAGACGGTGTCTGAGCACTTGAGGTGACAGGGGTGAGAGTCTTGTACTTAATTGTTGTTTTGCATATTAATTACTGTGTTCATTGACGACCAATTACATACTAAGTTTCAACTAAGTTTATCTAAGAATTATTGTGACTTATGAGATTAAATTTGATTAATCCTTCGATCGCGGATTCTTGGAAATCTATTGTAAATATATTGTTCTCGCGGCCCAAGTGGGCCTTATGGAAGTTGAAGGGTTAAGTATTATTGATAAAAGATGGTCTTACATCACCTACACAGGTGTAAGCCCCTATTATATTAATAATAAATAATACATCTAAAATAGAATGTATAAATACTTTTTGTCACGTATTTAACAAATGCTATGGGTGGGATTTTCCATTGCGGCATCTATAATCTATATTCTATATCCTTATGAGCATGTTAATCACTATGGCCATATTTTGTCTAAAATAAATGTTGTCTATTCGGTTTCTTTTCTTCCTTTCGATTATATTCTATTTTTAAAATTGTTTGCCGTTGATTGCGCGTAGTATAGACAGCTGCGTAACCGGCATTTTCTAATCTTTCATTATGACCAAACGTGTAAAGACTACACTTGTGAAACTTGAAAGTCCGCGTGCACTGTGGACAGAAATGTATTTGTCGTTTAAAAATTGAATACTGTTTCTCAACTCTACCTAAAATTCGCAAAATACTTAACATTCCCTTTAAAGTTGAGTAAACTTTCCCTTATTAACTGATTACTTTGTTGCCTGTGCTAGAGTCTACAAACATATTATTGCAAAATAGTGGGCGACTGGCGATTCTGGCAACCGTGCGTGTTCAGTCTAAAGTTTTTGTAACTCACCTCCCAGTGATTGTAGTGATCATCCATGTTGACACTAGTGGTCAGTATGTGCGAGAAGGACGACAACAGTCCGATGACGATGCACCAGCCGAGCGACAGCGGCAGCATCGCGTACGGCACGAAGATGATGAACAGCATGTACCACACCTGGTTCTCTGGCGCCTGGAAACCTATGCCCTGCCCGCTTAGACCTGGAAAAAGAAAAGTTTATACAATAATGATCCATTGAAATCAGGTTTGAATTTCTGACAACAAAGCTGCATACATACTTACATATTTACAATATAGTTTAACGAGTTTATGCGTCTCTGTGAAAACGCAAAGTTTTAAAGTTGCTAAAGCAATAACCACTGAGAGTATGATAAAGAAAACATAAAATTAAAACCAAGCCGACCAAATTGACGTATAGTATTTAAAGACTTTACTAGTTTCGATGTTGTAAGGTAGCTTGCGCTATGAGCAGGATCCAGGTGGCGGTGGCGGCCCAGTGCAGGTTGTTGTTGGCGAAGCAGCGCCCAGCAGGCACATGCTGATGTCGAGGAGTGTGTACCTTGCGCTATGAGCAGGATCCAGGTGGCGGCGGCGGCCCAGTGTAGGTAGTTGTTGGCGAAGCAGCGCCACGCACCCAGCAGGTACATGCTGATGTTGAGGAAGGAGTGTGTTCCTTGCGCTATGAGCAGGATCCAGGTGGCAGCGGCGGCCCAGTGTAGGTAGTTGTTGGCGAAGCAGCGCCACTCGCCCAGCAGGCACATGCTGATGTCGAGGAGTGTGTACCTTGCGCTATGAGCAGGATCCAGGTGGCGGCGGCGGCCCAGTGTAGGTAGTTGTTGGCGAAGCAGCGCCACGCACCCAGCAGGTACATGCTGATGTTGAGGAAGGAGTGTGTTCCTTGCGCTATGAGCAGGATCCAGGTGGCAGCGGCGGCCCAGTGTAGGTAGTTGTTGGCGAAGCAGCGCCACGCGCCCAGCAGGCACATGCTGATGTCGAGGAGTGTGTACCTTGCGCTATGAGCAGGATCCAGGTGGCGGCGGCGGCCCAGTGTAGGTAGTTGTTGGCGAAGCAGCGCCACGCACCCAGCAGGTACATGCTGATGTTGAGGAAGGAGTGTGTTCCTTGCGCTATGAGCAGGATCCAGGTGGCAGCGGCGGCCCAGTGTAGGTAGTTGTTGGCGAAGCAGTGCCACTCGCCCAGCAGGCACATGCTGATGTCGAGGAGTGTGTACCTTGCGCTATGAGCAGGATCCAGGTGGCGGCGGCGGCCCAGTGTAGGTAGTTGTTGGCGAAGCAGCGCCACGCACCCAGCAGGTACATGCTGATGTTGAGGAAGGAGTGTGTTCCTAGCGCTATGAGCAGGATCCAGGTGGCAGCGGCGGCCCAGTGTAGGTAGTTGTTGGCGAAGCAGCGTCACGCGCCCAGCAGGCACATGCTGATGTCAAGGAGTGTGTACCTTGCGCTATGAGCAGGATCCAGGTGGCGGCGGCGGCCCAGTGTAGGTAGTTGTTGGCGAAGCAGCGCCACGCACCCAGCAGGTACATGCTGATGTTGAGGAAGGAGTGTGTTCCTTGCGCTATGAGCAGGATCCAGGTGGCAGCGGCGGCCCAGTGTAGGTAGTTGTTGGCGAAGCAGCGCCACGCGCCCAGCAGGCACATGCTGATGTCGAGGAGTGTGTACCTTGCGCTATGAGCAGGATCCAGGTGGTGGCGGCGGCCCAGTGTAGGTAGTTGTTGGCGAAGCAGCGCCACGCACCCAGCAGGTACATGCTAATGTTAAGGAAGGAGTGTGTTCCTTGCGCTATGAGCAGGATCCAGGTGGCAGCGGCGGCCCAGTGTAGGTAGTTGTCGGCGAAGCAGCGCCACGCGCCCAGCAGGCACATGCTGATGTCGAGGAGTGTGTACCTTGCGCTATGAGCAGGATCCAGGTGGCGGCGGCGGCCCAGTGTAGGTAGTTGTTGGCGAAGCAGCGCCACGCACCCAGCAGGTACATGCTGATGTTGAGGAAGGAGTGTGTTCCTTGCGCTATGAGCAGGATCCAGGTGGCAGCGGCGGCCCAGTGTAGGTAGTTGTTGGCGAAGCAGCGCCACGCGCCCAGCAGGCACATGCTGATGTCGAGGAGTGTGTACCTTGCGCTATGAGCAGGATCCAGGTGGCGGCGGCGGCCCAGTGTAGGTAGTTGTTGGCGAAGCAGCGCCACGCGCCCAGCAGGCACATGCTGATGTTGAGGAACACGAACGCCGCCGTCCATGCGATCTGGTACTCGTCTGCTGTCGCCGTCGTCGTACCTGTGACAGACACCATCAGAGATATTGATTCATAGAATGGAGAAGATATGTTATTTGGTTGGATTACGTTAAGCCTAGCGCACAGATTTCGACTAACATTGACTTGATATTACCAAACCTTAGTCATTAATCGTTTTTTATAGCTGGTTGGGTTGAGGACCCTCTCCACGTTAGGCGATGATAGATAACCATGATTGCTGTCGTAACTGAAAGCTGCACAATCGACGTCACGTGTAGAAGCCATATAATATTAGTAAGCAGTGCGTAGGATATATCGGTGTAAACTAGCTTGGATACTCACTGTTGTGTCGATTAGATAGCGTGTATATTAGTGATAAACATATCTGAAAATAGAAACTACACTTTAGTAACGAACTACAATGCTCCCGTATAAATAAATGTCATAGAGGAAAATAACACAGTACTGATAATATGTGTGTATATTGCATGGCACCCCAAATGTCTATAATCTTCATCAAAGTCAATTCAAGTACCTTTCGAAATTCATATGTTAAGTTGATTTGTTTTGTCTATAAAATATTTTTAACGCTTATTTCTAATGACGTCCTAAATCATAGGCTGTCACTTTTTCTACTTAACAAAATGTCAAAGGCAGCATACGACTTGAGCACCTCTAAAATTTAAAAGCGTTTAAATATTCGTCCTTAATTTTTTACTACACCATTACATATTCAAATAGACGCTCTGGGTGATATTACATTAAGCCTAAAACAAATTTACTTACAAGCAAAAAACCAATTGGAATCCAATCAGAAATCAATTTATGAATATTGCTTCGCCATGTGTAAATTGTGAGGGGAGTAAATTACGATTTTTTTTTTTGCGTGAAATAAAAACAATGTTTACCTTAAGTGCTAAATCTACAACGTTGACCATGATCAAAGACTTCTGTCTCTGTCTTCTCGAGTACCTCTGGTACGATATCTCCACTGTTTCATCCTACAAAATAAACATTAACTTTAAAATTTTAAATAACCAGCCACCATCCATTAATAGATGGCCCATCTTTACAAATAAAAATTACGTATCACGTTGTTTGTCCATGATGGACTCCTAAATTACTGAACCGATTTAAAATTTGATTTATACACCGTGTGCAATTTGATTCAACTTGAAAGATAGGATAGCTAATAGCTATATCTCAATTCTCAATTTAATTTGGCTAATTTTATTCTTGAAATATTCGTGGAAGTCCTGCCCCCCTAGCATACGCCAACGAGATATCTCGTGGATATCTCACTCTCGAGCGTAGTGATATTGTCGATATCGATATATATATCTCTTTTTCGCTAACATGCGTACGTCGAGACTCGAGAGATAAATTTCTCGTTCGTATATAGTTCGTTAGTATATAGACAAAAATAGCACATATAAAAAAAAAAACAAAATTATCTCTAATTTTGACGACAGACGTACGAGAAAAATGTATGTCATGTTAGGGTCAATAGAGATGAAGAGATAAACCAGTTAACATCGAGAATTCGTGTAGACAAAATTTTCTCGTTGGCGTATGCTAGCACGGCAGGGAAGGTTTATATTAGGAGAAAAAAGATACGAAGTTCACCGGGTCATATAGTTTATTATAGTTGTTCATCTAGATTCTAGATTTTAGTATGTTTTAAAAATACAAAGAACAAGATTGAAGCAAGTGAGTCCTAGTAATATTTTAAGATCGAGATTTAATACGATTACGATAAAATTACTGCTATAAAGCAATATTTCAAAGAATTCCTCCATATATTGGTCTACGAAAAAGTTAGCGCTACGCCGCCGCTACGAAGGTCTACGAATTCGTAGCAAGTGCTACGGTCGTAGAGCTCTCGTAGAGCGATAAAATTTTTATTGCCGCTCTCAAACGTAAACTCAGTTTGAGCTCACCTTAAAGCTGTTTCTAATGGACGGCCAGTAGATGCCCTTGTAGTACCGCCCCGTCCGCAGCATGCTCTCCGAGGCCACTAACATAAAAATGTATTTTAATGAAAATATTAAGCTATTGCATAGGTAACTGCGGGCTTTCTCCGACCGGCACAGCGGTGCGTCGTCGAAAGCCGTGCATCGTCTAGCGTCGTTTCAATTCGGCAGACTTCGGCACGGTGTTTGTGTGCGGGTGACTAGACGTATGCGAATTATTGCATAAGTTGATAAAAATGCTATTCAATAGCTTTACCGCGGTAGTCCCCGAGTGCCACACGTATTTTTTTTTTTGTTTTTTCCACAGAATTGAGGTCCTGCGCAAAAATACTGACACAGAAACTGATTTGATAAGCATATGGTGGATCGTTTTAAATCTACTGTCTAAGGTTCAAAGGGGAAACAAGAATAGTGTAAGAAACTACTACACATATCCATCGCCTCATAAAAAATGTTCAGATGGGATAACTTCATAGATGACTAAAATATATGGTAGCTCATCTCACTCCGTATGTGAACCTAAGCCTTTGGTCCCCCATCTCACCCCATATGGGGTACACAGGTACCTGGTTCGTTGTCGCGGAGGGGCTCGAGGCTGTGTCGCGTGCTGTTGGTGGACCCGTCGTCGTCGCTGACGCGCGGCTGCAACACAAATAACAGTTTTTGTTTAAATAAAATAAGGGGGCAAACGAGCAAACGGGTCACCTGATGCGACTACCGTCGCCCATGGACACTCGCAACATTAGAACAGCTGTAGGTACGTTGCCGGCCTAACAGTCTTGAAGTTTCACCGACTTCAAATAAAGTAGGTTTTAGTTCGGCCCGTACGTTTGATGCTATTTTCTTACAAACTACTGATGCTATTTGGACGTAAAAAGTGTGTTAAATGAGTGTGACATTCAGTGGTACTACTAAAGTTTTCATTTTACTAGTAAGATAAAAAATAATAATTATTGTTGTACTATTTTGTCGACTATCAAAAATAGGGTTTTAATTAGATTTTTCCTAAGTAAATCAGTTAATTGGCTTATCTGTAAATTATATTCTAACAAGCAAAATAAAGTTATAGCCACTTAATTTAAGTACAAAGTACAAACTTATAAAGATACACAAACAGACCCAGGTGTGTAACAAACGAGGCGTGTAACATGATTGATCTCGTGATGAGAGAACCGCTCCTACGTGTCGGCGGCAAAGCGCTCGCACGTGTTGCTTATTACTCAACTTGTCAGAAAATAAAAGACTTGAGTGGATGAAGTGGATAACTAAAATTTTGTAACAAAGGGGCAAGTACTTATTTTTTCCCTTAACAAACCTTGTAACTTATCTACTTCATAATTTAGATCAGCTATCCCCAACCCGCGGCCCGCGGGCCGCATGCGGCCTGCCGGGACTTTATCTGTGGCCCGCGTGATGATAAACCATTTTGAAATTCACGCCCACCGGCAAAATAATGTAGTCGTCGTGAAAGTCGTAAAAATTTTTCCACTTTCAAATCTTTAATTTTGAAGAACGTTATTTTTTTACCCTAAAAAATTTTTGTTGCGGCCCGCAACACCAAGTCCAAAACATGTTTGTGGCCCGAATGAAAAAAAAGGTTGGGGACCACTGATTTAGATAATATATCTGGCTATCTCTCATGTATGCATAAAAACTAACTTCTTAAAATTGTTAGTTATCCACTTCATCCACTTACGTCTTCAATTCATCAAGGTACAAAACTTTGATATAATATCATGTTTACATGCTCATAAGCAAGAAGAAACGTATATCTTTATTTAGGAAGTATTTTTCAACTATTTTATTTTTGTTTATGTGAGGAATATTAAAAAAAATAGAACTGTCAAATGAGCATAACTTAAGATAAAAGTTTAACAATTTTTATTACTATAATTACTAAGTAATTTTAGAATCCAGTGGAAACCCTCACTCCATTGGTGAAATACTTACCTATAATATTTTTTTTTCGTATAATTCGACTTCTAAATTTAAATATAAGTAATATGTATGTATTAGATTCATTTTAATAAAACTAGTTAACAATGGTGACAAAACAAGGGTTTCGAAGTGCAAAGTTACAAACAGTTAAAGTTACTCGCCACTTAAGGCCAGGTAGTCCCTAAAATTAGCAGGTCGATGTCTGTCAGTACGAATATCGACGTAATGCACATTAAAATAACATTCATATCAGCGCGCCTTGTACAGTGGCGGTTACAACGCTCGTCAGGTCCTTTATAGGGCGAAATAGGAGAAAATTATACTTTTCACTTAGATAAAGACCAAAATGCAAAATGTAACCACATATTATTCTTCTTTAAGCTATGAGCTTTTCGTAGATATGATTTTTGAAAGTAAAACTATCATAAGCTTCAGGAAAAATAAGAAAAATATCACAAAATATTCAAATTTATTAGCCTCCTCTTCGGAGTTATTTTTGATCGAGTGAAGTTTTCAATATTATATTTCGAACCACAAATTGTCAAAGTATATTAAGTAAACAACAATATTGTGTATTTTTTATAGCTTTTAAAAGTCACTATTTGTTTGTTTATTTTTGATTCAAAGTCATGTAAATTAAGGACTACCTGGCCTTAACAGTTTAACGTTATTTGTTTAACTTCGACAATTATTGTAATTCACTTACGACTTCACACTAACTACCATGTTTTGGGACTCAGTTGAGACAGATTTAAATAAATTTACGGTCTTCATTGTAAACTTTAAACGACTAAAACTTTTGTTAATTTGATTGCGTAGTTTTAAGACAACTGATAGAGAGGGACCGTGTCTCTCCACACATACACACATTCGCATTTGTTATAAGTAATAACAAATACGAATATGTGTCTGTCTGTCACGTCTTCACGCTTAAACTGATGAACCGATTTCGATGAAATTCGATATCGAGATACTCTAAGACCCAAGTAAGGTCATAGGATAGTTTTATCTCAAACAAAATTCGCGGTTCCGAGACTGAGAGTGAGAATGTGCTTATTTGCAGGTTATTCCAGGTCTTTATTTTCAATCTCACCAGGTCCTCAGGAACTGTGCAGCTGGCGCCATCTCCTGGCACTCTCTCGTCTTCCGGAATCGCGCCCTCCACCCCCTCGCCTGTTTTGACCTACAAAGAATTATTCATTTTTTATTATAAAGAACAATATATTAAGAAAATATATTGTGTAAGTAAACACTCAATACGTGTTTTATAATAATAAAACTTATTTCAATTATAAATACTACAGAAATTATAGGTATAGTCATTAATATATTATTATGATGATTATTGACCGATTCTATTGCCACTTGTTAATTGAAAATATCAATGATTTTAATTCAAGAAACCTTATATACAAAAAGCTTTCAGACTTTCATTCCTTTATAATTTTTCACATAATATATAATATTGTAATATACTACAATTTTTTAAATTGAGAAAACATTCACACTCGATGTTCAAAGTAAAAATTCTATATTATAAACCACATTTTATATGAAATGTAACATAACTTTTACAAAAAAGACAAACACGGTTTTAAATATGATTTCAACTTTATTTTGTAGCTGTCTAACCCACGGTTTTTAAACAACATTGTATTGAGTTTTGCCGGGAATGTGAAAGAGTGATGCTGTGTTTTTGTATTATTTTCCTAAAATTGTGTTAACTGGGTTTTTAATGTGTAATATTGGTAGGATATTAACCATTAGATATTCGTTATCGTTCACAAGTGTAGGAAAGTGATGCATTATGTGTTCCCTCCAAAACTCCATCGAAAGTTTCAGTAAAACGTCTAGGAAGAGGGCGCCACCGCTCGACAAGTAAACATCAGCTCCGCGTTTAAATAAGTTTTAAAATTGTTTGAACGCTTTTTGAGAACGTAAAAGTAGTTATTTCCATAGAAAAGTGTGTGAAAAACGCTATACATTGGAGACAATCAACCAAAGTGCCTAAAAACAATGTTACAAACCAAAATCAGCTGTTAGTGAAAGTGCATAAACTAAAGTGTTAAAAAAGGTCTTCATCGCCTTTATAAGGTACAAGGACTCAAAAACAATGTGAAAAGTGAATCGCGAATGCAAAAGAATTGACAAAAAGTTCAAAATAAGTGTAAAAAGTTTTTCAGCCAAATGACAAAATAAAAACTTTATGTGGGTGCCTAAACATTGGACTTTGAACTGCAAACTCAATAATTACTACAAGTGTCACTTCACTACCAACTTCGAGTAGCAAGATATCGACAATTGCAGCACTTACGTCAGCGTCCCGTTGGTCCAGCGGGACGAGTTAGATATCACATCGACTAGTCCCAGGATCGCGTCCACGCGGCGCAGACACTTTAATTTTCGCTTTCTTAAACTTTAAAAGGCCACAATGATAAATAATTAAATCAAAATATTAGAAGTCGAGAGCAGCTGGCCGATCTTGGATATTTGATGAGCGAATTCCCACACTAACATCTAGTGTCACTAATAAAAAAAAACCGGCCAAGTGCGAGTTGGACTCGCCCATGAAGGGTTCCGCAGCAGCAATAAGGTTAATTTTTATAAAATTAAAAGGTTTTTGATTTATTTTTATATTTCAGTTGATTTAATGAAAGTTAAATTAAGTTTACCATTTATGACGTATAAAAAAAAAACTACTTGCTAGATTTCGTTCAAACCAATTTTCGCTGGTAGTTTTTATACTAAAGTACATCATATATATTTTTTAGACTTATCATGCCCCTACTTTAGAAGTTAGAGGGGGGGGGGGGGGGGCGACACACATTTTACCACTTTGGAAGAGTCTCTCTCGCAAACTATTTAGGTTAGAAAAAAATGATATTAGAAACCTCTATATCACACGCATAGGTTAGATGATAATTTTTTTTTTAATATAATAATATTGAAAAAAAAACTACTTGCTAGATTTCATTCAAACTAATTTTCGTTGGTAGTTTTTATAGTAAAGTACATCATATATTTTTTTAGACTTATTATGCCCCTACTTTAGAAGTTAGAGGGGGGGACACACATTTTACCACTTTGTAAAAGTCTCTCTCGCAAACTATTCAGGTTAGAAAAAATGATATTAGAAACCTCAATATGATTTTTAAAGACCTATCCATAGATACCCCACACGCATAGGTTAGATGAAAAAATTTTTTTTTTTATTTAGTTGTACCTATGGGGACCCCTCAAACTTTTAATGATTTTTCCATTATTGTATCAAAATCTTAATGCAGTTTACAGACTACATCTACTTAGCAAATTTAAATAGTATAGCTCTTATGGTTTCGGAGAAAAGTGGCTGTGACATACGGACGGACAGACAGACAGACATGACGAATCTATAAGGGTTCCGATTTTTGCCATTTGGCTTTGGAACCCTAAAAACAAACTAGTTCTACTTAATATTTGGTCTGGCGGAAACAGATACTTCATACGCAAATTTAGAGAAGAACGTATTAAGTTTTATAAAACAACATTTCTCTGTAGAGGTTGAACTCAGAGACATACAAGAAACTAGGAGGATAGGGAAGAAAGGAGAAAAACCTCGGCCAGTCACTGTAATATTCACTACGTTGGGCAAAAAAATAGAAATATTTAAACAGAGAAAAATACTTAAGGACACAGGGTACTATATTAACGAGGACTTCCCACATCACATTTTAGAAAAAAGAAAGGAATTGCAAGAGCAATTAAAAACCGAAAGAGAGAAAGGAAATTACGCCTCTATTAAATACGACAAACTAAATAATACATAGCAAAAAACCAAATACAGAAGCCCCAAGCAATAAGAAAAGAACCCTGCCAAATTCACCCAATACTGACTCCACACAACCTATACCAAATGCAGAAGCAAATAAAAAGAATAGAACACAAACAGGAGTCCAAAGAACATCGAGCTTGTCAGAGGGAAATCTCAAGCCAGGTCTACTCAGCTTTCTAACAACAAAAAACCAAACTGCTAACACTCAAAGTACTCCACCAAATGAACAATTGAATAAACACACAAAAATATAGCAACTACCGCCCTCTCTCACGGAACGCAAACTACAAAAACAAACGAATAATGTTAAAACAAATCTTCCAAGCCGGCTGGTCCCCGTGGAAGATCACGACCAAAACTCTCCAGAGGAAAAATTGGAAAATGCTAAGAGCACTTCAATCAATAACCTGTACATTATGACATACAACGTTAAAACTCTATCCAGTTATTCACGCCTACTGGAACTTACCGAGTCTTTAAAGAACGTAAAATGCGACATTATCGGTCTTTCTGAAGTCAGGAAACTGGGCAACGCAATTGAAGAACACGACGAATTTATATTTTACTACATCGGAGAGACGCCAGGATTATAAGGTGTAGGTTTTATCGTTAAAAAACACCTAAAGAAATATATAAAAAGCTTCAAGGGACTATCAGAAAGAGTAGCGCTGCTAAGAATATGCACAAACAATACAGACAAACATTATTCAAGTCTACGCCCCAACAGAAATGTCAACAGAAGAGGAGCTCTTTTACAGCACAGTCGACAAAGCCATACGCCTCTCAGGCAAAAATATAATAGTTATGGGCGATTTGAATGCCAAAATTGGCCAAACCAATCTCTACGAGAAAGTTACTGGCAACTATGGTTATGGAAACAGAACAGGCAGAGGGGAAAGGTTGATCAATTTTGCGTACGAAAATAATTTGTCTATTATGAACACGTTTTTCAAAAAGAACAAAAAACGAAGATGGACTATGAAATCACCTGATAGCAAAACAAAAAACGAACTAGACTATATTCTAACTAACTTACCCAGACAAGTAAACAATATGCAGGTTTTGAACATCACATACCCCTCCGACCACAGACCAGTAAGAGCTACATTCAAATTAAATTCAATACCAAAAACTCGTAGAAATTTTGGTCAATTGCAAAGATCTCAACTTAAAAATAAGGTAGAAGTCGAAACGTACACGGAGTCGCTGAAATGCAACTCAATAAACCTTCTCGACCCCTGCAACGACAAAGACACTGTTCAGAGCTACTACGATAAAATAATAAACTCGATAGACAACAGCCTAAAAATGGGTCATCTTGTATCAGACACAAACAAAGACAAAAATCAAATAATAACTGAACGAACAAAGGCACTAATCAACAGGAGACAAATATTACACAAGACTAAACCAAAATCGAGGGCTACAAAAATGAATTAAAAGCACTTTACAAGCTTATAAGTAAACGGATCAACCAAGACTACAAGGCACACCGCACAAGTATTATTGAAAAATGTCTTCACGCCACAGGGAGCATCAAAAAGACTTATAAGGAACTAAGAACACACAAATCTTGGATTGTAAAACTAAAAAACAAATCTAACGACACACAAAACCGCACGAAGATACTTGAAATAGCAACAGAATTCTACAAAGATCTGTACAACTCGCTCTATCAGCCAGAATACGAATTACCGAGTAGCAGCATAGAGGAATCGAACGCAGTAATCGAAGAAGATGAAGTAGTGAAAGTAATCAAATCACTAAAAATAGACAAAAGCCCAGGACCTGACAGGATTATTAACGAAGCCATAAAAATAGGGTGCACTTACTTATCCAAACCTCTAACCCGACTGTTTAACATGATACTGCGCTGCAAAAACACTCCACATCAATGGTCACAATCGGAAATAATCTTGCTTTACAAAAAAGGAGACCCTAACGACATTAGTAATTACAGACCGATAAGCCTGCTACCTGCAGTATACAAAATTTTTCTTCCATAATAGACAAAAAAAATTAAAGAAACTACTGAAAAACACCAACCTATAGAACAGGCGGGATTTAGAAGGAATTTTTCCACCGTAGACCACATACACTCGTTAGAGATGTTATTAGAAAAATTCCAAGAGTTCAATAGACCACTCTATATAGTCTTTATCGATTATCAAAAAGCATTTGATTCCTTACTACACTCATCGATTTGGAAAGCTCTGGTCTCTCAAGGCGTGCCATTAGACTACATACATATTCTGAAAAACACTTACAACAACAGTACCAGTAGAGTAAAACTAGAGAAAATTGGACCTCCTATAAAATTAAAACGAGTTGTAAGACAGGGTGACCCAATCTCTCCAACCTTATTCATAGCAGTGCTAGAGGATATCATTAGTCAGCTAGACTGGAAGGAAGTCGGAATAAATATAAACGGCCGCTACTTGAGTCACCTGAGGTTTGCTGACGGCATAGCTCTTCCATCAGAAAGCTCACACGAACTGCAAATGATGATTAACTCTCTACACGAAAAAAGCCGAGAAGTAGGCTTAGAAATCAAGATAAGTAAAACAAACATCATGACAAACCATATCAAAGTACCTGTACAGCTAGGAAATTTATCCTTAACATACGTTGACACCTTCATCTATTTGGGGAAATAAATCTCATTTAATCAAAATAATAATGAACAGGAAGTAGAGAGAAGAGTCAACATCACATAGAAAAAATTCTGGGGCCTTAAAGAAATTTAAAAAAGCGACATGCATATTATACGCTTAAAAAGCAAAGTTATGAACACCTGCCTACTCCCTACTTTAACATATGCATGTCAAACATGGAAATTTACTAGGAAAATAAAGAACAAGATTATAACTAGTCAAAGATGTATGGAAAGAAGTATCCTAAAAATTAAGAAGATCCAAAGAATTCGCCACACTATTATAAGACAAAAAACCAAAGCCATCGACGCCCTCAGTTACTCCCAAAAGTTGAAATGGCGATGGGCGGGACACGTAGCCAGACTCACTGACAGCCGCTGGACCACAACAACAACCTCGTGGACTGGTCCCTCAGGAAAAAGAAAAAGGGGTCGGCCAAATGCGCGCTGGGCAGATGATATTATAAAAGTAGCTGGCACTAACTGGATGCGAGTGGCAGAAGATAGAGAACGTTGGTCAACTCTGGAGGAGGCCTTTACCTTCCGCTGAGAGGCGTTCTAGCTAAAACTATAATAATTAATTACTTACAATTTACATGACATGTTAATGAATAATTCTATTAATATTATTAATGACATCAATCAGTTAATTTGTTATAATAATGAATTACAATAATTTACCTACCTGACATGTTAATGAATTCATTTATAACATGAATAATGTAATTAATTATTTTAATTCTTAGGATTTTAAATAGGCTTTGTTATTATAATACTGTTTAATGATTTTGCATGCATAATAATAGATAAATAACAAAATTAACATAATGTCTGTCTACTGAAATGTTACTGTAAAGCAAGATATAAAAGGCTTTTTTATTTTTTTATTTTTATTTTTTATTTATTTTATTTATTAACCATTAGATATTCGTTATCGTGCACAAGTGTAGGAAAGTGATGCAATATCCAGAAACGTGCTATTTTGTGTTCCCTCCAAAACTCCATCGAAAGTTTCAGTAAAACGTCTACCACTTTACTGAATCGACCGACGACGGAGACGTCGCAGGATGCTCTAGGAGTTTTTTGCGATATCTCAAAGGCTTTTGATTGCGTGCAACATAAAACATTGGTCAGGAAACTCTGTCACTATGGCATAAAAGGCACAGAACTCGCCCTCCTAAAATCGTACTTGTCAAATAGAACTCAGAGGGTTGAGATAAATGGTAAAAATCTGCTGGTGCAAAAATTAAAATGGGGGTCCCACAGGAGTCTATATTAGGACCCTTCCTGTTTCTTATTTATATAAATGATCTGCCATTCTTAATTAAAGATAAACATGGGATAGTATTATTTGCTGATGATACATCTCTTACATTCAATATCAAACGGCTTAATGCGTGTTATGGCGAAGTAAATAATGCTCTCTCAAAAATTGTACATTGGTTTAGCGTTAATAATCTTTTACTTAATAGTAAAAAAACAAAATGTATTAAATTCAAATTACCCAATGTAAGGCAAACGGAAACCAATGTGCTTTTAAATGGTGATGCTAGTGGATACAGCTGTATTTTTAGGTATTACACTAGACTCCAAGCTTCAGTGGGGCCCTCATATTGCTGGGTTGGCCGACAGACTCAGTTCAGCAGCATATGCAGTAAGTAAGATTAGACAATTTTCAGATGAAACAACAGCACGTCTAGTGTATTTTAGTTACTTTCAGAGTGTTATGTCCTACGCATTTTGCTGTGGGGAAATGCTGCAGATATAAATACAATTGTGTTGCAGAAGCGAGCTGTTCGGGCAATCTACAAGCTGGCCCGTAATACTTCACTTAGAGAAAAATTTAAGGAAACTGGAATCTTAACTGTTGCTTCTCAATATGTCCTATCAAATGTATTATATGTTAAAAAGAATATATATCAATTCAAGAAAAAATGTGATACCCATGGGAGAAACACTCGTAATAAACATCAGCTTGAAATTCCGGTGACTAGACTTACTAAAGTCAAAAATTATTTTAAAGGTCAATGTATACGCCTTTATAATAAGATCCCAGAAAACGTTCAAAATCTCTCAATTATTAAATTTAAAAAAGTTGTTAAAGAACGTTTGTGTACCAAAGCGTACTATAAAGTTACTGATTTCATGAATGATAGTACACCTTGGGAATAAGGTCGCCCCCTGCAGAGCTGTTTCTGTATAATATGTATTGTACACTCATTGTATTTTATTTAGTCATAATGACACTGTAATTTTATATATTTTTTTTAAATTTTCCATCTTTTTAGTAAAAGATGGCCCCGTGCTAGTTTCTTACGCCGGTTCTTCTCGCCGGGTTAGTTCCCGAACCGGTGGTAGGCACCAGTATAGTCCCGACGTTCAGAGAATATATGAAAAAAAATATTCTGATTAAAAAAATTTGAGTTTGAGTTTAAGTTTTGACTTCTAGACTGTATTGACTTTTACTTAGACTTTGACTAGACTTTAGACATGACGATATAGTAAAACGTAGATGAAAATTATTATTAGACCTTTGTATGTGGCAAAGTACACCCCCGGTGTCAGTGCCAAAAGCCAAAAAAAAAAAAACATTGTATTGTACCCTTTTTTCAGTCGTTACTCACTAACGTTTGTAAAAATACGCGAAATAACAAAGTAGAAACAGAAACGAAGATCATTAGCAACATGTCAGTCGCAGAGAAATACATTACGCAGATTTAATCATAAGCACAAATAAATGCGGTATAACTTTTATACAACTCGCAGTGACCACCTACATTTGAAACTAGGATTACTCTGTTCCGTTTAACTTTAATCGAATGTACAGAAACATAATCAAATAACATTGTAATTCTTTACTGCACGGTACATTTTACATTGGTAACATAGCACCTGCACTAAGCTTTAAATTATATCTAAACTTAAAAAAATAAGGGGGGGTCCCATACAAAAAACACAATTTGTGGCCTAATTTTGCTCAATAATGGTACGGAACCCTTCGTGCGCGAGTCCGACTCGCACTTGGCCGATTATTATATATTATATAGATTTCAATCAAATCGATTCGGAATAGAGATACGAAAACGTGAAAAGATACACTTTTCCATAAAATGTCATATGCCGGGTGTGTATGGGTCCACTGTATACAGTTGAATGTGAAAGTAGCAGTGCTGAAAGGGTAACTTTTTTTACTTTTGCATGGGAAAATACATGACGCTGGGGTGCTCGCCCATACAAATCACACAAAAAATATGCTCTTTTAGCGCTGCTACTTTCACAGTGAACTCTGTCTAAAGGACACAAACACACCCTAAAGTATTATCACTTTGTTTTGTTAAACCCTGTATTACCGCATCGGAATTCCAAATAGAAATGCAAAGAGTTTTCAATTCTATTCCATGCAATGACATATCTACCGCAAAACCGTAGACAAACTATTTTTATATCATGATGTACAAAACCCCATAAAAGCTGTCGGGATTTTGGTGTATAATGTATATCGGTATCTTATCTCGCGATACACACACGCTTAATGTGTTGACACAGCGATACGACCTTCCGCTGACCAAACATGACTACTTCATACTCCTCACTCTCCCAAAACTCACCACATATAATATATGCCAACAAACATTCACTCACACAAACTTTCCCCTTCTTCTTTTAGAGCCAGTCCACATGGCGCGTCGCGTTGCGTTGCGTCGTGGCAACGCAAATATTTTGACGCATAGCCGGCCATATTGCGCTGCGCCATCGCAGCGGCGTTATTACGAAGCAGTCTTAACGTCAACACCCCCTCCCGCTTCGTCTCGGGGGCTGCTGTCCGTCATGTGTGAGTTGCGACGACGCAGCGCGCCGTATGAGCATCTTGGTTATTTTTTTATGTAAAATAACGCAACGGCAGCGCTGCGTCGACGCAACGCTGACGCAACGCGCCGTGTGGCCAGTCCACACGGCGCGTTGCGTCAGCGTTTCAGAGTCAAAAGGGTTATGATTTGACAGTTTATATTTGTACACTTGAACTTTTTATCCGGTAAACTTCATATTATCACTTTTCTCCTAATAAATATAAACCTACCGTGCTTCCACGAATATTTCAAGACTAAAATTAGCCAAATCGGATCAGCCGTTCTCGAATCGCAACGAGATTAACAAAATTGAAAATTCATTTTAATTTAAATAAAAGGTAAATCAAGTAAATTAAAAAAAAAAGTATATATATATATATATATATATATATATATATATATATATATATATATATATATATATATATATATATATATATATATATATATTAATAAATAGTTACGTTCCACAGAGACTGATGTTAAACGACACTACGTTGTAGATACTAAAGAGTAAAGACAGTGATAACCTCGTCATTAATCACGGTTAAATAAGACATTATTTATTAAATTACCTTAATTTCTGTTATAATAATTCTCATTTTCTTTGTAGTCAATCCTACTTTTAACTAAAAATTATACTGGATCGGATCAAAGTGAATAAATGAACTTTTGTGATGAAACAGCGGCTCCGGCCTAATTAGTAATTACTGGCCTCAGCCCTCAGGCCGATAATACTGTCGTTATATAAACCTGCAAAATCTTTATTATAACTTTTATTTTATTACGATTTATACCAGTACCCCAAACCCCAATTCTCCTGTATTCATTTAGCTTATATACACACGAAAAGCTGTAATCTAATAGGATATATTACTGCAATGTTTTCACGCTAGAGGCAGCACCAGTACAGACAGTAAACAAAAAATTGTTCTACAACGTTTCTGTCAATATTCTGAAATTAAGAGTGCAACATGTCGGATTTTAGTCAGATTATTATTTTACTGTATGAACTAGTAGCGCTCTTTTCTAACCCTATTATAATATTCCCTATTATAATATTTTAATACCCATGACTATAATAATTGGACGCTGTTAAGCATTCGTGTACTAACCCACAAAAAAATTACGTATTGAATTATGAATGTAGTTATGTTCTTTAGAATCTAAAGAACACAACTACATTCATATTAAAGTTTAGATGATTTAGAACAAGACTGCATTCAAAATTTAACAACAAAAAATTTGTGGGTTAGGACACAAATGCTTAACAGCGAGCAATTGATAAAAGTACCCTACTAGACGAAACATGACGGTTGAATTTATCAATTCCAGCAGTGAACAGGTCAATTTTCAACACATTAAATCGTTAAACCTTATTCACCTTTAACTTGCTATCGGCCTACTCATTTCATTGGATGGCTCGTGTTTAATGAAAGTCGGAAGCGTCGTATTGGCTGTCCAGCTATTTGACTAGATGGCTGCGATAAATAAATAATAATTTATTTACGTCCCTTTACAGAAGATCCTATCCTATCACCTTTGTCATGGTTCTTATTCTCAACACATAAGAATCACTCTTGTTAAAACCCGAGGTAGAATACTCCGAACGGCCTATAGTTCGTAGAGCTTTTAGAGTAAAGCCACACTGCTCAGGTGCGTTGCGTCGTCGGAACGGAATAACGCACTGTATGCCATACGTTACGGTGCCAAAAAGGCATGGCAAGGCAGGCAAAGGCAATATGGCAGGGCTCGTGCACACAAACGGAAATGTATAATACGACTAGGTCGTCCTGCGATTAGTCTGACGATCGACAAACGTGTGTGGGGCTCCACATGGGGAACGTTTGTCGATCGTCAGACCTCCATATTTAATGGCTATTAAATATGGAGGTACGATAATTACTGAAAACAATGACACCGTAACGATCCCTCCGATTTCATCTCCTATTCGGCGCCTGTTCGGTGTTCACCAAAATAAAGCGTCCAAAGACGCAACGTAACGTGTGGCATATCTTAAGGTGGCTTTACCATCCTCGTGGCAAGCGCCCGCGACTGACAAAAATTCAAATGCCACTTTAGGAACTAGATTATAGGTTTCATTTTCTACCGACATTAGTCTAGCGGCGCGGCGGCGGCATGGATGCCGCCGCTGTTTTGTAGTGGCGTAGACCAAAATCAAACCTTTAGGCTAGGTCATAAGTGGCATTTTATTTGAACTTTTGTCGGTCTCAATTCTTGCCGCGAGGATCGAAGAGTCCTTTTTAATAATATATATAAAAACGTCACCGCACCGCAAGGGAGAATTGTGGCTGTAACTCTCCTTTTTGTAATAGAATATTATCGTAGGATTCCTCGTAAGTGCGTACAAGTGATAACGCACATAAATTTGAGTAGGTAAGAAGTGGGGGGAGCGGGGGGAGGCAATATGAGGAATAAGAACAAAATATGTAAATCTACCCTATTGTGTATACGGTTACGTTATTTTTATCACTGACGCAAAAATATTGCCACCTTGTGTTATTCTAAGTTAAAAGAGTTTTTCATAAAATTGTTTTAGTCGCCGATGCTCAAGTACCTACTTGGAATTATCTTCTTTTAGGGTTCCGTACCCAAAGGGTAAAAACGGGACAATATTTATTACTGAGACTTCGATGTCTGTCCGTCTGTCCGTCTGTCCGTCTGTCCGTCTGTCCGTCTGTCGCCAGGATGTATCTCAAGAACGGTAATAGCTAAAGAGTTGAAATTTTCACAGATCATGTATTTCTGTTTCCGCTATAACAACAAATACTAAAAACAAAATAAATTAAATATTTAAGGGGGGCTCCCATACAACAAACGTGATTTTTTCGGCATTTTTTGCTCTATATCAATAATGGTAATAGGTAACCACATGAATTTTTCACAAGGTAGTTTATTATATGTGTACTTTAATAATTAATAATAATAATAAAATATAATAAAAAATTAAGGGGGCTCCCATACAAAAAACACAATTTTTGGCCTATTTTTGCTCTATAACGGTACGGAATCCTTCGTGCGCGAGTCCGACTCGCACTTGGCCGATTATTTGTATACCTATTGCAGGATTATAGTACCTGTACCGTGTTATGATATCCAAATATTGTACAGTACCTGTTTACTTCGACCACAGTACAGAGAAAGTTTTAGTTACAGTGGGTGTTTAATCCAATTGGAAGTGTACATTTTCACTAAAAAAAATTACTTATGTCTCTAAGGTCTACTTTAAATATGCGTTAAATTTCATAAAAAACAGTCAGACGATCACGCGTTATCTATAATAACCAACTCAAATAAGACTTTAGAGCTCTCCGAGGGCTCTACCAAGTACAAACTACAGACTTTTAGTCGGCCGATAGTTTGATCAAATTGTAATTTAAGTACATTATTATTGACCAATACATATTGTTTATTTATTTCCATACATCTTTAAAGCGTCCGACTAGACTATCGGCCGACTAAATAAAGTTTGCAGTCTGCGGAGGCTTGCAGATTTGTATCGTTGTTCCGTTATTCTGAAGTTAACGTGAGATGTCGTATTACTATCCTATAGGAAGCCTCGCATACTACTTATAAATTTAAAATCTCATGTGACCCAAGTTTAAAATTTCGTGTTCGTTGAGCAGGCGGCCGGCGGTCGTTGTGGCCCGCTGACCGGAAACTAGAAGGGTTACACTTTGTATATTTTGAATAATTCCCTCTGTTTCTACACCGTTAGCTACGACAACATTGCGACACGTGATTTTGTACTTGTACTTGTCTGTATAATTACCGCTATATTACTAAAAGCTGTATTATGTATACGAGATACATGTTTTAATTTTTTCATTAGTAGTATATAAGTACCTATTTCTTACTTTATTAACTTACTTCGGCATTAAGTCAACCATGGACCCTTCTTGATTCGATAACAATTTTATATAATTAATATACAATTTACAGCCAAGTAATAAAACAAATATTTATAGGACTTAACGCATTTCTGAGAGGCAATATAGCGCTTTCGATGCCTTGAATTAAATTTCATACATCTTTGTCTTTTAACTTCGCCGAACGTAACTTAGAAAAGTACCCTGTAATGGTATACGTTAAACTTTCAGTGCAGATACCCAAAAATAACTTTAATGCCTCGATCGTGGGAATCGCAGACACAATAGATTTTCAATTGTCATGCAGCAGCCGGGTGCCGCTTGGGGATTGATGGGTTAAATGTTACTTTGGTAAAACAAAACATTTTTAGATTTGAGCTATTGCTCCTATTGACTATGATATTATATTATATTGCCTATTGACATTACTTACTCTAAAGTCCTCTAACAAATCAACTAACATTTTACTCAAGGCATTTGTAGAACATTTCATTCATTAACATAATTCGCTCAACATATTTCCATTTGTTAATGGCACGCAAAAAACGTGCCAGAAGTGTGATGTATTTGCCAAGTTTAAGAATACTCTTACTAATTACTGCCAGACTTACAAGTATCAAGTAATACAATTACGCAAAAGAATTCCAGAGACAGAATTATAAGAGGAAAACTTATGGCGAGTGTCTTCAAAAATATTAATTACTTTGATGATTTTCAGACCGTTTGTCAACCGCCGCCGTCACCGGGACGTCACCGACAAAAATTGAAATAAAATGCCACTTAACCTAGCCTATAGCTTTCATTTTCTACCGACATTGGTCACGACCACTGACCTCCATTATACATGTATAATGGAGGTCAGTGGTCACGACCCATGCCGCCGCTGTTTGTAGCGGCGTAGAGCAAAATGAAACCTATATAGTATAAAGCCTAGGACCTAGGTCATGAAGTGGCATTTCATTTTAATTTTTGTCGGTGACGTCCCGGTGACGGCGACGGTGGACAAATGACCTTAGGCTCTTTATCGAAACATAAAAGAAAGGCGTTAATTTGAGTTTCAATGCGAATTCAACGTGAAAGCTGTAAATAGAACTAGCTAAAGGCCGAGCTTTGTGAAGGCTCGTGAGTTGTGTCGTTTTTAGGGTTCCGTAGTCAACAAGGAACCCTTATAGTTTCAGTCTGTCCTTCCGTTTGTCTGTCCGTCTGTCCGTCTGTCCGTCCGTCCGTCTGTCTGTCCGCGGTTTTGCTCAGAGACTATAATACCTACAAAGCTGTAATTTGGCATGAATGCACATATTAATGATGCCGATAAAATGGTATATGAAATCTTAAAAAAATATTTTTTTATGGTACCTGGTACCTTTAAAAAAAAAATTCATCCCCGCTTGATGTGTAGACATCAAGCGGGGATGAATATTTTTTTTTCGCGTCCACCCCATCGTGTGGAGTGTCGTTGGATAGGTTTTTTAAAAATATTATGAGTATTTATAGATCATTTTCCGATTTAGGGATCCGTTTGTGAAATATTAAGTTTTAAAGTGGAAAAAATAGTTCCAGTGTCCCCACCTTCTACCAGCTAAACGGTTGCATCTGGAAACGTGAAAAAATTCACGGGAGTAGAAAATATGCTAAATTTAAAAGGAAAAAATTATGGCTAAGAAGACTTCATAAGTTTTTGAGTTATAGTCGATCAACTAAAAAAAATGTATTCGACGAAGTATAAAGGAACTTTTCGTTCAAATTTTCTTTGAACGTAACTGAGATGATGTTGTTAGTAGTGTAAAACATAAATGTACATTCATTGACCATACAAAAATTATCAAAAACTAGCGGTACTACGGAACCCTATATTGCGCGTGGCCCGACACGCACTTGGCCGGTTTTTCTACGTGGTAATAATCTTTACGGCAGTTTTTTTTTATATTTTAATAGTAACCAAACCTTTTATAAGATATCAGATAAGGTGAAAACATTGTAGCAGTAAGTATAATTCTGCGTTTCTATGCTTGCCAAGGCTTGACCAGCGTCCACAAGCACAAGCGTGTAAAGAGAGTATATAGGCTTGGCTTGCGTGAGCTTGTGGACGCTTGTTAATAGTTATAGGTCTACCAGAATCTGATGGCAATTATTGACAGCAGATTTTCAAAAAATATCCTTGATCCAAATCCATATCCAAAATCATGCAAATATGAAAGTTTATCCAATGATAAATTTTCATATTTGCATGTTTAACACACAGAATCAGCCGCTATAAGACAAAAAAAGGATCAAAATGTTTTATTCCAATTACCCCGGTATTGCTAGAGTCAAGTTATTTTCTCACTTTTTGCCATCACATTCTGGTAGACCTATAGCTAGTTTTTGGACACAGATCAAAGGGCGCTTGCGGCAAGCGCTTGCGACGCGTTCACACGTTGGCGCGCGCTTAGTAGCCGCTGTGATCTCGCGGTTCACAAGTTCGGTGTCCGCCATGCTTGGATGTACACATTCACAAGCGTGTAAACGATTTCCAAATGCCAAGCTAGATTTATGGACGCTTGTGCCTTGTGGACGCTTGCCAAGCCTCGGCAAGCATAGAAACGCAGCATAACAATATGGATCTTGTTATTATTATTATTCTTGCTATAAACCCCTAAACGTATTGTATAAATCGTTTTTCCTTAAATTGGGTACCGGATTAATATTCTTTCAATATGATATTTAGGTCTTTGGGACCTATTTATATCTTTGTTATAAGAAAGGGCTCAGCGATGAAAAAAATACAGTTAATTTTATTCAGAACGTATAATGGGAACATTTTTATAAAGCATTATTGAAAACGTTTATGTAATTTCTAAGAATTTGTAAAATAACTACATAATATTTTGCACGGTTCGTGCCTCGTTAAGTGACTGTATACTAGCATGAATGGTTCTTTAGCTTTAGGTTTTTAGCAGTATAAGATGTTACATCATTTAGTTCCAGCAGTTATTTTGTCCTTTTTGTTTTGTATATAAAGCCTCCAAAATAAGAGCACTGGTTGAGTCGGTACAAATAGCGTTTGACGAGTGTGGTCACAAATCTATGTAATTGGACGAAGGCCGCCGCCGGCCTGTCGCACGCATTACAACTTTATGTACTCTTTGTAACTTTACAGTCTCATCGCTCATGTACCATCGAGGAAATTGATTTCTAGGCAGTTGGCAGACCTACGTCATTTGGTCGGTGTATGTCAATTCAATGTTAGCTGTGCTCGGTCGGATGGGTTTGACCGCCATCTGCCTAGGAATCAACTTCTCTGATAGTGATGACCAATGAGACCTCTTGTAAAGTCCTGTATAATAAAGAATAACATTTTTCTACCTGTACTTATTTTGCAAATAAATAATTTGATTTGATCTCAAATACATAAGACGGACGCTCGTACGGTGAAAGCAAACATCGTGAGGAAACCCGTACATGGTCCCAGACGTATTGAGCTATTCATATCATCAGTACTAGACCGACTATGTTGCGAGAAAGCTGTATGTGCTTGGGCAACCAATAACCATACGGACATTTAAAAAAACGTCTTCCAGACACTACCTAAGTATTTGAAGAGTGGTTACTTCACTCGAACCATACTTTTACATAAACCATCCACAACGGATGCAAATGCCTTAGTGGAGGGGTCTCGGTATGTTACTACTATGTTCATTTTCCAAGCTGATATGATACATATTATGATATTAAGTTTTCAAATCTCCATACTAATAGTTTAAAAGCTTAAATAAGTGACTGCTTTACGAAACTACTGAACGGATTTAAATCAAAACTATACTAGTATAAGCTCTGGATTATCCCATAGCTAAATTTCCATCTTAAAAAGTAGATAAGTAAGTATAAAAAGAACAGAAAATTAAAACGTAACTGTTTGATATATTACCATCAATAAATAGCACCGTGGTCGTATCTGTTTTACTTATTGTTAAGCAGTTTCCATCTTAAAAATAAGTAAGGCACTTGAATGGACGGATCCTTCCTTGCTCTTGAACTCATTTTGAGTTAACCAATTAACGGCCGCACTCAGACATTTAATGATTATTAAACTCAATAGTAATGAAGAGTTTGACAGATAAATAATGGAACTTATGTCAAAATCTTAGTTTCATTGCAGTTAAGTATTAAATATTCGTCTCTGAGTGCGGTAGTAAAACTCTGAGTATATAGAGAATAGAAAATTCTTTATTTGTACAACTTAAAACTAAACTTAAACTTAAAAACACAATATAGGAAAACTATGTACAAATAGGCGGTCTTACTGTTAACAGCAATTTTTGCCAGACAACCTTTAATTTTAAAATACAATAAAAATAAAAGAATAGTTAATATTATGACTATATACTACATATAACGTACTACATATAAATGACATGTTATAATACATAATAATTATTTATAAAAACTACATACACCGTTTCGTAGGAGTACGGTAACTAACATTGTGACACAAGAATTTTATAAATTAGACTAGCTGTCCCGGCAAACATTGTTTTGTCATATAAAGTATTTCGCCCATATTATTTTATTGAAGTGACTATACGTACAAGTATGGCACCATGGCAACGTCCATCGCTATCCCGTCGTAAAAACAATCTGATCTCGTCGCCGTCAGTCTCGAGTTGTAATAATTTACTATTACTATCTATTTTTATTCAACAAATGCACTTATATATAAATAAAAAGTAGCCAGTAGCCGATTCTCAGACCTACTGAATATGCATATAAAATTTGGTAAAAATCAGTAAAGCCGTTTCGGAGGAGTACGGTAACTAACATTGTAACACGAGAATTTTATATATAGTTAAGATAATATTTGAAAGAAGGTAAGTACATTTATAGTTAACTATTATGACAGGCTTATGTCAAAATCTTAATTTATTTTAATGTTAAGTAATTTTAATATTCGTCTCTATATGCGGCGGCAAGACCAGTATTGAAGTAATTTATGAAAATGAAAGAAAAAGTTAGTCACAATTTGGCTGCTTCTAGGAAGTGGCTGGACCTCAATAAACCACGGGAGTCGTTTGGAAGTTTTTGAGCGTTTCTTAGGCGATATTTGCCCGAGCGCGTAATCCGGTTATCGGGGAGTCCCCGGGTGCTGCGGGTATTTCCGTACATTCATCAGCGTTATGTCATTAGGGTCGGATGCTATATATTATACCTTAACCGTGACAACCTTCTATAATATATAATTGACTAGAATCTAGATGATGCCCGCAACTCCGTTGCGCCAAAACTCGTTTATCGCGCGAGAACCGTACATTTTTCGGGCATAAAAAGTATCCTATGTCCTTTCCCGGCACTCAAAGTATTAAGTATCTCCATACCAAATTTCAGCAAAATCGGTTCAGCGGTTTGGGAGTGAAGAGGTAACAGACAGACAGACACACTTTCGCATTTATAATATTAGTATGGAAGTAGGGATTTTTGGCAACGGTTGCAAATGTTTTGTATGACGTCTAGTTAATTGATTTTTTGATTTAGTGATGATTTAGTATCCCCCAAGCAATAAACACAATAGATAATAATATGATATTATGATGGTATAATTATGATAATCTATTAAAAATGTTGTAATACGGAGAAGTCAAGCTGCCTTCTATCTTGTAAGAATTTATATTCAAAGGATCGACATTGATACATACATAAGAATTGGTATTTGTGAGTTAGGTAGACAACAAACGCGGACATCTCATAAATATTGTATTGGACTCTTTTCGACTGTTATTCAAACGAGGTTGAATAACTTATACAAACATAATATTATATTATATTGTATAAAATAAACTTGTAGTACTCATAGAAAAAATATCGTCTCTTTAATGTTTTTAACATATTTTAACAGTTTATTTGTTCAATGAAATAAAGGCAGTAAAATTTACCTGGGTACTAATTTGAAATAGTTACATTCATCGCTTGATCAAAAGACAGCCAACCATTTCATGAAATGATCAAAAACTACGATAAGGACCCGACCTAATTTATGCATTGACAGCTATGAAAGTATTTTTAAAAACTTTACTTGCGCTAGTCTGGTTTCAAGCTAACCCTGGGTTAAGTGTTAAAGTTATTAACTCTCTCAAAATTTAACTAGGATTGACGGAAGTGGGCCTGAAGGATATTATGCCAAGAATACCTGCTATATGACTTTTAAGTAAGTACTGATATAAAAGCTTTGCGCTTACCTCATTTTGCGTTAGAACTTCCTTAGCTGCTTCAGAATTAATTTCCACCATCGTCTCAGGATCTGAAAATACATATTTTAATAAGAAAAAGTTAACGGTGATAATTCCTAGAAGTGTACAAAATATAGGGTAGATATTTTGTTACAGAAATAAAACGCAGATGTTGAATGAAGACACAACTCTGAAATACTTATTTCGGAGTAGTGAGCTCTATAAGACTCTCAGATAAAGTTGACGTTGTACTAAGAAATTCAAAAAGTTCTTTAAATAACCCAACGCTCTCTGAAACATTATTGAAAAAGTATAGAGTTTATGTCAATACCCAATTATCTAACCTTATAGTATTAAACAAATATAAGGTTAGGTTAGGTTAGTGTTCTTTCTGAGTGCGGCTATTACATTTGTTAAATTGTACACAATTATTAAAAGCAGCATCATGGTCGATTAATTTATAAGTTCCTCTAAAGCCACTAGTAAGTCTCTCTGTGTGTGTGTGTGTGTAAGGGGCCTTAAGTCGATCTCAAAGACCACAAAATATTACAAAGTGGCCTTAAGAGTTGACGACGATGATTAGAATATTCTAGAATCTACAGAGTCAAGTAACCTTCAAACCATCAACTGTAAGGTTGTAGGGAAAATGTCATCTTGTCAGGTGAGCGTGCACACGCACCTCCGCCATGGGCGCGCCGGGGTTGCCATACCAAGAAATTACCCCACTGTAAGGGAATTATTAATTCTTGGAACTACCGATATTTCCAGTCGCCCTTCTGAGTACTCATTGAAGTAAACAGTACAATGAAGAAATATAGGAAAATTCAATATAATAGGAATCTCTTCAATCATTTAAAATTGTTATATTTTCGGCAGTATCTAATACTTAAAATACTTTTACCGGTAAAAAATTTCAGGTTTTATTTTTCACCGGCGGAATTGTCGGTGTTTGTGACCAAGCAGCTCCACAATCTGCCGGCGCTATCGACGGACCACGTCAACGTCTCCAGCCTGCTCCAGAAGTTCAACATCATGAGGGCAGAGCTGGACGAGATGCGAGGAAGATTGGATGCCTCGGAATCCACCATCAGTGAGCTACGTAGTGAATTATTACAATTAAAAAGTAATATAATTCATTATGTAGGCCACCCGAGCATCCGATCGACTCGATAAATATGTATCGCGGAGCTCAGCGCGACTCGCCGTTTTGCACGTCAGCGAAACCGAGTGGGTCAGCAACAGCCGCCGCCGTCAGCTCGCCGTCACCGCGTGACGTCGACACGAAATTGAGGCCATCGACTCAACAGAAAAATTATGCAAGCGTCGCTGCTTGCCCTGCATCGCCCCCGCGGGTAAAGGAGAAAAAGGAGGGCCGCAAGGCTAAACATCTTCGACTCGACAGGGACGAGAACAGAGGGTGCGATAAGGAGGGTTTTGTTCTGGTGGAGAGGAGGAAGAAGAGGAAGCCCACCGTCCGCAACCACCGCGGCACCGCACCCTATGTGCCCGAGCTGCGCCTGCGCAGCTAGGTGCCCGCGACGCCGCTCTACGTGTCGCGCCTGCACTGGTCCATGACGGTCGAAGACGTCGTAAACTACATCCGCGAGAAGACCACCTACACCCTGAGGGTAGAGCGTCTGCACTCTCGCCACAAAGTGAATTTCAGTTCCTTTGTAGTGAGAGTGCCGACTCAAGTTTTATCCATCTTCGAGGTGGAGGAGTTCTGGCCCGTCGGTGTAGTTTACCGGAGGTTCCGGGGGAGGCTCCCGAACGAAGCGCGCATCACATCGCCGAAAGAGACTTTACGTGATAAAGTGTAGTGTGATTGTGTGTGTGAATGTGTAAATAATAATAATAAATAAATAAATAAAATAAAACGTTTTTATTTCGGTCTATGGACCATATAGTGTTAGTTAACATTTTACTTAAAAATTATGTTAGTAATAATACAATACGAACGGATAATATATTATGGGACAAACACAATATCACGTATAATATAACTATATGTGATATCAGTGTCCTTAACAATGTGGATGCGGGTCCAGTGCTGCATCATAGCACTGTCCACGTCTAGTCTCTCTGCAATTGTCTTCAGGAGGCTGTTGGCGCTGTCCCGAATCCGCTGTATGAGAGATGCTACACATTTCCTTGTGATAGCTGAGAAGCAATCAACTCCGGCTGAAGCTAGCATCCCCGAAGCACTGCAGTTTCGGGGCAGCCCCAGCAGCGCCCTGAAGGCATTATTATACTGGGTGCGCAGGGCTCCATACGTAGTTTGACTATAATTGACCCATAGGCTGCCAGTGTACAGAGAGTGACAATACGCTTTAAAAAGCGTTATTTTCACTCGTCTGGAGCATCGAGCGAACCTACGGGACAACATATTAGCTCTAATATATAGATCCCTGCGCTCCTGTTCCATATCCTCATCATCTTTGAGCGTTTCACCGACCCAGTGCCCGAGATATTTAAAGCTTTTAACCTGTGCAACCGCAGCACCATTAAGTGTTACAGGCGGGACATTAAAGCTCTTGTTACCAGCTTTAAAAACCAGCAACTCACTTTTGGTAGTATTATACCTAAGGCCATGGGTCACAGATGTTAATGAGCTTCTTAAGAGCGCTTATTGATGAGCACAACAGGACCATGTCATCTACGTAGCTAATATTGTTGACAAAGGTACCGTCAATGGAGCATCTGACACCAGCACTGCTGAGCTCATCAATTAACCCATTTATGTACATATTGAAAAGCGTTGGCGAGCTTACCCCCCCCCCCCCCCCCCCCTGTCTCACCCCGCATTCCAACATGTCAGAGTGCGCTCTTGCCCACTTCACGTAATTCCTCTGATTTGCATACCAATACTCCAAGATTGAGATAAATGCTTATGGCAGGTTTGTATCTTCACGGAGTTTTCTCCAGTGCTTGTCGTATTGGACCAAATCAAAGGCCTTGGACAGATCAAGAAATAGGGTATAAACTGGAGTGTTCCTGGCCGTATAGTACTGAACAGTATGCTTGAGGCACAGGATAGCTGCCTCAGTAGATAAACCAGGCCTGAATCCAAATTGGGCATCATTAAGGTTTATATGGGTCCTCAAGTGCTGGTCAAGCAGTCTGTCTACCTTTGCCACAGTAGTTGCCAGGGATATTGGTCTATAATTAGCTTTATTACCGATATCTGCTGTTTTATTTTTGACTACCGGTACAACCACAGTTTTAAGCAAGCTGTCAGGTAAGTATCCATGATTCAAGCAGATAGAGAAGAACATAGCTAGAACTCGAGGCAGGTGAGGACCAGCACATTGAAGGTGTTCAATACTTAAATGGTCGTGCCCCGGCGATTTACCTTTTGTCATCTTCTTTAAAAATCTGTCTTATCTCCTCTAATAATTATACATATTAGGATAAAATTGTTCGGCGTGCATCCGTTGTCTGATTGCCATAACACAAGTTTTTACTTATCATGGGATTAGACGACGTGATGTACGCTACCTAGCTTTTATACTATTGTATATTATTATATGCTTAATAAAGAATTTGAAAGAATTTACCAAAAATAAATACTTAACACCAATATGATACAGTCTGAAATTACAATAGTACTAGCTATTTTAGTCACGACTGCACTTGAAATAATTGTAATCGACCACCAAATATAGTAAATGATCACCAAATCCAGCGAGCAAATTAATGCGCTATTTCTGCCTCAATAAATCATAAAGATTGACATAAAGTTTAAGCATATTAACAAAATAGTATTATGATGCAATATTAAGCTATGTCTCCGGCTTGCAGTCCCCTCCCAAGTGCCGTGCTTGCTGGACACGATCTCTTTTCCTGTATTTTATATTGGAACGAAGTTCCTTATCTCGCGTTGCGAGAGGGGGCTAGACGGAAAAAATTAAGACCAAAAAGTTGTAACGACACTTTTTGCCACAGACAATCAATCAAGATAGATACCGCATGTGTATGTACTTCGCGGGACATGCGGTATCTATCTTGATCTATGTCTGTGCTTTTTGCTATAGTTGTAAGACGTGCGGTAGCGCGTGTTTCTCTCTGTGTCTCCCTCTCTCTCTTCTTTTTGTTGAGTGTCTACAGGTTTTTTGTACATAAGAAATAACTTCGTTCCATCCGGGTGTCCCTTGACACCTCTCAAGTTTTTTTTTTAAAATTGAAATGTGTTTAAAAATTTAGTTTTCAACTATTATTTTTCTGTTATCTATTTTTTGAAGTAAGTTAATAGAATAGCAAGATGGAAACACTTTGGTTGTAAAAATATAATGTAAAAACATTAAAATGCTGTTTTAATTTTGATGATCATTTACAAATTTTGCTATAATCATTTACTATTTTTGGTTTAACGATTATTCATTTGGAGTCATTTTGCTTAAATGCCTCGGGGTAGCCTGAATCCCTAGAGGCCGCGTCCCCAGGTGGCGGATAGGGGAATGCTCGATGGATGTGTTAATACACATTCCAGAGGGCAGGAGGGAAATAAAATACCTCCCGCGGACCACAAGGCCGGAGATGGAAACTCCGTTAACAAACCTCTCCCGCGAGCTTCTTCGGCGTAACCGAAGTCGAGGTCGCGTGAGTACTGCAGGTTCAGGTTGGAGCAAGCAGTAGGGATGGCGGCGGAAGAACTTATTATAAGTCAACGGCGGCTCCCAAGCCCTTCACGAGGGTTACAACCTTGGCGTCAGGTGGCAACCGGCCGTAAAAGATACAGCCAATTATTATTCTCCCAGTATGAAGTACAAGGCAATGAATACGAGTGAGAATGCTAGGGCGTACCCCAGAAGCGACGCGGACATGTCGAATGCGAGAAATGCTAGGGCGTTCCCCCAAAGCGACGACATTGACAAGAACCAATGTTCGCAGTCAGCTTTTAGAATTAGGATGGCAACATGGAATCTGGGAAGCCTTACAGGGCGTAGCCATGAACTAGCAGAAATCCTTAAACGGAGAAACATTAATATATGCTGCATTCAGGAGACGCGCTGGAAGGGCTCTAAATCCAGAGACATAGGACAAGGGTATCAGCTGGTCTACTATGGTACAAACAACAAACAAAATGGCGTCGGAGTTATACTTGATAGTTACTTTAAGAACAGGATAGTCCACGTAGAAAGGAAAACAGACCGTATCTTAGGTGTGAAACTTGCGCTTGATAGACAACCTATCATGAATATAATTTGTGCATACGCACCCCAAGTAGGCTGCACAGAAGCGGAAAAGGAATCTTTCTGGGAGGATTTAGATGAACTTGTGATAAAAGTACCATCACAAGAAACTAAATTTATTCTTGGTGACCTAAATGGACATGTGGGCAAATCTAGTAAGGCCTACAACCGTATCCACGGTGGCTACGGATACGGCGATGAAAATAAAGAGGGCAAATATATCCTAGAATTTTGCTCCCGACATAATCTCAACCTCATAAATACTTACTTCCAAAAGAAATCCGAACATCTTATTACATACAAAAGTGGAGGAAAATCATCACAAATTGATTTTATATTGGCCGATGACAATTTAAGAAGCAGGTTTAAAGACTGCAAAGTTATTCCAGGAGAATCTTTAACTGCTCAACACAGAATTTTGGTTGGTGTCTACAGCTTGCCAAAGCCCATAAAGAAAACTGTGGATAGAACACCAAAAATTAAGTGGAAAGAACTAATTGGACCTAAAGGACAATCATTACTTGAAGACCTTATGATATATCTGGAAAGTGATATTAAGACACCTTACAAGACGGCCCTTGAGATGTGGATAAATTTTGAAAAAGAATGCAGAATCAAAGCTGTTGACAAACTGGGTATTGCTAGAGGAGGAATAAGCACAGGAAAGGACCCATCCTGGTGGAATAATGAGGTTAAATGTGCCCTCATAAATAAAAAGCAAGCCTTTAAAAAGTGGCAAACAACAGGGTTGGATTCAGATCATACTACCTACAGATCTGAAAAAGCGGCAGCGAAAAGTGCGGTAGCACGAGCAAGAGCCGAATCAAGAGTAGACCTTTACAATAAAATTGAAAATGCAGTTTCCGATACAGAGATTTTTAAACTTGCTAAAAATAAATATAGATCATCTCAGGATATTAAAAGAAATAAATATATAAAAAGTAAAACACAAGAACTTCTAACAACTGATAATGATATCAACATGCGATGGCACGAATACTACCAAGATTTAATGAATACGGAGTTCCCTAGTATAGATATGGAACCACTTCCACCTATCGCTGGCCCAGTGAATAAAATAGAGCATGAAGAAGTTAAGACAGCAATTTGCAAAATGAAGAATAGAAAAGCAGTGGGCCCTGATGAAATTCCGGCAGAGATTTGGAAAAGACTTGGCCAAATTGGCGTAACTTGGTTGACAAGACTTTTCAACATCATCCTTGAAACCAAACAAATGCCTGAATCGTGGCGCCTAAGTTATCTTATCCCATTTTATAAAAACAAAGGCGATGTCACGCAATGTGGTAATTATAGAGGAATAAAACTTACATCACAGACATTTAAAATATGGGAACATGTCATAAAGACACGAATCCAAAAAATGACATCAGTCTCCGACAACCAATTTGGATTTACACCGTCCAGGTCTACAACAGACGCTATACAGACTATTAGAATACTCACTGAGAAACATCGCATCAATAAGGAGGATCTACATTTCGTTCATTGATTTGGAAAAAGCGTTTGACCGAGTACCAAGAAAAATATTATGGAGATCACTGAGGGCTCACAATCTGCCTGAATGGTACGTGCATATTATACAAGATATGTACAATAATATCCGCACGCAAGTTAGGTCTCCTGCCGGTCTAGGTCCTGAATTTGAGGTGAGGGTAGGCGTACATCAGGGTTCGGCATTAAGCCCTCTTTAATCTTGTGATGGATATGATAACCAAGGACATTCAGAGGCCGTTACCTTGGAATATTCTATATGCTGATGACGTAGTTCTAATAGCTAAGACCTCAGATGAACTGCAAAATTTATTGACTCTGTGGATTAATGCATTGGAAAATGCAGGGTTTAAGGTTAGTCGATCTAAAACGGAACATCTGGAATGCATTTTTAACCAGAGTCCCACCAGTACATCAACTATTTACTATCCAAATCGAACACCAGTCCCTAAAGTAACACAATTTAAATACTTAGGGTCAATTATCTCGAACAACGCAGAGATAGAGGCTGATGTATCACATAGAGTTAGTACGGCATGGCAGAAATGGAGATCGTTAACCGGTGTACTATGTGACTCAAATATGCCAATCCGTACAAAAGGGAAAGTATATAAAATGGCGGTAAGACCTGCAATGCTATATGCTTCAGAATGTTGGACGGTCAAGGAAACACATATACAAAAGCTCCACACCACAGAAATGAAAATGTTACGATGGTCTGGAGGGGTAACTAAACTTGACAAAATTAGAAATGAATATATCCGGGGAAGCTTCAAGATAACTCCAGTGTCCGAAAAACTGACCGAGAGACGCTTAAGATGGTATGGCCACATCATGCGCAGAGACGACAACTACATTGTCAAAAAGGCGTTAAGTCTCCCAGAAGCTAAGAGATCTAGAGGCAGACCCCCAGCCACATGGTGGACTAGTATGACCAAAGCACTAGCTGTAAATAATTTGCCTAATTCGACAACCCAAGATAGAATTTCTTGGCGCAAATGTACTAGGAGAGCCGACCCTACGTAAAGTGGGAATGAGCTAAGAAGAAGAAGTCATTTTGCTTAAATAGGACAGCAAGATGTTAAAACTTTGGATATAATTTAATATTAAAGTGCTGTTATAATTTTGGTGATCATTTACTACTTTTGGTTTAACAATTATTTATTTGGAGTCATTTTGCATAAATAGGCTAGCAAGATGTTAAATCTTTGGTTATCATTTTACATTAAAATGCGGGTTTGTATTTTGGTGATTGCTTACTATTTTTTTGATTTTTTTCTGTTAAATGTTACTATATCTGGTGGTAACTTAATTATAAGCCTTTTTTTGGTCAAATACGCTTTTTATGGTCTAACGTCAAACATCTAACCAATCAACAACGCTATTGAATAGATAAACCCATGTGAAAAAACGTCGGAAACTGCGGTCATTCATCAGGCAACCCCAGCCGACGCGTGGGTGGTCTATTCC
The DNA here is from genome assembly GCA_905187585.1 of Cyaniris semiargus. NCBI lineage: Eukaryota > Metazoa > Arthropoda > Insecta > Lepidoptera > Lycaenidae > Cyaniris > Cyaniris semiargus. The sequence continues at coordinate 3,122,170 of LR994554.1, read as the reverse complement.
TGTAGCCATCACATCATTTACATATACAGATTACGTGGAACTAACGTTTTTATGTGCACAATTAAATGATTTTTATGGCAACATCATCATCGTCCTTGGGATACTGTTTGTACTGATACTGCTGATACTATCTTTTTTTCTTAAAGTTAAAATAGCTTCCTCTATTAAGGCCATCCCCCGAGCAAACGACCTTGACCATACATTTGACGCGTTGCCGAGATCGCACAAAAATCCTATTTTTTTTTACTTATCTTTGTTCAAATTGATCTAAAAAAAAATTAAAACGAGGAATATGTAGTTAATGAAATTGTATATCTATTGTTGTGTGTTTCAAATAAACGTTATTTGTAAATACTAAGGAGATGCTGAAAGTATGCTTCAATTTTAATAAATTGATTACTTTGGAAGCTAATATCATGAGTATAATAAACAAAAATACAAAATTTAAAACGGGGAAAGGAATATTGATATACTGAAGATTATTGCTGTATTTTTATTATAACTTTGTAGCTTTCAAATTATGAGTTTATAAGGCTCCAAATACGGTAAATTACGGAATTTCTGTAGGGGAAGGCCCTAATTTTCGGAGGCCAAGGTCGCATCGTCTTAAGGACAATGATTTTCATGAGTCATAGATTTTACAGAATTATTTTCACGTAAAAACTGCTGAACTGATTGCTTGATTAAATTTGAACGAAGAGCAAAAGCTCTTCGTTCAAATTCAATCAAGCTTTTAAGCTAGCACAGAATTTTCGAGCCTTTTCGGACTTAAGAAGTAATAAAATGCGGAAGTAATAAATAAGAATCCTTAGTCGAATAAAAAGAAACCATATAGTTTGGCGTAACAAAATATATCTGCGAGAGAGGCTTTACGCCAAAGTGTTTTACTCTCAAAATAATAGCTTGATAAATTGCTCCTAAGCGCTCCGCCATCATAATTTTACGCTTTTTAGCGAACATTTTATAAACAAAAATATTGTTACGTGCTAGGGTACGAAGGATTTGGAGAGAAAGACCTGCTGACTCTTATAAAGACTTTACTAGCACTGACACTAGCTCACACAAATCACCAAGTCCAAACACTAAGCACTAGATAGTCCTAGGTTCACTGGTTCACTCACTATTGATCACTTGTTTTCACTTCGAAGTCGCCTCGAAGATCGCTCAGATGAAACTGAATTGCCGGGCCGCCTACCTGCGGCTATTTATATGGCGAGACGAATTCTAGAAAGATCCTTCCCCCGATTCATGTAAACAAGTAAACAAGTGTGGGAACTTTCTAGCAAACACGCGTAAGTAAACATACACCTAACGCCATCTAGTATTAAGTAGGGGATTTATGTTTTCTGTGTTTCCCTGATCAGTTTCGCCGGTTTGACGCTATATGGCACTACGTGTCCGTATCACTACTCCCCTCTTAGAGATGCTCGTCCCGAGCATCGTTGTTACTGCCATGGTAACGCGTCACGCTGTCCCCACGACTCCTGCTGTGTGGTTCCGTCACGGCCACGCAAGTAGTACATTTGAGGCACCAATCCTGCACATCATCTCGCCAATGCAACCAGAAGAATCGTTCTCGCACTTTTCTTAGTGTCCTCTTGACACCTAGATGACTCCCTGATACGCCCTCATGTACCTCGCGGAGAACATCTGGTACTTTCGCCCTTGGGACGATTATCTGAAAGTAGAACTCTCTGCCGTTAGCCTTCTTCCATTTCCGGTAGAGTATTCCGTCCTGAAGTATCAGACTGTCCCATTGCTCCCAGTACGCCTTAGTGACAGCGCCAGTGGATGCAACCTCACTCCAGATTGGTTTCTTGTCACCCCTTTTCTTCCATGTGATGATGTGCCGAAGGTCGTCATCTCTTTCTTGAGCCTTCCTCATAGCATCATTGTCCAATACTCGCCATCTATTCCTGGATTCTATTCGTTTCCCCTTATTCCGGGCAGGGGACGAAACTGCTTGCTTCCTCAGCTCCTCTATTTGCTCCTCGATCCTTTCCATCCTTGCCATCTGGGTCTTCTTCTGCGGGCAGTTGAACTGGAGATGGCCCCTCTCACCGCACTTATAGCACATGGCTTCAAATCTTTTCCTTGCAGGAGCCTTAACTTCTTTGACTTTCTCAGAGACCTTGCGGATTTCATAGGTCTGCCGTATGTCACGCCGAACAGCCTCGACCTCTAAAGCATGCGCCAACGCTTCCTTTAACGAGGTGTGGTGACGTAGCCTCACTGCAGCTCTGACTTCCAGGTCCCTGATTCCGTCGACAAATCCTTGAACAATATTTGTGTCGACCATCTTGGTGTCGGCTCCTGGATATGCCTTCCTGACGAGCTTTTCAATTTCCAACGCCCATTGTTGAAGTCCTTCTTCTGAGCGTTGGACTCTGTCACGCAGTTGGGCACGGAACACGTGCTCCAGGTGTCGCTCCCCGTATCTGGATTCAAGTGCCTCCATCAGGTCTTGGAACCCATTTCCTGTATGTGCTTCCAGGACCGACAAAGCTTGCCCTCTAAGCGCAACAATGAGGGCGGTCAGGCATTGTTCTTCCGTCCATCCGTTGGCGGTAGCAACAGCCTGAAATTGCCGACGATATGCGTTCCATGAAGTAGTGCCGTCGTACGGCGGTACCTTGACTCTTGGCCCTTGCGTCACTCCCGTGGCTCCACTAGACACCGCAACTCCCGTAGTTTCAAGGCGCACTACTCTCTTCTGCAGTTCAGTTAAGCCGGTCTTCAAATTTTCCACAACCAACTCTAACCCGGATACTCGTTCTTTTACTACGTCGACATCTTTTCGAAGCTTAACCACCGCGTCACTGACATCCTTTATAGCCCCAAGCGCTTTTTCTTGGAGGTCCTTTTGTTGCTCTTGAGACTCCTGTAAAGCGCCGAGCTTGCGGTCTTGTGACTCCATCATTGCCCTTTGCGAATTTTGCAAAGCCTGACTTTCAGCTCTTTGAGACTCCTGCAAAGCCTGAATTAACTCAATTATGCTTTCCAATTGAGGAGCCATTTGAGGGGCCGTAGAAACTACGGGCGTGGCAGGATGGATGGAGCTAGTCGACGGAGCCCAGTGGGCGGGGCCTGTGGGCGTGGCCTGAGTGGGCGTGGCCTGGTGGGCGGAGCCAGTGGGCGTGGCCATGTCCAGAGTGGGCGTGGCCTGAGGGGCGTGGTCAGTGGGCGGGTCCCGGTGGGCGGAGCCAGTGGGCGTGGCTTCACCCGAAGTGGGTGGAGCCTGGTGGGCGTGGTCAGTGGGCGGAACCTGGTGGGCGGGGCCAGAGGGTGGGGCCTGCCCCGCCGTGGGCGGAGCTTGGTCCCCAGTGGGGGTGGCCTCCGCAGCCCGTCGCGCCCTTGTCCTGACACGTCCCTTGAAGTCTTCTCTCGGAGTCAATGGCATCTCCAAATCCCACTTCTGACACCAGTTGTTACGTGCTAGGGTACGAAGGATTTGGAGAGAAAGACCTGCTGACTCTTATAAAGACTTTACTAGCACTGACACTAGCTCACACAAATCACCAAGTCCAAACACTAAGCACTAGATAGTCCTAGGTTCACTGGTTCACTCACTATTGATCACTTGTTTTCACTTCGAAGTCGCCTCGAAGATCGCTCAGATGAAACTGAATTGCCGGGCCGCCTACCTGCGGCTATTTATATGGCGAGACGAATTCTAGAAAGATCCTTCCCCCGATTCATGTAAACAAGTAAACAAGTGTGGGAACTTTCTAGCAAACACGCGTAAGTAAACATACACCTAACGCCATCTAGTATTAAGTAGGGGATTTATGTTTTCTGTGTTTCCCTGATCAGTTTCGCCGGTTTGACGCTATATGGCACTACGTGTCCGTATCAATATTCACCATGCATAAAACATTATGTCCTTTGTGCCATGGTCATCGCTGTCAGGTTAAAACAATATGGCCCGTAAAATATCTATCCGGCCTTAAAATATTATGATTTTCAGGGTTCCGTACCCAAAGGGTAAAAATGGGACTAGGTTAGAGTTCTGAAATTTTCAGTATTTCTGTTGCCGCTAAACGACAAATACTAAAAATATTATTATTTTTTAACAGAAATTGAAACCGACTTCCAAGGGTAAAACAATATTTTAAAATTATCTCAAAAGTATGAAATAATTCATATTCTTCATTAGTGCCTTTTTCGAAATTTGACTAAACCTCAACTAATTCTGTACTAAATCTTCATTCGTTTGAAGTTGATACCAGCCCAGAACTGAGATACTTGACATAGAACTTCACCGGTACCGACTTCAAAAGAATGAAAATTGAGTAAATACAGAATTAGTTGAGGTTTAGTCAAATTTTGAAAAATGAGTTTTAATGAATAAAAAGGCACTAATGAAGAATAAGAATTATTTCATACTTTTTAGATCATTTTAATAATATTGCTTTTGCCCTGGAAGTCGGTTGAAATTTTTTGTTAAAAAATATTAATTTTACTCTTTTTAGTTATCTACAAGACCACAAGGCTTTATGCCTAGATAACCACTACGAAAGTTAACTATTCACATTATATTACTGTAAGCGAAATTGTTGTAAATGCTTGCAGTTATATTCTAAGCGATGCTAAAATTTTTGAACTTTTATCTTTAAAGGTTCAAGAGTACTGTTCAGTGCCTTTGGATCCAGAGACACCATCGTATGAAATTTTACTAATTTGTGACATATGTTTGAGTTACTAGAAACAATATCTTAACAACAATGTGTGTTTTAATATAGGTATTTCAAGGGTTTCTCTCGATTGCTCATAGATCCCATCATCAGATCACCACTTTCGTAATCATTACTTATACCAAATTAAAATTATATCCTATAGGATATAATCTTAATTTGGTATACCTTGTGTTGTTGTATCGGCCCACAAATAGCGAAACAATCATCAAAAACATCTGTTTCGATGCTAAATATCATGAAAAGTACCAATAATTGGGTCATAATGTAGTACTTATATGTCAGTGGTCATAATGTATTGACCCATGGTGTAATGATGGTTGTGATGATGATGATTTATTGTCGGGCTAATGCTTTCAGTTGCTTGAACAACGCCAGAATCCCCGAACCAGGCCATTTAGCCGAAACTTTTTCGTTTTCACTTCGTTATAAAATCGCCGATCAAAATGTATGGAATTGACATAAGACGAGTCGAACGTCAACGTCATACTAACGAACGCTTTAAATGTCAATTCCATACATTTTTATCGGCGATTCTATAATGAAGCGAAAACGAAAAGATTTTGGCACACCCCCCTGTATGTACCTATAAGGATTCAAAAGTTCTGTTCGGTACCTTCGGAACCAAGGTATAACCTGGTGCAAAATCTTACTTTTTGGTAGCATGCGCCGAATACTTCATAAAAAATCTAAATCACTATATGTTTCCAATTTCCATATAAATTTCAAGGAGTCCCTTCGATTCCTCATGGATCCCATCATCAGATCACCACTTTTATGAACATGATACCAAATTCGGATTAAACCCTATACAACAACAATAGATTAAGCAAAACGGCGTACAAACGGTGAAGTTATGGTTGAACATACAAAAAAAATATACAGACGAACATATAACCTCCTCCTTTTTGGATGTCGGTTAAAAATAAAATTCATATTCAAGGGGGGCTCCCATGCAACAAACGTGATTTTTTGGCCTTTTTTGCTCAATAATGGTAACAAGTAGGCACTTGAAATTTTCACAAAATCCTCAATTATATTATGTGTAATAATTTAATAATAATTAAGAATAAAATTAAAATAAAATAAATAATCAACTGAGGCTCCTATACAAAAAATACAATTTTTGGCCTATTTTTGCTCTATAACGGTACGGAACTCTTCGTGCGCGAGTCTGACTCGCACTTGGCCGATTATTTTTATTTTAGATATGTATCTAAAATAAAAATAATCGAAATAATACAAAGATGTCTTTGTAGTATGGAGATTGAGCACGATGTGCGTCGGTTCGTTTCGACTCTGCACCAGTGTGAGTGGAGCCTAGTTTACGACGCTATTAAAAATAAAAAAACTTGAGAGGTGTCAAGGGACACCCGGATGGAACGAAGTTGCTTTCTATGAGAGAGAGAGAGAGAGACAGACAGAGAAACACGCGCACGCCGTACGGCTTACAACTATAGCAAAAAGTATCGTTACAACTTTTGGTCTTAATTTTTTCCGCCTAGCCCCATTTCGCAACGCGCGATAAGGAACTTCGTTCCAATTATTATTATTATTAAACTAGCTGAACATCTAGTATCATTAAAAACAGTAGATAAAAACCTATTCTCAGGCCCAACGAATGTACTATCAGAGAAGGAAACACTTACGGATTTTCTTCGCGGAGCACTTTTATTAATCCCGACGTTTCGACACTGGATCAACCTCGCCATTACATAAGATTTGATAAGCCACAAGTACTGGCAAAAGAATCAAGATACCGCCCAAGAATGATACGAGAGGCCATAGAAATTAAAAACCACCCTAATTTTAACCGGGAAGATGGTTGGGTGCTGCCATCTAGTTGGGATCCAGTGATAAACAAACTAAAGCACAAATCTAGGACACCTCGGCTTCAAGACACTGTGAGTTCGTTCTGCGTAGATCGGAACGCAAACAAAAATTGATGAGTCTTCGGGTAGTTTTTTTTTTTTTAATGAAATAAGGGGGCAAACGAGCAAACGGGTCACCTGATGGAAAGCAACTTCCGTCGCCCATGGACACTCGCAGCATCAGAAGAGCTGCAGGTGCGTTGCCGGCCTTTTAAGAGGGAATAGGGTAATAGGGGAGGGTAGGGATGGGAAGAGAAGGGAATAGGGGAGGGTAGGGAAGGGAATAGGGTAGGGGATTGGGCCTCCGGTAAACTCACTCACTCGGCGAAACACAGCGCAAGCGCTGTTTCACGCCGGTTTTCTGTGAGAACGTGGTATTTCTCCGGTCGAGCCGGCCCATTCGTGCCGAAGCATGGCTCTCCCACGTATATATATATATAGTTGAAGAACTTCAATGAATTGGACGCCTGTCACCTCAGTCCACCCGTGACCACGGCAGCTGTAAAGCAGCCGAAACGTCGGGATTAATAAAAGTGCTCCGCGAAGAAAATCCGTAAGTGTTTCCTTCTTATATCATGAGTGATACTCGCGTAAACTTAAGAAATCGTTACTGTCAGAGAAGTTGATGCCTAGGCAGATGGGGAACCTACGTAGTCTGGTCGCGTTACGTCAAACCCAGCTTACAGATCACAATTAACATTAAATTGACATATCCCGACCAAATAACGTAGGTCCGCCAACTGCCTATGAATCAATTTCTTCGATGGTACATACAAAATTTCATTAAAATCAGTTGAGCCGTTTTTGAGAAGTTCGCGCATATTCAAGCTAAAACCGCTAAATTGATTTTGATGACAATTAATATGGAGCCTATATTACGCTTTTTTTTTTTTAATGAAATAAGGGGGCAAACGAGCAAACGGGTCACCTGATGGAAAGCAACTTCCGTCGCCCATGGACACTCGCAGCCTCAGAAGAGCTGCAAGTGCGTTGCCGGCCTTTTAAGAGGGAATAGGGTAATAGGGGAGGGTAGGGATGGGAAGGGAAGGGAATAGGGGAGGGTAGGGAAGGGAAAAGGGTAGGGGATTGGGCCTCCGGTAAACTCACTCACTCGGCGAAACACAGCGCAAGCGCTGTTTCACGCCGGTTTTCTGTGAGAACGTGGTATTTCTCCGGTCGAGCCGGCCCATTCGTGCCGAAGCCTGGCTCTCCCACGTATATATATATACGTGGGAGAGCCTATATAACGCCTCGAGGTTTTCTCCCGGAAAACATCTGCAACATCTAGTCCATACTAATATTATAATTGCGATTTTCTGTCTGTCGGTTACCTCTTCACGACTAAACCGCTCAACCGATTTTGCTGAAATTTGGTATGGAGATACTTTGAGTCCCAGGAAAGGAAAAATAATACTTTTTACCCCGGAAAAATGTAACGTTCCCGCGCGGTCTTTGGCGCAACGGGGTTGGGGGTGTCATCTAGTTATACATAATTTGAAACTGGATAAACGGTGTATGCAACTCTTCTATGTCCAATAACATTCCACAAGCGATGTAACTCAGGAACATAAAATGTACATCTTCATAAATCAGTCGTATATTGTTTTGGCGTCGATGCCAAAGCCGTTTGTGCTAGGGCTAGCAGTCTACTTTTTCAGTTCTATATTCAGTTCTATACACTATATTCTCTATATATTATGTGCTGTCTGCTAGTTCCCAGGTGTACATATTAAATATTACCCCAATATTATTGTAGCATGTAATAACTGCAGTACTGAAGCTATTTAAGGAAGAGTTTGCAAGGCTAATATATTTTGGTAGAATATATTGGAATGGAGACCAAGGCTGGGAAATCGGGGTGTATGTAGGTCGACCTCCAACTAGGTGGGACGACGATCTCTGTTTAGTTGCGGGTCCATGTTGGATGCGAGTAGCAGGAGATCGGTCATCTTGGCGTTCATTGAGAGAGGCCTATGTCCAGCAGTGGACGAATATGGGCTGATATAATGATGATGATATTTTATTACAAGATGACGCCCGCAAGTCCGTTGCGCCAAAAATCGTTTATCGCACGGGAACCGTAAATTTTTCCGGGATAAAAAGTATCCCATGTCCTTTCCCGGGAATCAAAGTATCTCCATACCCAAAAAATAGGTTCAGCGGTTTGGGCGTGAAGAGGTAACAGACAGACATACACACTTTCGCATTTATAATATTAGTATGGTTTACAATATTATTATGTATGGACAGTTGAGCTATTTATGGGAGATTTTGCAAGTCTAATATAATTTTGCTAGCATATAATATGTTAAGATATAATATGCTTTTTTTTCACTCAAATCTCCTCTATTTTTCAATGAAAAATTACATTTATAATAAAATATATTAAAGCGTTTAACAAGGACATTATTATTTGATGGTAATTGCCAACCCTACGCAATCGGACGTAAAAACTGATAAATCGACAAAATCCATCTGTAGTAGCCGCGTTCTATAGTTTTATGTAAAAACGTCTATTTTACGGTTCCATGGATATTAGGCTGGATTTATATTATGCGTCCGCCCGACAGCGCGGATTCGCGGCTACACACCGAGATCACCTCAATCATCTGTCAAACATCTGTTAAACTAATCGTGAAATTGAAGATTAATCATCATCATTAACGGCCGTTCCCAATATTCAATCTATCTCTGGTTTGACATACGACCGATCGCAGCTAACATTGAATTGACATAAAATATATGTCTCTAATGTCTAATGAGAGCTATTCCTATCTCTAGTAGGGCAAAACCAGAGATAGATCAAATATTGGGAACGGCCGTAAAAGTCTTGTGCAATTGATTATTTAAAAACGCTTCTTATAATTTCTGACATCTTCAATAAGCCATAAACATGTAATATTTTGCTAATATTGAAGCCTCAATATTGTTGCAGTAGGAACGTACAAATTATAGCAACAGCTGTGCTAACAACGGCGACGTAGCACGACCATCAAACGATGCATCAATTTCTGAACGGAATAGCTGATACGTAGTGCTTATAGCTTGTTTACTGTTTAAGTAGCTTGTTTATTAAATAGCTTATATGCTGTTTATGGAATCAATAGTCTGTTTCTAAGATGGCTAACTTGTAAAGTACTAAGTAAAAAAAAACTAGGCCTTTTGCATCCGTTGTGGATGATTTATACAGTATTTTCAGAGCGAAGTAACCACTCCTCAAATACTGTAGTGCCTGGGACAAGATTTAAATGTCCGTATGGTTGCCCAAGCACATACGACCTCGCAACATAGTCGGCCTAGTCCAGAGGAAAGAACTAGTCAATACGTCTGGGACCAACTATGTGCGGGTTTCCTCACGATGTTTTCCTTCACCATACGAGCGTCCGTATTATGTACTTGAGATCAGAAAATGTCTCATTGGTACACGCCACGCCACCCGGGATCGAACCTGCACCCTACGAGTGCGAACCAAAGGTCAACCCATTAGGCCACGGACGCCCTAAAGTACTAAGTAACTCGTAATAAAAATACTATTTACAAAACATTTTAGTTCTAAATTTTTTCTAAGTTAAATTGCTGTTTAAATAAAAAGGGACGACTAAAACATCTCACAAAATCAAATTAAGTATTGTAATTCATTTACCGTTAGTCTACAGTTTCGACTTTCCACCAAATGAGGATCACTCTTGAACCAAAATCCATACTAACATTATAAATGCGAAAGTATGTCTGTCTGTTACCTCTTCACGCTCAAACCTCTGAACCGACTTTTCTGAAATTGAGAATCTACATATTTTGAGTCCCGGGAAAGGATATAGGATATAATACTTTTTGTCCCGGAAAAACGAACAAATCCCGCGCGATAAAGGAATTTTGGCGCAAAGAAGTTGCGGGCGTCATCTAGTACTATATACAGGGTGCAATTAAACCTACCGGCCAATTCTTTTAGGGCTTAGGTATCATTAGGGGAGTGCATTTAACCAAAAATAGGGTGTTAATTTTTTTACAATAACATATTTTATCTCAATTAAAATCGTTTCAGGATGGTCACTAAAGGGGGGTCTGTAGAGCGGGGACGGCGATGGATAGAGCGGGGGTGACGCGGGGGGTGGCGCCAGGGAAGCGCGCGCCGGCGACGCGTATTGTCCATAATTGTGATGTTTTTTAGGAAAACTTTCGGAAGCTATTACTCAACATTTTAGTACTGAGTGATTATAAAATAAAAAATACGTGTATTTTTATTTTTAACAAGGATCAATATATCGAAATTTGGCCGGAACGTTTAATTACACCCTGTATAATATTTTTTTAGTTTTCTCATTACCAAGTGTAATTTACAAGGTTGTTAAAAATACAGGTGTTTACCAAGATATCTACATATAGATGATTTTTTCAAGTAAATTAATTTTATAGTAAAAGTTATATTCAAGAGTATAATATTTCACTCTTGATACTTTGGACAGAGTCTTAAAAAAACTCTACGAAACTTTTTTAATGTTGTTAAATAAATATTACATATTACTGCAATGTTTTCACGCTAAAGGCAGCACTAGCACAGACAGTTACAACGTTTTTGTCAAAATATGACATATGCAACGTGTTTGATTTGGTAAATTGGTCCGATTATTATTATTTTTATACGTGGGAGAGTCATGCTTCGGCACGAATGGGCCGGCTCGACCGGAGAAATACCACGTTCTCACAGAAAACCGGCGTGAAACAGCGCTTGCGCTGTGTTTCGCCGAGTGAGTGAGTTTACCGGAGGCCCAATCCCTTACCCTATTCCCTTCCTTTCCCTCCCCTATTCCCTTCTCTTACCATCCCTACCCTCCCCTATTACCCTATTCCCTCTTAAAAGGCCGGCAACGCACCTGCAGCTCTTCTGATGCTGCGAGTGTCCATGGGCGATGGAAGTTGCTTTCCATCAGGTGACCCGTTTGCTCGTTTGCCCCCTTATTTCATTTAAAAAAATTACTGTATGTTCTATAGTAGCACCCTCTGCCTTTTTTAATACCTTCTTCTTCTACCTTTGAGTAATATTCCATCCGCCAAGTCGAGCGCGAAGCAAACACTGCCGTACCATCTTTAGGGGATTAACGTTTTTCGCTACCTCGAAGGAATAAGGGTCCTCTCAAGTCTCAGCGCCCTTCGAGTAATTCTTTTTTACACAAATCAATGCAGAAACCGATGTCAAGTTAATATAAATACCGCTCCGGGCAAAAGGGCGTATTCATGTCAACCATTTACCCGATTAACAACGTAGGGCGGGCGGGCGGAGACGGCAAACAGGACCTTAACATTAGTGAATAGAGTTCAGTTTCCAGTGGCAGCAATAAAAATAATAAGTAAAATATCAAGTGGCTTTTATGTAACGATGCGAAAAATATTATTGTCGTGATATTTTCATATTGTCTTTGATGTAAAATATAATTGATTTTTTCAACTTATTGATGGTTTGGTTGCTGTAATTGCAATTAATAATTAAATATCATTGTTTAAGAGAATCTATGAAATAATTGCAAAAGAAAATGAAATTTAATTTAAAAAATGTTTTATTTTCTAAATTAGTTAGCAAGTAGCAACTAAACTAAACTACTACTAAATGTTATTAGATATCTAGGAAGAAAAAGAAAAAAAATCTGATAGACGAGCAAATCGTAACATTATGTACTGTTTTCGTGTCCACTCGTTTATTGTTTATCATCTATCGGTCCAGCAGGTTACAGACTGAAAAATACACCCCCTTAACAAATATTTTAGTATAGATAAGTATAATCTGTCATAAAAGTGAAGAAATTAAAAAAAGGCAACATCGTAGTGTCATCCCTTTCAAATCAATCTAAGAAAAAAGGGATGACACTACGATGTTGCCACTTTTTAATTTCTTCACTTTCTTGACAGACTATATTATAATAGTTGATTTGATTCAAAAATAAAAAGCCTTTAGAAAGTGGCAAACAACGGGGTCGGATTCAGATCATACTACCTACAAATCTGAAAAAGCGGCAGCGAAAAGAGCGGTAGCACGAGCAAGAGCCAAACCAAGAGAAGACCTTTACAATAAAATTGAAAATGCAGCTTCCGATACAGAGAATTTTAAACTTGCTAAAAATAAATATAGATCATCTCAGGATATTAAAAGAAATAAATATATAAAAAGTAAAACACAAGAACTTCTAACAACTGATAATGATATTAACATGCGGTGGCACGAATACTACCAAGCAGTGTTGCCAACCAAATCACAGAGCTAAGCTGTAGATATGCTAGAAAAAAACTAAATATCAATTTGAAAAACAGTAAATCTACAGTTTTATCTTTTATGATTTTTTATTATTTAATTATAGTAATAAATAGAATATATTTAAGGAAGCCGAGAATTAAAAACTATAAATATTATGAAATATTAGGTATGTCTGTTCAGACATCGATCAACCGAGCGATCGATGTCGGTGTCTCGGTGAGGGGCTTCACGTTAGTAAAAGACGTCCTAATTAGGATCCTAAAAAAAAGACTAATTAGAAGCTTCTGATTGCACCAACCAAAAGCCCCTATTCTTCTGATTTAGTACGCTAATAATATTAGGATCCTAACTTTCTACGACTGTCTGCAACTAACGCCATCTAACTATTAAGTCGATTGATGACCAGTACCTCTGTTTCGATTTAAGTTAATATTTATATTTTCATATAAATATTAACTTAAATCAATTAAAGTAATAAATTAAGTTCCATTTAATATTTTTATTAAGTTTAATATAATAAAATAGATGACGCTAGCTAGCTCATAAAAACTGTAGATTTCGAGGCCTAAACTGAAAACTGAGAGGATTTTCGAAAAACTGTAGATCTACAGCTAAAACTGAGGGGTTGGCAACACTGCTACCAAGATTTAATGAATACGGAGTTCCCTAGTACAGATATGGAACCACGTCCACCTATCGTTGGCCCAGTGAATCAAATAGAGCATGAAGAAGTTGAGACAGCAACTACGATATACAAACAACGACAATAAGGAGGATCTACATTTCGTATTCATTGATCCGGAAAAAGCGTTTGACCGAGTACCAAGAAAGTAAAGCGTCTACCACTTTACTGAATTGACCGACTTGACTCCTTGACTGCTTTGACTTTTACTTAGACTTTAACTAGACTTCAGACATGACGATATTATAGTAAAACGATAATAAATAAATTATAAACAAAAAACTTTTTGAAAAAAAACTTTTATTACATAGTCCAAAAAGAAAAAAATAAATTTCTCCTTAAATTTTTTAACTATTAAGTTATAATCCTCAATATATTCTCGCGAGACTTAACAATCTATCAGTACTTGTTATATTTATTAAAATAAAAATATAATATCAATTTACTCAGTTAAATTATTACTTACTAATTTATTTACAAATCGCGCGACAAGCTTTTATCATCATGCAAGTTGTATAATATGTTTTTTAGTTATCTCTGGCTAGATTTCTTAGTCTGTTTGATAGTAATTTGTTTTGTTACAAGAATTTGTTAAAATCTGATTAACTTAAGTCCTTAAGAAATCGTACTCGACTTTGACCATTGAAAAATCTATATTTAGCGAGTTGTTATATTCCGTTTATTTCTGCATGACTAAAAAGTTAAATTTCATTTAACAAAAGTGACCGGATTCAACCGGGCATTTTTGGAAACCCGGCTGGATTTGACTTGAAGTCAGATCACGTCATTTCACGTCACGTGACGTCACGTAAAGTCACGACACGTAACGTCACGTCACCTCACGTCATGCCATGTCCCGTAACGTCACGTCACGACACGTCACGTAACGTCACGTCACGACACGACACGAGTCACGACACGTCACGTCACATCATGACACGACACGACACGACATGACACGTCACGACACGACTTGACTATTACTTTTCAATTTACTCTCAATGAGCCCTTTTATTTGATACCCATATTGCAGAAGTGCTTTAAAAAACTATTCCCCTATCTTGGCTAAGCTGCCATATTGGATATAGTATGACACTAGCTGTCCCGGCAAACGTTGTTTTGCCTGTTTTCCCTGTTTTCCTGCTTTTCTCTTGAAGTTTTTTCTGAATTTTTTTTTCTATAAACCTCACGTAGCCCAAGACCTTTCCAACGAATGCAAAACCGTGGAAATCGGTTCGTGCGTTCTGGAGTTATAGCGTCAGGAAGGAAAACCCGACTTATTTTTATATATTAGATTACATTCGTTTCCGAGTTACTCTCAATAAGCCATTTAATTTGATACCCATATTGCAGAAGTGCATTAAAAATAACTATTTCCGTATCTTGGATGAGCCGCCATATTGGATGTAGAATGACATTACATTCGTTTTCGAGTTACTTTCAATGAGCCCTTTCATTTGATACCCATATTGCAGAAGTGCATTAAAAATAACTATTCCCCTATCTTGGATGAGCCGCCATGTTGGATGTAGAATGAATTAGATAGAAAATAATTATTTTGCCATCTTAGATAGTCGGCCATATTGGATTTAGAGTGATGTCACATACCATATCGTGCATTGTCATCCAAACTAAACGCGTATTTTTGCATACGCGTAACGCGTATTTCAGCTCAATCGGTTAAATACATCTACTTCAAAATTGAGTTCCAAAATTCCACCGTAACACACATACTTACATACATACAGAGCAAGTTAAATAAAAGCTTTTAAAATTATTCATACCCTTGTCTGTGGGTCTGTGGCACAATATTCGCTGTTTCAAGTTGCCAAAATTAAAGAAGAAAAAAAAGTACAAACCAGACAACAAATCAAGAAGTTAAACAAGATGCAAATGTAAACGGTTTACAGACAGCGACCGTAATCGAATCCATTAGACGCAAAACTTTCAGCAAGTTTGCCGCTTCAAGTACTCGCACATTATAACAAGTCACAAGGCGCAGTGGTCGGGCGCATCCATCGCGCACTCAGTCATTCGAAAGAATCAAAAGTTAAAATTTATAACCCGACTCAATCAATGGCCTATGTAACCTATGTTACTCGCGTAGTTATTACGTCGAAGTACGAACCTACTTATTATAACCTAACATCCGCTCTCAGAGGTGTAATGATTATTTAACTTTAATTAATTAAGAGTTTTACAGAATATGTATGGATCTTCTACCAACATTTTCATTAAAGCAAATTTAAGTTATCATTAAACCTCTCTGAGTGCGACCGTAAGTTATTTAAAATAAGATACGTATTTTAGGCGCCGCCGCGACGAAACAAACATACTCCAAATACTCACGTTAACATAATTACCCACCATTTTACCGTAGTCGGATAAGAATGGTGTATTGTTGTCCTATAATTTAGCTCAGTACACTTAACAATTACATATTAATTAAACGTAAACTCCCAGAGCAAACTCGCCGCGAATTAACAACGTCAACATGTTGACTGATGCACGGACAATAATTACTGTAGTTACTATAGGTGTACCAGAATCCGATGGCAATTTTTGACAGCAGATTAAAAAAAATATCCTTGATCATTGGATAATTTTTTATATTTGCATGTTTAACACACAGAATCAGCCGTCATAAGAAAAAAAAGGATCAAAATGTTTTATTCCAATTACTCCGGTATTGCTAGAGTCAATTTATTTTCTCACTTTTTGTCATCAGATTCTGGTAGACCTATAGTTACACTTAACGCAGTGCCAACATACAATAAGCCTAAAAATGCTTTACTGTCACCTGGAATACTCATATGACAAATGAGAATGAGAAAAGAGATAGATAAACGCAGAAAATGTTATTAAAAAATATAATTTGACAAAAAATATTTATTCAAGTCAATTTTAATCTCAGTTATCAAAATGCTTCAGAACAGCTACAAAACTGAGATTTTAAATACGCGTTTAATCTGACTAGCAGACAGGTTTGACTTTGCTATGATCTGCATCACGATTCACGATTGCACTGTCTACAATAATGCTTAGTACTCACATACGGTTTTACTCTATAGTTTTACTCCAAATCGAGTAAAAATTACCGTGTGGACCACAAAATTCACAGCTCGAAGGCTCGCATTGAGCCGGCTCGACGGAATTTATTTCCTTCGAAGTTACTCGACGCGAGCCGTCGAGCTTTACTCAAGCCATACTCAAGCGTGTGAGTTTGCGGTCCACACGATAATTTTTACTCGATTTGGAGTAAAACTATCGAGTAATGCTGAATGTGTGGACGAAAGCCCGAGCCGTGGTTTTTACTCTACGTGATTGCTCGATCGAGTAAAGCCGTATGTGAGTACTTATAGTATAACCCCCTTACTAATAAACGCTGTATAAGCTTTGAATAGTTATACAGTGTTTTGTCTTCTTCAATCCAATTAAAAATGTCACTTGTGTGACAGGAACAAAACACTGTATAACTATTCAAAGCTTATACAACGTTTATTAGTAAGGGGGTAAGAGTATAAACAGACGGTCGAACTGGGTTCGGGCCGGACCACAAACATGAAACACGAACACGAGTTTGAACTTTGAGCAAAATCGACGACTACGGTCCACCACATGCCGGCTGGCGTTGCCTCATATATGGACCAATACAAAATACGCCTACGTGGTCCAGTGGTTTAAGGCGTAGCTCTTGACTCGGAGGTCGTGGGTTCGATCCCCGCGTTGATAAATAAATAAATAAATAAAAATTGTTTTATTTCTGAATAGTTAAAAAAAAAACTTTCAGAACGTTGATACTACTGGTGCCTACCACCGGTTCGGGAACTAACCCGGCGAGAAGAACCGGCGTAAGAAACTCGTTGGAGCATGTTACATATTTACCAAGTTTGGTTAGGACAATGCAGGCTGATCACCTGTTTGTTTGACAAATAAGATGATCCATGCGTCGGATGGGCATGTAAAAAGTAGGTCCTGTGCCTGATCTCTCGCCAGTCGTGTCGGTCTTCCGTCCCACTGGGTTATGAGAGTAAAAGGAATAGAGAGTGCTCTTGTGTACTGCGCGCACACTTGGGCACTATAAAATTACTCCTGCGTAACTGTCCTGGTTTCAATGAAACCGGCCACCGTCACCGAAACCGGTGTAGGAATTATTATTATTAATACAAGAGATTGCGAATGTGTATATTCATGTATGATTATTGATTGCCCATTATCAACATCGATTGGACATGCAATAGACAATTTTTAATAGCGATCGCCTGTTATTCCATCATGCGCCATGGAAAAAGTGGAGAGGCCGCATAGATAAGAGTTTTCTAAGCGTATGCAGAAAGTTATGATGACTCATGAATATGATAATGTATCGGTCACCTAGTACCTGATCGAACCAGTTCTCAACTCAATTATACGAGAATAGGTATTAGCTTTCCTATGGGATCCAATTGGAATCTAATCAAAGTATTAATCGTCATAACATTTAAATATGAAACTACTATACTGTACTCGGCGAAACATGGCGGTAGCGGTCATTGACTCCCTGTCAAAAACTTGTCATTTTCTATATAAACCGCGATTGACAATGAAGTGTCAGATGTTGTCAATCGCGGCTTTGTATAAAAAATGACAACTTTTTGACAGGGAGTCAATGACCGCTACCGCCATGTTTCGCCGAGTACAGTATAGTGAACTTTAAAATAAAGGTGAGACCACACTACGCGACACGACACGATACGACACTTTACGTTACATACAATTGAAGTTTGTAAAACGCCCCACTGACGTTTTACAAACGTCAAATATATGGATAATGGAACAAAAGGCTGGCCGCATGTACACGCGTTTTTCAAATTACGATTTGGAATTCCATGAGACTAGCGCAAACGTTCGTTTTTTTCACGCGCGAACGCGCCGCCTTCCACTTGAAACGTGCGGAATTCGTTCCGTTCAGAAAAAAGCGAACATGTGCTCCAGTTAATGTATTCTCTACTGATTCCATGCTTTCGGATTTCCTAATACAGAAAACGAATTCGGAAATCGTATACGGAAAACGTGTGTATGCGGATCTCAGTTTCCTAAAATATTCACTCTTTTTTGGATTGCCAGGTTAAATAAGTAAGGCAAAAATATTCAATATTAATTACATTAATACTCTATCTTAGTAGCTCCACAACTTTTAACAAGACCGTTTATGAGCAGTAAACATTTTACCGGCCATATTTTAATTTTTACCTGTTTTATGCTCAATGGATTTATAAAGAAATCCCTCGGTAGGCGATGAGGTTTTTTTTAATTAAATGTTTTATGAGCACAAGAATACAACGATTCCCAGCTGGTAAAAATTAGGACTTTCAATTATGTTACTGACTATAAAAGAGTCTCTGATTAAAGTTAAAAAAAAAAAAAGAAAACTTGTAACAGAATAAAGAAACCTCTTGTAAGGAAGTAAATTTAATTTTGTATTTTTTTTTTTTTATGCTATAACTATCTTTGCGATTTTACACATTTTGCGCAAGACGTTTTTCTTTAAGTGCAGCTTGTGATTTTTGTTGTTGATTATAGTCATTAATATAAATTCCGAGAAACATTAATTAACTAGATGACGCCCGCAACTCCGTTGCGCCAAAATTTGTTTATCGCGCAGGAACCGTACATTTTTTCGACCTCTGTGGCTCAGTTGGTGGCGCATTGGTAGCGCAAACCGGGGGTCGTGGGTTCGAATCCCGCCGACGGAACAAATTTTCAATGTTCCTGGGTCTTGGTTGTGTATTAAATATATGTATGGTATAATAAAAATCTTAAATATATGTATAATATAAAAGTATTAAATATATTTCCGTTGTCTGGTACCCGTAACACAAGTCTTTCAGGTACTTAGCACAGGGCCAGACTGACGTGGTGTGAAGCGTCCATAGATATTATATTATTATTATTATTATTTCGGGATAAAAAGTATCCTATGTCCTTTCCCGGGACTCAAAGTATCTGCATACCAAATTTCAGCAAAATCAGTTCAGCGGTTCGGGCGTGAAAAGGTTTAAAATATTAGTAAAGATAAGAGCCAGTGGCCATGAAAGCGAGTTAAAAGCTTGCAACGCGTCTACGTACAATTAATTTCTATACTATGAGTTCATCGGCTTCTTTTCTATTTAACAAGAGAGTACAGGAATCCATAACTTCAGACTTACCCATTTTATCGTCCATGCACCCTCCTGGTACATTCTGCAACAATAAACATATCAGATTAACATCATCACATACATACAAACATACACACACATGCTGAACCTTAAAGAAGCTGAAGTTACGTGAATGTAGTATACAGGGTGTACCAAAATTAAGTGATAATACTTAAGGGCGTGTCTGTGTCCCCTCTATAGAGTTTACTATGAAAATAGCAGCGCTGAAAGAGTAACTTTTAAAATTTTTGTATGGGAAAATTAATGACGCTCGGGTGCTTGCCAATACAAATCGCAAAAAATGCTCTTCCAGCGCTGTTACTTTCACAGCAAATTCTATACAAGGGACACATAAACACCCTAAAGTATTATCGCTTAGTTTTAGTGATGCAGCTAAGAATATAAAAATATATTATTTTTATATGTTATCCGTGCTAACGGCATGTCGTTAGAGTAGGGAAGCTAGATAAAAACTTGAGACTTTATGTATAGCTTTTATAAAAAAAAACCTAATACACCCAGCGGTCAGTGCGGCGTTGCCATACTTCGGCACGGTGTTTGTGTGCGTGCGACTAGACGTATGTGAATTATAATTGCATAAGTTGATAAAAAATGCTTTTTTCAATTGGATGATAACATTAAATTGTGTATTCTTAGGGTTCCGTACCCAAAGGGTAAAAACGGGACACTATTACTAAGACTTCGTTGTCTGTCCGTCTGTCTGTCTCCAGCCTGTATCTCAAAAATCGCTATCGCTAGACTTCTGAAATTTTCACAGATTGTGTATTTCTGTTGCCGCTATAACAACAAATTTAATACTAAATAAAATTAATATTTAAGGGGGACTCCCATACAACAAACGTGATTTTTTTGGCCTTTTTTGCTCGATATCAATAATGACAACAGGTAGACACTTGAAAATTTCACGAAATCCTTAGTTATAATATGTATTCTTTAATAATGAATACTAATATTAAATAAAATAAAAAATTAAGGGGGGCTCCCATACAAAAAACACTATTTTTGGCTTATTTTTGCTCTATAACGCGAATGGTACGGAACCCTTCGTGCGCGAGTCCTACTCGCACTTGGCCGATTATTATTTTATAATAAAGGAGGATGAAGTAAAGTGGTCCGAATTTCCACCACTAACGAGACCCATATTGACTTATTGTCCATTAAATATAGAGTAACTTTCATCTATTTCAGTGAAAACGTAATAGGAAATGCCAAGCGGCATGATATAACATAGATTGAGTAGTTAAAAAGTGCAATGGATCATATTAACACTATTTTATGGAATAAAATGGTAGAAAACTTTTTCATTCCGTCATAACTTTTTACTTACAGGATATTTTTGGTTGCGGTCCAGTTATAATGATTCCGTATTTAGCAGACCATTACGTAAGTGTTATTGGTTGTGGACATTTGCACCAAACTCAACACATTTTTATTACATCTACAATATTTTTCATACAAAATGGTAAAAAACATGACTTTTCATTCAGCCATAACTTTTCACTGACAGTATATTTTTGATTGCGGTTCGGTTATAACGATTCAGTATTAAGTAGACAATTTTACTATATAGGTCTCGTTAGTGGTGGAAATTTGGACCAGACTCCATACATTTTAAAACACACTCCTTTAACACTTTCAATGTTGTGATAGTGATAGGAATACCGGCACAAGAAATACCGGCATAAAATGCCTAAAGTGACCATGAAAAACGTTACTAAAATAACTGCTTAATCCCTTGGGCCATGAATAATCGGAATGTAGAGGTCATCGAAATACTATACTATGGAAGAGTAACTAAGTTAAAAGAAGGGTATTTTGCGTAAGGTTTGAGTTGGTTGTGTATTCGAATTGGTCATAGATACAATTCCCTTTGCGTGGCGTAATGACATTAACTGGTTACTAGAACCATATTATTTCAGCGGTATCGATGGTAGATGTCTGCTACATCGATGGTAGAGTTATGTGAAATCTGATTACTATAAACTGATAGTGGGGCGACACGCGAAGGTCGCGGGTTCCGACCCCCGACACCGACCTCAACAAGGACATTTCTGAATCACTACAAGATATGTTTGACAATCCAAGATTAAGGCAGATTTCCACTGGAGCTGCGTTGCGAAGAGTGTGTGGGGATAGACGTGAAGGCCGCAAAGGAAGATATTCCGACCGAGAGAGGTGTTATGCTCGGTCAGGCCGAAGCCCGCGTGATTGATTTCAGCTGTCGTCTACGAATAATAAAAAATAAGGAAAAATAACTCCGTCAAAAAACATGTTCTACAATACTTGTCAAGAATGTGTACACATTTTCAATACATTTGCAATAATTAGGTGGCCTTCAGCGGTATCAGGCTGATGTTACATGACAGTTCGAAAGGAACCTTTAAAACGGTAATAGTATGGGAGTTACGTTTCCTTATATTTTTATTATTCGTAGGCTTACAAGGATATAAACTGAAGCACTTAGAAAACTTCGATATCGCGATGCAGGATTTTGACGCCAATTGTGGTTTCCGCCACAATTGTGTTTTATGATCCAGCAGAATCGCTTAGCAAGGTGAGACAAATATTTTTTTTTAGAATTGGTTATCAAAAATACATTCCTCGCAACATAGCTCAGATCGTAACGCAACCTAAGGACTATACCACATCGATAACCTACAGCTGATAACCTTGGTTGATGCTAATAATTATTGTTAATTGTTAATAAGCACTATCGAATTGTCTTCATGATTTGTCTTTGTCTGTAAAGCGACTTTCGTAATTGCTTGTATTGGTCCAATAGTAGGAAAACATAATCTTATAATGCCTGTAGAATATCCGTGTGTATAATTATATGACATCATTATTCATCAAACATAGAATTCATTAAGTCGGCAACTCATAAATCGCGGGCCTCTTGTGTCAAAATAATTTTAATATGAACGCATTTGGTATAATTAGCGACATCAAACGCTGACAAAATGGCTGAAGGAGTCCCCTAAATTTTATGTTCCGCCTTGCCGCTTAACTTTCAATTACTGAGGGCTGACACATATTGCGAGCGTCGCAAATCGCAACGGACATTATACGACTAATCTAAAAGTAATCTAACGGCACGAAGAGATGTTAATGTATACTTGATTTGATGAAGAGTTTGATAGAAAGTTTATGGAGCCTATGTCAATATTTTCGTTAAATTAAAGTTAATCATTAAATGTCTCTGAATGTAAAAGGAGTAAATATTACACCTCATGCGACCACTCCTTGTAAACCAAAGATGCACAATAATTGCAAGCGGTAACAAACGATTAGAGGGGGTATATTAAACTTGGCCATGATCGCTTGTGCATGACTGCTTCGCAATCATGGTTATCTATCATATCCCAACGAGGAGCACATTTGTACCATCGAAGAAATTGATTCCTAGGCAGTTGACAGACCAACGTAATTTGGTCGGATCATGTCAATTAATTAATGTTAATTGTGATCTGTCGGCTCGGTTTGACGTAACGCGACCAAACTACGTAGGTCCCCCATCTGCCTAGGAATCAACTTCTCTGATAGTACTATTACTATAACTGTACGAAAATTAATTATAGTAGATTTATAACGTATTTTAAGCTTACATCTATAAATATTTTTGATTACGGAATAGTTTTTATTACCCGTTAACCCAGTTTTAATCTTTGTACTATACTTCCTTCAATGTTGTTGCTTTGATGTTTGGATAATTTAATAGTATGTACATACCAATGTTATTTATAGACATAACTAGCTGTGCCCCGCAGTTTATTAGGGAAAATAAATTGTGATATTTTCCCCAGTAAAAAGTAGCATATATGTGTTAATTCAGGGTATCAACTAACTCCATACAAATATTCTATTAAAATCGCTCCAGCCGTCTAGACGTGAAGAAGTTACAAACATACAAACTCACAAACTTTCGCCTTTATAATTATATTAGTGTGAAGTGTGATAATCAGAAATAGCACGGAAGCGTCAATAGCTCAGTATTAGGAAAGTATTAGGGCTATATTTGACCGGGACACCTTGGTAGCACAACCAATTGCCGCAGTGCTGGTTTTAGTAGTACCAGCGCCCTGGGCGAAATTTCTTCGGCGCCCAGGGTGCTGGTAGTGAAAAAAATTGGGGCGCCTGCGGCGCCCCTTTTTGTCTGCCTTCAACGCCCCTTTTTATCCGGCACCCTGGGCGGTCGCCTATCGTCGCCCCGCCATAACGCCGCTACTGAATTGCCGCTACCAACAAAATGTATAGAGATAGAGCGCAACCAAACGAACACCAGAGTGCTTTGACAACATGAGTTGGCTAGTTTCGATAGCGGAGTTAGATGTTAAATAATAATAGTTTAAAAAAACTGACACGCTTTTGTTTTTTTAAAAGAAAGGTACAAAATATTTAACAAATTACTGCATTTTCATTGGCTCTTATTAATAAGCATGCAAAGTTTCGAATTAATTAGACTACTGGAGATAAGTTAAAATCGTGCTCAAAGTTTTCGTTACATACATACAGCCCAAGCTAATAAAAGCGTGTTAAAAAGTGGGATTTGACACGACGCATCGCAAGCACTCAGGAAAATAACTCTCTTAAGAGCAACATACAATTTGATGGTAGTGGCGACTGGGTACGCCGCTATGGTGTCCCGGTGAAATATTATAGCCTCCTACTCCTCACACCACACGAAGTCGCGTCAGGTCAAGCCTCCGTCATAACGCAAAGTCGCGTTAGCGCGCGTTCAGATGTGCGCGTTTTCTGCTCGCGCGGATTCATCATTCAGAGCGTGTCGCGTATTTTCGAGTCTCCTCCTAACGCGAAGTCGCGTGAATCAAGGAAACGTCATAAAGCGTGTGAAACGGGTAATTATATTTTATTAGGCTCAGTCGCCGACAACTCTGCACTGTCACATTTCAACCTTAAGATATGGTACTAAGGTTCAAAAGGGCATGGTATGAGAGCGTGACTGAACATGTAAACCGGCAGCCACATTAAATCTTTACGGAGGCCTCTTTGTTTGAATCACTTTATTTGTAGTTCCCGCAACTTTACTCGCGTATCTTCATGGATCAGATTTGACAGGGAAGTTAGAAATCATACAATTAAGAATTGTTATTAATCTAGCCGCTACATTTTTAGCACTAGCTCTTTAGTAGATTCTTCCACTGTGTGTAGTGACAGCCTCTAGTCACGGTGGAACAACAGCTTAGTCTTTATTAGCCCACCACGCCTTTTCATCCCCCAATGCTGTTTTCCACCACGAAACCGCTTTGATAATATTATTATAATCTCTAGTTCGAGGGACATGTTTAACTATTTTGAAACCCGTAAACCGCTAAACTGATTTTGCTAAAATTTGAATGAGTTACGGGCGTCATCTTGTACCTAATTTTTTTATCGCTACATAAAACGTGGCATAAACATTTTCATAATGTTTCTTTGATAATATATTTTATTAATCACAGCAACTAAACTTATAATACATACAATATAATTTGCCTATCTATGCAAACGTACTATAGTTACCTAAGAAGGTAAATATAGTACATAACCTTGTTATGTTATAATGAAAGTAGGGTTGCCCGGAGTTATTATATTAGAAAACATGGCGCCTGCGACCCCTATTGTGTAAAGGTGCGCTTATACGGGCAACTAAAATTACTCAATTCCAGTCAATTCTCGTCAACTATGACGTCACGACTACATCAAGCAATTTGCGGCAACAAGCAGCAATATTGCGCAATACAATATTAGCTACGTCCACACTGTGCCTTTTTATGTTCATCAAGGGCATGCGTTATAGCGCAGTCAACAGCGCACGTGAGGCATGCCCGCGACGCATGCGCTCTGACAGTTGAAATCGTAGCGCTCGCTATGACACTTTTCTTTCCAACGCGGGTGAATTTCGACGCATTCAATTATTGAATGTGCCAAACGAAAGTTGAATAAAAAGAAGATGACGAAAATTTA
Source organism: Cyaniris semiargus (assembly GCA_905187585.1). Lineage (NCBI taxonomy): Eukaryota > Metazoa > Arthropoda > Insecta > Lepidoptera > Lycaenidae > Cyaniris > Cyaniris semiargus. The sequence goes on along the minus strand of LR994554.1, from coordinate 3,096,515 downwards.
AGATAAAATTGCATAGTGTGGACATAGCTAATAGCTTTGTCCACACTGTGCCTTTTTCTGTTCGTCAAGGGCATGCGTTATAGCGCAGTCAACAGCGAACGTGAGGCATGCCCGCGTCGCATGCCCTCTGAGCGAATCCAAAACTTTCGCTTTGTTATTAAAAATGATAATGTTGGCGTTGCGTTCGTTGACACATTCAATTATTGAATGCGCCAAAACGAAAGTTGAATGAAAGAAGATGACGAAAAACGAGCGATATGGCGCAACTTCATCAACTAGGCAATATCTACTGTCATACACGAGCATTTCAGTATTCGCTCGCTATGGACGACATTGTTGCTGCGGCGGCTTGTAGCGTTTTTATTATTATTAGACAAAAACAAAAAAGAATAAAAAAGTAATAGGCGTATCTGGGTGCGATCTTTTTTGGCAAAGAGGATGCAATTTTCAATGTGTAAAGAATTAGATGATATACGCCTCTTGGATAACGCTAGTGGCGCGGCGAGTGGAGACAAACGAACAGACGGATGGACGCACAAGCAGCGAAGTTTATGTAATAGAGTTCCGTTTTAACATTTGGATACAAAACCCTAAAATTAGATAAAATAACAAAAATAACAAGAAATTTTAAAATTCTTAATGTAACAAAAAAATCTATATTATGTAAATTGTAGCTGCTTAAACCACGACTGGTTTTGAAAAAACATCGTACCCTTCTCCTGCCGTATTTAAAAATCACTGACGCTTTTAAAAACACGTGAAAAATAAACAAATTACAAAGTAGAAAATGAAAGTAATCAGCAGACAGAGCATACGCTAATTTAATCATAAACACAAGTATATTGGGTACATGTACTTGTGTTTATGATTAAATGACACGTTATTGGTATCGTAGAATCAGACAAGTTAATTAATGAGATAGAGGACCTACGTAAATCGGTCGCACTATACTAAACCCAGCCGATAGGTCTCGACTAAAATTGAATTGGCTACTTGACTTACTTTTTTTCTTCATGCTAATCGCTTCTTAATCATTCATTTTCAGCAAAAAAACTAATATTTGAATATTTTAAGCAGTAGAAACCCATAAAAATGTTGATTGAAAAATATGCCTTTTAAATGGCGCCGAAAACACTGTCCGCCATAGTGTGACGTCATATTTTTTGTATTTTATACTTTATTGAAAAAAAAATTATGTGCTAAACGTACGAGTCTAACAGTGCCAAAAAATTAGAAAAGTATTTAGAAATCATTTGTAATGTTGAAAACTTTTGGAGAAAAGTTTTGGCCATTTCATTTCCCAACTACAATAAATGGAGATGATAATATATAAAACTGATGTTTTATTTGAATTAAGTATTCAAGAAAATATATTTTACAAATCTTTCTAGGCTTATTCTTATTATTTATGTACAAATAACGAGCGCGATAAGTAAAAGATATTAAATTACTAGTGTGATGACGTTACATCCAAATCGGAAGTACCGCAAAAGCGTTTTCGTCAGTACAAATTAAAAAATATAAAATCATATTTTCAAATCGACTTTATTTATCAATCATAAGCTTTTATTTGATGATAAGGGTAAAATACAGTTTCCTAGGCCAAGTTCTACTAGAAATATGCATTTGTTCAATTAAATTGAATATAGGTCAAGTAGCCTATTGTCATAACGTCACCAAATGATCTCGACATCTGATTTATATGGTGATGATCTTGAAAAATTGATCCAAAAGATTATATGGATCAATTTCTTTCATATGTAATTGATAGATATTGTACATACCGCCGATTTCTACTGTAGTTTTGACGTGAGGCCTACCGGTTGAAAAACACTGCAGTATACAGTCCAAATTTAATTCACACACCAAACGAAAAACCGTCACAAAAGGGTAATTCTAACTTACCTGGGGATTATTTGAAATAAATTACCTCAGAGTGCGGTTTCTTGTATCAAGAGGTTTATAATGGGACACCGGGTAAGCCGTATTCAGTTGACGATCAAAGGCCGTAGTATTGAGCCGCAAATATCGAGTGCCTCATCGATTTTATATAATAAAAACGATTATCAGTACATTTTTTTTAATTAGGGCTCAAATCGGCACGTTATATGAAGTCTACGTTATTTAGAAGGCGGCAACATTGCCTGTTGGTAAGCATTATTATATGGAGACTAACCAAAGGTCACCTCAAACAAAACCACGAATTGCGATGTTATTTAAGGCTTAGTACCTGCGAGACTGTGATTTTCTTGAAGTCCAAAAATACAAAGTTTCCGAAGGGCCTAGCTAGATCGTTTTCTTCTCCCCAAATCTCATATATTACTTACATGAGTTTCATAAAATTACAGGCAGATGTTGCAAAAGTTATTATATCTACCCAAATAAGCAAGATGATCTTACTTAAAGTTAAGAGAAATAATAATTTTTATAGTCAAAACCGTAAGAAATTTGCTCTTATTGGTTTCTATATAGTTCTGCGCTTCGTGGCATGAACACACAAAGACAAGAAAGACACACTCTTTCTTGTCTTTCCCAAAGTCAATGACTAAAACAAACTAGTAGGGAGTGCGTTTGCATAAGCACTATAAAACAAATTTATCGCGCCTCGAGTGATATACGAGCTATCGAATAAAAGTCCCCTTTCCTACCCCGGGGACTCGATGTCAGCCAAATGAAGGTAGGGGACTAATCCCCCATAAATTTGTATCAGGCTAACTTGGCTAAATACACTGAAGTCAATGGTTAGTAAGAACATACGTACATTGCAAAAACGTAACAACTTCTACGCAAAAGGAATTCTTCGGAATCATACCTGCAAATTTTTTGTCATCGTTCCACGCGAAAACTCATCCTCATCACCTCGATGGTATAATTTATTTTATGGCAGTCTTCTTCAAAGCGTTTTACCCGTCACTTCCTGACGTGCACAGTAATACTCTGGAACGAACTGTCGCAGTAGTATTTCTGGACCTATACGACCTGCAAACCTTCAAAAAGAGAGCGTACTCCCTCTTAAAATACCGGCACCTGCAACTACTCGTATTCTGATGTTGCGAGTGTCCATGAAGGACGATAGATGCTTTCCATCAAATGACACGTTTGCTCGTTTGCCCCCTAATTTTATAAAGAAAACAATAACAGTTTCTACGCAAAAATGCAACTATTTAAGTAGGTACAAGTTTTTTTTGGAATCTAATTGCTAAACTTCGAATAAAACTAAGCAAACTGTTGACTGCAACTTATTTGACAACAATACAATTGTACGATGCAAGCAAGCATCGCACATTCCTAGGTCAGCATAATAATTAATATATCAATTTATTAAATTTATATCTCAATAATTTTACGATTTTGTAATGTTTTAATTTTTGCTAAACTCATCATTTACTTTGTATATAAAATGTGTCTGCTATTACGTTATCACTTCTTCTTATATCACTGTACCTTTGTAATCTCTGTATCAATAAACAATTATCATTTTAAGACTGTTTCTATCAATCATCATTATCAGCGTGTAAGGTGTACAGACCCGTACAACAATGTTCTGAGTAGCTTTTCTTGTTAATTATCCCAAATCTCTCAAGGACAGGACCAAATAGGCTAAACTTCGAGTTACTAAACTACTTTAAAACAAGGCTAGGGCTTCTGAACTTGAACCTGCCATAACCACTGTATCCTATACAAAAGCAGTCGTAGGCAAAAACTTATAATACTTAAAATACGTTAGCAAAAAATTTTAATAAGCTATTCATAATAAAAGCTTATTAAACTTTTTGCTTGAAATATTTTCTAAAGCTGTCGCTTACAGCGCGTTATTTCCCGGCTAATACACATCACTTCAGCTTTCCGTTAATAAAAGCGATTAGAATTTTATCATGTAATCTTGTTGCAGCGTTGTTTATTTATTACTGTGGCTTTATCAACATTCCGCATAATCTAGAAGCTTCCACTGGTGGTTAGTGGACAAACAATAAAACTTTCTAAAACTTTTCTTGTTGCAAAGTGCAATTTATTGCGCGGAAATGTTATTTTATTTTATTTTCTTTTATTAGGGTCTCCAAACAGTCTTACATATTTTTAAAGTAAGGTATACATTTAAAAGATTTACTAAATGTAAAACCAACGGCGGTGACCACAGATGAATAATTAGTACTTATAGGAAAAAATAGAGATCTAGGGAGCAGATATATATAATTATATGAGGGTATGTTCGTGTGTCAATTTTATGTTAAGTGTGTTTGCTAATAATAGTTGAAATAGTAGTAAAATTAAATTTAGTATAATTGTAAGTGTAGTGCTTATAAATTATTTATTGAATAAGAATGCAAGGTTTTAATTACATTATTATGTTATATGGTGACAGGACCTTTTAAGTGTTAATCAAAGACAGGAAAGAGATAAAATAAGTATTCTATAAAATTACCTAGGTGCCGCTTTTTTTGATGACTGTAAAGTGATCAGTCAAACTGCCTTTAATAGTTTCGACATAAAGATGCCTCTTCACAATGGCCCATGCTGGCCCACTACAAGCCATCGCCATTGTGTTAACGGTTAATGGTGTATGATGGCGGACGATTTCCAGGCGTGGCGCGCAATGACGTGGCCTGCAGTGGGCCGTCGCGCGTCGTGGGCCATTGTGTACTAACTGCTTTAGATAGACATTGACATAACGTGTCGCTAAGTGGCATGGTGCTTTCGAATGCCTTATATGTACAGGTGTAACAAAAGTAAGTGATAACACTTTAGGGTGTGCATGTGTTCCTCGTAGAGAGTTCATTGTGAAAGTAGCAGCGCTGAAAGACCTTTTTTTCACTTTTGTATGGGCAAACTCGTGGCGCTGCACGCTGGGGCACTTGCCCATACAAAAGTAAAAAAAAATGGTCTTTCAGCGCTGCTACTTTCACAGTGAACTCTCTACGAGGAACACATACACACCCTAAAGTATCATCACTTAGTTTTGTTACATCCTGCATATCAAATCCTCTGCACTTTTGTGTGCCGAAATTATCGAATGCAGTTGGCTTATCACCCTGTTATATCTTCTTTGTCGCATGCCTAAAAATATTCGTCTAAGTACCCAGATGAAAAAATTTTCGTTTGCCATCTTCAGCCACCAATCATCAGTCTTAGATGCCTAAACATCGAACCCACGACATTTAAGGTCTGTTCCACGCGTACCACAACAACACCACGACCGTCGACCACACCACGTGTCGGGCGTATACTTTGTATAGAAAATGAATAGGTTATCAACCGCGTGTGTGATACAGATGACCACATTTTGTCGCGACGGTGTAGTGTGGTTGTGTGTGGGTCAACCCTAAGACATACCATTGTGCACCTAAAGCGAGAAGTAATAAGAATCAATTAAGCGGATTCCCGCTGGGCAGTAATGGCCGCCCCCCGCCGCGCGTCGCCGACTAATTGTCACTCCCCCCGCAGCCCCCGCACCCCGCCGAGCTGGTGGCGATTAACAATTACCACCGTATGTAAGCCTTCGATAGTCTCCCACAAGAATGTCATTAGTTCATCATTTTCTACCAGGCTACATACATGTGAATATGACAACTTCTACTACAAATAAAGGTGACAACTTCTACTAGAGTTCAATCTAGTTTTTAGAGGAAAATGAAGCACTTATAGGAGCGTCATTTTCGTACCTCAAATATCGGTCTCATGTCGCTTTTCGGCGAAATATGGAACTTCTCTTCGGAAAGGCAAAGGGTATCAAACTGTAGCAGTTCTACATCCAATATTTCAGTGAGTAGCCTTTCTAATCTCAGAGGTAACTTATAAAGTTAATTTTACTATAAAAAAATACAATGTAGAAGGAAGGAAGATAAATTATTTGAATTCGCATACATCCTGACGGCTGACTCCTGGCTTTATAGCCCAAGAGTCCGTGAAACCTCGATCGTCATTAATTTATAATAGCTAAAGATTTCAGATTTCAGAGCATGCTATCAAGTATAGCCCTAGGAGTCAGTGGTAAGAACGATGGAACATTATGAAGATGATATTGGCTTTGGCAGGTAGTAAGGCAAAACGTCACGTGTTACCTTTATACGAAAAGATTTTCAAAAGTATAGGTGCGTTTTTTAAAAGGAGTATTAAATTTTACTTACCAAGAGAAGCTTATAAAAAATATGACAAAGATCTGTGAACTAATTGGTGTATTCGGAAACCTCTGTTTCGTACAGTGTGTACACGCAATTCGTTACAATAATTACCTTTGTATTTGCAGCTATAAAGCTCAGTGCGAAAACAACTTTACGGCCTGGTTTACTCGGGTACAGGAATCATTAATTAAATACGAGTACATTTGATTTACTTTTCCCTATTAACCTTAATTAGATTAGTTAACGAACGATCAAATGTTCTAGCAAGTTCCATATAATGGTAGGTGTGAAAAAAAACATAGTAGGTAAGTTTGATTTTTGATATCATTTAAAAATTACAAATCAAGGTTTAAGATTCTTTCAATTAATTCAAAGATTGTCCGCACGTGGCAAAGACTAAATCATTACAAAATTAAGTATCGCCATTTTAAGCTATTGATGTCGGTGGTAGTGAGATAAAACTAGTATATTTTTATTACCAGATTTCTAACGTGCAACAAAAAACAAAGGGGCCGTACATTAAAGTAATATGAGTCTTGTATATGCGCCAAACTTCATATTGAAATCTGTCCAGTGTGTTGTCATGACAGAGGGAAATAGGGAGAACTCTGTACATACGAGTAGATACATTTAGAAAATTTAGTGTTATTTTTATCACATAGCTATCTTTATCTATCTTTATACACACTTAATATAAACGTTACCCCGTGAAAGATCAGTTAAGAGGCATGCACGGTCGTAAACGTACCGAGTGCTCTGTAATTGCGAGTACAGAAGTTTCCTTTGTTTTATTACGTGCACGACATTACCGCGACGGACTACCCTTATTCTCCTATATTAATGTAACATTAATGCAGTCCATTTCAAATACGAAGTAGTATTTTCATATTTATGGTGATCACACATTTATCAGCACGCACGCGCCGAACGCGCCGCATTTTAGAATTCGTCGTATGAAATGATGTGAAACCTCGCACATTCGTCCGCACCGCACGCGCCGCATTTCGTGTACTATGCGGTGCGTTCGACGCGTACGGCGCGTACGGTGTTGACAAAGCGATCAGCTTTAATGTACGAGCAAAAAATGTTGTAGTTTTGACCAATGAGATGAAAGAAGTTTGACGTTGGTCTGATATTTTAGAAAAAAAAAATATTGTAACTTGATAGAAAATGGACTATTGAACAAGGAACTAAATTGTATTAAGGTCACAGCACGAGCAAACGGGTCACCTAATGTAAAGCAACTAGCGTCGCCCGAGTGTCCAACTTGCAACATCAGAAAAGCTGCAGGTGCGTTGCCGGCCTTTTAAGGGGGAAAAAGCTCTCTTAAGGTTTGCTATAATATAATATTATATAATATAAATTAGGAACTGGATCGTAACCGTATCGCCTCCGCCTCGAGCCCGTGTAACGCATAACGGCTCTCCGACAGCTGGCTGACGATTCAATCGAACCAGTCGATTGCGTTACGATCCCGATTAGTGAGCTTTCCTGTAGGCACGAGTCGATACGGTGAGGGCGACTAACGCAAAAAATCAAACATCGTCCTTCTCTCTTCACGCCCGTCTTTCATATGCCAGATGAAAAAAGACGACGCGGAATCATCGCCAAGTTATTTTTTTCTTAATAACTCGATAAATATACAACATTTTAAAAATCCGCCAGGTCAGTGTCTCAATTACAGAATTTTATACATTGCGTTAAAATATTAACTTAGTTTAATGCACGGTTACGGCAATATATGAAAATTCGTGAAAATTAGATGCATCTTTGTGATTTCTTTCTATCGAGAAAATTTTAAGATATCGTGTTTTCGCTCAGATCAAATTCTTGGAAATATAATGTAGTATCTATGTTTAGAAAATGAAACAATTCGGGGCTTATTTTCAAGTATAAAAATGAAATATAAAATCGACAATTTTTGGGTTAGTCGCCCCCTTAAATCAAAGAAGCAGAATCCGAGTATAGATTTAGCCGTTAACGTATTTCTAGTTTTACGTTTCTTCGCTCCGGTACAAGATTTGTTTCACAAGATACGTGGAAGTGCTTCAATATAGATTTAAGTTTGTGACCTGTGACGAAGTGATTAGAAGATTCAATTTGGTTTCTTGTTTGTGAACACTAATATTAAGTAATGTCCGGCCGAAGTGTTGACCCCATTTTGTCAAAATAATTAGATATGTTTATATTGACTTTAAGTGAAAATAACGGCAGAGATACGGGCAAAATTTAAAGAAAAAAATACGTGTAGCATTCGGGGACTGCCGCCGTAAAGCCATTGCATAGTATTTTGTATCAACTTACGCAATTATAATTCGCCGATCGGAGTGGTATGTGTTAGGTTTTTTAGTTACGAAATTTCTTGATTCGGTCGCCGCGCTCAAAGCCCGCGATAAAAGCTATGCAATAGCTTAAAACAGTCAAGCCAAATTCTCTCTATTTTTCTTAATGAAAATTTACAGGCCCAGGTCATCAAGTTATCACCGATTAAAATTCGTCATAAAAGTTCTGCGAATCATAATGCAATATGGCGACTAACAATGAGCAATAAAACAGGCAATTGTAATGCCGAGTTCATTATGACGATGATTTTAATGGCGCTTTTATGTGACCCGTAACTAACACCTTTACATTCAGATAATGAGGGTGCTTACCCAACACGTTTTCTTTATCGCTTCTTTATAGAATCGCCGATCAAAAATTTATGGAATTGGGCTCTGATACCTATAGTATGGACGAGAAGTCGAGTACCATACAATGATAACATAACAAATACGTATGACATAATATATACAACATATAAGAAAAATTTATTTATTTATTTATTTATTTAAACACTTCATGCAAATATTTACATAGGCGGGCTTAATGCCCAGTGGCATTCTCTACCAGCCAACCTTAGGGTGATGATGAGAATGTAGAATAGGCGCATTCTAAAACAATATTAGTTAAAATATGATGTAATAAATAGTTTTATAAATATTAATGTTTTATATATATACATTTTATCATAATAAACCTACATAAACCGTACTTACCTATTACATACTAATAAACACTATAATATTATGATTATACCATACATATTTAAACTAAATAATTAAAATATACCTACATACATAAAATATGTACATAATTAAAATACTAAATTACCAAAAGAAAATATGGAAAATTTGTTGAATATGAATTCCTGTGAAAACTAAATCTAATTACTCATATCATTCAACTGATTTTTTAAATATAATTGAAGAACTCTGTGTTTAAAGATATTTTTGTTAGGGGACATCCTGATTTCTTGAGGGAGGGCGTTCCAAAGGAGGATGGACTGTACATAGAAGGAGGAGTGGACAATGCTGGAATTATGAGGAGGACAGTGGAGGCGCAAGTTTTTGGATGATCGAAGTTCCGTACTATGGGTATTACTGAAGAATTCAAGGTGGGAAGATAAATATGGAGGAGCGCTAGGAGAGTAAAGGAGAGAGTACAGCACACACAGTACACGCAGTGATCGACGTTGACGAATTGGCAGCCATTGCAGCTTAGATCTATATTGAGAGACATGATCAAACTTACGAAGATTGAAAATGTACCTGATGCAGTCATTTAGCATACGGTCAAGTTTGTTAAGTAGTTCTCACGGAGTTCGAAACAACAAACATCACCGTAATCCAGCAGCGGATCTATAAGGGCTTGAACCAGCAACAACTTTATATTAAAAGGTAAAAAGTTTTTTAATCGATAAAGAGATCTCAAGGAGCCGGTAACATTACGACAAACGTTTGTTATGTGTGTACGCCAATCGAGACTATTGTCTATATATAGCCCGAGATCTTTAACACTAGAGCTAAAAGGGATAACACTATTGCCAAAGACGACGGGTGGAAGGGCTCTAATGTCGATTCGGCTTAACAAACGCGGACTGTCAATCAAGATCGCTTGACATTTACTGGCGTTCACATGCAGACCGAAATTTGTGGAGCACGCGTTTATAGCCTCTAAGTCCCTGTTCATGTTCCTAATCGCGACAGGTAAATCTTCAACCTTTTCTTAAATGTAGACCTGCAAATCATCAGCATAAAGGTGATACGCACAATGAAGTATAACTGAGGATATTAAATTAATAAACAATGAAAATAAAAGAGGAGAGAGAATACCGCCTTGAGGTACACCAGCTTCAAGATCCACCCAACTAGAAGAGGAATCATCTAATCTTACACTCTGCTGGCGTCCTCGAAGATAGGAACAAAACCAATTTAAAACTTCGGGTGAGAGTATACGGGAAAGAATCGACAAAAGAATGTCATGGTCGACGTTATTAAATGCACTGGAAAAATCAATTAAGACTAAGACTGAGATTTTTGAGTTCTCCATGCCAGCCCTTACATCATTAGTTATTTTTAACAAAGCAGAGGTGGTACTGTGCCCCGGTCTGAATCCAGATTGAAGTGGTGAGAGGATTCTGTTTTTGACTACAAACTCGGAGAACTGCTTCAGAACACATGCTTCTAGGACCTTGGATAAAAAGGGAAGAATGGAAATAGGACGAAAATGGGACGGTTGTAAAGGATGAGGGATTTTAGGTAATGGACGAATATAGGCTTTACCCCATATTTTAGGAAATGTAGAGGACTCTATAGAAAAATTAATAATGTGCGTAATAGCTGTCAGGAGTTCATCAATAATAGGCATTAACATCTGCCGACAAATGTTGTCACAGCCTACGGCTTTGGAGTCAATGCGTTTGATGGTAGCTTTGATCTCACCCGGAGTAATTGGAGAAAAATGGAAAATTTCATCGATAGCAAATGGTAAATTTTTTAGATAGGCAATGGTCTGACGTTTGGTTTGAGCATCTAATGCAGTATAAGAAGAAAAATGGATATTAATATCATTCAAGTTTATGGAGCTTTGCAAATCACATTGTCTCGGTTTGCCAATACCAATCGTGCCAAGGAATTTCCAAATGCTAGCGGATGAAGAAGAGTATGAATTTATATTATTTAGAATGTGTCGGCGTTTCGCATTGCGTATCACCTGGTTACACCGATTTCTTACAGCCTTAAAGTCGTTCCAATTGTCTTCAGACCGATGATACCTAAATTTGCGGAATGCCCGATCCCTCCGTCTCATAAGCAATCTAATATCATCCGACATCCACGGTGCTGGTTTATGTTTTAATTCAATCCTCTTAAAAGGTGCGTGGGTGTCGAATAGATCGTTGATTTTACTATTAAAGATCTGAACCTTATTATCGATAGAGGTTTCTGACATAAGAGGCTCCCAATCGATCTCCGCTGCATCGAACTTTAATTTATTTTAGTTTATCTCGCATATAATAATATATGCGAGATAAACAACGTCTGTATATAATTTTAGGACGAAATTTTGCAGGTTTTAGATTGTACCGAACAAAGATAAGGTCATGTAGAGAAAAGGAAGGAGCTGGATACTGACCGTGAGAAAAAACTGATGAAGGACTAGATGTCAGAATTAAATCTAGCCACGTGTCCTCACCGCTGATGTTGTGATGTGTTGTTTGAAGAGGCAAGTTATGTAAACTGCAAGATTCTAGTATTTGTTGAAGCTTTTGAGAGCGTGGCGATAAATTGTCCAAAATATTGGTATTGAAATCTCCCATGATAATGTAATGAGTATAGTCTGTGCCAAGAGATTCTAGAACTAATTCTAGTTGGGAAAAATAGTCAACGGTAGGGGGACAATATACAACTCCCAGAGCCAGCTTAGATCCCTTATTGCAGACTTCAAGAAAAATATATTCAGCAGTAGCCTTATATTGAGGAGATGAGGATGTTATTATCTTGTAAGAAAGGTCACTGCGTAGGTTAATAGCAACACCGCCGCCACGTCTGTCAACACGATCATAAAGAGGGAAGGTGAGGTTTCAACCAAGATTCCGAAATAAGTACTGCGTGGACGTTACAACCTGTAAAAGTCTCCAACAGTTCGTCAAAGTGACTGGGAACACTTTGGGCATTTATATGACATATATTGAGCATGTTAGTGTTGCCAGTGTTAAAATTTTGTTGTAAGAGATCACACAGAGCATCATCAACAGAGTAGAAACTATCGTTGTTACTTGAATTATTCAAACTTTCCACAGAAACAAAGGATTCATTATGTGACGATAACATAAGACAGGTAAACTAATATATATTATATATAATAATGTTATGCAATAATATATAAAAATATATACTAATAAAATAAGCGCTGTAAAAATTCTAATTTATAAAAAAATAAAAAATAAAACTTTACTAATTATATTATTTCAGCAACACCCGCCAGCTGACTTCGGATACAATATAATAATTATTGAGAACAAACAAAAATAAAAATAAACAAATATAAACTTAAGAATATGAATCAGAAGAGGGTAATCCGCCGAAAGTGTAACATTACGTGCTAACTAAATAATTCATAATTAATCATTAAAAGTGTTATATGCGCATGGAATTAGTGATACAAGTGCGAGGAACTTAATAAGCAATCATTGTGAATATAAGTTCAACAGAAATAATCGGTATTAAGGTAACTTTTTCCCAAGTGAACACGATTACTTTACTATACGCGTAAGCGCCGCGTATCTCCCTGGCACTTAAGACCTTTGGTTCGCGAATATATCGTGTGCCGATTTGCCGAGTTATCATAAAAGGACACCGAAGACCTAGTATTTTCTAATAATTATGATGGAATGCAAAATATGTGTTTCTAATCTCAGTATTGAAGAATGCCTTAAATGTGCATCTTGCAAAGCAGTCTATCATTATTTTTGTGTGGAATTGAATGACGTGGATTATAAAAAGATTTTGCCTATGAATAAAGCGAAATGGAAATGTTCTACATGTAAACAACCAAAAAGGGTGGCTGAAGGCTTGGGAACGAGCCCAGTAAATAAATGTACCTTGTCTACTACGGAAACATCAGCTGATCAGCCTCAATCTATTATCAATATTGATGCCAATTCTTTAATGTCTCAAATAAATCTCCGGTTCGATACTCTCTCAGCTGCTATTGATTCGCTAAAATCTCACTTTACTGAAAAGATAGAACATTTTTCTGCCATTATTGGGACCTATGAGTCAAAAATATCTACCATGGAGGCCGCTCTTGTCACTGCCCAGGAGCAAATTAATGAGTTGACCACAGAAAAATCAGCTCTCAAGTCGGAAATTGAAAACCTAAGGTCTAACATTGCCAACATTGCCTTATGTAATAGTAGGAATGAACAATGGGTAAGAAGATCTAATATTCAAATAAATGGAGTTCCCGAACGCAGAGATGAGAATTTACTTAAGATACTTAGAAATCTTGCTGAAAAATCAGAATTCCAGCTAAACGTTGAGAACGATATTGACTTTGTCACACGCATTGCTGTTAAAAATGATTCTAGCGATAAGAGGCCGAAGCCAATCATAATTAAATTTTTGGCTAGATATAAGAAAGACGAGTTCCTATCCTCTGTACGTAAGCTGAAGAATCTCAAAGCAAGTGATATAGGTTTTGTTGGATCTACTGGCCGTATTTATTGTAATGACCATTTATCTCCTACAAATAAAGCACTGTTTGCAGAGGCAAAAAGAAGAGTAAAGGAAAAAAAGTGGGCTTTTATTTGGGTTAAAAACTGTACGGTCATGGTGCGAAAATCTGAAAATTCACCGGTATTTCATATAACCTCAGAGGAATGTTTAAAGAAAATTACATAAGAACTATAAAATACGTTGTTTTATGTTCAAAGATAGATTTAATAAAATTAACACATCTTGGAGATATTTTAACATATTGTAGTATAAGTTTTACTGTAATTTATGTTCTACTTTATTTTTTGCGAAATGTACTTGTTATAACTCAGTTTCTGCTACTAATAATATGATGTATTATAAAAAATATATTTATAAAAATATTTTATTCAAAATTAAAACTCAGTAGAACGTACATCAAATTTAATTGTAATACTTGTTTAATTAATATTATATTAGGGTTTAACGTCTGGCACAAAATATATTTTGTAAACACTCAGTTAATTCTTGTAGATTTTTGTAGGTTTGTATTTGTGGTTACCTTACTTTTTAAGTTAGGTCTATCTAAGAAATATTATGAAAGATATTATGGCAGCCATGGCAGCAAGAAAATAATTCTTAGGATATTGTGTTGTTGTCGGCAAATTATAATAAGTTATTTTGTTTTTCTAACATTTTGGTATGGCAAATTGCTATTTAGTGAAACCTATAATTATTCTGAATTGCACAAAAAGTATAAAAAGTACTATTATAGTCTTACCTGTATATTATTTGTTATTGTTACTCGCTTGTGGCAGCGACTGGATACACCAGAACAGCTTAAGTTTTTACTGTTTGAATATGTTTTCATACACATCTCACACTTAGGGTTGGTAGTTGCAGTTTCTATTAAGGCAATAACTATACTGACTTACTATGAATGTTAGCATCTATTATCAGAACGTACGAGGTTTGCGATCTAAAACAAGCCAGTTGTACAGGAATATACTAAAAAATAACTACGACATTGTTTGTTTAAGCGAAACCTGGCTACTCCCGGGTATATTAGACTGCGAGCTAGTAGATCCTAGGTATACAGTGTATCGTAATGATCGGGATTACGAACGTGTAGGGCTAACGAGAGGTGGCGGTACACTGATAGCCGTCCGCAGAGGGCTAACTGTCGATATGCGGCGCTCGCGACCATTACCTGACCTACCTAATGCTGATATAACCAATGTCGTTATTGTACTGGACGGGAGTAAATGTTTAAGATTGTTTTGTTGTTATTTCCCTCAGAACCGGCATCATGAATCATCGTGTCTTACATTTTACGAATATATATCGGACTTAAATATGGATTTTACAAACGATTCTTTTTTACTGGCGGGGGACTTTAACATTAAAGATGCGATGTGGAGTTTATCTAATTCTGAAAAAAATGATTTACTCCTTCAAAATCCCACAAATAGCACTATGGTAACCCATTTAATAGCATTCATGTCGTTCAATAGCTGGTCCCAATATAATGGCATTAAAAATAAAAACGACAGATGTTTAGATCTTGTCATATCTAGTCATGTATGCGAGGTTGTACGTGCGGAGCCACTTTGCCTGCCAGAGGACACTCATCACCCAAGTTTTTATATCTCAATGAATTTGCAATCAACCTGTAATTCTTTGCAGCCAGCCTCACGAATTGTAAAACGTTTTTTTAGTGCCGACTATGACACCATTAACAAGGAGATAGCTAAAGTCGATTGGCAATCTTGTCTATCGGCAGAAAACTTAGATTCAGTAGTAGAAGTTTTTTATGCAAAAATTAATGATATTATCAATTCATTTGTTCCGTCGAAAAATGTATCAGGCTCAAATCGCTATCCAATATGGTACTCTAGACAACTAATAAGAATGATAAATAAAAAAATTAGGGCCCACAAAAAAATGGAAAATTTATAGAAGGAATTATGATTATGATAATTTTTGCGAGTTGCGTCGTTGGACTAAATCTCTTGAAGAGACTTGTTATAATACTTATGTATCAAAAATTGAAACTAATATTCGATTTAGTTCTAAACCATTCTGGACTTTTATTAATTCAAAGCGATGTGCGAGTGGACTGCCAGATACAATGTACCTGGATGATGAAGTTAGTTCCGATGGACCTCAAATATGTAATATGTTTAATTCCTTTTTTCAGTCAGTATTTGAGCGTGACTCTGATGCCGTACAATGCGACTTCCCCGAGTCTAATAATGTTAATGTCATAAACACTGTACGCATAACGGAGTTTAAGGTACAAAAATATTTAAAAAATCTAGACATTAATAAGGGCTCTGGACCAGATATGATTCCCCCATGTTTCCTAAAAAATACCCGTGAATCAATTTCACTTCCTCTTTCTATAATTTTCAATAAGTCCCTCAAACAAGGTGTAGTACCATTTGTCTGGAAAAGATCTCTAGTAGTTCCCATTCATAAAAATGGTGATAAGCATAACTGTAAAAATTATAGAGGCATTTCTAAACTTTCTGTTATACCAAAGCTTTTTGAAAAAATAATTTACGATTCAATCTCTCCCATTATTAGGCCCCACCTTACCGTCTCCCAGCATGGTTTTGTTAGTGGAAGATCAACTGAATCTAACCTCAACGAATTTATAGACTACGTCTGTATGACCATGGACAAGGGTTACCGCGTAGATGCCGTTTATACCGATTATGCAAAAGCCTTTGATAAAATTTCTCATAGGATACTTATCAAAAAATTGACTCACTTCGGTATTCACGGTGACCTCTTGCGATGGATGGAATCTTACTTGCGTAATAGAAGCCAAGCTGTTGCAATTAAAGGGTACACTTCTAATTTTGTTCCTATTACTTCAGGGGTTCCCCAGGGATCGCATCTGGGCCCATTGATGTTTAATATTTTCATTAATGACGTAGTAAACTGCTTTAAGCACTCAAGAGTTCTTCTATATGCTGATGACAAAAAAAATTTTTGTCTGGTTCAAACTATAAGTGACTGCATTAACATGCAAAAGGATTTGGATGACTTATGTGATTACTGCACTAAAAATAAATTACATCTTAATGTTGATAAATGTCTAACTATATCATTTTCTAGGAAAAATAAAGTATCACTTTTTAATTATTCACTTTTTGGTAAAACCCTCAAGCGTGTCGATGAAGTCAAAGATCTCGGACTAATTCTGGACCGTGAATTAACTTTTGCAAACCATATAAGTTATATTTGTAACAAGTCATTCAAAACTCTTGGTTTCTTGTTTCGACAGGCTAACGATTTTAAACAACCAACAACATACACTGTACTTTATAATTCGCTAGTAAGATCAGTGCTTGAGTATGCGTCAACTGTTTGGAATCCCTTTTATTCGAAATATATTGACATGTTAGAAAAAATTCAAAACAAATTTCTAAAAAGATTGCAATGCAAATTTACAAACATTAACAAAACAAAAATATTGTCCTTAGAAAAGCGAAGAGGCTTAAAAGATGAACTACTCTTATACAAAATTATCCACAACATGATAGATTCTCCATATCTTCTAGCTCAAATTCTATTTAGGTGCCCGTCGCGTACCCGTAATAACTCAACATTTGATACAGCTTTGTGCAGATCAAACTACGCAAAGAATCGCTTTATTGTGAGAGCGTGTGAAAAACATAATCTTTATTTTAATGAAATTGATATATTCAACTTAAAATTTAAAACTTTTGCTGCCACAATCAAGGAAATGTAGTTGTTTTTTTTTTTATGTATATTTTCTCTCTTTGAACATCGTATTATAATTTATAGTTATTATTGATTGTCAAGCATTACATAAACCCACTGTTAACTTCTTGTGTCACAAATTGTTCCATGATACTGTTTAACTTTATTTGTGAAAACTTTATTGGCTCATATGTGCTACTTTATTATTTATTAATGTTACAATATGTGTTAAAATGCTGTTTGTTTTCCAATAAATAAATAAATAAAAATAAATAAATAAATATGACTTACACAATGCAACAATAATTTATTAAAATATAATTTAAAAATGACTGTTTTGCATTGAATAATAAGCTTCGTAATAAGCGAACCAGTATTGAAGTTTTGCTAAAAGTAGAGTGCAGAAAGGATGAAGGCTATTTTATATCCACCATATTATACAATGTGTTCCGACACCAGAGTCCGAGCCTTTAAGGTAAAATGGTGCCATACACATTAAAAGATCGGACACTGGTGTCGGGACAAATGTGTATATTAAGTAAGATGATGATTGATTATTATTAAAATCATTTTGCATATTCCAAGTTCATGATACTTAAATACTTAAAATACATACTTTTCTTTCATTTCCTAAAATAGTAAAAGCAATCGAGTCCTTAAAAAAAAAATTTTTGCAACGTTTTAATTTTGATTTTGAGTACGTATTTAACACTCACTTAAAATTAATTCGAAGGCGATTCTAAAATCTTTTTAATGTTTTTTTTTTTATGTAATAAGGGGGCAAACGAGCAAACGGGTCACCTGATGGAAAGCAACTTCCGTCGCCCATGGACACTCGCAGCATCAGAAGAGCTGCAAGTGCGTTGCCGGCCTTTTAAGAGGAAATAGGGTAATAGGGGAGGGTAGGGATGGGAAGGGAAGGGAATAGGAGAGGGTAAGGAAGGGAATAGGGTAGGGGATTGGGCCTCCGGTAAACTCACTCACTCGGCGAAACACAGCGCAAGCGCTGTTTCACGCGGGTTTTCTGTGAGAACGTGGTATTTCTCCGGTCGAGCCGGCCCATTCGTGCCGAAGCATGGCTCTCCCACGTATAAGTTTTGAATTTGAGTCTGAAGAAACATTATAATATTTGCGTTGTAATTTCATAACGCGTAATATTTTACGTGATGGGAATCTCGCGACGAATGAATAATTAAGTGAAATCTTCACTCTCTTCGAATTATCAAAAAAAAAAAAATACATTTTTAACTTCATAATTCTATCACCTAAAAATTCAAAATATATCTAAATTGCATTAAAATGACTTATCAGTCATTTTACTACAATTTAGATATATTTAGATATATTATTATATCGAAAGTATTTGGAAAATATGATAATTTTAAATATATTAATCGTTTTAAGCACAGCTCAACTCATTGAATTATGTGATAGTAACAACGTTAGTCATATACGGACGCATTGTACTTTATTTATGTAAACTATTATTTCAAATTTGTTTGCGACAGACAGTAAGTAGCGTACACGAATAACAAAGTAACATTATATAATTCTAATAATAATAAACGCCCAACGGCGGCCCATTAATTAACATCATAGCTTACCTGAAGTTGTTTGGCCACAAGCCCGCAACTTTAGAAGTAACCCCATAAAGGAGAATAAAAAAAATCTAAAGAAATAATAATAAGTTCAGTGGCTTTAGTGATAACATGTCACTAAAATCCCATCATCTTACAAGCAAACAACCGGACAACGTCCGAACTGTCCGAAGTGACATTCAAGTTGACTCAGGAGTCAGGTAGCGAGGTCGCTACGCCGTAGACCACTACGCCGTAGGCCGCTACGCCGTAGACCTCTACGCCGTAGACCATTACGCCGTAGGACGCTACGCCGTAGACCTCTACGCCGTAGGGCTACGGACATTTTATTTGTTGCTACGAATTATATAATCATTATGATCTCTTCGATTTAAATAAATCGAAAGTGAATTAGGCTAAATAAAAATCGGACTCGCGTATTAAGGGGTTCCATATAATTAATTTTGACATTCAGCAAAATAGAGTAAATAGCGTTTTTCACATTGGAGGCCTCTTCAATATTTATTTTATTTTTTTAGTTAGCGGTAACAGATAAACATCATTTGTAATAATATGCTTACAACTAGACAGTTGTAAACATACTAATAATAATAATAATAACTCCCACACCGGTTTCGGTGACGGTGGCCGGTTTCATTGAAACCAGGCCAGTTACGCAGGAGTAATTTTATAGTGCCCAGGTGTCTGCACAGTACACAAGAGCACTCTCTATTCCTTTTACTCTCATAACCCAGTGGGCTTGACGACCGACACGACTGGCGAGAGATCAGGCGCATTACCGACTTTTTACATGCCCATCCGACGCATGGATCACCTTACTTGTCAGACAATCAGGTGATCAGCCTGCATTGTTCTAACCAAACTTGGAAATAACTTGTTTCCAATGCGGGAATCGAACCCACGACCTCCGAGTCAAGAGCCACGCTCTACACCACGTCGTTCATGTAAACATATTGTTATATTACCGTCATAGCTGTCTAGCTGTGACGGTAATATAATAATATGTATATGTAACAGACAGACAGACGAACCAACTGACGGACGGACGGACAGTCTTAGTTATTACTCCACGGGATCCTATTGAATCCCGTTTTGACCCTTTTGGTTGCGAAACACTCAAAAGAGACGAAATATTTAATTGAAATATTACTGGATGCCGAAATTTTATCGTATGCGCATACTTTGTCCTTTGAATAAAATGTAATAAGTTATGATATGAATTTGCGTATAAATACAAGTATTTTGGAGTATTTTTGTCTCGACAATATAAATATTTTACGCGTTAAATTAATGTGTATTTAAATGAATTGGAATTCAAATATTTAGAACCCAGTGTAGTTTATAAATCAAGCAAAAACTTTTGTGATGATTTTGACATGGTAGAAGTTTTGGCCTATAAAGCTACCAAATTAAATATGACGAAATTATTATTCCAATTAATTTTTTTATTCCAATTCATTAGATTTATTGGAATGGAATGAAACGGTGTATTGGATAAAGTTTTCTTCTACAATTACGTCTATGACCGGTGAGATGGGATATAAGTTATGACAGTAATGTATGGGGCAGTGAACTAATGCCATAACAATAAAACTAATAACTGCCCAGCCATCTGACTGACGCCGCTCTGTTACCGGGCAGAAATGTGTTGAGTTGACGATATTATTTTGAACGTTAATGTCCAGTTCACATTGCAAACGCAGGTGTACATAATATACTTCACACTGCAATGAAAAGGTGCTCCCTCACCGGGAGCATTCACGTGTAATGTAACATTATAGATTCGTTTTTGAGCATTAAATTGCAAAAATACCTCCCTAACTGACGAGCATTCACGTATTATGTAACATTAACCCTCCGTGTACGAGGTGGGGTATGACATACCCCAGCGGTAAAAAAATTGATACCATTTTTAAACGAAAAAAGCGCGCGAGTTGGTATTCTCAGTAGCTGCAAATGAGACGTTGCTGCTTCAATTCCTGCAAAATATTCAGTCCGATGTCTTTCACCAATTCTGTGACATATGCTTAAAGTGCGCTGGGGTATCACATACCCCACCTAGTACGGCATGTAGCTAAAAAGGTAAGTGTAACTTCTTTTGTTTTTTATTTATTTATATGTTTAATTTTATGTTTAACTTGATGCAATTTTATTTGCTGGTATAAGTTTAACTAAAACATGTCTCGGTTATCGAAAAAATATATTTTACGAGCACTGACCGAAGAAGATAATTGTGACGCTGAGTTAATGAATACCGAACAAGAATGGGATGGTGATGAAGATCAAATCAATGATACCGGCTATGCCCTATACTAACAGATAGGAATACTGGGCACATTTGTAAAATATCTAATACTAGATGACGCCCGCAACTTCGTTGCGCCAAAATTCGTTTATCGTGCGGGAACCGTACATTTTTCCGGGATAAAAAGTATCCTATGTCCTTTCCCGGGACTCAAAGTATCCCCATACCAAATTTCAGCAAAATCGGTTCAGCGGTTTAGGCGTGAAGAGGTAACAGACAGACAGACAGACACACTTTCGCATTTATAATATTAAGTATGGATGTTCATATTATGTATATAACATACAAATTTTTGCGTCTAAATAACTGTCAATATTACGGAAACTTAAGTGAGTCAGATCTGTTTTATATTTTTTATTTTAAATTTATGTTGTTAATATGTTAAAACTAGATCATACTAATATTATAAATGCGAAAGTGTGTCTGTCTGTCTGTCTGTCTATTACCTCTTCACGCCCAAACCGCTGAACCGATTTTGCTGAAATTTGGCATGGAGATACTTTAAGTCCCGGGAAAGGACATAGGATACTTTTTATCCCGGAAAAATATATGGTTCCCGCGCGATAAACGAATTTTGGCGCAACGGAGTTGCGGGCGTCATCTAGTATACTATAGTATTAGAAATTGAGAAGAATTTGATTGTAATAGGTGCCATTGATTCCAGTACTGAAACAAAGATTTTATAGTTTAAAGTTTAAAGTAAAAGTCAAGTTTTTGTACTTTTATTTATAAAATTTATATTAAAATGTAAAATTGAATTTATTTTACTTACTCCAATTCATTATTAGGTATTTAAATTATATTGCTTATTATTTTATAATCATGAGGAACAATTTTTCGGATTTAACTACCTTTTATTGTTGGGGTATAGCAAACCCCACCTAGTACAGCATGGCGAGATTAGTCACCTAGTACACGGAGGGTTAAAGATTCGACTTTGAGCATTACATTACAAAAAATCCTCCCTGACCGACGAGCATTCACGTGTAATGTAACATTCGACTTTGAGCATTCCATAGCTAGTTGATGTTACGTATCATGCGCTCAAGGTGCGCATTGTAATGCTCGACTCTCCTCCCTCACTGATGTAATGCTCGACTCTGTAACGTTATATTACAAGCGAATGCTCCCGGTGGGGGAGCACCTTAATGAAAAGAAGAACCAGCAAAGAACCGAAAAACTCGCAAACCGGCGTAAACAATTCACAAATAACCGGCGTAAAAACTTACAAAGAACCGACGTAAGAAATTCGCAAAGAACCGGTGTAAAAAAACTTACAAAGAACCGGCGTACCGCGTAAGAGACTCGCAAAGAATCGGCGTAAAAAACTTACAAAGAAACGGCGTAAAAAACTCGCAAAGTGGGGTCAAAATGGGGTTTGGATTTTGATATTGCTCCATTTCTTCGATAACTGTGAATGAAGTTACTATAGTTATTAATATCCTTCGAGACCTTTTATATTTATATAATTAATAATGAATTGTGGGTTTATGAATGAAATACAACCGTGTCATCTATCATTACATTAATGGTTGAATTTTCCTGTTTGTTTGTTCGTGTAACATTTACATTGTGGAACTAATTCTATACCTATAATTCTGACATCACAGTTATTAAGTGTTTTGTTGTTATTTAATATGTTCTAACATATTGTCCTATAGTCGCTTATAGGCCAATAGGCCAATATATATATATATATATATATATATATATATATATATATTGCGCTTATAAATCTTGTGGTTCCCGACTTCCCGCGACCTTTATTATTGGTGAAGTGGAGCACCATGGAGTTTTAGTGGGTTAAACCTGGACACGATCCTTACCACAAGGCTGGGGATACGTAACGTATTTCCACATATTCCACAGGCTATTTTTTTATGAAATTAAGAGGCAAACGAGCAAACGGGATTCCTAATGGAAAGCAACTACCATCGCCTATAGACACTCGCAACATCAGAAGAGTTGCAGGTGCGTTGCCGGCCTTTTAAGAGGAAATACGCTCACTTCTTGAAAGTTTGCTGGTGGTCTTGGTCAAATTGGAAATAATAGGTTCAATGCTCATACTAGACCGCTTGAACTGAACAAAAGCACACAATAATTAGCATAAGCAGATACCATAAAGTAGCCAAATAATCGTATCGCCCTTGCGCGTAAAACTTGTGCTTACTTTTCAAAAAGTATTACTGCGTGATATCAGGGCGAGCGAAGCGAGCCCTAGTATATCCCACAACCTGAGCACTTTTGTGGTACACTTTACGGATAAACTATCACGCTTATTGATTTGTGCTTTAACATAGTAATTTTTATTTATATGTATGTGTGATGTGTTATCATAGGTCAGTCAAGATTTGGTTACTATTAAAATATAAAAAAACTGCCTTAAAAATTATTACCACGCAGAAAAACGACGCGAGCCCTCACGAAGCTCGGCTTTTAGCTTACTATAGCTTTACACGGTATACCGTACAACCACAATAGACAGAACGACCAGTAGGTCGACTTTTAAGGGTTCTCGAAATTTATACGTTTGACGTAGTAATATATGGACGCTGTTAAGCATTCGTGTACTAACCCACAAAAAAATTACGTATTGAGTTATGAATGCAGTTATGTTCTTTAGATGATTTAGAACAAGACTGCATTCAAAATTTAACAACAAAAAATATTGTGGGTTAGGACACTAATGCTTAACAGCGACCATAATATGTCATATCGGCCGGCGCCTAGCCGTGACTCTGTGTTGCTCAGCCGTTCTCAGCGGTACTAGCGCCGATTTGTCAGTTTGTTTGAAGTTGACCTACTGGTTTGTTATGTATATTGTGGTACAACCACTACACATGACAGGTTGTGTCACGACTCGCAGCAAATTGCTAAAGGGTGTTGCTAAAATTGGAAGGTCTTGTTTAATATAACGTACCTATACTAGACCGTCTCTTCATTACACCTTCACTAAAACTGCTATATTAATTAAGAGGAAATTTGACGACTCACATAGGCTAACATAATATTTAAAAAAAACCCGACTTCCAAAAGTTTTTCTTATCTTGGGACCACCTGTGAAGTTTCCTCTTTCCAACAAAAAAGTAAGCATCAAAATCGGTTCACAAACGGCAAAATTATCCGTGAACAAACCTCCTCCTTTTTTACGTCGGTTTAAAATTTGCTTTATACGAATTAAATATTAAATTTTTAACGTTTGAATGAAAGTATGAAAAACCCTAAATTGCTTATGAATAACTTTGGCACACTAGTATAAAACAAAACTCTACTACTGTTGTATTTAGAACTTCGTAAGATTAGCTCAACAGCAAGTGTGAAGACCAGTGAACATATTTACACAACATACAAACAGGTAAATCTGAATTATAGTAATACTAGTTGATGCCCGCAACTCCGTTGCGGAGAGATTCGTTTATCGTGCGGAAACCGTGATAAAAAGTATCCTATGTCCTTTCTCGGTACTCAAACTATCTTCATCCAAATTTCAGCAAAATCGGTTCAGTCTTCAGCGGTTTGGGCATGAAGAGGTAACAGACAGACAGACACACTTCCGCATTTATAATATTAGTATGGATATGTTTTATTATTACACTCCAATTCAATAAATTTGAATTTTAATGTAAATAAAGCTCAGTGTGGTCGATTATAATGCTACCAATTCAAAAATGGTCTATACGAAAACTGTTTCTATTGTTTCCTCTTTACATTAATATATTTTTTTATGACGGAAAATTTTACGGTTCCCGCGCGTTAAACTATTTTTTGCAAAAAAGAAATTGAAATGGAGTATATGGGCCTACAGGCTCAGTGGTTACTAGTTTATTAGTATGTATTACCAAGTGTTCAAAGTCGGAATCGTAATAATGTTTACCTTTAATATCTTAATAACCTTTAATATCATAATTCATAAGGATAAACATGAAACAAACTTCAATAAAATAGACAAATATTTTAAATGCAAATAAAATAAAAATAATGTGTTTTCCTTATTAAAGAAGTTCTCAGTAAGTTAAATAAATAAAATAAGCTTTTCCGAGTAATTAGAACGGTTAAAACTTTTAAATGAAAAAAAAAGCTAGTAAATTGCAACTTCTTGAACTTTAAATAATGTTAAGTACACATTTCTAAGTAAATTAAAAAAAATCACAAACTAATCCTACCTTTACAACCCAGGTAATCCATGTTTCCTCCTTCTATTCAACATATTGTAACAACACAATCACTCGCGGTATATCCAAGTCCCCGTTCTCGCGACTGCCGGCGGCAGCGTACGATATCACACTGAAGTGCCCCGCGTACATACTATATCGTAACTACATTAAAAGTATTAAAAATCGGCCAAGTGCGAGTTGGACTCGCGCACGAAGGGTTCCGTACCGTTATAGAGCGAAAGTAGGCAAAAATTGTGTTTTTTGTATAGGAGCCCCCCTTAATTATTTAGTTTATTATTAATTATTAAAGTTTAAAAACAATTGAGTATTTTGTGAACATTTCAGGTGCCTACCTGTTGTCATTATTAATATCGAGCAAGAAATTGCAAAAAAATCACGTTTGTTGTATGGGAGTCCCTCTTAAATATTAACTTTATTTTTAGTATTTGTTGTTATAGCGGCAATATAAATACCTAATCTGTGAAAAATTCAACTCTCTAGCTATTGCCGATCCTGAGTTACAGCCTGGAGACAGACAGACGGACAGACATCGAAGTCTTAGTAATAGGGTCCCGTTTTTACACTTTGGGTACGGAACCCTAAAAACTATGTATATACTCGTTGTTGTAATACTAATATTGTTAGTATAAATGTATGTCTGTCTTTTATCTCTTTATGCTTAAACCAAAAAACGCTTAAAACAAAATTTTGTCTACTTCGATTTTTACATTTAAAGGTTTATTTATATTGTTATCAGTATCCTTATAGGTAATAATTATATAACGATACATTATAATATGTCGGAAAAGGATATAAATAGGTTTTGTTCCGGAAAACGTCAAAATGTTGTGGCAAATGTTGCCACAACGAAGTAGTTTATATATCTAGCAAATAGCAATCAATATAGTGTTCACTGTTCACATTTTCCTTTATTTTTGTAAATATTTTTCGCCATGATTTAATTGATATTCTTCTCAAATTAAAAATACCGAAACTACTTAATTTATTTTAGTTTAATAACATAATATTATTAATCTTTCCACGATTTATTTTATTAGTAGCACAATTAACATTTTGAGTTACTTCTTCTCGCCGGGCTAGCTCCCGATCCGGTGGTAGATCAACAAGTAGAACAATAATTGTTATGAATACCTTCGTTTGAAATTCGAAAATAAAACATTTTTAATTGCATAGCTTTTATCGCGGGCTTTGAGCTCGGCGACCGAATCAAGATATTC
Source organism: Cyaniris semiargus (assembly GCA_905187585.1). Classification (NCBI taxonomy): domain Eukaryota; kingdom Metazoa; phylum Arthropoda; class Insecta; order Lepidoptera; family Lycaenidae; genus Cyaniris; species Cyaniris semiargus. Next base: position 3,069,849 of record LR994554.1, on the reverse strand, counting down.
CGTAACGAAAAACACCTAACAGCCCCCTCCCCCCACTCCAACCGGCACGGCGGTGCGGCGTTGCCAGACTTCGGCACGATGTTTGTGTGCGTGCGACTAGACGTATGCGAATTATGTTGATAAGAAATGCTATGCAATAGCTTTACCGCGACAGTCCCCGAGTGCCACACGTATTTTATTTCATTTTACTATACTATCAGTCACACTGTCAAATGACTTTAGGGTTAATTTATACTGTATTCTGTTAACTTAAGAAAAAATTTGAACTCTTATAAAGACACAGACTATTATAGATTCATTGGGAAACCCCTTGGTAACTCTCAGAATGATAGTCTTCAACTATTTATGAGTTCGAAGTGGTATACTTCATACTCAGTTCACATCGAGTATGCAAAATACGATATCGCCCTTAGACTAGAAATCTGTCACTTCATTGTCAATCGCGGTTTGTATAGAAAACGATTAAATATGACATTTTTTTTTACAGGGGGTCAATGACCGATACGGACAGAATTCAGCGATTTGAGAATATAATAATTACATAATTTGGTTGCGTTACATCAAACCTAGCCGTCAGATCACGACTAGTGTTGAATTGACATAACCCGACCAAATGACGTAGGTCCGTCAACTGCCTAGGAATCATTTCGATAGTACATAATGGGTTAAAGTAATGTTTCAACAGACCCCCTTATTCCCTTAAGGCCTTTCATCCTGCATGTCGTCGAATACTCGAGTAGGCTTCCAATGCGTATTTTACAACCGTTCTCAGTATATAAACCAATTCATAGTAAAAATGATAAATATATCCTTCGAAAAATTAAAATTTCTTTGTAGGGTTATGTACCCTCTTTTGTCCTTTTCTGGTGTATTTTGATAATGGTTACACGTAGCCCCTTGAAATTTTCACAAAACCCTTAATTATATTTCTACTTTAATAATAATTAATAATTATTATTAATGAAAAATATAAGCTCCCTTGTAACACATTTTTTGACCTATTTTTGCTTTATAAAGGTATGCGGTACTCTTCATGCGCGCGTCCATCTCGCATTTGGCCGATTTTTAACCGACTTCCAAAAAGGAGCAGGTTATAATATGTTCGTCTGTATATATTTTTTTCTGTATGCTCAGCCATAACTTCGTCGTTGTGGTCCGATTTTCATCATTCTTTTGTTGATGTATAGGGTTTGATCCGAACTTGGTACAATGTTCACAAAAGTGGTGATCTGATGATGGGATCCATGAGGAATTGAGGGAAATCCTTGAAATTTATTAAAACACACGTGGTGGTTAAGATGTTGTTTCTAGTAACTGAAACATAATATTATGTTGCAAATACGTGAAATTGTATACGAAGGAATCTCTAGATCCAAAACCACTGAACAGAACTCCTGAACCTTTAAAGATAAAAGTTTGGAAATTGCAGCATCCCCTTGATCACTGAAAGCATTTACCACAATTTCGCTTAGGGTAATATAATGTCAATAGTTAACTTTCGTAGTTGTTATCTACGATTAAAGCCTTTTGGTCTTGTAGATAACTAAAAAGAGTAAAATTATTATTTTTTAACAAAAAATTAAACCCGACTTCCAAGGTAAAAACTCATATTCTTAAAATGATCTAAAAAGTATGAAATAATTCTTATTCTTCATTAGTGCCTTTTCAAAATTCGACTAAACCTCAACTAATTCTGTACTTAATTTTCATTCTTTCTGAAGTCGGTACCGGCGAAGTTCTATGTCAAGTATCTCAGTTCTGGGCTGGTACCGACTTCAAACGAATGAAAATTAATTACAAAATTCGTTGAGGTTTAGTCGAATTTTGTAAAAGACTGTAATGAAGAATATGAATTATTTTATACTTTTTAGATAATTTTAAAAATATGAGTTTTTTTACCGTGGAAGTCGGGTTCATTTTTTACTGAATATACTGAATAAATAAGTATCTCTACTGCACTACGACCGACAGTGTTCGAAAAGTATTTAGAAACATATTAAAACGTAGTTACACCTTGTTAGCTTCTGGCTGGTGTGTAAATGTGCTAAAAACGATGTCATAAGAACCCACGCCCGCTGAAAGCTAACCACCAACGTTATCTAGCGATACACTATCGTAATAGTTTGTTGACTACAATCTCTGCCACGAGATCGATATGTGCTTTTGGATACGGTAATAGAATGGCAGGTGTATAAATGAGTAAAAATCAAGCTATATGAGATTTAAAAGAAGTTACAAATCTTTAAGTTACCAACCAGAAATATGTATTATCAAAGAAGTTGATTCCTAGGCAGATGGCGGACGTAAGTAATTTGGTTGCGTTAAGTCAAAGCTGTCAAACCCATCCGACCGATCAATTCACAGCTTAACCCTTAATCAGGCATAGAACGATTTATCGACCACCTAGGTTATTGGAGTTTTATAGTGATTTTGTCTTTTTTTAAATTAATAAAACCTTTTTTTAATTACCAATATTTGTATCTTTCGTATGTAAAAAAATGTTTACTAAACAATTAATTTTGGGAAAAATCATTATTCAAAGTAAGTGGTATGTGCCCTATGCCCTACGACCACTTAGTTTTTGTCTTAATTTTAACATTTTTAAGAAACAGTTCTTGGGTATACAATATACATACAGGTAAAAATTAAGACCACACCATATTAAAAAATATTTTTGATGCCAGTGCACATGGGGCCTGATTAAGGATTAAACACTGAATTGACATAAACCGACCAGATGACGTAGGTCCGTCAACTGCCTAGGAATCAATTTCCTCGATGGTACATACGCAAAGCTGTTACAATCTCTAAAAGCAATAAAGGAATTAAAACAATAAAAAAGGTATTTTGATTGAAGTCTATACTCTATCTACTCGCCAGCGCTTTTTAATGGCTAACGTCAAAATATTAACCAATTAACAACGCCATTGAACAGATAAACTACTGACAAAATGTGTGATCAGGTAGTTAAAATATCTTTTATAACATGAGTGTAAATTGTAGAATACAGGGTTTAAACTTACCAAGAAACTAAATTAAAAGCGGGCATTAAGAATTTAATCTAGAAGACTTCGAGTGCTCCTATAGATTGATGGCAGTGCTAGACCGAAACCTAGGTTCTATTACATGTTTTAGACGGTCTAGAAAATCCTAATCCTTTTTTCACTTTGATTACCTAAATAGATAATTGAGTCCCTTTCACCTCTGCTTTTATCTGGATTACTGAAATGTATTGGATCTTATTCAATTGACAAAAATAATAGTATTTTAAAAAGATATTAACCGACTTCAAAAGTGTACGTAATTGAGAGTTGAAATTCTCTATCTCAATAACTACTGAACCGATTTTGATGAAACTTGCAGTATTCCCTAAGTTGAACCCAAAAAAATAATAACTTAAATCGGACTAGTCGATCCAAAGATATGCGAAGTGCGAACACAAACATAAAAACATACATACATACATACATACAGACATACAGACATACATAAGTACACTTTTGAAATTTGGCACATTTGTTCAGACGCTGATATAGACTTTCATATACGAAAACTGGGCAGTTCTGGGAATATTACATACATACCCGTCGAATTGATAACCTCCTTTTTTTGAAGTCTGTTAAAAAGGAAAGATGCGAATAAGATACCGTAGTATTAAAAACCCTTTTTCATAAAATATTAAATACTGGTATGGTATAGGTATTCATACGATACACAGAGTACAGTACATACTTTTTAAAATTTTAAAGTATCTACCTATTTTGATATGCTGTGTTGTGAAATCAGTTTTTACTATTTGTTTATATTAGACGTATTGCGAAAAACTACTTAAAACAATCTGAAGTAATTGTTACTGAACCGATTCATATTTTGGTAAGCAGCTTGAGTTCCGGAAAAGGACATAAAATCGCGTCTCTAACGAAATAAAATATGAATTTAATTTTGCGGGCAACTTGTAAATTACAATTATCACTGACATTAGGGAGATTTTAACTTGTTTTTCCGTCTGTCCGTCTTTCGTTCATTATCATAAGATATAACACGATGTATTTTAATTAAAAGTGCTGTCTGTACTGTCGGCGTATGACGTCGTAAAGTCCAGTAATGGCGTCGTTGTTTACGACCAAGTTATTTTTTATGAAATTCTATGAACGTAATAGTTGATAAGGAGGTGACGCTAAATGTACTTCGTTATTACCTAGTACCTACTACAGATGTTCGGAACCTGAAGGTCTAGTTAGAAAAAAATTCTTACCCTCTTACTAATAAAAACTTCTTAAACATGCGTTCAACGTGTTAATAGTGAAACAGGTGTTTTTAAGTTACACACACGTTACACAGAGTCTATACCATAAAGTTAATATACCTAGCGGAATAGAGAAACAAAGGCCTGATCAAGCCAGATGTAACTATCAGCACAGAATATATATTAGTAGTACCAACAGAATGCCCACTCGCGAAACCCGTTTAAAGAAATAACGACTCATGCTACGATACTATAAAGTTTAAATTCCGACCGCGCAGTTCTAGGTGCCTACAATTATATTTACCTACATGTGCGCTCTCTTTCTATCGCGTAAGAGGTACCCTTTCTGACGAAATCAAGATTGTCACCTTTTAGAAAATAAAATAATCTTCTTTTAATTACTATAGCTACTAATAGCAAACTTTTTTATAGTAATAATCAAATTTTAGTAACCTAACCTATATTTTATAATAGTTTTATATTCGATTATAGTGCAGGAGCTGGTCAGGATTTTTTTACAATTTAAACATAGTAACTTGTGTTTATTTCTGTGTAGTATGTGGTTTGTTTGTAACAAATTTGTTTATTTTTTAACGAAAAAATCTTGCGTGTGCGTCACCGCTCGCTTGTGAGTCCCTAGTGATCTGCCCCTTTAAAGGGGTACTTACATTTCGATACCTACACGCGCGAGTGGGACAGGCCTGCTATCAGTAACACTGCGTGGTAAAAAGAGACGTGTGATACATGACAGCAGCACTCTTTTTTTGACGTCCAGTCGGCACGTGCTGCAACGTTGACAATTTAATCTCATAGAAATCATGTTCAATCATGCATGTGTAAGTGTATACGTACACATATTTTTACACACAGATGAAACCAATTTCGGTTTCGTTTGACAGCTCGAGACTGTTGCTCTATTCCGATAGGTATATTAACTTTATGGTCTATACAGAGAAATTAGTATGGAAATGACAGCATCGTTTATCGATTATTAGTAGAAAAAATCTTATGCACCCTCTATACACGCTGTGTAACTTTTTATTAGTAAGAGGGTTAAAATTTAACATGATGCAGTAAGGCCTATAGCAGGGGTCACCAAATGACTGGCCGCGGTCCGCATCCGGACCGCCGCGGACCCATTGTGTGCGGACCAAGCATTATATAGTTAAAAATAAATTTCAATCTCGACTTACTGATGAACGTCTCCAAGATTTAATGTCGATAGCTTACACCAATATAATTGCAGAGAGATAATTACTAATTAGCTACAAAAGTTGACACTTTTCTCATTGATAATGTAAATAAATACCTTTGTAAATTCAGTAATTACCTATGTTTAATAAATTTTTTTAATGTGTGGACCGCGAAGGTCATTTGATTTCTTAATATGGACCCCGAGCGAAACTAATTGGTGACCCCTGGCCTATAGCTATTACCTGAATTTCTAACCTTGTGTTGTGTTTATATTGATTAACAAATTTTTTGAATATTGCAACAGGCAGACGGACTATTCTAGACAGAAGGATCGACGCACCTTTTCTTATAATTTAGTAGGGATTTTAAGCTATTGCATTGCTTTGAGCGTGGCGACCGACTCAAAAAAATTTGTAACGAAAAACACCTAACAATCGTCTAACGTCGTTTCAGTTCGGCAGACTTCGGCTCGGTGTGGCTCGGGGTGTGGTGTTTGTCGCACCGACCGCGACCGGCACAGCGGTGCGGCGTTGCCGCTTCGCTATGCCTGTTGGTGCGACGTTATCAGACTTCGGCACGATGTTTGTGTGCGTGCGACTAGACGCATGCGAATTATAATTGCATTAGTTAATAATAAATGCTATGCAATAGCTTCACCGCGGCAGTCCCCTAGTGCCAAACGTATTATTTTTATTATGAAATATGGCTCTGCATCTTCGAAAATAAAAAAATATCCAATATACAGAAGGTGTAACATCTCTTTATTGAGCTATTAAGTGTTACGACCTAAAAAATCATTCCAGGAGGTCTTTCCTCTTCATAACATGTGCGAAAATAAATCACTTAATAAATTATGTTTTAAAACTGGCTAGTCCCATTATTTTAAGTGGCGTTAGGTCCTCTGGTATTATAATTTGCATAATCCTGTTTACAAAAACAAGATGATAAGTGTGAAGCACAGGGGGTATTCTGCGGCTTTCACACCAAAGTGACGGTCAGATGCCGATTAAGTTTTATGCAATTTATAGCCATACCATAATGTTATAAATCCAAAAATGTGTCTGTCCGTCCGTCTGTTTGTCTCTTTCTGTCTGTTACCTCTTCACGCCCATTTTGCTGAAATTTAGTACGGTTCCGGGAAAGGACATAGGATACTTTTTTCCTGTAAAAATGTACGGTTCTAAAGGAATTATGTCTTAACGAGGTTGCATAATAATTCTTCTTACATAAGTTCTTCTAGTGTAGGATCGGATAGCATACCCGAACACGGTTTTTATTTTTATAACAGGTCCATTATTTATTTTAGTAATTTATCTGTACTAGACGACGACGCCTGCAACTCCGTTGCGCCAAAGTATCTCCACACCAAATTTCAACAAAATCGCTTCAGTGGTTTGGACGTCAAAAGGTAACATGACAGACAGATAGACAGACAGACGGACAGATGGACAGACAGACACACTTTCGCATTTTTATTAGTAGTATGAATTAATTGAGGTCTTCAATAATAAGCAGAGGTCGAGAATGTGTTGAGAGTGCCGTTGATGACTATCAGCCTCTCGCTAGACCTACTTTGGCACCCCAACACATAAAAAACCTCTGGCCTGCTGCCAGTGAATAAAAATTAACCTCATAACTACCCTCATAATGGCACATTATCATAATGATGCACATTTTCTTAAGACTAAGCGCCTTCACCAATTCCTGATAAGTCCCGGATAGGCTATCCGCAACTTATGTGACAGATACTCCATACTCAATCTGTCAGATAAATTGTGGATAAACTATTTGGCACTTATCAGGAAATGGTGAAACAGCCCCTAAGAGTCATTAATAAGAAATAAATGTAAAAGTATAACAACTGCAGGTTGAACCGCTGAACCGATTTTAATGTTTCATAGGAGGAAATTTTAATCTCGGGAAAGGGGATAAGAGAGTTGCTATCACAAATAAATAGACGGTTTCCGCGTGATTAAAGCATTTCTATGTGTGAATGTACCGATGATTTGAAGAAGATGGCTGGTAGTTGAAAAAGTCTCGTTCAGCAGTGGTCGATGATAGGCTGATGACAAACATAATAAATTATATAAAATTGAAGAGATAAAAGATAATGTACTTCAATACTTTCACAAAGACTAAGAATACACTTAAATCTTAGAATCCGTTGAAACATTTGCTACATAATTCCCAGTAAAACAACATAATACTTGGAGCTAAGAGCACAAAGGTTTCTTACATGTTGAAAGCACGTATTATTTACACACTCAAAGTTCAATAACTTCAGAGCACTCCGTTTCTACTTCTATTGAACTTAGGCCGGTATAAATAGTCAGTACTCAAGATGCATCTCGGTCTCAAGACGCGGTTCGGCTCTATGGCCCGTATAAATAGATGCGACCTGGTCTCAAGACGCGGTTCGGCTCTGTGATTGGTCCAAATTTTGACAGCCAACCAATCACAGAGCCTGAACCGTGTCTTAAGACCGAGATGCATCTTGAGTACTGATTATTTATACGGGCCTAAGATTGGTCCAAATTTTGACAGCCAACCAATCACAGAGCCTGAACCGTGTCTTGAGACCGAGATGCATCTTGAGTACTGACTATTTATACGGGCCTTAGTACGTGTATGAGTGTTAAGGTTCATACAAACTCGGTAAGAAGATAGTGTCTCAATTTATACACTCCAAGATTAGTGATGAGCAAAACAAGACTCAGACAGCCTTGGTTTTGGTGTTTCTAGTACAATATTGGTCTTGGACTTGGTCAAATCTGCCTGATCTCGGTCTTGGATTTGTTTTTTAGTTTTAGGATATGATAGTCTTGGTCTCGGCATTGCTTTTTTGCAAGACCAAGACTGAGGCTGCAAGACCGATTTTGCTCATCACTATCCAAGATACATTTTTTTTATAAGCTAACCAGAACTTGTTGTCAAATCCATACTAATATTAAAAATGCGAAAGTCTGTTTGTCTGTCTGACACCTCTACACACACACGCCTAAACCGCTGAACTGTTTTTGCTAAAATTTGGTATAGAGATACTTGTGTCCCTGAAAAGGGCATACGATATATTAATTATTAACACACACGTACTCTTATGTCAATTCCATACATTTTGATCGGCGATTCTATAAAGAAGCGATAAAGAAAAGGTCTTGGCTAAAGTGGCCTCTAGCCGAGTCGACATCGCAAAGTTACGTAAAAATCGAGAATTTCGATATCGCTAATGCGATAAAGAACATTTGTGAGTGCTTGACCAAAAACCGGGACCTCAAGGTAAATAATTTGATTTCGAGTAAATCGCGTTTGAAGTTTCGTGTAGAACTGCCTCGGTTCACAAAAAAATTCATTAAAAAAAAACTACGGCACCTAAAATATTCTGGTTAGACCAAAAAAAAGCTAAAAGATCATTGATTAAAAAAATAAAAAAAATAAAAAAACCGTTTCCAATCCCTTCAGGTCCCTTTTTGGTCAACCACTCACATTTCTTGGTAGATGACAAATATATTATGGATACAGTCAAATAACATTATTTATCGACAGCAAAGTTACATAATATTATTATTATCTATTCCAATCATTCTTCTCACGGATAGGTATTCATTATGATCCAACGTACCCAACGAGACCAGAGGGTCTTTTAGGTATTTAAATACGTAAATACTTAACGTAAAGAAAGAACATTGAACCTACCCTATATTTGTATTGTCAGGCCAAGATAGTATATTATGAGTAAAGGCCATGTGAATAGTATGTTTCTCTTGATCCGGAAAAAAGTATGCCTACTTACAAACCATAATTGAAAACGTGAGTGGATGAACACGATAACTGACAGTAAATTAAAATAAACCCCCGCCAAACAACTTTAAAAAGTAATGAAATAATATTAACTGACTTTATAATTCCTAAGTGTAAAGTAATATTTTAGTCCATAATAATTGTTGTCACGGTGTGTCGGGGGACCGCCAAGTAAACTACGAGTTCTACGACAACAGCGACTTTTGCATTTTGATTCTCTCGATTCGGGTCGCTGTGAACTGACCCTTAAACTATAATGTTATGTGAAATCAAACATCTACATAATCTATAGTAGCGGTCACCCCGCCCAACACAACTTGACAACAATAAATTTATGGACTAAAATATTACTTTACACTAAGGAATTATTTAAACTTAAAGTCAGTAAATATTATTTCATTACTTTTTAAAGTTGTTTAATTTCTTAATTTAATTTAATTGTATGCTTTTTAAACTTGTGCAGAATAATTCCTATCAAAAGGATCATATCCCAATGAATATCATCTATAAATGTCCTCTTGGATGAGGCCGTCAATATGAGCCCAAACATGAAACCTCCACTTTGGGTTCATACGGAGCTCGACTCCTATAGAATCCAGGTGATGCTGCAGCAGCATGCAAATATTTACTGTTTATCTACGTCTTACTGGTTGTCGCAATAAAAATGAGCCCAAACATGAAACCTCTGCTCTAAGTTGGTGAGGAGTTGGGTATCCTATTGATTACCAGGTGATGCTGCAGCACCAGGTCAATTTTCCATTAATGTGTATATATTCATAAGTGTCACGAATCAGAGAAAAATATAAAACCCATCAAACGACTGCAAGTTGCTAATCGCGGCCTATCATGAACCAGACGAACCGTGATTTTCCAGCAATGAGCAGGCTGATGATGATGAACTATAGCTAAGTACACTCTCGAATCTCGATCATGTCAGCTTTCAAACAAAAAAAACTAGATCAAAATCGGTCCACCCGTTTGGATGCTACGATGCCACAGACAGACAGACAGGCACGTCAAACTTATAACACCCCTCTTTTTGGTCGGGGGTTAAAAAATTGCCGTTTTTTTTTGCATAAATGGTGACTTTAGGGCCGGAAAATTTATTTGAAATAAAAAAACTGTGCATTTTATGTGTAGCCAGATATATGAGCCAGTTTATGTGTAGCCAGATAGATAAGTTACAAGGTTTGTTCAAATTATAAGGGAGAAAATGAGTAAATGTCCGTATGTTACAAAATGCTACTTATTGTGTTCTTCCACTCACGTCTTCAATTATACCCTCTACAAAATATCTCTTTCGATCGCATTTAAGTGGCGAACTAAGTCAATGTTGACCACAAACATCGTGTACTAATAAATACGAGAGGTCACACAGCTTTAGTGACACCTAAACGCCTGTTTTTCCTACGCGCTGAACATGAACGCAATAGAAATGATTTCCTTCTAATACACTAGTAGAGAAAGTGATAGCTTAACAAAAGAAACTGTCATTATGTCTTGAAAATCGGTCAGTATTAGAGCTATAACTCACCGGGACGACATCGTGACGTGGCCAGTGACATTACCATGTCATCTCTACGTCGCTGCAAAGCGTTGTTTTTAAACATAACTTTAAGAAAAACGCCGCTTTGCGGCGACCTGGAGACGCCAGACGTTGCTTGGACGTTGCCATAGTAACATCACTGGCTACGTCGCGTTAGCTTCCCGGTGACTTATAGCCTTTAGGCCCATACCTCACCGGGACGCCATGGCGACGTGGCCAGCGACGTCGCCAACTACTTCTATTGAGATGTATGACGGGTAACTCACCTGGCGACCGACTGGCGACGTTGCCAAGTAGCCAGCGTAGCCAGAGTCGACCTCTCCGCATACGGCGACTGGCGACGTTGCCAGTTGTTTGCACGTCTTTGCATGCTCCGTCACTCAATCAGTCGCTGATTTTAGTGGTATCCTCAGATAATTGAACATTTTTTCAGGGTATTTTCTTAAATATTCATAGAATTTAAGAAAAACACCGCTTTGCGGCGACGTAGAGACGCCAGACGTAGCCATGGTAACGTCACTGGCCACGTCGCCATGGCTTTCCGGTGAGGTATGGACCTTATTCTCTCGCTTTTCTACTGTGGTCATACCTAGTGATGTTGGCTAAGGTGCCTCACCATTCAATGAAACAAAATTAAACGCCTCCGTTGTTCAGTGGCTCAGAGCGTGGCTTTTGGAGGAGGAGGAGGATGAGTGGAGGTTGTGTTCGATTCCCGCGTTGGAAACTTGTTATTTCCAAGTTTGGTTAGGACAATGCAGACTGGTCACCTGATTGTCTGACAAGTAAGGTGATCCATGCGTCGGAGCGGCATGTAAAAAGTCGGTCCTGCGCCTGATCACTCGCCAGTCGTGTCGGTCGTCCACTGGGTTAAGAGAGTAAAGAAATAGAGAGTACTCTTGCGTACTACGCACACATTCGGGCACTATAAAAATGACTCCTACGTAACTGCAGGCCTGGTTTGAATAAACCGTGCCACCGTCACCGAAACCGGTGTAGGAGATATTATTATTATTGAAGCACATAATATTATATTTTTGAGACCGTGGTACCTATTCCATTTATGCCGACTCATGGTTCTCCCACGTCTAAAAAATAGTTGCGACAAGACGTTCAATAACATCGATGACTCGCGTATTTGTAATGAGACAAGCTCGTATATCACAAGTTATATGCAAGGAAAACGGATAGATACAGGCATGTTTGATGTACTGCTTATACCTACATATTTTACCTATACCGTACTCAGCGAAACATGGCGGTAGCGGTCATTGACTCCCTGTCAAAAACTTGTCAATTTCTATACAAAGCCGCGATTGACAACATCTGACACTTCATTGTCAATCGCGGTTTATATAGAAAATGACAAGTTTTTGACCGGGAGTCAATGACCGCTACCGCCATGTTTCGCCGAGTACAGTATAGTATGTATATCGCAGTCATCTGGTTGAATCTGCTTTTGATTAAAATTTGAATAACTATAGCGAATTCATTAAATGAAACCATTTAATTTACTGTCTTAAGGGCCTTCCCCTACGGAGATTCCGTAATTTAGCGTATTTAGAGCCTTATAAACTCATAATTTGAAAGCTACAAAGTTATAATAAAAATACAGCAATAATCTTCAGTATATCAACATTCCTTTCCCCGTTTTAAATTTTCTATTTTTGTTTATTATACTCATGATATTAGATTCCAAAGTAATACCAATTTATTAAAATTGAAGCATACTTTAAATAATATACATAAATTACGTTTATTTGAAACACACGACAATAGATAGACAATTTCATTAACTACATATTCCCCGTTTTAATTTTTTTTAGATCAATTTTGAACTAAGATAAGTAAAAAAATAGGATTTTTGTGCGATCTCGGCAACGTGTCAAATGTATGGTCAAGGTCGATTGCTCGGGGGATGGCCTTAAGTAAAGACGTCAATTTAAAGACTTGACGAGTTGGTTTTTTGTTTTGACGTTAAACGTTACAGTTAGCGACTTGAAGAGTTGGTCTTGAGTCATTTAAATGGTTTCGTTCAATGAATTAGCTTATAGTCATTCAATCAAAAAGCAGATTCAACCAGATGACTGTAACATATATATTAAATAATATGTATATTATACCATCAATTCATTCTTTACGGCATACAGGAAAATATCCATTATCCATTGTCCGATCACAGTTATGTCTAAATGCCAATCCATCCGTTCAGACTGATCGGCTGGCTGGACTTGATTTGCTCATTTCTGGGTGCTTGTACGAGTCCTGCGATCCGTCCGACTACATCGATCGGCCTGCCGATCGTCTGTCAGCCGGTCGATGGTCTTAATCTAGACCAACCTTCATAGCTTCACATTTATCGATGATAATGAATATGCGATGCCACGTGGTTGTTAGAATAAGTTTATCTACTAATGGCAATAATGTGTTGCGTAACATGTACTGAATATTGAATAAGAATACTCATACATGTTGTTTATGTGATCTTATGTCTTACTTAGCATTCACACCGCACTCAAGAAATGGTTGCGAATCTTTAAACAATCTGCCATAATGTAATTGAATTAAATACTTGGAAATCTAAGTTCTAACATAAAGCAGGTGGTCGTAATTTGTATCATTTGGTAATAATAATATTATAGTGTCTAATTGCCGCACTCAGAGACATTTAATGATGATAAAAAATAGAAAAGTCAAAAAATAATTAATATTATAATGTACTAGCTGACCCGGCAAACGTTGTTTTGCCATATAAATTATTTCTAGTATCAATATAAAAAGTAGATAAAAACCTATTCTGAGGCCTAACGAATGTACATACAAAATTTCATTAAAATCGGTTGAGCCGCTTTGGAGGAGTTCGCGCACAAACACTGTGACACGAGAATTTTATATATTAGAAAAAATAACAACAAATATTTTATACAGTTAAAAATATCTAAAAAGTTATCATGAGTTTATCAATTGCATGTACTTCGTACATGTGCTAAATGTCGTGACTCTATAAATCAGTTTTAATTTGTTGTTTGTTTTTATACCTAATAAAGTAATACATATTAACCATTAAGTATAAACTATATTACCTAAGCGACAGTACAAAGACGACCGTTCAATGCATTATAAGTACATTTGTTTAAGGAGCTCTACAATTGTGCATATTTTTAATAGAACAGATGGTTTAATTTTCAAAACATAATTATATTTTGTATAATAAGGGCCTGTTTCACCATTTCCTGATAAAGTGCCGGATAATCTATCCACAACTTATTTGACAGATTCTCCATACTCTACATGTATGTTTATATTTCTCTATGATACTCTTTCTGTCAAGTTAAGTGGTGGATAGCCTATCCGGCACTTATCAGGATTCAGGAAGTGGTGAAACAAGCCCTAAATATGGTGTACTAGTAAAAAGGTTTTCAATTTAAGAAGTAAAACCTCCTTGAAGTTTTACTTCTTTAATTTTCGGAAATAATATTTTCATCATACCACGACCGAAAGTTTGAATTTCTTCTCTTGGTTGCGGGAACAAAGATGCATTATATTTCGGACTGCTCACAATTAGACAGTTTAAAATTTTCTTCCCGCTTACTGCTTATGGCAACCGTGCAGTTGTTATTTCAAACCCATATTATTAATACACGCGGCAATTTAATAATAATAAAATAATATTGATCTAAGAGTTGAGTTGAGGAGGCGGCTACCAACTTATCTATTTTATATAGCTATAGGCTAGCAGTCAGTTAATTGTAATTAATATCTTTACAATTAATAAAGCACTACAACATTAGAAAATGGTATTTTAACAAAACAACATTGTTTAATTAAATCTATTATAATATTGATGTTTCAATAAAGATATGAAAAATAGAATAAACATGTTTTATAATTTATCGTTGTTCTGCTCATTAAATACGCAAAATATATGAGTCGGAATACGCCGATTGCGAAATGTACCATGAATATAATTTTATTAAGAAGAAAAATCGTAAAGACGTTGAGAGTAGAGATAATAAAATACGGCTTAGAAGCATTTGAGGCGAAGCAAAGATGCTTATGTTAATATGTCGGAGTATTTGCTCAACTGTAGCTATGTAAATATTACTGTATCCACTACGTATTTCGAAATAATGCATTATACATACGATTTAAAAGAGTTCTTTTTTCGCACAAAAGAGTATAAGTTGGCTCTCTCGATTAAATTTTATTAATTTACGTCAACTTTTAATCGCAAATCGGGATTTCACTTGAACTTTTGATATAATCTAAAGTTGCAAACTAAACAAAACTCCTCACAGTGAAGGTTTTTTTTACAACGCGACGCTTCTCTTTAGTACGTATATAATGTTTTACTTAACCTTAGTTATCAAGAAAATAACTAGAAATAAGTAAAAACAAATAACATTAAAATCTCCCCTAGTTGTCAAACACCAACACAATATTTAATTTGCCGCTAGAAGCCATCGCATAATGTTTAGAACATATTGAGGAAGCCAAGTATCTATTGGCTTTCGCGAAACTCTATTTCCGTAGAGCAAATCAATATTTTGTTTGTCACATTACTTAACCTACATTGTTCACAGAACGGGAGTGCTTGACGTAAATATAATTGGTACCTGTTAAGTTTTGTAGTTCGGCTTGACAATGATATTATAATACGACAATAGTATTATTTGGTGTGAAAATTTATAAACGCGTAAATTTATCTAAATATATATAACTCAAAGGTTCGACTGACTGATATAGAATGATCTAGCAACGCACAGCCCAAACCACTGGACGGATCGGGCTGAAATTTGGCATGCCGGTAGATGTTATGACGTAGGCATCCGCTAAGAAAGGATTTTGATCAATTCTACCCCCCAAGGGGATAAAATATAGGATGAAAGTTTGTATGAAACTTTGTCAATTTTAAACCGATCGGGCTGAGACTTTGATACCTAATTATTAATTAATAATAATACTTCTTAATGCGAGCGAAGCCGCGGGCAAAAGCTAGTCGTAATATTTAAAAAGAGATAAGTAATGTTGTTTATTTTTGTTAAAGTTGGTTTCACAGCGACGGCTGTATTTATACATGAATTTTTACGGGATTTTGGGCATTTTTGGGGGAGAACACCGTATTTTTGAGTGATTTTTCTTCTTTTTTCTTTGGACTCCGAGCAGAGACTGCAGGCTTTCTCGTTTGCTTCAAAAAAAATGTTTGTTTTCTTTTATTTATTTATTTATTACAGATATGCCAACTGTAACACATTGCGGCAACATTCATAATTAAAATCTACTATAGTTATGATAAGATCTAACGCAATAGTTTTTTTACAGGTATATACAGCTGAAAAGCAATAGTCTTTTACAGGTATATATATACAGCTTGAGTATTCTCAAGAAAACTATTTGTTAACTTAAACTTCTTATTAAAAAGACCCGATCTTTTTGATACTAAAAACGCATCATTAAGCAAGACTTGCAAGGCGATCCACAGCTCATATTTCAATGAATACCAGAAAGAAAATTTGTGAAATATTTTATAAAAGCTCACAAATTGTAAGCGATAACCTACATCGTTAACGTAACAAAAACAGCACGGGCTCGACGTGTTTTAAGTGATTTATACAAACACTCTTCAATAACATGACTATCTCGTTAATTAATTGGGGGGCGTTTGACCCCTTCAATCCGAGGGGTGCCAAATTAAGACTCACGACTAAATTTATAAAAAAACTTGAGAGGTGTCAAGGGACACCCGAATGGAACGAAGTTATTTCTTATGTTAAAAAAACCTGTGTAAGTACATATACACTCAAAAAAAATTATTAAAAAAAACGCCATCTATTGACGCCCATGAATACTAACAACACGTCGCTGTTTATTCTCAAAAAACGCCATCTATAGATCTACCAGAATCTGATGGCAATTTTTTACAGCAGATTTTCGTAAAATATCCTTGATCATTTGATAAATTTTTATATTTGCATGTTTCACACATAGAATTAACCGCTATAAGAAAAGAAAAAAGGATCAAAATGTTTTATTCCAATTACCCCCGTATTGCTCGAGTCAATTTATTTTCTCACTTTTTGCCATCAGATTCTGGTAGACCTATAGTTGACGCACAGGAATACTATCAACGCCCTCTTCCCCTAATATGCAGGTACTAATAAAAAAGTCACGAGGTCAAATATCGTTCTGTCTAGCCTCCTTTACGCTGAACGCGCAATAAGGAACTTCGTTCCAATAAAAAAAGTATATTAACACACCTAAAATACAAAATAGACAAAGCAGGCAATATACTCGTCTAATAGCCCACATGAAGTATATTTCTATTTTATTAAAATGATTTTCTTCCACAGTTTTCCCTCTCTCTCCATCTGCTAGGCAAATGACAAGCATAGGATGATAAAACTGAAAACACTTCTAACTTAGAAAGTGTTAGTTTTGATTCGGAGTCTGGTTTCTTTGACACGCTTCTGGTTGAGCCTGTGAGGTTTGGGCTGAATCGCGCTGAAGCTCCATAAGATATAAGAGGCAGCCCTAACTCCCAGACCCCTTTATTGTTAACTCGGTTTTATGTGAAACGGTAATAAGTTCTATCATTCCTTCAGACTGAGCTTCAAGTACGAATCAATTAATTAAATACAAAACTCAACTGGCTATCC
Organism: Cyaniris semiargus; assembly: GCA_905187585.1. Lineage (NCBI taxonomy): Eukaryota > Metazoa > Arthropoda > Insecta > Lepidoptera > Lycaenidae > Cyaniris > Cyaniris semiargus. Next base: position 3,052,412 of record LR994554.1, on the reverse strand, counting down.
ATTACGTGAGTCGTGATACAGTTCGAGCGAATATAATCTCTATTTCACAGAATAAGGGCAAATAAATTGGAATTTCGAACGGTCAAGATCACTCGATTGAAGTTCTTAAATTGTCAATTTTCCGGTGATTTTCCGTAGTCTAAATGGCCACGTGCAGCGTGCTTCTCAAAAATGGCCCAAGAGCGACAGCTAGACTTTCGTCATTTTATAAAAGCTGAAAAAGTTATTTTTTTTTCTTCTTTTCTTTGGGATAACTGTAGGAAATTAGTCTTTCATTGCCAGACACCCCTAAAGTTTAGACTAGACTTACTGCCGCACTCAGAGTGGAACATAAATTACTTAATTCATACTATACTTACTGCAAGGTGGAGATTCTAAATTCGTACATACTTTTACAGCTTTTCTTTTTAATGTTAAGAACACCATCCTTAGTACTTGCATAGACATACACTTTTAACGGTCAGGCGCCAGAGATTTCAGTTAAGTAAACTGTACTATGGACAATCGGGTGAACAATAGCAATGAACTGCATGAGTCACTACGTCTAGTCTCTGTCTACAGTCTAGTCTGGCCCTATGTAGTGCTAAACCTTAATGTAATAAAGCTGCTTGTAACAGACTTTATTATGGGAAAATAAATTCACTTTGCTGAAGTCGATGAAAATGTTTCATGAAAAACTTAATAAATAATTATTTAGATATCTTTAATTAATTACTTAATTCGTTCTTTATTCAAACTACCTACATTTTTGTCGACAATTTAACTTGAATATAGAACCCATTCATATATATTTTTTTAATCGTATTAAACACAGCTGCGTACATGGGTATAAGGTAGGTCAGTATTCCACAGAAACACTAAAATCTCGAGATATAGGAAGCATGTGCTGTTATAGGTCTACCAGAATCTGATGGCAATTTTTGACAGCAGATTTTCAAAAAATATCCTTGATCATTGGATAAATTTTTATATTTGCATGTTTAACACACAGAATCAGCCGCTATAAGAAAAAAAAAGATCAAAATGTTTTATTCCAATTACCCCGGTATTGCTAGAGTCAATTTATTTTCTCACTTTTTGCCATCAGATTCTGGTAGACCTATATTTCATTGAAACTAATAATTTCGATAAAAAAAAATATTTTTCCATTATTTTTCCAATTTTTCAATTTTTCTGAAAAATAAATTGAAAAATTTCCGATCTTTGAAATTTTTCGGAAAATTACCCATCACTAATGTCAACTGTGATCGGTCTGATGGGTTTGACGCGACCAAATTACTTAGGTCCGCCATCTACCTAGGAATCAACTTCTCTGATAGTACATAGTCTGGTACCTAACTAAACATAAAATCCGTCAGTTTGCATGAAAGGTTAATAAATACGTCCTCAAACTTCATACTTTAAGTATTAGGATAATGTTAATAGAATGAATAATATTTAACTTTGTAGTAAACATCGGGACGTGTCCCCACATACCGTAACTTATTTAACTCCAATCCCCAGGAACCCCAAGTGACGTCAGTATTTATTTTGGACGGGTTATTTTCGGAGTTATCGCCTTAAATTGTAGCTATAACCAATTTAAATGTTTTAATTTAGCTGAGTTATTTTAATTTTTATGTAAAAAACACGTGTTTAACAAAAATAACCGTGGGAGCTACTGATTGAGAAGGTTGAGCAATCCTCAGAAAAGAAAGTGTCATGTTATGGAATGCTGAGATAATAATAGATACCTATATATTATGTGTCAATTATTATTTATGCTACAAGTTATAGATACCTACGGCCTGTTAGTATTGATATCGTTGGTTATACAATATACATGCCCGCAGCCATCGTTGAACGATAAGACAAGATGACCTACTACTGCGCCAAAATTCTTTTTAATCGAACCGTACATTTCTCCAGGATATCAATTTACAATTAATATTCCATATCAAATTTTAGCAAAATCGTTTTTTTTTATGAAATAAGGGGGCATACGAGCAAACGGGTCACCTGATGCAAAGCAACTTCCGTCGCCCATGGACACTCGCAGCATCAGAAGAGCTGCAGGTGCGTTGCCGGCCTTTTAAGAGGGAATAGGGTAATAGGAGAGGGTAGGGATGGGAAGAGACGGGAATAGGGGAGGGAAAGGAAGGGAATAGGGTAGGGGATTGGGCCTCCGGTAAACTCACTCACTCGGCGAAACACAGCGCAAGCGCTGTTTCACGCCGGTTTTCTGTGAGAACGTGGTATTTCTCCGGTCGAGCCGGCCCATTCGTGCTGAAGCATGGCTCTCCCACGATTCAGTGGTTTGGACGTAAAGAGGTATCATAAAAACGGACACACTTCCGTATATTTTGTAATGTTAGTGTGGATTTTAAGCATAGTAACTTGCCTCTATTGTACCATAGTAACAATAAGAAGTATGTTAAAGTAGGTGATATATCGGTGATATAATATTCATAACTGGAGAAACTCACGTGGGGTGGGCCCATGGTGGGCCAAATCGAATTTGTCACATGTAACGACATTACGGTGACAATTTGATGCTGAGAGATGAGTTGAGAGCATTATGAACGTTATTATTGTAGCATTAAGGTCGAAAAGCTACCTGAGTCGGCAACCGAACATATCTATCTGACTTGGCTTCGCAAATTACAAGGCGATCATTGATTTTTTAAGATTTCCTTCATATTAAATGTCAAAAGGTTTTGGTCCAAAAATTTAAATACCCGAGGTACGGCACCCAAAACAATTTAGTTCGTTATTAAAAAAGTATAAATAATTTTTCCTATCTAGTAGTACCTTTTTCCGAATTCGGCTAAACCTCAACTATTTCTGTATTCAATCTTCATAATTTTGAAGTCGGTGCCATGCCAGTTCCAAAAGTTTCAAATATTCTTTCAGAGAACTGAAGATTCAGCTATCTGGTACCGATAAGTACCGAGTTCAAAATAATGAAGATTGAATACAGAAATAGTTGAGGTTTAGCCGAATTCGGAAAAAGGCACTACTAGATAGGAAAAATTATTTAATAAGTACTTTTTAGTTCATATTATAAGGATGTTATTATTGTTTTTACCTTGGAAGTCGGTTTTAATTTTTTGTTAAAAATAATAATTTAAAAAACATTCGTTTGGTGAGTTCTGTAGCCTGTTGATTCGTTCTTATGGCTGGCCGCATACATACCTGATACGTGTACGCTTTTTTCCGAACGGAACGAATTCCGCACGTACGCTTCGAGTGCAAGCGGGCGCGTTCGCGCGTGAAAAAACGAACGTTTTTTTTTTAAATGAAATAAGGGGGCAAACGAGCAAACGGGTCACCTGATGGTAAGCACCTTCCGTCGCCCATGGAGCAGCATCAGAAGAGCTGCAGGTGCGTTGCCGGCCTTTTAAGAGGGAATAGGGTAATAGGGGAGGGTAGGGATGGGAAGAGAAGGGAATAGGGGAGGGAAAGGAAGGGAATAGGGTAGGGGATTGGGCTTCCGGTAAACTCACTCACTTGGCGAAACACAGCGCAAGCGCTGTTTCACGCCGGTTTTCTGTGAGAACGTGGTATTTCTCCTGTCGAGCCGGCCCATTCGTGCCGAAGCATGGCTCTCCCACGTATAAAACGTTTGCACTAGTCTCGTACGGGATTTCGAATACAGAAAACGAATTCGGCAATCGAATACGGAAAACGTGTGTATGCGGCCAGTATTCTTTAATCGGTAAAGGCGTAGATCGCGAATCAAAGTATATGGCGTCAATAGGCATGACGAAAAATTTTTTTTCTTGTTGGTAAGTAAAGGACCATTAAAAAATAAAAATATCAGTGAAAAAATGACTCTGATAGCATAAAAACTCTCCAAGATATCACAATTCAAAACTCACATAAAATAGACCTTCCCAAAACGCTCCATACAAAATGTCAGCTAACTGTGACGTCACGCATAGTTAGTTTGTTCGATAGCTATGTTAAATATTGAGTTTATGAAAGTGGTTTCGTAAGAAAAAATGTTAAAAATTGCATAACTTATCGAATGGTACACAAAAATTAAGGAATTTTATAAAAAAAATATTCAACTTGACTTAACTTGACGAAAAAACTTTGAAGGCTCAAAACAAAAAAAATATAATAAGTTATGAAGCTGAAATTTTGGGAATACCTATTTTTCATCGCTATGTCTTTATTTTATTTAAAAAATCAGCTAATTTTTGACCTTGTCGTCATCCCTATTCTAGTCGTAATGAGCACTGGCCAGTATCCAGGGTTTTCGGAAGTTATCAATTATTACGGCTTTTGCATGACATAATATAAGGGTTTTCGTAGACACCTCTACGGTTTTTGTAGACACGTTTAGGTTTCGTAAACACCCGTACATTTTCCGTACATTTATCTCTCTACGTTTTTTATACAGTTTTCGTAGACACCTCTACATAATATTACCTAATAAATGTGGCCCCGAAGCGGTACGAGTAGGCCTGACAATAGAATTCTTCGGTTACCTAATTAGGAATATATTTATATAGGCGACATTTGTCAAACTCCTATCCCGATGGGAACTGTCGCGTGTGGGGAGGTGTGACTTGTGCGAACCGCGACACAAAACGAATATTCTACAGCAGTGTTTCCCAACCTGTGGTCCGCGGACCCCTGGGGGTCTGCGGTGTCATCTCTGAACCATACATAAATGCTAATGTCTCGTGATCGCTATGCTTACTTAGCACCGATTTTTTTGCTGTTTATTTTATTAAGGGGGTCCGTGAAAACTGTGCTATTTTCCGTGGCTGGGAAACACTGTGTTACAGCTAAATCGATAAAATATTATCAATCAGCGCGTATCCTGACTAATATTATAAATGCAGCATATTGTGTCTGTCTGTCTGTCTGTTATTGTTCCCGCGCTATTAAGGCGGGCTGAAACCCCATTTTGTTATTTCTTAATACCCGATTTACCTAGTTCCAATATAATAACGAAATGTAAAAAATATGAGATATAGAGCACAATATTTAAAAGGGTTTAAATCAAAAACATTTTAATAAAATATAATACTTTCGCTGTAATTAATTTACAAACTCACCTCCGACAAAATTCTTTGTCATCGAAATATAAGTATTAACAAGAATAACTTACATTTTATTTTAATAAATTGTCAATGAATCTATTTTAAAAAGGTCTGAAACGAATAATCTTTTTTCTTAATATTTATTTCGAAAGATATTTAAAAAAAAACACACGAAAAATAAAATAGAGAAGATCCGCCCGTCGTAACTTACAATTTTATGCTAAGCTAAAATGAATCTTATTGCGATGCGTACACGCTTGGCATTCGCGTTCGCAAGGTTATCGTTTTGGATTTGAGGTAAGTGCTCGCCTTAACAAACGCAACGGAATTACAAATGTCATCTAGTATTTTATAGTCCATTTTAAAAATTACTCAAACTGCTGGGACTAAAATTCACTTGAACACCATGGCGCAATAACTGAAAATACAAAATAATTTCGATTTAAATAAAAGAGAATCTTAAAGACTCTTACATTCAGTAAGAGTTCACTGGCATGGCCGCTGCCGCAGACCACAAAATGTAATAACACGTTCATAGTAAGTTATTTAAAACTCTTTGGCTTACACATGATATGAGCCAAACTTCTGACTCTACATGTCCTGACTTCGAAGTCTGTAAAAGGTAGGTACTTAGACAACGTCGTATCTATAGTCGATGTTAAATAAAGGAGCGGCCATCGGCCTTTTACCCGATTAAAGAGATCTTGTGTCGATCATAATCGCCGATCAAAACCTCACCCTCGGCAAACAGTTTCATAATTATACCGACTGACACCTACATAGTATCTAATACTATAAACAGCTATAGTTTAAATAAAACCGGCCAAGTGCGAGTCGGACTCGCGCACGAAGGGTTCCGTACCGTTATAGAGCAATAAATTATAAACAAAAAACTTTTTGAAAAAAAGCTTTTATTTAAATAGTCTAAAAAAAAAATTCTCCTTAAATTTTTAACTATTAAGTTATAATCCTCAATATATTATACAATTTGCGTGATAATAAAAGCTTGTCGCGACTCGCGAGACTTAACAATCTATCAGTACTTACTTGATAAATTTATTAAAATAAAAACATAATATCAATTTACTCAGTTAAATTGGTACTTACTTGTTTATTTACAAATCACGCGATAAGCTTTTATTATCATGCAAATTGTATAATATATTGAGGATTATAACTTAATAGTTAAAAATTTTAAGGAGAAATTTATTTTTTTCTTTTTAGACTATTTAAATAAAAGCTTTTTTCAAAAAGTTTGTTGTTTATAATTTATTTTTTGTTTTTTAGTTATCTCTGGCTAGATTTCTTAGCCTGTTTGATAGTAAATTGTTTTGTTTCAAGAATTTGTTAAAATCTGATTAACTTAAGTCCATAAGAAATCGTACTCGACTTTAACAATTAAAAAAATCTATATTTAGCGAGTTGTTATATTCCGTTTATTTCTGCATGACTAAAAAGTTAAATTTCATTTAGCAAAAGGGTTTCAGAAAATGCCCGGTTGAATCCGGTCAGGATTCAACCGGGCATTTTCTGAAACCCGGGTGGATTTGACTTGATGTCACGTCACGTCATTTCACGTCACGTCACGTGACTTCACGTAAAGTCACGACACGACGCCACACGTAACGCCACGTCATGCTACGACACGACACGACTTGACTATTACTTTTCAATTTACTCTCAATGAGCCCTTTTATTTGATACCCATATTGCAGAAGTGCTTTAAAAAACTATTCCCCTATCTTGGCTTAGCTGCCATATTGGATATAGAATGAAATTACATTCGTTTTCGAGTTACTCTCAAAAAGCCCTTTCATTTAATATCCATATTGTAGGACTGCATAGAAAATAATTATTTCGCCATCTTGGATGGTCGGCCATATTGGATTTAGAGTAATGTCACATACCATATCGTGCATTGTCATCCAAACTAAACGCGTATGCAAAATTTCAGCTCAATCGGTTAAATATATCTACTTCAAAATTGAGTTCCAAAATTCCACCGTAACACACATACTTACACAGAGCAAGTTAAATAAAAGCTTTTAAAAAAATAGACCAAATATTGTGTTTTTTGTATGGTAGCCACCCTTAAATTGTTATTTTATTTAAATATTAATATTAATTATTACAGTACACATATATTTAAGGCCTTTGTGAAAATTTCAAGTGCCTACCTGCTGCCATTATTGATATCAAGCAAAATAGGCCAAAAAAATCACGTTTGTTGTATGGGAGCCCCCCTTAAATATTTAATTTATTTTGTTTTTAGTATTTGTTGTTATAGCGGCAACAGAAATACATAATCTGTGAAAATGTCAACTCTCTAGCTATTACCGTTCTTGAGTTACAGCCTGAAGACATACAGACAGACAGACAAACGGACAGACGGACAGACATCGAAGTCTTAGTAATAGGATCCCGTTTTTACCCTTTGGGTACGGAACCCTAAAAAACACATTGTAGTGAGTAGTAAGTAATCAGAGCAAAAGTCAAATTTTCCCACTAGCCCCACTATAGATGTCGCAGTCATCTGGTTCAATCTGTGATTCGATTGAACGACTAGCGTATTCATTGAATGACACCATTTTATTGAATGACTGAAGGACAACTAGTCAAGACGCTGACTGTAACGTTTAACGTCTTGACTGAACGTCATCATAGTGAAGTCGTTAGATGGAATGTTATGATTTTTTTAAGTATTTGTTGGTGGCGTAATAATAGGTTAATCTAGAAACTGGCTTCTATTATGAGGTCACGGAGCACCGCTACGCGGGGCTCCTACTTCTGGGTGGTTTATAAAAAAATAACCATGATGGCTAAGGCGCCTAGCCATCTAACCTAACCCAATGAAGTCGTATTGGGCCAACACGGAGTAATACATTGCTATTAATTACCTAAGAATAGTTTTGGTGACTACGAGCGCCGCAGTGGGAAAAAAGTGAAATACGTTCAATAGGCATGATGACTATTTTTTTTTTCTTATTGGTAATTGAAAGACCCTTAAAAAATAGAAACATCGCTGAAAAAATGTCTCTGATAGCTTAAAAATTCACCAAGATATGACAATTCAAACATCTCATAAAATAGACCTGCCCGAAACGCTCCATACAAAGTGCTACGAAAGAATGACGTCACTCTTTCGTAGTTTGTACGCATCGGGAGAGAACTTTGCTCGGTAGGTATATTAAATATTGCGTTTATGAAAGTGGTTTCATAACAAAAGTTGCTTTTAATTGCATAAGTTATCGAATGGTATACAAATATTAAGAAATTTAATTGAAAAAAAAAAACGACTTGATTATCCAACTTTGAAGGCGCATAACAAAAAAAATAAAAATGCTATCAAGCTGAAATTTTGGGAACACTTATTTTTTACCGTGATTTCTTTATTTTATTAACAAAATCGCTAATCTTTGACCTTGTCATCATCCCTAATACCTGACTGATTTCATGTCCGCTATCTTCAAAGGGCTATGTTACAAATCGCTAACTAGTTGGACGTTGAGTGACGATCGTTCAATCGACGTTCGGCCGAGTCATTCAATTGAATGGTGTCATTCAATGAATACGCTAGTCATTCAATCGAATCGCAGATTTATCTAGATGACTGCGACATAGACACAACGTTAATGCAGAGTATACAATAGTTAATCAAATATAGATCACAATTGCTGATAGCCTAATCATAAGACCATCCCAGATTCCCAACTAGTAAATTATAAGTATTATTTGAAGTTTAGGCACTAGTTACAGAGAGAATAAAGTGTGGCTGGAAAGACGCTACAATTTGAAACCGAGACGAGTAATTAAAGACGGCCTCCTACACCATAATAATTGGTTTCACACCATCTCACTATTAGCTTGCCCTTGGCACACTTGACAATAATTGATGAAAATAAATAAGGTCAATTGAAAACGGCGACGCGACCTCTACACGTACACAAAATAATAATATTAAACATAATATTCATAGTAGACCATCCGAATTTTGAACTATCCGATTTAAACATTTACGGAATATGTAGAGAAGTAGAGAAGTCAGCTAATCAAAGCTTGACGTAGTTTACGCATTACCCGACTCATATGCCAAGTACTTACATACGGTTTTACTCGATCGAGCAATCACGTAAAACCCACGGTTTGGGCTTTCGTCCACACATTCGGCATTACTTGCTGTTAGTTTTACTCCAAATCGAGTAAAAATTATCGTGTGGACCGCAAAACTCACACATAGTAAACATAAATCTATTGTGACACACGCTTGAGTAAAGAAAGTAAATTCGAAGGAAATAAATTTCATCGAGCCGGCTCGATGCGAGTCTTCGAGCTGTGAGTTTTGCGGTCCACAAGGTAATTTTTACTCGATTTGGAGTAAAACTATCGAATAAAACCGTATGTGAGTACTTAGCAATAGAAGTGATTGTACGCCAGTAGCGTAACAATATAGGATGGCAGGGCTGGAAAAGTGCCACGGGCCCCCGACGCAAGAGGGCTCCGGTCCAAAAGTTCCCGATCTCAGAAATCTTTCTATTTTCTGGGATAAAAAATTATTTCCCAGGACTTAAAGAATCACCATATCAAATTGCAAAGTCGGTTCAGCGGTTTGGGCGTGAAGAGGTAACAGACAGACAGACACACTTTCGCATTTATAATCCATACTAATCCATACTAATTTATACTTCATAAATGCGAAAGTCTGTCTGTCTGTCTGTTACCTCTTTACGCCTAAACCGCTGAACCGATTTTGCTGAAATTTGGTATGGGGATACTTTGAGTCCCGGGAAAGGACATAGGATACTTTTTATCCCGGAAAAATGTACGGTTCCCGCGCGATAAACGAATTTTGGCGCAATGAAGTTGCGGGCGTCATCTAGTATTAGTATAATATACATTAATTGTACCCGTATTATTATCAACGTGACAATTTTAAGGGCCATATCATTTTGCCACAAGCCCCTGATTGAATAGTAACGCCACTGTTCTACGTCTAATGCGGACTGTTTATTTCCCGGGGGCCGGGTGATACAGAATTGTTGTGCTACTCTGACAAATTAGACACGCGCGATAAACGAGTTCAATTGCATTACAAAGGCACGGCTTTTAATTCTATCACAACAAGTCAGTAAAACCCAAACCTTTTGCTGAAAAAGGCTAAAAATATCGACTCAAACACAAGTCAACTGTTTATCTATCGCGATAACGTGAAAGCTCGTGATATCGGACATGTTGTGACATCCTCAACACTCACCTTGTTTGTACAGTTGTACACTGTACACTCGCAAATACTCCACGCGCGAGCTCCAACTTCCAAGGAATTGAGGAATATTTCTGTGAAAGAATAAGGCTACAATTTTCAAAGACTATAGCAGGATTTTTTCGCGATTACAAATATCTCATAAAATATTTAATGATTGATGGAAAGTATCCTTTCCCGGGGGCCGGGACTCAATTTATCTTCATACTTAGGCCCGTATAAATAGTCAGTACTTAAGATGCGACCCGGTCTCAAGACGCGGTTCGGCTCTGTGATTGGTCCAAATTTTGACAGCCAACCAATCACAGAGCCTGAACCGTGTCTTGAGGCCGAGATGCATCTTGAGTACTATTTATACGGGCCTTATAGTTTAGTGGTTTAACCGTGAAGAGGTACCAGACAGACTCACTTTCGCATTCATAATAATAAAGTATGAAGGTTCTGTAGGTTTTTATATGAATTTAAAGAAAGACATGACGAATCCATATGGGTTCCGTTTTCCGCCATTTGGCTACGGAACCCTCAATTAAAGATGATTAAATTGCAGGAATCATGAAAATTAAGTAGGGAAATAATTGAAAACAATATTAACTTTCTCTCCATAATATATTACCATCAAAAGTTACACATTTCACCATCGAACACAACAACACCCAAAGCTTACGAGTACGCACAACATTCAAAACGTTCAAGAAATAGTTTAACAGTAAATATAGTTTTGTGGTAGAAATATTTTAGAACAGTGATCTACTCTACATATTTTCCAGTGAAACAAGTGAACTGAGAGCTAAGTGTGAGTTGGTGTCACTTTTCACCGTAAGGACAGGAGGATCAAAACAGCGGCAAACAATGGATCAATAAAAATAAAAAAAAACCTATAAAATTTCTAATTAAAGTCTTAAGCCCATCCTCCGAGCTAAAGACCTTGACCATACATTTGCCGCCTTGCCGAGAAAATCCTGTTTTTTTTACTTATCTTAGTTCAAAATTGACCTGAAAAAATTCAAACGATCAATTCAGTCGATCTATTGGCGTGTGTTTCAAATAAAAGTAATTTGTAAATACTAGGGAGATACTGTAAGTATATGTGAGAGAATAAGAAATATTTTTAATTTTAATTTATAAATAATTACTTCCGCAATAGTTTTTGTTGGATAGTTGTTAGTTGCTGAATAGTCAATTGATATTTGGACCGTCAGTTGACAGTTGATGGATAGTCAGTTGATACGTCATAGATGAATACGCCTCTCCCCCACTCGGTTCTTTTCCCCTTCTATCCCCACAAGTTTATAAAAAGGGGATGACTTATTATCGACAGATCAGAAGTTGTCTGATTTTGGGCACGGCAAGACGTTGCTCTGAACTGTCTTTAGAATAACTTGGAAATATATCTGGTAAGCTGTTCTATGTTTATAAATAATAAATTTATAATAATAAATTGATAATGATAATAATTAATTTATGATAATGATGCTTAATGAAGTATATTATACATATTTTGTTTTATATATTTTATGTTTCTTTATTTTTCTCCTACATATACCTGAATTTTAATAAATTGGTATTACTTTAGAAGCTGATATCATGAGTATAAAAACAGGAAATTAATAACGGGGAAAGGAATGTTCATATACTGAAGATTATTGCTGTATTTTTATTATAATTTTGTAGCTTTCAGATTATGAGTTATAAGGCTCTAAAAAACGGTAAATTACAGCATCTCCATATCAGGAGCGCCTTAACGATGAGAAGTGACAAAACTCACACGTCTTAGCAACTTACAAACATTTTTTTCTTATTTCTTACAGTCTGGACGCCAGATAGAGAGAAATTCGTGCAATGCTTAGGGCCTGGGGAGTGGGGCCGTACAACGAAACCGTTTTAAGACTCAAAACAATAGCAAACGTGAAATGACGTTGTTAGAGTAAGATGCGGCATTCTCGTTCGATGGTTTGAGTCTCAAAACGATTTCATACTAGGCCTCCTGAGCCAGGAGCCTGTAGACAAGACTTTTTCTTTATCGCTTCTTTATAGAATCGTCGATCAAAACGTATGGAATTGACATTAGACGAGCCGAACGTCAACGTCATATTAACGAACGCTTATGTCAATTCCATACATTTTGATCGGCAATTCTATAAAGAAGCGATAAAGAAAAAGTCTTGGCTAAGGGGTATTACATCTACCGAGTAGTGGCGAAACCACGAGCGAAACAGTGCCCTCGGCCGAGCACTCGGTATGTATAAACACATTTGACATTACCGAGTGAAAGGCCAATAATTATCACAGAATTTGATTCATCCGACAGATCACAGCTATCATTGAATTGACATAATCCGACCAAACGTCGTAGGTACGTCAACTGCCCATGAATCAATTTCTTCGATGGTATATACCGAATGATGTCTCGGCCGAGTTACATTTTATTGTGTCGCCACTGCTCGGTAGGTGTCAGGCCCTTACATAGATTGGACAAATTCCTTTCTATCCTGGAACAAACTATAGCCATATTATTTTTAACAAAGATTATAGAGGAATGAGTTATAGAAGAGACTTTTTTAAAGTTTCCTACAAAATATCTCACATCTACAAAATATTTCTTATACTTTATGTTCGTTTTGGGAAAAATTGTAGTGGAGTAGTGTGTTTTCGCGGGTTCTGGATCACGATTTCTGGGTCCACCCCTCCCCCCGCTCGTGGCTCGCAAACTTTCTCGATCACTTTTTGTCGGTTCGAGCAGCGACATCACCTAAAAAAAAAAAAAAAAGAGTTTGGTGTCAAAATAGGGGTTTTGGACCATGCCCGATCGATATATGCGGTCCGTTTCTGCGTATTTGCACTAGTTTCAAAGTTAGCTTTTGTGTTTAACCCTCATTATCTACTATCGCCACGCTCCATTGTTCCTTCATAATTACAATCGCTACTTATTGCATTGTTATGCTCGCCTCAGTGTCCTATTGTTCGTAATGACTACCTGGGCTTATCGCTTACGTCACCTTAATTTCTTACAAGATTTTAAATAAGTAAATAAAACTTGATCAGTTTTTCATTACATTTCTTTAATTTAAGTAATTAAAACATGTAATAATAATAACTCCCATAGTAGTATGTTTTCGTGCATTGTGAATCACTATTCATATAAAGTTACCCCCTCGGTATCTAATGAATATTGACAATTCATTCCTGCTAATAACATTTTGCTGTGTCGCAATCCTCGTAAACAACATTTACTAAATAACTTTTGAAACTCTACTAAACTTTCCCCATTGAACTTATAATACAAATACATTAAACAAAAAATGTAGGTCACCCGATCATTCGATGGACTTCGTAAACACACGGCGACACGGCGCGCAAACTGACACGTTTTGCTCGTCAGCAAATCCGACGAGTCAACGACCGCCGCCGCCACCCGCTCGCCGCCTGCGGTGTCGAGTCGAAGCCGAGTCCAACTCAGCAGAAAAGCTTCGCAAATGTTGCTGTTCGCCCCGCGGCGAAAACAAGGAGGGTAGTGGATGGCCGCAAGGCAGAACCTCCTCGACTCAACAAGGATGAGAGCAGGAGGTGCGATGAGGAGGGCTTCACACTAGTGGAGAGAAGAAAGAAGAGGCAACCCACCGTCCGCAACCACTGCGGCACTGCACCTTACGTACCCGAGCTGCGTCTGCCGACGTCGCTCTACATGTCGCGCCTGCACTGGTCCATGGAAGTCGAGGACGTCGTTAACTACATCCGCGAGAAGACTACCTTCACCTTGAGGGTGGAGCGTCTGTACTCTCGGCACAAAGTTAACTTCGGTTCTTTTGTGGTGAGAGTGCCGACAAAACTTATGTCCACTCTCGAGGTGGAGGAGTTCTGGTCGGCCGGTGTAGTTTACCGAAGGTTTCGGGGAAGGCTCTCCAATGAAGCGCGCATCACGTCGCCGCCAAGAAAGACAACGTGATAATAGTGTGAATGTGAGAGTTTTGTGAAAATAATAATATGCTGTAGGATAAGACTGTTCGGTGTGCATCCGTTGTCTGATTGTCATAAAGTTCAACTTGTGCTGTTGTGTATTATTGTATGAGTGGAATAAAGAATTTGTATAATTTGTAACCTTTATAATAAAACTTGATAATTTTTTCATTAAATTTATTTTATTTCATTAAAACATGTATTGAACATACTGTACAATATTATATCACTACACAAAGTGTTGCTACTAAATAACTTTTGAAACTCTACTAAACTTTCCCCATTGAACTTATAATACAAATATAATACAAAAACTATACTCTCCACAAACTGATGTGAAATCATTTTGTAATCTCCATTTGTTAATATACCATCTCCTACAGTTACACCCCATAAAGCGCGCCCGCAGGAATCAAAGTATTGATGTCATTTTCATTGATGTGTATGGCTATCCAGTGGGGTCTAGGTGTAACATATCAGGATCCAAGTTGCTAATAAATGTATGTAGGGATTTGAACATATATTATATAGACAGACGATTCGCAATATACATTATCTTCTAAAGTCTAAACCTACACAAATTCTTCTCAAATAATTAAGGATCTCTATTGTGTTCATACTGTATTATCACAGAACCAATCTGGTTTATGGATCTTGTATAACGTATCCGTATTATGTATACTTTGTGTATTTACTAAGAGGGGTATTACATAATATGAACAAATAAAAGAAACATAACTTTGGTACAATATTTTATTTCATAATATTCACACACTATTAGTTTCACACACGTTACACATTATAACTCAAATAGATCATACATGTGACTTTTCTTAGCTACTATAGTCTACAGTTACATTACGTTTCTATCTATTTCTATAACATTATCAAACTCTGCAAATACAATACAGTTAATCGTTTCAGAGAGACTAGAATCAATTGATATCCCATTTCCTTTATTAAGGAAATGTATACCAGTGCCGGAAAATAATGTATGATAGGTTGAAGTGAACATAATATTAGATACCATTGAAGGATGGTTGTAGAGTTTTTGAAGACACTTGTTGTCCATCTATGTATAAACAAAATGAATTCATACCATAATTTTCAAAACTGAAAGGATTCTTACTAATGATTAAATGCTGCGTTATTTACAAATCCTATGATAAATATTTTGAGTACTTGCCCCAGGAATATTATCAAGTGTTTTTTTTTTCTCACCAGTGGAAAGTCGTAATATCATAAACGTTATTCACAATTATTGAGTCATCCTAAACATCCATTTAATGGTAAAGCATACAATAGTAAACAAACTTTCAAATTCTTTACTGATTATTCCTGTGAGTCGTTAAAAGAACAGGATAACATTAGATAAGATTGTAAAACCTCATATTATCATTTTTAAATAAAAAAAAGTATAATAATATTTATCAAGTTTTCCTATAACAAAAAAAAACATATGATAATTCTATAACTAATTATATTCTGAATCGTATAGCATATATGTTCCTTTATTATAGAGTACAATAATATATTTTCTTAATCCTTATAGTTACCTATACATTTACATTTATCATCTTTGAATTCTATCAACGTTGGCCTTCAGCCACATACCGAAAGCTACTACCTCAACCCCGCTGCAATGACAACTTCTCTTAGATGTTTTAGAGAAGTTGGTATGACGATGGCAGTTTGACAGTTTTGAATTATTCCAGTCCAACTCTGCCATCACCTTTTCCACTTTGGGGCACCCAAACATTTCAATGTTTACATGTCTGAAGCCCAACGTTGATAGCAATTTTTTTTCAACTGTGCCCCCTTTATACGCCCATAAGTATTGTTTATTTGGATCGAGGGAGTGTAAATGCTCCACTAAAATTTCTTGGGTTATGTCTCCATCGGAATTTCTGAACGCCATTCCATGAACATGGCGTTCACAAAATGCAATTTCCTTACTTTTCCCCAGATGGAGAAACCATAACGGTAATTTAATATAGTGCAGGTACATCACCTCTTTCCAAATATCATAAATACCAACCTCTTTGAAGTATATGTCACTCTTAAGAGGGAAGCCATCGATGTCTATTACATACCTAATGTTAATCTCCATACTATCATTATTATTATTTCTCGACATTATGGCACGCACACACACTATTACTACTTTAAGTCTTTTTAAAACTATAAAATTATACAATAATTGTCTTTTACACTTGTTTTTTGTCTATCTGTCCGCACAGTCTATTGTTTTTGTATACGTCGCACAGTCTATACCGTTAACACTAATGGTACAAAATACGAAGTTTAACAGTTCACTTGTCAACTTGTCCGTATGTGATATCAGATATGGTGTGAGTGAAATACTCTGCCGACACTTCAACCAACCGTAACCACTCTTCGTGATCGGTGTTTACACACCCCCGTTGTATCCTTGAGATGCTCTGCGATATCATCCCGAATCAGTGTGTAAATGCTATCATCACTCAGCCCACTCCCTTCGTACACACTGGTGAACAGTATATGTACGTCTTCATGCAATTTATGTAACGGGATAGGTCACATCCACAGCTTCAACAACCTGTTGGTTGATAAACATTTTTTTCATTTAATCATGATCACATGGAAAAGTTAATTGCCCATGTATTACCCTCTCGACCCCTGTTAATTATGTTTACACCCTGATTGAGTATTGCCAAAATATCTTCATCTATGTCGTTATATCTCGATGGTAATGCCACAACGTATCCATTGTCGAGATGTACCACTGTCTGCAATGTATCGGCATGAAACTTTGATGGAAATTTTAAAGCTCTAATGATTTTATAAGGGATGTTTATCTCAAGATCCTCCAAATTTGTCCATGTCTTATTTAAATAATTATTTAATTTTTTCAGAGCTTCCCCCATTGATATTTTTAAACTAAAACACTTTTTTATACTCACAATATTCAAAAACTTCTAGCGGAAATATTAATTACTGTATTGCTGACGAGTGCAGTGGTACTGGTTAAATGTGATTTCAAACAGAACCTTTAGGGCTATTTATAGTTAAAAAAGCTCAATAAATTTTCTCTATTGATCCCCACCACCACCTGATAATATATGTATACGACAGAAACCACTTCCTGTGATAATATTTTGTTAATAATTATATTTTTAACGGTATTTTGAGATTACATTCACCATCTGTATCCCTTTTTTATTCACATTCAGACTTGTCGTTATGTCCTGAAAATATATGCATAGGTAATACTAAAGAGATTAAATTGGTTACAAATCTTAATAATAAAACTAAATACAAAATTCATTACAGGAATCTTAAACAATGCATAAAAATGGGATTGATAGAATATTAAAGTTTAGACAGCTACCATGGTTGCAAAAGTATATAGAACCAAATCAGGTTTCGATAAAGATAATTCATTATTTGACAAAACAATGGAAAATATTGAAAAAAAGAGTTAATGTTGAATTATTAACACATTTGGAATAATCGTGGTAAAGTTCTACTAGGTGCACAAGAATTAAGGCGGGCTGAAACCCCATTTTGTTATTTCTTGATATCCGATTTACCTAGTTCCAATATAATAACGAAATGTAAAAAAATATGAGATATAGAGCACAATATTTAAAAGGGTTTAAATCAAAAACATTTTAATAAAAAATAATACTTTCGCTGTAATTAATTTACAAACTCACCTCCGACAAAACTCTTTGTCATCGAAATGAGTTTCAATCAAAATTTGAATATACCTAATATATTTCAAATTTATTAAAGCTTGTTTCATTATTTTCAAAAACCCTTTAGAAAATTACAAAACGTGTTTTTTTGAATAAAATATATAATTTCAAATTTATTAGTTTTTTTCATTATTTTCAGAAAACTTAGAAAATTATAAAGTGTTTTTTAATATAATATATTTCAAATTTATTAAAGCTTGTTTCATTATTTTCAAAAACTTTTTAGAAAATTATAAAACGTGTTTTTTTTTTTTAAATTTAATATATTATCTTTAATTTATTAAAGCTTGTTTCATTATTTTCAAAAACTTTTTAGAAAATAATAAAACGTGTTTTTTTTTTTAATTTAATATATCTTTAATTTATTTAAGCTTGTTTCATTATTTTCAAAAACTTTTTAGAAAATTATAATACGTTTTGTTTTTAATTTAATATATCTTAATCCTTCCAATTTGGTATTTTTTTTTCTAAAAGGTTTTTGAAAATAATGAAACAAGCGTTAATAAATTAAAGATAATATATTAAATTAAAAAAAAAAAAAAACCTTTTATAATTTTCTAAAAAGTTTTTGAAAATAATGAAACAAGCTTTAATAAATTTGAAATATATTATATTAAAAAAACACGTTTTATAATTTTCTAAAAGGTTTCAGAAAATAATGAAAAAAACTTTAATAAATTTGAAATATATTATATTAAAAAAAAAAACACGTTTTGTAATTTTCTAAAGGGTTTTTGAAAATAATGAAACAAGCTTTAATAAATTTGAAATATATTATATTCAATAATATATTATATTCATGGTTGCCTGGAAGAAATTACTAATTAGTAATAAGGCCGCCATTGTGTGTTACCTGTGTTTTAAAAATGTCTTGTATTTTAAATTGTTATATGTGTGCACAATAAAGAATATTTATCTTATCTTATCTTCAAATTTTGATTGAAACTCATTGTAACATAATTTAAAACTTGACGTTTTTAAGAAAATCTTGATTTAATATTATATTTTACAATGTTGTAATACAACGCAACTTTAAAAATTAAACATTCAGTACAATATTATTATAATATTATACTTTTATATGTATAATATTGTACTGAATGTTTAATTTTTAAAGTTGCGTTGTATTACAACATTGTAAAATATAATATTAAATCAAGATTTTCTTAAAAACGTCAAGTTTTAAATTATGTTACAATGAGTTTCAATCAAAATTTGAAGATAAGATAAGATAAATATTCTTTATTGTGCACACATATAACAATTTAAAATACAAGACATTTTTAAAACACAGGTAACACACAATGGCGGCCTTATTACTAATTAGTAATTTCTTCCAGGCAACCATGAATATAATATATTATTGAATATAATATATTTCGAATTTATTAAAGCTTGTTTCATTATTTTCAAAAACCCTTTAGAAAATTACAAAACGTGTTTTTTTTTTAATATAATATATTTCAAATTTATTAAAGTTTTTTTCATTATTTTCTGAAACCTTTTAGAAAATTATAAAACGTGTTTTTTTAATATAATATATTTCAAATTTATTAAAGCTTGTTTCATTATTTTCAAAAACTTTTTAGAAAATTATAAAAGGTTTTTTTTTTTTTTTTAATTTAATATATTATCTTTAATTTATTAACGCTTGTTTCATTATTTTCAAAAACCTTTTAGAAAAAAAAATACCAAATTGGAAGGATTAAGATATATTAAATTAAAAACAAAACGTATTATAATTTTCTAAAAAGTTTTTGAAAATAATGAAACAAGCTTAAATAAATTAAAGATATATTAAATTAAAAAAAAAAACACGTTTTATTATTTTCTAAAAAGTTTTTGAAAATAATGAAACAAGCTTTAATAAATTAAAGATAATATATTAAATTTAAAAAAAAAAACACGTTTTATAATTTTCTAAAAAGTTTTTGAAAATAATGAAACAAGCTTTAATAAATTTGAAATATATTATATTAAAAAACACTTTATAATTTTCTAAGTTTTCTGAAAATAATGAAAAAAACTAATAAATTTGAAATTATATATTTTATTCAAAAAAACACGTTTTGTAATTTTCTAAAGGGTTTTTGAAAATAATGAAACAAGCTTTAATAAATTTGAAATATATTAGGTATATTCAAATTTTGATTGAAACTCATTTCGATGACAAAGAGTTTTGTCGGAGGTGAGTTTGTAAATTAATTACAGCGAAAGTATTATTTTTTATTAAAATGTTTTTGATTTAAACCCTTTTAAATATTGTGCTCTATATCTCATATTTTTTTACATTTCGTTATTATATTGGAACTAGGTAAATCGGATATCAAGAAATAACAAAATGGGGTTTCAGCCCGCCTTAATTCTTGTGCACCTAGTAGAACTTTACCACGATTATTCCAAATGTGTTAATAATTCAACATTAACTCTTTTTTTCAATATTTTCCATTGTTTTGTCAAATAATGAATTATCTTTATCGAAACCTGATTTGGTTCTATATACTTTTGCAACCATGGTAGCTGTCTAAACTTTAATATTCTATCAATCCCATTTTTATGCATTGTTTAAGATTCCTGTAATGAATTTTGTATTTAGTTTTATTATTAAGATTTGTAACCAATTTAATCTCTTTAGTATTACCTATGCATATATTTTCAGGACATAACGACAAGTCTGAATGTGAATAAAAAAGGGATACAGATGGTGAATGTAATCTCAAAATACCGTTAAAAATATAATTATTAACAAAATATTATCACAGGAAGTGGTTTCTGTCGTATACATATATTATCAGGTGGTGGTGGGGATCAATAGAGAAAATTTATTGAGCTTTTTTAACTATAAATAGCCCTAAAGGTTCTGTTTGAAATCACATTTAACCAGTACCACTGCACTCGTCAGCAATACAGTAATTAATATTTCCGCTAGAAGTTTTTGAATATTGTGAGTATAAAAAAGTGTTTTAGTTTAAAAATATCAATGGGGGAAGCTCTGAAAAAATTAAATAATTATTTAAATAAGACATGGACAAATTTGGAGGATCTTGAGATAAACATCCCTTATAAAATCATTAGAGCTTTAAAATTTCCATCAAAGTTTCATGCCGATACATTGCAGACAGTGGTACATCTCGACAATGGATACGTTGTGGCATTACCATCGAGATATAACGACATAGATGAAGATATTTTGGCAATACTCAATCAGGGTGTAAACATAATTAACAGGGGTCGAGAGGGTAATACATGGGCAATTAACTTTTCCATGTGATCATGATTAAATGAAAAAAATGTTTATCAACCAACAGGTTGTTGAAGCTGTGGATGTGACCTATCCCGTTACATAAATTGCATGAAGACGTACATATACTGTTCACCAGTGTGTACGAAGGGAGTGGGCTGAGTGATGATAGCATTTACACACTGATTCGGGATGATATCGCAGAGCATCTCAAGGATACAACGGGGGTGTGTAAACACCGATCACGAAGAGTGGTTACGGTTGGTTGAAGTGTCGGCAGAGTATTTCACTCACACCATATCTGATATCACATACGGACAAGTTGACAAGTGAACTGTTAAACTTCGTATTTTGTACCATTAGTGTTAACGGTATAGACTGTGCGACGTATACAAAAACAATAGACTGTGCGGACAGATAGACAAAAAACAAGTGTAAAAGACAATTATTGTATAATTTTATAGTTTTAAAAAGACTTAAAGTAGTAATAGTGTGTGTGCGTGCCATAATGTCGAGAAATAATAATAATGATAGTATGGAGATTAACATTAGGTATGTAATAGACATCGATGGCTTCCCTCTTAAGAGTGACATATACTTCAAAGAGGTTGGTATTTATGATATTTGGAAAGAGGTGATGTACCTGCACTATATTAAATTACCGTTATGGTTTCTCCATCTGGGGAAAAGTAAGGAAATTGCATTTTGTGAACGCCATGTTCATGGAATGGCGTTCAGAAATTCCGATGGAGACATAACCCAAGAAATTTTAGTGGAGCATTTACACTCCCTCGATCCAAATAAACAATACTTATGGGCGTATAAAGGGGGCACAGTTGAAAAAAAATTGCTATCAACGTTGGGCTTCAGACATGTAAACATTGAAATGTTTGGGTGCCCCAAAGTGGAAAAGGTGATGGCAGAGTTGGACTGGAATAATTCAAAACTGTCAAACTGCCATCGTCATACCAACTTCTCTAAAACATCTAAGAGAAGTTGTCATTGCAGCGGGGTTGAGGTAGTAGCTTTCGGTATGTGGCTGAAGGCCAACGTTGATAGAATTCAAAGATGATAAATGTAAATGTATAGGTAACTATAAGGATTAAGAAAATATATTATTGTACTCTATAATAAAGGAACATATATGCTATACGATTCAGAATATAATTAGTTATAGAATTATCATATGTTTTTTTTTGTTATAGGAAAACTTGATAAATATTATTATACTTTTTTTTATTTAAAAATGATAATATGAGGTTTTACAATCTTATCTAATGTTATCCTGTTCTTTTAACGACTCACAGGAATAATCAGTAAAGAATTTGAAAGTTTGTTTACTATTGTATGCTTTACCATTAAATGGATGTTTAGGATGACTCAATAATTGTGAATAACGTTTATGATATTACGACTTTCCACTGGTGAGAAAAAAAAAACACTTGATAATATTCCTGGGGCAAGTACTCAAAATATTTATCATAGGATTTGTAAATAACGCAGCATTTAATCATTAGTAAGAATCCTTTCAGTTTTGAAAATTATGGTATGAATTCATTTTGTTTATACATAGATGGACAACAAGTGTCTTCAAAAACTCTACAACCATCCTTCAATGGTATCTAATATTATGTTCACTTCAACCTATCATACATTATTTTCCGGCACTGGTATACATTTCCTTAATAAAGGAAATGGGATATCAATTGATTCTAGTCTCTCTGAAACGATTAACTGTATTGTATTTGCAGAGTTTGATAATGTTATAGAAATAGATAGAAACGTAATGTAACTGTAGACTATAGTAGCTAAGAAAAGTCACATGTATGATCTATTTGAGTTATAATGTGTAACGTGTGTGAAACTAATAGTGTGTGAATATTATGAAATAAAATATTGTACCAAAGTTATGTTTCTTTTATTTGTTCATATTATGTAATACCCCTCTTAGTAAATACACAAAGTATACATAATACGGATACGTTATACAAGATCCATAAACCAGATTGGTTCTGTGATAATACAGTATGAACACAATAGAGATCCTTAATTATTTGAGAAGAATTTGTGTAGGTTTAGACTTTAGAAGATAATGTATATTGCGAATCGTCTGTCTATATAATATATGTTCAAATCCCTACATACATTTATTAGCAACTTGGATCCTGATATGTTACACCTAGACCCCACTGGATAGCCATACACATCAATGAAAATGACATCAATACTTTGATTCCTGCGGGCGCGCTTTATGGGGTGTAACTGTAGGAGATGGTATATTAACAAATGGAGATTACAAAATGATTTCACATCAGTTTGTGGAGAGTATAGTTTTTGTATTATATTTGTATTATAAGTTCAATGGGGAAAGTTTAGTAGAGTTTCAAAAGTTATTTAGTAGCAACACTTTGTGTAGTGATATAATATTGTACAGTATGTTCAATACATGTTTTAATGAAATAAAATAAATTTAATGAAAAAATTATCAAGTTTTATTATAAAGGTTACAAATTATACAAATTCTTTATTCCACTCATACAATAATACACAACAGCACAAGTTGAACTTTATGACAATCAGACAACGGATGCACACCGAACAGTCTTATCCTACAGCATATTATTATTTTCACAAAACTCTCACATTCACACTATTATCACGTTGTCTTTCTTGGCGGCGACGTGATGCGCGCTTCATTGGAGAGCCTTCCCCGAAACCTTCGGTAAACTACACCGGCCGACCAGAACTCCTCCACCTCGAGAGTGGACATAAGTTTTGTCGGCACTCTCACCACAAAAGAACCGAAGTTAACTTTGTGCCGAGAGTACAGACGCTCCACCCTCAAGGTGAAGGTAGTCTTCTCGCGGATGTAGTTAACGACGTCCTCGACTTCCATGGACCAGTGCAGGCGCGACATGTAGAGCGACGTCGGCAGACGCAGCTCGGGTACGTAAGGTGCAGTGCCGCAGTGGTTGCGGACGGTGGGTTGCCTCTTCTTTCTTCTCTCCACTAGTGTGAAGCCCTCCTCATCGCACCTCCTGCTCTCATCCTTGTTGAGTCGAGGAGGTTCTGCCTTGCGGCCATCCACTACCCTCCTTGTTTTCGCCGCGGGGCGAACAGCAACATTTGCGAAGCTTTTCTGCTGAGTTGGACTCGGCTTCGACTCGACACCGCAGGCGGCGAGCGGGTGGCGGCGGCGGTCGTTGACTCGTCGGATTTGCTGACGAGCAAAACGTGTCAGTTTGCGCGCCGTGTCGCCGTGTGTTTACGAAGTCCATCGAATGATCGGGTGACCTACATTTTTTGTTTAATGTATTTGTATTATAAGTTCAATGGGGAAAGTTTAGTAGAGTTTCAAAAGTTATTTAGTAAATGTTGTTTACGAGGATTGCGACACAGCAAAATGTTATTAGCAGGAATGAATTGTCAATATTCATTAGATACCGAGGGGGTAACTTTATATGAATAGTGATTCACAATGCACGAAAACATACTACTATGGGAGTTATTATTATTACATGTTTTAATTACTTAAATTAAAGAAATGTAATGAAAAACTGATCAAGTTTTATTTACTTATTTAAAATCTTGTAAGAAATTAAGGTGACGTAAGCGATAAGCCCAGGTAGTCATTACGAACAATAGGACACTGAGGCGAGCATAACAATGCAATAAGTAGCGATTGTAATTATGAAGGAACAATGGAGCGTGGCGATAGTAGATAATGAGGGTTAAACACAAAAGCTAACTTTGAAACTAGTGCAAATACGCAGAAACGGACCGCATATATCGATCGGGCATGGTCCAAAACCCCTATTTTGACACCAAACTCTTTTTTTTTTTTTTTTAGGTGATGTCGCTGCTCGAACCGACAAAAAGTGATCGAGAAAGTTTGCGAGCCACGAGCGGGGGGAGGGGTGGACCCAGAAATCGTGATCCAGAACCCGCGAAAACACACTACTTAGTGGAAATGGCAAGTAGACGAAATAGTAAGATGTAATAATCCAAAAAATTGATTCATAGACGGATGGCGGATCTACGTAATTTGGTCGGGTTATGTAAAGCTCAGCCGACAGAGCATGACTTTACATAACCTGACTCGTAGGTCCACCATCTGCCTATAAAATTTCTCCAATGGAACATAGATAAATATGTTTTTTATTCTCAAACCGGATTTTAGAATTAATTATAACAATAGAGCATTTTATATGGTAAAAAACTTTAACGTCTTTTAAGAAACGGTAAAATATATTTTATTCATATCTTGCTGATGAATAACATGTTAAATATTTAAAAAGCGCATTTAACAATATTAGTTTGAAACTTTGAACAGTGTTAAAGTATCAAGAAGAAGCACCATAATGTAACAAACGGTAAATAGTTTTAAAAAATTTGATGCCAATTTCACCAAAGCCTGTTAAGACCGGGCTCCCAAAATTATCTAAACACGCTAGCCCCGCCTACACACCCCGCTATCCTCCAATCGTGATACAATGATTCCATGAATCGTGCCCGCGTGAATTGTATTTTGCGCTGCAGCTAATAGTGAACAATATCGCGTAACAACGGTTCCCGCATTATAGCACGAAAGTAAAGTTCGCTAGTCCCAAAAATGTTTTTTATGATTACTTAAAAATTAAATACAATACTAATATTTCCTTTAGCTATTATTTTATAGTGTGTTATTGTAGTAGTGCAAATTATTTAATGATAGTAACTCAATAAGTGTAACAGATATTTGTTGAAAAGCCCAGAAATATTCATAATTTCGAAAAATAAAACTATCGAGTCAAAATAAGTGAATCGTGTTTTTGATTAGCCAAATATCAGATAAATATACAATGATTAAATAAATCTCAATTTCATTTAAGTCAATCGTCTTCCGGGATCGTAATACCTATTAGAAAACACAGCAAAATTTGACAGCGCGGTCTTAATTTAATCGTAGATTAGTTAACGTTATTTTACATGAAAAAGAAATCATGATAATATAAAGACAAGCCTTTGTTTTGTGCCTTTTCTAAAACAGACATTAGTGAAATAGCAATTTTGTGTATTGTTTATATTTCTCTTACTAATAAAAATATGAATACAGGGAATAACTATACAGGGTATGCTTGTCATTGTGTGGCTTATTGGAAAAGAAGCATAACAAAGACAGTCCACCTTCGATAGCTATACGCTGCGTAAAATATATCTAGGATATATGTATGTAACATAGTATGTAGTAAAATAGGAAAACTTAAAAATTACAAACTATACACAGCCCGCACAAACAACACTGAGGATACGTTCTTCGTTATTTATAAATAAAAATACGATTATTTTTGGTCATTGTTAGAACAGCCAATAAAAACAATTTTTTCCACAAACCTTCAAATTTTCAGTTGTTTTTTCCTTAATCGATTGCAAAAACCAATATTGAATATTTTAAATAAAAAAAAATAATTAAAAATAAAAAAGTTGCATTAATGACAATATACGTAATTAGTACGCAACAAAACTACTGCTTTAAAAAAAGGAGTTTTTTTTAAATTAATTTGTCAAGAAAACTTTACAAAATAAAGTAAATAATAAATTTTTGCTAAAATGTAGGTACATACAAACCTCATATATTTTGTGTCTTCGAGAATATTTCTTACCTAACCTTACTGACTAGTACATAGTTTATCATAATTTATACTGTACTATAATTATTGTTTGATCAAAAGCCATTCAGTATTAAAAAATATACAAATATTATGATATTTTTTAACGAATTAGCTTTAATTTTGAATATTCATCCGATCGAGACCCAGACATAAAATGAGATTCAAAGTAAAAAACGAATATAAATATTAGAATGTATGTCTGGTCGCTGTTAAGCATGTGTATTAACCCACATTTTTTTGCAAGTTATGAATGCAGCCTTGTTCTAAATGATCTAAATGATCTAAAGAACATGACTGCATCAATAGCTCAATACATATTTTTTTGTGGGGTGATACACAAATGGTTAACAGCGTCCATCTATTGTATATCATCACAACAACGTAGTTAAAAATCTCACGTCTTTTAGTTTTTCTATATTAAAAAAAAAACTAATTAGTAATCGTTTTCACAATGCACATCCATTTCCCAAAATTTTTTTTGACAATATGGCCCACTTTCTCCAATTCGGGTAACTGCTAATCTAGTGTTAAAATATCACGCGCTTTGAAAAAAGTAATTGTACGGTATGATGAAATGGCATTTAACCAAGGATTAACTTTAACCAAGATTAACGCATGTGGGCCTTATTAACACAAACATATTTAAATATTTTAAATAGGATGTATTACTGCACTGTTTTTACGTTAGAGCCAGCTAACGGCCGTTCCCAATATTTGATCTATCTCTGGTTTTGCCCTACTAGAGATAGGAATAGCTCTCATTAGACATTAGCGACATATATTTTATGTCAATTCAATGTAAGCTGCGATCGGTCCTATGTCAAACCAGAGATATATTGAATATTAGGAACGGCCGTAAGACAGTAAACAATAAGTTTTGTTCGACGTTTGACGTTTCTGTCAATATTCTGATATGACGTGTGCAACATGCCGGATTGTGGTCGGATTGTTTACTGCATGTGCGAGTAGCGCCCTCTGTTCCAACCTTTGCTTAATAGTACCTATTACATAAACACATACATTAACGCTAACGACACCTAACACCTAACTAGTTGATCGAGATATGTATCTTTTTTTTATTTTATTATTTTTTTAAGTACAAATCGACAGACATTTGACGAGAAAGTTATACATTTATTTAAATATTATTAGAGGCAAAATATTACATACATGCGGCAAAAAATATATATTTACTTAGCTATCTAGTAGCAATAAGTTTTTTTTAATTCCTAAGGTATGTAAAAAGCAGTTAGGTAAATAGTTAACAGTTAACACTTCCTAAAGCACATACAAAGCGGTTAGGTACAAAATTTACAGACACCAAAATAAATAAACCGACAAGCATAAGCTTTGGTAAAATATAATAATTTATACCTTCACGCCGACAAATAATAAATACTAATTGTTAGACTTTTAACCCACTAAGGGTCAATCAGACCGCAACGCGACGCGTAGATGCATTTCTAAATTTGTATGAATTTGACATAATATTTGCACGACGTCTCACGCAATTGAAGACGTCGCGTTGCGGTCTGAATTGACCCTTACGCAGATAACGGTTAATCGTAATGTCTCACAAATACGAACAAAATTAACCGACGGTTAATTTTGTTACACTTACAGCTTATACTGTGCGTTAAAAATACTTTATTCCTTACTGTATAAACATACAGTAAAACTACTTACTTAATGTATTTCGGTAATATTTGTTTATATTCACGTGACAACCGAAAAACATTAGCAAAGTGGTTCCTCTGCAGTCTTATAGACGGGCAATTCTGGTATTATTGTCAAAACCGGACAGCGGGCTAATTAAGGCCCCCCTGAACACATGCGATAGCGAAGTGCAAACTTGCTCGCGACAACACTGCTTAATATTAGTAGAATGGCAGTTGCTTTGTTATATTTAAATCTATATTTGAGCATTATACACAGTTTCCAAAATTTTGCATTCCCTTGCTAAATTTTCAAGTGCAATTGAAGATGGTCTCAACCGATCTCTTTTAAAATAGACCTTAAATAGCAAGATCCCTTTAAGATTTCGACAAATATTTAATATTCCATTTTATAAATTAGCTACGAGATTCATTTAAAAAGCATCTAATAATTTCGCTACGTAAGTATCTAAGAGCCCCGTTTCATAAAAGTAATAAAATTAAATTATTATTAAACAGCCTAAAAGGAAATCTACAATAGTAGTTGATAAATAATTTATTAGACATGTTATACACGGTCTTTCTTTGGTAGACAGGGTCCTTTATAAATTACAGTGGCGGATCAAAGTTGACACCACAAACAACATTTTGAGCGATATATACCTACCAAATTCATATTTCTATTTATGAATTTTTTCCTACCAAAGTCGAGCCCTAATCCAAAACCTTGAGGGGCAATCTAATCTTAAAAAGTGGCATTAAATTTCACCTTTTTATTCTTAATTATTTGTCAGTTGGGACAGAATTACGTTAACAACATTTAATTTACTCTTAGACTATTACGTAATTTCAACGTTCACGTCATTCAATTCGCAGAATAGCTAAAAAATAAACTAAGCGCAAAATTTTTCGTGTTTAAATATGCATACGCTGAACTGCGAACAAACAGTGGTAGCAAACCAAACAGCGCCCTATTCTGTATCGCACTAGCAAATTTTACCAAGTGTAAATTTTACATAGGAGTGTTTCCCAGTTTATTTTATTAATGGGGTCCGTGAAAACTGTGCTTGATTTCCCAAGGTTTCGTAGCTGAAAAAGGTTGAGAAGCACTGTACTATAGTATAGTTTTCAGTTTCGTACTATAAACTATACGACAACTAAAAACCAATATAGTAGGCTTCGGCCTAACCGAGCATACCAGTACAATATTCTCACATTTTTTACTGGTGTGTTTGGTTCGCTACACCTTAATATGTTATTGGCCCCACAAACAGCCCTAAACGTTGGCAGGCTCGGGTTTATCGCTGGGCAACTCCCCGACGACGTGTTTGGAGAGGTCGCTGATGTCCTGGTGGTCGCCATGAGCCGCGAGATCGAAATCCGACCCTGAGAGCGCCGCTATGTGGTTCCACTCCGATTCTTCTGTCGTACCTAGATACAGTCAAAGAATTTTAGTTTTAAGTTTTTATTTATTCACACAATTTATTTATTGAATGGATTTAATTAGTGTAGACATTATATACTCTACAATAAAATTTCGAAACGTCTCCATCGTAGAAGTTCCGTTTGCAATAGTTTAAAAAAAACATTATGAATAAAAATGTTTGACTTTGCATTTCGTTGAGAAAAACCGTTATCTGGAATTGATATTACTTTCAACTTTTATACTTTATCAACTTATTAAATCATTTAAAAATTTTAATAGATACTAAAATCAGTTAACATCATTTTGATTTTGACTAGATTGAATGTTTATCTATGTATAATGTAGTACAACTAACTCAAATTAAAATTAAATCTTAATGATACAAAGATTAGTAATCGTACAGAAAATTATTTAAGAAGTTTCCAGAAGACAGTTATTAGTAGAAAGATGAGCTCCACTTTGTCAAATTTAGTAACATGTTATAATCTTAGCAGTATCCTTTAATGTTTATCTAATTGTGTATAACTGTTATAACATTAAAAAAATATTCTAAGGCTTCTTTATGTTATGATTAGGAACATAAAAATTGCATTTAAATATATTGCCCCACACCATGCATTTTGAGAAAAGCAGCATTTGAAGCTTCTTAAACGCTGACTTTGCCTAACTACGAAGCGCTCCTACGCTGTAAAACCATGTGTTTGTGTAACAATGTGGAACAAACCCAGACATTAATTTATGAAACAAAAAAAAACAAAATACATAATGTTGCAAGTGAATATCTATAACCAAAAAAAATATGTAAAAAATGTATTTCGTTTTTTGTAAATAGTGTTATGTTAATCAAACCAAGGCGTTGTAATCAAAATACACAATACTTTGCAATTTGCAACCTGCAATAGTTCGTATATTTATTGCACATGCAACAATCTGCAATAATTTGTACATTTATTGCAAATGCAGCAATCTGCAACATTTTGTATATTTACTAGCTGACCCGGCAAACGTTGTTTTGCCATATAAATTATTTCTAGTATCAATATAAAAAGTAGATAAAAACCCATTCAGACCTAACGAATGTATTATCGAGGAAATTGATTCCTAGGCAGTTGACGGACCTACGTCATTTGGTCGGCTTATGTCAATTCAATGTTAGCTGTGATCGGTCAGATGGGTTTGACTTAACGCGACCAAATTACTTAGGTCCGCCATCTGCCTAGGAATGAACTTCTCTGATAGTACATACAAAATTTCATTAAAATCGGTTGAGCCGTTTTGGAACACTGTGACACGAGAATTTTATATATTAGATTGCAAACGCAACAAGTGCAACGTATTGTATATTGTAATAATTGCAACCCAACGTGCGCATGCGGTTAATGAACAGTATTGTTGAAGTCACTCACTCGTACATTGCTCGGTGACGGCGCACAAGTGCCTGTACTGTGTATCTATCACCGAACATTATCAGTAATGAAGCACGCATTAGTTCAAATACACATAACCGTCAACAAAATATTTTCTATATGGCAAGTCGGTTTTTTTTTCTTCGAAAATTTAGATTTTTTTTCTAAGATTTGCAACATAGTATAACATCGAAAATCAACTATCTTAGATCCATTTTACCGCGGCATTGTTGACGATTATGAACATAAAACAAAACTGCATTAAATGTTTGAAACACACTGACTCTAGCCACTTTTTAATGAAGTAATATGACAAAACGCATAACTCATTTGAGTATCTCTATCAAATCCTTGAAGATTTAATGCAAATTTAATCAAAGGTATGTTCAATTTCTTTATTTATAGTTGGCAACTTTTCGGATAGGTTACGAACGAAATGAGTTGTCAATCTACAAAAATGTATGAAAGCAAGCATTGAAGTGACAAAGTTGTATCTTCACAGAAGCTATACGCTAATACAAAGCTGCAAAAGTTATTTACAGACTAATCGCGTCGCATCGCGTTATGAAGCTAGAATTCCCCAAGCGCACTAACTACTATGTTATTTTTTTTAACACTCTTCAAATATGAACAGAATATTTTATTTTTGTTATACAAAGACAAATCGTCGTTCTTTGTTACACAAGGATAAAAATCGTTGGCTACATTTTTTCAATATAACATGATCTTTTCCAATGCTTAAGGATTTTTACTGTATAATTTCACACTCTGCGTAAAGCAAAACTTTTCATTTAATGTTAGTCAGTGTATCCGAACACAACACAGTCTTGTCATCGACTCCTGTTCGCTGCCTCTGTTTCAAAATTAAAAATATGATAAAGTCAAATTTAGAATCATGAACTTTAACTCGTAACTTTTTTCAGCGGCAATAAAAATTGTAGCTGTATTTTTTTTATCGGGCAGCGAACAGTCACCGGTGTGAGTAAGCGTGGCTACCTACACCGCTACACGGGCGTGGAGTGCTGGACACCTGCGGGGCGCGGGGGGCGGGACTCGGGGCGGGGCGTGCGGGCGGCGCGCGTCTCCTCCATGATGAAGCTGTTGATGACGTACGCCTCGCGCCGCATGCGGTCGCGCAGCTCGGCGGACATGTCCGGGATCGCCCAGCGGACCACGATCATCACTAGCGCAACCACGTTCTGGAAATATGTGCGAGTGAGACAACAATAAGACCTTCTCGCTCTATTATATTAAAAAAGAAAAAAATTGTAACGAATCTAAAGCAAGTTGTTTATATTGCTCTTTACCTCGAAGACGACGACGAAGGCCAGCCTCGCGCCCATGACGTGCCAATACCAGTTTGTGTGCTGATAGTCGTTCTCCGTCGAATACCAGTAGCCCGGGTAGCTGCCAACATGCATGGATGAAATTAATATTTGAAAAAAACATACTCCTCAACAAATCTTCAATATACAAATTATTGCAACTTCAATAGAATATGCAATACCTTGTATACCACATTGTTTTCGTCGAAGATTGTATAGTAATGTACAGCATTAAATTGCAAATATACAAATTATAGCAAGTGCAATAATTTGTCACACACTTGTACACGGTCTCGCACGGTCTCGCACATTCAGTATACAAACTATTGCAAGTGCAATAAAGTGCAATACATACCTGCACATGGTCTCGTTGTAGGTGGTCTCGCGCGGCGGGTTGATGATCACGGTGGTGTTGAAGTCTGTGAGCGTGTGGTTGACGAAGTTCCGCATCTCACCGAACTCGTACTGGTACACGAGGCGAGGGATGAACTCGGACGTGAAGGCGATTATGAAGCCCTGCGAGTTTTAAAATTCGTACATTTCTTATCTACATAATTTAAAATTAATTTTGAATTTTGTTTGTCTCGCTAAAACTCGAAAACGACTGAACCGATTTGGCTAATTTTAGTCTTGAAATATTCGTGGAAGTCCAGGGGAAGTTTATATTAAGAGGGAAGTGTTACGAAGTTCACCGGGTCATCTAGTTGATAAAAAATATGAGTGTAATATTTGACTTTACACACTATTTGACTTTACACACTATTTATTTATAATAAAATATATAGTTATTTATAAATTAAAGTGTGTAAAGTCAAATATTGCACTCATTTTCTTAATATTGAGGTTTAAAGACGTTTAGCTCAGTCCATTAGTCTGTTCAGAAAAATAGGAGAGGGGATTTTATGAATGACAAAAATTCTGCTTTACATCTTTCATCCAATCCAGCGTCATAGTCAGGGTTCCCTAGAACATTTTTTTTTATTACTATCAAGCTAATTTTTCGTGAGTAGCTCCATTTTGATAAGGCGAACAATAATTTCCTCTGCGAAAATTCTCGAAAGTGGTAAAAGTAGACAGAGATAAAAAGAACCTATTTACCTATCTATATACAAAAAATCAGCTCGTTAGGATTCCGTTTTAGGGTTCTGTAATTAACAAAACTTGGTTGACTACGGAACCTACCTGCCTGCTGATTTTTTGTATATTGATAGGTTAATAGTTATATAATTTAAGAGTAACATTGTCCTACAAATATATCAATCCATTTTTAGGACTTTCAAATCGAAATATTAAATCCTTCCTATCTTTTTTAGCTATCACTTTCGAGAATTTTCGCAGAGGAAATTGTTGTTCGTCTGATCAAAATGAAGCTACTCACGAAAAATTCGCTGATAATAATAAAAAAAAATTGTTCTAGGGAACCCTGACTATCAGTTTAAACCAGAACAGACTAAGACGGAAGTGAATGATGCCGGAATGTGCGTATAACCCTACATATACACTCACGTTGGTAATGATGCTGAGTTTCCCGATGGAGTCAAGTATGCGGTACCACACGCCGATATCGCTAACACGCTGCGGCACCGGCCGGCGGTAGCACGCCAGGAACTTACGCGCGTCCAGCCGCATCTCCAGCACGTTGTTGGCGAGCGCGAACAGCGGCGCCAGCGGGAACGCCGCCACGAAGATCGTCACGAACCCGTACTGCAGCACTGAGCGAGACAGAGCATTTTCAGTGAGCGTGCGGGACAGAGACAACAATAGCTAACAGTATCATCTCCAGCACGTTGTTGCAGCTGACATGTGCCGCCGCTATTACTTCCTATTCATTTCTTATTATGTAAAAAGTAGCAATGCAGCGAAATCGGATCACAAAATATTTGAGAACAGGAGACAATAAAGATTTTATCGATGCATAAGCACGTGCGTACTACATACCATCAAGTACGAAATAGTAAGATACAGATGAATAAGTGAAATATTTCAATACATTTTAGCTTACCCATTTCCAAATACTCCGGAAACAGTCCCATGTTACCGAAGTCGACGAGTTTGAAATCTTTCACCCATCGCAGTTGACTCTTGATCCTAGTTAATAAAAAAAAGTATTTGTATAAAATACGACCACGGTTTGATAACTTTCAAAGCGTGTTTTTTTTTTAAACATATTCTGTCAATTTTTATAGAAAACTGTAGATTTCTAGTTTTAGAAATCGCAATTATTCATAATACTACGTATAACTTACTTGTTTTTCCTTCCAACAGTCCTTATGAGGTTCCACCATTTGAGCAAGTACGGCATCAGCATTTCCACCACTGTGTTTATGAACTGCTTGCCCACCATAATGATCGCTAGCTGGATGGACAATTCTAGGAAACAGCCGCCAGGTGAACACTAGAATAAAAACATTATTTAAATAAATTATTTAGATTTGTTTTGCGCTTGGCATGAATGAGCTGCAAACATTTTTTTATTTTTTTTATAAATTATAACGTCCAAAGGCGCCAAGAAAGCCTATGTTTATAAATCGATGTTGCATACAGACTTCCAAAGTCATGTCATCCTTTTCAATGCCCAAAAAAAGATTCGAATTTAGAAGTTTGAAACTTCTTAGCATACTGCCTATAATTTATACTATTTGCGTGAAAAAGTTGCCACGTTTTACATTATGATAATATTATGTAGATCACTAAAGGCACTCACTTCTTCTTGTCTGTGACCGAAGAATCTTATGAAATTGCCCGGTCTTCCTACGAATTTCCCCTTAAAGAAAGCGATGTAGAATATCGACGCGTAGTAGTTGATGAACTGTAGCAAGTAGATCTTGAGCGTCAAGGAGTCGTCGAACTCCGTTTGAGTCCGTAACAACTCCTTCTCCGTTAACCATTCTGCCAGGAATTGATATATCTGAAAAAGAAAACAAAAGAATATAATATACTGCACTAATTTATCAACGTGATGTTATACACGTGGTTGGGAGAATATTACTTTCTACTATTTCAGACATAAGTGTGATAGCTTTCTTTTGTTGTAAGAAATAAGTTCATAAAAACAGTAACTAAGGCGATATTACAACACACTTTTTCCGAGCCCGGCAGTTATAGAAGGCGTGGCCCCTTTTAGGAAAATTTAGGGAGCCATACTCGCTAAGTCTTACAACAATGCACTAAATAAGCACTAGTAGATAATGTCACAACGCATTAAGCCCGCCTTTGTCAATTGCATGAAGTGTTTAAATATATTACGGTAAACATCCCTTATTACAGAGTGGTGTTATACCTGCCTAATCTTTTATCGTCGCGGTCCAAACTTACTTTAAACGTAATCAGCCGTGTCTATGACGCTACAATCTGCTTAAAATGCACTTTTACGTCTTGTACTATCAGAGAAGTTGATTCCTAGGCAGATGGAGGACCTAAGTAATTTGATCGCGTAACGTCAAACCCAGCCGACAGATCACAATTAAAATATCAGTCCGGTGTCTATAAGATCGATTGTCCTGAATGCGATAGTGTATACGTGGGTCAAACTGGACGCAGCTTTGAGACTCGGTATAAAGAACATATCGCGGCTTATAGGAATGGTCATCCTGATAAGTCACATTTTGCTAAACATCTTTTAGATAGTAATCATACAGTGCCCGATGGCCATTCCTATAAAGTTTTACATAAATGCGATCAAGGCTTTCGGCTGAGCGTGTTGGAACAATTAGAGATCATAAAAGAAAAGAGAAATAACAGACTTGCATTGTTGATTGACCAAACTTGCTTGACTACGTCACCGCTTATTAATATGTTCGGGGGTACTGGTGAGGGTAGTGGGGGTAGTGGGGATAGTAGTAGTAGCGGGGCACGACAGGGTATAAAAGGCGGTGATTTGGCCGGTAGCGGCACTTGACGGACGTTGTTCGTAGAGTCCACATCCTGAGGATGCTCCGGTGTTGGGGCGAAACGCGCGTCGAGGTTTTCAACCTGCATGGTGGTGAGGGGCCTTGCACGGATTTGCTAACATTATTGCTTGTGTGGTGGTGGTGTTTGCAGGTTCTTGCATGCGAGTGTACGCATAGGCAGTGTGGGAGAGGAGGGAGGTGCTGTACGCATGCCTATGCGTACGCTCACTCATTTACTTATTTTATAAAGGTTGAGGTTTATTTCGCGGAATATTGCTAAAAATAATAACAAACTAAATTTTAAGCTATGGATTTCCGCAAAGTAACGCCTGATTCTATTAACTATTTGACATGATCCGACCAAATGACGTTGGTCTGGTTGGAATCAATTTCCTCGATGGTACCTTTGGTGTAAACAATAATACTCACATAGTTGAATATACAGATGAAGACCAAGTTGATGCAGGCGGCGGTGGCTGTGGTGAACATGATGGGGCTGTAGGTGATGACCGGGTTGTCGCGCGACCGCAGCACATGCGCACCCAGCAACGCCATGCGGTACAGCACCTGGACATAGTACGCAATTCATAACCGTCTAAAAATATATTATATTACTAGACGTTCCGCGCGGCTTCGCCCGCGTAAATTAGATATTTCACAGACAAATCAGTCTACAAAAAATAGCCTATGATCCTTCACGTGGTCTACTTCTTATCTGACCCAAATAACAGAAAAATTGCTCTAGTAGTTCGTGAGATAAGCCCTTTCTAATAATTTTCCCAATTTTTCCACATTTTCTTCTATTTATTCGCTGCTATTAGTCTTAGCGTGATAAAATATAGCCTATAGCCTTCCTCGATAAATTGACTATCTAACACTGAAACAATTTTTCAAATCGGACCAGTAGTTCCTGAGATTAGCACGTTCAAACAAAAAAAACAAACAAACTAACAAACTCTTCCGCTTTATAATATTAGTATAGATACTTGATGATACAGGATATCCAGCTAATAATGCTCGGCTTAGTTAAGTTTTTCATGAAATCTGTCATTTCCTTAACAAAACGAAGATTGCGTCTGGGCGAATACTTGATAAGTTGATACGTTAATAAAACCCTCTACCCTGCTATTTGTTAGCTCTAACATCTATCACGCTGGGGACGGCGACTCACCGCGGCCACGACCGTCGCCAGCGCCAGCAGCACCAGCAGCGCCACCGCCGTGCCCGACACCAGCGCGCCCGGCAGCCGCATGCGCCAGAACGGCACCATCGGCCACAGTATAAACTCACCACGGTCACGACCGTCGCCAGCCCCAGCAGCACCAACAGCGCCACCGCCGTGCCCGACACCAGCGCGCCCGGCAGCCGCATGCGCCAGAACGGCACCATCGGCCACAGTATAAACTCACCACGGTCACGACCGTCGCCAGCCCCAGCAGCACCAGCAGCGCCACCGCCGTGCCCGACACCAGCGCGCCCGGCAGCCGCATGCGCCAGGACGGCACCATCGGCTACAGTATAAACTCACCACGGCCACGACCGTCGCCAGCCCCAGCAGCACCAGCAGCGCCACCGCCGTGCCCGACACCAGCGCGCCCGGCAGCCGCATGCGCCAGGACGGCACCATCGGCTACAGTATAAACTCACCACGGCCACGACCGTCGCCAGCCCCAGCAGCACCAGCAGCGCCACCGCCGTGCCCGACACCAGCGCGCCCGGCAGCCGCATGCGCCAGGACGGCACCATCGGCTACAGTATAAACTCACCACGGCCACGACCGTCGCCAGCGCCAGCAGCACCAGTAGCGCCACCGCCGTGCCCGACACCAGCGCGCCCGGCAGCCGCATGCGCCAGAACGGCACCATCGGCTCGCGCTCACCGGTTACTACGTTCAGCTGCGGGAAATTCATATTAAATTAAAACAACCCGAATACACGAAAAACTAAAAAATACCCTCTAGATCAGTGTTTCCCAACCTTTTTTAGCCACGGACCCCTAGGGAGTGAAGCACAGTTTTCACGGACCCCCTTAGTGAAATAAACAGCAAAAAAATCGGATTATGTATGGTACAGAAATGACACCGCGGACCCCCATACATATAATCGCGGACCCCCAGGGGTCCGCGGACCACAGGTTGGGAAACACTGCTCTAGATTATCGGAGGACCTTGTATTTCAGTTGGAAGTATATGAGGTTCATCGCCGATCGGACGATCCCATGTGAGATCCAAAACAAATATCGAAATGGTCGCTTTGGATAGAGGGGTGGCAGGTAAGATTAGTGAGCCACGTGTTCGCCGTAACATCAAAAGACAATTGTGTCAAATTGTGACAGTTGATTTTGTGACTTTCATTTATTATTTATAACAGTCCAGCCTACAACTTTTGCTGTAGGTTTACCTGCGTGCGCTTGACGTGCGCGAGGCGGGCGAGGTACTGCGGGCGGGGGTGCTCCTCGTACACGTCGAAGCCGGTGAGGTCCCAGCGGTGCGTCATCTCCGCCGAGTACCGCTTCCACAGCTCCAGGAAACACGCCGCTGTAATATCAGTTATTTATTTTTTTATAAAATAAGGGGGCAAACAAGCAAACGGGTCACCTGATGGAAAGCAACCACCGTCGCCCATGGACACTCGCAACATTAGAAGAGCTGCAAGTGCGTTGCCAGCCGATATAAATAAATGTAATCAGATTCGCGTCAAAGGAGTATGTCACGTCATCAACGAAATGTCAAAATTACCCAATGATCCGTGCCATTTAGATAGCTTACTATGATTGGTGAATATGATTATGAATACGATTACCTGAGTGTTGCTGTTTTCACGCTACCATAAAATTTTGTTGTCAAGACACCCAAAAAATTATGTCATTTTAAAAAATCAAGTGCAAACGCAGACGCGAACTTACCCCAAAAACTCATAAATATCGCGAAGAAAACCGTCGTGGAATTGTCGAATAGGTACGTGATCCGCGACTGTAGACACGTCGCGCGGAGGTCCCAGTAGTCGCAGTGGTAGTCGCACTGCGGACACATCTTGATCGTCGAGTTGTAGTTGCAAACCTCCTCGCTGTGGAGCAGAAGTCGATTTTATAATAAACATTAAACAATGTTGGTCTAAAGTTTAACCCTTGTAGAACCCCTTAGTAAATACACCCGGCAGATTTGTGTTACTCGTGTGATAGTAAAGAAAACCAATGATACTACTTTAACTCATCAAGCCCCATACGGGCACCGGTGGACGCGACAACAATAGAATACAATAGCATTTCCAAGAATCCGCGATCGAAGGGTTAATTTGTGCACAGAAAATCGTTACGAAACTGCACCAGTTTATAAAGCTTGTAAATATTAAATAAAATAGCATGATCGCTGTTATCAAAAGCTTTCCCAAAAATCTATTTTATATGACAATTTTGAACACACCTTGGCACGTTTGAGTAGACAGTAGATGCTGAGTATATAACACAGATGAGGCCAACGATAGACGCGGGGATCAACATGTGCGTGTAGAAGCCAAGCCACGCGAAATATAAACCTATAAACATAGAAGATTATAATAAAATTAAAAACTCTTGTGTGTTGATCCAAATTGGGAAACTGCAAAGTACAAATATTACTTCATGTCAAACAAACATTTGAGATTGAATAGAAGTAAAATCTTACCTATTTTAACACCAAAGTAATCCTTAACATAGTCGAGTGGTTGGTACTTGATGCATTTTGAGACGTTCGCCCACTCTTTGTATAGTAAATGCCGCATTGAGCCCGGTGTTTTGAGATCACCCTGTCATTTTAAATATATTAATGCTATTTTATTTGTCAAAGACAATTCCCAATACGATAGTCGACCATAAGATGGCGGTCGCAGCTCAGGCACAGAAAAGCGAAAATGCGTTTACGATGTTAACAATTTTGGGGTCAAATTACATGCCAAAAGTGAAAGGTATTAAAACCTGACGACGCAAGTTATACGCCTTGTGTTACCCTGACTATAATAACGAATCTATCGACACCTCATTGATTCAAGTAGTATGAGTATATGTGATGAACAAAGTTAGCAAGAACCATTAAGCTTAAGCCAAACCTACGCGACCAAAGCGACTGCGAAGCGGGAGCGTCTGCAACGCGGGACGTTCGCGTCGGCAGAGCGGGAATAATCTACGGTTTCCACCGTAGTTGCGCAGGTGTGCACACCAATTTCGCGTTGCAGACGCTCACGTCCCGCGTCCCGCGTCCCACTCGCGTCCCGCGTTACTGACGCGTAGGTTTGGCCGAAGCCTTACTATTTTTGGTTAGGGTAAGGTAAAAGGTGGTAAAAGCGTGACTCACATCGTGTAACGGATAAGCGGCGCTGTAGATGCCGTTCGCGATGAGTCGCGCGATGCCGAACGCGAAGTCGTCGTGCAAGGAGCGCGTAAACTTCTTGCGGTCGAGGATGAACTGGACGATGCGGGAGCGGATCGACGGCGTCCAGAAACAGTCCGACGTCGTGTCGAATCTGTTACGTCAAACATTATAGTTATAAACAATGTATTAGCGATAGGTACACGTCAGTATGTCAATACAATAGTTACAGAGTTGGCCCCTAGGGGCGCTGCTTTGAAACTATAAGGTCAGGCCACATAATTGCGTTGCGGCGTCGCATCGAGAGAATTTACATTGCTTTACTGTTCAATACTTGTTTTTTGATACTACGCGGCAACGCAGTGTTGCGGCTAGGGATGTAAAGCGGTAAAATTACTTTCGTAAAATTCGGTAAATTACGATATTTTACGTAAAATATTATATTTTACGGTAAATTACGGTAAAATTGGGTAAAAAAAAAAATTTTCATTAAGAATGGGGATATAAACAATTAAACAGTCTAGTGCAGTAAGTCAAAACAACATAATAGCCAGCCTGCCGGTAGCCAGCCTTGCTGTATGCTCTGTCGAGTGTCGTCAACTGTCAACAAGTCGCAACAGCGCAAAATATTATGGCAAACAGCACTAATCGGCAACATCACACCGTGCGACGCGCACGAAGTACGCAAGTTGCAACTTGCAACTTGCAACACGCTCGCCCCGCCCGCCGTCATACCACCATTCTGCATATATACGTAGCCGGTAATTTTACCGTAATTTATATAAATTACCGTAAAATACGCGTATTTTACCAGCGTTTTCGGTAAAATTACGTAATTTTGCAACCCTAGTTGCGGCCCATACACATTGTAACTATCTTCTTTTATTAAAATGCAATGACTTTTTTATTTTCATGTGCTCAAGATACTTACAAAAATTCCTTGTCCTTTGAGTATATGGCAGTCAGTCTATATTTTCTCTCCGGGAACTTCTCACGATCGACTCTGATCTTCGACATCATACTGTCCCACTTGTCGCCTATCTTATCTAAAAAACTATTCGTCTTCTCGTGGACATCTTTGAGCGCTGAAAACTATAATACAAAATCATTAACAGCAAGCTAAATAAGGAAAACACACCATAAAACCTTGAAACACACAGATAATCACATAAAACCATAGAGAATCATAGAAAATTTAGGGACAGAAAGTGAATACCGTTGGTGCAAATTAAAATTTAATTCTAAAATTTTTATTTAAATATATTTTGTCGATAAATTGAAATTTGATTTGATAATTCAAAATCATTATACCCTTTCAATAATATGACCTTAGAATAGAAACATAATTGGAAGTGAGAAAGAAAAATTCAAATTATTACTTTTATATGTATACGAATTTTGTATTTGGTTACAAACAGTGTCAGAACTGGGATACGTACTGTTCACAGTACAAGCCACAAGCAAGCTACCGCTTTCACAGACTACTACAGGGACTCCCAAAGTGAGTTCCAGGGAACCTATGGTTTCCGTGGAAAATCATAGTTCTTTCACCACATTAACATCAAAAGTAGTTCGTATAGTGATCACTATTTTAGTATACAGTTATTAAAAATAATTTGGTTCCAAAAAATAAAAAGAAATTTGTTGGTGCTTTAGCTTTAAATTTTAGGAACCCCTGTTCTACTATACACTAATATGACGTCACAATAAGCTACTCATAAACTATGTAAATAAAATATATCTACTCAAGATTCTAGATGAGAAATATTTTGTTATAAATTATACTTTACAAGAAATAATACCCAATGCCTGCCACACCATACCTATAAACCGTACCACATTATCTATCATCTACTTCTAAATTATTCAAGTTTTATTTTCTACAGGCAACCCAAACTTCACTTTTTCTTGTTCATCACTACAATCATGCAAACACAAAAACAATACAAGCATTTACCAACAATAAATGTTACATAA
Source organism: Cyaniris semiargus (assembly GCA_905187585.1). Taxonomy (NCBI): domain Eukaryota; kingdom Metazoa; phylum Arthropoda; class Insecta; order Lepidoptera; family Lycaenidae; genus Cyaniris; species Cyaniris semiargus. Next base: position 3,009,512 of record LR994554.1, on the reverse strand, counting down.
TGTAAATTAAAAGTAATTCAGTTCTTTAAATCATTTTAAAAGTATATTAAGAGGCAAAAAATTATCTTAAGATTATTCTTATTAATTATATTTTAAAGATGATAGATTAATGCACCACCTTTAGTATAATGTTATGAAGTTAATACAGTAATACAGCAGCTGAACACAAAAAGCTATGTGGTCGTTTATATGTTACGATTTGTCGTACGATGTTAGTATGCTCGATGTTGTTAGCAAAGCGTAGCGTACGCATCCAAAGTCACGACAGCTGCATACCTTAGACATAAAAAATGCAGCACTCAGTATTGTATTTGTCTTCCCACCTTTTCTTATTTTACTGCATTCCTAAGAATGAATAGTCGTTTATCATATTTGCACAAACATGATGTCAATAAAGCAAAAAGAATATTTGTCACAATCAATCTGGCAACAACTAGTGGCAGACGTTGTACTGCACAAAAACACACAGCGCACTGCTCAAAAAAATTGTACTTAAAACACAATAATATTTTAATAAAATATTAAAGAATCTTTGGAGTAACATAATTTAAAACAATAAACATCACAGCCAAACTACACACCTAAACAATTTTAATTATCTAATGCAGGGCGATTCTTTCCACAAAACAATGCCATATCTGCAACCGCGGTGTGATAAGTCGTGTCGTTTGCAAAAAGAGGACTCGTCCTGCATTTCAAATGTCACGTGACCATAACGTAGAATCTACTAAGCAAAGGAATTATTTCTATGTATTTATTGACTAAAAGTACACACCTTCATTGGCATCCTCAACTTGAGAACCTCACTATAATCCCGAAGAACGTTCAAAGGCGCGTGAATCTGAAATTGGACAAAAATTCGATCAATATTATGTTTGTAACATTTTTTGGTTATGGTAACCCGGCGTACCACTTTTTAACAGTCGCTGACAGCAATACGGTAAAGCATATTGCTGTCAGCGACTGTCCTCTGTTGCGTTGCGGTGCGTAGCCGCAGCATCGACACTCCGACGCGCGTTTTAAGGCCATCCTCCGAGCAAACGACCTTGACCATACATTTGACGCGTTGCCGAGATCGCAGAAAAATCCTATTTTTTTACTTATCTTAGTTCAAAATTGATCTAAAAAAAATTTAAAACGGGTAATATGTAGTTAATGAAATTATCTATCTATTGTCGTGTGTTTCAAATAAACGTAATTTGTACATACTAGGGAGATGCTGAAAGTATGCTTCAATTTTAATAAATTGGTATTACTTAATTTATAACAAAAAAAGAAAATTAAAAACGGGGAAGGGAATGTTGATATACTGAAGATTATTGCTTATTATAACTTTGTAGCTTTCAAACAACGAGTTTATAAGGCTCTAAATACGGTAAATTACGGAATCTCCGTAGGGGAAGGGCCTTAACTTACCAAGTTTACTTAGTAACTATTTATTTACGGTTTTACATACACAATACACATGCTACATTGGTGTGTTGCGCCGTTGGATGCATTGTTTTGACAAAATCGCGAATAGGAGGAATAATGACACACTGTACTTTGTCTTGTTTGCGTCGGCGAGCGTCGCAAGTCGCAACGCAGACGTTTAGGCGTACACAACACTACGGAGCAATGCGACATACCTTATCAACCAGTAAATTTCCTCACCTTAACAAAATGCAGTCCGTGTAGATCCGGCGGCGCCTCCCTCTCCAGCTGCAGACCCTCCGCTTCGAGGTTCTCCTCAAACACCTTTCGCTGGTCGAAAGCCTGCGGTGTGGCCGCGTCGTCCTTACACGCCTCCCACACCAACACGAAGTCCACGCTGCGCACGCCGTCGTTGAAAGTAAGAGAGGGGTTGTTGAGGATACTGCCCATCACTATCCTGAAATTGATGTGTGTGAGGCAGCTGAAAAGTACTGAGAAGTACTACAGTTAGGTCTGTTTAAGGCCGCAGAAAAGGCTTTCAGCAGCCCTAGGTAGTTAGTTAGACATGCGGCATACAAATGCGATAAGTTTTATTGCAAAGCAGGACAAAGATGATTCCCATTCATTTAAGCTTAAGCATGCATGTCAGCTTCTTAATTAATATGTCTTTAAAGATCATAAGGCCATTCAGCCGCCTATTTTAAATACGGCCCAACCATTATTGAAAAGTCCTAGAAAATGATCGAAAAGTAGAGAGATGACTACAACCAAAATATCGCTGGGGTCGCCTACAATGTACTCATAGGTTGACATAATATATCTACAATGAATACATTAACAATGGACATGAATGATCCTGTGGCAACTCACGAGCAATGGTTGGCCACGGGTTTGCCGTTATTGTTGGCGGCGTCGGGCACGGCGGGGTCACCGCAGCCGCACTCCTCGGCCGCGCGCGTCGACGCCTCGCTGCCATCTCTGCAAACGCATCTCACTCACTTATGCTCGCCTTACTACGGTTTTTATGAAATTGGTGAGTGCAATACATTCTAACATTCAAATGCAGGGCCTTCGCAAAACATATAAAACATGTAACGAACATAACAAAATATCTACTGCGCCTATCCACGTTGGTCCATGGATACGAGAGATTACAAACGTGATATTGTTACAAACGTGTGGAAAGGCATATTCTACTATGATTGCTCATTATTGACGAAGATTGTGCACGCTATCATCATGGCCCAACGATCCCAACATCAAGGTCCTAAACGGTTTAAAATTAAAATGCTTAGACGTAAACATGTCCTAAAACACATTTAAGGAATTTTAGGTAAAACTACACTAAGAACATAATATAACCATTACTAAGTATAATAACTATAAGTAAAAATTCGAGCATACCCAAAAGGGCATTGCCCCAAGTTTAGCGTATACGCTAATAGATGACAAATAGCGTATTGCTCATCAATATTTAAAGAGCTAGTTATAAAACTTATAAATCATAGAGAATTCTTATCAACCCTCTACTATTATAACGTAACATATGGCTTTCATTGATTAGAGCTCAATTTCCTCAATAGTTTCGCAGCATACTGGCTACCGACGACAGTCGACAACACATTGTTATATTCAGATTTACGTACAAATCAATTTCAACTAGGGTTACCGTAAAGATCTGCAAGGATGCTTTGGCCAAATCATCATTGTAGGTCTATAAACGAGTTAACTCTACCATCAATCAGCCCCGGATTTATTAATAGGCCGTTATAGGCAGCGGCCTAGGGCGGCAGCGTCCTAGCCCCTAGGCGGCAGCGTCAATAGAGGCCCTACAGATTACGTACATGAGGCGGCGGATATATAAATTCGGCACTCCCATCAATGGCATTTTTAACCGTGCAGTATTGAATACTATAACATTTTATTATTTTGTAGTTTTGTATACTTTTTAACAAATTGTATCTGAATAGAATGTGCGGTGCAGTGTAGTCAGCGGGCAGTAGCCAGTTAGAATGTATTAAAATAATGCAATGTTTTTCAACCTGAGAGTCGTCTGTATAGGGGAGTCGACAGAGATCGAGAGAACTATTTCAGTAAAAAAACAATAAATATTAAAAAGATTGATATAATAATTAGAAGAATGTTAGGAAAAGGATATATTATAGGCACATACTTGATAAAAATGCAAAGGGTGGGGGGTCGCAAAATATTTTTTCATACCAGGGGGTCGCATCATAACAAAGGTTGAAAAACACTGAAATAGTGTATCGGACATCGGTATAGTAGCCATGTCGCGGTCGGCAGTAGGCAGTCGCCCGTTTGCTTATCGCGATATTTAATAACATTTACACGTAATTTTATGTTCGTGCGATAAAGTCAATTTACTCGGTTCGCCATGTGTCCAATCGAATGCGCTTATCATACATTTATTCTTTACAATTATATTTAAATTATGGTTTTAAATTAACAATTATACTATAATAAAAATACTTTACTACAATGCAACCATCCCAACACGAAAATAACATAAAATTTCCATCCACATTAAGCACGATGAGAACGAAAATAAAAAAAAATAAACAATACACATAACAGCATATAAAAAAAAAGTTTAGCATACAATATAATAATAATAACATAACAACACAATTAAAAAGTAGGGTAACCATTCCTTTATAATTTAAAAATATTAAAATAAAATTTATTTAACAGAGGATTATTTTTGAAATAGTTGCCCCAGAAACATTTAACATACAAGTTATAGTATGGGATCCGACCGTAAAATCCTGCATGAATCGTTTTTTTCGATGAAATATATTTTAAAGTAATCTTTAGAACGTATGGAATTAATTAATGTTGGGTTGCCTTGTCAAAAGTAGCCGCAAGTACCTCTAATTAAGTTTAATATTCATGAGATAAATGCATAATTTGCATGTATATTTTTTTTCAATAAATTTTACATCATTTGAAAGAAAATGACGTGACAAAATAAGGTATAAATGGTTGCCAGCTCTAAGTCGGCCGCAACCTAGGGTTGCCAGCCCGTAAACAGACATAGTTCCTTGTCAAAATTGAAGCATCGATTTTTTTAATAATTTTGATACAAAATTAAAGTTTTATGCATTTTGTACATGAATATCCATGGTTGCCAGTTGTACGATAGCCGCAAACTGGGGTTGCCATCACTTTTGTATACGACATCGCGTGAGGTTAGGAAGCGCAAGAGAAAAGAAGCACGCATTGTTACGTGTGATAAATGAGGATGGAGCAGCTGCGACACTGATAGCCTAGTCAACGAATATTTGTGGATGGAAAAGTCCCAAACAGAATTATTTGTTTTACTATGTAGAACAAAAAATTTCATAGGAACAGACGGAGGAGGGACTGGCAGGTAGGCAGGCAGGCAAGCAGGCAGGCAGGCAATCAGGCAGACAGGTGGGCAGGCAGGCAAAAAAATTCATAGAAACGAGCGGGCGGGCGGACGGACTGAAATAAATAACTAAATTTGACTGACATAATATAATAATAATTAGTAATTACACTAAATAACGCCAGTAACTCTGTTGCGCCAAAGCTCGTTTATCGCGCGGGAACCGTATGTTTTTCCGGGATAAAAAAATATCATATGTCCTTTCCCAGGACGGACGGACGGACGGACGGACGGACGGACGGACGGACGGACGGACGGACGGACTGACGGACTGACGGACTGACGGACTGATGGACTGACGGACTGACGGACTGACGGACTGACGGACTGACGGACAGAAGGACAGACGGACTGACGGACTGACGGACAGACGGACAGACGGACAGACGGACAGACGGACAGACAGACATACAGACAGACAAGATGAGAATTTTTTTAATCTACCCACAACTTGTATGTTAAATACGTTTCAACTCTCAAAAATATTCGACATTCAATTTGGCATAAACAATAAAACCTACTAGTACTTTTTAGGGTTCCGTACCCAAAGGGTAGAAACGGGACCCTATTACTAAGACTTCGATGTCTGTCCGTCTATCTGTCCGTCTGTCTGTCTGTCCATCTGTCTATCTGTCTCCAGGCTGTATCTCAAAAACCGCTATAGCTAGACTTACGAAATTTTCACAGATTTCTGTTGCCGCTATAACAACAAATACTAAAAACAAAATAAAGTTAATTTTTCAGGGGGGCTCCGATACAACAAACGTGATTTTTTTGTCATTTTTGCTCTATATCAATAATGGCAACAGATAGGCACTTGAATTTTTCACAAAGCTCTTTATTATATGTGTACTTTAATAATTATTAATAATAATAAAATTAAATTAAATTTAAGGGGGCTCCCATACAAAAAACACAATTTTTGATATATTTTTGCTCTAAAACGGTACGGAACCCTTTGTGCGCAGGTCCGACTCGCACTTGGCCGATTTTTTTTAACGTTGTTAATGTCGAAGAATAAACTTAATATGCTGTAATTTTATTCGAAGACGTGATTTTTTTATTCAATTCTTGAAAACGGCACTTGGTATATTTTTTGTATTAAGTAAATGCTTAAAAAAATCTCTATATCTGATCTTTTGCATTTTGTAACTTTTTAAGGTTTTCGTAGTCAACAGGTAATTTATAGCTTCGGTCTGTCCGTCTGTCTGTCCGCGGTTATGCTCAGAGATTACAGGACCTTAAATGTTTAAAGTCGTAATTTGGCATATTATTGATGCCGACAAAATTGTAAATCTTTAAAAAAATAGAATAAGGTAAAAGGAAAACCATCACGGCTAAGAATACTTCATAATTTATTGAGTAACTAGATGACACTCGCAACTCCGTTGCGCCAAAATTCGTTTATCGCGAATGAACCGTATATTTTTCGGGAATAAAAATTATTTTTGTCCTTTCACAGGACTCAAAGTATCTATAGACATACCAATATTTAACAAAATCGGTTCAATGGTTTGGGCTTGAAGAAGCAACAGATAGTCAGACAGACACACTTTCGCTTTTATAATATTATAAGTAGTATAAGTGTATATTTGTGTATGGATACTCGTTTAACAAAAATAAATAGGAAGTATAAAGGAACTTTTCGCTAAAATTCCTAAGTCAAATTCTGTTTTGGACTTTTCCATCCACAAATATTCGTTGACTAGGCTATCAGTGTCGCAGCTGCTATGCAATATCCTCATTTATCGCACGTAACAATGTGTTCTTCTTTTCTCTTGCGCTTCCTAACCTCACGCGATGTCGTATACAAAAGTGATGGCAACCCCAGTTTGCGGCTATTGTGCAACTGGCAACCATGGATATTCATGTACAAAATGCATTAAGCTTTAATTTTGTATCAAAATTATAAAAAAAATCGATGCTTCAATTTTGACGAAGAACTATGTCTGTTTACGAGCTGGCAACCCTAGGTTGCGGCCGACTTAGAGCTGGCAACCATTTATACCTTATTTTGTCACGTCATTTTCTTTCAAATGATGTAAAATTTATTGAAAAAAAATATACATGCAAATTATGCATTTATCTCATGAATATTAAACTTAATTAGAGGTACTTGCGGCTACTTTGGCAACCCAACATTAATCCATTCCATACGTTCTAAAGGTTACTTTAAAACATATTTCATCGAAAAAAACGATTCATGCAGGATTTTACGGTCGGATCTTAGGCCATTAGGTACGTTAACACAACACAATATAAACTGTGTGACCTGACATCACCCAATTAGTCACATTTTGTGAATTCTGGAAAGCCAAATTAGTCCGATTTAATTAGACGCAAAAATCGTAACCTATAGGAAAAATTCGCAGAGAGCCGAAAATTGGTAGAGACGTTAAATCTAATATATATAATACTAGCTGTCCCGGCAAACGTTGTTTTGCCTGTTTTCCCTGTTTTCCTGCTTTTCTCTTGAAGTTTTTTCTGATTTTTTTTGTCTATAAACCTCACGTAGCCCGAGACCTTTCCAACGAATGCAAAACCGTGGAAATCGGTTCGTGCGTTCTGGAGTTATAGCGTCAGGAAGGAAAACCCGACTTATTTTTATATATTAGATTCACGCGTCACAGTGTTTGTGCGCGAACTCCTCCAAAACGGCTCAACCGATTTTATGAAATTTAATTGTATGTACATTCGTTAGGCCTGATAGCCGCTCCACACTCTCGCGAGATATTTACGTGAGAATCTTCAAGAGATTCTCAGCGAGAATTGTAGTGAGAACTTCTTTGGGTACACACTCACAAAATTCTCAAAAAGTTCTCACTACAGTTCTCGCGCTTCTATTCAGGCGGCTCGCTCATTACAGAGAAACATGCGAGTGTGGAGTCAATACACGTTCTCGCCTGTTCTCACGCTCTCGCGTTCATTTGTCTCGCGACCACAAACCGACAAAACAATTTTTTCAAACCGAAAATTACAAGTTTTTGACAGGGAGTCAATGACCGCTACAGCCATGTTTCGCCGAGTACAGTATAGAAATAATTTATATGGCAAAACAATGTTTGCCGGGTCAGCTAGTACACCAATATAAATAAAACCTCAAAAGTCCCCGGCGATCCTCTTTGTGTTAAAATTTTTATTCAAATGTTTAAAAAAATGAGGTTTTTCCCGTTTCTTTTTCAAACAGTAAGTTTTATCATAAAAATAGGTAAGACTACATTGTAGATCTTAGAATTCTCTACTTGGGCTACAACAAAAACAACAGTCGAAATACGTAACTAAAGCCCGGTCGCAGGATATTGAGGAATTCGTCCATTGACCTATAAAGCTTTAACACTTTCATGAAAATATTGGTATCCGGCTAACATAACACAAGTATTTTCTGTGCTAGTAATTGGTACAAGCTGCGATAGGTCAATGCCCGATATTTTTTTCTGTCCTGCGACTGGACTATATGTACCATCGAGGAAATTGATTCCTAGGCAGTTGACAGACCAACATCATTTGGTCGGATCATGTCAATTTAATGTTACTCGTAATCTGTCGGCTGGGTTTGAAGCAACGCGACCAAACTACGTAGGTCCCCCATCTGCCTAGGAATCAACTACTCTGATAGTACATGAAAGCTTGAGTTATGCTCTGGACAAATTTTAACACTAATGTAAACATATTATTGTTATTTTTCTGGGATGTAGCCAACTGGCAAAAATCGGAAAACTTCTGATTGTTCAGAAAGACTCTGGCAGCTCAAATTCAAATTCAAAGCTGGTTCCACATAACAAAAGGTGTATATAAATTACGAGATAAAAATACATAATTATAAGTTTTTGTACTCTATAACGGATTTAAACAAAGATAAGATGTTTGAAAACAATAAGGATTTAATATGAGATGACTTTGGACAGATAAGAACGAATATCTTTTAATTCATGCCAAACATCAGAAAGTAACTACTAACTGAGGACAGAAAAATACATTAAAGTGAGATTAAGTCCACGTAAAGAGAGAACCTACTAAAAATAGAAGAATTTAGAAAGAACCAGAAAAGGACCAAACTGATTTGAAATGAATTGAAACTAAAATATAAACATAAAATTATAAGGATCTTAAAGGTCAAATCATCTCAACAACAGGATTATCTGTGCAAAGTTGACAATACGACAAATACTTAGTAAAGAAACATCTTAAGACATTAAAGCGACCTTGGTCGAAATAGAAAAAATTAAGATATTCTAAACAGCACAATTATCGTTATTAGCGAAGTAAGGACATCATAAAAAAAAACAATAAGGAATTGAGCATTTTTGACTGATGTTTATCTATTCACGGGCGCTTTTGATTGGCTAACGTCAAAATATTAACCAATCATGCTGTCGACAATCACCTATCAAAAAACCTCAGAAGTGAGAACCTGGATAATAAATATTTAAAGAGTAATGGGTCCAATGCACAGTGGTTTACCATGTGATGTCATGACTGCTAAAGACTAGTAAATTGTAAACACAAACAAACTTAGGGTGGGTTGCACCAGAGGCGTGGTTAAAGTTATGGTTAAAGTTATAGTTGTAGTTAAGGCTAACGCTTTAACCTTAACTTTAACCTTAACTTTGACCACAGAAATGGACAGATATCTGTTGCGTTTATTTTTTTATTAAAGCTACAGGTAATGGGATTGAAAATTTAGATATAAGTATGAGCGGTTATGGTTAAATATAGTTAAAGTTATAGTTAAAGTTACAGTTAAAGTTAGTTGGTGCAACCCACCCTTACGGCCGTTCCCAATATTTGATCTATCTCTGGTTTTGCCCTACTAGAGATAGGAATAGCTCTCATTAGACATTAGAGACATATATTTTATGTCAATTCAATGTTAGCTGCGATCGGTCGTATGTCAAACCAGAGATAGATTGAATATTGGGAACGGCCGTTAGTGACTAACTAGTAGGGCAAAACCAGAGATAGATCAAATATTGGGAACGGCCGTAAGAGGAAGTTGGCATTTTACTGCTTATTGTCTTTTAGTAGGACAGACATGCCTAATTAGTAGTACAAAGAGAAAATTGCAATTTTAGGAGTGTCCGTACTGTCTATAGGATCAGACGAAATGTGAGAAAACGGAAGAAGAATTATGTATTTGAATAAGGAGGTATTATTGGCTAGCTTTGTTTACTGCATTTATCACCCCAGAAGCAAGTTTTTGACACATCGTCTTTATGGTCAGTGGGTATAGAGAAAGGGCTGAATGTTCTTTATCATTAATAGCTCTGAATTCAATTCTCTATATCTGTGGTGTTAAGTCTGTATACCTAATTCCTTTCTCTATATATCTGGTGCAACTAAACTCTCTGTACGTACAATTTATTCTCTATACCAGGGCCTCCCAAACTTATTTGAACTGCTAACTGCCCTTGGGTCTTAGCTATTTTATCACAATCTCCCTGGGAGTCCGGACTCGCGACTCGCGAGGCAAAGATTGGAAAGCCCTGCTCTATACGTATCTATTGTGACGTCACAGGTCTACCTTACCTGTCGGTGTTCATGTCGCGCGACAGGCTGTCGCACCTACTCCTATCTCTATCTCTGGTGCAACTAAACTCTATACTCAGTCTATTGTGAGGTGACGTCACAATTTCACAAAGATCCGTCTTACCTGTCGGTGTTCATGTCGCGCGACAGGTTGTCGCGGTAGTTGCTGAGCACCGACATCGCGTGGAGCTCCGACCGCTCTTGCGTTTCTTTCTCCGTCTACGACAACACACCACCATGATACTACTATATTAACAGTATACTGTGACACCATAGTGACCTATTGGCTGATCAGATTATTGTTATCAACAGAAGTTATTAGGCACCTCGTTCTAAGGAAACTCCATGAGAGCAGGTGCCAACTTAACTTCTGCATGTAACCGATTCTTAGGCAGATTGCGAACCTCCTTTATTGGTCAAGTTATGTCAAGCCCGGCTCACATACCACAAGTAACATTGACTTGACATAACTAAAACAAATAACTTAGGTCTACTAACCATTTGCCTATAAATATAAATTTATCTGTTGGTCATATTTTGAATGATTCGATGAAGATGATTAAGGTTTCTAATAACAATATAGCCTAAATAAATATATAACAATAATAATAATTTTATAACACTACATTATAAGTAAAACTTATAGCCTAACTTTCACAACGTTTTATTACAAACATTGATCGTCATAACTTTTTGCTCGTGTTTAAGTTTTTCATGTTATTATCATCATTATTTAGTTATTTTTAAATTTGTCAGTAAAAACACTTTATTGACATTAACATCTTCAAACTCACAACTTTAATCCAATACCTAGCACACAATTATTTATTAAAACGAAAAACTTCACATTCAAACTTGGAACAACTACCACAATAACTTTTTCACATACTTTGGACACGCGCCGCTTAGGCCGATTCCTGAAAATCCTGTTGCCGCTGTAATCGTACAGAACATAGCAGAACGCTTCTATAAAACTCCTTGCGATCATCACAAACACTTAGAGCATAATGAGTGAAAAACCGACACGGCCTTGTGTGATTCATCTGTGTTTGGTTAAGACCGGCGCGAGACTGACGATATTCGATAGTCAACTAGTCACTGGTGTGAAACAAGACAGTTTATTGTTTAAGACTGTTTTATTCGCGTAATCACTCAAACGTGTTACTAGGATCGCAGTTGGAACGCGTATGGCTGCTTTGGATCGCTGAATTGTAAGCAAGTTACTAGTGGAAATTCTAGTTGGAAACTACGTCCTTAAGGTAACTAGGGAATATGTAACTTATTATGCGTAGGCTTCTTGGTAAAATACGCGTTTCGAGTTACTCGGACTATGGCGAAACATAACCATCAGAATATTCCTGACACTCGGACAAAGAAACAATTTGGAGCAAGGTACTATTACTGAGGCAACCTTGTTTACACGCGCTTTCGCACACACATGCATCAAACTACGCTACTTCACATTGTCTTTTGTGATTGATTGTGATTTGCGGCTGTAAAGTATAAGCTTGTAACAACTTACACTTGCATGAAAAACTCTTACACGTACTGCGTAGCTAATCTGACATGACCATGCGACTAATGAATATCTTAATATCCATACTAATATTATAAATGCAAAAGGGTGTCTGTCTGTGTTACCTCTTCACGCCCAAACCGCTAAACCGATTTTGCTGAAATTTGGTATAAAGATACTTGAAGTCCGGGGAAAGGACAGAAGAAAAATAATCTCATAATGTTAGTTAATTCAACCCTAGCAGTGTAGTGATGTCAGTAAAGTAGGCCACTCTACATTGGCGCCCAAACAGCTGGGGGTCAAAACTCCAGAGTCTAGACGCCTCCGAGTGTCTTTGAAGACAAAAGATGTTTCCGATAATATGATTTATGTAATGACTAATGCTGGCCTTTGTGTATGAATAAAATATATTACTGAAATGTTTTCACGCTAGAGGCAGCACCAGCATAGACAGTAACAAAGTTTTGTTCGACGTTTGACAAAGTTTATGTCACAATATTATGACGTGTGCATCATGTCGGAATTTGGTCGGATTGTTTCCTGCATGTGCCAGTAGCGCCCTCTGTTCCGACCTTTGCTTAATATTCCCTGTTGGTTGAATAAAAATAACTTAAAAATTATGTAACTTTTCATAAAATAAAAATATTATTGCCTGCGTGTCTTACATTTCCCTTATGAGTTATGAGAATAGTTAATTTATATTTGAATAATTGTTTATAATACCTTATTACCATAATATTATATTATTCCATCTAGATAACTGGGTAGGTATAATTAAAAAGTAAATAAGTATAACTACGACTTGTGAATCTCTAAGATTTATATTTTATTGATTTTATTTTAATAAGTACCAACTAGTGACTGCTATTCAAATATAAAGTTTTGTATTTTGTTATCTTAACAAGAACAGTCTGTAAGAAAAATCTACGTCGAAGGCTTTACCACTACTTTAAGGCGACGCCTTTTTTCTTTGATAGAAAAATCGATATCATTTTTCTCAGCAATGACTAAAGCTAAGAAATTAAAGTTCATTGTCAGTATTCATCATGTCTTTGTCTTTGAATTACCCATAGCATAACACGATTGGTCAACTTTTATAACACAGAATAATCCATCAAAAAGACCTCAGTAAAAAAAGGGATTCTAATTTTGCCAACAGAGGAGAGTGATTTAAGCTTCCAAAATTTGTACATAGATTGGTTGAAGCATAGACTATAATTTGCCCAAAGCTTATATGAAATATATTTATGGTTTTTAAATTACGCGACAAGAACCATTTTGTCGCTTACGCCCTTTCCATTTCTTGTTTGTCATAGAAAACAAGCAATCTAAAACGTATCAAACACGGTTTTTTACTTTAACGCGGCGTCACCTTAAGTGATTATCTTCTGCATTACAAAACGGATCATCCACGTATCGTTTCGAGCATAAGCAAAGAATAAGGTGTTTAGAACTTTAAGTCAAACTTTGGTATGTAGAGCTTCTACTCTGCCTAACTTTAATACAGTGGAAATTGCATTACGCAGTATTTTACAGCAAATGGTTTTTGTTAGTATCTTTTAGATATTGTAGTCAAAATAGGCTTTAGGTATATTTAATTTAATTACTATTTATTCGTAAGTTCATTAGTGTAAAGTGATTTTGATTACGGAGGTGACTCAATCACTAAGTGATCAAACCCCTTTAAAAATAAAGATTTAAAAAAAAAAAGATATTATGGTCATGGACGTTGGCGGTTGTACATAATATTCACACTCCCACGCCAGCCTTCCGGTAAAACGTTGCTGCAGTATAACAGTGTGCAAAATATGACAATGAATATTCCCGTTTGGAAAAAATACGTAGAGTAAGGTACTGGTTAGGTAGATATAGGCACTTTGGAAGATTTGAAGTTCAAAAAATAAACCTAATATTGTCTCATCTTAAAATGGAACATCTTCAGAACATCTTATTGAAGCAATATTGGTTCTCTATTTTTCTTAGTATTTGGTCATTATTATGCTTTATGAGCATGTAAAAGATAAAATAATTCCTTTAAGAGCGCTAATCTTTTCAAGTTCTTAACTCGAGACTACTCAGGACATAAATTGCAAAAATAATATTCTAGAATATAATCGAAATACAATTTAAAACTTTCCGCTCATTTTCACTCATCTCAAATAAACTACAGAAGTAATAAAATTATTAAGTATAATATACGATAATTTTCAATAATAACTCGTTCAATAATAACCCACTTTTAACATACTTTAAAACAAAAGAATAGATGTATTAAAACTCAGTGTAATAATAGTTGTAATGAGTATCAGAAGTTAACATTCGATAATTACCATTACTCATGAGATGTGAATTCGGACTGAATAACACTTGAGGAAAATGCACGAACTTGGAAATCACATCACAGCAAAAAATAAAGTTCATTTGAATTTGTAGTCACAAATACCAAACCTTTGTTTTTTCAGATTAGTCCACTATGGTTTGTGAAAATGTCAAAAAATACTTGGGTTAGGAGAAAGACCACTAAACTTTGCTAAAACATTCAACACTAAAATCAGCTTGCTGAAAGTTCACTATTCTTATACGAAAACGGCTGTTACTGACAAATATTTCATGAACACTACACTGAAACTAACAGTATTTGTATAAGCGCAAAATTTAACTATTTTGCTGCAAAGTACGTTCGCCCCATGACGCATGGCAAACATCACTTATCTTTATTAGACAAATTCACAGGGGATTGAGTGAATATGCGTGTTGACTTAACGTTAAACAGTAGATAATTACGTTGTGAAGGTCGTGAACGCACTTGCTACTCCTCTGGCCTTTTAAATATCTATCGTTGAAGACAAAAAAGCCAGAGCTAATGAGGCTTGATTTAGGCTGAGAGAGAGGCAACGCACCTGCAACTCTTCTGATGTTGCGATTGTCCATGGACGACGGTATAGTTGCTTTCCATCAGGTGACCCGTTTGCTCATTTGCCCCCTAATTTTATAAAAAAATAGTTTCCACCGAAGCTGAGCTAAGCTGCGTTGCGAGAAATATGTTTTCAAGATCCCACAGAATTGCTGCGCTAAGCAGCTAAGCAAGGCCAGTCAAATTAAGCGATTCTTCTTCTCATTAGCTCTTCCCCACTTTACGTAGGGTCGGCTCTCCTAATACATTTGCGCTAAGAAAATCTTGCGTTGTTTAGATCATATTGGTCCACCATGTGGATGGGGTCTCTTGACAATGCCATACCATATTAGGCGTCTCTCGGTCAGTTTTTCGGATTAAATAAATTAAACAAAAATAAAGAGATTCTACTGATTCCTTAAAAACGTATTCCTAGCCGCGCTTAGCTCAGCGCCGGTGGATGGGCAGACTTAGGCTGTAGTGGATATTCGTAAAACCACAGATTACTAAATAGTTTATTACACAGCACTACAGCAGCTTTAGGATCGAGATTTTTAATGTAGCTGACGTGCCTCAGCTTCTGTGGATTGCTTTTGGAGTGGCCCCTTTATTATTTCGCGTCGAGTTTTTCCCTTAGCAGTTTGGCTAAGGAGGTCAATTCTGTGTCTGTCCATGGTCCGCTAAAATCCTTTACGTCGGTAAGTGATGTACGTATACATCCTATGTAAAAATCGTCTGATGACGTTTTCCGCAAAGGTAAGGAGTCAAAAATTAAAATATATTACATTACAATCAATAAATTCAGATGACCTGTTTACTTGTTTGCCCCCGAATTTTATTTAAAAAAAAACGATTAATCCTTACCATTTAATATGAGGCGACTGGATGTGCGATATCTACTGATAAGGGTCTAAGCATTAAGTAGTCTAGAACTCAGGGTCTACGCCCTACAGAATTAACTCGTAATTAAAAATGTGGTAAAACCGATATGATACACTCAGACACCATTATACACCAGTTCATTACCACCGTCATATCACGCATATTTTACCCAAGCCCCAAAACAAAATCAAATCAGATCTTTCAGGTGAAAGACCCATAAAATTAAAGTGCAAAAGAAATAAGTACATTAAAAGTTGTTTAACCTCTTTATCTTTAAAATAAGTTTATTGAGGTAAATGACCCAGGTGTATTGAGCTATTCAAATGTCTGGAGTCTGGACTAGGCCGAATATGTTGCGAGAATGCCGTCTGTGCTCAGGCAACCATATATGGACATTTGAAAAATCATGTCCCGGGCACTACAGTACATTTAAAGAGTGGTCACTTTCATAATTCATTTATTGACAGAAAGAGACAGGTTGGTCTTATTTTTTCTTTGCTCAGGAAATATAATATAAACCACCCACAATGGACAAAGGCCTGAGTTTTTTTTGGTAAAGAAGGGGACTATAGAAAATGACATTACAAGAACTGAAAGATACAAAACAATGAGACAAGTGGGATACTATGTTGAGGCACAAATGTAATTAATGTATTCTCTGTCAAAAAAGTTTTTTATTTCTTATTTAAATTAATTTGATGGATGGATGGATGCTAAAAAAATGGCAATATTTACATAAACAATGACATATTTGCAATGTTTATTTGCGTAAATATACCCTACAAAGGATTATATTTTGCCATATCCTTTGTCATACTTTTAAACCTGGCTTTGGTATTTAATGAAATGTAGTAAAACTACAGTAAACAATTAATATAATAAGCTGTTCCATACTTCCATGGGAGATTTCTGTTACAAAAAGAAAGGATACTCAGTGACGGGGAAACTTAACACTATAAATGTTCTTTGTTCGTTGTTTGTGATTAAAAAAAAACTCACATCCAGGCAAGTCACTCAAATAATATTATATGAGTTCATTCAATCAAAACTTCAAACACTCAAATGAAATAAAGCTAATGTTAAACAAAAACAATTCAACTAGATTCTGAAAAATAATGTTTTTTTATGGAATTTACAAATACCACATGTTATACATGTTATAAAAATGTTGAATGCTCACTGGATGATCATAATTATTCTTAACATAAGAATGTTTATCATTATACACCAAAATATGAAAATGAAATTTTTAAGAATAATGTTATGTAGCAGTTTTGGTAGTTTGCACACAAAGAAGTAACAAACATACACACAAACTTTCACCTTTATCGCATTACTTAAGAAGCTTAGGGCACAATTTTTTAAGTACCAATGCTTTACCATATTTTGTTATTTTAAAAAATGTTAACAAATACAACAAACTTACATATTTTATACAGGATTTGATCTGGTATGTTTGTCAGTTTCCTTACTATTACATTACACAATGCTTACTGAAAATATCGGGAAATGTATAAATAATAGCTACATAATAATATATATGTATAAATAACTACCTACTCTACCCACACATTTTCCTCATAAAAAAACAAAACTTACTTGGTGAAATGGTTCAACTCCATCTTCGAATAACTGCTCGAACGCGAGTTCATTTCGTTGAGCATCTGATATGAAGGACTCAGTTTCGGCGCCGTCCGAAGGTTTGTGGTGCAGCTTCACGCTCCCAGCGAATATTGGTGTGGCTATTTTTGGTGCGAACACATTCTCCTCCGGGGCGAGCAGAGGCTTGGGAATATCTTCTTCGAGGGACGGGTCCCCGTCAGACATCACATATGAGACTAATGAACCGATAAATCTCGACTTTCGTATGCAAAATAATGAGTCTTATTAGGAAATTGACCCTACAAGATTAGTCATCGGAGAACGTGCGAAAAACTTCACTTTATACCAGCTGAACTTTACCCCACGTGGGTAACTATTTAGAAAAGCTTTTGAACGAGAAATTAGAATTAACAATTAATGGTAAATAAAGGAAATCTCAAAAAACGAAATCTTTTTTTTGCTCTCTTTCTATTTCTAAGTACTTGCCAAATTTTAATTGTCAAATAACAGGTGACAGCTCTGACAGATTTTTTTTTCTTATTATGGCACTTCGGCTATATAACCATGGCCAGTGTCGAGTATAAATATGGCGGGAAAACAATATTCTAGAATACAATTTTCAGCTTCGTTTTTCAATATTATTGTCAGGTCGAAAGTCTAGTCAAAGTCTAAGTAAAAGTTAATACAGTCAAGAAGTCAAGTCGGTCGATTCAGTAAAGTGGTAGACGCTTTACTGAAACTTTCGATGGAGTTTTGGAATGGAACACAAAATAGCACGTCTCTGGATATTGCATCACTTTCCTACACTTGTGCACGATAACGAATATCTAATGGTTAATATCCTACCAATATTACACATTAGAAACCCATCTAACACAATTTTAGGAAAATAATACAAAAACACAACATCACTCTTTCACATTCCCGGCAAAACTCCAGACAGATATTTTCTTCTCCTTTGTCTTCAGAGTTTTTTTATTTATTTGTTGAGTGGTTGTCCGTGGGTTGTCCGCACTCCGCAGTCCACACTCCGCAACCATGGAGGGACTAGGGAGATTTGCCGGGAATGTGAAAGAGTGCTGTTTTTGTATTATTTTCTTAAAATTGTGTTATCTGGGTTTTTAATGTGTAGTATTAAAATATTAACCATTATATATTCTTTATTGTGCACAAGTGTAGGCAAATGCTGCAACTTCCAGAAACGTGCTTTTTTGTGTTCCCTCCAAAACTCCGTCGTTTACTGAATTGACCGACTTGACTTCTTGACTGCTTTGACTTTTACTTAGATTTTGACTAGACTTTAGAGTTTAGACATGACGATATTATAGTATTATAGTAAAACGATGATAAAAATGATTCATATCCTTGTCTGTGGACCTGTGGCACAATATACGCAAATCTAAAAAAACTTTAATGGATTATGGAACCTTATATAATATATTATTAGAAACCTATGCAATATGCTAATTAACCAGTTCTTCCGTTATCAGCCATTCGGTAATCACTGATGATGACACATGACTTTACAGTTTACGTTTACGTATCCTTCCGCGACCTTACTTTGGTTCAGAGTTCAGACAATCTACCAATAATTCGAAATTTATGGCAACATTGAATGCCACGCCACTAACCACTTGGAAAATATCATTGACCGTCACCCGTAATGTCAAACAGTTTCATGTTGCTTGCGTTGGAAAATTAGGTTGCCGGCGAAAATATTTGTATAATTAGAATATAGGTGTTCAAATAAACTTGCAAGTTTTATGTAGTGCAGGATCTTTTAAAAGCACTCAGACATCATGACGGCCGAGGTCCAAGCCAAATCGCGGCTTGCGTACTTTACATCTGATAAACAGCTTACATTCATCAAACTAGCTGTTTTGTCGATGGCAGCAATACTGTGTAAGTAGAAGTTAATAATTCATCGCACCTAATTCACTTGGTCAGCATCAGAGATATCACACAAGAGCTTAATATTTACTTACTAGACGTTCCGCGCGGCTTCGCCCGCGTAAATTAGATATTTCACCAACAAAACAGTCTACGAAAAATAGCCTATGATCCTTCACGTGGTCTACTTCTTATCTGACCCAAATAACAGAAAAATTTCTCTAGTAGTTTGTGAGATAAGCCCTTTCAAATAATTTCTCCCGTTTTTTCCACATTTTCTTCTATTTCTTCGCTCCTATTAGTCTTAGCGTAATAAAATATACCCTATAGCCTTCCTTGATAAATGGGCTATCTACCACTGAAAGAATTTTTCAAATCGGACCAGTAGTTCCTGTGATTAGCGCGTTCAAATAAGCCCCTTCAAATAATTTTCCCCCGTTTTTTCCACATTTTCCTCTATTTCTTCGCTTCTATTAGTCTTAGCGTGATAAAATATAGCCTATAGCCTTCCTCGATAAATGGACTATCTAACACTGAAATAATTTTTCAAATCGGACCAGTAGTTCCTGAGATTAGCGCGTTCAAACAAACAAACAAACTAACAAACTCTTCCGCTTTATAATATTAGTATAGATGTATGGGCTTTGCGTATGAACTTACGTATTTAATTTACTACCAAATTTACTTAATTACGTACCAAAAAATTCGATAAGCTTATTCATAAAACTAACTTAGTGTCAAACTGGATAAACACCGTTATCTAGCAAATAAAACCATTTCACATTATTTTTTTCTTTTTTATATTCCGCAAAAGACAATAAGTCTTAATCAACCGGAGGTGATATTATTTTTGTTGTTGTGATAACAATAAAAATAATTGAATACAACATAAAACCAACAGTTTTTTTTTTTCGTTTTAGCTTTTGCAACTCGACTCTTCTCTGTGCTACGGTTTGAGAGTGTAATTCACGAGTTCGATCCATACTTCAACTACAGAACAACACGGTACTTAACTGAGGAAGGTTTTTACAACTTCCACAATTGGTTTGATGACCGAGCATGGTACCCCTTGGGACGTATTATTGGAGGTAAGTAAAAAAAATATTTTGATGAAAACGATTACATATACTTACCTTACATCATGTTAGTTAAACACTTAACTTAGTTAAAAACAACATATTGTATACAGATGATGCATTATCCTATTGAGCCACTTTTTGTTAAATATTGGAGACTATAAATAACATCTGTATACTGATTAGGGATCTTTTTATAAATAAGAGATATAAAATTTCATGTATGTATTCTATTCCAGGAACTATATACCCGGGTTTAATGGTGACCTCAGCGGCTCTCTACAATATTATGCAGTTTCTGAACATAACAATTGATATACGTAATGTCTGCGTGTTCCTGGCTCCGTTCTTCTCATCCCTCACAACTATTGTCACATATTTGCTCACAAAAGAACTTAAGGTATAGTAAAACAGATAAATAGCACTTTTCAAAGTTCATATGCTATGAGTATAGAATTTATAATGATATAAGATGTTTTTGAAAAAATTACAATTCAGTAATAACAAAGAATGCAATATTTTATATATTCTGTTACATTCCAATATTCAAACTATAATGAATAATATTATACCATTGTAACCTGTGCTTTCTTATTACACAGTAAATAAGTAGCATTTCCATGAATAGTTGCTCCAAACGTACTGTAGTGTTGTTAACTGCTGATGTGATGTGATGAATAAATGTTGGAAAACATTACACAAGAAAGCCAAATATTGAGTTCAAAGTTATTCAATTTTTTAAGAAGCTAACGATATGTCATTGACATACTAATATAGAATTTATAATCTGTGCAGGATGAAGGGGCTGGTCTCGTGGCAGCCGCCATGATTGCCATTGTCCCTGGTTACATAAGTCGCTCTGTTGCTGGCAGCTACGACAACGAGGGTATTGCCATCTTCTGCATGCTCCTCACATACTACTTCTGGATCAAGGCTGTCAACACGGGAACTATTCTTTGGGCTACAATGACTGCACTTGCTTATTTCTACATGGTAAGTTGATATTAGCTGAGGAACTTTGCATTGGACTAAAATATTTTCTCCATAATATTATCAATATTTGTATTTCACGACCAAAAAGTTAATTCATTATCTGTGAAATATTTGATTGATTTTTACTGAAATACATTATGTATTTTAACCATTGAGCACTTTGATATAATGGTGAGAAATCAATCATAGATCAACAAGATGAAAGCTTCACATAAACATGTTTCTTATGATGTGTTTACTTTTGCACTTTCATACAGTTTCTATTCAAATACATTACCTTAACTTCTTATTTACAAAATTTCATTCTTATGATTTTAGAGTCTAAAAAATTCTAAAGTATGCTCACAGATAAACCACATTGCTCTGTTGCGTTGTCGGAACAGAATTATGTCCAACGTAGCCCATCATAACCATTTTGAATTTGTACTAATTTCAAGAAATTGATTCACAGACAGGTGGATGTCCTTAGTCATTTGGTCGGGTTACGTCAATTCAGTGTTCGTCGTGATCTGTGAGCTGGGTTTAACACAACGCGACCAAATCACATAGGTCTGACATCTGCCTATGAATCAACTTCTCTGATAGTACATAACATACACTTTGTTCTGACGCACTAAAGTCATCAATCAAATCAACAGGTATCGTCATGGGGCGGCTACGTGTTCCTCATCAATCTGATCCCGCTCCATGTGCTGGCTCTGATGCTGCTCGGCCGCTTTTCGTCGCGAGTGTACGTGGCGTACAGCACGCTGTACTGCGTCGGCACCATCCTCTCCATGCAGATCTCCTTCGTTGGCTTCCAGCCGGTGCAGAGCTCAGAGCATATGCTGGTGAGTTAATTTGCTGCTTTAAATCAATTAAATAAAAATAAATAATAAAATTTAAATGGCAGGTAGGACAAGTTCTTATTAAGTGGTAGCAACTACTATTAGACCTATATACTATGAGACCTACGGTTACTGCTAGATTAGAAACAGACTACATGGCATATTGTAGAAATATAACATCATACATGTGTTGAATAGACACCAACGTTGAGGTGTGGTGATGAAAAGATTGTGAATACCGCAAACAGTGAAACCTATTTACTGTTTGAGTAAATATCATCTTATACATATATTTGGGCATTAATTACATTCACATTATAATATATTTATCAGTCATATAAATCAAATCTTTCAACTATTTTCTATTATAGCTTCCCCTAGAATCCTCCTTGTTGTTTGTCCATCTAGTCAACACACACTCACATTACAGCTTTTACTTTTACTAAACATTTTCTTATTTCCAGGCTTTCGGGACCTTCGGTCTGTGCCAGTTGTACGCATTCACTAAGTATCTGCGCGAGCACCTGTCACCAGCTAACTTCGAGCTGCTGTTCAAGGCGCTCGTTATGACGCTACTGGCAACACTGGGCACGGCCGTCGTCGCGCTGACCGTTACTGGTATGTTAAAGAAGTAATAAAAAATAAAAATATTTGAATATAGAACTTTTGCTGTGTGAAAGTATACGGCGTGTTCCGTAACTCCAACGGAATATAGGCTAGGTGCGATTTGTTGATATTTGATTGGCTGCATGATGTAAAATGGTATATTATATACTGTTACGAATTTTTAACCGACTTTCAAAAAGGAGGTTATTATGTGAATATTCACATTAAGAATGCAGCTTAAAAGTCGAAACGTGATTAAGTTAAACTTTCAGTGTAATATTATGTAGTAGTAATTTTACGCAAGCATTATGGAGCTATAAATAACAGATAATTGATATAAACTGTTTACTTTCACAGGAAAGATCTCCCCATGGACTGGAAGATTCTACTCGCTCCTCGATCCGTCTTACGCCAAGAACCACATTCCCATCATTGGTAAATAAGTTTCCATTTTAAAATCCGGCTCGAAAGATTTTTGCTATCGAGATCGACTTTTGAAATGATGTCAGATCGATTTTCAGATTCTGAGGTTTCTTGACAGAAGTTTCCCTATCAACAGCATTGTAGATTGGTTAATTATTTGACGTTGCATTATCGTAAGCTCTAGCGAATAGATAAACTTGATTCAAAACAGTGTGGCGGTACCCACAATTAGCCTCACAATCTTGCATCGCGCTGTTGAAGTTTCTGAAAACGTCAAGATATATAACAACGTCTGAAATGACGTCGTTGGGCTTCGGCCTGACCGAACATGACACTACGCACGGTCGGAAGATCTTCCTTTATGGCCACTATCCATATTCCCACATCAGAAACCCAGTATAAAATGAACTAAGTTGATGGGTATAAGGTGAAATCGTCATCTTCCTCTAAAGGTTTCTGAGATTTTTCAACTGAACCTAATCTATTTCAGCGTCGGTGTCTGAGCACCAGCCGACGTCGTGGTCATCGTTCTACTTCGACCTGCAAGTGCTGGTGTTCCTGTTCCCCGCTGGACTGTACTTCTGCTTCACCAAGCTCACCGATGCCAACATCTTCATTATACTGTATGGAGTGCTGAGCATCTACTTTGCGGTGAGTTTTATAAAATACTAGCTGTCCCGGGCAAACGTTGCTTTGCCATAATATAAAGTATTTCGCCCATATTATTTTATTGAAGTGACTAAATAAGTATGTCGCCATGGCAACGTCGATCGCTATCCCGTCGCACAAACAATGGTCGCCGTCAGTCTCAGGTTGTAATAATTTACTATTATTTATTCAACAAATGCACTTATCAATATATAAAGTACCCAGTAGCCGATTCTCAGACCTACTGAATATGCATATAAAATTTGGTAAAAATCAGTAAAGCCGTTTCGGAGGAGTTCGTTGACTAACATTGTGACACAAGAATTTTATATATCATCTTATATATGGTCTGATACAGTTGCTGAGCACGCAGTAATTCATAAATTGACATTATGTTACTTGTCTCTTTCACTTGCACAAGATTATCTCGCTTTCACAGATTCGTGATAGCAATGTGCGTATGTAAAATAGGCTATAAAACTTTTACGTCCTCAATTCACAGATTTCGCCGTGCCCTACGACTGATTGTTTATAATGCAGTTGTTATTACGTTAGCTTACATTGCGTGATAATATATTTAAAATTATTATTTAAATCTAGAATTTGCGAGGCATAATAAGATATTATTGTAGCCATCTTAGCGTTTATTAAGTAAAATATCATTTAAGAAATCTGTGGACAGTGCTGTGGGCTACACTATTATTATTGTATTTTATATAAGAGCTTTTTTATTTTATGTACATAGTGTAGATGTTTACTGTTCCTTTTCTAATAAAATAAAAAAAAATAAAAAATTATCAAATGCGCGATAAATATAAGGCACCAATTTAAAAAATTTGAAAAGAATTTGAAATATTCAAATGATGACACACAAAGCTGGAGTGTGTTGAGTCAGCGTTAAGTTCTCCGCTGATTCCACACAATGATCCGTACACTTTGATCGCTGATACACTCTAATCAACATTTATATAACCTCAAATTAGAAAAGCACTAACAAAATCTCCTTTCTAGGGTGTGATGGTGCGTCTCATGTTAGTGCTCGCACCGGTCATGTGTATCGTCTCTGGAGTGGCAGCGTCTAGTCTACTGAGTCTACATGTGAAGGATATCGAGCCGAAGGTGGAGAAACATGAGCAGAAGAAGAAGAAGCACGAGAACAACTTGGTGTTTAGATCTGAGGTATGGTTTTTACTGTTACTACTTTTCTGCACTTTTTTAGGGTTCCGTAGCCAAATGGCAAAAAACGGAACCCTTATAGATTCGTCATGTCTGTCTGTCTGTCTGTTTGTCTGTCTGTCCATATGTCACAGCCACTTTTATCCGAAACTATATTTTTTCTTACACCGAAAAACTAAGTTTCTTGGTACACTATATGCGTTTAGTAAAATAATTTATTTGTGCCAATTACAGAAATGAAAGTTGTGTAAATGACAAGAAAATGGACAAACTCTGTATTTGGACAGGCTTATTGCCTTAAAAGAATTATTGATATGAGATATTATAATTTTTTGCCTTTAGCAAAATACCTACATAACCAGTAGACAAACCACAAAGTATTTGCGCGGTTGAAGTGGGCGTGGCCCATAGGGGCGGTCCGGGGCCGACGGACATAATATTTCTATCTCTCCAGGTGGGCGCGTTATTCGTGATGGTGCTCGGCGGTCTGCTGGTGTCGTACGTGCTGCACTGCACCTGGGTGACGTCGGAGGCGTACTCGTCGCCGTCGATCGTGCTGTCCGCCCGCGCCCACGACGGCGCCCGCATCATATTCGACGACTTCCGCGAGGCGTACACGTGGCTCAAGATGAATACGCCTGAGGTAGTGTTATACTATACTGTACTCGGCGAAACATGGCGGTAGCGGTCATTGACTTCCTGTCAAAAACTTGTCATTTTCTATGTAAACCGCGACTGACAATGAAGTATCAGATGTTGTCAATCGCGGCTTTGTATAGAAAATGACAGAGAGTCAATGACCGCTATCGCCATGTTTCGCCGAGTACAGTATAGACGATTACTTCGTACCCGTTATTATAGGTCCCAGGTTCTCAATGGGTTTGGAACCTTCTCAATCGAACAGACTTTTCCTTTTAGATATGTTAGTATATTAAGAAGATTTATGATAATTATCATATTTTGGTTGAATACAATGAGTTCGACAAAAAAATATTGTTGACAATAAAGATATTTTTATTGTGAGCTAGTCGTAGTTTTGTCGTCGGAACGTAATATCGCTCATTATGCCTCATAGCTATGTGGCGACCAGAACACTTTGTCTCCTACCTGTATGACCAGAAAAACTTGGTCTCCTACCTGTCGTTCTACCTGTCGTTCAGTTAAAGCAATATCTTGTGATATGATAAAAATGCGTCGTCGCAGCGAAGCTATTTAGCTCCGTTCTTAAAACTAGCCATTGAATCGAATCATAAATTACAGGACGCGAAAGTGATGTCGTGGTGGGACTACGGATACCAGATAACAGCGATGGCGAACCGGACGGTGATAGTTGACAACAACACGTGGAACAACACGCACATCTCGCGCGTCGGCCAGGCCATGGCGTCCAGCGAGGAGAAAGCGTACGAGATCATGAGGGAGCTCGACGTGGATTATGTGCTGGTCATATTCGGAGGGCTCGTGGGATATTCGTCTGATGGTGAGTAAACTGTATAAAAAGCATAAGACATTAGTATGCGGTAACAAAAAGTTAATGATATGGAGCGACTGATAGCCACAACCTTAATTTTTTGTTTGTTTATTTATTTATACTTAATTACTAGCTGTGCCCCGCGGTGTTACCCGCGGTTTAAGTGATGTATAATAAAAGACTGAAAAGTACCAATAATAGGATCAAAACGTCGTCCCGTTTTGATCCTATTCTATAATGGTTTATGGTAGTGATGACGATGATGATGAATGTAATTTGCATAGTAGCATATGCTTTCCGTTCTTAAAACAACGTCGAAACTCCCAAACTTGTATCTATAAAGAGTCAGGAGTTCTCTCAGCACCTTCCGAACCATGGTATACCTTGGTGCAAAATCTTGCTTGTTGGTAGCATATGCTTAGAATACTGCTCACAAAACCGAAGTCACCACATGTTTTCATATAAATTTTGAGGAGTTCCCTCGATTTCTTATGGATCCCTTCATCAGGTCACCACTTTTATGAATATGGTACCAAATTGGGATGATAACCTATACACCAAACGAAAAATTTTGAAAATCGGTTCACAAACGGCGGAGTAATCGTTGAACATAAAAAAACGAACACAACACCTCCTCCATTTTGAAAGTCGGTTAAAATTGTAGCCTATGTGTTATTCTGATTTATAAGCTATATTATTGTAAAGTTTCATTTAAATCCGTTCAGTAGTTTTTGCGTGAAAGAGTAACAAACATCCATACATACATACATCCATCCAAACTTTCGCCTTTATAATATTAGTAGGATAATATTATGATATAGAAACCTTTACCCATCAAGCATAAGGCAGACAACAACGCTTCGCGTTAATATAAGAATCTAGTACTACGGAAAAATGTCTAGGTTATTGCTTGTTGTCATAATGATACATTTTCTTAATAAATTTTGTTACTCTCACTAAAACTTGACTGAACCGATTCGGCTAATTTTAGTCTTGAAATGTTCATAGAAGTCCAGGGAAAGTTTATATTGAGAAAAGTGATATTAAGTTCACCGGGTCATCTAGATTCTATGATTATAATATTTTAATGTGCTTCTTTCAACGTAGACATAAACAAGTTCCTATGATACACACACCAAACTGGTCACCAATACTGATACTTTGTCTGTTACAGACATAAACAAGTTCCTCTGGATGGTCCGCATCGGCGGCAGCACGGAGCGCGGCGCCCACATCCGCGAGGCGGACTACTACACCGCGGGCGGCGAGTTCCGAGTCGACGCCGACGGCTCCCGCACGCTTCTCAACTGCCTCATGTACAAGATGAGCTACTACAAGTTCGGACTGGTTTATACTGAGGGGGGTAAGTTGCTGTATAATTAATATGTGTCAGTATAAGCAAGAAATACACTATAGAAGGTGTAAGACGTAGGTTACATGGTCAAATTTTCATCAATCTGATCCATCAATCTGGTGACGATCAGGATTGATGGTAAATTGATAGACCATATCACGATGTTAGACGATCAATCTGGATTGTCAATTTACCATCAATCCGGTATCTCAGTCAGAGATAAACAGTTTCAAGGAGCAGACGTGTACATTTGCAGATTGGATAAAAAAAGGCTTGTGTCGCTATTATCATAGCACCATAGCGAATGTATAGGAGCGGGTTATTGTCAATAAGATAGTAGCAGCATTATAATAGGTCAAAAATTGTGGTTTTGTATAGGAGCCCCACTCAAACTTTTATTTTATTTAAATATTATTATTAATCATTAAAGTAGGCATATAACTAAGGCCTTTGTGAAAATTTCACTTTCATTATGAGCAAAAAAGGCTAAAAAAATTACATTTGCTGTATGGGGCCCCGCTTAAATATTTATTTTATTTTGTTTTTAGTATGTATTTGTTGTTATAGCGGCAACAGAAATACAGTCTGTGAAAATTTCAGAAGTCTAGCTATAGCGGTTACTGAGTTACAACCTGAAGACAGACAGACAGTCAGACGGACAGACATAGAAGTCTCAGTAATATGGTCCCGTTTTTACCCTTTTGGTACGGACCCCAAAAAAGAAATGAGCTCAAATAAATGTTTAATTTCATCCAATAAATATCTTAATTGAAGTATATAAACAATTAAACAGATTTGCCGATCGACCGCCTGCCGCGACCGCCTGATTGACTGACGAAAAATTGATGAACGCGGTTACACCGTCAATCTGGCATCAATCTCACCGAGATTGATGAAAATTTTCAAAATATTTAAAAATCCGTCAATCCGATCTATCAATCCGTGGGTTAGACGATCAAATTTTCGTCAATCTTTACCGGATTGATGGATCAGATTGATGAAAATTTGACCTAACCTACGATTAACAAAACTAAGTGTTAATACTTTAGGGTGTGTATGTGTCCCTTATATAGAGTACACTGTGAAAGTAGCGATGAAAGAGCAAAATTTTTTTGTGATATTTATGGGAAAGCGCCCCCGCGTCACAACTCTTTCAGCACTGCATCTTTTACAGCGAACTCTATATAGGGGACCCATACACACCCTAGGCCTAAAGTATTATTACTTAGTTTTGTTACACCCTGTAGATATAGGTTACTACATTATTATTAGTGTTCCTGGTTTTCTTTCATATTCATTGTATGAATATTTTATTGACTTCAAACCTAGTTTTATATCCAGGAACAAATTGTGAGTTGTATAGTTTTGTTACTAGAAGGTCAAAAGCAACTCGCGGTTTCGTAGTAAAGTTAAATAAACTGTGACGTAACAAATCGTTCGTACCAGACGAGATTGGCAATATTTTTTATATCTTTATTACTCGTTATTATGTTTCTTGTGTCTGTCTATATGTAGCAATTTTAAAGTTCAATTTAGGCACCACCCCAGTAGGAACCTACAATACTTTTTTAACATGCTTTTATTAGCTTGGGCTGTATGTATGTAACGGAATCTTTGGGCACGATTTTTACCTATCTCCAGTAGTCTAATTAATTCGAAATTTGTATACGTTTTAAGAGCCAATGACAATGCAATAATTCGTTAATTATTTTTTTTTGGTGTTTTTTTTTTTTTTTTAACTACCTACTTTTTTACATAACCTATTTATTGTTATGCAGGCCGTCCCCCCGGCTACGACCGAGTCCGCGGCGCCGAGATCGGCAACAAGGACTTTAACCTTGACGTCCTCGAGGAAGCGTACACCACGGAGCACTGGCTGGTGCGCGTATACAAGGTCAAGCCGCTCCACAACCGCGGCGCGTGAGTGCGAGCGCCGCCCCGCGACACGCTGCATGATATCATACAGAGCATCGTGCGCAACGCGGACCAGTTCATACGATATTATAGCAAACATTTCCCGGGACAGCTGCCGGATGAAGTGGGTAACTAAAATTTTACAAGAGAAATTACTCATTTTTTCCTATATAATTTGAATAAACCTTGTAACTTACCTGCTTTATCTTATAGCTAACTTTGTAGCTATACATAGTCCAGATTTTCTGGATTTCAAATCATTTTCCCGGGCCTAAGGGTCATTTCAGAACGCGACGCGACGCGTAGGAGCATTTCTAAATTTGTGTAGTGAAGTCTGTCAATTCAATACAAATTTAGAAATGCATATACTATCTACGCGTCGCGTTGCGGTACAAATTGACCCTAAGGCCTCCATTTATGCAGAAAATGGCAGTTTACAAGTTGTTAGTTACCCACTTTATCCATTCATGTCTTCAATTGTGCGATGGAACTCAGTCCATTACTCGTAAAAATCTTTAAACAATTGCATAGGCTACAATGTTTTGTCTTTGTCTTTTGAGTCACTTTTCTAATATATTAGATAAGGGCAATACGTTTTATAGTGTATCTTTCGCAGTCATCTGGTTCAATCTGCGATTCGATTAAATGACTAGCGCATTCATTGAATGTCGATTGAACGATCGTCACTCAACGTCCAACTAGTTACCGATTTGTAACATAGCCCTTTGAAGATCGCGGACATGATATCAGTCAGGTAATTGAACGTATTTCATTTTTAGGGTTCCGTAGCCAAATGCCAAAAAACGGAATCCTTATAGATTCGTCATGTCTGTCTGTCCGTCCGTATGTCACAGCCACCTTTCTCCGAAATTATAAGAGCTATACTATTGAAACTTGGTATATTGAGGTTTCTAATATCATTTTTTTCTAACCTAAATAGTTTTCGAGAGAGACTCTTCCAAAGTGGTAAAATGTGTTGATATTTTGTCGATTTAAATTTATTTTAAACTACAGCTTGGCAAAGAAGAGTGTGGATTAAATGAGGGCGCTTTTCTTTAAATACAGGCAACCCTACGCTTCGCTTTTGACACAATATATACTAGAGTTGACAAGTAATGTAGTGTTGTCATAAATAAAAACTCTTAGTTCCAGCTGTCACCGCGTCGGACTCTTCTTTGCCAAGCTGTAAGTGCTTTATTTGTAATAAAATAATATGACAGCGTGGATTTACCTATAACTACCCCGACAACGGCTACTTAAAAAAAATATAGCATTCCATTTTACGACTTCTTTATATGACTTTTAGTCAAGACGTTAAACGTCGCAGTCAACGTCTTGACGAGTTGTCCTTTAGTCATACAATTGAATGGTGTCATTCAATGAATGCGCTAGTCATTCAATCGAATCGCAGATTAAACCAGATGACTGCGACATATCCATTGTATAAATGTTTTTAGTAGTAAAGGTATACTTCGCATGCGAGATCCTAAGAATTTTTAAGTACCGAGATATTTTAAGGCCGGCGATTTAGTTGCGACTTGCGACTTCTCCGATGATGCAAATGTGCTGGTTCTCACTTTAAATCATACTATGTTCGATTGATTATTTTTATATAATATAGTAGCAAGTCAAACGATTTCTCGGAGCTCGCGCTTATATAAACTAAAAAAATATTATTATATATAAATATACTAGGCGGTTATAAGCCCAGTTAATTCATCAAGCCCCAAGCGGCCACATCCGGCCGCGATAACAATAGATAAGCTATTGTGTCTCGTTTTTTCACGATGAAGTTTACTGGGCTTGTAAAGTTTTTGTCACAAAGAGATGAGATTTTCTATCAAACAGGATTTTTTACTGCTAAATGTTATTGTGAAGTTAACTAAGAGCCTGTCCACACGGCGCGTTGCGTCCGCGTCGCGTCGACGCAGCGCTTCCGTTGCGTTGTTTTACATACAAATAACCAAGGTGTTCACACGGCGCGCTGCGTCGTGACAGCAGCGCGCAACGCACACATGACGAACAGCAGCCCCCGACACGAAGCGGGAGGGGGTGTTTACGTCAAGACTGCTTCGTAATAACGCTGCGATGACGCAGCGCCCGTGTGGACAGGCTCTAAGGCCAATAGCGCACTAGCGGCCAGGTCGCGGCGGCTATCGAAAGTATGGTGTGGCCGCTGGCCGCGTGGCCCGGTGCGCGTGGTCTATGGCGGTTTCATACTAAGGTATCTATCTCGATGTCCGCCGCGACCTGGCCGCTGCGGCCTAGCCGCAAGTGCGCTATTGGGCTAAGGTGTACTCGGGGAATCGAGACAGTAGCGGTCATTGACTCCCTGTCAAAAAACTTGTCATTTTCTATACAACGTGACTGGTGAGACATGTTCAATACTTAAGGACTAAGGAGAGTACTCTGTACTCGATTCTCATTATAATTATGTAATAAAATTAGGTACTTAATTTTTGTCCGAATTTCCCTTTAAATAAATGAATCATGGACACTAAGTAAATTACGCGGCTAGGCAAGTAGGCATACTATGCGGCCGGCGGGGCGGCGTGCGCCATCAAAGAAACACCACGCCGCTACCCTTCCCGCGCTCGGTGTCCATGCGTTGGGTAAATAATTATTTAACTTCAAGCTACATTTACTCAGTGATCAATTGATATTATTATTATTATTATTTCATCTAATATAATAGCCAAATATCACGTCCTCGAGTATTGAACATGTCTCACCAGTCATGCAGTATAAACCGCGATTGACAATGAAGTGTCAGATGTTCCTAGTCTAAGACTGTTTACGCACGGCGCCGCAGCAGCACCGCCGCGGTGGCGGTGCCGCTGCCGCTGCGGCGTGTGTGTAAACACGCTAAGACATAGGTTACACAATCAGTTTCTCATCAAAATCTGATCCATCAATCTTGTAAAGATTGACGGAAAACTGATCGTCTAACCCACGGATTGATGGACTGATCATTTTTTAAATATGTACCATCGAGGAAATTGATTCTTAGGCAGTTGACAGACCAACGTCATTTGTATTTTGCATACTCGATGTGAACTAAATATGAAGCATATCACTTCTAACTCATAAAAAGTTGGAGATTATCATTCTAAGCGCGTGTTCAGACCAAACTGACTATACGCCGCCGAATGTGAGCAGGCTCACTGTGAGCCCCAGTGTGAACGTAAAAATATACGAAAATATACGGATTCAAATGTCCGCGCCTACGCCTAGCGTAATGGCGTATTGTCGGTTAGGTGTGAACGAAAAAGTGAATATGTATGGAAATACAATAAACTGCGTAACGTTCGCTCACAGTCGGTTTGGTGTGAACACGACCTAAGAGTTACCAAGAGGTTTTCCGATGAATCTGTAATAATCTGTGTCTTTATAAGAGGTCAATTTTATTCTTAAATATTCTAAATACAGTGCGAGCATTTTTAATTTAGCGCCTAGGCTAAAAAGGTCAATGACCGCTACCGCCTCGTTTCGCCGAGTACAGCATATACGCTATTTCGATTCATTTTGATCTGAATGTCAATGATCTTTTTATAACCCGTATTGTGTTTTTTTAACATTTAAATCAAAATGAATTCAAACAGTATACATTAATATGTGGTCAGTTGCGTGTTTTTATGATCAACACGCCGACTGCGACCATTGTCAACTCATTAATATTTCACAAATAATGCTTCTTTATCCATTTTGTCACAAGTGATTTGTACGTGCATCTTTATGCGACTACGTTTTAACTTATACATATAGCGGCATATTTTCATAATTTAAATTAAATACCTAATATTCCTAAACCAGGTATTTTTATTTTATATTAAATGGAGTAATTTTAATACTTTCCTATTTGTGTTCATTTCAAATGGTGCGTCAAAATATTATTGTTATATTAGATATTATATTCATAAAACACCTTTTTCATTTTTTACTTATTTTCGTATGCCTTAGGTCACAGACAAGTAGATTAAAGTTAGTAATAAGCTCTCTTGTAAAAATATACTGATTAAAATCAATAGTCATTCAATGTTCCATTATATAGAAATAACTAATTATTCACATTTACTATTAAATAAAACTTGTGCTTATAGTTAATTTAAATTGAGGTAGAACTAGTTTTTGCTATTGATGTTGAAAACAAATCATAACTTGTAAGTTCTATGAATAATATTAATTAATGTATTTATGGTCAAGCCATAATAAAATAAATGTAATGTTAGCATGTAAAAGTTTTTAAATGTTGACTGTATAAAGTATTCACGAATTTGTACAGAATTATTCAAAATTTTTTACTTATTTGCTATTAATGTAAATAACTGGTGCTGTATCTATTATCTATACAATTCCATACATTTGTACTTGTTTCTATGAAATTATCCATTTCTATTACAAAATTAAGATCTACTCAGATGATCAGTAGAAAAAACTTTACATCCAAGATAGATTCAAACTGAGGTAGATTGTGTTAACTAATCTAAAATTAATTATTTTATGAATTACCTACCAATTATATTTATTTTAATTTCAAAATTAGAGAGCGCACAATAAATATTCATTAGTCTCAAAACTTTCTCGTATTTTAACCAACAATGATTTGTATATGGAAGTTGTAAAAATTCATTTTTAATTAAATTAAAATTATTATGGAAATGTTTTATTTTTTTCAATGACCATACGCAAAATGCAATTGTAAATCACAATCAATTTAACAATCCTAGTTTATATTTTATTCCTCAAAAAAGTCTTCACCCTGATCTGAACAATCCTCAGGTCTAAAAGTGTCGTCATTGTTGTATTGTTTTTGAGGTTTTGATGGTTTTTTAGTCTTTGGCTTCTCCTGACGAACTCCAAGCTAAAATAGAAACAGTAAACAAAATCAGTTAAACAAGTTGGTATGTATGTCTTATTGTATAGCTATTTTTTAATACGTCATCAATTTAATATCTAATGTTTTGAAAATCTGTTTATTGAAATTATACTGCTAAAGTTTGGTCACAGGATGGTGAGAAATTTGGCAATTGATCTACAACTCATCGTCTTCCCATCTATAGTTAGTAGTCCATAGAAAAGAAACTAGGTTTTTCTTTTGGCATATGCCTTCCTTTTTGAGGAGTTGCTAGTAGGTTTTAAAAATTCTTACCTGTTGGACAAGATTAAATGGGCCTATTCCATTCATAAATGCTTCTTTGAAAGCCTTTTGAAGTGGTTTCTTTTTAAACATTGCACACTGTGTTTTTAAAGTATCAGCCATACCCTCTGGCAAATCTGAAAGTTATGGATGGAAGTATAAATTTAAGTTTCTACAATTGAGCATTTCTTTGTAAGTTTTGAGATTAAAAACAATGAATTGTCTTACTAATAAAAATACACAGCAATTAACTTATGTAAAGTTTCTGTCTTTGTCCGATACATATAAAATGTTACTTGACTGACAAATACCTTGTATAAGTTACCTGCTGTATATATTTATAATAATAAATATATGGACGCTTCACACATCTGTCTGGCCGACTCTGGCCCCATGCTAAGTACCTGAAGGACTTGTGTTATGGGTACATGCTCCTCAAGCCACAAAGGTCGACAAAATATTAATAACAAGATGATGCCCGCAACTCTGTTGCGCCAAAATTTGTTTATCGCGCGGGAACCGTACATTTTTCCGGGATAAAAAGTGTCCTATGTCCTTTCCCGGGACCTAGTATCTCCATACCCATTTTCAGCAAAATATGTTCAGGGGTTTTGGGCATGAAGAGGTAACAGGCAGTCTATGTTACTTGACAGACAAATACGTATGCTGCATATTTCTACTGTTAGTAATTTACTTGAATTATATACCTGTGTCCTCAAAGCAATAAGTCTTAGGTCTTATGTCATATACCCTATAGTCCAATATTAGCTTCACTGGTATTTGTTCCTCTTCTTCTTCATTAATGTTTTGCACATAAAATGACACCTCAATGTGAGAACCATCTAATAGTTTGAACAATTCAGCTTCAATGTTAAGTAAATTCTAAAAATGAACAACTATTATAATTAAATTTATAAGTATACAGATATACACTCAAAAAACATAAAACATGCTGAAATATTTACCGTCTTATACAATCATACTAATGAAAATGTCTGTCTTTCTCTGGCACATTAGAATTTTACAAAAAGAACATTAGAAGTTACATGAAAGAGAAAGGCAGTGGACCTTTAATAATTATCTGTTTAAATATCTTTATTAGTAAGAGAAATAATATCTATGGCAATAATTATACCTTCAATGCGTCATACTGTTCCAGTCTATCATAATAAGCTACTAATCCGTTCCTAATGGAGCAGAGGCACTCTGGCAGCAGAATATTCTTGTAGTCCTCCATGACTGCTTTGAAGTTGAATCCAACTGGTAGAGATGATTTTGTCACTGTGTTTTTGTCTAAAAATATAATAAAGCATTTTTATCAGACTGCGTCTAAAGGAGTGTTATTTAAAGTTTGTGTGTGTATTTTTCGTCACAATCTTGCACTAGAAGGCATTAACAGACTTGTGACGGTAGTTGCTTTCCATCAGGTGACCCATTTGCTCGTTTGCCCCTTTATTTTATAAAAAAATGGTCAAATTATTATGTGGTTCTTGGAGTACATAGTGTCTTAACTAGTGCTAATGCAACAGATGCGTTAAAATATTTGAATCATGATAGCTTATAAAGCTACAAGGCATGAAAAAGCTAATTCAAAAATATGGTAAGGCCAAATTGAAAGCCTAGTAACTCACCACTATCCATTTCAATTCTTAGGCCATGTTTAACTTCTGTGGCAGCACTGTGCTGCATGTGGTATACTATACAGCAGTGGTCTCCCGCAACATAAGACTGAACCTCAACTCCTGACAGCATAGTCATCAGTTCTAGTTCATTCTTCAAACTTTCCACAGAATTGGTTAGGAATATTTTCTGTAAAATGGAAGGAGTGTAAACGAGGTTTACAAATTAGTCAAATTAGTTAAATTACATCAAAGATAAGTATACAAATTAAATTATTGAATATAATTGATGTTTTAAAATGTTAGTTACCTCAGGACGGACAAATGAATCCTCTGTTTTCTTTGGAGGCAAGACCTTCATTCTGTATTTGTTTCGTTGTATTTGAAAAAGTTTATTATGAGTCTCTTTTAGTTTAAGTTCCAATTGGCGTACCTCCTCTTCTAAGTAATCGCAATCATCCGTCGATGGCTTTTTAGCTAAATATACAAAAATATTTTGTCAGTCCGTAGATAATGGTAATAATCAAAAACAATTTAATCAGAACTTTGAAAACTTACGCGCCTGACGGAACATTTTTGTTATTTTAGGTTGTTTCTTCATTGTTACTTTATTCAGCATTTTCATTTAAGTTAGGAAAAATTACTACCTCTCACAAGAAACTTAACTATGCTATAAAATAATCACAATGCGATTTCTTCTTAGATTTAAATTAAAAACAACGTTTACAAACAAACAAAAACAAACCACAAAAGCAGCAGTTGAAAATTGAAATTTTGAATTTGACATTGACATTTTAGACATTTGACCACATTTGACAGATAGCAACTGCTACCAACATAAAGAAAATGTAATGAATATTTTTTTTGATGCGGGGAAACTAACGAAGTAAAATAAAAACGTTAATGTGCATAATATTTATGTCAAGCAGCAAGCTACAGCCTACAGCCTACAGCGGAGCGGGCCGTATAAGCTTTATAATTTTTTATTAATTATGTGATTCATTTCGAATACACGATAGAAACTATTAATATATAATCCAATAATTGTTAACATAACACCTCTTACCATGTAATTCCTTTATCATCATAACATTAAAATATAAGGAAAAATCAAATTAAAACAAACACAGTAACAAAATATGCATATATTTTATAGTACAAAACAACTGTTTAGACTTACTATCGCGTTATTTATGTAACATCAAGGAAATTGATTCCTAGGCAGTTGACGGATCTACGTCATTTGGTCGAATTATGTCAGTTCTATATTATTAATCGTGATCCGTCAGCTGGGTTTGACAAAACGCGACCAAGTTACATCTGCCATCCCATCCGCCGCCGCCGCCGCCGTCCGCCATCTGCCTAGGGATCAACTTCTCTGATAGAACATGCACTTAATCAATTTCATTGCATAGTCAACTCATTTTCCCACTCTTGACTTGGGCTCTTTAACTTCATCATTTTATTTGTAAGCATATAAGTAATTAACTTTTATTTGTTTTAACTTATAAAATATTATAATCCACAAAGCTTCATATCCTGTTCAGATAGACGCCCCTCGTTGAGTTTTATTCGTAACCTGCAAAACGAAAGAAATAAAATATTATATAGCAAGTTAGCGACGATGGGTAACAAAGAGGATACAATCAGTAGATGCGTCCATAACTTAAATCTAAACTAGACTTTAGAGTGGATTATATAGAATAGACATTAATAGAGTTACAGAAGTTCTAACTCTAGACTTTAGAGTACACACTAAGCAGGCTCCAAGCCAGCAGCGCTTCTACCTCTACCTCACATACCTCTCTTCATTATGTTTGACGGACCACAGCTCTGGCATGTATCGGGGCCGCATGGAGGCGAGGAAGTGTTCCCGCCAGAGCTCCTCTAGCGCGAGGATGCCGTCGTGCTGTAGATAGTAGTTCACCACCTTGTGACCGTGCGACTCGTAGTCTGTGTTCTCGTAACTGAAATGGGATACGTGTATAGTGAAATTGGGCATTGGAAATCTCCAATCAGCAGTACGGAATTATAGCTATATAGCGCATTTGCCGGGATGGAGCGCTTTGCCACACTCACTATACCTATATTTTATCTGTGCGTTAGGAAGGTTATGATTTTCGAATGTATGTTTTGTGTTATTATCAAATCGTTGAATTCTGTCCGTAGCGGTCGCTGACCCCCTGTCAAAATACTTGTCTTATTTCATCGTTTTCTATACAAACCGTGATTGACAATGTTTATAGTCTTAAGGGCGATATCGTATTTTGCATACTCGATGTGAACTCATTATGAATTATATCACTTCAAACTCATAAATAGTTGCAGTATATCATATTAAGAGTTACCAAGAGGTTTTCGATATTTCGATGATAGTATGTGTCTTATAAGTTTAAATTTTTTCTTAAGTTAATTGTTTTTGTGAGCGAGTAATATCTCATAGCTCCTAGACTAGAAAGGTCAATGACCGCTGGTGCCAGCTTAAATTATTTTGACTTTAATAATATGACATGATTCTTAACCAATAACCATACACCACCATATTAACAGTAGCATTCTTAATAGTCTATATTCACAATCCTTATATTATTATGCTAATGTTATAAACGCGAAAGTAAGTTTGTTTGCCTGTATGTCTGTCATCTTTACACGTTTAACCCGTCGATCGTGGGAAAACGAGACACAATAGATATTCTATTGTGTCTCGGTCACCGGTGACCGTATGGGGCTTGATGAATTAAATCGCTTGCCAATTTGGACGAAAAGTCACTACTTTGGATACCAGAACATAGCATAGCTTTTTGCATCATCGCAATAAAAACTAATTTGGGCGCAACTAAATAGCGGGCAACATAAAATTATCAATTCTGGTCTCTGTCAATACCATAGACTAAGGAAATACATAATATTATAATAGCTTGAAAAAACTAAACAAAAACTTTTTTTTTTTTTTTCAAAAATCTAACAAATTATTGTATTTCCATTGGCTCTTAGTACATAAGCAAAGTTTCAAATTAATTTAATTAGACTACTAGAGATAGGTAAAAATCGTGCTCAAAGAATCCGTTATGTATACAGCCCGAGCTAATAAAAGCGTGTTAAAAAGGGTATACTCACATGACCTGCACATTAGCAGCTTCCTGCAGCAGCTCCGTAGTGATGATGTCGTGATCGGGGTAGTGCTGCAGCAGCACCGCCTCCAACTCGGCGCGACGCCACTCGGGTATTGCGTGCTTCACCGACTGGTAGAGTAGCGCGCGCGCCGCTGAACGGATCTTTCTGTAAATAGATAGCATTTTTTGCTTTTATTAAGGGACATTTGCAGCGTAATTCGCTACCATCGTAAGCTAACCTCATAATTTTATAAAGTTTAAAGTAAAATTTCATCTATACTAATATTATAAAGCTGAAGAGTTTGTTTGTTTGTTGAACGCGCTAATCCAGGAACTACTGGTCCGATTTGAAAAATTCTTTCAGTGTTAGATAGCCCATTTATCGAGGAAGGCTATAGGCTATATAATATTAAGCTAAGATCAATTGGAGCGAAGAAACAGAGGAAAATGTAGAAAAAACGGGGAAAATTATATGAAATCGATTATTGTCTTAAGAACTACAAGACCAATTTTTATATTATTTGGCACACATGAAGAATAGACCACGTGAAGGGACATTTTTTGCGGAAAAATTTACGGTTTCCGTGATATTCCTAAATTACGCGAGCAAAGCCGCGCGGAAAATGATTTTTATGAATAAAAATATTGCGCTTGTATTAATTAAAGAAATTTGGCTCTGTTTCTAGTAACAGGGCGTGTCGTGTTTTTAGGAACTAAGGTGTATTACCATTTACTGGTACCTAAATCTCACTTTCTCAAAACTTAACTTTAATCCTTCGATCGCGGATTCTTGGAAATCTTTTGTAAGCTAAAGTGGACTTCTGTCTCTACCAATCCTAACTCTACAAAGCCTAATTTCACAAACTCCTATTCAAAACATTTAGCTTAGGTATGAGCAAATAAAGTATATAATATTTTCTCCTTTCTGAAATTGATATCGTCCCTTCAAAACTCATAATAACTAAACTATAATATAATAAGAAGTTGATACATACTTGCAATCAGCGTCCTCCGTGTACTTAGTCTTGCTGAGCAGCACGAGCGGCGCGTCGCACAGCTCGGCGAGCCGCTCTCGGACGCGCTGGTCCAGCGTGTTGCTGCGCTGGTGGCAGCCGCCGCACAGCAGCAGCACGTCGTGCGACGACCGGTCTTTCACTATCTCTGTACAATAAGAAAAAAATATTGAATAGACTTACTTAACACAGTCATTTGCATGTCTTACAATTGAAAAAAAAAATCCATTTCGAATTTAGAAAATCGATGCCATTTTAATTTTCAAAACCAGTGTTACCAACATTCATACTAATGTCTGTCTGTCTGTTACCTCTTTGTGCCCAAACCGCTGAACCGATTTTGCTGAAATTTGGTATGGAGATACTTCTTGTCGTGACTTCTTTTGAGTTTTCAGTACCTAAGGTGCGCTTTCACTGCTACGAAATACAGCCTATGAAATACAGATTAGGAAGTCAACACTCACCAGGAAAATATTTCCTATACTCTCTCGGCACAATATTTTTCCGTATATACGAGTTGTCCTGGCCGCAAACCACACATTTATTCTCCTTCTTCAGTTGGTAGTACTTTCCTACGTCACCCACCGACCGCCCTGCTGGTTCAAACTTGAGGCGGACTGTGAGGGGATCTGTTGAAATCTTCTCTGCTAAACCTTTATCTATATACCTGTTTATAGACAGTTAATAAAGGATGTAGCACGTAGAGATTAGTATTTTGACCTGTCAGTGCTACTTGAAAGATGCAGCAGAGTCTGCTACGCATACCTATAACATTAACATAGCTTTGAAGTTACCCCGACTTTGTTTATCACAGATTTTTCAAGGATAAATAGGCCCTTTACAGGACTTAAAGCGTCCTCTATAAGTCTATATCTATGTCATACAGACTGACAGATTTATAATATTGTATAGATCTTATTAATCTGTCGATTGCCGCCACCGCACTACTTGCGACAAAATTAAATTCAAATCAACTCACCAAAAAGCTTTTTTAGTGTCGCATGTACACAGTAATTCGCCGTCGGGAGCCTGCAGGAAA
Source organism: Cyaniris semiargus (assembly GCA_905187585.1). Taxonomy (NCBI): domain Eukaryota; kingdom Metazoa; phylum Arthropoda; class Insecta; order Lepidoptera; family Lycaenidae; genus Cyaniris; species Cyaniris semiargus. Next base: position 2,967,951 of record LR994554.1, on the reverse strand, counting down.
CAGTTGTGGTAAAGTGGCTTAGATCTGGTCGCGTGAGGGTACCTCTTACTCATCACTTTTGGTGATTTCCCTTCCCTTTTGTTTGTACTAAAATAAATATTTTTAATTATTTCTCAATTGGTTGATTAGTAATAATCTATAATGATTACATACTAGGAATGGTTTGTTTGTTTGCATTATATAATATAAAATTCTGCATTACACTTGATGACGTTTAGCACAGATAAGAGCCATTGGAAAGAAGCCTTGTTAGTTAATATAGCGATAGGTATTTTTTATTAAGCAGGGATAACACTTACCTATTTTCATTTCTTTTAGATTTTTGCTTTGTTTTATAGCACATATCAGCAAACTTCCAACAGAGATCATTAATGTTATCCCAATGGCTGCTATCAGACTTTCTCATATATGATAATAACCCCTTGTTGTAGTAGCCATTAACAAGCTTAACAAACATCTTTATAGCCACATGTGCATCTGCCGCTGCGTAATTCACTTGACGTGTAGTAAGCTCATCAGCCTCCCAATCACTACATCTGACCTATAAATAAAAGACATAATAATAATACTACATAGATGATTAAAAAAAATAAGGGCTAAGGCATGCATTACTATTCAAACACAAATATTAAAAGTTCAACTTTTAGCCATAATAATTGCACAAAAAGCAACATCGTAATCATAGTTATGAGTAAAAGCAGTCTCTATTACCCTCCAGCTTTTATCCAAGACCACACCCAGGAGTGAAGCGGAGAGAACAGCCAGGCCACCGTCATCATATCCACAGATGTCAACAAGGTGTCGAATGTCCAAGGAGGACTTTAATGTCACAGTATAGTCATGCTGCAAGTACTTAGCATCATTCCCTGGAGCTACACCTACTTTATACAAAGACTCATCTTCTAGGAGTTCCTGAAATGTTATCATCATTTTATACAAAATATTTATTAACTAGATGACGCCCGCAACTCCGTTGCGCAAAAATTCGTTTATTGCGCGGGAACCGTACATTTTTCGGAAATAAAGTATCCTATGTCCTTTCCCGGGACTCAAAGTATATCCATACCAAATTTCAGCAAAATCGGTTCAGCAGTTTGGGCGTAAAGAGGTAACAGACAGATAGACAGACACAATTTCGCATTTATAATATTAGTATGGATTTGTTTGCCTTTTAAATCAAAATATTTTAACAGTACAACTAACATGCTTATTATAGCTAAAAACTATTGGAAAATTATATTTTTTATAAAACTTAAGATTGAGTGAAAAACCAGAATTATTGAATGTTTCTTTTTGTATATAAATTAACAATGATATAATATGGAAAATAGTCCTGAAATATACATATATATTTTTTTGTTATACTGCTTATGAGTGTTAAAAATAAGCTACTTACTTTCAATGATCCTGTGATTTGTTTAAGCTTATTCAGCCTAAAAAGTAGACAAAATCCATCATAGGTAGATAGTTGTAGGAGTGCCACAGGTTGTCTGTGTCCATTGTCTGTCACCCACTCACAGTCAAAGCCTACAGCATGGTATGTGGAACTCCGTCTGAAAAAAATAATTTCTGTTCATAAGTGGATTTGAAAACTATTAATAACATTGTGTAGTGTTATAAGTCAAGCCCTTGTGTCTATTATTCTGATGAGGTAGATTTATTCTGATTTACTACCATGTTTAGTTTATATTATTTTCCTTACTTTGGTGTGTCTTTTAAGTTTTGCTATAGGTCTTCTCTAATTCTTTCCATTGCAAGTGGTTTTTAGTTACTCTCATACAAATTCTTATAAATATATAATAGTATACCTTCGTATTTCAGCCACTGCCTCATCGACTTGATCTTCTGATGAAATTATTTTAATATCGATGTAATTCAAAGCATCTACAGCACTTTTTGTCTTTCTTTTGGATTTTATAACTAGGTATATTATGCCAACAAAAGTTATTACAGAGGTAGTCAAGAGGAGCTTTATATTAGGAACGAAAGTTAAGATAGTCATTTTTTACTTTACTTTAATAATTGCGGAAAGCGAAAGAACTGCTGCACATAGGAATAACCCAATAACCACAATAGGGGTTGGCACACAGTAGGAGTTGACACTATAAATGTTTGACAAATGTGTATTTTCTGCTCCTAATACTATAATATATATAAAATATATATAAAAAGCAGCATAGCTGCATTTTATTGTTATCAAATTTATCAGGAAATTCCTCAGGAAATCCCAGAGGGAACTACCACGAAACTACCATCCAATTTCCAAAATAATTTTTTTTTTTTTTTTGTTAATTCGTCCCGGATCGGGACAGGCAAAGGGAGCGTTGCCCATACAGCCATTTCTATGTTTTCTCTACTTATTGAATGATAGTGAAGGCCGAGACCAATTCTTTTAACCATCTGAAGACTGAAATAGAGTTTTCATCAGGCCGAAGCCAATTCTTTGATATCAATAATATGAAATAAGTTTTTTCATCAGGCCGAAGCCATTTCTCATGTTTTGATAGTATTTTACTGTCCCTTCTTCAATTTGACATATTGTCGTCATTGGTCATTGTGTTCATCTTGACGTGGTCTTGACTCTTGACTCTTGACAGATGCCTAAAAAGTCTGCTAATAAACAGTTCAAAGTTATGTAAGTCATCACTAACGGCCGTTCCCAATATTTGATCTATCTCTGGTTTTGCCCTACTAGAGATAGGAATAGCTCTTATTAGACATTAGAGACATATATTTTATGTCCTGCGATCGTTCGTAATATAATGTGTGTGTCCAGCTTCACAGTCCTGCACGGAGATTGCCATGCAGGATAGTGAATGGGCCCTTTTATAATTAAAAAAAAAGCATTTGACATACTAACTGTCATTCACGGACATTTGTCTAAAATATGACAACGAGATCCAAGATCAGCGTATTTTTTGCTATTTGTGCGTAAAAATATTATTTATATTGATATAAACTTACAATAAGACTTATAAGCCCTTCACATCAAAGCAATGGCCAGGGACCGAAGTGGTGAACGTCGGCGATCTAGGTCAAGAGAAAGACGCGACAGAGATCGTTTTGATGATCGTGAAGCGCACAGAGATAAAGCAAAGCGTCGTCGCTCTCGAAGCCCTAGGAAAGACCGGTCTAGGAGTCCGTCAAAGAAAGAAATAGATTCGCGGGCACGAAGCCCTCGTAAAGATAGAGAGCGCTCCCGTAGTCCCGTTCGTAAAGACCGCGGGCGGTCACGAAGCCCCAAGAAACGTGATACGAAAGATAAAGAACGCCGGAATGTCGATAAAGATAAATCCCGTTCTAAAAAAGAGGAGGACAATAAAGATGATGACCAAGAAATGGCGGAAAAGGATGAGCCGAAACCTGTCAAACGGGAACCATTGTCGCTGGAAGAATTGTTAGCTAAAAAAAAAGCGGAGGAGGAAGCTCGTAGTAAACCTGTATTCTTAACTAAGGAACAAAGGGCAGCATTGGCGTTAGAGAGACGGCGTGAGCAAGTAGAGGCAATGAGAGCTAATGTTGACAAACCTACTATAGCAACTATTGATCTTACTGGAAGTTCAAAGAGGGAAGATGACAAGAAAGAGAAGGATGAAAGAGACAGAGCTAGGGAGAGGGACCGGGAGAGAGAAAGAGAAAGGGAAAGAAAATATGAAGAAAGAAAAGCAGCCAGTGACAGAAATAAGGATGATAAAAAAGATAAAAATGAAGATTACAATAAAAATAAGGATAAAGAGAGGGAAGAGGAGGCAATCAAAGCTCGATACTTGGGAATTGTTAAAAAGAAACGTAGGGTGCGGAGGCTCAATGACAGGAAATTTGTGTTTGATTGGGATGCATCTGAGGATACTTCTAATGATTACAATGCACTCTACAAAGAGAGACATCAAGTACAATTCTTTGGCAGAGGTCATATTGCTGGTATTGACATAAAGTCCCAGAAAAAGGATTACAGCAAGTTCTATGGCAACCTTCTAGAAAAAAGAAGAACAGAGCTAGAAAAAGAACAGGAAAAGCTAAGGTTGAAGAAGGTTAAAAGGAAGGAGGATAAACAAAAGTGGGATGACAGGCATTGGTCTGAAAAAGATCATGATGAGATGACAGAAAGAGACTGGAGAATCTTCAGGGAAGATTACAATATAACTATCAAAGGTGGTAAGATTCCAAATCCTATAAGAAATTGGAAGGAAGCTAGTTTCCATAATGACATTATGGAAATCATAAACAAGGTCGGTTACAAGAGTCCTACTCCAATCCAGCGTCAAGCTATTCCAATTGGTTTGCAAAACAGAGACATTATTGGTGTTGCAGAAACAGGTTCTGGTAAAACTTTAGCCTTCCTTATCCCATTACTCACTTGGATTCAGTCTTTGCCAAAGAGTGAAAGAATGGAAGATGCAGACCAAGGTCCTTATGCTATAATTTTGGCCCCAACCAGAGAGTTGGCCCAGCAAATTGAGGAGGAAACAAACAAATTTGGTATACCATTAGGCATTACATCTGTTGTAGTGGTTGGTGGTTTGTCTCGTGAGGAGCAGGGCTTCAAACTCCGACTCGGTTGTGAGATTGTCATTGCTACTCCCGGTCGTCTCATTGATGTGTTGGAGAATAGATATCTGGTCTTAAATCGCTGCACATATGTCGTACTTGACGAAGCTGACCGTATGATAGACATGGGTTTTGAACCTGACGTACAAAAGATTCTGGAGTTCATGCCTGTGTCTAATATTAAACCAGATTCAGATGCAGCTGAGGATGCTTCCGTTCTGCTTGCAAATTATAACACAAAGAAGAAGTACAGGCAAACTGTGATGTTTACGGCGACTATGCCTCCTGCTGTGGAGCGTCTAGCCAGGACTTACTTACGAAGACCAGCTATAGTTTACATTGGATCAGTTGGTAAACCTGTAGACAGAACAGAACAAGTTGTATACTTGATAGGTGAGAATGAGAAACGCAGAAAGCTTACAGAGATCTTACAAAGAGGTGTGGAACCACCCATCATCATATTCGTCAATCAAAAGAAAGGTGCAGATGTACTGGCTAAAGGTTTGGAGAAACTTGGATTTAATGCATGTACTTTACATGGTGGTAAAGGTCAAGAGCAGCGTGACTTTGCACTGGCCAGTCTCAAAAATGGTTCAAAAGATATTCTGGTTGCCACAGATGTTGCTGGTAGAGGTATTGATATCAAGGACGTCAGTATTGTCATTAATTACGACATGGCAAAGAGCATAGAAGATTATACCCATCGTATTGGTCGTACCGGTCGTGCTGGAAAAACTGGAAAAGCCATATCCTTTGTTACAAAAGAAGATTCTGCTATTTACTATGATCTGAAACAGGTACTACTTGCAAGTTCTGTGTCCACTTGCCCACCCGAATTGATGAACCACCCAGACGCACAGCACAAACCTGGTACAGTTGTAACCAAGAAGAGAAGAGAAGAAATGATATTTGCTTAGTTTAGGCAGTAAGGGTACAATGTATTTTAATTCATGAGTAAATAAAAGAAGTCTAAAGTTTAATATTGATTTAATTTCAAATAAATAAACTACCTACAAAGACCAGAATAAGAAACTGTCTATAAAGTTAGATTTCATTGCACTCCATATCAGAAACTAGTTGTCGTCCAGCCATCTTCTTAGATCCTTGCACTGTGTTGTTGTCTGAAGTTATTTACCCTAAAATTTTTAATAATTAAAAAAAAAACAGTATTATAACAAAAAGTAATGGCAACCATGCAACAGAATTACATAGATGAATAATCAATTTTATTGAATTTGCCCACACTATTTTAGTATATTATGGTGTTGATTAGTAAGTTGCTAAATGAGTATAAGGGCGAAGCCAAATGACTGTAATTTGTGAGTTGTGAGTCACAGAATTTCAGTCCGGCAGAATTCTGCTGCATTCAGTTTCATACAAAAGTCCTGTTTGATTCACACGAGTGTAATTTTGTGAGTCATGATTTGTATGAAAAGATATTTATGCAGCAGAAATTCTGCGACTCACAACTCACAAATTACGCTCGTTTGGCTTCACCCTTAATGTGCACTGCACAATATGTAAACAAGCACTTATTCTGTATGATTGTAGTGAGTGATAACTGATAGTGTTATATAGCTGTGTGAGTAAAATGAAATTGTTGCTTAGCATTAACACAAAAAACCACAACCCAAAAAGCCAACACAGATCATGCAGACTTATTCAATATTTGTACCTAATTCTTCTTTTCCTCTGGCTTGCTGTTGACTGCATCTTTAGATGGTGGTGGCATGACCGCCTGCTTAACAGTCGAAGCTAAAGATACCGTCATATCAACAAACTCAGAGAAGTCTTTAGGGATAGACAGCTCTGGAAACTTAATCTCCAGCTGTGGATCTCCTGGTTTCACTTAAAAAGAATGAAATATGACTTTGAAATACAATATACTATGATCTTAATAAAATAATAAAATAAAGATATTTGTTTGAGACCAGTTTAAAAAACAACAGTCACTATAACACTATAAGGTTTTCTAAGAGTGTTGCTTTCCATGTTTTACAGTACAAAGTTAAACTTACCACCATATAAAAAGTTGTATGCAATGTTTATGTATTGTTTTAACAGAGTTGAGTTTTCACTCATTATCTCCTTAGTTTCTTCTGGGAAACATACATAGCCCATGGCTGTGGTTCCAAGGCCAGCATAGAATAATCTCTGAAAAAAATATATTTTATATAAAATTAACTTATAACTAAGAGGTTCCAATCTTTTTTTACCCAATGGCACCTTTAGAGACCAGTGTGTATTACTTAGTACACTAAGTAGCTTAATGAAATAAATACATTTGAATCTATGAATAATAGATAGTATAAGATTTAAATAGACATTTTTCAATAATTATTATTAACTGAATGTACTGCAATCAACACTCTCATAGCAAGAAACTGAGTTATAAATAGGGTTGCCAGGTTGCTAAACCGAAAAGCCAGACAAAGCAATCTATGAATAATAGATAGTATAAGATTTAAATAGACATTTTTCAATAATTATTATTAACTGAATGTACTGCAATCAACACTCTCATAGCAAGAAACTGAGTTATAAATAGGGTTGCCAGGTTGCTAAACCGAAAAGCCAGACAAAGCAATCTATGAATAATAGATAGTATAAGATTTAAAGACATTTTTCAATAATTATTATTAACTGAATGTACTGCAATCAACACTCTCATAGCAAGAAACTGAGTTATAAATAGGGTTGCCAGGTCGCTAAACCGAAAAGCCGGACAGAGCAGTCAGCTTGGCCGGACATTAGTACAAAAAAGAGTTGCTATCAAGTAAGTAGAAATATGTTCGGCAGCTCGTGTACACCATACAAATTTTCTGTTTTATTAAAACAGTTTAACATCTAATAGCTATACAATTTTACATCTCATTAGGTGTAAAACCGTCTAAAATTTGTGTTTTGAGGCTCTACAATGGCCGGACTCCCTTCGATTTTGGCCAGACACGCAAGCAAAAAGCCTGACTGTGTCCGGCTTTATCCGGACGCCTGGAAACCCTAGTTATAAAATACACTTGTTCACAAAATTATTATTATAGTTTAACCGGAAACTTCTTCATATATCTTACCCTTATGAAACCACCTCTCAGGCCAAAAATAAAACCTGTTAGGCCACCCATTGCCACAGCCCCATATCGAGTTTGTTTATTCTCTTCTTCTCTTAAATATTGAACTATCCCTGGAAACAAAAAATAGCTTATAAATATTAAAATAATAATTATTACATTCATTAGCTATGGTGCATATAGTATATAACTAGCTATAATAAAACATCCTAATAAGCATTTAAATCTATTAAGCTACTATATATTCTATTATACAATAGAGTAGAACCAATCTGCTTATGATGCCCCTGGTTTTTTATAATTTTTCGATGGAAATAGCATAGAGCAGGAGTCACCAAATGGCGGACCGCGGTCCACATCCGGACCGCCGACCCATTGTATGCGGACCGAGCATTTTCGAAGGTGAACTTCATTAAAAATAAATTTCGGTCTTGACTTATTGATGAACATCTCCAGGATTTATTATCAATAGCTTGCACCAATTTCACTCCAAACAAGCAATAAATTATAAAATAATAAATAAATTGTCACTTTTCTCATTGATATGTAAATAAATATCTTTGTAATTTCCGTGATTATCTTTGTTTAATAAATATTTTTTTTATTATAAAATGTGTGGACCGCGAAGGTCATTTCTTTTCTTAAAATGGACCCCGAGCGAAACTAATTGGTGACCCCTGGCATAGAGATTGTGGTCATTATCTTTGAAAAATATTTGCAGTGTACTTACATTCTGACCGGTTGCTGATTTCATTGTAATTATCTTTGATTACATTCTTCACAGATTCAGTCTGTGACCACACACTTTGACATTGTTCCCTGACAGCCTGGACTGGTGGATGTAGTGCGGATCTGAGATAGCTGCTTTTGCCTTCTTTTTCCTTAGCCTCGAGATACCTACAAGTAATAAACTTTTATAAAGTTGCACTCAAAGTATATAATGTAATTATAGCAGATACGTACTCGTTGTAATCAGCATGGGGCGCGTCGTAGATGGGCAACTCCGAAAGCCTCATCGGAGGAGGCTTTTTCGGTCCAGCAACTTCTTGGACTGGGCTTGCAGCGTTCACTGTGGGAATGAGCGCCACTATCCCCGAGCCCAGTACTATTTTCCGCAACATCTATGTAAATAGTATGGAAACTGTTAACTAGAGCATTTCTATTTTAGTATTACAGATATGATACAAATAATTTTACTGTTAAATCGAACCTTTTTTCCTGAATTTCGAAGTGCTGGGCCCTAGGGGTCTTGATTTTGACAGGTAATGTGATTTTGATTTGACAAACAGCTGACAACAGTGTTTTTTTTTTTTTTTCTTATTATGGCGCACGGCTTTTTAACCATGGCCAGTGTCAAGTAAAATATGGCGGGGAAAAAAAAATTCGTAAAAAAGTTTACAAAATTTAAAGTCGTTTTTCCAGATTATCGTCAAGTCGAAAGTCTAGTAAAAGTCTAAAAAAAGTAGTCAGTAAAGTCAACGAGTCAAGTCAGTTGTTTTAGTAAAGTGGTAGACCCTTTACTAAAACATTCGATGGAGTTTTGGAGGGAACACAAAATTGCACGTTTCTTGAAGTTGTATCACTTGCCCACACTTGTGCACGACATCGAATATTTAATGGTTAATATTCTACCAACATTACACATTAAAAACCGAAATAACACAATTTTAGGAAAATAATACAAAAACACAACGTCACTCTTTCGTATTCCCGACAAAACTCCGACAACAGTGTTGCCAACCAAATCACAGAGCTAAAGCGCTTATTCCACTGACCTCCATTAAAGTCCATTATACTACTTGTATGTATAATGGAGGTCAGTGGCCCTTTAAAAAGCTAGGATCCTAATTAGTGTACTAAATCGGAAAAAGTGTGGCTTCTGACTAAATCAGTGTTGCCAGATGGTTTCAACCTTTTATCTGTAGTGGGGACTGCTAAATCTGTATTAAAGTCATATATATTATGTTATACGATCTGGAATCCATTCGTAGGTAATTTCTAAAGTCTGCTTATTCCAAGTAGTTCAGAAAGTTCATGTTTGATAATTTTTCATGCAAAAATTCTTTCAATCATCTTTTTCGCCTTTTATTTATTTATATTTTTATTGAGCCAACAGCTAAGCCTATGAGAAGACCAATTTTTTGTTGCTTTGACAGAACTGGAGCCATTAAGAAGACGTTTGGCCAAAATCGCCGCGTGGTCATAACTGATTTAGTTACTAAATTAGGACAAGTGGAACAACTAACAAGAAGCCTCTAATTAGTCTTCTATTTAGGATCCTAGTTAGAACTTCTAAATTTAGTGAAATGGAATAAGCGCTTTAGGCTAAATTTAACTTTAACTTTAACCTTAACCTTAACTTTGGCCGGAGAAATTGACAGATGACAGCTGGTCCAACAAGGTTATAAATGAACGTGGGCGGGGGCGCTGCTGGTAAAGGAGAACTGTCAAAAATGGCGTTTTTGTATGGTGACAGCGTTAGTTCCTTTTTTCGCCACATGCATTTAAAACCATGTCGCGCTCTATGGTTATGGTTAAATATGGCGTCTTGATGGCGTCCATTTTTAACTTTAACCAAATATTTGACATTTGGCATTGTAGACGCCATCAAGACGCCATATTTAACCATAACCATAGAGCTTATGGCGGTACCCACAATTCGCCTAATATTCCTGCATCGCGCTATCGAAGTTTTCTGAGCGCGTCAGTATATATACGACAGCTGAAATGTATCACGTGGGTTCCGGCCTGACCGAGCATAACACCTCGCTCGGTCGGAAGATCTTCCTTTGTGGCCTCCACGCATATTCCCACAAGCTCGACAAGGTTTTAAATGCATGTGGCGAAAAAAGGAACTAACGCTGTCATCATACAAAAACGCCATTTCTGACAGTTCTCCTTTACCAGCAGTGCCCCCGCCCACGTTCTTTATAACCTTGTTGGACCAGCTGTCATCTGTCAATTTCTCCGGTCAAAGTTAAGGTTAAAGTTAAAGTTAAAGTTAAATTTACCCTTAACTATAACCATAACTTTAACTTTAACTTTAACCACGCCTCTGGTGCAACCCACCCTAAGGGTGGATTGCACCAACTTACTTTAACTTTAACTGTAACTTAAACTTTAACTTTAACTACAATGCCAAATGTCAAATCTTTGGTTAAAGTTAAAAATGGACGCCATCAAGACGCCATATTTAATCATAACCATAGAGCTCGACAAAGTTTTAAATGCATGTGGCGAAAAAAAGGAACTAACGCTGGCATCATACAAAAACGCCATTTTCGACAGTTCTCCTTTACTAGCAGCGCCCCCGCCCACGTTCATTTATAACCTTGTTGGACCAGCTGTCATCTGTCAATTTCTAAGGTCAAAGTTAAGGTTAAGGTTAAAGTTAAAGTTAAATTTTGACATTTGGCATTGTAGTTAAAGTTAAAGTTTAAGTTACAGTTAAAGTTAGTTGGTGCAACCCACTCTTAATATAATACTTTATGGGTGGGTTGCACCAGAGGCGTGGTTAAAGTTAAAGTTAAAGTTATAGTTATGGTTATAGTAAAGGGTAAATTTAACTTTAACCTTAACCTTAACTTTGACCGGAGAAATTGACAGATGACAGCTGGTCCAACAAGGTTATAAATGAACGTGGGCGGGGGCGCTGCTGGTAAAGGAGAACTGTCAAAAATGGCGTTTTTGTATGATGATAGCGTTGTTTCTTTTTTCGCCACGTGCATTTAAACATTTAAACTTTAAAGCCTTGTCGAGCTCTATGGTTGTGGTTAAATATGGCGTCTTGATGGCGTCCATTTTTAACTTTAACCAAAGATTTGACATTTGGCATTGTAGTTAAAGTTAAAGTTAAAGTTACAGTTAAAGTTAAAGTAAGCTGGTGCAACCCACCCCTTAGATTTCACTATTGTTGATTGTTGAATGTTGTCACTCAGCTACAGTTAGTGTTGACAATTTAGCATATTTTATGCTAAATTTGGCATATTTTTACGTTGTTTAGCATATTAGCATATAGCATATTTTTTAGCATAACATTATTTAATAAAAATTGAGCCATGAAACAAACGATCCGAATTAATAACTAAGCGTGTGTTCTAAAACAGAGTAATAATTACTCTGACAAGAGTATTTATCACTCATTATTATCACTACCACATTCTAACGCTGAAATTGAACGCGTTTTCAGCCAAATGAATGTAGTTAAAACCAAACTTCGCAACCGTTTGTTGTTAAAAACTTTAAATGCCATTTTATATATCAGATTCAGGCTAAAGAGGACAGGGAAATGCTGTTATTCTTACTGAGTTCCGGATAACGTATTGCACTCGATAGGCTACCAAGGAGAGTTATAGTTTGGGCAATGAATCTTCTACGTCTACGTATATTATGTACATCAGCAGCATCAGCAGCTATCGATGAAGACCAAGATATTATTAATATTTTGTTCGGTAATATAATTGATTAAAACATAAAATAAATTGAGATTTTGTTGATTATTAAAGATTTAAAATTATATAACGATTTATTTGACTTTGAAAAATGTTAGCATAAAGCAGTTTAGCAAATTTTGTATTAGTGTGGTATTAGTCGTGGTGTTGGCAACACTGGCTACAGCTGTCATCAGTCATGACTCCAGTGACAGATATAATTGAATTTTACTCGGGATTTGTAATTTTATTTCGTTTTTGTCTCGAATGCTCAGCATAAACGTAATATTTTCATTTTTCACGCAATAAAGTTTTATTAGTTTAAGTTGTTTCATAGTAAATATAGTGACACTAAAACTTGGTTACAAACCATCTAGATTTCTGTGTTTTGTGTAGCTAGTAATATACTACTACTACGTAATATACTACATTCTTAAAACAGGGTTAAGTGGATTATATTTTCTTTGCCTTTGGTTCGTTATTCACAAAAATGACGGGTGTTCGCACCGGTCGCGTTCCGAAGCGCAAAAGAGGACATCTTGTGAGAAAGCGGTCAGGTAAGCGCGGCGCTTAGCATGATGATGCTTTAATGCGGCTATGCCGTAAGATTTTGCCGCGAGGTTTTGCTTGAGGTGTTGAATAAGCGCTGGAATGAATCGATTATCCTCTACATAAACCTATCACACTGATTTTTGCTACATTCTTTTCAGTAGGTATTAGCCTGGGTAAAGATTTAAAAAGATTTCCATAATTGATCTTAGTTTAATCAAGAGTAATAAAATTTCGAAGCAACATCAGTGTACTATAATAATTTCTTCAAGTAACAATTATTAATACTTACTGATCATTAACTTTGGTTTTATTACTAACAACTTAATGCATTTATGCAGGATACTAAAGGTGCATGCTGACAGTATAGGGTGCCTATAATCCTGTGGAGCCCGAGAGAAGATTTTGAAATGCAATGGTATTCTACTTTTGTTGTTTATTTATTATTCTTTTTTGTTCTCTGAAAGAAAATTGTGATGTGCTTTTTATCTTACCTCCAATCTAAACTGTCTAAAAACAAATATAATTTGTAGCAATAGCAGATATTCAATATGATCATAATGATGGCAAAAAGTACTTGATGCAATATCAGATGTTCTTATGAGCCAAATATGAAGTGTTATCTGTTTCCTAATTAATGTTCTCTTGACAGTAAATACTCTATAGATCATTAGAGCAATTTAATGATGTTTATGGGGTTGTTTTCTACTTTTACTTCTAGCACATTTTTTTTTTATAGAATTTCTTAAATAGATATGTCTGGTAGTTGTAACTAATTTATGCCTTTAATAATAATTTAACTGTCAGAATTATTTTGCTCTGGGTCTTATCTAATTATTCTGATGTTACTTCTTTCGGGGGCTCAAATTGAAGTTAAGATTGCATGTTTTTTTGCATCCATCTTGGGAAGGCTACCGTGGTATTTTTTGGGGTAATACTTAGTAATATAGCATGGTGTTTAAATCACTGCATGATTTTCATAGTCAGGCTTAAGGTAAAATGCTTAAGTAGAGTCTGTGAAATAAAAGTCAGTGGTATTTTATCCAGGAGATAAGACTTAACTGGCGAGCGGAAATTTTTATACATTCATTTAATTACACATTATTACAATTAATATTCTTTAAACCAGCTATCCCCAACCCGCGGCCCGCTGGGACTTTATTAAGGGTGCGTTTCCACTGACGCGGAGCGGGGCGGAGTGCCCGAATTGACCAATCGTGCTGTTCCATTGAAGCCGAGCGAAGATTTCAAGCATGGTGATTGGTCAATTCGGCACCGTAAGCTCCTCTCCGCCCCGCTCCGCGTCAGTGGAAACGCGCCCTAATAGGCTACTTGACCTATATTCAATTTCATTGAACAAACGCATATTTCTAGTAGAACTTGGCCTAGCGTATTTCACCCTTATCATCAAATAAAAGCTTATGATTGATAAATAAAGTCGATTTGAAAATATGATTTTATGTTTTTTAATTTGTACTGACGAAAACGCTTTTGCGGTACTTCCGATTTGGATGTGACGTCATCACACTAGTAATTTAATATCTTTTATTTATCGCGCTCCTTATATGTAAGTTTATTTGAACATAAATAATAAGAATAAGCCTAGGAAGATTTGTAAAATATATTTTCTTGAATAATTCAAATAAAACATCAGTTTTATATATTATCTCCATATTTTATTGTAGTTGGGAAATGAAATGGCCAAAACTTTTCTCCAAAAGTTTTCAACATTACAAATGATTTCTAAATTCTTTTCTAATTTTTTGGCACTGTTAGACTCGTACGTTTAGCACATAAATTTTTTACAATAAAGAATGTATAAAATACAAAAAACATCACGTCACACTATGGCGGACAGTGTTTTCGGCGCCATTTAAAAGGCCTATTTTTCAATCAACATTTTTATGGGTTTCTACTGTTTAAAATATTAGTTTTTTTGGTGAAAATAAATGATTAAGAAGCGATTAGCATAAATAAAACAAGTAGGTCAAGTAGCCTATTGTGGCCCGCGTGATGTTAAACCATTTTGAATTAAAATACTGTAAAGTCGTCGTGAAAGCCGTGAAATTTTCTCGACTTTTAAATTGTTAATTTTGAAGAACGTTATTTTTTAACCTTAAAAAATTTTTGTTGTGGCCCGCGACACCCAGACTAAAACATGTTTGTGGCCCGTATAAAAAAAAGGTTGGGGACCACTGCTTTAAACTGTATAACATTGTACTTACCTTGATATGTAAGGATATTAAAAATAGTATCATGTTTCACAGGAACAGAAGCATAGTTTACTGCACATTGCATAACATTCAAAACATATTTGTATAAGTAATTATTTACAAGATTGAGTTAAACATTTAACTGTGCATAGTTTTTATGATTCTTATAATAGGCATGACGATTTTTTTTTCTTGTTGGTAAGTTAAAAACCATTCAAAAATAGAAATATCGGTGAAAATATGACTGATACAGTGGTCCCCAACCTATTTTTCATGCGGGCCACAAACATGTTACGAAAATTAACGGTTTAAAAGTGAAAAAAATTCACGATGACTACATTATTTTGCCGGTGGGCGTGAATTTCAAAATAGTTTAACATCACGCGACCCACAAATAAAGTCCCGGCGGGCCGCGGGTTGGGGATAGCTGCTCTGATAGCTTCACAATTCAAAACTCACATAAAATAGACCTTCCCAAAACGACACCATTCAAAATGTCAGCTAACTATGACGTCACGCCTAACTAGTTTAAACGCATCGCGGGAAGATTTTGTTCGATAGCTATGTTAAATATTGCGTTTATGAAAGTGGTCTCATAAGATAAATTGCATAACTTATCAAATGGTATACAAAAATTAAGAAATTTCATTAAAATAAAATCGACTTGATATCCAACTTTGAAGGCTCATAACAAAAAAATACATAAGTTATGAAGCTGAAATTTTGGGAATACTTATTTTTTATCGCTGTTTTTTTTTATTTATTTAAAAAATCAGCTAAACTTTGACCTTGTCGTCATCCCTATTTTAGAAGCAGTTACTTAGTTCAGGTTCAATTTAATCTAACCATAAATAAGATAACAGCACTAAACTACCAATTTCCATTCTAACTTAGACGGGGTTTAAAAGAGATTATTTTGTAATTAAATAGCCTAGGCTTCTTAGGTCTGTAAAACAAAATTTTATCTTTGGTTCAAAAATACCTGAAGTGATCTAATGATCACTTCAGGTACTGGTTAATACCACAATACGAAAATAACTGATGATGTAACTACATAACTCATACAGAGTTATATAAATTATATTGCTACAAACAGGGCCGGTTTTGGCACTACCAGCGCCCTGGGCGAGATTGCTTCGGCGGCGCCCAGGGTACTGGTAGTGGTGAAAAAATTGGCGCCCCTTTTGTTTGCCTTCAGCGCCCCTTTTTATCTGGCGCCCTGGGCGGTCGCGCACATTTTGATCCTTTTTTTTTTCTTATAGCGGCTGATTCTGTGTGTTAAACATGCAAATATAAAAATTTATCCAACAAGGATATTTTCATTATCTGCTGTCAAAAATTGCCATCAGATTCTGGTAGACCTATACAATGCAAAATGTCAAATCTTTGGTTAAAGTCAAAAATGGACGTCATATTTAACCATAACCATAGAGCTCGACAAGGCTTTAAAGTTTAAATGTTTGAATGCACGTGGCGAAAAAAGAAACAACGCTTTCATCATACAAAAACGCCATTTTTTACAGTTCTCCTTTACCAGCAGCGCCCCCGCCCACGCTAATTTAAAGCCTTGTCGGACCAGCAACGTCTTCTGTCAAATTCTGTGGTCAAAGTTACGGTTAAAGTTAAATTACTAATTAGCCTTAACTTATAACTATAACCATAACTTTGACCATAACTTTCACTTTAACCACGCCTCTGGTGCAACCCACCCTTATTATCTTGTATGAAACACAATTTATCAGTTCTTATTCACCTTTTTGTTAGATACAATCCATATTTATAGTAATTTTACAGCACACACAAAGTTAAATATTTAAACAAAAATTATAAGTACAAAAGTATTTGGTCAGATACATAACATCATCTTTAATTATGTGTAGAATGACGTTAAATAATCGTTGAAGTTAATTATGCACATACAGCTTTAAAAGGCATGGTTTTAAAGTAGGAATTTCAAGACTCATGAATTGGCATACTATCCTTCATACTAATAAAGATCCTTCATACTGATAGAGATTAGAGATACGCAGCAACTAAAAGAAATGGCTCGAAGTGGTAGGACCGCCAATTTCGCTAGGTAAATATTTTTATTAGTAAAGGGGTAAAGTATGTATATATGTATATAGCTGTTTTATTAAGGCCGTCCCCCGAGCAAACGACCTTTACCATACATTTGCCGCGTTGCCGAGATCGCACCAAAAGTCAAAACCCTATTTTTTAACCCCCGACAAAAAGAGGGGTGTTATTTTACTTTCATCAAAATTGACATAAAAAAATTCAAACGGCAAATATGTAGCAAATGAAATTGTCTATCAATTGCCGTGTGTTTCAAATAAAAGTAATTTGTAAATACTAGGGAGATGCTGAAAGTACGCTTGAATTTTTAATAAATTCGTATTACTTTGGAAGCTAATGTCATGAGTATAATGAACAAAAATAGTAAATGAATAACGTTGAAAGGAATTAGTAGAGGAGGTGGTGCTCATTTTGAAAAGTCATTTCATACCGAGCGAAAATCATAACAATAACAGTATTCCACCCATACATAGGAGTTTTGATCGTCAGCTGCTTCAGAACGGGTGGAATAAAAATTGAGAGTATATATCTCAAAGTTGTTGTTGGGAATACATATTGTATTGACATTATAAATATCCCAATTCGCACCCAATAAAGGTTCATAATATCTAGATTATAGACATTTAGGTTCGATAGGTGTTATTTTAGTTTTAGTATGTAACAACAGACAGCGCTTTACAAGTAAAATCTATATAATTCTTCCTCGCAAATATTGACTATCTAATTAATTACTTACCGAATAAAATTGCTATATGAGACAATTTTATAGTTAATTCAAACGAAAATCGTCGTCAGCTGAATGTTTGTAGGTGGAAATGTCGTCTACACGACGCCCTCAGATACATTGAGCTCGAAGTATGGTTATTGGTTATATCGCTGGCTGACGGTTTCTCCACCGTCAATGACGTCTGACGGTTTTCTTTATTATTTACAAAGTATAAACATTCATCTGTATAAATTTTGTATGGTATGAAATGACTTTATATTCAACATTTTTTACATATTCAGTAATGCGACTGACGTTGAATCCCCCGTCTGCAATACGGCTGACGGTGATTTTTTGGTTAAACATGACCTGAATAATCATCCATCAAACTTTCATACGGTATAAAATTACTTTTAGCAAATTTTTTTTCAACAACTTTAAGACACTCAATGTACAACCCACCACGGGTGCGGCGACTGACGCTCATTATGTTGATTATTAAATATTAATCTACTACTGGACAAAAATTTGGTCGGTATGAAATGACTGAAAAAAATAGCACCACACACACCATAGCACTAGAAGATTATTGCTGTATTTTTATTATATTTTTGTAGTTTTCAAATTATCAGTTATAAAGCTCTAAAAAGCGGTAAATTACGGCATCTCCGTAGGGGGACGGCCTTAACTGACCTTATAAAGTAATACTCGACTGCAAGCTATCTCAATCTGCATCAGTGATTGATGGTATAATGACGTCATTTTTACGTCATCACCACGCGAAGATGCAATTATGGTTTCAGTTATCTAACCTCTGATTAGAACTTTATGCCAACGACTTAAGGATGTTAATAGATAGTTCGAGGTAAAATAATTTTGAATGGACTGTGTATTCGCAAGTCACGACTAGGGATGTAAAGCGGTAAAATTACTTTCGTAAAATTCGGTAAATTACGATATTTTACGTAAAATATTATATTTTACGGTAAATTACGGTAAAATTGGGTAAAAAAAGATTTGATTTCGTGGCATAATTTTCATTAAGAATGGGGATATAAACAATTAAACAGTCTAGTGTAGTAAGTCAAAACAACATAATAGCCAGCCTGCCGGTAGCCAGCCTTGCTGTATGCTCTGTCGAGTGTCGTCGACTGTCAACAAGTCGCAACAGCGCAAAATATTATGGCAAACAGCACTAATCGGCAACGTCACACCGTGCGACGCGCACGAAGTACGCAAGTTGCAACTTGCAACTTGCAACACGCTCGCCCCGCCCGCCGTCATACCACCATTCTGCATATATACGTAGCCGGTAATTTTACCGTAATTTATATAAATTACCGTAAAATACGCGTATTTTACCAGCGTTTTCGGTAAAATTACGTAATTTTGCAACCCTAGTCACGACTTACCCTCAATGGATTTTCATATACGTAAGCCTAATTTTCGGCCCAATTTCGCTATAATTGGAAATGTCTGTGTCCTAGAAACGCACCTTATTAAATATTTATGAACTCTATAGTCGATGCCCGTAATTCAATTATAGTATGGAGGTAATTTCTGTGAAATATAATATTAATACGTTGACATTGCTTAGGAGCTTGGAAAGACAGTATACTAGCGTGCGAACTTCGAGGAATCGGGAGCTTTAAAACACACAAGCTGCGCTTGAATAACGGGAAATATCCCAAATTATTCCTTAATATGATTCCTCGGAGCTCGAACACGATTTTTTAAACCCTCAAATATGACGATGTGTAGAAGGCTTATTAACCTTTCCAGGGCTAAGAATGATGGCAATAATGCAAGACAGAAGTAGAGAGGAGGTGCCTCGCGAGTTCCTGGAGACGGGGCGGACTGGCAGGCGGAACGCCATGCCGGACATCCTGCACCCGCAGGGCGCCGAGGTGTCAACCGCCGACCTGCCCTCGCGCCTGCAGCAGCTGGTTACTACTGGTGAGTGTTGGAGTGAGATATCAGTATGCTGACAACAGTGGGGTAGAGCGAGACGAAAGAAGGGAGGAGGTGCCCTAGAGACGGGGCGGACTGGCAGGCGGAACGCCATGCCGGATATCCTGCACCCGCAGGGCGCCGAGGTGTCCACCGCCGACCTGCCCTCGCGCCTGCAGCAGCTGGTTACTACTGGTGAGAGTTGGAGTGAGATAGCAGTAGAGCGAGACGGAAGTAGGGAGAAGGTGCCTCGCGAGTTCCTGGAGACGGGGTGGACTGGCAGGCGGAACGCCATGGCGGACATCCTGCACCCGCAGGGCGCCGAGGTGTCCACCGCCGACCTGCCCTCGCGCCTGCAGCAGCTGGTTACTACTGGTGAGTGTTGGAGCGAGATAGCAGTATGCCGACGATAGTGGGATAGAGCGAGATGGAAGTAGGGAGGAGGTGCCAGTAGAGCGACAAAGAAGTCTGCCGTCGTGGCTACAGAAACTCGTCACTACTGGTAAGCGCTTTGTACTGTAGAATACATTCAGCTAGTATGCATAATGCGATGCGACAGATGAATATAATTGATGTCATCAACTGGTTAGGTTAGAAAGACTCTGACCGTTACGCGCACCAAATCGAACGTGCATGAGTCTAGATAGTCGCGACGGAGGTAGGAATTGTTCAGCAAAAAAGTGGTATACGCACTTTAGGTGCTTTGCAAATTAGCATTGGCTAACCTAAATTTGCAAAGCACCTAAGCTATATTATACATGTAGGCTCAGCGAAAAGCGCAGAATGTATATCGTATCTATGCGACAAATGGAAAACCCCGAAAAGAATGATAAAATCGAATGATACATAGCACTCCGTAGATACCTTTCAATCAAATTTATCAAGTTCAATTCTGTTCTGTTCAGTGTACTGATGGCTAAAGATTTAAAAATGTTATCCCGCTAAATAAGGACGAACGGTGCCCCATCGCGCACCTTACACGGGAACCCTTGCTTTTGAGGTAATTTTCCTGTATATTTTCTAACAACACTTGTATTGAAAGTTTTGCTTCAAAACATCCATGCTAATATTATAAATACGAAAGTGTGCCTGTCTATCTGTTACCACTTCACGCTTAAACCACTGAACCGATTTTCCTGAAATTTGGTATGGAGATACTTAACGGTTTTCGCGCGATATACGAATTTTGGCGCACGGAGTTGCGGGCGTCATCTAGTTCTTATAGTTCACAGGCTATCGAATGTTATTTATACACATGCGTGTATAGGGTTTTACGCTCTATTGTACGGTAAACTTAGCCCTCTCTATGGATGATTGATTACCTAGCTAAAACGCGTTAATATTAACTTACATAACACTTTGTGCGCTCCAGCGGTGAAAACTGTTTTACCGGTCATTGTAGAGAAGCGATTGTTCTTAGCCTAGTTCTTTTGTCTTGCCTTTACCCACATAATACGTCGTTTCCGAGCCATACAATTTCTATTAGTAGAGGGAGTGGAAAACGTTAATACATAACGTGACTGATTCGAACTGAATGAAGTCTTCTACCAGGTTATGTTTTTTGACAAAACAGTTACAATAACGTTTAATGATTAAAAGCTATTCATTTGAATTTAGGGCCTCTTTGAGTAGCCCAGAGCGTTTATGAATTAATGTACATCATTTAAATTTCTAATCTATAGAAGGTGTCGAGAAACGACACAACTCCACTTGGGGACCTCAACTCTTATCACAGGAGTTTGTTTACTACCTTAACAGAAGGGACCGCAATTTTGTGTCAAAAACAGCCCGAAACACAATAGAGGCAAACGGATACGTGCCAAAATGATACGATCTCGTACAATCAATAGTGTATTGTGGAGTCACCAAACAATGCCGACGTGTTTGCTCAGGGGACTCCATTGTCGGCCCAACCTGCTGTATGTGGGACGTGTGACCAATGGACTCTTCTATACTGCTATACCGTACTCAGCGAAACATGGCGGTAGCGGTCATTGACTCCCTGTCCATAAACCCTTCCAGGACTTCCATAAATAATTTACGGCTTAAATTAGTATTTACTCACTCTAGACTAGACTAGAATAGTTACATTACACACAGATTATATCGATTATCGAACTGTGCTTCACTAATAATTAAAAAATGACGTCAAAACTAAAATAACAACGTTGAAAGCTCTATATTTTGGCTTCACGCCATTTTCTTTCGTCCAGCCAAGTGGATTATGTAGCTGAGGTAAACCTGTAATATTTTATCATATCACTAAATCTGCAAACCAAATATATAGACTTCGCCCGTTAGAGCGTAAGCTTAACTTCTGAAGGAAAGTCATAGACCATATTTTGAAGAAAATAAACTGCCTATTTCATTCAGAATTCAGAATGTTTCCAGTTTTGGACACCAAAATATGTCAATACCAAATCGAAATAGAGTCTAAAAAAAATTCTGCCTTACAACGGTGCGGTGGGCTAATACACGTAAAAAGAACTAAAGAACTCCATATCTGCCTTAAGAGCGGGCTGTGCAATTTTGCTGTGTTTTCTAATAAGTATTACGATCCCGGAAGACGATTGACTCAAATGAAATTGAGATTTATTTAATCATTGTATATTTATCTGATATTTAGCTAACGGAAAACACGATTCACTTATTTTGACTCGATAGTTTTATTTTCCGAAATTATGAATCTTTTTGGGCACATCAACAAATATCTGTTACACTTATTAGAGTTACTATCATTAAATAACTTGCACTACTACAATCACACACTTTATAAAATAATAGCTAAAGGAAATATTAGTAATGTATTTAGTTTTTAAGTTATCATCAAAAAACAGTTTTGGGACTTACGACCTTTACTTTCGTGCTATAATGCGGGAACCGTTGTTACGCGATATTGTTCACTATTAGCTGCAGCCTAAAGTACATTGCCCGGGAGCACGATTCTTGGAATTATTGTATCACGATTGGAGGATAGCGTTGTGTGTAGGCACTAGGCGGGGCTAGCGTTTTCACAGCACGCTCTTAATAATAATCGATATATCTATTCATGAGCCAAGAGAGCGGCCCTCGATAACTAAGCCAGCAAATAAATTGATGTACCCCATGGTTGGCAGTTATCCTATTATTGGCACCTTAGATGTTTGTTGAAAATACTAGAAATGCAACAACAAGACTTCCTGTAATGTGACATCTTAAAGTGCCAATATAATTGGATGGCAACAATCAAGGGAGTACATACTGAAATGTGACACTGCTACTTAAGTGATATTAGGTAATAAAGTGATTAGGTCATTAAATTAATTATGGGTGTCAAATTATTTGATATTGTTATAACAAGGTTGCTGGCAGTGCTGGCACGTGTTATCCCTAATTTAATAAGTATTTTGTATCTTCTATGGATGTGAAATGGAGTGCAACATTTTAAAAGAGATACTTTTATCGAAATTAATATTTCAACGGGGGATAATGGGGTGAAAATCTTTTTGCAGGACGTCTCGAAAAACCTGTAATATAGCAGCGTATTTGACAACCTTAAGAGTATGGTTAATGGTAAAGGTAACTGGCAAGGCTCATGACTCATGACTAGGTAATAAACATAAATAATAATACATAATAAAATAAGTGTATTACATTATACATTTTTTATCATGTTCAAATTAATGTAGAAAGTGAAAAGGAACTACATATCCATGAATAGTCATTCTGTAACTATAGCACAGAATATATTATAGTACCTTACGGTAAATATAGCGTGTTGTCCGTCGTGTGACGTGTCTTATCTTATTTACTGCACATTATCGCCGGTACAAGTGTCTGCTAGCAATCATACAAAACTACACCCTTTTTATAAGGCAATAAAGTCGATAATGGTGATATACGATCATCAAAATATAGTGACGACAGTCGTTGACAACGTATTACGTGGCTAATTATATTAATCCATTTATCATCTGTATTGACGTAATGTTATGACATGTCGATGGCTAATAGGCAATAAGCCGATTATGTACAGTAGCGTAGATAGTTAACTGAGGACCCTGGGCCATGACTAGGGCCCCATTGGCGACGCAACTAGCCAGACGTTTAACTTTTACCTGGGCAAGGCCCTCTGATTAGAAGCGTATAAAGTAATTTGTAGTCCCGTGCCACTTAACTTTAACAATTTAATTTTAAAGTTACTTCATTTATTTTCGGAAAGATACCACAGAAAAAAAAATACAGTTACAAACACCTGCAATTGATAGATTGTAAATCTCAGGGAGCCCCCTGAGCTTGGAGGCCCCGGGACACTGCCCCACTTTGCCTCTTGGTATAGCTACGCCACTTATTAAGTGGTCGTTTTTTATTTTTTATTTTTTTTATGTAATAAGGGGGCAAACGAGCAAACGGGTCACCTGATGGAAAGCAACTTCCGTCGCCCATGGACACTCGCAGCATCAGAAGAGCTGCAAGTGCGTTGCCGGCCTTTTAAGAGGGAATAGGGTAATAGGGGAGGGTAGGGATGGGAAGGGAAGGGAATAGGGGAGGGTAGGGAAGGGAATAGGGTAGGGGATTGGGCCTCCGGTAAACTCACTCACTCGGCGAAACATAGCGCAAGCGCTGTTTCACGCCGGTTTTCTGTGAGAACGTGGTATTTCTCCGGTCGAGCCGGCCCATTCGTGCCGAAGCATGGCTCTCCCACGTATACTCGGTAAACGCGTGCGGGAATGTCCTTGTCATGCGTGCGGGGATGGCTCGTCTCTTCACATAATTGGCTTTTGCCAATTTAGTTTTTGTGTAGGCTTGAAGGACATGTCAGTGTTGCTTCTTGTAAAAACACAAACAATAAAGTACTATTAAATATTCAAGGAATAATATTATGTATAGTGTTTGTGTCTGTCATGTCACATGTGTCTTTTCCAACATGCCACGCAGTATTAATCAGATCTTAAATACATATACGTTGCTAAAATATTTTTATTGCTAATGAGTATAACGTACCAAAAAACCAAAAAAAAAAAACATTTATATTGAGTTTCTATACTGTTCTTGATAATAATATTAACGTTTATCATTTCCAGATCCAGACAACCCCCAGCCTGGTCCCTCGAAACCGGACATCGACCCCAACAGCGTCGAAGATGCGAGCAAAAAGGACAGCTGCAGTTGAACTCTCTCTGTCTAATGGGAACAGTGGACTTGCCCGTACAAACTCTACCTACTAATCTCAACTATGTATTGAGTAGAGCCTGAATGTAGTGAGGTATGGGCATCGAATTTATAGTTGGAGGCAGTTAAATGCATCTCAAACGGAAAAGTGAGTGATATGTGAAGTATTTGAAAACGTGTATGATTTATTTAATTGTAGACAGAGGCACTAAGGTGTAAGACGCACCGTACACGGTCACTCTATTGTAATCAAGATTCTTAATGTAACAATAATTATAGCATTTTTTAGTAAAAAAAAAGAAAAACTGAGCCTTAAATTTAAAATATACCTTGCAGTCTTTGTTTCTCTGTTTGCATACAAGAGTGAGTTTAAACAGAATAATGATGTCATAATATTTGTACTAATATTTGTACCAATAATAATATTGTATCATAGTTTTTAAAATAAGGTCAGCCAGGATATAAAATGCAATCTACTTATAGACAGAATTCTTGTAAATGTCTCGTCACGGAGAAGGTAATTTACGTACTATCAGAGAAGTTGATTCCTAGGCAGATGGGGGACCTACGTAGTTTGGTCGCGTTATGTCACATGTTAAACCCAACCGACAGATCACAATTAACATTGAATTGACATGATCCGACCAAATGACGTTGGTCTGTCAACTGCCTAGGAATCAATTTCCTCGACGGTATATTGACACTTCGCGCCTTGTCTCTTTCACTCGCGCACGATAGAAGCTTGATAGCAATATATTAATTGGCCGCTACACCGCGTGATGACTAGCAATTGCATGTGCGCGACGGCGCCGCTATTTAAGTAAATCGTTTTATACAATCGCCTTTGTGTAGGTAGCGGCCAAACTGCTCGTTCGCCCGAATGCAAATAAATCGAGCCTTGGCGAGTGAAAGAGACAAGTAGCGTTGCTATCAAATTCTTTCGAAGTTATCAGTTGCCCGAAATATTAATATCATCAATAGGGCTTTTATATGAAAAACGTATTAAAAAGGACGACTTATTTTTGTAAAATTGTGATAATATAAAAAAGTACATTTAGTTATTAGAACACAATAATATTTCTTGTCCCATAATTATTTTATGAATTTCGTTTAAACGTCAAAATAAAACCAGTGTACCCACTGACCCCCATTATACAAGTACGCTGGACCTATGATACCCACTTTTTTGTGCCTATTTGAAGCGGAATCAGCGCCCCCAGTAAGAGGGAAGAGAACTAAATTTGACGTAACTTGCAAATGGCCGCTTAATCGTTATTGGTTTTCATCACTAGTATTAGTTCCAAATACTCCCACTACTGCTATCAGCGCCAATATGGCGACTTTCAAACGTCATTTTTACGTCAAATTTAGTTCCTATCCCTCACATTGGGGGAGCTGATTCCGCTTCAAATAGGCACAAAAAAATAGCTGTCATTTCAAAGGGTATCATTAGTCCAGCGTACTTGTATAATGGAGGTCAGTGAGTGTACCACTTAAAATTGCAATTTCAAGTACAATATACTATGTGATTTAATTTTTAGTTATTATGTTTAGCTATTTCAAATATCATTCGTATATACGTTTCGTGTAGCTATTTAGATTTCGTACAAATTAAAAATATGCGTAAATGAGCAAAATAGGTTTTAAAATAATCAGTTTTAACTTTTACACAATATGTTCTGTTTATGAAGATTATTAATATTTTACTTATGTTAATATTTTTAAAAATTATATTTTGCAATAAGTTCCAAATATTAGCTATTATTTGTTGCAATTAATTTGTGATAAATTATTTTGCATAGACTGCATATTATAGGAACACACGATCAAAACTTAAAATATTTAGATACACAAATAATAATATTATGTATTAAACAAGCAAACTACAGCTGGCCATAAATAGTTGACAATAAATGAGGGCACTAGTTCTTCGTAGCTGTCATATTTTTGATGTATGGCAACAATTTTTAGTTTACCTTTTTGGCCAGGCTATAACAACATTGAGGCTGCCCAACATTTTTTGTGGTTAGGCCAGGCCTTCTATGCACAGGTAATGTGATTGCCTGTATGGATACTGTCATATTGGTCAACTTGTGCCCAAGAATTCTAATAAGCTGAAGATGTATCTTTCTTTGTGTCATTCTTGCACGATCTAAATACATATGATATATTCATGTTTTCACCGAATGTCTCCTATCATTCTTTTGTCTGTAACCATGATTATTAAAAGTGCAAATAACTAGGGCGGTTGGTGAAAACAGCCATTAAATTCCTAAAAGTTTTGTGACGAAATTGCTAATGTGTACTAAATGAATTGTAACACCTTAACAGAATTGTGAGAAACGTATGATCAGAGTGCCTTTAGACTTACACTTTATGGTGTATTTGGTTTCTGCTTCAAATTTAGTTGCGGCAAAGCGTGCGGCGTTCCGCTTGCCGTAAAATTCGAAACAGAGGCCATTACTATTTGGCAGCATAAGGCTGCGTTTCCACCGAAGCTGAGCTAAGCTGCGTTGCGAGGAATGTGTTTTTAAGAACCAATAGATACGCTTCATTTGCCTAACAACATTCAGCGCAACGATTCAATTGGTTCTTGTAAAACACATTCCTCGCAACGCAGCTTAGGTCAGCTCCGGTGGAAACGCAGCCTAATTCTTGCCCGTCCATAGATAATCATGGATAGGTTTATTAAAATCTAATCCATAACATTATCTCTATGTCAACGGATTTTGAATGTTATGACAATGTGGAGACGGCCCTTTTTTTGGCTTAGAAGTGTAGCGCTTGATATTGAGACATGTCTTAAAAAACAATAAACTTAGTCATTAAAAATTGTAATTTAAATTTAAAAGAAAAATTACAAAATATTTTATGTGTATTGACCGTACAGAGATTAACCTCGTAGTTTTAATGACAAAGAACATTATCTAATATACAAAATTCTCGTGTTACGGTGTGCGTGGTTGAATTCCTCTGAAACGGCTCGACCGATTTTCGTGAATCTTAGCGAGCATATCGGCTAGTGTCACTGACCTCCATTATACAAGTACGCTGGACCTATGATACCCACTTTTTTTGTGCCTATTTGAAGCGGAATTAGTGCCCCCAGTGAGAGGGAAGAGAACTAAATTTGACGTAACTTGCAAATGGCCGCTTAATCGTTATTGGTTGTCATCACTAGTATTAGTTCCAAATACTCCCACTACTGCTATCAGCGCCAATATGGCGACTTTTAAACGTCATTTTTACGTCAAATTTAGTTCCTATCACTCACATTGGGGGAGCTGATTCCGCTTCAAATAGGCACAAAAAATAGCTGTCATTTCAAAGGGTATCATTAGTCCAGCGTACTTGTATAATGGAGGTCAGTGGCTAGGGTGGAGAATCGGACAACATACTCTGTCATCTCGTCAAAGTGAACTGTCATTCTCAATGTTCTTCTTCTCGTTTTATTTTAGCGACACTACGTAGGAAATGAATTTCTTTGATTAACATTTATGACTTGAATCTTGATACTTGTTACGACTCCAATATAGACTACTAAGGTAAATGACTAGTGTTTGGACAGTACCAGTCATTGGACAAAGCACAAAAACACAATATTTATTAAGGTTTTTAAAGTAATAGAACGCCTGATTTCAAAGAAAAACAGGTAGTTTTTAAAGCAACCTTAATAAATATTGTGTTTTTGTGCTCTGTCCAATCACTAGTCATTTCACCCTACTACTACATCGAATATCTATCAACGCTATAAATGTTTCTCGCCTCGCTTCGATGTTAGTTTATAAAAAAAAACTAAATGCAAATTTTACTTTATCAATATAAAGTGAAATCTTGGGATACTAATTTAGTTTAAGAAAGTTATGAAATATAGTGTGTGATATTCGGTTTTAATTTATAATTGTTAAACTTATATGTGGTCGCTGTTAAGCATTTGTGTCCTAAATCCTAACTCCTAACCCAAAAAAATTTTTTGATAATTTTTTTTTCATGCCGTCTTGTTCTCAAAATATAAAAGGTCTAATGAACATAACTGCATTCATAACTCAATAGGTACGTATTTTTTTTGTGGGTAAGTACACAAATGCTTAACAGCGTCATTGCATGAGTCTAATACTATAAATTCTTGTGAATCAACTTTATAATATTTGATTTGTTATAGTTTGCCTGACTGCGCACCACTTACATTCGAAATTTTTATACAGGGTGCAATTTAACCTTCCTGCCAAATTTGGATATATTGATCCTTGTTAAAAATAAAAATACACGTATTTTTTCTTTTATAATCACTCAGTACTAAAATGTTGAGAAATAGCTTCCGAAAGTTATCCTACCAAACACCACAAAATATGGACACATGTGCCATGCGCGGCCCGCCCCGCCCTCCCGCTTAAACGTATTTCATTGACTTCTTGTTATTGACTATGGTATGACGTATGACGTAGGTATGTTTAGAATAAAATTAATTGATACACATCAAAAGAATGGAAAAATTACAACATTTTAATTACGAACAATAAGCACTTTAGAAATTTATAATAAATGTAAACCACATCCTTTGCATTTAGGCGTATTTAAAAAAATCAATCAACTTATGCAGGCACAACTAATTAAAAATCAAAACCACCCACCTCTAAATCTTATTTACATAATTTATCTTGTCTACACATAACAGTACCTTAAAATTATTGTTCAAACTGCAATCCGTTTCGCTCTAAGCAGAGTCTAGCGCGTTTTTGCACAATATTGTCTTTAAGTTTGTTAAGCCTTGCACACTGCAAAACTCTGTCACTTTTAACCTCGTCAGAGGCACGTTCGATACGCGATTTTAGGTCTTCGAGGCTGGCAAGGCGTGTGCAGGTATTGCGAACTGTCCATAATCCAAGAGTACATTGTCACAGACACTAATTATTACGAGCGCGGGGGGCGGTGACAAACAAAATAATTACGTGATCTTTATGCAACGATGCCCGCGAGTTGACTAACGGCTTACGGCGCAGGCGGAGGGAGTCGGGACGAGCCGCCCGCGCCTCCCACCCCCCGCGTCACCCCCGCTTTACCCCTATAGCCGGTTTGGCCGACTGGATCTGTACCACGCGACAGACTAGCTGTCGCTATAACGTAATTAATAGGAAGTGACCATTTTACACCAAATAATGTTGGGATAAAATATGTTATTGTAAAAAAATTAACAGCCTATTTTTGTGGTTTAATGGACTCTCCTAATGATACCTAAGCCCTAAAAAAAATTTGGCAGGTAGGTTTAAGTGCACCCTGTATGTATAGTTAAAACTACCTATTTTAAGTTTTAAACAAACATAGGCTTGCTATTTATTTTATAATAAGGTTTAATGTGCATAGTCATCTTAGTAAATAATGCACTACTTTGTGCATGTCTTATAACTAATAAGAGTGACTTAGTGCTTATATTCAACAAGTCTTTATGTGGTAGATGCAAAAGTAGAATCAAGTAGGGTCATCGATATTTTAAATTAGATGTACATTGTACACAGCTAAAATCATAGATATACATTTTTGTACGTTTATATGATGTGATAGTCCACAGATGCTTAGACATACATAGATGGACATATCTTTTTGGCAGAAAACTATGTTTTAAGAGTTTATTTCTGATCTGAAAGTTCAAGTCAATTCGATAGTTAATAATGATTAGAAAATAGTTTCTGTAAATCAATTCAAATTCAAAACTAGTTCTTCATACCTAGTTATTCTTAATACAATTGCCTATTATATATTTTGATGTAGATTTTTTATACACACAATTTAATAAGTAAAGAGGGCTTTACAACAATACTTATAATAATATACAATTGCTGACATTTTTGTTCGGATACTGAACAAAAACGCTCAATTCATTACGCTTAAAATGTTCTATATGCATATGGTTGTGACTAAATGATCCGGAATCTGTAAGACGTTACAATTTCGAATCATATGGTACCAGCCTAAACAAGATACGTAATAACCAATGTCATAAATAATAATATTTGTAATTCATGACCATAAGCACATGTAAAAAAAAATTACTGACTGATGATAACACATCTACATAATTATTATAAATAAAAATTACTATGTCAAAGCACAAATCAATAGGCGGGATAGTTTTTCCGTAAAGTGTACTACGAAATGTACAGATTGTGGGATATACTAAACTGATTCCTAACTGATGACTGATAAACTAATTCCACAGCAAAGATCCTATGACGTATATCATGCTTTACAATTTTTGGTAACAAAATAATCTATTATATAGTATAATAATAATAGTAATATTTAAATTTTCAAATAGCACAATACAATAATTTAATATATAGATATCTACATAAATGAATATGATTGATTACATAAAAGGGGCTTTAAAATTTCAAGGATACCCATGATATTTTATACTAGCTAAAAGCCGAGCTTTGTGAAGGCTCGCGTCGTCACACATTGACTAACTGATGATAACACATCTACAAATTATATAAATAAAAATTACTATGTTTAAGCACAAATCAATAGGCGTGATAGTTTTTCCGTAAAGTGTACCACAAAATGTACAGGTTGTGGGATAT
Source organism: Cyaniris semiargus (assembly GCA_905187585.1). Lineage (NCBI taxonomy): Eukaryota > Metazoa > Arthropoda > Insecta > Lepidoptera > Lycaenidae > Cyaniris > Cyaniris semiargus. The sequence continues at coordinate 2,936,679 of LR994554.1, read as the reverse complement.
ACTAGGGCTCGCTTCGCTCGCCCTGATTAATTAAATTAAAAATTATTTACAAGTAACCCGCATTATATAATTTAAGATCTCCTAATGTTGTTTTATGTTTTGTTATCAACTTGTTTCTAGATTTTAGTGGTTGTGTAAACTGTATTAAATACACTTGATTGTGAAAGTCTATATTTTAATTTCAGTTCCTGTTCATTTAGTTCATCAAGCCCCAATCCCCATACGGTCACCGGTGGGCGGTGACCGAGACACAATAGAATATCTATTGTGTCTCGTTTTGCCACGATCGACGGGTTAATTAAGTACTCATGTAAGACTTTTTACGGGGAGCCGTTCGCTAACCTAATTCGGCTCCGGTGGAATGAAGTATATTATGAAATTAATAAAAAGCAATGTACATAGGATAAAATAGTATAATCGGTTTTCACAACAATAGACAGTACCAATTGTCTTTTTAACAAGGTGTCAGATATCAAAACATCAAGAAATAAACATCTTCTAAAACGGCCAACACCATCTCACACTAAAGAGGTTTACCTCAACAAGACTCAGTAAGACCGTAATGAAATATGTATATGTATTGAAAACAGACAAGTTGCAGCTACATTCCTCCATAGTTTTCTAATCAAAGTTTTGTTCAAGACATTTTTTTTATCAACCATGAACTATATTAATGGCTTTTGTATGGCTATAATAACTATGAGGGTGATTGGCGAATGCAATCTGCAGTGTGGAAATAAATTACATCCCTTTATAAAATTACAGTGTTCACTGTAATTTTTTGTCAAGACTCAAGTGCATATTATAGCTTCATGCTCAAGTGACATCAGCAGACAGAGACATGGGCCAACGTAAGCATGTCATAAATATTTTTATTACCTACAAGAAAACAAACCTAGCGATAAAATAACCATGATATTATTAGTATAGCTTCCTAGTTTTTATAACCAACGATATTTAAACAATAATAAAAATAAAATGTATATTTTCTAAACTGGCAACCCACAAAAATATTTTTTTTTTTCATTTTATCTCGTTACTCAATGAGTCGTTACTCGTTAAGTCGTTACTCGTTTGCGAGGCATTTTCTTATTTTTTAAAATTTGATTGTCAAACAGTTTTCATTTTAGTAACTAGATGGCGTATGGGTAGACAACTATCGGTAATACCATCATTAATTGCTACAAAACTGGGCAAAAGAATGTAAAACTTGATACATTTCAATTTGAAAAAGACGCAATAATATTCCAACGAATAGGATAGTAAAGTTATTATAACAATGTTTTAGTTAAAACTCACGGAAGAAATAGCCCTATTTACCGTTATTCACACCAAATGTCACAGGAATTATACATTTTGGTTTTGACAACATCTTACCTGCACTTGTGTAAGATAACGGATATTTAATGGCTAAAATTTTACCAATAATGAACTTCAAAAACCCAAATAACACAATTTGGGAAAAAATAATAAAAACCACACCAAGAATAAAAAGTAGAAGAAGTGTCAAAGTAACATGCCCGCCAAAATTCTTTGAGTTGTCAGTTTTCAGTTTGACAAGTATTATATTATGTCAGCGTGTTCCTAAACTGTTACCAGTATAATGGCTTAGGCCAATGATCGCTTAGGCGTATGTTCTTCGTGAAATTTAAACTAGAGAGACGAAGCAAAAAAACATAGTAATATAATATGAAAATATATAAATACATACAGTTTTATGTTAATATTATGCTAACGGAAACTAGGTTTAAGATATTTTGATTTATGTCACACTTGACAGGACACTGAGATTTTTTAGAAACACAACCCATTTTTTTTTTTTTAAATGTAGTCAGTGATGCCAACCTGCAGATAATTTCAGATCGGTGGGGAACCAATAGAAAATCTAGAAGTGTCTATCGTCGCGCCGTCTGGTGGAGATAAAAAAAAAGAAAACAACCCAATTATTATTTATTCGATTGTTGAGAAAAATATTAATTTAGTATTAATTATAGAATTTAATCTCGAAAATCGGCTCAATTTTGCGTTTTCATGACGGTGACATAATCTGTGGGACGTTTTGACAGCTCGATAAAAAAATTGCAACACCAGTCATTAATTTGACGCATATTTGACGATTGATGTACCTGTACTTCACAGTCGGGATGTCGAAAATTTTATTATATTGTTTAAAATAACCGCAAGCTGTTGAGTTTAATTTGTTATTAGAATGCTTTACGGTTTGGCCAGGATAGAAAAGAATAGTGAGAATCCAAAAACACCGAAATATGCAATGTTGTGGAAACCCAAACTGATTTAGTATTGTACCTGTTTAATGTGATTTTATGAATGTTAAAGTGATTAAGTGGGCAGGATGCCGAGAGGAGAAAACAAGCCGAGTAACTTGTTGTCGCGGGAGGAGAATGACCAGGTGTTTGCCCTCATAGGGCCAAAATGCCAAGTGAGTATTTACTATCACTATTGGAGTTTGTTACAGGTCTCAAAGATTATGCCTATCTCCTTCCCTTATACTTTATCAGCCACATATCTGAAGATAAAGCAAATAAATGATACCCGTTTATAAGGTTATTCATTATAATTTCACAAGCACCAGAAAAATTCATACACTTAAAGTGTGTGGTAGAACTTGTACTTTTTGTACTACTGTAAAGAAATTGGATGTTCATAGTAGAGCTGACCCAACATGTAATATTTTTAGTTAAAATGCTATAAAAGTAATAATAAATTACCCTTACTTGTCAAAATCACTATGATTATTGAGTTCAGTGATAAGACATTCTTTTGCCATGTAAAGTGATAAAGTATAATATCTAACTTGATAAGGCTGGAACCAATATTTAACCCGTCAATCGTGGGAAAACGAGACACAATAGATATTCTATTTTGTCTCGGACGCCGGCGACCGTATGGGGCTTGATGAATTAAACTGAATGAACTTGTAAAACGCTTGTCAAAATGTGTGTAAATTGTTAATCATCTCATAGATTATTTTTAAAAGCTTTATTATTGTAACTACAAAATATTATATTTTGGTGACTGATTTATAATATAAATAATTGTAAATATGTGATATTTAATTGCAAAATTGCTCCCTTGGATCAAATATTCAACGGTAGTTCATGGTGTTTATAACTGAACCACTGCATAAAAATGTGATGTATGTGTAAATAATATGCATAATATTTTTTACTACTTTGCATTATCTTTTGTCGTTTGTGGCCCGAGATGTACTGTCCAGGCTCGGAACTATGCCTAGGCCTTTTTAGCTGACTGCACCAGCAAGAGGGTAGTGTTTTTGGAGAGTTTGTTATGTATCTCGTATGTTTGATACATATTGCAACCTGAACAGCTTGATAGATTTTTATTTTGGTACATATTGCAACTTTGGTACATATTGCAACCTGAACAGCTTGATAGATTTTTATTTTGGTACATATTGCAACCGGAACAGCTTGATAGATTTTTACTTTGGAGGTGCCATAAGTATTGTGATTACTCTGAGAGTGAGACAGTCATTTTAAAATAAGTGTAAAAATTTGTTATTGTTTACTTCTTCACACAAAAGTACTACATCGATTTCAATCAAATTGTTAACGGCAGTAATTAGTTAACACATAGGCTATTTTTTATCCCTAAAAATTGCAGTATTCCTGTTTTATAAATAACTAGGTTCTGCCTGCACCGGAGCTACAGTTAAAACTTTAGATTTGTCTATGTTTGTTTACACCTTCATAATATGTGTAACATATGTACAAACATACTGAATTTTTTAAATATCGTCCAACATTATATTTTTAAGTAATATCAGATAGTAATACCTCGATTATGGGAATCGCAGTCACAATAGATTTTCAATTGTTATGCGGCAACCGGGTGCCGCTTGGGGATTGATGGGTTAAGTTGAATAAGAGAATAGGATACATTTTCCCAGGCAAAAAATTTTAAAATAAGTAATTCGAGGATGTTGAAATTTGTTTATTCAAAACAAACATGAAATAAAACTTTCACATTTATTCCAATTTCCATTCAATAAAATATTCTCAGAATATAGTAAACATTCAAATATCATATTTCAGATTGTGGTCCGAGTTACGACAGTAACATTTTAGTCCCACAGTGTTTGATACAAAGGATGTCATACTCATTAAAATTATTACGGCCGTCACGTACATAACTGGTTTTGTAATAATGAGAGACAATGTTGAATTATTCACCCGGCTACCGGTTGGCGGTAGCGCGGCAAAAACTAAGTATTCGCCCATTTTCTCCTTATTACGTAAAATTCACGCGTCTTATCAGAGGATCTTGAGAGTTTTAGTAGACGCGCTTTACTTGTGTAACGTGGAAGTGTTACGTGGTTACGGGATTGTTAAAAGAGATTGCTTGAAACGTGTTATATTAGCAGTAGAATCACCATGGTTCATTCATATTATGATACTGTGAATTTTAATTCTCGCTTGTTTCATATTTTAGGAGGCTACCATATGAATAAGAAATTATTACATACATTCTGAATGTACTAAAATATACGTAATCGGTAGTTCTAATATCCAAAATCACAATCCATATTAGATTTGTAACGATTGGATCAAAGATAGCCTACAGGCTATTTCGTGCTACAGCACGAAGTAGGTCGATGCCTCAGACCAAATAAAAAGTGGTCTGAGGTCGATGCTAAAAATATGCTAAGTAAATTGGTGATTTGGCGATTTAAGTGATTAGGAAGCACGAAAATAGGGATCGTCGCTTCACGCTTTTATTGACTATCAAATCTCTTACATTATCCGAGCCGAATATTATTTGTAATTAAATGAAGATTTTGACATAACCTCCATACACAAACTCTTCATTAATTTGAACTTTAATTATTATTAAATGTCTCTGAGTGCGGGGCGTAAACTGTATATTTTCAAAATTTAATAATTTTGCGATACTCTCGCCTTCTCATTCAAATTTATCATGAGAATATGGTTTACATTTTTTACGATACTGATTGATGAATGATAAACATGATTCATTTAATTACGTCAATATATCCCTTGAAGTTGAGTCAACTTTACCGTAATCATCATCATCATGGCGCCATATGGAAGTACATATCGTTAAAACTTCTGAAATATTTTATATATGTGGGTTTCTTGAGTGATACTTATGTTACAGGCATAAAGGTTTTGTGGGAGGTAAAAAAACTCTGAATCGATTGTGAATGGTGACAAACCGGTACCAAACATCTGCCGCCCACGATAAAACCCGAACTTTATTTACGTCTCTCCGGCGAAATCATCGAAGTAAAAACACTAAAAATATCTTAACCCTCCTTTGTGTTTACGGTCAAACGATCAGTACGCTTTGAAAGACAAAGCTTTGGCTGATTTTCTTCTAAAGGTCAATTTATTAATATATTATGTAGTTAGTCATCAGAATATAACACTAGGTGACTAGATTGCCAAGTACATTAACAACTAAAAGGCGACTAAACTCTGGCTGGATTTATGTATGCGGCGGCGCAAACGCGCGGTTTGGCCGCTACAACGCGAGATCGCAAGCAAATGTATATTCGATAGCGACGCGGTCGTGCTGCACTGTCACTTGCATAAAATTGCTTATGATCTCCCGGTATAACCGCCAAACCGCGCGTTTGGGCGGACGCATATAATTCGAGCCTTAGGCCGAGGCTTAATGATGAACTGCCAGGATTGCTACCACGTTTGCAAATCTGTCTATGACAATCGACCTCATGGGCAATCATAGAGAAATATGACCCTCTACATCAGAGGTTCCCATACTTTTTTTTCTCATAGACCACTTTAAATATTTTGCTGGATCCGGTGGACCCCCTGCAGCTATTACATTTACTAACTTCCAAAACCCGAAAAAAGTATATGTCAATGGAAATCTGTGTTGTGGTTGTTTTGCAATCAACTACTTATGAGTTAAAAGTTTTTGGAAAAAGGGGTGAGAATTTTCAATATTGCTTTGATAATAATCAAAGTGCTGTGCTGTGAGTATAATATGTCATTTAACCTAAATTTCAAGGCCAGTCTAAAAAGCGTATTCATCCAACAGTTGGATTCCTATACTTTACTTTTTTGTATTCTAAGTTTGATTTACAGTACAAGAAACCAATAGCTCCCACTTCAGAGTGGTAAAAAGTAAAAACAAATATTTTCTTGTTTTGTAGCAATTTATTCAAACACAAAAATTAGTAACCTGAGATAAAAGTTATAATTTTAAAAGCGCGGCATCGGCGAATCTTGACACTTTTTCTGAATATGGAATATTATGCAAGTTCATACAAAAACAATTGTTGAGCTTCTTATGATATTGTCTGCCTATATTCATAGGAGAAGTTAAGTCGGGTCACCTAATACATTTTTATAGACCCCCGTTAAGGACTTGTGGACCCCCATTTTTTTTCCACGCAAGCGTAGACCCCTGTCGGGCTCCCGTGGACCCCTGGGGGTCCACCTGGACCACTTTGGGAATCAATGCTCTACATGTTTGTCATCGTTTGTATTGGTTAGGGTTAGGGTTCCGTAATAAAATTAAAAGCCGCTTCAAGTATTTAAATACTAGCTGTGCCCCGCGGTGTTACCCGCGGTTTAAGTGATATATAATAAAAGACTATGAAAAGTACCAATAATAGGGTCAAAACGGGACGATACATGGTTCTATAATGGTTTATGGTAGTGATGATGATGATGAATGTAGTATGCTTTCCGTTCTCCCAAAATTGTATCTATAAAGAGTCAGGAGTTCTCTCAGCACCTTCCGAACCATGGTATACCTTGGTGCAAAATCTTGCTTGTTGTTAGCATATGCTTAGAATACTGCTCACGAAACCGAAGTTACGACATGTTTCCATATAAATTTTGAGGAGTTCCCTCGATTTCTTATGGATCCCTTCATCAGGACACCACTTTTATGAATATGGTACCAAATTGGGATGATAACCTATTCACCAAAAGAAAAATTTTGAAAATCGGTTTCCAAACGGCGGAGTAATCGTTGAACATAAAAAAACGAACATAACACCTCCTCCATTTTGAAAGTCGGTTAAAATTGTAGCCCATGTGTTATTCTGATGTATAAGCTATATTATTGTACAGTTTCATTAAAATCCGTTAATTAGTTTTTGCGTTAAAGAGTAACAAACATCCATACACCCATACATACATACATACATACATAGATACATACATACATCCAAACTTTCGCCTTTATAATATTAGTAGGATAGTAGGATATTATGATAGATTTCAATTATAAAACTTAAGCTGGGAGGCAGCAGATTTTAGCATAGACTGCTAAACTACAATATATGCCTGTAGCTAGTCAGACTTTACTGCAGTTTGGGCGTACCGCGTAACATATTTTTTATGTTTAACAAAAAAATAATTAATCCCATTGTATGTTCAAACGCCTGGCATAGATCACTTTTTCAAAATTGCTCCTGTTATCCCTCGGACACCCCTGGGATTACATTACAGAAACATAATGGGAAGACTACAGAAGTCTGGTATATCGTCAGTAATTTCCGGATATGTTATACATTAAGGATGTACCTCAAAAGTCAAAACGAAGGAGGTAAGAGCAATTTTCCTCGTTTCAGCATATTTAGTCCAAATTGTCTACACACAAGCCGACAGCGGCAAAACAATTTGAAAGATCTAATTTCATCAAATTACTTTATTTGAACATCTCTAGTCTCTTGGAGGACAATAGACCCATACAAGAGAGAAAATATTAGTACTGCGTTGTACAAATATTTTCTCTTTCTTTTCTCAACCTCTTGAACAATTGAAAGTGACAATTAACATTTTTGTAGGCTCTCGAAAGACAAGAAGCCTGTCCTGTGTTTTGTACAAATATCTTCTCTCTCTTTCTTTCCTTTTACACAATTGAAAATAAGAAATACCCAACGCGTACGCACTTGACCATCGAATTCGTGTCATAGAAAATACCGCTGCCTTTTTAGGCGCTGCTTTCCGCTGACATAATAGCGATACAACCGTCTCGCATATTAATAAGCGTTATGGTAAATGCATCATAGAACTAAATTATGTTATTTGGCTCCTACATATAGTTACAGAGGTATAACACACGGAATTTAACTAGCTACCTCGTTATCTTCGATCCTCGTTATAAAGAAACTTTTTGAAGGAGGAGGAGCAAGCAGGAACTGAGTAAATTTTTGCGTGTTGCCCTACCAAACCAATCACTTCCAAAATATGGTTGCAGAGCGAGAACGACACTGGCCTATAGCTAGGTATAACTATGCTACTATATTCTCTCTTCATTCTACTTTGGCTCACCGTTAAAGAGACAAGCGGGATAAAAATAAATAAAAGTGCAATTTCCTACGTGCTCCACGACCAGTCTTTAGGTCACATGCTGATCCGTAAATACAATATTCGCTCAACAGATGATCAGCGGAACTCAACACTTTAGAATTTGGAATTAAATAAAAGATCTTTTTCTTGGTATATTGTTACCGTTAATGTGCGTAAACCAGTCAAGGTATTCTGCAGATTATCTGGTTGAGTTAGTTAAAGTGCAAAAAGTTTATTCTATTCACATTAATTCATCAAGCCCCATACGGTCACGGCGTTTTTCCACGATCGACGGGTTACATAAAACAGGTTCTTGTTTGAATAAAACATATTATTTAGTTGTAGAGAATTATTTAATATAATTTTTTGGACATAAACAAAGGAATAAATTATTAAATTTTAAGTAAAATGTTACTCCATTTATAAAATATAACAGATCGTATCAACTAGAAAAAAACCAATCAAAACAATAATAGTCTTAGGTTGACAAGCTTAAGTCAAAGTTTTTAGGACTTTTACGAAGGAAGAGAATGCAAACTAACTAGGTAAAGTGCAAATATAAGCTTTTTTTATTTAAAAATTTCACACTTTAACGGATGGTATCAGGGAACCTGCAGATTACCTAGGTAATGTGCACGTTAACGTATTCTGCATTCTAACGGTAACATATCGACTAATGAATTCATCAAGTGGGACGTAATATTTGGTCCGTGGCGCGCTTTAACGTTAACTTATGTAACGATTTACATAATATTATGTGTTACAATTTTTTTATATATTTCACAACCGTTTTTGTTTCTACGCTCATTAGTGCAAGTAGGTAACTGTTACATCAATCTAGATTCTAGACAATTTAAAACCCTAGAAACTTATAGTATGGGATCCGTAAAATCCTGCATGAATCGTTTTTTTCGATGAAATATATTTTAAAGTAATCTTTAGAACGTATGGAATGGATTAATGTTGGGTTGCCTTGTCAAAAGTAGCCGCAAGTACCTCTAATTAAGTTTTATGTTCATGAGATAAATGCATAATTTGCAAGTATATTTTTTTTTCAATAAATTTTACATCATTTGAAAGAAAATGACGTGTCAAAATAAGGTATAAATGGTTGCCAGCTCTAAATCGGCCGCAACCTAGGGTTGCCAGCCCGTAAACAGACATAGTTCTTCGTCAAAATTGAAGCAACGATTTTTTTAATAATTTTGATACAAAATTAAAGTTTTATGCATTTTGTACATGAATATCCATGGTTGCCAGTTGCACGATAGCCGCAAACTGGGGTTGCCATCACTTTTGTATACGACATCGCGTGAGGTTAGGAAGCGCAAGAGAAAAGAAGCACGCATTGTTACGTGCGATAAATGAGGATATTGCATAGCAGCTGCGACACTGATAGCCTAGTCATTTAGTCAACGAATATTTGTGGATGGAAAAGTCCCAAACAGAATTATTAGTTTTACTATGTAGTATAAAAAATTTTCATAGGAACAGACGGACGGACAGACTGGCAGGTAGGCAGGCATAAAAAAATTATAGAAACGAGCGGGCGGGCAGACGGACTGAACTAAATAACTAAATTTGACTGACATAATATAATAATAATTAGTAATTAAGTACACTAAATAACGCCAGTAACTCTGTTGCGCCAAAGCTCGTTTATCGCGCGGGAACCGTATGTTTCTCCGGGATAAAAAAATATCATATTATGTCCTTTCCCAGGACTAATAGTATCTCCATAAGAAATTTCTGCAAAATCGGCTCAGACGGACGGACGGACGGACGGACAGACAGACAGACAGACAAGATGAGATTTTTTTTATCTACCCACAACTTGTATGTTAAATACGTTTCAACTCTAATCAAAAATATTCGACATTCAATTTGGCATAAACAATAAAACCTACTAGTATTTTTTTAACATTGGTCGAAGAATAAACTTAATATGCTAAAATTTTATTCGAAGACGTGATTTGTAGGGTTCCGTACCCAAAGGGTAAAAACGGGACCCTATTACTGAGACTTCGTTGTCTGTCCGTCTGTCTGTCCGTCTGTCTGTCCGTCTGTATGTCAATCTCTAGGCTGTATCTCAAAAACCGCTATAGCTAGACTTCTGAAATTTTCACAGATTATGTACATCTGTTACCGCTATAACAACAAGTACTAAAAATAAAATAAAATAAATATTTAAGGGGGGCTCCCGTACAACAAACATGATTTTTTTTTGCCTTTTTTGCTCGATATCAATAATGGCAAGAGGTAGACACTTGAAATTTTCACATAATCCTGATTTATATGTGTTCTTTAATAATAAATGATCAAATTTTAGTAAAATAAATATTTAAGGGGGGCTCCCATACAAAAAACACAATTTTTGGCATGTTTTTGCTCTATAACGGTACGGAACCCTTCGTGCGCGAGTCCGACTCACACTTGGCCGATTTTTTATTCAATTCTTGAAAACGGCACTTGGTATATTTTTTGTACTAAGTAAATGCTTAAAAAATCTCTATATCTGATCTTTTGCATTTTGTAACTTTTTAAGGTTTTCGTAGTCAACAGGAAATTTATAGCTTCGGTCTGTCCTTCTGTCTGTCTGCGGTTATGCTCAGAGATTACAGGACCTTTAAAGTTTAAAGTCGTAATTTGGCATATTATGCGCATATTATTGATGCCGACAAAATTGTAAATCTTTAAAAAATATAATATGGTAAAAGGAAAACTATCACGGCTAAGAATACTTCATAATTTATTGAGTAACTAGATGACACCCGCAACTCCGTTGCGCCAAAATTCGTTTATCGCGAATGAACCGTATATTTTTGGGGATAAAAGTATTTTTGTCCTTTCCCAGGACTCAAAGTATCTATAGACATACCAATATTCAGCAAAATCGGTTCAATGGTTTGGGCTTGAAGAAGAAACAGATAGTCAGACAGACACACTTTCGCTTTTATAATATTACAAGTAGTATAAGTGTATAGTATGGATACTCGTTTAACAAAAAAAAAAGGAAGTATAAAGGAACTTTTCGCTCAAATTCCTAAGTCAAATTCTGTTTTGGACTTTTCCATCCACAAATATTCGTTGACTAGGCTACCAGTGTCGCAGCTGCTATGCAATATCCTCATTGATCGCACGTAACAATGTGTGCTTCTTTTCTCTTGCGCTTCCTAACCTCACGTGATGTCGTATACAAAAGTGATGGCAACCCCAGTTTGCGGCTATCGTGCAACTGGCAACCATGGATATTCATGTACAAAATGCATAAAACTTTAATTTTGTATCAAAATTATTAAAAAATTCAATGCTTCAATTTTGACGAAGAACTATGTCTGTTTACGGGCTGGCAACCCTAGGTTGCGGCCGACTTAGAGCTGGCAACCATTAATACCTTATTTTGTCACGTCGTTTTCTTTCAAATTATGTAAAATTTATTGAAAAAAATTATACATGCAAATTATGCATTTATCTCATGAACATTAAACTCAATTAGAGGTACTTGCGGCTACTTTTGACAAGGCAACCCAAACTTAATCCATTCCATACGTTCCAAAGATTACTTTAAAATATATCTCATCGAAAAAAATGATTCATGCAGGATTTTACGGTCGGATCTTAGGCCATTAGGGTTTCAAATTTCTGCCGTTCTCATCTGATGCCTGATCATTGGCACCATGTAATGTAACTCAAGCAGTAACTAGATGATCGTGACCCGTCTACTATTTATAGAAATCAGGCTAATACTTCGTTATATCATATTACGAGAAATTATAGCTGGAAAGTCTACGGCTTTCTTGTATATTGTCTTCTTGGGTCAGCTTACAGCGCTAACGACCGCACCCCGACACATTTAATGATTCTGAAGCAAAATAGCTTCAATTTAATGAAGAGTTTGACAGATAATGTATGGGGCTTATGTCAAAATCTTCATTTAATTACAGTTCGGTAATTGATATTCGTCTCTGAGTGCGGCAGTAAGGTAAAAAGGCATATGATTGAAGAGAAAAAGATTGCCCTGTTGTGTCTCTATCGCTTCTTATGTTTTATATCTGTACGGTTAAACATTACCATTTTGGCGCCCAACTTGGGACTACACACTAATTACGCTATGCAGACTGCATGGTGCAAAGAGGGTCAGGCTTCAGACTCTCTGAAAGGAGTTAAACAAGACGTATAAAATACATTTTTTTGTAATTTTCCCTGTCCCTGACAGTTGTTAAGTTCCAAATTCGAAATATTTTTTTAATTTCCAGAGTCTAGCGACAGCAGTCGTCCAACTGTTCACAACAGAAGGCCCTGGCCACTCGGAATGGAAGAAAAAAGACACCGGCGTCCTCTGCCTCATCAAAGACAACGCCAGGCGATCTTACTTCTTCCGGATATACTGTCTCTACCGGAAGTCGATGATATGGGAGCACGAGGTCTACAACCAAATCGAGTACAAAAGTCCAAGGCCATATTTACACACCTTCGAAGCTGAGGTACTTATCTTTTACGTCAGATTAGCAGACATTATAATATATAATGGATAAGTTGTTTTAGTTCAAGTTCGTTTAGGCTTAGCCTAAATATGGAAGCCTAGACTAAATATGGTTATGCCTTTGAAAGTTGGTACGTCTTATTTGCTCCTTATTTTAGAGTCTAAACGACAATGCTCTGCTAGGACTTTGATCTTTTAGACACCCCGCACACTGCAGACTTTCTATCGGCCGATAGTTTGGTCGGGTTGGGCTGTTAGCGCGCACACTACGCCAACTAAACAGTTGGGTTGGTCGTGAGTGCGAAGACTAGACCAACAGTCGGCCGATTGTTCTCGCGCGATTCCATTCATAGCGATAGATTTTTAAATGGAAAATTTTACACGATTTCTGCCGAGTCGGCCGACCAAACAATCGGCGTCGGGTGCGCGCGTGGAAGAACGTTGTACTGATTAAGCATCGGCCGACAGTTTGCCGATTGTTAAGGGTGGGTTGCACCAGCTTACTTTAACTTTAACTGTAACTTTAACTTTAACTACAATGCCAAATGTCAAATCTTTGGTTAAAGTTAAAATGGACGCCATCAAGACGCCATATTTAACCATAACCATAGAGCTCGACAAGGTTTTAAATGCATGTGGCGAAAAAAGGAACTAACGCTGTCATCATACAAAAACGCCATTTTTGACAGTTCTCCTTTACCAGCAGCGCCCCCGTCCACGTTCATTTATAACCTTGTTGGATCATCTGTCAATTTCTCAGGTCAAAGTTAAGGTTAAGGTTAAAGTTAAAGTTAATTTTACCCTTAACTATAACCATAACTTTAAATTTAACTTTAACCACGCCTCTGGTGCAACCCACCATAAGTTTGAAGGCAATCGTATAGCCCATCAAACTTAATTATTATCGGCCGACTCGGTATCGTTGTAATATGCGCACTTACATACAGCTTCATACTGATCAAGAGCCAAACCAAACTATCGGCCGATAGAAAGTCTGCAGTCTGCGGGGGCTCTTAATATCTGTATTTTTTTATTTTTATTACAAATATCTATAAAATGCCTTAAACATTTGCATTGTTTCTGTGCGATTTAGTTCGCACAGAAACAATGCAGTTGATAAAATGATCCAATCAGTCGCCCTATAAGTAACCAAGTTTAAAATACATACTTTATAAACAGTGCAAGAGTACAGAAATTACCCAAAAATAATGTTATCTACTGCCTATATTGCAAACATTTTCGCACACTTTCATTTTTAAAACAATAGTGTCGTGTCCACTTGCGCCAGACTTGGTGTTCGTCAAAACATATTTAAAAAAAAAACGAGCCTGATAACGTCTTAATATTTCATCCTTTTATGAATACGAAAAACGAAAGAGATCACATAATATTATAGATGTTCCGCGCGGCTTCGCCCGCGTAATTTAGGAATTTCACGTAAACCGTACATTTTTCCACAAAAATAGCCTATGTCCCTTCACGTGGTCTATTCTTCATGTGTGCCAGCCAAATAACATAACAATTGGTCCAGTAGTTCTTAAGATAATAAGCAATTTCAAATAATTTGCCCCGTTTTTTTTCCACATTTTCCTCTATTTCTTCGCTCTTAGCGTGATAAAATATAGCCTATAGCCTTCCTCGATAAATGGGCTATCTAACACTGAAAGAATTTTTCAAATCGGACCAGTAGACTAGTTCCTGAGATTAGCGCGTTCAAACAAACAAAAAACATATACATTTATTTCTTATTAAGCTAAGAGCAATTGGAGCGACGAAACAGAGGAAAATGTGAAAAAAACGGGGAAAATTATATGAAATTGCTTATTATCTTAAGAACTACTGGAGCAATTTTTATGTTTTTTGGCACACATAAAGAATAGACCACGTGTAGGTACATAGGCTATTTTTTGCGGAAAAATGTACGGTTTCCGTGAAATTCCAAAATTACGCGAGCGAAGCCGCGCGGAACATCTAGTGCAAAAATGATAAGAACGAGACAGATAAGGGCCTTCCCCTACGGAGATTCCGTAATTTAGCGTATTTTCAGCCTTATAAACTCATAATTTGAAAGCTACAAAGTTATAATAAAAATACAGCAATAATCTTCAGTTTATCAACATTCCTTTCCCCGTTTTAAATTTTCTATTTTTGTTTATTATACTCATGATATTAGCTTCCAAAGAAATACCAATTTATTAAAATTGGAGCATACTTTCAGCATCTCCCTAGTATTTACAAATTACGTTTATTTGAAACACACGACAATAGATAGACAATTTCATTAACTACATATTCCCTGTTTTAAATTCTTTTTAGATCAGTTTTGAACTAAGATAAGTAAAAAAAATAGGATTTTTGTGCGATCTCGGCAACGCGTCAAATGTATGGTCAAGGTCGTTTGCTCGGGGGATGGCCTTAATGCAATGTTTTATCTTTTCATGGACTAGAAAAACGACATAGATTACTAATTTAACCCAGGGTTAAGCTTTTACTACGAACCCTCAAAGCGTGTTTTTCATATAATAAACCTCTTTCGCCAGAAGGTTAAATAAAATGAATTATTTCCAGGAA
This sequence comes from Cyaniris semiargus, assembly GCA_905187585.1. Classification (NCBI taxonomy): domain Eukaryota; kingdom Metazoa; phylum Arthropoda; class Insecta; order Lepidoptera; family Lycaenidae; genus Cyaniris; species Cyaniris semiargus. Next base: position 2,921,292 of record LR994554.1, on the reverse strand, counting down.
TATATGACTGCGTTCAACTTCGCTAACGAAGATGAGGCGACCAAGTTACGGAACATCCTCATTGAGAAGATCGAGCTCCGGAAACAAAGGAGAGAAGGTTTGTTAAGAGCTTGTCCGACATTTTTATATTCAGGAAAAGCGTTTTTGCATAAAGTATTCGTATTTGGGCCATTTTTCTCTTACGGTAAACCGATATTAATATAATTAACCGACTTTGGATATATATATTTCAAAAATTTTGTTTTGTTTTATTAGGTTTCCCTCCAATTTGGTCCCATTTTCACAAAAGTGGTGATCTGATGATGGGATCCATGAGTAATCGAGGGAACTCCTCAAAATTTATATGGAAACATATGGTGATTTTGGTTTTATGAGAAGTATCCTAAGCATAAGCTACCAAAACGCAAGATTTTGCACCAAGGTATACTATGGTTCCGAAGATACTAAGAGAACTCCGGATTCCTTATAGATACAAGTTTGGGGGTTTAGGCGCTGTTTTAAGAACTGAAAGCATATGCTACTATGCAAATTACATTCATCATCATCATTACCACGTCAGGGTCACCAGTGTCACATGGTTGTATATGGATACAATATGCCCCCACAACTAGGGATGTAAAGCGGTAAAATTACTTTCGTAAAATTCGGTAAATTACGATATTTTACGTAAAATATTATATTTTACGGTAAATTACGGTAAAATTGGGTAAAAAAAGATTTGATTTCGTGGCATAATTTTCATTAAGAATGTGGATATAAACAATTAAACAGGTTACTTAACGCAAGTCTAGACTGCAGTAAGTCAAAACAACATAATAGCCAGCCTGCCGGCTTGCTGTATGCTCTGTCGAGTGTCGTCAACTGTCAACAAGTCGCAACAGCGCAAAATATTATGGCAAACAGCACTAATCGGCAACGTCACAACTCACACCGTGCGACGCGCACGCAGTACACAAATTACAACTTGCAACACGCTCGCCCCGCCCGCCGTCATACCACCATTCTGCATACATATGTAGCCGGTAATTTTACCGTAATTTATATAAATTACCGTAAAATACGCGTATTTTACCAGCGTTTTCGGTAAAATTACGTAATTTTGCAACCCTACCCACAACACCATAATTATATCATCACGTTATGTCCTTATAATAATTGGTACTTTTCATAGCGATTTTAATAAAAATATAATGTTGTTTCAAAATAAATGATTCAAGTTCTAAGCGACTTATGTACCACAAAATTGAACATAACAAAGTCAACCTTTACTCCAGAGTGTAAGGCACACATTTGACATTACTTTTGAGATTCGAAAGAAAAAAGAGAAGTAAGTTGCTTCGATAGGTACACTAGTTTAACTATTTTGCTCCACTAGGTTGCTACACTAGTTTAACTATTAACTCATCAAGCCCAAGCGGCACCCGGCTGCCGCATAGCAATTAAAAATGTCCGCGATTCCCACGATCGAGGTAATAAATTGAACCCTTAGTATGAAAATACATACGAAAACAATCTACATCGTAATAGAAATAAGAAACACAATCGCATTGAGTGTGACTCTTAACAAATTGTAATAAGATACGTAGAATATACGCGATGGTTTACTAGGTAACTAAAAAGAGTGAAATTATTATTTTTAATAAAAAATTAAAACAGACTTCCAAGGTAAAAACAATAATAAAATCCTTATAATATGAACTAAAAAGTATTAAATAATGTTTCCTATCTAATAGTGCCTTTTTCCGAATTCGGCTAAACCTCAACTATTTCTGTACTCAATCTTCATAATTTTGAAGTCGGTGCCAGTTCCAAAAGTTTCAAATACCTATTCTGTCAGAGAACTGAACATTCAGCTATATCTGGTACCGACTTCAAAATGATGAAGATTGAGTACAGAAATAGTTGAGGTTTAGCCGAATTCGGAAAAAGGCACTATTAGATAGGAAACATTATTTAATACTTTTTAGTTCATATTATAAGGATTTTATTATTGTTTTTATTATTTTGGTACTTAATAAAATTAGGTTATACTTTAAAACGGCCTACTAGTACCTAGTTTTTTTTTTTTTCTGAAAAAGAAATATAAATCATCACAGTCGATAAACTTGATTGTACAACTAATAAACTTGATGGGGGTTTAATTAAGTAAAATATTAAAAAAAAACATTATAGATTGGTAAAAACTTAAAAAAATATAGCTCACATCATACAGCAGAACAACATTACATTTTACAAAAGTTGCCCACTCAGCGTACGTTGGGAACATAGTTCGCAATGCTGAATTCAGAGTTTTTAGTCAATTTTATTGGAGTCTTTTTAATGCAGTTTTACCGAAAAGCGGTTTATACATGGGAGAGCCATGCTTCGGCACGAATGGGCCGGCTCGACCGGAGAAATACCACGTTCTCACAGAAAACCGGCGTGAAACAGCGCTTGCGCTGTGTTTCGCCGAGTGAGTGAGTTTACCGGAGGCCCAATCCCCTACCATATTCCCTTCCCTACCCTCCCGTATTCCCTTCCCTACCCTCCCGTATTCCCTTCCCTACCCTCCCCTATTCCCTTCCCTTCCCATACCTACCCTCCCCTATTACCCTATTCCCTCTTAAAAGGCCGGCAACGCACTTGCAGCTCTTCTGATGCTGCGAGTGTCCATGGGCGACGGAAGTTGCTTTCCATCAGGTGACCCGTTTGCTCGTTTGCCCCCTTATTTCATAAAAAAAAAAGCTGTGCCAAACATTCCATATGGAGGAAAACTCATGACGTATCTGATGGGTAATCGGTTGTACATAACAAGCGGACAATGCTTGTGTACAAACATCGCATTATCGCGACAGTTATGTAAACACGCTCGATCATTTCATAAACTTATGTGAAAACTCATCAATCATCATCATTGCCAAACGATTTTTTCTCCTCGAAAACCTGAAGGACTATTTGTTTAGATTCAAATTTATATTTTTATCTCAATCAAGTAACTTCCTTCATATTATATCAGAATTTTATAACACCCTTTATCAAATTCCTGCAATATTTTTTGCGGTTGTTTAGTGTTTACTTAAAAGATATCAAATTATTTATTGAAATTTACCAATTTAAATCTATACTATTAATATTATAAAGCGGAAGAGTTTGTTAGTTTGTTAGTTTGTTTGTTTGAACGCGTTAATCTCAGGAAGTACTGGTCCGATTTGAAAAATTCTTTCAGTGTTAGATAGTCCATTTATCGAGGGAGGCTATAGGCTATATTTTATCACGCTAAGACTAATAGGAGCGAAGAAATAGAGGAAAATGTGGAAAAAACGGGGGGAAATTATTGGAAAGGGATTATTTGAACGCACTAATCTCAGGAACTACTGGTCCAATATGAAAAATTCTTTTAGTGTTAGATAGCCCATTTATCGAGGAAGGCTATAGGCTATATTTTATCACGATAAGACTAATAGGAGCGAAGAAATAGAAGAAAATGTGGAAAAAACGGGGGAAATTATTTGTAAGGGCTTATCTCACGAACTACTAGAGCAATTTTTCTGTTATTTTGGTCAGATAAGAAGTAGACCATGTGAAGGATCATAGGCTATTTTTTGTAGACTGATTTGTCTGTGAAATATCTAATTTACGCGGGCGAAGCCGCGCGGAACGTCTAGTATTAAATATTAATTAACCCTGCTAAGACTCAGACTTTTAAATAGCCTCTAAAGACCGCTTACACTAGTATGTTACTAGCTTAGATATTTTTTTTTTAATTTCATGCCGTATTCATTAGTACTTTATTAATTTTATTTTTATGAGATAAAGAACGAAATGTCTACATCATAGTCGCCTCGATGGAAGAAATGAACACAATACTTTTTCCTTATATGGATAAAGCAAAGATATAAACATAACTAGCTTTTGCCCGCGGCTTCGCTCGCGTTAAGAAGTATTATTATTAATTAGGTATCAAAGTCTCAGCTCGATCGGTTTAAAATTGACAGTTTCATACAAACTTTCATCCCCTATTTTATACCCTTGGGGGTAGAATTGATGCCTACGTCATCTACATATCTACCTGCATGCCAAATTTCAGCCCGATCCGTCCAGTGGTTTACGCTGTGCGTTGATAGATCACTATGTCAGTCACCTTTGAGTTATATATATATTTAGATATATTATGTTTCCAGAGCGTCGTCAGCGCCAGTCTCTACAGGCGGGTCGCACCAACAGCGTGTCGTCGTACGGGTCGAACACGTACGCGCGCGCCAACGGCACGCCCCCGCCGCCCGCGCCGCCGCCCCCCGCGCCCACGCCCGCCGTGCCGCTACCCAACAAGACTAATGTTACTTCTAGTGAGTATTATTGTCCATACTTCCATAATTAATATTATAAATGCGAAAGTGTGTTTTTCAGTCACCTCTTCACGCCTAAACCGCTTAATCGATTTTGCTAAACTTTGGCACTTTGAGTTCCCGGAAAGGACATAGGATACTTTTTGTCCCCAAAAATGTATGGTTCCCGCGCGATAAACGAGTTTTGGCGCAACGGAGTTGCGGGCGTCATCTAGTCAATTAATAAATAAGCTAGAAGAATATGTGACTAGTACCGGATACGTCTGGCTTATGTGAGTGAAGAACGAAGTTAATATTCATCATTGGAAATCCAAAATCGTGATGCTTTTGTCTTGTCGTTTATCGTGAGTCGTGACGCGACCATCGAGTTTGATACTCCATGCAATTTTTTTTTTAAGTATAAGTAATATCGATAATATGGCTTTCACATAAAACAGCTCTTTGATGATATAATTTTGTTAAAGATTTATTTATTCACACTTTACAAATGAATTCATGAATTGACACTAAAACCAATGATAAATCGTTTTCAGGCTACTCGTTCAAGAATTCGAACACCGGCAAGAAGCAGAAGACGCGAAAGTTGACGAAGGCGGACATCGGCGTGCCGCAGGACTTCATACACGTCTCGCACGTCGGCTGGAGCGCTAACAAAGGTGAGACCAACCTCTCGCAGAAAGCCGGTATGGTCTGCCGTATAATAACTCCCACACCGGTTTCGGTGACGGTGGCCGGCTTCATTGAAACCAGGCCAGTTACGCAGGAGTAATTTTATAGTGCTCAAGTGTGTGCGCAGTACACTAGAACACTCTATTCCTTTTACTCTACGACCGACACGACTGGCGAGGGATCAGGCGCAGGACCGACTTTTTACATGCCCATCTGACGCATGGATCATTTTACTTGTCAGACAATCAGGTGATCAGCCTGCATTGTCCTAACCAAACTTGGAAATAACATGTTTCCAACGCGGGAATCGAACCCACGACCTCCGAGTCAAGAGCCATGCTCTAAACCACTGAACCACGACATCTGCCGTATTATACAAGCAGTCGTTAAATAGTATTTTGTATGATATAGGTATAAATAAAAAGAGCTAAACACTTTAAGCGGGCCTCTAGACGATCAATTTTATTGTGGAATATTATTGACCGCCTAGGGATCACGTCGTGAGTCGTGACGTCATCATTGTACCAACAAGACGTATTTACTATTTACTCGTCCGTTCTGGCTTATAATTGGCAAATGAATACAGCTTAGTTATCGATTAGAAGACGTTGATAATCTTACTGCCACTACTCTCAGAGTGGAACATTAATTACTTAAATGTAATTAATTTAAAATTTTGACATAAGCCTCATACATTATCTGTCAAACTCTTCATTAAATTGAAGGTTAATTATAATTAAATGTCTCTGAGTACGGCAGTTAATACGATAACTCTACTTAAAGAAAATAAGCAAGTTACTGTCCATAGACTCCATACTGCCTTTGCGCTTAGTTGGGCATAATTTACCAAGAATTGTCAAGACGCTGACGATCTTCACGCGAATCAAAAATTGTCAAGACTTCACAACTATAATGCAAAAGACTTAAGCAAGCTAGAATAATCGAGACTTTCATGATTTAAGATCATGTAAGTCTTGATATTTCTTGCTCGCTAAGTCAATTCGCGTTAAGATGGACGCAACAATATTCATCTAATATATAAAATTCTCGTGTCACAGTGTTTGTACGCGAACTCCTCCAAAACGGCTCAACCTCGATTTTAATGAAATTTTGTATGTACACAATACACATTCGTTAGGCCTGAGAATAGGTTTTTGTCTACTTTTTATATTGATACTAGCAATAATTTATATGGCAAAACAATTGCCGGGTCAGCTAGTCATCATCACAATTTCCAGGTTTCGACCTCGAGAACCTGCCGGACGAGGAGATGCGGTCGTTTTTCCTGCGCGCCGGCATCTCCGACTCGCAGCTCGCGGATAGCGCGACGCGCGAGTTCATATACGACTTCATCAATAGAAACGGCGGGATCAACGCGGTTAAGGAGGAGCTGCATGAGGCACCTAAGCGGAAAGGTAAAAAAATCTTGTGCTTCCATACTAATATTATTAATGCGAAAGTGTGTCTGTCTATTACCTCCTTACGCCCAAACCGCTGAACCGATTTGGCTGAAATTTGGTATGGATATAGAGTCCCGGGAAAGGACATAGGATACTTTTTATTCCGGAAAAATGTACGGTACGGTTGCAACGGAGTGCGGGCGTCATCTAGTCTTGTATAAAGTAAAGTACTATCAGAGAAGTTGATTCATAGGCAGATCGCGGACCTACGCTATTCGGTCGGATTACGTCAAACCCATCCGACCGATCGCAGCTAACATTGAATAAGCCGACCAAATAACGTAGGTCCGTCAACTACTTGTGAATCAATTTCTTCGATGGTACAAGGCTTCTTACAAACGAACGGCTCTTGCCAACGACACTTGTCGACGTGTTCGTCTGTAAGAAGCCTTAACGAGACAGACTCAGACAGTAGGCAGGTTATATTACAACATTGTCATATCTGATTGAATAAGGGCAAATGCTCGCGCTGTGTATAACAAAACTTAAATGAGAAGATTATAGACTGGTCCTTTATCTAACATTCATAAAATATGTAATACCACTTACAGAATCGCAGCGGGCGCCCGCCGCGCCGCCCGTCCCGGCGCGATCGCCACATCCACCTGCGCCGCGTAAGTTTCACAATCTTTATATTTTATTTCACAAGGCACAAAAACACACTTAATATAACATAATAGAAATCAACCTGACATCCATACTAATATTATAAATGCGAAAGTGTGTCTGTTTGTTACCTCTTCACGCCCAAACCGCTGAATCGATTTTGCTGAAATTTGGTATGGAGATACTTTGAGTCCCGGGAAAGGACAAAGGAATAAAGGATACTTTTTATCCCAGTTTATATTATAAAAAAGGAACGGTTCCCGTTGCGGGTGTCATCTAGTCCAAAATAAAAATGTAAGCACACAGCATTTTCTTTATTTACAAAAACCAGTAAATATTAGATACGTAAAGTCCAGTTAGGTACATACGAGTAGTTTCTATATTGACCTATGACCTATCACTATACTTGTCTCTCTGTATTTATATTTGTCTGTTATAGCAATAAACACGATAGAAATATGTTTGTACTAAAGTGAAGGTGACTAGCAGTAGCTTATTGTACGAGTCCCATTCAACGACTGGAATAAACAGGAACACAATTTTTTTTCATTCATCATTGACTTTGATACTGTCATATAAAAAAAAAAACAATAAATACGAAATTTTAGTGTAAGCATTATATTCAAAACACCAATAATATTCGAGTATCGAGTATAAGCAGTGGCGGCCTTAACCATTGCGAGGCCCTTTGCCTTACGAAAAAATACCTTACGAGGCCCCTGCAAGAGCGAGGTCCCGGGGCGATTGCCTTGTTCGCCACCCCCTATGGCCGCCACTGAGTATAAGTTACAATCTCTATCTTGTTGCAGCATCCCGCGCCCCGCCCCCGCCGCCGGCGCCGCCCAGTCGTGCGGTGCCGCCGCCTCCTCCCCCGCCCGCCGCGCTGCAGCCGCCGCGGAACCCACCCCCGCCTAGACCCACGCAACGTAAGTTCTTTAATTACATTAAATCTTTCTTTTTTCAGAATGAATTTCATATATACGTCGTCATATTTAAGTTAGCAAATATCTATTATAAATTATATTAACTAGCATACAAATATACTGTTTAAGAAAGTAAAAAACTATCGCAGTTTATAGACATTCGCAGCATCAGACAAATCGCCTGTGTAAACTTACCCGACAAATTTGCGGTGATACCTTATTTTTCACAATAATAATATACACTTTTTATGCACTTTTTCCACTTTTATTAATTTAATTTATTACAATTATGTTTCACACGACCGGTTCCGATAAAATCATCATCAGGTGTAGTTTTATCGAAACCGGTCGTGTGAAACATAATTGTAATAAATTAAATTAATAAAAGTGGAAAAAGTGCATGAAAAGTGTATATTATTACTGTGAAACATGAATTTCCACGAAGAAGTTACGGTACATTCAATATCATATATACCTTATTTTGTTGACTTATCCAAAATAGTTTGTTAAGAGCGGGCTGTCAGAAATATCAAAGCACGCTAGCCCCGCCTACACACCATTCATACATTCCAGAATCGTGCCTCCGGGCATTGTGCTTTGCGCTGCAGCTAATAGTGAACAATATCGCGTAACAACGGTTCCCGCATTGATTATAGCACGAAAGTAATTTTTGATGATTACTTAAAAATTAAACGGAATACTAATATTTCCTTTAGCCATTATTTTATAAAATGTGTGATTGTAATAGTGCAAGTTATTTAATGATAGTAACTCTTTTGATGATTACTTAAAAATTAAACGGAATACTAATATTTCCTTTAGCCATTATTTTATAAAGTGTGTGATTGTAATAGTGCAAGTTATTTAATGATAGTAACTCAATAAGTGTAACAGATATTTGTTGAAAAGCCCAGAAAGATTCATAATTTCGAAAAATATAACTATCGAGTCAAAATAAGTGAATCGTGTTTTCCGTTAGGCAAATATCAGAAATATACAATGATTAAATAAATCTCAATTACATTTAAGTCAATCGTCTTCCGGGATCGTAATACTTATTAGAAAACACAGCAAAATTTTACAGCCCGCTCTTAAGTTTAATTCGATTTTTATTTACAGTTTCATGTAATCAGATTCTTAATATATAGCAAAATATTCCTTACTAGACGTTCCGCGCGGTTTCGCCCGCGTAAATTAGATATTTCACAGACAAATAAGTCCACAAAAAATAGCCTATGACCCTTCACGTGGTCTACTTCTTATCTGTGCCAAATAACAGAAAAATTCCTTCAGTGTTTCGTCAGATAAGCCCTTTCAAATAATTTCCCCCATTTTTTCTACATTTTCCTCTATTTCTTCGCTCCTACTAGCCTTAGCGTGATAAAATATAGCCTATAGCCTTCCTCGATAAATGGGCTATTTAACACCGAAAGAATTTTTCAAATCGGACCAGTAGTTCCTGAGATTAGCGCGTTCAAACAAACAAACTCTTCCGCTTTATAATATTAGTATTGATTTGCCATCGAACTTATACTGATTTTGTATCATTAACTGTACTTAGTCCACTTACAGTCATAATGTAGGTACGTTATTAGTCATTACTCAGTATCTAGACACGCGGGAGCGTGGCCGAGCCTAGTTCGAGCTCAAAGAACTTGAGGAAAGCGCCCATGTATAGTATTACAGGACTAACTTCTCTCACATTACAGCGCCAAGCAGCGGTCCGCCGTCGGTGCCTCCCCCGCCGCCGCCGGGCTCGGCCCCGCCCCCTCCGCCGCCGCCCCCGGCGCCCGTCGCCCCCGCCGCACCTCCCGCGCCGCCCCCGCCGGCGGACGACCCGCGTGCCGCACTCATGGAGAGCATACGCAGCGGCAACAAGGCGTTACGGGTATGTACACGCGTTAACGAAATAGCACATAATATTGTTTACAGGCATCGGTAAGTTATAAGACCATATAGTTGCATAAAAGTTAAAGCTATGCTCCCGTCGTGGAACACGAAGAAATTCCTACAATAATCCAGCGCTACTCGTCTTTCACTCGAATAAAGTCATATTCCTATTTTGTTTGCGCAGGATAGCTATATTTTTATTTCTGTGAATGGGACAAGTGGCGATTAGTCATTTTTAAATGTTCTAGGGTACTCTCACTAGGTATGTCTAAATAATTGATACTATGGTTGTAACTTGTAGCACGTGGACGTCGGGTCGAAGATGTCGCTGAACGACGACAGCCGCGGCAACCTGCTCAGCGAGATCCGACAGGGCATCAGCTTGCGATCGGTGAGGATATTATTTTATTGCAATTTAAAACTAAGACTTCCACCACCAAATTTCTTTGAGGAGTTGACACCTACTCTCCTTTAAGTTTCAATAAATATGTGTTACGTTATCTGACGTCTCGTAAGTTAACTGGTATACACCAATGAGATATCATTTCAAACAGCTAACAATAAAATATTATCTAGGTGACGACGGTGACACGATCGAGCAGCGGCACAGGCGAGAGCGGCGGCGCGGCGTGCGGGCTGGCGGGCGCGCTCGCCAAAGCGTTGCAAGAGCGGGCGCGCGCTATACAGTCCTCGTCCGACGACGACACGGAGACCAGCGACGGCGAGTGGGAGGATTGATGCGTGTACGCCACTGTACACGCAGTTGCGTACGCCGATTTACGCGCAATTTTGTGCGCAAGTATACACGCAGTTATTTACGCGAGTGTAAACGCGGTTACGTGCGCAAGCTTATGCGCTAGTGTACATGCGGTGACGTACGCAACTTTACACGCAGTTGTGTGCGTATACGCATTTTCCGCGAGCAAGCTATCAGAAATGTGCGGTTTAATGATATTGAGGAGCAAAATATGCGGGTTTCGCTATATTTTGCTCCTCAACCCAGTTTCATTGAAGCTGACGCGTGCAGTATACGTTGTAGGCAAGATTATAGTGGAGCTCATATTGGTGAAAGCAAGTTTGCACGCAACTAGTATTACCGCGTATGTACGCAAATCAAGATACAACTTTGTCGGCATGGATTCGCAAGTAATATACGTGTATGTATATTAAATTCTTATATTTGTTGTATTTTTCAACTTAAATCATTACCGCCCTATCTAAATCTATTTCTAATCGCATGACGCATCACACATTGGATCGTTGACAAATTTAAAAAGAAAATGCACAAGTTATTTGAGATTTAATTTTTTAAATTAAACAGTTAAGCTTTGATAGCGAAATTCAGTGAAATATTTTATTTGCCGGTCAGTTATTTAACATTGCTCTAGTTTCAATGTCAAGAATTGAACGTTTTAGTGAATACTTATCAAAAATAAAAGTTTTTTTTATTCATACAAATAAATTGTACAAAGTGTTTTCTGTAAATATACCGTTTATGTATTATTTGTTAATATGGCCGTAAAGCTCCGCGAATAACTGTGAACAAAAAAATATCTATTTCGAGGCGATACTGTAACATTATTGTATATGTATAATTGTATAATTGTAGTTTCTTAAGTAACGTTGATCGTTACTACGTGCGAATTTTAAAATTATCGCATACCCGTTTTTATTTTCTTCTATGATATAGCTTGTCAAAAAAGAGTAGACGCCGAACATAATTTTTAAATCACATTAAAAGTACAAAAACCTTATTGCAAATAAAAAATGTGTCAGAGCGTTAATATTTAAAGTGTACAAACGTTCTCTGTGAAAATACAAGGCCCAAAAACTACCATTTGATCGTGATTATGTTTGGAAATTTATTTCAGCGTCTACTCTTTCTTGACAGATTATACTTATTTACTTTGTCTGACCAAAATATTCGAATGCGAGATATATCCCAAAAAATATGAGTGCTATTTCACATTATATCAACTTTTTAGGGATCCGTAGCCAAATGGCAAAATACGGAACCCTTATAGTCATGTCTGTCTGTCTGTCTGTCTGTCTGTCCGTCCGTATGTCACAGCCACTTTTCTCCGAACCTATAAGAGCTATACTATTGAAACTTGGTAAGTAGATGTAGTCTGTGAACCGCATTAAGATTTTGATACAATAATGGAAAAATTATTAAAAATTTTAGGGGTCCCCATAGGTACAACTGAATAAAAAAAAAATTTTTTTTCATCTAACCTATGCATGTGGGGTATCTATGGATACGTCTTCAGAAATCATATTGAGTATTCTAATATCATTTTTTTCTAACCTGAATAGTTTGCGAGAGAGACTCTTCCAAAGTGTTAAAATGTGGGTCGTCCCCCCCCCCTCTAACTTCTAAAGTAGGGGCATGACAAGTCTAAAAAAAATATATGATACGTTACTATAAAAACTACCAACGAAAATTGGTTTGAACGAGATCTAGCAAGTAGTTTTTAGGGTTCCGTACCCAAAGGGTAAAAACGGGACCCTATTACTAAGACATCGATGTCTGTCTGTCTCCAGGCTGTATCTCAAGAACCGCTATAGCTAGATTTCTGAAATTTTCACAGATTGTGTATATCTGTTGCCGCTATAACAAAAAATACTAAAAACAAAATAAATATTGAAGGGGGGCTGCTCCCATACAACAAACTATTTTTTTTGCTATTTTTTGCTCGACATCAATAATGGCAATAGATAGGCACTTGAAATGTTCACAAAATACTCAGTTGTATTTATACTTTAATAATTAATAATAAAATTTTAATAAAATAAATAATTAAGGGGGGCTCCCATACAAAAAAAAAACTCATTTTTTACCTATTTTTGCTCTACAATGGTACGGAACCCTTAGTGCGCGAGTCCAACTCGCAACTGGCCGATTTTTTTTATACGTTATAAATGGTAAACCTTAATTTAACTTTCATTAAATCAACTGAAATATACAAATAAATCATCTTTTAATTTCATAAAAATAAAGTTTATTGCTGCTGCGGAACCCTTCATGGGCGTGTCCAACTCGCACTTGGCCGGTTTTTGTATCTACGATATCATTGCAACTAAACGTTCTTATACTTTTAAAATATAACTCTGCTTGTGCTCAGAAGTAGAAAACTTCGAAAATGGTGCTTAGTCATCTTAATTTAAAATATATATTCTTAAATACTTGTAGCGTAATAAAATTGAATAGCTAATTTTCTAATAATTTTCAGTATTTTGGTAGTATTTCTTTTTTATATATAATAAGTAGTATTTCATTCAGTAGCTATAATTGGATATTAAACAAAATTCAATTGAAATTAAAATTTGTAAAATTTTAAAATTACACATAATATTATGTAGAGCAATATTATACGAAAAGGCATTTTGTTTCGGGTATTTTTTTAATATTATTTATTCAATCATTTTATTCTTATACACGTAACATAATATATTATATTAATGTCATTAGTTTTAATACATATCTTAATTCTTATAGTTATAAGTATTAAATTAAAGGACTATACTTCTTATAATATAGCTTTCCTGTACATGTGTATATAGTTTATCGTTACGCAAGCGACTGAGAAAAAACATTGGTGATGTATAGCAACATAAACCACAACTAGACATTTCTTACAATTATTATTAGATTCGCTACTTTACTTTTATTTATAGTCTTAGCCAGTAGAATGTTTAATTCTTGATTTTCACATCTTTTTCTTTGTATATTGATTAACAGAAAGAATTTTTCATTTTACTGACTTAGATTATTCAAAATCAAAGTATGTGATGTAAATTAAGCCTATTTTTTATAACAAATATCGCGCACTACTTTGCCCTCTGCTCTTTTTTATCTGGTGGTCAAATTTAACTTTTAAGGGCCTGTTTCACCACTTTCTGATAAAGTGCCGAATAGGCTATTCACAGCTTATTTGACAGATTCTCCATACTTCATCTGTCAAGTTAAGTGGTGGATAGCTTATTCGGCACTTATCAGGAAGTGGTGAAACAGGCCCTTAATATTGTATTTGGATTACAAATTCTTAGAGAATAGTTAAAAAAAACTAGTCAATGTAAACCATAGAAAAAAAACAGGCAAAGCAGTGTCGTTCGTTTAATACGCTGACCTCCATTATACAAGTACGCGTACTTGTATAATGGAGGTCAGTAGTTTAATAATAATTATTGTTATTTGGTATCCAGTACGTTTATAATTTTAAGCCCCATATGGTCACCGGTGACCGAGACACAATAGAATATCTATTGTGTCTCGTTTTCCCACGATCGACGGGTTAATTATCTGTTGTTTTTGTATTATTAGCGTCTAAGGCTGCGTTTCCACCGGAGCTGAGCTAAGCTGCGTTGCGAGGATTGTGTTTTTAAGAACCAATAGAAACGCTTCATTTGCCTGACAACATTCAGCGCAACGATTCTATTGGTTCTTGTAAAACACATTCCTCTATCATATTTTTTATTAAGTCCAAAATAGCAATAGCATCAAAAACGTAGATATTGTAATCTGTTATTTATGAACATAATAGTCTAGATTTTAAAGTTTTCCCTACCTCTCTTAAAGCTTATTTCCATCTATTTAGTATAAACGAATGTGACTTCATGATAATAATTACTTCTTCACTGTGAATGTTTAGCACTTTATTTTGTTATTGGCCGTGTGGAAGGATATTTTGTAGATTATGCTCAGAAGGCTTTAAGTGAACGACGTTTGAAACCGCGTATGGCGTGCCAATAACGAATACTTTCTAAGTGTTTTTATGTTGTATAATCAGTTTTATTAGATATTTATTTCAAATATGATTACTCATATTGACGTTGTTATGTAACTATCTTGTAAGCTCACTGTAAGTTAATATTTTCTGTATATTTCTGCGACTTACGTAAATATTTATGACCTACTCTTATATTAACATTAGTAACGGTATAAACGGAATGCATAGCATTTTTTACTTTTATTCTAATAATATTTTAAAAGACACTTTGTTCCGTCAAGTTTTTTAAGAAATGGAATTAAGTTCGCATTAACATAACGGAACACCAATAATAAATTGGGACGCTTCTTACGTACACGCCGCATTAAAAGGCGTCGTGACGTCAAAACTTGTGTATTTTACTGGAATAGAAGTAAAAAATACATGCCTCTTGTTCGTTGTGGATTGTAAAACGAAAGACTTGAAAATATGTAGAAGTTTGTAAAATACAAGCTATTTTTATAAGGATCGTACGTTTTCTATTGTTGTTTGGCGTGCGTGGTGCGGGCGCGTGTAACTAATGTTAATACCATCTGTAACATGTTGACTAAATAAATAAATAATAATTTTACATTATATTTTATTACTTTAAAGTTTAACGGCCACACTCAAACAGTGATTACTTTATCGGAAAATGAATGGTGTTTATGTCAAAATCATCATTTTAGTATTTATTAAATGTTTTGGGGTGCGGCCCAAGTCCTTATTTAAAGTAAAAATAGGCTTTAAGGCCTTCATTCACTTTGATTAGTGATAAGTGCAGGTGATAAAAGATAAGGAGAAAGTGTGCACAGCGACTGATTAGTGCAAGTCTACGAATAATGTAGGTGCAAGTCCTTTATTTTTTCCTAATCACCAATCACCTGCACTGGCACTAATCAAAGTGAATACAGGCCTTTAGGTCTTGGGATACGTGAATATTATTAATTTCTATAGATCAGGAAAAATGTATGTTTGAAATCCATTTTATTATTATTATAAATCGATTAAGGATAACGAATTATAAACCAGGTATATTATTAGACATTTATTAAATCAAACATCAGGATAAAACACGATCTAATTTGTAATTGAACAATGACTGAGACCGTTATCTATTATACTTACAGTATGTTATAAAATTTTGCTTACTCCAAAATGTGATTGAAACGGGTGACTTACAATTATGTCCTTAAAATATAAAATTAAAATTTAAAATACTTAACATAAGTAGTAACTACTAACAGTTTTTGGCTAGAAAGTAGACAACTTTCCAAATTTATATACCTAATTATTAATATTAGTTAAAAAGTTGTGGTCTTAGGTGCAGCTCTACGAAACAGTACTCAAATATAGCAGTCATAAGATTTATCTATTCAATGAAAAAATAGTTGTTTTAGACCGTGTGCACTGTGCATAAATTATTATTTCATATTATGATTCTGAGTTCAAATTCGCTGACAAATTAAAGTAGACTTGCGTAAATAAAATCACAGCCGATATAATAAATGGATATTTCATATAAAAGAGGTTGAAAATGAATTAATTTTAACAAGCAGTAACACCTACAGGATTTTATTAAATGCTCTATTATGTAACGATTTCAATTAATTTTTTTCAAAATGTAAACAATACATTTTATCTCGACAAAATGTGAAGTGGTGTATCTTTATTGTCAGATTAATACATGATACATAATAATTATATTGGTAGCATTATAGCCGCTCATAACGAGCTTTGTTTAAATGCGATCAAAAATAAATTAAAACGAAGTTTACCTCATACCTGTATTGTCGCGGCCGCACATGCGTCTATCGCAGTGTGATAAAAACCTCGATTTTGTTTCACCGCGTTTTTCTTTCAAAATACTATAGTTGATAGCTATATAAACATTAGAGTAAAACTCCGAGATCGATATTCTTTGTAGTTTTTATTTTAAAGAGTGTCAAAGTTGTCATTTTTCCGGGTCATTTTGCATAAAAAATTAATAAAAAAAAAACTAATCAAGTAAGATTAATTTTTTTTTATACCAATTGAATAAGCACTTAATACTTTACTTTTTCTCCAAATATGGTTTACCTATTGTGATCAAGTAGGGAGATATTAATTTATTTATTAATTTTAGTTTTTCATTTTTAATTTCGCGATTAGATCGAATTAGAAAAAGTTTTAAGCATGAAACGATAGTGTTAGTAATCCTTTATCAATATTATTAAAAATCACACTATAATAACCTCTATGTCAGAAGTTATATCCAATTCAAATTTTTTGTACCTAGGGTTGTCACTAAAGGTCTCTTGTTTGATTTTTTCGGTTGATATTTTATTGTCCCCGACTACATCCGAAGGTGATTACTGATTAGATATTGTTTCAGCGTATAAATTCATTAATATACGTTATATTTTTTCACTTTTTAGATTATTTTTTATTAGACCTGCCTAAACGTGATCTTGATAATTTTCGTATAGGATATCGATTGAGAATTTGCGTATCAACCGGATAAATCAAACAACAGACCTTTAGTGACAACCCTAGGTACAAAAAATCCGACTTTTTATTAAAAAAAATTTGAATCGGATATAACTTCTGACACAGAGGTTATTAGAGTGTGATTTTTAATAATATTGATAAAGAATTACTCACCCTATCGTTTCATGCTTAAAACTTTTTCTAATTCGATCTAATCGCAAAATTAAAAATGAAAAACTAAAATTAATATCTCCCTACTTGATCACAGTAGGTTAACCATATTTGAAGAAAAAGTAAAGTATTAAGTGCTTATTCAATTGGTATAAAAAACATTAATATTACTTGATTAGTTTTTTTATTATTATTTTTTTATGCAAATTTATGACCCGGAAAAATGACAACTTTGACACTCTTTAAAATAAAAACTACAAAGAATATCGATCTCGGAGTTTTACTGTAATGTTTATATAGCTATCAACTATAGTATTTTGAAAGAAAAACGAGGTGAAACAAAATCGAGGTTTTTATCACACTGTGTATCGTCACGAAGCTTCGTGCTATGAGACTATACCATACCATTGGACGATACACGCAGATCGTCCAATGGATACGTTTTTAGCACGAAGCTTCGTGACGATAAACGCATATGCGGGACGATACCACTGGACGATACACGCAGATCGTCCAACGGTATCGTCTCAAGCACGAAGCACTACACATGTGCGGCCGCAGCATATGAAATATCCTCTAAAGGCAGAAATCCTATTATCACAAAAATAATAAATATGATTAAGTATTAAAGGTTTAAAATGTATAATGTCCTACCGGTCAATGTGTTAGCTTCTGCAACATATTAAACCTACCGTTACCATATAGATTTATAATAATGTGATTCAGCTAACCTACTATGCTAGCTGCTACATAATATACTTACTAACAAGCGCAATATTTACATCATTACCATTAATACGACTGTATTTAACACACACACTTTCACATATTTTTTACAGGACTTCTCTAAGAAATTTTGTATCAAAAATAAAAGGGAGATTTTAGAGACTCAAATGTAAAAATAATACTTAATTTTATAAAATTTATAAAATTTTATAAAACATTGATTCGGATTTAAATAGTAGGATGAAACTAGTAGTTGCATCAAGAAAATCGAATCGTAGGAATGAATACGACAATCTACCTGAAATGCTTCTAACAAAGTGGCTAGTTTTCTAAACTGCACTGAGAATATCCAGACGCTAAATACATGAAAATTGGTACATTATATTGGTATATCATTACCCGTTTTGTAAAGATCATAATACAGTCGCGCTCACATTGCAAAATACGGTGGAGCACATTGATATTTATAAAACATCTGACAAGTGCGAGTTGGACTCGCGCACGTAGGGTTTCGTACCATAATAGAACAAAAATAGGCAAAAATTGTGTTTTTTGGTATCGGACCCCCCCTTAATTATTTCTTTTATTAAATTTTTATTATTAATTTTTAAAGTACTTAAAATAAAATTGA
Organism: Cyaniris semiargus; assembly: GCA_905187585.1. Classification (NCBI taxonomy): domain Eukaryota; kingdom Metazoa; phylum Arthropoda; class Insecta; order Lepidoptera; family Lycaenidae; genus Cyaniris; species Cyaniris semiargus. Next base: position 2,902,674 of record LR994554.1, on the reverse strand, counting down.
GTACTTTGTGAACATTTTAGGTGTCTACCTACCTGTTGCCTTCATTGATATCGAGCAAAAAATTGCAAAAAAAATCACTTACATTTTTATTTTGTTTTTAGTAGGTATTTGTTGTTATAGCGGCAACAGAACAATCTGTGAAAATTTCAACTCTCTAGCTATTACCGTTCTTGAGTTACAGCCTGGAGACGGACAGACATCGAAGTCTTAGTAATAGGGTCCCATTTTTACCCTTTGGGTACGAAACCCTAATTATAGTCTCTTTCACTCGTGCTCGAATATATTGCTATACAGAACGCATAATTTATAAATTTTTATTGATAAGGGGGCAAATATATTATATTTCCCCGTTAAAAATAGTCACGTTGCGTAAACTATTAAAGGTTAAATAGCCTGCAAATTGCAAAATAAAAAAAGCGGTTCTTTATCTCGCAATTCGCAGGCTTATTATTGAAGTTGACAAATGAATAAGACTTTTATAAAGTGCTAGATAAATACTGGCAGATCCTATTAGTAATTAGTGGAGTGCCTAGAGCGTAAAATCATGCAAACCTCCGATTTCCATAATAGTGGATGAAAATTGAAAAGAAAAAAACCGGCCAAGTGCGTGTCGGGCCACGCGCAATATAGGGTTCCGTAGTACCGCTAGTTTTTTAAAAATTTTGTATGGTCAATGAATGTACATTTATAACGTGTTTTACACTACTAACAACATCATCTCAGTTACTTTCAAAGGAATTTGAACGAAAAGTTCCATTATACTTCGCCGAATACATTTTTTTAGTTGATCGACTATTACTCAATAACTTATGAAGTCTTCTTAGTCGTGATAGTTTTCCTTGTAAATTCAGCGTATTTCCTACTCCCGAGAATTTTTTCACATTTCTAGAAGCCCCCGTTTAGTTGGTAGAAGGGGGGGACACTGGCATCTAACGATTTTTTCCACTTTAAAACATAATATTTCACAAACGGATCCCTAAATCGGAAAATGATCTATGAATACTCATAATATTTTTTAAAAACCTATCCAACGATACCCCACACGATGGGGTGGACGCGAAAAAAAAATTCATCCCCGCTTGATGTGTAGGGAAGGTATATTATTATTTTTATGATTTCATGTACCATTTTGTCGGCATTATTAATATGTGCATTCATGCCAAATTACAGCTCTGTAGGTCCTATAGTCTCTGAGCAAAACCGCGGACAGACAGACAGACAGACGGACAGACAGACGGACGGACAGACCGAAACTATAAGGGTTCTTTGTTGACTACGGAACCCTAAAAAGGAATATGTAGCTGATAACATAAATAAAAAAGTTTACCTACTGAAAAGTTGTGCTTTTGATTTTTAAATTATTCTATACCACTTCAGTTACACTCATAAACTTTAAAATTTTGAAGAAAACCTGCATTTCTTTCAGTTTCATTTATGTAGCAAAATAATAAAATATATTAGCATTTTTTTGATTCATATCGTTGCTTATATTCCAAAAAAAGAAAATAAGTGGAAAAAATATATAATTTAGATTTCAAAATTAATATTTTTGTGTCTAGATTAGCATACCTCCGAATAAGTTTGTTGTGTGCTTCGGCAGTAAGTACCTGATAAATGGCGTTCCTATTTTTTTAGGGTTCCGTACCCAAAGGGTAAAAACGGGACCCTATTACTGAGTCTTCGATGTCTGTCCGTCTGTCTCCGGGCTGTAACTCAAGAACCGCTATAGCTAGACTTCTGAAATTTTCACAGATTGTGTATTTGGCTATTTCTCCAAACCGCAAAATTTAGTTGTCCGGACGTATAAACTACCCGCAGAGTTACATATTTTGACCTTTGTATTTTTTTTATAGTAATATAAGGTGTGATTTAACTGGGCCACTTAGGTTCTTTAGAAAAACTTAATTGTAAATATAATTAAAATAAATTTAAATGTCGAAAAATTGATTCCCTGGACATGTCCTGTCCCCAGAATTCACTATAAATTCCCAAAAAAATCCCACAAATACGATGAAATTCTAATTTCAAAGTAATTAAATCGTTAGAGTATAAACAAAATATTTATAAAAAAGTTGTACATAAACATACATATCTCATAGTTATATAAATAGAAAAAGTCAATTAAATATTTGTCCTGGCGCACATAGTGATTCCCTAGACGCTTCACTTGGAGGCTTGTACCTCCCTAGTTATAAGTAGCACGTGATTGCAGGTGCGCAGGGGTGGGAGGTTCGGTAGCCCTCTAAGCATCATGGAAGGCGGTCACACAATTTGTTGCTCCGTTTCCGAGTTACGGAGGAAAATATGTGATTCCCTCACCCTTGGTTCCTTATACAATTGATTCCCTATTCGCTAATTACAATGTCATTTCCAAAGTTAAGTTTGCTTAGACACGATGTAAACGACGATAATGAGTATGGTTTTTAGTTAGTCTATTTATTATTTAACCTATATGCACAGTTTTTGTACACCTCAGGAAAAACTATCTTTTTATTGATTCCCTGTACATACATTTTGATGATTCCCTAGGTATTTTAAGTAGGGAATCAAAATATTTTACATTTATTTATCGAATTGGTGCATACCTTTTCATTTTTATTAAAATAAATTACATTATCTTCATATTCTGATACAAGTAAGTAACACCAATAAGTAAAATATGTAAATTTTTTTTTTCTTAAAAAACAATATTTAAAAAAAAAACCATTTTTAATTGATTGTATTTGGTTTTAACGAACAAGTTTGGCCTGTACTCAATTTTATACATGTTTATATTTAAATTGAACATGTTTATTTAGCTGAAAAAGCTTTTTTCTATTAGCTATGTTGATTCCCTAGGTTAGAAAAAATTAAATCAAAATAATTTCTAAAATTGTGAAAAAGGGCCCAAATAGATAATTATTTTTATAATTCACTAAAGAACAATATGTGATTACTGATTTCAAAAAATATGCAGAAATAAAAATGTGCTAGGGAATCAACTAAATAATCCAACTCCGGAGAAATGCCCATTTCTGTTGCCGCTGAAATATTAAAAATTCAATAAAATTAATATTAAAGGGGGGCTCCTATACAAACGTGATTTTTTTAGGTTTTTTCGCTCGTAATCAATAATGGTAACAGCTAGGCACTCGAAATTTTCACAAAATCCTTAATTATATTTGTACTTTAATAATTAATAATAACATTTTAATTAAGTAAATATTTTAAGGGGGGCTCCCATACAAGAAACACAATTTTTTGCCTACTTTCGCTCTATACCGGTACGGAACCCTTCGTGCGCGAATCCGACTCGCACTTGGCCGATTTTTTTTGTTTTAAATATGAAGTTTAAAATCATTTCTTAGGCTTTACAAAGCCTTCTTTTTGTTAATGCGTAATTTTTTTAAGCTCTTACTTTATTAACTTTTCCGAAAAAGTAGCACAAACTTATCACGTATATTTCGAAGAAAATCTGTATTTTATTTCTTTTGGTTAGGTTTTAACAGAATAAAATTTATTTTTTTAATTTTTTTTATTAATTACTTTCGCTAAAACATACTTAAAGGAAAAAAAAACCAAATGAGCTTAAGAACTGATATTTTTTGTTTTTGTTTGCATTTTCCAGACATAGGTTGCAGCATGCGCAGTATGTACGTGAGATAATATTATGTAGCACCCAATTATTTTTAACCGACTTCAAAAAAGGAGGTTATCAATTCGACGCGTATGTATGCAATATTTCCAGAACTGCCCAGTTTTCGTATAATATGTTAGTCTATATCAGCGTCTGAACAAATGTGCCAAACTTCAAAAGTGTATGTATGTATGTATGTTTTTATGTTTGTGTTCGCATATCTCTGGAACTACCAGTCTGATTTCAGTAATTCTTTTTTTGTTGTATTAGGTATTGTTCAACTTAGGGAATAGTGCAAGTTTCATCAAAATCGGTTCAGTAGTTTTGGAGATAGAGTTTTAATTCTCAATTACGTACAATTTTGAAGTCGGTTTATCTTTTTAAAATAAGTACAGTTATTATTCTGGCTTTTAATAGGAAGTTTAAATATTATATTTCAAACGCTAGAAAAAACCTTTCATTTGTCGATGCATTTAATTTTTTAGCTCTTACTACAATACATTCTCAACAAATGTAGCAAAAAAAAAATTGGTCTATTTAACACATTTTTGGAGATATTATAATGTTTGAAAGTACTTAAAACTCATCATTTCTCTAAAAATTAAATACGCGCAATAAATGCGTGTAACACAATTTTCGTTACAACCCTGAAATCCGCCCAAACCCTTTTATCTTGGTTACGACGAGCGTTAATCTCTAAATAGTTTGCAAAAATCTTATAGTTTTATTTAGTAAGCTAAGCAAAGCGAACTTACTTTTTTAAAAATTGTGTTTTTAGTTAATTTCAATGTAAGCAATCGGATAAGAGTCATTAAATAACAGGAACAAGAAAAAAAATTTTTTTCTTGCCTGGTTTTACATGGTGAAATATTAATTTTTAATTAAATATCTAAAAAATTAAAAGCACAAATTTTTTTTGGTAAACTGCAAGTTATAATGTAAAAAAGAAAATGACACTTCAATAACAAAAATCCATTCACTATTACAATTTTCGGAGGTTAAAACCTCTGGGCACTGCACTAAATGGGGTTACACCATAGCGATATGATTGTGCAAATGAGTAAATGTACGAATATATACCGTCTATCAATGATGAAAAACTCAAAGCAGATATGTTACTACCGCGCGCGTTGTGAAGATTCAAATACGGCCCAATTGGGTCGACTGTTATTTAGTCTGCATCGAGCGCAGTCACGAACGTGCCGCGTCTTGTCTTACCTAAATAAATTGAAAATGACGTCGTGCGTGTTTCGAAAATGTACCAATTATGACTCAAAAGAAAACAAAACACATAGAATCTCTTACCACATGTCTTGATTGCAATAAATACCTCGATTATTTACATTTTCAATTATTTTTTCGAACAATCTGGAAAAAAATGGAATTTTCGTCATAGCTCAGGCGAAGAAAGAGACAGCGATACGATTCGACGTTTAAAAATAGAACTGTCTCTTTTATGTAAATGGTTTTTCGTATCTTTTGTTTCACTTATCTGTCAAATTTGTCAATGTTTGCAATTTTGAATTTGAAAATTGTTCGGAAGAGACTTAAGCCGGAAAATAGTATGGACGTAACAGATCTGTATAAGTAGAATATCATTGCCGTCTATCTATTAATCGGCAGTCAGATGTGGTATGTGGTATATTTAATATAATACATAATGTTATGGATGTATGATTTTTAATGTAGTAACATCACCTATTGAATGAAAGTCATTAACAAAAATAAGTAAACGTAAATTATAATTTTTTTATGCAACAAATAACAGCGGAAAACAAAAATATGTTTTTATGTTGACGTATTTTTAAAATATACATATTAATACTTTGCGCAATATGATATTTCGTCTCACATGATTCTAATAAAATATTTGTCAAAATAAAGTTTTCATATCTAAGTTTTCGATCCATTCAGTAAAAAATTAAGTTACTTTTATAAATGTACAAAAATTGTTACAATATTTGAAAGGAATTTGCGGTAATATCTTTTAACGAATCCTATCGTTACGTCTCACTTACAGTCCTACGCGACTTTGTACAGTATGGCAGCCTTATAGCCGGTGATATTTTACAAATGACAATATTTTAGTCAGATTCTTGACTCTACTATAAATTCTAGTAATCCTAAACCTTAAGCCTATCCTACACCTACTCATCTACGAAAATTGTACTCAGGAAGGTACTAATAAATTATATACAATTACTAAATTACCAAATATCAGAGCAGACATCGATAGATATTTTAAATTAGAGTAAAAAGTCAACATACTCATGATTAGAATTGAAATTCACCTCGTCAAAAAGAAAACCAATTCGAAAATAATTCAATATCAATCGTCGTCCACCACGACGACGGGTATAACTCGTTCGGGTCCGGACTCGTCGTCGGACAGCATGACGACGTCGCTGTCCTCGTCATCGTCTTTTCTATCTTTTTTCTTCTCATTTTTCTGGTAGAGGGACAGCACGTCGGAAATGATGGGGGCGTGCACCATCTCGTGCAGCTCGCCCTCGTCGGGGTCCACGGAGTTCTGGCTGTCCTCGTCCTGCGAGCTCTGCGCAGCCGCGACGGACTTGCCGAGCCCCTGCCAGATTTGCTTAACGAGTTTCGGGTTCTTGTAGGTCCGGGGCCCCGGGGGCCGGCCGACGGGCTTCGGCGGGCCGGGAGGCCGCTTCGGGCGCGGCTTGACGGGGCGGCCCCGCGGGCGCGGCGGGCGCGCGGGCTCGGGCTCCGGCGGCGGGTCGGCGCCGTCGTCGTCGTAGCCGTAGTACTTCTCGTCGTCCTGCTCGTCCTTGGGCACGTACTCGTTGATGAGGCGGTTGAGGTCGGCGTCGCACGTGAACACCTTGGTGGGGTCGGCGTCGGGCTTGTCGCACTGGTGCTGGGCGAAGGCGCGGCTCGAGGTGAAGTACTTGCGGCAGGAGGGGCACTTGTGGTCCATGTGCGCGCGGTAGTGGTTGTGTAGGTTGGGGAAGCTCTGCCCGCATACGACGCACGGCTCGGCCTTCACCCGCGCGCGGTAGTGCATCTTCTTCAGGGCCTTGTGCACGTCCCTCATGTGCTTCATGAACGGCCCGTACTTGACGAACGCCTCGGGGCACATCTTGCACCTGATCGGCTTCAGCTTGTACTTCCTGCTCCTGTGCGAGAAGGCGTGGATGTTGAACGCGTCCATGGTTTTGAATTTCTGGGAGCAGAACCGGCAGGATATGGCGCCGGACCCGCGGTGCATGTTGTCGTGCAGCTTCTTGGAGTTCTTTCTGGTGGTGGGCTTGAAGCAGAAGTCGCACTCCTCGTACTTGGGCCGCAGGTCGGTGAGGCCGCTGCTCTCGTCGACCTCCTCGTCGGAGTCGATCGGGCACAGGTGGTTGTCGAAGTCGACGGTGGAGTAGAAGTATTCGCCGCACTTCTTGCACCTGTTCTCCTCGTGGTAGTCGATGTGGCGGTGGAGATTGAAAAACACCTTGTCGCAGATGGGGCACTTCTCCTCGATGGACTGCTTCGGCTCGATGATCCACTCCTTGTCGTCGCCGTGCGCGTCCCGCATGTGGTATATCATCTCCCGGAACGCGACGAACGTCTCGTCGCAGTGCTCACACTTCACCGGGTCGTCGACGTGCAGCTGGGCGAAGTGATGATTTTTGTGTTTCCTGTACGCGGTCATCGTGTTGAACTTCCTGGCGCAGTATATGCAGCCGTAGTAGCCGATCGTGCGATGATACAATTTGTGGTTGCTCAGCGCGTACTCGTTTTCGAACACTTTGAAGCAGTAGTCGCAGACGATCTCCCTCTTTCCGGCCGATTTCTCCCTGAAGACCTTTATGTCGTGTTTGACCCGAAGATGACAGTCCAGTTTAACTTGCAGATGGAAAGCTTTGAAGCAAATCTCGCACTTAATTTTTCTCGGATGAGTCTCGGTATCGCCTATTAGTTTCTTCTTCTCGCAGCTGAAAGCGAGATGGCCCTCCAGGAATCGGGAGGTGTTGAAGTACTCGAAGCAGTAGTTGCATCGCAGGGAGTTGTGGTAGTCGACGTGCCTGTCGTAGTTGCCCTTGCTGGCCAGGACCTTGTAGCAGACGCCGCACTGGAGTTCCTTGAGAGGACCGTCCAGGGTCTGGGTGCCGCGTTCGGCGATCCAAGTTTCGACGATGTCGTGGGAGTCGCGAAGGTGATAGTGTAAGTCGTATCCCCTGTTGAATGTCTCGTCGCAGTGGGGGCACTTCAGCGGGTCGTCGATATACTTTTGGGTCAGATGACCCTTTATGTGAATCCTGTGACTCTTCAGTGATATGGTTTTCTTTCCGCAAAATTTACACTTGAAAAATTCTGGCTTCCTTAGATGGGATTCCTCGTGAGATTGCAGTCTCCTCTCGTCCAGGAAAACCTTGGCGCACAGTTTGCACGAGTGGTACATGGGCGGGGGGGCGTCTGGGTCCTCTTTTATCATCTTGCTCTCGGGGTGCGTTCGTCGCAGGTGTCGAATGAGCCTAACCAGGTCGGGATAGTACCGCGAGCATATCGGACACTTCACCTTATCCTTTCGCAGCTTTTCGATTCGCTTCTTGTGCGACTGATTATCAAAGTTGTGTCCCTTGATGTGTTTCTTGCAGTAGTCCTCCACTATGTAGCCTTTCCCGCAAATGTGGCACTTGAAGGGCCCGTTGTCGTCCTCGAAATGAGTTCGGTAGTGGAGTTCCAGGCGTCTCTTATTAGTGAAAACTATGCTGCAAATATCGCACTGGTGCCTCGCGCCGAAAAGGAGGGTTTTAGATTTGTGCCAGATGAGATGGTGCTTGAGCGAGGTCTCCGAGTCGCAGACCTTGCCGCAGAGGTGGCAGGTGTTAGTGCCGTCGAATGCGGATCTGTCCGCGTTCATGGGGAGCTCGGAGCCGACGATGGTATTGGCGGCGCTGTCGCCCTTTTTGAAGTGGACGGCCATGTGCGAGAGGTAGACCTTGCGGTGTTGGAAGATTCGTTTGCAAATGGAACACTCGTAGTCTTTATTCTTGAATCGGGTCTGCTTGTGGTAGTTCATGTGCATCTGGGCGGCGCGCAGGTGCTTGCTCTTGCGGTTGCAGATGGGGCAGGTGAGGTGCTTGGGGTCCAGGTTGGTGTCGTGATAGTGGACGCGCATGTGTATCTTGTAGTGACACTGGAATCTGAACGTCTGCAAAGAACATTCGCCTAGTTAATATAGCGTCGAGCATTATGTCAAGTTACGAATGAAACGAAGAATATGAATATGAACAACTTGGCAATCTCTACCAAATCAATTGTTTCTTATTTTCTAACAAACACGAAGTTGGCAATATCAACTTAAAAGAAGTAAATGTAGTTAATCTTTGCAATAAATAATCGCCTAAGGGGGATGACAACTATACAACTCACCTCTTTACAAACAAAGCATTCCATCGGCTTCTCGATGTTGTTGCCGACGTTCTTGTGCCAGTTGACGTGTCTCTTGAGCGAGATGAGCGTCGGCAGCTGCTTGCCGCATATGTGGCAAGTCAGCTCCTGCATGTTCATCAAAGGTATCGTTTCGGTGGCGGCGGCCTCGGAAAAGCCGTTGTGACCCTGAACATTGTCCAGGGGCTCCGCCTTTGTCACAACGACCTCACAAAAATCCGCCGGATTCGGGGCGGACATATCTAATTTCGGCGCCTGCTGCTTCAGCCTGTGCACTAGCTTGATGTGGTTCGCCAGGCCGCTGCAGCTCTTGAACGTCATGGTGCACAGCGTGCACGTGTACATGTTCCTCGGTTTCATGTTGGCGGATATGTGCGTCTGATTGTGCTCGTTGATGTCGCTCACTTTCATCTCGATGTCGCAGATGAGGCAGCGCACCATGCAGTCCTTGAGCGTGATCTTGGCGCGCTTGGTGCCGGAGGACATGTTGTGCTTGGTGCGCTTGTGGTGCAGCAGCAGGCGACGGTACGAGAACTGCTTCTCGCAGATGTCGCACGTGTTATCGTCCTCACCCTCCTCGTCCTGGCTGGACTCGGACTCCGTCATCCCCGTGTCGTTCATGCCTTCGGTCATTCCCGTGTTGTCCAAGCTCTGGTTCGCCTCGCTGAGCAGGTCTGAGGAGGTGTTTTTATCCGGCGGCTCGCCTTTGACCTCCGAGCCCGGCGGGTGATTTTTAACGATATGAGTGGCTAGAGCTTTTTCATATGTGAACTGTTTGCCACAGTAGCGACAGTTGAACTTTCGAGGTGGCGCACTTCCACTATATTCGGAATGCACGGACGCTGAATCTTCGACAGTACTCGCTCTAAAATATAATGATACAAAATGAATAAAGACGTGTACATAAGTTTAACATTTTATATTATGAAACTTTTAAAAAAATTATGGAGGCCTGCAAAATCGCTACTGAAAAAAGTGGCTACAAACCTCGACTCCTCGTCGCCGGCTTCGTTGGGATCGTCCATATTCGACATGTGCTTGGACAAATGAATTATCAGGAGCTCCTGGCTGGGTAGCGTGAGGCTGCAGAAACGACATTTGAAGGTGGGCGTTTCTGGCTTTAGCGGCGTGTTAGGGAACCTCGTGTTCGTCGTCGGGAAAAAGTGGGACTTGATATGGGCGATGTAGGCGTGTCTCCGCGATAGCGGTCGCTGGCAAAGTGGGCAGTCGAAACTCTGCAAGGTTCGCTTCTCGGAGCACTCATCTATGTGCGTCTTGTAGGCTAGGAATTCGTTGAATGACTGCTGACAAAAAATACACGGGACAGAGATGGCGGCTTCGACAATTTTCTCCTTATGTAGCTCCTCAGGCGGTAGCGCGGCCGCGTGGACGACTCTCATGTGCTTCGCGAGATTATCGACGGTCTTGAACAGGCTGCTGCACATCTTGCAGGTGATCGCGCTGCTGGGCGTCGGGAGCTCCAGCGGCTCCAGGGCGACTTGGAGCGTCTTCGTGGGAGTTTTGCCGCACGTCTCGTGGTGACGTTTCAGCATGATCTTCAATTTGAATGTTTTGTTGCATTTATCGCACGAGAGCTTGTCCTCCACGTCCATGGCGTCGTCGAAGGTTTTGGAGGTCTCGAAGGTGGAATTCGGTTCGTTAACACTCGCATCGGCGGCGCTATTGTACGTCGTGTCCAAGTCGTCATTTTCCCGGGAAACGTTCGCTTGATTGATTTTGCGTCTGTGCACCTTGGTATGGGCCGTCAAACTCTTTTGAGTCTTAAAAGATTTCGGACATTCCTTGCACTTGTAATCGCACACGTCGTCGGAGTCGGTTTCGGCCGAGTAGAACGCGCTGTTGTCCTCGTAATCGGAGTCGGACGTGTATCTTCCCCTCTTGTGGGTCGTCCGCAGCTCGTCGACGCGTTTGGTGACCCCGCGGTAGTCGTGGGAGCGACTGCTCACGGACGCGTCGTCGATGCTGTCGCCGCTCCGTTTGCGACCTCTGGGTGCCGCTTTCACTTTGCTCTCGACGGAAGAAGAGGGTTTCGATACTTCGGTAGCGAGAGAAGAAAACGCGGAATCGCTGCTTTGTCTATTCGTCGGAGTCGGCGGAGGGGGTGATATACTAAATCCTGTCAAAATAAAAATTTAATTTTTTAGATTGTATAATGTTAACAAATTACCGACACAACAGTCTCTTGAAATATGCATACAAGTACATACAATACAAAGTTATAAAAAATAAAAGCTGGATGAATACAAGTAGTCGCACAAAGCATGACGTGTCTTTGGTCTTTTAAATATCTATCTTCATCACTCTTGTATCAATAGAAGAAAAAACATGGAAATTTGTCATAGAATACATAAACAGACACAGAAATTTGGAATGCATTATAATAGAAGTAATAGAAAAGCTTGTTTTCCATGACATGCAAAATGTTGAAAATGACTTTATGTGTATTTGCCCCAAAAACAAAACAGGTGATAACCCGTACACAGAATTGATATATAATTTAAATTTGAAATCCACGTACACAATGCATGAGCTATTGAGAAACTCTTACCTGGTGGTGGCACATAGTTTCGTCTTAGTTCCTGGTCAGAGCGTTCACATTGCTGTTTAAAAATATGAGCACCGCTGAGTTTCTGTATGCACTCATTGCATATTTTATCTGGTAGTCCATCTCCTTCATATATCTAAATAATAATTTACACAATTCAATATCTTAGATTGTAAAGGCCAATTTATTACTAACAAACCAATAACTGATTAAATAAAATGTGAAGCATTGCTAAACATTGTTATGTACATAATAAAACTAGAAATCAAAAAGCTCACTACAACAAAAGATGAACACAAGGAAAGATACACAAAAACAAAGAAAACAATTCATGTGGAATTATTTATTTTATAGCTTAATGTGTTGTTACATAAAAACGAAAAAATACCAATAAGACAAAAAGCAAAAATATTTGACACATGCATGCATGCATCATCACAAGGAACATCCATAAATTAAAGGTATGTCAACAAAGTATTAGTGAAGGAAAATTGGACCAAAGATCTAACCGAATGGTATCCAAGGAACAGAAAAATGAAACAAGGAAGGCAACTTAAAAGGTGGGAAGATGAAAGAACTGGAGAAGAGATTGCAGAGACAGGACTATGTGGCATAATCTGGAGGAGGTCTATGTCTTAAGACAACCAACAATGAAATAAAGTTTTAGTGTAATTTATAAATGTAAAATATTTGTTGTGAATAAAGGTGTATCTTATGTGTTGTTACATGTAATAACGCATGGATATGGTATTATACATGTAAAAGAGACTCATCTCATCTCTTATTCTAAATTCTAAAGAGACTCTCTCATCATATTATTATCAGTAACATCTGTTCATCTCAATGAACAGATGTTACTGATAATAATATGAAAGTAAGTATAACACCTAAAATAAATTCCTATATTGTTTCAAACTGTGTAAGTTGCAATTTTAACTTTGTAAACATTAAAATGTTTCATACATAAAGTAAAATTTATGTGATAAAAATACAAATGTAACTTTGCAGTATGCATTGAGGAAATGGTTTAAAAAAAGAAGTGTCCTCAAATTGAAATTCTAACTTACCCCAAAGTTGAAGTCATATAAAAAAATATAAATAAAGACATAGCATAAATAGTAAAGAGGATGTAAATTATTAGCCATTGTGTTATGCAGTTTAGTTAAAATTAATTTAAGTATCTTATGAATATAAAAACAAATGTATGAGTACTGCAGTCTCTTGGAGAAATAAAAGAAACAAACAGAAAGAATAACCAAAGTTGCAAATAAAAATAAAGATCCACATTGCAATTATAAAACCTTTTAAAATTAAAGAGACACCAAAGCTAGACCCTTGGTAGTAATGATGATGGTGATGATGAATGGGATGTATAATTATGAATATAATTATTATAAAAATCATTATAACAGAGCTAATTACAATAAACATAAACAAACAATAAACCTAATACCTTTAAGCTTTTACATAAATAATAAAAAGTCATTATTTAAAATTACAGCAAGGTCATGGTCATGGCTTGCATTATACACCTCCATACAATTTAATGAAAATGATGATTCCGTGTCTTATGATGATGGAACTTGTAATTTCATCATTAAAAAACATATTGAGAAAATAATTGTATCAATAGACACTCAGATTCGAGTTAAAGGCGAACCGACAAAACGGTACACTCGTGTAACAGTAACACAGGTCTCGACTTTCAAGTAGGGAAGAACAAAAATTAGGATACGCAAAAACACTTACTTTTACTCGGGCACATTCCATGACCATTTCAGCGAGTTGAACATTGTTATCCGCGGTGAAGATGGAGCAAAAATCTCCAAGTTTGAGACAAAGTCTACATTTTCCGAGCTTGAGAGCCATATTGATTTCTTCAGATGAACCATTTCACAATTATCATAAAATATCAAGATTTAGCGTTGTTTTCCCGTCCTTGATCACAGCATTTCTTTTGTAGGCACATGAACTTTAATATTCGCCATTTACATTGAATCTTATTTCGAATTTACTAATAAATTCAATACAAAATTATTCGCCGGCAATCAAACGAATCGCCATTTCGGCATTTCCGATTTCGGTACCGAATAGAATGTAAAAAAAAATTAAAGTGTGACCAGCCTGGACCAGCCTGACCACCAACGAATACCATGCACAGATTAAAAGGTAGCAATGATAAAGGTAGTACGCTTATTCCACTTCACTAAATTTAGAAGTTCTAACTAGGATCCTAAAAAATTTAGTCAAGTGAAATAACATTTAGAAAGTTAGGATCCTAATTAGGATCCTAAATAGGAAAAAATGTGGCTTCTGAATGACTAAACCAGTGTTGCCAGATGGTTTCAACCTTTTATCTGTAGTGAGAACTGCTAAATCTGTATTAAACTCAACAAAATAATAACCTATTAATCATTATCTACGCTTTTTTTATGAAAAAAGGGATACGTATGGGGCATTTTCTTATTTTTTTAATTTGATTGTCAAACAGTTTCCATTTTAGTAACTAGATGGCGTATGGGTAGACAACTATCGGTAATACCAGGCAATACCATCAATAATTGCTACAAAACTGGGCAAAAGAATGTAAAACTTGATACATTTCAATTTGAAAAAGACAACGATATTCCAACGAATAGAATAATAAAGTTATTATAACGATGTTTTAGTTAAAACTCACGGAAGAAATAGCCCTATTTATCGTTATTCACACCAAATGTCACAGGAATTATAAATGTGCACTTGTGCACGATAACGGATATTTAATGGCAAATATTTTACCAATAATGAACATCAAAAACCCAAATAACACAATTTGGGAAAAAATAATAAAAACCACACCAACAATAAAAAGTAGAAGAAGTTTCAAAGTAACATGGCCGCCAAAAGTTTTTCAGTTGTCAGCACAGATTCAGTTTGACAAGTTTTTATTATGTCAGCGTGTTCCTAAACTATTACCAGTATACTAGCTTAATCGCTAAGGCCAATGATCGCTTAGGTTTAAGATATTTTTATTAAATATATTTAATTAAAAACAAAATACCCTTTAAAGTAAGACTGATGCTTTACAACGCCCTCGCTGACTCTATTATAAATTACGGATTAACTAGCTACGGCAGATCCTACAAAACCTATCTATATAAAATCCAAAACTTACAAACTAGAATCTTAAAAACCATTGTGCCACCTAATATTAAAGAAAAGTATAAGAAAAATGATAAAGAAATATATAGATATTGTAAAGTACTTCCGATTACACTTAAAACTAAATATTGCATCCTCAAAGATCATTTCTTTGATGTCGATCTCCAGAAATATAATATTAGTCACAATATTCAGACACGACAGAAAACAAAAAACAAACTAAACATACCAAGGGCAGTAAATGTTTATGGAGAGAGAACACCGATTATATTATACCCCGATTAATCAACAATTTGGACCAGACAACTGTAAACCAGATTACTGAAAAGAATATTAAATATAAACTTAAGACATATTATTCAAATAAAGTGTTAAATGAGCAAGACTAAGAGGATATGATATTATACTTGTTACTTGTTTATTGTTAACTGTTACTATTGTTTTATGTAATATTTCTTTTATTTTATTTTTTAACATTTTGTTTTCTTATGTTATGATTAAGTGTTACATGTTTAATTTTGTATGTGTAAAATAATATTTAATTAAGTTTCCTAAGAATTGTAGTATTATAAAACAACGGTATTCTCCGGACAAACCTTAGTGGTTTATGGAGCGTAACTATAAAGAATTATGTATTTTTTTTTAAATAAAATAAATAAAAATAAAATAATTTATGTCACACTTGACAGTACACTGAAATTTTTAGAAACATAACCAATATGTAGTCAGTGATGCCAACCTGCAGATAATTTCAGATCAGTGGGGAACCAATAAAAAATCTAGAAGTGTCTACCGTCGCGCCGTCTGGTGGAGATTTAAAAAAGAAAACAACCCATTGCCTTGATAAGGTGATAATCATATAATAAATAAAAATATACTTAAATTATATTTATTTTAAGTAAAAATAAAATCTAATAAAAAAAAAATTTAACACACTAAGGGCCTGTTTCACTACTTCCTGATAAAGTGCCAGATAGGCTATCCAAACTTTTTTGACAGATTCTCCATACTTTATCAGCTGTCAAGTTAAGTTGTGGATAGAATATCCGGCACTTATCAGGAAGTGGTAAAACAGGCCCTTAACGTAATAAAATAAAATAAAAACATGGCAATAAGATAGAAATATGTACAGCTTGGCAAAGAAGAGTGTGGATTAAATGAGGGCGCTTTTCTTTAAATACAGGCAACCCTATGCTTCACTTTTGAAGTTTTGACACAATATATACTAGAGTTGACAAGTAATGTAGTGTTATCATAAATAAAAACTCTTAGTTCCATCTGTCACCACATCAGACTCTTCTTTGCCAAGCTGTATATTATTTTCATTTGTAATTTTTTTTTGTTAAATTTTGACAGCAACTGCTGATCAATCTCTAGAATCAAGATTATAGCATTCGTAGCATTCGTAGGTAATTTCTAAAGTCTGCTGGTTCCAAGTAGTTTAGAAAGTTCATAATTCATAATTTTTCGTGGAGCAAAAATTCTTTCAACCATCTTTTTCGCCTTTTATTTATTTCGATTTTCATTGAGGCAACAGCTAAGCCTATGAGAAGACCAATTTTTTGTTGCTTTGACAGAACTCGAGCCATTAAGAAGACGTCTGGCCAAAATCGCCGCGTGGTCACAACTGATTTAGTCACTAAATTAGGACAAGTGGAATAAGAAGCTTCTAATTAGTCTCCTTTTTAGGATCCTAGCTAGGACTTCTAAATTTAGTGAAATGGAATAAGCGAATTTAGAAGTCCTAGCTAGGATCTTCTCATAGGCTTAGCTGTTGGCGCAATGAAAATCAAAATAAATAAAGGGCGAAAAAGATGGTTGAAAGAATTTTTGCTCCACGAAAAATTATGAATTATGAACTTTCTGAACTACTACTACTTAGTGAAATGGAATAAGCGAGCGCTTATTCCATTTCACTAAATTTAGAAGTCCTAGCTAGGATCCTAAAAAGGAGACTAATTAGAAGCTTCTTATTCCATTTGTCCTAATTTAGTAACTAAATCAGTTGTGACCACGCGGCGATTTCGGCCAGACGTCTTCTTAATGGCTCCAGTTCTGTCAAAGCAATAAAAAATTGGTCTTCTCATAGGCTTAGCTGTTGGCTCAATGAAAATCAAAATAAATAAAGGGCGAAAAAGATGGTTGAAAGAATTTTTGCTCCACGAAAAATTATGAATTATGAACTTTCTGAACTACTTGGAACCAGCAGACTTTAGAAATTACCTACGAATGCTACGGATGCTATAATCTAGATACTAGAGATTGATGAGCAGTTGCTGTCAAAATTTAACAAAAAAAATTACAAATGAAAATAATATACATATTTCTATCTTATTGCCATGTTTTTATTTTATTTTATTATGTTAAGGGCCTGTTTTACCACTTCCTGATAAGTGCCGGATATTCTATCCACAACTTAACTTGACAGCTGATAAAGTATGGAGAATCTGTCAAAAAAGTTGTGGATAGCCTATCTGGCACTTTATCAGGAAGTAGTGAAACAGGCCCTTAATGTGTTCAATTTTTTTATTAGATTTTATTATGTATTTTTACTCAAAATAAATATAATTTAAGTATATTTTTATTTATTATACGATTATCACCTTATCAAGGCAACACGTATCCCTTTTTTCATAAAAAAGCGTAGATAATGATTAATAGGTTATTCCTTTGTTGACTTTAATACAGATTTAGCAGTTCCCACTACAGATAAAAGGTTGAAACCACCTGGCAACACTGATTTAGTCAGAAGCCACACTTTTTCCGATTCAGTACACTAATTAGGATCCTAGCTTTCTAAATGTTATTTCACTTGACTAAATTTAGTCACTGTGAAGTGGAATAAGCGCTTTAGTGAAATGGAATAAGCGCTTATGGCTCCAACCTGTTCCAACCATGCTCACAAGCATAGTCTCATAGATAATACAATCTCACAAGTCACAACTCACAAGTCACAACTCACAAGTCACAACTCACAAGTCACAACTCACAAGGAGGCTTGAGGTGACCACGGTCCACGATAAAAAATAAAAAACATGTTTTTCACTATCAATGAATGCTAAACATTCATAAACCAAAACAAAACGTTTGTTTTGATAAATAGCTACCTAATTAACTATTATGAAATTTAAACCCATTCATATTTAACTTTAAAGTAATAATAATACTCCCCACACCGGTATTGGTGACGGTGGCCAGTTTCATTGAAACCAGGCCAGGTACGCAGGAGTAATTTTATAGTGCCCAGGTGTGTGCACAGTACACAAGAGCACTCTCTATTCGTTTACTCTAATAACCCAGTCGGACGGAAGACCGACACGACTGACGAGAGATCAGGCGCAAGACCGACTTTTTATATACCCATCTGACGCATGGATCATCTTACTTGTCAGACAATCAGGTGATCAGCTTACATTGTCCTAACCAAACTTGGAAATAACATGTTTCCAACGCGGGAATCGAACCCACGACCTCCGAGTCAAGAGCGACGCTCTAGACCACTGGACCACGGAGGCGTTAAACTTAAAATAACGTTAACTTCAAAGTATTAATAAACTAAGCGACATCTATACTAATATTGTAAAGCGGAAGAGTTTGATTGTTTGTTTGTTTGAACGCGCTAATCTCAGGAACTATTTGTCCGATTTGAAAAATTCTTTCTATATTTTAACACGCTAAAACTAATATGAGTGAAAAAATAGAGGAAAATGTGGAAAAAACGGGGGAAATTTTTTGAAAGGGCTTATTTGAACGCGCTAATCTCAGGAACTACTAGCTTTCAGTGGTAGATAGCCCATTTATCTAGGAAGGCTATAGGCTATATTTTATCGCGCTAAGACTAATATGAGAGAAGAAATAGAGGAAAATGTGAAAAAAACGGGGGAAATTATTTGAAAGGGTAGGATATCTCACGAACAACAGAGATAAGAAGTAGAGCACGTGAAGGATCGTAGGCTATTTTTTGTGGACTAATTTGTCTAGTTTTAAGATAAAAAAAGAAGGAGTTTTTCCGGAAATGTGAAAGAGTGACGTTGTGTTTTTGTATTATTTTCCTAAAATTGTGTTAACTGGATTTTAATGTGTAATATTGGTAGGATATTAACCATTAGATATTCGTTTTCATGCACAAGTGTAGGAAAGTGATGTAATATCCAGAAACGTGCTATTTTGTGTTCCCTCCAAAACTCCATCGAAAGTTTCAGTAAAGCGTCTACCACTTTACTGAATCGTCCGACTTGACTCCTTGACTGTATTGACTTTTACTTAGACTTTGACTAGACTTTAGACCTGTCACCGACGATATATAAAAGGCCTGATAGACGTACGAACTTAAAGCACGCGAACTTTAAGTTTGCGAACTTACTCGGCTCGCGGTGACAGACGAGAATCGCTCACACTGGATTACCATGCCTCCAGGCTCGCGGCTCTTTGCTGACACACAGGCGATTAAGATCGTTGAGCCATAAGTCCGCGTACTTACTCGCACGTCTGTCACCCCTATTATGAAAACGATGCTAAAAATTGTACTATATTAGAAAATTGTTTCCCGCCATTTATTCGACACCGACCATGGTTTTATAGCCAAAGTGCCATAATAAAAAAATAATAAAAAAAAGGAGTCTATTGTCATTCTGAATGTTTTGGTTGGTTTGGTGCTCTCTAATCTGTAGTGCTCTCCATTGCTCTCAGGTGCTCTACTTTAATTTAAAATAGGTAGGTATAGGTCTACCAGAATCTGATGGCAATTTTTGACAGCAGATTTTCATAAAATATCCTTGATCATTGGATAATTTTTTATATTTGCATGTTTAACACACAGAATCAGCCGCTATAAGAAAAAAAAGGATCAAAATGTTTTATTCCAATGGGTTGCTTACTTTTTTAAATCTCCACCAGACGGCGCGACGGTAGACACTTCTAGATTTCCTATTGGTTCCCCACTGATCTGAAGTTATCTGCAGGTTGGCACCACTGACTATATATTGTTGTGTTTCTAAAAATTTTAGTGTACAGTCAAGTGTGACATAAATAAAAATATCCTAAAGCTAAGTGATCATTGGCCTAAGCGATTAAGCCAGTATACTGGTAATAGTGTAGGAACACGCTGACATAATAAAAACTTGTCAAACTGAAAACTGACAACTGAAAAAGTTTTGGCGGCCATGTTACTTTGAAACTTCTTCTACTTTTTATTGTTGGTGTGGTTTTTATTATTTTTTCCCAAATTGTGTTATTTGGGTTTTTGATGTTCATTATTGGTAAAATATTGGCCATTAAATATCCGTTATCGTGCACAAGTGCAGGTAAGATGTTGTCAAAACCAAAATTTATAATTCCTGTGACATTTGGTGTGAATAACGATAAATAGGGCTATTTCTTCCGTGAGTTTTATCTAAAACATCGTTATAATAACTTTATTTTTCTATTCGTTGGAATATCATTGTGTCTGTTTCAAATTGAAATGTATCAAGTTTTATATTCTTTTGCCCAGTTTTGTAGCAATTATTGATGGTATTACCTGGTATTACCGACAGTTGTCTACCTATACGCCATCTATATTACTAAAATGGAAACTGTTTGACAATCAAATTAAAAAAATAAGAAAATGCCCCATTACCCCGGTATTGCTAGAGTCAATTTATTTTCTCACTTTTTGCCATCAGATTCTGGTAGACCTATACTAATCTGTGGTAGGTATAGGTCAACCAGAATGTGATGGCAAAAAGTGAGAAAATAAATTGACTCTAGCAATACCGGGGTAATTCGGGATCTGTGTTTGGTGCCAAAAAAGAAGAAAAAGTAAAGTAGGTACCAGTTACGTAGTAACTAATATCTGATCTGTGGGTACCAGTTACAATATATACTACTAATCTGTGGTACCAGTAGGTACCTACAAGATAGGTGAAAGTTGTGTGTGTTTTACAATCAGAAATTTATTACATACACCGGATAAATACAATTTTTAACCTACAGTCCGACAAGGCTTTATATGAATGTGTCAAACTGTCAATAGGCGCTGCTGCTGGTAAGGAGAACTGTCAAAAATGACGTTTTTGTATGATAGAAGCGTTAGTTCCTTTTCTAGCCACGTTCATAAATCTACAATATATACTCTAATCTGTGTTCATAAACAGCCTTGTCGAACTGTATGTTCATAATACTTGTAAATATTCCCTCATTCCATTACCTTCCCATAGTGATGGGATAAATATTGTTACTGTTCGAGTCATGGATGTCACATATGTTTCTGTATATATTCCGAATCCTAACACTTCTTTACTAACTGAGTTTTTTTTCAATTATATCCACTTTACCACCTCCTGTTGTGTTCTTGGGAGATTTTAATATTCACAGCATGGTGTGGGGTTCCCATTTCAATGATAATCTGTCTAGTTCTTTATTAGATTTTATTGATGACCATAACTATGTCATTCTTAATGACGGCTCCCCAACTCGAAGGGTTGCACCATCGCAGAATCCTAATAGCGCTGTCGATTTGTCATTTGTTTCTTCTGCTCTTTCTTTGCAGTGCTCTTGGTCTATTCTTCTTTATTCGTATGGAAGTGATCATTTTCCAATTGTTATATATTTTCAAAATTCCAGTAGACCTTGTTCCGTTGATATCCCCCCAAGGCAGAAATTTAACCTGGCAAATGCTGATTGGGATCTGTATTCTATTGCAACGGATGAGGAGTTTCAATCTATTCCTCAGATTACAACGGATAACATCTATGATATTTATCCGTCCATTAGGTTGGCTTTATTACGAAGCGCTGAAAAATCTTTCCCTGTCAAAAAGCATGGTCCATTTAGAATGCCGTCTCCACCTTGGTGGGATGCGGAGTGTACAGAGATCTGTAAAAAAAGAAAGGAGGCAGAACGAGCCTACTCATTATCAATGACTATGTCAAACTTTCTTACGTATAAAAGAATTGCTGCTCAGGCTAAGAGACTTTTCTCTAAGAAAAAAAGACTTGGGTGGCAACTTTTTTGTGAAAGTTTATCCCCCCAATCTCACCCTTCCCTGGTGTGGCAAAAAATAAAAAGATATCGCGGGTTATTTTCTTGTGAGATCCGGAATTCTAATAGTGATCCTTCGTGTTGGATTGATTCCTTTGCAGAAAGGTTGGCTCCTCCTTCAGCCCCTCTACAGGAGGAATTAATGGTATATGAAAATTCTGGTACTGTGTGTAGTGACCTAGATGCTCCATTTTCATGGGGGGAATTTCAGTTGGTATTGGAAGCCTTGAGGGACTCTGCCCCCGGTGTTGATGGGATACCGTACTCATTTATTGTTAAAAGCGGAACTTCAACGCGAAAAATTCTTCTTGAGGCTCTCAATGTAATATTTCAGACAGGTCTTCCTCCACAAGAGTGGAAGACTCAAGTTATTATCCCAATTCTGAAACCCGGTAAACCTGACGGTATCCCATCGTCATACCGTCCCATTGCCTTGTCTTGCACCCTTTCGAAAATTTTGGAGCATCTCATTAAAAATAGATTAGAATGGTTTGTGGAGAGTAAAAATATTCTTCCATATAATCAGTTTGGCTTTCGGAAAAACTTAAGTACTGCAGACTGTCTGGCAACTTTTGTGACCGATGTCCGTTTGGCATTTTCTAAAAATGAGTCAGTGGTGGGTGTCTTCCTAGACATATCCCGTTCTTAGACATAAATTACTCAGATTAGGTGTATCAAGAAAAATTGTTAATTATATTTGTAACTTTCTATCGTTTAGGACTGTTAATGTGCAATATAAGAATATATCCGTCTCTCCGAGGTATGTTTGGAAAGGTCTCCCTCAAGGTTCTGTCCTTAGCCCACTTCTATACAATATTTATACCAGTGACCTTGAAAGCTCTGTAAACTGCTTCTGTAATATACTCCAGTATGCTGATGATTTGGCTCTATATATTATCGGAAGGATATTATTCAAGGTTGTAATCGACTAAATTCTGCAGTGTCCTACTTAAGCGACTGGCTGGAGAATCATGGTCTCTCAATTTCCATAGAAAAAAGCTCTGTAGTTGTTTTCTCGAGAGCTAAGTATATCCCGGATATTTCTTTAGTTTACAGCAGCCAAGTTTTTCCAGTTAGGGATTCTGTTAAATATTTAGGCCTTCATTTGGATTCGAAATTGTCTGGTACAAGCCACATTAATAATTGTTTAAAAAAGGCGGAAAGAAATTTAAATATCCTTCGATCCTTATCAGGAGTTTGGTGGGGTTTTCACCCGTACGTCCAAAGGTTAATGTACAATGCTTTAATTCGTGGCCATTTGGATTATGCGTCCTTTTTATTGGAGCCTTGTAGCAAATATGGTTTGAAAATGTATGATAAGCTGCAGGCAAAATGTTTACGGGTAGTCATAGGTGCAATGAAGTCATCCCCCATTAATGCGCTTCAAGTGGAGTGTGTGGAACCTCCTTTATCTCTACGCCGATAGTATTTGTCTGACAGGTTCATATTTAAGGTCTACCAGTGGCTTGCCACTCTCTTATTAATAAGCTGTCTTCTCTCTTACATCTTTCAACTAGTAGTTATTGGACGCATAAAAGTTTATCCTGTGTTATGAAAAGTTATCAAAAGCTAGTATCTCTCTCATGTCCTGTGGCCCAATTTTCAATTAATCCGCTGTTTGAAGCTTCATTTTCCTCTCTTGTATTTTCTCCAGATATTATTTTAAATTTTCCCATAGTGAAGGGTTCCCCTGTTGCTAACAACCAATTTAATGCCATAATAAGTGATAAATTTAAGGATTGGACTTTGATTTACACAGACGCTTCAAAATTATCAGATACTTCTTGTGTAGGTAGTGTCGTTTGGATTCCAAAATTTAATGTCATCCTTAATAATAAATTGCCTTCATTTTCTTCGGTTTTTAATGCAGAATCTCTAGCGATTTTTGATGCGCTTTCATTTGTAGAAGCGCACAAATTAAACAAGGCAATTATTATGTCCGATTGTAAAAATTCCCTGGAAGCAATTTTGTCAAACCCCTTTAGAAATAAATTTAAATTCCCTTTAATTTTTAAAATTAGGGAGCTACTACTTAAATGCTATTGTCGCAACATTCAGGTTGTACTTGCTTGGATCCCTGGTCATAGCGGGATTATAGGTAATGAATGTGTGGATATATATGCCAAAGAAGCTGCAAAGTCTGGTGGTTTAAGCAATTTCAAAATTTTTTGTCAGGATCTTTTTCCTCTGGCCAAGTCGCATTTGACTTTGGAGTGGAATACTATTTGGACAGAGTCGAGTAGGAATAAAGGACGTTTTTACGCTGAAATTCAAGATTCAGTACCTAGTCGACCGTGGTTTTTTAAATATTTGAAAGCTAATAAGCCTGTTTGCTCTACTATCTGTCGGCTACGGTTGGGTCACTCGTGTAATCCGGTATTTCTAGCTAAAATAAAGGTGAGGGATAGCTCATTGTGTGAATGTGGCTTGGATGAAGGCTCTCCAGACCATCTATTTTTTGCTTGCGAAAACAACCTTTCATTGTACGATTACCTTCCTCCTAATATTCCTCGTCCCACTAATCTTAAATCTATTTTATCGTTAGTATATTCTCCATTTATAGACACCTTATGCTCGTTCATTGCTCATAATCACATTAGGCTCTAGTTGTAATAAGAATTCTCCACCTTTTATTTAATATATTATTTATTGTAATTATGTTTATACTGTATTCTGTGTATATTTAAAGGCTAAGAAACAATATTTTGCTTTATATTTGCTTGTTCTGGTTTTTTCTGTTCTATTATTATATCTTGTATTTGCATGGTCGCATGAAGTCATCACTTATCCGTGCCCAGTGCATGGCAATCAGTTTGCGTTTTATGTTATTTAAGTTATAATTACTGTACATTTTTTTTCGCCTCAACTCTGACGCTGGCAACTCCTAAAACGGGGAGGCTTACGCCAAATGAAGAAGAAGAATTAACACTTGACACTGGCAATAGTTTTATGCTAGTCGCCATTAAAAAAAAAAAAAAAAAAAAAAAAAAAGAAGAACAAGAAGAAGAACTGTTTGTTCCTTAACCAAGTTAATTCTTAAAATGTTTATAGCTGGTGCAAATGTATTCAACCAGTGGCTTCTATGTGATAAAATTTTATACAAATTACAAGAAATTCCTAGAAAAGATAGTAAAGTTAAGACATATTTTGATGCTGATACAGTTTGTATTTCGTGGTCTTATAATATTTTGAAAATTGCCGAAAAATTCTTTATATCTGGGTCATGGAAAGGCAGAGATAGCCAGTTTGTTACATTACCTTTACCAGAAAATAACACAGAAGAATCAAACCTGCTTATAGCCTGTAATGATTACAAAGTAGTCATGATTTATAAGAACAATAATATATGGATTCTAGATTTAAAGACTGAAAACTTTCAAAGAGTTTGCATTACTGAGAGTCCCAATTTTAACATTGTTTCAAATGAATTGCAATCCAATGACAATATTATAAAAGCAAAAGTAACAGGTGACTTGTGTGCCTATTTAACCAAAGAAGGCAATGTGTATACTGGGTATTTGCCATGCTATATTGCTACAAATCATTGCATGGGCAAAGTCTGTGATATTGAGTGTGGATATGAACACTATGTCTTGCTTACAGATATTGGCAGTGTATATACTTGGGGAACCGGCAGGTAACATTAATGAAAAATAAAAAAGTTTCCCCTGTTTAAACAGAGCTCATACATTTAATGTTTTCAGGCGCTTGCAGCTTGGGCATGGGGATCTAGAAAATACAGAAACACCAACTGAAGTGAAAGCATTGGCAGGAATAAAAATAAATAAAATAAGGGCAAATGGATGGCATACTTTGGCTCTGAGTGAGTCCGGCGACTTGTATGCTTGGGGATGGAATGACACTGGACAGATAGGCGTAAAGTTTGAAGATGACGTGAATTTCTCTGGTGTACCAACATTGGTAACAATATATGACCAAAATGGAATAGAAGTTGAGTTAAATGTCAAGGATATTGCGTGTGGGACTCGACATTCTGCTATTTTACTAGAGGACAATTCAGTTTGGACAGCCGGATCTAATAAATATGGTCAGCTAGGGTTTTCTCCGGATGTTACTAATAATGAGAGTTTTAAAAAATGCTTTGTTGCTTCTCAAGAGGCCAAGATACTGTGTGGACCATGGTGTACTGTTGTCAGGCCTTAGGAAGTTGTATTTTAAATTATTTATTATGTTGCTATGTGGTAAAAATGGGCTATGTATTTAATATAAGTACTATTATATTATTGTTGACTTACGGCCGTTCCCAATATTTGATCTTTCTCTGGTTTTGCCCTACTAGAGATAGGAATAGCTCTCATTAGACATTAGAGACATATATTTTATGTCAATTCACTGTTAGCTGCGATCAGTCATATGTCAAACCAGAGATAGATTGAATATTGGGAACGGCCGAAAATGTTCTAAAATAAAGATCATTTTTTAAGAAATAAGGAAGATATTCAAGAATAAATCTATTTGCGCTAGCATGGGCTAATAATTGTAATACATAAAAATCAAATTTTACATATAAATATGACCACCAGATAACTCACTCAATGCACGATTTGTGTTAGTTAAAAAGGTAAAACCGACTTCAAATTGGACGTAATTAAGAATTAAATTCCCTATCTCAAAAACTACTGAACCGATTTTGATTAATCTTGCAGTATTCCCTAAGTTGAACAATACCTGGTACAATAAAAAAAATAACTTAAATCGGACTTGTAGTTCCGGAGATATGCGTGCACAAACATAAAAACATACATACATACAATTTTGATAGGCACATGTGTTCAGAAGCTGTCATAGATTAACATGTTATACAAAAACTGGGCAGTTCTGGAAATATTACATACATACGCGTCGAATTGATAAACTCCTTTTTTTGAAGTTGGTAAAAAACTGGCTACAGTCCACAAGGCCACAGACTACTAAGGGGATACTACGTATGACAAGGCTTTATATGAATGTGTCAAACTGTCAATGGGCGCTGCTGCTGCTTCTTATACATTTACCCCACCATACAGTGTTATAACTGTTGTAGGTATGGGCATGTTAAGTCACAGTGCAGATCAACTCCCCGATGTTTCCGTTGTGGTCAGAATCATTCTGGTGACAAATGTTCGGTAGATGAGGACTCTGTGTTTTGTTGTTTATGCCAAGCTTCCCATATAGCTACTAGTAAGAATTGCCCCGAGTTTCACAGACAAAAATCAATAAAAGAATCCATGGCTCACAAAAATTTATCATACGCTGAAGCTTCAAAAATCCACCCATCTATTTCAAAATTATACTCAACAGTATTAACTTCTACTAGTCCATCCCCTTCTTTTATAAATTCACAAAAACAAAATTTCTCACAAGTCATTAAAAATTCTACAAATAGGACAACTACAGAGTCATATAAAAAAACTGTCTTCCGACTACCTAGAATACCACCAAAGTCAGTAGGTGGGTATGATAAAACTGCTCATTTAAACTTAACTAAAGACTACAATCCAGAGTCTCTTTTTAAGATTCCTGGCTATGCCTGTTTAAGAGAGGACAGATCTGATGGGTATGGCGGTACTGCCTTACTCATCAACCATCATCATTCATATGTACTTACATATTTCACTTCCATTTCATAATCCAAATGTTTCTATAATAGCGGCATCTGTAAATAACATCTGTTTTGTCTCATTGTATATTCCTCATCCATCCTATTCAATATTTTTAGAAATTAAAAATTTAATCAGCTTATTGCCCAAACCGTTTGTGATACTTGGCGATTTTAATGCCCAACACCTTTCTTGGGGTAGTAGTAATAATAATCAGTGGGGTTTTGAAATATTAGAGTTATTAGATTATCACAAGTTATGTATTCTCAATACAGGGTTTCCAACACGCCATACTGCAACTAATGAGGGTTACAGTGCTCCGGATCTGTCCATTTGTACTTCAAATCTGTCGCTTTCAATTTGGTGAAAAGATATTATTTTATTTATAAAATATTTAAGTACTAGCTGTTGCCCGCAACTTCGTCCGCGTGAATGTGTGTTATTATAATCGAGATTAAGAAAATTAAATACTGTTAATCAACAACATATTTATTTGGATGAGGATTAATATTATATTATACGCATATTTACATATTTAATACACATCAAAGACCCAGGAACATCGAAAGCTATTAAGTAGCTTCCGACGGCGGGATCCAAATCACAGATATCCTTAAAAAATATCCTTTCTTTGTAAATGACTTGGCGTGGACAGGGTATAGAGGGCACAGGACAGGAGACAGGGAATACAGTATTAATTACTGTACTTAGGTGGTTTTAAAAAAGTCATACTATGTCTTATGTCTTAAAAGCCATACACCCTAAATATGCATTACAGACCTGTAAGCACGCAACTGTGATGATAATGCTACTATGATATGTTATTACATATAGACAGTATAAAATGTTGTTGTTGAATTATGATGAACATAATTGGCACAGTAACATAATATGCTTTCCGTTTTTAAAACAACGCCGAGACCCCCAAACTTGTATCTATAAGCAGTCAGGAGTTCTCTCAGCATCTTTGGGACCATGGTATACCTAGTGCAAAATCTTACTTTTTGATAGCATATGCTTAGAATACTTCTAATACAACCAAAATCACTATATTTTTTCGTATAAATTTTAAAGAATTCCCTACATACCACATGGAACCTATTATCAAATTGCCACCTTGGTTACCATAGCACCAAATTGGAATCATGTACTTTAACATAACAAAATAATTTTTAAAATCGCTAGTCAAACGCGAGACTCGATCTAAAAGATTATGAAAAGTACTAATAATACGGCCATAATGTGATGATGATGATGATGATGATGAATATAATTTACACAGTAGCATAATATTATATGCTTTCCGTTCTTAAAACAACACTGAAACCCCCAAACTTGTATCTATAAGGAGTCAGGAGTTCCGTCAGCACCTTCGCAATCATGGTATATACCTACCTAAATGCAAAATCTTACTTTTTGGTAGCATATGCTTAGTATCTTAGTATTACTTTAGATAAAACCAAAATCACCATATGTTTCCATATAAATTTTGAGGAGTTCCCTCGAATACTTATGGATCCCATCATCAGGTCACCACTTTTTTGAACATGGTACCAAATTCGAGACCCTATACAACAAAAAAACAATTATGACAATCGGACCACAAACAGCAAAGTCAATATAAAGTCCTCCTTTTTTGGAAATCGGTTAATTTTTTTATCTAAGATGTTGACCATGGATGTAAGGAATCACCATGCCAAATTTTATTAAAATCGGTCCAGCGGATTCAGAGATTAGCCTGTACAAACAGACAAACAGACAAACCGACAAACAGACAGAGAAACAAAAATTTCAAAAACAGTTAAGATGTGTTCTATTACTCTTCTAAAATGCCCCTGACTTGTTTTTTTAAGTTTTTATTCAGTGTACAAAAATGTTACCTCTACGATTTTATTATATGTATAGATATAGATATAATTACACTCTTATAATAGTTAAAAATATACATAATATGTATACTCCATAAGCCACGAATGAATGAATTATATATTTACACACATATTAAAAATTTGAAATTAAATGAAAAATATTCAAACATAAGGTTTTATTGAATATGTTCTTAGTCGCAGTTTTTGAAGTAAATATAATATTAACTTCCTTATAGGTTCTCAATCGTCATCATTCATTCACATTGATCTCTTCTCTAGGAGCATTTCTTTAACCTAAAAAATATTTTGTTTAGTATCAATATTCAAAAAGTATTTATTCCATTTTTTGCACATAAAAAAATTTGGACATGTCAAGATTTAAATGAAAAAATATGAAATTAGCAGTTTTTAAATATGGTTAACGGGGAAGGTTGTCTGCTTTATAATTATTGGACTCTGTTTGATCTAGTAATATATAAGTCTATGGTTTGATGACTGCATTTGTGTATCATGCTACAAATAATTACGTATTGAGATATAAATGCAGTCATGTTCTTTAGATCATTTAAAACGGCATCCATAACTTAAAAAAATGTGGTTTGACCCAGAATTAATGCTTAACTGCGAGTATATGAGTATTGAATACTTAAATTCATATTATAAAAATATAAACTTTAGCTAACCTTCGTATGCCTCGAAAACACTGAAAACAGTTGACAACAGTCTCCTTAACGGGGGGGTCTCCTGAAGGTGGTAGTGATAAGGGGGGATCACTTAAACCATCCCTCCTCCCTCCATCTCACCACCTCGAAGAATACTCTGTTATAATCTAAACCTAAAAATAATTTTATCTTCATTATAGGTCTATCCGTCATCACCATCATATTGTACTCTTCTTTAGAAGCATTCCAAAAACCTAAAAAATAGTTGGTTTAGTGTCATTAAATGTACTTAATACTATAAAATATATACATAATATATAATATTGTATACGGGGCAATATGCTTTATGTAAGTTTTCCATACTTAACCCATCAAGCCCCAAGCAGTACCCAGGTTCCGCATAACAACTAAATATCTATTGTGTCTGGTATTCGACGATCGAGGTATTAAATTTATTTTTTAAAATAATTATGACTTTAGCCTTATTAAAATTTTACATTTTATTAAAAAAGAATAATGCCAGGATAAAATTTCAAAAAGTAGATCCAAGTAACGATTTGAGTTACAGGGGGGAGGTGTGAGAGCTGTTAATCATTTTACTCTCCGTTTGAAATGATAATCCCAATATTGTGATGTCTTCATAAGGGAGTAAGAAACTTGCGTCTAAATATTTCTGTTCGTCGTTTATTTTGAAGCATTTTCAAATTCTGAAAAAAAAAACATTTAGTCCATGACAATATTTTTATCGATATAATATTATATACTTCAAGCAAGGTGCATCCCTAAAGTACACGTAAAAAGCTATGCCATATTTGTAGCGAAATTATTACTTGATGTGACATTTTTATCACTAATGCCATAAACAGCATGATTATGGGATTATTAAACTTATAAATTTTCTTTTTAGCTTACAAAAATACCGATTGATAAGCCCAAAAAACGTTGTTGAAAACTTACGTATGTTATGTTAAATCCACGTGTTTGAGGCATTCCTTGACCGTTTTTATGGTTTATTATATAGCGGAACCACAAAACACAACAAGATATTGCATTAAACGTTCATTTAACACTTTTATTATCACTTTTTAAACATGAAATATGCAGACCTACTCCTTTGTTATGTCCTGGCTGGTAGGACATAACATTACACGCTTTTGACGTTTATACACCGATATGAGCTTGCTCTTTCACCCAACTTACTGAATCGTTAGTTAGAAAGAGTAACATTAGCAGCTGTCAAAATATAAGGCGCCCTCCTATCATATAACCTAATTGGACAGGCCTGACGATATATGAAAACGATGGTAAAAATTGTATTTTCATATTTATACTCGACACTGGCCATGGTTATATACCGAAGTGCCATAATAAGAAAAAAAAAGACTAATTGAATGACAGCAAGACTGACAGCTTTCGGTTGACGGTTCGCTATTGATCGTGTTTGTTTTCGGTTTTCCAGTGGCGCTGATAAAAAAAGCAATCAAAAGTAATAAAATTGATCAACAACAACGTTATTATATATAAGGTGTATATTTTAATTTGCAAACATGTTTGCAGTGGCTTCTGGCCGGGAATACATCACATATGCTCGCAACCTCTGTAACAATGGATGCTACAGCAAGGCTTACGATTTTTACTTAGCAGCTTTTAACAAGAGTCCCCACCTGAAGATTGCTTTCGAGCCAGAATTTAGGGCTACTCTCTTCAAAGTAAACGAACTGCTGGCCGTCAGTAATAACGTTGAAGATATATTCGGTAACTTTAGCAGGGCGATCAACGCTTTTCCCGGCAATGTTCACTTGTTGAATGAAATCGGTAAGTATCTTTTTAAATATGGCTTCTACGAGGAGTCATGGACACAGTTTCAGAAGGCGTTACAAATAGACCCGGGATTCGTCGATGCTGAAAAAAATTTGAATTCCCTCAAGAACTTGATGGTGGAAAGATGGCACTTCAGAATGCTAAATGATAAACGACGAAACGACTGCTATCGAGTAGCGATACACGACACCGTTGTGCCGGTAAAAGAAAGTATTTTAGACCTTGGCACGGGAACCGGCCTCCTGTCTATGTATGCCACCGAAAAGAATCCAATGGCAATAACAGCTTGCGATAGCTCTGAGGTTATGACAGCTTTGACAGATACCATTTTAGAGGAAAATAAGCTGCTGATGGCTGTTGTAGTTGTCAACAAACTCTCTACAACTATGAACTACAAAGATATAGGGGGAAAAAGGTCTTTACTAATAACTGAGGTATTTGATGCAGGCCTGTTTGGTGAGCACATTTTGCAGTCACTATCACATGCATGGGAGTGTTTGTTGTCAAAAAATGCAAAAGTTATACCTGCAAAAGGAGAGTTTTTTGTGATGGGTGTGAATTCTGATTTGCTTAATGTGAAATATCATTTGCACTCTGCAGCTAAAGCATTGTTAAATATTGGTGACTGCAATGTGCACATACCCGATGATGAGCCGTACGACTGCGAAGATGTCCACTTTTACAAGGACATAAAGTATGTAACAGAATGCAAGTCTGTGGTCTCAGTAGAGTTCAATAATGTTAATGACATACAAGACAAACTGCAACACGCTGAACCTATAAATATAGAGTTGAAAGCTTTAGAAAATGGCAGAATAGATCTTATTGTTGGTTGGTTTAACTTGTATCTCTCAGACTATGTAACTATCACTACAGACCCAAGATCTCAATACAGAGCTAGGGCATGGCAACAGGCGATATTCTTTGATTACGTTCCTAGAAGTATTAAAGAGAATGAAAATGTTGACTTACATTTTCTGCTCAATGAGGGCAAAGTTACCATGCTAACAGATGCAACTTACGACATAAGGAGAATTTCTCAGGAAACTTTAAAATTCCTAAATGATACTGAGTACACAAAGGCAATAGTGAATTGTATCGGAATGGTTTGTGTGTACCTCGGCCAGATGGCAGAGATGTCTGAAATGAACATTCTCGATCTGTCTCCATTCCCGATTTTCGGCTTTCTTATGCTAAAGAGAGGCGTGCTGAACCTTAAGTGCTATGCTAAAACTGAGGAAGATAAAGAATTCCTCAATATGGTTTTCAAAGCCAATCAATTAGATACAACCAATGTTACATATTTGATAGGAGATAATTGGTCCAGGCATGGTTTCCATGACGATAAATATCACGTTATATTCTCTAACATGTTAGATGTCAGTGGCGATATTGATATTCGTATGAAGGATATGGGGTTGGCTTTGAGGAATAGTCACCTCGCACCTGGAGGCCTGTTCATGCCGGCTAGTGTGACATTAATGGGTCAGATTATCTACTGTCACTGGTTAGATATTAACAACAGGGTCTGTGATGCAAACCTAGGTGACTATAGAGTAGCGAGACACATCAATAAGTATCAGGTGTCCCAAAACTTTTTCCTTGACTATGCTCACCTGGAATATACTGCATTTACTGATCCAGTACCTTTAGGTGACTGCGTCAATCTCTCTACTGACGTAATTAACGTTCCGATAATTGAAGACGGTTACGCAAACGCTATATTATGCTGGTACAGCATTGAACTGATGGAAAACGTAGGACAAATATCCACGAAGAGGTCAGGCAGTTTTATAGACGGCATGGCGTTTTTGGCCTGTCCGGTCATACCAATGGTTCAAGGGGACGTTGCCAATATTTTACAGTGTGTAGACTCCGATGGTTCATTTAAATTGGTCATTGATGTGGAAGGTAATTGAACATTGTTATAAGAGGAAAATAACGCACACAGCAGGAAAGCAATTATTGCTTTTAAAATTTACTAATTTTATATGTCGTCTAGTAGAAATATCTCCTTGATGTCTGCATTTAATGTAGTCTATGAGAGTCTATGTTAAAAACAGAGTGTTAATCTTCTACATTATAATTTTTACGAATTAATGTATGTGATTGATGTGCCAGATAACTGTTTATATGTCAAGGCTCTAGCTAATTAATTCTTTAATCTAAAACATTTGTTCCACTTTATTTTATTAAAGATTATATTAATCTTTTGTTACTAATTAGTAATTACTATGTAATACAGGGAGTAAATGTGAAGGTAAGGGTAAAGTCGCGTAAATGTATGTCCAAAATATTACTAACATTTACATTTTTTATATGGCTCAAGATGATCTAAAAACGTAAACAACATTTCTGAATTATTGGTAAGAGATTTAGAGTATTGGATTATGTATTACATTTTCATTAATAAAATGTTTTGTAAATGCAATTCACTTGATAATAGTGGTTTGCTTATTATTGTCTTTTGCCAACCAATCAAAAAAACAATATTGCTTAGCCTTAGTATGTTAGATAGATTTATATACTTTAATATTCTAGTCATGAATGGGAAAAGCAGATATTTTAGCAAATTGTTGAAATCACTATACTCTACGGCCTGTTTTTTGCTCAGTGTTTTAACAATCTCAAATAGATCTGTAACTTTTAGATACTTTTTGCTATAGGAGTATAAATGTTTTAAACACATTACACAGCCATCCAACTTGATGAAACCTCAATTGATTCACTCTTGGCAAGCTATTGCCACTTTATATCAAATCAATTTTAAATACAGTTCCTTATAATAAATAAATTAAAATAAAACTAACAAAAAACATGCTTGTTATAACTTTTGTCGTGGTTTTTTTTGTTTTGTCGTACTTTAGGTACTAAAAATTGATGTGTGGTATGGCTTAGCCATACTCAGTATATTATTATACAGGGTATTAGGTTTAACACCGTTATCCTTAAAACCATCAAATAAGCCCGTCAAAATGAACAACCTCTTCTATGAGAACAATGCTGGAAACTCAAAAAAATCCGTCTTCATACCCATACAAATTGATATGAAGACGGATTTTTTGAGTTCCCAGCATTGTTCTCATAGAAAAAGTTGTTTAATATTGACGGGATCATTTGATGGTTTTGAGGATAACGGTGTTAAACCTAACAACCTGTATATTATGTTTATTATTGGGACCTGTACAATAAAATTTATTCTCAAATATTTTATAGATGTGAAAATCTTACAAAAATGTTTTTAATGTTGTGATTCTATATCGAATAAAACTTATTTGATGTCTGTTTGAATTTCATTTCAATAATCCTTATTTTTATTATTAAACTAGACGTTGCGCGCGGATCCGCTCGCGTAAGAAAGTATCCCATGACCTTTCCCTTGGTGTACTCCATGTCTATGTCAATTAATTTGGAAACAAGCTTTTCCTTTTTATTATTAGAATAGGTAGATATTATAATCTGATAAATTTTAATATATACTTTTATCATGGTTATAATTAAAAATTGAAACAAAAAGTAATTTTATATGTTTTATTAATGCATCACGATTTCATTTCACTGTACACCAATCTTGGAGATTAACAGATAAACTCGTATAGATACATACACATAACACTATTTTTATGTAAAAACTGCTCAACTGCTCTTAAGATTAGTATAGAGGTACAGTAGGATATATTACTGCAATGTCACGCTAGAGGCAGCACCAGCATAGAGAGTAAATAAAAAGTTTTGTTCAATGCAAGGTTTCTGACAATATTTTGATAATATGACGTTTGCAACATGGGTTTTGGTCGGATTGTTTACTGTATGTGCTAGTGGCGACCTCTGCTCTGACCTTTGCGTATTGTTGCCTATTGGAAAAACATTCCAGATTTTTTTATTGAGAACGGAACTTGAAAAAGAGCGATTCCACATCGCTCTGCAGAACGTTTTAGGAGTTATGTGGCATAGCATAGGGAAGATGCGATATTTTTATTTTTGTGTTTATTATAAAGAACTCCATGTAGAATAGACCACAAGTATATTAAAAAATTAAAATACTGGAATTTACTGCAAAAAATGCGGTTTAAAATTGTCAATTTAAATTTTGGCGCCAAAACGGGTCTTTAGTTTGTATGACGTCACTACTGTGCTGCCCCGCGTTCCATTTAGAGTTAAAAACGATTAAAACGCTAAAAATAGGAGGCATTGAGCGTTTTGATCGTTTTTAACGCTAAATGGAACGAGGGGATAGCAGGTGTGACGTTACTGAACGCTGATTGGTGTTTTGAAATCTGTTCCGTTTCAAGTTACTTTTAATTCGTAATTTTTGTAAAAAAACAATATTTTATAAAATATTAACCTTGCAGTGGCCCTTCTTTTATATTTTTTAACATTTTAATAGCAACATTTTCATAAATATTATATTTGCATGTTCCCTATTCCATTCTGACGACACAACGCACCACAACTCAACATAGACCCAGATCCTAAAAGGATCAGACATAACTTACTCTCTGATGGATGAAACCATAGGTTCTTAGTAGCGCCTCATGTACTTAGAATACCTGCGTGTTTCTGGAGCTCTACGTGTGACACCATCCGGCCTAAGATGCGCGCAACGAGAAAATTTTGTCTACATGTTTTCTCGATGTTAACTGGTTTATCTCTTCATCTCTATTGACCCTAACATGACATACTTTTTTTTCTCGTGTCTGTCGTCAAAATTAGAGATAATTGTGTTTTTTTCTTAATCTGTGCTATTTTTGTCTACGAACCCTAACATGACAACACATTTTTATTGACTTTTGTCAATATTTTGTCAAACGAGAAGAGTAGTTTAAAGAAGTGAAGAGTAATTATCTGTGAAGCTAGTCTACGAACGAGAAATTTATCACTCGACGTACGCATGTTAGGGAAAAAGAGATATATATAACATTTTCTCTATGTATATAATATCGATATCGACAATATAACTACGCTCGAGAATGAGATATCTCGTTGTGCGCATTTTAGGCCGGCTGGGCAGGTACCAGGTGTGAAAGTTGACTAAAAATTTGTCTTACTTTACTTATTTTCAAGTGGCTAATATTTATATATAATTTATAGAATATTATTCTGACCTAGTATCATGTAGTGTAAGACTATTTTTATGGACCAAAACTTTTTTCAGAGGCTTTAAAAATATATTTGTTGCTTTAATAAATTAATATAACACCTTAGAAAACAATATTGCAAGAATTTATTTTCTACTAGCTGTTGCTCGCGACTTCGTCCGCGTCAACATGGTATAATAACAAAGATGGAGAATTTTCCCCTTTAATGGTTCCTTACCTAAAGGGTAAAAACGGGACCCGATCACATACGGACAGACAGACACGGACACGGACTGACATACGGACAGACAGACGGACAGACATCGAAGTCTCAGTAATAGGGTCCCGTTTTTACCCTTTGGGTACGGAACCCTAAAAATTAGCAACAAATATATTTCTAAAGCGTCTGAAAAAAGTTTTGGCCCATAAAAATAGTCTTAGGGTTGATTCAGACCGCAACGCGACGCGTAGATGCATTTCTAAATTTATATGGATTTGACAGATTCGCAAGACGTTTCGCGAAATTGAAATATGTCAAATCCATACAAATTTATGCCGCGCCTCGCCTCGCCTCGCCTCGCCTCGTCGCGTTGTGGTCTGAATCAACCCTTACACTACATGATACTAGGTCAGAATAATATTCTACAAATTATATATAAATATTAGCCACTTGAAAATAAGTAAAGTAAGACAAATTTTTAGTCAACTTTCACACCTGGTACCTGCCCAGGTGTCACACGTAGAGCTCCACAAACACGCAGGTATTCTATATATATGAGGCACTACTAAGGACCTATGGTTTCATCCATCAGAGAGTAAGTTAGGTATGTCTTATCCTTCTGGGATCCAGGTCTAACAGAGCAATGTGACTTTTTCTTAGACATTATAATTTGGCTTAATTTCAACAGATGTACTGCAAAATGACAATATGTATATCACAAAATATTTATAGGACGTATTTGTAACACCAAATGATCATATTAGAAATAAATATCAAAATAATGATAGACAAGAAGATCATCTTGCTTAAAACACAAAATAACCATATTATTGTTATTTTTAAATTTTTTATTTGTTGCCTTACACCAAATGTCAGCAAATCTGATGCAACTATAATAGCATGCTTCGACTTTGAAATCGTACTTTGAATGCAGAAATAACGAAAATTGCTCCATTTTATTGGACACTTCGTCTAGAGTGAATAGTCCCAATTTTTACCCTTGATGATAAATAAGCAACCTTCACGTTTTCTACTCAACAGATTTGGCTTCGGCTAGTATAGCTCTCGTTTGTTCTAAGGCTTTCCTGAAAGAAAAAGAAAAAAAAATATTAGCATTTACTGACATTACAAAGTAATCAAAATCTTGTTATTAAATTTTAAGAGGCAAATATTAGAAGCGCAAAAATAACTACACGAGTAAGAAACAATTAATAAATATTAACAAAAATTATTAAACTGGTAAATAAAAAAATAAAAATACTGATTGGATTTTCATATACTCAGTACGACAGCAAACACAAATTTAACGATTTAGTGTTAAAAGCTTTAAAAAAAAAAAAAAAAAAATCTAACGACATCTCTCAAGCGTGAAAATAAAGCGTGCCAAACATAAAACAATACCCTTCTGGCGCAGTCGGGCAAAAAGTATTACTTTACAGTATACGTACAGATGTATCGGAATAAATGAATAAAAATACTGATTGGATTTTCATATACTCAGTACGACAGCAAACACAAATTTAACGATTTAGTGTTAAAAGCTTTAAAAAAAAAATAAAAAAAAAATCTAACGACAAGTATTACTTTACAGTATACGTACAGATGTAGCGGGTTGTCTGTCTGCAGTCGCGACGCCGCCAGCTGCGCGAGCGCGGCGAGGCGACGTAGCGCGCGACGCCGCAGCTCGCCCGCGCGCGGCAGCGTGTCCGCCAGCGCCGCCGCCGCGCCCGCCATCTGCGGCCCCGGCGCCGCCCCCGCCGCCATGCTCAACGTGTCTGCACACGATTTTATTATAGTTTTTATAAATGAAAAGTAAAGACGTTGCTTTAGAAAAAAAAAAAAGAGAGATTTAATTTAAAAACACCTTTATTAAATAGAAGTCGTCAAACCTTGATTTTTAAAGTCAGTCAGACACCTAAACGGAAATTAATGCAGCCTCTACGTTGCCTTCTTGGACTCGTAGGAGGTTAATTATTATCTACGACTTCCCATGATCGACGTCAATTATTGTGCATGCTATAGATAACTTCGATATCATTTTGCCAATAGCCCAGAGAGTACCCTTTACAATGATTTAACAGAAGTGTACGTACCGATGAGTTTAAGCGCGAGTGGGTCAGCGTGCAACGGCGCGGGCGGCGCGCACAGCGCGAGCGTCGCACGCAGCAGCCGCACGCCGCCGCCGAGACAACGACGCCAGAACACGCCACCAGGACCTTCCACGATGCTGCAATACATAAAAAATAAGTCATTTGTATTCGTTGTGGACGATTTAAATAGTACCCTACGGATAAAGTAACCAGTCAAGTATATAGTACTTGTGCCTGGGACATGATTTTCATAAAAGACTAGACGTTCCGCGCGGCTTCGCCCGCCTAGTTAGGAATTTCACAGGCAAATTAGCCCACAAAAATAGCCTATGATCCTTCCGGTGGTCTACTTTTTATCTGTGCCAAATAACATAAAAATTGCTCCAGAAGTTCGTGAGATCCCTTTCAAATAATTTTCCCAGTTTTTTCCACATTTTCCTCTATTAGTTTTAGCCTAATAATATATAGCCTATATAACAGAGCCCCGATAAATGAGCTATCTAACACTGAAATAATTTTTCCAAAGGGACCAGTAGTTCCTGAGATTAGCAGATTAGCACGATCAAACAAACAAACAAACTCTTGAGCTTTATAATATTAGTATAGAGGATGAGTCAGCTTAATTCGACTGGGACTAAACATATTGTGCAGGTTTCTGTCTGAAAATTTTTCATTGTCACATGCCTCCTATAGAGATCGAATCACCCTCTCGACTGCAAATCAAAGGTATACTCATACAAAACAAAACTATAACGCTTTCAATTATTTTTATATGAAAACACTACACTGTATTCTAAGTAATAAAAAAAACACTGACTGCGGCGGCAGCGCGGGCAGGAACACGTCAGCGGCGATGGCAGCGGCGAGTCTCGCGTGCGCGGCAGCGGCGAGGCGCGGCAGGCAGCTAGCGCGCGGCAGCTCCAGCGCGCGACACAGGATGCTGCGCAGGCGCACGCATGCTCGCACGCACACCGGGTCCCACGCCTGCTCCACTAGCTCTGCGGACGATAGAGTACTTTAAATAAGTTGTGCGCATTAATTTCAGCTAAATAATAAATGTATCATTGTTGCTATCTTTACCTGATTGAAAAAGTCACGTGACAATTGACATATAAAGACAGTAAACATTTCACTTTATATCAACAAACAACCGAGGCGACAAACCGCTATGTGGTTTGGCGGGCTATTAGAATAAGTTTTTTTGAATACTTTTAATAAAGGATTTTATTATTATTATTATTAAATATACAAACGTTATAGTTATACTGCCCTTGTCTGTCAAGAAAAGTTTTTTACGTATCAAACAAGCTTCGGTTAAATATGAAATTTTCCGGGAATTTGCTGGCTATGGGTGTTACAGTCAACATGGATATTCAATACTGACACGTCTATCTCGTATAGACACTCATATTTATTTAGTACTCAAAAATATTACATGTTCGTATCTTATACCTTTATGGTGATCGCACATTTATCAGCGCACGCGCCGAACGCGCCGCATTTTAGAATTCGTTGTATGATTTTTTTATTTAGGAAATCTTACAGCTAGATTAACAAGTAGTTTTAAAATAACACAGGAAGGCCAGTTAAATGATGTGAAACCTCGCACATTCGCCCGCACCGTACGGCGCGTACAGTGCTGACAAATATGCGATCAGCTTTAGGCTTATATGTATTATTCTATAATATACGGTCGCTGTAAAGCATTTGGGTACTAAACTACTAACCCACAAATAAAATAAAAAAAAAACTCAAAAAAATAAATAATGTTGAGTTATGAA
Source organism: Cyaniris semiargus (assembly GCA_905187585.1). Classification (NCBI taxonomy): domain Eukaryota; kingdom Metazoa; phylum Arthropoda; class Insecta; order Lepidoptera; family Lycaenidae; genus Cyaniris; species Cyaniris semiargus. The sequence continues at coordinate 2,861,802 of LR994554.1, read as the reverse complement.
TGCAGTCTTGTTTTGAATGATCTAATAAGAACATGACTGCATTCATAATTCAATACGTAATTATTTTGTGGTATGATATACAAAACACAGCGTCCATTTAAGCTATAAAATAAAATAGTTCCGTCGACGAAGATAAATTATATTCGCGTCACTACTAGACTTGTAACTTACCGGTGACCTTGGGTAGGACAACCTTATCAACAATGGTGGGCACCAGCATCAAGTCGAGGTCGGATCGGACGGCCTCCTCCGACACCGACGTCGGCTCCTCGTCGGACGACTGGTCGGAGTCGCTCGACACCTTGTCCGACCGCACGCCGTACATCATCAGGCATCTGAAATGAAAAAAATTATGCTCGACTACTTACGTAACATAGGAAAGTTTTTAAGCTATTGTATAGCTTTTATCGTGGGCTTTGAGCGCAGCGACCAAATCATGTAATTTCGTAACGAAAATAAACATAACACCCCCCACTCTGACCGGCACGCCGGTGCGGTGTTGCCAGACTTCGGCACGGTGTTTGTGTGCGTGCGACTAGACGTATGCGAATTATAATTGCATAAGTTGATAAAAAATGCTATGCTATTGCATAGCATTTCCGGGGCAGTCCCCGAGTGCTACATGTATTATATTTTTTTATTTCCGGATAATATGCACGGTCCCCGCGAAATAAAAAGAATCAATTCAACGGTCTGCGGGCAATTTATTGTAGTAAAAAACAAAGATCGACGTAATGCTCACTTGTACCAGTCCATTTTCTCATAGTCCTCGTTGTCTTCATCAGCGAGCGGGTTCCACAGGATCAACTGTAATATAATACGTTTATTTATTTTATTTTAACACTTAAAAGAGATCCCGAGCTACAGAGGCGAGCTAACTACGTATGTTAGCAAATCTATGTCACCATTCTCATACAATCACTAAAATATTAAATAGTAAAATTAATCGACTACATTCAAAAATCGTTAGCAATCCTCAAAACTTTTAAGCCACTGAGTGAGGATGTAGGATCCAAATCGTACATAAGCATAGAGCTATTTTTTTTTTTAAAGCAGTTCACTTCGATCAATCAGGGAGATCGCGCTTATTCGCACACCCGGGCCATTTGATTCATTAATAAATATTAATCAATAAATCAAGTAACATTATATCGAGTCAATTGTTTCATTATCAAGTGAAAGGTGTAGTCAATCAAGGACGCTACATCCTTTATGGTCCATCGAGCCGGATCTGAACCAGCGAACTATGGATACTTAGCTACGCCACTCAATCTTGACAGATACGCCACTGAGTAAGATCTTACATACGCCACTGAGTGAGAGCTTAGATACGCCACTGAGTGAGAGCTTAGATATACGCCACTGAGTCACCGGCAATGAGTAGGGCCGGATTTATATTTTTTATTACTGTATAGGCCACTTTAATTTTGTCGCCCCTATGTACGAACTCTCCCGCCATTCTAGGACGCTGCCGCCCCCTAGGACTCCATAGGACGTTGCCGCCCATAGGCTGCTGCCTATACATAAATCCAGAGCTAGCAATGAGGTAACCGTACCTGGTGTCTGACGTAGGGCGCGAGCAGCTGTGGCAGGCTGTCGGCGAGGTAGGCGTCGGCGTAGAGCGCGCGCGCGCGTCGCCGCCAGCGGGCCAGCCGCGCGCACACGCCGCGCACGCCGCGCCACGCCGGCAGCGCGTCCGCGAACAGCGCGCCCGCCTCGCGACGTATCTCCTCTGTGGACACGGCTTTATGTTTTTCACTAGATTTTAAACAGTACAGAGCACAGTATACAGTACAGTTTATACTAGAAAATAATGATTTGAACATAGAGCGGTTTTTAAATAACTACATTTTATTGGATACGGCACAGAATATTATAAATATTATTCATTATATTATTATAAACCTAAATTGTCCCACTGCTGGTCAAAGGCCTCCCCCAAAGACTTCCATCTTTCTCTCTCCTGCGCCACCGCTGGCGAGCCTGGCTGGTATGCATCCATCATCATCTCATCACGCCATCTTTTTCTAGGCCGGCCTCGGCCGCGGTGTCCGTCTTCGGGTGCCCACTCTGTTGAGATCCTTGCCCAGCGGTCGGAATGCATACGGCCAACGTGACCCGCCCAATCCCACTTTAGCTTGGCAGCCTTGACACCTACATCCCTGATACCTGTTTTAGAGCGCAGTATGGTGTTTCTTATTTTGTCTAGAAGTTTTTCTCCTAGCATACTGCGCTTCATTGCTCTTTGGAAAACTCCGAGTTGGGACTTTTGTGAATCGGTCAATGACCAAGTTTGTGCACCGTAGGTTAGGACAGGCAGAATGCACATGTCGACGAGTCTGCCCTTCAGGGAGATCGGTAAATTTCCCTTCATCAGCGTCTTCATGGACCAGTAGCTCTTCTAGGCGTTTTCGATTCGGCGATCGACTTCCTTCCCTTGTCTATTTTCAAAAGAAACTAACTGGCCCAAGTAGATGTACTCGTCGAGATATTGCATTTCTTGCTCGTCTACCTCGACCCTACGCTATATATATTATAAATAATATAATTAAAATATATAATCGATTATATTATAAATAATATAATCTTAATATATATAACTCGAAGGTGACTGACTGAGAGCCAGTCCACACGGCGCGTTGCGTTGCGTTGCGTCGTCGCAACGCAAATATTTTGACGCATAGCCGGCCGGGCGCTGCTCCATCACAGCGTTATTACAAAGCAGTCTTAACGTCAACACCCCCTCCCGCTTCGTCTCGGGGGCTGCTGTCCGTCATGTGTGCGTTGCGACGACGCAGCGCGCCGTGTGTCACCTTGGTTATTTGTATGTAAAACAACGCAACGGCAGCGCATCGTCGACGCAACGCTGACGCAACGCGCCGTGTGGACTGGCTCTGACTGACTGACTGACATAGTGATCTATCAACGCACAGCACAAACCATTGGACGGATCGGGTTGAAATTTGGCATGTAGGTAGATGTTATAATGTAGGCGTCCGCTAAGAAAGGATTTTGATCAATTCTACCACCAAGGGGACAAAATAGGGGATGAAAGTTTGTATGAAACTTTGTCAATTTTGAACCGATCGGGCTGAGACTTTGCACGCATAAAGCTACTATAACATAGTCATCCCTTAGGAAAGGATTTTGATAAATTCCACCCTAAGGGGATAAAATAGGGGATGAAAGTTTGTATAAATCTTCTTAGATTTTCGACTGATTGAACTGAAATTAAAGATTGGAGCTACTATGATGAAGACGTTATATAAGGAACCACAAAAAAGGGAAAACTATCCATCTTTGTTATTATACTTTGTTAACGCGGACGAAGTCGAGACGAAGACAGCTAGTAAATAATATATATGTTTCATATTCAATAATATATAGTTGTGTTTATCGTCGATATAATTTGATATAAATTAATCAATTTTAACAGGCGTTGAAATTGCCACCAAACTTCAGAACGGCCTAAAAATATCACTTTAGATCGATCCTTTGCCAGATGTCTCACTCCTGTGCCTGACGTCACGCTTGAGAGATGTGCTTGATCTCTCCTGAGTCCTGAGTAGCGCACACACATGGTCACCATAAGGCTTCAGTCTCGAAATCAACGTTGTGTTCAATACAATCAGCGTTGCGGGGGCGGTGCGGCGCGTGACAATGTATATTCTGTACATTGTCACCCGCCGCTCCCGCTATATGGATAATCTGTCTAGCGGCGAACGGCGCGCGGCGTACTAGACGGCTTATCCATATAAATTTATACATTGTCAGCGTCCCACTGCCCGTTGGTTTCGAAACTTAGCCTAACTGTATGTTTACCAACCTGTGGCGGCATTGAGTGCGTGCGCAGTGGCGGGCGGCAGGTCGTCGTCGCTGGAGTCGCCGTCGCGGTGCGCCGCGCCCGCCGCCTCGCGCTTCAGCCGCCGCGCGCGCCGCCGCCCCTCGCGCTCCGCCGCGCGACGCGCTGCCTCGGGATCTTCGGGTGGACGTGCTACACCGCCACGACCTAGGAAGATATTAATTATTTTATACAATGTGTCGCAAACTACCGCTTTAGAATATTATGACGGATTAGGACGAACGCTCACTTAAGGCACAAAGCATTTGTCAAACAAACAAATAAAGTTTCATTAAAAAAAGTTTATCACGAGCATGAGGTAATTTCATTTAATATAATTCAATTTCACTGTACCAGCGAGTGCGAGTACATCGTGCGCCTGGTCCCGCACGTCGGCGCGGCGCCGCTCCACCAGGTACGAGCAGCGGCGGCGGTGTAGCGCCAGCGCGCGCGCCTCCAGCGCCTCCAGCTGCGGCATCTACGAGAGGCATTTATTACATAACCGTATAAGCGCTGACTACTTTACAAACGTTATTAAAATTAAATAAGCAGGAACATATCTGTCAACTACTATAGCAAGACATAAAGATATTGTTAAATAATACCTTCTCGTCGAGACACTCTATGAGGTCAGTGACGTACCCGCGCACGGCCTGCGCGCGGCGGTAGGCGGCGTCGAGTGCGGGCGCGCGCGCCGTTCGGGACTCCCGCACGCGCGCCGCGCCCACCAGTCGCTCGCGGCAGCGCTCGCGACGCTCCAGCGCCGAGCCGCGACTCGCGCTTAGCTCCGACAACCTGATGATGGTATTATGTTTAGTATGGTATGTTTTGTTATGTTTTACTTGAATGTGTTATATCCCATGACATAACACATTCAAGTAAAACAGCCATGTTGTTTAAACTTATATTTTCCTCCTCTTTTACACTATGTTACTATTACTAAGAAAAATTGTTTTATTCCATTTTATACCTTATGTTTGTAACATAACATTTAGATTATAATAATTATAGTAATTAATGCTTCAACTCCCAAGCGGTCGAATTCGACCGCGATAACAATAGAATAGATTTCCAAGAATCCGCGATCGAGGGAATAAAAACTATAATATGGTAAAGTCTATGATTTTGTAAGTTTGTAATACTGTAACTTCTGTAAGGGGTAATCTCTGAATCAAATGAACCGATTTTAAAGATCCTTTCTTACTACAAAACCACGTTATCTGTAAGTGTCATAGGCTATAAAAATTCAAACCTTTTTGAAAAGGATTTTTCAAATATTTTAATATTTAGTACGAGATCAAAATACTACGAATACTTTTTTTACGCGGACGAAGCTACGGGATAAAGTTAGTATTGATAAACTTTAGAATCTGTTACAATAGATTTAGTTGTCACACAATGAGGGTTTATGATATTCTATTTGCCACGGTGCCGCTATGTTGCCAGGGACTATCGTATCAAACTTCTGTCATATGTCACGAGTCACGACTCACGATATAGCTGTCATGTGTCACGATAATATGCCTATTTGACACGATAGACCCTAAGGCTATATAGCGGCACTTGGTGGCAAATAGAATATCAAAAACCCTCAATAAATCTTACCTCTCCTGCAGCGCATCAACCAGGTCGTGTGCGGTGGCGGGCGCCGCGCGGCCCGGCGCCAGCAGCGTGCGCAGCTGCGGCGCGTCCGCGCGCAGCGGCGGCGGCGCCACCGCGAACGGATTTAGCTCGCTGCTACCGAGCGCCGCTGTTTACATGATAGATATGTCAAGACATGTGTACCATCGAAGAAATTGATTCATAGGATAATGACGGACCTACTTCATTTGGTCGGGTTATGTCAAATCAATGTTAGTCACGATTTGTCGGCTGGGTTTGACGTAACACAACCAAATTACGTATGTCTGCTATTTGCCTATGAAACAACTTCTCTGATAGTACATAAAATATGTCACAACGGCTTCATTCAGAGACATTCAACGATTACCTAAATTTAACTAAGAGATTGTCAGAATGGAGTTTATGTCAAAATTTTCATTTAAGTTTAGTAACTATTAAATGTTTCTGAGTGCGGCCGTAACACTTGTTTTCTGAGTCCGGTCACAGTCACGTTGCGCTAATCGAACACGCCCTCAATCCTAAAGGCATGTTCAGATATTTTATGATTCGAAAATCGGCACTCCAACAGAGTGGTTCACAATTCCTGTTCAACGCTTAGCTCGCGAGGGTTATTTGGGTGTCTGCAATAAAGTTGTCAAATCAGGCCTATGACGTTTAGTCTAATACTAGTAAGCTCACCAGTGATGTCGGCTATAGCGGGCACGGCCTTCTGCATCTGTTGCTCCTCCCACTCATCAGCCTCGCTGTTCATGTCATCGTCCGAGGCCGCCGCGGCCGTCGTACCTGCATACATTTATAAAAATGAACTAAACTGTGGTAGCGTAGCACATAGAATTGTAGTACCAGTAGAGAAGTTGATTCATAGGCAGATGGCGGACCTACGTCATTTGGTCGGTCATGTCAATTCAATGTTAGCTGTGATCTTTCGGCTGGGTTTGACATAACGCGACCAAATTACGTAGGTCCGCCATCTGCCTATATGAATCAATTTCTTCGATGATACATTACCGCTACTTGTCTTTTTCAATCGCAAACAAATATCAATATTGTGTGCCTATGTTAGCACGATAACATAGGCACAATTTGCGAGCGCCGCCGGTCTATTCAGAGGGAATCATTTAGTTTACACGCGAAAACGCTATTGCTATATGCTGATCAGATGCCGTGACAGCCGACGGGTTATTGGAAGCTTCAAAATGTTATAACTCTATTCAAACAGCTGCCTTACTCCCGACACAATCAGAATCGAATCAGCTCGATCTCAAAGCGTTTACTATTTCCGACATATATACTAGCGCAAAACCATGCTGCGATTCAATTTGGAACTAATTCAATCTCAACGGCTTTTCCCACTCCTGACAGCTATACTAGCGCACGATGGTGCTGTGACTCAATTTGGAACTAATCAAACTCGTAAATAAAAATCGTATCAGTTTCGGGGGTAAGGCTACAGCTCTTGTCTGTACTGATTATTGCTGTAATTGACACCATAATACTAACGTTTAGGTTTATCACTCGGCAGCTCCAAACCGCGCACCTCGATCCTGCCCTCGTCTTCATCATCATCGTCGTCCATGTCGTCATCTCGCCGGAGACGGGAGCCCGGACCGGGGGACTTGTCGGACGTTATCGGCACGAAGTCGCCCAGCTCACGAGCCTACGAACAGAAAAACTGTTGATGGAAACGATCTAAAATGTATTAGGCAATATAAAATATATGTAAGGATTATTATACTAGGAATATTATACTTTTATTTAGTGTCTGACTGAACCTATGAGGATTTAATACCATACTTGTATTTATAAAATATTAAAATTTAGAACACTTTTTATTAAAAACAGCAATAAGTAATTAATTCAGCCAGACACTAACAACTGTTTTACAAATCAACAAATTACAACTAGCATCGCAGCAATCTTCCTCCATCCGCTACCTGTAAACAACATTATCTGGATCCTCTAGGCGCCGGCCTTAGACCCTCACCTCTCATACCTGCTGTCGCGTCTTGCGCGCCGCGTGGATGAGCGCCGCGTCGGGAATGTGTCCGGGGGCGACGGCCAGCGCTGCGCGGACGTTCTCCGCGCGGTACCGGTGAAAACCCCTACTGTCTTCCTCGTTCTCGCTCGAGGACAAGTCCCCGTCCCCGTCCGCGCCCAGAGCCTCTCGCCCCGACAAGATCAGCCCCTCCAGAGTCACCTTCTTCTTAGGTTTCTCTGTAACTTTCTCTTCTTGCCTTTCCTAGGTTTACAGAACGCATTAAAACACACCCTACATAGTTAAGTTAGTTCTCTCTAAGCTTTAAAAGTCAAAAAAAATTGCTGAAACTATTAGCTTTAACATTAATATTAATATAATACACTCATATTAATATTAACATATTAATTTATCTAAAACTTGGAATTATAGGTGATTTGCTAGCAATTTTCTTGTATTTAAAAATATACTTTCAATATAACTGATAATAGTAGATACTTTTTATACATCATGTTTTCTAAAAAGCGATATTAACTTCTCAAGCCCCAAGCAGTTGCATGCGACCGCAATAACAATTGATTTCCAAGAATCACGGATCGAGTGATTAATAAGGAAAACTTAAGTAACTTTTTACAATTATTATTAGAGTAAATTTTTAAAAGTGTGGTATTTGCACCCACTGGCTACAAGTATTCCTTTTACCTGGTCACCGTTACTGTCAAATTTGTTAGTATCATCATTATCAGGACCTCGACGCTTCTCCTTCTCCCTGCGCTTTGCCAATTTCTTACTCTGTGATGACTTCTTCACTTTGAATACCTCACCATCCTCCTCTAAAAAAAGTTTGTAAAAAATCTTAAATCTTCTTACCACTATAGAGTCATTACTCCTTTATTATATGTATGTCACAAGTGGAATGTTTAACATGATATAAAAAAAAAACACAAACTACTATTTTATATCGGATTGTAAAAAAAATATGCATGCAATATGTAAATTTATAGTTTTATGAATAACTTCTTTGATAGACTAGGGTCAATATTTGCCAGACTGGATTGTTGCTAGTCATGCCCTCATAGTTCATAAGGATGAGAGGGTTAAGGCAATATTTAATTAATAATTAACCCATACAGTCTGAAATAATAGACTTATTTCAGGCTGTATAGGTTGATTAAAAGTTAGTAAAAAGGTGTGTAAGATTAATTTAAAAGTTATTGCAAGGAAAAGTTAGTGTCTTTAACTTTGCTAAATCTTTTGATATATCAAAGAAGTTAAGTTTAAGAGAACATTTATGGAGGTTAAAAGGAACAATAGATGCCTTGTACTTGACTTGTATTGAACATGATTGAAATTGAAAAGAATAGTTAAGTTTACCTTCGTCCGCGAAACTGAGTAACTGAATGCTTTTAATAGGTTTATTTTCTTTCCTATTTTGACTAATAATCGGCGGCGGTGGCGGTTCAGGGTCTCCGTCGTCGTCATCGTCGCCACAAAATACACGTCTCTGTATTTTCTTTGGTTTACGAAACAGCGACATGTTATGAGGATAGCATTAACGTGCACTCACTCCAAGTATATTTACAAAATTTTGTAGATTTTCTATTGTAATTTGTAATTTTATAAATTTTAATTGCTTGCAGAAGCTTATATTTCGTACAATTTGACAATTTCTTAAATGTCATTTGTCTTCTTCTACTTGGTCACAACTCACACCTTCGTTTTTGCCTTGCAAAACATAAAATAGAAGCTGCGCTGCTGGTAAGAGCGTTTCCACATTATCCGATCCGATATCGGTGTCAGACGCCGATCCGTTATCGCGGTAAGTAAAATGTATTAACCGATATCCGATATCGGGCCGGACAATATGAAAGACAGGTACATATTTCATACATTTTACTTACCCCCGATATCGGATCGGCGTCCGACACCGATATCCGATCGGATAATGTGAAAACGCCATAAGAAATATCGGACGATAAAATCGCAGCTGTGTGTAAAGAATCGGGACGCATTATCGCAATATCGCTAGCGATATTATCGACCGATAAATGATAATGGGTTGTTTTCTTTTTTAAATCTCCACCAGACGGCGCGACGGTATACACTTCTAGATTTTCTATTGGTTTCCCACTGATCTGAAATTATCTGCAGGTTGGCATCACTGACTATTACTTGATCTGTGCTTCAGTGTACTGTCAAGTGTGACATAAATAAAAATATCTTAAACCTAAGCGATCATTGGCTTAAGCGATTAAGCCAGTATACTGGTAATAATTTAGAAACACGCTGACATAATAGAAACTTGTCAAACTGAAAACTGACAACTGAAAAAGTTTTGGCGGCCATGTTACTTTGAAACTTCTTCTACTTTTTATTGTTGGTGTGGTTTTTATTATTTTTTCCCAAATTGTGTTATTTGGGTTTTTGATGTTCATTATTGGTAAAATATTGGCCATTAAATTTCCGTATCGTGCACAAGTACAGGTAAGATGTTGTCAAAACCAAAATTTATAATTCCTGTGACATTTGGTGTGAATAACCATAAATAGGGTTATTTCTTCCGTGAGTTTTAACTAAAACATCGTTATAATAACTGTATTATTCTATTCGTTGGAATATCATTGTGTCTTTTTCAAATTGAAATGTATCAAGTTTTACATTCTTTTGCCCAGTTTTGTAGCAATTATTGATGGTATTACCTGGTAATTGGTATTAGTTATTACCGATAGTTGTCTACCCATACGCCATCTAGTTACTAAAATGGAAACTGTTTGACAATCAAATTAAAAAAATAAGAAAATGCCCCATTCATTGACATAAGAAACTAATAAGAGGTCTTTGGCCCCATTTCGCGCCTCGCGGGCCGCGGCGGCCGGCGCGCCTGTCTGCGGGAGGCTTTATTCTTTTTTTTTTATTAAGAACATTGTTTGTCGGGAGTTTTGCCGGGAATGTGAGAGTGATGTGTTTTTGTATTATTTTCGTAAAATGGTGATAACTGGGTTTTTAATGTGTAATATTGGTAGGATATTAACCATTAAACATATTCTTTATCATGTATAAAGTGCAGGAAAGTGATACAACATCCAGAAACGTGCTATTTTGTGTTCCCTCCAAAACTCCATCGAAAGTTTCAGTAAAGCGCCTACCACTTGACTTTTACTCCGACTTTGACTAGACTTTTGACCTGATGATGTAGAGAAACGATGCCGAAAATTGTACACAAGAAAATTGTTTTCCCGCCATATTTTATAATTTATATACTTGACACTGGCCATGGTTAAAAATCCGAGCGCCATAATAAGAAAAAAAAAACATTGTTTGTCAATGCATGTCAGTTTATGTCAAGTGTCATTGTCAATTGTCAAATGTCAATCGGCCATTACATCGTTTTGTGTCCCGCAAGGTGCACGTCGATTGTGCTTCTTGTGATTTGTCTTGGTAAATATGCATCAAATTTTATCCCTGCAATCCTACAAAGAACTAAATTATACTTCCGAAATATTTCATATTGTTACTTTAGCTCGCTTTATCAATAAGTATTTTCAAAATAATAAAGAGAAATTTGTTTAGACGCCACGTTTCACGCTATAATTTATTTGCAGTCCTTAAATTTCTCCGAAGTCCCTACAACCACCACGATGGGTAGGGAGGACAAGGCTACTTGGAAAACCAACTACTTCACCAAAATCATCGTAAGTAAAAAACCCTAGTTTCAATGTTGGTTTTTGAGGTTATTCCTGCAAGCATTATAGTTCACTTTTAGTCGCTAAGTAATCTTTAGTCGATTGTCTGTTATAATACCAGCTGATTACACCTAAATCTTCTGGCTTCGCTTTCAGACTACATAAACTCTTCAAATTTATCCTAGTGTGATATCCAGCAAGCTGCTTTTTGCACTGGCATTTTGAGGAAACAAACTTAACTATTAAACTGCTATATTTTAAGCAGATCTAAAAATTTGAGTATATATTTCTATACATTTCATCTCTTGACAAGTAATAAGGATCCCACCTGAAAAATACTTTCTGTCCACAGCAACTGTTGGACGAGTACCCAAAATGTTTCATCGTGGGTGCCGACAACGTGGGCTCACAGCAGATGCAGCAGATCCGTATTGCTCTTCGCGGCTCCAGCATCATCCTCATGGGCAAGAACACCATGATGCGTAAGGCCATCAAGGACCATCTGGAGACCAACCCGGCTCTGGAGAAGCTGCTCCCTCACATCAAGGGAAATGTTGGCTTTGTGTTCACCCGCGGAGACCTCGTAGAGGTAAGATATATTGCAAAAGCACTGATAACTAAAAATTACAGTAAAACTATTGTTCAGGAAATCTTTTTCGTACATCTCTCATCTCCTTAGAATATCAATTATCACAAAGGGATATTAGCCATGATATAATTTTAATATGCACAGTATAAAAATATGTAATGTAACTACCAAAGCATTTAAATATTTTCTTATCTAATTGTCTGTTTTAATACCAGGAGGTTATTTATAGATCTTCTGGCTTCGCTTTCAGACTACATGAACTCTTCAAATTTATCCTAGTGTGACCTATAGCTGAAAGCTAGTTGCACTGGCATTTTGAAGATACAAAATTTATTAGTACAAGTTTATAAAGTAACTGTTTCAGTATTGTTTTTCTTTTTAAATTTAATTATTACACTACTAATATAATTAGTACTGAGGCCTTAGTGCGAGTTTTATTCGATCATACGCATCGAGCACGTTAACGCGAATTTATATGGGATCAAAGCAGTATCCACGTTAGCCAGTAGATGGCGCTGCTTAGATCCCATATAAATTCGCGTTAACGTGCTCGATGCGTATGATCATATAAAACTCGCACTAAGGCCTCTGTTCTATGCTTTCTGCTAATGAATACTTTATTACTTGTTTATAGGTGCGTGACAAACTGCTGGAGAACAAGGTGCGTGCCCCGGCCAGGCCCGGTGCCATTGCCCCTCTGGCTGTAGTCATCCCGGCCCACAACACCGGTCTGGGTCCCGAGAAGACCGCCTTCTTCCAGGCCCTCTCCATCCCCACTAAGATTTCCAAGGGTGAGTATATTTTAATTGTATGTCAATTTCAATGTAAACCTAAAAAGTAATTGTTTTACTGATGGAGTACTATTACTTGTAATAATAGTTTATTAAGTTGTATTATAGTTATACTAGTTTATCAATAATACACAGAACTCCATGCAGATATTGATAAATGATACAATAATTAGGCGGAAAATTATAATTATTATAATTTTCCATCTATTCATAAACAGAACAAATTTTATAAGCTGTGCAATATTGCAGAAAGAGTGATTATTTTGTTGCTATTTGCCAATTTTTCCAATGATTTTCAGGTACTATTGAAATCATCAACGACGTCCACATCCTGAAGCCCGGAGACAAAGTGGGTGCCTCCGAAGCTACTCTCCTCAACATGTTGAACATATCTCCCTTCTCGTACGGTCTAGTTGTCAAGCAGGTGTGTATAAGCCTTCGGAAATGCTATTTTATTAGAATAATCGCAGAGGGATAAACACCATGTATCTCAAAATAAAATGTTTTTTGTGCCATCTGTGACACATTTTAAAAAAGAAAAAAAAAATCACCCAAAGTGTTGAGTACAGTGTGTTGTTTGTGTTCACACTGATAATTTACCTTTGGAATAGCAGATGCTTGTGTTATTATTACCTTGTATGTAATTGCAGTTAAATATTGTCTTTATTGAAACATAAGCATACAAATCTTTCATGTAGTTTCTAAATGTTCTTTAGCCCTTCAGGAAACAAAATGTATTCTTTAAAGTAGATGTCTTCCTTTTTCTAGGTTTCGAAAATTACTGCAGAAGATAACAATGAGGGACAAATGGCGCTATGTAGCCGTAGGGTCTATTGTATCGATTGTCGTGTCAAACAGCTGTCATATGTCACGAAATAGCTTCCACATGTCACAATATAGCTGTCATATGTATGACACGACATTAGACACGAAAGACCCTAATGTCCCTCTGCAGGTTTAGCATGGTCACCTTTCTTTCTATGGAAGAATAGACAAAGTGACATAAGACAAAAGAAATCCGTCATTTTGTCACTAAACTCCGTCAGTATGAATCCGCCATTTTGTCACTAAAATCTGTCAGTATGTCCATTCTTTCCCGTTTCTAATGTTATTATGCTAAGCGTGTTGGTGGCAAATTAATGATATATGGAAAACCCTCATTGATAACAATGTCTGTGTCGAGTCTTTTGACATAGTTGTGTAATATTTCAGGTGTACGACTCCGGCACCATCTTCGCGCCGGCCATCTTGGACATCAAGCCGGAGGACCTCCGCGCCAAGTTCCAGCAGGGAGTGGCCAACGTGGCGGCGCTCTCTTTGGCGGTGGGCTACCCCACGCTGGCGTCCGCGCCCCACTCCATCGCCAACGGGTTCAAGAACCTGCTCGCCATCGCCGCCGTCACCGAGGTGGAGTTCAAAGAGGCCGAGACCATCAAGGAGTTCATCAAGGTAGACGATTTTTAGCATAATTATACTACATTCAGTTGAGTTTTTAATAATTAGGTCAGCCTATTTGAATTATTTTAATTTTTGTGATCTACTTTATTTAACCTTTAACGTCACGGGCGGGGTCTACGCAGACCCCACGCGCTGTTTTTTGACGGTATTTTTTTAAATTGGCAAGTTACGATGGCACGTTTTCCGCTAATCTCAATGCAACGCGAGGTCTTTCAGTGAGTAAAAGTCCGTCGCTCCTCTGCTAAGTGAAGTTACATTTTTGCTTATGTGGGGATACCTGCAGACCCCACCCGTGATTTAACGTTTATACTTTTTTCACATTGGTTATGTGTTTATTTGTTTGTTTTTTTGAATTGGCTATGTATAAATGGAAAAAATTGTTGCCGAATAACAGAAAATCAAATTGCACAAATCATATACAATTTTAATGACTCTGAAAGTTTTTGGAAACATTTGGGAAGAGTTAGAGGTAGCTAGACCTAGTGCATCAAAAATGAAGCGAAGATGCTATTATTATCCCAGAACTAATTACTTTTGTCCGTAAGCCTTGCTATAAAACTATTTGCAAGCCTCATTCAATAAATTATTTATTATTTACCTTGCCTACTCAAGGAATAATTTTAGTTTATGGTAGTACTTTTCAAGGATTGTTAATTTTTTTTCTGTAATGTTTAGTGTTAATTTTTCTTTTGATTACTTATTTCTAAGTCTTATTTTATTAGAAAAAAATAATAAGTTAGTCAGAAGTAGACACTTTTGTTGAATTTTGGTACAGTAAACATGTGCCCTAAAAATTCTATGCACGAGATTGGTTAGTTCATAAAAATGTTCTTTACTGTCTAAATAATGGTTAGTTTATTATTTATAAATGCTTTTCATAAATAAAATAATATCCTTTCTTATAATACAAAACGGGTAATTTTTATTAAACAATTCTGAATTTATATGTAAGTATATTTATATTGGGGATACTTCTAGACCCCTCGCGTGACGGAACGTTACCCAAAACAACGCGTGTACTTAAAGGTTAAAGCACATGCTACATCAATGATAATAATCTACAGTACTAGATTGTTTTAGGTTTTCGATAGATGGTACTATTAAAATGTTATTGACTTTTTAAGGTAAACGAAAGTTGTCAAGGCCATTAGCATGACTTGCTGTATATTTTTTATGTTGCGATACTCTACAATACAAGTATATTTCCCTCCAGGACCCGAGCAAGTTCGCCGCGGTCGCCGCCGCTCCCGCCGCCGCCGCCCCGGCCGCTGAGAAGAAGGAGGAGAAGAAGGAAGCCGAGAAAGAGGAGGAGGAGAGCGACGACGACATGGGCTTCGGTCTCTTTGACTAAATACATTCTCGACCTAATTATCTACAGGATTAGGCTCAAATTCCAATTGGTGTGGACGTTTGTTACGCTTACATCTTATACCGTCGGGCTGGACAACCCATGTGGCGGTTTTTGTATGGTTTACAAATAAACACACTAATAATATGTTCCTCTTTTATACTGTATAACACCTTCTACTATAATAACCTGGTAATAGTTATCCAATGGTTCTGTTTCTAAAACATTACAAAATAATATTGTTCAAAGTTTTAATTTAGTGTTAAACTTGGCTATATTTCTTTTTTTAATGGATCAGACCTTATTGGAATTCAGGAATGAAACAGTTTTCGCATGAAACGACTTTATTCTTTGGCTTCATTTTAACAGTGGTCAAATTTAAGAAAATAGTAAATATGTTAAAATGATTTAGTATCCCAACAAAAATTGTTTTTCAAAGTAACTTCCTAGTATTAATGAGTCGTCTTTACAAATAAAATTAAACCTAGACATAGTACAAGTCTGTTAAGAGCTTTTATACCATTGACGAAGACTGATCACATAAAAAAATCAAAGGTAAATTAACTCTGGGGGTGTGCCAGAATTGGTCCGTGCAGCGCGCTTAGTATGGCCGCCATAGAGACTTCTTTCTACGTAATATAGACAAAGTGATAAGATTGTCAAAGCGTATGGGTGTTTACAACACACGCGCCGCAGCGGCAGCGGCACCGCCGCTGCGGCGTGTGTAAGGTCCCATAGAAATACAAGGATGAGTAATGCAGCGGCACCGCTACCGCGGTGCCGCTGCGGCGCGTGTGTAAACACCCTGACAACAGTAGAAATGCGAAAGAATAGAAATACTGACAGATTTTAGGTACAAAATGATAATTTCCTTTTTATATATCGCCGTCTATTATTCGTAGAAGTAAACCCTTTCTATGGTGGTAGCACGCTAAACAGACTAGGCATATTATGACACGAAACTTAAATTGAGGACAAGATAACATTAATATTGCACTGCTTCTGCCTTCTCCTGTCTCTTGAATCATCAATCTTATCAAAACCTACTATAGAATCGTCCTCAAAAAAGAGTAGACGCCAAAAATTTTTAAATCACATAAAAGTACAAAAAACTTATTATTGCAAATAAAAAATGTGTCAGAGCGTTAATATTTAACCACTGACCTCCATTATACAAGTACGCGTACTTGTATAATGGAGGTCAGTGTATTTAACACACACAAAAACTACCATAATATTTTGATCGTGATTGGAAAAATTATTTCAGCGTCTACTCTTTCTTGGCAGACTGTCATAAAGTTGATATACCTATTACCTTTATGCAGACTGTAATATTGGCCTCAGTACTTTTTCGATTTCATGACACAATTTTGATAAAGCCACAATTTTTAAGTAAATAAAATACGCGTTTAAACAATAATAAAATAATTCGAATATACTATTTTCAAATATATACAAGCTATTTATGTAATAATTGTAAATTTAAAACTAATTATTTTATGACTAAGTAATGTATGATTTGCGTTGTTTCTTATCGCTAGTTGTAAAATTACATAATGTATAGCCGCAGACATGAATGGTGTATCAATAATTAATAACGATTATTATCTGAATGTTGCAGAAATATTTGATCGAAGGAATGTTGTACACTGCATATTTGTGCCTGTACACCATTCTTACGCGGTTAATTTCGAGTCACAAGGACTGTTTCACAATAGCTTATAGCTTACGGAGACAAACTCTCCGGATAAGTTACTTGTTACTCATTATGCGATTGTGAAACGTAATCCAAGTCGTATTCACATTTTTTAACTATCAATAAATCACACCTCAAAAACATTCACAATAGAGACCTGACAATAATCTTACTTTAAAAGTGCGTACGCAAATAGGGCTCTCACAACAAACGTTATTGGTTAAGAAAAATTACGCAAAAAATATGTACCTTTGATCGTGGTCGACGCTCGGTAGCGGCTGAATTGAGCTTGTCGAGCTTTGAAAACTCAATTCTGCACATCGAATACTTTATTTTCTCGTTCATTTTTTCCATGTATCTTATGGGTTATAATAATGTCCGGAATCACAACCGGAAGTGAGGTCATAATTTTGCATGCGGCCAAAATCAGACATTTTTAGGGGTGTCAACTTTAGTTCTATGGTTTCTCCATCTATATTCAAAAAATTGTTCATATATCTGATCCATAGGATTTTATACGGCTGGCTCTCCCACTATGATGTAATGATTTAAAGCACCTTATTTCGATATGAGAATGGTGTACTTTAAGGTAGGTTTATGGTAGGTAGGTAGGTATTTCTATTAAATATTTAATAAGCTAAGCAATTAAAAATTCGGAGGTTATGATGATGTGCGCATGAGTTCTATTACCTAAACGACATGTTAATTTAAGACTTGCTACCTTGCCTAATATAATTATGTTACGGGTAAACAAATTATTGTTCAAAGAAACTTTAATCTTTCCTTTATAGAAAACGAAAGAAATAAACAGCCAAGTGTGAGTCGTACTCGCGCACGAAGGGTTCCGTACCGTTATAGAATAAAAATTGTGTTTTTTGTATGGGAGCCCCCCTTAAATTTTTATTTTATTTTAATATTATTATTTATTATTAAAGTACAAATATAATAAAGGCCTTTATGAAAATTTCAAGTGTCTACCAGTAGCCATTATTAATATAGAGCAAAAAAACAAAATAACTTGTTTGTTGTATTGGAGCTCCTCTTATATATAAATGTTATTTTATTTTTAGTATTTGTTGTTATAGCGGCAACAGATATACACAATCTGTGAAAAATTCAAAAGTCTAGCTAAAGCGGTTCTTAAGATACAGCCTAGAGACAGACATACGGACAAACGGACATCAGACAACGAAGAACTAGTGGCCAGATTTTAAAAGTTTCTAGTTAATTGACTGTTATTACATTTACTATCGAAATGGACTACTATTTTTGCGTTACCAAAAAAATAAGTTAATTCACGCATTATTAGTAGTTTTTATTTGCGCCTTTTGTGGCTTCATTAAAAATATTAAGTTGCAATACGAACGCCCAAGTTTACAATATATTTCAAGAACTAAACCTCAGTCAAAAGCAACTTCTTTGAGATATGCTGCATCGCGAAGTTGGTCGCGTTTAGATGTGACGTTTGTATTGCGACACTTTGCAGCTAACTTTACTCCAATCTGTAGTACGACGAGCGTTGTACAGTCAACGTGTTAGTCATGTATGTACAGAGATTATAAGTTAATATGATGGGAATCGTCCTGAGGCGCCGGAAGAGCTGCCACACCTGTAAATAAATACACAATAGTCACAATACACAATTAGCTGATATAAATAATCAAAATGTAGCCAAACTTTATTATTTATTTTGCAAAATTATTTGCATCTGTAATGGTCACCTCATTGCGATAACATCATGCCTACCCTGTTATTCTTTTTTGTCTCGTGTTTAACTTACCAATTTCTCCCTGCGAGGGCGAGCCGTTGATGGAGTTATCAGCGGGGGCGGGCGCGGGGGCGGACGCGGGGGCGGGGCCGGCGCTGGGGGCGGAACCGGCGACGTTGGCGGGCGCGCGGGCGTGGCGCGGGCAGTTTGCTGACCGCGACCGCCGCCGCCGCCGCCGCCGCTCCGCCCGAGCGAGCAGCGGCCGCCGCTCCGAGTCGTCCCTGGAACATTTACATGCACGTTCATAGTTTACATTTCTAATTTACAAATACAAATAATTATTGACCATAAATTGTTTGACATAATGCGATAACGGATCCCCACACTAGGCGATGCCTGTCCTGTGGGGACGAAACGAAGTTTACAATGATTACATATTTTTATTTTTACAATTTTTTATAACAATTACTAATTTACTTACACTAAAATGAAAGTTATTACATTTATTGATGTTATTTGTGTGTGCGAGTGTGTGCGTGTGTGTGTGTGTGTGTGTGTGTGTGTGTGTGTGTGTGTGTGTGTGTGTGTGTGTGTGCATGACTTTATTCTGTAATTTTGATATTTTCAGCTTCCTCGTACGAAATTCCAAGAAGAGTTTCAGAAAGAACAATCTTAGCTTTCATAAAAGATAACTTTTCGATTTGGCATAATTTAATAAGGTTATTGTATATGTAAGGGCCGGGACACATAAACACGATACGACGTCGTGTCGTACCACGATGCGGCGTCGTTTCACGATGCGACGTCGCGTCGTGGGAATCTACGAAGAGCATAGTAAAAAACTACGTCGCGACATCGTAACGTGCCACGATACACGGCACGACGCCGTCGATACAATGCAGGGTGAATTGTCGCAGTTAATTTCGAGAAATGGACCGCACTAGACGCGTCCTGCTCCTGCTATTGTTAAGAAGACGGATAAAGAAGAGACAGAAACTCAGAAGATACTGGATCCACCCATTTCTTCTTTGAATTTTGAATAACAACTGTGGCACTGACACAGGAACGCACCGTGAGTTTCTACGACGCGACGTCGTGCCGTGTATCGTGGCACGTTACGATGTCGTGACATAGTTTTTTACGATGCTCGTCGTAGATTCCCACGACGCGACGTCGCATCGTGAAACGACGCCGCATCGTGGTACGACACGACGTCGTATCGTGTTTATGTGTTCCGGCCCTAAGGCAGAAGAAACAGGCCAAATTTTTGAGCAAACGAAGTTTTGACGGCGACTGTTGGAACTCTAAAAGACCGTTTTTTCAGTAGTGTTACGTACTGGGAGGAGCTAAGGATATGCTTGTGTATAGCCACAGAGGCGGCGTAAGGCGTGGGCGGTGTGGGCGACCGCCCACGGCCTCGCGGTCCTAGGGGCCTCGCGCCCCTTGGACAGCGCGTTTTTTTAGGATTTACAAGTATCAACAAAATATTTAAACAAAATCCGTCTTTTTGCATCATCCATCAGGGGGCCTCGCAAAATATATTTCGCCCACATAAAATCTAGGTCTTGCGCCGCCACTGCATAGCCATTCCTGCTCTTAGTATGTAGAGTTTCCTAACACTTAATACGCGAAAATCTTGATACAGAGCAGAAGTGGGATATCTTCTGCTCTTGTGCAAAGCAACCTTGAGTATAGCACGCTGAGCTCTTTCGGCAGCGATAAGGGTGGTAGACGCTGCACCTCCCCACACAGGTATGCAGTAGTTTATGATAAATTATTATTACACTCAAATTCATTATTATCCAATTGGGTTCGAAAGTTCTTTAGGCCATTACACTGGAAAAGTAAGAGCCGCCGCGATCTAGCTGGTTGTATGCATATAACGCGCAAGTATTATCATAAAAAAATATTTATAGGGAGATGGCGGACCTATGTAATTTGGTGTGTCAAATTTTTTGATGGATTTTGACATAACTCGACCAAATAACGTACTTTCACTATCTATCAAGTCTATAAATCAATTAATCTGACCGTCCGGTCAGGGCAATACCAATAAAGAAAATAACAGTACTTACTCATCCACATTCTCTGGCTCCTCCTCCTGTACCGGTGGGGGCGGGGCCTCGGCGTCGGACGGCGCGTCGCCGGACCGCAGCCGCGCTATAAACCACGCCGCGCGCACGAACGGGTTCACCGTTTGCTCGTCAAACGTACCGCCCTGTATAAATGTTAACTGTTAAATAACAGTATACGCGAGTTTAGAAGATTTTGTTTGTGAAATAAAGCCAGCAATAAGAGGGTCGGTATTGGGGATTGAGTAAGTGGATATTATTTTAAGAATTGTTGGTAAGCATATCATTGAGGTTG
This sequence comes from Cyaniris semiargus, assembly GCA_905187585.1. NCBI lineage: Eukaryota > Metazoa > Arthropoda > Insecta > Lepidoptera > Lycaenidae > Cyaniris > Cyaniris semiargus. Next base: position 2,840,723 of record LR994554.1, on the reverse strand, counting down.
GTGTCTGTGATGACATCTGTAACATAAGGGCGTGGCGTCAGTGTCAGCGTACGCGGTACGACGTGTGATCGGGCACGGCGCGACATACGGGGCGTGGCGTCAGTACCTGCGTGGCGGGCGCGTCGGCGACGAGCGGCTCGGTGTCGGTGTCGGAGTCGGTGTTGGCGCGGCGCCGCTCGCCGGCCGCGAACACGCGCCGCTTGCACACGGGGCATACGCGCCGGTTCTGTGTTAGCCACGGGTCGATGCACTTCATATGGTACGCTGCAATCACAATTTTGGAACATTGAGATCCAGTGGAAAAAAGTTTAAAGCTTTATTTAGTTTTTTTTTTAATTAACAAGAATTTGTTATCCTTGAAAGTTGTCTTTAAAATAAGTGGTAACCGACACCATAGTCGTCATAGCTTATCTACAGCCAGTAGTGCAGTATAACGACTGGTCATACAGGTGATCGGGGACATTAAACATTTTAAATTAAATAGATGAATGTATGATGAAAAAAAAATGGCGCCTTTTTCACACTACTAAGTATAATCCGCGCCCGATCAGATTGGGATCGGAATGACAGTTTTGTTGACGCGCGCTGACGTATTTTGGTCACAAACAAAATGACATTTTTGTTCGCGGACATTTCTTTTAAGTTTTGTTTTAATTTTTTTGTGATAATAACAGGTAATAATTATGTGGTATTATTATAGTCATTGATTAATAAAATAATACCTGAATCATAGTCATTGGTAAAATATTACCAAGAAATCTTTTTCATGATAATTTTGAGTTTGCTCAAAAATAAAAAAATAGTAACTGAAAGAGTTGTAGCTGCCACAGGGTTGACCAAAAACACAGTAATACCTATAATGTACAGAATCAATCGATTACGTATTTTATAATTATTAGTATAAACCTATAAATTAATGTTCAGAAAATTTATACTAACGCTACTTCATTTACACACACATTAGCAAACTAAACTGTCACTCGGATCCTTTTCTGATCGCGCGCGGATTTTACTTCTTATAGACAAGGTGTAAGAAAACTAAGTGATAATACTTTAGGGTGTGTATGTGTCCCCTATATAGAGTTCGCTGTGAAAGTAGCAGCGCTGAAAGAGTTTTTTTTTCACCTTTGAATGGAAAAATTCATGACGCGGTTGCCCATACAAATCACCAAAAAAATAGCTCTTTCAGCGCTGCTACTTTCACAGTGAACTATGGAGAACCCATATACACCCTAAAGTATTATCACTCAGTTTTGTTACAGCCTGTACATCTCTGTCTTACCGTGCGCGCACGGCAGCACCCTCAGGCGCTCGCCCTCCTGATAGTCGTCGAGGCAGATGGCGCAGGTGTCGTAGGGGTCCCCCTTGCTGAACTTGCAAGTGGGGATCTTGCGCAGCGACCGCCGCGGCAGGCGGTGCCGGCGCGCGCGACGACGGTCCTTGATGCACTTCACTATCTGCGGGGCGAGATGGAGTACACGGGTGAGAGCGAGATAGATATAGAGCCAACCGCGGCAGCCGATAAGTACTTCACTATGTGTAGAGCGAGATGGAGTACACGCGTGAGAGCGAGATAGATATAGAGCCAACCGCGGCAGCCGAATGTTCTTCACTATCTGTAGAGCGAGATGGAGTACATTGGTTAGAGTCATACGGTTCCTTGGTCACACCGGAAACAGGAAAAAAATCTAGTTTATTACTATGTCCGTCTTTTATTAACGTGTTTTATTTCTACATAAACATTAGGTCTATTATCTCGTGGCAAATACATAATTTAGGGCATATTTCAAGAAAAAACCTTAACTGGTTCTTTATATTAATTCCCTAAAAGTTAACCAAGAATATATCCACATAACTTCAGTGTAGCTTCCATAATTTATTCCTAATCATTTAATACTCTGTAGTAATATTATATTCAAACTAAATAGGCGTAGAATTATGCCTATTGAGTTTGAATATAAACATGACAAGCAAGTTTTATTTAGTCTATTGGTTCTACTCTATAGTCAATGGTATATTATCTATGGTCTGTATACTCACCATGAATATGAGCATGACGAGCAGGCAGAGCGCGGACACGACGGCGAAGGGCAGCAGCAGGTGCGTGTTGATATTGAACGGCAGGTCGCAGTTCACCATTATGTAGTAGCTGCAACACAACACAATGTTGTTAGTGAGTCATAAAAATAGTTAAGGGGGGACGGGTAGAGTAATTTGCTTTAAATAGCGACACTAGGCGACCGCCTAGGGCGCCGGATAAAAAGGGGAGCCAAAAGCAGACAAAAGGGGGCGCCTGCTTTTACCTCTACCAATACCCTGGGCGCCGAAGAAATCTCGCCCAGGGCGCTGGTAGCGCTTAAGCCGGCACTGCTAGTGATATTAGTTTTACAGCAGATAATGCACAATATCTGTTGGCAAACGCCTGTTGCATAGTTGTCGCAAGATACGCAATCCTCGTGCAGGTGGACACGGCCTGATCTAGCCTAATCCACAACTATTATTGAATTTAAAATATATTTCTCACCCTTCAGTATTCGTTTAGTTTTAATGCCTTTCTCTTAAGGTAATTTAATTGTTTTTATAAATCAGAGAGAGGTGAGGAGAAATTGAAATTCATTATTTTCGTCAAATCAAACATTAACCTATACAAGGTTAAAAGCAGAGAATATGGTTCAGCAGACCACAAGTCTCGTTGTGGATTGTGGAATGTACAGAATATAATAATGTCTGGAGCAAGATGACCGTGCCGTCTCACTCTGTGGTACTCACCTGTTAGTGTACTGGTAGTTCTCAGCTAGTATGTACCCAGCGAGGTCGCTCACGAACACGGACGGTATCACGATGTCGTCCGCGTCGTTCGCCGACATCGTCTCTGTAAAAAAAAAAAAAAAATCCACTTCCTTCTTCTTATTTTTAATATTTTTTTTACCAAGATAGGAAAAACGGATATTACTGAGACTTCGCTGTAACTTGTAAGTCCGCCTGTCTGTCTTATTTGGCTATCTGTATGTCCGGCCGCCTTTCACCAGGCTAAATATCCCTAATCGAAATAGACAATATAAATGTTTGTAGATAATGTATTTTTAATTTCGTTTTATGACAACAAAGTAAATAAGTAAGGCTCCTAAATAAGTAGAATATAATGATTGTTTTTTTAGTAGCGAGAGTACATTACAAAATTGGTCGGATTTTCGTTACTATACGAACGTAATCTGTGGGCGTACCACAGCTGCAAGCTGGGGTCACCTCATTGACATTTATGTATCAATTATTGTAACAAGACTTCAATTACTTCCTGAAATCCTAAATAGCTGACTCACTTGTAAATGTCACATCTAGTTTTAATTATATCATCGGTACATGAGAATCGTGTAAGTATAGATTACTACTTCATAGGTACAAACTACACATATGTACTTACAAGCACATAAGTGATCAGTGTTTTCTTGCATATCATTGTAAAGTTGATTTATTTAGGAATTCTTCGTTATATTACACTCACAGTCCAATATAGGATTACTCAGAAAACACTGTATAAATTATTTTGTGGCAGATATAATAAAAAAAAAGTATTCGGAATTCAAAAAGTTAAACCGTATTCCAAATTCGATGTAACATCTTTTGAATTTCTACAGCGTCTTACAATCTAACTGCTAAGCTTACTACTAAATAGCAACTAGGAACAATCAGTGGATCGGGATGAGCGCGTTATCTGGTCATTTACACTACATAAATTAGATTACTCATAATTATTACAGTATGCTTATGTACACAAACACAGATATATTTGTCATTGTTGTCCGTCACAATAACTAAACTCGTATTAGGGACCATTCATTAAGTACGTCACACGATTTTCATAATTTTTATACCCCCTTTTTTCCTTGCCACAGGTTATCACATTTGTGAGACCCTCACCTCCCTAGTGTGACGTCACAAATTTAACATTTAACATTTAAAAATTAAAACTAAGTACTTCCATATTACAAAACTTAGGACCCCTCCCCCTCCTTGTCACACCATGTCATACTTTGTCGACCCACCCCTTTAGGTGTGACATACTTTATGGATGGCCTCTTACTATTGATGATATTTCATAATTGATATAATAGCACACGCGCACGACGGTAAAATTGTTTCTTTGCCATATGCCCATTCCTATATTGACGTTAACACCTGCTGCTTACAGTAGTGTTTCTTTGCAAAGCATCAATTTTCCAAAGAACAGAAATTAACTTGATATCTACTTATTTATTAATTTTAATTTTTACCTGTTATAAAAAAAATTTTGTTTGCCCGACTACTTTCTTGTTAACGCAGACAGATATGAACTTTAAGAACAGGCACTAGAGTTGAAACTCTTGTGAAAATCGGCCAAGTGCGAGTCGGACTCGCACACTAAGGGTTCCGTACCGTTATAGAGCGAAAGTAGGGCAAATTGTGTTTTTTGTATGGGAGCCCCCCTTTATTATTTATTTTATTATTAAATATTAAAATATACATATATTTGAGGATTTTGTGACAATTTCAAGTGCCTACATGTTGCCATTATGAATTACGAGCCAAAAATACAAAAAAATACGTTTGTCGTATGGGAGCCCCCCTTTAATATTAACTTTATTTTGTTTTTAGTATTTGCTGTTACAGCGGCACCAGAAATACACAATCTGTGAAAATTTTAGAAGTCTAGCTGTAGCGGTTCTTGAGTTACAGCCTGGAGACAGACAGACATCGAAGTCTCAGTAATAGCTGGGTCCCGTTTTTAGGGTTCCGTATCCAAAGGGTAAAAACGGGACCCTATTACTAAGACTTCGATGTCTGTCCGTCTGTCTGTCTGCAGGCTGAATCTCAAGAACAGCTATAGCTAGACTACTGAAATTCTCACAGATTGTGTACATCTGGTGCCGCTATAGAGTGCGCGCACGATAACTCTGCGCGCGACAGGTGACAGGTGCCAGCGTAGGGATTCATTTAAAAAATGGGTAATCCCAATGATATTTTTTTAAATAACATTGGTAGTTTTACTTTAATATCTTTATTTACTTATTTAAATTATGTATAGGAATAGGCGTATCGATTATCATGTAAACGTGGCGGCCCGACAATTAGTTCCGATTTCAGCCGCGCGCAAAGTTATCGTGCGCGCACTCTAACAACAAATACTAAAAACAAAATAAATTAAATATTTAAGGGTACAATAAACTTAATTTTTTTGCTATTTTTTGCTCGATATCAATAATGGCAATAGGTAGGCAGTTGCAATGTTGATAAAATACTTAGTTATATTTATACTTTAATAAGTAATAATAAAATTTAAATAAAATAAATAATTAAGGGCGGCTCCCATACAAAAAAAACCTCATTTTTTACCTATTTTTGCTCTATAATGTTACGGAACCCTTCGTGCGCGAGTCCAACTCGCACTTTGCCGATTATAATCATTTGGGTACGGAACCCTAACAAAGGTAGTCTCACCGAGATCGCTGGAGTTGACATTGTGGACGATGGCCAGGTCGTAGCCGGCCAGCTGCGCGTTGCGCACCTTCACCTCGAAGCTGCAGTTGTATCTGAAATAAGGTGCGATATCATTATTGGGTGTGTACCACTGACCTCCATTATACAAGTACGCTGGACCTATGATACCCACTTTTTTTTGTGCCTATTTGAAGCAGAATCAGCGCCCCCAGTAAGAGGGAAGAGAACTAAATTTGACGTAACTTGCAAATTGCCGCTTAATCGTTATTGGTTGTCATCACTAGTATTAGTTCCAAATACTCCCACTACTGCTATCAGCGCCAATATGGCGACTTTCAAACGTCATTTTTACGTCTAATCATAGACAAATATATTTGGTCAATGGTCAAATTTAGTTCCTATCACTCCCATTGGGGGAGCTGATTCCGCTTCAAATAGGCACAAAAAATAGCTGTCATTTCAAAGGGTATCATTAGTCCAGCGTACTTGTATAATGGAGGTCAGTGGTGTGTACTGTGTTTCCTACATTCGTGATACAGACAGTACTAATAACAATATAATATTGCCTTAGAGCTACTAGCAATTAGCAAATTTAGAGCAGTTCAAACAGTTCCGGTTGTCAATAGCTATTTTATAGTTGGAGAAGAATATGACAAAGTTATAGCAGACCTCAAACACTCTACTTCTGCTAGTATTGTATCCCCGTAATAATTGTGTGACGAAGGGTGGGTACAACCACATATTTACCAGTGGAACGGGACGCGGGCAAGTTTGTTGCGTATAGATGATCATCAGTGCCGGTTTTAGTACTTCCAGCGCCCTGGGCGAGATTTCTTCGGCGCCAGGGAGCTGGTAGTGCTAAAAAAGGGGAGCCTGCGGCGCTCCTTTTTCTATGCCCTCGGCGCCCCTTTTTATCCGGCGCCACAGAATACATATCGTACAAGTACCGGCACCCTGGGCGGTCGCCTAGCGTCGCCCCCCCTAACGCCGCTACTGATGATCATCCTGCTATTTTATGGCATGAGGTATATCACACACTATAATGTTTTAACTTTATTATTTACAAAATCAAAAACGGCAGATAGACTTCCCGTTTTTTGATTTTTAATCTAGAACCTAGCGGACACGCTTTCGCGAGTCTGCACAACTACTATACCAATATACAGGATGTAACAAAAATAAGTGTTAATACTTTAGGGTGTGTACGTGTTCCCTGTAGAGAGTTCACTGTGAAAGTAGCAGCGCTGAAAGACGAATTTTTTTTTTCACATTTGTATGGGGAAACTCGTGACGCTCGGGCCCTTGCCCATACACAAGAAAAAAAAATTTCGTCTTTCAGCGCTGCTACTTTCACAGTGAACTCTCTACAAGGAACACGTACACACCCTAAAGTATTATCACTTATTTTTGTTACACACTGTATATTGTTACATACCTGGCGACGAGCACCATCCACTTCCCAGTCTCGTTGTCTACCGCCGGTGGTTTGGCGAGCGGGCCGCACCCGTCCTGCGGCTCGCCGGCCACCAGCAGCCCGCGCAGGCCATCCACGGGGATGTCGGGGCCGAACGACGCCGGCATGTCGCGGAACTCCTCCGCTATCTGCGGACGAAGAGCATTGAAGATTATTTAAAGAAAGAACGAAAAATCAATATCGGTTTGATTATAGAGCTTTGGGTTTAAATATGTAACCAAGATAACCAGGGGATTAAGTACTTTCAATATCGGTTCGGAAATATCAGCAGTCTCACTGACCGGGCACGTTGGTCTTCCTGGGTACTTGTACAGAGATAGATCATACTTACAATCTCAGTATGATTTTATAAAGCGTGCGAGCGTTAGCGAGGAGTCTGGAAATCAAACCGAGATATAATGTACGGAATTGGGCATAGTTCCTTAAAAAAATATGTCGGTTAAACAGATCAATACCGCCGAAGCAAGAGTCTCCCCTAAAGTTGCCAGAAAACTTCATAAGCAGAAAGGCTTCAGTTTAGTCAAGAGTAGAGTTTGTAGAAGTTATGTAAGTTTCTTCAAGTTATGAAGATAATGTAGTTTATGACCAGGAACCGGAAAAAAATTCTTAAACTTATAAGCAACCGCCTGTACAAGGTGCTAAGTTTGTATATTGTATACTATACTTGGATGCTAATAAAGTCTTTGAATCTTTGAAACCTGATGTGCATATTCACTAGCCAAGTACCTAGCCAAACATTTATTTGCAAATATTATGTAGGTCGTACAGTGTTGCCAACTATGGGGATTTCCCACTAAATTCAGTGGGAAAAAATATACTTAAACACTAAAAACAGTGTTTTTTTGGGGGTCAAATTTTTTGGCGATATTTTTGGGGGTAAAATTTTTGCAGCGTAAATATATATTTATTTCGTTTTTAGTACTATTATTATCATTTTTATTTCTTATAGACCCTTACTTCATTACCGTTTTCATTAGTATATTATCTGGTCTCTGCTATTATTTAATCATATTTTGAACAACCTTTTAAGATAACTAGGTCATTTTGAGCGTTGCATGAGCGAAAATAAAGACATCATTCAATTCTTAGTGGAACGCACCCCAAGTGATAAATATTTGAACTTTTGGGGAGTTTTGTTTGAAATGTAGTGGGTTTTAGGCCCGTATAAATAGTCAGTACTTAAGATGCGACCCGGTCTCAAGACGCGGTTCGGCTCTGTTATTGGTCCAAATTTTGACAGCCAACCAATCACAGAGCCTGAACCGTGTCTTGAGACCGAGATGCATCTTGAGTACTGACTATTTATATACGGGCCTTATAGTTGCTTTAGGGGGAATTTTTTTTAAGAGTTGGCATCACTGAGGTCATATATTAACGATACTGATTAAAAATCTGTCCTTTATTGGACTTTGATTGCGGAAGCTAATTATAGTAATCAGAACATACAAATACGAGAATTATGTATGTTAAACAAGTGCCTTAGATAATGGTTTTCAATCATAGAACAACATAAAACTATAATAAATTTATGATATGTTTTTTTAAAGGAAAAATCGATTTCAGAGCAAAGTGCATTAATTCCTTGGAGAGGTGCTCCAAGGAATGTATGCACTTTGCTCTGAAACTGTAACTCTCGCTGTACCTAATATAATATTCTGATTTTCTAGCACTGACTCGTGACTTTCCTTAGCATCTTGAAAAGGATTTTCAAAAAGAACTTTAGCTCTGATTATTTCGTACCAATGACATAAGGATCATTAACACAGAAAGTCTGAACTCAGAAGTAGAAACTGTGAACAGATGTTACTCACAAAATTCTGCAATCCAACCACGTGCATCACGATCACACTCGTCACGGGCGACATACCGACAGCATGCCACATGACAGTATCACGGCAGTACGATGGCAGTACGCTCGTTGGCAGTAGCCAGTGTGATGGCAGTCGATACGATGGTAGTACCCAGTACGATGGTACTCAGTTATGATGGCAGTATCCAGTGTGATGGCAGTCAGCACGTTGGGCAGTACGCACGATGGTAGTACCTAGTGTGATGGCAGTCAGCACGATGGCAGTCAGCACAATGGCAGTACCCAGTGTGATGGCAGTCAGTACGATGATACTCAGCACGTTGGCAGTACGCACGATGGTAGTAAGTGTTGTGATTGGCAGTAGACTGTCATCCAACCCCGCACCGCGCCGCCTCCCCGCTTGTGGTGCTCATGTATCGTCTATGCGACCTTCCCAGCTTGTATCTTATAGTATTGGTTTACGGATGCAGTGCTTATGCCCGCTCTACACGCCGACGATTTAACTGCACGGTTCGGTCACAGTAGAGATATAGACAGTAAGTACTACTTGATGTGATAATGATAAAATCTCTACTGAAGAACACGTGTGAACCAAAACTACGGAACCCTAAATCAAAGATTAAATATACAACTTTGATTTTGAGTTACGTAAATTCCTACTAAACCATCCAAATTCGAGATTCTTTAACAAGCGTCCTATATTTATATCTCTCCTGTGACCAAACTGCGCATTTTTATTGTAACGTGTCTAGCAGGAATAATATTTGTTGTTTAGTAGAAATAGATAACGATAAGAGTGCTTTACACTTTAATGTAAATTCTAAAGACTCCGTCTGAGGATTACAAAACTTTTAACTTCTAAAGTTAGCTATAGCATGAAGCAAACTATCCTGTTTTAAACACGCAAGTTAAAATTTTAACAATAAGTACGAGCACATTATATGGGAGATTTCAAAAAATAACGTTGTCTGGTAGACACCAGACAACGTTATTTTTTGAAATCGAGACGTATTAGGGTGGCTGTACCAAACCCCTCGATCACAGGGTTAAACAATTCCACAATTTTAAATTAAGAAGCACCAACTATGAAACTATTTTCTTCACTACTTTAAAGTGTAGTCTGTGACTGCTGCTGCTGTATACTGACACTTTAACTGTACTAATGAGCTATTACACGGCTTTAATTTGTACACAGCTGACACTTAACCTCTTGGAAGTCAGGTTAGAGTTACATTACTAGTTAATAGATATAGTACAATGTAAATCGCTTATCATACCACTCATTGATGATACGAATGCAATACTACAATCGATAATCAAGGTATATTATACTAGAGAGTTCTAAAGAATAGGTTCTGAAGGCTTCTGATACCAATAGCGTATACAAATCACGTTTGTAGGGTTATGTAGAAGATATTAATGATTAAAGTAACTGAGAGAGTAACACAAACAAAAAACTAACATCCATACGATGATGAGTATAAACATATAGAATGCTTTAGTTCTAACTCCTGCTGCTCAGTCCTCGATAACTGACTGATGAGTGATGAACAATGAATTCCTGGCCTAGAATAGATTCTTAAACAATTTGTTCTTTGTATGATCTAGCCATCCGACAAGAAAGAGTTTGCTGAAACTCTACCATTAAGGGTGGGAATCAGAAGCGTGTGCCTTGGCGGGGCCCCGTATAAATATTCTTGTAGGCCCTTAGAAAAGTTAAAACTTATCAGTTATCACAAACCAAAAAAATGCATAGGGTGCCAACTTTTGGACTCACGATTTACGCGAGTAATAAAAGAAATACCTTTTTTTGCTTTGTCATTTACGAATTAAAAAAAATAATATTAGGAACGTTTTTATTAATTTTTGCATGTAACGCACGTTGGGGGCCCTAGTGGCCCCGGGGCCCCGTATAATTGATACGGCAGATACGGCGCTAGCTACGCAACTGGTGGAAATATTTGGGTCAAATTTTGTATTGGGACAACGCGATGGGACTGCTAATCTATTATCTACTTTTGCGACACGCATCTTAAAAGTGTGGGTTTTCTGAGCCTCTGAATCGCGTTCATATTAATAAACTTTTATCGGCCAATATCGGTCAATATCGTACAGACTATATTAGAATTTAGATAGTCACAACAAATCTATTTTTAAACACTCCTAATATAGACTGATAGTGATGACCCAATTAAGTTAAGATTACAAGCAACTGCATCCAGCACTGGCCAGTTGCCAGTAAGAATTTGAAAACTATTTGCCGCTGAGAAAAAAGTAGAAAAAAAAAAACAACTTCCGCTACACTATACTGTATGTACCACAACGCGATTTCGATATTTAAATGCGAAACTGCATAATTATTTGAGCGCGCACAAAACAATTGACACTCGTCACTCGTCTGAATCGACAGAAACTAGACAGCACTGCAGTTGCTCGGGCTCAAACACTTATCGTTCTGGTAAAATTCCTTTCGATAAGCGTATCTTATGTGTTTAACGTACAATGTCGCAATGATGGGTTCTATTTACTGCTACGTGGTTACGGTGGTTATTGCTATTTATAGAAATGAAGGAAACCAAAGTTTAAACGTCCTTGGGAAAACCAATAAACTATGTAAATAACTACTAACAATATTTGATTTCGCCTTTTAAACAAACCCATAGGTTATGGATTCAGATTCTAAAAATGCTACTAATTAATTATAATATTATTTTGTTTAAAAAATTAAGTCTAACATGCTTCATGCACATTGCACACACAGCATACAGTCATACAAGCTTTTATTTTTAGCATATTGTAGGATTACCCAATTTAATATTATTGAGTTTTATTATTCACTAGATGGCCCACTGAACTCCATATCACTTCCCTCTTAATATAATCTTCCCTGAATTGCCACGAATATTTTAAGACCAAAATTAGCCAAATCGGTTCAGGCGTTCTCGAGTTTTAGCGAGACTAACGAAATTAAAAATTATTTCTTATTTATTATATAATCAGTAATAACACATTATTAATTTTCAGTTTAACATCAAAACTTAATGATAAGATCGCAAGAGTGTAGCAGTTATCTCCTGCAGTTACCTTTGGATGATTATTTTTATGAACTGAAGCCCATTCCTTATCATATTATAAATAAAACCGGCCAAGTGCGTGTCGGGCCACGCGCAATATAGGGTTCCGTAGTACCGCTAGTTTTTTTAATTTTTTTGTATGGTCAATGAATGTACATTTATAACGTGTTTTACACTACTAAAAACATCATCTGTTATTTTCAAAGGAATTTGAACGAAAAGTTCCTTTATACTTCGCCGAAAACATTATTTTAGTTGATCGACTATTACTCAATAACTTATGAAGTCTCCTTAGCCGTGATAGTTTTCCTTTTAAATTCAGCATATTTCCTACTCCCATGAATTTTTTCACATTTCCAGAAGCAACCGTTTAGCTGGTAGAAGGGGGGGGGGGGATACTGGACTCTTAACGATTTTTTCCACTTTAAAACTTAATATTTCACAAACGGATCCCTAAATCGGAAAATGATCTATGAATACATACTCATAATATTTTTAAAAAACTATCCAACGACACCCCACACTATGGGGTGGACGCGAAAAAAAAATTAATCCCCGCTTGATGTGTAGGGGAGGTACCATAAAATAAAATATTTTTTTAAGATTTCATGTACCATTTTGTCGGCAACATTAATATGCGCATTCATGCCAAATTACAGCTTTGTAGCTCCTATAGTCTCTGAGCAAAACCGCGGACAGACAGACAGACGGACAGACAGATGGACAGACAGACGGACAGACAGACGGACAGACGGACGGACAGACCGAAACTATAAGGGTTCCTTATTGACTACGGAACCCTAAAAAGCAGATTATACTATCGTATCGGTAGAATCGAGGTCAGCTCTGATTTAAAATAATGTTTTTAATATTTATTAGCAAATGTAAGGCTAAAATGGGAAATGTAGCATTTCTAGGTTCATTAGTGACTACATTATACAATTTAATAAATGCTTCTCTAGTACCTATATGTATTTGTAAATGTCTACTACGCCATCCTCTATTTGTGCCATTTATATTGAGGAAATTAAGAGAGTCTCATAGATTAATTAAATTCATTTCAATGAAAGATAATATACTACAATACTAAATACTGTGGTCTTTGTTCAACTTAAAAACAGGCCTAATGCAAAAGGGAATAGCATACAAAGCGAAAACATCCAGCGACGAAAGTATCTTATTTTCTTTCTTTTTTTTTTACTCTTAAAAACCGGCCAAGTGCGTGTCGGGCCACGCGCAATATAGGGTTCCGTAGTACCGCTAGTGTTGGATAATTTTTGGTCAATGAATGTACATTTATAACGTGTTTTACACTACTAACAACATCATCTCGGTTACTTTCAAAGGAATTTGAACGAAAAGTTCCTTTATACTTCGCCGAATACATTTTTTTAGTTGAACGACTATTACTCAATAACTTTTGAAGTCTTCTTAGCCGTGATAGTTTTCCTTCTAAATTCAGCACATTTCCTACTCCCATGAATTTTTTCACATTTCCAGAAGCAACCGTTTGGCTGGTAGAAGGGGGGGATACTGTACTCTCAACGATTTTTTCTACTTTAAAACTAATATTTTACAAACGGATCCCTAAATCGGAAAATGATCTATGAATATTCATAATATTTTTAAAAAACTATCCAACGACACCCCACACTATGGGGTGGACGCGAAAAAAATAATCATCCCCGCTTGATGTGTAGGTGTATAATGTAGGGGAGGTACCATAAATAATCGGCCAAGTGCTAGTTGGACTCGCGCACGAAGGGTTCCATACCGTTATAGAGCGAAAGTTGGAAAAAAATGTGTTTTTTGTATGGGAGCTCCCCTTAAACATTTCTTTAATTTTAATTTTATTATTAAATATTAAAATACAAATTTAATTAAGAATTCTCTGAGTATTTCAAGCGCCTACCTTAAGCCATTATTGATTACGAGCATAAAAGGCCAAAAAAATCATGTTTGTTGTATGGGAGCCCCTCTTAAATATTAATTTTATTTTGTTTTTTAGTATTTGTTGTTAAAGAGGCAACATAAATACACAAACTGTGAAAATTTCAGAAGTCTAGCTATAGCGGTTCTTGAGATACAGCCTGGAGACAGACGGACAGACAGACAGACAGACGGACAGACATCGAAGTTTCAGTAATAGGGTTCCGTTTTTACCCTTTGGGTACGGAACCCTAAAAAATTACATTTTTTTAACATTTTATGTACCATATGTGCATTGTGCATTCATGCCAAATTATAGCTTTGTAGGTCCTATAGTCTCTGAGCAAAACCGCGGACAGACAGACGGACAGTAAGACAGACAAACGGACGGACAGACCGAAACTATAAGGGTTCCTTGTTGACTACGGAACCCTAAAAAATGGAACCCTAAAATGTATCACCATTTCATACATAAGGGCAGTGGTTTTCCAATAAGGACTTGACAACTTTTTTTTTTAAATAAATTTTTTTTAAATAAAATTAAAACCAGTTGAGATATTTCAAAAATTTTATTATCAGTTTGAAGTAAAATCAAAACATTTTTTAATGGAACTCGACGCAGCGGTCGATTCGTGGAACCCAATTTTTTATGACTCGGACACACATTTCGGCTATTTCGCGTTTAATTTTGGCTCTGAGCTCTTCCAACGGCGTCGGCTTATCCAACTACTTGACGCAGCCCCAAAGAAAAAAATTAAGAGGCGTTAAATCGCACGAACGAGGCGGTCAATCGACTGGTCCATTTTTTGAGATAATGCACGCTCATCAAACTTGCTCTTCAATAAATCGATTGTAACGTGTGCTGTGTGGCTTGTGGCGCCTTTTTGTTGAAACCTCATGCTGTCCAAGTCCATATCATCTAATTCGGGCCAAAAATAATCGATAATCATGATTCATGGCCAATCTGTCTGTCTACTAGGGCGAGAATAACGATCGAAAATCGGAGTGAACGCTCTTTAAGTAGCGGCCACCGACTCCGAATTTCTGTAGTAAGTAAATTTTTAAGATTTACAGACGTTGTTCGTTGGTACTTGGTATACTTCAACAAAATGAAAACGTTATGTTTACTGAATAAGCCACTGACGTCCATTATACAAGTACGCTGGACTAATGATACCCTTTGAAATGACAGCTATTTTTTGTGCCTATTTGAAGCGGAATCAGCTCCCCCAGTGGGTCCCTCCCAAGGGAATTTAGGAACTAAATTTGACGTAAAAACACAGAATACAAATTACTCACGGACGTAAAAATGACGTTTGAAAGTCGCCATATTGGCGCTGATAGCAGTAGTGGGAGTATTTGGAACTAATACTAGTGATGACAACCAATATCGATTAAGCGGCCATTTGCAAGTTACGTCAAATTTACTTCTCTTCCCTCTCACTGGGGGCGCTGATTCCGCTTCAAATAGGCACAAAAAAAAAGTGGGTACCTATCATAGGTCCAGCGTACTTGTATATTGGAGGTCAGTGGAATAAGCTGACACTTGACAGTGACAGTTCGATGTTAAGTGAAAGTGTGCATCCACAAACTAAATTCAAAATTGTCAAGTCCCTATTGGAAAACCCTTTATAATAAAGGCAACATGGTGACAAGTAGTAGTGCAACAGTTTTATTACTGAATGCCCATAAACACAGGTCTAGAAGGATAATAAATTAAATTACTATAAACCAAGTCAAGGCAAAAATGCAAACAAAATAGGTTAGTAGACTACAGGGCTTCCCAAACTGTGCGTCGTGACGCCCCGGGGCGTCGCGACTCTGTCCCAGGGGCGTCGCATGTCAACACAACCAAATCGAGTGAGCGCCGCGCGCATTGTCATTCATAAATCATACATCCCGATTCCCGGGCAGTCTAATTCCCCGGTTTCAGGAGCTATGCTCAGAAAAGCAAGCGCATCCTTCACATTAGCCAGTCTTGCTGGCTTTAATATCTTTAATAAATATCTCTTTTAATTTTTATGTTTTGATTTGGTCATTATTTTCTAATAAAAATATAAATGTCCACAAAGTGTTTAAATTTTATGATAACCTATGTAGGCTGGTTCTAAAATTGGAAAGTATTTTTGAGGGCTGGGTTCAGGGGCGTCATAAAGAAATGGCAAAGATCCAAGGGCATCACAGTACAAATAAGTTTGGGAAGCCCTGGGTTAGTATGATCTTATGAATAATATAAGATTTTCAGACCAAGACTTATGATGTGAAAAAAGGATATATCAACAGATTTTTTAGCATTGGTTTAAAAATATTCCTAAAATTTAGACGAAATACTGCTGTACTGATGATAGTATGGCTATGGGAATGAATAAAAGATATCATTGGACGTTATTGTAGTTCTAATACCATATGGATGTCAAAAACAACATTTTTTTAAGTAGAAAGAAAAAACAGCATAATTTTGTATGGACACTATACTAATACAGATTCAATATTAAATTATTTCACAAGTTTTTATTTGTCGATACCTGTTTGTGATTGGCTTAAACTAGGTATGTGTCTTCTGATTTTCTAGCAAATAGTATCAAAATGTCAAAATAGCCAAAAGGGACTTACCGGGTGAAAGAACTTCAATAATGATAAATTATATTTTGGTAGTTACCGTGTGTGGTACATTTCTGTCGTAGATCACCAGGGTGGCCAATGCGGAGCTCAGCAGGCAGGCGCCTAACAGGCAGGAGAGAAGTCTGTGGAACATTATGTCTTAGCTCATCACGCACCCCTTAGATGTGGTCCTCTTTACATAATAATATTATATCCTGTTGAGTATTTTGCATTGTACCTGAAATTAAATATTAAAGATTTATATTATGGTAAGATTTGAAATTATTGATATTCTAACATACTTTGCATGGGCACTTCAACACAAGCCTAGGAGGGGTCACTATGAGACACCACAGACAGCTACTATTTTAGTATACAACTTACTATACATTTACATTTGGTATTTGATAATGTTACAATTAATTGTCTCTAGAATTCATGCTGTCATTCTTATTGGTACATACTCTACAAAATTCTGTTTGCAATAGCTAGTACCATGTTAACAAATTCTATTTTATTTAAATTTATGATTTTTCATGACCATAAAAACATTTCAGTAAATAGCCAGCCACATACATGGATGGGTCTGTAAATGTTATTTTAAAATGCACATTGCGCTGTTTGATTAGTTCTTTAAGTACATAAGTTAGCAATGCAAACTATTGCCAATCATTACAAGTTATTATTTATTCAGTTTGTAAAATGATAGTCATTGCACATAAATCTAATCACATTATTATAGTCACTTTGTGCGCATTTTAATAACCTACAGCCAGTTATGGTATTTTGGAGTGACTCATAAGGCTGGGTAACAAGATAGTTTTTTGGTACCTTTTGTATAATCAATTGCCGAGTACCACATATAGGATAATATTGGCACACTCGTGACTAACTGAGCGTAAAGGGAATTAAAGCAATTGTTTCATAAGCTGTTATAACAAAGGCAGCTGTGAAACAATCATACTATGTACTTGCACATGATCCTCATGATCTGCTCATATAATTCGATTAATCGTAGAGACACATTGACGGCCTTGAATCACGTCTCAACAATAATAAACACTTATTTTTAAAAATGTTAGCACATTGGAGACTACTCTGACGCACTGAACTAGTTTGCAAAATTAGCTTCACTCACTTATTTGCAGGATAGATTGTCTTTATGCTTTTTGTAAAAACATGAACATAGCTATAACACTGTTTCTTTTGAAAAAATATAACAATTGTTATGATTAATTCACAATTATTACGACGAAATCGAGTTTAGAAAAATCATCAGCTGTCAGACAAGACAAAGCGATGTCAAATCGTTAATGTCAATTGTCATCTGTCAACTGAAATGTCAGAATTGACGTAGAATTTTTTTTTGTGGTCATATGGATATGACACAATAATAAAAAGCTTTAAAGATATTCAAATTTCAATGGTCCAATAGTATGATCTTTAAAGCTTCGTTAAGTAAGTTCAGATCATGAAATAGTCGAAGGAAATAGTTTTAAGCACTCAGTATTAAACACTAGTTGAGAAGATTAAGACATATTAATAATGATGATATATTGTGAGCTTTGGCTTGTGGGCTATTATTTAGTCACATTAGTAGAGGAATTTCTGTATACCTTAACCTAATACACAAAACATTGATCGTATTGTATGTTTCCCTGGTCAGATCTATCCTTGAGTATTGCTCAACGATATGGTATCCCTTGTATCATATCCACATTGACAGGATAGAATCTATTCAGCGTAGATTTATAAGACTTCCTTGCATAAAGTGTGGAATTAGAAAGAAAGTACCTTTGTATGAAGAGAGACTTAAAAGATTCAATCTTATGAGCTTGGAGGGACGTAGGCAGATCTCTGATTTATGTACTTTGCATGGAATAGTAAATGGTACCTTAGACACGCAAATGTTAAAAAATATTTCTTTAAAGATACCTACTCGATCCGTACGTATACCACAACTCTTTGACATCCCACTATGTAGAAATAATGTATCAAAAAATAATCCTTTGGTTCGAATGTGTACATCTTACAATAATATTTGTTCCGACTATGACATATTTTTTAGTAGCTTACCATCTTTTAAAAATAAATTAATTAATAAAAATCTAAAAATCTAAATTGTAAATTATAACGAATTTTAATATTTAATTATTATTTAATTACAGCTTTATTTAAATCTAAATAGCTTTAGTTGACATACTGAAATAACATGTTGCCGAATTCCTATTTTATTTGTTACTATGAATTATTGTTAAATTAATTTATGAACTTGTATATTTTCTAATTGTTATTATTACTTTAATTTATTGACACAGCATTTGCAAATAAATAACTTTATTTTTATGAATTTTATTTAATATTATTTTAATCCTAAAGTCTGATATGTATTGTTGGGGAATGTAAGAGTTTTGTTTTTATTTTATTTTTATTTTTATATAATATGTCGCAATGAATTTATGATTATTATTATTATTTGTAGTTAATATTAATAATTATTTAATAAAAAAAAAACATGTGTGAATGTTAAAATTATATTTCCTATACCTAATTATATTGTTAATGACTTATTTAAATATTTTAGTGTAAATGGAGTATTTGTAGCTATTATCATTATTATTTTCTTTATGGATGTGAATGTTGTGTTACACAGTATTTAAGGACTGCATGGTATAATGTTATTTATTTTTGTATAATATTTTGTTAACTGTATTACTTACTTTGCTGTCTGTCACTATACCAAATAAATAAATAAATAAATACCTAATCTGAGTCGTTTTGAACTAAAATGAGTCTATCGTAGGGCCTCGACCATTGGCTAACTAAAGCATTCATATAGGACTTGTTGGTTGTTTTGGTAGAACTACAGAATATTCGTTTGTAGAGCTGAGAAGTTTAGTAGGTAGATTATGATTTTTATCTCAATTAATTCACTTTATTGTAATGTTTGGAGTAGATTTGTAATCATCTCACGTGGATGTGGAATATACTAGGGCTCGCTTCGCTCGCCCTAGTATATTCCACATCCTGAACATTTTGTGGTACACTTTACGTGATTATTTAGATTTGTGCTTTAACATAGAAATTTTTATTTATATTATGTAGATGTGTTATCATCGGTCAGTCAAGGTGTGACGACGCGAGCCCTCACAAAGCTCGGCTTTTAGCTAGTAATATATAGTAACTTGCTGTGCCCCGCGGTGTTACCCGCGGTTTAAGTGATATATAATAAAATACTATGAAAAGTAAGTACCAGTAATAGGGTCAAACGGGACCATACATGGCCCTATAATGGTTTATGGTAGTGATGATGATGATGATGAATGTAATTTGCATAGTAGCATATTATGCTTTCCGTTCTTAAAACAACGTCGAAACTCCCAAACTTGTATCTATAAAGAGTCAGGAGTTCTCTCAGCACCTTCCGAACCATGTTATACCTTGGTGCAAAATCTTGCTTGTTGGTAGTATATGCTTAGAATACTGCTCACGAAACCGAAGTCACCACATGTTTCTATATTAATTTTGAGGAGTTCCCTCGGTTTTTTATGGAGGTCAGGTCAGTTCAGGTCACCACTTTTATGAATATGGTACCAAATTGGGATGATAACCTATATACCAAAAGAAAAAATTTGAAAATCGGTTCACAAACGGCGAAGTCCAAATAAATATAGATTAAAAAAAAAAAAAAAAAAAAAAAAAACGGCGAAGTAATCGTTGAACATAAAAAAACGAACATAATACATCCTCCATTTTGAAAGTCGCTTAAAATTGTAGCCCATGTGTTATTCTGATGTATAAGCTATATTATTGTAAAGTTTTATTAAAATCCGTTCAGTAGTTTTTGCGTGAAAGAGTAACAAACATCCATACATCCATACTTACATACATACATCCAAACTTTCGCCTTTATAATATTAGTAGGATGTAACACATAAAGTCACCCCGCGACCCCGTAATCACCCACTTGTGTGACTCCTCCGTGTGATAAAAGGATACAAACATTAAAACCTTCCCTAGTAACTATTAGTTACTTTATATAAATACATAATATAAATATAAATAAAAATTACTATGTTAAAGCACAAATCAATAGGCGTGATAGTTTTTCCGTAAAGTGTACCACAAAATGTTCAGGATGTGGGATATACTAGGTTACAAAACTTACTCCAAACATTACAATAAAGTGAATTTATTGAGATATAAATCATAATGTATGTACATACTAAACTTCTCAGCTCTACAAACGAATATTCTGTAGTTCTACCAAAACAACCAACAAGTCCTATCGATGGACTCATTTTAGTTCAAAACGACTCAGATTAGGTATTAGGTTAAGGTATACAGAAATTCCCCTACTAATGTGATTATAGCCTACAGGCCAAAGCTCACAATATATCATAATTATTATTATGTCTTAATCTTCTCAACTAGTGTTTAATACTGAGTGCCTAAAACTATTCCCTTCGAATATTTCATGATGTGAACTTACGATCGATATTATGGTCGCAGGTCACGCCCAAAACCCTCTTTATGACAGTTTAGTACCTTTTCGCTTTGGTATAGGTCAGCCAATTTTAAATCGTGTTTTCGTGAGCTCGTAATGTAAAGCTACGCGGGTAGTTATTCAATGTAGGTATACCCGAGGACATTGATTCCTAGGCAGTTGGCGGACGTACATGATACGTCGTTTGGTCGGCTTAGGTATGTCAATTTAAGCTTTTTTAGCTGTGATCGGTCGGATGAGTTTGACGTAACGCGAGTCCAGTGGCGTCATGGGCGTACCCAGGATTTTAGCATACGTTTCGAGAAGATTCGATGGTCGGTCTGGTATATTGAAACAAAAAATCATGAAAATTGACTTTTATTAATCTGACTGAAAAGATATTTTGTTTCCAACACTTAATTTTCCGCAGAGTAGGTAACACGTTTTTAATTGCCACTTACCAAGAAAATTTATGTTTATTTTATCTTCTAGGGGGGGGGCAACTGCCCCCCCCCCCCCCCTACCTGGGTACGCCCATGAGTGGCGTACTTAACTATAACATCCGGGGCCCGTGGCAAATTGATGGGGCCCTATCAGTAAAAATCGTCACGTTAATAATAAAACAATGTACTCATAAAAAAATACTGACCTCACGGCCTCTTGGGCCGCGGCCGGGGCCCTTTTGGGTCGGGGCCGTGCCATTTTGACAGTCCTGCCACCCTATAGGTAGTTACGCCACTGAACGCGTCCAAATTACTTAGGTCCGCCATCTGCCTAGGAATCAACTGTCTGATAGTACATAGATCGAAGAACGTAGTGTACATAGACTGCAACCATTTACTTATCGTAGGGGTGGCGAGTAGCGAGCGTAATCTGGGGGCACGGGAGTGCCCCCGCCAAGATGAGCCAAGCGAAGCGCGCAAGGGCACTACCTACCTTTTCTCGAAACGTTTCGTCGTATTTTTGGACCCTCGTAACTTTAGTTTGGATAATGTCAGATAGTTGAAATTTTTAAGATATAATGACATGAGTATAATAATTAAATGTGCAAAGTTTGAATATTGTTACTATTATACTTTAGATTTTATAGGTGTCCAAAAACCCACAATTTTGGCACTGACTCACCGATTATCAAAATTGTTAGGGTACTTCCTGAAGTCTTAGAAAGCTGAAATTTGGTATGTAACCTACTATTAGTACAGAAACAACAAAAAAATTATCAAACCCAACCTAACCTATCCCATCTCCTTGATATAGACGGTGGATGTTAGTATGGGATACCCCCGTTTCTTGTGCTAGATACAAAATTAAAAATAGAGTACAAAATACTTCTTGTGCTAAATAAAAAAAACACGTGTTAGCTATGAGAGACCACAGACTCACAGAAAACCGGTGTAAAACAGCGCTTGCGCTGTGTTTCGTCTAGTGAGTGAGTTTAGCTGAGGCCGGAGGCCTGACTGCACTATACCTTATTCCCTATCCCTATTCTCATCTGCTTATTCCCTTAGCCTATTCCTTCATAAAAAGGCCGAAAACGCACTTGGAACTCTTCTGATGTTACAGTGTCCATGTGCTTATATTAATTAGTACTTTACTTTGTAGACTCTAGAGTCTAGACCTTAAATCGTTGTAAAAATATGTAAGTTATATATACTTAAACTAAAAAACTACTAAAAAAACTAAAAGAAAAAACAACATAAACCAACTTACAAAAAGAAATGAAATTCCACCAAAAACATTTTAATGTAATAATGTTGCCAAGATGATAACATAATATAGTTCGTGGTGTCAAAAAGTAGTGAGATCTCATGTAGAGCTAAGTTTCTAACGTTACATACTCCGACCTAAATCTAAAAACCTTAATTTTACACTAAAGTGCGGCAAAATACTTGATAATAATAATATAACGTGTCAGCCACACGAGAAGAATATAAAAACTCTGCTATGGGCTTTGAACTTAATATATTACTTTTCTGTTGTACTTAAAAACTTTTATATTTACCGTCACTAATAAAAAATGGCCAGGCCACCGATTTTGACTAATGTGTAGAGTTTTTATATTCTTCTCGTGTGGCTGACACATTATATTATTATCAAGTATTTTGCCGCGCTTTAGTGTAAAATTAAGGTTTTTAGATTTAGGTCGGAGTATGTAAGGTTAGAAACTTGGCTCTACATGAGATCTCACTACTTTCTGACACCACGAACTATATGTTATCATCTTGGCAACATTTTTACATTAAAATGTTTTTGGTGGGATAATTACTACCGTGAGATTTACTAGCTACATTGGCTACAGCGTGTATTACTTGTTGATTACATGTTTATGTAATGAGTAATGACTTTTCATGAGCTTAGAATAATAATAATAGGAAAACGTTTAAAAACTTTTTTATAT
The DNA here is from genome assembly GCA_905187585.1 of Cyaniris semiargus. Classification (NCBI taxonomy): domain Eukaryota; kingdom Metazoa; phylum Arthropoda; class Insecta; order Lepidoptera; family Lycaenidae; genus Cyaniris; species Cyaniris semiargus. The sequence continues at coordinate 2,817,476 of LR994554.1, read as the reverse complement.
TTTTAGAAACCATTTAGCCTTTGTTGTCATCGGAATTTTTAAAGTATGACTTATGACGAATACGATATTCCCTTCCACTGAATCAAACTGATTTCTTGATTGATAAAAACAATTACTTAATCAAAGTACTTAACAGTTAATACCTTTTTTAATCGTTATCTGTTTTGAGTTAAGGCCCAATCTTCGAAATAATTGATATAGGTTCTACGGTTTTTCCAAATTATTTTATAATTAATAAGCTGGCAGATTAAAACATGATATCTTGTATTTAGCAAACTATACTTACTCACATAATATTGTCATCTATAATAGTAGTTACACTTCCCTTTAAATATAACTAACATAATAGTATAAAACATTAAACATGTCCATAATTGAATGTGTAGTTGTGTACTCATCATTAGATTACTAACTCCCTTACTAATAAACGCTGTATAAGCTTTGAATAGTTATACAGTGTTTTGTCTTCTTCAATCCAATTAAAAATGTCACTTGTGTGACAGGAACAAAACACTGTATAACTATTCAAAGCATAAACAACGTTTATTAGTAAGGGGGTAAATAGTTACTACGTAGCTAACTAATAGCCCCTACGGCCTACACAGTTCCTACTGTGTAGGCCTGTAGGCCGTAGGATTGGGTATCACCTCAAAGCAGCTCTAAAGTTATAGATTGTACCTACCGTAGGATCTCACAGGGATCTCACGGAAACATTCAGACAGATGCAATTTCGCACATATTATAGTTAATATATAATTTGGACTAGAATTAGAATTAATTAAATAGCACGATCGGTTTCATATGAAGGCTTAGTTGGATTCGGCCGTGGTGCCGAAATGTGCAAGAAGTTTTAAAAATATTATCACTGTGAATTCGTAAACTTTGCTGTACTTACTTAGTTCTAGATATATTATGTTGGTGGTTGAGTTGGTTGGTTGTGAAACAGACGCCGAATAAACAACGAATAAATCCCTAAAAGTCTTGATTTTTTGATTGATTGCATAACGCAGACCGCAGTGGTATTTTGCCTAAGTATGTATTCTTGAACTTCCAGAGTTTTGCGAATCACCTGTCAAAATGGCAGGCTGCCTCGTTTAAAATTTATGTAGAACGAAAGAGATAATACCATGTTTATATTACTATCTATTCGGGTTAGCTAAGAATTAAGATCACAGTGATTTTCGTTGCTCATACGGAACCCAGCCAATGATGGCACGACATACACTTGACACAGAAGATATAAACTCACATGTCGATAATAATAATCAAATTCTATTAATCTAATCTAGTAAGTAGTATCCCATCATCAGTTCAGTCATCAAAACAAATCATTGCCTGATTTGAGCCGTGCGCGAGCTGTGGGTACAAGATGGATTTAAATGAGGTAATATTTTAATTAAAAATTATGATAAATTGCTGTAGGTAAAAACTGCAGAGCAATGAAGTATAAGATAATATATATTTTATTAAAAATTACCCTTTAATATCGGCCAAGTGCGAGTGGGACTGGCGCACGAAGGGTTCCGTATTAATATAGAGCAAAAATAGGCAAAAAATTTGTTTTTTGTATGTGAGCCCCCCCTTTAGTATTTATTTTATTTTAATTTTATTATTATATTATTAAAGTATAAATACAACTGAGTATTTTGTGAATATTTTAAGTGCCTACCTGTTGCCATTATTGATTACGACCAAAAAGGCCAAAAAATCACGTTTGTTTTATGGGATTTATTTCCTTAAATATTAATTTTATTTAGTTTTTAGTATTTGTTATTATAGTGGCAACAGAAATACGCGCAATCTGTAACAATGGACAGACATCGAAGTCTCAGTAATAGGGTCCCGTTTTTACCCTTTGGGTACGGAACCCTAAAAAGTGTCTCATGACTAGCTTAAAATAATGTGAAATATCTTTAGGGCATCAGTAACCGATTACTACATTTTTTTAACGGGCAATTGGCCCACCACATATTCCCACCACTGCAACTCCTGCGTCGCCAGGATCAACAGTGGTAATCAACCATGAAAACCCTTTGATATGATCTCAGGAGTCAGGGGTGCCCGAGGGACAAGCTAAATCTGTCTTGGGACCTGCAGCGAAATTAATCAGAAGAAAATAGGAGGAGTAGGGAGAATTCCAATTTCCCTCCCCAAGCAAAGCGGAAGACAGCCAAATTGTAATGACATTATAATGTCCGAACAAGAGGGGGGATTACTACATTAGCAAAATATGTCACTCTTAATTCTAAACTGAATCATTTCCAGGCTCCTCCTTACAACAAAAAAGAAGATACACCACCGCTCGACATAAAAGAAGATGAGAATCCGTCAGAAGATGTTAACTCGGCGCTGAAGGAGGTGCTGCGCCACGCGGGCGAGATGGGCCTGTACCAGAAGCTGCTGTTCCTAGGGATGCTGCCGCTGGGCATCACGTGGTCGTTCGTGTACTTCGGCCAGATGTTCATCACGGCGACGCCGCAGGAGCACTGGTGCTGGGTGCCCGAGCTGGCCGAGCTTACTCCGGAACTCAGGTTAGTTTGTATGTCAGGTGAGGGTTTACTTGTCACCGATGAGGCATGTTCTGGTCGTGTACTTCGGCCAGATGTTCATCACGGCGACGCCGCAGGAGCACTGGTGCTGGGTGCCCGAGCTGGCCGAGCTTACTCCGGAACTCAGGTTAGTTTGTATGTCAGGTGAGGGTTTACTTGTCACCGATGAGGCATGTTCTGGTCGTTCGTGTACTTCGGCCAGATGTTCATCACGGCGACGCCGCAGGAGCACTGGTGCTGGGTGCCCGAGCTGGCCGAGCTTACTCCGGAACTCAGGTTAGTTTGTATGTCAGATGAGGGTTTACTTGTCACCGATGAGGCATTTTCTGGTCGTTCGTGTACTTCGGCCAGATGTTCATCACGGCGACGCCGCAGGAGCACTGGTGCTGGGTGCCCGAGCTGGCCGAGCTTACTCCGGAACTCAGGTTAGTTTGTATGTCAGATGAGGGTTTACTTGTCACCGATGAGGCATTTTCTGGTCGTTCGTGTACTTCGGCCAGATGTTCATCACGGCGACGCCGCAGGAGCACTGGTGCTGGGTGCCCGAGCTGGCCGAGCTTACTCCGGAACTCAGGTTAGTTTGTATGTCAGGTGAGGGTTTACTTGTCACCGATGAGGCATGTTCTGGTCGTGTACTTCGGCCAGATGATCATCACGGCGACGCCGCAGGAGCACTGGTGCTGGGTGCCCGAGCTGGCTGACCTTACTCCGGAAGTTAGGTAAGTAGAAACAAGCAAGGCACAGAATTTCTTAGGCCTGCGTTTAGCTGGCCAATAAAAGATCCACACTCAAGAAAGTTATGGAACATCAATCCCAATTGTTTCCTATAGCACGAGTTACGTACTATAATTCTCCTAAAATAACCGCCACATTAGTTTTGAATGCCTAATGCCCAATAGCGCCAATCTGGGTTAAAGTTTATGAAAAATAATTATAATACGAGGGTAGGACACCCTCGTATTTCTCAATTAAGTATGAAATGCTCATGTTGATATTTGACAAACAGCAATCACCCACATAAACGCAAGTGCCAATGATAGAGGCTAAGCAAATCTGTCCCTTCAGGCTAAATCTATCGACGCCCATGACGAGTGACTCGGAGTACGACCGCTGCAGGATGTTCGACGCGAACTGGACGGTGGTGCTGAAGGAGTTGCTCCCCCCAGACCCCTCCACACCCACCATCCCCTGCCGGAACGGCTGGGAGTTCCTGTACGATGACATCCCCTATGACACCGTTGTTAGTGAGGTATGTACTAGTATATAGTAAGAATTAAGATATTCTGATTATACCACCACATCTATTTACACCCGATCCGGAAGCATCTACTGTGCATGCCGAAAAACACTACACCAACACCATTAAAAATAATTAGCAATGAGGAGTTTGCTGGTACATTTCAGGCGAAAGGCTTGTGTAAGCTATATCCACGATTTTTACGAATCCCTTACATGCCACCTGGTTTATAAAATAGATATTTATAGTATGAATGACTCTTTCCAATCAGAAATTAATAAGCTCCACTTTTTAACCCAAGTAAAATTTCCCTTTGCAGTGCGATTGGGTATGCGATAAGGCGAACTTGGTGCCGTGGTCTCAAACCATCAGCTTCGTGGGCTCCATGTGCGGCAACATCCTCTTCGGCTCGCTGGCTGACCGGTTCGGACGAATGCCTATTTTGATGGGTACGTGTATATCCAATTATCCATACTTATTATTACTATTATAAATGCGAAAGTGTGTCTGTACCTCACCTCTTCACGCCCAAACCGCTGAACCGATTTTTCTGAAATTTGGTATGGAGATACTTTGAGTACCGGGAAAGGACATAGGATACTTTTTATACCGGAAAAATGTACGGCTCCCGCGCGATATATAATTTTTGGCGCAACAGAGTAGCGGACGTCATCTAGTATAACGTCTATCTTGACGTATCCCGCTTAGTTGATTCATTCATGATCCTAATTCAGCATTGCAACATGCAAATGACAGGAGATATTAAAAAAAAAATCATCTGTTCTATCACCCTTTTTTGAAAATCTGCGATCAGAGTAAACAATGTCCTGATTTACCTGTGTAGGTGACATGGTATGATTTTAATTAGGATTAAAATCATAAAAAAGTCAAACAAGATGTATTTTACGTTAGTTTTCTATAATAGGGTGGTATTTCTGAAATGATCACGTAAACATTTTACTAGTCGTATCTTTTGAATTTGAAATTGGAACATGTTAAGAGCAGCTGTTACCCTTACCTCGTTTAACCTGATTTATTAAGCTTGGCTACGCGCCTTTTCAATTAATCTCGCTCTGAGCTGTTTCATGTTCTTGAAAGGAGTCTTAGCTTAATTTATACACCTCGTATGACCCTTAAGAAATTAAGGTTATGACTTATGGCAAAGTTTATTTTAGATCGTTTAGGCACTCAATTATTTTGGTAACATAGTAATAAATAGAGTCCGCAAATTTTGGGCGAGCAATGCTCGCCGAGCTTGATACGAGTAGATCTATGAGTTATGACGCTTGTAGAAGTAGGTTGGCATAGGTAACAGAAACTGCTTAATTGCACATTTTGTATATAGTTGGACTTCGAATTGCATTTTAACCGTAGCAATACCTATTGATGCAATTTTTAGCGGCCAACCTGGTAGGAGGCATAGGGAGCATAGCGTCCATCTTTACGAAATCGTTTTGGGACTTCGTCGCAGCGAGATTTCTCGTCGGGATGGCCAACAATCAATGCTTTATGCTGATGTATATTCTAGGTAAGTAAAATTTTTATAACTTATCTTAAATATCACTTATCTATCATGAGTTTGTAATTGATTACCTCATGTCTTAATTAGGATTTCCGGGATTAGGTTTTCGGGTATCCCGAAATCGGGTACTTATCCCGAAAAAATTGCAAAATCATTATTTACTATCTGTTTTCTTAGGGTACAAAAAGGGTCAAAAAAACGGAAGCGAGAATCAAGATGGTATATTATGGTAATAGACTAATAGTACATTTAATCGACAAGTCGCTAATTGCTACTGTTTAACCACGAGTTTTTTAAGCTATTGCATAGCTCTCATCGCGGGCTTTGAGCGCGGCGATCGAATCAAGAAATTCAGTAACGAAAAACCTAACACCCCCCGGTCGGAGTGGGGGGTGTTAGGTTTTTCGTTACGGAATTTCTTGATTCGGTGCGGTTTTCACAGCGGGGCGGCGTTGAAAGCCGTGCAGCGTCTAACGTCGGTGCGGCGTTGCCAGACTTCGGCACGGTGTTTATTTGCGTGCGATTAGACGTATGCGAATTATAATTGCATAAGTTGATTAAAATGCTATGCAATAGCTTTACCACGGCAGTCCCCGAGTGCCACACGTATTTTTTTGCTCTGAACCTTAGATGCCCCAAATTAGAGTACGTTTGCAGCAGATCTGAACTGAGCTGCTTTGCAAAGGAATGTGTTTTTGATATCTTATAGAATTGATGCGCTGAGTGAGAGAGGAAATTGAAGCGATTTTATATTGGTTCTTTCTGGTACAGGTTTAGGTTCTCACAAAAACGAAGAAATCGGCCAAGTGCCATTTGATTTTGTTTTATTTTTAGTATTTGTTGTTGTAGCGGCAACATAAACACATAATCTGTGAAAATTTCAACTGTCTAACTAGAGCAGTTCTTGAGATACAGCCTGGAGACAGACAGACGGACAGATATCGAAGTCTTAGTAATAGGGTCCCGTTTTCACCCTTTGGGTACGGAACCCTTAAAACATTCCTCGCAACATAGTTTAGCTTAAGTCTGATTGAAACGCAGCTTGACCACATAGATTTATCCATCAGTTCTAGAATACGTCGGCGTGAAGTATCGTACGGCGGTAGCGAACATGTCCATCGCGTTATACTTCGGCGGCGGCTGCATCCTGCTGCCGTGGCTGGCCTACTGGGTGGCGGACTGGCGCCTGCTCATGATCATCTCATCTGTGCCCATGTTCCTCGTCGTCATAGCGCCCTTCACCATACCTGAAAGTGCCAGGTGGGAATGGTTGGAGATAGAGACTAAGGCCATTAGCCTCGAATTTTTCGGGCAGCGCGGCGGCGGCGGGCGGCGCCTGGTACGCCGCGCCGCCGCCACCGCCTCGCTGCCGGCTGATTTCGAGGCTGAGGCCTAACGCCATCAGTGTGAAAATCTTCAAAACAAGCCTAGCCCGAAGATCTGTCGAAATGTTCTATGATATTGTTTTATAGTCAAATACGGCCAGCTGCAGCTATGGTCTCGTTCGATCCTGAATTTCTGATACCTGAGAGTTCGCGCAACTTGTACATAATCTTTTCTTTTGTAGATGGCTGACAAGTAAAGGTCGACACGATGAAGCTGTTAAAATCTTAAGGAGATTTGAAAAAGTTAACGGCACTAAAATACCCCAGGAGTCTATAGACAAATTCATTGTAAGTTATTTACTGAAATATTTTAGTATTAGGAGGACTAATAGTAAATATTTAGAAAATCTGAATAAATTGTCATTTACATTCGCTAATTTTTTTTTTGATTTATCATAGCTAATTTAAAATATCGCCAACACGATGTTGACATTTTTAATTCAACATTATTCTGATAGCTCATATACCTAATTTATAGACCCCAGTCCACAACCAAGTCACACAATCCACCAAATCCGCCATGATCAGTGACGGATGAATGTAGATGTATGTGTGGACTGTGGGCTCCCCTATCCGTATTTCGGAATCGGTCTGTGAACCTTTACTCTTCTGGTGCCTATGATGAGACGTAATGCCCTAGGCAATTGCTCAATTTGATTAAGGGTTAATCCGTCACTGGCCTGCATGATTCTTAAATAAAATGCATCATTTCAGATAGCCAGTAAAAACCAGACAATCTCCGACGAGGGAATACTGACTCTATTCAAGATCCCCACCCTGAGGAACATCGTGTTGGTGCTGGTGGCGTGCGTGCTGTGCACGGCGCTGGCCTTCGACAGTCTGATCCGTATGTCGGAGAACATAGGGTTCAATTTCTTCGTCACATTCACCGTCACCTCGGCGACTGAGATACCGTCCATCATGCTGCTTGTGGTGCTGTTGGATAGGTAGGTACTGATGTGGATGAACAAGGAATTAAGATCAGTGCCCGATCTAGCTATTTTGCCGCTCCGGGCAAAGAACATTTTAGAAAACCAATATAAGTCATGACTCATGAGCAAGTTTTTTGGGTGATGATGGCGGGAATATTTAAGTAAACTACTTAAATATTTCCAATATCCAACCTGAAGTCTGTTGGAAGGTAAAATTCTCAATAAGTCAATTTTGCCGCCCCTCATTTTTCCGCTCTAGGCAAATGCCCGGCTCGCCCACCCTTAGATCGGGCCCTGATTAAAGCTTCGGCCAAACCTGCGCGTCAGTAACGCGGGACGAGATGCGGGAGCGTCTGCAACGCGAAACTGGCGTGCACACCTGCGCGACTATGGTGCGAACCGTAGATACATTCCCGCTCTGCCGACGCGAACGTCCCGCATTGCGGTCGCGCAGGTGTGCACAGCGCCATAAGATTACATGGGCAGCGTCCGCCGCGCGGTAGACGCTCCCGCTTCGCAGTCGCTTTGGTCGCGCAGGTTTGGCCGAAGCTTGAGACTGAATTTAAGTAAGGAAGAAAAAAGAGGGACTCGATATCTTGTCCATACATTATGTCGATAGTGCATCGACATGAATACGACTAGCATTAAAGTAATCTACAGCATCAAAAATTTGGCTGCCGTCCTGCTGTACAAAAAGGAATAATAGACACGGTAGAAAGGCATGACAAGTATTGAAGAAAGGTTTATCCGTCTGTTGATATTGCCTAGATTAACCCTTCGATCGCGGATTCTTGGAAATGCTATTGTATTCTATTGTTGTCGCGACCACCGGTGCCCGTATGGGGCTTGATGAGTTAATTAACCTATTTAAGCTTTGAGTAGGTACCTAATAAAAGTGCAGGAGCAGAAAAAGTAGAAGGATCTATGTTCGGCTGTGGAATTTATTTATTTTTTTAATGTATGTTCAACGATTACTCCACCGTTTGTAAACCAATTTTCAAAATGTTTGTGTATACTGTATAGGGTATTTAGACTTTGTCATTCATCTCGGTTCCAGGTACGGTCGTCGCATGTTGTACATCATACCGATGTTGCTGATTTTCGGACCGACACTAGTCGCTGCGTTTTTGGGCGACGGTAAGACAGAAGTTGTTGTTTAAACAAACATAGGCATAGGAATTTTGAGTAGTTGATGTTGCAACCAGTTGTAACTTGGAATGTATTTTTTACCAGCTAACAACAAGAAACATATTTTTTGGGTATTTTTATTTGAAGGAGAATTTTTTAACTGCAGAAGTTACTTATTTGTAAGGAATCAATACGAAATTTTGAGTTTAATTCCAGTTTATGACACGTGGTCTGCTTAACATGACCATACGTCCCGCTTTCAGGCAGTCTGTCCCAGTGTCCCCCGCGAGGCTGAAATTGTCCCGCTTTTGCAAACAGACGAAATGCCTGTGCAATGCCTGGAGGCTGAAAGTAACGCACTCCCATACAACAAACGTGATTATTCTGCCATATTTTGCTCGATATCAATAATGGCAACAGATACTCGAAGGCACTTGAAATATTTACAAAATACTCAATTGTATTTATACTTTCATAATTAATAATAAAATGAAAATAAAATTAATAATTAAGGGGGGGGCTCTTATACAAAAAACATAATTTTTGCCTATTTTTGCTTTATAATGGTACGGAACCTTCGTGCGCGTATCCTACTCACATTTGGCCGACTTTTCTATTTTATTTTATGTATAATTCCGCAGATGTCCCGTAACACGTTAGGTCTGCTATACTCTGATGCAGGCTTGGCGACGCTCATCCTGGTGACGGCTGCACGGTTCTGCAGCAACATGAGCTACAACGTGATGATCCAGTGGACGCCGGAGCTGATGCCGACGCCCGTCCGCGCCGCCGGCTCCGCCCTCATACACACGCTCGCCTCCGCCGCCATTATCGTGTCGCCTTTCGTGGTGTATACGGTAAGTATTAGCGTTTTCGGCATCTAGAACTGCCCCGGGGCAGGGCGGGCAGGGCGGGCCGAATGGATATGGAAATAGCCGAACAAAACAGGTGATCCACAAGTCTAACGGACTGATCATTTTTTTATTATGTACCTACTTTCCGGTCATCATTCTGGCGTTAGTCTGATGGACTGAGCTGATGTCAGATATGGACCCTATGACCGCACTCTTACGTTAGCCGCACACACACAGTCGGCAAAATTTTAGGATGCGTTTTTGAATTAGGCTTCTTACAGACGCGACGCTCCGGCCGATCACAGCTAAAACCGCTAAAGTCAAACCGCTCCGACCGATCACAGCTAACATTGAATTGACATAAGCCGACCAAATGACGCGGGTCTGTCAACTGCCTATAGGAATCAAATGGACCATCGAGGAAATGATTCCTATTACACATCGACGATGGTACATCACTCATTCACCTCAACTCAGCAAACTGTCATATTATCCAACTAACTTTTCCCATTACCCAAATGCAACTTTTTCCCCCGCAGTATCGCATCTGGGCGGGCCTCCCCCTAAGTATAGTATCAGCGGCGGCGCTGGCGGGCGCACTCATCTCCTGGCTCCTGCCCGAGACCATGGGCGAGATGATGCCGCAGACGGTGGAGGATGTCCAGGCGCTGCGGGACAAGGACAACACGAGGCGGTGAGCGTGCCGTCTCTGTCTAAGCAGGATATTAACGTGTCTTGCAGCAGCTATGAAACAGGCATTTGATACCAGATAATACATAATATCTGCTGTCAAACGCCTGTTGCAAGTTTCGCTCTGCTCTATACTTTATGGTATTAAGATAGCGCAGACAAATTAGGCTTCTTACAGACGAAATTTGAATAATTGATATAGGATACTTTTTGTTCCGGTACAATGTACGGCTCCGCGCGATAAACGAATTTGGCGCAACGGAGTAGCGGGCGTTATCTAATTTTTGTATAAAATCATTTTTACGTTATTTCCGGAAAATGAAATACAATATATTGTGTGACTGATAATCAATTTTCAGGAAGAAAAATAAGGAAGCGAAGAAAGCAGACACAACGGAGCTGCCGCAGATCTGAACGAGAGATCTAAGAAGTTGAAGATAGACGAGATATAAAATGTGTGATTATGTGTTGAAATAAAATATGTTTGGACGTGTTTTGTGTGGAAATATTTTTTTAATTTATATTTATATTTGCTAAAAACTAAGATCCTTTAAGTATAAATTTATACTGAATGTATATAAAGCAATATTGCTTATTGTAAATTCATTATTATTATTATTCATTTGTAGGCAATGTCATATTAGCAAGATTTTGAAAATCTTTATAGCCTATTAAGGTAAAAATGACATGTTGTACAAGCAATTTGGTACACTCTTTTACAACCGATATAAAACCCTTTCTATAAAAAGAAAAAAAAAACAGAAAAGTTATCACAAATCACGTATTGCAAGAGTCTACGGCGTAGCAGCGCTACGACGTTCCTGTAGCGCTATGGGCTACGGGCTACGAGTTACGCGCGTCATAAAAGGGTTACGATAAGGACTTTTAAGGGCGGGTTATTCGAAATTTACGTTTCTAGAATAAGTAATTTTTAAAGAAAGCGTCATTCAAAAAACTGAAAAATATATACATGTATAGATACATCTTTTAACTAGTTACTTTTTTTAGTTAGAAACACAATACAGATAATTTTACTCGATTAAAAAAAAATTGAAACGACGTCGATTTGAAAAACATTTTGAGTTTTATAGGACTTACAGGGACCCAATCAAAAAATAATTTTGACTTTCGATCGATGATTATCCCTCGATCGTGGAAAAACGAGACACAATAGCTTATCTATTGGTTTTGCGGTCGCATTCGACCGCTTGGGGCTTTTTTCGATTCAATATCAATGAGAAATACGGCTTGCGCGCACCACGCCTGAGTCCTGACGCCACGTCACATCAGTGTCCAAACAGCGCTAAACACTTGCGCGGTGGGATAACATGCCCTTAAGTAAGAAAATGTTATCTTATACTTTAAACGAGACATATAAGCAGATAATTGTCTAATCAGAGAAATTGATTCATAGGCAGACCTCCGTATTTTAAAAGTTATAAAAAAATCGGCCAAGTGCGAGTCGGGCTCGCGCATGAAGGGTTCTGTACCGTTATAGAGAAAAAATAGGCCTAAAATTGTGTTTTTTGTAAAGGAGCCCCTTAAATATTTTTTTGTTTTTATAGTACGGGAGCCCTAGAACAATTTTTTTTTTTGATTACTAATAAGCTAATATTCCGTGAGTGGCTTCATTTTGATAAGACGCCCAACATTTTTCTCTTCGAAAATTCTCGAAAGTGGTAGCTAACAGAGATAGAAAGGACAAAAGATTGGTGATCCTAAAATATTTATAACTAACAGGTTGGTTTAGTGTTTAATCTAAAGATAATTATCTAAATGATAGGAAAAAACCTTTGTCCTACAAAATATATGGTTTGATCAAAGAGTTCCCCCTCTTTCAACATGTATCGATGATGAGTTAGAAAAAATGTATTACTAACCAGCTGATTTTTTGTATAATAATTGGCTAATATTTATATAGTTCAACAGTCATATTGTCCCCCAAATACCGTGGTACGTTATCCCGGTCCTACGCTCTAAAGTAGTAGCACAGATCCTTGATGTAAAAATAATTACTATCAAGCTGAATCTTCGTGAATAGCATCGTTTCGATGAGACGCACAACAATTTCCTCTGCGAAAATTCTCGAAAGTAAACTCACGGCCTCCGGTAAACTCACTCACTCGGCGAAACACAGCGCAAGCGCTGTTTTACGCCGGTTTTCTATGAGAACGTGGTATTTCTCCGGTCGAGCCGGACCATTCGTGCCGAAGCATGGCTCTCCCACGTATTAGCTAAAAGCCTTCTGAGGCCGTAGCCAAAGTCCCTTTCGTTAAAAACGATGACGAAATTTGTTATCAAAATGTATGGGATTTGACATTAGTCTTCGCAAGCGAAAAGTCATTTAGCGATGAGCAAACCACATACATTTTGATAACGAATTTCGTCATCGTTTTTAACGAAATATATTTTTCTCACCTCCGGGCGGAAAACATCAACTTTCTTCCCGCTGCGCTTACCGATGTTGCCGTTTTCCGCCTCCGTCGATGAGAAAAATAGTATACGCACCATGGGCAGTAAATAAGAAAGCCTCAGATCACATGTTTGTTGATTACATGTGATCTGAGACATTTCTTATTTTCCTGCCCTAGGTGCGTAATGTACTATTGTCTAGGGCCTCTTAATATAAAACATAACATAACTTGTCCACGATCTGCCTATGAATCAATTTCTTTGATGATGTAACATAATTATAAAGACATATGGAAATGAGGTAAATTACATTACGTGAGTCTAGATTAGTCCGACATGATATTGCATCCATATACTAATATTATCCCACCAAAAACATTTCATGTAAAATGTTACCTCGACGACCACAAAAGGTTTGCCCTGTGAAAAAGACATCAGCTCTAATGTGGAGCCAAGTTTCTGAATATACACGGCCTAACTCTATCGAACCTAACTCCAACAAATTCTACATATCAGAAAGTATGTATGGCTTCGCTGTTTCGCTACCGTCGTCGTGGAGGTGAGGCGAATATTTAGTTTCTGATCTAAAGTAAGTAACGAAACAGCCAAGCCATACATACTTACTGATATTATGTAGAATTTGTTGGAGTTAGGGTCGATAGAGTTAGGCCGTGTATATTCAGAAGGTTGGCTCCACATTAGATCTGATGTCTTTTTCACAGGGCAAACCTTTTGTGGTCGTCGAGGTAACATTTTACATGAAATGTTTTTGTTGGGATTTCAGTCCTTTTTGTAAGTTGCTACTTGCTAGGCAGTCTTTTAGTTTTTTTTTTTATATTTTTAATTAAGAGATTTTTAGTTAATGTCTATCCCATGTAAACTTTCATGTCCTAATTCATAAGATTGGTAAAAGTCTCATATTTAAACTTCCATTACCCCAACTAAACATATTTTACGGCGTAACCAAATTTCAGCGTATTTTAGATATTAATAAAATCTAAAGTATTAGAGTTGTTCAATTGAAACTTTGTATGCTTAATAAGTCTATTGATGACAATTGACATCATATCCTGAAAATATGAACTATCTGCTACAACGGAAACCAATTCTATGAAGGTTCAAAAAAACAGCGAAACACTTCGAGAAAAGGTAGGTAGTGCCCTTGCGCTTCGCTTGGCTCGTCTCGGCGGGGACACTACCGTGTCCCCAGATAAAACTAGATGACGCCCGCAACTTCGTTGCGCCAAAATTCGTTTATCGCGCGGGAACCGTACATTTTTCCGGGATAGAAAGTATCCTATGTCCTTTCCAGGGACTCAAAGTATCCCCATACCAAATTTCAGCAAAATCGGTTCAGCGGTTTAGGCGTGAAGAGGTAACAGACAGACAGACAGACAGACACACTTTCGCATTTATAATATTAGTATGGATATGTGAAAGTGTCTCTGTCTGTCTGTCTGCTGTAACCCTCTGACGCCCAAACTGCTTAACCGATTTTGCTGAAATTTGGTATGAAGAAACTTTTCATCCCGGAAAAATGTACGGTTTCCGCGCGATAAACGAATTTTGGCGCAACGGAGTTGCGGGCGTCATCTAGTATTGCATATTTTATTTAACAACTTTTTCAATTAATTATTACAATAATCAAATCATTACCATACTTTATAAATAACAATATTATTTATTTATAAATTATTTATTTGCTTAAAAAATTAACAATATAAAATAACAAAAACAATATAAAGGCAGGGAATAGCAAATAGGCGGCCTTACCGCTTTCAGCGGTTTCTTCCAGACAACCACAATATTACATTATCCCCGCGTTCCATATAGCGTTAAAAACGATCAAAACGCTCAAAATGCCTCCTGTTTTGAGCGTTTGATCGTTTTTAAAAGCTTTTATTTAACTTGCTCTGTATGTATGTAAGTATGTGTGTTACGGTGGAATTTTGGAACTCAATTTTGAAGTAGATTGAGCTAACCAATTGAGCTGAAATTTTGCATACACGTTTAGCTTGGATGACAATGCACGCAGCACGATATGGTATGTGACATCACTCTAAATCCAATATGGCCGACCATCCAAGATGGCGAAATAGTTATTTTCTATGCAGTCCTACAATATGGATATTAAATGAAAGGGCTTTTTGAGAGTAACTCGAAAACGAATATAATGTCTTTCTACATCCAATATGGCGGCTCATCCAAGATAGAGAAATAGTTATTTTTAATGCACTTCTGCAGTATGGGTATCAAATGAAAGGGCTCATTGAGAGTAACTCGGAAACGAATGTAATGTCATTCTACATCCAATATGGCGGCTGATCCAAGATACGGGAATAGTTATTTTTAATGCACTTCTGCAATATGGGTATCAAATGAAACGGCACATCGAGAGTAACTCAAAAACAAATGTAATGTCATTCTACATCCAATATGGCGGCTCATTTAAGATAGGGGAATAGTTATTTTTAAAGCACTTCTGCAATATGGGTATCAAATAAAAGGTCTCATTGAGAGTAAATTGAAAATTAATAGAGTCAAGTCAAGTCAAGTCAAGTCAAGTCGTGTCGTGTCGTGTCGTGTCGTGTCGTGTCGTGACGTGACGTGACGTGTCATGTCGTGTCTTGTCGTGTCGTGTCGTGTCGTGAAGTGTCGTGAAGTATTGTGTCGTGTCGTGTCATGTCGTGTCGTGTCGTGACGTGTCATGACGTGCTGTGACGTGTCGTGTCGTGTCGTGTCGTGACGGGTCGTGTCGTGACGTGTCACGTGACGTGACGTGGCGTGTCGTGCCGTGTCGTGTCGTGTCGTTTCATGTTATATCAAGTCATATCCAGCCGGGTTTTAGAAAATGCCCGTTTGAATCCGGTCACTTTTGTAAAGTTAAATTTAACTTTTTAGTCACGCAGAAATAAACGGAATATAGCATTTCACTGATCAAATTCAAGTACGATTTCTTAAGGACTTAAGTTAATCAGATTTTTACAAATTCTTGAAACAAAATAAACTACAATCAAACAGACTAAGAAATCTAGCCAGAGAATAACTAAAAAACAAAAAATAAATAATAATCAAAAAACTTTTTGAATAAAAGCTTTATTTAAATATTCCAAAAATAAAAAAATAAATTTCTCCTTAAAAATTTTAACTATTAAGTTATAACCTCAATATAAATTATACAATTTGCATGATAATAAAAGCTTGTCGCGCGATTTGTAAATAAACTAGTACCAATTTAACTGAGTAAATTGATATTATATTTTATATTTTAATAAATTTATTAAATACTGACAGATTGTTAAGTCTCGCGACAAGCTTTTATTATCATGCAAATTGAATAATTTATATTGAGGTTATAACTTAATAGTTAAAATTTTTAAGGAGAAATTATTTTTTTTATTTTTGGAGTATTTAAATAAAAGCTTTTTTTCAAAAAGTTTTTTGATTATTATTTATTAAAAGTTGATCTCAAATACAATCTTAAGAAGTAATTAACGTCATAATTGATTACTTTTCAGAATAAAATCGATAGGCTGATAACGATGATAAAATTGGTGAACTTTGATTAGCCATTTAAAAAGAAATAGCTAAAGAATGTAATTATTAAATTTAAAAATGAACTAAAAATAACACACACGTTAGCAGACTCTCATATTTTTTATTAATGCTTTGCTAATATATTTTAACAAGCGTATTTAAATTTGTTATAGCTTAATTTTTTATAGGCATATAATTTTGCCCTAAGCAGTTTTAAAATTGTTGGAAAGAGAATTTAAAAAACGTTACTATAAGAAAGAAAATTATAAATTGTGTATGCAACATAAAATGCTGAGTTGGTGCAGAATACCTTAAGTATTCTGCACCAAGTGCATTAGTATTTTTAATAAAGTTGTAAAATGTTTTGATTAGGTAATTAAGCTGTCACCTAGCTTTTCTTTTCTTTTATCGGGTACGATTGAAATAAAAGAATCAAAGAGATGACGTTTCAAGCATTTTTTTAAAATTCTGATTAATTAAAATAACTCTTCAAAGGATATAATATTAAATTAAATTAAATCATCTTTATTTCGGGCATCAGAGGCCCATATAACAAATACCTTAAATCTAACATACATATCTTATAATATAATAAATACCTTAAAACTAACATATATATTTTATATATACTTATAAACTAATATTGTACTGATAAGATTTTTTATCGAATTATTATCAATACAACAAATTATAATTAGTTTCGTGTAGTGCTTGGTAACATTCCAACGTTTTCAGAGATATGGAAGATAAACATATCGATCAAAATGTGAAAGAAATGGTAGGCCTTTTATAAATTAAAAACAATTAATAAATAAGTTGTGTTTTGTTTTTAACTTTCTAAGCAAGTAGCTTTTCTAGTATTAACAAGGAATGCGTTATGCAATAGGTAATGGAAAGTAACATGTCCTGAATTTTATGTCTATTGTTATCACAGTCGTAGGTGGACCAGACTATTTTTGATCTTACTTATGACGTCATATTATTAAAAACTAGATGACGCCCGCAACTCCGTTTATTCAAAATTCGTTTATCGCGCGGTAACCGTACATTTTTCTGGGATAAAAAGTATTCTATGTCCTTCCACGGGACTCAAAGTATCTCCAAACCAAATTTCAGCAAAATCGGTTCAGCGGTTTGGGCGTGAAGAGGTAACAGACAGGCAGACACACTTTCACATTTATAATATTAGTAATATTAGTAAAGTATGGATATAGTAGCACTCCGGAAGTGCAGAAAGAAGTGAAAAAATCTCATAAGCAAGCGTGTGGCGCACGAGTTAAATTGGTTCACCTAATTTCCCAAGGTGCCTTAAGAAGTTCCACTTAAAATTCCAGTCACCAGGCACGGCTCAGGAGCTGGGCGACGCGCTGGAGAGTGTGATCACGCACGTCGGGGAGATCGGTCGCTACCAGAAGCTGCTGTTCCTCTGCATGGCACCCTTCGGCATGTTCTGGTCGTTCGTGTACTTCGGCCAGATGTTCATCACGGCGACGCCGCAGGAGCACTGGTGCTGGGTGCCCGAGCTGGCCGAGCTTACTCCGGAACTCAGGTTAGTTTGTATGTCAGGTGAGGGTTTACTTGTCACCGATGAGGCATGTTCTGGTCGTGTACTTCGGCCAGATGTTCATCACGGCGACGCCGCAGGAGCACTGGTGCTGGGTGCCCGAGCTGGCCGAGCTTACTCCGGAACTCAGGTTAGTTTGTATGTCAGGTGAGGGTTTACTTGTCACCGATGAGGCATGTTCTGGTCGTTCGTGTACTTCGGCCAGATGTTCATCACGGCGACGCCGCAGGAGCACTGGTGCTGAGTGCCTGAGCTGGCCGAGCTTACTCCGGAACTCAGGTTAGTTTGTATGTCAGGTGAGGGTTTACTTGTCACCGATGAGGCATGTTCTGGTCGTGTACTTCGGCCAGATGTTCATCACGGCGACGCCGCAAGAGCACTGGTGCTGGGTGCCCGAGCTGGCCGACCTTACTCCGGAACTCAGGTTAGTTTGTATGTCAGGTGAGGGTTTACTTGTCACCGATGAGGCATGTTCTGGTCGTGTACTTCGGCCAGATGTTCATCACGGTGACGCCGCAGGAGCACTGGTGCTGGGTGCCCGAGCTTACTCCGAAACTCAGGTTAGTTTGTATGTCAGGCGAGGGTTTACTTGTCACCGATATGTAGCTTGTTTTGGTCGCGAAATTGACCTCAATTCCATTTACCTTAATCGATTGGAAAGTGATTTTTGTTTCTGGAAAATGAGACAACCTGTGGCCTAAGGATATATTAACCGTCTACGCGTCTTGTCTCGGGGAATAATATTCAAGGTTGGGATGGAATGGGGTTACCATTTTCATGATATTATGTTGAATTATTTCGGGAATATTTTATGATTGGTTGAATGATGATCATCTCGGTAACAAACGTAATGATTTATTTATTACGAACAATGTCCATTCTTGTGCCAACTGAGTCAGAAGTGAGAACTCATAATAAATGTCATGCAATGCTTGTTACCCTTATTTCAGTCTGAAGTGTTAATTTCCAATTCCAGGAGAACTTTATCCATACCCATCGTAAATGGCGAGTACGATCACTGCAGCGTGTACGACGCGAACTGGACCGAAGTGCTGGAGACACTGCAACCTCCTACTGGCGCACCGGTGGTGGGTTGCCAGCACGGCTGGGAGTTTTTGTTCGATGATATACCGTATTCCACTATTGTAAACGAGGTGGGTATCTAGAAGATTTATAAAATAGACTAGACGTTCCGCGCGGCTTCGCCCGCGTAAATTAGATATTTCACAGACAAATCAGTCTACAAAAAATAGTCTATGATCCTTCACGTGGTCTACTTCTTATCTGACCCAAATAACAGAAAAATTGCTCTAGTAGTTCGTGAGATAAGCCCTTTCAAATAATTTCCCCCGTTTTTTCCACATTTTCTTCTATTTCTTCGCTCCTATTAGTCTTAGCGTAATAAAATATAGCCTATAGCCTTCCTCGATAAATGGGCTATCTAACACTGAAAGAATTTTTCAAATCGGACCAGTACTTCCTGAGATTAGCGCGTTCAAACAAACAAACAAACTAACAAACTCTTCCGCTTTATAATATTAGTATAGATAATAGAGGTTGCTTAAAGTGATAGCCTAGAGCAGGGGTTCCCAATCTTTTTCAGTCTGCGGAGCAGTTACACGTAAAATATTTTGTCACGGCGCCCTACTCTACCTAGCTATTAGAAAAAGATACATAAATAAGTACCTTTAGTGATTAATTGATTATAGATAAGTTAAGCAGGTAAATAGTAATAAACAAATATTTAATCGTCTACCTGCTTTACATGATTAATATTATAATATTTGTGGTTTCGACTTTCGGATAATGATGGAGGATCGACTCACGGCGCCCCTCTTGCCTTTCCACGTCGCACCAGGGCGCCGCGGCGCACAGTTTGGGAATCCCTGGCCTAGAGACTTCTAACTAACTTTATAACTACTGATATTGGCTTAATTTCATCATCCGAGAGCGGCAGCGGGAATATAATCATTAAGCCCTTGAAGACTTGCTAGTTGGCTAAAAGTACACTGGTTTAATGAGTTCATTTTATATTTTAGAATTTACAAGCAAATAGTTTGTAAGCTTGGTTTACATATTATTAAATCTTTGTCTGCACCACAACAGGTTCCAATAAATTTAATGTTTTATGTGGAATTTCAGCGGGAATGGGTGTGCGACAACGCGCACTACGTGCCGTGGGCTCAGTCCATCAACTTCGCTGGGGCCATCGCGGGAGGAATATTGTGTGGACTGATAGCTGACACGTATGGACGGATACCAGCGCTTGTGGGTTTGTATTTATTTCTCACGAGAACGTGGAACAAAGCTTGCTGATCGCTAACACCGTATACAGCAATGTATAACTATATTGTTCGACAGGTTTTTTTCGTCCTCGGCATTCTAAATGTAGATAAAAACTGGACATTTTGGGTTTTTACGGGTATCGCTTACCTGGCTGCATTTTTCTCCTCTTAGAAAATGAAATACTGATCATGCAGCTGTAGTAAGCATCAACCCAAGAGAAATGGCTTGTATTCAACAGCTTTCAAGCATTGCGATTTAGTAATGATCCCTCTCATGTTATTTACAGTGGCGAACTTACTCGGCTTCGTTGGCGGAGTAGCGACAATATTCACAACAGGGTTCTGGGACTTCTCAATCTGCCGGTTCATAGTCGGCATGGCTTGTGATAGTGCTTTCCTGATTATCTACATCTTAGGTGATAAAAACATTCCCTTCTTTTGTTGTTTCCACATGTGTTACATTTCTTAAATCGTGGACATGTTTAAGCTTGCCGTTGTATAGCGGTGCGTTGTATAATATGTTAAACATGTTACACATGCGTCGTCAGACCGACAGCGAGCATGAAAGCGTCAAAGACACTTTGCGCTGTTACCGTCATTGACTGTGTTATCGCAAGCTCATGTTACGCAGATGTGGCTATGCGTTATATGGTTGCCACCAAGCGACGCAATGGTACAATGTAGCCTCGCTTATACACCTTTCTTCCAAGTCTTCTGAATTTCCCATAACTCATTTCAGTGATGGAGTACGTGGGCACGAAGTACCGTACGTGGGTGGCGAATCTGTCCATCTCCCTGTTCTTCGGTAGCGGCTGCCTGATTCAGCCCTGGATCGCGCTGTGGGTGTCGGACTGGCGGAACTTCATGCTGGTCACCTCCGTGCCCATGCTCATTGTGCTGGTCACACCTTTTATTGTACCGGAGAGCGCTAGGTGAGTACACTTAAGCTTTTTTTTGCATATACTGGATAAGCACCAAGTACCTGCAAGGTGTAAACATTCGGCAACGAGCCGATACATACAAGTAGACAGCTAGTGCCGTTTTACATTTGTATAGTAGGGGCTTAAGCTACGTAATGCCCGCTTAACGCTGAGGACTGGGGAGCGGTTGATCAAAACGGTGCTATATTAGTGATCTAAAAAAGATCCTGAAAATATAATCTTTTCAGAATATTTTTTGGATTTTTTTAGATTTCTAGTTCATGGCAAACTTCCTGATAATGATGAGACGAGAATGGCAGGAGACATCGCGAGAACAGATGCAGTTTTCTATTCTAAAGCCATTTTGATTATTATTTTATTATTTAACTATTTTATTATTTGGCACTACATTATTTTATTATAGGGTGTACTTTGATAAATATTATATTTTATCTTTTAGGCTCGGCGTTTGTTGTAGATCAAGGCATATTAATGTATTTCACTTACTCGCTATTTAGATAATAAAGTATGTAAATTCCATATGTAAATATGTTATTAAATTTCAAGATGGCTGGCATCCAAGGGTCGAGTGGAGAAAGTGGTGAAAATTTTCAAAAGGTTCGAAAAAATTAACAACACCAAAATACCACAAGCGGTCATGGATGAGTTTGTGGTAAGTCATTTATTTACATACATTTTACATAGTGTCATAACCAAGTCATAACAGCATACATCGTGATATTATAGTTGAGGAATATATATGGTCCAAACCACGATGGACACAAAACTTAATAATATTTTTGACTACTTCGTATCATTGTCTGTCTATCTGTTTACCTAACCACTAAGGCCCGTATTTTTGGTCAGTACTCAAGATGCATCTCGGTCTCAAGACACGGTTCAGGCTCTGTGATTGGTTGGCTGTCAAAATTTGGACCAATCACAGAGCCGAACCGCGTCTTGAGACCGGGTCGCATCTTAAGTACTGACCAAAAATACGGGCCTAAAATAATTTAGATTAGAATAAGTTTTCGCAACCCGCGCGATAAAGGAATTTCAGTTCAAACAGAGTTGCGAACAACATAATATTATAATTTATAGTCATACCAGTTTTTAAGGTTCCGTACCCAAAGTGTAAAAACGGGACCCTTTACTAAGACTTCGATGTCTGTCTGTCCGTCTGTCTGTCTCCAGGCTGTATCTCAAGAACGGCTATAGCTAGACTTCTGAAATTTTCACAGAATGTGTATGTCTGTTGCCGCTATAACAACAAATACTAAAAACAAAATAAAATTAATATTTGACGGGGGCTCCCATACAAAAAACGTGATTTTTTTGCTATTTTTAGGGTTCCGTAGCAAAATGCCAAAAAACGGAACCCTTATAGATTCGTCATGTCTGTCTGTCTGTCTGTCCATATGTCACAGCCACTTTTCTCCGAAACTATAAGAGCTATACTATTAAAATTTGGTAAGTAGATGGCGTATGTGAACCGCATTAAGATTTTGATACAATTATGGAAAAAATATTAAAAATTTTAGGGGTCCCCATAGGTACAACTGAAAAAAAATATATTTTTTTTTCATCTAACCTATGCGTGTGGAGTATCTATGGATAGGTCTTCAAAAATCATATTGAGGTTTTTAGGGCATAATAAGTCTAAAAAAAATATATGATATACTTTACTATAAAAACTACCAACGAAAATTGGTTTGAACGAAATCTAGCAAGTAGTTTTTTTTATACGTCAGAAATATAAAAATAAATCAAAAACCTTTTAATTTCATAAAAATAAACCTTATTGCTGCTGCGGAACCCTTCATGGGCGTGTCCAACTCGCACTTGGCCGGTTTTTACATTATATTTTAGTTAAATTACATAATATTATGAAAGTCAGACCTAAAAGAGCAACAATTAACTGTGGACTATGCCCAGCTACCATTACGTGTGGCTTAAAATAGTGCTTGGGTAATTAACCTGTCAAACCTTCCGAGGTTGGCCTTGAAGTTAAGTTGGTAATTTTATGTTTAGACTTACACGCTAGACTTGTACGCTGAAAACATGGTGAGGAGACTGACGTATTGACCTGTTCATTCCTCTGGACTAGGCCGACTATGTTGCGAGAATGCCATACGGACATTTAAATCTTGTCCCAGGCACTACAGTATTAATTGATGAGTGGTTACTTCGCTCGGATGATACTGTTTATATGAATCATCCACAACGGATGCAAAGGCCTTGTTTTTTATACGCTATTAAAGATGTAGTTCGGTGAAAGAGTTTTTTTAAAATTCCGCTTATTGTGATACCTACGTGTGTATATACATAAAATGTACGTCATAACTCACAATACATGCAAAATATTTGCGATAACAACATAATCATATTTTATATTTAACCTCTGCAATTTCCACATGAACACCGATTTAGAATTAAAATGGGTGAGGTCAAAGAATCAAAGGTCAAAGATTGTAAGGCCACACTAAAGTTTGTGAGTATAATATTATGTTTTTTTACTCATTTATGCAAAAACTGTTCAAGCCTAAAAAGATTTTAATAAGCAATGCAACATATTCTAATTTTTACCCAAGAATGTAAAATGATTCCGTGGAATATCGAATGACTAGGTTAATTTGCCTTTATCACCCTATAATATGTAACATTATCTCACAATTATTCACTTTAAACTCTATAACTGGTAAATAGTTTACCATTGTTACTCTTACAGATGGTAGCAAAATCATTCAAAGAAAAGGAAGAGAGTGTGGTAGTCCTATTCAAGAACCAATCCATCCGAGTTATCTTGATGTACCTGGTTGGCTCCTTCATGGGCGTGGCGGTGGTGTTTGACGGCCTCATCAGGGTTTCGGAGAACCTGGGGCTGGACTTCTTCGTCACTTTCACTGTGACTTCCGCGACGGAGATACCGTCTATCGCGATATTGGTGGTGCTGCTGGATAGGTGAGTAAAGAGTTTACTTTCTAAAGCTTGTACTTTGATGAAACTTGTGGTTTTAAATCCGAATTCAACGGTAGGGTGACTTTATATCTTGCGAGAGCAATGCAACTGTCGCATGATTATGCATCTTTTTATATCCATTCTTACTAATATTATAAATGCGAAAGTGTGTCTGTCTGTTACCTCTTCACGCCCAAACCGCAGAACGGATTTTGTTGGGTATGGAGATACTTTGAGTCCCGGGAAAGGACATAGGATACTTTTCATCCCGGTAAAATGTGCGGTTCCCGCGCGATAAATGAATTTTGGTGCGACGGAGTTGCGGGCGTCATCCATACTAATATTATAAATGTGAAAGTGTGTCTGTCTGTCTGTCTGTCTGTCTGTCTGTCTGTCTGTCCGTCTGTCTGTCTGTCTGTCTGTTACCTCTTCACGCCTAAACCGCTGAACCGATTTTGCTGAAATTTGATATGGGGATACTTTGAGTCCCGGGAAAGGACATAGGATACTTTTTATCCCGGAAAAATGTACGGTTCCCGCGCGATAAACGAATTTTGGCGCAACGAAATTGCGGGCGTCATCTAGTCTAGTTATAAATAATATGATTATATTTCTGTCTTGCCAGGTTCGGTCGACGATGGTTGGTCACTTGTCCGATGCTGGTGGCCGGAGTACTGTCGGTCGTTGCTGCATTCGTTCCAAGAGGTAAATACTAAATATACCTACTCGTAAAAATATACAGTTGCCAACTCCACACAGCAAGCAGCTGTCCTAGCCGGTGTGGACTGCGGATAGACACAGTCGCAGTGATAACGATAATACTTAATAGACGTCCAATCCAGCAATTTTTTTTTATGAAATAAGGGGGCAAACGAGCAAACGGGTCACCTGATGGAAAGCAACTTCCGTCGCCCATGGACACTCGCAGCATCAGAAGAGCTGCAATTGCGTTGCCGGCCTTTTAAGAGGGAATAGGGGAGGGTAGGGATGGGAAGGGAAGGGAATAGGGGAGGGTAGGGAAGGGAATAGGGTAGGGGATTGGGCCTCCGGTAAACTAACTCACTCGGCGAAACACAGCGCAAGCGCTGTTTCACGCCGGTTTTCTGTGAGAACGTGGTATTTCTCCGGTCGAGCCGGCCCATTCGTGCCGAAGTATGGCTCTCCCACGTATAAATTTATTTCTTGTAAGGCCGACGCTATTTTTCGTGCTACCCGTTTGAAGTAACGTTTGTGCTGATGTGGCATAAACTTTCCTTAATTTTTGTGCTGATGTGGCACAAACTTTCCTAACTTTTCCTCTAGTTGTATGATTTCACCCAATCGGTAGCCCTGTTCCGTGCCAGTTTAAGATGTCTAAAATACGTTTGGCATTCGGGGACTGCCGCGGTAAAGCTATTGCATAGAATTTTTTGATAACTTTGCAATTATAATTCGCATATGTCTAGTTGCTCGCACACAAACACCGGGCTGAAGTCTGGCAACGTCGCAACGACCGGCACACGCTGTCGGGCGAGCACCACATCCCGAGCTACACCGAGCCGAAGTCTGCTGAACTGAAACGACGTTAGACGAATGTTAGGAGTTTTTCGTGACGGAATTTTTTGATTCGGTCGCCGCGCTCAAATCCCGTGATAAAAGCTATGCAGTAGTTCAAAAATCCTTTTCTCTGTTATTCAGGTGTAATGGCGGTGACCCTGGCAACAGCAGCGCGTTTCTTCAACAACATGTCGTACGGCGCCGTGATCCAGTGGACACCGGAGCTGATGCCCACCGCGGTGCGCGCGTCCGGAGCCTCGCTTATACACATAAGCGCCTTCGCTGCGCTCATGATATCGCCTTTTATTGTCTACTCCGTAAGTGACTAGTTATAAACGCGTTTATAGGTTTATAACCGGTTTAGTGTGCACTGAACGCGTTCCATTTCTTTGGTGAAATCTTAGCTTTATGTTGATAGTTTTGGTTGATCTGCTGATGCTGGCCGTTCTACCTAGGCTTTGACTGCATCAGCGCGCATTTGTCATAGAACATACTGTCTTTTCTCTTGACTACAACCACACCTCGAAGTTAGCCAAGCTCATAGACGACATGTCTAAGGTGTGAGTATGCAACGTAACTGTAGAATCTAATTCAAAGTTCAATTAGATCTCATGCATTCTTCATTCTTGCACCAGTCTGGTTAAAGTTGACCCTGGCTTATTTTTTTTCTCTCCCAATATAATTATAATTAGAGCCATAATATTTAAATATCACAGGAATAACTTTAATTGGCATAAGGCCTTAAAGCACCAACACTTTGATCTTCCGCCAGGACCGCGCATGGGACGGTCTGTCGCTGGTGATAGTGGGCGGCATCGCGGTGGCGTCGGGGCTCATGGCGCTGCTGCTGCCAGAGACGCGCGGCCGCCGCATGCCGCAGACCATGGAGGAAGGGGAGGAGTTGGCCAACACCAGGCCCTTCGTCAAGTAAGTCTTAACGTCTCCAAAAGAGTTGGATCCATACTTAATATTATAAATGCGAAAGTGAGTTTGTCTGTCTGTCTGTCTGTCTGTCTGTCTGTTACCTCTTCACGCCCAAACCACTGAACCGATTTTGCTGAAGTTTGGCACGGAGATACTTTGAGTCCCGGAAAATGACATAGGATACTTTTATTCCGGAAAAATATACGGTTCCCGCGCGATTAAACGAATTCTCTCGCAACGGGCCGTACCACGAACCTGTTTTGAGACTCAAACAATCGAAAGAGAATGCCGCGTCCTACTCTAACAAACGTGAAATGACGTAGTTAGAGCAGGACGCGGCATTCTCGTTCAATTGTTTGGGTCTTAAAACGGTTTCGTAGTAGGCCTACTGATTTGCGGTCTTTATCTTGTATAGTAGATAACATGTCATGGGCAAAAAACTTCAGTCAAGCCAATTCGCAATCTTTCTTTATCTTTAGAAATTGACGACGAATGAGAAATGGCAGATGTCAACAACCTTTATGCGTGTCCACGTTGGCACACGTTGGTGTATGATGGACCAATGATTTTGATCTTGTAGAGCAGCCTTTCCTAAAGTGGGCGAAAACGCTCCCTTGTGGGCGCTGAAGGTCTGAAGGGGGCGGTGTGGGATCCATAAAAAAATGGGGGTATTGTGTAGAGGCTTGGGGGTGATTTATTTCATCAGGATGCATTTTAAATTGAAACAATGGGGGGGCTAAAATATAATTTGTTCTTAAAGTGGGTGGTAGACAAAATAAGTTTGGGAACCTCTGTTGTAGAGGGACATTTCTTTACATTTGTTGTATTGTTTTACTAAAAAAAGTTTATTTCTTTCTTTCTAATGTTATTCGTCTATGATTGACGTCTTAACCTACCTAATTGTACCTAAAGGAATATTAGAGGATAATGTTCAGAAATATAATACGATGGTTACACTGTAATGAGTAAAATAAATTATCGGAAATTTTCTTTTGTATGAGAGATTTTTTTTTTTATTTTTTTTTTTGCAGGAAGCCTGTTGCACCATCTCGCGCGCTGGCCACCTGATATACAATAAGTTGCCCAATAAAGTTTTTGACGCCAGTATTTTTGTTCGTTACTTATTTAATTTAAGGTTACCAAACACAGGTAATATTATAAGTAGCTGCCGAACCCGCTTGATGTGTAGGGGTCTAGGGGAGGTACCTTAATTTTTTTAAGATCTTATATAGGTACCATTTTGTCCGCATCATTAATATGTGCATTCATGTCGAATTACAGCTTTGTAGTTAGGTCCTATAGTCTCTGAGCAAAACCGCGGACAGACAGACGGACGGACGGACGGACAGACCGAAACTATTAGGGTTCCTTGTTGACTACAGAACCCTAAAAATTGAGGTTTTGTAAAAATAACTTGATCCTTTAGCTATAAATATTTTTTCTTTATTCATTGGTATACATTGGTTCATCGATACTTTCATATTATATACAAGGTGTAACAAAACTAAGTGATAATAAGTTAGGGGGTGTATGTGTTCAGCGCTGCTACTTTCACAGTGAACTCTATGTCAGGAACGCACACCCCCAAACGTATTATCATTTAGTTTTGTTACACCCTGTATAACTGACTATATTACAGACGCGAGTACCTACGAACAGACCGCGCACGGACAATGTAATAGTAGAGAGTAGAGCCCCATAGAGCGTTTTTAGGGTTCCGTACCCAAAGGGTAAAAACGGGACCCTATTACTGAGATTTCGATGTCTGTCCGTCTGTCTGTCTGTCTCCAGGCTGTATCTCAAGAACCTCTATAGCTAGACTTCTGAAATTTTCACAGATTGTGTATTTCTGGTGCCGCTATAACAGCAAATACTAAAAACAAAATAAAGTTAATATTAAAGGGGGGCTCCCATACGACAAACGTATTTTTTTTTTGTATTTTTGGCTCGTAATCCATAATGGCAACATATAGGCACTTGAAATTGTCACAAAATCCTTAATTATATGTGTATTTTAATATTTAATAATAAAATTAAAATATAATAAATAATAAAGGGGGGCTCTCATACAAAAAACACAATTTTTCCCTACTTTTGCTCTATAACGGTACGGAACCCTTAGTGCGCGAGTCCGACTCGCACTTGATCGATTTTTTACCCTTACTTTAATCGCCATAGCAACAAATTGAGTGGTACTGGACAACAATAGATTCACCTCAAGTGAAACAATGGTTATAACCTCTAAACGGCAACGATTAGCAAACTTGCTTGCTTGTCCAGCAGATTTATACCTGATATAATTACTGTTTAATAGTTTAGACTTTAGGGCGAGCGCTCACTACAGACTCGACGGTCTTTAGGCAGATTATATTTGCTATAGTACGTTATGAAGATACACAAACAAAAACAAATATTATTATATCGCAATAGTTATTGATATTGTCTTGTTTCAATGAGCAAAAGCCCTAAAAACTATTCCAATACATCTTCTATACATTTATGCCCTTACTAATAAACGTTGTATAAGCTTTGAATAGTTAGTTATACAGTGTTTTGTTCCTGTCACACAAGTGACATTTTTAATTGGATTGAAGAAGACAAAACACTGTATAACTATTCAAAGCTTATACGTTTATTAGTAAGGGGGAATATCTATACTTATTTAATTAATTTTATAAAGCTGAAGAGTTTGTTTGTTTGTTTGAACGTGCTAATCTCAGGAACTACTGGTCCGATTTGAAAAATTCTTTCAGTGTTAGATAGCCCATTTATCGAGGAAGGCTGTAGGCTATATAACATCACGCTGTGACTTTAAGGAGCGAAGAAACAGCGGAAATGTGGAAAAAAGCGGGGAAAATTATTCATCTTTGAGAGCTTCCGTTGCGTGCGCTGCAAAAACGGTCCAAAAAATATGTATGGAAGAATTATTCCTCTTTAAATTAATTGTAAATTAAATTAAATCATCTTTATCTCGGGCATCAGAGGCTCATATAACAAATACCTTAAATCTAACATACATATTAATAATATAATAAATACCTTAAAAATAACATACTTACTTACATTTTTTTTTAATGAAATAAAGGGGGCAAACGAGCAAATGGGTCACCTGATGGAAAGCAACTTCCGTCGCCCATGGGCACTCGCAGCATCAGAAGAGCTGCAAGTGCGTTGCCGGCCTTTTAAGAGGGAATAGGGTAATAGGGGAGGGTAGGGATGGAAAGAGAAGGGAATAGGGGAGGGTAGGGAAGGGAATAGGGTAGGGGATTGGGCCTCCGGTAAACTCACTCACTCGGCGAAACACAGCGCAAGCGCTGTTTCACGCCGGTTTTCTGTGAGAACGTGGTATTTCTCCGGTCGAGCCGGCCCATTCGTGCCGAAGCATGGCTCTCCCACGTAAAAAATTATATTTTATATATACTTATAAACTAACACTGTAACTTGTTGCCGGCGACGTGACTCGACGCGCGACGCTTCGTTCCGGAGTCTCCCCCGGAACCTCCGGTAGACCACATCCATCGGCCAGAACTCCGGCGCCTCAAAGGTCGACAGAAGATTCGTCGGTACTCTCACCACGAAATTTAAACACACAATTTAAATGATCTAAAAAAATGTTCGTAATAGTACAAGTCTATCTTTTAAGATTAACTCACAATAATCGTTTTTATATGGTCTAAGAATCAAATTTGGTCGAAATTAATTCATGCAACTCGAAAACGGCTGAACCGATTTGCGAAATATTTATCTTAAAATATTCGAGGAAGTCCAGGGAAGGTTATCAGGGCGAGCGAAGCGAGCCCTTGTATATCCCACAAACTGTACATTTTGTGGTACAATTTACGGAAAAACTATCACGCCTATTGATTTGTGCTTTAACATAGTAATTTTTATTTATATGTAGATGTGTTATCATCAGTCAGTCAAGGTGTGACGACGCGAGCCCTCACAAAGCTCGGCTTTTAGCTAGTATGGTAAGAAAATTTAGGAGTTAGGTGACCACAGATTACTAAATACTACTAAAAAAGTTACAAAGGATTGTCGAGTATTATGTGTGCGCTAATGTGCAGTAATTAACTACTGTTTAATGCTAGAATCACAGCTAGAAACGAATATAGGTTAATTCATTTACATTAAGTGTACAGTCGTAAACAAAATACTTTTATTACAAAAATACAAATAATATTATGTAACTTGACTTTGCAAATCAACGTTTAAGATTCAGCATTAAGTTTGCAGGTATATGAAAATACTACATAAACTAAATTTCACAGTGACTTATACAAAGTCTGCTTGTCTTTGTCTCTAATACCTACTGGAAAAGACACATTACATACAAAGACAAAAAACCTTGAACACTGGGTAATATCATAATATGTATAATATATTTTTATCAGTAAAAAAATAAGTACTCATGTAATTAAGTTTCTATACAAGAGAAATCTTATAACAAGAGAAAAAATAATTATTATTATTAAATCGATGTCCGTTAAAATATTGTAAGTTGTCACTAATAAGTTTTGTATGTGCCTGTTTATATTATGTTTGAGCTGACTTTGCCGCAGTGCGCCTCAGTCGATACTAGGACCTCCACGACTACCTCAGGAGTCAGGACTACGGACATTAAGTACTTTTAAATACTTTGCATACGTACATTAGGCTTAGAGTTCATCAGTTTCATAGGAATCGATTAAGATTATAGTGAATACTTGAAATATTATGATTTTCGAAGGACATTTCCTTGTACGTAAATAGGTAAGTACATTATAGCTAAAACTCAAACGTATTATTCTGCCTCAGATATAAGATAATAATAATATTTCTTAGTTAAAATAGGTATTTTCTTTATTATAAAATTTCATTTTTAAACTCCTTACAATGCACAATATTGACAGCGCTCCACTTTTACGGTAACGCAAAAAAAGTTAATTACTTAATGAACATTCATAACTCTGCGGATATGCACAATATTTAAATTTATTGCACCTTTCATGTCGCGGTCGGCAAGGATTTAATTACATTACATAATTAGAAAGTGGGACAAAGTCCTTAAAAATCCGGCGGATGTGGTCGCCGCGTACAAAAAACTCTTTTCTATCAAAACCGGTATTCGTGTGGATTGTGGATGACCGGCACTTGCGTGCGAAATGATAAGCGATTATGACCCTAATCTAAGAAAACATAAAGATTATTTTATTATTGTAACTGCAGTCATGTTTGACATAGGGCAAAAATACAGCAGGACAATTATTACTGTGAGGCGCCTAGTAGGTAATTAATTAGGGTTGGTACTCACTTGAGAAACGAGTAACGACATAATAAGTCTTGAGACAAATTATTATTATTGCTGTATGAAATACGATATAAAGATGTACACACAAAAATAATCCGTATTGTAATTTTCTGTCTTAAGGCTGTTGTGTCACAAGTTAACGATCGCCGTTACTTAATGTTTCGTAAAATTACGAGTAATTTTCCCTTATAATTTTATGAATGTTCGGTCGAAATCGAAAGTTGTAAATTAGATACCTACATATCTCATTAACAACTTTCGATTGAAGGCTAATGTTAAAAGACAACTTTTCATGTGTTTTTTGCAAATCTTGATTGTGTCTGATAAAACTGAATCGATTATCCCTAGTATCAGTTATCAAAGATAAGGATTAAAATAATAACCTTTCCTTAGGATTTGGCAAAACGATATTAGTATAATATTATTAGGACTAACTACTTAAATTTAAAACTCCATTACTGCATGCAAATCACCGGCAAACAATCTTTTGACGTACTGTGTATCTGGCCTGTGGTTGGTGCCGAGTTCAGTGTGGCGGGACTGGGGTAATGAACGGACGTGTATCGGGCCCTTAACATTTTTATTTTATTTTATTAAATAACTTTAGTATTTAATTACTGTATAAAGTGTATACTGTTATTGTGCCTTGTGGTAGTGTCTATTTGTGATTTTGGCGGCATGGTAAGTCAACACGTGCGTACTATTTTTAGTTTTTTTTTACAAACATCTAACTTTCCGCGGCAGATGTTTTTGCAGTATTTTGTTAACTGTGGTTAAAGATGGGTTAAAGTCTCATCATCGCTATCTTTAAATACTTTTCAAATCATATTCAATAACAAAATCTCAGACAAAATAATTAATGATATAATAAAGACGCATAATGAACCTATTAAATGAAATAAGTAGTATATTTATATTTTTAAGCTTAGCCACAAATTAAAAAAATACTAGCTTCAATAATTATATTATGCTTTTAAATGGAAAAGTAAGTAAATCAGTCTTTTTGCTACAGTTTTATTTCTATTTACAAGTTTCTTCTCAATAATAAAAAACTTACATCAACGAATTCAACCAGTGGCGGATTTACCAATAGGCTAAATAGGCTGGAACCTAGGGCGGCAGATTTGGAGGGGCGGCAAATTTAGCCCAATTTTTTTATTTTACATGAAATAAAGGCCAGGCTGTATCCTTTTAGGGGCGCTTTGGAAGGAAGACTTAGATTTGAATTATTTTGTGGTATAATAAGCCTTATATATTTTTTTTTTGTTTTAATGTGTAGCGACAGTCGTTAATTACATTTTTTATTATCATAATTTTTTATTTTAGAGGCACCGTTAAAAAGTTACGACCTTTTAAAAGTCGTAGTCAAAAATACTTGTCGACGAAAAAAATCTCGTAATAACCCTATATTTTTTTTCGCGCATCGTATCGAGCTCACCACAGGGTCCAGCCCCCCTAGCATGCGCCAACGAGATATCTCGTGGATATCTCACTCTCGAGCGTAGTGATATTGTCGATATCGATATATCTCTTTTTCGCTAACATGCGTACGTCGAGACTCAAGAGATAAATTTCTCGTTCGTATATAGTTCGTTAGTATATAGACAAAAATAGCACATATAAAAAAAACAAAATTATCTCCAATTTTGACGACAGACGTACGAGAAAAAATATATGTCATGTTAGGGTCAATACAGATGAAGAATAAACCAGTTAACATCGAGAAAACGTGTAGACAAAATTTTCTCGTTGGCGTATGCTAGCACGGCTGGGATCAATTTTACTCGCGGCTCGGTTTCCGAAACAATAGTACTTCACAGTGCTAGTGTAGCCAAAGGGGCGCGGGGCTTAGAAAATTTTCAGAGAAAAAAAAAACACTCCAATTAACATCATTTTATTGGCGCATTGTGTCGAGCTCATCAATCATATTAATAACGGAAAGAAGCCGATGTAATGAGGCCTGAGGGCGATAGAACACAAATCACAAACTTGCAATTTCAGAATAAAATATGCAATTAATATGATCGTGAACTAAGCTAGCGTATTGAAATATTATGTAATTTGTATACCTATAAGGACGGCATTATCGTTTTACGATAAAGTTCTTTTTTTTCCTAGATTAAAAAAAAGTTCAGTAGGGACTAGGGGCGGCAAAAATTGAATAGCCTACTGGCGGCTAATTTGTTAATTTGTAAATCCGCCACTGAATTCAACCATTACCTAATTGTATTACCTACATATAAATTAAACTTATTTATTCTTTAAAATCATTGCATATCTATATCCACAGTTCACACTAATATTATACAATATGCGAAAGTGTGTCTGCCTGTATGTCTGTTACCTCTTCGCGCCCAAACCGCAGAACCGATTTTTCTGAAATTTTGTATGGAGTTACTTTGAGACCCGGGTAAGGACATAGGATACTTTTTTTATTTGGTCTGAGAGGATACTCGGTACGGTTCCCGCGCGATAAACGAATTTTTGCGCTACGGAGTTACGGGCGTCGCGTCATCTCGTATTATGATATACTATGATAAAACATGACTATAAATTTTAGGTAATATCTCAAATATAATACCCGTAAAAATAATTTACTCCAAAAGTACCCATGAACACAGATTTCAGGAGTCACAAACCTTTTTAAAAAATAACTACCAAATACCAATGTCCCTTCCGGACCTTTACACCCGCACTCAGAGAATTTAGTGATTAAATTAACTTTAATTTAAAGAAGAGTTCGACAGAAAACATCCATCCATCCAAATCTAAATAAAGTTAAAATTAGCTAGCTAAAAGCCGAGCTTTGTGAGGGCTCGCGTCGTCACACCTTGACTGACTGATGATAACACATCTACATAATATAAATAAGAATTACTATGTTAAAGCACAAATCAATAGGCGTGATAGTTTTTCCGTAAAGTGTACCACAAAATATAAAGGTTGTGGTATAGTAAAAGATGGTTGTAGGATATACTAGGGCTCGCTTCGCTCGCCCTGATTAATCATTAAAACTCTCTGACTACGATCAGCCGTAGTGTTCGATCAAAATACATTCTTTACCGACTGAGGCGGATATTAAATACCTAATTTGTAATCGGCAAGTCCTTATCACTGAGCGTACGTTTCCTGTGCTATCAATC
The DNA here is from genome assembly GCA_905187585.1 of Cyaniris semiargus. Lineage (NCBI taxonomy): Eukaryota > Metazoa > Arthropoda > Insecta > Lepidoptera > Lycaenidae > Cyaniris > Cyaniris semiargus. The sequence goes on along the minus strand of LR994554.1, from coordinate 2,782,610 downwards.
GCACATCAGCTGTGATACTATAGTCTATAAGCATCTATAAGGTTACTATAGCAACGATAAGTCATGTATTTCACTACAAAAATCGAAATAGGTACTTGATGACGCTAGCAACTCCGTTGCGTCAAAATTCGTTTATTGCGCGGGAACCTACATTATTTCGGAAAAGTATCCTAAGTATGTCCTTTCCCGCGGGACTCAAAGTATCTCCATAGCATATTTCAGTAAAATCGGTTCAAGAGTTATAGTTTGGGCGTGAAGAGGTAACAGACAGACACACTTTTGCATATTTTTTAATATTAGTATGGGATGGATGAAGGCTGATGATCTTATCTCAAAAATAATTTTTTTAAACTAACTCAGTGGGAGACGAAGGACCGATAAGTTTTTTTTTTTTTAATGAAATAAGTGGGCAATCGAGCAAACGGGTCCTGATGGAAACCTCGAAACCTGATGGAAAGCAACTTCCGTCGCCCATGGACACTCGCAGCATCAGAAGAGCCGCAGGTGCGTTGCCGGCCTTTTAAGAGGGAATAGGGTAATAGGGGAGGGTAGGGATGGGAAGAGAAGGGAATAGGGGAGGGAAGGGAAGGGAATAGGATAGGGGATTGGGCCTCCGGTAAACTCACTCACTCGAAACACAGCGCAAGCGCTGTTTCACGCCGGTTTTATGTGAGAGCGTGGTATTTCTCCGGTCGAGCCGGCCCATTCGTGCCGAAGCATGGCTCTCCCACGTCTAAAATGCCTCGGTCTTACAAAAAACCAGCGTGAAATAATGTTTCAAGCACATATTTTACGGAAACAAGATGGACCGTCTGTAAAGCAACAGCTCATAATAATATGACAGACAGACAGAAATGTGTTTAATTTCGGATAAAGTTATTCAACATATCTAACTCTTATAACTACAGTCGTGGTTACATCCATACTAATAATATAAATGCGAAAGTGTGTTTGTATGTCTGTCTGTCTGTTACCTCTTCACGCCCAAAACGCTGAAGCGATGTTGGTGAAATTTCGTATGGAGATACTTTGAGTCCCGGGAAAGGACATAAGAATCCCGAAAAATGTACGGTTCCCGCGCGATAAACGGAGTTGCGGGCGCCATCTAGTATTATATAAGTTAACATATACGAAATCAGTCAGTGTTGAATCAAATAATTGTAGCCAAACAGCAAACTATATTTGGCTTGCTGGAGCTGTTAGTTTTATCACTTTTGGCTGCTCGCCAACAGCTTAAGCGGATTTGTATGAATTTGTATGAGCTACGTGTATGAATTAGCTTCACGCTAGTGAATGGAGTAATTATAATTAATTTTGTTGAACTTCGAACTTGGAAGCGAGTTTTTGCACAGTTATAAGTTATGACCTACCCTAACCGAATTTTAGCACCATTTTAATGATTACAGAAATATTGCAAGGTAAATTCCATTTAATTTTTTGTTATTATCTGTCAAAACTCAAATCGCATTTTAAATAAAGTAATTTTGATTCTAATAAAGATAAAATTATGATTTTGACAGTTTAATTTTAGCTTAGCTTCGTTGAGGTAAATACCATTTTTTTTTGTTCGGACGTCATTTTAGGCGAGATTTTGGTAACATAAGGTTTTAGGAAAATCCCAAGAATTTTCTTAAAAGAAAAGCTTTTAAAAGCTAATTATTTTTTTAACTTTAGAAAAATAATTAGCTTTTAAAAGAGCGTAAAAAACAAAATATATATCTTTGTTTTATCAAATGATCATCGATTTCAGAAAAATCCCAGACAAAATCCAATATTTATATGCTGCAGCATCGAGTAATCGTTGCACCTTTTCCTGTTAGATGTAGCGATTTTAGCGTTTTCCTCGCGTCGCGTATTCAAATACCCATTTAAGTAAAGGAATAATTTACAGCATTTTACGATTATTAGTAGCACTTAGGCTTAAAACCTTTTGAAGTCCATTGGGAAAACTTATCATCATCATCAACAAACACTTTCATCAAAACGACGCTCTAGAATTAAAATGTATGATGGTTCATGGTTGCACAGCTTAATCAATCAATTGTTGAGGGTTATAACTTATAATTTATAAATTATAATTATTTGATTATTATTAATTTGAAAAGAGCAATTACCATTTGTTTACTTTTTTAGGGTTCCGTAGTCAACAAGGAACCCTTATAGTTTCGGTCGGTCCGTCCGTCTGTCCGTCCGTCTGTCCGTCTGTCTGTTCGTCTGTCTGTCTGTCTGTCCGCGGTATTACTCAGAGACTATAGGACCTACAAAGCTGTAATTCGGCATGAATGCACAATGTGCACATATTAATGATGCCGACAAAATGGTATATAAAATCTTAAAAAAATATTTTTTTATGGTAACTCCCCACACATCAAGCGGGAATGAAATTTTTTTTTTTCGCGTCCACCCCCACCGTGTAGGGTGTCGTTGCATCGTTGGTCGTTGAAAACCTTTTTTAAAAATATTACGAGTATTCCTGTATCATTTTCCGATTTAGGGATCCATTTGTGAAATATGAAGTTTTAAAGTGGAAAAAATCGTTAGAGCCCAGTGTCCCCCCCTTCTTCCAGCTAAACGGTTGCTTCTGGAAATGTGAAACTAACTCACGGGAGTAGGAAATATGCTGAATTTAAAAGGAAAATTATCACGGCTAAGAAGACTTTATAAGTTATTGAGTAATAGTCGATCAACAAAAAAAAATATTCGGCGAAGTATAAAGGAACTTTTCGTTCAAATTCCTTTGAACGTAACTAAAATGATGTTGTTATAGTAGTGTAAAACTCGTTATAAATGTACATTCATTGACCATACAAAAATTATCAAAATATACCGCTAGGTACTTACTACGGAACCCTATATTGCGCGTGGCCCGACACGCACTTGGCAGGTTTTGATATTTTCGGTTAGAGAGTCAACCGAGAGACAACCGATTACGCGCTTTGCTTAGCACTTTATTTAATTAAAAAAATATATTCAACATAAAAAAAATATCAGTTGTAAGTTGTAACCAAGAAAACTGTTGTGAATGTGTTGTGAACTTGTGACTTGTGTGCCTATAAGAGCTGTGTACTATGAAGTTACTTTTTTTCGCGTGACTAACGATAATCGATCGAACTTTTTACCGGGGTCAGTTCAAATCCTTGAAAAAAAAAACTTCTTTAAGATTGTGGCAATAATCCCACGAAAAATGTTATGTTTTATTACTTTTATAACAGGGGTCACCAAATGGGTAATGGGCAATTAATGGCGCACTGCGATCCGCATCCGGACCGCCGACCGATTGTGTGCGGACCAAGCATTTTCGAAGATGAACTTCGTTAAAAATTTTCGGTGTCGACACGGTGTCGACTGTCGACTTACTGATGATTGATGAACATATCTCCAGGATTTAATGTCAATAGCTTGCAGTTGCACCAATTTCAGTACAAACTGCAGACAGATATAATTAGCAACCAAAATTGTCACTTTTCTCATTGATATGTTTATGTATCATACGGAAATTCCGTAATTTCTAATTACCTTTGTGTAATAAGAGCGTCCGTGGCCTAATGGGTAGACCTTTGGTTCGCACTCCTAGAGGGTGCAGGTTCGATCCCGGGTGGAGGCGTGTACCAATGAGACATTTTCTGATCTCAAGTACATACAGACACTCATACGGTGAAGGAAAACATCGTAAGGAAACCCGCACATAGTTGGTCCCAGACGTATTGACTAGTTCTTTCCTCTGGACTAGGCCGACTATGTTGCGAGAATGCCGTATGTGCTTAGGCAACCATACGGACATTTAAAAATCTTGTCCCAGGCACTACAGTATTTGAGGAGTGGTTACTTCGCTCTGAAAATACTGTATAAATCATCTACAACGAATATAAAGGCCTAATTATTGTGTAATAAATATTTTTTATAAAATGTGTGGACCGCGAAGGTCATTTCATTTCTTAAAATGGACCCCGAGCGAAACTACTAATTGGTGACCCTTGTTTTATAACATTTTAACTTGTATATTTCCTGAATGGTAAGGTACCTACTGCCAATATCTCACGAAGTCCATTAGCTTTGCCAGACCTAAAGAATCACCATTTTGTCTAAAATTACGTCTTATACTATAATTATTTAACATAACTACACTAGCGCAGTTTAGGGTTAAAGTTAGTCTTCTAGGTTGAATACTGTTCATATATTCTGTTTTCTATATTATATTTTGTGAAAGGACTTTAGAACCGGGAAAATAGGCTACTTGACCTATATTCAATTTCATTGAACCAACGCATATTTTTAGTAGAACTTGGCCTAGGAAACCGTATTTCACCCTTATCATCAAATAAAAGCTTATGATTGATAAATAAAGTCGATTTGAAAATATGATTTTATATATTTTAATTTGTACTGACGAAAACGCTTTTGCGGTACTTCCGATTTGGATATGACGTACGTTATCACACTAGTAATTTAAAATATTTTATTTAACGCGCTCGTTAAATGTAAGTTTATTTGTTCATAAATAATAAGAATAAGCCTAGAAAGATTTGTAAAATATATTTTTTGAATAATTCAAATAAAACATCATTTTTATATATTATCTCCATTTACTGTAGTTGGGAAATGGAATGGCCAAAACTTTTCTCCAAAAGTTTTCAACATTACAAATGATTTCTCATTTCTTATTTAATTCTTTTCTAATTTTTTGGCACTTTTAGACTCGTACGTTTAGCACATAAAAAAAATTTCAATAAAGAAAGTATAAAATACAAAAAATATGACGTCACACTTTTCAACCAACATTTTTATGGGTTTCTACTGTTTAAAATATTAAAATATTAGTTTTTTTTGGTGAAAATGAATGCTTAAGAAGCGATTAGCATGAAGAAAATAATCGGCCAAGTGCGAGTCGGACTTGCACATGAAGGGTTCCGTACTGTTATTGAGCGAAAGTTGCCAAAAAATTGTGTTTTTTGTATGGGAGCCCCCCTTTAATATTTATTTTATTTTAATTTTATTATTAATTATTAAAGTACAAATATAATTAAGAATATTGTGAGTATTTCAAGTGCCTACCTACCACCATTATTGATTACGAGCAAAGAAGGCCAAAAAATCACGTTTGTTGTATGGGAGTTAAATATTTATTTTATTTTGTTTTTAGTATTTGTTGTTATAGCGGCAACAGAAATAAATACACAATCTGTAAAATTTCAGAAGTCTAGCTATAGCGGTTCTTGAGTTACAGCCTGGAGACAGACGGACAGACGGACAGACGGACAGACGCATAGACGGACAGACGGACAGACATCGAAGTCTCAGTAATAGGGTCCCGTTTTTACCCTTTGGGTACGGATCCCTAAAAAGTAGGTCAATAGCCTAATCTTATATTAGCTACAATCTAGATGATGAAGTAAGTAAGTTACAAGGTTTGTTCAAAACATAAGGAAAATATTATGTTAATTTATAAAATGTTAGTTACCCTCTTCATCCATTTACGTCATCAATCATTTGTAGCAATCCCAGCTATTATTATCAACAGCGAGGACACCATGTCGGCGACCTACGCGCTAACTCTCAACAAACTACAAACTAAATTAACTGTGTATAATTATCAATGGTCAGTTAAACATTACTTAAGTATTGTTCAGTCTTGTCAATCAACTCGTAAAATATAAGCGTGTAAAACATTGATCATTGTTGGTTTTATTGTCTCATTTCATGTCATGAATTATAAGTTCTTGGTAAAAAAACATGTTTCTTAATAATTATATGCGAATTTTATGCACTTATTCCCCTTTACAAATATATTTAGAAATATTTTTTAACGTGTCATACCACCGCTTTCGCTAGAGTTATGTCGAGACTCGAGACTCGGGATTCAAGAACTATCAAAAAAGACTTAGCCAATAGCCATGGCTTAGCTGCCACTCCACATTGGACCGCAAGGTGTTTTTAATATCAACAATAATCAATATGCACAAACAAAGTCAAACATGGGCAATCATAAACGAATATGACTTCTTTGACACTGTCACAGAATACATATTAATACAAGTTACACTGTCGTTTGTCATAATATTATCCATACTTCCATATACTTAATATTATAAATGCGAAAGTGTGTCTGTCTGTCTGTTACCTCTTCACGCCCAAACCGCTGAACCGATTTGGCTGAAATTTGGTATAGAGATACTTCGAGTCCCGGGAGAGGACATAAACCTTTTTATCCCGAGAAAAAGTGTACGGTAGCCGCGCGATAATACGACGCAACGGAGTTGCGGGCGTCATCTAGTTGCCTGTAATATAATATTATGTTTAATAAGCGTCAATAATTTTACTTACTATAGCGGTTCTTCATGGTATAGCATCGTAACCAATGAATTTAGAATATTATACAAAGAGTATACAGAGGTCATTGTCCCGCTGCCCGCGGAATTCTCTACGAAACACAAAAACAGATGTGCTCATGAATTAAAATTTAAACAATACTCAATGGGTACACATTATGCATTCACTGTGTTAACATTTTACCAATGACAAGTTTTAGATTCCAGAATCCAGATGTAATGCGTAAAAAACTTTGCGTTGTGAAGTCGCCCGCCCTATAGCTTCTTGATACTGAAAAGGTGTAACATTGAAGCGACCCCACACTCCATACACACATTTTGCCAATCATTTTTTTCAACTACGGCTTTACTGCATTACGTATTTGTAACGTGTGCGGTGCCGCGGTGTGGCGGTACGCGGTACCCACAAATAGCGCCACATTCCTGCATCGCGCTATCCAAATTTTCTAAGTGCGTTGGTATATAATATATGCGACAGCTGTAATCAATCACGATTCACGAGGGCTTCGGCCTGACCGAGCACAACACCTCGCTCGGTCGGAAGATCTTCCTTTAGGATCGCCACACCTATTTCCACAAACGTAAAAACCGGCCAAGTGCGAGTTGGACTCGCCCATGAAGGGTTCCGCAGCAGCAATAAGGTTAATTTTTATGAAATGAAAAGGTTTTTGATTTATTTTTATATTTCAGTTGATTTAATGAAAGTTAAATTAAGTTTACAATTTATGACGTATAACAAAACTACTTGCTAGATTTCGTTCAAACCAATTTTCGTTGGTAGTTTTTATAGTAAAGTACATCATATATTTTTTTAGACTTATCATGCCCTTACTTTAGAAGTTAGAGGGGGGGGGGGGACACATTTTAGCACTTTGGAAGAGTCTCTCTCGCAAACTATTCAGGTTAGAAAAAAATTATATTAGAAACCTCAATATAATTTTTGATGACCTATCCTATGCGTGTGGGGTATCCCACACGCATAGGTTAGATGAAAAAAATTTTTTTTTTATTCAGTTGTACCTATGGGGACCCCTAAAATTTTTAATAATTTTTCCATTATTGTATCAAAATCTTAATGCGGTACACAGAATACATCTACTTACCAAATTTCAATAGTATAACTCTTATAGTTTCGGAGAAAAGTGGCTGTGACATACACGGACAGACCGACAGACAGGCAGACAGTCATGACGAATCTATAAGGGTTCCGTTTTTTGCCATTTGGCTACGGAACCCTAAAAATGAAATGGCACTTGCGATGCCATATGACAAATCAGCTGTGTGTTTAATTCACATAATGTCAACAGTCAACACTGCCAGCTGCGAAGCGTAAACGATACGGTTAATGGGCAACATAATATTATGAGTTGTACAATTACCGTGGGAGAGCCATGGGTAGGCCACGGTCTCATACGAAACAATATATTTATTGCAACAACACCAGAGTAATCTCTAGTGTTGCTGGTCCATGGGCGGTAATCGCTTACCATCACACGATCTGTCCGCTCGTCGTATTCGTGCTGTTCGTTCCATAAGCGAAAATAAAACAAACGCTTGTTTTCTTGACAAAAATTACTGGTGTGCGACATCCGACCATCCCACCACACATTGACGCTTTTCTGTCTGTACACAGTACCTACTTGTGCCTGTAACATACCTAGGTATAGAGTACCTACTGACAAATCAAGATAGTCTAGCTATAATCTCACGTGAGTTCAACGTCAGTTGGTTAGCTCATTTAGATGAATACCACGGTCGCGCGGAAACTTCTGTTTTAAAGAATTCAAGGTGTTAGATTGGTTGAAGTGAGAACTATGAACGTAGGTGAGATTCAGCTTCAGGCTCCAATAAACAAAATGTACCGTTTTATAAGTACGATAAACACATTTTTCCAAGCCTATTTTACGACCAATATAGGTAGAAACGTATAAAGATTTGAGAAGCTATATATACTTCAATATCAGATTTTATCTCAATCTGAAGAGCCATTGGAGGCTGCGGCGCATTAAATAACGTATAACGATTCTTCAACGATTTAACTGCATTCGACCCTTAAAAATTTTAATCAAATACGAATACAGGTCAAAAGTTCACTTCACTACGTCTTTCTCAAAATTATTATGTAGCTTCTCTACGTTGGGCAACGATGGAGCAGTGCAAGCAATAAATAATACGAACGTGTAGAGTGGAAAATTTGCCTGTGATGTGATTACGCGCTTCACAATCTTGGTTATCTATCATGGTTCAACATAGAGAGCTGCTGATATTTTTTATAGAAATAAAAGGCAAGCGGTATAAAATTTAATTTTTAATTAATGATAGTACCTACCAGTCCTATATGAGTAATAATATAAAATATATAAGTCGTATATAATAATATGCCAAGGAAAAGAGTTATGAGATTCGAGAGGATATTTTAAAACTTTAAGGTCATTTGAATTGCTAAACGCGTATGCAAATAGCTTAATATTATTGTAATTCATATGTGCCTACGTTATTAGCATACGCAAAATTTGCCTACCGGCTACCCATACTGTCCGTGAGACGTTTTAGGTACGCACCATCAGGAAAATTGAAATTAATTAATTTTAATGATGGTGGAGTAGATGTAGACATAATCGACTAAGAGCTGACGACCAAATTCGTCATGTAGCTTCAGCTGTATTAAAACTCTCCTGCACTAAACTACTCCCACCCACACCCACCGCCCATGGCCTGCCGGCACGCAGATTATCAGAAAAGGTTGTTCAGGGAAGTAGCTAACGGAGTTTTAATACAGCTTACCGATACAGATCAGAGCTACAGCATACAGATAAGAGATGAGCCTAATCATAATACACCACTCATAATTTTTCCCACAAAACTTAAAAAGGATCAATCATTTTCTCAAATGCCATCTGCTCTCAAATCCATAATAAATTAGATATTTATAATATATGTATGTATTTGCCAAATTACAATATATAATATTTCGTCGTATTTTACGCACTATGGCCTATGGCTTCTAAACTCACTAAAGTCGGTTCAAATGGATTATAATCCGAATAAAATGCTATGTCAAATTGTGCTACGTGTAATGATTAAAAGTAACAACTAACAACCTCGGATTTGAATTACTCGTATTTATGCGGATCATCAAAGGCCTGTACTATTGTAAAATACGACGAAATTCTATTCAAATTTCATGGACTCACAACAAAAACCCTTTCTACCATTAGGCGTTATGTTACAACTTACATTGAAATCAGCGGCTACACAAGTTGCCAGGAGTTACTTTAGTTAGCGTATCCTTCGGGCTCTCTAAGATCATATCAAACGGTTTTCGTGGTTCGACACTGCAGTCGATCCTGGCGACACAAGAGATATAGTGATGGGAATGTGTGGTAGGGAGAAGGAGGTTTTATTTTAGGGAGTGCCTCCGCTGCCGGCGCCGGCTCCCAAAAATATCAGTAACGGAACCGGCGGTAAGTATACTGCCGACAGCCGAGATTTAAAACAACGGCTGCCGGCGCTGGCACTCAAAATGGGAACCGGTGATAATGCGTAAAAAGCTAGGTTCCAGTGCCGATACACAAATTTTAAAAATAAATAATTATAATCTCAAATATTCGACTTCTTAACCGACTTCCAAAGGTGAAGGTTATATTATGTTCGGCTATGGATATTTTAGTTTTTTGTGATGCATTTTCATCTACCTTAGCTACCTTTTTTCAGCTACCAAAAAGTAAGATTTTGCACCACAGTTATAAACCCCGTGGTATACTTCCGAAGGTACTGAACAGAACTTCAGACTCCTTAATCCTTATACATGTTAGAGAGTTTCAGCGTTGTAAGAAGCAAAGGTACTCATAATATTATGCTACTATGCAGATTACATTTATCAACATCATCATCACCACCATTAAAATATACATCCTTACATTATGACCTTATTATTTGTACTTTTCATAGTCCTTTAGCTCAAGACTGATGTTTTTGATCATTATTCTGTAATTTGACAAGCGATGTTTGCCGAATAAGCGCGGGCAGCCTATTCGGCAAACATCGCGTGACTTCGGCAAACTTCGGAAAACGGCGCCGGCAGCCATTTCGGCAACCGTCGCCGGCAGCGGAGGCACTCCCTTTATTTTAAGTAATCACTAATCGATAGTATAAATAATTATAATCAGTAACATAATATGTGAATACTTTATTCTCTTGCATTGGTTCATCATAGATCAATATTAACCCTAGACGGCCAATATTATTGCACAATACGTGATATTGCACAATAAAATTATTGACCGTCTAGTGGCCCGCTAAGAGGTAGAGAGTACGTGTAGAGAGTAGAGACTAGAGACACCTTTAGATGTCGTAATTAACACATGCATATCATTTATCAATTCAAAATCAATACTACTTTAATTAATAACCTCTAATACCTGCATATCAGACGGTCCTTAAATTAAACGTGAAATAATAATCAATGTTGGTCACTTGTAGATAACAGATTTTGTTATATTATACAACAATTAAAATATGATTGCTGGTTGCGTCGTTGGTCTGTCTGTCGTTATATTATTATTTTTGGAAGATGCAGATCCTTATCAGATAAGTAAGGTGTCCTTTACACCTTTCTTATCTGTATAGATCTGATCGGGTTCCGTATGAAAATTTGTTTTAAACTTTGCACTATAATTAATTAAAAACAACTAATGGAGCTTGTTAATTTTCTTTACTCCGGTAACAAGAGTTTTAGAAAGAAAATAGCTTAAAGCTCTACATCAGAGGTTCTTAACTTATTTTGTCTACCTTTAACTGTAACTGTATACTTTAAGAACAAATTATATTTTAGCGCCCCCATTGTTTCAATTTAAAATGCATCCTGATGAAATAAATCACCCCCCAAGCCTCTACGCAACGCCCCCATTTTTTTTCTGGGTCTTACACCGCCCCTCTTCAGACCTCAAGTAGGCGTTATCGCCTACTTTGGGAAAGGCCGCTTTTCATTATATTATTCCTACTAGACATTCTTGTATGTCGACTAGATACATGACGATTGTTATGTCGGCTGTACACTCTCGCCGAGACACAGCGAGGCGGCCCGAGTGCGAGAGTGTAAATGGGTGCGCTCGCCTCGTCTCGCCTGTCTCGGACTCTTTTTTCGATTTTGCGCCCGAGTCAAAGGGTCTCGCGAGGAAAGCGAGCGCATTACTGTACACTCTCGCGTTTTTCACTACTAGTCGCGCCGCTAGACAGTGCAAAACAGAAAAATAACAATAATAAATTTCATTATCAGTCATTATCTGTGAGAAATAAAATTAAATATGATTAAAGATCTTTGGATTACCATGATCGCTTTCGATGCATGGTGATCATCCACCATCTACATTTTCGCCATTTTTTTTATATTTTATTTACTTTGTATTTTTAATGTGTAAATATGTATTTGGTAAATATTTATAATAGCTCATAGCACAGAGAGCTACGGCAGCTGCATTCTGCAAAGAAGCGTTTTCGTCCATCTTCTCTGAGTTCATAACTGAGATTGAACTAAGCGAGAATGTACATGATCGGACTCGGGCAAGGGGCTCTCGCACGAGACTCGCCCGAGAGCTCTCGGCGAGAGTGTACATCCGACATTAGATTAATTAGTAATTTATTATTGATACAAAAAAAAAAAAAACGAGCATTACTTTTTTATCGAATTAGGGAAAAAATCATAACAATTTTGTTACTAACTGCCGCACTCAGAGACAAATATTAATTACTTAACTGTAATTAAATGGATATTTTGACATAAGCCCCATACATTATCTATCAAACTCGCCATTAAATTGAAGGTTAATTATCATTAATTGTCTCTGAGTACGGCCATTAATAAAGTAGGATTTTCCTAACTACGCTACGTACAGTTTATCTGAGCATCTATGTCAGTAGATAAGGCAAGAATCAAGATATACTTTTTATCGATTCCAACTTTTAATATAATATGAGATCATTGGTAAATCAGTTCAGTCAAATCCTATCGTATCATAAACACTGATTTTGAACGTTGATAATAACAAATAATAAGATATGTCATATGAGCATAGTGAAAAATAATACATTGGATATGTCATATGAGTGTATGTGACATATTGGTGGCATTGATGCTGATCTAAGGCTAGATTCTAGAATGTAGTGACTAGTGATGCCCGCTACTATAGGTCTACCAGGATCTGATGGCAAATTTGGATGGGAGATTTTCAAAAAATATCCTTGATCATTGGATAAATTTTTATATTTGTATTTTCACACACAGAATCAGCCGCTATAAGGAAAAATAAAAACCGGCCAAGTGCGAGTTGGACTCGCCCATGAAGGGTTCCGCAGCAGCAATAAGGTTTATTTTTATGAAATTAAAAGGTTTTTGATTTATTTTTATATTCCAGTTGATTTAATGAAAGTTAAATTAAGTTTACCATTTATGACGTATAAAAAATTATATACGTGGGAGAGCCATGCTTCGGCACGAATGGGCCGGCTCGACCGGAGAAATACCACGTTCTCACAGAAAACCGGCGTGAAACAGCGCTTGCGCTGTGTTTCGCCGAGTGAGTGAGTTTACCGGAGGCCCAATCCCCTACCCTATTCCCTTCCTTTCCCTCCCATATTCCCTTCTCTTCCCATCCCTACCCTCCCCTATTACCCTATTCCCTCTTAAAAGGCCGGCAACGCACCTGCAGCTCTGCTGCGAGTGTCGACGACGAATGGGCGACGGAAGTTGCTTTCCATCAGGTGACCCGTTTGCTCGTTTGCCCCCTTATTTCATTAAAAAAAAAAAAAAAAAAACTACTTGTTAGATTTCGTTCAAACCAATTTTCATTGGTAGTTTTAATAGTAAAGTATATCATATTTTTTTTTAGACTTATCATACCCCTACTTTAGAAGTTAGAGGGGGGGGACACACATTTTACCACTTTGGAAGAGTCTCTCTCGCAAACTATTCAGGTTAGAAAAAAATGATACTAGAAACCTCAATATGATTTTTGAAGACCTATCCACAGATACCCCACACGCATAGGTTAGATGAAAAAAAATTTTTTTTATTTAAATATAAAAATATAAAAAAACAACTGCTTGCTATATTTCGTTCAAACCAATTTTCGTTGGTAATTTTTGTAGTAAAGTACATCATATATTTTTTTTTAGACTTATCATGTCCCTACTTTAGAAGTTAGAGGGGGGGGGGACACACATTTTACCACTTTGGAAGAGTCTCTCTCGCAAACTATTCAGGTTAGAAAAAAATTATATTAGAAACCTCAATATGATTTTTGGAGACCTATCCATAAATACCTCGGACACGCATAGGTTAGATGAAAAAAATTTTTTTTTTATTCAGTTGTACCTATGGGGACCCCTAAAATTTTTAATAATTTTTCCATTATTGTATCAAAATCTTAATGCGGTTCACAACCTACATCTACTTACCAAATTTCAATAGTATAGCTCTTATAGTTTCGGAGAAAAGTGGCTGTGACATACGGACGGACAGACAGACAGACAGACAGTCATTACGAATCTATAAGGGTTCCGTTTTTTGCCATTTGGCTACGGAACCCTAAAAAGGATCAAAATGTTTTATTCCAATTACCCCGGTATTGCTAGAGTCAATTTATTTTCTCACTTTTTGCCATCAGATTCTGGTAGACCTTATATATCAATCTTTACATTGACGTGATATATCTTTATTTAAAAGACTTCCTATATACAATACTCTTTAAAAAACTGTCACTATTTACGGTCCGTACCAAAGTAACTACAGGATGTACATGGCGTGTAAGTGACCTGTCCCAAGCGTTTGATTGTATGCAACACGCAAGGTTCATTCAAAAGCACAAATTAGAGCATTCATTTCATCGGGACCGAGACCGCCATGTTTCGCCGAGTACAGTATAGGCGTTAATGTCATCAATGAACTTCTATTCAATTAGGATACAACAAGGATGTATCCTAGGTCCATATTTTTAATAACTAGATAATAATATTCAATGTTATGACTTATGAGCTTCTTAGGCCCGTAACTATATGTTTTAATCGTATGCTAATCCTCTAAAGAATCAAAGAGTCTTTCCACAGTTTCAAAGCTCATGTTTAAAAAATATTTTTGACAATAATGCTAGAGGAAGAATAATGACAGCGAATGATAATATGCTATCACTGCAACAACATAATAATTTGTAAATAAATAATAGAGGCTTAAACCAATTATAATCTTATGCAGATAGCTACAACATCACAAAGTCCTACGCCAAGCATGGTTGTGTATTTTTTTAATACCTATTCCCTAATTCATCAATCCCCAATCGGTCACCGGCGTCCGAGACAATAGAATATCTATTGTGTCTCGTTTTCCCATAATCGACGGGCTAAATAACTTTCGTTACCTAATCATTTTCTTTTCAGGATTCCAAAGAGGAGAAAGCTGGCCATGGAAAGGAAAAGGATGAAGATATTCTGGATTCCATTCTGGGATACATCGGGGAGTTCGGACGATACCAGAAGCTAATGTTTCTGGGAATGGCGCCATTTGGATTCTTCTTCGCGTTTGTTTACTTCGTCCAGATGTTCGTCACTCCGACTCCACAGAACCACTGGTGTAAAGTTCCTGAGTTGAGCCACTTAGAAATGGAACTGAGGTAAGTAAACCTTCCATCATAAGCATATTTTGAATCCTAGAGAAAAAGTACTTGTTAAATTCTTAATAATATTGGCTACTATTTTGCAAAAACTAAAACAATACATAGTTAGAAAGATTAAGGTGGGTTAGTTAGATTTAATTGTATTTTACCACATTTTAAAAGGTTTTCACAAAAATTCCGAAGTAGGCAATGACGACCTACTTAAACTATGATAGTGTACTGTAATAGTACAGTGATTACGATAAATACAGTTATAGAAATTGTATAATATAATTCTAATCGATGCCCCTATGTCGCTATCGCAAAGGCCACGTGAATGGCCGACTTTAGCTGCAGGTCGGTCGTTGATTTGAAGTACATCTATGTTTCTGTTGTTTACCTCCATTTTATTTAATATTGATAACAATTGTTACATACTATTATTTACTCTTTTTTATTACAAAATTATTTCTAAGTTAATATGTAGGTCTAGCTCTACATTTTTTCTTGTTTTATACGAATACTGAGCGTATTCCAGCCCATAGTTTTTCTGTGACATTAAGTCCTAATTTCACCAACGACAATAATATTATTATATTATGACGTTTGAATATATAGACTATGTTATGGATGTCAGATTTTCTTTAACAAACGAATAGCGACAAAAACAATTTGATAGTAAGTTATGGATGTCAGATTTTCTTTAACAAACGAATAGCGAGAAAAACAATTTGATAGTAACGAAACTATCAAATTGTTTAAATTGTTTTTCTCGTTCTTCGTTTGGTTTTTTTTTATTTTTTAACTAACAGGCGTTATGGAGGGTTGTTTGGCGCTATGTAGCCAGTAGGGTCTATCTTGTCAAATGTCGTGTCAGACAGACATATGACAGCTATATCGTGACATGTGGAAGCTATTTCGTGACATATGACAGCTGTTTGACACGGCGATTGACACGATAGACCCTACGGCTACATAGCGCCATACATGATAAAACCCTCATTCATCATTGGCAATAAGTAATTGATATCACACAAAGCATCCACCAAATATCCAAACACCCATTTCATTTTCATATATACGATCGTCATCCAGTTGACTCCATATTAAGTGACTTGCAGACGCAACCTCACCATGCCGGTCGGCGTGGACGACGGCCGCTGCGTGATGTACGACGCCAATTGGACGGAGGTCCTGGCCACCCTCAACATTCCTCCCGGCACCCCCGTGGTGCCCTGCAAGAACGGCTGGGAGTTCGAGCTGGTGGACATACCGTATGACACCGTTGTTAGTGAGGTAAGTTTGCTTTCACGTTTTGCTACGGAGACGTTTATCATAGAAGTAATGTAAAATAGATGCAGATAGTATGGTTTGATGTGAGATGAGATTTAGGCCCGTATAAATAGTCAGTACTCAAGATGCATCTCGGTCTCAAGACACGGTTCAGGCTCTGTGATTGGTTGGCTGTCAAAATTTGGACCAATCACAGAGCCGAACCGCGTCTTGAGACCGGGTCGCATCTTAAGCAATGACTATTTATACGGGCCCTAGTATGGTTTGGTTTATAGTTGGATTTGAGAATTTTACTATAAGAGGATACACCAAGGGCTAGAGAAATGAAAAACAAGTATTTGCAAAATCTATTACTGTTTCCCTAACCTCAAACCTCCCCCTGCAGAGTGCGATAGAGACAACTGCAGCTTGAATTGAAAATTCTAATAAAAGAACAGAAAATCAACGATTCGTTGTCCCCTGATTTCTTATCCAAAACTAGTACTTTTTTCATCAAAAATTAAAGCAAGGCTTGAGCTGTGTTCCTGTTTTTTTTTTGTTTTTGTTTAATCTAGCCAAATTTGTTTTCTGCAAGTTTTCTGGATGTTTGAACACAGCGGAAAATCTGGCCATTTTTTTTGGGTTTTTGAACGTTCATATCTTTTTTAATAATTAAATTATGAAAAGAAAGAAAACATAGGGACATGCCACTATTAGCCTTATATTTAGAAAAAAAATTATAACTACCGGCATTATCCAGGGAGGAAACAGGGGACAACGTTTGTATGAAAAAAACGGCCCTAGTGTCTCCTCTTAAGATGAATTCAATAAAAAGGGATTCTTGTAAAATGCTGTGACACTAATAAATCGATTTGAAGAGAAAAAGACTCTCATAAATACCGTGGAAAACGAGTTTAACTCAAAGTTAAAACAGAATAATTAATAAGGGAAATACGGTCTAAATTTGGAAAAGTAACTCAGATTAATGCTTATTATACCCGGTATAAAAACAGAGACTCTATAATTAGATGGCGACCTATGACAGAAAAAAATCGGTTTTCGCCCGCGCACTTCATACCCCCCGCACTCGCCCAACTCATTCAATATGTCACCGCGGCTATAAATTTGTGTAATTACTCTCGTAACCACTTTTTGTACGAACGTAGTATAACCAAATACATCAGATAAAATTTTGAGAAGTTCAAGTCACATTTTCCATCTGTACTCACTTTGAGAATCAAATTAATACTTTTTGCCTTATACACTAGTAATACTTTATGATATGTTTATTTATCGAAATCGAATAGGCTCTGACACTACTGGATCGATTCTGGTTAGAATTCCTAAGCTGTAGTTGTTACAAAAATATAATAACTTTATATTTTAATATAATCTACTAGCCACGTCTTCGTCCACGTCCGAATTTGGTTAGTTTTTGTGTGTATTTGCGTAAAATATATTAACATTTGTCAGATTAAAATACACAAAATTCTCATGTCACAATGTTTGTGTGCGAACTGCTCAATCGATTCAATTAAATTTTGCATACATACATTCGTTAGGCTTGAGAATAATTTTTTATCTGCTTTTTGATATAATATATTGATGCTAGAAATAATTTATATGGCAAACTAACGTTTGCCGGGTCATCTAGTCAAATATGTATATATGAAATTCTCGGGGCACAGTGTTTGTGCGCGAACTCATCCAAAACGGTTCAACCGATTATAATGCTATGTACATTCGTTAGGCCTGACAATAGGTTTTTATTTACTTTTTATATTGATACTAGAAAATAAATTAAATGGCAAAACAATGTTTTCCGGGTCAGCTAGTTTCCTCCTCCCCTCAATTTCTCATGAATTGCACCATCAGATCACCACTTTTGTTAACATGTTACGAAATTCGGACTACATCTTATACAATAACAAAAGAATTTTGGAAATCCGTCAACAAACGGCGGGGTTATCCGCCATGGTATCACTAAAATCGTCTCTGATGCTGGTGCTGATAAAAACCCCAGCTCAAATTTCATCTTGATACACTAAAATCACGTGTTCGGGAAATTCTGCGTCGATTAAACCTTCCTCGAGATCGGCTCTGGAGAGCTATTATTCGTCCCATATAGGTGTTACCATTATTAATTTGTTATCAATCTTCCAAACTAGTGAAAAAGCAACCTTTCACATTTTCCAGATTGCAGTACTGGAATACATTTAAAAGATTTTGGGAAAGGCTCAAAAAATGTATGTTTAGGTACTCTATACCACGTATCGAATATTACATTGTTATTTAATCTATTGGCAAGAAAATGTCAAAGGTTTTGTCTTTTTCGAATAAATTTTCAGTTTCATAAAACGAAATATAGATTTGTTGGCTTATAACTTTTCTTTAGCCATAGAAATACTTATGATTTTTTCATAGAAATAAAACTATCAGGAAGTTGTTTTGTTATTAATAACTTCAAAAATAAGCTAAAATTCTTTCATTTACGGCCCTTCAAATAGATTCTTAGATATTTTCAGATATTTCATAAAACACAAATATCATAACACTTTGTTGATTTGTGTATTTGAAAAAATTGGCCACAATGCTCATAGCAAGGCAATGATTGGAGTTAGATACAAAGTTTGAAAGACAAAATCGTAGTAAATTTTAGTAGCTTTCATAAAGTTCTTTACAACTCACTCTTTTAAAGCCGAGCTAAAAACTTAAAAACAGGAACTTTTGGCCTTAATTAGAAACTCGTAACTAGCTAGATTTTTTTTTCTATATAAAGTGTTTTTATTCATAATTTGCCTAAAATTCATGTATTTTTGACACTCGAAAATGCTCAGCAAGTTGGTAAGATCCTGGTTCGACACCAAAGCAATGTGCAAAACGAAAAATCACCCCTAGAAATGTGATGGTCACACTTTGGTGATCTAATTGCCGGTGTGTACATTGAAAACTGCCCACAATGATGGCGATGCTCGTACAACTAGTTTTTGTCTGCAACTAGTTTTTGTCAATTGATCGTCTCCGCTGCTCCTTGATGACAACGCGCGACCCCATTTTGTTTGGAAGCTCTCCCTCATCTGCCATACCGACTATTACCTTTTCCAAAATTGGGAAAATTTTACCAGGAAGAAAATTCAACTCGCGAGAGACAGCCTCTCAAAATGCCTTAGAAGTGTAGTCTGCCGTCCGGCTGACATTTTCAATAATGGCATCTATACACTGCCACTGCGTTGGTGAACGTGCATTGATTGCAGGGGTGATTACTTTGAATAACAGAAATAAGTAAGTTCGAAATAATCAGCCAAGTGTGAGTCGGACTCGCGCACGAAGGGTACCGTACCGTTAAGGTTCGCGCACACTTTGTCGGCACGCCCCGGCAGGGCGTGCCGGGGCGGGTCGGGGCGCAGCGCAGCGCAAAATGCGCTATAACACACTATTGCCGGGTCGGGTCGCATCACATTGACAGATTTTAACGCTCACTGTGCCGGGGCGTGCCGGGGCGGGTCGGCGCGCAATGCATCACATCACATCCATCGCATCTCATCCGCGCGCCGCTTGCTATAGCACACTGTTGCCGGGGCGCAGCGGGTCTTGCCGGGGCGCAGCGGATCTTGTCGGGCCATGTCGCATTGACGGAAATCTGCCGAGCAAAAATCCGCGCCGATGCGCCCCGGCACAGTGTGCGATACGCGCATCCGCTTATTAATATTAATTTTATTTTATTTTTAGTATTTGTTGTTAAAGCGGCAACAGATATACTTACACATTCTGTGAAAATTTCAGAAGTCTAGCTATAGCCGTTTTTGAGATACAGCCTGGAGACAGACAGACGGACAGACAGATATTGAAGTCTTAGTAATTGGGTCCCGTTTTTACCCTTTGGGTACGGAACCCTAAAAAAAATTTTTTAAACAAAACGGCAATATAATAGGTATAAAAGGCCTTATAATATATTATGTAGTATATTATGTACTCATCTAAATCCTTTCATAAATGTGCCATCACCTTTGTTCATACTTTAATTATTATCCATTATCAAGCGAATGGTCGAAGTAGTGAATTTAATTTTGCATATAATATCATAATGTTATCACTGTTTGACAATTTAATCTTATCATTTCTAGACCGTAGCGTTGTCCGAAGAAATTTATTCGATATTTCCATAGTATCGAGTACGACATTCATTGAAACCAAATCGATTTTCAAATCGCTGTCATACACTAGTTTTTGTCAAAACTATATCGATTTAAAGCCGATTTATTTTTTCAATCTCTATTGCCGCGGCCGCTGATTCGTCTATTGTCACGAAGCTTCGTGCTATGACTTATGAGACGATACCATTGGACGATACACGCATGTGCGGCCGCAACATATGGGTTTGACAAATTATTTGTCATGATAATATTATCATATTTATAAACAAATATACATATTTTATTTTAAATTAAAAAGCCTTCTACAATTGTTCATCGGCTCCCGGTTTCTCCTGCAAAGGTTGCTTTTAGTGTATTTATTTAATTTTTGTTTGTTTCCCAAGGTTTCGATTAAATATTTTCTCAATCCGGAGTAAAGGCAAAGGAAGTACGTCCTCTCCTCAGGCGCGCGCGAACGCGACTATTGGCGACTGAGAGGTGAGACAAATCTAACGGTGAAGCGCGAATGTCGTTTTTCTTAAATATCTTAAAAAATATAGAGAATATTAAAAATCCGCTAGGTCGAACCCTCGGTGATAGAATTTTATATGATGTGTAAAAATATTAACTTAGTTTAATGCATGGTTTTGGCAATATAGGAAAAATTCGTCAAAGTTAGATGCATTTTTGTGATTTTTTTCTATCGAGAAAATTTTACGATATCGTGTTTTCGCTCAGATCAGATTCTTGGAAATATAATGTATACTACATTATAGGTTTAGAAAATTAAACAATTCGGGGCTTATTATCAAGTCCAAAAATGATTTATAAAATCGACAGTTTTGGGATAGTCGCCTTCTTAACGTACATAACAAAGTTCTGAACAAGTAACATCGCATAGCAACAAATTATGCAATGATTCGCTTCGTTACTTTGTGCAAAACGATAAAAACGTATTAGGCCTTGAGCAGGATAGGACATACGAATAAACATTGTTTTTTTCCGGAAACTGATAACACCTATCTCCGATAGATAGCATCTAATTGGATGGACAGTCACTGATGCAATTTGAGTGTTGTTTTTCTTCCAATAACCAGTTATGCAGTATGCTTAATCACTTGTTAAGTTTTGGTAAGGGTTTTGCTGTACTGGTTTTTTGGAACAACAATTTAAACTTACTTTTAAAACCTGACAGTTGACACCCAAGCCTCTTACCCTGGACCGCTCATCAATTCGAATAAAGCTATTACAATCGAATGAAGGTCATGGGTATGAGAATCGGGGATCAGAAATGCTGCATTGTTAACAGAAAAATTGTTGTTTTCCAGAGGGAATGGGTGTGCGACAACGCTGGCTACATCCCATCAGCCCAGGCGGCGTTTTTCGCCGGCTCCCTGGTGGGCGGCGTGTTCTTCGGATGGACGGCTGATCGCTTCGGAAGAGTCCCAGCCTTGGTTGGTAAGAATTTTACTGTTAAAGTAGTGTAGCCTTAAAAAATACTGTTGCCTCAAATATAAATTCATAAAAGCATTACCGTCTACCGAAATAATACCTATCATTAGTTTTGTCGATAATAATATTATTGTTGTCATCAATTTAATTCCCTTGTGCTGAATGCTTTAGAAATAGTTTTGTAACGAGGCGCTCTATAACTTCTTTTGGCACAGCATAGTACTATCAGAGAAGTTGATTCATAGGCAGATGGTGGACCTATGTTATTTGGTCATGTTATGTTAAACCCAGCTGACATTCCCATCCCATCTTAACCAATATTGAATTGACATAATCCGACCACATGACGTAGGCCCGTCAACTGCCTATGAATCAATTTCTTCGATGGTACAAGTTAATGTCGTATGTTCGCAGGTGCCAACATGATCGCGCTGGTGGGTGGTATCGCGACGATCTACACCACGGACTTCTGGGATTTCGCCTTCACGCGATTCCTGGTCGGCATGGCCTACGACAGCTGCTTCATGACCATTTATATCTTGGGTAAGGTTTTTTTGACACGGACGTCTAATGCCAAAGACGCACCGCATCTTGCAGTTGAGAATCGACGGCGATCTGCAGTTTCCATACTAAATTCATATCCGCAATACACGGACCGCTCAAGCAGTTCTTGAGCGGTCGGTGCAAATTTCAACGCGACCGCTCAAGAGCAGTCGGTACTCGGTCCCGACTGCAACTTGCGGTCCATCTATGGCCAGTCTAAGGTTTTAGGTTAAGTAGTTATTAGTGATACCTATTGACACTTCAAAGTGTGTATCGGACCAAACAGCAAACAGTTCTAGTTAATCAAGCTAACAAAGTTTCTGAGATTGGTGACAACTTCGGCCTGAACGCGCATACAACCTTGCTCGGTCGAAACTCGGAAAATCAGTTTTTGGGGCGTCCTTTCATACTCCAGCCTTTAAAATCCCCTAATTTTAAAAACCCTATTACCACTCGTAACGAAGTGATAGTTTTAAGGTAAATAGGATATAAAAAGACAATATCTGATAAGAAATAACTGCCTAACCTGTAGATAACTAGATAGATAACTAGTAGATTAAGTACCAAAATACAGATCGGGTATTCTTAATCGTATCACCAAGTACCGTCTATCTCTATTGAAAATCCTTCACAAACATTGATAACAATTCTTTTGTAATTGCACAGCTTTTGAACTAACATCTGAATCCAGATAAATGAGATAAAACAAAATCCTTTTTAATCCTTCAATACAGAAAATTTGGAAATAGCACGTTTAGTTTTTAGACATGTTAATTACTTTACGCTAGCTGGCCACTAGTACTTTCTTTCCGGTCCCCTTTACTCCTTTGAAAACTTGATCTGAAACATTGCTCTGGCAACAAAACAAGAAGAAATATTATGCGAGTCCAATAACGACTGGTTCGGTCTATGTATTATAATATCACAATTCACGACCCAGGAAATATGGAAGGCAATGGCAATCTAATGTAGTTGGCAATCTATGTAACTCGTGGCAGCAGTGTAAACACTTTTTTGCTGCTGCCTTACTCCCGAGTCCCGACAGAATCAGAATCGAATCGAGAATCGAATCAGCTCGATCTCAAAACTTTTGCCACTTCCGACATAAATATACTAGCGCACGATCGTGCTGCGGCTCAATTTAAAACTAATCAGACTCGTATATCAAAATCGTATCAGTTTTGGAGGTAAGGCTGCTGGTTTAAAAAGCAGACTCTTCCATTTAAAAAGTCTCACCATCCTCATTTTCCCCCAGTGTTGGAGTACGTGGGTGCTAAGTACCGCACGTGGGTCGCGAACATGTCCATCGCGATCTACTTCGGAAGTGGCTGCATCCTGCTGCCGTGGATGGCGCTGTGGCTGGGCAGCTGGCGGCGGCTGATCTGGGCGACGTCGTTACCTATGCTCGTGGTCCTGGCTGTGCCGTTCACCGTGCCAGAGAGCGCAAGGTAGCTTACCTAGATCATACCCTACGTAGGTATATTTTTAGGTCTGAAAGGATCTTCGCGCCGATGCCCTAAATTAATATCATCAAAACAGAAACATATGGGTGAGATTAAAATAACTGATAATAACATAATTTTTTATTGAGTGTTTCTTGGCTTCGATATACCCTACTCGAAGGGTTTCGAGCCGCATTAAACACAACGCTCTACTACAAAACGACCATCCTGCTAAGTGCTAGCTTATGTTACCGACATAACAGCATTACAGCACTGTGTCTAGATATTTCATCGTTATTTATCTAATTTGTAATATATTTTGTCTTCTTCAGATGGCTGACATCACGAGGTCGCGTAAACCAGGCTGTGAAAGTACTTCGACGGTTCGAGAAAATCAACGGTACAAAAGTTCCAGACGAAGTTATGGATGAGTTTGTGGTGAGCATCAACTCTCAAGCAGTGCCTAATGCCTATACCTACAGTATACAGTTTATGTCAAGCCCCATACATCATTCAGTCGGGTTATATCATGGACCAGTGCAGTGGACAGATCAAACAGACTAATAACGTAGCTCCGGAGTTTGTATAACCTAATCGCACATTTGTCAATACCGTACGCGCCAAACGTACCGCATAGTACACGAAATGCGGCGCATACGGTGCGGACGAATGTGCGAGGTTTCACATCATTTCATACAACGATGAACATCTAAAATGCGGCGCGTTCGTGCTGATAAATGTGCAATCACCTACCTATAAGAAAAAAGTTTCGAAATTAACGCTTCACTCTTCTTCCAGATAAAATCCAACCAGACGCGCAACACGTCAGAATCCATCGTGGACTTGATGCGCAGTGGTCCACTGCGAAACATGGCGATTCTCCTGGTGCTGATCTACATGGCATGCGCGCTCATCTTCGACGGCCTCGTGCGCATGTCGGAGGGCCTCGGCCTGGACTTCTTCATCACATTTACCCTGACATCAGCCACGGAGATACCCAGCGTCACGCTGCTCGCCTTCGTGCTTGATAAGTGAGTGATGATGATGAGTACGGGGATGTACTGGTGGCTGATGGACATATTTTCATTGATAAAATGTAAATTAAAAAGAAATTAACCCAAGACGTAGGGATTGCTTTAAATATGATTTAGTCATGACGCCGAGGGAAAAGCTAGGATATGCTAGCATTTACCATTTTTTTCACTAGGGTCAACAGAGTAGGTTTTCATAAGGATCAACAAATTTTTATTCACAAACGGTATAATTTGTTGTCAGATGGGGTCGTCGAATGCTGACATGTGTGCCGATGACGATATCCGGCGTGTTGATTCTCATCGCGATGTTTGTGCCAAAAGGTGAGTACCACACGTTCAAACGATAGAGTGCTTCGACGCGAACGACGGAAAATCTAAGTGTATAATCGGCTTACATTGGCTGTTGCTATGGTTCAAAATAATTAAGGGTATTCTGGCAGACACATCATGTGCCATTATCTAAAAGTGATATCTTACCCAAATCTTTGTTTTGTGCTGTTGCCACTCCTAGTTATTACTTATTCTATTCCTTATGAGGCATCTGGCGCACGAAACGATAGAATAGTATCTGACGTCCAATGTTTGTGTTCCTCTCTGCTTTTCTACGTATCGTCCTCACAGGACAACCGCCATGTTCCGTATTATGTTGATTACGAAGTTATTCAACGCCTCCGTGGTTCAGTGGTTTAGACACGCTCTTGATTCGGAGGCCATGGGTTCGATTCCCGCGTTGGAAACATGTTATTTCCAAGTTTGGTTAGGACAATGCAGGCTGATCACCTGATTGTCTGACACGTGATATGATCCATTTTATCCGTTTACCGGAGGCCCAATCCTCTACCCTATTCCCTTCCCTTCCTACCCTCCCCTATTATCCTATTCCCTCTTAAAAGGCCGGCGACGCACTTGCAGCTCTTCTGATGCTGCGAGTGTCCATGGGCGACGGAAGTTGCTTTCCATCAGGTGACCCGTTTGCTCGTTTGCCCCCTTATTTCATAAAAAAAAAAATGCGTCAGAGCGGCATGTAAAAAAAGTCGGTTCTGCGCCTGATCTCTCGCCAGTCGTGTCGGTCTTCCGTCCTATTGGGTTATGAGAGTAAAGGAGTAGAGAGTGCTCTTGTGTAATACCCACACACTTGGGCACTATAAAATTACTCGCGTAACTGGCTTGGTCTCAATGAACCACCCCCGTCACCGAAGCTGGTGTGGGAGTTAAGCATGCAAGCAGCAAATATACTCAACATTATTTAAAAAAAAATTACTCCTTTGTTACAGGCGTGCCGCAGGTGACTCTAGCGATAATGGCGCGGTTCCTCATCAACATGTCGTACAACACGGTGCTGCAGTGGTCCACAGAGCTGCTGCCGACGCCGGTGCGCGCGTCCGGCTCCTCCCTCATACACGTCAGCGGATATGTCGCGACTGTCATATCGCCGTTTATCGTGTACTCGGTGAGTTGGGAATGGACACGGCAGAATTTCACTTGGTTTCTTTCTTTCGTACGGACAGTGCAGTTACCTCAACCTCAGATTGTAAATAAATACGAACTTCCAGAAGGTTTTCGAGAAGATTGTAGGTAATAAATCTTTGAAGAGCAATTTAGCTGGTACGAGTTACATTTGTAAGATCTCATCAGCAATACGGACTACTGATGATCTTTTAATAGTCGAAGTGGGCTCTTTAGTGCTGACTTACATTGATACAATGGGCTTTATATTTATACAATGGATCCAAAACTGGAACCAGTGATACTGGCGCCATTTACTGTAGCAATATAAACTTTCACTTACAGGAGCGTCTATGGTCACCGCTGCCACTGCTGATCCTGGGCGTGTGCGCGGTGGTGGGGGGTAGTGTCGGCATATTCGTGCCGGAGACCAACGGCAAGCCGATGCCGCAGACCATCGACGAGGGCGAGCGGTTCGTGCGCAGCTTCACCGTGTGCGGGTGAGTGTACATGTAGAGCTATTTTAACTCAATTACGACAGACACCCTTAAAATGTAAAAATGTAGGCCTTAGAGGGTGTCTGGCAATGGGAAGCATCTGTCATAAGTGTCTGTCAGTGGAAAACGAGATTCCTAGAGCTAACCCGAAGTAAATAAGACGAAAAGAATTGAGAATTATATTTTAACAAAAGTTGGATAGTGCTTCCTTATCTGACATCTCGTAAAGTAATCGTGATCCAAACTATCTAGTTCTAGTCGCATGTCTTTCTCACCTCTGTAGGGTACAGAAAACTTTCAGATTTTATAAAATTTTGAACGCTGCCCTTGACTCTTGGGCTATTAAGACTTAAGATATAATTTATGTATCAATTTATTTACTCTGACACTTTTCTATTTTCCAACAGGAAAGCCGAGGATGTGGAAGAGCAAGTGACGGATGAGAAACAGAAAGCTTTGGTTACTTAACGACGATACATAAACTTCGGTACTACTTACTGGCTGTTAGACAATACAAGTACAAATGTACATAGCTTGGCAAAAAAGAGTGGCGCTATAACAACTTGTCTAGTACATTTTGTTCGTTTAAGGCAAGCGTAGTGTAGGGTTGCCTATAATAAAACAAAAACGCCCTCATTTAATTAAAATGCACTCTTTTTTGCCGAGCTGTTAGCACTTGGAAATTCGTACATTTACTTGTCTACCACCGCTACTTGTCTCTTTCCCACGCGTAAAAGTGCTATCTCGTAACTCGTTCTCACAAGTGCATGTTATTATACTCGCAGTTAACATTGAATAATTTCATGTAAAAGAAAAATAGTGATGAGTAAGTGTATGAATTCCTACGTAGGTACGATAGGCTAGTTATAGCTATACTTTGGAGAGAAATAATTGAGATACCTCTGTATACTTATTTCTTCAGTAGCTGATGCCTACTTGTTTTGCTCAATGAGTACACACGATCAAATAACATGTTTTTAACTTGATTACATTGTATAAATAGGTATTATTGTTAGTGTTTATTATCTGGTTACAAAACCGCAAATATCATGTAATGCGCTTTTAATTATTGATGACGTCTAAACGGCGGCGTATCGAACCGCAAAACTTCGACATTACCGCCTCTAGACTCTAGTACACCGACGCTGCGAACTGCGAAACAGCGGCGAAGCCGTCTCACCCGCCACACGACAATGGCTTATATTGCATCTCGCTCTATTCCTGTTTCGCAGATTTTTCGCGTTCGGTTCGCCGCTGTTTCGCAGTTCGCAGCGTCGGTGTACTAGAGGCGTAAAATGTCAAAATTTTTATAAAATTCTGTGCCTCGTTATTTGGATTATAACAGTGTTTTTCAACCTTTTTAAAGTGTGACCACTGGTATGAACAAAAATTCGCGACCTATGAACATAATATTTTTTTTTTCTAAACATTCTCCTACTTAATACACCAATATTAAGTATGTTAAATCTTTATTGTTTTTTTTTTACTGAAATAGTTCTCTAGAACATAAGCTTGTCCCATAAGTCCCACAGGTTGGAAAACACTGGATTATAATATAGATAAGTAGGTATATTGTTTCCTTGGATAAAACGAAATGTATGAGTAAAATAATTGCTATAGAATTGTTGTGTGAAGGCACAAATAATAATAGCAAAAGCAATAAAAAATGGCCATTAAAAGGCCAGTGAATTGTATATTATTATTAATTATAATATGCTGTGATAACCTACCTTATAACTGATAACATATTAATATTAGTTCACATTTTTAATTGCATTTCATTATTATATTTAATGATAAATTCACATGCAGTAACGAGAAGTGCCTAGCTAATGTATTTTAATATTTTTGACGTGACTACAAAATATAAAAATATAAGTAGCTACATGAAAAATCACGCTAGTAAATTTGGATTTCAACAATTTTGTTTTTCTACTAAAAATAAAATAGCAGCTAAAAATATTTGTAGGAAGACATAAATGGCTGATAGCCATATGTTTATGTATCTAGATTTGCTTTCCAGCAAGAATTGGTGGTATAGTTGATATTTAATTAAGTAATCTTAATGATTACTTAATTAAATATCAACATCCACAATGATAATTAATATCCACAATGATTGTGGAATGGTTTTACAATAATTTAGAGAACATAATATACAAAAGTGAACTCTGAAAGTCAGAATTTTCAGTGACTTAAAATTGGTGGTAAATAAAATTAAATGGTAGTTTTTTATTGAAATTAAATGATGATTGTGAGTAAATGCATTATTAAAATTTCAAAGTTGAAACGTTGAGTGCTGTTAATTGTAAGATAGAGTATGTTAATATCTGTGTAAGTATTAAAAATACATTATCTCTAAAAGAACAAGGCTATTTGACCATTAGGACAACAACCATAGTTGTCCTAATGGCCGATTTCTGAGTGATTTTGTCCGAGGTTTGTCTATGCAATGGCGTTTTTCATTGACTAAGCCCGGCCTCACATTATCCGAAATTTCTGATCAGAAAAATTCGTACGCCCCGCCGGAACGCACTCTGTTCATACATTTTGTTGTGGATCCCGCATACTATCAGAATTCTGACGTGTCAAAATGTATGAGCGGGGCGGGGCGTCCGAATTTTCTGATCAGAAAATTCGCAGATAATGTGCGGCCGGGCTAAAGGTGATCGCACATTTATCAGCACGTACGCGCCGCATTTCGAGTACTATGCGGTGCGTTTGATGCGTACGGCGCGTACGGTGCTGACAAATGTGCGATCAGCTTAAAAAAACATTCACCAATCAACAATGCCGTCGAAAAGATAAACTTTCGATAAAATGCAACGGCAATAAAACTTTTCTGTTACAAAGTGGTTTCTTTTAGTCTGGATGAATACTTAATAGTATGTAGGTAAGTTGTTTAGAATAATCTAAATAAAATAGGGCAAAATCAAATTTTGTCCTAATTCTAGCTAAATTTAATGTCTAAAATAATGTCGTCAATTTATAGTTTTAAATTGTAAATTAACTAATTTTTACAAGAATGTATGAGTAAAGAATGTTTGAAAAAAATATATTTTATAAAAAAAAAAAGTTTTTCATTTTGATAACTTTAGTATGTACTAATATTACAAAGTTTGATTCGTCAGTAATAAATAAATGAAATTGCAGTACTAAAAATATGTCTTATTTATTCACTTACAAATACATTGGTATAATATACAATGTAACAGATGTTATAAACAAAGAACATTTTAACATTTTGGTCAAATAAATTACTCAACAAAATTTGTTTGGCTATTTCAATTTATAGAAAAAAATCGGCCAAGTGCGAGTCGAACTCGCGCACGAAGGGGTCCGTACCGTTATAGCGCAAAAAAGGCAAAATTTATGTTTTTTGTATAGGAGCCCCCCTTTATTAATTATTTAATTTTAATTTTATTATTAAGAAGTAATATTAAGAAGTATTATTATTAATAAGGTATCAAAGTACCTTACTCATAGATTTAAACTCTCCTCCCGCACGCGCACCCCCTTCTTGGTGACGCCCACTTCGCAACGGGCCGTGCGCTGCAGCAGAAATCGTAATATTTTAATTTCACCATAACTTCAAAACCAAACGTCCAATTTGAATCATTCAAAGACCAAATATTATCTACATGAACTATACTTAGTGATGAAATAATTTATTTTGATGAGGATTAATAGCATGAGTAAAATAAACGCGTTTAAATGTAGTCCGAAATAAATTCAAGATTTTTAAATAAAAAACCGGCCAAGTGCGAGTCGGACTCGCGCACCGAGGGTTCCGTACAAACCTGCAAGGTTTACAAAGTTTGATTTTGTTACAGCTTAAAGGTATTATAGACCTGAGTATTTGGTATGAATTTCAATTTAATACCTCTACGCGTTTATGAGGAAATGGGTAGTAAGTTTAAAATTATTAAAAAAAATATATTATGTGATGTAACTAAAAATTTATGGTTTTCGTAATTTTTCCTTTATCTATGCTATAAGACGTTGCTTCGTACCAAATTTCAAGATTCTGAGTTCACGGGAAGCACCCTGTAGGTTTTGATTCCCTTGCAAGTGTCGAAAATTTGCGGCATAAACGGCTGTATCTTTTGATTGCGTTGGCTTAGAAGTTTGATTTTTTCACAGCTTCAAGGGACAGTAGACCTGAGTAATTGATATAAATTTCAGCTTCATACCTCCACGCGTTCCTGAGAAAAAGGGACTTGACAGACGGACGGACGGACAGACGGACAACAAAGTGATCCTATAAGGGTTCCGTTTTTTCCTTTTGAGGTACGGAACCCTAAAAAATGGATGTTGTGCCTCACTCGACATAGATAGGTATAGTGTGTCGTGGACTTTTTTTAAATATTTAAAAGATCTACAATTCCCTCGATCCGCGATTCTTGGAAATCTATTGTTATCGCGGTCGCATGTGACCGCTTGGTTTTACAGTTTAGGCAGCGTACGCAAAATAAGTAACTTTTCTGGTTGATATTTTAGACCTTGTGTCAGAAAAACCCAAATATCTTACGGAACCCTATTTTTTTCCAAAATAAAATTTAGCCTATGTTACTCGTGGATAATGTAGCTTAACAAAGTTTTCCTCTTTATAATATTATAAAGTACACATATAATTGAGCATTTTGTGAAAATTTCAAGTACCTATCTGTTGCCATTTTTGATATCGAGCAGAAAAAGGCAAAAAAAAATACGTTTGTTATATGGGAGCCCCCTGAAATAATAATTTTATTTTGTTTTTAGTGTTTGTTGTTACAGCGGCAATAGATATACACAATCTGTAAAAAAGTCTTGCTATAGCGGTTCTTGAGATACAGCCTGGAGACAGACAGACAGACAGACGGACAGACAACGAAAAGTCTCAGTAATAGGGTTCCATTTTTACCCTTTGGGTACGGAACCCTAAAAATTCGATACTGCTTTTAACAGAAATATGAATAGTTTTGCATAACAGTGCAACTATTTACACATTTGCGTACCTAAAAATTGTTCTAATATTTATAAACGAAATCAAAAAGAGAAAAAGAGGAAATTAAATCAATCGGTCTTTCATAGTAGATCAAGTATTAATTTTCTGGTAACTGCTATGCCATCTTTACGACGCAATTATTTATATCTTACCATGAGCTACAGTAAGTTAGTATGCAGTCATTTACTTCTTTTGTCTTAAATAATACGCAAAATTTTCGAATTGGTTGTACAGAATTTTTATCGATACCATGAGTGAAATCGATTCATAGGCATATGACGGACCTACATTATTTGGTTGCGACAAGTCAATGTTAGCCTTTGGTTATATTTTAAGTCAATATCGACTGAGCTTGAAATAACTTGACCAAGTAACGTAATGGCCTTATCACACTAGCGGTTCATGGGTAAATCGGTTGCGGTCACTAGATCATATAATAAGCAACAGGCAACCGCTCCGTCCGCATATGGCTAGTGTGATAAAGCCCAAAGTCTAATTATGAATCATTTCCTCAGCTAGTTTTACCATAAATATAAGGACCATATACCTCTATGTAAGGAACATTTTCAACTACGTCTGCTTGATGCTCAAATACATTTTGCCGTTGATATTCTGCTTGACGGGGTTGATGCGCTTGAGGATCTGCGTCATGGTCTCGACCAGGCGCTCGCTGGAGACGCCGGACCGCTTGGACTTGAACTTGGTGAGCAGTTCTGTCGTCGTCATCGGCTTGCGGGCCAGGTACCGCCGCACCGCCTCCTCCGTTACGCCGCACTCGCTGGAATTAACATTATAAAATAATTTGTTTTGCTATATTTTGCGTCAATATCATGATTAGGATTATGATGATAGCCACTCAAACGCAACTAAAACTAACATTTTATGAACTGACTTCCAAAAAGGAGGAGGTTATATGTTCGACTGTGGATATTTTTACACAATGTTCTTTCCTAAAACTTGAGAGTATTTCCATACCAAATTTTAATCGATTTAGCGACTAAAACGTAAAGAGAAATGCAACCAGACAGACATACACACTTTTTTCAAATTTATAATATTAGTATAGTTTGTACCAATGAAACATATTTATTTATTTTCCGGCTCCTATAAGAATAAGTAATTTAACATTAAATAACTTATTCTGATAGGAGCCGGCAGCGCGACAAGTCCGTCAATTAAATTTTTAAAGTTATATTACGTTGCATTCTGGTTCTTTAGCCAACACGTTTTCTTTATCTTTTCTTTATAGAATCACTGATCAAAAATGTATGGACATAAGCGTTCGAATCGATAATAATATGAAGTCGACGATCGAATCATGCCATATATCATGTCCATACATTTTGATCGGCGACTCTATAAAGAAGCGATAAAGAAAACGGGGCTCTGAAGTAAACAAGTGATATATCTTAAAAATTTGAACTATCTGGCATTATCTAAATTCTAAACCAAAGTTACGAGGGTTCAAAAATACGACGAAACGTTTCCAGAAAAGGTAGGTAGTGCCCTTGCGCTTCGCTTGGCTCGTCTTGGCGGGGGCACTACCGTGCCCCCAGATTAGTAAGTTGTAACGTTTACTCACGTGTATGAGGTGTCCATTTTGGGTTTCTTGGCGGGCGGTGCGTTGGCAGCCGCGTTGGCCGCCGCCACCGCCGCCGCCGCCGCCGCGCTGTTCGCGCCGCTCGTGCTGCTACCGGCTGCTGATGTGCTCGCTCCTGACATACAATTAATTATACGTGGGAGAGCCATGCTTCGGCACGAATGGGCCGGCTCGACCGGAGAAATACCACGTTCTCACAGAAAACCGGCGTGAAACAGCGCTTGCGCTGTGTTTCGCCGAAAACACAGCGCAAGCGCAGTTTCACGCCGAGTGAGTGATTTTATCGGAGGCCCAATCCCCTACCCTATTCCCTTCCCTACCCTCCCCTATTCCCTTCCCTTCCCTTCCCATCCCTACCCTCCCCTATTACCCTATTCCCTCTTAAAAGGCCGGCAACGCACTTGCAGCTCTTCTGATGCTGCGAGTGTCCATGGGCGACGAAAGTTGCTTTCCATCAGGTGACCCGTTTGCTCGTTTGCCCCCTTATTTCATAAAAAAAAAAAAAAAAAAAACTGTTATACAGGACGTCTCGTGCAGTTAGACCCGACGTTCGGAAAAATTTTGCAAAAAATTACTCTGAATAAAAATTATTTTGATTTTGATTGATTTTGATCCATATTAATATTGAAAATGCGAAAGTGTTTCTGTCTGTCTGTTACCTCTTCACACCCAAACCGCTAAACAGATTTAGCTAAAATAGCTGAGTCCTGAAAAAGGACATAGGATACTTTTCATCCCTGAAAAATGTACGGTTCCCGCGCGACAAACGAATTTTGTAGCAACGGAGTGGCGTTCGTCGTCTTGCGTAGCGAAGTAAATTCCAGCGGCTTTGGTGTGACTATCAAAATGTTCTCACCTGCGTTTTTAGCGTCCCCATTTTTGGTCTTCTTGGGCTTTTTGGGCGCGCTGGACTCTGGATCGGTGTCCGAATCTGAACTAAATTCTGTGCTTGATTCTGGAACATTAAGAAAAAAGTTAGACATGCATAACATAGTATGTGTCAATTAATTTGAATGTAAACCTTTTTCACCAAAATTGTCATACTAAAACATAAGTATATAATTGATATTTAAGCATAAAAACGTAATACTGTAAAAATTCTGCCAGTATCATCACTATGTTTTGCCATTGGTTCATTTCATTGGGTTCATTCACAACAGTCGGGTCCACGGCCTGTTTGTTTACGTACACATTAAAATTAAAAATTATTATTTCTTAAAAAAACGTGAACGTATGCTTGTTCGTGTATTTTACCCACTGCACAATGCAAAGAACTGTGTACCATCGAAGAAATGCATTCATAGACAGTTGACGGACCCACGTCAATTGGTCGCATTATGTCAATTCAATGTTAGCTGTGATCATAAAGTTATTATACCTAGCGGAATAGAGCAACAATCTCGAGCTGACAAACGAAACCGAAATTGGTTTACGTCTGTGTGTAAAAATATGTGTACGTATACACTTACACAAGCACGATTGAACATGAATTCTATGAGATTAAATTGTCAACGTGCCGATAAGTGCCGACTGGACGTCAAAAAAAGAATTCTGCTGTCATGTATCACACGTCTCTTTTTACCACGCAGTGTTACTGATAGTGACATCTCGCTTGCTCAGGCCTTTGTTTCTCTATTCCGCTAGGTATATTAACTTTATGGCTGTGATGGGATAGGTTTGACAGAACGTGACCAAATTACGAAGGTCCGCCTTCTGCATATGCGGGCCCCTAGACGATCAATTTTATTGCGCAATATCACACACAATATTTATTGAACAACTTATTTGACAATAAGATTGGAAGGCTTCAATTTTAATTCTAGCCGGTCAATAATATTGCACAATATGTAATATTGCACAATAAAATTGAACGTCTAGGGGCCCGTTGTGAATCAACTTCTATGCTAGTACCTTTTTTATTGTCATCCGTCTTCTTCTTCTTCTTGGTGAGTTTACTGGCGCGCTCCTCGCCCTCCTTGGTGGGCTCGTCCTCCTTCTCCGACGCCTCCGACTTCTGGCCCTCCTCCTCCGAGCTGCCTTCGTCTGACGTGAGCAGCTTCCTGTGATGATGACAAAGTCGCGATGATTGATGCCTTATCTAAGGCCGGTCAGAGACGGACCGCATTTTGCAGTCGAGACCGACTGCAAGATGCGGTTGCCGCACGGCGATCTGCAGTTTCCATACTAAATTCATATCCGCAATACAGGTACCGCTCTAGAGCAGTTGGTGCCGACTGCAACTTGCGGTCCGTCTATGACCAGTCTAAGTAGAGTTGAATGTTACAACATTCAACCTGACGCAGCGCCGGATATATATTTTTTATGAGTGTAGGCCACTTTACTACCACCGCCCCACGTACGAAATATGCCGACTCCCTAGGCCAAGGCCTATACAGCTTATCTATAATAATAATTCCAAAGCTGAATTGACATACATAATGCATTCAACTATCTCTTGAACAAAAAGTTCAGTCAATCTTGGTTGATACCAAGGTTGACTAAACAGTACTTACAAATCGTGCAAGATTTGTGTTTAAACTGTGTATGTATTGTTATTACTTCTTAATTATAAAAATTAAATTATCACACCTCCAAAACTAAGCGGTATGATAGATAGAACATTGATAGTAGATACATGCAAACATAATCATAATCATAAAACTTTTTAGATTCAGCATTAGAGCCAGTCCACACGGCGCGTTGCGGCAGCGTTGCGTCGACGGTTTTCACACAGCGCGCTGCGTCGTCACAACGCACACATGACGGATAGCAGCCACCGAGACGAAGCGGGAGGGGGTGTTGACGTTAAGACTGCTTCATAATAACGCTGCGATGACGCAGCGCCCGTGTGGCAGGCTATGCGTCAACGTGTGGACTGGCTCTCAGCGATAACTCTACCAATAGTAACATGGCAGTAACGCGAGAAAGAAGTAATAATAAAAAAAAAACTTAACCTACCTGAGCGCGTCCTCCTCCGCGACTCCCTTCAGCTCCTTGTTCGCTTTCGTTTCGTGATCTGATTCACTGAAAAAAAACTTACTGGTAAAAATATTTGAATATCGAACACAAATGTAAAAAGTTCAAACGTCAAAGGAAGACAAGATCACCTCAATTGATGTTTACCATAATAGTATTTTAAAAAGATAAAACCGACTTCAAAATTGTACGCAATTGAGACTTAAAATTCTCTATCTCAAAAACTACTGAACCGGTTTTGATGAAACTTGTAGCGTTCTGCACCTGCTAAAGGGCAGCTCTATTACCTCTCGGAGGAGTCGGAGATGTAGTCGCGCTCGCGGCCCTCCTCGTCGCCGTCGTCGCTCTCCTCAAACGCCTCGTTCTGCACGTTCTTCTTCTTCTTGCCCACAGCACCTGTCAATGTCAACATTTTTGACATTGATTTAGCTGGTAAGCTAACCACCGCGCGCCGTACTCAGAGACATTTAATTCCGCATTCATTTATCCTTCAATTTAATGAAGAGTTTGACAGATAATGAAGAGCTTATGTCAAAATTTTGAATTAATTACATTTAAGTAATTAATGTTCCACTCCGAGTGCGGCAGTAAGGGCCTGTTTCACCACTTCCTGATAAAGTGGCGGATAGGCTATCCACAACTTTTTTGACAGATTCTCCATACTTTATTTGTCAAGTTAGTTTTAGTCTACATTCTTTAATTTAATTCTTATACGTGGGAGGGCCATGCTTCGGCACGAATGGGCCGGCTCGACCGGAGAAATACCACGTTCTCACAGAAAACCGGCGTGAAACAGCGCTTGCGCTGTGTTTCGCCGAGTGAGTGAGTTTACCGGAGGCCCAATCCCCTACCCTATTCGCTTACCTACCCTCCCCTATTCCCTTCCCTTCCCATCCCTACCCTCCCCTGTTACCCTATTCCCTCTTAAAAGGCCGGCAACGCACTTGCAGCTCTTCTGATGCTGCGAGTGTCCATGGGCGACGGAAGTTGCTTTCCATCAGGTGACCCGTTTGCTCGTTTGCAACCTTATTTCATAAAATAAAAAAATAAAAATTTGCTTATAGAAAGTAATTTTCATTTTACAATTTTTTTAATAATTTAAATATATTTTTTTATTCTGCCTTCATTATACAATTTGTAGTTTGTGTAATGTGTATGTCAATATTTTGAATCTTATATTCAATAGCGCTCGAGGAGTTGAGGGATACTTACTATAAAGTAAGTATTTCTCAGTTTATTTACCTTTCTTCTTCTTTTTCTTCTGATCGGTATCACTTTCGTCTTTTTCTTTCTCCTTCTCTCCGTCGGAGTCCGACGACTCGTCGTCCGAGTCGATCCATTCGTCCATTTCAGATATTTTCAAGTCTGCAAAGTATTTAAAGGATACAAATGAAACTGTGTTGCAATACCGCATGAAAAAAAAACTTTCAATAGAATAAAATTAAAGCTACTAAATCTCTATAGTTACTCTTTTTACAGTATACACCTTTAGCCGAATTATTTGTCATGTCTTTCCCAGTTCTTACACTAAAAAGGATATTACATTTGTGTTACTTTCAAGACCTTAAAGGGCGTGTTGTCATGGGCGTACCCAGGATTTTAGCTAGGGGGGGGCAGCATACCTGTTTCGAGAAGATGGTCGGTCTGGTATATTGAAACAAAAATCATGAAAATTGACTTTTATTAATCTGACTGAAAAGATATTTTGTTTCCAACACTTCAATTTGCGCAGAGTAGGTAACACGTTTTTAATTCCCACTTGCTAGGAAAATTGAAAGCTACAAACTACAAACATTCGTCTCAGTAGCAACTCGTTAGCATTGAAGCAGTCAGATTAAAAATAATAATATTTTAAAAAGATTAAACTGACTTCAAAGTTAAGTACATAATTGAGAATAAAATTTCCCTATGTCAAAAACTACTAAACTGATTCTGATGAAACTTGCATTGTTCCCTAAGTTTAACAATACCTAGTACAACAAAAAAAATACTTTAATCGGACTTATAGTTCCGGAGATATGCGAACACAAACATAAAAACATACATACACTTTTGAAATTTGGCTCAGTTGTTCAGACGCTGATGTAGATTAACATATACGAAAACTGGGCTGTTCTGGAAATATTACATACATACGGGTCGAATTGATAACCTCCTTTTTTGAAGTCGGTTAACAAAAAGGTAAGACTATTTCCTTACCCAGGGCCCGATGTAGCTATTTAGTCGCTCCGGGCAAAGATCATTTTTGCCGCCCTTTACATACAGAAAACCATATTAGTCGCAAGTTTTGTTGGGGCTCGATGAGGGGAAAATATTGAAGTAGTAATATTTTCACTATCCGACCTGAAGTAGATTAAGGTAAATTTCTCAAACTCGGGTGTTGGATGGCTAGTGGCTAGGTTGCAAAATAGGGATAAGGCAATTTTACCGCCCCTTCGCCGCTCTGGGAAAATGCCCGGCTCGCCCCCCTTTAGGGCTCTTACAGACGAACGGCTCTTGTCGACGGCACGCGTCGACGGCAGTGTCGGTGGTGTCGGTGACAAGTGTCGACGGCTGCCGTCGACACGTGCCGTTCGTCTGTAAGAAGCCTTAGATCGGGTCCTGTCCTTACCCATCTTGGCCTTGGAGTTCTTGGTCTTCTTGTCGTCAGGGTCGTCGGCGTCGTCGGCGGCCTCGTCCCCGCGCATGCGCTTGCGACACATCAGTGAGAAGTAGTTCATCACTTTCTTGCGTCTGCAACACAAAAATACCTTTTATTATCCTAATAAGTAAATGTAAAGTACTATCAGAGAAGTTGATTCATAGGCACATGATGAACCTACGTAATTTGATCGCGTTACGACAATAGTCCAGTCGACAGATCACAACTAACATTAAATTGACATAACTCGACCAAATGATATAGGTCTGTCAGCTGCCTATGAATCAATTTCTTCAATGGTACCAAAGAAGAAATTGATTCATAGGCAGTTGACGGGCCTACGTCTTTGGTTGGATTATGTCAATTCAATGTTGGTCGTAATCTGTCAACTGGGTTTGACATAACGTGACCAAATTACGTAGGACCTAGGTCCCTCATCTGCCTATGTATCACTAACCTCCATTATACAAGTACGCTGGACTTATGATACCCACCAGCTTTTTGTGCCTATTTGAAGCGGAATCAGCGCCGCCAATGCGGGGGAAGAGAACTAAATTTGACGTAACCACAACCAATAACAACATATTATGTCATCACTAGTATTAGTTCCAAGTACTCTCACTACTGCTATCAGCGCCAATATGGCTACTTTCAAACGTCATTTTTACGTCAGATTTAGTTCTCTTCCCCCGCATTGGGGGCGCTGATTCCGCTTCAAATAGGTACAAAAAATAGCTGTCATTTCAAAGGGTAGTCCAGCGTACTTGTATAATGGAGGTCATGGATCAATTTCTCTGATGGTACATTTTGTTAACATTTAAAATAAGGACTATTATAAAGGAGACAAAGTTTAATAACAATTCGTAAATGTTAAAGGAAAAAGATTCCCTTAAAACATTTTTATGTAAATAATTATATTTCAGCAAATTCAATACAAGATGTTGTTTCATCACCCACCTTCCAAATACCAGCTCAGCTTCTTCAGCAGAGAGTGCTTTGTATCTCTGTATAGGCTGAAAGTTGTACCTGGAATTGAGAATATTACAAATCAGACTTGTTTTATCTTCATTCGAGGGCGACGCCAGCTTATGAGGAAGGGGCGGGGGGGTCCAAAGTTTAGTCTATCCCCGCGTTCCATTTAGCGTTAAAAACGATCAAAACACTCAAAATGCCTCCTATTTTGAGCGTTTTGATCGTTTTTAACGCCAAATGGAACGCGGGGCTTGTGTATCAATAGGGAACATGCAAATATAATATTTATGAAAATTTTGCTATTAAAATGTTAAAAAAATATAAAAGAAGGGCCAAGGTTAATATTTTATAAAATATTGTTTTTTTTACAAAAATTACGAATTAAAAGTAACTTGAAACGGAATGGATTCTAAACATCAATCAGCGTTCAGTGACGTCACACCTGCTATCTCCGCGTTCCATTTAGCGTTAAAAACGATCAAAACGCTCAAAATGCCTCCTATTTTGAGCGTTTTGATCGTTTTTAACGCTAAATGGAACGCGGGGCAGGACAGTAGTGACGTCATACAGACTATAGATCCGTTTTGGCGCCAAAATTTAAATTGTCAATTTTAAACCGAATTTTTTTGCAGTAAATTCCAGTGATTTAATTTTTTAATATACTTGTGGCCTATTCTACATGGAGTTCTTTAAAATAAACACAAAAATAAAAATATCGCATCTTCCCAATTGTTATTCTAACTTATCAGACAGGGGTAAACATTATACAGTAAAACAGATAATATTAATATTATATTATATCATATCTTATAAAGTACTAGATGACGCCCGCGACTGCGTTGCGCCTGAATTCGTTAATCGCGCGGGAACCGAACATTTTTCCGGGATAAAAAGTATCCCAGCCGTCCTAGCATACGCCAACGAGATATCTCGTGGATATCTCACTCTCGAGCGTAGTGATATTGTCGATATCGCTATCGATATATATCTCTTTTTCCCTAACATGCGTACGTCGAGAGATAAATTTCTCGTTCGTAGACTCACGTTTACAGATAATAGGTATATAT
Source organism: Cyaniris semiargus (assembly GCA_905187585.1). NCBI lineage: Eukaryota > Metazoa > Arthropoda > Insecta > Lepidoptera > Lycaenidae > Cyaniris > Cyaniris semiargus. The sequence goes on along the minus strand of LR994554.1, from coordinate 2,741,577 downwards.
CGACAAACTACTCTTCTCATTTGTCAAAATCTTAACAAAACTCGATAAAAATGTGTTGTCAATTGTCATGTTAGGGTTCGTAGACAAAAATAGCACAGATTAAGAAAAAAAAAAACACAATTATCTCTAATTTTGACGACAAACACGAGAAAAAAAATATGTCATGTTAGGGCCAATAGAGATGAAGAGATAAACCAGTTAACATCGAGAAAACATGTAGACAAAATTTTCTCGTTTGCGCATCCTAGTCCGGCTGGACTCAAAGTATCTCCATACCAAATTTCAGCAAATACAGTTCAGCGGTTTTGGCGTGAAGAGGTAACAGACAGACACACTTTAGCATTTATAATATTAGTATGAAAGTAAGCCTATAAAATTTGAAGTGAAAATATCTAACCATTCTTGTAAAGGATATGCATCTATGGCTCCGTCAGCAGCGTGTGTGAACACATAGTAGGCTGTGTTCTCCGACACACCACCCTCTCTTATACCCTTGAACCTAGGAGGAATAAAAGTAAAACAAATTTAAAACAACCACTAAATATGAAATTTAAAAATATAGACAACCTTTTACACTGTGTTATCGTAGAGAATAGACTTTATTGTCATCAAAATATATTGTCATGTTGTCGTAATTTTAAAATGTTATATTTTACCTGTTAACTACTAGTAAATAAATAAAAAATAATACATTTGAAGCCAATACTTTTGGAAATTACAAAGTAAAATTTACCTGTCGGATTATGTGGCTAAATACAAAATATACTCACTTCTTACCAGTTTTACCACCAACTTTTAATATCCAAGGTTGGTCCTCAGGTTTATATTTCCTGGATATAATACCAAACTTCTTCCTTCTTGCCTCTTCCCTCATATCTCTTCCATATTCTGAGCCAGCCCCAAACCTAAAAAGCAAAATTTGTACAAATAACTCATAAGGAAGAACTTACATTATCATGTGTTTGGGACATTTAACCCATCAACTCCCAAGCGGCACCCGGGTGCTGCATAACAATTGAAAATCTATTGTGTCTGCGATTCCTACGATCGAGGTATTAAGGCTTCTCGTATTTCAACAAAAACTATAATTAAACTGTTTAAAGAAATTTAGCAATAACTAAATTAACTTTGGCAGGGTTATACTAGCTTTTACAAAATGTCTTTGTCAGTAGAAAACATTATTAATAGTAACAACTTAAAATTATTTTTTATTTTTATGAAGTTTGCCATAGGCAGAGTGTATAAAATATTAGAGGGCAAGTCTCATTTTCACCCTTAGGGTATGTACTATGTAGCCCAAAACTCATAGTAAAATGAAAAATACTTTGGCATATCTTCCTCCAGCCCTTTGAATTCTTTGATGTTGTTCTCCCTCTCCATCTTCACATGAGTCCATTTTGCAAAGTCGACATTGAGTGTGGCGTTAAATCTCATAACATGATATTTCTTTTTTACATTTTTTGGCACTCGAATTTTGAACTCTTGTACTGATGCTGCTGGCTGCTGTAATAAACATAATATTAAATTGACATAGTGTTACTTACATGATAATTGGGTTAAAAAAATTATTACAAAAGTTTTGTCATAGAAGAAGTTCACTTGTCTGGTCTTTTTTTAGTATCACAACAAACTGTTGCGAACATGGCACGGTAAACTTTAGGTTTAATTACAACTTTAGGTTACTTGCAGGAGTATTGAACATTTCAAATATTAAGCGAGTAAGGTTATGTGTCATTACTCATTAATTATCGCCACATCTACTAAAGGGCCATAAATGCAAGCTAATATGAAACATTGCAGAATACTTACAGAACCGCTTGGAGTCGTCATTTTAGATGTGCACTGAGCAAGTCAGATGGCAAACGTGAGACCTAGTTATTTCCACTGAAATACCTAATTAGGTATTTATTTCTTAATTATTTTATATTTATTACTTCTTAATTTTTTATCAAATCTTCACGTCATTCTGCCTAAGGTTCACGGCACTGTAAACTTACAAATAAAATATTATAATATAACATTAAAAAAGCAAAAACTGTTAGCAAATATTTCCGATTATTCCGTTGCAACTTGGCAGTTGGCAGTGGCACTTGCATTCGCAAAATTTTGTCAACTAGTGACAGTTGTATACCTATTGACGTTGACACTTGATAAATATAATTTTTGGTGAACTGAATACTGATGAGTGATGACTGATGACTGATGAGTTGATGACGCGCCCACGGGCATGGTGAGATTTGAGAATCCGAAAGCAGGGCTCTGAACTCTGAACTGTGAAGTCTGAACTCTGAAGTAAATATATGAATTATGAACCTACAAAACGCCTGGCAGTTGGCTCATTAAAGTCAACTTATTTTACTGAACCAGCTGCCAGGCACAACACAGTTCTAAATAATCAACAAAGTGGTTCTGAAGTTTGAAACTTTGAACTTTGAACGGAGAATGAGGCATTTTCTTATCTTTTTAATTTGATTGTCAAACAGTTTTCATTTTATTAACTAGATGGCGTATAGGTAGACAACTATCGGTAATACCATCATTAATTGCTACAAAACTGGGCAAAAGAATGTAAAACTTGATACATTTCAATTTGAAAAAGACGCAATAATATTTCAACGAATAGGATAGTAAAGTTATTATAACGATGTTTTAGTTAAAACTCACTGAAGAAATAGCCCTATTTAACGTTATTCACACCAAATGTCACAGGAATTATACATTTTGGTTTTGACAACATCTCACCTGCACTTGTGCAAGATAACGGATATTTAATGGCTAATATTTTACCAATAATGAACATCAAAAACCCAAATAACACAATTTGGGAAAAAATAATAAAAACCACACCAACAATAAAAAGTAAAAGAAGTAACATACCCGCCAAAACTCTTTCAGTTGTCAGTTTTCAGTTTGACAAGTATTATATTATGTCAGCGTGTTCCTAAACTGTTACCAGTATACTGGCCTAATCGCTTAGGCCAATGATCGCTTAGGCGTATGTTCTTCGTGAAATTTAAACTAGAGGGACGAAGCAAATAAACATAGTAATATATAGAACTATATAAATACATACAGTTTTATGTTAATATTATGCTAACGGAAATTAGGTTTAAGATATTTTGATTTATATAACACTTGACAGGACACTGACATTTTTTAGAAACACAACCCATATGTAGTCAGTGATGCCAACCTGCAGATAATTTCAGATCGGTGGGGAACCAATAGAAAATCTAGAAGTGTCTATCGTCGCGCCGTCTGGTGGAGATCAAAAAAAAGAAAACAACCCATGGTCAATAGACACATCTTTAAAGACACGTACCTGCCTACCTGGATTCTGGATTGGTTGCTCTTGGTTAACCACTATAAATGAAAAGAAAAATAAAAATTGTGTCAAAGTGACGTTTGGCAAGTGTCAATTGTCATGATTATTTGTAAACAAAGTATTTTATAACCTAAAAAAGGAAAAAGTATTGCTTTTATTGCAAAACTTTATTACTTTTACGTTAAAATATGGGTAAAAAGAAAAACAAGAATAAAGTGAGTGGTGCTGTGAAGACCGCTGCAAAAACTGAAAAGAAACTTGCTAACAAACTAAAGAAGGAACTTGCGAATTTGGGAGAGGTTAGTTCACGTGTAGTTTTGCTTATTACTTATTTAAATATTCAATAAATATTTATCAAACACTGTTTCAATTCCGAATACAATTTATAGGAGGATATTGCAAAAATAATATCACAAATTGAAAAGGAAGAAGCTAAAAGGGCAGCTGCATCAGAGAAGGTCCTCACAACACATCCAACTGCTAGAGCCTACGCCAGCCTCACACCACATCCTATTAACAATGAACTAATTTTATTCGGCGGTGAATATCATAATGGTCAACGGGTAAGTTAAAGTCAAAGGATTTTTGTTTACTTACTGAACCTAAAATAAAAAATGTATTAAAAAGTAATAATATTCATTTCAGACAGAAGTATACAATGAGTTGCTATTTTATAACCCGGTGAACAACACTTGGCGTCTTCTGAAAGCACCTGGAGCACCGCCGCCAAGGAGCGCCCATCAGGCTATAGCCACTTCAGCAAACAAGTGAGACAATAACAACTAACATGTCAAAGACACAAATTATTTTGTCACATTTATATTATATTTAATACTTCGATCGTGGGAATTGCAGACACAATAGATTTTCAATTGTGATGCAACAGTCGGGTGCCGCTTGGGGATTGATGGGTTAAGCAATATAATATTGTATTCAGTGTGAGTTTTGTCACTTACCATAAAGAAATTAAACACAAATTTGTGGCCTGGAATTATAGTTACTATTATTGTTGTCACTATATTTATGGCTAACATCTATATATGCTCTATAATGGCATGGAAACATCTATATTTGCTCTTCATGTGCGAGTCTGACTCACACTTGTCCAATTTTTTTAATATGTAATGACTGGATATATTCTACAGTAAGACAACGAGTCAAATACAATGCCTATGGTTTATTTTGAACTAATTCAAATTCTTTTTTTTTTCAGAGGAGAGCTCTGGGTCTTTGGGGGTGAATTCACGAGCCCCACAGAGACACAGTTCCACCATTATAAGGATCTGTGGTGTTTCTCACTTGCCGAGAAAAAATGGGAAAAGGTATGCATTTTACAAAAAGTGATCCACACTAATTTCTACAAACATGGTCTATTCTTTAATTGCATATTTTATCTATATGTATAAGACATCTTTAAGTTCTTGCTAGCAATAGAAACTATTATAAGGGTACACAAGTATAAAAAACACACAACCAGCTTTTTAGCACACAATGCTGTAATAAATTTCTTGTATATAACAGTTTTATAGTAAATTCAATGCCAGAATATAAGCCAACACCATCGAAGAAATTGATTCAAAGGCAGAAAGGGGCCTATGTCAAATGTCAATTGGTCGGATTATGTCACTTCAATGTTAACTGTGATCTGTCGGATAGGTTTGACATAACGTGACCAAATTACGTAGGTCCGCCTTCTGCCTATGAATCAACTTCTCTGATAGTACAAATCTGCATTATCACCTACAGGTAGTAGCACCAAACGGCCCGTCCCCTCGTTCCGGCCACCGGATGGTGCTGCTCGGCCGGAAGCTGTTCATTTTCGGCGGCTACTGTGACGATGGACGCGAGTGCCGCTACTTCGACGACCTGTACACGTTCTGCCTGGACACGCGGACGTGGGAGAAGGTTGTGCCCACTGGACGAGGCCCCACCCCGAGGTCCGCCTGCATCATGCTGCCCATCGGCAATGATTCTGTGAGTGGAATATGCATTATAAAGGCAGCTAAGTTTCATATTTTCTATGTTATTAAAAAAATTTGAATCAGAATGGAAATATTGAATTTTACTTACACTTTCATATTTCAATTTACTTAAAATCCAAAATCAGTATTATATTGTATCAGTATTATATAGTATCATATTGGACATGAAGTAAAGATATAATAATTGAAACTACTACATTGTAGCTAATTTATGTTACTACATTGTAGCTAATATGTTACTACATTGTAGCTAATATGTTACTACATTGTAGCTAATATGTTACTATATTGTAGCTAATTTATGTTACTACATTGTAGCTAATATGTTACTACATTGTAGCTAATATGTTACTACATTGTAGCTAATATGTTACTACATTGTAGCTAATATGTTACTACATTGTAGCTAATTTATGTTACTACATTGTAGCTAATATGTTACTACATTGTAGCTAATATGTTACTACATTGTAGCTAATTTATGTTACTACATTGTAGCTAATATGTTACTACATTGTAGCTAATTTATGTTACTACATTGTAGCTAATATGTTACTACATTGTAGCTAATATGTTACTACATTGTAGCTAATTTATGTTACTACATTGTAGCTAATATGTTACTACATTGTAGCTAATATGTTACTACATTGTAGCTAATATGTTACTACATTGTAGCTAATTTATGTTACTACATTGTAGCTAATATGTTACTACATTGTAGCTAATATGTTACTACATTGTAGCTAATATGTTACTACATTGTAGCTAATTTATGTTACTACATTGTAGCTAATATGTTACTACATTGTAGCTAATATGTTACTACATTGTAGCTAATACCTTTGTTGTACTTTGTTTTGTTACATCCTGCAAATATATTGAGAGTACCATTATAAAAGGTACTCTTTCAAAAATGAAATAATGTTCGTCACGGTTCTTTTCAGACTTGTTAGTTGATTCATAATTTAATTATTAAACCATATGAATGAAGAGCAACCACTAGCGCGATGTAGCCGCCGCGACAGAGCCATCTCCTAGCAAATACTTGTACTGAATATATTTTTATTTTCGTCTGTCACCTATTATAGAGGGTAGTTGAATGTATTTTAAAAATGTAGCGTTTAAGTCTAATTCGACGATATAATTTTAAAATATCGAGAAGTATACAATTACTTGTTCAGAATCAAGTAACTTATTCAAAATTGCTTAAAATCGCGCCCTAAGAGTTTTGTAAAATACTATATAAATTGGGTAATTTTAGCTATTTCTGTTAAAAAATAAAAACTTATGTTATTTCAACAAATGTTATTTCAAAAAAAAAATGTGGATTTTATGTAGAGGTATAGCTAGATATTATACAAAGTTACAAGGTTTGTTCAAAGAGTAAGCGAAAAAATGAGTAATTGTCCGTATGTATCATGTCTTTCATTATTTTGAACTCAAGGCATCCCCAGTGTGCCGAGTGCGAGTTTCATGTGAAAAGATCAAGTGATTTTACTTCGGCGTAATTGAATAAACTCCTAACTCGGCGACTGTCAAGATTAGGCGAGTATGAGTTACGATCGAGCCAAACCACTTGATCTGCGTTTACTCATCGTGAGAGGCAAGCATTTGTTTCGTAGTGTTGGTAGTATTGAAACGTCAAATTATTAACCAACAAATTTTAGTAGTGTTTATTTTATGAGAGAAGTAAACCAAACGAATGGTGTATTTAAGTTGTATGGGTTACCAAACAATATACTTGATTCTTGTTTACCTACGTTTTAGAGATTACCTAGTAACTTTCGTGTTATAAACTAATTATTTTATACACTTCAAATATGAGGACAAGTTGTTCGCAATTCGAGTTGATGGTTTCGTATATGGAGGAGTAAGTTTTAAATAATATAATTACCTATTTACTATTATGTTAACCATACCAGTGAAATATACAATGTAGAAAGCGGGCGGCAAGCTCACGGTTTAAATTGAAAATTTTTGGACTTTTCAGACATGGGGATATCACAAAGCCAAGATGCGAGTGGCAGGCTTAAATTTATGCAGAATTGGGAACAATTGACAAACCTTCTTAATAGCGATGGGAGTGGTGCAACAAAAACTGTTGATAGGTGGAGGAAGGTTTGACATCTTGTTTGCTGTTTGCAAAGGTTTGAGTACTTTACACTATATTTCATTTATATATTAATTTATTACTGCTTGTTAAGGTGTGGAGTGATTTCAAAAACAACACAAAAAAAAAAGCTGCTAGGCTTCACAAAGCTTCTATAGGAACTGGTGGTGGTCCTGCTGCTTTTGCAAAGCTTACCGACCTCGAGCAGAGGGTATTACAATTGGTTGGGGTGCAATGTGCGACAGGGCTGCCTGCTGAAGAGGCTGGGCTATCTCAGGTTTTTTGCTATTTTAATAACAGCTTATATTAATTAATATAATATATAAATTTCAAATGTATTTATATTTTTTTACAATAAAATTTAATTTTACACAGATAACTCAGCCTGCTACTCGTACACCACCTCCGCTATCAACACCACTGACCCAGCTGGATCCGCAAGTGATTCTCAGTATGTTCTTGTTCTTTTTTTTATGAAATTAGGGGGCAAGCGAGCAAACGGGTCACCTGATGGAAAGCAACTTCCGTCGCCTATGGACACTCGCAGCATCAGAAGAGCTGCAGGTGCGTTGCCAGCCTTTTAAGTAAGAATAGGGTGATAGGGGAGGGTAGGGAAGGAAACAGGGGAGGAGAGGAAAGGAAATATGGGAGGGTAGGGAAGGCAAAAGGATAGGGGATTGTTCCAAGCAATATGATTTAATTTCAGGTTTATTTTAGGAACAAAAAATTAATATTATTTTACATTTAGGTTGCGAGCCTCATGACACCTCTGAAGTCATCTCACAGCCCCGAGTCATTGTGCAACAGGCAGAACGTAAGACTGTTTTATTATTAATTGCAAATGATACGATGACTTGATGATGAGTTGATGAATTTATTATATTTTCAGATGTACTACCATGGGATGCACCGGGACCATCAACTCAATTTGCACCTGCAGACTCAAATAATGTAGAAGTGGAAAGTAAGATACTAAGATTACAGTTAAATTGTATGTTGTTATAAAACAGTTTGATCAGTCACTTTAAAAAAGTAATTGAATTTCCAGTTATTCCATGGAACTCGAACCAGAGTGGACCCATTTCATCACCACCTCATGTTTTTGAGGAAGTGCCAGTGGAAAGTGAGTTTGTTTTTAATAATGCAAAGACCATAAAAATATTTATTTATTTATTAATAATAAGTAATCATAATACAATATGTTTATTAATGGTAACATTTTTTTATTCCATAGATCCAGATACACTAATGCCTGCGCGCCCTACCACTCCACCAGCGATTCCGCGGCCTACTTTGTCTGGGCAGACACCACGTCGTTCTGGAGTGGCTCGAGCTCTCGTTTCTCCTCGACATCCTCGGGGAAGTCGGGCAAGGGCCTCTCCTAGAAGACGTGTGAGACCAGCCCACACAGAGCAGGCAGCTCAACATTTTTTAAATTCTGATGTGGAGTGGAGAAATTTCCGAATCCGACAGCATCAGGACTACATGGAGAATAAAAGGGAAGCTAGTCGGATTCGGATAATGGAGCTGCAGGGCCAAAGAGAATGGCAGGCGTTAGGGACGAGAGCCCTTGACATGTTAGAAAAGATTGTAAATAAATTTTGTAATAATTAATAACTGTAAATACAGTTATTTATTATTACAAAATTTATTAATGAGGGAATAGGGTAGGGGAGGGTAAGGAAGGGAATAGGCGAGAGTAGGGAAGGGAATAGGGCAGGGGATTGGGCCTCCGGTAAACTCACTCACTCGGCGAAACACAGCGCAAGCGCTGTTTCATGCCGGTTTTCTGTGAGGACGTGGTATTTCTCCGGTCGAGCCGGCCCATTTTTGCCGAAGCATGGCTCTCCCACGTCATTTTTTTAACCGACTTTCGCTTCATTAGTTATGTCTTTTTGTAAAAAGTCTAGACTTCTAGAGCATTAAACTGTTTTGTTTTATTTTGTTGTATGTTTGTTTGTTAAAGGTTAAGTTTATAAATAAAAAATCACTTAAAATAGGTATGTTTTATTGTTGATATGTTTTATTTATAGTAAAATTAAGAAATAAAGACTGAACCTGACTGAAGACCTTATCAAAGACAAGAATTTTTCACTATAAGCCTGTATAATGTGCCAGAATTATTTTAGCTTGTACAGTCCATACTAATATTATAAATGCGAAAGTGTGTCTGTCTGTCTGTCTGTTACCTCTTCACGCTCAAACCGCTGAACCGATTTTCATATTCTATTGACTGCAACTAACAAAATATATCACTAATTCACTACATTTTTAAGTTCTAACTGCTTTATTCTTTTACGCAAAATTGTATGGACGGTGGATCTTGTCTTTTATCGAATTCTCCTGACTAACAGGCTTCTAGCCAATCTGCCTCTGATTAAATCAGAGCTTATTTCGCCTGCTTCAGCTTGGTTAATTTCCACACTCTCTTCTGGTTCCACATCTGGAAATAATTTGCATTTACATAGGTATTCATTTTATTGATTTGTAATTGCAATAAAAATATTTATCAAAGAAAACAAACCTTCAAAGTCGTCTACTATGCCTTGGTCGATACAGATGTTGTGCAGCACAGAGCAAGCTAGAATAATTCTAGCGCTCTTCAGTGGCTTATAATGAAGAACTCTATCTTTATGCAAACACCTCCATCGATTTTTTAGTCTTGAAAAAGTATTTTCAATTACTACTCGTGCTTTTTTATGTTTTTCATTATAATTTGCTTCTGGTGTATTATGTTCAGCATCTAATATGGGTGTCATTATCCATGGTCTTTGAGGATATCCAGAATCACCTAAAATTAAAATATAATACACATACATAATGTATTGTTTTATTAGGGTTCCGTACCCAAAGAGTAAAAACGGGATCCTATTACTAAGACTTCATTGTCTCTCGTCTGTCCGCCTATCCGTCTCCAGGCTGTAACTCAAAAACCGCTGTAGCTAGACTTCTGATATTTTCACAGATTATGTATTTCTGTTGCCGTTATAACAAAAAAAACTAAAAACAAAATAAAGTTAATAACTAAAGGCCCGTATCCTGTCCCATACATCATGGGCTTTTTTGCTAGATATCAAACATGGTAACAAGTAGGCACTTAAAATTTTTATAAGATCCTTAATAATTATACATTGTTCTTTAATTATAACTATTATTATCAATAAAATAAAATAAATATCCTATACAAAAACACATTCTTTGCCATGTTTGCTCTATAGCGGTACGGAACCCTTCGTGCGCGATTCATACTCGCACTTGGCTGATTTTAACTTTTTTAACTGAAATTAAAACTTTCTAGACGCATGCAGGATACTTGACAATTTTACGTACCTAGAAGCCAGACCATTTCTCCATTTTGATGCAGAGATTGAATATATGTATTTATATCATTATTCTCCCAAATAAAGGAATCGTGGTTAGCACCACCAAATTTGGGATTCACGCTTAAAATACGATATTCATCATCACACACCTGAAAAAATTAAATAAAATTTAATCTAAGTATGTATATTTTTTTCTACATTAATTATTGAAGAAGAAAAAGAAATATTATTTTGATATTTCTTTTTCTTCTTCTTCCTAGTCATATCCTCATGGCTCAAAATAATTTACTTTCTGGGATAGGGCTCTCCACTTGTCTCTGTTTTTGGCTTTTGGTTTTTGTTTACTGTCTGTGCTGGTACTGCCCTCTAGCATGAAAGCATTGAAATAATATTATTTCCGAGCCGAGAGATAGCAAATGATAGCACACCCTGGACCGGTTTTATATTACTATTTAGGTAGATATCAGTTATCACTAACCATTTGAACATTAAGAGAGTGATAATGTTTGCGGCTGTAGTAAAGATGCTCTTCGGCTTTAGATGGAACAACAATTTTGAAATGGCTGCCATCCACACACCCAATCACTCCAGGAATTCCATATTTCATAAAATATCTATAAAATTATTAGAATATTAATAAAACTAAGTGATAAATTTGTAATACCTAATAATAATAATAAATATTCTTTATTGTGCACACACTAAGAAGTAAAATTACAAAAATAATAATAAACTTATAACTAGTGTAGCACAATGGTGGCCTTATTATTAATTAGTAATTTCTTCCAGGCAACCACAGGCAAAGGACAGTATGTTATTGATATTAGATGAATGTGCAATAATATTAGGTATGTAATTATGTTAATAATAGGTTGCATGTCCTACCTTTGACTAATACGTTGTCTGGCAGCTGGGCTCTCCGGAAAACAAATATATTTATTAAGAATATTGCTATGAGTCAACGCCTGTGTTACCTCTTCAATATATACACTGCACATTTTTTGACTCAAGTGCTTAGCTGCTCCAACTGGCTTTTGATACGAGCCAGATGCGTAAAAGAATAAAGCAGTTAGAACCTAAAAAAGTAGTGAATTAGTGATATATTTTGTTAGTTGCAGTCAATAGAATATAAAACATATTGTGCTTTGAATAAAATACAAATGTTTAACCCTACGAATAATATAGTTTTTTATTATTGGTAGGTTCAATTAACCCTTTTATTAGCAGCTGTTAGTATTAGAGCAAAACAGAAAAATACGTACTTTTAGTTGAAGAGAAACTCGTTGGGAAGATTTCAAATTTGTTAATAATTCAAGCTCTCTGCACAACCACTTAAACATTTGTTTAGTTATGCGATAGCGATCCCGGAATTGTTTCTCTGAGAGGTCTAGCAGTGCATTGAAAGATGCACGAGACCTTGCATTGCTCCAAGCGGTATAATTACGGCTATCGTCTGCCTCCGCAGCTGCAAACATTCTCCAGGCGAAAAAAGAGGGACTGGCCATGATATTATGCTAGTTTTTAAAATAAATTATATATAAACTCTGAAAATATTTTTCTAACTCCACGATTTCACTATGAAAAACACAAGTGATAAATTTACTACGGTATAAATGAAATAAACTCCAAAGTTAATGAATTGAAATGTCAAAAATGCAACTCGCACTAGCCCTATACTTGAACCCACCAATCACAGGCTTTAAAGCTGTCACCTTCGATCGCATAAACAATCCCCGTATTTGTTATCTTGTACGTAAAAAACTCGCACTACCATATTTTGTTTCTCACGTTTACAACTAGGTGGCGCTGAACAAATCTCATACAAATTCCTAGAAAACGCAAAACGCTCTCACGATCGAATTCAAATGAAAAAACTCACACTTAGCACTCTGTATAAACAACAATGTAACAAAACTAAGTGTTAATAATTGAGGGTGAGTATGCGTCCCTTGTAGAGAGTTCACTGTAAAAGTGCAGCGCTGAAAGAGCAAATTTTTTTTTGTCATTTGTATGGTCAAGTTTGTATCGTCATAAGTTTGCCCATACAAATCACCAAAAATATTGCTATATCACCGCTGCTACTTTTACGTGAATTCTTTACAAGGGACACATACACATCCTAGAGTATTATTTACACTTAAATTGGTTACACCCTGTTTATTTTTATTTAAGTAATTTTAAATATATTTACATAGTAATAGTATCCCACAACAAGTCACAACCTGAGTACTTTTATGGTACAAGTTTTACGGAAAAACTATCACGCCTATTGATTTGTGCTTTTGTAATAGTAATTTTTATTTATATGTACATGTGTTATCATCGGTCAGACAAGGTTTGGTTACTATTAATTTAAAAAAAACTGCCTTAAAGGTACCACGCAGAAAAACGACGCGAGCCCCCACAAAGCGCGGCTTTTAGCTAGTTATTTATTATTTTAATTTATTTTCAGTTAGTGATATACGGCGGGTTTTCTCGCGTGCGCGACGGACGGAGCGAGCGGACGTGCACGCACGCGGATATGTTCCGGCTGTGCGCGCGCGCAGGCGGGTGGGCGTGGCGTGCGCTGGCCGGCGGGCGCGGCGCACGCGCGGGACTCGCCGCCGCACATAACCCGCACGCTCATAGGGCGTACGTGTTCGGTGGTGTTGCGGTACGAGATTTATTTTAACAAGCTTTTATTACGTCGACCTGTAATGTAATGAAATCTAAATAAGTGAATTTAACTTTGTTTACGATATATAATAAGACATGTCATGAAACTTTGTCATTAGCAGTAAAAGATTAAAAGATATAAATACTAAGCTCAGAGTAACCAATATAATTCGTTCATATAATGAGTCAAGAGGTGTCGAAAAATGTCTAGCATTAATAACAAAACGTCGTACAAGTATGATACTTAAAAACCGATTTGCTTTTACGTCAAAACAGGAACTAATAACAATTAATGCTGTTGAATAGATTAACTCCTGTCAAAAACCTAAGAAATCAAGCTTAAGTCTTCAGTCTCGAAATCAGCGGGCAGCGGGGCGGCAGCGGCGGCGGCGCGTTCCAATGTATAGATTTATATGGACAGGTCTCGAAACCGACGGCGTGCGGCGGACTATATGGGTTATCCATATAAATCTATTAATCTATACATTGCAAACGCACCGCCGCCGTTCCCGCCTCGATGCCCGCTGATTTCGAGACTGAAGCCTAAATAATCTACATCTAATCTATATCCTATAATTTAGGACGTTGAAGAGACAGAAGAGGAGTTGGTGGGCGAGATGAGCGATGAGCTGCAAGTTCTAGACCTGGAGACGTGTCGCTGGAGGCCCCTCGAGCTGCGCGCCCCCGCCGCTAAACCCGCCCCTGAGACCGAAACCAAGTCCGCCCCTGAGCCTGAGCCGGTGAAGGAAGAAGCGGTCACAGGTTTGCAACACATCTTATTATTATATTATAAATATTTTAAGCAACTACTATATTACTATATAACTAGCCATTTGTAAAATGTAGTATGTACTATCGAGGAAATTGATTCCTAGTCAGTTGACAGACCAGCGTCAATTGGGATCATGCCAATTCAATGTTAATTGTGATCTGTCGACACTCTCGACTGGGTTTGACATAACGCGACCAAACTATCCATACCAGAATCTGATGGCAAAAAGTGAGAAAATAAATTGACTCTAGCAATACCGGGGTAATTGGAATAAAATATTTTGATCTTTTTTTTTCTTAAAGCGGCTGATTCTGTGTGTTAAACATGCAAATATAAAAATTTATCCAATGATCAAGGATATTTTTTGAAAATCTGCTGTCAAAAATTGCCATCAGATTCTGGTAGACCTATACATACTACATAGGTCCCCATCTGCCTATGAATCAACTTCTCTGATATAGAGAAGGTCTGATATAGGTTCATAAGCTGATGGCGGACCTACTAAGTATACGTAATTTGGTTGCTTTACCAAACCCAGCCGACAGATCACGATTAAAATTAAATTGACATAGCCCGACTGAATGACGTAGGGGTGCCGTCTGCTTATGTATCATTTTCTTTATATATCATAGAATTTTTCATATTTTTTTTGTTATTGTAAATTATCTTTTATATTTTCCTTTCTATTCTATATCCAAAGTATCCCCACATCAAATATCAGCAAAATCGGTTCAGAGGTTCGGGCGTGAAGAGGTAGCAGAGAGGAGACAGACATACAGACATACTTTCGCATTTATAATATTAGTAAGGATATTAGTAAAGATGTTAACATTTTCCAGTGGTAACGGACGAGGTATTCACAATGAAGGTGGGCGGTGCGCCGGCGGGGGGTCAAGCGGGGGGTCACTCGGGGGGTCCAGACGCGGGGGGTCCAGCGGCGCGGGCGGCGGGGGGTCCCGGCGCGCGCATGTCCGCCATGCTGTGCGTGCAGCGGTCCGCGCTGTACGTGTACGGCGGCGTGCTAGAGAAGGACGACAAACAGTTCTATCTCACCGACATGTATAGCTTGGGTAGGTTTATTTAACACTAGAATCTCCGCAACTCCGTTGTGCAGAAATTAGGTTTTTTAGGGTTCCGTAGTCAACAAGGAACCCTTATAGTTTCGGTCTGTCCGTCCGTCTGTCTGTCTGTCCCCGGTTTTGCTCAGAGACTGTAGGACCTGCAAAGCTGTAATTTGGCATGAATGCACATATTAATGATGCCGACAAAATGGTACATGAAATCTTAAAAAAATATTATTTTTTTATGATAAGTACCTTCCCTACACATCAAGCGGGGATGATTTTTTTTTCGCGTCCACCCCATCGTGTGGGGTGTCGTTGGATAGTTTTTTAAAAATATTATGAGCATTCATAGATCATTTTCCGATTTAGGGATCCGTTTGTGAAATATTAAGTTTTAAAGTGGAAAAAATCGTTAAGAGTCCAGTGTCCCTCCCTTCTACCAGCTAAACGGTTGCTTCTAGAAATGTGAAAAAATTCAGAGTAGTAGTAGGAAATATGCTGAATTTAAAAGGAAAACTATCACGGCTAAGAAGACTTCATAAGCTATAGAGTAATAGTCGATCAACTAAAAAAAATGTATTCGGCGAAGTATAAAGGAACTTTTCGTACAAATTCCTTTGAAAGTTACTGAGAACTAAATTTTGTTAGTAGTGTAAAACACGTTATAAATGTACATTCATTGACCATACAAAAATTTAAAAAAAACTAGCGGTACTGTACTACGGAACCCTAAATGCGCGTGGCCCGACACGCACTTGGCCGGGTTTGTTTTCATTACACAGGAACGAAGAAGGATTTTTTTCCGTGAAAAAATAACCTATGCCCTTTCCCTCCATATACTTATTAATCGGTTCATACGTAAAGAGGTAACAGACAGAGACTCTTTCGTGTTTATTAGTGCGGAATAGCTAGAAATGCTTCAATAGAGTATGGACCTATCACAGACCTAAGAAAATTAGATTGCATAATATATTTGTGTACCATTCTAGGAGATGAGTAACAATGAGAAATTTTTTTTTTTTTTTTTATATTTTAATATTACAAACTGCAATGTAAAAGAACAGGACGTACTTACGAAACGCTCGTTTGTCTATTTATCAACGCTCATCTCGAAAACCCTAAAGTAACAGAATAATTTAGTCACTAAACTATTTTTATTTTCAGACTTACACAAACTGAACGAGTGGAAGACGCTAATCTCTCAGCCGGCGTTGCCGGACTGGCTCGGCTCCGACTCCGAATCCGGCTCTGAAGAGTCCGGAGAGTCGCAAAGCGAGTCCGACGACAGCGAGGAATCGGACTAATGTGAAAAGTTAAGACGTACGTTATGGAATTCGTATATAATCGTCAGCCGTGTTGTCACTGTACTGAGGTATTATTATATAACTTTCGTAGGACTAACGCCAATATCATCGTTGGTCGTTTCCTCGAGATTTTCTTCACTCGACTCAAACCTAATCCTCAAAAATTATGTCATTTGTTCAACGTTGAGGTCGAGTGGAGGAAATCTCGAGGAAACGACTAACGATACGGGTGTAAGTGTATCTCGTGTGGTAATCCGTGATAATATCATAATTTTAAGCTACAAAATAATCACTACCTAGTATAAAACAAAGTCGCTTTTTTCCCCTATGTCCCTTTGTTCCCTTTAATCTTTAAAACTACGCAACGGATTTTGATGCGGTTTCCTTTAATAGATGAGTGATTATATTTTTTTCCGCTTAGGGTCAATTTATAATAGCGCAGAGTCGAAGCGCGTCGAAGCGTCAAATTCGCAAACAAGTCGAACGAATGCGCGCGAATTCGCCAGAATACCTACAGTGATGACGCGTAAATTCGCTTGTGGGCGCATGGATGCGCGAGATTTCGCGCGCACCAAAAAGCGTTGGTCAAGCGAATTCGCGCGAGTGCGCGCGCCTTTTTAAATTCTCAGAAGTAATATGCGCGTTAATGCTTTGGAGTTAAGGTTGAATTTGTTATGTTCAGTTTTGATAATTCGATTCGATACGCTTCGACTCTGCGCTAGTATAAATTGACCCTTACATTGCAAATGCAGGCTGAACCCTACGAGATTAGTATTGTACACTATGAAAAAGTCTACAGAAAACTTCGCGATGTCTATCTCTTATGGATATCCCAAAATAACATTTTTTTGTCATTTACCTTTAACTTCAAATAATGGCTAATTTTCGAAGCGATTTTAACCAATACGGCAATAATCCTTATTCAATTAAATACTTTAAATACATTATTAATATAGATCTATCTACATGGCCCTTTACAGCATATGATTTAAATGAATATTTTCGAAGATATTACAGATTTAAAAATTGCGGGACCATAGCTTTTGCGGCGCACAGTGGTCCGAAATCGCTAAATAGTGGACATTCGCAAAAAAGTTGGATTTTGGTGTGGAAAGAAATATTACCATTCGATAGATTTTAAGAAGAGTAACAATAAACCCTTAATAAGTTTTTTTACAAAAATGTATTTTTTAAGGTGAAAAAAAAAATCATTACGAAAATGTTGTATGGGAAAGAATCTATAAATAGATTTTTTGCAAAAACTACTAGGGCATACTGGTTCATTTTTTAAACAAGTAAAGTTCTAGTGGTATTTAAGGTTGAGAAAAAAAAATACGCAAATTTACGTGCAGCCTTTTGCAGTAGAGGGGTTCAAAATTTTGAAATAATTGAACTTACTTTTTAGGTGTGGAAAAAAATAGTAGAGAGTAACAATGAATCCTAATAAGTTTTTTGCAAAAATGTATTTTTAAAGAAAAAAAAAATATGAAAATGTTGCGTGGGAAAGAATCCATAAATAGATTTTTTATAAAAACTACTGGACCATACTGGATCATTTTTTAAACTAGTAAAGTTCTAATGGTATGTAAGGCTTAGAAAAAAAAGTGCGCAAATTTACGTGCAGCCTTTTGCAGTAGGGAGGTTCAAAATATTGAAATGTTTGTACTAACATTTTAACGATTTTTTTCTATTTCTCTAATGGCTATTGCATTATTTTTTTACTTGTACCATTTTTGTACTGATTTACAAACCAACTTCTGGGTCTTGGGTCAACCCGGATATTTTTCAGGCTATCATGAACACATTGGTGAATAGGCAGAGATCCCTATAACCCCTGATTGACAATTAAACAGAAAAACCAAATATTATATTATATTTACCTCTTTTGTGTACCGCTATAGTAGCTCATCTGTCAAGCGCCCAAAATGGGCGTCTTACTCTAAAACTAATCAAAAGTTCTTCTTCTACTTTGCAGACCACCGATTTAGTATTTTGTTTCAAATATAAAACTATGTGTATTTGCGACTAATAGCTTATTTATTAAAAATTCTAATTATATAAAAATTACTAGACGTTCCGCGCGGCTTCGCCCGCGTAAATTAGATATGTCACAGACAGTACAAAAAATAGCCTATGATCCTTCACGTGGTCTACTTCTTATCTGACCCAAATAACAGAAAAATTGCTCTAGTAGTTCGTGAGATAAGCCCTTTCAAATAATTTCCCCAGTTTTTTTCCACATTTTCTTATATTTCTTCGCTCTTATTAGCCTTAGCGTGATAAAATATAACCTATAGTCTTCCTCGATAAATGGGCTATCTAACACTGAAATAATTTTTCAAATCGGACCAGTAGTTCCTGAGATTAGCGCGTTCAAATGAGCCCTTTCAAATAATTTTCCCCCGTTTTTTCCACATTTTCCTCTATTTCTTCGCTCCTATTAGTCTTAGCGTGATAAAATATAACCTATAGCCTTCCTCGATAAATGGACTATCTAACACTGAAAGAATTTTTAAAATCGGTCCAGTAGTTCCTGAGATTAGCGCGTTCAAACAAACAAACAAACAAACTAACAAACTCTTCCGCTTTATAATATTAGTATAGATATATAGCTTTCATGGTAATTTCTTTAGATTATTTAATCAGTTTAATGAGAGTAATTGGAAATTGAAAAATTTTCGAAAATGGTTTGACAGTTCGTGACAGATGAAAGGATATAATGCATTCATAGAACCATGGGTATAATATATAAAACGAGTCCTTAAAAGTCTTTCAAGCAACAGGTCGACTGTGCCTAGATGAAATTCTCGGTGTTTATTTTTAGACAACTTTGGTCGAATGTAAGACAATAAGCTTATTAAAAAGTTTTGCAACAAATCTTCATTAGTTTCTGCTCGACTCATATTCCTAGTATCACTAGTATTTCTAAATTCTTTATTCCTTGCCTCTGAAGCTTCTTCACTTAAATAGCCAAATGGAATAAAGCCAAAATGCTTACAAATATCAGCACCATGTATAAGGAGTTTGTGAACACTTTTTTAATCGGGCTTTGGCCCACCACACATTCCCACCACTGTATCTCCTGTGTCACCAGGATCGACAGCGGTATCCAACCACGAAAACCCTTTGATATGATCTCAGGGAGCCCGAGGGACATGCTAAAGCTGTCTTGGGACACGCAACGAATTTAATCAGAAGAAGATAGGAAGAGTAGGATGTATACAGTTTGTGAACACTTGCAGGCATGTAGTACCATGGATAAAGTAAAAATTACATACATAATAATAAATAATAAAATAATAATAAAATAAATACAGCTCTGCTATTTCCCTAGGGGATTTCAATTAGGGGTTGTAGGGATCTGCATTCCCCAGTGTGTTCATGATAGCCTGAAGAATATCCGGGTTGACCCAAGACCCAGAAGTTGGTGTGTAAATCTGTACAAAAATGATATAAGTAAGTTATTAAAAACCTAAACAATTAAATTTGAATTAAATAATTAAATTAAAAGCCATTAGAGAAATAGCAAAAAATTGTTAAAATGTTAGTACAAACATTTCAATATTTTGAACCGCAAAAGGCTGCACGTAAATTTGCGCACTTTTTTTTCTAAGCCTTATATACTACTAGAACTTAATTCGTTTCAAAAATGATCCAGTATGGTCCAGTAGTTTTATAAAAAATCTATTTATAGATTCTTTCCCACGCAAAATTTTCGTAATTGTTTTTTTCACCTTAAAAAATACATTTTTGCAAAAAACTTATTGAGGATTTATGGTTACTTTTTTATAAATCTATCGAATTATATTTTTTTCCACACCTAAAAAGTAAGTACAATTATTTCAAAATTTTGAACCCTGCAAACTGCAAAAGGCTGGACGTAAATTTGCGTATTTTTTTTTCCAAACCTTATACACCACTAGAACTTCACTCGTTTCAAATATAATCCAGTATGGCTTAGTAGTTTTTGCAAAAATTCGATTTGTAGATTCTTTCCCATACATAATTTTTCGTAATTATTTTTTTTCACCATAAATTTATATTTTTGTAAAAAATTTATTAAAGATTTATTGTTACTATTTAAGAAATCTATCGAATAGTATTTTTCCACACCTAAAAATTTGGTAAAATTATTTCAAAATTTTGAACCCCGCTACTGCAAAAGGCTGCACGTAAATTTGCGTATTTTTTTTTCTAAACCTTAAATACCACTAGAACTTTACTTGTTTAAAAAATGAACCAGTATGCCATAGTAGTTTTTGCAAAAAATCTATTTATAGATTCTTTCCCATACAACATTTTCGTAATGATTTTTTTTCACCTTAAAAAATACATTTTTGTAAAAAACTTATTAAGGATTTATTGTTACTCTTCTTAAAATCTATCGAATGGTATTTTTTTCCACACCAAAATCCAACTTTTTTTGCGAATGTCCACTATTTAGCGATTTCGGACCACTGTGCGGCGGTACCGACCAATGCGGGCCATTTTATACCCGTGCGAAGCCGGGGCGGGTCGCTAGTAACTGTATAATTTATACGACAATATGACGATGATAAATCAAAATAAAACAACACATGCACATGTTAAAGTTTTATTTACACATTGCCTACAGAAATGTATTTTTTTTTTATAAAAATTTAATTCGACTACCATTCTGTATACATAAACATCTTGCCTGTCGCGTGCGACTGGGAAACAGAAGTGCAATGAACATTTGAAAGTATGACCATACATGGATTTAGTTATGCAAAACGGAACCAACGGCACTTTCGTTGGATGTAAATTAATGATAATAACCTCCTTGTATCATATAAGGGTATTAAAACATTGTAGTATTCATGTTTGAAGATTTCCTCAATGGAGGTTATGCATATTCAAATATTTTCTAGAAGACTGGGTCCGAGTTGCATAACTAAAACCATCTGAAATATTTTTAAAGTTGGTGTTATTTGTAGCTCATAGTTTATTTTTAAAAAGTTATGACAACTAAAATTATTGATTCACAACACATGTTTTCGAAGTATAAAATGTTTTAAAAAAAAATCTAATACATACATGATACATAATTCGAGTAAACACCAAAATACAGTCTGATGGTTTGAAAAATTGAAATCAAAAATACATTTACTACAGAAACGCATAGATTGCACACACATCTTAATAAATATTATATATTTATTGTTTTAAATCAGCAACACATGATTCCATTTGGAGTTTATATTATGTATAATATATGTAGATACAAGTTTCCGATTATAATATTTTTATGTGAATGAACATTATTGTATCATGAACCATGTTGGCAGTGCAACACTATCAATTTGGTACCCTGTGTTTTACCAACTGTACAAAAATCTACGCCCCCTACCAACATAAAAATATTTTAAACAATTATTATTAAATTACATGATTATATTTACAAATAACAAGTAAGAGATATTGTCTAAACAACACAAAATAGTGAAAACTTATTTTAAATAAACGAAGTTGAAGATACGAGTTCTTTCCAATTCCATTTTTAAATTACGTATCAGAAGAAGCATGAGGCTTTTAAAATTCTTATTTTCATGAAATGACTATCCACTAATAGAGAAAGTGAGGAAATGGCACAAAACTTGATATTTTATAATTTTTGGTCCCAAACTTGCACGATATCTTTAGTTACATTCGAATTTCGAAAATTTTAAAGGTAGTATTTTAAATAATATGAGCTAAAAGATGACAATGAAACATGTTTCGAATTCCGTATACAGTATACACTAGCATAAATATATTTCAATAAATATTCGTGTGCGCTTCATTATTGTAAATATTATCGTATTACGTTATACATACACTGGTTTTCGTATAAAATAATATAAATATTAAATATTACGTAACATTTAACATACTTATTATGTTTTGTATTATCTAACACATTAAGCAAAATATTAATAAACGCTTATTTACATAAAAGCAATCGCCGACTGTAAGTAATGATATGAAATAAAGTAAAAAGTAATTAATGTCAGTCAGATGAATCTTATAATAATAGACATCTTAAAATAAGTAGAAACATAACAGAAGCAAGATAATGTTTAAAACATGATGTCCAGTTTAAAATGCCTGATTTTGAATTTAATATTTCTGAAGCGTGACGAATACGTCGCTAATTATTATCACCAATCGTCCTCATGATTGCATTACACCTAATAGAAAGAACATAAAAAAGCAAATCAGTCTTAACTTATGTTAACATACATGACTAATAATTTCTTATATTTACAAATTTAAATATTTTTCATATTTGGCGATGGCCACGAATTATTTACAGGAAAAAAAAAACAATTCATAATGAATCAAAATCCAAGTATAAAAGTGAAAAGTGAGATGATATCGTAATCGATGCCCACAGCGGAACACAATGCCCGCGCGTATAAAACGCAGAGTCGCCATACTTTAAATCTCGCCCTCAGCGTATAGCGTGAACTATGCACGAGGCACAGCGCAGCTATACTATCATTCGCTATCTAACTCGATCATAATTTACAAGTAATTATTTACACAAATAAATACACAATTTGGCTGATAGTGTCCCGTGTCGGATCTGTTATTGTCGGCTGGTCGTTTATCATTCAAATTTGTTGAGAGTTCACATATCACATTGCACATAGCACTCGCGCTGACTAGCTACACCCGCCCTCCCGCGCCGCCGGCAACTACATCGCTCAGTCAAACATATACTCGCTAATTGGAAATGTTGACGAACATCTTACATTACTCTTTCGATTTATTGTCCTGTCGTTGCTACCTATATAACTGTGAAATAAATTAAAGTCGTCGCGTGTTTCGGGGCCGCAAGACGTTGAAACGGGCCTGTCTTGCGCGCCGACCCGGCGATAACTCCGTGCAACTATATCGAGTCATATCTCATGAAACATGTATCGCTATACAGGGAGACACAAAACAAAGTTATAAAACTTTAAGGTGTGTATGTCCCTTCTATGGAGTTGACTGTGGGGAGTTCCTTTTTTTAATTTTTGTTCGAGCAAATTCATGACGTTGGACCGTTTCTCATAGAAAGTTAGAAGTCAAAAGTAACTATTGTAGTGCTGCTACTTTCACTTTCTATGTACGGATGTCCCGTATATATTATTATACACACCTTAAAGTATCACTTTGCTTTGTTACCTGTTTAAATATTACGCTGGCGGCGGGGTGGTCGCTTAGAATAAATCAGTGACGATCGTCCCGAACCACGCGCAGACGACGGGCAGCGCGTACGTCATTAGAGCCTTCTGAAGGCTCGGCTCGGTGGCTCCGGCCGCGACCGGCTGCTCGCTGGGGTTGTCCGGCACGGGCGGAACGTCCGGCACGACCGGCACGTCGGGCTCCGGCTCCGGCTCGAAGCGGACGCGGACCTGCACGTTGTTGGTGTTGGGCGCGCCGCCGACCGCGGGCACGAACGGCGGCTCAGACGCCGGCGCCGGCGTCGCCTCCTCCGGCTTGGATACTTCCGGCACGAGCCGGTGGTCGCCGGACCCTGGAGTAAACAAACAGACACTTTGAATGACAAGTTCAATCTGATGGATGGAATTTGTAAATTGATGGTTGTTTGTAACAATACATTTGCAATAAAAGACAGAGTTCCAGCTTGACCAGTTTCAAAAGTACTTAAGGACTAGTACTGGGGAAGCTCAATTACTGCAACGCATTACGTTCACGTACCCGTACGTACGTATTATGAATGGTTACTTATATAAGTAAAATCTGATTGTTATATTATAACACAAAAATTAAATAATATATAACTTATATCTACATATTCATCACTTTGTATGTCATGTGACATACAAAGTGATGAATATGTTGAAAAAATATTCACAGCCGTATAATCTCCTCCTTTAGGGATGTCGGTTAAAAATGGCATTAAACACAAAATCTCACCTTCGCCGTAATCGAGTCCGGTGTCCCTGTCCTCGTCGTCGTCCGGCAGGTCGTCAGTGTCGTCTGTGTCGTCGCCGGAGCCGGACCCTGAACCGGCGCTGTCCACGAAGTCGTTGTATGATGCTGCCACTGCTAGATCCTCCGCTGAAATTGTTTTATATTTGTTAGTTAAGAATATCTAGATAAACTGGCGTTACAGTACAGTAAGCAACGATGTCAATACTTGGATATGGCATACGCCATCAAAACTGTAGCAATGTTTTTGCATGCAAAATGTGTATCGAGAAAATATTGTCGTCCTTTTTTGTCTTACAGTAATAGCATATACTACTTTCTCTTTCACTCATTCACGCTTTCAATGCATATTTTACATAATCAATGCACTAAATACGTCCGACTGTCACCGCGTCCTAAGGCACACTGCTCTCAGATGAGTGAGCTCACTCATTTCGAGGGTGACACATTTTCGCGCTGACGATTGTATGGAATGCCTCTTCTAAAGGTTATAATTCTATGACAGTAAGTATATGTCTATTAGATAAAGACAGCATTTGTGACTAAGACGTAGGCTTTGTTAATTTTTATAAGGAGCCAAAATAACTAAATAGTAAAGGGCAACTAACAAAAATTTTGAGTTAAATTTTAATGAAGAACACAAGCTACATGGAATGTTAGCAAATTAGCTGTCTTTAACTCATTAATATATACCTGCAATCCTTGTTTTAATATTGAAATGAAAAAAAGACAAACAAAAAAAAAAACCTTATTTTTATTGTAAGAGAAATACCTCTGCAGATCAATAGATCATGGCATGTAGCATAGGTATGCTACATAATTTGTCACTTATATTAATGTGAAGCCCAAATCACATATTACGATTAATTATCTGACTTTTAGACTTGAAAAATTGCTTGCCTCATTAAAAATATAAATCCAGCCCTAAATCTCACCTGTGTCCTTCCACTGCACCTCGACGCCGTTGTACGCGTCCTTGAGTTTAGCGGTGAGCGTGCGGAGCGTCTCCTGCTGCGTGCGCGCGACGCTCGCGCCCGTTACCATGGCGACGCGCACCTCGGGGTTCGACGCCAGCGCCGCGCTGCCGTCGCCCGCCGCTATCGCTGTGTAGCTGGAATTGGAAGTTTAATGATATACCAGGAGAAAATCTTCATATTTTGTTCTATCAGAGAAGTTGATTCCTAGGCAGATGGGGGACCTACGTAGTGTGGTCGCGTTATGTCAAACCCAGCCGACAGATCGCGACTAATATTGAATTGACATGAACCGACCAAATGACGCAGGTCCGCCATCTACCTAGGAATCAACTTCTCTGATAGTACATGAGCAGACAATAAAAACAAATAGAAAAATCGAGTAGCCTAAATTGACACAGATTCTTAACATCTTGTGAATGTGATACGTCTATTGAATCTATTCACTTGTGGATTTTTTTTAAATATGTCCAATTGTCCACTTGTTATAAAGATGTACAGTTCAGCCATCTGCTAATATCTTGATCATTTTCAAAGGATGTCATGTCCAGATATGTTCCTACCCCCTTCCTGGGCCCACGTATGAAGCACAAAGCCTCCTTAACTATTGGTATCTCTCTCGCATCTCCCGCAACATACTGTTGCTGTCTCTCTCACAACAGCCTGCTGCTGTCTCTCTCACACCAGCTTGCTGCCGTCTCTACTCACCCAGCCCACTGCTCTCTCACACCAGCCTGCTGGCATCTCGCAAACATACCTGGCCTGGTGCGTGCCGTTGAAGCAGGGCGGCGCGGTGACGCTGACGGGCGTGCACAGCGCGGCGGGCAGGTGCGCCCAGTAGCGCCGCGACGCCCGCACGCGCGCCCGCGTCTCGCGCACCAGCCGCTCCAGAGCTGGGCCGCTCTCGCCGCCTGCAAGTTACGATATTTTTTTAATTTTTAATACAAGTATGGGCTCATGTAGTTATATATCAATACAAGTTAACGATGTTGAAGAACACCATTTACATGTTTAATTAATGTGACTATTATTGGTTGTGACTTAAGGGTCAATTTTCATTAGGACATTTTGTAATGTAAAGTTGTTACAGTATAACTAAAATACGAGTCTTGTTCTGTGATCGAATCTTTCAAGATACTTGATTGACACACCAGAAACCGATGTACACAGTATTAATGTAACTTTAGCTTCTTAACATTTTCAGACTTACCATGTGTATTTTCATCGACTTTAGTAGACGTCGGCTTTTTCCTCTTGGGGCCGCGTTTGCCGTCGAACTCGTACGCCTTGAAGTCCAGCTCGGCGCCGGCGGGGGCCGCGTCGGCGTCCCGGCGGCTGCGCTCGTGCTCCTCCAGCTGCTGCAGGTCGATGCGGCCGCGCATGTACTGCAGGAACCGCTCCCTGGCCTCTGCGTTCGCAGCCATCTCGTCCGTCGCCTTCCGAATACCCTCGGGCGTCCTCAGGCCGAGGAGCGACGGGTCGTCTAAGCTCTCGAAGGACGCTTCGATCTCGAAGTCGTCCTCGCTGGGCCTCTCGTTCCAGTCGAACTCCGGTATCGCCCGGGCGAAGCGCCGCGCCCGGTCCGGGGTGAAGAACGTGCCGGCGGGCGCTCCGCCCCCGAGCACCGGCTTGCCGCAGTCCGCGAATATCTTCTGCGATATGTCCTGGTTGCGCTCCTGGAAGGTCATGATGGCTTCCGATATCTTGATGTCGATGGGCTCGACCACCATTGCGATATTGAAGGGACCGAGAAGCCGGTCCGCGACCTTCTCTACGGCGTCTGGAATTGACAATAAACATATTAGCTAAAGTAACATAATTGATGCAGTACAATAACTCTGAAATAAATATTCTTTTGCCGAATGAAAGATGCATATTGACACTCAAAACAGCATTGGAGTAAAGTGGCGACTATTTTTAAAACTCCCCTACTCAGCAGATCCTTTGCTTTAGGCACTGTTTGATTTCTCACTCACCGACATAGGCGTCCCACTGGTCAGCGAGGTCCGCGTGCGCGGGCAGGCAGCCGCGCAGCACGTTGTGGCAGTAGCGGCTGCACGCGGGCTGCGTGTCGCCGCCGCACGCGCCGCAGTACCGCAGCCGCGCCCACGCCACCACGCACTCCTGGCTCACTTCCACCTGGAGATGGGGTTTGGCTAGTGATTGTGCAAGGAGTCATCCTTGGATCATAAATATACTTTAGAGTCTAGGTAGAGTCTAGTAATTGTGCAGAGTCATCATTAGCATGAAGAACATAATCACACATAATAGAGGTAAAATTATTATGATCCCAATAGTGATTGTAGGTACAAAAAGTCATTCTTAGCACGAAGAAAGGGACAAAGCCTACCATCGTTTGATTTTAAGGAGCAAGCGGAACACCTATTACTATAGAGTTAATTCAGATTCGAAATATGAGAATTGGGCCGCGGGAGCAACGGAGCCAGAACTTTGATTTGGAACAAAGTTTAAAACTAGCTATGTATGGCAATTTCAAGCAACTGCTGATTTATTTGCATTTTTCGGCCTAATAGCTTATTATGGCTTTGGCAATAGCTTCAAAAAAGCATTCCCAATGTTCGATAAACACAGCAACACCCTGAACATCTGACATTTCTTTGCCGCGTTCTTTGTTCCCGCGGTGCTGCCGACTCAGCGATGAGCCATCGCACGGCCACATTCCTTATACGACGCGGATCGAGTGACACACATCTTCACGTACACTATTTTCATCTGGAGCAGTCAGTAGCGGCGTTAGGGGGGGCGACGCTGGGCGACCGACCGGGGCGCCGAAGGACAACAAAAAGGGGCACCCTTTTTTTAACACTACCAGCACCCTAGGCGTCGAAGAAATCTCAATCTAAGCGCGGTGCTAAAACCGGCACCGGTAGCAGCCATATACAAAGTTTAGATGTGGTTTAGAGGACTATATTCATAACTGGAGCATTCTGCAGCCCTATACTACTGATACACTACTGATAGCCGATAGGGTGTTGCAATCGCGTTGTCGCGCAAGTCATGATTGCGACTGAGAATGTTGGACAAAGCAATGATTTCACATCATGAGGTAGTCTTAGAAAGACTTGAGCAGTACCTTTTTATTTATCTGTGCTTTAGCATTTTATAGTAACCATATTCTGTAGCCTGACTAGTAGGTACCTAGTCTACCTGTAATAATATTAAGTGCTGACCTACGAATAATAAAAACTAGTGCTGACCCTTACTTAAACAACATCTGGGGACACAGTAGTGTCCCCGCCGAGACGAGCCAAGCGAAGCGCAAGGGCACTACCTACCTTTTTTCGAAGTGTTTCGCTGTTTTTTTGAACCTTCATAGAAATGGTTTCCGTTGTAGCAGATAGTTCATATTTTCAGGATATGATGTCATCAATAGACTTATTAAGCATACAAAGTCTGAATTGAACAACTCTAATACTTTAGATTTAACACTTTACATTAGTCACTGACACACTGATGATCATCAAAATGTTTGGCTACTTCCTGAAGTGCAAGAAAGCCGAAATTTTGTATGTAATCTAAGTTTACTATACAAACAACAAAAAAATTAATAAACTTGTAGTTTTCGCCCCCCATCCCCTAAAATGGGGGGTGGAAGTTGACCCTCATAGAGTTGGTTTCCAATATAGCAGATAGTTCATATTCTCAGGATATGATGTCAATAATAGACTTATTAAACATACAAAGTTTCAATTGAATAGGTCTAATAATTTAGATTTTATTGATATCTAAAATACGCCGAAATTTGGTTACGCCGTAAAATAAGTTTAGTTGGGGTAATGGATATTTAAATATGAGACTTTCACCAATCTTATGAATTAGAACATGAAAGTTTACACGGGATAGACATTAACTAAAAACCTCTTAATTAAAAATAAATATGAAAAAAAAAAAAAAACTAAAGGACTGCCTAGCAAGTAGCAACTTACAAAAAGGACTGAAATCCCACCAAAAACATTTCATGTAAAATGTTACCTCGACGACTACAAGATGGTTTGCCCAGTGAAAAAGACATCAGATCTAGTGTGGAGCCAAGGTTCTGAATATACACGGCCTAACTCTATCGACCCTAACTTTTACAAATTCTACATATCAGTAAGTATGTATGGCTTGGCTGTTTCGTTACTTACTTTAGATCAGAAACTAAATATTCGTCTCACCTCCACAACGACGGTAACAGCGAAGCCATACATACATACTTACTGATATGTAGAATTTGTTGGAGTTAGGGTCGATAGAGTTAGGCCGTGTATATTCAGAAGCTTGGCTCCACATTAGATCTGATGTCTTTTTCACAGGGCAAACCTTTTGTGGTATAATATTGAATATGTTTAATACTCAGTAGTTACTCGAACTTTCGCATCGATCGCTGAATAAATACACATTTTTAGGGTTCCGTAGCCAAATGGCAAAAAACGGAACCCTTATAGATTCGTCATGTCTGTCCGTCCGTATGTCATAGCCACTTTTCTCCGAAACTATAAGAGCTATACTATTGAAACTTAGTAAGTAGATGTAGTCTGTGAACCGCATTAAGATTTTGTTACAATAATGGAAAAAATTATTGAAAATTTTAGGGCTCCCCATAGGTACAACTGGATCAAAAATTATTTTTTTTCATCTAACCTATGCGTGTGGGGTATCTATGGATAGGTCTTCAAAAATCATATTGAGGTTTCTAATATAATTTTTTTCTAACCTGAATAGTTTGCGACAGAGACTCTTCCAAAGTGGTAAAATGTGTGTCCCCACCCCTCTAACTTCTATGGTTTGAACGAGATCTAGCAAGTAGTTTTTTTATACGTCATAAATGGTAAACCTTAATTTAATTTTCATTAAATCAATTGAAATATAAAAATAAATCAAAAACCTTTTAATTTCATAAAAATAAACCTTATTGGTGCTGCGGGCGCTTGGCTTGCTTAACCCTTCATGGGCATATCCAACTCGCACTTGGCCGGTTTTTTAAGCCAAGTGGGTATTTAAAATTTGGTCAAAAGCCATTGCTCGGTCATTGCACTGACAGTAAATTTTTGGCGAGTTTCACTTATCTATTTTTACGGCTTTATTTACACAACTCCTTCCATGTCAGTCTTCATATCCCTACCAAGATTTAGGCCGCGTTTCCACCAGAGATGTGTTGCGAGGAATGTGTTTTTGAGAACCAATAGAATCGCTTCATTGACGTGAGCTTGCCATGACATTGCTCAGCGCGGCGATGCTATTGGATCTTAAAAACACATTCCTCGCAACACATATCTGGTGGAAAAGCAGCCTTAGCCTTGTATTTAGTGCCTCTATAAATAAGTATGAGATCACTCAATTATTAAGATTCCAAATCACACAACGCATAACTGTCACAAATTGAATCCATTGTGCGTTTGATATATTCGACATGCAAATTGGCTAAACAAATTTGAATAAAATGTTTTATATTTAAATACAAGTGCTAACGGATAGCGCCTTTGAATTATGCGACGTCTGTCACACATCCTACGAATCATTGCTTTAATACAAAAACTTAATAAAAAATTGAATTTAGAATTATTTGGCGCGAAACGCAAGTACATTTTTTTTCGAGGAAAGTGTTCTCCCTTGGGCACTGCCGCGATAGAACTAACTGCAAAATAACTTTATAATGATGAAATACTCGTATGAAATATGTATGGGTCGTGTACGACCTCCATACAACGAGTTTCGTGATTCATCTCGCTCGGCGCCAGATGACATATTTAGTGATCAATTAAAATAATTATTCCTTGCACAAACACACGTGTTGAATACTCAAAACCTGATGTCATCCCGCCGCTTATATTTTATTGCCCATCAAATTTATAGACCATAGACTTCGGACGTGAGGCGGTTTGTTTCATTGTAAAGTTTGACCACAGTCCACAGAATAACTTGAATTGATATAATCTAAGTGCTTTAAGCTGCTGAAGTAACGTTAAACATAGCTTATCCTTTGTTCAAGAAGCGTAGCTTTCCTTAGCGGGGCCTCATTTAAATTTGTTTCCTAAGGGCTTAGGAATGGTTGCCTTTTTCACTTTACTTATTTTGTGAATTTAGTAAAAGAAATGGAAAGTTTCTATTAATTTTTGCTAACGCACGTTGGGAGCCCTTGTGACCCGGGGGCCCCGTATAATTGATTACGGCATATACGGCAGTAGCTACGCCCCTGCTTTGATCTCTATGTAGAGAATTTTTGCATGTCTGTATGAATGGTACTTCACTCTGTATATATACACATTTCAATGTCCTATTTTATTTGAATTTCGGTATAAATAAAAAATACACTCTTACATCAAGGCAACACGCAAAACCCGAGTAATCTTTGCTACGACCTGAATTCCAGAATTACGTCTAAAACTACAGGTTCGCATAACATGTCAATCATCTGAGTAATATAATTGTATACTTTCCAACATAGTCAATTGTTCACGATTACATAGAAAGTTACATGTGCGATCATTATTGCCTATTATTATATTGGTGTTTTTTGTTCGACACGGTTCGCTGGTCAAGGAAGAACAAGAGGTTATTAAACAAAAGGTTGTACAACACGCAGAAAATAACTAGGCCCCTTCAATAGTTTCCTTAAAACGAGGTCCCTAGTTGGACGCTGTTAAGCATTCGTGTACTAACCCACAAAAAATACTTATTGAGTTATGAATGCAGTTATGTTCTTTAGACCATTTAGAACAAGACTGCATTTAAAATTCAACAATTTTTTTTTGGTTAGGACACAAATGTTAGGAAACCCTGAACTCTATGAAAATACATTTTACCAATGTCATTCCAGTAAAGGATGGTAACTACTGGTTCCTTGCTAGTACTAAAAGTTAGTTACCTGCATCATATTCCTGACGACCTCAGCTCCAGAGCGGAGCGCCTTGTGGAAGGTCCGCGTCGCCACGAAAGCACGTCGCAGCTGCACCGACAGCTTCAGCGGTACATCCTCGAACGGCTGAATGACGCGCATGTGCTCGCTCAGGCACTTCAGGTACCTAAAAAGTTAACGTTCTTTTTTTAAATGTCTGTCAAAAGATTTTTTTAATGATTTATGTCTGAGGCTTGTAGAATTATTCATCATCGATATAGTGTGAGACCCAGTATCAGTGGACATAGTCCAGCATCCAGTATCTAGCTGCAGACTTAGCACAGCCACCATAAAAGGTTTATTCTTACGGTAAAGTAGACAAACTGCCGCACTCAGAGTGGAATATTAATTACTTAAATGTAATTAATTCAAAATTTTGACATAAGCCCCATACATTATCTGTCAAACTCTTCATTAAATTGAAGGTTAATCATAATTAACTGTCTCTGAGTACGGCGGTGAGTGATAGAACTCATTAACAAAGGAAATCTGTCAGTTCGTCCGCAAAAACTGTCAGCGTTTCTATTTTTTCGCATTTCTACTGTGGCCGTGCCTAGCCTGCTGATGTTTCAATTCAGTCGAGCTTCAAATTATTTAAGGCTCGCTACTGTATTATAGTAAATGTCCGCCTCATTATAATGACCCTGGAATATAAAGTGTTTTAAAACAAGTAAAATGCCTCGGCGAAAACAAATAACGATAATTTAAACCGGCTGTTGTCTTTTGTTATAAATACCCAAAACAAATGATTAGACGACTAGAAATAACAGCCCTCATGCTCATAATACCCGGCTTATGAAATGATGAATTTATAATGATTTTCTAAAGCAAACTGATGCGTTTGATAGAATTTATTATGTTCACGCACAATAGGGTTGCCAATAATACAATTTTAGTACTTAATTACTTTAGGAGATTCCTGCAGGCGCACAACTCAAAGCCTGAAATTTTAGGGGTCACTGATAGTAACAGGCGTAATACCTTCCTCGAAATTAACTAGGAATTAACTAGATTTTAAGGGGGTTATGTCCCTTGTGATTGTGACCCCTAGGATTCATGGCCAATACTTACTAAGACTTTAGATAAATCAAATGATGCATTAAAGTAATTTTATTCGTTCCTTGGTACGTTTATTCTTTAAATGGAAGTCAAATCATCAATTAATGGTAGTCAAGATCGCAATTATTTTTCATAACTGTGTCAGCCCTAATTCAGGCCAATCTGAAGCGGTGATTTATATGACGAGTGACGCCAGCTCTCGGCCGAATAATATACCGAGAAAACGCGCTTCCAAGAATAGGCATGATGACTATTTTTTTTTCTTATTGGTAATTAAAAGACCTCTCAAAAATAGAAACATCATTGAAAGAATGACTCTGATAGCTTAACAATTTACCAAGATATGACAATTCAAACATCTCATAAAATAGACCTGCCCGAAATGCTCCATAAAAAATGCTACTAGATTATAACGTCACCTTAGAGTTGCTTGTAGGCATCGCGGGAGAACTTTCTTTGATAGCTATATTAATTATTGCGTTTATGAAAGTGGTTTCATAACAAAAGTTGCTTTAAATTACATAAGTTATAGAAATACAAATTTAAAGGCGCATAACAAAAAAAAAAAAATACAAAAGCTATCAAGCTGAAATTTTGGAAAAACTTATTTTTTACTGTTATTTTTTTATTTTATTAGCAAAATTAGCTAACTTTTGACCTTGTCATCATCCCTATTACTGCATCGTGAATTTCAGTCTTAATTCTCGTAAGACCCAAAATACTGTGATTCTAAATCAGTTTGTTTTTATGTTTATTTATATACAGGGTGTAAAAAAAAAGTTACTTTTTAGGGTTTCGTAGTCAACAAGGAACCCTTTTTTTTTGGTCGGGAAATGCCATTATGCATCCCCGGCAGTGCTGGGGAGGACAACCGGGGTATGTGGGTTTCGCTGCGACCGACGACATGGTAAGTGGGTATAAGGAAGGAAAAAAATGGTAAGTGGGTTGCACCGGAGGCGTGGTTATAGTTACAGTTATGGTCAAAGTTATGGTTATAGTGAAGGCTAACTTAACTTTAATCTTAACTTTGACCTCAGAATTTGACAGATGTCTATTGCTGGTCCGACAAGGCTTAAATAAACGTGGGCGGGGGCGCTGCTGGTAAAGGAGAACTGTCAAAAATGGCGTTTTTGTATGATGACAGCGTTAGTTCCTTTTTTCGCCACGTGTATTTAAAGCCTTGTCAAGCTCTATGGTTAGTGCAAAAATCGTTAGAGTCCAGTGTCCCCCCCTTCTACCAGCTAAACGGTTGCTTCTGGAAATGTGAAAAAATTCACGGGAGTAGGAAATATGCTGAATTTAAAAGGAAAACTATCACGGCTAAGGAGACTTCATAAGTTATTGTGTAATAGTCAATCAACTAAAAAAAATGAATTCGGAGAAGTATAAAGTTACTTTCCGTACAAATTCCTTTGAACGTAACTGAGATGATGTTGTTAGTAGACTTAGTAGTGAAAACACGTTATACTTAATTATTGTACATTCATTGACCATATAAAAATTATCCAAAAAAATGCGATACTACGGAACCCTATATTGCGCGTGGCCCGACACGCACTTAGCCGGTTTTTTTTATTATTTTGTATGAGAAAATTCATGGCCTTTCTCTTAGTAACATTGGTAAAATAGAAGTCAGAAGTAACTCTTTCAGCGCTCTGTGTCAAAAGTAATTCTTTCACAGTGAACTCTATACAAGGGGCACATGCACAATTACACACCCTAAACCATTATCACTTAGTTTTGTTACACCCTGTATGTTTGTATGGTCGAGGAAATTGGAAATTTAGGGCCATATCACACTGGCGGTTTCCGGTCACTAGATCATAGACGGCTATTATGACATTATTATTCTTTTTACCAATTCCCAAAAATATAAGGAAAGACTAGTATAAAAATTATACATTCCGATTTTGGAATTCTGAAATTCCTGACCGACTTCAAAATTCCTTATGTCAAAAAGTATTGAACCGATTTTGGTTTCAGTTGAAAGATACTTACTACAACAAAAAAAGAAATACTTAAAAAGGTACTGTTTTCTGAAGAAATAGTTAAATAGAATTAAATTCCATTGTCTCCTAAAACATTAAGGGCCGATTCATACCGGAATGGCAGCGCAGCGCTCGCCGCGCCGCTACGCTGCCATTCCATGCGCGCGCCGCGCGCATTTTCAGTGTCATATGATTTTAAACTTTATCTTCATTATTGTAATACATAGTATCGCTTGAGAAACTTGGAAAGTCTTTTTTTTTCTCAAGCGTTATTATGTATTGCAATAATGAAGATAAAGTTTAAAATCATAATATTATGACACTGAAAATGCTCGCCGCTGCGCTGCCATTCCGGTGTGATCGGCCCTAAAGGGCTGAAACAGCAGCGCGCAGTAGCGAAAATCAGACGCACCATAAAAATAACACTCAACTTGTAACTATAAAATCTATAATTGCGTACGACGTAACGGGTGGACGTGTTTGGATTTTCCCGAAAATGCACCTTGATAATACCGCTAAAGGGCACATTTTTGACGGCAAAGCTTTGACGCGTAGGCTAATTGGGTTTTACACAAAAATGCACTCTAACTTCAAAATTTCAAGGTACATTTTTGATTGCACGGTTTTTCACGTGTAGGTTGTTTAGACATTAGTGGATACTTTTATTATGGAGTGTATTATCATGTCGACCATCAAATCGCCATCGCTGACGTCA
This sequence comes from Cyaniris semiargus, assembly GCA_905187585.1. Classification (NCBI taxonomy): domain Eukaryota; kingdom Metazoa; phylum Arthropoda; class Insecta; order Lepidoptera; family Lycaenidae; genus Cyaniris; species Cyaniris semiargus. The sequence continues at coordinate 2,705,461 of LR994554.1, read as the reverse complement.
CAAGTTTGTAATATTCCCCATAAACTACGTAGAGTCAAACATATTTATGTTATTTTCATTCTAGCCATCAAACTGTTAATGACTACAACATACATATTTTATGGTTATTTCATAAGCTTTCTATAAGTTTTAATAGAAATGGTAATAAATAATAATTCTTTATTTTATATAACTACAAATATTGTTTTTTATCGGTTTTTCTCTTCTTTCAACAAAAAAAAAAAAAAACATTACAATTTAAAGCCAAACCAAAGGAATATGTTGTCCAGAATCCAGCACCCGTAGCATGGCTACAGTAGAAATACGAAAGTATAGACAAACAGCGGAGACAAACTGAAGGTGCCGTTCCGATCTTTACCGCGGCAAGCCGCGATCGACAAAAAATCAAATATATAATGTCACTTTATGACATAGACTATAGTCCTAAAAATTCAAATAAAATTCTACTTTATGACGTAGACTATATTCTACTGTAGCCATGCTACGGGTGCTGAAGGCCAGGACAAGAACATTGAAAATAGAACTCTAGAAGAATAAAACAGAGCTGAAAATAGAACAAAAGCACTAACTTCTCATCAAAGGTGTACTGCTGGTTGAGGACGATGAACATCTTCTGGTAGAGGATGCTGAAGAAGCCGTCCATCATGACGTCGAAGTCGGCGTCGCCGCGTGTGTAGTATCTGAAAATAGTCATCTAGTTAACACATTGTCTATCCAAGAAGTAGTTACATAAGAACTACACATAAGGACAATTGTCACACCTTTGTGGTGAGAGTACCGATGCATCATCTCTCGACCTTTGAAGTGGAGGAATTCTGGCCGACCAGTGTGGTCTACCGAAGGTTCCGGGGGAGACTCCGGAATGGAGCGCCCGTCACGTCGCCGTTAATTCGTGATAAAGTGTAGTTGTTAAGTATATATAATTTTTATGTATGTTGGTCATTAAGGTATATATTGTATGAGCCTTCGTAGCCTGATTTAAATAAATAAACAAAAATAAATTAACCAGCTGCACAGAGTGCAAACAGATTTTTCTACAGATGGTAAGGAAATTCTCTATGTAGGAAAATCTGTGATGACGGTCTTGAATAGGTAAGTTAAAGTAAGCCGATTGTAATAGAGATGTAGGAACCCCATACCACTGCTACATAGAAGCAAAGTGTTACTTTATTACAAACTAGACGTTCCGCGCGGCTTCGCCCGCGTAAATTAGATATTTCACAGACAAATCAGTCTACAGAAATAGCATATGATCCTTCACGTGGTCTACTTCTAATCTGACCCAAATAATAGAAAAATTGCTCTAGTAGTTCGTGAGATAAGCCCTTTTTATATAATTTCCTCCCGTTTTTTCCACATTTTCCTCTATTTCTTCGCTCCTATTAGTCTTGGCGTGATAAAATATAGCCTATAGCCTTTCTCGATAAATGGACTATCTAACACTGAAAGAATTTTTCAAATCGGACCAGTAGTTCCTGAGATTAGCGCGTTCAAACAAACAAACAAACAAACTAACTAACAAACTCTTCCGCTTTATAATATTAAAAGTATAGATAAGCCACGACTGAAGAGATGAAAACATTACATCGAATGAGGATGGATTAATAGAAAGACAGCTGACACATTCGTTTCGGATTTGTTTATTTCCTCTAGCTATCCAAGGCGGTAATCGCTCCTCATCAGGCGATCAGCTGGATTCATAAACAAGATAGTAAATACAATAATGTTAAACGGTCTAATGGCGATATTTCGTGAATATATGCAATGCATGCGCACGCGTCGCATGTACACGACCAAAAAAAAAAAAATATGTATCGATGTTAATTTCCGCAATCACTTCTACTTGTAAACATTTAAAACGTCAATCATAGTAATTTGTAACTGAATAACAAGAAACAAGCAAGTTTACAGTTGGATTGTGTAATAAATCAATTATTTTACGACTACATAAATGTAGGTGCTTTGAGATTTGAGACACAGCGATGAAGACGCAACGTGTCTATAAGATAGTTAAGTGTCTATACTCGCATAACAAATATGTAGTAGAGTTTGGAGCATTATCTTATAAGCCAGTCTTCAATAAGAGGATAGCAATCAGTGTATAAACACCTATGTAGCAATGCCTAACTGAAGAAATTATATCAAGACCTACAAGTTCAATTATTTTAATAGAATAGCAGCGATACCGAGTACCAAAAATGTCTGATTAAACTTTGCCTAAAACAGCTTAATTAGCAAACAAACGGGCCAAAACCAATTATTCGCGCCACGCGGGGACCTTAAAAGCAATTCATTGTATATCCAAATAAAGTTGGAGTGAGTCGTAAATTAGATCTCCGAAGTTTTCCCTACCTTCGTTACACCTCTCTTGACCCTTCAGGGCTGGATACTAAACCGTACTTTAACTTTGAAAACATTACATAAATAATTTAACTTAATACAGCAAAATTATCTAACATTTCCAAAACATCCACGCGCTGATACGCTGATCTACGCGATGATTTCAGCTGTTTTTAAAATTTTCAAATGTCAGTGTGAAACCAGCAGTGCGAACTTTTCTTTTATCTTTCTACCTTACATTTTATTTACGAAGCTTCTTTAAAAGTTGTACACCCTTGTGCCTAAAATCGTTACTTAGTTTAAAATAATAATTATTTTATTACAAAATTGTAGAGACTTCAATAGCTCATTCAAGGTTCTCTGAATTGAAACACAACATCATATTTATAAATAGACTACAGAGTATGGTATAGAACAGATCCCTATAGAATGCCAGGACTGTTATGAAATAGAATAGTTATATCGTTTATATTGTATACTATCATAAGAGGAATTTTGAAATAACTGTTAAATTTAAAGGTAGGTATCACTAAATATTATGTAAATCATTTTATTGAACAGTACAAATGCTCAGAAACCATAGAAGATCAAATATCAAGTATCAAAAAGCTTTGCTTAGTTCTTACACGATGTTTTACAATAACATTATTGTTCCATTAACTGTTTTGTCTAAACTATGTCCGGCTGCATGTTAATAGAACTTACAATAGGTAATATTCACTACTTACTGAGACTATAAAATGATTTCGAAACTTAAAGGTTATTCTAGAGATAGATAATGTTTACATTTTAATAATATCATGCTATAAGTATTCCGTTTAAAATTTAAATAGTTTATACTCCACAAAAAGTTGAAATTCTACCAATCCAATAATGGGTAACATTAAAAGTTGAAAGGTTATATTCTACGTTAAGGGCAGGTTCTTCCTAAATTAGCAGATCGATGTCTGTCAGTGCGAATATCGACGTAAATGACATTAAAATAACATTCATATCAGCGCGCCTTGTACGGTGGCGGTTACGACTTACGACGCTCGCCGCGTCCATGATAGGGCGAAATAGGAGAAAAAACCTTTTTACTTAGATAAAAAATATTATAGCTAAACATGTATCCAATCATTTCCCTGTAAAATTTTAATAATAATCGAACTGTCCAAATTATTTTTTGATTGAGTCCCTGTAAGTCCTATACTTAAAACTCAAAATGTTTTTAAAATCGAGGTTGTTCGGAATTTTTTTTATCGAGAAAATTATCTGTATAGTGTTTCTAACCAAAAAAGTCACTAGTTAAAAATGTATCTATACATGTAAATATTTTTCAGTTTTTTTGAATGGTGCTTTCTTTAAAAAATACTCATTCTAGGAACGTGAATTTGGAAGAAGGGGCCCTTAAGATTAAATCGTAAATTGACAATGAACGACTACAGAAGGTATGATTGAACTAGTTCCAGCAGTACTCACCTCTCCAACTGCTCGAACAGCTGCTGGAAGACGTAGGAGTGCTGCTCGTAGATCATGCCGTATGTTCGCTTGAACATCGCGTGGAACTCCTCGCGCGAGAGCTGCAGGAGCTTCCGGAAGAACTCTGTGGACAAATACATAGAGTTATTAAAATGACATTAACGGAACACTTGATACAAGTTTGGTAATATATGGGTCAGTATATTGTACATTGGTACGATTAGAGTCCAGAGACAGACCAGGACTTGACTTAACCAAACTAAACCATATTGGTGCGCCAACAACATATTTTAAATCAATGTCTCTGATGTTATCTATCGCCGGATTTGTTTAGAAATTATCAGTGTTTGAGTTCAGTAGGTATATTCCCTGTTCCTAGACCCTAATTTACCATTTTATTACTCACGTATGCAGTATATTATGTTCTTCAATTTATAGTGAGTAGTGGCGCTATATTTTATTTCGTTTTAATTACCTACTTTGCAGCAACCTTAGTGACAAGAGGATTTATCAAAAGTTCTCGTAATGAATATTAATTTAACATTCCCGTCAACACTACTAATCACCAGACCATCTATCTCGAGCAAAACCAAATGGCATCCATATATCAACGTTGAAGCTAATTTTACTGAGTTTTTAATGATCTAAAATAGCTCTATATTATTATCACGAAGGACGATTTCTGGCGATGCAATCTGGTGTTTTTGTGAAGTGTAATTTTAAATTTAAAGCCTCATGATTGGTCGTGTGGGTTGCGGTAGGTTGATTAATTATAATACGAGCAACCAACACTAAACACATATTTGGTGCAAAACCTTTGAAAAGGTTATTTAGAGGTGCTCTAAAATGTGCACCCGAGGCAATATTTGGGTGCAAAAAATCTTAAATCTTTGGTGTCGCATGACCATAATATAATGCGGCGTTATTAACATTATTAAAATCGTCTTTTACATATTGCACGCCATCCAACGGATCATGGGTTTTAGGATAAGCGATACTATAGGTATACCAGAATCTGATGGCAAAAAGTGAGAAAATAAATGGACTCTAGCAATACCGGGGTAATTGGAATAAAACATTTTGATCCTTTTTTTTTCTTATAGCGGCTGATTCTGTGTGTTAAACATGCAAATATAAAAATTTATCCAATGATCAAGGATATTTTTTGAAAATCTGCTGTCAAAAATTGCTATCAGATTCTGGTAGACCTATATATAAAGGTCAAGTCAAGCTCGTACCTATAATATTGAATAGTGCCAAAATGAATTTATTCCGCAATTTTGAACATACTTTCACGGTCGAACGCATATCGGGATATGACCCTCTTGTCGATTTGACCCCTTTATATGGATCGATACGATCCAGGCCAATGTTATAAAAATATTCTTGTGTTTACAGTGTAAATAGATCGTATACATCCGACCCGAATGTGAATATGAACGTATTAGCATATTTTGCGGGAAATTTTGCCTGGGGTTTATATTTTCATTATGTCGTTAGGCGTTTATGTTGCATTTTAAAAAGGATTTGGGGAGGATAAAAGGATATTCTTTTACGTATATAGAAATGCCGCTGAGGTTTAAGAAGGGATAAATTTTTGTGTTCTTTTCGAGCGTTTTGCTAAGTTTGCTCCTAAAACAAAATGAGGCCATGAATTTCACCCTCTAGACTCTGTCAGCCTGGACTCAAGAGTCCAGACCATAGAGTCCAGGCTGACACTAACTACTGCGACTAGATCGCAGTACGAGAAACTTCTTTGCCCAAAGATTGTCTCAAAACATCGGAGGCTACTTATGCATGCGTCCAGCAACCGTGTAAACACAATATGACAGTGAGTAAAAGTGCGAACTTCAATGGAATAATGTATAATTCCACGAGTAATCAGACCGATGACCGCCACACGACGATTATGTGCAAGTAGAGTGTCCACAATTGATGACATTATAGGAAATATATTTTTGCTTAAAAATTGAAAGCTTCTTGCAATAACGAAAGGTGGTGGAACAAAATGTATCGATCCGCTTCTACAGCTTTTAGCTTTAAGTTGTAAATTATAATTCTATTAAATTAAGTTGAGAAATGTATCTGTGACATACATTTATCAATTTATTATAAAACAAACGTTGTTATTGGTTAAACAACTTTACCAAAACATTACCAAAGTACCAGCCACCTAGTAAACTTCAAAGTAAGTTAAAGGAAATGTAGAGTTGTAACTTGTAACTGTGCTGGTTGTGACTGCATTGTGACTGGAAAGTTTTTGTGTACATTTTTCGCTTGTTTACAACTAGTAGACACTTCGCCTGGCTGTTAAAAGTTTGTCCATTATGTCCGAACGGCAAATACAGACGGTTACAAAGACGTACAGTAGATATATTGGTCTTTTCTTGTCCACGATCGACGTCCTCCTGCGCTGCAAACAGCTCGTGAAACCATCGCGATCGTGCCAATCATCCATCATGGCCCAACATAGTCTTTAAAGCATTGAGCCAGCGCATTGGGCCAACATGTAGAGGACTACTTAGTTATAAGTTGAGAGCGACATTCCGTACTCTACGTAGTACGTTGGCTCATTTTGCTGGCTCAATGCGTTGGCCCAATACAGGGTGTAACAAAACTAAGTGATAATACTTTAAGAGTTTAGGGCAAGCGCCTCGTCGTCATGACTCATGAGTTTTCCCATACAAAAGTTTAAAAAAATCTCTTTCAGCGCTGCTACTTTCACATTGAACTAGTGCCCCTTGTTTCTATACATGTAACACACCATAAAGTATCATCACTTACTATGTTTTGTCACACCCTGTATGTACAACGGGCTTAAGAGATATTCCGTAACAAACATCCCTCATGGTGCACGTACACACGCAACGCTCGATGCTCGTCGATTATCGCGGAATAATTATTGACAACGCACGCTACCACGTTACCGATGTTATACACTGGCATTAGCTTTTGACTGGTCATTGCAAGGGATTTAGACCTTGTCCAGAGAGCGCGTAATGTCAACGCGCTAGTAGGAGGTTCGGAGTCTAGAGTCTAGACGCAATATGGAATATCACGCAAAGGTCGAAGCAGACTGCGGAGGGTTCTACTAACACATACAGTAAATAATCCGACCAAAATCCACCAAAATCCGACATTTTGCACACGTCATATCAAAATATTGACAGAAACGTTGTCAAACGTCGTGCAAAATTTTGTTTACTGTATGTGCTGGTGCCGCCTCTAGCGTGAAAATATTGCAGTAATGTTCGTCCAGAATCTACGCTCGAATTTACACCAAAGGTCAAGTCAAACATCTTCTTTCGCAATCAGCGGGATAAGCCTGCTGCGACGCTACAGCTTTCAATCGAGCCAATATGCCTTGCCTACTTTCCGTCTCACCGAAATGCAATTCAAACTGCTCTTGCCGTGCCATGGATAGAGAATAAAGAATTAAAGAGTATCAACTCTCACACATACGAATTAGATATACATATTTGTAGCTTATTTACATGTGGCAAGTGACCTTAAAGTCGATACAACATCTCTCTCTACCATGTAAATTGTAAAAGATAAAAGTTGACATAGTCTGTTGAGACTTGTAAATCATCCTCTTTAGGAGTGATATCATTAATATAGGTATCATATATCAAACTTGATGGGAACAAATGGTTCTAGTAAGTAGAGCAAAAAAATATGAACTTTCGGTTAGCAAAGTATAACTCATTATGACCAAATATGACTATATTATTATTAACACATGGTTGTAATGACGACTGCCTGAATGTGATGATCAGCAAAATATCAGCCGGTCAGCTGGCGCAAGTGGCCGCCATATTTATCATGTGTGCTAGATTCAAAAATATTTTAGCAATGCCTACTCTGCATAAGAAAACGTCTGTTGTTTCATTAAAGACTCAAACCTTTGATGATTTTGAGGTCCTGTATATTTGTTCATATTACCTGTGATATTTCACCTGGAAGTCATCATTGAAAAAGACAAACAGAGCTTTAATAAAATGCTTCTATTTGATTTGTAAGGTGTAAGGCAATTAAAAGAACTGATGTAGAAAAGAAAGGCTAGAGATGAGAGTAATGAAGGTCGCTAGGAAAGGCCTATGTTGAAAAAGCTAAATGCACATTGACATAACAAAAAGCCTTTATAAATTATAAATAAATAAATAACATTACTAATTATTCTTAAATGAGCTAAAAAGTATTAAATAAATCGTTATTGCAGTTATATTTCTAGAGCTACGGAACTGAGCTGTGTTTACTTGAACTAATTTCCAAGAACATGACACAGTCTGATAAGTGAGTGCGTCTGAAAAATATCTGTCGGCGAATTGTAAGAATAATTTCTCATTGTTTACAATAAGCGCATTTTAATTAGGTTCAAAAGTCATTTTGTCGTCATCAAAAAAATCTTTTACATACTACCCTGTCAGTCTGCCTTTACACGCAGCTTGGAATAAGCCGCAGGACGACTTTTTAACTGCAAAGTACCCATCCATACTAATATTATAAATGCGAAAGTGTGTCTGTCTGTCTGTTACCTCCTCACGCCCAAACCCTTAGATACTCTGAATCCTGGGAAAGGACATAAGAAACTTTCTATCTCAGAAAAATGTACGGTTTCCGTGCGATAAACGATTTTTTTTTTGTTGCGACTTGCGGGCGTCATAGTACTGTATATTGCACAGATATAAACCATGAAGTTTATCTAAACATGCTTTCAAAAGACATAAAACATAGAAAACTTGAAAATCGCAAGTAACCTAGGTCATTAACACTCCGTAAAGAAGACTAGACTGCAGTTAAGAACCAACAAGCTCATACAATATAACAGTAGATTTGTACACGACAAAAAAAAACGATATACAATGCGCACCGCGCACGACGACGCACAAAGTGTAGGAAGTAGGAAACGTAATGCACAATTCATTGATTATCACATTCGTTTCGAGTTTTCACGCTACATTAGTGGAGTTTTTTGCTACCACACCCAGAGTTAGGCCTCGGTCACACGAGCGATTGTAGGGTAATAAGCTAGTAATAAGTGAGTGAGAGATTAAGGACTAACTCTCGAAGAGAAAAGTTTCTAAGATTCGTAACTTATCCTTCTTGTCGAGTAAAAAGAGCTTTCTTTCACAAAAGCAAAACAAGAAATTGTAGAGCAATAAGTGAGTAAAATTAGACACAAACCGTGTCATTTAAACTATCTACTACTAACTCTCTCCAAGAGAAGGGAAGAAAAATCTCGTTACGATTTGTAGTCATTCTGGTTTTCGAGTAGAAAGAGCTTTTCATTAAAGCCAAACCTCATTTACCATTGTCAGTGTTCACACCTCGTAGACCGTAGCTAATAAGTATGGTAGAGCCTAGAGATGATGCATTTTGGTAAATGTAGACTTTGTAAATAAAATGTAGACTTCTAGGGTAAATGTAGACCTATAGAGCTGTAACATAGCACGATCACTAGACAATCTGCAGATAGTGAATTTTACACGTGTGCCAAATGAATAGGACCAAATTTTTTTGATAACCTAGCGACTACTGACTACTAAGGGGTGAGCATGAGGTTCTACATGATCTCATGCTCACCCCTTAGTAGTCAGTAGCTTGTATGAAGTATTAAGCCTGTCCCAGACAGACGAGGCCTGCGGTGGCGGTAGCGGTGGCGGTCAGTTGGATGACTTGAGAGTTCTAGGAACGACACAGACACACGCGGCCACGCGGCCAAGCCATTCAACTGACCGCCACCGCCACCGCCACCGCAGGCCGCGTCTGTCTGGGAGACGCTTTAATCGTTTGACAAGCAAGTTTCTCGGAAACGCATTTCCCATTTTTTCCTGATTTCTGTGAGTGTCGACATTTTGACAAATCGCGTACACAGCGATAAAACCTGTTACATTAATTGATACTTGTTCGCGTTCACTAAATTATTTATCAAAACGGCAATTAATATTGCGTGTTGGTACACGCGTAATTGAAATAAAAATATTTATAGCGTGAAATTTTGTAGAGCTTTGTAATAATACATCGAGGCTCGTACTTATGCAGTAGTAACGTACGAGTTCACTAAGCGATGTACTTAACACGCTATAGTCGCTAGTGGAACAATCCGATCTCACAGCGATAGTAGAAGCCTGATAATCGGGCCCAGTTAGCCAATATTCTTTAGTTAACCGATTCAGTGCGGATGACACGGCAGCCGTGTCATATATGTTTTTAACGTGTGGCGTATGACACGTGAGCCGTGTCATTTAAAAAACGATTGTATCTCCCTCAAATTACACTTTAGAAGGTTCTACTCTGAACAAAACCATCTTAATTTTCCACGTAGAATATTCTGTGAATTGAAAAAAGTAGGAGCCGTCAACAATTTTTAAAGGTGCATTCACTGTATATAGAGTTCACTGTAAATCCGCAATGGCGGATTACACGGCAGCCGTGTCATATGTGTTTTTAACGTGTGGCGTATGACACGCGAGCCGTGTCATTTAGAAAACGATTGTATCTCCCTCAAATTACACTTTAGAAGTTTCTACTCCGAACAATACCGTTTTAATTTTCCACGTAAAACAAGCCTATAGGCTTCGTTTCTGAATATTCTGTGAATTGAAAAAAACTAGGGGCTGTCCCCTTTTTTAGCCCGTCCGTACATTATCCGAAATTTCTGATCAAAAAAATTAGGACGCCCGCCGGAACGCACTCTGTTCATACATTTTGTTATGGACCCCGCATACTATCCGAATTCTGACGTGTCAAAATGTATGATGTATGAGTTGACAACTTGGTTTTCTTTGGCAAAGGTTCTTCCGTGAATATAGTCTGAGATTCGAGACTAAAATTTTCAGTTTCGCAGATCAAGTAATTACGAATGAAAAAACTGAACCTTAATGAGTTCAAAACACTACTAACATTATGTATTACTAAAAAACTTAACAACGTACTTCTTTAAATTTATCTTCGAACGTATAATTTACATCGGAAACCCAGATCTATTTAATATACTCATTTTTCTAACTTTGAAACCTACAAAAGGTTTACAACATCTGAATAAAAAAATCGCTTACCTGCCAATTTCAGGTTAACACTTAGTAAAACTACTCGAAATCAACTCGAAACAACGTAACCTTCCGTTAACATCAATGGTTTGGGTTCAACTAAATAAATCAAGTTAATATACGTGTAAAAACCAAGAAAAACAATAAACCATGGCGGGTGACACGGTAGCCGTGTCATCTACTTCTATGGCGTATGAAACGGCTAACATGTCACGAGAAAATTGTATGCCGCCACTACTGAAAGTTTAAAAAAATCTGCGCCGCATTGAATCGGTCGCTGTCGAGCTTAGCTGTGCCTTATGTTAAATCCTATACATTTTACTTCGAAATACGACCGATTATAACAGAGACGTCTTGGCTAAGCTAAGGGACATGTATCTCCATAATTCTCTGTTCATTTCATGAAATCATCCAATCTTTGATATTGGGCTTGGGTTTGGACAAAGATTTTGGAAGTTGGAGAGTGCAAAGCCTCACACCATGCTTGGACAGATCTTCCACAGTGTACCGCCACCCTAAGGGCCTATATTCACTTTGACTAGTGCAAGTGCAGGTGATTAGTAATCAGGAGAAAGCCAGTGTGGAGAGCGACTGATTAGTGCAAGTTCTTTATTTCTACTAATCACTAATCGCCTGCACTCGCACTAATCAAAGTGAATACAGGCCATAAGTTAGCGAACATAAACATTGGTTATATTGGGGAGCTCTTCCTGCGCCGACGGAAGCCACACCGATTTAACTTTAATTATCTCGCGCGTATTGGCATGTGTTGCCATTTTATGCCAGACTATTTGTGCCAGACTAAAATTATAGTTATGACCCATAACGTTTCTAATATCTCTTAGTTCTATTTCTAAATGCTAGTAAGCTGAGGGCCATTACAAGGTACCTATTGGCTACTTAATAATAAAAGTCTATACTAACTGCTGCACGCAAAGACGTTTAATGATGGTTAAACTTCAATTTAATGAAGAGTCTGACAGATAATATCTGAATGCGGCATAGTGCCGCACTATGGCTTGCCTTTTTGTCAGAAATTACAGCGCGTTGACTATAGATTATAATATGGAAATATGACAATGAAAAAGATTACGAAAGCAAATCATACGAAAAATGGCATTTCTAACTTTTTCTTTCTATAATTTTAGTTTTAATCTAAATTGCTGTAACTGTTTCATCAGTCTATTATAAGAGTCTGCTAAGGAAGAGTGGCCTTTCCTGACACAGGTTGACCTTCCCTATTAAGTGCTAGGAGCTAACACTTAAGGGCCTTCCCCTACGGAGATTCCGTAATTTACTGTACTTAGAGCCTTATAAACTCATAATTTGAAAGCTACAAAGTTATAATAAAAATACAGCAATAATCTTCAGTATATCAACATTCCTTTTCTCGATTTAAATTTTCTATTTTTGTTTATTATACTCATGATATTAGCTTCCAAAGTTAATACCAATTTATTAAAATTGAAGCATACTTTCAGCATTTCCCTAGTAGTTACAAATTACGTTTATTTGAAACACACACCAATAGATAGGCCATTTCATAAGCTACATATATCACGTTTTAATTTTTTTTTGGTCAATTTTGAACTAAGTTATTTAAAAAACTTTAAATTTCGGTGCGAACTCGGTAATTCGGTAGACTGCGGGTCCGTGCGCGGGCGACGGGCGGCAGTGTCGCAAGACTTCTCGGACGGGGAACCCGTGTCTCTCGTACCCGCTGACTCTTGTTAATGCGCCCGCGCCTTCACATTATAATATTTTTATTTTGTTTTGGCGTTTAATTTTGTTATTGTGTTGTTTACTGCGAAAAGACGCTCATATCAAATACCTATTGCGTAAGGACTCTTAGAGAATTCTTGAACCTTGTGATTGTGTTATTATTTGTGTATTACCTAAAAAAAAGAAAAAGGGCTCTTTTATTAATTAACCTTTTTATTAATTAAAATGTTCAAGTGGTGTTACGTTTTATTTGTAAAAATGCCGAAGCAAGACGTATCCGGCAAAGGAAAGAGAATGCGCAGAAAATGAACGAAATTATGTAAGTACCTACCAAATTAATATTATACCTAATTTAATTACTATAAATTACATGATATTATAATATGTAGGTATGGTGAGAGTTGAGACTGCAAACTTTATAGCCATGTTATTTTACCAGTTTCGAACAGCTGTTCTACAAGAACAGCTGTTCGAAACACAAAAACGCTGTAAGTCAAAAATTTCACTTTTCAGTGATGTCAATTAATTGTATCGATGTATTAATAAAATTATTATTTGTTTTAGACTCAAGAAAAAGACAACTGCTTGTGAAATAGAAGCCTGTAAGTCGTCATTATCAACATTGCAATTTGCAACCGAAAGAAAATGATAACAGGTAAGAAAAATAAGCTCGTAATAAGATCGGTCGAAGGTAAAAGCTTAGATATACAATTTTGATGAGGGGAGGAGGTTGAAACTTGAAAGGAGTAAACCCCTTTTGAATAAATTACTTTTTTTTTTAAATTTTGAAGTTTCGACTGTTCTCGGTCTTTTCGAGGCACACCAAGATTGTGTAAGATGGGGGACGAATATTTCAAATTTTCAAATCATATAATAGTAGGGGAGCCCAGAGTGCTATTCGTGTTACTCGAGCGTCATGGAGACTGCAGTCATTTTAAGTTATGAAAAAGAAAATATATTCAGAAAATTGCTTATTTATGTAAATTTTAACAAGATTTTAGACAACAAGGACAAAAATCATTTAGTTTAGTGCAACATAAAATACCTGTGAAAATCAGGAAAATATGAAGCTTTATTTTTTATATGTATTTTAAAATGTCCCTACAGGCTCACCTAATCTTTAAATTGTCAGTGAACATCTCCGATCTTAATCTGACAGATCCGCTGACATTTCAATATTAGAAAATAACTTTTTAACCCACCACGTGAGAAATATGATTTCTATACCATGATAACTAGACACATGTCGCAAGCCTTATACAAGCTAAATCTGACACGCTCGAGCATGTCGCAAAACCCTCTCTTGGGCTCTCCTACTATAATAATCCAAGGGTAGTTGATAAACTTGATATTTCTTTGACATTTTTTATGATAATAATGGCGCTAGTTTGTTTAGATCCATGTAATGATGGCTAGTCTTTTCGAAAAAAAAAAAAATTACATTAAAAAACTGACGAAAAAAAATGAAAAAATCTATTTTTCAAAGATCGATCTTATTGGCCTCTTTTTTTTTGGATCGATATTCGGTCATGATTCGAATTGATTTAATTTTTTTTTCTTCAGATAGAACCGCCATCCCTATTATATAAAAAAAGTGGAAGAAATGACGTCAAGTGTCAACATGGTAGATTTCTATGTAATGAATTGTGCAAATTTTAGTTAATTTTTATTAACAAAGTACAGGTTCCCTAGAACATTTTTTTGACTTTATTACTATTAAGCTAATTTTTCGTGAGTAGCTTCATTTTGATAAGACGAACAATAATTTTTTGTATATTTTTTGCAGATTTTTTGTATATTGATAGGTTAATAGTTATATAATTTAACAGCAACATTATCCTATACATAGGAAAATCCATATTTTAGGACCATCAAATCGAAATATTAAATCCTTTCTATCTCTGTTAGCTACCACTTTCTAGAATTTTCGCAGAGGAAATTGTTGTTCGTCTCATCAAAATTAAGCTACTCACAAAAAATTTGCTTGATAGTAATCAAGTCAAAAAATATATGTTCTAGGGAACCTGTACTGTATTTGTAAAAACAAGTATTTGCTTATAGTTTTAAAAGATTCTTTTTTATTTTAGAACCCAAGAACATTTGATAGCCGATCAACTGCCCGTGCAATCAATTTTTGAACTTTGTCAAGAAAGTAATAACGAGTAAGTACTAAACTTACATAATCATTAATTATACTAATATTATTATAAATGCGACAGTTTGTGTGTATGTTTGTTACTTTTTATACCCTGAAGTGAAATTCATAAAAATTGGTATGAAGCTAGCTCATACCCTGGATTAACACATAGGCTACTTTTTACTGTGAAAAAAAAATTGTCATTCCCACGGGAAAATCTATAGTCCGCGGATTAAACCGCGGGGGAGTTGATTGCAGTTATAACAACATCCATAAATTACTTATTTGAATACATTTTATGCGTAAAATAAATCATAAATCACTTGAAACTTTCGTTTAAAGTTATTTTAATTTCAGGTTAATTGCGATGGATGATCAAACTCAACAAATCGAAGAATTAAAAAAAAAAACAGAAACCACAGGCAAAGATGATCAAGAGGTATTATTATTGGTCGAAAGGCTTATAATGGGTTATCAGTTAAGCGTGTGTCAGTCACATATTATATATTAAAGGCTTACCTACTTATTTCTTTTTAGTGCAGTTGCATACCACCGAAAAAAAGGACAAAGAATCAAATGGAAAATTTATTGGAAGGAGAGTTATCGCTGTCAGTCACTTTTTTCAAAATTGCAAGAAATTTTTAATCATGGACCACTTGGATGCAGCATAAATAAGAAACACAAAATGGCTTACAGTCGACGATTTTACTACGATACGACGACGATTACGATTACGATACGATTTTTAGATTTTTATGATTTTTTACTTGTAATGTAATTAATGACTGGAGATCGGAAATTCCGACGCTTTTATACCTAAACTTTCATAAAAAGCCATAGAATTATGTGGCCTTTTTACAATTTTGCAAAAATATTTTAGTTTTTTATATTTATTTAGTAGTTATTACTAGTATAGAAAAATAAGACTTATTTTTGTTAATCGATAAATTACGTTAGTAAAATATGTTTTCACTATTTTGTGTACTTTTACTGTTAGAACGTTGTGAAAATGCTTATGATTTAAGGTAGTAGTTGAAATTTTATAACCAAAACGTATAGTGGCATACATAATATTAACTACGTGTACCGAAAGGCATATCCATATTTTTCTTTCGTTATTTGAAGTAAGGTGAAGCCAATTTTTTGCCAGATTCCAGCCAGATTTTTCGATTTTTATTAATGACAGATGCTTACCCCTAGGGCTAGTTCCTTTATTTATTACAAAGAAGCAATAATATAGTAAATCGGTATCAGTTTTTACTTGCTTTTTAATATATGACGTAAAATCTCTAAACCATGGGAGAAAAATGTTAACGAGGGTAGAAGATAAAAAAAAAATACAAAAAACATCCTGTATTATGTACATCAATTTATAGTGTTGACGTTAAGGAACCAGAAAGTAATCGTATATGCAAACTAGAAGAAAGTGTTGTATCTTAGTATATTGTTTAATATTTAAAAGAAATTAGCTGGCCCGACAGACGTTGTCCTGTCTTAACGATGATTATTTAATTCGAATTGGTATAATATATATAATATATAATATAATGTATATATTGGTATAATATATTATATAAAGATTTGTTTATTGTATAATATACTAGCGACCAGCCCCGGCTTCGCACGGGTATAAAATATATAGCCTATGTCACTCACTGAAAAAATGATTAAAATCGATTCAGCAGTTTTGAATTATATTCATTACTACCCGTGGCCCGCATTGGTCGGTACCGCCGCAAAAGCTACGTCCCGCAATTTTTAAATCTGTAATATCTTAGAAAATATTCTTAAAATCATATGCTGTAAAGGGCCATATAGATCTATATTATTAAATCAATAATGTATTTAAAGTATTTAATTGAATAAGGATTAAAGCCGTATTGGTTAAAATCGCTTCGAAAATTAGCCATAATTTGAAGTTAAAAGTAAATGACAAAAAATGTTATTGTGGCATATCCATAAGAGATAGACATAATATACCATCGTGAAGTTTTCTGTAGACCTTTTCATAGTGTACAATACTTAGTACATTATTTTGATAAATCTCGTAGGGTTCAACCTGCGTTTGCAATACATTGCAAACGCAGGCTGAAAAAAAAGTAAGCGGAAAAAAATGTAATTATTTACGACATCACATTAGAAACCCGAACGAAAACGAAACGAAATCCCGAGACTCAAAGTATCTCCATACCAAATTTATAGGCGAAAATCATTAAAGTTTTTTGTGCAGGAACCGTACATTTTCCGGGACAAAAAGTAACCCTTGTCCTTTCCCGAGACTCAAAGTATCTCCATACCAAAATTCATCAAAATCGATTGAATAGTTTACGCACAAATCATAAAAGTATATTGTGCAGTAAACGTACATTTTTCCGGGACAAAATGTATAGTCCGGGTTCCGTAGACCAATTTTTTTTTTTTGATTACTATCAAGCTATTTTTTGCGAAATCTTGAAAGTGGTAGCTAACAGAGATAGAAACCACTTTCAAGATTTTTCGCAAATAAAATTGTTGTTCGTCTTATAAAAATGAAGATACAAAAAATTTGCTTGATAGTTATAAAAAAAATTCTTCTACGGAACCCGGACTAGTATCCTATGTCCTTTCCCGAGTCTCAAAGTATCTCTATACCGAATTTCAGCAAAATCGGTCCAGCCGTTAAATCGCTATCGCTGGTGCAATAATAAAGGTGTTTTTTTATTCTCATGCAAAATAACACACTTGTATTATTGCACTATTTGCTATAATTATAAACAACTAGTTTATCGTTTGTTTCTAGTCGTTTATCGCGCGGGAACCGTAAATTTTTCCGGGATAAAAACTATCCTATGTCCTTTCTCAGGACTTAAAGTATCTCCATGCCAAATAATAGATAGAGTGATTCAAGAGGAAGGTTTATAAGTATAATAACATTCATTAAATAGTGGAGAAATACTGTTATTGCTGGGGTTTCTAATGTGATGTCGTAAATAATTTCATTTTTTTTTTTGCTTGCATCGCAGGCCGAACCCTACGAGATTTATCAAAATGATGTACCAAGTATTGTACACATTAAAAAGGTCTACAGAAAACTCCGCGATGGTATATGTCTATCTCTTATGGATATCCCACAAGAACAGTTTTTTGTCATTTACTTTTTACGACAAATAATGGCTAATTTTCGAAGCAATTTTAATAAATACAGCATTAATTTTTATCCAATTATATACCTTAAATACATTGTTGATTTAATGTAGATGTATATGGCCCTTTACAGCATATGATTTAACCCATCAATCACCGGCCGAGCGCCGGTGCTCGGGGTCACGTGACAGCACACTTCCGTCAAACCCCGCCCGAGCACCGGTGCTCGGGCTCTTTCATTCGGTTAAGTAACGTATTTCGCCGACTTAGAGACTACTTTTGTATGAAGAGTTTGGTTAGTTACGATCTATGATACATTTGCCACATTCTGAATGCAAAATATTATACAATCTGTGGTCGACGAATATTTTTCAGTCATTAGAAATTCGTGAATTTTTTCGTGTGTGTTCTGCCATTTTGTGTGATTTGTTTGAAATAATTGATGGATTTAACGAATGTAAGTAGTAAAATAGTTTAATTTACTAATATTAAGAACATTTAGATAATCATTTGCAAGAAATACATCGTAGTGATTTCTAGGTTACACTCGAAAAGTTGTGTGTGATTTATGTCGTTTGAACGCAATTTGCTTCATATATTTGTAAATTAATTACGTAAAACGCTTATAGAAGTTATTACACAACGTCTACAAGACGATTTATATCGATAGTATGCATTACGTTACTAAAACAATTGAGATAAAAGTGCGCAGGTAACGGCCATATTCTGCCGGCCGCGGCCATTTTGAACTTTATTTGTAAAGCCCTAATGACGAAGTTTGCTTGTGGGTAATACGAAACCCATTTTTTTCGGGTAATATTTATGACTTGTTTTTATAAACATCTCAAGTTGTTACAATGAATTGTATTTCTGTGGGTCTGCACTAGGGTTCCGTCGTGTAGATTATAACAAAATATTAACTTATTTCATGTGAAACAGTCAGAAAAATATTTTTCAAAATATATACTTGTGAAAAGAATATTAACTCAGATTAAATACTATATTATGGTGCGTTGATAGATAGAAAATTTAACATAGCTATTAATGTTTTTCACACAAACATAAAATATGGTTTGGATGTAAAAATATTATATTATTTGTAAAAAGGGGGTAAGGCCGGGGGCCATTTTTTTTTGCAATGTTGGATTCCTATTTTTGACAGATTTTTTTCCACGGTCCAAGGGTTAATTGAATATTTTCGGAGATATTACAGATTTAAAAATTGCGGGACGTAGCTTTTGCGGCGGTACCGACCAATGCACGGGTAGTAATAATGAATATAAATCAAAACTGCTGAATCGATTTTAATCATTTTTTCAGAGCTATGTATTTTATACCCGTGCGAAGCCGGGGCGGGTCGCTAGTATTATACTAAGATACAACACTTACCTCTATATTGCCCTAATTATGCGATTACATTCCGGAAATAATTGTCTATGGTTTTGAGATTTTTTGTCATACAATAATATAATGTCCAACTTTTCAAGCCCTTTAATTTGTTAATATAAAGTGCTCCATTTCTTGGTACGATATGCCTCTCCTTTATTATTATAATGTGAATAGTATGTTTTGTAAATAAAAGTATATTCGTAAATCGTAATAAATATTTTAAATATAATTTCTTTTTTTTTATTTTACTTAACTCAAAAACACAATTATTTGACTTACACGGTTTCTGAAGAGAGTCGTGTCTGTTGTTAGTATCATAAATAAATACTAGATGGCACCACAACGCCTTCGATTTTATATTGGTACAAGCAGTCTACAATAGATGTCGCTAAATAAAATTACGTAACTTTGTAGAGGTGAGGCGGGGCGGTGAGGTAGTGAAATCCTCAAGGTCGTTTGCTCGGGAAACGGCCTTAATAGGGAAGGTCAACCTCTGTTTATTATTATGGATGTGCTGTCTTGTTGAAATAAATATTTATTTATTATTTAACTTAGTAACTAGGACAGTGACTGTGATGAATATGAGGAGCCGCCCTTACACTACTGCCCTCAATAGGAAAACACCTCGTCATGCCCAAAGCCAATATGCTAGAATATAACTTACAAATTGTATAATACAAGCTGTTAGTAATACGAGCTAATGATAGCGTTAGTAGCTGATGATCCGTGAAGCTGTTAACTCATTAGTTATAAGCTATTAGTGCTAACTAGACTGTACAGTTACATCGATAGTCGATACTATTAAATAATACTGTTATTATTGCCTTTACATACTCTCTATAGCGGACCAATACAATTACATTGTGTAGAAGCACATTCGTCCACGATCGATGTCGATTGTGCATGCTATAGATCGTGATGGCAAGCATGGTGATACATTATGGCCCAACGTATACAGGGTGCAATAAAACAAAATTATAATACTTTAGAGTGTGTAACTGTGTATGTGTTCCTTATATAGCGTTCACTGTGAAAGTAGCAGCGCTAAAAGATTTTTTTTTTTTTAATTTTGTATCGGCAAACTCGACGCTGGGGTCCTTAGTACTTACCAATACAAATCACAAAAAATGGCTCTTTTCGCGCTGCTACTTTCACAGTGAACTCTATTTAAGGGACACATGCACACCCAAAAGTATTACCACGTATAAGTACTGTATGTTTAAATTCACATATGTATTTGTATTTCCAATGCAAATCTTCAACAGCTGTACACGCTACAGGGCATGTTGTAGAAAGTCTGAGTAGAGAGTTCTCAAACCTCATGAAACTTACATGAACTGTTCGGATTTAACAAGAGAGCTAGGTTCTTTGAACTACAAGTAAAATTATACAATATCTTTGTTCTATATGTATGATATTGAAGCAGCCTTATTACTAGGACTCTACTTTCAGTCTGACCGACTGCACTGCACCTTTCGTGTTACCATATTTTTTTTCAGGGCTCTAATTTTTTTCTATTTTGAGCGGACTGCAGTCTCTACTCCTCGTTCAGCTTCAATTAAAAAAAAAAACTTTCATAATCGTTTTACGTTATTACCAGCAACCTCTGCTAGGATTTTGTTGGACTCTTGGTTTACTAAAACCACTCGATTAGGTCAGGGGGCTTAAATCTCTACTGATCCCACTGGAATCTACATCCATTATCAGTACTCTTTTGACTGAGCCATAGGAACTGAAAACCCTTGTAATCCCACTGGAATCTGCATCTAACTACTACCTCTACCTGCAGGCTTAGCATGGTCGCCAAAGAAATGGTTTCTTTCTTTGGAAGAATAGACAAAAGAAATCCGCCATTTTGTCACTAAAATCTGTCAGTATGTACATTCTTTTCCGTTTCTTATGCTTTAACGGTAAGCCTGGCACATACATAGTAACAAACATCCGCGTTTCGGCCTAGTGCGGGCGATAAAAATCGGTATGTGATATAATTCACACGTGTTTGTTCTATTTCGGTACGCTTGTGGCTTTGCTAACTGCTTCTACGAGTGTTTTCGGTTTGAGTCGTTAGACGCTAGCTTCATAGCAGACCTGTTTAAATGATTTTTTTTTAATTTATTTAATAAGGGATCTACATAAACCATATTTTGGCTACGGTATACATTGGTAAAGAAAGTGACATATGTAATTTAACAATGACGCGTCCATTCTGATAACAACAATCAATAAGATAATTATATTACTGCAATGTTTTCACGCTGGAGGCAGCAGCGGCACAGACAGTAAACGAAAAGTGTTGTTAGACGATTGACAACGTTTCTGTCAATTTTATAATACGACGTGTGCAACATGTCGGATTTTGGTCGGATTATTTACTGTGCGTGCTAGTGGCGCCCTCTGCTCTTGCCTTTGCGTAATATTCTTTATTGAAGGGCTTGTTACAACTAGTGTATTATGAACATGCCAGAAGTGTCATAGGTGTTTGAGGCGATAAACACGGGAACAGACTAAACGCCATTGAAATTGAAAGTAAGCACTAAGCGAAAATGACTTTAGCAGTCTTTTTCTATGCGAAAGGATAAGAATTCTCTACTAAAATAGTAAATACATATTCAGGGAATACCACGACCAGACGTTGAATGTATAAAAAAAACTGCAGCTAACCCTAAAATGCTTGGGGGTAATTAAATATCCATGTATGAAAAAGCTAATTGAAAGTCGATCATACATATTTCATATAGACGACCTCTGTGGCTCAGTTGGTGGCGCGTTGGTAGCGCAAGCCGGGGGTCGCGGGTTCGAATCCCGCCGACGGAACAAAAAGTTTTCAATGTTCCTGGGTCTTGGATGTGTATTAAATATATGTATGATATAATAAAAATCTTAAATATATGTATAATATAAAAGTATTAAATATATTTCCGTTGTCTGGTACCCGTAACACAAGTCCTTCAGGTACTTAGCACGGGGCCAGACTGACGTGGTGTAAAGCGTCCATAGATATTATATAACCGGGAGCTAGCGCCTATCCTTACATGGAGACGTGTATGGCCCGTCATATTTACAACAAAAACATAATATTATAACACCATACACGTTTGTATGAACCCGGAGTTGGCCGCGTTATCCGCTAGGGTTCCGTAGCTGGTGGCGCCTGGCTAACGGAATATAGATTTTTCCCTTTTTACGCTACTGCGTTAGGATAATGATGTTTTTCAAGTACCATCGAGGAAATTGATTCCTAGGCAGTTGACAGACCAACATCATTTGGTCGGATCATGTCAATGCAATGTTAATGTTAAATTTGTCTTTAGGCCTTCAGTTGGGCCATGATGGGTAACCATGATTGCCACCACGATTGCGTAGCTGTCTATATCAAACAGAAACCGCGTCCATTATGGGCAATCATAGACTGAGATCTCAACACGTCCGTTATCGCTTATATTTGTTACATTATTTGCCAACGTGGAAAGGTCGCTGTGGCCTGTGAGAGTTACACTATGAATTATGATACATCATATTAATTATGATGTACCCAGTGTCACTCTCTTTCTTAAGAAAAAGGTTATTTGACCAAAACAATCTACAAAATAACAAATTACAATCATAATTTCCACAGCCATAAAAGGCTATTAATTAATGTCGTTCTCCATTATGGCTCCACAAAAAGGTGTGTCATAGGATACAGATACTAAATGAGATTAAACGAATTTTTCCACCGTGAAATTTCCGCCGCAAAAGTATTAATTAGGGTGGAAAGGGGTAAATTGTATCGTGTGACAGGTCCCCTATAGTACGTTCACACGTGTGACAACTGGCATGCTTTGACAAACCTTCACAAACACAAGTGTGTGAACGAGCTGTTTGGCTTGGCGTGTGAAAGTTTGTGATAGATTGTACAGTCTGTCAAAAAAGAGAAGAAGCTTAACTTATTTTTCTAAATGTGATCACGATTGAATGGTGTTTATTTGAAATAAAACATTTTTATTTTATTTAATAACATTTGTATAATTTTTATGTGATTAAAATTATTTTCGGCGTAACTTTTGTTTGAAAATCTGTAGAGTGTACGACCGGTCAGTGCGGGCTTTTGGGAAAACTTTCGGAAACATGCCGAAGTTCCGCGGTGGAAGTTCGGCATGGTGTGTCATAGGTAATTTAAAATACATTGCTAGCATAATCTTGCCGAACTTCGGCCGCGTATCTTCGGCATGGTGTGTTTACTGTTTACACACAATGGCGTACTCAAGCGTTTTTTCGCAGGCATGTACCATTACACAAATTACACCCTGTCTGAGTAACTTAAATGATTTGAAACTTTTCTAAACGGTAAAAATATTCATCAAAGCTGAAATTTTCATATTATCCTAAGGTGCTTAACTAAATTTGCAATATAATGGTTGTTCCCAGAAATATTTGTGATTTTTTAACCGACTTCCAAAAAGGAGGAGGCTATATGTTCGGCTGTGGATATTTTTTTATTTTTTATTTTATTTTTGTATGTTCAACGATTACTCCGCCGTTTGTGAACCGATTTTCAAAATTTTTGTTTTGTTCTATTAGGTTTTCCTCCAATTTGGTCCCATTTTCACAAAAGTGGTGAACTGATGACGGGACCCATGAGTAATCGAAGGAACTCCTCAAAATTTATATGGAAACATATGGTGATTTAGGTTTTATGAGAAGTATCCTAAGCATATGCTACCAAAACGCAAGATTTTGCACCAAGGTATACTATGGTTCCGAAGATACTAAGAGAACTCCGGATTCCTTATAGATACAAGTTTGGGGGTTTAGGCGCTGTTTTAAGAACTGAAAGCATATGCTACTATGCAAATTACATTCATCATCATCATCATCATCATCATTACTACGTCAGGGTCACCAGTGTCACATGGTTGTATATGGATACAATATGCCCCCACAACACCATAATTATATCATCACGTTATGTCCTTATAATAATTGGTACTTTTCATAGCGATTTTAATAAAAATATAATGTTGTTTCAAAATAAATGATTCAAGTTCTATGCGACTTATGTACCACAAAATTGAACATAACAAAATCAACTCCAGAGCGTAAGGCACACATTTGACATTACTTTTGAGAAAGAAAAAGAAAAAAGAGAGTAAGTTGCTTCGATAGGTACTACACTAGTTTAACTATTAACCCATCAAGCCCAAGCGGCACCCGGCTGCCGCATAACAATTAAAAATCTATTGTGTCTGCGATTCCCACGATCGAGGTAATAAATTGAACCCTTAGTATGAAAATACTTACATAGGAAAACAATCTACATCGTAATAGGAATAAGAAACACAATCGCATTGAGTGTGACTCTTAACAAATTGTAATAAGATACGTAGAATATACGCGATGGTTTACTAGGTAACTAAAAAGAGTGAAATTATTATTTTTAACAAAAAATTAAAACCGACTTCCAAGGTAAAAACAATAATAAAATTCTTATAATATGAACTAAAAAGTATTAAATAATGTTTCCTATCTAATAGTGCCTTTTTTCGAATTCGGCTAAACCTCAACTATTTCTGTACTCAATCTTCATAATTTTGAAGTCGGTGCCAGTTCCAAAAGTTTCAAATACCTATTCTGTCAGAGAACTGAAGATTCAGCTATATCTGGTACCGACTTCAAAATGATGAAGATTGAGTACAGAAATAGTTGAGGTTTAGCCGAATTCGGAAAAAGGCACTATTAGATAGGAAACATTATTTAATACTTTTTAGTTCATCTTATAAGGATTTTATTATTGTTTTTACCTTGGAAGTCGGTTTTAATTTTTTGTTAATCTTTCTAGAAACGACAGACGATAAAATACTTTTTATTGCAATATTACCCATTATGTTATATTTCACATATTAATAACCAATTAAATGCAGTTTATGTAGGTCATAACTGTGCATTAAACTGTATAGTAATCTTAGATCTCTCTTTCTAAGGGACTAATTGCGTAGAGCGGGACGTGCTCCATAGAAGGAGTGTGGCGTCAATCCAGAAGTAAATTCTAACCGAGTTAAAATGAAGTTTATACCGTTGACATAAGATTCATTCACAGGTAAAACAACTCCAGGCGTAACGACAGGAAACAATCACAGATAATAACAAACTAGAATCTAATCGATTAGCAAATAAACTAGTTAATCGATTACCGTTAGCATCGATTAATTGACAGGCAAAACTCGGCAAAATAAATCGAGATATCAGACCCGTTTCGTTGTAATTACAGTTCGAGACTGATAAAATCGCGAAATACTTTTAAATTAATTTGTTATTTGCATATTGAAAGTCCTTTCGATTTTTGGAACACGCCTTCTTACTTATCATCATCATCATCATCAAGCCTATCTGTCCACTGCTGAGCAAATCGACACCGGAAATATCACTTAACGTAAGGGACATTTTGGCGAAAATGAGTTATATATATCATTGGATTCAGAATTTCGAGCTCTATCGTTTGGCATACTTGAAATTCCGCTATCGTTAAAAAAATGTCCCTTACAGTACACATTTTTGAAAGTCTAGACAGGTTTTTTCCTAAAAAAATTAATTTAACGGACGTAAATATTTTAACGTGTTAAAAAAAAATAACGTAAATGCTTCTAAAATACAATTCAGTCCCTTACGTTAACCTTTAGCTTAATGCAATTCTCTTAACATATCCTTTACGTTAAGAATTGAGACATAATTATTGTCATAGCTTCACTAAAATTTGTCCCTTACATTAATCTTAAATATCATTTTTCAAGTAAGAAGATAATTTTTGGCACCTTCTGAAAAAGTATTATCCGTAAAAGTTTAAGGTTTTCTATAAAGTTTAAGTGTTTTAGCTATACCTTTAGCCTTTAGGTATATACATGTAAAGCGATCAATTGTAGATAGCTAGCATTAAGGATGACAATACTCTCCTAGCTGCAAATGAAGTCGAGATGCAAGAACTGTCTTAGAGAATTAAGCAAATGATCAATTATTTGGGCCTCTCAATTAATAAAGGGAAAGCCAAAAACATGGTCATAGACAGAAGCAACACTCTACCTTTGACTGGCGCGCTAAAATTGGAAGTGGTTAGCAAATTCGTCTTTGAT
Source organism: Cyaniris semiargus (assembly GCA_905187585.1). Taxonomy (NCBI): domain Eukaryota; kingdom Metazoa; phylum Arthropoda; class Insecta; order Lepidoptera; family Lycaenidae; genus Cyaniris; species Cyaniris semiargus. The sequence continues at coordinate 2,679,134 of LR994554.1, read as the reverse complement.
CTTTACGAACAACGGCTCCTGTGAATCAAATATACGTAGAAGAATCGGGATGACTAACAGCGCCATGTCTCAAATGCATAAAACCTGGCCTGACAGGAAGATTTCGTTAAAAACCAGGACGAAACATGTGCACATGCTCATATTCTTCATTTGTCTTTGAGGATCCGAGACATGGACTCTGAAGTCTGCAGACCGCAAACTTATCGACGCCGTCGAGGGTGCTGGAGGAAAATGCTCTGAATTCCATAAGCTGCTTTCAGAACCAACACATTCATTCTTGCTAAACTAAACATAAAAACAAGGCTCTCTACCATCTGTCTAATAACGCATCTTAGAATATTTCAGACACATTACCAGAAAAAAGGAGGCAACCTTGAAACCATGGTATGGCAAACTCATGATAACTGGCATTCGTTGGTCCGATCAAATCTGCACCACACTTGAGTCCACTGTCTACGACGCTCTTCGAGTAGCCGATAATAGGAATAGCTAGCGTAACACCATAAGAAGGAAGGTCATAGAAGGGGAAGGTCACGACTGGCGAAGCAGCTCTAGCAGGTGCGATAAAAGAGAGCAGTAGCTCCTGTTCCTGATAAGGTGAAGTGTGAAGCTTAATGCCAGGTCAAGAACGGAGACTCAGGCTCTGCGTCTAGTTCTAAAAGCTCAAGAATCTCTTACCTTCTGCCTTACACAGGTGCTCACCGGACTCAGAATTCAGGAGAGCCTACGTCAGCCTGCCACGAATGTAGCGCTGTGGAGGACTTGTGGTGTGCGATCGCTAGGTCATTCTGCGCTGCTGTGAATCCATAATTTCACAGAAAGAGGCCGCAGAGCGGAACAGGGAGGAAGATCCTCCTTCCATTCGGCTCAGGATACAGATTTCGGTAAGACAAAAGTGCAGAGACGTGGTTTTGCAAAGTTCCACCTTGTCTAAAAGGGCTCTGGGTGTAGATGGGAACAGTCCCGGTGCCAAGGGAAATGCTTCAGTCTGCCAAAGTTCCCTTATTTTGCTGGAAATCCTATCCCTTACGTGGTAGACCAGCCAGTCGTGGTGGGTTTATTGTGTTAGATAGTTTCAGGAATCTCTCCGCTATACGACTGATGGTAAATGGTTTTAGTGGGTCAGCTGGCGCTACTCGTCGTCTATTCCCCCATATCCTCGGGATGCTTTATGTAAACTTAATTAACAATCAACTGTTATATACTTAATATTAAAAACATAAGGTCCAAAATTATATAAAAGTTGTTCTTAACAGTTTATCATACATCAAACTTCCTCCAACGCATAGTATTTTTATGTCCTTTACAGTGGATTTGTGTCATAGTTTCATATTAAACTTGGTGCTTACTTTAATATGGCATAGTTTACATTGAAAAATTCAGTGCCGTAAGGGACAAATAAGCAATTTTTTTTAATGTAAGGGACATGCTATTTTCTAAACGCGTAAATTTACGAAAATATTTTTTTATAGTTATATAGCCGGCAAAATTCTAAGAAACTTTGCCATAAACACCTTTAAGATCGGACTAAATGAAAAAAGGTTACAGACAAATTTGTGAAAAAAAAGTTGTTTTTTCGCTCTCCTGAAAAGTCGTGTTTTGTCCCTCACATTAAGTGATATTTCCGGTGTCGAAATGTCTCTCCCTTAACGAGCTCCAACCATTCCCCAGGGTGGTTACTATCTTGCAATAGGTAAGCAACTTTCAACAGCATATAACATCCGGTTTCTGTCAAATATTTTGTATACAAAGTTTCTGACAGATAGTAGATGTGCAATATCTGCTGTCAAACACCTGTTGCATAGCTGTCGCAAGATAGTAATCTCCCTGTGGATCTTGGGCAGTTCTAACTCCTCATTCGCTGGCACTTTCTTCAAATCAGCCCATCGAGCTGCGGGGCTTCCTACTCTACGTTTTTCTACTTTTAGTCTTCTCTTCTAATTTGTGGGAGAAACAAAACAATTTCCTAAGATCTTCTTCTTCTTTATCAGTAAGTTGCCAATGTCACAGCTGTGGCTCAAATGCTAAGCTGACTCAGAAGAGATCTCGAAATTTATACGTTTGACGTAGTATCACAGAATATATAGTAGTATGGTTATATCTCATATCGGCCGGCGCGCGCCGTACTAATGCGTTAGGGCGTTTGTGCACTACACGGGATTTTACTGTCCGGCGTTCATAACTTTCCCGTTTGCCATAATATCAAAACGTTAGAAATCGGGACGCCGCGCCGCGCCGCGCCGGATGGTAAAATTCCGTGTAGTGCACAAACGCCCTTACCAAATTTCATAAGTCAATGGCCCTTACTCATTGTGAAATTGTTGTGAAACATGTACGTTCAAACTGTCAGTTGCGCCCAACTCGCGTAGATTCGCCCGTTTGTTTGAAGTCGAGGTACTCGTTAGTTCTGTCCAATCTGCTATAAGCACAGTAAAACAATGTCTACTATCACTTATCATCGTGACTCCACAAGTGAGTCCACACAAGTAACACTTCCTGTACTACTGAACATGTTAATGTGAGAATATTTATTTTTTTATGTGGAAATAGCGTGCCGTACAAATATTTCATGAATCAGAACTATTTTATAATTAGTGATAATTACAACTGAAGTATGTTGAATATGAGCTTGATGGTGAATCCGCTTAAGGGTCAGTACTCAGTTCACATTACAACTAAACGAATGACGAGGTAAACCGAAAATTTTTAAGTGACCTATCCATCACCGCGAGCAACCAGTTCGATCTAGACACGCGGTAGCGTGTCAAGCCAAGTTCCAGCATAATAGAACTGGCGAGCAGCGCCGTGTGTAATATTACACGAACCATTTTCAGCTAGTTTTGACCTCCTCATAATTCAGAAACTATTTCACATAAACGTTTCAAATTTGGCTTATATAATGAGACTTGCGAGATAAATATATGATCTAAATTTCATAACACACAGCTCAAACGGTTATTAAGATATTAACGTCCGAAAATCTACATTTTTATCACTGACTGACTGACCTATAGATCAAAATTCTAACCCACTTCCAGATGACCTAGAAGGCTGAAATTTGGAATCCAGCTCGGTAATTGTGTGCAAGCGTAGGGAAAAATCAAAAAACAAAAAAATCGGTCAAGTGCGAGTCGGGCAGAGCGAAACTAGGCAAAAATTGTGTTTTTTGTATGGAGACCCCCCTTAAATATTTATTTTATTTTACTTTTATTATAAATTATAAAAGTAAAAATATAATTAAATAATTTATGAATATTTCAAGTGCCTACCGACTGCCATTATAGATTTTAAGCAAAAAAGGCCAAAAAAATCACGTTTATTGTATGGGTAATGGGAGCTCCCCGTAAATATGTATTTGTGAAGTGAAGAAACTTTATGAAATGAATAGAAGGTGACTTCATGAAGTGTGTCTGTATGTCTGTTACCTCTTCACGCCCAAACTGATTGTACCGATTGTTTTTAAATTTGGTATGGAGATATAGTTTGAGTCCCGGGAATAGACATAGAATTCTTTTAATCCCTGTCTATCTGTCTGTCCGTCTGTCCATCTGTCTGTCTGTTCGTCTGTCCGTCTGTCCGTCTGTCTGTCTGTCCGTAATATGTCCGTGTGTCTGTCCGTCTGACCGTCCGTCCGTCCGTCCATCTGTCCGTCCGTCCGTCTGTCCGTTTGTCCGTCTGTCCGTCTGTCTGTCCGTCTGTCCGTCCGTCCGTCCGTCTTTCTGTCTGTCTATTAGACAGCTATAATAATAGCTACTTAACCTCCGCACAATAAGTTGTACCCTATAGTTAATGGTTGGAAATACACTTGTGTTATACCGTATTATTCCAATGCCTCCTGATGGTAGCTGCTTTTTCCATTCGCTTGGATTTTATTTGTTTTATTCGACTGATACTCAACAAGCCTTAGGGGCTGTTTCCCCACTTCCTGATAAGTTTCAGATAGGCTATCCACTACTTATCTGACAGATGAAGGATCGGTCAGATAAGTTAAGGATAGGCTATCTACAACTTATCTGACAGATAAAGTATCTGCCAGATAAGTTGCGGATAGCATATCCGACACTTGTCGGGAAGTGGTGAAACAGCCCCTTAAGGTTGCGATTGAATATAGTCGAATATTATGTATGTTTGAACTGGGAAAATTAAGGTGTCTACCCTTGCTCGGAAAGTTTTCTTTACAAAAAGTAATGATATCCCACCAAAAACATGAATGTAAAAATGGCATACAAACATTATTCTTGTCTATGGACTTCGCCGTAAAAAGGATGGAGATCTAAATGCCAAGTTCTATGGAAAATTGAAATATGTATGTATAGGAACCAAATAACATTATGAACAAAATAACAGTCTATTTCTTTGCTTTATTCAATATCAAATATATTATACTTAATTGATGTTATTTAAATAATGTGAGATTTTCTCTTCATCAGAATTAAAATGTTCAATAACTTTATGAAATGACTGATATAATGAAAACTTAAAAAATTGTTATAATATATTTAATCTTTTGCATTTCGACTTTACAACTAACGATCTTCCTAAAAAAAAGCTTAAAAAAACCGCTAGCTTTTCATGAATATTATATACAGATAAATAAATATGTCTGTCCATAAACAGTCGTCCTACATGTACTGATTTAGACCAAGATAGGTTTACATCTAATAAGGATTATATTTATTGATCTGCGAGCCGCGTCTCCCCTTTTGCGGAGTCGCTCCACTGACCTCATAATTTTAAACACTGTGGGCAGATAACATATTATAGACCTCTAGATAAAAGTAAGAACTTAGTATTTGGGTTGGCAGATTCTACTAAAAACAAGATAGGAAATGCATAAACATAAATAAAAAAGATGTGATATTTCGCTGACAAATAGAAGGATTACGAAAAATCCGTTCAACTGACCATGATATGGGCAATCAAAGGTTTCTATATTTTGCAAAATGACTATATATTTGTATGACATCAGATCTCTCTAAGTATTTAAAAGTAAAAAAAAAAAGAAAATCACGAATATTGCCTGATGTCGTAGCTATTCAATTTTTTTTCGTTCGTTAGTTCAGAGAGTTGTGCCCGTACATTTGTCTGAGAATTAATCGTGTGCCTATGTTAATACCAGCACTCGATTATTCCATCAGCCAGCTCGCCTAATGATTGGAAAGTGGTGTCAATATTGACTGGCGGTGTTTGGTCAGCCGTCGGGAACGACACACCTACCGATATCGGGGAACACAAACAGAAACTTGTCACTGGATTTTCTATTGAAGTACGCTCAGAAATTTAACTTTTAAGGTGCGCGAGCATTCACGTGTAATGTAATGTAACATTTTAGATTCGACTTTGAGCATTACATTACAATACTACCTCCCTGAGTCCTGACTGACGAGCATTCGCGAGTAATGTAACATTCGGCTTTGAGCATTCCATAGCTAATTGATGTTCCAAGTTGTATGAAGAAGTGTGTAATACTCATTACAAGGTGCGCATTGTAATGCTCGGCTCTCCTCCCTCACCAGTCACTGATGTAATGCTCGACTCTGTAACGTTACATTACAAGCGAATGCTTCCGGTGAGGGAGCACCTTTACGAATGATTGAACGTAAGAAGAGATAGTGAGGAAAATCTTGTTACATTTGGCGTAAGACAGATATTTTTAAAACGCAAGGGACTAACAGTATCGCAACGTATCACAAGTCACGACAAGCGAACAAACAGACACACTTTCACATTTATAATATACAAGGTAATAACTATCCGATTTGTCGTACGCCCGATATGTCGCAGGGTGTGAATATCCAAGTATTACATGCAGATAAGCCGGCCACTTAATTAAATCCCGACTACCGACGCGTCATGCGCGCCTGGTACCCAGTTTGTTGGACACGGATTACGTTTAATTAGATTTTACTAGGTACTAGGCATGTATAATATGAGGAGGTTTAAGTAGGAGAGGAAAAATAAATGAATTTTAAAAGCGTTTGGTTTCATGGCTTCGTTTGAGACAAATTCGGGATAATTTTAGGCCTACGAGTTTCATAAGCAAATAAGAATGAACCCTTGATGGACCTTTAATAAAAATGTTCAGAAAACCTTAAGAAGAAAAAAATATAGGATTCGCGTGTGTATTAGGTCTTTTTCTACACTTCTCTTTATGCAGCGATCGGACTTTAGCAAGTAAATAACATAACTGTTTAGTAATCTGCGGTTTAGACGTAGCACAAACGACTCTCAGTATCGACCTCAATACCATTTCTTATGACGTGCCGATATTCGCCACTTTGTTGATTGATTGATTCTTAGACTAAACAGTAAAGTATTAGGTATAATAGAGGTAGGAGTAGGTACTTCAAAACTAAGTTCAGCTACAATTTCAACAATTTTTGTTGTTGTTGCGATGACACTATGTATCGATTATGAATTCGAGTCGAGCGAGTTATCGGGGTTTTCACAGTTGCGGTGCTAAGGGCAGTTTGCGATAACCCGCGAGTAACACCGCTATTTATATACCAGTACCACTTGTTACCATAGCCGCTATACTGGTATATAATGCGGCAGCGCTTTGAGCACGTACACAGGCACGTTCCGAAGGGGGGGAAGTCCTCCCCTCCCTAGATCTAGGTATTGTAAATAATGTTATAGGTTTTGTGCCTATTTAGTAGCGATTTCTTAAAAATATCGTAACCAAAAGCATGGGGGCTTTTAACATAACGTAATATTAAATTCGTTTGTCGCGAAGAAAAAGAACATAATCCGGGATAAAAACTATCTTATAGTCTTTTATCTGGACTCAAAATATCAACGTACAAAATTTCATCAAATCGGTTAAGCGGTTTAAGTTTGAATTGGCAACAGGCAGACGCATTTAAAATATAATATTACAACTATGATATGCAAAAACCGTTTTAATCCCTAAACTCATCATTGGCTGTCTGTATTGTGGCTTTAAAGTGTTGCCAGGTGTTACTGGCTGTAACGGATTGCAGTGTCAGTGTTGAGTTTTCAATAGACCATTATTAGCAATTCAAAGTACTGCAAGCTCGCTGAGAATGCAGGGTTCAGACGGGCTACAAACTACCGCCAATACCGCAACCCGCTACACAGATGTTATACGCTTTCAAAAATCGAAATTATTAAAACGGATGCTTCAGAAACAATACTACACATATTATATGCAATGTATGCGCTTTCAAAAGTCAAAAAGCTACGTTATACGGCCTCAATGATGCAAATGATAGATCACTACAAGCAATTACCAAAGTATAGAGTGACAAATTCGTCTATAATTGTCCATGATCAACATCGATTGTGCATAGACAGCTTTGAAATCATGGTGGCAAACATGGGTCTCCATCTTGATTCTTGGTCCAACGTGAGGCCATAATATTAAATAAATAAATAAATAAATAAATAAAACTTTATTTCAGACTAATTTTGTCCATAGATTTGTTAGTGACAGTTAGTAACAATTAGCTTATATAAGTATGTTAGTAGTGTTAGTAGTAATCAGTATAATATTTATTATTTTACGACATCAAGCCTATCCCTATCTCCATCCAGTGTTTTTGAATGGGACAATCTAATTTAGAGGCAATGACCTTCAGAATGCTGTTTTCACTGCTACGAAGTCTCTGCAATAACGAGGTTACTTTTTTGCGCATCACTGCGTGAAAGCCGTCAACGCGAGACTCGGCAAACATTTTTGACGCACTGCAGCACCATGGCAGCCCAAGCAGCATTCTGAAGATATTGTTGTATTGGACGCGGAGGACGCTGTAGGTTCGGCGCAAATATGTCAGCCACAGGCCACCCGAATAAAACGACTGACAGAACGCTTTGAACAGAGTCGTTTTAACGTCCGTAGTACAGCGAGAGAACCTGCGAGCTATCATATTGCCCCTCACCGCCAGCGCCCTGCGTTCCCTTTCGATGTCCTCATCGTCTCTGAGGTCACTCGTGACAATATAACCCAGGTACTTAAACCTGCTGACCAGCTCCAGAGGAGTGCCACTGAGGCATATCGGAGGCACACGGCGAACTATCTGCTTCGGCGTTAGGAATATTAAAATGTTGCTCTTTTTAGTGTTATAAATAAGACCGAATATTATGACACTGATGAAAGTCTGTTAATTAACTGGTGGCAGCGGTAGCTCGTCTGCGCAGTACGATATAGGCTATAGCAGTAATTTGCCTTTCGGGTGCAATAATTTAGCGACAGAAATATCTGGGAATGTGGCTGGATCTAGCTACAGGTTCTGGGTAAACTGGTTAGTAGCTGTCATAATTTCTGCTTAGGTAATTAAATGGGGGCCGGCTGGAAAGTACTTTAGTCTAGACATCCTATTGCACAAGAGCATAAAGTTTGATAGAAGTTAATATACCTACTATTTGCAGCTGCTTTTGGGCCACTATATTTTTGGATGCGTTCCTTCTTGCTCATTTATGGTTTTAGTAGGTCTTTGACAGGTCGTTTGGGCTTTAGCTATAACGCGTTATAATGTCCTTTTTTATTTTAAATATAACTTTTTTTTATGATATAATTAGGCAAACGAGCAAACGGGTCACCTGATGGAAAGCAACTTCCGTCGCCCATGGACACTCGCAGCATCAGAAGAGCTGCAGATGCGTTGCCGACCTTTTAAGAGGGAATAGGGTAATAGGGGAGGGTAGGGATGGGAAGAGAAGGGAATAGGGGAGGGAAAGGAAGGGAATAGGGTAGGGGATTGGGCCTCCGGTAAACTCACTCACTCGGCGAAACACAGCGCAAGCGCTGTTTCACGCCGGTTTACTGTGAGAACGTGGTATTTCTCCGGTCGAGCCGGCCCATTCGTGCCGAAGCATGGCTCTCCCACGTATATAACTACTTTAAAGTAATAACTAATATAAAGACCAGTGTCAAAACTTTACCTTACTACAGGTAACAGGACTCTAGAAATTATTTGAACACTTTATAAGGTAAGCAGTACTGAAACGACTGCAACCGTGGTCAAACGCGGTTACAAATACTATGTAGGATTCAAAGGCGCTGGTCAATTTTGATTACCTGTCCGAGCGCAAATAGTCTACATGCCTTCGGTAGTCGGCACCCTTTGATTCCTACAGCTTAATCTCCACTAAATTCTAGTACTCACCATCAAACCTCTTCGCCCTGTTGGCCAGTATTTCAGCCAGCTTGCCCAGCTCGGCTCGCAGCGCTGACTCCAGCTGCGAGCGCGCGTGCTGCGTGAGGCGCACGCGGGAGCCGGGGGCGCAGCACCCTCGGTTGCCGCATAGCTCGCCGGCATCTGGAAGAGAAAGGGTGATTAGAATTTGTAGGGAAGTAGAGAGTAGAGAGCTATTGGCAACACGCTTGGGTGCTATAAAATGGTACGTAGCTATGTCCTGGTTTCGAATAAAACGGCCACCGTCAACGAAATCGGTATATAATGCAATGAGATAGACCGATAGATACTCAAACATTGTCAAGAAACTTATGTAGAGAGTGGGTAGTACTACTATATTAAGTTAGGAGTAGGTTCTCCCTTTCGCCAAAGTCTTCGATTCTGGGTTCGCCAAAGGCTATGCTATGTCGAGTTAGAGTTGTGGAGAAAAAGTGTGTGTTTGAATCTATCAAAGATAAAATTTAAAGATTTGCGAATGCTTCCTTTAGTGCAACTGAGAACTATTCTTAAAAGCAAGAAAAGCAATCAGTAAAAACATTTAATAATGTTATATCTCCTATCTTCTCCTGATTCAGCTAGTTAGGAATCAATAAAGGCAAGCATGGCTGTTAAAATATAATTTTAAGACCAATCTCCGTATCTTTTGACGGCGGATCGATAGGCGGTAATGCAATAAGTCCCCCATTCAAAGGACCCCTGACGAGGGTTCCGTTACCCCAGTCCCTACACTATAAATAAACTTCAAACTCTACTTCAAAGATATTGGTTATCACCATAAGAACCAGTATTTAGGTTCTTTGATAATCGTTTTCCTGCTGTCCTGAAGATGTTGTAAATCTAAAATTTATTTATGTATGCCGAAGAGCTTCATTGTATCAACTTCAAATTCTTCTGACAGCTGAATCGGAACTTCCTTAAAATTTAGAGAGCCTACCCAGTACCTGCTTCAACCAAAGAAGAAAATAACAGAAAAGGGACTGAAATAGTATTCCAATTCCAATTACCAATTCCAGTAATTACTTCTGACATTTCAAAGGACCCCTTTGAAATATTCCTTGTGTATAGTCACGTGTGAAATCATTTCATATCTGAATGGATGTCAAAACATTGTGTATGACAATTTCGTCTTAATTATAACAAATCCCCTGGTATCGGAGCATTTCGTGCTCATGTTGACAGGGCCTGGATGAAAATTTACATACGGGAATAACGCCTCTATGTAAATCACAATAGAGGTCATTATGTTCGGTATAATAATTATGTGGGGTCAAACAAAACTGTGGAACAAGGGAGGAGCGAGAATTGATGTAACCCAAAAAAAAAACCACTTTAAAACCAGCAAGTAAGCAATTTTCAATTTAAAAACATATCAATGAACTTAAAACAACTAAGAAGTTGACATACAAAGAGATTACAACTGGAGCTAACATCTGACTCTGCCCATGATGTGTTAGAACTTAGAAAGATCCTAGAGATACCAAAGGTATGCCAGAAATTTTCTCGCTGCCGCGGCCGCTAACGAATGAATTTATGGCATACCTCAAGAAAAAAATGCTCAAAAACGTTCGAAGTCGAAATTCAACTTTGAGAGTTTTTCATCACATAGTAAATTCGAATCTACTGTTGCGTTTCCACAGACACGCTGAGCACAAAAGCAATACTTTTGTGCACTTATGTGACTAGGAGACTATAGTTGCTAGCTTCTCTGCCTTGCACCGTACACCATTTCCATAAGCCGGGGAGAGTGTCGCCACAGGCCGTGATATTTTAATATTTACTATGGGGGCGTGAGGGCTGTGAGATGAGGCGCAAACGACCTACAGTTGCTTCATAATAGGGGAAGAGAAATTATCGCATTGATTTTGAATTCCGAATAAGCACTATTCGTTTTTTAATTGGCGCAAAACAAGCAATAACTGCATATTTGTAAATGACAATAAACACTTGTACCCGCGGCACCGCCCTTGTAGTATTACACAAGAACCGTACATTTTCTTACGTTAAAAGGTAGTAGAAAACAATGGGGAAGGGCCTATGCGCTTCCGAGTAGTCTATTTCTAATGTGGTCAACTCGATATATGTGTCCATTAAAATCGTTATGCTCTTTTAGTGGTCTACTCTATAACTCTACATCTGTGTCCATTATAATTGTAAGTAGTTTTGGCCTAGCCCCTAGTCGAAACAAAAAAACAAATATTTTCACTAAACTACACAAATTGCAATCAGAATAAGTCGCGTTGTCTCTATACTCATGTTAGAAACGATATTTCAGATCAAAACTGTGACTGAGAGTAAAGTATAATTTAATCTCACTCAAGAAGTACCTAAGAGATTTTAATACCTAGTCCTTTTGCCTCGAGTCTAGGTCCTAGGCCTAGGTCATAGAAACAAGATCCTTTGTTCCAATGATATAATCAGAGCGCTATGATTACTATTCTACAACAACGAGTCTCTAACAAAGAGCACCACTGCAATACGACACTTCCTGTGGTCGTAGACTAATCAGTATTACCTATTTAGTAGTATCGATTTATTGGTTAACAGAAATAGCTGTTAATAACGAGTTTCCTTTGTAACTTTAGTTAATACTAGCTGTCCCGGCAAACGTTGTTTTGCCATTTAAAGTATTTAAATCTTACCCCCTCTTTTGTCCCCTAAGAGGGGTGGGGGAAAAATTTTATACACCAGATGTTAAGTTGGAAAAAACAGTTAATAATATGAAGTAAGTCCATTAAAGAAAAAAGTTTGATACCAAAATCTGATCCCCTCTTTGCTCCCCTTAGAGGGGTGGGGGCGGGGTTGATTTTTATACACCAGATTTTGAGTTGGAAGAAGACAAATATATCTGCGAAAACCGTATGCAAATCGGATCAGTAGTTTTCGTGTTAAAGCAAAAGTCTTATACAAAATCTGACCCCCTCTTTCGTCCCTTTAGAGGGGTGGGAGGAAAATTTTTTATACACCAGATGTTAAGTTGGAAGAAGACAAATATATCTGCGAAAACCGCATTCAAATCGGATCAGTAGTTTTCGTGTGATAGTGGAACAAACATACAGACAGACAGACAGACAGACAAAAAAACTAACCACATTTTTGGCTTCTATAGCGATGTAGTAACACCCCCCGCTTATTATTTTTTGAATATCTTTAATGTACAGAATTTTCATTTCTACAGTTTTATTATATGTATAGATGTATAGATTGACTCACATATTCACCCTGTGAAAAAGTCTCTTGAATAAAATAGAAAAAAAAACTTTTACAGGACAGAAGAGTGAGGTTAGTACGGGAGCCCTAGAACAAATTTTGTTTTGATTACTATCAAGCTAATATTTTGTGAGTAGCTTCATTTTGATAAGACGAACAACATTTTAGCTGCGAAAAATCTCGAAAGTGGTAGCTAACAGAGATAGAAAGGATTTCATACTTTGACTTGATGGTCCTAAAATATGGATTGTTCTATTTGTAGGACAATGTTACTCTTAAATTATATAACTATTAAGTATTAACCTATCAATATACAAAAAATCAGCTTGTTAGGGTTCCGTTTTAGGGTTCAGTAATCAACCAAGTTTTGTTGATTACAGAACCCTATAACGGAACCCTAACGAGCAGATTTTTTGTATATTGACAGATTAATAGTCATATAATTTAAGAGTAACATTGTCCTACAAATAAAACATTCCATATTTTAGGACCATCAATTCAAAGTATGAAATCCTTTCTATCTCTATTAGCTAACACTTTCGAGATTTTTCGCAAATAAAAATGTTGTTCGTCTTATCAAAATGAAGCTACTCACAAAAAATTTGCTTGATAGTAATAAAAAAAAAAATCTAGGGCTCCCGTACTAGGTACTTTGTGCCAGCTATAACATTAGTATCACTTTCACAATGTAGCAGAAAGAAAACGGTGGAATACGTATCCTGAATCGCGTTATCCAAGTTTCTGAGATAGGCGCGACTTACTCATACGGTGCGCTTTGGCCAACGGAATATCTTCCTTTGGGGCCTCTACTCTTATTACCACAATAGTAACTACTGTAAACGGGCTCTACCTTTAACATTTTCTCTGCTCTACTATCTCTTATCTCTCCTAAGTCTGAGAATATTAAACTTTGTAGCTCTCATGTATCTCTGTGATATTCGATAAAACCTACCCATCATCACTAGTTCTAACTGTACAGCTACATAGTAAATAAATACATTGTATACAATATGAGGGAGAGATCGCGCTTAGTTATCGTTAAGTTCACGTACAAAACAAACTTTCATACAAACGTTATGGAGCAATAACATGAAACTAAATTATAATAGAATCTGCAGCAGTAAAATTATCTATTTGATTCACGCCGCAGTAAAACTGACTTTATTGAGGCGGGAGAAAGTACATTATTCGATGTGACATTAATATCTACAAGCAGTAAACAAACAGCATTTATAGGGGCTTTCGAGAATTACGTCACAGAAAATACTGTGCAGAAGATGTGTTTAAAATCGTCATGATCATCAGTAGCATCACCATTTTGAACCAATTGTTATTATTATTTAAATTGCACTTTTTAGGGTTCCGTAGCCAAATGGCAAAAAACGGAACCCTTATAGATTCGTCATGTCTGTCCGTCTGTCTGTCCGTATGTCACAGCCACTTTTCTCCGAAACTATAAGAGCTATACTATTGAAATTTGGTAAGTAGATGTAGTCTGTGAACCGCATTAAGATTTTGAAACAATAATGGAAAAAATATTAAAAATTTTAGGGGTCCCCATAGGTACAACTAAATAAAAAAAAATTTTTTTTTCATCTAACCTATGCGTGTGGGGTATCTATGGATAGGTCTTCAAAAATCATATTGAGTTCTCCTCTAGCTTCTAAAGTAGGGGCATGATAAGTCTAAAAAAAATATATGATGTACTTTACTATAAAAACTACTAACGAAAATTGGTTTGAACGAAATCTAGCAAGTAGTTTTTTTATACGTCATAAATGGTAAACTTAATTTAACTTTCATTAAATCAACTGAAATATAATAAAAATAAATCAAACACCTTTTAATTTCATAAAAATAAACCTAATTGCTGCTGCGGAACCCTTCATGGGCGAGTCCAACTCGCACTTGGCCGGTTTTTTAATAGCCTCTCTCCACGTTGAACCATTAAGGATAACCAAGAAAGCCACTTTTATAACAATAATGGGCATTCATAGACGAATAATTTGCCTAGACCATGTTCGTAATCCCTGGAATAATGGAGACTCGAGGTGTCGTAAAGGACGAATATTATGCCGCTTTACGCATTTACGCTTGTATAATGTAATACTTGTTAATTTAATGCATTTATTAATTGGAAAGAGGCTACATATTTAAAGTGTAGGTTCAACAAAACAATTTTAATTAAATCAAAAGTTCATGGCTCATCTAAACCAACTACCATGATAAGCAAAATCTCTTAATTTTGCTATACATTTTAATTAAAGTTATCGACAGCTTATCATCCCGTTAGCTTTTTTTCATCTGCACCGCGGTTGAGTGACAAAGTCCTAAAACACTTAAATGAGTTAAAACCACAGACTACAAAAAGTTCCCAAGTCAATTAACATGTGCGAGACTCGTGAATACGCGATAACAGATAAAAAATTTCCTCGCATTTTACATTTGTTTTATTTATAAGCGGGTTTTGGCAAAAACACTTAATTAGGTACTAAACGACCTAAGGTTCTGCAACTTAATTTGGCCTGGAAAGTCCCATGGAGAATGTTATAATATTATTATTATATCCAAAACACATCAGTTTATTATCACTGAATATCATATTATTAATAATCAATCACTTTCGTGCTGAAAAATTAGCGCATTAATAGCAAACCGCGTAACCATATCGGCCAATAAGATTGCAGTTTACTTATTCAGCTATTATTCTTGTATTATGCTCGAAGGCCCCAACACAACAGAACACTTGAGAGAACTAGCTTTGTAAACATGCGATATCTCTTTTCGCATCTTCCACAGTTATTTCCTTCCCTTGCCTCTGGAGGCTTTAGTAGTTGATTGGTTAAGCCCTAAAGGAATAAGCCGTCCCTTCTTTATACGTGATCAGAATTCATGTGGTACCCTAATGTCATCTTAATATTCCGGTGTAAATAATTATGATGAAAGTTGGGTAGAGTTCCATGTTGCTTCTGTATCAAACTTTGTTTCTGAATGCGATTGTTATTATAGCAACAATTGTTATTTTAAGAAACTAAAAAGTAAAAATTTTGAGGAACTCCCCTAATTACGAAACTGAAATCGAGTTGATGGATTTTGTTGACATCTACTTTTAACACCTTTGGATTAGGTGTTAAAAAAACTTTCACAATATAAATATTGTAAACGTATTTTAATGCCTAATCTTTAGATTTCACCAAATTATTATTATTAACACTTGTTACACCATTTGCCAAAGCCTAAATACCGAGCATTATAACAACCTCATTTTAAAAGTTGGTTAAGGCAAGGATGTTCCTAAAATTAGCAGGTCGATGTCTGTCAGTACGAATATCGACGTAAAGGACATTAAAGTAACATTCATATCAGCGCGCCTTGTACAGTGGCGGTTACGACGCTCGCCGCGTTCTTGATAGGGCGAAATAGGAGAAAATTATACATTTTATTTTATTTTTTTAATGACCGAATCATTTTTTTAAAAACTATTCGGTTATTTTGTTAGAACTATAAAAAAGCTATCCTTTTTGTAAAAAAATCATATCGTCGTCATTGAAAATTACGAGATGTTCGAATTTGAAATGTATTTTTATGATGATATTCAAGATTTTTTACAGAATTACCATGCTATTTTTCAATACTCTGTTCGTTTATTTTGTTACTTTATTCCTTTTTGAGTCGACATCAATTTTGGTGTAAGAGAATTCCAAATAATTTCTTCATACTGGAAGATTAAAAATCAGTCTTTTCGAACTGACCTCGCCTTAAAATTAAAAGATCTTGTACATGTCTACCGCGATGTCCCCATTACATTATCCGGGGCAAATTAAAACGAGCGGGGTGTCAAGTGGGTTTAAATCGCATTTACTTACTAATGAAACCGTGTCGAGAGACCACTTACTTTTTATTCCCGAAATAGGGAACTCCACACAAGGGGACCAATTGGGAACGGTTTCGGATATTTAGGGATGTTTTATAGTGTGACTAGATGACGCCCGCAACTCCGTTGCGCCAAAATTCGTTTATCGCGCGGGAACCGTACATTATTCCGGGATAAAAAGTATCCTATGTCCTTTCCCGGGACTCAATATATCTCCATACCAAATTTTAGTAAAATAGGTTCAGCGGTTTAAGCGTGAAGAGGTAACAGACAGGCAGACACATTTTCACATACTACTAGTATAGATGTCGGGCGAAAAATGATTTTTAAAACGATTTCAGTTTCAAGAGTGAATAGAAGGGAAACATCAGAAAAGTGACTAGGAAATCTGTTCTTTTAAGTATCGCTTTTTCCGAACGCCCAAAATAGGGTTAGTAGGTCCTTATTATTCCCCTTGTATACCATACAAGGGGACTAATTGGAAATGGTTTCGAGTATTTTAAGAATGTTTTATCATAGTGCGATTTAAAAGCTGTTGCAGGGCCAAGGGCGAAGGAAAACTTTTGAAAAATATGTAACTGGGAACTATTCTTCTGAGCGTTGTAAAAAAACAATGCTCTTAAATAGCTCCTAAAAGTGAGAACATATCTACTAACCAAAAGAAATCTACCGTGCACATCGGGCTTAAATCTTAATAGCTGCAAATTGCAATACAATGTTGAATCCTTGTCTGATACTTTAGTAACGTCGCTTGACAGACAAACACAAATAAAGAGTGTATCTTTTCATTAGTAAGGATGATATCGTATAAAAAGTCTTTCAATCAAACTATTACACGCAAAGCCATATAAAAGTCCTGATTGTAACCATCATTTCTACTGACGCGATGTTAATGCTGATTGTTGAGATCATCAACAGCGTCCAATAAATTTATCGGAACCAATATCAATCCATTAACAAATCTACACTAAAATGTTTTATGTCTGCAAATAAAGTTTTTTAAGAGGCTTTTATCAGTAATTGTTGGTTATGAACTTATGACTTATATTTTGTAGGACATATTATGTGAACAAAATGAATTAGTGATTTGTGTTATTCCATTGATTTTTACGTTCATAATATTAATTGACTTACTAAAAAGATTTATAATAGGGAAAAAAAATTAAGAACTAAGAAATATATTTATATTTATCGGCAGGAAACATAACATTTTTGTAAGTTTAAGAACATTTCAGTCTCATTCGTAAAATCACACGATATAATTTACATTAATTTGAACACTAAATTATACTCAAGTGTGTTAATTTATTGTCTTAGTGACAGACAGTTACGTCTAATTGCCTTAATAATAAATGTAAAACATCATCCTCCATTTATAAGCTGGTCATAGACCTTACGAACTCTAAATATCTGGCAAAATCCCAATCCCAAGTCCCAAACACAATTGTTTTTATCTTACATATTTGTTTTATTTTTACTTCTCTTTATAAAAAGTTGTTTCGAGTTATTGGCAATGAAAACAAAAAAAAATCGGCCAAGTGCGAGTCGGACTCGCGCACGAAGGGTTCCGTACCGGTATAGAGCGAAAGTAGGCAAAAAAATGTATTTTTTGTATGGGAGCCCTTAAATATTTACTTTATTTTAATTTTATTATTAATTACTAAAGTACAAATATAACTAAGGATGCCTAGCTGTTACCATGATTGATTACGAGCAAAAAGGCAAAAAAAATCACGTTTCTTGTATGGGAGCCCCCTTAAATATTATCTTTATTATATTTTCAGTATTTGTTGTTATAGCGGCAACAGATATACACAATCTGTGAAAGTTTCAGAAGTCTAGCTATAGCGGTTCTTGAGTTACAGCCTGGAGACAGACAGACAGACAGACGGACGGACGGACGGACGGACGGACGGACGGACGGACGGACGGACAGACGGACGGACGGACGGACAGACAACGAAGTCTTAGTAAAAGGGTCCCGTTTTTACCCTTTGGGTACGGAACCCTAACAACAAATACCTAGAAAATATTATAAATACTTATTACAAAGTTGGGAGAACACAATCAACATACGCAAGATTTTCATGGTTCAACTTTCAGTGTATATTTGTTGAAATTGCAAAATAACCGTAAGTTTCAAAACTTATTTACCTAGTTTTGCAGTATGCCACTTTAGGTACCTCCTGATTCAATTCTCTATATAAAATTGCACAACGCATAACTTCAAAATTATTTCACAATAAATATGCTGTAGGTACCTTCGTTCTACCTTCTAACTTCTCATTCTCATAATATTATGTCCTAATTAAGAGGTTTTGTACCATTTATTATGGTCAGCGCAGACGTCCACCTTCTGAAGTTCTACATCATAATTAACAAATACTCCGAACTCATCTCTCGACGGCGTTAAGACTCGCTCGTAATCTCCTCGATTAAGGACCACCCGCGCGATGGACAATGAAGTCATCAGAACCTCACAAAGGAACAGAATGATAGTTATTAAAGTAATGGTAGCCTATTCTGTACGCGTGACTTCGACGTGACAATAGTCGAACGGTCTTTACTCATTTTGTCACAGTTTTGAATATGGCTAAGAAATATTAGCCCGGCCATAGACGGATCGCAAGTTGCAGTCGGGAGTCGGGACCGACTGCTCTTGAGCCGCTCTTGAGCGGTCCGTGTATTGCGGATATGAATTTATTTATTTATTGTCTATGGCCTGCCTTAGGGACAGTTCTCATTGTAACATGAGGTGTCCATCATCAGATGAAATTATCACAAATTGAAACGCAAGGCCACGAAACACATTTTAAACTTGAGAGTTGACACCCAACGAAATCTGGCAAGGTTTCTTTCCATAGAATACAGAACAATTCATATTGGGTTTCAAATTAACATCCAATGTGAGATGGCTTCGTGGAGGTTGTGATATCATATTGACACAATTTGAAGCAAGTAAGCGAGAGTGTTACTAGTAAAATTATGAGGGGAGTATATCAGAGTCAAAAACACAAGAACAGTGTATTTCATTAGATTAAGCATCTCGAAGATTTAGAAAAAAAAATTATGTTATAAATTATGTATAAAAATTATGTGTCATATAGATAATATGGTCATATAGGCAATTATGATTTTCATTCATAAAACCATGACAGTCATTCTTGTGGTTTTGTGGTTTTGTGGTCAGAGCCCGAGATTCATGATTCACCACAAAAGGATTAATCCAAGCCTGAAATAAACAAACCTATAAATACAAATTACAAATCTAGTGTAAAAATCATGGGTTCACTTAGTGAAATGTTTTCAGAATACAATCCTTCTCATTTCAAAATTGTGCAAAACGGTTATTAATCTCAACAACAACTATTATTATTATTATTAAAAAAAACCCGATTGCAGGAATCTAAAGACACTTTTCAAGCTAAAATCCGTAAAGACTTTCAGGTCGTAGAGTAGAGCATACTAAACAACTGCAACATGCCTACAAAAATGCTGTCGAAAAACATAACCCTCTTTCTGACGCAGTCGGGTAATAAGTGTTTATCATAAAAGTTCGAATTAGTGGTGAAAAAGGTAGCGTGCTTCCAGTCCATCCTTATTAACCGAAACTGTAATCATTAATTGTGTTTATACAGAATTTTTAGATTATCAACTAACTGGAACACACTGTTTATTATTACATCTCACGTGAAAAAAACATTGCGGGGTAAAACCCGGTGATAAGATTATGAACACTCAAAGGTTAAAGTATAAAGCTGAACTTGGTCACGTCATTTGCAAGCTATAGCCTGCAATACGTTCAAATAACCTGGGTTTGTACTAATATGTATTCTGTGCATGGGTACTTATTTTCGGTAATTTCGATAGTGTAGTGAAAAGAAATAAAATGCTAAGGGATTTGATTTAAATCAAAGCTATGGTTATGGACAAAGAAAAAATGTTTATACAGATTCTTTAAAATTACGTTATAACTTTCATGCAATCATAAAACAGCTTCTTTCAGCTTTTCAATCCCAATTATCTTCTTTCCAATAAACTCCTATGTTAGTCACTTCTTTCTGTAGCGATTGTCAACCACGCATTACTAATAACTCTCCTCTTTCCTTTCCAATAAACTCCTATGTTAGTCCCTTCTTTCTTTAGCACGCATTTCTAACAACTTCATGTTGGCAGACCTTACAAGGCATATCCATTCCTCAACTACAACAGTTCCTGTCATGTTTCCAGCTACTTCAACAGGTACAACATATCCCGATCATTTCTGTTATCAGCAAACAGATTTATGTGTGAAGCCAGTGGAGCGTACGTGGAATGTCGTGTGCGAGTGAGGAACTGCCCTGCGCGCGCCTCGTCACGAACCACTGAGCCTTCCGACCGGAACACTATTCTTATTCATATGTTTTATATAATATACTTCATAGTTATTGCCCATATCATATACATAGACCAAAGAAGGCGACAAACGCCTTAACAGCTAAAAGAAACCGTTAGCCGTACTGATTTTTTAAGTCTTATGTTAAGATAGCATTGTAAGAAAGACAGGTGTATCCCCTTCCCAGGGTAGAGCCATACTTCTTTCATTTATGTTTTATATTGATTGTATTGGCAGTACTGGCCAATCAATTTCAAACATTTAAGACATATCTAAAAGAGTTGTAGAGAGTTATCCTAGTCTCGATCAAAATGTAGACTGTAGAGCATTGCACCGTCATGCGATAATGATGAATTATATGTAACTTAATCCGGTGATTTCGCTTCAAACTGTTTAACACAAGCGATCCTCGTAAAGTGGTGAACTGTAGTGTTTACTGTGTCATATCTAAAACGTGTGACATTAACTCCAAATGGTCCTCACCTAAACGTGCTTGTAAATTTCAACCAAAATTCCAGTTAAAATGATCCTTATAACCCATCCCGTACAGTGCAAATTCCTTTCCCGCGGTGGCCAGACGAAAAATATAAAATCGGTTTTATGGTAACGCTATCTGCCCGCATCTCGCACGGCAGTTTATAGAAATGCACGACCCGACGGACGAACGATTTATTAAGTGCCTAATATCCGCTCAGATAAAGGGACTAGACACTTGTGACGTCACACACTTCAGTTATCTAGAAGTCAATTAATTCGAGAAACGCTCCCACCACTGCCAGTAATTTTGTCGGCGCTTTGACTTAGTCATCGGCGAAGATTTATTTACTCGGGTTCATCTGCTAAATTATAGGTTCAGGGAGCATTTCAAAAGGTTGCGGTGAATAAAATTTGTTTTCATTTAAATTTTCATAATATTATGTTTATATCGTTAAAAGAAAAAGGCGCTCGAACTTTAAATAACTCGATTGTATCAAGCACCTTTTAAAATTTTATACAATACGAATTTGGCACAAAAGCTTACATAAACTCCACTGCTTCAATTTCAGCAGTATTGTCTGCAATATAGGTTAAAAACGTATTGACCGATAGCGCATTGCGGTACATAAAATATTCGCACGTTGGCGGGGATATTTTTTAATCCTGATGAATCAAGGATGACGCACGGATTCCTTTATAATTAGAGGAACCGGCCGGGCGAGGATTCCTGCGAAATTGCCCGCAAAGCCGGGAAGATTGATCGTCTTCTTATACTTCATTAAACATATTACAGTTATGTCATTGAATATACAGCCAGACCAGTTCGAATGCTTTGAGTAGATTTATCCTTACATTGTCCGTTACATTATCCTTGTATAGGATTAGATTTGATTAGGATTGCGTTCGATGCTCACTTTTTCATCATCTTATAAATTCTGGCAGTTACGTAGTCAACGATAAAAGCGCTTCAAATCTGAGTAGCTCTTGTTCGAAAGAGCTGAGTTCTCTACATCTCATGTTGAGGACTGTCGAGATGGTCGAGATGATATGGGAGAGATAAGACACAATGTCGCTATTTGACTCACACTTCAAGTCATTTTAACGCTGAGCTTTATGGCAACGACACAAGGATCACTCTCAAGAGAATCCAAGGTGAAATAACCCTGAATGGATTCCACGGAAGCGTCAAATGACTAAGACGCTGACGCTGTTTGATCATGATTACGAAGTCGTGCATGTAGCAGTAATATAAGTTCTATCTAGCGTGAACTTCCAGCAAACGTGCCCCATATAGGTGTCACGTACGAGTCGCACGGTGTGACCCAAATGATCACAAAGTATGTGTCCAAAATGCTGTTACATCAAGCTATCTTAATGTGGTTAGGAGTGTTATTACGAGTACTTTCTGCATTTCTCGAGTTGCAAAGTGTATTTCATTTGAAGTGGAACGAAAAGGAACTAAATTTACTATCAAATGTACACAAGACTTATTAGATACAATTTGGTATCGTCAAGAAGTTTCAGCAAACGACGTGGCGCACAACTGGTTTCTATGAATTTCTATTGCTGGCTTTGATATAACAAAGTTTGTTACCAACTTATACTTTTAAGGTTTATATCGGCAATGCTATTAAAAGGTTCAGGCTCACTAAATCACACCCTGCTTGAAAAAAGAGTCTGAAGACAGCGCTTGAGAGTTCTTAAAGTAGCTCCATTTAAGCAGCATTTGTGCAATCACCCGCCACATAACAGCGAGTTTAAAGCAAACAGTTTCCGCGATTCTGAAACACGCCATAATTACTGTAAGAATGGCGACAATAGAAAATATTTGCATAGGATTGCGTGCGCTGCTCACTTACTCTGCACTCACTGCAGTCTGCAAGTTCTGCAACTTAATTGACCTATTAACTCGCCGTTATTACACTCACAAAGAGAACGCCGCCCGTTTTTTGTTTCGGAATTAAAACTAATTGTATACAATTTATGTAACTTAGCGTGATTGACTTTGGAAATTAGGGCCCCGGGCTCCAATCTAAACTATTATGCTAGCACCTAAGTGCAAAAAATTACCTGTACCCAATACTATTCTTTTAATGCAACACCAGCTTTGTTTCTTTTTCTATCCAGACTGTATCATCTACAAAACGATAGATATTCTCATAAAATGTATAATGTCAATCCAGCGACAGCAGAATGTTGCATTGAAAAAGCAGAACGGGGTACTGATTCTACTCTACTGTACAGTTTTCTGCAACAACAGAAAATTGTTTACGGATGTCGTCGCATATCACTAACATGGACAATGGACATCGTGCACGGAAAAAATGCGCTTTCGAATGTCAGTCATGCACTGACAGCCGAACGTGCAATAGTAGAAGTAAACAAACAATATTGACAAATTATACGCGAACCGCTAAATGTTCGGTGCACGCAATGCCCGGTCAATTGTGAAAACGAGCGTGATTGAGAAGGATGCGTCAATATCAGATGTCACTATCCAGATGTGGAGTAGCTAGAAATACCAAATTGAATGGAAATTCTAGTATTGATAAGACATAATATGGACAAGACACGATTCAGTCCAAGTTTGTCGTACACGAAGAACTAGTAAACATATCACCCTAAAGCTAATTAAGATGAATAAGATGTCAAATTAGCTGCAATGAGAACAAAAAGTTGTTATAACTAATTATAAGCTTGACGTGTCAGTCGTCTGTATATGTTCGTTTCGGAATTCGTAGCTCTCAAGCGGATAATCTCATTTCGATTTAGTTCTTTGTTAGAAAGCTGAAGAGATTATAATTGCTTAACAATTTGGGGGTCCTAATATCCTCTATTTTAAATTTAATATAATGCTCTCACATTGGTGGATGGACCAATACAAACAATTGCAAGCTATAACGGGCATATTCGTCTACGATTGCTCATCATTGACATCGATTGTACATGCTATAGCTTGACATGGTGGCATAATAATAATTTCCAAACGCGACATGGAGATACAAAAATATTCCGTCAATTAAATCAATTTAAAGGCCCAACAAGTAGGTCTCTCAATAACCAGCACTCAACGCAAAACCATTAACAGACAACGACAGTTCAATGTTCGCGGTGAATTATTGGCCGATAACAACCTCTCCGCGCAAGTGGCCGATTACTTATCGAATGCAAATAGCTCCTGTTTCAGCTAGTTTAGATAACCTATATGTTTAGATACGATTCTAATTTTAACATATTTTAAAATGGAACTAAATCAAGCTAAAATGAAGTGTACACCTAAGTGTAGCTCGATTAAGTTCGATCCATACTTAATATTATAAATGCGAAAGAGTTCTATTCATACAAATATTATAGTGTGCTGTCTTTGTTATCTCTTCACGCCCAAACCGCTGAACTAATTTAGCTGTTTGGTATGCAGATACTTTTAATCCCGGGAAAGGACAGAGTATATTTTTATACCGGAAAAGTTGACGGTTCCCATTCGATAAACGAATTTTGGCGCAATGGAGTAAATATCGTCAGTCAGTAAATAAAGAGAACTCTTGACTTATAATATTTTAGTTTTTGTATAAACCCAAAGAGAAGTTCTTGATAAGCTGTTCTTCTATTAACATTAAGGGGATAAGAATCTCAAGACAGTACTCTCGCAATCAATGTTTCCGTTCTATTTTTTTTTCTTTATTTATAGAGGGTTTGTTCGCTTTGCGAGCATGTCACCCTCATAGGAACATACATAATAATTTATGCCCTAAACTTAATGCCTAACTTTTCCGTTCTATATTCTAGAGTCTAGACTATGGCCCAATTTCATTAAAATGTCATGTCTTCTTCATTCATTTCATTCATTCATTCATGTATATGAAAATCGAGCATTAACTTTAACAGTCATTGGAGAAATTGAGCCTAAAACTGCTATAAATTCCAGTGGGATCTACATTCCACAGGTTATTCTTAGGTTTTACGACCTAACAATATAAGTAAGATAGCTAGGCTTTATAGGTTTATCGTGTGGTCATATTATAGTAAGATACATTGACACACGATAAAGTATATTATTTATAGAACTTCCTAGTTGTAAAAGCAATCAATTAATATTGTTGCAGACGTTGCAGTTAAATGTTATGTTTTTACTGTTTGTTTAAAATGAAAAAGCGTATTTATTGCCTTAGCAAATAATGTTTTATGTAGAGGAATTTACGATGATAATATTGTGTAGACAACTTTGTTACTAGCAATTGAAGACATTAGTGGATGAAGTGCGTAACTTAAATTTTACAACATAAGAGGAATTACTAATTTTTTCCCTTATAAGGGCTCCCACACATAACTGCGAAATGTCATTTTTAGTATGAGTTTTGTCGCAGCTATTTGCGATGCGAATTGCGATGCGAATTCGCAGTTTTGTCACAGAATAGATAATAGTACAAGTTTTGTGTGGCAGCCCTAATTTGAACAAACTTTGTGACTTACTTTATCGTCTAGCTAATATATAGAATCCACATTTTCTTTATTTCAAAACATTTTCCCGGTCCTAAAGTCTGCATTTATGCACAAAACGACAGTTTTGAAAATATTTTTTTCTCTAATTATTGTTTACCCACTTTATCCACGCATGTCTCAAATTTCAAGAGACAGTAGACAAGGCAATACATAACATTTTAAGAGACAATATCTACTTTTTGAAGTGAAACTTCTTTAGGCGCGTATGAGCTTGAGAGTAAAATTTTAAGGTCGCGTCATGGCGAATCCGTCACAGAGTAAGAGACAATTCAGACCGCAACGCGACGATTTCTAAATTTGTACTGAATTGACAGATTTCAATGGCGTGAGACGTCTTGCAAATCCATCAAATCCATAAAAATTTAGAAATGCATCTACGCGTCGCTTTGCGGTCTGAATTGATCCTAAGGCGACGATTTTGACTAAGTTGCACTTCTGACACGACGTGTGCTCGGCACACACGCTCTTTTTTACTAGCTAGCAGTATGTAATATGTTAGCAGGCTATCGCATGAACAAAATCTAAAAGTAGTTACGCCCGAACAAAAGCTAGCATAAATTTTATTTAGATCCATACATTGACAAGTCACCACAGACCGTTCTTTCACAGACAATAGGTACTAAACGTATCGTAATTCTTACCGTACAGTGTGGAAAGTTTCTTTGGGTAAAGTTTTATGAAATTCCTGCACGTGAATATGCAGTTTCTAGCGCTATTTAAGACGTAAGTAAAAGAAATGATAGAATAGAAATTGTAGGACGGATAAAATTATTTGCTATCAAAAGATTAGATCTTATGTTGCTAAAGTAAACCTCCATATATGCAAAAAAAAAAAATTAAAAGAATTACTTATCCACTTCTTCCACTTACGTCTTCATTTATCTGAATGGCATGGACATTCTTATTTGCTTCATAAAAGGCTTACATAGATATATAATATATACTAGCTGTGCCCCGCGGTGTTACCCGCGATTTAAGTGATATTATATAATAAAAGACTATGAAAAGTACCAATAATAGAGTCAAAACGGGACGATACAGGGTTCTATAATGGTTTATGGTAGTGATGATGATGATGATGATGAATGTAATTTGCATAGTAGCATATGCTTTCCGTTCTTAAAACAACTTCGAAACTCCCAAACTTGTATCTATAAAGAGTCAGGAGCTCTCTCAGCACCTTCCGAACCATGGTATACCTTGGTGCAAAATCTTGCTTGTTGGTAGCATATGCTTAGAATACTGCTCACGAAACCGAAGTCACCACATGTTTCCGTATAAATTTTGAGGAGTTCCCTCGATTTCTTATGGATCCCTTCATCAGGTCACCACTTTTATGAATATGGTACCAAATTGGGATGATAACCTATACACCAAAAGGAAAATTTTGAAAATCGGTTCACAAACGGCGGAGTAATCGTTGAACATAAAAAAACGAACATAACACCTCCTGCATTTTGAAAGTCGGTTAAAATTGTAGCCTATGTGTTATTCTGATGTATAAGCTATATTATTGTAAACTTTCATTAAAATCCGTTCAGTAGTTTTTGCGTGAAAGAGTAACAAACATCCATACATCCATACATACATACATACATCCAAACTTTCGCCTTTATAATATTAGTAGGATATTGAACTTGATACTCATCTCTTGCAAGTTACAGCTTTAAGAAACTCGCTATTCGTTAGTCACACGTCTTTTTATAATATGAAAGATATAACAAAGAACACGACGGTTAGAACAAAGTAGAGTTTACGAGCGGGCCACGGGCAAATACTTGAAATGCTTGGGCCTAGACTGCGAAAAGAGTAAAAAATTTGCAGCGAATAACAAAGAGGACGTTCAACCGCTGTTAAGTATTAGGGCTGTGTTCACTGCGAGCGATAATATTATGTGATAGGACTGCAATTGATAATATTATTATGTGCTAGGACTGCAATTGATAATATTATGTGCTAGGACTGCAATTGATAATATTATGTGCTAGGACTGCAAGTGATAATATTATGTGCTAGGACTGCAATTGATAATATTATGTGCTAGGACTGCAAGTGATAATATTATGTGCTAGGACTCCAATTGATAATATTATGTGCTAGGACTGCAAGTGATATTATTATGTGCTAGGACTCCAATTGATAATATTATGTGCTAGGACTGCAAGTGATATTATTATGTGCTAGGACTGCAAGTGATAATATTATGTGCTAGGACTGCAATTGATAATATTATGTGCTAGGACTGCAAATGATAATATTATATGCTAGGACTGCAAGTGATAATATTATGTGCTAGGACTGCAAGTGATAATATTATGTGCTAGGACTGCAAGTGATAATATTATGTGCTAGGACTCCAATTGATAATATTATGTGCTAGGACTGCAAGTGATAATATTATGTGCTAGGACTGCAAGTGATAATATTATGTGCTAGGACTCCAATTGATAATATTATGTGCTAGGACTGCAAGTGATAATATTATGTGCTAGGACTGCAAGTGATAATATTATGTGCTAGGACTGCAAGTGATAATATTATGTGCTAGGACTGCAAGTGATAATATGAAAATTGTGAAGTGCTAGGACTGTATACACTGCAAGCGATAATTTGATGTGATATGGCTGTCTTTAGTGCAAGCGATAAAGTTGAAGCTGAAAAATACTTAAGAAATAACCCTAGCCAAAGCTTTTTTCTGTTTATCCTATTGACTTTAGAATCAATAGGATAAACAGAAAAAAGTAGTTCAGTCCTTGTAATTGAGACTCTGAAAGTGCTTGAAACTATTTAATTGTATTGCCTACATAAGTGTAAACTCAAAAAATTTTTTGGAAAAAAAAAATATTATGTTAAAAGTTATGTAAATTATACTAATGGATGATTTCCAATTTTTTTTTCAGGAACCTGTCTATTCACGAGCACTTTTCACCAATTTTTTTTCACCAATCAATAACTGCTAACAAATATTATATTACAGCTTGTACATTGCACTTTTACTGGACGAATACCCAATGTTAATCGTTCTTGGAGAGCAAACGGAAATGTCACTTCGCTAGGCCATCAACTCAAAATATTTTACTGCTCCAGACCAGACGCTAATACAACTATAGTACTATTAAACAAAAGCTATATATAAATAAAAAAAATAAAAATAAAAAACTTGAAATATTCGTTGAACTCCAGGGAAAGTTTGTATTGGGAGAGAAGTGATAGGAAGTTCACCGGGACATCTAGTAATGTATAGAGCTATACGTCGTAATAAACATAGATGCTATATTCTACATACTATGCTATAGCTAAACAGTGTGCAGAAGCCTTTATTGGAATTAAAATTTTTGCCCCTCCACAATGATTAAAATAGCAAAAGGTATTTAATATCTTCTAGAGACTTCGCAACTAAAGTAATAACTGTCGTGGAGAAAGAAGTGAAAAATTGTAAAGAACATTGTAAAGTTTAGCTCTCTCAATGGTTCATACTTGCAGGAGACTTCGTTTTAAAACTTATATTTAGCAGCACTAACTAACAAAGTTGCTTTTTGAAAATCTATAAGTAACCGAGGCTCAGCGCAACTTAACCAGTAAAAAGATCATTTTCATTCGTCCGCGTAAAATATATCAAAATGGATTTCTTTAACTGGGTGTCCCACATACAGAGGGGTGTCCTTATTCAGTGATTCATCTAAGTAAATCTCAAATTGGCTAATCTTGACCAATCAAATCATTTTTATGAGAAAATTGAAAATTGACATTTGCGCGAATGATTTCTAGAAACGTCTTCAGAGTTCAGCTACATTTGAACTTTCAAAAGAAGGCTCCTCTAAAGGTTCCAACTTCCATCCATTTTCTATCTTTAAGTATTTTCATACTCGATGAAAACTTGCGAATTGGAATTGTTGTAGAACTTCTGAAAGTAAGATTAACGACTTCAGATGTTTAAGAGATTACATGACTAAAGAGTGAAGACTTAAACATAATTTTAACTTTAGTTGAGATGACCTTTCCCAAAAAAAAAACGAACTTAAAAACTGAGTTAAGTTTTTAAAACTATGCATTTGCATTTTAAACGGACTTTCTGGAGTGTATGAATTCTACAGACTTATGAATTATTTCACCTCGTCAATTTTGGCAATAATTTAAATTTTAAATATCCAACATAAAGATAAATTAATGCAAAAATAGGCAGGTATACCTTACTCGTTGACTGTTACGGCATATAATTCCATATTTTTTTTATGTAAATTTCCTTACTTTCGCATTAACAATGTTAAATAAATAGGTACAGATACAAGTACATATTATTACTTAAGTCGACAAAAAAATATATTTTTCTTGTGCCTGTTACTTAATGACTATTAACCGATTGTTTGCATTGAAAACTAACCAGAAACACAAATTTCAAAAACAAAAGTTTGCTTTTATAGTCTAGGCGAAGACGAATAAAAATATAAGATTTTTGCAAAATTCTTAGAGATTTATTAAAATAAGAGTTAAAATAAGAGTTAAAAATTCCATAATTAATTAGGTGTAAATTGTAATACATCCAAATAGGGTGCACAGAACTCAGGCTCAAAAATCATGTTGACTAGTGTTATCATTGACATAATAAATAGGTCTTCGATTATTATATGTACGTAATAATTATTATTATCTGTATATTGTGACCGAAATCTACTTTCAAACAAGTTCAATATACTTTAGAGCCCCCGCTGACTACAGACTTTTAGTCGGCCGATAGTTTGACCAAATTGGGGTTTCAGTACATTATTATCGGCCTATACAATATCGTTTAGTGTGCGCACCTTCATACATCTTCATACTGATTAAGGCAAGGATGTCCCTAAAATTAGCAGGTCGATGTCTGTCAGTACGAATATCGACGTAAAGGACATTAAAATAACATCCATATCAGCGCGCCTTGTACAGTGGCGGTTACGACGCTCGCCGCGTTCTTGATATGGCGAAATAGGGATATGGCGAAATAGGAGAAAATTATACATATTTTTATTTTATGTTATTTTGTTACTTTGTTCCTTTTTGAGTCTACATCAATTTTGATGTAAGAGAATTCCACATAATTTCGTCAGACTGGAAGCTTAAAAATCAGTCTTTTCAAACTGGCCTCGCCTTAAGCTTTTGATCAAACTATCAGCCGACTAAAAGTCTGCAGTCTGCGGGGGCTCTTAATGTTAAATTAAATACTTGTCGTTTCTTCTATATCTAGACTCTATAGTCAAATCTGTCAAACAGTTCCAATTTCAGGCGTCCGATTATCAACTCTATCATAAATCCTAGAGATAATATTGAGTCTAAGTTCTATTTTTGGAAGCTCCGGATTTAAGAAATCGGCTAATCTAAGACTAGAACTATATTTTCTCCGATAGCGGAGAAAATATAGTTCTAGTCTTAGATCACAAATCGCAATAATTTAACGAGTCCAATCCGAATATTTATTGTTCGATTTCCAATCTCAAATAATGGCGCCATTATGGCGTATTTAGTAGACTTGACCTCCTCGACGTCAGGTGTCGATGCTCTACATCGGGGTGAAGTGTGTCTTTGTGGCTGACCTATAAACGCTTTGCTCTTGTGTTGACACTTTTTGTGCTATACTGCTCTAATCACTTTATACCTCTGTCTTTAATTCTGGCCATGGCCGAAAATGAGAAATGGTTAAGTGCAAAAAAAAGAAGTTTTAGATAAAATGTAAGATTTCTTCCTAAAGTGAAAACTTCGTAAAAGACACGCAGAAAACTGCAGGTTTAATACAAAGTTTTTACTTTTCCTGCCAACACGTACCTAGTAAGAAAATGTGAAAAACTTTTAGTCTCTTTTGCACGTTCAAAATATTGAAGCAAAGCACTTAGTTCAAAAAATACTCTTTTTTTTTCAATTCTTTCAAAATTAATTACCCGCTGATACTAAGTAAATTGAATTTCGAATATACCAATTATAGAAATAAAATTCCAAGTCAAAACAAGTCAGTTTGAAGATGGTTCGAAGCCGCACGCGGGTCTTGTCTCTCAACACTTATGTTTATGTAGAGCTGTCATCCCTGCGCCTAAATCTATGCACGCTTTAAGAAGTTAACTTTGAATTTCGAATGATCGTTATAATATTGAAAGGTTCGAACAATATTTTTTTTCAGAAATAATAATATCACATACGGTTTCAATATACATCTTTTATCTAAAAACTTTTTCTTCTAAGAACATAGCATAGCTAGATTAATACTTAATAACTTAAGCCAAAGTTAAATCTTACTAAAATTCCTTAATCTCTAACTAAAGTTCCATTATAACATTAATAAATTATATTTACAATTTCCTTAACCCTGTAATGACTGTTGGGTATCAAAATTCCCGAATCACCGATCTATGATTGTCACAAAAATATTTCTTCTGACTTTTTAGACAGAGTACCAAGCTGTTACAAGATTGGTTGTGCTTCAGACACAGCTGTTTTACTCGTGCTCGAAATGCTCGCAGGTGTCTTTCCGTTATTGAAAAAAATCTAAAGATGTGTTACTAACATAATATTGCAGTTGCATGTTTTTTCTTAATATCTAACCGAAAAGTTCAAAGCGCATTTCAATATTATTTTAAAGGTTAGTCTCTACAATATAGCTTAATGTATGAGATTTACATTGCTTAGAGTAAGTGAAATCAAATTATTAAGTGGACAATGGTCGTAGACTTATTTAAAAATATTTAATCTGTATTAAAACGGCCCCATTCATCACAATACTTACCACTAACGACGATAAATACTCGGATTTAAATATTAAACTCTACTTACATACCAGACCATCTATTCACGAAATACTCGAACTGTGTTTACCTGGAAATAAGAACGATTTGTTAGAGTTTAGAGTTTAGACGAATGTAAACTTTATCATACGGTATTAGAGGTTAAAAACTCGAGGAT
Source organism: Cyaniris semiargus (assembly GCA_905187585.1). Lineage (NCBI taxonomy): Eukaryota > Metazoa > Arthropoda > Insecta > Lepidoptera > Lycaenidae > Cyaniris > Cyaniris semiargus. The sequence goes on along the minus strand of LR994554.1, from coordinate 2,646,619 downwards.
CAATAACGTCAAGTGTATTAGGGCTATATGGATTATTTTTGAAAATACTACAGCTCGATCACGCTTGACCACTTTCGTAGAAAATATCCTGATTAAAATTAAACTTTGTGTACCCTTGCTAAAGTCCATTATTGCATGCGTTAATTTTATTTTAAGTTACATTTCGTTCAGTAAATCTGTTATGAACTTAAAAATACTGTATTGAACAAGTATTGAAAGTTCAAAATATATTGATACAGGCTTCAGTACATTTAATGTGATGTCCTGATATCCTTAAGCCAAGCGATGCGTCATGCGTAATTTTTCCAAAAAAAGAAACAATTTTTGTTGTAATTTGCCATTTTATTTGAAAAAATTATCTCGAATCTTTAATCCCGTTGTATGCAAGTATCAAAAGTTTTTTTTTAATGCATGTATGCAGCCGTAGAAATATTTGTTCAAACAGGAAGCGACCCTTGAATGAGTCGTTGTAGTGTCGAGTAATTTGAGCCGATACAGCTTATAAACACTATTGGAACTATCTAGTTGAAACTCGACGACTTTGTTACGAATAACAAAGCTTTTTGCTATTTTTATAAGAATCTTGAGAACGTTTTTTGTAATGTCGCGTCACATTACAAAAAACTTCACAATATTTTTCAATGCTTAGGTTAATATTCAAATACATTGCCTTAGAGTTAAAAAAAGCACTCTTATTTAAAAAAAAATCGCATTTGCAGGTTACAGTAACTTTTTTTCTTTTTTTTTTTAGATTTTCAGGAAAAGAAATTACTATCCACTAGTACAAACTAGTATATATTCGTACCTATACGTATATGTTTCGACATGTTTATTCCTCAACATATGTTTTAGATGGAGATAATTCAGTCGGGCGGAGGTGTAAGGTAAACAATGGGTCAATATCCCACCGCAAATAGACGCAAGGGTTCAGCACCGCGCACACTCGCGGGTTAAGTTTGTGTTTAGAGCCGTAATGTTGGTACCTAATACTGTCGGAGTAATTAATGAACAAAATATTATGTAATATTAATAGAAAATACGGAACCTTAAAAAGTACAGCGAAGAAAATTGTAGCAAATTTGTAAGAGTCAGTTATAGAGTACCTAATGTGATTCTAGAACTTTATTTACTAGGTCTTAGATATATGTATTTTGTGTTTGGAGCAGTAATGTTGTTGATATTCTTAATAATGTTGTTTCTACGCTTACCGAGGCTTGGCAAGCGTCCACAAGCACAAGCGTGTAAAGAGAGTATCTGGCTTGGCTTGCGTGAGCTTGCGGACGCTTGTATCCGATCCGTAGTGTCGGTTTTTGGACACATATCAAAGGGCGCTTGCGGCAAGCGCTTGCGACGCGTTCACACGTTGGCGCGCGCTTAGTAGCCGCTGCAGTGAATTGTGATCTCGCGACGAACGCACGTCTAGTTCTGACTCAAAAATGAGTCGAAGTCGAGTCGAGCTGGTCGAACGAAGAGAGTTTATCGTTTTTGAAATATTACCAAACCGAAAAATATATCTGGAACCCTAAAGATGTTAATAGCCGACACAAGTTCGGTGTCCGTCATGCTTGGATGTACGCATTCACAAGCGTGTAAACGGTTTCCAAATGCCAAGCGAGACTTGTGGACGCTTGCCAAGCCTCGGCAAGCGTAGAAACCTAGCATTAGAGTAATCAATGGAAAGAAAAAGTTGCGTAGAAGAAAAGTACAGAGAAGAAGATATTAATTTATAGCGAATTCGTAAGAGTCGGTTAAAGAATGATGTGATTCTAGAGCTTTATTCACAGGATATGTCTTGGGTTGGTAGATATGTGAACTAGCCCTTTTATTATAAATGGAGATAAATAAAAGATATTTGCTCCTAGAGCGAATGCAGAATCGAAAGATAGAGATCAATAAATGAGACTTCTTAGTTCTAATACACCTCTACCTCTAATGGAAGAATGTACAGTGAAGTACAACCTGCTACTAAGGAGGGTTGTGACTTGTGCTTTTTATTTTATGTATGTATATTATTTTGTCACGCTCGACGCTCTAGACACATAATACACATTTTAAGCTCAATACACAACACACGCACACCAGCTTCAACAACATTTTTTTGTGAATATCATAAGCGGCATAAAATTTGAGTAGGCAGTAGACCTATAACTTTTAATGACAAAACATAGATAAAACAGTAGGTAAGGTTAACTTTTTCTAGACGATGACTAATTCTTGTCTCCCGGGTGGTCCTAATCTTTGTTTATTGAACTTATAATAAAGACTCGACCCGCGTATCATGTAGGTTAATACCCGACAGTCGCGACAGCCGACACAGCATTAACCAACACTTCGCAGAGAACTTTCCTACTACCAAACACTAACTTCTAAAGTTACTACCTAGTAGGTGCCTACTAAGAAGTGTAAATAAGAAAATTGTAAGCAAAAATGTTTAAGGGTGAAAATAGTAAAATTTCATAAGTCCAGGGTTTGGTACGAATTAAATAATCATACTCTCAAATGGAACAGAAAATTCAAACAACCCCGAAACCTTGCTACTTGCCATTATTTTTGGCCGAACTTTCTGCTTCAACTTAACAAGTAGTAGACTATAATACAGTTTATAGTAAAAGAGCTGAAAACGCAAACGAAAATATACAACGCGTTTGGAGATATAGAGATAAGTTTAATGTTGTTGTTTAAAGTATTTAAAGTTCTTTTAAGAGTAGAAACACAATATTTTAATATTGAACAGGATAAAACTGATATTTTTCTTTTTACAACAGCTTGCAAACACTATTACATGCTAGGGTAAATATTGTAATACTGTCGCTATAGCGTACTCGCTAGAAGCACTACAGGGGAGGCGCCCTTTGTGTCTGCCGCGCGCCTGAGAGATTGTTTCATGTGTCATTTACCTACTGAGTCTGGCACGCTGCAAGAATCAATAGATCTACAGAACGCGTTTGTAGCAGTATGTAGAGAAACTGCAATCAATATGAAATACGTTTTGTATCCAAATTGATTATAAAGCAACTCTTTCTGAAAAGTCTCTCCTTTCCACCACCGCTCTCCACCAAAGCAATAACCAAGTGCGACCAAGCCAAGCTTCTGAATCTACACGGCCTAACTCTACCGACCCTAACTTCAACAAATTCCACATATCAGTAAATATCTATGGCTTGGCTGTTTTGTTACTTCCTTCAGATCAGAAACTAAATATTCTCATCACCTCCACGACGGTAGCGAAACGGCAAAGCCATACATATTTACTGATATGTAGAATTTGGGTCGGTAGAGTTAGGCCGTGTATATTCAGAAGCTTGGCTCTACATGAGATCTGATATCTTTTTCAGAGGGCAAACCTTATGTGGTCGTCTTGGCAACATTTTACATGAAATGTTTTTGGTGGGATCTACTTTAAATATCGTGCTATACTAGATTTTGTACTCAGCCTTACTCCAAGTAGCGGCAAAAGCCAATGGGGTATAAGAAGAATACGTAAAGAAACTGCAATCGATAAAATGATGAATTCTAGGCTATCTTCTTTATAAAATGAACCAGAAAAGAAAGCAGGCGAATCACCTGACGAAGCAATAGCCGTCTCCAGTTGACACTTGCAACACCAGAGGAATTACTATGAATACTTCTAGACTAAAATAAGCCAAATCGGTTCAGCCGTTCTCGACTTCTAGCGAAACTATCATTTTTTATTTATTTATATATATTAGAGATCGCCCAATGGTCAAAATTCGACCTCAAATAAAAAAATTAATTATAAGTTTCCAACGCTTTTCTATTGATATTCTAGTCAAAATATTGACTTTATTATTTTTTAGACACAATTCCTGCGACAGTCTCAGATTAATAAAATCAAATGATGACAAACTGGCCGTGTAATAATTGTCTGAACAGCATTTAAGATTCATTAAAAAAAACTTAATCTATTTTCAATTTGACAACAGACTTGGTTGACCATAAATAAAAGAGTACAATTCGTGTGTATAGGCTTGTCAATCAAAATCTCCTAGTGTGTGTGTGTAATGTTTTATTTGTTAAAAAAATGTATGATAAAAGCATAATTTCAAAATAATATTAGCTCGATGCACTCCTTCACCATATAAACTATAACTGTGCAAAATTTCAATCACCTGCGTTTCCGCATTTTTCGTCAAAAGGGATCCAAAGTTTTTCGCTCGCGTATTAATATATAGATAGAAAATTAGAGATATTAAGTAACAAATAACTTAATGTTCTGCAAATGCATTTATTTAAGCCTTAAATCCATTAGTCGCGTGTACAATCAAGTGTATATTACAACAGAGCGATCAGAACAATTTGTAACAATGCATACCTCAATTGAAACGGGCCCACCGAGCCGGTTTAGGTCAGAATTGAATTTTAAATAGACGATAGGGACAAATGAATTCTGGAGTATTCATTTTCGATTCATAAGCAAGAAAAGATAAAGAAGGAAGAAGATTGAAGGCTTTTAAAACAGTAGCTTATAGAAATATAGTAGAAGATAAAAATAAAAGAGTTAACTAGACGATAGAGGCAAATTTACTTCTGAAGCTCATATTAACTGTCAATAAAAGTAAGCAAAAAGCAGGAAAAATGTTTTTTTTTAAAACAGTAGCTCCGAATAGAAATATAGTAGAAGATGAAAATAAAGAAGTTGAAAACACGATATCAAACGTCGCCGTTTGTGTGAACTGCAAAAAAACCATCCAAGATGCAAGTCCAAAGTCAGATACAGACGTTGGATAAAACGCAATTGACAAGTACGTAATGGTTTAATTTGCATGTAAATTATAATTGACAAGAATGCAGACGCAATTATTTTAATGGAATAGAGATATAATTGTGGAATTACCATAAACGGCAAACATACGTACACACAGTATCGTGTGACATAACAATAATTTAAATACCTTACTGTGATCACCAGTCATAATAAATACAAAGTATTAACTCAATTACACTAGGATACTGGAGATGAGGGAATAATGTCTTAATAAACAGGGAGAAATATAATGTGGAAGTGTATGGAAGCTATCTCGAGTTAGAAGTTGAGAATAGACTGCTGCGTGATACGTGAAATTATAATTAAGCAATTTCCATAAAACTTTGACTAGGCAACTTTTGGTAAACATTTACAAAAATAGAAAGAATAAAATATTATATTTTAAAAAAGAATGAAAGAAAAAAGCACGAGTACCCCAAACCCTACTAAGTGTAAGACTACACCTACGTAGAGCACCCAAAAGCGAGCGCTTGTTGATTTAATCAAAATATCAATTGTTTCTGTTAAAGCAATTCAAACAATTACAGCACATTAATATCAATTGGCAACGAGCGGGTGACTGTGGCAAATCGAAAAATAAAGTAACGCGTTAATTTTAGAAACGAACGAGAAACCATCGGCGCCACTAATATAATAAATCAAAATACCGTCCTCGGCCGCGCTAATAACGATCACGGCGCAGTAGATTGCTGGTCGGATCCAAGATTTAAACGCTCCGGGAGAAGGCAAAAAGTAATGGATGACGTATAATGCGAAGTGTCAAACGATGAGTCATTGTTACATCGCCCCTACCTGCGCGCGCGCAGACGGTAGAAAAAGACAAAAGATACGCCACACACCTTTTGTGTGGAAAAAGTTGAATGCGACCAACTGTAGCTTTTTTGTCGTAATTTTTAAATAAATAGTTTTATCGGGTTCATCAGCGTTCCTTTGTAGTTTCGGTCGAAGAGTTTTAGCCGCACTTGTTTTAACATGCACTGGCATGTATGACTTGTCCTTTCGTGTAGCAGCCTTTACAAATAAAATATAAAAAACGAATGAAACGTCTCTGCCATTAGTTTTATGGCATAAATTGGCATACATGAGCAGGATCGGGTTCGTTTTATGGTTCGAGCCGCCTCAACTCAATTTCGTGCCATGTGCGCGATACAGTCTAATATACGGTAATCGTTTAAATTGATTGCTTCGATTGCTTAACCTTGATCAATTACTACCTTTTAGACTAGAAATAATAAGCGCTTATGAAACAAAACACACGCCTTCTAATAATATATGAGGAAGATAAAAGAACCGACTAATCTAATCTGTTTTATGTTCTAATGCGGTAAACAAAAGAACGCTCTCAAATCGCAGACAGATTATACAATATACATAGAATATAATAAGCAGAGAGAATTGATTTTAAATGCACGCGTAGCACTAAGAAGTCTTGTAAACATTCTGATTTAAAACATTCTAAATATCCTTCAGAGAATAGTGTTTCTCAATATCTGATTCAAGAATTTCAAGTTTTAGCATACAGTTTTTTCTTAGTCAAGATTTTAAAACTTTGCTCAAAACTTACGAATGGCATTAAAACCGAATGGTTACCACAAAACTACAAGCCTTGTCAAAAACCGCACAAAGTACACTGTAAAGAGATAAGCCATAATTGGTCAATCGGTAGCGAGTTTTTAAACAGTTGATTTCACATTGAAGAGTCTCTAATCCCTTCGGACGCAGTTCAAGTTTCTCGTGCGGCGACCGGCGTGCATGACAAGCAAAACGTTTGACACGCTTCAATATTCGTAGCGGTGTAAGATTTCACAGGTTTACAAATTGTTGTTTTGCTTCCAGCGAAGAAATCTTCACGAACACATCACAATTTACGTCATCGGGGCAGAATATTTGACATTCTGTTGTGAAGCAATATTGAATATCCAAGTCATCGGTTTTGATTCTTGTATCAGATTCTAGAATGCCTTTGTTATCTTGCTTGCAATCGAAATTATTTGCAGTCAGTCTGCAAGTTAGGTCAAGCAGAAGGTTATCAGATAATTATGCTGTCAGTCGCCGACGTCGCTCGTGGAGGAGTGTTTATGATACAATCGTTAAGTGGGAAATCTTCGATTAGGCCGCTCGAGTGCCAGCAAGGTCAAGTGCAAGGGGAACATGAAGAGGATAAACAGGCATTGTCAAAAGCTTGTACCTCAATTAGTAGGAAGCCGACAGAAGTTTTGGCTTCAGTTGAGTCAGTTTTACGCAAGAAATCTCACGAAATGCTATGTTAACGATACATGTTTGAAGAAAGACAGATCGATGGTCAAAGTCCAAACGATTCGCTTGCAATGTGAGTTGTGACTGCGTTTGATAAACAACTCTTTATGTTTTGTGTTTATTTGCATGTTTTTGTCGAAAAATATGGGGCTAAGAGCAAGTTAAAGGTTGGCAGCTCGTAATGGTTCATAATAGTATTGAGGTCGCTTGCTTTCTTTAAAATAAGGAAGTCAATGAATAAAGAAAATAATATCTTATGGAAATATCCTCGTAATCTATAATTATCAGGTATTATCATTGATAAGCATGAAGTGTTGCCAATCAGTTATTGGGTATTCTATAAATAACATATTTATGTACTCATCGTCAGTACATTAAATTACAATCAGTAAATGATCAAACAACGAACACTTCTATTAGTAGGTGCAAATAAATCTAGAAGTTAGGAATTAAAAAAAAATTGGCTCACTTTCCTCTTTCATTTACAAGAATTGTTTTTATTACGAGGTCTCGGTGCTTGCTTTATTTTCAGTTTAGAACAAAAACATTTCTGAAGAAAAACCCACACCTTCGATGAGATCAGACCTGAGTCAGGTCTCAGTCAGTCAGCGACTAGTGAAGCTAAATAAACCTAACAACTTAATATGTACGTCGATTTTATAAATATCCATACTCGATAATATCCACAGCAACATTCGCTTCCTTTTCCGCACTTTCAAGATTTTATAGTTATTTTAGTTCTTTATTAGAATTAAATTATTAATGTCGAAGCATTGATTGTGTTTCTTACATTAAAGCAACATCAACATTTTGAAATACCACAGACGAATCTAGGGCGATCCCTTCATTAACTTCATCATCAGGTAAATTACGCATATTATTGCAGCCCCATTTTCTCCATGCAAGTGAAAACATTGCATTTTAAATCCCAAGATCAAAGTGAGTCGTTCCCCTGCTATAAATAACTCGCCACGGCAGCTATTTCTTTGAACTGCCTACGCGCAGCAAGTAGGTCACTTAAATTATTTGTACCTACATTCTAAAGAATATTGCGACGTTCGATGATTTATTATTTAAGTGTTATTGCCCAACTGATCGAGACATAACAATCCGATTCAAGCCTTACACATACTTATAATTGCTGTATTTTCAAGTTGCCAAAAACACTTGCATTTTGTAGGTATGCAACTATGCAGTATGTTGCGAACCTTCTGGACTATCATTATTTGAATTATTTAACATAATATGGAAAATAAATTGGCAGTTTCTAGTGATGAGCAAAATCGGTCTTGCAGCCTTAGTCCTGGTCTTGCAAAAAAGCAATGCCGAGACAAAGACTATCCTAAAACTAAAAAAACCAAATCCAAGACCGAGATCAGGCAGATTTGACAAAGTCCAAGACCAATATTGTACTGGAAATACCAAAACCAAGACTGTCTGAGTCTTGTTTTGCTCATCACTAGCAGTTTCCCATTTCCTACATATTATGTAGAGTTCTAGAGCAATGAGCATCTTTAAAAAAAGTCGTTAAAATGTTAAAAGTTTTCATTAATTAAAGCAAACAGGACTAAATAAAAATTATAGCAGGGTTTTAACGGTATATTTCCACAAAGAGCACGCTGGTGTTGCCAACATCGTAAATGGTTTTTATTCCAGAAAGTTGCAGCTGCATTCGTAGAGTCCTGTGTTTAATATTCACGTTAATTGATAAAGCCCGCATCCACTAAAGTTTACATCCAAAACTCGATATGCTATAAGAAACATTGTTATTTCCTTATTAGGCTTCTGTTGTTTTAGATTTTATTTTGATGACCGTCGCAAACATTACAGTAATACCCCGCTTTACGCGACCCCGTTTTGCGCGGTTTCACCATAACGCGAAATTTAAATTTCGCGCTCATATACCTCGCACTCGAAAAAGGACGTATAAACATAAATGTCATCAGTATAGACAATGATGATAACTGTGTCTTGACCGTGTGTCATACGGCATACCGCGTGTGGGTGTGGTGGCGAGGGGTGTTTAACCGCAACTACACATTGCGGTTAAACACCCCTCGTAACTTTATACATAATCTTTACTCAATTATCGCATTGGCGAAGCCTTAGAAAAAATGTTTTGTTCAATCCACAAATATTCCAGTACCAGTTTCATTATTGGATAAACACCGTCCATCAATTTATCGCTTCGCAATAAATATATCGCATAGCTTCCTCCACCTCACCCACCTGGGTCTCTGGGGATATCGTTGAGGAATTTTTATAACAAATTCGTCCACCGTTTGTCTTAATTGATTTACGCAATAAAGTTGACTTTGTGATATCGTTAATGGTTCTCTCCATTAACATCTTCACGATTTGTGTTTTATTACCATTCGGTTTATCATCAGCATCATTCAGGTACTTATGTTTTATTTTTGGTATGGTTAATGTTTTCATTAATGCTATATTACATATGCTCGTTTTTTTTACCAGGATAGTTACACATCTCATTTATTCAAAATATTTCACAGGCTAAAGCAATAAAAGAGAGGTTTTATTTAAAAGCTTTAAACTGTTCTTTAGCGAGTGCCGCCAAAGAACAGTTTAAACCCTTGCCATTTTTTTCAAACTTCCATTTCACTTCTACACTTTCATTACGACCGCATTCAATATTGTTTAGTGCGCCATAAAGCGTAATCCCAATTGCAGCGCTTTACATATTTTTAACAAAAACATCACACAGTGTTGTAATGCAGGTCCGTTATGATTTGTTGGTTTTACCTGTTCGGAGATTATGAACTTTGTTGCTTTTGGATAGAGTTGAAAATTTAGTGCGCGCAGCGTGGGCGGCCGGGGTCTTTGAGATAACATCTACATCGCACAGGTAGGCATTTATTGCCCTCATAGGAATGCTGCACACATTGACTGATAACGATTCTTTTGTCGCACTCCGGTGAAAACTCTTTATTAATTTGTAATTATTTTTATGCTAACTGCTTGGTTGGACCAAGAATAAATAGAATATACCTCAAATTCTTCACCTCAGACCAAAATTTCAGAAAAAGTGTTTTTGCAGACTGTATAATCAGTGAAGACATTTGAAATAACATCGCATGACCCAAACCCATAATAACTTTTGCAAGTTATAAACCTATTTACTTCGCGTTACGTTGTAAAATAAAAACGGCCATAAAGAATTCATGAACTATGGGAATGGTAGCTATAAAGCGTTTACTATGAAAATAAAACTGGATGTGTGTTAAGGTCAAACTTTCGTAACGCGCGATTCTAACAAGGAGCATATTGTTCCTAATAAGGCCGATATTTCTCACGACGTGGTTAAACTCCCGTTAGTTTGAAACAAAATCACAGATTCACAATTTCCAATAATGGTGGGAACTAATTGGGAATTATGTCCAAAAGAAACGAATTACGAAAAGTTACAATTGTGAAACTGTCTAACACGTCTTGAAAAATATTCCCTTTTCCTGAACGAATTTCGTCCGAGAGCGCACAATATCAAAGTAAAATTCTCAAGTGTAGAGCTCGGGGCAGGTAAACAGACCGCCTCAAAAGCGCCCGAGCCTTTCGGATCTCCGGAAACAAAACCGGCAAACATTTGTTTAGCCACGACACTCGCTGATAACACGACAAAACGTCGACGACTTTACATCACCGTGAACAACTTAGAGGACTTTTCATTTGGTAGCTTTTCCTCTAATTAAAATTGGTCAGTTACTGTAACGGTTATTTGAAAGAGCATTTTGGGGGCTTAACTACACGCATTTTTAATATTCAGACTTCATTCCTAATCAGAGAATCATCATCTTTGTTGAAGATTTCTTCCAATCCAGACTACATTATTCTTGACTGCTTGAGAAATTCGGATAACAATCGAGCAATCAAAGTTTCGCAGTTATAATCAATAAATCAGTTCCTCACGCTAGTCGTAAGGCTTTGTCGAAGTTCAACGAACGCAGGAAGGTTTTTCGTCCAAGAACATTCCAGGCCCTACCTTTGTCATGTTAACCAAATAAGTAGCTCATTATGTCATTTTAATCAGCCGTAACGTCGCATTCATGTTCGGATGCAGTCCTCATAAAGGACTTTAAATTCCTTTGATGCGTGTCTTTCGCATTTTGAGTGGTTCATGCTGCTTGTTTTACATCGTAAGTAAGAAGAGTCATATTTTACTAGAATGATATTTTTAATTGTTTCTTTAATTGCTTTTATAATTAATCGTTTTGATAGTAGCGCGCTTCATGCAATTTCTGTTTCTCTGCAGCCGTAAATTCTTTTACTTCTACATTTAAAGTCGTATATATTTTACTCACTTTCTATCATTATTTAAACGTATTTAATGCTTCAATCGACTCTCTTTTTTCAATTCGAAAAAAATAGCGAATAAAACTTTTGATGTTTTAACAGCACCAACACAATACACATACACAAAAGATCGGTGCCAAAGTTTGTAAAATGGGCCAGGGCAATACCTCTCCACCTCACGAGAGGCTTTTGGCCCGGAGTTCGAGACAAATACGCCTTTATGGGGCAGCTGTGCAATCAAGTCTTATCGATTCTAAATAATACTAGTTACTAGTAGCTACTGGTATGAATAACGACAGTCAATCCTTTATGAAGGATTACTTTGATAACAACTTTTCCTATAACTCTATCAGCACCCGTAGCACGGCTACAGTAGAAATACGAAAGTATAGACAAACAGCGGAGATAAACTGAAGGTGCCGTTCCGATCTTTACCGCGGCTAGCCGCGATCGACAAAAATTCAATTAAAATGCCACTTTATGACATAGACTTATAGTCTACGTCATAAAGTAGGATTTTATTTGAATTTTTAGGACTATAGTCTATGTCATAAAGTGGCATTATATTAGATTTTTTTGTCGATTGCGGCTAACCGCGGTAAAGATCGGAACGGCACCTTCAGTTTATCTCCGCTGATTGTCTATACTTTCGTATTTCTACTGTAGCCGTGCTACGGGTGCTGGTAAGTATCGACAGTAGAGATATATATAGATTCTAGATATATTCCACTCCACTATAGCTTTAGATCAAAGCATTAGAGATTTAGAAGTCTCTAGTTATGATTCCAATTAAAAATGTGTATAAGTTATCCTTATCCATTAAATACAGATTAAAAATGTTTGTCATCGAGAACTTTCTATATTAATTCGTAATCGTTGTATTTTCCATATCACGGGCGCACTTTTTGTGGGCCGCCTACTTGAGTTTTTGGAATTCCTCGGCCACCCGGGGGTCCGTTTCATTCATAATCGTAGCTCTTGACGCCTATACTTTTTTGTTTTTGATTTATTATGGCCAAAGAAAATTATTAGTTGAAGAAATATTTGTATTCTTTGGACTCCGCATCATTACTTTTTTACGTCGGTTATACATAAACAAAGTTTTCGATCTACCGTTTCTCATGTTATAAAATACAAATTTTTAACTTTTTCGAAAAGAAAAGCTAGAACCGGAAAGATTTGCTAATTTTATGTAAGATAAATTAATTTTTATTATACTTTAAATCTTACCGTTCCCACAATTATGGCGAATTTAAAGCGATTGTAGCGATATGAGAGAACCACAAAAAATTATGCAAGAGAGAAAAATAAATTCTTAATGTGACTAAAACTAAAATGTTGTGCTAAATGCCATCATAATATTATATTCTATGAGTTGTGACTTGTGGAAATTCGAGGCGTTTAATAATTTAACTATAATGCCAACCATTTAACATTTCTATCATAATTTATGTAAGTGTTATTCGTGTTTAGATACTTTATAAATATTTATCGACCTAACAACGAGGTATATTTATGTTTAACTTCTAAAATCAGACAAATTATATTATGCAAATCGTATTTCATACAAATTATTAGAGATGTGGCGACTAGTAGGTAAAGCCGACTATCCGGCCACTTTTGTAGTCGGCGACTAGTCGGCGAATAGTCGGCAAAAAGCGCCGACTATCCGGCCTTTTATTATTTTACTATTTAATTGATATTACATTTAAGAAAAACCTTGATTATTTTGAAACTAACTAGATTGGATCGCCGCCCTTACGCGATAAAAGCTATGCAATAGCTTAAAATTTATTCTTATTGAAATAAAATACTCGGATTTTGTATTAACAAATTAAACTAGCTAAAAGCCGAGCTTTGTGAGGGCTCGCGTCGTCAGTCGTCCCACCTTGACTGACTGACTGACACATCTACATATAAATTTAAATTACTATGTTAAAGCACAAATCAATAGGCGTGATAGTCTTTCCGTTGTGGGATATTCTAGGGCTCGCTTCGCTCGCCCTGATAAGTTACAACTTACACAATATGATGTACAGTAAAAAATATATCCTGAAAACCATCAACTGTATCATGATTCATGATGTTAACATAACGAAAACACGATCCGACACGTTCGCAGGCGGTGTATGCGACTTACACGCGAATCAGCAGTAAACGAAGCGCTACGGAAACATTCGAAACCATGATCGGCTTGGCCGACTAGTCGGCCCATTAGTCGGCTTCATTGCAACCGACTAATCGACTAGTCGGCTAGTCGGCCAAAGTCATAATCGGAACATCTCTACAAATTATGATGTCATTTCTTGTATTAGTAGTTTTTTACCACAAAAGGATTTCTTTAATTTTGTAGCCGGACTTGGTAAGTTTGTACCTGTCTGGTCAATCAATTTATCTTAGATAGAAACAAATAATAAAAAAATTACTATCCGTCTGTTTTTTATATGTTTAATTCTGATATTATGTCTGTTGTATGTTTCTGGTATTATGTACGTAAATCGTGTATTATGATTTATGCGCATTACAAAGTACACAATATGCAGCGGAAACATTAATGAAAACAAAGCGGGGCCCTATTGTTTGAATTTGGAATTGCTTTGTTTTTCTACGCCACCAACGTTGTCTATGGTCATCGTAAACATGTCATTTTGACAGATGTATTTCGTTTAAAAACCGTGCATCTGTTTGGAAACGTGCTAAACAATTGATTTGTCGGAATGAATGAAACTTCGAAATGATTCTTTGACATTCATTAATATTTAATACAGATAGAAAATAACTGCAGTTATTCTTGTATAGCTGAAATATTTCTCCCTAGTCTGCCATAGATTATCCTTGTCTATGGTCTACGGTCGCCGGGTTGGTAAATTGAATGCGCGTGCAATTGGCAACAGCGATTAAGTAATGGTGGCGTTATGGCACCGAGGTGATCGTCCCTGGTCTCACGCCAGTATAATTACGCCGCGCTCGCACTTTACAGCCCTCACTTTAGGGTTACCACGTCAAGTTGCTACACGGCCCTGCTATGCCCTTTCCTTTTTTGTCTGGGTGAATATGAATGCGAGAATTTACGTTGGTCCCGAAATAGCAGCAGTCTTGTTTTACAGCGGTTTAAAAACTAGACTTTCCTGTTTCTAGTCTTGTATCATGTTTTTACTTTGGAAACAGCTCGTACAGACGAAATCTACAGTACCATTTTATAGCCTCAATTTAAAATTATCGATCCACTCAGTATCCGAATTCCACAAAACGAATCAACCCCATAAACTTCAGCGAAATTGCAATGGAATGTCCGATTTCACAAGTCCTGCGGCAGCCCTGGTCCCCTGGCCCGAGCGCCGCGGAGGAGGGAGGGGGGGGGGGCCCTCCCTCCTCCGCGGCGCTCGGGCCCCGCCCCGGCCGGACCGCATTCCGCTCCCATGCGACCGCTCGTCCCAACTGCAGGACCTCTCCAAAATATTTACTTTTTATTATGTGCCAGCAACGGGCATGCGCCGAATTAAAAACTTTCTTCAAAACCCTCTTTGGTAAAATCATCGGAGCTGGAAAATTCTGGAACCGTAGGATCCTGAAAAGCTTTCGACTGATGGTATGAAATGTGATCTATAAGGCATACGAACAAAATGGAAATCGAGGCCTAACATATGCTTATGTTATCTAAAATGCAAGATAATTGATGAGTAGATATTTAAAATATTTGCATAATCATTGACGGATATCCTGCCGTTTGCGCTTGTAACTAGACAATAGACAAATTATAATATAACTACTCCCAGAGACCGTCCGGCGTCAATAGAGTTCATTAAAACGTACAAACAATATGTACCTACAATGCTCCGACAATTTATTGCACAACTCTATTTATTGTTTTTGCAAATTTTATTACTTTTGAAGGAATTTCATTACCTTTCGCCGCTTGAAACCAACCAACAAGAACAGATTTCAGGTATCAGCTCCTAACATCACCTTAATGTTACAATGAAAGTGTGAAAATACTAATGATAAGCTTAAAGCCTCTACCTAATGCTATCTCACGACAACCAGCAAAAAGGTGACAATTACCCATCAAAAACCCTTTTCACACGGCCGGGTATTCCATTAACTAAATTCGATCTATGACGAATCGGGCAGTAAATCGAGATTATGATCGTTCGGAGATCGGAATGCAACTCGTTCGGCTACGTCATACCGGACCCGACCTGCCCGGTATTGTTTCGGTAATCGATGAACTTTGATGCTTCCTGGCGAGAGCCACATCGACTAATATTAGAAGCTGTAGAGTCAAGCTGTTGTAGAGACAACAGCTTGACTCTACAGTTTCTAATATCAGTCGATATGGCTCTCGCCAACGATGTCAATACTTGGATATGGCATACGCCATCAAAACTGTAACAATGTTTTTGCATGCAAAATGTGTATCGAGAAAATATTGTCGTCCTTTTTTGTCTTACAGTAATAGCATATACTACTTTCTCTTTCACTCATTCACGCTTTCAATGCATATTTTACGTAATCAATGCACTAAATACGTCCGACTGTCACCGCGTCCAAAGGCACACTGCTCTCAGATGAGTGAGCTCACTCATTTCGAGGATGACACATTTTCGAGCTGACGATTGTATGGAATGCCTCTTCTAAAGGTTATAATTCTATGGCTCTCGCCATTCATCAGAAGATGAAGATATTAGAAGTGCTTACCACACTCTAAAGTTTCAAGTATAGTTATCTGCATGAAAGATGAAGACGATTATATTGTGCGACTAGTTTGGTGTACTGTGTACGGTACAACCGTAACCTTTGAATAGTAAATGATCAGTTTTGTCAAAGGTCCTAAAGGAACCAAGTTTTCTTAATCCCCAACGTTAAGGCCATCCCCTGAGCAAACGACCTTGACCATACATTTGCCGCGTTGCCGAGATCGCGCCAAAATCCTATTTTTTTTACTTATCTTAGTTCAAAATTTACCTAAAAAAATTCAAATGTCCAGTATGTAGTTAATGAAATTGTCGATCTATTGGCGTGTGTTTCAAATAACCGTAATTTGTAAATACTAGGGAGATACTGAATGTATGCTTGAATTTAAATAAATTGGTATATAATAGGAAATTTATAACTATGAAAGGAACGTTCATATTATACTGAAGATTATTGCTGTATTTTTATTATAATTTTATAGCTTTCAAATTATGAGTTAATAAGGCTCTAAAAACGGTAAATTACGGCATCTCCGTAAGGGGAGCGTTTTAATATTTAATCATTTAGATCAGCTACTCCAATCATGATCAACAATTCTCAAAACATTCGGTAACGTCAGTAAATAGTAATTATTCAAATAGTATCGGAAAGCCATATTCTATAACAGCGTAAAAACTAGAAATTAATCTAAATTTTGTGTGGGTCGTGAACTCGTGACATGTTATGCAAACACATAATGATTCGTGGAAACACCTGCTTGTGTTAGTCAAACTTCTATTACCTTCAGCAACTATGTTATGCATTTAATTTTCCTTTAAAATTATTATACACTTCTTTGTAGACACATCCAATCAAACCTAATTTTGCAAATTGGGAACCCTGATGGATTATGATTTGTGGCTGGTTCATAGTTCAGATGTATCACGTGGGAGGTTCACGCAGACTTTGAAGAGCCTTCAAAGTCTGCGTGAACCTCCCTTGGGGGAGGCCCAATCACATTTAGTGATTTTCCTACATATAATTTGAAAATATATAGAAAGTTTCATCTTATTGAGGCAAACAACGTTCCCAAAGAATAATTTGCTTAATATATTTAACCGACGATAAATCGGGGGAAGTGATCCAGTCAACGCGTATATTTTTAGTCAATTTTAAGCCCAACTGCTGGATAAAATTATTTTCTCAACAGAAGTAATTAAAACATTTTATAATATCTACTCGTCTATTCCATCCGGCTGCAGATTCGGCGTTCTCAAGGTTACGAAATCAAGATTTTGCACAGTAATAAAACGCCATTAATTATTTAAATGCGCATAAAAACGATTTATCAAACGTCCACTCAGACAAGAATCTCACATTTATATTCCATGTGTAATCGATACTGGGAGCATTGACTCGGAACATCCTCGCCTTGTAAATGGCCCACTTATCGTCACAGACTATATCTTACTCCGATGATATCGCCTAATATGCTAATCCACCTGCAGGCTTAGGTGAATAGCAATTACAAAACTTACGGACAAAAAATGTAGTCCAAGTCTCAGCAAAACTGGTCATACCTGCAAACAATAAAAAGAACTTTAGAAAATCTAATGAAGGACGACTTCAACTGGTGCGCTCACTAATTACAAGTACCTATTAAAATGGATGGAAAATCATAAAAAATGCCAATATATTTTATGAGCCAAGACAGGAGCTAAAGCCACAGTGCCCACAGCTGAATAGCTATGTCCACACTGTGCCTTTTTTATTCATCAAGGGCATGCGTCATAGTGCAGTCAACAGCGCACGTGAGGCATGCCCGCGACGCATGCGCTCTGACAGTTGAAGCGTAGCGCGCGCTATGGCACTCTTCTTTCCAACGCGGGTAGATTTCTGTGCCACAAAGCGTTCAACAACGAGACGGCGCGGCGCGGCGGAGAAATGACAATGCAATGTTGGCGTTGCGTTCGTTGACGCATTCAATTATTGAATTTTGAATGTTAGAACGAAAGTTAAATAGAAGGAAGATGATGAAAATTGAAGATGAAATTGCATAGTGTGGACATAGCTAATAGGTAATTAGATAGACAGCTGTAATTGACGTTTGCAAATGCTGGTGCTGACATTCTCAATTTAAAAGCGACAAATGTCAGTTGTCATTCTTTAAAAATGTCACGAGATGTAGCAGCTTCATCGAGTCTTGATACGTGTAGGCGGTGTACCTCGTAAGTTTCGCAATTTTTGACTTGATCCTTTTAAAATGTAGACCTATATGGATGCAATCGAAGTAAAACGTGACAAAAGCCTGTAGCGCAGTGTTTTCCAATCTTTTTTATGATGCGACGCCTCTGGTATGAAAAAATATTTCGCGACCCCGACCCTTTGTTTTTTTGGGTTCCGTACATTAATAAAATTAATATTAAAGGGGGGCTCCCATACAACAAACGTTATTTTTTTGGTCTTTTTGTCTCGTAATCCATAATGGCAACAGGTAGGCACTTGAAATTTTCACAAAATCTTCAATTATATTATGTGTACTTTAATATTTAATAATAAAATTAAAAAAAAAAATAAGGGGGGGCTCCCATGTAAAAAACACAATTTTTTCCCTATTTTCGCTCTAACGGTACGGAACCCTTCGTGCGCGAGTCCGACTCGCACTTGGCCAATTTTTTATGATGTATGTATGTTTTTGTTAAAATTCTCTTACTAATTATTTCAATATTTTTAATGTTTATTGTTATTTAAGTACTGAATTAGTCCTCTATAATCCTCTAGCGACATTCCTACAGAAGCTTCACGAGTCACGACCGCCCAGGGGGTCGCGACCCACAGGTTGAAAAACACTGGTGTAGCGGACCGGTCGCAACAAGTCCCCACCTGCAGGCTGCAGCAGGGCCAGCAGGCATGTCCGGCGAGCGATCCTCGGTTAATCATCGCGATTTTTAATCAATTCCTGCGGTATCTTAAAAGGTATTTCAATTATTTTAATTAATGTCCTAATGGATATAATGTTTTCTGTGTGCTTTCCGCTGTATTTTTTTTTTGTCGCAATTGAAACAATATACGACTAGAATCGTGTTTTAGTGGATTTTTTGCATTTTGCCTTTACTAGTTAATGTAATTTGTATGATAAAGCAATATATAACACGGGGCACCGAAATTAATTTAACTTTATAAGTAAGTAATTTCTAACATTTGTTGCATTTTGTGTTAAGGTGACGCCGCGTTAAAGTAAAAAATCGTTTTGGATATGTTTTAGATCGCTTGTTTTCTATGAGAGGCCGGGCCGGCGTCTCATAGAAAACAAGAAATGGAAAGGGCGTAAGTAAGCGACAAAATGATTTTTGTCGCGTAATTTAAAAACCATAAATATATTTCATATAAGCTATGGGCAAATTATAGTGTATGCTTGAACTAATCTATGTACAAATTTTGGAAGCTTGAATCATTCTGTTGGCAAAATTAGAATCCCTGTTTTTATAGAGGTCTTTTTGATTGATTATTCTGTGTTATAAAAGTTGACCAATCGTGTTATGCTATGGGTAATTCAAAGATAAAGACATGATGAATACTGACAATGAACTTTAATTTCTTAGCTTCAGTCATTTTTGAGAAAAATCGATATCGCTGCAGCCAAATTATCAAGGCGTCACCTTAATTAATACATAAAATGTAGAGCGTGTACAAGAAAAGCGCCTCACAATAACAAGTGAACAAAGAAATATTTAAACTGATAAAACACAGTTTTGTTAAAAAAATGTAATATAATATTTGCTTTACAAAATAGGTTATATATAGGCCAGTAGGCACACAAAGTAACCACATTAATCCTTCGCCGCAAAGTAAATCAGAAAATATTCAAAGTGAAAAGTTGATAAGTATATATAAAAATAAGTAAATAAAAATCCAGAAATCCGATCAGATGTTTTTGAAGCTTCCCCCAAAAATCTTAATTCTTCCAAAATTCTAAAGAAACTTAAGAATTTTATATCCAATTTCATTAGTAACTAGTGTCACCACAGTAAACTATTTTAACCTTTTAACCTTTAAAATCTTTTTTTATACTCTCTTTTCAACTGTCAATGACTAAGTAATAGACGTTGACAAATTTGGAAACGAGGGTTTAACCCTAACTTGGTCTATTTATACACAGATGAGTAATATCCGTATTGCTTCTAACAAGTGCCCCAAAACACAGGATACGTATCATTACAAGATTGTCACCTACCGCATTTGGGGTGGTGCTAGAAATAGGACATGGTATTATCGATAGTTTTAGTTTTATCTTAACTATACAAAAAAAACTTAACATGCATTTACAGTAGTTTTACAGAAGTCCAGTTTGTATTTTTAAAATAATAAGTACTTCTAAAGATACTTCTGTTAAATTGGACCTTTATTTCTCATAGGAGTAATAAAAACTAAAAGGTACGTACCTAAACAAAGATAATAATATGTAAAGCGCATATGATAATTCAAAATTTTAATAAACAGGATATCAAAATATTACACATCTGCCGTCCTACCAAAAACTTCAATTTTAATCGAGTTCAGGTAATCGACAGTTTAACACTAGATAGTATCTATCGATATAAATAGCGTCACTTACGACCTCGACTTCTTGTTTCTTGGACTTAGACTAATGCATACGAACGATCCATAAAACATAATAAGGATTATTATATATATTATATAAATAGAATTACGTGCCAAGAGAACCGCTGCTCCTGACTTCTAATTTCATGCAAATGGTATTAACTTCACATTCAAGCCAAATCTGATACATAGATTTGGATGCCTAGTAGCTACGAATAATAAAAACTACCTAGTAGCCTTTGAAACGGCAAGTGCTTGATACTTTTGTTTATAAAGACACTAGGATAACTGGGTTCCATTATAGAAGTTCTACAGTCCAAGCCAAGCCAATACAGGATTAAGAATGAGTAGACTTCCCCCTTTCCGTCTTTTTCTGTGGCTGAAGGGATCTCATGCTAATCCCTTAAATTTCAGAACCCTGAGTGCCGCCTAAAAATTCTGTAGACCTCGGGGCGGCCAGAACCGATTCTAGTTTCTACAGATGTTTTATCCGCTTTAGCTATTCCTATTCTAGTTTCTACAGATGTTTTATCCGCTTCAGCTATTCCTATGTGCCGAACACTTATCCAACTCTTTGCTCTATTCAGCCATACTCATGTGCCAGACAGCCATAACACACTGCTGTCTACGTAGTAGTCCTTTTCGGTTCTCGTAGTTTGGAACATAATAAACTTTTTAAATTACTTCTTAGTTTTTAGATCAAAGGCATTACTGCAAAAACGAATGCTTAAGAACTCGCAGACCAGGCAGCATAAAATAGTTCTAATTCCTTTTACAAAAATGGAATTAGATTCAAGCACAAGTTTATAAATGGGCTAATTAAAAACAAATTACTATAATAAAATTAAAGACTGGAGGAATTCGTATTGTCGATTCAATCGTTCAAGCCCTGTCTTTTCGATAAGCCACATCCGGTTCCTGAGGAATTTTAGGGCCTAATTACAAAATAAGGGTTCATAAAGACCCTGATGGAGTCCCATTCATTAAAGTGATTGAAAGAGCTCATGAGGGTTCAGATAAAGGACCACATAATCATATTTCAGACTCAGGTACGCCAATTGTGCTTCATCAAAATTTTTGCAGAGAAAGTCCCGTATTTCTTGATGTTTTAATTATATTCCGCGTTTCATTTTAAATTATCTCGTGTAAATTATCGTAAATTGCTATATTTTTTACGCAAAAAACTTTTTGAACCGTAAATGCGGACGCCATTTTTTACATTTTTGAATTTAAAACAGTTTTGAGTTTTGAAATTTGCATGCAACGACCTATTTTTTGCTCCCTTCTTCGTTGTGCATCCTGGTCCACATTTCGGTGCCTCATCATGATTTTGTATGAAAATTGAAGGGTGTAATGATAATTCGGTAATCAAAGCCAGGTTTCCGGTCGACAACCTCGCGTCAACCAGTCCACCCACAGACCTGTGAGAGCTCCGGAATTTCACTAGATAACGATTTCTTATCATCGGAGAAAACTTATTAATTGGTTGCTGGAATGGGGAAGGAAATTGTTACACTTTACGGTGGTGTGGTTGCATTATACATAGCTAGACTGTAGGAATAATTTATTATGTAGTTGGTGCCACGGTCTCAAGTTGTGAAAGATGAATAGCAGACTTAGGCGGCATTAAACGATTTCGTCTTTAAACTGATTTTGATGATAATTCTTCTCAATTCGTAATGGATTTTTTCTCGATAGTTTATTCTATGTTTAAATGTTTTGGATAGACTTTTGAATACTCTTGATGTTGTTGCATGTTTTTAAATAAAACAATAATATAAAAGTATCTTCATCCACTTACATCACAAATGCCTGTTGGTGATGTTTTAAAAATATTACCTCTACCATACAACGACCCATTTCCATTTGCAAATAGAAACAAAAGGACAAAGCCACGTCGGCAAATGTAAAGTACTACTCAATACACTCCACTTTTCTCGCAGACATACCTTATCTCCGATATGACAGACAAGATAGATAGAAAGTACAAACAGAGAACAGGATACAAGCAGATAACATACATCCTTACTTCAATGATTTATGTAACTTTGAACTTCGGAATAAGTAATTAATGGAAAACTTAGAATTTCAAGTTACAGATATGGGATAAACCGTGGGAGAGCCATGCTTCGGCACGAATAGGCCGGCTTGACCGGAGAAATACCACGGGCTCACAGAAAATCGGCGTGAAACAGCGCAAGCGCTGTGAGTGAGTGGGTTTACCGGAGGCCCAATCCCCTACCCCCTAGAAATGCCGCAATTGAAAAACAATTTGTTACCCCAGGAAGGTACCAACTGCGTTGGAGAATCTCTCTCTGGACGTCCATGCTCAGGAACCCCTAGAACTGAGCGTGGACGTCCAGGCTGTCTCTCGTATTCTGGGGAGGGCAAAACTGCGCTCCAGCCTCCAATCTGCTCGGGGCAAAAGCAATTACACTTGTGTGTTTGCTCTTGCCCCGAGCAGAGCAGGCACCCCCCTCGATGTTAAACATGGACTTCTGTAATATCAGGGGATGACACTCCAACCTTAATGCCGTCCATTACCACCTTGAGACGGCAAAGCCGGCGTTGCTCTTTTTAACCGAGACGCAGATATCATCTCCGAGTGACACATCATACCTTTCCCACCAAGGGTATGATCTCGAGCACTCCTTTCTGCCCAAAGCTGGAGTGTGTGTGTATATCAGAGATGATAACAGCTCTCGCCGCCTCAGCAATCTTGAAGTCAGGGACCTCTCAACATTATGGCTCCGCATTGATTGCGACGACCACCCTCGCGTCTATGCATGCCTATATAGGTCCCATAGTGGTGATCCTGAGACGGACCGACTATTTGAACACCTGCAAGCTGCTTCAGATTTAGTGCAGCAGCAGATCCCATCCGCAGAGATCATAATACTTGGCGATTTTAACGCCCACCACGCCGACTGGCTCAATTCCAGTAAAACTGATCATGCGGGGAGATCTGTCTGCAACTTTGCCCTTGCGAACGACTTAACACAACTGGTTGCTACGGCCTACGCCTACGCGAATCCCAGATGTGGACGGTCAGAATCCTTCCCTGTTGGACCTTCTGCTGACTTCAAATCCTGATGGCTACCAAGTATCCGTGACCGCACCACTTGGTTCATCGGATCATTGCCTTATTAGGAGTTCTGTGCCACTTACGACGGTATTGCGACAGTATGCTGTTAAATACCGTCGTGTGTGGCACTACAAGTTAGCAGACTTGGATGGGATGCGGTCGTTTTTAGGGTTCCGTACCCAAAGGGTAAAAACGGGACCCTATTACTAAGACTTCGATGTCTCTTCGATGTCTGTCGAAAAGCTCCATCTCTTGCATCACCACATTGGCAACAGAGTTGGCAGTGTTGTCGGGATCATACGGCGAGAAGCACAAGTGCCCCCAAGGATAGGATGCAAATAATCGGCCAAGTGCGAGTCGGACTCACTCACGAGGGGTTCCGTACCGTTATAGAGCAAAAATACACAAAAATTGCGTTTTTTGTATGGGATTATTTTTTTTAATTTTATTTTAATATTTTTATTAATTAATAAAGTTCACATAATAAATAATCAAGGACTTTGTGAAAATTTCAAGTGCCTACCTGTTACCATCATTGATATCGAGCAAAAAGGCCAAAAAAACACGTTTGTTGTATGGGAGCCCCCCTTAAATATTAATTATATATTTTGTTTTTAGTATATTTTGTTGTTATACCGGCAACAGAAATACACAATCTGTGAAAGTTTCATAAGCCTAGCTATAACGGTACTTGAGATACAGCCTGGAGACAGACAGACAGACGGACAGACAGATAGACGGACAGACCGAAACTATAAGGGTTCTTTGTTGGCTACGGAACCCTAATTAAGAGCCCGGGCTCCCATACAAAAAACACAACTTTTTGGCTATTTTTACTCTATAATGGTACGGAACCCTTCGTGCGCGAGTCTAACTCGCACTTGGCCGATTATTAAAACTTAATATTTCGGCTTTAATCATTTTGATGTAATCGTAGATTTTGCCACCATTCTGTTTTGAAGTTATCATGGCAAGATTTACGTTTCTCGATATCTCTTCTCACTGAAATTGCGGTCCCAAGATTTGCAAGCCTAATTTAGATGCAGATACCGTCAATGTATATGATTCACAAGATCCCTTTCCGGCAAACTTCAGCAATACTAATCGGCGCGGGCGGCGCGTCTCCGGCCGTTAGATACGTGACCGGCCTCGCAAGATCTATGCAAAAACCTTTAAGCACTGGGAACAATTGTCCAGCGCTATTCGATTCTAGGAATACGCAAATTCCTGCTTAGTTTCTAAGAGAATAAAGAATTACATTTTAGAAGATGGATGGTTATAAGTAGCAGAGAGTGATGAAACATTGTAAATGAAGACCGTGGCATGACTGTAATCTCAGACCTATAGCTATGTAACAAAGACTTACATTTTTTTGTTTGTGACATTCGCGAATGGAAAGACTTTTTAGGTCTGCACTCTGCAATGATTATTATTATCAGTGTACAAATTTTGAGCGTTTTAGTTTAAGCTGTGATAGCATTAACCTATCAAAGTAAGCCATTACTCAAGTAGGTAAGAATGTAAGATTGATAGATTTCAAAATGAAATGGGGATTACAAAGGTCGAACCAGAGGGCGCACATACAGTAAATCCGACCAAAATCCGACATGTTGCACACGTCATATCAGAATTATTAACAGAAACGTTTTCGAAACGAACAAAATTTTTTGATTACCGTCTGTGCTGGTGCTGCCGTCTATCGTGAAAACATTGTAGTAATCCTTCTGTAGACATGGTTACTGGTTTTAAGGAAAATGTGTATCACTCACATCAATTAGAAGCTTACTAGTAGACTGCATAATTAAAACCGTAAGTGATTTAGATAAAAATAGAGGCCAGACGGTAGACACATAAAACTACACATATTATGTAGCGTTACCAAACCGGTATTTAATCGCTTGCTTATGTAAACTGAATTAAAAAAAAACTTTACGCAATGACGTAGCGTGGGAGGAATGAGGGGTTCGCCTGGGGCGTTTTGAGGGCGAAGACTGCATTTTTATACGCACAGTATAGTCCGTCCAGTCATGCGACTAGCGGGGCTTTAATGCATACGACATAAGGATCATTCTTAGAAACCCAGACGCAAAAAAACGTATTCAAGCCAACGAACTGTGAAAAGTGAAGCTTTTGCATTGCGTGATATGCCAGGATATGAGCCTTCATCACGACTCGTGAGGTATGAAATTGTCTAGGACCTAGGTAATTTCCTCATCAAGCGCATACTTCTCTAATTGCGTTTGCTAAAATTGTACCGATTAAAAAAAACATTCTCTATTTTAAATTTGAAACAAACAGGCCAAGAAATTTTCCGCGATGACTATCTTTTTTTTAATCTATACTATATAATATTATAAAGCGGAAGAGTTTGTTAGTTTGTTTGTTTGAACGCGCTAATCTCAGGAACTACTGGTCCGATTTGAAAAATTCTTTCAGTGTTAGATAGTCCATTTATCGAGGAAGGCTATAGGCTATATTTTATCACGCTAAGACTGATAGGAGCGAATAAATAGAGGAAAATGTGGAAAAAACGGGGGGAAATTATTTGAAAGGGCTTATTT
Source organism: Cyaniris semiargus (assembly GCA_905187585.1). Taxonomy (NCBI): domain Eukaryota; kingdom Metazoa; phylum Arthropoda; class Insecta; order Lepidoptera; family Lycaenidae; genus Cyaniris; species Cyaniris semiargus. The sequence goes on along the minus strand of LR994554.1, from coordinate 2,620,347 downwards.
GAACGCGCTAATCTCAGGAACTACTGGTCTGATTTGAAAAATTCTTTCAGTGTTAGATAGCCCATTTATCGAGGAAAGCTATAAGTTATATTTTATCACGCTAAGACCAATAGGAGAGAAGAAATAGAAGAAAATGTGGAAAAAACGGGGGAAATTATTTGAAAGGGCTTATCTCACAAACTACTAGAGCAATTTTTCTGTTATTTGGGTCAGATAAAAAGTAGACCACGTGAAGAATCATAGGCTATTTTTTGTATACTGATTTGTCTGTGAAATATCAAATTTACGCGGGCGAAGCCGCGCGGAACGTCTAGTAAACTATAAGTGTGCAAAATTTTATTCACCTACGTTTCCCCATTTTTCGTCAAAAGGGATACAAAGTTTTTCGCTCGCGTAGATTTCAGGCGTGGCGATTGTTTTGCTACTACTGTTTATGTGTGAGAAATCGCATATTATCTAAATTGTAACAAACAAAAATTTTAACACGAGTACCTATTAATAACGACAAAATAAAGCAATTTTTCTGTTATTTGGGTCAGATAAGAAGTAGACCACGTGAAGGATCATAGGCTATTTTTTGTAGACTGATTTGTCTGTGAAATATCTAATTTTCGCGGGCGAAGCCGCGCGGAACGTCTAGTATTAAAATAAAATAAAAAATTAAAGGGGGCTCCCATTTAAAAACACAATTTTTGGCCTATTTTTTATCTATAACGGTACGGAACCCTTCGTGCGCGAGTCGGACTCGCACTTGGCCGATTTTTTGTTTTTACTCTTTTTTTTCAGCATTAACTGTTTTTACCCCCAAAAATATTTTCGCGGAATACTTTTTATGGAAGAAAAAAAAATCACGGCGCAACACCCAACGGTTACGTGTGCTCGATGCTCGGGGATTTCGTTTTCGCGAATGTCATGTAACATTATTCGAGTGCAATTAAAACTGCGCCGGCGCATACTTTCACGACCGAATACGGCTGATGCGACGTCGCCGCATCTCTCATTTCAATATTTTTGTAAATGCAATTAGCGATATTGCATTATCAAATATTATAAGTAAATGCGAAAGTGTGTATGTCTGTCTATCAGTCTGTCGGTTAACTTTTCATGCCCAAACTGCTGAACCGATTTGGCTGATACACTAATTAATATTGTATAAATGCGAAAGTGTTTCTATCTGTTACCTCTTCATGCCCAAACCGCTCAACCGATTTTGTTGAAATTTGGTATGGAGATACTTTGAGTCCCGGCGAAGGACAAAGGATATTTTTATCCCGGAAAATGTACGGTTCCCCGCGATAAACGAATTTTGGGGCAACAGAGTCAGAGAAACGTGAATTCATTACAAGTCTTGTTGGGTTTTTTGTACATATATCAATGGTCTGGTTTTGTATTTTCCGTTTACGAACTTTATTTCGCAAGCAACAAGATGCTGTTGTTGTCAAAAACTTTTTTTTTTGCTTTTTTTTTGTCTCTTTATCGAGAAAATTACAGAACGATTGCTCATAATGATGAATGATGATGAATAGCCAGTAAATGCTCGATAAGAAACAATAATGTATGAATCTCGCAATAAATTCAGATGAACGTCGCGGGCCATGACGAAAGGTTGAATATGTACAGGAAATTCGCCTACGCTGCCCATTACCTGCTTATTGGCCATGCCTTTACATCTTTCTTGACATTGAAAAAAGAGATACAAAACTCAACCTTACCATCTTAGACATAAAGAAAAATACTTAAATACAAAGTCAGTTTGTTCGCAGAATGTGTAGAAACGCATTTCACAACTACGCCCACTTTATTGACAACTCCTACGATGTGTTTTGTTTGTATTTGATACCTATATGGCCATAACAGTTGCAGTCGGAGGTCATGGTACCTTAACAATTTAAAGTAAGTACTCTTAGAACGTGTTTAGACATGCGCGTTTACTGCGCGTACGCGGTTTGTGGAAATGTATGAAAATAAGCTTTATGTAATTTAGAATCAATTAGAATAGAACCTCAAATTGCTATAGCGTTTGGGAAAAAGCGACGCACGCTTAAGGGCCTTCCCCTACGGAGATTCCGTAATTTACCGTATTTAGAGCCTTATAAACTCATAATTTGAAAGGTACAAAGTTATAATAAAAATACAGCAATAATCTTCAGTATATCAACATTCCTTTCCCCGTCTTAAATTTTCTATTTTTGTTTATTATACTCATGACATTAGCTTCCAAAGTAATACCAATTTATTAAAATTGAAGCATACTTTCAGCATCTCCCTAGTATTTACAAATTACGTTTATTTGAAACACACGACAATAGATAGACAATTTCATTAACTACATATTCCCCGTTTTAATTTTTTTTTAGATCAATTTTGAACTAAGATAAGTAAAAAAAATAGGATTTTTGTGCGATCTCGGCAACGCGTGAAATGTATGGTCAAGGTCGTTTGCTCGGGGGATGGCCTTAATCCGCCCGCGCAGAAAACGCGAAAAAATCGCGCACGTCTGAACGCACGCTTAACCTGTACTGTCATCGTTTTTATTCAACACATTTTACAAAATGTGTTTAATTGACATTTGACATCGGAACAGGCATAGGTATTTTCCGAAAATTTGAAATAGGAATATATTTTTTTATATTTTTAGAATGGTGATTCCCGCTTTAAAATGGGTTGCTATTGTTAAGAAATTGCGGTAACTTGGCAAATTTTATTATTCTCGCAGTTTATATTAAAATTATTCCGACTTTATTCATGATTGTTATAAACCGATATTTACAAAATGTCGTAAAGAAAGTAAGCCCGCTTGCAAAGACAAAGGGTTAAAAAACCGCAAGTCATAAGGTCATTTAAGGGTAAGGGTAAGCTTGAGTGAGAAAAACGTGAGTTTGAGATAATGCTTCTTACTAGTGCCCACCAGAAAAAGAACAGCCCACCCTCGGTAACCACTGCGGTACTGCACTTGTACCAGAGATGATGCTGCAGGTTGGGGAGGAGGCGAAAAGACCACCCCCATTTTGAGGTTCGAGTTGAGAGTCTAGCTTCTGCATCGCTTCTAAAGTCTCGCCATAAAGTCAACTATAATTTTGACGACGTTAATTTGCAGTCGAGATGGAGAAGTTCTGAACGTTGGATGTACTTTACAAAAGCTTTTGGGAGACTCCCCAAAGCGCTCATCACGTCGACCCGAAAGACTACGTGAATTTGAAAAAATACAATAGTTTTAAAATTGCGTCTGTTGTTTTTTTGTTTATTCACTTTGTATAATTTGACTATACAGTTTTCAAATAACAAGGCACAGAAATTCATGCAAATTTTGATATTTTATATGAAGTTTTGTGCCTGGATTTGCCGTTTGGACTTTTAATATAACCACAAATATTCATAACTTAAGCATTTATTTACCTAACAGAAATGCAAAGAAATAGGGTAGCAGTAAGAAAAAGTTACATTATACAGGGGTGTATTTAATGTGAAGAACAATAGCCATGGGTTTCTTTTGTTGGCCTGTGGGCATAAAGCCTGTGCTAGGCTTTGCTACTTAATAATATGTACTATAATATGACGTTTTGTTGCATTAGGTATAAATACAGCGCATTGAACTTTTAACACAGCATGCACAATGCGCATATTCTATATTAAAATATATATTCTATTATTAAATTATATATTCTATTAAAATATATATTCTATATTTTAATATTTTGGGATTATTGTGATGGTTAAAACATATTTATGTGAAAATTTTGTATGCGGCTATAAAAATTTTATGAAGTGACTGTGGAGATGAAAAAAGAAAAAAAATTATCTTTCATTCGTAACCAAAATATCCTTGCAGTGTGACTCCTAATTCTTTAAAATGGTACCTGAAAATCGCTGATATTTGTGAAAAAATGTAATAGCGTCCTATTTTAATGATTTTAAGCAGTAACTGAATTCTATTGACTTTCTAAATTTAAATATGTAAAAATAATACTTTAAAAAAACTATAATTAATTAATTGTAAGTGATATTGATATAATTTTGTATTTAATGTTAATCATTAAAATTGTCTTGCTATTATAATATTATAATATAATAGGTATTTCTGATAACTGCACGGAGAACTATATTAATTGTGAATGCTGTGTACACCTGTAATTAACTTTAGTTTTAGAATAAGTATACCTTCCTGTAAAGAAATGATGTAATTTTGTAGCAATAAGTTCTTGGTGTATCAATTTAAATAAATAAATAAATTATTATTTCAATGACATCATAATGACTACACTTGATAATAATAAGTACTCGGTAGTAGGTATTTACCTTAAAAAACACAAACAAAAAATGCTGATGCCAAAAAAATTAAGAATACTTAAGTTTTTGTTTGTATACAAAAATGTATTAAACTGCACGTGTTATTATGAGTTTCACTTAGGTTTATAACTTGAAAGCAACTAATAAAGCATGCGTATCTATTACTATTTTTTGGTATGCATGTCATCGTTTATGTTTTATCATATTTATTATCTATCAGGTATAAAGGAAGCGCCTGATTCTTACCTGAGTTTGGTTGATCGAGAATATCGGCCGCCGTCAATACTCCTTTGGATTGGAAAAAACTTCGAACACTGGTGCACGTCGCCTCGGGTTCTGCTGAAGCAGATGCCAAAAGACCGGCGAAGATTACCAAACACAGCATTTGGTATCCCATTCTCAATCCAAAAATCGATTTTTTGTTGGGCGACAGTTTTACACAGAAACACAAGTTCACAGCCATAGTCGCTAAAGTTATAAATATAATAATAAATAAGTTTTTACTAATTCCACATAAAGTAATTGAAACAAAAATATAGTAAATAAACTAACAGAAACTTTGGATGATACACACGCCGTAACACAATTCACAATTCAACTGCGATCCATGACGATCGCAGAGAAACTAGTCGGCAGTCGGCACACAGACTTGGCATTTGTGGCTTGCGTTGCGGGTCGAGGGGTTGGCGGCCGGCGCGGTGCGGCACTTCTTGAATTATAATGCAGTGTTGCCATAAAATAATGTCTCGAATACCCAATATTCTGACACTGTGATTACCGAAAAATGATACTTTAACTGCATCACTTTGCACAACCTGCATCTGCAGATGCTGAATTTTATGCTTCAGCTTTTTTCTTGAATCCTGATTCCTGAAACCCACATAAGACGAGCCAAGCGAAGCGCAAGGGCACTACATAATATGTAAAGATCTACCAGAATCTGATGGCAAAAAGTGAGAAAATAAATTGACTCTAGCAATACCGGGGTAATTGGAATAAAACATTTTGATCCTTTTCTTTTCTTATAGCGGCTGATTACAGCTTGGCAAAGAAGAGTGTGGATTAAATGAGGGCGCTTTTCTTTTAATACAGGCAACCCTACGCTTCGCTTTTGATAAAATATATACTAGAGTTGACAAGTAATGTAGTGTTGTCATAAGTAAAAACTTTTAGTTCCAGCTGACACCGCGTCAGACTCTTGCAAATGCAAATATAAAAATTTATCCATTGATCAAGGATATTTTATGAAAATCTGCTGTCAAAAATTGCCATCAGATTCTGGTAGACGTAGACCTATACCTACCTTTTCTCGAAGTGTTTTGTCGTTTTTAGGGTTCCGTACCGAAAGGGTAAAAACGGTACCCTTCACTCTATTACTATTCTAAGACTTCCATATCTGTCCGTACTCCGTCTGTCTGTCTGTCTGTCTCCAGGCTGTATCTCAGGAACCGCTATAGCTAGACTTCTGAAATTTTCACAGATTGTGTATATCTAATGCCGCAATAACAATAAATACTAAAAACAAAATAAATTAAATATTTGAGGGGGGCTCCCAACTCCCATACAAGAAATTGATTTTTTTTTTTGCTATTTTTTTCTCGATACCAATAATGGCTACAGGTAGGCACTTGAAATGTTCATAAAATATCTACACTAATATTATAAAGAGGAAAACTTTGTTTGTTTGTTTGTTTAATTGTAATGAATAGGCTCTAAAACTACTGGACCGATTTTAAAAATTCTTTCACCATTCGAAAGCTACATTATCCACGAGTAACATAGGATAAATTTTATTTTGGAAAAAAATAGGGTTCCGTAAGATATTTGGGGTTTTCGGACACAAGGTGTAAAAATCAACCAGAAAAGTTACTTATTTTGCGTACGCTGCCTAAACTATAAAAGATAGAATCATAAAATGTTCTAATTAATTGTAGATCTTATAAATATCTACAAAAAAGTCCGGGACACACTATACCTATCTATGTCGAGTGAGGCACAACAACCATTTTTTTATTTAATAATCTTGGTTTTTTTTTGGACTTCATTTAAACGCGTTTATTTTACTCATGCTATTAATCCTTATCAAAATAAATTATTTCATCACTAAGCACAGTCTATATAGATAATATTTGGTCTTTGAATGATTAAAATTGGACGTTTGATTTTGAAGTTATGGCGAAATTAAAATATTACGATTTCTGCTGCACGGCCCGTTGCGAAGTGGGCGTCACCAAGGCGGGGGTGCGCGTGCGGGAGGGAGTTTAGATCTATTAGTAAATGATGATTTAAATAATAGCGTACTTAATTATTCACTAAATCTAAATAATATATAAAATTCAAAGGTGACTGAGTGATCTGTCAACGCACAGCCACCACTGGACGGATGGGGCTGAAATTTGGCATGCAGGTAGATGTTATGATGTAGGCATCCGCTAAGAAAGGATTTTGATCAATTCTACCCCCAAGGGATAAAATAGAGGATATACCGATCGGGCTGAGACTTTGATACCTAAATAATAATAATACTTCTTAACGCGAGCGAAGCCGCGGGCAAAAGCTAGTTCAGTTATATATTTATACTCTAAGGCCGTGTTCACACCAAACCGAGCCGCCGAATCACGAATGTGGGCGAACGTTACGCAGTTTATTGTATTTCCATACATATTCACTTTTTCGTTCACACCTAAGTCCTAATGGCTAACCGACAATACGCCATTACGCTAGGCATAGGCGCGGACATTCGATACCGTATATTTTCACGTTCACACTGGGGCTCACAGTGAGCCTGCTCACATTCGGTGGCGTATAGTCAGTTTGGTCTGAACACGCGCTAATATTTAACAATAAAATTAAAATAAAACTAATACTTAAGGGAGGCTTCCGTACAAACGCATTTTTTTTTCCAAGTTTTGCTCTATTGTGGTACGGAACCCTTCGTGTGCGAGTCCAACTCGCACTTGTCTTGTCCGATATTTTTTTGAATTGGTTTATTTAGCTGCATCTTTTAAAGATCACAGTGATCAGCTGTCTTCCGCTGAGATTGGTCGCTTGTCTAACGCTCTCTTGCGCGTACGTGCCGCGCGCCGCGCTGATGCAGCAGACATCGCGATGACCCAGATACCGATAGTGAATCACGCAAATTTGTATTGTTCAAGTAATGTAAACAATTGTTAGGGACAGTTACATTAGTTTATTATAATGGCTGCCCACGAGCTAAAGATTGAAACAGCAAAGGAGAAATTCATATACACACACTATCTAGAAGAGAAGGCGGCACGTGAAAAACTACAGTGCCTATTAAAGGATCTCCAAGATCAAATAGAAAAACTTCAGGAACAACTGAAAAAAGTACAAGAGGGAAAAGACAAATCTCCAAGCCAACGTCGTGTCATCAAGGCTCCTCCCGATGTTGATTATGAGACGGATGAAGAGGAGCTAGCTAAAGAAACTGAGTAGGTCCGACAAAAAAGCAGGAAGAAGCGAAAGCTTAACGTTTCACTCTCCCCACTACAACAGCTAGAATCAGAGTCTAGTAAAGAGCCAAAAGAAGAAAAAGTTAAGAAGGTGCCCCAACCACCACCTATAATTATCGAAAATGTCAAGAGCTACCAAGAATTCTATGACTTAGTCATGACGAGCATACCTACCGTTACGTTTACTGTAAAAATGCTGAATGGCGAAAGCCTGAAAATAAATGCCACTAATGAAGACTCATATAGAGCTATTACTAAGTTGCTTCGGCAAAATAGGCTCTTATGGTACTCATATGAGAATAAGCAAGACAGACCAATACGAGTCGTTGCGAAAAACTTACATTCTTCATGTTTGCCAGAGAGAATTGTGGAGGACCTAAAATCAAAAGGTTATAAGATCCAGGAAGCGGTTAATAAACTAAGTTGGAGAAATAAATTACCATTGAATATGTTCGTGCTTTCATTTGAGAAGGACGAGGACATAAATAAAATATATCACATAAAATCAGTGCTAGGTTGCAAAGTGGATATCCAACCATTGAAGACCACAAAACTGATACCACAATGCAAGAGATGTCAGGCTTATGGCCACACACAAAAATACTGCTCAAAAGAACCCAGATGCGAAAAGTGCACGGGTAAACACCTAACTAAGGATTGCCAGAAACCAGCTGAGGCAAAACCAAAATGCGTTCACTGTGGCGAAGCTCATCCAGCCAACTACAGAGTCTGTGTTGTGGCTAAAGAGCTTCAAAACATGAAATTCAAAGCAATGAAGAAGAAAGGGCCGACAATCATTACAACCTCTACTCAGTCAGCAGGTAAAACTGATACTTCAAAATTTAGTAAAAATTATAGTAACAAAGTCGTTAAAAATATTACTTTTGCGCAAATGGCTAAAGCAAATAAGAACCACCAACCACAGCCTGAGGTTAGCACAAATACGAATGAAAAAATAAACAAAATTCTTGATTTAATGACCTCATTTGATAACAGACTAAAAAAACTGGAAAGTAGCGCTAACATAGCTACTCACTCGCAGAAATCAAAATGATTAACTCATTAAAGATTATGACTTGGAATGCAAATGGACTACAGAAACATCAAACTGAGTTGCAAGTAGTCCTAAGCACAGAGAATATCGACGTGTGTCTTATATCTGAGACTCATTTCACAACAGAAATATATATTCAAATAAAGGGCTATAAAACATACCACGCCTTACACCCTGATAATACTGCCAGAGGTGGCAGTGCTGTCATCATAAAAGAAAATATTTGTCACTATGAAGTATACAAATATGAGCAACAAGAAATACAGGCAGTGGCTGTATGTGTAAAAATAAAATCATTTCCGGTAACTCTAGCCTCTATATACTCTCCACCGAGGTATTCTATAAAATCAGATGTGTACATGAACTTATTAGAAAATCTTGGCAATAGATTTATTCTCGGTGGTGATTTTAACGCTAAAAACACCTACTGGGGATCCAGACTTACTACTACAAAAGGAAAAGAGCTATTAAAGGCTATAAACGAGACAAATTGTAAAGTCATATCAACAGGGAAGCCTACATACTGGCCTACTGATCCCAATAAAATTCCTGATTTAATTGATTTCTTAAAATACAAAAATATATCGTCCAATTTTCTACGAATCGAGGAAGGCTTTGATATGAGCTCGGATCACTCATCCATAATTCTGACGTTTAGTGAGAAAATCATAATGAGAGAGCGCCCTCTCACGCTTGTAAATAAAAACACGGACTGGGAGAGCTTTAAGTTAGATTTAGAAAATATCATAAACCTGAAGGTTCCTCTTAAGACTTCAGAACAATTGGATCTAGATGTAAGAGAATTTGTAAAAAACATCCAAAATTATGCGTGGAATAATACACCAATCACTAGCAGAAAAGTAAAAGGAAATTGCTACCCAATAGAAATAAGGCAACTTATAGCAGAGAAAAGGAAAACGCGAAGGAAGTGGCAAGTGTCCAGATGTCCTAATATAAAAAAAGAGCTTAATAATCTCACGAAAAAACTCAGGCGGGAAATCATAAAGTTCAACGAAAACAGTATGAGCACATATCTCTCTCATCTGACTAACGATCGTTCAACAGAATACTCTTTATGGAAAGCAACAAAAGGACTTAAAAAGCCTATCGCCCAAATACCTCCCATCAAAACAGCAAATGGGAACTGGGCTATAAGCAGTGAACATAAAGCAGCTACGTTTGCAGATCATCTAGAAAAAATCTTCCAACCAAATATAGAATTAGAACAACAATCTAGCTTAGAAGAAAATTTTGAAGATTTGTCGTCAGATGAGCCTAATATAAAACTTGTGACCCCAAGGGAAGTTAAAAGTGAGATAAAAAAGCTTAGCCTGAAAAAAACCCCTGGATTCGATCTTATCACAGAAGAAGTTTTGTGAAACTTGCCACCAAAGGCAATAGTAAAACTAACTACGCACATAAATGCCGCATTAAGACTCAAATACGTACCTGATATGTGGAAAGTAGCAGAAGTCATAATGCTACCAAAACCTGGGAAACCACCACAAGAAACAAAATCTTACAGGCCAATCTCTCTTTTACCTATTATATCTAAACTATTTGAGAAGCTTCTTCTCAAACGCTTAAAACCTGTACTAGAAGAAAGAAAATTGATTCCAGACTATCAATTTGGCTTTAGAGAAAAACACTCTACGACTGACCAAGTTCACAGAATAACTGCAGTAATAGAAAAAGCACTAGAGAAAAATAAAGTCTGCACAACAGTGTTTTTGGACGTCGCGCAGGCTTTTGATAAGGTTTGGCATGAGGGACTAATTAAAAAAAATCGAAAACTCCTCCCAAAACAGTTTGCTGATATCCTAGAGTCTTACCTAGTGCGAAGAATGTTTATGGTGAGACAAGATGAAGCATACTCAGAGCTGAAACATATAAAAGCTGGAGTACCTCAAGGAAGTGTCCTAGGCCCGGTCCTGTACCTACTTTACACTTCAGATATTCCAAAAATATAAAACAGCACCATTGCGACCTTTGCAGATGACACAGCAATAATGGCTACAGGTGACACTCAAGCAGAATCAGTGAAAAAAGTTCAGAAAGCTATTAATACCATATATGACTGGACGAAAAAATGGCGAATAAAGCTAAATGAAACAAAATCAGTTCATGTTGATTTTACGAATAAAAGACTAAGCTATAACCCGGTATACATTAACAATACTGCAATACTGCACGAAAACACCGCCAAATATCTCGGCTTGACACTGGATGCAAAGCCTCGCTGGAAAGCTCATGTCAAAAAGAAGCGCGAAGAGTTGGAGCTTCGCTACAGGAAATTGTACTGGCTGATTGGGAAAGAGTCAACCCTATCCATCAGTAACAAAATACTCTTGTATAAACAAGTCCTTATGCCCGTATGGACTTATGGTATTCAGCTGTGGGGCTGTACCAAAAAGATAATACCATGATAATACAAAGATTCCAAAACAAAGTACTTAAGAGGAATTGTGAATGCACCCTGGTACATTAGAAACGAAGACCTACATCGGGACCTTAATGTGGACATGGTCTCTACAGTTATAAAAAGATACGCCGAAGCCCACGAAAAGAGACTTCACCATCACGTGAATGTCGAGGCCATCCAGCTCCTCGATAACACGGACTTAGTTAGAAAACTGAAAAGGACAAAACCTTTTGAGTTAGTGTAAACGTTAAAATCAGTGTGAAAAACGTAAAGTGACTGTGACGAACACAAACAATGATGTGTATTCTCCTTTATAGAGACTTTAAGAAAGTGTTGAAGGACACAATCTTAGTTAACTCTACCTAGCAAATTAAGTTAATGTAAAATTACTTATTAGTCTTAGTTAGGCTAGATTGTAATATTATAAAATACTTATACAGGTATTTTATGTAAAAAAAAAACTTTTAAAGAAAAAAAAGTGTCACTGTCAAAACTTTACAGTTGACAGACTTGACACTGGCAGTAATTTCGTCCGATTTTACGGCACTTATAACATGCACAATTTGCATCAAAAAATCATATCAATTTAATTTATACGTAACGTAATAAACATTATAAGCCATTTTAATGGCTTGATAAGTCATTTACTAGCTAATTTGAGTTTGTATAGACTATTTTTAGTACACATATAAACGTTTTAAAAACCAATTCAATCATGAGGGTTACTTTGTTAAAAACCGTATCAAATACGATAGGAAAACGCTTTTTCGCCACTCAAAATGTTAAAAAGGTAACGCACTGTATATTCGATATGGATGGATTACTTTTAGGTAAGACTTTTATTCATATTTTATTGTTTTTCAATTCGACCTTTCAACCCTGAATGATATTGTTTGTGAAGGTTACAAATGTTATTTTAAAGATGGAAAGTCGGGCACTTTATGTTTGAGGATATATGTTTAATTATATAACGATTTTAACATATTTACTTACATATCAACAAAACTTTTTTAGATACAGAAACTGTTTATAAGAACATGATAACACAAATATGTGCTAAATATGGGCACAAATACACAGAGGAACTGATGATGAAGGTGTTAGGTGGAACTGAGCAGAGACTAGCTGAGATATTATGCAAAGACTTAAAACTTCCCATATCACCTAAAGAATTTAGAGACGAACTGCTGGTTTTGGGAGACAGAATGTTAGCTAATGCACCTTTCCTGGATGGTATGTCTTTAATGTTAGATTTTCTATGGTAAAATTATAATAATAATAATAATAATAATAAAACACTTTATTGCTCACAATTACAAAAAATTACACTAAACACAAGCTCAAATTAACAGTTATTTAAATATGTGGGCAAAGGCGATCTTATCGCTAAAAGCGATTTCTTCCAGACAACCTTTGTGTTAACTGGAGAACTTTAATGTTAGTGGAAGTATAGTTATTTGTATAAGAAATAGGGACGAAAAATATATGTATATATATATATATTATTAAATATATAAGTTATATAATTATTAATACTGTATAGATATATACTCATTATGATAAATACTTAGATACATACATAAAATATTAATACAAATATTAAATTAAGAAGTTACAATCTATACCTTTTCTAAAAGATATTTGTGCAATTTAGATTTAAATATTCCAATCGAGTCAGAGTGTCGTATGTCAGATGGTAGTGAGTTCCAAAGAGTTGTGGCCTTAACGGTAAAGGAATTATAATAATAACCAGATCGAGCAAGAGGTGTTTCCAAAATATTATCCCTATCAGAGCGTAGGCAAAAATTATGGCTAGCACCTAGAAATTTAAAGCGTTCCTTAAGATAAATTGGTGCACGAGGGTCATACAGAACTTTGTAAAGGAGAGTGAGAATGTGCTCCTCGCGCCGTAGTTTGATGGGTAACCACTTAAGTTTTCGTCTGTATTCGGTAACATGATCAAACTTGCGCAACCCGTAAATAAATCTTATGCAGAAATTTTGGATCCGTTGGAGTTGATTGATCAGTTCCTCACTGAGATCAATAAGGCAGACGTCTGCATAATCAATTATTGATAAGAGAAGTGATTGGGCAAGTTCGATTTTGGTTGTTGTAGGTAGGAAATTTTTTAACCGTCTGAGTGACCCAGATGCAGCATAAACCTTACGGCAAATCTTAGATATGTGCGGAGCCCAAGACAGACAGGAATCAAAGCTGACGCCAAGGTTCTTGACGACACTAGTTATATTTAAGGGTACATTATTCAAAACGATTTGAGGAACTGTAAGATGTTTGAGTTTATCTAGTTGCTTAGTGCTGCCGATGATAATGGCCTGAGATTTTATTGGGTTAATTGTAAGTCCATGAGATATGCTCCAATTAAAAATTGTAGTAAGATTTTCGTTTATTTTGCGGATAAGGGCATCAATTTCAGTAACCTCAGCTTGGGAGTAGATTTGAAGGTCATCGGCGTATAAATGGAACTGACACGAGAGCAGAGGGGTTATAAAATTTATAAAAATCGAAAAGAGTAGGGGGGAGAGGACTCCGCCTTGTGGCAATCCGACATCTACATCACACAACCCAGAGTCTTTGCCATCTACGCGGACGCATTGCTGTCTGCCGACGAGGTAGCTCCTGAACCACGCGATCTCTTTATCTGAGCCAAATACATCTCCAAGCATAGCCAGCAAAATATCAGGGTCAACAGTACAAAAAGCGTTGCTAAAATCTAGGAGAACCATCGCAGTCACAAGTTGGTCTGACATTCCTAAACGAATATCATCTGAGACGTTAACTAAAGCGGTCGTGGTGCTATGTCCTGGACAGAACCCAGACTGATATTTACTTAATAAGTTAATTTTTCTAATAAACGAATTGAGCTGGTTAGAGACTAATCGTTCCAGAATTTTGGAGAGGTATGGAAGAATAGATATGGGCCTAAAATGGGACGGATGTGTAGGATCATTAGTTTTTGGGATAGGAATAGCTACTGCAGTGCGCCAACAACTAGGAAAGGAACCTGTACTAAGAGAAAAGTTGAATATGTGACAGAGTACTGGAATAAGTATCTCAGAGCCAATTTCAATCATTTGGCGGCTAATGCCATCGATACCTTCTGCATTTGATGTGATACCGTTCATACATGTTCTAACTTCGCGTTCAGTAACAGGTTTAAATGAAAACAAAGAATCTTTAGGTTTTTTATTGCTACTTAAAGCATGCAGTGTGGCTTGTTTAATGTTTTTGGCAAAAGGTGGGACTGTAGTAAAGTGGTGATTTAGCGAGTCAAGGTTGACCTTAATTTGCGGGGCAGATCTGGATTTACCAATACCTAATGTCTTCAGAAATGACCAAACTTTGCTAGGATCTCCATTTGCAACAGATTCATGTATATGGAGACGCTGAGCGTCTCGACACATTCTATTGCAGCGATTACGTAATTCCTTATACCTACGACAGTTCTCTTCAGATGGATTATGTCTATATCTCACCTTCGCAGCATTTCGTTTGGCCATCATGTCTTTAATGTCACTCGTGAGCCAAGGAGCGGGGAGGTGCTTAAGGCGAACAGGTCGAAGAGGAGCATGAACGTCGAACAAGCGGAGTATAATATTGTTAAAATTCTCAAACATCGAATCTATTGTCGTAGCACTGAGCACCGCATCCCAGTTTGAACTGCGTAGGTCAGTCATAAATTTTTGTCTATCAATACCGTTCAAACTACGTCTTAGTATAATTCGTGGCTTAGGCTTAGGGCATTTGATTTTATAGGACAAATAGACAAGGTCGTGATAAGAGAAAGCTTCAGCAGAAAATTATTTTTTTTTTTTTTGTAGTTTAGCCTTACTTCAGTTTCCCAGTAACCAATCAACTCCAACTTTGCTTGTTGTGTTTTATATCTGTTTTAATGTATGCTATATGCAAAATACATCTTTTTGCAGGTTTATAATGGGAAATTTAATTTTAAAATGTTCATATTATTTAATTAGACTCTTCCAAAAAACTGCTTAAAAATTTAGGCTGTTAACTTTTACATACTTACAACTATGGCAGAACAACAGTGGCGTTACGGCATTCGTACGTATCAGTCGCGTCCTAAGTTATTTACGTATTAATAAGTGCAGCGATACACTGCGCTCACTGCGCCCGGTAACTCGGTACAAACCGGTTTGCCGGCGCGAGCCGCGCTTATCTATTGATGACGGACGATACAAATAAACATGTTTCTGAACAATTAAGCTATTCCGATCTAATATTGTGTGATAATGATATAAATGAACTTGAAATGGTGGACGAGAATTTACAAATTGAGCGAGAAGAGAACCTAATACAATCCGAGATGAAAACGAAGGAGGAGACAGAAAGTTATACAAGACCGATGAAGCGAGACATACACTCAGTAGATACTGGTTGGAGTATTGTAGAAAATAGGAAAGAAAAGAAGAGAAAGGAGGAGAAAATACAAATATATATTTCGTGCAGAGACGGAATACCTAAACAATTGGCGTTGGCGAAGTTGTTAAAAAAAGAGGAAATAAATATAAAAGATATTGCAAATATTAAATATATCAATAAATATAAAATACGTATAGATTTTTTGAGTGATTTGAGTGTCTTTAAGTTGGAGTCGAACGAGTCACTTATAAATCAAGGATGGAGGTTTTATAGGGCTTACGAAAAAAGCTATTCATATGGAGTTATCAAGGATATAGATATGGAGA
Organism: Cyaniris semiargus; assembly: GCA_905187585.1. Lineage (NCBI taxonomy): Eukaryota > Metazoa > Arthropoda > Insecta > Lepidoptera > Lycaenidae > Cyaniris > Cyaniris semiargus. The sequence goes on along the minus strand of LR994554.1, from coordinate 2,604,387 downwards.
CTTCGGACGATGACATATATAAGAATATAACCTGTCCAAATGGGATTCAGATAATGTCTGCTCGGCGACTCAACAAACGCGATTTTGTTTCTTCTGATCATCCGTGGCTTCCGAGCGAGACGATTCGACTGTGTTTTAGGGGGTCAAATGTCCCAGCGTTTGTTTATTTAGACGAGTTACGTATAAAAGTATTTCCATACGTATTCCCAGTGACACAATGTTCAAAATGCTGGAAATTCGGTCATCTCACAAGATTATGTACATCTAAGTCGGTAGTGTGCCCAAAATGTGGAGACAATCATGTCAATTGCGAGACCAGCACATTCAGATGCATCAATTGTAGCGGAAGACACATGGCAATGTTTAGAAAATGTCCTACTTACCTCAGAGAGAAGAAGTTGAGAGATATTATGGCCGAGTTCAATTGCACGTATCGAAAGGCCTTAGATATGTACCCGGTCAGCGAGAATACAAGCTCTGAATTGCATGATAACCAGAAACCAAATTCTGAAGAGGCTGTGACGGTGATACACGAAGACGTAACTCCTTCTACTTCATCTGCGCCCACACCGAGGATGTCTTATGCAAATGTAGTCAAAACTACAGCGACTATACATAATTCCGAGTCCCCAAAATATTTTGCCCGACCGAAAAATAAGGGAAAGAAGTCTAAGATCGAGTTTACGGATACCAAGATGGAATTGGTTTTGGATGAAATTCAAGACGGAAGCAACGATGCCGGTCTTTCTACTAACGAGGAATGCTCCGAACCAAATATTAATAATAATCAGCGTGAAGTGCACTTTTCTGAACTGTTGTCTAGGCTTCATGACATAATTTTTTTAAAAGGTCAATCTTTTCAACAAATTATTAAAAATGTTATTAAGTGTTGTGTCGAATGGTTGATTTTAGTTGTAGTTGATAGTGTATCAGCAGATTGGCCCGTGTTGAATCAAATAGTGGATTATTTTAAAAATGGATAGGAAATTTTATTGTGAAAAGCTTAGCATTATGCAGTGGAATTCCCAAAGTTTGCGTCCTAAATTAGTATGCTTAGAAAACTTCCTTGTCCAAGAAAGAATTCATATAGCTGTCATTTGTGAAACATGGTTACAACCGCAGAGTTTCCTAAAGGTAAGTGGCTACAATATTTTTCGAAAGGACCGAGATGATAGTTACGGTGGTGTGGCTATTCTAGTGCATGCCTCAATTAAATGTCAACTTCTTAATGTACAACTTAGAAATTCTCGAATCGAGGTAGTAGGTATAAAATTATTTAATGTTTTAGACATAGATAGTATAATGTCAGTTTATTGTCCGCCTTCTGTTAACACGACACAGTCGGATTGGGAAGATTTATTTTCGTTTAGATCAACAAAAAACTTAATTTTGGGTGACTTTAACGGCCACCATGTGAGTTGGTCGTATAAGTCAGATGGCCGTGGTTGTCAAATTTTTGATGCCCTTCTGGATAGTCAATATGTCGTTATAAACAGTGGTTCGCCTACTCGGATCAATCCGGTAGGCGGATCACAGAAGTCAGCTCCAGATATTTCGGTAGTCTCTTCAGATGTGGCTTTAAAATTTCATTGGAAAATTTTGAATGAATCGCTAGGCAGCGATCATTTAATTATAAAACTATCTTTAAATATTTTGGACTCGTGTTTAAAATATAATACTTTACGAAGAAATTTTAAAAACGCTAACTGGGATTCATATTCTGTTTTATTGTCTGAGCTTTTCACAAATTTCACTTTTTTGCATGATAATTTACAAGGTACGTACGATAGATTTGTTGATATTTTAAATACAGCGGCTAATAAATATATACCCTTCATAAAAGTTAATCCAAACCCGACTAGTAATTTTTCGCCAAAACCTTACTGGAATATGACCCTATCTAAATGCGTAGCAGAACGTAGATTAGCCCTCTCTAGGTTTAGACGGAACCCGACCCCACAAAATTTTGATATTCTGCAGGAAAAAAATCGCATATCCCAGAGACTCATTCGCAATGCTAAAAGTATGGCGTGGCGATCGTTCTGTTCTTCGCTAAATGAAACCTCGTCCTCGAATGATATTTGGAAAAAAATGCAATGGTTGAAGGGATACAGAGTAGTTAGAAATCACGTAGATATTAGTAAAGCAGATCAACTGTTACATAATTTGAGTCCAGACTACGTAATGCCTGCGGAGCCTACTTTTGTGTCCAAAAATTCTAAGCTTAATAAACAAATTACTGTGCAGGAATTAGAGAGAGCGATTCGGCCTAAAGATACATCACCGGGATACGATAATATTTCATATTCGATGATAAGTCATCTCCCAGATATCGGTAAACAGATATTGCTTTTACTCTATAATAATTTCTTTTCACGTGGTTTTGTACCTATACAATGGCGAGATGTAACTATCGTGCCGATACCTAAGCCGGGTCGAGACCCTAATGACCTATCGTCGCTTAGACCCATATCTATGATATCCTGTATCTGTAAAGTTTTTCATTCCATTCTAATGTACAGGTTAGAATGGTTTATCGAAAAACATCATTTGTTATCAGAGAATACTACCGGTTTTCGTAAGTGTCGTTCGACATTGGATAATTTGAGTAATTTCGTTATGAATATTGAGATTGGTTTTTTAAAAAGGGAATCGACTATTGCTTGTTTTATTGACATTAATGACGCGTATAACAATTTAGATTTAAACAGTTTACTGCAGATTATGGATCAACTAGGGTTGGGAGATGTCATGTGTCGATATTTTTGGAATTATCTTAAAGAAAGATGTCTTAAAATGAATGTTAATGGCCAAATTTTATGTCGTAGTACAGGTCGAGGTTTGCCACAGGGGGACCCAGCGTCGCCACTTCTGTTTAATATCGCGACTATTTTTATATGTAGGAAAATTTATAATGTAAATAGATCACAATACGCGGATGATTTTGTATTATTTTTGACAGACAGTAATATAAATCGGGCCTCTGAAAAATTGCAAACGGCGTTAAATATTTTAATAAAGATATTAGGAGATTTAGGATTGGACATTTCTGCGACAAAAAGTAAAGTATGCCTTTTTAAAAGAGGTTATAAGCGCGATAATATCGTTTTAACTGTTAATAATACTAGATTGCCCGTGGTTGATAATTTTAAATATTTGGGTCTATGGCTCGATCAATCGTTGAGATGGGCTAAACATTTAAATGAATTACGGGATAAAATTTCAAAATTAATTAATGTCTTTAAAATTCTTGTAGGGTCAAACTGGGGTGTACATCCTGTCCATATTAGGCATTCATACATGTCACTAATTAGAAGTCGGTTGGATTACGCTTGTTTTTTGTATGATAATGCGAGTAAAACCCATCTGTCTAAATTAGATAAAATTCAAAATCAATTACTAAGAATTATCGGTGGATTTGTAAAATGTACTGCAATTCATGTTATGGAAAACGAGTTACATCTTCAACCTTTATTTATTCGTAGGTATTATTTGGCAGGTAAATATTGGCTCAAGGCAAAATCTTTACAAAATAATACAATAATACCTCTATTGAATGAAATACAAGATCTCAATAATAATTTTAGAAACCCTACTTCTAGAAGTAGGAAAAAACCTTTACTAGTTACGATTAATGAATCCCTTAACACGATTGCAGTACATTCAAGTTCTCAGCTCGAAATGTACACACTTAGTACGTGGGTCAGTTATATTAATGTTTCTAAATTCATTAAGCCTAATCTTGATATAGTTAAGAAGTCAAAAAGATCTTATAATTATTGTCATTCGCTTAATCAGATGTGTGCTAAATTTATAAGTGATAAATTTTCTAATTTCTATAAAATATACACGGACGGATCGAAAGATCGACACAGGGTCGGAGCCGCGTTTCTCGATGTTACTACGAATTTCTCTTTGAAGTTAAATATTAAATCGAATATAAACATTATGAACGCTGAACTTATAGCAATATCGGAAGCACTCGCTTACGTTGATTCTTTAAAATATATTGGACAATACGTTATATTAACGGACTCGAGAAGCGCCCTCCAACACTTGTCCAGATGCTCCAGAACGATAAGAGGAGTACCTATAGCTTACACTGTACTGACTCACTTATGTAATCTTGATAGTGCAGGTAAACATGTTGTATTGCAGTGGATTCCGGCTCATATTGGCTTGATCGGGAACGAAAGCGTCGATAGATTAGCCAAAGAAGCTTTGGTCGATGGGAATGAATATGATTGTGCTCCTTTTTACACGGATCTTTTGCATCTCGTGAGGACGAGATGTAACGAAATGTGGTCGGAATATTTTGATGTGACGTCTCTCACGAAAGGTATTTGGTATAAAACCATCCAACCTAATATCTCGGCAGTACCGTGGATCGATCAGGCCAATATGAGCAGGTCAGAGATTGTAATGGCCCTTCGACTTCGTTCGGGGCACATCCCGTTAAACAGTTTTGCGTTCCTTATGGGTAAAGTGGAGTCACCGAATTGTTGTTTATGTGACAAAGTGGAAGATGTGCATCACGTGTTGTCGGAGTGTGTCCGGAACGAGGTTGCAAGGAGACAATTTTTATCTTTTAATAATAGTTTGGATAATTATAATATTGGAATTTTTAATAGCATTCTGGCTTCACCCTCATCGGATAAAGCCAGAATGTTGTACAAAATGGTCAAAATTTGTTGTGAAAATAGGCTTTAGCTATATTTATTTTAATTAAGTACTATTTATTCTTAAGATCATTATTGTAAAGTGATTTTGATTACGGGGGTGACTTAATCACTAAGTGATCAAACCCCTTTAAAAATAAAGATTAAAAAAAAAAAAAAATGGCAGAACAAAGTATTGTGGTAGCTAGTATTTAATATTTTTACTTACATATTATTGCAAAATACATAATCATAAATTATTCAATAATTCTTGCAGGTGCAGAAAGACTTATTCGCCATTTACATAAAACTAAAGTACCTTTTGCATTGGCCACATCATCCAGTGAGAGATCAGTTCAAACTAAAGTAGCAGCTCACAAGGAGGTCTTTGGATACTTCCACCATATGGTGATGGGAAGCTCAGATCCAGAAGTCAAGTTTGGTAAACCCAACCCTGATATATTTTTGGTGGCTGCATCCAGGTTTCCTGATAAACCTAAACCAGAAAAGGTAAAATTACCACAAAAAAGATAAAAAAAAAATACAGATAAAGGTCAAGATTAAAATATTTGATGAGGTTGTTGACACTATCTACATACAAGTTATAAAAGGAAAATTGTGTTTAAAATTATATTTTTCCAGTGCCTTGTATTTGAGGATTCACCCCACGGTGTGACAGCCGGCATCTCAGCGGGGATGCAAGTTGTGATGGTCCCAGATGCACATATAGATAAGAAATTGACGAAACACGCCACCATTGTGTTGCCAACACTTGCCAAGTTTCAACCAGAAATATTCGGATTGCCGCCTTTTCAGTGATTAGAAGAAGTGGAAAAGTTACCTAGTTGTCTTCCTAACAAATTAGAAAATAAAGGCAGATAATAGCAGTATTGTACAAAAATTATATTCATAGAACTTGCAAATGAAAGTGCATAATATTTTTCTTTGGTCACCAACCACAATATTTTCATTTTGTTATTGCTGTAAATAAGAAATGTAAATAAGTGTTATTGAGCATTTTTATTAGCATGAATATTGTTTTATAAGTTACCTTATTAAAATTATTAATTATTTTTTATTTACTACACAAACTTAAATAGCAACAAAATCAGGGTTTTTTAGTCATTGCACAACTCAGTGGTATTTTTATTCTATGTACAATTGTTTGTAGTTGTCCAGAGAAAAAGTTTATTAAAAAATTATAATTAAAACCTCTTTTGCTACATACTATTATTTATTATAATAAAATAAGCATAATATCTATTTCACTAATTGTTTGATTGCCGTAAGGACGTCAGGTGCAGACAAATCAGTTAATGGTGCGCTTTGCTCTTCTCCTTTTTCTGAAAAGCAAAAATTCTAGGTTAGCAAGCTAATGAAAGTTTTGCAGGTCTGCATGAAGCATTTTTTGATTGATACTCATGAGTATGAGCTTTAAATTACTACTTTTATCCAAACGTTTGAATTTTAAATTAAACTATACCATAGCGGGCCCAGACACGAGGTTGTACTCCACTGCATTCTCTGATCAAAATGGGGAAGTTAGGATTTTCTTTCTTGATGTTAACATAGTACTTTTGGATGAATTCCCTGTAAGTTAAAGTTGTGTTTATAATTTATATAAAGTTATGGGAGTCTAGGGGTGATACTAGATTATGTACAGCTGAAAACTCTGTAATTTCAATAGTTTTATACGTAAACCACATTTAAACTCGTGAATATCTAATCGTCAAATTCTTGTACAGTATTTATGTAACCTTTACCTACCTGACTCCTGCGGATTGTTTACCCGTTTGGCACAAATGTATTCTTAATTCTTTTAGGGCTCCACCTAAGCGAAGTGCCATTTTTATTAAGTTTTTTAATCCCAAAATCTTTTTTTATACGAAATTAAAATGAGAATTGAGAATTTTTATTTTTTCTGTGACAGACGTGCATACTATACTCACAAGGAGCAGACGTGACAGTTGACAGTTGACACTGAGATGAAATATGTCATGTATCAACACATGACAACACATTGGCATTTTTTCTTAGCTCAGTTAAGTAAAAGCATATTTACCTATGCGACACAGAGTAAATCGTCATTCATTTGATATCAAATCTACCATAAAGTAGAAATCTACTAAATGTGATCAGTGATCACACTGTAGCCGGGGCGCAGCGGGTCTTGCCGGGCCGTGTCGCATTGACGGAAATCCGCCGCGCAAAAATCCGCGCCAATGCGCCCCGGCAGTCGGCACAGTGATGAGTGAGCGATACGCGCATCCGCTTCCATACAAATTGTATGATTTTAGCTCTCGCGCTAAGAAATACAATGATTTCTGGAGGCCAAGTCAGCTAATAAATAATTGATTATACTGATTGTACTTAAGTGACGATGTTTTATCCTCATCGCATAAAGCACAATTTGTTACATAGTTTATAGGAGTGAGCACACTGAGACGGGCCGTGCCGGGGCTCAGCGTGCCGGGGCGCATCGCAAAAATCCGCCTCCATACAACGATATCAAAATACTTAGATACGACGTATGCCGTCAAAACTGTAGTAATGTTTTTGCATGCAAAATGTGTATCGAGAAAATATTGTCGTCCTTTTTTGTCTTACAGTAATAGCATATACTACTTTCTCTTTCGCTCATTTTACGCTTTAATCGAATCGAGAAAATATTGTCGTCCTTTTTTGTCTTACAGTAAATCATATACTACTTACTCTTTCGCTCATTTTACGCTTCGCTTTGATTTTGCTCTTAAAATGGAAGACATTAATTTAAATATTAATAAAATTTTAGTAATTACGTGTGAAATATTACACCTTTGGCTTTATTTGTATTCCTCGTGTTATTACCGCACTTTCGGAAGGCACACGACGGCAATCTGGAGCGAAATGTAGCGAAAAACAACGCGGTAATTAATGAATTAAACACGTCCGGCTGTTACCGCGTCCTAAGGCACACTGCTCTCAGATGAGTGAGCTCACTCATTTCGAGCGTGACACATTTTCGCGCTGACGATTGTATGGAATGCCTTTTCTAACGTTCTAATTCTATGCCTCCATACAACTTGTATGGAAGCGGATGCGCGTATCGCACACTGTGCCGGGGCGCATCGGCGCGGATATTTGCTCGGCGGATTTCCGTCAATGCGACACGGCCCGACAAGACCCGCTGCGCCCCGGCAAGACCCGCTGCGCCCCGGCAACAGTGTGCTATAGCAAGCGGCGCGGCGCGCGGATGTGATGACTCAAAATCCGTCAATGCATTGCGCGCCGACCCGCCCCGGCACGCCCCGGCACAGTGAGCGTTAAAATCCGTCAATGCGATGCGACCCGAGTCCCGACCCGGCAATAGTGTGCTATAGCGCATTTTGCGCTGCGCTGCGCCCCGACCCGCCCCGGCACGCGCCGACAAAGTGTGCGCGAACCTTAAATCCTCTTTGTAGTTTGTACGCAATTTGCGCTGCGCTGAGCCCCGAGTCCCGACCCGCCCCGGCAAAGTGAGCGCGAACCTTAAAAGTTAGGTATATATTATAATAAATAAATAAACTAAGTGTGGCGGTACCCACAATCATTCCTGCATCGCGCTATCGAAGATTTCTAAGCGCGTCGGTATATATACGACAGCTGAAATGTATCACGTGGGCTCCGGCCTGACCGAGCATACCACCTCGCTCGGTCGGAAGATCTTCCTTTGGCCGCCAGCCCGCCACGCACATTCCCCACAATAGCAAGCCCTCATCCATCTCTCTGCTCTCCATTCACTACCTCATCATCCTTGGTTGCAACTTGCAGTTGTTGTTGGACTATGCAACATGGCACATGACATGTTGCATGGAATACGGATGATGAGGGCCCGCTACAGCATAATCGAGTCTCACCCTCATGAAAACTTTGGAGTCCAGTGGTACTCCACCTTTTTTCTATACGGACCACAGACACGCTTTGATCTTGGTGTCGCGGGCCGCAACCAAAATTTGTTAGGGTTAAAAAATAATGTTTTTAAGAAAAAGCGATTTTAAAGTTTCAAAATTTTCACAACTTGCACGACGACTGCGCTTTTTTGCTGATGGGCGTGAATGTCAAAATGGTTAGACTTCACTTGGGCCTCTGATAAAGTCCCGGCCATTCCCGGCGGGCTGCATGCGAGAGCAGATTGAGTAATAACTGCTTTGAACTTATTAAGGACATAAACAAAGACATTTAAAAGCAAAAAAATGTCTTACGACGAAAAAAAAATTATTATTAACAATCTTTCTAATTTATAAAATTGTCGTGTCACAGTGTTTGTGCGCGAACTCCTCCAAAACGGCTCAACCGATTTTAATGAAATTTTGTATGCACATTCGTTAGGCACGAGAATAGGTTTCTATCTACTTTTTATATTGATACTAGGAATAATTTATATGGCAAAACAATGTTTGCCGGGTCAGCTAGTAATTTGTACAGCATAAGTTGTTAGCAAGCTGTGGTCTTAAGCGCATCACAGACGGTGAAGATACTATAATATTTTATCTTAAGGGCACCGTTTTCCAAATTCACGTTTCTAGAATGAGTAATTTTTAAAGAAAGCGCCATTCAAAAAAACTGAAAAATATATACATGTATAGATACATCTTTTAACTAGTGACTTTTTTGGTTAGAAACACAAAAAAAAAATCCGAAACAACCTCGATTTTAAAAACATTTTGAGTTTACAGGGACTCAATCAAAAAATCATTTGGACAGTTCGATTACTATTAAAATTTTACAGGGAAATGATTGGATACATGTTTAATTATAATATTTTTTATCTAAGTAAAAAGGTTTTTTTCTCCTATTTCGCCCTATCATGGACGCGGCGAGCGTCGTAAACGCCACCGTACAAGGCGCGCTGATATGAATTTATTTTAATGTGATTTACGTCGATATTCGCACTGAACAGACATCGACCTGCTAATTTAGGGAGAATGTGCCCTTAAGATGCCCAAATATAAAATATTATAGTATCTTAGGCTATCACACACGGCTAAGATACGATATTATTAAAAATCTGTTCATTTCCTTACGAGTCTGCGTTGGTGCCACACGTATTCCTTGTTAGAGTTCTATATACAGGGTGATTGACTATGAGTGATACTGCCTTACTTCTTGATTTGTTAGACAGCTCCTCAGACGATGATTCTGATATAGAATGTGAAATGCAGATTGCAATAGCACATTCCAAAAGGAGAAAAATTTGGATGTAGCCTCACATAAAGAAGAGAAAAACCTGCGGTGAATTTAACCTTTATCAAGATCTGTCAACGAAGAAGTTATAAGAGTATTTTAGAAATTCAACAGAAACATTCATTTCGATTCACGATTTGATTAGGGAATATATAAAAAAGCAAAATACAAACATGCTACAGAGCATTTCCACTGAAGAGCGTCTATCAGTTTGTTTCCCCCTCTACCTTTTGGACGCGGCACGGAGCATCCCACTAGTACGTCCGATCACCGATGAGCCCGCGCGCTGCCCGACACAAGAACACCCTGTATTCATAAAGATTTATATTTCGCATCTTAAGATAACATATTAAGATACGAAATATATATTTCCATATCGCTCGGTATCTTAAGATACAAAAGATAAAATATATATTAACTTCGTCGTGTGTGATGGTTCATAGGTTTTCTATGGTGAGCGATATTCTAAAATATGCTCTAAGATAATATATATTTTATATTATCTTCACCGTCTGTGACGAACGTCAAACTTAAAACCCTGATAAGGTTTCAAGTTTAAGAAAGGTGTTTTATCTTACTAAACCTAGATATTATTTTCCAAATACATAATAAACCTATCATCTGTTTTTATTCCTCTATTGGAACTTCATAATAAGGAAACAAGAATTATTTTATTTAACAATTTATTGTAAGTAATACTCAATACATCAATTTTATTATTTGTACATAAGTCTAAGTACCAAACAGTTTTATGATATTTTAGTAATTTATGAATGCAATAGAAGATACTGGTTCTTTCTGTTTATGAAAATTTATAATATTCTAATTTTTATAACAACATTCTTGTTTGCTTTAGAAGAAAAGTAAGATTTCAAAGAATAAAATCAATAAATAATTTAGTCACACAAATTAAAAAAAAAAAAAAAAAAAAACAGAAAAACTTACAAACAGTAAAACAATACTTTTACTGCATTATCACTTACAATAATGTTTCAGATTGATGACTTTACAACATTCCTAATGGATAAACTAAAAAATATTACACATTGTAAATATTCGATATTTAAAATATTGCCTAAATTGCCTATTTTATATAGCAAGTCTCACTAATACAACTATAATATAGTAGTTAGTCCTCCTTATTGATTTTGACAACAGCAACCCCGGAACTTAGGGGTTAATAACACAACTAACAGGCAAAATAAAATGGGTTCAATAATGTTTGTTGCAAAGTGCAAATACAATTTTGATTCTCTGCAAATTGAAAATTTTTAAACATCCATTAAAAATTGCTAGTCGTTTTCTGAATCAACATTTAACTTCAATAACTGTATTAAGAGAAATTAATATCAATATTTTGTATTTACATATTTACATCTTAATTTTAAATCTTCACAGATTATGATATAACACAAGTAATATCAGATTTATTAAAAAAATCTCTTAAAAAACCTTGCTACATTTTTAACATTAAAATAGGTATATTAGAAGATATTATAATTTATGAAAATTGAAATTATCTAGAGGACGTTCGGATTGAGAGCTTTATCTAACAATTAGAAAGGCAGAAAGAGCTTGCCTGGTCTAAAACTGAATGTAATGTTATATAACATTAATATTTAGTTTCAGCTTTGATCGTAGGAGGATAGAATTAAACTTTTATAAAAGGTGGCAAACCAAGTAATATTTTTTGCCTCTACTACTATTTTACAAACAGTGTCTTATTGCATTTGTAAAGTGTGTTATGTTATATTTATAACATTAGTCATACAGTTTAAGACAAAACAATCCCTACTCTTATTTTAGATTTTAGAAATTCTTTGAATAAACTTAAATATGAGTTTATAATGTTTAGTCAGCTTCGTAGATCGAAAAAGACATCTGCAACCCATTCAACTGTACATATTAGTAGACTATACAGAATCAGGCGAGAGAGAATATATAAGACAGTTTTTAGTCTTGGAGAGTTTGTTCTTTGATTTGGGTTGTTCTTGTGAGCTGTGGGTTGTGCTCTCGCCTCATTCTGTTTGTAGTCATACAGCATCAGCTAGCCGGACACCGGCTCCATGTTTTGGACACCATTAGCCGTCAGCTCGTGCTTTTGGCACCACTCTACGAAGTCATCGATGAGAACGGGCCAGGCGCCCTCTGCATCATAGTTGCTCATACCATCATCTATTTGTGTTGCAAAATCTAAAAGTAGGTTCCATGTGTCTTTTGGTATAGATCTTTTATGATGCTCCTGGAAATAATTTTTTTTTATTATTTGATTGTAATTCAAATTGACTATCTAATGAGTTTTTAATAAGTGCATTTACAAGGGACTAACCGTTAAAAATTTACACCAAGCATCTAAAAACTTGAACCTCCCACGAAGTACAATATTCCAATATGCTATCGCCATGTCTAATTCTAATCCCTTCTGACCGGGGTTCTTGGCATAGTTAAATGTGAATTGATAGAAATCTTTAAATTTGTTTTGATCTTTTAATTCTAGCTCTAGTGTTGGGAGTTTGGCCTTAAGTTTGTCTATGCTGTCCACTCCGAGTTCGAGCAGGCCCGTCGTGAACTCCTCTTTGCTGAATTCACATTGCACTGCAGCTTTGCACTTCCACGCGATAATGAGAACTAGTATAGACTCCGGGCACAGGTTCAAGTCCTCCAGAAATTTCATGACGCCGTCCACGGAGATCTTGTCGCCCTCCTGCTGATCTCTGTACTTGTTGAACAGCAGGTCCAGCTTCTTCCTGTCCACAGTCGCCTTCACGGGGTCTTTGTAATATGCATCAGGATTCTGAAAGTAGTTATCACTCGCTATGTCCAATTTCCAATCATTTTGTGATAGACAATAAATTGCCGTGCTCTCACTCGTTTGTGTAAAGAGGACGAACTTTTTTACTTTTTCTCTCTGTGATGATTTCAGTTTATTCTGAAAAAAACGTAGTAAAACTTATAACCTGAGATACGTCCAACTGTCAAATGCAACTTAATCTATCGCAAATGAATGAATAGATTACGGATTATTAAATATGTTTTGCAAAATTTTGTTAGTTAGGTACAAACCATTTTTACAAAATTTAGTTAATCCTATTGATGACTTTCACTAATTTCACTATTGTTTCGACATCGAAGAAATGAAATAACAATCAAAGTCCAACGACACTAATGTTTTTTCTTAATCTACTCCTTCTTTCTCAACACTGACCTCCATTATACAAGTACGCTGGACTAATAATACCACAGATTAGTAGTATATATAAATGATACCCTTTGAAATGACAGCTATTTTTTGTGCCTATTTGAAGCGGAATCAGCTCCCCCGATGGGAGGAATAGGAACTAAATTTGACCATTGACCAAATATATTTGTCTATGATTTGACGTAAAAATGACGTTTGAAAGTCGCCATATTGGCGCTGATAGCAGTAGTGGGAGTATTTGGAACTAATACTAGTGATGAGTTGATGACAACCAATTATTAAATTAAGCGGCCATTTGCAAGTTACGTCAAATTTAGTTCTCTTCCCGCTCACTGGGGGCGCTGATTCAGCTTCAAATAGGCACAAAAAAAAGTGGGTATCATAGGTCCAGCGTACTTGTATAATGGAGGTCAGTGTTTCTCAAATAATATTTTTAGTCGAAGAGCAGCGCAGATTGGGTTGTTTTCTTTTTGAATGGGGGGGCTAACTTAAGAGGATATTTTTATTAAATAAACAAGTGACGAACAAACAATTATTTATAACGAACAATCACGAACAAACGACATACGAGTATAAAAATCAAAAAATTAGAAAAAAATTTTTTTTGGGGGGCTATATTCCAGGAGCCATGTTTTGTATGATGATTGATGGCAGCGTTAGTTCCTTTTTCCGCCACGTTCATTTAAAGCCTTGTCGAGCTGTAAGCTTCAGCATAATTCGGCACTGTGCGCCACTGAGTCGCATTACTAGGGTTAAGTTAACTACGGTCATTTTTTTTAATCTCAAAAAATAAAACAGTGATCGAAGATGCTTAGCAACTGATCTCAGGTATTCATCATTGCTATAGGTCTACCAGAATCTGATGGCAAAAAGTGAGAAAGTAAATTGACTCTAGCAATACCGGGGTAACTGGAATAAAACATTTTGATCCTTTTTTTCCTTATAGCGGCTGATTCTATGTGTGAAACATGCAAATTATATAAATTTATCCAATGATCAAGGATATTTTTTGAAAATCTGCTGTTAAAATTTGCCATCAGATTCTGGTAGACCTATATATCATAACATAATTTGGCTCAAAAATTGCATTTTTACTATGTTTGCTTTAGTGCCTGTACAATAACAAAGAATAAGTTTTGAAGTCCGTTTGAAGGTTTGAAGTCTTTTGACCATCTTTTGACGGAGTTTTGCCGGGAATGTGAAAGAATGATGTTGTGGTGTTAACTGGGTTTTTAATGTGTAATATTGGTAGGATATTAACCATTAAACATATTCGTTATCATGCAAGTGCAGGAAAGTGATACAACATCCAGAAACGTGCCATTTTGTGTTCCCTCCAAAACTCCATCGAAAGTTTTAGTAAAGCGCCTAAAACTTTACTGAATCGACCGACATGACTATATTGACTTTTATTCCGACTTTGACTAAACTTTTGACCTGACGATGTAGAGAAACGATGCCGAAAATTGTACACAAGAAAATTGTTTTCCCGCCATATTTTATATACTTGATGAACGAGGTCTGACCCTTAACGGTACTGCACTAGGATTTCGCCAAATAAAACCAGCTAACAAAGTTAACTTACGGTTTATTATACCAAAGTGGGTCATCATTAGACAATATTTTACATGGCCTATATATACAATCAGAAAAAGATTTCAATAGCGCGATCTAGCAACACTACTAGCGCCATCTGTTGAGAACATTAGGAACTAAATGCATACGTTCTTAATAGCGCGATGTAGCTACCGCCTACTAGGGATGGGTAAGGCCTGGTAAGGCAGTAAAAACTGAGTCAGAGTAAAAACTCACTTAAAGTAAATACTGAGTATTTACTTTATAGTATGAGTATTTACTCACTGGACACAGTAAAAACGATTTATTTAATATTTTAGGTTCTAATTACACTTAAACAAATCAAGAACATTACAGAATAATGAAAAATACTTATAATTTAACAGATTCATAATTTTAAGTAAAATTACTAAGACAATGTATTTTCATTTTGAAGGTTGTCAATATGTCGACCCTTCGCTTCTCTTAAATATCGTAAAATTTCTTCATAGCACCTTGTGCGCGCACATTGCAGTATGTATTTAAATTCTTCAGCAACCAATTGACAGAACAATAATTCGTTTCTCTTGTCATCTCTCTATATAATGAACATTCAGTACAATAAGACTTTTCTTCTTTTATAGAGGTTTCTAATCATGGGCGTAGCCAGGATTCTATTTAGGGGGGGGGCAAAGATCATAACATGAGTTAAACATGGATTGTGGGCCAAAAGGTTTATTTGGAGGAGCCCTGAAGTAGAAAAAATTAGCGCAGTCACATGGTGGAAAGGCTTGTTCGACAGGATTAAGCGTAGTTGCAACAAGAATTCTTACAGCTCCATGCACCACTGCAGCTACTGGACGGTCCTTCAGTGTTCAAAGTTTTATACATTCCAAAGTCCGAAACCGACTCACGACACAACGAGCTGCTAAAAGTACATTTGTATCGTATAATTGGAAATTACTGAATAAATATATTGATCGAGATGACAATCAAGAATAAGAGGAAAACGCAACCGCCGAATCAGATCTATTAAATAACAATGAGCCCTCTACAATTGCACTGATATCTGAATTAGATTTTACAGAATCTGGGACTAATTCAGATTAATCATTCTTAGGGTTCCGTACCCAAAGGGTAAAAACGGGACCCTATTACTAAGACTTCGTTGTCTGTCCGTCTGTCTGTCTCCAGGCTGTATCTCAAGAACCGCTATAACTAGACTTCTAAAATTTTCACAGATTGTGTATATCTGTTGCCGCTATAGCAACAAAATATACAAAAAGTAGTAGGCACTTGAATTTTTCACAAATTCTTTTGTTAAATGTGTACTTTAATATTTAATAATAATATTGAAATAAAATAAAAATTTCAAGGGGGCTCTCATACAAAAAAACACAATTTTTAGCCTATTTTTGCTCTGTATCGGACAGAGCAAAAATAGGCTAAAAATTGTGTTTTTTGTATGGGAGCCCCCTTGAAATTTTTACGCAACCCTTCGTGCGCGAGTCCGACTCGCACTTGGCCGATTATTTTTAGATATTTATTAAATTAAATTTTTTATCTCAGTATATATTTTTTCCAATGCTTGATGTTAACAATAATGCCACATTTAAATAATATACCTAATCTTGTTTAATTTATAACCTACTAGCTGTGCCCCGCGGTGTTACTCGCGGTTTAAGTAAATAAAAAAAATTAAGTGATATTATGTAATAAAAAACTTTGAAAAGTACAAATAATAGGGTCAAAACGGGACGATACATGGTTCTTTAATGGTTTATGGTAGTGATTGATGATGATGATGATGAATGTAATTTGCGTACATAGTAGCATATGCTTTCCGTTCTTAAAACAACGTCGAAACTCCCAAACTTGTATCTACAAAGAGTCAGGAGTTCTCTCAGCACCTTCCGAACCATAGTATACCCGGTGCAAAATCTTACTTGTTGGTAGCATATGCTTAGAATACTGCTCACGAAACCGAAGTCACCACATGTTTCCATGTAAAGAGGAGTTCCCTCGAATTCTTATGGATCCCTTCATCAGGTCTATCAGGTCAGGTATTGTAAAGTTTCATTAAAATCAGTTCAGTAGTTTTTGCGTGAAAGAGTAACAAACATCGATACACACATCCAAACTTTCGACTTTTTAATATTAGTGGGATATGTATATTGTATACCTATAATATACCTATGTAATTTTTTTAACACCGACACTAAAAATCGTCTGCCTAAATACCAAAATTAGGTAGTCTATCATCAAAATTAGGTATTCCATAGCTGAGGTACCTAATTTTTCGTTACTGAGTCCAAAAAAAACTAAAAGAAAATTTGCATTCAGTAAGTACCTATATCATATACTTAATAATTTTATTTTTATTTAAGTATACTGGTTATACATAAAAAGAACATAGCTTATACTTAAAAATATCATACAAATAAATAATAAATAAAGAAAAACCTTCAATAATTCAATTCTGGTTAGTAAAACATAAATACTCAGTTAAAAGTAAATACTGAGTGTCTAAATTCATTTTTACTGAGTATTTACTCTGGTCTGAGTGAATACTCAGTAGCTTACCCATCCCTGCCGCCTACCGATGACCACGCTGCTAGCGACATCTTTTGATGACATTCAGAACTTAATGCTTAACACTTGACACTGGCCATGGTTAAAAAGCCGAGTGCCATATTAAGAAAAAAAAAGTTTTTTGACATTTGACAATCAGATGCTTCCATAACCTCAAACTTGTTTTAATTCTTGTAAATAAATAAATTAATTTCGGGCACAGCAATTAATAAGTTTGTCTAAAATGTGGCTTTCTTCTAGACAACAATTTGCAAAAACCTGTAAAGCGTGCTCATATTTTAAAAGAACAGTTAAAACAGCTGCTACAAGAGTTCGATTTGCACCGAGTCCTACTGGTTATTTACACTTAGGGGGTCTCAGGACAGCCCTGTACAATCATTTATTTGCAAAATCCCGCAATGGAGTATTCATACTGCGTATAGAAGATACAGATCAAACCAGAAAAGTTGAAGGATCTGTAGCTGCACTGACAGACGATTTAAACTGGGCGGGCATAGAGTGTCATGAAGGGCCGAATAATGCTGGTCCCTTCGGTCCTTACGTACAAAGTGAGAGATTACATATTTATCAGTAAGTAAAGTTTGTCTTATACAAAGTCTGTGCTGTTTTTAAACAAGTAGTAAAAATATTTCTTGTTGAGACTTTCATTTGATTTTATTAAATGTCTGTAATATTAGGTATATTTATATAGGTGCCGGTGGTGTTATAAATATTTTCAGGGAGCACATTCAGAAACTACTAGACAATGGATCAGGATACAAGTGTTTCTGCACAGACAGACGTTTAAATATCTTACGCAGAGATGCCATCAAAAGACACCAAATTCCAAAATATGATAACAAGTGTCGGAGTCTATCAAATGAAGAAGTTAAAGCTAAGATTAAGTCTGAAACACCTTACTGTGTTAGATTCAAGGTATTGTATCTCAATTGTTTAATTAATTATTTGTTATTACTTATAAAAACAATGTTAAAGATGTCTAAATGTTGCCTTTATATCTAATTGTTGCTTTCTGTTCTTTGCACTGAAATCCGTTTATCAGAACAATATTTTTTTCTCTAGTAAAAACTGTCCTGTATCTTTGTGAGGCTAAAGTATTTCCATACAAAATTAATCCCAGGAACTATACACTACTTGAGGAGTAGTTTCTTTTTTGGAGAATAATTATATCATCTTTAATAGATGTTAAGGCATTTTTTCAGTGAATTATTTTCTTATTAATTTTTATTTATATTCCAGTTATCATCTGACTGTCAGTCGTTTGAAGACATGATATTTGGCGGAATCGCATATGATGTTTCTCACAATGAAGGCGACCCGGTTTTGATGAAGAGTGATGGTTTCCCGACTTACCACTTTGCTAATATTGTCGATGACCATCTTATGCAAATATCACATGTGCTCCGTGGTGTTGAGTGGCAAATATCTACTACAAAACATTTGTTGATATACAGGTTCTGATCAAAATGTTATAAATAATCTGCTAGTAATCATTATTATAATATTAGTATACTTGGTTCTGCCTGCCAGGGCCGGTTTTAGCACTACCAGCGCCCTGGGCGAGATTTCTTCGGTGCCCAGGGTGCTGATAGTGCTGAAAAAAATTGGCGCCCTTTTGTTTGCCCTCAGCGCCCCTTTTTATCAGGCGCCCTGGGCGGTCACGGTCGCCCAACGTCGGCCCCCCCCCTAACGCCTGCTACGTACATTCTCGTGAATTAAAAATAATGTATGTTGGCTTGATCTTGTTTCCTGCTTTGTAAATTGTGTGTGATAAACAATAAAGAAAAGTATATCTATACCAAGTTTCGAAAAATAAAGTGACATTAAGGCACTTTCGCATTTCTTATCTTCTACATCTTCATATTCAATCACAGTGATATTATAATGCTTGTCTGCTATTTCAGAGCATTTGGCTGGACTCCACCGCAGTTTGGTCACCTGCCTCTCATAGTGAATGCGGACGGTACAAAGCTAAGCAAAAGGCAGAGTGACGTAAGAGTTGAAGATTATAGAAATAAAGGTATAATAATAAGTAGGTTCTTGTACCAATTTGCCCCTAAATCAAACAGAACTTGCGGTACTTGCTGTATAGTTCTACACTGATAAGATAAAAATAATCTTGTAAATAAAAAACTAAAAACTAATTATATAGTGAGTGTGGCAAAGCGCGCCTTATAGCTATAATTTTGAATTTTAATTCAGCAGTATGGAATTATAGATATATGGTGCACTTGCCGAGTGGCGCGCCATATACCTATAATTCCATACTGCTGACTGAAAATTCAAAATTATAGCTATATGGCGCACTTGCCGGGTAGGCGCGCTTTGCCACACTCACTATATAATAAAATTTGTATAATAAAATACTGTGTGTGTAGGTGTCTACCCGCTGGCGCTTGTCAACTACATTACGATGGCGGGCGGCGGGTTCGAGCACGTCGTCGGTGCTGGTGTCTCGCTCAAAACCATGGATCAACTGGCGGCTGAGGTAAATAAACAATTTCCATTTCGAACTTAATCTTGAGTCTTGAAGAAATAAGCTAGAGGCTTATCACTATCATGTAGCCTGATTATTTATTTATTTAATCAGGACATCAAACAGTACATACATCGAAACATTGTTAAAATAAGCATATTAATTATAAATTCTTCTGATGCATAGTATATTAGCAGGTGATACGGCTAAAATGTTACTAAAAACATTTAAAAAATTATTTTCCAGTTCCAGGTAGACAAAATAAACTCACATCCTAGTCGTCTCAACCCGGACTTACTGGAAGAGTGCAACAGGCTGGAGATAAAGAGACAGCTACTACAAGAAGAAACATCAAAGATACTAGTCAATCAACTACAAAAACTAATCCAAGAGAAATATCCACATGAAAACCTCAATATATCCGAGGATCACATAAGAAATGTTCTAAATTGGGCTACATCAAGAATATCGAGAATAGAAGAATTAGTTTCGTCAAAATTCGGCTTTCTATGGATTTTACCGTCGCAAAATAATTTAGAAATAAACAGAAACGTTTTAGAAAAACTTGTTAATAATTTAGAAAATGTTGATAAGTTCGAGCAGAACTCTCTAAAGGAGAATTTGAAGCGATTTTCGAGTGAGAACGAAATGAAATTTCCAGTTTTAATGAAAATGTTGAGGTCTGCTTTGAGTGGCTTGGATGAAGGACCATCTGTTGCGGAAATGATGCAGTTGTTGGGTAAGCGTCAGTCGTTAGATAGAATAAAAGCTGTTATAAAATAGAGAATGAGTTTTATATAAATATCATCACTGTAACATCCTTTTTAGGGTTCCGTAGTCAACAAGGAACCCTTATAGTTTCGGTCTGTCCGTCCGTCTGCCGTCTGTCTGTCCGCGGTTTTACTCAGAGACTATAGGACCTGCAAAGCTGTAATTCGGCATGAATACACATGATGCCGACAAAATAGTATATAAAATCTTAAAAAATAATACTTTTTTATGGTAATTCCCCTACAAATCAAGCGGAGATGATTTTTTTTTTCGCGTCCACCCCACTGTGTAGGGTGTCGTTGGATAGGTTTTTTTTTAAATATTACGAGTATTTATAGATTATTTTCCGATTTAGGGATCCATTTGTGAAATATGAAGTTTCAAAGCGGAAAAAATCGTTAGTCCAGTGTCCCCCTCTTCTACCAGCTAAACGGTTGCTTCTGGAAATGTGAAAAAATTCACGGGACTGGGACATATAATATGTCCTACTCCCGTGAATTCTTTCACATATATGCTGAATTTAAAAGGAAAATTATCACGGCTAAGAAGACTTCATAATTTACTGAGTAATAGTCGATCAACTAAAAAAAAATTGCGCGTGGCCCGACACGCACTTGGCCGGTTTTCTTATTAAACATACGCGCAGAATTATTATTATAAGTAGTTTTGCTCTCTGAAGATATTTAAAATTGCGCTTGTGTGTGCGTGCACCCGATTTAGGCGATCTAATGTAAGGCTGCCTTCACATTAAGTCGCGAGTACTGCGGCAGCCGCGCGACTTCTATACTAAAGACAGACTCTGTTTGTATGGAAGTCGCGCGGCTGCCGCAGTACTCGCGATTTAATGTGAAGGCAGCCTAAACGTGGTCGACTGTTTATAATATAATATTATTATTTATACTTACTGTTAAAATAAAAATTCGAAAGTGTATAAATGTAACTTCTTCACGTTTAAGGTAAAAATTAGGTATATTTACCTACTATCATTATAAATGCAAAAGTGTGTCTGACTACTTGTCAGTCACCTCTGCACGTTAAAATGCACGCTAAACCGTCTTAAATGAAGTTTGCATTGAATATACTTTAAGAGACGGGGAAGGACATAGATAGTTTTTACTGCGGAAAAATATACGGTTCCCGCGCGATAAACGATTCTCGGCGTAACAGAGTCGTGGGCGTTTTATAGTGTTTCAAAACACTATTAAACGCCCACGACTCCGTTACCGTCCGTCCGGCCATTCTTCGGAGAGCAAAATTTACGTGTTCCGGGCTTATATACTCTATAATATTATCTTATTCAAGTATGCAATATTTTTAAACGGTAGATAC
Organism: Cyaniris semiargus; assembly: GCA_905187585.1. NCBI lineage: Eukaryota > Metazoa > Arthropoda > Insecta > Lepidoptera > Lycaenidae > Cyaniris > Cyaniris semiargus. The sequence continues at coordinate 2,582,606 of LR994554.1, read as the reverse complement.
CATCAGTATCTAGCGTAATTCAGACTGAATTAATTGAAGTCGTGTTCAAAAACCGTGTTTTTCTAATTACCGTAACGTGTCCCCACGCCAACTTGATCTCGAAATTTGCTTATAATTTTTATAATTTACATATTATGTGAGTGGTTGACCAAAAAGAGACCTAAACCGTACCGTAATCTTTATTTTTAAATTACTTATGTTAAAATTAGATTTAGTATTATATTATGTTTATCTATACTAATATTATTAAGCGGAAGAGTTTGTTAGTTTGTTCGTTTGTTTGAACGCGCTAATCTCAGGAACTACTGGTCCGATTTGAAAAATTCTTTCAGTGTTAGATAGTCCATTTATCGAGAAAGGCTATAGGCTATATTGTATCACACTAAGACTAATAGGAGCGAAGAAATAGAGAAAAATGTGGAAAAAACGAGGGGAAATTATTTGAAAGGGCTTATTTGAACGCGCTTATCTCAGGAACTACTGGTCCGATTTGAAAAATTCTTTCAGTATTAGATAGCCCATTTATCGAGGAAGGCTATAGGCTATATTTTATCTCGCTAAGACTAAAAGGAGCGAAGTAATAGAAGAAAATGTGGAAAAAACGGGGGAAATTATTTGAAAGGGCTTATCTCACGAACTACTAGAGCAATTTTTCTGTTATTTGGGTCAGATAAGAAGTAGACCACGTGAAGGATCATAGGCTATTTTTTGTAGACTAATTTGTCTGTGAAATATCTAATTTACGCGGGCGAAGCCGCGCGGAACGTCTAGTATTACATAATTTGTCCTACGTACGTTGCCATAAGCTAGTTTTTGCAAACTATGTCGTTGTACCGTTTAACGTAAAACATTACATTTGTCTAATTACCGTACCCATACATTTTTTAAGTCTTATCTAAATAACTTTAATTAACTGTTACATGCCTCATTTATTATTGTATTCGTATCTTTCATTTCTTTAATATTTCAATGTGTTCAACTTGGTGTTCAAGTCAAATCAACGAAGAAAAAAAAAGGTTACGGTAATTAGGCAAATAATGCCAAACCGGAGAATGACCGTTTTAAGTTGGTATGCAATGTAAATAATAAAACACGACAATATGATTAACAGTATATTTTATTGAATTCCCAAATATAAATTGAGAGAAAAATACATTATTCAGTAAAATATGATTCCCGCGAACAAAGTCATCCCAGACATTCTAAAAAGTAGTACATATTACATAATTTATTACAGAGAAATATAAATGAGAAAAATACATTCCATTTTCAAACATCACAAAGCGTAGATTTTTTTCGCATGTTTTGGCTTATTGCACTGGCAATTTATAAATAAGTACCTACAATCAATACTTTATAAGTCCATTTCTACAGGGTGTGGATACCAAAACTAAGTGATAACTGATAATACTTTAACCCTAAAGTATTATTACTTAGTTTTGTTACAGCCTGTATAAGTAACTATAGGTCTACCAGAATCTGATGGCAAAAAGTGAGAAAATAAAATGACTAGCAATACGGGGGTAATTGGAATAAAACATTTTGATCCGTTTTTCTTCTTATAGCGGCTGATTCTGTGTGTTAAACGTGCAAATATAAAAATTTATCCAATGATCAAGGATATTTTTAAAAAATCTGCTGTCAAAAATTGCCATCAGATTCTGGTAGACCTATACTTAGTTATTACACATTTTTTTCTTAATAATCTTCAATTTCAACTTGATGAATTGAAAAATTTCGTGTCTCTTTGTTTACAGTAGTGCTGTTTTGAGTATTTGTCTAATATTAGTAGAATATTAGTTGGAAACATTACTACCTGATATTCAAGTAAGTTTGCTTGTGCGGGCGAATGGAGTAACTGCAAAGTGTGCTATTTTAAATTGGCGAGTCTTAGAGCCAATCACACGGCGCGTTGCGTCGACGCAGCGCTGCCGTGGGAACACCTTGGTTATTTGTATGTAAAACAACGGAACGGCAGCGCTGCGTCGACGCAACCGTAACGCAACGCGCCGTGTGGACTGGCTCTTAGGCCCGTATAAAAATATTAAGAGAATATAAACTACGTAACAAGAAGCGGGACTTAGAAGACAAAAATACGATTCGATTTGATTCCATTCAAGATCGACTGTGATTGGCTAATTTTAAAGCAAGATCGACGGGCATTTGGCTGTTAAAAACGGACGAATTAAAGTTTAATCTGTGTTTTTAACTTAAACTTCAATAACCGACGTAATTTTTTTCCAAGTCCGATCTCTTTTTGTATGTATCAAGAGCAAACTATTTATACGGGCCTAAGATACTAGTCATTGGTAGGTACTAGGACAGAATATATAATAGTGGTACTAGGTAGACTAATAGACAGTAATATAACAAGTGTATGAAAGAAATGGATATTTACAAAAGCAGAATTAAAATTGAAACTGGACTTTTATATTGTAAACGTCATAAATTACTTATTATTGTAGTAGTAAAACAAAATAAATTGTCATTAAACGTTAGTTATGTGTTAAATTAAATAGGTACTTTTAACACAAACTAAAAATTACAATATCATAAGTAATTCGTAAATGCAAGTTTCTATATTTAATAAACGTAATAAATTAAATCTAACTTAATTATGTACTTCTAAAATAATTAACAGTTAATTCTTGAGCAAATATAATGTGCTCCCATTCAGCATGACATGCGTTACGTGCTGTCATGCACGCATGATCGTTTATTGTGTTGATTGATAAGAATGGCATGCAAACTACGTGCTGCACATTGATTGACAAGTTGTTTAATTTTTCGTCCTGCAATATGTGCATGACATGCGCGCATGATCGTTTCGCGATCGGCATAATAATAATATCTATGGACGCTTCACACCACGTCAGTCTGGTCCCGTGGTAAGTACCTGATGGACTTGTGTTACAGGTACCAGACAACGGAAATATATTTAATACTTTTATACTATACATATATTTAAGATTTTTATTATATTATACACATATTTAATACACATCCATGACCCAGGAACTTTGAAAACTTTTTGTTCCGTCGGCGGGATTCGAACCCGCGACCCCCGGCTTGAGCTACCAACAGCCCACCAACTGAGCCACAGAGGTCGTCAAATGTCAATGTCAATGTCATGCAACAATTAATACTATCACGTAAATGCATGTAATGCTGAATTAGCGTCTAGGGAGCGCTTAATAAATTAAGAAAGTACACTTTTCCGTAAATTAAAAACGCAATAGGGTAAGTTTTTAAAGGTAAAATTTTAAGACCAAGTTTTTAAAAAGAAAAACTATTATAGGGTATAATAAAAATGTCGATATCAACAGCTCAAACAATTTTATTTGCTCGTTACCTACTTCGCTCTGAATTCTGATATGTATCCACGGTAAAATACCTAAACGTTGGAAAACCCTTTCCGTCTTTTCGCCGTTGCACCGATAGAGAGATGAATTAATAATAAATATTATTGCGAAAATCAGTTTCCTTTAAAGCTTCGATAATTAATCTTCGATAAACGTAGAAGAAAGTTTTGACGCATTTATTAACCCATCAAATCAGTGACGGATTAAGAGTACTTGATGCCCTAAGCAATCCATGCCTATGGGTCCTCCTATCCGTATGTCAACTAGAATCAGTCTTTGAACCTTTACTCTTCTGGTGCCCCCTCAGACGTGATGCCCTAGGCAATTGCTTAATTTGATTAAGGGTTAATCCGTCACTGCCATCAATCCCCAAGCGGCAGCCGGCTGCCGCATAACAATTGAAAATCTATTGTGTCTGCGATACCCACGATGGAGGTGCTACAGCAAATATAATTATTGCTCCTAAATAAACTAGACAGGCATCTGATGAATTAAGTAGTTTATATTCTTACCTTTTTGGTTTGTTCCTAACATGGAAGAAGGAAAAACATTTTTTAGGGTTTATCCTTTTTTTTTTCTTATTATTCATTATTCGCTCGGCTTTTTAACAATTTTCTTTTTACAACAATTTTCATCATCGTTTTACTATATCGTCAAGTCTAAAGTCTAGTCAAAGTCTAAGTAGGTAAAAGTCAAAACATTCAAGGAGTCAGGTCGGTCAATTCAGTAAAGTGGTAGACGCTTTACTGAAACTTTCGACGGAGTTTTGGAGGGAACACAAAAAAGCACGTTTCTGGAAGTTGCAGCATTTGCCTACACTTGTGCACGATAACGAATATCTAATGGTTAATATTCTACCAATATTACACATTAAAAATCCAGTTAACACAATTTTAGTTAACAGTTAATTTTTAGTAACACAACCCAGTTAAAACACAACAGCACTCTTTTGTTTCTCCTTCTTCCATAATTCCAAACTTGAATTAATTGATTTTGTATTCTTATTTTAAATGCTATAAAAAGTTTGTTTGAAAATCCTTTACTACACGTTTGTAATTTACTTTCGTTTTGGTTTTCGTATTGTACCTTTTGGTGTACAAATTAAATAATTAATTTTTAAAAACTTATGAAAGTAAATACTTCATAATAAATTATAAAATTTATTATGGACTACATTTTGAATCTACATATTTTCATGCAGTGGTTGTAGTGAAAAAATAGTGTTGTCCCCAATAGATATCGATAATACAAAAGCTACAATTTTTTTGCAAATCGCAAGATAATAAAAGTAAATTTTTGAACATTGATTTCTTTTAAATGTTAAAAATAGAAAGGTTTATGCATTTCAAGACCACACAAACACAATTTAAATTTGAATAAAAATTGTCTAATCAAATGTTGCCATACACTCATTACACAAATATTATTACAACATTAGTAGATATATCTCGAACTGAACAAAAGTTAGTTTCATAATATATTTTACAATTACTTACATTTTTAATGAATCTTGCATACTTCCACAAAAGGGTTTCTAAAAAAAGAAGTTACGACAGAAAATCAGAGGGGTTACACCCAAATTCGCCAAAACCTGTTAGTGCTAATAATGTCAAGAAATCATGCATTCTTTATTACTTATAAGAAAAATAAGAGAAACGGCATGATTATTTAATTGACGATTAACTTTAATAGGCGTCGGCAAGATGGGGATTTGAGAAAATTTAAATGTTTAATTCGCGGTATGGTTTCTATGACGTATGACTGAGACCACAGTCCCTAGCTAAGACGTTTTCTTTATCGCTTCTTTATAGAATCGTCAGTCAAAAATGTATGGAATCGACATAAGCGATCGAAAATGTCATGGTAATTCTATAAAGAAGCGATAAATGTCTTGGCTAGATGGTCACTTTACTCGAGCCATACCACAATTTGGAATTTGTATTACGAATGGTCTTCAAAACCATATATATATAAAGTATGTCTAGGGGTATCGTGACGTGGGATATACGCTGTTTTATACTAAATTTTCTAAGGCATTACATCGCAAACGCGACAGATCTTTTGGTATAGATATAATTAATAATATATATTTCTATTTTTTGTGATAAGTAACGTCAACGCAGAGTCGTTCTCTCAAACTATACATTACCTATCACAAGTTACAACAAATTCATATATAGAGGACTAAGTACAATGTATAAGTACAAGTGAAAACACACGACTTTCGTACGCGCACGAGTGTAAATAGAGATAACTCGCCGGAGGTACATTTATAAAAACACTTATAAGGCAGATCCTTAAGGAAGGGCGACCGCGCTCACCCCAGGGGTTGCAAAACTGCAACACACCACACCAAAAACGACTCCCGTAGGATAACGACAGTTAAGCAACAGGCGTTTGACAGCAGATATCAAGCCCGTTGTACACATTGGACCAACGCATTGAGCCAACGCATTGAGCCAACGCATTGGGCCGACGTGTAAATGCCTACTTGGCGATAAGTTGGGAGCGAAATTTCGTACTCTACACGTTGGCCTAATGCGCTGGCTCAATGCGTTAGCCCAATGTGTACAGCGGGCTTTACATAATACCTGTTGTCTCTCAAAAATGTTGTATACGAATTTTTCGACAGGCAGCAAGCAGATATTATGCATTCTGCTGTCAGACATCTGTTGCTTACCTGTCGCATGATACGTAATCACCCTGCCGGGCCGCGCGGCCGCGATATAACTACAGATTAAATATAAGAGATCACATTTCATTAAACGATTATAAAACAACAACATCTAATCGTTCCATATTCAAAAACATTATGAAATTGCTTAGTTTTTTTAGAATATTGTATTAAAATTAAGACACCAGCTAATTGTCTCTGGGTTACTAGAGTCGATCGTTCGATTTCGAATTACAATACTCGGATATTATAATCGGAAATTTCAAAATCGATACATTCAAAGTGACTAGTAGACAGCTATAAAAGCCCCTTTTAATTGTAGTAACTAATGACTAAAGATAATATTTTGATATATAACGCACTACCTACATTCAAAACGGAACAATATTATATAAAGTGTACAAGTAAGAAATGTGCTACGCAAAACGAAATGCTTAACACTTATATATTTGTAATAATTCGGTTGCAAAAACTAAAATCAGGTCTATTTATTTAAGAATCTCATAAGACTGGTTCTACGTCAATAAAGTTTTTATTCTACGTAAAATACACAGGTTTAAATATTACAATATTATTTACAAATACTATTTCGTGTAATATTAATTCGGGTGCTTATTTAGTAAATTATTATCGAATAAGATAGTGAATAGAAAATATTTTTTGTACAACGTGTACATTAAGCTAGACGTAAAATTGGACATGTCAAACTTTAAACATTATGCATATCTATGTAAATTCGTTCGAGTAGGTTAACATTAGCAAGTTGAGTAACGAAAATATTGTGTTTTAACTCTTATTTAGGCGTTGGATTTAAAAATATAAACGTTTTAAGAGTTCGTTGATTCGGAGGAACAAAAATCGGAAAGAGGTAGAATATCGATGTTTGTGCGATGTACAAGTACAACACTAGAATTGTCATAGACTAGAGAAATATTTAAAAAGATAAACATGGCCGCCGGCAACTGTCATCGTAAGTTAAATGGCGATGGATATAGATGCTTAAGTTGCAATGCAAATAGTCTAATAAAACTTGGAATTTAAATTATCATCTATAATATTAACCTACGGCTACAAGAAAGGATTCCACAAAAACTTAACCTGTATTCAGAAGTCCGACAAACTCTACGGCCTTAAAATACAAAGGGGCTTTTATATAGGTAACACGTAACTTATAGTATAATTTAAAACTATACAGATATTGCTTGAGACAATGCGTTTTGGAACGTCAAAAGATAGAATCGTCTAAAATAGAAACGAAAAAGAAACTTGGTCAAAAGACTAACAAGGTAGAGCACCCCATTACTGACACGTCCCACATTTAAAATCGAGTGTTATTAAACACGACCAGGGATATAGAAAGCTGTTTTATAGCAGAAACGCTACCAAATTAATGGATCATGTTTATAGTGACGCTAATGCCATGTTCATTTACCAATGAAGTACCTGCACTCAGAGATATTAAATAATTACTTAACTTTAGTTTCATGACGATTTTGACACAAACTCAATACATTAACAGCTCTCAAACTATCAAATATTCGTAATCGTTTAAAGAATCGTTAAATGTCTGAGTGCGACCGTAGGCTATTTATTCGGTACGTAGGTACGCGTCAATAACTTTCAAACTGACATTGCACTGATGACGTCACTCCTGTCTTAACGCGAGCAGACTTCTACTTCCGTTAAGTTCCGTATCTGCTACTATACCCCTGGTCCGTTAGTTCATTCACGCGAGGCCGTTCCCCTCGGAGCGGCCGCGTCGTCGTCACTGGAGGTCCTTCACCCCCTGGAGGATCCTCTTGACGTGGCCAACCTTGGTTATCCCCAGGTCTCGAAGGTCCCTCCTCGCTAGCGACAGCAGCTCCCGGCCGGTCACGTCATGACGCGCGAAGGCTTCGGAATACTCCCCAAGGTCGAGAGTCTCCAGCCAAGCCTGCACCTCCGATATGCCCCAGGATCTGACCTTCGCAGCGGAGGTACCAGCAGTTCCTTCTTCTGACATGCTCCGGCGTCCGCGCAACCACCGACTCCCCGCTTTCTTTGGCACCTATGGTACAACCAGGTTAGGGTGGGGTCTAGATGTCGCTAAGTTGGCACGGGTGGGGTTCACTAGTTACGGTGTAAGGTATATTGATGTCGATATCAGATAATGTTACTCTAAGGTTGGGGTGGTTTGGAGGGTAGACGATTAAAAGTTAGTTTTTTGAATTTAAACATTTAAGAACTATCTTGTCTATGTAATATCAAAAGTCTTTGAGATATTAAGATACCGACTTTTATGGGTGATAATCGCTTACTAAGCTACTCGGCGAATCTTGTGTTTTTGTGAGTTGTAAATTAAAAAAAGTCGAATTCCTACAGTATAGAATTTGTTCACAATTTTCGCCGTTAATTTGTTTCGATTCAGTAAATGATTCAAATTCCAGTAAATGCACCTACCTATATCACTAGCTGTATAGCGAACTATTTACCTCATCAGCATTGATGTACGCGAAGCCATCTCGCAACTCGCAGCGCGCGAGTGCAACGCGCAGGGCAGTGGCCAAGCCGCCCGCGCTGCCAGCACCAGTGTCCAGCAGCTCGTGACAGCTTTCCACCTGAGGAGGAATATTTAGAAGGATTCATACAATGATGAAGGTATATAATTGCGTTACCATGGTAGCTTCGTGTCGCATGTAAATATGGCGCTTACAAACAACAGCATAACGACGCGTGTTGTCTTTTAGCGCAGCGCTCCGTACTTCGTAGTAGCTCAATGAAAATGTAGCTGACCAGCCAGTGCACTATCCTGCATCGCACTACGGAAGTATCTGGGATCAGCAAGCCACACACATAAAACGTCTGAAATGACGTTAGTGGGCTTCGGCTTGACATACAACCTCGCTCGGTCGAAGGATTTTCATGATTTTCATTAGTGAAGAAAGTTAGGTTAGGTTGAGTCCTGTGTTGGACATATCCAGGACATCGGCTATACGCACTGACCTCCGTTATACAAGTACGCTGGACTAATGATACCCTTTGAAATGACAGCTATATTTTGTGCCCATTTGAAGCGGAATCAGCTCCCCTAATGTGAGGGATAGGAACTAAATTTGACGTAAAAATGACGTTTGAAAGTCGCCATATTGGCGCTGAGAGCAGTAGTGGGAGTATTTGGAACTAATACTAGTGATGACAACCAATAACGATTAAGCGGCCATTTGCAAGTTACGTCAAATTTAGTTTCCTTCCCTCTTACTGGGGGCGCTAATTCCGCTTCAAATAGGCACAAAAAGTGGGTATCATAGGTCCAGCGTACTTGTATAATGGAGGTCAGTGGCTATACGGCTGAATGCAAACCGCAGGTGGTTATAGTGGGTAAGCCCGGCGCTTCTCGTCGGCAGTCCCACATACCCATGGGGTGCTTCAGCTTAACTGAGGCACATCCCCAACCCGGGGCACCCATAAAGGGTTTTCCCCTGCGCATAAAAAAAAAGTTAGGTTAGGTTAGCTTACCAGCGTGGCTAGCAGTCGTCGCAGCTGCGGCGGCGGCAGCAGGCGTCCCTCGGCGTCCTGCAGCGCGTCCGCCTGCGCCGCCACGCGCCGCGCGATAGACAGCGCGTTGGAGATGCGAGCTGATGTGCTGCTCTCGCTGATGCAGGTCAGCTTCACCTGTAATCGTTAAGTTAAAGTTGAATTTCTGGTTCGCATTCAAGCAGAAGTCTGTTTAGGTTACACCTCGAAGGACTAGATGACGCTCACAATTTCGTTTTGCCGAAGTTCATTTATCATGAAGGGATCGTACATTGTTTTGGGATATAAACTACCCTATGTCCTTTCACGTGCCTTAAAGTATTTTCACATCAATTTTAATCTAAATCGGTTCAACTGAAGTAACAGACAGCCACACTGCCGCACCCGCCGCTGCTGCTGTTACACTACTATATCTCACGTGTTTGACGATGGTGTTGACGTCGTCGAGCAGGGCGAGCAGGTGGGCGGCCTCGGGCGGGGTCAGCGCGCGCGTCGGCCCCGGCTGCACCCGCCGCCGCTGCTGCTGTTATACACTATATCTCACGTGTTTGACGATGGTGTTGACGTCGTCGAGCAGGGCGAGCAGGTGGGCGGCCTCGGGCGGGGTCAGCGCGCGCGTCGGCCCCGGCTGCACCCGCCGCCGCTGCTGCTGTTATACACTATATCTCACGTGTTTGACGATGGTGTTGACGTCGTCGAGCAGGGCGAGCAGGTGGGCGGCCTCGGGCGGGGTCAGCGCGCGCGTCGGCCCCGGCTGCACCCGCCGCCGCTGCTGCTGTTATACACTATATCTCACGTGTTTGACGATGGTGTTGACGTCGTCGAGCAGGGCGAGCAGGTGGGCGGCCTCGGGCGGGGTCAGCGCGCGCGTCGGCCCCGGCTGCACCCGCCGCCGCTGCTGCTGTTATACACTATATCTCACGTGTTTGACGATGGTGTTGACGTCGTCGAGCAGGGCGAGCAGGTGGGCGGCCTCGGGCGGGGTCAGCGCGCGCGTCGGCCCCGCCTGCACCCGCTGCTGCTGTTTCTCGTCCCACGTCCTACAACCGCTGACAGAGTTAGGGTGTGATGGGCTTGCTATTTCGTTCGTCTCAGAGGCTTTTGCCCGTCCATAGGAAGGCAAATGGTATAACAAAAGTAATTTGGGAGTTTGTATCGCAAACGGTAAAAAAAATTACTATAAATGTAGTATTTCTAGTTATTTTTTTTATATAACTGGCCACTTCTCTGGTAATGTTAAAAACGGAAATTGTTGTCTGCGAGGCAATCTGTTTGTTGGTTCACCTTCTATTTAACTGTATAATGTAATAAATTTTAATTAAATGCATTATATAGTCAGGTATGTATGTTTTATTGTTACAAATCTATCGGCTAAGCTATACACCTCTCCCAATTTATTGTTGTAAGTCATCTCAAAATACTGGGTTTAATAACTCACCTAAGGCTGGTCTCCAGCGCGCGGGAGCGGCACAGCATCTGCGCGCGGTTCTTGTGTATGATGCGGACGCAGCCCGGCGGCTGCAGCCACGCCTCCCCGTCCACCTGTACACAAGAAAAGTTTCTTTTTAACACGCTTTTATTAGTTTGGGCTGTATGTATGTAACGGAATCTTTGAGCACGTTTTACCTATCTCCAGTAGTCTAATTAATTCGAAACTTTGCATACGTATGTATGTGTACAATTCAATTATTTGTTAACATTTTTGAAAAACATAATTAAAATGCTTGTTTTTTTTTTTAGTTTTTTAAAACTATGTATTATTTACACGGAAGAAAGGCGTATTCGTCAAATTAGACCTTGAAGCGCAAAGGTTGAGAGTCTACTTATTAATGTTATAGGCCTGGGCCCATGGGCCATTAAATCTTACACGGGTAATGTTTACCTATTAAGATCCAGCCAAAATCGAATAATTTGCGTACATTAAAGAAAAAAAAAATTGTAACTATTAATTACATCGCTATTCACGTTATCTCTATGCTATAAGTCATTGACGTCTTTAGAAAATTGGCTGCTTCATTAACCCATCAATCCCCAAGCGGCACCAGGCTGTCGCATAACAATTGAAAAGTCTGCGATTCCCACGATCGTGGTATTAATAGAGAGTGTCTGTAAATTGCCCTCGACCCTCAGCCATCAAGTTCACGCCACGTACATAGGCTGCACTAAAAGTATCGGGAATGGAATATTTCCACTGTTCCTGTCATATTAAAATCTTTTTAATTGAAAACTCCTTGGTTTTAAAAATCGAATACCATTTATTTATTTAAAAAAAGATTCTCGGTCTTGTCACAAGGTCTTGTCAAACTTGTTTAGTCGTTGAGAAAATGGAATTGACTCGAGAAAATTCTAGAGCGAAGATTTATTATGACTTTCGAAGTGGTTTAACACAAAAACAGTGTGTTGACCGGATGATTACTGCATTTGGTGATGAAGCCCCATCCAAAACCACAATTTATCGCTTGTTTGCTGAATTTCAACGTGGGCGTGTCAAGCTCAGTGATGATCCCCGTCAAGGTCGTCCAAAAACTGCAGTCACCCAAGAAAACGTTGATGCTGTGCGTAAGCTGATTAAGGAAGATCGACATGTGACATACCTCGAAATTCAGGCAACTTTAGACATTGGCATGAGTCAAATACAAATAATCTTGCATGAACAATTAGGTTTAAAAAAGTTGTTTTCCCGATGGATACCGCATTTGCTCTGTGAAGAGCAAAAAGCGGCTCGCGTTACTTGGTGCGTCAGAACTCTCGAAAGATTGCACGCAGGATCCTCAAATGCTGTATACAACATCGTATCAGGTGACGAATCCTGGATATATGCGTACGAACCCGAAACAAAAAACCAGTCACGAGTTTGGGTGTTCGAAAATGAGTTAAAGCCGACAAAAATTGTTCGTGCACGGAGTGTTGCAAAAAAAATGATGGCCACGTTTGTCTCCAAAACCGGCCATGTTGCGACTATTCCTCTTGAGGGACAAAGGACGGTTAATGCAGAATGGTATGCTAGCATTTGTTTGCCACAGGTCGTTTCTGAACTCCGTAAAGAGAACTGCAACCGCCGCATCATCCTCCATCACGACAATGCGAGTTCTCACACCGCGCACAGAACAAAAGAGTTTTTAGAGCAAGAAAACATAGAATTATTAGACCATCCGCCGTACAGCCCCGACCTAAGCCCTAATGATTTCTATACTTTCCCTAAAATAAAGAATAAATTGCGTGGTCAGAGATTTTCATCACCTGAAGAAGCTGTGGACGCCTACAAAACGGCCATTTTGGAGACCCCAACTTCCGAATGGAATGGTTTCTTCAATGGTTGGTTCCATCGTATGGAAAAATGTGTCAAATTTCGCGGAGAATACTTCGAAAAGCAATAAATACATTTTTAAATAGTAATGTTGTGTTACTTCCTTGATTCCCGAAATTTTCAGTGCCGCCCTCGTATATGCAAAAGCATTATAAATGCACAAGCGCTTCGCTCGCTAGCAGGATAGCCTGAGAATCGATCCGAGATTCGAGTAACGGGAATAGAGACAGGGCCGGATTTATCTTTTTTATAATATAGGCCACTTTAATTTTGCCACCCCTATGAACTCTGCCGCCTTCCTAGGACGCTACCGCCCATAGGCCATGGCCTACACTGCCTTTACATAAATCCAGAGCTGAATAAGGACCTGCACGGGCACGCCCTCTGAGCCGAGTATGTTGATCTGCACGGCGCGGCACTGCGCGATGCGGTGCTTCTGCAGGTTGATGAGCCGCGACGCCGCCATCTGCGCCGACCCGAATACTGCCACCACCTATAACAGATATTATGTAAAACTAGACGTTCCGCGCAGCTTCGCCCGCGTAAATTAGATATTTCACAGACAAATCAGTCTACAAAAATAGCCTATGGTCCTTCACGTGGTCTACTTCTTATCTGACCAAAATAACAGAAAAATTGCTCTAGTAGTTCGTAAGATAAGCCCTTTCAAATAAATTCCACCGTTTTTTCCACATTTTCTTCTTTTTCTTCGCTCCTATTAGTCTTAGCGTGATAAAATATAGCTTATAGCCTTCTTCGATAAATGGGCTATCCAACGCTGAAAGAATTTTTCAAATCGGACCAGTAGTTCCTGAGATTAACGCGTTCAAATAAGCCCTTTCAAATAATTTCCCCCCGCTTTTTCCTCATTTTCCTCTATTTCTTCGCTCCTATTAGTCTTAGCGTAATAAAATGTAGCCTATAGCCTTCCTCGATAAATGGACTATCTAACACTGAAAGAATTTTTCAAATCGGATCAGTAGTTCCTGAGATTAGCGCGTTCAAACAAACAAACAAACTCTTTTGCTTTATAATATTAGTATAGATAAGGTCTAAGGAAGATGATAGAAAACTAATAACGATATAAAAATTTATAAGTTGCAACAGCTTACATAATTTTATAAGTATGTAAGCTGTTGGTTTTCACAATAAATAAAATAAAATAAAAAAAAGAACAGAAAAGAAGCGCGTGGTAATATTGACAGTCTAATTTATATATTTTTTAATAAAAATAAGAAATTAACCATGAAACGGAACGTGTTTCAAAACACTAACGGTCGCACTCAAAGTCGTGCGTAAGTGTCTTCACTTCTGTTTTGGCAGAACATTAGAAGAAAGAAAGAAGAAACAAACTTTATTTGGTAAACAATACAAAACACAAAAAAAAAAAAAAAAACATTTCAAAACCTTTACCAAATAGGTGCTTACTCAGCATGTGTTGCGACCATAATCGCAACGCTGATTTTCAGTAAGCGCCTAACTATGAGAATAGAATAACTAAATTAAAACTTAGCATTACTTTTTATTATTATTCTTTAGTTCCTTTTAACTTTGCAAAGCACAGTCTAATAAATAATCGGCCAAGTGCGAGTCGGACTCGCGCCGTACCGTTATGGATTACGAGCCAAAAAGACCAAAAAAAACCGTTTGTTGTATGGGAGCCTACCTTAAATATTAACTTTATTTTGTTTTTAGTATTTGTTATTTTAGCGGCACCAGAAATACATAATCTGTGAAAATTTCAGAAGTCTAGCTATAGCGGTTCTTGAGTTACAGCCTGGAGACAGACAGACAGACGGACAGACAGACGGACAGACATCGAAGTCTCAGTAATATGGTCCCGTTTTTACCCTTTGGGTACGGAACCCTAAAAAGAAAGCAATCCTTTCTTACATGACAATCTGGCAATGGGTACAGGAATCTGTACCCACAATCTCAAAAATACCCACCTCAAGAACCCGATCATCAAAAGACGGCGCCAGAAACAGATCATCGCCTCTGGTCCCGCCCCAGAAGTTGGTGCCGCCCATGAAGGAAGGTATGTTGAGCACCACTATACCCTGGAGCTCCGGTAGTGGAATCCTCTGACCATCGCACTCCAGCTGCACGCGTTGACCCAGGTGCCTGAAGTGTGAAAGAGTCTTTGAGAACTTAGAAAAAAATACGGAAGGACTATATCTACATGAATTGATGAATTGTGTTGTATACTTAAACGGTCGAAGAAAAAACGTGGGCAAGGTACCCAAGGTACCAAGGAAGGGAGGTAGGTAGGTAAGGTAGGAAAAAATATGTTTGCTATTTTGTGTAATTGGTGAACACATCCTACATTTACTTAATAATGTTTAGAGGGCGAAATTCTTTTCGTAACAAAAACTACTAAGTTGTGTCCTATTCTTGAACTCAAAGTTAGATACTGTTCATCTAAACTATGAAAAGGTGACAAAAATAAACACGTACTTTTGTATTTACAATATATTGAATATATTAATTTGAGTTACCTGTACGTCCTATTAACCCACTCCTTGGACCCGAGTACGCCATACCACATGTAATTCCTTGCCCTGGATCTGCACTTCTCCGGATGCTCCTCCCTCTTGTTATGGAAGTCCAGGGTTATCTTAGCATCGATACCGATGCCGAAGTAGTTGTTCATGACGGCTTTCTCGTAGAACCCTTCTAGGAGCGTATCATCAGGATCCATAAGGGGGCTTACTGCTGCACAGAGAGCGTCGGCGTTGGCGAGGAGACATTGGCTGATGAAACCCTGAGTCACGTGGGGCCACGCCGGTAAAGTCACCAGAGGGTTGATGATGGGCAGCTTCTTGTTACGTTCGCTGGTATCTGATTTGTTAGAACTGCCGGGTATCGTGCCACCTTCCCCCCATATTGATGACACTGATGTTGATAACCTGAAATTGGAAACGGATTAGTATGTTGGATGGTTTGCATTGGCGTTTGGTTGTTATTGAATTCCATCGTGTCTATAGGTATGATATACAAAGTAGCTTCAATGTCATTGCATTTCAGTATGTTGTATTTTTCGTTGTCACAGCGACAGCCATCAACGTTGTGAGTACACTGACGCCGCGAAACTCGGAAAAGGCGATGGAAAAGAGATAGAGCGACATGCAATTTTGCAAAAATTTGCAACATATTACATAACTCATTATACTTTATGCGTTTTATGATGATATGCATGACACATAGTAATTGACATTAGTAGGGAAGTTACCTAACAAAAATTAATCGATTATTTAAAAATATCGAATTACTTCGTAAAGGAATTGCAATCGAAATTATCGATTTCGTACTGACGTTTTAGAGTGGCGCGGGCGATTTAAGATGGCCGCTCTTTTTTATCGATTTGAATGGGTCAATCACTATTGTGTGTGTATGTCACATTCCGTTCCACGCAACTGACATTTTCATGAAATGTTTGTTTGTAATATAATTTTGTACTTATAACTCACAATTAATATAATATAATAATAACAGTTAGCGGTTTTTTATTACTGTTCATTTACAATATTAAAGGAAATATTTGTTTTTGTCAATGGAATATAATTTATTATAGGTCTACCAGAATCTGATGGCAAAAGTGAGAAAGTAAATTGGCTCTAGCAATACCGTGGTAATTGGAATAAAACATTTTGATCCTTTTTTATCCTTGTAGCGGCTGATTCTGTGTGTGAAACATGCAAATATATAAATTTATCCAATGATCAAGGATATTTTTTTAAAATCTGCTGTCAAAATTTGCCATCAGATTCTGGTAGACCTATACATTATATTTTTTTTTGTTTTGTTGTAAAAAAATCCGTAGCAAGGAATATGCGAACTGTCACCCATATAATCTTATAACGCATTTAGTAAAGCAGTTGACGTGTGAGAGAGTAGATCTGTCAAAGAATTTCTCGTGGTTCAGAATAACGATGTGACTTTAGTTCAAATATATTTCTCCTATAAGCATGAAAACATCAACTTACTTATCAGGTTCTCCAGGTTTGAACAGACTACCACAAGATATTCGTCTGCTGGCTGCCGGGGAACAACTCAGAAACTGGCCGTACTCCGGATCGGATCCCAGTAACTTCGGATTATCCGATTGCCTTCGCTCCCGGCCGCCGAAAGTCGGTTCTGGCGTGCTAACGCTAAGCGTATCCGTATTGTGGTCGTAGATATCACTGAGAACGGACGCCATGCGACTGGGGAAGTTCTTTAAGCTGTTTTTCTCATCGCTATGCGACGGCGAAGGAGGTTCTACCACTACACAGACTTGCGGGAAACCTGATGCTACATCATTCGTCTCATTGGGCTTTGGACTTTCGGTAACATTGTCCTTGGTCTCCTCCCCCTTTCTCGTCAGCACCTGCTTCAAGCTCGTCTCGTCCCCGACCCGTCGTTTGATGCTCCTCCTCATCTGCTTCTTGAAGGACTTCCGGGCGATGTCGCTGCCCTCCTCGAACTGCGCGAGGCTGCAGTACCTGATCTGCTCCTCGGCCTTGGCCGCATTCTCGATGTAGAACACTCGGTTTTCGTAGCCAAATTTCTCCACGTCGGCTTCGACGGGCTTTTTCCTCTTGGACACGTGGCGGAACTTCGCGTCGCTCTTCCTCTCGAGGCTTGGATGTCGGCTGTCGAGCGGCAGATCCGACACCGTGTCCGACGTGAATAATGTCGTATCGTCGGTGTAAGTCTCGTTCTCGCCGTTCTTCCCCATCATCGCCATCAGCACGTCCTGGCCGAGCATGGAGCTGATGTCGTCCATCATGGACTCGCCGTGGATAGTCTCGGAGTTGACATACGTGTCGGAGAGCTCGGGGGAGTCGATGTGGCCGATGCCGCCCTCGATGTCCTCGGGCTTGGTGTCTATGATCTCGGAGACGAGGCTGTAGTCGTCGCTGATGTCGGAGCCCTCGGAGCTGGAGGCGGCCACCTCGAGGTCGACGCTGGACAGCTTCCGGGGGGTGCCCTCCCCGCTAAGGGGGACGTCGCCGAGCGTGCGGAAGTGGATCTCGTCGGTGTACGGTCGGTCGATGTCGATTATGGTCAATTGGTCCGATTCGTAGGTTTCTCCCTGTATCGATCGCTTATCACTATCGTCCGAGACCACGAGGTTGGGGATGGTGAGGGTGCTGTCGGGGCGCAGCAGGTTCCCGCAGGACCCGGTGTCGGACACGTTGCACACGGACAGCAGCCGCGGCGCGGGCGTGCTCAATTCGCGCTTCTCCACCCCCAAACTGCTCTGGTCCGGGTTGGTACTTATTAACTTAGCTATGTCTTCATCTACATCTGGAATGCTGAGGAAAACGTTACTGATTAGTGATGTACTCAGTGTTGATAACCAGTTTATTTACTGTCGATTTGAATTTACAAATATCCATCCAGATAAGTGTATTATCATAAAAAAATTAAAACAATTTCAGGATTATATTCACTTCTAATAAATACATAATTTTCTTGTTATAAGCTATAACTAAGATCATACTTATCAGGCTGCATAGACGCAGCGGAGACGGCTGACGCGGCGGAGGAGCGGCGGCTGTCGGCGAAGGCGCGCGGTACGGGCAGCGTCGCGCCCGCACCACTCGCCGCTAACTTCAGCGTGTCCGCCTCCGTACCCGCCTCTGCGCCCGCCGCGTCTGGCGCCACACCCTTATGACAGACGAAGTTTAGGTAAAACATTGCATAAATAAATAGCATTGTAGGAGTTCGCTAAACATTGTGATTTCATTAACTCGTGCACAGAAATATTTCAATCATCAATTCCTATTTTCACCATAAAATCCACAGGTACGCGATGGAAGCTCGAGAGAAACATTTTTGTACAGTGAAACGAACAAGTTTATTACTATAAAGTTGTTCTAATTTTTTACAATTATATTTTTTCAAATAATAAGAAAATATCTCCAAACATAAAAACCTTAACCTAGCCATTACATTCACGGTTTTAACTTATTTGTCGGATCCCTTTACCTGTGGGTAGAGCAGGTTGAGCGTCCGCACGAGCGAGCGCAGCGCGCGCCGCACGCTGTCCGCGCGGCCCGCCAGCGCGCACTCCCGCGCCGCCCAGTTTAACTGCTCCTGAAGCAAAAAAATGTATAAATAAAACGTTTACTGTGCCATCATAAAATGTTACACATTTGCAGACTTATAATATCAAGCAAGGAATCAAAAAACCTTTTTTTTATTAAAAAAATGTGACAATAATATTGCACTACGATTTTTATTAATGACAAGCCTTATATGATACAACTATTTATTAAATCATAATACCTTTTCAGTCTTTTCAATGCTGCCCTTTTCAGCGACAGGCTGCGTCTCCGGGTCGCTGTCGCTCGTGTCGAGCGGCTCCCACGTCCTGAAGAGAATATAAAATGTTACACAAATCTCACGAGGTGAGCACGTAGAAATTTGGACTTTGAACTTATTTTCGTAAGTGATTTGGGAGGTATTTATTATACCTGAGAAAGGAGGCATAATTATATACCAATTAGCAGTCTACGATCGATAAAGACATAATTAGCGAAAAGTTTTCATAAATTTTATACCTTTATTCATTAAAAAATAATATGAATAATAGAACTAATATAACATCTTCAAGAAAAGAGCGTATTCCCTCTTAAAAGGCCGGCATCGCACCTGCAGCTTTTCTGATGTTGCGAGTGTCCATGGGCGATGGTAGTTGCTTTCCATCAGGTAACCCGTTTGCTCGTTTGCCCCATTATTTTATAAAAAAAAAAACACGTACGGGCAGCGCGCGTGGTCATGCGCGAGGTGCGCGCGCGCGTGCAGCAGCAGAGACAGCGCGCGGCGCAGGCGGTGTGCGGCGCGCGCGGCCCCGCCCCCCGCGCGCTCGCCCGCCGCCGCCAGCCGCGTGCAGCCCGCGTGCAGCGCCGCGCGCGCCTCCCCGACCCCGGCCCCGCCCCCGCCGGGACACTCCCCGCACTCGCCGCTCTGTGGGAATTGTTATTTCTGTAGGCTTTAACTTCGTTTCTCCCGTTTAGATGTCCCACTGTGACAGTCCATAATAGTGTTATTGGTGTTTGCTTTTTATGAATATTTTTTGGTCTTTTTATTAAAAAATGGCTATCTGTGAGTTTCTTACGTCGGGTATCGAACCACTATAGGCATTATCAATTTATTTTTTCCATTCGTGTTGTGGATTATAATACCTGTACAATCTCCTGCAAGTTCTTCAGTAGCGCGGTCTCTTCGAGCAGGTCGGGCGGCGCGGGCGGTGGCGGCGGCGCCGACAGGGAGCGCTCGAACGTCATTATCGACCACCTGGCGACACAAAACAACTTAATATTATTATTATTATTATTATTATATTATAAGCCTAAACTGTCCCACTGCTGGGCAAAGGCCTTCCCCAAAGATCCATCTTTATCTCTCCTGCGCCACCGCTGGCCAGCCATTATAATTCGTTTCCAATGTTGTAGTTTTTACTTATGTCTCTAGCACGTTTAGCATTGGCATTAGGGACTACAAAAAAAAAATCCACAGGTGTATTCACTATTCTATTGACAAGGCGACGTTTGGCAATTTTGTCTTTGTCAGAATTCTTTCGCATTTTTACTGCTTTATACACCACGTTTTTTTTTTCACCACGCAGACTGCAGACTAGCAAATCAAGAGAAGGTTTTAAACTGCCTTGAATTAAGTTTAAAATAGAAGAAGGGCAAGACTAAATTTCAGCGTGCTTCAAATCTCCAAGCATTAGGAGACCATCACATAGGACTATTGCCCAGCAGCTCACCTGTCCAGCATCTTGGTGGAGGCTCGCTCGTAGCGCTCCAGCAGCTGCTGCAGGTTGGCGGCGTCATCGCAGGAGGCGCCTCAGCCCAGCACGCGCGCCAGGTTGTTGCCCGTGTCCAGAGGTAGAACAGCTGTCCGGACTATATCTAACTGCCCATCCACCAGCTGTACCCACCTGTCAAGCATCTTTGTGGAGGCTCGCTCGTAGCGCTCCAGCAGCTGCTGCAGGTTGGCAGCGTCGTCGCAAGAGGCGCCCCAGCCCAGCACGCGCGCCAGGTCGTTGCCCGTGCCCAGAGGTAGAACAGCTGTTTGGACCTGCTTCTAGAAGTGGTAGACATGAATGTTTAGGCAAGAAGACTAGATAATAAAGATTCTACACATTAATAATATAGCTAATAGAAATCGGTTCAGTAATTTTGGAATCCATTGGATGAAAAAAATGAAGTAACTTAGTAAAGAGTTTGACTTGCATATTTTATGTCAAATCAAATCAATATGTCAAAGTCTCATTTAAATATTTATTAAATTTGATGATAGTGACTGTTAGCAACGCAACGTAACCTTTCAAACGCTATCCTCGACCTGCAAACACCAACTCAACACACAACTCACATGCATCTCAAGCTTATCCACCTCCTGGAGCACCCAGCCGACTGACCCATCGCCGCTGCACACCAGCACGCGCAGGGGGGCGAAGTGGCGGAACAGGCGCAGCCCGAGCCGCGGCCCCGCCCCGCTCAGCTCGAACACCTGCGCAGGGTTGAGCAGCTGCTTGAAGCGACGGAGGAATTTCACACCCTGGTTGTCACCTAAAAGTGATACAGTAAACAAATTGTTATATAATACTAGCTGACCCGGCAAACGTTGTTTTGCCATATAAATTATTTCTAGTATCAATATATAAAGTAGATAAAAACCTATTCTCAGGCCTAACGAATGCCCATACAAAATTTCATTAAAATCGGTTGAGCCGTTTTGGAGGAGTTCGCGCACAAACACTGTGACACGAGAATTTTATATACATACTAGCTGTCCCGGCAAACGTTGTTTTGCCCTATAAAGTGTTTCGCCCATATTATTTTATTGAAGTGACTAAATAGGTAAGTATGTCACCATGGCAACGTCCATCGCTATCCCGTCGCACAAACAATGGTCGCCGTCAGTCTCGAGTTGTAATAATTTACTATTATTTATTCAACAAATGCACTTATCAATATAAAAAGTAGATGTTGTCGAATTCTTCACCCTAGCCGATATGCTCGCTAAGATTCACGAAAATCGGTCGAGCCGTTTCAGAGGAGTTCAACCACGCACACCGTGACACGAGAATTTTATATATTAGAAGATAGATTAGAAGAAGATTCTATACTAAAGCGCGAACATGGTGGCAGGCTCCAAAATAACATTTTTTTTATGATTTTTTTATAAGGGGGCAAACGAGCAAACGGGTCACCTGATGGAAAGCGACTACCGTCGCCCATAGACACTCGCAACATCAGAAGAGCTGCAGGTGCGTTGCCGGCCTTTTAAGAGGGAATACGCTCTCTTCTTGAAGGTTTGCAGGTCGTATAGGTCCGGAAATACTGCTGGTGACAGTTCGTCCTAGAGTTTTACAGTGCGCGGCAGAAAGTTACGCGAAAAACGCACGGTAGAAGACGATGATGAGGATGGTATATTGTCGCGTGGGGCGATGGCGAAAAGTTGCAGGAGGTATGATTCCGAACGATTCCTCAGAGCACTCCCCGTGATACAACCGATAGAGGATGCAGAGTGAAGCTACATCTCGGCGTAATTCCAAGGGGTCCAGGCTGTTTGAAACACTATGGCAGTCAACAATTCAAGCGGCCCTTCGTTTGATACGATCCAGAGGGAGCAGTTGGTATTTTGTAGAGTTGTAGGCGTTGGTCCGGACTGTCTCACTCTGTTAAGAACACCAAGCTTCTTCGAGGCTAACTTGGCCTTACCCTTTAGATCAGCTATCCCCAATCCGCAGCCCGCGGGCCGCATGCGGCCCGTCGGGACTTTATTTGTGGCCCGCGTGATGTTAAATCATTTTGAAATGCACGCCCACTGGCAAAATAATGTAGTCATCGTGAAAGTCGTGATTTTTTTTTCACTTTTAAATCGTTAATTTTGAAGAACGTTATTTTTTTAACCTACAAATTTTAAAACATGTTTGTGGTCCGCATGAAAAAAAGGTTGGGGACCACTGCTCTAGATGATATCGGGGTTGGCCTGGAGGAAACGGGGCACTATGGGAAAAATACTTATCAACCCTTGTCGAAAGATAGGCCGAAATGGGGCCCTTGTTAGTATGGAGAAAATACTTAGACCACGATGGCTAAGGCGGGAGCTTCGCTGCGCTACGCTTCCGCCTTAGCTTAGCCATCTAACCTAACCCAATCAAGTCGTATTAGGCCAAGCATAGAATTATAACCTTTAGAAGTTACCCTCGAAATGAGTGAGCTCACTCATCTGTGAGCAGTGTCCTTAGGACGCGGTGACAGTCGGACGTGTTTAGTGCATTGATTACGTAAAATATGCATTGAAAGCGTGAATGAGTGAAAGAGATAGTAGTATATGCTATTACTGTAAGACAAAAAAGGAACAGTTTTTATGGCGTATTTTGCCATATCCAAGTATTGACATCGTTGAGGCCAAGCCTGTCTTTCGACAGGGGTTGATTTTTGAGAAAAGTTTATCGGAGCTTTTTTGCTCCCCTTAGCGCCCCCTATCGATTGGTGAATTCAAAAGGGGTGGTTATAAGAGGTTGAATTTTTTCGTCAAAAAATTTCTATTTTCTTCATACTAACGAGGGCCACATTTCGGCCTGTCTTTCGACAAGGGTTGATTTTTGAGAAAAGTTTATCTGAGCTTTTTTGCTCCCCTTGGCGCCCCCTATCGATTGGTGTATTCAAAAGGGGTGGTTATAAGAGGTTAAAATTTTGACGCAAAATTTTTCTAAGTTTTTTTCCCATAGTGCCCCGTTTCCTCCAGTCCAACCGAAATCGGAACTGGACTTCGCTTGATATGTTTATGCCAAGTATTTCAATGCTAGGGGAGATTGTTAAAGAGGTGCCCTCAAAACGAGCATATACGTAACATAAATCGAGGTGGCATACCTATTACCGACTCGTACCTAAAGTACGAATATGGTGCCAGGTTCCAAAGTAACATAATTCGATCGAGGGAAGTGGTATACTCGTTCAGGTATTCTAGACATCTCTGTATGTTGCGCTGACTTCACAAATTCGATATCGATAGCGCGATTCAGGATTGTGCCCGTTGAGTCCACTACATTAACCTTTGTCATATTTGGAAGGTTGTTATCAGCGTTGCCAGATTTTTTTGTGCCAATTTGGGACTTTGGAACTTTTTGAGTAAAAATAGCGGGATTCTTCCGTCAAAAACGACAAAAGGAGTAAAAAAACGTATAAAATCAAAAGTTTTGAATTTTATTTTCTTATTTGACTTAAAATTACATTGACGTGACGATACATACCGAAAGTAGCCATAGAAAATCCACCCCTCTATCTGCAACACTCTTATTTTCATTACACACCTTTCTTTCTCAGCACGCTGCACGTACGTTCGAGTTACCCCTGAAAAGCGGGACTGAGCCTGTCCCGCGCGGGACATTTATCCCGGCCGCGCATTATTCGAAGTTTCTGATCAGAAAAATTCGGACGACCGCCGGAACGCACTCTGTTCATACATTCTGTTTGGACCCCGCATACTATCAGAATTCTGACGTGTCAAAATGTATGAGCGGGGCGTCCAAATTTTTCTGATCAGAAAATCGGATAATGTGCGGCCGGGCTTAACCTTCTCCCTAAATTAGCAGGTCGATGTCTGTCAGTGCGAATATCGACGTAAATGACATTAAAATAACATTCATATCAGCGCGCCTTGTACGGTGGCGGTTACGACGCTCGCCGCGTCCATGATAGGGCGAAATAGGAGAAAAAACCTTTTTACTTAAATAAAAAATATTATAACTAAATATGTATCCAATTTTTTCCCTGTAAAATTTTAATAGTAATCGAACTGTCCAAATTATTTTTGATTGAGTCCCTGTAAGTCCTATAAAACTCAAAATGTTTTTAAAATCGAGGTTGTTTCGGTTTTTTTTTATCGAGTAAAATTGTATCTGTATTGTATCTGTATTGTGTTTCTAACCAAAAAAGTCACTAGTTAAAAGATGTATCTATACATGTATATATTTTTCAGTTTTTTTGAATGGCGCTTTCTTTAAAAATTACTCATTCTAGAAACGTGAATTTGGAAGAAGGTGCCCTTAATTTTGATTTAAAAATCGGGACGTCTGGCAACGCTGGTTGTTATTGTTTTTCTCCAATATTTTAAAAGAGCCACTTGACTCGCAGATACAGGCACTTCATGTAAATGATTATCTCCAATATTATATTTTTATTAAGATTCTAAAAGCAGAATAAAAATATTTTGCTATTTCGAGATAGTCATTAGTTTGACGCAGTACGCCACTTCAATATACCGCAAGAATTATATAACCGCTGCTTTTAATTGCGAAATTTATTGAGATTGAAAGTTGAAACAGTATCGCAAAATCGTTATAATACTAGAGCTAGTATGCAGCACTTAATAAACGGGTACCACTTAAATTAAATACTTACTATAATGTTACCTTGTTACTTGCAAGAAGTGAGAACTTTTTAGAATTTCAATTTATTTGAACGCAAATTAGCAAAGTCAAAGTCATGAAATGGGCCAAAGCACACACGACAAGGTTTCATAACATCATGTCAATAATTTTTTATTGAAACTTTTGTTTTCATGACGATGAGCGGTGATGCGTTGGGCGGCCTGACGGGCAACCAGCCGTCGTCGAGATCGACGGAGTGCAGTCAAGTGGTGAGTCCATTACACGACATTCGAGAACCTTCTAGAACTACGATGAACTTTCTAATCTTAACTAAGCGAGTTAACGAAGACGATGAGCGGTGATGCGTTGGGCGGCCTGTCGGGCAACCAGACGCCGTCGGGGCCTAGAGTGGCGCAGCCATTTTATGCTCTCACGGTTTTGAATATAGAACAATTTACTAGAACGTGAGTTAACGAAGACGATGAGCGGTGATGCGTTGGGCGGCTTGTCGCGTAACCAGCCGTCGTCGGGGGCCATAGAGTGACGCAGCCATATTATACTCTCACGGTTTCGAATATAGAACAATTTACCTGAACGCGAGTTAACGAAAACAATGAGCGGTGATGCGTTGGGCGGCCTGTCGGGCAACCAGCCGTCGTCGGGCCCGACGGAGTGCAGGCGCGTGGGGGGCACGACGGACGCGCGCGCCGGGCCGAGCCCGCACGTCGCCCGCCATGTCGGCCGGCAGCCCGCGTGCACGCACTTCCGACACCAGATGCACCGGAAGTCTTGCAGTCTGACAACAGTATTTTTTTTCTTTATTCAGAACACAGTCATTTACAGCAGTGTTCCGCAAAGGGTGTGCCGCGGCACACTGGTGTACCGTGGTCAGTAGGTGGCGTGCCGCGGAAAAGGTACTCATTCGTACTTATTCTTAGTTTACGAGAACCAAAAAAAGGGAACATCTCAGGACGATCGACTAAGGGATGGGAACTCAAAGTACAAACAAAAAAAAATGTGGTGTACCTCCAACAATTTTACTTTCATAGATGTGCCTTGAACATAAAAAGTTTGCGGAACACTGATTTACAGCATTGTTATATACAATATAATATTTTGTTATTAAGGCCATCCCCCGGGCAAACGACCTTGACCATACATTTGACGCGTCACCGAGATCGCACAAAAATCCTATTTTTTTTACTTATCTTAGTTCAAAATTGATCTAAAAAAAAATTTAAAACGAGGAATATGTAGTTAATGAAATTGTCTATCTATTGTCGTGTGTTTCAAATAAAAGTAATTTGTAAGTACTAGGAAGATGCTGAAAGTATGCTTCAATTTTAATAAATTGGTATTACTTTGGAAGCTAATATCATGAGTATAATAAACAAAAATAGAAAATTTAAAACGGGGAAAGGAATGTTGATATTAGTACTGAAGATTATTGCTGTATTTTTATTATAACTTTGTAGCTTTCAAATTATGAGTTTATAAGGCTCTAAATACGGTAAATTACGGAATCTCCGTAGGAGAAGGCCCTTTAGTTTAAATACACAGTTTGGATACCGGATCGTGGATTCGTGGATCATATCCCTATACTCTATAGCCCTGCGACAAAGTCTTGGTCAACTTACAATAGGTACGACTTTTTTGTACAGAATCATGCAAAGGAATTTAAAAGGCTCCTTGGTGTTGCAGTGAAAAATATTTTAATATTATATATCGCATACAACGTAATATTCATGAGTTTTGTAATATTTTAAAAGGCTTAAAAGAATAGGCAAAGCTTTGTATTTGGATGTCTTGAAATCAAGATGATTATTCTGTCAAATTTACAGCTTAAAATCTGTAAGATCATTAACAATACTGAAACTAAAGAATAAACATAAATCAAACTAATCGAAGAACTCATGTACATACGTAAAATAATGGAAAAGCCAATTCCATTGAAATATCTTAGTATTTATTTTCCACTTTTAATATTCTGATTTCTCGCTTTATGATGCATACATAATTAATTTTCCTCTGAGATGACCTTTATTCCTACGACACAAGGACTATTTTCCTAGAAACTTCGACGTTAATCTCTGGGAGGATTGTAGATAACGCAAATACCGACTCGTGCTCCACTTCCACGTGGAACTGGTCATCTGATAGTTGATACTGACGTCGCATTATTAAAAGTTTTGTTGTAAGACGATACCGAAAATAGAGATTTATTTCTGTTGTATTATAGAAATAAAAATATGTAGCAATAAGATTTAGATCAAAAGTATGTTGGAGAAGTACTTACTAAAAGTTTACAAAACATTGAGGTTAAATTATTATTAAAGTTATCATTGAACAAAGTAAAAAAATGTGTTAGTTATTTTTGGGGCCTTTTTCACAATGTTATAAATTTTATTATGATCAATAAACTATTTGTATTTGTCATATTATAATTTCCTCAAGTTTGTTCACCTGTTGTTTACTTTCCTTCACTTTGCACCGGTGTCATCATGTCCAAAGAGTATATATAAACTAATCATGTCCCACATTTCTTTGACAGTTATGAATTTCAAATATCCAATTTAAAAACGTTCGAAACGAGCACCGGCGCCATTTTGTTTTTTCACTAAGCACCCTCGACTCAAACGCGGCTCTCCAAGAAACATTTAAATACGTCTCTCATTTCACAAATATGCCTTTTAAATATCCGAGTCGCTTTGCTAATGACTATTCTTAATCCTCAAATAGAATTTCATAAAATATTAGAAATAAAATATCTTGATATTACTAAAAAGTACCTAGGTTAAGATAATTCTAGCAATTTAAGAAAATGGAAATTTTAGCAGTGATATTTTCTCCATCAGAATATATTTTTTTTTACTGGTATAATGACTAATAGAAATTAATTTTCAGTGTTTAAACTTTTTATTAGAAAAATGTTGAAAGTGATAAGTGAAAATTCAAATTTTACCAATGACGCTATTTTCATTAAGCATTATATTAATGATTAATTTTAAACTTAACGCGAATATACGAAGCTATATACAAATAAACAATAATCGTAATAAACATACATCTTTAAAATTACATGACCCCATTTTTAAAAGCCTTTGCATAACACTATAAGTAGGATAAAAATACATGCAACATTGTGTATTTCCTTTCAAAATAATCTCTCGATAAGAAGTACACAAGAAAAAAACAGTTATTTTTCAATTCTCGCGCGGCGGGAATAAGTGCCCATTACCCGCCACTCAATAAAACGCTCTTATTTATTCTCCTGTTCTGATTCTAACGAGTGTGATTTACTCTAATGATGGACTTTTTCACTTCTATGAGCATGATGCATTAATATAATTGCAAATGGCCAACTTAGCGACCATCCATCAGAACCATAAAAGAGGCGAGGTGTTCCATATTCATTCACGAAAATAGCGGCAAAGACTTAAGAGCCCTTATAACACTGGTGGTTACCGGGCGGAGGGATTGCGCGACATGCGTAGCTCTTACATAGCCAATTTGATAGGCCGAGAGCACTGTCTCGCCACTGTCTCGCCACTGACTCGGTAGTAACAAGGCCTACATAGCGAGCGCCGCGAAATCGTCGCGTGTTCATCCAAACCGACAAGTGTGATAAGGACCTTAAGCTTCGGCCAACCTCCGCGACCAAAGCGACTGCGAAGCGGGAGCGTTTACCGCGCAACGGATGCTGCCCATGTTATGTTATGGCGCTGTGCACACCTGAGCGACCGCAGTGCGGGACGTTTGCGTCGGCGGAGCAGTAATGAATCTACGGTTCGGACCGTAGTAGCGCAGGTGTGCACGCTAGTTTTGCGGTCGCTGACGCTCCCGCATCGCGTCCCGCGTTACTGACGCGCAGGTTTGGCCGAAGCTTTATTCTTGAGAGTGAAAGTTTCGATAAGTGACCGCGGCAACCACATAAGTACTCGGAGGTAGCTACTCAAATTAGGTTGCTACTAAGAAGAGTGCTGGTTAGCAACTCAAATCAAGTTACTATTAGGCCAAGTAGGTATTGTTAGATTCATTCATTAATTATCTAGTATTTTGCTAACCGAATACATTAAGTACGGGTTAGTATAGTCTGACTTCTGAATATCAAGATCCTAATACTTAAACATCCATCACGCTTTGCGGTGAGATCCAATTTGCTGCTTCCCCCCCCCCCCCCCTCCCAGAGGTGTTAGGGGGAGGGGGAGATATGACGTCACAGGCTCCGCGGCGTGCCAACTACCTCGACGAAACGGCTTATTCCACTTAACACCTATTTACTTGAGAACTAAACTTTACGTGCGACTTTTCATTGTAGATTAAGTAAGGTTCGTGGTTTTGTAACTGTATAACTCTTTAGTTAATATTGGTGAGCCCAAAGTGCGTACCAGTTCATCTCACATAATTATGTCATTTTGTTCAAACTTCTAACACGCTTTATCTACGGCGTAGACAATAGCATCTACGGCGTAGACTCTACGGCTTCTACGGCGTAGACAACAGCATCTACGGCGTAGACTCTACGGCCTCTACGGCGTCGACAACAGCATCTACGGCGTAGACTCTACGGCCTCTACGGCGTCGACAACAGCATCTACGGCGTAGACTCTACGGCCTCTACGGCGTAGACAACAGCATCTACGGCGTTGACTCTACGACCTCTACGGCGTAGACAACAGCATCTACGGCGTTGACTCTACGGCCTCTACGGCGTAGACAACAGCATCTACGGCGTAGACTCTACGGCCTCTACGGCGTCGACAACAGCATCTACGGCGTAGACTCTACGGCCTCTATGGCGTAGACAACAGCATCTACGGCGTAGAAAACAGCATCTACGTTGTAGACTGTACGGCTTCTACGGCGTAGACAACAGCATCTACGGCGTAGACTCTACGGCATCTACGTCGTAGACTTTACAGCATTTACGGTGTAGACAACGGCGTTTACGTCATGGACTTTACAGCATCAATGTCAAAATGAATCCACTATTTTTACAACCTATTCGATGCAAAAAAGCAATCTTATCTTTCGTCTTCACAAAATAAGAACAGTATAGCTATACCTTTTGAGATCCCAGTACGTGATTTAAACTAAAATTTCTCTAGTATAAACTAAGCTAGATTCAATTTTAAACAGGTGCCGAGTAATCCCATCTACAAACACCTCCATATATCGTTCACCGCGAAATTGACAAACAACCGCCGCGAATATTATAATCCGTAGCACGCGTCACGTGCGTGACGGAGCGTCGCACGACGTGACGGAACGTAGAACGACGTGACGGAGCGTCACGGCGAGACAGACGTGACGGTGGGTTGGAGTGCAGCGGGCTTTGGTGTGACATTGGAAAACGTTTTGCATCTTGAATATCAGACGCTGATGCATATAATATTAATAGATATATATTAGATGCTGTTGCGTAGTAAATCTTTCGTCGTTCGTATCCATCATTCGTCGTTCGTATTCGGTTGAGAGTGGAAGTGTTATTGCATTTTTTAGAATGAACGACATATTTGTGATGTTAGTAAAGATATAAGAATTTGTACAATCGGTACTTATTTTATCCAGAAAACTTTATCTTAAAATAATTGAAGACGTGAGTGGAAGAGTCGAACAAGTAACATTTCGTAACAAACGAACAATAACTCATTTTTTCCCTTATTATTTTCATAAAACTTGTAACTTATCTGATTCATAACCTAGCTAATATATCTGGCTACACATAATATAATCCACAGTTTTTCTATTTCGAATAATTTTCCTGCCCTAAAGCCTCCATTTAGGCAAAAAAACGGTAAGTTTTTTCATGTTACTTACCTTATTCTTCCACTCACGTCTTGAATTATGGTATACTGTGATAATGACAGGATAAGCAAATAATTTCAACATAATCGTTCCAACCGTTTCGGAAAAGTTTGGCAACAAATACCGCGAATTTTATACATAACACAGCGTGACCGTTCAGTAGATATCCCGCAATGTCACGTATACAGGGTTTAACATCGCTCAGTGATAATACTTTAGGGTGTGTATGCGTCCCCTATAGAGAGTTCACTGTGAAAATAGCAGCGCTGAAATAGCATTTTTTGCGATTTGTATGAGCAAACCCATGACGCTGGGGCGCTTGCCCATACAAATCACAAGACCCATGCAACCCGAAAGAATTATCACTTTGTTTTGTTACAGCTTGTATACTTCCAGACCTATGTGTGTATCTGTTAAAATGTTTGTGCGTTGTCCTTTTGCTGGTGTAATTATAAATCAAGTAAATGACGCCTGCACCTCCGTTTCGCCAAAATTCGTTTATCGCGCGGGAACCGTTAATTTTTTCCGGGATTAAAAGTATCCCCATACTAAATTTCAACAAAATCGGTGAAGCGGTTCGAGCGTGAAGTTGTAGCAGACAGACAGACAGAGAAACTTTCGCATTATTAGTATGGAAGTATGAATATGGATAATGTGCAACACCTCGGGTATTCAGGTGCATACCTGAGCACGGAGCCGCAGGTCTTGTCGCACACGTCGCACTTGGCCGCCACGGGCAGGTTGCCCTCCAGCCACTGGTGAGGCATTATTATATTCTGGAAAAAAAAAACACCAGATCATACCAGACACTTATGATTGTTGGTACATAATAATAATAATAAAACTCTTTATTGCACACCAAAATACATACACAATATGAATGATAAATTAATAACACATAGTGACACATACTCCAATATTTTATGACGATATGATATTATGTATATTAAAAAATTTAATTATCAGAATATAGTATTCCGTACTTTAACTCTTTTTTACATCATGTGATTAATGGCATGGCATGGGTAAAAAAAAGATTCAAGCTGGATTTGCCATAATATGTAAAATAATGCATGTAACATAAACTTAATAGAATGTTATGAGTCCATCCAAAAACGTTACGTGAACTGTCGGCCATTATAAATAATTCAAATTTTAATATTTTTATTTTAACTTTGAAACACAACAATTAACTTAACCTTAGTTTCGGATTATATCAAGCAAAGACACACTATTACCCAAATAAATAACAGCATTACCAGGCTCGCTTAGGGCCTGTCCACATCTCAACGTCACGACGTCGTCAACGTGGAACAGTGCGGTAACGTGGCACGGTACGTCGACGTGACGTGAAAATTTACGTCAACGTAACGTGAAAATGGACGTCACGAAATAGCAACATTGTACGTCACCATGCCTCGTAAAATTGCTACATTCTTACTACTTATCTAGATATGGACCGCACAATACGTATTCTTCTGCTATTGTTAAAAAGATGGAGAGATTTAAGAAAAAAAAAAGACGTAAAATGTTGCTACACCGTGACGTGCATTTTTACGTTACGTTGACGTGAATTTTCACGTCACGTTACCGCACCGTTCCACGTTGACGACGTCGTGACGTGGAGATGTGGACAGGCCGTAACCGCGGGCGATCAGTATTTAAGAGCCGCTCAAACGATTACCACTGACCTATGGTAGCCTGGTGGATTTATTGCATTTGCTCTATTTGCCCTACCATTGAAAAAATATATAGTAGACGATTTATATGCTACTTTGTCATCACTCATCATTACTTAATTGTTCTATCTATGTTGTAAGTTGTAACTTACATCATTATGTAATAAACTATTTCTCATAAAAAAATCGGCCAAGTGCGAGTTGTACTCGCGCACGAAGGGTTCCGTATCACTACAGAGCAAAAATAGGCTAAAAATTGAATTTTTTGTATGGGAGCCCCCCTTAAATATTTAATTTATTTTATTTTTAGTATTTGTTGTTATAGCGGCAACACATATACACAATCTGTGAAAATTTCAGAAGTCTAGCTATAGCGGTTCTTGAGTTACAGCCGGGTGACAGACAGACGGACAAACGGACAGACATCGAAGTCTTAGTAATAGGGACCCGTTTTTACCCTTTGGGTACGGAACCCTAAAAAAGAGAAGAGATAAAGTTATAGCTTAGAAGTAAATAAAATTTCATATCGGCCAAGTGCGAGTTGGACTCACCCATGAAGGGTTCTACAGCAGCAATAAGGTTTATTTTTATGAATTAAACGGTTTTTAATCTAAATGTTAATCTAAAGAAAACTACATACTTGCAGTTTTACAATAAAAAAGGTAAAGGTAGGGTAGTTATGCGTAAAATATGAAAATTATTTATTAAAGGAAGCCAAGACTGTTAACTCTCTAGGTGTAACAATAGATAATAATTTATCATGGCAACCACATATTGAGAAAACTTGCAGGAAAGTAAATCAATATGTCTATGTTCTCAGACAACTACATAAAACAGCCACTGCCGAAACAGCGCTAATGGCCTACCATGCATATATAATGTCTACACTTAGATATGGACTCATCATTTGGGGGAACTCTGTAGACATAGCACATTTATTTATTGCACAGAAAAAATGTGTCCGGGCTATTTGTGGAGCCCATCCAATGGATTCATGTCGTCCTCTCTTTAAAAAACATAAAATTATTTCATTACCGAGCCTATACATTTATGAGATGAGCATATTTGTTAAAAGATTTATGTCCAAACATTATATAAAAAAGAGTCAAGAACTACAAAGAAATACGAGATATCCCAACCACTTAGTTTTACCAATGACAAAAACAAGTTTTGCTGGCAGGGGGTGCTACAACATGTCAGTAAAAATTTACAACAAATTACCCAAAGATATTAAGGAACTTCCCCTTACAACCTTTAAGAAAAAACTTCATAATTGGCTGGTTGACAAGTGTTTCTACTCTTTGAATGAATTTTTATAATAGTTATCGATATGACATTAGTAATTATTGTTTATGGATACAGTATTGCTTTGATATGATTATTTAATTCGGACATTGGATATTATTCAGTACTTATTTATTTTATTTGAATTATTATTAGATATTTGACATATCACATTATTCACATAGTATTTACTCTTGACTTGATTTTATTTTTATGACTTTATGAATTTTATGCATTGATAATTTTAACAATTATTACTTATTGATATTTGACTAAAATTTAAGCCTATAATGTTATCAATTCAAATTAAACATGAAAATTAAGTAACTTAGTAATATTTAAGATGAGTTTAATATTGACTAATGTATCATTTAATATTTGCACGTCAATAAAGTTGACAAAATATGTGAGACGCTGTTAGCATTGTATCACCTTACTGTACCATATTTTTGCAAATAAAGAATATTATTATTATTATTATTATTGATTTATTTTTATATTTCAGTTGATTTAATGAAAGTTAAATTAAGGTTTACCATTTATGACGTATAAAAAAAACTGCTTGCTAGATCTCGTTCAAACCAATTTTCGTTGGTAGTTTTATAGTTATGTACATCATATATTTTTTTTAGACTTATCATGCCCCTACTTTAGAAGTTAGAGGGGGGGGACACACACACACATTTTACCACTTTGGAAGAGTCTCTCTCGCAAACTATTCAGGTTAGAAAAAAATGATATTAGAAACCTCAATATAATTTTTGAAGACCTATCCATAAATAATAATAATAATAATAATAATAATCTTTATTTGCATAAATATGGTACAATAAGGTGTTACTATTCTAACAGAGTTTCACATATTTTGTCAATTTTCTCGACGTGCAAATGTTAATTTATGATACATAATTCTATTATTTTCATAACTCATTTGAATAATTAATATTATTGGTTTAAGTTTCAGTCATATATCTATAAGTAATTGTTAACATGCCATTCTTAGATATAATTTTAAGTCATATTATTTGTTAATAAATGCATACTAATTTCACTCTTACAATATGTCAAAGTTAAAATAAATAATAATAGAAATACCAATTAGTTATAAATTAAATCAAGTCAAAAGTACATACTATGTCAGATATCTAATAATAATTCACTTAAAATAAATACAATAATATATAATGTCCAAATTAAAGTAATCATGTCAAAGCAATATAATTCTTGTCCCTGAATAATAATTGTAAATGTCATATCAATAATTATCATAAAAATTCGTTTAAACAGTAGAAACACTTATCAATTAGCCAATTATAGAGTTTTCTCTTAAAAGTTGGAAGGGGAAGTTCCTTAATATCTTTGGGCAGCTTGTTGAAGATTTTTATTGACATATTGTAACACCCCCTGCCAGCGAAACTTGTTTTTGTCATTGGTAAAACTAATTGGTTGGGATATCTTGTATTTCTTTGAAGAGCTTGATTTTTTTAATGTAAAGTTTGGACATAAATCTTTTAACAAATATGCTCATCTCATAAATGTATAGGCTTGGTAATGTGAGAATTTTATGTTTTTTAAACAAGGGACGACACGACTCCATTGGATGTGCTCCGTAAATAGCCCGGACACATTTTTTTTGTCCAACAAATAAATGTGCTATGTCCACAGAGTTTCCCCATATGATTAGCCCATATCGAAGAGTAGACATTATATATGCATGGTAGGCCATTAGCGCTGTTTCAGCAGTGGCTGTTTTATGTAGTTGTCTGAGAACATAGACATATTGATTAACTTTCCTGCAAGTTTTTTCAATGTGTGGTTGCCATGATAAATTATTATCTATTGTTACACCTAGAAAGTTAACAGTCTTGGCTTCCTTTAATAAATAATTTTCGTATTTTACACATAGTTCCCTACCTTTACCTTTTTTATTATAAAACTGCAAGTATGTTGTTTTCTTTAGATTTACATGTAGATCATTAGAGTTTAACCATTCTATTATGTCATTTAATACTTTATTTATTTCGTCATTATATGTCAATACGTCCGAACAATTAATTACAATAGAAATGTCATCAGCAAATAGTCTACATAAATAAGAGGTAATTCTGGGCAGGTCATTAATATAAATAATGAACAGTAGGGGTCCTAGGATGCTCCCTTGAGGAACACCTTTGGTACTGCATCTCCTTTCGGAGTTAACATTAACTGTTTCGTGTTTATTGTTAACTGTGTTTATTTTAACATACTGTGTACGATTTGAGAGGTAGCTTCTCAGCCAATCCTTTGCTAGGCCTCGTATGCCATATAAGTCACATTTACGTAGTAATTTTTCATGATTTACGTGATCAAAAGCCCCATACGCATAGGTTAGATGAAAAAAAATTGATTTGTTTCAGTTGTACCTATACGGACCCCTAAATTTTATTAAAATTTTTCTATTTTTGTATCAAAATCTTAAAATCTTAATGCGGTTCACAGAATTCATCTACTTACCAAGTTTCAATAGTATAAGCTCTTATAGTTTCGGAGAAAAGTGGCTGTGACATACGGTCGGACGGACAGACAGACAGACAGACATGACGAATCTATAAGGGATCCGTTTTTTGTCATGGAACCCTAAAAAGGTAGTAGAATCATTAATACTAATTTTATTTTATTTTTGCATTTATTGTTATAGAGGCAACATAAATTTCAACTATTTAGCTGTCACAGAGCTCCAAATACAGCCTGGTGTCAGACAGAGAGACACAAAAAGTGATCTAATTTCTTAATACAGTGGAAAAAGTTTAAGAAAAATTGTGTTTTATTAATGTTCAACATGAATTTCCAGCAAGAACTGACAGTACAATCGATTACATATAGTGATCTCAGTCACAGAGCTTATTTTTAACCGACTTCCAAAAAGGAGGAGGTTATTACTCAAAGTACAAAAGTAGCCAATATAACCTAGTTTTTATTTAAAAACTAGGTTATACTGGCTAAGCTTTAGCTATTGAGTAAGCTTTTAGGAAAAACAAGAGAGAAACTTGAGAATTATCACAAAAGCTTTTCCAAGAAGAGCTTTTTCATGCTAGTTTTTCATTCGCTTTTTCTAATTTAAGATTGAGCTTATTTATTTTATTTTTAAGCTTTAAAATAATATAGTATAGCTTTTTGCTTTTTGTCAACAAAAGCAATTTAGTGGTACAAAAAAAAAGTTATAACTAGATGCTACTTTATACGCACGAATTCTTTCGTGCGTATAAAGTAGCATCTAGTTAGTGCATAGCTTCCCGCAACAAAAATTAGCTTTTACCTTTCTTTTGAGTTCACTTTATGTCCGAGATATCATCAAAATTAGTCTAGTAGTTTCAGGGCCTATTCGATGGCAACAAGCAATCAAATCATCATCAATGTTTATATTATTAATAGTACTAGAGATCGCCCAATGGTCGAAATTCGACCTTAAATTTAATTATCTTCTTCTTTTGGCTCCCCGTTTAAAGTATTGGCTATTTCCAGAAATATTTGATCGAAGACTATTTCAGATTTAATAAAAAAAAAAAACAACAATCCATTTTTAATTTGACAACAGACTTCAACCATGAATAAAAGAGTATAATTCGTATGTATAGGCTTGTCATTCAAAAAGATGGTAGTGTGCACATTGCAGTGTGTGTAATGTTTAATTTGTTAAAAAAATGTATGTTAGAAGCATAATTTCAAAATAATATTAGCTCGATGCACTCCTTCACCATATAAACTATAACTGTGCAAAATTTCATTCACCTACGTTTCCGCATTTTTCGTCAAAAGGGATCCAAAGTTTGTCGCTCGCGTATTAATATATATATATATGATTAATAGTATAGCCATATAAATATTCCTCGTTCGGTTATTCACAGTTTGGACTTGCGAGTTTGTCAAAGAAAATATCTCCCGTGGGCATACTTAGACTTTGGAGCTCGACAATTCAGCGAAAAGAGAATATTAAAATATTCACTTTGAGAATTTAATATTTGCTGGTAAAATATTAAGTTAAATACGAGTAATATTTACGAATAACACAGGTGTAGATAACATATTTTATCTTTAATTACAAAAAAATTTCTTTATTTTCTTAATAAAATGAAATCAAAAGTTCGCATTAACGTGAAATACGAAATATTGAGAACGGTCTCTAAGAAGCCCTCTTTTATATTAGAATACCTTTTTAACAAAATGACTAGGAACATTTTTAAGGAATCCGGGACCCAATTATTTTATACAAAATGGGATTCTTTGTTACCAGGAATCGACGTACGAATACCTGGTCTATATATCGAACGATTATTTGTAAATTAGATCTTCATGTTTAGTCAATAAAGTTAATTTTGAATCGCACTCTTAAAAAACGCTGCGCCGCGCTTTGTATAAATAAAAAAAATCACAGGTTATTTCTTTTCTTCCTTAAAAAGAAGTATAAATAGTTAATAGAATCAGGCGTTACTTTGCGGAAATCCATAGCTTAAAATTTAGTATGTTATTATTTTTAGCAATGTTCCGCGAAATAAACCTCAACCTTTAAGTAAATGAGTGAGTGTACGCATAGGCATGCGTTTAGCACCTCCCTCCTCTCCCACACTGCCTATGCGTACACTCGCATGCAAGAACTTGCAAACACCACCACCACACAAGCAATAATGTTAGCAAATTCGTGCAAGGCCTCTCACAACCATGCAAGTTGAAAACCTCGACGCGCGTTTCGCCCCAACACCGGAGCATCCTCAGGATGTTGACTCTACGAACAACGTCCGTCAAGTGCCGCCACCGGCCAAATCACCGCCTTTTAAGGTGCCCATACACGGGACAATTATCGTGACGATTTGTCGCCTCGATGTTAAAATCGAACGAGTAATTGTACGTGTGTGGCAATATCACAAACGATTTTATGGTCAAAAGGTCGATTGGACGATTTTATTGACGATCGATCGAAACGAAAAATTGTCCCGTGTATTGGGCACCTTATACCCTATCGATCCCCGCTACTACTACTATCCCCACTACCCCCACTACCCTCACCAGTACCCCCGAACATATTGATAGAAGAATAACTTTTACCCGTCTATAGGAGGAAGCTAGAACTGCTAGAAGTGCACACTGACGCTCTCAAATTGCAATATGGCGTATTAAAGCCAACTTAGAAATGGATAGTCACCATAACGAAGGCATAATAATTATTGTGAGGTTATGGTTTAGGAACGAGAATTAATCCATTGCAAATGGAGATAGCGGCGCGCGCGCAGCACACCGCTTGTGCGCCTTGTATTTGCACAGCTCACAGGCGAGCGCTTGCTTGTGTGAGTGTCTGAATGAGTGTGTGCGTACTCCGTCAGGATCCTCTACAAGGTGCGGGCCGAGCAAGCCAAGCGTGCTCCATTTGCAAGATGGCGGCGCGCGCGCAGCACACCGCTTGTGCGCCTTGTACTTGCAGAGCTCGCAGGCGAGCGCGTGCTTGTATGAGTCTCTACATGAGTGTGTGCGTACCCCATCAGGATCCTCCACCAGGTGCGGGCCGAGGGAGGCGAGCGTGCTCCATTTGCAAGATGGCGGTGCGCGCGCAGCACACCGCTTGTGCGCCTTGTACTTGCAAAGCTCGCAGGCAAGCGCGTGCGACGTGCCGAGCGCGCCCAGCGGCTCGCGGCACACGTTGCAGAACGTTGGCCGTGCGTGCGTCGCCGCGTACCTGGGGAGAGATGTCGTATGAATAGTTGACATTACCTTAATTTAACCTGCAGTATAACTAGCATATTCGAAACAAATATAATATACTTATAACAGCTACCCCACGCCAGACATATCCATCACAACTCCTCTGTCGCCAGGATCAACAGTGATAATCAACGACGGAAATCCATTCTCATGATCTCAGGGTTGCCAGGGGAACAAGCTAAATCTGTCTTAGTACCACAACAATTTTAATCAGAAGAAAGAGAGGAATAGGGGAACCTTCTTCCTCAAGGTCACAGTTGTCACTCACCACTGATGGTCACCGGAGGACAGGATGGCGACGAGGTCAGCGACGTCGGTGCCGCGGTGTAGCGCGCCGCGCCACGTCGTCGCCCACGCCTCCAAATCCGCCGCCAGGACGAGGCAGCGTCGAGAGAGTAATGGGAGTTTGTCCCTCCTCTATATCACTCCTCACTCACTCAATTCCTCACTTATCATGCTACTCACCACTGATGGTCACCGGAGGACAGGCTGGCGACGAGGTCAGCGACGTCAGCGCCGCGGTGTAGCGCGCCGCGCAGCGCCGTCGCCCACGCTTCCATCTCGCCGCGCGTCTCCGCAGCCAGGACGAGACAACGACGGGCTGTTATCACCTGGGAAGAGAAATATAAAGATTTGTTTCACCACTTCCTGATAAGTGCTGGATACGCTATCCACAACTTATCTGACAGATAGCGTATTATGGAGTATCTGTCAGATAAGTTGTCGATATCCTATCCGGCACTTATCAGTAAGTGGTGAAACGGGCCTTAAAACAAACAGCTAAAGAACCCTCTTTATGCTGGAGCCTGGTAGGAGGAAAAAAGTATTAGGGTGGGTATTACAACCGGCTTAAGGCCCTTGACGTTTGGCCATGGTTCATAACCATGGTTGCACAAATGTTCTACTATGCACAATCGACGTTGATCAACGAAAATCATAAATGAATAAGCCTATCTACAATATGTTTGTAATCGCCTGTATTTATTTGCCTCTCGAGGAAGAGGTTGAAGTTACGAATAACTTATCCAGAAGTTTTTTCTGTTTTGATTTGTATAGATTAAGCAGATTAAAATATTTTGCATAAGCAATTAACTTAGTGGCCAATTCACAATAATCCTTATTTCAAATTATTTCATATGCAGCAGGCACACGTTTACTGTGGAAGAAACGTTATACCTGTGTTTCCATTTTTAAATTGTCGGCATGCACCAATTAGAACTCGCGCTGTTATTTTTTTACGTGAAAGCAACGATTGCTGTGTCAATCGACGCTTTCACGTAAAACGCTTTCACGACGTCTGTGTACATCAGCCTGAACAATACACGTCCAGCAAAAATGCAGAACAGAATAAAGTCCGCGAGAAAATAATATGAAGCCTTGATATGAGACGTGAGGTGACAGAAGTATAATAAATCAGGGGAGAACAAAATGCTCAGCTATTTCTATACTAACTTCCTCTTAATCTTTTGCAGAATTATCATACACTGTTCATAAATATTTCAATAATTTTGACAGCGTTTTCCATAAGTCAGGCTTTGGCTACAAATTGTATTGCATTAATATTTCATGATGAAATATATTGCGGGTTCGTTGACAGGTCCAACGAATTCCTTTCAATCACGATTCCCTTGCGTCTAAAATTTGCTCTCCCAAAATGTGCTTGACGTAAAGCTAGTCTGGAGCTATTTCTACCTCTGAGTTTCAATCATAGTCCTTATGTCATCGGCATAAATGTCGTGTTAAAGGTTTAAATAATTATTATGAAATAGGGAAAGTGGGACTCATTACTACATCTCTGTTTTTACTAAAAAAAAAAAAACATTTCGCATCAAGGTTCCATTGTCTTCTAAAAACAACCCTGACATAAATGGCCCTTCCAAAGTCCTAACATAACGTTGACTTTACTTTCTATTTTTGACAATTAATTACTAGTGTTCCGCCAAGTTTCCTTTGTCTTCTAAAAACAACCGTGACATTGTAAAAGGACTCTTCGAAAACCCAAATTTTATATGGACCACTTTACTTTTCATTTTTTGACAATCAATGTCTAGTGTTTCATTTCTTCCGCCATTTTGTTTTTTTTTCTTTAATCAACGGGGAATTGTGTCTTAAATAAATCACGTGTCACGGCTCAGGGCTGTGGTCGAACCTGAGACCACTTACTCATCGTTAATTAAGAGCGAGCCGCCCGTCAGCCGGGATACCGAGACCCATCAATTCGCCCGTCTTAGCCCGTCCGCCATTTTGTTGAAGGAGACAATTCAAAATGGCCGACTTATTTTTTTTTGTTTTAAAATTATGCAATAAGTCTTGCGAATATGAGCAGATGAGTTCCCCATTGCCTTGACTTAAATACTCGTAGAGCGATAAAATATTTTGAACTGAAACCTTTTAAGGCGCGTTGAGAGTGA
Organism: Cyaniris semiargus; assembly: GCA_905187585.1. NCBI lineage: Eukaryota > Metazoa > Arthropoda > Insecta > Lepidoptera > Lycaenidae > Cyaniris > Cyaniris semiargus. The sequence goes on along the minus strand of LR994554.1, from coordinate 2,540,456 downwards.
AAGCTTCAGATCGAATTTATTTCATCTTTTCAACTAAAAAAACCTTTGTTTTAACATTAGCAAAATGTAAGTGAAACATTGCAATATTTTTCTTTCTTTAAATTTACATAGGCGAACAAAAATATATTTTAGCAATTTTTGTTTCAGTTCTACATTTCAATATTCAATATTTTTTTATGCTTCGTTAGTTATATTGCGTAATATTAATGCTAAAAGAGCAACATACGAGTACATCAGATTGATGTATGTTGCAATTTTAACAAGTCTTCAGAAACTTCAGAAACGAAACTGAACCTTTATTTACACTCATTTCTCAAGTTTTTGTGTCAGGTCACAGGAGTCTTTTAAATGGCAATAGCTATTGGTTAACTTTTAAACGTTAGCTAATCGAAAGCAGTAATCAATACCTCTTTCTCTCAAAGACAGTAGAGATACTCTACTTAAACTTTCTCCATTCTCTTCTCTAATAAAGGGTTCACATTATTTTGGAATAATGTGGACCCTTTATTCACAGGATTGGTCCTGTGATCCAACTGGAATAATGTAAACGGGTATTGGAATGTACTGAGTTGCATTCCAGTGCATTTCAGAGCCCATTTATATTATTCCAGTAGCAATCCAGCGCTGGATTGGAATAACAGAAACCGGCCATTATCCTTTTCCTGTCAAAAACCATCAGAAATCAAGCATGACTCCTACGTAACTGTTTCAAGTGGATCTTTAAAAATAGGTTAGCAGTCGATCGTAGTCATGCGATAGGAGCGAGGCCGCGAGCCGTGTTTAGCATTTAAACTACGCTCCATAGCTAGGGTTGCCAGGGCTCTGATTAACGATGCCCAATTCGACTCGGATTCGGAAACTTCACCGCGCGACATACAACGCACGCCGCTCTTAGCATTGATCAATGATCGCACGTAAAAGTTTCCGAATCTGAGTCAAACGGAAATCGTGAATAAACCCGCAGGTCGATACACTTAAAAGCCGGACAAAGCAGTCAGCTTAACCGGACATTTTATAAAAAAGCCGGAAACTGTGCTACTGAATACTTAGAATCTGAAGTAGTATAGAAATACGTTCGGCAGCGCCTGTACAAATTTTCTGAATCATCAAAACAATTTAACATCTAATAGTTAAAAATTTTACTTCTTATCAGGTGTAAAACCGTCTGAAAGTAGGATTTTCATATAAAAATATAGTTTCAAAGTTCTACAAGACGGACTCCCTATAATTTTGGCCGGACACTGAATCAAAAAGCCTGATGACTGATCCTGTCCTAACGCCTGCCTACCCTATCCATAGCTGTACAGTCAGCGAAGGAAGCGTCTCACCTTTGTAATAGAAAACGTGATCGAACGCTTGGATTTTGGAGCACTTAGGATAACGCGGGGATCAAACATTTACATACAATACGTATACTTAATTTTAGCTCCTTTGTGGGGTAAAGTCAATTGTAGCTCCTTTGTGGTGATGGTCTCGACGCATCATCTACCGACCTCCGAGAAGGAGTAGTTCTGGCCGATTGGAGTCTTCTACAGGAGGTTCCGAGGACGACTTCTGAACACGTCGCGCCCCACGTCGCAGACAATACGTGTTTAGTGCTTAGTGTTAGTTTTAGTATAAATGTATGTATGTTAGTCTATAAGGTATAATATATAATATGTAATATAGTATATAAATAAATACAACAGAACGATTGTCACGACAACTGGATGTGATTTTTTTTTCAATCATCAAAATAAGTAAAACTAGTTGAGACCCGCAACTCCGATGCGCCAAAATTCGTATATCGCGCGGGAACCGTACATTTTTCCGGGATAAAAAGTATCCTATGTCCTTTCCCGGGACTCAAAGTATCCCCATACCAAATTTCACCAAAATCGGTTCAGCGGTTTGGGCGTGCAGAGGTAACAGACAAACACCTTTCGCATTTATAATATTAGTATGGATAATTGATATTTAGTAAACAGCACGTGAATTACATTTGATACTAAATGACGCCGGAAATTTGTTTATCGCGCGGGAACAGTATAGTCAGGGAGCCCTAGAACAAAATTTTTTTTCATTACTATCAAGCTAATTTTTTGTGAGTAGCTTCATTTTGATAAGACGAACAACAATTTTATCTGCGAAAAATCTCGAAAGTGGTAGCTAAAAGAGATAGAAAGGATTACATAGTTTGATTTGATGGTCCTAAAATATGGATTGTTCTATTTGTAGGACAATGAACTCTTAAATTATATACCTATCAATGTACAAAACAGCTGGTTAGGGTTCCGTTTTAGGGTTCTGTAATCAACAAAACTTGGTTGACTACGGAATCCTAAGACGGAACCCTAACCATCTGATTTTTTGTTTGTTGATAGGTTAACCGTTAATATAGTTATATAATTTAAGAGTAACATTGTCCTACAAATAGAACAATCCATATTTTAGGACCATCAAATCAAACTATGAAGTCCTTTCTATCTCTGTTAGCTACCACTTTCGAGATTTTTCGCAGATAAAATTGTTGTTCGTCTTATCAAAATGAACCTACTCACAAAAATTAGCTTGATAGTAATCAAAATAAAATTTGTTCTAGGGATCCCTGACTAGTAAGTACATTTTTCCAAAACAAAATCTATTACAATGCCCTTCTCATACACACTTTTAAAATTAATAAGTACTTCCTGTGCAAAATCACATATTCCTAATCATACATAAATTGTTTAACGTTAATTTTTTTTAGAAATCGACAAAAAATTACTACTCACGCAAAAATATAATTATCATTTTCAACAAGCAAAGCAACAATAACGCTGAAAATTTCCAATCTCATAACGCCATTTGGGTCTGCAAAAACTAGGGCAGGTCCGGCGATAAAGCCGCATTTTAGCATACCATAATCCCTTCCATGAACAGCAATACCACTCCTAAAACAACCGACTCCGTTGTTTTACATTAGCTTTGTAAAGGACGAGCTTACATTATTATCATGGGTCAGCTTTGCAGATCCCTTAAAAATATAACAAGAGTAAATAGAATCTTTACTGTAAATAATAGCTCGGTAACTTTGTTGCAACAAAAGTACCGTGTCTGCTAAGTACTTGTGCTGCATACACTCTGTCATTTGTGCTAAGGGCCAACCCACACGTACCACAATCACACGACATCGCAACGACAAAATGTCGTCGAGCAGTGGTTACGTGTGAATGGTGTCGCTGCAGCTTTTTGTAGTTGCGTTGTGGTACCGACAAAATGCCGACGTGGTTGCGTTGTCGCCAGTGGTTGCGATGTGGTTACGTACGAAAGTCAATGAAACGGAGGGGGAAGAGCGCGGGCGGTGTGCGCGCACTGTCGTTGCATCGACGCAACGTTGTGGTTGCGATGTGGTTGGGATGTGGTTGCGATGTGGTCGGCCGTGGTTGCGATGTGATCGGTATCTGACAAGTGGTCGACAACGACTGCAAAATGTGGTACGTGTGATTGGTCCAGTTCATTTACAATACGAAATACACGCCCGACCACGTGGTGTGGTTGTCGTGTGGTTGTGGTTGTCGTGTGGTTGTGGTACGTGTGGGTTGGCCCTAAGTGAGAATCGGCCAATCGGTTCTAATAATAATAATATTTTATATTCTAATATCAATTTGTATAAAAAGTTGGATTTATTAAAAATTATATATTAACCACTATATGACGACCGCAACTCCGTTTATCGCGCGGGAACCGTACATCTTTCCGGTATGAAAAGTATCCTATGTCCTTTCCCGGGACTCAAAGTATCCCCATACCAAATTTTTTGGATTTTCAAATTTCAGCAAAATTGGTTCAGTGGTTTGGGCGTGAAGAGGTAACAGACAGACAGACACACTTTCACATTAATTATAATATTAGTATGGATAAGGATTACAATAACTGTCCTTGTGACATCCATTATTTTGGCGCTCTCGGCAACATTTATGTGCACCTGATATTAATTTTGTGCAACTATACATCTCGTTATCTCGTAGGAACCATCACAATAATATAATATGTCATAGAGCAGGGGTTCCCAAACTGTGCGCCGCGGAGCCCTGGTGCGCCGTGGAAAGGCAAGAGGGGCGCCGTGAGTCGATCCTCCATCATTATCCGAAACCAAAAATATTATAAAATAAAATTATAATATCAATTATGTAAATCAGGTAGATGCTTAAATATTTGTTTGTTACTATTTACCTGCTTAACCTAACTATAATCATGAAAGGTATTTATTTATGTATCTTTTTCTAATAGCTAGGTAGAGTAGGGCGCCGTGACAAAATATTTTACGTGTAACTGCGCCGCAGGCTGAAAAAGATTGGGAACCCCTGTCATAGAGTATTATGTGTGCGAGTGTCTCAGTCCTTACGTTATTATCTCTGTAATAGGTTCCAGCGTCTGTGTAGTGCACTGTAGAAAGTAGAGCAGCTATCCCTAACCTGCGGCCCGCCGGTAGCGGCCCGCCGGGACTTTATCAGTGGCCCGCGTGTAGTTAACCACCCACACCAGAAAAATAGTGAATATCGGAAAATTTGGCCACTTTTGAATCGCTAATTTTAAATAACGTTCATATTTTAGCCCAAAAAATTTTTGGTTGCGGCCCGCGGCGCCAAAACCAAAGCGTGTTTGTGGCCCGTGTAAAAAAGGTTGAGGATCACTGCTGTAGAGGTATAGCCGGTAGTTGCGGAGAGTGAGCTTCATAGTTCACATAATTATAATACAGTACGAGCACATTACACTATACAGTTGGGTAATTCTGACATGCTCTTGAATCAGTATTAGTAATTTGGTGCGATACAAGTTAAGCATAATGTTACTAGCTAAAAGCCGAGCTTTGTTAGGGGTCGCATCGTTTTTCTGGGTGGTAATAATCTTTAAGGCAGTTTTTTTTTAATATTTTAATAGTAACAAAACCTTGACTGACTGATGATAACACATCTACATATAAATAAAAATTACTATGTTAAAGCACAAATCAAAAAGTGCTCAGGTTGTGGGATATACTAGGGATCGCTTCGCTCGCCCTGATCAATTATATAACCTGCATCAAAACAAAGTGATATACTTTCGGGTGTGTATGTGTAATGTATACGTGGGAGAGCCATGCTTCGGCACGAATGGGCCGGCTCAACCGGAGAAATACCACGTTCTCACAGAAAACCGGCGTGAAACAGAGCTTGCGCTGTGTTTCGCCGAGTGAGTTTACCGGAGGCCCAATCCTCTACCCTATTCCCTTCCTTTCCCTCCCCTATTCCCTTCTCTTCCCATCCCTACCCTCCCCTATTACCCTATTCCCTCTTAAAAGGCCGGCAACGCACCTGCAGCTCTTCTGATGCTGCGAGTGTCCATGGGCGACGGAAGTTGCTTTCCATCAGGTGACCCGTTTGCTCGTTTGCCCCCTTATCTATATTTTTCGTAGAACAATGAATGCCCTAACGTCACGAATTTGCCTATACAATAATGAAAAAAAAAACTATCAGCACTGCAACTATACAGTGAACTCTGTACAAGGGCACACCCTAAAGTATATCATGCAATACTTTATAATAATGTATTATATATTTATAATAATACTTTATAACTTATTTACTTGTCAATTGTCATGTTGTTTTATAGTTCCTGTACGTACCCTATTATCGTGCGTCACCACAAAATAGCTTCGTGGTACATATTAAAACGTGCGGTTTACAATCTAATATTAATACTAATATTTCCAGAGCATAATTTCTATAATAAATAAAAACCCATTAACACAACGCTGAACAACTGTAAAAGCACAAAGAGACAATGTAAGAGCTTTTAGCGGAGCTTTCCGTAAGCTTACATTACACGCCGCACGAGCTTTGCGACGCACGTGTTGCGCCGAGAGTCGAGACACAGGGGAGACGAACCAGTAGGAAAAATGGCTTCTGATTTAACCTTAATTAATGAAGATTTTGCCATAAACTTAAATATACTTCCTTTGTATTTATTTTTGCATTCTAGTTATATTAAGGAGATAAATAGACGCTTCCAAATATTTGTGTATCAATATACGATTATAAAGAACACCTAAGAAATATAGAAATACGGTTGTAATTATCTGTCATATCAGCTGCTTTATAATAATATTAATTTTATTTTTATTATATTAGTTGTAGTGATAGTTTAAGGAATATTATGTTGAGAGCGCGTACCTGCCAAAAAACTTATAGTTTGGCGGGATATTACTGTAAAAACTACTTTTATATATTTTTAAATAAACGATTAAAAAAAAAATATACGTAAAATTTTTCATTAAAGTTAAGTTATCATTAAATGTTTTTGAGTGCGGTCGTTAATATAACATCAATTAGAATAAGTATGAGATTTCGTTGTGTATAATGCATATTTTTTGTTTTGTTTTTTTGACTAAGTAATTCATTGATGGGGCAAGGGATCACGGAAGACCAGGGACAGCGGCGTTTGTCGCTGTCATAACACTGACTGAGTGGTCACCTTTTCCTCATTTTTTTCGCATAGCACTGCCATAAACTGAAAAATACTCTGTTTAGTTTTAAGTTTCTTTTGTTAATGTTTTTTTTTCTTCTTTATACGTTTTTTTTAGTTTTCTACCGAGTTGTTACTTTATGTTTGTTTTAATATGGTTGTGTTATGTTTTTAAAAATGGGAATAATTTTTTATTTATTTATTTTTATAATAGGGTCCCGCTTTTACCCTTTTTGGGTACGAAACCCTAAAAATGGAATGCAGAGGAGAGTTCTATGTTCGGCTATGAATATATTTTTTTAACATTTCTTACTAGAAACGCTATAGCAACGACTATGATACTTCATAGTCATTGCTTTAGTGCTGAATTGTATTCACAACTGTATGTAACTGTAAAAACTGCCTCTATACCTAATAATAATATATAATAATATCTATGGACGCTTCACACCACGTCAGTCTGGCCCCGTGCTAAGTACCTGAAGGACTTGTGTTACAGGTACCAGACAACGGAAATATAATTAATACTTTTATACTATACATATATTTAAGATTTTTATTATATCATACACATATTTAATACACATCCAGACCCGGGAACATTGAAAACTTTTTGTTCCGTCGGCGGGATTCGAACCCGCGACCCCCGGCTTGAGCTGCCACACACTCAACCAATTGAGGCACAGAGGTCGTCAGACCTATAGTTTCGTCGTCGGTCGTCGTACCTATAGTTTAAACAGCGAGACGAGGCAAAAAACTTAATGTAGAATATCAACATTTGTATGCAATTTTCTTCGTTGTATTATCTATATCAACAAAATACTTAGATCAACTATAATATAAATACAAGTTCGTAAAACACGCAACAAGCGCTCCATAAAATTAATTCTTCAGTGTACTTTGCACAGAATTTAAAAACAAAAAGTTTTCTCGTCGGCCAGTATTTTCAGTAAAGTGTAAGTGGTTCCAAACTTATATTATGCTCCCGGCCTAGCACGGGCTTCTTTTGAGGTTATTACAACTTTTACACGATAAAATATATCTAGAGATTCTAGACCGAAATAGATGTCAAAACTTTGCCTACATATTAATTTGATGTCCGAGATGACTTATTTGTTTTTTTTGATAACTTTTTTTGATGAAAATAGTTACTTAAAAACTATAGGAATTCGAAACGGTAGGTTTGCGTGGATTTGCAAAGCCAGAAGTAAACAAAAAAAAAAGTTGATAAATGTTTCTCCCTCATGATGTGCAGTAGTTTGCCTAAAGTGTATTCAATAGAAAATTACTTTACCTTTCAGGAAAAAACTGCGCAAACCAATTTTTTTGGCCGGAAGAGAGTCAAGAGGCATTTTTTTTTAAATTTGTTTCTTGCAATGTCTACTTTAAGATTATCTTGGTTTGCGGGCTCAAAAACGGCCGGGAATGTTTAGCAAACAGCCTTAAAGTATCTATTTTCATCAAAAAAATTAATGCACACTATGAGGGTACTTTTTAGATTGACAGCTCCCGGACCATAGATTATCCGACAAACGTTGTTTTGCCATATACGGTGTTGAAGTATGTTTGAACCATATTATTATGTTATAACATCAGATAAATAAATAGTTGTTATGAAGACGTTGTATATGTAACGACGAGAAAATTCGATAGTCGATATTTTGGACTAATAATGTTAGGTGTGCTGAGATAAAATGTTTTATTCTTCACACAACATAGGTAAATATTATTGATTAACATAAACAATAATTATCATTGTGTGAACTGGGGCCCTGTATTTCGGGACCCCTGGTTTCACACGCAGATAATACCAGTATCGATGTTGCAATGACTGTCATGTCCCCTGTGATACGTCCACCCTGGAACCGTACATGTTTCAGTAGAGCCCGCGTATTACAAGAATCGCTACAAACACATCTGATATACTGCAGTGTTCGCTCTGCGGCGTAAAAGTTTAAACAATATTAATATACGCTCGCGGTAATGTTTTTCAACAAATGTCAACAAAGTCTACGTTTTCGTGTTCCTGACATGTTTAATATCGCAATTCGAGTTTATTTCTAAAGAAGTAAAGACGAACCCCCTTACTAATAAACGTTGTTTATGCTTTGAATAGTTATACAGTGTTTTGTTCCTGTCACACAAGTGACATTTTTAATTGGATTGAAGAAGACAAAACACTGTATAACTATTCATAGCTTATACAGCGTTTATTAGTAAGGGGGTATATGTTGTACGAGTGTTGTAGAAGACTGTACGTACTTTGTGACTACATTGTTTTCGCGACGTGGTTTATAATTATTTCTCGTTGATTTATGTCACTTCTAATTCTGGTTTATGAGTTGTTGCGTTGGAAATTCGTTTACCACACGTCCACAATTCGTTGTTGTTAAATTTAAAGAAATTAAAGTGGTAAAAAAAGTTCTCTCCAAATCCAGTATCAAGTAGAAATCAGTTTTGGCAACACAAAATCCTTCATAAGCAACCCCTTAAAACACAATAGACATAGCGATTAGTTTACCACGGCCAATGCAATACTGTATGGTGTATTGTTTTGCTCTCAAGTTATTTTAAGTGACGCTTATAGAGGTAAGAGCGTCCGTGGCCTAATGGGTAGACCTTTGGTTCGCACCAAAGGTCTACCATTTCGCGTAGAGGGTGCAGGTTCGATCCCGGGTGGAGGCGTGTACCAATGAGACATTTTCTGATCTCAAGTACATAATACGGACGTTCGTACGGTGAAGGAAAACATCGTGAGGAAACCCGCACATAATTGGTCCCAGACGTATTGACTAGTTCTTTCCTCTGGACTAGGCCGACTATGTTGCGAGAATGCCGTAAGTGCTTGGGCAACCATACGGACATTTAAATATTGTCCCAGGCACTACAGTATTTGAGGAGTGGTTACTTCGCTCTGAAAATACTGTATAAATCATCCACAACGGATGAAAATGCCTAATTTTATAGAGGTACATAAAAATGGTCTATCATCAGCACAGAACTCCAAATACTCTATTCCCATTGGCTTCGCTTACCTCTGATATTTTAAAGATCGTCAGTCTGGTCTCTACTATAAGACAAGCTAGGGCTTTCCTTTGAAGAACAGCATTCGCTACTTATGTTGCGACAAAATTCGTTTACCGGCATAAAAAGTATCCTATGTCCTTTCCCGAGACTCAAAGTATCTCCATACCAAATTTTAGTAAAATCGGTTTGGGCGTGAAGAGACACACTTTTGCATTTATAATATTAGTATGTTATGTTTTACCTCGTTTTCCCTATTTTATTTACGAGTCCAAATCCCCAACCATTAATATAACACAGTAGAGTTCTTTACCGAGTAATAAATTCTGCTGTACCGCGAGTTCTCAATTCTCATAAGCCGCGGCTTACGGCTAGTCGGCTCATTATTTCACTTAAACCGTACCCAGGTGCTTAGTCAATTTTAAGGTTACCCAACTTCTGTGAAGGAAGGGTTGTGATTTTGGATGGTTTGTTTGTATGTTTAATCGTAGTTTGTTAATAATGATAGTTTAAAAAAAAATTAAAAAACCACGCTTTATTTATTTTAATTTTTTATTAGAATTATTAGAAGTAATTGATTTTTTCAAAAAATTTTAACAAATTATTGCATTGTCATTGGCTCTTAATACGTATGAAAATTTTCGAATTAATTAGACTACTGGAGATAGGTAAACATCGTGCTCAAAGATTCCGTTACATACATACAGGCCAAGCTAGTAAAAGCGTGTTAATAAATGTGATGGCAAGATCCTTATAGCTCTGAATTTATCCTGGCATCAATGATAAAGACTACGAAAAAACGAAAGTTACTTCACATTATTTATTTTATCTACTAGCTGTTTCCGGCACTTTGAACGTCTAAAAAGTATTATGTTCTTTCTCTTAGCCTACTCTCTATTATTCTATATCTAGGCCAAATTTAATAAAAAAATGTCCAGCCGTTAGCGTGAAGTTGGCTTCAATCATTTGTATCTAAAATTAGCTATTGCCCGCGGCTTTGCTCGCGTTAAGAAGTATTATTATTAATTAGGTATCAAAGTCTAATTAGGTACCAAAGTCTCAGCCAGATCGGTTTAAAATTGACAAAGTTTCATAGAAACTTTCATCCCCTATTTTATCCCCTTGGCCAAATTTCAGCCCAATCCGTCCAGTGGTTTGGGCTGTGCGTTGATAGATCACTATGTCAGTCAGTCAGTCAGTCAGTTAGTCACCTTTGAGTAATATATATTTAGATAAACATTTATGGTCTTTACAGTTATACACAATATTCTCCTCCGTTCTAAATATTTTTCCGACTAAACTACGATAGTATCGTCGGTATTGAAATGGAATTTTCGAGTTCCATTAAATGAATATACGAGTACGTCAGAATTTCGCGTTCACCCATCACACATACTTCGTAAGAAGTGTGATTCACAAATTGGTTTTCGCTTCGTGTTTTGATAGACATTCGGTTTGACTACGTTCGTTTCGAAAGTTATCTAATATTGTTTCCTGTCCTACCAAAAATATATTTTTTAAATAAGATTTTACAAATACTACACAGGTACTAAGAGCAAATAAAATCTTGTTTCTGTATGCCTTTTCTTTCAAAATAAACGAATTTTTGCAGTTCGACTGCAAAATTGCAGACAAAAGTTGGGAATTTTCATTTTCCGGCAAACAGCCGAAACATTTGAATGTTGCAAAGATTTTTAATTACCGGCATTGTTACCCGCGAACTGGGGCAAAGTTTTTTTTTCTTTGCAAGAATACTTCAGTTTTATCACCGAGTTTAACATTTTTTCTTTGTTTGGATATTTAACTGTAAGGTTTTTTTGGTAATATTATTTTTGTATTTCTCCGATTAGTTATGGTTAGGTTAGGTTAGTTAGGTTGAGGCACACCCCCAATCCGGGGCACCCATAAAGGGTTTTCCCTGCGCATCAAAAAAAAAAGGTTGGTTAGGTTAGGGTAGATAAATATAATATGAAATTGGAAGACTTTTAAAAATTAGTAAATATTGTTACAATATCAATTTGGCCTTTCTCATTTACACAGAACTTTTAAATCTCTACTTAGCTTGCTAAAACTGCAAAAGATCTAAGGACAACAAAATTTACTTAATTAAAATAAACCTGCAAAAACATATAAACACGAGTCAACATATTTTATATCTAGAGAATGAAATCACTTTTCCAACTCACAATTTCTCGTTTTTTACACAATGTTATTTTAGAAACTCAAAACTCTTTTAATCAAGACAATACATTTTATTCTCTAAAATGTAAGCGTTTAAAACCATAGACTTACACAGCAAAGGATGGAGCCTTTTCTATCCAACTGTAAAGTAAATAATTAATATAATAGTTTAAAAAACTAAAAAACACGCTTTTAGCACGCACTTTAATACCCATATCATGGGGGTGCATTTCGAATAGCCAATCCGCCATCTTGGAAGTCCGCCATGTTGGATTTAAGTCACGTGACTATTTTTTTCGTATTCCTGACAGCAAACCCTTTCATTTGATACCCATATCATGGGGGTCAGGGGTGCATTTCAAATAGCCTATCCGCCATCTTGGGGAGGTCGCCATATTGGATTTATGATGAAGTTTCTTAACTAGTCATGTATTGTCATCAGAACTCAGAGCGTGTGCAAAATTTCATCCTAATCGTAGACCGGGAAGTGGGTCAAATTAAGATTCCAATTTTTTTTTTAGATACACAGTTACAAGTGAAGCTAATAAAAGCGTGTTAAAAAGGGACAGAAAAGTATGAGACGAAACGTCCGGCCAACAAAAAAGACAACTGTCTTTGTCTTGAAAGACAGAGATAAACATTGGCAGCAGGATTGCTCCCTCTCTTTCTAACTAAGTTAAAACAGCCCCTGGACAAATTAGCCACTAAAAAGTCTTAGGGCCTGTTTCACCACTTTCTGATAAAGTGCCGAATAGGCTATTCACAACTTTTTTGACAGATTCTCCATACTTCATCTGTCAAGTTAAGTGGTGGATAGCCTATTCGGTACTTATCAGGAAGTGGTGAAACATGCCCTAAGCCTAGGAAAATTTCACATATAGATAAAAATTGGTAGAGACCTCAAAATAGGTATTTTTTTGAGGTCTCTACCAATTTTTATCTCTTTATGAATTTTTTCTAGCCTAAGGGCCTGTTTCACCACTTCCGGATAAGTGCTGGATAGGCTATCCACCACTTAACTATGTATGTACATATACATTTAACATGTAATAGGTTACATTATCATAAAAACTACCAGCAAAAATATTATTTTTAAACACGTCATAAATCGTAAACCGCAATTTATCTTTTACTCAATCAATTCAAATATAAAAATAATAAACATTGCCTATTTATTTCTTTACTAGAGACGCTCGCAACTCAGTTGCGCTAAAATTCGTTTATCGCGCGGGAACCGTAAACTTTTCCAGGATAAAATGTATCCCATGTCCTTTTCCGAGACTCAAAGTATCTCCATACCAAATTTCAGCAAAATGTTCAGCGGTTTGGGCGTGAAGAGGTAGCAGGTTCACATTTATAATATTAGTATGTATATATACAAATGGTACAGAACCCTCCGTGCAAAAATCTGAATCGTAATTGGCCGATTTTTCCTAGGTCGGATGTTTAATTTTCCTGGAGTAAAACAGCGAATAGGCACAAAACTATATAATATAATAAATTCCTACTAATATTATAAAGGCGAAAGTTTAGATGTATGTATGTATGTATGTATGTATGTATGTATGTATGTTTGTATGTATGTATGTATGTATGTATGTATGTATGTATGTATGGATGTATGGATGTTTGTTACTCTTTCATGCAAAAACTACTGAACGAATTTTAATGAAACTACAATAATATAGCTTATACATCAGAATAACACATAGGCTACAATTTTAACCGACTTTCAAAATGGAGGAGGTGTTATGTTCGTTTTTTTATATTCAACGATTACTCCGCTGTTGTGAACCGATTTTCAAAATTTTTCTTTTGGTGTATAGATTATAATCCCAATTTGGTACCATATTTATAAAAGTGGTGATCTGATGAAGGGATCCTTAAGAAATGGAGGGAACTCCTCAAAATTTATATGGAAACATGTGCTGACTTCGGTTTCGTGAGCAGTATTCTAAGCATATGCTACCAACAAGTAAGATTTTACACCAAGGTATCCCATGGTTCGGAAGGTGCTGAGAGAACTCCTAACTCTTTAAAGATACAAGTTTGGGAGTTTCAACGTTGTTTTAAGAACGGAAAGCATATGCTACTATGCAAATTACATTCATCATCGTCATAATCACTACCATAAACCATTATAGAGCCATGTATCGTCCCGTTTTGACCCTATTATTGGTATTTTTCATAGTCTTTTATTATATATCACTTAAACCGTGGGTAACACCGCGGGGCACAGCTAGTGTCAAATATTTGTATCTAAGTCTGTGGTTAAAAGGGAATCTTTTTGCTTGTTAACAACTAATTGTCTAAGTTCTGAACAGTGTTTAATGGAGTTTAAAAGAATTCTGTGATAAAACTTTCTAATCTTATTATCTTTCTAGGTCAGTTTGCTTTGTTTAAAATATAATTATATTAACTATCCTGAATATAAAGCGTTGATGAAATTGTTATAATTTATTAATGTAAAAAAACAAATAAACTTCTGATTTTTCTACGTCCACCTGAAGAATACCCTGAGTCCCAACTCACAGATTTTGTATAAAATTCTGTCTAAGTATTAAAAATGACTGAACACAAAAAAAAAATCGTATTATAAATTTTTAACAACTAGATGACGGCTGCAAATCCGTTGCCAAAATTCGTTTATCGCATTTGGCATGGAGATACTTTGAGTCCCGGGAAAGGACATAGGACACTTTCTATCCTGGAAAAATGTACGGTTCCCACGCGATAAACGAATCTAGTATTTTGATATTTGCGACTCTTACCATGCCACTCGTACCAGAGATAACTTTTGTAGGCCTACAGTATAGGGTGTAACAAAACTGAGTGATAATACTTTAGGGTGTGTATGGGTTGTCTAGAATTCGCTGTGAAAGTAGCAGCGCTGAAAGAGTAATTTTTGTCACTTTTGTATGGAAAAATTGTTACACCCTGTATAACCGAAATAAAAAATAAAACGGGTCAAAGAGTTTTCTTATTTGAATACGGAGAGATAAAAATAGGTCCTTTGTACCGTCCCGGGCCGGGCCTGCTCCTGACGCGAGATAACTTCAATATTATCACGAAAACGTCCCATCAGGTTGATGAGAAGCTCTTTGAAAATGATATCCCGTTGGTGAAATGTAATAACGAAATTACAATTTTGAAGTAGAGAAACATAAGAGTAAGAAATAAATGGTTTCTGTAACTTTACTTTAACTAATTTGAATTTGAATTTTGAGTTTGTAACACCATTATGACTGTCCAGCACAAGTTTTTACGACTTCTAAAATAAATTATATTTTTATGGACGCGACACGTTGCAATGTGAACTGACCCTAATTAGGTTTGGCGCAAAAATTGCAAACACCGGATCCGGACTCCAAATCTTTCGGTATATATTTGTATTGGATCCGGTGTCGGTAAAATAATGCCGGATCCGCCGGATTACCGGATCCGTTGTTCCGGATTGCAAACCATAGTTTGGCGCAAGCTACTTGTACTTATTATACGGCCAAGCGGCGTGACGCGATGGTGCGTGTGAAAAGGCTTTAATTTCAATAGCATCAACGAGTGTTCTGCTATTCAATGAATTATTGACATCAAGAGGAATGTCAATCCTATAGTGAACACAATAGAGCTCATTATCGCTCATCACGGCTTACGAGTGCTGTTGTCATCGGCGTAGCACTCGCTACGGCGCTACGACGAATAATACACTACTGTAATATGGCTTGCGAGAATCAATTAAAATTATTAACCGACTTCCAAAAAGGAGGTTTCTGAATTCGACCGTATGTACGTTTTTAGGCTTCCGTACCCAAAGGGTAAAAACGGGACCCTATTACTAAGACTTCGATGTCTGTCTGTCTCCAGGCTGTATCTCAAGAACCGCTAAAGCTAGACTTCTGAAATTTTCACAGATTGTGTATATCTATTGCCTCTATAACAACAAATACTAAAAACAAAACAAATTAAATATTTAAGGTTTTTTGAACATAAGAAATAATAGTACGGGAGCCCTAGAACATTTTTTTTTTGATTACTAACAAGCTAATATTCCGTGAGTGGCGTCATTTTGATAAGACGCCCAACATTTTTCTCTTCGAAAATTCTCGAAAGTGGTAGCTAACAGAGATAGAAAGGACAAATTTACAAATCGACATCTTTAAATAATTTATTTAAAGATGTCGATTTGGTGATCCAAAAATATTTATAACTAACAGGTTGGTTTAGTGTTTAATCTAAAGATAATTATCTAAGTGATAGGAAAAAACCTTTGTCCTACAAAATATATGGTTTGATCAAAGAGTTCCCCCTCTTTCAACATGTATCGATGACGAGTCAGAAAAGATTTATTACTAACCAGCTGATTTTTTGTATAATAATTGGCTAATATTTATATAGTTCAACAGTCATATTGTCCCCCAAATACCGTGGTATGTTATCCCGGTCCTACGCTCTAAAGTTGTTAATACCATGAGACTATTTTTCTCATTACTAACTGTAGGACAAAAATATTACACAATAGCTTAGTGTATTCTCTGCCCAAATAAAGCAATGTCCTACAAAAAAACAGGTATGTATCGCGAGTCCGTCAACATTCAAGAATGATCATTTTTCGTTTTCCTATTTGTAACATAATAATTAAGATACGGTACACAATCTTTTTTAAATTTAATTGTAATGGTGTAAGTACTTATTTGTAATGAAAAAAAAAACCCGAATACATAATATGCCAGAATTTTGTGTAATTCAATTAATGTCAACGGGTATATTTCGTAAATTTGAGCGTTAAGCTTGTTTCATACTACGCTATAATATAATAGCATATTATAGTATATAGCTTATAGCACAAGAATATCGCGCACTATACATTGTTATGGACACGTTCACACTGCACTGTACTGTACTGTATATTTGTGGCTTGCTATACGCAATGTATGGTGCGCGATATTCTTGTGCTTATGAGCTATATACTATATTATACTATTAATTATTATATTATAGCGTAGTCTGAAACCAGCTTTAGTGTTTCGTAGCTATTGACATATTTTAGTGTGCGAAAAGGAACCGAATTCAAAACGGTTCAAGTATGGGAGTTACGTTTCCTTACGCCGCGTTTCCGCGAGTTTCTTACGCCGGTTCTTCTCGCTGGGGTAGTTCCCGAACCACGGTGGTAGGCATCAGGTAGACATTCTGAAAAAATTTGATTCAAATTTACTCAGAAATAAAACATTTTTTTTTCTTAGTTTTTATTATTCGTAGATAATTTCCCACAAAAATTATAATGTTTATTTGTACAAACTTAAAACTAAAATCTTACTTCCTGCTTAAATAATCCTTTTTTCTACAAATATTAAAAATGCGAAAGATTGTGAGTGTATTGCTTTATACAATTAAACTTAGTGCTACGGTTACCAAGGTGGCAATTTAACCCATCAATCCCCAAGCGGAACCCGGCTGCCGCATAACAATAATTGAAAATAGGTATATTGTGTCAATCTGTACTACTACTTTCAAGCGTAGGACTGGGATAACGTACCACGGTGTTTGGGGGACAATATGACTGTTGAACTATATAAATATTAACCAACCAGTGTACAAAAAATCAGCTGGTTAGTAATCATATTTTTTTAACTCGTCATCGATACTTGTTGAAAGAGGGGGAACTCTTTGATCAAACCATATATTTTGTAGGACAAAGGTTTTTTCCTATCATTTAGATAATTATCTTTAGATTAAACATAAAATCAACCTGTTAGTAATTAATATTTTAGGATCACCAAATCGACATCTTTTGTCCTTTCTATCTCTGTTAGCTACCACTTTCGAGAATATTCGCAGAGGAAATTGTTGGGCGTCTCATCGAAACGATGCTATTCACAAAGATTCAGCTTGATAGTAATTATTTTTACATCAAGGATCTGTGCTACTACTTTAGAGCGTAGGACCGGGATAACGTACCACTGTATTTGGGGGACAATACGACTGTTAAACTATATAAATATTAGCAAATTAATATACACAAAATCAGCTGGTTAGTAATAAAAAAAATTTGACTCGTCATCGATACATGTTGAAAGAGGGGGAACTATTTGATCAAACCATATATTTTGTAGGACAAATGTTTTTTCCTATCACTTAGATAATTATCTTTAGATTAAACACTAAACCAACCTGTTAGTAATAAATATTTTAGGATCACCATATCGACATCTTTTGTCATTTCTATCTCTGTTAGCTACCACTTTCGAGAATTTTCGAAGAGAAAAATGTTGGGCGTCTTATCAAAATGAAGCCACTCACGGAATATTAGCTTGTTATTAATCAAAAAAAAATTTGTTCTAGGGCTCCCGTACTATAACTTCGTTCCATTCGGGTGTCCCTTGACACTTCTCAAGTTTTTTTTCACTATCTCTCTTATACTAATGTTATTGTGGCGGACCAACTAGCGCTATAATGCTAGGAAGGCGGTATATGCGACACCTAACTCTCAAGTACTTTAACCGAACATAACACCTCGCGCGGCCGGATCTTCCTTTGGGGCTCCAACTATCTATTGTTCACATACATACTTCCATACTATAATATTATAAATGCGAAAGTGTGTCTGACTGTCTGTTACCTCTTCACGCCCAAACCGCTGAACCGATTTGGCTGGGTGTGGAGATATTTTGAGTCCCGGGAAAGGACATAGGATACTTTTTATCCTGGAAAAATGTACGGTTCCCGCGCGATAAGCTATATGGCGCAACGGAGTTCCAGGCGTCATCTAGTGTACAATATATGCGTGAGAGCCTAATAAATGTCGGTTCGATATCTGATGTCGTACCGCATAGTGCATACTGTGAAAACGCTGTTAGTAGCAGCGGTGACCGCAGCTCGGAGATTGGACGGGCTTGCGGTGGCGCGACCGCTGCACTGTTTAGAGCTTGTGTAAATACATACATAATATCATTTTAAAAGGAATTTGCTTTGATGTATTTCAATGTTATGCAGACAGCCACGGTAGACGCCTCAGTAATAAAAAGATCCACACTGTGTATTTATAATAATGACATTTTATTGCACCTTACATAAAATTCGTACATAACTAACTGCGAAACATACTAATGAGACAATAGACAGCCATTAACAAGTTTTTACGGCTATAGCAAAACAATACAGTTCAATTGATCCATTCAACTCCATCCAACTATGCACAACTCCATCAAGAGTGCTAATCGCATTTCAACTTGGAAATATCTAGACCGATGAGGAATTTATTTTCAATTTATCCAGCCGATGAGATCCTCGCCCGGAGCCCGGAGCGGGTAACAAGCTAAGTTTGAACCGAGCACAACCAATTCACGACAACTCTATATATTCATTTTAAGTTACGCAGTTAACTCCCAAAGTTATAAACAAGAATGTGTTTAATAACTATACATAACAACTATATCTTATTAGAAACTGTAACCTACTTAAACTACATAGGTTTTCATGAAATCATAAAAAAATGTTTATCTACTGAAATCAGTAATGGCTTCTACAGACCAGACGGAGGGATTTGGTGCATAGTGAAGATAGGCGTGGATGACTTTGACAGCTGTCAAAATAGTCCACAGCTATACTCACTCTGTACAAATTTCACAGTTTTGATGGTCCATCTGAACCATCTAATTTGACACGTGGGCTTAGTGCTGCCAATTAAACAAATATCTGCCTATAAATAAGGAAATATATTTATTGTATTAAATTTAACGCAAAACTAAACATTACTTACGAGTTACGACTCCTGTCTTAACTTTTAAAATAATTGGGGCTTTAGAATATAATAGATTTTTTTTATTTGTACAAAAACTAAACTACAATATGAAGAAAAACGATAAAATTGAATCCGTACAAAATAAAAGCGGTCTTATCGCTAAAGTGGTTCATTATATTTTTTTTTATCTCTAATGATTTGCGCTCTTGTCTCCCCATACGACTTTGTGATTTTTTCCCTTGGATATTTTTCAAAATTTGTTTTTAGTTTTAAAAGCTGTGCTTTAATTATTCTTGAATAGTTCATTGTGGCTTCATATTGATATTTCCGATCCGGCTTTAATGCGACCAAAATTTTAATTGCAAACTAAGGATATTTTCCTCGTTAATTAAAACCACTTCTAGATACAACCGATATTCTCAAAAAAGAAAATACAAATTAATTGACATCAAAATCATTTCCATTTTATAGCAAAAACATTTTTGTATCCAGCCAGAGTTATGCAAATACAGTGTGACGAAAATATTTCTTTCAGAATTGGTAACACTTTACGAAAAGGAAGCTTTTCGGCATTTGGAACTTTATTGCAATCTCATAGAGTTTAAATTCCGAAAACAATTTTACAAATGTCATTTGGTTCGTTCGGTTCGGTTTGACATTTGGTTGGACGGACGGGGTTCGTTCGTGTGTAGCTGAACGACGAACCGTCAAAACTGTCTGTACAACCTGAACACGAGGCACATGTCAAACTCGTGAAAACCAAATTCACTTCGGACAGGGTTCGCCCAATCTGTAGAAGCCATAACGGTGAAGGTCTCTTAAAAAACACACACACATACACATTTTGGCACTAGAGAAAAAGGTGAAGATGTATATGTCTATATAACTTGAAACTTCTCTTGTGTCTGCACCACTGGAATGGAACCTCCTGGCATTCGGGAAATATCCTTATTATTTCATCATATGCCATGTACATAAAATTCTACCTGCTCCGATCACTGTTAATTATTATTTATCACATTTTCAACATGGCAGCCAGTTTAGCAGGCACGTGTATGACAAGCGTGATAGCGATTTATTTATAGCCAAGTCTACACCGGGACTTAACCAGTGTTCCTGACAGCTCACGATATAGAGCTAAATCCTTCATAATATTTTAAAATACTAAATACGAAACTTTGTAAACTGTTACTACCATCGCGGGCTTTGAGCGCGGTGACCGAATCAATAAATTCCGTAATGAAAGTAAACCTAACACTGGTCTAACGTCGTTTCAGTTCTGCTTCGGCAGTGTTGTGTGCGTGCGGCTAGACGTATGGTGATTGGTGCCAAACGTATTTTTTCACAAGACAGAATGAACAGTTAGATTGTAGTAAGCTTTGGATTAAAGAGTAAGTAAGGATTTGATTTCACTACTACCAGCACACACTTGCACCAGGCATGTAATATGTAATGTAATATAATAATTATGTATAGTATAATTTGATACTATGAATAAAACGCATAAAACTAATGTGAAACAAAAGTAATTGTACAAAAATGTAAAAAATGTACAAATGTGTATGAAACAAAAGTAATTAATATACAAAAAAAGCAACATAACTGTAATGTAAAATAAAGTAATTAACTCATGTATTACATATAAAAATATGAAAATGTAAGAAATAAATAACAATGTCAAGATTAAAAAAAAATAATTGCAGCAGGCAACATTGATGCATCCTGCGTACGCGTCCATAGGATGCTTGTAGCACAGGTAACAGTTGGATGGCAATAATCCAACTGTAGTACCTATGTGCTCCCCCCCCCCTCCCTGGTTAGACATCACGAATTTGAAATTTTACATCTAAAAATTAAAGCCACTTCAATATTACAATTTTCGCGATTCAATATATTAAATTTTTAATGTAAAGTCAAAAAAGTAGGAATCCCCACTCCTTGTCACACTTCGTCAAACTCCTCCCCTCCCCTTTACGTGTGACGTACTTTATGGACGACCCCTAGTGTGTGACGCGTCTCTTTGTGTGAACAGAATCTCTGCATCATTCGTAAATGCTGGACCTTCGTTCAATTATCAAGATAGATAGAACTATGACAAGTGTAATGGGAAAGTAGAGTGGGGTATAGTTGGGCACTTTTGAGAGCCCTCGAGGGCGCCACAGGGTCTGTCCCTTCAGCCGGACAATGGACTCGTCCTTTTGTGTTTTTACAAAGTACCCACTTCATATATTTCGTCCTAATATATCCTAGTTCACGAGAGTAATGTTTAGCTTCACTTTCGCGTGTGCTTGGAGATTAACATTCAACTATTAGATGAACTTCGTAGCACTTTCCTCTTAAGGCGCTCCCCCTACGGCCTACGGAGATGCCGTAATTTACCATTTTTAGAGCCTTATAACTCATAATTTGAAAGCTACAAAATTTATATATGAACATTCCTCTCCCCGTTATTAATTTCCTATTTTTGTTTATTATGCTCATGATATCAGCTTCCAAAGAAATACCAATTTATTAAAATTCAAGCATACTTTCAGTATCTCCCTAGTATTTGCAAATTACTTTTATTTGAAACACACGCCAATAGATCGACAATTTCAGTAGCTAAATATTCCCCGTTTGATTTTTTTTAGGTCAATTTTGAACTAAGATAAGTAAAAAAATAGGATTTTGGTGCGATCTCGGCAACGCGGCAAATGTATGGTCAAGGTCGTTTGCTCGGGGGATGGCCTTAATATAAATCTTTCTTGGACTTCCACGAACATTTCAAGACTAAAATTGGCCAAATCAGCTCAGCCGTTCTCGAGTTTTAGCGACACTTACAAAATTTAAAAATCATTTTTGTTTATATAGAAGATGCACAGCTTAATGTAGATATAGATGTACATTTAACTATGCTTAGGTTTAACAAAATTAAACTTTTACTGCCTTATGAAAAAACAAAGAATTTGGATCAGTAGAATATTTTTTTCTACGTGAAAGACAAAGATGCTACCCTTATAAATTAGTTCATCTTGATTTTCGTTTCTTATTAAGGCCCTCAGAATATTTCCTATCATGTTTTATAATGATTATTCGCAAAAAAACTTCAGATAATTAAAATATAAAATACAATATTGAATGAACATTCTAAACTATTCTAACAAATTGTCCACAAATATTGAACTTTTTGTACATATCTAAGCAATATTTAAATGAAACTAAAACTTTAAGATGAAACTTTATTTCGAAGCAACTGTTTACTGAAAATATGATAATTACTTTCTTTATTAATTCAATATACTTACTTATAATTTTCATGATTCACTGCCAATTTTTTTTGTGGCAGATATAAACCTGCGACCCCCAACTTACTCGGTTACCACTGAATCACAAAGCTCGATATTTACACAAGTATTCAGAAGGCCAGGTACAAAACATGAAAGCGTTCGTCGAGCCTAAGCAAACTTTGTTAATTTATTTTTGCAAAAAGCAATTTAAATCCCGACACATAATTACTTAATTTAATCTTCTAACATTTAAATTAAAATATGTTACTGAATGAAAAGTACTACT
Source organism: Cyaniris semiargus (assembly GCA_905187585.1). Lineage (NCBI taxonomy): Eukaryota > Metazoa > Arthropoda > Insecta > Lepidoptera > Lycaenidae > Cyaniris > Cyaniris semiargus. Next base: position 2,517,499 of record LR994554.1, on the reverse strand, counting down.
GCCGGGTGAAAGCAAAGAAATATTCATGCCAATATTATAAATAGAAAAGTATGCATGTTACGCACTCTTAAAACGCTGTACCTATCAAAACAGGGAAAATGTCATAGATACAATCCTACTAATATTATAAATGCGAAAGTCCGTTTGTTTGTTACCTTTTCACGCCCAAACCGCTGAAGTTTGGTATGGAGATACTTTTGAGTCCCGGGAAAGGTCATACTTTTTATCCCGAAAAAATGTACGGTTCCCGCGCGATAAACGTAGTTGCGGGCGTCATCTAGTGACGAATAATTCACAATGACGTTTCCACTTTAATCTGCGTAAATAAAGTCGCATATACCTTGTTTTAAATTAATATTTACAGCTACCTAACATAAGCTACATTTTATTTTAATATAATTTATGGCTTACTTTTTCCACTCAGTCCGCTCCACCTAATGTCTAGTAAAGTTTTATTTCAGTGTGGCAATAATACTCATTCCTACTCAACCGTAAAAGCGGTGGCTCGAGGCGGTACATTGTAATTTATATAGTTTCAGAACTCAGCGGCTAAGGAGCAACAAAGCCAGCAACATTGAAGCCACAAAGGCGTCTTTATGTTGCTGAATGGCCGGTCAACCGTGCGATATGCCCGCCAGACAAATTTTACATTTGATTGGCGTCGAATTACTCTGGTTTATGAAATGGATATTTATCTAGGGCTTGTCTAACTTAAAATGACGCGCCCCTCCCTCGTATTCACAGTACAAAATTTTTCATTTATATCAACTAGCGAAGTGGTGGGGCGCGTCATTTCAAATTAGACAAGCTCTACCAGTTATAATAATGCAATATTGGATACCCTATTTTATACGAATATTCTTTTCTACGAATAATAGTTATATACACAAAATTTAGCATGGAGAGACTTTGAGCCCCACGAAAGGACATAGGAAACATTTTATCCCAGAAAAATGTACGGTTCTCGCGAGATAAACGAATTTTGGCGCAACGGATTTACGGGCGTTATCTAGTTATTAATAGCTTTGATTTTCTATCAGATGATTCATAACATCAATATGTACCTAATCGTAATTGTATATTTATCATTCCTCTCATAAAAATAAACATGAAAATATATTAGTTTTTTCTAAGTCCCCTGCGTATCTTCTGTCACTATTAATTTTAGTAACAAAATGGAAATACTTCTCGTGATATTTCAAATTGGACACAACGATATATTATCCGGGCCATTACATAAAGTGTCCATTATAGTTAAGTTAGCGGCGCCCTAGAAATCGAGTTCAAGGCGTCAGAGGGCGCCGCGGACCCTCGAGGCGCCCTTTGGATCTAACTGATGGACAGCGCTGAGATGGGAATCTTACCCTGAAATCGAATAAACAGCTCGTAGGGCTGACACAACTTTCTTTAATTTATTTTATTTGTATGAAATAAAAAAAATAAATCATTTAAACAATTTTGCTTACATCGGAAGTTTTCATTTTTCAATGGAAATAAAAGATGTTATTGCCCAAAGTACCAACAGCTTATTGGTTTTACAGTAAAAACCACGTCTGATTGGTCAGCCAGGATTTGTTCCCTATTATAAAAAGCGGTAGTCTCCCTGTTGCGTTACCTATAGCACAGAATATATATTAGTGGTACCAACCTATAGTAGTATTAGAAATGTTGCTTGGAGCATAACTAACTTTTAGGCTCCCATTGTTTCGTTTCCACTTTTGACTTTTTTGGAATGCAATAAGTTATTTTATAATAAAGGCAAAACTAAGCTTTTGCTGTTTCGTTTTCATTTCTGCTGGCATTTCTGGAGCTGCTCTACATCAATGATGATAACAGATAGACACTTGAAATATTTACAAAATCTTTGATTACTCATATTTATTTTGTACTTTAATAATTTGTAATTAAATTAAAATAAAATAAATATTTATGGGGAGCTCCCATACAAAAAATACAATTTTTGCCTACTTTCACTCTATAACGGTACGGAACCCTTCGTGCGCGAGTCCGACTCGCACTTGGCCGATTTTATTTAATATCCATATACTAATATTATAAATGCGAAAGTGTCTGTCTGTTACCTATTCATGCCCAAACTGCTGGACCGATTTTGCTGAAAAGTATGGGTATACTACAAGTCCCGGGAAAGGACATAGTATACTTTATATCCCGGAAAAATGTACGGAGTTGCGGACGTCATCTAGTAGGTAGTATGTATGGTAAGTAATATCAATATTATTCATTTTATAATTCACTAGCTGTCCCGGCAAACGTTGTTTTGCCATTTAAAGTATTTCTACTTCATCAGTTGATACAAAATCTTACCCCCTCTTTTTTCCCCTAAGAGGGGTGGAGGGGGAGGGGATTTTATACACCAGATGTTAAGTTGGAAAACACAGTTAATAATATGAAGTCCATTAAAGAAAAAAGTTTGATACAAAATCTGACCCCCTCTTTGGTCCCCTTAGAGGGAGGGGTGGAGGGGGAGAGGATTTTATACACCAGATGTTGAGTTGTAAGAAGACAAATATATCTGCGAAAACCGTATGCAAATCGGATCAGTAGTTTTCGTGTTAAAGAAAAAAGTTTGATAAAAAATCTAACCCCTTAGAGGGGTTTTGTCCCCTTAGAGGGGTGGGGGAATTTTTTTTTATACACCAGATGTTAAGTTGGAAGAAGACAAATGTATCTGCGAAAATTGCATTCAAATCGGAACAGTACTTTTCGTGTGATAGTGGAACAAACATACAGACAGACAGACAGACAAACAAAAAACTAACCACATTTTTGGCTTCTATAGCGATGTAGTAACACCCCCCGCTTATTATTTTTTGAATATCTTTAATGTACAGAATTTTCATTTCTAAGTTTTATTATATGTATAGATTGGCAAGTGGCAACCCTATTTTCGATCCGGGTCGGCGCGTCTCCGGCGTTTGCGTTACTTATACCGGACAGTCACACACCGCCGGCTCGCATCCGTCTCCACCTCGCATATCACTCGTTTGAGAGTGGGACTCGAAAAATTAATAGAGCCTCTGCCTATACTAACGCCGCAAAGAAAAACTATTAAGCTTCGGCCAAACCTACGCGACCAAAGCGACTGCGAAGCGGGAGCGTCTGCAACGCGGAACGTTCGCGTCGGCAGAGCGGGAATAATCTACGGTTCACACCGTAGTCGCGCAGGTGTGCACACCAGTTTAGTTTCGCGTTGCAGACGCTCCCGTCCCGCGTCCCGTTCGCGTCTCGCGTTACTGACCTGCCAAACCTGCGCGTCAGGATGCGAGCCGGCGGTGTGTGATTGTCCGGTATCAGTAACCTTAACTAGTTTGCCTAGATCGAATAAACAAAACTACACTTTTTTTTTCTTTATTACGAAGCTTTGTCAAGCCTGACATGTCGCTTCATTGGTCTACTCACTAAATGAAAACTAACTACACTTTCATCCTAAATAATGCAATATTTGTAATTAATGTTGAGTCAATAGATTATTAGATCTATTAGCAAAGTAATCTTTATAATAATTATGAACATAGATTTACCCCTATACTATACAGTAAATAACTATTTAAGATCTGCTTTTCTTTGTCTGGCAGATTGGAAAAGTCACACGACAGATAATGACAGCGAATCATAGAATATAATCATTACACGTTGCGTAAATATGATTATAGACAAAAAGAGAAGTTTTTAACTTTTTCATTTTATTTCGTCTCATCTGAAGCTTGGAACATAAAGTTATTTAAACAAATGCATTGTTCGTTCGACATCCCAAACAATAAAATATGGCACAAAAGTTTGCATTGCTCAAACAACGAGATAATTTAATTATGCTTTTGAAGTTCCGAATATTCGCGGAGCTTTTAATAATTTTGGACACAAAAGAGAACAATTCAATAAAAAAAACGGCCAAGTGCGAATTGGACTGTTTAGTTGGAAGGTTTATTTTTATGAAATTAAAAGGTTTTTGATTTATTTTTCAGTTGATTTAATGAAAGTTAAATTAAGTTTACCATTTATGACGTATAAAAAAAAACTACTTGCTAGATTTCGTTCAAACCAATTTTCGTTGGTAGTTTTTATAGTAAAGTACATCATATATTTTTTTAGACTTATCAGCCCCTACTTTAGAAGTTAGAGGGGGGGGGGGGGGAGACACATTTTACCACTTTGGAAGAGTCTCTCTCGCAAACTATTCAGGTTAGAAAAAAATGATATTGGAAAACTCAATATAATTTTTTAAGACCTATCCATAGATGCCCCACACGCATAGGTTAGATGAAAATATATTTTTTTTTTGATTTAGTTGTACCTATGGGGACCCCTAAAATTTTTAATAATTTTTCCATTATTGTATCAAAATCTTAATGCGGTTCACAGACTACATCTACTCACCAAATTTTAATAGTATAGCTCTTATAGTTTCGGAGAAAAGTGGCTGTGACATACGGACGGACAGACAGACAGACATACAGACAGACATGACGAATCTATAAGGGTTTCGTTTTTTGCCATTTGGCTACGGAACCCTAAAAAACAAAAGCTCGCCAAAAGCTCCGTAAGCTTATAACGTACTACGTACGGGCTTTTACAACCGCATTGTTTATATATCTCGCTTACTTTGTGTGCTTAAAAGATACAAGTGACGTCATACATGAGGAACCGAGAGGGAGATATGGTGTTTTGTGTATGAGTGAGGAGCACCGCATGAGGCCTATATCCTTTGTTTCTAATGGTTGTAATGCAATGTGATAGCGGCTCTCTAAGGACTGGCAGTATCACGGATGAGTATTTCATCTTAATTTCTCGAATTCCTCGTCCCTACGGACAGGTAACGGAATTTTACTCTTCAAAAAAGCAAAAAAAAAGTCTGGAATACGCCGGGAAGCCGGGGTTCTCAAATATCATAAAAGATGCGTTATAATATAATAATAATATATAGACGCTTCACACCACGTCAGTCTGGCCCCGTGCTAAGTACCTAAATGACTTGTGTTACAGGTACCAGACAACGGAAATATATTTAATAATTTTATACTATACATATATTTAAGATTTTTATTATATGATACACATAATGTTTAATACACATCCATGACCCAGGAACTTTTGATAACTTTTTGTTCCGTCGGCGGGATTCGAACCCGCGACCCCCGGCTTGAGCTACCAACAGCCCACCAACTGAGCCACAGAGGTAATGTTTGTAAGCCCCGCAATGTTCAAACAAAACCACAATATTGTTTCCTGCACACTGTCAAACTTACTGATTTTGTGTTGTTCAATCTGTTTTTCAGGTTTATTGACTGGAGTTTATATATTCAACAGCGTGGTTCATTGGTTTCCTTTTTGACTTTAGCTAATAAAAAGCCGGATATAATTGTATTAAGACACAAAATTGTTAAGTCTTATTATTTCTAAGGCGCGAATACACTGACCTACAAGATCAAAGATCAGCTAATTGCTAAGCCGCGAGTATACGAATTTACAAGACCTGCATTGTTTAGGCGCATGCACACTGACCTGGAAGCTGTGGTTGGCGTTGCTGTTGCTGCACTCCGCGAAGGTGGCCTCCTCTAGCTCGAACTCGTCCCACAGCTGGCTCTGGAAGTAAACAAGAGATTGGTGAGCACGAGTCAGGCAGTTTCTTGACTGCAGCGGTGAGTACGAGGGATCAGCAGATAGTAAAGAAGATATAATAGTCAAGAATAATAATATCTATGGACGCTACACACCACGTCAGTCTGGCCCCGTGGTAAGTACCTGAAGGACTTGTGTTACGAGTACCAGACAACGGAAATATATTTAATACTTTTATACTATACATATATTTAAGATTTTTATTATATCATACACATATTTAATACACATCCATGACCCGGGAACATTGAAAACTTTTTGTTCCGTCGGCGGGGTTCGAACCCGCGACCCCCGGCTTGAGCTGCCACTCACTCAACCATTGAGCCACAGAGGTCGTCAAACGTCAAACTTTGACTGTAGTTTATCGATTCAACAGTTGGTTATTGGTGACTGGTTAATATTTTGACGTTAGCCATTAAAAAGTGCTAGTGAATAGATAAACTTCAGCCAAAAAACCTCAAAACTGAGCATGAGCGGTGACGGATGGAGACAATTTTGCAACAGTGCTCTAGCCGTATGTAGGGCTTGGTATGTAGAGGGTTAAATATAAAGTCTACCTATTTCAAATCAAAATAAACTTTTGGTCCTATGAAAAGACTATACTTTTTCTTAACCGTAAAATGTCTCGTCAAAAGAGCTTACACTTTGAGGCTAAGCTATAAACATCCAGTCGGATTTCAGCTTAGAAGGGATATTATTGGATTTGTCTTGGTATTTTTTGGTTTTCTTAGTTTTTTTTTTTATGAAATAAGGGAGCAAACGAGCAAACGGGTCACCTGATGGAAAGCAACTTCCGTCGCCCATGGACACTCGTAGCACCAGAAGAGCTGCAGGTGCGTTGCCGGCCTTTTAAGAGGGAATAGGGTAATAGGGTAGGGGAAGGTAGGGAAGGGAATAGGGTAGGGGATTGGGCCTCCGGTAAACTCACTCACTCGGCGAAACACAGCGGAAGCGCTGTTTCACGCCGGTTTTCTGTGAGCCCGTGGTATTTCTCCGGTCGAGCCGGCCCATTCGTGCCGAAGCATGGCGCTACCACGTTAGTTTTGTCTTGGTACGTAGTAGTTGGGTTTTTTAAGTAATTGTAGGTAACGGTTATTTCAAGACTATTTATTAATCGGAACTCGAAACACCTGAACAATTCGACATATCTTCTAATATTCGATCGAATAATGGAGACGATAAAAAACGCCGATTCATGCTAGAATTCGGGTTCACGCATTCTTACATCGCTCCCATTCTCAAGGGAATATTAAATACTGCCTCATTACGATACCGCTTAATGAGGGTATTGGATTCGGCGTCTGCGAATTTTAATCTACCCCCAATGTTAATAAAGGTTAATATTCTTTGCGCTGAGATAATCCTTATTAATGGTCCAACGAAGCTTATGCCTTCATATTTTCTATTTGTTTCAGGCATACTTGAATATTATTTTTAAAACTTTATTTAGCAACCACAGATTGCTAAACGCTCAGTTCAAGTTAACACTGCAAAGTATGTAGCATAACTATAATATTACTAGATAACTCCCGCAACCCCGTTGCGCTAAATTAGTTTATCGCGCGGCAAGCGTACATTTTTCCGGGATATAAAGTATCCTTATGTCCTTTCCCGGGACTCAAGTATCGCCATACCAAATACAGACCAATCGGTATACGAGTACAAATACCAGAAAAATCAGGTAACAAACAAACGAACTTTTTATAATATAAGTAGGGTGTAATAAGTAAATATATACAAAGGTATTTGTACTTTTGGATGATCCCATACTTAGAAACATTAGTAGTAGTAATAATCGGCCAAGTGCGAGTCGGACTCGCGCACGAAGGGTTCCGTACCATTATTGAACAAAAGTAGGCTACAAATTGTGTTTTTGTATGGGACCCCCCCCCCCCCCTTATTTTTTATTATATTTTAATATTATTATTAAATATTAAAGTACACATATAACTAAGGACTTTGAGAAATTTAGATATATAGAGCCATTATTGATATAGACCAAAAAATGCCAAAAAAATCTAGTTTGTTGTATGGGAGCCCCCCTTAAATATTTGTTTTTTTTTGTATTTCTTGTCATAGCGGCAACAGGAATACATAATCTGTGAAAATTTCAACTCTCTAGCTATCACCGTTCTTGAGATACAGCCTGCTGACAGACAGACGGACAGACAGACATCGAAGTCTTAGTAATAGGGTACCGTTTTTACCCTTTGGGCACGGAACCCTAAAAAGGAAAAGAAGGGTTTCTTTCCATGTTAGTACTCGTATATCCTCCCAAAGTATATATGCACTGCGCAAATCAACGCCGTGTGGGCGAGTATTTTTGGTTGGATCAAAGTGATATAATAAGGATATACCCGAAACTTCGCAACTTCTTTCCCCGGGGGGCAGGTTAACATCTTACAAAGGAGCCATATAATAATATAGACTTATAATATTATAAAGCTAAAGAGTTCATTTAAACACGTCTCAGGAACTACTGGTTGGAATAAACCTCTTTTTGTGTAGTCCATTTATCGAGAAAGACTTTAGGCTATATAAAATCATGCTGCGATTGGTATGAGCGAGGAATCAACAACATGAGCGAGGAAAAAAACGGATGAAAATTTTAATTTAAATGTTAGTGCGTACAAAGTCGCAAGCAACAGCTGAAAATATATGACACGAGGCAAAAACCAGTTTGAGGAAATTGCAAACGCTGTAAAGACATAAAGGGTGTAATAAATATTTTACCGGCACGTAACCTCGTTCTGAGTTACATCCGTGCGGGTGTCAGGCGTTACAGCCTTTTACTACGCAGCCCTAATGACTTAATGTAAGGGAATTTAGGGCGTGGATGACTGATGGCCTGGTCCACCGGAACGGGAGCGGCACATCCGATTGTGTAAACGTGTACGAACATTACTGCTGTAAAAGCCTTTACAGCTTATATTATTCTCATTCTTAGATTGGTGTAAATTAAACTTATATGAATATTACTGCTGTAAAAGCCTTTACAGCTTATATTATTATCATTCTTAGATGGTTTGGATGATTTAACTTTTAATGTCCCCGCTTTATTGGGGACTTGCCACATCTCGACTGATCTTGTCAGTCATTTAACCAAAGATTAACGTGTAACCTCCCAGAGGTTCAACTCCGTAAACACTAACGTTTAAATGAACGTGTGAGCGACATGCAAATTCCCCGCTCTCTGACACTCGCCTCAAATATTTACAGAGGCGCCGCTCAACACTTATTATGTTCTCTTTTCCGTTATACTTATACATTATGTATATAATAATTAGTATGATATAATATGTATAGAGCAGTGGTTCAAAACTTATCGACACCATTTAAAAAAAAACTTTGAAGTTACATTTTTGCGGTCCCTGAATGCATGCCAAGTGATGCGCAGCGCTTAATATTTTTATAAGCCAAAAGTAATAACTAATAATAGGTCGACAAAACGAGCACCACACCACACACGGATCTCTTTATCTTTAATAAAACCGGCCAAGTGCGTGTCGGGCCACGCGCAATATAGGGTTCCGTAATACTGCTACTTTTTGATAACTTTTGTATGTTCAATGAATGTATATTTATAACGCGTTTTACATTACTAACAACATCATCTCAGTTACGTTCAAAGGAATTTGAACGAAAAAATCCTTTATACTTCGCCGAATACATTTTTTTTAGTTAATCGACTATTACTCAATAACTTATGAAGTCTTCTTAGCCATGATAGTTTTCCTTTTAAATTCGGCATATTTCCTACTCTCGTGAATTTTTTCACATTTCCAGAAGTAACCGTTTAGGTGGTAGAAGGGGGGGGGGGACACTGGACTCTAAACGATTTTTTCCACATCAAAACTTAATATTTCACAAATGAATCCATAAATCGGAAAATGATCTATGAATACTCATAATATTCTTAAAAAACCTATCCAATCCCACACGGGGGGGTACCATAAAAAATATTTTTTTAAGAATTTACATACCATTTTGTCGGCATCACTAATATGTGCACTCATGCCGAATTACAGCTTTGTAGGTCCTATAGTCTCTGAGCAAAACCGCGGACAGACAGACGGACAAACAGATAGACGGACGGACAGAGCGAAACTATAAGGGTTCCTTGTTGACTACGGAACCCTAAAAACAAAGCTTCATATGAGGTGTTGGTAAGACAAAAAAACAATAGCACTTCGCTAGTACTAGCAGAAGTATAAAGTGGGAGGTTGTGTAATAAAAATAACGTCAGAGAAAGTAAAACAAAAATCACCAAAGAATACAATTTAATGAAGCAACTTTACTCTCCCCATTAACAAGAGGAACGTGAGATATCTGTCTCAAACAAAACGTTACATTTTAGTTCCGAGAAAACCATTCCTGGTTTTCTTCGTATTATTCAGAACACACAGAGCGGATTACTAGGAAAGAGTCTTTAATGAAGTAGCTTTCGAGCTTTGTTTTAAATCGTTCCGCTATCCGGTACTGAATGGTAGCTAAATGTCAAATTAGAAAGCTGAAAGAAGCGGGTATTCTAAATGCATTACAGGGTCGCTTGACGCTCGTGTAACTTCAACGTTTAATATTGTTGTGGATTTGTGGTTGAAGTGGTTTTATCCAACAAAATATTGCATCTAATACTTGCTCTAGGTATCAGATATTATATTTTGATGACATACCGCTTTTTTGTGTGTCGGAAGGCAGATATTAAGGCCCGTATTTTTGGTCAGTACTCAAGATGCATCTCGGTCTCAAGACACGGTTCAGGCTCTGTGATTAGTTGGCTGTCAAAATTTGGACCAATCACAGAACCGAACCGCGTTTTGAGACCGGGTCGCATCTTAAGTACTGTCCAAAATACGGGCCTTAGAGCCGTGCGGTTGCGACCCAAATGTATCTGTTGTGATTCTTTCGCATTGGAGTACTGTCCTTAGCCCACAGACATAGATCAAGATAGATACCGCATGTCGCTTCATTTGTATGAAAACGAGCGTGCCACTTTTTTACTACATACTGTGACGTACCGATGATAAGAAACGTGTCCATTATCAGGGCCAACGTTTCTATTTTAATTTCTACAGCTCAATACGGCACTTTTAGATATTTAGGCATTTTTAAAATTCCGATTGACGTCCGATTCCGTTAGCAGACTAAAGAAAATACTTTCGAAAGACGAGCATTGCTCGTCGTTTGGGAATGCGATATGGCACGCGAAGTACATACACATGCGGTATCTATCTTGATCTATGTCTGTGTCTTAGCCCAATGCTGCTCATAGGCATCCATTATACGCGCATGCAAGCGTCAGTCAATTCCGTCAGTCATGAATTATGTTTGACTGATGGTCACTGATGGACTGACAAATGGTATTAGACGGTCACTCAATTCTCTTCAATTTTATGTCAGTCAAAGCCAAAATTTTCAAAGGTATACGTTTTTAATTTTTTTTCCAATTTTGTCAGATTTGACAAAACTCACTCTAAAGTCATGATTGATGGTTGCATGACAAAAAACCAAAATATCCAGATAACGGTTAATCAATTTCATACAACCATCAGTCACTGCATTACACGACAGGTTATGCATCAGTCACAGTCATGACTGTGGTAAAACTGACAGCAAAACCTACCGTGTAATGGATGCCATAAATACAATGATGTGATTGCTGTTGGTGCTATGAATTTCTTCTGTGGTAGAGCATTTGTAGTGCCCAAGGTATTTGTTTCTGTTTAGAGCATGACAATCAAAAGAAAGCTGGATGACAGACATATATTTCACATCATATTTATTTCTTATTTTATTTTATTTTCGTTTATTGGGGTCTCCAAACAGTCTTACATTTTATAATAAAGTAAAGTAAATGTATCACAATTCACATGCCTTTTATATCCAAACTAGATAGCACATGCATTCTCGTGGCGTCAAAATTCTTTTATCACGTGGGAACTATACATTTTTCGGGATAAAAAGTATCCTATGTTCTTTCCCGAGACTCAAAGTATCGCCATAGCAAATTTCAGCAAAATCGGTTCAGCGGTTTGGGCGTGAAAAGGTAACAAACAAACGGACTTTCGCATTTATAATATTAGTAGGACACTAGTGTATCACAGTCCATCACATTCTATTAATTGTGTATCATATCCAATGAACTTTTTTTATATAAAATAAGGGGGCAAACGAGCAACTACCGTCGCGTCGCCCATGGACACTCGCAACATCGAAGAGCTACAGATGCGTTGCCGGCCTTTAAAGAGGGAATACGCTCTCTTCTTGAAGGTTTGCAGGTCGTAACTGTGTGTGTGTCCCGCGAAGCGACAAGCCAGACTCTTCAAACCGTCAGCCTCGGGCATCGTCCTTGCTAAATGTCAGAGGTGAACAGACAATACGCAGCACGACGTATACTTATACTTGGGAGAGCCATGCTTCGGCACGAATGGGCCGGCTCGACCGGAGAAATACCACGTTCTCACAGAAAACCGGCGTGAAACAGCGCTTGCGCTGTGTTTCGCCGAGTGAGTGAGTTTACCGGAGGCCCAATCCCCTACCCTATTCCCTTCTCTTCCCATCCCTACCCTCCCCTATTACCCTATTCCCTCTTAAAAGGCCGGCAACGCACCTGCAGCTCTTCTGATGCTGCGAGTGTCCATGGGCGACGGAAGTTGCTTTCCATCAGGTGACCCGTTTGCTCGTTTGCCCCCTTATTTCATAAAAAAAAAACTTATTTTTATTTTATTATTTATTTATTGATACACAAAAATTTATATACAGTTAACAATTAATAACAGTGTTAAAAAGCCCATACTGGGCTTGTGTTAACACGGCTTCACGGGATGTGTTGTGTTAACACGGCTTCAAGTACATACTTGGGGCTAGATATTATATTAATTACCTTAACAGAGATTATGACTTTAATTCATCAAACCCCATACGGTCACCGGTGACCGAGACACAATAGAATTTCTATTGTGTCTTGCTTTCCCACGATCAACGGGTTAATATTTAATAAAATTTAATAATAATATCTATGGACGCTTCACACCACGTCTGTCTCGCCTTGTGGTATTTCTCCACTATTTAATGAATGTTATTATACTTATAAACCTTCCTCTTGAATCACTCTATCTATTAAAGAAAACCGCATCAAAATCCGTTGCGTAGTTTTAAAGATTAAAGGGAACAAAGGGACATGGGGGAAAAAAGCGACTTTGTTTTATAATATGTAGCGATGAAGCGCGTGTAACTTGATAGTACTTAGCTGCAAAGAAGGAAAATTCGCGTATCACCGAAGTATGAGCGGTTCCAGGGTAGAGGTCACAAGTAACATGACCGCCCCCCAAATTTAATCTAAGTAATTACTATATGTTTTTTTTTCGACACAGATATTGCACATTCCGTGCGTGGTTGCCTCTGAATTGTCGTGAGACCCCCAAAAATTTCGGTCTGCGACAGCGCCTGCAAACCATTGACTTAAGAAACTAATATGGACACGAAATGACCACGAAAGAAACGAGCCTGCCTTCAAAATTTGTGAAACAAAAATGGCGGATTTTACTAGAGATGTCACTGAATAATAAAAAAAATCGATATCGATACTTTTTCAAATAATAGTAAAGACATAACATACATAAATTATAAAAAATCTGGTGACCTCTGCTCATTTTTATAAAAGTAAAGACTCGCATAAAATAGTAGATGGTTTATTAGGGTTCCGTCAAACCCAAAGGGTAAAAACGGGACCCTATGGGAGCGAACTCACGGCGCGGTTGCGGGCCCGCGCAAATGAGCGGTTTTATTTCAGAACTCACGAGACCGCTGATTTGTGCGGGCCCGCAGCCTCCGCGGTTGCGGTCAGCGCCCGCAAACTCGGCGGGCGATAATCGCAAGACGGGCGGTTGTAAGGCGGGCAGAAACGATCAGTTGAGATCCAGACCGCCATGGACACACACCAAAAACGAGCTGTTGCGGTATACTTACTTTACAGAAGAATACAGAAAAAAAAACCCAAAAGGACGGGCGGTTTTTACTACGGTCGCCTACTATGGGTACTGCGATCGCCCGCTAAACTATCGCAGAGCGCGCGGGCGCAAACCGCTGAGGCTGCGGGCGACTGCCGCCCGCCGGTACAGCGGGAGCCGCAAACAACCGCGCGGGCCGCGGGCGAAAAACGCGCCGTGAGTTTTGCTTTCGTTTTTTACATACAAAACTGGATTCTACGAAGGCTACGGGCCCGCAACCGCGGCGGGCGCGGGAAAAAACCGCGCCGTGAGTTCGCTCCCTATTACTGAGACTTCGGTGTCTGTCCGTCTGTCCATCTATGTCTCCAGACCAGACTGTAACGTAACTCAAGAACCCCTATAGCTAGACTTCTGAAATTTTCACACAGTGTGTATTTCTGTTGCCGATATAACAAAAAAAACTAAAAACAAAATAAAATAAATATTTAAGGGACCTCCCATACAACAAACGTGATTTTTTTGGCCTTTTTCACAAAAGAAAAAAAATATAAAGAGAAAAGACTTTAAACTTTAATAATTAATAACAAAATAAAATTAAAATTAATATTTAAGAATACAAAAAACTCTCATACAAAAAACTCAATTTTTTGCCAACTTTCGCTTAATAACGGTACGGAGTGAGTTTTTACTGTTTTTAGTAAAATTATATTTAAAAAGTGAGTATGGTAATATTATTGTAATTTTACAACAAAGTGTTCTGGAAACATGATAGTTTTAGGAAAGGTCGTGGTAGGCCCCCTGCAAGCGTCATAAACTGTCAACGGCTGCCGTCGACTGCCGCCGACACGTGCCGTCGACTGCCGTCGACTGCCGCCGACACGTGCCGCCGACTGCCGCCGACACGTGCCGTTCGTCTGTAAGAAGCCTTAAGGTCCAACAAATAAAGCGAAATCCAGTTGAGAAATCTCCTTTCCGTTTTATGGTTTTAGTGTTATCTGGAACTATGGTAGTATTTCTTTCTTTCAATAACCCTGCTAGTCTGGCTGAAGGCTGAAAAATAAATAAAATGATTTAATAATCAAAGAAAAACCAAATCGTCGTTATACATCATAGTTCATACTTAACTATGTAATTTTGTGCAATTTGCACAATTTGCCTGAAGTAAAATAACTTCACCAATAACATTTTTGATGGTACAGCATCGTCTTTAAGTCTCAATTTTTCCAATGTTCTATTGAAGCACCAATCTTCAAAATGGATTGAGCAGACAAATATCCTTGTTTTTGTCATGTCAATATTTTGTTCACCAATAATATTCAACCATGATTTTCTTTTTTCTTTATCATTAGGTAATCTAAAAGTATAAATAAACACATACATTCTAAAAGTGATGAAATGATTAGGTAAAAAAAAACTTTAAATAAAATTTATCGATAAAGCCACATCACTATTGTTCATACAATAGTATTACCACGTATTTTATACGGAAAACATCAAAAATATAAGGAACCAGACGGTGAAATTAATAGAACCTTTTGTAATAGATCATTTTTAGAAAACACAGTCATCTGGATTTAAAAATCTGATGTATTTCGAAGTAAAATACTAAACTTACATATGTAAAGACAAATCTGGTTGTTTCTTTCGGATTTTAGTACGACATCCAATAATGCTGCACGCGGTCATATTTCGGCACTCCAAATCTCACTTCCTAAAACAATTTTTACCGAAAAGGACTAGAATAATGTCGAAATTTTTTAAATAAACCCCGTTTGTTTATGTACGTTGACAGGTCAACTACCACTCAAATTGTAAAACAAAAATGGCGATTTGGTCGCAAAGTGGCATTTCGGCAAATATTTCTTTCAAAATGGTAAACACTCAAACTTACAGTTATCTTTTTTCACTTACGTAAAAACGCATAAGCAAAAGGGAGATACATAGACAATTGCTTCGGATCCATAGGTTTAGAGGTCTTTGCTTCAAACTTTAGACAAGTGCGACATGACACTACATTCTTACTTCAAGTTATCTGAAACCAGGCTTATGTGTGCGTGAGCGTTTTCGTGCTTTCTGACGGTATAGTGCGAAGATGGTTTACTGTACTTATATTGTATTTCCAACGTAATGTATCGTATCTGATACATATTATCTTCCTTTGTTTCATCGCAATGAATCGTCAATCGGTATTCAAAGCTGGCAATGAAATGGAACACTAATCGTCTTTAAATCACGTATCGCTTTCACAGGCACAAAGGGGAAAAGCAATTATGTAATATTGTGCTAAGTAACGCCTTCTATATCGGCCGTTACTTTGCGGAATCTATAGTATATATAATAATGCGTGATTAATGGAATCGTGCGTTCATAGCAAACAAATTTATAATATTGCCTGCTTTGTCCCGCGGTGTTACGCGCGGTTTTTAGTGAAAGTTAATTGTGTAATTAACAGTAGATGATTTTTCGCGAATTCATTTTCATTGATTTTCCCAAGGATTAAGACATTTTTCCGAAGTAAAATGTAGCCTATAATATGTTAATCCAGGATGTCAACTCCATGCCTTATTTTATCAAAATCGTTCCAGCCGTTTAAGGCCATCCCCCGAGCAAACGACCTTGACCATACATTTGACTGGTTGCCGAGATCGCACAAAAATCTAATTTTTTTACTTATCTTAGTTCAAAATTGATCTAAAAAAATTTAAAACGGGGAATATGTAGTTAATGAAATTCTCTATCTATTGTCATGTGTTTCAAATAAACGTAATTTGTAAATACTAGGGAGATGCTGAAAGTATGCTTCAATTTTAATAAATTGGTATTACTTTGGAAGCTAATATCATGAGTATAATAAACAAAAATAGAAAATTTAAAACGGGGAAAGGAATGTTGATATACTGAAGATTATTGCTGTATTTTTATTATAACTTTGTAGCTTTCAAATTATGAGTTTATAAGGCTCTAAATACGGTAAATAACGGAATCTCCCTAGGGGAAGGCCCTTAAGCGTAAAGAAGTAACAAACATACATACTCACAAACTCAAAAATTTTCGCCCTTATAAATTAGTTAAATAAATAAATAAAACTTTATCGACTCTTATTAAATACAAATTTAGATAGGAACACAAATATTATCATAGCACCAAGGTTTACAAATTAAAGTGCGCAACCCCTACACTAAGAATACTTGTGTTGTAGGGGTTGACTAAAATTCTTAATGGTACATACAAAAGAATAAAAACATAGAGAAAAGACAAATAGAATTCAATAATTATACTTATAAGTTGTTAACTAAGACGTGTCTTTGTGTGCGTGTGGTGAGTGTGGTGTGTGTGTTTGTGTGTGCGTGCATGTTTTATTTTATTATTTCTAGTAGCTTTTCAGTTTCCTGATAACTTAGACTACTAAGCCAGCAGGTGATTGCTAACTTGGTGTCTCTCTTATTTAAGATGGTAAGATTATCAATTTTCTTATTAGCGCGGTTGTACAATTGTGGGCCAAGAAACGGTTGATGGCGTTGTGCAGTTGTGGTTTGGATTGTAGGTATCGCAAATACTTTTCATTTTTTTCTTTTACTGCTGTAATTTGTAGAATCCAGTTTACTGGTAAGGCGATGTTGTGCTAATATGAGGTTTTTAATGTAGAGTTGCCGAACTGATAAAACGAGTACGTTGGCGTCTTTATAAAGTGCATCGGTTGGAAAGCGATAGGGTTTGGATGTGGCTACTTTGATAACTGCTCTTTGTGCTCTTTCAATCAACTAAATGTGAGTTTTGCAGGCGCCTCCCCATACAGTATTACAGTAGGTAAGAATAGACTCACATAGAGCTCGGTAGACCTTTATTATAAGCTTTTTATCGGCAATACTACGTAATTGTCTGGAACCACGAATACCCAGATTTTCTAGTTTTTTAATAAGTGCAGGAACAGGGACCGTGTCGAATGCTTTTGCAAGATCTAGGAAAATGCCAACAACTTTATTTTTTCTATCGAGTTAGATGACGCTCGCACGCCCGCTCATCGCACGGCAAAAAAATATAATATCATAATACACCCCCAAACAACGTGCTAAACAAAACAGTTTCATATAGTACGAATTACCCTACAAATCAGATTTTGGGTCAGTAGACACGACATAATAAAGTCCATAACATATTTTACTCCTTGTATGCCCAATAAAGGAGCATATGAGGGGAGGTGGGGCACTCTAGATGCGGTCGTTAAATCTATATAACGTATTGGAGATAAAACGTACGATTTTCCGGGTCGTTCCCTCCGCTCGTATACAATGGAGATTTATGTATAATCAAAATGTATCATCAACAGAATTTTATTAAGCTTGAGCTGTCAATTTTAATTACAAGAAAAAATATCGATAAATTGTACGTTGTAAAAAGTGCTAAGGTACACTTTTTAGGGTTCCGTAGTCAACAAGGAACCCTTATAGTTTCAGTCTGTCCGTCCGTCTGTCTGTGTGTCTGTCTGTCCGTCTGGCTGGGGGGCTTCTAGAAATGTGAAAAAATTCACGGGATTAGGAAATATGCTGAATTTAAAAGGAAAACTATCACGGCTAAGAAGACTTCATAAGTTATTGAGTAATAGTCGATCAACTAAAAAAATGTATTCGGCGAAGTATAAAGGAACTTTTTGTTCAAATTCCTTTGAAAGTAACCGAGATGATGTTGTTAGTAGTGTAAAACACGTTATAAATGTACATTCATTGACCATACAAAAATTAAAAAAAAACTAGCGGTACTCGTACTACGGAACCCTATATTGCACGTGGCGCGACACGCACTTGGCCGGTTTTTTCAGTTGAATCATTATCCAAAATTGTGTTGTCGTTATTGATACTTAATCCTTTAAATTACAAATTACATAAATCTTTACCTTTCAAGGTATCTATGGCATTTTTTTAAAATAATTTATAATAAGTTACTTGGAAAAATTTACATTCACAATTCCATAGTGTGCTAAAGCCTGTCTACCTACCTGTCTTTTAGTTTTAGTAGCATATTTTTTATGACGAATGGAAATTTGCGGAAAATATCCACTACTCGTACTATGATAGTTTTTGGAAAACCCACCTATGTCTTAACCTTTTCATAACATAGTAAATCCATAGTCACAGGTCTCAAGGCACCAATTTAGATAGTGTTGAATAAAACATGGCGCATCTGAATGTTACGCGGCCGATATTGAAACCGGTCGAGACGGGCCCACTCCACTTTTGTGCACATTCAGGACGTTATAATAATATCATTATTCCATTTACGAGCACGGGTTCTAGATTTTATAACTTTCTTTTCTCATCGAAGTTATTAGAAATCACTATTGGGAAAAGGTTGTAATGTGGCCCCTGCACATATATTAGCCCCCTTCATATTTTAATGTTTTAACAACGCTATCCAGTATAATTTTGGTGCAACGGGATACTCGCGTCATGCTACTAACGGCCGTTCCCAATATTCATTCTATCTCTGGTTTGACATACGACCGATCGCAGCTAACATTGAATTGACAAAAAATATATGTCTCTAATGTCTAATGAGAGCTATTCCTATCTCTAGTAGGGCAAAACCAGAGATAGATCAAATATTGGGAACGGCCGTTATTTAGTACCGTACAAATCCAACAGAGGCTGTCACGTTCGATTGTCATTTGATCGAGTTCAAACTTGCGACCGGTGAAAGTTTTAAGTGTGTGTGATTTTATTTTGATAGTTGTTAAAAACAGAAATATTTGGCTTTTATGTTCGAACATCGGATGCATCAAACTGTTCTCCTACGGAATTTAAAAGGTAAATATAAAATGAAACGTTTAATAAATATTTTTGGTACGTTTGTTTAAATAATAGCAATAATTGTAATTTGGCGACATTGGTCGTAATGTGGCCCCGGGAGTCACATTACATGTAAGAGTGTTTCATGACGTGGAAGACGTAACCACGATGGAGAAGGCGCTGGTAGGAATGCCGTTTGACGCCAGAGAGACACTACAATATCCAGCAGTAGCTCTGAAAGTGACGAAGACGCCGTAAATACCGATTATGACCACTCATATACAAATATATGGTTCCTAAAAACGCGGACGTGCCGTGTATGTTCTGCGACACAATTTCCAATGACAGAGCTGGAGAGCCATTGTAAAGTGTCAAAGTTGTGACTTATGAGTTATGCACTGTGTTCGTCGGCGAAATTTTTAGCGCATTCGCTGCAAAACCTTTTATTGCGCACGACCATGGGCTCAAGTAGCTTGTGGAGGCGCCGAAGTTGTTAATTTGTGATTTTTGCCGTTAAGTTTCACTTGTGCAATACATTTAATGTGACCCCCCAGGGGGTCACATTACCATCACTTGTTTTAAAAATACCAAATGTGATTAATTAAGAATAATTAATACTTTCGATTATCCTGTTCGAGTTTTATTTATTCCCTAATAAGACATGTTTAAACAAATGAATAAGAAGTCCCATAATGTATTTTTTAGGTTTCTGACTCCTGTTCTTTTTAAATAAAGCTTGATAAACAAAGCGGGGGCCACATTACCACCTTCTCCTATATAGGTCGATTTTGCAAAATAATTTCACAATAATACATGCTCGGTACGGCTCTGATGCAGTCTCAATATAACGATAAGGATTTGATTAAATATAGTAGAAAATCTTTATTTGGTAGCACATAATCGAATCGAGATCGAAATTACAGAATTCATCGTATAATATTAGAATGCTTATCGCGGTATGAAAAAAAAATCTATTAACGCTAGATTAAAAAAATAACAATCTTTGGAGTACATAATATTATAAAATATTTTTATTGTAAAAAACGATACATGTGGTAATTTATTGACATTTTACGTTTTAGATGTTTATTTAAATTCCAATTACAGCAACTGCTGGTTCTCACATTTCCTTTTCATAATTTAAGGTCAAATGCATGTTCAACCCTGAAATATCTTCTCTCAAAAACGTGTTTTATCACCAACGGGTAGGGTTCATTTCTCTTTGCGGCTCCAGCAGTGGCCAGTCAGTTATAATGCAGAGCGGTTGATAGGATGAATATTTTATGTGGTACGCGACCGTAAAGACTCGGGTACGTTGTGTTTTACGTGCGGGGACTGAGGTGACGTAGATAAATTTACTCCATAAAATATGTAGACATAATATATTTACTTAAGCACTAAAAATGTGCGCCCCACTTTTGTTCGGGCTGGCACAATTGCGAATTCGCTACGTAAACTTATTAACTAGAAGCTGACACACACAATATCATTAATTTGACATAGCGCGACCGAAAAATGTATGTGTACTATAATATTCACCATATTCGAATCAATTTTTTTGATAATGCATGACAAACTAGAAAACGGTCGTTTCTAGATAATCTTAATTATAATCCATATCCATACTGATATTATAAATGCGAAAGTGTGTCTGTCTGTGTGTCCGTTTGTCAGTCTGTCTGTCATTCTGTTACCTGTTCACGCTCAAACCGGTGAATCGATTTAGCTGAAATTTGGTATGAATATACTTTGAGTCCCGGGAAAGGACATAGGATACTTTTTATCCCCGAAAAATGCACGGTTCCAGCGCGATAAACGAATTTTGGCGCAACGGAGTTGCGGGTGTCATCTAGTAGGATAAACAAAAAAATTGGGTGTCTCATGCGTGCGTCCTCTTCAATACTTCAATAATTATAAAAAGTCCCAAAAAATCGTAACTCCGATTTAAAAGAAAGTTGGCCATTTGGTGGTTAGAGGGCTCTTCAAGTTATTGAAATTGTGACATTGCCAGAATCATACTTGACGGTTCGCTTAATATGAAATATTCAGGAAAAGACCGACTGAAATATTTTAGCGGCGACATGCTAGGTATTCACTAAAATTAAAAACAACGTTATATATAATAAAATGTTGTTTTATGTATTCATACTGCGTGCCTAGACAGATGAACAGACCAATACATAATCCTGAGCAATATGAGCATTCCCATTATTATAAATGCATGACATATAATTTGCCATACTGTATAATTACCTACAGGTGTATAATTAGTTCTACGTATTTAGCATATTCAGCTATTAGCATTCCTGTACAATGTTCCGTCGCCGTAGTTAAGCGTGTGGCAGACAGACGCGGCCTGCGGTGGCGGTCAGTTGGATGACTTGAGAGTTCTAGGAACGACACAGACACACGCGGCCACGCGGCCAAGCCATTCAACTGACCGCCACCGCCACCGCAGGCCGCGTCTGTCTGGGAGACGCTTTATGAAGTAAAATACATGATCAAACGAACTTCCAAGTGAAGTTCGATCAGTATTATATGAGTCTCTTTATTCGAAGATATAAAATCTTAATAACATATAGTAGTATTTCTCGTTTGGCATTCATTCGCACGCTTCAGAGTTTAAAATATCGATATTTCTATCAATATTAAAATTAGTTCTATCCTGCATCCCTAGTGGTCGACACCATGACACCTCATTATTGAAGAGAAAGCTTGTATTATATTGTTGGCAAAACTTAAAGGGTTGGGTCGGGTGGGACCTTAGTCTATATCTTCGAATAAAGAGACTCATATAATACTGATCGAACATCACTTGGAAGTTCGTTTGATCATGTATTAATATTTCATCTCTTTATTCGAAGATATAAAATCTTAATAACATATTGTAGATGTTTAGAGATGGTCACAAGTTTTGCCTCTAAATTAAAAAAATAAAACTTATATTATAAGTTTATTCTCTTATAAACAATCATCATAATATGGAATAACACAACAATAATATATATTATATACTTATAATAACATAAAATAATAATTTTTGTTCCAAGAATCATTATCTAACTATTTCAGAACAGACTGCTGTTGCAAAGTTATTCTCGTCTAAAATCTGTCTATTATAAAATTTTGCAAAGGTATTCGAGCCATCCAGCGGTCTTTCTAATAACCTCGAGCGAGACGCCCGCGCGGTTGGCGGTGGAGGTGGCGGCGTGACGGGCGCTGTGTGCACCGAACACCGTCACGTCCACCCCGCTGTCGGCCAGCACCTGCTTCACCCACCGCGAGATCGTCTGGCTCGTGGCCGCTCGATGTGGCATCCGCCAGGTCAGCAGCAAATTATCAATTTTTTGCTGTGATCTCAAAGTCTCGGTTCGCTGAATATATATGCTTCGAGAACCGTAGCTGGACATACATCCCTATTTTCGAAAAAATAGGGAAGAGTCAGCAGAGGTTGATTTCGACCGGCCGCAGATGTCTTTACTATATCTGAAATAATTATCTTTACACTGTTGTTGTTGAACCTAATATTACTTATCTTAATATATGAAAATGTTTGTGCTCTGTAAGCAGTACATAAAGCTAATAATACTGTGAGTTTTTTAGTTAATTTTTCAAGACATATACTATCGTGAGGTTTCCATTGAGCGACATGATCCAAAACTTTTTGAGGGTCCCATGTAGCGACATACTTGGGTAGTGCAGGCCTCAATCTGTATATACCTTTAAAAAATCTTTTAATTAAACTGTTAGATCCAAGATCGCGATTTAATAAAAGAGCTAGTGCGGACCTATGTGTATTGAGCGAACCGTAAGCCGCACCGTGTTCAAATTGATTATTAAGAAAATTTAATATTACTGAATCAGAGTAACTTTTAAATGGATTCAAATTTGCTTGCTTACAAAATTGCCACCATAGCTTGTATGTGGAATTGTACTGCTTTATGGTGCTATCGGCGAGAGAGGACAGCATTATGTGTAGTGTGGACTCGGTGCTTCCACTTTGGATGAAAGCTTGCCGGAGAGCTTCACGGCAGCCAGGGTAAATTTGAACTGTTGTCTCGTCCTGGCAGTAAAGTTTACTATGTGTTTATTTGGATCTAAAAATATTATTTTTAAAATGCGCATAGTCTGTAAAATTGGAAACCACGGTTGAGAAGTCCAGTACGGAAAAATTAAAATACCTTCGGCTTTTTCGTATCTAATTTTTTTTAAACATTTTAAAATTAACGTGAACGGAGGAAAGGCATAAAAGAAATAATTATTCCAATTTATAGTAAAGGCATCGACTGCAAAAGAATCGGGATCCGGTTACCATCTGCATGTACCTCTATGTCCGAGGGCCTGCACGCTGAGGAGGTTTGTTTCAAACTCTGTTCGGGTTGGAAGTGTTCGGATAGGAGTGGTTCCTCTGGCTGCTGTAGGGAGTCTTCCTGGCTCCTCCTCGCCCCCCCCCCCCCTGTTCGTCGAGCGAGAAGTGCCCCTCCAGTTTCCCTGCTGCTTTGAAGATTGAACAGTAGATTGTCTGAAAGAAATTTTCGTCTCTGCCCTTTTAATTTGAGAACCCTGTTTTTCAATAGCTTTTGAGGCCTTAATTTTCTCTGGTAAGTCAGACCCAAATAGCATTTCATCTCTTTCAGAATTTTGAATTAAATTAAAAAAAGTTTTATCCAAACCAAATGAAACAGACTTCATTCTGGTGCTGGTTTCCAGAGCATGAAGATCGGACAAAATTCTAGTGGCGTCCGATAAATATTTAACTGCCGCCACTTTGTCACTGGACTCCAACAGACAGGACAATGCTCTGTTGATTGCTGTCAAACCTATTCCTAATTGTTGTTGGACATTCTCGATTTTCTTGTCCCGAGCACGAGCAACCTCGGAAATAGCGGCTGCTATTTCGGGATTTAAATGAGGAGCTCCAAATAATTTGCAGTTTTGAGGGATTGAGTATTCCTTGAAGAGGGACTCCTTTTGTTTTGTGTCTGCGATAGGTTTTTTAAGAATATGAACCCACCTTTGGGCCAAATCCGGGTGTATGTCTGGGCCATATGCGATGTCCTCCAAAGGCAACTCACCCAGTGCCACTAAAATATCTGGGTCTAAAGGTGTTGGTTGGGATTCCACCGGTTCCGGCGGCGGTTCTGAACTGCTAGCTGGAGGTGCGCCTTCATTGTTATCAATAAAAATTGGCTGTTCCTTCTTCACGCCCTTTTACAGTATATCCACTGCATTATCATCATGAACATCTGAAAGTTACATTTAATATTTAAGTAACATAAAAGTACAGACGGTTGACTCACGGACAACTCTGTACTTGTATAAGTATAAAAGTACCCAATGATTAACTCACGGCTAATTCCAGGGTGAAATTATTGCTTTTGGTTGCCTCACGGACAACTCTAAGCTAAGGATTGTCTTTTTAACAATTTTTTTTTTTTTTTTTTTTTAAATGAGGGTATCTGAAGTTTTCCAATACTTGGTTTAATTAACTTCTTTTGGTTAAATTTACCATAAAATAAACGTCGTATTTGCTTGAAACTAAGTTTAAATAGTGAAACATATAATCCAAATCCAAATTATTGATATTTCACTATGATTTCACTTTTTACAATGTAAAAATTTCTTACCGGTTGTTTGCTCGACCTCCGATTCACTGGTTGATAAAATTCTTTTGCGCCTTTTTGTTTTCTCTTCTAATCTTCTTATTTTCTTTAGATACCTATCTATTTTAGCCTCGGCACTCCGTTTCGGCATCGTTTTTTAAAAAGCGTGTTACTGAATGCGCGCACGAAAAATTAATGAGGTGTCATGGTGTCGACCACTAGGGATGCAGGATAGAACTTATTTTAATATCGATAGAAATATCGATATTTTAAACTCTGAAGCGTGCGAATGAATGCCAAACGAGAAATACTACAATATGTTATTAAGATTTTATATCTTCGAATAAAGAGATGAAATATTAACTAGGGTAGTGTCATAAATGTTATATTAGAGTGCTAGGGAGAGAGAATAGAGAGAGAGGATTAGAGAAAGAATTAGATTAGAAGAGAGAAGGATTACATCAGCTACACTCAACCTGCGGCTCGCGTGAAGTTAAAACATTTTGAAATTCACGCCTACTGGCAAAATAAAGTCGTCGTAAATCATGAATAGTTTTCGTCGTGAAAATTGCAAATTTTGAAGAATGTTACTTTTTTAACCCTAAAAAATCTTGGTTGCGACCCGCGACACCAAGATCAAAACGTGTTTGTGGTATAAAAAAGGTTGAGTAAAATAGGATTAGACATAGACATAGTGATGGGCAAAATCTCCATATCATATGTCCATAGATAATCAAAATGCCCATAAACGCCCAATACTCCCATTTACCAGCGTTTATTTATTTATTTTTATTTATTTAAAAAACTTTATGCACATATAGGTACAAAGGTGGACTTAATGCCTCATGGCATTATCTACCAGTCAACCTTTGGGCGATACAAGAACAAAGTTGTATAGGTGCCAGTCGAGTTGAAAGAGGAAAAGTGACTTGCCGTAAAAAAGCAAATATAAATAAATAAATTATACTTATAAAATATAATATATATTGTATAATATTATACTATACTTATAATATACATATTATCACACATAAAATTATATATAAATAAAACCAATAACCATACATATATATTATTTAAAATAATAGGTATATAATATAGTTGATCATGCTTTAAATATTATAAATATTAATTTATGCCATAAATTATGAAAACTAGGAGTCTGCCAACTGTTTCAAGTAAAAGTCACGTACCCTGCGCTTAAAAGTGTCTCTGGTTTTTGACATCCTGATTACCGGAGGAAGAGCATTCCAGAGGAGAATAGCCTGGATATTAAAAGAAGAGTGGACGGAACTAGACTTGTGGGAAGGGCAACTTAAAAGCTGATTAGAAGTGGATCGGAGGTTTTTATCGTGCCTGCTGCAACGGTATTGAAAGTGAGGAGCGAGATATTCGGGAGTATGGGGATGATGGAGCAGTGAATATAGCACGCATAGTGCCCGCACAGAGCGGCGCTGACGTACTGGTAACCAGTGTAGCTTGGAGCGATACAAAGAAACATGATCGTATTTTCGAAGGTTGAATATGAATCGGAGGCAATTACCATGGCCATGACGAATAACCAAGTTTGTCTACATGATTCTAATTGCTCGTATTCTCAATTTTTTAATCACTACGCAGCCTTTTTACGTTGGCCCATGAATCACACAAGCGATTTCTTACGTGTAAAGGGACATATTCGTCTACGACTGGCCATCATGATTAAATCAGATCAACGTATCAACGTGGAAAGACTCCATAATGATAAAAAAATTGCCCGACGAAAAAAAAACATGCCTCCGCTACTGAAAATTATATCTCGCAATACAAAACGCCTAATGAAGCAATTAAATTAAGTATGTTTCGAAAAGCTAACAAACTTCTGCTTTATAATTACAAACAGGAGATAAAATTCGGAACAGAAAATTACAGTGACATTTACGAGATTCTTCAGGAATCTTTTCATATAATTTTCTACGTCTCCGAGAGGGAGCGACTCTGATTTCAACGTAAATGAATTACTGACTTCAGAAAGATATGTAATATCAAATGTAAGAGAAAAAGAAAAATTATCATATTAAAATGATGTTATACTGTTTCTCTGTATATTATTCGCTGTGTATAAATAAATATTTTTATTGGTAGCAGGACATACGATAAAATAAAAACTATCCTATATTATGTTCTTTTGCGGGTATCTTTTAAATGAATTCACCACAGTATGTATTTAGTTTTGTATGAAGTTATGGTGATTTAGGTTTATTTGTTAACTTAACATTATTGTATATTTGTAGAATGGCTGTTTGGTTACCTCTTGACTCGGTCGTGGGTTAGATTCCCACGGGCACTATAAAATTACTCCTGCGTAGTTACGCAGGAGTAATTTTATAAACCAGGCCAGTTGGCCTGGTTTCAATGAAACCGGCCACCGTCACCGAAACCGGTGTGGGATAGTAATAATACCTTAGTAAAATAGATTTTTTTTTCAGCGTTCAATATTGAAGAGGCAGACAGACAAACATCCGCATTTATAATATTAGTATCATACAACTATATGTATAAACGTGTAAACACATTGGAAAACAATTTGGCTGAGTTAAAGTAATTTGTAATTCATAACCTGAGGAATATGCATGAGGCATTTCGGAATTGTTCTGGGCTTTGTGGCCCACGAACTCCCTGGGTACCTAGACCCTTACATAGTCAATGGAAAATAGGCTCTTATCTACAAAGGTGTGTCGCTTTACAGTTAACGTAGACACGTCCTATGCTGTACCAGAAATCGGCATGTATCCAAATTTTATCCGAATTTATAATATATAATTAATTTTAACTTTCAATTTTATAATATATGTAGTAAGGGTTTAGACAAACACACTTTTGTATTTACAAATAATCATAATAAGGGGTTTTCTAATAAGGACTTGACAACTTTTTTAGGGTTCCGTAGTCAACAAGGAAATAGTTTCGCTCTGTCTGTCCGTCTGTCTGTCTGTCTGTCCGTCTGACTGTCCGTCTGTCTGTCCGCGGTTTTGCTCAGAGACCTACAAGGCTGTAAATCGACATGAATGCACATAATATTAATGATGCCGACAAATTGGTATATAAAATCTTAAAAAAATATATTTTTTATGGTACCTCCCATACACATCAAACGGGTTTTTTTTCGCGCCCACCTTACCGTGTGGGGTGTCGTTCGATAGGTTTTTTAAAAATATTACGAGTATTTAAATATCATTTTCCGATTTAGGGATCCATTTGTGAAATATGAAGTTTTAAAGTGGAAAAAATCGTTAGAGTCCGGTGTCACCCCCTTCTACTAGCTAAACGGTTGCTTCTGGAAATGTGACAAAATTTACGGGAGTAGGAAATATGAATGAATGAATGAATGAATGAATATTCTTTATTGCATTTACACATACATAATATTATAGAAATTCAAACTTAGTACTATTAATAACTAAATAAACACAAAAGGCGGCTTTATTGCTATGCAGCAATTTCTTCCAAGCAACCGAAAAGCAGGAGATTATTTTATATAAAAAGCAAATAGGCAATGTGCAAAAACAAATTACAACTAATGACTTACATCTAGAAAATTACAAAACATTTATAATAACAATTATAATTTATAAACCTAACATATATATTAATCTAAATAAATAAATATTATACATTATAATAAATATTATACCAATAATAATATACTACCTACATATAATACAAATACATTAATATATATTAAATACTATACCAAATATATATTAATATATAATTACTTATTATTACTATGATAGTAATCTTTGAGAAGTTTTTTAAATACGTCTACACTTTTAGCTTGCCTGATATTAACAGGCAAAGAATTCCATAGCAGAATCGATTTTATTGTAAAAGAGGACCCAAAAAAGTTTGTTTTAAATAATGGTATATCCAACAATAACTTAGAAGACGAGCGTAATTCTTTATCATTAGATGTACGGAAGACGAAATTATTTTTTAGGTAACAAGGTGATCTGGGATCATGTAGCAGGGAGTACAGAAAAGAAAGCACACGATAATTACGTCTTAAGCGTATAGGTAGCCAAGAGAGCTTAGAACGATATTCCGACACGTGATCATATTTCCTTAAACCGAACACAAAACGAATAGCCAAGTTTTGCAAACGCTCTAGCTTATTAAGTTTGTCCTCGGTAAGATCTACGAAGCACGTATCGGCATAATCCAGCATCGGCAAAAACAAGGACTCGGCAAGTAAGACCTTGGTCTTAATCGGTAGCAAATTCTTCCACCTTCCCAGGGAATGCCATACCGCGTGTACTTTCTTACTGACCGCCGTTACATGATCTGACCAAGATAAGTGCTCATCCAGTTGAACACCCAAGTTTCGAACACTTTTGGAATAAGGCACGTGTGTACCACAAACGAGCACAGGGGGAATATTTACCCAGTCAATCCTGGAGACTAAACCAGAACTACCTATAATAATGACCTGAGATTTATTGGGATTAATAGATATACCATTGCGCTTACTCCACTCAAAAATAATATTGAGGTCATTATTAATTTCACCAATTCTTCTAATGAGATCTTCCAAGGTTGACTGGATATAGATCTGGAGATCATCTGCATACAAGTGAAAGAGAGACGAGATGGATTCACAGATTGTGTTTATAAATAACGCAAAAAGGAGGGGAGATAACACGCCACCCTGCGGAACACCAACAGTGTTGCTTGACCACGACGAGAACTCGTCATCCACGCGAACACGTTGCCGGCGCTCCGAGAGATAGTCTGTAAGCCAATCAATTACTGAAGGCGATAAGTTAAGCGACCTAAGCCTGCCTATAAGAATGTCATGGTCAATAGTATTAAAGGCATTGCTAAAATCTAACAAGACCAAAATAGTTAGCAACCTACTGTCCATAGCACGACGTATATCATCTGTAACTTTTACTAGAGCCGTAGTTGTGCTATGTCCAGGTCGGAAGCCTGATTGAAATGAGGTTAAAAGGTTGTGTTTGTTAACAAATGAGGACAACTGTTGATGTATCAATTTTTCAAGAACCTTTGACAGGAATGGCAAAATTGATATGGGTCGAAAATCAGCAGGCGAATTAGGTTTGTTAGATTTTGGCAAGGGAACTATATGAGCACTTTTCCAAACTGACGGGACTTTACCATTTGTAAGAGAGAAATTAAAAATATGAGTCAGTATTGGAGCAATTGCGTCTATAATTAAAATTATCATCTTACGACTTATATTATCTTCGCCAACAGCATTCGATGATATGGACATGACACTCTTTTTAATATCGCCAACAGTAAGCGGGCTAAAAAGAAATGGAGGGAATTTAGGTGTCGTTGTAGATGCAAGATTACTAATTGTTTGTAATTTAGAGTGGGGATCAAAATTTACATTGTTAGCGGAGGAAAAAAAGGAATTTAGGGAATTTTTATCAAAAGGAATCTTTAAGGGAGATGGACTCGACATTTTACCTACACCTATGGACTTCAAAAATTTCCATATTTTGGAAGGGTTACTATTATCGACAGAGGAATGAATGAAGCGTCTCTGAGCATCTCTGACCATTGTATTGCAGCGATTTCTTAATCTAATATATCTCTCCCGGTGCTCGATTGTATTAGTTCTCTTATATTTAGCTTTTGCCCTATGTTTTCTTGCAATAATCGTTTTAATTTCATCTGTAAGCCATGGGGCAGGAAGATGCTTGACCTTAACTGGCCTGATAGGAGCATGTTTATCAAACA
Source organism: Cyaniris semiargus (assembly GCA_905187585.1). Classification (NCBI taxonomy): domain Eukaryota; kingdom Metazoa; phylum Arthropoda; class Insecta; order Lepidoptera; family Lycaenidae; genus Cyaniris; species Cyaniris semiargus. Next base: position 2,486,779 of record LR994554.1, on the reverse strand, counting down.
GACGTAGTATTGATTTATTAAATATCTCTACTTTATCATCAATATCAGTGGCTTCAACTAGTTCAGACCAATCGATGTCATGTGCATCTTTAAGCAGTTTTTCGCTATTGATACTGTTGAAATTTCGCTGTAGTTTAATAGTTGGCTTTACTTTTGGCGGGCGTATGCTGTATGATAAAAATATAATGTCATGGTATGAGAAAATGTCTGCTGAACATTGGCCTCCTTTAACAACAAAACTCGGAGAGGATACTACAATTAAGTCCAGCAAAGAGGGGGTGCAACCTGGTGCACAGTGAGTAGCCTGCAGAGGTAGCATGGTTAAATTTTTACTATCGAGGATAGATTTGAGCTTCCTTGTTCTACGGTCACCTTTAATCATACATGTATTATAGTCACCCATGATTACGTTATGTAAGTAAGTAGGAGTATGATCTTCAAGTATTTGCTCAAACGTTGAAAAATAATCTATGTGAAGGGATGGACAATAAAAGACTCCCAATAGAATTTTTGTCCTCGATAATGATACCTCCACAAGCATATACTCCAGGTCGTCGGATGAATGGCTAGATGATGCTATTACTGTATAAGGTATTTGAGATCGTAAATAAATGGCAACACCACCACCTCCCTTATGAACTCGATCATTTCGTATAAGTTGAAATCCCGATAAACTGTAATTAGTCGATGGCAAACACGGCTTCAGCCACGTCTCTGATACCAAAATGGCATCCACATTTACGTTTTCAAAAGAAGCAAGCATGTCTGGGTAATGCGCTGGAATACTTTGGGCGTTAAAGTGAAGAACATTAAAATTATTTTTTAAGTTAGAAAAATTAGCTAAAAGTGTATCTTTCAAGCAGCAAAATGAATTAGTGCTATGAAAACTATCATCTTCAGACTCACCGGAGGAGACAGAGAAAAAGTCATCATTGAAGGCGTCTTCAATAGCAGACTCATCCATTTCTACTTAGTATCAATATAATAATAATAATACATATAATATTTAAATATGCTAATATAAAATACTATAAAATAATATAACAATATTAATACTAACAAAACTTAATTACCCACTTATGTCATACCATACCAGTACAAAGAAAGAAAAAAAAAGAAAAAAAAAATATATTCATCACCTTACGTTTTTCAAAGCCAAATCATATTAGTATTTAGATAAATTAAAAAAAAAAAAAAATACTTTGACGTTCAAATGTCACTTGTCAGAGTAATGTGTCATCTGTCAAGTTTTAAACGTCAAATTCAAGCAAGCATAGTTATGTAGTTTTGTAATTATTTACAAATTACAAGTACGGGTAGAAAGTACAAAAGAAATAATAATCTAAAGCGTTACCTTCATTCTTACAGCGCTTATTGAATAATAATATAAAGCTATTCTATACATATATTATACAGATAAAGAAGCATATACATACCCAAGAGCTTGAAAAGTGAAAACACTAATTACAATTATTTCCATACCTAGTAGCTGTCATAAAAGCAAAGAAATAGACATAAATATACATAATTTCAAGCAATATGAGGCGACAGTCCCAGACATGTGTAATAAAGAAAGCTCAAAAGAAAGATGATATTATTGTGCATATTACAAACAGTGATGAAGGTAAGCTACTAACCAAATATGAAGCATTAAACATAAAATATATACTTTCTAAACTATACTAACTACTTAGCTTTGATATTCCTTTTTGTTCTAGGTGCCACTCGTCCAGCATTAACTTCAGCTTTGGAGACCTGAACAGCAGGTTGGCTTGATCCTGGTGATGTCGGGCTTTTAATGGCATCAAGGTCAACCATGCTATGCACACGGTGTCTAGAGCCATCGGGTCCAATAACCAGAATAATATGCTGAATTTAAAAGGAAAACTATCGCGGCTAAGAATACTTCATAAGTTATTGAGTAATAGTCGATCAACTTAAAAAAAATGTATTCGGCGAAGTATAAAGGAACTTTTTGTTCAAATTCCTTTGAACGTAATTGAGATGATGTTGTTAGTAGTGTAAAACACGTTATAAATGTACATCCATTGACCATACAAAAATTATCAAAAACTAGCGGCACTACGGAACCCTATATTGCGCGTGGCCCGACACGCACTTGGCCGGTTTTATTTTAAAATGAAATGAAAACTATATTTTGAGATATTGAAATTTTTATTATCGGGTTGAAGTACAATCAAAACATTTATGAATGGAACTCGACTTCGCTCATATGGCCATTGGCCACCGCAAGCACGTTTGCAGCGGTCGATTCGTTGAACCCAATTTTCCATGACTCGGCCTTACATACGGCAGAAACGGCTGCTATTTCGCGTTCAATGTTGGCTTTGAGCTCTTCCAACGTCGTCGGCTTATCCAACGACTTGACGTAGCCCCAAAGAAAAAAATCTAGAGGCGTTAAATCACATGAACGAGGCGGTCAATCGACTGGTCCATTTCTTGAGATAACACGCTCATCTTGGTCTTCAATAAATCGATTGTAACGTGTGTTGACTGTTGTGTGGCTTGTGGCGCTCTCCTGTTGAAACCTCATCCTGTCCAAGTCCATATCTTCCAATTCGGGCCAAAAATAATCGATAATCATGGCCAATCTGCCTGTCTACTAGGGCGAGAATTACGACCGAAAATCGGAGTTAACGCTCTTAAAGGAGCGGCCACCGACTACGAATTTCTGTAGTAAATTTTTAAGATTTGCAGAAGTTGTTCGTTCGTGTACTTCACCATGATGAAAATGTTATGTCTACTGAATAAACTGACAGTGAAAGTTCGGTGTTAAGTGAAAAAGTGCGTCCACAAACTAAATTCAAAATTGTCAAGTCCCTATTGAAAAACCCATCATTATATGGATAATAAACAATGAAAACAACTTCGTTACACCTAAATTCCTTTACAGGGAAAGTGCACATTTTCCAAAAAAAGTATCTTAGATGTTTCGGAACCACAAACATGAAACATCTGAATACCATATTTTATCAAAATCGGTTCAGCGGATTAAGTTTGGAGAGTTTATATACAAGCTCGACAGACAGAAGAATTTTTTATCTACGGACGCTTCACGCCAGTCTAACCCCGTGGTAACTGAAATGGTCGGTTTCTGAGATTGTATAACAGGAGTTCATCTATTCGACTGAATTGTTGGTTATCGTTTGACACAAGCCAACCAAATATTTCCTAAATGGTTATATGGTTGGTGATACTGGCTATTCCTCAAGGGAGGCCATTTTTAAAGAAGAAGAAGAAGAACTACCATTCAAAACCCTCAAAAACCTATTTACAATATTCGGCTATAGCAATATTTTCGTTGTACAACAATTCTTATTATAGCTATAATTCTTACGTATTTGAGCTAGTTAGAAACATTAGCCTAATATTCCACGCATGCGAATTCTTTACCTCATTTTCTCCGCCCCTGAAACCTAGTTGTAAGACCTAGATCCTGCTGTATTACATATTCAGTATACAGTGGCGTAGTCACGGCGTGGCCTTGGCATTGTCGCCGGCCTTGGAGTGCGTAGCTGGTGGACCAAGACATAAGCAGAGCGACTTTTTTACAATTTTGAGTGGTCTAGGGGCCTGTCGCTCATATCCTTTTTTTGTTTCTTTTGCAAGCGACTTTAGTATGGACCGACTTAACAAATGTCGAGTACGTTTAAGGCAAAATCTATACTAATCTTTCAAATACGCAAGTTCGTCTGTCTGCCAGTGACGCGTTTAAACTCTTCAACCGATCTAGATAAATTTTGACATGACAGTCTAATGCAAGTATCACATCCAGACCTATCAATGTACTCCAAGTATCAATTTGCATGTGACCAAAACAAACGTATAATTTAGAATTTTGATTGACAGCTGCTTCACATCCACGCTCCAAAACATTGACAGCTAAAATATCCTTGTAAGCATGTATTTATTCTTTCCACTAAACGTATATGGCTATAACCGCAATGTTCCCCAAGCATTGTTTCTTTTCATTAGCTTGAACCTTTTATTACGTACTAGCTTTACGTACGTCTTCGCCTGCCTGAATCAGGACTATTGAGAAGCAAACGTTGATTACTTATTTTACCCCTTATGGGGTGTAATTGTAAAAATCCCTTTTTACTTTAATTTTGTGCCTTCATATTTTAATATTTTTTGTCAATCATATTTTTGTATTTTTAAATTAATATTATAATTTATGTGTCATTACAATATGGTCTTATACCTTTAAAAATAAGTACACAAGGTTTCATGATAATTGGTTGAGTGGTTTTTGGGTGAAAACGTAACAAACATATTAAAACTACTACATTAAGATAAAATCTATATCGCTTACAAAATATGTTATTTTAAGCATTTTTTGTTAAAGCTGGTAAAGTAATAATAATAATTAATAGTTTAAAAAACTAAAAAACACGCTTTTAGCACGCACCAAGCCAATCCGCCATCTTGGGTGTCCGCCATATTGGATTTAAGTCACGTGACTATATTTTTTTTCGTATTCCTGACAGCAAACCCTTTCATTTGATACCCATATCATGGGGGTGCATTTCAAATAGCCTGTCCGCCATCTTTGGATTTGTAATGACGTTTCTTAGCTAGTCATGTATTGTCATTAGAACTCAGAGCGTGTGCAAAATTTCATCCTAATCGAAGACCGGGAAGTGGGTCAAATTAGGATTCCAAATTTTTTTTACATACATATTTAGTTACAAGTGAAGCTAATATAAAGTGCGTAAAAAGTTATTAATTAATAGCAACTTAACATGCGAAGGAAAACATTAATGTTTTGTAATAATGTTTATTACATATACAAATAGAGTATTCAAGCTTCATTTAAATCAGAAATAAGGTAGAGCTGCACGTGCGTTTTAACAAGTTGCCAATTAAGCGAACGAAAAAGACGAAAATATTTTCCAATTAGTACCTCCTAAGTAGTTTAAAAATAGGGATACATTTTTGAGTAAATATATTATCATCATTTATTTAACACGTGTTCCAAAATGTTGTTAATTATACTTTTAAAAGAGTCACTGCTAACCAGGTAGCATTTTGTAATAAGACAAAGTAATAAAAACAACGGGGGTGCCATCTTAAGTGAAAACGAAATATCCTGGTGTTTTTTCACGCTTTCAAACAGGCACACATTTTTGCCACACGGTGGGGATACAACTTCCTCTTATACGAAACGTCTTACGAATTTTCGATCAGGACACTATCCTGACGCAAGTTTAATGTGTCTGTAAAAATTATTTCATCTTCAATCTGTCTGCCTTTAGCATAATTTTTATCCCAAAGAAAAAAGAAATTTTCGCAAAAGTTGGGACCAACATTTAGTTAATGCATAATTCATGGATATAATCTCTAATATAAAACTCGTAGAACTCGACTGGGTAAACGGCATGTCAATATGTTACGGGCATGTAACGACTTTCCGCAACTTTTCCCAGAACTTTTCGAAATAAAACTTTGCGGAATACACTTTCTGGGATGGACTTATCGCGCTTAGAGCATAATCGGAACGCTTTGAGAGTGGCAAAGTAATCATATAGGAGTCACTAAGCACTAAGAAGTTAAGACTTATGAAGGCTTCACCACTGGAACTAGCCAACTAGTTTCGAGTTTAACTCTATTGAGATTAGATAGCTTAGCTGGAGAGTATTTGGCTATTTTTATGTTGTGTAGCAAATTATCAAGATCCATACTAATATTATAAATGCGAAAGTCTGTTAACTCTTTACGCCCAAACTGCTGAACCGATTTTGCTGAAATGTGGTACGGAGTTACTTTGGGTTCCGGGAAAAAAACATAATACTTTTTATCCCGGAAAATGTACGGTTCTCGGTCATCTAGTATTATATAAAGTTTAAATTATAACAAAATTATTATAAATTCGAACAGACAGACCAAAACACTTTCTATTTGCCGGTTACTTTTTTCACGCATTTTAATTTTAAGGGGTCCAACCAAATTTCACTGAATATAATGTGGGGGTGACACTCCTCCCCCTAACGTCAAAAAAGTCTCACGCAATTTTTGCTCCATAATAAATAAACAAAAAAATATTTCAGAGCAAAATAAACTATTTACTTAGTACGGTTCGACTTCGGCACGCCATGTTAGCTCGACATATAATAGATATAACTAGTTGACGCCCGCAACTCCGTTGCGCCAAAATTAGTTTATCGCGCAGGAACCGTACATTTTTACGGGATAAAAGTATCCTATGTCCTTTCCCTGGACTCAAAGTATCTTCATACAAAATTTCAGCAAACTCGCGGTTTGGACGTAAAGAGGTAACAGACAGACAGACAGACACACTTTCGTATTTATAATATTAGTATGGATGTGCGCAATCTATACTAATATTATAAATACGAAAGTGTGTCTGTCCGTCTGTTACCTCTTCACGCTGAACCGACGTCCTGGCAAAGGATTAGCCTCATAATAAGCCATCATCTCTCACTCCGAAATGTTAAGGGGTTGCCTATGCAATCAATCCCTGAATCCTTGATTGAATAACAATAGTAGCGTACTATCAGAGAAGTTGATTCGGACCTACTTAGGTCCGTCATCTGTCTATGAATCATAATCTTCGATGGTACATGGAAGAAACGTCTGGCGGGTCAGCTAGTTAAGAAATAAAAAGAAAATAATTCTGCAATGGAAAAATCAAACCAGTGTTTACTCAAAACAGTCAAAGGGGACAAACAAAGAGATCGGGACTGAAGAAATCCTATTCCTTATGATAATTCCGTCCCCTCTGTTGGTACAGAGATACCATAGAGTAGAGTAGGTGTAGACAGGATCACCCCCAAAGGGGCACCCATATAGGGTTTCCCCTGCGCTGCTCCCCATTCTAAATATTAAATAACTATTTTCTCAACCTAAACAGTAAATAACATCATAAATCGTCAGCAAAAACATCAATAAAATGACTTAATATGTTAACTAATTTTCTAACAATTACTTTTTTATGACCCTATTTGTTTACTGTTTACATCTTACGGCTATTTCACAAAACACGACAACAATAGACAATGGCTTAGTAAAATATAATTCTTAAAATCAAAACTTAAAAACAACAACTCTCTAATATAGGATTCCCTACGATGCTACAGGAGTATGACAAAAAATGTATGGAGTTTGGTCCAAATTTCCACTACTAACGAGACCTATATAGCAAAATTGTGTACTAAATACTGAATCATTATAACTAGATCGCAATAAAAAATATCCTGTCAGTGAAAAGTTATGGCTGAATGAAAAATCATGTTTTTTACCATTTCATATGAAAAATATTGTTGATGTAATAAAAATGTATTGAGTTTGGTGCAAATGTCCACCACTAATTATACTTATGTAATGGTCTGCTAAATACTGAATCATTATAATTGGACCGCAACCAAAAATATCCTGTCAGTAAAAAGTTATGATGGAATAAAAAGTTTTCTACCATTTTATTACATAAAATATTGTTGATATGATCCATTGCATTTTTTAACTACTTAATCTTTGTTATGTCATGCTGGTTGGCATTCCCTTTTAGGTTATCACTGAAATAGATGAATATCAATATCAAAAAAGTCATTTCTCATATGGTTATAACTTTTTACTGACAGCTTATTTTTATTTTATCTCATACTGAAAGTTACCCTATATTTAATGGATAATAAGTCTATATGGGTCTCGTTGTTGGTGGACATTTGGACCACTTCAGTTCCTTCTCCTTTAACATTAGGGGGTACAAAGAGATGGACTGTCTAATCCGAGCCGGTTTACTCTACTTCGAAGCGAGTTCAATATTTTCTACCCATCCCAAAAATGCACAACGCCGTAAAAGAAGTTTTAACTTTAAAAAATCCGTCAATATTATTCACGTATCCCGAAAATTGCTCGGTATATTTGCTTCACTCCAATCAAAACAGGAACCTAACTAAAATAACAGCGCGCGCTGCATTTAAATACGGACTGTCTAGCTTTATACACACATCTAAAAATACTTGGCTATCGGGAAATTTAAGGAATTCTATTCGAGCGCTCGAACGACTTTATTTTGATCAGTCTTTTTATTCGATTTCACATTAAAGTTTTGTGATCAATATTATATTCTTATTGTTAATAATTTTAAATACAAAAACAAAGCTACTATTAAATCTGCGGCATAGCACATTTGTGGCAGCAATGTACCTAAGACTACAGCGTAGCACCTACGTAGGAACGACGTAGTTTAAGTCTACGACGTAGAACCACGTAGCAGTAACGCAGCTTGTCTACGGCTTAGCACCTACGTAGCAGCGAAGTAGCTTACGTCTACGGCGTAGCACCCTCATAGCGGAGGCACCGTAGCTTAATAATTTTGCGGCGTTGCACCTACGTAGCAGCGAAGTAGCTTACGTCTACGGCGTAGCACCTACGTAGCAGCGGCGTAATGATAATTGAAGACGTGAGTGGAAGAATCGAACAAGTAACATTTCGTAACATACGGACAAGAACTCATTTTATCCCTAATTATTTTAATTAAACTTGTAACTTATCTACTTCATAACCTAGCTAATATATCTGGCTACACATATAATCCATAGTTTTTCTATTTCGAATGATTTTTCCGCCCCTAAAGCCTCCATTTAACCAAAAAAACGGGAAGTTTTTTCATGTTACTTACCTTATTCTTCCACTCACGTCTTGAATTATTTTTTATTTTATTGGAACGAAGTTCCTTATGGCGCGTTCGGCGTTGCGAAAGGAGGCTAGACGGAACGACACTTGACCTAGACACTTTTTTACTAGTTCCTGCATAGTAGGGGCAGAGGGCGTTGATATAGTATTCCTGTGCGTCAAGTAGATGGCGTTTTTGAGAATAAACAGCGACATCTACCGGACGTTTAAATAAATTTTATTACAATTCCACATAAGTGTCGTTCTTAGTATTCCTGGGCGTCAATAGATGGCGTTTTTTCCTTATTTTTATAACTTCGTTCCATCCGGGTGTCCCTTGACACCTCTCAAGTTTTTATTCTACGGATTATAATATAATAATAATAATCTTTATTTGCAAAACGTAGCTTACGTCTACGGCGTAACATACTTGTAGCGGAGACACCGTAGCTTAATTTTGCGGCGTAGCGCCTACGTAGCAGCAACGTAGCTTAAGTCTATGGTGTAGGAACCAATAGGCAGTTCTATGATTTTCTTATCTCTGAGTCTAACTAAGTAAAGTATTATTTAATAGTCCGTTTGTGCCTCCAAAATAGTTCGTTTGTGTCAACATTATAAGCAAACTCCGCTCCCAGTTAGTTTCCTTCCCGTAGTTATGATAATATTGAAATAAGTAGGAAGTTAAGTGATTTGATTATCATACTAGTAGTCAAAATTCTTTATCGCCCGAGTGCCGTACATCTTTCCAGAATAAAAAGTATCTTAATATGTCCTTTCCCAAAACGTGCAGTATCTCCATACCGAATTTCAGCAAAACAAACGGTTTGGGCGTGAAGAGGTAACAGACAGACAGACCGACAGACACGCTTTTGTATTTATAAGATTACTAGATGACGCCCGCAACTCCATTGCGCCAAAATTCGTTTATCGCGCGAGAAACGTACATTTTTCCGGGATAAAATATGTCCTTTCCCGGGACTCAAAGTATTTACATACCAAATCTCAGCAAAATCGGTTCAGCGGCTCGGGTGTGAAGAGGTGACAGACAGACACACTTTCGCATTTATAATATTAAGTATGGATAGTATGGATTATTATTCTGTTTGAAAATAGTTTTTTCCTTAAAAACGTGAGAGCAATTCTAACAATAAAACATAGCATACAACGTAACACACAGTAGGATGAAATAAAAAAGAATATTCGTCCCTTTTCACAATATGCATGAAGAGTCAAAAGAACTAAATTAAAATCATTTAATACCACCCAAAATAGTCTACATTATGCAATGTATATAGCTATTAAAAAAAAAAAAACATTCAGTTCATTTATTCATAGGCGAGTGAATCATAACAAAACTAGTGCACTCGCACTAGTTTTGTTATGATTCACTCGCCTATGAATAAATGAACTGAATGTTTTTTTTTTTTTAATAGCTATATACATTGCATAATGTAGACTATTTTGGGTGACGCAGAAAGTCAGCTTTTATCAAAAGCTGACTTTCAAAATAATTCTCATCAGCATTCTTCCTCGTTAAACCCATAACAATTAATATAAACAAGACACTGAACATAAGTGCCCGTCCCCTCTAATATATTATCCAATTATTGTTTTATACAACTATATAGCTTAGCAAATAATAAGTTAAATATTTAAAGGCCAAACATTTTTGTAGCAAAAAAATGTAAAACAAAAAGAAACGATAGAGGGCTATAGCAAAATAATGCTATCTTTGTCTTTACCTATAGACACAAGATATTAGCGACATCTATCTTCATAAATATTTTTTTTTTTAAATTTTGTTAGTCTCTTTAAAACTGAAGAACGGCTAAACTGATATCAGTAATTTTAGTCCAGGAAGTTCAGGGAAGGTTTATATTAGGAGAAAAGTGATACAAAGTTCACCGGATCATCTAATAACTAATAAAATACATAACTACTGTAGTTTTTAGTATTAAAACTTTGAAGCACTGTATCTTTTTTTTTTTTATGAAATAAAGGGGGCAAACGAGCAAACGGGTCACCTGATGGAAAGCAACTTCCGTCGCCCATGGACACTCGCAGCATCAGAAGAGCTGCAAGTGCGTTGCCGGCCTTTTAAGAGGGAATAGGGTAATAAGGGAGGGTAGGGATGGGAAGAGAAGGGAATAGGGGAGGGTAGGGAAGGGAATAGGGTAGGGGATTGGGCCTCCGGTAAACTCACTCACTCGGCGAAACACAGCGCAAGCGCTGTTTCACGCCGGTTTTCTGTGCGAACGTGGTATTTCTCCGGTCGAGCCGGCCCATTCGTGCCGAAGCATGGCTCTCCCACGTAAAATCTGCTCTCAGGTTTCCCAATAATCCCTAATCAATTTATTAACAGCGCTGCGCAGTTGAACGTCGTTAACGTTTCTTACATTTGCAAATGAAATGGAGGTTTTATAGTTTTATATAACATTTTATTACGGGTTGGATTAAAAGGAAAATGTTATTGAATTCTAAAGTAAGCGTGTTAAGGATTACTTGTACATAATTGTAATGGAAACATTGGAATTACTTAATATTATATTATGGCCATAGTTCTAAAACATAATAATTTTAAATAGACATTTTGTCAAAATTGGAAAGTAAAAATCCAATTATTACTTTCATTTAATGAAGAGTTTGATCGTAAATGTGTGAAAGTTAATATTAAATTAAAGTCAAGTATTGATTTAATCTCTCTGAACACTACGTCGACGAATGACATATTTCTCTATGGCCCTGTAAAACAAAGTTTAATTACATTTAAAGGTTTCACTAATGTCTGTCTGTAAACAACAGGCATTACGTTTCAATCAACTCCGCTCACAACTATGTTTAACATTTAATCGCTGAAACTGTGTAGTGTAAATTTACCAATTACTGACACTACAAATAGTAACGACGAGTATAAAGTCGTGAATAATAATCTTAACATACATTTTCATCTTCTAATTAGAAAAATATAAAACTGACGCGTCGCGGTGTTTGTTGCCTAATTCTTTGAATCGGATTGACTGCTGGATTTTAACGATTTTTTGTGTGCCTATGTATGCGGGTATATATAGAATCGGCCAACACCTATTTTATTTCGCGTAATATCGTTGTATTAGACCAAACAATGCATAATCCTAAATCTATCGAAGTTTGTCTGAAATTAAGAGATCCTGAAAGCAGTAGCCACAACTCGCTCGTTTGAAAGATTTTTCTTTGAGGCACTCGCGCACATTTTCACAATATATATATATGGCGATACAACGTCTACCGGATCAGTTAGTTTTACGTATATTATTAAGCTATTGAATAGCTTTTATCGCGGGCTTTGAGTACGGCGACCGAATCAAGAAATTCCGTAAAGAAAAACACCTAACACACCCCACTCCGACCGGCACAGCGACGCGGCGTTACCAGACATCAGCACGGTGTTTGTGTACAACAAGACGTATGCGAATTATAATTGCATAAGTTGATAAAAATGCTATGCAATAGCTTTACCGCGGCAGTCCCCGAGTGCTACACGAATTTGTACTAGAACTATGGATTGCCCAGTATCCGGTCCATCAAATCCGTCGCGTCGTAAACATATTTATGGGGCAATAAACATACGAACTCGCCATAAAGCCATTAGCAGCGAGTGCTCACTATTCAATTGGCATGAAGATGCCCGATAAAATACTTCCCCGTATGTTATTGTTTCCTAAAGGTGGCTTTCCGATCCTCGCAGCAAGCGACTGCGACAACAATTAAAAAAAAATGACGCATTATGACGTAGAACAGGGTTCCGCAAACTTTTTAGGTTTAAGGTACAGCTATAAAAATTAAAATTTTTGGAGGTACATCACAAATTAATCAGCGTGCACGGTGGTGCTCTGTTCCCAATTCCAATTTCTTTCGTCGATCGTCCTGAGATGTTGTTTTTTTAGGGTTCCGTACCCAAAGGGTAAAAACGGGATCCTATTACTGAGACTTCGATGTCTATCTGTCTGTCTGTCTCCAGGCTGTATCTCTATAACCGCTATAGCTAGACTTCTGAAATTTTCACAGATTTTGATATCTGTTGCCGCTATAACAACAAATACTAAAGACAAAATAAAATTAATATTTAAGGGGGGCTGCTCCTATACAATAAACGTGTTTTTTTTTGGATTTTTTTGCTCGATATCAATAATGGTAACAGGTAGGCCCTTGAAATTTACACAAAGATCTTGATTATATGTGTACTTTATTCAATAATAAAAATATTAAAATAAAATAAAAAATTAAGGGGGGCTCCCATACGTAAAACACAATTTTTGCTCTATAACGGTACGGAACCCTTCGTGAGCGAGTTCGACTCGCACTTGGCCGATTATTTTGGTTTTTATAAATTGGGAATATATAGGTAAAATGTCATTTTTTGTGGCACACCAACAACTGGCCACGGTGTGCCGCACCTTTTTCGGAACACTGATATTATAGAATATAGGTTTCATATTGCTCCACGCCTCTACAAAGCAGTGGTGGCATGGATCGCAAGACCAATTTCGGTAGAATTAAATCTATAGCCTAGTTCATAAAGTGGCATTTTGTTTGAATTTTTTTTCGGTCGCGGTCTTGCGGCCTTGATCGGAACGGTACATTTACAGTAAACTTTTAAGGTTATTCGACGTTACCATTCAATTTAAAAATTTTACGCCGAAAAAAATTCGATTCCACTCCTGTTATTTTAACAAAAAGAATTCGAAACGACAGCGCGAGCGGCCTACGAAATGGTGGCAGATAAGACTCGGCAGTGTTTTACGATCCCGAGATATATTTTGATATTATTTGGCGAAAAAAAAAGTTTCAGACATTGAAAAAACGTTCATTCTCGCGGACGGCAATGTAGGCCTTTATTGAACGCTTAAAAACGAAGAATATTTCACTTTCACTTTATAAAATTAAGAGAATAATAAAAAGTTTAAAAAACTAAAAAACACGCTTTTAGCACGCACTAAGCCAATCCGCCATCTTGGATGTCCGCCATGTTGGATTTAACTCACGTGACTATTTATTTTTCGTATTCCTGACAGCAAACCCTTTCATTTGATACCCATATCATGGGTGCATTTCAAATAGCCTATCCGCCATATTGGGGAGGCGCCATACTGGATTTCTAATGACGTTTCTTAGCTAGTCATGCATTGTCATCAGAATTCAGAGCGTGTGCAAAATTTCATCCTAATCGAAGACCGGGAACTGGGAAGTGGGTCAAATTAAGATTCAAAGATTTTCTTACATACAAACTAGCTGCCCCGGCAAACGTTGTTTTGCCATATAAAGTATTTCTACTTCATCAGGAATAAACTTTAATAATAAAAATAGATGTTTATTTTTATAAAAAAAATAGATTTGCCATTTAAAGCTCAGGGAAATTTTAATCGAAATAGAGTAAAAAACATTTACAAAAAAGACGATAATTGATCAGTTATCGAGCGGAATGAAAAATGATTAAATTACTAAAATGGCTATTAAAAAATAGGGGTTGGTGATAAAAGTGTAAAAATTTTGGGTTGTATGTGTTTTTAATGCCACATTATAGAAAAATAAAAACAAAAAAATTGTCCAAAAATTAAAAAAAATGTTAACGGTGAAAACCCCCACTTAGGGGTATAAAAATAGATAGCAGCCGATTCTCAGACCTACTGAATATGCATATAAAATTTGGTGAAAATCAGTAAAGCCGTTTCGGAGGAGTAAGGTAACTAACATTGTGACACGAGAATTTTATATATAAGAAGATTTAGTTACAAGTGAAGCTAATATAAAGCGTGTAAAAAGACAAAGGATACTTTTTATTACGGAAAAATGTAAAGTTCCCGCACGATAGACGAATTTTGGGGCAACGGAGTTGTGGGCGTCATCTCGTATTGTATTTTTTTTTAATGAAATAAAGGGGGCAAACGAGCAAACGGGTCACCTGATGGAAAGCAACTTTCGTCGCCCATGGACACTCGCAGCATCAGAAGAGCTGCAAGTGCGTTGCCGGCCTTTTAAGAGAGAATAGGGTAATAAGGGAGGGTAGGGGTGGGAAGAGAAGGGAATAGGGTAGGGTAGGGAAGGGAATAGGGTAGGGGATTGGGCCTCCGGTAAACTCACTCACTCGGCGAAACACAGCGCAAGCGCTATTTCACGCCGGTTTTCTGTGAGAACGTGGTATTTCTCCGGTCGAGCCGGTCCATTCGTGCCGAAGCATGGCTCTCCCACGTCATGAAACATTCTCATGAGTCATATTAGAAGTTCCATTAATTTACCCAAAATAGAAAACAGCTTTTGACGACCAATTCACCTACAGAACCAATTACGTTAACGGCATTCAAAATAAAATAAAGGAAGTAAAATTCCAATTACCCTGTGGTAATTAATGCCGCAGGGCAACCACAACGGTAAGACAAGCTTCCTAAAGTATACTCTTACTAATCATATTTGTCTAAATGTAAACAAAAACAAATTGAAATTTGAACAAGTTAAATCCATACTTTTGAATACTTTATCAGTACTAGTACAGGTTACTACCTAGTAGAACAATTTTTTTTTGATTACTATCAAGCTCATGTTTTCGTGAGTAGCTTCATTTTGATAAGACGAACAACAATTTTCTATGCGAAAATTCTCGAAAGTGGTAGCTAACAGAGATAGAAAGGATTTAATATTTCGATTTGATGGTCCCAAAATATGGATTGTTCTATTTGTAGGACAATGTTACTCATAATTATAACACGGTCAAATTAACTAGACGCGCGGTTTGATGACGTCATTACGGAGCTCGCATGTTATTGCATTCCAGCGGTGCGTCAAGTTAATGTGACCGTGTTGTACTATTAACCTATCAATAAACAAAAAAATAGCTGGTTAGGGTTCCGTAGTCAACGAGGACTTGTTGATAGTAATCAAAAAAAAATTTTCTAGGGAACCTGTACTATACGTAAATTAATGCTTAATTAAGTAGGAATAGGGAGTGTTCTTGTGCACTGCACACACACTTGGGGATTATAAAATCATTGCGTAGGTGACCTGGTTTCAGTGAAACAGATCACCGTCACTGAAACTGGTGTGGACGCCATTATATTTTATACTTATATTATAAAGCTAACGAGTTTGTTTGAACGCTAATCTCACGAACTACTTGACCGATTTTGATGTTATTTGGCACAAACATACAGAATACCACAAGGAACCTCTTATCCTCTCGTCTGTCAAGCGCCCAAAATGGGCGTCTTACTCTAAGACTATTCAAAAGTTCTTCTTCTACTTTGCAGACCACCAATTTAGTATTTTGTTTCAAATATAAAACTATGTGTATTTGCAACTAATAGCTTATTTATTAAAAATTCTAATTATATATAGCTTTCATGGTAATTTCTTTAGATAATTTAATAAGTTTAATGAGAGTAATTGGAAATTGAAAAATTTTAGAAAATGGTTTGACAGTTCGTGACAGATGAAAGGTTATGCGGGAAAACGTACGGTTCACGCGAAACACCTTATTTACACGGACGGAGTCGCGCGGAACGTCTAGTCCCTGAGGGCCATACCTCACCGAGACGCCATGGCGACGTGGCCAGCGACATAGCCATAGCTACCATGGCAAGATAGAAATATATAACTTTAAAAAATACTAGCTAAAAGCCGAGCTTTGTGAGGGCTTGCATCATTTTTCTGCATGGTAATAATCACAGAAATAAATCAAGATAGAACGGCTAAGCGGGTGGAGTACGCGTGTTTCAATCTTGCACAAGTGTGCAAGATTCGTTGAACGTTCATTCAGTCAGCGCGCACGTCTCGACTTGATTACACCGGAGCGGTTGTGCAAAAATGCCTCATTGTGCAGTGTCTAATTGTAAAAACAGAAGTACGAAAGTGAATCGGTCAAAAGGAGGTATTTCTTTCCACGGGTAAGATATTTGTTCTAACTAAAAGCAAAGCAAAAATTGACACGAGCGATTCCTTAGCAACGCACGCGCGTCAGCGTTCTATCTTGATTTATTTCTGTGGTAATAATCTTTAAGGCAGTTTTTTTATATTTTAATAGTAACCAAACCTTGACTGACGATGATAACACATTAAAGTGCGACAAGGCTTTAAATGAACGTGTGCGGGGGCGCTGCTGGTAAAGGAGAACCATCATTTTTGACAAATGGCGTTATTGTATGATGGCAACGTTAGTTACTTTTTCGCCACGTTCAGATAAAGCCTTGACGAGCTCTATAATGCCCTTATACGAGCAATATTTCCAGAGCAGCGACAACGGTAAGATAACGTAACGAATGTCGTGCAATTAAGGTCGGAGTAACGGTGATACCTCGTATTCGCAGAATACCTCGAAGCGGGGATGTGACTCATTTTAAACAGTCACGGCACCAATAAAAATGACTTATTGAGTTTTGGTCTTAATTTGGTGTGCCAATTGGAAACTGTAAAAGAGAATTAGCGTAAGAACCAAGCAGGTTTGCAATAAAAAGTAAACATTTTAATCTTAATGAGCTAATTACAGCCGAATTATTAATTTTAGCGATGAAACAAAAACTAATGAATTTAATCAATTTCACTCCCGCCGATTCTACCGGAGTGTGTAATTTCTTCTTCAACACCTTATAGTAGAAAAGTAAAAAAAAATACGTGTGGCACTCGGGGACTGCGCGGTAAATCATTTTTATCAACTTATGTAATTATAATTCGCATACGTCTAGTCGCACGCACACAAACACCGTGCCGATGTCTGCCGAACTGAAATGACGTTATACGCTCCAAGCCCGCGATAAAAGCTATGCAATAGCTCAAAACTCCACTTTATCGGGCTTCGCAATCGGAAGGGTTACCTAATCATAATAAATGCCCGTCATCTGAAAAATTTATGTAGATTGGAAAAACAAAAAACATTGCTATACAACCAGCGTTGCAAAAATCTTAATGTAAAAAATAATGCATAATTCATTACTTTTTTCAATGGAAATTTAATTGGTATCCATTACTCAGTAAATGATTAATGTGTAATGTGTGGTCTTTCATTACACATTAAAAAAAGTAATGAGTAATGTGAATATTCACATTACTCCTTACTTTTTTTTGTAATTTTCACATTACTCATTAAAAAAAAAAATAGTAATGGAGTATCTTACATTGCCATTTTACAAAATAATGAGCCATTATCGGACCTTCATTGTCCATTAAATGCAAAGAATGAGTAATGTAAAATTTGTCCATCTCGACATCTCATTATGTTAATAAAATATTTATTAGGATGGTATAGTTAAGGAGTTTTTTTTTAATTTTGATGAGTATACAATACGAGTAATAAGGGCGACAACTATTTTCATATTCAGGAGAACAGCGAGAGATCCCCCGGCTACCGCAGAAGTACCTTCGGGCAAGCAAACTTTCAAGACTTCACCAACATCACTCTCGTGAAACTTGCCCCCCCCACCCCCCCCCCCCCCCCCCCCCCCCTGGAAGAAAACCCCTCGGCTCATAGCTCGGCCATCTTTAGTCCTGGACCCCCCGAGTGAGGGCTCATTTTAATCAGGACGATGAAGAGAGATGAGAGGACAATGTTATTCTTAAATTATATAACTAATAACCCATCAATACACAAACAATCAGCTCGTTAGGGTTCCGTTATAGGGTTCTGTAATCAACAAAACTTGGTTGACTACTGAACCCTAAAACGGAACCCTAGCAAGCTGATTTTTTGTATATTGATAGGTTAATAGTTATTTAATTTAATAGTAACATTGTCATAAAAATAGAACAATCCATATTTTAGGACCATCAAATCAAAGTATTCTCGGGCTGCCCGAGAAATTATGTAAGTGGGTCACTAGTTTCTTAGCAGACAGAAGCATAAAGGTCGTAGTTGACGGTGAATGCTCGGAAACTCAGTCTGTTGATGCGGGTGTCCCTCAGGGCTGTGTGCTATCGCCTACTCTATTCATACTGCATATCAATGACATGTTACAGACCAACGGCATTCATTGCTATGCGGATGATAGTACAGGTGATGCTGTATATACCGGCTCCCCCAATATTTCTCGGCAAAATGTCACTGAGAGCCGAACTTGTGTCTAAGGTGGAGAAATCATTGAAGAAGGTCTCTGAATGGGGCAGACGTAACTTGGTCCAATTCAACCCCACCAAGACACAAGTCTGCGCGTTCACCACTAAAAAGTCACCAATGGTCGTATATCCTCGTTTCGAGGACACATCTTTAACTATCTCCCCTAGCATTGAGATACTTGGCGTCAACATATCGAGCGAAGTCCAGTTCCGATATCATCTAGAGGGTAAGGCCAAATTAGCCTCGAAGAAGCTTGGTGTCCTTAACAGAGCGAGACGGTATTTCAGTCCGGACCAACGCCTACAACTCTACAAGGCGCAGGTTGGGCCTCATATGGAATATTGTTCTCATCTCTGGGCAGGGGCGCCAAAATACCAACTGCTCCCTCTGGATCGTATCCAACGAAGGGCCGCTCGAATTGCTGACTGCCATAGTGTTTCAAACAGCTTGGACCCCTTGGAATTACGCCGAGATGTAGCTTCACTCTGCATCCTCTATCGGTTGTATCACGGGGAGTGCTCTGAGGAATTGTTCGGAATCATACCACCTGCAACTTTTCGCCATCGTCCCACGCGAAAAATATACCATCCTCATCACCTTGATGAGTGGCAGTCTTCTACAGTGCGTTTTTCGCGTAACTTTCTGCCGCGCACTGTAAAACTCTGGAACGAACTGTCACCAGCAGTATTTCCGGACCTATACGACCTGCAAACCTTCAAGAAAAGAGCGTATTCCCTCTTAAAAGGCCGGCAACGCACCTGCAGCTCTTCTGATGTTGCGAGTGTCCATGGGCGACGGTAGTTGCTTACCATCAGGTGACCCGTTTGCTCGTTTGCCCCCTTATTTAATAAAAAAAAAATCCTTTCTATCTCTGTTAGCTACCACTTTCGAGATTTTTCGCAAATAAAAATGTTGTTCGTCTTATCAAAATGAAGCTACTCACAAAAAATTAGCTTAATAGTTATTAAAAAAAAATGTTCTAGGGCTCCCGTACTATATATAACTTAACTCCATTCTTTAGAAAAATGTTAGTAAAAAGTAGAGAAAATTCTAGAGTAACTTTGGTCTAAAATAAAAACCAACACTACTGTATAGTAGCTTATAAGTGCAAACTATATCACCATCAGTTAAAATAACTGAGCAGCAACAACTTTCGCATAAGCTGTAATTCACACACTCAAAATTATGTTAAGCCAATTTCACACACACCGCACAAGCACAACCAAACTTCATACTGATCATGGAGTATAATATTGTACAAACAAAACTCCTCTAATCTTAATAATTAAGATACCCTTTCTATTTACGTTTCAAACTCCGAGATGTCGAGCAGCACAATTCACAAAAGATTACGAAGCTTTTAGAGCCTTAGGTGGGATTTCACCAGGCACACTCAAAACTTCGTTTTATAAAACTAAGTTTTCATTGAACGCGTTTATACGGCGACGTAAATCTCGTTCTGTTTCAAATGGATTTCACAAACTTCTTTTAATCGCGATTAATAAAATAAAAATCTAAGTTTACGTGACGTCACGCGATTATTTTACATGTTTTCATCATTTTGGTGCCTTTTCACGTTAATTTAACAACAAAATAGCAAGAAACAATACTTTATGTATTGTTAACCTAACCTAACCAAACGCATCTGTCAAAACTGTCATTTTGACATTTCTTTTGTCTATGTTTTTCGTTCCGCCATGAGACTACACTGACAGGGCTTGAACGGGTTTTCACGTCAGTTAAACTTCGGACATTGGGCGTTCAGAAGATAAAACTCGGATTTGCTGTGAACGCGTTCAGTTTATGTTGGTGAAATGCAATTCGGTGTTATGAATGCGTTTATACTTTTAGAACCGGTTCAGTGTGCACTGAACGCTTTCCATTTCGTTGTTGAAATCGCCCCTAAGAGATCACTCAGTTAATTATTAATTATACCTGCACGTAGAATTTCTTTGTGTTATCTGTTATAAATTTTAAAATTAATGAAATGTCTTATTGTGTGTGATAATTTTAGATACTTATTTCAATAATTTTTTAAATAAGTTTCATTTTATAAATAAGATTTTTGTTTTCCATTGGACCGGCTTTTTGGCGCAGTTCATATAGTCACGAAGCGCAGTAAATAATATTTATTTTGTATACTTTCTATAACATGGTGAAAATCTGCAAAAAAGATATTTTATTATGACATTTAATCTTTTCGATTTAAAAATATAAGTTCTACTTTATTGACCAAAAAAGTATGTATATAATAAATAGTCTAAAACTTTATTTTACATTAGAATACTCTTGTGTCGTGGAGTCCAGTCTCATTCTAATTATCACAAACTTTAAACAGTGTATTTTTAAAAAACAGATATTGAGGATTTCCAAAAACATTTCTATAAATACATCAAACATCTTATAGGAGTTTTTTTCTTTTATAGAAAAGAACAGTTAAATACGAGTTCAGTTAAAAATAAACAGTTTACGTCGAGTTCAACGTTCTAATTGGGGAATAACGTGAAATTTTCCGAGCCGTAAACAACGAGGGCACAATAGAAATGCGTACAGTAGACCATACACACACGTTCACATAAACGTCATTTCAGATAAGAATTTAAGGGTGCCATACAATCCACATCTACCAATATTATAAATGCTCCATACTAATATTTTGCTGAAATTTGGTACAGTGAAACTTTGAGTCCCGGGAAAGGACATAGGATACTATTTGTCCCGGAAAAAGGTACGGTTCCGGGCGTCATCTAGTGCAGTACAAGGCTCAATTTATATGCGTGGTTTGACTGCTACACCGCGAGATCACATGTATGTAACTGACGACCTCTGTGGCTCAGTTGGTGAGCGAGTTGGTAGCTCAAGCCGGGGGTCGCGACTCGCGACTCGCGGGTTCGAATCCCGCCGACTAAGCAAAAAGTTTTAAATGTTCCTGGGTCTTGGATGTGTATTAAATATTTGTATAGTATAAAAAAGTATTAAATATATTTCCGTTGTCTGGTACCCGTACCACAAGTCTTTCAGGTACTTAGTACGGGGCCGGACTGACGTGGTGTTAATCGTCCATAGATATTATTATTATTATGTAACGATTTCGCGCAACTTGCTTGTTTATTCTCGCGGTGTATTGGCCAAACCGCACGTTCGTTTGGACGCATAGAGTATAGAGTCTATATTGTATAGAGCTGGTCTGATTTTAAAGACACAGCGGAATTACTCAACTAATATTAATACTTTCAATTAAGGGCCTTTCCCTACGGAGATTCCGTAATTTTCCGTATTTAGAGCCTTATAAACTCATAATTTGAAAGCCACAAAGTTATAATAAAAATACAGCAATAATTTTCAGTATATCAACATTCCTTTCCCCGTTTTAAAATTTCTATTTTCGTTTATTATACTCATGATATTAGCTTCCAAAGTTATACCAATTTATTAAAATTGAAGCATACTTTCAGCATCTCCATAGTATTTACAAATTACGTTTATTTGAAACACATGACAATAGATAGACAATTTCATTAACTACATATTCCCCGTTTTAAATTTTTTTAGATCAATTTTGAACTAAGATAAGTAAAAAAAAATAGGATTTTTGTGCGATCTCGGCAACGCGACAAATGTAGGGTCAAGGTCGTTTGCTCGGGGGATAGCCTTAAGACTGATGCGGGATAATTTTAAAGTAGGCAAACAACCTTAAGTTATCATTGAGCACCGTGAAACTGGTATATGTGTAGGGCGAATTTAATTTCAAGGACATAGCTGAGTTACTTTACTGTATACGTTTATACTGTACCAAGAGTTTTCGTAAGAGCATGTATAAAATTATACTTTATAGTGCTAGAGCTTGTGCAACAAACTATATTATAATTCCCAAAACTTCGTTCACGCAGAAAGTTCTTCCTTTTCAGGAGCTCACAGTCCAACGATTTAGGAATTAAGCGCAGAGAGATAGCAGATAAGTCTGTATTACAGAGTGCAGTTTTTAATAAAATTAAACAACTCCACATCTAAAAGATATAATTATTTAAAAATCTCACATGTAAAAGAAATTACATTGAAACTAAATAGTTTTGCAGCATCCAATTTAAAAAGTTAATAGTTTACCGTTGGTAAACACAAACGCTGACGAAAGCAGATTGTATTACAAATAACAAGATTGCTATCCAAGTTTAGCTAGCTGCAAAGCCATGCATAAAGTACCCAAATTACACTATTTCAGTGCAATATTGATGCAGCTTTGTTCTTAGTTAGATCCTGTGTGATTCCTGTCCAACGTCAAAATAGTATTCTTATAATATTCATCAAAGGTTAAAAGACTTTTGGAAGTTTGGTAAAATAGAACTTGTAAGGGTCAATGCACTGTATAATATTTGCAACATCAAATTCAAATTTGGAACTGGCAGCCCGACAAAACGGGCGGCATGTCTGGCAATTCAATGTGTATCTTATTGTGTACTAAAATAAGTTCAGTTTTGAATGGGATGACCCATTAAAAATGCATCTCATTGAATCGACGCTTTATGTTGCAATGTAAACTGACCCTTATTTCTCAAAGCCAGTTTTTTACAAAGTAAATTAATCCAGTAGGACAATATATTTATTACGACAACAGCGGGATAAATCATAATAATATATTCTGAAATGTCAACTGACCCTAACTGATATGATGTTGGTTTGACCAGACCTAATTAATAATATTTTGCTTTTTTACAGTAAACGGAACGAGCGAAGAATGTAGCTGCATTAAAGTTGTATGAAAATAGATTCAGGACATACTTTGAATACTTTTCTCAACTTTAATGCGATCTTGATATTGCTGTTATGAAACTTTTGATATATTTCCGGACGCCAATTTCAAGTTTTGAAACTCAAAAAGTCGGATTCACTTTAAAAATATAAGCTTATGGCAGTGGCTTATGGCAGAATAATTGTGATAAAATACAATGTTATTGCGTGTTGTGGAAAATAAAACCTGGCTAAAAAAGCTATTAAATGTTACGTGGGTGTAAACAGTAACTCAATTAAATATCAAAAATTTTATTCAAATTAGTTTTATAATTAATTTTATGATCACAGATATAACGCGAATGTTGGCCCATGATTGAGCAATACTTGTACTAATATATATTCTGTGGCCTACGAATAATAAAAATTAATAATAATTAATAATTTTAATTAATAATTAATTATATGTAATTGATTGTACTGTTGGTTCTTGGTGGAAATTCATGTTGAACACTAATAAAACACAATTTTTCGTGCACTTTTTCCACTATATTAAGAAATTATTATAAATTTTTAACAAATTACGTAATTTGTTAAAAATTTATAATAATTTCTTAATATAGTGGAAAAAGTGCACGAAAAATTGTGTTTTATTAGTGTTCAATAATTAATTAATTAATAATTTTATTATTCGTAGTCTGTGGCAATACAAACGATTTCGAACTATGATTGCTTGTGATCAACTACTAGGTCGTCTATCAACAAAAATGAAAATTGGTTCCCAATCTTTTTCAGCCTGCGGCGCAGTTACACGTCACAATGTTTTGTCACGGCGCCCTACTCTACCTAGCTATAAAAAAATATACATAAATAAACACATTTAACGATTGTAGTTACGTTATGCAGGTAAATAATAATAAACAAATATTCAATCATCTACCTGCTTCACCTAATTAATATTAAGTATATAATTTTATTTTTAAATATTTGTGGTTTTGGATAATGATGAAGAATCGACTTACGGCGCCCCTCTTGCCTTTCCACGGCGCACCAGGGCGCCGCGGCGCATAGTTTGGAAACCCCAGCCCTATTAGACTAGTGGCAAGCTATTATCGTAAACGCCAACAAAATGTATGGGATTTGACCTACGAATGATTTGACATTAGTATTCGCTAGCGAAGCGATGACTTAATATATCAAATCGCATACATTTTGTTGGCGTTTACGATAATCGCTTGCTACTTGTCTACTAGGGCTGGCCTAGGGTATAGGTTTCATTTTCTATCGACATTGATCGAGCGATCCATGCCGCCGCTGCTTTGTAGTGGCGTAGAGCAAAATGAAACCTATAGTTTAGGTCAGTGGTCCCCAACCTTTTTTTCATGTTTGTTCAATAACATTGTTGTTGATTTTGATTTCATCAAACATGTTTTGGTCTTGGTGTCGCGGGCCGCAACAAAAATTTTTTAGGGTTAAAAAATAACGTTCTTCAAAATTAATGATTTAAAAGTGGACCAAATGTCACAACTTTCACGACGACTTTACTTTGTTGGTGGGCGTGAATTTCAAAATGGTTTAACATCTCGCGGGCCACAGATAAAGTCCCGACGCGGCGCGGCGGGCCGCGGGTTGGGGATAGCTGGTCTAGGTCATGAAGTGGCATTTTATTTGCATTATTGTCGGTGACGGCGGCGGTGGACATCAAACGGCGTGACTCTTGCCATCGCAATCATGGTTGAATATGTCATAATATATCCCAACGTCAGATGCTTTTAAGCGTCTGCAATTCATCTGGCATTTTGGATATACAGCACCTCCTGTGCCCTGGGCGAAATTTCTTCGGCGCGCAGGGTTCTGGTAGTGCTGGCCTGCGGCGCCCCTTTTTGTTTGCCTCCCGCGCCCCATTTTATCCGACGTCCTGGGTGGTCCTAGTGTCGCCCCACCTAACGCCGCTACTGGATGTAAAAATCCTCTCCGTATAATATAGCATTTACAAAAATACATCTACAATTACTCGTGAAACCACAACAATGCAAATGTTTTGTATTTCTCCGATGACCTACAAAGTTTGCGAGTATAAACTTTTGTACAGCAAGCTATTTGTTCTATTTGTTGTTTAGTTACTAAAAATAACTATATATCAAACATTTTGTCTAGACGTATATATATAAATATAAAGACAATTTCAGTTTATAAATAGACAAAAGACAACTAAACCAAACGAGTGAATTTTGGTGAAAAAACGTTTGCATGTCCTCATAATTATCTATACTCATGTCCTCATAATTATCTATACTAATATTATAAAGCGGAAGAGTTTGTTAGTTTGTCTGTTTGTTTGTTTGAACGCGCTAATCTCAGGAACTACTAGTCCGATTTGAAAAATTCTTTCAATGTTAGATGGTCCATTTATCGAGGAAGGCTATAGGCTATATTTTATTACGCTAAGACTATTAGGAGCGAAGAAATAGAAGAAAATGTGGAAAAAACGGCGGAAATTATTTGAAAGGGCTTATCTCACGAACTACTAGAGCAATTTTTCTGTTATTTGGGTCAGATAAGAAGTAGACGTGAAGGATTATAGGCTATTTTTTGTAGACTGATTTGTCTGTGAAATATCTAATATACGCGGGCGAAGCCGCGCGGAACGTCTAGTTTTAATTATATCAGCCTATATTCGTCCACTGCTGGACATAGGCCTCTCTCAATGAACGCCAAGATGACCGATCTCCTGCTTCTCGCATCCAACATGGACCCGCAACTAAACGGAGATCGTCGTCCCACCTAGTTGGAGGTCGACCTACACCCCGATTTCCAAGCCTTGGTCTCCATTCCAGAGTAAGTTTACTCCAGCGATCGTCTGTTCTTCGAGCTACGTGACCAGCCCAGTTCCACTTCAGCGTACTGATTCTCTGCACTATGTCGGTAACTTTAGTTCTTTGACGAATTGTTTCATTTCGAAGCTTATCCGCCAAAGAAACTCCGAGCATAGCGCGCTCCATAGCACGCTGAGCAACGGAAAACTTACGAGCTAGCCCTCCTGTAAAAGGCCAGGTTTCCGCCCCGTAGGTCATAACGGGAAGCACGCATTGATCGAAGACTTTCGTCTTCAGGCTTCAGGGAATTTGCGACGTGAGAATGTGGCTTAACTTCCTGAATGCTGCCCAACCCAACTGTATCCTCCTATCGGTTTCTCTCTCGAAGTTATGTCTACCTACCTGCAGTATGTGCCCCAAATAGACATATTCCGTTACGACTTCGAGAAAGGCACCGTTGACTACAACCGGTCTCGGGAGAACATGTTCGTTGAACATGACTTTCGTCTTGTCCAAGTTCATCCCGAGATCGATCCGCCGGGAAGATTCATTTAGGTCGTTCAACATTTCCTGCAAGTCCTCCAACGATTCTGCCAATATGACGATATCGTCAGCGAAACGAAGGTGTGAGAGGTACTTGCCGTTAACGTTTATGCCACGTCCTTTCCAGTTTAGGGTCTTGAAGGCGTCCTCTAACGCATTTGTGAACAGTTTCGGGGAAATAATATCCCCCTGTCTCACTCCTCGATGCAAATAGATTGGCCTTGTTGTGGCCCCCTGTACTCGGACGGACATAGACGCGGCATTATATAGACCTTTTAAAACTTCGACGTAACGCCAATCGACTTGACATCGTTGCAGGGCTTCCAGAACAGCCCAGGTCTCAACAGAGTCAAAAGCCTTCTCATAGTCCACAAAGGCAAGGCACAGTGGCTGTCTGTACTCGTGTGACTTTTGTACAACTTGCCTTAAGGTGTGAATGTGGTCTATGGTGCTAAAGCCTCTGCGAAACCCAGCCTGCTCCGGTGGCTGGCATTCGTCAAGTTTATTTGATAGGCGATTCGTCATGATCCTGGAAAACAACTTATATATGTGGCTCAAAAGCGAGATGGGCCTATAATTTTTAAGAAGGGTGTTATCTCCTTTCTTAAAAAAGAGAACCACCTCGCTCCTAAGCGACTCTTCGGGGGAAGAAGGACAAAATTAAAGACTTTACGAAGCTCTCTCAAGACGGGTTCGCCTCCCGCTCTGAGAAGTTCGATCATAATTCCGTCCCTCCCCGGGGCCTTTCCTCCTTTAAGTTGTTTCAGAGCCAATTCGATTTCGCCTATACTGACGTCAGGAAGCTCGCCAGAAAGATGCCGGGTGAGTTTGGCACGCGGGTCGTTATCACGAGGGTCAGGTTGCAAAGCATGTGAAGCATACAAGCGGCTATAGAAATCCTCGATCTCGGACAGAACCTCCCCTCGCGAGGAAACGATTTGGCCACAGCTATTCTTCGCCTTCGTCAGACGACTCCTCCCGAGGCGCCTTACGAAAACTTTTGACCCTCTATTCCGCTCAATCGCTTCCATGATTTCTAGCGTATTCGAGCGGCGAAGATCTCTACGTATAAGTTTCCGTATGCGCCTCGAGAGAAGTTTCACATCTGACGAGCCCGAGTCCGTGGTTTCCCTTCGTTCCCTCATAAGTTTGAAGGTCTCATCCGAAAGTTTGGATTTCCTGCCCGCATGCTTAGGCCTGCAAAACCTTTCACCTTCGACCCGTATGCTCTCCACAATTGCATTTAAAGCCTCGTCAACTTCCATTGTAGTTTCCGAGATGTTAAGAGCGTCGAACCTATTTTTCAGTTGTAACTGAAATTTCTGGGTATCAGCGACGGATTGTTGGAAGTTGGGTCGGAGAGTAGACTTCAGCATATGGGCTCTTTCGAGCTTGAAGCATACACTCAAGGATCCTCGCAGTAATCGGTGATCGCTACCGGTATTAAACCTGTTGATCACAGAGACATCCCTAAATATATACTTCCGATCCGTAATGATGAAGTCTATCTCATTCCTTACCACAGAGTCAGGACTTCGCCATGTCCACTTTCTTTGGGGCTTCTTTTTGAAGAAGGAATTCATCAAGAAGAGCCCCTCTTTTTCGAGAAAGTTGACCAGCATTTGCCCCCTGCGGTTTCGAATCCCAACACCGTGCTGTCCCAAGCTAGATTCGCCGCTAGCTCGTACTCCTACTTTGGAGTTAAAATCTCCCATGACAACATTGAAGTGGGTCTTAGGGGTGGTATTTAAGACCTTGGAGATGTCTTCGTACATGGTCTCCACTTCGTCATCAGAATGTGTCGAGGTTGGTGCGTACACTTGTACTATCTTGAGAGAATACCTATTGGTGAGTCTCAAAATAAGATACGCTACCCTCCCCGACACACTCGAGATATCAACAACGTTGTCGACGAGAGAGAGTTTGTTGACGAGGAATCCCACGCCGCCACGGGATGTATGATCAATGCTGCAGCCCATTGATGGCCATGGATTTCTTCACTGACCCTATCGTTGATGGTTTTACCGCCATCCTTCGGTTGACTAACTGCGCTTGATGCTAGATCTATCCCACACTAATTATTGTGAGATAGAACTACCATCAGGCGGGCCGTGGGGTCGTCACATCCCTAGTTTTAAATAAATATAAAAATATTAAATACTATCACATATCGTAGGCTCTTGGACAACGTTTGTATGAACGTGGCGCTAGTGAGTTCTGCTCATCATAATGTTATAGGGCTATAAGCAAAGAGCCGTAACTCTGTAACGGTCATCAAAAACTTTATTAACCTATAATCTAATTATGACTGTAATAATGAAACATCATCATACCTTTTTATGATACTCAAGGCTTAGATTAGTGACATATTTTTGGGCATTACAATGTCACGTTTCATGGCGTAAAAAAAGTAGAAGTTTCTATAGGCTCTCATATACGGGAAGGCAGATCTTTCAGATCGGATTGATCTCAGGTCGACCTGACCGGACTCAAAGTCAGAAATGCACAAAACTCCGGTCAGGTCGGCTTCCGTCAGTGCAACCATATTCGATCAGACTCCTCGTATAAAAGAACCTTTTGGAAAGTCCTAAGACATCGCGATATATTCTGTGATGTATTAGGATCCCCATAAATTTTGAGCTCAGAAGAAACATGTCTCTCATTAATTTTAATAATATGTCCAGCGTACATCGCGCTATCATTCGTTCATTCGTTCTTGTATATTTCATTCGCGATGATTTACGGTCACATAAATGTAATATAACAACAGGAAGACTGCGGTCCTCGAGTACGATAGCCACGCTTACAGTATTTAAAGGACAAGTTTTCTATTACTTGTCGAGAATTATAAGGAATTAAAAGTGTACAATTATGTACTTGGATTTAGTTCTGACTGAATTCGTACTAATTATATTGTAACTACAAATTGATATTGCATACATTTAAGTGTGATATTTTATTCAATAAGTAACCCTAGAACACTAACCTTATTTTCCGACGCTTATTACTAAACTTCGTCGTTTCGACTACGGTATTTTATAAAGGCGATTAAAAGGTGTTATTCAAATGAAATGTTTACAGTTTTGTGTTTTATTTGATGAAAATGTTCTATAAATTACATTACTTAAATAAACTGATATGGCTTGTTTATGACTTAAACAGCCGAGATCATAGTTTTCATGACAAGTCAACAATTGAAATCTCTACTACTACTACTTATGACGATATTGTGGAAAAAAAACTTTAAATTTAAAAAATAATGAATACAAAAGTCTAGTAAAATGAAAATTAATAAAAAAAACTAGTTATTAATATAATTGTGGCATATGTCAAGTTTGTGCTCTCCGCACAACGATTTTTGCACTTGGTACAAGTACTTTTAGGGCATAAGGCACATATTTTACTTATTTTTGTGCAAAAGGTACATCAGCTGTTTTATTGTGTCCACTCTCTATCATGGAAATCGAAGTATTACTTCTTTGCAAACATCGTCATGACCATCCATTGCGTAAGCTGGATCAATTTCGATATGTTCTTCTTTCTCATTCCCTGATGAACTTTAATTAGCGCTTTCATCTTGTAATAATAACCAAAGTATTGTACTTATAATAATAAGAAGCAATATCAATAAAATAAATCCGCAAAGGATAAAACCATCGTCGATCCGACGAGCCATGGTTGCTGGTATGGTGCTTACAGCCCAGCCACGTACAAAATACTACCGTCCGTCGCGAGGGCAACGGGTCGACAGAGAGAGAGAGAGAGAGTGCGATCGCGCGCGCAAAAGATAGAACGATTTTTTTAAAATCGCGTCGTCGAATCGACGAAGGTTAGTAATCTAGGGCTAATTACACGTGTTTTGAGTTATTTTTTGCTAAAAGTGTTATTGCATTACACTCGTTACTAAGGCCAGTCTAGTAAGGAAAGGCCTAATGAGGCACTGTCATACATGGTCTAAGGCGTGAGCCTACTCACGTAATGTCAACTCGGAAACGGCCTAGCCGTAGCCAAGTTACCTTTATTAACTAGTGTTGTATTAAGTC
Organism: Cyaniris semiargus; assembly: GCA_905187585.1. Lineage (NCBI taxonomy): Eukaryota > Metazoa > Arthropoda > Insecta > Lepidoptera > Lycaenidae > Cyaniris > Cyaniris semiargus. Next base: position 2,455,922 of record LR994554.1, on the reverse strand, counting down.
TTAACAATTATACTATCAAACCATTCATTCACTCATCATTCACTCCTGTCCCACGAAACGCAGCATCATGTTCACTCCAGTATCGACCAGTTTTCCTAAAGTTTGGTTTTGACGTTGATCTATCGCTTCCCGTTCAGTGCTCTTTGCATGAGAATTTTAATCGTTATTGGCAGCCTCGTCCATCATAAGACGCTATTGGTCCAGAGGTGAAAGGCTCCTAAGGAGGCGATAGTAATTAATTCTTTATTTGAAGAGATAATACTTACAAGATTAAAGCATAAAATTTACAACAGGCTGCACTCCATTTGAACATTAAGAATGCACCTGACCCTAACTTGACTACATACTTAAACCTAGATCTCAAAATCTGTAAGTTCTAGAAAACTGATTTTTTTACACATTTTTTCATCTTTTACTCATAGTAAAACTAACTTGGCGATGATTCCGCGTCGTCCTTTTTCACCTGTAGCCCTAGCACGGCAAACTAGCAATAAAATAAAAAAGCAATAAAATAAATTATTGTAATGAATAGAGTAGACCCATTATTTGACGTAATTTTATTAAAGCCTAACCATCATCTGATTACTATCGCAGTGTTAATATGCTGTCATATCGTAAACAGTAATAACGACATAATTGAGCAATTAAGTGAGAGGCATGCAAATCACGAAATCATGTTACATTCCCCCACATAATTAGATTAGATAAACATAGATAGTATTTCCTGCACTAAATGCCCTTAGCTGAATGTAACCTATAGTTGTATCATCAGGGAAATTGATTCCTAGGCAGTAATTGACGGACCTACGTCTGAATGTGGTCCGCTTATGTCAATTCAATGTTAGCTGTGATCGGTCGAATGTGTTTGACGTAACGCGACCAAATAACTTACGTCTGCCATCTGCCTAGGAATCAACTTCTCTGATAGTACATGTATTGTCAGACAATCAGGTGAGGTGATAATAAAGAATAAAGAATTTGATCAGCCTGCATTGTCCTAATCAAACTTAGAAAGAGACGTGCTCTTACTCTCATGCTCTTTCTTCCAACGCAACGCGGGAATCAAACACACGACCTCCTGGTCAAGATCCACGCCCTAAAGTCTTAACCACTGGACCACAGAGACGGTACAATATTATGAAAATATACAGCATTACTCAGCATTGTTCTGAAATCGAAATCGCGTTTCATGGCGTGAGTCGTTATACTACAATATTTTGCTGTTTCGAGTTATCTGAAATCAGGCGAATGTGTGCGGGAGCGCAATTAAGGCGATCTAGTAGTGATGGTCTACTTATACTGTGATAATATGTGTGTCGACGATACAGCGCATGTAGCGGGAGGACGGCAGATGTTATAATTCAAGCTCCGAAAAAACTCAATTTTAAAATTTTCGAAGCCGAAGTCAGAACCAGAAGTGTAAAATAAAATGTCCTTAACATCTTTGCTATAGAGGACCAAGAACTAGGCCAGCGCGACACGAGTCACTAGCGTCGTGACCGCCATAAACGTGTCCGGGCACCCCATAAACCGGTGTTTACGACCGCAAACAACAAACACCACAGTCCACAGGTAAACGCCTCGTCGCCTTGACGAGTTAACGCTCTGCTAAGAAAACAATCTTTGAGTTTCGAGATAATAGCCCACCTAGATTAATAGGTGTAATTGATTTTACTGTCGGTTCTTGGTGGAAATTCACTTTAAACACAAATAAAACACAATATAACGTGCACTTTTTCCACTATATTCATTAATTACTACAAATTTAACTTAAACACGACCGGTTTCTAAATAAACACCTGATGATGATTTATTTCGAAACCGGTCGTGTTTAAGTTAAATTTCTAGTAATTAATGAATATAGTGGAAAAAGTGCACGTAATATTGTGTTTTATTTGTTTTTAGATTAATAGGATACATTAATGCAGTATTTTTACGCTAGAGGCAGCACCAGCATGATAGACAGTAAACAAAAAGTTGTGTTTGACGTTTGAGAACTGTTCGGTACAATATGTATCGTCTTTAAAATATTTAAGAAAGTAACCAATGACAAGTTCATAATGTCAGTAGATCATTGCAGAAATATGGCTTCTAATAACACCTAGTGAAAGTAAATAAACTATACATACTAACGAAATTACAGCCTTTGAGTTTATGGAAAGACCTTTTAGTAGTTTTGAACAACAACGTTTCTGTCAATATTCTATCATGACGATACATGTCGGATTTTAGTCGGTTGTTTACTCTTTGTGCTAGTAGCGCCCTCTTCTATGACATTTGCGTAATATTCCCTATTATTATAGTATATGCAATATAAGAGGTAAATTTCGTCCCAACGGGTACATTCACATAACGCACATTTTTATAAAATCTCTTCGTCCATAACCACAGAATATATATTAGTGGTACCAACCATAACATAATATAAAGGCGCACTAAAATATTCATAGCGACCTTTTCGGGTACGGACGTTTCACGATCAATTATTACCTTTATTACCTTCATGTCTGTTCCGAAATCATTTTGCCAGATATTATAATATTTGCAGAAAAAATGAGCAGATATAGCCCGGTCTCTGAACGAGCAGAAATTTGGCTGTTGACTTACAACAATATTATAGTCTGTCCACAAAATATGTTGTGCTTCCTATACAGGGTGCAATTAAACCTTCCGGCCAAATTTCGATGTATTGATACTCGTTAAAAATAAAAACACGTATTTTTTTTAAATAATTACTCAGTACTAAAATGTTGAGAAATAGCTTCCGAAAGTTTTCCTAAAAAATACCACAATTAATATACAGTAATACTCATTTAAAAAGAAAATATTTATTAATCTGTCAAGAAAACTAACTACTCACAAGTCTTTTTATCCAAAGTGCTATTTTACTATAGTATAATATTTAAGTTACGCTCTTTGCGCGGAAAAAAAGCGGAGCATAACGCATTGTGGTCACAGTAAAACATCCACATGACGAAATTCGTGTTATGGTTGTACTATAAAACTATAAAGCTTAGTTTGACTTGTCTAGTTTAATATATTATGAATCATTATGTTCAATCGCTAGTTCATATCAGCAATTCATTTTTTTTAAATAATAAAATAAAAACCAACAAGATCATGTCAGTTTACAACTTGCGAAGGATATTATAATTCATATAATAGGTATATGAAAACTAGCAAAGTCCTTAAAAATTATGTTAAGACCTTAAAAATTATGTTAAGTTTAAATAAGAAATTTTATTTTTTGTTATTTATAAATCAACTAGCTTTTGCCCGCGGCTTCGCTCGCGTTAAGAAGTATTTTTATATACAATCTTTCATCCCCTATTTTATCCCTTTAGGGGTAGAATTGATCAAAATCCTTTCTTAGCGGGTGCCTACGTCATATCATCTATCTGCATGCCAAATTTCAGCCCGATCCGTCCAGTGGTTTGGGCTGTGCGTTGATAGATGACCATGTCAGTCAGTCACCTTTGAGTTTTATATATATAGATTACAGGACTGAAAATTAAACTTGTCAACCATTTGAACTTGGCTCTCATATTTTAACATTTATGTTTCTGATAGGGTATCATTACTTTTTGTATATAAAATATTAGTGGGTACTTATTACAAAACTAGCTGACCTAGAAAACGTTGCCTTGCTATATCAATTATTTCTAGTATCAATAAAAACATGTTTAGGATCCCTTAGTGTTCCAAATTTATGGAAAGAGCTATTTTGAGAGGAATTAACTGTAAATATGAGGCAAAAAAAAAACGACCAACTTTTCGGTGAAATATTGAATCGTTTAAGAATGGGTATACATAGTAAGAAGTCAAGACAGTTGTATTTTATCTAAACGACTCCTCAAATTAACCGCTAAAAATCAATACGACCGGCTTAAAGAAATCGTAGTATCTTATTTTAAACTGCTGTCCGAGGATACAGTATGTTTATTTCCCACTAAAAATATTAGTACGAAAGCCCTAGAACAAATTTTTTTTTGATTACTATCAAGCTAATTTTTTGTGAGTAGCTTCATTTTGATAAGACGAACAACATTTGTATCTGCGAACAATCTTGAAAGTGGTAGCTAACAGAGATAGAAAGGATTTCATACTTTGATTTGACGGTACTAAAATATGGATTGTTCTATTTGTGGGACAATGTTACTCTTAAATTATATAACTAATAACCTATCAATTATACAAAAAATCAAAATCCGTTATAGGGTTATGTAGTCAACCAAGTTTTGTTGATTTGCCATAATATACATTATTTCTAGTATCAATAGAAAAAGTAGATAAAAATCTCTTCTCAGGCCTAACGAACGTAAAAAAATACAAAATTTCATTAAAATCGGTATTGTCGTTTTGGAGGAGTTCGCGCACAAACACTGTGACACGAGAATTTAATAATATATTAGATTAATATAATTATACCAAAGGTTATTTGTTAAACTACTGTTTTCTCCTACGTTGACGGGGTATAATTTTCTTTTCCGTGTTATTTTCTATACCTTCTTGTACTTTTGAAATGTTCGAGTGAATTGCCCATTTAGTATCTGGAATTTTTTTTACACGTTTTCTGTTTATACTTAATTTGGGCAAATCGGGACGGTATAACATGCGCAGACGGTTGTACTCCACAATAGAGCTCTCTTGTGCCTTGATTTGACTCGGGTCTAAATTGATGAGATGTACTCCATCTGAGGTTTTTACTCTGGACAGTCCAACGTAAGCCTACCCTTTACTAAATATAGAGGAGCCTATATCGAGAATAGCAGAGTCAAGGCTAAGACCTTGTGATTTTTTGGCTATATCACCTCTTCCTGATAAGTGTCGGATATGCTATCCACAACTTATCTGACAGATACTCCATACTTCATCGTCAGATAAGTTGTGGATAGCCTATCCAAAACCTATCAAGCAAAACCTAAGCAGCCCTTTACGGCTTGTTGAGTATCAGTCGAATTACACTAAGAAAATTCAAGCGAATGGAATATGCAGCTGCCATCATGAGGCATTGGAATAATACGGTGTACCGTGTAACACAAGTGTATTTCCAACTATTAACTCTATCGTACAACTTATTGTGCGAAAGTTAAGTAGCTATTAAAATACAGTAATACTGACAAATACAGAGTACAGACTACAGACAGATGCCAATCGCAACTCTATTGCCCCTAATTCGTCCATCCGGCGGTAACTGTACATTTTTCTGGGATTAAAAGAATTATATTAAGTCCTTTCCCGGGACTCTAACTATATCTCCATACCACTTATCAGAACAATCGGTACAAGCAGTTTGGGCGTGAAGGGCTAACAGACAGACAGACACACTTTTGCATTTATAATATTAGTATTTAGTATGAAATTGTAGTGTGAATTAAAGTATGAAATTATTGTGAGTTACTGTGTTGCTCTATGTTTTATTAAGTTGATATGTTGACTGTTGTGGGCCGTTGACCGGTTGCTTAGGGTCTTCGTATGGGGATTGTGGACACAACTTATTTTTGGGCTTTTTTAAAGGATTTTATACCCAAACGGTAAAAACGATACCCAATTACTGAGACTTCGATGTCTGTCCGTCTCTATGTCCGTCTCTCTGACTGTCTCCAGGCTGTATCTCAAGACCCGTTGTAGCTAGAGTTCTAAAATTTTTACATATTGTGTATTTCTGTTGCCACATACCGAACATATACCGAAAATAAAATGAAATTAATATTTAAGGGGGGCTCCCATACAACAAACGTGATTTTTTTGGTCTTTTTGCTCATAATCAATAATGGCAGCCGGTAGACACTTGAAATATTCTCGAAATCTTTAATTATATGTTTACTTCCATAATTTATAACAAAATTAAAATCAAATAAATATTTAAGGGGGGCTCCCATACAAAAAATACAATTTTCGCTCTGTCCAACTCACACTTGGCTGATTTTTTTCATTTTTGGATTTTTCCCTGAGCTTTCACACAATTACCGAGGTGGACTTCAAATTTCGCCCTTCTAAGTCATCTGGAAGTGGGTTAGAATTTTGATCTATAGGTCAGTCAGTCAGTGATAAAAATTACGATTTTCGGACGTGATTATTTAAATAACCGTTTGAGATTTGTTTATAAAATTTAGAGCATATAATTACCTCGCAAGTCTTATTATATGAGCCAAATTTGAAGCGTTTATGTTAAATAATTTTTGAATTATGAGGGGGTCAAAAGTGGCTCGAAATGGTTCGTGTAATATTACACACAGTGCTGAGGCCTTAGTGCGAGTTTTATTCGATCATACGCATCGAGCACGTTAACGCGAATTTATATGGGATCAAAGCAGCGCCATCTACTGGCTAACGTGGATACTGCTTTGATCCCATATAAATTCGCGTTTACGCGCTCGATACGTATGATCGAATAAAACTCGCACTAACCCCTCTGCTCGCCAGTTCTGTTTTACTTGAACCTGGCTTAACACGCTACCGCGTGTCTAGATCCCTTGAAGGGATACATTTTAACCAGTTTAACAATCCATACTTCCATACTAATATTATAAATGCGAAAGTGTGTCTGTCTGTCAGTCTGTTACCTCTTCACGCCTAAACCGCTGAACCAATTTTGCTGAAATTTGGTATGGGGATACTTTGAGTCCTGGGAAAGGACATAGGATACTTTTTATCCCGGAAAAATGTACGGTTCCCGCGCGATAAACAAATTTTGGCGCAACGAAGTTGCGGGCGTCATCTAGTAATATATATATAAACGAAAATCTTAATCAAATGTATGAAGGACCACAAAACAGGTTTGAAGTGCTATAGCGGGTGCAACCAAAACGACCCTCCATTAAGAACTGTGACGAGTTCATAATATTATGTTAAAATTGTGAAACTTTTACAAAATAACTTGCATATATTTTAAAATAGCATAAAACAATGAAACTATGTACAGGATAAAAGTATAGGTCTACCAGAATCTGAGAGCAATTTTTGACAGCAGATTTTCAAAAAATATCCTTGATCATTGGATACATTTTTATATTTGCATGTTTAACACACAGAATCAGCCGCTATAAGAAAGAAAAAGGATCAAAATGTCTTATTCCGATTACCCCGGTATTGCTAGAGTCAATTTATTTTCCCACTTTTTGCCATCAGATTCTGGTAGACCTATAATTATGGTAATAAGTAGTAGAAATCATTAACTATTTCTACGATCGCGGGTGCAACATCAAAATTCTCAAATCTCTTAAAGGTGAATTTATTCGTAATTCTCTAACTTTTTACATTTTCGTCATGGAATTTATAATATTACTAGCAAGTTTGTAATAAAACTGCATTAAATTTTAGTTTTTATTATTTTCAGTTGTTTATTTTCCTGACAAAATTACTCGTCTAAATCACTAAAAAAACATTAAATAGTGTAATTTATACAAAAGATTTCGACACATTGCTGTATAACTATACTACAAGTAAACATTAATTTGAAATATATGTTATTTTAATTAAAAAAATATGGGAAAAAACAGCGCGTCTCTCTAAATTATTAGAATTCCATTTTTTACCGATAAAAGTTGTTTTGTAAGTAAATACACATCTTCTTACGTATATTTCAATTAAAAAATGTAACTAATGCCACATTTTAAAAATTCTTGTTGAGGGCCGTTTCTAGCGGAATGACCTAAACGCCAAAAGTATCTACGATTTGGAACGGTAAATTATATTTAGTTTTTAACGTTTTACCTGATAACTAATGGAAAAATACGAGTCAGCTTACCTGAAACAAAAACATATTTACATTAGTTCATTTGTAATTTAGACAATATTACAAAATATAAACTATGTTGTCTCAAATGACCATAGCTATACACAATACACATATTACATTACATGTAAGGGAAATACGTACAAGATGACATGTATGGACAAAATGACATAGTGTCCTTATTTCAAAATTGGGGGGTTTTGGATATTATGTTGCCGCGATTGTATCACGTGACGGTAGCCCTATTGACGATCCTGTCAGACGTTGAGAGCCATTCTCACAGTTGCGCCGCAGTAACCAGTACAAACGCGTTTCTCGCCTTCAAAAGTTTATTTAACAGATGGTTTTCTCCTGTTTTCTGGCGAGTTCTTTGCTGTCATTTGTTAGGGTTCCGTACCCAAAGGGTAAAAACGGGACTCTATTACTGAGACTTCGATGTCTGTCCGTCTGTCTCCAGGCTGTAACTCAAGAACCGCTATAGCTAGACTTCTGAAATTTTCACAGATTATGTATTTCTGTGGCCGCTATTACAACAAAAACAAAACAAAATAAATATTTAAGGGGGGCTCCCATACAACAAACGTGATTTTTTTTGCCTTTTTTGCTCGTAATCAATAATGGTAGCAGCTAGGCACTTGAAATACTCACAATATTCTTAATTATATTTTTAATTTAATAATTAATAATAAAATTAAAATAGAATAAATATTTAAGGCGGGCTCCCATACAAAAAACACAATTTTTTGCCAACTTTCGCTCAATAACGGTACGGAACCCTTTGTGCGCGAGTCCGACTCGCACTTGGCCGATTTTATTAATATTTGTATTAAAATCGATGAACTATGCTAGTACCCACTGATTTCTATGAACTTTATTGCAATCATTAGTTCTTTGATGGAATTTTGATATTTATTATTGTTCTTGGTTACATTTAGACAAAATGACATACCATGTACAGTGTTTCTATCAGAATATTTTTTATCTTTTATACGTGGGAGAGCCATGCTTCGGCACGAATGGGCCGGCTCGACCGGAGAAATACCACGTTCTCACAGAAAACCGGCGTGAAACAGCGCTTGCGCTGTGTTTCGCCGAGTGAGTGAGTTTACCGGAGGCCCAATCCCCTACCCTATTCCCTTCCTTTCCCTCCCCTATTCCCTTCTCTTCCCATCCCTACCCTCCCCTATTACCCTATTCCCTCTTAAAAGGCCGGCAACGCACCTGCAGCTCTTCTGATGCTGCGAGTGTCCATGGGCGACGGAAGTTGCTTTCCATCAGGTGACCCATTTGCTCGTTTGCCCCCTTATTTCATTAAAAAAAAAAACTGTGTATGGTATGATTTATTATTTTGTTTAGGTGATTATGCCGTGAAACTACGAAAGAAAAACTAATCGGCAGTCTTGGAGCCAAGAATCCATGAGTATGGCTATTGAAGCATGGAAGGAAAAAAATGGGATGGGAATTGGCAGCAAAAACATTTGATTTCTCAGGCGACGCTTAGAAGACACGCACTCAATAAGAACAAGACCTTGAATTCTAACTCTAAAGGATTGGGAAGAATCCCAAACTATTTAATTATTGTGAACATTGTTATTAAAAATGTGTATGTCATTTTGTCCATACTATATGGACAAAATGGTTTTTATGATTAGTCACATTTTTTCTTATTGTATGTTTTACTATAGTTCCTACTTAATTAAAATACTGTTTTACTGATAGTCAATGAACCTAAGATTACTATAAACCGTTGAGACTAATAATTATAATGTAATTAAATTAAAAAAAAATGTGATTGAAAAACAAAACACCCTGTCATTTTGTCCGTATTTCCCCTATTATTATAAATGCAAAACTGCGTATATAATCTATAACGCATTAAACTGGACTGTTTTGATATGAATTTGGTATGGAAGCACTTTGATTCCCGGGAAATGGCGGAGGATAGTTGTAATTGTGACATTCATTTACCGTTCCACACGTTAAAGTTATGGGCAAGACATCTAGGGCGTGACATGAAGTACGTTATATTACATCCTATGTTATATCTTATAACAATGCCTTCCTACTTCCGTGACAGTGACTACACGACAAAAGTTCGGCCAGCCAGTGATAAGCCAAGTTATCAATCATGCCAAATTGAACTTCAGCCCCGATGGTTTTGATGAATGGCGTCCCCGCCGACCGCCATTTTGTCCACACAATTATTAGATAGCATTCGTAAAAATATAGGTCATAGAAAATACTGTATATTAGAATTCGATATTTGTGTCAGTCAGCTATAATGCTTGACATTTACCTCCATAATGAAAATACTTAAAAAATATTTAATTTATTTCTTGTATCAAAAGATTTGTTGATACTATAAGAGGAATGAAAAATCTGAAGAGGAAAAAAAATGAAATGAAATATTGGAGTGGGTAAGGAAAGGTTGTAGATTTGTAGAACAAACAAAAATACATTTAAAAATAAGGTAAATTCACATTATTGAGTATGCTATCAAAATTAAGTCTTCGACTTTTCAATAATCATGATTTGCTTGGTTTTTAAGGATTTTCGATTTTTTTATCATTACAAGATTTGTTGATTGGCCATTCAAAAAATTAACCAGTCAACAAGGCTGTTGAATAGATAAACTCCTGAAAAATTTCCCAGAAACTGGGTGCCAAAATGTTCAGTTTATAACTTTATATGCATCCGCCCGAACACGCGGTTTGGCGGCTACACCGCGAGATCGCAATTGTATGTAAAGCTCTGGTTTCCTCCAAGAGCGGTAGTGTAAAAAACATTTAGAAATCTATCTTTCCTAAGGAATATTTATTTATTTATTTATTTATACTTTTTGCACAATGTTGGTACATAGGCGGACTTAATGCCAAATGGCATTCTCTACCAGTCAACCTTTAGGTGTTCAGAAACAAAATTGTGTAGACGCCAATAGTGCGAATACCTATGTGACAGACAGATTGACGTCCCTTTCAAACTAATAATATTATGTATTGTCTCAAACCGCATCTAACTTGGTTTTAAACTTTAATTAGTCCTGCTGGAGCTCTCGGAAACGAAATGCCGCCATTAACAATTGCTATTTCAATTCTTCTTTGAAATTCTCATTAGTTTTTATGGTACCGTAGATTTTAATCAAAACCAGCTTATATTTGTATTTTGTATTAATTTTGTGATAGATGAACTCTTTAAGTAGTAATTTATTAGTTAAAACATTAACAACAAACAGTAAACACAAAATATATTAAAATAAAGGGTAATAACAGATAATTAAATGATAGTGTAACCAACATCGACCTGTACATATTGCATGTGGACGCTGTTAAGCATTCGTGTACATAACTCACAAAAAAACACGTATTGAGTTATGAATGCAGTTACGTTCTTTATATCATTAAGAACAAGACTGCATTCGAAATTAAAAAAAAAAAAAAAAAAAATACAAAAAAAAAATGCTTAACAGCGACCATTTATAGTGCGAGTTTTATTTAGTTCCCGAACCGGCGCGTCGGTAGGTCTACAAGTAGGACAATTCGAAAAACTTTATTTACAAATAAAACAATTTTCATTCTGTTTCACTTCATTTATAAATACAAAATTTGTATAAAATATTAACTGAACCCGACCACCGCTTTCCCGCCACCAACTTGGCCATACAAACTTTGACACCGCGGGAACAACTGGTGACAAAACAACGGAGTTGTGACAGTGATACCTCTCCCTTTTACTCCCCACTTTTCCCCACTCCTCCCCTTTACTCCCCAACAGCATTGGATACATTAAACAAAGGGACCGAATTAAATTGAAGACAAACATTTAAGAAACTTCGAAACTTCGCACCTCAGGTTTATCAAAACACTTTTATAACAATCATTTATTATAATTTATCTATAATATATTGATTCATCAAGCCCCATACGGTCACCGGTGACCGAGACATAATAGAATATCTATTGTTTCTCGTTTTCCCACGATCGACGGGTTAATACGCGAGCGAAAAACTTTGGATCCCTTTTGACGAAAAATGCGGGAACGTAGGTGAATGAAATTTTGCACAGTTATAGTTTATAAGGTGAAGGAGTGCATCGAGCTAATATTATTTTGAAATTATGCTTTTATCATACATTTTTTAACAAACAAAACATTACACACACTATAACACACACACTAGGATCAGCCTATACGCACGAATTGTACTCTTTTATTTATGGTTGAAGTCTGTTGTCAAATTGAAAATAGATTTAGTTTTTTTTATTGAATCTTAATACTGTTAGACAATTACTACACGGCCAGTCTGTCATCATTTAATTTGACTTAATTAATCTGAGACTGTCGCAGGAATTATGTCTAAAAAATAATAAAGTCAATATTTTGACAATAGAATATGTTTATATTTCTCTATGAGAAAAGCGTTGAAATTTTAAACTTATCATTTTTTTTTATTTGAGGTCGAATTTCGAACATTGGGCGATCTCTAGTTTATAATTATACCCTGTTATAATTATTTGTTGTTAGGAGATATTGCCGCAAATTATGCGGGAACCGCACATGTTTCCGTCATACAAACTATCTCTCTGTCTGTGCTGTATAATATTGAATTACGGAGTAAATCGTAAGATTTACCAACTGTAAATAACGATTTTATAACGGCCATAATCAACTCGACACTTGGTACCCTAAAAAGTATAAAGAACCATTTTTTTTTCTTCGCCTAAATCCTTAAGCAACGACTATATCAAATCAGTAATAACTTTAATCAAAACCTGCATCTCGACGAAAATTTTATGCTTTAATTACAAGTAATAAAACTCATAATACAACATCATCAAACATTAAAAAAGTAACATAAGTTAGGGTTGTCGAACAACCCTTTTAAATAATAAATAAATTTTCACATTAGCTCTTCACCTCATGAGTCATGACCTTTCATACAAACTGCTTTTATTATATTAGACACGTGTGAGTCCAATTTGACGAAACGTGTTAATTTTTCACGAGTCTCAAGCGAACCCGTGCAAAGACCAATGAACTTCGTTTAACCGTGGTACGAATGGGTCGGCCCAATCTGATATATGGGGTGGGGTAAAAACAACAACATTATATATTTTGTGCATAATAATAAATATTATCCGTCGCCTATATTATGGACGGCCAGTTCCATAATATGATACACACTACACACACTATACAGGCTGCAATTAAACCTTCCGGCCAAATTTCGATATATTGATCTTTGTTAAAATAAAAACACCACAATTGATGGACACTACGCGTCACCGGCGCGTGACGTGTACCCCGCGCGTGCGCCACCTCCCGCGTCACCCCCGCTCTACCCACCGCCGCGAAGTGACCGTTCTGCAACGATTTCAAGTGGGATAAAATATGTTATTGTAAAAAAATTAACACCCTATTTTTTTGGTTAAATGGACTCTCCTAATGATACCTAAGCCCTAAAAAAGGCCGGTAGGTTTAATTGCACCCTGTATAAAATTAGCGGGTAAACGAGCAAATAGGTCACCTGATTCTAACGTCAACTGATCGCAACATCAGAAAAATTACAAGTACGTCGCCGGCATTTAAAGAGGAATATATATATGCTCTCTTCTTGAAGGTTTGCAGGTCGTAATAGTTAGGAAATACTGCTGGCGACAGTTCATTCCAGATTCCAGACGTCGATAATAATCTGTTTATTCGGTACCACACAAGTTTTAGTTAACTTATTTTACGGGGACAAAAAATCACACTCAGCTTACAGGCTTCTCATTTGTATATTTAACAAGCATTCGCGAAACCGACCATTTCCGAACAAACTCGAACACACCTGAGCGACCTACACGGAATATCGCTTACATTTTTAAACACACCCCCTTATAAGCCCTCCCTGGAAACACAGACCGTAGATTACAGGTACGAGTTTATTATTAACGTTGTTTTGCAAAAGCCAAAACAACAATATAGGAAGTCATTCATGCTTTTAAACTATAATGATGTTGTTAACCACTGACTCCAAATTTGTATGTAAGTTTATTTTTCTTCTGTTTATCTGTGAAAACTTGTAATTGGCCTTCATGTTTGTGTAATTTGTATTTGTTCTTGTATTTAGCCCTAAGTTTTCCGAATTTCATAAAATAAAAAATAAAATAAAATAAAATAATGTAAGTGTGGGAATATGTGCGTGGTGGCCGCAAAGGAAGGTCTTCCGACCGAGCGAGGTGTTATGCTCGGTCAGGCCGTACAGGTCGTATATATACCCTGTCGTATATATACCGACGCACTTAGAAAACTTAGATAGCGCGATGCAGGAATGTGGCGCTAATTGTGGGTACCGCCACATAAGTAAAAAAAATGTGTCAGTCTGTCACCTTTTCACGTAGAAAGGACGCTAAAGAGTTTTCGTAAAATTTAATGAAATCAAAACTTTCTAACGGTATAGTGGAGATTGTGCGATAAATAAACGAAAACACATAAACCACTACTTTTCAGAAAGTTTATTCACTAGTTTTACAACTATGGTATTAAACATTACAAAACCACAGATTAGAGTATATTATATTGTAGAAAACTCTAGCGGACACCGGCACCCATCTTGCAAGATAGCGGCCGTGAAAAAAAAATGTGTGGCGCGGGCTGCGCTGTGATTGGTCGAGCGCGGACCACGCCACCTTCGCTTTACAGCTCGCGGTAATTTTAAAATTTTACGCGGGCGCGTTCTGTTACATCGGGAAAATGTAATTCCTACATGATAAATGAATTATAGCGCTGTAAAGTTGTGACTAACATCCAGTAAGCAACATTAAACTCCAATGTGCACGTGGTCAAAAATTCTCCGAGATCCGATAAAAAATTGCAAGTTAAAGAGAAAAAGAGATATAATTTAACTGCCAAGCGTAAAATTTGTTGGTCCCGGAGCGGTCATTGAGAAAAAAAATGCAATTTTTCCTGCGCCATTTACAACTTGTTACTTTTATTACTCCAAGTCGTTGGTTCAACCCTAAATTTTCTTGTTTTAGATAATCCAAGTAAGAAAAAAGTCTTCGCTTTGTTTTTAAGGGATTTCTTGGTTGGTATTTTTTTTCTTATATTATGCTGTCCTGCTACCAGGCAAAGGCCTTAGGTGATAGGTCCATTTCTTTCATTTTAATGCAAAAGTTTTTGAACTAATATTTTATTTAAAATAATTTAAAGTAAAAATTATTCAGGTACTTAATGTTAAATAATAAGCTTGTAATAAACGAACAAAATTCAAAATTCATATTTTATTTACAGGCCGTTCAAACAACTTAAAATTAATTTCATGAAAAATAAAATTTCAAAATTCCTTTTATGAAAAATTTAATTTAAAATTTATTTAATGAAAAATAAGAATTTCAAGAAAAAGTTCACTCGAAAACATAACACGTCGAGCGCGGGTCGTATTATCTCTAGGTGTAATGGCACGGAATAATGATTATTACAGCCATCACGAGAACCGCTGAACAAAGAAAAATCATTAACGAGGTATAAACATTTCAAATAATTATATTAGGAGCCCAAAAATGCCGGGGTAACTGAAAAAGTAACTACAATTTGCCCGCATTTTCGTTCGCGCATATTTTATGTTTGGTAGGACAAGAAAGGAAGCTGCAGTCGTTGTTGAATTAAGACAGAAGAATCTGGTGCTATAAAACTGAATCTCTACGAATAACAACGGTTTTTAATTTTTTGATGGCGGAAACGACAACTAAAGCTGCGCGTCCACTGGATCGGATTCGAAGCGTACGCAGCGTACGGATTTGTTGCTTTGTATTGATTTCTATGGTAATGCGTCCACTGGATCGGCATTTCTGCGCCTGAGACCGGCATTTATGCCGATGACGTCATCCGCAGTGAACGCGTCATTCGGATTCCGAAGGTTTCAAGTTCTGACGTGTTTGCGACGACGCGACGGCTATACATAAATACTTATTCACGATGAATGACGATATTTTAATTACTTTATTGGAAAAAAAAGAAGAACTTTACAATCTAAAACATCAACATTATCATTATAACCAACTGAGGAGAGACAATATTTGGGATGAAATTGGGCAAATAATGAATAAAAGTTGTTATGATAATATACATACAATATCCTCGTCACTATCCTCCATAATGCAAGTATATTTTTAGTCCGTCATAGCCTGTTAGCACGTTAACAGGCTATGACGGACTAAAAATAACTTAAAATTGCCGATGCTGAATCCGAATGCAGTGGACGCACCCCATCGGAATTTCGTAAATGACGACGCTCCGTCTGCTCCGTACGCTTCGATTCTGATCCGGTGGACGCGCAGCTTTATTAGAAGCGACAGTTTTGACGGACCCCCGAAAAAAACCAATGATTTTGTCTTTGAATGAATTGTCTCCATACTAGTGCCTGATGACATTTCTACCTCTACAAGGCCTTTGCGGAGCCCCAAGGCTCCCCGTAGCACACTTTGGGAGTATAGAAGACAGATAACTGAGTCAAAAAAAAGTTAAACGGAATGCAAACCGTTTCAGTTGGTTGTCAAACTTCTCTTCTAACACAGACGACCTCTGTGGCTCGGTAGATGAGCGAGCTGGTACCTCAAGCCGGGGGTCGCGGGTTCGAATCCCGCCGACGGAACAAAAAGTTTTCAAAGTTCCTGGGTCATGGATGTGTATTAAATATGTGTATCATATAATAAAAATCTTAAATATATGTATAGTATAAAAGTATTAAATATATTTCCGTTGTCTGGTACCCGTAACACAAGTCCATCAGGTACTTACCACGGGGCCTGACTGACGTGGTGTGAACCGTCCATAGATATTATTATTATTAAACTTAGGTCCGTCATACAATAATTTTAGTTGCACTATCTACTCGTAGTATCTACTTGCTTGTTATGGTTACTGGAGCCATATTTGAGCGGTCAAATGTACGAGAGTTCTTGTTCTATACTGTATTATATTTCGATGGTGCAACATGACGTCACGTACATATTCTATACATACGGAATGAACAAAACAACGAGAATTTTTCAAAAGCAGCTGGATCGATCGACCTACTTCTGGCTTCGAAGCGAGTGCTGTTAAACCTGCGGAGTCATGAAGCTAGCTCGAGGGCAGAGGTTTTCAACCATTTCGAGGTTGGCCCGTGAGTAACGTGATGGAACAATATAAGAAAATTTAACCAGAAACGTAGCGGGCCGCATATAAAAAATTGTTTGCGGGCCCTAAGTTAAGGTTACCTTATTTACTTTTAACTTTTAATAAATTTATTTATTAATGCTAAAGGACGTGGACTCTATCGCTTGGGGGCGCCCCGTATAGTCGTATCAATTAAGGTACAATTATACATGCTTATTTCAAGCATGAAAGCATGCTTCAACCGAGCATTTGCTGCTTTCGAGCATGTGTGTATCCATACATTGGTCAAAATAAGCATGCTACCTGGGGGCGTGGTTTAAGCACCATGCTATTAGTATCGATCAGTTTTTCGCTGCAAGAGCACTATAATAAGCATGCTTAATAGAAGCAAATGTATCGAGTTCAAACAGCATGCTAATAAGCATGCTATTTTTGACCACGTGTAACTGTACCTTTATACGGGGCCAAGCGATGTATACGATACATATACGGCGGTTCTGTTTTGCCGGGAATGTGAAAGAGTGATGTTATGTTTTTGTATTATTTTCCTAAAATTGTGTTAACTGGGTTTTTAATGTGTAATATTGGTAGGATATTAACCATTAAACATATTCGTTATCATGCAAGTGCAGGAAAGTGATACAACATCCAGAAACGTGCTATTTTGTGTTCCCTCCAAAACTCCATCGAAAGTTTCAGTAAAGCGCCTACCACTTTATTGAATCGACCGACATGACTCCTTGACTGTATTGACTTTTACTCCGACTTTGACTAGACTTTTGACCTGACGATGTAGAGAAACGATGCCGAAAATTGTACACAAGAAAATTGTTTTCCCGCCATATTTTATATACTTGGCACTGGCCATGGTTAAAAAGCCGAGCGCCATAATAAGAGAAAAAATATATATATACGGCGGTAGCTACGCCCCTGAATTTAACGCTTCCGTAGCCCAGTGGTTTAGAGTGTGGCTGTAGTGACGGTGGTCGTGGGTTCGATTCCACGTTAGAAAATTTATATTGTTTCCAAGTTCGGTTAGGATTGCCCCAACCAAACAACAAAAAAAAAGGAAAATGTCGAAAAACTACTGGAGCAATTTTTATGTTATTTGGCACAGATAAAAAGTAGACCACGTAAAGGATAGGCTATTTTTTGTGGGCTAATTTGTCTGTGAAATTCCTAATTAACGCGGGCGAAGCCGCGCGGAACGTCTAGTTAAAGTATAAAATGACAGACAACCAACAAAAGTATAAATATGCCTAATTCTCAAAGTTACAAAGTATTTGCATTCTTCTGAATGTAACATTTAAATATGCGATCCATCAAGCCAGTGTACACACTATACACAGTCAGTATGAAGCACGGTGTACACAGGTGCGCTCCAGATTTCGCTAGCAAACTCTCTGAAATATCTTGTATGAATTTCAGATTATGAGAAGGGATTTCTTAAAAACACAATGGTTTTGACATGTTTGTATTTTAGGTTAGCTTTGAACTTCATAAGCCATACACTTGATACACTTCTGTTGTTGCGGCCGATATAAAAATATTTTCTTGTTTATTTGCACTAAATAACTTATTGAGTCGATTTTGATGGAATTTGGCAAGAAAATAAAATTTCAAAATTTGATTTAAATTCTGTCAATTCAACGTGTATCTTCTTGTTTAAGGTGACGACTGACGCCGCGTTAAAGTAAAAAACCGTGTTGGATATGTTGTAGATTGCTTGTTGTTGGCGACCTCTGTGGCTCAATTGGTTGAGTGTATGGCAGCTCAAGCCGGGGGTCGCGGGTTCGAATCCCGCCGACGGAACAAAAAGTTTTCAATATTCCCGGGTCTGGATGTGTATTAAATATGTGTATGATATAATAAAAATCTTAAATATATAGTATAAAAGTATTAAATATATTTCCGTTGTCTGGTACCTGTAACACAAGTCCTTCAGGTACTTAGCACGGGGCCAGACTGACATGGTGTGAAGCGTCCATAGATATTAATATTATTATTGTTTTCTATGAGAGGCCGGGCCGCGTAATTTAAAAACCATAAATATATTTAATATAAGCTATGTGCAAATTAAAGTGTATGCTTGAACCAATATATGTACAAATTTTGGAAGCTTAAATCACTCTCCGCTGTTGGCAAAATTAGAATCCCTTTTTTACAGAGGTCTTTTTGATTGATTATTTTGTGTTATAAAAGTTGACCAATCGTGTTATGCTTTGGGTAATTCAAAGACAAAGACATGATGAATACTGACAATGAACTTTAATTTCTTAGCTTTAGTCATTGCTGAGAAAAATCGATATCGCTGCAGCCAAATTATCAAGGCGTCGCAATAAGGTTCAGTTTTGAATGTCTCATTATTTACCTATCATTATCAATCGAGCGACCACATCTAAGTGTAACGGTCCGTTTAACGATTAATCAAAGTTAAGTGCAGTCTCACTTTGAAATTGCCAAACTCTCGAGCTGCGGTCTCGACAACTTTTAGGCTAATTAAAAACCTAAATGAGGCCATTACTCATGTCTCCATCATCATCATCGTCCAAATATCACAGCCCCACTCAGAGTTATTTAATGCTTACTTTAATAGAATGAAGAAACAGACAGAAAAAGTTTTGAGTTTATGTCGAAATCGTCATAATATTATGAGGGCGAATAAAGCAAATAATCCATTGATATATAAGTACTACGTAGTATGTATAAGTACTAAGTAGTACATACATCTCAATGAAAAAATCAAACATCGTCCTTCTCTCTTCACACTCACGTCCGTCTTTCATATGCCAGGTGAAAAAGGACGACGCGGAATCATCGCCAAGTTAGTTTTTTCTTAATAACTCGATAAATA
Source organism: Cyaniris semiargus (assembly GCA_905187585.1). Lineage (NCBI taxonomy): Eukaryota > Metazoa > Arthropoda > Insecta > Lepidoptera > Lycaenidae > Cyaniris > Cyaniris semiargus. The sequence goes on along the minus strand of LR994554.1, from coordinate 2,436,195 downwards.
AACAACATTTTAAAAATCCGCCAGGCCAGTCCCTCGGTGATAGTATTTTATACAATGTGTTAAAATATTAACTCAGTTTAATGCACGGTTTTGGCAATTTATGAAAAATTCGTAAAAATTAGATGCATTTTTGTGATTTTTTTTCTATAGAGAAAATTTTAAGATATCGTATTTTCGCTTAGTCAGTCCCTCGGAAATATAATGTTGTATCTATGTTTAAAAAATGAAACAATTCGGGGCTTATTTTCAAATCTAAAAATGAATTATAAAATCGACAATTTTGCTTTAGTCGCCCTTTCGGTGTGTATGAGTGCGGACGCAAAAATAATGTCTGAGCAATATCGGTCGCTCTTTACTCACTGAAGAGAGCCCAAAGAGAGTGAAATTTAGTGATAGTATCCGGGTATCATGTACCTTTTCAGGAAAATGAGTATCTACGTACAAAAGTGCGTAAGAAAGTCCTATGTTTAGTAAGAACTACGTGTAGTAAGAAACTTTATTAATCTTAATTAATCTTTACGGATACACGGTCAGTCTAGCATCAGTTCAGTCCATCAGTCTGATCCAGACTGACGGGAGAATGATCGTGTAACCGTTTGATTGACGGACTGATCAGTTTTTTATGTACTTTCCGGTCATCATTCTGGCGTCCGCGTCAGTCTCAGACTGATGCCAGACTGACTGACTGACTGTGTAACTGTACTCTAAGTCTTAGTTTGTCTACATCAGTCAGTCAGTCCGACTCAGGGGCCTTCAGGCATTAGCCTAAGCAACATCGTTCTCGTTTCACATTGAAATTCAAATTAGTTATCCAAATTAATAGTATAATATTCAGATGAACGAAACATTACAGCAAAATTTAAATTGAGATTTAAATATTTTGGAATCTTAATGCTTCTAAAGCTTTTAGAATTACAATTTTAGCATATTATTTGTATTTAATAACTTTAGTAATTTACATTAATGTGTCAAAATTACTTAGAATTATTATTATTGAAGCAAAAACTTATTTCTAGTTACGTTGTGCAAATTCTTAAGGAAAATAAAAAAATATTAAAGTCGCGTCAGGCCACCGCGACCTGATCGAAAATTTGTTAGACAGAAGAAAGAGTAGTTGGTTTTATTAATAAAAATATTATATAAATCCGAAGAACAAATGCAATAAATATAACATTTGCATGCCTCACAAGTTACAACATAAATAATGTTTGCTACCAATTATTAGTTGTTCTATTCCAACTGAATTTCGATAATGATTATGAAATAAATTTGTCGTTGAATAACACCACTGAATTATTTTATAACTTCCCTTGTTTTCAAATATGAGAAACCATTGCAACAATTAGTCTGTAAATAATGTTTTAAAAAGTTTAAGTACTCCTTTGCTTTACCATTTTGAGACTCAGCGACGACCATTAAAGAAATCGTTCAAATATCTTACAATCGGATTACTTTTGAATTTTGATTTAAAAAACCGGCCAAGTGCGAGCCAGATTTTCGCACAGTGTTCCGTACCATCGTTATTAACTTACAATTTCATCTATCTCATACTTAAGACCCAATATTAAATTATTTAATAAGATAATGTGTACAGTTCTTAGATTTTTTCTTGCACTTGTAGATTATATTTCCAAAACTACAAGTGGTATCCATATAATCAAGGCGAGCGAAGCGAGCCCTAGTATATCCCACAACCTGAACATTTTGTGGTACACGTTACGGAAAAACTATCACGCCTATTGATTTGTGCTTTAACATAGTAATTTTTATTTATAAGTAGATGTGTTATCATCAGTCAGTCAAGGTGTGACGACGCGAGCCCTCACAAAGCCCGGCTGTTAGCTAGTAATATTATTACATGAGAAAGAGTATCCGTCTATCTGTTACCTCTCCTTACTTTGAGTCCCGGGAAAGGACATAGGCTACTTTTTATCCTGAAACAATTTACGGTTCGCGCGATAAACAAATTTTAGTGCAACAGAGTTGCGCGGGCGTCATCTAGTATTGTACAAGTTCAACTCACTTTGTTATGTTCCCGAAGTAAAGAGCATTGATAGAAAGACCGTCCAACAACAAAGCAACCTCAAGGTTTTTCCTGCTGAAGCACGGAACCCTAAACGTTAAAAATCGCCCAATTATTGTCAGAAACGAACCAAATAATCCCGTTACTGAGCAGATTGCAATTTCACGAAACTTCAGGCACAAAAAGGGCCAAAACTCAGCGGATAATTGATATTTGATAAAACATCTTCTCCTTTTAAAGTTTCGGGTCAAAAATAAGTCCCGCGAAAAAGTCCTTTCATTACACAATTCGGATTTAAATAAGCGTAAAATCCTTAGGGCCTGTTTCACCACTTCCTGATAAGTGCCGAATAGGCTATTCACCACTTAACTTGACAAATCAAGTATGGAGAATCTGTAAAAAAGTTGTGAATAGCCTATTCGGCACTTTTTTTAGAAAGTGGTAAAACAGGCCCTTAGAATTATAAATCTCGTTTGTGGGCATTTCTTCGGAGGCTAAATTTTTGACGGCAACGGACTTTTTTCTGTAACCAGGCAAAAGCAAACAATAAAAATATTTTTTTAAATACTTGAGCTCAGTGTCTACCTAGAAACAACTGTCTTTTTTTAATAATTGTAGTTTCAGTATAGGAAAAAAAATCATAAAGTCCGTTCTTCTCATTACCATGGAGCGTCCTCTTGCCATTTTCTTCAACAAAAACGTCTATAATTCATTTCCTGTTTTACAAATCAATGCAAAATAAAATTATAACGAAAATACATTAGTTTACCTGTTATAAAAAATAAATACAGTAGGCATGGCTACATTACAATACTTATAAATAAATAATAAAAGAGTGTCCAACGTAAAGTTATAATTCCTGTGGCCCAAGTTGCGATCGATCATAACTTTTCTGGTAAAAACAATGGGAGTGTATCTTACCGCATGCAGGCAAGCCAGTCATATGTGAAAGAAGCTATCAGGCGGATGCGCGGCTAATTGATTTCTATCCAGGTGTTTGGAAGGTAAATATATCATTACCCTATGTTTGGTTCGCGTAGTTTATCATTTATGTGTCTACTATATCTAGCTTATTTTATTATTTCAAAACTTTAATCTGCGTGTCAACTGATGCTCTTGGGTTACATATTTATGTTATGAAATATCAAAACTGATGCTTGTAAGAATTATGAGCTATGCATAATTATAGGCATAATTTTCATTTTCGTGGGTCTCATTACCCTGGTCAAAAGACCAGAGTAATGATAAAATATATTAATTTTGTCCTGAAATATGCACTTTTATGTGCGATTCACGAGATCTGTAGAGTAACTACGACTATTGAATATCCTTGCATAAAGTTTTTTTAATTCTTAAGACTCTTAAATTTCCTTATAAAAACTTGTTTGTAACTTATAATTTCAGACATTAGAATAACGTAAAAACGATGTCACAAATTACTGAAGAGAAAAAAAAAAGAATAGAAAAAACTAAGCAAGATCAGAATAAAATATATGTATCCTGAAGAGAAGGAGGAAATATTCGAAAAAAGTGTTTTTTTCTGTAGGAAAAAACATCGATCTACAGAAAGGATTTTCTTCCTATAGAAAAAAAAAAATTGATTGTGAAGATTTTAAGGTTCTACATTTTTTTCTCCACATAAAACAATTCTATCTGGCCATTCAGACTCGGAGTCATATGATATCTTTTACTTTAAGAAGTCTCAGAACAAAAAAAGAAAATAAAAATTGTTCAAGTTGCTAATGTTTGCTATTGACTTCTGTTTCAGTAAAGAAAGACCATGAGAACAAAAAATAATTTTGAGAATTACTTAAACTCAAGTTCTTGTACAAAAAATACTGCTTTTGATTTTTCTTTTGATAATCGTGCTATTTTACTACTAGATGATGCCCATAACTCTATTGTGCCAAAATCCGTTTATCTCGTGGGAACCGTACATTTTTTTCGGGATAAAAACTATCCTGCGTACTTTCCCAGGACTCAAAGTAGCTCCATACCGAATTAAAAAAAATCTGCTCAGTGATTTGGGCGAGAAGTAGTAACAGACGGACATACTTTCCCTTTTATAATATTCGTATAGAAGAAAAAATCACTTTGTATGAATTCAAATCAAACGTTTTGTATGCAAATGAATTTTAAATTATCAAGACTGAACTAAGACTGGTTTCTAAGAGTACTATAATCACTAGTTACTTAATTATTTTTTAGGATGATACAAGGAATGTAAGTCGTTTTCAAACATATAAAACAAATGTTATGCTACAAAAACTATAACAAATGTTATAGTTTTTGTCAGAAGACGATTATTTTTAAATTAAAATATTTTATTTAGATATTTTTAAATTTTTTTGTTACTTTTATAATTACCTTGTATGCAATTACCCTAGCCACAAAATTTTTGAACATCGATATTACTAAATCTTCTCTATGAAAACGAGTGCCTTAAGTAAAAGTCGGTTATTTGACCTTTATATTATCATAAAAATATGAATTCCAGTCAAAAAGGTAACGTTTAAAATTGACCATGGTAATGAGACGAAGAATCGTTTTCCGAAGAATCACCCTTGTACATATGACGTTCATCTTGTTAATGACATCATTTAATTAACTGATTAATGATAAGGCCGATTTATATGCGTCGGCCCAAACGCGCGGTTTGGCGGCTACACTGCGAGATCACAAGCAATTTTATGTAAATGTCAGCGCGACCGCGCCGCTATTTAGATATATCGTTACATACGTTTGCTTATGATCTCGCGGTTTAGCGGCCAAACCGTGCGTCCGCGCCGCCGCACATAAATACAGCCTAAAGGTACCGTTCCGATCTTTGCCGCGGCTAACCGCGACCGACAAAAATTCAAATAAAATGCCACTTTATGACATCTCCCTTAGATGTCATAAAGTGGCATTTTATTTGAATTTTCGGCAAAGATCGGAAAGTCACTTTAACCGTGACTTGTATATAAAAGCCATAGTTACTGGGCTCTTCTTAATATATATAACTGAAAGGTGACTGACTGACTGACATAGTGATCTATCAATGCACAGCCCAAACCACTGGACGGATCGGGCTGAAATTTGGCATGCAGGTAGATGTTATGACGTAGGCATCCGCTAAGAAAAGATTTTGATCAAATCTACCCCCAAGGCGTTAAAATAGGGGATGAAAGTTTGTATAAAACTTTGTCAATTTTAAACCGATCGGGCTGAGACTTTGCATCCATAAAGCTACTATGACGTAGGCTTCCCCTAAGATTGGATTTTGATAAATTCCACCGCTAAGGGGATAAAATTGGGGATGAAAGATTGTATACTACAATAATACTTCTTAACGCGAGCGAAGCCGCGGGCAAAAGCTAGTTACTAATAAAACTATTTACACAGCGTAAACGGGATATGAGCCTAAATTGTTTTTACTGTCCTAAAACGAATGTATATTTTACGAAGATGCTTGGAGCCTTTGCAGATAAAATATATTATAATATGAATATAGGCCTAACAATTTTTTAGGGTGGAAGAACTTTGCGTAATGCGTTATGTCATATTATGTAACAAGTTATGTTTTTTCTTTATTGGATACAATATTGCTTATTTAGGGGAGAAGAAGAGCTTATTTTGATTTGAATAATTTTCTGCTGCATTCGGTTTCATAGGCAATTCACACAAACGTAATACAGAGAGTCATGATTAGTATGAAAAGAAATGATTGGCGCAACCGAAATTCTGCAATAATAATTTATAACTCAGAAAGTAACGCTGGCTTCACCCTTAAAGTATAAGAATTAGATAACTACGAACACGACCAAAGTAAAGGGAACAAGCCAGTACGGCAGTTTGTATAACAGTAAGTGAACCGTTGAAAATTGGCCGGATGCCAAACACATCCTTAAGTGAAATGGATATTCCGGACAGACATAAAATATGCAAAAACCTCCGGGACTCAGAATATATATTATAATTTATACAACTTTATGAATCTCTGATACATCAGATAATAGTTATAACATAATATATTAAAAACTGTTTCAGAAATCAGAGCTTATTATTGAAAGAAAAATTATACCTTTATAATGTAAGTGTACACTGTATATTGTAGAAATTGGGACATTTAATGACTTCTTAACTAAGTTAATGAACAGACAGAAAATGTATGGGATCATGTAATAATCTTCACTTTACAGTTAACTAAATATTCGTCTCATACTGCCGTACTCAAAGAAGAACATAAATTAGTTAAAAATGTTATTAATTTACATAAGTGGGAGAGCCATGCTATACGTGGGAGAGCCATGCTTCGGCACGAATGGGCTGGCTCGACCGGAGAAATACCACGTTCTCACAGAAAACCGGCGTGAAACAGCGCTTGCGCTGTGTTTCGCCGAGTGAGTGAGTTTACCGGAGGCCCAATCCCCTACCCTATTCCCTTCCTTTCCCTCCCCTATTCCCTTCTCTTCCCATCCCTACCCTCCCCTATTACCCTATTCCCTCTTAAAAGGCCGGCAACGCACCTGCAGCTCTTCTGATGCTGCGAGTGTCCATGGGCGGCGGAAGTTGCTTTCCATCAGGTGACCCGTTTGCTCGTTTGCCCCCTTATTTCATTAAAAAAAAATTAAAATTTTGACATAAGCCCTCATACATTAACTGTCAAACTCTTCATTATCAAAGGTTAATCATAATTAAATGTCTCTGAGTGTGGCAGTTAGTGCGGTAGATTAATTTAAATTATATCAATTAAATCAAGATTAAATAAAGTTAAGATTAAAGAGTCTTAACTGAACGATATGTACGAAGGAAGATTATATGGGATTAGTTGACTTAGACCACAGAGTATAAACTATACAGTCTAGACGTACTAAATCTCAAAACTGAATCAATTACTGTTTATCACTCTTTATTTCAACGGTAAAGTTTGTGCACTCAAAGTGTTGGGTATTGTCTAGTCACTAGACTGGACATAATATTATGACTGAATGTCTTGAATATAGTCTAAAGGTGCTCCCTCGCCGGGAGCATTCATGTGTAATTTAACATTATAGATTCGTTTCTGAACATTAAATTACAAAAATACCTCCCTGACCGACGAGCATTCACGTGTAATGTAACATTAAAGATTCGACTTTGATCACTTTATTACAATACAGTGAAACCTGGCTAAGCGGGACCTGGCCAAATGAGAAACCTCTATTATTGCCATTTAAATAAATAAATAAATAAACGTTTATTCCCCTTTTTTGACCATTACACCACAAGACATTATAACTAAAAAAAAAGAAATAATAATAATAAAACTAAAAAACCAAAGAAGTAGAACATACAAGGTTACAAACAATTTTGACAACTGGTACAAAACAATCCACAATAAATAGGTATATTACAAACAAAGTATCTATATACGAAAAATTAATAACATACCTTTTTAATATTGGTACAATAATACGAGTAAGTATTTTAAAGTCCAACAAAGTAAGGCAGGGAGTGTAATAATCAAAAACTGAATTGGCATCCACTCAGGTAATGACCGCAGTTCGCAGTCCCTGATTTTCAGTGGATCCAGACTGTCAGACTGTCAGACGAGTGACAGACCACACAAGTCACCAGTCCTTTTCTGTCTTACCAGTCCTTTACAATGAAGTCCCGGCACTATTTCATTAAATTACCTTTGTTAATGGATTTTTCGAAACTGATTAAATGAGATTTGAATTCTAAGGCTTTTTCGATATTTAACTCTGTAATTGAGACTCTGTAGCTCATTAACCTGTATAAGTGAGACAAATTATGATAGATGTAACAAGTTTTGACATGTTTGTTTACATACATTTCGCGTCGTCTATTGTGCATTCTTTTTTGTCAGTACTATCCCTGTTTTTGAACTAAAAACAAGGAAATAAAGGTGCAAAAAATGTCCGAATGTAAATAATAAACGTTATGAGTATCTGAAAAAATTAAATTTCTATCAGATTATGATTGCGGAAAGTCGCGTTATGAACTGTGTAGTAAGAATCACCAGTACCAAAGTAAACTGTGTAGAATTTTTAAAAACAACGAGGAAATTCGGTCTCAATGTATTGATGGAAAAGGAAACTCAAAGGAATAAAATCTATTAAAATTTAACAACGGCACATATTGACCTCTGTGGAGGCCAGCCTCTGTAAATGAGACACCCATAATTCTAAACCTGCTTAATTGGATAACTAGATTAATTGGAGTCCTTTATAATTGGTACAAAAGTCTTGGTCCCTTGAGATCCCAGTTAACCAGATTTTATGTACTACCTCCCTGACTGACGAGCATTCACATGTAATGTAACTGTACGGTTTCCGCAAAATACTTAGTTTATTTTTTTTTTTATTTATAATTTATTGTGCACAGGAAATTTACACAGAAAGACGACACAAAGGATCTGCTTATTTCTAAAAGAAATCTCTTCCAGCAGCCCTACGGAGAGAGATAGGATTAAAACAGCAGATAGGACGTGCACGAATATGATTACAATAAAATATACAATAATATATGCTCGTTAAAAGTAAAACTAATACTATACTAAAACGACAAAAGATAATATATATACACAGGTAAAGCTGCTACAAAAAGCTTTGATGCTATTATTTATAATGTCGATAGATACAAATCTAAAATCTTTGTTTTCACTTTCCGACACAAGTACGGACGAGTCATTTTTAAAAGGCTCAGGGCCTGTTTTACCACTTCCTGATAAGTACCGGATAGGCTATCCACAACTTAACTTGACAGATAGAGTATGGAGCGTCAATCATCGTCAAATAAGTTGCGGATAGCCTATCCGGCACCTTATCAGGAAGTGGTGAAACAGGCCCTTAGTATTTATAAAATATGTACCAATAGTTCAGATAAAACACTTTTAAAACAGAATTTTACTATAGAAACCGTTTACAAATGAAATTATAGTATTTTTAGTTAAAAGTCATAAACATGCTTTCCACCCACATTCTTTTTTTCTAATTTATTATTATTTTACGAAATAAGAGAACCATTCGCGTGCTACGCCGTAGCGCTTTCGTAGCATGCGTAGCAGTACCGTAGCACGTAGAGAGCGTGGCGTAGACCTTTGCTACGACATAGAACCATAGATTAATTAAATAGGAATAGATGAACAACTGTATACTAAGTTTTAGACATTCACACTTATGAGTTATGACTCCCTACAAAACATTAGTATTGTTTATAATATGAAAAGAGAAAATGAATGAAAAAATAAAGATATTGTCAGATATATAAATAACGCTTGGATATAATTTAGAATATTGCCATCTAGAATGTTATTATACGAATTACTAGCTGATCCGGCAAACATTGTTTTGCCATATAAATTATTTGTAGTTGTAATGTAGTTCTTTATTTGTAAAGAATATTATTACATACAGACAGACAGACAGACAGGCGGGCAGGCAGAGAGAGAGAGAATTTTATACACCAGCGACCCTAGCATGGCCACAGTAGAAATGCGAAAGTATAGAAAAACTGTGGAGATAAACTGAAGGTACCGTTCCGATCTTTACCGCGGCTAGTCGCGACCGACAAAAAATCAAATACAATGCCACTTTATGACATAGACTATAGAGTCCTAAAAATTCAAATAAAACCCTACTTTATGACAGACCCGTACCAAATCCAAACCCCCCAGTTTTGGAGCTACTCACCTTTGAAATTTTCAGAATTCTGAGGCTACATCATATTTTATTCTCGGCAATTTGCATAGTGTTTTTTAACGCCTTTAACCTAACCTACAGCGTGTTTAGTGACGGTCGCCGGCTGCTGCCGCAGCACAGTCACAGTTCTAACCTAACCTACTTTTGGACTTTCTGGATTGTGTTTGTTTTTGTTTTGGCGGGGGGCTGCGCCCCCCAAGCCCCCTTTCATTTATAACGGTCGCCGGCTGCTGCCGCAGCACGCTCGCTGCGCTCGCTCGGCTCCCTCTGTATTGTGGTCTAAGTTCTAACGTAACCTAACCTACTTTTAGAGTTTCTGGATTGTGTTTGTTTTTGTTTTGGCGGGGGGCTACGCCCCCCGAGCCCCCCTTTCGGAGGGCCTTTAATGACTGTCAAGCCTGGCAACTGTGGTGCAAAAAGCTGCGGAATCCTTACAGTAATATTTCTATCAGCAAACATGTCCTGAATTTGCTTTGACACTTGGTCATAAGATAGCCTATTCGCATTGTTTGACAGTCACTTATGGGTGATGCCGCCAAGTTTTGCTGATTTGGCACTGAATTGTTGCGTTGGTGGCGTAGATACTTCTACTAAAAGAAAAAGTGTCTACGCTACTCTACATACTAAAATGGTAGTGAATTTTTATTTCTACGCTACCGTAGCATTGACAAAATCAAACTTATCTCCGTAAATAATACACAATGTCGTTTGTATTATAGTCCCAAACATGGCCCTTTTGACTACTCACATGATGCATTGATAGTTTTATATGAAACAGTATTTACTTACATTTGTGTCAGAAAAACACTTCCTTTGAAAAAACTGTGTACGCAGCCCGTCTGAGGTTCAAATGTGAACTGTCGAAAAATGGCGGATATTACGAGATTTTTCATAAAGTATGTTAAAACTCAGCATTGCCACCTCCCTATTTTACCTTCCCTAACACTTAACGATAATAATAAATGGGTATTATTGATGAAGTTTAACAAGTGGGGTAGAATTGATGTTTCTAACGATTCATTTGATTTTAAAAAGTTTATAAACAAAGTTATTTTAAAATACTATAAAAATTAGGTGAGGTAATAGCCATTTATTTAAGTATTCATAACATATCCGATTTATCTTCAAATCTGTCATACTTACTACTACAGCGACAGTTGAAGTGCACCTCTTCCACGGCGGATGGCATATTTTAAGCTATTTTCTTACCTTTTTTATGTTTAATTGTAAATATGTTTTTAAACTATGATTTGAACTGAAACAATTCTAATGCATTCTTGAGTGCTTTATTTTCTTCGTTAGAATCAGTTTTAGAACATAAGATAAACAGAATAAATTTTAAAATACCGATTGCGGAGAAAAAATATTACCAAATCAGCAAAAATTGGCGGCCTCACCCTTATATAGATCTTGCATAATAATTATGCTAATAAACAGTAAAACAACAGAAGCTCTGTATATAGCCTATAAATACAAGTAGTATTAGGAACTATAGCTCCAATGAGTATTTATAGGGAATTTGTATGCTTATAAGTACTCCAGGAAGTTTGCTGAGAAGTTGGATTCCTTGGTTTTTGTACTGCTATTTCAGTTCCATCTAAAACTACTCTAATATTTTTATCAAACAGACGGTACCTACAGAAGTTTTTCTTAAAAATGTTTCTTGTGGCTCAGCATCTGGAGATAAATGTCAGAATTTGTAATTAGTTTGTTTGTAAGAGGCATGTCTAGGAAATAAATAGGTTTGACTTAGGCTAGATATTATAATTTCACGACTTACCTATGTATTTACTTCTTCCAAAATAATCATCTTCTGTGAAATGAAGTGAACATAAGCGTGCGGTATTCTTTGTTTGAAATTCTTTGTTCACAAGGCATTTTCTCACTTTTTCTTTACTTTGGGTCTTTAGTTCATAATATAACTCTCCAGTTTTTAAAACATAAAGCACAACATTGAGGCATTTTTACGAAAATTGATAAATATAAAATAGGTAATACTCTTGTTTACAAAAAATGTAGGGGATTTGACAGCTCTAATGTCAAATTGGGGTACAGTCGACGATGCGACGCCTATCGGGATAAAAAGGCAGTTATGGCTGGTTTACACGTATTAAGTTGATAAGTATAGGTCTACCAGAATCTGATGGCAATTTTTGACAGCAGATTTTCATAAAATATCCTTGATCATTGGATACATTTTTATATTTGTATATTTAACACACAGAATCAGCCGCTATAAGAAAAAAAGGATCAAAATGTTTTATTCCAATTACCCCGGTATTGCTAGAGTCAATTTATTTTCTCACTTTTTGCCATCAGATTCTGGTAGACCTATAGTTAACTAAATTTTTACTTAATTTTAAGTTATTAATTGCATGTAAACACAAAATTTTGTAGCAAGTAGCAAGTTCAAATTTAGTTAAGTAAGTATAAAGTAATAAGTTAAAATTTAGTTGACTACTTATCTACTTAATACGTATAAACTAGCCATTATTTACCGGGTTAACATGGCAAAAACAGAGTAGACAGATTATGTCTATTGTGGCAAAAAGCTATGTCTGGCGTCTCTAACTCCCTATGTCGCCGCAAACGCTGCTAAACGCTGTAAAGCGCTGTAAACTATTCATGCTTTTTTAAGACTTTTGAGGATAAATTTTAACAGACTATGAATTACATCTTCAATAAAATACATCAAATAATAATGATGCAAATTTTCGAGCAGATCAGACTAAGGAATCGAGTTGTCCCATACTAACTTCATCCCCCCTTTTCACACCCTTAGGAGAGGAATTTCTAAAAATCCCTTCTTATCACACGCCTACGTCATACGAGAAACACTCCCTCCAAATTTCAAGTATCTACGATTAGTGGTTTAGGCCGTAGCGTGATTCCATTTTCATGTCATTCAGGACAAAGCCTTTTATATAATGATATAGATTATAAATGACAGACGTAGCTCACGACGCAGTCTTAGACGTATTAAAGGGACAAGGTCGAACGTGTCTCATATCATCATCTAATACACCACGAACCCCATATTTTATATTAGCGCTACTTCACACTAAGACGAGATGAGGCACAGCGCAATGTATTTTGAAGATAGAAATTTCAAATTTAATTTTCTTACTTTCCTAACTAAAATAGAAGATACACTATAGTACGTGCGTACTATAGAAGAAGACATACGTATAGATTCTCAAGTTTGATAAACCGTGAGAATTCCTATTGTGTGCATTCACAATTCCCGTTTGACGCGGATTGGAAATTTGCAATGCAGTCATTGGTCAACGAATTGATCAAGCGAAATTGGGAATTAAAAATGTATTTAGTTTTCCATACATATGTATGTATGTCAAACTTTATCAACTTCAAACAACATGTTGTGTCAGACGCCATACATTTTCATATCTTACTCCGACGTCGAAATTACCGCATGCATTAACCAAGACGTTCCTATCCTTCTGGTATCTCTGTTCGTTACTTCAAGACAGGAACAAATCTTTCCACTACGTTCCTTACTAATTACTGCGGAGACCTGGGGCCATGGTGTAAGGTCAGGGGCATACCGGCATGCGGTGAATCCCGGAACGTGCCACCGAATATCACAATTTAATCGTTTACTTGCGGTCTCTCTGGTCTTAAGGCCAGGTAGTCCCTAAAATTAGCAGGTCGATGTCTGACAGTACGAATATCGACGTAAAGGACATTTAAATAACATTCATATCAGCGCGCCTTGTACAGTGGCGGTTACGGCGCTCGCCGCGTCCTTGATAGGGCAAAATAGGATAAAATTATACTTTTCACTTAGATAAAGACCAAAATGCAAAATGTAACCACAAATTATTCTTCTTTAAGTTATGAGCTTTTCGTAGATATGATTTTTGATTTTTATGAACTATCATAAGCTTCATGAAAAATAAGAAAAATATCACAAAATATTCGAATTTAGCCTCTTCTTCGGAGTTATTTTTGATCGAGTGAAGTTTTCAATATTATATTTCGAACCACAAATTATCAAAGTACATTAAGTAAACAACAATGTGTATTTTTTTTTACTTTTAAAAGTCACTATTTGTTTGTTTATTATTGGTTCAAAGTCATGTAAATTAGGGACTACCTGCCCTTAAAGATTGTTATTTTTAAGAACCAGAGTAACCGCGACTTTTTTAAGACACTTATGAGGCTTACACATGATTTGAGTCTGCAGTAAAGTTAAAGTTGTATGAGTAAGTATATTGAGGAAAAAGTAGGTATACGCGTTTTGACGAAACAAACAACATATTGCACAACTAGTATTTGAATACTTTTTGAGCAATTCCAAATAATATATAAGCATACATATAAGCACATTTCGTCGTACCATTTATCCAATACATAGCTGTTTAAATTATACTCCTTTAGCAAAGATAATTCTAATCATAGAATTATAACCTTTAGAATAGGCATTCCATACAATCGTCAGCGCGAAAATGTGTCACCCTCGAAATGAGTGAGCTCACTCATCTGAGAGCAGTGTGCCTTAGGACGCGGTGACAGTCGGACGTGTTTAATGCATTGATTACGTAAAATATGCATTGAAAGCGTGAATGAGTGAAAGAGAAAGTAGTATATGCTATTATAATTATTGGTATTATTAATATTGGTACGGCCACCAAACTAACCAGGTCAAATGGCTCCGAGAACTCTCCGACGAATACAGGTTGGAGTGTGGAGTGAGACAAGGGGGGATAACGTCTCCTTCTCTCTTCAACTTGTACACGGACAGGCTGATTGCTGAACTGAGCGACACCAGAGTAGGCTGTTTTATTGATGGTCTCTGTATTAACAGTATCAGTTACGCCGATGATATGGTGTTGCTCAGCCCATCAATAGCCGCCCTCAGAAAAATGATAAGTGTGTGTGAAAGTTACGCCAGGTCGCACGGTCTTATATACAATGTAAAGAAAAGCGAGCTCATGATATTTAATTCAAGGGCTCGTAAAATCGGAGATGTAGCAACAGTGCTGCTCAATGGTGTTGCGCTCCGAAGAGTTAAAGAATTTAAATACCTCGGTCACATAGTTACCGAAGATTTAAAAGACGATGGAGACATCGAAAGGGAGAGGAGAGCGATGGCAGTCCGCTGTAATATGTTTGCGCGCAGATTCGCAAAGTGTAGTACAGATGTAAAAATTACATTATTTAAAGCATTCTGTCAAACACTCTACACCTGCAATCTGTGGGTTAACTATACGCAGCGGGCTATCAACGTTCTCCGGGTACAATATAATGATGCGTTCAGGGTGTTGGTGGAGCTTCCGCGATGGCATAGTGCATCGGCGATGTTTGCGCACGCACGCACTGACGGTTTTCGTACCGTGTTGCGACGTCGCATTGCATCGCTGATGTTCCGAACGCGCGGCAGCCCCAACATCATCCTGAAAACACTCAGTGATAAGCTGGACAGCCCCCTCCTGAAGCACTGGGTCCATGCACACGTGCATGTATCCGGTGCGCCAGTGGGTGGCAAATATTTAAATTAATAATAATTATTTTTTCCTTCTAGTTTTAAGAATTTTTCTATGGGTTATTACCTGAAATAAACGATATTTTTTTTATTACTGTAAGACAAAAAAGGACGACAATATTTTCTCGATACACATTTTGCATGCAAAAACATTGCTACAGTTTTGATGGCATATGCCATATCCAAGTATTGACATCGTTGATTCTAATTATTAGTCTATCACACTTCTAATCGTACGGCGTGTTCTCTGCACGTCGCCGCAAACATTGACACGGGCGTACGTGGCCGGGATCCCGGAGTAATTGTGTGCGCCCGCCCTAATGACACTAAAAGCCTTTCACTATAGATAGATACTAAATATGTGCAAAGCAATGATGAGTCTTTAACCCAGTCACCGATCACAAAGAAGTTTGTCCGATTAAATGGTTTGAGCATTAAGGTTTTTTTTCACGGAGCGCCTTTTTTCTTATTACCGAATTTCGGCTGAACGATTTTCTGCTTTCCAGCGGCTGTAATCACTGGTGCGCTGACGGCTCACCCGTAACTGCTCCTTTTGCTACGTAAGTGCTCAAACTATCCATACTAATATTATAATTTATACGAAAAATGTGTCTGCCTATCTGTTACCTTTTCACGCTCAAACCGCTGAACCAATTAT
The DNA here is from genome assembly GCA_905187585.1 of Cyaniris semiargus. NCBI lineage: Eukaryota > Metazoa > Arthropoda > Insecta > Lepidoptera > Lycaenidae > Cyaniris > Cyaniris semiargus. Next base: position 2,420,323 of record LR994554.1, on the reverse strand, counting down.
GCTGAAATTTGACATCGACATACTTTGAGTCCCGAGAAAGAACATAGGGCAGTTTTTATCCCGGAAAAATGTACGGTATTGCGCGATAAACGAATTTTGGCGCAACTGAGTTGCGGGCGTCATCTTGTATTTTTATAAAGCTCGGTTACCAAACTCGTAAAATTTTGCCCAACGTAATATTTGCCATAGATCGTTTAGGATTTTTTCGCGGAGTACTTTTCTTGTTTATGACGTTTCTGCAGCGGCCGTAGTCACTGCTTCTGCAAACATCGTAAGGACTCAAACTATGAATAACGTTACTACTTTAACCCTTACTATTTATATTTTTTACTTACTCATAAATTATATTTAAGCTAACCCTCAATATCTTTTTCACTAACACATGAATATTATCCGTACTAGCTATTCGCACGAAAGAAACAAGTAGCGACAAATACATTAATTATACTTTTGGCATATTCCAAATATTTACTAGGCTTGAATGTAAATAAAAACTTTATTATTAGTATAAAATATATTTTATTACCGAACAAGATCTCAAATGAATTAGTAAATTACTACTAAATTGAACAAACGCATTTGTTGGATTAGTAAAATAGGTTCCAAACCCTCCGCTTAGATAATTGGAAACAAAGCAAAATACAGTAATCAAGGATTAGATTTATGTGCAGCACAAAACTTTGTATTGAATTTTTAATCACGTATAGAGTGAATATTTATTATATTTTATTACGTTTCGAGACTGCAAAATAAAATTTATTGTACACGAGAACTATTAAATTATCCTATGTCCTTTTTCGTAACTCGAAGGATATAAGGGGTTTTCCAATAAGGACTTGATAACTTTTTTTCAAAATAAAATGAAAACCTTTTGATATATTTCACAAATTTTACTATAGGGTTGAAGTACAATCAAAACATTTTTGCATGGAACTCGACTTCCGTCGTATGGCCACCATGGCACGTTTGCAGCGGTCGATTTGTTGAACCCAATTTTCTATGACTCGGACACACATTTCGGCTATTTCGCGTTTAATTTTGGCTCTGAGCTCTTCCAACGTCGTCGGCTTATCCAAAGACTTGACGCAACCCCAAAGAAAAAAATCAAGAGGCGTTAAATCACACGAACGAGGCGGTGAATCGACTGGTCCATTTCTTGATATAACACGCTCATCAAACTTATTCTTCAATAAATCGATGGTAACGTGTGCTGGTGTGGCTTGTGACGCCGTCCTGTTGAAACCTCATGCTGCCCAAGTCCATATCTTCCAATTCGGGCCAAAAATGATCGATAATCATGGCCAATCTGCCTGTTTACTAAGGCGAGAATTAAGACCGAGAATAGTAGTTAACGCTCGACTCTTAAAGGAGCGGCCACCGACTCGCGAATTTCTGTTGTAAATTTTTAAGATTTGCAGACGTTGTTCGTTCGTGTACTTCACCATGATGAAAATGATATGTTTACTGAATAAACTGACAGTGACAGTTCGATGTTAAGTGAAAGGCTGCGTCCACAAACTAAATTCCAAATTGTCAAGTCCCTATTGGAAAACCCTTTACTAACTCACCTTAATCGGTTTAGTAGTTTTGGCGTGAAAAGTCAACAGGCAAAAGGCAGACAGATACACTTTTATAAGTGTATCACTAGGTAGGTACTTAAAGTTTTAAGCTATTGCATAGCTTCTATCACGGGCTTTGAGCGCGGCGACCGAATCAAAAAATTCCGTAACGAAAATAAACCTAACACCCCCACTCGGTGCGGCGTTGTCGTGCATCTTTTAACGTCGTTTCATTTCGGTAGACTTCGGCACGGTGTTTGTGTGTGTGCGACTAGACGTATGCGAATTATAATTGCATAAGTTGATAAAAACTGCTATGCAATAGTTTTACCGCGGCAGTCCCAAAGTGCCACAAGTATTTTACTTAGAGAGCCATTAAGTTTGGCGAGGGACGGGCACTAAACAAGAGATTTTTAGTGCTTAACACCAAAAGTCATAACGAACATTTCATAATTAGCGTACGGCTAATAAAATGATAAACTTTTAAGAGCATCCCTCGGGTAACCTAATGTGTCTAATGTCTAGGTTGGAGAGCACCTGAGGTCTAGCACTAAGGTGTCAAGTTCGAGGGGTCTACATTATACCGACACGTAACATTACACCCATTAGCTGGAGGATAAATTAATATTAGCTATTAATCAGCGCTGCTATGGGGCTATATTCTCTGTGGAATTGTTCGGAATCATACCTCCTGCAACTTTGCGCCATCGTTCCACGCAAAAAATATACCATCCTTATCAGCTTGACGAGTGGCAGCTTTCCACCGTGCGTTTTTCGCGTAACTCTCGGCCGCGCACTGTAAAACTCTGGAATGAGCTGTCATCAGCTGTATTTCCGGACCAATACGACCCGCAAACCTTCAATATGAGAGCGTATCTCTTCTTAAGGCGAAGACATCTGCCAATTCGACATCTTTGTGCAGTTTTCTAGACGTATGTATTTCATTGACTGGCACAAAAAAATATATGTGATTTTTGATTATATTTGGAAAAGCTTGTCTAATTTAAATAATAAAATAATGTACTCCTACTGGATGAAAAAAAATACCAAAGTCACATCTTTCAGGAACTTTAAACAGTTCTAACTAAAGTAATAATACAATATATGGTTTAAAAATTTGTTTATTTGATACCTTTTACAAAAATCCAAAGATTGCCAGATTTAATTTTCGGTTCTGACATCTAGATTTCCCATAATATTTATTTTTTCCTCTAACAAACAAAAAATGTATCCACGCTACCGAGTGAACACTTCACATCTCTGTCTCTCTGGCATGAAAATCGACAGTGGTGCGAGAGTGATGCAAGATCAAGGTCATTGGCAGTTGTCAGCGTCTTAAAAGGCCGGCAACTGGGATGGGCATATAAGACAGTTCTGCGCCTGATCTCTTTGCTAGTCGTGTCATCTGTCCCACTGGGTTATATGAGTAAAGAAAGAGACAGTCTCTCTTGTATACCTACTGTAAATACTAGGGCACTACAGAAATAACTTCTAGAATTCTAGCTCAAGAATCAAGGAAACCGGCCATGGTCACTTAAACTGATGTGAAAAGGCATTACTGTTTAACGTTCCCCTTTAACGCACCAATTCATCATTGACCGCAACATCACGGCAGCTATACCGTAAGTTCCAAAATAAAACCCAGTATACTGGCCAGTATTCAAGACTTATTGTATATGACGCCGATGTACTCGTGTGCCACTAGTGAGACAAGTGTGACGTATCATAATGACATCCTAAAAAAGGGTGCCTTTATATAGCAGTCGCGCTGCTGCCGAACTACTGGCGACTTAATGTAAAGGTAGCCAAAGTCATATACGTCAATGTTCTGGCTTATATTTCAGAAGTAATCAACAGTATGGTGTGGATTCTAGACATCGTTAGTACTGGTCTGTATACTGGGCAATATTTCAGAACATACCTATAATTCCCACTGGAACAACTAAAATATTTACTCGTTGGCTAGCCATCGATTTCGTATTAAACGTGCATACTTTATTGTAATTGATGGCCGCCCGCTAAGTGTACATTTATTATGTAACGATATCTATTACATAATAATTAATTAATGTTTATCGGTTTAGAGTATTTTGATAGCAATTTTTTTAGGTTCGGTGAGTCTATTAAGCATGTAAATGTTTAACACACTATAATCATGCATTGGCCTGCCACACATTCCTACCATTCCAATTTCTGTAAGCTAAAATCGACAGCGGTAACCAACCAACCACAAAAACTCTTTAATATGATCTCAGGGAGCCCGAGACCGTGAAAAAAGCGGACCTTTTTCCGCTGTCTATCATGTATGTCTATCGTGTGACTTTTCCAACATGCCAAGCCGTAATATTTTTAAAAGCTTTTATTTAACTTGCTCTGTATGTATGTAAGTATGTGTGTTACGGTGGAATTTTGGAACTCAATTTTGGAGTAGATATATTTAACCGATTGAGCTGAAATTTTGCATACGCGTTTAGTTTGGATGACAATGCACGATAGGTATGTGACATCACTCTAAATCCAATATGGCCGACCATCCAAGATGGCGAAATAATTATTTTCTATTCAGTCCTACAATATGGATATTAAATGAAAGGGCTTTTTGAGAGTAACTCGAAAACGAATGTCATTTCATTCTACATCTAACATGGCGGCTCGTCCAAGATAGGGGAATAGTTATTTTTAATGCACTTCTGCAATATGGGTATCAAATGAAAGGGCTCATTGAAAGTAACTCGAAAACGAATGTAATGTCATTCTACATCCAATATGGCGGCTCATCCAAGATACGGAAATAGTTATTTTTCATGCACTTCTGCAATATGGGTATCAAATGAAAGGGCTTATTGAGAATAACTCGGAAACGAATGTAATGTCATTCTATATCCAATACGGCAGCTTAGCCAAGATAGGGGAATAGTTTTTTTAAAGCATTGAGAGTAAATTAAAAAGTAACAGTCAAGTCGTGTCGTGTCGTGTTGTGTCGTGACGTGTCATGTCGTGTCGTGTCGTGTCGTGACGTGACGTGACGTGACGTGTCGTGTCATGTCGTGACGTGACGTTACGTGAAGTGACGTGTCGTGACGTGACGTGACGTGGCATGACGTGACGTGACGTTACGTGTCGTGTCGTGACTTTACGTGACGTCACGTGACGTGACGTGACGTTACGTGTCGTGTCGTGACTTTACGTGACGTCACGTGACGTGACGTGACTTCAAGTCAAATCCACCCGGGTTACAGAAAATGCCCGGTTGAATCCGGTCACTTTTGTTAAATGAAATTTAACTTTTTAGTCATGCAGAAATAAACAGAATATAACAACTCGCTAAATATAGATTTTTCAATGCTCAAAGTCGAGTACGATTTCTTATGGACTTAAGTTAATCAGATTTTAACAAATTCTTGAAACAAAACAAATTATTATCAAACAGACTAAGAAATCTAGCCAGAGATAACTAAAAAACAAAAAATAAATTATAAACAAAAAAGTTTTTGTAAAAAAGCTTTTATTTAAATAGTCTAAAAAGAAAAAAATAAATTTCTCCTTTTAACTATTAAGTTATAATCCTCAATATATTATACAATTTGCATGATAATAAAAGCTTGTCGCGTGATTTGTAAATAAACTAGTAAGTACCAATTTAACGAGTAAATTCATATTAATATATTGTTATTTTAATAAATTTATCAAGTACTGATAGATTGTTAAGTCTCGCGAGTCGCGACAAGCTTTTATTATCATGCAAATTGTATAATATATTCAGGATTATAACTTAATAGTTAAAAATTTTAAGGAGAAATTTATTTTTTTCTTTTTAGACTATTTAAATAAAAGCTTTTTTACAAAAAGTTTTTTGTTTATAATTTATTAATAGTAAGTGAACTAGTATTCGATGATGTAGTCAGTACAGAAAAAAAAACACGAATTTCTCTCCCCCCTGGGAGAGGAGGGGGCGGCAATTGTCCTGTGTAATTGCTCGACGCGCACAACTTCCCGACTGATTAGTTCTTTTGTTGTGTTCTGATACGCAACTAACGACATTTATTGTACGCTTAGGCCGTAGGGCTGGCACTCACGAGATGAGAAAATTAATGTTAGTCGACTACATCGAAGCCAAATGGAAAGGAAATGGTGATTCTGTCGTATTCCTTCCAACGTACTGATAAAATTTTGATGATTGTATCATAGATGCGTGCGTCACAAAGATCCGTGCTGAGGCTTGTAATTTATGATAATAGGTTAAAGTTGCTCTCCTTTGGGCTATTACAAACATGTTTTTTTTAATATTCTTGATATAAGGTAAAACACTCAATTATTGTCACTAAGAGTTCATGCAACAGAAAAACATCTATTCCATTCCTAAAATTTTCCAACAAAATTCTTAGTTGCCATTACCACCACCTTAGCTAACATCGTTTGCCCCTTAATTTTATATAAAAAAGAAACAAACATTTTTACAAGCCCACTTTCTCTTTAGAGGCAGCCCTACGCCGGTCGCGTCCGAATACTCAACATAATGACATTTCCTCTCTAGCCAATCACGTGTAATTCCTCATCGCTTCAGGTATTCCCTCGTTCTATATCCTTTTGTGTCTCACTTCCAAAGAGATTAATATTTGTGTCACTGTCACTTCATATTGCAACGTGACGAGACAATGGGATGAATTAAAGCCCATTCAAAACTAAACTAAATTCACTACACAAGAAGATACACATTGAATTGACAGATATCCCACTTGCGTTGCTGGGCTACTCTTTCCACATTTTAATGGCTCACCTGAAAACGCATAGCGACATTTCGCGACGCTATACGAATGGACCCTAACGCTCTTGTAAAAATCCTACTTATTGTCAATATAGCACAACGCATTACTTTGTAACACAACTCTTATATAAAATCAATTCATAGCTTTATACTTTGACATCATAACAAGGGTACAGGTAACTTGACTCAACGACGCAATAACGCACAAGTAGACACGTTGTAGAGCATTTTGTATCACGTTTTCCAATACTCAAACAAAGCCCGGCGTTCTATTGAAAAACTTCAAGTATTTGTTTCCAACTGTCGGAGGAAATATGACGCATGTTGCTCAGGTCGAATGAAATAATCGGCCAAGTGCCGGACTAGCTCACGAAGGGTTCCGTATCGTTATAGAGCAAAAATAGGCTAAAATTATGTTTTTTTTTATATGACAGCCCCGTTTAATCACTTATTTTATTTTGATTTTAACAGCGGGAACCAACACTGTCGACGCGACGGAGCTCGAAGGAATGTTAATTTACCCGCGATATTTATATCGAGCCTTTTTTTTTTATTTCCGTGGCTTCATGGCAATATAAAATTTAGCTTTTTATTGCACAATAAGTCCCGCCTCTGCTAGTGACACCGAACCAGCGCGGCGTTGAGTCAAGACGAATTTGATCAACGAAGTTCGAAGGCAACGCAGCGACATGTAACTCGGGGATATCTTATGTCAAATCTAATACATAATATTTTTTTTTCGAACTTGCAGTGAAGTTTATCAACTGCATTATCCAAACCAAAACTTGGACACAACTCCAACGAGGGAATCAAACGCACGACCTTCGCCAAGAGCCACGCCCTAAGCTACTTCACCACGTCTCTTGTACCCTCACAATTTCTTATGCAGTTACGTAGCCCGGAAATTAGAACACCAACGCATGAACCAAACGCACGACTTTCGCCAAAAACCACGCTCTAAGCCCCTGCACCACGTCTCGTGTACCCTCAGAATTTCCTACGAGATAACATAATCCGGTTGGTATTTGGCAGTTGCCACAAACCTGTATTATAGTAAGCAAACCTCAAAAGACTAACTTTAACATGGAAATCGAACCCACGGCCTTTGCTAAGAGCCACGCTCTAAGCTACTGCAGCACATCTCTACCCTCAGAGTTTCCTATGTGGCTACGTAACCCAGTTGTCACAAACCTGCCTTGACCTTTCCGAACTTGGAAACAACAACTCACTACAACCTTCGCCAAAAACCACGCTCTAAGCTAGTGCACCACATCTCATACCCTCAGAATTCCCTATGAGAATACATAACCTGGTTGGCGGTGGACACAAAGCGCACTCCACCTTAACACCCTCGTGACATCTGAGTGACACACATACGCTATAAATAGCTCGTAAGGGCAGACATTATGCAGTGGCATATTTTTTGCTTTAGGTGATTTCCACGTGTTTATTATGTTGGAGGGTCTACAACACAGTCTTTTTTTATCATAGCGACTAGCGAGGTAAAAGGAAAACGTTAACAAAGGTGACTCAGCTGTTGGCCCATGGACAAATACAAGTGAACACGAACGTGTAGATAGGCATATTGTATGAATAACGATTGACCGTGATCGACGACGATTGTGCATGCTAAAAACTTTAGCAATCATGGTTATCAATGGTAACTCAACATGGAAAGCAGTCTAACAGTCTTAGGAGCTGTTTCACCACTTCCTGATAAGTGCTAGATAGGCTATCCACAACTTATCTAAAAGATAGAATATGGAGTATCTGACGTCTGATAAGTTGTGGATAGCCCATCCGGAACTTATCAGGAAATGGTGAAACAGACCCTTAATCTCTTACCGTCAAAAGACACAATGAACATGACATGCCATTTTGTAATTTCCTTTCAAACGCCTTATTCAATAGATAAGCAAAAACATTGAATAACGCATACACTTTATAAATATTTTTATTAGTATCGTGGTATAAGTATATTGGAGCAACACGAATCGCGTTTACAGCCCATACGGGCGCCGTGCTAATCAGTTTTACGAGCTTTCTCTCCAATAACGCGCTCCTGTACATAAACAGGCACATTCTATTAAATTTCATACGCGTAACGCGATGCGAAATTACGTTTGTGTGCTATTGAAAATGTTGTACCTACTTTTCTGTACGGCAATAAAAAATTTATCATCGGATAAGCCAATCGTAGAATCGATTTTCAGATTTTTGTTATAAGACGCCAGAATATAAGTAAGTTATAGTAAAAATCTACAATTTTTACTATAACTAACACATATAAAATTTATAATATAGTTTGTGAACTAAAAAACCTAAAATCTAGTAAAGTCACCAAACATAGTGTAAATAACTTCTGAGTTCTGATAAATTGAATACAATATGTGTGGATAAAGTGAGTAACTAACAATTTGAAATGTTCATTTTTTTTTCAAAATTAAATACCTTAAACATGTATTGTCACAATTATTAGTATTAACCCTGCCCGCCCCCCCCCCCCCCCCCCCCCCCCCCCTTAAGATATCACGTAACATTTGGATGGGCTCTGTTGACTGTCACCTCCCCCCTCGTCTTCTGTAGAACGTAATAAGCACGTGACGTGAAGGAAGGAGGCATCAGGCATCGTTTCCCTGCCTTTGATACTCATCGACACCGTATATTTGAGAATGTATTTAATTAATGCTTCTATTAATAACTCAACGTTATTTTACTGGTAGTTTTACTGTTAATAAGTTTTGATATTATATAGGAATAGTAAAGCTGTTTTTATTACATTTTAAACTTCAAAGATTGTACTTATTGTTATTATTGAATAAGTTAAGATAGTTGTTTAAAATATTTAAACAATTACGGTTTCAATTTTATAATGAGGACATACATTGAGACCAAAGTAGTATGCAAAAAAATATATTTCATAGCTTATTATATATAATATAATAGAGGTGTTTCCTACATAATTTTCAAAGCGCATTACATAAAGGAAAAGGAACCAATTTATGCTCAGTAGGCCTACTACGAAACTGTTTTGAGACTCAAACAATCGGACTAGAATGCCGCGTCCTGCTCTAACAACATCATTTCACGTTTGTTAGAATAGGACGCAGCATTCTCATCCGATTGTTTGAGTCTCAAAACAGTTTCATGGTACAAGGCCTGACACGACGTGAAGCAAAATGCACCCAAAATAGTAAAACGGTAGAAACCCCCTATTCGTAATTACTGCTCGTACTTTATACGTTCTATTGCACGTCGACCGGAGACGGAACAATAACAATCTTTCGCCAAATATTGTTATTTAACAAATATTAGAAGGGGTTGGGTATACCAACGATATAATATTTCGGTCTGTCTGTATAGTCTTTATGTATATTTATCTGTATGTTACCTAATTAACGAATCAGCCCAAACAAGTTGCGACCAACATCCATCATATTATTATATCCTGTTAGTCAAAATAATTTGACATAGAACCCCGGGAGAGCGTTTGATCATGATCAATTTACAATCACCGTCCCCGAGGAATCTGGGATTAAAAATATTACAATTTCAACGTATTTCTTGATACAATAATGTAGTATCGATGTAGGTGGTGGTTGGTACTAATGTGATGTTGGGTAAAGGAAGTGTATTCACTTTCAACAACATACAAGTTACAGTGGGCATACGTTGCCTCCGCCTTAACTAGGAAGGACTACATCCGTACCTCTCTAAAGCAAATTTGGGACTAACTCCTTACGTCTTTAACTCTACTTTGGGACTACTTCACCTCTCTATAGCTAACTTGGGACTAACTCTATACAATCGTAACGTCTTATTTATATTCGGGCTTACACCCGTCAATTCTTATTTCTCACGCTATCAAAACAACAACAAGTGGTAAACAAAATCAAAACAGTAAACAATAGGGATGACGACAAGGGCAAAGATTAACAAATTTTTTAAATAAAATAAAGACAACGATAAAAAATAAGTACTTATTCTCAAAATTTCAGCTTCATAACTTATGTATTTTTTCTTGTTATGAGCCTTCAAAGTTGGATAGTCAAGTCGATTTTTTTTTAATAAAATTTCTTAATTTTTGTATACCATTCGATAAGTTATGCAATTTATAACATTTTTTCTCATGAAACCACTTTCATTAACGCAATATTTAACATAGCTATCGAACAAAATCTTCCCGCGATGCGTACAATCTAGCTAGGCGTGACGTCATAATTAGCTAACATTTTGTTTGGAGCGTTTTGGGAAGGTCTATTTATGTGAGCTTTGAATTGTGATATTTCGGAGAGTTTTGAAGCTATCAGTCATTTTTTCACCAATGTTTCTATTTTTGAATGGTCCTTTACTTACCAACCAGAAAAAAAAATTGTCGTCATGCCTATTCTTAAAAATGCACAATAGCATCATAATTATCGGCTTATCTTCAAATTCTAAGTAATATTCAATAACTATTAACTCAACTCCAAACAGTAAACAACATAAAAAATCGTCGGCTCTATTTTAAAAACATCAATAAAACGATTAATATTTTAACTAATTTTCTAACAATAACTTATTATTGATGACCCTATTTGTTTACATTTTACGGCTACTTCTAAGAACACGACAACAATAGACAATGGCTAGTAAATTATAATTCTTAAAATCAAAACTTAAAAACAACAACAACTGTATACTCTTAACTAATACAGGTAATTACATGTCCACGATCCTACAATAATACAATCAATATGCTTTAATAATAAATCATTAGCTTCGATTACTATCAAACCAAGAATGGTACGGGAGGTAGTCTGGGCGGTCTGGCTGCCGGTAGCGGTTGCGTTCATTAGTGCGCAACCTTTTTGTCCAGGTTATCTATAATCCTGAATTTTAAAATCATTTTAGTATACATACTATAATGATTTTAATGATTTTAAGTGATTTTTTATGAATTTAAAATCATTTTAGTGAGCAAGGAGTGCTTAACACAAACGTAATAATTATCACAATAATAATAATAATTGATAAAGCCTGGGCTTAAACATGACAAGAGCCAGAAGCGAGAGATTGCCATTTCTTTTTATCAGGCGCTCTTTATATTAATGGCATCACCTGGACAAATGAAATGCGCACTAATGAACGCAACCACTACCGGCAGCCAGACCGCCCGGACTCTAACCAGAAGAACAAGAATGACGACACATCACAAAATCAGCCGACCTGAAATACTTTCTCGAAAACGTTGCTACCTTCTATAGGTACTAGAAGAATTGGCCTATAATGTAACTGTCGCAGCCAACTGGTTAAAATAGCCGTTCAATCAAACAGCTAGCCCTTTGACTGAACAACGCCATTCAATCACACGCCTAGCTTTTTAACTGAACGTTTGAGTCGCTCAAAACGTTCAACACTACAGCTGATTCAAAAGCCGCCGTCTAATTGAATTAGTTCAGCGCTCACCACCGCGGCGCTAGGTGCGTTTTGTTTTCAATATGGCGTCAACTAGCCGGTTTTTATAATTGTTTTAAGATATTTTTCGGAAAGAAGGATTGTTTTGAAAGACTGATTTTACGTTATTAATACATAATATATAAAGATGTTTTTTTTTTATGAAAGAGTAGATTTTTGTTATCTACTTTTTAATGAATATGAAGGTTTTTAAGGTAGTATTTTTTTCGTATCTTAAAAAGGAATAAATATTACGAACAAATGATTATATAATTTCCTTCTTCGTAATTTTTTCAGTTTGTAATTTTTTGCTTGGTGCAATAAAGAATATTATGATGGATAATGTGTTTTTCATTTTTACTTATTTCATAAACTTTTGATCACCTCTTAAACTTAATCCACGAATAATCTTCCAAGAAATTACAAAAAGTTTTCCTTTTCTTTCAAATAACATACTAAACTAATGATCACCTTACTTAATTTGCCATTTAACTAGTTAGCTAAGCGTCGTCTAGCTGTAGTGTTGAACGTTGCAGTCAACAAGTCGGCTAAACGACATATAGCCGTGTGATTGAATGGCGTTGTTCAGTCAAAGGGCTAGCTGTTTGATTGAACGGCTATTTTAAGCAGTTGGCTGCGACATAACCACCGAAACCGGTATTGAATGCATATTCCATACCGGTTTCGGTGATGGTGATTTCATTGAAACGGGCCAGCTAGGCAGGGGTGATTTTATAGTACTCAAATGAGTACGCCGACCACAATAGCACTCTCTTTTCCTTTACTCTCATATCTGTGGTGCAGGACTGACTTTCTAATGGACACCTTTGTTATCAGACAATTAGGTGATCAATATGCATTATCCTAACATTTAACTACAATTTTTCCAACATAGGAATCGAACGCACGAACTCCGAGTCAAGAGCCACGCTGAACCACTGTAACTCGAAGGCGTTTTTCAATCTGTGCTAGTCTTTAGGTGATGGGAATGATAATGATTAAGAGCAGGCAGTAGCGGCGTTAGGGGGGTGACAACCAAGCCCCCCGGATAAAAAGGGGGCGCTGAAGGCAAACAAACAGGGGCGCCGCGGACGCCCCTTTTTTAGCACTACCCTGGGCGTCGAAGAAATTTCGCCCAGGGCACTGGTATTGCTAAAACCGGCACTGTGAACAAACAAGCGATATTATGAGGACACGGCGGCAGATACGCGTTTTACGACCGACACGAACCAGACACCGCTCTACAACAATATCACCTCCAGCTGTTTGTTTACTCCTTGCGGTTCAGAGAACTCGTGTAGGCCGGGCAAAATTATTCAAAAATCGGAGAGGAAGGCGCATTAAGCTGATCGCACATTTGTCAGCACCGTACGCGTCGAACGCACCGCATAGTACACAAAATGCGGCGCGTACGGTGCGGACATACGAATAATAAAAACTAGTGCGGATGAATGTGCGAGGTTTCACGAGGTTTTCAGGCCCCATAAGTTTATAGTTATGTGGAAAAGAGATAAGATTTATACTAATCACAGACGCACTAACTTTAAGATATTTTGATCAAAAATAATGTTCCTTATTAAAAAAAAACATAATATGTACTTATACGACATTTTTAATTTATTTTATTGTCAATATTTTTGCAGATATGTATATATTTGCACTCATATTGCCTCTTTACCGCTACATGCATTCAGTAATATCCCACATTTACCACCATAAACTATTTAAATTTTAATAGAACGTTCAATTTTGTTTTAAACATTTCCATTTAGTAGGTAGTTATGCGGGCAGGTAATATGCGGTTGACATTATCATGCTCAAATTACATTTCGTATTTGTAGTTTAAACGCTGAATAATTATTATATTTCTTTCGTCCATTGAGGACATAAATCATAATATAATACTAGCTAAATGCCGAGCTTTGTGAGGGCTCGCGTCGTCACACCTTGACTGACTGATGATAACACATCTACATAATATAAATAAAAATTACTATGTTAAAGCACAAATCAATAGGCGTGATAGTTTTTCCGTAAAGTGTACCACAAACTGTAAAGGTTGTGGGATATACTATAGGGCTCGTTTTGCTCGCCCTGATGAACCTACGGCTGTCACACTTGAAACAAAAACACCGAGGAGTCATCCATACATAGGATGGTATATTTTTACGATAACATTTTTCCGCCTAAACGTAAGTACTTAGTAACTCTATGTCATAGTTTTACATCTTTAAATAATCCAATACTCAGTAGTCAGTACTAACAACGTTTGAAAAATGTACTACTTTGGTGGAATGAAGAAAGATTAAATAAAATTAAGATTATTATAAAGAAAGATTAGGACTAACTGATGTGACTAAAGGATTGTAATTACCTATATGATAATGAATTGCTCGGAACTAATGGTGGAAATGGTAGCACCTTTTGTGCCCTATGATCAGGGCCGGATTTATATTTTTTATGAGTATAGGCCTATACTGGGGTCCCTTTAATTTCCCCGCCTAATGTACGAACTCTGCCGCCATCCTAGGACGCTGCCGCCCTCTAGGACACCATAGGATGTTGCCGCCCATAGGCCATGGCCTATATTGACTATACATAAATCCAGAGCTGCCAACGATGATGATGATGATGAATACCATAAACCTTTCACAGGTGTTTCACCGTAGCCCATTAACCCGTTTACTGCCGTCGCGTCCACGCTAATTGTGTCAATACTCATAATGCCCGCCAAATTGTATTATTGACACGTCAAGTGGCGGCGCTGGCGTGACGTGTGTGACGTCGGTACAGGTATATTCGGGGAAAATCAGGGGTTCATACTTTGAAACTTGGAAAGATGATCGAAGAAAGGAGAGGAGCTTACATAACATACATTTTTTTGGGAGGAAGTTCCTTATCGCGCGTTGCGAAAGGAGGCTAGACGGACAAAGTTGTAACGACACATTTTAGTAGTTCCTGAGCTGTAGGGGCAGAGGGCGTTGATAGTATTCCTTGGCCTCAACTAGATGACGTTATTGGGAATAAACAGCGACATCTACCGGACGTTTATATACATTTTATTACAATTCCACAAAAGTGTCGTTGTTAGTATTCCTAGGCGTCAAATAGATGGCGTTTTTTTAAATATAACTTCGTTCCATCCGGGTGTCCCTTGACACCTCTTTTTTTTTAAATTAAATACTTCCGTGCTCCAGTGGTTAGGAGCGTGTCTCTTGACTCGAAGGTCGTGGGTTCTATTCCAGGCTTGTTAGAACAATGCAGGCTGATCACCTAATTATATGACAAATAAGATGATCCATACGTCGGATGGGCATGTAAAAAGTCGGTCCTGCGCCTGATCTCTCGCTCGTCGTCGTCCGTCCCATGTCGTCGTCCTTGGTTATAATAGAGAGTTCTATTGTGAACAGCGCACACACTTGGGCACTATTAAATTACTCCTGCCTAACTGGCCTGGTTTCAACGAAAACCGGCAACCATCAGCGAAACCGGTGTGGAATGTCATGTGTCATGAGTAAAGTGATGTAGATGTTATGTTCTCTATATTATATTCTAGAATTTTTGGCCCAGATCTACTACTATGCCTATAAGGAAGCAGCTGATTGATATGGTAGGACTGATCGCAGGCCGACGTGATCAGACTCGTGCACACGAGAACGCAGAATGATGATCCGGTCAACCTGCGATCAGTCCGACCGGGTCGATCAGCCTCCCCGATTTATACATTGAATCATCGTTTTGGCGTGACTTTTAACAATCTTAAGCTGACGAGATACTTTTATATCAGAAAATTATGTAAAAATTCAATGATTTTGTATTCTTTTCAACGACGCATATAATAACGGCGACTTTCCTTGTTTGAAAACAAAAGACATCCCTACGTGACATACGTCATGTTACTCGCAGTGTCTAACGTTTGCTTTTTTGTTTTTGATGTATCAGAAATCAGAACGAATATTATTAATTAAAATATCAGTTATGATAATAATATCACTTGAGTCTAGAAGCCGTACTCTAATTTGATCACAACTTAACTTTAATTTAATAAAGATTTTCACACTCAGCTCCACACGTTTAATGTCAACTTCATTAACTTAGGGCCCTTCCACACGACGTTTTTTTACGCTCGTTTGTATCGATACAAACGAGCGTAAAAAAACGTAGTGTGGAAGGGACTTTATATCTGAAAAAACGTAGAAGACGAGCGCATCAAAAACGCGCGTCGTCAGTGCGCAAAAAATACGTCGTGTGGAAGGGCTCTTAAAGTAAATCAATTGCGAAATGACATTGAGTGCGTTGTAGCATACCAAAGACAGAACATTCCTGAATCCACCTATCGAATTTTCTGAAATGACGTGACTTAAGCAAACTTAAAATATGGGAATATGCTTCATATAGACCACCTAAGTTGTTGGAAAGGAAAACGTTGTTTTGCTTTAATATATGGGAATATCCCATCCCATCAAAGCAAAACAACGTTTTCCAAAATATCTAAAAGCTGTATCCTTTGTGTGTGTTTATTACACACTCGACAATACAATACACAAAACACTTTATTGCACACAAAACATACAAAATAAAACAATTTTACATAATACTTGTATAATATGCCAATAAGCAATCCTACCAGTCAACCTTTTGTTTGTCAAATGTTCAATAGGAGATTGAAAAGATCGTGTAGGACGTGATGATAATGATATTTTCAGATCATGTCATCAATAAAAATCAATAAGGGAGGGACTTTCAACCATTTATCGTGGCTCCGATAAGGTCTGAAAGGATCCGGCTTTCATCGGAGAACCCCCGGGGCCATTCCGTTCATTTTTAAATAGTACATTAGGGAATTCACCCGATTTTATACGTATGTAATATATGACGAAGGCTATTCGTAAAAAGATTTGGATTAACTTAATTTATTATTCCTTCAGTAACATGACGGTATCAGGATACTGAAAGTACACATTATATACTCTTTCGTGAAATTTATTATTCGTAGCTCAAAACGCAGGATATAACCACTACACTACTTAAATCCTCGTAAAAATGTAAACTCTAACAATATCATTTAAAAAACCCACAGAAACCGTAAATTATCCCGAGATTTAAGATTAATTTTAGTATAATATATTCCTACAACAAACCAAAAGTTAGAATTAGTGGTATTATAAAATATAAACCAAAAACAAGTACTAGTACGGGAGCGAGCCCTAATACATTTTTTTTTTATTACTATCAAGCAAATTTTTTGTGAGTAGCTTCATTTTGATAAGACGAACAACATTTTTATCTACGAAAAATCTTGAAAGTGGTAGCTAATAGAAATAGAAAGGAATTCATACTTTGATTTGATGGTCCTAAAATATGGATTGTTCTATTAATTTTGTAGGACATTGTTACTCTTAAATTATATAACTATTAACCTATCAATATACAAAAAATCAGCTTGTGTTAGGGTTCCGTTTTAGGGCTCAGTAGTCAACCAAGTTTTGTTGGTTACAGAACCCTATAACGGAACCCTAACGAGCTGATTTTTTGTATATTGATAGATTATTAGTTATATAATTTAAGAGTAGCATTGTCCTACAAATAAAACACTCCATATTTTAACACCATCAATTCAGAGTATGAAATCCTTTCTATTTCTGTTAGCTACCACTTTCAAGATTTTTCGCAGATAAAAATGTTGTTCGTCTTATCAAAATGAAGCTACTCACAAAAAATTAGCTTGATAGTAATAAAAAAAAAATTGTTCTAGGGCTCCCGTACTATACAGAAAACTCAATTTAAAATTATCCTAATGCAATTGAAATGTGAATAAACAAGCTCGAAGTTGCAAAGTGCAAGTGCAGTCACTTCGCCAGATGACTATTACCACAACTTCTGCTATATATCTCCAACTTCTACGATATCTCGCCAACTTCGAGCGCAGTTCGTCACAATGAATATGATTTAAATTCAATTACCCGCAATTCCGACCCGCAGAACTGTACACTTTGTTGTAAAGTGCACGCGTTCTATTTCTGTCACAGAATATTCCTTGACCATGTTAGCAATATTATGTACTAGATGACGCCCGCAACTCCGTTGCGCCAAAACTCGTTTATCGCGCGGGGACCGTTCATTTTTTCGGAACAAAAAGTATCTTATGTCCTTTCCCGAGACTAAAAGTATCTCCATGCCAAATGCGAAAGTGTGTCTTGTCTGTCTATCTGTCTATTACCTCTTCACGCCCAAACCGCTGAACCAATTTTGCTGAAACTTAAGTACTAAAGTACTAATATTAGTACTAAGTACTTAAGTATATTAGTGTGGAAATTCTTACTTCAACTTAATTTTATTAACATCACTCAAAAAATTTCTAATATTTTTAATTCTTTTTATTCCAATGGGGTAAAAATATAAACGTTGCTTGATAAGCAATAGTAAAGATTGAAGAAAGATCGGTCACTGCGTCTTTCATCTACTTAGTGAGATCTGGGCCAAAAACTTCAGCATAGGCAGAGTGGATCAAAATCCATACTTACATACTAATATTATAACTGCGAAAGTGTGTCTGTCTATCTGTCTGTTACCTGTTCACGCCCAAACCGCTGAACCGATTTTGCTGAAATTTGGTATAGAGATATTTTGAGTCCCGGGAAAGGACAAAGGATACTTTTCATCCCGGAAAAATGTACGGTTTCCGCGCGATAAACGAATTTTGGCGCAACGGAGTTGCGGGCGTCATTTAGTAAAATAATTAATAACACATAATTTTTGGCCTTTTATAAAAGCGTTTATAAACTATAATTTCCTTAATTTAATTTCTATTCTCAATTCGCTATATATGTACATATAAAGAACTATTAAAAAATCCGATACCCATGCAAAAGGGTTTAATGATAAAACAACAAGATTTAATTGGAAGCAAAAAAAGAAGAAAACATTCATAGTTAATTTTTAACCTCGCATTGTTATCTCATAGTTAATTAAACACATGTTCCATCAAATCCGTAAACAGAATTTTTAATTACAATTATTAATTAACAATTTTCCCCGAACACAGTCCGCGAAAGAAATATTTTTTTTTAATTAATCGGATAAATTGTAAAGCTTCTAATCATTTCTGCATGTGAATAATTATTATCTAAGTTTTTTGCATTTTATTAATTTATTCATATCTAGTATTTTTATTATTTTCTACATACTTAATATTATGAATGGGAAAGTGTATCTGTCTGTCAGTTTCCTCTTCACGCTTATAAAAACTACCGAACCGAAATTTAAGGTATGAAGATACTTTAAGTTCCAGGAAATGACATAAGATACTTAAATCCCGAAAAAATGTATGGTATGGTCATCTACTTTTTAAATAATTGTATTTAAAAAGTAGATGTAAGTAGATTCCTATTTCAGATTTCCCTTGAAAAATTTAGAGAAAAGGGAAAAAAAAGTGTAAAAATCATCATTTTTAACTTTTTTTAAACCGCTTGATTGAAAAAATAGTTTTATTTTTATTTTTATATCATAATATGATGTGAAAACAAAAAAGTCGATACCCTTTCGATTACTCTATAAAGAAACCAAAATTAAAAAACTCAACACTCAACAAAAAAGTTGATATTAGCCAAACACTCAGTATCGGGACAAATAGATCACTGTGTCAGTCCCACTCCGTCTGAGATCTTACCGGGAAATAAATATATATGAATCAAAATATGATATCTTTCATAATGGAACGTCTTAATGTCACAAAAATCTCTTTGAAGTTTTCTAGTACTATATAGTGTTTATAGAATGTACTAGACGTTCCGCGCGACTTCGCCCGCGTAAATCAGATATTTCACAGACAAATCAGTCTACAAAAAATAGTCTATGATCCTTCACGTGGTCTACTTCTTATCTGACCCAAATAACAGAAAAATTGCTATAGTAGTTCGTGAGATAAGCCCTTTCAAATAATTTCCCCCGTTTTTTCCACATTTTCTTCTATTTCTTCGCTCCTATTAGTTTTAGCATGATAAAATATAACCTATAGCCTTCCTCGATAAATGGGCTATCTAACACTGAAAGAATTTTTCAAATCGGACCAGTAGTTCTTGAGATTAGCGCGTTCAAATAAGCCCTTTCAAGTAATTTCCCCCCGTTTTTTCCACATTTTCCTCTATTTCTTCGCTCCTATTAGTCTTAGCGTGATAAAATATAGCCTATAGCCTTCCTCGATAAATGGACTAACACTGAAAGAATTTTTCAATTCGAACCAGTAGTTCCTGAGGTTAGCGCGTTCAAACAAACAAACAAACAAACAAACAAACAAACTAACTAACAAACTCTTCCGCTTTATAATATTAAAAGTATAGATGTGCTTTCACAATAGTTATTATAGTGTTGTCAATAATGTAGAGCTAATTTCAATACAGTCGAGCCCATTATAACCTCTTTAAAGGTTAATTTTAAAATAGCCTAAGTGTTTACCTGCGTCATTATCATCTCCACTTTCCTAATCTCCGAACTCTCGTAATATAGGCCAATTTATATTCAACATTTTGAACTCCCAAAACACTGTGTAAATAACGTAGTATTTTAATCCATACTAATATTATAAATTCGAAAGTGTGTCTGTCTGTCCGTCTGTCTGTCTGTCTGTCTGTCTGTCTGTTACCTCTTCACGCCCAAACCGCTGAACCGATTTTGCTGAAATTTGGTATGGAGATACTTTGAGTCCCGGGAAAGGACATAGGATACTTTTTGTCCCGGGAAAATCTACGGTTTCCGCGCGATAAACGAGTTTTGGCGCAACGGAGTTGCGGGCATCATCTAGTGAATAATAAAAGTTTGCGCGTACTTTTACTTGACGGTGGAACGGAGGTTGTCTATTAATTGTAGAGTCGGTTATTATGAAACTTCCGTAGAACAATATTTTGGATTGGGAGCGCATAATTTACAACAGAAATACTTACAATATCAAAACACAGAACACAACTCGGGCCGAATTGTGCAAGAGTCAAAATTAAAACCAGGTCGTTCGCCGTCCACACACACTGAAAATCCACTGATATTCACATATGACTAGTAGCACACGGTGTACAGGAGGAGGTTAATAGAGTTAGATAGGAGAATAGGCAGATTTTTCATTTATGTTTTAAATTTAGAACACACGTCGTGTGTTTAGCGAGGAGCGACATGAGGACGTTCTCTCTCGTCAGCGCGTGGAGCGCTACTGAAATCTGGTAACTGGTTGCGTTTCAGCGGCTAGGGCGGCTAGGCATTGGCGCCGTGCGGTCTCTGGGAAGCCCCGCCCCCCGCACGGTGTACCGCAAACGATATCATTGGGCCTAATGTGAATTTTGGCGCTGAATAATCAGAATGGTTTAGTACACCTGCATTCATTAGAACATAACTAGTGAATGCAGGTGTGCTAATCAGGAAAGATTTTTTTGGCCACGTAGGAGTATTACTACAGGGTGGTACAGGTTCCCTAGAACAATTTTTTATTTGATTACTATATCTGCTCTCTGCTATCGAGCAAATTTTTCGTGAGTAGCTTCATTTTGATAAGACAAACAACAATTTCCTCTGTGAAAATCCTCGAAAGTTGTAGCTAACAGAGATAGAAAGTATTTAATATTTCGATTTGATGGTCTTAAAATATGGACCTACAAGTCCTCGTTGACTACGGAACGCTAAAACGGAACCCTAACCAGCAGATTTTTTGTGTATTGATATGTTAATAGTTATATAATTTAAGAGTAACATTGTCCTACAAATAGAACAATCCATATTTTAGGATCATCAGATCGAAATATTAAATCCTTTCTATCTCTGTTAGCTACCACTTTCGAGATTTTTCGCAGAGGAAATTGTTGTTCGTCTTATCAAAATGAAGCTACTCACGAAAAATTTGCTTGACAGTAATAAAAAAAAAATGTTCTAGGGAACCTGTACTATATTGTTTACGATAGTAAACTTTAAAAAATGTTGAGACATTTCTTTGAGTTTATTGAATCAATAAATATGCTTATCCGAGTATAATATTTCATTGAAAATAATCTTGATACGTTGCGAATAGCTACATCATTACAACTGAGAAATTACGCTACAGCCAAATCTCGTCGCTACAACTCTACTACTGCTACGAAAGTAGAGCGAGAACTCTTCTGCTCTAGATCTTCAGCATCTTCAATCTGACTCCAACCAAACAAATGGAATGAATTAAAATCACATAATGAGCGTGAAATCATATTCATATTATTGTATGACGCCTCCGTGGTCTAGTGGTTAAGAGCGTGGCTCTTGACCCGGAGGTCGTGGGTTCAATTCCCGCGTTGGAAACATGTTATTTCCAAGTTTGGCTAGGACAATGCAGGCTGATCACCTGATTGTCTGACAAGTAAGATGATCCATGCGTCGGATGGGCATGTAAAAAGTCGGTCCTGCGCCTGATCTCTCGCCAGTCGTGTCGGTCTTCCGTCCCACTGGGTTATGAGAGTAAAAGGAATAGAGAGTGCTCTTGTGTACTGCGCACACACTTGGGCACTATAAAATTACTCCTGCGTAACTGGCCTGGTTTCAATGAAACCGGCCACCGTCACCGAAACCGATGTGGGAGTTATTATTATTATTATATTATTGTATTATTCAGACAGGTACTAATAATAGTACCGTTCTTTCTTTTTTAGTGGAAATTCATATTTAACAGCAATAAAATTAAGATAGAGATGATGTATATGTGATTTTTGAAGTACAGACAGCGTCTTTAAACGACTAATATATAATAGAATAAAGTAGTTAACGGACTTTGGTCGATCATATTCTACAAACATAAACGGAAACGGAAGATACATAGATATAATAGATATCCTTGGATTACGATTAAGGCCGGCCGCACGTTATAAGAATTTCTGATCAGAAAAATTTGGACGCCCGCCGGACCACCACACCGCACACCTATCAGAAATTTCCTTCCAGTGAGTCCGAGTTTAGTACAAAATGTATAGAGAGAGCATGATCCGAATCCGATAAGAAATCCGAAAAGAAGTCCAATCTGATAAGAAAATCAGAAGAAATTCTGCCATCCGATCGACGGCATCTGATACTCATCCGAATCGGACGTCAACACGTCAGAATTCTGATAGTATGCGGGATCCACAACAAAACATATGAGCAGAGTGCGTTCCGGCAGGAGTCCGAATTTTTCTCATCAGCAATTCTTATAATATGCGGCCAGGGTAAAAGTACTTTTGGTAAGACAAGTAGGTAATGTACTCACGTCTTTTTCCTTGGCGTAGTATAGCGTGCGGCCGCGCAGCTTGAAGTAGCGGCGCTGCCAGCGCTGGAAGCTGCGCGTCTGCTTCATCAGGAACCCCTCGCGGACCACCGGCTGCAACAACACATGGAGACATCACACAATGACAACACAATTACTTCTACAACATTATAGGTGGTTAGTTTCAGTAGGAGCCCACATACGTAATAACAACCACCAAAAAGTCACCAATGGTCGTATATCCTCGTTTTGAGGGCACCTCTTTAACAATCTCCCCTAGCATTGTAATACTTGGCCTAAACATATCGAGCGAAGTCCAGTTCCGATGTCATCTAGAGGGTAAGGCCAAGTTAGCCTCGAAGAAGCTTGGTACGTTCTTAACAGAGCGAGACAGAATTTCAGTCCAGACCAACGCCTACAACTCTACAAGGCGCAGGTTCGGCCTTATATGGAATACTGTTCTCATCTCTGGGCAGGGGCGCCAAAATACCAACTACTCCCTCTGGATCGTATCCAACGAAGGGCCGCTCGATTTTTTGACTGCCATAGTGTTTCAAACAGGCCGGACCCCTTGGAATTACGCCGAGATGTAGCTTCGCTCTGCATCCTCTATCGGTTGTATCACAGGGAGTGCTCTGAAGAATTGTTCGGAATCATACCTCCTGCAAAAATTTCGCCATCGCTCCACCCGAAAAATATACTATCCTCATCACCTTGATGAGTCTTGAGGTCTTGATTGATGTCTTCCATCGTGCATTTTTCGCGTAACTTTCTGCCGCGCACTGTAAAACTCTGGAACGAACTGTCACCAGAAGTTTTTCCGGACCTATGTGTCCACAGGCGACGGTAGTTGCTTCCCATCAGGTGACCCGTTTGCTCGTTTACCCCCTTGTTTTATATTAAAAAAAACAAGTTCATCTTGAATTAGTGTACAATATTATAAAGCCCGCTTCACACTTCAAACAAATATTTAATAAACGAGTGTGGTGATTTTAGAGGCATGCACGAAAAATGTATGACAGTCATCATCACACACACACACACACACACACACATCACATATGACAGTCATGACTCATCACTCATCACTCATTAGTCATGACAATCTCATTACAACAATTTGAGCAATGCACTTCATTTTCGTGGACTTTTCGTGACGCGTTTGTGACGCGTAAAAAGTGGAAGCCACTAATATAAAGAAGGAAATATTTAAATATTTCTTCCTTTAGTGACCTCCAGATTTTCAGATTCTTTTAGAGATTTCCGGGGCAAAGGCTGCTACAGGGGAGGCACTTAGGCTACATTAATATATTGCAGAAAAATGTACGCTTATATTCTTGCACAAAGTCACATCTAGTTAACGCAATATATAGCGCCTATGATAGGATTTTTGTAACTAATGCAATGTTCACATCAAATGAAAAAAAAGATTTTTAAGTAAATATATAACCTGTATGGTTTTAAAAGGAACCACAGTAATTCCAAACTAGAACATTGGTATGTTAAAATTATTGCAGCCGTCCAAATTATTACTCATAGTCACGGAAATTGCGAACATAGTTCCCACAACTAAGCCAAACTTTGTGGAAACCCGTCATGTACGATTTTATTGCAGACGGTGCGAAATAGTTTAACGAACAATATATTATGTAAAAGTTAAAACTATTGTATATTAGTTATTAGTTTATTTTGACGACCTCTGTATCTCAATTGTAAGCGTCAAATTGTAAGCGTCCGTGGCCCAATGGGTAGACCTTTGGTTCGCACTCGTAGAGTGCAGGTTCGATCCCGAGTGGAGGCGTGTACCAATGAGATATTTTCTGATCTCAAGTACATAATACGGACACTCATACGGTGAAGGAAAACATCGTGAGGAAACCCGCACATAGTTGGTCCCAGACGTATTGATAGTTCTTTCCTCTGGACTAGACTGACTATGTTGCGGGAATGCCGTATGTGCTTGGTCAACCATATGGTCATTTAAAAAATCTTGTCCCAGGCACTACAGTATTTGAGGAGTGGTTACTTCGCTCTGAAAATACTGTATAAATCATCCACAACGGATGTTAAGGCCTAGTTTTTTTTTGTGGCTCAATCGGTTGAGTGTGTAGCAGCTCAAGCCGGGGGTCGCGGGTTCGAATCCCGCCGACGGAACAAAAAGTTTTCAATGTTCCCGGGTCTGGATGTCTATTAAATATATGTATGATATAATAAAAATCTTAAATATATGTATAGTATAAAAGTATTAAATATATTTCCGTTGTCTGGTACCTGTAACACAAGTCCATCAGGTACTTACCACGGGGCCAGACTGACGTGGTGTGAAGCGTCCATAGATATTATTATTATATTATTACATACTAGATGATGCCCGCAACTCCGTTGCGCCAAAATTCGCTTATCGCGCGGGAACCGTCCATTTTTCCGGGATAAAAAGTATCCTATGTCATTTCCCGGGACTCAAAGTATCTCCATATCAAATGTCAGCAAAATCGTTTCAGCAGTTTGGGCATGAAGAGGTAACAGACAGTCAGACTGCAGACAAACACGCTTTCGCAATTTAAATTAAATTAAATCATCTTTATTTCGGGCATCAGAGGCCCATATAACAAATACCTTAAATCTAACATACATAATAATAATATAATAAATACCTTAAAACTAACATATATATTTTATATATACTTATAAACTTAACACTGTCACTTGTTGCCGGCGACGTGACTCGACGCGCGACGCTTCGTTCCGGAGTCTCCCCCGGAACCTCCGGTAGACCACATCCATCGGCCAGAACTCCGGCGCCTCGAAAGTCGACAGAAGATTCGTCGGTACTCTCACCACAAAGGAAAAAAAATCATAATATTATAAAAAAATATAATATTAGTATGGATAGGTGTGACTGAACGTATAACTAACGTGACCATTTTTTTTGTCGGAATGGGACATCTACGAAGCGGAACACCCCCAAACTTTAGGTTATGTACGCACTATGAAAATGAAAGCGCTGAAAGACCAAAAATTTTTTGTGATTTGTATGGGGTAGTGCTCCAGTGTAACGAGTTTTCCCATACAAATGTGAAAAATAATTGCTCTTTCAGCGCCTCTACTTTTACAGTGAACTCTATACACATCACGCGGTACTCATAGACATTACACACCCATAATTAGTATTATCACTTACGTTTGTTACATCCTATCGAGAAAAATATGGCAGAATAATCGATCGAATCGAAATCGAAATTTTTGCGCGCTTTCAGAAAACGGGACAATTTGGCGTCCCAGAGATGATTTCGAGGACACCGGGACACGTAACTATAAAACGGGACAGTCCCGTTCAAAACGGGACGCCTGGTCACGTTACGTATAACGTACCAGTAAATAGAATGATTTATCGCATAAATGTGGTACAAAAAGGTCTTACAATATTACATAAATGGATCCAACATTCTGCCTAATAAGTGGTGTGCAAAATAATTTTAAATTGTTGGCATTAACATAATAATTATTATATAAGGTACTGAAATTAAATAATAACTCATTAGTCATTAGTCATTACACTAAACAAAATATTAATTAAATCCATTAAGGATGTATATAAGGTCAAATTCCGTAGTACATCCAATTAAATTATGAAAGTAATAAATATGTAAAAATTGGACACCCAGACATTTATTATTAATTATAATGATTATTTATAACAGATTTTTAAGGAATTATTCGGTATTTAAATATTATTGAAAAAAATTGAGATATAATTTGACCACCGCTATTAAGGCGGGCTGAAACCCCATTTTGTTATTTCTTGATACGTCCTCACCTTAAGGCGAGGACTTATCTCATCCAAAACGATAACCTTGCACACAACCAAAGACCAAGCGTGTACGCATCGCAATAAGATTCATTTTAGCTTAGCATAAAATTGTAGTTTTTAGGAGCGGATCTTCTGTATTTTTCATGTGTTTTTTAAATATCTTTCTAAATAAATATTAAGAATAAAGATTGTTCGCTTCAAACCTTTTTATAATAGATTAATTAACAATTTATTAAAATAAAATATAAGTAATTTTTGTTAATACTTATATTTCGATGACAAAAAGTTTTGTCGGAGGTGAGTTTGTAAATTAATTACAGTTTTTAATTACAATTACAATTATTTTTTATTAAAATGTTTTTGATTTAAGCCCTTTAAATATTGTGCTCTATATCTCATATTTTTTTACATTTCGTTATTATATTGGAACTAGGTAAATCGGGTATCGATAAATAACAAAATGGGGTTTCAGCCCGCCTTAAATTACAAACACAATGGTCGGCATGGTCGTGTTCGTTTCGCATGCGCAAAGTTAAAAATTAGTGTCAGTGTAATTAGTGTCATGTGGCAAAATCTGACAGATATATTGCTACTATTGTTCTTATTTTGTTTTTATATAACAGGGGGCGAGCGCTCGGGGCGGTACACGATCATTATAACTGAACAACCTTACCGGAGCACAAGAAAAAAGACCACCACAGACCTACGAACAAGTAGAAAGACTCAGAGAGAGTATTATATTGGTGGGATAAACACCTGAAAGCTTTAGACTACTCCATGGCTGGTTTACATTATTCCAATCCAGTGGTCTAATCCAGCGCTTTTTTGAAAAATTGCATTCCAGTGCATTCCAGTACCCGTTCACATTATTCCAATAGTAATCCAACGCTGGATTGTATCACTGGATTGGAATAATGGAAACCGGCTCTTAGAGCTAAATTTAACTAGACACCATAACGGTGCAACCAGTCGCCACTACCAATAAAATACTTACATATCGTTGGAAGAGTGGTATGTAAAATAATAATAAACTACGGAACCCTAATAAATGAGAGGTAGTGTGTCTGATTGCATTAAGTATATGGTACGTAATTATTGTTTAATGACTAACACGATCATATAAAAAAAAAATATTTAATAGATTTAGCTTAAACCACAAAGGAAGCTTATTATCATGCTTTCTCTTAGATGGGAATTACATATTTTTATTGCATTTAGCCATATCTCCCCCATTCCTCGGTCTCCGGCGATCGGTATGCCCGTTGGGCTAATTGGCTAATATTTAATTCTTTACGGTAAAGGGTTCGAGTAATGATCATACTAATGAGGAACAATATCTACCTGCTATATTTGGCTTTATAAGGCTACTAACGTTGCAGAAATTCGGGTAACTCGCATTGACTGTAAAGTTTTCGCAATACAAACTACCCTATGTCCCGGTATCGGTAGTCAAATGTATCTCCATAATAAATTTAATCCAATGCAGTTCAGCAGAGGTAATAGACATACTTTCGCATTTACACGTCTTAACAATGGAATGGATAGAATGGATTCAATCGTCCTGTCCGGATAGTTACCATGGTCTCACAGAAAACTGATTATTTCTACAGAGTCTTGTACACCCAAAGGTATATTTTGAAGGATAGACGCAGATATCTTCGATTGGTTAAGTATTAAAATACATCCATACTCAATATTATAAATGCGAAAGTGTGTCTGTCCGTCTGTTACCTCTTCACGCCCAAACCACTGAACCGATTTTGCTGAAAGTTAGTACAAAGATACTTCGAGTCGCGGGAAGGGACATAGGATACTTTTTACCCTAAAAAAATGTAGGTTCCCACGGGATAAAAGGACTTTGGCGCGACGAGGTTGCGGGCGTCATCTATTGCATCAAATTGGAAACTGTTTAGCATGTGTGTATCATCCCACAAAAAAATACATATTATTGAGTTATGAATGTAGTTATATTCTTTAGAATTTAGATAATTTAGAACAAGACTGCATTCATAACAAAAAAATTGTGGGTTAATACACAAATGTTTAACAGCGACGAAATAAGACTGTGATCTTATCACAATCGAAGACTTCGTCCAACCTCGACAGCCCGACCAATTGACCGACTTAACCCCCACTGCACCGCCCCGGCCGATTCGACCCCAACTTCCAAACTCCTAACCCCTAATCTGCAACTAACATGGGCGATATTAAATTATAAGACGGTCCCGTCCCAAATTGCTTGTGCGAATCGAATCAACGCGAAATGGGTCAGCTAGGTGCTCCGTGTGCCGGATCTTGTGAAACACCCCATGTAGGGTGGCTATGATTTCTGAACATGCAGTCCCAATTTAAAACATATTTTTTTAACTGAGAATACTTTTGGGCCTAATTAAATGAACAATTCTTGGTTGAAGTTGATCTTGAATTATCATAATGCTAGATGACGCCCGCAACTTCGTTGCGCAAAAATCGCACGGCAACCGTACATTTTTCCAGGATATAAAGTATCCTATATCTTATTATACTTTCGCATTTATAATATTAGTATGGATTCTTTGCAATTATTACGAAAGAGCATTTTCTTTGGTCATATGATCGTCTTCGATTCGTAGACCATCCATAATCCATATCTATCATAGCCAAACGTAAAGAGAACACGTACCAGAAACACGAACCGGCCAAGTGCGAGTCGGATTCGCTTATTATAAGTACTATTACCTTTAGGGAATGCAAATCTCGCGAGATTGGGGCTCAAGCGAGATCTAGCGAGTTTATGAATAACAATACTGCGAGATCTCGCCAATTTCGAGATCTCGCGAGATTAGCAGTTTGATGGTGTTTTTGCAAATAATCACAATATTTGAATAAATTAGGAAAAAAATAATAAATATTATAAGTATTATAAGATAAACATTTATTTTAACATTTTAACACAAAAAATTCGTGAATAGATTCACGAATTTTTTCAATAGACTTTTATGCATCAAACATTGTTTGACGTATCTACCTATATTTTTTAATAAACTTCTAAGTGTTAAATAAGACCGCAACGCGACGCGTGAACCGTGAGACGTCTTGCAAATCAGTACAAATTTAGAAATACATCCACGCGTCGCGTTGCGTTCTGAATTGACCCTAAGAGTGGGTTGCACCAGTTGGCCGATTCTGTATCATACATTTGTGAGTTAATCACTGAGTTAGTAACGAAACGGAGGAGTGAGTAACGGAAAGACTCATTTTTGTATGCAAGTGAATACAAAAGTGACACTTTCCGTTACTCACTCCGCCGTTTGGTTACTAACTCAGTGATTAACTCACAAATGTACGATGCAGAATCGGCCCGCTGAGGGGTTGTTATGGTTAAGGTTATCGTCAAATATGGCGTCCATTATTGACTTTAACTAGAGATTTGACAGTTCATTTGACATTTTGTTATAGTTAAAGTTATATTAAACTAACGACCAGCCCCGGCTTCGCACGGGTATAAATTATATAGCCTATGTCAGTCACTGAAAAAATTACTACCCGTGGCCCGCATTGGTCGGTACCGCCGCAAAAGCTTACGTCCCGCAATTTTTTAATCTGTAATATCTTCGGAAATATTCATTTAACCTCTCAATCCCCAACCGATCGCATGCGACCGGACCAAATATTCCGTCAAACCCCAAGCGGTCGCATGCGACCGCTCTCTTTCATTCGATTGAGTTACGTATTTCGTCGACTTAGAGACTACTTTTGTATGAAGAAGTTTGGTTAGTTACAATCTATGATACATTTGCCATATTCTGAATGCAAAATATTATACAATCTGTGGTCGACGAATATTTTTCAGTCATTAGAAAATCGTGAATTTTTTTTCGTCCGAGATCAATCTCGCTAAAAAAGGCCGAGATCCCGCGAGAACGAGATTGCATTCCCTAATTACCATAAAAAGTTGTTTAGTAACCCTTAAAACATCGCAATGCGACACATTTATATTTAAAGCCTCATTCTCTACATCACCCACATAAAGAGCCTCATGTAAGCGGGCCCCTAGACGAGTAATTTTATTACGCAATATCACGTATTGCGTAATATTATTGACCGTCTAGGGTTGATATTGAACATCGCGCGCCTTCAATCTAATTGTCAAATAAACTGTCTAATAAAATTAAAGCGTGATATTGACAATACAATAATTGATCGTCTAGGGCAGTGTTTCCCAACCTGTGGTCCGCGGACCCCGGGGGGTCCGCGAGTATACGTATGGGGATCCGCGGTGTCATCTCTGGACCACACATAATCCGATTTTTTTGCTGTTTATTTTATTAAGGGGGTCCGTGAAAACTGTGCCTGATTTCCTTGGGGTCCATGGCGGAAAAAGGTTGGGAAACATTGGTCTAGGGGCCGGCTAAGCCCAACGGCTACGTTAATAAATCGAAGGTGAAACGGGAACATCTCGCACAATAGTAATTCAGATAATGCTGAAAATCGCTCGTCCCCAGCTGCGACACGTTACGTGATAAGAACCATGCTACGTAACACAAAACAAGATGTTATGGAAAGTATTTTTCAGGACAAATAGCATTTTTTTAAATAAGCATAATTTTACTATCTAAAAATATAAGACCAAATTGGAGTGTCACAAAACTTGACATTAAATGTCAAAAATTTTATGTTGTAATACTTTCCATGGTAGGTAATATCTGGGTAGGTGTATGTTAGGTTTACTAGAAGTTTTTGAGAAAACCTTTAAAAGTGGACGTTACAATAGGCTAGGCGTTAATAGAGACTCATTTAAAATGTCCAACATACCAGAGACCAGCTAGCTACATAAGTAACATACCTACAAAATACAGGTATTTATTCTATTTTAATTCAAATCGCGTCAAATTAAAATTTTGTTTTATAAAAAAAAACCTTCCAATGTCTTAAAAAATATAAAGGTACTAGATGACGCCTGAAACTCCGTTGCACCAAAATTCGTTTATCGCGCGGGAACCTCACATTTTTCCGGAATAAGAAGTATCCAATGTCCTTTCCCGGGACTCAAAGTATCTCCATACCAAATTTCAGCAAAATCGGTTCAGCGGTTTGGGCGTGAAGAGGTAACAGACAGACAGACAGACACACTTTCGTCTTTCGCATTTACAATATTAAGTATGGAAGTATGGATTTGATGATCATATTTCGTAACTATAGTCACCCTACTCCGAAGATGCTGTTGGTAACCGATATTAATTACTTAGTTTAATTAAAATCCCAAACCGACCTGAGGCTTCCATGATCTTGAGATCAAGAATCCAGGTGACAACAGTCAAAGAATAACGAGATAACTATATAATATAATAGTCTTAACGGCCGCACTCAGAGACTGCATTTAATGATGATTAAACTTCAATTAAATGTAGAGTTTGACAGATAATGTATTATGATTAAGTCTGTCAAAATTTTCATATATTTTTTTAATTAATTTCGTTAAGTAATTAATGTTCGTCACTGAGTGCGGCAGTAAGGGTCAGTTTGCATTGCAACGTGATAAGGCGATACATTTTTAGTCCATTAAAACTGAACCAAATTTACCTTATATTGACGCAAGCAACTCCGTTGCGCTGAAATTTTAAGCTATTGCATAGCTTTTATCGCGGGCTTTGAGCGCGGCGACCGAATCAAAAAAATCCGTTACGAAAAAAACCTAACACACTGACGCCGGTCGGTGCGGCGTTGCCAGACTTCGGCACTTCGAGACGTATGAGAATTATAATTAGATATGATAGAGAATAAGTTGATAAAAAATGCTATGCAATAGCTTTACCGCGGCAGTCCCCGATTGCCACACGTATTTTTTTTTTGCAACATAAATTACACTATGTCCTTCCCCGTCTGAGGCGTTTAAGCGTAAAGAAGTAACAGACAGGCACTTGTCGCATTTATAATATTAGTAAGTAAAGATTTTGGCACTCAAAAGATTTTGGCACTATACGACATGTCCAGGTGAAAATACCCAAAGGTAGAATTTATAGAAGAGCCATTTGTAAATGTAACGACACGACCGCCATCGATATCTTACGTCTAGACTCTGCGATAAAAGCGACTTGATTTATTACCAGTGTCCAGTTCGCAAAAAAACTCTAATGACACAATAGAACTTCGTTTGGTTTATGAGGTCCATAGTAATATTCATATTCATACTCATATTTCTTTATTTGCTTCAAAAGTGGTACATTTTGGTGTTACAGTTAATAGTCTTTCTTAGATCACACTTTTCACTAATAATATAGCATGCAAATTCTTAGGTACTTATTCTAAATACATTAATTTCATTTAATTACATTTTCTATTATAAATAATTCGATATAAGTAACAATTTAATAGGTACAACATTCAAAATAATAAACCCTTCTTACAATATGTAATAATCTAACGAGCTAGTATTACATTTCAATTGATTTCAAAACAATAATTCAATGTTAATAGTATAATACTTAATTATAATAGATATTTTCATAGTAATTCAAAATATTAAATATTCAGTATTTTAGATTTTTATACACTAAAATAGTCATAATAAACACACAGAATACAATTAGATTCTTTTACCTAAATCAATAACCTGATAATGCAAAAATATTTAAATTTTGCATTTTCTTTGTTCGGATGCCTCTAAATATTTAATCAATTAAAATTATAAAATCTTAGAGAACATTTATATAGAAAAGGATTACCGCACATAATATGACCCGCGTAAAACGTTTAGCCTGAAGATAAAATCCGTAATTGATTTACAACGTTAAATCTTTCAAACATTTACATACAAACAAAACATAATATTTTTCTATTCACCATTCAACAACAAAAACAAGTCGTTGTACATGAAATTACAACAAAATAGCGTCGTTATATCCGACATAAACTGCAATATCTACATGCAATACACCCATGACGCTCATGTTGGAATCAATGAGATGAGTTCGCGGTTCTGTATTGGCTGCGAGCCAGGCGGGGTCATCGACCCGCTCTCTCAGACTGGATGGTTCCCGAATCTTATAAGGAACTATAGTTGTTCTGTTACCCGTGACTTATACACATTTTCTAAACTTTTTTGACTCGAGTTTATCCCATCACTAGCGCGTTTGATTGGCTGACTCCAAAACGTTAACCAATCACCAACGTTGACGTAGCTAAACTCTTGTCAAAAACCTCGGAAGCATATTTGCGTTCAAACTACAAAATCAATTCAGATTTCATAATATGTGTAAGTTTTTTCAGTTCAAGAAAAGGATTAAGGTTCACGGTGTAATAAATTAACTTTTACGTAATAAATCTGCGCGCAACATCTAGTATTCTATAATGCTAAAGTCTGCAGTAAATATCAGTGTTGTAGATGTAGCCTTAATAAAAAATATTATTCTTCTAAAGCCCTATCAGCTTTTAAAATAAAATATCCAAAAAGTTATGCAGGCAAAGTTTTCCCAATCTAAGTGATAAATGTCATCCCATAAGATGCGGCCCTGTTTCCCGCCGCGACACACAAAATAAACATGTTCCTACAGGGAAAACGACGCAATGTTATATTTCACTAAATTTTGTACCAAAGTGCGTTGAAATAAGAAAATATAAATACGCAAAATATCAATACTTCCATACTAATATTATAAATGCGAAAGTGTGTGTGTCTGTCTGTTGCAGACAAACTTTAATAGCGCGATTCAGGATTTTGCGCTGTTCGGTCCGCAGATATCAATAATAATTATGGTATGAAAAATAATTAATTGGAGGATGCGTGGAGGAAACTTTGCCTGCATAAGATCGCGTACAGACGTGCGTGTTTTCTACGCGCGGATTCAGCTCGCGTGTTTCCCAAACGCTACAGCAGAAAACGCGCCGTAGTATGAACGTAAACAGCCGAACCCTAAAATGCAAACCAATCACAATCATTTCCAATTATATTATAACGATAATTAAAACCGTAATAGCATTTTGTAATATATTTAATGGTAAGTGCAGTAATTGGAACATGTCATTTGCTTAATTGTCGCAACAGTATTGACACGATACGTGACGTCACTGGGGCCTGCACACACGGCAGAATGAAACACGCGGACGCGTTTTATGCGCTGACAATGAAAATCTTAGCTTTTATGTAGATTTGAACGCGCGTAAAATATGATTTTAAACCGCGTTTAAAGTTCGTCAAAAAGACTATAGGTTTGGGAGCGGTTGCGGAGCGGAGCGGACGCGCGACGAATCCGTTGCGAACACGCCGCGGCTGCGCAGCGAATGCGTCGCGGACGCGTAGCAGATTCGCAACGGATTCGTCGCGTATTTGTAGCGGGCATTGTATGGCGTCCACGTTGCTATTCGCAGCGGTTGCGCGTCCGCGACGAATTCGCTGCGCATCCGCGGCCAATTCGTTACGCGTCCGCAACGTATTCGCTGCGCATCCGCTCCACCCCGAAACCGCTCGCCAACCGCTAGTATGATAAGGCCCTTAGGCAAATAAGCCACTGTAGCACTGTATCGCCTGTTCCATATTACAACTGACTGAAGGCGGCAGCTACGATGTGCTACGCAAGCCCTAGTACAGCATTCTGTACCGTATTTGAACCTCAGTGCACCCGTGTACTGAGTCACTGTCACCAGTATCATAACCGTTCCTGTGTGATAAAGTGGGATAAAGTTCCATACGAACGTCGGTTGAAACGCGTTATCTCGCGTTATATGCGCGTTTAAAACACGACGTGTGCTACAGGCCTAATGTTTGTACTGAAATTAATTGAATAAAGTATGTCGTTGGCACACCTGACAAATACAGTTATTATTAATGGTTAAACAAACTTACCTTAAGTGAAGTTTGACCATAATTATGAGAGTCGCTGCATCCGAAGAGACTTTATAATTAACATGGTAGTTCGCCCCTGGCTTCCGGCATCGAACACTTTTCAGAGCTTCCTGAAAAAATAAAATAGGTGGCGCGGCGGTGGCGCCATTTCCGGGACGGGATTTTTACCCCACCACCACCGGTTTCTCCCCACCAGTTTACCTCGGAGGTTCACTGCAGATCGGTTATCATTCTTTTAAGAGAAGGTACAATTAAATAAATTACGATTTTCCAAAGACATTTTAGGGTTTTTGGGTGGGAGGGTAATAAAGTCTCTTCGGATGCAGCGACTCTCATAATTATGGTCAAACTTCACTTAAGGTAAGTTTGTTTAACCATTAATTATAAATCGTCGCTGCATCCTCGAGACTTTATAATTAACATGGTAGATGTTCAGAGTTCTTATGGAAAATCGTCATTCAAATCTTTAATACTGTAATATTAAATATATATTATGTTGTAGAAATCAAAATTGTATATTAATTATTTGTACCTAAATATAACAGTGTATAAAACCATACACTAAGGAAAATAATTTCTCTATGATATACTTAACTTAAGTCTGAGATGTATATTTTATAATAGTATTAACTGTTAACTAATAGTAATTAATTAGTCAAAATTGTATTAGCAAAAGCATTTAACATTTATAGGTAAAACATAGGTAAAAGAGGTCTATTATAGAATTTATCAACAACGAGAGATCTACCTGACCACCCTATGACTCTATTCATGGTCTCAGTGGAAATGCCGCCACGACAATCCGCCGATGTAGAGGCATGACGAGTGCACTGTGCAATGTGCCGAAAACTGTCGAGTGCCTTTTTTTTGTCAATATTAGTCTATCAGCTTTATCTCTATTTCTAAGCGATTGTGTTTTTGTAAGTAGAAAGGCTGGACAAATTTCTTTTTTATGATTATAAAAAGGAACGATTAAGTAAGGTTGATTTTTTTTTAGGATTAGAGGTTTAATCAATAATTCGTCCTGGATAGGTATTTAAAAAGCGGAGTTGCATTTATTTATAATTGAAACTATTATAAAAGAGTGTCTGCACGCGTTGAGCAGTTGCCAGTGCGAGTAGCTTTACTATTTTTTTTTATTATTATATATTATTGTTTTTTTTTTGTTTTTTTGTTATTGTAAATGATAAAATTTCATTTGGATACCAATTACTCACAAAATCAAGAACTATATTAGCGTCCCAAGTGTTCTGATGTTTAGGAAAACATGGTAAGGATTTGAAGACACCCTTAAGTAATCTACTGACATTACAATCTGTGCCAAACCTTTTACCCAACATGAGAGAAAGCGCCGAGCGTATGGTATTCACTCCTGAATAGCTAGATCCTAAATTCCTAATCTTAATTGTTCAGTTATAAATTGTAATGATATTTGATTTGAAACATTGAAACAATCAGCAAGCTTATTTTCAGTACAAAATTTCCAAATTTGTTTTTATGTCCTATCGTATTGCTTAAGCGTGTTACTAGATAAAAACTAAATCATTAGATCAATTGTCTCTAGATTGCACGATTCATGCGAAAACGCTTCCCTGATAAACGGCACGACACCAGGGTAAGGCCTCACCACAAGG
This sequence comes from Cyaniris semiargus, assembly GCA_905187585.1. Classification (NCBI taxonomy): domain Eukaryota; kingdom Metazoa; phylum Arthropoda; class Insecta; order Lepidoptera; family Lycaenidae; genus Cyaniris; species Cyaniris semiargus. The sequence goes on along the minus strand of LR994554.1, from coordinate 2,383,052 downwards.
GGTGTGCGTTTCTGAAAGGTGATAATAAAGATCATACTCTGGTCTAAAATAGATAACCTCGTACAATAATATAAGTTTTAAAAATAATGGATACCACGCCTGACTAGTCCAGAAAGGGAAGACGATAATGCCAGATGCCTGATCGCCGATTATTTCACGTACCTAAAAAATTTAATATTTGCAGTTGTGGGAATATGCGTGGAGGCCGCAAAGGAAGATCTTCCGACCGAGCGAGGTGGTATGCTCGGTCAGGCCGGAGCCCACGTGATACATTTCAGCTGTCGTATATATACCGACGCGCTCAGAAAACTTTGATAGCGCGATGCAGGAATGTTAGGCGAATTGTGGGTACCGCCACATCACTCCCCCCCCCCCCCCCCCCGAAGACCGGAGGTCGAATCTTGAAGTCTTGTCGCTTGAGTCGCCAGTGCCAGAGAGTTCCAGTGAGTCGGAACTGTTGCAGTGAGTCCCAGTGAGTCGGAACTGTAAGCTGCTGCACGGGATCCAGTGAGTCGGATAGCTGCAGTGCGGGGCCGATGCTACGTGCTGACCAGGAGAGATGTTGCTCTGCTTGCTGACCGGTCAGTGTAGTGTTCTCACTTTCTAGCCCGTTGATGCCGATGCGGAGTCGCCCAGGCCGCGGTATATTGCGGTTAGTGGACGAGGTACCCGATGAGGCGATGCTGGCTGGCGCGGTGCGGAGGGGCCGGGCGGGGAGTGATAATGATGAAGGAGGCGTGTTCTGTCGAGGGTCACCAATGTGGGAATATGCGTGGAGGCCGCAAAGGAAGATCTTCCGACCGAGCGAGGTGGTATGCTCGGTCAGGCCGGAGCCCACGTGATACATTTCAGCTGTCGTATATATACCGACGCGCTCAGAAAACTTCGATAGCGCGATGCAGGAATGTTAGGCGAATTGTGGGTACCGCCACACAGTCCATATTATTATCAATTCTCAAGAGAATTTCTTTATTATACAAGGAATTTGCAAAACATTTTAATTTTTAATCATTTTAAGGTTGCCCGTAATTTTTATAAATTAATATAACACATTGACTCTTCTTCGTTCCAAAACTCATTTGATGTTTCTCCATCGCAAGCTATTCCCCATCCTGTGAGGGAAGAATCCGAGAATATTTCAATATAATATTGCTCACAGCGAAGATGTTTGAAAGTAGTTAATATAAGTAATATTGTTTTGCCACCAAAAAAAGTCGAACTTCAAAACTGGTATTAATGACATTACTTTATCATTATAGTAATAATTATATATATTTTATACTAATTAAGCTTAAAATTTTAAGTCTTTTATTATGGGGTACCCAATTCCAAAGTCATTTTAGCTGTATTTATTTTGAAACCTAAAAATCTTTTTCTTGTACTCAGAAATATGTCACTTTTCTGTTCATTGATTACAAAGACATTTTTTTTTTTAATTATAAGTTCATTAACGTTATCACTGCAGAAATAATTGTGAAAATTGTCTACACATAATATGTCATCTAAATAGTATACTACCCCGGTTTCTTAAGTTAGTTATGACTTATGACAGGTTTCATAAGATCTGTAAACACGAATGGTGCAGAACACAGAAATAAATCTGCAGAGACCAAAGGGCAAGTATTGAAATTCTTAGGTCAATAAATTTCAATCGCAAAAACTTTCTGCTTGATTTGTGTATGGGAATACAAAAATAAGCTTTAAATCAATATTTTTAACGTCTAATTTCGATACCAACTTGATAGCAGTGGTAATATCCTCTATTTTAAGGGACTAGTTTTTATAAATAAATTTAGCTTTTTAAAATTCTGAATAAATCTGTAACTTCCATCATCCTTAGGAATGAGAAAGATTATAGAAATAAATTGTCCAGGAACATCCTGACATTCAGCAATAACGCCTAATTGCAATAATCCAGTGATTTCACTATTCATGTGAACTACTATTTCATTGGCCAAAAAAGATTGATGTGGCTCGCAGACCTCGATGAGAAAAAGGAATTATATATATCCAGATACATATTCGAGAACGACAGGATCGTTGGTAATAACTTTCCAGCTATTACAATGATGTGGCAGTTTTGCTAAAGCAGCCACCTCTAGTTCCTGTGGTTCTGTCCGTATGGCTCGTTCCGATCGGTGTGCGTCGTCGTAGTGCGTGGCCGTTTGTGCGTCTGAGCTGGTTCCGTATTCCTGGGCCCACTCTTTCTGCCTGTTATTTGGGTGGGCCCCGAGAGTTTACCGGCCTGTTAGGCAGCGGTTGATTATGCTGATATTACGATATAGAAGGCTGCTGTGGATCATAAGACTTTTTAAACTTAATCTGTAGACCCGAACGTTCTGCCATTTTAGCAGCAATCGCCGCAATACACTGCCCAAAATAATTGTTCTTTTTTCCAATCGTTTGTCTATTTTAAACTGAATCAGTTAAAACTCAAGCTAGTTCCGGATTAAGAACTGGAGCTTCCAATAGGGTCAAATTTTCAGGTATATGGATGTTTTCCATTCATTTTTACATACACTCCTTACTTAGGAGTCCACAACAAATTGGTCCCCAACGTTCAAAGATCTCATCCCTAATCTTCGGCGCCAAAAACCTCCACTTTGTTTTTCAAAGAACTCAAAGCTTCTAAAATATCATTTGATAAAGATGGGATGGGTTCGACTGCATTGGGCACTGTGTCTGTCACCTTGAGAGGTCGAGAACAAATTATTATTTAGTAGCTCCGGTAGAGCGTCATGTTAATTAAATCACTTCCGGTTGCATCAGCCTCAAAAGGCATACGCACAACGGATCGAACACTCCGTACGGATGAAATTAAATACTCGCATTCACCATCAGTCTGAAAGACTGAACAATAAAACTTTCATCAGCCCCTAAAAAGGGGTAGCCAATTGGTATATATGGTCAAGATCGCATCAAGACTCTTTAAATATACCTTTGAAAAGAGTATGTGTGGCCATGATCGCATCATGACTCTCTAAACATACTCGTACATATTTTGTTTTTATTTTATGTTATTTAGTATTCCAGTTTATGATATTTTCGAAAGATTGCCCATATTCACTTTAATATTCAGGATGAATTCCAATTAACATCCTAAAAATAAACTGTACAAAAAAAACAGATCTGAAAAAATAAGTGACCAACCTTCTTCACCAACTTCCGATCCATTCATTTTTTCAAACAACGTTCCAAGCAACGAATCCTCCTCATTTCTTCCTCCGAATTACGGAGTTTTCGCTTACCCTTGATATTTAAAATTACCATGAACTTATATTCACTTAAAAACACTTTAATAAATTATTAAGTTATTTCACTGTTCACTTCACAAAATTAAAGCAATATAACCTAGTTAGAGATGTTTCGATGCCCGAACACTAGAAACGAATGAGGACCGATCTGCAGTGAACCTCCGAGGTAAACTGGTGGGGAGAAACCGGTGGTGGTGGGGTAAAAATCCCGTCCCGGAAATGGCGCCACCGCCGCGCCACCTATTTTATTTTTTCAGAAAGCTCGGAAAAGTGTTCGATGCCGGAAGCTAGGGGCGGACTACCATGTTAATTATAAAGTCTCAAGGATGCAGCGACGATTTATAATAAAATGGTGCATTACTATTATTCCCTGTACAATAACTAAACAAAACTAAACCCGACAAAAAATAATGGTTAATTACTTCGAATGTTTCTGTTAATTATGATAAACTTTGGCTCTAAATAAAGGATATCGCACATTACATCGACTCGACGCCAACCCAACTCACAGTTTGGCATTGAATTTTTAACTTTATGAGTTAATTTACTAACTTGCGAACAGCTAGTTGACGACTAGTCGCCAACTGGCTGTCCACGCGGTGTGAGTTGGCAATTTTGCTCTTATGTCCTAACAATATAGCTTACATTTTTATGCCATGCTGTGAGTTCAGAGTTGGGTTAACGTCGAGTCGGTGTAATGTGCGATATCCTTTAAGCGACTTTTCATCCGAAAAGGCCGCATCATAAAATATGCTATCTTTGCTTTTATAAAAACAGCGGGTTGCACTCCGGGAGTGCCGGCGGAAGTGAGAACGAAACAGCTGCAGGCTTAGCAGTCACTATAGAAACGGTTTCTTTCTACGGAAGAATAGACAAAGTGACAGAGACAATGGAAATCCGCCATTTTGTCGATAAAATCTGTCAGTATGTCAATTTTTTCCCATTTCTACTATTATTATGCTAAGCCTGCTGGAGTATGCAGTCAGCGAGGTAGATAGAGAGGGATATAGTTCCAGAAGATATAAGGAGAGCAGCGCCGGCGCCCGGCAGGCTAATGTCACTCCAACTTACGAATCTTTATCAGATCACGTCGTGTCGTGAATCCTGACGAGAATTTAACATTTTTTACTTATCCAAAAAAAAATGCAAAACTTCGCTAATAGTGAATCGCACATTTATTAGCACGCACGCGCCGAACGATTCGTTGTATGAAATGATGTGAAACCTCGCACATTCGTCCGCACCGTACGCGCCGCATTTCGTGTACTATGCGGTGCGTTCGACGCATACGGTGCGGACAAATGTGCGATCAGCTAAACAAGTTTACTTCAAAAATATGAACATTACAACGCGACGATATGAATAATGATATGATATATGATAGCTTCATCACTTTACCACTTGACCGAGCCCTTGGAAGTTGGAACCTTCATTTCCACGGCAATCGGTTTTTCAACAGCTATCAAGCTGCAGCAGCACAAGAGGTTCTAATCGCTACAAATCTCTCTCTCCTCCTATCTCTCACGGCCATCGCGCTGAGATGGTAGCCAAGTTCGAACTAGTAGAGGCGGTACTCAAAGGTGGTTCAACTAAAGCACCATCCAACTAATTTAAGTCCTAAAGTTTGTGTCTGTTACCTCTTCACGCACTGATTTAAAAAAATGCCAAGCAAACATTTTGGAAACGGAAAAAGGCATATGATAGTTTTCATCCCGGAAAAATGTTATCGAGAGAATCAAGTTATAAATAATAATAGACAGAAGGGTAATTAAATCGTGTTCTTAAATTCTTTTTTGCAGCTAGGGGGTAAAGAAACGGATCACTTAACGTAAAGTTGCCGACATTTAAGCGCGGGCTATCAAATTTTTCTGTGTTTTCTAATAAGTATTACGATCCCGGAAGACGATTGACTCAAATGAAATTGAGATTTATTTAATCATTGTATATTTATCTGATATTTGACTAACCGAAAACACGATTCACTTATTTTGACTCGATAGTTTTATTATTTGAAATTATGAATCTTTCTGGGCTTTTCAACAAATACCTGTTACACTTATACTCAATAAGTGTAAACTACTATCATTAAATAACATGAACTACTACAATCACACACTTTATAAAATAATAGCTAAAGGAAATATTAGTATTGTATTTAATTTTTAAGTAAGTAATCATCAAAAACACTTTTAGGACTTACCGACCTTTACTTTCGTGCTATAATGCGGGATCCGTTGTTACGCGATATTGTTCACTATTAGCTGCAGCGTAAAGCACATTGCCCGGAAGCACGATTCATGGAATCATTGTATCACGATTGGAGGATAGCGGTGTGTGTAGGCGGGGCTAGCGTTTTGACAGTAGGCTCTTAAGGAGGGAGTACTCTCCCAGAAGGTTTGTAGATTTGAATGATTTGGAAATACTAAATACTAATGGCGACTGATTCGTACAAACACACGTTTTACGTGCGACGTGGTACTGCTTTGTTATGCTCTCTAAAGTTACTTGACACCATGACTATGTGTGCGTGCGGCCGATTTAAGCGATATAGCATAATTAACTGTATGTTATTTCAACTGTGCAAAAACGTTGATTCGATTAAAATTTAAATATCAGCCCAATGATCAATTATAAAATAATATTCGAACAAAGAGACCGGAGGATTATTTCGCATTTCGCCACAGCTGGCGAAATATGCTTGTGACGTACATAAATTGAATTGGTCTGCATTCAGAGAACTTATTAAAAGGTGTATTAATATTATGTTGAATTTACTCGTATTCTCACATAAATATCACTTCAAGTCATAGGAGGATGGCCCTTTTTTTTTAACATGGGGAAATGCTTTACGCATCCCCGGCAAATTGGGGATATCGGCCGGGGTATGTGGGACTCCTGCGTAGTCTACCCACTAAAACCCCATGGTGCTTCACTCCTAGCTTAAGGCAGAGTTGCGGGTACGATAGAATCTACCGCAACATGGGAGGATGAGCCTATTGGTCGGAAATCGTAAAATGTCACGTCGCGTCGTCGTAGTTATGCTGCAACGTACACGCCGCAGGTCGTAGAGTAAACAGAACTAACGAGAAGGTCGACTCAGAAGAAATCTCGAAATTTATACATTTGACGTAGTATGTCATAATTATCCGCCGGCGCGTGCCGCACTAATTCGTTACTAAGCATTGTGAAACATGTTGAAAGTGACATTCGCGCCCTACTCGCGTATATTCGCCCGTTTGTTTGAAGTCGAAGTACTCCTTAGTTCTATCTACTCTGGTAGACGTGTCGTCCGGTGCGCTCTCATTTTAGCTGGACGCTAAGCATGGCTACCATAGAAGGGTTTTTAGTTTCTACTGTGGCAACGCTGAGCCTGCAGGATAATCAGGGGGGTGAGCCAAGATCTTTTCTTTATCGCTTCGTTATAGAATCGCCGATTAAAATGTATGGAATTGACATAGGACGAGTCGAACGTCAACGTCATGTTTACGAACGCTTATGTCAATTTCATACATTTTGATCGGCGATTCTATAACGAAGCGATAACGAAAAAGTCTTGGCTAAATGGCCTGGTATGTTAGTATTTATCAAGAGTAAATAACAGTTCTTTTTATTTACGGCCCTTTGTCGGCCCCAAATAATAGTTACTTAAATTTTAAAGACAACAGTTTCCAATACTGTATCATTCTCATTACTCATATCTCATAAACAGCTCCACAAGGCTTTAAATGAACATGGGTGACATTGACGGGAGCGCTGCTGGTAAAGGAGAACTGTCAAACACATGTCAAAAATGACGTATTTGTATGATAGAAGCGTTTAGTTCCTTTTCGCGCCACGTTCATATAAAGCCTTGTCGAACTGTAACATTCGTACGTTTAGATCACACATCACCCGGTACAATTGGATGTAGCTGTCAGCTGTCACCTGTCACCGGAAGTGGCGCCGTCACCGCCTCACTGACAGATCAATATGCCCGCTTCCGGTACGGAGCCGCACCCCGAGCGCCAATCACTTCGATATTCAAACGTTATTAAATTGATACTCGGTGATAGTTTGAAGAAGCGCTTCAGTTTGTTTTCTTTTAATTGGCAGTGTATTAATTCTAAAAAATATATAACATGCAGATCACATTGTTAATAGAACAATTTTTAGTAGACGTCCCCATGTAGCTTTTGCGGCGGTACCGGCCAATGTGGGCCACGGGTAGTAATGAATATAAATCAAAACTACTGAATCGATTTTAATCATTTTTTTCAGTAAGTGACATAGGCTATACTTATATTTTATACCCGTGCGAAGCCGAGGCGGGTCGCTAGTTATGTTATAAAATAAAGGCTGTAATAAAATGATAGATTGATAGTTAGAGCGAAAGTATGTGAAAAATTGTTTTTTTTTTTTGTAGGTTTTTTTGTATGGGAGCCCCCTTAATTATTTATTTTATTTCAATTTATTAATAAATTTTAAAGTACACATATAACTGAGGATTTTGTGAAAATTTAAAGTGTCTACATGTTGCCATTATGGATTACGAGCCAAAAAGGCCAAAAAAATCACGTTTGTTGTATGGGATCCCCCCTTCAATATGAATTTTATTTTGTTTTTAGTATTTGTTGTTATAGCGGCACCAGAAATACACAATATGTGAAAATTTCAGAAGTCTAGCTATTGCGGTTCTTGAGATACAGCCTGGAAACAGACAGACAGACGGACAGACATCGAAGTCTCAGTAATGGGGTCCCGTTTTTACCCTTTGGGTACGGAACCCTAAAAACAATACGACACGGTGCGGGTAGAATTAAAATCGTATAATTGTGGGACACGGAGCGGGGCGCGTCACGCTGTGTCCCGCGAGGGATGAATTACAATGGACGACTTTTGGATGCTTAATCACCATTTAACGATATGGGGTACTTAAGGTCAGAGCATAAATAGATAGACCGCACTAAGCGACACCAACTTTGAAGCGCAGAGAAACGACGCGACGGGACACTTTAGGATCATTTCAGACCGCAACGCGACGCGTAGATGCATTTCTAAATTTGTATTGAATTGACAGATTTGCATGACGTCTCACGCAATTGAAGTCTGTCAAATCCATTTAGAAATGCATCTACGCGTCGCTTTGCGGTCCGAATTGACAATTACATTCCATATAACTGACGTTTTGTTGCGCGTACCTCCGCTGCCGCTTAGTGCGGCTTCGCTCATAATATTATGGTTTTATACATAGAATATATTTTGGCCGTGACGTGTCGCGCCGCTCCGCTGCAGCGGAGTGTCGCCTAGTGCGGTCTCACATCTTTGCAAGTTTGGCAAGTAAGCGCCGCTTCTTTCTCTTCGGCCGAAACAGCTCAATCGGAATCATTGTCGTTTACTGCGATGGCTCAGCGACCCAAAGTCTTGGGCTGGCCTGGCCCCTTGATCATGGCCTCCGACACGAGTTTGCGCCACTTGTCGCGGTCTTGCTCAGTTACCTGCCAATCTGTGACTTGAAGATCGCGCAGATTAGACTCCAGACATCCAGCCTTTTTTGTTTAAATAAACAAATAGAGCTGTGCTACACGATTTACCTATTACCTATAACCCAACGTAATATTATTGTAAGGACTGCAACGCCTTATTTAATAGCTATGATATAAAGTCACTTAATACAGTTAAAAACTCACAGAAATCAACCCCTCCAACTTCTTAATCGGTAACTTCTTAAAACACTTCACTTGTAAACCAAACATGATTTTAAACTTTTTTACCTTTAATTGAACCACAAATTGTGAAAATGTTATAAACATTATTAACCACTTTACTATTAATTAAATTACACCATGAATAATGCATACAATGTTAAGTTCTTTTCCGATTCTTTTAAAAAGTCTCTTTGCAGATAAGGACAAAACAAAGTTTATTATTTATGTAAAGCCGGTAGATGATTAAATATTTGTTTATAACTATTTACCTGCTTAACCTAACTATAATCATTACATTGTGTTTATTTATGTACACCTTTTTGTAATTTTAGCTAAGTAGGTAGAGTAGGGCGCCGAGACAAAATATTGTGACGTGTAACTGCGCCGCAGGCTGAAAAAGATTGGGAACTCCTGCTTTAAAGTATTGTATTATAACTTAGTTTTGTTACACCTTGTATAGTCGGATATTTTTATTAGTTAAGGTAATTTATAAAACGACACATTTTAAGATATTTTTACACGTTCTCACAGTATCATTACAACGTACAACTACGATATAAGATCTCTTATCGCATTGAGATAAAGTGTGTTATCTAAGCTGAAAGGAACTGGGGCACTAGGCAACCCAGTATTCAAAATTTGCATACTTCACCTTAAAAATTAGAAAATACAGGAGATTTTTAGCCCCTTGCTTAATCCAGAAATATGAAGAAAGGCTTTCGTGCGCAAAATTTGATTTCAATGCTTTAAGGGGGCGACTGACCCAAAAGTGTCGATTTTATAATTCATTTTTATATTTGAAAATAAGCCCTGAATTGTTTGATTTTCTAAACATAGATACTACATTATATTTCCAAGAATTTGATCTGAGCGAAAACACGATGTCTTAAAATTTTCTCGATAGAAAAAAAATCACAGTTTTTTTTTTATGAAATAAGGGGGCAAACGAGCAAACGGGTCACCTGATGGAAAGCAACTTCCGTCGCCCATGGACACTCGCAGCATCAGAAGAGCTGCAAGTGCGTTGCCGGCCTTTTAAGAGGGAATAGGGTAATAGGGGAGGGTAGGGAAGGGAATAGGGGAGGGTAGGGATGGGAATAGGGTAAGGGATTGGGCCTCCGGTAAACTCACTCACTCGGCGAAACACAGCGCAAGCGCTGTTTCACACCGGTTTTCGTGAGAACATGGTATTTCTCCGGTCGAGCCGGCCCATTCGTGCCGAAGCATGGCTCTCCCACGTATAAATGATATACGTATATATGCATCTAATTTTCACGAATTTTTTATATATTGCCGTAACCGTGCATTAAACTAAGTTAATGTTTTAACAAATTGTATAAAATTCTATAATTGAGACTGACCTGGCGGATTTTTAAAATCTATACTTTATAATATTATAAAGCGGAAGAGTTTGTTAGTTTGTTTGTTTGTGTTTGTTTGTTTGTGTTTGTTTGTTTGTTTGTTTGTTTGAACGCGCTAATCTCAGGAACTACTGGTCCGATTTGAAAAATTCTTTCAGTGTTAGATAGCCCATTTATCGAGGAAGGCTATAGGCTATATTTTATCACGCTAATACTAATAGGAGCGAAGAAATAGAAGAAAATATGAAAAAAACGGGGGAAATTATTTGAAAGGGCTTATCTCACGAACTACTAGAGCAATTTTTCTGTTATTTGAGTCAGATAAGAAGTAGGCCACGTGAAGGAGCATAGGCTATTTTTTGTAGACTGATGTGTCTGTGAAATATCTAATTTACGCGGGCGAAGCTGCGCGGAACGTCTAGTGTTGTATATTTATCGAGTTATTAAGCAAAAACTAACTTGGCGATGATTCCGCGTCGTCCGTTTTCACCTGACATATGAAAGACGGCGTGAGTGTGAAGAGACAAGGACGATGTTTGATTTTTTGCGTTAGTCGCCCTCTTAAATCAAAACTATGAAGAGGAGAGCTACGCTTTTAAGATTGATGTCAATACAATAATTATAATATTATGCATTTCTATGGCACTAGTAACGATAGCTGCAGCCGTGGGTGCAAAAAAAAAGCAAATTTTAAATAATACTCTATTAATTATAAGTTTTACATTAATTAAAATTACTAATTACGAATTACAAACTAAGAGTGATTCCCTACTGAAGTGAAGTAAAAGAATGAGGTCTGCTGCTGGTCCCACGATGGTGGTAGCCGCTTCTGCTGAGTTGAATATTCCCTCGAATTGATGTCGAAATCTTGCACCGTGTGCGGTACAGCGAGGTTAAGCTGTGTGCACACTTTGGTTTCTGAATCTATACATATAATAAAACTGTAGAAATGAAAATTCTGTACATTAAAGATATTCAAAAAATAATAAGCGGGGGTTGTTACTACATCGCTATAGAAGCCAAAAATGTGGTTAGTTTTTTTGTCTGTCTGTCTGTCTGTCTGTCTGTATGTTTGTTCCACTATCACACGAAAACGCGGGAAAAAATGCGGTTTTCACAGATATATTTGTCTTCTTCAAACTTAACATCTGGTGTATAAAAAAAATTCCCCCCACCCCTCTAAAGGGACGAAAGAGGGGGTCAGATTTTGTATAAGACTTTTGCTTTAACACGAAAACTACTGATCCGATTTGCATACGGTTTTCGCAAATATATTTGTCTTCTTCCAACTCAAAATCTGGTGTATAAAAATCACACGGCGAGAGTACTAGCGTCTAGCGCTGGTGACAGTGGTGTCATTTATTTAATTAATTAACCGACTTAGAAAAACGCTGTAAATTATTTTTTGTGAACTATTACAAAAAATGACCCCAATTCCCATAACAATGGCTTAAATAATAGTATTTTAAAAAGACAAAACCGACTTCAAAATTGTATGTAATTAAGAATTAAAATTCCCTATCTCAAAAAATAATACTGAACATTTACACATTTTACTTTGTGGTGATTTTAATATAAATATTTTAGACAACAATTCAACCACTGTTAAATTTAACTTCTTTGTTAAAATCATATAATTTGACAAATTTGTTTTATGAACCCACAAGGATCAGTGGCAACTCTGCTACATGCATTGATAATATTTTTACCAATATAGACCCCTTAAATAAAGAAGTCTTAAACATACTTAGCTCTGATCACTGTGGACAACGAGCTATTTTCCCCATGAACAAGAATTTCAAAAAAGTATGTAAAAACAAAAGTACTTGTATCCCAATTAATGATAAACGTATTGAGAAGTTCAGGGGTGAAATTATATCTAAGATTGCAAATTTAGAATATCATAGTAGCCCAGATAAGACATTTGGTAAACTTTTCAAATTAATTAAAATAATTTTGATACTACCTTCACCTCTAGACAGTTGGAAAAAACAATAAGAGTAAATTTAGTGAATGGGCTACACCAGGTATTATGAAAAGCAGATTAAAATTGTATGACCTTTATAATGAAAGAACTATAAATCAAAGTGAACACTTTAAAAACTATGTAAGATTATATTCAAAAATATTTAAGCAAGTTTGTAGGGCAGCAAAATCTATTCACATTAGAAATAAAATTAAGAATTCAAAAAATAAAGTAAAGACAACATGGCAAATAATAGCAAGTGAAACTGGAAGAGTCGCCAGTCACAACTCAGATTTTAAATTAAATATAGATAGCAAAAATATAACTTCCGACAATGACGTTGCGACTGCTTTTGAGAATTTTTTTGCTGAAATTCCAGTTTCAATTACAAGAAAATTAAAGGACTCTCCTGATGATGCTATATTGTTACTTAAAGAAAATGTAAATGAATGTGATATCGACTTTAGATTTAAAGAAGTAGGTCCTCAAGACATTATAAAAACTTTCAATTTACTAAATATTAAGAACACTACCGACTTGTGGGGCCTATCAATGAAAGTTATTAAATCTATAGTCGATGTTATCGCGCCCTACTTAGCGACTATTTTAAATGATTGTATAAAAAGTGGCGTATTTCCTGATCTAATGAAACACAGTAAAGTTTTACCTCTTTTTAAATCTGGTAGTAAGTCGGACCGTCTAATTTCCGACCTATATCTATTTTACCGACATTGAGTAAAATTTATGAAAAGATAATACTGAATCAATTACTAACGCACTTTAATATAAATAATATATTACATAATAAACAATTTGGATTTACAAAGGGACGGTCTACTACAGACGCAGGCGTTGAATTGATCAGTAGTATTTTTAATGCCTGGGAGACGTCTCAGGATGCTCTAGGAGTTTTTGCGATCTCTCACAGGCTTTTGATTGCGTGCAACACAAAACATTGGTCAGGAAACTCTGTCACTATGGCATAAAAGGCACGGCACTCGCCCTCCTAAAATCGTACTTGTCAAATAGAACTCAGAGGGTTGAGATAAATGGTAAAAAATCTGCTGGTGCAAAAATTGAAATAGGGGTCCCACAGAGGTCTATATTAGGCCCCTTCCTGTTTCTTATGTATATAAATGATCTGCCATTCTTAATTAAAGATAAACATGGGATAGTATTATTTGCTGATGATACATCTCTTACATTCAATATCAAACGGCTTAATGCATGTTATGACGAAGTAAATAATGCTCTCTCAAAGATTGTACATTGGTTTAGCGTTAATAATATTTTACTTAATAGTAAAAAAACAAAATGTATTAAATTCAAATTGCCCAATGTAAGGCAAACGGAAACCAATGTGCTTTTAAATGGTGATGTTATGGAGCTAGTGGATACAGCTGTATATTTAGGTATTACACTAGACTCCAAGCTTCAGTGGGGCCCTCATATTGCTGGGTTGGCCGACAGACTTAGTTCAGCAGCATATGCAGTAAGTAAGATTAGACAATTTTCAGATGAAACAATAGCACGTCTAGTGTATTTTAGTTACTTTCATAGTATTATGTCCTACAGCATTTTGCTGTGGGGCAATGCTGCAGATATAAATACAATTTTTGTGCTGCAGAAGCGAGCTGTTCGGGCAATCTACAAGCTGGCCCGTAATACTTCACTTTGAGAAAAATTTAAGGAAACTGGAATCTTAACTGTTGCTTCTCAATAATGATGTCCTATCAAATGTATTATATGTTAAAAAATATATATATCAATTCAAGAAAAATGTGATACCCATGGGAGAAATACTCGCAATAAACATAAGCTTGAAATTCCGGTGACAACACTTACTAAAGTCAAAAATTCTTTTAAAGGTCAATGTATACGCCTTTATAATAAGATCCCAGAAAACGTTCAAAATCTCTCAATTAATAAATTTAAAAAAGTTGTTAAAGAACGTTTGTGTACCAAAGCGAACTTTAAAGTTACTGATTTCATGAATGTTAGTACACTATGGGAATAAGGTCGCCCCCTGCAGAGCTGTTTCTGTATAATATGTATTGTACACTCGTTGTATTTTATTTAGTCATAATGACACTGTAATTTTATATATTTTTTTGTAATTTTCCATCTTTTTAGTAAAAGATGGCCCTGTGCGAGTTTCTTACGCCGGTTCTTCTCGCCGGTTTAGTTCCCGAACCGGTGGTAGGCACCAGTATAGTCCCGACGTTCAGAGAATATTTGAAAAAATTTATTCTGAATAAAAAATTTTGAGTTTGAGTTTGAGAACCGATTTTGATGAAACTTTCAGTATTCCCTAAGTTGAACAATACCTAGTACAACAAAAAGGAATCACTTAAATCGGCCTTTAGTTCCGGAGATATGCGAACACAAACATATAAACATACATGTATGTATACATACACTTTTGAAACTTGGCACATTTGTTCAGACGCTGATATAGACTAATATACAAGGTGTAACAAAACTAAGTCATAATACTTTAGGGTGTGTACGTGTTCTACTGTGAAAGTGGCTACTACAAACTGGGCAGTTCTGGAAATATTACATACATACGGGTCGAATTGATAACCTCCTTTTTTTCTGTGAATAAACTGTATTCTCTATCGTCATTAATAAGTAATACGTAATATTATTTATTCTTAGCTAGACGAGGCTATGTAAGGTAAATATCGTCGGCCCGGTTACAATGTACACAACAGAGCCCTTGCGATACCCCCTGAGGAGTATACTTCGATATACATATTATATAAACATTAATCATACTATATTTTGTACAGTTTTGCTACATTCTCAGAATAGGAATATTATAGATTCTATAGAGTTCTCGAAGGAAAGAGAGCCTTTGCCCACCATATTGATACGTGGGAAAGCCATGCTTCGGCACGAATGGGCCGGCTCGACCGGAGAAATACCACGTTCTCACAGAAAACCGGCGTGAAACAGCGCTTGCGCTGTGTTTCGCCGAGTGAGTGAGTTTACCGGAGGCCCAATCCCCTACCCTATTCCCTTCCCTACCCTCCCCTATTCCCTTCCCTCCCCATCCCTACCCTCCCCTATTACCCTATTCCCTCTTAAAAGGCCGGCAACGCACTTGCAGCTCTTCTGATGCTGCGAGTGTCCATGGGCGAAAAAAAAAAGAAAAAACATCGACTATTAATAATATTACAGGGTGTCACAAAACATAGTGATAATATTATATTTAGAGTGTGTATGTATATGTCCCTACTCCCTTGTATAGAGTTCACTGTGAAAGTAGCAGCGCTGAAAGAGTCACTTTATTTTTACTTTTGTAAAGAAAAATTCATGACGCTGGAGCGCTTGCCCATAAAAATCACAAAAAAATTTGCTCTTTCAGCGCTGCTACTTTCACAGTGAACTCAATATAAGGGACACTCTAAAGTATTATCACTTAGTTTCGTTACACCCTGTATACATCATCAGCAGCCAGTGCTGTTAACTAGGAATACAGTGCATAATTACATTAATAAATAACTTTTATCAACTTTAAACCTCATATTTAGAAATTAAATTAAAACACAAACCGAACTCTCGAATGCACAGCGAAATTGTAGTTGTAGCCTATGATATTATGTTATAAAAAAAGGGTTGTAGCGGGAAAAATTTGCGCGGCAAAAAAATTCTACAGGCCTCTCTGAAAAAAAAAAGAAAAATGCCAACGATATAAAACGCTATTCAACTGAACCCTTTTACCTTCTTAATTCTCTTTCCGTATTCCAACGTTGAATTTTCGACGCTACGTAGGCAGATAATATTTTTTGTCGTAAAGATAATATTTTTATAACGATGTTGCCAGTTATAGAAAATTATATTGGTAGTATTGTGCCTGTCTTTCTATGTAACTATTTTTGACACACAACCGCAAACACGATTTTGATGGCTATACATAGAGATATTTGATTAACGGAAAAGGACATACAGGATAATTTTAATACCGGATAAATATTATATTATGTTCCAGTGATAAGTTAATAGGCGCAACAAAGTTACGGGCAACATCTAGCGTGAGTAAGAGCCTGTCCACACGGGCGTTGCGTCAGCTTCGCGTCGACGCAGCGCTGCCGTTGTGTTGTTTTACATTCAAATAACCAAGGTGGGCACACGGTGCGCTGCGGCGTAACAGCAGCGCGCAACGTACACATGACGGACAGCAGCCTCCGAGTCGAAGCGGGTGTTGACGTTAAGACTGCTTCGTAATAACACTGCGATGACGCAGTGCCCGTGTGGCCGGCTATGCGTCAAACGGCAGCGCTGCGTCGACGCAACGCTGACGCATCGCGCCGTGTGGACTGGCTCTTACTTTGAGTAACGAGAAAGGTTATAGATTTCATCGGGGAAAATGTATGATTACCGCAACTCGCAAGACTAGTTAGGTTAGGTTAGGTTAGCGGGCAACACCTAGTCACTAGTTAGGTTAGGATAGGTTAGCGGGCAACCCCTGGGGCCGTCCGTATAAAAGGGCGCGAGACAAACTCCGCGCCCAGTCGGCCCCGTTTACGGAGATACTCCAGCCACATGTGCTGGGGAATATTGTCCGAGAATTGTTCCTGGACCCCCCAGTAGGATTCGCTCCTCCGCGAATGGCCCTGCTGATGCTGGACTCGGTGGTGGAGGATGTTCCGCCACTTGTCACTGATGCAGAAATGGAGGCAGTTCTGTCCCGCCTCCGTCGTAAGAAGAGTGCGCCCGGCCCGGACGGGGTGCACGGGAGGGTTTTGGCGATATCCCTCGTGCACCTCGAAGATAGGCTCCGGGAACAGTTCAACTGCTGCCTACAGAGCAGGCAGTTCCCGGAGGCATGAAAGAAGGGTCGGCTCGTCCTTATTCCGAAGGGCGGGCGACCACCGGACTGCGCGTCGGCAGTGCGACCGATCGTGTTACTGAACGAGGTGGGCAAGGCTTTTGAGCTTATTCTTGCCTCCTGCCTCGTTCAGCATTTGGAGGAAGGACCCGGGCCCAGGCTGTCTGACAGCCAATTTGGGTTCCGAGCCGGTCGGTCAACTGTCGACGCCCTAGGGCGCCTAAGGTCAGTGACACGCGATGCGGAAAGTCGAGGGGAGATGGTGGTGGCGGTGTCGTTTGACATCGCCAACGCCTTCAACAGCCTCCCTCACAGCGTAATACGGGAGGCACTGGTCTACTTCGGAGTGCCCCCGTATCTCGGGAGGCTGATGAACGCCTATCTCTCCGATAAGGAGATCGTGTACGAGGACGGGTCGGGGTCCATAGAAAGGATGTGGTTCGCGTCTGGGTCTGGACCTTTGGGACGTCGGCTTTGACTGGGTCCTGCGGTGTGCTCTTCTCTCTCTCGTCTGCTATTGCGACGACACCTATGCCCTGTTCCGAGGGAATACGAGGAAGCTGCGGGGCTGGCTGAGGTGGAAGCATCCCTCATTGTCAGCCGCATAGAGCGGCTGGGGCTTCGGGTACGTCTAGACAAGAACGAAGCCCTACTCTTCCGCGGATCCGGAAGGAGAGGACCTGGAGCACGACTCCTTATCGGAGGGATGGAGGTTAGGATAAGTCCGACGCTTAAATGTCTTCGATTCATCCTGGACAGGAGGTGGACCTTCGGCCCACATTTCCAACAGCTGGGACCGAAGGTCGTGAGGGCGGCGTCAGCGCTGGGCCGGCTCCTACCTAATATAGGAGGGCCTAGCGAAGCCTGCAGGCGGCTACACTCCGGAGTCTGTCGGAGTATAGCCCTGTATGGTGCCCCAATTTGGGCGGATTCCCTCACCACTCGCAATAAGGCCCAGCTGCGAAAAGCGCAGCGGGTCATAACGGAGAGGGTACCGTACGGTCTCCTGGGCGGCAGCTACTGCCCTGGCGGGAGACCCGCCGTGGGAGCTTGTTGCGACGGTCTTTGCCGAGTTGCACTTCCTCGTTTCAGAGAGGAGGTAGCGGGGCGAAGACCTAGGCTAGGAGAGCAGTGGCTGTTGAGGAGGTGGGGTGTGGACCTGGCGCAGGCCCAGTACGGTCAACGTACTGCTAAGGCTCTGCGTCCAGTTCATCGCATCCACGCCGCAAGAGGAAACCCCTCACCTTCCGCCTTACACAGGTACTCACCGGACACGGATGCTTCGGTGCGTACTTGTGTAAGATCGAGGGAGCCTACGCCAGCCTGCCATGAGTGCAGCGCTGCGGAGGACACGGCCCAACACACCCTCGAGGTGTGCGATCGTTGGGCCGTGCAGCGCCAAGATCTCATGGCGGTGCTTGGACGGGACCTCACGCTCTCGAGCATGGTTCGCTGCATGCTCGAGAGCAATGAGGCCTGGCAGGCGGCGGTCTCTTACTGCGAAACCGTCCTTTCGCAGAAAGAGGCCGAGGAGCGGAACAGAGAGGATGACCCATCCTCCGTTTCGCTCCGCCGGCGTAGGACGGGAGTGCGGAGGCGTCGTTACGCGAACCTCCAAACTTCCGTCTAATCCGGGGCTCCGGGCAAGGATGGGAACCTGCCCGGCTTAGCTAGTCCCGGCGCCGAGGGGAACGCTTTAGTTTGCCGAAGCGTTCCCTAAGTTTGGTGGAAGTCCGGTCCCTTGTGAGGTAGACCGGCCGGTCCTGGAAGGAGTCCTGTGTTAGACAGATTCAGGACATCCCTCCGTATACGGCTGAAGGCAAACCGCAGGTGGTTTTAGTGGGTAAGCCCGGCGCTTCTCGTCGGCAGTCCTACATACCCCCGGGGTGCTTCAGCTAACTGAGGCACATCTCCAACCCGGGGCACCCATGATGGGTTTCCCCTGCGCAAAAAAAAATGGTTAACGGGCATAACCTAGTCACTAGTTAGGTTAGGTTAAGTTAGAAACTACTAGATTTTAACCAGTCAATCGTGGGAAAACGAGACACAATAGATATTCTATTGTCTTTGTCACCGGTGACTGTATGGGGCTTGATGAATTAATAGCGTCTAAAGTTCATACACCTCACTGTAAATATGATACCTGTACGTTATTAATATCGTAAGGCACGTTATTAATATCGTAAGCCGCATACTCGTGTAGATCAAAGGCTTTGAACTTACATTTTCATATTAATTCCTCCCCCTTCCCTCTCCCCTACCCCCTTGGCTGGAGGTACGAGAACACTTTGTAATATTGTTAACACATAGCTGAGGCATTTACGGCACTTTAAGGTTTATTCTCTTTGTGGTGGTCGCGGGTTCAAGCAATTACATATTGTACGGTGTACCAGGGTAATGGTATACCGTATAACTATAATATTATTATAATATTATGTAATTAGTATTTAATATACTACATATACAGGGTGTAACAAAAATAAGTGATAATACTTTAGGGTGTGTACGTGTTCCTTGTAGAGAGTTCACTGTGAAAGTAGCAGCGCTGAAAGACCAAATTTTTTTTTTACTTTTGTATGGTGAAACTCGTGACGCTCGGGCCTTTGCCCATACAAAAGTGAAAAAAGAATTTCGTCTTCAGCGCTGCTACTTTCACAGTGAACTCTCTACAAGGAACACGTACACACCCTAAAGTATTATCACTTATTTTTGTTACACATTGTATGGTATAACACTGATACTCTTGTTACGTAGCGGCTTAGTACTTTAACTAAAGTACTAGCCCGCCCGAATCGGACGCAAGACATTTTTAACCGACTTCATAAAAGGAGGAATCCTCCTCCTTTTATGAAGTCGGTTCGTCTGTTTATATATATATATATATATATATATATATATATATATATATATATATATATATATATATATATATATATATATATTTTGTATGTTCGAAGATCACTTCACCGTTTGCAGAACGATATTATTATTTTTTTTTATATTTAAAGTGTGATTTCAGATAAATTTTTTTACGGGCAATTGGCCCACCACATATTCCCACCAGTCACCACTGCTATTCGTGTGTAGCCAGGATCAATTACAGTGGTAACCAACCACGAAAAAAAATTAGATAACTTGTGGAAGCAGCAGATATAAGATATATATAGCTCCTGTGTGTGGTACATCGCTTGCTATACTATAATACACGTCTCGATATATTAATACGGGCATTCGATCTAAGCGCGTGTTCAGACCAAACTGACTATACGCCGCCGAATGTGAGCAGGCTCACTGTGAGCCCCAGTGTGAACGTGAAAATATACGGTATCGAATGTCCGCGCCTACGCCTAGCGTAATGGCGTATTGTCGGTTAGGTGTGAACGAAAAAGTGAATATGTATGGAAATACAATAAACTGCGTAACGTTCGCTCATATTCGGCGGCTCACAGTCGGTTTGGTGTGAACACGGCCTGAGTGACAAGGATGATCCTTGTCATATTATATAGATCGCTGTAGATCCTCAACAGGCTTAGCATGGTCATAGTTGAGACGTGGAAATTGAAATACTGACGGTTTTATGGGACAAAATAACCAGCTTCCTCCTCCAATCGTTATTTTGTAATTTATCTATTCCTTGGTACATAACGATAAGGCTTCCTTTCAAAACTCTGCTATGGTCATGTTAATCCTATCGTATTTCTTACTAACATCCATACGTTAATATTATAAATTGCGAAAGTGTGTCTGTCTGCCTGTCTGTTACCTCACGCCCAAACCGCTGAACCGATTTTGCTGAAATTTTGTATGGAGATACTTTGAGTCCCGGGAAAGGACATAATATGATACTTTTTATCCCAAAAAAAACGTACGCTTCCCGCGCGATAAACGAATTTTTGCGCAACGAAGTTGCGGGCGTCATCTAGTAATATTATAAATCCGAGAGATTGCCTATCTGTCTGTCTATCTGTTGACTGTTACCTATTCACGCTTAAATGTCTGAAAGGATTTAAGAGCGTGCTGCCAAATTTTGCCGTGTTTTCTAATAAGTATTACGATCCCGGAAGACGATTGACTTAAATGAAATTAAAATTTATTTATACATTGTATATTTATCTGATATTTGCTAAACGGAAAACACGATTCACTTATTTTGACTCTATAGTTTTATTTTTCGAAATTATGAATCTTTCTGGGCTTTTCAACAAATATCTGTTACACTTATTGAGTTACTATCATTAAATAACTTGCACTACTACAATCACACACTTTATAAAATAATGGCAAAAGGAAATAATATTAGTATTGTATTTAATTTTTAAGTAATCATCAAAAACAGTTTTCGGACTTACGACCTTTACTTTGGTGCTATAATGCGGGAACCGTTGTTACGCGATATTGTTCACTATTAGCTGCAGTGTAAAGCACATTGCTCGGGAGCACGATTCATGGAATCATTATATCACGATTAGAGGATAGCGTGGTGTGTAGGCGGGGCTAGCGTGCTTTGAAATTTTTGGCAGCAGGCTCTTAAATAAAATTTGGTATGGAGATACTTTTAGAGACGGTAAAGTCTACCGGATAGTTTTTTTTAATGGCCGATTTACACGGATGACTAAAGCCGCACGATTTACGCCGCCGCGCCGCACGGCGAAAATCGACCGTGTAAATGGCAATTCGACTACGCCGCATGCGGCTAAAGTCGCAAGCCCCAAAGTCGTGCGGCCAATGGCCGCATGCGGCTGGTGACTAAAATCGACCGTGCAAACGCTCAGTCGGCAGTCGCAAGCGATCGCTTGCTGCGAATACTACTGTAGCGAGCGCTGACCTCGGGTGGCACTCACGAAAACATGGACAAAAATAATATTATAAATTTCTTAAAATGTTACGAACGTTTTTAGGGTGGCGATTCGACTGGTTACTTGCCGGGTGACTAAAATCGAGCCGTTAGTCACCCGTGTAAATCGACCATAAAGGACAATGTGCGGATTCTGTGCGATAAACGAATTTCGGGCAACGGAGATGCGGGCGTCATCTAGTATTATTATAAATCCGAAAGATGCTATTCTATCTGTATATCTGTTACTTCTTCAAGCTTAAATGGCTGAACCGATTTAGATGAAATTTGGTATGCATATACTTTGAGAGACGGGAAAGGATATACGATAGATTTTGTTGAAGGAGAATGTTCTGCGCGATAGATGAATTAAATAATTCACTGATATAAATAATACACTGAAATCAGTGCAACGGGGTTACAGCAGTCGTCTAGTACAATATACATGATGTTTGTTGATGTGTATACGTGTGACCGTACTCCGTGGTGACTGGTGTCCTATGATGCCTGACTAGTACCCTATAATAGACAGAACATGCTTTCAACATTTTGATCTCGTTCTATATTGTTATAAAGCTGGCTCCACCTGCAGAATGCCTTTGGGAATTTCGCAGTATAAAATATTGACGAATCCTTGAGGAAAATCACATCCATCCGTTTATGATAAACATGAATAATATATTATTAACCGTATTGTACAATATTGTGTTTCAATTATATACCTGTTTGTTTTTAATATCAAGGTTTGTTTGCTTTGTTTGATACACGTAGAATTGACGACCAAAATAAATAACTAGTGTTTTCCCTATAAAAACCGTATTGTTCAGGATACGTATTACCAAATATAGATATCAATTATCAATGACAATGTAGGTATTAAGAAATTATTATAATTGTACTTAAAGTTAGGAAGCAATTAGCACTTAAAATCGTGCTTATTAGTCATAAAGCATTTTTTTCGTAACATGGGCATTGTTTGTATTCTATCTACCTAATGCAAAACCAATTTTAAACAAATTAGTCACCAACAACAACATTACCGGGAGCATAATAAAAACTTGAAGCTACAATACATTTCAACAGATGACCCAAAAGCTCATTTCCCTTGTTTAAGGTGCAAACCGTAAACAAAGCCTCCGTCCTCATTAGCACTACAAAAGACCTACCAAATAGGTCATTCACAATTACCGCGCTAAACACCGGTAGTGTGGCGAAAATAAAAAAAAAATTGATCACCGCGTCTCCCGGGCCGGCACATGGCTCAGCCCCTCCCCCCGCGCCGGGGCACGCCGCGCCCTACGCAAAACACCCCTGGCAAAACATTAAATATAAACGTAACTGACCAGTCTCCCGATGCATTTGCTGGTTGATATCCTTCGGAGCAGCGCTTTTTTCTCCGTTTCATTGTCGCTGTCGGTGCTGTCCTCGCAATTGGCGGTTTTCCGGTGGTCGCACACGACGCCGCTGTCAGCCACTGACATGGCACGGCCTCCGCACTGTCACCACTCGTCCACCACTCATCAGAACTGGCTACATCATACAGGAAACACTGGCAAACCGCGAAATACGACGGGGCGCTATCCCGCTGACATTTCCACCGAGCGCCATGACCGAATCTGACAATAGCCGCTGAAAACAAAACAACTTGCGCTCGCTCGCGCCATCTATGACACGCAAGCGAAACTTTCTATGTGACTGGCGTTTCAGCTGTTCTGAAAATTTTTCTCCTGAAATACTAGATACAAGTGCCTGATAGATGGCTCTTTTACCTGAAATCAAATCCGCAATATTGTGAGCAGAAAAGTCCGATTCTTCTAAAATAATAATAAAATTAGCGCTAATATAATATTATTTTGTTGTGCTTTTTAACGTAAAAACAGGATTAGATATTACTTTATAGTCAACTGCCTCTAAAGCTGTGCATTCTGCCTTTAGCAAAATTTATTTAAAAAATACAACCTTTTTGATTTTTCTTTATTTAAAAAAGTTCTAGAAGAAAAGAAAAATACTAGACAGAACTTCAAATTTTTCCGTCAGAAATTTTTTCGCAACGAACCATGGTGGACGCGTGATTTATTTCATATATATTTTTTTATTTTTTTACTTAGAATTTAAGTACTTAAATAATTATTTACAGCTTTACGAAAATTGGTTAGGTAATCAATAAAATTATCAAGTTTTGTAGGATAATTGGGATAAATTGACAAGATGAGGGAAATAGTCAGCATCCAAGTCGGCTCCTGCGGGAATATGATCGGCAGCAAGGTTTGTACACCACATTATTGGTATAGCATTGCATAACTTTACATCTTTTAGATTACGACACTCAAGCAGTGCCGGATTTATATTTTTTATAAGGGTAGGCCACTTTATTTCCGCCGCCGCGCCGCATGTACGAAATCTACCGCCCCACTAGGACGCTGCCGCCTATTTATAAATTCAGGACTGCACTCACAGCATACAGGGCTGCAGTTATTTTTCAAAGAGGCACTGAAGTTGTGTTTAGACTTATCAACAGTATTAGACTTGTCAACAGTATTTTGTATGTAGATATCATTTACCTAAATCCCATTCTTCTTTACGTTTTGTTATCTTACTACTGCGACGACCCTAAAAGGAAGGGTAGTTAAGTACTTACTTAATTGTTTTTAGCAGTCTGCGTATGTAGGAATGCTTGGTTTCGTTGTAGCGTCTAAAATACTGAGCTGATATGAACTCGGATGTAATTTGTGTATTATACTGTTGACATACTCCCAATACGGGTGGTCGCCGCGGGAGTTTACGACCATAACCCTCCATGCAAAAGATTTTTTCAAAAACAAAGAAATCATAAGAAGAACCAGTGTTTGCAAATATGTACATACAATATTCGTTCGCTAAAAAATGACAGTAGAAATATACAGTTAGAGTATGCACTCAGTAAAATAAATTATGATATTATTGGATTATCAGAAATAAAAATAGTCGGAGAAAGCATAATAGAGAAAAATAAGTATATATCTACTATTTTAAAGGCGAGACAAAAAGGCTAGAAATGGCTATGGATTCATAGTAGCATCATACTTGAAAAAATATATTCTAGAATTTACAACATATTCAGATAGAGTCGTAAGACTCGACCTAAAACTAAAATATGGAACTGTACTCAATATTATCCAAGTATATGCACCAATAGAAAACGCAAGAGAAACAATTGTAACCGAATTTTACAAACAACTTATTCTAGCTCTACAAAACACAGGAAAAGACACCGTACTATGCTATATAAGGTATATAAGCTATGGGAGATTTTAACTCAAAAATTGGGATACCTCTACCAGAGGAAAAAAACGTTTGTGGTCTCTATGGATATGGCGAAAGAAGTCAAAGAGGAGATTTACTGCTAAATTAATAATCACGAACATACTATTCAAGAAAAAACAGAAACAGAAATGGACGTGGATATCTCCATTAGGGAACATACTCAATGAAGTAGACTTTATACTTGTAAAACAAAGAAACAAGGTTCACAACGTGGAAATAATCTCTACCAAATTTTCTTCTGACCATAGGTTGGTAAGAATGACGTATGACGTTCACTCAAACAAGAAGAGTCGCTTATATTTTGGTTGTAAAAATAAAAATTATACCCCTGTTGAAATAGAGTCACTGAAAAAATTTATGTCCTTAAAATCACCAAACATAGAAAAAAATAACATCAACGAAACATATAGAGCAACAATATCAGCTATAAAGGAATGTGTTACACAACTGCCAACAGAGAAAAAGATAACCGAACCCCAAATAATAACACAAGAAGTAAAAACACTAATCGAGGAAAGAGAACATTTAAAAGGACTACACCACCGGATACAATAGTTGCAATGTTAGAACCTCCTGTTGTTGTTGACAAAACTTTTTAATAAAATTCTCGAAAATGAAGAAATTCCCTCAGATTGGCAATATTCAATCATAACACTTCTCTACAAAAAAGGTGATCCAAACCTAATAGATAACTATAGACCCATAAGCCTACTTTCAACGCTCTACAAATTATTTTCATCAGTTATATTGTTTCGAATAACAAAGGCCTTAGATGAAAAACAACCAAGAGAACAAGCAGGATTCAGGAAAGGTTTCTCCACTATAGATCGCATATTTACATTGACCCAGTGCATAGAAAAATGTAGAGAGTATAATAAATCATCTATCTAGCTTATGTAAATTACACAAAAGCGTTTGACTCTATATCCCACGAACACCTTTGGAATAGTTTAAAAGAGCAAGGGATTCCCAATAAATACATAGCTATCCTAAAAGAGATTTATAAAAACTGCCAAGCTAAAATCAAGACTGAAATAATTGGCCCAGCTTTTCAGGTAGAGCGCGATGTGAAACAGGGGGACCCTATATCGCCAAAAATGTTCACGGCTATTCTAGAGTCAATGTTTCAGAGACTTGACTGGTCGTCACATGGGCTAAATATTAACGGAGAGCGATTAACACACTTACGCTTCGCGGACGATATTGTGATCATAGCTGAAACACCCGGAAGTCTGAAACATATGCTAGAGTCGCTCGACGCTGAAAGCCGAAAAATTGATCTGCACATGAACTTCAACAAAACAAAACGTAATGACAAATGGTGAACAAATACCTATCCCATTAAATAATACGATAATTGAATACGTCGGCAAGTACATTTACCTGGGCCAGCAGATAGCTTTTGAAGACTCTACTTCCAAAGAGGTAGACAGGACAATCGCTACTGCTTGGAAAAAATACTGGGCAAACAAAGACGTATTTAAAAGTAAACTCCCAGTACATCTGAAGAAAAAAGTGATGGACAATACCATTCTTCCTTCGCTCCTTTACGGATGTCAGACTTGGGCACTCACTAAAAATGTAATAAATAAAATTGCCACTTTTCAGAGGGCCGCAAAGCGTTCTGTGCTGGGTCTAAGACTAATAGACAAAAAAAAAAGCGTCGACATCAGACAAAAAACAAAAGTCTTAGATGCAGTAACGATGCTCTGCAGGCTGAAATGGAAATGGGCAGGCCACATCGCCAGAGTTACTGACGGCCGGTGGAGTGAGCGTATCCTCCACTGGCACCCCGAGACGGCGCGCGCGGCCGCGGCAGGCCACGCGCCAGGTGGAGCGACGACATTGAGCAGGTGGCGGGCGCCGCCTGGACATGCACAGCACGTGACCGCAGCACTTGGCACAACATGGAGGAGGCCTTTACTCATTTTTGGGTGCCTTAAATAATATACATTAATATTATTTAAGTAACTGTAAAGTATATGTATTGTTTATTTATAATTTTAGGCACATAAAGGCTATTTTATTTTATTTTATTTTTATTTATACTGTTGACATAAAGTTCATTGTGCTATGTACAGTTTCGTTGCAAAAAGTCGCTTCCATTCCATACCGCGCCGGTATAAATAATTTCGTATATTTTCGTTTCCTTTTTCGTTTCAGTTCTGGGAGATGATATCAGACGAGCACGGCATCGACCCGAGCGGCCGCTATGTGGGCGACTCGGAGCTGCAGCTGGAGAGGATCAACGTGTACTACAACGAGGCGCGTGGCGGCCTCTACGTCCCTCGCTCTGTCTTCGTCGACCTGAAGGTAGGGTTGGTGAAAATAGCATTAGCAATAATAATTGTTAAATGCCCATTAGCAATAATTAAATTAATCGCACTTGCTAAAAACACGATTGCTAATAATATTATCATCGCAGCAATAGTCTACGATCATGAAAAAATTCACGTCCGCGCTGTTACGCACCGCGGCGTTAATTGCTATTGAACTTGCTTTATTTCACATTTTCACTCGATGCGAAATAATACTCGACGCGAGCGGTGCGATGCGAACCTAGAGTTCACGATGCCGAGATTTTAGCAATCAGCAAAGCAATAAGACGTAACATGCTATGAGATGAAAATTAGCACGTTAATTAAATTAATAGAAAATAGCATTAACTTCCATCACTACCTCAAGGAGTGTTCCCTGGACACCGTCCGCTCCGGCCCCTTCGGCTGCCTCTACCGGCCAGAGAACTTCATGTACGGTTTCGGTGGGGGATCCAACAACTGGGCACGAGGATATTACACCACCGGCGCGGCGATTGTTGACGCGGCTATGGATATTATACGCAAGGTTTGATACTTGACTGTATTTACAGGGACTGCAGAATATAATCACGCAAGACTAGGGACAGCGGCCCTTTCCATAATACAATAATTATTATTATTTTGTTTGTTTTAGAATGTTTTTTTTATTTCTCAGTTTAATTGTTTTTTACTATTGTTATTAATGGTTGCTGTTAAGAATTAGTGTCTTAACCCAGATTTTTTTTGTTGTTAAATTTTGAATGCAGTCTTGTTCTAAATCATCTAAAGGACATAATTATTAACTGCATTCATAACTCAATACGTAATTTTTTGTAGGTTAGTACACGAATGCTTAACAGCGTCCATTTGTTCTTCGGTGTTTTCATTATAATGGTTGCTGGTGTTGTTACTTAAAAAAATGCTAAATTATGTTTATTCTTATTCAAGGAGGCCGAGGGCTGCGACTGTCTCCAGGGTTTCCAGTTCACGCACTCGCTGGGCGGCGGCACCGGCTCCGGCCTGGGCTCGCTGCTCATCGGCCGCGTGCGGGAGGAGTTCCCTGACCGGATCGTCCAGACGTTCTCCGTCTTACCCAGCCCCGCCGTCTCCGACTGCGTGGTCGAGCCCTACAACTCCATGCTGGGACTCAACCAGCTGATCGAGAACACCGACCACACCTTCTGCTTGGACAACGATGCCCTCCACTGCATATGCCTCAGGAGCCTACGACTAAGAAACCCGACGCTCGCCGATCTCAACCACCTGATATGCGCGACGATGTCAGGAGTAACTACCTGCTTCCGGTTCCCCGGGCAGCTGAACGCGGATCTTCGGAAGTTGGCGGTCAACATGGTGCCGTTCCCTAGACTCCACTTCTACACGACCGGCTTCGCGCCGCTCATCGCGCGCGGCTGCGAGCGCTACTCGGCCGTGTCCGTCCCCAACCTGACTCTGCAGATGTTCGACGCGAAGAACATGATGGTGGCTTGCGACCCCACGCACGGGAGGTACCTCACAGTCGCCACCATCTTCCGCGGCCGCATGTCCATGAAGGAGGTGGACGAGCAGATCCTCAATATACAGAACAAGAACAGCGCTTACTTCGTTGAGTGGATCCCCAACAATGTGAAGGTCGCGGTGTGCGACATCCCCCCGCGGGGACTCAAGATGGCGGCCACATTCGTCGGCAACACGACGGCCATCCAAACTGTATTCAAGGTCATATCGGAGAGGTTCATGCCGATGTTCAGGCGGAAGGCCTTCCTCCACTGGTACACGGGCGAGGGCATGGACGAGATGGAGTTCACGGAGGCGGAGAGCAACGTCAACGACCTGATCTCGGAGTACCAGCAGTACCAGGACGCCACCGCCGACGATGAGGGGGAGTTCGAGGAGGAGGGTGAGGAGGGGGACGAGGGAGCGTAGGAGTTCATTTATAATAAAAACTGTTTCTGAAATGTTTTTTTTATTGAACCGATATAATTAGGGCTCCCACACAAAACTGCGAATTCGCATCGCATCGCAACGTCATTTTTAGTATGAGTTTTGTCGCAGATATTTGCGATGCGATGCAAAGTTTTGTGACGCAGTTTTGTGTGGGAGCCAATGTAGTTGCTGCGCCGGATAGCCACGATTCACGAACACGTGAACTTGCGGTGAACTCGCTGCGTATTATTACATTACCGACATTATCCGATCCGATATCGGTGTCGGACGCCTCGGGGTAAGTAAAATGTATGGCTGTTTACACACATGTATGGCCGTTTTTTTTCTGAATTATTGAGTGTTCATAGGTAAAAATTGACCTGAATAAAATTAAACTACCGCTTTAATTATACAATAACGATTTTATTTAGGCCTTGCTGGCGTTAGCACTTTTCTGAATAAGTTTTCGTCATTATCACCATTTGTCACATAACCACTGACTCCACTGACCTCCATTATACAGCGTACTTGTATAATGGAGGTCAGTAACTGACTCGATCTTGATGAAAATTACGTCACTGATTAAAGCTGTAGTTAAAGATGTAGGCTTTAATATGCAATTTGAATTAGGTCTTCAGACGGTATAATAAAAGTGCTAGGACCTGTTACGTGGTTTTTTTTTTTTTTATTAAATAAGGGGGCAAACGAGCAAACGGGTCACCTGATGGAAAGCAACTTCCGTCGCCCATGGACACTCGCAGCATCAGAAGAGCTGCAAGTGCGTTGCCGGCCTTTTAAGAGGGAATAGGGTAATAGGGGAGGGTAGGGAAGGGAATAGGGGAGGGTAGGGATGGGAATAGGGTAAGGGATTGGGCCTCCGGTAAACTCACTCACTCGGCGAAACACAGCGCAAGCGCTGTTTCACGCCGGTTTTCCGTGAGAACATGGTATTTCTCCGGTCGAGCCGTGAACTCTATACAAGGGAGTAGGGACATATACATACACACTATAAATATAATATTATCACTATGTTTTGTGACACCCTGTAATATTATTAATAGTCGATGTTTTTTCTTTTTTTTTCGCCCATGGACACTCGCAGCATCAGAAGAGCTGCAAGTGCGTTGCCGGCCTTTTAAGAGGGAATAGGGGAGGGTAGGGATGGGAAGAGAAGGGAATAGGGGAGGGAAGAGAAGGGAATAGGGGAGGGAAAGGAAGGGAATAGGGTGGGGGATTGGGCCTCCGGTAAACTCACTCACTCGGCGAAACACAGCGCAAGCGCTGTTTCACGCCGGTTTTCTGTGAAAACGTGGTATTTCTCCGGTCGATCCGGCCCATTCGTGCCGAAGCATGGCTCTCCCACGTTATAAAACATCAAATAACTTCTTTACGGTGCATGATTATTTATTACTACGCTAATTTGTGTAAAGTTGCGAGGACTCGTGTGCCGAAAATTGTAGACTTCCGTCCAGTAGTCTTCGAGATCTGAAAAATCGCCAAACGTTACACCAGCAGGATTTTGAATATCTTCACAATGGATCAAGCTACAAAACAAAATTTTTGTGCCCTAATTAACGTTCTGCAACGCTTAAATTATTTGCATACTTTTTATCTTAAAAAATGCCTTAGAAAAAAAAACTTTTGGCTGGGGTAATGTTTGCAAACATTACCCCAGCCAGATCTGTTTTTCGAGTTTTTCAAGAAAACTACTAGCGCACTAATTATAAAAATTTGGGCGCATTTACAGGAGCCTGCGCTTTAATTAGAAGTACGAAAAAATTTTAAGAAATCGACAACATCTGGCTGGGGTAACGCACGCCTGATTTGTGCGGGGGCACGCAGCCGCGGGCACATTATTATTTATTATATATAACTAGCTGTGCCCCGCGGTGTTACCCGCGGTTTAAGTGATATATAATAAAAGACTATGAAAAGTATCAATAATAGGGTCAAAACGGGACGATACATGGTTCTATAATGGTTTATGGTAGTGATGATAATGATGATGAATGTAATTTGCATAGTAGCATATGCTTTCCGTTCTTAAAACAACGTCGAAACTCCCAAACTTGTATCTAGAAAGAGTCAGGAGTTCTCTCAGCACCTTCCGAACCATGGTGCAAAATCTTGCTTGTTGGTAGCATATGTTTAGAATACTGCTCACGAAACCGAAGTCACCACATGTTTCCATATAAATTTTGAGGAGTTCCCTCGATTTCTTATGGATCCCTTCATCAGGTCACCACTTTTATGAATATGATACAAAATTGGGATGATAACCTATACACCAGAAGAAAAATTTTAAAAATCGGTTCACAAACGGCGGAGTAACCGTTGAACATAAAAAAACGAACATAACACCTCCTCCATTTTGAAAGTCGGTTAAAATTGTAGCCTATGTGTTATTCTGATGTATAAGCTATATTACAATAAAGTTTCATTAAAATCCGTTCAGTAGTTTTTGCGTGAAAGAGTAACAAACATCCATACATCCATACATACATACATACATCCAAACTTTCGCCTTTATAATATTAGTAGGATATAGATGTTTTTTTTCCAAAACCAGGACAACATACGCATTGTTTGGTGAGTGTGGACATCCGTAGGACATTTTCTTTTCCCTATGAAGGGACTTGGGATTTGTAAACTTAAAATTATACCTAAGTTATGTAGTAAAACCATTTTAAATATTTTTGGTATTTATTAACAAAATGATTTCATCAAACAAATTGCACCGAACACTAACAAACGACAGACAAGATTACTCCTCTATTAGCTGTTCTTCTTCGAAATCCCCTTCATCATCAGCGGTGGCGTCCTGGTACTGCTGGTACTCCGAGATCAGGTCGTTGACGTTGCTCTCCGCCTCCGTGAACTCCATCTCGTCCATGCCCTCGCCCGTGTACCAGTGGAGGAAGGCCTTCCGCCTGAACATAGCTGAGAACTGCTCCGAGATGCGCTTGAACAGCTCCTGAATGGCCGTCGTGTTGCCTATAAACGTGGCGGACATCTTAAGTCCCCGCGGGGGAACATCGCAGACCGCCGTCTGCACGTTGTTGGGGATCCACTCGACGAAGTACGCGCTGTTCTTGTTTTGGATGTTGAGCATCTGCTCGTCCACCTCCTTCATGGACATGCGACCTCGAAAGACGGCGGCGACCGTGAGGTATCTCCCGTGGCGCGGATCGCAGGCGGCCATCATGTTTCTGGCGTCGAACATCTGCTGCGTCAGCTCGGGCACGCTCAGCGCTCGGTACTGCTGGTTGCTACGCGACGTGAGCGGCGCGAAGCCGGGCATGAAGAAGTGGAGTCGCGGGAACGGCACCATGTTGGTTGCTAACTTTCGTAGATCCGCGTTCAGCTGCCCGGGGAATCTTAAGCAAGTGGTAACTCCGGACATCGTCGCTGACACCAGATGGTTGAGATCACCGTAAGTGGGAGTGTTTAGCTTCAGGGTCCGGAAGCAAATGTCGTAGAGAGCCTCATTGTCGATGCAGTATGTCTCATCAGTGTTTTCGACGAGCTGGTGCACCGAGAGGGTGGCGTTGTACGGCTCCACGACAGTATCCGATACCTTCGGGCTGGGCACGACGGAGAACGTGTTCATTATCCTGTCGGGGTACTCCTCCCTGATCTTGGAGATGAGCAGCGTGCCCATGCCGGAGCCGGTCCCGCCGCCCAGGGAGTGCGTTAACTGGAATCCCTGCAGGCAGTCGCAGCCTTCCGCCTCCTTTCTGACTACATCTAAAACCGAATCGACGAGCTCCGCGCCTTCCGTGTAGTGTCCTTTGGCCCAGTTGTTCCCCGCTCCTGATTGACCGAAAACGAAGTTGTCCGGGCGGAATATTTCGCCGAAAGGCCCGGACCTAACGGAGTCCATGGTGCCAGGTTCCAAGTCTACGAGGATGGCTCTCGGCACGTACTTGCCGCTGGAGGCCTCGTTGTAGTACACGTTGATGCGCTCCAGCTGCAACTCGGAGTTGCCCTTGTGGGTGCCGGTCGCGTCGATGCCATGCTCGTCGGAGATCACCTCCCAGAACTGAAATAAACGACTTGTTACTGACGGTGTCGGATTGATTTAGAATGGGTGCTCAGTGCAGTTTTGAAGTCAGTTTATAAGTCTTAACCCGTCGATCGTGGGAAAACGAGACAATAGATATTCTATTGTGTCTCGGTCACCGGTGACCGTATGGGGCTTGATGAATTAATGTAAATAATGTAGATTTTAAAATTGGCTACAATTTTCCGTCTCGTAATAGCACGTTTTTCCGTCCCGGTTAAATGTATGGACTTATATGCATCGGGCCGTGAACAGCAAAAATTTAAAGCATACGCTTGAATACAATATTCCGCTTTCCTAGATTTTTGTGACGGGAAAAGCTATATGTTATAGATATTACGCTTTATATTACGTTTAGTTACCTTAGCCCCAATCTGGTTTCCACATTGGCCGACCTGGATGTGGACGATTTCCCTCATTTTCACGCACAAAGAATTTCGACCCAAAATAAACGAGACTAGAATTTAATTTCGAATAAGCTTATCTCTAAAATAATTAAAAAAATACAAAAAATCTATTGCATGTGCATCGTACGAGAAAATTTTTCAGAATGTCCAAAAGACAATTTACCAATAAAAAATATTTGAAAATGTTCGATCTACGAATTTATTCAAAACAGATGTCAAAAATATAAAAAGGTTGCTGTCTTAACTTTTTTTGATGAACTGGCCAATAAGCACACAAATCGCCTGATGCCACATTTTATTATTTATTATGCAGCTGAACCGTTTTTGGTATTATAGATACTTTATAAAATCGAGGAACAACAACTATTTCTGCTTACTAGAGCTTTAAAACAAGTTGGGTTTTTGATATAATATTATTATTTCCATTTACTTTCATAAATAATTTACTATACTTTCACAAGACAATACAAAAATCATTCCTCTACGCCTTCTTCTTCCTCTTCTAACTCATCATCATCGGTCGTCGCGTCTTGGTACTGCTGGTACTCCGATATCAGATCACTGATATTATTGTCTGCCTCTGAAAAGTCACTCTCATCCATCCCTTCCCCAGTATACCAATGGACAAAGGCCTTCCTTCGAAACATAGACGCGAACTGTTCCGCTATCCGCTTGAAGATCTCCTGAATGGCGGTGGTATTCCCGAGGAAGGTGGCAGACATCTTCAAACCTCTTGGGGGAATATCGCACACCGCTGTTTTCACGTTGTTGGGTATCCATTTGACGAAGTAGTCCTTATTCTTATTCTGGACGTTCAGCATTTGCTCATCGACTTCCTTCATAGACATTCGTCCTCTGAATACTGCTGCTACAGTTAAGTATCTGCCGTGCCGTGGATCGCAGGCGGCCATCATGTTTTTCGCGTCGAACATCTGCTGAGTCAGCTCTGGGACCGTAAGAGCCTGGTAGGGTTGACTGCCTCTTGATGTAAGCGGCGCGAAGCCAGGCATGAAGAAATGGAGACGAGGGTACGGCACCATATTCACTGCCAGCTTTCGTAAATCAGCGTTTAGTTGTCCAGGAAACCGCAAGCATGTTGTTACTCCTGACATAGCAGACGACACCAGATGGTTCAAATCCCCATACGTCGGAGTCTTAAGCTTGAGAGTTCGGAAGCAGATGTCGT
Source organism: Cyaniris semiargus (assembly GCA_905187585.1). NCBI lineage: Eukaryota > Metazoa > Arthropoda > Insecta > Lepidoptera > Lycaenidae > Cyaniris > Cyaniris semiargus. The sequence goes on along the minus strand of LR994554.1, from coordinate 2,347,934 downwards.
ATAACGCTTCGTTGTCGATGCAGAAGCTCTGATCAGAATTCTCGAGTAGCTGGTTAACTGCCAGCGTCGCGTTGTAAGGCTCGACTACGGTGTCCGATACTTTGGGACTGGGTATCACTGAGAACGTGAGGATGATCCTATCAGCATACTCCTCACGGATATGGTTTAGGAGTAGCGTCCCCAAGCCCGAGCCGGTGCCACCACCGAGGGAGTGTATGAATTGGAATCCTTGAAGACAGTCGCAGCCCTCAGCTTCGCGCCTGATCACATCTAGAGTCGCTTCGAGCAAATCTGCGCCCTCCGTGTAGTATCCTTTAGCCCAATTATTGCCTGCGCCGGTTGCTCCATAAACGATGTTGTCAGGTCGGAATATCTCGCCGTACGGTCCAGCTCGGAGGGAGTCCATGGTCGTGGGTTCGAGGTCGACGAGGGTGGCCCTCGGCACGTATTTGCCGGCCGCGCCCTCGTTGTAGTACACGTTGATCCTCTCCAGCTGGAGGTCGCTGTCGCCAGAGTAGCGGCCGTCGGGGCCGATGCCGTGCTCGTCGGATATCACCTCCCAGAACTGGAAAATTGAAAATTAAAATTGGAATAAATTTTTTCTTTGACACGTGCAAGAAGCTATTGCTATATTTTCAGACGCGGTTTCGTTTAATTAGGTAAGAAAAGGAAAAATAGTTATATTCGCTTTAAACACAATTATTATATAATAATAATTGTGTTTAAAGCGAATATGGACAAAAAAATTTAGTCTATATTTTCATTTACTCAAGATGAAATAGTCTACCCATACAAAAATGTAATAAAACGACACACCTTTATAAACACTAGATAACAATAATAGTATTTTAAAAAGATAAAACCGACTTCAAAATTGTAAGTAATTAAGAATTAAACAATGTATTATTTTTCACTATGGAATTAAAATTCCGTATCTCATAAACTACTGAATCGATTTTGATAAAACTTGCAGTATTCCCTAAGTCGAACCATACCTTGTACAACAAAAAAAGAATTACTCACTTCGGACTTGTAGTTCCGGAGATATGCGAACACAAACATAAAAACATACATACATACATACACTTGAAATTTGGCACATTTGTTCAGACGCTGATGTAGACTAACATATACGAAAACTGGGCAGTTCTGCAAATACTACATACATACGCGTCGAATTGATAACCTCCTTTTTTGAAGTCGGTTAAAAATATCTAAGAAAGTCTGATGGAATTATACATACCTTTGCACCAATTTGATTCCCGCATCTTCCAACCTGGACGTGAACTATTTCCCTCATTGTGCTATTAGTTTATTACTGAAAATTTATTAAATAAAATAAAATAAATGTTACAACGATACACAAAACAAATAAACAAAAAATTACATAAAGCTAAACGACTTATGAACTAAGAAAACAAAAATTAAAAGAATCATTTTTAAAATCAGGTTGGCCCAATCATTCTACATACAAAAATTTTTCTTTTTCGTAGTTTTATATCACACGTAAAAGGGTACAAAAGGTTGTCGCTCTCTATTAAAAGAGAAAAATAAAACAATTATATTCCAAAAACATTGTAATCATTAAAAATTACAATTACAAAAATGCAAAACACTTTCTCTTTGGTGGTCTTATGCCTAATAAACTCGTTGACAAAAATCCTTCATTCATATTGAAAAACACAGTAACTAAAAAGACGAAAGAAAGAATAATGTTTATATATAACATAATAATTATTACTCGTATAAGATGCTAGTTAAAAATTATAATTTACAAATAATATATAAAACCTCTGCTATCTACTTTAATTCAAATATTAGAACAAAATCTGAGAAAATAATATTTAAAAATCTTAATTTATTCATCTATTAATCTAAAATTATGACTAGTTCACCTTACAAAGATCTTAGGACGATGTTAAAAAAAAATCCTAAATTTATTGCACAGAAGCAACAATATTACTAACTTCAGCTTGTATCATAATTTTATCAGCAACTAGATGACGCCCCAATTCGTTTATCGCGCGGGAACCGTACATTTTTCTGGGATAAAAAGTATCGTATGTCCTTTCCCGGGACACAAAGTATCCCCATACCGAATTTCAGCAAAATCGGTTCAGCGGTTTGGGCATGAAGAGGAACAAACAGAAAGACAGACACACTTTCGCATCTATAATATTAAGTATGGATACAGAATGTTAAAGTTCAAACGGCGAATAGAGACACAAAACTTTACATAAATTAATGACAATTTAAATGAATAAAATCACTAAGTGAAAAAAGCTACCATTTTTGCTAAGAAAATTGTTCGTAGAAATTTTAACTTTATTATTTTCGATAATCATTCGTTTTAAGTACGTTTTCTTATCTCTTAAGTCTAAAGTCTACACTATGGATATCTTGTACTTTATATTGCTTGTAATATCTTAGAGCAGAATTATTTGCTCTGGGACTGCATTAATTGTTTTTACTTATTTATGTATTTATGATATTGGTATAAGTCTTACCACTTATGAATTTCAAATTGTATTGCACTATTTCATTTAAATATCTAAAATTTTGAGCTTGATATCTGGGTTCTGAATTATTATCTGTACTGTGTACATATTTCACTAACAGTACCCTGCCTAAAATAATGCACAAAAAATTAGAGATACATTCGACTAGTAGCCAGCTACGCAGAGCTGGAGGTAAGCCCATGTAGTTTAATATTTAACTATGTTTTTGAGAGTAGATGTGCATTCTTTAGATCGAGAATTGTCCTATTTATATATAGCCCGGACATAAAACACGCAGAATTTCAGCCTTTGACTTATTACAATTTATCACCTTCATTCACGCGCGAAAACATGACTATCGAAGTCTATCGCATACTTGTGGAAACGAGATAGCTACATCGTGCTCGAGTGAGACACAGTAGCGGTTCAATGGCTAATTTCTACGTGTTCAGTGACCAAGTTCTAGTAACTGTGTTACTATCAAGACTATGCGAGTGCCTTATTCTTCAACAAATACATGTTACCATAGACTAAATGTTTACTAGACAGCAACGGGACATAGAACGCTCGGAAAATCTTATGCGATTTCGCCGCGTCTAGTATAGATACAGTATTTATCACTTCCCAGGTAGGATCTTTGTGGTAGGACGGTTCAAGTTTGGTAGGACTTCCTAAGTCCGAGTCAACGAGGTAGTGACACTCTGATGGCTTGAGTAGTGTTCGGTTGTCGCCTTTGTTCATGTCGTTGAAATGCGGGTGTATTATGCGGGTAGCTGGAAATAAGTATTTGAAATCAGACAAAGATTGAAATTGTTAATGTCTTGTAAACAAAATATGCATAATTTGAAATCAGACAGTGTTAAAAATCGTTAATGTCTTGTAAACATACGCTATATGGCCAGTTATTTTAAATTTTGTTAGTCTCGCTATAACTCGAAAACGGCTGAACCTATTCGTGGAAGTGCAGGGAAGGTATATATTAGGAGAGAAGTAATACGAATATCATCGGGTCATCTACTTTAATTAATACAAGATCACGCCCGCAACTCGTTTATCGCGGGGGAACCATACAATTTTCCGAGATAAAAAGTATCCTATGCCCTTTCCCGGGGCTCAAAGTATCTCCATACCAAATTTCAGCAAAAGCAAAAGAGGTATAATTCTACCAGAATCTGATGGCAAAAAGTGAGAAAATAAAATGACTCTAGCAGTACGGGGGTAATTGGAATAAAACATTTTGATCAGTTTTTCTTCTTATAGCGGCTGATTCTGTGTGTTAAACATGCAAATATATAATAAAAAATAAAAATAATATAATATAAAAATTTATCCAATGATCAAGGATATTTTTTAAAAATCTGCTGTCAAAAATTGCCATCAGATTCTGGTAGACCTATAATAGGCAGACAATCAGAAATTTTCGCATTTATAATATTAGTATGGATTATTGACTCACCATTATGTTGCCCATCGTAAGGCGCGGGTAGCTGTCCACTAAACTCGCTTCTCACGAAACGTATGCGGCCGTTCTGTAGATGGAAGTGAGACGGCGAGCGGTACCACTCCTTGCCGTAACACACGATCACGTGGTCATCAGCGTGGTCACCGATCACGTGGTCATTGATCACGTGGTCACTCAGTGGGCGGAGCACCGTCATTGGCCCGTGGTAGTTCTGATACAACGCCGCTATGCGGGACAAACCTGAAATTACAAAATAAGTGTCATAAAAATTATGATTATGTATCAGAATCAAGACGAATCTAACGACACTCGTCTTTAGAAATCAGAAAACCGGTCCCACGAAAACATAAAACAGCTCATTTTAAATTTTATAATACTTATTAGTTTTCTGCTTAATTAGATCAGTTGATAGGCCATCGAACCCGGGTTTACCCAGTCTTTAAAAACCCGACGGGTGCACGAAATGCTCGCCATTTTGGCTGTATTGTGTTTTCACAAGAGTAAAGATAACTGTTTCTTTTAAATTTATTATACAAGACTAAAAAGTCTTGTATAATAAATTTAAAAGAAAACAGCACGCACACAACAACCAGCGGGCCAGTGTAAGCGAGATAGTGTTTTCTATCTCGCTCGCTTCGGCAGCCGAGCAGCTCCGTGCCGAGCATGAACGTCAGAGTAAGCGAGATAGCGTATCAGCGTGCTGTCTCTATCTAATCTATGACATGTACTCACCGCCAACTCCAGCCAACAGCACGCACACAACGACCAGCGGGCCGGTGTAAGCGAGATAGTGTCTTCTCTCTCGCTCCCTCCGCCAGCCGAGCAGTTCGGTACCGAGCGCGAACGTCAGTTTCTGCACGCAGTCTAAAGACACCGCGCCCGCTAACACTATAGCGCTGTATACTGGGTATAGGAATCTGGAAATGATCATTTTGTAGAAATTTATGTAAAAACTGAATAGTTTTATCACTTCACATTTTGAATACATTGTCAAAATTGGTATATAATAGTTTATTTCTAATATAAGTTAACAAAGTCTGTGGTTATATCTGTAGAAATGTGGGGGACTCATTCTTGGCACGAATGTGCTGTCTTAACAAGACCATTTTGGCTCACAGACAGCAATAGTTACCATCATATTATCAACATTTAATCTAAAAGAACCAATTCTTCTTGTCTTTTTTATGACCTAACACAATACAATAAAAGTAACAAACTATATCAGCTATCCTCACCTCTCCTCCTTATGCGGTTGCGCCATAAACACTAGCAGCCACAGAGCTAACGGCATCAAGCTCAGCCAGTATGGAGCGCAGAACGACGCGCGAACAGTCGAGCGGGCGACCGCGCCGCACGCCGCCAGTAGCAGCGGGCACGAGAGAGACAACACCTGTGTGAGCGAGATAGCGATATACAGTCAGAATTAAAAGCCTTGCACTGTGGACCGGGTGTGAAAGAGATAGCACCCGTGCGAGCAAGACAGCGTCAAACTGTGGCGATATGCATTTTGGGAGACGTTTACCCACGATGCATCGTAATACAAACAAACATGCGTTATGAAATTAGCAACTGTAGTTCAAAGGAATTTGTAATACAGCGAAATATGCTGACTAATATTCAGAAGCATTAACACAGGGGTATAACATAATTATAACCAACTCAGACATCATAAAATATGTATTATTTAATTTCTGGATAAAAAACTGCACTTACCCAAACAATATTGAAGTTCAAAAATCCATTCACAAAGTAATATGTCCACGGCTCAACCCCATACAAGTCCGGTCCATGTTCAGTGAATATGTTGTATGATATAATATTCCACGGAGTCACGACCAGTCGACCGTAATGCCATGAGTCCACCATCACAGTCGGCACCAAGAATATGACGAGAGCTATCACCGACCACTTGATGAATTCGAAGATCTGTCGCTTCAGTACCAACATGTCTAATGCTATGGGTACACCCAATAGCGCTGTGAACGGCCAACCTGAAATAAATCGTTTTGTTATAGAAGTGTGAAGGTATACGATTATAGATTTCGTTTATCGCACGATAATCGTAAATTTTCCACGAAAAAACAATTCTATGTTTGTTCTAAGACTCGAAATACGAAATTAGTTTATCGGGCGGTAACCGTAAATTTTTAGCAACAAAAACCCTTTATATACCCATCAAAATTGGCAAGCATGAAAAGGTAACAGACAAACAGACACACTTTCACATTTAATATAGTAGTAAGGATGGATTATTATTAAAATAAAAGAGTTGATGCCCGCAACTACATTGCGCCAAAAGTCGTTTATCGCGGGAGAACCGTACATTTTTCCGAGATAAAAAGTATATTATGTCCTTTCCCGGGACTCGAAAGTATCTCCATACAAAATTTCAGTGAAATTTTAGGCAAAAAGTTTAGGCGTGAAGAGGTAACAGACAAACAGACACACTTTCGCATTTATAATATTGATGAATTTAGTAGGTACAGACGGGTTAAAATCGACAAAACAAGACTTATATACTCACTCAGTATAGACGTGGCAGCCACTAACAGTATAGCGCTGGGGTAGCGGCGGCGCCACCAGCAGGCCAGTGCTGCCGTCACTAACGCGCTGCTCCATGCCGACGGCAGCATCGCCGCGGTGGACGCGAAGCAGCCAGCAGCCGGGAGTACAAGCGCCAGCCATACCCGACCAACGTGGACTCCAAACTCGTGACACACCGCTCTGAAAACGCCAAGGTTTAAAAATAAGATTTGAATGATAAAGGTAGGGGGGTACACACACAATGTTTGGATGCAGTGGGACTGGCCGCATTTTCCAATCGTCTGTCTTGACGTGCACTTATAGAAATTATAAGGAACAGAAAATCCATGGTGATTTATAATGGAGATAAGAGGACTGAGGAAATGTCGAAAAAAGGCTTTTGTTTGACGACAACATAATATCTCTAATATATCTGGGAACTCTAAAACACGCCGGTCTGCTCCCTGCAGCCTTATATTCAAATGAAGATTGATTGATTGATATTTGATACAATGGGTTTTGTCACAGAGCCTAAGTGTCTTAACACACTAGGCGGAATATACGCGACTGAACTTCCGTGGCCGATGTTACGTTCCGACGCATTTGGCTGATATGACACACGATAAGTGTCTAAACACACCATGCCGAAGAAACGCGACCGAAGTTCGGCAAGATTACGCCTGCAATGTATTTTAAATTACCAATGACACACCATGCCGAAATTACGTCGCGTTATAGCGTACAGCCAAACTTCGGTCGAGCCTTACGCTCGACAGCGATTTGGCGGCGCTCGAGACACTGAATACTAGGGCAAAGTTACGCATCCGAATTTACGCCGCGTAATTTCGGTTCTTTGTGTCTAAACACACTAGGCCGAAAAAAGGCGGCCGAAGTTCGGGATGATTACGCCTGCAATGTATTTTAAATTGCTGATGACACACCATGCCGAAATTATATCGCGTTATAATTATATATTGTATGCGTAGTGCATTGCAACATAATCATGCCGAACTTCGGCCGCGTATTTTCGGCCTAGTGTGGTTGGACAGATGGGATTTTGCTCTAGTATATTTATGATTTCGAATTGTCACATTATTCTTCAATACAAAATATTTTAATGTAAGTACTACTTGTATAAATAAAATAAATAAATAAACGTTTATTCACTTGTAGTATAATTTAAATATAGTAACTCATAGGGTATCATGCATTTAAAACTTTGCTATATTATATAACGACTAACCAATCTCAGGTAACCACACCACAAACTCAATAATAGATAGTTAACTCACTGCTTTCTTCTTCAACATCTTTGATCAATATTTACAATTTAAGCAAGTGCTGTCTTGATTTGTAATATAAAATACAGCCTAAAATGTAATTAAAAATAAACAAATTATTGTAGTCTATAAAACTTTGTGTTATAGAAAAATCACCTTTAATTCAACATTCATAATTTGATAATAATAACTCAGATTGGATCTAAAATAAGATCTATTATTGACAAAAGCCTCAATCCCAGATTTCTCAGAGATTCTATAGAACATTGTTATAAGAACAAGTATAGAAAATCTCTAGGGCTGGCTTCAATTTCTTTACAGCTTCATAATAAATGTTTATTATATCTCTAAAACAAAGTACTCACTTATAAAACATAAGTTCTGCACATGATGTCAGCATTGCAAGAATAGCTCTGAGCGTATAAAAAACTGATACAGGAGACATAATAAGTGACAGCATTTTGGCCGGCACAGCAAACAGCCACAATGGTAAATATGATCGAAGTGCATATTTAGGGCTGTATTCCCATGTTTGTAGGCCATTTCCATACACTGTAAACATAAATAAATAAACATTAGCTTCCAAACTTCCTGAATAAAAATATTTACTCTAAGCTTGTGGTACTACATGTTGCTATTATTGCCGATCAATGAAACAAAATGGATTCTTTTGTCATTGGCACATAACTTTTGTCAGAACTTAAATAACTGAAATCTGAACAAATAGTTATTACTTCATTAACCCATCAATCCCCAAGCGGCAGCCGGCTGCCGCATAACAATTGAAAATCTATTGTGTATGCGATACCCACGATGGAGGTGTTAAAAGATTAATGAATTATTATTCACTAGATGACGCCCGCAACTCCGTTGCGCCAAAACCCGCTTATAATATTAGTATGGATTAATCTTATCATTAATTCATTAAACACCTCTCACTTTCTCTATTTTGTAAGCATTTCTTTAGTAACATTAGAAATTATTGTTACCTAAGTAATGCAAGGGTTCCCAGTAGTTGTATGTTTCATCGCAGTCTGAGATTTGACCCCAATAAGCTGAAATCAGCCGTGCTGCTAGTATTAGAGTCAGTGCCACTGCTCCACCGGGGTAAGCTATACTCCTCAAGTCTGATGGAGCACTCGGGAATAGAAACTCTCTGAAAATGTATTAAACACTATTATTTTAGACTGATTTTGACGCATGAATATGCCAAGCAAATAAAATCAAAATATTTACCACAACAAGGTTATGTTGACTAAGCAAATAAAGAAATTAAGTGTACGGCAGCAATTTGAACATAATAGCGTTTATGCTTTAGTTTACCCTTTGCTGGATTTTCGACCTCGGTTGCCTTTGCTGAAACTCGACGATCTTCTAGCTCCATTTTTATTGTGAATACTTCTTTGTCGTGCGGTAAGTGGCATTATTTAGTTTTATATCGATCTTTATTCATAAATAATAATAGTTTGTTCGTAAATACATAAATAAGCCTTAAAAATGCCTAAATTATAAAAATAACAATTTCGGGGTAAGAAATTTTGACATTGACACTCAACGTCAATGACGCATCACGCATGACACATGTCACTATGTTTTTTAAAATTTGTAATCTAGTATAAGCGGCAAAAGCTTGTTTCCATATAGACGTTCCGCGCGGCTTCGCCCGCGTAAATTAGATATTTCACAGACAAATCAGTCTACAAAAAATAGCCTATGATCCTTCACGTGGTCTACTTCTTATCTGACCCAAATAACAGAAATATTGCTCTAGTAGTTTGTGAAATAAGCCCTTTCAAATAATTTCCCCCGTTTCTTCCACATTTTCTTCTATTTCTTCGCTCCTATTAGTCTTAGCCTGATAAAATATAGCCTATAGCCTTCCTCGATAAATGGACTATCTAACACTGAAAGAATTTTTCAAATCGGACCAGTAGTTCCTGAGATTAGCGCGTTCAAATAAGCCCTTTCAAATAATTTCCCCCGTTTTTTCCACGTTTTCTTATATTTCTTCGCTCCTATTAGTCTTAGCGTGATAAAATATAGCCTGTAGCCTTCTTAGATAAATGGACTATCTAACACTGAAAGAATTTTTCAAAACGGAACAGTAGTTCCTGAGATTAGCGCGTTCAAACAAACAAACAAAATAACAAACTCTTCCGCTTTATATTATTAGTATAGATAAGGTCAAATTCCGTAGTATAACGTCATTTCTATGTATTTCTATGTATTTCTATGAATGTGTCGCTAGCTGCGCAGGGTATTTCATAGAGATACATAGAAACCAGTAGTGTCGCGACCAGGGTTGCAAAATTACGTAATTTTACCGAAAACGCTGGTAAAATACGCGTATTTTACGGTAATTTATATAAATTACGGTAAAATTACCGGCTACGTATGTATGCAGAATGGTGGTATGACGGCGGGCGGGGCGAGCGTGTTGCAAGTTGTAATTTGTGTACTGCGTGCGCGTCGCACGGTGTGAATTGTGACGTTGCCGATTAGTGCTGTTTGCCATAATATTTTGCGCTGTTGCGACTTGTTGACAGTTGACGACACTCGACAGAGCATACAGCAAGCCGGCAGGCTGGCTATTATGTTGTTTTGACTTACTGCAGTCTAGACTTGCATTAAGTAACCTGTTTAATTGTTTATATCCACATTCTTAATGAAAATTATGCCACGAAATCAAATCTTTTTTTACCCAATTTTACCGTAATTTACCGTAAAATATAATATTTTACGTAAAATATCGTAATTTACCGAATTTTACGAAAGTAATTTTACCGCTTTACATCCCTAGTCGCGACGACACGTCGTCTGCTGCAAGTTGCAACACATAGTGATTATATTCTCTTTGTGCTGCTACTTCATGTAGTCGGCTTCCAACTTGTACCTTAACATTACTCAAAGTTTATCAAAATTGATAAAAGTGATGAAAATAATTGGTCAAAAGCTTAGTACAACATTTAATAATTTATTAAACACAAACATTTAAGAAACACTGTAAAATAAAATTATATCTACACAATGTAAGAGTAGTACAGTACATACATGAAATAAAAATATACATTTACTATAGGCTTAGAATTATGTTTTGATTTATTTTAATAGCTTAAATAAAGACATCTATTTCCTTCTACGAGTTCGCACTACTGTCCATCCAGGTTCAACATCCTCATCCATTGGTTCCGGAGCATCATTTTGATTTGATGAAGATGGTTCTCCATCAATGGCTTCATCATCATCATCTTCACCGCTGCTAGTTGTGTCATCATCTGGGTTTCCATGACACTGTAATTATTATTAAAAACTATGCTTACTAGTTCTATAATAAAGTATTTAAGGCTTTTTTTACCTACTAAGTAGTAATATGACTAAAAGTTGGAATTTGGAAAGAAAAGGCACAAACTCTAGCCTTATCATGTTTGCTGTAATATAGTGGTCAAATTAAAACAATGAGACTATGACGTAAGCATGATATTAAAATAAGTCAGTTTTTGGTTTTCACTAATGCTGATAATAATGCTAATGATGCTGTATTGCAAACCTAATATCAATGAACAATTTGGTGATTTTTCACCACTTACCTGTGGAGGTACAGATTCCTGTATTGGGACGCTGAGCCATTTTTGACATTTTGGTAATTGTTCAATTCTGCTTCTGAGCTCCTCATGTCTACCCTCTTTTAGAAGAGTTAGGAAAAATACAAGTAATGATGCCACTTCTGAAAAACAATTCAGATTTTACTTTCTTGTACATTGTACAAAAAACACACTATTACAAAAAAGTAAAAACACAAATTCTTTGATGTCCCAGTGTCCTCTGACCACTGTTATTTATCTCAAAGTAAGCTACCTCCTGAATGTACAATTAAGTGATACATGATTGTTTGTAGTCTGGTAGATACAATAAGGAAAATAGGTAGCAAAACTGTTAAGTAACAATATACTTATGTTTTATATTAAGATATTTCTGTTACACTATGAATAATAAAAACTAAGGAAAAGTAACTCCGTCAAAAAACATGCTCCACAATACTTGTCAAAAAAGTGTACCTTAGGTACACATTTCAATACATTTGCAATATTTAGGTGGCCTTGAGCGGTACTAGGCTGACGTTACATGACAGATCGAAAGAAACCAAATTTAAAACGGTAATAGTACGGGAGTTACGATTCCTTAGTTTTTATTATTCGTAGCTATTACAATAATAAAATAAAAATAATAATATAGAAGTTAAGTATTTGCTAGGGAATCTACCTTTTGGAGAATTATCATGGCATACAGTTTCAAATTCTTCGTCCATTAAATCTTCTAGCAATTCGGTCACATCATCCACATCAGCAACATTTTCTACACAATACCTCGCTACATATACCGACATAAGCTGCGCAGTCTGAAACAAAAATAGTACATACACAAATCTATACTTTTATTACAAGTTCAAATCGATTTGCTTTGGCGCGTATCAAGCAGGAGGCAACCTCGATTAATTATATTTTAGATTAATTATACTTAGCCTTAATTTGTTTCAATCTCTTTTCTCACTTTAATAAATATAAAGCTTACCTTTTCTCCACCAGGAGCGCCCATTCCATGTTCGACAGCCAGCTGTAAAGCGGTCCAGTTGTTGAGAACTAAGTCCACTATGGGTTTGAAGTCGTCGTACAACATTTTGTATCGTATTTCTATAGCTTTTTAATAAAACATTGCATTTGTTTAAAAACTCACACGAAAAATTGTACACATAACCTCAAATATCGCCCATCTGACAAAAAATTTACAGTTGTCAATTTGACAGTCAACACAAAAAAGGCTCCCTAAAGGCTCCCGCACACAGGCGCGTTATTATCGGTCCATAATATAATAACGCATGCGTTATTGCGATAATGCGTCCCGTTTCCTTGCACACAGCTCTGCGTTTTTTATCGTCCGATATTTCTTAAAGGGCAATGGATCCTGCATGGCAATCCGCCGTGCAGGACTGTGAAGCTGGACATAGCTCACACATTACTGCTTAGCCGTCCATCATCAATACTGTTGCATACATCTTTAGAGTCGGTATTCTTGCAATGATATTCCGCGCTATTTCTAAAAAAAAGAAAATAGCTATTCTGCTGTTTATTTCTGTTATTAGATAAAAATAATTTTTGGAACGAAGTTCCTTATCGCGCGTTGCAAAACGGGGCTGCCAACTCTTCAAAACTCCCCAAAAATCCAAATATTTATCATTTGGGGTGCGTTCCATACAATTATCAATGACGTCATTATTTTTGCTTACGCATATCTCAAAATGACCCATCTTAAAAGGTGGGTCGACATGGGCGTACCCAGGATTTCAGCTAGGGGGGGGGGGGGGGGTCAGCTCATACCTTCGAGAAGATGGTCGCTCTGGTATATTGAAACAAAAAATCATGAAAATTTACTTTTATTAATCGACTGAAAAGATATTTTGTTTCCAACACTTCATTTTGCGCAGAGTAGGTATTACATGTTTCTAATTCCCATTTGCCAGGAAAATTGACGTTTATTTGATGGGCAGCTGCCCCTACCTGGGTACGCCCATGTGGGTCGAAGTGGACTTTTTTACATATTATGCAAAATAAGTAGTTCATTTGAATTTGACAATAATAAAACTTTATTTTCTCTAATTATTATAATAAAATATGATTATATAACAATAAAAATGATAATAATAGTGCTAAAAACGAAATAAATATATATTTAGGCTGCAAAAATTTTACTTCCTAAAATATCCCCAAAAAATTTTACCCCCCAAAAAAACCCACAATATTTATTTTTTCCCACTAAATAAAAAAAAATAGTGCGTTTTCAAAACCTTTGTTATATTAAATTAAAGCAAATAATCAATTTAAATACACACTTTTAAGTCTTTATTTATTCCCCGTAAAGGGTTTTACTATTCATGTTGTTTAACATTTCTCGTGTTGGAGAAAAATCCACACAACCTCCATAACGCTGAATATTATGCTGTTTGGCTAAAAATGTGCCATTTAATGTTTCGTTGCTCAGCCTGTTTCGGATCTTTGTTTTTATAAGATTGACTGAACTGAAGCAGCGTTCACAATCTGCGTTAGAGAATAGAGTGAGGAAAGCTTAATAAGTCCAGAGCAAATTTTGCTATATTCTTAAAATATTCAAAAGCGCTAATTCCTGCCCAAAATTCGTCCGGTGGAAGAGTCATATCAACTTGGTTTATAAGCGTGGGTAATCATACATGCACAATAAATGTAAAAAATCGTATGAATATGATTTAAATCGTACATCTGGCAACACTGCGTTATTGCGATATACTTCCATTGCGGCGTTATTATCGCATTAGTGTGTAACTACATGACCGTCCTAATACAAAATGTACTTAAGTCTGAAAACAGATATCGCAATAACGCAAGCGTTTTTATCGACCGATAATAACGCACCTGTGTGCGGGAGGCTTTAATCACATTGATTTTTTTTTATTTAAATTTTATGTGCTATGCACAAAAACTCGACTGTCTACTTTAAAAATATTATTAATTTATTTTATTAATAAAATATAAATATGTTATCATATAAGCAACACCGTAAAAATAAAGTTCAATTATTGCTGAGCTGAAAGTACTCTGTAATGAAATTTTAAAAATTCATAAGCCATAGAAATTAGAAAATGGAAATCAGCTCTTATAACTTATGGCTCTTTAAATGACTTATTATGCTTACTTATTTAAATTTAAAAATAATAATGAGGGTTTGATTGACACTTGACATTGACAAATCACAATGTCAGTTGTAAACAAAATACAAATCTCCGCGCCAGTTTGGATTTTGTAAAAAGCGAATACTATTTTATAAATTAATATTTAAAAGCGTCCATAAATTTTACACAAAATATGTAAAATATTTTGTAAAAACGAAATCTGACATCAAAAATTGTGTGCATTAAAATGTCTGAAGACATAAACGTGATATTCATAATACCACTTGATTGTGACTCTGAAGATGAATGTTCTGAAGAAATGTTGCTTGCCTTTACGGTAAAACTTAATGAGTTTTTTAGTTTTAGAAGCCAGCTATCAGTTAAACCTTAATGCAACTCTGTTCTGTATGTTTTCAATTCTTCTGGCTTTAAAAAGTAAGCCAGATAATATTAATAACAAGCACCTCCATAATTTACTTTTATATTCATTATTTAAAATTTCAGGCTTGTGAACAACACTCAGGCGGTGGAATTAAAGCCAAGTGGGTCCATGAATCAAAATGGAATAAGTTTGACGGGCTAAGTAAAAAGGATGTATTTGTGCTGTCAGAGTTTGAGGGACCTCTCTTTAATAAACTCAAAAATTCCAAGTGTCTGTGAGTACTTTTTGTATAATTCTACTAGGTATATCAGATTATGTTAATTTGTAACATTTTTTGAAATCTTTCCATTGGACTATTAACAATATTTTAGTGGGTGAGTGTAAGAGATAGGCAGCAATGGATATGTACATGAATTTCCATGTGCTCCATGAGTGGACTTGTGAGATATTAGTTAAGAATTATTATCATATAACTGACCAATCAACAATACTTAATAAAAATACAATATTTGTTTTAGACTGGTTGGACCAAGGTGTTTGTCATGTTGCTTTATGGAAGGAAGTGCAATACCATCTGGCCCAGAGCCGGTCTTCACCATTGCAATGAAGGGGTTAGTAGTCACAGCAAGTGGACTCACCAAGCAACAAAAGGTTAATTATCCATATTACTAAATTCTTATACAATTTTGTTTGTTGATTTCATATTTGATGTACTTTCTTTGTTGAACATATTTGATGACTCTTGACAGAGAAGGACAAGAGCTCCAAACATTTAATAAATTAAATATAATAATAATATCTATGGATGCTTAATAATAATAATATAACATTTATTTATTTTATTCCGAAAGAAACCACAGAAGTTTGAATGTGGCTTAATGAACCACAGAAGTCAGAAGGTGTAATACAAAGTACTTATTACAAAATTATGATATCATATAATCTATTAAAAATATTCTGTTTTGTTTCAGGAAAATGTAAAAAGAAAAGTCCACTGGATGGGCGGACTGTATAACACAGTTCTTACTGAGGAAACTACACATCTTGTTTCAGACACTGTACTCTCCGATAAGTATAATGTGAGTTTTTATAATTAATATATTCCTTTTAAAATACTTGTCTATGCCTACTCTAATAATATAAAGTAAGATGACAAAGAAAAATGTAATACTACCAATTTTAAGAAAATACACTTGGGTGATTTAAAATGCTTGGCTAATGTGCATTCGAAAACCAGGAGATCTTTTAAAGGAGTATACATACTATGCAGGTTGTGGATCAGTCAAATCCATGATTTTATTTTCAACGAACATTTGTTGTGTATATATTAGTTGCACATTTCAAAATACATATTGTGATAACATACTTTTATGTAGACCAGACAATGCTAAAAGAAGTAAGCCTATTTCAGAAAGCCATTGAGAGAGGTATACCAGTGATGAAGGAAAGTTGGGTAGAAGCAGTGTGGGAGACATCCCTGCGTCTCAATGTGAATGGTTCATCAAGCGATTTTGACAAACATAAATTGCCGCCATTCGCTAATCTTCAGGTAAGCTCTCTTGTTAACTGAATGTGATGCATCAAGCCAACATACAGTACTATGCTGCAGCTTTACTATACTGTAGCTAACCCAGTACTATAGATTTATCAGTATTGCATTGTTAACTATGTTTTGAGGGGAGTTATTTTGTCTCTTGGTAGTTTATAGAGCCTTAGTCTGCCTGCCTTACTGTCGTTGCGCTATTTACCACATTGTGGCTTGGCTAATTTCGTGGCTGAGTCCTTAATACCCTTTATTAATTTATTAATAAGTCTTTATATATAATTTATCTTTAATAGCTTATCTATTCTTATCGCGGCCGCATGTGGCCGCTTAGGGGTTGAAGAATTAAACTTCTTTGTTTCAAGTCTCAGATAGCAGGCATTAGAGAGCTAGAGCTAATAAGTTAAAAAGTGTATTTATTGTTTTCACAGGTGACCACATCGGGAATAACTAAAAAAGAAAAACAGAACATAATGAAACTTGTCAATGAAAATGGAGGAGTGTTCTCTGGCGCTTTCCAGAGCGAGACAACAGATTTTGTGGTACTGACTAAGTAAGTATTAGCTATTAAATAGATTTTAAGTATTAACAATGGCCCTAGGTGTAAAAAGCTCTAATTAAATTTCTTATTCAATATAGCTCCTTTTATCTTTTGGACCAAGTTTGATCTATTTACCTTTTATTTCAGGCTGCATAGGCCCTTGTTATGTATACCTTGTAGAGTAAAATTTTTGATCTAATTCTCCAGATAAAATGCAGTATTCTTTTTACTATAACAGCATTAATTATTGTTAATGCATTAATTTTACAATATAATTCATATAACCATTTTCAGAGAGGGAGTAGGCAGTGAGAAATACAAGGCTGCGCTGGAGTACGGCAAGATGTGCGTGTTGCCCGCGTGGGTGGAGGAGTCCGCCGCGCGCGGAGTCTGTCTCCCGCCGGCGAGGTACCGCGTCGCCGGCGCCTCCACCAGCTCCCCGCTGGCCGAGCACCGCCTGCCGGACATGAGTGAGTTGTATATGAGTGCGTTGTATTAAATGTATATGAGTGAGTGTAGTACAACTTACAAGAGATGCGTGTTGCCCGCGTGGGTGGCGGAGTCCGCCGCGCGCGGGGTCTGTCTGCCGGACATGAGTGAGTTGTTGTATATGAGTGTGTTGTAACTTATAGTACACGAGTGATTGTAGTACAGGTGTGTGTGTTACCCGCGTGGGTGGCGGACATGAGTGAATTTAATATACGAGTGAGTGTAGTACATGAGTGAGTTCTAGTACTTACATGAGTGAGATCAATATAAAACTAGTGATGGCCGATGTTAAAACGAATGTCTTTGCTAGCGACCGGATTACGAAAGTTACTAATATCATAATATTTTCAGGTCTTAACTTCTCGCGGATAACAAATCTAAGGCCGCCAAGCAACTATGTGGACGAGAGCAGAACTGTTGACTTATCGACGATATCTGGAGGGAGAGTTAAGGTTTGTATCGATATTATTATACCAGTAGTGTGAACTTACCACTGACCTCCATTATACAAGTACGCTGGACTAATGATACCCTTTGAAATGACAGCTATTTTTTTGTGCCTATTTGTAGCGGAATCAGCTCCGCCAATGTGAGTGATAGGAACTAAATTTGACGTAAAAACACAGAATACAAATTACTCACGGACGTAAAAATGACGTTTGAAAGTCGCCATATTGGCGCTGATAGCAGTAGTGGGAGTATTTGGAACTAATACTAGTGATGACAACCAATAACGATTAAGCGGCCATTTGCAAGTTACGTCAAATTTAGTTCTCTTCCCTCTCATTGGGGGCGCTGATTCCGCTTCAAATAGGCACAAAAAAAGTGGGTATCATAGGTCCAGCGTACTTGTATAATGGAGGTCAGTGGAACTTACGAAGAGTAATAGTTTGTACTATCAGAGAAGTTGATTCCTAGGCAGATGGGGGACCTACGTAGTTACTAGTTTGGTCGCGTTATGTCAAACCCAGCCGACAGGCGACAGATCACAAATAACATTGGATTGAGATGATCCACTGACCTCCATTATACAAGTACGCTGGACTAATGATACCCTTTGAAATGACAGCAATTTTTTGTGCCTATTTGAAGCGGAATCAGCTCCGCCAATGTGAGTGATAGGAACTAAATTTGACGTAAAAACACAGAATACAAATTACTCACGGACGTAAAGATGACGTTTGAAAGTCGCCATATTGGCGCTGATAGCAGTAGTGAGAGTATTTGGAACTAATACTAGTGATGACAACCAATAACGATTAAGCGGCCATTTGCAAGTTACGTCAAATTTAGTTCTCTTCCCTCTCATTGGGGGCGCTGATTCCGCTTCAAATAGGCACAAAAAAAGTGGGTATCATAGGTCCAGCGTACTTGTATAATGGAGGTCAGTGGAACTTACGAAGAGTAATAGTTTTTACTATCAGAGAAGTTGATTCCTAGGCAGATGGGGGACCTACGTAGTTACTAGTTTGGTCGCGTTATGTCAAACCCAGCCGACAGGCGACAGATCACAAATAACATTGGATTGAGATGATCCACTGACCTCCATTATACAAGTACGCTGGACTAATGATACCCTTTGAAATGACAGCTATTTTTTGTGCCTATTTGAAGCGGAATCAGCTCCCCCAATGTGAGTGATAGGAACTAAATTTGACGTAAAAACACAGAATACAAATTACTCACGGACGTAAAAATGACGTTTGAAAGTCGCCATATTGGCGCTGATAGCAGTAGTGGGAGTATTTGGAACTAATACTAGTGATGACAACCAATAACGATTAAGCGGCCATTTGCAAGTTACGTCAAATTCACTTCTCTTCCCTCTCACTGGGGGCGCTGATTCCGCTTCATATAGGCACAAAAAAAGTGGGTATCATAGGTCCAGCGTACTTGTATAATGGAGGTCAGTGAGATGATCCGACCAAATGCCGTTGGCCTGTCAACTGCCTAGGAATCATAGAGAAAAATAAACATACATCGGGTACAAGGAATCAATTTCCTTGATATATATATTTGCATTGAAAAATATTTCTCGCACAATGCTCTATCATGAATGTGTTATAAGGCATAGGTTAGGCGCCCTCAACTTTTAGGGAACTCGGCAAAATGTCTACTAATAACGAACAATAGCTACCAATGTTACCTTAGCCGTAACTGTATGAATGTGATCTATGAATAACGCTCCATCAAATAGATTGAACTCTGCACCTTCACCTTAAATTTCTGCCGAGCGATATGCGGCCTATTATGCTCGTTAAATAAAACTGTCTTCGGCTTATTAACCTAAGCGTCACATGCTTTGCTTAGCGTAAATTATCGTTTACTTTATGTTTGTATCGTATGAACCCATCAATCCCCAAGCGGCAACCGGCTGCCGCATAACAATTGAAAATCCATTGTGTCTGCGAATCCCACGATCGAGATATTAATGTTTTTAGCTATCTCAAGACACCAAGAGAACTTCTGACTCGTCGATGGACAAGGAGATTGTGGAAGAGTTTGAAAAACTCGACATGAGCGACATCAAGAAGGCTGGACCTATTTTCGATGGATTCTGTGTGAGTGAATAAAAGTTAAATAAGATATCTAATATTATAAAAATATATTGAACGTAGGAAAGCCCTACTCTATTCCAGGACCGGAATTTATACACAAATTTATTCATATGAGAAGTAGCCTGTTTTTGTTAATACATGAAGAACTGACTAACGTGTAGAACTTACAAATAGTCGTACAAACTTTCGCCGTTAATAAAATCTGTGTGATTAGCACAAGTAACGTTTTAGTTAGTAGCATTATAAAGTTTAATTATTTTTCTAGCTTATGTTTTTTTTTGTAGTTTTGATTATGATGATTATTCTTTGAGGTTATGTTTTATTTGTTTAGATTTGGTTGACTGGCGTAGAGGGGGCGTGGCGAGAGCGCGCAGCAAGCGCAGTGTCCAGATGTGGTAGCGTAAGGTATTTTATTGTTGTCGTAGCACTGTAAACATTAATAACATTATATCAAATGTTTTAACCCACTGACCTCCATTATACAAGTACGCTGGACTAATGATACCCTTTGAAATGACAGCTATTTTTTGTGCCTATTTGTAGCGGAATCAGCTTCCCCAATGTGAGTGATAGGAACTAAATTTGACGTAAAAATGACGTTTGAACATTGAGGTATTATTACTCTGTGCGTTTGAAAGTCGCCATATTGGCGCTGATAGCAGTAGTGGGAGTATTTGGAACTAATACTAGTGATGACAACCAATAACGATCAAGCGGCCATTTGCAAGTTACGTCAAATTTAGTTCTCTTCCCTCTCACTGGGGGCGCTGATTCCGCAAATAGGCACAAAAAAAAGTGGGTATCATAGGTCCAGCGAACTTGTATAATGGAGGTCAGTGTTTTAACCTAATTTAATAAAAAATTAACATTGTCGTTCAATCATTTTTTAATTAGTTTGATTTGCACATGATTGTTGAGGTTTTTAGGGTTCCGTACCCAAAGGATAAAAATTGGACCCTATTACTAAGACTTCGATGTCTGTCCGTCTGTCTGTCTGTATGTCTTCAGGCTGTAACTCAAGAACGGTAATAGCTAGAGAGTTGAAATTTTCACAGATTATGTATTTCTGTTGCCGCTATAACAACAAATACTAAAAACAAAATAAATTAAATATTTAAGCTCCCATACAACAAACGTGATTTTTTTGGCCTTTTTTGCTTGATTACAATAATGGCAACAGGTAGGCACTTGAAATTTTCACAAAGGCCTTAAATATATGTGTACTTTAATAATTAATAATAATATTTAAATAAAATAAAATTTTAAGGGTGGCTCCCATACAAAAAACACAATATTTGGTCTATTTTTGCTCTATAACGGTATGGAACCCTTCGTGCGCGAGTCCGACTCGCACTTGGCCGGTTTTTATTTGTTATAAAATAACTTTTGATAATCATATGCAACAATTATTGTCCTTAAGGTACGACGCGGCGCACGCACGCGTGACGCACGTAGTAGCGGGCTCGCGGGCGGCGGCGGTGTCGGCGCGCGCCGCGGCGCCGCACGCGCCCGTACTCTCCGCCGCGTGGCTCATACGCAGCGTGCGTGCGGGTCGCGTGCTGGACGAGGCCGAGGTAAGTTACAAGGGACTAGATGACTCAACTCCGTTGCAGCAAAATTTGTTTATCGCGCAGGAACCTTACATTTTTCCGAGATAACAAGTATCCTACCTTTCCCGGGACTCAAAGTATCTCCATACCAAATTTCAGTAAAATCGGTTCAGCGGTTTGGGCGTGAACAGGTAACTTTGTAGTTTAAATTAACAGATAGACACACTTTCGCATTTATAATACTAGAATGGATGGGAGAAGCAACTTTATCTGATACAAGTTTTTATAAAACTTGTATGATAAAGTTGCTATGATACTTAATTTTTACTTTATTTGATTTTCTGACAGCCTTCGAGAGATAATTTACTCGAGGAACATTTTTCAGCAATGGAAATCCTCTTGCTTTGATCATAGATTTTTTTACATGTTATAATCTATGTGTTAATGTTACATACATATTATGTTATCGAAAATCTTATTCCAAAACTCGAACATCTAAATACAATTATTTCAGTACCTAATGGAAGAGGCCGCGCCCATGACGCCTGTAAAGAAGAGGCCACAAGTGGAGGCAGCGTCGCCGATGAGTCGCCGCAACCTGCAGCTGTTGCGGCCGCCCGAGCCGGTCCCGGTACCGGACGTGCCGGATGTGCCGGACGTGCCGGAACCCGGGGACGAGATAGTACACCACTATTTGAGCCGTGAGTAAAACAACAGTTCAACAACTTAAACATTTATAATAAACAAGATGACGCCCGCAACTCCGTTGCGCCAAAACTCGTTTATCGCGCGGGAACCGTACATTTTTCCGGGATAAAAAGTATCCTATGTCCTTTCCCGGGACTCAAAGTATCTTCATGTCAAATTTCAGCAAAATTGGTTCAGCTGTTTGTGCGTGAAGAGGTAACAGACAGACAGACATACACACTTTCACATTTATAATATTAGTATATATAGTATGGATGGAAGTAAGGATTATAAATGTTATAACAGATTAATGGATGATTAGAACCAAAATTAGAAAAGTTAGAAAGAAAACACTAAACATAACTTGTAATATTCACAGAGAATGTTCCTGAACCCCGGGAGAAGACTCCGGAGCCGGTGAAGCCTCAGCCCGATATCACAGAAGACCTGGAGGACGAGCCCACTGAGGAGGTGGAACAGATCTTTAGAGGTATTTATCTTTATTGGTAGAAAATCCATAACATGCACAGTGAGTTTTCTTCGTTTAAGTGAATATTCTGCCAATATTACATAATATTAAGAATCGAAAGAACACAAACTTAAAAAAAAATGTGGCACTCGGGGACTGCCGCGGTAAAGCTAAGTCTACACGCATACACACAAACACCGTGCCGAACTGAAACGACGTTAGACGATGCACGGTTTTCAACGCTGCACCGCTGTGCATGTCGGAGTGGGGTTTGTGTTAGGTTTATTTTCGTTACGGAATTTCTTGATTCGGTCGCCGCGCTCAAAGCCCGCGATAAAAGCTATGCAATAGCTAAAAAAATATACACAACAATACTCGCATATCACATGCCCGCCAAAACTTCCACTCTCCCTTTCTCAGGTATGAAGATCGAAGTCCGTGGCTTAGACGAGGAGTCAGTAAGCGAGATCGGCGCGGAGGTGGCGGCAGCGGGCGGCCGGCTCACGCTTAGCCGGGAGGACGCGGGGGGTCGCGTGTTGGTCCCCCTCGACTGGCCCGACGCTGATGATGATTGTGTTACTGTGTTCTGGATTGTGAGTTGTGTCTACTGCTCTCTATGTGAAAGATCGTAAAATTGTTATAATATGGTCGTAAAGTAACATTAAAATCATACATATAGCTTGGCAAAGAAGAGTGTGGATTAAATGAGGGCGCTTTTCTTTAAATACAGGCAACCCCACGCTTCGCTTTTGACACAATATATACTAGAGTTGACAAGTAATGAAGTGTTGTCATAAATAAAAACTCTTAGTTCCAGCTGTCACCGCGTCAGACTCTTCTTTGCCAAGCTGTACATTAAATAATAGGTCCTCATTTTTGTTTCGGACAATACAGTAAACAAAAACAACAATTCATGAAGTATTTAACATTTTATATGAAATTTTGTGCCTCGATTCGCCGTTTCAATTCTAATTGCAATAATTTGTCACTTATCTCTTTCACTTGCAAACGCCAGCTACCCGAATGTATTGTTGCCTTGTTAGCAGTAGTTTGCTGATAGAGCGTGAATCACGCTGCATTATTTTCATGTTAAAAAAGACAAGCAGTGACATATGATGACAAATCACTGTAGTTATACAGTTATAGTTATATAACATAGTCTGGATTTTTAATTAGGTGTTTATTAAACAAACACTCAAACATTAACTCCACAGAAAGACTGTCTTCAACAACAAGAACTACTGCCCGTGGAATACTACCACCGGCCCGTGAAATTACCGCAGTGGGCGGGGTCGGGAGGCGCGGCAGGGGCGGGGCCACTAGCAGGCGTCGTCGCCAGTCTCAGCACGTACAGCGGCGTGGAGCGAGCATTCTTGGACGAGCTGGCCAAGCTGTTGGGCGCTAAGTGAGTGATATGACTGTTTTACAATGATATTTAGATTGTTTACAGTGATATTAAAATACTCCTTTACATCAATGAAATAATATAAAACAAAAGAGGGAGGGCGGATATTGGATGCGGATTGAAATGTTTACATTATATAGATTTTGGATGCTAGAAGCCGGTTATATACGTTAATGCGTCATCAAGGCGCGGCCGTTTTTTTCAACCATCCGAGTTTACAGATATTTTAGCCTTTAAAAAGAGATTTAAAAATATCTAACATAAACCTATGCTAACATATAGCGCGTTGTTCCATTGCATTGCAGCGAACGTTACTGTATAATATCATAAAACAATATATAGGTCTACCAGAATCTGATGGCAAAAAGTGAGAAAATAAATTGACTCTAGCAATACCGGGGTAATTGGAATAAAACATTTTGATCCTTTTTTTTTCTTATAGCGGCTGATTCTGTGTGTTAAACATGCAAATATAAAAATTTATCCAATGATCAAGGATATTTTTTTAAAATCTGCTGTCAAAAATTGCCATCAGATTCTGGTAGACCTATACATATTATTATTTATGATATACCACTTTCAAACTTTGCGTCGTCGGACGTGATTTGACGAAACAAATATTTAGATTTTCATTTGATCTCCTGTCCAGAATTTTTGTAAAAGCAAAATAAAGAGAATGCATACGATAATTCCAGGACGCAGCTCCGCTTCTGTCGTCGCAACACCGCCCAGTCGTCCGCGTCCACCCACCTAATATGTCCGACAGCAGTGGGCGACAAGTACCTGGGCGCGGTGAAGTGGGGGCTGCCGGCGGTGCGCGGGGAGTGGCTGACGGCGTGCGCAGCTATCGGGACACGAGTGCCTGAGGGACCGTACCTGATTGGGGACACGAGAGGTGAGTGTGTAGGACGAGGTTATATGTCCCACGGCGGCGACAAGCACCTGGGCGCGGTGAAGTGGGGTCTGTCGGTGGTGCGCGGGGAGTGGTTGACGGCGTGCGCGGCCACCGGCACACGAGTGCCCGAGGGACCGTACCTGATTGGGGACACGAGAGGTGAGTATGTTTTTTTTTATAAAATAAGGGGACAAACGAGCAAACGGGTCACCTGATGGAAAGCAACTACCGTCGTCCATGGACACTCGCAACATTAGAAGAGCTGCAGGTGCCGGCCTTTTAAGAGGGAATACGCTCTCTCCTTGAAGGTTTGCATGTCGTATTGGTCTAGAAATACTGTTTGTGACAGTTCGTTACATAGTTTAACAGTGCGCGGCAGAAAGTTACGTAGGATTTAAGGATGTCCCACGGTAGCTAGCGATAAGAGTGCCCGAATCGCCGTACTTGATTGGGTTGTATTGTATCTAGCCAAATATACCTTTATTGAATCATTGAACAAAATCAATCCGTAAATGGGTAGGGATCCCTCTTCAAATTTCCTAAAATAAGTATTCGAAATAACATAATCAACTCAATAATCTAGTATCGAACTCAACTCGAGAAGTTTAGTTTGAAAACACTTCTTACTGACACTAATTGCGTATCTCTAATATTATTATGTATGATTCCAGCGCCTCCATTGCCGCCAACAAAAGAAGACCACGAGGTAACTTTAGACAAGGACGTCTTGGAGAAAGACAAGGACAAGACAACAAAAGACATCACATCAAAAGACAAGGAAAATGTCATGCAAGACAAGGACGGCATGATGAAAGACAAGGAGAACGCTATGCAGCCTCCCCTTCGTGCTGCGCCGCGTTCCTCCGCGGCCAGCAGAGAGCACACGCCTAAAGGCAAGATGAGTAATGGTAAGTTACTTAACAAAATGTTTTTAAAATTGCAACCTTTTAATAAATATTCTTAAATACTGTAGCTTTACCTGTGTAGGACACCTAGTGTTTGAAGGCAGAAATGAAAGAAACAAAGAAAACACTTTTATGAAAATGTTTGCTACAGACCTGCACTGCTGTCCTTGTCTGTCAGGCTTTTTTATTTTAAATTATACAGGATGTAACAAAACTAAGTGATAATAGTTTTATGTTCATGTGTTCCTGTCATAGAGTTCACTGTGAAAGTAGCAGCCCTGAAAGAGAAAAGTTTTTTTTTGTGATTTGTATGGGCAAGCGTCAAGCAAGGCGTCATAAATTTGCCATACATTTTTCATAAATTTGCCCATACAAATCACAAAAAAATGCTCTTGAAGAAATGAAATGTTTACTCTCTCACAGACGACGAGTTGTCGCCCGCGTCGCGGTACATAGCGATGGCGCGACAGGGCCTGCTCGGCGGCGACTCGCAGGAGACACCCAAACGACTGCAGGAGATCAAAGATGACGCCAAACAGGGTAAGTACGTTTAGTCGCGGTGTAGGCTCACGCGGTCCGCCTAGGGCGCATAGTGGAGTGCCGTCGAGTTTTTAGTGGGTAGGGGCTGCGTCCACCACCATCTTCGGACGCAGCAGAGATCCACATACTTGCGGATGGGACCCCCATCCCCCGCAAGATGCTTAAAAGCATTTTCTCGGCGCAAAAAAGGGTAAGTTCGTTTATTCTAATAGTATCTAAACATTCAGAACTATATTTCCTCTCAGTCATAAATATAAGCTATTTTTACTTCATAAAATTACCTAATAACTTTCATACTAGAAGAAATGTTTCATACAAAAGTAACAAAACAATAATGCGTTTTCTGTAAAAACTTAAATTAAAAGTTATTAAAAAAATATTGTGTGATTGTAAATCACAAGAAACGAAATTATTTATTAGAAATTTTATTATTAGAAATTTTAAAAAATGCAGTATTTTAACTATCCAATGGCAAAATATCTCTAAGCATGTAGCACTATATAATTAAACATCTTTGTATACTGTCTATCTACATTCTGGCGATTAATAAATGCAATGAATTGATGTATAATGTCCTTGAAATCTGTTTTTTTTCTTATCAGAATGCGCCGTACGCACGCCGCCGTTAGAAGACGCGCTATCGACGCCCAACCTCATGGGGTTGAGTCCCACCACCCGCCGGCGACTGCAGGCGGTACGCCGCGGCGAGATGCCTTCCGACCCTATTAAAACACCTACTGATCCTTGTAAGTTAGTGTTGTTATGTCCTATAAGTTAATGTTGTTATGTCATAGCGTTTTAAGCCCCTAGGCACGGTCCCAATTTTTGGGGTATAGTAATAGATGCATGAAATAAAACACTTATTTAGTACTTGCCAATATTGCGGGGTGGGGGGTTATATTATGGGCCAAGATGCCTGAAATAAATGGTAAATAAATAAAAACAAAATAAGTAAATAAATTATCCCCTATGATTCTTTACATACACCACCATTTCCTATCCGTTACACAGCCAGTATAACTCACGAGTGACTCATGACACATTCTAAAAACCCTGCAACTTCTCGATGTCTGTTTTCTTAAAAAAAAAAAAAACATTTCAGTCTCATCGGTGGCGACGCCGGACAGCGCGTTCGGCGCGGCGCTGCGCGCGGGCGACGCGCTCACGCCGGACGCGCGCAAGCGGCTGTGGAGCGTCGTGCAGGACCTGCCCGAGCGCCCCGACCCGCCGCACAGACAGACGGTGAGAGTGTTATATATATATATATATATATATATATATATATATATATATATATATATATATATATATATATATATATATATATATATATATATATGTTTATATATACAACTCTTGGTGCAGACACGCGGTGGTTTCGCGGCGCTCACTAGATGTATGGGTGCAGCACAACACCTCCGTTCGCAAACCCCCAGTGCGACTGCTGACAAGGGCCTTAAAGCGATTATTAACTTATCTACTTCATCACCTGGCTAATAATTCTGGCTACACATAAAATGCACAGTTTCTTTTAATTTCAAGTCATTTTTCAGGCCCTAAAGCCTCCAGTTATGCAAAAAAAGAGCGTGTGTGCCGAGCACTCGTGTCAGAAGTGAAACTTAGTCAAAATCGTCGCCTTACTCCGTGAGTCGTGACGGATTCGCCATGACGCGACCTTGAAATTTTACCTCAACCTCAACGCGCCTAAAGAAGTTTCACTTCAAAAGACGGCAATTTTTTACTGTTAGTTATCGTGTTCATCCACTCACGTCTTCAATTATTATGTTGTAAATACAAAGAAAATTGAATCATTTTGTCATCGCTAAAAAAGTAACAGAAATCAAAATAAAGTATTTTGGTTCTTCATTTTCATGTACTTGTTACAGCCCTTATCGGAGATCCGCAACCGTTTCTTAGCGCAGTTCAACAGTGATGTATCGACGCCGCCAGCCGATCACAACAATATGGCGCCGAGAAAACTACATTTGCAAGTAAGTTTTTAAGTTTTCCTAATAAATATTAACACGCCCATTTTCGGGGGTTTTATGATAGGAGTTTGTGTATGTAATAGCGTTTTTGATTGAGTCAATATTTTGCCGTTTTTAATTAGCCAATAAAAATCTGTAGTGAATAGTTAAACACTTGTCTTAGTTATTTTTCTTTCTTAAAGCACAAATCAATAGGCGTGATAGTTTTTCCGTAAAGTGTACCAAAAAATGTACAGGTTGTGGGATATACTAGGGCTCGCTTCGCTCGTCCTGATTAAGTATTACAATTACAGGATCAGTCGGACACACCGCCAGCTAAGATTGCGAAAGTATCAGAAAATCAGGTAAGCTATTTTAATACTAGCTAGAAGTTCTTTCGTTGCTCGCTTTATAATGATTGACGGAGGAAGAACTTTCTAAAAACCATTAAGTTACAGAAAGTATAAGATAATTATAAAACAGACGTTTAATCTCATTTACCTTGTTACTAATGTTGTTTTTGCACATTTAAATAAAGGCTGATCTAGAAAAAAAAAACTTTATGTTATAGAAATAATTCATTTACAGAGCGCTGGCAGCGTATCAAGCGACGAGAGTGTACGTAAGAGCAGCGTGAACGACGCGGCGCTGGCGGGCGTGGACGCGCAGTTGCGGAGACTGAGCGCCGCGCTCGCCGCGCGCACGCCGCAGCGCCGCACGCAGCCGCCGGAGACCGCTCCGCCAGGTATGTAGCGAGATAGCGGTGTAATGTTTAAGACGGAGAGAGCGAGAGAATTAGACGTCAAGCGACGTGTGTGTACGTTAGAGCAGCGCAAGTGTAAGCGCGCGCGCCGCAGCGCCGCACCCAGCCGCCTGAGTCCGCGCCGACAAGTATTATGTAGCGAAAAGCTGTGTAATGTTTGAAGGGGGGGAGGGAGAGAGAGTAAGAAAAACCTGGCACGTTATTCACATAGCTAATAGCGTTTGTGAAATGTCTGTCATAAAACTGAAACTGCACTACGCTGCAGCGGAGCGCGGAGCGACGCGACACTTCACGTTCTATATACTGACGTTTCGTGTCGTGTAGCTCCGCTGCATTGTAGTTATGTGAGTCTAATGCGGATTTACCTTAACAACGACTTGATATTTCACGCAATATATAAAAACCACATAACCCTTCAGCTGTGGCGGCCATATTGCAAAAATAAGCCGCATCTGTGGGGCTACTTCTGGATGATCTCTCGTGTCGTGTTAAAATGACGATAACTCTAAAATTCCCTATGGGGGATGTATATAATAACTATGTCATTGGAACTGAATTAAGCAAAGATTATCAAAATTAATTTATCCAATATTGCCAAGTTAAGTTTTATTAATTTTAACTTTAAATCGGAATAAACGATTTTTTCCAGTTTATTGTATAAAATCCTTATAATAAAAAAGCGAAAAATTATTTAAAATTATTTTTATTTAATTTACATAAACAACCGTTATTTACCATTAATCAATAAGAAAAACACACTTCTCCATACATTTTTTCACCTCACAAGCTTTACAAAAAACAAAACTCGTCAGTACGCGCGCGATTTTAAGACAAGGGTTAAATTTGAAACTTCTAGTAATCGTCGTAAGTGTGCTTTAGGGCCATGAGAAGTGACTATAGCCCATCTTTGTTATTTTAAGTACACTTTATGCAAGTTAGAGCGGTAAAGATATAGTTTACGATATACTGTGGTTAAAATAAAATTCGGAGGTGATAATCGATCTCCAGGAGAGCGGTCAACAGATGCGCACACAACGTCAACAGTTGAAGGGATAATATATTTTGATTATGTAAACTTGTACGACTGTGGGTGCCAACTCACATCAAATTACCTATACAAACAGCATTTTTTAGTAACTATCTCTCACATAGTGGCTGAGATAGACACGGCGCCGCAGTCGCAGCCCAACACGGTTGGCTGGGACGACACGACGCCCGAAGACACGCGCGCCGTCACCGTCATTGACACGCCCCCCGCGCCGTCTGTGCTCCATAGAAAGTTCATGCTGTCGTCCAACGTCGATGTGAGTGTAAATTGTTCAACTAATACTCAAAGTATTAAATGTATGACTACCTATTATAATTATTATTATCAATTTTTGTTTAATTTAATGAAAATAACTTATACCAGTTATGTTTAAAATTTGCAAGATGAAATAACCTGTGATTTAAAGTACTAACAATTAGTCCCTTACAATGTCATCATCAAAAAAATTTAAAATATGATGACAAATTATTGTAACTTTCGTGGATAATCATAGTAAATAAATAAATATTAATATAGTGTGTAGCTAGAGATACTATTTAATGCAAGCGTGGCAGCTTGCAGAAGCTAATTAATTAAAAATACAATAGTGTTCAAGCAATTTGGATTAGTTTAAATTTTGTTCGTATCAGAAATACTTCTTGTTTATCAATCTAACCTATACAGTCATATAATATTTCGTTTTATGATCTGTAAGCGATACAAACGATAGTATGATGTCTTAACACAGCAGGATTTAAATTTATTATAATGTTTCCACAGAACCGGGAGGAGATCACCGCCGCCATCTTACATCTTGGCGGTTCAGTGAGCGACGCGGCGGAAATGGATCCGCTGGCGACGCACCTCCTGTGCGCCGCACCCGGCCGCTCGGAGAAAATGCTTGGGTCCATAGCTGCGGGCAAATGGGTGTTGCACCCCGCGTACGTCGCGAGGAGCAGAGTTGCGGGGCGGTTTCTACCGGTAAGTAGAAGAAAGAGATAAATAGATGTGTTTGTGCGAGACAGAGAGAGAGAGGGAGAAGAAGTTGCTGGGGTCAATAGTGACGGGCAAGTGGGTGTTACACCCCGCGTACGTCGCAAAAACAACTAGTTGTAAAATTCTCTCGCAACAGTATTATCCAATTCCAACAAAATCGGCTTAGAGGTTTAAGCAAGACGAGATTACACACAAACAGACATACTTTCGCATTTTTAATTAGTATGAATTACCTCAAAATATGGCACGAGTCTTCTTAGAAATTTTGTGTTAATATAAAGTTTTGTGCCTCATATCAAAATTTACATTTGTTCAAAACAATTCGTTGTTTATTCTCAGGAGGATGAATTCGAATGGGGTAACCCTCTCGCATCGTGTCTGCCAACACTTAGCGGCGGTGACGGCGCGCTCGCTCGTGCGGCGCACCGCTGGCGTACGGCGCGCACGCATTCACGCCCACCACCGTTTGCGGGTCTGCGAGCGTTGTTGCACGTACCGCAGCCCCGAGCAAGACTGTTCGCGAGGCTGTTGCGCGCTGGTGGCGGAGAAGCAGTGGAAGACGAGTAAGTAGAAAGAGAGAGAATACTCCGTGTTTCAGATATTGCACGCTGGCGTACGGCGCACGCATGATTGTCCACCCGCAGGGTCTGCGAGCGTTGTTGCACGTACCGCAACCCCGAGCAAGGCTGTTGCGCGCTGGGGGCGGAGAAGCGGTGGAAGATGAGTGAGTAGAGAGAGAGAGAGAGTATTTTGTGCTTTAGATATTGCACGCTGGCGTACGGCGCACGCATGCTCGCCCGCCCGCAGAGTCTGCGAGCGTTGATGCACGTACCGCAGCCCCGAGCAAGGCAGTTCGCGAGGCTGTTGCGCGCTGGGGGCGTAGAAGCAGTGGAAGACGAGTGAGGAGAGAGAGAGAGAGAGATGAGAGAGAAAGGCAGAGAGAGAGAGAGAGAGAGAGACAGAGAGAGATGAGAGAGAAAGGCAGAGAGAGAGAGAGAGAGAGAGAGAGAGAGAGGGGGGAGCAGAGAAGAGAGAGAGAGAGAGAGAGAGAGAGAGAGAGAGAGAGAGGAGAAGGGAGAGGGGAGGAGAGGAGAGGAGAGGAGAGAGAGGGAGAGAGAGTCGAGAGAGAGAGAGAGAGAGAGAGTATTTTGTGCTTTAGACATTGCACGATGGCGTATGGCGTGCACGCATGCTCGCCCGCCCGCAGAGTCTGCGAGCGTTGTTGCACGTACCGCAGCCCCGAGCAAGGCTGTTCGCGAGGCTGTTGCGCGCTGGGGGCGGAGAAGCGGTGGAAGATGAGTGAGTAGAACAAAATATATAATGTGCTTAGATAAGCATCGAGACTTTACATCATGTGTCCGCAAAAATACGAGGCTCAGCGTTTAAAGTATAAAAGTAGTTGTAAGTTAAATCCATGTTGTAATTTTTTTTTTGAGGCGGAAAAGTCATTTTGTATTCGGGATTAAATATTGTATTATACGTTCTTCACTCAAATTTTATCTACGTTATATAGTACGTGCAATGTGCATATTATACATTTATCTAAAATGTTTGTTTCAGACCCCCCTACACGGACGACACGATATCCGTGTGCTTCGCGGACATCAAGCGGTATCCGATAACGGACCGTGACACCGCGTGGCTGGTGTCCCACAGGATCCCCGTCTGTCCGCCCGTGCTGCTCAGCTCATACCTTATAGATGAGACACCACCTAACCCCACAGAACACTGTTTACCGGAGTTTAGACCTAAATGACATGGGGATAGAGTTGGGTTTTGAATGTAGAGAGTTAGCCAAAAGACCGCCCGTGCTGCTTAGCTCATACCTCATAGACGAGACACCGCCTAACCCCACAGAATACTGCCTACTCGAGTTTAGACCTAAATGAGTGGGGATAGAGTTGAGTTTTTAATGTAGAGAGTTCAAAACATCGCCCGTGCTGCTCAGCTCAAACCTTATAGAAGGCACCGCCTAACCCTACAAAACACTGCCTACCGGAGTTTAGACCTAATTGAGTTGCGATAGAGTTGGGTTTTGAATGTAGAGAGTTAGCTAACGGTCGTTCCCAATATTTGATCTATCTCTGGTTTTGCCCTACTAGAGATAGGAATAGCTCTCATTAGACATTAGAGCACTGACCTCCATTATACAAGTACGCTGGACCTATGATACCCACTTTTTTTGTGCCTATTTGAAGCGGAATCAGCGCCCCCAGTGAGCGGGAAGAGAACTAAATTTGACGTAACTTGCAAATGGCCGCTTAGTCGTTATTGGTTGTCATCACTAGTATTAGTTCCAAATACTCCCACTACTGCTATCAACGCCAATATGGCGACTTTCAAACGTCATTTTTACGTCAAATCATAGACAAATATATTTGGTCAATGGTCAAATTTAGTTCCTATCCCTCCTATCGGGGGAGCTGATTCCGCTTCAAATAGGCACAAAAAATAGCTGTCATTTCAAAGGGTATCATTAGTCCAGCGTACTTGTATAATGGAGGTCAGTGCATTAGAGGCATATATTTTATGTCAATTCAATGTTAGCTGCGATCGGTCGTATGTCAAACCAGAGACAGATTGAATATTGGGAACGGCCGTAAAAGACCGCCCGTGCTGCTCAGCTCATAATTTATAGATGAGACTCCGCCTATCTCCACAGTACACTTACAGAGTTTAGACCTAAATTACTCGAAATAGAGTTGCGTTTTGAATATAGGGATATGGCCAAAAATAACTTACAGTTAGAATAGTTAAATGTTGGGGGAAGTAATTTGCAATTGCGCGATTGCATCGCTACGAAATGTCACCGTGAACTAGGGCCCTAATACTATAAAGCAGTGTTTCCCAACCTGTGGTCCGCGGACGCCTATATGTTAAGGGTCTGCGGTCTGGAGCATATAACATAATTCATTTTTTTGGTGTTTATTTTATTAAGGGGGTCCGTGTGCTGGAGTTTCTACTTTATAGGGGTTCGTGGCTGAAAAAGGTTGGGAAACACTGCTATAAAGTATAAGCTATGCGTATTGAATTTTCTTATGTTTACACGTTGCTTATCCTTCTAGTGACGCCAAAAAACTTATTGTAATCCAGACAAATTCAGATTGAAATCCGTTTTGAATTTGGTGCCTTTTAGCTTTAGGTTTTAAGTATGACTTCGTATGTAAACTATTTAAATTACTTACTTGTATTAAAGAATTTGTACATAATATTCACATATTATTGTTTTAATTTTCTCTTTATTGTAAAATTAGATGTTGCTCCTAATGTTACCATTTTTTTTTGTATAATAGTTTAATATAGTTTTTTATTGCAGAAAATTTCCATTAATACCCAGGACTCAAAATATCTCTAAATTGCATCAAATTCGTTAAGCATGAGTTAAGACATGACAGACACGGTTTTTTGCATTTACAATATTATAGTTAAAATTAACTTATTGACATAATAACAATAATATTATCTAAAGCTCAAGCAATATAATTATTTATATTGTGAATGGCGTATTCTAATTATCATAAACATACTGTAAACATTAGATTGCATAATCACGTTTCATTGGGAAGATAATGGGACATTAAGTAAATATAAACAACACTTATAGCTTTATTTCCTAAGATTAACATTTACAAATATATTATAGTGCTATAACGAGATAGTGTTTCGGAATAATTGGACTACGCAAACGTAAAAGGTTCTGAGTTTTGACAATTTAGTCTAAAGCTACGGTTTGGACTGTTTTTTTTCACGCTTCTGTCCATGTTAATCAAGTATCATTTCTCAAGCTGTCCTTGGCTTCTTCATCTATGCCCCCATAACAATTTCATTCAAGTCCCACACTAGATCCTTAGGTATGTAGAGAACTAACCATCGTTTACCAAACGCATAAAATAACGACACTCACATACGTATACACTATACAGGGTATGTTTAGAATTAATTTACCTATTTTTTATAATACTAGAGTCCTTATGTCGCCTATTTTTTATAATGCCTATTTTTTATAATACTAGAGTCCTTACGTCGTATATTTATTTTAGGGTTGTTGAGGAAGTGATTATGAGGAAGAGGAGGAGGAAGAGGAATTGTCACGCGCAAATTTAGAGGATGCGGATGAGGAAGAGGATATTTTTTGAGGAAGAGGATGCGGATGAGGAATAGGATGATAGGAAATCATAAATACTGTGGCGGTACCCACAATTCGCCTAACATTCCTACATCGCGCTATCGAAGTTTTCTAAGCGCGTCGGTATATATACGACAGCTGAAGTTTCACGTGGGCTCCGGCCTGACCGAGTATACCACCTCGCTCGATCGGAAGATCTTCCTTTGCGGCCTCCACGCATTATTTCCACAAATACTAGCGGACCCAACCCAAAAGCCTTTGTCCTGTCTGTACATAACTAGGTACATACATTACACAAAAATAGTTAAAAGGGCATTTTCCAGTGGACCAAACTATGAATCTAAACCATTCTGAAAACACGCACAATAAAGAATCATCAAAATCGATCCAGCAGTTAAGGAGGAGTTCAGTAACATACACAATACACGCACACAAAAAAAAGATGAGTGAAAGATACAATTCTCGCGCTCTGGCGTGTGCGTTGCCATGATTGGATACGCGACGCGCATGCGCAATGAAATTCCTCATAAATTTCTCTTAAATTTTGAGGAAGCGATAGCGGAAGAGGATTTTTTTATTTTTATTTATGAGGATGCGGTAACGGATGAGGAACCCAAAATATTGCGGAACTTCCGCATTATGAGGAAGCGGAAGAGGAATCCTCAGCAACCCTAATTTATTTGCACTTGAAATTCGAATTTTCACTTTGAAACAACTAGCGCGTTAATTTTTGCGTGGTACGTGACACTGCATTGTTTTGCTACATCAAGTTATCTGAAATAACGATTATGTGTGCGACGTGCGTGCGCCCGATTCGCGTCTATGAAGAAGATGGTTTTCTGTATGATATCAAGTATAACAACATTTTAATGC
Source organism: Cyaniris semiargus (assembly GCA_905187585.1). Classification (NCBI taxonomy): domain Eukaryota; kingdom Metazoa; phylum Arthropoda; class Insecta; order Lepidoptera; family Lycaenidae; genus Cyaniris; species Cyaniris semiargus. The sequence goes on along the minus strand of LR994554.1, from coordinate 2,311,758 downwards.
GAATATTTCTTCACCATAAGTTTGACCAGTCTGTTTTCATCGTTGGGATATTTTAAGCCGGCATCTACGAAGTCTTTGAGTGACATGGTGTAGATCGTAGTGAAGCCGACTTTTTCAGCGGATTTCTGGGACGCCGGGCCAGTGAATACTGTTGCTGTCGCCTTTATACCCAAAGCCTTGCTTAGAGGTTCCCTGGAAAAGAAAAAAAGTTATTAGTTAAATAATTTAAAACTGTTATGTTCGAGTCGTGTTTAGATATAAAACATTTTATTTAATTCAGACAAAATGACCCAAAACATAACTTTACAATTTCTTATTTTTGACTTGTACATAACTTTCTTTAATTTTATAAAAAAATAAATGTTCACGTCACATTTATATTAGCCAATCACAGAACAGTATAAAATAAACCAGATAATTTGAAAATAGAACCTGTGAATTACCTTGAGTCTAGAATATAACTGCCTAGGCCCATGCCTCTAAATTCCCTTGATACTACCAGACCCAGTGCATGTAGTACTGTATCTAAGCCTAGGTATTTGAAAACGTCACATCTTTCTTCCATAATCTCTATGGCTTTGTACACATTTTTCCACGGCTCCCCAACAATCTGAAAAAAATGGAGGTTAACTAAATTGGTGCCAAAGACATTACCTATCGTATTTTAGATCAAGAGCCCAGCTGCCAGGCCTACATCATTTTATAAAAGCTGAAAGTTTTTCATTATGTCCCCTATAGAGGTTAGAACGACCAGCGACTATATTATTATAGAATTTGGGCCGCGGTTACTTTAGGAGGTATTAAGGTATCAGTTGCTCTCCACTGCCAGAAAGTGTTATAGACCTTAAGGGTGTCTGGTAGTGGGCAATTTTTGTCATATTAAGTTATTTATATTCAACGTGGGAGAGCCATGCTTCGGCACGAATGGGCCGGCTCGACCGGAGAAATACCACGTTCTCACAGAAAACCGGCGTGAAACAGCGCTTGCGCTGTGTTTCGCCGAGTGAGTGAGTTTACCGGAGGCCCAATCCCCTACCCTATTCCCTTCCCTACCCTCCCCTATTCCCTTCTCTTCCCATCCCTACCCTCCCCTATTACCCTATTCCCTCTTAAAAAGGCCGGCAACGCACTTGCAGCTCTTCTGATGCTGCGAGTGTCTATGGGCGACGGAAGTTGCTTTCCATCAGGTGACCCGTTTGCTCGTTTGCCCCATTTATTTCATAAAAAAAAAAAAAAAAACACGACTTTAAACAATATTTCCTTATCGTGGGTGACGGGACCACCTGTGAAGTATCCTCTTCCCAAGCAAGAATCATCAAAATCGGTTCACAAATAGCGAAGTTATCTGCGAACAATCGAAAAACATATACGGTCGAATGGAGAAACGAGAAGATTAGCTTGGGCTGTATGTATGTAACGGAGTCCTTGAGCACGATTTTTACTTATCTCCAGTAGTCTAATTAATTCAAAACTTTGCATACGTATTATGATTTATGAGCCAATGACAATGCAATAATTTGTTAAAATTTTTGTTAGCGGCTGTACACACTCGACGAGAGCCTCTCGCCGATATCCTCGGCCGTACATGCTTGGTCTGGTTTTCCTCGCGAGAACCAACGAGACGAGGACGAGAGCGCCCTGTACACACTCGCGCTCGGCCTGTCTCGGCCTGTCTCGGCGAGTGTACAGCCACCATGTAAAAAAACGTGTTTTTTAGTTTTTTTAACTATTATTTTTTTGGAGTTTAAAAACATCTCTCACCTCTACATCCGGTGTCCTCTCGTCAACAGTATCAACGACACACACGTTGAGCGCGACCAGCGTGTGCTTCCCATCGATCTCGGTGTAGCAGCCCAGGCTGACGCGCTGTTCCAAACACTTCACCCAGAACGACTTGATGCCTTCCACACTCTCGGCGTCGTCTGATAGATCTGAAATAATTGGTTTCAGTTATCACAGAACGAAGAGAATGAGATGCTGCCAAATGCCATCACAATGGGCTATTTGCCTATGTTTTTTTCTTGTTGGTAATAATTAACGGAACTCTCAAAAAATAGAAACATCGGCGAAAGAATGACTCTGATATCTTAAAAACTCTCCAAGATATAACAATTCGAAAATCATCTTCCCAAAACGCTCCATACAAAATATCAGCACTTTATGACGTCACACGCTGGCTAGTTTGTACGCATCGCGGGAAGACTGTTCGATAGCTAATTAGCTATGCGTTTGTGAAAGTGGTTTCATAAGAAAAATTGTTATAAATTGCATAACTTATCGAATGGTATATAAATATTTAGAAATTACTATTCACTACATTCACAAAATATTAATCTCAATTATTGTACACTCATACATCATACATTTATTTATTTATTTATTGCGCATAGATAATATTATGCTCAATACATTTTTATAATAATTGCTAATTTGCGAAGGCTGTTAGCTAGATAAAACTTAAATGTTGTGAACATTAGATACAATTCTTGACACTTTTTTATTTGTGTTCAAATCCTTGAAAATGTATTTTTAACTCAAGTAATCGGTATCGGCATTCGGCATTCACAATAGTCTATTTTAAACTTCATTAGTAATATGCATTATCATTACTAACTAGGTCCTATATTTTACATGAAAGTATTCCATAAGTTACGTGAGTTTAGATCCACATACTTGCGGATAGGACTCCCATCCCCCGTAAGATGCACTGACCCAAACAATCAAACATCGTCCTTCTCTCTTCACACTCACGCCCGTCTTTCATATTATGCCAGGTGAAAAAGGACGACACGGAATCATCGCCAAGTTAGTTTTACTATGAATAAAAGACGAACTTTAATGATTATGAAAAAAGTATTTTGAGCAAATTAGGTAAATTAGGTTTTATCAATGCCTTTTCAGATATTAAAAAATATTTAAAAAGTAAAGACAGCAAACATCGAAGATCCAAGCAAAAATGTGTCTAAAACAAGGTTTCTTGTAAAAAAAAAAAAACTATCGAGCATTTTTTCAGTAATCGTGTTTTCATCTTGAGCATTTAAGGCCATCCCCCGAGCAAACAACCTTGACCATACATTTGAATGATGAATTCCTATTTTTTAACTTATCTCAGTTCAAAATTGATTTAAAAAAAAATTAAAACGGGGAATATGTAGTTAATGAAATTATCTATCTATTGTCGTGTGTTTCAAATAAACAGCTAATTTGTAAATACTAGGGAGATGCGGAAAGTATGCTTAATTTTAATAAATTGCTATTACTTTGGAAGCTAATATCATGAGTATAATAAACAAAAATAGAAAATTTCAAACGGAGAAAGGAATGTTGATATACTGAAGATTATTGCTGTATTTTTATTATAACTTTGTAGCTTTCAAATTATGAGTTTATAAGGCTCTAAATACGGTAAATTAAGGAATCTCCGTAGGGGAAGGGCCTTAAGGTAACGCCGCATTAAAGTAATAATCGGCCAAGTGCGAGTCGGACTCGCGCACACAGGTTTCCGTACCGGTATAGAGCGAAAGTAGACAAAAAATGTGTTTTTTGTATGGGAGCCCCCCTTAAATATTTACTTTATTTTAATTTTATTATTTATTACTTAAGTACAAAAATAACTTAGGATTTTGTGAAAATTTCAAGTGCCTGTTACCATTATTGATTACGAGCAAAAAAGGTAAAAAAATCACGTTTCTTGTATGGGAGCCCCCCTTTAATATTAACTTTATTTTATTTTCAGTATTTGTTGTTATAGCGGCAACAGATACACACAATCTGTGAAAGTTTCAGAAGTCTAGCTATACCGGTTCTTGAGAGACAGACAGACAGACGGACGGACAGACGGACAGACAACGAAGTCTTAGTAATAGGGTCCCGTTTTTACCCTTTGGGTACGGAACCCTAAAAATGTGTTAACGCTGACATCCGCTAAGAAGGGATTTTACGAAACAAACTAAAACAAACTAAAATAGGTATTATATGCAGTCAGCAGTGATGATGATCATGTTTGTGATAACCGATACGAGAAATATGTTAATCTGAATGTGTGTAATCAAGTACCTACTCAAACATTTATCTAAATACCTATTTATCTTCTTAAGCATCTTCTACGACAGTGCAGATAGATAAAATCTAGTTAGAAATAACAAGATAATTAGAGAATATAAAAGTTACTAGTTTTAGTTATTTTTATTAGATGATTAATATCTTAATTATTATCTTAATTTTACTATTAATTCTATAAGTGTCAGCATTGTCGGTTTTCAGTACTGTACACAATGATATTCTACATATTATATTTGAGTTTTGAGTTTTTCATATTATAGCTTTGAGTTTTTCATATTATTATATCATTGACTGTACAGTCAAAAAATCGGCCAAGTGCGAGTTGTACTCGCGCACGAAGGGTTCCGTACCACTACAGAGCAAAAATAGGCTAAAAATTGAATTTTTTGTATGGGAGCCCCCCTCAATTATTTTTTTTTTAAATTTTATAATTAATTATTAAAGTACAAATACAATTAAGTATTTTGAGAACATTTCAATTGCCTATGTGTTGCCGTTATTGATTAAGAACAAAAAATAGCAAAAAAATCACGTTTGTTGTATGGGAGCCCCCCTTAAATATTTAATTTATTTTATTTTTAGTATTTGTTGTTATAGCGGAAACACATATACACAATCTGTGAAAATTTCAGAAGTCTAGCTATAGCGGTTCTTGAGTTACAGCCTGGTGACAGACAGACGAACAGACGGACAGACGGACAGACAACGAAGTCTTAGTAATAGGGTCCCGTTTTTACCCTTTGGGTACGGAACCCAAAAAAAAAAAAAGGGTAAAAAGTAGGAAGAGTCTCTCTCGCAAACTATTCAGGTTAGAAAAAAATGATATTAGTAAGCTCAATATGATTTTTGAAGACCTATCCATAGATACCCCACACGCATAGGTTAGATGAAAAAAAATTTTTTTTCGATTCAATTGTACCTATGGACCCCTAAAATTTTTAATAATTTTTCCATTATTGTATCAAAGTCTTAATGCGGTTCACAGATTACATCTACTTACCAAGTTTCAATAGTATAGCTCTTATAGTTTCGGAGAAAAGTGGCTGTGACATACGGACGGACGGACAGACAGACAGACAGACAGACAGACATGACGAATCTATAAGGGTTGCGTTTTTTGCCATTTGGCTCGGAACCCTAAAAATAAATTAAAAAAGCGTGTTTTTTTAAACTATTATTTATTTCAAATTAAACCCATCGAGGACAAGATGTCCCTTCTATCTTACATTTCTCAAATAAAATCTGGGACGAGAAGCAAATTAAATTTTTTCAAAGTATAACCAATAGGACATTGCGTCCCTTGCGTCTAAGTTTACCAATCAGTTCAAATCACTTACTGCTCAAATTGCACAGCACTTCATCAGTGCACAGGTGGCCCACCAGTATCTCCATGGCCCGACCGTCGTCCTCCGGAGCCAGATCCTGGACTACATACTTCCTCCCCCCGGTCTCGAACTCCTTCCACACCCGGGGGCAGGAGGCATCCCAGTTTCTCGTGAAACCCATTCTGAAAACCCATTTTTAGACAAAAAATAAAAGTAAGGTAAAATTTGCGGTGGGTTTTAATAACTTTTATAGTTCCTACAAGTTTTCCATAAGCGAAAAACCCATTCTGTAAACCCATTTTCTAGGTATTTGTGGTGGGTTTTATGGTTCCGACAAGTTTGCCATAAGCGGGGAGTAGAGCACTTGGTATGGCGCTTTAGTGGGCCTGGGGAGTCCCACATACCCCGATATCCCCAATCCGCCGGGAATGCGCAAAGCATTTCCCCATGTAAAGGTAAAATAAAGTATTTCAGTGTTTAATAATAACATAGGAGCAAAAGTAATCTCGTAAATAATATATTTGTCATTTTTCGGAATCCCGGAAGGAGGAAAAGTCCCCTTTGGCTTCACGTGGATTATGAACGGCCCTCTTACGATGGGATTACCGATTAACAATATTTCGATTAAAAAGTCAGTAAATAACTTTAAAGTTTCAATATAAATATTAGGTGATAAAAATATTGTTTAAAGTAAAATTGATGATTGCAAAAAAACTTGTTAAAGAAACAATACAGCAATTTTTGGATGCAATTTTTCACACAATCCATAAAATGATTTCCGGCTATTTTTAACAGATATTAAAAGAGTAACAACAATAGAATTATATACTAAAAAATTCTCACATAATACAGTAAAAACTCGTAATTCGTAAACATTTGGGAATCATTTTACATCGTTTAATGTTTCCAGGGAAAAACGTTTAAAGGCTATTTAATTTTATGAAACTGATCCTACTTATTATTTTTATAAATATTAATTTTTTATTATAAGATGTTGTCTGAGACCAGTGGGACCCCGTCTGTGCAAAATCCTGCCGGCACCGTATTTTTTATAATAATAATAATCTATGGACGCTTCAACCACGTCAGTCTGGCCCCGTGCTATGTACCTGAAGGACTTGTGTTACAGGTACCAGACAACGGAAATATATTTAATACTTTATACTATACATATATTTAAGATTTTTATAATATCATACACATATTTAATACACATCCAGACCCGGGAACATTGACGGACCGGACAGACAGACGGACAGACATCAAAGTCTCAGTAATAGGGTCCCGTTTTTACCCTTTGGGTACGGAACCCTAAAAAGTAGCCTATGTCCTTTCCCGTGGAGTAACCAGAGTTAGAATCCATACCACCATCAAATTCACCCGGTTTCTAAGGTTTTTGACAAGAGTTTATCTATTCAACAGCTCTGTTGATTGGCTAACTATTTGAGGTTTCCCAATCAAAAGAGCTCGTGAGTAATCTCCTGTCAAAACAGTCAGAATTCGGGAATCATAATCAGGGCGAGCGAAGCGAGCCCTAGCTGCCTAGTAATTAGTAAGTATATATCCCACAACCTGTACATTTTGTGGTACACTTTACGGAAAAACTATCACGCCTATTGATTTGTGCTTTAACATAGTAATTTTTATTTATATGTAGATGTGTTATCATCGGTCAGTCAAGGTTTGGTTACTATTGAAAATTTAAAATACTTATAAAAAAAACTGCCTTAAAGATTATTACCATGCAGAAAAACGACGTGAGCCCTCACAAAGCTCGGCATTTAGCTAGTAATCTTAGATGATTGGCGTAGCGCCGCGCGCGAAGAATCTAATCTAAGCTAGAAATTAATCTAAGCTAGTAATTTTGAAGCCTATTCGATGAAAACAAAAACTTTAAATATTATTTTAATAGGTACTTTACCTAAAATATTAACCTGTATGTTTTTAATAAATAAACAAAAGAAACTTTACTTATACGCGTGACGCGTCAGAAGTGCACTAGACACAAGTACACACTGGTCACTGAGACAAGCGACAATGTCTTGTTGACTATAACACTATTATAGTACGTTCACGTTATACTTATCGTGTACAGTTGGCAAAGAAAATGGATTCATAAAATATGTAATCCTCGTTTGTTACCTCTTCATTTTTTAATCTCTTTACATAAAATAATTAAAAATATAAAGATAATATGGACTAGACAAAATAGTATGTAACATAATGGTAGTTATGGAGGATTTCTTACGCCGGCTCTCACGCCTAGTTAGTTTCCGGTGGCAAGTCGACACGTAGATATTCTCAGAAAAATTGCTTCAAATTTACTCTGAAATATATTTTTACGGAAAAGCCATGTACACAAATATTCTTAAGATTTTTATCACGGAAAATCTACGGCTTCTGTTACTGCTTACTACCCAATATTATTTATCGTTAAAAGCGTGTCCCAGACAGACGCGGCCTGCGGTGGCGGTAGCGGTGGCGGTCAGTTGGATGACTTGAGAGTTCTAGGAACGACACAGACACACGCGGCCACGCGGCCAAGCCATTCAACTGACCGCCACCGCCACCGCAGGCCGCGTCTGTCTGGGAGACGCTTAATAAATTGTACTAACTATACTGCTTACTACCCTACGATAAATTGTACTAACTAGATGACGCCCGCAACTCCGTTTCGCCATAATTCGTTTATCACGCCGCACTCGGGAACAGTACATTTTTCCGGAGACAAAAAGTATCCTATGCCCTCTCCCGGGACTCTACTTCTGTGTCTACATACCAATTTTCAGCAAAATCGGTTCAGCGTTTTTGGCGTGAAGAGGTAACAGACAGACATACGGAATATTGAAATGCGTAAAAAAAGTAGTTTCAATGCGTAATAATTTTGTTGATTGTACCTATTTAACAAGCTGCGTCCGTTCTATTTCTACGATTTCAAAAGGTATGAGGACACGCACAAGTTAAAGATAGCTCGGCTGAACTGTAGGGAAATCTACTAAGCTACTAGTAGTAGGATTAAACGCCATGTGTGAAATAAAACCTAAAACCAAGTTCATAAAGTGGAGTTTTATTTGAATTTTTGTCGGTCGCGGTTACTGGCTGCGAGTTGCGACAAGGACCGGAAGACCACCTTAAGGCGAGGCCAGTTCGAAAAGACTGATTTTTAAGCTTCCAGTCTGAAGAAATTATGTGGAATTCTCTTACATCAAAATTGATGTAGACTCAAAAAGGAGCAAAGTAACAAAATAACCAAAAAAAATAATAATAATAACGTAACGTTAACGTTTGAACAGAATATTGAAAAAAGTGGTAATTCTGTAAAACAAAACTTGAATATTACCATAAAAATACACTTCAAATCCGAACATCTCATAATTTTCAATGACAATGATAATATGATTTTTTTTACAAAAAAGATAGCTTTTTTATAGTTCTAACAAAATAACCGAATAGTTTTTTAATAAATGATTCGGTCATTAAAAAAATAAAATAAACTGTATAATTTTCTCCTATTTCGCCCTATCAAGAACGCGGCGAGCGTCGTAACCGCTACTGTACAAGGCGCGCTGATATGAATGTTATTTTAATGTCCTTTACGTCGCTATTCGTACTGACAGACATCGACCTGCTAATTTTAGGGACATCATTGCCTTAAGACGCTCCCCCCGTAATTTACCGTTTCATAATTTGAAAGCTACAAAATTATAATAAAATACAGCAATAATCTTCAGTATATGAACGTTCCTTTCATAGTTATTAATTTCTTATTTTTGTTTTTTATACCCATGATATCAGCTTCCAAAGTAATACCAATTTATTTAAATTCAAGCATACATTTCAATTCATTCAAGCATATAGCAATAGATCGACAATTTCATTACATACTGGACGTTTGAATTTTTTTTAGGTCAATTTTGAACTAGAAAAAAAATAGGATTTTGGCGCGATCTCGGCGACGCGGCAAATGTATGGTCAAGGTCGTTTGCTCAGGGGATGGCCTAAACAACGTACAATAGCTACTAATAACGATCGCAATCTACGACGAGTAAAGACCCATCTGATCACCGATTTGCCAACAGCGTGCGCGTGCTCCTGCTCCGCTCACTCCTCGCTCCACCAAAGAGACCCAGCTTCTATCTCGGCCAAGTGATCTTAAAATTTTGCACGGCCTGTATTGCAACGCATGTACCTTCTTTACAATATTACTTACTTTCTGTTGCCATGTTATAAGTATTTTAGTATTACAATGAAGTCTTATCGATTCTAGGTGCATGATTGAAATGTTTGAAAATAAAATCAGAAAGTCATTGACTTATACTGCTATTTTTAGGTTTCCGTACCCAAAGGGTCAAAACGGGACCCTATTACTGAGACTTCGATGTCTGTCCGTCTGTCTGTGTATCTCCAGGCTGTATCTCAAGAACCGCTATAGCTAGACCTGTGAAACTTTCACAGATTGTGTACTTTTGTTGCCGCTATAACAACAAATACTAAAAACAAAATCCCATACAACAAACGTGTTTTTTTTTTGGCCTTTTTTGCTCCATATTAATAAAAGCAACAGGAAGGCGCTTGAATATTTTTCACAAAATACTTAAATGTATTTAAACTATTGTAAATAATAATAAAATTAAAATAAATTACATATTTAAGGGGGACCCGCATACTAAAAACACAATTTTTGGCCTATTTTTGCTTTATAACGGAACGGAACCGTGTCGAGTCCGACTCGCACTTGGCGATTTTTAGTTGATTCAATTGATATTCTATTGCAAACAGCTGTGTAGGTTGATAACTTTAAATGAAAGTCAATTTAATGTTTCAGTTTCGAGGCTATTTTTCTGACTGAAAGTATAAATTAAGACCGTGACCGTTTTACAAAGTAGGTAATACTTAATCTATAATGTACAAAAATGTTAAAATAAATAAGTTACGTGTTCTGTAAAATGTTCTTTGTAATGATTGGTTTTACTCACATCACATTACAGTTACCACTAAAAGTTACTTTGTTTTTTGTTGTGATTTTAATATAGATTTAGTAACCTGTTACATCACTACTCGACACTTGAAGGTTGATTAGTAATTATTATTAACAGTAAATAATAATATTATGTTTAAAGTGTTTTACAAAATATTATGTAATACGGAAGAACACATAAGCCCTCAATCATCTTAACTCTTAACACACAAGCAAAAATTCAATTCGGAAAAATCAACATTCAACATACATATTTTGGGCTTATTGTGAGCCTCCGCATGTAGCCATTGGAGCAGAACTTCACCAAAACCTTTTTTTACATGGGGAAATGCTTTGCGCATCCCCGGCGGATTGGAGACATCGACCGGGGTATGTGGGTCTCCCCGTAGGATCTACCCACTAAAACCCCATGGTATTCCACTCCCCGCTTAGGCCAAGTTCTGAGTACGATCAACCCACCGCAACTCTACCAGCGGTTGTCCGCGTCTCGCAGACTCTTTGGCATTTTAAGAAGTTTTGTGTCTCAATTTGTCGTCCACACTTTAGTTAAATTCTGCGTTAAGCTATTTAAGTTTTCGAGGCCTCAGTGTATTTGATATCTAGTCTACTACTACGAGTATTCTTTAATTATAGTATTATCAGTAAAATTAGACTTTTGCCTTGACTCACTAGTCCAGTTATCACTGTATCGTATATACTATTAAGGCGGGCTGAAACCCCATTTTATTATTTCTTGATACCCGATTTACCTAGTTCCAATATAATAACGAAATGTAAAAAAAATGAGATATAGAGCACAATATTTGTAAGGGCTTAAATCAAAAACATTAATACTTTCGCTGTAATTAATTTACAAACTCACCTCCGACAAAACTCTTTGTCATCGAAATATAAGTATTAACAAGAATAACTTACATTTTATTTTAATTAATTGTTAATGAATCTATTTTTAAAAGGTCTGAACCGAACAATCTTTTTTCTTAATATTTATTTAGAAAGATATTTAAAAAACCGGCCAAGTGCGAGTTGGACTCGCCCATGAAGGGTTCCGCAGCAGCAATAAGGTTTATGAAATTAAAAGGTTTTTGATTTATTTTTATATTTCAGTTGATTCAATGAAAGTTAAATTAAGTGTACCATTTATGACGTATAAAAAAAAAACTACTTGCTAGATTTCGTTCAAACCAATTTTCGTAGGTAGTTTTTATAGTAAAGTACATCATACATTTTTTTAGACTTATCATGCCCCTACTTTAGAAGTTAAAGGGCGGGGGACACACATTTTACCACTTTGAAAGAGTCTCTCTCGCAAACTATTCAGGTTAGAAAAAAATTATATTAGAAACTTCAATATGATTTTTGAAGACCTATCCATAGATATTATAGGTTAGATGAAAAAAAAATTTTTTTTTGTTGGTTTAAGGTTTACCATTTATGACGTATAAAAAAACTACTTGCTAGATCTCGTTGAAACCAATTTTCGTTAGTAGTTTTTTTAGTAAAGTACATCATATATTTTTTTAGACTTTTTTTAATAATAATAATAATTTGAAGACCTATCCATAGAAACCCCACTCGCATAGGTTAGATGAAAATTTTTTTTATTTTATTTAAATATAAAAATAAAAAAATAAAAAATAAAACTACTTGCTAGATTTCGTTCAAACCAATTTTCGTTGGTAGTTTTTATAGTAAAGTACATCATATATATTTTTTAGACTTATCATGCCCCTACTTTAGAAGTTAGAGGGGGGGGGGGGGGGGGGGACACATTTTAGCACTTTGGAAGAGTCTCTCTCGCAAACTATTCAGGTTAGAAAAAAATGATATGAAAAACCTCAATATGATTTTTGAAGACCTATCCATAGATACCCCACACGCATAGGTTAGATGAAAAAAATTTTTTTGATTCAGTTGTACCTATGGGGACCCCTACAATTTTTAATAATTTTTCCATTATTGTATCAAAATCTTAATGCGGTACACAGACTTCATCTACTTACCAAATTTCAATAGTATAACTCTTATAGTTTCGGAGAAAAGTGGCTGTGACATACACGGACAGACAGACAGACAGACAGAGAGACATGACGATTCTATAAGGGTTCCGTTTTTTGCCATTTGGCTACGGAACCCTAAAAACACATGAAAAATATAGAAGATCCGCCCCTAGAAACTACAATTTTATGCTAAGCTAAAATGAATCTTATTGCGATGTGTACACGCTTGGTCTTTGGTTGTGTGCAAGGTTATCGTTTTGGAATTGAGATAAGTCCTCGCCTTAATACAACTATTTGATAACATTAAAGTTAACAAACTATTTTTATTGTCTACTATTTTTGAGAGTCAAGACCACGTCAAGATGAACACAATGACCAATGACGACAATATGTCAAATTGAAGAAGGGACAGTAAAATACTATCAAAACATGAGAAATGGCTTCGGCCTGATAAAAAAACTTATTTCATATTATTGATATCAAAGAATTGGCTTCGGCCTGATGAAAACTCTATTTCAGATGGTTAATATAAAAGAATTGGCTTCGGCCTTCACTATCATTCATTAAATAGAGAAAACATAGAAATGGCTGTATGGGCAACGCTCCCTTTGCCTGTCCCGACCGGGACGAATTAACAAAAAAAAAAAAAAATGTCTACTATTTTTGTTGTATAAAAAATGCTACGGAAAATTATGTAAGCGTGGCTTGGCTTTACATTGTTACAGTAGTAGGCGCCAATCATTGGTTTCGGTCTTTGGCACTTGCTCAGTACAGTGCCGAATTTATATTTTTTTGAGAGTAGGCCACTTTATTTCCGCCGCCCCATGTACGTAATCTGTAGGGCCTCTATGGACGCTGCCGCCCCCTAGGATGCTGCCGCCCCTAGGCCGTGGCCTATAACGGCCTATTTATAAATCCGGGGCTGGCTCAGAACCTATATCTAGTAGCTTTTGATAATCATGTACTTATTCCGTACCGTCCGTGCCTTACTATGTTTTGTAATATGAAAGTTACTAGATAATTGTTTAAAAATATAAGCAATTTGTCTAGCTAGTAAGAACATTTTTTTAAATCTTCTTATGCCTGTTAAAAAATAATAGCAAGACGCAACAATCGTTTAGTATTAAGTATTAATTATTTTTAGGCGTACCAATGAATTGTGTCCCAAGTTTAGATTTTTTTGCAGACATAAAATCAAAAGTTTTCCTGTTCATCATATTAGATAATCCCAGTATACAGGGTGTAAGAAAACTAAGTGATTTGCTCATACAAAAGTTTATAAAAAAGGTACTCTTTCAGCGCTGCTACTTTACCAGTGAACTCTATACATAGTTACAAACTCCTACACATCCTAAAGTAGATATTATCACTTTGTTTTGTTACACGCTGTATAATATGAAAGAGCACCTATTTTGCCAAAGGATTTCCTAATGATATTTCTAGAATTTTCGTTAAGTCATTTTGCTTAATACTAGATTAGTTAGGTACAATTAAAGTTTTTATGTGCTTGCATAAATGCCTCGTCTTTTTTGTTGGATTAAACGCCTAACAACACAGCATAATGCCAATCCATGCTGCACATAATATCAAATTAGAAAGTGTCTCTGTCTGTTATCTCTTCACGCCCAAATTCTGTACGTGGGAGAGCCATGTTTCGGCACGAATGGGCCGGCTCGGCCGCAGAAATACCACGGACTCACAGAAAACCGGCGTGAAACAGCGCTTGCGCTGTGTTTCGCCGAGTGAGTGAGTTTACCGGAGGCCCAATCCCCTACCCTTTTCCCTTCCCTACCCTCCCCTATTCCCTTCCCTACCCTCCCCTACCCTATTCCCTCTTAAAAGGCCGGTAACGCACCTGCAGCTCTTCTGATGCTGCGAGTGTCCATGGGCGGCGGAAGTTGCTTTCCATCAGGTGACCCGTTTGCTCGTTTGCCCCCTTATTTCATAAAAAAAAAAATCGCTGCACCGATATTCTTGAAAATTTGTATGGAGATACTTCCCGGAGATAGTCCCGGAAAAGCACATAGGTCACATGTCGCTTGTATAAATACACTAAATTGTGTACCGAATACACGCATAAAGTATGCATGTATTCGGGTCTCATTTTGTAGACTCGAGGAACACATTTTTGACACAGTTACTCTTCCTTAGTTTTTATTATTCGTAGGTCAAAATATACCATCGCGGCAATGTCAAACGCATTAAAAGCGGTGTCGTGTTTTGATTGTAGATTACGTAAAGTATTGTCCTCCCTTTCGCATTCCTGTGGTGCCCTTCTCAACCCGCTGATCTCTAGGAATTTCCTTTTCATAACAAAAAAATTCTTTCAAAGGGCACCATTTTTGGAATGTTTCTGTATTTCAAAAGAGTTTGAGGGCACATCTTTGGATCAATAATTACTATTCATTTTTATATTTTTATAGCTATGAATTTTGATAATTAAAAATAGTAATAATTTTCTTTAGCTGCATTATTTATACTGACATGAATTTCAACAAATTCGACTTAGCATCTTTTTTTACGCGCAACGTTCAAGGGCAAAAAAGTATACTTAGTTTCCAAAATTAATAAGATATTTACTATCACTTGATAACAAAATATGTACAAAAGTCACAACACGTTATGATTCTGTTATAAAAATAGACGAGCAACAGCCATATTATTACGTCTCGCGTCGCTTCCTCTTGAACTATAATTTAGCACAATATTTGTTACCTGCATTTTGTGTAGTTAATCCGTCGTTATATAAAATGACTAAGAGCGCTTACAGACCAACGGCACTTGTCATCGACTAGCCTTCGACTGCCGTCGACAAGTGTTGACGGCTATCGTCAACTGCCTTCGCCTGCCGTCGACTGCCGTCGAATGCCGTCGACTGCCGTCGACAAGTGCCGTTCGTCTGTAAGAAGCCTTTAAGAGGGCGACTAACGCAAAAAATCAAACATCATCCTTCTCTCTTCACACTCACGCCCGTCTTTCATGTGCCAGCACCCGTAGCATGGCTACAGTAGAAATACGAAAGTATAGACAAACAGCGGAGTTAAGCTTAAGGTGCCGTTCCGATCTTTACCGGGGCTAGCCGCGATCTACAAAAATTCAATTAAAATGCCACTTTATGACATAGACTATAGTCTACGTCATAAAGTAGGATTTTATTTGAATTTTTAGGACCATAGTCTATGTCATAAAGTGGCATTATATTTGATTTTTTGTCGATCGCGGCTAGCCGCGATAAAGATCGGAACGGCACCTTCAGTTTATCTCCGCTGTTTGTCTATACTTTCGTATTTTCACTGTAGCCGTGCTACGGGTGCTGGAGAAAAAGGACGACGCGGAATCATCGCCAAGTTAGTTTTTAGGGTTCCGTACCTCAAAAGGAAAAAACGGAACCCTTATAGGATCACTTTATTGTCCGTCTGTCCATCCGTCCGTCTGTCAAGACCCTTTTTCTCAGGAACGCGTGGAGGTATGAAGCTGAAATTTATATCAATTACTCAGGTCTACTGTCCCTTGAAGCTGTGAAAAAATCAAACTTCTAAGCCAACGCAATCAAAAGATACAGCCGTTTATGCCGCAAATTTTCGACACTTGCAAGGGAATCAAAACCTACAGGGTGCTTCCCGTGAACTCAGAATCTTGAAATTTGGTACGAAGCAACGTCTTATAGCATAGATAAAGGAAAAATTACGAAAACCATAAATTTTTAGTTACATCACATAATATATTTTTTTTTAATAATTTTAAACTTACTACCCATTTCCTCATAAACGCGTAGAGGTATTAAATTGAAATTCATACCAAATACTCAGGTCTATAATACCTTTAAGCTGTAACAAAATCAAACTTTGTAAACCTTGCAGGTTTGTACGGAACCCTCGGTGCGCGAGTCCGACTCGCACTTGGCCGGTTTTTTTCTTAATAACTCAGTCAGTGTCTCAATGATAGAATTTTATACAATGTGTTAAAATAATATGAACTTAGTTTAAGGCGAGCACTTATCTCATTCCAAAACGATAACCTTGCACACAACCAAAGAACAAGTGTAACGCATCGCAATAAGATTTATTTTAGCTTAGCATAAAATTGTAGTTTCTAGGGGTGGATCTTCTCTATTTTTCATGTGTTTTTTAAATATCTTTCGAAATTAATATTAAGAAAAAAAAATTGTTCGGTTCAGTCCATTTTAATATAGATTCCTTAATAATTTATTAAAATAAAATGTATGTTTTCCTTGTTAATACTTATATTTCGATGATAAAGATTTTTGTCAGAGGTGAGTTAATTACAGCCAGAGTATTGTGTTTTATTAAAATGTTTATGATTTAATCCATTTTAAATATTGTGCTTTTTATCTCATATTTTTTACATTTCGTTACTATAATATTGGAACTAGGTAAACCTGCAGGAGTCAATAAATAACAAAATGGGGTTTCTGCCCGCCTTAAGAGCGGGCTGTAAAATTTTGCTGTGTTTTCTTATAAGACGATTGACTTAAATGAAATTGAGATTTATTTAATCATTGTATATTTATCTGATATTTGCCTAACGGAAAACACGATTCACTTATTTCGACTGTTATATTTTTCGAAATTATGAATCTTTCTGGGCTTTTCAACAAATATCTGTTATTTATTATATTATATTCTTATTGAGTTACTATCATTAATTAATAACATGCACTACTACAATCACACACTTTATAAAATAATGGCTAAAGAAAATATTAGTATTGTATGTATTTAATTTTTAAGTAATCATCAAAAAACATTTTGGGACTTGCGACCTTTACTTTCGTGCTATAATGCGGGAACCGTTGTTACGCGATATTGTTCACCATTAGCTGCAGCACAAAGCACAATGCCCGGGGGCACGATTCTGGAATGTATGAATGGTGTGTAGGCGGGGCTAGCGTGCGTTGATATTTCTGACAACCCGCTCTTAATGCACTATTATGGCAATATATGAAAAATTCGTAAAAATTAGATGCATATTTCTGATTGTTTTCTATCGTTAAAAATTTACTAGGTATTCCCCCTACACATCAAGCGGGGATGATTTTTTTTTTCGCGTCCACCCATGGGCGTACCCATGTAGGGGCAGGGGGGGGGGGGGGGGGGGGGGGGTGACAGCTGCCTCCCCCCTAGAAGATAAAATAAACGTCAATTTTCCTGGCAATTGGGAATTAAAAACGTGTTGCCTACAGCTCTACGCAAAATGAAGTGTTGGAAACAAAATATCCTTTCAAAAATATCTTTTTAGTCAGATTAATAAACGTCAATTTTCATGATTTTTTGTTTCAATATACCAGACGGACCATCTTCTCGAAACAGGTATGCTGCGCCCACCGGTAAAATAGTGCAAAGTCGTCGTGAAAGTCTTGCAAATTTTTTCATTATCACAAACTTTGAAGAACGATATTTTTTACCCTAGATTTGGTCGTGGCCAGCTACACCAATACCAAAATGTCATTTTTTTTTTTTTTTTTTTTTTTTTTTTTTTTTTTTATCTATGGACGCTTCACACCACGTCAGTCTGGCCCCGTGCTAAGTACCTGAAGGACTTGTGTTACAGGTACCAGACAACGGAAATATATTTAATACTTTTATACTATACATATATTTAAGATTTTTATTATAGCATACACATATTTAATACTTACACATCCATGACCCAGGAACATTGAAAAACTTTTGTTCCGTCGGCGGGATTCGAACCCGCGACCCCCGGCTTGAGCTGCCACACACTCTTAACCATTGAGCCACAGAGGTCGTCATTGTGGCCCGTATAAAAATAATCGGCCAAGTGCGAGTCGGACTCGCGTACGAAGGGTTCCGTACCATTATTGAGCAAAATTAGGCCACAAATTGTGTTTTTTGTATGGGACCCCCCGTTATTTTTTTATTTTATTTTAATATTATTATTAAATATTAAAGTACACATAATATAATTAAGGACTTTGAGAAAAATTCAAGTACTTACCTGTTGCCATTATTGATATAGACCAAAAAATGCCAAAAAATCAAGTTTGTTGTATGGGAGCCCCCCTTGAATATTTGTTTTATTTTGTTTTTAGTATTTATTGTTATAGCGGCAACAGGAATACATAATCTGTGAAAATTTTAACTCTCTAGCAATCACCGTTCTTGAGATACAGCCTGCTGACAGACAGACGGACAGACGGACAGACAGACATCGAAGTCTTAGTAATAGGGTCCCGTTTTTACCCTTTGGGTACGGAACCCTAAAAAGGTCGAGTACCGCTAACCTAGACCACCTAGACCCATACGAACTGAGTGATTTGTATAGTGCCGAGGAAAAATAGACAACGCCTAAATTTCATACATTGCCTGTAACATACAAACACGATAAGAACCGGTATTTAATTCTCTACTAGCAATATAAGGACCAGTAGTTGATCAGTTCGCTCTTCATACAAGTTGACCAAATCTCGCTAGTCATGATAGTGCAAGTGCTTGTTGTTATAATTCTGTTAGGAGTGTTCGTCTACTTGAAAGGTGTATACAACGAACGGTACTGGAAGAAACGAGGTGTGGTTTTTCATAAAACAAACAGACTTTTGGGTATTACCTGGGACTACCTAACGAAAAATCGTGCGTTCTTCGAGCATTTCAATGACATCTACAAGCAGTACCCTAATGAACCAGCCGTCGGTATAAGTTCAATGCTTAAACCTGCTATATTTTTAAGAGATGTAAACAACATTCAACACGTTGTCTCCACTGATTTCAATGCGTTCAATCACAGAGGATTCGTAATAAGCGATGACGATACACTCGCAAATAACATACTTCTGTTGAACGGGAAGAAATGGAAGCTCCTAAGGCAGAGTATGTCGCCTCTGTTTACGTCCAGTAAACTGAAATTAATGTACAATATCATAAACAAAAGCGCAGAAGATTTCGTCCCATATATAAAGAGCAGTCCGGAGGTAATGAAGAGAAATACGTTCGACACATTGTCAACATTCTGTAGCGCGGCTATTTCAGCTGCTGTGTTCGGAATCTCGTCAAAGTCAATTTTTGATTCGCCATTTTTAGAAATGGCACAAACAGTTTTCAAGCCGACACTTCTATTTAACATCAAGTTTGTGATAAGTTTAACCACACCGATGCTAATGAGATTACTCAATCTGAAATTCTTTACTGAATATGAACCATTCTTCATCGGAGCTATCAAGCAACTGTTGGTGACGAGAAGAACACAATCTACCAAACGACATGATTTTGCTGACTTGTGCGTATCGATTCAAGACAGTGGAATGTTGAAGGATGAGGATACTGGATTGGAGATTAAACCTACTGACGAGGTGCTGGCGGCACAGGCTTTCTTTTTCTTTACTGCTGGAGTGGAGCCGACAGCTACCGCGATGTACAACGTTTTGATTCTTTTGGGAAAACATCCGGAAGCGTTGAAGCGATTACAAGACGAAATCGACGATGCCTTCGCAAAAAATAATGGCAGCATGAGCTACGACGCACTTTCAGAAATGGAATATCTTGATATGGTATTTAACGAGGCTAGCAGAATGTATCCAGCGATTGGATATTTTGTTCGTGAGTGCATACACGATTCTGTCCTTCCTGCCGGTAACATCAAAATTGAAAAAGGAACGACTATGTTTATACCAATTTTTGCGCTGCATCACGATGAAAAATTCTATCCAGACCCAGAAGTCTTTAAACCGGAAAGGTTTTCTCGAGACAACAAAAGTGACTTAGTGGACAAAGCTTTTCTAGCATTTGGGAAAGGTAACAGAATATGCATAGGCATGCGATACGCCACATTGCAGGCTAAAGCTGGATTGGTTCAATTGCTGCGAAACTTCGATATCAAGACAGAACAAACTGGAGACAAAATACAATACAAAAAAGAACAAATCCAAGTGAGAATACAAAATGTTGACGTCCAATTTGTTGAAAGAAAGATAAAGTCTAATTGATAAAATATATTACTTTGCATAGACTTGGTTATTATGAAGTGTTATTGAGTTATCATTGTATTATCTATATATTTACCTTTGTCTACTTGATTGCAAAAATAAATAATATAAATAATTCCTTACAGAATGTTATAATGCGGTTCACAGACTACATCTACTAACCAATTTTCAAAAGTATAGCTCTTATAGTTTCGGAGAACATACATGACGAATCTATAAAGGTTCCGTTTTTTGCCATTTGGCTACGGAACCCTAAAAATAATTGTTGAACTGGTTATTATATTTATATATAATTAATTTAATTTATATTTTAAACATTGACTTTGTATAAAATGAATAAGACTTACATTATTGATATATTTAGATTTTTATAGAACTACTCGCTGTTGCCCGCGACTTCGTCTGCGTCAGTATATAATAGCAAACATAAATTTTCCCCATATTAGACCATTTTCTATTAATTCTTCCAGCGATTCGTCGCAGTGTGATATTCACAAAAAAAATAATAGTTATTGCCTTTGTTATAAAATGTTAGTTATCTGGTTCTTCCACTCACGTCTTCAATTATTATTTAGTATGGCTGAAATATTAGGATTAGGATTTGCAAATCACAACAGAAAGATGGTGCTCGCAGCTCCATTGCACAGAAATTAGTTTATCAAGTTATCATATGTTTTACCGTAGTAAAAACCCTGCCCTTTCCCAAGGCTAAAAATATCTCTATGCCGAATGTTATCTAAATCGGTTCAGCAGTTTAATTAAATTAGTGGTCGCCCAGTGGTCGAAATTCGACCATAAGATATTTAAACTATTATTATAATTTTGAACATTATTCTATTGGCATTTGGCTATTCTGCTTATTTGGTTGATTCCTTTACTCTCATGGTAAAGGTTCGGAAACCTACCCTAAAATTGATGGGGAGCGGGGGTGAGGGGGGAGGAAGGGCTAAACACCCCCCGTACCAAATCCACACTGAGAAACTCCCCAGTTTTGGAGCTAATCCCTTTGAAATTTTCGGAATTCTGCTAGGCTACATCATATTTTATCCTCGGCAATTTGCATAGTGTTTTTTAACGCCTTTAACCTAACCTACAGCGTGTTTTGTGACGGTCGCCGGCTGCTGCCGCAGCACAGTCACAGTTCTCACCTAACCTACTTTTGGACTTTCTGGATTGTGTTTTCATTAGGTATCATGGTTTAAACATTTATTTTATTATTATCTTGACATTAATATTATTGTTTTGTATGTGTGATTGACCTTATAAAGTAACAACTATAATAATTATGACTGTTATCTGAATGCTTAACTTATATTTGTTTTGACATTCCAAATGTTAGCATAATTTTCATTGACTTTTTTTTAAGATTGAATTACTTTATTTCATTAGAAAATTACGATTTTAAATTTGGAAAAATGACACATATTTCCACGCCTGAGAGGCAGAAATTTTGTATCACAAAAATTATAAGAAGACCAATTGTAACAAATTTCTTGGAAATAAATAAATTCTAATTTCTATTCTATTCTAACGGCTAGTCCTGTGTTTGGAGATGTTTCCGAATCAATAATTAAAAACAAGAACAAAAAATTCTATGAAAAGATTATCTGGAATCTTGAAATATCTTGGATTGGTTATCTTGAAATATGTTTCAAAAACGTTGATGTCGTTACTTTTTCGTGAATGGCGATTATTTTCTAATAAGGGATATCCTTAATTTTAAAATCTGTTTCTTACTGCCGTACTCAGAGACAAACATTACTTAACTGTACTTTAATTCTTCATTTAATTACAGTTAAGTCATTAATATTCGTCTGCGAGTGCGGCAGTAACTATTTTTAACGGTAAACGGCTTCATCGAATTTAATGCGAAAATGTGTCTGTCTGTCTGTTACCTCTTCACGCCCAAACCACTGAACCGATTTTGCTAAAATTTGGTATGAAGATACATTGAGTCCTGGAAAAGGACATAGGATACTTTTTATCCTAGAAAAATGTACGGTTCCCACGCGATAAAATAATTTTGGCGCAACGGGGTTGCGGTAGTTGTCTTCTTCTTAGCTAAATTATTATGCATCTTCTTTAATTTTAATGTTCACGTTACTTTCTAAATAAGTTTTCTTTAATTTTCCTCCGCAACTGACTTTCAGTTCCAACGAAAGGTGTATTAATTAAAAATTATGCAGTCGCTTGACATCAAAGCTGGAATCTTGTTAGAAAATGTTAGCACATGGCTAATGGTTTGTTTTTTATTTACTCAACTTTTAATGAGGGGTCCGGGTCAGTTTCATGCCTCGTTACAACTTTTAAAAACTGAAAACAGTAGAGGTTAAGTCTTGCACGAATTAACAATGTTTTCGACGCAAGAGAAGATTTTTTCTATTGAAAATTATTTTTTATCTGATTTAATCTGTCTTGAAGTGTAAGGTTACTAACTTAGCATCTCAAATTTTTATAGACAGTAGATTCATCGACTTTAATGGCGTTGTAAGATTCGTTACGTTAAGGGCCTGTTTCACCACTTTCTGATAAAGTGCCGAATAGGCTATTCACAACTTTTTTGACAGATTCTCCATACTTCATCTGTCAAGTTAAGTGGTGGATAGCGTATTCGGCACTTATCAGGAAGTGGTGAAACAGGCCCTAAAAGTTAGTCATAATATCATACGCAGTTTAGAACGCCTGTCATTTAAAAACAAGCAATCACGCACAATAACAAAAACCTAATTATTTTGCTACAATCTATACAAATAATATAAAGCTGAAGAGTTTGTTTGTTTGAACGTGCTAATCTCAGGAACTACTAGTCCGATTTGAAAAATTCTTACAGTGTTAGATAGCCCATTTATCAATAGTCGAGGAAGGCTATAGGCTATATAGGTATTACGCTAAGATCAATTGGAGCGAAGAAACAGAGGGAAATGTGGAAAAAACGGGGATTTTTTTTTTGAAATAAGGGGGCAAACGAGCAAACGGGTCAACGGGATGGAAAGCAACTTCCGTCGCCCATGGACACTCGCAGCATCAGAAGAGCTGCAGGTGCGTTGCCGGCCTTTTAAGAGGGAATAGGGTAATAGGAGAGGGTAGGGATGGGAAGAAAAGGGAATAGGGGAGGGAAAGGAAGGGAATAGAGTAGGGGATTGGGCCTCCGGTAAACTCACTCACTCGGCGAAACACAGCGCAAGCGCTGTTACACGCCGGTTTTCTGTGAGAACGTGGTATTTCTCCGGTCGAGCCGGCCCATTCGTGCCGAAGCATGGCTCTCCCACGTGATGATTACACAATTATATGAAATAGCTTATTATCTTAAGAACTACTGGAGCAATTTTTATGTATTTTGGCACACATAATATGTGGCTCAATGGTTGAGTGTGTGACAGCTCAAGCCGGGGGTCGCGGGTTCGAATCCCGCCAACGGAACAAAAAGTTTTTAATGTTCCCGGATCCTGGATGTGTATTAAATATGTGTATGATATAATAAAAATCTTAAATATATGTATTATGTATAGTATAAAAGTATTAAATATTATATTTCCGTTGTCTGGTACCTGTAACACAAGTCCTTCAGGTCCTCAGCACGGGGCCAGACTGACGTGGTGTGAAGCGTCACTATATATTATTATTATTATTATTAAATTTCTAGGAATTGTATACAATTTACAGATTTCAAACTTTAACGGTAACATAATTTTTTTTTATTTGTAGGAATAATTAATGAAATACAAAATTTTGTAACTTAAAACAATAACGAATCATGAGACCCTGTAAATTATAATTAGTTTCTTATGTTTTGTTTACTAAACAATTAAATTATAAATCTGTCGATAACATTTGCTCCTATTGGAGGTCTCGAAAAGAGGGTATTTTTTTTACGAAAAATCCATGTGGATACCATTAGGTACGTAGCAAATTACATTATTTCAAAACTTTCACTCCATACAGATAATATTATTGCTGGTACTTAGGTTGTTTGATAAGTCGGCGGTTTTAATTAATTCATCAAGCCCCATACGGTCACCGGCGTCCGAGACACAATAGAATATCTATTGTGTCTCGTTTTCTCACGATCGACGGGTTAAAAAAATAAATCCTAAAGAAATACAAAAGGCGGCGAGTTAAGAATGATTCTTTCTATACATGCTATAGACGCTTGTAAGTCACTCAGAGGTATGTTAGGCCGAGAACTTTCAAGCCCCCGTACGATGGTGGTGTTTGCACATCCATCAGTGAAGGAGCACTGAAATGCCTATGCGTACACTCACTCATTTACTCAGAAATTGAGGTTTATCGGGGAATATTGATAAAAATAATAACAAACTATAATTTATGGTATTTCGCATTGTAACGCGTGATACTAAAAACTAGCACAATTTTACTTTTTAATTTTAAAAGTTAATTCAGGAGATTTTGCAGATCTCTCCGTCTTTTCCCCAAAATAGTTGTACCAAAATTTGGGGAATATATTGTAGCTTTCTCATAATCATAATAATATAAGTTCTTATATAAATAGTGAAAAATATATTGCCAGTTGGATTAAAAACGTAATAATATTATTCAACGAGGGGATAGATTTTAATCAAGAAAATTTTAGTTAAGATAATAATTGAAATCTTAAATTCTGAGAATTTTCAAGACCAGCGTCTAGCATCAACTGAAAATGTTTGATTAAAAAATAAATGAAAGTACCTTCTAAGAATTATAGACTAAAGTTAAATAATTTTTAGCTCTCACAAATAAAATATCTCGTTTATTAAAATCAGATATTATGTAGTTTAGGCGTTATGGTGGAAGTACTAACTACATACGAAAATAGTATAATGTATACCTACGTATATTGCTGTAACTACCTACCTTTTGAACCATCGAAGAAATTGATTCATAGGCTGTTGACGGACCTACGTTATTTGGTCGGATTATGTCAATTTACGTTAGTAGTAATCCGTCGGCTGGGTTTATTTATCCGTCGGCTGGGTTTGACATAACTCGACCAATTACGATGCCCCCTCCCATCTGCCTATGAATCAACTTTTCTGATAGTACATTAACATTTACGGAAGAGGCCGATCGAATTGTGGGCAGGGCCGGACCGTGAGCTTAGGGGGCCCTGGGCTGAAAGTACTTAGGGCTACAACATTTTAACTGTCAGTTCGTAGTACCAACACCGAAATTACGTAATAAACCTTGATCGTAGGATTTGCAGGGATACAAAGTACAAACCACACGATTTGTTAAATTTAATAAAATTATGAATTCTTTCGCATTATCGTCTATTTTTGACTTTGACATAGCTGGGGGCCCTAAAACTCATGGGGCCCTGGGCTTAAGCCCAAATAGCCATATGGTAGATCCGGCCCTGATCGTGGGAAAGTGTGTCTATCTGTCTGTTACCTCTTCAAGCCCAAACCGCTGAATCGATTTTGCTAAAATTTGTTATGGAGATACTTTGAGTGACGAGAAAGGACATAGGATACTTTTTATCCCGAAAATATGTACGTTTCCGGCGCGATAAACGTTTTTTGACGCGACTTACGGGCGTCATTTAGTACCATCGAGGAAATTGATTCCTAGGCAGTGGACGAACCAACGTCATTTGGTCGGATCATGTCAATTCAATGTTAGTTGTGATCGGTCGGATGGGTTTGACTTAAGAGCGGGCTGTCAAATTTTGCTGTGTTTTCTAATAAGTATTACGATCCCGGAAGACGATTGACTCAAATGAAATTGAGATTTATTTAATCATTGTATATTTATCTGATATTTGGCTAACCAAAAACACGATTCACTTATTTTGACTCGATAGTTTATTTTTTGAAATTATGAATCTTTCTGGGCTTTTCAACAAATACCTGTTATACTTATTGAGTTACTATCATTAAATAACTTGCACTACTACAATCACACATTTTATAAAATAATAGCTAAAGGAAATATTAGTATTGTATTTAATTTTCAAGTAATCATCAAAAACATTTTTAGGACTTACGACCCTTTACTTTCGTGCTATAATGCGGGAACCGTTGTTAGGCGATATTGTTCACTTTTAGCTGCAACGTAAAGCATATTGCCCGGAAGCACGATTCATGGAATCATTGTATCACGATTGGAGGATAGCGGTGTGTGTAGGCGGGGCTAGCGTATTGACAGTAGGCTCTTAACGTGACCAAATTTCATACTTAGGTCCGCACTCTGCCATCTGCCTAGGAATCAACTTCTCTGATAGTACATAATTATAAATGTTTTTGCGCCGTAGCCAGGAAAAAATCAAGACACGTAATAGGTCGAAAACTTTCGCACAAAGCAGCGAACTTTAAACGTCCGAAGCGCCTAATACATACGAGGTATAAAAATTAATTTCGCAAGCTCCGATAATCGTTCCGAACTTTCACAATTAAGCTTTGACGTAGTTCAACAAAGATTTTTATATTTTTTCATCGGCTGCAACAAATTTTAATTAAACTCCCGAGTAAGCTGCTGCTTGTTTACTAAGTTTAAACCTTTAATTTACAGCAATCGCTATTGAGTAAAACTTGTTAGCTAAATATTGTACCGGCTCGGTCGGTGTTCGGTGTTTTGTTGTTTGAAAATCATAAATATGTACCATCAGCGAAATTATAGGCTAACCTACGTTATTTGGCCGGGTCATGTCAAGTCAACGCTAGTCGTGATCAGCGGTATTTGACTTAAGGTGACGCCTTGATAATTTGGCTGCAGCGATATCGATTTTTCTCAACAATGACTAAAGCTAAGAAATTTAAGTTCATTGTCAGTATTCATCGTGTCTTAATCTTTGAATTACCCATATCATAACACGATTGGTCAACTTTTATAACACAGAATAATTAATCAAAAAGACCTCTATAAATTAATAATTCTAATTTTGCCAACAGAGGAGAGTGATTTAAGCTTCCAAAATTTGTACATAGATTGGTTCAAGCATAAACTTCTATTTGCACATAGCTTATATGAAATACATTTATGGTTTTTAAAATAAACGACAAAAACCATTTTGTCGCTTACGCCCTTTCCATTTCTTGTTGTTCCATTTCTTGTTTTCTATGAGAGGCCGGGCCGGCCTTTCATACAAAACAAGCGATCTAAAACGTATCCAAAACGATTTTTTACTTTAACGCGGCGTCACCTTAATCCGACCAAATAACGTAGGTCATCTGCCTATGAATCAATTACTCTCATAACTAGGCTTTTGCATCCGTTGTGGATGATTTATACAGTATTTTCAGAGCGAAGTAACCACTCCTTAAATACTGTAGTGCCTGGGACAAGATTTAAATGTTGCCCAAACATATACGACATTCTCGCAACATAGTCGGTCTAGTCCAGAGGAAAGAACTAGTCAATACGTCTGGGACCAACTATGTGCGGGTTTCCACACGATGTTTTCCTTCCCCGTACGAGCGTCCGTATTATGTACTTGAGATCAGAAAATGTCTCATTGGTACACGCCTCCACCCGGAATCGAACCTGCACCCTCTACGAGTGCGAACCAAAGGTCTACCCACTAGGCCACGGACGCACAATTACTCTCATAGTACCTATAAAATTATAAACAGAGTTGCCACTCGATGAGTTATCTGTTATCAACTTTGTTGAGCGTTGCGAGCTTAAACTGTGTTGCTGCAGTTAGGTTTTCGGAATGCCTTCAGATTACTCGGTCGATGACTTTACTACATATATGAGGTCGTCGTACAATTAGATGTAAAGAAAAAAAAAAAATTTGGCATTTAAACTTTCGGACTATTCGGGACTTAACGCGATCTATTCTAGTAGTAATGCTACTACATACTTTTTTCTCGACGTTTCGGCCGTGTTGCAACGGCCGTGGTCACGAGGGGACTGCAGGAGCGCGGCGTCTTCGTTTGCACCGGGCGGTCTGATCTACGACTACCCTCGAATTGTCCAACATTTGTGTTCCAATATATTTAGAGTCAGTAGGCTCAGTGCGACACACAATACTCACTGTATCCGGGTTTACAGTTATTGACAAAGGTGACACACGCGGTTTGCACTTATTAATCACTGGATTCCAGGTTGGAGATAATTTAAATCCGTCCTCCCGACTGAAATTTTTGTACTTTTTAATTTCGCGTTAAGTCCCGAATAATAAGTTTAAATTATAATGCAACGCGAAAGTTTAAAAGTTCATAAAAAAATGTTGCACTCGCGGACTACCGCGGTAAAGGTGTATAGCATTTTGATGCAATTATTATTCGCATGCGTCTATCACGCACACAAACACCGTGAAAAATTTTGGCAACGCCGCACCGCTGTGCCGGTCGGAGTGCTCCAAGCCCGTGGTAAAAGCTATGCAATAGCTTAAAAAGAGATGTAAAAATAGATGCTGTTATATAGAGTAGACACAGAAGACCGTTTGAATCGGGCGCACGTACACGGATTCATGTTGCTCAAGTTTAACAACACGTCTAAGTTCTATTACTGTATGGATTAATATTGTGTTACAAGGAAAATTGAGAAACTAAATGAAAAATGACAAGTCATGATAGTTTAAAAAAAATGTATGACTATCAATACTGGTACTTTTGATAAAACTGTTTATGCAATAAAATATCCATATGAATATTATACTCTTACTATAATTATTATTGTTTCATTTATAGTTGCTTTACTGCCCTTTTCAACCTGCTTTAAAAAACTTTCTTAATTTAGAACAAACAAAGTCAGAGTAAAATCCACTTAAATCATAAAAAAATGTTTTATTTACAATCACATTAACAATGCATGCTTTCAAATATAATAAAATCATTAACACAACATTATTTGATTTTAGTGTTAATTTAAAACTTATTTTGAAAATGCTAATTATTATCAATATCTGGTTAATCTATCCTTATCACTTTTCACTTAACGATCGATAAATTCCAGATCTACATTGGTCAGTCTCACAGCGACTATATCTTTTTTAAAAGATATATTTTTGCCAGGTGCGTTCACTGTATTCACTCGGAAGTTCTTCAGCAAATGGACAATGCCAGCTTTGGCTTGGACCTGGGCGAATCTTTGGCCGATGCAAACTCTGTTGCCCTTACCAAAGGGCATGAAAGTTTTCTCGATAATAGGATTTTTATTTTCTTTTGAAAATCTCTCCGGCCTGAACACTTCAGGTTCCGGATAGTGTCTTTCGTCGCGATGCAACGCGAACAACGGCATGAAAATCGACGTCCCCTTATCGACTCTAATGTTTCCTACCGGCAAGGTTGTGTCTTTAACGCACCGTCTGACCAGGAGACCGATAGCTGGATATATTCTCATTGATTCATTCATCACCATATCGAGATATTCCATCTCTGATATTGTGTCAAAGCTCATGTTTCCCTGAGTCCTCTCAAATGCTTCATCGATCTCTTTCAACAATCGCTCCTGTGCTTCTGGATATTGACCTAGCAAGACCAGAGCGTTGAACATCGTCGTCGCAGTTGGCTCCACGCCGGCATTGAAGAAAAAGAAGGCTTGTGCCGATAGCACCTCGTCAGTAGGTTCAATTTCCAAACCTGTTTCATGGTCTTTCAAAACACCTTTATCTTGTAAAGTTACGCAGAGGTCCCCAAAGTCGTGTCTTTTCACGTCCGTCTTCTTTCTTTCACCGATGATCTGTTTGACTGCACTTATGAAGAAATTCTCGTGCTCAGAAAACAGTTTCAAATTAAATAAATTGGTAAAGAAGGAGCTGGTCAAAAATATAGCCACTTTAATGTTTTGCCATGTCGAAGTGAACGATGCTCTCCTTGCCATCTTCAAGAAGGGCGAATCGAATACTGATTCTGTAGTGATGCCGAACACCGCTGCTCCGATGGCAGCGCTGCAGAATGTTGACAACGTGTTAAAAGCGTTACCCTTCTTCAATTCTGGATTGTTTTTAATGTACGGCACGAAGTCTTTTGCGCTCTTGTCCATTATGTAGTACATCGACTTGAGTTTCGCTGATGTGAATAGCGGCGTCATGCTCTGCCTCAGCAGTTTCCATTTGTTCCCAGTGAGGAAAATCAAGCTGTTGGCCAGTATGTCCCTGGCGTTGGGCGCGTTCGATCGGTCCATGAAGGAGTTGAAGTCCGTAGATGTGATGTGCTGTATGTTCGTCGGATCTGTCACTATGAGGTTGGGCGCGAACAACGATCCCGTTCCCACGGCTGGCTCATTTGGATAACGGTAGTAGACATCTTCTAAATTCTGGTACAGACTCCTGTTGCTGCTGAAAAAGTCGTAGAATATTCCGAATGCCTTGCTTCTGGGGTAGAAGGCGACACCTCGTTTCTTCCAATAGGCTTCATTGTATTTAGCCTTCAAGTACACTGTCGCTACTAAAAGCGACACTAGAACTATCAAGAGTAGTGTTATCATTTTGTTTGCAAACTAAGTAAGTTATTGAGGGGTCTTAATTATATATACTCAATCTGTTATCAGTTGTTTTCGTACAATAATAAATAATATTAAGTCATGCTGACTATGTGAAGGCAGCCATAGGCCATAGGGTTTCTCATAACAATAATAATTGGTCGATAATCCTCCACGTACGTACAGGGTTTCAGCTACTTTGCAATAAATAGTATACTTACAATATTGTCATCCTTACTTCCATACTAATATTAAAAATACGGAAGTGTGTCTGTCTATCAGTAGCGTAACTATAACATCCGGGGCTCGTGGCAAATTGATGGGGCCCTATCAATAAAAATCGTCACGTTTATAATAAAACAAAGCATAAAAAAATTCTGGCCGTGTTTTGCCCTGCCACCCTATAGCCACTGCTGCCTATCACCTCTTTACGCTAAAACCGTGATGAACCGATTTAAACGAAATTTGGTACGCAGATACTTGATGACCCCGGAAAGAACATAGGATAACTTTTGTTGCCGTAAAATGTATAGTTCCCGCGTGATAAACGAATTTGGAGTAACGGAGTTGCTAGTGTCACCTAGTATCAAACATTTTTACTTGGATATTTTGGAAACGAAAGTTATTAACAAGCGTTTTTTGAAGTCTTTAAACAACAGAAGAAAACTTGAGATTAAATTAGATCAATCCCGGGATAGGAGCGGGAGTGGAGGCGGGATCGGAAGCGGGGGCGGAGGCGGTACCTAAGGCGGGAGCGGTAGCGGGAGCGGTAGCTGGGGTTGAAGAGGGTGCGGGAGTGGCAACGGGAGCAAGGGCGCGTGATATAATATCAGAACACTCAGCAGACAACATATCAAGTTTGAATTTTGATGTTTGGGAGCTCTTTTAATTATATTATTGGCAATAGATGCGAGCGATATGTATTGTATATTATTAGCTGGCATAGGCATCCACTAAGAAGAAAAGATTCTGCAAAGTTCCACCCTTACAGAAATCAACAAGGGATTAAAGTTTGTATCCCAGGTATTATACTATTTCACGAGAGCGAAAATTTAGGCAAAAGCTATAGTATTATAATAATACTAGACGTTCCGCGCGGCTTCGCCCGCGTAAATTAGATATTTCACAGACAAATCAGTCTACAAAAAATAGCCTATGATCTTTCACGTGGTCTACTTCTTATCTGACCCAAATAACAGATTGAGAAAATATAGCCTATAGACTTCCTCGATAAATGGACTATCTAATACTGAAAGAATTTTTCAAATCCGACCAGTAGTTCCTGAGATTAGCGCGTTCAAACAAACAAACAAACAAACTAACAAACTCTTCCGCTTTATAATATTAGTATAGATTCAATCTCTTATCAGTTGTTTAATACAATTATCAAATCATGCTGACTGTTATGTATATTGTTTTTCTTATTATGTCCGATAATGTTTTGTTTACAATTGTACTATTTTTAAAGACCAACAACTCTTTAACTAGCGGCTCATCCCAGCTCCGAACGGTGGGCGAAAAATGTTGTGATAATAGTATAATTGAATTTGAAAACCTTAGATGATGTTGACGTTAAAAAAAAGTTGTAACCGAATTGAACCCATATACTGTAATACTGTCGGCATTGAAAAATTGTGACAGCATTGAACCCATGCTGTTGGTGTAAAATAGCGACAAGTCTGTTAATTTTTCAATGTGTAATGTTGTGTATCTTCTTGTGTTGTGAATAAAGTTCAGTCAGCTTATTTTAACATGCAAAAATACGTGTGGCACTCGGGGACTGCCGCGATAAAATGCGCGGATTGCCGCAGTAATAATAATTCGCATACAAACACCGTGCCGAAGTCTAACAACATTGCACCAACAGGCACAGTGAAGCGATAATGCCGCACCGTGCCGGGCACTGCCGGGCGGTGCGGCGAGCACCACACCCCAAGCCACACCGAGCAGAAGTCTGCCGAACTGAAACGAAATTACGACGTTTATAACGAAATATGTTTTTCTTTTCGGAATTTCTTGATTCGGTCGCCGCGCTCAAAGCCCGCGATAAAAGCTATGCAATAGCTTCATAAAAAGCGTATGGTGGAAAAATCGATATTGGCGGATAAATTCAGAACATAAAAACCATAATAGTATTTTAAAAAGATAAAACCGACTTCAAAATTGTACGTAATTATTGAGAATTAAAATTGCCTTATCTCAAAAACTACTAAACCGATTTTGATGAAACTTGTAGTGTTCCGTAAGTTGAAAAATACCTAGTACAACAAAAAAATAATTACTTTAATCGGACTTGTAGTTCTGGAGATATACGAACACAAACATAAAAACATACATTCATACACTTTTGAAAGGCACACTGCTAACATATACAAAAACTGGGCAGTTCTGGAAATATTGCATACATACGCGTCGAATTGATAACCTTCTTTTTTTGAAGTCGGTTAAAAATATCTACACAGCTGAAGTTAGAACCTCCTCCTTCTTGGAGGTCGCTGAAGAATGCATTAATAATATCTATGGACGCTTCACACCACGTCAGTCTGGCCCCGTGGTAAGTACCTGATAGACTTGTGTTACAGGTACCAGACAACAGAAATATATTTAATACTTTTATACTATACATATATTTAAGATTTTTATTATACTCATATTTAATAAACATCCATGACCCAGGAACTTTGAAAACTTTTTGTTCCGTCGGCGGCATTCGAACCCGCGACTCCCGGCTTGAGCTACCAACAGCCCACCAACTGAGACACAGAGGTCGTCATTTATATTTATTATATCCCTTTGTCACGATGCAGTGTGAACTGTTCCTTAGCACTCTATAAAAATCGATACATACTTCGGCGACCGGACTTAAGAGCCTACTGTCAAAACGCTAGCCCCGCCTACACACACCGCTATCCTCCAATCGTGATACAATGATTCCATGAATCGTGCTCCCGGGCAATATGCTTTACGCAGCAGCTAATAGTGAACAATATCGCGTAACAACGGTTCCCGCATTATAGCACGAAAGTAAAGGTCGTAAGTCCTAAAAATGTTTTTGATGATTACTTAAAAATTAAATACAATACTAATATTTCCTTTAGCTATTATTTTATAAAGTGTATGATTGTAGTAGTGCAAGTTATTTAATGATAGTAACTCAATAAGTGTAACAGGTATTTGTTGAAAAGCCCAAAAAGATTCAAAATTTCGAAAAATATAACTATCGAGTTAAAATAAGTGAATCGTGTTTTCCGTTTAGCAAATATCAGATAAATATACAATGATTAAATAGATCTTAATTTCATTTAAGTCAATCGTCTTTCGGAATCGTAATACTTATTAGAAAACAGGGCAAAATTTGGCAGCCCGCTCTTAAGTTATTAGTTTACGAGCTTGGCGAGTAACAAACCGCCGGACAGGGCAATTTGTTTTGTTGATAACGAGATATATTTAACCTCTTTAAGAATAACATTCTTATCTATATTGTTTTGGGAGATACAATTATGCAGAGTTGTAATGAATGTGCGTTATTTATGTCATTAATATTAGGAATGAGAGTTTGTGTTTGTGTAACTACTAGCTACAAGTTACTGAAATTGATAAAAATTTTAGCACCTATTCAACTCCGGTTTAAGAAGTCAGAACCCATTTACATCCAAACTAATGTTATAAATATGAAAGTGTGTCCGTCTATCTGCTGTTACCTCTTCACTCCCAAACCGTTGAACCTATTTGCTGAAATTTGGTATGGAGATACTTTGACTCACGGGAAAGGACGTAGGATACTTGTTATCCTAGAAAAATCGGCCAAGTGCAAGTCGGACTCGCGCAAGAAGGGTTCCGTACCGTTATAGAGCCAAAATAAGCCAAAAATTGTGTTTCATGTATGGGAGCCCCCTTTAAATCTTTATTTTATTTTAATATTATTATTAATTATTAAAGTACACATATAACCAGGGGCTTTATGAAAATTTTAAGTGCCAACCTGTTGCCATTTTTGATTACGAGCAAAAAAGGCCAAAAAAATCACATTAGTTGTATGGGAATTGGGAGCCCCCCTTAAATATTAATTTTGTTTTATTTTTAGTAATTGTTGCTATAGCGGCAACAGAAATACACAATCTGTGAAAATTCCAGAAGTCTAGCTATAGCGGTTTTTGAGGTACAGCCTGGACACAGACAGACGGACAGACATCGAAGTCTCAGTAATAGGGTCCCGTTTTTACCCTTTGGGTACGGAACCCTAAAAATGCACAGTTCCCGTTCAATACGACTGACGTCTTTGACGACCCTTGTGGCTCAGTTGGTGGGCTGTTGGTAGCTCAAGCCGGGGGTAGCGGGTTCGAATCCCGCCGACGGAACAAAAAGTTTTCAAAAGTTCCTGGGTCATGGATGTGTATTAAATATGTGTATCATATTACATATAGTAAAAATTATATCCATACTAAACAGAGTCGCGCGGCAGCCGCGCGACTGTTTAGTATGGAAGTCGCGCGGCTGCCTGTGTAGTACTCGCGACTCTATGTGAAGGCAGCCTTAATACATATATGTATAGTATAAAAGTATTAAATATATTTCCGTTGTCTGGTACCCGTAACACAAGTCCTTCGGGTACTTATCACGGGGCCAAAAATATGATAAAGTCAATATTTTTTTACATTTAGGTAGTAGTCCTAATGTCGTTAAAGCTAAGGTCGAATGTCGACCATTGGGCGATCTCTAGTTTTATTAAATAGTTTTATTAAATAGTATTGTACCTCTCTGAGTGCGGCAGTTTCATAACTATTGATTCTAAAATTTCGGAATCTGTTGACAATCAGAAATTCTTTGCTTTATTATATTATGTGGACTCAGGTCGCGATATAATGTGTGGAAACAGGAGTAAAATATGGACCAAGGAGCCAGATTAATGGCTCATAAAGAATATAGTACAGGAGCTGGATATGAAAATTTAGTTTTCATGCCATTATTTCGATATTTAAGCCAATATCTTACGCAATATATTTTATAGGTCTACCAGAATCTGATGGCAATTTTTGAAAGCAGATTTTCATAAAATATCCTTGATAATTGGATAAATTTTTATATTTGCATGTTTAACACACAGAATCAGCCGCTATAAGAAAAAAATGATCAAAATGTTTTATTCCAATTACCCCGGTATTTCTAGTCAATTTATTTTCTCACTTTTTGCCATCAGATTCTGGTAGACCTTTACTTGTGTGACTTAAGAGAGAATAATCAACTACCTTTTCACCACAAGAGTAGATAATTTCAGCGTCCTTTGCTACTATTTTTCAATATTTTAATAACTTATTAATCAGTTCAGTAATGTGAGAACTGAGAGTACAGTGATAGCAGAAATGAGTTTGTCGGGCGAGAACCATATATTTTACTGAAATCTATAAGTTTTTTCGTAATTCAAAGTATTATCATACTAAATTTATTTAAAATCTGTTCAGTGGTTTAATAGTAAAGAGAAGACTGACATTTTCTGAATCCGAGTTAAATGTGAAAAGTCGTGGTTAAATAAATAAATAAACTACTAGTGGTAGGCACCAGTAGCAATGACGTTTTGAAAGTATTTGTTTCAAATCTATTCAGAAATAAAATAATTTTTGTTTTTATTTATTTTATTCTACCATTGGTCGCAACACTGCACCTGGACTATACCCACTATCGCACCTTCGCACTTTTATAAGGGAACGAAAATTATTACGCCACATTATTTTTTATCCCCCATGATAAAACACATTCTATGATGGAAATTCCTCGGCCCGTCAACGCGAAGGCATGTCATTTGTTATTAATATTAGATTGTCTATGTGTATGCCATGTAGGTTCACGAAAATTGTTTTTTGAAATAAAATGCTTGGTAATTGAGAATTTTCAGTGCAAAAAGTAGATTCGATGATTTCCTTTAATGATATCTAAGGCATATTATGATCATATCTGTAAATCATATTAAAATCATGAAAGATTTTCAGGGCATATTACTATCATATTGTATGCAATCATAGATGCTTAGGTAGAAAAAGAAGCGGTTAACATCAATTTAATAGGAATCATGTAGGTATTGATGACTCTCCACTAGCTGCAAGCGCCTAATATAACGAAAGTGCTGACAAATGTGCGATCAGCTTTAGGGGAAAAAAACCTCGGGACAGACTGTAGTCGGCGAAACATGGCGGTAGCGGTCATTGACTCCCTGTCAAAACTTGTCATTTTCTATATAAACCGCGATGAAGTGTCAGATGTTGTCAATCGCGGCTTTGTATAGAAAATGACAAGTTTTTGACAGGAAATCAATGACCGCTACCGCCATGTTTCGCCGAGTACAGTATAGTTTTAAGCAGTTTTTTTATCAGGAAAGTAAATAACTGAATAATATTATTTTTACATATTGTTTTCACATAATTACTATGACTTAAATTAAGTTTATATATAACTTAAACTTTGTTTAGAATGATTTTTAAAAAATAATAAAAAATTAAACAATATTAAACGCTGTTTCACGTTCTCCTTCAACTGAAAACTCGTGGATTTTCCTCATGTTTTGTCTCTGTCAATCAGTATAAAGCAAGTAGCAACAAAAATTCCGAATATTACTACTTTTAATAAATGAATTGTAAAACATATAAGGGAATTTCTTGTAATTAATTATCTTAAAAAATAAAACATAATAATATAATGGACCAAGGGCCTACGATGGCCAGACCTTCCTCCGTTTCGTAAAGGTGAAAGTTTACCTGTTTGTGGCCTTTACAGAGGTAAGAACGACCAGCAACTATGGAGTTTCGGTCACGGTTACTTTAGGAGGTATCCAGTTCTGAAGGTCTATCTGACCTTCCAGAAAGAGTAAAGCTCAGTTTCATAGCTTATATTCTTCGCTTATATTATTCGCTTTCTGGAAGATCAGATAGACCTTCAGAACTGGATACCTCCTAAAGTAACCGCGACCGAAACTCCATAGTTGCTGGTCGTTCTTACCTCTGTCAAGGCCACAAACAGGTAAACTTTCAGCTCTACGAAACGGAGGAAGGTCTGGCCCTCGTAGGTCCTTACTCTATAACCTTTTATAAAGCTTGTTTTACTTAAAGTCCTTTCTGATGACGACCTCTGTGGCTCAGTTGGTGGGCTATTGGTAGCTCAAGCCGGGGGTCGCGGGTTCGAATCCCGCTGACGGAACAAAAAGTTTTCAAAAGTTCCTGGGTCATGGATGTGTATTAAATATGTGTATCATATAATAAAAACTTAAATATATGTATAGTATAAAAGTATTAAATATATTTCCGTTGTCTGGTACCCGTAACACAAGTCCTTCAGGTACTTAGCACGGGGCCAGACTGACGTGGTGTGAAGCGTCCATAGATATTATTATTATAGATATTTCTATAAAGCTTTTAGTTCGACCTCTCTGATAATTTTATTTTCTTATGATCGAGGTCCAAAGAATCTATCTTCTTGACTTGAGATATGCTTTACTGTCGGTACATCACTTCATTTGTAGAAATAACTCCCAGTAGGGTTATACAATAAAACGAGATTACTTGTCTCAAGCACATGCTCAGAATTTGATAGTAGCTCTCGAACTTTACTTAGGGCCTGTTTCACCACTTCCAGATAGAGTGCCGAATAGGCTATTCACAACTTATCTGACAGATTCTCCATACTCTATTTGTTAAATAAGTTGTGGATAGCCTATCCGGCACTTATCAGAGAGTGGTGAAACAGGCCCTCAGTAAAGTTCGAGAGCTACTATCAAATTCTGAGCATGTGCTTGAGACAAGTAATCTTTTTTTATTGTATTAATAAACTGCACTTACCAATTAATATTAATCTTGGCTGATTCGCTCTCAATGTTTTAAAATGGTCTTAATTTTAGATTTTTAATGGCAAGGCCTCTTGCTATCCCAATAATATTAGGGATAATTGTTTAACATGTAAAGGCACTCACATATTTGCCTTGCTAAATTTATAATTATTAACCCGCAAACCTTCAAGAAGAAAGCGTATTTCCTTCTTAAAACGCCGGTAACGCACCTGCAACTTCTCTGATGTTACGAGTGTCCATGATGGGTGAGGGTAGTTGCTTTTCTTCAGGTGACTTGTTTGCTCATTTAGCCCCTAATATAATATAAAAAAAATATTAGATAAATTACTTTGATATCAAGAGCAAGTTTTGAACACAAGAAATATGCTCTCAAGCAACATTTACACAGGACAGCACGTTTGTAGTCAGTTGATACGCCATATATTCAACTAGTGAACATACTTTAGTACGATTTAATAATAATAATGATTAACAGCATCTCAAGAATGATTTTGAGCAAGAGTGGTTTTTGCATACGGGTCTTAGCGCAATATATCGACGAAATCCAATCTCAGTTGTTAGCAGTGGCTGATAATGACGATGTATTCCATCTCAGTTGCCGCCTGCTGGGGTATTATTTGCATCCCACAAACTGAGCATAATCTCAACGGTAAGAGCGGTACATAAATACGGGCCTTAAAGCAATATACTCAATGCGGCAAAATATCCAACCTTAGTTGTTAGCAGTGGCTGATGATGGCCAAATCCATCTCAGTTATTGGCTGATGATGATGATGATGACCGGAACCGCTGGACGGAGACAGATGACCGGCACGCCGGAAGATTTATGTCTCGATACCATTCCAATTCTGATCGCCGATTTAATATAACAGCTTAGCTCGGAACATCTGCGCATGTTATTAATGACTATATCGCTAGCAGCTTAAAATTTACAGAAATAGCATATTTTGCTGATATAATGTAAGATTTACATTATATTCAAACAAAATATGTTATATCTGACATCTGTACATTTTAAGTAGTTACATTGTAACTAACAATTTAAAAACTGTTGTTTTTTTTTGCATAAATGGAGGCTTTAGGGGCGAGAAAATGATTTGAAATAAAAAAAAAAAAAATGATTTAGGGTGAAGATGTATTAGCCAGATGACGAAGTAGTTAAGTTTGTTTAAAGAATAACGGAAAAAATGAGTAGTTATTGTCCTTATGTTATAAAATGTTGCTCATCCCACTTCATCCACTCATGTTTTCAAATGTTTGTCAACACGAGTTATGCAATAAGAATCATCATTCCTCGCTTTGTTTTCAATAAAATAACAATATTGTATTATACAATATACTATGAGAACTTAATAAAAAATGAACAAAAAACCATAGTAATTGATTAACTAACAAAATGATGAATGATCCTTCATCATTCTGTTGAAAACAAATTATATTTGTGATTACACAAGCACTCAACAAGGAAAATAGAATAATAATATAATAATAATAATATCTTTATTTAAGCCAAAAAAATTACATTATGAAACCTCTGACCCCTGCACTAGTGTTGACTGTATTGCAGTATATGTATATCTATACATATAATAAAACTGTAGAAATGAAAATTCTGTACATTAAAGAT
The DNA here is from genome assembly GCA_905187585.1 of Cyaniris semiargus. NCBI lineage: Eukaryota > Metazoa > Arthropoda > Insecta > Lepidoptera > Lycaenidae > Cyaniris > Cyaniris semiargus. The sequence continues at coordinate 2,271,610 of LR994554.1, read as the reverse complement.
ATTCAAAAAATAATAAGCGGGGGGTGTTACTACATCGCTATAGAAGCCAAAAATGTGGTTAGTTTTTTTGTCTGTCTGTCTGTCTGTCTGTATGTTTGTTCCACTATCACACGAAAACTACTGATCCGATTTGAATGCGGTTTTCGCAGATATATTTGTCTTCTTCCAACTTAACATCTGGTGTATAAAAAAATTTCTCCCCACCCCTCTAAAGGGACGAAAGAGGGGGTCAGATTTTGTATAAGACTTTTGCTTTAATACGAAAACTACTGATCCGATTTGCATACGGTTTTCGCAGATATATTTGTCTTCTTCCAACTCAAAATCTGGTGTATAAAAATCACCCCCCCCCACCCCTCTAAGGGGAGCAAAAAGGGGGTCAGATTTTGTATCAAACTTTTTTCTTTAATAGACTTACTTCATATTATTAACTGTTTTTTCCAACTTAAAATCTGGTGTATAAAATTTCCCCCCCCCCCCCCCCCCACCCCTCTTAGGGGACAAAAGAGGGGGTAAGATTTAAATACTTTAAATGGCAAAACAACGTTTGCCGGGACAGCTAGTTATATAATATACTCCCGTACAATACAAAAAAAATTGTAAGTTTACTCCAGGTTTGGCATGTCTGTTTTTCAAACTTTAGTAGGTGCGTGTAGAGTATTTTGCCGCTTATATTTAATTGAGTAATTTCAACAAGAAACAAAAAATATAATTCGTATTTATTTTTGCTAGAGAGTGAGTAAAATTTAATGTTGTTTAATTGTAATTTTCGCAACATTTATCTACTAGACTGCATTTTTTCTTATACAGGTTGTAACAAAATTAAGTGATAATACTTTAGGATATGTATGTGTTCCTTGTAGAGAGTTCACTGTGAAAGTGGCAGCGCTGAAAGACCAAATTTTTTTTCTACTTTTGTATGGGGAAACTTGTGACGCTGCGCGCTGGGGCGCTTGCCCATACAAAAGTGAAAAAAAAATTGGTCTTTCAGCGCTGCCACTTTCACAGTGAACTAACTCTCTACAACGACAAGTCATTGTATGAAAATGTATGGCACCGCTTCCGAGGTCCGCGACAGACGCGCGCGGCCGACGACTGTCGTAAGCCGCGCGCGGCCGTGTCTTGAAGTTCAATACGTCGTGTCTTGACGGCCGCGCGCGGCCTACGACTGTCGTCGGCCGCGCGCGTCTATCGCGGGCCTCGGAAGCAGTGCCATACATTTTCATACAATGACTATTTTTACGGAATTGTACCTTAAAGGTACAATTCCGTGCATGGCGACAGTCGTAAGCCGCGCGCGGCCTATGACTATCGTCGGCCGCTCGCGACAATAGTCATTGTATGAAAATGTATGGCACTGCTTTCGAGGCTCGCGAGTCGCGACAGACGCGCGCGGCCGACGACTGTCGTAAGCCGCGCGCGGCCGTGTCTTGAAGTTAATACGTGTCTTGACTCTTGAAGTTATATTAACTTCAAAACACGGCCGCGCGCGGCCTACGACTGTCGTCAGCCGCGCGCGTCTGTTGCGGGCCGCGCGCGGCCGTGTTTGAAGTTATATTACAACTTCAAGCCACGGCCGCGCGCGGCTCACGACAGTCGTCGGCCGCGCGCGTCAATCCCGGGCCTCGGAAGCGGTGCCATACATTTTCATACACTGACTATTGTCGCGAGCGGCCGACGACAGTCGTAGGCCGCGCGCGGCCGCGATCGATCGCGATGCACGGAATTGTACCTTTATCCTTGTTTGTCACAAGCTTACTGAGGGTGACAAAAATTTACAAACATTTTCATCATTAATAGGGAATTTTTAATATTAAAAAAAATCGGTGTCATCAATCTTTTACACGACCGGTTTCGATAAAACCAAGTACACCTTGAGATGATTTTATTGAAACCAGTCGGGTAAAACATTAAATTGTAACAAAATATATTAATAAAGTGGTATTTAGTGCATGATAATAATTGATAAGCGTTACATAATATTACTACCGTGAAACATGAATTTCCACCAAGAAGTTGCGTCACGATGACAAGCATTATTGTCTATATCAATAATAACTACTACAAGATAACAGCTGTATTATTTTGCTCTATGGATAATAGTTTGTATTTAAAGTTCGTGCCAAACGCTCGTGGACCACACACAGACAAAATGATAACGTTACTATTGATACTCGTAGTCGCGGCCCTGATAGCCGCTATCTATCTAAGAGGAGTATACAATGAAGCCTACTGGAGAAAACGAAACGTCAAATTTTACCAAAAGAGTAGAGCGCTCGGAATATTCTATGAATTCTTCAAAGGAGACCGAAGTCTGTTCGAACACATAGAGGATATCTACTACGAGTTCCGCAACGAACCGGCTGTGGGGATCGGGTCGTTGTTTTCGCCCAACCTCATCGTGACGGATCCAACGAACGTCCAACACGTGACAACGGTCGACTTCAACTCCTTCATGGACCGATCCATCGCGCCAAACAGCAGGGACACGCTGTCCAACAGCCTGATCTTCATCACTGGAGCCAAATGGAAGCTGATACGGCAGAGCATGACGCCGCTATTCACGTCCTCCAAACTCAAGTCGATGTACTACATTATGGATAAGAGCGCCAAAGACTTCGTGCCGTACATCAAAAATAATCCACAACTGAAGAAAGGTAACGCATTTAATACTCTCTGCACGTTCTGCAGCGCGGCAATAGGAGCGGCCGTGTTTGGTGTCACCACGGAGTCTGTCTTCGACTCCCCGTTTCTGAAGATGGCGCAGAGAGCTGGGGTCACGACGTTCTGGCAGAACCTGAAATTTGTGATATCCATTTCCAGCTCCTTTATAACGAGGCTATTCAATGTGAAACTGGCAGCCGAGCACGAGGCGTTCTTCATCGGGGCGATCAAACAGATCATCGGAGAAAGGAAGAAGTCGAGCGTTAAAAGACACGACTTCGGAGATCTCTGCGTGGCTTTGCAAGAAAAAGGTGTGTTAAGGGACAACGAAACGGGCCTGGAAATTAAGCCGACCGACGAGGTTCTTTCGGCGCAAGCGTTCTTTTTCTTCAACGCTGGCGTGGAACCAACGGCGACTACAATATTTAACTTCTTCGTCCTGGTTGGACAGCACCCGGAAGTACAGGAGCGCCTGCATCGGGAAGTCGACGAAGCCTTCGAGAAGAGCCGAGGAAACATGACCTTTGACATCATTTCGGATATGGAATACCTCGAAATGGTTCTGAACGAGTCCATGAGGATTTACCCCGCTATCGGATTTTTCGGCAGAATGTGCGTTAAAAGTACGACTCTTCCTGTAGGAAACATAAAAATTGACAAGGGAACCACCATATTCCTTCCAGTGTTTGCGTTGCAACGTGACGAGAGACACTATCCGGAGCCGGAAGTTTTTAAGCCGGAGAGGTTTTTGAAGGAGAACAAGGATCCCATAATAGACAAAACTTTCATGCCTTTCGGTAAGGGAAACAGAATGTGTATCGGCCAAAGGTTCGCTACGGTACAAGCCAAGGCGGGGATTGTCCATCTGATGCGACACTTCAAAGTAAATACTATACAGAAATCAGGCAAAAAGATCGGCTTCCATAAGCAGCTCTTTGCTGCGAGGCTAAAAAATGTAGACTTGGAGTTCATTGACCGATAAGACATTTAAATTGATAAAGTTATACAAGTTGAAAATGATGGCTAAAAAGAATACTTTGTGTTAAATGCTTGGTGAGAAATTGTTTGTAAAATCTATTTGTTATGATTTTTGTTTTGATTTTATTATTATTCATGCATTTACTTTTATTGATTTTATATTTTAGACTACATTTAATGAAATAAATACATTTTATTTTCTATACTTTTAAATTTATTACATAATCTAATCCATATAAATAAAATTTATAAAATAAAAATGAATTTTAAATTTCGTTAGTCTCGTTAAAACTTGGGAACGGCTGAACCGATTTGCCAAATTTTAGTCTCGAAATATTAATAAAAGTCTAGAGAAAGTTTTTGTTTTTTATTTGTTAATTTATTTGTTTGTTTCTCCCAAAAATTACAATGTAGTAATTTGTAGGAGATTAGAGCCCAAACTTAGCCTAAGCCTGTATATTGGTGCCCCAGGCCCCCATCACAGACTATTTTAACTTTTTCAGAGATGGTATTTTTATTTAACTTAAAAATCTATATTATTTTTTTTAACTTAAAATAAAATGCTGTATTATATTATTACTAGATGACGCCCGCAACTCCGTTGCGCCAAAACTCGTTTATCGCGCGGGAACCGTACATTTTTTCGGGATAAAAAGTGTCCTATGTCCTTTCCCAGGACTCAAACTATCTCCATACCAAATTTCAGCAATATCGGTTCAGCGGTTCGGGCGTGAAGATGTAACAGACAGACAAACAGACACACTTTTGCATTTATAATATTATAATTATAATTAATAATTAATAAAATAGTATGGATATACGTAACTATTATATTCGTCGTGGAAAAAGATTTTTAGTATCTTATAATAACTTAGGGTAACTAGCCAGCGAGTCACTTTTTGTTTGCACTTAGTTTTGTTTTCGTGGTAAATTAATAAAATTTAATTTACCTTATTATACATGAAACTACCAAGAAAACAGAAAAGTCTTTGGGAAAAACTAGTCTTAAATATAATATTATCTACTTACGTTACGTCTACGTTATCTACTTACGTTACCTACGTTACGTTTACGTTATCTACTTACGTTTAAATTATCTTTAATTTACGGCGAAGATTATGTTTTTAATTGTCTATCACAGTCTAAGGAAGTATGTTTTTTAATGATGCTAGCTAAATTGAACAATAATATATTATACTCATATTATCGTCCGACGTAGGTACCTACATATTTTGACAAAACAAGCAAGCTTTTTTGTATCGATACAAAAAATATAACATGATGTACCTTCAATGCCATACTTCAAATGTATGCCCTAACAACACCGAACTCGAGCCATTAATTTGACCCTTTTGCTTTGAAATATCTATACGAATATTATAAAGCGGAAGAGTTTGTTTGTTTGTTTGTTTGAACGCGCTAATCTCAGGAACTACTGGTCCGATTTGAAAAATTCTTTCAGTGTTAGATAGCCCATTTATCGAGAAAGCCTATAGGCTATATTTTATCACGCTAAGACTAATAGGAGCTAAGAAATAGAGGAAAATGTGGAAAAACGGGGGAAATTATTTCAAATCGCTCATTATCTTAAGAAATACTGGCGCAATTTTTATTTTATTTAGCATACATGAAGAATAGACCACGTGAAGGGGCATAAGTTATTTTTTGCGGAAAAATGTACGGTTTCCGTGAAAATTCCTAAATTATGCGGGCGAAGCCGTGCGGAACATCTAGTCTCTAATATTTATGTACTTACGTCTTTATTTGACCATGACTTGTGTCTTGTCTATTTGCTTAAACAATTTGTTATCATAGTAATTAAACAAAACGTTTTATCGCCACGTCAACCACGTGGTCAATGTTTTGTCATCCTGATTCGGCATATTTAGTATTAGGGTTCCGTACCCAAGGGTATAAACTATTACTAAGACTTCGATGTCTGTCCATCTGTCTGTCCGTCTGTCTGTCCGTCTGTCTGTCCGTCTTTCGACTATCTGTCCGTCAGTCTGTCCGTCTGTCTGTCCGCCTGTCTGTCCGTCTGTCTGTTCGTCTGTCTGTCCGTCTGTCTGTCCGTCTGTCTGTCCGTCTGTCAGTCCGTCTGTCTGTCCGTCTGTCTGTCCGTCTGTCAGTCCGTCTGTCCGTCTGTCTGTCCATTTGTCTGTCCGTCTGTCTGTCCGTCTGTCGACTGTCTGTCCGTCTGTCGACTGTCTGTCTGTCTGTCCGTCTGTCTGTCCGTCTGTCTGTCCGTCTGTCTGTCCGTCTGTCTGTTCCTGTCTACCTGTCTGTCCGTCTGTCTGTCCCTGTCTGTCTGTCCGTCTGTCTGTCCGTCTGTCTGTCCGTCTGTCGACTGTCTGTCCGTCTGTATGTCCGTCTGTCTGTCCGTCTGTCTGTCTGTCTGTCCGTCTGTCTGTCCGTCTGTCTGTCCGTCTGTCTGTCCCTGTCTGTATGTCCCTGTCTGTCTGTCCGTCTGTCTGTCCCTGTCTGTATGTCCGTCTGTCTGTCCGTCTGTCTGTCCGTCTGTCTGTCCATTTGTCGAGTGTCGGTCGACTGTCTGTTGACTGTCTGTTGACTGTCTGTTGACTGTCTGTCCGTCTCTCTGTCCGTCTATCTGTCCGTCTATCTGTCCGTCTGGTCTCTCGGTCTGTCTGTCTCTAGGCTGTACCTCAGGACATTGTGTACATATTACGCTTATTATTATTATTATTATTATATTTATTGCCACTATAACAACAAATTCTATACGTGGGAGAGCCATGCTTCGGCACGAATGGGCCGGCTCGACCGGAGAAATACCACGTTCTCACAGAAAACCGGCGTGAAACAGCGCTTGCGCTGTGTTTCGCCGAGTGAGTGAGTTTACCGGAGGCCCAATCCCCTACCCTACTCCCTTCCCTACCCTCCCCTATTCCCTTCTCTTCCCATCCCTACCCTCCCCTATTACCCTATTCCCTCTTAAAAAGGCCGGCAACGCACTTGCAGCTCTTCTGATGCTGCGAGTGTCCATGGGCGACGGAAGTTGCTTTCCATCAGGTGACCCGTTTGCTCGTTTGCCCCCTTTATTTCATAAAAAAAAAAAATATTTAAGAGGGGCTCCCATACAATAAACGCGACTTTGCTTGTTTTGATAGCAAAAAAATCACGATATCAATAATAGCAACAGGTAGGCACTTGAAATGTTTATAAAATACTCACTTGTATTTATAGTTTATTAGGTAATAATAAAATTAAAATCAAATAAATCATTAAAGAAGGCTCCCGTACAAAAAATACAAGTTTTGCCTATTTTTGCTCTATAATGTACGGAACCCTTCATGTGTAAGTCCGACTCGCACTTGACCGATTTTTTTAAAGCTCCTGCAGCTGTTTAAAATTCAAGCCCACATGACTGTGATGAATGCTTGTTGTCTGTTTTAATAATCAGACAAACACTTTCCGTTTTATATAAAACGTACTAAATAGGACGGCCTCCAAAAAGATGGCGAGATGAACTGGATGCCTACAAGCCAGGCTGGCCTGCGGAGGCGTTGGAGCGAGACAGATGGAAGACCTTGGGGGAGGGCCTTTGCTCAGCAGTGGGATAGTATAGGCTCATAAAAAAAAATATAGGACTAAACTTTTCTTACGTTATATTATTAGGCCACGGACTAGCCGCGGACACACAACCTCCAAAAATAATGTCCCGTAATTTTCTTCGCTTCTTATAAATCGGCGGAAAAGTGCGTCGCGGTGCGATAGTGTGTATAGGCCGAGAGGTGGACGCGCGTTATCTCAATAATTATTTTCTGTTTATGTATAACGTATTCTAAGCTTATTATAATAATTTTAAACATGAATGATTGATGATAGCTAGTGAATCTTAGTACTTACCTTAGTAAGCCTTAACGTGTTTTTTTTTTTACTTGCTTTTTCGTAATTTATCCAGATACTTAGTAAAATAATTTGTAAGTCTCCAAATCCGGAAAACATTAGATCATTTTCCATTATAACTAGAATAGTCTAAAACAGGGGTCTCCACTCACCAATTAGTTTCGCACGGGGTCCATTTTAAGAAATGAAAATATGACCTTCGCGGTCCACACATTTTATAAAAAATATATAAATTATTAAACAAAAGTTATTAGGGAAATTACACAGGTATCTATTTATTTACATATCAATGAGAAAAGTGACAACTTTTGTTACATGTTTGGAGTGAAATTGGCGCAAGCTATTGACATTAAATCCTGGAGATGTTCATCAGAAAGTCGAGATCGAAATTTATTTTTAACAAATTTCATCTTCGAAAATGTTTGGTCCGCACACAATGGGTCGGAGGTCCGGATGCGGACCGCGATCCGCCTTTTGGTGACCCCTGGTCTAATAATTATTATGCGATTCTTAGATATTATCTCATCGAGTATTCATTATACCTCAGAGCCTCCGTGGTCCAGTAGTTTAGACGGTACTGTCTCTTGAGTTTTGACTCGGAGGTCGTGGGTTTAATTCCCGCGTTGGAAACATGTTATTTCCAAGTTTAGTTAGGATAATGCAGGATGATAATTGTCTGACAAGTAAGATGATCCATTGCGTCGGATGGGCGTGTAAAAAGTCGGTCCTGCGCCTGATCTCTCGCCAGTCGTGTCGGTCTTCGGTCCTTCTGGGTTATGAGAATAAAAATAAATAGAGAGTGTTCTTGTGTACTGCGCACACACTTGGGCACCATAAAATTACTCCTGCGTAACCGGTCTGGTTTCAATGAAACCAGCCACCGTCACCAAAACCGGTATGTGAGTTACTATTATACCTTAGCCATATCCCAGTCAGCTCCTACACTACACTCATGATTAATCTGGTTTCGCGGTACATATTTCAGCCGCGTTTACATTCGCACATTATTTCATCCACGACCTGAGTCCATAATGACTCAGATTAAGTTCTATCTAAATGGTCATACTTTCATACTACTATATATTACAAAGAATAAAGTTTTCCAGTAATTTTGATAATAATTGGCATAAAATATTTTACCAGAGTAGAAGATTTAGAAAAATACATTATACTGATTTAATTTTCGACAAAAGATTTTTTATGCTTGATTATTTCTTTTGCTCTTACGAAGCTACTGTAATTTTGTAAATTGCGGGTTTAAAATTTTCTTTTGCCATGAAAGTTTAAACTCATAACCATTATCATATTTTAGTATTTCTTCATCATACAAAATACATTTTTTCTGCATGTTATTATGTTGCTACAAACAATGTCTCATAGACCTCATCAAACATTCAACTTTTTAGTAATAGAAATGAGGAACGGTGAATTTATTAATTCCTATTAGTTACGACTGTACACATGTAAGGTATTATTATTATGCGGTGTGTAATGTGTTTAGCCGTAGTCACATGCCAACGTAGGCTTTGGGCTCGGTGCGGTTAGCTTAGTTTAAACCGGGATGGTATTTCATGCGCGGTCAAGTTCTACAATCAATATAAAAATAAGTTTAATCAAGCTTGGTTGTAACGTATCAGATTAAATCGCGTTTAATAGAATTTAACGTTTAATTAAACCTAAAAATAATCAATTAATCACATAAACACTGTTCGTTGTTATAGCCTGTTATATGCATAGAAAAATATTTTTTGTGTGACGTAACATACAGATAAAACCTAAACAAATGTGTAATCCAATACAGAAATGTTTTAAGGACGCTATCACATAAAAATTAGCAGATCGATGTCTGTCAGTACGAATATCGACGTTAAGGACATTAAAATAACATTCATATCAGGGCGCCTTGTACAATGGCGGTTACGACGCTCACCGCGTTCTTGATAGGGCGAAAATGTATGAAGAAATTTGAGAGCATTTCTTATTTTGCTTATAAATGGAAATGTTATTTATTTTTATATAAAATATTTAGCTATTCGTACAGGGGACTAAATAAGCAACAATTTTTTTGTATATTTGTTTTCCTTAGTTCAGTGTATTTAGCTATACTGGTACCTAATCAAACCCCATTTTTTTTATCTTTTGAGATTAAAACGTATTTATGTGAACATTTTGTATGCGGCTATAAATTTTTTATGGTGTAGACGTGGAGATGAATATATTATCTTTCATTTGAAACCAAAATATCCTCGCAGTGTGACTCCTAATTCATTAAAATGGTACCTGAAAATCGCTGATATTTGTGAAAAAATGTGATAGCGTCCTTAATACAAGTAATAAAGGCTAGCGCCTAACCTACATTATTATTAGCCTCCAGATACAGAATACTTGAGGAGCCATGCTAAAAGTGGTAACTGAATTTTGACCAGTCTTAATACGAATAACTGTTACACAATGATAAATAATAATATTCAACGCGTTCATAAAATGATCTTAGCTAGAAATTATTGATTTTACTCTTAAGGCAAGGATATCCCTAAAATTAACAGGTCGATGTCTGTCAGTACGAATATCTACGTAAAGGACATTAAAATAACATTCATATCAGTACGCCTTGTACAGTAGCGGTTACGACGCTCGCCGCGTTCTTGATAGGGCGAAATAGGAGAAAATTATACATTTTATTTTATTTTTTTAATGACCGAATCATTTATTAAAAAAAACTATTCGGTTATTTTGTTAGAACTATAAAAAAGCTATCCTTTTTTTTTTTTAAAATCATATCATTGTTATTGAAAATTACGAGACGTTCGAATTTGAAGTGTGTTTTTATGGTGATATTCAAGATTTTTTTACAGAATTACCATGCCATTTTGTTCCCTTTTGAGTCTACATCAATTTTGGTGTAAGAGTACATAATTTCTTCAGACTGGAAGCTTAAAAATCAGTCTTTTCGAACTGGCCTGGCCTTAATGGTGAGATCGGCCCGTATAATATGAGTATTGAGTATTGATGTGCAATACCCACTGACCTCCATTATACAAGTACGCTGGACCTATGATACCCACTTTTTTGTGCCTATTTGAAGCGGAATCAGCGCCCCCAGTGAGAGGGAAGAGAAGTAAATTTGACGTAACTTGCAAATGGCCGCTTAATCGTTATTGGTTGTCATCACTAGTATTAGTTCCAAATACTCCCACTACTGCTATCAGCGCCAATATGGCGACTTTCAAACGTCATTTTTACGTCCGTGAGTAATTTGTATTCTGTGTTTTTACGTCAAATTTAGTTCCTATCACTCACATTGGGGGAGCTGATTCCGCTTCAAATAGGCACAAAAAATAGCTGTCATTTCAAAGGGTATCATTAGTCCAGCGTACTTGTATAATGGAGGTCAGTGGCAATACCCAATACTGGTACAAACTACATGTTAGGGTCGTGAGTAAAGCGCGTAATTCAAGACGTGAGTGGAAGAATAAGGTAAGTAAAATGAAGAAACTTCCCGTTTTTTTGCTTAAATGGAGGCTTTAGGGCCGGAAAAATTATTTGAAATAGAAAACACTATGGATTATATGTGTAGCCAGATATATTAGCTAGGTTATGAAGTAGATAAGTTACAAGTTTTATTAAAATAATTAGGGAAAAAATGAGTTATTGTCCGTATGTTACGAAATGTTACTTGTTCGATTCTTCCACTCACGTCTTCAATTATTCTCATGCGTTTTGGCTCTTGCATTGACCGAAATTAGGAAGTCCCGATCGAATACAAAACAATAATATTATAAGCCCCCTCTTACGTTCGGCCGCAATGGATAGCATTTACTAGCATTACTACCATGGATGAGCTAGCTACGTCGATCATTGAATTCATTGACAATCATAGGACATTAACCCTTTCTCCTCTAAATTCTAAGTAATTATTGTGATAAATCTTACAGGCCTTTTACTATACAAAAATCTCGTAGCATTCCCAAAAATCTCGTAACTCACCTAAAATTTTAGGCTGCGACCTCGTACTTCTTGCCGACGACGACACTACGACATATTGCCGAATCCTGTCCGTAGCGGTCATTGACCCCTGTTAAAAAACTTGTCAAATTTCATCGTTTATGCAAACCGCGATTGACAATGAAGTGACTAATACTAATCTAATTTACAGTATTTCATTTCGTACTAATCAAAAGTTGAGATTATCATTCTAAGAGTTACCAAGAGGTTTTCCGATAATAGCCTGTGTCTTTATAAGATGTAATTTTTTTTCTTAAGTTAACTGAATACATTGCGAGCATTTTTTATATTATAGTTCCTAGACTAAAAAGGTCAATGACTGCTGCGGACACCTTATTTAATTTTCCTTATTTCCTACATCCTACGGCCTACCACATAATATGCGCGTGACTGTACACATGTAATAAGGCTTAGCACACAATATATTGAACAATTAGGACAAATGGCCACGGACCGCAGAATCGATCGCGGCCGAATAATTTGTTGTACGACACGTCCATAACCGTTTATGGCCTGGGTTTAGGTTCGATACGCATGATTTGGATAGGGTATAAATCGTTTTTTAAATCATTTCTGGTTTAGCCAAAACAATAGCCAAGCTTTTTAGGCATGTATCCAAGTTGATCATGACGATTGACGATGAATAAAAACAAAAATAAACAAAGCTAAAATGTCAATGTCATGTCGTGTGTTGTAAAAAGTTAGGAAGTTTAGTCCATCAAAAGCGTAACTTGAAAAAAAGCAACGGGTTGTACCGGAGGATTCACAGGACAGTAGTGCGAGCGCGAAAAGGAAGTATAGAGGGTACACCTTATAATTCCTCTTCTAAATTTCTCTCAACCTCCATCTTACGAATTTTCGATCAGGTAACGTGTTCTGATGCGAGTATAATATTTTTTTGTTTTTTTTTTTTATGAAATAAAGGGGGCAAACGAGCAAACGGGTCACCTGATGGAAAGCAACTTCCGTCGCCCATGGACACTCGCAGCATCAGAAGAGCTGCAAGTGCGTTACCGGCCTTTTTAAGAGGGAATAGGGTAATATAGGAGGGTAGGGATGGGAAGAGAAGGGAATAGGGGAGGGTAGGGAAGGGAATAGGGTAGAAGATTGGGCCTCCGGTAAACTCACTCACTCGGCGAAACACAGCGCAAGCGCTGTTTCACGCCGGTTTTCTGTGAGAACGTGGTATTTCTCCGGTCGAGCCGGCCCATTCGTGCCGAAGCATGGCTCTCCCACGTATAAAATATAATATTTTTTGATTAATCAAAAAAAGGTGAAAAACGATGCCAAAGAAGTTTTCACACGCGCAAAAGATTCGTCAATATCGTGTCTTACATTATAAAATGTTAGATACTTATTTCTACTTATGAAGCGACAAAATACAGTTTAAGATATTTTAAGTGCACAAATAAAACCACTGTTTGGTAGCCATACATCAGCTCTAACTATGTTTAACTGAAAGTTTAGCCATTAACCATCACGCGTGGTTAGCGCGTTTAGACCAGGAGTTACGCGACTACTGCGGTTTAGGTGTGGACTAAAATCTAGATTATACTTAGTACTATAATGGTTTTATTATAATAGACAATTTCATACGCTATGAGTATATTTGTAGAAATTTTTCTCATGTTTCGTACGTAGTTCCTGGGTCATGGATGTGTATTAAATATATGTATCATATAATAAAAATCTTAAATATATGTATAGTATAAAAGTATTAAATATATTTCCGTTGTCTGGTACCCGTAACACAAGTCCTTCAGGTACTTAGCACGGGGCCAGACTGACGTGGTGTGAAGCGTCCATAGATATTATTATTATTATTAAAAGAGCGCAGCATTAGCAATTTCAGTGTGTCAGCGAGGCTTTCCCATATAACAATAATTTCAACCAAACTGGAGCAAATTTTTAGGGTGCACATCGGTGATATGAGGAATTTTATGAGTGACTTATATGATATATTATAGCTTTAGGGCTCAGAGCTATAAAGCCGGAGTTATTTGTTTAATATACAGCGTTGTGTACCGAAATATATTGATAAAGCCGCGTTACATTAAGGTCATAGATTTTTATGAGTTGAAAAATGTTATATTTTTATGAGTATCAAAATAAGAACAAAGAAAAGAACGAAGAGTAATGAGATTACGATTATGTATGTGTTAGCTGTTTAGTAAAGAAACATAGCCGGGCTGATTTGACATTTTTGTATTTAGTGTGGAATTTCACATTCACATTTTTTTAAATGTAATAAGGGGGCAAACGAGCAAACGGGTCACCTGATGGAAAGCAACTTCCGTCGCCCATGGACACTCGCAGCATCAGAAGAGCTGCAAGTGCGTTGCCGGACTAGGGTAATAGGGGAAGGTAGGAATGGGAAGGGAAGGGAATAGGGGAGGGTAGGGAAGGGAATAGGGTAGGGGATTGGGCCTCCGGTAAACTCACTCACTCGGCGAAACACAGCGCAAGCGCTGTTACACGCCGGTTTTGTGTGAGAACGTGGTATTTCTCCGGTCGAGCCGGCCCATTCATGCCGAAGCATGGCTCTCCCACGTAAATTTTAAGTATTTAAGTATTTAGCCACGTTAATAGTCACCAGATAAATAAATAGACACATAGATGACGCCCGCTACTCCGTTGCACCAAAATTCGTTTATTGCACGGGAACCGTACATTTTTTCGGGATAAAAGGTATCCTATGTCCTTTCTCAGGACCCAAAGACTTAATTATAGCAAAATCAGTTAAGCGGTTTGGGCGTGAACAGGTAACAGACAGACAGGCAGACTTTCGCATTTATAATATTAGTAGGGATTATTAGTTATCCATTACTATTATAAAATTAGCAGTAATAACACACGTTTTGAAACTAGTACTCGAATTTAGAATATAATCGTTGAAATCGTTAGCGGCTCCGTGAAAATGGGAATAAGCTGCATCAAATGCAAGCTGTTTGACGGACAAACGCGCTAATAAAGCTAAGCTCCTGAACGGGTATTAGCTTTATGTTCCTGGTATTAGCATTATTGTATGGTAGAAATTTAAAATGAAAATGATTTCTTATCGCATTTTTTTTTCTTTCTGTTTTTAAAGGACTTTATCTATACATGTTTAACTTAGCATGGCATTAGGCTCAATTCAGACCGCAACGTGACGTGTAGATGCATTTCTAAATTTGTATGGATTTGACAAATTTGCAGGACGTCTCACGCTCACGAAATCTGTAAATTCAGTACAAATTTAGAAATGCATCTACGCGTCGCGTTGCGGTCTGAATTGACCCTTAGACGACGATTATATTGTACAATAGTTTAACATTTTTTATTATGCACATGATTAAAAGAAGCATCATATTTTGAAGTTAGCCAATCAAATGCGCTAGATAAAAACTTTTGTAAAATATAATATTTCGGAAACTGGGCCTTATCTATAATGCCTTACGGCCACACTCACAGAGATCCATACTAATATCGACGGTCCCTACGTATAAAAGGTCATGTCCAAAATAGCAAAAATTTTTTATTGCATCATGCATTTCCGTATAATGAAACGCATATTCCTACATTATTATTATTTTTCTATCACAAGTAATTCCAAAGATAAAAAGACGTAAATGAGGACAAGTTGGGAGTTGTATTAGATTTTACTGTTGTATATACGGACATCCGATACTTACCTTCTTGTACCGCGTTGGAAATTACGCGCCATTCCGCGTCATGTCGTACATGTCCGTTTCTACCTCTAAGGTAGCGAATTATTTATAGACTTGTTATCATTTACGTTCAGTTATTATGAGACTTTAGTTCTTTTTCAGTGAGACTCGTGGAACAAATTCAATTAATTTCAAACCAATATGAACATCTGAGTGTTATAAATAATCAGCAACGTGAAATAATTGTTGCAACGGAGGCTGAGGCTTCTTTTCATGATGAACAATCCCTTACCGTTATTGATATAGAGCAAAAAAATCGCGTTTGTTGTACGAGGCCCCACAATAGTCATTTATTTTATTTTAATTTTACTATATTTCTTTAAATATCGCCAACAAAAAACGTAATTTGTAAACATTTCTACTATTGCGGTTCTTGAGATAAAGCTTGGTGATAGACGAACGGACGACAGATAGAAAGCGAAGTCTGATATGTATTTGTTTAATTATGAATATGAATGTTATTTATTTTATATAAAACAGTATTAAAAACGCTAATAAATTATATAAAACTAGATGACGCCCGCAACTCCTTTGCGCCAAAACTCGTTTATTGCGCGAGAACCGTACATTTTTCCGGGATAAAAAGTATGCTATGTCTTTTCCCAGGACTCAAAGTATCTCCATGCCAAATTTCAGCAAAATCGGTCTAGCGGTTCAGTCGTGAAGAGGTAACAGACAGACAGACAGACAGACAGACACACTTTCACATTTATAATATTAGTAAGGATTAATTAAAAACTATTAAGAACACTCCTTGTTCATTTTATAGATGGACTCCCTCTACAACGCGGTATCGCTTAGTTGTAGGGTTGAGAAGGGCTTGAAAAAAAAATCCGGAAAAGCTCATATTAAATAATCTAAAGTGACATCGGTGCATGATTAACCTAGAAGTTAAAAAGTTTATGGGCTATTTTTTTTGCTCCAATAGTTTGTAAGATAAGCCTTTTCAAATTATTTTCCCCGTTTTTTTCACATTTTCCCCTGTTTATTTGCTCCTATTAATCGTAGCGTTATAACTTCCTCGATAAATGAGCTATCTAACACTGAAAGAATTTTCCAAATCGGATAAGTAGTTCCTGAGATTAGGGCGTTCAAACAAACAAATCTCAGCTGTATAATATTAGTATAGAATTGATAAGGTGTTCTGTAGTCAATTTGGCAGTCGCAAATTGGGATGAAATACTATTTTCTTCCTGCGAGGAACGTGTTAGAGGATTACATCAATGCAGATCTGTATTCAACGGTAATACTAAAAATTATGACCTTCAGAAAAGCTCAAGAGTCAGTTAAAGCTGAATATAATAATCGACTCAGAAATATATTTTACTGTCCAGACTTGTCCACCGTAGAAGTTATAACGAAGCCTCAAAGAATTTACTCATGTAAGATGCAATAAAAGTCTAAGGTCGTGAATGGTCACCTAGGTCTCAAAATTGGAAAAGGAATTGACCTTGCTCAAGTATCCGAAATGACCAAGAAGAAGAAAAGGCAAGGTGTCTGGGCACTCGTTATCTTTGACATGTAAAATATGTTAAAAGTTTTTTTTTTCTACAGCAGGTATCATTGACAAATTTTCAAAAATATTATATAAAAATCTAAATCATAGCAACGATGCATTTTGTTACAAATAAAATCAGTCTTCTTCATCTTCAACATTATTATGTTTATGCTTTATTTACCCTTTAGTAAAACAGAATTAATTAATACATAGATACTAAAATTTGTAGACTTTTTAAAACTAAACAGTTTAATTTGTCAAATAATCACATTTTATTAGAATTTTTTATTATGGACCTAAAGTAATTGATGACATGTCCTTTTATTCGTTCATTATAACATAGAAAAAACTACTTAAATTAGCAGCGTATAAAAAGATATGTCTGTGTTTTTTAGTTCTTCTTACTGAAGAGCCAGAATTTGTATTACTTATATGTTATAAACTTATAAATTATGACAATACGAATCATTTTATATAGTGCTGAATGAATTTAGGACCTAATATAATATTTTAATTCTTCCAAAGTAAAAACGGACATGTACGACTTAACCGTTATGGGCAGTCTTGAATTGTCACTGTAAAAACGGTCATCTTGCAATTTTGGCGAAAATACAGTAAATATTTAAAATTGTGTTATATCATGACAAACGGCCTACGTTAAGCTTTACAGATCAACAAAAATAATTGTGTTTATGTTTTATGGTAATCTACAGTAATAGTTTGAATTTTAAAAACACTCTCCTGAAAACCACTACTTTTGACATGTCTCTTTATACGTAGGGACCGTCGATATTATAAATGTGAAAGTGTGTCTGTCTGTCTGCCCTCTCTCCTCTTCACGCCCAAACCGCTGAACCAATTTTGCAGAAATCTGGTGTGGAGATACTTTGATTCCCGGGAAAGGACATAGGATACTTTTTATGCCGGACAAATGTACGGTTCCCGCCTACGAATTTTGGCGCAACGGAATTGCGGGCGTCATCTAGTTTAATGATAACTTAACTTTAAAGTTAATAAGTCCATATATTTTCTGTCAAACAAACACTTTATGAAATTAATGTTAAGTGCGGCACTGTCTTTTGCTAAAACTTAAGATATTTATCCCACCAGTCAGTATTACGTTAGACTAGTGAATTAACCTACTAATTTCCGGTAATCTATATCAGTGTTGACTGTACACACAATTTGCTTACTGTACATACTGCCGAATTAAGTAATTAGTCAGCGCTGGTGCGAGTGCCAAACGGAATTATTTACTCAAGGAACTTAGAGATAATTGCTATAGGAGATTGTTACGGGCCATCTCATCTATCTTTTGAGTATAATCTATGTCGTATGTTGCATATGTAAAATTTTCGTGTCGCATTTGTTATTAAATTCTTTTGAAACGGCTGGATGGAAAGTAAATTTATTAAAGTCCATCTCAATTTTGGTCTGTAGACAAATTATTGTTTTGATATTATTTCTATTATTATATTTAACATATTTACATAATATATACTAGCTGTCCCGGCAAACGTTGTTTTTCCATATAAAGTATTTCGCCCATATTATTTTATTGAAGTGACTAAATAAGTATGTCACCATGGCAACGTCCATCGCTATCCCGTCGCACAAACAATGGTCGCCGTCAGTCTCGAGTTGTAATAATTTACTATTATTTATTCAACAAATGCACTTATCAATAAAAAAGTAGATGTTGTCGGATTCTCCACCCTAGCTGATATGCTCGCTAAGATTCACGAAAATCGGTCGAGCCGTTTCAGAGGAGTTCAACCACGCACACCGTGACACGAGAATTTTATATATTAGATTTAGCATGAAAATACTTGCAATTCTAGTGCAAAATATTAATTTTTTTACTTTTATACGATCAACCTCATATTAAAAGCGTACATGGCGAAACAAAGTTGCCGGGTTGGTAAATTTTCTATAGTTTGTTATTGATTAAACTCCTATATTTTTTGTATTTGTTCAAGTTTAGGTGGCCGAATCTCATGCCGCTTTGATCTGATCTCACTCACGCGTGATACAGCATAATATTATATGCTCGTAACCGGGACAGCTGTAATCGAAGGAATTTTCGAGACACGAGAAGGCTCGATGCCTAAATCAAATTGACTGATAACTAACTGCAAACTTTACGAACTTGTCCAACTCCATAGAAGCGAACATTTCGTAGAATGTTAGTTCTATAGAAACTGAAATTTCGTAGAATGTTAGTTTCCATAGAAACCTGACTTAATGCTCTTTGCCGCTCAGCGAAATATTAGTGATAAGCTCGTTATATATTTATCTCAAAGCCGTATTCCGGTTCATTTTGATGGTGGAGGTGTTGCCAGCATAAAAAGTCTCCGAATACTTCAAACTTAAAGTTAATTAAAAATGTAAAGTTATAAAAACTTATAACTCTACATTTCTGAACTAACTTTAAGTGTGGTTAATATATAATTAGGTTTTTAAAACAAAGTTATAGAAGCTGTAATTGGAAATAAGAAACTTTATACCCTTAATTCATTTTATTACATTACAATTTTATAAAACTCCGGAATCAACTGCCGCCAGCAGTTATTCTAGAACATTACAATCTGCAAACCTTCAAGAAGAGAGCGTATTCCCTCTTAAAATGCCGGCAACGCACTTGCGACTCTTCTGATGGTGCGAGTGTCCATGGGCGACGGTAGTTGCTTTTCTAAAGTAACTCGTTGTGACTCGTTTACCCCCTAATTTTATAAAACAAAAATATATATTTGAAAGTTTACGAAAATACAGCTCTACAGTGCTGTCTACTTAATTTTACCTGAATCTGCTTAATCTAATTTTCATTTAACTTGACTATTGTTAGGACTTAATTTTAATTTTGTGTCTAATTAGACACAAAATTAAAATTAAGTACAAATTTGTAATGACACTCTCTCCCTTGGGTCTATGTCATCCCCTTACAGGAATCATTTTGCAAGCCAAAAACTACCACTAGTGTCACAAACATTAATTATTAAAAAAAAATTAAAGTTCCGAGGTTTGATCACAACCTAATATTTTATGATGCAATAAAAATTAAGCATCAATACAAGTTTCTCCTCATCACCTTGATGAGTGGCAGTCTTCTACAGTGCGTTTTTCGCGTAACTTTCTGCCGCGCACTGTAAAACTCTGGAACGAACTGTCACCAGCAGTATTTCCGGACCTATACGACCTGCAAACCTTCAAGAAGAAAGCGTATTCCCTCTTAAAAGGCCGGCAACGCACCTGCAGCTCTTCTGATGTTGCGAGTGTCCATGAGCGACGGTAGTTGCTTTCCATCAGGTGACCCATTTGCTCGTTTGCCCCCTTATTTCATAAAAAAAAGTTTTCTCCTTGCCAGAATACAATGATTAATTGGAATTATGTCACTTAAATTCTTAACACGCATTACATTTCCCGAATACCTGGCACTGTTCAATCACTGGCAACACACATTAGCATGCGTAAATGTAAATCTTATTTGACATGTAGAATCGCCGTTTGATTTACATAACGATTCATAATGCCCCCACCCCGCCGGTGGGGGATGGGGAATGAGGGATGGGGGATGCAAATCCATACACGTACTTATATCCCACTATTTCGATACTAATCCTACTAGAATGTAGAGGTAGGTACCAGTGTAGTCAAGGAAATTGTAGTCGTTGTGATAGTCATTTACTTATTGATAACTTAGTGAAAATAGTCAAAAGCACACAGCTTATTATTCGTATCGAAACATTCATAACTGGACATCGGATTATATGCACAATCGAAGGGCCGAAATATGCATGCAAATATGCACAAAAATGGCCGAAATATGCACAAAATATGCGCAATCAAATGTCATATTGTTATTAGGGTTAAGCATTTAGTCATGAAGAGTTTGTCGGTTGCTGTTAAAGATTTTGTTTCTAGGAAAATATTGTATCGGGCGTATTGCAGAAGTTTTTAAATTGGTCCATATTTTTGTAGTATTTTGATGTTTCGTACCTCTGTTTCAGTGTTTCATAGCCTCGGTGTATATCATATTAGCTAGTTTGGAGATTACGACTGCATAAAACTACTGAAATATGCACAATCAATGGAAAATTACCAAAATATGCACTATCGTGTAAAAGTGCCATATTATCCGACGTCTATTAATAATAATAATAATAATAATAATCTTTATTGTACACCACGAACATATATACATTTATAACATACACATCAGTTAAATAAAAGTACAATTTTGGCGGCCTTATCGCTAAAAGCGATGTCTTCCAGGCAACCATCAAAACGTTTAAGAGAGTATCACATCAAGAAAAGAACAATTAGGGTGGACAAACAAGTAAACATTAAGTTAAGAACAATTTACATAGATTGTTGATTCATATTGTCGGTCAGATAGAACTCTTTGAGTTGTCGTTTGAAAATGCTCAGAGATGGCGCTTTTCTTATCGTATTGGGTAATGAATTCCAAAGTTTAACTGCAACGGACGCAAAAGAATTACCATAGTATTTAGTCTTTTGGGTTGGTACATTTAGTTTGTAAGCTAGACGAGCATTCTCATCCTCAGACGAGAATGTAAATATCTCCTTGAGGTAGGGTGGAGCCATAGGGTCAAAAAGCACATTGTACAATAGATGCAGCACATGAGTATTCCTACGGTAACGGATCGGGAGCCACTTCAATTTAGTCCTGAACTCCGAGACATGGTCATATTTGCGTAGTCCAAAAATGAAACGTATGCAAAAGTTTTGAACACGTTCCAGTCTGTTTAGCTGGTCTTCGGTCAGATTCATGTAACTTACGTCAGCGTAATCCAAAATTGAGAGCAGTAAAGTCTGAGCAAGCATAACCTTAGTTGGTATAGGCAGTAGATTCTTAAGACGTTTTAGGGACGCAGAAGCTGCAAAAACTTTTCTACAAACCGAATCAATCTGACATGACCAGGACAAAGTTGTATCGAAAAGCACACCCAGATTCTTAACCATGTCAGAGTAATTTATCTTTGTGTTATTCATCACGACATTAGGGATATCAGACTGATCAAGTCTACGTAACATGCCCTGGCTACCAATCATAATGGCTTGAGTTTTATTAAGATTCAGCTGTAGACCGTGATTCCTTGCCCAATCCCAAATGTGTGACAGGTCTTCATTTAATTGTGCAATCGCAGCTGACAAATTTTCAATGCTAGAGTGTACATAAATTTGAAAATCATCAGCGTACATGTGATAGAATGATGATATTTTTTTGCTAATCGTGTTTATGAATAAACAGAAAAGTAGAGGGGACAGCACACCGCCTTGGGGAACGCCAGCAGAAGTGTAAGCCCAGTCAGAAAGTAGTTCGTCAACTTTGATTCTTTGCCGACGTCCTTTAAGGTAACTGGATAACCAATTTATAACAGACGGGGATAAATTTAGAAACACGGCCAATAGCTGAAGTAAGACATCAAAATCTACACAGTTAAAGGCATTTGAAAAATCTAGTAAAACTAAAATAGTAACTTTCTTGTTGTCCATCGCCAGTCTTATGTCGTCAGTTATTTTTGTTAGTGCCGTTACCGTGCTATGTCTTCTCCTAAACCCAGATTGATACTTATTAAGTAGGCAATTGTCATTAATATATGCATTAAGTTGGCGGTAAACTAATTTTTCAAAAACTTTTGAGAGAAAAGGTAAAATAGATATTGGACGATAGTCTGAATAATTGCAAGGATTGGATTTTTTAGGGATTGGTATTATTAATGCATCCTTCCATTTGGAGGGAAAAACTCCGCTAGATATAGAAAAATTGAAGATATATGTGATAATAGGAAGAATAATATCAAGGATGGGAAGAATCATATTTCGGCTAACAGAATCATCACCAACAGCATTAGAGGCGATGGACAACACAGTAGTTTTTACATCACGGATTGTAAATTCACTGAAGACAAACTGTTCGTTTATGAGGGTGGGTGGGTTTAGAGATAGGCTCTGTAGAGTTTTAAGCTTGACGGCATTATCATAATAGCAAGTATTAGTGGAAAAGTGACTGATTATATTATTTACATCGTCAGCTTTTAAGGAACTATTCTCTCGTCTTTTACCAACTCCCATCGAATTAAAAAATTTCCAAACCTTACTGGCGTCCCCATTCTCGACAGATGAATGAATATGTCGTCTTTGTGCGTCTCTACATAATCTGTTACACTGGTTACGTAAAATCTTATATCTTTCGATGTTTGCAGCGGATGGATTGAATTTTAGCCTAAGTTTTGCACGAGTCTTCTTTTTTATCATAGCCTTTATGTCATCGGTTAGCCAGGGATTAGGAAGATGTTTCAGTTTAATGGGTCTTATAGGTGCATGTTTGTCATAAATAGCAACAAGATTTCGCGTCAGCATTTCAACTTTAGCATCAACTGAAGACGCCATCCACAAATCAGACCAGTCAATATCTTTCGCGTCAGCCTTTAAAGCTTCTATGTCCATACTTTTAAAATTACGCTGCATAACAACCTTAGGTTTTAATTTTGGTGGCTTTAAATTATACGACAAATATAAGAGATCATGGTAAGAAAAAGTGTGAGATGAAAGTTGACCATGTTTCGCAACAAGATTTTCAGAGGAAACAATAATTAAGTCTAGTAAAGAAGGGCTGCATTGAGGCATATTATGTGTTGCATTGAGAGGTAACATGTTAAGATCACACGATTCAACGATTGATCGTAGCTTTTTGGCTCTAATATCATTTTTTATCAAACACGTATTAAAGTCACCCATTATTATAGTGTGGTCGTAAAGCGAAGAGAAATTTTCCAAAAGAGATTCAAAAGACGAAAAGTAATTAATAAGTAGTGATGGACTATAAAAAACACCAATAATTAATTTAGCATGACGTAGTTCAACCTCTATAAATAAATGTTCAGCCGTATCGACTGGGGCAGGTTGTGGCGAGGCACTTATTACATGAAAAGGAATATTAGATTTGAGATAAATAGCAACACCACCGCCGCCCCTACCAACACGATCATTTCTGATAAGTGTAAAACCTGGTAAAGAGTAGCTTGTAGATTCTAAACAAGGCTTTAACCATGACTCGGAGACCAGAATGGCATGCACGTTTGTTGATTCAAACGAAGTAAGAAGTTCAGGATAATGCGCAGGAATACTTTGCGCATTTATGTGAATGGCATTAAAGCATTTCAAGGAGGTATCTAAACATGTACTTAATGCGGATCTTAGTGATAGGTTTAGAGTATCATCACTCAAATATTCGCCTGAAGAGGAGCATGAGACAAACTCATCACTTTCCGGTTCACTCATTAACCAACAATATTAAAATTAATTCAATTATAAATTATAAAATAATAACTTAAAAATAAACTAGTAGTGTGAATATAAGCAGTAAAAAGGTAATTACAGTTTTAAAATATTTAAAGCAGTAGATACTACTTTAATACCAAAGGCATAATTTTACCAGCTATTTTTACTAAAATTAAGCATAAGCCACAAGTCACAACTATTCATAACATGATAATTATTAAAACAAAGATAAATCAGAGCACAGCAGAATCAGCAATATAAGCAGCACAGAAATATATAATATACTACATTAAATAAATATTAAGCTTAAGCAGTGTTTTTTATTTAACAAATAGTAGTAGAAGAAGCAAATAAATATAGTACATAATATGATGTCAGCCAGGAATTTTGCCTTTGTAGCTAAAAGAAAACAAAAAAAAAAAAACTGTCAAGACAGCAGTGACATCGGTGACATCTGAGTTCTGAAAGATTTGCTGGGATGTCAATTGTCACTTGTCCGATGTCAAAAGTTGATGGTGATTTTTATGAAATTCGTGAAACAGCTAGATTTTAAATAAAATAATTAGTCTACCTGCGAAATTTAGTTTCAAAAGTAATTAACAATTGGCATCCATTTATTTTAGCTACAAAGCTTAATATAAGAAAGCAAATTAAGCTTAAAACTAAGTGTGAAACTACACAACACTACACAAAAGATTCATAGTGATTACTATTCTATACACAAAAAAAATTAACTCATGCAGTCTTACTTCTTAATAATCTGCTTCTTTGAGCGCGTGAGAATTGCTGGTGCTGAAGCCGTATCGCTGGTTCCCTGACTATCATGAGCTTTAGAGCCTGCAATGCCATCCAGGTCTTTTACACAGACCACCCGGTGGCGGGAGCCATTAGGGGCTAAGACATGAATATTACCATCCTTGGTCCAGCACTTTGTCATTCCAAAACGCTGCCGAGCTTCAAGGAATGTTCTGTATCTATATTTTGTCAAGAACTCGGACATGCTTACACCAGTGCCCTTAAGACTCGTCTTGGAGAACCAAATATTGTTTCTTAGCTCAGTATTCTTGAATTTTATGAGAATGGGCCTAGGTTTGTGCTTTTTGAAGCGACCTAGCCGAATGCATTTTGTGAAAGAATCAGAGGAGAGAACCTGTCCTGGAATGTGGTCATTAAAAAATTTGGACATTATACCTGGAATGTTTTCCTTTTCCTCTTCAGGCACACCATGGACCAACAGCATCTTTTTCCTGGCATGCATTTCCATTTTATCACACTGCATAGACAAGGAATCCATTTGTTTTTGGAGCGAATTCAAAGCAAATATAACAAGCTTCTTAAACTCACGAAATTCCTCCTGGATCTTGGCCGGATCTTTTGTTTGTGTTACTGCTGTGCTTTCCTGCAGACTTTTCTCAAATTGAGACATTTTTTTATAAAACATTTCGGACATATCATTTAAAGTTTCTTTTATGGACTCCATCTTGTAAGAACAAATTTTATTTGCCAAATTATGATTTATTGAGAGTGTTGTGTTCGATTCTTATTATGTGGGATAAGCTGGTAAGGTGGGCAATCTAATTATTCATTACTTGTTAATTTTATAAACGTAAAATATAATTTAAGATATTTTTAAAATCAGAGATCACAATTGCACTGTTTACTTTTTGAACACCTACCCGCAAAAAAAAAAAAAAATTCTATAAAAAGTCTATTCATAACATTTGAAATGTTCTTAGATAATAATTGTATTAATATTAGACACTGCTCGCAATATCCTTCGCGAAAAACTTCGTTCCTCGTGACTTTCTAACCTTCCTTTCTAACGGCAAGTATCTTAATCGATTGTGCATTATTATACACATTTATGCATTTGCGATATTAATATGGGTCAAATTTCTTATTTACCTACTTTCATCTTCTATTTCTGAAGGTTGGCAGTCAAGCTCTGTAACTTTACTTCAAACGATAAACAAATAACCAAAAACGCGTTTGATATTACGTACCACTTACCAATTTAAATGCCACTTTTACTTATTACATTCGTAGCTTGTATCTTTGTAAATTGGAGCCAAATGTAATATCTCGTCTGCTCAGTCCACACACGTGGATCCTCCTTTAGAGATCGTTTAAGCGAATTCGTACGTGTATCGCTTATCATGGCACGTTTCAGATATTGTATTGTAAATGTAATTGTATATGTTTCGACTATGAAATCTATACACAATATTATAAATTTGGATGTGTTTCTCTCTGTCTTTCTCTTCACGTTAAACCGCTGAACTGTTTAGATGGCGACAGATATATTTTTGGTGTGTGGGATAGTTTTTATACAAAACTGTATGCGAAGTTCCGCGAAACGATTGTCCCGCGAATGAAGTAGCTTTTACCAAATTGCCTTAAAAAATTGGAATGACTATTACTTAAGCCTATTAAAAAAAAAAACTATGAAATGTGGGATGGTGGAACAAGACATACTTAAGGTTTAGAGAACAATAAATCTTGTTGTTTTATTTCTTATCCGCGAAACGATTGTCCCGCGAATGAAGTAGCTTTTACCAAATTGCCTTAAAAAATTGGAATGACTATTACTTAAGCCTATTAAAAAAAAAAACTATGAAATGTGGGATGGTGGAACAAGACATACTTAAGGTTTAGAGAACAATAAATCTTGTTGTTTTATTTCTTATGCCGGTTCTACTCGCCAGTTCCTGAACCGGTGGTAGGTAACACGTAGGACGTTATGAAAATATTTGATTCAATTTTATTCATAAATAAAACAATTTTTATTTTATTTTTTTACTAAAAAAAAAGTTACAATTTTATGTTCTGAGGCTAACTTTAGCCATCTTGCTTACCAACCCCTGCCTGTATGCCACATTTTACACCTGTACATAAAAATAACGAACTTCACAAAAACTCCAGATAATCCGATATCAGATTTAGATTTGTGTGGACGCGTTAAAAGTTTAGGGAGAAATAAAATGGCGCGTGCTCGGCGACCGAATGCGGGCTGCCGCAACCGTGCTCGAGCCGCCGCTAGCGGGCAGTCGATAGTGATGGGACATGTGGTCAGTCAGATATGATAGGGATGGGATCTGTATCGACTGATACTTAAAAAAAAATCTTGAAAGAAGCTTTTGATCTAATTCTATATGCAGATAAAATATATAATTATTTTAGTAACAGTAGGTAATAATTACGATTACAAACTTGAACTCGCAAAATTCTGCAACAAATGCACCTAAGGGACTTATAACCTCTAGGTTTATTATTATTATAGCCACACTAAGGATCAAGTATAAGACTGCAAGGGAATTAGGTCTCTAAACTTTTTATGTTTAATTTTTCTACAAGCTGACGGCCATTAAAATGAAGTAAGCCACATTTTTTATCTTTGACAGGCTGTAACTCTGAATTTGCCTAAGTTACAAACAAGTAGCTTTAGGAAACGTGTTCAACGAAGGTGCTGAGACCTGATGTTGGAAATAGAAAACTTAAATTGAATTATTATTTACTTGATAACATGTTTAATCCTAACAGTATCGCGGGTTTCGGCTAGCCTGGGATCTCACTAAGATTATAAAAACTATCGATATTTTTTCATCCCAACCCTTTATGGTCCGCTAGAGCACACTCAGTTTCTTAAAACTGAGTTTAGATGTTTGTGTTGTGCATAAAACCACATTTCCCCAGGGTTCGCTTCAAGTTCCGTTCGGGTGTGTTTACAGTGCAAGTAACCTTAATGCTAGCACTGGCTTCAGAAAAAAAAATTTGTAATCCATACTAATATTGCAAATGCGAAACAGTGTCTATCACTCTGTCTATCTGTCTCTCTGTCTGTCTGTTACCTCCTCATGCCCAAACTTTAAACCGTTTTAATTGGGTATGGATAATTTTACTGTCAAAATGTCCAAATTGAATGTCGTTTGTTCCTTACAATAATATTATGATAATCGAAAGATATTCCACGAATTTAGCTTTTCATGAAATAATGCCAGCTTTGCTATTATTTGTAACAATAATAATTTAATGTTGAATTTCGAAAACAGTGTTATAAATTATTTATTTTTGCTGTTCTGGATCACATTAAAAATAAATAAGAAAAGAATGAAATTAAATTTAATAAACCTGTATTAATATCTATTCAATTAAGCTGTTAATAAACGATGAAATAATAAATAATAAAAAGATAGACGATTATTAATAATTAAAAAACTATGGTGTATCTTTCACACGATTTGGACCAAAATCATAATTAGCTGCCTTCTCCCGACAAAATCAGAATCGAACCAGCTCGATCTCAACAGCTTTTGCCACTGGTTACTACCAACATCTTAGCGCACGATCGTGCTGTGGCTCAATTTGGAACTAATTCGATCTTAACAGCTTTTTCTACAATGAGCTCTATACGTCTTGTAAATAAAAAAAATAAATAAAAACAAAAACAACCCCCGATTCAAAAAAATTAAGTAGATCAAACTCAAATTTTTCTGCACCTAGCGGGCTGATGACGATGAACTAAAGCTAAGAACACGCTCGATAAAGAAAAAAACAGATTAAAATCGGTTTGGATGCTACGAAACCACGGACAGACACAAACGAAGACAGACAGACACACACAGACAGACAGACACGTCAAACTTATAACACTCCTCTTTTTGTCGGGGGTTAAAAGTCGAGTAGAGTCGGTCGAAAGTAGAGTAGAGTCGGTCTAGTAAACAGAGCACGGAGGTTGACAGGGCAATTGTGAAATTCCGTATTCGTGTCTGCACATCGGAGGTTATTTCCTCCGCTCTCACAAATAAAATATCATTTTGAATGCATTATCGCTCCCCCATCCTACGTATGTTCCAGAATAGACGATCCCCACTGAGATAGTAGTTTTAGAGGTATGAGATTCTTGGAGATTTTTTCTCTCTTTACTTTGCTTATGTTGTTGGGTCGTACTTTTATATTTTTTGTAGTAAAGTATAATTATTTGTAATAACTTCTGAGATTTGGAGTTGTGAGATTCTTGGAGTCTCTTTGCTTTGAAGTTGTTAGTTACTTGTTATTTTTTATAGAATAGATCTTGCTTTTACAATTTGCGAAGTTAATTATCATAAAAAGAAATAATAAATTTTACAAATTATAAAAAATATCATTTTCAATTTGAACTTGAAATACATATATTTGAAAAATACTTATTTTTACATCCCACTTTTATATATTTAGTTCATATTTCCTAATTATAACATAGTAAACACTCGTATTTCACGACATAAAAAGCCACCCACGCTTAGCCAATTAGACATGTCGTAAACAAGGGACCCTTAATTAATTTTTAGTGTAACAACGTGAGTGTAAATAGAGTTATGTAAACTATAAATTAAGCGTTATTTATGTAAAGTGTAATTTGTAAAGTTACACGACGCCCACTTGACATTTTTAAGGTACAATTCCGTGCATCGCGACCGTCGTAAGACGCGCGCGGCCTACGACTGTCGTCGGCCGCTCGCGACAATAGTCATTGTATGATAATGTATGGCACCGCTTACGAGGCCCGCGAAAGACGCGCGCGGCCGACGACTGTCGTAAGCCGCGCGCGGCCGTGTCATATAATTTTGACACAGTCGCGCGGGGCCTACGACTGTCGTCAGCCGCGCGCGTCTGTCATAAATTCAAGACACGGTCGCGCGCCTCGGGATCGGTGCCATACATTTTCATACACTGACTATGGTCGCGAGCGGCCGACGACAGTCGTAGGTCGAGCGCGGCCGCGATCGATCGCGATGCACGGAATTGTACCTTAAAGGTCACTAAATTTGAAATTGGAGATAGGCTTTGTGTTGAAAAGTGGTTTTGTTTATTGCTTGTGAGTTGTGTGTATGTGTGTGCTATATATTGTGTGTGTTTAGAACGTACAACGTATGTGATATTCAAGACTAAACAAATCTTCCGTTCTATTGAATTCAAAAGTGCGATTATTTAACAACGGGTATATAGACATTAGACAACCATAACTGTCTGAGTTTAATAAAATTTATCTTAAAAATATAATACAAAAAATACAAATATAATACAAATAAATATTTCTGCAACAAATTTCATCAAAATTAAAATATGACCAATCGTCAAAAGAACTAACGAAGTTTCGTACAAATTACTACTAGTTATAATATTATGATGATGAGTGTTGTTTTGATCGCGGTAGCGAACGGTCGCCCACAGCTCAACAACACACGCAGAAAATATTAATAAAATTAATTAATATTTCGCGAGTCGCGCGGCTCACTGTCGCTGCACCGACACCATGGCGCTCGTATCCAACGAGCTGCTGGCGTTCGTACAACACGTCGTCAACACCATGGACGAAGATAGCATCGTGCAGCTCTGCAGGTCAACCTACACAAGCGAGGAAATCTGCAAGGGCAGGCTGATGCTGTACGAATCGCTCGGCAAGACGGCGCAGATGACGTCCCGGAGGAGAGACGGAAGCGAACGAAGCTTGCAGGACATCATCTCCCTGCTCAAGCAGACTAATCCTGCGGAATTGCCGGTGTTTGTGGCCAAGCAGCTCCACAAACTGCCGGCGGTATCGACGGACCACGTCAACGTCTCCATCCTGCTCCAGAAGTTCAACATCATGAGGGCAGAGCTGGACGAGATGCGAGGTAGATTGGATCTCGGAATCCACCATCAGTGAGTTACGTAGTGAATTATTACAATTAAAAAGTAATAATTTATTATGTAGGTCACCCGAGCATCCGATCGACTCGATAAATATGCGTCGCGGAGCTCAGCGCTCGCCGTTTTGCACGTCAGCGAAACCGAGTGGGTCAGCAACAGCCGCCGCCGTCAGCTCGCCGTCACCGCGTGACCTCGACACGAAATTGAGGCCATCGACTCAGCTGAAAAATTATGCAAGCGTCGCTGCTTGCCCCGCACCGCCCCCGCGGGTAAAGGCGAGGGGTGCAAAGGAGGGCCGCAAGGCTGAACATCTTCGACTCGACAGGGACGAGAGCAAGAGGTGCGATGAGGAGGGGTTCGTTCTGGTGGAGAGGAGGAAGAAGAGGAAGCCCACCGTCCGCAACCACCGCGGCACCGCACCTTATGTGCCCGAGCTGCGCCTGCGCAGCGAGGTGCCCGCGACGCCGCTCTACGTGTCGCGCCTGCACTGGTCCATGACGGTCGAAGACGTCGCAAACTACATCCGCGAGAAGACCACCTACACCTTGAGGGTGGAGCGTCTGCACTCTCACCACAAAGTGAATTTCAGTTCCTTTGTGGTGAGCGTGCCGACTCAAGTTTTATCCATCTTCGAGGTGGAGGAGTTCTGGCCCGCCGGTGTAGTTTACTGGAGGTTCCGGGGGAGGCTCCCGAACGAAGCGCGCATCATGTCGCCGAAAGAGACTTCACGTGATAAAGTGTAGTGTGATTGTGTGTGTGAATGTGTAAATAATATATATTAGGATAAAATTGTTCGGCGTGCATCCGTTGTCTGATTGCCATAACACAAGTTTTTACTTAGCATGGGATTAGACGACGTGATGTACGCTACCTAACTTTTATACTATTGTATATTATTGTATGTTTGATAAAGAATTTGAATTTGAATTTGAATTATGATGGACAGACAGACATGTAAATTTTCCACATAATTATAATTATGTGGAAAATTTACATGTCTGTTAATAGTAAGCTCAGATTGAAAACAACTTAAATATGAAATGAAAGCAGTAAAAATTGTTACTACCAAATAAGATTTTTCAGGCACTTCAAGAAAACTTTCCGCACTATAATTTTATGGGTATTACTGTGTGAATGACATCGTTAAAATCTCATCTTTCCAACTATAAAGGTGGATTGGAACCCATTGAAACCGTAGAAATGCAGGTAACAGTTAAAAACTCATTACTCTATTAAAGAGCGTTCAAACCAGGACTTCTCAACTAGTGGGGCTTAATTAATAATAACTCCTACACCGGTTTCAGTGACGGTGGCTGGTTGTAGAAATTAGACCATATACGCAGGGTATTTTTATAGTGCCGAAGTGTGTGCGCAGTTCACAAGAGCACTCTCTATTCCTTTACTCTCATAACCCAGTGGGATGAAAGACCGACACGACTGGCGAAAGATCAGGCACAGGACCAACTGCCCATCCGACGCATGGATCATCTTACTTGTCATACAATCAGGTGATCAGTCGGCATTGTCCTAACGAAACTTGGAAATAACAAGTTTCCAACGCGGGAATCGAACCCACGACTTCCGAGTCAAGAGCCGCGCTCTAAACCACTGGACCACGGAGGCGTACCAGTGGCGTACCAGTGGGGCACGGTATCGTTGGCAAGATTTTTTTTTATGATTAGGAAAATCATCGTGAGGTTTAACGGTTGCCACACAAAACTGCGAATTCGCATCGCATCATCATTTTGTCGCAGATATTTGCGAAGCGCCGCGAATTCGCAGTTATGTGTGGGAGCCCAAAACTAACCTTGTAACTTTACAGCTGACTAACTGGTACAGAGCATGAGTAATTTCATTAATTTAACCGACTTCAAAAAAGGTGGAGGTTTGTCAATTTGACCGTATATATTTTTTTATCAGTGTCGTAATCTCAGGGGACCTAATTGGAAAAAGGTTGGGAAAACCTGGCTTAAACGGATCAGGACTATAAATCTGCAGACTGTATACAATAGTCAGTAATATTCGAGACTGCGTCATTAGAGGACTTGATTCAGTAACATCCACGATAAGTTTGCGCTGAATAAACAGGGAAAGGTGTGGAGACTTCAAGGCTCAAAAAGGGCCATTTTGGAAGTATTGAAGCGTACCAAACAGCACCCAATCTATACCGATATAGAAGTTACTAAGCTCGACCATCGATAAGATCAACAGATTTTGAAAACCTCCGTGGCTCAATGGTTGAGCGTGTGGCGGTAGCCAGGGGTCGTGGGTTCGAATCCCGCCGATTGAACAAAAAGTTTTCAATGTTCCAAGATATTATAATAAAAGTATTAAATATATTTCCGTTGTCTGGTGCCCGTAACACAAGTCCTTCAGGTACTTAGGATGGGACCTAGTCTGATCCCGTCCTAATTAGTACCTGAAGGACTTGGTTTGAAACATCTATAGATAGATTATTATTAAGATCGACGCGACATAATATACGTCAAAAATCACAACAGTGGGCGTGGAAAGATTTTTCTGGAATAAAAACAATAGCCCTATTTCCATGAGTCAAAAGATCTCCATAACTAATTTTATCAAAATTGGCTTAGCAGTTTAAGCTTGAAAATGGATGAATAAGACGGTTGAAGTATAATTTATTTAAAAATTGAAATAAACAAATACACATAGAATTATTCTCGCAAAAAAAAAAATAGTTTTTTTTTGTAAGGTTACGTAGACGTCTAGGCGTCGTAGGCCTGCTACGGCTGGCTACGGCGTAGCGGCGTAGCCAATCTACGGATTGTTGTTTGTGTGCGCTATTTCATTTTAATGAATATAATCTTTTCTTTCGGTGCTATCGTTTGTAATATACATTACCTAGACTTGTTAAAGTACAAAGAAATAGTCCATGTCTAAAGATGTGAAATCTTTACTTAAAATGGTTATCGACCTCTTAAAAACATTTTTAAGGAGCTTAGTACAAACTAAAAACTATGTATTAGAAAATAATTCATTTTTTCCTTATAATAATATGAAATGCAAAAGTGTGTTCGTCTGTCGGTCTGTTACCTCTTCGACCAAACCGCTGAACAGATTTTGCTGAAATTTGATATGGAGATATCATGAGCCGCGGGAAGGAGCATAGGTTACTTTTTATCCCGGAAAAAAGGACGCTTCCCGAAATAAAAACGAATTTTAGCGCAACGGAGTCGAGGGCGTCGTCTAGTATTAAATAGATATAAAAAAATATGTAAAGATGGAACATTTACGCTGATATAGATATAAAAGATAGAAAGATGGAGCATTTACGCTGATATAGATATAAAAGATGGAAAGATGGAGCATTTACGCTGATATAGATATAAAAGATGGAGCATTTACGCTGATATAGATATAAAAGATGGAGCATTTTCGCTGATATAGATATAAAAGATGGAAAGATGGAGCATTTACGCTGATATAAATATAAAAGATGGAAAGGTGGAGCATTTACTCTGATATAGATATAAAAGATGGAACATTTACGCTGATATAGATATAAAAGATGGAAAGATGGAACATTTACGCTGATATAGGTATAAAAGATGGCAAGATGGAACATTTACGCTGATATAGATATAAAAGATGGAAAGATGGAACATTTACGCTGATATAGATATAAAAAATGGAAAGATGGAGCATTTACGC
This sequence comes from Cyaniris semiargus, assembly GCA_905187585.1. Taxonomy (NCBI): domain Eukaryota; kingdom Metazoa; phylum Arthropoda; class Insecta; order Lepidoptera; family Lycaenidae; genus Cyaniris; species Cyaniris semiargus. The sequence continues at coordinate 2,237,245 of LR994554.1, read as the reverse complement.
TAAGCTATAAAGACTTAAAAGTGATTTAACTCGAATTGTATCATTTTTATTGAAATAGCGTAATGTAGTTGCGAATGCTAAGCTCATACATTAAATAGATACGGAAGAAGGGGTGTGTTAATATGACGGTTGATCCGCAAACTTCGCATTACGGTCACGTAAACAATATGAATTTGGTGTTATGAGATTTACGATCAATATATTACAACTATGCTCATATATGTCAAACTGTTTATTGAAATAATTCTGGGCGTGCGACAGGGCGGGGGCTGTTTTCGCGAGTTAGTAGGACCATTTCAATAAGGTTTACGTGTAGGATTACTATAACATCCATACTTCCATACTAATATACTATATTGTCTGTCTGTTACCTCTTCACGCCCAAACCGCTGAACCAATTTTGCTGAAACTTGGTATGGGGATACTTTGAATCTCGGGAAAAGATATAGGCTACTTTTATTCCGGAAAAATGTACGGTTCCCGCGCGATAAACGAGTTTTGGCGCAACGGAGTTGCGGGCATCATCTAGTAACATAATATATGAAAGAAGGTCGTATTATGTAGACCAAAAATTTTTAAATCATCTTAACAAACACGTAAAACAATTAATCATAATATACTAGGATTTCTTGTTTGCAAAATATGGTTCGCAAACATATTAAAAATTTAATTAATTCACTAGAATTTTAAATCTTATTTTTATAGTCAATACAATTATCAATGAATAAATTGGTGTTTTTTTTTATAAAATAAGGAAAAAAATGAGCAAACGGGTCACCTGATAGAAATCAACTACCGTCGCCCATGGACACTCGCAACATTAGAGCTACAGGTGCGGTGCCGGCCGGTTGTTAGTTCTTCTACATGAAACCGAAATTAAAAAAAAAAACTATTCATTTACATGAAATAAAATACCAGTAACTTCTCTCCACAGTCATCCCTGTTCACGAAACAAACGCTTTCATTTCGCGCTTCCACCGGCCGCTGGAAGTTATTTGCATAAGTAAAACTGGGAAATGGACCGAAAAATGTTCGGAACACACCCGCCGGCGCCCGCATTGTTCCTCCCGATATTCCCCTGCATATTCACTTTAGGGAATCCTTCTTTAGAAACTTACTAAATCAACACATTGTACTGTCAGTGAAATACATAGGGGAACCTATGTAATTTGGTCGTAGCCCTAAAAAAACAATATTATCGAAATTGCTATTGTACTATCAAAGAAATTCATATCATAGGCGGACCTCCGTAATTTGGTAGGGTTATGTTGATATAATCCAACAAAATTACGAACTTGAACCCAGAAAACGGATCGCGATTAACATAGGCCGCACATAACAAGACTTCCAATGAATAAATTTTTTCGATCATACCTACAATACCGATCAATCAATCAATTAATCAATCAATCAAATCATTTATTTTTGCAATTGTAGGTTACATAAGATGTTACAAAAGATGTCAGTACTTATCTACAATTAGCCGTTAAGGCGTGCAATAATAATAAGTCATTTTACAATTTTTTTTTTTAACAATTATTTTAATTTTATGCACAGGTGTTAGTACCAATATCAAAACATTAATGGTCCTTTTCACTATTGCCAGCTGACTGAGCTGAACGATGAATTTTCTATAACTTCCTTCCTAATATAAACCTTCCGTGAAGACGAGAAAATTAGCTGAATTAAGCCGTTCTTGAGTTTTAGCCAGACTAACAAAATGTAAAATTAAAATTTATTTATACAGAGTCTCTTTCTCGTTTAAATATTCTTTTAAAGTGTAATAACATTTACTTATTAAATGATTCTTTAATTTATCTTTAAAGAGTTTTAATTCCTTAATATTTTTTATATTTGTAGGTAGTTTATTGTATATTTTGGGTGCCATACAAACTATACTTTTTCTTTTAAATTCGGATGTAGCTTGTATTGCTAACAGTTTATCTTTATGTCTAGCCGAGGAACATGTTTCGTATTTCTCTAGATTTGTCCTTACATACAAAGCACATTCATAAATATACATTGATTGTTAATATGCTTAACTCATCAAGCCCCATACGGGCACCGGTGGTCGCGACAACAATAGAATACAATAGCATTTCCAAGAATCCGCGATCGAAGGGTTAAATTAATAAACTTCGGTTTACATGTATCCCTCTTACCAATATTGCAGACTTAATAAAAAATTTTGATTTTTAATATTTTAAAGAAAGTCTTTATTTCATTATCCGAAACTTGGTTGCGTCGAAATTCTTTTACCGTGTGATAATAGTACCATTAGTCCGGGTTCCGTAGAACAATTTTTTTTTATTACTATCAAGCTAATTTTTTGTGAGTAGCTTCATTTTGATAAGACGAACAATAATTTTATCTGCGAAAAATCTCGAACGTGGTAGCTAACAGAGATAGAAAGGATTTCATACTTTGATTTGATGGTCCAAAAATATGAATTGTTCTATTTGTAGGACAATGTTACTTTTAAAAAATATAACTATAAACCTATCAATATACAAAAAATCAGCTGGTTAGGGTTCCGTAGTCAACCAAGTTTTCTTGATTACAGAACCCTAAAACGGAACCCTAACCAGAAGATTTTTTGTATATTGATAGGTTAATGGTTTATAATTTAAGAGTAACATTGTCCTACAAATAGAACAATCCATATTTTAGGACCATCAAATCAAAATGAAGCTACTCACAAAAAATTAGCTTAATAGTAATAAAAAAAAAATTGTTCTAACCAACGAACCCGGACCATACGCTTATCAGGAAAAAAATATTCTATATTATGTTCTTTTCCTAGACTCAAACTTCAAAGTATCCTCTAGACTAAAACTCAAAATAATCAGCAGTCTAAAATCTTGAAGAAGTAACAGAGAGGTAGACATAATATTATGTAAGCATATTTTGTAAATTTAATAATATTATGGATCTCTAGAAAAAATAGGGGTTGAAACATTACTTATCTACTAGTTTGTAGACTTGACTCAGAGTAATTGCACAATTAAAAGTATTGTCGCAAGTGAAATCTAAAAAGATCTTAAGTGATAAATAGCCCTAGTTCCTATACTTTTAGAAGCGTGAAAAATACTTAAAAAATCTTATCTATTTCATTTTTAAATCTTTAAAATTATTTTCATACTTAAAAATAAAACTCTCATCAGAGTTGGTGACAAGTATTTCAATATAGCAACACTGTGGCGTGAACTCGCCGAACTATTTAAATAAAAACCACACAGTTGCAACGTCACGGAGTTGCCAGTATAATTTAAATTTCCCTACTTTTAGGGAAGTTAGCGCCGTAAGATTTTATGACGTATTTAACCCCCAGAATAGAAGAAACTTTTCAATTACGGTTTTGCGAGTCACCGCGCCTTCGCCTTACAATTTGACTCTAGCGAGTTCCTAAAAACATTTTCTAGAATTTAAGGGTTATTACTTGATATGAAATTCTTAGGTCTAAATTTTTTTTTGCGCCATCCAAAATCAATACCAATTTTTTAAATAATTAGGTGTTACGCTGTGGAAATCCGTTACATTATTTCAAAATACTTTCTTGAGAGCTGATAAAATACCATAATTATATATATTTTATTTGTAGAGAAAGTAAAGATATTTCAAGTATTGACGGAAACGATCTTCAGTCGCACTCAGAGAGATTATTGATTACATAACTTTAATTAAAGATTTTGATATAAAATCTATATGGACCAAGAGCCTGCGAGGGCCAGACCTTCCTTCGTTTCGTAAAGCTGAAACTTTACCTGTTTTTGGCCTTTGCAGAGGTAAGAACGACCAGCAACTATGGAGTTTCGGTCACGGTTACTTTAGGAGGTATTCAGTTCTGAAGGTCTACCTGACCTTCGAGGAGGAGTAAAGCTCAATTTCATAGCTTATATTCTTCGCGGTAAGTGGAGGAATCTCGCCTTCCAGTGCCGGACATTTTTGACAGCTGCTTCCCACCCTTAAACTTTCTTAAAGTATTAGACTTTGAGGGTGTCTAGCTGCAGTGCTATATATGTATGTATATAATTTCATAGCTTATATATAATATAAGCTATAAAATTGAGCTTTACTCCTCGAAGGTCAGGTAGACCTTCAGAACTGGATACCTCCTAAAGTAACCGCGTCTGAAACTCCATAGTTGCTGGTCGTTCTTACCTCTGTAAAGGTCACAAACAGGTAAACTTTCAGCTTTACGAAACGACGGAAGGTCTGGCCCTCGCAGGCTCTTACTCTAAATGATTTCTATCAACTTTTCATTACAATATAATTAAGGAATCATTAAATATATATTTGAGTGCAGCCGTTAGCTATATAGCGCCTTAAGAGAAACGCCTAGTTCACATTTACAATAGCGGCCGTAGCTGGATAACGAAACAAATGGCGACGCATTCCTGTTTCGAGAATGTCAACGATTGAAATCGGATCGTGAAAGTTCTTTGTTGACGTGTAAAAATTTATTCCGCTCCATCTAAGGGCCTTGCACACTGTGATGCGCGGAACACAAGGTGAAAAAAACAAAAGGTGCTGCGATGCGATATTTTCTACGTTTTGAACCGTACTGATTTTGACAATAACCGGTTTCTACTCTAGAAACCGTGCAATTTTGACTACATTTTGTTAAGAAATTATTTTCTATCGCCTGAAACTAAGGTCAACATTTAGGCAAAAAAAAGAGTTCATAAGACATTTTTTAGATATTTATGATGATGATTTATTGTAATATACACTGTATATATAAGTATTCCATGCATAATGTATTTGATGAAATATTTTAATTAGATTTCAAATTAATTTATATTTTCTTTGGAATGGTATTTTCTAAGGAAAATGTAGCACGAAATCTATCGACAGTCGCGCAGTTCCCTGTGCAATCGTATCTCCGATTCACAGTTTAGTTGATCAAATGCAAATAGTGTTGCTGAGGCGTATGAGACGATACAGCAGCTGCGTTTTCAAACGCAAATAGCATTGTTATTTCGCCGCCCTAGTGCTTGAATGGCCAATCGACCAGTGAGCAAATTTTACAGGAGACGTTTTTTTTTAAATTACTTATGGATATTATTAGAAGTTTATTAAACTTTTGCAGAGTTAGAAAAATGTAGTATTTCTTTATATGTATAGAAATAGTAATTGAAAATAATAACTATAGCACTCATTATATTTCATATAATTATTGGAGATTGGCCGAAATTCTTCCGACATAATTATGTATATGGAGATTGAGCACAACGACATGGAGATAGTTCTCGAAAATAAAGTGCCAGTTTAGTGCATGTTTGTCCAAAATACCACCATGTTCGCTATACAGTATGTTTAATTTTTAAAAGCTTTTATTTAACTTGCTCTGTATATATGTAAGTATGTATGTTTGGGTGGAATTTTGGAATTCAATTTTGGAGTAGATATATTTAACCGATTGAGCTGAACTTTTTCATACAAGTTTAGTTTGGATGAGAATGCACGATATGGCATGTGACATCACTCTAAATCCAATATGGCCGACCATCCAAGATGGCGAAATATTTATTTTCTATGCAGTCCTACAATATGGATATTAAATGAAAGGGCTTTTTGAGAGTATGTAACTCTAAAACTTTTTGAGAGTATGTAATATCATTCTACATCCAATATGGCAGCTCATCCAAAATAGGAGAATATTTATTTTTAATGCACTTCTGCAATATGGGTACCAAATGAAAAGTCTCATTGAGAGTAACACGAAAACGAATGTAATGGCATTCTACATCCAATATGACGGCTCATCCAAGATACGGAAATAGTTATTTTTAATGCACTTCTGCAATATGGGTATCAGATGAAAGGGCTCATTAAGAGTAACTCGAAAACGAATGTAATGTCATTCTATATCCAATATGGCGGCGCATCTAAGTTAGGGGAATAACTATTCCATTATTTGATACCCATATTGCAGAAGTGCTTTCAAAATAACTATTTTGAAAGCACTTCTGCAATATGGGTATCAAATCAAAGAGTTCATTGCTACGAATAATAAAAACTAAGGAAAAGTAACGTCAAAAAACATGTTCTACAATACTTGTCATAACTGTGTACCTTAGGTACACATTTCAATACATTTGCAATATTTAGGTGGCCTTGAGCGGTATGCCGAGATAAAACAACGAAATAGACTATAGGTAAACAAATAAAAATACATGTTATATTATAATCAAAGGTTTTATTACCTACATATTTATCGTAATTAAATAGCTGCTACAACAAAATATAATTTTAAAATGCTTTAGTCTTAGGGTTATTTCTTTAATAAAATTTTTAAGCTTTTACTTCTTCTTTTTCATGGCTTTCATTGTAGTAAATTTTTATTTTTTTCTATTAAACACATCAAAAAAAGAAATAGTGAAATCGGTCCAGCTGTTTACGCGTGGTGTCGTGACCACGCGAAATATGAATTCATTTTTATATAATTATATAGACTAATAATTATAATCACCTGTATTTACCCTCAAGTAACTTCGAACACTAAAACACAATTGAAACAAAATAATATATCAATAAAATGTCAACGTACCTTTCCAAATCAACTTCGCTTAGTTTATAATCCATTTTTTTAGTTGTTACAGACATTTTGAAGCATATAAAGTATTAAATTCTTTAAATTGGTCGTAGTTAACACTGCTTACTTTGAAATGAAACAAATAATAAACAAACAAAATGGCCGCGACTCGCGTGAAGTGCGTGTGACCTTCGAAATGCTTGACCGTGATTGGTCGGTCGAGAGAGATGGGGCACACAAGGACGGAGATGGATATTTGAGAGGTACATTTGAGCAAAATATGGAGTTAGACTATACAAGCACTTAAAACAGTTTATATATGGGAGATTGGATATTTTATTTTTGCTAAAAATGCAAGTTATATGCAAGCAAAATAAAAAATATTCATATTGTAAAGTGCGTAATTAGGGTTACTATTAGTTTGAAATAAAAAGTCTACTTTGGTAAAATTGGTCGTTTGGCCATTCAAGCACTAGGGCGGCGATTTGACTTATGAGACGATAGCTGCGTTTTGCGATCCGTCAGTGTATAAACAGCCTGAATTCTAAAACTTCGCAATTCATCGGCGCCATCGCTCAGTGTCGCCGTCGCATTCCATTTCAAATTGAGAACAGTGAGTATCAATTTTTACTAACAGCTGAATTAAGCGATCTATTTCTTTTTAGATCGAAAAATTCGAGGAAAAATCCTGTTTTCAACATGCCACAATGTGTCTAACATCATTTAAATTAAAGTGAATTGGCGACGGAGTATTTGTAAAAGGAAATTCCTTGGGAGTATGTAATTTCGCAACATCAAAAGTAACTATTAGAAAAATATTTTTTGTCTAAGAGCCTCTACAGAATTCAAGGCTAATGTGCCTCTGTGGATGCAGAATCATTACTACACCTATAAAATATAAGAGATCCCTATTTGATAATTATTATTTTTGCTTAAAAGCCTCTGCTTAAGCAGAAGAGCATATAAAAAATAAAATAAAATGCCTTTTATTTGCTCCACTTACAAAATTACAAATTACATTTTTAAATCAGCAATAATTATGACAGAAAATTCATTTACAATATTCAATAAATATAAAAGATTATAGCAATTTAATAATTGATAATTATAAATATTCACAGTACAATTAAATTATATAGATGTGTCAAAATGTATCAAAGTCAAAATTATTAATTAATATTTATAATTTAATTATTTTTCTCACATAGTAATACGTCATAGTAATTTATTTGTTTGGAGCCCCCTTTTGGGTAAAGGCCTCCTCCAAATTTGACCACCACTCCCTATCTTGTGCCACATCTATCCAGTGTCTGCCGGCCACTGCTCGTACGCTGTCTGCCCATCGTTTGTGGGGACGTCCAGGTCGGCGTTTCCCTGATCTAGGTCCGTGCCATGCAGTAATCGACTTTGTCCACCTGCCATCTTTATATCGTGCAATATGTCCTGCCCACCTCCATTTGAGTTTTAGTGCGTGATCTATTATATCTCGTAGAGCACATGCCCAGGGTAATTTATATCACACCTTATATTTAAGTGTATGTATTCAAGTGTTGTGAATACAGTAGATAATGAATGTGCTATCTAGGAGTGCAGGCGACAAAGACGGATGACGCACGCTGACGAGACGGTTAATTATGATCTATCGCGTATTAATATTATACGGATTAGTTAAACCAGGGTTAATTATATTCAGAGTAAATATCATAAACCATCTATGTTGAGGGTAGGTAAGGAACGTTGACAGGGGCGTCGACTACAGATTATAAAAAACTGCTTTTTCCAAGTTTTTTTTTTTAATAAAATAAGGGGGTAAACGAACAAACGGGTCACCTGATGGAAAATGGTGGCCCATGGACACTCGCAACATTAGAAGAGCTGCAGGTGCGTTGCCGGCCTCTTAAGAGGAAATACGCTCTCTTCTTGAAGGTTTGCAGGTCATATTCGTCCGGAAATGCTGCTGGTGACAGTTCGTTCCAGTTTCAAAGTGACAGACTGGTCGTTTCGGTCGGACTGATTTTCGACTGATCTGACAGGACTAGTTTTATGCCTGTGTGTATGCTCAATGCTGGTCAAAGTGCTTAGTAAAATACGTTCGCCAGTTTCGATAGCGAAGTTAGATGTCAAAAATGTATGGGATTTGACATAACGCTTCGTTAAGTGTTATGGTTCTTGCGAAGCGTTATGTCAAATCCAATACATTTTTGACATTTGATTTTGCTATCGTAATTGGCAAATACATTTTGACTAAGCACTCTGACCATAATTGCGTAAGCACACGGGCATGAAACTCGAGTCCTGTCAGGTCAGGTCAGCCTGCGAACAGTAAAATCTGATAGATCGGCCTTCCTGCATATGGGCCTTAAGACAATCCAGGCTTATCATAGACAATCCAAGTTGATCCGACCCTGACCGATTATTTATCAGACTAATATCGGATAGGCCCTACTAACGTCGTCGGTACTACCTATAAAGTTAATATACCTAGCGGAATAGAGAAACAAAGGCCTGAGCAAGCGAGATGTCACTATCAGTAACACTGCGTGGTAAAAAGAGACGTGTGATACATGACAGCAGAACTCTTTTTTTGACGTCCAGTCGGCACGTATCGGCACGTTGACAATTTAATCTCATAGAATTCATGTTCAATCATGCTTGTGTAAGTGTATAAGTACATATTTTTACACACATATGAAAACCAATTTCAGTTTCGTTTGACAGCTCGAGATTGTTGCTCTATTCCGCTAGGTATATTAACTTTATGGTCCTACCGCCTACGCCTGATCTCTCGCTAGGCGTGTCGGGTTATCCGTCTTACAGAGTTCTGGGAAAAAGAAAGAGGGAGTGCTTTTTTACCGCGCGCTCAGCTATAAAATAACTCCAGCTGGCATGGTTTGCATTACACTGACCACCGTCACCGAAAGCCATATGGGAGGCATAAGGCATTATTATTATACAAAAAATGTTCCATATCTCTGCCTTAGTATAATTTATTACTTATTTATTTATACTTTTTGCACAATGTTGGTACATAGGCGGACTTAATGCCAAATGGCATTCTCTACCAGTCAACCTTTAGGTGTTCAGAAACAAAATTGTGTAGGTGCCAATAGTGCGATAAGACGGAAAAAAATTATATATATATATATATATATATATATATATATAGAAATAAGGGGGCAAACGAGCAAACGGGTCACCCGATGGAAAGCAACTTCCGTCGCCCATGGACACTCGCAGCATCAGAAGAGCTGCAGGTGCGTTGCCGGCCTTTTAAGAGAGAATAGGGTAATAGGGGAGGGTAGGGATGGGAAGAGAAGGAAATAGGGGAGGGAAGGGAAGGGAATAGGGTAGGGGATTGGGCCTCCGGTAAACTCACTCACTCGGCGAAACACAGCGCAAGCGCTGTTTCACGCCGGTTTTCTGTGAGGAACGTAGGGGGTACCGCCCCATATATATATATATATATATATATATATATATATATATATATATATATATATATATATATATATATATATATATATATATGTATATATTAATAGAATAATAATAAAAGTATAAATAAAGTGTAATAAAAACAAATATTTAATACTTTCGTTCCAATTGCGCCAAATAGAATTCACGAACCTTACGTTTAAAAGTGTCCCTGGTTTTGGTTAGCCTGATTTCTCGAGGAAGAGCATTCCAGAGTAGTATAGCCTGTACGTTGAAAGACGAGTGGATGATGTCTGATCTATGGGAAGGGCAAGAAAGGAGTTCATTATTAGAGGATCGAAGGGATTTGTCATGGGTACTGGAACGGTATTGGAAAAGGGGTGTTAGATATTTAGGAGTATTGGGGTGATGCAACAGGGAGTAGAGCATACACAAGGCCCTAGTAGAGCGCTTTTATTACTTCGCTAAATAATTTGTATTCGATACGCTCATTAATCCCATAAAATGTAGCAGGGGTGCTGAACTCGAGTGAACGATAAATTTAAATAAGACACTACTAGGATAAAGACATTAGGGCAACCTGTGCGACGCGCCGGCCGCCTGCTAATGAGTGCCCCCGAGCGATGCCCCCGAGTGCCCCTAGTGCCCCCCAGTGCCCGAAGTGCCCCGAGGCCCCGCCGGAGCGCGTGTAACAGACTTTATTAATGCACAGTTTGGCGTTTGGAAATCGTTAATTTTTCAGCATAATTTACGACTCTAATAAATTTTTAGATGAATATTCTTTGCATGTATTTGAAATTCATTAATTGCATCGGTTTAAAAAAAAAGTTTAAATCTTTTTAGAATTTCATAAATATAATATTTGCTTATGAATTATTTGCAAATGTTAAAATGCTATAATACATTGCCTCACATTCCAAACCACATTGCTTCTTGGTTTTCAAATCTAATTACACCAACTGACAGTGAATATACTTCCTGCATTTTGATTAAAAACTTTAAAAGAATGTAAACAAAGAATCTCAGTATCGCTTTGTTAACGTAATAAAGAAAGCCTTTATGAGTTTAAAAGTTCGAAAGAATTCTCAAAAGAAAATTCGTAAGTCTACTTCAACAAAGGTGAGCCGTATACAAAGTCATACAAAGCACAAACTAATTACCGACTGTCCGTACAACTTGTATGGACTTGTATGGATTTTGTACGTAATTGGTCCATTGTGTGTACTTGCGCCGGATCACTTTAGGACACATAAATATTATATGTTGCATTTGGATCAATTCAGACCGCAATGCGACGCGTAGATGTATTTCTAAATTTGTACTAAATTGACAGAATTCAATTGCGTGAGACGTCTTGTAAATCTGTCATATCCATACAAATTTAGAAATGCATCTACGCGTCGCGTTGCGGTCTGAATTGACCCTTATCTTATATATCAGTGCTCATAGTTTATAAATAATGGGAAGTTGCGAGCGGCTCTGTCAACGTTAAAACCGTATCCGAGGTTATTACATTTTTTGCAATAAGTACCCTTTGTTATTGCCCGTGGTCTATGCCAAATTTCATCAAAATCGTCTCAGTAATTTCGGAGCATTATCAATGCAAACAACGTTTGTTGTCAAGAGCCAGCTTCAACCACATTGTATTATGATAGATAATTCCACACTAATATAATAAATGCGAAAGTGTGTCTGTCTGTCTGTCTATTACCTCTTCACGCCGAAACCGCTGAACCGACTTTGCTAAAATTTGGCACGGAGACACTTTGAGTACTGGGAAAGGATATATGACACTTTTTATCCCGGAAAATGTACGTTTCCCGCGCGATAAACGAATTTTGGCGCAACGGAGTTGCGGACGTCATCTAGTGGTAAAATAATTAATAATTATGAATGTAAATTCATAACAATAATATTATTAATTGCCCTATATTTAATAGACTTACCCTCTTAGTAATAAAAAGTTGGTGCATAAGATTTTTCAACTAATAATCCTACGAATAATAAAAACTATAATAATCTCTACATTTTTTGACATAAGGCCTGTATAACGATGCTGTCATTTCCATACTAATTTCTCTGTGTAACGTGTGTGTAACTTAAAAACTCCTGTTTAACTATTCACACGTTGAACGCATGTTTAAGAAGTTTTTATTAGAAAGAGGGTTAATAGTTAATACCCATTATAGTGTTTCTATAAAATTCTATCTGAAAAGAGTATAAAAACGAAATCACTCAAAAATACGCTGCCAAAATGCTTTTTATTTCCCATCAAACGCCTGAGCCTCGAAACCACTTAGTGGATTTCAAATCAAATGAGCTTGATTGATAGTCGGTTCGCTCTTTTTATTCAATACATCGTCCGTCTCTCTCAGTAAGTCTCACTCACTCTCGTACGACTAGGGTTCCCAACCATACTGTTTTTATGTCTGCTGGTATCTTTAGAACAACAACGAGCCACGATCAAATTCTGAATCGTCTAAATTTGACTTTAACATAAAAATTCGATGCAAAAATAAATAATTAATAATCATGTAATAATTTTGACATATTTATGTATTTTTATTGTAAATTAAACGCTTGAGTCACAGACACGAACTGAACTTTATTTCAAAAGTTATGTCAACTGTCAGGTATGGTACAGATTACAGACTACAGTATTACATACTTTATGACAGATGACGCTACTAGTTGTAAATGTGTGATATTGTCGATACTAAATAGACATAAAATAACACCCCCACTTATCGCAATATTCACACTTAAACAATGTTATATTAAATTATTCTATACAAACAATGCCAAGAAGCAACATAAATTTATAATGTTTGGCTGAACATAAACTTTTAGTTAAAATGTCAGCCGGCATATCAGCTGTTGGTAAATACAGTACTTTAACAATTTTGTCTTTTACTAAATCACGACAAAAATGATATTTGATATCAATGTGCTTAGTACGTTTATGAAAGACTGGGTTTGCACATAGCTTTTGTGCACCCTGGTTATCATTGAATAGACTGATTGTGTACATCTTATTGGTTATTTCATATTGTAGTCCTTTTAGGTATAATGCTTCCCTACATGCCTCTGATAGACCAATATACTCAGATTCAGTGCTAGAGAGGGCTACACATTTCTGTTTCCTACATTCCCACGATATAACACCATCAGATAACAAAAAACACATCCCAGTATATGATCTCCTATCTACAGAGTTGGAGGCCCAATCAGCATCAACATAGCCTGTTATTTCTGAATTACCATCCTTACAATATTTTATTCCATAACATTTAGTTCGTTTTAGATATTTTAATACTCTCTTAGCATATTCCCAATGTGCCGATGTGTGGCAATTATTAAATTGACTCAAAAAACTTATAGAGTAACTAATATCTGGTCTAGTTAATACTGACAGGTACATCAAACTACCTATTAGTTGTTGATAGGGTACTTGACTATTTACATCCACTTGACCTTTATTTAAATTAAGTTTAACCTCCATTGGAGTATCAATAGTTTTACAATCAGTTAAATTAAATTTGTTCAAAAGTTGCTCAATATAATCTTGTTGACTCAAAGTTACATATCCTTTATCTTTATTGAAGGTTACATTCATTCCAAGACATTGTTTAACTTCGCCTAAGTCCTTAATGCTAAACTTATTAGATAACATTTGTTTTAAGTTCTTAATTTCAATTTTATCATTAGAAAAAATAAAGAAATCATCGACATAGACTGTTACAATGGTCTTACATTTATTAATATCCTTAATGTACATACATGGCTCTATTTTTGACCTTTTGTAACCATTACTGACCAGACAGTCATCAACCTTTTTGTTCCAAGCTCTAGAAGCCTGCTTCAATCCATAAATTGCCTTTTTAAGTTTCAATACTTTTGAAACTGAACTATTACTATTATAACAATCTGGCATTTTCATATAAATGGTTTCCTCTAAATCGCCATTCAAGAATGCAGTCTTTACATCTAGATGATTGACGTCTAAACCTAACTTTATTGACAATGCAAACAATAGTCTAAGCGTTGTGTGTCTCACCACAGGTGAAAAAGTTTCTGTATAGTCTATACCATGTTTTTGGGTAAACCCCTTTGCGACTAGACGAGCACGATAACGCACTTTATTTTCACTATCATACTTTTTCCGCAGAACCCACTTGCACTGCAGTATAGTAGCATCTTTTGGTACATCTACAAGTTCCCATGCACTATTTTTCTCAAACGACTGTAACTCGTCCTGCACTGCCGCTAACCACTGGGATTTTTCAGGGCCTTCCAATGCTTCTTGTAATGATATCTCACCTGTGAATATGTTATCATCTTCAACACAAGTGGCAAATCCAAATCTATCTGGCTGCTGCCTACGCCGAGGACCACTTATCATGTTGACATTGTTGAATATAATGGAGTCTTCACTGTCTGCAGCAGACTCAGAGCTATCTAGAGTATCATCTTCACAAGGTACATACAGTTCACTGCTGTCATCTGTGTTCAAGCTCTCTGATTGTTCAAGTGAATCTTCCTGAAGAGTTGAATCTTCTTCCCCCACTGGAACTAAGTTCACCTCATTTGAATGATTTTCCTGTACCTCCATGATATTCTCGGCCTCTGTCTTCTCCAATATTACAACATCTCGACTGGTAGTGATGACATCAGTCTTCGGGTTATAAACCCTGTACCCCTTTACATCGTTGGAATAGCCGACAAGGATACATTTTTCTGATTTTCTGTCCCACTTTAATCTCTTTTGTTTGGGCACATGTACCATGATTGTACTTCCGAAAACCCGTAAATGACTCACATCAGGCTTTCTGCCTGTCCATATTTCGTAAGGAGTTTTATAATTTAATGATGTTGTCACAGTCCTGTTCTGTAAGTAGACAGCGGTGTGTGCCGCCTCTGCCCAAAACCGTTTCTCGAGACCCGCATCGAATAATAGACACTTGGCTTTCTCAACAATAGTTCGGTTGTATCGTTCTGAGAGACCATTCTGCTCAGGTGTGTATGGATTGGTCTTCTGATGTACTATCCCATGCGATATCAAAAACTCATCAAACTTGCTATTGCAGAATTCTGTCCCATTGTCACTTCTCAAGATCTTTATGCTGCGATTAAGTTGATTTTCAACCTCTGCTCTATAATGTTGAAAACATTTCAAAGCTTCGTCTTTCGTTTTCAAAAAATAAATATATGTCATACGACTGAAATCGTCTATGAACAGCATAAAATATCTAGATCCACCTATAGAACGGTTCTCCATCGGGCCACACAGATCAGTATGCACTATATGTAGCAACTCAGTACTTCTGCTACCTTCTTTGGAAAAGGGTAATCGGCTCTGCTTGCCCTCACAGCATGCGATACATGATGACTTTGATATATCAGTCTTATAATCAAGAGTCAATCCTTTTACAGCATCTTGCATTTTGTTCAAGTACTGGCTGTTGACATGACCTAGACGTCTATGCCAGACTTCACTGGAAATCATCACCGCAGCTGATGAACAATTTTCAGGCATTTTAAGTTTATACACCCCATTCAACAGACTTGCTGTAGCTACCAGTACTCCTGCTTGATTGAAAATTTCACAACCATCTTTGTTAAATAAAACTTTGTTTCCTTTGGATATAAGTTGACTAACAGACAGTAGATTTGTAGTCAACTTTGGCACACATAATACACCTTCTACTGTAATATCATATTCACAGTTGTGCGTCTTTGTCGTAATCTGCACATCTCCACTACATAATACAGATGCTTTTTCTTTGTTTGCCACGACAATTTCCTTGATTTTAAGATCCCGTGACACATTTGATAACCATTTTTCGTTTGCGGTAAGATGCATGCTCGCCCCTGAGTCAATATACCAATCGTTTTTGCAAAATTCACCATTTAGAAACACAGCGCTAAATGCATTACTGCTTGAACGTTCATTTTTGTTTGTATTCGACAAATTTTTGTTCGTAAATGTGCACTGGTTACGGTAATGCCCTGTTTGTTTACATTTATAGCATGTTATGACTTTTGGTTTTGACTTTGACATCTGTGCGTTGTCTTTGGTCGCAGTGTTACCAACATTCCGGTTCTTCTTGTAACTCGCGAACGCGCCACCGGAACTGAAGGCGCTAGTGCTGTCGCCGCCATTTTCACTTTCTTCCATGTCCAACAACTTGGTTTTAATGGCGTCTGCTGTCAATGGTATGCCGCAATGCTCGATCGCCATTATCATCGGGGAATATTTTTCTGTTAATCCCGCTAACAAAAGTGATGCGACCCACTCTTCATTAATGTTAAAGCCCGTACCACTCAATTTTTGACTTGTTTCGATAATTTGTGTTACATACGAAGTCATTGACGCACTATTTTCGAGACGTATGGAAATCAGACTCCTCAGTAAACTGATTCTCCTCGTGAATCCTGAGTCGTCAAATAGGTTCTTCAATTTCTTCCACAGCTCATGGGTCGTTTGCACACTTTTTATGTGCACATACAGCGACGAATCTATTGTCAGAATCAACTTGGCTCTTGTTTTCGCGTCACCTGCTGCTCCTATTTCTGCTGGTACAGTCTCAGACTTGATGCAATCAGACATTCCCTCCAGAACTAAGAAATTCTCAGCCGCGAAAGCCCACTCACTATAGTTTTCCCGCCCTTTCAATTTGGGCACACTGACAAGGTAGTTCGTCGTCATTTCACAGTATTCACAGTCACAGCGTTAATAACAGTTTATCTCACTCTGCAATGTCTATTTCTAGTCCAAGAAACTTGCGAGAAAAAACTAGAAACTGAGCTCATAACCTATTGTAAATTAAACGCTTGAGTCACAGACACGAACTGAACTTTATTTCAAAAGTTATGTCAACTGTCAGGTATGGTACAGATTACAGACTACAGTATTACATACTTTATGACAGATGACGCTACTAGTTGTAAATGTGTGATATTGTCGATACTAAATAGACATAAAATAACAATTTTAACTAATAGTAATACTTTATGATAATTGATTAATGATTTTATGGAATTGACATGTTTAAAAATTATGATACTTTCACTTAATTTTAACTAAGAATGATATAAATTCAATAAATTAGATATTAACTTGACAAATGTTCAATAAATATTTGCATATTCGTTAAGTACTGACTATTTATACGGGCCTTAGGTAATGTACTGTAAACCATATTTTTGCAAATAAAGATTATGAATGAATTATGAATGAATTAAATCATTATCTAAACCTAAGAAAAGACAGCCAAAATAACAAATAAAAATAAAAAAAACCAAATATGAAATTGTTAACTTGTGCAAGAAGTTTTAAAACTAAGTCCAAAAAATTACTTTTAATAATTAAAAATTTAAAATACTGTTTTATTTTACAAAATACTGCTTTTTCTTCTTCTCCGACCTATTATGTATACTTTTGGGAACCCTACGTACGACGCAAAAAGCGATATGAATAAAAGAACTTCTTGTAAAGTATGAGTTTTGCATACTATTGAATTTCATGAATGTTGTAGTTCCTCTTATATTTTAAGCTTAACTTTTAAACTTTTGCGAATAAAATCGCTTCGTAAGGATTAAACGAGAAATAAATGACGAACGATTTTAAAATCAGTCTGTGTATACTATACAGACTACATAGCAGACTACTGTCTGCTATACTTCCATACTAATATTATAAATGCGAAAGTGTGTCTGTCACCTCTTCACGCCTAAACCGCTGAAACGATTTGTCTGGGCATGGAGATAGTTTCAGTTCCGGGAATGGACATAGGATACTTTTCATCCCGGAAGAATGTACGGTTCCCGCGTGACAAACGAATTTTGTAGAAAAGAAACTGTACATTTTTCCGGAATAAAAAATGTAATAATGTCCTTTTCAGGGACTTAAAGTATCTCCTTACCTTTCAGCTGAATCGGTTCAGCGGGTTGGATGTGAAGAGGTAACAGACAGACAGACATTCAGACAGACGGACTGTCGCATTTATAATATTAGTTTGGATGATAGTACTAGTTATTTTGGGTACGAAATAACGTCGTAGGATACCAAACAGTGCACAATCTAAATGCGTCAATGTTTCTTAGATCGGCATGACATATTATGTTTTAGTAAGTCTGAAATAAATAAAATAAAGAAATAAAATATGTATTCCAATTTTTGAACATTATAACACAATTAAGAAAAATTACAAAAAAAAGAGACAAAACACTAGCTATCCTCAGGTAAAAAAATAACAAAAATTGCTTAAATTGCTTATTTTTACAACATAAAATATGTTTTATGGCAGTGCAATGACAAAAAATAAGGAAAGTCAGGTCTTGACAGCGACAGTCGCCGCCGTCCCTGGTCTTCCGTGATCTATATATACATATAAATAACTCCTTGCTCGGTCGGAAGATCTTTTGAGCCTCTAATCTCCCACAACGTAATATGCCAAAAAAGGTTTGCCGCGTCATCGCGTATTTTTATAACTAGATGACCCAGTGAGCTTCATATTACTTCCCTCCTAATATGAACCTTCCCTGGACTTCTACGAATAATTATTTCGAGACTAAAATCATCAAAATCGGTTCAGCGATTCTCGAGTTTTAATGAGACTAACAATATTTAAATTGATTAATATTTTAGATAAATAGATGATGTAGTTTCAATGCTCGATTTTAAGTGAAATATAATAAAAGACTATGAAAAGTACCAATAATAATAGGATCATAATGTGATGATGCATGTTGTAATAGTAGTAATAACGATGATGAATGTAATTTACATAGATGCACTGTCCGTTCTTCAAACAACGCTGAGACCTCAAAACTCGTATAAATAAAAAATCAGGAGTTCTCTCAGCACCTTCGGGACCATGATATACCTTGCCGCAAAATCTTACTTTTTCGTAGCATATATACATAGAGTACTTCTTCTAAAACTAAAATCACCATGAGTTTCTATATGCATTCAAATTGCCACCTTGGTAACCGTAGCACCAAGTTTAAATAATACTTTAAAACAACAATTTCCTTATCGCGCGGGAACTGTACATTTTCTGGGATAAAAAGTGTCCTTTTTCCTTTCCCTGAGTCCCGGAAAAGGAAAAAGGATACTTTATATCTATACCTTTAGTATCCCTATACCCAGCTAAATTAGTTCAGCGTTTGGGCGTGAAGAGGTTACGGACAGACAGACAGACACACACTCTTTCAAATTCATAATATTAGTATAGATGTCGTACATTTATACTGAGGGAATTTCATTAAGATATTCATTACAAATTCAAAAATAATTTCACCGCCATTCCCCGAAACAGTTAACGCAGCACCAAAAATTCTAACTACCCGCGAATAACTAAAAACGCTTAAAATGTACCGGCATTTGCATAAGGAGCGCTCTCGGTACTGTAATTGGACAATTCTGTTACTGTTGCCTGCTTGATGTACAATATGTAGGGACGTCGTGCTTAGATCTTAAATAACGGCAGCAAAGTAAGTAAATATGTACAGGAATTCATATTACGCTCCATTATGGAAGAAAATGATGTCTTGTCCATAACATTTTTGATTTCAAACTTACTGACTTAGTAATCTTTCCCTTTAGATTGTAATTTCACAATATATATTAGCTTCGCTATCGAATTTCTCGAAATTTTACCAGTGTCTAGAAAAAAATTTGCTCTCGAAGAAAAAGTATATAAATAACTAGACCTTAACTAACCTTAGAAGGTTATTTTTCCTATTCTTTCGTATTAGCTTTTCTTATTGACACTCTATAATGGCGTCGCCTGTCACTCACAACGTAAATTATGGGGTATCCTTAGGTAGTATCTCGATGTCTTGTACAATATTTAATGGATTTTTGCGAGAACAACTCCGGCTCGGGTCCTGCGGCGCTACAAAATACATTTCGTACACTTTTGTAACTTTTCCGTCGCGTCCAAACGCAAAATTAAATTATATAATAATACAATTATTCAATTATCGAAGTTTAAGAGGAAAATCTGTTCGGAGTTTAGTGATCGATTCTTATAATATTTTGATTTAACTCATCAAGCCCCATACGAGCACCGGTGGACGCGACAACAATAGAATACAATAGCATTTCCAAGAATCCGCGATCGAAGGGTTAAATGTAAATTGGAGAAAGTTTCAGTGCTAATATTATTTTGTTAAATAAGGCCGTAGCTCGAGCGAAGAAACAATAATTGCTATTATTTTATCATATTTCCTTTTTATCACAAGCTAAACTATAAGCCTGACTAAAATCCCAGTCTTGGATTTAATATTAAGACTTGGATTATAAAATTTCAGTATAGTACAAGACTTGTCACTTCCTTTACAGTTTACTCTCATAGTGGACGGATGTTCGACACGACTGACGAGGCAAGACCGACTTTTTACATGTCCATCCGACACATTCTTGTGATCAGCCAGCATGTCCTAACCAAACTTAGTAATAACATGTTTTTAACATGGGAACCAAACCCACGACCTCCGTCAAGACTCTAAATGCTTCATGCTCTAAACTACGGAGGCGTTAGATTGCTGTTATACTCTCAAACTATAATTTATCGCATTTAAGTGTAGTGTTGTCTTATCGAGTTACTCAAGTAATACTAGACCCAGAATTTTCTTGTTAAATCTTTATATTTATTGCTCTATTTAATAACTACTATAAAGCGTAGTGTACACGAGCAAAACTTTTAAATTAAAGTATGCGCGAGTTCTCGCTTCACCTTAGATCAGTGTTTTTCAACCTGTGGGGTGCGACCCCCTGGAGTCGCTAAGCTTTTGTTGGAGGGTCGCCAGAGGTCAAGAGAACTATTTTAGAAAAAAAAAATACATGTGGCACTCGGGGACTGCCGCGGTAAAGCATTTTTTATCATTTTTTTTAGCATTTTAGCATTTTTTATCAACTTTTGCAATTATAATTCGCATATGTCTAGTCGCACGCACACAAACACCGTGCTTTAGTCTACCGAACTGAAACGACGTTAGACGATGCACGGCAACGCCACACCGCTTTGCCGGTCGGAGTGGGGGTGTTAGGTTTATTTTCGTTACGGAATTTCTTGATTCGGTCACCACCAATGATATTCTATGTTACTAACGTAACTAGATTGGCAGTTTACGGCAGCAATGCGTTGCCACTTCGAAGATGCCTGCAGGCATATCTGACTTACATAATGCCATAATGCCATAATGACTTGACATCGTCTTTTGAACTATCAAGTGGTTACGTATTTCTGAGAATCGTTTGTAAGACGTTGCTACTCTAGTATTTTAGAAACTCATTGGTCGCCACGCTCAAAGCCCGCGATAAAATCTATGCATTTGATTAAAAGGTTGAAAAACACTGCCTTAGATATTCAGAATTATTCCACTCGGAGGTGCTACGTTTTTGTTTCAACAAATAACACTGACTTGTGAGTTTGATTCCGCCATTCCTCAAGTCGAGTTAAGTGTTTCCTACACATTTATAATGTTACAATAAGTTTTATGCCTGTAGAGGAAAATGTGATTCCTTTTGAATTGAATTAATGCTGGATAATTAACTAATTTAATGTCAAATATGACGTAATATATTTTTACAAAACACAAATAATAAATAATAATATCATGCAAAGGTCGGAGCAGAGGGCGTCAGTAGCACATACAGTAAATTATAATCCGACATGTCGCACACGTCAAATCAGAAATATTGACAGAAACGTTGTCAAACCTCGAACAAAACTTTTTGTTTAAGTACTGTCTATGCTTAGATTAATGATACGCGCGGAGACCAATCATTCATCTAAGTGTTCATGGTTTTGCTGATGTCTAGCGTGAAACCTCGTTTCGTTAATATATCCTATTCCATACTAACTTTGCTGATAGTGACTGCTATGTCATTCAAACTAGCCAGCTAAACTGGAATGATTTTAAAATTCCCAAGTGTGTGGGCAGTACTCAAGAACACCCTGTCTTCTTACGGCGTGACCGATAAACTTGTTCTATTTTACCGGGCCAGCTTACATACAAACAGATCTGCAGATCTCTATATCTATAGAAACATTTCATTGCGACTGCTTCCGCCATGTTGTGCCGGCCAGCCTCATAGGTATGTGTGTACTAACTTTAACTTCCTAAACTTTCTACACATTTAAAATGAAAAACATTATAACTTAAAACAATAAAAACAAATTATATTTTAATTACATAAACTCATTCATAAAATAATGAATAATCATTTCACATATAATTTCGTGCATATTCAAACGATGTGATCCAAGCTTTACAGTTGACTAATTAAACATAACGTAGTCTGGCGTCTTTAATTGCGTAGGGCAATTTATACCCTCAAACGAGCTTAGAGTCACGGTAGCTAGTCACACGGTTGTGCCGCCGCCAAGTCTCTGCGCCGCCAATTCGATTGTTAAGACTTTATAACTCAGATTGTTTCGACACAAACTTGATTGAGTAGTAAACGAAGTAGAACAATACGATTTAGTAAGTTGTACATTGTCGTCTTATTCTTTTGTTTCAAAAGTAATTGTTACTTGGGAGTTTTAATTAGCTATTCATTACCATAATACATAATACAAATACTTTACCTTTACCTACCTTTGGTACCTTTTTAACGGTTCAGTTGCTTTGCAGCTGTAAACAATAGTCTACGGTAGTTCAAAGACTATCATTTATCATTTATAACTATCATTCACCAATTCAGTCGCTTTTACCTCCCTCTGAAGCCAAGTTCTCTTTTATTTTACCATAATCTTGGCTCATTTTAACAGAACCATTCCAAATGGTCCGCGGCTCTACGGTTAAAGTATCAATTCATTTCCTGACAACTACTTCTACTACTGAAGCCAAGTTCTCTTCATCTTTCCGTAGTCTTGACACATTTTAACATGACTGTTTTCCATCACAGACACGTCGATCTGCGGCTAAATTATTAATTAATTTCCTGATACCTACTGCATCATTTTAAAGCCAAATTCTCTTTCATTTTGCCGTAGACTTGGCACATTTTAACATGACAATTTTCCACAATGGTTCCGCTGCTTGGCGGCTCAAGTATCAATTCATTCCCTTATACCTACTTCTTGCTTTTGAAGCCAAGTTCTCTTTCGTTTTGCCGTAGTCTTGGCACATTTTAACATAGCCCACTTTCCACAACGGTTTCGCTGGTCAACAGCTGAAGTATTATTCCTTACTTCTACTTCATGCTAAGTCTCCAGCAGTCTATCAAAATAATACATTCTTTCTTATTTGCACGCGCAAGAGGCAGAAATTTTGATTCGCATTCAATTATTATAACACTTTGTAATATTGGAAAAAAATAATTCAATTCTATTGTATTCTATTCAAAAAAATCTTGTCATAGTCTTGGCACATTTTAACATGAGCATTTTCTACAGCGGCTTCATTGCTCGGCGGCTGAAGTGCGGCGTCCCTGGAGCGTTGTGTGATTATCAATTCCGAGGATAATTATTTTAATGATCTCTCCACGTTTGCTTCATTTGGCCGCTCTGAATGTTTTAGTTGTTGGTTTGATGAAGGTGTTTCTCTAAACTTAGTAAGCTACGGACATTTCTACGTTACCTTTGGAAGCATTTAGTATAGTTACATTCAATATTTGAGAGCAAAGTGATGTTCACTACCTACAAATAATAATAAATACTAAGAAAACTTAATTAAGGGTTAGTTCCCGAACCGGTGGTAGGCAACATGTAGTCCGACATTCTGAAAATATTTGATTAAAATTTATTCAGAAATAAATCAATTTTTATTTTTATATTTTATTTTTATAATTCTAATACATAAACCGATTTGATTTTGTTTTCTTTTACGCATAAAAATTTTGCAACGACAACGAAACACATACCCTCTATGGTCATAATAGCCTTTTTGTGAAAGCATTTTTAATACAGTTACGTTTCTTCACAAGATAATAATCAAAATAACATGGCACTTATTAAAATACTACATATTATAATAAAATTGTTGTTTTATTATAATAATTATGCAGTCGTACTTAAGAGGGCGACTAACCCAAAAACTCAAACATCTTCCTTCTCTCTTCACACTCACGCCCGTCTTTCAAAATCATCGTCAAGTTAGTTTTTTCTTAATAACTCGATAAACATACAGTTCCTCGGTGATAGAATTTTTTGCTTATTTTCAAGTATAAAAATGAATTATAAAATCAACAATTTTGGGTTAGTCGCCTTCTTAACGTTAGTTTTTATTATTTGTAGTTCATTTCTTTACTTATATCACATTTTCAATTATAAAAGTGCTAAGAACTGCTAAGACGCTAATGCTCTAATTACTCAGTCTGTATCATTATGGTTCCAATGATCAATCACGAAAATGAAATTCAATGAAAATTTATTTTTTAGTTGGTTTAAAATTCACACTTTTAGAAAGTCTACATGAGACCTACCAGGCTACCACTGGTTCGGCAACTAAACCAGCGAGAAGAACCGGCGTAAGAAACTCGCACGGGACCACCTTTTAGAACGACGGCACGCGTCGACTGACGTCGACAATAGTGTCAAAAAAAAAAAAAAAAACAATGAAAAACAAACCAGCGACTGCCGTCGACTGCCGTCGACAAGTGCCGTTCGTCTGTAAGAAGCCTTACCAAAAAGATGGAAAAATTGATCTTTACAAAAATGTACACGAAAAAGAATAATTAATATTTAAACAATTATATTATTTTTTTATCTCAAATATTAATACTGAAATGCCTACAGCTTACGGGTGAACAGTATAATTATATTAAATGTACACAAATATGGCGACGACGTAATTTTCATCAAAGGTAATAAATTAAATAAAATCGTACAGAGGGTAGAAATGCAGTTAATACTTTTGATTAATACACGTTAACCCCCTTTTTAGGGTTCTGCACCCAAAGGGTTAAAACGGGACCCTATTATTAAGAGTTCGTTGTCTGTCTGTCCATCTGTCTGTCCGTCTGTCTGTCTGTCCGTCTGTCTGTCTCCAGGCTATATCTCATAAACCGCTGTAGCTAGACTTCTGCAATTTTCACAGATTGTGTATTTCTGTTGCCGCTATAACAACAAATACTAAAAACAAAACAAAATTAATAATTAAGGGGGGCTCCCATACAACAAACGTGATTTTTTGGGCTTTTTTGCTCGATTTCAATGATGGTAACAAGTACACACTTGAAATTTTCATAAAATCCTTAATTTTATGTGTACTTTAATAAATAATAATAATATTAAAATAAAATAAAAAAATTGAGGGGGCTCCCATACAAAAACACAATTTGTGGCTTATTTTTGCTCTATAACGGTACGGAACCCTTCGTGCTCGAGTTCGACTCGCACTAGGCCAATTTTTTAAAATACTTTTCATGCTTTGAAGGCGCTAATATTTCTAGGACTAGCTTGGTTGCGGTTATGAGGATGCGATCAGGACACGTTCCACTCAACAAGTTTAATTATATGATTGGAAAGAAGGAGTCCCCTCATTGTATTCACTGTAGGGTTACAGATGACTTAATGCACTTGTTGGTGGATTGTGGACAAAATCGTGACCTCAGAAGCCAGTTGTTCCCAAGAAATTTGTTTGGGGGGCAAATTAATATTATTTTGGCGTCGCCTCTTTCGCAAGAGGCCCGTACTTTAATTAGGTTCTATTTATTATCAATGAAGGGTCGCATAGTTTAATTTATTAATGTTTAATTAACTTTGAATAATACTATGAGGCTGGCATAGATGCCAAGTGCATTTTTAAGCCTCGTCAAAATTTTGAATTAAAAAAAAATACTTTTAAGTAATACAAATTTTTGTTCACACTAAACAAGGCTTGAAAATTTTTTAATTACTATAATGCCTGTATAATATATTATACTACACAGTATAGTCCTTTTATGTAGCCACTCAGTATGATGTAATCGTGTTGAGTAGATGCAATAATTTTACATCTAAATGTTGTTTTGTATGTTGTTTTAAAATAATCGTATTCAAAAGCCTTTACCTATAAGCACTAATATGTATTCTGTGCCTATGTAATCATATGAAATATTTTTAATCAATTATAAAATATTAAAACTGAAAAAAATGTCTCAGCAAAACTTTCACGCCTATTTTCTTTGAGACGGTGGTAGGGATCGAGTCGTCCTATTCATGCTTTAGCTCTGAAATATAAATAAGTGTATTGTAATTTATCGATAATGATACTTGAAAAATAACTAAGATATGCCAAGCAGGTTTTTACAACAATATTAGATCAATAAATTACAATTTGCACTAAGGCTGGTAAACCATAGATAAGATAAGCTATACAATTACTATTTTTAAAGAAATATTGTTTGTGTTATATTCCAGCTATACATACCGGCTATATATCATCAGATTTCCTGATTCATTAAAAAAATGTTTAATTTCTCTATTAAAAGTTGAGATTTCTTGTATAATTATATTATTATCTCTAGTAATAATCACTGATCAGATTCTATCACAAAAATGTTCTGTATAGCAATTTATACTTTGTTTTTATACGTAAAGCGCACATTTATTATAAAGCCGTTTCTACTTATTTAAAATAGGTATAATATAGTTATATCTTAGCTTAAAAATTTAACTTTATAGCTTCTGAATATTGGGGTGCAAACCATTAGTGCAATTTTTGCTTCGTAATAGCACGTACGGTACATAGTTATTATAAAACAGTTTGTACTTATTCTGGCTTGAATATAGTTTTATCTTAGCATTAACTTAATAGCTTGAACAGTGTGGTGATACCTAAAAGGAATCTTTTTTATTTAAGCTATAATATAGTTTATATTTGCTTTAAAATGTAATGTTATAGCTTGAACAGTGGTGTGATACCTTAAAGAACGTTTGAATAGCTTCATTTGTGGGTGTTACAAGGGTCGCATACAAACTCGACACGATTATTTGTAAATCTTGCCGTTTTTTAGACCAACAACGTCATAATTGGAATAATATGTAATATTGCTAGAAATTATTAAGGTAATGTGGAAGCGGCTAGATACATCTATCACAATATCTGTTACTTTTACATGCTTCAGGGCCTGTTTCACCTCTTAATGATAAGTGCCGGATAGGCTATCCACAACTTATCTGACAGATTCTCAATAGTCTATCTGTCAAGTTAAGTTGTGGTAAATAACATTATTAGATATATTATTCAAAACTATCCTACGTTATTTTCCCAGACTATTATATCTACGTCATTAAAATCGGTTCAGACCACAGAAATAAATCAAGATAGAACGGCTAAGCGGGTGGAGTACGCGTGTTTCAATCTTGCACAAGCGTGCAAGATTCGTTGAACGTTCATTCAGTCAGCGCGCACGTCTCGACTTGATTACACCGGAGCGGTTGTGCAAAAATGCCTCATTGTGCAGTGTCTAATTGTAAAAACAGAAGTACGAAAGTGAATCGGTCAAAAGGAGGTATTTCTTTCCACGGGTAAGTTATTTGTTCTAACTAAAAGCAAAGCAAAAATTGACACGAGCGATTCCTTAGCAACGCACGCGCGTCACCGTTCTATCTTGATTTATTTCTGTGGTCTGAACCGATTTTAATGACGTAGATATAATAGTCTGGGAAAATAACGTAGGATAGTTTTGAATAATATGTCTAATAATGTTATAAATGTGAAAATATGTCTGCCTGTTACCAATTCATGCATAAACGATTTCGATATAAAAATTTGGTACTAGACGACGCTCGCAACTCCGTTGCGTCAAAATCACGGTCCTTTACCGGAACTTAAAGTATCTTCATACCAAATTTCAGCAAAATCGGTTCAGCAGTTTGGGCGCGAAGAGGTAACAGACAGACAGACAGACACACACACACTTTCACATTTATAATATTAGTATGGATAGAGTAATGTGTTCGATCATCTTGTGCTGGTGGTTCTCCGAGTCCCGCCCTTAGTCTCTAAGAAGAGGGTACTGTGAATTGACTTTGATCTTTTAAAATGTGATTCCCCAAAATCTTTAGACACTATAAAATTTATAAACTATATATAAATAAATAATAAATTTATATATGTATAATAATCCTACTAATATTATAAAGGCGAAAGTTTGTATGTATGTATGTATGTATGTATGTATGTATGTATGTATGTATGTATGTATGATCTGGCTGAGACTTCGATACCTAATTAATAACAATACTTTATAGTATATATATATATATATATATATATATATATATATATATATATATATATATATATATATATATATATATATATATATATATATATATATATATATATATATATAAAATCTTTAGACACTATAAAATTTATAAACTATATATAAATAAATAATAAATTTATATATGTATAATAATCCTACTAATATTATAAAGGCGAAAGTTTGTATGTATGTATGTATGTATGTATGTATGTATGTATGTATGATCTGGCTGAGACTTCGATACCTAATTAATAACAATACTTTATAGTATATATATATATATATATATATATATATATATATATATATATACATGTATATATATATATATATATATATATATATATATATATATATATATATATATATATATATATATATATATCATATACTATAAAGTATTGTTATTAATTAGGTATCGAAGTCTCAGCCAGATCGGTTTAAAATTGACAAAGTTTCATACAAAGTTTCATCCCCTATTGTATCCCCTTGGGGCAGAATTGATCAAAATCCTTTCTTAGCGGATGCCTACGTCATAACATCTACCTGCATGCCAAATTACAGCCCGATCCGTACAGTGGTATGGGCTGTGCGTTGATAGATCACTATGTCAGTCAGTCAGTCACCTTTGAGTTATATATTATATTTAGATAATTGATGTTTATCTGTCCTATCAATATTATAGTGTACTCATATACTTTAAATTAGTGATGTTTATCTGAATAAAAAGAAGAGAGTTCCGTTTTGTTCTTGTTTTATTTTACTCACTTTCACAATTACAATAGTTTGTTAACTTTTACACTTTTCGTATTACCAGGCAGAGCGGTGGCGGCCAGAGAGATTCAAAAAGCGGGAAGCCTGAAATGTCATGTGTCAAAGTCAAACTATTTTTTTTTAAACATATTAGCGGCAAAA
Organism: Cyaniris semiargus; assembly: GCA_905187585.1. Taxonomy (NCBI): domain Eukaryota; kingdom Metazoa; phylum Arthropoda; class Insecta; order Lepidoptera; family Lycaenidae; genus Cyaniris; species Cyaniris semiargus. The sequence continues at coordinate 2,208,143 of LR994554.1, read as the reverse complement.
CATTCACTTTCTAAACATTATCTGTCCTATCAATATTATAGTGTACTCGTATAGTAAAAAATTGTGATGTTTATCCGTCACGAATTGTATGCGCACTATATTATATACATCGGGTTTCGGACGCAGTAATTACGAGCTAATGCGCGTTAAGTCCGCTGCATAAACATATTAGGCTCTCTACACACGTGCGACATAATACCAGATTTGTTGTACGGTCAGAGAAATCGGTTGATACTCAGAGTGATCTACGTTTTTGCTGAAATTTGGTATGGATTTGAGTGCCGGTAAAGGACATAGGATACTTTTTATCCCGGAAAATTTTCAGTTCCCGCGCGATAATGAATTTTCTTGTTAAAAAAATCTATCTAGTTTCTTACACTTCATCTTGTTCCATCATCTAGTGCAGTGGTCACCAGTTAATTTCGCTCACGGTCCATTTTAAGAAATGAAATTATTTTCGCGGTTTACACAATATTCTATAGAAAATTGTTTATTATATGTAAAAGTTATAACGGAAATAATAAACTTATTCTTTGTCATCTTTCGCCCTGCTCTTTTTCGAATGTATTTGTATAGCCCAGTCATAATAGGGGGTTGACCTAGGAAAATCGACATACTTAGTATATTACCACGTAAAAACTTGTATTTTGGCATCCTAAAACAGTTCTAAAAATTCACATATAATTGGATAGTCGCAAGTTTTAAAATCAGGGATCAAAAGTCACAAAAATCTTTTTATTTTACTTTTTTTTTGCAAACATTTCGTTTTCTATGCGTTTTACGTTTTTTGTATAAATAGGAAAGATGTAGAAAATTAAATTCTCTACAACTTTTTTATTTAACATTTTTTATACCTTGAACCGTTTTCAAAATAGAGGGCGTAGAGCCCACAAATAGCGTAAAACCCATAGAAAACGAAATAAATATTTTCAAAAGATGAAAAAAAAAAAAAAAACTATTTTTGTGACTTTGGACTTCTGATTTTGCTCCTAATTTGGCCTAAAATTACCGGAGTAGTAACTAGAAGTGCAAGTTGGTGTGTTCCGTGGTCCGCACACAACGGGTTGGCGGTCCGGATGCGGACCGTGGTCCGCTATTTGGCGACCCGTGATCTAGTGTCTTATAATTCAACTTTTGCCTGTCTACCAGGCAAGTAGAAAAACATAATATTATGCAAGTACATTTTTTTTTTTTTTATGAAATAAGGGGGCAAACGAGCAAACGGGTCACCTGATGGAAAGAAACTTCCGTCGCCCATGGACACTCGCAGCATCAGATGAGCTGCAAGTGCGTTGCCGACCTTTTAAGGGGGAATAGGGGAGGGTAGGGATGGGAAGGGAAGGGAAAAGGGGAGGGTAGGGAAGGGAAGGGAATAGGGGAGGGTAGGGAAGGGAAGGGAATAGGGGAGGGTAGGGAAGGGTAGGGAAGGGAATAGGGTAGGGGATTGGGCCTCCGGTAAACTCACTCACTCGGCGAAACACAGCGCAAGCGCTGTTTCACGCCGGTTTTCTGTGAGAACGTGGTATTTCTCCGGTCGAGCCGGCCCATTCGTGTCGAAGCATGGCTCTCCCACGTATAGCATGGCTCTCCCACGTATATCTCTATGATATTATGTATGCTATTCTATGCTTACTTTATTTCGTACATTTAGTGAATGCAAATGGGCTATAAGTTGTAACTTGTAGATACACTCGTATGATATGAGAGTATCGATGCGCCACGTTAATCCTGCCATTTCGACGATTTAGGCCCTTTCACAGATGCTACAAATTTCCTAGTGGAAAATCTTCAGTTTTTTGGCTAATTTATTATAATATTTTTAGAATGTTTTAGAAAGTGTGTTACCTCCAGTTGTTACAAAATCAAAAACTTGTGAGTCGTCTTACAATCAACGTTTTTAACTATACAACGCAGATACAGATCGATAACATTGTACTCGTTGATATTTGTTATTTAATTTTTTTGTGTAATACTCATAGATGACTGTAATTGCTGTGACTGTGACATTTCAGAAGTGTCTTTTTTGTTTGTTTGATATTATCATGTCATGATATTATGTTTTTAGTTTTAATCACAACAACGTCTTATTCTAGAATTTTACACAGAGTAATGTGTGTGACGTCACATTATTGTGGTAAAGACATTAGAAATTACGTAATTTTACAGTATTGGTCTGGTTTAAGTATGCCTTAGAACTGATTTTTCTTATAAAGTAAGAGTGATTCTAGCAATGTTGTGGTACAGTCGCAATGTCGCACGTGTACGCGTGGCCTTAGGCGATTACGCCATTCATATAACCAACGCAATAAACAATTTTATTACCAGAGCTTCAGCGGTATGGAAGGCGAATCCCCTAATATTAAAATATGAGTTTATCGGACATCACCCCGTATATGCCATCCATTTTCTGACACAACGGAAATCTTTATTAAGTTCGTAAAAAAACGAAACTTACTTCGACTTTGAATAACATTGAAAACACACGGGTTAGTAGTTGGTTTTAAAACGCAGTGGAAAACTGTTTCCTGTTTTAAGTTAAAACTGAATCGAACCAACACTATATGACAGTTAAATGCGTGAAATCATAAAATAATAATATTGATTTACTGAATGAATGAATATTCTTTTTATTGTGTATTATTTCTCCCTTATGATTATGAATATCACGTGACTCCTTCATTTTCAATCAAACTATATTATTTATCCATTTTATATGTTTATCCAATAAATGTTAATAGCAATTACTTCAATATTTTAAGTGTGTAAAGAAATTACTCGATAATTTGAGAAAACAACAAATCCCTTCAAGTAAATAATTATAGCTTTGAATTCTGTGAATTAATCCGAAATATTCTGAGAAATTCAATGTTAACTAGGCCTTGTTTCGAAAACATACTCCGAATGTTTTTGGTTTAAAATCATGAATTACGAAATAGCTTTCAAAATTCCGCACCTAATCCACTGGAATGAACATCATTAGGTGTAATTTTAGACATAATTACTAAAAATTGCCCTCTGTGTTTGCTATTTACTAAGTAAGTTATGAAATTATTCTGTAAAAGGTATACAATGTGTAATAAAACAAAGTGATAATACTTTAGGATTTGTATGTGACCCTTATATGGAGTCACTGTGAATGTAGCAGCGCTGAAAGGGCAAAAAATTTTTTTTATTTGCGTGGGTAAGCGCCCCAGCGTCATGAGTTTGTCCATACAAAAATTCAAATTTCCCGCCATAGAGGAATGGCAGAATTTTTAAATTTCCCGTCAGTTGACGTCATCGCTACATCAACGCCCTCTGCCCCTACTTCGCAGGTACTAAAATAAGTGTCGGTCAAAAAGTGTCGTTACAACTTTTTCCGTCTAGCCCCCTTTCGCAACGCGCGATCAGGAACTTCGTTACAATATTTGCAACGACTTTATGTAGCCTATGCTAGACCAATACAAGGGATTACGAACGTTTGAAGAGACATTTGTCTACTTCCCTTTGCTAATGCATGCTGTAAAGCTTCGAGATCATGGCGGCAATCAGTGGCATGGCCAGTTGGTCCATCATATTATATTCCCATTCCGCCATAACAACAGTGGTAACCGACCACAAAGCCAACGAATTTTGTCATCAATACCTTGATGGTTGCACGGGCGTATATATAGCTTTGATAAGGGGGGGGGGGGTCCCTAACGTAAAAAAGCGGCCAAGTGCGAGGTGGACTCTCCCATCAAGGGTTCCGCAGCAGCAAATAGGTAACGTGTTTAGGAAATCAAAAGTAAATTCAATTAAATTTGCATATTCCGATATTCAAATATAAAAAAAATTTTAAAAATACGGGAACTGCATATTTCCCCGCGCCCCTGCGAAGAACTACGAACGCATCGCGTTACCTACTCTGCCTACGGATAGGCAGGTTGTTAGGGTGAACACCGTTATCCTTAAAACCATCAAATGAGGATTTTTTTGAGTTCCCAGCATTGTTCTCATAGAAAAAGTTGTTCATTTTGACGGGCTCATTTGATGGTTTTACGGATAACGGTGTTCACCCGAACAACCTGTATTGTTGATTGGACAAGTAAGATGAATAGTAATGGGGGGTCCGGACCCCCATAACCCCCCCTTATATACGCCCATGGACGGTTGTAAGATAATTGTCAGTCCGTGTGAGTCCCTAAGCTGAAACCTCTTAGCGGCCTGATTGTTGGATGATTTATGTCCGGAACGCGATGTGTTTGCGAACTCCGAACTACGACCAAAGCGCGACTCATTGCGGACCAAACTTTGATTTTTACAGATTGACAGCTGGGAATGCTTTAATTAATGTTAGTTGGGGCGATCGGCTAAGGGCGACGCCGAAACGATTTTTTCGGTTAACGCAGTATCAGCCGGCCCCTAGACGATCAATTTTATTGTGCAATATCACGTATTGTGCAATATTATTGACCGTCTAGGGTTAATATTGAACGCGCCCGCCTTTCAATCTTGTTGTCAAATAAGTTGTTCAATAAATATTGTGTGTGATATTGCGCAATAAAATTGATCGTCTAGGGGCCCGTTCAGATGTTGCTTACCATATTTTTTGCTTTATCGTTTTTCAGTAGTCGTACATTTTCTCCTAGTAGAATATTAATTAATTTGGAACTGTTTATCATAATTTCATATGTCTGTTATATGTTACGTAAATTGTATTTAATGGTTATTAATTTTTTTTTTAATTTTTATTAATTTTAATAATTTATATATAATAATAGTATGAGTGATAAAATATTTCTTTTATTATATTTCGTTTATAGTATTGTATATGTATTATGTTTGTATTTATTATATAGGGTAGTATTTATAGGTAATTTATAATGTTAAGTTTTTATGAGTTATTTTTAATTATAGTTATACTTTAAGCACAACACCCTTTCTCCAGCAATTTTTTCCTTTCTTTCAAAAATTGTCTGGAAGAAATTGCTATTTAGTAATAAGGCCGCCTTTGTGTACTCTCATCATTTTATGTGTTTTTATTTTATGTGTGTGTTATTGTAAATGTGATTGTGCACAATAAAGTATATTTTAATTTTTTTCATTTCATTTCATTTTTTAGAAAATATCTCATGACATTTTCCGGGATTCACAGTTGTAATTTTTGACCTGTTCACCCATGTGCTATCTGCTGGTACTAAAAAAAAACCTTTATTTCCATACATCTATCCACCCTTTCACAACAACGAAACAAAACATCCGAAATAATTTTCGGTTTGCAAAGTTATCTTGTTACATTTTGTATGCACAAAATATAGTATGGAAAGCATTTTAGCAGTTGTTGCATAAAGTTAATAATAATATAAATTATTTGACTATCAAATAAATTTAAATACAAATATTATAATTACTCACGTGAAATACCAAAACCATTCTTCGGCCGAACACGACCGCGGTTAAACGGTCGAATAAGCGCGCTTTAATTTTAGCGCCAAAACAGTTTGCTCTAAACTCTGCATTTTTTTTTGCTTTTTTATAGTATATCAAAAATTTGCTAATGCATTACCTTTTTTTATAAAATTAGTGGGCAAACGAGCAAACGGGTCACCCGTCGCTCATGGACACTCGCAACATTAGAACTGCAGGCGCGTTGCCGGCCTTTTAAGAGGAAATACGCTCTCTTCTTGAAGGTATTATTATTAGAACAAAAATTTTTTTTTTCATATTAAACAGCTGCCGATTTATTTATTAAAAAAAATTCAGTCATCTCCGTCAATATAAAACATCAAAATGACCTCAAAAGAAGGCTCCTTGGCCTTTCAGTTAATACGCTTTTGCGATGACCAATGTCTATTGTAAATGTTTTAATAGGTACCTATGGTTTTAAGATTAAGGTGAGACCGCACTATGTGACATTATGCGGTACGACACAACACGACACTTTAATTTTGTAAAATGCCCCATTGACTGCCTGTTGTAGGGAACGTGAAGTGTCGCGCTGTGTCGTGTCGTATTAGGGTCAATTCAGACCGCAACGCGACGCGTAGATGCATTTCTAAATTTGTATGGATTTGACAGATTTACAAGACGTCTCACGAGTCACGCAATTGAAATCTGTCAATTCAGTACAAATTTAGAAATCTATCTACGCGTCGCGTTGCGGTCTGAATTGACCCTTAGTGCGGTCTTGCCTATATTATTTTAAAAAAAATCTGTATTTTTTTATTCTATTTACCTAACGTATAAGCAAGATAGAACGATTAAAGTAGCAATACAACAGTACATTAAAAGAGTGTTGTGGAACCAAGCGCTCTGAATAAACAGGACTTGTTTTTCCTAAACCAACTTTTTAATTGGTTATTTGTTGTGCTTCCTGAACAGGTTTTTAATCGACATTAAAAAGAAGGTGTTTATGTGAACCTTTTTAATTTACTTTAAAAAGAAGGTGTTTTTATGAACCTGCTTAGTTTACTTTAAGGCGAGGCCAGTTCGAAAAGACTGATTTTAAGCTTCCAGTCTGAAGAAATTATGTGGAATTCTCTTACACCAAAATTAATGTAGACTCAAAAAGGAACAAAGTAACAAAATAACCGAACAGAATATTGAAAAATGGCATGGTAATTCTGTAAAAAAATCTTGAATATCACCATAAAATACACTTCAAATTCGAACATCTCGTAATTTTCAATGACAATGATATGATTTTTTTACTAAAAGGATAGCTTTTTTAAAGTTCTAACAAAATAACCAAACAGTTTTTTAATAAATGATGCGGTCATTAAAAAAATAAAATAAAATGTATAATTTTCTCCTATTTCGCCCTATCAAGAACGCGGCGAGCGTCGTAACCGCCACTGTACAAGGCACGCTGATATTAATGTTATTTTAATGTCCTTTACGTCGATAATCGTACTGACAGACATCGACCTGCTAATTTTAGGAACATCCTTGCCTTAAAAAGAAGGTGTTTATTTGGCTGTAATATTTGTGTATGTCAAACGGTTACTAATTTTTAAACCGATATTCTTATAATATTGAACGTTTGCTTAATTCTAATGTATTTAAAGATTTCCTTTAGCGGGCCCCTAGACGATCAATTTTATTGCGCAATATCACGTAGTTATTGTGCAACATTATTGACCGTCTAGGGTTAATATTGAACGCGCCCGCCTTTTAATATTATTGTGAAATAAGTTGTTCAATAAAATATTATTCGATATTATTGTAGGTCTAGGGGCCGGCTAATATTAAAAATAAGTTTAGGTCAAATCTTATTTATTAGGTAATGAAAAACCGTAATATAATTTCGCATTTAATTACAAATATGAAAGTGTCTCTGTCTTTATGTTACCTGTCACGCTGGAACAAATGTACCGATTTTTATGAAAGGAGTATGACAATTAACAAAAAATTAAAATCGACTTCCAAGGTAAAAACAATAATAACATCCTTATAATATGAACTAAAAAGTATTAAATAATGTTTCCTATCTAATAGTGCCTTTTTCCGAATTCGGCTAAACCTCAACTATTTCTGTACTCAATCTTCATCATTTTGAAGTCGGTACCAGATATAGCTGAATCTTCAGTTCTTTGACAGAATAGGTATTTGAAACTTTTGGAACTGGCACCGACTTCAAAATTATGAAGATTGAGTACAGAAATAGTTGAGGTTTAGCCGAATTCGGAAAAAGGCACTATTAGATAGGAAACATTATTTAATACTTTTTAGTTCATATTATTTATTTATTTATTTTATTTTCTTAGGAAAACTTACAGCTATTTACAACTCCAGTAAGATATATATTAAACAGCGATATGCCAATTAAAAGTTTCCACTAGTGTATAATAAGTTAAAACTTAAATGTAACATACCCAACATCAAATCATGACAAACACGAACCTAAATTAAAAAATAAATACATAAAATTAACTAACAATAAGCAACAAAGCTGAACTAAACCTTATTAAAGCACAAGAAAAGGAATATATTCGCAAGCGCCCACTCGTTATACGTCTTTATATTATTATACTCGCTGTGAATAAAACTACTTATACTCGTAATATAGTAGATCACAATAAATATATAAGCAAATTATAAGGATGTTATTATTGTTTTTACCTTGGAAGTCGGTTTAAATTTTTTGTTAAAAATAATAATTTCACTCTTTTTATAGTTACCTAGTAAACCATCGCGTATATTCTACGTATCTTATTACAATTTGTTAAGAGTCACACTCAATGCGATTGTGTTTCTTATTCCTATTACGATGTAGATTGTTTTCCTATGTAAGTATTTTCATACTAAGGGTTCAATTTATTACCTCGATCGTAGGAATCGCAGACACAATAGATTTTTAATTGTTATGCGGCAGACGGGTGCCGCTTGGGGATTGATGGGTTAATAGTTAAACTAGTGTAGTACCTATCGAAGTAACTTACTTCTCTTTTTTCTTTCGAATCTCAAAAGTAATGTCAAATGTGTGCCTTACGCTCTGAAGTTAAGGTTGACTTTGTTATGTTCAATTACCACAAGGTACATAAGTCGCTTAGAACTTGAATCATTGATTTTGAAACGACATTATATTTTTATTAAAATCGCTATGAAAAGTACCAATTATTATAAGGACATAACGTGATGATATAATTATGGTGTTGTGGTATATTGACGTGGTAATGATGATGATGATGATGAATATAATTTGCATAGTAGCATATGCTTTCAGTTCTTAAAACAGCGCCTAAACCCCCAAACTTGTATCTATAAGGAATCCGGAATTTTCTTAGTATCTTCGGAACCATAGTATACCTTGGTGCAAAATCTTACGTTTTGGTAGCATATGCTTAGGATACTTCTCATAAAACCAAAATCACCATATGTTTCCATATAAATTTTGAGGAGTTCCCTCGATTACTCATGGATCCCATCATCAGATCACCACTTTTGTGAAAATGAGACCAAATTGAAGGGAAACCTAATAGAACAAAAGAAAAATTTTGAAAATCGGTTCACAAACGGCGGAGTAATCGTTGAACATACAAAAAAAAATATATATCCACAGCCGAACATATAAAAGGAGGAGCTTTTTGGAAGTCGGTTAAAAAATGTATGGAGTTTGGTCCCCACCACTAACGTGCCCAATATAGTAAAATTGTCTGGACCGCAACCAAAAGTATCCTGTCAGTAAAAAGTTGATGGAATGAAAAAGTTTTCTACCATTTTATTCCATAAAATATTGTTGATATGATCCATTGCATGTTTAAATACTTAATCTATGATATGCCATTCCGTTTGGCACTCCCTATTAGGTTTTCACTGAAATAGATGAATATCAGTATCAATATATTCACTCAAAAGAAATCATTTTTCATATGGTCATAACTTTTTAGAGACAACTTATTTTTATTTTGTCTCATACCGAAAGTTACTCTATATGTAATGGATAATAAATCAATATAGGTCTCGTTAGTGGTAGACATTTGGACCACTTTCGTTCATTCTCCTTTAAAATGACGAATGACGATGAATTCTCCTTTATTTTAGGTATTGGCAAAGGACATACGATAGTAATTCTAATCTCGGAAAATATTACGATTCCTGCGCGATAAAAATTCTGAGCTGAAGAAATTGCGGGCAACAACTAGCCTTATAATAGTAGACTTAAGAATATTCCGACAACGTATAAGTATATTCTAAAAAAATCACGCTGGATCAGCTTGTATATCACTAGCTAAAAGCCGAGCTTTGTGAGGGCTCGCGTCGTCACACCTTGACTGACTGATGATAACACGATGATGATCTACATATAAAAAACCTTTACTAAGTGATGATAACACATCTACATATAAATAAAAATTACTATGTTAAAGCACAAATCAATAGGCGTGATAGTTTTTCCGTAAAGTGTACCACAAAATGTACAGATTGTGAGATATACAAGGGCTCGCTTCGTTCGCCCTGATAATATAATTTTAAGTCTTATACAGGCTCTAGTATATCATATTATTCTAAGCTCTATACAGGCTGGCTAAATTGCCCCACTATGCCACTGACAGATTTCAGCTGACGATTTATTCCCATTTTTATTTCCGCACTGAACTAGTTTAGTCGCATTTGCAATTCTGAATCTAAACTACGCGTGAACAGCTAAACGAGGAATGGACGGCTTTTCATAAATGTTCATGATTAGTAGTGCTTGAATTTAACGTGCATTTTAAATTTACTTGTTACTAGATGAAGCCAGCAACTCCGTTGCGCCAAAATTCGTTTTGGGGAACTATACATGTTTCCCGGATAAAAAACGTATTACATAGGATACTTTTATCCCGGGACTCAAAGTATCTCCTTACCACATTTCAGCAAAATCAGTTTAGGGTTTGAGCGTGAAGAGGTAACAGACAGACAGACAGATAGATAGACATATAGTCAGACAGACAAACTTTCGCATTTATAACATTAGAATGGGTTTTGAATTTACACTAGGCCGAATCGAGTATACTGGTCAGTGCCCTGATGTCAACAATCTACGCCATAATAATTATTCGTTCCGAAATATACGCCAGTGTATTGACGTATACCAGTGTATGACCACAGACATAGATCAAGATATATACCGCATGTCGCTGCATTTGTATGAAAACGAGCGTGCCACTTTTTTACTACCTTCTGTGAGGTACCGATGATAAGAAACGTGTCCATTATCAAGGCCAACGTTTCTATTTGAATTTCTACAGCCCAATACGGCACTTTTAGGCATTTAGGAATTTTTAAAATTCCGATTGACGTCCGATTCCGACAGCAGACTAAAGAAAAGATTTTCGAAAGACGAGCATTGCTCGTCGTTTGGGAGGGCGATATGGCACGCGAAGTACATACACATGCGGTATCTATCTTGATCTATGTCTGTGTATATATAACTATGTTGGGGTGTCGTTATGATACGTTACGCTTGTCTCAACATAGGTACCTACAATATGGCGTCGTATCACTGACCTCCATTATACAAGTACGCTGGACTAATGATACCCTTTGAAATGACAGCTATTTTTTGTGCCTATTTGAAGCGGAATCAGCTCCCCCAATGTCAGTGATAGGAACTAAATTTGACGTAAAAACACAGAATACAAATTACTCACGGACGTAAAAATGACGTTTGAAAGTCGCCATATTGGCGCTGATAGCAGTAGTGGGAGTATTTGGAACTAATACTAGTGATGTCAACCAATAACGATTAAGCGGCCATGGCCATTTGCAAGTTACGTCAAATTTACTTCTCTTCCCTCTCACTGGGGGCGCTGGTTCCGCTTCAAATAGGCACAAAAAAAGTGGGTATCATAGGTCCAGCGTACTTGTATAATGGAGGTCAGTGCGTCGTATACACGTCTTGAGCACTGGTCAGTATACAAGGTTTTTACGTCATAATAATAGGTGAGTCATATTTGCGGAGTCGTAATAAACGGATTCTATTGTATATCCATACTAATATTATAAATGAGAAAGTGTGCCTGTATACCTCTTCACGCCCAAACCACTAAACCGATTTTGCCGAAATCCGATATGGAGATACATACTTACTTTGAGTCCCGGGAAAGGACATAGGATACTTTTTACCCGCGAAAAAGATCGGCACCCGCGCGATAAACCGATTTTGGCTCAATGGAGTTCATGAATCATGGCGTCATCAAACAGGATGATTACGAAAAAAACCAGTCGCTTATTATATATAATGAATGTATAAACGTTTGAGTCCACGATAGTGCACATGTACAATTGTACAGTGTCGTTACTTTTCTAAGACGTACAAAGTCTTTCATTCCCTCTAATGGCCTTTGTGCCCGTACCTTTGAGTCTCAGGTGCATTATTAGTTTTCTGTGTCATACTATAAAGTTAATGTGTTTAAGCTATTACGTTTATATGCATTGTTATAATATTTTATCTCTTGGGACAACTTGTTTAGAGTTGTGACTGCTGCCGCATATAAAATTTATTTGGTTAGGGTCAAGTTGTTTTTTTAGGTTAGACTAAGCCCGGCCGCATATTGTCCGAATTTCTGATCAGAAACATTTGAACGTCCGCCGGACCGCCACTCCGCACACTATCCGAAATTTCCTTCCGGCGAGTCTGAGCTCACTCGGCTCAGTACAAAATGTAAGAGAGAGCGCGATCCGATTTTCTGATCAGTAACATTTGAACTGCTACCGATTGACGTCATCTGACATAAAATTTCGGACGCCCGCCGGAACGCAATTAAAAATTTCTGCCATCCGATAGATACGGAATCTGACAACTCATCCGGACCGGACGTCAGACACAAAACATATGAGCAGAGTGCGTACCGGCGGGCGTCTGATATTATGTGTCAGATGACGTCGATCGGATGGCAGTTCAAATGTTTCTGATCAGAAATTTCGGACAATTTGCGGCCGGGCTAAAACTTTTGCTCTTGGCTTTGCTCATGTTGTCAAGGCACCACTGTGCCCCCAGATATTTTTCGATAAAAATAGAAGTATGTATAAGACATATGGTCAGTCTGGCATCAGTCTGATCAAGACTGACGGGAGAATGATCGTGTAACTGTTTGATTGATGGACTGATATTTTTTTTTATTATGTACTTTCCGGCCTTCATTCTGGCGTCAGTCTCAGACTGATGGACTGAACTTATGCCAGACTGACCGTGTAACTGTATTCTTACACTGAATAATAACGTTACCCACGTCTACTGGTCTTGAATAAGTCTGGTAGCAAATGGATTAGGGCTACCTAAAGACTGAAGCGAATAAAGATAAATAACTTTGATTATAATTGGGATGGTTGTCATTCTTTGAGGGAGACGTTCAGCCCTGGACGGTGATAGGCTTAATGATGATGATAGCTACAGGTTTGTATACGTAATACTATTGCTATCTTCTGAAACTAGAACATGTTCTTAGACCAAATACAGGTGATGATGGTGATGATCATGAATGAGACTTCATCACCGAGATGATGATGAATGGCTGGGGGCGTGAACTGGATCACTTCTCTCGCCTGTACTCTGAGGGACGGAGTATAATACGTGTTGGTATTTGACAATGACGTGACAGAGGTATGTACTGTTGTGTATACAAGTGTTAAGAAATAAACTATTATTTATTTATATACATTTTTTTGTAAATGCAGCAACATATTTATCATAATCAATTAGACACAGTTTCAGAGAGTCATTAGTAGGTTTTTTCAGAAAGAATATTTTTTCGTTCCTGTAGGTGTCAAAAGGTTACATAGAGTGGCAAAACACTGGGAGTCTTATGGCACGAAGCTATTGCAGGGAAAAAAAAGAAAGACATATAGTTAGCTGCTTTCAAGCATTGTTCCTTGAAAACCGGGACTGCAAAAATGTGATTTTGTAGCTGGATAACTGCGCGGTCCAAAACAAAAATTGGTGCCTTTTTTCCTACTTAGTATATTTAGTCAATTCCAAGGGTGTAAATATTGAGAGTGTTGTGCTGCGTTATCTAGAATCTGGTCTTCCTTTATGGCTGCCGATAAATTTCACCATAGAGTGGAGCAATCACTTAAGAAAAACAAGCGAGTGTATGACTTCGAAGATTTTTGCAAAGTTGTCGCTGATTCGTTCGAACACCGTGGTGAAAAAAATGACAGTCCAGGATTTTCACTATTTTGAAGACTACTCTTTCTCGTATAAATTAGAACATTCTGTGCCACGAGCTTATTTAAAAAAACATGTCTGAAATCACTTTTCGGCGAAGGAGAAAATAGCAATTCGATGTTCTACAAGAACCGCCATGACACTGAAGAGCAAATAGAATTGGACTTCTTGAGAGTTAAAAATCTTATTTTTTTTTGTCTTTAGTCTTGTGATGTTTTTAGTTGGTGATTTCCAATAATATATTATAAAAAATATTAGTAGAAAATGAAAGTATCAGTAGCAAAAAATAATACAAAACAAAAACCATTTTAAAAGATAGGGACAGTTTAATTTTAATTTTATAATAGGAGCGAAGAAATAGAGGAAAATGTGAAAAAAACGGGGGAAAATTATTTGAAAGGGCTTATTTGAACGCGCTAATCTCAGGAACTACTGGTCCGATTTGAAAAAATATTTCAGTGTTAGATAGCCCATTTATCAAGGAAGGCTATAGGCTATATTTTATCACGCTAAGACTAATAGGAGCGAAGAAATAGAAGAAAATGTGGAAAAAATGGAAGAAATTATTTAAAAGGGCTTATCTCACGAACTACTAGAGAAATTTTTCTGTTATTTGGGTCAGATAAGAAGTAGACCACGTGAAGGACCATAGGCTATTTTTTGTAGACCGATTTGTCTGTGAAATATCTAATTTACGCGGGCGAAGTCGTGCGGAACGTCTAGTTTATAATATTAGTATGGATGCCGGAACTTTAATACCAATTTTCATCAAAATCGCTTAAGCTGTCTAAGCGTGAGGAAGTAACAGACAGATAGACATAATATAGACACACATTCGAATTTATAATAATAGTAGGAAAAGTACGTTTAAATATTATTATCTCAACGAGCAATATCTTTCTTTGCCGTTATGTACGTGGCTGTACATTCCTCATCGCGAGCAACCCTCGTCTGACACAATTGGCTCCCGAAATAATTTTTACCAACAAATAGCGTACGTGGGTATGTGATTTGTACACACTCCAGTGACTCTATCTCTATTCTCTATATTGTCTACTAGATGTTCCGCGCGGCTTCGCCCGCGTAAATTAGATATTTCACAGACAAATCAGTCTACAAAAAATAGCCTATGATCCTTTACGTGGTCTACTTCTTATCTGACCATAATAACAGATAATTTCCCCCCGTTTTTTCCACATTTTCCTCTATTTCTTCGCTCCTATTAGTCTTAGCGTGATAAAATATAGCCTATAGCCTTCCTCGATAAATGGACTATCTAACATTCAAATAATTTTTCAAATCGGACAAGTAGTTCCTGAGATTAGCGCGTTCAAACAAACAAACAAACTAACAAACTCTTCCGCTTTATAATATTAGTATAGATTCTCTGTATGTGAGGTATTTCATTAAGTTACGATACTAATACTTTGACGAGTTCTAATTTAGTGATCACGTCAGTCTGGCCCCGTGCTAAGTACCTGAAGGACTTCTGTTACAGGTACCAGACAACGGAAATATATTTAATACTTTAATACTATACATATATTTAAGATTTTTATTATATCATACACATATTTTTAAATACACATCCAGACCCGGGAACATTGAAAACTTTTTTGTTCCGTCGGCGGGATTCGAACCCGCGACCCCCGGCTTGAGCTGCCACACACCCAACCAATTGAGCCACAGAGGTCGTAGGTACGATCTAAATATTTAAAACAGCATATCAACATTAATCTTGAGCAAAAACTTAGCGGTGAGAGCGGTTTATGAATACGACCTTAGCCTAGAACTAGTAAGGACTCTCAAGACAGGAATAAAATGTTCAATAAGGAACTGCAGTTCGCTGCACTTTATCGGGCCATTGTTAAATCTTCGTTTTACAATAAGGGTGCTCGTACGTACTAATAAATTGTTTGCTCCCGACTCAGGAGATGAAGATATGAAAATGTCTAGACATGGACAAAAAAAATATAGGTATCTCTTTATTGCAATAAATATCCTGCTTTAAAATTTTTTACTAAAAATAGAGGACAATTGAGCCAACGGGTCACAAGATGGAAAGCAACTAAGTTCGTCCATGGACACTTGCAACATCAGAAATGTAGCAAGTGCGTTGCCAGAATTTTAAAAGTACGCTCTCTTCTTAAAGAATTTTATCAACAACCTACATGTACTATCAGGGAAATTTATTCATAAGCAGATGGCGGATCTAGGTGATTCGGTCGGGTTATATCGAACCCAGCTGACAGACCTCCACTAATACTGAAACTCTGAAGGATGATACCAAAAAGTCATAACTGACTATATGTCATTATTCATAACATAAACCTACAAG
The DNA here is from genome assembly GCA_905187585.1 of Cyaniris semiargus. Lineage (NCBI taxonomy): Eukaryota > Metazoa > Arthropoda > Insecta > Lepidoptera > Lycaenidae > Cyaniris > Cyaniris semiargus. Next base: position 2,192,193 of record LR994554.1, on the reverse strand, counting down.
AATCTAGTGTCACTTGGTTGATATTGCTTGGGTGCTCGATATCACTCAAAATGACACGAGAAAAGTTTCCGTCACACGCAAAAGTACACTTGGATGAAATTGACAGGGTGTAGAACAGAGCTGTCTCTCAAGTGGCACTTTATAATTTTATGGCAGCGTTGCTTCTAATTTTGACTACGCGTCAAAACAGCTTTTAAAGCTATAGATAAGTTTACGTTTGTCACGTTTCGCGATCCGATAAATAGAGAATATAACGCAAAGATGCAGAGCAGAGGGCGCTATGCAATTGCAATGTTTACTAGTAAGTAAATACAGTAAATGATTCGACCAAAATCCGGGGTGCTGCACATGTCATCCATACTATAATATTATAAAACGAAAGTGTGTCTGCTGTGTAAACCGCTGAACCGATTTTGCTGAAAGGGGACTGTCCACTTTCGGCCATCCGTGAACACGATGTTATGAAAAAAGTAAATTAATGGATATTTTTTATTTATTTTTTGTTAATGTTTTGTAAAAAACAAATTGTGTAAATAAACACAACAAAAAACAAAATTATTTCTAGTGTTTCATTTGAATTTCCATGATCGGGAGTCGGCGAACGGTTGCAGTGTTACCATTATCAAGCGCCGAGAAATGCACTAATTGACATCCTTATTATAGTCATGGTTCTGTTTTATACTATTTTTTAGCTATACTACGCAACAAATGTTGCTTATAGACTATAGAAATGCGCAAAAAGTTTGTTGTTATTAGAATGGTATTTATTTAAATAGTTTTTATAGTGAATCTTTAAAAATGTACGTCATCGATTTAAAAAAATATACAATAACTTTTTAATATTATGGCAATGCAAATACGATATGTCAAAGTATGAAACGTCATTCGAATTGTTTTCGTGCATCGTGAATGTTTTCGTGTGAGATATTATTGCAATAATTACTTGGCTTTTTACAATGGATTCCGACTCTTCTTCCCATTCTGACGACCCTGGTACTTCTATGGACACCGATACTGCTCTTCACATTGACCCCGGCATGAGAACCGAATCTCGCTCGGACGATAACCCTGGCATGAATATGGACTCAGCACTTCTCGTGCCTGAAGGCAACTTGTTGGCAGGAGATGAAGCAACAACGCAGCGATGTGTGAATTGTGGGACCGATTTGTTACGAAGGAGACGGCACACTTTAGTTTTAATCAATGTGCGGTCGATCATACACTCATATTATGACAATTTTATGGTTTTTAGCCTGGGCAAGGTTTCAAGATCATATTGATCCCCCTGCCCAGTTTCTTGATCAAGTATTACTTACTTATGAAGCAGAATAATAAAAAATTCATTAAAAATATGTTGTTTTATTTGATTGTTTACCTTTTCCAATAACACATAGAAATGTAACTAAATATAAAGTCTGATACAAAACTAGGTTTATATTCTCCTTTTTACTGATCTGAAGTATTTCATTCATATCATATCATTAGCTTAATGAACTGTTCACGAATGGCCAAAGTGTCTATAGAAAGTGGGCAATCTCTTTTAATATGAAGATACTTTGAGTCCCGGGAAAGGACATAGGATACTTTTTAACCCGTAAAAATTTACGGTTCCCGCGCGATAAACGATTTTTGGCGCAACGGAGTTGCGGGTGTCATCTAGTATTAGCATATTGACAGAAACGTTGTCAAATATCGAAAAAAACTTTTTGTACATTGTCTGCTGCAATAATAATATAAAGGCCGGCAACGTACCTGCAGCTCTTCTGATGTTGCGAGTGTCCATGGGCGACGGTAGTTGCTTACCATCAGGTGACCCGTTTGCTTGTTTGCCCCTTTATTTAATAAAAAAATAATCCTATTAGATAGCATTTGTCATTTCTATTACATTCTTAGCTCTACACCTATACTCTCCTGATAATATAATGAGAATGGGATGGCTGTATGACGTAACGTATAAATTTCATTTCTATTGACATAGCCGCGTCGTTTGATCGTTATGTTCCGTTCTGTGGACTCATTGTACTATCAGAAGAAAATTCATAGGCAGATCGCAGATAGCGGACCTACGTAATTACGTCACGTTGTGTCAAACCCAGCTGACAGATCACGACTAAGGGTCAATTCAGACCGCAACGCGACGAGGCGAGGCGAGGCGCGGCGCGGCATAAATTTGTATGGATTTGACAGATTTCAATTGCGTGAGACGTGAGAATCTATATAAATTTAGAAAAGCATCTACGCGTCGCGTTGCGGTCTGAATTGATCCTTACATTGAATTGACTAAGGGACTGTCCACATCTCCACGTCACGACGTCAACGTGGAACGGTGCGGTAACGTGACGTGTAAATTTACGTCAACGTAACGTAAAACGCACGTCTTTTTTCTTCTCTTTCTCCGTTTTTAACAATAGCAAAAGCAGAATACGTATTGTGCGGTCCACATCTAGATCAGTAGTGAACAATGTAGCAGTTTTACAAGGCATGGCGACGTACAATGTTGCTATATCGTGATGTGCATTTTAAAACGTCACGTCACGTCAACGTACCGTGCCACGTTACCGCACCGTTCCACGTTGACGACGTCGTGACGTGGAGTTGTGGACAGGCCCATAACCCTACCATACGACGTAGGACCGCCATCGGCCTATGAATCAATTTCTTCGATGGTACTATCAGAGCGATTCATAGGCTGATAGCGGACGTAATAGGGTATATTACGCAAAGATGCAGAGGGCACTACTAGCACACACAGTAAACAATCCGATATGATGCACACGTCATTTGGTATATTGACAGAAATGTTGTCAAACGTCGGACAAAACTTTTTCTTTTTTGTCTATGTCGGTGCTGCCTGTAGCGTGAAAACATTGTAGTAATATATCCTATTTAGTTGGGTTTTGTCCAGCGCAGCTATCAGATCGCGACTAGATATTGATTTAACATAACCCGACCGAATAACGCAGGGCCGCTTTTTGCGATTTTTAAGTGACGGTACATTGTACAGTAAGCCATATATATATAGGGATGATGATGACCTCTGTGGCTCAGACCTCTGTGGCTCAGTTGGTTGAGTGTGTGGCAGCTCAAGCCGGGGGTCGCGGGTTCGAATCCCGCCAACGGAACAAAAAGTTTTCAATGTTCCCGGGTCTGGATGTGTGTTAAATATGTGTATGATATAATAAAAATATTAAATATAAGTATGGTATAAAAGTATTAAATATATTTCCGTTGTCTGGTACCTGTAACACAAGTCCTTCAGGTACTTAGCACGGGGCCAGACTGACGTGGTATGAAGCGTCCATAGATATTATTATTATTATAGGGTTAGTTCCCGAACCGGTGGTAGGCACCTTAGACCCGACGTTCGGAAAAAATTTGTAAAAAAAATTACTCTGAATAAAAATTATTTTGATTTTGATCATATAAGCGTGATTTAAGATAACTTTAGAGAGTAATATTGTTCAAAATTACTTGAAAGTTGGTTGGTTGAGTTACTCTACTGCATGACATTATACTGTGCTATCGTCAAAAGGACGAGCCCGGCCGGTATAGAATTTCATACAAATGTTGACATTTTATATGAAGTTTTGTGCCACGATACGCCGTTTTATACTAATTCCAATTTCTTACGCTTTAAACCTTATCTTGCTTTGAAATAAGATCTAATGCACTTATCAACCCTATAATGTTTTTAAATACCGGATTCTAAGTATCATCAGAGAGTTGATCCAAAGGCAGGCAGACCTACTTAATTTGATTGCATTATGTCAAACACAACCTTAAAGTACCCCGCAAGCGATCAAATTGTTTGTCAAATTTTACGTGTTTGTCAAACAGTTTGATAGTGTACAGCTTTGTTTGAAGCGTTTGTCAAACAAACTACGTGTTTGACCTGTTTGAAGAATTTTGGATTTGCGTAGCGTTTGACAAACGTGTTTGAACATGTTCCGCTGTATTTGTCAAACAAAAAAAAAACAAAAAAGATCATGAGGATCTGAAACCGATTCTAGATAATTGTTTGACAAACTTGTTTGATGCACGTTTGATCGTCTGCGCTGCTGTTTGATGAAAACGTAAATTACATCAAACATTTTGTCAAACAAATTTGATCGTTTGCGGGGTACTATAGATCACGCGACTACCATTGAATTGACACAACCCGACCAAATGACGTAGGTATGATACTTTAGTGTCGTAGTGGAAAAGGGACCTTGGAAAGCTTAGGACATACCTACTTCGAAACAAAAGTACTAACGGTGATATTTCATGACGTAGATCTTCGTTAGACAAACGTAACGCAGTATTTTTTCATTTTTGCTGAAGCTAACATACTCGTATATCATAATAATATTTTGTTTTATCATTTTTACAGGATGGATCATCTACGTGCAAAAACTGGATGGTTGATCCCAATATGATAAAATCCAAAAACGCGTAAGTATTTTAGTTAAGTTATAAGGATGGAAACTTCACATTATAATTTATTAACAAAAAAATATTCATTTTAATACTTTAATATTTTAATATTTACCTCTTTAAACGCACATAATAAGCTCCATCGTTGCAATTCATGACGGGACAGCAATTAATATTTTGCCGTGCACTCACATGTTTTATTTTGCAACTGTGTTACGACACAACACCTAAATTTTGTATATTAAGCCTATACTATATATTTATATATTTCTACTAACACCAACCATCCAGCCATGCGTGAAGCGTCAATTGATCGAAATTCAATAGATTCCGACCAATACCGGCATCCGCTGGAATTTCAAGTGTCGATATGAGTATCAATTCAGCCTGCCATTTTCTATTTGCAGCACAAAGTAGGCCGTATGCTGGGCAAATAAAATGTTGATGGCTTTGTGAAGGCTGGGATATAATATTGGGCAGTTAGGGTCAGTGCACAATACCACATGTCCATGCAATGTTCTTCACTATTTGCTTACCTCAATCATTTTTTCATTAACAACAATAGTTAGGTAATGCTAGAGAAAAAAAAAAAAGACTAATAATTGAAGAAATGAGCGGAAGAACCGGTTTTTTGCATAAATGGACGCTTTAAGACGAGGAAAATGATTTGAAATAAAAAAAATGTGATTATATATTATATAGCTAGATATATTATCCAGATGATGAAGCAGGTAAGTTACAAGGTTTGTTCAAATTATAGGGGAAAAAATGAGTACTTATTGATCTTATTTTGTAAAATTTTATTTACCCAGTTCATCCACTCATGTCTTCCTTCTCTATAATCCTTTTTCGATTTTTATTCACTGTAGTGTCGTATTTTTTGTTTTAAAAGTATAGCTATAATATTCTTCATTGGCCGAACTTAGAAATTCAAACTACCGTTTAAAAATAAATATTCCACGGACATTTTTAGCCATTCCATTTCAATTCCAAAGATTAGATTACTGAGGGGGTTTTACAAAATTTTTACAATTTTCTTATTCGGGCATGAAAATTTTAACAGCACGGCTTATGACAGAAATAGGGCGCGCACGTGATCGGCGTTGTAAGATAAATACCAAAGATTTAAGGTATTAGATGTGCCTTCTTGATTAATAATAATGTGTTGTTTGTTATAGGTCTACCAGAATCTGATGGCAAAAAGTGAGAAAATAAATTGACTCTAGCAATACCGGGGTAATTGGAATAAAACATTTTGATCCTTTTTTTTTCTTATAGCGGCTGATTCTGTGTGTTAAACATGCAAATATAAAAATTTATCCAATGATCAAGGATATTTTTTGAAAATCTGCTGTCAAAAATTGCCATCAGATTCTGGTAGACCTATACCAGCCGCCACCTCAACTATTTATTATCTTTATAAGATTCATAACAACAAACAGCTGATTGCTTAAATGCTTAGCTGCTTGCATATTTGCAGCTTTGAGTTAGTTTAAAAAGGAGGCTTTTTAAAAAAATAAGCTTTCTATTTAACATAAAATGGGCATACTCTGTTTTACAGGTTAGGATAGACACATAATATCTATCTTAACCTTTTTTTTCACGATGCTCGTAGGCGATGCTATACAATTATTATATTTTGGTGTACTTTGACTCTTATCTTTATCACAGAAACCCTTTCTATTTTATTTAGCACACGTTAGCTCCTTAGCGTAATATATTCATAAAATGAAGTTTTTTTTTTTAAATAATCGTTAACTAAGTAAAACCAGTTATTGTCATGATGGTATACAATAATAGTACTTAAAATATTTAATTTCCACCAAATTCTCATTTCAAAGCGTTTTTAGGTTCATTGTTAGTAATTTTTTCGTACCTTCACACTAAAGCTAACTAGCTAATAGCCGGGCTTTGTGAGGGCTCGCGTCGTCACACCTTGACTGACTGATGATGACACATCTACTTATAAATAAAAATTACTATGTTAAAGCACAAATCAATAGGCGTGATAATTTTTCCGTAAAGTGTACTACAAAATGTACAGATTGTGGGATATACTAGGGCTCGCTTCGCTCGCCCTGATAATAATATTGTTATGAAATTATGAAATCATTTTCGTAAAGTCCATTTTGTTTTGATGGCCTTATATTTTTTTTTACTTTACATCACTGACCTCCATTATACAAGTACGCTGGACCTATGATACCCACTTTTTTGTGCTTATTTGAAGTGGAATCAGCGCCCCCAGTGAGAGGGAAGAGAAGTAAATTTGACGTAACTTGCAAATGGCCACTTAATCGTTATTGGATGTCATCACTAGTATTAGTTCCAAATACTCCCACTACTGCTATCAGCGCCAATATGGCGACTTTCAAACGTCATTTTTACGTCAAATTTAGTTCCTATCACTAACATTGGGGGAGCTGATTCCGCTTCAAATAGGCACAAAAAATAGCTGTCATTTCAAAGGGTATCATTAGTCCAGCGTACTTGTATAATGGAGGTCAGTGGTGCAAATGTAAAAGTAAACCACTATTCTTGAACATGATACATGAGGCACATCTAACAATTTATATCTTTGCTAAACACTGTAACATTTACTCCCAGTCCGTGGGGTAACATTTTTAAAAATGTCCAAATCCACCGCGCTAAATGCAACTTTGCCTTTTATTGGACACTTTGTTCTAAGGTCTTTCAGTAAACATGAATAAATTTTGTTCAGGACAAGCACATTTACATATTTTGTAGTATTTTATGTTCGAATCATCGATTTTTATTGTGCTTGTCGTGCAATGTGTAGAAGCTGATATAAATTCTTATAAAAACGGCACATAATATTGTGTAAGGGTCAATTCGGACCGCAACGTGACGCGTAGGTGCCGTGAAATGTATTTCTAAATTTGTACTTAATTGACAGATTTCAAGTTACATTTTTACATTTTTTTACATTCACACACGTTTTTACGTTCTTTTACATTAAAATCTGCCAATTCCATATAGAATGTAAACAACATTCTATACAAATAAACGATTATTGTTATTATTATTATTATTATAAGCCGGCGAGAAGAGCTCCAGCCCCTTGACGTCGTCCGGGGGGTGGTCGCTGGTGTTCGGACATCCCGGTGTACAGCAGCCGGTGTTCGCAGGATGTTCAGGTGGTAGGGTAGTCCGGGGAGGTGGCCATCCGCAACCCGAGACTGGATCAGATCTTCAAAAGCTCCATGATCATGGGGTTGAGCGGGTTATTAAACTCTTCTAATGTGGGTAATCATCTACCCTAATACGGGTCCCTTGAAAATACCATTCCGGAGTTTCAGACACGTGGAATGACAGACAACCACGTGGTCCAGATCTTATGGGAACAAGACCACGGGTTGCGTGTCCATTACAATTAAATAAATACCAAATAAAAGCAATTAAAGTTTAAGAACAATAATTTCGAATGAGGGTATAATAAGATTACACAAATTTATGTAAAACGGAACAAATTAACAATTTGGAATATGTTATAATATACTAGATTATGTTAAAATAAAAAGAAATAAGCGATTATAATGAAATATTTCTTGCCAAAAGGGCTTAAAACATTAAGACAAAAGTTTGCCGGACCCATAGCCAGCTTAGAAAGGAACGGACATAAAATTACCAAATAATCATTGTAATTTTCAAGACAGTTAAGCTAAATCGATTTTCAAATTAACACAAATTATAACTCACCATTGGGGACAATACAAAACTTCGAGGTTCTACATTTTCGAAATTTGAAGTGTAGTAAAAAGGTCGATGACAGTTCAGTCTCGCTTTTTATGTCTCAAATGTTTTTATTATTAAGTCAAAAACTAAGAATCAAAGAGCAAAACATTTTAAGCGCGATATTTAAAAATTATATTTGATGAAAATAATTATTAAAATATTAATATATTCTTGTTTTAAATATTTATTATTTATTTATTTATTTAAAACACTTTATGCAAATATTTACATGGGCGGGCTTAATGCCTTGTGGCATTCTCTACCAGCCAACCTTAGGGTGATGATGAAAGTGTAAAATAGGCACATTCTAAAACAGAATTGGTGATATGAAATAAATAGTTATATAAATATTAATATTTGATAAACTATTATTTTTATACATATTTTTATCATAATAGACCTACATAAACCGTAATTACATATAAAATACTAATACACACTAGCTTACGATAATACCATACATAAGTTATACATAATTAAACTATATAATTAAAATATACCTACATAAAATAAATAATTAAATACTAAAATACTAAATGAAAATATATATAATAATATATTTGTCAAACATGAATTCCAGTGGAACCTTAAACTAATGACTAATTATCGTTTAACTGATTTAAATATAATTGACGAACTCTGCGTTTAAAAATATTTTTGTTAGGGGACGTCCTGATTTCTTGGGGGAGGGCGTTCCAAAGGAGGATGGACTGTATATGGAAGGTGTAGTGGACAATACTCGAATTATGAGAAGGACAATGGAGTCGCAAGTTTTTGGATGATCGCAGTTCCTGACTGTGGGTATTACTGAAAAATTCAAGGTGGGAAGATAAATATAGAGGAGCGCTGGGAGAGTAAAGGAGAGAGTACAGCACACACAGTGCACGCAGTGAACGACGTTGACGAATCGGCAGCCATTGCAACTTAGATCGGTATTGAGAGACATGATCAAACTTACGAAGATTGAAAATGAACCTGATGCAGTTATTTAGCATACGTTCAAATTTGTTAAGCAGTTGTTCACGGAGTTCGAAACAACAAACGTCACCGTAATCCAGCAGCGGAACTATAAGGGCTTGAACCAGCAGTGACTTTATATTAAAAGGTAAAAAGTTTTTTAGTCGATAGAGAGATCGCAAAGCGCCTATAATATAACGGCAGACGTTAGTAATGTGAGTACGCCAATCGAGACTACTGTCTATATATAGCCCGAGATCTTTAACACTAGAGCTAAAAGGGATGACACTATTACCAAAGGCGACGACCAATGTTGACACGAGTCAACAAGCGCGGACTGCCAATCAAGATAGCTTGACATTTACTGGCGTTTACATGCAGACCGAAATTTGCAGACCACGCATTTATAGCGTCTAAGTCCCGGTTCATGTTCCTAATCGCAGCAGGTAACTCCTCAACCTTCTCCTGAATGTAAACCTGCAAATCATCAGCATAAAGGTGATACGCACAATGAAGTATAACCAAGGATATAAGATTAATAAATAACGAAAACAAAAGAGGAGAGATAATACCGCCTTGAGGTACACCAGCTTCAAGATCCACCCAACTAGAAGAGGAATCATTTAATCTTACTCTCTGCTGGCGTTCTCGAAGATAGGAACAAAACCAATTTAAATCTTCGGGTGAGAGTATACGGGAAAGAATTGACAGAAGAATGTCCAGACGTTATTAAATGCGCTGGAAAAATCGATTAAAACTAAGACAGTAATTTTTGAGTTCTCCATGCCAGCCCTTACATCATTAGTCACTTTTAAAAAAGCAGAGGTGGTACTGTGCCCCAGTCTGAATCCAGATTGAAGTGGTGAGAGCATTTTGTTTTGGAGTACAAACGCGGAAAGCTGCTTTTGAACACATGCTTCTAGAACCTTGGATAAATAGGGAAGAATGGAAATAGGACGAAAATGGGACGGCTGTAAAGGATAAGGGGTTTTAGGTAAAGGATGAATATAGGCTTTACCCCATAGTTTAGGAAATGTAGAGGACTCTATAGAAAAGTTAATAATGTGTGTAATAGCTGGCAAGAGTTCGTCAATAATAGGAAGTAACATCTGCCGGCAAATGTTATCACAGCCTACGGCTTTAGAGCCAATGCGTTTGATGGTAGTTTTGATCTCACCCGGAGTAATTGGAGAAAAATGGAAAATTTCATCGATAGCAAAAGGCAAACTTCCTAAATAGGCAATGGTTTGACGTTTGGTTTGAGTATCCAATGCAATGCAAGAAGAGAAGTGGATGTTAATATCATTTAAGTTTATGGAGCTTTGCAAATCACATTGTCTCGATTTGCCAATACCAATCGTGCCAAGGAATTTCCAAATGCTACCGGATGAAGAAGAGTATGATATTATATTATTTAGAATATGTCGGCGTTTTGCGTTGCGTATCATCTGGTTACACCGATTTCTTGCAGCCTTAAAGTCGATCCAATTGTCTTCAGACCGATGAGACCTAAATTTGCGGAATGCCCGATCCCTGCGCCTCATAAGCAATTTAATATCCTCCGACATCCACAGTGCTGGTTCATGTTTTAATTTGATTCTCTTAAAAGGTGCGTGGGTGTCGAATAGATCGGTTATTTTACTATTAAATATCTGGACCTTATTGTCGATAGAGGTCTCTGACATTAAAGGCTCCCAATCGATCTCCGCTGCATCTAACTTTAATCTATCGGTGTCTATACAAGATAAACAACGTCTGTATATAATTTTAGGACGAAAATTTTCAGGTTTTAGTTTATACCGAACAAAGATAAGGTCATGGAGAGAAAAGGAAGGAGCAGGATATTGACCGTGAGAAAAAACTGATAAAGGACTAGAAGTCAGAATTAAGTCTAGCAATGTGTCCTCACCGTTGATGTTGTGATGTGTGGCTTGAAGAGGCAAGATATGTAAACTGCAAGATTCTACAATATGTTTAAGCTTTTGAGAACGTGACGATAAAATGTCCAAGATATTAGTATTAAAATCTCCCATGATTATGTGATGAGTATAGTCTGTGCCAAGGGATTCTAGAACTAATTCTAAGTGGGAAAAATAGTCAATGGTAGGGGGACAATATACAATTCCCAGGGCCAGCTTAGCTCCCCTAAAGCAGACTTCTAAAAAAATGTATTCAGCAATAGCTGTATATTGAGGAGACGAGGATGCTATTATCTTGTAAGAAAGGTCACTACGTAGGTAGATAGCAACACCGCCGCCACGTCTGTCAACACGATCATTGCGTATTAAGATGAAGCCGGGTAAGCTGTATGATGTGGAGGGGAGGTGAGGTTTCAACCAGGATTCCGAGATGAGTACTGTATGGACGTTACAACCTGTAAAAGTTTCCAACATATCGTCAAAGTGACTGGGAACACTTTGGGCATTTATATGACATACATTGAGCGTGTTACTAGTGTTGCCAGTGTTGAAATTTTGTTGTAAGAGATCACTCAAAGCATTATCTACTGAATGGAAGCTATCGTCGTTACTTGAATTATTTAAACTTTCCACGGAAACAAAAGATTCATTATGTGACATTAATATAAAACAAAATATAAATTAATATAATATATAAAATAATGTTATAAAATAATATATAAACTAATAATTCTAATTTATAATAAATAAATTATTCGTTTAATTTTTAATATTCAAATATAATAATTTAAATTGTTTTTATAATAAAAAAATAGTTCTAAAAAGAATTAATAATCTACGTGACAACTTTAATACTAAAATATGTCAAGAGATGGCGCTGATAGGGCAATTTTAATATTGAATAGTAAGTAAGAATTTTACTACGTTACAGTCCTGAATAAAATTTATTCATGTTTAATGAAAGACCTTAGAACAAAGTGTCCAATAAAAGACAAAGTTCATATTACAACTTAACGAGGCTATGAATGAGCTATACAAAAATAAACTTTATTTACAACACATTAAGGGTAGGTTGCACCAACTTACTATAACTATAATAACTGTAACTTTAACTATAACTACAACGCAAAATGTCAAATCTTTGGTTAAAGTCAAAAATGGACTCCATATGTAATGATAACCATATAACCGCTCAAACTTATACCGAATTTTTTTCGTGAAAATTTACTATGGCTCACAGTGTTGTCATAATAAATATTTTTCCTGACGATTTTTATGGATACTCCATTTTTTATACTCTCAATCCCATTAACTGTAGCTTTAACAAAAAAATAAACGCAACAGACATCTGTCAAATTCTGTCGTCAAAGTTAAGGTTAAAGTTAAGTTAGCCTTAACTATAACCATAACTTTGACCATAACTGTAACTATAACCACGCCTCTGGTGCAACCCACTCTTAGGTGAGCCACTTACCTGTATCTACGGTGTTGGGCTGAATATTCTAATTTCAAAAGGCTTGTTAAAACTGCATAGCATTAGATCGTCACACTGTAATGTGCATTGACCCTTTAACTAAGCTTTCTATATTATTATGTTAATAATAATATTATGAATTTTTATACAAACTTCAGTATTACGTAATTTAACATTTTTCATAGTATCACTCAATACTATACGGAAGCCTTACAGAGACGAAAAGAAAAGGTTTGTAATGAGAGCCTCTCTACGGGCTTTTCCTAGATTGTGCTAATTATTGTCCCCGGGAAGTGATAAATGAAAAAGGAAAGGATTTTTGCTCTCACAATGCTTTTTGTTTAGGTTTTATGTGTTGATTTATTTCAGAAGTAATGTATAAAAGTTATGATGTTTTAGATTTATTTACCTTATAGTATTATCCATACTAATATTATAAAAAGAAAACGAAAGTTTTGCATTCTTTATTTATCCGAACCTCATCAGTTGCATGAGTGAGAAAGCCTTTTGAGAAGCTAGCACGGCATTGAAAGTAAAAAAAAAACTTTAAAAAAGGAAAAAAAAACTTTAAGATGAAAAATTAGAAGAAATTTATATAAATTGGTTTAGCGATACAACCCATGGGCTGTGACTTAAACATTAAGCAATCTCATACTTTTTTAAAGCTTCGATGTAACCTCGTTCGCATAAAGGAGCATCGAAGAGTACATTTGCATTTAAGTGCAGTCAATCAGTGTGTGCGGAATTTACCAAACGGCAGTGGGAAATAGGAATCGGGGATCATATTGGAGCATCAAAAAGTGGGAACTTTGTGGACTATCAATTAGAAATTCTGTGGTCTAGTTCCATCGGCATTTAGATGGGTCGGATTCTCATACCTCGAAAGTCGCTTCAGTCGCAGGCTATAGAAATAATAACATGTAAGTATGGACATTTATTGGACGCTTTTCATCCGTCTGGCCCCGCGCCTTGTATAAGTTTAATCCCGTAACAAATACCCGTAAGTCGTAACATAAGACATACTTAAGGTCATCGCACATTACACCAACTCGACGCCAACCCAACTCACAGTTTGGCATTGAGTTTTTAACTTTATGTAGTGTGACTTAGAAGTTAATTTACTAACTTGCGAACAGCTAGTTGATGACTAGTCGCCAACTGGCTGCGCACGCGGTGTGAGTTGGCTGCCCTCATGTTCTAACAATATAGCTTACATTTCCATGCCATGCTGTGAGTTGGGTTGGCATTGAGTCGGTGTAGTGTACGATGACCTTTATGTTACGGGTAACAACCAAACGAATATATTTAATGCTTTTATACTATACGTATATTCAATATTTTTTACACGTGAGAGAGCCATGCTTCGGCACGAATGGGCCGGCTTGACTGGAGAAATACCACGTTCTCCCAGAAAACCGGCGTGAAACAGCGCTTGCGCTGTGTTTCGCCGAGTGAGTGAGTTTACCGGAGGCCCAATGCCCTACCCTATTCCCTTCCCTTCCCTCCCCTATTCCCTTCTCTTCCCATCCCTACCCTCCCCTATTACCCTATTCCCTCTTAAAAGGCCGGCAACGCACCTGCAGCTCTTCTGATGCTGCGAGTGTCTATGGGCGACGGAAGTTGCTTTCCATCAGGTGACCCGTTTGCTCGTTTGCCCCCTTATTTCATAAAAAAAAAATATATTTATATTAAATTATACACATAATACACATCCATGACATAGAAACATTGAAAATTTTAGTGCCGTCGCGTCGCCGGAATTGGAACCCGTGACCAGCAGCTTGAGCGCCACGCAATTTACCACTGAGCCACAGAGGTCGTCAAACTCATTACATGGTGTCTAACTGATGATGATGATCGTCTTCTGGCACTCGCTTATCTTATATCCAGCTCGTTACGATGATAATTAGAAAAATCCATGTGATTGCATTAATTTGAATGGAAAAAGCCAATTTGTATTGATACCACAAACTTCAACTTTCCTCTACTGTATTAAGGTATATTTTTGTATGATTCAATTTAGAAACACCGATATAAAATAAATACACACATGCAAATTTTTCTGATAAGTTTTTATACGACACAAGATTTATCGAATATCAATGGATAAACGATTTCAGTATTGTTTATTATAAGCTATATTTGGTGACGAAAGATACGAGTAAAATGGCACATCTATACTAATATTATAAAGCGGAAGAGTTTGTTTGAACGCGCTAATCTCAGGAACTACTGGTCCGATTCGAAAAATTCTTTCAGTGTTAGATAGCCCATTTATCGAGGAAGGCTATAGGCTATATTTTATCACACTAAGACTAATAAGAGCGAAGAAATAGAGAAAAATGTGGAAAAAACGGGTGAAATTATTTGAAAGGGCTTATTTGAACGCGCTAATCTCAGAAACTACTGGTCCGATTTGAAAAATTCTTTCAGTGTTAGATAGCCCATTTATTGAGGAAGGCTATAGGCTATATTTTATTATGCTAAGACTAATAGGAGCGAAGAAATAGTGATGAAAAAAACGGGGGAAATTAATATATAAAAATATACTTTACAAGCTATAAATATAGAAATAGGTTTATCGCGCGGGAACCGTACATTTTATCAGGATAAAAAGTATCCTATGTCCTTTTCGGAGACTTAAACAATCTCCATATCTAATTTCATAAAAGTTGGTTCACCGATTTGTTCGTGAAGAGGTAACAGACAGACAGATAGACAGACAGATACATTTTCATATTTATAATATTAGTATGGATAGCACACATTCTCAACAAGTGTGACTTTAATAATCAAATGTGTTAGTATTGGTTCGAGATGCGATGCGTTGCGACGAGGCGCGTACTTTTAATTGCGATATAAAATCGGAAATCTCCATGTTGCTTATTACAGCATCTCTTCGTGTCACGTAATGTTACTTTTCTATAAGTTAAATTTTTATTTTATTAAAGAAAAATAAAATATTTTTTTATTTTTTATCCATGTTATGCAGACTGTCTAAAATGTACACTTTTAATACCATAAATCAAGTATTTTTATACTATACCATCAGTAAAATTGCATTTCGAAAGGGAAAAATATAATAACTCATTTTTATTACGTCAAAAATATCTAAGCTACGCTCTATCGTAGCATTATTCGTAGCCTCGTAGCATATGAGCTACGCCGTAGTGGTACTACGCCGTAGCACAGGGACATGTTTATTGAAATATTTTCTCTTTATATCGTGATATTATGCCAACTACCTTTGAATTCTGATATACAGTCTGTTCCTTAATATTCGTTTGTAAGAAGCAAGGAGTATTATAATATTATATTACGTCAATACGTAAATTATTTCAAAATTTATAAAATCCTTTTATAATAATAATATATTATTTGCTTACATTGTTAATATTTTTTTAACAAATTAGTCATGTAAAAGGTGTGCTTACTTTAAGCCATGATTACCAAAATGAGTCTAAAAACATAAAAAATCGTATACAGCGTGTTCCTAAATAGACTTAATTGGGAAAAAATGAACGAATTCCATTAGTCGATAATGACGCGCGCTAATCAAATGTTTACAAGCCCCCCATTTGTTATCATTAGCACAAGTCTCCCCTAATGAGTTTTCCTCAATCCCGACGATGTTAATTATGAAATGTCGCAATAACATAAAAGTTTTCGAATATAAGATGCGAGATGTTTCTTCTTATTTACGAGCATTTTGCGCATTGGCAGATTTTGTCACAACTCACAATTAATATAGACACGCCGGTAACGTCGCCAGTCCAGTTCGAGCTCATGTTAGGATATCCCCGTGTGTAATTATAACTATCATATTATCTATATCATTATATAAAAGGCTTTGTCCTGAATGACATGAAAATGGAATCACGCTACAGCCTAAACTACTGATCGTAGAGACTTGAAATTTGGGAGGAATATTCTCCATATGACGTAGGCATGCTATAAGAAGGAATTTTTCGAGATTCGTCTCCTAAGGCGGTGAAAAGGGGGGTTAAATTTAGTATGGGAGGACCTCCTTTGCCCGATCTACTCTGAAATTTGCATAAACATTATTTGATATATTTTATTGAAGATGTAATTTAAAGTATGTTAAAATTTATCCTTAAAAGTGGTTAAAAAGCATGAAAAGTTATTGTGGGACCAATATAGTTTAAATACTCTTTACTGCTAATGAAATAAAGCCCCCGTTCACAATAAAGCGATCGGTATATTCTGTTTGTAAATTATCTAGATTTGTTCATTTAGATGAAGTATTAACGTTCACGAGTATATTAATTCTTAAAAGTCCTAAAATTGAATAAGTTATATACTATAACTTTGTACACGTCTTAATACAATAATTATCATGTTTTATGAGTGAATTATCGAAATTGCAACTTATGTAGCCAAGGGTCATAACTCATAATAATAATTATAATATTGTGGCGGTACCCACAATTCGCCTAACATTCCTGCATCGCGCTATCGAAGTTTTCTGAGCGCTTCGGTATATATACGACAGCTGAAATGTATCACGTGGGCTCCGGCCTGACCGAGCATAACACCTCGCTCGGTCGGAAGATCTTCCTTTGTGGCGGCCACGCATATACCCCACATTGGTGACCCTCGACAGGACACGCCTCCTTCATCATTATCACTCCCCGCCCCTCCGCACCGCGCCAGCCAGCATCGCCTCATCGGGTACCTCGTCCACTAGCCGCAATGTACCGCGGCCTGGGCGACTCCGCATCGGCATCATCGGGCTTTCTCACTACACCGACCCGTTAGCAAGCAGAGCACATCCCTCCTGGTCAGCACGTAGCATCGCCCCCCCCCTCCCCCCGCACGGCAGCTATCCGACTCACTGGATCCCGTGCAGCAGCTTACAGTTCCGACTCACTGGGACTCACTGCAACAGTTCCGACTCACTGGAACTCTCTGGCACTGGCGACTCAAGCGACAAGACTTCAAGATTCGACCTCCGGTCTTCGGGGGGGAGTGATGTGGCGGTACCCACAATTCGCCTAACATTCCTGCATAGGCGCTATCGAAGTTTTCTAAACGCGTCGGTATATATACGACAGCTGAAATGTATCACGTGGGCTCCGGCCTGACCGAGCATACCACCTCGCTCGGTCGGAAGATCTTCCTTTGTGGCGGCCACGCATCGTATATATATCGTAGCAATTGGTTATTAAATGTAAATATTAACTATTTATTTGGAACAATTCGTTCTTGTAATAATATAATAATTATTTTCTTATACTTTTTTTTTAATTTAGATAGATTTTCTTCAATGTGGTGCTTTACATTACGTTTTGACAGACGCGATGTTATCATGTTAAAAAAAATAATGGCGTTCGAAATTCGAAATTAATTATTCTTGTACAATAATTTCTGTCAAAAACTGATGTCGAAACCAAAGACTAATGAATATGTAAAATTACTTCACAAGAGTCGGGATTTAGAACAAATAAAAATGCAATAAGTAAATCGGTTTATTTTTATTGAGATTTAAGTTAATATTTTTATAGAGATTGAGGTTTAAGCACAAAAGATTGTCTAAGAGTCAGTCCACACGGCGCGTTGCGTCAGGGTTGCGTCGACGCAGCGCTGCCGTTTGACGCATACCCGGCCACACGGGTGCTGCGTCATTGCAGCGTTATTACGAAGCAGTCTTAACGTCAACATCCCCTCCCGCTTCGTCTCGGCGGCTGCTGTCCGTCATGTGTGCGTTGCGACGACGTAGCGCGCCGTGTGAACACCTTGGTTATTTGTATGTAAAACAACGCAACGGCAGCGCTGCGTCGACGCAACGCTGACGCAACGCGCCGTGTGGACTGGCTCTAAGGTGAAAATGTCAAATTATATTTATTAAATAAGAAATGAGCTTAAACCTATACAAATATTATAATAAATAAAAGAAGCTCTGTCTGTCTGTGTTTCTTGCTTTCACGCTAAAGTCTAAAACTATTGAACCGATTTTAATGGGATTGCATATACTGGGAAAGGAAAAAATTGTACGGTTCTATGCGTTAGACTTTATTATTTTATTTTAATTTAATTAAATCAATCGCTGAACCGATTTAGATGACATGTTGCCGAGCTTTTCAAAAACCTTCCAAGCGCAAGTCAGTCTATCAAACGACAGGTTCCGTCCTATTTCAGTACCTTAAACAGCGTTAAACTATTGACTATTCATCCTAAATCTATACTAATATTATAAAGCGGAAGAGTTTGTTAGTTTGTTTGTTTGTTTGAACGCTCTAATCTCAGGAACTACTGGTCCGATTTGAAAAATTCTTTCAGTGTTAGATACTCCATTTATCGAGGAAGGCTATAGGTTATATTTTATCATACTAAGACTAATAGGAGCGAAGAAATAGAGGAAAATGTGGAAAAAACGGGGGGAAATTATTTGAAAGGGCTTATTTGAACGCGCTAATCTCAGGAACTTCTGGTCTGATTTGAAAAATTCTTTCAGTGTTAGATAGCCTATTTATCGAAGAAGGCGCTAGAATATTTTATTGCGCTTAAACTAATAGGAGCGAAGAAATAGAAGAAAATGTGGAAATAACGGGGGAAATTATTTGAAAGGGCTTATCTCACGAACTACTAGAGCAATTTTTTCTGTTATTTGGGTCAGATAAGAAGTAGACCACGTGAAGGATCATAGGCTATTTTTTGTAAACTGATTTGTCTGTGAAATATCTAATTTACGCGGGCGAAGCCGCACGGAACGTCTAGTCTAAATATATATAACTCAAAGGTGAAGACTGACTGACATAGTGATCTATCAACGCACAGCCCAAACCACTGGACGGATCGGGCTGAAATTTGGCATCAGATGGATGTTATAACGTAGGTATCCGCTAAGAAAGGATTTTGATCAATTCTACCCCCAAGGGGATAAAATAGGGAATGAAAGTTTGTATGAAACTTTATCAATTTTAAACTGATCGGGCTGAGACTTTGCATGCATCAAGATACTATGACGTAAGCATTCCCTAAGAAAGGATTTTGATAAATTCCACCCCTAAGGGGATAAAATAGGGGATGAAAGTTTGTATAAATCTTCTTAGATTTTCGACTGATTGAACTGAAATTAAAGATTGAAGCTACTATGATGAAGACATTCGCTTAAATAGGGTCCCGTTTTTACCCTCTGTATAAGGAACCACAAAAAGGGGAAAACTATCCAACTTTGTTATTATACTATGTTGACGCGGACGAAGTCGCGGGCAACAGCTAGTAGTTGTATATTTAGGCTGGCAACGCACCTGCGACACTGGTATTGCGAGTGTGCAAGGTCGACACGCGGTCGTTGCTTTCCATCAGGTGACCCGTTTGCTAGTTTATCACCTATTATTATTAAAAAAAAAAAACAAAATATAATTATTATAATTTATTTTTTATTGGAAAATTTTCGTGACTTAAATTATATACAATAAAGTCACGAAAATTTTAAGTAATGTGAAGTGACGAGATCAAGAAGGACATTTTGTTACGTGAATTTAAATAAGAGAATATCACGATTAAAGTCTGATAGTATGTTAAGCTAAAGAAATAAACATACAAACGAAAAATAATACTTTTTCTGGCACAGTCGAGTCAATTTCAATTCAATTTCAACAAATTCAATCATGCTCAGAAACAACTGAAATTTCAACTATAAAATGACGTCACATGAGACACTCGTACGCGGACCAGAATCACTTAGCCATACAATAGAAATGACACGACATTTATTAATATTAATGGTGGAAGAAAAAAGTGTTTGAAAACTAGAATACCTGGGATATACGCGGGGGAACGCGGGCACGTTTAAAGTGTACGATACGATATTGAAAGAGTTATTGGATATGTCATTGTAATGCTCAAATTTATATAAAATTTAGACTGTGAAGACTATGCTTTAAGCATAGCAATTTATTAGATTTTACATCATGTCTTTATTCAATTCCGAATCGATTCTTATCTGTACAAGGTTTTACGTTCATCGAAAATGTAAATTCTTTATTTCCACATTAATTACCATAAATTAGAATGTGGCTTTACAGTCGAGATGCATCTGTTTGTAAAAGTTACAAATCAGAAAAAGATATGCACTAATCTGCCAAGTAAGTTGCGCATGTTCTGTTTAAGCACCGGTACTTACAGGTACAGCGGCACAAGCGTGTTCTAAATATGAGTACATACTGAAATAAGACAGGATTACAAGATTAAAAAATTTAAATGTCAAATAGTGTGACGTTGCTGCAAATTTCAATTTTGTTTCGTTATACACGTTACACACTCTTAGTCATATCTCGTTTTATATCGTTTAAGCATGAATAAAATTTACAATAGCACGTTAAACATCAAATAACATCATATTAAATATCGTGAGTCGTGACCTTATATCGTGCGATGTAAGCGGCCGCACTCGGGGGAATTAGTTTGCGGCGTTGTCACACGTCGCGATGTGTCGTGTATTTTTGTATCGGGGCCGAGATGTGTCACACGAGGCTACAAATTGTCTCCGGCTCTCGTAAGTATTGGGTTAGGTTTTTTCACTGCATTTTTTACTTTTGGAATCGCGTGGTGTAATGTTCTTTTATCTATAACAATAGGTTTGCCAAATACTTTTTTCTCATCACTTATATTTCTCATTGTAAACGAGCTGTAATATGTTATTTAATAAAATATCTATAATATGTTATGAAAAAAAATTTCGTCTCGCGGTGTGCAGCTGCTATATTACTCCTCGGAATTGCTGGACGAAATGCGTTGAAGTTTTGAGCGCTTATTCTTTGGGCTTGAGAGTCGGCCATCTATTTTTCAGTCTCAAATAATGTTGTAACATACCAGCCTCACCTGAATAGCGGCTATTGATTTTTTTGAGATGACAAAACATTTATCGAAGAAATATTGTATTCATAGGCAGTTGACGGACCTATGTTATTTGGTCGTAGTATGTCAAACCCAGCTGACAGATCACATCTAACTCTGAACTGACATAAGCCGACCAAATGACAAAGGCTCATCATCTGCCTATGAATCAATTTTTTCGATGGTACAACGTCTCCATGACGTCCGAAATAAATGTAGGCTCAAACATTTTCCCACATCGTAATGACAAAACAACGTTTGCCGGAACTATATTTAATATCTATGAAAGTATAATAAAATATATTTAAAGTGGCGAGAATTTTACTTAAATATTCGTAAAATCATAAACGGCCAGCTCAAAGGCCTCGGGAATTCTCCACGTAAATATTCCAAAATGGCGGACGGTAGAGTCCGCCAAATTAAATATCTAAGCCGTGAGCTAAAACTCAAAAAACCATCAAAGGACCGAAGCAGCTGAAATTTTGTCTCTGGGGTAATTTTATTACAGTAAAAGACAAAGGAAGAAATAAAGTTACACGGAATATTTTATCGCGGTAAATTGTGTAATAATATTATTTGACTTGGCAAAAATAATAGCACGATCCCCTTACACCACAGTGATGGGTATGGGCCTCGCTTTTATTTGGAAAGGCTGAACTCCCAACTCTCTTCGTTCATCTATTGTGAGTTAGAATTCTTATTATTATCAATACTAATATCATAAATACTAAGTTGCGTGTAACATGCGAATATTTTGACTTGTTTATTTAACCGTTGTTATTGAATATTCAGTTTAATTGCGATACTTCTACAAGTTTAAAAGGTAGGCAGCAAATACAAATAGAAAAAAGTTACAAGCCAATTATACCTTTTCAACTCATAAAGTTAATATACCTAGTGGAATAGAGAAACAAAGGCCTGAGCAAGCGAGATGTCACTATCAGTAACACTGCGTGGTAAAAAGAGACGTGTGATACATGACAGCAGAACTCTTTTTTTGACGTCCAGTCGGCACTTATCGGCACGTTGACAATTTAATCTCATAGAATTCATGTTCAATCATGCTTGTGTAAGTGTATACGTACACATATTTTTACACACAGATGTAAACCAATTTAGGTTTCGTTTGACAGCTCGAGATTGTTGCTCTATTCCGCTAGGTAAGTATATTAACTTTATGTTTCAACTATACAAATATTATATCACACTAGGGGACGCCCGCAACTCCGTTGTGCCAAAATTCATTTATCGTGCAGGAACCGTCCATTTTTCCGGGATATAAAGTATCCTATGTCCTTTCACGGGATTCAAGGTATCTTCATACCCAGCAAAATTGGTGCAGCGGTTTGGGCGTGAAGAGGTAACAGACAGACATTCTTTCGCATTTATAATATTAAGTATGGATTGTAGGTTAAAAAAATAGCTCAAGATTTTAAAGCTAAACTAGAAAACATGAGCAAATTATAAATATGAGTAGTATTTTATGAGATATCTAGATTTTCCTCGAGTCTGTCAGGTTTATTTATAAAAACTGCGACGAGCATCTTTCTGAGAAGCTCATAATTGGATGGCACTTTCCGACGGCAGAAAGAAATTAGGTTAGTGTTATTGCTTAGTTTCACTATATAATATAAATCAAATATATTGAAGAACAATACATTTTGATCCCTTTTAAATGTGTACAAAATCTTCTTAAATTGAATGTTTTTTGCCAGCTTTCGTGTATCCATAGAGTCATTCAGTCAAACAAGTTGAACGTTATGAATTTTAAAAATAAAATTGTATTACATTTGATATAATATACCTAAACGTTATCAACTATTTTACTTACTGATATTATAATTCCTAAAATATCGGTCTGTCTGTCACCTTTTCACGCTTGAATCGACGAACCGATCTTGATAAAATTTTGTATGGTACTTTGAGTACCGAGAAAGGACATAGAATACTTTTTATTCGAGAATAATGTACGGTTTCCATGTGATAAACAAAATTTGAGGCAACGGATTTACGGGTGTCATATAGTACTACATAAATTCTTTGTACTATCAGAGAAGTTGATTCCTAGGCAGATGGGGGACCTACGTAGTTTGGTCGCGTTACGTCAAACCCAGCCGACAGATCACAATTAACATTGAATTGACATGATCCGACCAAATGACGTTGGTCTGTCAACTGCCTAGGAATCAATTTCTTCGATGGTACAATAATTGGACGCTGTTAAGTTGAATGCACAAAAAATTACGTATTGAGTTACGAATGCAGTTATGTTCTTTAGATGATTTAAAACAAAACTGCATTCAAAATTTAACAAAAAAAAAAAAAACCGGCCAAGTGCGAGTTGGACTCGCCCATGAAGGGTTCCGCAGCAGAAATAAGGTTTATTTTTATGAAATTAAAAGGTTTTTGATTTATTTTTATATTTCAGTTGATTTAATGAAAGTTAAATTAAGTTTACCATTTATGACGTATAAAAAAAACCCTAAAATTTTTAATAATTTTTCCATTATTGTATTAAAATCTTAATGCGGTTCACAGACTACATCTACTTACCAAATTTCAATAGTATAGCTCTTATAGTTTCGGAGAAAAGTGGCTGTAACATACGGACAGACAGAAAGACAGACAGACATGACGAATCTATAAGGGTTCCGTTTTTTGCCATTTGGCTACGGAACCCTAATTATGGGTTAGGACACTGCTTAACAGCGACCAATTATGACTACAACGGGTGTAGCTACTCCCAGATTTTTTAGAGTTAGAAAGTTAATTAACTATGCTAAATATGGCCTCAAAATTTAGCATCATCATACTCGTGAGGTGATGATAATGTTGAACAACAATACTGACAAAACATGTGGACTAAGCTGACATGATCGATCATTATTGGGACTTGTTTAACCAATTACTATTAATAGAAGCCCGGATGTAGGGAGGACAATATAATCAGTTCACTTCCGCCTGTGGCACATTCACTATTCGAAAAATCACGTTTTCGAATAGCAATGAGATTATGTTGGTAATTCATACTAATATTATAACGAGAGTGTGTCTATCTATCTGTCTGTTACCTCTTCACGACCAAGCCGCTAAACCGATTTTGCTGAAATCCTACTAATATTATAAAGGCGAAAGTTTGGATGTATGTATGGATGTATGGATGTTTGTTACTCTTTCACGCAAAAACTACCGAACGGATTTTAATGAAACTTTACAATAATATAGCTTATACATCAGAATAACACATAGGCTACAATTTTAACCGACTTTCAAAATGGAGGAGGTGTTATGTTCGTTTTTTTATGTTCAACGATTACTCCGCCGTTTGTGAACCGATTTTCAAAATTTTTCTTTTGGTGTATAGGTTATCATCTCAATTTGGTATCATATTTATAAAAGTGGTGACCTGATAAAGGGATCCATAAGAAATCGAGAAAACTCCTCAAAATTTATATGGAAACATGTGGTGACTTCGGTTTCGTGAGCAGTACTCTAAGCAAATGCTACCACCAAGCAAGATTTTGCACCAAGGTATACCATGGTTCGGAAGGTACTGAGAGAGCTCCTGACTCTTTATAGATACAAGTTTGGGAGTTTCGACGTTGTTTTAAGGACGGAAAGCATATGCTACTATGCAAATTACATTCATCATCATCATCATCATCACTACCATAAACCATTATAGAACCATCCCCCTCCCCCCGCGGTCTCCGTACGGTTAACATCGTCTGACGTGCGCTCCGGGAATTAAATTTATTTTTGTTGGTTAAAATCGTTAATTTCGTGCTGAGTGTGTGTAATAAGCTAGGTAACGGTATAATCTACGTTTACTGTAAGTTTTTGAAGCACATTTGTTCGTATTTTATTGGATTTAACTCGGTAAGTAATTTCTTTGTTCACTTTTTATTTGGCCGTAGCGTAGGTAGGTTAATATTGTTATTGTCGGTACCGCGCGCGCTTCGCCGGGCGCCCGGCCTTGCGAACAGCTGATCGCTCAACTAAATAAGTACATAATATTAATTTCTATTGAATCTTAAATAGTGTTTTGTTTAATAAACTTCGAAAATAAGACAAAATGTCGAGCCATAATAACATTCCGCCGGATAAAAATACTAACCCATTTGCAAGAAGTGACGTAACAGTTCGTTCTCCGCCAACTTCGTCCGGCAGACGTTTATTGTCCGATCTATCGCCTTCTTCTGTGTCACCAGTTGAGAAACGTCACCAACCTTTAAGGGACGAGCTGCCATCCCCAGTTATCTCACTTTTAGACACTAGCCGCGTAGCCGATGACCACTTTAATTATTGCGAGTTAGTCCGCGAAGCGTCCTCGTACTTAGAAAAAATCAACGAATTCGCTAACGACACTGTCTCGAGGCGCAATAACTTTGCTAATAAATCGGAAATAATGAACATGACACAAAAACTGACAACCATAGTGTCCCTCCTTGCCGTTAAAAACTCGACCCTCGAAACTAAAGTCGCGAATTTGGAGCGTGATCTACTATCCGCTAAATCCATTCAGGTCACGAAACCGGTCCCCGCGGCGCCTGCGGTCTCTTATTCCGAGGCGCTCAAACTGAAACTCGCGAAATCGGTTCCCCCGGTCGAGACGCGTAAACCGCTCCCGTGCGTTATAGCCTACCCCACGCAAGAAAAATCGTCGGAATTAAAATCGGCAACTGAGACTAAGCAGGCACTTATGAAAGTCATTAACCCGGCTGACGGGTTCCAATTTCATGGCGTAAAGAAAACTGCAAATTCGGGCGTGATCTTGCGTCTCACTAGCGAGTCGCAAGTAAGCAAACTAAAGTCAGTCGAAGCGCTGAAATCGGCCGGCCTGCGTCTCGAGACACCTAAAGGCCGTAACCCGCGTATTCTAATCAAAGATGTTCCGCAACATATTACGGACGATAACTTTCTTTTGTCTCTGTATAACCAAAATATAAACGGCGAAATCAACATGTCTCAGGAGCAATTTTTGAGCTCAACAAAAATAGTAAGGCGCCGCAGTTAAAACAAAGAATACAATAACAGAAAATGGATAGGCATCGAACTAGACCCTAAAGTACGTAAACATCTGATCGAGACAAAAGAAAAACTATTTATCGACTGGGCGATGTGCCGTTTTGTAGATGACGTCGAACTCGTGCGCTGCGCTAACTGCCAACAGTACGGGCACCCCGCTAAATTCTGTCGAGACTCAAAGCCCTGCTGCAAATATTGTGCCGAAAGTCATAGCTCGGATAGCTGTCCGAAAAAAGATAAAGACGACTTTAAACCGATTTGCGGGAGTTGTTTGCGGTATAAAAGATCGACAGACCACCCCACGGGCTCCTCAGAGTGTCCAACATATAAGGCTAAAATGGAGCAACTTATTCTAACGACTCACTATGGATAGATTAAATATAGGACAGCTAAACCTACATAACAATAAGCACGCGACATTAGAATTAGAAAAGTTAGCTTCTGAACATAATTTAGACTTAGTTCTTGTTCAAGAACAATACCAACTTGCGTCGCTACGGTCGAAAATGGTACAAGTAAATAACCTAGCTCGCGCGGGTATATTCACACCTCAGTCTAGATTTTCAGTTACTGCTATTTCTAACCTTTCGACGTCGCACTGTGCAGTGGCGGAGGTATCATGTCCTCAGTTTAGGTTATACGTTGTCAGCTGTTATTTTCAGTACGCGGATCCCGTAGGCCCCCACTTACATCAACTTCGCTGCGTTTTACAATCTCTCGCGGGTAATAAAATCATTATAGGCGCCGACGTCAATGCATCCTCGCCCTTATGGCACGGCCAGCTTAGGTACACGGACCGCGAACGACGTTACGCCGTTGAAGACTTTATTGCGGAGTTTAACCTCCAAATTCACAATACCCCCGATGCACCACCTACCTACAGTAGCCCAACGGGCGAATCGTCGATTGACGTCACGCTATCTAGCGCGTACGTCCAGATTAGGCATTGGCGTGTCCTTCCCGATGCGTCATGTAGTGATCACCGCTTACTGGTGTACGAGTTCTCTCGTGCGGTCCCGAGTGATCTCGTAGCCAATTCTAACGACTATAAATACAATGTGAAAAACGGCGATTGGAAATTATTCCGCTCCCTTATCACCGCTCATGCCAAAGACTTCACTCGGCCGGAATTAAACGTCAATGAGTGCGCAGAAATAATGACAAACACTTTTGTTTACTGTGCAGACGTAGCCTTAGGTCGTAGACCTCTTAAAAAAGAAAACAACTGTAAATGGTGGAACAGTAACCTTCTTAATCTTCGACGCGAATTTAGAAGAGCTAGGCGAAAAATTAATAATCTCCGTAAATCTGGTCGCGATCGTTCGGACGACAACTACAAAATAAGTTTAAATAACTTCCGCATCTCAAGGTCACGATATCGTGCCGCCGTTATATCAGCGACAAATAATATGTTAAGGAATGCCGCAAATAGACTGGATAAAGAGGGCCCCTGGTCCTCTTTATACCACGAGCTTAAACCCAGTAGTAGTAACGAACCAATCTTTTTCTCTAATATTAAAATAAATAACTCTTATACTTGTGGCCTAGAGGAAACGGCTAAGGCATACCTTAACGTTCTCATTCCAGACGATGATCCCGCCTTGGATGATGAACACCACCGCGACATTAGGAGTAGAATGTTACACCCCATCCATTCACCGGTCTCAGATTTACCTACTTGTGAGGAGTTTATAAAAATCGTGAATCTTTTACCTATTAAAAAATCAGCGGGTGAGGATAAAATATCAAATATCATGATAAAACAAGCGTGTCTAGCGGCTAATTCATCGATACTACACGTTTATAATAGATGTATCGCAGAAGGCGTATTTCCGAAAATTTGGCGTATCGGTTGTTTAAAATTAATTCCTAAAGCGGGTAACAAACCTCCTGACGACCCAAAATCATATCGTCCCATAACGCTACTGCCGAGTTTAGGTAAACTACTAGAACGCCTTATCGTACCTCGCCTGCTACCCGGTGGTCCTAAATTTCATAGTCAACAGTACGGTTTCACCGCCGGGAAATCGACTGTTGACGCGGCGTTAGAAGTAAGAAAAATAGTTAATTTATCGGAAACTAAATACGTGGTCGCCATTTCATTAGATATATCCGGGGCCTTCGACCATGCTTGGTGGCCGATGGTACTATTAAAACTAAAAAATCGAGGGTGTTACTGTAATATTTATTCCATAATATATTCTTACTTTTCTAACGGTCAAACTAAGCTTCGTCTAGGACATTGTACATACGCCAAAGATTTAACGTGCGGCTGCCCTCAAGGATCGGTAGTTTCGCCTAAATTATGGAACATCGGATTCGACGATTTGTTAAGTCTTCCACTTCCACCGCTTTGCATACTAGTTGGTTACGCCGATGACGGGTTCCTTATCGTTCAAGCAAACTCGCGTTCCGAAATTGAGTCTAAAGCCAACAGTAGTCTTAATTTTATATCTGACTGGGGTAAGCGTAATCGGCTGAAATTCGCCGCGCATAAAACTTATCAAATTCTTTTAAAAGGTTCCCTTATATCTTCCCCTAGCATTAAACTTGACAATATTAATGTTAAACGCAAACAGTCACTCTGTTACCTTGGTTTTCATTTGGAAAATAAATTTACATTTTTGGAACATATAATTCAAACCGGTGAGAAAGCCAAACGTAATTTTTACTCGTTTACTAGAATATCTACTTCGACATGGGGCCTGTCATTTAAAACTCTTAAATTAATTTACACCGCGACGTACCTCGGCAGTATTTGCTACGGGGCCCCCGTGTGGGCCGATAGAGCAACTATCGGCGCGGCTCGTCGAAAGTTGCTACAGAGCCAACGTCTTGCGCTTATCTTCTTATGTAAAGCTTATAGGACTACAAGCACTGAAGCTTTACCTGTTTTAGCCGGAGTCTTACCCGTTGACCTTGAGATACAGCGTCGTGCGACAATGTACTATCATAGCAAAAACATTACGAATCCCTACTTTTTAAACGCCCGCGATAAAATAAAAATCACAAGATTGTTTGAACCTTTAGAGGAATCGGTACGTAGTCTAATCTCCGAATGGCAGACGCGTTGGGACAAATCTACTAAAGGGAGACATCTTTATAACTTTTTCCCTAATATTCGTGAACGGCTGTCCAAACACTGGATAGATATTGATCACAGCGTATCTCAATTCCTGACCGGTCATGGAAATTTTAAAGCCAAACTTTACGGATTTAAATTGGTTGCATCACCTATGTGTGAGTGCTCGACCGAGGGTAGTATGTTTGAACAAACCGCCCATCATGTTCTTTGGTAGTGTAGTCTTTGGCAAGAGGAACGAACTACAATGCTGAACAATCTATATTGTAAATCTGGAGTCGCATACTACACTGATCTCGTGGACAGCGCTAGGAACTTCCGTGCCTTCAAGCGTTTTTGTCACAATTATTATTGGCGACATTCAAACACAATAAACTCCAATATTAACTTAGCTTCAGCTTAGGAGTCACAACTATTAGCCTTATTTCCGTGGTGCTCCCCCTTAGTTCTTTGACTTTCGGTCATTGCAACTTTGTGCTGTCTCCCGCTTTGTATGGGGAGGGAAACTGGAATTCTTCCTACTCCTCCTATTCTCTTCTGATTAATTTCGTTGCGGGTCCCAAGACAGTTTTAGCATGTCCCTCGGGCTCCCTGAGATCATATCAAAGGGTTTTCGTGGTTGGATACCGCTGTCGATCCTGGCTACACAGGAGATACAGTGGTGGGAATGTGTGGTGGGCCAAAGCTCGTTAAAAAAAAAAAAAAAAAAAAAAAAAAAAAAAAAATTATAGAACCATGTATCGTCCCGTTTTGATAGGGTCAAAACGGGACTTTTCATAGTCTTTTATTATATATCACTCAAACCGCGGGTAACACTGCGGGGCACAGCTAGTAGGTATAAAGACACATTGAGTCCCGGGAAAGGACAAAGAATACTTTTAATCCCGGAAACATGTATGGTTTCCACGCGATTAATGAATTTTGGCGCAACGGAGTTGCGGGCGTCTTCTAGTTTTTTCATGCGGAAATATTCTCGTCTAGTGCTCACTTAAATAAGTCTATTTTTTAAATATGAAAAGTAATTGGCTTGAGATTATTATTTTTTAAGAAATAAGATTATCTAAAAATGTTAAAAAATAACGTATTTTATTCTGAACGAGAGATGTTTAGGGGGTGACAGACGTGCGAGTAAGTACGCGGATTTATGGCTTGACGATCTTAATCGCCTGTGTATCACCTAAAAACTGCGTACTTAAAGATTGCCGCGCAAGTTCGCCGTCTTGGAATTTTACTCGTAGCTCGTCTCGGCTCGTACATCTGGCAAGACGTACGAGCCGCGAGCCGCGAGCCGCGAGCCTGGGGACATGGTTATCCAGTGTGAGCCATTCTC
Source organism: Cyaniris semiargus (assembly GCA_905187585.1). NCBI lineage: Eukaryota > Metazoa > Arthropoda > Insecta > Lepidoptera > Lycaenidae > Cyaniris > Cyaniris semiargus. The sequence continues at coordinate 2,161,369 of LR994554.1, read as the reverse complement.
GTGTGTCACCGACGTCGAGACCAGTAAGTTCGCGATCGTAAAACCCGCGTGCTTAAAGTTCGTACGTCTATCAGGCCTTTTACAGTAAGTTAACGTGGGTTTATGTTTGCAGCATTCCAGTGTATCGTTTGGTTCAATTTATTTCGTCGTGGAGTGGAACGGAAGCGACTTTTTGCAACGAAACTGTACATAGCATAATAAACTTTATATCAATACTAGACGTTCCGCGCGGCTTCGCCCGTGTAAATTAGATATTTCACAGACAAAATATCTGTCTACAAAAAGTAGCCTATGATCCTTCACGTGGTCTACTTCTTATCTGACCCAAATAACAGAAAAATTGCTCTAGTAGTTCGTGAGATAAGCCCTTTTAAATAATTTCCCCCGTTTTTTCCACATTTTCTTCTATTTCTGCGCTCCTATTAGTTTTAGCGTAATAAAATATAGCCTATAGCCTTCCTCAATAAATGGGCTATCTAACACTGAAATAATTTTTCAAATCAGACCAGTAGTTCCTGAGATTAGCGCGTTCAAATAAGCCCTTTCAAATAATTTCCCCCCGTTTTTTCCACATTTTCCTCTATTTCTTCGCTCCTATTAGTCTTAGCGTGATAAAATATAGCCTATAGCCTTCCTCGATAAATGGAATATCTAACACTGAAAGAATTTTTCAAATCGGACCAGTAGTTCCTGAGATTAGCGCGTTCAAACAAACAAACAAACAAACAAACAAACAAACTAACAAACTCTTCCGCTTTATAATATTAGTATAGATTTCACACAATACGAGCCAGAAAATTGGACGTGCGTCTTCCGCGGAATTCTCGAGAATTCTCCGGTGCCGTCTGTGGGATCAGCGGGAAGTGGCGCGAACAAGTCAAGTAAAAGATACGGACTAAACACTGGTATGTCCTCATAACGCGGAAATGATCGAGCATTTCAGCGAGTTCCCGCGTCATGAGGCGAAGTTGAAGATTCCATTACGTTCCAATCCGCGCCGGTGTAAATTGAGCCTTTGTATTCTATCGGTGCGTAGTTTGAAGTATCGATACATGGTCGTTAGTTTATATACGCAATATACTCGATCATGACATAATTAAGATGAATCTGATACTGCTTTATTCAAACCAATCACATGTCCTCATTCACCTAGGTATTTGATTATTATTCATACTTGTATCGAGCAACACATCCTCACTAATAATATCATGAACGCGAAAGTGTGTCTGTCTGCTTGCCTGTTTGTTACTTGTTTTGCCTGTTTGTTACCTGTCCATGCTTAAACGGCTAAACCGATTAAGATGAAATTCGGTACGGAGATGCTTTGAGACACGGGAAAGGACATAGAATAGATTTTGTTGTGGAAAAATGTGCGGATGCAACGGAGTTGCGTAACTACGAAATACAGACTAATAATAATATTTAAACATAGATTTAATATGTAGCCATTCTATTGACGATACAAATACTTTATATGTTTATGCCTCAAGATGCTCCAAATGAACCCAGCCTTAGTTGACTACCTCTTTTTTGGGTCACAGCTGTTAATTTGCAAAAAAGGCGTTTTGGCAACCACCGTCAGTTTAGACATGACTAACCTGTTTCACAAGGATCGGAACGTGACAAAGCCTAAGTGAGTGAGTGCACTACAACCGCTTTTAGCTTTTAGCATTACCGAGTTTTTTCTATGAACTGTTCATTGAATAATTGAACACAATATAAAAAGCATATAGTAAACAAGGTTAATAGTAGATGATCGAATCTGGCGCATACTCACGTTGGCGTGATTTTAGAATTTATAATATTATAAAGCGGAAGAGTTTGTTAGTTTGTTTGTTTGTTTGAACGCACTTATCTTAAGAACTACTGGTCCGATTTGAAAAATTCTTTCAGTGTTAGATAGTCCAGTAATCAAAAAAGGCTACAGACTATATTATATTACGCTAAGACTAATAGAAGCGAAGAAATAGAGGAAAATGTAGAAAAAACGGGGGAAATTATTTGAAAGGGCTTATTTAAACGCGCTAATCTCAGGAACTACTGGTCCGATTTGAAAAATTATTTCAGTGTTAGATAGCCAAGTTATCGCGAAAGGCTATAAGCTATATTTTATCACGCTAAGACTAATAGGAGGGAAGAAATAGAGGAAAATATGGAAAAAACGGGGGAAATTATTTGAAAGCGCTTATCTCACGAAATACTAGAGCATTTTTTCTGTTATTTGGATCAGATAAGAAGTAGGCCACGTGAAGGATCATAGGCTTTTTTATGGACTAATTTTTCTGTGAAATATCTAATTTACACGAGCGAAGCCGCGTGGAACGTCTAGTTCTAAATATAATTAATATTGCAGCTTCGTTTCAGTCCTATTTTTTATTCGATTTAGTCCATGTCCTATCAAGCCAAAAACGCACTAGGCGTAACTGCACTGCAACAAACTACTTCTTGTCTCTTAGACAGACTGTAGACTGTAGAGACAGGAAAGTATCACGTGGTTCCATCATATATTACGAAGTAGCAATTTTGTGCTAAAATAGTAGATTAAGCGTAAAAGACAAATATTACTCGTAGCAGCAAAATAATGCTGCAGCGTGCGTGTAATTCTCATCTATATATACATGTTGATTTCAAAAATACGGCAAAGTTACTCTACCGTATGATTATGTTATATTGTGCATAAAGTAAAATTTTAAGTGCGAAGTGTATTAAAGTTTTATAGGTACATAAAAATAATATTCATGGCAACGCGCGTTGTGAGGCCAATGGCAGTTTTGTAGTCGACTATCAGTTGAAGCATGTAAATACTTCGTCAATTTGCATTCGATAGTTTCGACAGCGAAGTTAGAAGTCGAAAATGTATGTATTTAACGTTCACAAGATTTAGGAGATGAAGAATAGATTTTTTTGTTAGTCTCTACTGTTCCACTGCTAGGCAAAGGCCTAACAGTAGAACATTATGTTTTATTTTATCATGTTTCAGTAATTATTAGTGTTCTCGTTTATGCGTCACCGATGCCTGGTGACTCCAGCTCTTCACTGTCATCTTTTTTAGGCCGACCACGGCGGCGTCCATCTTCGGGTGCCCACTCTATTGAGATCCTTGCCCAGATAGAAAAATAGGTTACCCTCCCCCCTCTTCAAAAGACGTACCTACTATTAAAAATTACCTACATTTGCTTACAAATTATAACACAGTTACATTACAATAAGCGACACTAACCATCACAAACTAAACGTAGCAAGAATTTGCCTAATCGCTTGTTCGCGGACATTTTAAAATCAGACGTAACGAACCATTGTCCCTGTGTCATGGAATTTCATAAAATAGAATAGAATTTTTTATAAAATTGAATTTTATAAAAAAATAGCTGATCTGCAAAACGTTGTTTTGTTATAATATATCATACTTTGTAGGAATACGCTCTTTGATGGCATTAAATGAAGATCTTTAATGCCCTCAAAGAGCGTTGGCAATTCAGAGTTACTCTGATCTCAAAAACTTCGACAATGAGATTTGTTTGGTCCGCTACTGGTTACAATAAATTATTTAGGATATAAAAAATATCCCAAACCTTGCGTAGGTTTGGAATTTGGGAATAAGCACACACAGTTTCATCAAAAACAGTCGAGGCGTTTTTGCGAACAATCTTACTAAAATTACGACAAGAGATTGTTTTGGCTCGGCTCGTAAAAATTAAAGTGATAAACTGATCTTCAAAATTTCAATCTGGAGGGACACGACTTTTGATAGTCTTAATTTCAGTAAGCTTTAAATATCTGCCCTCGTAGAACTAACCTCTCTTTATTCCTCAGGGATAGCTATAGTATGTTGGTGTGAAATTAGTTACTAATTTGTTATATGTTTTGTAGTTAGTGAAGCGAATAGTGTTCTCAAGAATGCGCCTCCAACTCAGTCGTATGCTTTTGTGTTTGGTCCAAAGTAAAAATTGTTCATTTAATATTTTTCTGGTGAACTTTAATAAAAGTGGGAAAGCTATACTATTGGCTTGATCTGAGCACGGCCTCATAGAAGACCAGCGTGAAACAACGTTTTCAATATAATGATTTGCAGAGTGAGTAGGGTAACCGGTGGCCTAAAATGACTAGGTAATTGAAGCTATGAATGTAACTCGATTATTAGCCAAAAAAGCCAAGAGGAAGTGCGATGATTTTGCCAGTAATTTGTTTGGTTAAATTTTAAACTTCTGTGATTTTAGTCTATAAAGTGTATTGTTCCTTCTCTCCGCCGTTCCGGCAGCTTCCTCTACATCTGTCTTACGAACTTTCGATTAGGTCACGTAAGACGATTTTACCGTTTACCCATTCCTAAAATAGTGCACAATGTCGCAAAAGAAATGGCTTCAAAAATGAAGTTTAAGGGCCTTCCCCTACGGAGATTCCGTAATTTACCGTATATAATCTTCAGTATATCAACATTCCTTTCCCCGTTTTAAATTTTCTATTTTTGTTTATTATACTCATGATATTAGCTTCCAAAAGAATACCAATTTATTAAAATTGAAGCATACTTTCAGCATCTCCATAGTATTTACAAATTACGTTTATTTGAAACACACGGCAATAGACAATTTCATTAACTACATATTCCCCGTTTTAAATTTTTTTATATCAATTTTTAACTAAGATAAGTAAAAAAAATAGGATTTTTGTGCGATCTCGGCGACGCGTCAAATGTATGGTCAAGTTCGTTTACTCGGGGGATGGCCTTAAATACCTATATGTAATACGGTACCTTTAAGGGTTCCGTACCCAAAGGGTAAAAACGGGACCCTAATACTAAGACTTCGATGTCTGTCCGTTTGTTTGTCTCCAGGCTGTATCTCAAGAACCTCTATAGCTGGATTTCTGAAACTTTCACAGATTGTGTATATCTGTTGTCGCTATAATAACAAATACTAAAAACAAAATAAATTAAATATTTAAAGGGGGCTCCTATACAACAAACGTATTTTTTTTTTGCAATTTTTTGCTCGATGTCAATAATGGCAATAGGTAGTCACTTGAATTATTCACAAAATACTCATTTGTATTTATACTTTAATAACTAATAATAAAATTTAAATAAAATAAATAACTAAGGGGGCTCCAATACAAAAAACACAATTTTTGGCCTATTTTTGCTCTATAACGGTACGGAACCCTTCGTGCGCGAGTCCGACTCGCACTTCGCCGATTATTTATTGTTCGTAACTAGGATGTGTGTTCTTTATTTTTCTAATCTTTGACTTTTTCTCATTCCGCTTTCACTTATGACTTGAACCACACGCGAGTATCAGACGGTGACGTTATAACACGACCTGGAACCCCCTCCTCATCAACACATAAATAATAACGCTAGTTCTCCACCCACACTATACACGCAAATCTACCCCTTAGTCCCCTACGTCAGGTATCAAAGTTGAATGCAGTGGGTTAAACTTTCATTTTGATAATAATAAATTTAAACGTGTTATATGATTAGCGTTTCGCTGTAAATGAGCGGCGGGCACCTGATGCTTGTTTCTTTGAATTAATATTTAAGGTGTTGGGTATTCTCAATTTTAACGAACTAAACGTAGTGCTTAAAGTTAACATTGGCTTTATCCCTTCTAGATAATTTAATGTACTATTAGAGGAATTTAATTAATAGGCGGTCCTACGAAATTTGTACGGGTTTTTTGGTGGTATTAGCCTACGCAAGTGGTCGGATTATGTCAATAATAGATGACGCCCGAAACTCTGTTGCACCAAATTTTATTTATCGCGACGTAATCGTGCATTTTTCCGGGATAAAAAGTAACCTATGTCCTCCCCCGGGACCCGAAGTATCTCCATTCCTAATTTCAGCAAAATTGGTTTAGCGGTTTGGGTGTGAAGAGGTAACAGACATAATAATAGACAACATACTTTCGTATTTATAATATTTCTATGTTACTTGATCTTTGTTATGTACTTATAAAGAAATCATGTAGGGCTGCTTCCATTCAGAAGTTGACATGTAGTTCAGTTTGTCTTTACCTCAAACAAAACAAGTGAAAGGTACATTGAACTTACCTCTAACAAAGCCACGCTCATCCGATTACAGTGGTATTCCATACGTAACGGATACGACACGACATATCGTATACTCCATTCAAATTTAATCTACAACGCGTTAAAAAAATCTTATTACGTTATTATTAAGGGGGCGACTAAACCAAAATTGTCGATTTTTAATTCATTTTTATACTTAAAAATAAGCCCCGAATTGTTTTATTTTCTATATTCATAGATAGATATTACATTATATTTCCAAGAATTTGATCTGAGCGAAAACACGATATCTTAAATTTTTCTCGATAGAAAAAAAATCACAAAGATGCATCTAATTTTCACGAATTTTTCATATATTGCCATAACCGTGCATTAAACTAAGTTAATATTTTAACACATTGTATAAAATTCTATCATTGAGAAACTGACTTGGCGGATTTTTAAAATGTTGTATATTTATCGAGTTATTAAGGCGGGCTGAAACCCCATTTTGTTATTTCTTGATACCCGATTTACCTAGTTCCAATATAATAACGAAATGTAAAAAAATATGAGATATAGAGCACAATATTTAAAAGGGTTTAAATCAAAAACATTTTAATAAAAAATAATACTTTCGCTGTAATTAATTTACAAACTCACCTCCGACAAAACTCTTTGTCACCGAAATATAAGTATTAACAAGAATAACTTACATTTTATTTTAATAAATTGTCAATGAATCTATTTTAAAAAGGTCTGAAACGAACAATCTTTTTTCTTAATATTTATTTCGAAAGATATTTAAAAAAACACACGAAAAATAAAATAGGGAAGATCCGCCCGTCGTAACTTACAATTTCATGCTAAGCTAAAATGAATCTTATTGCGATGCGTACACGCTTGGCATTCGCGTTCGCAAGGTTATCGTTTTGGAATTGAGGTACTCGCCTTAAGAAAAACAAACTTGGCGATCATTCCGCATCGTCCTTTTTTACCTGGCATATGAAAGACGGGTGTGAGTGTGAAGAGAGAAGGACGATGTTTGATTTTTTGGGTTAGTCGCCCTCTTAATGAATATGGAATATTACGAAAAGGGCGGAGCAGAGGATGCTAATAGTACATACACTAAATAATTCGACAAAAATCCGACATGTTTGCGCACTTCATATCAGCATAATTATTGACAGAAACGTCAAACGTCGAACAAAACTTTATGTCTATGCTGGTACTGCCTCTAGCGTAAAAACATTGCAGTAATATATGCTATTCCACACCAGCTTTGCTGACGGTGACTGCGATTTCATTAAAACCAAGCCAGCTAAACTGAAATGATTTTAAAGTGCCCAAGTGTGTACGCAGTTCACAAGAGCACCCTGTGTTCTTACCGCGGGACCGTGTCGTATATATCAATTATGAGCTTAGTCTACAGATAATTTAACCGCGTTATACATAAAGAGATTGCTTTTATATTCAAGTCTACTAAACGAATCATTGATATGATAGATGTAGACCCTCGAGATTTTACAACCGACAGGAGTTATATAATATTCCAAGGAATACAGAAAAAATGGGTCTCGAGGTGACATAATACAAACAAATTCAATGAGCATATTTCCCAAACCAATTTCCAAATCGTCAGCACTTGAGTTATCGATGTTATAACTTTTCGTGACAGCCCCGAGTTTCGAACTACTTCCGTGGGGCTACTTTTACGTACATAGGTATTAGAAACTATTAATGGATCTAGTCCTTTATGCCGCCATCTTGGAAGTATTACTTGAGTGCTGTTGCACATCTATTCTTCTTGACAGGTAAGTGCGTCATCCGAGTATTATTTTGCATGTGGATGTATTTAGCCTTCATTAGAATTACAGCTGACATCTTGTAAAGTGACACTTGTGTTTTTACTACCATACCCTCCTGTCAATGTCATACAATGATCACTTTGCATGTAGAGTATAGACACGTTTGAAATTACAATAAACGCTGTCTATGTTATCCAAGTGCCATTTTGGCTGAATCACGACATATGACATAATATTACTGCAATTCTTTTACGCTAGAGGCACCAGCATAGACAGTAAACCATAAAGTTAATATACCTAGCGGAATAGAGCAACAATGTCGAGCTGTCAAACGAAACCGAAATTGATTTACGACTGTGTGTAAAAATTTGTTTACGTATACACTTACACAAGCGTCTTTCTAAGAGATTAAATTGTCAACGTGCCGATAAGTGCCGATTGGACGTCAAAGAGATTAAAAAAATTGGTTCTGCTGTCATTCCGACCTTTGCGTAATATTCCCAGCTATTATCACTGGTGCTATTTGAGTGACAGCTGACGTTTCGCATCCACGCTCCCGTGACAATGTCATCCAATATCCTTTTTTTTTTTCTTATTATGGCACTTCGGCTATTTAACCATGGCCAGTGTCGAGTATAAATATGGCGAGAAAACAATATTCTATAATACAATTTTCAGCTTCGTTTTTCTATATTGTCAGGTCAAAAGTCTAGTCAAAGTCTAAGTAAAAGTCAATACAGTCAAGAAGTCAAGTCAGTCGATTCAGTAAAGTGGTAGACGCTTTACTGAAACTTTCGATGGAGTTTTGGAGGGAACACAAAATAGCACGTTTCTGGATATTGCATCACTTTCCTACACTTGTGCACGATAATGAATATCTAATGGTTAATATCCTACCATATATACATTAAAAACCCAATTAACACAATTTTAGGAAAATAATACAAAAACACAACATCACTCTTTCACATTCCCGGAAAAACTCATCTAATTATCCTTGTAGGCAATGCATTGTAAGGGTATATACGTACGTAATGGTTCAGTGTTAAACCATACGCTTCTATTTTTGCTCATTTTTTATAGAAACTACTTGCGGACACGTTTCGTCATGCTGCTAATGAAGATAAAAATGCCAGCTTCTACGTTTGATCGCTCTTGATTAGATACAGGTTTCATATATTAATATGATAATATTTTGTTGTCTTTCTGTTTCTGTACTTTTTTTCTATTTTTAGCAGATAATAAGTTAAAAAAATTAAAGTATTTAATGTAAAAATATAACATTTTGAAAAACACAAACTCAGCGATGACGGCGGAGCTGCCTAATATTATGGTCGTTTTTATATCAAGCAAAGTTATATCAAACCAGCTATTAATAACTCTCTGATGTAGCTCAAACAATTTAATCGCTAACCCATACTAATATTATAAATGCGAAAGTGTGTCTGTCTGTCTGTAACCTCTTCACGCCCAAACCGCTGAACCGATTTTGCTGAAATTTGGCATGGAGATACTTTGAGTCCCGGGAAAGGACATATGATACTTTTTATCCCGAACAAATGTACGGTTCCTGCCCGATAAACGATTTTAGACGCATTGTTGTAGCGGGCGTCAATTTTTTATAATTTTAATTATCCTTAATTGTTTTTAATAGGGCTTTCTGTACATTGTTCTCTGAAAGTGCTACAATTTGTGTTTTACCTCACATAATTCGAAAAGTCTGCCTCGTTACCAGTAAATATCGTACGAGCTTGTTCATACATAAGCCATGGTATAATCTTACAGCGATGCAGCATAAGCTGTGTGATGGCGTTTTTGTAGTGGCTTAACTGTAATGAAGCTTAAGCCGCGGGGTTTTGTTTATTAAATACCTTCATACAAGGGTCGGGTTCGGATTATTTGATGGAACCAAAATGTTATTAAAAATACGAAGTATTTCAATGTTGATTTATATTGCATGGCTTTTGCTGAAGAATATTGTTCTGAATTTTGACCACTTTAAAGGCCTGTTTCACCACTTCCTGATAAGTGCCGGATAGGCTAACCACCACATAGCTTGACATATAGACTATGGAGAATCTGTCAAAAAAGGTGTGGATAGCCTATCCGGCACTTTATCAGGAAGTGGTAAAACAGGCCCCTAATATAATTACTTACCATTTACTTGCCATCCATACTAATATAATAAATGCGAAAGTGTGTCTGTCTGTCTTTTACATCTTCACGCCCAAACCGCTGAACCGATTATGATGAAATTTGGTATGGAGATACCTTGATTCCCAGGAAAGGGCATAGGATAGTTTTTGTCCCGAAAAAATATATGGATTCTGGGCGATAAGAATTTCAGCGCAACAAAGTTGAGGGCGTCATCTAGTTATAAATATGCGAAAGTGTGTCTATCTGTCTGCTTGTCTGTCCGTCTGTCTGTTACCTGTTCACGCCCGAACCGCTGAACCAATTTTGCTGAAATTTAGTATGGCGATATATTTGAGTCCCGGGAAAGGATATAGGATAGGTTTTTTCCTGGAAAATGTACGGTTCTGTGCGATAAACGCGTTTCGGTGACTCAATTTTGCTGAAATTTAGTATGGCGATACATTTGAGTCCCGGGAAAGGATATAGGATAGTTTTTTTCCTGGAAAATGTACGGTTCTGTGCGATAAACGCGTTTCGGTGCAACGGAGTTGCGGGCGTCATTTAGAAAAATAATCTATATATATAAAATGAATCCATATTCGCGTGGTCACGACATCACGCCTGGACGGCTGGACCGATTTCACTATTAATTCTGTTTTTAATGTGTTTGTTATTGTCCGGAAAAGAAGAATATGATAGAAAACATTTAAAAAATTGAACGGAAAATTACAAAATTTAAAAATTATTATTTCTACTCTAACTTTAGCGCTTTGGATAATATACGTATAAACTTTTTTAATGTAACATTATGACATTCGACAAAGAATTGACAGAATGCATTTTTTGTGCGACAGGATAGTGATGGAAATTGCCATGGTGCCATACTTATTTAGTCTCTTCAATAAAATAATATGGGCGAAATCGGAAATACTTTATATGGCAAAACAACGTTTGCCGGGACAGCTAGTAATATATGTTTTTTAATTTGTCATTTCTATATTTTATAATATGCCCCATTTTAAGTCTTAATAAGGGGTGAGATTGAATAAGACATAGAACCTATCCGATAGTAATTTATTGGCAGGCTTGGGACAAACTGTGTTTAAAACTGACCCGATAAGGGACGGGATAAGTAGTTAAACTTGGTAACTGGGACTTTTGCCTTTATCAGGATTTTGCTATTACATTTAAACGTATAATATAAAAATATTATCAGCAATGGCCACGTTATGCAGTCTGGCCACATCTAAGTTCTCGAAAACTTATTATTATAAAACGAGCAAACGCCACCTGATGGAGAGCGAATACCATTACCCATGGACACTCACAACATCAGAAGAGTTCCTAGTGAGTTGTCGACCTTTTAGAAGGAACTATGCTATCTTCTTGAAGGATTGTAGGTCGTAAAGGTTTGAAAATACTGCTGGCAATTACAGTTCGTTTCAGAGTTGACTGTCGAGGGACATTGAAAACTTTTTGTCCCTTCGGCGTGATCCAAACCCACGACCCTCGGCTTCAGAGTAGACACACTAACCAACTGAGCCACAGAGGTCAAAATACATGTCTGGGTATTACATAAATGTTAAAATATTTGAACAATCACAAGACGTCAACCACGTCTTCAATTCGTAGCTCGTAGGTTTGGATTTCGCCGAGGGGACAAAAAGTTTTCAATGTTTCTCGACAGTCAACTCTGAAACGAAATGTCGCCAGCAGTATTTCCGGACCTTTACAACCTGCAAACCTTCTAGAAAAGAGCGTATTTTCTGCTCAAAGGCCAACAACGCACTTGGAACTCTTGTTCTAACTGTTCAAAACTCTTTCGACTTTGTCTTAAGTTTTTTTGACGTTTATGAGAATACGATCTTTTCCTAACTCGTTCGTATCACAAAACACTAAGCAATATTTTACAGTGATTACGAAAACTCCACTTTATATGATAATACGAACACTAAAAACTTTGAATCCTTTGTAAGTCCTTCGAGATAGTGGTTAGAAAACATTCTTATTTGGTTTAAAAATAAAACTTTAGTAAGCTCAAGTGTTGTTACTGTTTATCTAAGGTTCATCTTGGGGTTAGTATAATAATGTTCTTATAATACGGCTGATCTAACAGACGTTGTTTTGCCATTTAGGTTGTGGAAATATAACGTTATTTATAAATTACAATTATAATAAACTACAACTATTACCTTATTTGATATTAGTTCCATGTAGCTAAAAGCTGTTTTAGAGATCAAAATTATAAATAATTTGCTGACTAAATAGTTCGGTACGTATGTTTTAATTAAATTGAGTCTGATGCTTTTATTATAATTAGTTTGAAAGTTTACTGTAATTAAAATTGATTTAATTACAGTAAATACCTAAAATCGGTTACTAAGGGTGTGGTAAAATTTTATTACTGTGATATTGTGGCTGAAAAATTTGATCTATTGTTAATGGCAACTCTATTTTTTGTTCTTGACTATAACATTGATAATGCAGACGTAACATAGCCAGCCCCTAGGCCTAGACGATCAATTGTATTGTGTAATATCACGCTTCAATTTTATTGAACTATTTAAGAATTAGATCGAAGGCGCGCGATGTTCAATATCAACCCCAGACCGTCAATAATATTACGCAATACGTGATATTGCGCAATAAAATTGCTCGTCTAGGGGCCCGCTTATATAGTTTACTGACCACCAAGGATCTTGGTATTCGTATGACAATGTCAGTGTGCTGCCTGGAAATGAAGCAGTTTTCACCTAAAATGATGGAACATGTAGTGTGAGAGGAGGGCGTGAGTGCAAGTTGCAACTGTCTTCCGAGTGACGCTTTCCAATATGGCGGCATTAGTTTCTCAAAAATACTTGCTAAGCTTTTGTGACATAAATAGTAACATTGACAGAAAAGTAACTTGTTTGAACCACCCAAACTTTTTCGCTTCGAGCAGAGCTTTCACTCCTCATATAAAGTCAATACATAACAATATAATTGTTTCAGACGTCCAAACTTTAGGGAATAACAAAACACAAGTTTCACTTTCATTCACTCGGAGAGGTCATTCGTTCATCGTTCGTTCACGGCTCGCTGATCCGTTCAGTTCAGTGAGCATTGACTTGATACATGGCCCGGGACAAAATCTTTTATGATTGAAAACCTAGCGATTAATATTGCTATTGAATTATTGCACGAGCTTTTATTATCTACCTATTCGTCAATAAGTAGTTTACGGTCGTAAAGGCTGGTTCTTTTTTATATTATCTTATAATATTATCCCACCAAAAACATTACTTGCAAAATGTTGCTGAGACGACCACATAAGTTTTACCCTGTGAAAAAGATATGAGATTTCATGTAGAGTCAAGCTTCTGAATCTACACGGCCTAACCCTAACCTAAACAAATTCTACAAACCAGTAAATATGTATGTCTTCGCAGTTTCGCTACCGTCACAAAGGTGATGCGAATACTTGGTTTTTGATCTGAAGTTAGTAACGAAACAGCCGAGCCATAAATATTTCAATTAAATTTCCCCATAGCACAGGCTGCGCCTAGTTTGGGGAACTGCCACTTTTTAAAATAATGTAAATTAATTACGACAATTAAAGATTTGTATTTGTATTTACCGATATGTAGAATTTGTTTAAGTTAGGGTCAGTAGAGGTAGGCCGTGTAGATTCAGAAGCTTGACTCTACATGAGATCTCATATATTTTTCACAGGGAAACATTTTACAAGAAATGTTTTTGGTGGGATTTCACCTATTTTGTAAGTTAGTTCTTGTAAGTACTTATTTAAAGGTTTTTTAGTTACTGCCTGCAGTCCCGTGGAAACTCTTATGTCCTGATTCATAAAATTGGTGAAAGTCATAAACATCCACCCCCCCCCATTTTAGGGGATGGGGGGCAAAAGTTATAAGTTTATGAATTTTTTTGTTGGTATACTAAACTTAGATTACATACCAAGTTTAGATTTCTAGCACTTCAGGAAGTAGCTAAACATTTTGATGATCATCAGTGTGTCAGTATGTCAGTGACGAAATCGGTGTATTTTAGATATAAATAAAATATAAAGTTTTAGAGCTATTCAATTGAGACTATGTATGTTTAATGAGTCTATTATTTAAATCATATCCTGAGAATATGAACTATCTGGTACATCGGAAACCAACTCTATGAGGGTCCAAAAAAACGACGAAACACTTCGAGGAAAGGTAAGTATAGTGCCCTTGCGCTTCGCTTGGCTCGTCTCGGCGGGTGCACTACCGTGCACCCAGATGTACTGGATGACGCCCGTAACTCCATTGCGCCAAAATTAGTTTAGAGCGGAGGAACCGTATTTTTTTCGGGATTAAAAGTGTCCTATGTCCTTTACCGGGTCTCAAAGTATCTCCATACCAAATTTCAGCAAAATCGGTTTAGCGGTTTGGGCGTGAAAAGATAACAGATAGACAGACACACTTTTGCTATAATAATATTAAGTATGAAGTATGGATGTAATCGCTACAATCTACATGTTATCATAATTATCATATTATGTATAATAACATTATGTATGGATTTGGATGTCGGTCTTAAGCACGTATTAATAAGCCGCTCTTATAACCTTACTCATTGCTGATACGCTCTCAGCTTACAATATAACAAAGTACATACATTTTACATAAACTATCTTCAAAATAAAAATCTTCATATAAAATTAACACGTTACTACACACGGAGTCTCAATGAGAACGCTCTAAAAACGAAAATGAGTTCAAGTCGCCACTCTATAACTCCACAAAGACTATAAAACTAGCGAAACTACGGCCTAAATGTTCAAGTGCATTAGGCTTTGCAATACTAAAAAACCTTTTTACAGGTAACAAAACTGGGTAAAGCTGAAATTCGCTAGGGATTTTGTTGTACACGAGAACATTCTATATATCTCTATAGGTATAGAGGTTCAGAAATTTCTCGTTTCTTTCAAGTTCCTCGCCTACATACTTATGTAGGCGAGGAATTTGAAAGAAACAGTAAAACCCTAAAATTCTTTGTTTATGCGATATAATAAAGAAAAATACGAATACGATACGATTAGGCTTGGGAAAAAAACCAAAAAAAGGAAACGGGTCGCACTCCGAACGAAAGTGCTGCAGAAGATAAAAGAAACAGCGGGGCAAGCATAAATTTTCGATCAGATTATGTGGCTAGTATATATAATTACATGATCAGATTATGTGGCTAGTATATAACATTTACTATCTTAAAACAAGTGCGCAATACTGCTAAAGTAGTTTTACATGAAAAGTACCTACACACAAACACTCAAATAACATCAACCTCCTTCTGGCGTAGTTGGGTAAAAAGGCCTTCAAATACAAGAAAATTCAAACCGAAACCTGTTCTACTTAAACACAAAGCTATTACAAGTCTAAGATTCATTGCCATTTTAAAGCACAAAGCTTTATTACAGCAAGACTAAGATTCCATGAAATGCCATTTTAAAGCACAAAGCTATATTACAACCAAAACTAAGGTTCCATGAAAGGCCAATAATATGTAACTGAATCAATAGAGCGTCTCAACCTTTGGCCACATATTAACTAAATGTGGGCATTCGAGTCCCTTTCAAATAGAACGGAAAATTGAAAAGGATTTTTCAATAAAAGATACCTTGTAGGTCGGATAATGCTGTGCTCATATTTGTTTGACAAATCTTTGTCTGGATTCGGTTTATGTCGCATTTTTGTGTTTGTGTTATTTGTAGATTTATAACTGGTGTAATATTAAGAAGCGTTTGATGTTTTAGTAAAACTAAACTTGCGGCTAATGGATTGTTAATGAACAAAGGGTAAAAACGGGACCCTATTACTAAGACTTCGATGCCTGTCCGTCTGTCCGTCCGTCCGTCTGTCTGTCTTCAGGCTATAACTCAAAAACCACTAGACTTCTGAAATTTTCACAAATTGTGTATTTCTATTGCCGCTTTAACAAAAAGCACTAAAAATAAAATAAAATAAATATTTGAGGGGGGCTCTCATACAACAAACGTGATTTTATCGGCCTTTTTTGCTCTATATCAATAATGACACCAGGTAGGCACTTGCATTATTCATTAAGTCCTTTATTATATTATGTGTACTTTAAAATTTAATTAAACTTAATATTAAAATAAAATAAAAATTTAAGGGGGGCTCCCATACAAAAAACACAATTTTTGGCCTATATATTTTGCTCTATAACGGTACGGAACCCTTCGTGCGCGAGTCCGACTCGCACTTGGCCGATTTTATTTATTTCTTCTTATCATATTCATTTGTTGTTCACGCGGAGTAAAAGATTTACTCTAACTGACGAAGACGGAACACAAAATAAAATAGTAGAGACTTTTTAAAGAAACAAGAACGGTTAGATTTAGAAACTGCAGCTACCTATGATGTAGGCATTCGCTTAGAAATGATTTTTCAAAGTATCATAAGTTTATATGCCAAGAATACTTCGCGGGTGAAACCGTGGGAAAAGGCTAGTATTTAATAAACCATAATTATGAGATACGGTAAGCACTCCATCCTACCGACTGACCCAATCAATAAACAATTATAATGAATTACTTGTATTAATCAAAATAATTGGCAAACCAAAAGTGCTGTCGCGCGCATTATGTAAATGTATTTTTCATTATACAGGATTCAATTTAGTTAAATTGAATTCGTGTACGAATTGTTAACTCACACGTGACCTTATACAGGGTGCGTAATGAGTTTTATATTCGCGTAATTTATATCACGCTGTATAACGTGTTGAGTTAATGGTGTTTTATTACGATCTCAATGATCTGTTGATTAATTTATTGTCACTATACCGTACTCGGCGAAACATGGCGATAGCGGTCATTGACTACCTGTCAAAAACTTGTCATTTTCTATACAAAGCCACGATTGACAACATCTGACACTTCATTGTCAATCGCGGCTTATATAGAAAATGACAAGTTTTTGACAGGAAGTCAATGACCGCTACCGCCATGTTTCGCCGAGTACAGTATAGATGTTGGAAAGTACAGTTATCGTACTTTTTGTGATAAAAATTACTGTTTGTGATCTCGATTCACTAAATATCTTTGTTACAAACTTTTAATTTCAATAGTTTAAGCGTGAAGAGGTAACAACCAGACTTAAGCACTTATTATATTAAGTATAGATATATCACTTGTATCTTAAAGAGATGCAATATTATAATTTTCTGAACTTCACAATATGACTGAGCCAAAATCTGAAATTAAAACTATTTATTGTTTATATTTATTTATCTTTCATATAGTAACAAATTAGATTTTATCTCACCTTAAAGTATTAGAGTGTCTTCGCCTATCGTATGACTTTTCATCAAAATTCTATAATATTTTTTCAATTAGTGCAAAATAGTCTAATCATTTATTATTAGTGTCCATTAAGACACTTTCAGAACTATTAACATAATGAGCGTTGAAACTAACTTGTGCCAAACGCGAGCTTATATAGTTTTTCCATTAGCCAAATGTTTGTTAGTCAGAATAACTCTTAAGGCCCGGTAGTTCCTAAAATTAGCAGGTCGATGTCTGTCAGTACGAATATCGACGTAAAGGACATAAAAATAACATTCATATCAGCGCGCCTTGTACAGTGGCGGTTATGACGCTCGCCGCGTCCTTGATAGGGCGAAATAGGAGAAAAAAACCTTTTGTTTTTAGTATTACGCAAATCAAACATATCAAATGGTTTAGGTTATGTTATGACAAATGTACCACATTTTTTGTTTTTCTAGAAAGTGTGTAATTTAGCCATAAAATGAGTTAATTATGAAAAACAGCGTTTATAATAATCATCTTTGAGATTTTTTTCTATCGAGCAGAATTTTTCAAATTGTGTATAATAATATCAATTCGTATAATAAATTTTCTCAATTTTAAAACGGTACTTTTTTCATACTTAAATAATGACATTTCCTTTAGAAAAAACATTATTTAAAGAACCCATTTTACGTAGTTGCAACAACCACTGCACCTTAAGTAACACAAAATTATAGAAAACACAAGGACTCTTAATATTATACATCCGAATAATTTTATTACAGTCTTGACCTAGCAGCAAAGTGGTATTCACATAAATGTCAATCCTGTAGTTCGGGTTCGGGTCAGCGTATGATTAATAGCATAATAATTATTTTCTATTTACAAAATTGTTCTTTTTAGGGTTCCGTACCCAAAGGGTAAAAACGGGACCCTATTAGTAAGACTTCGTTGTCTGTTCGTCTGTCTGTCTGCCTTCTCCAGGCTGTATCTCAAGAACCGATATAGCTAGAGTTCTGAAATTTTCCCAGATTGCGTATATCTGTTGCCGCTATAACAACAAATACTGAAAACAAAATAAAATTAATGTTTATTTTAAATAAATAAATATTTTATCCCGTACAACAAACGTGATTTTGCTCGATATCAATAATGACAACAGGCAGGCAGTTAAAATTTTCACATATATATGATGTGTACTTTAATAATTAAATATCCATACAAATATATATATATATATATATATATATATATATATATATATATATATATATATATATATATATATATATATATATATATATATATATATATATATATATATATATATATATATATATATATATATATATATATATATATATATATATATATATATATATATATGTATATATATAATGACACCCGCAACTTCGCTGCGCCAAAATTCATTTATCACGCGGGAACCGTACATTTTTGCGGGATGTAAAGTATCCTATGTCCTTTCCCGGAAACCAAAGTATATTCATGCCAAATTTCAGCAAAATCGGTTCAGCGATTTGGGCAAGAAGAGGTAACAGACAGACATACACACTTTCGCATATATAATATTAGTAAGTATGGATAATATATTACCATAATTTTGTACAATCTATATTTAGAAATATTAAAATATATTAAACCATGAAATTCCAATGAGTTTGAACGCTCAACTTTCAAGTTAAAAGCCATTGGAACCAATTACACGCGGTTTACAGAGCTAGATCAATATGGCTGTGTGTTTAACAAATTACTTCTCAACTACCCCCCCTCAGCTCCCCTCTCTAGCCCCCACTTTTCCGGTCTCCACCTTAACAGATTCATAAAGTAAATAATCGTGAATTGATAGAGGCTTGGAGGTTAAAATATTAATTCTGGAGGTCTCAAGACTCATTGAGTTCGTTAGATAGATCTTACGGTCGTATGTTTAAGTTATTGGCTTGGGATTACCTCAGTTTCAATAAAAAATTGAAGACGCAACTCAACTTTTGTGAAATTATTTTCTATCATGAATTATGTAAAATCGTGTTACAAAAAACAAACATTTTTTGATCGACTCTTGTGTACAAGTTTGTGGATTAATCGTTGGTTAGCAAGACGTAGGAAACAGATGTTTACTGACTTGTAAACATTGGTTTATACAGCTATTTTGATTAGAAACCTATTTTTTATTAATTATATTATTATCTAAGTTAGTTTCTGCTGTAACAGATATACATACAGACAGTACAAACTTTATGTGTTGATACATATTAATTATATTAAGACTCATTCAGAAAACATTCACTTTTTCGATATACCACTATTTTCCCATCCAAAATAAAACAAAAGCGATTCGCGTCACTTAAATATCGCAGCGTGACAAATATTTTGACGTGACATTCCCGTGGGACATTCCCGATTGATCCCGGATTTAGATCATGTTAGGCGTCCTTTACCCTGTCTTCTGACGGAAGCCGTCTTCTCTATTTGTTCGAAAGTAGGTGACACGGTTCTTCGCATATGTTTCGATTTTATCGTCAATATTTATGCGCTGAGAGATTTGAATACATTTACTAATGTTATGTGGAAAGGTTTGATCGTCGGGTTATTCGTTCAACGAAAGTACTGAAAAAGTGCTAATTTGATAAATGTTAATATAAATGAGACTACGGATACGGACTTCGTGTACAAACTTTCGTACAATGCATTTCTTTCACCAGTCTTCTTTTTGCATGTCTACTACCAAGCAATACAAATTTCTGCTAAAAAGTTGCAAGCAACATCTGCTTTGGGCAACAAAATATACATTACACGTACAATGTGTCACAAAATTTCCAAGAAAATGTGCACAAATTTCGCTGAAAATTGGCACGTAACTAAATTCCAAATGGACTAGTATAAAACGGGGGTAGAAACATAATTAATTCTACATTTATTAGCATTTCTGTGGGCGCCTCGAGCGCTGAATAGCACTCCACTACAAGATGCACTTGTATTTGTTCATGAATTTTAAATAATAAAATTAATTCTGTATTTCTCAGGTATCTCTTCTATGTATTTTCACGAATACCATTTCTGGGGAATTTAACTATTTGTGTTTAATAATTTGTGTTGAAAAGTATAGTGGTGGTGAAAAAGACCAGAGTTTTATAACGCATATTATGTTTATTAAAATAAAATTGTTTAATTAATTTCTATTTTCAATACGAATATAATTTTCGATTACCACATTAATTGAAAACATTTAAAACATGATATATATCATTTAGTTCGAGTATAGGTTTAAATTATAGTTTAAATTAATAGTAATAATTAACGTTTATTCAATAATTTGGATATATACACAAAGTACCTACATTGAAAAAAATAAAATTGAAATTAAAATAAATACTCTTATATAACAAAAATAAAAAGAACTGATTAAATAATCGCTTCCAGTTCCTCTCACCTGCAAAAATATCGCCATCCCGCTTCTATCGCATGACAGTGGAAAGATCATGTACGCCCGCAACTCCGTTGCTCCTAAATAAGTTTATCGCGCAGGAACCGTACATTTTTCCAGGATAAAAAGTATCCTATGTCCTTTCCCGGGATTCAAAGTATCTCCATGTCGAATTTCAGTAAAATCGGTTCAGCGGTTTGGGCGTGAAGAGGTAATAGACAGACAAACGGACACACTTTCGCATTTATAATTTAATTTTTTATTTATTTATTTATATCAGGCTACGTAGGCCCATCCATATCCATACTTCCATATTAATATTATAGTGTCTGTCTGTCTGTCTGTCTGTTACCTCTTCACGCCTAAACCGCTGAACCGATTTTGCTGAAATTTGGTATGCGGATACTTTGAGTCCCGGGAAAGGACATAGGATACTTTTTATCCCGGAAAAATGTACGATTCCCGCGCGATTAACGAATTTTGGCGCAACGAAGTTGCGGGCGTCATCTAGTACAAAATATACCTTAATAACTAACATACATATAAATTATATATACTTAATAACTACACTTTATCACGAGTTAACGGCGACGTGACGCGCGCTTCATTCCGGAGTCTCCCCCGGAACCTTCGGTAGACCACATCAGTCGGCCAGAATTCCTCCACCTCAAAGGTCGAGAGATGATGCGTCGGTTCTATTAGTATGCTATTTTTATACTATTAGTAATATTATTACGGCTTACAAGCTAGGCTCAATCCACCTAAATTATGATGACAATAGCTTATCATTCCTTGTTAATATTGAATTAGATCCTGCTGACCTCCTATGTGGGGCAGGCTTTAGTTGGACAAACTTGCATAACACAATCACGAGTCAAGCGACCATCTCACTGTCTTATTCAATAGCTTGTGAGCGAAATTTCTATATTAACTATAGCTATCAATATTTAGGTATCTGAGAGCGTAAAACGCACAGAATGTAGTTTGTGTAAGTATGTTTGCTATAGCAAGCTTGACAAAAGAAATGAGTAATGATTTTGTGATGACTGTCCTTCAGGCAAAGCTCATAGATCAACACAGGCTTAGAACGAGAAACTAAAAATTTTCGTTTACGTAATATTTTAAAACAGAACATTTTGCGATTTCATCTCCTGGGGGTTAAATAAGGAGACTTGTATGCCAAGTTTGTATTTTAGAAAATACCTAAATATTACTGTAATTGATTATTATCATGATGGTGATGATTAGGCATTGAATTCTCTCCGACTTTGACTCGAAATTTTTTGAAAAAAAATATATACGTGTGGCATTCGTTGACTGCCGCGGAAAAGCTATTGTATAGCATTTTTTATCAACTTACGCGATTATAATTCGCATACGTCTAGTCGCAAGCAAACAAACACCGTGTCGAAGTCTGGCAACGCCACACCGCTGTGCCGGTCGGAGTGGGGGTGTGTTAAGTTTTTTTCGTTACGGAATTTCTTGATTCAGTCGCCGCGCTCAAAGTCCGCGAAAAAAAAAAACACACACACAAAGCTCGAAAACAACTCCCCAATTTACACAAACAAAACACCTCTTGACACAATTATAAGAATATGTTACGTCGTGTAAATAATAGCAGCCATTTTACGGAATGCCCAGGGAAACCTTTTTCCTCTTAATTTAACAAAACAATTACATTTTTATGAGACCGTACTTAGGGGTCTAACGAACTCGTCCACGCGTTATTACTTCGCTCATAAGAGGAATTAAAATAATTTCTTCGCCGTTTTATAAAACGTCTGCTTTGTATTTAATTTGTTGCTGGTGCCTAACTGTTTGTGTGATAAATTGTGTTAAAAATTTGGAATTTTTATTTTATTTTGTGATATAATGTTCTTTACTAAGTTATTTTTTATTGACTTGAGTAAGCCCAGTCGATTGTTAAAATATGTCTTGTCTAGATTAATATTACGGTTTTGCTAATGCAGTAAGAGTAACAAAGTAACAAAATAAAAAATTTTAACCGTAATAATACGGTGTAATGCTTGTTACATGCAATAAAGTTTAGAACATACTGTATAATCCGTATTACGAGAGTAATTTAAAAATATCCCACATGATAACTAACGTAACAATTTAAGTTCCCGCTCGTAATAATTTAAGCGCTGTCGCCGTATGAATACTTTATCAGTGTGGCATGTAGGCGACGGTTTTGAAAGTAAGGACAGGCCTCTACTAGTAGTACTCTAGAGCTGAAAACTAAATATTATCTATTATTTTACGGGCATTGCGGAAACCACCACACATTCCCACAACTTATCCTGTGTTGCCAGGATCTATAATAGTAACTTTGTTAGTAACCGTTTTATAAAAATACTTTGAATTAATGATTTCAAGGAGCCCAAGAGACATGCTAAAGCTGTATTTAAGGAGTTCTGTGCAACAATGTTGAAGTAATATTAGAGATTTATACTATACAATAATATGCAGTCAATGCATAATGAAGTCATTTATAAAAAATCGGCCAAGTGCGAGTCGGACTCACGCACGAAGGGTTCCGCACCGTTATAGAGCAAAATTAGGCAAAAATTTAAGGGGGTCTCCCAGACAAAATTGTGTTTTTGTCTGGGAGACCCCCTTAAATTTTAAATTTATTTTACACATAGTATAATTGGGGATTTTACTTATTGCCATTGTTGATTTAGAGCAAAAAAAGCTTTGCTGTATACAAGCCATGCTTAAATATTAATTTTATTTTGTTATAGCGGCAGCAGAAATACACAATCTGTGAAAATTTCAGAAGTCTAGCTATAGCGGTTTTTGAGATACAGCCTGGAGACAGACAGACAGACAGACGGCCAGATGGACAGACAGACGGACAGACAGACGGACAGAAACGAAGTCTCAGTAATAGGGTCCCACTTTTACCCTTTGGGTACGGAACCCTAAAAATGTCTTTATAAAATCCTTAAACGCCTTTCTATTGCAATTTATTTTAAATTGTTACTATTTATTTATTGTTGGGTATAATATACACCACAACTTGAATACTTACATGCATCCTTATAATTTTTTTCTTGAATTTCGAAAACTGTAGACAACAACTCACACCCGATTGGGGCACTTACGTTGAAGACACTTAAGGCCATCCCCCGAGCAAACAACCTTGACCATACATTTGACGCGTTGCCGAGATCGCACAAAAATCCTATTTTTTTACTTATCTTAGTTCAAAATTGATCTAAAAAAAATTTAAAACGGGGAATATGTAGTTAATGAAATTATCTATCTATTGTCGTGTGTTTCAAATAAACGTAATTTGTTAATACTAGGGAGATGCTGAAAGTATGCTTCAATTTTAATAAATTGGTATTAATTTGGAAGCTAATATCATGAGTATAATAAACAAAAATAGAAAATTTAAAACGGGGAAAGGAATGTTGATATACTGAAGATTATTGCTGTATTTTTATTATAACTTTGTAGCTTTCAAATTATGAGTTTATAGGGCTCTAAATACGGTGAATTACGGAATCTCCGTAGGGGAAGGGCCTTAAGTGTAGATAGGACTTGTCTTTATGACAAAATTATAAGTCAATGCATGTAGGTAACTATGTCACCACACTAATGTATTCACGTCTTTATACTCGTTTTATAACAAGAATAAAAGCGTAAATTTTACAGTTTTATAGATAGAACATAGTTTTGTTGCTTTCATAGAGCTCCGTAATGAAACATTTCTTTTACCTATTACATTTTATCGTTGATCGTAAGATTTTAAAGGTTTTTTTTAATTATATAAAGAATTTTGTTATCAATGTAACACAAGATTTTCTATGAGTAGTTATACTTCTATTAGTTTTGATCATAAAAAGATCTAAACAAAACTTCTTAGATACTACTCTACAATCTACAGTTAAGTTGCAGCTATAAAAAAATAAATTACAGTAAAATCTTCAGTTTATACAGGATGTAACAAAACTAAGTGATAATACTTTAGGGTGTGTATGTGTTTTTATATAGAGTTCACTTGTGAAAGGGTTGGAAAAGCAAATTTTTTTTGTGATTTCTATGGGACACCGCCCACGCGTCATAAGTTTTTCCATATAAAGATGAAAAAAAGTTACTATTTCAGCGCTGTTACTTTTACAGCGAACTCAAATAGGGGACCCATACACACCCTAAACTATTATCACTTAGTTTTGTTACACCCTTTACATTATTTTGTTCTACAGCAACTTTTGTAACGTATCAGACAAGGAGAAAACTTTTTATAACTATAACTATGACGTTTGTGTAGATGTAGAATAACTTACATATTATTTTTATAAATAAAGTGTATCGCACGAATAATAAAAACTAAGGAAAAGTAACTCCGTCAAAAACATGTTGTACAACACTTGTCAAAAATGTATACCTAGGTACACATTTTCAATACATTTGCAATATTTTTATTAGTTACATGAGAGTTCGAAAGGAACCAAATTTAAAACGGTAGTAATATGGGAGTTACGTTTCCTTAGTTTTTGGGTTCCCGTATCCAAAGGGTAAAAACGGGACCCTATTACTAAGACTTCGTTTTTTTTTTTTTTTATGAAATAAGGGGGCAAACGAGCAAACGGGTCACCTGATGGAAAGCAACTTCCGCCGCCCATGGACACTCGCAGCATCAGAAGAGCTGCAAGTGCGTTGCCGGCCTTTTAAGGGGGAATAGGGTAATAGGGGAGGGTAGGGATGGGAAGGGAAGGGAATAGGGGAGGGTAGGGAAGGGAATAGGGTAGGGGATTGGGCCTCCGGTAAACTCACTCACTCGGCGAAACACAGCGCAAGCGCTGTTTCACGCCGGTATTCTGTGAGAACGTGGTATTTCTCCGGTCGAGCCGGCCCATTCGTGCCGAAGCATGGCTCTCCCACGTATATCGTTGTCTGTCCGTCTGTCCGTCTGTCCGTCCGTCTGTCTGTCTGTCTCCAGGCTGTAACTCAAGAACGGTAATAGCTAGAGAGTTGAAATTTTCACCAATATCACTCCTTTTTACAGCATGTTAACCTAGAAGACATAGAATCTAAAATTAATTTAGTATATTCCCAAATTCAAGATTTTCGTCCTTTCCTTAATAATAAAACCTTATCCTTATATGAACCACATTTAGAATATCTCTCAGGCAAATTATATAAAATTACTGAAATATTACAAACGTTTAAAGTTTCGCGTGTTAAAAGAGGTTTGATCAATGGACTAGAATCTATTATAAAAAGTATATCAGGTAATCTTGATTATACTGATGCAATTAAATATGAAAATGCTTTAAAATTTTTAAAAGAAAATCAATATAAATTAGAATCTGAATATAAAAATCATATTAGTTTAACTAGCGAATGGTTGCAGCATCATACTAAAATATTAAATACTATTGTAGAAAATCAAGATAAAATTAATAAGACTTTAAATTATATAATGGAAAAAGATTTTAAAAGAGAAACTGAATTAATAAAATACGCTCATTTATCTCAATATCTTTTAATTTTAGGTGATAATATAGATAGTTTAACGATTGAATTAGTTAATTTAGGAAATATGTTAAATTTGAGCTTTGCATCGAGCACAGCACATTCAATTATTAGTGTAGGTATGTTAAGAAGTATGATTTCAAAAATTAAAGTTCTATATTCAAGTGAATTTACTTTAGATATAGATTTAAGAGAATATTTTGGAGTTAAGAAATTTGGATATTACTATTTAGATGATAAAATAGTTTTAGTTTTTAAAGTACCGATTGTCCTTCCTAAACCTTTTGACCTTTTTAAACTCTCTGCAGTTCCTAACCGAAATCATCAAATTCTTATTCCCATGTCTCCTTATATAGCAATTCAGGAAAGAGATTCTAGGTACATAGAAACATAATGTTTAAAAGCTAATTCGGCATATTATATCTGCGAGGAAAATCCTGGTCATACCTTCAATAATCATGATGAATGCATCCACACTCTTATTACGAAGCAGCAGCTCTTGCCATCCTGTAAACTTACCTCTATATCTCAAGAATCTGAAGCATTCGAGCAATTAGACCAGAAGCACTACATCCTTAGTTTTCCGAAGTCAACTAAAATTCAAACATCCTGTGGAAAATTGCAGTATAAGACTCTAAATGGAAGCTATCTCGCTATTATACCTCAAGTCTGTTCCATCCAGACTCCAGAATTCACTATTTCAAATTCAAATGATATTATTAAAGGACAACCCTTAAGAATCTCAGACATCGTTCCTGTAAAAGAAAATCAACCCTCTGAACATATTTTAAATTTGAAATCTATCAACTTAGAAAAACTTCATAAAATAAATTCAGAAATTATGGCGCAACCGAAAATTAATTTAAGAAGCTCTCAAGATTTATCTATCACACTACTATTCCTGTATATCTGATATTAATCATTGCTATCACTATCTGCATGATTATGTTCCTGTACCAGCGTTTTAGAAAGTTGCAGCCATCAATGGAGCACAAAGAGACTCAGAATCCTGGAGAAGTGAGGGTTGATCCATCAAGCATCCCAGCAACAATTTTAAGAATAGTTGCTGATCTTCGGGGGGAGATGTTACGCTACGGATCCCTAGGAAGATCGCCGACACAGCACCCGACCACAGTCACGCGGCAGCGGCACGAGGCGCGGAGTCAGCATTACTCAGTTTACAGCATATTTGCAATAGCTATTTTGCGTCACATATTATTCAATCGTCGAATAGTCAAGTCACTTTTAATTGTAATTAATTTTAAGTTTAATTAATAAAATATTTTAAGAAATTTTGTTTTTTTTTTTGGAAGTCAAACTGCTGCGAAATATAATTTACTTATAAATAAAACACTTTTGCTACATTAAATAGAAGAACAGTAGAAAATTGATGTACACGACCGAATTCGACCGAACAGAAGACTTAATTTACTTATCCACCGTACGACGGATTTAACAAATCCGTCGTTGTTCTAAAGACTTACTTTTTTGGTGTATAATTTTTGGTATTTACGCTGATTAAGCTATATTAATAGTAACTTTATAAGAGTCAAAACACTTTTTTATTTGTTCTATAGGTACTTTTTCACTGACGGAATTAACGAACCGTTTTTATTCTATGGATCATTTAAGGGCGTACTGTATGAACCGTCATTTTTCTATGGATAGATGCTGATTGGATATGCATATCCGACGTTATTCGTGGTACATAATTTAACATCGGTCGTTTTTTGATTTAAAATAATGAAGTTATTTTGATATTTTTAATTGTAATTTGATTTAATCGTGAGCATAACACTTATTTTTTGACATTTTTTAAATTGATGTTTAAAATTTCTTATATTTTGGCTTTTTGAAATTACTTGCAAAATCTATAACTTTGATAAGTTTCATCTTAAGAACCGCACTGCTTTATATCTCTCTGCAACCCCAATGTCACTTATGGTTGTCTTGTATAGCGTGACATATTCTAAGAGTACATAATATTTTATGCTTCAGGAAAAATATAATGTATAAGTAAATGCTAGCTAGGCACCTAGAACTTCCTTTTTTTTCAGCGGAGCAGACACCTGTGAAGCCATCACCACAAGGAACAGCTGAAATATTGTTGACTCAGCGAATGCAACATGTACGGATTTAGGTCTTTTCAGAAAACGAAATTCAAGAATCATCTCTTATACATATCACTAAGATAAATTAATTGCATCCGTTTCCATTCCTGAACAAAATGACGATCCTTTTCTGCCTGCAGGTGTAATGACGCCTATAATTGGGGCAAACAAATTTCCTCAATCAGAAATCTCACAAGTTCTCAGCAACGTTAGATTTCCAACACCGTTGACTCCTATTTTTAGTACTTTATCATACTGAAAAAAACTAGATTCTTCTCAAGTGTAAGTACTCAATTCTCCAGTTGGAGAATTGAGTACTTACACTACTTGGCAACAAAACGGGTCATCACATTTTGCATGTCTATTTACTGGGGATGATAGTTATCATCCCCAGTAAATAGACATGCAAAATGTGATGACCCGTTTTGTTGCCAATATGAAACTGATGATTTTTTCTGCCATTCTGTTTTCTGAAATTATGAAAAGTGGGGAGATATAAAACTAAAAGCTGTAAATACTTAGGAAAAATGTAAAGAAGGGCATATAGTTGATGCTTAAACGATGAAATCTCTATGCCAGTGCAAATTCCAATGCGCTACTAAAATTTAAAACACAGAGCGTCTTGAGATTTTCACAAATTTTTGGGAACTTGGTAGCAAAAAAAGCAATGGTTGTATGTAGCTATTACTATATGTAAATACTCTATTATGGTTTAAATGTCGTCTGAATGTTCGGTTTTTTAGTTGTTTTTTTTGTATAGTTAGCTACATACAACCATTGTTTTCTATGCTACCAAGTTTCCAAAACTTTGTGAAAATCTAAAACGCTCTGCGTTTGAAATTTTAGCCATAGAGGTTTCATCGTTTTAGCATCGACTATACGTCCTTTTTGATACATACGTTTTGCCTAAGTTTTTTAGAACTTTGAGTTTAGTTTACCCCCACTTTTCATAACTTCGAGCGCGTTTTTCTCCTGTGTTCTTTAAGATCGTTGAACACGATGGAGATGGTTAATACGAGTATGTGCCAATTGTAGATACAGAACGGCAGAAAATATCACCAGTTTCATGTTGGCAACAAAACGGGTCATCACATTTTGCATGTCTATTTACTGGTGATGCAGTTGGAGTATTCAGTACTAACACTTGAGAAGAATCTTGAATTTTTTCAGCTATTGGATATGATAAAGTACTAAAAATAGGAGTCAACAGATTTCTGATTGAGGGAATTCGTTTGCCGCAATAGGCGTCATTACACCTGCAGGCAGAAAAGGATCGTCATTTTGTTCAGGAATAGAAACGGATGCAATATCTTGGTGATATGTACCTATAAGAGATGATTCTTGAATTTCGTTTACCGATTCGTAAAAAGACTGTTTTAAAATATAAATATTATCACGAAAGGGTTCTTCTCTATCGTAATGAGTATTTTACTTGTTTAGACAAGTACTATTGTTTTATTGTAGAAATAATTGTATTTTTTCATTATAATAATATTTTTTTTTCAATATTATATTGTTTCGTATAATTATGTTCGTTTATTTTTATAATAATATGTTATTTTTATATGAAAATATTTTTTGACAAGGAATTAATATCCATTAAGTTTTAAAAAAAATCTAGTTAAACAAGAATTTGTTTTTATAATATTGTTTTTTCTTAATTAAGCTTACTAAAAAGCTAATTGTGAAAGTAATAAATGTTTTTTATTTCATTTCCTAGACCTATTCTTGTCAAAACCGTCCATAAAGTTTTTTTTTTTTGTTAATTCGTCCCGGTCGGGACAGCAAAGGGAGCGTTGCCCATACAGCCATCCGTCCATAAAGTTTTGTACCTATCCCTAGAATATTGACGGAAAGTGTCAACCGTCATGCATTTAAAAACAAAACTCCATACAATAACGTCGTTTCATTACATACGTCACATTGTACTCCAGTAAATAACGACCGATGTGACTTTTTAAAAAAACTACACAAATTAGGTGTTTGTACTATGAATCACATTATAAAATTCATAAAACAAAACCACTTGCCCAAATTTCACGTCAAAAAATTATTAGTTCTGAAAATATGAAACAAAATACAACACAACACCTTTGAAAGGCTCTCCTGTAAAATTGCTAAATTGCAGATCCGTCTTTGTTCTACGATTGCGACGAAATACTAAAAATAAAATAAAATTTATATTTAAGGGGGGCTCCCATACAAATAACGTAATTTTTTTAGCCTTTTTTGCTCTATATCAATAATGGCAATAGGTAGGTACTTGAATTTTCTCAAAGTACTTAGTTATATGTGTACTTTAATATTTAATAATAATATTAAAATAAAATAAAAAATTAAGATGGGCTCACATACAAAAAACAAAAATTTTTGGCCTAATTTTGCTCTATAATGGTACGGAACCCTTCGTGCGCGAGTCCTACTCGTACTTGGCCGATTTTTATTATTCGTAGGTATCAGCCCTGTAATATTTTCAGTAACTTTAGAGTAATTATATTCTACGGTCGTAGCAGGGCCTAACGGCCTACGAACTCTCGTAGGCCCTGCTACGACTGCTACGAACGTAGAGCATCTTGTAGCACTTAAATTCCAAGTTTAAATATTGAATGAAATATTATTTCTTATTAAGTTAAGGACTTCAAGCTTTTTAGTTCACGTAAAAGAAGGCTAGTACGCTTTTAAAATATGATTTAATTTATAACGGTACGGTGAAAGTGGTCAGCAAAAAGTTTGTTGTGTCGTGTCAATTAATAAACTAAAAATAAATTACACTGCGACCGCTGGATAACCGCTAACAGTATGATGTTATTTTTAAACTCAATATTCAATATTATAACCGCATGCGGCCGCTTCGCTCATTAACAAAGCATTTTCATAACAGTTCAAAGACTTCATTATGAACCATTTTAAGTACATTATTTTTAAAATTTGATTTTTATTATAATATATTTTTTTGTAATTCTATATTATTGTTTTGAGGAAGCGTTAATGTCATATTTTAATCTATGTTATACAGCTACAAGCCAAATAAGCAAAGAGGTCAATTACTGTTGAGAATATGTCTCTGTCGTTGTTGTCGTTTTGTATGCTACAGTTTAAAAATTTTAACAAGCGACGCCCTGTCTCAATCAGCCATTAATCGAAAAAAAAAACTGTAATTGCTTTTATGTTGTAAAATGTTAGTTAGCCACTTTATCCACTTACGTCTTCAAATTCTAAAATGAACTTAGAATTCACTGCCACGAAATTACCATGGCACGCTTTGGACGAGTACGGTTCATATTAAACCTCTATACAGGGTGTAACAAAACTAAATGATAATACTTTAGGGTGTGATAAGTATATGATATGAGCATAGAGTTCATTGAGATACTAAGCGCTGAAAGAGTAGCTTTTTTTAACTTTTGTATGGGGCAAATTCATAACGCATACAAATCACAAAAAATGCTTTCAGCGCTGTTACTTTCTCAGTGAACTATGCTCATATACATATACTCATCACACCTTAATATATTATCATTTTGTTTGTGTGAACACAGTGAACTCTATATAAGGGACACATGCAAACCCTATTTTTTTAAGAGCCTAATTTGTCCCACTGCTGGGCAAAGGCCTCCCCCTCATTTCATTCTTCCCGGTCAAACGCCACCCTCGGCCAACCTAGCTTGTATGTGTCAAGTTCAAAGTATTATCACTTTGTTTTGATACACCCTGTATGTGCTCGATGGCCGATGCACAGTTATTACTGTCGGAGCACGTACTCGCCGATTGAAAGTTCCCGCAATAACGAGCGATCAGCCGTGTATCGTGAGCCGCATCTACGATTGTCATTAGACAACTCATTATTTGACAACTCATTACTTATTGAATCATTATTTAACAACTTATTACTAATCGAATCAATATTTGACAACTTATTACTTATCAACTCATTATTGAGGTACTCCAGTCAAATCAGGCATAAGAGCTTTAAGACTTTGTCTCACAAAATAATTATGACAAATTATTATACAAAGCGGGGAACAAAGTAGTGAAATAAATAGCAAAAATTCGGATACAGAAATTTTTTGACTTCGCCAATGAACCACCACCGCCATCAAACCAAGAATTTGGGTTCAGGGAAAAGAAAGCATCCAAAGGTCTCCTGAGTCTTATGAATACTAAAAAGGTTATTCGCTGTATGCCGTTTTGATTTTTTTATTTAATATTTTAATATTAGACACTGTATAATAATAATCATGACGTAAGGTTTTGAAGTAACCCTTGCAGTGTGGTCATCAACCGAAGCCCTAGAACTACATGATACCATGCTAGGTTAAGCTTAGTCCTTGTTAAAAATCCGACTTGTACGAGTAATACAGTTTCATAAAAACCTATTCAAAGCTAAGCTTTAATATCTTGCAAACTATATTTGGTCAGCTCTTGTGCCAGCAGTTATATCTATATTACATGATAGCTTTGACGGATTCGCAACAAAGTTTCAACAAAATCAGTCCAGCCGTTTCGGAGGAGTTTGGCAAAGAATAACGTGATGTGAGAATTTTATATCAAATATCGAATTAGAAATTTTTGCTGCGCTATATTTAACTCATCCTCTCAGGATTTTTCATATTAAAGCCCTAAAACGGTGTTAAAACAATAAACTTTGTGAATTTCTAATGTCAAAGATTATACCACCCACGTGGAACAAACGGTCAGCAGGCATTTTAAGGCACGAATTGGATGTTTCTTTTTTATAACGTTAATTTTAATAACATATTCTAGGGTTTTTTTTTTTCAATATAATTTTAAACAATTGCTGCCAACGAATTGTTACATAGATGGATTATGACACAAGAGATCAGACACATGAATAATTTTTCTTGACACATAATTAATCAGGTGACTAGCTTACATTGTCCAT
The DNA here is from genome assembly GCA_905187585.1 of Cyaniris semiargus. Classification (NCBI taxonomy): domain Eukaryota; kingdom Metazoa; phylum Arthropoda; class Insecta; order Lepidoptera; family Lycaenidae; genus Cyaniris; species Cyaniris semiargus. The sequence goes on along the minus strand of LR994554.1, from coordinate 2,128,170 downwards.
ACCAGATTTCAAAATAACATTATTCACGCGGGTGTACACACAACCTCCGAGTCAACAAAATCACTGGCCCAAGGAGGCATTAACTTTTTAATACTTATAGTCTTTATTGCTATACCTATTAACTTTATATCTTTATACCTTTATTCTGCAATTAACTATGTCACTCCAACGGCAATAATAATAATAATAATCTTTATTTACAAAAATATGGTACAATAAGGTGATACAATTTTAACTGTGTCTCACATATTTTTGTCGATTTTATCGACGTGCAAATGTTAATTAATGAACATTCGTCAAGTTATAAAATTACATCGTCCTTAATATTACTTAAATGTTATAAATTAAAATGATAGAAATATATAATAGAGGTACTATTACATATTTATTTCATATCTAATTTGAATTCATAACATTATTGGTTTAAGTTTAAGGCAAACTAAACACACAAACACAAAAAGATTTCACAGCACAAACGCTGCGAAAACAAAACATTTTCCCAACTGTTAACACAAACAGCGAAAAGAAAAAAAAAACAGCTCAGGTGGAAAATTTATATTACCGAAATAGTTTCCTAAACAATTTCCAATAAGGCTACAAATATAACAGGTGGAGCCAATACCTGTCGGGGTGCGACTGTGCTGTACAATAACTGTCCGGCGTTTACGGAATGTGAACGCGTTAACAAGTTTAACGATAAATAAATCTTCACCACACTGACCGGTAAAAAAACTTGAAGGCGATTATTTAAGGCCCCATTATGCATACTAATATTATAAATGCAATGTCTGTCTGTCTGTTACCTATTCATGCCTACCGCTGAAACAATTTTGCAATTTGGTATGGAGATTCTTTCAGTCCCGAGAAAGGACATAGGATACTTTTTAATCCGGATAAATGTAAATTGTAAATTGTATGAAGTTATCGACTTAAGCCCCGTACATTTTTTATCAAACTTTTGATTAATTTAAAATTAAACAGTCACTAAATGACTCTGAGTACGGAAGAATATTTCAAGACTAAAATTAGCCAAATCGGTTTAACCGTTCTCGATTTTTACCGAGATTAACAAAATTTGAATTTCTTCTTTATTTCTATATACTACTAGACGTTCCGTGCGGCTTCGCCCGCGTAAATAAGATATTTCACAGACAAATCAGTCTACAAAAAATAGCCTATGATCCTTCACGTGGTCTACTTCTTATGTGACCCAAATAACAGACAATAACTCTAGTAGTTCGTGAGATAAGCCCTTTCAAATAATTTGCCCCGTTTTTTCACATTTTCTTCTATTTTTTTGCTCCTATTCATCTTAGCGTGATAAAATATAACCTATAGCCTTCCTCGATAAATGGGCTATCTAACACTGAAATAATTTTTCAAATCTGACCAGTCGTTCCTGAGATTAGCGCGTTCAAATAAGCCCTTTCAAATAATTTCCCCCCGTTTTTTCCACATTTTCCTCTATTTCTTCGCCCTTATTAGTTTTAGCGTGATAAAATATAGCCTATAGCCTTTCTCGATAAATGGACTATCTAACACTGAAAGAATTTTTCAAATCGGACCAGTTCCTGAGATTAGCGCGTTCAAACAAACAAACAAACTAACAAACTCTTCCGCTTTATAATATTATAGTATAGATTATAATATTAGTATAGATATAGATTAATTAGGGAGGTTATGTTAATTTGAAACTAATACTCGGAGTGTATTAAGTTCCCAAAATAATATTTTTTCTTAACAAATTCTCTACGTGTTAAGTTAAAATAGACTAACAAGTGTACATTGTGTCGTATAATAGCCCTCACATTGTCCACTACAATGTAAAGGAGACCCCATTAGAGTACCTTTTCAGGCGCTAATGGTGTATTCCTCAGCTCCCGAGAATTCGGGAGTATAATAACGAAGTAGATTGTGCCACCTTGTGTTATAATTATAACTAGATGACGCCCGCAACTCCGTCCGCCGAAACTCGTTTATCACGCGGGAATAAATATTTGTCCGGGATAAAAAGAATTCTATGTCCTTTCCCGGGATTCTAAGCACACCAGTGGTTTATGCGTGAAGAGGTAACAGACAGACAAACTTTCGCATTTATAATATTAGTATAGTATGAATATTGAATAGATCGTTTTTTGGAGTTACGTTTGACTCGGATGTAGTGTGTTCGATTCTGGAATCGGAAAAATGTTTATTCCAAGTTAGGACTTATGTGTGAATTAACGAATCGATCGTTTGGAAAACTTCCCGTGCGACGTTGTAAACTTTTTTGTGAAGGTTAAAAAAGAGTAAACTTGAGTGCGGTCACGTGATCTGATCAAAAATTCGAAAGAGGGAGGGAGCGTAGAACTTATATCCACTTCTGTATTTTCCACGCATTGACAATGTATGCCTTCGCTACTGTTACGTTTTTCACTTCTGCCGGCACTTCCGTTTTAACTTTACTGTACTTATTTTAAGATTTTTTTACCTAATAGAGTAAATAGTTCCTGGTAGTAAATGTGGCTCTATTCAGTTAGTCGTGCCCACAAAGCGAACTGTTACACCCTTAAGTTGTTAGATGTTTAGCTGACTAAACCTTAAGTCTTGTCAGCACTATTGTACTAGTATATTAGGTCCCCAGCGGTTGGACCTCCAGTCTTCAATTCGCCGTCTCATTGGAGGAACCTCTCCTCATTTATTACTATATCCTTTGTGAAGTGAAATCTCCTCGTTTGTATTCTAATTTCTAAATCGTTGTGAAGTTAAATAAAGGGTGTTAGTAAAAACCTTTTTTTAAAACTCAAATTGCAAGTCCCCGTGTAACATTGGTGGCAGCGAAAAGGTGGGATGATTAAGTGCATCCCCGGTACCGTCTCCGAAAATCCGTGAAAATCCGGAAAATAAGCGAAAACACACGACAACTTCGTGATAAACTTAGTGATTTCCTGTAAAATCAGTGGAATAAGTGATCAACCTGTGTATAGAGTAAAAAAAAAAATTTTTAAAAGCATATAAGTGTAGTGAAAAGTGAAAAAAAATTGTGCGAGAAACCACACCACGCCGCTGCAGCTGCGAGCCGTTTCGCTGAGTCTACGTCTGGCCAGTCATGCTTCTTATCGCCGCGTACATAATCGTCAGCTCTATGAGATTGTAAGTCTTTAGTCACTGTTTCTCAATCTGTAATTCTGTTATTTAAATTCTGTTACATTTTATTTTATTTCTAAGGCATTTTAGTTAAACTAAACTAGTCTTTCTCGCCTAATGGCACCAGAAACAAGTAAATCGACTGAGCCTGCTAAAGGTCCCAAACTCATAATGCCGGCTGTAGAATTAAATATTTTGATCAAATTCATTGGCAAATTTGACGGGAGTAGAGATAAATTGAACCCATTTTTAAGCAACTGTAACAACGCATTAGGGTTAGCAAATGAAGAACAAAAGAAAATAATATTTAAATATATACTTAGTAGATTAGAAGGTCGCGCAGAATCCGCTGCAAATATTAAAGAATTCAGTGAATGGGCTCAGTTAGAGGAATTTTTGAAAACACAGTTTGGGGAGAAAAAACATTATACGCACCTCCTCACCGAACTGCAGAATTGCAAGCAAGGTAGTAATGAATCAGTCAACCAATTTTCACTCAAAGTTGAGAGTTGTCTGAGCAAACTATTAACGGAAATAAATATTTCGATACCAACTAAAAAGAAAGCCGAGTTAGCCGGGCGAGTCGCTGCAATGGAAGACTTAGCTTTACACACTTTTATAACGGGACTAAACCCGAACATATCAACGGTAGTTAGATGCCGCGAGCCAGAGAATCTTAACGAAGCTATAAACGCAGCAATATCCGAGGAAAAAATTTATTATGCCACAAAGAAATCAAATCCTAGTCCAAATTTTAATAGCAACTATCGCAATCATGTCCCTAATAACAATAGAAACTTTCAGCCGAGAAATTCATTCAACAATAATTTTAGAAAAGATCAATATGTGCCGCGTCACGATTCAAATAATTCTCCCAATCTTGTGTGTAGGTATTGCAAACATCCAGGACACACTATCGAAAATTGTCGCAAACGACAATTCAATAATAGCAGGAATAATCACTATAACAATCCTGGGCCTTCCAGACCTAACCCAGTCCACTTCACACAAGACCTTGCCAATTCTAACACGTTTGATAACAATATCACTTATAACAATGATAACTCTTATGATGAAGTAGATAATGAAAAAAACTAAAGGAAGTCTCATTTAGGTGTCGTATGAGACACAGTAATACTGAAACCGACACTACTACTAAATCCGTAAATGCTAAGTCCGCCGTATCATTTACAAAATCTTTAGAGAATAAAAGAAAATTCACTGAATCTCATTCAATTCCTACTTCCACTGAATCTTTTGACATTACAAAATCCACTGAATCTAATTATACTACATCCACTGAATCTAATACTACTAAATTCTTGAATGAGTCCTCTGTATCGTTAAAAAACACTGAATCCTCTGAGTCTAATACTTCAAAATCCTCTGTGCCTACTAAAATTGCTAATTCTACAAATTCCATGCCTACAAGATCCTTACACACTAAATTGAAAGAAAATCCTCAACCTGAAAGTACTAAGTCCGTAATAAATAATACTGAATATCCTTTAGAAATTTATGAGATTAATACTAATCACACAAACAAAACACTGCCGCACGTATTACTTTATACTCAAACCTCTGACATTCCTTTAGCCCTCCTTGTTGACTCTGGTTCCGCCATCAGCTTACTAAAGAAAAACTCTATAATGAAACCGCAAAAACTTATATCAGAACAAATAAAAATAAAAGGTATTGATCCAGGAAAAGAAGTCACACATACACTTGGTCATTTTAATCTAAAACTATACGTATCTGATAATTCTAATCAATTTATCTCTAGTAAATTTCATGTTGTAGAAAATATTGACTTACCTTACGATGGCATTATTGGCAGTGACCTCATGAATTTATTCCGCTGTAATATTGATTATAACCGTGATATACTGAAAATAAAAAATCATGAAATTAAATTAAATTTTTATGAACCAACTTACCTCATCCCAGCTCGTACAGAGACAGTTATTGAATGCTCCGTCGTTAACCCCGAATTAAAAGAGGGTCTTATACTAGATCAAAAAATATCTAAAGATTTATTAATAGCTAATTGTCTAGTCACTGTAAAACCTAACAAAAGGATTAACTTATCCGTCGTGAATACTTCCGAATCTCCAGTACACATTAAATCAAATTTAAACTTAGTTCTTTTACCCTACATTTCTGATGACGTAAATAATGCTGACTCTTCTATATCTGTTAATTCCATTCACACTGTATCATATACAAATAGTTTTCAACGTACTCGAGAAGTATTGAAACAATTACGAGTCTCTCATCTCAATAAAGAGGAAAAAAATGCCCTTTACAAACTCTGTTCTGATTATTCTGACATCTTTCATCTTCCTGGGGAACAACTTACATTTACAAACGCAGTTCGACATGAAATTAAAACCGTCTCCGACGCTCCAATTCACACTAAAACTTACCGTTTTCCAGAAATCCATAAAGAAGAAGTAAATAGACAGATAAATGAAATGTTGCAACAAGGAATCATAGAACCTTCATCATCTCCATGGTCGGCACCCATTTGGGTTGTCCCAAAAAAGTTAGACGCATCCGGTAATCGTAAATGGCGAGTTGTCATCGACTATAGAAAGTTGAATGACGTCACAATTGGTGACTCCTACCCCATACCAAATATAACAGAAATACTAGATCAATGAGGCAAAAGCCAGTATTTCAGCACCCTAGATCTTGCTTCCGGGTTCCACCAAATCGAAGTTTCCCCTGAAGATTCACCTAAAACCGCTTTCTCCGTTCCTCAGGGACATTACCAATTCAAACGAATGCCATTTGGGCTTAAAAATGCACCCTCAACGTTTCAACGTCTCATGAATACCACACTCTCAGGACTCCAAGGCCTACGCTGTTTTGTATATTTAGACGATATTGTAACATATTCATTTGATCTTATTTCGCAAATTCAAAATCTAACCGCAATATTTGACAGACTTCGAAAATATAACCTAAAATTGCAACCGGACAAATGCGAGTTTCTCCGACGAGAGGTTGCATATCTCGGACACATCATTACTGAAAACGGCGTCAAACCTAACCCAGACAAAATCGAAGCAGTGACACAATTTCCAACACCTAAAACTCCTAAAGACATAAAATCCTTTCTTGGCCTCGTCTCCTACTACCGCAGATTTATACCCGACTTTTCGATGACAGCAAAACCACTTACTTCTTTACTAAAAAAGGATGTAATATTCAAATGGGAAAATCAACAACAAGTTGCATTTGATACTCTGAAACATAAACTTACCTCTGCTCCTGTTCTCTCCTATTCCGACTTTAATCTTCCTTTCATCCTCACCTGTGATGCCTCTGAACATGCCATCGGTGCCGTACTATCCCAGGGTCAAGTAGGTAAAGACCGTCCTGTCGCATTTGCCTCACGCACATTAAATAAAAGCGAAAGCCATTACACTGTAACTGAAAAGGAATTACTAGCAATAATATTTGGTTGTAAAATATTCCGCCCATACATCTATGGCCGAAAATTCACTATAGTCACGGATCACCAACCCCTAAAATGGCTCTTCAATCATTCAAATCATAACAGTCAACTTCAAAGATGGCGCTTACAACTCGAGGAATACGAATATGAAATAGTTTATCGTAAAGGCAGACTAAATTCAGCAGCTGATGCTTTATCACGCTATCCTGTCAACCCTATTTTCCCAGATGATGATGATGCACAATTGTTTCCCGAATTAATACCTCTGAATCCCGTTCAAGATCCTCTAGACTCTGTTCCATCTCCAAATAACATATTAGAAGAAATAGGCGCTCCACTGAACCCTGAACAAATAAGTAATGAAATTCCTGAACATAACAATAATGAAAACAATATTATAGTCCCTGAAAATTCTAATCCATTACCTGAAAGTGAAACATCACTAATACCTAATCCATCATTTGACGACGTCCTATCACCTTACCTTCCTTTTGCCGGCACCGATCCCGAAAATAATATTTCATTGCCTAACGATAATCTTTCAGACGTTGGTTCCTGTGGTCCTAATCAACAAGCCCCTGATTTAGCATCTGAATTAGATTTAGATGAATTATTACGTCCACCTAATAGCTATCCCTCACCTATAGTTTCAGAAGAGCAACAGTCTCCATCTACCAATGTAAATCCTAACGAAAAATATTCACAGTTTCTTAAAACAATTGCAGATAAAAATAAATCTTTTAATACTAATATTATTGAACATAATGAGTCTCTACTTAAAACTTCCTGTTCACACATTATTATACCAACTTCTATTGATCTAGATGAATCTAATCCCTATGTAAATGATATCCTATCATATTCTATAAATAAAGAAGAAATATTACAAAGCGAAAAAGAACTATACTCATTAAAAAATTTAGAAATTAATAATAAAATTTACTACTTACTCTTTACCAAAGTACACCACTTCGAAGAAAGCTCCTACCGCGACATTTTTCAATCCCTGGAAAAAATAAAAAATATATTAGTAAATTCATCTATTATTACAGAAATTGCCATATCAGATTTCAAAAATCCCTTTGATAAACATACGTTTAGCAAAATATACAATATGATCACTTACCTGTTTCACGATTCCAGTATAGCCGTCCATATTTATCACAATAATATAATGTATCCATCACTCAGTGAAATTAAAACTATTTTACGAGAAAATCACGACTTACCTGTCGCTGGACACCTTGGCTCTGTCAGGATGCTGAGTAGAATCAAAGAAAAATATTATTGGAAGGGTATGCGCTCAGACATCGAAACATATGTTAAAAATTGCAAACAATGCCAAGAAAATAAAGCATTAAGACAGGTTAATCGAGCTCCTATGCAAATCACTACTACATCCACTGCTCCATTTCAGCGTATAGCTATTGACATCGTAGGACCCCTGCCAGAAGCAGGCACAGCCAAACTTAAGTACATCATGACCTTCCAAGACGACCTAACGAAATTCTCAACAGCTTACCCTATTAGATCAATTACAGCAGAAGAAACAAGTGATTGCTTAGTCCATTTCATTTCCTTGTTTGGCATCCCCAAAACCATTCTTTCCGATCAGGGTACCAACTTTACTGCAGAGCTGTTTAAGAAAACCTGTAATTTCCTAAAAATCAAACAAATTTGGTCAACCCCATATCATCCTCAGACTCAGGGCGCACTAGAGCGCAGCCATTCTACATTAAAAGAGTACTTAAAATCGTTTACAAATGAAAACCAGGATAACTGGCCTCGCTATGTTTACACAGCCATGCTCACTTACAATACTAATATACATTGCACTACTAAATTCTCACCCTACGAACTCCTATTTGGACATAAACCTTACCTTCCTGATTCCATTTATAATACTCCACAGGACGTCACTTATCCCGAATACCTGAAAATGCTCCAGCATAGATTCAAACTCTCCCGCGATAAAGCGATTCAAAATATAGTCGCATCTAAACAAACTTCTAAAACTTACTATGATAATCGCACTCGACCAATTCAATACAAAGTAGGCGACTATGTTTATTTAAAAAATCATCTCCGACTAAGAAAAGCCTTGTCACCACAGTGGAAGGGTCCATATAAAGTTGTTAAAATACATGGATATAATACATTATCTCTACTAATAAATCGTAGACACGTGAAACATCATTTCGACGAAGTTAAACCCGCAACTGTTCCCGCAACATAAAAGAAAAATAACTATTAATAAAATATAATATAATATAATAGTTCGACTAGAGTAAAATAATCTTAAGTTATAATATATACATAAAACTAAGTAAATAAACATATTTTATTTTCCAGCGTTACCGCAATAGCGCAACAAGACTATGTCCAAGCTATTACGTCGAGCCCTGGAATTTATTTCGATTATTTAGGACAACTCAAAATGAGAAGAACCTACCTCGATACCATGATACCGGTCGATACATCCTATATCGGGCCACACATCGAAAATATAAATTCTGTTTTAGGAACAGCTAGATACCTATGCAAACAATCAGAAGCACTAAATAATATCGAATGTCATAGTATGCTAGAACCCATAACTGCACGGTATTACGACGTGGTCAAAGAATTTGATTCAATATCACATCTTATGTCAAAGACCAACAAACGGTCGGCTTGGTTTGGCGGCATGGTACCGCCTTCAAACATATTTTCGGATCCTTAGACGAGGACGACGGAGTTAGATACGATCAGGCGATTGAAATTGTAAAAGATAATCAAGCTAAACTAGCTTCATTAATAAAACAAAACCTTTTAGTAACTAAATTTACATTAAATTCATATAATAAAACCTTTCATGAAATGAAAATAAATGAAGCTCGTTTAAGTGACGCAGTCGACAATCTTTCGGTAAATATTCATAATTTAAGTAGTGTTTCGAATAATTTAGTCCTCATGACAAATATTAATTCTATTCTCAACAGTTTGGAAGCCACTCTCTTAACATTGTCGTTTCGTTTAGAAGACTTATCTAATGCTATTACATTCAGTAGTCAAAACATCTTGCATCCGTCAGTCATAACACCGAGTCAGCTATACCGAGAGCTCGCCGAGAGCCATATTCACTTGGACAATGATGTCGAATTCCCTGTCAATTTAGAGTTAGATTCTATGTATCGCCTTATGAAAATTTCGAAAGTATCTTGTTATTATATAAATAGGAAAATTATATTTGTGTTAAGAATTCCTTTAGTTGCTTCCAGCGAATTTAACCTGTATCATAGTATAGCTTTTCCGATACCTTACGACCCGGAGAATCCGGACACTTATATCACTATTATACCTAGCACTAAGTATATCGCAGTGACTAAAGACAAACAAAAATTTTGTAACTTAAACAATTTAGGCGAGTGTACCACCGTCGACTCTCGGACTATTATATGTGACGCAACCAACTTATATACCGTTAACGAATTCCCGACCTGCGAGAGTGAACTCTTATTGAGAGTTACAAGAAAACCTCCCGCTCAATGTGAAACTAAATATATACATGGACATTTACAAATATGGAAAGCATTAAGTAGCAATCAATGGATTTTTATTCATTCTGTTCCGACACAATTATCAATAGACTGTCTGAACCAACCCGAAAGTGTCGTCACCCTATTGGGAACTGGACTTATATCGCTTCCTGGCAACTGTGTTGCATTTAGTTCTAACACTAGGTTAATACCTAATACAAATAATTATATTAATATAACTGTAAATCATATGTCATCTGATTTTAATTTAATCAACGACTCTTGCTGTAACTTGAACAAAGTTACGCAATTACTATCGTCGAGTAATGTGCCCCCTATATCTTTAATTAATACCGACTTGGATAATTTAAATTTAAATGAACAAATTTCAAATTCTATACTTAATCAGGCCGATAAAATAATAGAACAACCGCATATCATAAAATATGGGACCCATTATTCTGGCACAACCTTATTATTGTGTATTTTAGTTTGTAGTTTTGTATTTTATAAGATCTTTACCTATTTTAATTTTTACAAATTCTTTAAGTGTAACAAAAAGGCTGAAGGTCAGGAACAACCCGTTGCGTTGGAGTTAGATGAGGGTTTGACGACATCCCCGCCCAGGTTAAGAATTAGTTAGTAAAGTTGTTTGTATCCCCAACTTTACACTCAACCGGGGGGTTGTTACACCCTTAAGTTGTTAGATGTTTAGCTGACTAAACCTTAAGTCTTGTCAGCACTATTGTACTAGTATATTAGGTCCCCAGCGGTTGGACCTCCAGTCTTCAATTCGCCGTCTCATTGGAGGAACCTCTCCTCATTTATTACTATATCCTTTGTGAAGTGAAATCTCCTCGTTTGTATTCTAATTTCTAAATCGTTGTGAAGTTAAATAAAGGGTGTTAGTAAAAACCTTTTTTTAAAACTCAAATTGCAAGTCCCCGTGTAACAGAACGCCAAAGGATGTTTGGTTGAACAAGTTAAGGCTACGTAGAAATTGTTCTAGCGTTTGTAAAGGTTTGTTGATTTTTACTACATAGTATACAACAAAGTAGCTTGCATGGTGCAAAGTGCATACATACTCTGCCCTCATGTTTAGGCTGCCTTCACATTAAGTCGCAAGTAGTGCGGCAGCCGCACTACTGGCGACTTAATGTGAAGGCAGCCTTAGTGATTTTTTTGCAAAACTTAGATACCACGCAAGGATTTTGATGCGGTTCCTTTATACATAAAGTGATTCGAGAGCAAGCTTTATACTATATTCTACTCGGCGAAACATGGCGCTACCGGTCATTGACTCCTTGTCAAAAACTTGTCATTTTCCATATAAACCGCGATTGACAATGAAGTGTCAGATGTTGTCAATCGCGGTTTTATATGGAAAATGACAAGTTTTTGACAGGAAGTCAATGACCGGTAGCGCCATGTTTCACCGAGTAGAGTATAGTATTTTATACTATTACTAGTAGTAGTTTAAAGTATTATTACTAGATGACGCCCGCAACTCCGTTGCGCCAAAATTCGTTTATCGCGGGGGAACTGTACATTTTTTCGGGATAAAAAGTATCCTAGATGTTCCTTCCCGGGACTCAAAGTATCTCTATACCAAATTTCAGCAAAATCGGTTCAGCGGTTTGGGCGTGAAGAGGTAACAGACATACAGACAGACAGCCAGATCAGAATACAGAGAGACAGACACATTTTCGCATTTATAATATTAGTATGGATTGATACGTCATGTATAATGTGAAACAACGGAAAAACAAAGTTTGCCGGGTCGACTAGCTATTTATATCCTGCGGGATTTCTAAATGAAATAAAAAACATATTATAATATTAATAACTTTATAATAATATTTCACTGGACTGGATTTTGCTTTTAATTGATACTTACACAAAAACTTTTTTGTGTAAGTATCAATTAGAACCAAATCTTCACGTCGGAAAGAGGCAGCTATATCCCATCTCATGTGTGAAGGCAGTGGAGAGGAATATCGGTCGTTCCGTGTGGCTACTTAATTGTTTGTCCGCGTGTTATCTCGACCCTCGGGCATGAGCTCACAATTAGTGTGTTATTTATTGAAATGTCTGTCTGTGTATAATCTATGCGATCGTCCTCTGCGGTAATGGAAACTTAATGACTCTTAGTGGGATGCATTGGTTTGTGTATGACTAGACGACGTCCGCATCGTTTATCGCGAAGGAACCGTATTTTTTTCTGGAAAAAAGTGTCCTATGTCCTTTCCCGGAACTCAAAGTATCTCCATTATACTAAATTTCAGCAAAATAAGTTCAGCGGTTTGGGTGTGACAGATAGACGTAAAGACACATTTTCACTTTTATAATATTAGTATGGATATACCGTTTGTTATAAAGAGCCTACCTGTGTTATCAATATCAAAGTATTTATTACTGTAATAATAAAGAAAAACAGTAAGTGACTTAGAGCCAGTCCACACGGCGCGTTGCGTCAGCGTTGCGTCGACGCAGCGCTGCCGTTTGACGCATAGCCGGCCACACGGGCGCGGCGTCATCGCAGCGTTATTACGAAGCAGTCTTAACGACAACACCCCTCCCGCTTCGTCTCGGGGGCTGCTGTCCGTCATGTGTGCGTTGCGACGACGCTGCGCGCCGCGTGAACATCTTGGTTATTTGTATGTAAAACAACGCAACGGCAGCGCTGCGTCGACGCAACGCTGACGCAACGCGCCGTGTGGACTGGCTCTTACTCAGACTAAGTGTTTTAGGCCTGAAATGTAGTAGCCCATATAATGTATGTGAGTGACCTACTACTGCGTCATCAAAATCCGTACACAATAATACAATTATTATCCTTCCTTGCTTTCCTAAGAAAAAGTGTTATAAAATTGTTAAAAAGCTTTATGCATTGTGATAAATATTTAGCATGACTGTTTTTGATTATATCTTGACTATTCATACGTCTATGAGCTGTTAATAATTTAATCTTAAATCTATTGTACCCAGAGTAATCTCTTTCTGATGACCAAAGTTTAACTCAATTTGCGTCTATGAGCTGTCTTATCCATTCCCACTATTTAACGGACGTCTGACCTTTCAATCCGATTCACTCGTTTGCGAGATGCCCAAAGTTGGCAATTTACCAACTATTGCAATATACCCCAAAGTTGGTGCCAGAGATTATTCATAAATAGATGTGGCGTAAAAAATATTTTTGTTAGGGAGCGTCCATAATAGGGTAACTGTAACCGAATTGACACTCGATGGATCGCACGAAAATTGAATGACATGATTTTCCGTTACAAGTAAAAAAAAAAACTTCAGTACTTTTTTACTGTACAATTTACGGCCGTAGCTTACTTGTTATGAAATCAAAAATATATGTTTCAATTATTTTCATCATTGCCTAAAAAGTTTTATTAATAATAGACGTGTAAACAACATCAACAAATAAATAAATAAAAACCAAAACGTAAAGGCACAAGGCACATCTATCTTATGATAATCTACGTTTGGGATAAATTCTAATCAAACATCATGAATTTTGAGTACACTCAAAGTAGTCATATGATCTAGTGGAATGACAGGTCGTCCCGGGGGACACTGAACCCTCTAAATTATTAAAAATATTACATTTTTCTTGCGCATACAATTTACCACCAAGACGAGCAGCTACGCGGCCTTTCTATGAAATCAAAAATCAATATATTTTTTAAGCTGAGCATGATTTTTATCGCGGGCTTTGAGCGGGGCGACCGAATCAAGAAATTACGTAACGAAAAAAAAACTAACACTCTGACGCCGCAACGCTGTGCCTGTGGGTGCGGCGTTGCCAGACTTCGGCACGGTGTTTCTGTGTGTGCGACTAGACGTATGCGAATTGTAATTGCATAAGCTGATGAAAAATGCTATGCAATAGCTTTACCGCGGCAGTCCCCGAGTGCCACACGTATTTTTATTCAAAGTAGGTATAATAAACGTTTTGAATGTCGAATCTATGGTGCCCACCACCGGTTCGGGAACTAACCCGGCGAGAAGAACCGGCGTATGAAACTCGCAATATATAATATTAAATCCAAAATCTATAATAGAGAATCCAAAACCGCATTTTATATGGACGCTCGCTCATATAAATCACAAAAAAATGCTCTTTCTGCGCTGCTACTTTTACATTGAACTCTATAAGTATACAAAGAACACAAACATATTACACACCCTAAAGTATTATCACTTAGTTTTTTTACACCCTGTAGAAATGTTCTTTAATAGTACCGATACATCAAATGAAATCTTGTAAGACAAAATTTTAATTGGTCGAATATAAAGGTTGATTTACACGGCGCGGCAAATCGGAACAGATTCCGGGCGGACGGCAGTAACTCATTAAAACAGCCGATGTGTCCGAGCGCCTGATCTATGAACACAGGATTCTGTTTGACCGACGTAGCAAGGTATGGGCGGTAGCGGGTTTTGTGGTCCAAACGATGAAATTAAGTATTATCAGTTTTTATAATTTATCTAAATAAATAATTTATCCATCTATCATTGGCCTGCAAAAAGCTGAACGGTAAAGGATCTTTCGAGACCCGGTGGCGCACGTTTATAAGTTGTCGAACTTCGTGCCCTTGGGCTCTTAATCCTTCTTTTATTTCAGAAGCGTCTTCCGAGCTATGAAGGCCTCTTAGTACAACTCTATAGGGTCTTTCGCTCTTAAGCATATAGGTATAGTGGGTAACATTATCTGTGATGAACTTATCTCTTATAAGTTTATACGCTTCTATGCTTGCAGGCATTATTTTGACAATGTGTCCTGATTTTAATGTTGTCATGGTAAAGCTATCTGCCGAGATTATTTTAAGAAGTAGACTTTGAAGGCAAGTGATGTCAACGACCCCAGTGACAAATATTGGTTCTGGTTTTGGTGGCTTTTCTGTTTCCTTGATGTTATGAGTGCTATGAAGATAGTCATTCGTCACTCAGAATTTCAAACTGATTTTGAGTTGGTATTGTGTAAGTGGGAGTCATTTTAACTGATATATTTGTCTTTTTGTTCGCATTTTCTGCTGGTGGAGATTTTGTATTAACTCTTTTTCTCTTGTTTTGGGGTACTCGATCTTGTTGCCAAGTGTTTGTATCTTGGGCATGTTTTTCTTGTGATGTGGTCATTACAATATCTTTGTTTCCAAGAGAGTTGCTTCTTGGCCTTGTTTTAAACAGGCTGGGGTGAAAGACTTGCTGCATCATCTTCTTGTTTGAGTTTTTCCCTTCCTGTCCAGTTATGTTTCCTGTGCTTTCTTCTTCCTGTTGTGTTCATTTCTCCTCGCGTGTAAGCAAAATTTTGCCCCCCCCAGATACGATGGGACTGCCTGAGTTTCCCTGTGGGCTCTTCTCAGGGAAGGATTCTCCGGAATGGCCGGTACCTTCCTGGGGTAGTTTGTTTTTAAATCCTGCTATCATGTTTATTTCGGTATACGTATCGGGTATACATCCTAGCCTTTGGTGATTCAACACCTATGCACAAGGCAGCACATTGGTTTATTATTCGGAGTACCTTCTCCTAGACCAACTGCCTTTCAGGGCTCACGAGGTTGGTCTCCCCGGGTCAGAGCTTATATTATAGTGGCGGCTCCTGCTCGCCACTGTCGCCCACATATCATTGGGTTTGGTGTCGCTTTATAGGAATTACCCCGCCATGAGTAACCCCAACACCCCTCCATATGGACCGCCCGATTGTCCGCGACTGTCCAAGGCAGCTAGTCCCCATATCTGGGGACCGTTTCGCTATCCGCAACCTGCGACGCGGGTGGTGGCATAGGGCCATGCCTCTGGGATGTGTTCACCCAGAACCACCACTAACAAAAATATACTTATATTTTTTGTGTTCGGAATTTTTTTTATTCGTATTCGGTACAAAATTGTTTATTATTCAAGAACTAGCAGATCCGGCATCTACGTCGTTTCTGGTATGAAAATAAATATTGGTAGATCAAAATTATTTCAGCCCATTCGGAGGAGCAACGATTAACTCTACGTCAACGTTTATGGCTTATACCACACCTGCTATAGTAATTTGTAGGTAGGAACGTATAGCGATCGCTTGTTCGGTTCTGTTAATAATTAAATGCAATTACTGCTGAGTTTTCATGCACGTTGTTTATTTTGACATCATTTTGAATATCAATTGATGGTCATTTGGTTCGCAATATCCGATACATTGATTCATATACTGATCGATAGTATATTGGTTCATTCTGGTCTTTATAAGTGTCATTGTTAATGTAGTCATAAAATCTTGATTGCGCTATATGCTATCGCATTCGCGGGTCAAATTATATCGAAGGCTTTCGTAGTTGGTTACCGCTGTTGATCTTGGATTACTGGAGTTGCAATAGTGGAAATATGTAGTGGGCCAATGCTTTGAAAGCTTAGAAAAAACAAGTGCGTGTCGGGCCACGCGCAATATAGGGTTCCGTAGTACCGCTAGTTTTTGATAATTTTTGTATGGTCAATGAATGTACATTTATATCGTGTTTTACACTACTAACAACATCATCTCAGTTACGTTCAAAGGAATTTGAACGGAAAGTTCCTTTATACTTTAACTCAAAAAGACTATAACTCAAAAACTTATGAAGTCTTCTTAGCCGTGATAGTTTTCCTTTTAAATTCAGCATATTTCTTACTCCGGTGAATTTTTTCACATTTTCAGAAGCCATCGTTAGCTGGTAGAAGGGGGGGACACTGAACTCTAACTATTTTTTCCACTTTAAAACTTCATATTTCATAAATGGATCCCTAAATCGGAAAATGATCTATGAATACTCATAATATTTTTAAAAAACCTATCCAGCGACACCACAAACGGTCGGGTGGACGCGAAAAAAAAATCATCCTCGCTTGATGTGTACCATAAAAAAATTTATTTTTTTAAGAATTTATATACCATTTTGTCGGCATCATTAATATCTGCATTCATGCCGAATTACAGCTTTGTAGGTCCTATAGTCTCTGAGCAAAACCGCGGACAGACAGACGGATGGACAGACCGAAACTATAAGGGTTCCTTGTTGACTACGGAACCCTAAAAAAACGAGTGTGCGGCCCTTCCATATCAGCCCATTGTCCAATAATGGAAATTACGAAAAATATAGCAAATTCGTCTAAAATTGGCCATGATTAACGTCGATTGTGCATACTATGGACAGTATCGCAATCATGTTTATAAAAAAAATAAATAATCCAGCGTGAAGTAGGGACTTTAAGCATTTCATAGAGAGTATTAACTGAACAAAGTAAACAGTAAACACTCTGCTTTCGGAATGAAAAGGTCAGTCCATTAACGAATTTTGCTCCACGTAGTATATTTAGCACCGGAACAGTAAAAGTAAAAATTACTTGGTGTAAATTATGAGCGCTTCAGCTCGTAATAAGCAAAAGGAAAAGCAAGTTCCGGATATTAAGCGGAATTGTGAAAAAGTTCTCCCGCTTTTCTTACGGCTATGTTGGCGCCAAATGAATGTGTAATTCCGGAATTTGTTCTGTAAAATACCGCTTTTACGGGTAATGGAACATTTTAAATTGAGTGAATTAGTTTCGTTTATTCATTATAGTTTTAACGAGATTTACTTGAAATTAAGTTGACACTTGTTTGATATTCGCAGACGCATATTGAGGTGATCGCACATTTATCAGCACGCACGCGCAGTACGCGCCGCATTTTAGAATTCGTTGTATGAAAATATGACGTGTAACCTCGCACATTCGTCCGCACCGTACGCGCCGCATTTGTGGACTATGCGGCGCGTTCGGCGCGTACGGTGCTGACAAATGTGCAATCAGCTTTGCCGTATTTACTATTTATGTTATAGACGATGCACAAGCGGCATTGTTAATTTGTATGCCTGTGCAATTGATTCGTTTTTTTTTTCTACTATCAGCACTCCCGGGGTGTTTTTTACCAGGTACATTAAGGATAACTCTAATGGCTTATACGATTAAAATAATAATTATAAGAACAACGTTTCCTAATAAACATTCGACCCTCTATGGACACTTCGACAAACGATTTTAATATTATATTATATACACGATTATAATGGATTTGAACGGATAAGCTTATAAAACAGGACCCTAAATGATATTTGGAATTATTGTACAATCGAATTATTTTCGTATCGTCAAAGTGTTTTCCTCAACTCTTTTATGTTAGCCGGGTTATTTCCGAAATCTCGTGGGAATGATCTAGGTGGAAGGAAAATCTTAAAGAAAATCCCAATTACTGCCCCTTTTATGTAACTTATTTGTAATCAATTAAATATTCTAATGTTTTTTTGTCTACTGTATGATTGTTTTTAAACGTAAAAACTGACAAGGTTTTTCAAAGAAGAAGACAATTTAAGAGACTTTCATATTATTATTCTAAAAATAATTAGTCTTTAGAATCAACGTAATAATCTAGTACTTATTTATTAATATTTCGGACACGTGGCTAGAAAAGATGCTTGAAAGATAGAGAGAAAATTTGGTGGGAAATCCCGAATGGTGTAACCACACCTCACTTTAAATCACTATCCACGTTGCTCTTCGTTAGCGAAAGACAAAAAAAGCTGGTGTACTATCAGAAAAGAAAACACAACATTCAGACTAAAAGAGGCGAAACTACCTGAAATTTACTCTTGACTATAGTCTGTGATTGAAAAATAAATCCCCAAACCAACACCCAAAGTGTTATTAAACGAAAAAGCTTAAACACAAACTACTACTACTACTTTTGAAAGATGTAACTCGCTTGAGGAGTTGTTCATTAAAACTTCCATCAGCCCGGCCCGTTATGTTAATTTGTCCCTAGTCATTACCTTCTTAAAGCACTTGTTAAGTTTTCTAATTATGTACGATAATGTTAATCTTGAGTTTGTTATTGTAGATTGTGTTACTATTAGTGGCTGTTTAACATTCATCACCATTAATTGGTAGGATTTTATTGTAAGATTAGGCTGGATTTATATGTGTTCGCGCGGTTTGACCGCTACGCCGCGAGATCACAAACAATATCATGTAACGATTTATTTAAGAGGGCGACTAACGCTAAAAATCAAACATCGACCTTCTCTCTTCACACTCACGCCCGTCTTTCATATGCCAGGTGAAAAAGGACGACGCGGAATCATCGCCAAGTTAGTTTTCTCTTAATAGCTCGATAAATATAAAACATTTTAAAAATCCGCCAGGTCAGTTTCTCAATGATAGAATTTTATATGCACGGTTATGGCAATATATTATGAAAAATTTGTGAAAATTAGAAAATTTTAAGATATCGTGTTTTCGCTCAGATCAAATTCTTGGAAATATAATGTAGAATCTATGTTTAGAAAATGAAAAAAATCGGGGCTTATTTTCAAGTATAAAAATGAATTATAAAATTGACAATTTAGGGTTAGTCGCCCCCTTAAATAGCGTGGACACGCTGTCATTAACATGCAATTGCTTAAGATCTCGGGTTCGGGTGGATGCGTATAAATGGAGCCACAAGTATACACGGTATATGACAATACAACGTTTGCCGGATCAGTTATTTCATTAAAAATTCAATCCATTACAGATAATACCATACTTGAAATAATCGCGAAGAACTGAACAAAAAGACGACATACGTCCATAGCGGCCTTAAGAGACCTCCTCGATCCGAATTCAATTTGGAATTTTCGCCGCTTTAGCGCCTACAGGGTGTTTTCGGTACTCAAGCACTTTAACTTCTGTTTGCTGTTCGACTGGGACTTTTAGCTGCAGAATTTGACAGATATTGGACTGTTTGTCTGACCCATTTCTGGGTCTTCTGTTGTTGGTATAGTATGATGGATTACCATTATTTCGAAGTCATGTATATCAACGTCGATTATGGGCATTTATCGACAAGTATTATGCGTTTTGTAATTGTTCTATCATAAGCCGAATTGTAGAAGCCGCTAAACCGATGTAATTTTGTATCTGTTAAAATCTCATTTTAGTTAAATTTATGAGTAAAAGAGAGGGAAGCTTTCTGTCGTCTCCTGTCATACTTGTTGTCTATGAACTGTCATGTCTGTCACTGACATACGATGAAGGGGTAGTTAATCTAGGACCACGATAGAGCACGGTCAAGTGTTAGCATGGAGCCGGTACATAATCCTGCAGGATCTAAGGGTGTTCTTCGGAACATTACACCATCGATTACTAGTAATCATAAAAAATGTTGTTTTAAATGTTTTGAAACTTTAAATAAAGCCAGAATGAAGCTCTATTAAAAGACACTAACATTTTTTATTGCAGTCAAATTTTCCTTTCATATAAAAATACCTAATTTTTTAAATATCAAAATCAGAACACGCTGTATAAAGTCTGCCGTTGTAGATATCTAGGAATGATTCCGCCGTAAGAGAAAATTGAAGGTGTCGAAAGCTGAAATAAATCAATAGGATCTTCTGGTTGACAGACTAATCGTTCAATTTGTATTATTCAGATTTTCGTTTTTTTAATGAAATCCATACTTAATATTATAAATGCGAAAGTGCGTCTGTTTGTTACCTCTTCACGCTCAAACCGTTGAACAGAATTTTAATAAAGGTATGAAGATACTTTGAGTTGGAAAAAACAGAAAAGTCTTTTACTCTAAGACACCCTTAAACTTCCTTAAACTATTAGAGTTTGAGGTGCTCTGGCAGTGGAAGCAACGGTCAAAATGTCCAGCAGTTGAAGACAAGATTCCTATAGTTATGCAGAAGAAAATGAGATAAAAAACTTGAGAGGTGTCAAGGGACACCCGGATGGAACGAAGTTATAAAAAAAAGGAAAAAAAAATCTTATGTACAAAAAACCTGTATACAATAAAAAAAAAAACAAAAATAAAAACGTCGCTACACCACACTGTTCAATGCGAGAGAGAGAGAGAGAGAGAGAAACGCGCCGATAAACACAAACGACACAAACGACACTTCGTCTTAATTTTTTCTGTCTAGCCCCCTTTCGCAACGCGCGATAAGGAACTTCGTTCTAATATTTGAGCTTAACTCTTTATTGAAGGTCGGGTAGACCTTCAGAACTGGATACCTCTTAAAGTAACCGCGACCGAAACTCCATAGTTGCTGGTCTGACAAGTAAGATGATCCATGCGTCCGATTGGCATGTTAAAAGTCGCTTCTGCGCCTGATCACTTGCCAGTTGTGTTGGTCGCCCGTCCCACTGGGCTATGAGAGTAAAGAGAGAGAGAGAGAGAGAGTGGAGAGTGCGTGCCTAGTACACTGCACACACTCTTATATGCGCTATAAAATTACTGCTGCTTAACTGGCCTGGTTTCAATGAAACTGGCGACCGTCACCGAAACCGTTGGGGGGAGAGGGGATATTATACACATGTAAACAGCTTTAATAAAATGACGAAAGTCTTGCTATCGCTGGCTCTTAGATGTTATCCATCTTGACTATCCCCAAAATAGTTATGATAATGTAGCAATATTAATTAAAATAAGGCTAATTAGAGTTTACGTTCGTTGGCGTTGCGGAACGACTTGGAAATTACTTCGTTATTGAACTTGCTTTAATTAAATTTCATAATCGTTATCTCTGACAATGTCGTTACTATCGTCGTTAACGCCCCAACTGTTTGAGGCGTTTTTAACCGACTGTTTTAAGGTGTGTTGTGTTTTTTGTGTGTATGTGTCTATTGTATGTATGTATGTCTATGACTATTAATCTATACTAATATTATAAATGCCATAATCTGTATGTCTGTTGTAATTTAAAATTGGGGACAACTTCTGGTGCATTACTTTAGCATGCTCTAGAGACTCATGATAAAAAGATTTGTTGGCATACAACTTTTCTAATATGTTCATAGAAAAACCAATGATTTTGTTTAAACAAAAATCCAGAAAAGTCTTTATATTTTATAAAAGACCATAAAATAAATTATCATTCTTCTATTTACTGCCTTCAAAAATACTTTAGATTTAAGATATTTCTTAAAATACAAATTATATCCCTTTGTTGAGGTGTGTACTTTGATCCAAATTTTAGTGTCATTTGTGTTATAACCTTTTTGAACAAAGCATAACCCAACAGATCGGAAGGTCAGATGTCACGAACCTTTTCGAGATTGAGAAATATTTTTAATATTCTCATATAAAGCCCGTATCATATTGAAACCGGTCAGGTTCAGATTTCTAATTTCCGACGTCGTTTAAGCGGTTCCAGAAAAACTCGACGAGTTTCCTTTTGGACGTTTTTATTTATGAGAATATTTTTTGAGACGTTCGTTATATTTGTTGATGTTTTGATGGAGAAAATAATATAAGTTTTCACGTACCATATTTATCAATCTGTAATTTTGTTGGGCTATCGAAACTATTATGTAGTCTGATTAATTATGAACATAATATTTTGGTTGTACAACGTTGTTGTAATATAAAAAATTCTTTATAATAACAAAATGTATGACAAAAGTGTTTGTCATAAGCAGACTGAATGTGATCCCAGTAAAAATCCTACAGTAAACAAAACTTTGACAGATTTTCAATGACGATATCATCCATTCAATTGTATAATCAGGGAAGGTGATTCATAGGCAGTTTGCAGACCTATGTAATTTGGTTACGTTACGTCAAACCCAGCTGACCGATCACAGCTAACATTGAATTGAAATAAGCCGACCAAACGACGTAGGTCTGTCAACTGCCTAGGAATCAATTTCCTCCATGGTACAAGTCATCCAGAGGTAAGTTGTGATGACTAATGTCACATTTTTGCAGTCTATAATTGTCTATATCCAATTTTTTCTTTATAGTCGAAAATCTGCACTTCAATTTCTCGTAGTGTAGCCCTGTCAGAACGGTATTACGTTTACATCTACATGTTTACTGTGATGAATGTCAAAGTGGCGTGCGCCGGACCGTGCGTTTCCGTTAGCTTAGCTGTAGGGTTGGCACAATACAAAATTAATATTTTACAACTTTAATTACTGTGTTAGTACAAGGGAGGAATGAGTACGTTATAATGATCGGCCGCATTTAGAGACATATAATAATAACTTTTTATAGGATTTATGTAAAAATCTTTACATTAATCGTTAAATCTCTCTCTAAATGTGTCCGTAAGTGTTCCACAGACTTGCTGTATAGAAGAAAGCTTCACATGAACCCTCGGCATACTGTCTTAATTGCCGTTGGTGACATGAGGTTTCACTATTTCCATCACCGAAAAAGTATAACGTTCCCGGATAGAAACTATCTACAAAAATTAAAAAATTAAAATAGGGTTCCTGTAAAATATTTCTTTTAGAAATAAGCAGTTCCTTGACGATAATTTCTTTCCATGTTAATTGTATCATTATATTTTGTTTCATTTGTACATTAAAGTGTTAAATAAACGTAAATAAATAAAAATTAACTTCAATTTTTCGTTTCGTTTAAAGTGGAGTACGGCTGAACCGATTTGGCTAATTTTAGTCTTGAAATATTCACGATAGTCCAGGGGAGGTTTATTTTAAGAAAACACGAAGTTCAGCGAGTAATCTAGTTTTTAATAGATACATGAAAAACCAGTTATTTAAAAGAAAAGTATTTTTGACAGCCCTACAAGTTCCTAAGAATTATTATCCGGGAATTACATTAATTATGATAATAATAGTTCCACGAACATTCCCTTTTGGATATTCAATTAATTTCTATGAAACTCGTGCATAATGTTATAAGTGCAATTTATCATGATTTTATTACTGTGTTCGTGTGCATAATATTTTACCTTTACTAAGTGGAAGATTCTAGAAAACTCCTTTATACAATTATTGAATACCAGTTAAAATGTTAGTTTAGCTTGTTTATTTATAATATAATATATATTTTTCAAAATTCTCGTGTCGTGGTTTTTGATGCCAAACTTCTGTGAAACGGCTGGACTGATTTGGTTAAGACAATGCAGGCTAGTTACCTAATTATTGCGAATACACTTGACCTGGTTTCAATGAAACCGACGATCACAAAAACCGTTGCGACAGATATTTTTAGGAGCTTAGAGGCAAAATTGTAAATATCGCCTGAAAATACAAGTAACAGTGCTCTCTCCCAAAATAAACAGAAACCTACAAAAACATTGTTATTTCGTTTTAACAGTAATGTCGTACTTTGTTTCATAAATAATTCAGGAACATTTGGGGAAATTAAGATTGGATGCAAATGCTCGATACGGCGTGCATGTAAGTGCTAAATTAATTTTGCAATATGCTTCTTGGCGGCCTGCTCTTATCCTTAATTGCCTTGTAAATATTGTACAAGGTTTGAGGACTTCGAACCCTACAATTGGTTAATAGTAACAGCTTGGAGAATCCTTTTGTGACTGAGTTTCATAACTACAATGTTTTAGTGTGCGGATGACATTTTAGTGTTAAACAATACTCAAAATAGTCAACACACTACAAGGTGAACACTAAAAAATATACTTAGTGATACTTTATAATATGGCGACGTCGAGCTATCTTTCAAGTAAAACTTTACAATATGGCGGCTTTCCAATTTCATTAACACACCAAAAAAATCTTGCTTTCTACGCAAAAGACAATATTTACAATCCCTTAAGTCTACCATAAAAAATACATTAATAAACCGAAAAATCAACTCCCACTTAAACTCATGAAATATGAACGTCAGGAACGCAGGCGGAATAATGTAGGCCGATATTTTCATCACAAAAAGAACTTTTATTCTCTCCGAGAGCTATTACGTCTTCTTGAAAATAAACATATGAAAGCATGTTCGCGTAAAAGCAGTCTCAAATACATACTAAATAAATTCACTTCAAAAGCAATAAAATGTCCGACTCGAGCTAGAGGTGCTTTTAGTCCTCACGGGATCCTCGAAAATTCGACGCGATAAATGAAAAGTCAATTCGATAGTACATGGTTTGCTTTGAGAAATATTTATGATATGATATTATATTCAAATTTCAACTTTTATTTTTCTTTTGTGTTGGTATAACCGCCTCTATTCGACGTCGAATTTCAGAAAAAGATTTAAAATGTAGAATTCGTATAGCGACTGCAACACAAGAATTATTTTAATTTAAAAATATTTTATGACGTATTCTAGTGTAATGCAATGAGATGTAACTTGATAAAATACTGTAATGTCAATTTTAAAATATGTTAAAACTTAAGCCTTTATGTGAAAATTGTACTAGATCAGAGAAGTTGATTCCTAGGCAGATGGGGGATCTACTTAGTTTGGTCACGTTACGTCAAACCCACAGATCCCAACTAACAGAGTAGACAGAATCAATTAACATTGAATTGACATGATCCGACCAAATGACGTTGGTCTGTCAACTCCCTAGCCCGGCGAGAATGTGGTGAAAAAAAGTTACGCGAAGAATGTGGCAGGGTAAATTATACCCTTATGTAATAATTCATATTGTGATGTAAATTATAGCTGTATTATTATAATATTTACTATTTTATTCACTTTTAATATAGCCTTTATGATATTAATTAAAAAAATATTGTATATTTCTATGTATACTTATAAATTTTACCGAAAACAAAAATATTATCATAAATTCAATACGTTCGTCACTCATTTTGAAGGAAAACTACAAAAAACAAAGTGAAATGAATATTTAAAAGCCAAATAAATTACACGAAACAAAATTAAAAACACATACACCAGCTATGTGGCAGGCTAAAATTTACCCGAAGTAGGTTAGCAAGCCTATAACTCCCGCGCAGGTACGAGCAACACTAGGATATTGCCACTAACACCCTCCGCACTCCCTTGTCTGCAGCTACTGAAATTTCCGTTGTTGCTAAGCGCGATATAAAAAAACCACGCACGTTTAAGTGATGGGCAGGGTGTCAAATACCCTGCCACATTCACGCCGGGCTAGGAATCAATTTCCTCGATGGTACTATAAACTATTGGAACTTACTACATAGCTATTAATAATTTTCCATACATGTTTCTTTCATAGTCGTCCTAAAGTAATTTGCTCGGATTTTTGTATTGACGTATCAAAATGAGGCTACGATAAAAATGCCATACAAGTTTTACGAGGAACATAAGATGGATGTACTCATATGTATGACCTTGTATTAGTATTCAAATTACAGTACAGGCATAATAAGTAAAGCAAATAAAATTCATTCGATATTGCGTCGTAAACTTCGAATTTAGGACGTTTTTATTTTTCTCTTTTATCGTGATGTATTATTATTATAATTTTCTTTGGAATTATCTAATGAAATAGGTTTAATCTTTTAAACTAAAATTACGAATTAATAACTCGTAAAATTTGTTCAAATGGCATTTTTATTTATTTAGGTGTAGTAAATACCTTGTCAAAGCGTCAGTCTTAAAATATGCAGTTTGTTATTTTGGTTTTATATTTTTTATCACGTTATTATTATTCCTTTTAAAATTTGATCATCAGCTAAGCTGACTACTGTAATTTTGTAAGTACGTGAAAAATTTTTTTCCGATTCTCGTGATTCTTCTTAAAATCGTATCGTCGTCGTTTCGTATCGTATAATCGTAACTCTTAAAAGCGCGTAAATTTTTAATTCGCCGCACGTACCCGATGAGATGAGGAGCCGACGGACACAAATATCGAGATAAAGCTGATTCTCACTCGTTTACGAGCACTTGGGCTCTTGGACTATCCCTCGGGGACTCCTCGGCTATACTTCTGAGATTATACTCCGGGATTGACAGATTAGGTGTGGTCTTTGTGGACAGTATCTTTTTTATGAGTAGGTTATGCGACCAGAGATACGTGACAATGATGATGATATTTATAAATAGACCAGTTGACTCGGCAAACCTAATTTTGCCATTTACATCTCTATTCAGAACCTCCAATTTCCAGATAAAATTCGATAGCGCGATTTAGGATTTTGCAATGCTTGGTCCGCAAAATATTATTTCGGACATGAAAATAGAGATAAGTCGATTCTATATTATGGTCTCAGAACTATCCGATAAGCATACAAAATTTCAAGAAGATCCAGCCGTTTCAGGGGATTCTTGCAACAAACACCGAAAATTAACCCGCGAGCACTCGCGCTATGAACATTTTGCTCACAGTAAATTTAAAACAAGTGCCATTTTACAAAAACAAACAAACAAAATTGTGTTTATGGCCATCGTTCCTTCACTAGCTGAGTTTTGTTTCATCCCCCACCCCTGGATATAGCTCACTTCTCGCCAGGGTGCACTATTTACTCGTACGAGGAGGTTTGTTGCACCGTGTACCATCATGCGGCATTTTGTTCATCGCTTGGGTATCGACGTAAGTACTTCTTTCCTTATGAATAAATTATTTTTTATCACATTGACAGTTTTTCTGCTACTTTTATGTAATATTATGGTTTTAAATTACTGTTACAGAAAACTATTACGTATTTTTATTATAGATGGATCGACGGGATCGAAGAGATGAATGCATTTTAGTGTGGTCATATCCAAAGAAGAGCACCTTGCAAACCTTGTATTTCCTCTTCAAAATCATCGTATTTAAACGTGATTAACTGTTTTATACTAGAATCTGAGTTACCAGGACAAGAAAAACCAAATAGAATCTGAGAGGTTACCCTAAGATGCTAAAATTGGAAGACCAAAAAAGGCCTGCATTTACTGCCAAAAAATTTTATGTACCGAGCAAAGTCGTAATATGTCTAAAGCTCGGAAATAATATAATGAAGATTAATACTTCCAACGAATTTATGCTTTCTTTTTGAAAAAAATTTTATTTGTGAATTTTTTTCCTTCACATTGCCTTGGAAGACTAAAAAATTTGTTATCATGAAAGTTAATGAAAATTAAAAAGATTAATGTTGATAAAGTTTTAAATATATGTTTTTTAGAATAAACAAAGTGTACTTTATTTAATAAAACGAAAAAAGTATTGTAGTAGTGTAGTATAGGATCATATCCCAATGAATACCATCTATGAATGTCCTCTTGGATGAGGCCGTCAATATGAGTCCTAACATGAAACCTACACTTTGGGTTCATATGGAGCTCGGCTCCAGGTGATGCAGCAGCAGCAGCATGCAAATATTGACTGTTTATCTACGTCTTACTGGCTGTCGCAACTAAAATGAGCCCAAACACGAAACCTCTGGTCTAAGTTCGTAAGGAGTTGGGTATCCTATTGATTACCAGGTGATGCTGCAGCACCAGGTCAACTTTTCATTAATGTGTATATATTCATAAATGTCACGAACTAGAATGCAAAATATAAAGCCCACCAAGCGACTGCAAGTTGCTAATCGGCCCTTCACGAACCATATGAATCGCGATTTTCCAGCATGATGATGAGCTATAGCTAAGAACACTCTCGGTCATGTCAGCTTTCAAACAAAAAAACTAGATCAAAATCGGTCCACCCGTTTGGATGCTACGATGCCACAGACAGACTGACAGACACGTCAAACTTATAACACCCCTCTTTTTTGTCGGGGGTTAAAAATATTACTTTGTAAAAACTGCATTTAATGACATTTATAAACGTGAGCAAAATGCTCTACGCGCGAGTGCTCGCGTAATTTTTAGGGGCGCGGGTGCTGGCGGGTTAAGTATATTGATTCTTCCTGAAGATAACATAAACTATTTTTAATGCAGAACTCCGCGAGAACGCTTTTAAGTACATTATCAAGTTCAGTTTTTTTGGGGCGACTAGTTTGTCTTAAACTGACGTATAGCCTAATTCTACATGTTTGATATTCGCAAGGGCGTATTAACACGAAATTAATATAATGTCATAACCATCAAGATAATGCAATGATTATTACACCGCTTTAATTAAGCAATTCCGCCTAATCCCGGCTGCTTAATGATATTATTAATTTTAGGTCTCAATATAGCTCAGTTGAACATAACGCTGCCTCAGAACAGACCCCTTTTCTGAGTGTTCTACCTGCCCTGAACAGGGGTGCCCAAAGTCACGGAACCTAGGGGTGTCGACAATTCATGTTTTTACGGGTTCCGCTAAAATGAACATTTATATGGGTTCGGTCGAAATAATTAATGTTTTACATGTTTTGTAAAACCGGCCACTGTCACCGAAATCGTCGTGTGAGCTACATCACGTCTGTATGGTCCCATGATAAGATTTCGAAGAACTTGTGTTACGAGTACCGGACAGCGAAAATATAATTACTCTTTTACTAGAGATCGCCCAGTGGTCGAAATGCGACCTCAAATAAAAAATTAAATTATAAGTTTCAAATTGCAGCGCTTTTCTATTGATATTCTGTTATCAAAATATTGACTTTATTATTTTTTAGACATAATTCCTGCGACAGGCTCAGATTAATAAAGTCAAAATAAATGATGACAGACTGGCCGTGTAATAATTGTCTAATGCAGTATTTAAGATTCTATAAAAAAAACTAAATCTATTATCAATTTGACAACAGACTTTAACCCTAAATAAAAGAGTACAATTATTCGTGTGTATAGGCTTTTCAATCAAAATCTCCTAGTGTTTGTGTTGTAGTGTGTGTAATGTTTTATTTGTTAAAAAAATGTATGATAAAAACATAATTTTAAAACAATATTAGCTCGATGCACTCCTTCACCATATAAACTATAACTGTACAAAATTTCATTCACCTACGTTTCCACATTTTTCGTCAAAAGGGATCCAAAGTTTTTATCGATACCGTACTTATATTTAAGACTCAAAATATGAAAATATTATATTATGCTAGATGACACCCAAAACTCTATTGCGCCAAAATTCGTTTAGTGCGGGAACCGTACTTTTTTTATGATAAAAAGTATCTTATGGCCTTTCGACTTAAAGTATCTCCATACCATATTTCAACAAAATCTGTTTTGTAGTTTGGGCATAAAGAGGCAACAGACAGACATACACATACACTTTCGCATTTATGATATTAGTAATAAGGAAGTATGGATTTTTTATCCGTGAGGGCCTGTCCACAATATCTCCACGTCACGACGTCGTCAACGTGGAACGGTGCAGTAACGTGGCACGGTATGTTGACGTGACGTGGAAATTTACGTTAAAGTAACATAAAATGCACATCACGATATAGCAACATTGTACGTCGCCATGCCTTGTAAAACTGCTTTATTATTCACTACTGATCTAGATGTGGACCGCACAATACGTATTCTGCTTTTGCTGTTGTTAAAAACGGAGAACGAGAAGAAAAAATACGTGCATTTTTACGTTACGTTGACGTAAATTTACACGTCACTTCAACGTACCGTGCCACGTTACCGCACCGTTCCACGTTGACGACGTTGTGACGTGGAGATGTGGACATGCCCTAATACCACTCATTTTTAATACACATTCATGAGCCGGGCACATAGAAAATATTTTGTCCCCTCGGTTGGATTCCAACCCACTACCTCCTTATTAAGCTTCAACGCCATAACCAACTGAGCCACAGAGATTCTCTATAGCCTTTGAGGTAACTATACTTGTTGAAATTTCTTGTCCATCTAGCGACTGTTATCTTACATTAATGCAATCATAGCGGAGATTAGAGTCGAACTAGAACGATAATCACTTTGCATTAAGTGATCCTCCGTGCCGTTTGCTAAGATGGCCGCTTCCGGTCAAACCATTCTCCAATATTTGTGTATTCATGGAGTGAATAGTGGAGGTATTTTGGTGCAAATGCAACCATTCCATGAAATATAGGCACTCAAGCATTTCATGAAATTAAGAAATCTACTATATGACAACGATAATTATGTTATAGATACCCTTTTTTCGCGGTTTTACAGCAGTATCCCATAGGAACAAGTTTTTGGCAAAAAAAGGACATAGCACAATATTATTATTATATATTTTATTATGTTCATCCGAATACTACCTTCTGGAGGGCACTTTATTTGTCGCGCGTTTAGTCATCCGTGCGCAGACCTGGTCCGCATGCGGGTGACAACATACTTACTCCTGACCGCGCACGTGATGCCCTCATTAGTATGATGGTATGGATGCTAGTCCTACTAATATTATAAAGGCGAAAGTTTGTTTGGATGTATGGATGTATGGATGTTTGTTACTCTTTCACGCAAAAACTACTGAATGGATTTTAATGAAACTTTACAAAAATATAGTTTATAAATCAGAATAACACATAGGCTACAATTTTAACCGACTTTCAAAATGGAGGAGGTGTTATGTTAGTTTTTATGTTCAATGATTACTCCGCCGTTTGTAAAGCGATTTTCAAAATTTTCCTTTTGGGTATCATCTCAATTTAGTATCATGCTCACAAAAGTGGTGACCTAATGAAGGGATCCATGAGTAATCGAGGGAACTCCTCAAAATGTACATGGAAACATGTGGTGACTTCAGTTTCGTGAGAAGTATTCTGAGCATATGCTACCAACAAGTAAGATTCTGTACCGAGGTATACCATGGTTTGGAAGGTGCTGAGAGAACTCCTGACTCTTTATAGATACAAGTTTGATAGTTTCGGCATTGTTTTAAGAACGGAAAGCATATTATGCTACTATGCAAATTACATTCATCATCATCATCATCACTACCATAAACATTATACTATGCATCGTCCATTATGACCCTATTATTGGTACTTTTCATAGTCTTTTAGATCGAGACTCGAGTTTGTCAAGTGATTTGAAAATTTATAGATATTATTGTATTAAAGTATGTATATTATTTAAGCCTGGTGCTGCAAGGTAGCAGTTTGATCATGGGATCTATGAGGCATGTAGGAAACTTCTTAAATTAATTGAAACTACATCTATATCTATCTAAAATTATAATAATTAATGACTAATGAGGACTGGCTGAACCGATTTGGCTGATTTTAGTCTCGAAACAATTGTTTGTGGAAGTCCAGGGAAGGTTCATAAATTAGGAGGGAAGTGATATGAAGTTCAGCGGGTCATCTATAATATATAAAAGCAAATAAATTCAAAATTGAAAGAACTTAATCACAAATAGGAGTTTCCTCATTTTTAAAGTCGGTTAGAAATTCAAAATTAACATTCCACGTTTCCCCAGTAGTTTAAGTTTTTGAAGTTGTGGAGTAAAATTGGAATTTTTGCGGCGTGATATTAGATCCGCTTTAACCGTTATTGCGTGGTTCTCCCCAAGGTGGCCGTTTTGGTGGTCTATGAAAAGAAATGTCTATATGACCCGCTAGGGTTGCCACATGCACAAAATGAGTAAAAATATTTCAAGTTTTTATTATCTTTTTTGTTTTGATTCGCAATAAAGGAAAATGTGTGGAGTAATCGATGTAAAAAATTTTCTGAGTTTTTAATATTTAATAATAAAAAATAATATTAAGGTGTTTTTAAAATCTACTTTAAGTATCATTAAATGTCGTATAGTTCCTAAAATCCCGTTCAAGCCCAAATGTTAATAGACCCTTTTATAAACACAAAGTTACTACATAAAAATATTAATTCAGCTTTCAAAATTCAAAAAATGCTTTAGGAATTTAATTACCATTACAAAATTGAACTTTTAGTTTTCGTTACAATTTTTGACAGCCCTATTCTAGGAAATTTAATTTTTCTAGCTGAACTGCGTAATATAAAATGTATGGTGCTTCAGTGGCAAAACTAGGATTTTGTAAAACTGGGCATTTACTGTAACCACCGAGCGCCCGAGCCTAGCTTAGTTACTCTCTGATAAATTTAAACGTGTTTGAATAGAATTTAACGAATACTCGTTACATTATACAGTGGGCGTCAGATTTTTGTGAGAGTAAAAGGATTATTCTATATTAATATGAAGGGTAACATTTGTATTTTTGTTTCCGTATGAGGCGGGAAAAATTGAAACAACTTGGATACGCTCTGACAATTACTAACTTGTCGCAAAGATTACTGGTTTATATACAAAAACATCGGCCAACTGCGAGTGCATTTTTTTCCGTACTATTTAATAATATTATCTCGATATTAATAAATTGTTATAACATGTAAATAATGGTAGTGTTTTTTGTAAAAAAGTACCCTATAATATTATGAATTGTTGCATTTTTCGAGCTGTCTGTTGTATTTTTTTTGGTACAAACTCATGAACGAATTGTATAAAGAAGATACACAGTAGCTGCTTATAAAGTTGTATGTAAACACAGCTTCAATTCGTAATATAAATCTACCGTTTGTGCACACTTATTTTACCCCCCGAGTTTCTGTGAAAGTGACCCTTATTTTAATGACATTAAAGTCTTGTGAAATGTAGAATATCTGTAAACAGTCTTTACTAGCGTCCGACACTTTTTGTCGAAATAAAATAACTTTAAAGAGATAAATGTAAGCGACAAGCTACAGTTTATTGGCTGTGACCTTATTGAGTCTACGAGTATATTCAAATGAGTCAGACTATACATACAATTCTTTGCACTTTGACTTTGACTATACATACACTATTTTAACACTCGTAATCTAAAGAGTTTCAAGGTAAGAAATTAGGTAATAAAACTTCAGTGCTACACTTTAGCGACAAATCTATATAAATAAAACTGAATTTTACATTTTATTAGTCTCGCTATTAAAACTCGAGCGGCTGAACCGATTTTTTTAGTCTTGAAATATTCGTGGAAATCTAGGGAAGGGTAAAATTAGGAGGGAAGTTATACGACATTCACCGGGTCATCAAGTACGAACTAATTTCAGACCAAATATTTAATGTTTTATTGTAGGTGTATCTCTTCTACACGGTTAATATACAAATTCATAGTAAGAAGGGACAGCAAAATGGCAGAATTTATATTTTATACGTATTCATCAACTATTAGTTGTTTGTCTACTAACGGCCGTTCCCAATATTCAATCTATTTCTGGTTTGACATACGACCGATCGCAGCTAACATTGAATTGACATAAAATATATGTCTCTAACGTCTAACAGCCGTTCCCAATATTTGATCTATCTCTGGTTTTGCCCTACTAGAGATAGGAATAGCTCTCATAACGGCCATTCCCAATATTTGATCTATCTCTGGTTTTGCCCTACTAGAGATAGGAATAGCTCTCATTAGACATTAGAGACATATCTTTTATGTCAATTCAATGTTAGCAGCGATCGGTCGTATGTCAAACCAGAGATAGATTGAATATTGGGAACGGCCGTTATGAGAGCTATTCCTATCTCTAGTAGGGCAAAACCAGAGATAGATCAAATATTGGGAACCGCCGTTAGTCATTACATTTCAGAGTTTGCAACAATTAATATCCAAACGAAACTGTACAATACAAAACATTACCATTTCCTCTGTACAAAAATAGCCCACGGACTTTCAAGTGTCGTCGCACATTTTTCAACAATGGGATTATGATGATGATAATGAAATAAAACACAAATTCCTATCATTTGATTGCTATTGTAAATTTAGCGATTCCGTCTCGACGGTGGGACTATTTACGTTCCATTCCAAAGGCCAAATTCAAATTAAATTGGATTTGGGGGAACCAATAAATGTGGTTTTGTAGATCCATATAATATGAGGAATCCATCGCCCCGAATATTGAGAACTGGACCCTGATTCCGCTATTTAAATTGACATTAATGCAGCGTCGATCCAGCTCGGATCTCGTCGAACGGCAAAATACCTAGTATTCATGATGGCGACGATAATGACTCTGTTTTTTTTTAAATTTACAGTCAATCGAGCTCAGATTCTGTCAGGAGGCAAATATTTTATGATGACAATTATACGGCGAATATACGTCGCTAAAGTGTATCGAAGCTTGACTGCGAACTTGTCGAAACTTAACGAAATTTAGTAAGTTAATCTAAATACGAAATATACAAAATGGCAAATTCCTACAGTTAAAGTATATTATAAGATAGAGAGATGAGATCGGCGTAACATATTACGATTCAATAAATTGGCTGAAATGATAACACTAGGCTGAATTATATTCCCACGTGGCATCTGGGAAAAGAACATTAATTGCCGGATCAGAATAAAATAAAATAGACTTTTGGTATGTACCATCGAGGAAATTGATTCTTAGGCAGTTGACAGATCAACGTCATTTAATAATAATAATAATAAAACATTTATTCAACACACATTCACATTATTCTTAATTTGGTCGGATCATGTCAATTCAATGTTAATTGTGATCTGTCGGCTGGGTTTGAAAATAATAAAACATATTATGAACCGCGACCAAACTACGTAGGTTCCTCATCTGCCTAGGAATCAACTTCTCTGATAGTACAATCACATATTATTTATGATTAATTATGAATCTTAGTTAAATAAGAGATTGGAGAATCAGTGTACCTACAGGGTAAATCGTGAGCGTCACGTCCGCAAATTGTAATTTTCTCAAATTGTCCCAGTCGCAAATTGTCAAGCTAGCAAAGTCTCCCATGCGCAAATTGTCGTTACAGCAAAAAGGGGTCTATTATAATTATTTGCAAGAACCGAAGTCTCGGTTGACGTGACATCCTTGTTATCCTTCTGATATTGAGTAAAAGTGGCCTATACGCAGTCATTTGGTTGAATCTGACATTTGATTGAATGAAACCATTTAATTTACACTTAAATACTTGACGAGTTGGTCTTTAGTTATTTTTTTTAATTCAATGAATTCGCTGGTTATTCCAATTAAATACAGATTCAACTAAACTAGATACTCCGTAGCTTTGCTTGTTTTTGTAATACCTCGAGATTTTAAATCTCAATTAGTGTACACATAGTAATATTATACATGCTAAAGTGTAACTGTCGGTCTGTTACCTCTTCACGATTAAGACTGACCCAAAAAATCAAACATCGTCCTTCTCTCTTTACACTCACGCCCGTCTTTCATATGATAGGTGAAAAAGGACGACGTGGAATCATCGCCAAGTTAGTTTTACTATGAATAAAAGACGAACTATAATTATTATGAAAAAAGTATTTTGAGCAAATTTAGGTTTTATCAATGCCTTTTTAGATATTAAAAAATATTAAAGAAAAGACAGAAAACTTCGAAGATCCAAGCAAAAATGTGTCTAAAACAAGGTTTTTTGTAAAAAAAAAAAAAAACTATCGAGCATTTTTTCAGTAATCGTGTTTTCGTCTTGAGCATTTAATCTTTATGAACTGAAGTTACTTGTGTAGAAACATCAGTTTTCTAGACCTTACAAATTTTGAGATCTAGGCTTAATTATGTATTCAAGTTAGGTCAGGTGCATTCTTAATTCGCTGCACCGATTTTGATAAGGTATGTAGATTGTAGATCAGAGGTTTCCAAACTTATTTTGTCTACCGCCCACTTTAAGAACGAATTATATTTTAGCGCCCCCATTGTTACAATTTAAAATGCATCCTGATGAAATAAATCACCCGCCAAGCCTCTAAACAACGCCCTCATTTTTTTCTGGGTCCCACACCCCACACCTTTCTTCTTCAGACCTTCAGCGCCCACAAGGGGGCGTTATCGCCCACTTTGGGAAAGGCTGTTGTAGAT
Source organism: Cyaniris semiargus (assembly GCA_905187585.1). Classification (NCBI taxonomy): domain Eukaryota; kingdom Metazoa; phylum Arthropoda; class Insecta; order Lepidoptera; family Lycaenidae; genus Cyaniris; species Cyaniris semiargus. The sequence continues at coordinate 2,091,626 of LR994554.1, read as the reverse complement.
ACTTTGAGACCCGGCAAAGGACTTAGATACTTAAAATGAACGGTTTGCACGGGATAAACGAATTTATGCTCAACGAAGTTCCGGGTATGAACTAATTATACGTAAAAAAATCGGCCAAGTGCGAGTCGGACTCGCGCACGAGGGTTCCGTGCCATTTAAAAGCAAAAATAGGCAAAAAAAATATTTTTTGTATGGGAGCCCCCCTAAAATATTTTATTTAAATTTTAAAGACTATTATTATATATATATTAACAAATACTATTAAGTATTTTGTGAATATTTTAAGTGCCTACGTGTAGCTGTTATTGATATAAAGGCAAAAAAGGCCAAAAAAAATCACGTTTGTTGTATGGGAGCCCCCCTTAAATATTTAATTTATTTTGTTTTTAGTATTTGTTGTTATAGCGGCAACAGAAATACATAATATCTGAAAATTTCAACTCTCTAGCTATCGCCGTTCTTGAGATACAGCCTGGAGACAGACAGACGGACAGACAGACAGACAGACAGACATCGAAGCCTTTGTAATAGGGTCCCGTTTTTACCCTTTGGGTACGGTACCCTAAAAATGTTCAAAGTGTCCAAAGTCACATAATAAGTCATATTATAATAAAACACAAGTAAATAATATGTGACAAGATAACAAATATTGCTTAAGGTATCTTAAAAGTAAGTGTTCGACAATTTCTTTAATGTTATTTAACTAGAGGACAAAGATTAATAACACCGAAAAGGTCAGCTTCAGGCTTGAAATACCAATTTGGATTATTGGAATAATAATAAAGATTTATCTCGAAGCTCTTAGAATAAAATATATCCATAGTAATATAATGCGAAAGTGTCTGAGCACCTGTATTGTTTTTCATTAAATTTGGTATACTTTATGTTCTAGTAAGGATATCAGATAGTTTTTCTAAAGGTAAAATATACTCTTACCGTTAACAACGAATTTTTGCACAACAAAGTCGTAAGAAACATCAGCTGGTATATATTTTGTATTTTCTAAAAATAGTATTTTGTTTTACACCCAGTTTCTATTTATTTTAAATTTGCGCTATTGATAATGCCAAAACATCAACCAATCAACACTATTAAGAGGGCGTCTAACCCAAAAAATCAAACATCGTCCTTCTTTCTCTCTTCACACTCACGCCCGTCTTTCATATGCCAGATGAAAAAGGACGACGCGAAATCATCGCCAAGTTAGTTTTTTCTTACTCGATAAAATATATACAACATTTTAAAAATCCACCAGGTCAGTGTTTGAATGAAAGAATTTTATACAATGTGTTAAAATATTAACTTAGTTTAATGCACGGTTATGGCAATATATGAAAAATTCGTGAAAATTAGATGCATCTTTGTGGTTTTTTTCTATCGAGAAAATTAAAAAAAATCGTGTTTTTGCTGAGATCAAATTCTTGAAAATATAATGTTTTCATTTTCCTGGGTCATGGATGTGTATTAAATTTGTGTATCATATAATAAAAATCTATACATATAATAAAACTGTAGAAATGAAAATTCTGTACATTAAAGATATTCAAAAAATAATGAGCGGGGGGTGTCACGACATCACTATAGAAGCCAAAAATGTGGTTAGTTTTGTATCTGTCTGTCTGTCTGTCTGTCTGTCTGTCTGTATGTTTATTCCAGCATCACACGAAAACTACTGATCCGATTTGGATGCGGTTTTCGCAGATATATTTGTCTTCTTCCAACTTAAGATCTGGTGTATAAAATTTTTCCCTCCTACACCTCTAAGGCGACAAAAGAGGGGGTCAGATTTTGTATCAAACTTTTTTCTTTAACACGAAAACTACTGATTCGATTTGTATACGGTTTTCGCAGATATATTTGTCTTCTTCTAACTCAACATCTGGTGTATAAAATTTTTTCCCCCCATCTAAGGGGACCAAAGAGGGGGTCAGATTTTGTATCAAACTTTTTCTTTAATGGACTCACTTCATATTATTTACTGTTTTCCAACTTAACATCTGGTGTATAAATTTTTCCCCCCACCCCTCTTAGGAGACAAAAGAGGGGGTAAGATTTTGTATCAACTGTTGAAGTAGAAATACTTTATATGGCAAAACAACTTTGCCGGGACAGCTAGTCTTAAATATATGTATAGTATAAAAGTATTAAATATATTTCCGTTGTCTGGTACCCGTAACACAAGTCCTTCAGGTACTTAGCACGGGGCCAGACTGACGTGGTGTGAAGCGTCCATAGATAAAAAAAAATGTAGTATCCATGTTTAGAAAATGAAACAATTCGGGGCTTATTTTCAAGTATAAAAATGAATTATAAAAACTTCTGCCAAAAACTATCAGAAAACAAGCATAAAAGAATCCTTGCCACGACAAAAGTTAACACTATCAAAATAACGTAAACACTCTTCAGTCAAAAAGGCGTAAGTAAATACGTCGCATGTTCGATAAAAAACAGGGTCTGTAGTTCCTACGTGAGGAATCGGGACGAACCCGATTTTGTATGACGTGGCTATTCGGTATTGATATGTCATATACATGTGAGTATGTATATTCAGAGAAGTTGATTCCTAGGCAGATGGCGGATCTACATAATTTGGTCGGTTACGTCACACCTAGCCGTCAGAGCACGACTAGTATTGAATTGACATAACCCAACCAAATGACGTAGGTCCGTAAACTGCCTAGGAATCAATTTCCTCGATAGTACTGGGTATAGTGGATCCTATGAAAAGTTATAGACATTGCTAGATAACGCCCGCAACTTCATTGCGCCAAAACTTGATACCTTAGTAACTGTACATTTTTCCGGAATAAATAGTATCATCAGTCCTTTCCCGGGACTCAAAGTATCTTAATAGCAAATTTCAACAAAATCGGTTCAGCGGTTTGGGCGTGAAGACGTAACAGACAGACAGACAAACACATATTTGGATATCCAATATTAGTATGGATTGTAGGAATAATAAAATGAGGCGGTTTTTTAAGCAAAACAATCAATAAGTAGATGGATCACCTAATAACTAAGAGATATAATAGCTGTATGGAGTTGTTAGCAAATAAAGTTTTGAAGTTTGAAGTTAGCTACCACCGCTCACAAGTATTTTTAAGGAAAAATACTTAGGACTCCGATCACCACTCACTGTAATAGAAATTATTGTAGGAGTAAAAATGAGGCTTTCTTGTGAAACAAGAAATAAGTAGATGGATCACCTGAGCCCCTAACCAAGACGTTTTCTTTATCGCTTCTTTATAGAATCGCCGATCAAAATGTATGAAACTGACATGAGTCAAATATCGATATAATTAAGCGATAGCTACCACCAATGGAAACTCACAAGTCATTATATTTTCTCTCTTCTTTAAGTCTCCGATTACCTCACTCACTTAGCGAAACACGACATAGAGCGTTGCTGGCGGTATACTCTCCCTCCGTCTTACGAATTTTCGATTGGATCATTCCTGGCGCTAGTTTAAAAATTTTGACCCATTCTAATAAAATGCACAAAGCTGCTTAAGATGTTTTCGCAATTTGGTCACAATTTCTTGATGAGAAAATTCTTCAAACATTATATTGAAAGTTTTGTATCTCACGCAAGGCAGGTAACATTCAAGTTTATCCTCGAATCTACGAAGCCCGGATTAAGAATGGATTTCCCGGGATTAAAAGCTCAATGTAATATTTTAACAACGGATATTGCGTATTAAATTTTATGAAACCAAACACAACAAGGAATTCGTTTATTTATAAGGCTCAATTCATAACGCCGCGGAATAGAACGGAGGCGACTTTTTGCAACGAAACTGTACATTACTCGTATCACAATGAACTTTATATCAACAGTATAATACACAAATAAAATACGAGCCAAAAATTGCACGCGCGTCTTCTGCGGAATTCTCGAGAATTATCCGGTTTTTGGCTTATTTAATTTGTGAAGAGGTAACAGACATACAGACAGACAGACACACTTTCAGATTTATAATATTAGTATGGATAAGATTAGAATTGATTTTTTTACGATGTTTTGTTATAAATTTGAAATTTTGTGTGCTTATTTCTGAAATATTTGGGAGCAAAACATTTAAAAAACCTAGCTTCCAGACTCCTTTTTGAGAAAAAAACTCAGGAGTTTTTTTTTAGGAACTACGGACAGGTCAGAAAGCCTCAAAACAAAACAATAATGACGTTGTACATGTAAGATAAATATTGTTGTGTATTGAACGAGTTTCGCGGAAGAAGCCATTATAGAATAATTAAAGTTCACCATATAAGACGAATTTTTAATCAAATATCGAAATAATAATATTTTCTCACCTTCGGGCGGAAAGCGTCAACTTTAGTCCCGCTGTGCAAAAAGTAGTTGCCGCTTTCCGCCTCCGTCGAGGAGAAAAATAGTATACACTCCTCGGGACGTAAATAAGAAAGCCTCAGATCACATGTAATTGTTGGCCGAGGCGAAGCTGAGGTCAACAAACCTGTGATCTGCGACATTTCTTACTTTACTTCCCTAGGTATGTAATGTACTATTTTTTATAACTTAGTGCTTTTTGATACAGCTTTATTATTATTATTCAAATCAGAAAATTAAAAGAATAGCATTAGAAGTTTCGTGACCACTTAGAAGTTACTAATTTTATTTTGTATAAACTACAACTTTAGCGACTAGTAAAAAGCGCTTAGCTATTAATATAATAATTTTAATATTTATTTCTTTCACGTCAATAAAAAACGAAAGTCATAATGTAAAATTATACATTTCTCTTTTTATCTTTAAAGAAATCACCCCTTACAAAATACAATATTTTACAAAAAATAAATTCAATAATTCGTAAATTGTTGGTTCTTTATCGTTTAAATAAAAAAAAACGTTTTGAAAAGGCCATTAAGAGAAGGGGTCGATCCACAAACCGCACGATATTATTTGATACATTTTATTTCGAGCTTTAGAGCTTTTTACTGAAGAACATACCAAACTAAGATAAGTTTTTTTTTAAGAGCAAACGGTTAACTTGAATGAAATCAATAATTAATGTCACCCGTTGGCCTTTGACACCCACATTCCGAGTAGTATCTGCAGTTTTCCAACCTTTTTTATGACGTGACTCTCCTGGTATGAATAATGTTTCGCGACCAAACACTTTGCTTTTTATTAAGTATGTATGTTCACGAATCTATCTATATATATATAAAACTCAAAGGTGACTGACATGTTGATCTATCAACGCACAGCCCAAACCACTGGACCGATCGGGCTGAAATTTGGCATGCAGGTAGATGTTATGACGTAGGCATGCGCTAAGAAAGGATTTTGATCAATTCTACCCCCAAGGGGGTAAAATAGGGGATGAAAATTTGTATGAAACTTTGTCAATTTTAAACCGATCGGGCTGAGACTTTGCATACATAAAGGTACTACGACGTAGGCATCTCCTGAGAAAGGATTTTAAAAAATTCAACCCCCAAAGGGGGTAAAATAGGGGATGAAATTTTGTATGAAACTTTCTCAATTTGAAGCCGATCGGGCTGAGACTTTGCATGCATAAAGCTACAATAATGTAAGCATCCCCTAAGAAAGGATTTTAAAAAATTCCATCCCTAAGGGGGTAAAATAGGGGATGAAAGTTTGTATGAAACTTTGTCAACTTTAAACCGATCGGGCTGAGATTTTGTATGGATAAAGCGACTATGACGTAGGCATCCCCTAAGAAAGGATTTTAATAAATTCTACCCCTAAGGGGATAAATAGGGGATACATTTTTTTATAAATTTTCTTAGACTTTCGACTGATTGAACTGAAATTATTAAAGATTTGAGCCTCTATGAAGACGTTCGCTTAAATAGGATTTTGATAAATCAACCCCCATGGGGACAAAATTAGGGATGATGGAGGATGCAAATATATTATTTTGAACCTATCAGTACCTAATGCAACGAATAAATTAAGATGAACAATTAAATTGAATATTTTGTAGTCGATATAAATATTGGCAACAGAGGCACTGTTGCCAATATTTATATCGAGAAAAAAAGGCCAAAGTACCGTTTGTTGTATGAGAGCCCCCCTTAAATATTTGCTCTTTTGTTTTTAGTGTTTGCTGTTATAGCGGCAACAGAAATAAATAATTTGCAAAAAATTCAACTATTTAGCTAGCGGAGTTCTTGAGATACAGCCTGGAGACAGACAAACAGCGAACATTGCAATAGGGTTCCTATTTTACCCTTTGTATAAAAACCACAAAAAGGGAAAATTATCCATCTTTGTTATTATATGTTAACGCGGACGAAGTCGCGGGCAACAGCTAGTATTATATAATATGCTTTTGGTAAAATCCTCCCACCTAATATGATATAAATCTTTTCAATTTTTATTACTTTATTTATTGAAAAAGTTCTCTCGATCTCTGGCAATAGAAGCTTTGAACCAACCCACATGTTGAAAATATTATGATAAAGAATTGAGTAGGTGTGGATCTCTAAATAAGAATCTCTCTATAAATAAGATAATAAATAAGAATGCTATTTACCGGCAGTGAGTGTAGAAGTTAAACGAATTAGCAACAGGCACGCACATTTTTGCTCGGTAGGTAGGGTATATTACTATCTCTTACACCGTGTCGGGTCCACTCTCCTTCCGTCTTAATTTTTTTCAGATCATTAACTGTACTGACGCGAGTTTAACATTTTCACTGTTCTCAAAAAAAGTGCACTACGCCGCGCCGCTAAATTATCGCTTCAAAATATATTTTTTCGTTCGAAAATTTATCGAACGACTTATCGAAGCTTCAGAATAGACCCCCGCCGAGACGTGTTCGGGGTTTATCGCTACAGATCTGTCCAGCGATACCGTTTTCGGGGATTTGTTCATATTACGGGATAAAAAAGATGGATTCGTAAATATTTCATACGTTCGATTGCAAGCTTTCAATTTAGCCGTAATGATGTGAATGTGGTTTAGGTTTGGATGTGTGTAATATTAAATCGTTGAGTGGTCTTACTGATAAATACCTAATCTTTTCGTAATATTATTTTAATAGTTGTCTACAATATTGCAACACTTGTTTTGGCGCGTGGCCGAAATTCTTTGCCATATTTTTATGTGTAACTTGAAAAAAAATTCATATTGGGAGTAGTACTTCACAACATCCTAAACATTTTGTTTTTGTAACAATTAAATAGTTTGAGTGCTAATTATTTCACATCCACGACCTAATGATGTACGTGGATGATCCTAATTGTAAGGTTGTCAAACGTATTTCATTTCAGACAATATATATAACCGTATCTTTATTTTAAAAATAAATAAATAATTTTTCATTAAATAAAGTAACTTTCAGGAGGAAGTTACTTTATTTTATGTTCAGAATACATACACACCTTATTTGTATAAGGTGTGTATTTTGCACATAAAATAACTTAAATAAAGACGTAATTAAATACAAAATGTATGTTTAACGATATTTTTGCAAACGTTAGTTAGATAATCGTTTAGTTGCGCTAAATGAACGCGGAAATAACAAGCTGTAAAAAGTACTTTTAACAAAGATACAGTGTCCATTTCATCATGATAACATCGATATATCATTTTTTAAATATCTAAATCCATACTAATATTATAAATATGAAAGCGTGTTTGTCTGTCTTCACGCTCAAACTACTGAACCGATTTTTTGCTGAAATACGTGGTATGGAGATAATTTGAGTTCCGAGAAAGGACATAGGATACTTTTTATCCCGAAAAATCTATTCTCGCGCGATAAACGAATTTTGGCGCAACGGAGTTGCGGGCTTCACCTAGTAACTGAATTAAATTTAATGTATATGTTTTTTAGTGAACAGGTGTCATAAACCTTTAATAAAACTGAGCATAGTAAAACGTGTACAATGTACCATCGAGGAAATGTATCCCTAGGCAGTTGACAGACCAACGTCATTTGGTCGGATCATGTCAATGTTAATTGTGATCTGTCGACTTGGTTTGACGTAACGCGACCAAACTACGTAGGTCCCCCATCTGCCTAGGAATAAACTTCTCTGATAGTACATGTGAATCTTCAACAAAACATCTATGCACGACTATGAAAATTTCAGGATGCGACAAATTTTTAAACACTCAAAGCGCCTGCAAACTTTGCCTGCAATTTATCGCCTTACTACACTACATCCTACATACTACAATATTTCGCACTTTGTGAATCCGGTAAAAGGTCCTTACAGAGACAAAACTGAACACTTGTGCCGGTAAAAGCATTGCTAGCTCTCGTCTATTACAGAATGTACGTTGCTATTTTAACCCAACATTCATATTGTTTCGATGCAGTTTTGATGCAATATCGGTATAATGGTATTAATACTAGCTAAAAGCCGAGCTTTGTGAGGGCTCGCGTCGTCACACCTTGACTGACTGATGATAACACATCTACATATAAATAAAAATTACTATGTTAAAGCACAAAGGCGTGATAGTTTTTCCGTAAAGTGTATTACAAAATGTAAAAATTATAAGGCTCGCTTCGCTCGCCCTGATAATATAGTTAAAATGTGTAACATCAAAATATTTTTTTGGCGTTTTGCTTAACTTAAATACTTATTGAAACACGTTAATTTTTCCGCCATAAAAACTAACGTTTGTTCTTTCCCGGCTTTACAGTTTTAATGTAAATCCGTTTTTTCGTTTATGCGCAATGAGGTTACAATTAGACAGATAAACAGACATCTGAAACGCTTTCACATTTATAATAATTAGTAAGGATGTCAACTTTGTCGTTTGCTAAGATTTTAATAGGGAATATTACGCAAAGGTCGGAGTAGAAAGGGCTACTAGTACATACAGTAAATAATCTGGCCAAAATCCGACATGTTGCACACGTCATATCAGGATATTAACAGCCCTAGTAGACAAGTGGCAAGCGATTATCGTAAACACCAACAAAATGTATGCGATTTGACATAAGTCATCGCTTCGCTAGCGAATACTAATGCCAATCCCATACATGTTCTTGGCGTTTACGATAATCGCTTGCTACAGTCCGACAAGGCTGTATATGAATGTGTCAAACTGTCAATGGGCGCTGCTGCTGGTAAGGAGAACTGTCAAACATGACGTTTTTGTATGATAGAAGCGTTAGTTCCTTTTTTCACCACGTTCATAAACAGCCTTGTCGAACTGTACTTGTCTAGGCCCTCAGAAACGTTGTCAAACGTCGAACAAAACTTTTTGTTCACTGTATGTGATGATGCGGCCGTTTAGCATGGAAACATTGCAGTAATATAATATGAAACAGGTGTCTCTTAAATGTCATTTACCATAGCGCTAAACACGTATACATAAGTTCAAATATCTCAAACTTACAACTGAACTAAAGCTTAGTGACTAGGTGTGTGTAGCAGTTAGATGTCTCAAGTTAATCTTACATCTGAGACTAACTTCGAGTGCTATAATAACTGTTAAACTGTTGAGACAGGCTAGAATAGTTTATGAATAAGGCTCTAACGTTTGCTTAAGGTTTAAAGGCCCTTTCACATCGGGATGGATAACACAGCTGTTTATATACCTCTTTCCACGTTGAGCTATAATGGATTACCATGATTAAAAAAACTGCCTAAAGGTCTGTCTCCACGTTGGGCTATAAGGGATCACCATGATTACAATTACTGTGATTACAAAGCTGCTCCTTAGGCCTTTGCCTAACTCTACGTTGGTCGTGTGGATAACTATGTCATGATGTCTATAGCATGCAAAAGTGACGTCAATTATAGACTATCATAAATTAATTAAAAAAAAAAACTAGGCCTCTGCATCCGTTGTGGATGATTTATACAGTATTTTCAGAGCGAAGTAACCACTCCTCAAATACTGTAGTGCCTGGGACAAGATTTTTAAATGACTGTATGGTTGCCCAAGTACATACGGCATTTTCGCAACATAGTCGGCCTAGTCTAGAGGAAAGAACTAGTCAATACGTCTGGGACCAACCATGTGCGGGTTTCCTCACGATGTTTTTCTTCACCGTATGAGTGTCCGTATTATGTACTTGAGATCAGAAAATGTCTCATTGGTACACGCCTCCACCCGGGATCGAACCTGCACCCTCTAGGAGTGCGAACCAAAGGTCTACCCATTAGGCCACGGACGCTCTTTAAACTTTCTTTCACATCGGGATAGATAACACAGCTGTTTATATACCTCTTTCCACGTTGGGCTATAATGGATTACCATGATTAAAAAAACTGCCCAAAGGTCTCTCTCCAGGTTGGGCTATAAGGGATCACCATGATTACAATTACTGTGATTACAAAGCTGCTCCTTAGGCCTTTGCCTAACTCTACGTTGGTCGTGTGGATAACTATGTCATGATGTCTATAGCAAGCAAAAATGACGTCATTTATAGACTATCATAAATTAATATACCTCTACACATTCGTAAAACCTTGTTTAAGGTATATTAAAATGATTATTAAGAAAGACTTAGAAATTTCATACAGAAATTTTATCACCGAAACACAAAATACTTCTTTTTTTTATTTATTTATTAAAACACACATATCTACTTTTACAGAATGACCCAATACAGTTTCTATAAAGTTTCTAAATCGTTTCTTCAAATGTGAAGAGCTAACAGGGACAAACATAATAATCATTAAGTTTGTATGTCACACTTTCGTTATAATACACTTTTTATACATCTGGACGAAATAATAATTTGATTACCATATGGCCTTGATATATGGTTAGTTACTGCCACGGGTAAGCTGAACGTGTAACCAGTGTGTCATTCTCTGCAAACTGTTCAAAGATTTCTATAGAGCGATTTCAATTCCAATAAATGCAATCATTACGGAATGTAAAAGCCTTTTGTACCTTGTCGGAAAATTCTCATATCAGAAGCACATATTGTTCAGAACTGAGAACTAAATGCATCTGAAGTGGACCATAAATCTGAGACAATAGAACAAAGAGGCTTTAAGGCAAACACGTGCCGGCAAATTAGTGGGTTTTGTATGTCAGTGTGCCAACTGCCACGCGACAATAGGCTTTATGGCAAAAATGAAAATTATCTTGCGAGTCATTAGAAGTAACTAAGTATTTATTCCGTGCTTTTGGTACGTAATATTCATGTTTAATTTACAAACATGGGTACTATAAAAAAAGCTATAAATTAATTATGAGGTAATTTTTTTTCCTAGATGTTCTGTTGTCCGCTTTGTTTATTCGTAAAATATCGTCTTACTTGCGAGAATACTGCGGGGCTAAAATGGTCACATTTAGCAATTCCCCTCAATCAATTCACAAAATGAATTGTCAAAACTGTCAAACTCACAAATGTCAAATTAGTACGAATTTAGACATCTGAATTACCAAGACAGTGTCAAATTTGCGATTTTTGAAAAAAGAATTCATATTATGATTCATAATATAATTCTCCAAAGCGACCATTTTAGCCCCACTGTACATTTTTCTGTGAATACCGTATATTTTTTGTGAATACACTATTCTGTGTAAGTCACATTAAAATCGGTTTAGCGGTGGCGTGAAGACAGACAAACTGACAGACAGATGCGCAAAAATTATAAACCGACATTGTAAGTGTTTCGTTGTACTGCAAGATTAAGTTTTCCCGTTAAAATGCGGCTTCGATGCGGCCATTTTGAGTGTTAAGCAAAAATGCAAGAAACTACAACTTCAGCAGAAGTTCAGCAAATAAACTCTGTCTAGTTTATAGGCAATTCAGGAATTGCCAAGATCTGGGGCATTACATATATCTGGGGCATATAAATATATCAACGAAGTACGCCTCAGCTGGACCATGAAATGTTTCATGCCGAGAAGATATAAGTAAAGAAAGGCATAGATGTATATTCCAAGAGAGGCAAACAACTTGTTCAAAAATTTGGGGAGATTTTGTTGTTATTTGGGTCAATTTTGAGTATAGACTGAACTCGGGTAAGCCCTTTATCAAGCAGTGAGGTAGTGAAATATATTATACTGTTTCTATATTTTGAGTTATGATAAACAGTGCGGTCAGGTATATTGCTCACAGGAACCGCTTGTATTATTATGACGATATTATAATGTTTGCCAGATCAGCTATCCATATGACATTATCCATATTTCAAATATTAATGCGAACATAATATGTCTGTCTGCCTGTCTGTCTGTCTGTCTATCCGTCTGTCTGTCTGTCTGTTACTTCTTCATTTCCAAACCTCCGATTTTCCTGGGTGTGGTTACTTTAAGTCCCAGATAACGTACAGTTATCGCGCCTTAAACGAATTTTGGCGCAACGGAGTTGCGGGCGTCATCTAGTATTTTATTACATCTTTACATCCTTCATGTTCATTTTCATTCTCTCTAAACGAAGTGTCTTCAATGAAGTAAGAAATTTGCTACCGTATACAAACGCCAGGTCAAACTTCGAACTTAATAATACTAAAGACAACTTATTTATTAACCTAACCTGTTTTCTCCAGTTGTAACTAGTTTCCAGTAGTTCGAGACTTCAATGGCTATGAAACTCGAATCAGAATTCTAAATTGTTAAGATCTACATTTCCCTGTATTGTGAGTAGTCCTACTATTGTGTAGAACTTTAATGCAGTATTATAGTATTGTTTTAAAATATTTATGACAATATTAGATGATGTCCGCAATTCCGTTGCGTCAAAATTCGTTTATCGCGCGAGAATCGTACAATTTTGCCGAGATAAAAAGTATCCTATGTCCTTGGCCGCGATTCAAAATATCTTCGTGCTAAATTTCAGCAAAAAAGGGTCCGCGGTTCGGTCATGAAAAGGGCACAGATGGACAGACATAATTTCTAATTAATAATATTATAAGTATTAAATACTTGAGGATTATTAAGAATTTAAATGTTTATATCATATAAGAATTATGGATGATTAATATTTTAAATGCATTTATAATAACGCGAGGATCCGACAGCCACATTTACCTTACATTGACGCAAGTCAGTATTAATATTACGTTAAGAGTGATCAGTAAGCAATACAAAATTTATGTTATAGGAATGGAGAGTTAACATTACTACTGAGGAGGTCAATTGCTTGTTCAAATTTCATTTTCTTGATTAAAATTTTATTTTGTGGAAGTAAAATATGAAACGTATGTTTTAAACGTATTATTTCGTATGAAAATTCAAACAAATTATTAATAATCATCGTCCCGAAATATATTTAAATGATGTCACGAACTTCGTATTATTGAATCGGGACTGAATATGTAATTTAAATAAAATTATATTGCGTATATTCCTGTTGCTGTGTTTCTCAAATTATATCGAGTTACAATAAAATATTGGCTTTCGGAAGTTTATTGAATTATAAAAAATAAAAAATTATATTCGGAACGTTTTAATTGGGCCAATGCATAAACATTATTCTTATTTTGCAAAAATATTATCAATACAAGTTCAAATTAAAAATACTTCTAAACATGTTCGTTAATCGTTATAAACTGTTGCTTGTAATTTCGCGGTGTAGCGGCCAAACCGCTCGTTCGCGCGAACGTATACATAAATAAGATCGAAAGAGATAATATACTTAATATATTATAGTCGAAAGTGACCAAAATTACATTATTCCGTTTGTAACCGCGCGAGTTAAATATATGGTTTTGGTTAGACAATCGCATATATCACTCCCTCCTATCTTATCTAAAAGCCTTACGTGAGATCCTCCTGGATTTATACCCTAAATCCAGATGAAAAGAGTCTAGGCTAAAATCCCGATTTGGATTTAATATTATTAATCCCATTTATGTAGATGGCTTCTAATTATGTTAAATGTTGAGTGAAATTACGATTTCGTCTCGTAATTGACTTAATTTTAATGCTATTTGCTATTTGTTTCGCTTGCTTTGTTTCTTAGGAATATTAACTTGTGAAGTATTAGCAGTGAGTTGATTTGCATTTACTGTAAAATAGCTAAATAGCTAATAACAAAAGTACAATGATTTAGTGCGCATTTTAAATTTTAGCTTGTTGCAACATGATATAACTAAATGATTATTATCTATGGTACTGGAATCTAATGCGGCAGAAATCAAAATGTAAAAGGACTACATTTATGTATAATTACACCACTATACATAATTGTAGTCCTTAACCATTTTGATTTTTTACAAAAGTTGATTTATATTATGCAGTAGGTAACTATTACGGTATTTTAAAAATATAAAAGTGAGTTTATGTCGTCGTAAAAACAATTCGCTATTGATTTATATAAAAATAAAAATAAAAATAGTTTTATTTCTGAATAGATTTTAAAAAAATGCTTTCAGAATGTTGATACTACATGGTGCCTACCACCGGTTCGGGAACTAACCCGGCGAGAAGAACCGGCGTAAGAAACTCGCACGGGGCCCACTTTTTTACCAAAAAAAATGAGAAAAAAATTAATCTTTTTAAATAAAATTTACAATGTTGTAACTTAAAATTATACAATGTCAACATAATTGTAAGTCATGTAACACTAATGTAGAAGTAGCCTTGCAAGAAGCCATCCTACTCCCAGGATGTGCCATCGTTTATGAAATCATTGACCTTATAATAGGCTTTGGCACACAAACGCTCTTTGACTACTTTTTAAATTTATTAATGGAAAGATTTTGAACGTTTTCTGGGATTTTATTTTAAAGGCGTATACATTGACCTTTAAAGGATTTACTGACTTTACTAAGTCTGATCACCGGCATATCTAGCTTGTGCTTATTTCTAGTATTTCTACAGTGAATGTCACTTTTAACTTTAAATTTACTTATATTTTTTCTAACATATATTGCATTATCCAAAATGTACTGAGAAGCAACAGTTAGAATACCAATTTCTTTAAATTTACCTCTCAGAGATTCTAAAGCAGATATTTTATAAATAGAACGTATGGCTCGCTTCTGCAGCACAAATATTGTATTAATGTCGGCAGCGTTTCCCCATAAAAGGATTCCATATGACATCCTACTATGAAAATAACTAAAATATACTAATCGTGCCGTGTCTTCGTCAGAAATTTCTCTAATTTTTCTGACTGTATATGCTGCAGAACTGAGCCTACCTGCAAGATTACCATGTGAGGACCCCACTGTAATTTACTGTCAAGGGTAATACCTAGGAATACAGTGTTATCTACCAAATTCATCTTCTCATCATTTAATAGTACATTGGTTTGGACTTGCCTAACATTGGGCAAAGTAAACTTTATAGATTTAGTTTTACTAGAAATTAATAGTATGTTATTAACATTAAACCAATGTACTATTTTTGAGAGAGCACTGTTTACCTCGTCGTAGTTCGACTGTTGTCGCTTCACTTTAAAAATAAGTGAAGTGTCATCAGCAAAAAGCACTATCTCATTATTATTATCCTTTACTAGATAAGGTAAGTCATTTATATAGATTAGAAAAAGAAATGGGCCTAATATAGATCCCTGTGGGACACCTAATTCTATTTTGGTTCCATTGGACCTTTTATCATTTACCTCAACCCTTTGAGTCCTATTTTTAAGGTAAGAAGTCAAAAGGCTGAGAGCAGAGTCCTTTATGCCGTAGTGGCGCAGTTTCCTGATCAATGTAGCATGCTCAACACAATCGAAGGCTTTGGAGAGATCGCAAAACACACCTAAGGCATCCTGCGACTCCTTCCAAGCTTCAAAAATACTACAAAGAAGTCCTATACCAGCATCCGTTGTGGATCGACCCTTAGTAAATCCGTATTGGTTATCATGTAGCAAATTATTTGAATTAAAATGTACTAGTAATTGTTTTAAAATATTTTTTTCAAATATTTTACTATAGGTCGGTAGAATCGATATAGGCCTGAAATTCGTGGGATCCGATTTAGTTCCGGTTTTGAATAAAGGAACAATCTTGCTATGCTTCATTAAGTCAGGAAAAACACCATTTTTTATGTAGTCATTAAAAATCATTGCTAGATGAGGAGCTACGATGTCAATTATTGATTTAATAATTTTCGTAGACATGCCCCAGAGATCAGCAGTATTTTTTATATTCAACAGTTTAAAGGTATCAATAATATCTCTGGGGTTAATTTCTCTAAACTTAAAATTGACATCACACTCCTTTACATTGTCTCTGAGTAGCTTTTCGGCAGCTTCAGGTGAAGAATTTAAATTTTTAGTCGTTGAGACCGGAATGTTAGCAAAAAACTTTTCAAAGACCGTCGCAACTTCTTGATCATTAGTAATCTTTTTATTTTCAAAGTATAGTTATATGCTTTTAACGTTTTTATAAGCTATTGCAAACGTCCTATGACGTTTAAATTAGGTATTTATTTTGAAATAATAATAATCTTTAAATCCTTTTGTAGCATTTAAAGATCCTCCTGTAGGATTTAAAGATTATTTAAAGATAAATACCATTTAAAGATTAGTTATAAAATAGGTACGTCTAATTTTATAGTTATATTAAAACGCTTTTCATATAAATAGATAAATTAGGCACTTACGTATTTATAACTCATTTTAAAGTTCAATAAATATCTTAATAATCCTGCGATGCATATTAACGCCGACGGCAATATGCGAAATATCAAATCGGACAAATTATGACAGTGCGGACACTCATATGAATCCCGGTTGAATTTAGGCCGAAATCCCGGATCTGTAAACACGGGAATCCCGTAATTTGCCCGGGCATTAGGTTTAAACATCCAGCTAATCATGACTGCATGGATTCATAACTTCCGAAATGATTTCCCGACTTCAGAGTTTAATGATGGCCTTTGATTCGGCATCAATCTTTATAAATAAAAAAAAAAAACGTGTAGCACTCGGGGACTACCACGGTAAAGCTATTGCATATCATTTTTTATCAACTGGAAAACACTGTGCCGGTGGGGGTGTTACATGTTTTTTGTTATGGCATTTCTAGATTTGGTCACCGCGATCAAAGCCCGCGATACGAGCTGTGCAATAGCTTAAAATGAATTTTTAATTTTGTTAGTCTCCCTAAAATTCGAGAACGGCTGAACCGATTTGGCTCATTTTAGTCTTGAAATATTCGGGGAAGTTCAGGGAAGGTTTATATCAAGAGAAAAGTGATACAAAGTTCACGGGGTCATCAAGTTTACTGTTTAAGATAGTGTAATATTTAAAAAAGAAAGAATCCCCGATCCAAAACTCTGATAAGTGTAGTCAGAATACAAAATTCTGTGTGTTGTATTTCTGTCTAACGCCTGACAATCACGTGGGAGAGCCATGCTTCGGCACAAATGGGCCGGCTCGACCGGAGAAGTACCACGTTCTCACAGAAAACCGGCGTGAAACAGCGGTTGCGCTGTGTTTCGCCGAGTGAGTGAGTTTACCGGAGGCCCAGTCCCCTACCCTATTCCCTTCCTTTTCCTCCCCTATTCCCTTCTCTTCCCATCCCTACCCTCCCCTATTACCCTATTCCCTCTTAAAAGGCCGGCAACGCACCTGCAGCTCTTCTGATGCTGCGAGTGTCCATGGGCGACGGAAGTTGCTTTCCATCAGGTGACCCGTTTGCTCGTTTGCCCCCTTATTTCATAAAAAAAAAAACGAGGATTCACATAATACCAGGGATCATGTTACAGTATCCTGTACCATGATCATTTAATTGAGTGAAGTCCTATTCTACAACTTTTGTGCTGCACTGCCCTATACCGAAGCACGTAAGTCGCGCCGAGCCACGAAAATTATAATAATTAGTTTACTGTGGAATATGCACCGCAGAAATTAAATTCAACTATTTGTTTACTTTTCATCTATGTTTTTTTTGTTATATGTGGTAACTGGTAAGGCCTAGTATGCTTTTTTTTTTTGTTTTCGCCTTTATTGCTGTATGTGTGCTATGTGTACTGTAGTATATTGTGAATTTGATGTCGAATAAATATGTTTAATTATTATTATTATTATATATTTAATTATTATTATTATTAAAATATTAAACAGATCAAGTCACTGAGAGTTGCCAACAACCTCTGGGTTTATCTATTTCATAAAAAAATATCTAAACCAAGTTTCATGAAAATCTGATCAGAGGATTCACTATTCTAATAAGTAAACCTCTTCACGGCCAAACCGCTAAAGCGATTTTGCTGAAATTTGTTATGGAGATACTTTGAACCACGGATAGGACATGGAATACTTTTTATTTCGGAAAAATGTGCGGTTCGAGTTTTCACTCAACGGAGTTGCGGGTGTCATGTAGGAATAAATATATCTTGGAATAATGTTACACATAAATATTATAACTGAGATCTTAAGTGCAAACAAAACAACACATGATGGCGGTTGTAGGACAAATTGCTCTAATTTGCTGCTACGCCATTATACAGATATATCCGCCATCATGCAGACACGCCATTATACAGATTGCCACAGCCGCATTTGTCAAATCTTCTATTGTTCGAGACCTTACCGTGTTGTGTAATGGACAGGATTGTTGTGGTTAAGATAATTATTATCATAATAAAAAATATCAATTTTGTTTGTGATTGTCCTTTCGAAATAATATAAGAAAGTGCCGGCGGAAGTAACAAAACAGCAGGACAACATTATGCTATCCTTTACCTCTAAATATCTCTACACCAAAATTTTATTAAAATCGGTTTAGTGGTTTAGCAAGCTAGACAGAAAAACAGACACTTTCGATTTCGTAAAATTAGTAGATATGGATACTTACCCATGTATTTGAAACCTCGTTTTAAGCAACGCCGCGCCGCGCCGTACGAAATATCATAATAATCGGCCAAGTGCGAGTCGGACTCGCGCACGAAGGGTTCCGTACCATTATTGAGCAAAATTAGGCCACAAATTGTGTTTTTTGTATGGGACCCCCCTTATTTTTTATTTTATTTTAATATTATTATTAAATATTAAAGTACACATATAACTAAGGACTTTGAGAAAAATTCAAGTACTTACCTGTTGCCATTATTGATATAGACCAAAAAATGCCAAAAAAATCAAGTTTGTTGTATGGGAGCCCCCCTTAAATATTTGTTTTATTTTGTTTTTAGTATTTGTTGTTATAGCGGCAACAGGAATACATAATCTGTGAAAATTTCAACTCTCTAGCTATCACCGTTCTTGAGATACAGCCTGCTGACAGACAGACGGACAGACAGACATCGAAGTCTTAGTAATAGCGTCCCGTTTTTACCCTTTGGGTACGGAACACTAAAAAACATTATAGCGCTATTAGCGGGAGGTATCAGACAGACACTTCCATTTTATTAGTATGGATTTTCATTTGAAGCTTCATTATAAATACGTAATATCGGGGCGTATTCCTTTTGTGGCTGTACAGTGATTGATGGTGCTGATGTTGGCTGAGCTGAGTTTAATGTGTACCGTTCTATGTTATTTTACGCCTGCTATCACTCGTATTCCAATAACATAAGGTCCACTTTAAAGAAAATCAGAGGCAAAATAATATGTACATGCCGCGCCCGAATCCCGAATATTCTAATGTGTTTTCTTCTTATCTGTACCTTGTTTTTTAATCTGCTATCTTTTGAATGTAATGTGTTTTGTTATTGCCTGTACTTTGTACGTAATTTAAAATGTGTGTTTTTGGCTGAGCTGAGTTTAATTCTACTACATGTATAAGGCACTTATAAAAAAAAAAAAACTTATAAAAGTCTTTGAATGACCATTTTCTACCTGTTTGTACTTTGCTTATCTTTATTAAGTTTCACAATACGGCGTTTTACAATAAATAAAATAAAAAATAAAATAAAATAAAACGTTTTTATTTCGGTCTGTAGACCATATTATAGTGTTAGTATAATAATATGGCAGCGTTTTAGCTTGTCAGAAAACCCGCCGAACATAATAATGTTAAAATCACATTAATAGTTTAAAAACCTTCATTAAAACGTAGCTACTTTTACAGTGAACTCTACACAGGGCACACATACACACCCTAAAGTATTATCACTTTGTTTTGTTACACCCAACTTTTATACTAATATTATAGATGCGAAAATGTGTCTGTCTGTCTGTTACCTCTTTACGCCGAGACCGCTGAACCGATTCTGCTGACATTCGGTATGGAGATGCTTTGAGTCCCGAGAATGGACATACGATATTTTTTAACCTGTAAAAATGTACGGTTCCCGCGCGATTAACGAATTTTGGCGCAACGGAGTTGCGGGCGTCATCTAGTACTGTATATTGTATTTCCTAGTACGTAAATTCCACGCGTCAGTACTTGACACATATAGTTTTACTCTCACTTAAAATGAGTTCTTGTTAATTATATACGGTTCAAGTTGTAACTTACAACGTTAACTATTCACGAGGGCCTTCGTCAACATGACTGTTGGATGTGACACCCCGCACTCACATCCTTTGAATAGTTTGAGTACCTATCACACACTATATATTAATTAATTATTATTTTACTTTAATATTATTATACTTGATGACGCCTGCAACTCCACTGCGCCGAAATTAGTTTATCACGAGAGAACCGTACATTTTACCGGGATGAAAAGTATTATTTGTCCTTTCCCGGGACTCAAAGTATCTCCCTACCAAATTTCAGCATAATCGGGTCAGCGGTTTGGGCGTGAAGACGTTACAGACAGACAGACAGACACATTTTTGCATTTATAATATTAGTATGGATAAAATTCTAGTATAATATCTAATTAGTTTGAATTTACTTTAGACAAAAGGTTACACTAAAATTATGTAGATAAATAATTTTAAAATATTATTTAGCTAGTGTTTGTAGAGGTAATAAGAAAACTAATAAGATGTAAACGAAATTCCGTATAGATTTTTTTTTAGTTTGTTACTACTTTTTTAAGCGTCCTAACATTATTTAATTTTAGTAATTTATGTACACAACCAGTTACCATTGCATTATTTTATGTCTAATCCAAAAAACATATTCCAAACAAATGCATGTAGATAGACATTTTCTTAACTGCTACAGTGCAAAATGCCAGCCAGGTTTAAAGGCCTGTGGATGCAAAATCTGGCTGCGTCTGTAATTGTCTGCGGCGCGATAAATATCGTGTACTAACGGGGGGAATTGGGTCAACGAGTGAATGCTCGTAACGGGGCATTATCTCGATTGCCGGGAGATTTTTAGATCGTTAGTGTGCGTGTGCTTTACGATTAAGTTGTATGTTTACTTGTACACGCGATACGATAGTCGGTGGTACTTGTAGTATACGCCATATTATGTGAAAACATGTAAATGGTGTTCAAATACCTACTCATTCTATAACTTTGTATAATATCACTATTTGTTTTCCGACTAAAATAAAAGAAATGTGTACTTGTAGTAGACGCAAAACATAGTAACGAGTTTAACTGGGACTGACAGACAGAAAAGAAAGAAATCTGAAAGTATATAATACAAATGGTTGCCCGCAACTCCGTTGCGCTAAAAGTAGTTTTTCGCGCGAGAATTGTACATTTTCATTTACCGGGACTCAAAGTATCAGCTGATTTTTTAAAATCGGTTAAGCGGTTTAAGCGTGAAGATGTAACAGGTGGTCAGACAGATAGACAAACTTTCATTTATATTATACAACGTGACTGGTGAGACATGTTCAATACTTAAGGAGAGTACTCTGTACTCGATTCTCATTATAATTATGTAATAAAATTAGGTACTTAATTTTTGTCCGAATTTCCCTTTAAATAAATGAATCATGGACACTAAGTAAACTACGCGGCTAGGCAAGTAGGCATACTATGCGGCGCGGCGCGGCGGCGTGAGCCATCAAAGAAACACCGCGCGCTACCCTTCCCGCGCGCGGTGTTCATGCGTTGGGTAAATAATTATTTAACTTTAAGCTACATTTACTCAGTGATCAAATGATTTTTTTTTTCATCTAATATAATAGCCAAATATCACGTCCTCGGGTTTTGAACATGTCTCACCAGTCATGCAGTATATTAGTATGTTTATGGATGTTACGGAACCTGAAAAGATGTGAAACGAAAGTTCTACCTAATGGTCAGCTGTACTCTGCAGTTTACATTGCTAGGGGACGAAGTGTTGCGATGTAATTTGAAAGAAGCCAATAAAAATGAGATAGGTGGCAATTCGCTAACTTAACCTAAATAAAGTTTAGTTTTGAATGCATTTTAGTTGAATTCATATTTTCATTACATTTGACACGTCTTCGTGCGTAGATTTCGTGATCACACGCAATAGAATCTAAATAACACACTTTTAATTCTCATTGTGCTCTATATTAATTTATTTGTGTTACATGAATCTGAACTTTACTGACCACACTTACGGTTTCATTTCGCTTGAATAAAATCATAATAGTACTGATGTAAGGCATGAAATGACCCTTTTCAAATCTTGTGAAGGTATCTGACATGCGTTTTATTATTTACCGTGATTTCAGTGAGAACCAAAAGACTTTCTACGAACCATCACGTAGGGGTCTTCGGACATTTTAACCAACTTCCGAGAAATAGGTTGTTATATTGGGAAGTGTTGTTAGACATTCATTGTAAGCCACACAAGCTTAATAACGTAAAATTAAAAAAAAAAAAAAAAAAAAAAAAAAAAAACTTATAAGTATTTGGAATAAGAATGCAAATAATATCAAACCGATCATATCACTGGAAGTTGCTTACATGAAGTAGGAAAACCAAAATATTTCAGAACTGGGCGGGCGGATGTTAATTAATTATAGCTAAGAACATTCTTCATAATATCAGCTTTGAAAAAAAAAAGCTAGAATAAAAGCAGTTCACCCGTTGAGAGGTACACACAGACAGAGTCACGTGAAATTTATATTACACACTCCCCTTTTTGTCGAGGGTTAATATTAATAACTTATATAAAAAATAATTTGGGATGGCCCTATTTTCTCCGTATGGACTTTGAACAAGCCCTCACAATACAAAAAGTTGGAAACTTTTAATATTTTACTTATTAATTATACTGCGTGACTGGTGAGACACGTTCAATACTCGAGGATATACTCGTGATATTTGGCTACATATATTAGATGAAAAAAAAAATAACATAAAAAAATATCAATTGATCACTGAGCTTAAAGTTAAATTTTTATTTACCCAATGCATGGACACCGCGCGCGGGAAGGGTAGCGGCGTAGTGTTTCCTTGGTGGCGTACGCCGCCGCGCCGGCCGCATAGTATGCCTACTTGCCTAGCCGCGTAATTTACTTAGTGTCCATGATTCATTTATTTAAAGGGAAATTCGAAAAAAATAAGTAGGTACCTAATTTTATTACATAATTAAAATGAGAATCGAGTACACTCTCCTTAAGTATTGAACATATCTCACCAGTCACGTTGTATATTTTAGGCATTTGCTGTGTTCCTTGGTCTTTTTGTAATTACGTTCTTTTTCACAGCGATGCACTACCGAATAATTTTACTGTTGGGAAGTGCATAGTATAAATAATGAAAATTTTATTTAGTTCTTCGTGACAAAATGCTTTTGCAATGGTTTTTTCCTTATTTCTATAATACTGTTATGCATTTCTTGGACACGCATACTATGGAAGAACATGCAGGTGATTAATAAAAATTCCTTACATTAAAACTATTAAAACTATGATATGTAAAATTTTTAGCCTAATTTTTTGAAACAATGAACGAATATAAATAAAAGAATATATGAATTCAGTAATAATGACCATTACTAATAAATTCATAATTAAAAAATATGTCACGTACATAATTGTAACCTCAATTCGTTTATTCAATTAGACCTTTTCTAACGAATCACCCAATTATTTCTGTCTGTGCTTGCTTTTCTCTAGACGTTAGCAATTAAAGTACAAGAGCACTAGATTCAAGGGTAGACCTAAACTAATAGACGATGAGTACTATAAAAAACAGATTTTCAGTTCTTAGTTACCTTGACTTAATTGGAATAACAAAAATATTTAGTACTTATTATAGTGCTTAAAAGTGCTAGCACTCATTGTTTGAGTTTCTCTTCATTTTGTAGAATTCAATGAAATAGTAGTATTTTTATCAATAATATTATTATAATTATATTCGCGTAGCACTGAGTAGCATCGTGTAGCACTTCGTAGTATCGTGTAGCACTGCGTAGCATCGTGTAGCACTGCGTAGCATCGTGTAGCACGGCGTAGCATCGTGTAGCACTGCGTAGCATCGTGTAGCACGGCGTAGCATCGTGTAGCACTGCGTAGCATCGTGTAGCACTGCGTAGCATCGTGTAGCACGGCGTAGCATCGTGTAGCACTTTGTAGCATCGTGTAGCACGGCGTAGCATCGTGTAGCACGGCGTAGCATCGTGTAGCACGGCGTAGCATCGTGTAGCACTGCGTAGCATCGTGTAGCACGGCGTAGCATCGTGTAGCACTGCGTAGCATCGTGTAGCACGGCGTAGCATCGTGTAGCACGGCGTAGCATCGTGTAGCACTGCGTAGCATCGTGTAGCACGGCGTAGCATCGTGTAGCACTTCGTAGCATCGTGTAGCACGTTTTTTTTTTTTTTTTGATGCGCAGGGGAAACCCTTTATGGGTGCCCCGGGTTGGGGATGTGCCTCAGCTAAGCTGAAGCACCCCGGGGGTATGTGGGACTCCCGACTTCAGGTTTACCCACTAAAACCACCTGCGGTTTGCCTTCAGCCGTATACGAAGGGATATCCTGGATCTGTCTAACACAGGACTCCCTCCACGACCGGCCGGTCTACCTCAAAAGGGACCGGACTTCCACCAAAGTTAGGGAATGCTTCGGCAAACTGAAGCGTTCCCCTCGGCGCCGGGACTAGCTAAGCCGGGCAGGTTCCCATCCTGACCCGGAGCCCCGTGGGACGGAAGTTATTGGAGGTTCGCATAGCGACAGCATCGTGTAGCACTGCGTAGCATCGTGTAGCACGGCGTAGCATCGTGTAGCACGGCGTAGCATCGTGTAGCACTGAGTAGCATCGTGTAGCACTGCGTAGCATCGTGTAGCACTGAGTAGCATCGTGTAGCACGGCGTAGCATCGTGTAGCACTGCGTAGCATCGTGTAGCACTGCGTAGCATCGTGTAGCACTGCGTAGCATCGTGTAGCACTGAGTATCATCGTGTAGCACTGCGTAGCATCGTGTAGCACTGCGTAGCATCGTGTAGCACGGCGTAGCATGGTGTAGCACGGCGTAGCATCGTGTAGCACGGCGTAGCATCGTGTAGCACTGCTTCTGAATTCTAAAACAATAACTGGATATTACAATTTTCTGTCTTTTCAACTTGATTTTATTCAATGACAATTTAAACCAATAAATTTAACAACATAATTATCTGACCATAGCAAATACACTTAGCGTAATTCGAAAATTGCTGTATAATTATCATAACGCTGATGATCTACTTCAAAATAACGCTAATAACGTGAAGAACTTCAGAAAACTAGTCCTTGGTATCTATAAACTTTTTTGTTGACGAAAGCTTCTTATTTGTAAGAGGAATGATTAATTAATGCGCAAAACAATGGCAAGAATAGGGAAATGGGGGAGATTCCTTGTACATTAAGATGATTAAAACAGGACATTTTCATTGAGAAATCCTAGAATCGTTTTTATCTAGAATAATACATAGAAACAATAGGTTACTACAACAATATCATAATTAATAGTATAGTAGTCCTTCACTATTGCGCACTTCGAAAATTCATTGATTTAAGCTATATCAATAACAATATAATAATAATTTTCATAGAGCGAACTCAAAAGCTTATGTTACAATTTTACATTAATGTCATAAAATAAGCAATTATTAATTATAATATAATACAAAAGAAACAAATATTAACATGAGTCAGAGTAGTTTGCATTATGATCGGTTCTTCTTTTCGAGAGCTGGTACTTTGAAGTTTATTTTCATAGTGGTAACTCTTATCTATAAAGTTTATGTTTGATTTGTCATTCTCAATCTACTTGAACTCATGGATTACTGCACTGATGCGAGTACAGCCTATTAGTGTTGAAAAGGTAACATTTTCATTAAATTTCAAAGTGTTTATAACGTAAATTATACATTTGCACAAAGCTTTGCTTTCGTTTTACTATCTGTACGTTAACGCTATTCAGCTGGAGAGGGCTTATTCTGATGAATGAGCATTCCACTATTTACAGGATGTTTTAAACTTTATCTTGTCAAGCGATAGTGTCAGCATTCCACAAACGTTTTCTAAAAGTATTTATATAGAATTTCAGTACGAGTGTGTGTAAAGTGACAGTGTTATTGTGACATTTTGTTACTATATCGTTGTAAAATGTTTAATGCCTGGTTTCTGTAATATTTTGATTGGAGTTCCTCCTACCTATATTATCTTCGCTAGTTGGTTAATATATTGAAGTGTGACAGACGAAAACGCTAGTGTATACATAAACTTCAGTTAAAAAACCATATAAATCTGACGAAAAGTTAATCGAAAGGAAATCTTTACATATAATAAAATCGTAAGAAAGTCAATTCTGTACATTGAATATTTTTGAAAAATAATACTTGGGACGTGATCTACAATCGATATGAAAGCCAAAAATATAGTTTTTGGAATTTTTGTCTGTTTGTCTGTATTTATGTCCGGGATAAACTCAGAAAGTACTGAATGGATTTACTTCAAATTTTGCACGAATATTACTTAGAGTTCGGGTCAACACATAGGCTATATATTATAACGATACCACCTAGGGTGGGGGGGAGGGGCTCAAGTTTCAATATTTTTAGTTTTCTGCTCATATCGCTAAAACGGTGTGTTGTAGAGAAAATAGGTCCAGTACATAATGAAAGCTCATAAAATTTCCTACAAATTTGACTTGTACACTTTGTATCTATCTTCACTCCTTGCCTTGCTATGATCTTTTATCTATCTTATCTATACAGATTTCGAGTGTCGTTTGATTAATATGCGGGGAGCTTTGGCACCGGTCATTTTGGTCACTACTGAAAAATTTTCTTAAAACAAAACGGTGTCGCGGCGTTATATTTCTCCTTTTTTAAGAACACAGTTAAAAACTAAACTAAACATACGGTGTTCGAGTATCATTTAATTTGGCGGGCTGCGCCCCCCCAAATCCCCCCCCCCCCCCCTCATGAAGCTGTTGCTTATAACGAACAGATGTTGTGGCGTTTGTATTGCGTCTTATTTCTCCTTTTTAGGAACAAACTAAGTCATCTATACATATAATAAAATCGTAGAAAAGTCAAACCTGTACATTGGATATTTTTGAAAAATAATACTTGGGACGTGATCTACTATGCTAACGCGGACGAAGTCGCGGGCAACAGCTAGTCGTAAAATAATTTACTTCAATTTCAAAACTTCACTCATTGTACTGCTGCAGCCCGCCGTACGGCGAACCCTAACAGTTTGATAATAAGAATGATAAAATATGATAACTTAAAGGTAAACGATCAAGGATGATAAAATAAAACCGTTTCCTTTGATTGTTCAATGATAACTGACTTTATTTCACGTCATACAAATTAAACATGATTCGCTAGAATATTGCATTATGAAGTAAAAATATTTTATGTACGGTTAGCGAAAACCCGTGCACTCATAGTTTTAAAGATGCTTAAAATTTTAAAGATAATGTAACTGAAAATATGTATGACTTCTTGCGATTACAAAATGAACTTTTCAGGATTTTGTCGCAAAGTAATTTTCATGATTACGACTACAGAGTAAGGGTCATAAAGACTCAAACATGCACTTACTCGACCTACATGCTGTTGAGTAAGCCAGGAAGTATGTACGATGAGTACACAATTTGTGTAATTGAACAAATGAGGGTAGGTGTGAAACACAAGGGTGCGTTTAAAACCATAAGAGCCAATCCACACGGCTCGTTGCGTCAGCGTTGCGTCGACGCAGCGCTGCCGTTTGACGCATAGCCGGCCACACGGGCGCTGCGTCATTGCAGCGTTATTACGAAGCAGTCTTAATGCCAACACCCCCTCCCGCTTCGTCTCGGGGGTTGCTGTCCGTCATGTGTGCGTTGCGACGACGTAGCGCGCCGTGTGAACACCTTGGTTATTTGTATGTAAAACAACGCAACGGCAGCGCTGCGTCGACGCACTTACTAAAAAACCTCTTATTGTAATCCGATCGACATTTAGTACTTTTGGTGATATAGGGATCTAAATTAAGTTCTTTGCAAAGATAATTAAAAGATCTGCTTGCTCGCACCACGATTGAGTTACCTCTATAGTAAGTACTGTAGGTTTCACAAGTAAGTGGAGGATTGTATCTTCTTGATCTGGAAGGTACAGTAAAATTTATTTTTTGGAGAAGGTCAGGACAGGAAAATAATAGTATGTATGACCTACCGTAGCGAATAGGACCATGATTTTATTTCGGTATGGCATATAATTTTTCATAATATTTAACTTTTTAAATTTACTGCAAGATCCAGACAGCTCAAAAGAACAGCAGTACACACTGCTGTTCTTTTGACTTAATTCACTGTATACACCTATAAAGCTGAGTATAAAAGCTTATTTCCCTTTATTTCTTTCACAAACACATTTTGACTTATTCAGTAAAGATTCAAAGGTGTTCATGGTTGGTTTTACAACGTAATCGAGGTGGCTCGGCCATTTGCACAGAACATTAGTGGAAGTTTATACAGTTGATTCCTTTAAAGAGTTTTTAATAATGCTTTTATTGAAGAAGATTGCTGTTTTTACGTTTAGATTCGAATATTATTTTAAGTCGAAATGAATTGAACAAGGTAGTTCAATCAATGTCTTCAGAGTGAAAACTTTTAGCAACATCATGCATCTTTTTTGGGATGGGTAATAAAATGTTAAGCTCATGTTAATGACACGTTTCAAAATCCAAATTTTGTGTTTAGTTGAAAGGATACTAGCAATTTAGCAAACGTTAACTTACAAAATATTACGGAATATTAAATTGCTAGGAAATACTCTAAAATAAATTTCATTTCGCTTTTTAGGTCAGAATCTTACTTGCACCTTGTCGATATTAAAGTAAACGTGCGATAAAACAGCAATATATCTCCAGAAACATTATAACTGCTAAAATATTTTGTTTACGGAAACGATTCACAAAATACATTTTGCTACATGTACGCCAGTGTCGCACGTAACGTAGAAACAATGTGCTCTTTCTACGGCTGAAATAGTGATAAAGAATTATTTATTTAACTAGATGATGTCTTTCGCAACCACGCAACTTCGTTGTGCCAAAATTCGTTTATCGCGCGGGAACAGTACATTTTTCTAGAATACAAAGTATCCTATGTCTCGGGAAATGTCCCAGTACTCAAAGCATCTCAACACCAAATTTAAGCAAAATCAGTTAACCGGTTTGGGCGTGAAGCAAAGAGACAGACACTTTATAGAATTTATAATAATAATATTATGGGCTTTATACCGACTCTTGTGCCGAATTGACCAATCACCATGCTCGAAATCTTCGCTCCGCTTCGCTGTCATTCCGCTGGAATAGCACGATTGGTCAATTCGGGCACCGTTAAGCTCCTCTCCGCCCCGCTCCGCGTCAGTGGAAACGCACCCTTATATTACATAACAGCGAATTATACAAGGTTAACTTATCTTTATCTGACATATTGGAAACATCGAATGTCAGACAAAGATAGCGGACCTAGAATTGTTTTACGCTGTGTAAATATTTTTATTAGGAACGACTTTATAATCTAACATCGATAACATCTAGCACATTATAACTCTACATTATATTGAATTAAATAGGACATTTGATACCGGCTGAACCGTTTTAATCCGTACATTATTCGGCCGATGTCTTTGACAGGCGGAGGAGACAGCAGCTCCGAGCAAAGCCGGGGATCGTTACATAAGCTGTCGAAATTGGCCAGCTGAGTTATACCAGCTTTAAAATAGATTTGGGATTGAATGGGAATAGAATATTAAGAGAGTTCTGCTTTTCATGATTAGGTTTTATTTTATACTAGACGACGCCCGCAACTCCATTGCGCCAAAATTCGTTTATCGCGCGGGAATCGTACATTTTTCCGGGATAAAAAGTGTCTAATGTCCTTTACCTATAATTTGTTGAGCGATTTGGGCGTGAAGAGGTAACAGACAGACAGATAGACAGACAGACCTAACACTTTCGTGTGTATAATAATAGTATGGATTAGTGTGTGAAACTTTTAGGCGAAATAAAAACATTTGTAAGATTTTGAGATTGGAGCTACATTGTTCTGGTCGCGTTGCGTTGCTCAATCGCAATGTTTACTACACTAACGTAATGATGCCACATAGTAAATACATTATTATTCGTTGCGATGACGTGCAGCAAACATAATACAAGATGATCGCAGTGGCATTCGCACTACATTTCCTGTCTGTCGTTACGTCAAACTGCATCCGACGTCGCAAGGCTTCAATGTGGCATAATATCTCTAAACTATGTTTGTAATAGCAAGGAACAATGCATCTATACTAATATTATAAATGCAAAAGTGTATCTGTCTGTTTATTCTTTTTTGGTATGGAGATACTTTGAGTCCCGGGAAAGGACATAGGATACTTTTTATCCCGGAAAAATGTACGGTTCCCACGCTATAAACGAATTTGGGCGCAACGGAGTTACGGGCGTCATGTAGTTATAAGCTAAAAATCAAATATACGTAGACCGTATAGGTCTTTGAATATACGTCATGAGTCATGCCATATTGACCGTATTGAGTTTTGAAATTATTGACATAATATTTACTTTGCCAGTATCCGAATAAATAGAAAAAATAAACTTGAGAGGTGTCAAGGGACACCCGGATGGAACGAAGTTACAGTTTATTATTTCTTATAGACAGAAAACCTGTATACACTCAAAAAAATAAAAATAAATTATAAGTTTCAAATTTCAACGCTTTCTATTGATATTCTATTGTCAAAATATATTGACTTTATTATTTTTATGACATAATTCTTTTATTTATTTAATTAATTAATTAAGTCAAATGATGACAGACTTGCCTTGTATTATTTGTCTAACAGTATTTAAGATTCAATATAAAAAAACTAAACTATCAACGCCCTCTGCCCCTACTAATAAAAAAGTGTCAATACAACTTTTTCCGTCTAGCCCCCGCAAGGAAAAGGACTTCGTTCCAATATACCCCTACCTATTTTAGCGGGGCCCTGGTGAATATTTTTAAGAAAATACTCGTGGATATTCGCCATGTGTCGTAACACTCGGAGCGGGGCCGATTCCTTGACTTGCAATACTAGCTTGAATAATCCCTACATAGGAATTGTATTTTATTTATGTTCTATTGTTTCTAGACCGAAATGTACTTGATATTTTTCGCACGTTTTTAGTGAGACTCGGAAATTCTGAGCTGCAGAGGATTATATGGTGCATCCGATAGAAGTTTTGGAATGATTTTTCGAAGTTTACAGTCTACATTGTTATGGATTTAAGTGTCATAATGATATCGTGGACCGTTATATCAAAGTTGACGCAGGAATGTTTAGAAAAAGTGTACATTTGGGTCGTTAAAACCTTCAAATTCGTACCTGAAGGTAAGAATTTCAAGGTTTCTTGGGCTATTAAGATACTTGTGGTGTGGCTTGGGCAATATTATAGTTTTAGTATCTGTCATTTTAACTACTTATTTTACTTTACTCAATGATTGCGGGGTTAAACCTATTTAAAATTTAAATATTTTCAATATATTAACCAAACATTAATAAATTACGATAAAGTCCATACTCCACCATAAACCACTAAAACCACAATAATATAGCTTTATATGTAAGCTAAAAGGTGTTTATTTTGAAGGTTGTACTTTAACTTTATATGGAGCATAATTTATATTCAAACAGTACTTTCAGGATAACATCGCCCATTCGAAATTACGAGATATTGCCAAGACGTTGCCATAACAACCAAGATCTAGATCATTCGAATTTCAAGCTAAGCTGTACCACGTGTGTTTACACGCTGTATCTGAGCTGGATATACGTGGCGTGTAACCGGGTTAACTGCAAATTGTGTTATCACTTATGGTGTATCGGGTTATATGGAATTACCACGTCATCTTAACTTGTTAGGGTTTTAGTTACTTGTTATCTATCGAGCTGATGGTCCAGTAGTTATATAGTGTGGTTCTGGACTCGGCGATCGTGGTTTCGATTCCCGCGTTGGAAACATGTTAGTTCCAAGTTTGGTTAGGACAATGCAGGCTAATCACCTGATTGTCTGACATGTAAGATGGTCCATGCGTCAAGCATGTAAAAAGTCAGTTCTGCGCCTGACCTCTTGCCAGTCGCTCAACCATCCCACTGAGATATTATGAGAGTGAAGGAATAGAGAGTGCTGCGCACACACTGCACTGCACGGGTGTGGGGGTATTATATCTCTCGAACTGACCAATTAAGTGTACAGATACAGTAAATACTACGCCATGAAAATAATAATTACGCAGACTGTTACAGATTCACTCACACTACCATCTTGTTACTTAACTTATCACTCTGTCAAAACATTATTTTTTTGAAGTGAAATTTTTTTAAGAGGCTTTGTGCTTTTTTTGGGATGGATAAAACATTATAAACTCACGTAAAAGCACGTGACCTGATCAAAAATTCCTAAGACAGAGGAAGAGTGTACTGCCGATACGGTGTAGGATAGGAAGTAATATCTTCTTGTCTGTCTACCATGTGCTGATAAGTATTTCTGTTTCTGCTGTTTTATATTCACTTTAATATCTAAAAGCAAATTTTTACCATATCCATACTAATATTATAAATGCGAAAGTGTGTCTGTCTGTCTGTTACCCCTTCACGCCTAAACAGCTGAACGAGTTTTGCAGAAATTTGGTATGGAGATACTTTGAGTATCGGGAAAGGACAAAGGATACTTTTTAACCAGGAAAAATGTACGGTTCCCGCGCGATAAACGCAACAACGTGTGGCGCAACGGAGTTGCGGTCGTTATCTAGTCCTTTCTCTATTTAGAATATAGGCTTATGTAAACGCGTAATAATTTAGCAAAGTTAGGGCCTGTTTCACTACTTCCTGATAAGTGCCGAATAGGCTATCCACCACTTAACTTGACCGATGAAGTATGGAGAATCTGTAAAAAAGCTGTGAATAGCCTATTCGGCACTTTATCAGAAAGTGGTGAAACAGGCCCTTAATCTTCACCTCTATAAAATATAATCTAGCAATTAATTTTTAATACCACTCGGGAGCCAGCATAACCATCCCAATAATACTTTAGCTTAAAATATTACATCCATCGGTTCTCATTATTTTTTATTTCACACAATATACATAATTTTATTGTACTAAATTCGCAACAAGTGAGTTTTTTTGTGGTTTTTATTATAATTGTGTTGTTTTTTTATTAAAAAAGTCCTGTTACATAACTAGGTATAAATGAAAATAAATGCGTTTATTTTAGGCACTTACCGTTCCTTTTATTGCGTACAAACTAGATTTAGAATTACTACTTTGTAAACTGTAATCTGTGAATAAAATATGATTTAAATTATTTATTGGTTTTTAACCTCCGACAAAAAAGAGGGGTATTATAAGTTTGACATGTCTGTATGTCTGTTTGTCTGTGTGTGCATCGTAGCATTTAAACGGGTGGACCGATTTTGATCTATTTTTTTTTGTTTAATAGCTGACATGATCGAGAGTGTTCCTAGCTAAAGATCATCATAATCAGCCCGTCTAGTGCTGAAATATTTGGTATTATCAACTTCTGTAAGCAGTACTCGCTTCGGCAGTACATATACTAAAATTGGAACGATACAGAGATGATTTGCATGGCCCCTGCGCAAGGATGACACGCAAAATCGTGAAGCGTTCCACATTTTTTTGGATGTCGAACTACACACACGCCTCAGCAATAACAACATTATTGTGGCCACCATCCGAACAAAAGCCTGGAAGATGGTTGTTGTGTCCTTCTACTTCGAGCCTGATAAGCCTGTAGGGCCATACCTGGACCATCTTGTACGGATAGGAAGAGAGATGGGTACCGACAAGATGGTTTTGGGAGCTGATGCTAACGCAAAAAGCCCGTGGTGGGGTGGCGATAAGAAAGACCCGCGGGGAAGGAATGTGTCTGCAGTATTGGAAGAAATGAGTCTTCACATACTCAACACAGGGGACACCCCAACATTCGACACCGTCCGAGGGGGTAAAAGGTACTCCAGTTACGTGGATGTGACAGCGTGCTCCGACGATCTGCTGAACCGAGTGGGCAACTGGAGGGTGGAGGAGAATCTGACGAGCTCGGACCACAACGGCATATCATTCGGCATCAGACAACTCAAATCCACAGGCACAAACATAATACGTACCACACGCATCTTCAACACACATAAGGCAAACTAGACTCAGTTTTGTGAGAAACTGACCCAGCTAATGTCGGACAGACAAATGACTCCACAAGCGATTGACTCAATACGCAGCACACAACAGATAGACGACGAAATAGACAGATACACGCAAGCCATAACGCAAACATACAGAGACACTATGCCGACCAAAAAACACGTACAGAAATTCACGTTGTCGTGGTGGAATGATGAGCTCGCGCAGATGAAGAGAGAAGTCACTACGAGGAGACGCAGAATCCGAACCGCAGCACCTGATCGCAGAAACCGCGTGGTTGGACTGTACCTGGAAGCGAAAGAGAAGTATGAAAAGGCAGTGAAAGATGCTCAAGTGGAGAGTTGGAAGGAGTTTTGCCGAAAACAGGATAGGTAGGGGATATGGGAGGGCATCTACAGGGTGCTGAACAGAGTCGGAGGGAGGGAGGAAGATCTGCCCCTAACAAAGGGTGGTGAAACCCTCGACGCCCGAAGCTCTGCAGAACTGTTGGCGGAGACCTTCTACCCCGCGGACCTGGAAAGTGATGAAAGTGATGAACATCGACGGACGCGCCGGCGTGCGGATTCTCTGGACTCCGAGCCGCCGACGCGTCCGGACGACCCTCCTTTCATCATGGAGGAGTTGAAGAGAGACTTAAGGTCCTTCAACCCCAAGAAGGCCCCCGGAGCGGATGGTCTCACGGCCGATATCTGCCAGCACGCTGTAGAATGTAACCCGGAATGGTTCCTTGCTCTGCTGAATATCGACCGATCGGCCTTCTACCTGTTCTCGGCAAAATCTTCGAGAAGATGCTAGTAGCTCGACTCAGGTTCTACCTGTTACCCAAAATAAGCCCTCACCAGTATGGTTTCATGCTCCAAAGAAGCACCGAAGACGCCCTCTATAGGTTGGTGAACCACATCAGAAGAGTGAGGGAGGAGAAGTTCTGTTGTGGTATCACTGGACATAGAGGGGGCCTTCGATAGTGCTTGGTGGCCGGCCATAAAGGTTCGGTTGGCTGAAGTTGGTTGTCCGGAGAACCTGAGGCGGGTTATCAGCAGCTACCTGAGTGGAAGGTGTGTGAATGTTAGATATGCTGGAGTAGAAGTGAACAGGGGGACCGACAAGGGGTGTGTACAGGGATCCATAGGCGGTCCTATCCTGTGGAACCTCTTGTTGGACCCCCTGATAAGGATGCTAGAGGAGATGGGTGTGTGAATAATGATGATGGTGATGATGTGTGTGACATCGTCCTGGCTTTTGAGGGAGACTCGGCTTTAGAGGTGGAGTTAAAAGCCAACGAAGTGTTAAGCGTCATTAAAAACTGGGGCAGAGCCAATAAATTGAATTTTGCGCCGCACAAAACCTGCGCATTACTGTCGACAAGGCGACTAAAATATGACACACCGCGCTTGAGAATGTGGAGTGTGGAAATTGAATACTACAGTGAAATAAAGATTCTGGGCCTTATTATCGACAAAGGCTTGACGTTTAACGCCCACGTTAGCAACATTTGCCAAAAGGCAAACACGCGCTACAAGCAGCTTGCCAGGGCCGCTAGAGTAGGTTGGGGGCTTAACCCCCAAGTAGTTAAGGTTATTTATACGGCGGTCATAGAACCAACTATTTTGTATGCATCGGCAGCGTGGGCACCCACCGTGGAAAAGATGGGGGTCCAAAAATGGCTCAACTCCGTCCAACGGGGTTTTGCCTTGAAGATCTGCAAAGCATATCCCAAATAACAAAATTCTCCTATAGTGCACAGTTTATAGGCTTGCAGCACTAGTAACTGTCTTAGTGGTTCCAGGTTTTACTACCAAGCTTATAACAGGTTACAGGGAGTTCGTTTGGGTTTGTAGTAAACCTGCTCTTATAAGTTGACTTATAATCGTGTATAGAACGAGATTATAGGCGCAGTAAAGGCTAAGATGGCCTATACAAGTGTTTCAAAGGTATAAATATACTTGAGAAAACTTGCTCCAGTAAGTTACACTTGTAATAGCCTACAAGAAGTAATTATAAATCCGCTATAAGTGTCATACGCCAGTAATAGTAATTTATAGAACGAAATGCACTTATTTCTAAACACAACTTAGTAAATACGCCGTGTTGAATGGGCAAACAAAAATTGAGATGTAAAACACAATATACTTCACCGGAAATACTTATGCGTTTGCCGTTGTTAGTGCCAATTAAAATTCTATAAGAAAAATAGTAAGTCGCGCTAACGCTTGCACGAATGTAATTCATATAAGTATGGTTTAATGTTGTTTTCAATAGATGGCGCTGTAGTGTTTCTACATCGAGCTATCGCTTGCACGAATGCCATTTATATAGTTGTAACAGATTATCCGTCCAAGTATGTATGCACGTTTAATATTACGTGCGAAATACTTGTTAATACAATTTCTTTGTTTTTTATTTTTTTCATCCACCTCACAAGTCACAACACAATTCACTAATGTTTGAAGTAGCTAGTAACAGAAGCGCGGAGTACGTAACAGGCCTGCCTGGGGTTCTATTAGATGCTCATAGTTGGCTTCGTGGGAGCAGATAGTTCTGCGTAGTCCAACAATAAGTGTATTATTTTTCTAAGTAGTGCTAGGCAAGTCTACTATGAGTGTTTTATTAGCAAAAGTACGCGTATAAAATGGGCCCTTTTCCGTGGTTATAAACGTTTACTAGCTTGTTATAGTCCTGGCCCCGGAACCACTACAAGACCAGATTTTGTTACTTGGGATCGGACCGTCTCCCTGAACTCTGCGCTGCTGTTGGCTGGGATACTCCCTCTTGATCTCAGAATACTTGAAGCATCGAGACTATATGAGATCAAGAAGGGAGTGTCATGCCCGGCATTGAGGGACAGGGAGGTGGAACGAATGGCTTCCACGATCGAGGACCCACATCCGGCAGAGCAGGTAGAGCTGAGGTTCGGGATGGTAGATGAGGACTCGTATGCTGATGTGGTTAACAGCCACATCCATAGGATCTATACGGACGGCAGCAAGATTGAGGGTCGAGTCGGAGCCGCTCTCTCCGTATGGAAGGGTGAGGCTGAGACGAAGGCCGTCAAGCTTGCTTTGTCGCCGTATTGCACCGTCTACCAGGCCGAAATTCTAGCGCTCCAAAGAGCAGTAAGTATAGCCTGCAAGAGTGGAATGGCGAAGGTCGGTATCCTTAGCGATTCCAAATCGGCTCTTCAGGCTGTCACCCTTAGTTCCCCTCATCCCCTGGCAGTGCAAACAAGGGCGACACTCCGAAAAGCTGTATTGCAGAGGCGGGAGGTCTCCCTGTTTTGGATTAAGGCGCACGCAGGGTTGAGAGGGAATGAGAGGGTTGACGAATTAGCCAAGGAGGCCGCGCTAAGATTGAGAAGGAAACCTGACTACGATCTGTGTCCTGTTTCATTCGTCAAGCGTATTTTGAGAGAGGATACGATTGAGCAATGGGACAGGAGATACGAAGTGGGAGGGACGGCCGGAGTCACGAAGCTCTTTTTCCCAAGCGCTGCTGCTGCATACAAAATAGTCAAAAAGATAGACATCACACACCACACCACAAAAATTCTAACTGGACACGGTGGATTCGCCTTCTACTTGCACGGATTCAAGTTGAAGGAGGATCCATCGTGCCTGTGTCAGCCAGGAGTTGAGGAGACGGTTCCTCACCTGTTACTCGAGTGTCCAATTTTTGCTAGCAATAGATATGATATTGAGCAAAAATTATTGGGTATATCGATAACGGGTGAGAATCTGCCTGCCATCCTGGGGGGTAAAAAGAGAGATTTGTTCCTCTCTTTTTGTAAGAGGATAGTGTGTGTTACAAACAAGAGAAATTCTAGTATATTATTGTGATTGTTAAGCTGTGATATTAGGGTAGTTGAACGTTGTGCCGTATTTTTATTTTTATTGTTTTTAATTTTGACATATTTTGTAAATTGTAATTTTAATCGGAACGGAATCATTGAATCGTTATTTTTGTTAAATATTTTTGATTTTTAAGCTGAAGTCAATTTTTTAGATTTTTTATATATATAAGAACTTTTAATAATGTAGTATGCATAATAATTGAATATTTTATGGTGCTTACTTGAATTTAAAAGATGACAACAAGCCCTGACAGTGTGACAAGAAATAATAATAAAAAAATAAAAAAAACTTCTGTAAGCAATTTTTAAATGGTATTAGAATTTAGAAGCGGGGGTTGTTTTTAAATTTCTAATTTAACATTATTATCGAATCGGTTGTAACATCATTTAATAATATTTTTCTCAGGGTTCCATTCCCAGGACTCACCCAAAAACAGGACTCTAATACTAGGACTTCGCTATCCATCCGTCTGTCTGTCTGTCACCAGGCTTTATCTCAAAAACTGTGATAGCGATGCAGTTGAAATTTTTACGGAAATTAACGTACACGAGTGTGAGTGTCTAAACACACTAGGCTGAAAATACGCAGCCGAAGTTCGGCAAGATTACGCCTGCAATGTATTTTAAATTACTGATGACACACCATGCCGAAATTACGTCGCGTTGTTTGCTTGTTTGCGACATGATTACGCCAGCAATGCGTAGCGCATTGCTGGCGTAATCATATCAAACCTCGGCCGCGTATTTTCGGCCTAGTGCGTTTAGACAATTACTCGCACTTCGACGTTTTTATTTTACTTACGATCCTTCGATCGCGGATTCTTGGAAATCTATTGTAAATCTATTGTTCTCGCGGCCTAAGTGGGCCTTATGGAAGTTGAAGGGTTAAATTTTAAAATAAATCGAATATCCAATAAGGTTTGTAGTAAATAGAAGAATATACAATGTATTCACATGGAGTTAGCGACGAACATCGCTAATACGTAGCTCGTTTAAATTTATGAGATACAATTAAATGGGTACAGTAAAAGCCGAATGTCAGGTAGAATGTAAATACAGATTTACATAATCGCGAACCCCTCGATCAATTTTACGATGGACGTAAAGACGTACCTGACACAGTATAAATATATACAGTAGTACACTTCTCAGTACTCAACTACTTATCCTCAACCTTAAAGTTGCTGATAAAAATAAATAAATGATCAACCATTTGTGAAATCAAATATTCGTTCAAAATGATATAAGATTTACGGGCGTGATGCGCTTGCATTGTTATTCGTTTGTTTAAAAATGTACAGAATACAAATCTTTAGACTTTAATCCTATTGAGAAAGAAAACGTATAATTTTTATTTTATTGCAAAACGAAGACAAAT
Organism: Cyaniris semiargus; assembly: GCA_905187585.1. Classification (NCBI taxonomy): domain Eukaryota; kingdom Metazoa; phylum Arthropoda; class Insecta; order Lepidoptera; family Lycaenidae; genus Cyaniris; species Cyaniris semiargus. The sequence continues at coordinate 2,052,075 of LR994554.1, read as the reverse complement.
TTCCGGATCTAAAGTTATTTGAAATCATTCGGAATATGCGTATGCCTGATTCGGGCGATCTCGTATCATGGTGATGATGGATGAATAATGATTATAATAATAATAATATTCCCAGTTACCCAGTACACTAGCAACTCACCTACATAGCCCGGTATTATTTCTAGTATCCATTCTCTGCCGCCTACAGTACAGGGAGAGTCGCCGGCTAGTGCCACATTACATGATTAAAACTGTTTGACGCGGCCTCTGCGTGTTGGCTTCGGCTTCGGCCCCACGCATGCCTTTCAAAGGTCCGGGATTAAATTGCCCGTGAGCAAGGAGTGCTTTACACAAACATAATAATACTGAAACATTTACATTGTGATCTACTGTAATATTTTATACTGTGTACCTTATGTGCGCAATTTACTTGGGTTTATACGTTCAAACAAGGGCGTTAACACTCAAGTATTAAAATACTCTATTGCTCAATTTTATGTTGAGCTTTTACTGTGATTACTCAATTGAAATACAGCAAATTCTTGAATGAGGGTTTTTAAGTTTGTGACATATGACAGCTGTTTAACACGATAATTGACACAAAAGTTCTATGATATACATTGTTCTGCCTTGTGGCAGGTAATAATAGCTCACATACCAGCTTCGGTGGTGGTGGCTGGTTGCATTGAATCGAGGCTAATTACGCAAGAGTAACTTTATATTGCCCAAGTACTAAAGAGCACTCTCTTTTTTTCAGGATAGACGACCGACACGACTGGTGAGGAGAGATCAGGCGCAAGACCGACTTTTTACATGCCCATCCGACGCACGGATCATTTTACATGTCAGACAATCAGGTATTGCTCAAACTACCTACCATCTAGCTATTTTCACAAAGCTCCATTTCGTTTCCTATTTAAGGTGAAATGAGCATTCTCAAACAACAAACTGCAACAAAGTTGAACAGTTATTTTCAATAAAAACTTCCCCAGTCTTCTCCGTTGTAAATTACTAGATTTCAGACAATTCTATTTCTTACTTTAGTATGATTTACTGTGAGTACGCGTTTTATTGGATTTCTTTGTTACCAAACTTCCTTGGGCATACCTCCAGCAAAAATATTTATCGTTTCCTGAAATGAAGTAACTCTCATGGATGATCTATTGTCATCTAAAGTGCAGTAGATAATTTTTGTCTTTGAAAAGAAATTGTGTATTTTTTATAGAGTCACAGTAAGTTCACAACGCGCTAACGATGTTTTCACTTCAAAGAAGTCAACTGTATCCATCCTAAAACCTGGTAATTATAATAAAAAAGGTTATTATTATTTTTAAAATTAATGATATGATGTAAGTTACAAACTTTTAGAATAAGCTCCTGTTTAGAATGAAGTTCCTAACTTCTAGCTCCGAACACTCTCTCTAGTGTAAACTCGAAATTAATTATTTCACATTATCATACTAAGGACGTCTTTATCTAAGCGAATTTGGGAACAATTTCGTCATACAATGAATTCTAAATGAAATGATTACGAACCGTTTGCATATTTTCTATACTCGATGTTATAATAGGTTGTTAAATATTATTATAATGTTACTGTATTTGGTTATTCAGAGTTCATTTACTTTTTATTTGTTCTATAATAATATTATCTATAATGAATGATTCTCTGAGAGAAAAGTTTAAAGAAATTGGTATTCTAACTTTTGCTTCTCAATGCATTTTTTTTATGAAATAAGGGGGCAAACGGGCAAACGGGTCACCTGATGGAAAGCAACTTCCGTCGCCCATGGACACTCGCAGCATCAGAAGAGCTGCAGGTGCGTAGCCGGCCTTTTAAAAGGGAATAGGGTAATAGGGGAGAGTAGGGATGGGAAGAGAAGGGAATAGGGGAGGGAAAGGAAGGGAATAGGGTAGGGGATTGGGCCTCCGGTAAACTCACTCACTCGGCGAAACACAGCGCAAGCACTGTTTCACGCCGGTTTTCTGTCAGAACGTGGTATTTCTCCGGTCGGGCCGGCCCATTCGTGTCGAAGCATGGTTCTCCCACGTAATTTTTTTATTATTTTAAAATAATTATTCGTCATAAGTTGTCTGTCAGTCAATTATATAGATTACGCCTGCAACTGTTGCGTCGAAGTTTGTTTACCGCGCAAAAACTTTACATTTTTCCACAATAAAATCTATCATAATTATATCCTTTCCTGTCTCTCAAATTATCTCCATTCCTAATTTCAACCATAATCGTTTCAGCCGTTTATGCGTAAAGAGGTAGCAGACAGACAGAGAGACACAATTTCGCATTTATAATATTACTATGGATTGCAGTAATCTGATCATAGTCTTAAGATATGTCTCAAGTGCCAAGCCAACCCTAACTCGACAAAAAATTCCATAACTTGGTGCTCTAATTGCTCACACGAAGTTCGTGTATCGAGTTTATATCGGGAATTAATGCACGTTTGCTCTGTTTGCTCCCAACTTGCCCGGCGCTAAGTTTACTAATTAGCTTGCTGTGACGTCACTGAAACGGGCAACATGCCGATAGGCCTTTAGGAGTATCCCTACTTATATTATAAAGGCGAAAGTGTGTCTATCTGTCTGCCTGTTACCTCTTCACGCTCAAACCATTGAACCAATTTTTCTGAAATTTGATATGGAGATATTTTGAGTCCCGGGAAATTTTGGCGCAACGCAGTTGCGGGCGTCATTTATTCAATAATATTATAATGTTCACGTACAATCCATACTAGACTCATTTTGTGATTAAGACACTCATGCTTATTTACTTATGTACTATCAGATAATTATATTCATAGGCTAATAGCGGACCAATGTAATTTGGACGGATCACGACAAATCACAACTAACATGGATTTGACCCGACAAAATAAAGTTTTGGTTTGAACGGCAAGTATTTTCTTAAAAATAAGTGTAAAGAGGGGCTCCATCCCTCAAAGGCATGAAGTTTTTGAGTTGGAATCAATAAGTAGCTTATATAATAATATCTCAAAAAGTATTTCTCAATACTCCAAAATACAAAGTTTTTAAAAAATATAGCGTAACAAACCAATTGTTTTGTTCGAACTTTCTACTTCCTGGGAAGTTTTTCTCGAAGATTGTATAAAACTAGCAATCGGAGTTTTTTTGTATCCGGAAACTCGCTGTCTATTAGGCTGGCCACATACATACGTTTTCCGTATTCGAGTTCCGTATTCGGAAATCTGAATATATAGAATCAATAGAAAACACATTAACTGACTCACACGTTCGCTTTTATTCGAACGAAACGAGTTCCCAGCGTACGTTTCAAGTGCAAGGCGGCGCGTTCGCGCGTGAATACAACGAACGTTTGCGCTAGCCTCTCGGAATTCCAAATCGTTATTCCACATTAGAAAATCGAGAACAGAAAACGTGTGTATGCGGCCGGCCTTAATATTTGTGCAGTAACCTACTTCGATAAGAATTTGGTTCACAATAGTAAGGCTATATAAGAAAATTACAGAGCGGGTCTGCGGTTTCAAATTTCGTATTCACATAGCGAAACTAACGTTTTAAATTAGTTTAATTTAGTTTAACTAACGAGATGGAATTGTTATTTTTAGGAACTCTATTGCTATTATACATTAAAAGAAATAACAGTCCAATATACCTTTATTCTACACTAGATTACGTCCGCAAATCCATTTCGCCGAAACTCGTTTATCGCGCGTAAGCCGTACATTTTTCCCGAATATATATCCTATGGTTTTTCCCGGGACTCAAAGTTTCTCCGTACTAAATTTCATCAAATCGGTTCAGCGGTTGCGTGAAGAGGTAACACACAGACACACTTTCGCATTTATAATATTAGTATGGATGTTACAGGCTTATGTTTTAACGTGCCGTGGTTATGAAGATGCTATTAATCAATAATAATAATAAGCTACTGAAATTAATCATGCAATGATACTTGATTCAAACATAAGTATGACGGAAGTATGATCGAGGCAATATTATAAAAAAAAAAACATCTTGTCGTATTCTTGATGACGAACATTCAAGTTTTCATAAAGAGCATCTTGATGAAACATTCTTTGCGTTATTTTGTTTAGTTCTAGAATATTCTGCAAATCAAGTTGCTCTTGGATCACGTAGGCCACGATTTTTATATGAGCGAAAAAGATAGCGATATTTTTTATAAAAATAGAGCGAGACGGATACAATATCCATACTTTCATACTAATATTATAAATGCGAAAGTGTGTCTGTCTGTCTGTTACCTCTTCACGCCCAAACTGCAAAACTGACTTTGTTGTTTGGTATGGAGATACTCTGAGTCCCGAGAAAGGACATAGGATACTTTTTATCCCGAAAAAATGTACGGTTCCCGCGCGATTAACGAATTTTGGCGCAACCGAGTTAATTATATAATAATAAAATTATGAACACTATTCTGCACACTATTAGAATTATTATTTGTCTAGCTAGATTGCGACACAGTGCCACTTGGAGTGTAAACTTCTCAACAGTTCCAACGTGGAATTCCCAAAGGCTGTGAGTGTGCACATAACAATCAGTTTCAAATTACGTCACACAGTAACTCGATAGCACACCGAGAGTTTTCAAGGCTCGATATCTCGATAGAGGGAGAGAAAGAGAGAAAGTCTTTAAGACTAAATCGCAGATGTATGAAATAATATTCTATGGACTTTGTCGTGAAAACCTGTTTAATAGTGCTTATCGTCCATATTTTTTGTCTCATTTGTAAAAATTTTGTTTGTGCCAGAAAAATATAATATTTTTACTAGTTCATCTTAATCCAGTCTTAGTCTATCACGCTTTGGGACATTTCAGGCGAAGCCTTACATATTTATTGATATGTAGAATTTGTTGAAGTTAGGGTCGGTAGAGTTAGGCCGTGTAGATTCAGAAGCTTGGCTCTACATGTGACCTGATATCTTTTTCACAGGGCAAACCTAATGTGGTCGTCTTGGCAACATTTTACATGAAATGTTTTTGGTGGTATTATCCTGTGTTATAATGATGATATGACGTGGAACAGTAGTAACGTCACAACTGCAGTTTGAAATTTTTCCCGAATAATCGCCGACAATTTATCACACCGCTGGTAACTCAATAGATCCAGTCAGTAAAACAAATTAATCAGTTTTACGAGCGAGCGTCAATTTTCTAAAAAAGTTGTAAAGCTACGCCATCCATAAATAATACGTTTCCCAGTGCAACGAAGCGCAATGTGGTCTGAGGCAGGAGATTAGCGATTGCTAAGACCTAAATGATTCACACTTAGTTTCTGAGAGTTTCTAACTAGCGCTTTTTATTGGTCAATATCAAGATGCTAACTATACCTAGATGTTTTTTTTTAATCCAACATGAATACACCTTCTTTAATTATTAATAGCGATATGTATACGTACCCGCCCCGGCTTCGCACGGGTATAAAATATATAGCCTATGTCACTCACTGAAAAAATGATTAAAATCGATTCAGTAGTTTTGATTTATATTCATTACTACCCGTGGCTCACATTGGTCGGTACCGCCGCAGAAGCTACGTCCCGCAATTTTTAAATCTGTAATATCTTCGAAAATATTCATTTAAATCTTATGCTGTAAAGAGCCATATAAATCTATATTAAATCAATAATGTATTTAAAGTATTTAATTGTATAATAATATAATGCCGTATTGGTTAAAATCGCTTCGAAAATTAGCCATTACTTGACGTTAAAAGTAAATGATAAAAAAATGTTATTGTGGAATATCCATAAGAGATAGACATATATTATACCATCTCGAAGTTTTCTGTCTACCTTTTCAATGTGTACAATACTTAGTACATTATTTTGATAAATCTCGTAGGGTTTAGCCTGCGTTTGCAATGCAAGCGGAAAAAATTGTAATTATTTACGACATCACATTAGAAATCCCAAAAATAACAGTATTTCTCCACTATTTAATGAATATTATTATAATTATAAACCTTCCTCTTTAATCATTCTATCCATTAAAAAAAACCGCATCAAAATCCGTTGCGTAGTTTTAAAGATTAAAGGGAACAAAGGGACATAGGGGAAAAAAAAAGCCACTTTGTTTTAAACTATGTAATATTATATTATATTATAGCTTCTGTATCATACAGAAGCTATAATATAATTTAATATTTTATATTATATTATAGCTTCTATGTAATTATTATAACATAATTCGATGCAGTTTGGATATGAAAAAACTGCAAAATATTCTCAAATGTCAAACTAACTGCAAATACGTTCTGATTGGTGAATAATTAATTCAGTATACAAAATCAAAATCAAAAAATATTTATTTCTAAATAGGTTAACAAAGTAAGCACTTTCAGAACGTCGCGTCTACATGAGGCCTACCACCGGTTCGGGAACTAACCCGGCGAGAAGAACCGGCGTAAGAAACTCGCTCGGGGCCATCTTTTGCTAAAAAGATGGAAAATTACAAAAGTAACTTATACTAATTTACAAAAAGTATGTAAAAATATGTTATATTTATATAGAAGCAGCTTACAGTCAGTCAGCTCATTTTTCCCAGGGTGCGCTATAATTGAGAAAATCAGTTATCTTATAATAAGCCCTAGCACACAAACGTTCTTTAAAAACTTTTTTAAATTTATTAACTGAAAGATTTTGGATGTTTTCTGGGATTTTATTATATAGACGTATACATAGACCTTTGAAAGATTTGCTCACTTTGCTAAGCCTGGTAATTGGTATATCTAGCTTGTGCTTATTCCTAGTGTTCCTGCAGTGAATGTCACTTTTCGTTTTAAAATTATTTACATTTTTTTCTCACGTATAACACATTGTCCCAAATGTATTGAGAGATAACGGTCAGAATTATTATTTCTTTAAACTTTTCCCTGAGAGATTCAAAGGATGACATTTTATAAATAGATCGTATAGCTCGCTTCTGCAGTACAAATATTGTGTTAATATCAGCAGCACTTCCCCATAATAGAATGCCGTAAGACATTCTACTATGAAAATAACTATAATAAACTAATTTTGCCGTATCTTCATCACAAATTTCTCTAATTTTTCTGACTGCATATGCTGCGGAACTGAGCTTATCGGCTAATTTGGCAATATGAGGACCCCACTGCAGTTTATAATCTAGTGTTACTCCTAAAAACACAGTAGTGTCAACAAGATTCATTTTCTCATCATTTAATAGCAAATTGGTTTGCACTTGTTTAACATTTGGCAAGGTAAATCTTAAACATTTTGTTTTATTAGAATTTAGAAGTAAGTTATTTACATTAAACCAATTTACTATTTTTGAGAGAGCACAATTTACCTCGTCATAACGTCATAAGTCGACTGTTGTCGCTTCACTTTAAAAATGAGTGAAGTGTCATCAGCAAAAAGTACTATCTCGTTATCATTATCCTTAACTAGATAAGGTAAGTCATTTATGCAGACGAGAAAAAGAAACGGGCCCAAAATGGATCCCTGTGGGACACCTAATTCTATTTTGGTCCCAGTGGACCTTTTACTATTGACATCAACCCTTTGAGTCTTGTTACTCAAATAAGATGTCAAAAGGTTGAGTGCCGAGTCCCTTATGCCATAGTGGTGCAGTTTCCTGATCAATGTAGCATGATCTACACAATCAAAGGCCTTAGAGAGGTCGCAAAATACACCTAAGGCATCCCGCGACTCCTCCCAGGCTTCAAATATACTACAAAGAAGACCTATATCAGCATCCGTAGTGGAACGACCCTTAGTAAAACCGTATTGACTATTCAAATTTCAAATTCAATTTGAATTTGAAATTTGAATAGTCAATACGGTTTTACTAAGGGTTTTACTATTATGTTTTTATTTAATTATTTGAGTTAAAATGTACTAAGAATTGTTTTAAAATATTTTTTTCGAATATTTTACTAAAAGTCGGTAGAATAGATATATGTCTATAATTTGTCGGATCAGATTTAATTCCGGCTTTGAATAAAGGTACCACCTTGCTATGCTTTATTAAATCAGGAAAAACACCATTCTTTATACAGTCATTAAAAGTATTGGCCAGATAAGGAGCTACGATGTCAATTATTGATTTAATAATCTTAGTAGACAGACCCCAAAGATCAGTTGTATTTTTGATGGTCAATAATTTAAAGGTGTTAATAATATCATTTGAATCAATTTCTCTAAACTTAAAATTGACATCACATTCCTTTACATACTCTCTGAGTAATTTTTCAGCCTCTGCAGGTGAAGAATTTAATTTGTTTGTTGTTGAGACCGGAATGTCAGCAAAAAACTTTTCAAAAACCGCCGCAACTTCTATGTCAGTAGTAATTTTTTTATTTTCAAAATAAATTTCAAAATCCGGGTTACGACAGGTGACGTTTCCGGTCTCACCAGCTATAACTTTCCATGTTGCTTTTACTTTATTTGTCGAATTCTTGATTTTATATACAGAAAATATGTTTCATTAAATGGCATTTGTATTGCGTTACATAAGGCATTTGTATTGCGTTACATAAACCGAAGTTTTTTCATGACGAAATATGGACCTTTCTCACAAAAAAAAAAAAAATCAGCTATTTCAAATCAATGTTAATTGTAATCTAGAAGCGGAGTCGATCAGCTTACGTAAGTTCGCCATCTGTCAATCACTTTTTATTATATCGTTTAAAAATCTCAAATCCTGTAACTTGGACCACCTTTTCCTAACTCGTAAACGAATGTAGCAGCTATAAACAATATCAGATAATTGTTCGTCCGCGGGAGGCTGCGATGCGTTTTACATTCCCATAAACTCTAATGTTCCTAAAAGTATAAACAATATGACCACCTAAAAATGAAACAGTTTTTAAGTGCTGATTGGATTAAGAGATGATGAAAGCTTTTTACGTGGGAGAGCCATGCTTCGGCACGAATGGGCCGGCTCGACCGGAGAAATACCACGGGCTCACAGAAAACCGGCGTGAAACAGCGCTTGTGCTGTGTTTCGCCGAGTGAGTGAGTTTACCGGAGGCCCAATCCCCTACCCTTTTCCCTTCCCTAACCTTCCCTATTCCCTTCCCTACCCTCCCCTGCCCTATTACCCTGTTCCCTCTTAAAGGACCGGCAACGCACCTGCAGCTCTTCTGATGCTGCGAGTGTCCATGGGCGACGGAAGTTGCTTTCCATCAGGTGATCCGTTTGCTCGTTTGCACCCTTATTTCATAAAAAAATAAAAAAAAAACTGTTGTATCTATGAGGGATCCAAAAAAAGTCTGTTGATAAAGTACAATTTTTACTTGACTAGGGCAAAACAGGCTTTTGGCGGGCTATGCGTATGCTTATGTACTATCAGAGAAATTGATTCAACGCAAATGGCGGATGAACGTAAATTGGTTGGATTATGGCAAGCCCAGCTAACACTTGACGATGGCCAAATAAAATTTCCTTCTAGCTATGAATTAATTTTTCGGCTATTACGCATTGACGTAAAATATGTTTTATAGTGTTTTTTTTTAATCCATGTTTTATTTATCGTCAACATTATAAGGAAAGTTCTTTTGTGCAAATATTTGCGGACTATTTTTATACCATAGAAGAATTCCAAGAAACAGTTTCATTGTTTGAAATTCAATTCCAAAGGCTTGTAAAGATCACAGTAAAAACTTCTTAAAAAGGCTTACACAATCGTGAGACTTCCACGAAGGATCGTATAGTATAAAATGTTTTATTTTGAAAGGGTTCGTACCATTAGAGATATTTATTCACAGGATGATAGCGGATAAACGTTATTTGGGCTACATTAATTGTACAAGTCGAAGTTAGGGCCAACCCACACGTACCACAACCACACCACATCGTAACGACAAAATGCCGGCAAGCAGTGGTTACGTGTGAATAGTGTCGCTGCAGCTTTTTGAAGTTGCGTTGTGGTACCGACAAATGTCGACGTGGTTGCGTTGTCGCCAGTAGTTGCGATGTGGTTACGTACGAAAGTCAATGAAACGGAGGGGGGGCGCGGGCGGTGTGCGCGCACTGTAATTGCATCGACGCAACGTTGTGGTTGCGATGTGGTCGGCCACTAATTCGCTTGTGGTTGCGATGTGGTCGGTATCACAGAAGTGGTCGACAACGACTGCAAAGTGTGGTACGTGTGAATAGTCCAGTTCATTTACAATACGAAATATACGCCCGACCACGTGGCGTGGTTGTGGTGTGGTTGTGGTTGTCGTGTGGTTGTGTTACGTGTGGGTTGGCGCTTAGTCGCGATACTCTGTCAGTTGGACTTGACATAACCCGACCAATAATATAGGTCCATCGTCTGCCTATGAATCAATTTCTTAGATAGTACCATCGAGGAAATTGATTTCTAGGCAGTTGACGGACCTACGTCGTTTAGTCGGCTTATGTCAATTCAATGTTAGCTGTGATCGGTCGGATGGGTTTGACTTAACGCGACCAAATTATTTAGGTCCACCAGATGGTGGCCTAGGAATCAACTTCTATGATAGTACATAAATATATGAGCAAAAGTTCTTTTGGCTTTGCCTTAGTCTAGCAAAAATAGTACTTTGTCAACAAAGAAATCCGGAAATGCCGCCCAATAATATACTCGTGTATTGTGTGCTGTTTAAGGCTGGATTTTTGCATCCATCCGATCGCGTGGTTTGGCGGCTACACCGCGAGATTACAAGGAAATGTATACAACGATTTATTAAAATAGCGGCGCGATCGCGCTGTAATTTGCATACATTTGCTTGTAATCTCGCGGTGTAGCCGCCGAACCGCGCGTTGAGGCGAACGCATATAATTCCAGCTTAATCCAAAGTAAGATAATATAGCTTATAATCCACTGGGCCATTTCTCAGCAACGGCAATTATGTGGAAATGAATTTAATTTGCGCATTATCCTTAAAGGATTCCAGTGCATTGTAGTGAGGCAATAGCTCATCGGAATTTTGCGAGCAATGCATCACCTATATACACACGTCGGGAATGCTCTTGTAAATCGCTTTCGATCCAGAGCTGGTATGTAGAATATGTAGATGGGTCATTTGGTTCAATCAACTGACGAAAAACTGTATAATCTCGAGTTAAAAGTTTTTTTTATGTTCATCTATAACATCCATACTAATATTATAAATGCGAAAGTGTGTCTGTCTGTCTGTCTGTCTGTTACCTCTTCACGCCCAAACGACTGAACCGATTTTGCTGAAATTTGGTATGAAGATACTTTAAGTCCCGGGAAAGGACATAGGATACTTTTTATCTCGGAAAAATATACGGTTTCCGCGCGATAAACGAATTTTGGCGCAACGAAGTTGCGGGCGTCATCTAGTTTTTAATATAAGTCTGAAGCCAATGATTCTTTCTTGATTGTAAAGGCATTTTTTTTTTTTGTAAATTAGTACTGTTGTCATCGAATGGTTCTACTAATCATTTAAGCGACTTTACATACTTGTCATCAGGTCTACCTAATTGGGTCCGTAGGGAATAGAAGGAACTCCTCTTATATGGTGACACCAGTAGCGATTTCAATTTTATTCGAAAACAATATTATCTTGCCTTCGTTCTTACTGTATATGTTACCGGAAATGTATGTAATCCGTCATTGTATACAATTCCTAGGAAATGTATGTAATTCCTAAAATCTCACGGAAATGTGTAAAATTAATTATATTAAACACATTTCCTAGGAAATCTATACATTTCCTAAATAGTAATCGGAAATGTAAAACATTTGAGATATCAATGGTTACGCGGGGATAGCGAGGCGGGACTTCCGTCAGTTACTAACCGACAATCCTCTGGAACCGGCCAGGGATTTAAAAAGTACCTTTGCAAGAAAAGATGTACTACAGCATGATGTCTGTGCTATAAAAATAAATTATTGTGTACTTCCAAGTGCCACTCCAGCTTACCCTGCAAAAATAAATAGCCATATGGCAGTCTATGTTTTATGTTAAATGTCAGTACTCGTTTACATTTAACATAGTATATTTTAATATTAAGACTAAGAGCAGATTTTTCAATCGTCAGTAACTCTTAACTAAGGAATTATTTTGACGCTTTTACATTTTTTTCAGTTAAAAATTACCTGAAGATTGAAAAATCAGCCCTTACTTTAATATTGTGATATATATGATATATGATTACTTAAATAACAGACTAATTACTTACCAAACGAAAGTTTGACTGTATAACAATAATATGAATCGATTATGTGATAAATTATATAAGTTACTAATATAGTTTATTTTTGAGGCTTTAATTAGTAACATATTTTGAACATTATTTTAGATATGATTGTAACCTGGACGTTGTTATCTCAACGAGTATTTTAACAAAAATTGTTTTATTACAGAAAACATTGTTTGTTTTTATACATTTCCTAATACGATACTGGAATTATATACAATTCCTAGGAATTGTACATATTTCCTAGGACATTTATGTATTAAATAGTTTTTGAAACAATATTTTATACATTTCCTAAATAGTTTCGGAATTGTATAAATTTGCTAGGATTTGTATACAATTCCTAGATTTCATACATTTCCGGTAACATATATAAGCTTTCTCAAGAGGGTATTTTTTTGTACCAACAGGAATGTCGAGTCAATGACAATTAAATTAATTTTCCTCTACACTAGCCCCTGGAATTAAAAAAAAACCGGCCAAGTGCGAGTTGGACACGCCCATAAAGGGTTCCGCAGCAGCAATAAGGTTTATTTTTATGAAATTAAAAGGTTTTTGATTTATTTTTATATCTCAGTTGATTTAATGAAAGTTAAATTAAGTTTACCATTTATGACGTATAAATAAAAACTACTTGCTAGATTTCGTTCAAAACAATTTTCGTTGGTACTTTTTATAGTAAAGTTAGAAAAAAATGAAGCTAGAAACTTCAATATGATTTTTGAAGATCTATCCATAGATACCCCACACGCATAGGTTAGATGAAAAATTTTTTCTACTTAATAGACTACATCTACTTACCAAGTTTAAATAGTATATATACTCTTATAGTTTCGGAGAAAAGTAGCTGTGACATATGGACGGACAGACAGACAGACAGACATGACGAATCTATAAGGGTTCCGTTTTTTGCCATTTGGCTACGGAACCCTAAAAATCTAGCTTATCTTTATTAATGTTATAAATGCGAAAGTGTGTCTGTCTGTCTGCTTTTCACGCTGAAACCGGGGACCGATTTTGCTGAAATTTGCTATGGATATACTTTGAATCCAGAGAAAGGACAAAGGATGGTTTTCGTCCTGTAAAAATGTACAGTTCCCACGTGGTAAACGATTTTTGGTGCAACAGAGTTGCAGGAGTCATCTAGTTCTTATAAATATAAAACACACAAAATCGTTCTAGTTTATGTCATAACTACTCTAGTAGTCTAGGTAAGCTAACAAGAACTAATGAGTGCAACTACGAACTAACTTCCATCGATTTAAGTTAGACTTTTGGAAAACATCTCCCGAGCGTGAAACCTCTTTTGGTAATAACTTTTAGCAGGTATTAATGTATCAGACACTAAGGGTACGAGCGTAAAAAAACCGTCGTATGGAAGGGCCACACGACGTTTTTTTACGCTCGTTTGTATCGATACAAACGCAAGTTGAACGATCAGTAAACGGAAGGAAGCCGACACGTTTTAACCTTTACACACGATCCTTATTTTTTTATTGATACAAACATATCGCGTTCGTGACGCGTTGTGTATCGATCGGCGCCGCTTTTGACCACAGTAAGGGCCCTTCCACACGAAGTTTTTTTACGCTCGTTTGTATCAATACAAACGCAAGTTGAACGCTCAGCAAACGGAAGGAAGCCGACACGTTTTAAATTTTATGTCTGCCAAAACGCGATGAAAACACGCAGAAGACGAGCGCATCAGAAACGTGCGTCGTCAGTGCGCAAAAAATACGTCGTGTGGAAAGGCTCCAACTTTATTTTTTATTTAATTTTATTTATTTAAAATCAGGCTTCTTGGCCCATATTATATATACCTTATATACTAACATATGTATTTATACTAAAACTAACACTAAGCACTAAACACGTATTGTCTGCGACGTGGGGCGCGACGTGTTCGGAAGTCGTCCTCGGAACCTCCTGTAGACGACTCCAATCGGCCAGAACTCCTCCTCCTCCTCGGTAGATGATGCGTCGGGACCCTCACCACAAAGGAGCTAAAATTGACTTTAGCCATTTACCCACGAAAAATTCACTTAAATAAATAAATCGACAGTCCAAATATTTTTTTAAGATTTTATGTACCAGTTTGTCGGCATCATTAATATATTGTGTATTCATGCCAAATTACAGCTTTGCAGGTCCTATAGTCTCTGAGCAAAACCGCGGACAGGCGAACGGACAGACGGACAGACGGACAGACGGACAGACAGACAGACAGACAGACAGACAGACAGACAGACAGACAGACAGACAGACGGACAGACGGGCGGACAGACCGAAACTATAAGGGTTCCTTGTTGACTACGGAACCCTAAAAAAGGCAGCTTTATTAGTTTAAAGCATAAGCCGATGTACTTTACATATTCTATTTTATCTTGGTAATAAAGCTATAGATTAAGTGAAAAATGTTAATAGAAAATACATTTTCCATTATTTTATTATAACGATTTCCTCTATTTTTCAATACGTGCAAACATAAATTAAAACGAACTACGTTTTTTACTTACCGTACCTACGTGAAGTAATTGTATTTTTTGTTTTAGAACCCAAGCCCACCTGTGTCGATTCTATAGCCCGACCTTATCATAAAATAGGTAACCTAGACTGTAAAGCATCTGTTGCACGTAGCCAATTTGCAGCTAAGACAAAATATGTTACGTAATTTTTTTTGAAGAACGTTTTAAAATCACCACTAGGCGTGAGACTTTTTCGTTCAAATGTGGATTAAACTTGTACGCAGGTAAATGCCTTTAAGTGCGAGTAACACAATACAATGTACCATCGAAGAAATTGACTAATAGGCAGTTGACAGACCAACGTTATTTGGTCGAATTATGTCATTATTATGTCATCGTAATTCGTGATCTGTTAACTTAGTTTGACAAAACAAGATCAATTTACTTAGATCCGCCATCTGACTATGAATCAACTTCTTTGATAGTAGGTACATACCTCCGTACGTAGGACCATTGCGTGCGAAGACAAAAGCAGAAGTAGTAATTTTAGGTACTGCGTAAAAAAATCGATAAAGTTGAGAATTCTACTTTCAGCACATTGCCTTCTTTACTTTTTTTATTCTCTTTGAACAATAATCGAATAAATAATAAACTAAACAGTAACTAATGAAAATATAATTGGTTGAAAAAAATGGATATGTGTAGACGTCGCTTAATGCACGCAGGTGTAACAAAAAGATTGATCTAACTTTTGCAATAATAAAAGAGGACATCTCCAATTTATTCGACATTTATTCGTAACTTGTTATACACTGCTCGATTCCTCAAATAATACTCCATCCATGTAGAAGATAAGCCGCAATGTAAAAGGTAAATTGGTATAGAACATAACAAACATGACTGAAAGAAAAGTTTATTGAATTGTTCCTACTGGAATAAAAGTTATATCTCTTCCAAAACCTTTTAAGTCAAAGTTCCGTGTGTACCCAAATTTACATAATATTATACAACTTCAAATATTACATGTATAAAAGGGTCAAAAAGTGGAAGAACGAGATATTCCATTGGGATATATTTATTTAGTATCTTTTGATTCAAATTATTTTCCCAGTGCGGTGGAAACTTAATTATTAACTGTAATATTTATCTTTAATTAACTTAAACTATTAACATTAATAATTAAAACGTGTGTCTGTCTATAATTACCTTTTCATATTTAAGAATCTAAAACCAATTTAACGAAATTTGATATAGTGTAATCAATGATAGTATATTAGGGCCTGTATTCACTTTGATTAGTGCGATTGCAGGTGATTAGTGATTAGGAGAAAATAAAGGACTTGCACTAATCATTCGCTGTCCACACTTACCTTCTCCTTATTATTAATCACCTACAATCACACTAATCAAAGTGAGTACAGACCCTTATAAAAAGAGGAGTTCAATATTATGATATAGAGTAGATATTTATCCATAAATATTCAGAAAACAAACATTCTGCGCCAACGAAAGTGACAAATAATTTTTCACTCTGCTTTCAACTCCAAGCCAATTTATGTTTAAAAGTTCATATTCAGTTCCTTATGCAAAATATACCTTAGAGATTTTCTCACTATATCATTGTTACCACGAACAATGTATGTAAATTGACTGGTCAGAGAATGTAGAGCGGATTGACCTGTATGTCAACAATGACCAGTGTACTTGGTTTGTACATGTTTGTACAATGTTATGTTTGGGTCACTTAGATGATACAACTTTAGTTGGTTGTCTACAGGGTCTAACAAAACTAAGTGATAATATTTTAGGGTGTGTGTCCCCTATATAGAGTTCGCTGTGAAAGTAGCAGCGCCGAAAGATTAACTTTTTTATCTTCGTATGAAAAATTTATCACGCATGGGCGCTTGTCCATACAAATAAAAAAAAATGGCCTCTATAATATAAGGAACATAGTCATACACATTACACACCCTAAAGTATAATCACTTTGTTTTGTTACACCCTGAATATCTATCATGTGACATTTTAAAAAAGGCAGAAAAAGACACTGTAAGTATATTTATTTGATACTAGCTGTCCCGGCAAACGTTGTTTTGCCATATAAAATATTTCGCCCATATTATTTTATTGAAGTGACAAAATACGTCCATCGCTATCCCATTGCACAAACAATGATCGCCGTCAGTATCGAGTTGTAATAATTTACTATTATTTATTCAACAAATGCACTTATGACTTATGACGACCTCTGTGGCTCAGTTGGTGGGCTGTTGGTAGCTCAAGCCGTGGGTCGCGGGTTCGAATCCCGCCGACGGAACAAAAAGTTTTCAATGTTCCTGGGTCTGGATGTGTATTAAATATGTGTATAATATAGTAAAAATCTTAAATATATGTATAGTATGAAAGTATTAAATATATTTTATCGAATTACAATAAAAAGAGTGCGGCTAACAAAAAAAAAAAAAAAAAAACAAACAAAATTATTAACATAAATTTAACTTAATACAACAAAAATTAAAATTCTTAGGTTAAATTATTATTAATAACAATTATGCAGTGTGTAGGTGTGTATGAAAGTGCGTGTGAAAGTACAGATGTGCTTCGATATTAACTGTCCCAGTCCATGTCGAAGCAATCTTTGTCATCTATTTCGGGGGACACGTGTAGCGAATATTCTAGAAACTGTGCCACGCATAATTAAAGGTGCGACAACTATTCTGCCCTGCTAGGCGCAAAAGCGGTATCTCAAAAATATTTAAAAACTTGATTTTCATGGCATAAGTCAAATTTAATTATGTTATCTTTTTTAGAACGAATTAAAAAAATACCTTTTTTTCTCTATCTCAGTTTTGTCTGAAATCTATATTTACAAAACCTGAATTTTCTGAAAACTCACTTTCTCTGAGATACCGCTTTTGCGCTTAGCAGGGCAGTATTATACCTATGAATTTTCGGATTTTCATCTGAATTAATGTCTTGTGTAACTAGCCGTTTTAGGCCCTCTTATTTACTTTATCAAATTAGGACTTTAAGTAATTCATAATAACAACAGTAAAACATAATAAAACAACAAATATACTACGTACGAATAATGATTATTATAGAGACGTAAAGTGGATTATTTTCGAGTCTTAATTATAAAAATATAATCAAAACATTACCAAATTTCCCGTTAAATAAGAATAAGCTTAATAAACACATTAAATCAGTCAAGTTCGCATAATAAAGTCGGAACAATGAAAATATTTAATTACAGTGACTTAAAACGATCGCCCCGTGACGTGACCGTATTGTGAGGTACGTCACGTATACGGGGTGATGGTAACAAATCGTGACGGAGATTAACTCTAGAGAATAATTGCACCATCTGTTCAGAAGTTTGGGTCGAATTGACCTTTACTTCGTGAGGTTTTCGTCATACTTTGTATCTAAATTATTAAAAAAAAAAAGATAATGTTCGATCATAGGGTATGTCTCGAATACGTAAGATGAAGTTACGCTATTAAAATTTACGTTATACAGGGTGTAACAAAAATAAGTGATAATACTTTAGGGTGTGTACGTGTTCCTTGTAGAGAGTTCACTGTGGAAGTAGCAGCGCTGAAAGACCATTTTTTTTTTCACTTTTGTATGGGGAAACTCGTGACGCTCGGGCCCTTGCCCATACAAAAGTGAAAAACAATTTTGGTCTTTCAGCGCTGCTACTTTCACAGTGAACTCTCTACAAGGAACACGTACACACCCTAAAGTATTATCACTTATTTTTGTTACACCCTGTATATTGAGTAATGATAACAAATCGAAAGGCACATAACTCAGCTGAAAATTAGTGTAATATCATTTTTTTTATAATAATGACAATTGTCATCATCAAAATTAGTTGCACATTGCACATAAAATAACTTACAAGTAATAAGTTTTACAATATAGTTTTGATAGTTCATGAGGTACACTTTTAATGTAAGTCATTGCCATTTCGTAGGAATTTCGTGATATTTTATCAACATCCAATAATTGTTTTAAAAATAAGATAAAATAATAATAATAATAATAATAATAATATCTATGGACGCTTCACACCACGTCAGTCTGGCCCCGTGCTAAGTACCTGAAGGACTTGTGTTACAGGTACCAGACAACGGAAATATATTTAATACTTTTATACTATATATATATTTAAGATTTTTATTATATCATACACATATTTAATACACATCCAGACCCGGGAACATGGAAAACTTTTTGTTCCGTCGGCGGGATTCGAACCCGCGACCCCCGGCTTGAGCTGCCACACACTCAACCAATTGAGCCACAGAGGTCGTCAAATTAAAAGATCATAAGGGACGTCACGTATAAAAGGTGACCGTAGTAAAATAATATAATGTACACTAACTCAACAACGGAATAATTGTGACATCTGTTCCACTTAAACTTTTGTTTGGGTCGAATTGAGCCTAACTTCACTTTTAACGCTACACTACACTTTATGAGTATTTTATATTATCTTTTAAAAGTAAAAAATTTGAATTATAATGCAGAGTGTAACAAAACAAAGCGTTGAAATATTAGGGTATGTCCCTTGTTCACTGTGAAAGTAGCAGTGTTGAAATACTAACTTTTTTTAAAACTTTTGTATAGGCAAATTCATGATGATGAGGCGCTCACCCGCTGGCGCTGCTGCTTTCATAATAAACTTTATATACACACATACATATTAAATAACCTGAAGTATTACCTCTCTGTTTTGTTAGACTCTGTATAATGTACCTACTCTTCTTAATTCTGTACGCTCAGTTTATAATAAACATACTTTCGATATTGAGTTTGTAAGTAAACAAATTCACTAGCCTAACCTACAAGACGACTTGATCAAGTTATAAATACGGAACATGGTTATTTATAACTCGATCAAGCTAACTATGTAATTGCCAATTCGCTTATGCTTAGTCAAACTGTAACAAGTTAATTCAGGTGAGCGATCAAACATAGTTTACTCTGTCGCGAGTACACTTCAATCTTCTAAAGCCACTGAACGGATTGCGCTAAAGCGAAGGTTGATTAGTTGAACGCCATCGAATAAGAATACAGTAGAACGGCAATTCTCCTACATTTGGCCGCGCAAATATAGTTCCAGTTAGGGCCTGTCCACATTTCCACGTCACGACGTCGTCAACGTGGAACGGTGCGGTAACGTGGCACGGTACGTTTACGTGACGTGTAAATTTACGTCAACGTAACGTAAAAGTGCACGTATTTTTCTTCTCTTTCTCCGTTTTTAACAATAGCAAAAGCAGATTACGTATTGTGCGGTCCACATCTAGATCAGTAGCGAAGAATGTAGCAGTTTTACAAGGCATGGTTACGTACAATGTTGCTATATCGTGATGTGCATTTTACGTTACGTTGACGTAAATTTGCACGTCACGTCAACGTACCGTGCCATGTTACCGCACCGTTCCACGTTGACGACGTCGTGATGTGGATATGTGGACAGGCCCTTACTGTCGTAAATTCGTAGCTAGGGCAACGAAAATTATGTGACCGATCCAAGTTTGACCAACCAACTGAAAATACGAAAGTTTCACGAAATACAAACCTAGGTATGCATATTTAAGCTATTGCATAGCTTTTATCGTGGACTTTGAGCGCGACGACCGAATCAAGAAATTCCGTAACTAAAATAAGCCTAGCATCCCCCCACTCCGACTGGCACAGCGGTGCGGCGTTGCCGTGCTTCGTCTAATGTTGTTTCAGTTCGGCAGACTTCGGAACGGTGTTTGTGTGCATGCGACTAGACGTATGCGAATTATAATTGCATAATTATTTGTTAAAAATGATATGCAATAGCTTTACTGCGGCAGTCCCCGAGTACCACGCGTATTTTTTGACTCAGTTTCTCTTCCATAGTGTTTATTATTCGTAATAAAAGGCAGATATTTTATCCTCCTCCTCATGTCGTGTTCCTCATTGCTGAGGGTCGTTATTTCCCCTTGGTTTTGACAGTGGTGTGGTTGGGAGGTGACAAGCTTACTCCATCTATGGCATTCCTTAGCAGAAAGGCCGTCGTTAAGGCCGGTATCTAAGACTGCGTATTTGGTCTGACCGTCTGATAACACTTTGACCTCTTGGGCGGTGACCGTCGACTTCCTGTGACCACAAGTTGTTCAAGATTAAGCCATGGCCATTTTATACATAATTTATTTAAAAAAGTCTAAAAAGGGTTATAAATAAGTCATTTAAAATCTGTGCTTACGATACAATAATGTATTAAATTAAGAAATTAAAAAACCCCCCGCCGAACAACTTTAAAAAGAAATGAAATAATATTTAATGACTTTAAGTTTAAATAATCCCTAAGTGTAAAGTGATAGTTTAGTCCATTATTGTCGTCACGGTGTGTCGGGGGACCGCCAAAAGCGACTTTTGCATTTTGTATCACCAAGTCACTGATTGTCTCGATTCGGTTCGCTGTGAACTGACCCTTAAACTATAATGTTATTTGAAATCAAACATCTATATTAGCGGTCCCCCGACACACCTTGACGACAATTATGGACTAAAATATCACTTTACACTTAGGAATTATTTAAACTTAAAGTCAGTAAATATTATTTCATTACTTTTTAAAGTTGTTTGGCGGGTTTTTTTTTTTTAAATTTCTTAATTTAATTTTATTTCATGCTTTTTAAACTTATGTTGGTTATAATAGTGCAGAATAATTCCTATCAACAGGATCATATCCCAATGAATACCACCTATGAATGTCCTCTTGGATGAGGCCGTCAATTATATGAGTCCAAACATGAATCCTCCACTTTGGGCTCATAATTTGGAGCTCGGCTCCTATAGAATCCAGGTGATGCTGCAGCAGCAGCATGCAAATATTTACTGTTTATCTACGTCTCACTAGTTGTCGCAATTAAAATGAGCCCAAACACGAAACCTCTGCTCTAAGTTGGTGAGGAGCTGTTGGGTATCCTATTGATTACCAGATAATGCCGCAGCACCAGGTCAACTTTCGATTAATGTGTATATAGGTACATATTCATAAATGTACAGATTTCCTAACCTATATAGGGTAGCAGGCGCTTCACCTCACTTGATTTTTATGTAGTGTCTAATAAATTTATTTTAATTTTATTTTTATTTTTATAAATGTCACAAACTAGAATGCAAAATATAAAGCCCACCAAACGACTGCAAGTTGCTAATCGGCCCTTCACGAACCAGATGAAACGCGTCAGGTTTAAAAAAAAAAAAACTAGATCAAAATCGGTCCACCCGTTTGGATGCTACGATGCCACAGACAGACAGACAGACAGACCGACACACAGACAGACAGACAGACACGTCAAACTTATAACACCCCTCTTTTTTTTCGGGGGTTAAAAGTTAAGAAATTTTAAAACAGTATTTGATTTTAAGCTGTGATGAGCGTTAGGAGATTGCAAAAAAAAAATTGAATCGATAAAATCAGCGGAACGAAATCATGACAAGATTTTGCTTAGTACTCTATCACAAAAAAAAATAGATCTCGAACACACACACACACACGCACACAGACGGCCTCATCAAACTTGTAATGGTTTGGAACTAAAGGTCTGCTCTATTAACCCTTCAATCGCGGATTCTTGGAAATGTTATTGTATTCTATTGTTTTCGCAATCACCGGTGATCGTATGGGGCTTGATGAGTTGGAGTTTAAAAATATTTAACTTGTTAGTTTCAGGTTTTTCACATTTAAGGTAAATAACTTCTGAAAAATATATCACAGCAAGGAAGAGAAAACAAACTTAAACGAGGAAAAAATATTTTCAATAAGATCGATAAGCAATTTGAATAATCCCCAATAATCATCGCAATTAGGATCGTGAAAAATCCCATTTCAAAAATTATATTAATTAAATTGGTTAGGGGTATTCGCCAAACCCGTAAGACGATTATGTCTTCGCCCACGTGAATTTT
This sequence comes from Cyaniris semiargus, assembly GCA_905187585.1. NCBI lineage: Eukaryota > Metazoa > Arthropoda > Insecta > Lepidoptera > Lycaenidae > Cyaniris > Cyaniris semiargus. Next base: position 2,029,487 of record LR994554.1, on the reverse strand, counting down.
ATTAAAAACTAGATGATAAAAAATAAATGACTCCGTTGCGCCAAAATTCGTTTATCGCGGTGGCACCGTACATTTTTCCGGAAAAAGTATCCCATGTCCTTTCTCGAGTCTCGAAGTGTCCCCATACCAAATTTCATCAAAATCGGTTCAGCGGTTTGGGCGTGAAGAAGTAACAGACAGACAGACACACTTTCGCATTTATAATATTAGTATGGATTATTGTCAACTAAATTACGCCCGCAACTCCATTGCACAAAAATGAGTTTACTGCGGCGGAACCGTACCTTTTTCCGGGATAAAAAGTATCCTATGTTCTTTCTCGGGTGTCAAAGTATCCACATACAAAATTTTATTAAAATCGGTTCAGCGGTTTGGGTGTGAAGAGGTAAGAGACAGACAGACAGACGGAGAGATGGACAGACAGACACAATTTCGCATTTATAATATTAGTATGGGTATAAGTTTTGATATTTCCTATCTCTGGCATAAAAGTATGTATTTCTAACCCCCGACAAAAACAGCTAGAGGGGGAAAACATGAAGTTTTTTAACATTAATATTATTATAACCTACTAGCTGTCCCGGCAAACGTTGCTTTGCCATAATAATATAAAGTATTTCGAGCATATTATTATTTTATTGAAGTGACTAAATAAGTATGTTACCATGGTAACGTCCCGTCCCGTCCCGTCGCACAATCAATGGTCGCCATCAGTCTCGAGTTGTAATAATTTACTATTATTTTTTCAACAAATGCACTTATCAATATAAAAAGTACCCAGTAGCCGATTCTCAGACCCACTGAATATGCATATAAAATTTGGTTAAAATCAGTAAAGCCGTTTCGGAGGAGTACGCGGCCTAACATTGTGACACGAGAATTTTATATATAAGAGATAATATTATGTCGATTGGCCGAAAACAACCTCAGAGTAGTGGGGTCACTCCAATAATGTTTGGGGCCATTTTTACACTAACGTATTTTTTTTCCATTCATACGTCGCGCTTTATTGCGCGTCTAGGAAAAATAATAATCACATTCAGACAGAGAATAACATAGAATTATAACCTTAGAATAAGGCTAAGCAAACCTAGTTGCGATTTTTTAATAACACTACAAAGTCGATTTTTGAATCGCGTCATCGAAACTACATCAAGGCATCATGGAATTACATTCTACATCGCGAAAAGCTTCTAGTGCTTCTACACCAGCTCAATCTACGGCTGAAAGGGAATATCGATTTAAAACACTCTCAATGCAGACACCCTCCTTACAGCGCGTTGGGAATAAATTAGAAATCTTTCTATAGACATCAATAGTCTAAGCTCTAGCATATTTTCCTGTTTATTTTAATTTGCGAAGAAATAATATTTTGCATCGTATCTAATAAAAATACTCGCATCTCTTCTACTAGTCTTTATTCGTTGTTTTGACATAATGTTCGTTATTATGGTGCCTAAAATAGATGTTGACTTATTTTCGGACCTAACAAATAAAACAAAATTTCACCAAAATCCATCCAACCAGTTTCGAAGAACTTTTGCAATAATATGTAACGCGTCACGAGAATAAAAAAAAAATTTGCATTAGAATATTTTTTTAATAAAAAAAAATTGATTTTTTTTATGTACTTACAAAAAATTTTATTACCTCAAAAAATAAAAATTCAATAGATTTTGTAATTACAAATTTGTCAAAGGTAGCAAGATAATTATTATGTCACAACATCCATCGCTTTTGCAACTGGCTTAAAAATGTAAGAAATTAATGAAAATTACTGTTATTTTGACTAATAGTGTTTGGATTTGGTAATAAAACAAAGAAATCATACGAGCACAAAACTATATTCACAATGGCAGATGCGTAACAAATGGCAGATACAAAAAAGAAAAGACAAGGGCAATGACAACTGACAATGACATTGACAGATCAAATATAATAATTGAGACATTTATCTATGGCACCAAGTTGCAACTAATAAATAATTTGACAGAAATGAATAACCCTACTACTAACCTTATCTGGCCCTGTTTCGATTTCTTGTATCGATAAAAATAAAATCCAAAAGTTACCCAACTCATTAATTCCCGTCGTCTTGCGTAATTTTCTGTCAAATTCAGCATTAAATTATTATAATCTGTGATTCAAAAGGAATTCCGCGTTCCGCTCGTTTTGGCTTTGTCCGAACTTTACAATTGTGGAACAACTTTATGATATCAAAGACACATACGTAGTGATGTGCTTTTCCTTTGACTCAAAATTTTAACCGACTGCTTAAAAGGGTGACGTTTTGCCAGTGTCTGGCGGCTTTTCAGATTTAAGCTTGAGAGATATAGTTTTAAACACTTATAGATCGTCGCAGAACCCTTTTCTTATTCCCGAAGTTTTGGGAAATAAGAAATCGCTTCTCGCTTTCCAGCGACCGTCACCGGTTCGCTGAGATGATAGCTGATGTCCAACTTATTATTAAGTTCTTTAAAATCATCAATGTCTTCCGCTCGACGTAGAACTGTCAAAATTGATTTTAAATTATCTTCCTCGTAACAGTAAAATAATAAACTAAGCAAAATTAACCAATAGTGTGTATCGAATTTGTCTCAAGAGGTTTTATTTAGTAAATAAACAAATTTCATTTACAGAATACGCGTGATTCTTATTACACATATTAACGTTATTAAACTCTTGTTAAATATTTAACCTCTTGTTAAATAAATATATGAATTTGGTGAGAAAGTTTATACATACCGATAATGGAATTTATAAGAATTTCGTGTTAATAAAGGTAAAGAGAAGTTTTTATGAAATTCTTGCTTCCCAGGTTGTGATAAAATTTGTATTTTGGTTTATGTTTAAATATTTAATAGATTCCCAATACACGTGTATATGAAGGTTCGTAAAACATGAGCACACTCTTAATATGTTGTTAATGTATTTTAATAAAATATGTATCTATTATATAAATATGATTATAATATGTACCATGTAACATTGCATTGTTTCAAAACATAAAATAAAGTTTTAAGTTATGACACCAGCGTTTTCATTCTTGTTTTGAAGTCGCGTTGACAGCTTGCGCCGCCGATTTCAAGATGTATAAATTATCAGCGCAGACCGCTATACGAGTTATTCAAATTCGCTTTCTAGAAATTCATACATCTTGGGTCATCAGCGCTGACGGTGTGCGTGCGGTCGGCGTAAGACTAAAATCGATCTTAGCCTCAATGTGTGAAATTGTTGACTAGTAAAATAAATAAAAAAAGTATTATTTCCGAATAGGTCACAAAGTAACTATTTCTGGAAAATCTACGATGCCTACCACCGGTTCGGGAACTAAACCGGCGCGGCGTAAGAAACTCGCACGGGGCCACTTTTTAGCAAAAAAGTAGTTAAGAAACAGTAGTGTCTGAAGCGACACTTTACAAGATCGCGGCGTAATTTCTGATTTTAGGCCACGAAAGAATCTATAAGGCTTTATGCAAAGCCTAAGCATCGGTTTATATGCGTCCGCGCGAACGAACGGTTTGGCCGTTACGCCGCGAGATCACAAACAATCGTATGTAAACACAAAAATAAATCGTTTGCTTGTGATCTCGCGGTGTAGCGGCCAAGCCGCTCTCGCGCGAACGCATATAAATCCAGCCTTAGAGATATTTTTATTTGGCCTATTGATACTGTAACAAAATATAAATAGTGTTACAACTCCCTCAACTTATTTTGTTGATCGATCCCAAGACGGTTATCACAATAATTGCGATATTGGATCGGGAGTGTTTCATATTGATAGTATTTATTACGAGCGAACATAAATATTTACTAAAATGTAAAAATTCGTCGCGTAGCTACTGTAGAATAGAAAAAAATATATCAGTCTGTGACTCAACGACTTTAAAAGAAACAGAAACAACTCAGAATAACATTAATATATTTATTTTGTAAAAAAATAAAGTTCTATGCTAAATTAACGCACTATATAAACATAAAATATAAATTGCTTATAGGCCTCTCCACTTTATAACTATATCCATAGTACACCATAAAATAAACCAATTTAGTTAAAATTTCAATTTGACCTAGGATAGTTTGCATCTCATAAAAATGTGAGGTTCTCAAAATATGATAAATGAACTTCCGGACAACCTCTTGTAGTAGTTAGGACTACATTATTTACCTGAGAGCACGGTAGTGCGCCCGCCGAGACGTGCCAAGCGAAGCGCAAGGGCACTACCTACCTTTTCCCAAAGTATTTCGTCGTTTTTTTGAACACTCATAGAGTTGGATTCTGATGTACCAGATAGTTCATATTCTCAGAATATAATGTCAATAGTAGAATCATTAAACATACAAAGTCTCAATTGAATAGCTCTTATACTTTAGATTTTATTGATATCTAAAATATACCGATTTCGTCACTGAATCACTGACACACTGATGATCATCAAAATATTTGGCTACTTCCTGAAGTGCTAGAAAGCTGAAATTTGGTATGTAATCTAAGTTGAGTATACAACCAACAAAAAATTCATAAACTTATAACTGTCGCCCCCCATCCCCTAAAATGGGGGAGTGGAGGTTTATATGACACTTTCACCAATTTTATGAATTATAAGGACATAAGAGTTTACACGGGACTGTAGACAGTAACTAAAATACCTATTAATAAGTACTTACAGGAACCAACTTACAGAAAGAACTGAAATCCCACCAAAAACATTTCTTGTAAAATGTAACCGAGACGACCAAATAAGGTTTACCCTGTGAAAAAGATATGAGATCTCATGTAGAGCCAAGCTTCTGAATCAACACGGCCTAACTCTACTGATCCTAACTTAAACAAATTCTCCATATCAGCAAATATGTATGGCTCGGCTGTTTCGTTACTAACTTCAGATCAGAAACTAAATATTCACATCACCTCCACGACGATAGCGAATCGGCGAAGCCATACATATTTACTGGTATGTAAAATTTGTTGAAGTTAGGGTCGGTAGAGTTAGGCCTACATGAGATCTCATATCTTTTTCACAGAGTAAACCTTATGACGACCACATTGTCGTCTCGGCTACATTTTACAAGAAATGTTTTTGGTGGGATCATGTATTTTAGGAAATGTAAGATTATATTTTCAATAAAATGCGTCGGATTAACCCTCTGAATTATTTTACGAGTGCCACATCCCTACACACTCGTGATCCTTTGTTGTGTTAAACTATGGTTAAGCGGCTCCAATGAATTAGACATAAGGCGTTTTCCTCCGGTACTGGCTTCATCGTCATCATAAGCCTCAATTTAAACGTAAGTCAAAGAAGGTAGATAAATGCTCAAATACTAAAAACTAGATAGTAATTCCCATGAAGAGAGAAACGTAACATCTGGATACATTTTCGCTGAACGGTAGAAAAAGTTGTATTACCCTTTCTACGATGCCATGGCAGTGTCTCTCCTAGCTCTATCTTACGATCAGGTAACATGTCCTGATATGTAGTAAAGTTTTTCATTAAAAAAAAATGTCCCAACTACGTAAGAAAATTGTAAAAAATATTGTGACTGTGTATGTTTTATTATCTTCCACGTTCGATTAAAGATATTGTTATGGCGCGTTGCGAAAGGCATATGACAATTTCATTTTGGGACAAAATAATCGAAGGCCATATTACATTTCAAGCAAAAACGTGCCGGTCATAATCACCTTTCAAATACACATAAAATATGTTTTTATTGGACGTCCTGAAAAAAATTACTATGATTGTTAGCAATTATATTTTATACAGCATAAACTTTTATGATTCATAGACAATTTAAATGCAAATTTATATTTTCGTCTTCCTTAAATAATCCCAACAATATTGTATAATAAAGCTGAAAGTTGTAGGTATTCCTGAATTAATTAAATTTTATTAATTCGAAGTAAAGGAGTGTGTTTTAAGATGTATGGAGTCTGGTCCAAATTTCCACCACTAACGAGACCTATATAGTAAAATTGTCTACTAAATACTGAATCATTATAACCTGACCGCAATCAAAAATACCCTGTCAGTGAAAAGTTGTGGCTGAATGAAAATTGAAAAGTCATGTTTTTTACCATTTTGTATGAAAAATATTGTAGATGTAATAAAAATGTACTGAGTTTGGTTCAAATGTCCACAACCAAAAACACTTACGTAATGGTCTGCTAAACACAGAATCATTATAACTAGACCGCAACCAAAAATATCCTGTAAGTAAAAAGTTATGACGGAATAAAAAAGTCTTCTAACATTTTATTCCATAAAATAGTGTTAATATGATCTATTGCACTTTTTAACTACTCAATCTAGGTTATGTCATGCCGCTTGGCATTTCCTATTAGGTTTTCACTGAAATAGATGAATATCAATATCAATATTTTCACTCAAAAAAATAATTTTGCATATGGTCATAACTTTTTACTGACAGCTTATTTTTAATTTGTCTCATGATGAAAGTTACTCTATATTTAATAAACAATAAGTCACTATGGGTCTCGTTAGTGGTGGAAATTTGGACCACTTTTTTTTACTTCATTCTCCTTTATTAATTCAAAATAAATTTACCCCTCTGAACTTATTATCGATTTGTTTCTGAATATTTTGTGACCCAGTGCTCAGTTTTAGTATAGGACGACAGCTGACTAGACAAGTGTTATTTTGCCATACTATATCTTATTCTGCTTGTCTTGTATCAAATGTGTAGTTTTAAAGATCTACTAAAGCATACATAGGTACAGTCAGCGGTTATCGAATTTGCTTTATATACTACTAGTAACTAGATAATGCCCGCAACTCTGTTGTGTCGAAATTCCTTTATCGCGCGGGAACCGTACATTTTTCCGTGTAAAAATAATCCTATGTCCTCCCGGGACTCAAAGTATCTCCATACCAAATTTCAGCTAAATCGGTTTAGTGGTTTGGGCGTGAAGAGGAAACAGACAAACAGACAGACACACTTTCGCATTCATAATATTAGTATGGATTTATCTAAAAACTGCTGAAATTATTTGGTACGGGGGAGTGGAGACACTTCATGTCCAGAAAAACCTAATATTATAGACTTTTCATCCCAGCAAAAGGTACGTTTTCTAAAATCGAATTTGTGCACAAATTAAAGACCATCAAGTAAATATTAAAACCAGTTTCAATATACAAAATAATCAATGCGTAATTTTCCTCAACTATCGCGAAAGGTGAATATCAAGTGAACAAAATGTTTACTTATTAAATTAACAATCACGGCAGATAAACAGACCCGGGGGGCCTGGCGGGGCAGACGAGTTTTTATTCCCAACTCCCGTTTTACTTAAAACTTCAACCTCTTTTTATATTTTCTCAACTTATTAAGTTTCTTTACGACGGTAATAATGTTTGCGTATTCCATTTTTAAACTGATATTCGTATCTTTAATGGGTCCAAATTTTTTGACTTCGTCTTAGTTCATGAAAATCTTATAATATAACTTTATCTACTTTATTCTGCTTGCACTCTAAAACCCTTTTTTTGTTTAACTTTTAAATAAAATTATATTGATAAAGGATTAAGAAAAATGTTCTGATAGATCTTGATGTTCCGAATTTCTTATAATTTCCTTTACTCCCTTGGAAGATGTGAAATCAACGAGTATAAAACGTAAGACATTTAAATTGGAGCCACGTGTTCTCGTAACCTTCGTTTAACGGTCACCCCGAGCCCTCATTTGCTGTGATATATTTACGCACTCAGGAACAAAACTAAACTCATTGTCATATAAATGTAAACCATCAATGTAGGGCCATCATGAATAATGTTGTACGACAGTGTTGCGCGGCAATGTTGCGGCGGCAATGCTGCACAATAATGTTGCGATTTGCGTCGATAATTTTGCGGCGTGCGCGATTATATTATTACGGCGATAATGCTGTGGTGATATTGTTGCGGCAAAAATGCTGCGCGGCAATGTTGCGGTGCCAATGCTGCGTGATAATAATACGGCGATAATGTTATGGCGATTATGATGCGGCAATATTGCGGCTGTAAAGTTGCGCATCAGTATTGCGGTGGCAGTGTTGCGCGATATTATTACGTTGCGGTAATAATGTTGCGTACCACATTTGCGTCTTTTAGGAATCTAAATAACCTTATTAATTTTAGTTGTCCAATTTTGACAACCCGACGAATCACGAAAACCCACCATCTACCTAAGCGGGCCCCTAGACGATCAATTTCATTGCGCAATATCACACACAATATTTATTGAACAACTTATTTGACAATAAGATTGAAAGGCGGGCGCGTTCAGTATTAACCCTAGAGTCTAGACCAAGGGTCGGCAAGTAATTTTAGGTGGGGTCCGGATACTGTTGGAAAATTTTAACGAGGTCCAGAAAAAACATACTTGTCCTATGTATAGCTTAAAAATATTATTTTAATTAATAAAGGTATACACTAATCACTATACGTATACCCACCTTATCTATGTATTGATTGATACTTGGTTTATAATACCTACATTACAATATTTCGCGGTCCGAGATTCGACCTTTGGCGGTCCGCAAACGGACCGCGGTCCGCCTGTTGCCTACCGTTGGTCTAGACGATCAATAATATTTCAAAATACCTGATATTACACAATAAAATTGATCGTGGGGCCCGCTAAGAAACAATTTCTTCGATGATAGATAGTTAATATATTTTCCCTGAGATAATAGAAGAGCTAAAATTTTAAAACAATTTTTACTCAACCCTACCTCGCTGCGCATTCATCAGGCTTTATTTACTAAAGGATACTGAAGGTTTAATTAAAACTAATCGCCCATTCAGGAAGTGATTCCTTCCACCTCCAATTATCCCGGGAAGCCGGCCAAATGAAACTTGCTCATTATGGTTGAGATTAAGGTTGGATTTACAAAACACTATGCTGCAAATTCTTTCGACGCGCTCATTGCAGTGAATAACTACGAAGGAATTAAAACTCTATGTTTTACAGAGAAGGTGTATTGTTCCGTTTCGTTATCTTGAATTAAGCTATCTTCAAGATGACGACTTGCTAGCTTTGCATTCTTTCAGGATTCTAGACTACGAATAATTTGAATCTTTGTTAGTTGAATAATATACTGTTTCGCCAGATTCAATGAAGGAAAAGCTTTAGGTGTAAAATGTGATATGTAAGAAAATAATGATTAGTATTATTGTAAAATGAACAGAGAAAATTTTGTTTAAATAAAATTTGGAAATATTAAAACGACAAACGGCACTTTAAAATTATTTTATCTTCAAAGTAAACATTACAATCAATACTATGAATAAATACTAAACAGAAAGGATCATAATATTACAAACTAATTAAATACTTTTTGTAGACGAAGGGCAAAAAAAAACTGGTTGCACCCTTTTGGGTTACCGGCAGAAGTAATCGCTTGGCGGAAAGAGGGGAGGATATTACTGCCTCTCCTACATCACCCGGTATACTTCCTCCGCCTTACGAATATCCGATCAGGTCACGTGTTTTAACGCGAGTTTAACATTTTCACCCATCATAAAAAGTGTATAACACCTCTAAAGATTCAATTTATTTTATTTCTGGTGAAAATGAAAGTGGTAACCGCAGCCTTAACACACAAAACCGCAAAGCCGCCGAGTGTTCTGTCATCATGATTGCATAGCGGCACTATACAAGGCCTTAATCGAGGAATTATGTTGCCTGGCTAGTACAATCCTACAAGGATGTAAGATTGTTTGATATTGATGATTGATTGATAGGATTGATGTTTAGTGTGTAAATGTTAATGTATGATGACGCCCGCAACTTCGTTGTGCTGAAATATGTTTATCGCGTTTTAACCGTAGATTTTTCTGAGATAAATCCTATGTCCTTACCCGGAACTCAAAGTATCTCCATACTCAACAAAATCCGTTCAGTGGTTTGGGTGTGAAGAGGTAACAGACAGACAGGCAGACAGACAGAAAAACACACTTTCGCGTTTATAATTTTAGTATGGATAAACATAGGTACAGATAATAACGACTTTACCTATATAATATGCCTTTTACCTTGTATACTTATATATGATATACCTTTTATTTAATATTCATTTTACCTAGATATACCTTATTTGAATTGTTTGGCCTAGACCACTCCAAACTATCCTTTCCGATCGGATCAGCGCTCGCTCATCCCTTCCTCTAGACCGTCCAACTTCCATCCTTCAGTAAATTTGTTTATCGACGCTCAAAGCTTTAATTCCTGATATTAAACTTGTTTCGAAAACATCCCCCAACTTATCAGTCTATTGACACAATCTTCAGGTGCAAATCGAACGGTGTTGAGTTGAGCGTTTCTCATTTTCGACAAATTCTATCATATTAAGCGATGTATATTTAACTTCTTTTATGAGTAAACTCAGTGAAAAATATTGTTTTTTTTTTGTGAGCTAATAAATTATACACCCTTTTACGTTAAAGAGTTAAGTTGCAAATTGGATAGGTGTTTTCATTCACATCACATTAAAATAAAGGAAATTAAAGAAAATACAAACACCTAACCTGTTTGTATTTTCTTTAATTCCCTTTTTAACTTCATACGAAATACCCAAACTTAAAATTATGAAACCAAAAAATAAATTTTACAATAATTATATTATTAATAATTATGTATTAACATAATATTATGTTGGATATCAATGTAACCTGATAATTATTACTAGGTGTAAATAAAAGCAAATCCTAAATATATTAAAATTCTTTACAAATTAATAAAATATCTTTATTATACGCACATCAGTGTATATCACGTCGTATCATCCCATGGTAAGTTAAACTTGTGTTATGACTTATGACAATCAGCATTGTGACACTTACCCCAACAAACTTAAAACATACTTATACGCGTCACGTTCTTACTACTTTTTTCTTTATTTATTTAAAGGGATTTTTGTACAGAAAAGACGATGTCAATCCCATCGTACCTTATGCTAAATATAACAAAACTTACAATAATTCCGACTTAAAGTTAAAATTATAAAGCACTACTTACTGCACACAATTACTTTGACACCCATAAACTTAAACTTCCCAAATAAAGCAAACAATTTAAACTGTATGCGATCGGAACTTGGTGAATCTGCTAAAAGTCATTTAGAACTGCAATGGCTCCATTTAAGGCACTTTGTTTTTTCCTTATTTCGCTTTTAGCAGCCTAATGGCCGCCGAGAAAGCTTTTTCAATGCCTTTAAATCTAACGAGAATGATAAATACAAATATTGAGTACATTAACACTCATAATTGTTCGCCTGAAATAATAACCTCAGGACTTAGACAACACGCTTTTATCGCTTCTTTATAAAATCACCGATAAATAAAAATACTTTTTAACCCCCGACGCAAAAAGATGGGCGTAAAGTTTGACGTGTTTTAGTGTGTGGGGTAGACTAACGTACTGATAGTACGTTAGTCTACTATACGAAACATATCCCCCGAACAGCTAAAGCTATTTTTAACGAATAAAGTAACAAAATTTTTATGGCTGAAATTTACTAAAACGAAAAAAGCAAAAAATATGTTGTTACAAATACAAAGGAGCAAAGTTTGAACTAACAATAAATATTTCCTTTATAACTCGAGAAAGTCTTGATACAATTTGAAATGTAAGTTTTGTGAAAATGCAGTGTTTTGATTATATTTCATGAGATTTTACAAATGGCGGCTCTCAGCCGCTCGCTCTCTTGAAATTAAAGTTATTAGTCTTCTTAATTATCTTCTACGTAGAGAATTAATCAAAGATAATGATGACTAAGTTGTTATTGATAAAGAAAATTATTAGTTGGAAATGTAATTAAAATTTGTTCAGCCTTTTTATTATGTTACAGAATTAAATATTTATTACGGTAATTATTATTATAGTAGTCGCTGTCATATTATGCCGCGTGGCACGACACGACACGGCAAAATATAAAACCATGGATTTCTAGGGTACACAAAATACATTTATATATTCTGTCTACGGCTAAGGTTTTAGAGCAGCTTTTCCCAAAGTGAGCGATAACCTCCCCTTGTGGGCGCTGAAGGTCTAAAGGGGGGCGGTGTGAGACCCATAAAAAAACGGGGGCGTTGTGTAGAGGCTTGGGGGGTGATTTGTTATTTCGTTTCACCTGGATGCATTTTAATTGAAATGCATCTATTCCCTCACATTAGTTTCAATCTGGCTAGCAAGTTTTGGAGGCGACTTCATTCTAATATTTTGTTATCAAAAAATCCCGGAATTCCGGGATTGGAGAAAATTCGGGAATGCACATTAAGTCGGTGGTAATAGTAAAAAATAAAAAAATGGTTTGAAAACGACTCATTTTGTATTTATTTTTATAAAATTTGAGCCAAAAGCCCCTTAATTTAAATGAAGATAAGAAAGTATGTGAAACAATGGGGGCGCTAAAAATTATTTGTTCTCAAAGTGGGCAGTAGACAAAATAAGTTTGGGAACCCCTGAGTAAGAGCCCGCGAGGGCCAGACCTTCCTTCGTTTCGTAAAGCTGAAAGTTTACCTGTTTGTGACCTTTACAGAGGTAAGAACGACCAGCAACTATGGAGTTTCGGTCGCGGTCACTTTAGGAGGTATCCAGTTCTGAAAGTCTACCTGACCTTCCAGAAAGAGTAAAACTCAATTTCATAGCGTATATTCTTCGCGGTAAGTGAAGGAATCTCGGATTCCAGTGTCGGACATTTTTGACAGTTGCTTCCCACTGCTAGAGACCCTCAAAGTCTAATTCTTTAAGAAAGTTTAAGAGTAGAAAGTTTATCGTGTCATATAAAACAACGACTATTATAATTAATATTAATATGACACGTAAGTCGATAGTATAATGAAAGACAAAATCGATATATTTACTTGTTTCTATTTTAAATGAAAACAACATTAATTAAACTAGCAAATGCCATGGTGCGAGCACAAAAACTGTAGTTTTTGATAAAATTGTGGATTAAGATACATACAAGTCAAACACAGATCTATTTTAAGGATTCCGTACCCAAAGGATAAAAACGGGACCCTATTACAAAGACTTCGTTGTCTGTCCGTCTGTCTGTCTGTCTGTCTGTCTGTCTCCAGGCTGTAACTCAAGAACGGTAATAGCTAGAGAGTTGAAATTTTCACAGATTATGTATATCTGTTGCCGATATAATAACAAATACTATAAACAAAATAAAATTAATATTTAAGGGGGGCTCCCATAAAACAAACGTGATATTTTTGGTCTTTTTTGCTCTATATCAATAATGACAACAAACAGGTACTTGATTTTTTTTCAAAGTCCTTAGTTATATGTATACTTTAATATTTAATAATAGTATTAAAATAAAATAAAAAATCATGGGGTGCTCCCATACAAAAAACATAATTTTTGGCATAATTTTGCTCTATAATGGTACAGAACCCTTCGTGCGTGAGTCCGACTCGCACTTGGCCGATTATTTAATTAAGATACTGTGATAGGATTACTTTTGTTGGTAATATTACGTTACACGAAAAGTTCATTCCCGTAAAAATATCCCTAGTAAATATTATAAGCTCCTTTTATAATAAATTATTTAAAAATGACAAGCGAGATTTCTTTACGATCTAGATTGCTGTAACGTACCAAACCTTTCACGAGGGTAATTTTTATTATTAGGCAACAAATTTTGATTTTGTGAAGCAAAATATGGCCTATTTATATTCGTTATTTTTTCCTCGTGGTTACATATTTTAAGGCCTTTATCCCAGGAGCTAAGGGCTAGATTTATCTGTAAGGTTTTGGTCAGAATTAATTTGTTGTTGATACATATTTGCCTACCAGCCCAGCACCCGTAGCATGGCTAGAGTAGAAATACTAAAGTATAGACAAACAGCGGAGATAAACTTATGGTGCCGTTCCGATCTTTACCGCGGCTAGCCGCGATCGACAAAAATTCAATTAAAATTCCACTTTATGACATAGACTACAGTCTACGCCATAAATTAGGATTTTATTTGAATTTTTAGGACAACTTTTGTCATAAAGAGGCATTATATTTGATTTTTTGTCGATCGCGGCTAGCCGCCGTAAAGATCGGAACGGCACCTTCTGTTTATCTCCGTTGTTTGTTTATACTTTCGTATTTCTACTGTAGCCATGCTACGAGTGCTGGTGATAATAGGGGTTCCCCTTAGGCTGGACTTATATGCCTCCGCGCCAAAGAGCGTTTTGGCCGCTACACCGCGAGATCACAAGCAACAGTATGTAACTATTTATTTAAACAGTGGCGCGGTCGTAATGAAATTTACATAAATTTGCTTGTAATCTCACAGTGAAGCCGCCAAACCGCGCCTTCGAGCGGACGCATATAAATCCAGCCTTTTGTCTCAGCAGGACTTTATAGTGGGAGAGCCGACCGTATAAAAGTCTTCTGGATCAGATACATGAACAATTTTTGAATATAGATCGAGAAACCATAGAACTAAATAAAGGTCGAAACCTCTAAAAATGCCTGATTTTGCCCGCATGCGAAATCATGACCTCACTTCCGGTTGTGATTCCGGACATTATTATAACTCATAAGATAAATGGAAAAAATTAACGAGAAAATAAAGTATTCGATGAGCAGAATTGAGTTTTCAAAGGTCGACAAGCTCAATTCATTCGCGACCGAGAGTCGACCACGATCAAAGGTACATATTTGTTGCGTTATTTTTCTTAACCAATCAAATACATTAATTTTTTAAGTGATTCTGAAACTAAAACCCCTCTGATAACTAAAAAAAAAAAAAAAAAACTACTCACAAAATCTTTAATTATATTTGTACTTTAATAATTGACAATAAAATTAAATTATAAAAATATTTAGGGGGGGCTCCCATACAAAAATCACACTTTTTGGGCCATTTTTCCTCTATAACGGTACGGAATCCTTCGTGCGCGAGTCCGACTCGCACTTGGCCGATTTTTCGATTTCCTTAGGTATGATGCTTCACCCTTTGCCTTTAGATGTTGTGGCATTGGCTTGGTGGAGAGGGGTCACTCAAGCTGGGTGGAGTTTCTAGGGTGTTAAAAATATTATATCGTTCTGTGTTGAATCTTCCAGATGCCAGCCAGTGGAATCGCCAGGATCGTGTCTTTCATAATGTTGCAATAAATGCTAGGGAAGGGCGAGGATCTGTCGATCCCGCTGACCAGTCCGGGATCCACACTTGGGTTTTTACAATTTATTTAGGACTAAGTTAGTGTTATAAGTTTTATGCTTTTCTTAGCGCCATTTATATTTCTCATATTATGTCCTTATACATTTTTATTAACTTAAGGTCGTCTCCCATCGGCGAATTCCTTTCCAACTGACGCTGTAATCTGTATGCACGCCTTGGATTGGTCGAAGAAGTGGCGCCACCCGTGACATATTGCTCAAGCGCTGACTGCCCCGACCAAACATTTGCTTGAAGACTTTAGTGACCACGTCACACGTCCGTTTCTGGACAATAATTATCGCTATTAATCTTAATCCTGTGTCCGCACGCGAGTGCCCGCTAATAACCTGAAAATAAGTGATAAGTGCTGAGTGATCGTCAATAACAGAAACAGCTTCATGCAGAAGAAAGACGAGGACGGCGCCATTGTGGAATCCAGAAAAATTCAGAATCCAGGTATCGTGCTTTCCTTTAGACCTCTGAGACCCAAATCAATATCGCTCATATAACTGGCGATTACCAGTTATCCTTCAAATACAGTCCACTAAAAACATTTAAAAAATATTAAATTAATTTTTCGCAAAATCGCCACGCCTACGGCCATATTAGCCGAATCATTTTCCTCGAATCATTTTTCGGTTCCTACGAGCCGAATTATTTCTGGTTCTTAGAATCCGAATCAGCTTTAATTATTCGTATTTTATTTTTGCCGACCTCTAAGGATCACAATTCACGACCCGCTATGTGGCTTAGGATATTATTAAGGCATCCACAAATTTCGTGTGATGTTTTTGACGATTTATTGATCCCTCTCCCTCCCTCTCCCTAAAAGTGAGATATCGTGATATCCGATGAGATTTGGCTAGACCAGAGCCCTTGGTCAAAATGCATTCACTAGTTTTGATGGTGAAGACAGATGTCTAAAATATATGGGATTTGACATAATTCATCGCAACCGCTATGACACTCAGCTATGCGATATGTCAATTCCCATATTATATTCTTCACATCTATACTAACTTTGCTATCGAAACCAGCGAATAAATACATTTTCACTAAGTATTCTGGGTTCTTAGGGCTCCAGCTAAATACTTCCCGCTATCAAACAAACGTTTTTCAAGTTTGGAAGTCGACAAATCGATGACAACTTGATGACATTCTCGCGAGACGTCCCGAAATTCCGTCAAGATAAGGCAACATGCGGACTTAAATCTGATTTTATTCCAGCCGTGACCCAAATGACGCCCTCGGGCGAACTCTGGCCGGAATTAAACAAAAATCTAAAAAAGAATTCTCACCTGTCCTAAAATAACGAGGATCAACTAGATAATTATTATTTGATGAATTCAATTCGTGTTATCGAGATATTTTTTTGCTGTAATTAAATGTTTTACATGTTGTAGATTGCAGTCCGGCATGGATTTTTGACGTGTCACTTGAGAGACAGCATGTACCCAAACTCTCTTATCAATATATCTTGGCCACATAAACTCGGAGTTTATGTGGCCAAGATATAGTCGAAGGAGTTATTATCCGTTTATCGCATAACCGTACATCTATCTGGGATAAAAAGTACCCTCTGTCCTTTCCTGGGACTCAAAGTATCTCCATATCGAATTTCAGCAAAATCGGATCAGCGGCTTGGGCGTGAAGAGGTAAAAGACATACAGACATACACACTTTCGCATTTATGATATTAATAAAATATAGTATTAGTAAGGACATGGATAAAGTAGCGAGATCCTTGTAGGTCTGATAACAGTTTTTTTTATTTCCTCGTTGCATCAGTAAGATATCAACCAACAACACTGCAGTGTTGTTGGTTGATATCCTACTGATCTGACATGCGTGGAAATTCACTATGAAATTGTATTGTTTTTAACAAGTCTCATTATTCAATAGAGTTTTTAATTCCAACAGGTACACAGTACTCACGTACCCTAAAGTATGATCACTTTGTTTAGTTTCACCCTGTATATAGCAATTTAACAAAAAATCCTTACAAAGTCGGTTAAAACTTGGAATGTTTCTGCATTTTGGCTGCAATTCCCTATTTCGGGTTTGACAGTATAAGCTACTCCGTAGCAGTACAAGCCCAGTTGCCCTCTCAATTTAAATAATATGCCTGAATATTTTTAGCATGCCACACAACGTAGGGCTGTGAAAAATCTGAAAAATATATGGCTCCGCACTTATTTCAGAGTCGGTGACCAGTTTTATTGAAACCAAATCATATACGCATAATTTTTGTAGTTCTTATTGTAGTTTGATATTGGTTCATGTATCCATCAGGCAATCCTTTTGCTTGTTTGCCACATAAGGTTTATTTGAAAGTAGGTGACGCCAGCAACTCCGTTGCGCCCAAATTCGTTTATCGCGCGGGAACCTAATATTTTCTGGGATAAAAGTATCTTACGTCATTTCCAGAGACTCAAACTATCTCCATACCAAATTTCATCAAAATCGGTTCAGCGGCTTAAGCTTGAAGAAGTTACGGACACTTTCGCATTTATAACTTCCAGCAGCCTCAGAACAGCCTTTCCAAAATTTTATATCCATAATACACCTTACCTTTTTCCAGATCATAACGTCACTTTCAAAATACCTTTTGTTTCACTATAACAGGCCACCAACCCGCAAACTTAGATACTTACCTGCCCCATTTTCATTTGCAACGTTGTCGACATTGTCATAAGGCGTGAAACAATGTCGTTTTGTTCCGGCATTCCGAGTTGGGTATCGATTTTAATCGCAGCCCACAGAAATGTAAGTTAACGCCTAAATGCCTCTAAAGCATTCTATAGATATACATATACATAGAAGTACACAATTATGAAGGCATAAGTGGATGTAGTGGCTAACTAACATTTTATAATACACCACGTCAGTCTGGCCCCGAGCAACAACTTCAGGTACTGAAGGACTTGTGTTACGGGTACCAAACAACGGAAATATTTTCAATAAAATGCAGCCGGAAACAGAATCATTGCCACTTTCTAGGTCCATGTAGCTACAGCAGTGGTGTCACAGTGAAGAGGCACTTTCATCTTCAATAATTTTCGAGTATAGGTAATGCTGCTACCATCTTATTGACAATAATCAGCTCTTCAATATCCTAATAAAGGGTTAATTCCCGCTCCTTGTATTGATTTTTAGTGTTTTTTTTTCAAAATGATTGCATAAATTCTCCCCAGCCATTTCGGTTATTTCGTTAAACGCTTTTTCTGCTACATATAAATATAAAACGTAATAATTATAATATTATATTACGCTGCATCAAAGTGTTGGAAGAGTTCGTACACATACACTATGACACGAGAATTTTATATACATATTAGATACATAATTACGCAAAGCACCTAAGTCAAAGTATCAATTATTGTAAGGCGCGTTATAATATGATAGATTTCTTTGACAGTTCATCGTTTACGTAAACATAAGGTTTATGTAAAAATGTTGTTTGATTATACCACATAATACTTACTCAGGCTACATAAGATTGAATTATACAATAAAATTAACAAACAAAAGTATATAACAAACGCTTAATCAGCGTTGCAAAAATCTTAATGTAAAAAATAATGCACTATTCATTACTTTTTTCAATGGAAATTTAATTGGTATCCATTACTCACTAAATGATTAATGTGTAATGTGTGGTCCTTCATTACATATTAAAAAAAGTAATGAGTAATGTGAACATTCACATTACTTATTACTTTTTTTGTATGAGTAATGTGAATTTTCACATTACTCATTACAAAAAAAAAAATTGTAATGGAGTATCTTACATTGCCATTTTACAAAATAATGAGCCATTATCGGACCTTCATTGTCCATTAAATGCAAAGAGTAATGTAAAATTTGTCCATTACGTTACTATTAAAAGTATTGTAAGTATAGTGGAAGACGGACGGTATCTCATTATGTTAATAAAAAATCTATTAGGATGGTATAGTTAAGGAGTTTTTTTTTTTTTAATTTTGATGAGTATACAAACTACACATTAAATAAAAAATGAGTAATATAAAGATGATACTTTTCTCATTACAAAAAAAAATGTAATGAGAATTTATTTTTATGCCATTAAAAAAAAGTAATGAGTAATGAGAACTGACACCATTACTCATTACTAAAAGTAATGAGTAATTGAAATTTCTCATTACTTATTACTTAAAGTAATGAGTAATGAAACGTCAATGCATTAACTAAAGTAATGCATTATTTGCAACTCTGCGCTTAATTACCTGCTACTATGGCGATTGATCGATCAAAATCGGAAAGGTAGACGCGAGAATTTCAGTGATATTTTCGCGTTTTACTTTTCTTCTTCATTGAAAATCTTCAAAATTTCAGCACTCTGATACGTCTTTTACTTTAATTATTAATATTAATCACAGTAACATGTGGTTTTTACATTGTAAAACTAAATTTAAGCAAATTGAAAATCTTTGATTTGAAAATTTGATGTCATAGAGTAACATACAAAAAAGGGTCAGATGACAAAAGAGTGTTGCTGTTGCTAAAAAAAAAGTTTCGCTTCCTAGACATTCTTGACGGACTGTAAAATCCACATTTTTTTATTGAAAATCATTTTTCCGGTCCTAAAGCCTCCATTTAAGCGAGAAAACCACTTCATCTCTTTAACTATAGTCGTTAATGTTTTCTTCATCTTAATGTGTTTTGTTTCATACAAAATAAAAGCGATACGTTATCGTAGATAATTTTTTTTTGTATTATCTTTGCTGTGTGATGAACCAACCCCTTTTACTAATATTAGCAATTTTAATTCTTATAATTTTATTCTAATCCTACTTACTATTAGGAACTAGCTAGTTTTCATACTAAGGGATAAAGTATGCGTCTCCAAAAAAAGTGCACGCTAAAGTAAAAGTGCAGTTTATATGTCTTTATATACTTTTACTTAGTGAAAAACTCAATAAACTCAAGAAAATCTAGCTTATAAAGTTTCTCAAGTTCCAGAGGAATAACTTTGAGTAAGGTACACTTTTTAAAGAAAATAGTGTCAACTGAAAAAGCACTTTACTGTAAAAGGATAAGCATGACCTCCTTACACTCTCAAAGCTTAAACACTTTTTGTTGAAACTAAATCAAGTTCTATTTTATACTCATTAAAAGTTAAGTTTTTAAAGTTGAGTGGTCATAATGGGATCTATCATGTAACAAGCTAAGTGAAATGTCATATGCAACATCCTATAAAAAATGGGACAGCCAAATACATTACAATATTTTTGAGATCGTTTAGCTCAGAAATTAATGAAATTGTCTTGGTTAAAAATTTCAACAAATTGAATGTCTTCTGCTATAATTCGAGTATTTTATATTAACTAACTGTAACATTGAATGAACAAAGTATACAACCAAAATAATTAATTTCCCACCCCTAACCACCCTACCCCATCAAAAGATACAATAAAAGCACGAAAATAGAGAATAAAGAGAAGGGTATATTAAGCCAAAGGAATATAAGAGCGCTCTAGTAAGGGTTTATTTCAGACCAGACTGTCCCTTAGGACAGTCAAGTACCAAGGGAGCTATATTTTGTAAGCTCGCAACAGACTATTTCGCACTAGAAAATAATATAACGGAATATATGGGGTACGTTCCGAAATATTACACAGTATACTGCTTGGCTCGTGACGTCAAGAATTGACGTCATATTGTTTCTTCGTTATATCGTCCAAAATATTCTTGTCAATACATTGGCATCACTCTGTTGAGATGCATTATTGCAAGTCATATACTACTAATATGTCACACTTGTCTGACCATAATAATATAGCGTCGGATTCAGAAATTATGAGCACTGGCCAGTATACTGAATTTTATTTCGGAACTCACACATGAGAATTTTTATTTACGGACGCACTACGTTAGTCTGGCCCCATGGTAAGTGCCTGAAGGACTTGTCTTACATACAACGGAAACATTATAATTGAATTCTTTTATAGTATGTTCATACTATATTTAAGATTTTTATTATATTATGAAACACATATTTAATACACATCCATGACCCAGGAAAATTGATACGAAATCGCGGCTTGGTCACTACTCTCTCAACAACTGAGCTATAGAGATATAAAAGAAGAAGGGATGGGAATAATACACGAGGTATTCACGATTGTTTATTTTGTCGTAATATTTTTTTGTATTTGATACTTGTCATAAGATACTTACGGTTACAAAGAAATCGTTCAACAAGTCGATTAATCAGTTCACGATTTACACAAAATCTATATCTAAAGGCCCTCCACGTTGGCAAAGGATGGATTACCATGATTGCCAAACTAGAGCATTCACAATCATAGACGATTTCATTTTTGTAAAAGCTGGTCACTACCATGATTAAGAAGCTGTCAATAGCGTGAACAATCATCATCAATTGTTTCCAAACATAGACGAATATGGCCATCACGTTAGTAGTCAATTGTCCATTAAGGACCAACGTAGAGAGGCGTAACAACGTAACACAAAGTATGAAAACATAAAAGTATTCGATCAAAGTAACAACCAATTTAATCACTTTCGTGACATTGTCACAGACTAACACGGATATCCATATCCTAAATTCTGAGAAATATCGTTAGTTAGAACTTTTAAAACAATACAACTACAGTCATTTTAAAACAATTAACCTATACAATGTACCGCCATTAAAACGCAACAATTTTCAATATTAACTTCTCATCCAAAACAAAAGAAGCCCTAAACGATTATAAAGACGATTATTTTTGTCGTATTGAGGTAAATATAGGACAATTTGACACGCAATCTTTACAGTACAGTCTTTAATTACTAGTTTATGTACATTTATTTGAAACTTCGTATTACTAGAAGTAAATTTTTAATTAACGTCCGATTTACTCGATCATGTAGGAGGTATATAATTAATTGATTCATTCTAAAATCGTGGTATCCCGTGAATCCATTTCATGGAGGCTATACTATTTACATTTATTCACTAGAATTTACACTATAGAGTCACTTATTTACACTTTCGTCGCGATATTTACAACTATGCACTCCGTGAATTGTGTCTCTGCCACAATGATAAGTATCACTTTATACATAATTGTAAATATCTTCTATTTCTCATGCGTTGATCTCCGACATGGCTGCCTGCGGAATTCGTGACTTCTGGAAGTGCTGGGAGGGTGACGATGATGGGACTGAGCCGTTGCCTGGAGTTTGCGACTGGCCAGTCTGCGCCTGGACGTCCGGTAAGTTCCCGCTGCTCATGAACGTCGCATTCTTGGGCAAGGTCATACAATTCGACGCGCTGCAGATCTGATTCTGGTAGCTGAAGCCCACCTTTCTCGGTAGCGTCGTGCACTGACCTCTATTCGTCGGGCTCGATTGTTTCAGATTCGACATTTGAATTCCCGTGTGGCACACGTTCGGGCAATTCGCACTCGTGAAATGCGGCACTCGGTTCGTCATCGCGATAATTGCGGTCTTATCCTGATGGTCGATGTCGACTATCGTGCTTGAGCTTTGGGAGTGCCCGACGAAGAAGTGCTGATGCTTCGACGCGCCATCGAACGTGGAGTGATTCCGTTTCTGCTGCTGAAGCGCCTTTACCTGCAATCTCGTTTTGTCCCTCTGATAGTACACACCGGCAAATATAAGCACGTTCAGGATCAGCAGAGAGCACCCTATAGCGATAGTGACGCTCAGAGCGGTCGAATACGCCGTGTACCCCGCGACTTCCAAATTAGAAACATCCTGACGGGAATCGTTCCGACTTTGAGTGACAAGCGAGTCGGGTCGCGGGGACACGACGCTGATGCAGGTCGTGACATACGTTTCTATTGTCGTGGACGGGTCGAGGGATATGTTGGGTCGCCGGTACGTCTCGAGCGTCGGGTCGTAGTAGTTGGCGCGGGTCAGCGGGTCGGGCCGGACGAGCCCATCGTACAGTTCCATGTCGTTGTGGTTCCGGAACAGGTTGTGTTTCGCGACGACGTCTTTCATCCCCGCTCTGTGGATTTCCGGTATCAGCCGCAGCCACACTGACAGCTGATGGGCGCGATAATGGTTCTTCATGCGGGGCTTCATTCCTGCGAATAAATAAGCTTTAAATAATCAGCGTTAGAGCTGTTTGCGTAACGCGAAGTTAATTAATTAGTATTGTAATTAATGGTATAAATATGAAAGTAATTTACAGCTTATAAGCTTTAATTAGTTTAATTGTTATTAATGAGTCATCCTTTTTCCCTACTTCAGTATTTACATAGTATTTTGTGTTTATAATTTTTTAATTTATATAATGTATTTGTATAGCGCTAATTCTTAAAGTAAGATTGATGATGTCCACCTACTCAAGCGCCTTCACAATATTCACAGACCCATCTAAAATTATAAGTAAACAGGCAGAGAGCTGCGTGGAAAAAATCTACCCAGTTCGTTTTATAACTCGGTCCAGTTCAATAAATACAAAGTAGATTTCTGCGTTAACCTTATTTGCCATGAACGGAAAATCAATTAATAATTACGTGCTTTTGTTTGCACATACGCAATAAAATGGCTTTTAGTCATTTCACGTTGACATTATGACGTTTTATATTGTGCATTAACGTTGGCAATCATTAATCATCTATTTTGATAGGTCCGTGAACCGTATTATGATAAAATAAATGTTTCTTTATTATAACAAAGTTTATTTTGTGTATTGGTTTAATATTTCGCGTTCCGCGTACTACATTATGGTAATTTAATTACTATAATTATTATCATGTTAAATAGTAAATTATGCATAATTATATCTGATTTATTAAGTTTATTAAAGTTTTATGAAATATAAACTATTGAATAGAGCATATTATATATTATGGATTGTATGCACAAAAACCCCAAAATAACATTCTAGATAATATTACGGATTGTGTATGCTAGAAACAGTATCAATAAATAGAAGAACTAAAAATACAGTATCATAGTTATATTTCCCTAAAGATGAAACAAGCTCTGTTATTCTAATTCTCGCTCTACGTTTAGATAATATTTTGACATCTCTTAGATCTTTTATCTTTCCTTTGATCTTCTTTTGATCCTTTTGGGTCCGACGGAGACGTGTTATTGACGTGTTTCAAAACCCCGATATCTTCGTCTTTTGCACCTGTCTAGGCGCAAAGTTGGAGCAATGTAAAATGAACTTTAATATCAGCTAACATGATTTAGTTTCCATTAACTGTTTCCATTAACTTCGAGGATAACAAAACATGTTTCGGATTTAGGTGCCTCAACACTACAGTTTATTATGTATAAGCCAGTGAAGCATCTAACGGGATGAGATCAACGGTTCAATACCTTGACATCTATAGATTTCACTGATACGTGAAACAAAGGATGATAAAGCTTCGATGTTAACAAATCTGTAGGCAGGTTTATGTAAATATTTTGATTATTCATAGAAAGTTAAATAGAAAAATAAAGTTTGTTAAGATGATAAATTTACTATACAAAATCCTGATTTAGATATTTTCCAATTATCGCGATAACTTTGAGCTAAACAAAATATCTATGAAATCGTTGCTATTAGTATTTGCTGCTATTTGAATTCTAAAATATACTGTTAAATGATTTAGAATCATGTGCACAATGCTACACAAAATAAACCAATATTGCCTAGATCCATTTGATTCTAAGTCATTTATTAAAATTATTTAGGATCAAATGCTGTACTGTTTTGATGCTTAGCAAATAAAACCAACATTAAATAAAAACGAAATCATTTGTTTACCCTAGATAATATTGAATGATTTTGAATCAAAATATACTATACTAAAGAATCATACCAATGCTGTAGGTATTATTATACCTAATTCAATAAAGCCAATATTGCCATGAGTGCATGTAAATTTTGCAATCTCAGTCGGATTCATCGGAGAGATTATTGGAAACGAGCGTTTTATACCAGCTG
Organism: Cyaniris semiargus; assembly: GCA_905187585.1. Taxonomy (NCBI): domain Eukaryota; kingdom Metazoa; phylum Arthropoda; class Insecta; order Lepidoptera; family Lycaenidae; genus Cyaniris; species Cyaniris semiargus. The sequence continues at coordinate 2,004,368 of LR994554.1, read as the reverse complement.
TTACTGACGTCATTTGTTAGCTGACAAGAGTAAAAAGTCACACCAATTTTTGAGCTATTAGATCTTCTTATTTTGAGATTTCTATGATTTACAGCCAATGCAAAATCCAGTATTTTGGTAAATTAGAATAGGGTTATTTTTAATTTAAAATTAGGTTTCAATTTATTTTGTCCTCGGAATAAAATTGTTTTTAATTCTGGTTGTTGTCACTTGGCAAATTTAATGTGTGATTGAACATAGCTTTTATGAACTTCTTTTTTTAATTAATTTACACTTCTATCTTGAATTCATGAAATTCTAAAACTAATATTTACCGATTTCCAAATATTTCTGATGAAGTGTGTCGTATTCGTCCCACACGATGCTCTTGAATTTGTTCCTCTCTCTGGAAATTGGTAGAATGGCTTCTTGTTTCTGAGCTTCATTGGGGTTCCTGTTGACAAAATACATTTTTTACTCACTTTCACCTTAGGGCCCCTGTTCTCTTAGACCCCTGTCTCAGAGACCAATGTTTATAAATAAAGCTACTTCAGATTTTAGCATGTTCATGAGTTAATAAAACCCTAAGGTTAAAACTTTTAGCGGCGTTGAGTACTTTTTTGGAATAGGTAAATATCTTAAACTTGCTGCAGGATTTCTCATAGGACATTAATTATATGGCTGGACGGCTTGGCAGAGGAATACATTTTCCTACCGTGGGGTTTCGTTTTTCACTTCTACCGGAGCTATAGGAGAGCAACCATTTTTTTTTTTTTTTGCTTATAATATTCCAAAATAATATACCTTCTAATAAAGAGGTAACTTTCAAAACAAATTACTAAAATATTGAACCAAATGTAGTTGGATATTTGAACGCGTGTGCTATATTTGTGTTATGTTATATTCTCAACAAGTTTGCTCAGTCCCATGTGTGATGACTGTAAACTTTAGCATCCATAAATCATTATTATAAATTAGTATTAAATATTTGTGAATAAATTCGGTGTAGGCGGCAGCTGGTGGCATTGGCGGTGAGCCGCGCCGGGCTGGTAGTTTTATCATATTATATTATCTGCAAAATATATTATCATATTTTCAATTTTGCGCATCATTTTGATGTCCACGTAATAAATACGGTTACGTACTATCAGACGAATTAATTGGTTCTAATTGGTTATGTCAAGCCTAGCCGTTAGATAACGACTAACATTGACTTGACATAACCCGACCAAATGGCGTAGTGCCGCCATATGTATATGAAACAATTTCTCTAATTAATACAGTATAAAAGGAGATCAAATATGTTTTAAATAGATTTTATAGAAAGACTAGGTAACCTTGACCGCAAAATGACCTTTACGCCGATAATTATCGCGCGGAAAACGTACATTTTTCCGAAATGGAAACTATAACATGTCCGTCCCCGAAACTAAAAGTATTTTCGTATCAATAAGAAGGGGTGATAAACAAACAGACATACATTTAAATAAATAAATGAAATATATTTTTATTGAAAATAGGTATCATGAATACACTTTTTGAACGTCATAGAAAGAACGTAGAAACTAAGATGCCTACCACCATAAATAAATAAATAGAAATAAATAAAATATCTTTTTATTGAAAATAGGTATCACACACTTTTTGAACGTCATAGAAAGAACGTAGAAACTAAGATGCCTACCACCGGTTCGGGAACTAACCCGGCGAGAAGAACTGGCGTAAGAAACTCGCACGGGGCCATCTTTTACCAAAAAGATGGAAAATTAATCTTTTAATTTAAATAATATTAGTGTGCATATTATTACTTTAGTTTCTTAATTATTGCAAATTATTATTATCTTGAAATTTAAGAAGATAGTTAAGTAGTAGTAGTAGTTAAGTAGTAGTTCAAATGTGGGAGAGCCATGCTTCAGCACGAATGGACCGGCTCGACCGGAGAAATACCACGTTCTCACAGAAAACCGGCGTGAAACAGCGCTTGCGCTGTGTTTCGCCGAGTGAGTGAGTTTACCGGAGGCCCAATCCCCTACCCTATTCCCTTCTTTTCCCTCCCCTATTCCCTTCTCTTCCCATCCCTAGCCTCCCCTATTACCCTATTCCCTCTTAAAAGGCCGGCAACGCACCTGCAGCTATTCTGATGCTGCGAGTGTCCATGGGCGACGGAAGTTGCTTTCCATCAGGTGACCCGTTTGCTCGTTTGCCCCCTTATTTCATAAAAAAAAAAGTTAATACCTTGTCATCTTAACACCTCGATATTTTCAATCCAAGTCGATTGATCGTAAAATGTTTGAAATATATATTATGTAGAAAAATAAGTGCTATATTTCTTTCTCTTGGACATTTTGTTTATATAAGATAAAAACTATCATATTTTTATACCTACGATAGTAATAAAACGGACAGTAATAATATTTGTATCTAACCTAGAAATATTATTATCATAAACGTAGCTTTCATATTTTTTGGTTCTTACAAAAGTTATTCTACCTTACATCCTTCCTATATCATTTCATATTAATGTGCGTATTATATAAATAGGAAACCGTATAAAATACAATGCTTAGAAAATGGACGATGAAAGAAAACGGAATTCCGTATTATTTTTACGTTATTTTTTTCTTTGATGTAAATAAATACGTTCAATTTGTAAAGAAGTCAAAGCAATTTAGAATTTTCATAACAATTTATTTTTAAAAAACGGAAGCCCACAAAAATACGGTAAAAATGGCACAAAAGAAATAAATTCGATGGGTTGATTGAAACTAGGCCAGCTAAGCAGGAGTGATTTGATAGTTGACCCAAATGTACCATCAAATAAATTGATTCATAGGCAGTTGATGGACCTACGTAATTTGGTCGGGTTATGTCAATTCAATATTAGTCGAGATCTGACTGCTTGGTTAGACGTAACGTGACCAAATTACATAAGTCCATTTTCTGCCTATAACTTCTCTTATCAACTTCTCTGATGGTACAAGAGAACTTTCTTACTTTATTTCATAACCCAGAGGGTCGGATGACCGTCACGACTGGTGAGGGATCAGGCGCAGGACCGACTCTTCTTCTCGATACAAGGATTATATTTCTTGTCAAGTAGTTAGGTGATCAGCCTGCCTTTATTTGTGTTGATAAGTCATACTCCTCAGTAATAAAATCTTTTTTTTTAAATAAAGATTTTTCTTAATTACTTGTTTCACTCAAAATGGTCTAAGCCGAAAACATTGTGTATCATTTATTCGACAAAAGATTTCGTCCTTTTTGCTATCGTTTGTAAGTTTCGTCCGTCTTCATTCGTTTGTTAGTCCTGCTACACACCTTACGATCAAACTACACAGTTTAGTAATGGAGGATAATATTACATTAATCAAATTCTATCTTATTTTAAGATATCGAAATAATTACACACACACTCAATAGCTGCGTGTTTTTTTTTTTTAAATTGGAGTAAAATTTACTCTTTTATGACTCAATTTACGTTTGCAACCTTGCAAGATGCTTTTTTGAATGAGTACTCAAATCTTTTAGATGCAAGTTTGGAGGCCGTTTAATACCACGGGCAGCAAGTCTGTCAAGTCAATGTGTATTTCGACGTGTAATAAATAAATTTCAGTAGCGAATGGCATTAAAATGCATCGCATCGTATCGCTTTGTTTCGTTACATTATAAACTGAACCTCAATGGTGGGTATTTAAGGGGCCGGGTGCCATTGAAATTCTCATACATACGTGAGAAAATGATTTTGGTATTAAGTATGTTTGAGAATTTCAATGGCGCCCGGCCCCTTAAGGCTGGCTGCAAACGCACGTTTTTCGTATTCGATTCCCGAATTCTTTTTCCGTATTCGGAGACTAGCAAAAACGTTCGTTTTTTTTTCACGCACGCACGCGCTGGCTTGCACTTGAAACGCACGTGCGGAATTCGTTCCATACGGAGAAAAAAGGACGTGGCAGTTGATATATTGTCTACTGATTCCATGCATTCGGATTTCCGAATGCGGAAAACAAATTCGGAAAACGTTTGTATGCGGCCAGCCTAAGTCTACTGCGGTCGAACTGTGCAGTTCCGTCGTCTGAACGGGGATAACACGGTCGTTTGTAAGTTCTTTGTTCGTAATACATTATCGGGCATTGTTACGTCTGTCAGAGCCACGGCGTTCATTAACCGCTATAATTGTGATTTAATTACTTTTTCTAATTGAGGGTCGGAACAGTCTACAGAACTATTATACAAAATGGAAAAGGAATTTTACTAAATGCTATAATTGGATAAAAATGGATATTTTTAAAGCAAATTAAGCAATCACAATTTTTAAACCCTATATACCATAACCATAATTTCATAGAAATACTTAAAACCATTACAAGAGATTTCTTACTAACCACAAGTATTTCCATTAAATGTAGAATGTAAAATGTAAATAATTAAGAATGTTGTCTTATTCTTGTTACATATTCAAAGAGGAATGTGCGTATATTGTTGCTTCGTATTTATTTCTTTATGGCGTGCTCGTAAACCTAGAATTTAAAATTGCCAAAATCATACAACAAATTAGATTCGAAAATCCGACGCAAGCGCCCGGAACGTATAAATAGTAAAGCAACGTGTAAATAACCCAAACTAAGCAATTTAAAAAGTGAACATTGAAAACCTGAATAAATAAAACTAACTTTCTCACAGCCAGTATTTACTAACAACTTACCCCGGACGGATAGAGTTTGGACGCTCTAGACATGGCTATTCCCGTTTTTGGAAAAGACATTTGATGTAAACTAACTCTCGTAACAATTTCGGGAAAAATGTAAGTAAGCATTTGACGAGGCTACTCCGAAAATCACAGTGATTGTAGATAGCTACAGATTTTGATATGAATTTTCTCACAGAAATACAAAAATATAGTATGGAACGAACTCCAGTTACACGTAGCTAGGGTAACGAAAATTGTATGACCGATACGAGTAAGACAATAACTACTAAAACATATTACGCCTTGATGAACATTTTGAGAAACAATTTTTTTAATCAGTTACACTTCTGTCAATGGATTTTTCACACAAGGAGATTTTTCATGACATAAAATTAAGCAAATACTTACCCAGTCCGGACGAAATTCGCCATGTAGAGTATGAAAGCTTCAGACAGGGCGACTTCGGACTTCGTGTAGTTTTTCGGAAAGTGCCCCAGACCCTCGACTAATGGGGCCCCAAATAAATACGGCAGCTCCTCCCCATGGACCGAGCCCATTCTCTGAAAAGGAACCTGATTTATAATACGAGTAATAAAAGTAATTTCGGCTATGATTTATGTATGATGCAAAAGATTTTATGTAAAATATCGTCTCATAAAGTGACAGGGACAACCTTTTTCGATCTCATTTTCTTTTTCGATTTTACATGGGCATTAGAATTTTTGGATAACATTTTATTTGTATAGATGCTTACTAATTCTTAGTTCCTCATTTTTTTTTTTTTTTATGATTGCAAATTTGAGACCTAACTCTGTTTAAGACCTAAGCCATGATTAAAGTAAAAGAAAATGATGGGGATAGATTGACCTTGGAAAAGTATGTTGTTTCCGTAATTTATTTTTCTGCTCTCCGGGCGGAAAGCGGCAACTTTCGGCCCGCTGCGCGAAACGAAGTTGCAGATTTCCGCCTCCGTCGAACAAAAAAAAGTATACTCACCTTGGGCAGTAAATAAGAAAGCCTCAGATCACATGTTTATTATATATTACATGTAATCTGAGACATTTTTTACTTTCCTGCCCTAGGTGTGTAATATACTATTTCTAAGCATTTTGTGGAAAGCAGATATTATAAGGATGACAGATTATATAATTATTATATTATCGAAGGTAAAATGAATTTTTGAAAAGTCAGCAATTTTTGGATTTTTAGGGGCAACACTTTAGAGTATTTAAACAAGGCTTAAATATAAATTCACTACTAATTGAGTAAAGATACTTGGAAATTGAAGATATTATGGGTGATATCGAATACTGGATAAAGCGGGTAAGTAACAAAAAAACTGTCGTCTTTTACATAAATTGCGGCTCTAGGACCGAGAAAATTCTATGTATAGCTAGACATATTAGGTAGGTGAGTGAGTTACAAGGTTCGTTCAAATTATAAAAAAAAATGAGCAAGTGCGAGTTGGACTCGCGCACGAAGGGTTCCGTACCATTATAGAGCAAAAGTAGGTATAAAATATGTTTTTTGTATGGGAGCCCCCCTTAAACATTTAATTTATTTTGTTTTTAGTATTAGTTGTTATAGCGGCAACAGATATACACAATATGTGAAAATTTCAGAAATCTAGCTATAGCGGTTCTTGAGATATAGCCTGGAGACAGACAGACGGACAGACAGACATCGAAATCTTAGTAATAGGGTCCCGTTTTTACCCTTTGGGTACGGAACCCTAAAAATGAGTAATTGCTCTTATGTTGTAAAAAGTTAGTCACCCGGTTCATTCAATCATGTATTCAATTGGAATTGAGTAGTAATTGGCTATAAACTTATATAACTTGGTAAAATCAAGCATTCAAACGCGACGCAGTTTGTTTTATCAAAAAACATAATGCGACGGAAATGGAATACTCAAATAGTTGTTTAAATCAAACAAATACGGTTTGTTTACGGAAGTTTTATCTAAACATTATAATGTGAATATGTGATTTCACTTTGATTTTTATTTGCTGTAAATGTAATTGTTTTGTATTTGTATTTTATTGTTTCTAACTTATTAATTTTTGTTTTGTTACGGATGATAAAAAAATATCAGGACTGTCAATCGATGTTGAGCATGAATTGTCATGTGCTTGATGACGCCCGCAACTCCTTTGCGCCAATATTCGTTTATCGCGCAGAAACCGTACACATTTTCCGGGATAAAACGTATCTTATGTCCTTTCTCGGGACTCAGAGTATCTCCATACCAAATTTTAGCAAAATCGGTTCAGCGATATGATTATGAAGAAGTAACAGACAGACAGACACACTTTTGCATTTATAATATTAGTATGGATTGTAAACTCTTAGTGCCATAACTCACCGGGACGCCATCGCTATGTAGCCAACTCTTATACTACGAGAGGCCGCATAAAAGTAGGTAAAAAATGTTGTGTGGTGTGGTAGGTCCTAACGGCTGCACTCTTAAATATATTTTGATGATTACTTAATTTTAATTAAATGAAGATTTTCACGTACACTCTATAATACAATTGTCTATTATACTCTTTGTTAAATTAATGTTGAGTAATCTTCCAATGTCTCTGTGTGCGCAAAGTTGCGAATCGTAAATTATGCCTTGTCGTCAGCTATTTAATCTTTTCAATTATTTACCTGTGGATAATCCCCATCCTTCGTCTGATAGTCGAACACGTAGAAGAACGTATTCGATCCAGTGCCTACAGAACTCTTGCTGACACTGAGGAAATCGCCCGTCTGGACAAGAGGAGCGACGTACTGCGCGTCTGACAACGCAAGCACGGCCGCGTCGCGCGTGTTTATTGGATGCTGAAAGAGGAAAAAATATTACAATTTTGATCTCAATGGTCTAAATTACTATTACAAATTTTCATGGTAAGTTACTGATGCTCCCGGCAACACAGGAGTTTCAGTGGTGGGATGTGTGGTGAGCCAATCGCCGTTATACAAGGAAAAATAATGTTAGGTTCCAAAATTTCTAAACTGATTAGTGATTATGGACTTCGATGAGAAACACAAATGGTTTGTATTCGAAATAACAAATAGTCAAAATGTACCCGATATCATTTAAGCAAAATATAGACAGTGACAACAAAAAAATTGTCAGACATGGAACAAAAACAATTCGTCTGTAGTTTACATAGCAGACAGCAAAATATGAAGTACTATTATTCTGTATTCATAATAATGTGTACAAAACTAAACATTTGTACATCAGCAAAAGGATAATCTAACGACCTCTGAACTACAGTACAGTGATCATTCCGAAATAGAAGCTTTCAAATTCTCTCATTACCTACAATTTTGCCTATTGCCACATTCGCTGTCGGTTTTGTGTGGAAAACGGAATAGTGCTTTGACATAACTAGGAGCAAAATGAAAATAATATGATTGTGAGCTATACAGCAAGCTACAAAAATGAAAAAATCGTACGTTGACCCATCCCTTATCTCTTTAATATCCACTCGAATATAATATTACTATTGCATTGTTTAACAGTACGTGGTCGAAGCGAAGTGTGTGATAAGATGAGATGTAGTATAGAGCTATGGATTATTATAATATGATTTCAACAAGCTCTAAGAAAAGAGGAAAATGGCAATGACACGAATGTGACGAAGCATTTCAGTAAAATTAATAATAACAAGGACAAAAATAACATAAAGCACTTAGAGCATTGAAATCCATTAACCTCGATTCAAATACCAATACCAAAGATCATATATTTGTCATATTGTAGCAATATATCCGAATTATTGTCAAACAATAATTAAGTTCACAAATTAATAAGGCCAATTAGTGAAATACATTAGTTCGGTAACATTGAACGTATATTCAATTAAATGGCTCCTACTTTTGATACTAATTGGCCTAAATTACGATACTAGGAAAAACGAATGGAATACTAAGTTGTAGAATGATCAATTAATTTTATACATTAGAAATAATAAAGTAACAAAACCTCCTCCTTTTTGGAAGTCGGTTAAAAATAACTCTTACAAGTGAAAATTTATTAACTGCGTTGTGACTTGTGTACTTTTTTGGGTAAAATGTTAGAAAATTAATTAATTTAAAGTTGACCTGATCGGAAATTCGTAGGACCAGTGCATAGTAGGAGACAATATTTCTATCTACCGCGCAGCCAAAATATTGTATGCCTGCTTTTTAGGGTTACGTAAAAACGGAAATTATTTCATTACTGCCAGCACTCATAGAGTATATTTTTTCTTATCCCTTAACACCCTATGGCTTAAGGCTTTACTTTATTCCTAAAAAAATATTGACCAAGATGACACATGAAAATGTTAAAAAAGAGGAAGAAGAAAACAATTTATATTTCTCCGAAACAACTTGAAATTCAAGTAGGTGATGGTGATGATAGATATTTCATTTTCTAAAGTGGTACTTTACCTGGACCGTCCTTTCCCAATCGGTGTACTCATTGACTATCGTAAAGAATATCTCGCTCAGATGATACGTATAGGCGTTCCGTACGTAGGTCCTGAAAATAGAAATATTGTTAGTAATAGAAATTACAGAATAGAAAAATATTTACAGCAATTGTTTTCTTGAAGAAAAAAATTCAAACTACTTATTGACACGTCAATAAAATATGGTTTGATTTTTTTTTGTGTTTAAACAATTATGGCTAAATGCGTTGCATTTCTCCACACCAAAATTAATCTAAATCAGTTCTTTAATCAGTAAACAGATAGGAAGACAGTCACACTTTCGCATTTATAATATTAGTAAGGATTGCACCTCCGATTTATTATGACTTATGCTATTAACCCTTCGATCGCGGATTCTTGGAAATGCTATTGTATTCTATTGTTGTCGCGACCACCGGTGCCCGTATGGGGCTTGATGAGTTAAACTATTTATTATTATTATATTAATATTATTATTATATTATTAAACTATCTCTTATAAAAGTTATTTACTCGTTTACACACTCGTTCGAGTTATTCAAATCTTTACCTAATAATTTTATCCCTTCGCTCGCCCTCGAAACCGTTTTGTATATCTTGAGCCGAGAACTTCCAAAGGGCCTCACTCGTGACAACTCCAAATAGGAGATCGTATTTATTCTGTCCCCCTCTTATTCCGAATATCCTATCTCCGTTTCTTTTGTCTGCTTTAATGTTATTGACTCCAGATACACTCGTGAACCCCTGAAGGTCGTTCGGAATGAAGAAAGTGAGGAGCTCCTTCGCATAATCAGTCTTAACCACGACTCCATCTACTGATGGTCCGAACGCTGTTAGGTAGCTTGGGGTGCTGATTTCTGCTGACATGAGTTCTAACAGTGGCACTTCTCGGAGGCAGTCTACTATTAGTTCGTGATCTTTGACGATGTCATCCGGTAGAGTGCAGTTGGATTCGCGTGCGAGCTGGACGGAATAGCTGACCGGGTCCTCGACGAGGGCCCACGAGCTTAGCGCTGAACCGGATAGCAGGATCGCCCGGTGGAATAAACCTAAAAGACGCTATGTATGAATATAACATTATAATTGTGTAATAATTATAATGATGATTGTATAAATTTATTAATGGAATTTCTTATAGACGTGAACAGGCAGAGGCGAGGGATCAATTTTATCAGTCACAAATAATCATATATAATCTGTTTTCATAAAAAAAACTCTACTATCAAAAATTAATTATGAAATTGTGTATTTAGTACGAATGAATAGATTCGTAGTAGAATAATATCAAAATAATTATAATTCATTGATTTAACTTGTAAATTGATACTATAAAAACTACTATAAACAACTTTTATAAATTAATGGCCAATTATTATTTGAAATACAAAACTATATTAACGCTTACACATTATAACAACGCGCAGCGGAGCGGGCTGCATTTTTAATATAAATTTTATCACCACAAAAACATATAAAACTTGTATTTAAAATGTGAAAACGGGTCACCTGATGGAAAGCAACTACCGTCGCCCATGGACACTCGCAACATCAGAAGAGCTACAGGTGCGTTGCCGGCCTTTTAAGAGGAAATACGCTTCTATACTCACCAGGCATAACAGTGGGGGAGATCATAAGGAAGTTTATACAAGCAGCTCCAGAACCGTGACCCAACATTGTCACATTGCCTGGGTCTCCGCCGAACAGAGCGATATTCTGTTGTACCCAGTGTAATGCAGCGATTTGATCCATCAACCCATAGTTGGCTACTCTAGCTTTGAGGTGCGGTATGGGATTCGCGTTGAGGAATCCTGCAACAAACGTATTGAAATAATTTCCACTTTTTTTTTTTAATTGCCAGTGCGGTCCTATGCGAGTTTCTTACGCCAGTCTTTTCGTCGAGTTCCTGAACTCGTGGTAGATTAATAAGTAGGACTATTCAGAAAACAATGATTAAGAATCAAATTGATTAAGAAATACAATATTTTTTTAGAATTTAGAATATACCACACTTATTAGATTATTCATTATATCATTGTAATTTTGGGAGAAACAAATAAATATTATTATTATTATTACTTATGTAAAACACATAATGTCAGGCCGCAGCAAAGTGGGCCGTATCATCCATACAGTTTCTAAGACCGATATTATATTGTGTTGGAAATGCAGCCCTCTCTGTATCCCAAAGAAATAATGTGCACGTACCTTAAATCGTGTCAACGGCTTTTATACATCTTTTCTCATTTTTTCAACGACTGTTACAAAAAAATGTGCACGTAACGGAAAGTTTATTCAATCAAATTAAAAAAATATTAGCAAAAATCTTAGCCTGAAATGTCAGCATATTTTTTCAGGCTACATTTTTAAAACCTAGGCTATGAAAATACCGAAATAATATTTTAAATGGCGCAGCCGAATCCTTGACTAAACACTGCTCAATATTTTCCTAAAACCTATCGAAAAAAACATCTTTATTATTGTAATAGGTTTTCTAAGTAAACGTAAAGCTTCATAAGATATTCCTAGCGTATCCGAGTTGTAAAATTAGTTATTCTATAATAATTTAATAAAGAAATTCAATAGGCCTCTGCGAATTTGTATTCGTAGAACGTAGTTTATTGAAATAGAGCTACGTAATGGAAAAATAGAAAATATTTGGGCCTCGTATAAGGTTAGGCGCAGACTAGCGATGCAGTTATCAACTACACTTGTATTTTTTGTTCGCTTACTCAGACTGTGTTTTAGTTTATATTCCATCAATCTCTCCTGAATAATTATTGAAGCTCATAATTTTTTAACCGACTTCAAGAAAAGGAGGTTATCAATTCGACGCGTATGTATGTAATATTTCCAGAACTGCCCAATTTTCGTATACGTTAGTCTATATCAGCGTCTGAACAAATGTGCAAAATTTCAAAAGTGTATGTTATGTATGTATGTATGTTTTTATGTTTGTGTTTGCATATCTCTGGAATTACCATTCCGATTTCAGTAATTCTTGTTTTTGTTATACTAGGTATTGTTCAACTTAGGGAATAATGCAAGTTTCATCAAAATCGGTTCAGTAGTTTTGGAGATAGGGAGTTTTAATTCTCAATTGCGTACAATTTTGAAGTCGGTTTTATCTTTTTAAAATACAGTTATTTCATCAACAGAATATATTATGAAGTTTGTTTATCATTTTGCTACTCTTTAGTGATATAATGAAATATTGTAAATAGCTAGGAATAATAAAAACTAAGGAAACGTAACTTCCATACTTCAACCGTTTTGAATTTGGTTCCTTTTCGCACACTAAAATATGACAATAGCTACGAAACACTTACAGTCAATATGACGAAATAAAGCCGTTGACGATAACTGTCACTTGTATAAATACACAAATTTGTGTACCGAATACATGCATAAAGCATGCATGTATTCGGGTCTCATTTTGTAGACCCGCGGAAAAAAAAATTGACACAGTTACTCTTCCTTAGTTTTTATTATTCGTAAGTAAAAAGTATATAATTTTATTTTTCATCATGAGTCCATTCATAAAAAAACCTATTTTGACTTCATTTTACCTATGCTTATTTATTTGTTATCTCTTTAAGTCAACCAAATTCTGTTTGCTATCAGTAACAATATAATATCAGTAAATAGGCTATTACGATCGATATAATGTAATTAAGCTACACGCTTTATTTGCTCTAATAGCTTATAATGTAATCGGCACGGTGACCGCTAAATGGATTAATATCCGTTGCCGCAGTATCCACGTATTAGGTCCAAAACCAATCATAGAGCTACGAAAGTATATTCCATTGTCATAAAATACCTTAAATTATTATTAATACGAAGTTTACCGGGTCATCTAGATGACCCGATAAACTTCGTATATAATATTATTATGTAAAAAGCAGTTTGTTTTTACACAATTTGAAACATTTGAACAGGTTTTTGTTAATACAATATGTTATATTTAGGATTTTGTTAATGTTGTATAATATGTTATATTATGTACTTTCACGAACATTAATTGATATGTAATTATTAAAATTAGGAGACAAACTAGCAAACGGGTCACCTGATGGAAAGCAAATACTGCCGCCCATTGATACTCCCGACATTAGAAGCATTGCGGGGAATACGCTCACTCTTTGGTTGTTTTAAGTAGAAAGCGTATTACAGCCTTTTTTATAACATAATTCCTTAATATTATTATAATTCTAGTTAGCTATCTAATAGATGATCACTACGTTTTTCAAAACTACTTATAATTTTATAATTTCATCCCGTCGGTAAAGCAAGAAATAATAATAAAACTTAATCCTAGTTTATGCTCGAGCACAATAAACAAATCAAATATTTCAACATCGTTTGATGGATAGCGTTTTGCCACAAATTAATAAATTATATACGTTTCGATATTATGATATGTTTCGGATGAATAAATACTTATATAGAGGGAAAATTGATTCGTATTGACTCGGGTTTCAAATATTTGCTTATATTATTGATAGATCTGCTGATTATATGAGTTTATCATAACTAAGGCATTCATTTCCTCTATATAATGTTAGTAAGTTCGTATTTTATAAGATATTTATTATATATTTTGTTAGAAGTCTTTATTATACTAGTTACAATAATTGCATGAAGATAGTAGCTATATATTCTAATATTTTATTTACAATCATATTATTATATTATATTAATACGCGAGCGAAAAACTTTGGATCCCTTTTGACGAAAAATGCGAAAACGTAGGCGAATGAAATTTTGCACAGTTATTTTATATGGTGAAGGAGAGCATCGAGCTAATATTATTTTGAAATTATGCTTTTATCATATTTTTTTAACAAATAAAACATTACACACACTACAATGTGCACGCTACCATCTTTTTGAATGACAAGCCAGATACATACGAATTATACTCTTTTGTTTATGGTTGAATTCTGTTGTCAAATTAAAAATGGATTGTTGTTTTTTTAACCGACTTCAAAAAGGGGGTTATCAATTCGACGCGTATGTAATATTCCCAGAAATACCCAGTTTTCGTATATGTTAGTCTATATCAACATCTGAGCAAATGTGCCAAATTTCAAAAGTGTATGTATGTATGTATGTATGTTTTTATGTTTGTGTTCGCATATCTCTGTAACCACAAGTCCGATATAAGTAATTCTTTTTTTGTTGTACTAGGTATTGTTCAACTTAGGGAATAGTGCAAGTTTCATCAAAATAGGTGCAGTAGTTTTTGAGATACGGAATTTTAATTCTCAATTACGTACAATTCTGAAGTCGGTTTTATCTTTTTAAAATACTATTATTATTATTAAATCTGAAATAGTTAATACTTTAAACGGGAAGCCAAAAGAAGAAGATAATTAAATTTAAGGTCGAATTTCGACCATTGGGCGATCTCTAGTACTAATAAAATCACAAAAATTTACGATGAATTAAGAGATATTAAAATCAAGGAATAAAAAAATATCTCGCCAAATATACGGTTTCTACATGTGATAATATAATGTTTAATTTTCGTGAACAAGGTAATGGTAAAGGTTTGATTTTAAAAGTTGTTTGCCCCATTTATTGAGGAAGGTCAGAGCTTTTATAGCATCACTATAAAAATATTTAACGTCACGCTACGTACCTTAACATCACGCTTCTAACTCTTTTATTTTCCTAAACATTAGAAGTTAATGCATAGAATTCATTTATCGTGGTGTTAGTTGCCAAATTCCGCCAAAACGGCTGGACCGATGATAATAAAATTTTGTATGCTTATTGGTAGATCAATAAGAACCAACATTTTTTTTGTGTATTCGAAATAATGTAAATGACAAAACAAATTTTAACGGTTCCTCTAGATATGCTAGAAGTTTTGAAGCCATTATATTGCAGTTTTCATATTTCGTGACAAAAAATACAAGAAGCGCTTGTATTCAAGCAGCAATCTAATTATGCGCAGCTTCGTCTTGTTTCATTTTAGTTAATTAAACATTTTCTTGTTGCTTTAAATATCCTTTGAATTTTCAACTCTATTCCATTGTGATAACGACGCGAATCCGTTACAATGACTTTTTAAAGTATGCAAAGAGCATTGTTAAAATATTAATTTTCTACTTGGCGTTTCATGATAGTGTTATTAATTATGTAGAGTATGAATTTTAAAATATATTATGAAATTGTTGTCGCTTTAGATTTTAGATAGTCATGTTTAGGTTTTCGAATATAAATCAATATTTATGCTACGATTATAACTGTAAGTGATACGAGGCTTTTTTGGCCGAAATCACAAATTTGTAACGTAAGTTTTTGAGTACATATTATGATACGTGATATGAAACTGGATTTTTGTGGTTCGTCTTACGGTTATGTGTATATGAGGTTTTGCCTCGTCTCACAATATTGTATCATAATATAATATATTTGACGGAATACCGTCTCAATAAAGTCAACAGCTTCGTATTTTATCCCACGGTTTTATGTAAATTGTTTGTCGCGTCTGATCATTTTATGTCGACAATTTACCTTGTCTTACAGTTTATTTTAAGAGAAGTCTTGTCTCACTCACCTAATATCCCCAGTCTATAGTTGATGGTAATGACGACGAGCCCAGCGTAGCTCGCTAGCACGGCGCCGTCGTACACGTTGCCCGAGTTCCACTCAAACGACTCTCCGTGGATGAAGACCACTACTGGATACTTGGCGAGCAGCGTCGGACCAACTGTAACAATGAAACTATAATTTAAAAAAAGAAAATTGAAAATTAGTCTATGCATGACAGAGTTATCCTTGAACATACAAAGAAAAATTCATCCATAGATGTCATCTCATGAAAGTTGGTCAAAAAAGCTTTTGTTTAATATAATAAAGGATTTAATATATTATGTCACATTCATTAATCAAATTTTGGATACACATGTATCCCAAATTTGATTAATGAAAGTGACATAAATACAGATGGATTAATAAGTATTCACTACGTTTCAAACATATTATAATTAGTACATTATGAAGTTTATACTATAACACGTAGCGTCAGCTAATGATGTTGAACTTTGATGTTACAATGCACTACGCCAGGTACATGGCGAACAGCGTAGCACTTCTACGAGACGTAGCACTGCTACAAGGCGTAACACTGCTACAAGGCGTAGCACTGCTACAAGATGTAGCACGGCTACAAGGCGTAGAACCTCTACGATACGTAGCACTGTTACGAGATGTAGCACTGCTACAAGACATAATATAGCTACGAGGCGTAGCACGCTACGATATTGCGACGAAATATTACGGAATTTTCGTATACTTAAGTTTTATCTGAATGATCTCTGACCTTAATATTTGACCTTGTTTCAGTATTAAATTTCTAAGCGTTTTCCATTAGCCTATAATGACGTCATCATCGTTAGGTACTCGGAGCCGAACACCTGTGCCGTTATTTTAATTTCAACGTCTATTTACAGAGCCTTCATTAAATTCTGTTAAATATTAATTTGCTGAGAATTGCCGATTAATATTGAAACGGCTTGACCTGTTATTTTTATTATAAACTAGATGACGCCCGCAACTCCGTTGCGCCAAATATCGTTTATAGTGCAGGGACCGCACATTTTCTCCAGATGAAAAGAATCCTATGCCCTTTCCCGGGAATCAAATTATTTCCATACCAAATTTGTTCAGACCTTTCATTACAAGAAAATAAATCGAAAGGAGACTGTCCAATCCAGCTTTCATTCGATTCAAAACATCTCTTATATTATCTCTCACTCTACTGCTGATAACAAGGAACAAAATTGTTAGATTTCTAAAAAATTACAATGTGATTTTAACGTGCTCTTTAAAACATTTTTGTATTTTTAGGATTCCGTACCCAAAGGATAAAAACGGGACCCTGTTACTAAGACTTCGTTGTCTGTCTGTCCGTCTGTCTGTCCGTCTGTCTGTCCGTCTGTCTGTCCGTCTATCTGTCCGTCCGTCTGTCTGTCCGTTTGTCTGTCCGTCTGTCTGTCCGTCTGTCTGTCCGTCTGTCTGTCCATCTGTCTGTCCGTCTGTCTGTCCGTCTGCCTGTCTGTCTGTCTGTCTGTCCGTCTGTCTGTCCGTCTGTCTGTTCGTCTGTCTGTCCGTCTGTCCGTCTGTCTGTCTCCAGGCTGTATCTCAAAAACCGCTATAGCTAGACTTCTGAAATTTTCACAGATTGTGTATTTCTGTTGCCGCTATAACAACAAATACTAAAAACAGAATAAAATTAATAATTAAGGGGGGCTCCCATACAACAAATTTTTTTGGCCTTTTTTGCTTGATTTCAATAATGGTAACAAGTAGACACTTTAAATTTTCATAAAATCCTTTATTGTATGTGTACTTTAATAATTAACAATAATATTAAAATAAAATAAAAAAATTAAGGGGGCTCCCATACAAAAAACACAATTTGTGGCTTATTTTTGCTCTATAACGGTACGGAACCCTTAGTGCGCGAGTCCGACTCGCACTTGGGCGATTTTTGTATTTTTTTTTCCAATTAATACTTTATTCACTTTATTACAATACATGATTTACAGTATACATTAATACGTCAAACTGTACTAACAGTTTGTAGGCGTTCCGCTCAAACACAAAAATTACATGCAATTGCAATACAATGATAATTTCACAAAATATTATACTAACAATTACGAACTAACTAAAAAGTGAGATGTATGTGTGTGTGTGTGTGCGTGTGAAAATTTGTTTCATTGGAGTCCATTAAACAAATATTATGTATGAAATAAAGCCGTGTTTTTACATTCGATCAAAGGATTTTGTTGGAATCATACGGTCTTCCTGTGTGCCTATCATCAAATATGAAACAGAAATTCCTGTATTTATTTATGAAATCAACCTGATGGAATCATTTTTTTTGGCGGATGGTGAAAGAATAAAATAAAGAAAAGCTTTTTATGTACAACTAAATGTGGCCTGCTAGTAAATGTTTGTTTATGGTACAGGGAGCATACATTTTGCAGAAATATGTATATACATTAACTAGCTAAAAGCCGAGCTTTGTAAGAGCTCGCGTCGTCACACCTTGACTGATCGATGATAACACATCTACATATAAATAAAAATTACTATGTTAAAGTACACATCAATAGGCGTGATAGTTTTTACGTAAAGTGTACCACAAAATGTTCAGGTTGTGTGATATACTTGGGCTCGCTTCGCTCGCCCTGATCAGTCCCAGGATCATACTATGCGAATTTAAAAAATCGGTTTAGTGATTTTAACGTAGATAAGTAGACATAGATACACTTTCTTGATAAAAAGGAGTAATTTAAATAAAAAAACCAGCCGAGTGCGAGTTGGACACGCCCATGAAGGGTTCCGCAGCAACAATAAGGTTTATTTTTATGAAATTACAAGGTTTTTGATTTATTTTTATATCTCAGTTGATTTAATGAAACTTAAATAAAGTTTACCATTTATGACGTATAAAAAAAACTACTTGCTAGATTTCGTTCAAAATAATTTTCGTTGGTATTTTTTATAGTAAAGTACATCATATATTTTTTTTAGACTTATCATGCCCCTACTTTAGAAAAATGATATTAGAAACCTCAATCTGATTTTTGAAGACCTATCTATAGATACCCCACACGCATAGGTTAGGTGAAAAAAAATTTTTTTTTGTTTCAGTTGTACCTATGGGGACCCCTAAAATTCATTATAATTTTTCCATTTTTGTATCGAAATCTTAATCCGATTCACAGACTACATCTACTTACCAAGTTTCAATAGTATAGCTCTTATAGTTTTGGAGAAAAGTGGCTGTGACATACGGACAGACAGACAGACAGACAGACAGACAGACAGACATGACGAATCTATAAGGGTTCCGTTTTTTTTCATTTGGCTACGGAACCCTAAAAATTGTACCTAGCTAAAAATGAATCTGTGACATTAGACCAACAAATTATTATTCAACTAGATGACGCCCGCAACTTCGTCGCGCCAAAATTAATAAACTTTTTTCGGGATAAAAAGTATCCTATGTCCTTTCTCGAGAAGAAAAAAATGATATTAGAAACCTCAATATGATTTTTGAAGACCTATCTATAGATACCCCACACGCATAGGTTAGGTGAAATTTTTTTTTTTGTTTCAGTTGTACCTATGGGGACCCCTAAAATTCATTATAATTTTTCCATTTTTGTATCAAAATCTTAATGCGGTTCACAGACTACATCTACTTACCAAGTTTCAATAGTATAGCTCTTATAGTTTTGGAGAAAAGTGGCTGTGACATACGGACAGACAGACAGACAGACTAACAGACATGACGAATCTATTAGGGTTCCGTTTTTTTCCATTTGGCTACGGAACCCTAAAAATTGTACCTAGCTAAAAATGAATCTGTGACATTAGACCAACAAATTATTATTCAACTAGATGACGCCCGCAACTGCGTCGCGCCAAAATTAATAAACTTTTTTCGGTATAAAAAGTATCCTATGTCCTTTCTCGAGAATCAAAATATCTCCATACGAAATTTCAGAAAAATCGGTTAAGCGGCTTGGGCGTGAAGAGATAAGAGGCAGACATACAGACAGACACACTTTCGCATTCAAAATATTAGTATTGATATTCTCTCAATCGAATATAAAACTTTCTCTATTTTTCTCCGTCAATCAATATGTAATAGAAAAACTTTTTAACATAAACACCCGACGAATTACATTGAAACTTTTGAAGAAATTCGATTGTAAAGTTTTAAAATGTTCAAAAGGCGACACTCGAAATTGTTGTAACACAGGAAAGACACCGTAGCGCATGAAATAAACATCTATAGCTTAGTGGACTGAAGTATCGCTAGTGATGTAAAAAGAAATAAAGTTATCGATTATGATTTATAAAAATAAAACAGGAATAAAAAAAAATAAAGATGTACAGATGGTGGATTTTGTCCAGCCAATAAAATTAATACTAACGTAATAAAAACGCGTAAAATGAATTATTATTTTATTGAGTAATATTTTAAATTTTTACTATCTTTGTGAAATTTTCGTGTTGTGCTTTTTGTTAGCAAACGCCTAGAACTATTGTGTGCCATTTCTGAGGGTCTGGAAATCGACCATCAATATATCATGTTCAAAATAACGTTGTAGCATACCGAACGGCGCACAGTTCTAAAGCCCACTGTACATATTGGGCACACTCATTGAGCCAGCGCATTGGACCAATGTGTAGAGAGTACAGAATGTCGCTCCTTACTCATGGCCTATTATAATACACGTTGGCCCAATGCGCTGGCTAAATGAGTTGGCTAATGTGTACAGCGGGCTTAAGGTGAAGCCGCGTTAAAGTAAAAAACCGTGTTGGATATGTTTTAGATTGCTTGTTTTCTATGAGAAGCCGGCCCGGCCTCATAGAAAACAAGAAATGGAACAGCAAGAAATGGAAAGGGCGTAAGCGACAAAATGGTTTTTGTCGCGTAATTTAAAAACCATAAATATATTTCATATAAGCTATGTGCAAATTAAAGTGTATGCTTGAACCAATCTATGTACAAATTTTGGAAGCTTAAATCACTCTCCTCTGTTGGCAAAATTAGAATCCCTTTTTTACAGAAGTCTTTTTGATTGATTATTCTGTGTTATAAAAGCTGACCAATCGTGTAATGCTATGGGTAATTCAAAGACAAAGACATGATGAATATTGATAATGAACTTTAATTTCTTAGCTTTAGTCATTGCTGGGAAAAATCGATATCCCTACAGCCAAATTATCAAGGCGTCGCCTTAAGTCGCGCTATCGAAGTTTTTTTGAGATTCGCGTCACATAAAACGTCTTTACGGCAACGTCTGAAATTGTTATATAAGTCTAAAATAATAATAACAGTGGGCTCGAACATATCTCCACAGCATTTATGGCAACATTATATAATTCATTTTTTTTTTTGTTTATGTATTCAATACAAAGTTTGCCATATCAAGTAGTGATAATCTGATCGCATATTGATGCTGACAGCACGCACGCGCCATATGCGTTGAACGCACCGCATAGTACACGAAATGCGGCGCGTACGGTGCGGACGAATGTGCGAGGTTTCACATCATTACATAATATAACGAATTCCAAAATGCGGCGCGTTCCGCGCGTGCTTGCTGATAAATGTGCGATCACTTTTATTATAATATTCACGTAGGTTTTCATCAAAAAACATGTAACATGCGACAAGCGTGAAACACAATTACACATCTTTTTGAATAACTGAAATTTAAATAACAATACTCAATCATGAATGATTGCGGTATTTTTATGTGAAATACAATATAATATATCGCTTGCACTGATATTTTTTTGTGGAAAAAATATCCATTTTGTATTTAAAATACGAGTTAAGTCGATCGTAATTTAATTTCAATAACTATCCAAAAGTTTTTAGCGCGTCCGACCTACAACTGTCAAAGTTTTGGCGTTTGCCTCAGGTATAGACCTAGGCCAGGCATTAGTCAGTGCTAATTATATAACCTTTTATGTTAAGTGATAAGTTATGTATTGTTTGGATTAGTAAAGATAATCTACATTTAAAGTCCCAAAAGATGCACTTAAACAGTATTTAATAAAACATTTAAATATGGCGTTCGCATAATTATTATCGAGTGCCAATTTATAACGTAATATAATATTCATCATATGCAACGTATTATCTCGACGTCGCATGTCGATAAAATGAAGATGAATTCGTATGAATATGGAAATGTTTTATAACACACTCGATAATTCATCCCAACACTATTTCTTTGTTTATGAACGATTCGCATGACAGATTCGTTGCGATCCAAATATTTCTTGGACGAATTCCAACGTATTCCAACGTGAAATATGTTCTCGCCATAGAGTACGGAAAATGCTCATATTGTCCTAAATAAAAAGTTTGTTGGGTTAATGCGATAATGGCTAAAGTTTGGGTCCATATTTAGTGATGTTTTATAGCTCATTTCTCGTTATAAGTGCTAGGTGTTGCCCGCAAGAGTCCTTTACTGCCCAGAAGCCATAGATATTTTCGGGTCCAAAGCCATCCAACGCTCTTTCCTGGGACTCAGCGTATTCTCGTACCAAATTTCTTTTAAAGCTGTTTAAGCGTTAAGAGGACACAATATAATATTGATATAGACACACTTTCGCATTTTTATTAATTAATTAAGATTAGTATAAATTTTAAAGTACTTTTGATACATTTAAAAATAATTTCTTGTAAATTAGAACTTAATATGCCTTCTGGTCATGTGTAGGTATTAAATAAGTAACACCAAACCTATTTCCTACACAACTAATGTTTTTTTTATGACATAAGGGGGTAAACGAGCAAACGGGTCACCTGATGGAAAGCAACTTTCGTCGCCCATGGACACTCGCAGCATCAGAAGAGCTGCAGGTGCGTTGCCGGCCTTTTAAGAGGGAATAGGGTAATAGGGGAGGGTAGGGATGGGAAGGGAAGGGAATAGGGGAGGTTAGGGAAGGGAATAGGGTAGGGGATTGGGCCTCCGGTAAACTCACTCACTCGGCGAAACACAGCGCAGGCGCTGTTTCAAGCCGGTTCTCTGTGAGAACGTGGTATTTCTCCGGTCGAGCCGGCCCATTCGTGCCGAAGCATGGCTCTCCCATGTATAATAAATAAATATATGTATATGTACACTTATAAACAACAAATTTGTATTTGTACTAATTTTGTGTCACGTTATTTAAATTAAGCGATCAATACAAGAGATTCGAGAACAACCCTTAACAAAGCAATTAAAACAAATTGCTTTTTATCAACAATCAAGTTGTCAGAGTAAATGAAATTCTTTAATTTATTAGCGAAAAGCTTTGAATCTTCGGGCGTGACCTCATACAGCGAACTCTTGTCCTATTTTCATGTTGTGAATTAAAAACGTGCTGATTTTAACATTGTAATTATTTATATATATTTCAATGCCTTCCTATGTAATAAAACTTTAAATTAGCAGTCTAAAATATACAGATATTATCTAATTGTATATGAAATATATTGTAGTTAAAATTCATCTATACTAATACTATATGAATTATAAAGTGTGTATGACAGCATCCTCATTATATTTATCTGTAATTTGCTGAACTAATTTTGTTATAATTTGGTACAAAGATAGCTCGGGACTCGAGAAAAGACAAAGAGTAGTTTTATTACGATTAAATGAATATTTATGTTTCTGCGCTGTAAATTAAAAGTTATTTATAATAAACACGCCTATTTTATTATTATGTACATAATTCTTGAATTTCTGATTAAATGGTAGTAATATCCACTTAAGGACGCTATCACATAAAAATTAGCAGGTCGATGTCTGTCATTACGAATATCAACGTTAAGGACATTAAAATAACATTCATATCAGCGCGCCTTGTACAGTGGCGGTTACGACGCGACGCTCGCCGCGTTCTTGATAGGGCGAAAATGTATAAAGAAATTTGAGAGCGTTTCTTATTTTTCTTATAAATGGAAATGTTATTTATTTTTATATAAAATATTTAGCTATTCGTATAGGGGGCTAAATAAGCAACATTTTTTTTGTATATTTGTTTTCCTTACTTCAGTGTATTTAGCTATACTGGTACCTAATCAAACCCCATTTTTTTAATCTTTTGCGATTATTGTGATGGTTAAAACGTATTTATGTGAAAATGTTGTATGGGGCTATAAAATTTTTATGGTGTAGACGTGGAGATGAATATATTATCTTTCATTTGAAACCAAAATATCCTCGCAGTGTGACTCCTAATTCTATAAAAATGGTACCTGAAAATCGCTGATATTTGTGAAAAAATGTGATAGCGTCATTAAGTGCTAAATAGTAACATGACTGGCGTCAGTGCTTTTCTAGGAAAAATAATACATAATGAATGACACCATTACAATTAAATATACCCGTGGGTTTACAGACTAAAATTAGTTCTACTTGTCATTCAAAGAGCTAAATAGATTCAGACAAAAAGAAAACTCGATTAACTCCGAAAATAAAACCAATCAAATGTTACTTAGTATCGACACAACATAAATATCATGAAGTAGAGTAACTCAGTCCCTGGTCGTAGTTAAACGAGGGACTCTGATCGTTTCGGTGAGAGTGATCACAGGTCGACCAGACCGGACTCGCACACATACACGGGAATGCACAAATGAGTCCAAAAAAAAAACAATTCATTCAGCCTGAAAATCAAATACGCTTAATACAATTTCACTTAAAGCGCGCGTGATGCTCACTTGTTGCTGATGCTGTCTTAAGTTATCAGAATTCAACCTTATTAATTTATTTATTTACCATTTATTTAGGCATCTTGGCCTATATTACATATACCTTACCGACTAATATACATATTCATATAATAAATACCTAAGGACTAACATACATAATATTATTATTATATACTTATAAAACTGCCCTTTGTCACGTGTTGACGGCGACGTGACGCGCTTCGTTCCGGAGTCTCCCCCGGAACCTTATATGCGTGTGCTCTCGATTCTGAGATAAATATGAAGACGGTATACTGTAAATACTTCTACTGTGGTATTGATGTTCCCAAGGGCAAGTTTTATTATTATTTCTGAAACCGTTGCGTGATTAAAATAAAAATC
This sequence comes from Cyaniris semiargus, assembly GCA_905187585.1. Lineage (NCBI taxonomy): Eukaryota > Metazoa > Arthropoda > Insecta > Lepidoptera > Lycaenidae > Cyaniris > Cyaniris semiargus. The sequence continues at coordinate 1,979,614 of LR994554.1, read as the reverse complement.
AGAGTTACTAAAGACCCAATTACGGTGTTTTACAACTTCATTATGTCGTAAGTGATTCCGTTATTTGAGTGTTAATTAGCACTTTAACGGTTTAAGTAAAGTTGTAATGGTGACAACCTACGTGAAAATAAAATTTTGGACTTATAAATAAAACTTCTTGCTTATAAAGCGATTTTTGAGTTTTGTTTATTATTCAGTAATGTAGTGTATTTTAGCCATACATAGCAGCATGGCGGTTTGAATTATCACCCTTGAAAGAGTGTATGAAATAGGTTATTAGATAGAAATTAAAATTTATAGAAATAAGTCTTAAAGCATGATTTTAAAGTAGTCATAAAATCATTATCCAGTTCAAAATATTGATAAAATATGTCGGTTTTAAAAAATGACACCCACCCAGTTTTGTAGTTGACTAATAATTAAATCTTAAGGGGCCGGTTGCCATCGAAATTCTCATAGAACGTAATACCAAAATCATTTTCTCATACGAAAATATTTAACATGTTTAAGTTATTTTTCAGCTTAAAATAGTAATTACCTAGGTTCCTCCACAAAAATTAACTACAAAATATTTAAACACTAAAAAATATTTGTTAGTGTTTAAATATTTTGCAGTTAATTTTTGTGCAGAAAATTTTCAGCTTAAAATAGTAATTATCTAGGGCTATAGTAATTATCTATATTTTAAGCTGAAAAATAACTCAAACATGTTAAATATTTTCATATGAGAAAATGATTTTGGTATTACGTTGTATGAGAATTTCGATGGCAACCAGCCTCTTAAGACATCACGGAATTTAATCGAAAAACCCCTTACTAATAAAATATTCTCATAGTACAAAACTTAAGGAGTGCTGGTTGGTCTTATGGATTATTATATGACAAACACGCCAGTGTTTGCAGACGTAGCAGATCAGGGTTTTAAAAATATAAAAGAACACAACAAAAAACATAATATTGAAACACCGAAATAACAAAAGTTTGATATTAAAAACAAGAGCTGTATAATATGAGCTAAATCTAAACGATTGCCATGGGGACGCGAAGTGGGTCGCTACATGTCCCACATTTGGATGCAGATGAGGCTGCCGTAGTTTAGTGGTGGTGGCCACACGGTGTACGAATTTGGGGATACATAAGGAAATTGAATCAAGATATTAAAAAAAGTATTTTTACGACATTTTCCTAAGATTTTAATATTAATTAATTTTTCGCACAAAATGTTTTCTTTATTTTACTTCTTTTCTTGGGCAACTGAATTTTGATGAATATTCGAAAGAAAATACTTTGAGTCCTGATAAACAACTTAAAAGACTATTTAATGCGGGGAAATGCTCGGCTCCCTATATGTGATGTTCATATTTCGGCGTAATAAACCGGCCAAGTGCGTGTCGGGTCATGCGCAATATAGGGTTCCGTAGTACCGCTATTTTTTTAATGATCAATGAATGTACATTTAAAACGTGTTTTACACTACTAACAACATCATCTCAGTTACGTTTAAAATAAATTGAACGAAAAGTTCCTTTATACTTCTCCGAATACATTTTTTTCAGTTGATCGACTATTAACTCAATAACTTATGAAGTATTCTAAGCCGTGATAGTTTTCCTTTTAAATTCAGCATATTTCCTACTCCCGTGATTTTTTTCACATTTCCAGAAGCAACCGTTTAGGTGGTAGAGGGGGGGGGGGACTCTTCCACTTTAAAACTTCATATTTCACAAATGGATCCTATGCTCTCAATATATACTTATAATATTTAAAAAAAATTATCCAACGACAACCCACACGGTGGGGTGGACGCGAAAAAAAAAATTCATTCCCGCTTGATGTGTAGGGGAGGTACCTAAAAAAATATTTTTTTAAAGATCTTATATACCATTTTGTCGGCATCATTAATATGTGTATTCATGCCGAATGTATGAAATTACAGCTTTGTAGGTCTTATAGTCTCTGAGCAAAACCGCGGACAGACAGACGGACGGACGGACAGACCGAAACTATAAGAGTTCTATGTTGACTACGGGACCCTAAAAAATAATAGTATTACATATATGTTAGTTTTATATGTTGAAAGTTATTATGTGTACTAAAATATAAGAAATTCTTACAAGGAAATGAAACCTTATTGTAACCTTTCGGTTATTTTTCTAATCTTGAAATTATTCCAATAACTACAAATGTAAGCTGCCTTAAACATTCAAGTAGACTAAACTTAAACGTTCCAGAATGTAGGTTAAACTGGAATCGAGACAGTCCCTAGAAATCCGCGCCGCCTGGTGACACTACAGCTGGTGATATTTGAGTACATAATTTCAGTAGTGAGGAAGGGGTGGTAGTGACAGATAAAGTGATTGCACTTAGACGCCTGGCTTTAACGTTAATTTCATTATACTCGCTTTTGAATAATCGCATCATATTATGAATATTAGCGTTATACGTTTATGTTTCGGTATTCATGGTTCGTCACTGGTTTTGATAGACAGAGATAGGTACAGCTGCTTACTTGGAGGTACGTGCTTGCTTCTGTATAATAATATTATGAGCTTTATGATGTGGAAGAGCGTTCGTGGCCTAATGGGTAGACCTTTGGTTCGCACTCGTAGAGGGTGCAGGTTCGATCCCGGGTGGAGGCGTGTACCAATGAGACTTTTTCTGATCTCAAGTACATAATACGGACGCTCGTACGGTGAAGGAAAACACCGTGAGGAAACCCGCACATAGTTGGTCCCAGACGTATTGACTAGTTCTTTCCTCTGGACTAGGCCGACTATGTTACGAGAATGTCGTATGTGCTTGGGCAACCATACGGACATTTAAATGTTGTCCCAGGCACTACAGTATTTTAGGAGTGGTTACTTCGCTCTGAAAATACTGTATAAATCATCCATAACGGATGTAAAGACCTAGTTTTATGATGTGGAAATGGAGATCGTTAACTGGTGTACTATGTGACTCAAATATGCCAATCCGTACAAAAGGGAAAGTATAAAAAATGGCGGTAAGACCGGCAATGCTATATGCTTCAGAATGTTGGACGGTCAAGGAAACACATAAACAAAAGCTCCACACCACAGAAATGAAAATGTTACGATGGTCTGGAGGGTAACTAAACTTGACAAAATTAGAAATGAATATATCCGGGGAAGCTTCAAGATAACTCCAGTGTCCGAAAAACTGACCGAGAGACGCTTAAGATGGTATAGCCACACTATGCGCAGAGACGACAACTACATTGTCAAAAAGGCGTTAAGTCTCCCAAAAGCTAAGAGATCTAGAGCCAGCCCTAGCCACATGGTGGACCAGTATGACCAAAGCACTAGCTGTAAATAAATTGCCTAAATCGACAACCCAAGATAGAATTTCTTGGCGCAAATGTACTAGAAGAGCCGACCCTACGTAAAGTGGGAATGAGCTAAGAAGAAGATGATGATGTGGAATGCACATCATAAAGCAATATGCAACATCAATAGTAACAGTAATCTAAAATATAAAATTCTCGTGTCACGGTGTGCGTGGTTGAACTCCTTTGAAACGGCTCGACCGATTTTCGTAAATCTTAGCGAGCATATCGGCTAGGGTGGAGAATCGGACAACATCTACTTTTTATATTGATAAGTGCTTTGTTGAATAAATAATAGTAAATTATTACAACTCGAGACTGACGGCGACCATTGTTTGTGCGACGGGATAGCAATGGACGTTGCCATGGTGCCATTACTTATTTAGTCACTTCAATAAAATAATATGGGCGAAATACTTTATATGGCAAAACAATGTTTGCCGGGAGAGCTAGTATTATAATAATATTATCTTTGCGAAAGTGTGCCTGTAGTTTTGTTTGCTTTTTCATGCTGAAACCGCTGAAATAATTTTGATAAAATATGGTATGAGGTACTTGGAGTCACAGAAAATGACAAAGGAGAATTTTCAACCCCAGAAAAATACAGGTTCGGCTCCCGAATCAGAAACGAAGTTGGGCGCAATGAAGCTACGAACTAAATCTAGTAATTTAATAATTAGATTATATTTTCGGTAGCACTTTTTAGTAGAATGATCTGCAGTTACTCAATATATTTACTAACGCATCTTATAATTACCTAAAGCGATTCTCAACTTCAGTTTAAAGTTTATACACATTTCTCTGGATCCATTATTTTTCTTATTTTTTTAAAGTGAGAAAAATAATGGTTCTAACTTCTAAATAGGATACTGTTAATCTTTTATTATTTCCTACGGTATTATTATTTTCTTTCAAGTATTCTAAGTTTTCAATAGGATACTGCAAAGGATCCGCAACAGAGTAATAGATAAATTAATTGCCCCTCATGTCTATTGTGAATCACAATCGATCTCGATCGAAAATATAGACCATTGTGATCCGTGATTAAAAAATTTCGCTTCCGCCTCCGCCTCCTCTGAGATGAAATTTCCCGACTCGATTGAACTATAAATTTATATGATTAAATTCCGTATTTTAATACTTCGACTGGTAAGAAAATTTTCTACTTAAAGTTAGTAGCTAAGATGAGTTTAAAAGCTTTCCATCGAGTAAATATAAACAAGTCCGCAGTATTAAAAATATTTACGTGGCGTACATATAACTTTTAAAGAGGGAATACTAACACTGTTTTTCCATACAAACGTATTCCCAAATTTACTCCCTGGATAATATTATAGACAATTCCTAGGTATTACACTTGACAGTAAATTACAGTGGGGTCCTCACATTGCTAATCTTGCAGGTAGGCTCAGTTCTGTAGCATTTGCAGTCAGAAAAATTAGAGAAATTTCTGACGAAGACACGGCACGATTAGTATACTTTAGTTATTTTCATAGTAGGATGTCATATGGAATCCTTTTATGGGGAAACTCTGCCGACATTAATACAATATTTGTGCTGCAGAAGCGAGCCATACGTTCTTTTTATAAAATGTCTACTTCAGAATCTCTGAGAGATAAATTTAAAGAAATTGGTATTCTAACTATTGCTTCTCAATACATTTTGGATAATGTAATATATGTTAGAAAAAATATAAGTAAATTTAAAGTTAAAAGTGACATTCACTGTAGAAATACTAGAAATAAGCACAAGCTAGATATGCCGGTGATCAGACTTAGTAAAGTCAGTAAATCCTTTAAAGGTATACGCCTTTACAATAAAATCCCAGAAAACGTTCAAAATCTTTCCATTAATAAATTTAAAAAAGTAGTCAAAGAACGTTTGTTTGCCAAAGCCTATTAAGGTCAATGATTTCATAAATGATGGCACATCTTGGGAGTAGGATGGCTTCTTGCAAGGCTACTTCTACATTAGTGTATGACTTACAATTATGTTGACATTGTATAATTTTAAGTTACAACATTGTAAATTTTATTTAAAAAGATTAATTTTTTTCTCACTTTTTTTGGTAAAAAAGTGGGCCCCGTGCGAGTTTCTTACGCCGGTTCTTCTCGCCGGGTTAGTTCCCGAACCGGTGGTAGGCACCATGTAGTATCAACATTCTGAAAGCATTTTTTTTAAATCTATTCAGAAATAAAACTATTTTTATTTTATTTATTTTATAATACAAATGATTTTTTTATGCAATGTTGAAATCTGTTAAAGCTTTGCCTCTACGTTAGATTGAGGCGGAATCAGCCCCTCAATGCGGGGGAAGAGAACTAAATCTGACGTAACTTGCAAATGGCCGCTTAATCGTTATTGGTTGTCATCACTAGTATTAGTTCCAAGTACTCTACTGCTATCAATGCCAATATGGCGACTTTCAAACGTCATTTTTACGTCAGATTTAGTTCTCTTCCCCTGCATTGGGGGCGCTGATTCCGCTTCGAATAGGCACAAAAAATAGCTGTCATTTCAAAGGGTATCATAAGTCCAGCGTACTTGTATAATGGAGGTCAGTGGATTATACACAACTGCTTAACAGCGTTCAAATATTGTAGGCTATTGCAAAGCTTTTATCGGGCTTTGAGCGCGGTGACCGAATCAATAAATTTCGTAACGAAAAAAACCTAACACCCCCGCTCCGACCGGCAGAGCGGTGCGAAGATCTAACATCCTTTCAGTTCGTCAGATTTCGGCACCGTCTTTGTGTGCGTGCGACTAAAGCGACTGCGTTTTGATTTGCAATAGCTTTACCACGGCAGTCCCCGAGTGCCACACGTATTTATAGTTAGTCAAGTTTTTGATGTTAAAATTGACATGAATATATTATATTGATTAAACATTATTAAATGTGTAACGTGTGCACATATACATACCTCATATTTGGGTTTCATAATTTATCCAAATAGGAAATATTTGTCAAACATTTTATGTGCTTTTTCAAGTTTTTCAGCGAGCATGTCGCTGCGAATTGTACTTTCAAATAATTCTGCTGTCAAACACGCTGGCCTGTGTTTGAGAGGGCGCTATTTCCATTTCAGTTAATACGATTTTATTCTGTCATATCAACAACCATCGTGCATCGTCAGCACCTACATTCAGTTGGGATTTATTGTGATGGAAATATGATTTTTAAACTAGATCGGTATGGGCCATAATCCTGACAATTTGAATTTGACTTATTCATTATAACGTATTATTTGGCCGATTTTAAATATCTATGGGCGCTTCACACCACATCAGTCTGGCCCCGTACTTAGTACCTGAAGAACTTGTGTTAAATGTTATGTTTACATTCAGATTTGCTAAGAGCAGCTGACAAAATATCACGACTAACATTGAGAGTCAGCCATCCTGCAAACCGATTTCTCCGATGACGATGGTATCCATTCAAAATGTATAAAAGAAAAAAACACACAGTGAAATATCTTTGAGAGCCCTACAGACTCTCAAAGATATTTCACTTTATGAAATTCAGGCTGTCACGTTGCGTTTAAATTGTTTCATCTTTTCAAAATTACCGCCATATAAAATCCCTGCAATTTCGTATCATTCAATAATAAAATATGCACAACGCATCCATTTCGCATAAAAATACAATTTCCGAGGAAAAAAAATATTTTTTCAGTTGAAATTCAACAGTAGTTGCATTATACCGTAATTTATGAGTTCGGATTGTCGTTGTTATGAATAAAACATAAAAGTTCACAACAGTAAATCTGTATGGAGCTTCATGTTTTAACGAACTGAAAATATAGAAATTCACTTTTCAGTCCAAATAAGGTGTGGCTACTGAAGTACTTTGGCCGCATTCGAAGATATTTAATGATTAACTTTAATTTAATGAATAGTTTGTCATAAATTTGATGGCACACTTTCCATTAGGTTTTAGTCAAGTAATAATAAAATGTCTCTAATTGCGGACGTTTATACTTAGTTCAAAATTAAGGCGCTGCGTAACGCTTTTTGCAAATAATCATTTTGTATATAACAGTAAATTATAATAATCATTAATTAATTTAAATCACCATCTTAAAAATGCCTTCTCGCGTCATGTTTTATTTCGTTTAGTACTTAGGATTGGGTTATAATGGTGAGACACAGAATTTCATACAAATTGTAAATTTTATTTTAAGTTGTGTGCCTCAATTTGCGTAATTGCTTACCTTGTACAGGAGTATAGATGTTCATATACAGACAGTCCTCGCTCTGGTTCTTGAGTCTCGGCAGCAGCCTCCTCAGGTACTCCAGCCTGCCCTTCGGCATCCTCTCAAGGGTGAGGGTCTCGTTGGATATATCTGGCAGCTTCTGAGGGCAGACCGGGCCCATTTGGTCCACCATCTTCACATCGTCCCAAGGCGCCGGAGCTCGCGTTGGTGCGAATCTAAAAAAATACATATTCGAATCTAAATTTATTATATTTGTAAATAGAAATGTAAATAACAACAATAATCCATACTTCCATACTAATTATGTAAATGTAAAAGTTTGTCTGTCTGTTTTTATATCTTCACGCCCAAACCGCTGAACCGATTTTGCTGAAAGGTTTGGAGATACTTTGATTCCCGGGAAAGGATATAGGATACTTATTATCCCGGAAATATACGGTTCCCGCGCGATAAACAAATTTCGAAGCAACGGAATTGCGGGCGTCATTTAATTTCTAATAACGGAAAAATTTCCAACGTGCAGGTAACATATTTTATTAATTATTATAATATCTCTTTAGATAGTAGATTATATTTATCAATATAGTATCATATTCCAAGCATCGAACTTAAATAAACAAACATTTAACTGCCTTCTTCCACTGCTGAACATTCATGTTCTTTGTCACAAAGAACTTTGGAATAAGCGAGCGTGTAATATAGTGAAACTCTTTTATTTTATTTCCTGAAAATTCCCCTCCTATTTTTATATTGGCTCTCAAATGTGATAAAGAATACTTCTAAGGTTTCCAGGCAACAGATCTTTTGATCTGAAATCCTAAATCATAGTAAAATTCTTTAGATCTTTTACTTTGTATCTGAATTTATCTATACTTTCTTAAAGTGTATATTATAAGTATTGATATTTTTTAGTTATTTTAATAAATTACAGTTTACTTATTAAAACAACATTTTAATGTTAAGCTATAGACGAAAGTCATTTCAATAAAGATTTTGATTGGTTCATTGCATTGATAGGCAAAAAAATACTGGGCCGATTTTGATGGCACAAACATAAATATAGACTACGACTAAAGTTTACCTAAAAAACTGATTCTGGACTGTATTTTACTAGAAAACTATGGCGGATCAACCAGCTACTGCTACGGTTACAAAATGATCGGAGTTCTATTAGAGAGTTACTCTCTTGGGGACCTATCAGACGGAGAGCGGTCACGCGTTCAAGCGTTCTGCGTTCGCATTTTGTGTTCGAGCGGTCAGTTACACTGGAACAATTCTGACGCGGTTAGAACGCCCCCTGTGTGAGTATCTCTATATAACGTAATACAACACAAATAACGCAAAACTGACCGCTTGAACGCTTGACCGCGTGACCGCTCTCTGTCTGATAGGTCCCTTGATGTCCCTTTGGTTGCTTCCTATCCCTCCCTCCCATTTCCACCATGATGTTCCGGTGAAACACAGCCCTAAAGGCCGCACTGAGAGTGATTTAATGATTATTATTATTACATAACTTTGATTTAATAACAACTAGATGACGCCCGCAACTCCGTTGCGCCAACATTTTTTAATCGCGCGGGAGCCGTACATTTTTCCGGGATAAAAAGTATCCTATGTCCTTTCCCGGGACTTATAATACCTCCATGCCAAATTTCAGCAAAATCTATTCAGCGGTTTGGGCGTGAAGAGGTAACAGACAGACATAGAGAAACACTTTCGCATTTATGATATTAGTATGGATTTTTAAGCACCATAAACTTCATGTCATTAAATTAAAGTTCTAGTGAATCCACAGACATAGATCAAGATAGATACCGCATTTCGCTCCATTTGTATGAAAACGAGCGTGCCACTTTTTATACTACCTACTGTGAAGTACCGATGATAATAAACGTGTCCGTTATCAAGGCCAACGTTTCTATTTGAATTTCTACAGCTCAATACGGCACTTTTAGGCATTTAGGCATTTTTAAAATTCCGATTGACGTCCGATTCCGATAGCAGACTAAAGAAAAGACTTTCGAAAGACGAGCATTGCTCGTCGTTTGGGAACGCGATATGGCACGCGAAGTACATACACATGCGGTATCCATCTTGATATGTGTCTCTGAGTGAATCTCTCTGAGTGGGGCCGTAAGTAAGTCAAGTCACTGATGTTTTATATTTAGCTTAAATAATAATCACCTATTAGATCCAGTAGGAGGCGTCGCGTATGGCACTCCCAGATATGCTTCAACAGGCTTCAAGTATTTGTGTTGATCCATCGGCAGTATCACACCTTGCAACTTTCCGTACCTAGTGCCTATAATTCTAGTCCGTAACATAGAGTTCCTAGGATAGCTACCGTTCGAACTCATACTGAAAACTAGCACTAAGAAAAACACTACACCAAAGTTATTTTTCTGTCTGCGATACTTATGGTTGAATATGTAGAAAATTAATAGGTATATTTTCACTTTGAAAGTGTGCCAATACTGTTTGATCGAGTTGCAGATCTGCAGAAACAGCTTTTCGGCCATTTTACTACATCACCTTATCACACACATTATAAATTTGTTGTGTGTGGAGTGATCGTACTATCGTGTTCTCCCCGCGTTATACCTGAAACAATATAGATTAATTTTAGTTTTATAATATGTATAATATTAAAAAAAGGTGATGATAATCTTACTCAAAATGTACATAATTAAAATATATATTAATATTTACTAAGTACAAAGTAAAACATTCAGAAACTAAAAATAATAATTGAAGACGTGAGTGTATGAAGTTGATAACTAATATTTTATAACATAAGGGCATCTACTTCATCATCTGGCTAATAAAATAATATTATGTGTAGACATTAAACCCACTTTCATTTTTCCGGTCCTAAAGCCTCCGGTTATGCAAAATACATATCAATTTTTAAATTGTAAGTCACCCACAGTTTCATCCACTCATGACTTCAGTTATTATAATAAAACTAGCTGACCCGGCAAACGTTGTTTTGCCATATAAATTATTTCTAGTATTAATATAAAAGTAGATAAAACTTATTTTCAGGCCTAACGTAAATGTACATACAAAATTTAATTAAAATCGGTTGAGCCGTTTTGGAGGAGTTCGCGCACAAACACAGTGACACGAGAATTTTATATTATATTAGAATTTATTTCTGCAAGAAAATTAATTCAAAAAGAGTAGGTAATTATTGTTTTATTAATCATTTAATCATTCATTGCTATAAAATAAAATAAAAATAAAAAAGAAGCTTCTACAGCTATATTTGCCACGGGCTTTATATTGACGATATAAAACCTCATTTTAATAAAACATAATAATATATTCGCGAATAATTTCATTTCTGCCTATTAGAGCCCGTCACTTTATCCGGATATTCCCTTTGGATATTTAACAATTTACAAGGATTTCCGAAAATAAGACTGACGGTTTATCAATGTTAAATCCTTGTCAAAACTTTTGACTAGAAATGACAACTCTTTTGGGGGCAAATGAAATATGAGCGATATGATTTATAAGTAATTCCAAGAGTTGAATAATTGATTGCATAGCTACAATGATTACTGGCACGTGGATGACATTGTCATAGGGTGTGGATGCGATAACTGTCAATAAGGATGCGGCACTGGCGATAACTAATACTTTGGCTACATGAAAATTTACACTTGAAGGAGTACCCGTCTTATAGGTAGGGGTGATACTTAAATATAATATTACACAAAGTATACTTGTAGAAGAATTTAAAATTTATTCACAATATAATCAATTATCATCCATAAATCTAATAATGAAGCAAAATCTGGATTTACTCTCGTGATTGGCTGTCACTTTTTATATAAATGAGGATTGTGATAAAAATATAAACCGAAAACACAAATTATGTTATTACAAAGAAATTATACAGGGTCAACAAAACTGTATAGAGTTCACTGTGAAAGTGGCAGCGCTGGAAGAGTAACTTTTTTTAAACTTTTGTATGGGCAAAATTTATGACGCTGGGGCGCTTGCCCATACAAATCTGCTACTTTCACAGTGAATTCAATATAAGAGACGTATACACACCCTAAATTATTATCACTTAGTTTTGTTACACCCTGTATATAACATAATAATTATTGTACAAAATAATTTTTTGGCCGTCATGAAAAAGTAAACCTTTTTAGTTTTTAAACGATTTCATCCCTAACCTTGTTTTGAATCAGCAATAACTGAAAATCCCTTATACAGAATGTATAGAGCTAAAAATATGTTCATAGGGTCAATTCACATTGCAGCGTGACCTTGCGATGACTAACTAATATTATGAATGTGAAAGTGTGTCTGTCTTTCTGTTTAGCTCTTTACGCCCAAACAGCTGAACCGAGTTTTGCTGAAATTTGGTATAGATATACTTTGAGTTCCGGGAAAGGACACAGGATACCTATTATCCCGGAAGCAAAATTAATTTTGGCGCAACGGAGTGGTCATCTGGTACATGGTGATATATTTTGTCACCACGATTGCACTACTACAAGCATTTCGCACATGTGTATTCTCTTATTATGTACAGACTACAGAAGTTTATGTTACCTATGCTTGTAGCAGTGAAATCAAATTTTAAGCTTACTAAAATTTTATTTCACTGCTACAAGCATATAATTATCGAGTATAAGTATAAAATAAAAAATCACTAAATAATATTAACAACAATTTCAATCACTAAATAACATTAACAAAATTATTAACAATCTCATTGACTCCTCAGAACTACACAACAAAATAACCATCAATGTACCCACCAGGTTTTTTCGCACATTTCTTCCTTTCCACATTCCACCCTTTAACACTAATTATCATCGCAACTCGTTCATTTGTAGGTCTTCTGCCCACTTTAATGATCTCATTCGTGCTCACTCAAATATAGATGCTTTTTCGTTCAAACCTTCACACATTAAATTACTCGCAAATAAAGATTTCTTTTGTCCTGAATAATTGACCCATGTATCCATTTGGTATGAAACCAGTTCAGTGACCCATAGGTTACATAGGTTATTTATTAATATAAAGTAAGCTAATGAAATTTTCTTAGCAATTATTGTGTATTATGTTACTATTTTATCTTCTGTTAACATACTCACTAAAATATTTGTTGAATGTAAAAACTTGTAAATGGCTGTTTGTTTTTAACTTAGTTATTATTGAGATTTGTTTAGCTGTAAGTTTTTCTGTACAAATAAAATAAAATAAAAATAAAATATAAAATAATATTAACTTACCTATAGAAATACGTCGTAGATAGCGATTCAATTATTATTTTATAAGTAAACTAAAAAAAACCTCATTAATTCATAAGTACAATAATAAATATGGATATTTTTTGATTACTTTATGTTATATTTTACTTAAATTTCCGAATATGCCTATCTATAAGAAACATTATCGGTGCCATAGTTGCATGTCAGTTTGGAAATCAGCAATTTATGAGAGACAGCTTTTAGATAGTTTGTTTACATTAGTCAATTATGCCTACGAGATCTTTGAACAAATATAGAGATCAGAAATGTAGCTCAGATGCGATATGATGTAGCACATCTGAATGTAGCTAATCTGTGACGAAAGAAATAAACCAAATTACAAAGAACGCAAATATATGAATTCAGAACCTCGGAATATGAAAATCCTTTCGTTTATTATAATCCGATATTAAAACTCTGTGTTGTTATAAATTCTTTGCATATTATAAAGGGATGTGCTAGGGGTATTTTTCAAATGTTACTCCGAAATTATTTTTTAAGCCGATAAAGGAATTACTTAAACGGCTGACTTAATGGCACTTCTACACTCTACACGTAAAATCATTTCAGCAGATTTGTGTATTTTTCCGGTACTTGAAATATTTATATATTAAACTGAATCAAAATTGGTTCAGCAGTTTATAAGCGTGAAGCGGTAACATGTAGACATAATGAATGAATGAATGAATATACTTTATTGAGCACAGTCACAGTTACAATAAAAACTAGGCCTTTACATCCGTTGTAGATGATTTATACAGTATTTCCACAGCGAAGTAACCACTCCTCAAATACTGTAGTGCCTAGGACAAGATTTTTAAATGTCCGTATGATTGCCCAAGCACATACGGTATTCTCGCAACATAGTCGGCCTAGTCCAGAGGAAAGAACTAGTCAATACGTCTGGGACCAACCATGTGCGGGTTTCCTCACGATATTTTCCTTCACCGTATGAGTGTCCGTATTATGTACTTGAGATCAGAAAATGTCTCATTGGTACACGCCTCCACCCGGGATCGAACCTGCACCCTCTACGAGTGCGAACCAAAGGTCTACCCATTGGGCCACGGACGGCTCCACATTTACAATAATAACACACATAAAACAAAAATGTCTATGTTGATGACATTAGAATCAACTTAAGCTGGATTTATATGCGGCGGCGCAAGCTCGCGATTTGGCCGCCCCACCGCGAGGTTACAAGCAAAATATGTACTACTAGACGTTCCACGCGGCTTCGCCCGCGTAAATTAGATATTTCACAGATAAATCAGTCTACAAAAATAGCCTATGATACTTCACGTGGTTTACTTCTTATCTGACCCAAATAATATAATTATCCATTAACCAATAATTTTCTGACCCAAAAAAAAATGCTCTAGTAGTTCGTGAGATAAGCCCTTACAAATAATTTCCCCCGTTTTTTCCACATTTTCTTCTATTTCTTCGCTCCTATTAGTCTTAGCGTGATAAAATATAGCCTATAGTCTTCCTCGATAAATGGGCTATCTAATACTGAAAGAATTTTTCAAATCGGACCAGTAGTTCCTGAGATTAGCGCGTTCAATTAATAAGCCCTTTCTAATAATTTCCCCCGTTTTTTCCACATTTTCTTCTATTTCTTGGCTCCTATTAGTCTTAGCGTGATAAAATATAGCCTATAGCCTTCCTCGATAAATGGACTATCTAACACTGAAAGAATTTTTCAAATCGGACCAGTAGTTCCTGAGATTAGCGCGTTCAAACAAACAAACTAACAAACTCTTCCGCTTTATAATATTAGTATAGATTAGTATAGATAGTATAGATGTAAATGACAGCGCGACCGCTAAACCATTACATACTATTGCTTGTGATCTCGCGGTATATATCCAGCTTTAGGGTCTATTCAGACCGAAACGCGAAGCGTATAGATGCATTTATAAATTTGTACTGATTTGACATATCTCAAATGCGTGAGACGTCTTGCAAATCTATCAAAATCCATTCAAATTTAGAAATGAATCTACGCGTCGCGTTGCGTTCTGAATTCACCCTTAGACGTAAAACGACTATAATAATATATAACCTTAGACGAAGTTAAATCGAATAACAATTTTACGGTGTAATAAAAGCTCGCTTAGGCCAATTAAATTAAATGTTTTATTGTTCTTGCTTACATTTTAGTGCGTGCGTAACTTAAATAACTAAAGTGATGGCTAAATTGCTTGACTTAAAAAATTCCGACGGAAAAATCTATAGTTAAATTATTTACTAACAATTCAATTTTATGTGCCCAACGTCACGGAAAACTAAGAGCGTGGTCATACTACTCCGTAGAGTTTTAAAAATATTTAGGAATATTCGAAATTTTGAGACATATTTTTTGCCCGTTAAGTTTTATCTAAACAAAAAAAAAGTCTTTCACAAATGGATCCCAAAATCGGAAAATGGTCTATGAATACTCATAATATTTTTAAAAACCTATCCAACGATACCCCACATGATGGGGTGGACGCAAAAAAACGTCATTCCCGCTTGATGTGTAGAGATTTTATGTACCATTTTGTCGGTATCAATAATATGTGCATTCATGCCAAATTACAGCTTTGTAGGTCCTATAGTTTTTGAGCAAAACCGCGGACAGACAGACGGACAGACGGACAGACAGACAGACGGATAGACGGATGGACAGACCGAAACTATAAGGGTTCCTTGTTGACTACGTAACCCTAAAAATACACTAATACTAAAAAACTAACCCCTCCAACATCGTGTAACTCACCCTTAACATATACTAGATGACCCGATGAACTTCGTATCACTCCGCCCCATAAACCTTCCCTGGACTTCTAGTAGTAGTACTAATGATGATGATGATGATGAAAGTAATAGTAGCATAATATGCTTTCCATTCTTAAAACAACGCCGAAACTCCCAAACTTGTATCTATAAAGAGTCAGGAATTCTTTCAGCACCTTCCAAACCATGGTATACCATTAGAATACTTCTCACGAAATCGAAGTCACCACATTTTTCCATGTATATTTTGTGGAGTTCCCTGGATTACTTATGGATCCCTTCATCAAGTCACCACTTTTATGAACATGATACCAAATTGAGACGATACTCTATACATCAAAAGAAAATTTTTGAAAATCAATTCACAAACGGCGGAGTAATCGTTGAAAAAAAAAACGAACATAACACCTCCTCCATTTTGAAAGTCGATTAAAATTGTAGCCTATGTGTTATTCTGATGTATAAGCCATATTGTAAAGTTTCATTAAAATCCATTCAGTAGTTTTCGCGTGAAAGAGTAATAAACATCCATACATACATCCATACTCACAAACTTTCGCCTTCTTAATAATATTAGTACGACTACTGCTGACTACGGAACCCTAAATTAAGATGGCGGCTCACAAATTTTAAGCGACACTCCGCTGACTCTCAATTTGTTATGAAAGCCCAATTAGTACTTTATTGGCACGATTTATCCCTGATAAAGTTAATTATGAAGATTTTACTTCACCCCTTCTGTGAGTTACTTGCGCCATATTTATTCGACGACCCCTCTGGCTCAGTTGGTTGGAACGGTGTCTTTAGCCAAATGTTGCGAGTTCAAATGCCGCCGACGCGACGGGATAATTTTTTCGATATTCCTGGGTCATAGACGGGTATTAATTAATACGTTTTACCTAAGTCGTGTGTGTGTGTGTGTGTGTGCATTAATAATATTATGTATGTATGTAACTTGTATTCATATTTTTATATATAATAAAAATATGAATACAAGTTATTTAAGAACTTACCATGGGGCCAGACTAACTTGATGTGAATCGTTCAACGATTTAATATTATTGTTATATTTTTAGTGCGCTAGGCGTCTCCCGCTATTTTGCTTTTTAATAACTGTAAAAGGGAGATAAAAAATCATATTAGTTTATCACCATATTTTTATTTTATAAGGGTTCCGTACCCAAAGGTTAAAAACGGGACCCTATTACTGAGACTTCGATGTATGTCCGTCCGTCTGTCTGTCTGTCTTTTCACAGACTGTGTATTTCTTTTGCCGCTATAACAACAATTACTGAAAACAAAACAAAGTTAATATTTAAGGGGGCTGCCTTACGACAAACTAGACGTTTTTTGGCCTTTTTTGCTCGTAATCAATAATGGCAACAGGAAGTCACCTGAAATATTCACAAAACTGTTAATTATATATTTTGTACTTTAATAATTTATAATAAAATCAAAATATAATAAATATTTAAGGGCTCCCATACAAATAAAACACATTTTTTGCCTACATTCAATCTGTAACGGTACTTACGGAACCCTTCGTTCGCGAGTCCGACTCGGCAATTTTATATTTTTATAAGATATCGTCTTTTGAATCTCTATGACAAAAAGTTATGAGCAATAAGAATTCTGACCGTCGCACCTCAGTACATTTTGTAACATTTTCCACGTTCGTGCTATGGACTTATATGGTAGATCCCCTTAAATATAAATTTTATTTCATTTTTAGTATTTATTGTTATAGCAGCAACAAAAATACACAATCTGTGGAAATTTGAAAAGTCTAAAAGTTTAAATTTCAAAAATGTATAACGGTTCTTGAGCTACAGACAGGGGACAGACAGACAGACGGACAGACAACGAAATCTTAGAATAGGTTCTCGTTTTTACCCTTTGGATATGGAACCCTAAAAACCATCTTAGCAAAGCGCTTACTAAAATAATGGTTTAGACTCAGGACTAAAAGCTAAAATGGTCTTAGTGACGATTCTGTGCGATAATTCGAAACAGTAAAAGCGTTTACAATCATCGTAAAAGTAAGGTTTACATTAAACACTTAGGGAATTTAATAAAAGTTTCGACCGTAAAGGGAAATTCTTAAGTGTTTCGGGGGCCCGATTCTAATTTCTCGATCGTGGATTCTAGGCTGTCTTTGCAACACTTGCTTAATTATGTGATCGAAACAGCCGAGCGATTCGAGCAACATCCCAGGCATCAGAATCGGGCTTTAGTATTTTTCCGGTTGAATTTATAAATCCATACTAATATCATAAATGCGGAAGTGTGTTTGTCTGTCTGTTAGTTATCACGCCTTAACCACTGAACCGATTTTGCTGTTTGGTTATGTAGATACATTGAGTCCCGGGAAAGGACTAAGGATACTTTTTATCCCAAAAATCGGCCAAGTGCGAGTCGGACTCGCGCACGAAGGGTTCCGTACCGTTATTGAGCGAATGTTGGCAAAAAATTGTGTTTTTTTGTATGGGAGCCCCCTTAAATATTTATTTTATTTTAATTTTATTATTAAAGTTCAAATATAATTAAGAATATTGTGAGTATTTCAGGTGCCTACCTGCTACCATAATTGATTACGATCAAAAAAGGCCAAAAAATCACGTTTGTTGTATGGGAGCCCCCTTAAATATTTATTTTATTTTGTTTTTAGTATTTGTTGTCATAGCGGCAACAGAAATACACAATCTGTGAAAATTTCAGAAGTCTAGCTATTTCGGTTCTTGAGTTACAGCCTGGAGACAGACGGACAGACGGGCAGACATCGAAGTCTCAGTAATAGGGTCCCGTTTTTACCCTTTGGGTACGGAACCCTAAAAATGTGATCCTGCGCGAAAAACTAATTGTGGTGCAACGGAGTTGCGAACGTTATCTAGTGTTACAAAACAATAAGACATCTTTGATGCCTGTTGTCTGTGGTTTAATAGCATGATTTAATACAAAAGGGGACTAACGAGTATACAGATTACCTGATGGAAAGTATAGAATATTAAAGAGCCTGACGCGACTTCCAAAATAAGGAATTCTTCAATTTAAAACCTCACAATTTATAGGTCTACCAGAATCTGATGGCAATTTTTGACAGCAGATTTTTAAAAAATATCCTTGTTCATTGGATAATTTTTTATATTTGCATGTTTAACACACAGAATCAGCCGCTATAAGAAAAAAGAACGGATCAAAATGTTTTATTCCAATTACCCCCTGCTAGAGTCATTTTATTTTCTCACTTTTTGCCATCAGATTCTGGTAGACCTATAGTAAGTATTAAGAGTAAGTCATATCAATTGTTAATCGATACTAGATGAACTTCGTATTATTTCTCTCATAATATAAACCTTCCCTGGACTTCTACGAACATTTCAAGACTAAAATTAGCCAAATCGGTTCAGACGTTCTCGAGTTTCACCTAGATTAACAAAGTTTAAAAATCACGTTTATTTATATAGATTTACAATTTAATTTCACTTGCTAGAGTTACACTAAATAAAAATCTGTTGCTATTTTTTTTCGAGCCCCATATTGTTTTGAAAGCGATCCAAGAACACTTTATTTCGAATGGAGCCGTAACAGCTAATAGTTATATGTTCAATAAACTTAACATATATACACAATAAGTACCAGGAAACTTATATACATAGAGTGACACAAATAGTGCTTAAGTAAAATATGTCTGGAGCACTTACGGGTAAATTATGCCGCACCGACTTCATAAAAACGATTCTTAACCTTATGTGCGAAGCATAAAGCCGGTTATTGCTTTTATAAACTGAAATGAGTAGAAATGTGAAAAATCTATGTAAATATTCGTTATTTTCTAGCCTCGTATTTTTATGGGTATAAGACTGTAATATAGTGGATATAACGCCAAATTCAAATTTTATAAATACAACTTATTGCCAAATACAACTTGAATTATTAAATTCTCGTGTCGCGGTGTTTATTGCCTAAATAAATACTACAAATAACTTCTAAAACGGCTAGACCGATTTTGTTCAAATTTTGTGTGCTTACACTGTAGGTACGGAGAGTTGGTCTACATCTAGTTTTACTCGAAATATTTTGCCGAGACACTTTTATGTACTCTCTAGTCTTAGGTCCTCTATAAGGTCACATGTATCCTGATGCAAGTTTATCTAATACTAGAAAAAATTGCCAGAAATTGTTTTTTTGGTATGGGGATTAAATATTTATTTTGTTTTAATTTTATTATTAATTTTCAAGTAGAAATAGAATTGCGAATACTTCAAGTTCATCGAATTTCACATGGGAAAAAGATATTTTCCGCACTAAAATGTAGTGTTAATCTAGGATGTCAGATAAGTCTATGCCAAATATTGTAGAAATCGCTCCCTCCGTGTGAGCGTGAAGAAGTAACAAACTTACACACTCATGAACTCACGAACTTTCGCCTTTATAATATTAGTATTAAGTAATTATTATAGTATTAAGTATTACTAATATAAGTATGATGATTTTAGGAAGGGTGATCACCCTTCCTAAAAAAATATTCGTTTAAAAAGTTTTCATTTCAGAAACCGTCATAAAATCATTTTGAAGTACTTACATAATAAATAAATAAATAAATAAAACTTTATCGACTCTTATTAAATACAAATTTAGATAGGAACACAAATATTATCATAGCACCAAGGTTTACAAATTAAAGTGCGCAACCCCTACACTAAGAATACTTGTGTTGTAGGGGTTGACTAAAATTCTTAATGGTACATACAAAATAATAAAAACATAGAGAAAAGACAAGTAGAATTCAATAATTGTACTTATAAGTTGTTAACTAAGACGTGTCTTTGTGTGCGTGTGGAGAGTGTGGTGTGTTTGTTTGTGGTGTGTGTGCTAACTTGGTGTCTCTCTTATTTAAGGTGGTAAGATTATCAAATACCCGTTTTACATTTCCATAACACACCACACAAGACTAATCCATTTTCCAACCCGTAAATACGTAATAGTGTACATATTGTAATAGTTATTTCATAACATATTCTGTTTGATTTTAATGCATTAATATTTTACCCGGCGTTTGAGCACGCATAATTTTAGGATTAACATCACTGGTTTGTTAATAAGAACAATTAATTATTACCATATCGACATCATCATTACCTTTTAGTGTTTGCTGGTTTCACTGATATCAGTGGAAGGTACAGCTTGGCAAAAAAGAGTGTGGATTAAATGAGGGCGCTTTTCTTATATTGCAGGCAACCCTACGCTACGCTTGAACGCACTTTCGACACATAATGTACTGGTGTTGACAAGTACTGTAAGGTTGCCATAAATATTTTTTTTTAGTTCCAGCTGTCACCGCGTCTGACTCTTTTTTGTCAAGCTGTATCTTAATAATAACCAAGAATATGTCTGTCTGTTTCTTTGCTTATTATTTGTAAAGAATCAACGATAGATATTTTCTGGTGTACTGCTTATACATATAAAGAGATTTAAGGTAAGACCGCACTAAAGCGACACGACACGACGCGACACTTCGCGTTCCGTAGAAATGACGTTTGTAAAACGTCAGATTCACGTGTGTAATACGTCAGTTCTATGAAACGTGAAGTGTCACATCGCGTCGTGTGACCTTTAAGGTAAGACTGCACTAGAGCGAGACGACACGGCACGACTCTTCACTTCCATAGAACTGACGTTTTACAAACGTGAATCTGACGTTTTACAAACGTGAATCTGACGTTTTACAAACGTCAGTTCTTTGGAAGTGTCGTGTGGTTTCGTGTCGTGTCGCACTAGTGCGGTTTCGCCTTTAGGCCTTTAGGCAGACAAAAAATTTCAGCACTCCAAAAGACCTTCTTTTATATGGACGTGCTTACGTTGAGACTTACTTGGCTAAACGTCTTTAAACACGCAGTAAATTATAATAGATAATATGTAAACAAAATATCTGTTATTGTTTTTTGTAACGCTACATAACTGACGATTTGCAAACGCTAACGTGGGAGAGCCATGCTTCGGCACGAATGGGCCGGCTCGACCGGAGAAATACCACGGGCTCACAGAAAACCGGCGTGAAACAGCGCTTGCGCTGTGTTTTGCCGAGTGAGTGAGTTTACCGGAGGCCCAATCCCCTACCCTTTTCCCTTCCCTACCCTCCCCTATTTCCTTCCCTACCCTCCCCTATTCCCTTTCCTACCCTCCCCATCCCTTTTCCCTTCCCTACCCTCCCCTATTTCCTTCCCTACCCTCCCCTATTCCCTTTCCTACCCTCCCCTACCCTATTACCCTATTCCCTCTTAAAAGGCCGGCAACGCACCTGCAGCTCTTCTGATGCTGCGAGTGTCCATGGGCGACGGAAGTTGCTTCCCATCAGGTGACCCGTCTGCTCGTTTGCCCCCTTATTTCATAAAAAAAAGGCTTCGGCTAAACCTACGCGTCAGTAACGCGGGACTCGGGACAGGAGCGTCTGAAACGCAAAACTGGGGTGCACACCTGCGCGACTACGGTGCGCAACCGTAGATTATTCCCGCTCTGCCGACGCGAACGTCCCGCGTTCCAGACGCTTCCGCTTCGCAGTCGTTTGGGTCGCGTAGGTTTGGCCGAAGCTTAAAGTGCAGTAAAGGCGAGACCGCACCACGCGATACTACGCGGCAGCGACACGACGCGACACTGCACGTTCCATAGAACTGACGTTTTACAAACGTGAATCTGACGTTTTACAAACGTGAATCTGACGATTTGCAAACGTTTTATGGAGCGTAAAGTGTCGCGTCGTGTCGTGTCTTTAGTGCGGTCTTGCTTTAATTGATATAAGAAACGTCCCGTCTCTGGTTTGTATAGAAATGTGAAAAATTGTGAAACTACACCAACGTTGAATAGAATTTTAAACCAGTCACTATTGATATAAATGTCAGTTACGTTCCATTTCAGTACAAATGTTTGAAGAAGACATTTAAACA
This sequence comes from Cyaniris semiargus, assembly GCA_905187585.1. Classification (NCBI taxonomy): domain Eukaryota; kingdom Metazoa; phylum Arthropoda; class Insecta; order Lepidoptera; family Lycaenidae; genus Cyaniris; species Cyaniris semiargus. The sequence continues at coordinate 1,957,056 of LR994554.1, read as the reverse complement.
CCGTTCCTGCCATTTATAAAAGGATTTTATTACACTTTATATTCTTCTTGTTTGTTTTAGAAGCTAGTTACTTAATTAATCATTAAAATACGAAAATAGGGAAACGAAATCCAAGATAAGGAGAAAAAGTAATGTAAATTCGATTTTGATGGTAAAAATGCGTTTTCGGAAAAACTTATTTATCATCCTATAAACACAGCAGTTTACTGTTTCTTGTACAGTATAACTACAACTACGTACAACGCATGTAAGGGCCAATAAAATTGGCCGAGAGCACTGTCTCGCCACTGTACACCAAGTACAGTGACGAGACAGTGCTCTCGGCCAGGTTAAATCAGGCCCTCAGTCTAGTCTCAAGTCTGAACACAACTTAGCATACAAAACATTAACAAAAACAACAGAAGTTTTATTACAAACTTCTAAATCTAATAAAGTAGCTTTGTGCTTTAGCATCTAAGTTCCTTTTGGCTCGTTGCGAGCACTGTAAATGAAATGTTTTTCAGTTTTAGTTAATAGTGCTGGTTGCCAAGAACAGGAGCATAACGACCAAAAGAAACAGGTCAAGACGAAAATATGGTTGACACTCACTTAAGTCGGATAAAAATTTCTATTACAATTGAAATTTATTTCTTTAACTTCTGTTTTTAAATATTTCTTGGATTTAATTAAATTTTTAAATTGTTTACAATATTTTGTTGTATTTGTTTTTATTTACTGTATAGCTAACTTCTATACATTTTTGTAATTACTCGTCCGTAGCGGTCATTGACCCCCTGTCAAAAAACTTGTCATATTTCATCGTTTTCTATACAAACCGCGATTGACGATGAAGTGAAAGATGTTTCTAGTCTAAGGGCGTATCGTATTTTGCATACTCGATGTCAATTACTGAGTATGAAGTATACCACTTCGAACTCATAAATAGTTGAAGATTATCATTCTGAGAGTTACCAAGAGGTTTTCCGATGAATCTTTAATAGTCTGTGTCTTTATAAGAGTACAATTTTTTTTCTTAAGTTAACATATTATAGCTCCTAGACTAAAAAGGACAATGACCGCTGGTGTCACCTTAAAATATTTTAACTATAGTTGTCTTCTGATCTTTTAACGTCGATTGACGGAAATAATAAAAATAGACCATTGGGGCTAAAATCATTTCAGTCAATCAACATTTTTCAGATTGGGTATCTGTGCCAAATCACAAGAAAATCAGTTCTTGATATAAGCTGTTTAATACAAATACCTTTATTTCAGACTACTATAATGGTCCATTGATTAGTATTAGAAACTTAAAAATGTAGGCTTAGTTAAATATCAAAACATGACAATTTGAACTAAGAGCGGTTGTACTGAAGGTCTGCTCTCGAATTCGTTCATTATCCGCACGTAGTTTCTCAATATAGGTGCATGTGGATCATCTGTTTAAACGAAAAAAACTCTTCGGCTTTATCCCTTTGCTTCTATAAAAACATTCAATTTAAGATAAAGTTAAGAATTATTAAAGTTAAGAAAAGTTAAGTTAAGTTAAGAACAAATTAAGAACAAATTAAAAATTAAGAATTTTAATAAAGTTAAGAAAAGTTACGAACAAATTAAGAATTGTGTATACAGGGTGTAACAAAACTAAGTGATAATACTTTAGGGTGTGTATGTGTCCCTTACATAGTGTTCATTGTGAAAGTAGCAGCGATTAAAGACAATTTTTTTCTTCCATACATTTTTATTTAAATACCGCATCGTAAAAATTTTCGTTAACCCTAGTACGCGCGCTGCGCGAGCGCAATGACCTCGATCAGGTGATCTGGAAGTTAGGGTTCAGTAACGAAAGATATTTTATTTTTGAAAGAGAAGCGTGTTAGATGCATTATTTTGTTAGAGTTTAAAAGTGTAACACATTTACTATTTGATTTATCATTTAAAATAATGTAGAAGTGATAGATTTTACATCATTTTGTACTCAAAATTATATTTTTTTATTATTAAATAATAAAATTATTTCATACGATTAATCCAAAGCAATAATGTATTTTTTTAATGAAATAAGGGGGCAAATGAGCAAACGGGTCATCAACATACAGCCCCGACCTAAGCCCTAATTATTTCTATACTTTCCCTAAAATAAAGAATAAATTGCGTGGTCAGAGATTTTCATCACCTGAAGAAGCTGTGGACGCCTACAAAACGGCCATTTTGGAGACCCCAACTTCCGAATGGAATGGTTGCTTCAATGATTGGTTCTATCGTATGGAAAAATGTGTCAAATTTCGCGGAACTTCGCAAAGCAATAAATACATTTGTGACACAACATAGTAATGTTGTGTCACTTCCTTGATTCACGAAATTTTCAATGCCGCGTAAGAGGGAATACGCTCTCTTCTTGAGGGTTTGCAGGTCGTATAGGTCCGGAAATACTGCTGGTGACAGTTCGTTCCAGAGTTTTATAGTGCGCGGCAGAAAGTTACGCGAAAAACGCACGGTGGAAGACTGCGACTCATCAAGGTGATGAGGATGGTATATTTTTCGCGTGGGACGATGGCGAAAAGTTGTAGGTGGTATGATTCCGAACAATTCCTCAGAGCACTCCCCGTGATACAACCGATAGAGGATGCAGAGTGAAACTACATCTCGGCGTAATTCCAAGGGGTCCAAGCTGTTTGAAACACTATGGCAGTCAACAATTCGAGCGGCCCTTCGTTGGGTACGATCTAGAGGGAGCAGTTGGTATTTTGGCGCCGGTTGGTATTTAATTTTTTTTCATATATTTCAAATACGTTTTTCTCCAAAATCGGGTTACGTACAAATATTTAGTACTGCTTTTTGGATACACCTTAATCCAAGAATTACTACAGTTAATTATTATCACTTAATTTTGTTACACCCTGTATAAAAAGAAAATATTATGAAAATAAATTCAATAAATTAAGCAGCAAAAAACGTACAGATTGTATCAGGATACGAACTTTTACGGGATCCTTTAAGCTTTTTGTAATTACGGACTTTACGGAAATCCGCGGTATAAAAACGTTAAATATTTTATTAGCAATACGCTGCTGCCGTTCCGAACGGATAACGTATTCAAAAATTTTGTTTCAGCTTAAAAATAAAACGTTTTATTCTAAAATGAAAGGAGTTAAGCTTTGGGATATTAATTTTTAGGGCTATGTTACAATGTAATCTATATTATATTTTATTGATATAAAACAGACCAGCAACGGAAAGAGACAACATCATGCGATACGATATCGCAACGCAAAAATTTTATCGGTTACGTCATCGTATGTGTGATTAGTATTTACTAAGTGTTTGAAGTCTTTTATTGTTAATTCATAACCATACTAATATTATAAATGCAAAAGTGTGTGTCTGTCTGTCTGTCTGTTACCTCTTCACGCTTAAACCGCTGTACCGATTTTGCTGAAATTTAATATGGAGATTTGATATTTTTATCCCGGAAAAATGTACGGTTCCGGAGGAATAAAACAATTTTGACGCAACTGAGTTGCGGGCGTCATCTAGTATTATAATATAATATATTAACGCTATTCCACAGATCTATCAAAAATGAGATACACGGCCTTAGTTAAGTCTTGCGAATTAAGGCGAGCACTTACCTTGATTCCAAAACGATAACCTTGCGAACGCGAGTGCCAAGCGTATACGCATTGCAATAAGATTCATTTTAGTTTAGCATAAAATTGTAGTTACGACGCGACGGGCGGATCTTCTCTATTTTATTTTTCGTGTTTTTTTTTAATATCTTTCGAAATAAATACTAAGCAAAAAAGTGTTCGGTTAAAAGTTTTTTAATATAGATTCATTACCAATTTATTAAAATAAAATGTATGTTATTCTTGTTAATACTTCTATTTAGAAGATAAATATTTTTGTCGGAGGTGAGTTTGTAAATTAATTACAGCCAAAGTATTACGTTTTATTAAAATGTTTATGGTTTAAAACCTTTTAAATATTGTGCTTTATAACTCATATTTTTTACATTTCGTTATTATATTGGAACTAGGTAAACCGGGAGTCAATAAATAACAAAATGGGGTTTGTCCTCGCCTTAATAGGCAAGCATAACTGCGCAATACAAACCAAACTGATAGTTTTTAGGGTTCGTTGTCTGTCCGTCTGTCTGTCTGTCTGTCTGTATGTCGCCAGGCTGTATCTCAAGAACCGCTTTAGCTAGGCTTCTGAAATTTTCACAGATTGTGTATATCTGTTGCCGCTATAACAACAAATACTAAAAACTAAATAATATTCATATTTAAGGGGGGCTCCCATGCAAAAAACGTTATTGATTTTTTTTGGCCTTTTTTGCTCGATATCAATAACGGCAACAGGTAGGCACTTAAAATTTTCACAAAGACCTTAAATATATGCGCACTTTAATAATTAATAATGATATTTAAATAAAATAAAATATTAAGGGGGGCTCCCATACAAAAAACACAATTATTGGCCTAGTTTTGCTTTATGACGGTACCCTTCGTGCGCGAATCCGACTCGCACTTGACCGATTATTATTTTTCGTAGCAAAATGATGATAATTAGAGTATTGTGGATCGCCAATGAAACTGCACAGCAAGCCACAAGGGAGTTGTGAAATAGCAAAACAATTTTAGGAGAAATATGCAGACCTAGTATCGCCAGCACCAAAAAATACTGTCCATAAAATTGCGAAATCTCTATACAGGGTGCGCGGAATGGGATAAATTTCACAAATAAATTCTGATAGTGGTAACCCTGACGCACTTTTATTACTCCGACCCCGTTAAGCCTGGTTTTTAGGAAATGAAATATTTTATTGTTTAATCTACACTTTTGATAGCCTAGGCCTGCTATTTCAATATACAATTGGAGTTTTTTTGGTTGTTAAACGTATTTTTTGAATTTTGAAAAAAAAATTGTCACGTGTATATAGGTTGTATATATGTGCTTTTTAATGATTTTCGATCTACGAACTCTTAGTTAGACAATTATTATTTAATTTAAGACATAAGCTTATAATAATATTTTGTCATCGTCATTTGGAGGGACACTTCTAATATTCTATTACAGAACCATTGTCTTTGGACAATCTCTAGCATATCAATTGTATAAATACTTTCATCAATTGTATAGTACGGGTACGAACTTACCAGTCAAGTAACCGCCAAACAAAATATAATATTATTTTAATTTCCAAAAACAAAAATTATATATAATTAGTTATTACAAAAATGCAGTAATTATAATATTAATATCATCCAAACAAAAATAAATACAACAATGTACCTACAACGTCATAAACAGTGTTTACATTAAGAGCTTATATTATAATGAGCATTAAAACTGCCACATAAAACAATATCATAATACAGCGAAAGTCGTTATTGATACATTATGAAAGTTATATTTTAAAAGCTTTTTACAATGATAGCTTTTATGTTTTCAAAAGCTCGTATTACAGAGTGACACTTTAACAAAGGAGTGTGTGAAATATTATAACAAGTTTTCAATTAAAACGTTCATTATACAACAGCGTTGATAAATAAAAGTTTATGTGTTTCGTGGTACACCGTGAAAGGCCAAAATGTATGTTTAGAATTTGGTGTTGTTAATTTAAAATGCTTTTTCAACTCGGTATAAAGTTATTGTCTAGTCTAAACAGTAATGTCATAATGTGGGGGCCAATTTTGGTGACGGTGGCCAGCATCATTAAAACCAGGTCATCTGTGGTCATCTTTTTGTAGGGTTCCGTACCCGAAGGGTAAAAACGGGATCCTATTACTGAGACTTCGATGTCTGTCCGTTTGTCCGTCTGTCCGTCTGTCTGTCTGTCTCCAGGCTGTAACTCAAGTACCGCTATAGCTAGACTTCTGAAATTTTCAAAGATTGTGTATTTCTGTTGCCGCTATAACAACAAATACTAAGAACACAATAAAATTAATATTTAAGGGGGGCTCCCATACAATAACCGTAATTTTTTTTGGTTTTTTCGCTCGTAATCAATAATAATAACAGCTAGGCAGTTGAAATTTTCACAAAATCTTTAATTATATTTGTACTTTAATAATTAATAATAAAATTTTAATTAAGTAAATATTTAAGGGGGGCTCCCATACAAGAAACACATTTTTTTGCCTACTTTCGCTCTATATCGGTACGGAAGCCTTCGTGCGCGAGTCCGACTCGCACTTGGCTGATTTTTTTATAGTACCAAGTGTGTGCGCAGTTCACGAGAGCACTGGTGATAGGTCAGGCGTAGGTGCGATACACCGACTTTTTCATGCCCATATAGCGTAAATAAAATGTCATCTTTTGGTGTCATACAATAAGATTTTCAGCCTTCGAAGTTTATTCGAAGTGAGGTAGATACTATACTTGTACTATTATCACAGAAATTGATCCTTTTAACAAAAAAAGACAATTCGCAGACGTCTAATAAACCCTTCCCCGTTTTCCATAAAAGCGTTCCATAAAATCTATACTGTCTTACACACGCTTCTCAAACATTCCCGTGTCAGGTGGCGCCATCTACGGCTCCCAAACTTTTACGCGTTATAACTCCATTTTATTAATATTCCTTTATTCAGTTCGGCTATCGTAAAAACTTTTAATACTCGTTTCTATCTCGGCAATAAAATTTATGTTTGAAAATGTGCCGGTCATTATTCCTTAAAATCTTTTTTACGTTGGACGAAGTTTGACTAAATTAGGTAATATTATGAAGAATTTGATATTTTGTTATAATTTGACAACTTTTATGAGCATTTACTGTGATATGAATAGTTAAACGTTATACTCAGTAATAAAATGAACTTAGTAATTATCATATTTTATGAAAATTAAATGGAAATAATAATAAAAAATCAGCCAAGTGCGAGTCGGACTCGTGCACGAAGGGTTCCGTACCATTGTAGAGTATAAATAGGCCAAAAATTAATATTTATCTTATTATAATATTATTATTAATTATTGAAGTACAAATATAATTGATGATTTTGTGAATATTTCTAGTACCTACCTGTCGCCATTATTGATAAAAAGCAAAAAAAGCAAAAAAAAAATACGCTTGTTGTATGGGAGCCCTCCTTAAATATTACTTTTATTTTGGTTTTAGTATTTGTTATAGCGGCAACAGAAATACACAATCTGTGAAAATTTAAGAAGTCTAGCTATAGCCGTTCTTGAGATACAGCCTGGAGACAGACAGACGGACAGACATCGAAGTCTTAGTAATAGGGTTTTTACCCTTCAGGTTAAACCCTAAAAAAGAACATAATACGGTCGAATTGAGAAACCTCCTCCTTTTTGGAAGTTGGTTAAAAACTTAAAAAGTAAAATAAGGTTACAAAATCATTTGTAATGTAAACACGATATTCAAAATAGGAAACAACATTCATAAATTAAATATTAAAGTGTCGCCATCGAGAAATTTTAATTTACGAAATTCTAAAAAGGTACGAAACAAAATACATCAAAGAGGTGGTAACGACCCCGGTGTCGTGTTACCGATAACATCAGCCTTTGTGACCCGGTATCCATTATGAAAAATAATTATGGAAATATTCTTCATTATAAGTTTGAGAAGCGCTGTTCGTTAAGCGGGATAAATTCCATAAATTATCTGTAGGTATTACCTGAGTGCTCCGGCAAACTTTCGTTTTAAAGTATTACAAGGATTAAGTTGTACATTAATCATCTTAGATGGAAAGGCTTTCAGGATTATTAATTACAATATGGAAAGCGTTAGAACTACTTAAAATGAAAATACATCAATAACTAATTTTATGCTATCTATACTGATATCTATTTATTTATTGAACTCTCCTGCCTTGCAGGATTGCCTGGAAGAGATCGCTTATAGCGATAAGGCCGCCCTTGCCCACATTAATTTCATAGTTTTAAGTACTTTAAGTCTGATTGTATACCCATTTTTTATGTGAGCAATAAAGTGTTAATCTATCTATCTAATTTTAGAGTCGCGCCCGCTGACTGTCTCGAAACTCAAAATATCAGAACTGACTGTCATGACCCAAGAGACAGCTTCAGCCAGAATTTAAGGTGGAAGTTGACCTGTTTATGAGCCCTATAGCACAACCTATAGAGGTAAGAACGACCAGCAACTGTGGAGATTCGGTCGCGGTTACTTTAGGAGGTATCCAGTTCTGAAAGTCTACATTACTGTCAAAATTTTCCCGTAATGAATGACGAGATACTGCAATACCAAAGAGGATAATATAAAAAAAAACTCAGCTTTATACTTTATCGAAGGTTATCTAGATCTTCAGAACTGGACTTCTCAAGAGAAAGAACTCTATAGAGGTCACATACAGGAGAGCTGTCAGCTTTTAATGACGAAATTCTGGCTTGCCACTCTATTAAAAGTTATTTAAAAAAGCTTTCTAGAATTTCATCACATCTCGGGCCATCAGCGCCGATGGTCTATACTAAAATTAGCCTTAGTGTCTAAACACACTAGGCCGAAAATACGCGGCCGAAGTTCGGCATGATCACGTCAGCAATGCGCTACGCATACAATATAACGCGAAGTTAATTCGCCATAGTGTGTCATCGGTAATTTAAAATACATTGCAGGCGTAATCATGCCGAACTTCGGCCGCGTATTTTCGGCCTATAGTGTGTATAGACACGCTTTATGCTAAAATAATAATAAGGGCAGTGAAATTGACTGCAAACGCCTCCATATAGGGAAGGTCGATTGACTCCGATCGGATTGAACGCAGGCTGATCTCGCCAGACTCATTTTTTTTTATGAAATAAGGGGGCAAACGAGCAAACGGGTCACCTGATGGAAAACAACTTCCGTCGCCCATGGACACTCGCAGCATCAGAAGAGCTGCAGGTGCGTTGCCGCCCTTTTAAGAGGGAATAGGGTAATAGGGGAGGGTAGGGATGGGAAGGGAAGGGAATAGGGGAGGGTAGGGAAGGGAATAGGGTAGGGGATTGGGCCTCCGGTAAACTCACTCACTCGGCGAAACACAGCGCAAGCGCTGTTTCACGCCGCTTTTCTGTGAGAACGTGGTATTTCTCCGGTCGAGCCGGCCAATTCGTGCCGAAGCATGACTCTCCCACGTAAAATGCATTATTATAAGCATTTCTGTTCATGTGCAATTTGATTCGATCGGCCTTTCATTTGATTTGCATTTTAATAGAATTTTTTTGCCACGAGTTAATGCCCAAATCATTTTTCCGGGATGAAAGTATTCCATAGGATACTTCTTATCCCGGAAAAAGGTATGGGGATACTTTGAATCGGAAAAGGACATATTATCCTTTTCCGGTATTCAAAGTATCTCCATTTCAGATTTCGTCAAAATCGGCACAGCAGTTTAAGCGTGAAGAGGTAACAGATAGATACACTTTTGCACTTATAATATTAGATGGATATGGATTGAATATTACATAAAGAATAAATATATTTGTGTAAACGAACTGACTCCAAACTCGCATATTCTCAATGCTTTACAATACTGCTTTCGAATTCACTGGATTGGGATTCACACGTCTTAAATATTCAGATTAATTCCGCACTCCCGTGTCTTGCTCCGACAGACTCTCGATTTGAATATCTTTGTTTCTTTAGGAGGAATTCCCAATATCTATGTGAGAATTTAAACGTTTTTATCTATTTGAATTATGTTATAAATATGGCATATATAGCAGGTTAAAATTATTCCAATCAAGTGATCCAATGCAATGGTCTGGAATGCAATTCAATCATTCCAGTGTCCGTTTGCATTATTCCAGGAGTAATCCAGCACTGGATTGAATTGAAATAATTTAAGCCGGCCATTAAAAAATGAGGTTTTATGGACTTCAAAATATTTTTGGACCAAATATGAAATAGGATATATTGTCAGAAAAAATATTGATTCACAAACAGTTGGCAACCCTTCTTGATTTTCGGGTCTAGTTAATTTGGTCGGGTTATATATCTGACACACCGACATTGCTTTGACGTAGCCCTATAAAATAAGTTTAGAATGCTTTGACAATTACATTCGTCAGAATCGTTAGCGAAGTTAGACTTTAACAAAACGCATCGCTAAGTGTCATGACTGATGACGCTTGCGATGCGTTGTGTCAAATCTCGTACATTTTTGACATCTAACTTCGCCATCGAAACTGGGCAATGTAATTTCACTAAGAACTCTGCATATGATTTCTCTGAGGGTACCATAACTTTGAATAAAAATGGGTAAAACTTTGAATAAAAAAATTGAATTTAGAATTCGAGCTCAACTAACCAAAATCTTTTCTATCAGTCAAATGTCAAAGTATCAGTTCGAATCGAATTTCCACAGGAAAAGATAAGTCTGATACCTTTATCATTGGGAGCAATTCCAAATAAGTACGAAATTGCTTCTGAAAGACCGTTTTCCAGGGATCCTGAGATCGAATTTCCTTTATTCTAATGAAGGGTACACCTTGGAGGGAAGCCAATACAAGATTATCTTTTTGCGTGGTAGCAAAACAGTTTTTCTTATCACTTTAAAGACAATTCTATTTACGCCTATCAATATATTATTTTTTCTCTGAAAAAGTGAAGAGGCGAAGAGGTGGAGGCTTATAGTTAAGTTTTCCGGTTTGATTTGGTTTCTCGGCAAAAGTGATTTCCTTGTTTTGACGCAAGTAAACAATTTTTAACCTTTACAAAAAAGAGCACAACACCGCTAAAAAAGTTCAAGTTCAAAAAAGTCGTTTTGAAAAAGATCCAGTTGGGTCTTATTTCTGAGAAACAGCGCATTTTTGATTTGATTGATATTTTTTTCTGTAATTTCAACAAGCCACAGTAATCTTACAGTTTCGCTTTGCACTGCTTTAGTCAGGGTTCAAATTCAGGCAAAACACTAACAACAGACGAAACTCTTAACTCCAGTTGCGGCCTACAAAAATTGCTAAGTCTGCGGCCATTACACACAGCAAAAAACAAACGAAGCGAACAAAATGCCTAATGCGGTAAACAGGACGCATATTAAGCCGGGAAAAGTTAACAAATATTTGTTATAACAGACTTTGGAACTACTTAACTTATCTAAGTTGTTAAAAGTGCCCGAGGGTTGAACCTAGTTGGACCTAAACTTATAATATGGTAACTAACAAGGCCACACAATATTGTAACTAAATATAAACTCGTAAAGTTTATATTGCCTTGCCTTTGAATTCTTTTGCCTACTCAATTATTTTGAAAGACTAGACGTTGCCTACAACTTGGTTTGTACCAAAATTTGATAACCAATAGCCTGATTACGTGGGAACTGTACAATTTTCCCTATAGAAACTTTTTTATGTTCTTTCCGACGCATGCCTCACCAAAACAGGGTCTGAGATTTATCAATTCAATAATTTTAAAATTTTGTGCCTCGATTCGCCGTTTGAACTTCAGGTCTATGCGTACCCTGTACACACCTAACAGAATAATAATTATATTATGGCTTACTGCTCGCTTTACTAAATGCCATGAATTTAGACCTATCCATATCTATTTATATTTCGTATCTAGACTCCTAGCTATTAGTATAGCGTGGTGAAACGCCAATGATTTCTTTAGTATTCGGTTTTATGAAATACTGCGGTAGACTTCGTGTTCGCATGCTTAAGGGCTATAAATTCGCTTCAGGTTACCGCTTTCTGACATGTAAGGGAATCACATAACAATCATAATTATAATACTAAATACCAGTGAGACATTGTATTGGGGTCACACTAACTACGCAAGCTTTTTAGCTATAAAGGCACACCTATAACATTCTTTACCGCCTTCGCATGTACTTTCAGAGACACTTATTATTATAGACAGCTAACCCGGCGTCAGCCTGGTGGAAAATAGGAACAACAACTGCATGGTGGGTCATAATTACCCCGATTTTAAACCGTTGTTAATTTTTACCATTTCAACGACATTTAATGCAAATTTATCTTTAACTTAAAGAAAAGTTCTTAGTTTATAATTTTTTAAAGAAGCATAATAAAAACAAGTAATATAGTAAAATGATTGTTTTTTTCCTATTTAAAAAGACAGTGTAAAATTTACAACTAAAAAATTTAACATCTCGAAATTTATTAATAAATAAACAAAAAGTGACTAATCCACACTTTGTATTTTACTTTTTAGAATGACAAACTTAAGATCTTAAAATAAGTATACGTAAAAATGATAAAGAATCTTAGGTTTAGTCATTATGAGCGCTGTCATCCACGCAACTGCCACAGAAAGAAATGCCATGTTCAGAGCTGATGATTTTTTTGCATCTTGAGAGGTATGGGTAGTATTCCTGTCTTTTAAAGCGGGAAATATTATCTGGCATCGTTTACGAAAACCAGAAACTTTGGCAGGGAGGTCTTCTGATGTTTCTCCTGTAAACTACCATATTCCTTTACGCATATCTCTTATTAGATAAACTACATCCATGTACAAGCCCTCAAGTGGTTATTTATAAGATCAAAACTAAAAATAACGTATTATATATAGAAATATACGTTTTGTCACGTGTCAGTACAAACAAATAAACGAAATAATCAAATAATTAACTAAAAGCCACTGGCACGAAATGGCATCATGGAATGCATAGTTGGGTCATATTTACCCTTTTGTATGTTCGACCACGTTTATCATCAAGTCCACACACACACCGTCTAAGCTATCAAAAGAAACAAGGGCGGCAGGGCTCCAACTGCAGCTACTGAGAAGCGTGGCAACGTTACACTATTTTTTTTTAAATACATGCATTTAAAAACATCACGGGTCATTATGACCCAACCTGGCAGTCGCCGGGTTAAAAGACCTAAGTTATTTGGTCGGGTGAGTCAATTCAATGTTGTCTTGATCTGTTGGCTGAGTTTAATAACGCGACAAATGAAGTAGGTCTGCTATCTACTCGGTCGTTGGCTTATAGCTTATCTCTTTCATACGAGCATGAAAATAAATAGAAAAAGCATGAAAAAAATGCAAATGATCCCGTACAAGAAACACATGTAGAGCAGGCGGTTGGTGGACGTGAGTAAGCTAAATGTGAGGAATGCATCAATAATATAGAGACAATAATAAAGAGTCATAACTCTTGGCAATATTCAGAATCATAGTCTGCATGCTTTCCTGAGTTCAACCCCATTCACAAAACGCGGTTCTTACACTCAACTCTACCCAACACCCGCTCTAATCGTCTTAACATTTCAGTTTTAGTGCGAATGAAGTTGAGTGCAACTTTAAGTACACTTATAACAAACTTATCATGTTCTACCAGATGACGCCCGTAACTCCGTGTTTCGTTTATCGCACGGGAACCGTAAATTTTTCCGGGATAAAAAGTATTTAATGTTCCCGGAACTCAAAGTATCTCCATGCCACATTTCTGAAATCGGTTCAGCGGTTTGGGCGTGAAGAGGTAACAGACAGACAGAATTTCGCATTTACAGTGTGTAACAAAACTAAGTGACAATACTTTAGAGTGTGTACGTATTCCTTGTAGAGAGGCCCGAGCGTCACGAGTTTCCCCTTAGAAAAATGAAAAAAAAAATTTGGTCTTTCAGCGCTGCTAATTTCACAGTGAACTCTCTACAAGGAACACGTACACACCCTAAAGTATTATCACTTATTTTTGTTACACCCTGTATAATATTTTGATTAGAGGAATTGATTCTAAGGTGGACCTACGAAATAGGAAGCATGTGGTTATGTCCAGCCCAGCTGTCGGACAACCCAACCAAATTACATGTAGGTGCTCGATATTGCGAGTAACTTCCTTTGCAATAGGGATGACGACAAGGTCAAAGATTAGCTAATTTTTTAAAAAAAATAAAGACATAGCCATGAAAAATAGGTATTCCCAAAATTTCAGCTTCATAACTTATTATATTTTTTTTTTGTTTTGAGCCTTCAAATTTTTTTTCGTCAAGTTAAGTCAAGTCGAATTTTTTTTAAAAAAATTCCTTAATTTTTGTGTACCATTCGATAAGTTATGCAATTTTTAACATTTTTTCTTACGAAACTACTTTCATAAGCTCAATATTTAACATAGCTATCGAACAAACTAGCTAGGCGTGACTTCACAAATAGCTGACATTTTGTATGGAGCGTTTTGGGAAGGTCTATTTTATGTGAGTTTTGATTTGTGATATCTTGGAGAGTTTTTATGCTATCAGAGTCATTTTTTCACTGATATTTCTATTTTTGAATGGTCCTTCACTTACCAACAAGAAAAAAAAATTTTCGTCATGCCTATTAAACTGACATGACATGATATTGTGTATTTCGTATGCATGTGAAAAAGGAGCTATAAGTTAATAACGGATTTTCATCAAAAATCACATGATGCCGGAAAATTGAATTTTTCCACCTTCCGAATAAACCGATTGAACCGATTGAAAATGAAATTAATTCTGAGAATTCTCACCAGTATATTTCAATTCGATATCTTATTCATAATACCTACCTTGACTTTTACCAAACATTTTCACGATTCTCAAGCACACTTCCCGCTACATTAAAGAAACTACAAAGTACAAAGTTCATTGTCAAAGTCCGACTGAACTTTGAAAGTACTTTACCGTGGATTACGTTAATGCCTTAGTTTAGGTGCCCTATAAATATTACTGAGATATTTTTTATATTTTCAGGTTCAAAATTTATATCATTATACCTTTAGATCGCTTAAATTTTATTAATTTCTCACTTTATAATTATGATCTATATTCTACACAATATATTTTGTTTTTAATATTTTTAACTAGTTAAAAAGATTATGTACGTTGAAATTATTTCTAAAGTTAAGCTACGAAATAAAATATCGAGAATTCAGACATACTTATAGTAAAGTGTCTTAATTCTTTATGTTCCTGGGGAGGAAAAAGGATAGTTTTTATTGAAAAATGCGTACGGTTACTGTTAAAACAATTCATAGTTCGTTGTAACGAAGTAGTGATAAAAACTCCTCGACAAAAACGGTTTCAAAATAAAGAAATTTACCTGTATTGAGTCTTACTACATTAAACTCCGTTTAAACCCGACCTATAGCACGGCAGTTGCACAGAACTAAATAAACAATTAGAGCTCAAACCCGCCTGGAGTGGCCATTATTTTATTGCAAAGTTAGCAGAGCCCTAGAATTTTAGTTGGAGAAAAAACTCACCAATAAAGCTAGTAGAAAACAGGAGAAACAAATCATCAATACAAAAATATTTGTTTGTTAATTTGTTTGAACTGAATATTTTTTAAAACTACTTGATGGATTTTTATAAAATTTGCCATAGAAGTAAACCTAGTAGGGAATGGACATTAGACATGGGGTTTTTTATAATAGCGATTTTGTAAAAAAATGTTTCTGAATTCCATGATTTAAGATATTACGCACTGTTGACTCAAAAAGTTACATTTATATTATTTTGAGTAATCTACTTAATTCAGATTAAAATTGAAAAAAAAATCAGATTGCATAAGAAAAACGCCCGAAAGACCGGTTATGGCGTCAGGTAGTTTAATTACAATAGTACATTTAATAATTTATTATTATTAAACTAAGTTTTTGTGTTTCAATGACAACAATATTATCATGCTTTTGTCAAAAGCGTGTCATCATTCATCATTGACAGAAAAAGACATAAGATAACGCATTTTTAAATATTTTCATTGGTAAGAGTTATGTCTATTGTGGTAAGAAGCCTACATTATTAATACATAGTTCAATAAACCTATACTAGTATACACCGCATCAATAAAACATGTGTACACTCAATAGGTAATGTTGTTCGTTACACCGTGGGGTAGATGCTCAGAAGGGGGTGCCTCACGTGTAGGTACTAATAGGCTTGAGCCTAGAAACATGATACATGCCTGTAACATGATCTAATGTGTGATAATTTATAAAATAAAGTTATGGAGGTTAATTTGGAAAATAAGAGACACCATAGTTTTCTTATTATTGTCTTATTTTTTTTTTATACACAAACATAATTAGAAAATATAAAAAATGTTTGTTTATAAGTCCTTAAATCAGTCAACCTAAAATGGTAATTTCTACCTTCCTACCGCGCAGTGTAAATATAATATGTCTATGGCCTACCCTATCATTTCATTTTCACTTCCGCATTACCAAAATGCAAAATTTTGTTTTTATTGTAACAAACCGTACAAATTCTTCTTAATAAACTAATTTAGCACGAAAAAAGCTGCCAGCAACATCTAGTTCACTAGATACTTTTTCTATCATCCCTTACACTCCAGACAGAGACAGCAATCCATCTCTCTCACTCTCACGACATTAATAAAGATCTTTTCCCGGCCATCATCCTACTAATAGACACTGAAGCACTTTCTTAGAACAAAAAGCTTTACGAAGCAATCTGAAAGATGAGCCGATGGGGCATTTTTCAAGGGCCCTCCTTCGTCTCTATAATGTCTGCCGCAGAACTGAGATTAATAATGAGAGAATTATGATCTATAGATCTTAATTCGGTCTTTGGTTTTTTACCGAATAAAATTAATCATAGTTTAAGGTTCACTCGCTTAACAGGGCTCATTTTTAAACATGCTTTTATTAGCTTTTATTAGCTATGTAACGGAACCTTTGAGCTTTTAATAAAGATTTACCTATTTCTAGTAGTCTAATTAATTCGAAACTTTGCATACACGGTATCAAGAGCCAATGAAAATGCAATAGTTTGTTAAAATTTATGAATTTTTTTTATTAAAAATGCGTGTTTTGTTTGGATAAAAAATATTTAAGATAAGGGGGCAAACGAGCAAACGGGTCACCTGATGGAAAGCAACTTCCGTCGCCCAGCTCTTCTGATGCTGCGAGTGTCACGCAGCATCAGAAGAGCTGCAGGTGCGTTGCCGGCCTTTTAAGAGGGAATAGGGTAATAGGGGAGTGTAGGGATGGGAAGAGAAGGGAATAGGGTAGGCAAGTGAAGGGAATAGGGTAGGGGATTGGGCCTCCGGTAAACTCACTCACTCGGCGAAACACAGCGCAAGTGCTGTTTCACGCCAGTTTTGTGTGAGAACGTGGTATTTCTCCAGTCGAGCCGGCCTATTCGTGCCGAAGCATGGCTCTCCCACGTATAATACGACTAGTTGATGCCTGCAACTCCGTTGCAAAGAAATTCGTTCTTCGTGCTGAAACCGTAGCTTTTTCCGGGATAAAAAGTATCCTGTGTCATTTCCAAGGTCTCAAAGTATGTCCATACCAAATTTCATCAAAATCGGTTCAGGCGTTTAAGCGTAAAGAGATGACAGACACAGTTTTGCATTTATGATATTAGTAGGTATTTCATGAAAATAAAATTCAGTTCGCGTTAAAAAGTATCAAACACAAAGGAGTATTATATACATAATACTCCTTTCTAATATTAAATTGTGACAAGCTAATAAAATTGACAACGGCGAATATTTGGTTACCAAAATAGCTTCATGAATACTGTTAATCGTATCCTTCAATTAACGATCGATTCCACTTAAACCGTGGATTAAACTCGGCTTATCTATGGGTTAGCACGCTCTATCTACTTCCGAAATCATATCTATTCTGTTGACAATAGCTGTGCTGACTTGCATCTTAATTAGCTTAGTATTATCACTAGATGTTTCTTTGTTTGATTAGTTTGATTGTTTTTTTTATATTTATATATAATTGGACGCCTGTCACCTCAGTCCACCCGTGACCACGGCAGCTGTAAAGCAGCCGAAACGTTGGGATTAGTAAAAGTGCTTCGCGAAGTAAATCCGTAAGTGTTTCCTTGTAATATCATACCTAATAGTTGTACAATTTTTCTGAGGATAATTTTTCATCGTATAACAACTTCCGAAGTTCGGCATGATTATTGATTACGCCAGCAATGCGCTACGCATACAATATAACGCGACGTAATTTCGGAATGGTGTGTTATCAGTAATTAAAAATACATTGCGGCGTAATCATGCCGAACTTCGGCCGCGTTTTTTCGGCCTAGTGTGTTTAGACACAGTGCGAGTATTTTGACAAGATTGACGTTGTTAGTTATAATCCGTGCCTAATATTAGTATTATAAATGCAAAAATGTGTCTGTCTGTCTGTTACCTCTTCACGCCCAAACAGGTTTTCCTAAAATTTTGTATGGATATACTTTGAGTCCCGGAAAAGGACATAACTCAGAATAATGTACGGTTCCCGCGCGATAAACATAATATTTTGGCGCTACGGAGTTGCGGGCGTCTTCTATTGTGTATTATTTTTATTTTAACATTTTTGATACCAAAAACGCCAGTTCCTGCCAAGCTTTTGCCATCAGACAATTATCAAAAAAAACTTTCAGTTCTTGCCTGTTACACTTTTTACGAAAAAGAAAATTTCGATACGATATTGCGTAGGCCCACACCACTCCGTAGTAGGAACGGTCGTAAAATCTCTACTCCAATTCCGTTATCCATGTCGGTTCTAGCTCGATACAAACTTTTCGAGTACGGTTTAATCTCATAGCACTTAAACGATCTAGAGTTTTAAAATAAATATCTTCGGTTTTTTAATTTCAGTTTTTTTTTTTACTTTAAGAAAGATTGCTACTCTATGATTATTTACTATGTTACTAAACCTGACGTGTTACTGTAAAAGCTACATTGTATCTTGTAAGCCTATGATACTTTTGATCTATCTTCTATCTGTATTATAATCTATCTTATTAATTAAAATTCTCATGTCACAGTGCTTGTGCGTGAACTCCTCCAAAACGGCTCATGAAATTTTCTATGTACATTCGTTAGGTTTGAGAATAGGTTTTTATCTACTTTTTATATTGATACTAGAAATTATTTATATGGCAAAACAACGTTTACTGGGTCAGCTAGTATGATATATTATAATGAATACAAATGAATTTTTAATTTTTTAAGTCTTGTTAAAACTAGATAATGGTCAACGGCTGACTCATGAAAGACCAGGGAAGGTTTATATTAGGAGGAAAGTGATATAAAGTTCACCAGGTGATCTAGTAGACAATAAATGTAGAGATTGTTACAACTTCGCGTCTATACACATTGTATAGACGCGAAGTTGTAACAATCTCTAATTTTAAAATTGTACGTTATAAAAGGAGGTGTTACTGTGATATATCACTTTTAAAAGCATCTCGATACAACTTTAATCTCGAAGCTTCGACGTAGAATTTTAAAAGAATCTCGATGGTCAGGGCACTGAGACAAATGGTATCAATGACTCACGGTTTTCTCATTACAGCATTTTATTAAGCGCCCGTCGATTTAAAAATACGCTCAAAATTAAATTCAAACGAATAGGTGCGCTTTATAAGTAACTTAGGTGATAAATAGCACTGGATTATATTTCTTCGCTTCATTCTTCGATATATAATTAACCAGGTAGTCCTTTGCTTATCTGCTAGGCAATCGAGTTTTTTTAAAGACGTATGTGGGTACTTGATAAAAAAAAATACCGTCCTGCTCAGTCACTCGTCAGCGCTCCCCATTCTTTGTTAACGCGAGGCAACGCGAGCACGTATATTTAGTAACCATGCCAAAGCGCAGCTGGTTATTATTAAGATGATTGAGTCAGTGTTGTAAGTAACTAAAGTCAGTGTTATTTTATCGTGTAACAAGAAAATACATGTAAGTACTATTAAATACTTAACTAAACGGCAGGCACTACCTAGGCCAAGACGAGCCAATTATTTTCAATACTAACCGGCATGTACTGCGACTGTGAGTCTATAAGTACAGTGTGTTTGGACCGCGAGTCCTTTTACACAATCTATATTCTATATGCATCGGAATTGATCGCGGATCTCTGACGATGTTTTACCTATTCTATAAATAGAACTATAATATGTTAGCCCGATTGGGGGAAATAACTGCAAGTTAATTACTGCAAGTGTTTAATTATATTAAGTTATTTTATAAACCGCCATAATGTGTGGATTGACTGCGGGTCTCTAAACACAATTTATATGCATCGGAATTGACTGCGAGTCTCTGACGATGTTTTATCTATTCTATAAATAGAACTATACGTTGCCCGATTTGGGGGTTAACAGCAAGTTATTTTATAAACCGCCATAATGTGTGGATTGACCGCGAGTCTCTAAACACAATCCTTATGCATCGGAATTGACTGCGGGTCTCTGACGATGTTTTATCTAAAAATAAAAGTATAATATGTTGGCTGGTTTTAGGGGATTAACTGCGAGTTAATTACTATTTAAATTGAAAATATATTGATATTTTTTAAATCAACATAATGTATGGATTGACTACTGGTCTCCGACAATGTTTAAAAATAAAAATTAGCAACTACCGCGCGTTTTTCCCGCGCTCTTTGTTCTATAAATAGAAGTGCATAATTATTATTATAATATTAATATCTTTTCCGTTTTATAGAGAACAGCTATTTCGAGCTAATAACTAGATTGACTGCGAGTCTCATCAGTTAACAACCAATGCGCGTCCCGCGCGATCATTTTGTTCTAAATATAGAACTACGATTATAATTTATTATGTCTGCCGGTATATAATTATTATTATTATATAAATTTTGCACCAATGTTGGGATTCGGGATACACTGCGAGTGTATAACGAAACTTACTTATTATCTACGTAACGTGATAACTACTACCCTCAATAATTTTTGTAACATATTTTATCGACAAATAAGTTGATTATAACGAGCAATTAAGCTACCCAAATATTTATTTTTTTAGTCACTAAGACCAGACAATCGGGGAAATATCACTAGAAG
This sequence comes from Cyaniris semiargus, assembly GCA_905187585.1. Lineage (NCBI taxonomy): Eukaryota > Metazoa > Arthropoda > Insecta > Lepidoptera > Lycaenidae > Cyaniris > Cyaniris semiargus. The sequence continues at coordinate 1,936,332 of LR994554.1, read as the reverse complement.
TGACCGATATATGGGTCGATCAGGTTACGAATGAACCCGAAGCTTTCCCACTCCTAAACCAGGTGCCAACGGTCGATTCTAAGTACCGGCACCGATAGAACCGGACCAGATCCGGATAGATCCAGGGCTCCTACTGACGTTAGGTGAGCCCTCGTTGGATTCGCCAGATTATGGTTTTAAATGATCCCAAAAACGATTAAGATAAGCTACTGCTTATAAAACATTACTGTTAATAAGTGTTGCAGATTGATTCCATTTCGATCAATTATTATTATCATTATAAATTTCACTTGACAAAGTCTCGATATTATCAGACTTATCAACAGTATCAGCTGACTTATCTCGATATTAATTATTATCAGACTTATCAGATAATATATTAATTATCAGACAAGACAACTTCGTAACGAAAACCTATAAGACTCAGACTCGATAAGTCTTGTCTCAATATCAGACCGAGATTATTATTGTTTAGCAGAATAATTCCAGTGTTTGTTCGGAGATACAAAATTAGTACATTAATCGGGTACCTTTCGGGCTCTGGCAAACCCTGCCAGCTACCCGTCAAAAAGGAGGGGGGGGGGGGGGGGGGGGGGGTTCGTAGATAACCGTCGGCTGGCGCCGCTAATACTGTACCGCTACAATCACTCCTCTTCGAGTTCGAAGAGCGTTGAGGGCTGAGGCGACTAAACGCTCAAAACCGCAGCAGTAGTGCTGACAGTTATTTTTATATATATTTTATAGATGTTACTATTATAATTATTGCGCCCCGCGGGCCGCATGCGGGCCACCGGGACTTTATTTGTAGCCCGCGTGATGTTAAACCATTTTGAAATTCACGCCCACGGGCAAAAGATTATACAGCCAACGTGAAAGTCTTTTTCACTTGCAAATCGTTAATTTTGAATAATGTTATTTTTTAAACCTAAAAATGTTTGTTGCGGCCCGCGACACCAAGACCAAAAATGTTTGCGGCCCGCATGATATAAAATAATATATTAGGGAACTTCGTTTCTAAAACAAAAACAGGTTGGGGACCACTGGCTTAATTTATTATACATCATGACATCAATAAATTATTAGAATTTAAAACTATATCTTCGTGTACCCCCACCGAAGGTTACCTTATTACAAATATTTTCTTTTCCCCAAACCAAGCGGCGAAAAATATTGTATTATAGTTTAAATACAATTGTTTGAATTATTTTAAATTTGAAACCACTAAGTAAGTTTATTTCGAAATTATATTGGAAAATTACCGTATGGCTTTCAAGCCAATACCCAAAACTGGATATCTAGCAAAAATAGAGCTAAGAGCCTACTTCTTGGTTCCTATTAACTCACTAGTCGATCGAAAGATTTTAATTTACGGATTAAGAGCCTTAAGTCTTGACGTACAGACTATCAGATGCGCTAACATTTTTTTTCACAAAAAATATAAAGAAGGAAACCAGACCAGGCGTAGGCTTTATCACTACTAGACTTACCACGCTTTAACAATATCAGTTTCTAAGCGACAATTCTTCAGCCTCAGGCGCCCCTCTTTTGGTTACGTTTTATTGTTAATAAGTGCCATGGGTGTATTAAATCCACAACAAAATATGTAAATATTTAAGTCTTAACGTTTATTATATATATTATTTTAACATAACTAGCTGTCCCGGCAGACGTTGTTTTTGCCATATATAAAGTATTTCGCTCATATTATTATTTTAATGAAGTGACTAAATAAGAATGTCACCATGGCAAAGTCCATGATTGCTATCCCGTCGCACAAACAAGGGTCGCCGTCAGTCTCGAGTTGTAACAATTTACATTATTTATTCAACAAATTAACCCGTGGATCGTGACGACATCTGTCAAAAATAGTAATCCAACACAAGCAAAAAAAAAAATGGCGCCCGGCCTTACCCCCTTTTTACAAATAATATAATATTTTTACATCCAAACCATATTTTATGTTTGTGTGAAAAACATTAACAGCTATGTTAAATTTTCTATCTATCAAGGCATCATAATATAGTATTTAGTCTGATTTAATATTCTTTTCACAAGTATATATTTTGAAAAATATTTTTCTGACTGTTTCACATGAAATAAGTTAATATTTTGTTATAATCTACACGACGGAACCCTAGTGCAGACCCACAGAAATACAATTCATTGTAACAACTTGAGATGTTTATAAAAACAGGTCATAAATATTACCCGAAAAAAATGGGTTTCGTATTACCCACAAGCAAACTTCGTCATTAGGGCTTTACAAATAAAGTTCAAAATGGCCGCGGCCGGCAGAATATAGTCGTTACCTGCGCACTTTGATTTCAATTGTTTAGTAACGTAATGCATACTATCGATATAAATCGTCTTGTAGACGTTGTGTAATAACTTCTATAAGCGTTTTACGTAATTAATTTACAAATATATGAAGCAAATTGCGTTCAAACGACATAAATCATACACAACTTTTCGAGTGTAACCTAGAAATCATTACGATGTATTTCTTGCAAATGATTATCTAAATGTTCTTAATATTAGTAAATTAAACTATTTTACTACTTACATTCGTTAAATCCATCAATTATTTCAAACAAATCACACAAAATGGCAGAACACACACGAACAAATTCACGAATTTCTAATGACTGAAAAATATTCGTCGACCACAGATTGTATAATATTTTGCATTCAGAATGTGGCAAATGTATCATAGATCGTAACTAACCAAACTTCTTCATACAAAAGTAGTCTTTAAGTCGACGAAATACGTAACTCGATCGAATGAAAGAGAGCGGTCGCATGCGACCGCTTGGGGTTTGACGGAATATTTGGTCCGGTCGCATGCGACCGGTTGGGGATTGAGAGGTTAATACACTTATCAATATAAAGATAAAAGAGTAGATGTTGTCCGATTCTCAACCCTAGCCGATATGCTCGCTAAGATTCACGAAAATCGGTCGAGCCGTTTCAGAGGAGTTCAACCACGCACACCGTGACAAACAAGCTCACGTAATTCGTGAGCTAGCTCAACTGATAGGTGTTTTGATACCTTCTTATCCTGATTCCTGACTCCCGCCGCGGAATGCGACTGGTTTTCAGCGATTAAAATATTTAATACTAAATAAAATATGCAATGATGAATACGATAACAGAATCACACTTATTCTTGAATAATAATTGTTAAAATATTCAGCCTGGTGGACCGAGAACACAATATTCTCGACTTTCAATCATATTAATATGCAATAATCACATTATCGACGACCACATAGCCGGACTCAGTTAAAGCAGTAGACTCCCTAAAATTTATTCTAAAATTCTTTACTTCGACTTAGATTTTAGATAAATCCTCTCTTCAATCTTATTAGTTAATAGACTTATTACAGAGATCTTCGTCCGCTCCATCGGAACCTTAGCCAAACAATTTGACAATGACTGTAATACGATATCTTCTACAGCCATCACTGTGTACTGTCATTGTTTATGAACAATGTTGATATTATTGGTTGGTGACATTGGCTCAGATGAATGTGTGAAGCGTCTTTCGAAAGAAGCTCTCCGGTAAAAATCCTAGCCCATACCTGAGTAGTATAGTACCCGGGATCCATTTATAAATTATTTGTTTTTTCTTGCACTCTATACCTACTGAATACTGATTATTGACTTACAACTTTCTGCCTAATAAAACTCGGCAAAATAAAAAATACGGTTTTAAGTAGCGGTATCGAAATTTATATTACAAAGACATCAACTCCCGGGCGTGATCGGATCGGTGATGTTATTAAATTATGTAATTCTTTTTTATTAAAAAAGAAGAAGTTATATTTAAGTTATTACGCCGTGCGATGGTTATGCAAGATTATATTAAATAGGATAATGCTAAGGTACGGGTTCCTTATTGCTAACGTTTAACGCTCTGCACAGAGAACAGCCACCTCCCAGTCGGTTAGCCGCTGGATAAAGCAGGTGCTGTGTGAGAGCGGCGCGGCGTCGACACGGAGACCGAAACTTTGCACGATTTGTATGACGATTAGTAAGACGACAGTCGACAGGCAGGACTGGCAACTCCAATACTTTCGCTATTTTCCTTAGCCAAAATTTTATCGACGAACAAAGTTTCGCTGAATCAGTTTTCTTTCGTTACTCTGAAAATCTACCTGGTTAATTATATATCGAAGAATGAAGCGAAGAAATATAATAAATGATCAAACGAACTTACCAAGTGAAGTTCGATCATTATTATATGAGTCGCTTCATTCAAAGATATAATCTCCCTCCCACCCAGTCTGCACGAAACTATGTTTGCTGCAGTACCCAAAGAAAGAAAGAAAGATTTTTTGCATTACCTCTCTCTAAACATAATGAGGCGCGCTGGTGAGCGAGTGCCCGACAGTATTATATTTTTTTCAAGTACCCACATACGTCTTTAAAAACAAAAAAGCCTAGCAGATAAGCAAAGGACTACCTGGTTAATTATATATCTTTGAATGAAGCGACTCATATAATAATGATCGAACTTCACTTTGTAAGTTCGTTTGATCATTTATATTAATGTAAGTAATAATATACACTTTTCATACACTTAATCCACTTTTATTAATTCATTTTATTACAATTATGTTTCACAAGACCGGTTTCGATAAAATCAATAAATAAATAAAGTCATTTCAGATTTTTAACCGACTTCCAAAAAGGAGAAGGTTATATGTTCGGCTGTGGATATATTTTTTTTGTATGTTCAACGATTACTCCGCCGTTTGTGAACCGATTTTCAAAATTTTTGTTTTGTTCTATTAGGATTCTCTCCAATTTGGTCCCATTTTCACAAAAGTGGTGATCTGATGACGGGATCCATGAGTAATCGAGGGAACTCCTCAAAATTTATATGGAAACATATGATGATTTTGGTTTTGTGAGAAGTATCCTAAGTATATGCTACCAAAACGCAAGATTTTGCACCAAGGTATACTATGGTTCCGAAGATACTAAGAGAACTCCGGATTCCTTATAGATACAAGTTTGGGGGTTAACGCGCTATTTTAAGAACTGAAAGCATATGCTCCTATGCAAATTACATTCATCATCATCATCATCATCATCATTACCACGTCAGGGTCACCAATGTCACATGGTTGTATCTGAATGTCACTTGGTTGTTATGGATACAAATTGTAATAAGATACGTAGAATATACGCGATAGTTTACTAGGTAACTAAAAAAAGTGAAATTATTATTTTTAACAAAAAATTAAAACCGACTTCCAAGGTAAAAACAATAATAACATCCTTATAATATGAACTAAAAAGTATTAAATACAATATTCAACAGCTATTTCTGTATTCAATCTTCATAATTTTGAAGTCGGTGCCAGTTCCAAAAGTTTCAAATATTCTGTCAGAGAACTGAAGATTCAGCTATCTGGTACCGACTTCAAAATGATGAAGATTGAATACAGAAATAGTTGAGGTTTAGCCGAATTCGGAAAAAGGCACTACTAGATAGGAAAAATTATTTAATACTTTTTAGTTCATATTATAAGGATGTTATTGTTGTTTTTACCTTGGAAGTCGGTTTTATATCGAAACCGGTCGTGTGAAACGTAATTGTAATAAAATAAATTAATAAAAGTGGAATAAGTGCATGAAAAGTGTATATTATTAATGTGAAACATGAATTTCTACCAAGAAGTTACAGTACATTCAATGTAAGTTTCACAAAATTTTCATCAAAATGTAAAAAATAATAATATTAAAGTGGACAAAGTACCTAGTTTTTTTTGCGTGGTAAATAATTAAAAATTTGATAGCATTACAATCGCCTGTATGGCGTCTTGTATCGTAGTATTATAATGACATAGCTGTCAATTGTTCTGGCTAAGCCCAGGCACCTGCATCAACTCCATAATCATCATAATCATCTACACAAGATCCTTACCTATGCTTATAGGTATTCACGCAAAATTTTCAGTGAATCTGTGATATTTTTGCGCTTTAGGTGGTAGTATGGTGCTAACCATACCAACGTAAGAGACATGGAAAAAACCACCTCTCTCACACTAGAGTTTTCAGATTGTACGATACGTATCCACTATGTAGTAAATTTTACGTTTTGTTGTTGGTATCTCATGGGGGTGCCCTATAAAGAAACCCGTTCTCATTCCGATTTGGCCTTAAGGGATAAATTTGTAATAACACTTCTGGGACAGTCGGATGAGAAAGTTTTTCACATTTTCTTTATATATATAGGTATTTTTTGCTTTTGAAGTTTATACAAAGGTTCGTTCCCTTACCCCCTTAAGGGTTAAATTTCCATTGTAATGTTCACTTTTTGTTTTCATGCACTTGTTTATGTTAATCTTGTTTGTTCAATATTGTTTAGAAAGAACAAAAACATATATTATAAGATTAAAAGAAATAAATAAAATAAATAAAAAATAAATATATATTATTGTTTTACTTTTTACGAATTATAATATTATTATTTTTTCGCCAAAAATGACTTTTATACAAGAAAGATTATCATCATACATGAAGAATAATTTTAGGAGTACATTTTGCGTACTCATAACCATAAAAAAAAACATAGGAACAGATTTTTAATTATTCATTAAATTTTACTTATTTCATTTACGTTTTTTTTTAATTTTTTAGTATCTATACTTTATATTATTATTATATTTGTTTATCTGTCAGTATGTGCTTTACCTAACTTTGAACGAATTCATTAACTTTGGGACCCAAGGACGGGTTATTATGTTACTTTTTATGTCAAAAAATTGTAGTTTTCACATGAAAAATGAATAATAATATATTATATACAATTTATACAATTTACACCAAAGCTTTTGAATTGAGCCTCCTTTTTTCTATTTAAAAATAGGCTAATAAATTTCTGATATCACATAATATTATGAGCTATTTTCCCAACAGTGGACAACAATAGATGACCTCATTACGTGCTCTACCTTATGGAGGATAGATTTATATTATATATTACAAAAGATAGATTAATAATATAATAGATAAAAGGAAAAAAATAATGGGTGTAAAAAGCAAAGTGATAATAATTTAGGGTGGGTTTGTGTCCTTTATATAGAGTTCACTGTGTAAGAAACAGCGCTGAAAGAGTTTTTTTTGCGATTTGTATGAGCCCCAGCATAATGAGTTTGCCCATGCGGAAATTAAAAAGTTACTCTTTCAACCCTACTGACTCCAAAGTGAACTCTATACAGAGAACTTATACACACCCTAAAGTACTAATACATAGTTTTGTAACGTCCTGTACATCAGTTTTTTGATGCTAGACGGCAGCACCGGCATAGACAGTAAACAAAAAGTTTTTTTCGACGTATGACAATGTATTTGTCAATATTCTGATATGACGAGTGCAACACAACAACAACAGTTTATACGTGGGAGAGCCATGCTTCGGCACGAATGGGCCGGCTCGACCGGAGAAATACCACGTTCTCACAGAAAACCGGCGTGAAACAGCACTTGCGCTGTGTTTCGCCGAGTGAGTGAGTTTACCGAAGGCCCAATCCCCTACCCTATTCCCTTCCCTACCCTCCCCTATTCCCTTCCCTTCCCATCCCTACCCTCCCCTATTACCCTATTGCCTCTTAAAAGGCCGGCAACGCACTTGCAGCTCTTCTGATGCTGCGAGTGTCCATGGGCGACGGAAGTTGCTTTCCATCAGGTGACCCGTTTACTCGTTTGCCCCCTTATTTCATAAAAAAAAAAACGTCAAATTTTGATCGAATTATTTACTATACGTGTTAGACGTTAGTAGCGCCCTCTGCTCTAACCTTTGCGTAATTTTCCCCTATTTTAAACCCACGTCAAACGCGTCTTATTGAGCGAAAGTCGTTTGACATTTGTTTGACGCATTATGAGAATACTTGTTTTGGAATAAGCAGAAAGGTTGAAAAATAACGTTTACCTAAAGTTATGTAACAAAATATAATTGCTAAGGTTCGCGAGGTCAAATCAATGCTCACCCTTACCCTTTAGCGAGCACGTGTATTTTAAAGGTAAAAATATAAGGTCTCGAGAATTTATGATTACGTTTGGACAATAATGTTTGTTTAAATAAAATTATGTCAAAGTGAGTGATGGGATGCAATATCTTCTTTACTTTCAAAGGAATAAAGCTCTTCGGCAAACGTTGTTTTACCATAGCTTTTGTGGGAATGTACTCGAGAGACTCAAAGAAAAACCTTCTAACCGGGCCTGATCATCTCAGACAACTTCTATCAAAATCCCCAATTTTGATTGTTTGATTCAGGATTGCACACTGTTTTTCCCACTGCAAGATATATATTTTTTATTTTATGTTGCATATTTTCGAAAATAAAAATATATTTTGTTTGTCAGCTTTTTTGTAACTGAAACTGAAACTTTTAACAACATTTATTACAGAGTAAAAATGTTGTTAAAAGTTTTATTTTCTTGTAACGGCCGTTCCCAATATTTGATCTATCTCTGGTTGTGCCCTACTAGAGATAGGAATAGCTCTCATTAGACATTAGAGACATATATTTTATGTCAATTCAATGTTAGCTGCGATTGGTCGTATGTCAAACCTGAGATAGATTGAATATTGGGAACGGCCGTTAGAAACGTGAGCTTGTATCTGGGATAGTGCGTTCAGCAATTACTTTGGGGATCCTAAAGTGACCCCTATGTGGTTGGTAAAAAAGTACTGTTATAGGCAAAATAACTATGAACGCATTGTCATACAAAACCAATATCGTACGCTTTACTTTTTATTCTCCTTTGTTGAATGTAGTTTTCATTTTAGTTACATTTTTTGAGATTCTACTTTATTTGTTGCAAATCGAAAAACCAAAGGTTGCAAGAGTTTTGAAGCTGTTGAAAATTTTGTAAAATAAAAATGGTTTGAACGACGAGAATACTTACAAAATTTTATACAAATTTTGACGGTTTTAAATTTGGCACACTTATTTCTCCTATGAATTATTATGTAAGCACCAATAAGATTTTAAAAATTTACCTCTAATGGGGTAACCCATTAGAGGTAAATTAAAACCGGAGAGGACAATTAAAACCGGGGATCAAAGTTTATATAATCTAATTACTAAGTACTGTTATAATTAAGAATATATTTTTATGACTATTGCAGCAAAAGTCAAAACATAATATCAATATTCGTATAATGATATACATAAATAGTTATTATATTTTAGCTTGTTTTGTTTATCAAAGTTATAAAATTTTACAACAGCAAAATCCAGGGCGTTGATCACAATATTATGATTCAGTAATTGGAAAACCCCGCACGTTATAAAATAGCTGAGATTTCTTTGGACTTTAATTAAGTATGTTTACCTCATTAGCACGATTCCCTAATGGCTGCCACAGGCGTAGTAATTCGAATTGATCGAAGAAAACAGCTAACTGCAAGTTAAATATTAGTAAAAATATGATAGTGTGTCTGTTTGTTACCTTTTCATGCTAAAATGGCTAAAGCGATTTAGATAAAATTTGATATAGTAGTTTTTATTACGAAAATAAAAGGGAAAAAAGCAACTTTGCACTCCAGGAGTGCCGACAGAATTAAAACAAAACAATAGGAGTGAGTATACATTTTTGCCGCGATGGTCGGATATAACTTTGTCAATGACACAACCTCTGTGAATCGTACAACCTCTTACGAACTTTTGATCAGTTCATACACTTACGTCCTATATTTTCTGACTACTTCCTGACGCTGTATTTTGGATTCGTAGAAAGATTTCTTATTTCTCTCATTTAGGAAGTTCTTTCCCGAAATTAACAAGTTTTTCACAAGTTAGGAAACTTGTCGTTTTTTGGGTCGGTGACAATGTCTCCAAGTTTGAGCTGACAGCTGCTTCGTATCCGGTTAATTTATCTCAATGCGGCCCATTGAGTTTGTTTCGCCGGCGAGGTCAGGTAAATACAAAATATTTTTTTGACTGGTGAACGTCGCTAAAGGCAGATTTACATTGAGTCAGAAACTGACGTCAGTCCACTGACGTGGTAGTGCTGACCTGGCCACTGACATAGTGTAAATTGATTTCACTCAATAATTCTCAATAAACAAATGACTGAATGTAAATCTGCCTTTACATTATGGCAGTGGCCAGGTCATGACTGACACGGCAGTGGACTAACGTCAGTTACTGACTCAATGTAAATACCTTAATGATTTTTAGCTGTCCACCATAAAGCTTCACGCACATTTTATCAGGGCGTAGTGGGGCGAATTTTCATAAGTTTTAGACCGAGTACGCTATGGGTCATAAAACTACATAGTATGAAAATGCGGCCCGCCCCGCAGCACCCGTCAAAATGTGTGCGATGATTAAAAGGGACTGGAGGTATAATATTCCTATCTGATTATACAGGGTGCAACAAAACTAAGTGGTAATACTTTAGGGTGTGTATGTGTCCCTTAAATAGAGTTCACTGTGAAAGAAGCAGCACTGGCTGATCAATTTTTTTTGGTGATTTGTATAAGCGCCCCAGCGTCATGAATTTTCCCATATAAAAGTAAAAAAAAAGTAAGTCTTACTCACTTAGTTTTGTAACTTCCTGTATATCATTATAGGGTAATGTGTCGAGCTAGCGAACGGTCGTGCTCCACGTTACACACGCCGCAAATATTAATCTATACTAATATTATAAAGCGGAAGAGTTTGTTAGTTTGTTTGTTTGTTTGTTTGTTTGTTTGAACGCGCTAATCTCAGGAACTACTGGTCCGATTCGAACAATTCTTTCAGTGTTAAATAGTCCATTTATCGAGGAAGGCTATAGGCTATATTTTATCACGCTAAGACTAATAGCAGCGAAGAAATAGGGGAATATGTGGAAAAAACGGGGGGAAATTATTTGAAAGGGCTTATTTGAACGCGCTAATCTCAGGAACTACTGGTCCGATTTAAAAAATTATTTCAGTGTTAGATAGCCCATTTATCGAGGAAGGCTATAGGCTATATTTTATCACGCTAAAACTAATAGGAGCGAAGAAATAGGAGAAAATGTGGAAAAAACGGGGGAAATTATTTGAAAGGGCTTATCTCACGAACTACTAGAGTTATTGTCTGTTATTTGGGTCAGATAAGAAGTAGACCACGTGAAGGATCATAGGCTATTTTTTGTAGACTGATTTGTCTGTGGAATATCTAATTTACGCGGGCGAAGCCGCGCGGAACGTCTAGTAATTTATAATTATGTATGTGAGTTATTAAGGTATATATTGTATGGGCCTACGTAGCCTGATATAAATAAATAAATAAATAAATAAATTACCATTTTTGGGATTGTAAAATAGATAAAATAAGATAAACTGCAGATATTTTGCATACAATATGATTTCCTGCTGAATGCTTACATAAAAAAGTTTAGTAAAAAAAAATATTCTCGTAGTAGTATTTAAAATTTCATCTTATGTATTGACTGTCCGTTCAATGTAAGCTCATCCAAATAAAGGAAGATTTTTTCGAGTCCGATAATTATTTATTTGCCGTCGGAAAATTTACTGCTTACATAAACGTATTTATGTAAGCAGTATATTAAAATATGCCCTAAAACAGGGTGTAACAAAAGTAAGTGATAATACTTTTGGGGTGTGTATATATCCCTTACGTAGAGTTCACTGTGATAGTAGCAGCGCTGAAAGAGCAATTTTTTTTGTAATTTGTATAGGCTAGCACCCCAGTGTCAAGAGTTTCCCATACAAAAGTTTAAAAAAAAGTTACTTCTTCAGCGCTGCTACTATCACAGTGAACTCAATACAGGGGACTCATACACACCCTGAAGTATTATCATTTAGTTTTGTTACATCCTGTATGTATGTTATATACGAGTAGGTTACGTACTCACATCCAATCAAAGGAACATGTTTCAAAAATTCGCAATTTGCGAGAGTCGTAAAAAGATCGCAGCTTTGAGCCATACCATGACAGGTACGAAGATCATTTTTAGGGTTCCGTACCCAAAGGGTAAAAACGGGACCCTATTACTAAGACTTCGTTGTCTGTCCGTCTGTCCGTCTGTCTGTCTGTCAGTCTCCAGGCTGTATCTCAAGCACCGCTACAAGAAACGTGATTTTTTTTGGATTTTTTTGCTCGAAATCAATAATGACAACAGCTAGGCATTTGAAACTTTCACAAAATCCTTAATTATATTTGTACTTTAATAATTATTAATAAAATAAAAATAAATTAAATAATTGAGGAGGGCTCCCATACAAAAAATTCAATTTTTAACCTATTTTTGCTCTGTAGTGGTACGGAACCCTTCGTGCGCGAGTTTGACTCGCACTTGGACGATTTTTAATTACATACAGAGTACTTAGCATCCCTGAATTGAACCGCACATTTTGTTAATCAATTGCATAATACATAATTTTCATTCTCTACCAAAAACGGTTTAGCAGCTGCTTCTGTTTATGTCTTGTGATACATACATTTTGCATCAGTAATATTTTAGGAAGGATAATAAAATTTTACCTCTATGCGTATTATCCGGAACCCTCAGTAAGTTCCTCCCGCGATATAAAATCATATGACACCCCAGAAACTAATTGGAAAGGTATGTATCAACATCAGCATCATTAGCATATTTATTTAATGTTAAAATAATAAAGTGTGTCTGTCTGTCTGTTAGCTTTTCACGCAAAATTTTGACCGGAAAAAGACACAGTTATGGCAAGATGCACGATCCCCACGGGATGTATAATTTTTTATACGGAATTGCGGGCAGTAATTAATAAATTATAATACCAATAATAATTTAGAAATTAGTAAATTATAATTATACTTTAAATTTTACATACAAAATCCTAACTTACATTTGAATACGAAAGTTTGTTTATGGATTTATTTTCTTACTCGTTCACGAAATAACTATTGAATAAATTTTAATGGCATTTGGTGTGATAGTAGCTTAGATTTTGTACTACATATGGGCTAAGATTTGTATCATCAACATTTTTCGTAAATTTTTCAGGCGTTAAAAATCGTAAGCATCGTCTAATGTTCTTAGATTTAGGTTATAATTGAATACTTGTTAGGTTAGATAATATTATTCGTTTAGTTATACAATATGTAAATAAATAAAAAAATATATACTATTTTTGACATAAACGAACAGCTGTTTTTCTTGCATAATTTCTTACTCGATTGTAACGGTTAGCAAAACATTGATACTCACATATCGAAAATGTCTCCAAACTCGAACTATAAGCACAACACTAGCACAGCACAGCACTAATTAGTTATCGACAAAAAAGTCACCGCACTATCGATAAAGCGTTCGATTTTCGAATTTTTTCGAAATCATTCCCCCGCGTTGTCGAGCCTGGCACAGCGTTAGGAACACTGAACAGTGTGTACCCGGCCGTGTTTCTTTGTATCTGCCTCTCTGTCCCTCGCGCACGGATTTTCGGCCGGGCGATCGTGCGTCCCGCTCGCACGCCCTGAAAGCGTAGAGAGTACTCGTAATACGTATAGGTCAATATGAAACCTCCTCGGGTGCTGGAGGCTGCAATTAGGGTGTCAACGGTCGCAAAAAACGGGCAGGATCGTGACGTCACGAGCAAAAATTGTGACCTCTGGAAGTGGAAGGTATATGTTATCGTTAAGTGAAAATGTTAAATGTTTTTAGCAGTGGAGAAGCGAGCCACTGGACTAGTTACTAAGCGCTTGTTTATTACTTGCTAGCTAGTATGTTTAGTCTTATTACAACAGATTGTTTTCCTATAATATTATTTTTTATTAATCAAATATATGTAAGACGTCATTGCATGATTATTAACGAAAATAATTATAGTAATATGATTATGAACGAAAATAATAGGGGTGTAGACTATTTTTAGGAAATATATTTATTTTACAGATGTACATTTGCTACACCTAAAAATATATATAAAAAATAAATACACTCTTATTTCAATTTAAAAGAACCACTTATTAAATTTCGTTTTAAAATTTCCCGCTAAAGCGCTTAAGTTCATCATGGCGTCGCTATGACGTCACGGTCCACCAAACAACAAAAATATTTGTATGGGTTTGACATCGAAATGTCACTGTCACAGTACAATGTTTTGGAGATCGTGACGTCACATCCTGTCATGGCTGTTTGCAATCACGTAATTTAACTTTTTATTTGCCATGCCTTTGTTAGGTCGTGCCAATTATAATTTTCGTTCAAAGGTGTATATTCACCGACCACCATACACTAGTGAAATCACTTATAGGTAACTTTTTCCATTTTAAAACTCAGCGATTTACGAAAGAAGGAGAGGAAGATAGCTGTCACTTCACCCGGACAGTCCTGACATCGGCGAATCCTTGTCACCCTACAGTCCTCGCAGGCGGCTGCACCGCGTCTGCGCAAGGCTCCAAACGTCACAGAGCCTTACATTTCCTTAGCGGAGTTACAACCGCTCACATACAAAATCGCTTCTACACACGCAACCCTTCTAAATACATATAAATAATGACAACTCCGTGAGTGTGCCGAGGGTTATACACTGCTGGTTTTGTTATTTATGTGAGATATAAAGAGGAGGTACACCGGCAATGTATGTCGCGGTGATGTTATAATCGTGTTCTCCAATATTATTTATGTCTTCGGTAATTCCCGAGCCTAGGAGGTGCGAATTGAGTGGAGTATCGATTTAATTAACGTTACACTATCTGGCAAAAACCTAATTAAGTTATAATTACTTGCTAAGCTTCTTAAAATATTTTGGTTAGACAACTTTTTTAATTATTACTATTTTATATTTGTACTAGAATCTAGTTTTCCGGATCATCTAGTAACTAGATGATCCGGAAAACTTTGTTTGGCCATAATTGGCGAAAGAACCCTAGCTAATAAAATTCCAATTTAAGCACTAAGCTGCCTACATGTTCATTTTAGATCCTAGCTGGCAAAATATAAAAAACTACACGAAAATATAAAACTAATTATTTTAAAAAAGATAGGAACTTCTAAAAAGTTTATTTAAATCTTAGGAACATAATTAAAATTCTCATGTCACGGTGTTTGCTGCCTAACTCCCTGGCTTGATCGATTTTGTTACAATTTTGATCGTGTAGGTCTATGAATCGTCCAACATGTTTTTTCATACAATATTCTATCGCAAGACAACGTTTGTCGGGCCAGCTAGTCTTTGTATAATGTCTCTCAATAGACTTAACAAATAGAGGCATTTAGGGACGTCACGTTGTCTCTATCCGTGGCTCTTTGATATTGAGAATTTGATTTTAGAACAATACCGGCTTATATTATGGTCACAGCTCTGAACAGGTAAATATAATATAATCTTATAGGTATGTAAAATTCTAGTGTTGAGGTGTTTATTGTCAGGCTCCTCAAAAACGATTGGATTGATTTTAATGAAATTTATCTTAACAAACTCCTCCGAAACAGCTTGATCGATCGCCCTGAAATTTTGGATGTTAATTCTGCTTTGAGGAATTCCTACAAGATGTATTATAGAACAATAACGTTTGTCGGATCAGCAACTTAGTTAATATTAAATAATTGAATAATCATGACAATCGTAAGCATTGCAAAATCTTTTTAGGTTATTTTCAATTTATCTTGCAAATGTGGTCTAATGATATAACGTCTTTACCTTTTACCTACACTCAAATTCAAAGGATATATTTTGTTCTTAGATAAGATATCTGCAATTCCCATTGGTAGTAAACAAACACATAGTGTTGGCGCAGTTTCGGCTTTGGTTACTTTCGGCTTGGCTAAAATAATGGCCGAAATCTCGCCAAAGGTTAACAAAATGAACATCTATGGAATAAGAACTATTGCGAGAAATTTTACTATTTCCAAATCTAATTATTGTTTCTATATTTATTCATAACCTAATAAAATTGGAGCTAAACTAATACACATAAAAATAAAGTTTATTTTTTTTAACCCACATAAATAAGTGTGAGATCAACTTTGTTTGTTACTTATACGCTAAAACTACTTATCCGATCATCATTAAAGGTATGGAGTTACTTTGTGTTCGGGGAAAGGATATGAGATTCTATCTATAGTAAGTTCTATCCCGAAAAAATCTTCGGTTCCCGCACAATAAACAAATTTCAGCGCAACAAAGTGACGTCGAACTGCAGGAAATCTGAATTAAATTTTGAAAATTCGGCTTCACCGGCCATTGAGTTCGGCTTGGGCATTGGCCAAAATCGGCTTTCATTCGAACACTATAAGCAAACAATAAAACAAAGATATTGTATATAAAGCTGCTCCGTTCACCGGTCACTCAGTTCCATTTATTTCAATGAATAAATAATTGTTTTGTTTATACGCAAATAACTTATTTCCTCGAGGGTTTGAGGAAGTATCAGTTATTCCTCGCATCGAGGCGGATTCATATCGTTTATTAAGATCCGGTTTAATATTGTTTTAAACAATTATACTTATTAATTTGTTCTCATTAATGTTGTAATTACATTTTCCGTGCAGGAAAAATACGGTAAAAGTTTGTAACTTACTGTAATTTAATGATATTTTATGTACAGAGAAATTAATTCATAGGCAGTTGGCGAACTTAGGTTATATTTAGGTCGGGTGTTAGTCGCGATATGTCTTCTGAGCTCAAATATTTTGTTTCCTTAAAAAGTACAGATACCTTTACGTATAAACGATGCAACTAATAGACCCAGATCCTAGAAGGATCAGACATTACTTACTCTCTGATGGATGAAACCATAGGTTCTTAGTAGTGCCTCACTACATGATACTAGTTCAAAATAATATTCTACAAATTATATGTAAATATTAGCCACTAAAAAATAAGTTAAGTAAGACAATTTTTTTGTCAACTTTCTCACCTGATACCTGCCCGGAGTCATACGTAGAGCTCCACAAACACGCAGGTATTCTAATTACATGAGGCACTACTAAGAAGCTATGGTTTCATCCATTAGAGAGTAAGTTATGTCTGATCCTTCTAGGATCTGGGTCTATAATATTTTGTATGTATTTTAGTATTATAATATTGTATACCAATATTTTAGATTAAGAATTATCTATTCTTTGATGGAAAACGTTGTTTTGCCATAATATACGTCATTTCATGCATGAAAATTAGATTTTAGGCATTTCTCAGACATCTCCTATAAATACTCAAAATTTTAACACAATCGGTCCAGCCCTTTCGGAAAACTGCAACAAAAGAATTTTATATACAAAAAGATTGTAAACAAAAATATGTGTAAAAATAACATACAACCAAAGTCAATCAAAAATGTACATTATAAAAAACCCATCCAGCTGTAATCAAATTCAAAATAACCATCAACACAAAAGATTCGATCTTTTTGTGCGATAAAATTCAGGATCTTTTATTTCTTTGTATTGAAAGAAGCATTTTCTATTTTATTTAAAGAACAAAGAAATTCCTACCCTAGTAACAAGTGTAATCTTTATTTGATTATGGAAGCGGACGAGAAATTCGATTTTAAACTCAATTGCTTCCCTATGAAGGTTTAATTTTGCTCGTGCCCTTTTTGTAAAGACAGTACTTTGTTTTGAATTACCACAAATGATTTCCCTAAAATGTTACAAGGACAATAATTAATTGCCTAAAAACTAAATTGAAAAGATTCGTCGAAAATTCTATTTGCAATATCAGTAGGTAAGGAAACAATTTGAAGGAAATTGAATTATCTTTTTTTGCGTGGGTTAACGCCTGGGTCAAAAGTGGGTAAAATTGACTCTGGCATGGCACTTTTTATTTTTATAAACTTCAACTAGTAATAAGTAGTAAACTAGACTAGCCTACTTCAAAATATTAAGAAAATTGGAATTGTTTAATATTTACACGTTTAATAAGATCAGTAGTTTAAGCGCTATTGTTGAGTAAGTTAACTTTCAATTATTATTATCAATATAGCATATAGTAAAGTTATTTAATAGTACTGGCTTAATGACATAATAGTTATTGTATCCTTGTAGTAGTGCAATTATCCTTGCGCAGCTGTGTTACTTTAGATAGCTTAGTATTTTTTACTCTGTTCTCGTATTATCAAACGTAGTTTACTTGCGCTCTGACAAAACATTTGAGAAACAGAATAGATAAGAAAAACCTTTTTGAACCGATTGTTAGTTCTTATAAAAATACAAAAAACCTTGATGCTTTTCGTTTAATACTTGACGTTGCTCGTAACTTCTATTGTGCAGAAATTCGATAATCGTGCTGGAAATCTTAGAATTTTTATGATACTGGCTTACTAAAATGAAAATGTTGCTTGTCCTTTCCGTGGTTCAAATGTAACTCCATACCAAATTCTGTCGAAATCGAATCAGCCTCATGTGTAAAGATAAACAATTACATTTATTTTCGAATTTTGTAATATTAGTCAGGATATTTATAAAGTACTGGACATAAAAACAGTTCAATGTTTTATTATGTATGGTAAAATAGTATACTGAGCGTTTACTCCTTAAATTTTAGTTACGGGCTATATTAGATAGGGATGCATTAACGACTCATTTGTGGTAACGATTGATTATAATTAACTGTAGTTGCTACCCTGAATAATCAGTCTATCGTCAGCTCATTTTCTACTCCATTTAATGAAAAAGGTTACAGAATAAACATTTATAACACACGCCCATGTCCCATGAATATCATTAGGCCCACAATCTGTCCTGTCTTCGCAAAAACCGTACAAAAGATATCAAGGACAAAGGGATCAATCAATGTCCAAAATTTTCGCCCGCCGGTGTAATTTAATATCAGAAAAAGTTTTGCCACCCCTGTCCTAAAGATTGTGTTGATTAAGGGGGAATTTACAAGACTCTTTCAATTATAGGTCTTTTAGGTTTCCAACTTTGTTTCTTTGGCATGCCTTGTTTCATACCGTGTACACTTTGGTAAATAGTTCAAATTTTTTTTCGAATTGTAGAAAACTTTAAGTAAAATTTTCTCTTTTTCAAGGCTATCTATATTATAAATCAATACTTTTGTATTTATAATATTTATAAATACGAAAGTGTGTCTGTCTGTCTGTTGCCTCTTCACACCCAAACTGCTGAACCAATCTTGCTAAAATTTATCATCGAGATACTCTGAGTCCTGTTAAAGGACCTAGGATACTTTTATCCCAGAAAAAGGACGGTTTCCGCGCAACAATTTTGGCGCTACGTTACGGCGTTAGTTTTTAGGGTTCCGTAGCCAAATAGCAAAAATCGGAACCCTTATAGATTCGTCATGTCTGTCTGTCTGTCTGTCTGTCTGTCCGTCCGTATGTCACAGCCACTTTTCTCCGAAACTATAAGAGCTATACTATTGAAATTTGGTAAGTAGATGTTGTCTGTGAACCGCACTAAGATTTTGATACAATAATGGAAAAAGTATTAAAAATTTTAGGGGTCCCCATAGGTACAACTGAATCAAAAAAAAATTTTTTTCATCTAACCTATACGTGTGGGGTATTTATGGATAGGTCTTTAAAAATCATAGTGAGATTTCTAATATCATTTTTTTCTAACCTAAATAGTTTGCGAGAGAGACTCTTACAAAGTGGTAAAATGTGTGTCCCCCCCCCCCCTCTAACTTCTAAAGTAGGTGCATGATAAGTCTAAAAAAAATATATGATGTACTTTACTATAAAAACTACCAACGAAAATTAGTTTGAACGAAATCTAGCAAGTAGTTTTTTTTTTTAATATTATTATATTTAAAAAAATTTTTTTTTTCATCTAACCTATGCATGTTGGGTATCTATGGATAGGTCTTCAAAAATCATATTGAGGTTTCTAATATAATTTTTTTCTAACCTGAATAGTTCGCGAGAGAGACTCTTCCAAAGTGGTAAAATGGTTCCCCCCCCCCCCCCCCCCCCTCCCTCTCTAACTTCTAAAGTAGGGGCATGATAAGTCTAAAAAAATATATGATCTATTTTACTATAAAACTACCAACGAAAATTGGTTTGAACGAAATCTAGCAAGTAGTTTTTTTTTTATACGTCATAAATGGTAAACTTAATTTAACTTTCATTAAATCAACTGAAATATAAAAATAAATCAAAAATCTTTTAATTTCATAAAAATGAACCTTATTGCTGCTGGGGAACCCTTCATGGGCGAGTCCAACTCGCACTTGGCCGGTTTTTTTTGTAATTATTCTGCAAAATAAAAATAACACAACATTTTTTACAGGCTTTTCCACCTGACCTACAGAAACTCTAAACTCAAGAGTGTTTGTCTAATAGTTATTACGTGGGTAGGTTACTAAAAATAATAATAAAATATAGAAAATGTTTTAATTTCTTAATAAATTGTCAGGAAATACTATAAAAACGTCCTCCATTTTGACTCATCACCGGTTCGGGATTATTTTAATAATATAATTATCTACCAAATTTAATTTGAGTTTTTCCATTTAAGTAATTATTTTGGACTTCGCCCATACAAAGAAATAAAATGTAGCAAATAAATACGCAAATAACGTTTAGCAGACGTCTTAATTTCATACAGTAATAAACAAACACCATCTATTTACACAAAAGTCGAATGAATTTGGAACTTTAATGGAATTAAATTTTATTTACTTACTTAATGAAAATTAAATGATAATTTTTAATACGGTTATAGAAATATACAAAATATTAAAAAAAAAAAGAAGTAAAAAAATATTTATACCATTTATCTCATGAGAGGGTAACAAATACACATCTATGTTTATATTATAAAGCTGAAGGGTTTTTTTTTAATTTATTTCATGAAATAATTCGTGTATTGTTACAAAATATACACTTTCCAGACTATGGCGTTTCATCGCCTCAAAACAGCCTATTTCACGTACTATATTTGAATTATATTCACTTTTTTTCTTTTTCTGAAAAAAATATGCCTTTTTAACACTCTTCAACCCCCTCCCCTTTGACTAGTTTGACTTCTATAGCCCCATTGAACGAATTAGGTGTAATACTATGGCCTTAAGAACCGTTAAAGCTTGGTATATTGGCAATATATGTCACCATGGCGTCCTTTAAACATTACTGCCTCTTTTGATAAGGTCTTTGATTAGATAACTATTATTTTCAGCTAAATGTTTAAGCGAATTTACGTTTAGCTGTGTTGTAGCTTGAGCTTGTATTATAATATTATACATGTGGAAGTGTGTCTGTTTGTCGGTCAATCTGTCTGTTACCTTTTATAGTACTTAAGAGGAGTTACTTTGAGTCCCGGGAGAGGACATAGTTTACTTTTTATCCCGGAAATATATACGGTGCCCACGCGATAAACGAATTTTGGCGCAACGGAGTTTCGGGAGTCATCTAGTTCAATCATCGAATGTTCATTATCTTCTTTGGGTTTTTCGGTTACTTATCAAATATTATTAAAATCATCCCAGCAGTATAAGCGTCAATTAGACAGACACACTATGCATTTGTAATAAAAAAAATATAGAAAGCACATCTCATCTGAGTGGCAGTAAGTTAGAGTAAGTGAAGTCAGTGGTTTTTAGTAAAGGTACAAGCTGGAAGCCGGCTATAATATGAAGCGGCAGCAGACGACGTGTCGTCGCGACACTACTGGTTTCTAATGGTTTCTTAGAAACCAGTAGTGTCGCGACGACACGTCGTCTGCTGCCGTATGTATTTCTATGAATAATACGACGACCTCTGTGACTCAATGGTTGAGTGTGTGGCAGCTCAAGCCGGGGGTCGCGGGTTCGAATCCCGCCGACGGAACAAAAAGTTTTCTATGTTCCCGGGTCTGGATGTGCATTAAATATGTGTATGATATAATAAAAATCTTAAATATATGTATAGTATAAAAGTATTAAATATATTATTTCCGTTGTCTGATACCTGTAACACAAGTCCTTCAGGTTCTTAGCACGGGGACAGACTGACGTCGTACGAAGCGTCCATAGATATTATTATTATTATTATATGAATAAGTATCGCTAGCTTCGTGTCGCTAGTTGCGGAGGGTATTTCATAGAAATACATACAAACCAGACGTAGTGTCGCAGCGACACGTCGCCTGCGGTTGCTTCATGTCGCCCGCTGCCAACCGACACCTTATTATAAATAAAAACTTCATAAATATTGTCTCAGTTTCTAACGATTCAGCATAAAACACGATATCGCATGAACCATTTGGTGCATTTTGCCCGCGTAGAAATTGACTTTTTTACGACGAGCCATAATGTAATGAGTAAAGTTTTTTACAGTTCCCCAAGATGTTAAATATTTGAGTTCAGTCACTTTTGCCTAGCACTCCAAACATTTCAGGATCTGGATAAATTCAATAAAATCATATTATGCTATTTGGGACTCTGTCAGAACGTTTAATATTTTTAATTAATCTTGTAAGTAATAAAATATACGAAAACTATAATATGTATTCATATAATTATATTATACATTGTAGTATAGCATCACGTAACATACAGTTACTGTAGTACAGCTTGCCATAGCATTCAGCTATGGCAAACTACGTGTAGTATAACCCTCCGTAGCATACAGCTACGCGTAGTGAAGATAACCGTAGCATACAGCTACGCGTAGTGAAGATAACCGTAGCATACAGCTACGCGTAGTGTAGATAACCGTAGCATACAGCTACGCGTAGTGTAGATAACCGTAGCATACAGCTACGCGTAGTGTAGATAACCGTAGCATACAACTACGCGTAGTGTAGATAACCGTAGCATACAACTACGCGTAGTGTAGATAACCGTAGCATACAGCTACACGTAGTGTAGATAACCGTAGCATACAGCTACACGTAGTGTAGATAACCGTAGCATACAGCTACGCGTAGTGTAGATAACCGTAGCATACAGCTACGCGTAGTGTAGACAACCGTAGCATACAGCTACGCGTAGTGTAGACAACCGTAGCATACAGCTGCGCGTAGTGTAGATAACCGTAGCATACAGCTACGCGAAGTATAGCGAACCGTAGCAGACAGCTACACGTAGTGTAGACAACCGTAGCATACAGCTGCGCGTAGTGTAGATAACCGTAGCATACAGCTACGCGTAGTGTAGATAACCGTAGCATACAGCTACGCGTAGTGTAGATAACCGTAGCATACACCTACGCGTATACGATCGATAACGATCTTATTCTACGCACAGTGTAGCATTCCATAGCATATAGCTGCGTAGAAAGCTGTAGCATACAGCACCGTAATAAAATGGTAACTTACCTGAAGCATACCGTAAATTCGTGGTAATGTTCATTATACAATGAAATTTGACGCAACAAAGTAACTTACTGTTTAACATCTATTATGTTGAATAAACGCTTTAACTTAAATTAATGAACGATTAAAGTCGCTTGCATACTACAAGCTATAAAATTGAAAGCTAATAAAAATATAATAATAATTTAGTCGAAACAGCGTCACATTAATTTCGATTCCAACTTTTACAAAAAGGTGAAAACTCACTAAGACGAATCCAATTATACGTCTTTATCTATATCTCAACGCTATACTATTTAGCATCTAAGGCATTAGGTTTGCATATTTTACATATTATGTACTATGTAGTTCAAAGCTTTCAGAAAAAACAATTCTGGTACTGTGGTGACATTTTTTTATATTACGTGCCCAAACTTATTCTTAACTTCCTTGACCATGTCACTTGTACACGATAGATTCTAAAATAGTAGTAAATACCTTTTAAAATATCATAATATATCTAATAGTATAGCATATAAAATAATGTGAAGTAGCATTTAAACCACGAGTCCCGAAGAAGCCTACATGATTAATATTTCCCAAGATTGTTTGCGTTTGCCCCGCTATTTACATTAAATTACAACTGGAAATTAGTTCAGAACAAGGTGTGTTAAATAAATAACCTTGAAGCGGAAGTAAGACCTGGGAACAATTATATATACTGATGAACAAGTTGGTTGATAGTCCTAACAATTTT
Organism: Cyaniris semiargus; assembly: GCA_905187585.1. Lineage (NCBI taxonomy): Eukaryota > Metazoa > Arthropoda > Insecta > Lepidoptera > Lycaenidae > Cyaniris > Cyaniris semiargus. Next base: position 1,912,403 of record LR994554.1, on the reverse strand, counting down.
TATAAGCCTATTTAACCCACTGCTGGACAGAGGCCGTCAAGGTCTTCCCTTTCTTTCATATTAGCGCCACCCTTGGCCATGCTTGACGTAGGCGTCACCCAAGGTACGAGATTATGCTCATTGCTTTCCTAATACTATCCAACTCGAGGTCTTCCATTTTTCTCATTCCAGCACCACCCTACGCCATGCCTAGACTATTATAGGCCTATGTCCTGACCCAAAGTCGTTCTAGCGCTACGGCTAGTCAGCCTGGCCTGTATGCATCTAGCTCATCTCTCTATCTTTTCCGAGGCCGACTACGGCGTCGTCGTCTTCTCATAATAATAATTATATTATCATTTAAACAATGTGGGAACTGTAAAACAGCTAAGTTCAAGCCTCCGTACGGTAAAAACAGACCACTAATTGATACATTGTTTGTCTATCTGTCTATCTCCATACTTTATCTTCTTTATCTTCAGTCTGCGCGCCTCAAAGGTAACAAACTGTTTACCTGATTGACATAAGTAACAATATTATAACCATTTAAAGGACCTTCGATTTATCATATCGGAAAAAGATAATAAAATATTGCAATTTCTCCACAACAAAGCTCAAAGGAACAAGTCGCGCATTCGGCGTTTTTTTTTTTAATATTTCGCTACATTTTCCGAAGTCGTTATTGTAATGACTGTAATCGTATTACATGCTTATCGATTTCACGTTACATTTGCGGTTTCGTTCGCATTAACTCGCATCGAATCGAATAACTCTGATATTTCGAAACTGCTCTTATGAGTATTGTTCGACGCTTTGTGATATGCAGCCATTAAATGTTACATACTGCTCTGCCCGTATTGATGAAGAATTTCGCGGAAACAGCATATTTTTCCGCAAAAAGTAACTTGTGCCTTCCTCTGGTTAACTCTATATCTATGCCAAATTACATAAAAATCGGTCTTATACTTCGTGAGATTAGCACGTTCAAACAAACTCTTCAGCTTTATAAAAATAAGTTTTTTCTGGATTTAATAAGAATGTAGACTAAACTGATTTCAAAATTACTGTTACCTTAAAGTGAGATATAATTGTAGCAACTTATTATAATATACAACTAAATATTGCCTACAACTTCGTGACATCGAAATTAGTTTAACAATGGAAAGACACATTTTCTAGGATAAAACTGTACGTAAAAGTAACTTGTCTTTGTCCTTTCTAAGGACTCCTTATAAGTATAAGCCATATATAACTAGTTGCAGTGTTGATTCACGTCGGCGCGCATGTAGCAGTTATGACACATTTTAAGCTTCAAAATACTTTTATCGTCAGTCGCAGACGGCAGTTAGAGCTACTTACCGAAGTTATGCTTAAACTTGAGTGCGAATTTATGTATGCTAATAAAATAGCACGCGCAAGTTCTTAATGGGAATACGTCCTTATTTTTTTCTATTTTCAGCAATCTCCGTAGAATTGGTATGAACATAGAAAACTACTTTCATAAAACATAATATTATAACATGTTTAAAATCAACTACTGATAATTTTGGAACATGATCTTCTTTGAATTTTACGCCTAAAATACTGACAACACGTGGAGTTGCAATCAACATAGTATTAATTATACATTTCATAATATTATCTTTTATCCCAGAAGTCCCCCAATTTCAAATTCCCCAATCCCAAAACGACAGTATATTTGTAATTCTGCAGTTATATTGCTGATTTGAAAACTTTAATCCATTTTAAGATTAATATGAAATACCCTCATAATTATTCATGACCTGTGTTAACATGCTGCATCTTATAAATATTGAGAGACTCGTATGAATTATTCAGCCCAGTGCATGTTGGGTATAATCCACCAGGTTATGTTTGTCTAGCTATATTAAGAAATTAACTTAATTGTAATTCTAGCTGTTTGGTACGAATGGGCCGGTTTTATGTTGTTTGGTCATCCAAACTCGTCTTGAGCGACCTGTGCGCATAAAAGTATTCATAGCATACAATACTCCTGTTTAACATTTTTACGGGTAACATTTTTAATAATCTTCTCCTAAAAGATACTAACTGAACCGGCAATCGTTGTTTTGCCAAATTATACAGTATGGGAATATTATTGAGGGCCGACTGAGCGAGGAGTTTTCATGGAGACGTTGTTTATTGAAGTCAATTTCAGATATTTAAATAAAGCTGATCGCACATTTTTCAGCAACGTACGCGCCGTACGCGCCGAACGCACCGCATAGTACACGAAATGCGGCGCGTACGGTGCGGACGAATGTGCGAGGTTTCACATCATTTCATACAACGAATTCTAAGATGCGGCGCGTTCGGCGTGTACGTGCTGATAAATGTGCGATCACCTTAAGCGAGATTCAGAGCTGTACTCCAATACCAATTTGTACAACGTTATTTCCAAGATGGACACAAAATTTCATCAAAATCTGCCGAGCCAACTTTTAAATAAGACACATTATATCGTAAACTAAGAAACAACGTAACAACTATCACATTTCAATCAGCTTTATTCCCATCTTTGTGTAAATAAGTCCCATCGTAAAAGGTTTAGTTCGGTTTTACGAGCTCCTGCCTTTCATCAGACCGCCATCTTATATAATGGCGTATCGCAATCAGCGGCTTAGCCGCGCCATACGGGGCATACCAATAATCAGCTATATTGAAACCACTTTATTGCATATAAAGGAAGAGTGTTTTTATGATATAACATAGTGATTATTTAACTAGATGTTTTCCGCTGCTTCGTATGCCTTAATTCGTGTCAGGAACCGTACAGTTTTCTGAATGGAATAAAACTACCGTACAATTTACTGGAATGGAATATGAAACTACTCGTATTCTATGTCCTTTTACAGAACACAGCTGAGTATCTCCTTTCATGAAAATCAGTTCAGCCGTTAAGCATAAAGAGGTAACAGACAGACACACTTTCGTGTTAAATATATTTATATTAGTATGGATTAATAGAGACCTAATATTGCACGTTTTCGTAAGGGCAGAAAAGGGATCAATCATAAGCAATCGGTATCATCCTCACCACATAAAATACAAGCTACCTGCTTTCGAAACATACATCTGAACCGCAAATTTTGCCTTGATATTATTCTATAGTCGTACGCATTCTCCAGAGCCAGAACAATAAAGGAATAAAATTTTAGAATTCAGGAGTATCAAGCCACTGGCGTATCGCCAAAGTAGAATATTGTCCATATTTATTTTGCATAAGAAAACGGTCGTATTTAACATTACAGATTTAGCTTTGCCATTATTTGAATGTTGATATGCGATGCCAAAGTAACGAATTAATAATTCAATACCTATGAAAAAACCGTTGTAGTTATGCAAGAAAAAAATACATTCGCAGTAACAACTGCATTAAAATATCAGACATAATAGGTAACATTATTATTTTTATGTGGCAGCGTTGTTACAGTACGTAAATAATAATGGCTTTCACACCTGTTTCGGTTACAGTAGCTGGTGATATTTAGTGCTAAAGTGTCTTCAGTGAGCAAGAGCATTCTCTGTTTCTCTTTTGTCATAACCTCTCTTTCTCTAATGTCAAATGTAACCTGTCATGACTGGCGAGAAATCAGGCGCCGGTCCTTGGATTTGGAAAAAATGATGTTTCCAGACTTAGATAAAAAAAATTGAGCACACCTTATACAGGGAGTAACAAAACTAAAGGATAATGCTTTAGAGTTTAGGGTGTTTATGAGTCCCCTGTATCGAACTTACTGAGAAAGTAGCAGCACTGAAAGAGCAACTTTTATAAACACTTTTGTATGGAAAAATTCATGATGAGTGGGTGCTTGCCCATTCAAAACACAAAAATTTTTTTGCTCTTTCAGCGCTGCTCCTGTCACAGTGAACTCTCTACAAGGATCACATACACACCCTAAAGTATTATCACTTAGTTTTATTACACTTTATAATTTATAGACAGTACAGAAAATTTCGGTATTTTTTCGTTCACTTGTAGACGAGACAAAAACAATTTTCTCTTTTTAATACAAAGTATACAATAATATGATACCGTTATTACAAGTTGAAGTCGTAATAGAGTTTGTACAAAGGAAATGTGTAAGAAATAAAAACGGTCGCCGCTGACCGCAGATGTTGCTAATTGCTAACGTAATTTCGTGAACGTTAAACGATCAGACATTTTCACACTTTGTTTTAAAGTCGCTGCGACGCGTATTTCATTTGGAATCCCTAGATTTTCTACATTCTGAATACGCCTTGAAAACTTGGTAAGTAGATGTGGTCTGTGAACCGCATTAAGATTTTGATACAAAAATGGAAAAATTATTAAAAATATTAGGGGTCCCCATAGGTACAAAAAAATTTTTTTTCATCTAACCTATGCGTGTGCGATATCTATGGATAGGTCTTCAAAAATCATATTGAGGTTTCTAATATCATTTTTTCTCTTCTAAAGAGATACACTTCTAAAGTGGTAAAAAAATGTGTGTTCCCCCCTCTCTAACTTCTAAAGTAGGAGCATGATAAGTTTAAAAATAATATATGATGTACATAACTATAAAAACTACCAACGAAAATTATTTTGAACGAGATCTAGCAAGTAGTTTTTTTTTATACGTCATAAATGGTAAACCTTAATTTAACTTTCATTAAATCAACTGAAATATAAAAATAAATCAAAAACCTTTTAATTTCATAAAAGTCCAACTCGCACTTGGCCGATTTTTTTAAATAATATTGTAATATCATTCAACCTATTATTGCATGTTTATACAACGCGACGTTGAAAAAAGAGTAGTAGTGTAATAGTAGAGTATAATATTTTGTCTGGTTGGCGATTTACACTGATTATAATAATAATTTATCTCCAAACTTACAATAAATAAAAATATATATTTTTGCAATATAATAATATATTAATAATATTTTTTTCATCTCAAACACAAACAAATACTTTTTGATCAATGTACCTAGTAAATTATACAGTAGCAGTATAATTATCAAATTTTTCAAGTATATAATAATATGAGTACTTGAAAAATTTGATAATACACTGAATGCAAAATATATATTATATTTGTAACAAAAATATGAACAAATACAATATCATAGTCGAATGTTAAAAATATAATAAATTAAATAAATAAAGTAAGTGTGAAGCACCCTAATTACCAGACCTCGGTTTCAGAACAAAGGATTTTGAATTCTTTTTCGGCTTTTCGCAAATTTGAAACGGCTAAAACGGTTCATTAAATGATATTTAGACGGCCAATATCCCTGTGGTTTGAATAGGGAAAAAGTTGGAAGGCGTGACAAGGGTTCATGATACACTTTTTAAATTTAAAATGCTTTACGTTCTTCGTTGTAGTTTGTGTGTGCTTATACAGGTACATAAATATTTTCTCGACTTTTTTAAAAACAAATAGAATATTACTAGCTAAAAGCCGAGCTTTGTGATGGCTCGCGTCGTCACACCTTGACTGACTGATGATAACACATCTACATATAAATAAAAACTAGCTAACAGCCGGGCTTTGTGATGGCTCGCGTCGTCACACCTTGACTGACTGATGATAACACATCTACGTATAAATAAAAACTAGCTAAAAGCCGAGCTTTGTGAGGGCTCGCGTCGTCACACCTTGACTGACTGATGATAACACATCTACGTATAAATAAAAACTAGCTAAAAGCCGAGCTTTGTGAGGGCTCACGTCGTCACACCTTGACTGACTGATGATAACACATCTACATTTAAAAAACCTTGACTGACTGATGATAACAAATCAACATAATATAAATAAAAAATTATATGTTAAAGCACAAATCAATAGGCGTGATAGTTTTTCCGTCGAGTGTACCACAAAATGCTTATCTTAAAAAAGCTTGGTGTTCTTAACAGAGCGATATAGTATTTCAGTCCGGACCAACGCCTACAACTCTACAAGGCGCAGGTTCGGCCTCATAATATGGAATACTGTTCTCATCTCTGGGCAGGGGCGCCAAATACCAACTACTCCCTTTGGATCGTATCCAACGAAGGGCCGCTCGAATTTTTTACTGCCATAGTGTTTCAAACAGGCTGGACCCCTTGGAATTACGCCGAGATGTAGCTTCACTCTGCATCCTCTATCGGCTGTATCACCGGGAGTGCTCTAAGGAAATGTTTGGAATCATACCTCCTGCAACTTTTCGCCATCGTTCCACGCGAAAAATATACCATCCTCATCACCTTGATGAGTGGCAGTCTTCCACCGTGCGTTTTTCACGTAACTTTCTGCCGCGCACTGTAAAATTGTGGAATGAACGACAGACGACGGAAATACTGCTAGTGACAACTAGCAGTATTTCCGGACCTATACGACCTGCAAACCTTCAATAATATAGCGTATTAGCGCCGGTTAAGGCCGGCAATGCACCAGCATCTCTTCTGATGTTGCGAGTGTCTATGGGCGACGGTAGTTACTTTCAATCAGGTGACCCGTTCGCTCGTTTGCCCCCATATCTTATAAAATAAAAAAATAACTTCAAATTCATGAGCGAATAATATTAGGGCTTAAACCTTAACAAAAGTAGAAAAAACAAGAGAAATTAGTAAAAGATAATAGAATAGCTGTAATTAAGTTTTGCCGCCTGCAATGAGGCATTACCGATAAAATTCGCTTGCACTTTTACACAAATGATCGTGCAAGAGTTATTACCCAAAGGAAAGGATAGACACGAGCGCCAGATTGATTTAACACGTTTATTCTGGTGAACTCAAGTAAACAAATAATTCATCATCATTCATCAGAAAAGAGCACGACCCGCCATTGCTCCAATGAAAAATCGACATGAGAACGTGCGAAACTAAGCTGCGCTTGACGGTGTGCTGGGGCTAATTTTGGACCGTTAGCGAGTTTTTGTGAAGTCAGACAGCTGCCTGCAAATATCCGTCGTACATACTTCTCTTGGTCGTCGCTGCACTTGAACTGCAATGAGATATCGATTCTGCAAAGACGTTGACACCTTAAAACGGTCATCACGTTTAAATGTAGCCCAATTTCTTCCTGAACATGGTCGCATGGTAAAGTTAAGAGTCTCTAGAAAACTTCGGTATACTCTTGTAACCGAAGTTCTACTTAAATTTAGACTTCTAGCCACAACTCGTTGTCTAAATTCAGCTCTTAGCAAAACCCCTACTTGAGAGGCTTTATTTGGAGTAATATCCATTTTGCCACAAAGAAATTACGTCCAAAATCAAGTTAAATGAGCAATAAATCATATCCCGCCGACGGAACAAAAAGTTTTTAATGTTCCTGGGTCTTGGATGTGTATTAAATATATGTATAATATAATAAAAATCTTAAATGTATGTATAGTATAAAAGTATTAAATATATTTCCGTTGTCTGGTACCCGAAACACAAGTTCTTCAGGTACTTACCACGGGGCCAGACTGACATGGTGGGAAGCGTCCATAGATATTATTATTATAATAATTAAAATATTATTATTTAAAAAAAAAATATTAAAGAATTAAGGAGTCATTTGACACAAATATTTTGATATTTCATCTTCATTTTTTTTTATTTTTATTCTTGATCAAAGGGAAGTATATTGAGATTTTCCTGATGAATTTTAAACTACCTTAATTATTGTTAGTTATAAACTTTAACATGTATATAATATTTTACCTTATCTTAAAAGAAAAATATACTTAAGGTACTTTTTATGCTGTGTGGTGAAAATGTATGCCAGCATTGTTTTTTCGTTTACGTTTCTGCTGGAACTTTCAGAGGAATACTTAATCTTTTTCCATTTACTTTGGTCAATAATATAGACCAAATAAATGGAAAAAGATAAAGTATTGTTCTAAAATGTATGAATTCGATATATTATACCGAATTCATACATTTTTTATATTATACGTACTCGTATAATAGCTATACATGATATAATTTTACATCATAGAAGCTACCATCAAAAGCTGTGCACATCTCATTTCATCCACTTCCAATTCAAAAAAAAATACTCAGAAAACCTGTGCAGCTGTAAAATAACGTAATATTTAATATTATTACTCAATAAAAAGTTACGATACTGACTTTGTAATTCGCAAAAACACGTGGGGAACATAGAAGATAAAAATAATGGGAAAAATCAGGGTGTGTTTTCCGCAACCTGGCTTAAGCTCAATTTACACCGGCGCGGAATGGAAGCGTCATTTTCGCCCCACGACGCGGGAATTCGCTGGAATGCTCGAACATCACGTTGTTCAGTCTGTATCTTTTATATTTTTACTAGTCCGCGCCACTTCCCGCGGATTCCACAGATCGACTGGTCCAATGTCTAGTTCTACATTCTACAAATTAAAGCCAGATTCATATTTTAAAGACTTTACCTACTTTTGACAATATTTTAATCATTCTCCTTTTTTTAGCTAAGCGATTTCCCTACTAACGAAATGACGATCCAGTTACATTACAAGCGTATTGTAATTACTCTGTTACCTAACCGTCGTAAAAAATCCAACATCTATTACATTGTAACTTCTCATATTCGCCGCAACAATGTGGCAATAACGCCTCCTATACATGAGAAGATTGCGGAACATGCCACTGCGAGCTGATTCGAAAAGTTTGCGAGTTTTTCCTCTTTCCCCTACTCCTTGTTGTTAACGGAATCGAGGTGACTTCGAGAGTTTATGGAATATGTGTTGCATGACGTTTTTTTCCAAAGATAGACTTACAATTGAAGTCGTAAGTGGACGAAGTTGGTAACTTACATTTTATAACATAAGGGCAATGACTCACTTTTTTCCTTGTAATTTGAACAAATATATCCCTAGCTATAGATAATATACTTTTTTTAAATCATTTTCCTGGTCCTTAAGCCTCCATTTATGCAAAAAAAAGACTATTTTCAAACTGTTAGTTACCCACATTATCCACTTACGTCTTCCTTATTGAAAGGGGTTCTACAGCTTTGTACATAGGCGCACTATCCTGATTGGCGCTAACGAAGTTTCTGAGATCTGCAAGATACACACATCCGATTAATAACGATTGTGGGCTCGGTCAGAACATCATGCTTTGTGGTTTCAAAACATAATCAAAAGTATAGTTTTAACCACCTGTCATGACTCCAGACTGATATTTTAATTTTAAATTGTATCTGTCTGTTACAGGTCTGCATGCTTAATCCACTGAACCGATTTTGATGAAATTTGGTTTGGCGACAAGGACAAAGGCATGAGATACTTTTTATCTCGGAAAAATGAACAGTTCCTGTGCAATAAACAAATTTCTGCACAACAGAGTTGTGGCCTTCATCTATAGTATGAGATATTTGTTTTGAATTTTATAAGTTTCTATTAAGGCCCTTCCCCTACGGAGATTCCGTAATTTACCGTATTTAGAGCCTTATAAACTCATAATTTGAAAGCTACAAAGTTATAATAAAAATACAGAATAATCTTCAGTATATCAACATTCCTTTCCCCGTTTTAAATTTTCTATTTTTGTTTATTATACTCATGATATTAGTTTCCAAAGTAATACCAATTTATTAAAATTGAAGCATACTTTCAGCATCTCCCTAGTATTTACAAATTACGTTTATTTGAAACACACGACAATAGATAGATAATTTCATTACATATTCACCGTTTTTTTTAGATCTCAAATGTATGGTCAAGGTCGTTTGCTGGAGGGATGGCCTTAAATCGAGAACCATTAATAAGGCTATATATATATAATTATATAGTATATTTATTTATTAATATTGCTAAATTGGTATAACTTAACACCGTTTAACTTTGATTAGCTCGTCGTCATTTCAAAATAGTTTTTTTGTTGCTGCACATAAACTTTACTGTGTTACAACTACGATGCTACTGATAATAGCGTCATAACTCATAATATTTAGAAATGTACAATTTTATAAATAGCTATTAGGAAATGTAAATTATCTAAATGTTTAGAGGTACGTAACGTAAGCTATTTTCTATTCAACAAATTCTAATGATTATCATAAAAGTGACACCAAAACTGTAACTGATACTACGAAATTATTATCTTAATTTCAACCTAAGAAACCTATTCTTCACTCACAACGTATTTATTGCAAAAAATTGCAACGAAACTCTCAAGACTCTACAGACAAAAGATTTATGTACTAAAGAAAATAGAAAATGGCGACGACACGCCTGTCCGACTAGTCTGGCCACTAGTTTGGCCACCAGTCCGGCCATTGGTCCGGCAGTAAAAAATCTGGCGCCGAAGAAACTGCAGTTCTTAATGACATACGACACTGGCCGAGCAACTTGACCGAGAATAAGAAGCGATAGATACGGCAGTAAATATTTATATTTACTTGTGTAATTATTTTATATAAAATTAGGAAGCAAACGTGTCACCTGATGGCAAGCGACTACCGTCGCCCATGGACACTCACAACATTAGAAAAGTTGCAAGTACGCTGCTAGCCTAAACGAAATGTTAATTTGAAACTGAAACGACGTGATGCTGTCCGCAACTTCGTCGCGTCGTAATTCGTTTATTGCGCACGAAAATCTTACCGGAAAAAGACACCATATAAACCTTGAGATCCAAAATATCAGTAGAGCGATTTGAAAGTACAGTGGTAACTGACAGATTAGCATGGTATGTTGTTAAAGAGTGTCCTCACAATTCATTCGTATTATAACCAAACATCGTTTGTCTGATTGGCTAGATTATATTTATCATAATATTACTAATAATAAGAATCGCAGCGCCTGCTTATAAATTGATATTCCCAGCTAAATAATAAATAAATAAATATTTATTTCATCAGGACAGCACATACATAAGCTATATTAATTCTTAACGTTTATCAGTTATTCTAATGTATTACGAGGACATATCTACCAACTATAAGATCTATAGTTTCACCCAGTAGGAAGAGATTTTTTAGAAGTTCTGCCCTACATTTGAATTGGACCGTCCTTGTGTGGATATAAATTATATATTTACATTAAACGTTTAGGACATTAAAAGAGTGAGTTATATAAACACCCTCATGAACTAGTTGGTTCTTGACTCTAGAGGTCGACAAAACTAGGTGACAATATCCAAATCGGTTTAGTTATGAAAATAAATTAACTTTTACGTCACATCATAGTTACTATCTTATCGTATCTCGCACACACTCGTATAAGGAATGGTGAAGTTCATAGCAAAATAGCTTTTAGTAGAGAAGAGACAAGGGCTACTATTGAATCTAAAATTCTCCCTATTCATCGCCCCATATTAAGCATTATACAGTCTACAACATTTTACAAAAAATGTAAATGAAATGAGAAGCTATAAGTAGCAATTGGGTAAAATTAAAATTGCACCTCGTGGGATCGTAATGGAAATGAAACCCAATAAAAATTCCCCAGAGACCTTAAGGCGAATGGTATTAAGCGATTAAACATCAATTTTATCCGAGTACTAATTAAAATTCGATGGTGAAACTTATTTTCCAATTGAATCTAGTCGTTTTTAGGTTCGTTCGGTAGTCGTTTAACTTTTTTTGTGGAATTGATTTGTCATTAGAGAGAATTTGAGAGTTTTATGTATTTCAGCAGTCCTCAAACTCTTTTGATGGCGGAAGCCTTTTTTTTCATTTATTTAAGGTCGCTTAGAACAACAAGGTTATCGGCGACCTCAAGAACAGGCCAGACCATCTGAGAATAGGCCATACCAATAATTCATCTCATGTCCATTATATCACGAAAAGCACTCCTAAGACTTGTCTTAGATATAGCTCACCCTTCTCTGTTAAACATGTTTTATTTGAATGTACCATCGAGGAAATTGATTCCTAGGCAATTGACGGACCTACGTCATTTGGTCGACTTATGTCAAATGAATGTTAGCTGTGATCGGTCGTCTGGGTTTGACTTAACGCGACCAAATTAATTAGGTCCTCCATCTGCCTAGGAATCAACTTCTCTGATAGTACTAGTTATATTTCTGAAAGACAAATGTTTAACCTTAGCAGTGATAGATATCTTATATTAAGTGATCCTGATATGTGTTATAATGTTCTACGGTTCCTAAAATTTTGTAATATTTATACCTTGATTTAAATGAATGTAATGTAATTGTTCTTGCGGAAGCCTTTTATAAGTTTACATTTTTGATGTACCCCAGAAAAAAAAAAGTTTTGTCTTTGAACAAATTTTCTCCATGCTGGGTGTCTGTTGTTATCTTTTATATAAAATTCTCGTGTCACAATGTTAGTTACTCCTCCGAAAAAGCTTTACTGATTTTTATCAAATTTTATATGCATATTCAGTAGGTCTGAGAATCGGCTACTGGCTACTTTTTATATTGATAAGTGCATTTCTTAAATAAATAATAGTAAATTATTATAACTCGAGACTTACGGCGATCAATGTTTGTGCGACGGGATAGCGATGGACGTTGCCATGGTGCCATACTTATTTAGTCACTTCAATAAAATAATATGGGCGAAATACTTTATAAAACAATGTTTGCCGGGTCAGCTAGTTTTCTAAAAAAAATATCTATCGTTCGCGGAGCCCTTACAAGAATTTTGCTCCGCCGCGGCCGAGCACACTTTAAGAGTTGCTGCTGTATTCGATTCTGGTAAACGACAGTTTTCGTTATGATTTCAAAGCGGCCCTTATTGTAAAGTATTACTCACAAACTTCTTTATACAAAAAAAAAAAAAAAACATTTTGTTACAAGCATTACAATATCGAAATATTATAATACTTCAAAAAAAAGATAAAAGACAATTCCAGTATAAAAACACATTGTAAGAGTTCTTACTAGATAGTATTTAAATAATATAAATATTTTATATTGAACTTCGAAATAATATTAAATCTGTTACATTTTCTTTACTTCGCTTCTCCAATAAATTCATCCTTTCATATTCTATGAAGGAGATTATTCATAATTGTCATTTATAGTATTAAACGATTTTTTATTGAACTAATGAAATTAATATAATAAGTAAGACTTCAATTTAAATAGGTAAAATGGGGCTGGGCTCGCAACACGTTTTTAGCTAATTAATCTAATAAGAATGAATTATATATAAAAATTGTCTGTATATAAAAAAGAAACTCTTTATGCTAAACCGCTGAAATCTGAATCTATTTTGATGTAATTTCGCCAAGATATACTTTGATTGCCGCAAAAGGATATAGGCCAATTTTTATTAACGTATGCTAAACGAATCATTGCGCCAATGCTGCCTGCATTCATGCAAAGATTCGCTTGTCAGAACAGTCAGTCAATGTCATCAATTAAGCCAGTCAATTAATAAAAATAGTTTTTTACCTCCTTTACAGCCTTTTGCGTTTCGTATCAAGTAAGACCATTAAGCCGAGAGGCCTCTGAAGTGATAAATAAAGCCAAATCTAAAATAACGATATCACTAAAAGAAATTTACACTCTACCCTCTGGACGCTAGTAAAATGGTTTCCAATAGAATGTTGAGAGCTAATAGTTTCGTGGTCTATCGAAAGGGGCTTAGATGTTACGTTAGGGATTAGTGTTTTAAAGATTTATTAGATTAGGTTCTAGCTTGTGGAATTTTCTAGACTAAAGTTTTGGCTATAATAAATTATCTTTTTTCGGGTCGTCTCATTGCACACACATTCCAGAAATGCCGGCAGAATTGAAAACTAAATAGCAGAACATGCTTACATATTCGCCGGGATGTAGAATGAGACAGGGATATTATTTCCTCCCCCACGCTGCGCCGGCGGCCTACATTCCCTCCGTCTTAGAGCGCTTACAGACGAACGGCACGTGTCGGCAGCACGTGTTGGCGGCAGGCGACGGCACATGTCGGCGGCAGTCGACGGCACGTGTTGGCGGCAGTCGACGGCAGCCGTTGACAGTTTATCACGCTTGCAGTCGTGACGTACCGCGTAAAGTGAAGCGTCCACATGTCGGTATCGTACGCAACGGACGTCTCGAATCAAACGGATAATTTTTCACAGTACATCCACTGTATCGGCAGCGTACGTATTACCGACTAACCAGTATGTTTATCTCCTAATCAGTCCAAACAAAGTTAGTAAGGCAAAATTTCTGTTTTCGACTTTTCCATCCACACCCCCCTTTTGGGCATTCATTTACTAGGCTAGTCGGTAATCCGTACGCTGCCGATACAGTGGACGTACTGTGAAAAAATTATCCGTTTGATGCGAGACGTCCGTTGCATACGATATCGATCTGTGGACGCTTACCTTTAGGCGGTCCGTCACAACCGACCAATATTACTTTAACCTCAAACTAGCGATCTTAAAAAAGTTGATATTTCACAGCGGATTTAACAATGTTTTGCATTTTTTACTGTTTTTTAGTAAAATTATATTTGAAAAGTGAGTACGGTAACGTAATTGTAATCTTACAACAAAGTTGTTCTGGAAACATTATAGTTTTAGGAAAGGTCGTGGTAGGCCCCCTGCAAGCGTCATACACTGTCAACGGCTGCCGTCGACTGCCGCAGACGCGTGCCGCCGACACGTGCCGTTCGTCTGTAAGAAGCCTATGAATTTTCGATCATCCTGACGTCACTTTTAAACATTTTTTGGCCTATACCAAAATGTGCTCTAAGAAGTTTTCAATTCAAAAAAAAAATTTTTCTCCCCACCGCCTTATGATGGCTAATCCTAAAATTGTTTAAATTTTCTCTGATCACTTATATTTACTTCCAGGAGTAAACATATAAGCTCGTCTCAGCCCTACCGTGCCCCCAGTAGGTATGTAATGCGGACCTACAAACAGGCTTAAGTACTAAGTATAGAGTTAAATGAAACTTGAAACATGACTGTACTTAGCTGAGGCTGGAACCGCGGATAAATCGCGTTACCAAACAACAACTGTTTTGCTTCATTTTTCGATTCCGCCTCACACACCGAAGAAAATCAGTGACTTTTTTTTTTGATATTTGGATTTCATTTAAGGGCCATCCCCTACAAAGATTCCGTAATTTACCGTATTTAGAGCCTTATAAACTCATAATTTGAAAGCTACAAAGTTATAATAAAAATACAGCAATAATCTTCAGTATATCAACATTCCTTTCCCAGTTTTAAATTTTGTATTTTTGTTTATTATACTCATGATATTAGCTTCCAAAGTAATACCAATTAAAATTGAAGCATACTTTCAGCATCTCCCTAGTATTTACAAATAACGTTTATTTGAAACACACGACAATAGATAGACAATTTCATTAACTACATATTCCCTGTTTTTTTTTAGATCAATTTTGAACTAAGATAGGTAAAACATAGGATTTTTGTGCGATCTCGGCAACGCGTCAAATGTATGGTCAAGGTCGTTTGCTCGGGGGATGGCCTTAAGTAATTAATGTCTTATTATTTTGTGATAAACAGATTATTCTTCATTTATACTATAATGTTGTTAATTACGTCTTGTTCTAATATATCTACAAATAAACAGCTTAGATGTGAACGATATAAATAAAGATAATAGGTGCGAATAATTAGGGTACTTTGTGATTATGATCAAAACTGCCACAACAAAGTTATATTATTACTTTGTTGGTATTTTAAATCTACAATCCAATTATTCCAAATGAATGTATCATTTTTTTAGTAGTTGAAAATTGGTTTATTACTTAGTTTAAAGTTACTATAGTATTTTAATAAATTTAAGCGAAATCAATAATTTCACACACACTCTCTTCTTCACCTGAATGAAATACCAATTTTACAGTCATACACTCAAAATAAAATAAAAATCACGCTCTTCAAACTTTGTGTTATGACTCTTATCAAAAACCTAACTTTAATCCTTTAATCAATGATAACAATTCGGTCAGTCATACACTTAAAATAAATTAAAAATCTCTTTTAGACCTTTGTGTTATGACTCTAATCAAAACTCTAATTTTAATCCTTTAATCAAAGATTACGGTGTGAGGGGTGGCGTTATGAAGCTGTATCCGCAGAAGCTACCCAGTGATTTATTAGAAAACTTCTCATTGTCCTCCACTCGCCAGACGCTTTTATGGACAACTGTTTATGATGTAGATTATTCCCTTATTTATTTGAGTTTGCATCTTATACGCAAGCCTTTTGTTTCATAGTAAAAATTGTTGTAAACTCATACTCCCAAATTAAACTTACAATAAAATAAAAAAAAACGCGTGGCACTCGGGGACTACCGCGGTAAATTAAGCTATTGGAGTTAAGAGCTAGTCTACACGCATAAGTCTAGTAGCACGCACACAAACACCGTGCCCAAGTCTGCCGAAGACGTTAGACGATGTACGGCTTTCAACGCTGTGTCGGTCGGATTGGGTGTGCTAGGTTTATTTTCGTGACGGAATTTCTTGGTTTGGTCGCCGCGATCAAAGCCCGTGATAAAAGCTATGCAATAGCTTAAAAAACAATAAAGTAACACAATTTTGTTTTACTTTTTCAGGCCAGCCTCCACATGAAGCTTTTTTTTAACCGACTTCCAAAAAGGAGAGACGTTCTATGTTCGACTATATATTTTTTTTATTAAACAATTTGTTTACCACACATCTATAAGTCCTGTGTTGCCAGAACCACTTTGAGCCACCGTAATTCGACCATAATCGCGAAGTTGTCTATAGCATTTATATATACAATTGAGTCAATCATGAACAATCATAGACAAATAATATTCCACTGTCATGTTCATTATTGATTGTGAATTTTGACGGACTTACACGGAGAAGCCACATATTTGTAACGATAATCGTAGGTTACACGTTCAGTTTCTCATCAATCTGATCCATCAATCTGGTAAAGATTGACGCGAAACTGAACGTCTAGCCCACGGATAGATGGACTGATCATTTTTTTAATATGTTATTTTTATAGTCATCAATCTGGCGTCAATCTTAGATTGACGACAAATTGAACGTGTAACCTACGACTTATATTTACTATATTTTGTAGCTCAAAATACAATATCACAGTATTCCTCAAAAACTTCAGCTTACGTAAGGGCTTGTCCACATATCCACGTGACGACGTCGTCAACGTGGAACGGTGCGGTAACGTGGCACGGTACGTTGACGTGACGTGTAAATTTACGTCAACGTAACGTAAAAATGCACGTCACTTTTCTTCTCTTTCTCCGTTTTTAACAATAGCAAAAGCAAAATACGTATTGTGCGGTCCCCATCTAGATCAGTACGGTAAAATCTATGAGAATCATGCTAGATCAGTAGTGAAGAATGTAGCAGTTTTACAAGGCATGGCGACGTACAATGTTGCTATATCGTGATGTGCATTTTACGTTACGTTGACGTAAATATACACGTCACGTCAACGTACCGTGCCACGTTACCGCACCGTTCCACGTTGACGACGTCGTGACGTGGAGATGTGAACAGGCCCTAAGGACGTCAAAATCAAATCAAAAGTTTTTGCATGACAAAGACATACGTCATACACACCCTTAATTTTTTATAATCTACATCTAAGAGCAACAATCATAAAGGCTATTTTCATATCTTTGAAGATTAAAACTGACCACTGAGTCAAAAAATACAACCCCATATTCAATTTCATACTCTTTTTCAATTTCAGCTAAGGTCACTAAAAGTCGAGCACTGAACTGCTTTTTATATTTAATGAGCTTTTTTCAGTGCCAAAAAGGCTTTTAACTACGCCCTTATTACTGTAAAGTAAGGTTTTGGCCGCGATAAAGAGACACCTTCAGAATATCGTGTGGGGCTGCATATTAAAATTCATTTTTAACCGACTTCCAAAAAAGAGGAGGTTATATTATATTCGGTTGTGGATATATATTTTTTTGGATGTTCAACGATTACTCCGCCGTTTGTGTGTTCACAAAAGTGGTGACCTGATGATGGGATCCATGAGTAATCGAGGGAACTCCTCGAAATTCAAATGGAAACATATGGTGATTTTGGTTTTATATGAAGTATTCTAGGCATATTATGTTACCGATAAGTAAGATTTTTACCAATAAGAGATTGGTCCTTTAATAGCGATTTTGAAAATATAATGTTGGTTCAAAATAAATTATTATTCAAACTTGGACTGACTTTCCGATCTTTTATAAATAATTAAAATGCCACTTTATGACGTAGACTATAAGTATCATTTCTATTGACATATTGTGTCTGGCGACCCATGCTGCCGCCGCTTGTGGCGTAAAAGCTAGTCGGGTAGAGTAAAATGAAACCTATAGACTTTGTCATAAAGTAGCATTTTATTTGAATTTTTGTCGGTCGTGGTCGCTCGCGGCGAAGATCCAAATTATACCTTAAGTGCCATAACTCACTGGGACGCCATCGTGACGTAGCCAGTGACGTTACCATGTCACCTCTACGTCGCTGCAAAGCGGTGTTTTTAAACTCAACTTTAAAAAAAAACAGCGCTTCGTGGCGACGTAGAGATACCACACGTTGCTTGGACGTTGCCATGGTAACGTCACTGGCTACGTCGCGATGGCGTCCCGGTGAGTTAGGCATCCATTATACGCGCATGCAAGCGTCAGTCAATTCCGTCAGTCATGAATTATGTTTGACTGATGGTGACTGATGGACTGACGAATGGTATTAGACGGTCACTCAATTCTCTTCAGTTTTATGTCGGTCAAAGCCAAAATTTTCAAAGATATACGTTTCTAATTTTTTTTCCAATTTTGTCAGATGTAACAAAACTCACTCAAAAGTCATGATTGATGGTTGCATAACAAAAAACCAAAATATCTAGATAACGGACAATCAATTTCATGCAACCATCAGTCACTGCATTACACGACAGGTTATGCATCAGTCACAGTCATGACTGTGGTAAAAATGACAGCAAAACCTACCGTGTAATGGATGCCTTATGGCTCTAAGGTCAATTTATACTAGCGCAGGGTCGAAGCGCATCAAAGCGAATAACCAAAATTTAACATAACAAATTCAACCTTAACTCCAGAGCGTAATACACAAATTACTTCTGAGATTTTAAAAAGACGCGCGCATACTCGCGACGTCTGCGGGCGACCAACGCTGAATGAAAGGAATAAGGTTGAATTTGTTATGTTCAATAGTGGTAGTGTCACTTCGATGCGCTTTCGACTCTACGCTAGTATAAATTGACGCGTAACTCGCCTTAGTGTTGCGGTTACCAAGGTGGCAATTTGATCATGGGATCTATATGAGGTATGTATAGGAAAGTCGTTCAAATTTATTGGGATAAATACAGTTCTATTAATGTAATTTTTTAAATAGTTTAAGCATATTTTTTTATGTTGAGCTGATGAGTTTCCATGCGGAATTGCTATAATATAACGACAGTCATAACTCACAGAACAGAACTCTAGAGCCTGTAGAGATTAGTGTTTAAACATTACATTATCAGCATTGCTCGATAGACTCTAAGCATATACAATTGTATATACTATATTATATGCTTGGAGTTCTTTAAGAAATTCTGAAGTGAACTCAGAATTCAGATAATGGGTTTTCATATTGTGAAGGTGTATCCTGGATCCAAAGTCATTAAGCAGACCACATCAGTCTTTACAGAAAGCCTTATAAATATCTAAACAGAGTGAAATTATTATTTTTAACAAAAAATTAAAACCAACTTCCAAGTGAACACAATAACATTTCTTATTCTTAAATGAACTAAAAAGTATTAAATAATTCTTACTCTTTAGTAGTGCTTCTTTCAGAATTTGCCTTAACCTCAACTATTTCTATATACAATCTTCATAATTTTGAAGTCGGTACCAATCCCAAAAATTAAAAATATTTTGTCATAGAATTTACGATTCTGAGCTGGTACCGACTTCAAAATAATGAAGATTGTATACAGAAATAGTTGAGGTTAAGGCAAATTGTGAAATAGGCACTACTAAAGAGTAAGAATTATTTAATAATTATAGTTAATTTAAGAATAAGTCATGTTATTGTTTTTACTTGGAAGTCGGTTTTAATTTTTTGTTAAAAATAATAATATAGATTATTTTCAGCGTGATTTTTAACTGAATATGAAAAAGGGATGCTTTAAGTTAAGGGCACGTTATTCCAAATTCATGTTTCTAGAATGAGTAATTTTTAAAGAAAGCGACATTCAAAAAAACTGAAAAATATATACATGTCATACATATTTTAACTAGTGACTTTTTTGGTTAGAAACACAATACAGATAATTTTACTCGATGAAAAAAAATCCGAATCAACCTCGATTTTAAAAACATTTTGAGTTTTATAGGACTTAGGAATAATTTGGACAGTTCGATTACTATTAAAATTTTACAGGGAAATGATTGGATACATGTTTAGTTATAATATTTTTTATCTAAGTAAAAAGGTTTTTCCTCCTATTTCGCCCTATCATGGACGCGGCGAGCGTCGTAACCGCCACCATACAAGGCGCGCTGATATTATGAATGTTATTTTAATGTCATTTACGTCGATATTCGCACTGATAGACACCTGCTAATTTAGGAAGAACCTGCCCTTAAAGGTAGTTATGTTTGTTCTTTTTTATTACAGAACTGTCCGTCGTACGGATATGGGCCTATGAAATATGTTTTAAACGACAAAAGGGAGGTTATAAAAATTAGAGTTTTTTATTGAACGATTATTTATTCGGAAAAAACCTTTTAGTATATTCAAATCTTTGACAACGTATTTATTTTTGTTTTAATGATCAAAATATGACGATTTAAAAAAAAAAAACAATATATTTTTTTATTTATATTACTACAAAATCACACGTTAAAATCGGGTACCTGATTTAAAATACACATCCAAAATTCTTTTTGGCTGCATAGTTTTTTTTTTAAATGTAACATAATAAATCGTCAAACTGCAAATAAAAAATAAAAGCAGATTGGCATAAAACCTGCAATCACACGAATCCATTTAACCGTTTTATTTTTTCAGCGTAAATCTCAAAGCAGATACCGCTGCGTAGTAAATCAGGGCCGTGTAAAGAATCAGTGAGGTTTACATTCCTCCGGCGGGCAGTTATTCATAAAAAATGGATCACCCAGATACAAGGTACGGCCTACGAGGATGTAGGCTGACTGGAAATTCTCTATTTTTTTATAATAGCCCAACGCCTTTGAAACGTCAAAGAGCTTGGCTTTGGATTTGGAATTCACAGTCACGTTTGATTCCCGCGAAACAATAAATAATGTTGTTTCAAGGCTGGCTAGGACAATGGTTGCTGATGACCTCATTGACAAAATATATTTTGCTTCGGGTTATGGATGGTCAAGTAGAAAGCCGATCGTACCGTCGACGCTTGATCTTTTGATAGACCAGTCAGCCTCATCGATCTTGTACCTCGTCAGAAAATCTGGTGAACCGTTACAGGTAGTAATAAATTGGGAATATATCCTACTAGATGGCAACGCAGCTCTATTGCGCCAAAATTAGTATATCGTGCGGGAACCGTACATTTTTCCGAGATAAAAGGTATCCTATGTCCTTTCCTGGAACTCAAAGTATCGCCATAAACACGCTTTCACATTTTTAATATTAAAGGTCACAGCACACATATCAACTCGGAAAGGGATCGGCACCATATCGCCTCGAGCCGATCAATATTGTTTGTATGAAACTCCCTGCTACGACGCACACTAAGCGGAACCGTAACGTAATCGCCTCGCCTCGGAACAGGCTCCGAACCCCGATGCGACGCGTGGTTAACTAGCAGTCCTCCCGCTTACGGCTCGTCCTCCACCCGCTTACGGCTCGTCGTCCCCCCGCTTACGGCTCGTCGTCCCCGGGCTTACGTCTCAAGCTTACGCCGTACTCAAGCTTACGTTTCTTCGTCCACCCTTGCCCCTTTCCCCTTAAGCGAGGCGTCGCCTAGCCGTAGCCGAGTTGACGTGCAGGCGCTACTGATACGCTTTGATTACGTGCATACGTTAGGTTGACGCCTGGTTGACGCCTGGTTGACGCCTGGTTGACGGCGAGGCGAAAGGCAATCGATCCCTTTCCGAGTTTATATGTGTACTGTGACCTTGATATGGATTTCCAAGCTGGCCTACCTTTTAAAACATTATCAGCCAATCCAGCCACTCTATATCCGGGTGATGTACCGGGATTTACCCGGGTACCTACAATATGTCACAGCACCGCACTGTGATTCCTTGTTTGTGTCCAGCTGAGCGGACACACAGCGGCCACATAGCGGCTTTCTAATATTGATTCTTTGTAACTACAAAATGCCGTTGGTTAGTGGGTATAGGAGCTTTAAATGTTAACTAATAACAATTAATAGTTCATTAATCCATATTGTGACTTACATTGTGTACATTATGACCCAACACCGGTGTCCGATCCTTTAATGTTATGAAATATGGCATTTTTTATCGACGAAATGGCTTTAATTTTTTCTCTCTCTCTCTCTCACGGCTGCGAAATGGCAGCCATTTTATTTTTCACTCAGGCTCTCATACTAATTTGACCAATACTCATCATGTAAATATATCCTATGAACATATAAAAAGTCGCATTTGATAGCTTAACACGTAGACTACAATCATACATATGTTTAAATTTTCGTGGAATAAAACATAGAAAAATAAAAACCGGCCAAGTGCGAGTTGGACTCGCCCATGAAGGGTTCCGCAGCAGCAATAAGGTTTATTTTTATGAAATTAAAAGGTTTTTGATTTAATTTTTAGTTGATTTAATGAAAGTTAAATTAAGTTTACCATTTATGACGTATAAAAAAAACTACTTGCTAGATTTCGTTCAAACCAATTTTCGTTGGTAGTTTTATAGTAAAGTACATCATATATTTTCTTAGACTTATCATGCCCCTACTTTAGAAGTTAGAGGGGGGGGGGGGGGGGGGGACATTTTTTCACTTTGGAAGAATCTCTCTCGCAAACTATTCAGGTTAGAAAAAAATGATATTAGAAACCTCAATATGATTTTTGAAGACCTATCCATAGATACTCCACACGCATAGATTGGATAAAAAAAAATTGATTCTGTTGTACCTATGGGGACCCCTAAATTTTTTAATAATTTTTCCATTATTGTATCAAAATCTTAATGCGGTTCACAGACTACATCTATTTACCAAATTTCAATAGTATAGCTCTCATAGTTTCGGAGAAAAGTGGCTGTGACATACGGACGGACAGACAGACATACATACAGACAGACAGGCATGACGAATATATAAGGGTTTCGCTTTTTTCCATTTGGCTACGGAACCCTAACAAAAGTTTAAGGAAAAAAGTTTGGGTTTTTTTGTGAATTTTTTGGTTATTGGCTTTTTGTAAAAAATCTAGCGTTTATTTTTTTAAGTTAATAAATAGATGAGGTTTTTACCTACAATAAATTCCCAAGACTTTTTGCTCTGTCAATTAATTTAGAAGATATGTATAACAATTTAAATGAGACCGAGACCGAGAGAGAATGAGATTAATATTATGATTTTCAGTATTTGGATTAATATGGTTTTAAAATAATTCTTCACAAGGGGATACTTGTCTTGTGAATCCACCGACCACCTGACTTTTCGACATAATTAAGTGATCATGGTTATAATTTGTTATTGATTACACTAGCGCTGTAATTCATTATATTGAAGTATATTATACAGCGCTTAATTAGATATTTTGGACAGTGATGAAATAATTGTTATCTAGTTCCCGATAATGGCGTAATGGAATTTGGCGAATTTTCTGTTAATTAACAACATTCATTACCCGCGCCTTTATTTAGAAATTCCCGCCAAATTGACGCTGTCAGGAGGCAAATTAATGCGCACGTACTATCTAAAATGGCTGTCGTCGATCGCTAATCAGTCATTTTGTTAGACGCGCCGAAATGTTTACCTGTATTTCGTTATCAGCACACATAAAGGGAAAATGAGGCTATAGGTATACATTTTAATAAAGAGCATTGTTTACTAATTTTAACGTGTCTTAGCACAAGACTATTTTATAAACTTAGGGCGAAGCCAAACGAGCGTAATTTGTGAGATGTGAGTCGCAGAATTTATGCCGCATAAATATCTTTTCATACAAATCATGACTCACAAAATTATGCTGGTGTGAATCAAATAGGACTTTTGTATGAAACTGAATGCAGCAGAATTCTGCCGAACCGAAATTCTGCGACTCACAACTCACAAATTACGCTCGTTTGGCTTCACCCTTATTCTTTTCTGTTTGATTTTTGCAAAAGTTTATAATAATAATCATACATAATAAATCTTAGATCTGATGTAAGTATTAAAACCGAAACGACCAAAATAAACTTTTCAAGTAATTAAACACATTCAAGAGTCTACCCACCAACGACCGTTTTTGATTAGCATAAGTATTCATGTGAAGTAAAAAGTGAGAGTGAAATAATATTATGAAAGAAAATAATATTTATGTAAAGGGTACGGAGTGCGGACCAAGCGGCTCCCGAGACTCGCAGCCTCCCATTTTTCCTTAGATGCCACAGAGTAGGTGATCAAAAGAGACTGAAGTGTATTGGATTCATATAGCTCTGTGTCTCGTGCGCTTTAGATATAAGTGACAGTAACGTTGACACAAGTCAGAAGCGTCAAAAAGATAGTTTGAATGTTGAGCAATTTTTATGTAAAATCCTCTAAAAAGAGAAATTCCACATTGGTGTATTCTAAAGAGATCAATTTTTTCACAAACTTAGTCCCAAATTCAGCAACCTTGGGGTCAATTCACTTTGTAACGTCGAGAAGTCGTTGCGATGCATCTTCTAAACGAGCCATTCAAATTTAGAGCAGTCATTTAGTTTGTCAAATTTATCTGCACCTCCTTGTGTTTTTATATTTGATTATACACAAGGAGGCTATGATCCGGCGCAAATAATGTGAACATTATAATATATTAGAAACCAGTACTATCGAATCGAATCATATAAATCGATGTCATAATCCTCGAATCAATAACACAACTCTCGTTTTGCATTTGGGTAAAACATATCTGTGTTTCGGTGATCTATTCACATGGCAAATTATCTTTTGCCCGCATACGTTACCGCAGGCTATTTGAATAAAAACTTGACTGTGACACATGTGGACCGAACCTAATATTTCATTTCAGTGGTATATCTTTGTATATCAACTATTATGTATTTTAATATAATGTTTTATGTAGGAAGTCTGTCAATACGTCATGATCCTAGTGGCATTATATTATTAACTATTTTTTTAGGAATAAAAATGTGGAACCATCGTGAAACTTCTTTCGTTTTTTCATGTAGACAAAATTAAATTAAAACAGCTACAAAACAAACTCTAGTGTCATAAGTGACAGATGCTCTGCATCTACACAACTTCATAATTATGATCATCATTAACATCATTTCTCCAGATCTTTAAAGTTCTGTCAATAGCTCGTTTTGGATTCCAATTGAAGCATACTGACCAAGGTTCGCTTAAGATTATATTATCATTGTATATAATATAATACAACAGACTTTAAAAAAAGTTACAAAACTACTCTAATTGAGTCCAAAAAGTATTTTCTCTACAAAAACAACAAACCCAATTAGGTATTTATTTTAGGGGAAACAAGTAGTACTAACCTGATAGTAAATAATCTAATTAATTTAAATAACGAACAGATTGTCCTCGTCCCTACCCGACCCTTAATCAAACCCGGCCCTCCAGATGATGTGCTTTAAATATTTTATTTCCCAACCATAGACGCTGGAACTTAAACTCTATTACAATGCGATAAGAGCCAATATGATTCGAGAAATTATGCGTAAGTATCAACATTTTTGCAGGGTTTCGTTTGAAATTCGAGCAGGGTAGATCTTTAGGTGACAATTATTCGAATTCAAGTACCTGTAAAGATCTATACGTAATATTATAAAAATTATAATATTATTACTAGCTGATCTGGCAAAGATAGTTTTGCTATGAACTTTGGGAATTGCTTGAGAACCTCAAAGGAAGATCTTCCGACCGAGCAAGGATTTGTAATTTCAGATGTCGTACCTATTATGAGTTTTTCAGAACTCCTAACTTTCAGACACACTTAAATAGTGCGTTTAGGATTGTGCGCTTGTTTCGTGTAAGAAAAATAGATGTTCACAGATTTTCAGACCTAGAACCCATTTCGGTCTAAGAATTAATAAACATTTACTGAAAGCACCCAAAATTTATACAAAATTGGTTCAGACTTTAAGGAAGGAATTTGCTTTGCGAACACACAAAATCTATGTCATTTGCTTTTAATCGAATTTCAAAAAGAACCAGCCTGTCCAGCTGTGGGACACTAACTTTTAATTTTAATTAATTCCAAAATCAATATTAAGTCTTATTATAGAAGATAATATGCACAATAACATAACACCTCGTTAACCATTTCACAAGGCATAACAGCGCAATATAATATCTAATAACAGTGAAAAGTAACAAGCTCGCGGCCTGTATTTGTTGACAGGGTGCTCCGAGAAAATTGCATTTGCATCCACTGTGTCGTAACGCGAAACGGAATGAAATATACGTGACATTAAGTGTTGTTCTCATAATATGATATTGCAAAGGACTTTTTTTAGTCTTAGCTACCATCATAAATCATAATATTTCATCAAAATCATTTTTGTAGTTTTGCGGGAAAGGGTAACTAACTTTATTTGTATCTTAAGTTTCCCAGGTATGGACTAAAGGTGGGCTTTCGAAGCGAGCGTCTATAGCGTCAGTGACGCCGCGACTGTGAAAAATGCATGGTTTTGCGTCAGTGACGTCATAGACTCCTCGTTAGTGTCGCTGTGCTCGACGCCGAACCATAAATTTTTAACAGTCGCGGCGTCACTGGCGCTATAGACCAGCCTTTCCCAAAGTGGGCGATAACGCCTCCTTGTGGGCGCTGAAGATCTCAAGGGGGCGGTGTGGGACCCAGAAAAAAAATGGGGGCGTTGTGTAGAGGCTTGGGGGGTGACTTATTTCATCAGGAAACAATGGGGGCGCGAAAATAATATAATTTGTTCTTAAAGTGGGCGTAGACAAAATAAGTTTGGGAACCTCTGCTATAGACGCTGTCTTCGAAAGGCTACCTTTAGCCAGAAAATTTCGTCCATGAAATCACCTATATACTGTGGATTTTATAAATTTTATTTATCATACATCTTTACAAGAGTAAGTAAAGAGTAAGGTAAGATAAATTTGTAATTTGTAAATTATCTTTTATTTCTCTCCCCCTTAGTTTAAAAATTATTGTCCCTGACTGGGTTCAGGTGACAACACTAACACTGCCTAGGAATCTGGCCAGCGGGTGCTGACTGATTATGATTAGATTGTCTTAGAAGTTGCCCAATGACAGATAATAGCCTTTTTTCGTCAGAAAATTATAGGTTAATATTTCCTCAACTTGAAGTCGTGGGTAACTAGTTTTAAATTACCAGTTGATAAAGAGTCTACGTTAGTCTAAAATCCTCAATACAAGCAATCAACTACATATTGGCTTCATTCTAGGTAAATCGTCGATAGATAGGTAAATACATTTTAATACAAGTATGCTGAGCGAACTTGGCTGATACAGTGTTTCGAATTTTATTTCGAGATAAATTTTTCTATTTTATGTCCCAAATAGTAATGCAACGGTTGCGTAATAACGAAAGCCAAAGCAAAACCAAAGTTTAAAAAAACATGCAATCCTACAAGGATGTTATGTCGAGTATTTGAAATTAGAACGCCGCGCCGCCATCTTGTTAAGTGTAACTCCAGAGTCCAGAGACAGCTCTGCCCGGGTCACCTTAGTACAATTTTGCAGATGGCCGAATTGAACTAGTGCTTTTATCATTTCTAGCAATGTCCCCAGCCACAGCCAGTTTTAGCACTATCCTGGGCGAGATTTCTTCGGCGCCCAGGGTGCTGGTAGTGCTAAAAAATACGTGTGGCATGACGGTATTAATATCACACTAATATTATAGAGCCGAAAGTTTGTGAATTTGTATGTTTTTAAGTTCTTCAAGTCTAAAGGGCTGGAGCTATTTTAATAAAATTTGGTATGCAGTTTGTTGATACCCTGGAGTTAGTCAGTTGATATCCAGTATTGACACATAAGCTTCTTTTTACTGTGGGAAAATATCAATATTTATTTTACCTGACATCTCACGCATACGGCGTAACATTTTTAAATTAAAGTATTATATCTTACTATCTCAAAATATAACATTGAAATTTCGATTCAATTTAGATATCGGTGATCTTCAGGAGCTCAGTCGACCAGAAGTGGAATTGAAAACTTTGACAGGCGATGAATTACATGAAATTTATGTCGTCATTTATCAGAATAACTTCAGCGTCCTAATTTATATCTGTATCTGCTACAATCGCAGGCTTAGGGACCAATAATTATAAGCAGCGATTTACAGAAACCGACCGTAGATTTAAGAGGTAAACTTGGTATACTTTACTAAAATCCATACTAATATAATAATATTATAAAGGCGAAAGTGTGTCGGTCTATTACCTCTTCACGCCTACACCGCTGAACTGATTTTGCTGAAATTTGGTATGGTGATACTTTGGGTCCTGGCTAAGGACATAAGATACTTTTTATCCCGGACAAATGTTCCCGCGCGATAAACGAATTTTGGGGCAACGGAGTTGCAGGCGTCGTCTAGTATAGTTTATAACAATGCCTTGTGCTTTTTGTTATTTCTATATAATGCTTAGATTTTTAGAAATACGAAATTTTTTATAGATGATGATTATGAGATGAGAAAGTGGTCCGGGAGCCAGGTACATTTTTGGTCAATTATTTCTTCTCGAGCGAAACTTTGTAAAATGAATAAGGGACTTATACTATGAATACTCGCGACCGTCAGCTGCGACTCCGTGGGTGGGGTGGGCAGTGGCAGCCCCCCACGCATGAAGAAAAAAAATTCAGGCATTTCCTCTCATTCGAAAATTTATCAGAGTATAGCTGTTTATGTAGCATTTTGAAAGAAAAACATAGTCAGCTGACCATAACACGGTGGATTATACGTCAGCTGGCTCCTTGAACATGAAAAAAAAGAAAGTATATTTTCAATGATTTCCTCTCAACTAAAATTTTACCTGGTGATCGTTTATATGCTACTATGAATGAAAATTAATGCCAGCTTGCTGTATCTCAGTGGAAAGTTTGTCAGCTGGTACCTTGAAAGGTGTAACGCAACAGCATCTATGACCTACTGAAACTTATCAGCTGACGACTTTTCCCTTGACTTGGAGCTAGCTGATTTTTTTTATTGTTTACTAGAGTATTAATTTAACAATTCTCTGATAAATTTTCATCCGGGAGGAAATAACGTTTCTTAAGTTATTTGGCGGTATGTTTAATTTGAGAGTTTTGATAAGAAATATGAAGTTTAATATTGGAGGAAATGTTGGTATGAGTAAATTAAGATTGAATAATTTATTGTAACATACCTAATATTTTTTTCAATTAACAAACTTTTATTTCAATTAATTGATTAAAAAACAATAAAAATTATTTTCATTCTCTCTTTGGCTTGTGTCGCTTTCATCTCTCTCTGATTCACTGTCAGAGTCGCTGTCAGAGTTATACCTATGCGATCATGTCTTCATCATCATCTGTGAAAAAATGAAGAGAAAAAATATTAGTCCGCATGTATAGTAAAACATGATCATATGAAAAAATAAAGGTCATAGATGCTGTTGCGTTACACCTTTCAAGGTACCAGCTGACAAACTTTCCACTAAGATACAGAAAGCTGACATTAATTTTCATTCATAGTAGCATATAAACGATCACCAGGTAAATTTTTAGTTGAGAGGAAATCATTGAAAATATACTTTTTTTTCATGTTCAAGGAGCCAGCTGACGTATAATCCACCGTGTTATGGTCAGATGACTATGTTTTTCTTTCAAAATACTACATAAACTATATATGATAAATTTCCAAATGAGAGGAAATGACTGAAAAAAAAATATTTTTTTTCTTCATGCGTGGGGGGCTGCCACTGCCCACCCCACCCACGGAGTCGCAGCTGACGGTCGCGAGTATTCATAGTATAAGTCCCTTATTCATTTTACGAAGTTTCGATTGGGAGCCGGGAGGGTCTTGGTCTTGGTCACTTGGTCATGAAAATCTGTCACTGGCTCCAGGACTATATAGACAGAAAAAGACCTGTTACTTTTTCACGTACAAAATTGCACTATTCTTATTTCATTTTGCGCTTACGAAATCCCGGAAACCAGCGAGTATGTTTTAAATAAGAATGTGTCTGTCTGTCTGTTACTAACGCGTATTCCTGCGTTTGCAGTTTACGATTATTGTAGATTGCAATTCCAGGTTTTGTAGTTCATGTGGTGCCATAAGTCAGCCATGTTTTTAGGGTTCCGTAGTCAACAAGGAACCCTTATAGTTTCGGTCTATCCGTCCGTCCGTCCGTCTGTCTGTCCGTGGTTTTGCTGAGAGACTATAGAACCTACAAAGTTGTAATTCGGCACGAATGCACATATTAATAATGCCGACAAAATGGTATATAAGACCTTTTTTTTTTTAAGGTACCTCCCCTACACATCAAATTCATACCGCTCATGTTATTAAAACAGTATGTTCATCATCAGTCGCAAAGTAATTTTTTATTCGCTTGTTTTATTATTTCCCTTAAATAAATAATAGTTAAAACAAAACTAAAAAACACTTCTTTTTTTTTCTTTTAAAATTTTGTACAAATTATTGCAGTGTTATTGGAAACTTAACTTAACACCTGAAGATGATTTATTTCGAAATCGGCCGTGTAATTTGTTAAAATTTATAATAATTTCTCAATATAGTGGAAAAAGTGCACGAAAAATTGTGTTTTATTAGTGTCCAACATGAATTTCCACCAAGAACCAACAGTACAATCAATTACATTGGAAACTTAGCATATTTAATACATATGCAAAGTTTCAAATTAATTAGACTACTGGAGATAGTTGAAAATCATGCTCAAAGATTCCGTTACATCCATACAGCCCAAGATAATAAATTATTTAAAAAGCGTATTAAAGTGTATCACAGTTTTTTTGGTTTTAGCAAAATCTAACTATCATAATGTTTTATCATAATATTTTTAAACAATGTTGTCGTATTTTGCGGTAATAAAGGTATATTTTTAAATTTTATTACAGTCTTAAGGTGCTTTTAATTTCTTTCTATTCATATAACATAGGTGGCGCTGAATGTCGGCTACATCGCGCTATCGCTTACACGCTTCGCAGGAATAACTCAATTCCGAAATATTATGGTCGATATTATCCGAAATATCATGTTGTATATTTAAGAGTAATTTCAGCTACTCATTATACTTTTTGGGACGGTTTCAACTTTCTCGTTCTGAGAAACCCGTCAGTATAATAGTCAAGATGGCACCCGCAACTCCGTTGCGCTAAATTTAATCGTGCAGGAACCGTACCAACGTGTGGGGACTGGGGTGTCGTTGGATAGGTTTTAAAAAAATATTATGAGTATTTAAAGATCATTTTCCGATTGAGAGAACCATTTGTAAAATATGAATTTTTAAAGTGGAAAAATTCTTTAAGAGTCCAGTGTCCCCCCCTTCTACCAGCTAAACGGTTGCTTCTGGAAATGTGAAAAATTTACGGGAGTAGGAATTATGATGAATTTAAAAGAAAACTATCACGGCTAAGAAGACTTAATATTGAGCAATAGTCGATCAACTAAAAAAAATGTATCCGAAGAAGTAAACAGGAACTTTTCGTTCAAATTCCTTTGACGTAACTGAGATGATGTTGTTAATAATGTAAAACACGTTATAAAAGTACATTCATTAACCATTATTATACCATTAACCAAAAATATCTAAACTAGCGGTACTTCGGAACTGTAGTTCAAATGAATGCAGCAAAGACATGTGTTTTTGCATTGTTTTGCTCTGTAAAAGTTATTTCAAATCATTTAAATGTATTTTTTTGATAAGGGGGCAAAGGAGCAAACGGGTCACCTGATGGAAAGCAACTACACTCACCTATGGACACACCTACGTGTGTTACACATCAGAAGAGCTGCAGTTGCGTTGCCGGCCTATGCGTGGGTATAATTCTGCATTTTATATGTCTTCCGGCTTAGAAATACTTATTTTTCTCTTTGGTTACCTCTCGTTATTCTTAAAAACTCGCGTAAACGGTAGTCCTATACCCATGAGTGAAGTATCCGATGGTTCCATGTATACTCGTAAACCAAAAGTCATTCAAACCCTTTTAGTCGGTGTCTTGAAAAAGAGTTTTGAGATATTAGTTCCCTTGAGATCAAATCTATAGAGTTAAGATGATCTATTCTGTAATATAGTGTACCTAGACTTTATAAATAGGCTTCCCAACATTTTTTTTAATTTGTAATACAGTTATATACAGGGTGTAACAAAACTAAGTGATAATACTTTAGGGTGTGTATGAGTCCCGTGTATAGAGTTTACTGTAAAAGTAGTAGCGCTCAAAGAGCTTTTTTTTTTTACTTTTGTATGGGAAAACTCGTGACACTGGGGTGTTTGCCCATACAAATCACAAAAAATTGGTCATTTAGCGCTGCTACTTTCACAGTGAACTCTCTACAAGGAACAGATACACACCCTAAAGTATTATCACTTGGTTTTGTTACAGCCTGTATATTTTATACATCAAGACAGAGTGACAAAAGATGTGCTTAGATACATCAGTAAAAAATAAAAACTATTTATTTAACTTGATGTACCAAAATCGAAGGTTCTTTAACCAGTGTAAAATATCAAATACACATAGAATACTAATTTTTTTAGAAATAAAGTTCCTTAAACGTAATTAGACATTTAAATTGCAATAAGTAGATTATTATACCTTACTTAAAATTTAATTAAATCAGTTTATTCTTGTCTATTATAAGTAATTTTCGAGTTATAAAAATAAACATAACTCAAAAGTCAAGAACAAAATTTATTTATTCTTCAGGAAGTAATCAGTAAAGTTTGGCGAGTTCTGTTTGTGGAAACAAATTATTTCGTTGATTCGTTTTGCTCGATTCAATTAAGATAACTTTTATTCATCATTTTAAGAACTTTTAAGGTTTGAAGTTTTAAGTTTGCCAGTGCCTAGATTTATCTTCTTTTTAGTAGTCTTCTTTTCTTTACTTTTTCCTTTTAACGTAACGTAGAAAATAGGTGTGAAAGCTTTTTATCCTGGACGTAGGACCAAAGGCTCTTTACGCTTTTTAAGCATCACTCTCTAGCGATACTGCTTTTGGGAATTTTCTCATATAGTAACATTCACGGATCTCACAAAGTGAAGGACTAACAACTCCGCGGTCCAGTGGCTTAGAGCGTGGCTCTTGACTCGGAGGTCGTGGGTTCGATTTTTGTGTTGGAAACATGTTATTTCCAAGTTTGGTTAGGACAATGCATGTTAGGACTGACAAGTGCGATGATCCGTGCGTCGGATGGGCATGTCAAAAGTGCAGCGCCTGATCTCTCGCCAGTGGTGTCGATCTTACGTCCCACTGGGTTATGAGAGTAAAGGAATGAGAGTGCTCTCTGTGTAACTGGCCTAGTTTCAATGAAACCGGCCACCGTCACCGAAACTGGTGTGGGGGTTATTATTATTAAAGTGAAGAAATATTTTAAGCTCCTTGCAATAAAATAGATCCACACTCCACAGTGTATATTTTGTTAACTTACAATTGTTCAGTCCTTGTCTAATACGTTAGAGAAGTATCTTGAAAGACAAGGGCAAAACAATTTATTAATTTAACGTTTGCAAACACAGTGTGGGTATTTTGATTAGTAAGGGGAATAAAAATATTATGAATACCGTTCAATCCAATTCTTCATATTTCTTCTCGCATTGTTCCTGAACTGTTGGTAAGCATCGTTGTAGACTAGACGTTCAGAAAATATTTTGTATGAAATTCAGTACAGAAAATTTTTAAACACTTGCGACTCCACTAAGATATTTTGGTGCACTTTTCACTTAATGTTTTACCTGTCCTCCAAAAAACTCGACAACTCCTTCCGATTCTCGAAAGTTCCCTGGCTCTCGGCCAGAGCCGCTTTCGACACGGGAGTACTTTTTCGGTTGTTAATGCTATCTGTGTTTCTTATGTCTGACAAGATTTGTCGCTATTGTTTTATATAAAAAATATAAATATACAAATATATCTTGTTCCGAACTGCTTGCGTTATGTCGCTGGATATTTCAGCAATTAAATGTACCCCTTGTGATCTACTTTATATCTGTGCTAAGTTTTAAAGCCTATTCGATGTGAACAAGGAAACAAATCTAGCTATTTAAAATGTTAAGAATACAATGTATTAGCTAAACGCCGAGCTTTGTGAGGGCTCGCGTCGTCACACCTTGACTGACTGATGATAGCACATCTACATATAAAAAACCTTGACTGACTGATGATAACACATCTACATATAAATAAAAATTACTATGTTAAAGTACACATCAATAGGCGTGATAGTTTTTCTGTAAAAAGTACCACAAAATGTACAGGTTGTGGGATATACTAGGGCTCGCTTCGCTCGTCCTGATTATTATTTCATTATGTTACAGCTCACGTATGTTTTTTATTTGTCCCTAAACTTTAATTTGGTTCTCTGCTTAGATAGGAGACAACTACTACTAGGCATCTATACTTCTATACTAATATTATAAATGCGAAAGTGTGTCTGTCTGTCTGTCTGTTACCTCTTCACGGCTAAACCTGAATGATTTTGTGAAGAAACTTTGAGTCCCGGGAAGGACAAAGGATACTCTTCATCCCGGAAAAATGTACGGTTCCTTCGCGATAAGCGAATTATGAAGCAACGGAGTTGTGGGCGTCATCTATATATATTAGTACGTGAGCAAAAAACTTTGTAACCCTTTTGACGAAAAATGGGGAAACGTAGGTGAATGAAATTTTGCACAGTTATAGTTTATATAGTGAAGGAGTGCATCGAGCTAATATTATTTTGAAATTATGCTTTTATCATACATTTTATAACAAATAAAACATTACGCACACTACAACACACACACTAGGAAAGATGACCGATTTTTGAGTGACAAGCCTATACATACGAATTTTTTTATTATTTATGGTTGAAGTCTGTTGACAACAAGTTGACAAATTGAAAATGGATTATAGTTTTTTTTTTATTGAATCTTACGATACTATTAGACAATGCTTACACGGCCAGTCTGAGATCAGCGGAGTCGATCTCTAGTCTAGTTAATTACTAAAATACATTTCAAAACTACTTCCTCCAAAACCTGCTTCCACATTCTGTTTAGGTCGCAAATTGGATTTAAAAATGGCTCCTAAAAATACCTCTAATTCTATTTTCGAATAAAAACGGATGAGGACCGCTGATCCGACATTGTTCACCCAACATCGCTCCAACTTCGCCAATTAGCAAACCCTCCATGATTAATGTCATGGAAATTAATTATTGATGAATATTTAAAAGAATTTCGGGAATTTAAGTCTACCATCATCAGTACTCTGATTTGACTTATGCAATATTGATGCAGGTTCGTTCCTTGTTCGATAAAGTCCGATTCCTATCAAATGACAGTAGGGTATTCTCATGAAATGTAAACGACATAGATACGAAGTAAAGTTTTCTTGGAATTTGAGACAGAATAAAAAGCAACTATAGGTTTTTCACGCATAATATGCTAGTCAAAATGCATGGTCAGTCGATTGATCATGTACTCAAGATAAAGTTGCATAGTTAAGTGTGGATAAGTGCATGTAAATGTATACTATCATAACTAGCTAAAAGCCGATATTTGTGAGGGCTTGCATCGTTTTTCAGCGTGGTAACAATATTTAAGGCAGTTTTTTTATATTTTAATAGTAACCAAACCTTGATTGACCGATGATAACACATCTACATATAAATAAAAATTACTATGTTTTTTAAAGCACAAATCAATAGGCGTGGTAGTTTTTCCGTAAAGTGTACCACAAAAGTATTCAGGTTGTGGGATATACTAGGGCTCGCTTCGCTCGCCCTGATGACCTCAGTCTCATCATAATAACTGCTATACTGTACTCGGCGAAACATGGCGGTAGCGGTCATTGACCTTTTTAGTCTAGGCGCTAAATGAAAAATGTTCGCACTGTATAATTAGAATATTTAAGAATAAAATTGACCTCTTATAAAGACACAGATTATTACAGATTCATCGGAAAACCTTTTGGTCACTCTTAGAATGATAATATCCAACTTTTTATGAGTTCGAAGTGATATGCTTCATATTCAGTTCACATCGAGTATGCAAAATGCGATATCGCGCTTAGACTAGGAACATCTGACACTACATTGTCAATCGCGGTTTATATAGAAAATGACAAGTTTTTTGACAGGGAGTCAATGACCGCTACTGTCTCGATTCTCCGAGCACACTAGTAGTGTTTTTAATTTTTATAACAAAATGGAATATACAAAATGGAAACATAATAGAACAAAAAAAATACTTAGTAAAAAAATACAATCAAAGTCTTAAATGTATTTTTTTTTCACCAAATTGGTTCTTACTCAGCATAATATTCTTGATATGTCTTTATAATTTATAGGAGATAAACTTTATAAGCCGGAAGCTCTCTATCACCGGTCCTTGTTAATCCTGCAACACCATAGACTAAGAGCTAGCTAACAATTAACAAGACTGCTAGGTAAACACAATCAATTTTGTATGCAGAATTAATATTCTGGAGTTTAGAGAGGTTAAAGCGAGTATTTTAGTTCTAGGTCAAAGAAATTTGATAAAATGAATATACGTTGTGTTGTGAATTTTGTTGCGTATTGAATTGTATTTGTTTGCTAGTTTCAATTAATTTCATAATATGAAATTAATTGCCACTTTTTCGCCATTCTGTTGCTTCATTAATCACTAAATTAGACGTATACAGTCTAATATAGTGATTAATAATAGCAACCTAATGGCCAATTATTTTATTCTACACTAGCTTTTGCCCGCAACCGCGACGTCTGCGTCAGTATAATATAATAACAAACATATTATAGTATATAGTAACATAACATTTTTTGCATAAATGGAGGCTTTAGGGCCGGAAAAATGATTTGAAATAAAAAACTTTGTACTTTACGTTTAGCCAGATATATTAGCTAGATGATGTAAGGTCAGTTACAAGATTTGTTATAGAACAAAAAAAAAAGGTATTGTCTTTATGTTATAAAATGTTAGTTATCTGGTTCTTCCACTAACGACTTCAATTATTATTTTACAGTATGGCTGACATATTAGGATTAGGATTTGCAAATCACAATTCACAACAGAAAGATGGTGCTCGCAGCTCCATTGCACAGAAATTAGTTTATCAAGGAATCGTACATTTTACCGAAGTAAAAACCACCCTGATGTTATCTAAATCGGTTGAGCGTTTTAATTAAATTAAAAAAAAAAGTTTAACACATAGAAACCGTGCATTTGTTCTTAAGGCGTCTTAAAGTATCTGCAAACCCATTAAAGTCGGTTCAATAGTTTAGGCTTTAGCGTGAAAGCAAGAATTAGAGACAGACAGAGTTTCTTTCATTTATAACTTTGGCACTTTAGACAATCTTTTGTGCTTAAACGTAAATCTCAATAAAAAAATATTAACTTAAATCTCAATAAAAAAAATATTTCATTTTTATTTGTTCCAAGTCCCGATTCTTGAGAAGTAATTTTACATACTCCTTGGTTTCTACAATAAGTTTTTGACAGAAATTATTGTACAAAAATAATTAATTTTGAATTTCGAACGCCATTATTTTTTTAACATGTTGACATCGCGTCTGTCAAAACATAATGTAAAGCGCCCCATTCAAGTTAATCTATCATAATTCTAAAAAAACCGGCCAAGTGCGTGTCGGGCCACGTGCAATATAGGGTTCCATATTACCTTTAGTTTTTGATAAATTTTGTATGGTCAATGAATGTACATTTATAACGTGTTTTACACTACTAACAACATCATCTCAGTTATGTTCAAAGGAATTTAAACCTAAAGTTTCTTTATACTTCGCCGAATACCTCTTTTTAAGTTGATCGACTATAACTCAATAATTTATGAAGTCTTCTTAGCCGTGATTGATTTCCTTTTAAATTCAGCATATTTTCTACTACCGTGAATTTTCTCACATATCCAGAAGCAACCGTTTAGCTGGTAGAAGTGGGGACACTGGACTCTAACGATTTTTTCCACTTTAAAACTTCATATTTCACAAATGGATCCCTAAATAGGAAAATGGTCTTTGAATACTCATAATATTTTTGAAAAACCTATTTAACAACACCCCACACGGTGGACGCGAAAAAAATAAATCACCCCCGCTTGATGTGTATGGGACGTACCATACATTTTTTTTTTAAAGATTTCATATACCATTTGTCGGCGTCATTAAGATGTACATTCATGCCATTCATTACAGCTTTGTAGGCTTTATAGTCTCTGAGAAAAACCGCGGACGGACAGACGGACAGACAGACGGACAGACAGACGGACAGACAGACGGACAGACAGACGGACAGACAGACGGACAGACGGACGGACAGACCGAAACTATAAGGGTTCCTTGTTGACTACGGAACTATAAAAAGTATAAGAAAATAATAATATTATTGTTATAATAATTGAATTGTTGCAAATAAAATATAGCTAATAATTATTACATTCAACAACTAATTGTTACGATTATATTATATTATTTATGACCATATAAATTGCAATTTCGATCTTTTACACATAAAAACATAATAATTATTATAACAAGTTTACAAAGTTATAGTATAACTTATTAAATTTTAGGACTTTTGAGAATTAATATACTCGTGAACGTAAAATCTTAATGTACAAATCTTGATAATTTACAAATAGAATGTAACGATCGCTTTATTTCATATGCAGTAAAGAGTATTTAATCAAATTAAAACTATATCGATCCCACAATAACTGTTTATGCTTTTTAACCACTTTTAAGGAAAAATTTTAACTAACTATGAATTACATATTCCATAAAATACAATATCAAATAATATTTATGCAAATTTCAGAGCAGATCGGACTAAGCGCGCGTTCAGACGTGCGCTTTTTTTTCGCGTTTTCTGCTCGCGCGGATTCATCATTCCGCGCGTGTCGCATATTTTTCCAAATGGTGCTGAATCCGCTCGAGCAAATAACGCGCAGAAAACGCGCACGTCCGAACGCGCGCTAAGGAATCGAGTTGTCCCATACTAACTTCAACCCCCTTTTCACCCCCTTAGGAGAGGAATTTCAAAAAATCCCTTCTTATCGCACGCCCACGTCATACGGAGAACACTCCCCAAAAATTTCAAGTCTACGATCAGTGGTTTAGGCTGTAGCGTGATCCCATTTTCATGTCATTCAGGACAAAGCCTTTTAAGTTTTATATAATGATATAGTCGTAGTTTTATACGTGGGAGAGCCATGCTTCGGCACGAATGGGCCGGGTCGACCGGAGAAATACCACGTTCTCACAGAAAACCGGCGTGAAACAGCGCTTGCGCTGTGTTTCGCCGAGTGAGTTTACCGGAGGCCCAATCCCCTACCCTATTCCCTTCCCTACCCTCCCCTATTCCCTTCCCTTCCCATCCCTACCCTCCCCTATTACCCTATTCCCTCTTAAAAGGCCGGCAACGCACTTGCAGCTCTCTGATGCTGCGAGTGTCCATGGGCGACGGAAGTTGCTTTCCATCAGGTGACCCGTTTGCTCGTTTGCCCCCTTATTTCATTAAAAAAAATAGTCTATAATAATAATATACTGTATATAACCCGTTTCAATATGTTATGATTTTTGACTTTAAAAGGAAGAGAGAGTGATTTTTTGTACAAAACACTATAATACCACTCCCCGTAGCCTAGGTTCATTGAAATCACCGTCACCGAAACCGGTGCAGGATTATTAATTATCCACTAGCTCCTACACTAGAATTGCCTGTCAAATATAAATATTAGTTCATGAAATTGGTATCGGAAATAGGCGCGAACGTCAAGGGACCGATATTAACCTACCGTTAGGGGCGAGATAAACATATCCCGGTAATTATACTAGAGAATCTAGATCATATTGCTTCGATATGTACTTGATATTTAATAGACTCGGTCCTGGGTTTAGAACGGCTAAGCAATACTTAGTTTAACAGCCCGGTAACAAGTTGCGTTTATAGAATCTGCCTGCGTTTATGGAATCTGGTATTTGTTGTTTTAGCGGCAACAGAAATACACGATTTGTGAAAATAAACTGTCTACTATGTCTAGCCAGTTTTTGAAATTCAGACAGATACAGACAGACGAATAGACGGATGGACAGCTAATTATTATTATTTGTAACGGGTTCCGATTTAACGTTTTGTGTACGAAACCCAAAAAAGGAGGTCCGTGCTTGTTGATGATTAATCCCACATACCGCTAGGGTGCCTTGGCTTAACCGGGATTCATCTCTAACTTGGGAAGGGCAAGCCTTCTGCCTTACCCCTGAGTAACCAAAATCGCCATAAACCGCTTCTATTCAATGTACCCTCAAATTGACTAAATAAATGCAATCTGGGCTTACCTCAAACAAGAATGTATGTTACAATAAAGTTTCTATTGCGTCCGCAACATATAAAAGTCGACATTACAAAGACATAACAGGTTCGTTTAATAGCGTATAAATTCCCGGCGAGTCGCTACACAGTCTTAATGCTTGTAAAGGTATTATTTAGTGCAATTCACTTCGGTAAACATTTTTACGCCCCATTACAGTGCCTTGAGCAAACTCAGCTGCAGTATTTTATTAACGTGTGTAAATGCATTGTAAAATGTGCAAAACATGGTAACGGCAGGATTTTGCGACGGCTATGCAGCAGAGGATGGACAGCAGTTATTTAATAATGTCTGCTGTTAATCTTGTACTATCAGAGAAGTTGATTCATAGGCAGATCGCGCACCTCCGTTATTCGGTCGGGTTATGTCAAACCCAGCTGACAGATCACAATTAACATTGAATTGTCGTGATCCGACCAAATTACGTTGGTCTGTCAACTGTCTAGGAATCAATTTCCTCGATGGTACCTAAACGTCATTTTCGCTGTCCAGCGCCTGTTGGCTAACTGTCGCAAGATACGTAATCATCTTGCGGTGTACTGTCTAAGCACACTAATCTGAATTTTCGCAATTAATAAAATTAAATGAAAATACAGGAAACCGGCGTGAAACAGCGCTTGCGCTGTGTTTCGCCGAGTGAGTGAGTTTACCGGAGGCCCAATCCCCTACCCTTTTCCCTTCCCTACCCTCCCCTATTTCCTTCCCTACCCTCCCCTATTCCCTTTCCTACCCTCCCCTACCATATTACCCTATTCCCTCTTAAAAGGCCGGCAACGCACCTGCAGCTCTTCTGATGCTGCGAGTGTCCATGGGCGACGGAAGTTACTTTCCATCAGGTGACCCGTTTGCACGTTTGCCCCCTTATTTCATAAAAAAAAAAAACTGAAGTTCAGTATGATTACGACTGCTGAATTGACGACACGATATGCCGAAATTACGTTGTGTTATAACCAATGTTTATAATTTATAATTTCGTCGGGTTATATAAAGACAAAGTAAATAAATAAGTACAGATAACTGTTAGCATGATCGGACCTTACATATATTACTGGATATTACGGTCCTTCATCTGCCTATGATTTTATTTCTATAATAGTACAAAGCAATTGATGCATATATTCATCCATAAAAATATCAGTTTCGTTTTACAAAACAAAAATCGTTCTATATCTAAAAAAGATCAGACATCCAAAATACACCCGTAAAATCTCGGACGAATTAAAAAACCACAGATTCACGGTTTGACATTTAAAGTAGGATAATTTCCCCGAAAATGATGGATGGCGGGCCCCGGCCGAGGTAATTTTTCAAAGTGGGGTGCAAGTGTCGTGAAATGACCACAGAAACAAATCAATGGAATCAGCCGACTCATGACTCTGATCGTCCAATTTTTATGCCAATCTCTTTTTATCTATCGCTTAAATGTTTTTGCGCTAGTGATGTATGTGAACGAATCTTACGAAAATTTTGATCAGAAATTGCTTTTTTGAAGTTACATTCAACTATTTTTATACTAGGTACACATAATATGAGGCAAATTATACACCATACATTTGTGTTAGTTATTTTGTAACTCGTTGAAAGAAATTAGGTAAACATACCAGGATTTTTTTTTAATTCTCGGTACATTTTATGCCTTATGTATACTTATATCATAAAGCAGAAGAGTTTGTTTGTTTGAACGCGGTAATCTCTGAAACTACTGGTTCGAATTGGAAAAATATTTTTGTGTTGGATAGTCCATTTATCGAGGAAGGCTTTAGGGCCTAAAGTTTAGGCTATAATTATAACACAGTCATTAGTCGCAACCCGCTGCGACCAATAGGAGCTAAGAAATAGAGGAAAATGTAGGAAAAAACGGGGAAAATTATTATTTGAATGCACCAACTGGACCGATTTTTATGATATTTGGCACAGATATTATAGAGCACAGGTTTTTTGGGTTCCGTAGTCAACAAGGAACCCAAGTATAGATACGGTCTGTCCGTCCGTCCGTCCGTCTGTCTGGCCGTGGTTTTTCTCAGAGACTATAGGACCTACAAAGCTGTAATTCGGCATGAATGCACATATTAATGATGCCGACAAAATGGTATAATTATAAGATCTTAATTTTTTTTAAGGTGCCTCCCCTACACATCAAATTCATACCGCTCATGTTATTAAAACAGTATGTTCATCACCAGTCGCAAAGTAATTTTTTATTCGCTCGTTTTATTGTTTCCCTTAAATAAATAATAGTTAAGACTAAGGGGGGGGACACATTTTACCACTTTGGAAGAGTCTCTCTCGCAAACTATTCAGGTTAGAAAAAAATGATATTAGAAACCTCAATATGATTTTTGAAGACCTATCTATAGATATCCCATACGCATAGGTTAGATGTTTTTTTTTTTTTTTTGTAATATATTAATATAAAAAAAAAAGTACTTGCTAGATTTCGTTCAAACCAATTTTCGTTGGTAGTTTTTATAGTACAGTACATCATATATTTTTTTAGACTTATCATGCCCCTACTTGAGAAGTCAGAGAGGGGGGGGGGGGGACACATTTTAGCACTTTGGAAGAGTCTCTCTCGCAAACTATTCAGGTTAGGAAAAAAATATATTAGAAACCTCAATATGATTTTTAGACCTATCCATAGATACCCCACATGCATAGGTTAGATGAAAAAAATAATATTTAGTTGTACCTATGGGGACCCCTAAAATTTTTAATAATTTTTCCATTATTGTATCAAAATCTTAATGCGGTTCACAGACTACATCTACTTA
Organism: Cyaniris semiargus; assembly: GCA_905187585.1. Taxonomy (NCBI): domain Eukaryota; kingdom Metazoa; phylum Arthropoda; class Insecta; order Lepidoptera; family Lycaenidae; genus Cyaniris; species Cyaniris semiargus. The sequence goes on along the minus strand of LR994554.1, from coordinate 1,869,067 downwards.
CCAAATTTCAATAGTATAGCTCTTATAGTTTCGGAGAAAAGTGGCTGTGACATACGGACAGACAGACAGACAGACAGACATGACGAATCTATAAGGGTTCCGTTTTTTGCTATTTGGCTACGGAACCCTAAAAAATACACAATTTCTTTTCAAAGACAAAAATTACCTACTGCACTTTAGATGACAATAGATCATCCATGAGAGTTACTTCATTTGAGGAAACGATAAATATTTTTGCTGGAGGTATGCCCACGGTTCACAGACTACATCTACTTACCAAATTTCAATAGTATAGCTCTTATAGTTTCGGAGAAAAGTGGCTGTGACATACGGACAGACAGACAGACAGACAATCTACTTACTTACCAAATTTCAATAGTATAGCTCTTATAGTTTCGGAGAAAAGTGGCTGTGACATACGGACAGACAGACAGACAGACAGACATGACGAATCTATAAGGGTTCCGTTTTTTTGCCATTTGGCTACGGAACCCTAAAAAACTAAAAAACACTGCTTTTGTTTTTCTTTTAAAAATTTGAACAAATTATTGCAGTGTTATTGGAAACTTAGCATATTTAATACGTATGCAAAGTTTCAAATTAATTAAACTACTGGAGATAGGTAAAAATCGTGCTCAAAGATTCTAGAAGCACAGGAAACACTCAGAGGCATTAATGATGTAATTTATGCTGCTGCAAAAACATTAATTATCAGCAACAGTCAGAAGCCATATTGCAAGCAAAAGGTTGCAAGACCCACCAAAGAACCACCGTGGAAAATGAGGATAAAAAATAAAGTAGAGCAAACCAGAAAAGATTTAGGTAGATTAATAGAAAGTAAAAATAACAATATGAGCCAGAATAAACAAAACACTATTAACAAACTGTACGATAAATACCAAATATTTAATGAACAAGATTTAGATAACACAATAGAAATTTTGAAACAAAAGGTCAAACTATATGCAGGAAGAATAAAACGATATGAAGAAATCATAAACAGGAAAACTCAAAACACACTCTTTAAAGAAAACCAACACAAATTTTACAGAACTTTAGATAATAAAGCCAAGAGCCCCCGAGATCTCCCAAATAAGCAGGACAGACACACTTTCTGGTCGCAAATATTATCACAACCAAAACAATTCAATATTGATGCTCCGTGGATAAAAGAAATAGAGAACAATGTGCAAATTGACCCAGACAATCATATTTACAGGTTTGAAAATATAAATGTAGAGATGCTTAAGAATGCAATTAGAAAAACTCATAATTGGAAGACACCTGGAATAGATAAAATACAGAATTTCTACCTTAAATACTTTACTAGCACCCATTTCTACATAGCACAAGCATTTGACCGGATCTTTAAAGGAACAGAAGATACAGAGGAATGGTTCACTACAGGACAGGTGATTCTTATACCGAAAACAGAGAATAACACAGATAACCCGAAGAACTGGCGCCCCATAGCTTGCTTACCTACAATGTACAAACTATTAACTTCCATAATAGCAGACAGATTATATCTATTTTGTGAACACAACAACATTCTAGCAGTTGAACAACGTGGATGCAGGAGAGGTACCAGAGGATGCAAGGATCACCTAATGCTCAATAAAGCAATACTTGAAGACGCATATCACTCAAAGAAAAACTTAAGTATGTGTTGGATAGATTATCAAAAAGCCTTTGACAGTATATCTCACGAGTGGCTAATAAAACTACTTAGCCTTTATAAATGCCCGATTGCTGTCATATGCTTTTTGAAGAAGGTAATGACGAACTGGAGAGTGATTATGACAGCCCATGGAGAAAACACAACAGTAGTTACAGACCCAATACAAATTAAATGCGGATTGTTCCAGGGAGACTCACTCTCGCCCTTACTTTTCTGCCTATCTATAAACCCGTTATCTCAAATTCTAAACAAATACACAAACAAAGGATACCAACTCAAGGATAGTACAAACATAAATCATTTACTCTATATGGATGATCTAAAATTATACGCTAAAACTAAGAAAAATCTAGAAACTCTAATACATACAGTAGAAATATTTACAAATGACATCGGAATGAAATTTGGACTAGAAAAATGCAATACACTACACATGATAGAAGGACGAAAATCGAGAAACCAAACAGAAGGGCAGATATTGTTAAGTGGAGAGGAATTTGCATATTTAAAAGATAACAAAACATACAAATATTTAGGGATCCACGAATCTGGAAAGCTTAATCATCAGGAACTACGGCATCAAATAACAAAAGAATACTTTAAAAGAACTAAGAAAATACTGAACACATATCTTAGCGCAAGAAATACGATGAAAGCAATAAATGCGTATGCAACTCCGGTACTACTCTATTCATTCGGCATAGTTAATTACAAAGATAGAGATATAAAATCAATAGATATTAAAACAAGAAAACTATTAGCACTTAATAAGGCACACCAACAAAAAGCAGAAGTAGAAAGACTTTATTTACCGACAGAGGAAGGAGGAAGAGGGTTACTAAATATAGAATCGCTATTTAAAAGCCAAATTATTAAATATAAACAACATCTAAATAATGAATGTGACTATCTAATAAAAGTAGTAAATGAACATGATAAAAATATCAATAAATACTCAATAAATGTAAATGCAGAAGAATATGTAAAAGAGATAGGATTAAATGGAAGAGATAATATAAATGATACGGATATTAAAAAGGCTATAATAAAAAAGAAAATACATACCTGGAAGGCGAAACCCTTGCGCGCACAATTTCATAAACAAGTCCTAGAAAAAGAAAACATTGACAAAAATCTCTCGTTTAATTGTATTAAAAAGCAAATGATATCTCCTATACTAGAAGCTGCCGTTTTTGCAATCCAGGACCAATCTATAATAACTAAACAGTTTGAACGAGATATACTAAAGAATCAGGTTGATGGAAAATGCCGAATATGCTTTACCAAAGACGAAACGATCCAACACATAGTGTCAGGTTGCGAAAAATTAGCAGGAACACAATACACACAAAGGCACAACAATATCGTTCAATACATTTACTGGGCCCTAAGCAAAAAGCACAATTTCAATACAGATCAGCTATGGTGGAAAGATAAACTCACACAACCCCAAGTTAAAGAAAATGATACAGCCAAACTCATGTGGGAGATGCCAGTGCAGACAGATGTACAAGTTAATCACAATAGACCGGATATAATATACGTAGACAAGCAACAAAACATCACTTACCTGATAGATGTCACAATACCTACTGACTACAATATTGGCGCCAAAGAAATCGAAAAGCTAACAAATTATCACCTACTGAAAAAAGAAATAACCAGACTCTGGAAAACCAAAACCATCATCATACCAATAGTAATAGGAGCAACAGGAATGGTCGCTAAGAGCATCCGTAGGTATTGTGACATACTGGATGCTAAATTAGATTTAACCATAATGCAAAAACAAGTAGCTATTCACACAAGTACAATTGTTTCAAAAGTTTTGGGAAGTAACGTACTAACAGACGAAGGCGAATCCGCAGTACCCTCTCCCTGAAGGCTTCGGGGCGGGACTGAGATGGATGCCAGCGAGAGCTGAGAGAAGCTAAACTTCACTCCTTTAATATAATATAATATAATATAATATAATATAATATAATATAATATAATATAATATAATATAATATAATATAATATAATATAATATAATATAATATAATATAATATAATATAATATAATATAATATAATATAATATAATATAATATAATATAATATAATATAATATAATATAATATAATATAATATAATATAATATAATATAATATAATATAATATAATATAATATAATATAATATAATATAATATAATATAATATAATATAATATAATATAATAATAAACTGACATTAGTAATAATTGATATAGAAGAAAATTGGATAAATGACTAAATAATTTTAGGGAAGCTGTGTGATTAATTTAATTTAACTATATTATTTGATTAAATTTATATTACGAATTATAATAGTAATACCTGATTCAATATGTAATAAATTATTTTTAGATTATGTCACCAGGAGGGACATAAACTCTTAACATTTCCACACCTCATTGAGGTAGAAATTGTAAAACGCATAGACCTAAGAACATCATTGTATAAAATTCTTGGAAATAAAGGATATGAATATGAATATGAAATGATGTTGTTAGTAGTATAAAACACTTTATAAATGTACATTCCTTGACCAGAAAAAAAAAAAAAAACTAGCGGTACAACGGAACCCTATATTGTGCGTGGCCCGACATGCACTTGGCCAGTTTTTTTTTGCACTTAGGCCATTTTTTTGCGAAAAAATTTACATTTCCTGCGGTTAGAACAGTGCGGAACGCTACATATAAAAACAATACGAGCAATATACATAATATTGATGATATACAAATGGGAAACAGTGTACATTATGATATTTTATTACAAAACTAAGTCACAACACTACACCCGTATCTTGCGGTAAGTTTTCGGTCTCGCGGGTGAAACGGCAAAACAATGACTCGAGGGTGTACCATTAGCATCGATTTGCGTGTTCACACAGACATTGTGTGTGTCATATTATATAAACGAGGAATAAAAGGAAATGATATCGGATCTGTAATAAAAAAAACCGGCCAAGTGCGAGTTGGACTCGCCCATGAAGGGTTCCGCAGCAGCAATAAGGTTTTTGATTTATTTTTATATTTCAGTTGATTAATTGAAAGTTAAATTAAGTTTACCATTTATGAGGTATAAAAAAAATGAGGTATAAAGAAAAAGAGGGGGGGAGGGGGGGACACATTTTACCACTTTGGAAGAGTCTCTCTCGCAAACTATTCAGGTTTGAAAAAAATGATATTAGAAACCTCAATATTATTTTTGAAGACCTATCCATAGATACCCCACACGCATAGGTTAGATGAAAAAATTTTTTTTTTTAATTTAATAATATTAAAAAAAAATACGTGCTACATTTCGTTCAAACCAATTTTCGTTGGTAGTTTTTATAGTAAAGTACATCATATATTATTTTTAGACTTATCATGCCCCTACTTTAGAAGTTAGGAGGGGGGGGGGGGGGGACGACACATTTTAGCACTTTGGAAGAGTCTCTCTCGCAAACTGTTCAGGTTAGAAAAAAATGATATTATAAACCTCAATATGATTTTTGAACCCCACACGCATAGGTTAGATGAAAAATTTTTTTTTGATTTAGTTGTACCTATGGGGACCCCTAAAATTTTTAATAATTTCTCCATTATTGTATCAAAATCTTAATGCGGTTCACAGACTACATCTACTTACCAAACAATAGTATAGCTCTTATAGTTTCGGAGAAAAGTGGCTGTGACATACGGACAGACAGACAGACAGACAGACATGACGAATCTATAAGGGTTCCGATTTTTGCCATTTCGCTACGGAACCCTAATAATAAAATGGCGTACATTAAGGGTCAATTCAGACCGCAACGCGACGCGTAGATGCATTTCTAAATTTGTACTGAATTGACAAATTTTCAAGACGTCTCACGCAATTGAAATCTGTCAATTCAGTACAAATTTAGAAATGCATCTACGCGTCGCGTTGCGGTCTGAAGTAACCCGGCTCAATTTTCAATTTTTACGAACGAGCGGTTTGGACGCTACACGGCTAAATCACAAGCAATAATTGTACATAAGTAGTAGCGTGATCGTGCTGCTATTGAAATAAATCGTTACATACAATTGTTTTTGATCTCGTAGTGTAAGAGCTATAACTCACCGGGACGCCATCGCGACGTAGTGACATTACCATGTCACCTCTACGTCGCTGCAAAGCGCTGTTTTTAAACTTAACTTTAAGAAAAACACCGCTTTGCGGCGACGTAGAGACGCCAGACGTTGCTTGGATGTACAGTTGCCATGATAAGATCACTGGCTACGTCGCGTTGGCTTCCCTGTGAGTTATAGCCCTAACGGCTAAGCCGCTCGTTCGCGCGGACGCATATAAATCGATCCTTTCAAACGTGGCCGGTTTCCGTAGACGGACTACGTACACGGTACATTATAACTTAAAGTACAGTAAGAAGACATCCCTCCACTTGAGGGTCGAGCGTCTGCAGTCTCGCCACTTGGTAAGGTCAACTTCAGTTCCTTTGTAGAGTACTGACGCATCTTCTGTCGACCTTTGAAGCGGAGGAACTCTGGCCGACTGGTGTGGTCTACTGAAGGTTCCGGGGGAGACTCCGGAATGAAGCGCGCGTCACGTCGCCGTTAATTCGTGATAAATTGTTGTTGTTAAGTATATATAATTTTTATGTATGTTAGTCATTAAGGTATATATTGTATTGGCCTACGTAGCCTGATTTAAATAAATAAATAACTTGCTTTTTCGGGATGTCGGCCATTTCGTTGAATGCCTTTAGGCTTTACAATTTCTTGGAATGAAATCAATGCAAACCAAACATTTCTATACGTATAGATATCTGTGTTCCCTGCCGAAAAGGCTTTTTCAAAATGCTCATGTCAAGCCCCTCTGCAGAAATCTTTGTTAAAGTTTACGGTGCACATAATATTTTCATGTCTTTCTGAAATACAAATAATAAAAAAGAATATTATAACTTAATTTCTGTTAAGGCAGAGTTAATCTTAACACCAAATACATATCTGTGCTAGAAAGCCTGGAGGTAGAACAGGGTTAAAAGAATGAAGGACAAATATCAAAATTGAGCGAAGCTGCGAGAACGTCCAATAATGGACTCCATTACTGTAAGAGAGTGACAGTTTCCCCGTAGAATCGATCAAGTGTGTAAGAACGACACAATATACGCTAAAATATGAGCTGGGGTTATTGATATCTCCACATTATTCATTGGCGTAATCCACGCATTGTGAACACGGACGTTTACCTTGGGAATGTTAATCTTTTTCTTGGTTCTTGGTTTTTATGAAATTTTTGTTCATTGTGATTCTTGGGTTATCTTTATTATTTTCTTTATGAGTTTGATATAGAGACAATGAACCTGTATGCTTATTTGTCTAAAACAGCTGGACAAATTGTTGATTTTTGCGCAATATAAGGCATGATACAAAGGAAGAAAAATGAATATTAGTAATAAGTATACCGGTGTTAAAAAAATTAAGACGATGTTAAAAATATGTACATTGTACACACAGGTTACATTTAAGTCGGCCAAAATATAGTTGTCAAACGAAACCGAAATTGGTTTACATCTGTGTGTAAAAATATGTGTACGAATACACTTACACAAGCATGATTGAACATGAATTCTATGAGATTAAATTGTCAACGTGCTGATAAGTGCCGACCGGATGTCAAAAAAGAGTTCTGCTGTCATGTATCACACGTCTCTTTTTACCACGCAGTGTTACTGATAGTGACATCTCGCTTGCTCAGGCCTTTGTTTCTCTCTTCCGCTAGGTATATTAACTTTATGGTTGTAACTGAGATATTATTATGACAGGAACGCGGACAACTCTGTTCTTGTGACTTATAAAAGGGTTCACTGTGATACAGAATATAAAGTGATACAATGTTTTGTCCTTAACTAGTATGTTATAAAAATACTTGACAGACAAATACTATAATTTTATACGTGGTGGGAGAGCCATGCTTCGGCACGAATGGGCCGTCTCGACCGGAGATATACCACGCTCTCACAGAAAACCGGCGTGAAACAGCGCTTGCGCTGTGTTTCGCCGAGTGAGTGAGTTTACCGGAGGCCCAATCCCCTACCCTATTCCCTTCCTTTCCCTCCCCTATTCCCTTCTCTTCCTATTACCCTATTCCCTCTTAAAAGGCCGGCAACGCACCTGCAGCTCTTCTGATGCTGCGAGTGTCCATGGGCGACGGAAGTTGCTTTCCATCAGGTGACCCGTTTGCTCGTTTGCCCCCTTATTTCATAAAAAAAATACTAGGGAACTATAACATCATACGCATAATACTTTATTAGTGAGCGTACGTTTAGTGCATTTAAATAAAATTATAACTATATAAGTTATAATCCAATGTCTTGGGGAGCCATTATTGAATTTGGAGAGGGGCCAAGCTCCAACGGTGTCAGCCAACTGTGTCAGATTTACGCATCTCAATACAGTTTACTTCATTTAAATCTGATCGGAAGTGCTTTAGATCTGTATCAATGACAAATATCCGCTTTATCGGCTTCGAAATTCAGCTTTGTGTTATTTGATCTTCGTTTATTTGATTTTTGTCACGTTTGTGTAAATGTAAAAAAAATTTAACGTTCAAATAACATATTATGGGGAATATAATATTGTTCTGAATTATTTTTATTTTTGTTAGCTGAGACATAGGCACATGTCCTGCTAATACTATGAATTACTTCACGTTTAAGCTACTGAAACGATTAAAAGATAGAGAAAAAGAGAGAGACACAACGAATACACTATTGAATCAATTTAAAAATCTGTAGAATCTGATAAAATCTCCTACCCTTTGCAATAAATTTTTATAATGTATATTTTTATTACCAGTTAATTCGATATTGAATCCACTAAGGGAATCGGATGATAAATTGTACCTTAAAATGATATGAAGATTGATGATCCAGTATTTGGGCCAGATTTATTTTTGCAGGTGGGTAACGGTGTATAAATCAATTTGACATTTATCCATACGAAATGTGACTGTTTTGACGTTACAAATATTTGAGCGGGAAGCGAAGGGTTGCAGTTTTTATTTTTTAAATATTTTGATGGTGGGGCTATGAAATAGAATGATATTCAGCTTTAGTTTGGTGGGCTAGGATTCTGTTGATACAGAATCTGGTATGGTTAAAAGCAGATATTAGGCATTTTGGTGGCTTCTTGATGAGTTAGATTTATTGACATAATATAAAACAGTACAGACAGACTCCATACAAAATGGCTCCATTGTGTCATAAACACGTAGTTGGGGCAATTAAATTTCATGGCAACCAGAAAAAGTACGAAAGTCCCACGAAATTCACACCTCAGAGAGGTAAGTCTCTTACTTATCCATTTCAATCATTATCCCAAAATATTTACGATTCCCGCGCGATAAACTAATTTTGGCGCAACGGAGTTGCGAGCGTCATTTACTAGAAATATATGCATAAAAATAATATTTGTCACTTAGAAACCACCTTCCCGATATTAAAGAGGCTATAACTGTTCCTAAATATTTCTAAAATAATATTGCTCTAGCATCCTATCTTGGCAATACCGCCATAAAACGCCTCGTCTTTCCAGCGGTATAAATTATATGATAAAGCGCCACTCAGCGTCATCAAATTGCGGGCTGACACACCTGCTGCAAAAAACTTCAGTAAACAAGCCACGCTGCCTGGAATTCCGCTGCAAGGTATTATTGGGGCCAGGGAAACAGCGGTTTGGCTTCACTGTAATGTTTGCAGTTTTTTTTTTTTTCAAATTTTTACTGATATTTTAAATGCCAAAGTGACGTGTCTGTCTGTCTTTTCTCTTCATGTTCAAACCGCTAAATCGATGGTATAGAGATACTTTGACTTCCGGAAAAGGATATACGATACTTTTTATTTCGGGAAAATGTAGGACTCCAGGGCGATAAACGAATTTGGCGCAACGGAATTGCGTGTGTCATGTAATGTATATATTTATATATATAATTTTTTTTTTTTAATTTTGTTAGTCTCGCTAAAACTCGAGAATGGCTGAAACGATTAGGTTTGATCTATTCGCGGAAGTCCAGGGAAGGTTTATATTAGGAGGGGGGTGATACGAAGTTCATCCGATCATCTGGTTCACCTAGTTTTATAATAAAAATACTAGATACTGACTTACAAGGATCTTGAGGCCGCCGGGACTTTATCTGTGGCCCGCGTGATGGAAAACCATTTTGAAATTAACGCCCACCGGCAAAATAATGTTAATTCGTCGTGAAAGTCGTGAATTTTTATCCTCGTTAATTTTGAAGAACGTTATTTTTTAACCCTAATTTTTTTTGTTGCGGCCCGCGACACCAAGTCCAAGACATGTTTGTGGCCCGTATGAAAAAAATGTTGGGGACCACTGCACTAAACAATGCAAGTGCTTATGGTAAGGACGTTTCAAAACAACTGTTACTCAAAATAACAACACTAGCGTCTTCAATTAAAGGCCTAAGTCTAAAGCACTTGTCTCTCAAATAGCACTATTCAAGATACATAATATGTTAGTTCTGATTATCCGGCTAAAAGCCATAGAAACCTTATAGAGCTGCTTGAGACTGATTTTGAGTTTTAAATTAATTCACATTAAGGAATCAAACTAAACGGAAATCAGACTTCTGTTTGCTTGTCATTTGCTCTGTTTTGTCTGTTTGCTCTTAATTATTTAAATTATTAGTTTGATGAGCAGTTGAAAATATAATTTATTTTACATAAATTTCAGCGTGTGAGATGAAAACTATTCTGCAAAGTCTGAATTGCAAGCGTATCATAAGACATTAAATTTTAGTGTCCACTTCTATTTTTGATAGTTTTTGGATGTAACTCGTGGCCCCAGCGGTGCAGCTAATAAAGTGGGTCGGGCAAACATTCCACCGCGAAAACTACGCTTTTACTAGTTATTTTACTTGCTTTTTTACTTTGAAACAACGGGAGATGTACGGTTTTGTCGGATTATGACATTTATTGCCTACGTAATAGGAGTTATGTTCGGGAGATGGAATTACCTAGACCAGGGTCGCGCGTCTTCTTTCATTACACTATTTAGTTTTCCAGAATAGTAACTAAGTGACTATCAAATTCTGAATACATTTGTATGATACAATTTTCCCGACAAACAATTTAAAACAAAAGAGATTCTACCCGCTGAACTTAGAATATAATAATCATTCTAGATGTAAAACGCTATTTTGGTTTCGTGATCAGTCATAAGTATATATTTTATTGTCAACCGTACATTTTATATTATTATACAACACCGTTTAAGAGTGTAAAATGTATATCTACCTCTAAGTAACGGTAAAGTTTATAAAAGGAACAAACCTAAATCACTTGGTTGTAGTGGTATAGTATCTATATTATGTATCTATGTCTTACTAGAGGTTAGTCAGAATAAATTATAAGTTCAACCAAGACGGTCGTGTTACTTATTTGCATCAGCTCCCCACACCTCATGGCGACCCTGCCATGCCGTGGCGTGGGCGAGTGTCGGGTGACCGGCGACCCGGCGAAATTCGCCGACGCGGCGGATTCCTATGTGCCTCGGTGCTCGTAGTTAGTCAATTTTAAAGTTGGTGTTATAAAAACTTTTTGTGCGTCACAAAAACTCTGGAACCTCGTGGTTACAAACGTGTGTTAGAAGACAGTAAAAGTGCTTGAACAATTTTTAATAATGGGAAAATCCTATTCAAAAACTGAAGACAAGGAAATTCAGATCAACCAAAATGCGGCAGGTTCTAACAGGGCACAAATTTTTGAAGAAAATGACGTCCAACACCAGGTCATAAAAATAATATTCTACTAGCTGTGATTTTAGTTACGGTTATTGCTGCCGTGATCTACTTTTTGCTAACAAAGTGGAGGCGGAGTGAAAGAAAGTGGATGCAGAGGAAAATGCAGCAGCAGTTTTTCTTACGGATGCGGCAACGGCTGTCCGGAAGATTCGGCGGAGCAGACGAGGGAGCTGACCCAGCCTGATGATAGAAGCTAAAATAAGAGTGCGCGGCCCCTTCCCCAAATTATTTTAATTATTTTTTTTTTCTTTCGTCCAAATTATTTTAACGTAATTTTGCCCTCTTGCCCCTGTGAAAATCCTCCTCTTTCTCTCTTTCCGCATATTACGTACAATCTTGGAGCGTCGATCTTCAGTTTCAAGAAAAGAAAATGAACTATAATAATATTTAAGTGACTTTAAGTGACATAAAGTTTATGGAACATAATTTGGAATTAATTCTGAGTAAGTTGAATGACATACGTAATAATTTAAGAAAGTTGGGCCCTACTAGAAGGGAAAAATATGCGTATAAAAATATAATTGATGTTTTTAAAAGTAAGGAAAGTAGTTTAGAGCTTTTAGAATATGTCTTTGAAATATTAATAGACCGTATACAACTAACATATAAACAAATTTTAACATATGAGATTAGTAGTAGTATCGAAAGTACAGTTGCAAATATGGAGAAATTTGATATAAAAACCGCTACTTCTTTAATTCCAGTAATGGATAATTCAGAACAAACTATTGATAAAATTATAGATGGTATTGAAATGTATAATGAATATCTTGTAGATGATAATCAAAAAAAATTGTTAATTTCATTTGTGTTAAAAACAAGGTTGTCAAAATCTGCTAAGTTAAAGTTAAAAAGCGAGTATAGTGATGTAACAAGTCTTATTCAAGACATTAAAAAATATTTACTAACTAAGAAATCGGCTAACTCTATACTTAGCCAATTAAATAATTTGTCACAAAATAATATGTCAACTAATGAGTTTGGTGATAAATTATCAGATTTATTCGTAGGCCTCACTATCGCTCAAAGTGACGGAAACCCGAAAGCTTGTGAGATACTGAGACCTATAAATGAAAAACTTGCAATTAAAAGGTTTGCAGATGGTTTGCGTAATAGGCGGCTAAGTACCATCATATCAGCCAGGGACTATTCGCAGCTAAAGGACGCGGTGCGTGCGGCCGAGGATGAGTAGCTCGGGCAACCTTCATCATCCAATAACGTTTTTAACGTACAAAAAAGAGGTAACCATTTTAATTACTCTAGGTTCCCGCGCAAAAGCCGACCACCATCAGGTCAAATGACTAGAGGTAATTTTTATTCGAATCGAGGACGGAGTTATAACACCTATAATACGAGAGGCAGGTATGTAAACAATAATTATAATTGGAAATTTAATAACGCCCGCCAAATACGTGGTAATAATTACCATAATAATTTTGCGACTTCGAATCGTAGTCGATTTAACACTGGTAGGGGTAATTATAGTAATAATAATCGAAATATTTGTTCAGTACAAGTCGAAAATCCCCAAGAAATAGAATCCCATGAACGGAATCAGTTTTTTCGGACCTAAACAATATATTTTAACTTGTGACAATAATGTAAAGTATATATACTTAAATATAGGTACTCAAAAATTTTCATGGTTATTAGACACAGGCGCTTCATTATCAGCGATTCGTAGTAACTCTTTATCGGAACGGATACCAATACATCGAGACCCTATAGTTATAAATGGTATAGGCGGTAAGACTTATTCAGAAGGTTATGTTTATTTAACTTTACAAGCGTCCGGTGGAACTATTTTTGAACATAAATTTTATTTATTTGACAGTTTACCTTGTAAATCAGACGGAATAATTGGTTTAGATTTTCTAAATAATTTTAATTCTACTATTGACTTAGAAAAAAATATTTTAATCTTAAATAGTGAAAAACAAAGTTTGTTGCCTTTGTATACTTCACCTAAACTATGTACCGATTATATATCAATACCAGCGAGATGTGAATATATTCAGTACATAAAATTAAATTCAGATGTTAAAGAAGATTGTGTGATTATACCGAAAGAGTTGCAAGAAAATTTATTTTTAGCTGGATTAATAGTAAAACCTAAAAATAACATAATCCCTATTAGATTAATGAATACTAGTGACAAGGAAATAGTCATTTCTGTATTTGAGCCCGAATTAGTGTCTTTAAATTATTATAATATATGTTCATTTGACAAGTGTACTTCCAATTCCACACGTGCAAAAACATTGTTGCAATCTTTGAAACTTGATCATTTAGGTACAAGTGAACGGCATAGCATAGAAAGTATTTGTTCAAAGTATGCTGACATATTTCATTTGCCCAGCGATAAACTTACTACCACGAACTTAGGTGAACAAACAATTCAATTGAAACAAAATGTAAATCCGGTATATGTTAAACCATACAGATTGCCACATAGCTTAAAACCAGAAATAGAGAAACAAATTAAACAAATGTTAGATGATGACATAATTGAACCATCACAAAGTGAATGGTCCAGTCCGATTTTATTGGTGCCTAAAAAATCAGATAGTAAAAATAATAAAAATTGGCGTTTAGTGATTGATTACAGAAAATTAAACGAGATAATACAAGATGACAAATTTCCACTACCAAACATTACAGAAATTTTAGATTCGTTGTCTGGTGCTATTTATTATTCACATTTAGATCTCAGTCAATCATATTATCAATGTTCATTAAAAAACTTGCTAAACATACACGCGGTTTCCCCCCTGGTTATTTTTTATTTTATTTTCTTTGGGTGGCTTACAGCTAACAATATTATAATATGCTTAAAAGATAATATTATAAAAGAAAAGCCAATTACAAGCCTCCACAGATAACAGTTACTTTGGAGTTGGTTTTGTTACACCTAATAAGGTGTAAGATAAAACTTATTATATTAACAAATAACAAACTAGTGACAGTAAGACTATTTTAACTAATTATATTGTAATTATTATTATTGTATTTTTTATTTATATCCATACTATTATTATAAATGTGAAAGTGTGTCTGTCTGTCTGTCTGTTACTTCTTCACGCTCAAACCGCTGAATCGATTTTGCTGAAATTTGTCATGGAGATACTTTCAGTCCCGAGAAAGGACATAGGATAGGTTTTATTCTGGAAAAATGTACGGTTCCCGCGCGATAAACGAATTTTAGTGCAACGGAGTTGCAGGCGTCATCTAGTCCTATATAGATTCGGCATTCAATATGTAGTTATTACGGAAAATACCAAGAAATCCAGCGTCTTTTCTCATGTACACTATTTCACCGCATAATATAGGTCAGGCAGAATTCGGCGCTTATTTATGTAGATATGTGCGCGACACGAGCATTACTCCTAAATTCTGCAGCGCAGTCCGTGTCATATGAGCATTTACAGCCCGCAAAATTGAGAAATTAGCACCGTATTTTCTAAGTTGCTGAAAATATATTTACCTGGAATATTATTTTAATTTCTAAAATAATCTTCATCGTATTTAATTTCGTTTTTTAAATATAAAATAAATTAAATTATTTCTAATATCAATAATATAGTAAATCGGCCAAGTGCGAGTGGACTCGCGCACGAAGGGTTCCGTACCATTACAGAGCAAAAGTAGCCAAAAACTTGTGTTTTTTTTTGTATGGGATCCCCCCTTAATTATTTAGTTAATTTTAATTTTACTATCAATTATTAAAGTATAAATACAATTGAGTATTTTCTGAACATTTCAAGTGCCTACCTATTGCCATTATTGATATCGAGCAAAAAATAGCAAAAAAATTACGTTTGTTGTATGGGAGCCCCCCTTAAATATTTAATTTATTTTGTTTTTAGTATTTGTTGTTATAGCGGCAACAGATATACACAATATGTGAAAGTTTCAGAAATCTAGCTATAGCGGTTATTGAGATACAGCCTGGTGATACACAGACGGACAGACAGACAACGAAGTCTTAGTAATAGGGTCCCGTTTTTACCCTTTGGGTACGGAACCCTAAAAAGTAGATAAAAACCTATTCTCAGGCCTACTGAATGTACCATCGAGGAAATTGATTCCTAGGCAGTTAACAGACCAACGTCATTCGGTCGGATCATGTCAATTTAATGTTAATTGTGATCTGTCGGCTGGGTTTGACGTAACGCGACCAAACTACGTAGGTCCCCCATCTGCCTAGGAATCAACTTCTCTGATAGTACATGAAAAAATTCATTAAAATCGGTTGGACCATTTTGAAGGAGAGACGCATAACACTGTGACGCGAGAATTTTATGTACATATTAGATTTATCCTACAACGGTTTTAGTAGTGGGAGCCGGTTCGTTTAAACCAAACTACGTAGGGATCATTTCATGAAGCCAAGTGTCAGCCAAAAAATATTGCCTGCATTGTCCTACCCAAACTTAGAACTGGCATTTTTGTCATTACAACCTTTCAAATTTGAATCCACGAACTCCAAGTAGAAAGCTCTAGACCACTGCATCCTGCTCTCATCAATATGTGCAGATACTTTAAGGCTTTAAGTAACAAATACCATTGCTTTTAGTAAATTTCCCTTATTCTCTTCCCAGTTTTTCCAGTATTTTCCGTTCATATTTGCAACGCTTTTCACCTACGCAAATCGCTTAAACGTATAAAGTAGCAAGTTTGGAATTGGTCCAAAGTGTGATCTTTACCGAAGTTACGTATAAAAATGGAAAATTCTCTGTCTCATATGCATGGTATTGTTATAGACTTTTCAGTAATTTAATTTGCTGGCCAAGCCGACGACATTTGCATACAGTTGACTTTAGCAATATCTGATAGTGGTATTTTTATTTAAAGGAAAAGCTGAATCTGTTTAACCGATTACAACGAAATCCGGTAACCTTTTATGATAATGTGAATCTACGACCTCCGAGAGCCTCAAGAGCCACGCTCATAACCAATAGACCAAGGAGTCGTTTTAACTTTATATTAGTCACTTTAGGTGATATTTTTGAGCAAAACATGCACTGCCGAATTCCGTAGTGTTGCCCAAAAAAATCCATAGGTATTTGTCTCAATGAGACGACCTAACTGACCAACCTGAGCTTCCTATGACATCCAAGTAATCTATACTAATATTATAAAGCGGAAGAGTTTGTTAGTTAGTTTGTTTGTTTGTTTGTTTGTTTGTTTGAACGCGCTAATCTCAGGAACTACTGGTCCAATTAAAAAAAAATCTTTCAGTGTTAGATAACCCATTTATCGAGGAAGGCTATAGGCTATATTTTATTACGCTAAAACTATTAAGAGCGAATAAATAGAGGAAAATGTGGAAAAAACGGGGGAAATTATTTGAAAGGGCTTATCTCACGAACTACTAGAGCATTTTTTCTGTTATTTGGATCAGATAAGAAGTAGACCACGTGAAGGATCATAGGCTTTTTTTGTGAACTAATTTTTCTGTCTAATTAACGCGGGCGAAGCCGCGCGGAACATCTAGTGCTCTTATAAATGTTACAAAATTAAATGTTGTAAATATAAATGTTACAAAATATAGTGTTACGAAGTTGTTTTTATACACTCCAGTAATGGAGTCACCAGCACTTGGCACTTACTTCAATTTCAAACGCTCTAATTTATATGCGCGCCTCGTGGGTATTGAAGATTTAAGTGTGGACGTGACAGCTTAGCTGCATGCAGAATTCAGAGATCGACCAAGCTTATAATCCTAAGAGCAAAGTTTCCTTCAGTATCGAAGAACTTGTTTCTGGTCGGGAGAAATTGCTTTATTTTAGTTTTTCCAAACTACGTCTATGAGCTGTAGATTCGAACGAAATCTACGCGTGAGTTATTAAAAATATTCTATTCTCGTAATGCCGTAACCTGTCGTTTCTATACAAACCATGATTGACAATCAAGTGACAGATGGTCTGGTGATATCATAAAGTTAATATACCTAGCGGAATAGAGAAACAAAGGCCTGAGCAAGCGAGATGTCACTATCAGTAACACTGCGTGGTAAAAAGAGACGTGTGATACATGAGAGTAGAACTCTTTTTTTGACGTCCAGTCGGCACTTATCGGCACGTTGACAATTTAATCTCATAGAATTCATGTTCAATCATGCTTGTGTAAGACGTGTATACGTACACATATTTTTACACACAGATGTAAACCAATTTCGGTTTCGTTTGACAGCTCGATATTGTTGCTCTATTCCGCTAGGTATATTAACTTTATGGGTGATATCATAATATTTTGCATACTCGGTGGTCTAACTGAATATGAAGTATATCACTTCGAACTCAATAAAAGTTGGAGATTATCATTCTAAAAGTTACCAAGAGGTTTTCCGATGAAAACAGTGTACTATGTGTTTTTATGAGAGTTATTTTTTTTAGTCAACTGTACTGTTCGTACACTTTCCATAAAGCTCCTAGACTAAAAAGGTCAATAACTGGGGACATGTTTTTTCATTTTGACTATAAGTTCCTAAATGGCATTCCAGTTTGAAATATTATGTCTGGTTTGTAATGTTCTTTGACAGGAGCTTGTCTTTTTAATAACGTTGTTGATTGGTTACCCTCTTGATGTTAGCCAATAAAAAGTGCTGATGAATGGATAAACTTTCAAAAACCGTCAGAAAAAGAGCATTATGCGATCGCCCGTTAAATGAACGCACGTAGCTTCTCGAGCGTAGGCATTATGCCCGAGTAAAATATATGTACGCACTTTCTGAAGACGGTCTTAGGGAGGTTTTGTTTTCATCTTATATATATGAATAAGTCGGGTTTTCTTTCCTGACGCGAAAATGAAAAATGGAAATCGGTTCGTGCGTTCTGGAGTTATAATTCCAGAACGCACGAACCGATCCACGGTTTTGCATTCATTGGAAAAGTCTCGGGCTCCGTGAGGTTTATAGAAAAAAAATTTAGAAAAAACTTCAAGAGAAAATCAGGAAAACAGGAAAAACAAGCAAAACAATTTGCCGGGATAGCTAGTTTGACTATAAATATGTAAGTTTGGTTGCGGCTCAAAAATACTTTTTGTATTTCAATTTTCAACATTATAGCTATTTTATAACCCAGCTAGAGCAAAACAACAAATGAACTTAGGAAATCCAGTCACTTGATAGTAAGTGAATTTAAAGTTGGGAAAAATCGTTTTACGTTGTCGGGACGCAAGTTTGTTAGAAACCTTCACGGTACGTGATCGAAATAGGAAAGTTGTTGTGGAGATCATAGAAAAATGTTGTCAATTGTTTCAATTTTCACACAAAGATCACCCGATAGTGAGAACAGGTGCATTCAAAGCCAAAAAGTGTTGCCTTCGCCTGACTTCCTATTAAAACCAGTCTGGTGATGTAAGTTGTAAAAGAATTAAAGTTTGTCCATTTTTGACACGCATCTGAAAATTTTGATATCTGGTTAGAAAAATGTGTGATTTATAACTACATACCTACATACATAATATTATGTTTCACTAGCTGTGCCCCGCGGTGTTACCCGCGGTTTAAGTGATATATAATAAAAGACTATGAAAAGTACCAACAATAGGGTCAAAACGAGACGATACATGGTTCTATAATGGTTTATGGTAGTGATGATGATGATGAATGTAATTTGCATAGTAGCATATGCTTTCCCTTCTTAAAACAACGTCGAAACTCACAAACTTGTATCTATAAAGAGTCAGGAGTTCTCTCAGCACCTTCCGAACCATGGTATACCTTGGTGCAAAATATTACTTGTTGGTAGTATATGCTTAGAATACTGCTCACAAAACCGAAGTCACCACATGTTTCCATATAAATTTTGAGGAGTTCCCTCGATATCTTATGGATCCCTTCATCAGGTTACCACTTTTATGAATATGGTACCAAATTGGGATGATAACCTATACACCAAAAGAAAAAATTTGAAAATCGGTTCACAAACGGTGGAGTAATAGTTGAACATAAAAAAACGAACATAACACCTCCTCCATTTTGAAAGTCGGTTAAAATTGTAGCCTATGTGTTATTCTGATGTATCTAAACCAATATTATTGTAAAGTTTTATTAAAATCCGTTCTGTAGTTTTTGCGTGAAAGAGTAACAAACATCCATACATCCATACATACACACATACATACATACATCCAAACTTTCGCCTTTATAATATTAAATAGTAGGATGTGCGAGTGAAAACGACAACATGAGGTAGGTCTACGGAATTCATACTATAGTTTGGTTGTTTGTTTGAACGCGCTAATCTCAGAAACTACTGGTCCGATTTGAAAAAAATCATTCAGTGTTAGAGAGCTTATTTATCGAGGAAGGCTATAGGCTATATATTTTTACGCTAAGACTAATAGTAGCAAAGAAACAGAGTAAAATGTGAAAAAAAAAACCGTAAAAATTATTTGAAAGGGCTTATCTCACGAACTACTAGAGCAATTTCTATGTTATTTGGCATAGATAAAAAAATTTTGTGGGCTAAATTGTCTGTGAAATTCCTAACTCTAGTTATTTATATATTCTGTCGACTGGATTATAGTCTCTAGAAGAGAAGTCCAAATCAAAATAATGCACAAACAAAAAAAAATAGAGGCTCTCTGGTCTCTACTTTATACCATACTTTACATGCCTTTATTTTCATAGCCATATCTCTCTTTATTCATCGCCTAAAGGCTTTCTATATGGAAAAAGCTATCGATTGAGAGTTAAATACCATTTCGCACTTAAGCCTGCGATACACGAAATGGCAATTTGGTAAAGCGCCCTACATTAGATCCCGTTCATCTTCATCAAGATCTTAGTTTTAAGCATGTATCCGCTTAGCTGAGCGTGGATTTGCATATTTTAACGTTGAAAACCTTTTTCAAGTCAATTTTGAGATTGAAAGGATAGGATATATAACAAGATACAGTTTTTGGTATATTTTAAATCCGAATGGATATTTCTCGACATTTCATCTGCATCCGTACTAATATTATAAATGCGAAAGTGTCTATATGTCTGTAACCATTTCACGTCCAAACCGCTGAATCGATTTTGCTGAATTTTGGTATTGAGATGCTTTGAGTCTCGGGAAAGGACATAGAATACGAGTATTTTTTATCTCGGAAAAAATTGCGGTTCCCACTCGATAAACGAATTTTGGGGCAACGGAGTTGCGGGCGTTATGTAGTATTATTATAAGCGGTGAAATTCATGTCGTTTTATTATATTGTGAAGATTATATTGGAACTGTGTTACATTCGCGCATGTTTCTTATGTATGTATTAAAAAAAAATCCACCTTCATCTCATTCCGCAGAAACGAAAGAAGTTCTCATTCCCCAAAATATCTTGGATGTTATTCAATTACTTAACTTGAAAACGTACACAAAGCCGCAAGGACTTCAAGTGTAATGTAATTGACAAATAACTCATATTGTATCACGAAGCGTTGCGAAAGGACAAGCCTGCAGCAAATTGGACCGTTTCTGTCTTTGTACTACGAGTTGTTGAAAATACGCGTTAAAATGCTAGCAATAGAAGGTGGTACGACAGTTTAGACTTTAATGTTCTTTAAAATTTGGCTATCAATCAGATATTTATTTGTTATAAGCAGTTGTTATTAAGAATAGCAGTATCAATATAATGTAATACTATCATTAACCTTAAAAACTATAATAGAATATTGATGCTTGATCGCAAATAATATAGAATATATTATTTACGATCAAGCATGGTTTTAGAATATATATTATCAAGTTGTTGTTTAATGTATAAAAATTTTACAATTTTTATGCATCAGAATTCACAACACAGAATAATGTTAATTTTATAATTAAAACTTGTTTTCAACAGAGGGTTAACAGACTTAAAACTTTAGATCTACGCAACTCTCTTGCACTAAGTTCAATTATAATTTTAGCATGATATCACAAAACTTCTTCTTCTTCTTTGTCGTTTTCTTCATTACTGAAGGTCGCGCCTGGAAAAGTTCTCCTCTACTTTGGTTGTTAAGCTCTTCCATTTTGTTCGGTGTTCTGCTTCTCTAAGGGCGGCTGTTATTTTCAGTCCAGTAAGTGTCGTAATTTGGTCACACCATCGGGTAGGTGATCGACCCCTGGGTCGCTTGCCTTCAATTTTACCCGTGACTATTAGCTTTTCGAGGTTGTCTGGTTGCCGGCGAGCGATGCCGTAAAATTGATTTATATATGAGAAGCATTTACCAGTTTAAATAATTATTAACCTACTAGATGACGCCCGCAACTCCGTTGTTCCAAAATTCATGTATCGCGCGGGAGCCGTACCTTTTTCCGGGATAAAAAGAATCCTATGACCTTTTCCATCCTATGACCTTTTCCGGGACTCAAAGGCTGCTTTCACATTACGTCGCGAGTACTGCGGCAGCCACGCGGCATCTGCCAGTACCCGCGACATAATGTGAAGGCAGCCAAAGTATCTCCATACCAAACAGCAACATCGTTTCAGCGGTTTGGGCGTGAAGAGTGAAGATAGTATGGATTACAGTGGCTTCTATTACCTGAAATCAAATACTGCCTGTATTTGATCCCATTAGAGACTGAATTTAAAAATATATTTTCAATAGGATATACTACATAGTAATGGGCAACATGAAATTTTTGCACATGATTTTCTTAATGTGATTTTTTTTCTTTTGTACCCTTTGGTCATAATATTATTCCATGATGATATAATTATATAAGCCATTGCTTCAAAATAACCATTTGTGTATGATAAAGAATAAAGATAGACTGAAATTTCTTATAGCAATTTTCATAACAAATAAAATCCTGTCTATTATTATAAATCGTATTATTAGAAAGCACATTTTCGCACACGTTTTTCAAGAGACTTAATCCCTAAAGTGAAATGTGCGACATTTTCCCAAAGCACAAACGATGATTGAAGAAAAACATAAAAGGAAATAACGATATGAGCGTTGGCTTAGAAATTCAAAAAGGGTTTTGCGTATTTCATACGCAATATTATTTGCGTAATTTTTAATATGAAAGTGGAATAAAGTTGAAAAGTTTGCATATTAATGTGAATATACGGGGCCCTACTTGACCAGTTAGTCAAATATTGTAAAACATAATGGAATTTTTTAAAAAAGTGTCTTACAATATGTCATGTTAGCCATTAAGTACGCATGACACCTTTTTTCACTATTTTCTAATTAGTGGTTAAAAATGCGAAAAAACCAGTAGTTTTGTCTTGATAATAAAATCAATTAGAATACCGAAATGAGTAAAAACTGCAAACTTGCCTTAAAAAAATTATTATTGTAAAAATGTGGATCATTGTTGTTTAACCCAGTTTTTCTATCTTGTATCAAACTTTTTTGAAAATGATTCTGCTCAAGTCATCATTCATAGAATAGTTAGTTACAATTACAATACGCCATTTATTAAATATAATTATTAGAATAGTCGTCTGCTAACGACAGTTGAATAGTTTCTTATTGTTCTGAATTTAGATGAGTTCTAAAAGGCAAAGTTGAGTAAGTAATTGTGTAGATAGGATAGCTTAAAATCATGGAAATTTTACTAAACGAAACTGTTATTATAACTTTCTTACCATAGACGTCATATTTTTTTAGGACTGTGACTATCTTTTGTTGACTTTTTAATTTTCTTTACAATATAAGTACATACTCTTCTTATAAATTAAAATATTTAAATGGAGTCAACAATTCTCTATTAAAAGCCAAAAGAAAAAAAAAGTAAAATATACGTAATGTATCTTCTATTTTGGTTCGATGCTCTATGTTAACTAAAGCAATAAATACATTGATCTCCAGACGTCATTTCAGTCTAGAGGGTATTTCTGCCTGACCGGCTTTACTTTAACATTTGAAAGTGATATTCCATTGAACTGTAAACGTGAATGACATTCGTGGTTAATAAATGCTACGAAAATTGCTTTGAATATACATAATAGAAATATGATATTATAGAAAGTTATAAGTAGGAACATCACAATATTAAAGATAAAATCTCTTTTCATGGCGCTGTGCACTTTTTGGTGCGTAGTAGAGAAAGAAATAGCTTCTCTTTTTCGCTCAGTAAAAATATGAATAACTAGCTGTTGCCCGCGATTTCGTCCGCGTCAACATAATTTTTCCTTACAGAAGGGTAGAAAAGGGACAGGGACGGCAGATAGCTGATAGAGATAGTATTACAAAGACTATCTCTATCAGCTATCTGCCGGTATTCCCAGAGTGCAACCCGTTGTTTTGTCATCGCTTGTTCCATCAATTATTATATTCTTTAAATAGGTCCCAATATTATTGAATCACTTTTTAACGAGTTGGCTACGAGAAAAACAAGTCTTTTGCCAACAATCTGCACTTTGGAAATGTCACATTTGCACAAAACTTTTGTGACATTAAATTCAAAGAACTCTCAAGTGCAACTAACAAAATACATTAGCGTAAATCATAAAATAACGAAGATATTCTCCGTAGGACCGGTTCGGTAGAAACTATAACCCGGTGCGGTTGAACTCTGGAGCGCTCTAATGAGAACACCGGAACAGGGCGGCTGCAGATGCACGACTTGGGACATAGGTGTCAAATTGTAGGAGTTATTTGACCATATATGACCTTTATGACGTTGACATAAGGATCATATAAACCTAGAGATGAAATAAGACTGAACTTTGTTGTGGAGTTTTGAAGAACTTAGCATAATGTGTGATGGAACTAAAGGAATATCTAGGTAGTGATACTGACGTGATAGTTTTAGCGAAGTCGTTACTTGTCTTCCATTTTAGGGTGTACAGTCACGACTCAAACGTAGCAGTACACCTTAATTATTCCAAATTGTGTTAAATACAGAAAATATGCTATTTTGTCTAGTCCTATGCGATCTTACCGTGCCTCCTCTCCCTAACGGGGGACAGGACACAATATTATGGTCCGTCTCAACCACGTTCCTTTTCCTTTCGATCTTTTGCTAGTATATTGGCAACCAAAAATCCGATTTCTTAGGTTAAGAACATAATATTACGAGAAGAATAAAAAAAAAATCAGCTAAGTGCGAGTCGAAATCGTGCACGAAGGGTTCCATACCGTTATAGAATAAAAATGGGCCAAAAATTGTGTTTTTGTATGGGAACCCCCCTTAAATATTAATTTTATTTTGTTTTTAGTATTTATTGTTATAGCGGCAACACAAATACACAATCTGTGAAATTTTTAGAAGTCTAGCTATAGTGGTTATTGAGTTACAGCATGGAGACAGACAGACAGACAGACGGACAGACATTGAAGTCTCAGTAATAGGGTCCCGTTTTTACCCTTTGGGTATGGAATCCTAAAAAAGTAGAAATCAATGACAAAACGATTAGAAAGAATACAAGAAACACGATCAGTAAATCCCTTACAATATTACTAACGTTTACCGCTAGAGGGTCATACAATGGTCTATTCATCCGCAATGCTGTGACCTTTGAGAAAGAGAGACTATTACAGATATTAAGTTTGGTTACTTTGAAGGATTAAAGTAACAGTCAGTAATAGTTAAGATGATCACATACACACTATATTGGCTTACTGCTTTTATTGAAGCCAACAAAAATATAACGTTTTGGAAACAAGTTACACATACTATACAGGGTGAAATTAAACCTTCCTGCCAAATTTTTTCCAGGGCTTAGGTATCACTAGGAGAGTCCATTTAATCAAAAAAAATTGGGTGTTATTTTTTTTCAATGGCATATTTTATCCTATTTAAAATCGTTACAGAACGGTCACTCACGGCGCGGGGGAATGAGAGGGGGTAACGCGGAGGGGAGGCGCTCGCGCGGGGTCAAATCACGCGCGGGCGACGCGTCGTGTCCATTAATTGTAGTGTTTTTTAGGATAACTTTCGGAAGCTATTTCTCAACATTTTAGTACTGAGTGATTATAAAAGAAAAAATACGTGTATTTTTATTTTTAACAAGGATTAATATATCAAAATTTGGCAGGAAGGTTTAATTTCACCCTGTATATATATATATATACTTAGATTTAAAGTTTTATCTTGTATTTGTGCTCGCTCTACCTGATGTCTTATATCACATCTCTCTCCGTAGGGCTGCTGTAAGAAATTTCTATAGAAATAAGCAGTTCCTTTGTGTCGTCTTTCTATGTCAACTTTTATGTTAAAAATTTCTTGTGTGCAATAAATGTAAAATAAAAATAAATAAATACTAATATTATATGCCAATTTGTGTATGTCTGTCGTCTTCTCAACGCTTTTGCATGAAGACTGAAGTCACTCCGAATTCATGGAATAAGAGGACAATATTATAGTTTAAAGTATAAACGAAATAACATTCCATACAATAATGTCTTTAAGCTTTAGACTCTAAAGGAAGGAGATAAGAAAAATGTACATTGTAACTTATACTGGAATTGATATTTTAAGTGTGCTGAAATACTTCAGCACACGTCTTACAATGTCAATTCCAGTTCAAATGTCAAAAATTCCTGTATCATCAGTGCCCACCCTTAGCATGCATTCCCAATCATGGTTTTTCCCTGTCGCACGTCTGTCGACGGCCCTTAGCGTTCCAGCTGGTTTGGTAAACCAATTCATTTGTCCTCCATCGGGGACACTCAGATTTTCCAGCTTTAATTATTATGATACTCTTATCGCCCATATGCACTGCTCATTAAATAAGTTGGTTTTAAATCAGCTTGTAATTATATCTGAGGGCTTACCAAAAATTTTTAATTAAGGATATCTTTTTAGTTTTCATTATCAAAATTTTTGGCTGAGACTCACGGGCAATGAATTTTTATAACGTTTTTAGCAATTAAAAAAAGGCTTTGAGAATGTTTATTAAAAATGTACGAGAATAATTAATGCTTTGGAAAATAAAACATTTAACAACATGTCTGCCTTTGCCTGTAGAAACGTGACGAAACCGGCGCGATGCGGCGAAACATAATAGTTAACATTTTTTTTTTTAATGAAATAAGGGGGCAAACGAGCTAACGGGTCACCTGATGGAAAGCAACTTCCGTCGCCCATGGACACTCGCAGCATCAGAAGAGCTGCAGGTGCGTTGCCGGACTTTTAAGAGGGAATAGGGTAATAGGGGAGGGTAGGGATGGGAAGAGAAGGGAATAGGGGAGGGAAAGAAATGGAATAGGGTAGGGGATTGGGCCTCCGGTAAACTCACTCACTCGGCGAAACACAGCGCAAGCGCTGTTTCACGCCGGTTTTCTGTGAGAACGTGGTATTTCTCCGGTCGAGCCGGCCCATTCGTGCCGAAGCATGGCTCTCCCACGTATAAATCTGTCTCTCATTTCAATTTTGTATTAATTTCATATCGCATCGTCTCATCTTGTTTATATAATATGATCTGATTCTTAAATTATCACCACGTTTAATTCTTTTAAGTTACATTACCTAAATCATTTCTCTAACAAATTCTTCAGTATAATAACTATTACTTTTCCTTTCCACAAACCTCGCAAATTGAGGTGGAAAATAGAATAGTTTTCCGCTCTAATACGAACATCTTACAATAAAAGCCTGTATCAATTGGATGGGGGACGAATACACGAATCATCACATTATCTCATCTCCGGCCTAAGCGGAGAATACACTGTCGATCGAATCGATAAACTATGATTTATTTTCAGTTAGTTATGTACCATCGAAGAAATTGATGTATGGGCAGTTGACAGATCTACCTCGTTTGGACGGATTGTGTCAATTTAGCCCGGCCGCGCATAAATTAATTTTTCTGATCAGAAATTTCTTATAATGTGCGGCCGGGGTATTGTTAGCTGTGATCTGTCAGGTGAGTTTGACGCAACGTGACCAAATCCGCCATTTGCCTATGAATCAACTTCTCCGATAGTACTTTCAGAGAAGTTGATTTATAGGCAGATTGCGCAGCTACGTAGTTGGGCTAGAATTCGGTCAACCAAGCGCGCACGTGAAGTGTACTGGTGGAGTCCGGAGATCCATCAGCTACGAACGGAATGTATAGCAGCTCATCGACGATATACGCGTCTTCGAAGAAGACGCAATAGAAATGCAGACGCTGAAGAGGCCGCTTATGAAGCCTATAGAGACGCCCGAAGCGCTCTGAAGGCAGGCATCCGGCAAGCCAAGTCTAAAGCGTGGACCGAGTGCCTAGAGACTCTAGATCGCGATCCCTGGGGGCAGCTTTACAAATACATAAGGCAGAAACTTCGTCCATCTGGCCCACCTCTCACCCAGAGTCTCGAGCCACAACTACGAGAGACGGTCCTCTCAGCTCTATTCCCGTCAAGAGCCGATTAGTCTCCGCCAGTAATGGCACCCCCGGACGATACCGACGATGAAGAGGAGGTTCCACCCATAACGTCGGCTGAACTTGCCATAGCAGTAAGGAAGATGCGGCAGAAAAATACGGCACCTGGCCTCGACAGCATTCCAGGCCGCGTATGGGCACTCGCAATGGAGGAGATGGAAGAGCGAGTGCTCATGGTACTTAACATCTGTCTGTCGCAGTGTCGTTTTCCTAACCGCTGGAAAAGTGGGAAGTTGGTCCTGATCCGTAAACACGGAAGACCTGAAAATCGACCTTCAGCGTACCGCCCTATCGTCCTGCTCGACGAAGTCTGTAAGATGCTGGAAAGGGTGCTCGTAGCGCGTCTTACTGAGCACCTCAACCGAGTTGGGCCAAACTTGAGCTCCAACCAGTTCGGATTCCGAGTAGGACGATCTACCATCGGAGCGATTGCTCAGATGCGGACGGTTTCGGTAGAAGAAATCGCTCGGGGCGGAGTAGTTTTGGCAGTGTCACTAGACAATGCCTTTAACTCTTTGCCCTGGGCAACTATCAAAGAAGGACTTCGGTACCACAAAGTGCCCAAGTACCTAAGAAGAACAATCGGGAACTACCTCTCAGTAAGATACATAGAGTACCCGACTAAAAATGGTTGGGTAAAAATGTGTTGTGTTGGGTAAAAGTGGTATGCGGTGTTCCACAGGGGTCCACATTCGGCCCAAATCTGTGGAACATCGGGTACGATTGGGTGTTGCGAGGAGTCATCCTAGAAGGAGTTGAGTTGGAATGCTACGCGGACGACGCAGCAGTGGTTTGCCGAGGAAAAAATCAGCGAGATGCCATAATACTGGCGACTGCTGCGGTCGCAGAAGTGGTGCGCCGTATACGCGCTCTGGGACTTGAGGTCGCCCTGGATAAATCCGAGGCGATCTGCTTCCATGGGCCGCGGAATGCGCCGCCACTGGATGCTGCTGTAATTGTGGGAGGTACACAGATCGAAGTGCGTCGGACCATGACCTATCTAGGTCTTGTGTTGGACAGCCGGTGGTCTTTTAATGAGCATTTTCGATGGTTGTCAGAGAAAGTCTCAAAGACCGCCGGTGGACTAGCGAGGCTGCTCCCTAACTTAGGAGGACCCAGCCTCTGATGCCGAAACCTGTACATGGGCATAGTGCGGTCAATGTGCATGTATGGGGCGCCAATATGGGCCGCACAACTGGCGGCAAAAAACAGACAGATCCTGGTCAGACTGCAACGTACACTGGCCATTAGAGCGGTGCGGGGATACCGCACGATCTCGAAAGACGCAGCATGCGTCCTCGCAGGCAGCGTCCCTTGGGACATTGAAGCAAAATCGCGGGCTGATATTTACTGGCGTAGCCAGGCCGAGCGCGAGGAGGGCGCCAGACCATGTACGGCGGTGGAGGAAGGATGAGAAAGACCACGCGTTCGAGCAATGGCTGGAGCGACTAAACGAGTCCACAGTTAGTGTCGACCTACTAGCTGCTATGCGTCCCGTCCTGAGGGAGTGGGCAGACAGAGAAGGCGGGGCGCTATCTTACCGCCTCACACAGGTACTGACCGGACATGGGTGTTTTGGTCGGTACCTGTGTGACATCGCCAGACGTGAGCAGACCACAGCCTGCGACCACTGCGACGACGAACGGGACACGGCACAGCACACCTTGCTGGCCCGTCCCGCATGGACTGGACAAAGAGCGGCTCTGCAAGCCGCTATCGGAAATGACATTTCGCTGCCAGCGATCGTATGCACGATGCTGAGCAGCGAAAATTCCTGGAAAGCAGTCGCGACATTTGCCGAGTAGGTGATGTCAGCGAAAGAGGAGTCAGAGCGCAGACGTAAGGCGGAGTCACTCGACCCTCAGAGGAGGCCAAGGCGAAGACAGAGGGCCAGACATGGCCCCGACATCCCGACCTAGCGGGGAAGCTCGGGGTAACGGCGTGGGGACGCCGCCACCCAACAGCACCGAGCTCCCGAGTTGGCTGCGATGCGCTAAGTGTTCCGCGCATCGCGTCATAGTACAGTGCAGTGTGGGCCTAACAACCATGCACTAGTGCCTTTAGGGGCATTCGCTGGCAGGGTCGCAGTTGTGTATCCCGCGAATCTCGTGGCTCTGCCTAAAGCGGAAAGTAGGAACACTCATTGGGGTTTTAGTGGGTATGCCCGGGCGCGGCCTTCACCGCCCTGGGGAGTCCCACATACCCCGGTGGCCATCCCCAGACCGCCGGGGATGCGTAATTGCATTTCCCCAACGATAAAAAAAAAAAAAGCTACGTAGTTGGGCTATGTCATTCAAGGTCACACTTACCACGTCGATATATTTGTTGACAATGATTGTTCACCAATCATAATATATTCTGCCTAGGAATCAATTTCTCTGTTAGTATCTAAGGTTTTTTTTTATTACTTTTTATACTTTTAGGGTATAAAATTTTAGAGTTGCGTTATGCGACAGCAATCTAATGATTATATTTGACTCCTTTGAGTCACTTTACGGATAGCTTAAATTGTTTTAAAACCTTGTATTTCAATAGCATTCAAATATAATATTATTATTATTATGTTGAGTTTGCTTAGAGTATTATACAGTGAAGAAAAAGCATCGAGTCAAACGCATGTTTCAAGAAAGTGTCCGAAGATATTAAGGGCCTTCCCCTACGGAGATTCCGTAATTTACCGTATTTAGAGCCTTATAAACTCATAATTTGAAAGCTATAAAGTTATAATAAAAATACAGAAATAATCTTCAGTATATCAACATTCCTTTCCCGTTTTAAATTTTCTATTTTTGTTTATGATACTCATGATATTAGCTTCCAAAGTAATACCAACTTATTAAAATTGAAGCATACTTTCAGCATCTTCCTAGTATTTACAAATTACGTTTATTTGAAACACGCAACAATAGATAGACAATTTCATTAACTATAGATTCCCCGTTTTAATTTTTTTAGATCAATTTTGAACTAAGATAAGTAAAAAAATACGATATTTGTGCGATCTCGGCAACACGTCAAATGTATGGTCAAGGTCGTTTGCTCGGGGGATGGCCTTAAGTAAAAATTGAGAAATAATCTTACAAGAAACTATAATATTATTATATTATGGTAACACAGTATAAATATTACGTAGTGTATGAAGTTAGTATGTTGTATAGTACATGATTTCTTTATAGTTAAGAGTGTAAGGCCTGAGAATGAACATATGCATACTAATCACAAAAATTTGCTCTTTACAAGGAACACGTACACACCCTAAAGTATAATCACTTAGTTTTGTTACACCCTGTATACATATATAACAGTAGTGGGTAATCCGTCTGTCTTTAAATCGAACTCCCTCAACTTATGCTTAAGTCACCGGTCGAATAGCCTGTCCAAGTCGAATCGCCACCCCATTTACACGGGTGACTAACGGGTCGATTTTAGTCACCCGGCAAGTCACTCGTTACAGTAGTATTCGCAGCAAGCGATCGCTTGCGACTGAGCGTTTGCACGGTCGATTTTAGTCACCAGCCGCATGCGGCCGCTGGCCGCACGACTTTGGGGCTTGCGACTTTAGCCGCATGCGGCGTAGTCGAATTGCCATTTACACGGTCGATTTTCGCCGTGCGGCGTAAATCGTGCGGCTTTAGTCACCCGTGTAAATCAAGCATTACGTAGTAACTGTTTAGTAATATGTGCCTCAACACAGTAAGGGTCAATTTATACTAGCGCAGAGTCGAAGCGCATCGAAGCGGATTACCAAAACTTCAACCTCCAAAGCGTTAACGCACACATTACTTCTGAGAATTTAAAAAGGCGCGCGCCCGAATAACGCTGATTGGTCTCGCAGAAGTAATGTGTGCATTACCCTCTGGAGTTAAGGTTGAATTTTCTATGTTCAGTTTTTGGGAATTCGCTTCGATGCACTTCGACTCTGTGCTAGTATAAATTGACCCTAAGATTTAGGTACGTGTAACGTGCGTTGCTTTTTAAAGTTACCTGAAATCACACGAATGTGTGCGTGCGACATTTCAGTCGGTCTATGTGAATTATGAAGATAAAGCTTGCTATATATAATACTAGATTGCACCACAATACGTTTATCGCTCGGGAACCGTACATTTTTCAGGGATAAAAGTATTCTATGTCCTTTCCCGGGACTTCGAGTATCAAGTATTCTCAATACTTCGAGTATTCTCATACCAAATTTCAGCAAAATCTGTTCAGCGGTTTGGGCGTGAAGAGGTAACAGACAGACAGACAGACACACTTTCGCATTTATAATAATATTACTAAAGTATGGATTATGGCAGTATAATATTTTTGCAGTAATGTATACCGGCCTAGACACTATCATTTATCACTAGGATCAGGTGAAGCGGCGGTCCATCCATCATAAGTAATAAAGGATTAGTAGCCTCAATTACTGTATCATTTTCTTGATGGCGTCTTCGCTGTTTCACTATTTGCTAGAATCTAGTTATCTATTTCATAATTATTAATTATAACATAATATTTAATATGATATAATGCAAAAAACTCGGCCAACGTTATTTTGCTGCATTAATTATTCTATACTCTGCATGTATTACATTAATATAGTATCATATTTTTAGAGGAGGTAATAATAGAGAATAATTGCGATAAGCATTACCTCTGTCAAACTGTAATCCATCCAATAATCTACGGAAAAATTCCGTGGAACTTCAGATAAAATGTTCTATATTTGAGTATTACTAGTTATATTGTTTACACCTATTTTGATTATAACTTGAATCATTTTTAGTCCAGGTAGGAAAAATCTAAATTGATTTTTTAAAATTATTCTCGAGTCTCGACAGTAGACGTAGCCAAGTTCGCTAAACTTCAGTTCTTACAGTCCGGGCTTGTTCGACCTTAAATGTTTAATCAGTGTTTGCTCAGACATTCTGGATGTAGATTTCTTTGGAAAACAGAAGGAAAGTGAACAAGTTTTGTCCATTTAGTGGTTACCGCATTTTCCGTTTGTGTTCAGACAAAGATAACAGGCTTTATTGAGTAATCCTTTATGTAAATAAAAATTAATTTTAATTTTGTTAGTTTCCCCAAAACTCGAGAAGGGCTGAGCCAATTCGCCATATATATTTTAATTGCCTAATATATTTTGCACTGAGGGAGTAATAGTAAAAATGTTATATCAAATTTTGTACTTTAGAAAATAATAATTAAAAAAGATAGGATGGATAAGACCACAAAAAATATTTTTGTAACAAGCCATAAAAAAAATATTGTCGGTTTAACTTTGCCCTTCTAAAATCACCAGTCAATGAAGTTTTTTAAGTCCTTTAGTTAATACCTTTTATTTCAGAAACATTCAAGTAGATAATAATAATTATAATGTTGGTGATGACGTAACACAAACTTATTTTAACATGAGCGTCACAGTTTTATATACAACACGGAGGCCATGGCATTTGCACAGGAGCACGCCTACCATGAAGACGCGTTGTGTTTTTATAACGGTTCTGCTTGTTTTGACATTTGACTGCGTTTTTAGCAACGATCGTGAGTATTTTTTTTTATATTTTTAAATACATAAAATTTAATATTGTTGTACTGTCCGGTTTACACTACTCTAATTTAGTAATTTAATCGAACGCCTTTTTTGCATTCCAAATTGCATTCCAGTGCCCGTATACATTATTCCAATAGTAAGCGCTGGATTAGATCACTGGAGTGGAATAATGTAAGCCGGCCATTATGGTGAAATAAAAAAAATCTTGGTCGAATAAAATTTTTGGCAATTTTAGTAAATAAGAGCTTACCATAGTTTCATAATATCATAATATAAAATAGAGAAAGAAAACTGTTCAAGTATATGTAATGATTTCCAAAAATATAATAATATAGTTTATAAATAAAGTAAGAAATAACTACAGAAAGAAAATTATAATTCCTCAGGCAATGCAAATAACAAATCACAATAGGTGAAAATGATAGATTCGACACACATCATGGAAAATCGTTTGGTTCTCTCAATTTAAATTTCTACAGTTGATAATCGAATAGGTACTATCTTAAATTATTTTTGTTACAATCTTTTAAGGATAATTTAAGTGAAATTTGAAGTGATACCGCCGTCTTGTAAAATGCCAATACAAGCAATTGTTAGTGATGATGATGTTTTTTAATGACAATTATTATTTGCATGCGGCTGAATTACATGAATTCATGCTGGTGTCATATAAAGTTACGCTGCTGTTGCTATTTCACACCTCCCATAAAAATGTTAATATCCAAGTGCCAGAATATTATTGTAGGTCTGTCTGTTTCACTATTTTCCTGTATGAGACAAGTATTACAGACTTGACAGCCATGATGAGACACATTTTGTAAACCAACAAGGTAATCAACATCGATAGTTAAATGTTATCGTCTCATCGTTATTATTTCAAGGACCTAAAACGTTGCAAGTGATAGAATAAATTCATTTTAATAATCCTGAAGTCCTTCATATGCGGAACGACCAATCGTTTAGATGCCAACCTGACCAGACGTTATTTTGTGCATTCTTATGTGTGTTCTGCGATCAGTCCCACAGAACGGTCGGCCTCCCGTATAAGATACTAAAATTACTTATTTCACTAAAACACCTGTTTCCTGGGGGACATTTACAATTTCTTGCTAATTTTAATGATAAAATTAGCAAGTGCAAAATGCAAATAAATCTAACGTCGTCGATAATTATGAAATTATTATCGACGACATTAGATTTATTTGCATCTATCTTTTTTATATTTTATTATGATACGGAAACATAGAAAACAAACAATAAAAATCTAGGTCGTGCTGGTTCTTGACTTCCTCTAGCGCCTACTCACTCCGCATAAGGTTAGAGCGTGTTTGTGAGTAGGTGACAAATTCAATCTATGTAATATGATTTTGTATTCGTAATCTGTCATCGTACTCTAATGCATCTTTAGTGCAGATTTTACCTCAGAATGCCCATCCTATAGCATTCCTGTTTTATTATCATGTAGTTTGATAGTGTCTTTCTCTCCTCCAGAATTTATTTCTTAATTAAAGATGAATCACCCACCAAAACATTAACTTTTTAATTTTTAATTTTATTTGGTCACATTTATTTTTCTTCCAGTCGATGACCTCGATGATATTATACAAGAAAGACCATGCACGGATGCAGGGGGACGTTGCGTATATGCAAAAGATTGTCCAGAGAAAATGGATATCATGACGCGAGGACAGTGCCCAAATCAAGCTTATAAAAATATCGATTGCTGTTTTGGAAGTAAGTGTCTATGAATTGGCTATGATTAATTTCATAGTTATTATATCACTATAATGACTATAAAATCGACAATGATAGGATCATCCGTTTGGACCGATTGCAGGCCGACCTGACCGGACTTATAGTAGTTTTTGAGATAGAGAATTATCATTCTTAATTACGTACAATTTTGAAGTCGGTTTTATCTTTTTAAAATACTATTATTTAGTCAAATAAATAATAATAATTTCTTTTGGTTGTGATTTCAGCCAATCAGTCGCAGGGAGAGAAACTTACTTATTTCCTCCAGATTTCTCTGCTGTTGTTTTTGCTAACGTACCGAATATTTCACTGATTGTCTTCATCAAATCATTTTGAACAGTTAATTTTGATTGTACCGAAATAAGAAGGATGGGCGTTAATTATATTGTATTAAGCAGAATATTTGTGTTATTAACAAGTAAACAACATCAAGACAATTATTAAGATACAAAATCCTGATAATTATATTATTTTCCTCTTACTTTATTACATATTTTTATTTGTCTCGTCTATTTACTAATATTATGGTTCTTAATGAGTATTTTCCGTTCTTTTCCACATTTCCTATAAATGTTTACCTCCAGCTTTCATTTTTATCTTCTTATCATTATATTATTACCAGACTAATTTTACCCCGCTTTTTTTCAGTATCAATAAAGGAAACTCGTTGTGGAAAACGTGGCGGCATGTGTATGGACAAAAGTGTCTTCTGTGGTACAGCCTTGAAGAATTTCAAGACGGACTGCGCTCCTAGCGAATATTGCTGTATTTTAGTTTAATACATTATTACTACAAAAGAAACAATTATTATATCTTTAGTAACTTTTAACGAAACCACGCAAGGAATGATTTAGATCTCCTAGATTTTTAATGTTAAAATTAGGCGTTTTAAAACATTAAACGTGTTTTGAAATAAAGACACATTAAGGCTGCAGTCTAGCAAAATTCACTCGCTGCGAATTGTTTGCGCAACTTTGTATATTTTTTTTTTGACAAACTAACACTAACTAATAAAATAACACGAGATATTATTATTGCGTATAATATAAGTAATAGCTAGTTATTTTTTTAAAGTTCATATATGTGGATAATGTAACATAAAAAATTGCATATGTTATATTAAAAAAAGGGTAGCCACTAAGGAATTTCCCTTGCAATTCTTGTCGTTTTTTATAGGTCTTTTGAAATTATTATTATTGTTGGAGTGGGGTGATTTAGGTGATTTTTTCTGTATTTGCTTTATTGAACTCTTGGCATCTAAATAATCTAATTATTACATACTAACGATGCATAGTTTTTATGAAATAACCCGTTTATTAAGAGATAAAAACAGATAATTTTGATGAAATTGTGACCTCTGAATTAAGAAAATGAAAGATAGTTAGAAAAAACTAATCAGCGCATTTTGAAGACGAGAATGTTGAGCTCATTATGCGCTGAACAGATTTGTAAATTAATTATTTATTGCCATAAACTAAGCGCACAAACACAACTCGAAATGACATTGGGCACGAAAAGCTGTTTTTAACGCTTGATTTACCTAACATTACCCACATAGATGAACTTAAAAAAAAATAGCTATTACTTATATTATACGCAATAATAATATTTCGTGTTATTTTATTAGTTAGTGTTAGTTTGTCAAAAAAAAAATTACAAATTTGCGCAAATAATTCGCAGCGAGTGAATTTTGCAAGACTGCAGCCTTAAGGCCATTCCTCGAGCAAACGACCTTGACCATACATTTGACGCGTTGCCGAGATCGCACAAAAATCCAATTTTTTTACTTAACTTATTTCAAAGTTGATCTAAAAAAAATTAAAACAGGGAATATGTAGTTAATGAAATTGTCTATCTATTGTCGTGTGTTTCAAATAAACGTAATTTGTAAATACTAGAGAGATGCTGAAAGTATGCTTCAATTTTAATAAATTGGTATTATTTTGGAAGCTAATATCATGAGTATAATAAACAAAAAATTATAAACAAAAAACTTTTTGAAAAAAGCTTTTATTCAAATAGTCTAAAAAGAAAAAAATAAATTTCTCCTTAAAATTTTTAACTATTAAGTTAAGTATAATCCTCAATATATTATACAATTTGCATGATAATAAAAGCATGTCGCGACTCGCGAGACTTAACAATCTATCAGTACTTGATAAATTTATTAAAATAAAAAAATATAACATCAATTTACTCAGTTAAATTGGTACTTACTAGTTTATTTACAAATCACGCGACAAGCTTTTATTATCATGCAAATTGTATAATATATTGAGGATTATACTTAACTTAATAGTTAAAAATTTTAAGGAGAAATTTATTTTTTTCTTTTTAGACTATTTGAATAAAAGTTTTTTTTCAAAAAGTTTTTTGTTTATAATTTTTTTTTGTTTTTTAGTTATCTCTGGCTAGATTTTTTAGTCTGTTTGATAGTAATTTGTTGTATTTCAAGAATTTGTTAAAATCTGATTAACTTAAGTCCTTAAGAAATCGTACTCGACTTTGACAATTCAAAAATCTATATTTAGCGAGTTGTTATATTCCGTTTATTTCTGCATGACTAAAAAGTTAAATTTCATTTAACAAAAGTGACTGGATTCAACCGGACAGTTTCTGAAACTCGGGTGGATTTGACTTGATGTCACGTCACGTCATTTCACGTCACGTCACGTCACGTGACGTCACGTAAAGTTACGACACGATACTACACGTAACGTCACGTCACGTCATGCCACGTCACGTCACGACACGTAACTTAACGTCACGTCACTTCACGTCACGTTACGTCACGTAACGTAACGTCACGACATGACACGACACGTCACGTCACGTCACGACACGACGCGACACGACATGACACGTCACGACACGAATTGACTATTACTTTTCAATTTACTCTCAATGAGCCCTTTTATTTGATACCCATATTGCAGAAGTGCTTTAAAAAAATTATTCCCCTATCTTGGCTAAGCTGCCATATTGGATATAGAATGACATTTCATTCGTTTCCGAGTTACTCTCAATAATCCCTTTCATTTGATACCCATATTGCAGAAGTGCATTAAAAATAACTTTTTCCGTATCTTGGATGAGCCGCCATGTTGGATGTAGAATGAAATTACATTCGTTTTTGATTTACTCTTAAATTCATTTAATATCCATATTGTAGGACTGCATAGAAAATAATTATTTTGCCATCTTGGATGGTCGGCCATATTGGATTAAGAGTGATGTCACATACCATATCGTGCATTGTCATCCAAACTAAACGCGTATGCAAAATTTCAGCTCAATGGGTTAAATATTATATCTACTTCAAAATTGAGTTCCAAAATTCCACCGTAACACACATACTTACATACATACAGAGCAAGTTAAATAAAAGCTTTTAATAATAAAAATTGGAAATTTAAAACGGGGAAAGGAATGTTGATATACTGAAGATTATTGCTGTATTTTTATAATAACTTTGTAGCTTTCAAATTATGAGTTTATAAGGCTCTAAATACGGTAAAATCTCCGTATGGGAAGGCCCTTAAATTGAAAATGACGTTTACAATAAATGATTTAGAGGATAGACTGCATAAACATAACAAAATATATTTATAGCGTATATAATCTAGCGTGACATTAACAATTTTACTACGTATTGAGTTTCGATTTGCGTTCCTTTGCAGCATGACAATTACATTTTCACAGTAGGTAAATAAAATGAAATTCCTGAATCAATTTGGAAAAAATGAGTTAACATAATTCATCCATTAAATAGATTATATTTTAGACTCGATATTTAAGAAGTGGCATTTTTGACGGACCCTAAAAAATGTTTTGTTTTTGAATTAATTGTCTTCATGCTGGTGTCTGATGACATTTCTAAAAACAGTTTATGTGTCGCTCACGGAGATCCTACAAGGCCTTTACCATAAAGTTAATATACCTAGCGGAATAGAGCAACAATCTCGAGCTGTCAAACGAAACCGAAATTGGTTTCATGTGTAAAAATATGTGTACGTATACACTTACACAAGCATGATCGAACATGATTTCTATGAAATTAAATTGTCACGTGCCGACTGGACGTCAAAAAAAGAGTGCTGCTGTCATGTATCACACGTCTCTTTTTACCACGCAGTGTTACTGATAGTGACATCTCTCTTGCTCAGGCCTTTGTTTCTCTATTCCGTTAGGTATATTAACTTTATGGCCTTTTCTGAGCCCCATGGCTCCGAGGAACACACCTTGAGAATGTTTGGCTAGGCCATTCGGCTAGTAAACAGTAAACACTGTACAAGTGTTTACTGTTTACTAAGGAAAATTATTACGGTGAACGCTTACTAGGCCGCATCGCACGCGTTGCTGAAGTAACCCCTTTTGTAATTGACCTCGCACACCTGTCCGCACCGCGGTTGCCGCAGTCATATCCATCACCGCACGCACCGCACTGGATTTCTTTCACCAGTTTCAATTTTAAAACTACGAATTCCCAAACAAAACTACGAATTGGCATCGCAACCCATCGTAATGTCATTTTATTATGAATTTTGTCGCAGATATTTGCAATGCGATGAGAATTCGCAGTTATGTGTGGGAGCCGTTAAGAGCGGGCTGTCAAATTTGCTGTGTTTTCTAATAAGTATTACGATCCCGGAAGACGATTGACTCAAATGAAATTGAGATTTATTTAATCATTGTATATTTATCTGATATTTGGCTAACCAAAAACACGATTCACTTATTTTGACTCGATAGTTTTATTTTTTGAAATTATGAATCTTTCTGGGCTTTTCAACAAATACCTGTTACACTTATTGAGTTACTATCATTAAGTAACTTGCACTACTACAATCACACACTTTATAAAATAATAGCTAAAGGAAATATTAGTATTGTATTTAATTTTTAAGTAATGATCAAAAACATTTTTAGGACTTACGACCTTTACTTTCGTGCTATAATGCGGGAACCGTTGTTACGCGATATTGTTCACTATTAGTTGCAGCGTAAAGCATATTGCCCGGGAGCACGGTTCATGGAATCATTGTATCACGATTGGATGATAGCGGTGTGTGTAGGCGGGGCTAGCGTTTTGACAGTAGGCTCTTAATCAAGAGTGGGCGTATATTACAAGTATAACTCTTTTAGAGTAAGAGCCTGCTACGGCCAGACCTTCCTCAGTTTAGAAAAGCTGAAAGTTTACCTGTCTGTGACCTTTACAGAGGTAAGAACGACCAGCATCTATGGAGTTTCGGTCGCGGTCACTTTAGGCGGTATCCAGGTCTACCTGACCTTTGAGAAAGAGGAAAGCTCAATTTCATAGCTTATATTCAAGTAAGTGGAGGAATCTCGTTTTCTACTAAAATAAAATAAAAAAATAAAATAAAAATAGTT
The DNA here is from genome assembly GCA_905187585.1 of Cyaniris semiargus. Lineage (NCBI taxonomy): Eukaryota > Metazoa > Arthropoda > Insecta > Lepidoptera > Lycaenidae > Cyaniris > Cyaniris semiargus. The sequence goes on along the minus strand of LR994554.1, from coordinate 1,828,593 downwards.
TTATTTCTGAATAGATTTAAAAAAAATGCTTTCAGAATGTTGATACTACATGGTGCCTACCACCATGCACCATTACTGCTGGACATTTTTGACAGTTGCTTCCCACTGCCAGACACCCTTAAACTTTCTTAAAGTATTAGAATTTGAGGGTGTCTAGCAGTGGCAATAATTATGGTTCCCATACTATAAACGAATTTTGAACTAGTTTTATATTAAGGGAGTTAGCCAGTAAAGTAATTGGTTAAAGTGTTTTATAAATTTTTTCAAATAGATAATCTAGGTGAAAACGTGAAAGGGAAACCATTTTTAAACCCCGACACAAAAAGAGGGGTGTTATAAGTTTGACATGTCTGTCTGTCTGTCTGTCTGTTGCATCATAGCTCCCGGACGGGTGAACCGATTTCAATTTAGTTTTTTTTTTTTCTATTAAATGTGACTTACGTGCGAGTATTCATAGACATGTTTGATGAAAATCGGTTGAGCAGTTTAAAAGTTGTGGGGGGTGAAAGTGGGGAAGAATCACGGAATGTTTTTTTTTTTATGAAATAAGGGGGCAAACGAGCAAACGGGTCACCTGATGGAAAGCAACTTCTGTCGCCCATGGACACTCGCAGCATCAGAAGAGCTGCAGGTGCGTTGCCGGCCTTTTAAGAGGCATTAGGGTAATAAGGGAGGGTAGGGATGGGAAGAGGAGGGAATAGGGGAGGGAAAGGAAGGGAATAGGGTAGGGGATTAGGCCTCCGGTAAACTCACTCACTCGGCGAAACACAGCGCAAGCGCTGTTTCACACCGGTTTTCTGTGAGAACGTGGTATTTCTCCGGTCGAGCCGGCCCATTCGTGCCGAAGCATGGCTCTCCTACGTATAAAATATAATGTCTGCAAATATACTCGGGTGAGGTCTTAAATTAAAGCGCATTACGTGCATATTACAAAACCACGACCAAATCTACGTACTTACCTTTAAAAAGTATAAAATAAAATTTTTTCTTACTTAATTAAAAATTAAAAAAACCCCCAACACAAAAAACTTAACTTCCCTTTAAAAAGTAAAAAATATTAAAAGAAATCAATTATAAAGTACCTAAAAGTTATTAATATAAAAAAAAAAAAAAAAAACTTCGCGTTGGGGGACCGCATCAAACCTAACAATTTAATTTTTTTATTAATTTATACTTTTTAAAGGTATAAATAGTACGAGTATAATGTAGATTTGGTCGTGGTCTTGTAATATGCACGTAATGCGATTTATTGAGAGCGTCACAGTTTTAATAAATAATACGGAGGCCATCAGCCATGGCATTCGCACAGGAGTACTCCGACCATGAAGACGCGTTGTGTTTTTATAATGTTTCTGCTTGTTTTGACATTTCAGTGCATTCTCAGCAACGAGCGTGAGTAAATTTTTGAAATCTAATTTTATATTTTTGGCAGTACACGTGAAAAGGTACCTTGCCACCGGTATTGAGTTATGCATAGTTCTAAAAACAAGATTAAGTTTTCTATCAACACAAAAAAAGAATAACAACTGTAGGTGGAACCACTATTTTTTTTATAAATGTTTAAATTTGCAACTTCCGAAAAGCACAATTTGAGAAAATATATGCATTTAAAGTTTATGATGGTAAAAAACCCACTTCTACTTCGAAGTTACATATTGAAGGATATAATCACTAGCTAAAAGCCGAGCTTTGTGAGGGCTCGCGTCGTCACACCTTGACAGACTAATGATGACACATCTACATATAAATAAAAATTACTATGTTTAAGCACAAATCAATAGGCGTGATAGTTTTTCCGTAAAGTGTACCACAAAATGTACAGGTTGTGGGAGATACTTTGGAAGTTAAATAATTATAATAAAGATGAATAATTGTCTAAATATACATCTTAATTATTTTAATTTCTTAGGCTTAACACGCAAGGGCGGAAGAAACACGAAAGTGTTAATAATACCCAATTCGTAAAGTTATGCGATCAAAACTGTTAATTTCTCATCAAAATTACATATTCTAAGGCATTTTGAAATAACAAAAAAGTATAGTAAAGTATTAAAAATCGACTAAATTTTTAAGTTTAATCTTGTGATATTATAACACAAGATTTAACCGATCCTATACGCTATCTTAGAATAAGGCATTTGACTACCCGCGATGGAAATATTCATTACATTATTAAAATTCAAACGCTTTTAAGACGTGGCGTGACAAGGTACCCTGAATACTTAACTTTATGGTCAGAGAAATAATATACTAAAATAACATAATTTTACTGATATTTTTGTACACACGTGTTCCTCATGATGTAAAGAACCCAATTATAACATAAACCTATTTTGGCACTTTTCACCCGCTTCCACAAAAACTAATGTTTCTCGGTTACTAAATATCGTGACTTTAAATTTAAAATTAGTTTAAGTTGTCCAACATACTTAAGTAAAATGAAAGAAGTTGTTTTATAGATTTTTTGGTATATAATATTGTAAGGAAAGAGGGGAGGCCTTTGCCCAGCAGTGGGACACCATCGGCTATTAATAATAATAATAATAATAAATAATAATAATAATAATAATAACAATAATAATATTGTAGTTTATAAATAAAGTAAACTAGCTAAAAGCCGAGCTTTGTGAGGGCTCGCGTCGTCACACCTTGACTGACTGATGATAACACATCTACATATAAATAAAAATTACTGTGTTAAAGCACAAATCAATAGGCGTGATAGTTTTTCCGTAAAGTCTTCAACCGTTGCAAATAATAAATTACAAAATTTAGGTGAAAATAATTGATTAGTCACATGCTTATGGAAAATCGCTTGGTTCTCTCAATAATTTATATTTCTAAAATTGATACAGAATTTAACCTCAGTCTATTTATGTTACAATCCTACAAGGATAATTTGAGTGAAATAAGAAGTGACGCCGCCATCTTGTAAAGGTCAATAGGGATGCAACTGTTACTTAGCTGATGTCATGTTTGAATCGACAACTATTCGCATGCGGCTAAATAGGATAAGGCCAAATATTATATTATATTATTCCAATGTAGTCACGCCAGCATAGACAGTACACAAAAAGTTTCGTTCGACGTTTGACAACGTTTCTGTCAATATTCTGATATGACGTGTGCAACATGTCGGATTTTGGTCGGATAACCGGAGTATGTGCTAGTGACGCCCTTTGACCTTTAAAATAATATGTTTCATTGCTCTCCTTTCATTATTAGGGTTCCGTACCCAAAGGGTAAAAACGGGACCCTGTAATTGAGACTTCGATGTCTGTCCGTCTGTCCGTCTGTCTCCAGGCTGTAACACAAGAACCGCTATAGCTAGACTTCTGAATTTTTCACAGATTGTGTATTTCTGTTGCCGCTATAACAAAAAATACTAAAAACGCAATAAAATTAATATTTAAGAGGGGCTCCCATACAACAAACGTGATTTTTTAAGGTTTTTTCGCTCGTAATCAGTAATGGTAACAGCTAGGCACTTGAAATTTTCACAAAATCCTTAGTTATATTTGCACTTTAATAATTAATAATAAAATTTTAATTAAATAAATATTTAAGGGGGGCTCCCATACAAAAAAACACAATTTTTTGCTCTATAACGGTACGGAACCCTTCGTGCGTGAGTCCGACTCGGACTTGGCCGATTATTAATCTTCTTACCATTCTATTATTACTACACCTAAGTTTACTTTGATTTGTTTTCAGTATCAATGGAAAAAATTCGTTGTGAGGAACGTGGCGGCCAGTGTATAGACAAAAGTGTCTTCTGTAGTACAGCTTTGAAGAATATCAAGACGGACTGCGCTCCTAACGAATATTGCTGTATTTTAGTTTAATATAATATAACTACAAAAGAAACTATTTAAAAATGTCTTTAAATTAAAATTGTTATATTATATGTGCTCAATAAAGAATATTTATCTTATCTTATAAATTTTTATATGCTTGCAACTTTTAACCATAACACGTAAGGAATGAGTTAGACTTCCTAGATTTTTAATGACAAAATTAGCTGTTTTAAAAACATTAAAAGTGTTTTCATATAATATAAATAAAGTAACATTGAATGAGCCTTGTATAGCGCTATCTATCCGTAGGGTCTATCGTGTCAAATGTCGTGTCAGACAGATACATGACAGCTATATCGTGACATAATATGACAGCTGTTTGACACGACAATTGACACGAATGGCTACATAGCGCCATACAGCCCTTATTGAAAGTGACGCTTACAATAAATGATTTCGAGGATATACTGCACAATAAACATAATAAAATATATTTATTTGAGTGACGTTAATAGTTTTCGTATGTATTGAATTTCAATTTTGCGTTCTTTTGCAGCATAACAATTAAATTTTACAGTACGTAAATAAAATGAAATTCCTAAATAAATTTGGCAAAGAAAAAAGAGTAAACATATTATTCCTCCATTTTATTAATTCAAATGTTTTTGTTACATAAAAAATATTTTTAAACTCCATATTTAAGAAGTGACATTTTTGAAGGACTCCAAAAAATTTTTTAAATTGTTTTTGAATTAATTGTTTTCATGCTGGTGTCTGATGACATTGCTGAAAATAATTTATGTGTCGCTCACGGAGATCCTACAAGGCCTTTGATGAGCCCCAGGGCTCCGCGGAGCACACTTTGAGAATATCTGGCCTAGCCGTATGGCTAGTAAACAGTAAACATACGAATAATAAAAACTAAGGAAACGTAACTCCCACCCATACTATTACCGCTTTAAAGTTGGTTCCTTTCGAACTGTCATGTAACGTCAGCCTGATACCGCTGAAGGCCACCTAAATGCCTAAATATTGCAAATGTATTGAAAATGTGTACCTAAGTCACTGACCTCCATTATACAAGTACGCTGGACCTATGATACCCACTTTTTTGTGCCTTTTTGAAGCGGAATCAGCGCCCCCAGAGGGAAGAGAACTAAATTTGACGTAACTTGCAAATGGCCGCTTAATCGTTATTGGTTGTCATTACTAGTATTAGTTCCAAATACTCCCACTACTGCTATCAGCGCCAATATGGCGACTTTCAAACGTCATTTTTACGTCAAATTTAGTTCCTATCCCTCACATTGGGGAAGCTGATTCCACTTTAAATAGGCACAAAAATAGCTGTCATTTCAAAGGGTATCATTAGTCCAGCGTACTTGTATAATGGAGGTCAGTGACCTAGGTACACATTTTTGACAAGTATTGTGTAAGTATTGTGTAAGTAGAACGTGTTTTTGACGGAGTTACTTTTCCTTAGTTTTTATTATTCGTAGCAGTAAACACTATACAAGCTTTAGGGCGCCCACACATAACTGCAAATTCGCATCGCATCGCAAATAATATATCGCAGTTTTGTGCGGGAGCCCCTTATTTGGTTGTGTATAGTATAAAGGATAATATAGGTAACACATTATGGTATACTTGTTTTATTTTAAACCGATTTTAATTTGCATATCAATGAGAAATAAACTAGCTAAATTACCAAAATAAATTTTGAAACTATATCACAGGTCTCGGTTTAATTTTTTCCGTGGACGCGTTTGGGCGAACGTTATTATTGTAAAAGCATATTTCTGTCGAAAAAACAATTTCCTACTGAAATGGTTCAGGATAAAGTTCGACCGATTTATTTTACCTTTAAATAGCATTATCAGTTCGCAGTGGGCTGATTATTTAAAATAGTATGGTGGAAATGTAACTTATGATGCATAATATTGTTAGACCTTGTTTTTCAGTTGCTTTGCGTAAGCTCCAAGCCGGTAGTCCCGGGTTCGTATCCCGTCGAGGGGAAAAAAGTCCGGGATTAAACTAAGCAGTGGTTTTTGGGTGTAATATAAAATATGAGTGATAATATTTTAGGGTGTATCTGTATATGTCTCTCGTATAGAATTTGCACTTAGGGTATATTTTTCAAGTTGGTAAGTTTATGATTTTGGGTGATATTCTCATAGAAACATACAAAATTACCTACAACGACAAAAGTTACTCTTTCGGCAATGTTATTTTCACAGTGAACTCTGTATAAGCGACATACACAATATACACCCTAAAGAGTTATTACTCATTTATGTCACACCTTTATCACTCTTTAGTTTTATCCCGGACAAATGTAGTCTTTCAGTGCGGAAAACGAATTTTGGCGCTCCGAAGTTGCGGACAACATAAAATTTGTCATTTACTGTATAATTAATCTACAAAGAATGCAAACACTTTTAATGAAAAATATTCAAACCAAACCATTTCCAAAATAAAACACCGAAAACAAGCTAAGGTGAATGCTTACTAGGCCGCATCGCCGTCTGGTAGAGTTGCGGTAGGTTCTATCGTACCCGCAACTGTGCCTTAAGCGAGGAGTAGAGCACCATGGGGTTTTAGTGGGTAGACTACGCAGGAGTCCTACACATGCCGGCCGATATCCCCAATTTGCCGGGGATGCGTAAAGCATTTCCCCATGTTAAAAAAAAAAGGCCGCATCGCCGTGTGGCGGTACCCACAATCAGCGCCACATTCCTGCATCGCGCTATCGAAGTTTTCTGAGCGCGTCAGTATATATATGACAGCTGAAATGTATCACGTGGGCTCCGGCTTGACCGAGCGTAACACCTCGCTCGGTCGGAAGATCTTCCTTTGCGGCCTCCACGCATTATTCCCACAGCCGCATTAATCGCTTTTTTTGACCTCTCACACCTGGTGACCTTCGACAGAACACACCTCCTTCATCATCATCACTCCCCGCCCCTCAGCATCGCGCCAGCCAGCATCGCCTCATCAGGTACCTCGTCCACTAGCCGCCGCAATGTACCGCGGCCTGGGCGACTACGCATCGGCATCAACGGGATTTCTCACTACACCGACCGGTCAGCAAGCAGAATATCTCTCCTGGTCAGCATGTAGCATCGGCCCCGCACGGCAGCTATCTGACTCACTAGATCACGGGATGACTGGAGCAGCAGCATCATAGTTCCGACTCACTGGGACTCCCTGGCACTGGCGACTCAAGCGACAAGACTTCAAGATTCGACCTCCGGTCTTCGGGGGGGAGTGATGTGGCGGTACCCACAATTAGCGCCACATTCCTGCATCGCGCTATCGCTTGGTCAGAACATCTTCATTTGCGGCCTGCACGCATTATTCCCACAGCCGCATTAATCGCTTTTTTTGACCTCTCACACCTGTCCGGGCCGCATTTCCCGCAGTCATATTATCCATCGCCGCACGCATCGCACTGGATTTCTTTCAATTCCAATTTTTTATCAAAAGTGGGCGTGTATTACAAGTATGGCTATTGATGAACGATTTGTTAGAAGTTGTTTATTATTAGAAATTTGAACCGGTATGGCCGATCGTTAATTGCGAATGACGACACCAGCACCGCACTCGCCGCAGCGATGCGGGCGGGCTGGCGTTGGTGACGTCATCAGTTGCATCTCGGGGAGTTACTGCGGCGACTGTGGCGCGGATATGCGAGGTTGCATAGAACAACAAAAATAATAATATTATGAATATAAAAAAATACGTGTGGCACTCGGGGCAAATACGTGTGCCGCGGTAAAGCTATTGCATATCATCGTGCCGAAGTCTGGCAACGCCGCACCACTGTGCCGGTCGGAGTGAGATGTTTTAGGCTTTTTTCCGTTACGGAATTTCTTGATACATACGCCGTGCTCAAAGCCCGCGATAAAATCTATGCAATAGCTTAGAAACATCGAACTGCGGAGCATGCGGTGCGGCCCAAGCCTTTATTAATACAAATTTTGACATTCTCATTCATATAAAGTTTTATGCCTTGAATCTCGATTCACCGTTTGGACTTTAGAGGTAGTAACTTTTAAATCGAAGTAATCAACTATATCAGGCTGCAATTTCAACCATATTGAAGTCATAAACGTTCGATAAAAGTTATTGGTCTTTTAAAAATATAAATAGGTGAATAAAACTGTTAAAGCTCGTAAAATTGGTATCTTTCGTAATGCGTTTTGGTAGGCAACTAAGGTTTATAAATTATAATGTGTATAATAAGAAGACGTGAGTGTATGAACACAATTATAATTAACATTTTGTAACATGCGGACATTTACTCATTTTTAGGGTTCCGTAGCCAAATGGCAAAAAACGGAACCCTTATAGATTCGTCATGTCTGTCTGCCTGTCTGTCTGTCTGTCTGTCTGTCCGTCCGTATGTCACAGCCAGTTTTCTCCGAAACTATAAGAGCTATACTATTGAAACTTGGTAAGCAGATGTAGTCTGTGAACTGCATTAATATTTTGATACAAAAATGGAAAAAAATATTAAAAATTTTAGGGGTCCCCATAGGTACAACTGAAACAATTTTTTTTTCATCTAACCTATGCGTGTGGATAGGTATTTCTATGGATAGGTCTTCAAAAATCATATTGAGGTTTCTAATATCATTTTTTTTCTAACCTGAATAGTTTGCGAGAGAGACTCTTCCAAAGTGCTAAAATGTGTGTCGAAAAAAAGATTTGACATTTTGCACCGTGGTTATAGTTAAAGTTACAGTTATAGTTAAACTAAGTTGGTGCAACCCACCCTTAGCAGTGGCTCGTCATTGCAGTTAGTCAGCTCTGTGCTGGCAAATTTGGGTCTTTCTTTTTCATGAAATGTTGTAAGCAAGTTCCAGTGATTGGATCATTCTTATTCCTGAGTCCTGACACATTGTATCGGGATGTGTTAAATTTCATAATTCTATATTTTATGTTAGTAAATTCTAAAGTTGCAGTGTGATAGAAATAAATATGTCAAAACACTTCAATAGCTATACAGGATGTAACAAAACAAAGTGATAGTATTTTAGGGTGTGTATGAGTCCCTGTGTAGAGTTCATTGTGAAAGTTGCAGCGCTGAAAGAGAAATTTTTTTTCGTAACTTGTATGGGCAAACGCCCCAGCGTCGTGAATTTGCCCATACAAAAGTTAAAATAATCGGCCAAGTGCGAGTTGGACTCGCGCACGAAGGGTTCCGTACCGTTATATAGTGAAAATTGAAAAAAAGTGTTCTTTGTATGGGATATTAAATATTCATTTAATTTTAATTTTATTATTAATTATTAAAATATAAATATTATAATTGAGGATTTTATGTGTATTTCAAATCCCTTTAGCCATTATTGATTACGAGTAAAAAAGGTCAAAAAAATCACGTTTGTTGTATGAAATATAAATTATTAAAATTAAATATTCATTTTATTTTGTTATTAGTATTTGTGTTATAGTGGCAACAGAATTAATACACAATCTGTGAAAATTTCAGAAGTCTAGCTATAGCGGTTCTTGAGTTACAGCCTGGAAACAGACAGACGGACAGACATCGAAGTCTCAGTAATAGGTTCCCGTTTTAACACTTTGGATACGGAACCCTAAAAACAACTCTGTTAGCGCTGCTGCTATCACAGTTCTATCTATACGGGGACTCATACACATTACACAATACACACCTTATAGTATAATCACTTTGCTTTGTTACACTCTGTATTAAAGCATTTTTCATTATGTATTTCAAAACATATCATCCAAGTATGATAAGGAGTATACTCGAATAATTTTTATATGACGTCATAATACACGTTCATCTTGTTCAGAGTTATTCATAATGTTATCGTTAGAGCCACGCTCTCTTGTACACCTGCTTGTAAAAGGATGGAGGACGTGCGAAATGTGGAGGTGGTACTTATCCTAATATTCTCATAAAGGTAAATCTATACTAATACTAGCTGTCTCGGCAAACGTTGCTTTGCCATAATATAAAGTGTTTCGCCCATATTATTTTATTGAAGTGACTAAATAAGTATGTCGCCATGGCAACGTCGATCGCTATCCCGTCGCACAAACAATGGTCGCCGTCAGTCTCAGGTTGTAATAATTTACTATTATTTATTCAACAAATGCACTTATCAATATATAAAGTACCCAGTAACCGATTCTCAGACCTACTGAATATGCATATAAAATTTGGTAAAAATCAGTAAAGCCGTTTCGGAGGAGTTCGCTGACTAACATTGTGACACGAGAATTTTATATATAAGATTATAAACGCGAAAGAGTGTCCATCTGTTACCTCTTTACGCCCAAGTCGCTGGAACGATTTTGCTGAAATTTGGTATCCTTTGAGATCATTTGAGATCCGGGAAATGACATAGAATAATAATTTTTATTCCGGAAAATTGCTGCGCGATTAACGAATTTTGGCGCAACGGTGTTGCAGGCATCATCTAGTCAGAAATAAAACCAAAATAGCATGCTCTCTTACTAGTCGATTAGTGTAGTTATAGACCGAAAGTAGGCGTTTTTTGTATAGGATCTTTTTAGTATTTGGGTGAATTTCCCAAACGCATTTTTTACGCGGCTGGAATGAAAATGGCAGTGTAAAAACGCTTTTTATTTCGGTGATTTAAAAAGAAACATGAATTGTCGAAAACAGCAGGACTTTTGGATATATTCTTGTTTCTGAAACTCAAGTGCTAGTCACGCACAAGCATTCGGAGCAAAATATGGTTTGCTGTGTCGCTGCGTTTTCTCGCTAAAGAATTATTTTACTTCGGTGACTCCCGTCAATTTTCCTCAAATTTCCTTGGCTGAATTTATCTTATGATTGAACTACATAGAACTGTTGATTTTATTTTATCACAAATACTTTTAGTAATAACATGTATCAGGAAGTAGTAAAGATCTTGCTTTGTAAAAACTCGAAAAAAAGCAAAGAAACAAAAAATTTCACCGAAATGAAAAAAATGGCCATGTTGAAATTCACCCATTTATTGTTATATCGGTAACAGAACTACACAATCTGTGAAAATATCAGAAGTCTAGCTATAGCGATTCTTCAGCCTGGAGACATACAGACAGACGAACAGACAGACGGACAGACATCAAAGTCTCTCGGTCCCGTTTCTACCCTTTGAGTACGGAACCCTAAAAACAGAAAAGTGGACGTTTTAGAATCTCTACTATATTCGTACCTCGCGCATAATCCTAATTGTTGCCTGTACAAATTGTAGACATTTTGCCAGTGTCCGCCCCTTATCTGTCGTCCTTAATCCCTATAGAATAAGGGCTAGAATACAATGACACGAGGGGATCTTTGTCTACCTCGTGTATTTGTTCTGTGCCGTAATGGTTTCCGTGGAATGATGTATTGTGGTCTCGAATTAACTCGATGTACAAGTCGCTTATAAATTACGCTCGAACGTGAGCTCTATCACCTACGACATAAAGGTGATTTCGTTTCCATTACCGAAGTTTTCGATTAGAAATCGTGGGTACATTCGTTGGAGTCCTTGTAATTTAATTAAATATCCTAATGGATAATCAGAGTTTTTTCTACATTATTTGGTTTCAATTTAAGTCTGGAAATTAATGGTTATTAAATCGCAAGCCTTTATGCTGTTATTTAATATTATGCAGTTTGATAATAATTAAAATAATTTTTATGTTTTCTGTAGGTTTATTACAAAACTAGCTGACCCGGCAAATGTTTTTTTCCATATAATTTATTTCTAGTATCAATATAAAATAAGATGAAAACCTATTCTCAGGCCTAACGAATGTACGTATACAAAATTTCAATAAAATCGGTTGAGCCGTTTTGGAGGAGTTCGCTCACAAACACTGTGAACACGAGAATTTTATATATATTAAAATATAATAACACCATCCATAATAATATTGTCTCTCATGCCAAGAAATACTAATTAGGCAAGTAATTTTATTTTCTTTTGCTGCTTAGCGACCCACTTATTACACTTATTACAAGTTACCACTGGTGGCCAGCAAGAAAAAAATCAGAACACATTGGTATGACTCTTTTATTGATAGTTAATAATATTAATATAATAATAATATCTATGGACGCTTCACACCACGTCAGTCTGGCCCCGCCCGGGCTAAGTACGGGTACCAGACAACGGAAATATATTTAATACTTTTATACTATACATATATTTAAGATTTTTATTATATCATACACATATTTAATACACATCCAGACCCGGGAACATTGAAAACTTTTTTGTTCCGTCGGCGGGATTTAAACCCGCGACTCCCGGCTTGAGCTGCCACACACTCAACCAATTGAGCCACAGAGGTCGTCAACTTACTGATAATAATATTATTATATGAAACTAGAACCGAAATTGTATTATTGTGTTTTTTATAGCGGTCATTGACCTTTCTAATCTAGGAGCTATGTGGAAAATGCTCGCACTGTATTCTGTTACCTTAAGAAAGAAATTGAACTCGTATAAAGACACAGACTATTATACAGGGTATAACAAAACTAAGTGATAACACTTTAGGGTGTGTATGTGTTCCTTGTAGAGAGTTCACTGTGAGTAGCAGCGCTGAAAGACCGATTTTTTTTTGTGATTTGTATGGGCAAGCGCCCCAGCGTCACGAGTTTCCCCATACAAAAGTGAAAAAAAATTGTGCTCTTTCAGGGTTGCTATTTTTACAGTGAACTCTATACACGGGACTCATACACACCCTAAAGTATTATCACTTAGTTTTGTGACACCCTGTATAATAGTCTATAATAGTAAGAATTACCAAGAAATTTTCCGATGAATCTACATTCATCGAAAAATTTCATGGTAATTCTTAGTATGACAATCTCAAACTATTTATGAGTTCGAAGTGATATACTTCATACTCAATTCACATCGAGTATGCTAAGTATTTTTTTTTTTTTTTTTTATGAAATAAGGGGGCAAACGAGCAAACGGGTCACCTGATGGAAAGCAACTTCCGTCGCCCATAGACACTCGCAGTATCAGAAGAGCTGCAGGTGCGTTGCCGACCTTTTAAGAGGGAATAGGGTAATAGGGGAGGGTAGGGATGGGAAGAGAAGGGAATAGGGGAGGGAAGGGAAGGGAATAGGGTAGGGGATTGGGCCTCCGGTAAACTCACTCACTCGGCGAAACACAGCGCAAGCGCTGTTTCACGCCGGTTTTCTGTGAGAACGTGGTATTTCTCCGGTCGAGCCGGCCCATTCGTGCCGAAGCATGGCTCTCCCACGTGTGTATGATATCGCCCTTAGACTAGAAACATATTCTGTCACTTCATTGTCAATCACAGTTTGTATACGATGCATTAATAAGACAAGTTTTTTTTCACATGGGGTCAATGACCACTACGGACAGAATGCGGCAATTTGAGAATAGCAGAATCGAATTACTGAGTAAAATAAAATATTCCTGACTGCTCTTCTGAAATCCAAAGGTTTTTTTTAAAAAAAAGGTATCGAAAAACATTTCATAATACAACAGAAGGCAAAGTTGTGCGAATTTCTGAAACGTGATCTCTCAATAAAGGTATTAATTAAGAGGAAAGTTGGAGTTTTAAATCTTTAATCTGTGAAATTATGAGTTGGAAATTTAATTGCAGCTAAAATTCCAGCCGGATGATACTATGTTTGTGAGTTTGGCTCTTAAGTTCATTGTTTTAAGAACTTGAAAGCTTCAAAAGCTTAGGTTCTCGGCGAACTTTACGAGACGGAGTTAAAATAGTGTATTTATAATTTCACGCTTTGTTTTAAAGTTTAAATAACGTTCATTATAGCAAAAGCATATTAGGGCAGCAGTTTTCAAACTTTTTTGGTTGCGGAACCTTTTTAAGAAAAATCATCATAAGTTTACTGACAAACACAAAACCAAACGTTTCATAATAAGATTATCATCCTGTATTTCTCAGAGGTCAAAAATGAAGGGAGCAATAGAGGCTAAGTAAAAAGGTTTCGTATTTCTTTGCATCATCTTCGTAAATATTTTATCCAAAAAACTTGATATTTTAAGGCGTCTTGGAAATTTTGTAAGTTGAGTAATGAAATAATCCTCTTATTTTGAAACACGTCACGCCAGGATCTTAGGATTATATTTGATATATTTAAACTTAGAGGACCGTCAGCAAAAATCAGTCTGAAGGTTGACAAAGCAAAAAATTACAAGAGAAGAAGGGATGAAGAAATACCCGCCATTTTTTTCCAAAAAAGAAACCGTTTAGGTTCCTAAGACTGGGTTGCACCAGAGGCGGGTTATAGTTACAGTTATGGTCAAAGCTATGGTTATAGTTAAGGCTAACTTAACTTTAACCTTAACTTTGACCACAGAATTTGACAGATGTCTGTTGTGTTTATTTTTTTATTAAAGCTACAGTTAATGGGATTGAGAGTATAAAAATTGAATTAATTGTAAAAATCGACAGGATAAATATTTGTTATAACAACACTTTGAGCCATAGTAAATTTTCACGAAAAAAATTCGATATAAGTATGAGCGGTTATGGTTATCGTTAAATATACGCCATATTTAACCAAAGATTTGACATTTTGCACTGTAGTTATAGTTAAAGTTGTCATTAAAAACCTTTCTACTATCGTCAAAGTCGAGAATATCCATGCTAATATTATAAAAGCGAAAGTGGGTCTGTTTACTACCTCTTGACGCCCAAACCGCTAAACCGATTTTGCTGAAAGGTTATTTGCGGAAATATACTTTAAGACCCGGGAAAGGACATAGGATATTTTTTATCCCGGAATTGTGCGTACGACGAATATTTAAAGATTATCTATTATTAGTTGATCACTCCTGCCCCACGTGAAATGTTACCTATGTACAAAAAAAAGTAAATTTGAAGCCAAGTTCTTATTTTATCTTTGACTTATATTTAAGTAAATAAAACATTTTATGGAGAAAATATCATAAAATTATTTCCACGTTATCTACTGCTGTTGCAGCACAAAATTGCGAACCTTACCAGTATAGGATTACTATGCGCGCTCATAAATTCGCAAAAAGCATAATATTACCTATCTTACAAAGTAAATTCAGTAGTCAGTATTAAATAATTATTACCTACTCACACTTGAAAAATCTTACTTGACGCCCGCAACTTCATTGCGCTAAAATTCGTTTATCGCGTGGGAACCTTATATTGTTACGGAATGAAAAGTATCCTATGTCCTTTAATGAGACTCAAGTATCTCTATACGAAATATCAGCAAAATCAGTTGAACGGTTTGGGCGTGAAGACAGACACACTTTTGTATATTAGTATGGATAACATTTGTGATTTGGTGCACTCGCAAAAAGTAAGTTGCTCGATGGACCGATTATTTCAAGAAGTAGCGGGCAGCGAATGGACGAGGGCTGCCCAAAACCGGTATAGTTGGCGCTCGTTGAGGGATGTCATGCTTCTGCATCCAAACTCAAGGAGAGGATGGAAACCTCCCCGGCTTAGCCAGTCCCGGCGCCAAGTTTAGTTCAGTTTGCCGAAACGTTTCCTTATTTCGGTGGGAGTCCGGTCCCTAGGGACCTCCGCCGGTCGGCTGGTCGCGGCAGGGATCCTGTTTTTGAAGAGCAAAGGCAAGAAACTAAGGCACATCCCCAACCTAGGGAACACAAAATCCGTTTTCATGATCAAAAAAAGTCTTCTTTCCGCAGTGGATTCCGCAGCGATAGAAACGAAATAATATAATATAATAAATTTAAAAAATCCCCGGCAAACAACTTTAAAAAGTAATGAAATAATATTTACTGACTTTAAGTTTAAACAATTTCTAAGTGTAAAGTAATATTTTAGTCCATAATTGTTGTCACGGTGTGTCGGGGGACCGCCAAGTTAACTACGACAACAGCGACTTTTGCATTTTGTATCGCTGATTGTCTCGATTCAGTTCGCTGTGAACTGACCTTTAAACTATAATGTTATGTGAAATCAAACATCTACATTAGCGGTCCCCCGACACACCTTGACAAAAATTATGGACTAAAATATTACTTTACACTTAGAAATTATTTAAACTTAAAGTCAGTAAATATTATTTCATTACTTTTTAAAGTTGTTTGGCGGGATTTTTTTTTTTTTAATTTCTTAATTTAATTTTATTTTATGCTTTTTAAACTTGTGTTGGTTATAGTGCAGGATTGTTCCTATCAACAGGATCATATCCCAATAAATACGATCTATAAATATCCTCTTGGATGAGGCCGTCAATA
The DNA here is from genome assembly GCA_905187585.1 of Cyaniris semiargus. Classification (NCBI taxonomy): domain Eukaryota; kingdom Metazoa; phylum Arthropoda; class Insecta; order Lepidoptera; family Lycaenidae; genus Cyaniris; species Cyaniris semiargus. The sequence goes on along the minus strand of LR994554.1, from coordinate 1,812,563 downwards.
TGAGCCCAAATGTGAAACCTCCACCCTGGGTTCATACGGAGCTCGGCTCCTATAGAATCCAGGTGATGCTGCAGAAGCAGCATTCAAATATTTACTGTTTATCTACGTCTTACTAGTTGTCGCAATTAAAATGAGCCCAAACACGAAAACTCTGCTCTAAGTTGGTGAGGAGTTGGGTATCCTATTGATTACCAGGTGATGCTGCAGCACCATCGTCAACTTTCCATTAATATGTTTATATTCATAAGTGTCACGAACCAGAATGAAAAATATAAAACCCATCAAACGACTGCAAGTTGCTAATCGGCCTATCACGAACCAGATAAACCGTGATATTTCAGCAATGAGCAGGCTGATGATGATGAACTATAGCTAAGAACACTCTCAATCATGTCAGCTTTCAAACAAAAAAAAACTAGATTAAAATCGGTCCACCCGTTTGGATGCTACGATGCCACAGACAGACAGACAGACAGACAGACAGACAGACAGTCACGTCAAACTTATGACACCCCTCTTTTCGGTCGGGGGTTAAAAATGAAGATAAAGAAGATGCATGCCAAGATATTACAGAAAATATTATGCAGTCTCAAAAGCTTAGTACCAAAGAACCTAAAAATATAAATTATGTTATGCAAAAGTCATAAAATTATTATTGATGTAATAAGAATGTCAACATAATAAGGAGTATTAATAAATATAGATTCAGGAAACAGAAATCGCTAACGCTCGTATATTGTAATGGTGTACAATAACGTCCCTACCAATTTTCAGGTCTATGTGAATTATTGCTAGGTTACGATTTTTTTGCGTCTAATTTGACCGGGCTAGTAATAAATTCAATTCGTACACAGCACATTGCAACAATAATAATTGTATCATTATTCACTAAGCATTATTTAGTACCAAAAAACCTTTTTCGAGGAAATATCAGGAATCAGGATTATCATAAGCCAAAATGCTTCATAATGTTGACTTTCCGCGTATTACGCTGTTGCTGGATATAAATAAGAGTTTCAGACCGCTTCACTATCACATAAGGCTGGATTTATCGCGCCCCTTGATTACGATTTACGTGGGAGCGGGGATAAGGGACAGGCTGTAGCGTTTTTAAGCTACATATTACATAGCTTTTATCGTGGACTTTGAGCGCGGCGACTGAATCAAGAAATTCCGTAACGAAAATAAACCTTACACCCCAACTCCAATCGGCACAGCGGTGCGGCGTTGCCGTCCATCTCTTAACGTCGTTTCAGTTCGGCAGACTTCGGCAAGGTGTTTTTGTGCGTGCGACTAGACGTATGTATAAATTATAATAGCATATTTGATAAAAAATGCTATGAAATAGCCTAGACGTATGCAAATTATAATTGCATAAGTTGATAAAAAATGCTACGAAATAGCTTTAACGCGGCAATCCCCGAGTGCCATAGATATTTTTTTTTTATTTTTCTCTTTGATTATGTTTTTTAACAATTTTTCCTGAAATCTAGTGGAATAATTATGCCTTTGCATCATCAGTAAGTTAATATTATGGTTAAAACCACTTAGGAGAGTAGCCAAACTTTATATTATTTAATGTCAATGATTGTATACAATTTTCTGGCACTACTAAAGCGGGGAATACAGTAGAGCTGGCGAAACCTATCGGACATGGCTGTAGGCATGCCTGCGAGCATATGCGTCCAGTGTATTCCCCGATAAAGTAAGGTTAAAATGTAAAACTGAGAGCATGTTTTTTTTTATGAAATAAGGGGACAAACAAGCAAACGGGTCACCTGATGGAAAGCAACTTCCGTCGCCCATGGACACTCGCAGCATCAGAAGAGCTGCAAGTGCGTTGCCGGCCTTTTAAGAGGGAATAGGGTAATAGGGGAGGGAAAGGAAGGGAATAGGGTAGGGGATTGGGCCTCCGGTAAACTCACTCACTCGGCGAAACACAGCGCAAGCACTGTTTCACGCCTGTTTTCTGTGAGAACGTGGTATTTCTCCGGTCGAGCCGGCCCATTCGTGCCGAAGCATGGCTCTCCCACGTATAATAGCATAAAGTTTAGAATTTTGCTCGGCTCGCAACAAAAAATATTATATTTTTAAAAATTAAGACACTGAAAAATTATTTTGGAAGTTTATAACTTAAGCATTGAATAAAAAAATCCATATTGTATTCCTTTTGATTAAATTTCAAATCACATTCTAACAATACCGCTATCGCCTGTCCCCTGTTACCCATGAGATGTTGGGGGAATACGAATGTTTTTATGCGAATCGCGACTCGAATGAGACAGGGCTCCGCCATTGTTGATTATTTACATTTTACGTTTGTGTGCGTCGTCAACTAATTTTAAATGTGCGAACAAAATTGTTTCGAGAAGATTGTTTTCAACAAAGAGAAATTCGCACATTCGAATGAAGTTAAACTCATTTACAATTTAGTAATGGCTTGTTGATCGAAAACTGAGTCGATAAAAGTATTCCATATAAATAAAAATGAATTTTAAATTTGGTTAGTCTCGCTAAAACTCGAGAGCTGCAAAATCAATTTGACTAATTTTAGTCTTGAAATATTCGTGAAGACCGGGGAAGATTTATAATATTAGGGTTTAGGAGAGTGACACAAAGTTCTTCATGTATTATTTTTTAATTTTATACTTTCTTACTTATAGAAAGGTGCTAAGGTGTTTTAATATTAGCTCATCTGTCAAGCGCCCAAAATGGGCGTCTTACTCTAAAACTATTCAAAAGTTCTTCTTCTACTTTGCAGACCACCGATTTAGTATTTTGTTTCAAATATAAAACTATGTGTATTTGCGACTAATAGCTTATTTATTAAAAATTCTAATTATATAAAAATTATATATAGCTTTCATGGTAATTTCTTTAGATAATTTAATCAGTTTAATGAGAGTAATTGGAAATTGAAAAATTTTCGAAAATGATTTGTCAGTTCGTGACAGATGAAAGGATAATATAAAACAGCAATATTTTTCAGGCTTAATCTTGTTTCATCTTAAACCTTGCCTGCTGTACATTGAATATTATGCTAGTTATTTGCATGGAATCACTGGCTAAATATTCAGAAAGTATTAGTATAACAGGCTACAATGTAACTAAATAAAAAAATAATAGAAACATATAAATCTGATATTAATGTAATACTGTTATTAACATTTATTGATATGGTAATACTGTTGACGCATTACAATTATTTTTAGAATCATAAAACTTAATGCTCTCCTAAAATATTATGTTCTAAACTAAAAGCGTTAACAAAAAATGTAATAATCAGAGAAATTAATTCATCAATTTTTCTCTGATGGTACATAAATAACAACCTCATGCAAAGTTAATTCCTCGATTTTTAACGCCAAGAGGATACAAAAATACTGCAATACCAGATGTAATTTTAATTAAATTTTCGCCAAGAGGTGCTCGAGGTACTACCATGTTTTTTACACGTACTTGTACGTTCCTTACGTAAATATAACGTGGTTCATATTTAATTCCACGATATAATTTTTCTTCTATTTTTAATCTCTTGTATTTTTTAATTTTAACGCGTTAGCTAGCGTTATAAGATAATGATTGTTACGTTATGAATATTAATGATATTACTGATTAAATAAAATTAAATAGTACATTACGCACCAAGGGAGGAAAGTAGGACATTTCAACCCGCGCGATATTGTCACCTGAGCCGAAGTTGAGGGTGACAAAAGCGTGAGTTGAAATGTCATGCTATCCTTCCGTGTCGCGTATAATATATTTTCATCATACCAGCAGGCGTAGCATGGTCACCATAGAAACAGTTTCTTTCTAAGGAAGAATAGACAAAGTGACAATTATACAATGAAAATCCGCCATTTTATCGATAAAATCTGTCAGTATGTCGATTCTTCCGTACAAAGAAACCGTTTCTATAGTGACCATGCTACGCCTGCAGGACCGAAAGTTTGAGTTTCTTCTCTTGTTTGCGAGAAGAATGATGCATATTTCAGACTGCTGACAATTAGTGACAGTTTAAAATTTAGTCCTTTTTTTGTTTTAATTTTCTTCCCGTTACCTATTTGAATTAACTCATTACCATGGTAATCGTGCAGTTGTTATTTCAAACCCATATTATTATACACGCGGCAATAACTTTTAATAATAATAAAATAAAATAATATTAGTGAATACAGTTGTGTAAAAAAACTGACACTGAGTTCATAGGATTATTCAAGTGACGACTCTGAAGATGAAGAAATGCGACGAAACATTGCTGCAGAAGCTGCGCAAATTACTCAAAATTTAGCACCTCAAAATCGGTACAGCGATATAAAACTTGTTACAATAAATTTATTGCTTGGACGCAATTGCATCGTATTAATAAAATTGATGAAGACCTTTTACTAGTGTACTTCAAAGATTAAAATTAAATCTTTTAAATTTTTTCTTCGCCCCTCCAGCCCCCCACCGAGGCTTCGCCCTGGACCCCTTCAATGAATAATTTGAACTACATTCGTTTTTCTTATGTACAATGTCATTAAACTTTCGGTCATGTTATGATGAAAAATATTATACGCAACACGGGAGGATAGCATGACATTTAAACTCACGTTTTTGTCGCGGGTTGAAATGTCCAAATTTCCTCCCTTGGTGCGTAATGTTAAGTGTACTATTCAAGGGTGGGTTCTCAGACCATCTACCTCGTCCGTCGAAGCTTATATTATTACGATTAATCTTAAATTTTATTTTCATATACTTTTCTATCATTTATCCTTACCCTTAGAATATAATAGTTTCTTTATCTCATATGTATGGAAAATATCTACTACTAAACAATGTATAAATATGAATGTTCATATACGTTTCACTGATTCCATAAATTATTCTCTAAGCGTCATTTGTCTAGCTGGGAAACTCGGTAATTCCCTCATTACTACAGCAAACTCCACATCAAAAACGTATCCAAGTTTTGGATTACATTAAAAACACATCGCACGCTATCCAAGGAGAAAATTAAATTTACATACGAAATGAACGTCGAAGAATCACATCTCTAGCAGCCGGCACCGAAACTTTTAAATATAAGGATATGGAAATGGCGGCATAAAGTTTTTAATAGTTGAACGCTCCGTAATATGGGAACATTGTTACAAGGGGCTAGTAATTACACTGAACAGTCGCTTTGTTGCGTCAGAAAAGTTTTATGGCACTATCGGTTATCGAGTGGACGGGACGACAAAAAAAACTAGTAGAAAATGATCTTCTAAAATAATGCTACATCGGTTTCGGTGACAATGGCCAGGTTAGGTTATTACTACGTAGAAATAATGACAGCTCAAGTATGTGCGCATCAAACCTCTCTATTCTGGTTATCCAGTAAGATCTGTTACTAATAAGAATTCTATTATGAGATCAGAGCAGACTTTTCACAAACATATTTTATTGTTAGAGTTAGAAAGTCAAAATAAATGTTAAGCCTTCATTGACCTAACCAAACATAGAAAACGCACTTACGATAATCTAACGTGGAAATCGAACCCATTTCCTATTCGAAGGTTAACCATTACACCTCAGAGACGTTTAGAACCCTCCCTAAGGCATAGAAGATAGTAATTCGACAAAAATTCAAAATAAAATTTTTGCAAAGAAAAACGTAGGTGCAAAATATTTTAACGAAAGCTATGCAGAGAAAAGATAACCCTGTTGGAAACTTCAAAGGGCCACCTGTAGTTTAATTTGGAAGCGGATTAGTTCGAAAATTTAAAAATTGAAACTTTTAAACATGCCTCACTCAAAGTTCTTTAGACACGTCCAACTTACCCATTGTCCGAACTCCAATATTGTTCGCGATTCAAAATTTAATCTATATTTGTTTAGGAGTTTCCGAATGCAGATTTAGACTTAAATATAAAGCCTCTAGTTTGATTTAGTAACTTGACAGCGGGAAACTTTATTCGAAATTGTGTTGGATATAATGTACAGTTGTATAGTGTATACGCAGCATAAATGTTTTTTTTTTTTTTTTTTTTTTTATGAAATTAGGGGGCAAACGAGCAGACGGGTCACCTGATGGAAAGCAACTTCCGTCGCCCATGGACACTCGCAGCATCAGAAGAGCTGCAAGTGCGTTGCCAGCCTTTTAAGAGGGAATAGGGTAATAGGGGAGGGTAGGGATGGGAAGGGAAGGGAATAGGGGAGGGTAGGGAAGGGAATAGGGTAGGGGATTGCCTCCGGTAAACACACTCACTCAGCGAAACACAGCGCAAGCGCTGTTTCACGCTGGTTTTCTGTGAGAACGTGGTATGTCTCCGGTCGAGCCGGCCCATTCGTGCCGAAGCATGGCTCTCCCACGTATAGTTATTTTTATTTTAATAAATATAGCATAAACAGAAGACCATCTTCATTTTGTTATTCTTATTTCTGATAGGCTAATCTCTATCAAAGAACTAAGTTGAAATATCGGCGTGAAGCATGAAGTAATAGAAAGAAAAGCATTCTTCGCATTTCAAAGATGAGTGCTAATTAGCCTTACTGAGTAAATAGAAGAAGTTAATATACTCGTGAGTCACTGGTTAGCGAAAATCAAATAAACTACCCATATTCGCTTGACAGAGTAGCTGTATTACTGTTTGTATCAACCGTAATTATTTAATGAACGGAGCTAATTTTTCGTATGAGCAGATGTGGTTGGGAAGCAAACATTACGATTTTTCCGGAATAAGGAAAAGGGGATACGAGGAAAGGAAAAAGAACAGAATGCTTTCAAAATCTCAGCGTAATAACTAACTAACTGAAGATTTGGTTAACAGCTAAAGTTAACAAATTAGTAGAATATTCGGTAAGAGCAGCAACTAAAATTGTTAACTGATTATCGGGCATGCCCTTTAGCCAATACGTTTTCTTTATCGCTTTATAGAATCGCCGATAAAAATGTATTGAATTGACATAAGCGTTCGATAATAACATGAAGTTAACGTTCGACTCGTGTTATGACAATATCATACATTTTTTTGGCGATTCTATATTGAATCGATAAAGAAAAGTCTTGGCCAGGGGCTCTGTATACTCTATAGGTGATAAAATAATGTTAATATTCTCTTAAAATAAAAATAAAAACTCACAAAAGATGCTACACATCAGAACGTAACCTAAGATTTCATGTTATGATTTAGCTATGCAGTTTTGCGATTTATAATGTTTAGTATAAAATGTAAATTTATTTTGAATAAAAGAAGAAATAAAAAGTTAGATAAGTACATACTTATCATACAGGTCTATAGTCTCTTGCCAATTTTTGTTTTTTTATACAAGGACATATTTTTTGTATTTCTATATTTAAACTATACATTCAAAATCATCTAAAAGAAAGAAGTTTGTCATATAAACCTACTAGACGTTCCGCGTGGCTTCGCCCGCGTAAATTAGATATTTCACAAACAAATCAGTCTACAAAAAATAGCCTATGATCCTTCACGTGGTCTACTTCTTATCTGACCCAAATAATAGAAAAATGCTCTAGTAGTTCGTGAGATAAGCCCTTTCTAATAATTTTCCCCGTTTTTTTCCACATTTTCTTCTATTTATTCGCTCCTATTAGTCTTAGCGTGATAAAATATAGCCTATAGCCTTCCTCGATATGGGCTATCTAACACTGAAAGAATTTTTCAAATCGGACCAGTAGTTCCTGAGATAAGCGCGTTCAAATAAGCCCTTTTAAATAATTTCCCCCCGTTTTTTCCACATTTTTCTCTATTTCTTCGCTCCTATTAGTCTTAGCGTGATAAAATATAGCCTATAGCCTTCCTCGATAAATGGACTATCTAACACTGAAATAATTTTTCAAATCGGACCAGTAGTTCCTGAGATTAGCGCGTTCAAACGAACAAACAAACTAACAAACTCTTCCGCTTTATAATATTAGTATATTAGTATAGATTTGGAGAAATAAATTGAAGCTGAAGGGTTAAACCGTAAGGGTATTCGGAGACTAGCCGCAGGGCTCGACCTAATTGGTGCACTTCAAAAACAGAATCATTTATAAGACATGCTTACGGTCGTTTGAATTTTGAATCTAATGTAATGATCAACGATTTTTAAAAGTACGCGTAAGTATGCTATTTATAAATAGCATGAAATGTAAAATAAATAGGTAACTTGTTATAGCATTTGCATTGCGTATAGTTTAAGTGACAGTAGCTGGTTTCAATGAAAGCAGACCAGCGACGCAGGAGTGACTCTCTACTAGAGAACTAACTCGTGCTTTACTCTTATAACTAAGTGGAACGGTTGGCCGATACAACTGGCGAGAAATCAGATGAAGAACCGAGTTTTAACATGTCCATCCGACGCATGGATCATATTTCTTGTCAGACAATCAGGTAATCAGCCTGCATTGTCTTAACCAAACTTGGAAATAACACGTTTTCAACGCGGGAAACGAACCCACGACCTTCGAGTCAAGAGCCACGCTCTAAGCTACTGGACCACGGAGGCAATCATTCTGCCTACATTAGAGATAATATTATAGTGTGATAGTTAAGGAAAATGCAGCTAGATATATTGCTAAAATATATTATATTATGCTATGTTGCTATGTTCACGTGTTATGTATTTGGCTGCTATCTGTAATCGATCAGGCGTCTAAAATTAATTAGATCAAGCGATGCTCAGGTATAGCCTAAGTGGCTTAAAGCCAAGATTATAATATAGAGCAAGCTCGATGTCTTTGGCGTGACCTAGGAAATTTAGCTGTTAGTACTATGAGAATGAAGGAATATACTGTGTGACTGGTGAGACATGTTCAATACTCGAGGACGTGATATTTGGCTATTATATTAGATAAAAAAATAATATCAATTGATTACCGAGTAAATGTAGCTTAAAGTTAAAAAATTATTTACCCAACGCATGGACACCGCGCGCGGTAAGGGTAGCGGCGCGCGGCGTGGTGTTTCTTTGGTGGCGCACGCCGCCGCCGCTCCGACCGCATAGTATGCCTACTTGCCTGGCCATGTAATTTACTTAGTGTCCATGATTCATTTATTTAAAGGGAAATTCGAAAAAATTAAGTACCTAATTTTATTACATAATTATAATGAGAATCGAGTACAGAGTACTCTCCTTAAGTATTGAACATGTCTCACCAGTCACGTTGTATAATAATTATACTGGATGACCTGGCAAACGTTGTTTTGCAATTTACGTTGTAGGTATATGTTTGAGAGCCTCAAAGACTTCTACCGACTTAGTGAGGTGGTGTAAGGTCCGACCGAAACCCACAGCTGTCGTCATTACAGACGTTGTATACTATGACGAACCGATCTCAAAAATTTGAATAGCACTGTTTGATACACTACAAAATACGCCTTTCTAAAAAAAGGAAAGAAAAAATTCAAATAAAATATGAAAACAAGTGAATACCGGAAATAAAAAGGGTAATAAAAAAATATACGGTTTGAAAATAAAAATAATTTTCGAACCGTATATTTTACCAGAAATGTATTCTATGTGCCATCGCCAATAACTTAAAATAAGCATTAAGTGACTAGAATAGTCTTTTGGTCGGTATTTACATCTATAAGAAAGGCGGAGGAGCGGGACGCATAGCGCATTGTTTTATAAAAGGGTTTAAGAGGAAACGCTAACACTGTTTTTCCATACAAACGTATTCCCCAATTCACTCCCTGGACAATGCGTCTAGACAAATGATTTTTTATACAATATTGGGATCTGTTAAAGCTATGCCTGTACGTTCGATATTTTCTAAATTTACTAATAAATTGAAAATTTGACCCTTATAAAAACGCAAAAAATGAATGCCCTGTACCCTGCCAATCCACCGAACATAAAACAAATTTGAAAGATCTTTAAGATAAAATAAAAACGTAGAGAGATAGACTCACTCTTCCTGAAGATATTTATAACAATAATAATTAGATAGGCTCTATTTTGAAGGAGAAATTAGAGGACTACGTTACCTCGATTTACTGTATCTGTCTCTATCACAATACACGTGCCGGCACAGGGTGAAGCGTGATGGCAATAGTTTCTTCGTTTGAATTCTACTGCACCCGCGTTCCCTCTTAAGTCCCTGGCAGGGAGCCGCCAGTGTTATGAAAATGGTTGACATAGCACCTGTTGTTGTAATCGGTTCGGGAAGAAAAAGGCGTTATGAAGCTATTTTAAATATAATAGTATGAATAACGTTTTATTGCTTTCATTATTTTTACTTGGTATTTTAATATGTTGACTCCAAGGTACATAATTTTGTTGTTTTTGATTATTTACTCTATAATATCACGTCACTAGTCTTTGTGTGTTTAAATGTCCAAACTCCAAAGCGCCAATTTACCAAAATGGCAATTGGAACTTAGATCTTTATTTAAAACATAATGCATGACATTTATAGTCCTATTTAAGTTAGTTAGAATTTGACTTACAAGTTTTCTTTAAATTGTCAATTAAAATGTAAGTTTGTTGTAGTAATTGATAAGTAAAATACTTTTTTTTTTCTACACAAAGAGATTATATCGTTATATAAGTATTTCCTTAAAAAATAAACAAAATTGATTATGAAGAATATGAGCTACTATTTTAATCAACAATTCCTTCACATTTTGTTTTTGGCACAGAGACCCTTTTTTATTTCCAGTATTCAAGTTGCAATAAAAAAAATATAAACAATACAATAAATGTACTCTATAGTTAACAATACTATTGTTTTTAGCACTAGTAAAATCTAGGCATGTTATAACCTACATAACGTATTGGTTTTTTTTCAATCGTTTTTTGTGAGTTTTACAAAAATAAATCATGAAAATAACTTCAGTAAATAAATGAAAATGATCGTAAATACTGTTGACGCAATTTGTGTACAAATGGAAATCTTTTTTCCAAAAAAAATTATATTTAAAACCCCGTTTTCAATTTGGTACATTTATATTAATGCGTCCAATCTGCGCTACAAAATTGGAACACCATTTCACATGTAACTTACAACGCGTTTGGAGCTATTTTGCTAGTGAAAGAACCTTTATGTCAAGGGAAAAAGGATCAATTTCAGAAGCTCTGAGTTGCATTTATTTTGAACGGACTACGGCTAAAAAATTAATACGCCCCGCACATGTTCACGTAGACCAACAAATTTGTAATAGTTTTTAAAATGTATTTGGGGTAAAAATTTTACAAAATGTTCTAAATGTTCTTAAATTTTGGAAATTTTGTCGTGCCTATTGTATTATAGTGTTTCCCTAATATATGCTTGGATACTCGTATATGCTCCCTATAGTGGGACTCCCAACTAAAGGGAGCATATTATGATCCCTACATATTATTATGCTCGTACAAGTGCGTAATCAGTCATTGTTCATTATACTGGATGTAACGAAAGTAAGTGATAGTCCTGTAGAATTATGTGTCCTTTGTATAGAGTTCATTGTGAAAGTACCAGCGCTGAAAGATCAAATTTTTATGATTTGAATGGGCAAGAGCCCCAGCGACATGAATTTGCCCATAAAAGTTAAAAAAAAGTTAATCTGCCAGCGTCACTGACCTCCATTATACAAGTACGCTGGAGTAATGATACCCTTCGAAATGACAGCTATTTTTTGTGCCTATTTGAAGCGGAATCAGCTGCCTCAATGTGAGTGATAGGAACTAAATTTGACGTAAAAATGACGTTTGAAAGTCGCCATATTGGCGCTGATAGCAGTAGTGGGAGTATTTGGAACTAATACTAGTGATGACAACCAATAACGATTAAGCGGCCATTTTTTTTTTATGTAATAAGGGGGCAAACGAGCAAACGGGTCACCTGATGGAAAGCAACTTCCGTCGCCCATGGACACTCGCAGCATCAGAAGAGCTGCAAGTGCGTTGCCGGCCTTTTAAGAGATTGGAAAGGAAGGGAATAGGGGAGGGTAGGGAAGGGAATAGGGTAGGGGATTGGGCCTCCGGTAAACTCACTCACTCGGCGAAACACAGCGCAAGCGCTGTTGTAGGGGATTGGGCCTCTGGTAAACTCACTCACTCGGTGAAACACAGCGCAAGCCCTGTTTCACGCCGGTTTTCTGTGAGAACGTGGTATTTCTCCGGTCGAGCCAGCCCATTCGTGCCGAAGCATGGCTCTCCCACGTATAATGCAAGTTACGTCAAATTTAGTTCTCTTCCCTCTCACTGGGGGCGCTGATTCCGCTTCAAATAGGCACAGAAAAAAGTGGGTATCATAGGTCCAGCGTACTTGTATGATGGTCAGTGGCCAGCGTTGATATTTTCACAGTAAACTCTATACAGGGGCCTACATCTAGTGTTATCATTTATCACTTTGTTTTGTAACACCATGTGAAGGTACACCTTTATGATGATTGATATTTAAAGTTAAAAACCATTTTTTGCGGAGCGCATTTTTGTGATTGGTATAAAAATGTTAAATTTGCGTCAGGACGCTGATCGAACCTTCCTTTTATTGCTATCTATATATTAATACGCGAGCGAAAAACTTTGGATCCCTTTTGACGAAAAATTCGGAAACGTAGGTGATTGAAATTTATATGGTGAAGGAGTGCTTCGAGCCAATTTATTATTTTGAAATTATGCTTTTATCATACATTTTTTTAACAAATAAAACATTACACACACTACAAACACACACTAGGAGATTTTGATTGACAAGCCTATACACACGAATTGTACTCTTTTATATTTTATGGTTGAAGTTTGTTGTCAAATTGAAAATAGATTTAGTTTTTTTTTTATTGAATCTTAAATACTGTTAGACAATTATTACACGACCAGTCTGTTATCATTTGACTTTATTAATTTGAGACTGTCGCAGGAATTATGTGGGAATTATGTCCAAAAAATAATAAAGTCAATATTTTGACAATAGAATATCAATAGAAAAGCGTTGAAATTTGAAACTTATGATTTAATTTTTATTTGAGGTCGAATTTCGACCATTGGGTGATCTCTAGTCTAAATAAATTGTCGCTTAAATGACACAAGTTCAACACTAAATACATTTGAATCTAAAACGCGAGACAAATAACGGTACAAACTTTTTTTAATCTTCCCCGGCTATTAATCAAGTCCAAGTCCAAGAAATAAGAAAACTTGGCTTTCACTCGAATTAAAACGAAGTTCCATTGTTTTTCCACTTCCAAGTAGACTTTGATAAACCGTTGTTTATCGGGACACCGTACTAATTATTGAGCCATCGATTCTGTTCCTTGGAGGCTTAATTAATAAAGGTTTTTCTGGAAAGATGCAGCTTGATGGATGATCGTGTTTTAAAATGTCTTATACCCAAGTATTTAAAATGGAATATGACAAGGAAGAAATATTAAAATGCTGGCAGAAGTGAAAACGAAACAGCAGGCCCCGGCGTACATTTTTGTAGAAAGAAAGAGAGATGAAACTTTCACTCCTTCACCGCGTGTTGGTCTTCTCCCTCTCCATCTTAATATTTTTCGAACAGGTCACGTGACCTGACTCCTGAAGTAAGTTTAAGATTTTTACTTTTTTTCAAAAAAGTGCACTACGCCGCTACAGGAAGTTTCACTTTAATAGTACTTTTTAGGACCAAAACTGCAAAAAGTATATGGATTTTTTAACCATAATACTATAGATTTCACTCACTTTTGAGCAACATACTTCTCTTCAGTATTTAGCGAATGTTGATTTATTGAAGATGAGGCTGTTGTAAATATACAATTTATAAATTAGACATTTAGAAATGACACTCTACACAAATTACATTTATGATTTTAATCTTTATTGCGTGAATTCGTGCCTCCATTTAATGAATTACTGTTAGCACGCAATTTGAGTATTATACTTCATTAACGCATAACGCATTTTAACGCATAATATCTAATATTAATGACTAGCACGGGGATAAAATGATTTTTTTCTTTCCCGGAAACAAACACAAAAATATATAATTAAAAGTTCTTGATAGTAAATAAGGTCGTAGTAGTCGTTAAACCAAATATATTGTAAGCTATCTTAATATTCTAGTCTTCTTATTTATGTCAAGGAACTATGATAGGAAGATAATAATATTATAATTAGGCCTAACGAACTGTTTATATGCAACGTACGTACGCAAAAACTTTATATAATTTATTTTATAACTATACAACAGGTTTCATAATCTTCACAGTCTTCAGCTTTTCTGTCTATGTATCTGGTTGGACAGCGCTCCATGCACACGCCGCCGCGCTCACGACAGGATTTTTTTTTGTTTGATACTGAAAAATAATAAAAAAATATATTTCATCTATAACATTGATAAGTAGTAAGCAAACACCTCATTAAATTGAAGACGTAAGTGAAAGAACACAATAAGTAACATTTACACATTTTTTTCCATTTAATTTGAACAAACCTTGTAACTTATCTACTTGACTTTTGATTTAATTTCAAATCATTTTTCCGGCTCTAAAGTCTCCATTAACGCAAAAATCGGCTTTTTTACTGTTAATTATTGTGTTCTTCCACTCACGTCTTAAAGTATTCGTAGCTAAATACTCTTCTCCACGGTGAGTCATGATGGATGCCCATGATTGCGCCAGCTGTTTACAGAATGCATCAGTGACGTCAAAACAGATGAACCTGCGCTAATCATAATTATTGCACTGCAGCAGAGCAACGTGATGCTTCACATCCCATCGTACAGGAGCAAATGTCGCGTAGTTTCCTTGCCGCGTAGTGAAATTTGTCACATACAATTGAACGCAAAGATTACTAGAAGATGCCGTGCTGCGTTGCTCTGCGGCAATGTAGTTACACATAGTGCGGTCTCACCTTTATGTGTAATTCAAGACGAATATTCCGCTATACATATTCGTGATCGCCTGGTTTTGTCCCTTACGTGCCGACGTGGATATGACGCATAAGGGTCAAATCAGACCGCAACGCGACGCGCAGATGCATTTTCAAATTTGTACTGAATTGACAGATTTCAATTGCGTGAGACGTCATGCAAGTCTATCAATTCAATACTTTAGAAATGCATCTACGCGTCGCGTTGCGTCCTGGATAATCTGGATTGACCCTAAGAAGTGATAGCCATTTCGTTTTTTTTTTATAAGTAAATTAAATTTTCCAATTTTTTTCCGAGAAAAACGCGTCCACGCGAGATAAATCGGGATGTAAAAAATGATGATCTCTCGCCAGCAGTGTCGGTCATCCCTCCCATTGTGCATTGGTTAAAGAGTAAAGGAAGAAATACTGCTTATGCAATACGCTTGTGCACTTTTAAATGACTCTTGCGTAGCTGCCATGGTCTTAATAAAACTTCCAACTTACGACATAATAAAACTTACAACTTCCGAGTCACCATCGATGAACCATCTAATGTACTATAAGAGAACTTGATTGATAGGCAAATGGGCGATCTACGTGATATGGTCAGGTTACGTCAAGCCCAGCCGACAGATTTCGAATAACATTGACTTGACATAGCCCGACCAAATAACGTAGGTACGCAACCTGCCCACGAATTCTCTTTGGTATGGAAGTAATATAATGCCATCGAAATTCTCATACAACGTAATACCAAAATCATTTTCTCATACGAAAATATTTAACACGTTTGAGATATTTTTCTGCTTAAAATAGTCCTAGATCCTAGGTAATTACTATTTTAAGCAGAAAAATATCTCAAACATGTTAAATATTTTCGTATGAGAAAATGATTTTGGTATTAACTACGTTGTAGAATTTCGATGGCACCCGGCCTCTTAACAATAATAATAATAATAATAATATGTATGAACGTTTCACACCACGTCAGTCTGGCCCTGTGCTAAGTACCTGAAGGACTTGTGTTACAGGTACCAGACAACGGAAATATATTTAATACTTTTATACTATACATATATTTAAGATTTTTATTATATCATACACATATTTAATACACATCCAGACCCGGGAACATTGAATTATTTTTGTTCCGTCGGCGGGATTCGAACCCGCGACCCCCGGCTTGAGCTGCCACACACTCAACCATTGAGCCACAGAGGTCGTCAAACAATGGTATTTTATTATCTATACTAATATTATAAAGCGGAATAGTTTGTTTGTTTGTTTTAACGCGCTAATCTCTGGAACTACTGGTCCAATTTGAAAAATTCTTTCAGTGTTAGCAACATCGAGGAAGGCTATAGGCTATAGATTATCACGCTAAGATTAATAGGAGCGAAGAAAAAGTAAAAAAAAAACGGGGGGAAAGGAGTTCGGAGTTTCGTTCGACGTATTTGTTTGGACAACCAACCCTTCATGCATTTGTTCCCTCGTTGAAGACATGATTTTCTTTCTTTTTTGAGAACAGAATTTTTAAGTTATTTGAATATAAAAATCCTATTTGAATTGTTAAATTCTATTGGCTGTAACAATCTAAGCTGGTCATTCTACTGCATTGTAGCTCTATATCTTGCATTTAACCCAACTAACAAAAATTGCTCCTGTAGTGGCTTATATTGCCAAAAATAATATTCTTATAGGAGTCGTATTATCGCTAATAAGGGTGCATTTGGGCACAATTTATAAAGATAATAAGTTATTACTATAAGGAGGGTATAAGGTTATTATTAATAACCTTATACCCTCCTTATAGTTGCTTTATTGTCCGCTTTTTTTCCTTATATGTGTTATATAATGACAAAGAACAAGGTACTTCAACTTATAAGAAACATATGGAAAGCGTTAATACGGGCGATCACCTTTATACGTGTCCGATACAAGGGAGTTTAAACTCAATGCGGCAAATCAAAGGCTCTTAAAATCCGTTGGCTCTTTTTGCCGTCATAAGTGATTTACATTTTCGCAACAGTTTGGAGAAGAAATAGTAACGTCAGCCATTTTACTGTCAAGTAAACGATAAGTCATTATTTTATGTATAGTTTTTTATCTGATTTAGTGCCCGTTTATAGTGAAAAGTGTATGGGAATTCAAATGCATGATAAAATGGACGGAATACGGAACCCTTAGTGCGCAAATCCGACTCGCACTTGGCCGATTATTCCGCTCCGCAAGAAATTCACACAATCTGTTGTACGTTTAAAATGGCGAATTTAGTTATGTAAAGCATTTTAATGTAACCTTAAAGAGAATAATATATTTATATTCACTGTATAAGGGAATATGGATTGCTTTCATCCTTGTTAAGGTCATATAAAATGTTGGTATTCGTTTGTTGGATAGACGTCTTATTAAATGCCCCTATAAGTTAAAAGCATTACAATTACCTTGTGCATTACTTTTATAAGAATAATTGACAATATTAAAAGCCTTTATATGTCTTTGAATTTTATAAGGCTAAAAAGCAATGTAACTAGCCACTATAAGATGAACATATTTCGAAGGCTTATATTAGTCGTATTAATTGGAGTTGTTAACGTTTACCCAACCAAATTATAAGAATAAAGGTAATATTAGCCAAATCTTCTAATAATGTGCCATTATAAGTAACATTGACATAATCAATGCTCTTTTATAACAAGTATAAGGGTTTAGACCTTATTGACTCAACTTTATAAGCTTAATTTGTTAGTTGGGAAGTGTCCTAATAGCATTATACTTAAATGCTAAATATAGAGTATAGTTACCATAATATTGCAATGACAATAATTATACATTTTCCTGTCGATAAACCGGAGCTCAAAGTTATTTGTATTCTATTTCTGCTATTTAGTACAAAATTAATAATTTAATACTCTTTCGCCGCTTATTCGATCCATTCCATTTCCTATCAAATTACAAGGTATTATTTATTTATTTATTTAAATCAGGCATCTTGGCCCATGTTATAAATACCTGAAAGACCTATGATTGTATGGTTCTAATGATCGTTGATTTGAAAATTGGGTTTTAGGTTCTACATGAGTCTTACTTTATTTAAGTGGATTTGGTCTAAAAGTATACTTACTTCCATGACAGCAAATTATGCCCTCGCTCGCTTGCGCTGGGCATTCTGACTGAAGACTCTCCAATGGTAAAGGACAGTCGATGGCTCTCATACACTGTCCTCCTGATAGCTGACAGGCCAGCTCGTTTCCTATGCCCTCGTCATCTGAAAGAATCATTAGTAAAGCATAACCGTCATGTTTATAATTATTAATACATAACACCAAGATGTTTAATATACGAGTGAGAAAAGGCAATTGAAATCGAAAATAAAATATTACTGACTTTTATTCACAATTTGTGGAAGAATAAAGGGAGAGCGTTAATAGCATCAAAAATACATAGAAAAAGTTATATTATAAAATGTAATAGTCAAGTATTTATGCAATCTAATATATATCAAGTGACAATCAAAAGATACGCAACGTAAATTATTAGTTTTATGGTTACAAAGATTATAATATAATTTTTAACTGCTACTGAACAGGGTTGAATCACAAGCAAAAATCCAGTATAAACCTTTATTAGCTTAATGAGAGAAACCTTACCGATCGCACCCCACGCGGACACAAACAGACCAAATAAAATGTATACGAGCATCTCGTTTATTTACTCCGCTACCACAGACTCAAACACTATCGCTCTCCACATATATGGGACCGCCCGCATCGTTAACATGCTAATTTTACATTCAATTCGATATCTTATCTCTTTATACGGCACATGTCGATTTTACAGTTTTTTTCCCGGTGTCGCATGTAAAACTTCGATAAAATAGAGTATTCCAATTTCAAGATTAGTTTTAATGGCGGTTTAGTGCAGTGCAATTTAAAGTGTAACGCCATCTATGAGACGTTTTCTAAACTAATGACTTGGCTCGATTATGAGCTATTTCGAAAATGGTCAGTGTAAATGCAATGACCGGTGTTCTTCTTAATAAAATAACGATTAGTTGGCCATGTAATTTTGTACATTTTTTACGACGGGCGTTGGCCCACCACACATTCCCACCACTGTATCTCCTGTGTTGCCAGGATCGACAGCGGTATCTAGCCACGAAAACCCTTTGATGTGATCTCAGTGAGCCCGAGGGACATGTTAAAACTGCCTTGGGACCCGCAACGAAATTAATCAGAAGGAAATAGGAGGAGTAAGAAAAATTCCAATTTCCCTCCCCTACAAAGCGGGAGACAGCACTAAGCTGCAATGACCGAAAGTCAAAGAACTTAAGGGGGAGCACCACGGAAATAAGATTAATAATTGTGACTCCTAAGCTGAAGCTAAGTTAATATTGGAGTTTATTGTGTTTGACTGTTGCCAATAATAATTGTTGCAAAAATAACGATTTTATGGACATCAAGTTAACAAAAAAGACTGAAGAAAAGAAGAACCAGTGCAGTGCAAGAAACTTGGGCCACCATCTTTTACCAAAAAGCAAAGCTATAAAAATGAAATAACCAACAAAGAAAATAATTCTCCTTTTTTAATATCAGTGCGCGATGAGAGTACATTTACGATTACAGTGGCGTATTCAGGCCCGGAGGGGAAGGCATCATTTTTAAATTATTTAACATCGCCTTAGCTCTGTGCCGAGTTACATATTAACTGAAATCTTAAGTAAGGCTGCGTTTTTATGGAACATTTTGCTGTGGGATGTTTAAAAAGTAATTTTAGAGAAGTTGTGACTAAAAGCCTCCATATACGGGAAAGTCGTCAAATTCGATGGGATTGATGCAGGATCGGCCGCCCCGTTCATTAAGTAGTATAAAGTATTTGAATTCTAGCAGTGACTATGAAATTTGTATTTTGAATATAATGGAGTTCGCATTGTTTCAGAATCTTTTTGAGACCCGCGTCTACTAGTACTCAACTTACTTACCTATATTATTACCTTAATGTGTTACGTTACTCCCTCCTCGAATAAATTATTGAATGCACATAAAATAAATACAACCTCCAACAAATTCCCCATGAAAATTTCAAATGAAATGTTAATTATGTTTGCGTTATGAACGCAGCCTTACTTCAAAGTTATGGCGAGCCTTAAATTGATATTACGCTGACTTCCTCAATCATACTTATACGAGTTGTTGACTGTTCAAACACAAACACAAGTAAATACGTAGGGCGTTCTTATTACTTCATTATGCATGAGGCTTTATTTGCCTGTAATTGCGTTGACTGGGGTAGCACTTAGACTGATTTTAGTCTTAACTCCGCCAACCGCACACGCACTATAGGCGTTGATGGCCTTCGGGCCATTTTTTTTTATGAAATAAGGGGGCAAACGGGTCACCTGATGGAAAGCAACTTCCGTCGCCCATGGACACTCGCAGCATCAGAAGAGCTGCAGGTGCGTTGCTGGCCTTTTAAGAGGGAATAGGGTAATAGGGGAGGGTAGGGATGGGAAGGGATGGGAATAGGGTAGGGGATTGGGCCTCCGGTAAACTCACTCACTCGGCGAAACACAGCGCAAGCGCTGTTTCACGCCGGTTTTATGTGAGAACGTGGTATTTCTCCGGTCGAGCCGGCCCATTTGTGCCGACGCATGGCTCTCCCACGTATGACCATGGCCAAGCCTTCTAGGAAGAAAGATTCAAGATTTATTGCAAGAGTATAACACATCATGAAACTCGACAAGTCTACGCGAGGCGAACAACGATGAACTGCAATTTAAAAGTGATTGCACATTTGTCCGCACCGTACGCGCCGTACGCATCGCAAGCGCCGCATCCCAGAATTCGTTGTATGAAATGACGTCACGAAATACGGCGCGTACGGTGGAGATGAATGTGTCCGCGCCGTACGCGCCGCATTTCGTGATGTCATTTCATACAACGAATTTTAAAATGCGGCGCGTGCGACGAATACGATGCGGACAAAATAATTTTTTTTTCAATAAACAAAATATGAAACAATAAGAAAACTAGATTGATTATTTTCACAAAACATATTATTATAAAAATAAATTCAAAAATTCCAATTGTGACGAACGAAAAATTATTTTCAAAGGTGCTTAATTTCACGGCAGATTTATAATTTATGTAGATAAGCGAAATTTATTCGGCGCTGATATCAAACGGTATAAGCTGAAATAAAAGGTCTCGGAGAAATCCCTTCGTAGTAGCGACTAATACGCCCAGATAGGAGAGAAAAATGTCTGGTGTAGGTCATAAGAGGTAGCGTATTTTAAATTCTATAATTGGGGCTCCGATGAAGTCCGCGAGTTTGCAATTGAGTTAGTATAGTATAGTACTTATCACAGAATTAGCAAATTTTCGAGATTATATTAGAATTGTGTTAGTTCTCTACCACACATGCCCAATAAGGATGTTCGAATAATAGCTACAGTAAAATTGGCCTTCTGCTGGCGTTTGATATACTTAAAAGTAACGCCAGCAGGCTAAATATAGAGAGACAACACAGTCACAGTCTTATAAATTAAAAACTGTGACACAGATTTTGATAACGTCCGATATAACAGTAATTCAAGTTTCAGATTATAGTTTGCAATATACTCGATATCTGGAAATATACAGAGACCTATAAAAACGTAGCTCTACGGCCAGAGATGAAAATTCTTATAACTTGGACCCCACGCAGTTGTTAAACAAACGTGACTTGTTCATTGTATAATTACATTCCTTTGTCTCGTTACACTAGCTACGTCGTCTGGTTTCACCTTTCTAGTGTTGAAGATTGAGTTTCAGCGCTCTTCTTCGTTTAATTACGTGGAAGCGATTTACAATTTTCAAGTTCCTTTATGAGAAAAAACAAAAGGTTGCATTCCAGAAATGCCAGCAGAAGTGTAAACGAAACAGAAGACATACGTTTTCGTTATGCAGTAGAAAGAAAGGGGAATATTTAATAAAATAATAATAATATCTATGGATGCTTTACATCACGTCAGTCTGGCCCCGTGCTAAGTACCTGAAGGACTTGTGTTACAGGTACCAGACAACGGAAATATATTTAATAATTTTATACTATACATGTATTTAAGATTTTTATTATATTATACACATATTTAATACACATCCATGACCCGGAAACATTGAAAACTTTTTGTTCCGTCGGCGGGGTTCGAACCCGCGACCCCCGGCTTGAGCGCTGACAACACGCACTGAGCCACGGAGGTCGTCAGAATATTACTTCGTATTCTACGCTACGCCACGCCGTTCTCCGTCTTACGAATTTTCGATGTTCACGTCACGTTACGTTTCGTGCCGCGTTAGTGATAGTATTTAATTGTTATTGATTTCCCACAAAACAATCGTCCAACTCTATTCTTCTTCCAAGATAAATATTTTATTTATCCCCAGCGTATATCTCGTTGAAATTTTACGTTGGCAATTTAAAGCGCTGTTTATAAAGCCGTTAAAGATGCATTCGGAAAGTAAAAAACTCCGTTCATTTATATTTTAATTCGTGCATAAAATCGAACGGAAAAATGAATGAAGAGTTGGCAGTTTGCCGCCGTCCGTCTGATATATTTTTTAAATTTCCAAATAAGCTTTCACGAATTCGGTTTTACGGATTGAGATGCGATCAAATAAAAAAATATAATAAAGTTTTTTTTTTCTGTTTTCTGGTTGATATGTAGGAGTCAAGGTGAGCATAAGTTGCTGTAGTTATAATAAACGCGTAAAATAAAATTGACAATAAAAAAAAATATATTACCTATACCCGATACAAAATAGATAAATATTGAACCGATTAAATCACTGGAAGTTGCTGTTTAATGAAATAGAATGTAAAACACAAATTTTCCAGCACTGAATGGGCTGATGTCGATGAACTATTTCTAAGTACACTCTCTATCGTGTCAACTTTTAACCCATTTACCGCCGCACAAAAATGTATATCAAAATTGGACCACCCCTTTGGATGCAACGACGCCACAGGCAGAAACAGACAAACAAATAGACACATCAAACAATAACCCCTTTTTTTCGTGGAGAGCCCTAAAGGATTTGTAATTTTGAATACCTACTTTTCTGCAGGATTTTTATCTACCCAGTCTTAGGGAACAAGCTTGTTACAGCAATATATATTCCAGCCTCAATTTCTAATAATATAATATTGTTATACTAACGGAATTTCCATGAAATAGTTCTGAGGCTCATACAATTCAAAGAAACCACAAGAGTCAATAATATCAAAGCACATATTGTGATGTGGCGTATCATTACCCTGTTATGGCTTTGGCTTTATTATTCGCTTAGTGCTAAATCATAATATTTCCCATAGAAATGAGTACCTAAAGACCCGCTGAAAGGAGGCTGTTCGAATCTAATGCAGGCTGACCTAACCGAAATAGTACACTAATTACACCAGAATACAAAAAACTTTATAATTCGCAGAAAGCTAAATCATAATTTCTTAGTGTGTACTTCCCTTGTTGTGCAGGCTGATCCAACCGAACTCGTTTATAAAGATGAGTTTGAATAAGAAACATAAATAACTAAAAAATCCGCAGTTTTCCAGGCCGTTAATTTTTGTCAAAAAAGTTGTTTGTTGAAAGTCAGGCTTAGCGATTTTTTAAATTATTCGTCATTAATTTCATACGTTTGTTACATAATTGTAATAGAGTACATTAGTTTAACAATAGAAGTTGGTATGAGGATTAAACTTTGGGAAAACTGGAGCGTGAAGCCGGGAATTGCATCCCGGGGTCCCGAGAGACCTCGGAGATACCTACCGCGGTTAATAAAGCAATTTTTAATCAACGCCTACCCGTTCGTAATATCTGGCTTTATGTTTCTGGTGGGCCATATTGAATTTTTTTGTTTGGACTTCGTTTTGGGGTCATTGTTACCTATAACGTAATATGTGATGCTTATAATTATAAAAGACTAGACGTTCTGCGCGGCTTCGCCCGCGTAAATTAGATATTTCACAGACAAATCAGTCTACAAAAAATAGCCTATGATCCTTCACGTGGTCTAACTTCTTATCTGACCCAAATGACAGAAAAATTGCTCTAGTAGTTCGTGAGATAAGCCTTTTAGAATAATTTCCCCCGTTTTTTCCACATTTTCTTCTATTTATTCGCTCCTATTAGTCTTAGCGTGATAAAATATAGCCTATAGCCTTTCTCGATAAATGGGCTATCTAACACTGAAAGAATTTTTCAAATCGGACTAGTAGTTCCTGAGATTAGCGCGTTCAAACAAACAAACTAACAAACTCTTCCGCTTTATAATATTAAAATTATAAATGTGAAAGTTTGTGAGTTTGTATGTTTGTTAATTCTTCACGTCGGAACGGCTCAACCGATTTTGCTGTTTGGTATGGAGATACTTTGAGTCCCAATAATAATTTACAGTTACTGTGCGATAAACGATTTTTGGCGCAACAGAGTTGCGGGCGTCGTCTAGTTAACACCTCCATCGTGGATATCGCAGACACAATAGATTTTCAATTGTTATGCGGCAGCCGGCTGCCACTTGGGGATTGATGGGTTAAATATAAAAACACAATCCTTGTCTGGTACGTGCCACCATATATTCACCTATTATACCCCTGTCTAAGAACAAACAAAAACAAATATGACGTCATAAGTCCAGGTATAAGTCGCGCTAAGAATCCGGTGTCGTGGCGTAATCCGTATTTATTTTGTTTAGATCCTAACGCAGAGCGATGGTGTATGGAGCTGTGGATTACGCCCATAGTCTCTAAGTTAAGATTAGTTTGGCTTAAATGGGAATGCTACAAGATGGGAATTTAAGAGGGACGTACGTTTATTGGGACATTTGCGGGTGTATGTTAAGAGCCCGTTAGTTTGAGGGCATCCTGAAACATGTTATAACTTAAAGTTAGTAAAAGTCCATAAAACGTAATATTTTCATCCGACTGCACCAAAAAAGGGACACGTTTTTTAAGTAGATATTTGTATGTATATCTACTGTCAGGACATTCTAAAATATTATGTTTTATCGCTACATTTCGATGGCAAAGTTAGTTTTAATACCTCGATCGTGGGAATCGCAGACATAATAGATATTCAATTGTTATGCGGCACCCGGATGCCACTTGGGAGTTGATGGGTTAAGCCCAAAAACTTTATATTTTTACCCACCTGCATCAAAAAGAAGACCATGTTTTTGGAGTATATAATATACTTTGTATACAGTACAAAATATATTGTACATATTTGTATTGTCGGATTTTAGTTCGCCAGTATCATTAGATTATAATAAATGTCTATTGATTTATATTGAAATATATTATATTGGCAATTTGCTGCAAGCCTTCCATTCTTTTCCCATAATATACTTGCATAATGTAACTTACAATGTTATTTCAAATGCTACAATGAAAGGCATTTTAAAACGCCAAGAAAAAATCTACCCCAGCCAGTATTGCTTAAAGCGCAATTTCTGTTATTTCAGTTGCTCTCTGTTTGCAAAACACTGATATTAGTTCTGGGTACGAAGCAACTAGATGTATTTGTGCGGTACACTCGCGGGCCGAAAAATGGGTCAACAAAATATTTTGTTATAATCAAAATATATTCGTTAGCCATTTTGATTTGTAGACTGGAATTTTGGCTATTTCTGATGCATAGCTTGGATTATTGAATGATTTTATAGCTATATAAAACTGGTCTTTACAGAACGTCAAAGCAAACCTTGCTTCTCTTTATATTTGAATGTTATTTTTTGAAGTAAAAAGTTTATTATATAGTGAAAAAATATTACACTCAAGTCAGACACGTGACTTGATCGAAAATTCGTAAGACGAAGGGACACCACCGCTCCCCTCCTCATCGTCTTACCGCACGACAAAAATATAATTTACCTGCTGCTGCTTTCGATTTCTCTCCTGTCGGCACTTCCGTAGTGCGATTTTTTTTCTCGATACCGATTGAATACATTCTCTTGTACGATTAAATTGTCGCACTTGTAAAATATTATTTTGAACTGAAATAATATTTTTGGATTACCACTACTTTTTGTACACTACTAGCGACGCGAAGATGTAATTTATCACTGTCAAACCCAAAAGTTTGACGCGAGTTTTTATCACTTTTCGGAGGTGATTGTTAGTTTGACTTTGTTTTAACTATTTAGTAACTTTGCTTTATTTTAACGATTTATTTCTAAAGAAGATAATATTGCTTAGTTTATACTTCAATGAAATCATTGCAGTTAAAGAATCAAATGAGTTATTATTAAATTGCACACAATATATGGTTATTAATATAATTAGGTATGTTATTTACTTATTTTTCAGATATCTTATTAAATACAAAATATAAATTAGTATAATATAATAGTAATAATTAATAATGTTAGCATGTATTCATTCAGACCTTACAAACTAATAATCTACACACCTAATTTACATTTTTTTGCTCGGCAGTGTACAACGCCTAGTGAAAAATACACTCTCATTTGTGCAATACTCTTCCAGGTACATTTAGGTTCTTTGAAAGAGGTTACGTAATTTTGACCTCCCACAATAAGGTCAGGTCTTTTATTCACTTTGATACAGGTAGGTCACTGCTTTGATGAAAACGTGTAATCGTACGTTTCCGTTGCACGAAAAAGTACGAAATGAGTAAGATTAATGTAATCCACACTAATATTATTTGCGAAAGTGTGTCTGTCGACCTACTATTAAGGCAGGATTTATAAGCGTTCGCCCGAACGCGCGGATTGGCAACACCGCGAGATCACAAGCAAATGTATGTAAACCAGCACGACCGCGTCGATATTTAAAGAAATCTTTACATATTTATATACCTATTTGCTTGTGATTTCGCGATGTAGCGGCCAAAACGCGCGTTCGCGCCGCCGCATATGTATAAGTAAGTCGACGTTAGTGAAAACAGATTTTAATTAAATTTTGTGATTTTTGTACAAAATTAGAAGAAAAAGCAAATTAATACAAAAAGCGAGTTAATTTGCATAGTCACTGTCAATAATACATTGTGAGAATAATTTAAGAGAAAGCCCTGAAGGGATATCTCTGGTCTTCCATAATAACTATAGAAAAGGCTTCTTAGAATTATGAAATTACTCTTTGAATATTAATATAAGTATTTTAATTCGAGGTCTAGAAATATTCTTTTGTTTCTTAAATATAATTTATTATTTACTCGACAAGTAAGTTGCTGTGTTTTCAAATAATGTTTCGTAACAAGCTGGCCTAACCAAAAACGACTTTTCTTATACCTATTGTAAAAAGTAAAAAAAAAAAAAACTGTAAATGTCTTTTACTCATATGTGTAAAAAATATGTGGTGTGAAGCGTCCATAGATATTATTATTATATTATAATATATTTTTTACAATAAATAGTACTAATATTATGTTGATGATTTTTTTCCAGTCGTTGCCCAGAAACCCTGCTATTCTAGTTCTCATTTTTACTTCTCTAGATTATGTAGCATTTTAATAGTGCAAAATTATCAAAATTAGTCCAGTAGTTTTAGCTTGACGCACAAACAAAAACACAAACATTTACACATAAAATATTAGTGATAGTTATATATTTATAAAGAAATTTCATACCTGACAAAAAAGGAACTCGAATCATCAAAGGAGACACAAAAAGCGAGGGCGATTACTGTGGTTCCTTATGATATAGTGGGAAAGTTTGGAGACCCGGTATAAATTACTTTTACGACCGTCCAACTCTAACGTTGCTGAAATACGCTTTTTGAAGTGCCGCAGATTACTGAATTAAGGTACAAGTTGAAAGCCGGCTACATGAAGTTGCAGCAGACGACGTGTCGTCGCGACACTACTAGTTTCTATGTATTTCTATGAATAGTGTCGCTAGCTTCGTGTCGCTAGCTGCGCAGGGTATTTCATAGAAATACATAGAAATCAATAGTGTCGCGACGACACGTCGTCTGCGGTTGCTTCATGTCGTCCGCTGCCAACCAAAACAACAAAATAAAAGAGATATAATAATAATATAATATAACCGGCACCTTAAGTTTTACAGACCTAAAATAACACATAGAAACTGCTGTCAAAGTGACAGCATAAGCATACTTTATGCATCAGGCTCGATTTATATATGCGTCCGCGTAAACAAGTCGTTAGGCCGCTACACCACGCTCTTGCGCGTTCGCGCGGACTCATATAAATCGAGCCTAAGGCTTCAGTCTCGAAATCAGCGGGCAGCGGGGCGGGAGCGGCGCGTTACAATGTATAGATTTATATGGATAGGCCTCGGCACGGCGAGCAGCGCGTGGCCTGGCAGCTTTCGAGGCCTGTCCATATAAATCTATACATAGGAACGCGCCGCCGCCGCCGCTCCCGCCCCGCTGCCCGCTGATTTCGGCCTAGCGGTACGTCCATCCGTTTGACATTTCAAGTGTTGTTTCGTTACGTTAACACAAATTTTACAATGGATGGATATTATTGTCCTAGATGACGCCCGCAACTACGTTGCGCCAAAATTTGTTTATAGCGCGGAAGTACACTTTCCCGGTATAAAAAGTATCCGATGTCTTTCCCAAAACTGACTCAAAATATCTACATACCAAATTAAGCAAAATTGGTATAACACCAAACCGATAAACCGATTTGAACTGAGCGTGAAAAACAGACAGACATACATACTTTAACATATTTTATAACAATATTAGTATGTATTATAATATAACAAAAATCCCAGTGCGTATTCCAAGGAAAGTTGTAGCAAAATGTAAAACATAAAGTAAATAGGATATATCCGTGCATAATATTATTTTCATTCTTGGAAGTTCATAAGTATTTATAATACAACTATTTTAAACAAAGCATACTGGCATGCTACAACGATAAAACACAAGAATCGTATTATTAGTTCTAGGGATGTGAGCACATGTCGATAAAAGCCAGTTTACATTATTCCAATCGAGTAATCTAATCCAACTCTGGAATTCTACTGGAATAATGTAAACGGGTACCTGGAATGCACAGAATTGTATTCCACTAGACTGGTATTACCGGCCTTAAAGCAGTTAGAGTATGGTCCTATGTAGTTATTATGGTTTTTAAGTGCCAGTTTAACCAATTTCTCTAAAAGTTAAAGGCTTTTAAAGTTATGTATTAAGGTGACGCCGCATTAAAGTAAAAAATCGTTTTGGATATGTTTTAGATTGCTTGTTTTCTATGAGAGGCCGGCCCGGCGTCTCATAGAAAACAAGAAATGGAACAGCAAGAAATGGAAAGGGCGTAAGCGACAAAATGTTTTTTGTCGCGTAATTTAAAAACCATAAATATATTTCATATAAGCTATATGCAAATTAAAGTGTATGCTTGAACCAATCTATGTACAAATTTTGGAAGCTTAAATCACTCTCCTCTGTTGGCAAAATTAGAATCCCTTTTTTTACAGAGGTCTTTTTGATTGATTATTCTGTGTTATAAAAGTTGATTAATCGTGTTATGCTATGGGTAATTCAAAGACAAAGACATGATGAATATGACAACGAACTTTAATTTCTTAGCTTTAGTCATTGCTGATCGATCGATATCGCTTCAGCCAAATGCCACCTTAAATTGTCCTGACTATAGTTTATATCACAAACAACATCTAGTTTATCAAAGTCGTGTAGTTTTTTCATTGGTAACTTAAATAAAATGTTATCATGGAAAATATCTCGCAACTATGATTAATTTTTTAAGTCGATAGCAAAAAGTTTATGGAACAGTACTTGATATCGACAAACTGTTTCTCAACACTAAACACACTTTATTTTAATAAACTAAGATAATAAACCTATTAAATAGTTATGCAAAGTATATGAACAGAAATTTCATATAGTGGATATTGCTTGAGCTTATTATATTATCATGTGAGTATGAGAAGCAATTGCTTTTACTACTCCAGGTATTACACGTTCGTTCAGTGGTTTGAACTTGACTAGGAGGTATAAGGGTTCGAGTGGAAAACTATTTTCCGAGTCTTGATCACGTGATTGCCTCACATGAAAGGTTATCCATGCATCGTATGGGCATATAAAAAGTTTTTCCTGCGGGTCCTACGCCTGATTTCATTGGTTTATGAAATTAAAGAGAGATCCTGCGCACACACTTTTAAGCACTTTAAATCCTGATTTCATTGAAACTGGGCACCGTCACCGAAAGCCGTGAGGTAAGATAAATTTATTGAAAATTAGTTTTTTTTTCAAGCATTTGTTGTTTTTATTTTTTTTTATTTTCCATACTTTTGCAATAAACACCTGAATTCCCAGTATAAATTTTTAAGAAAAATGGCGCAAGATATTTCTTACGCTAGATAATATTGTCAACAAGTGAATTCTATAGCCACTAAAACAAACTCATTATGGTAACAACACAAGACTTATCTTCCCAAAGCAATAATCCTGAAATATTTTATAACCAAACAAGTACAGTTTGTCAGCTAATGGTGCATTTTATCACCAAATAGATACGTTTTATCACCAAAAGGAAACAAAGAACAATGTTACACAATAATTAATGTTGTCTCGATACAAAATTGTGACGATTTTACTGCCTGTTTATGTGGCTTTGATGTTCAGTATCTTGTTCGTAAAATTTTAAAATGTTTATTTAAGAAATTTAAGTTTGGTTTATTTTAAGTGATGTATATATAAAGTTTGATACAATTAGTGAGTTGGATAATTGAAATTCAATTTGTGAAAATTCAGTTTATAAACAATTTGTTTTAATTATGGGGAATTTATTTGGATAATATGTCGAGAATAATTTTAATGGAATTCGGTGCAGATGTAGATTATAGAGTAAACCACGTGCCAGCTTTGAACGCGGTGACCGAATCAAGATATTCGGTAACGAAAATAAACCTAACACCCCCACTCCAACCTACACAGAGGTGCGGCGTTGCCGTGCATCGTCTTAGAGCTATAACTCACCGGGACGCCATTGCGACGTAGCCAGTGACATTACCATGTCACCTCTACGTCGCTGCAAAGCGCTGTTTTTAAACTTAACTTTAAAAAAAACATCGCTTTGCGGCGACGTAGAGACGTCGCGTTAGCTTCCCGGTGTGTTATAGCCCTTAGGGCCATACCTCACCAGGACGCCATGGTGACATGGCCAGCGACGTCGCCAATTAGTTCTATTGAGATGTATGACGGGTAACTCACCTGGCGACCGACTGGAGATGTTGCCAAGTAGCCAGCGTAGCCAGAGAAACCCTTCGTGCGTGAGTCCGACTCGCACTTGGCCGATTTTTTTTGGAGTTCCCCTAAAATTGTTACTTTTTAAATTGGTTCTGTCACCAAAAAAGTTTAAGAACCGCTGACCTAGTAAAATGATTATTCTCCACTTGTCAATCAATAAGTATTGTCATGGACTATTTCAAATGATTCACTAACAAAAACCTACCGTCGTCATTTGTGACGAAGCACTCTCGTTAATAACGGAACGGCGGCAAATCCCCGGCGATCGTATAAGGTACAAACGACAACAGATATTAAATACCAGATTTGAACCCTAATCCACTGAGATAAGATCCAAACATTGTACACTTACATCCACCGTACAAACGACGAACAATTCCCAAGTTGGATCGACGCATTTATTTAACTACGTACATTTTACATGTCTATTTTGATGGGCCATTATCGTTCTGTTGGGCTTTTCTTAGGCTTGAAAGAGAAATTGTCTTGGAAGATGGAGTATGCTTCGCTTATTTACCTTTATAGTGTTAGTCCATTACAACTAATATACCAAATTTTATTTAAACACTAAGGAAGCAACTCGTTCCTCTGTCCACATAAGTTTTGGTGACTGTAATCGGTTCATATAGCCGCATGCTGAAGCTAGTCATAGTGCCCAAACTCGTGCGTCTCAAGAGCACTCTTCTCGATTCTCTAATGATCATAATTCGGGACAGAATTTATATACGTGGGAGAGCCACGCTTTGGTACGAATGGGCCGGTTCGACCGGAGAAATACCACGTTCTCACAGAAAACCGGCGTGAAACAGCGCTTGCGCTGTGTTTCGCCGAGTGAGTGAGTTTACCGGAGGCCCAATCCCCTACCCTATTCCCTTCCTTTCCCTCCCCTATTCCCTTCTCTTCCCATCCCTACCCTCCTCCCCTATTACCCTATTCTAGGGTTGCCAACCGTCCTGTTTTCCCAGGACATGTCCTGGTTTTTGTCGTGTCCTGGGACGTCCTGAATAGTTTTTAAACAGCGTCCTGGGTTGTCCTGGGTTTTTTAATTTTAAAATTCGCGCGCCTCTTTTCAAATTTTTACGCTACGAGCGAGCGGCCGCACGGCTCGCAAGTAGTTGCGTTGCCGCGCTGCCATGCTATTTCAAATTCAAAACAAAGGCGTAACGTGCCACTTGATGATATTTCTTTCGCTCTACTATGGTCGCGCAGTGCTTACTATTCCGTCCCTTTCTTGCATTAGACATACAGAACTAGCTATCCAGTGATCACTGATCAGTCAGATTACTATTTAGTTGTAATTTGTTTGTGTAAATGAACAGGTTACAGCCGCTACCGGCTACACTGACGTTTTCACTAGAATCTAGCCCCCTTACTAATAAACGCTGTATAAGTTTTGAATAGTTATACAGTGTTTTGTCTTCTTCAATCCAATTAAAAATGTCACTTGTGTGACAGGAACAAAACACTGTATAACTATTCAAAGCTTATACAATGTTTATTAGTAAGGGGGTAGATATTTATTTAACTATTGCAACTCTATTAAGAGGGCGACTAACGCAAAAAATCAAACATTGTCCTTCTCTCTTTACACTCACGCCCGTCTTTCATATGCCAGGTGAAAAAGGACGACGCGGAATCATCGCCAAGTTAGTTTTTTCTTAATAACTCGATAAATATACACCATTTTAAGAATCCACCAGGTCAGTGTTTGAATGATAGAATTTTATACAATGTGTTAAAATATTAACTTAGTTTAATGCACGGTTATAGCAATATATGAAAAATTCGTGAAAATTAGATGCATCTTTGTGGTTTTTTTCTATCGAGAAAATTTTAGTATGTAGTATCTATGTTTAGAAAATGAAACAATTCGGGACTTATTTTCAAGTATGAAAATGAATTATGTATAAAATTGACAATTTTGGGTTAGTCGCCCCCATAATGCGTCCTGAGGGTTAGTGCGAGTTTTATTCGATCATACATATCGAGCGCGTAAACGCGAATTTATATGGGATCAAAGCAGTATCCACGTTAGCCAGTAGATGGCGCTGCTTTGATCCCATATAAATTAACGTGCTCGATGCGTATGATCGAATGAAACTCGCACTAAGGCCTCTGTTTTTATACTGAATTGTCCTGGGTTTTCCAACTTCAAATCCTGGTTTTTTAAATTTGAGGTTGGCAACCCTACCCTATTCCCTCTTAAAAGGCCGGCAACGCACCCGCAGCTCTTCTGATGCTGCGAGTGTCCATGGGCGACGGAAGTTGCTTTCCATCAGGTGACCCGTTTGCTCGTTTGCCCCCTTATTTCATAAAAAAAGGCCCATCTAATGCACAGATCATATTATTCTTTTTTGTCAGTCAATCTCACTAAATTTAGACAATATTTTTGTGTCCTAACGTGGGCATCAAATCCACAATCTCCAAGTTCTCCAACCCTTAAACCACTTAACGAAAGTGCCGAAAAACTTTTCGTATATCATAATCTTTAATTGTGGTATAATCACAGAACTGATATCACTATCGTAATGAAAACGTCCACTAGTTTGGAGCGTAAAGTTCAAGTCACAATGATAATAATATTAAAAGAAAATCGGCCAAGTGCGAGTCGGACTCGTGCACGAAAAGTTCTGTTACGTTATATGAAAAGTTTAAATGATCTAAAGATTGCTTTTTAGAGATTCCGAGCATTTCTTACATTTAACATTTTTGATGATACGAGGGCACTGAAAATTTCGGGAATCAAGGAAGTGACACAACATTACGATTTAAAAATGTATTTATTGCTTTTCGAAGTATTCTCCGCGAAATTTGACACATTTTCCATACGATGGAACCAATCATTGAAGCAACCACCATTCCATTCAGAATTTGGGGTCTCCAAAATGGCCGTTTCGTAGGCGTCCACCGCTTCTTCAGGTGATGAAAATCTCTGACCATGCAATTTATTTTTTATTTTAGGGAAACTATAGAAATCATTAGGGCTTAGGTCGGGGCTGTACGGCGGATGGTCTAATAATTCTATGTTTTCTTGCTCTAAAAACTCTTTTGTTCTGTGCGCGGTGTGAGAACTCGCATTGTCGTGATGGAGGATGATGCGGCGGTTGCAGTTCTCTTGGAGTTCAGAAACGACCTGTGGCAAACAAATGCTAGCATACAATTCTGCATTAACCGTTCTTAGTCGCTCAAGAGGAATAGTCGCAACATGGCCGGTTTTGGAGACAAACGTGGCCATCATTTTTTTTGCAACACTCCGTGAACGAACAATTTTTGTTGGCTTTAACTAATTTTCGAACACCCAAACTCGTGACTGGTTTTTTGTTTCGGGTTCGTACGCGTATATCCAGGATTCGTCACCTGATACGATGTTGTATACAGCATTTGAGGATCCTGCGTGGAATCTTTCGAGAGTTCTGACGCACCAAGTAACGCGAGTCGTTTTTTGCTCTTCACAGAGCAAATGCGGTATCCATCGGGAAAACAACTTTTTTTAACCTGATTGTTCATGCAAGATTATTTGTATTTGACTCATGCCAATGTCTAAAGTTGCCTGAATTTCGCGGTATGTCAAATGTCGATCTTCCTCAATCAGCTTACGCGCAGTATCAACGTTTTCTTGGGTGACTGCAGTTTTTGGACGACCTTGACGGGGATCATCACTGAGCTTGACACGTCCACGTTGAAATTCAGCAAACTAGCGATAAATTGTCGTTTTGGATGGGGCTTCATCACCAAATGCAGAAAATATCCGGTCAACACACTGTTTTTGTGTTAAACCACTTCGAAAGTCATAATAAATCATTGCTCTAGAATTTTCTCGAGTCAATTCCATTTTCTCAACGACTAAACAAGTTTGACAAGACTTGAGACAAGACCGAGAATCTTTTTTTAAATAAATAAAATATGGTATTCGATTTTTAAAAGCAATGAGTTTTCAATTAAAAAGATTTTAATATGACAGGAACAGTGGAAATATTCCATTCCCGATACTTTTAGTGCAGCCTATGTATAGGCATGACCTTCTAAAAGACTAGGCAAAAAGTCAAGTCAAGTCAAAGAAGTCGAAATATGATAAACCCGAGCAATATTTTTTCACCGTTTCCGACGACAAATGTCGTCTGTCCCTGATATATGAGTTGTTCCGAGCGTCAGATTACCATTTCCCACACAAAATCCAATAACTTACTGTAAGTACCTTGGCTTCCTATTTTGGCGTAACTTTGGGTCTAAATTATAATTGCATTAAACTTTATAATACCACTAACCTTTATAGGGCGGATTAAATTTAATCCTGGATTAAAAGACGGTTTAAAAACAGAGCGTTCACTTTAACTCGAATTTGCGCAAGTGACGGTATGTCACTTGCGCAAATTCGAGTTGTGTATGTAATAAGGATAAAAAAAGTATACTAACTTTTGGTCGAATTAAAATAGTTATAACATATACTATTTTAATACTAATTGTCATGCACTAGCCGCCCATTCGGAATAAATCGACTGCACAAATTTAAATTTAAATTCTAAAATATTTATTCAGAATAAATTTTATGCAAAATATTTTCTGAAACTTATTTCTAACAGGTTTAAGCACACCATTTGGACTGATGGACTGCTCGTCTTTTGCCAGCTACAAATTGTTGAAAAAAATTAAAACGATGAGAAATAAATTACCTTAATTTCTTCCATAATTGTGAAAATTGCACTTCATTATACAACTCGAGACCAAAACATTTTAATTGCTGTTTTAAGAACACCCCGACGTTAAATGTAATAATTAGACCACCCAATTACTAAGATCTTCGCTGACGGGTTATTGTTTTCATATTTATTTGTTATATTTTAATATTATTTAATATGATTTTATATTATTGTAAATGTACAAAAAGTTTTAATCTATACTACTAATATTATAAAGCGGAAGAGTTTGTTAGTTTGTTTGTTTGTTTGAACGCGCTAATCTCAGGAAGTACTGGTCCGATTTGAAAATTTTTTTCAGTGTTAGATAGACCATTTATCGATAAAGGCTATAGGCTATATTTTATCACGCTAAGACTAACAGGAGCGAAGAAATAGAAGAAAATGTGGAAAAAACGGGGGAAATTATTTGAAAGGGCTTGCCCGGTCGACAAATACGATACTTTTAAAGCGTTTTCACTGTCTTTCAGGCGATGACTAAGCTTAGCTTTACGAAGAGTTTTCATAAAACTGTAGGCGTTAATTATTTTAGATAATTCTTTACGAACGCGATTTATTTATCGACACCAAAACTGTTTCAAGATGCGAGTTGAAAATAAAAATTAAAAATTCGATGACGGAAGACCAAATGACATTTGACAAATGACATTTATGTGACAGCACAGCTGTGTTGTATCTCACGAACTACGAGAGCAAATTTTTCTGTTATTTGGGTCAGATAAGAAGTAGACCACGTGAAGGATTATAGGCAATTTTTGTAGACTGATTTGTCTGTGAAATATCTAATTTACGCGGGCGAAGCCACGCGGAACGTCTAGTTTATTAAATATTTTCACAATCTACTACAGTCCATAGACTGTAGTAGTATTGTGAGATCAATAAATGAAACTTTTCAGAATCGTAGCACTGCTACGCATTCGTAGACCTAATAATGTTTGTCATGTTGCTACAAAAATATAATTTACTAGCTGTCTCGGCAAACGTTGTTTTGCCATATAAAGTATTTCGCCCTAATCATCAAAATAGATTAAATAGTTTAGGCGAAAATCATATAAAAGTTTATTGTGCGGGAACCGTACATTTTCCGGAACAAAAAGTATCCCTTTCCTTTCCCGAGACTCAAAGTATCTCAATACCAAATTTCATCAAAATAGATTGAATAATGTAGGCGAAAATCGTAAAAGTTTATTGTGCGGAAACCGTACATTTTCCGGAAAAAAAAGTATCCCTTTCCTTTCCCGAGACTTAAAGTATCTCCATACAAAATTTCATCAAAATAGATTGAATAATGTAGGCGACAATCATAAAAGTTTATTGTGCGGTAACCGTACATTTTCCGAGACAAAAAATATCCCTTGTCCTTTCCCGAGACTCAAAGTATCTCCTTACCAAATTTCATCAAAATAGATTGAATAGTGTAGGCGAAAATTATAAAAGTTTATTGTGCGGGAACCGTACATTTTCCGGAACAAAAAGTATTCCTTTCCTTTCCCGAGACTCAAAGTATCTCCATACCAAATTTCATCAAAATAGATTGAATAATGTAGGTGAAAATCATAAAAGTTTATTGTGCGGGAACCGTACATTTTCCGAGACTAAAAATATATCTTGTCCTTTCCCGAGACTCAAAGTATCTCCATACTAAATTTCATCAAAATAGATTGAATACTTTACGCGCAATCATAAAAGTATATTGTGCAGTAACCGTACATTTTTCCGGGACAAAATGTATCCTATGTTGGTCTCCGGGACTCAAAGTATATATAGATAAGGGCGCTTTTAGACCAGGGTAGAAGCCTTTAAAAATAATAAAAAGTGAAAAAAAAAATAGTAGGATAAAACCCATTAGAAAAGGAAGAGAAGATAATAAAAATGAAAGAAAAAATAATTTACGGGCGATCTGAGGTTAGGAAGGTGATGGGGGTGAGTTTTTAAGGGTATAAAACGGTATATCTCGACTTCCGGCAAAACTAAAATTTAAACTAAAGAGTTATAACTTATAGGTAAGAAAAAGATCTAAAACTTTTGTATTCACACTTTTTTTCACATAATCTCAAAATTTATGTGAAAAATTCAAAAAACCAAGTTTTTGGTTTCTTATTTTTTAATTTGGTGCGCTTGCGGATGACAATATTATGCTCCTTAAAGACATATTCTATGAAATTATAGGATGCGGGCATGCGAACCAGATCGGCACTCGGGCGATGATACTCATGACAGAAAAAGCGCCCTTTAGAAAAATTCCTAACTCCTTAGATTAGAATAAACGATTATTAGTAATAAAAACTTAAAAGATGTATAAATATTATTTTATGAATGTCACACATAACAAAACGCGTTCCCGGTTAATCAGGGAGTGAAAACCTATTAAGTGAAATTAAAATACATATAATTTTGTGCTTAAAGCTATCATTGACCAGCAGTGATTAACATAGTTTAATTAAAACACGAAGCTTTAAATTACTCCAATAAAGCCCCTTGATTAAAACGAAAAACAAAAACCGGCTGACCGACATTTTGTAAATCAATGCATAGGTTTGAATAAATTTGTATGTAGTTTTTAGAAAAATATACGAGTATTTATATATTATGATAGAACTAGATGAACCTATGAATTTCGTATCACTTTCCTTCTTAAAACAACCTTTCCTCGACTTCGCAGAATATTTCAAGACTAAAATTTAGCCAAATCGGTTCAGCCGTTCCAAAAAATGAATAATTTGTAATTGAAAGTAGGTGTAAATTGGGTACCATAGCTAATTGTATAAAATATATTTACCTCGATAATCCCAACCAGCGGAATCGACCTTAATGGGCATGCATAAAATATAAATACTCGAATAATCTCATTGAAGATACCGTTGATGTGGTATAAGATACAATGTGTTACAAAACAAAATAATAATACTTTGGGTGTGTATAAATCCCCTTTAAAGAGTTCACTTTAAAGTATAACTTTTTTAATTTTTAATGGGCAAATTCATGACGCTCTCTGGGTTTCTTGCCAATTAATGATTTCAGAAATAAAAATATAATAAAGTGGATACTGCAAATACTGATATTATAAATGCAAAAGTGTATCTCTCTATTATATTATATTTAACCTTTTCAAGCCCAATCCGTTACAACAATTCCGTTGAAAGGTATGTAGATACTTTGAGCCCCAGGAGAGGACATAGGATACTTTATTCCGGAAAATTTTATGCTTCGTGCGCGAATTATAGCGCAACGGAGTTGCGGGCGTCATCTAGTTTAAATATTTTCGAATACAAAACAAGTGCAACAACTTTTTAGTGGCATTTATATTTTAATCCGCATCTAGTATCCGACATCGACGGAAACCTCAAGCCTTTATCAAACCAAACGAAGCCTATTCAAAAATATCCCAACCTTCGGAAGGGTTGAAATGTAAACACTGCAGGTTTAGGATTAGCGCATGGGTAACTTTTTTTGACCCATAAAAGTGTTAGATATAGTTTTGAGTGATTGATAGATTTATACATAACATTATTTTTTTGTAGTATATTTTGTTTCATCAATGTGTATTGTGTACGCTTTTGAAATCCATACATAGCTAATAATGCTAAGGAGAGCATTCGATATTAGGAAATATTTCGTAGTTCGATGTCAAAGCTTGTGGTCTATGAGAGTAGCTTATGTATTTTTATTCCCTGGGGGATATTAGCATTTAGGGGCGAAATATCCTAGCAGAGTATAATATTGTTGGTAATATTGATGGTATTTTCAGGCGTACCTAACCGAAATTCGACTTGACAAACAGACGAACAGTCGGTGGGACAACCAATTCATGATATAATTAGCTCCGTTTTCCTCTTATGTATGGAACCCTAAAAATTAAAACCATTTTAAAACTTCTATGCTACCATTACAAGCCAGTATCATTAAACTAAGAAGGGGGCATAATCGCAACAATTGCAACCAACTTTCTCGGCGGACTTTCTAAATTTTCCCTCCACCATCGAGATTGCAATCTTCGGAATTAAGAGCGCGTTACGAGCGCGCTGAATCCAAAACGCCCTATTAACCTTCCTCCCAATTAAGCTGGACGTTTTAACGACCTCGGCTTTGAAATATAATTCTATTGTTTACTTTTAAATGGCGTTAATTCTCGAAATACATTCGGCCCTTAAAAGTTCGTGTGACCCTTTCACGTGGTCACACTCTAGCAATAAATTTATTTCGCTTTTATGAGAAAAAAAACTTAATGTCTCCAAATTTATCTCATCTAGGCATATAATCTAAATTTCTTAGCAGCACCATTGAATCTGTACACGCGTGGTGGCCGCAAAGAAATATCTTCCGACCGAGCGAGGTGGTATAGTCTGGTTCACAAGTGCCATTTTCCTCAAAACCTGATCTCCAGCACCGAAAATTATGATTTTGGGCTCATTCGATTCGGAATACCATCTAGAACATTCTATCAAAATTCCAAGAGGAGCTGAAAGAAAATGCAAA
The DNA here is from genome assembly GCA_905187585.1 of Cyaniris semiargus. Classification (NCBI taxonomy): domain Eukaryota; kingdom Metazoa; phylum Arthropoda; class Insecta; order Lepidoptera; family Lycaenidae; genus Cyaniris; species Cyaniris semiargus. Next base: position 1,772,367 of record LR994554.1, on the reverse strand, counting down.
AGTTATAAACAATAAAGTAAAGAAAAAAAGAAGAGTTTGGTTTTTTTTTATATTTCAAAAACTATTTGAGATTATCAAAATTTGAAAATAGATCCTTAAAGAGCAGAAAATTTTCTAAAAAATTTCTGGCTCTTTAAGGATCTATTTTCAAATTTTGATTATCTCAAATAGTTTTTCAAAAATTTAAAAAAATCCAAACCCTTCTTTTTTTTACTTTATTGTTGGCGGTTGGTTCTACTTTTGCATTTTTTTCAGCCCCTTTCGAATTTTGATACAATGTTCTAGATTTCATCCGAATCGAATGAGCCCAAAATCATAATTTTCGGTGCTGGAGATCAGGTTTTGAGGAAAATGGCACTTGTGAACCAGAGTAGTATGCTCGGTCAGACTGAGGCCTACGTGGGTGGCAATTAGAAAACTTCTATAGCGCAATGCAGGATTGTAGTCCTAGTTATTGTGGGTACCGCCACAAATAGGACTTAGACAATGTGTTACAACATAATAACCTCTTCTGGGTCATTACTTTGTTTTTAAATGCAAACTTTTGAAACTGATCGATGGGTTACTTTGATCATAAACGCAGGCGACGGTCTTTCTTTAAATCTTTTCATAAGATAAATTGTATTTAAAATGCCAGAAAAGTCCTTATTCATGCCAATCACAGTGTTTTTAAACTTTTTCACCGAATGTGACTAAATACTCCATTCAGACTGCAAAATAAACATTTTTTGAAATTCTTTACTCTTTTCCACTGATGATAAAGGATGCAAAACGCATATAAAATAAGAAAATAAACATGACAAATCTGCACTAGTATTTGTATACAGTAACAGTGCATTTTCACAGTAAAATTGCTTGCCACCCCAAATTGCTCGCAGAAATCTCAACGACTTCACAACGCATTTTAAAAATAAAGAGACTCGGTGATTTTAACTTATATGGATATAATATTTTTAACATCAAAAATGTCCAGTTTTTGTGTTATAAATGTAATTACTTTTTATGAAAATGACTAGTAAAACCAGAGAGCTTCGCATCAATTTTCTCCTAATACCTTAACCTTTCCTGGACTTCCTCAAATATTGGTGATTTTAACTTATATGGATATAATATTTTTAACATCAAAAATGTCCAGTTTTTGTGTTATAAATGTAATGATAACTTTTATGAAAATGACTAGTAAAACCAGTGAGCTTCGCATCAATTTTCTCCTAATACCTTATAACCTTTCCTGGACTTCCTCAAATATTGAAAATATTTCCGACTACAACTAGTCAAATCGGTTCAGCCCTTCTCAATTTTCAGGGAGACTTACAAACGGTAAAATTCGTTTTTATTAAAATAGATAACAATAGCCCCGTGGTCCCTTTGCATAAAAATCGATATTTTAATTACTTACTTAGTCACATTTTAAAATAGATATTTTGCTGTAAGTTGTAACTTTTAAAAATTATTATTACGGACAGAGCACTTGAAACTTGGTATAAAATATTGTCATGTATACAGTGTGTTAAATAAATACTGTTTACTTAAAAAATTGGCTTTTTATTTAACAACAATAACAAATACCACTAGCGCCATCTATCGAAAATATTTTGTATAAATTACTTTCGATAGATGGCGACGTAGTTAGATCACGCTATTGGTGTGTTTTGTCTGCGAGTATATCGAAAATCTATAGTGAAATATTTCAATAGGCTTTATTACTTGAACATTTCTTTTATGATGGAATGAATGCATTACTGATTCGAATTTCGACTTACTAAAGGATTCATTTTTATATTGCTTAATTGGTTGGTTATTTTCTTGGAAAAAAGTATTGAAATCCCATCAGAAACATACCTGTTCAAATGGGGCCGAGGTACTATCGGCTAATTTTTGGCCTACAAAAAGAGTTGAAATCAAATCCAATGCCAAGTTTAGATGCACTTCATCATCATTTCATCATAATCATCTTCATCAACAGCCTGATCCATAATACTACTAAATTTGAAGTTGGCAGATTTTCGTGCTATTATACGTAACACTTGATTAATTGTACTTTATTAGATATTATTTATAGAATTAACCCGCCAAGTTTGAATTAGAAGTATTATGGATCAGGCTGTTGATGAAGATGATTATGATCGATGAAGTGCATTTAAACTTGGCAATGGATTGGATTTCAATACTTTTTTTAGGCCAAGAATTAGCCGATAGGAACTCGGCCCTGTTTTAAAAGGTATTTTTTTTTGGTGGGATATAATATAACGGGCGTAAGAATACTTACGTCCATAGTTTAATGAAGGTTTGGACAAAACTCCTTACATTTTCCGTCATTTTTTAGGATTCCGTAGCCAAATGGCAAAAAACGGAACCCTTATAGATTCGTCATGTCTGTCTGTCTGTCTGTCTGTCCGTCCGTATGTCACAGCCACTTTTCTCCGAAACTATAAGAGCTATACTATTAAAATTTGGTAAGTAGATGTAGTCTGTAAATTGCATTAAGATACAATAATGGAAAAATTATTAAAAATTTTAGGGGTCCCTATAGGTAGGTTTTTTTCATCTAACCTATGCGTGTGGAGTATCTATGGATAGGTCTTCAAAAATCATATTGAGGTTTTTAATATCATTTTTTTGTAACCTGAATAGTTTGCGAGAGAGACTCTTCCAAAGTGCTAAAATGTGTGTCTCCCCCCCTATAACTTCTAAAGTAGGGGCACGATAAGTCTAAAAAAAATATATGATGTACTTTACTATAAAAACTACCAACGAAAATTGGTTTGAACGAAATCTAGTTTCAGCTAACCTATGCGTGTGGGTTATCTATGGATAGGTCTTCAAAAATCATATTGAGGTTTCTAGTATCATTTTTTTCTAACCTGAATAGTTTGCGAGAGAGACTCTTCCAAAGTGCTAAAATGTGTGTCTCCCCCCTCTAACTTCTAAAATAGGGGCATGATAAGTCTAAAAAAAATATATGATATACTTTACTATAAAAACTACCAACGAAAATTGGTTTGAAGGAAATTTAGCAAGTAATTTTTTTTTATATTTTTATATTTCAATATTTTTTCAGCTAACCTATGCGTGTGGGGTATCTATGGATAGGTCTTGGTTGTGCCCCCCCCCCCCTTCTAACTTCTAAAGTAGGGGCATGATAAGTCTAAAAAAAATATATGATGTACTTTACTATAAAAACTACCAACGAAAATTGGTTTGAACGAAATCTAGCAAGTAGTTTTTTTTATACGTCATAAATGGTAAACTTAATTTAAATTTCATTAAATCAACTGAAATATACAAATAAATCAAAAACTTTTTAATTTCATAAAAATAAACCTTATTGCTGCTGCGGAACCCTTCAAGGGCAAGTCCAACTCGCACTTGGCCGGTTTTTTTTTAAATTTAAGTTAATCAATTGTTAAATATAGTTACATTTTACTTTACTCTAAGTACATACGGCCTTTCAAGTATATATAAACCCATCACAAGTGTGCCAGAACGCATTTGGAGTTTCACAAGACCCCAAGCTCTATGGGAACAAATTATACCCTTTTTAGATTAGGCATGTTTAATTTATGTATTGTGATTGCCCCATCCTTACTACTATCGGCTTATCAATAATTGCCTGCCTCAAGCTATTGGAGATTTTGTTTATGTTATAGCGGGTTTATATTATTATACCAATCCAGTGATCGAATCCAGCGATATATTGCTACTGAAATAATGTAAACGGGCACTGGAATGCAATTCAGTGCTTTTTAGTAGCAATCCAGCGCTGGATTTGATCACTGATGTTGGTGCAGCTGTGCAAAACAATGTGAAGTTAGCGAGCATGGAACAGTAACGCTCTCCCTACCACTCAACGTGCGGCCAACTTCACTCCGGTGCATCCCCTCTTGTTTCGTGGTTATTACGTTGGAGAGCTCGAGTCACTCTCTTCGGTTTCGCCAAAGTGTTAACTTGTTCAGTACTCAGAACTTATATTGGTTATAATAATTTGGGGAAGTGACAATCAGTGTTTAAAATATACATTTAATATAAATACTGGTTAAGCAATAATTTAAATAACTAATGGAGTTGCTGTTTGATTAATAAACTAAGTGATTGGTGTGACTGTATTGCAGGGTTTCTTAAACTTTCGTTGTGAGTGATTTGACAATTTTAACCTTAATTCTGACTCGGTATCAAGTCGATTTCTGTATTTAGTTTTTATTCTGACCAGATGTGAAAAGCCACTTTCATATATTATATAAGTATGTTGTAGCAAACGGTAAAAGGAAATTTACCGCTTTGCGTGAGAGTTTGAAATACTTTGCCTGTCTAGCTGCCCAAAAATCTATCAAAGACATCCTTTTGAAATCAGCTTGAAGAGTTTCATCTAGGGACATTTCTAATAATGACTTCTGTTGCCACCATTGCGTAAATCTTGTCGCGAACCCCCTGCCATCGAATGGCGAACCCCTAGGGGTTCGCGTACCCCACTTTGCGAAACCCTGCTGTATTGGAATAATGTAAACCGGCTATTAGATAAAAATTTAACTTGTAACTTGTAGGTAAAGATTTCGTATTATAGAACTAGGCATTATGATAAAATGAGCTATAGCACAGAATAGATAATAGTACAAGTAGCTATAGTTAATACGCAGGGAGTTAAAAGTTAATGCAATAATACATAGCTGAAACTATTTTTCGCGATTAAAAGTACGGACTAAATGTCTCGATTCAATGTTTTAGGTAATCTATGAACTAAAATTTATACGTGGGAGATGCTTCGGCACGAATGGGCCGGCTCGACCGGAGAAATACCACGTTCTCACAGAAAACTGGCGTGAAACAGCGCTTGCGCTGTGTTTCGCCGAGTGAGTGAGTTTACCGGATGCCCAATCCCCTACCCTATTCCCTTCCCTACCCTCCCCTATTCCCTTCCCTTCCCTACCCTCCCCTATTCCCTTCCCTTCCCATCCCTACCCTCCCCTATTACTCTATTCCCCCTTAAAAGGCCGGCAACGCACTTGCAGCTCTTCTGATGCTGCGAGTGTCCATGGGCGACGGAAGTTGCTTTCCATCAGGTGACCCGTTTGCTCGTTTGCCCCCTTATTTCATAAAAAAAAAAAAAAAAAAAAAAACTTCACCGATATCGACACGGTACAAGAGCCTTCGAAGTACGCATAATAATTAATAATAATAACTACCGCATCGGTTTCGCTGACGGTGGCCGGTTTCATTGAAACCAGGACAGTTACACAGGAGTATTTTTATAGTGCCCAAGTGTGTGCGCAGTACACAAGAGCACTCTCTCTCCCTTTTATACTCTCATACCCCAGTGGGACGGACGACCGACACGACTGGCGAGAGATCACTGACTTTTTACATGCCCATCCGACGCATGGAACATCTTACTGGTCAGAAAATCATTCTACATTGTCCTAACCAAACTTGGAAATGACACGTTTCCAACGTGGGAATCGAACACACGACCTCCGACTCAAGAGCCACGCTCTTAACCACTGGACCACGGAGGCGTTATATCAGACGCATTATATATTATATTATATCTATTACCTATCTACCTATTATACCTATTTACTATACCTATTATAGATCAGGATTACTACTTTTCATCACAAGATATCTTCAATATGTTGTATGTTAAGTAGCTGGTAAAAGCTACTTATTTATATAACACAATGACGTAATTTCCACTCGTAATTCTAATCCCGCAGCTCCCTTTGAAGTAGGTAACAGGGATATTAAGTTTAATCACTTTTCCCTCAATTTTGGTACTATTTTTGAATCGTGACTTCCTCCTTCCTTATTGTCTCTCAGCTTTAGAGTGGCGTACATCATCATAATCAATACACTAGTGACCTACATAGGGATTGGAAGATATATTGTTATGGAGTCAAGGCTTAGAAGCTACTGGCTCTCAAAATAAAGTTTTTATTTTTTATTTTGGTGACGGTGGCTGGTTTCAGTTAAACCAGGCCAGTTACGCTTAAGTAATCTCATAATGCCAAAGTGTGTGCGCAGTGCACAAGAGCATTCTCTCTCTTCCTTTAGTCTCTTAACCCAGTGGGACAGACGACTGACACGACTGGCGAGAGATCAGGTCCAGGACTGACTTTACATGCTCATTGCCCATCCGACGCATCATCTTACTAGATGAGCATTAGGATTCACACCTTCATACGTACGTGACAAATAACGGGTCGCCATTATGAAAAAATGAACCAAGTGACTAACAAGTTCCACTGTTCCACTGATTCACAACTTGATTATGGCCTGAAAATTCTGAATCGAGGCATCAAAATAGATTGAACTGTCAGCTGCGAACATAAATTAATAGACTGTCTGTTTGGTAATTAAAATTGATCGCGTGAAGGTTTTATCAGTGGCGTACATGGGCACTTAATATATTATATTAAAAGCTCTTAACTAGCTGATCAGGTAAACGTGTTTTCATGCGGTGGTGAATATACTAGAGTGCGTAGTCAAAATAATAATAATAATATCTATGGACGCTTCACACCACGTCAGTCTGGCCCCGTGCTAAGTACCTGAAGGACTTGTGTTACGGGCACCAGACAACGGAAATATATTTAATACTTTTATACTATACATATATTTAAGATTTTTATTATATTATACACATATTTAATACACATCCAGACCCGGGAACATTGAAAACTTTTTTGTTCTGTCGGCGGGATTCGAACTCGCGACCCCCGGCTTGAGCTGCCACACACTCAACCAATTGAGCCACAGAGGTCGTCTAGTTAAAATACATTCAGTAGTTTAGATAGCGAAGTTAGATGTAAAAAATATATGGGATTTTCAACGCATCGCAAGCGCCATGACACTTGGTGATGCGTTTGACATCTAACTTCGCTATCGATTTCGTTTCCGGAAGGGGTTTCAACACGATAATTTCAAATTAATGACTCAGGTACATTATTTTTTAAATGGCAATTGGCCCACCATACATTCCCACCGCTGCAACTCCTGTGTCGTCAGCATCAACAGTGGTAACCAACCTCGAAAACACTTGATATGATCTCAGAGGTGCCCGAGGGAAAAGCTAAATCTGTCTTGGGACCCGCAAAGAAATTAATCAGAAGAAAGGTAGGAGGAGTATGAGATATCCAATTTCTGCACATTAGGATGTTTGGTACCTACTCTTTTATGAGAAACTACGGAAAGGATTTTTAATAAAATAAGATAGTCTTTACGACGGCTGAAGCTATTACCACTAGATAAACTGCTACGGACTAAATTACTACTCGAGTTATATACACTAAATAATCCAACCAAAATCCCACATATTGTTGCAACTTGCACACGTCATATCAAAATATTGACAGAAACGTTGTCAAATGTCAAACAAAACTTTTTGTTTACTACGCTGGTGCTGCCTCTAGCGTGAAAACGTTGCAGTAACATATCCTATCGATTAGTCATATGGTACATGGATTTCTATTAGTCGCCACCTTTAAAGCCCCCTTATCACAGACAAATGGTGACCTCATTACCCCGATTTTTCCATCCCAGGTAAATCTGGCAATCAATAGTCGACATTGATGGAACAACGCCTATTACTTAGTCCCGGTATATTAGATACTGACATATTACACGTATTTAGCACCGGGACAAATACGCCACATAATGTTAAGGTGCGTTCATGTTGGAGAAAGTCGTTGCGGTATATCGTTGGATTTTGTTTCGCGATTATCTATACTAATCTATACTAATATTATAAAGCGGAAGAGTTTGTTTGTTTGTTTGAACGCGCTAATCTCAGGAACTACTGGTCCGATTTAAAAAATTCTTTCAGTGTTAGATAGTCCATTTATCGAGGAAGGCTATAGGCTATATTTTATCACGCTAAGACTAAAAGAAGCGAAGAAATAGAGGAAAATGTGGAAAAAACAGGGGGAAATTATTTGAATCGGCTTATTTGAATGCGCTAATCTCAGAAACTACTGGTCCGATTTGAAAAATTCTTTCAGTGTTAGATAGCCCATTTATCGAGGAAGGCTATACGCTATTTTATCACGCTAAGACGAATAGGAGCGAAGAAATAGAAGAAAATGTGTAAAAAACGGGGGAAATTATTTGAAAGGGCTTATCTCACGAACTACTAGAGCAATTTTTCTGTTATTTGGGTCAGATAAGAAGTAGACCACGTGAAGGATCATAGACTATTTTTTGTAGACTGATTTGTCTGTGAAATATCTAATTTACACGGGCGAAGCCACACGGAACGTCTAGTATGTTAATAAAATTTAGTGTACAAAATATATATTTGAAGCTTTAGAGCATCGGCCAAACCTACGCGATCAAAGCGACTGCGAAGCGGGAGCGTCTGCAACGCGGGACGTTCGCATCGGCAGAGCGGGAATAATCTACGGTTTCGCACCGTAGTCGCGCAGGTGTGCACACCAGTTTCGCGTTGCAGACGCTCTCGTCCCGCGTCCCGCGTTAATAACGCGTAGGTTTCGCCGATGCCTACACTGTTATGAAGGGACTATATTGTCCAAAATCCGAAATGCTGGTGACAATTTTGAGCATAAAATAGAGAAGAATATTGAATATCGAAAATAAATGTCAATTTGACATTTGAATCAAAATATAGGGTCAATTCAGACCGCAACGCGACGCGTAGATGCAATTTCTAAATTTGTCCTGAATTGACAGATTTCAATTGCGTGAGACATCTTGCAAATCTGTCAAATCTATACAAATTTAGAAATGCATCTACGCGTCGCGTTGCGATCTGAATTGAACCTAAAGTGTTGAATTTTCAGCTGTCAATCGTAATTGTATTAGCTCAATGAGTTTCTAAAATAGTAGAGTAGCAACATCTTACAAACGATTCTCAGAAAGTCCCCTCGTGACCACGGCCGTTGCAACACGGCCGAAACGTCGAGAAAAAAGTATGTAGTAGCATTACTACTAGAATAAGTCGCGTTAAGTCCCGAATAATAAGTTTAGATTCTCAGAAATGCGTAACCACTTGATAGTTCAAAAGACGATGTCAAGTCATTATGTCATTATGTAAGTCAGATATGCCTGCAGGCATCTTCGAAGCGGCAACGCGTTGCTGCTGTAAACTGCCAATCTAGTTACGTTAGTAACATAGAATATCATTGTATTAGCTTGCTAGCAATATGAATCAATATAAAGCAAAATAAATAATCGTAAATGGCGAATACGGACACAAAACTTTAAATAAAATACGAGTTTCATAATTTGCATGTGTGCATGTGCCCAGTCTTGTCATTTTGAATATACTATTCGTAATTTTGAATAAATATTGTTATTTTTATTTTATGCACAAAATATTTCCCTTTATGCAAAATAGAAACAGCCTCTATAAAATATTTACCACGAAACTCCCCGTCATTCCTTCATTCATGGTACAGCAATCAGCGCGAATGATCGACGATTGTGCCTTCATTGTGGTCGTTAATGACGACCACTCAAAAAGACTTACCTTGAACTAAAGCCTAAAGCGATTGACTAGTCTTGATACTTGAATTTTTAGTGATTTTGAAAAAATATAATTTTGAAGGTTTAAAACTGTGAAAATAAAACGTATACAACCAATAAAAAACTTATTACGACATCATATTATTGTACTGCATGTAGTTATAAATGTAGTACAGGAAAAATTATATTATTATAAGTCTTCAATAAAAATGTTCTAATTAATATTTTATCATTTTCAATTTTAACGCTAAAATTTTAATTTCTTAATTTAAATAAAAATGTTGGACCACCAGGAGAAAGCATTTCAGTTAGCATTGTGTGATAGTCGTAAAATAAAAAATAAATCAATATTTGGGCGAAGTATTTCAATTTTATATTACTTTTTTCTTAGTCAAAATTTTTAAAGTATCAAGATTAGTCAATTCACAAACCATATAAAATATAAATAACACCCTGTACACCTGAAAAGCTGAACTCAGTCTGATTCACTACGCTTCAGTAGTTAGTATCTAGTACGCACTATAGATGGTAGATGCACGATGAGTAGTGAAAATCGCTGGAAAAACCTCAAAAGTGTAGCGCAAAATGTGGAAAAACTACGAAGCACTGTCGAAATTAGTGTATATAGTAGTAAGGGTGAGTTTACTTTTTAATTTTGAATCGTACAGGGTGGTAATAATTGAAATGCCAAAAATGTTAGTAATATTTTTGGTAAATTATTGTAAGTTGGTATCTACACATTGTGACTATATCCACCAACCTATAATTATTGTAGGTTGGTGGATATAGTCACAATGTGTAGAGTAACTCATTCGTCGTATTTTTTATAAGAATGATGTGTCAAGCAAAAAATTAAGTTGGTACTTCAAGTTTAGTCACATGACACATCAAGAGGACCACAATTTTGATCATAATAATTATTATTATGACCTCTATAACTATCTCTATGTATGACATAATAAGCTATAAGTTTGCTTAAAAAAATACATAAGAAAAACTCCAATATAAATAAATTAATACGGGAATTTTAAAACAAAATCAAGGTATATAGAACTCAATCGACTAGTACACGTGCGACTTACACGATATCGAACATAGCGTGTAGTGACGTTACAGGCACGATATTCATATCGTCGGTATAAAAGCGTTACACATTGATTAAGTCTGATATGCAGGTATTAATGGCAAAAAAACGGGTACATTATGTTTCAATATAAAACATAGACTCACACTATTACCTTCCACAAGGTATAACAAAACATAGTTATAATACTTTTGGGTGTGTATGAGTCCCCTATATGGATTTCATTTTGAAAGTTGCTGCGCTGAAAGGGCAACTATTTTTTAAACGTTTGTATGAGAAAACTCATCGCGCTGGGGCGCTTGCCCGTACAAATCCCAAAAAAAAATTTTAGTCTTTCAGCGCTGCTATTTTCACAGTGAACTCTATACAGGGAACCCATACACATCCTAAAGTATTATAACTTTGTTTTGTTACACCTTGTATAAGCGATATCGTATCCCATACTGTGAAAAAGCCTCCATCTTTGAAATACTGTAAATTCTCCATCAGTATTTTAGCATACGTCAGTATTTTATAAAGGCAGTTACACACATTCACCAGTATGACAGGCATGAACAACGTGACTGGTCAGTAAAAAGCTGTATAAAAGCGCTGACATATAACGGATTTCCATTTATTTTATTACAGCTTTTTCGTTCCAAATTTAAAAGCTGTCATCAAACGTCTCCGAGCTATAAAGCTTTATCTATAAAGATAAAGTCTTGTAAATGCGAGTTTTAGCACGTGGGAATTTGTTCTGAAAGATTTTAAATTAAGAAACAAAATGTCTGAGGGCGACTGAGGGCTTTAAATAGGGTTATTTAAAGAAACATATAAATCGATTCTTTCTGATAATCGAGTGAAATGCATAACTACATGTCATAAAGTTAATATACCTAGCGGAATAGAGAAACCATCTCGAGCTGTCAAACGAAACCGAAATTGGTTTACGTCTGTGTGTAAAAATATGTGTACGTATACACTTACACAAGCAAGATTGAACATGAATTCTATGAGATTAAATTGTCAACGTGCCGATACGTGCCGACTGGACGTCAAAAAAACAGTTCTGCTATATCACACGTCTCTTTTTACCACGCAGTGTTACTGATAGTGACATCTCGCTTGCTCAGGCATTTGTTTCTCTATTCCGCTAGGTATATTAACTTTATGCTACATGTAGATGCTGTTGCCTTAGCTATACCATAACTACATATTTCTGACAGTCTGTAAGAAAACTAATTCTAAGAAGCTCAAATCTGAAGGTTTTTAAAAGCACGTGATCTCCAACTACTAGCTAGTATATTACATTCAATAAAGCAATTAATGACGACATATTACACTGCAATCCTTACAAGGATGTCTAAAATTGGAACTAGCGCCGACATGTTATAATATCTTTACATGTCCTTATTACTTGGAAGAAATTGCTTTTAAGTAATAAGGCCGCCCTTGTGTACATATTGTCTCATTTATTAAATAATGTAAATTTCACTGTTATGTTTGTGCACAATAAAGTATATTTGTTTGTTTGTATGTTTTAGCGCGTGTTCAGACCAATCTGACTATACGCCGCCGAATGAGAGCAGGCTCACTGTGAGCCCCAGTGTGAACGTGAAAATATACGGTATCGAATGTCCGCGCCTACGCCTAGCGTAATGGCGTATTGTAGGTTATGTTATGAACGAAAAAGTGAATATGTCATTGTATGGAAATACAATGAACTGCGTAACGTTCGCTCACATTCGTCGGCTCACAGTCGGTTTGGTGTGAACACGGCCTTAGGCTCGGTCCATATCAAAATTTTTGTTTTAGCTCGTCAAAGCATCCTCGTAAGCCTGCATTGACCACTTCAGATACGTAATAATTTTAGTCTACAACGACCTATTATGTTTTAGGCTCGATTTATATGCGTCCGCGCGACAGAGCGGTTTGGCCGTTACACAGTGAAATCACAAGCCAATGGTATCTAAATAGTGACCGCGCCGCTATTTAACCCTAGAAGCCTAATCTATCTCAGGAGTTCACTAAGCCTTAATAGTTAATATACGTCTCAGAGGCGTACACATATAATTCACAATTTTTATGTAAAAATAGCATTATTTTGTTTTGTTTTTGAGCTGGAATTCAAATTTGGAATACTGGCTAAAAATGTAACGACATTTTATGCATAATTACTACAGTCAGAGTTTTTGATTACAAAAATAAAATTGTATGCGAAAATTGGAACAAATAATCAGCTTCTTCAAAAATTAATAGAAACATGTTTTTTTATAGATTTTTTTTTCTTTTTTAGCGCTAATTAGTTATTCTTAGAGCGAACATTTAAACTAATCAGACTTCAAAAGACTAGGTAAACCCTAAGAGCAGTCTACACACATATCAACTTTGTGCTCGTTACACGCAGATTTTTAACATTTATACCGGACAGAATTGGATATTCTGCTTTTTTATATGAATAAAAGGCGCAAGACTATCGTAAAGATGAAATATATTCAGTCACATAACTTTTTTCTTCTTTCCTTTGAACGTCGTCGATAATTTGGTCATTCTCAACTTTGGTAACCAAATCTTCCAAAAAAGGAATATCTTCCTCGTTTAGGTTTGCTATATCGTCTCTGTCTATCGAGACATTTTATATCTGAAACAACGCCGAAAAAGACTTAAAATATACGAAACTTCAGAAAAATAAATTCTCATAAACCTAGTTAAAACTTACACAAAGCCTAAACATACGTCTTGCAGGCGCGCAATATTTCGATATATCAAAAATGGCGGGACTTACCTTAACGATAATGATAACATATTATGCTAGCTCCTGGGTTCCACTGAGTTGGCATAAGAGCACAACGCGCTAGCTTCAATGATTAGAAAAAGACAAACGATATTCGGTTACATGTACGCCTCGCAGACGTAGATTAGGCTTCAAGGGTTAAATAAATCGATAGATACAATAATTGCTTGTTATCTCGTTATATAGCAGCAAAACCGCTCTGTCGCGCGGACGCATATAGCTCGTCAAAGCATCCTCGTAAGTCGTAGACCTGCATAATTGACCACTTTCGACACGTAATTTCATATCAGTCCGCAGCAACTAATTAAATTTATGTTTTAGCTTGTAATTCTCAATAAGCCCTCGACCAAATAAGCAATTAGGTCGACCTATAAATTGGTATTATATATTTTAACAAATTTGGTTTATGCCGAAGCCCGCGGCTTTACTTAAATATAATGGCGGTGGATGGATATGGAAATTTATTTGCCCCCGATTAATACTGAACTTTTGGAGACTTGTGTCCACGTTGACCATTGATGTATTAATAAATAACTATAGGCAAAAAAATGTAATGTGTCGAATTTTGGCCCATCGACGTCGTCTGCATACTGACAGCTACTCATGATGACAATCATAGTTACTCATCACGGTCCAAATATACGGAACAGGGACTTTTTAAGACAGTAATAATACTAGAAGTGTGTAATAATGTCAATTAAAAAAATATGTAATAATGTCAATAAATATGAATTTAAAATTTTCTTAGTCTCGCTCAAACTCGAGAATGCCTGAACTTATTTGGCTAATTTTAGTCGTAAAATATTCCTGGAAGTCCAGGGAAGATTTATGTTAGGATAATCATCTTTTATGAAGCCTATTTATTAGCCTTTGTGTTATTCTGATATTACGTAAGCTATATATTTTGAAGTTTCATCAATATCTATTTAGCAGTTTTTAAAGTATAAAGCTACAAACATCCTTACAAACTTTCGTTTTTATAATAATATTAATAGGATAATTATTATTTTTTAATCATAACTATCTACTCTTACAGCACAAAATAGTTTTAAAATCATGGTATTCGTTTCAAGCCTATACGAAAAGTAATATTAAAAAAGTTTTCTGGCTAGAAAATATTAATTTGCGAGAATTCACCCCGTATTCCAACTTTATCCACCTTATTGTAGCAATCAAAGCCAAATGTTACGGAATGTCCTCTATACGACCACAATAACAGAGACGAGGATTTTCGGTTATAAAACCTTTGTTGTAAAGCCTAAAAGGTCGCTTCGGAGGACTGTTTGAATGAGAAAAGATGTCCCAAAGCCGGGCTGAACTCAAATCAAACCTACGAGAGCGCCACACATAAATGTCTTTGTAAAATTTTATTAAAGATTTTTATAGTCGAAGAGATGAATTTCATCCTTTTGTTGGGTGTTTTACAATTAAATGGGGATTGCATTTTATTTCTACTTCCGAAAAATTAAAAATTACATTTCGTAGAAAAATAGCAAGGTCTCCTAAAAATGTTAATACAGTATACACAATACAAATAGGTATTTTAAGGTCATATCAGATTCAACACTTAAATCTTACATCCACGGTCGCAATCAGAGAATTGTAATGAATACTCAACTTCAAGTTAATTAAGAGTTTGTCAGAATGTACATGGAGTTTGACGTCAAAATCTTTATTAAATTAATATTATTATGTCTCTGAACGCGGCCAAAGGAGGCATAATAGCTTATGCGATGCGATGCCTATTCTATATTTGTGATAAACATTAGCCACTTTGATAACACTTTAGCCACATATGCTTGCCACTGTGTAAAATCTATTTCGTATGGTAAAAAGGCCCAAAAAAGCGTAGGAATCAATTTAAAGGCCACACCTGCCGTCCCCGCATGCAAGCCTGAATATTTAGCGGGCAAAATCACGATTTGCATAAGCATTTTGTGCCACAATATGTTTGCTTTCAGAATTATTTTACCATTTGCGGTGTTCGCACCTTCAGAGTTATTTATCGTTTTGCATAATGCATGCTTGCAACTTCACGTATTAGTCAGGCGTTTCCGAAGACATTGTTCCAAGTTTAATGGATCAGCTGACGAGGTTTCTGGTGTATAATAAGACGCCAACTTCGGAGAGCAAAATGGGCTATCCGAAGGAGAAGAGAGAAGATGAAAAGAACAAGGATAGCGATATGGATAAGCATCATCTGCTGCTGTCTCCGGTGATGACGAGGTCTTCAGAAGGTAAGGTTTTAAGCATGTAAACTCACGAGCTACTCCACTTTACAAACTTTATTGTTTTTATACTAAACTAGATGCCCTCAACGCCGTTGCGCTAAAATTCATGTATCGCGCGGGAACCGTACATTTTTTCGGGATAAAAAGCATCCTATATCCTTTCCCAGAACGCAAAGTATCTCCATACGAAATTTCAGCAAAATCGGTTCAGCGGTTTGAGCGATAAGAGGTAACAGACACACAGACACACTTTCGCATTTATAATATTAGATGATATTAGTAAGGACTAAGGATAGTAAGGATTCTGTTAACTGATAAGTTTAGTTTAGCCATTCATTATTTGAATCCTTACGTCGCCTACGACTAATTTAAATTAGACCCACTTGTGCTAGTCTGGGTATTACTTAATCCTGGGTTAAATATGTTGTTTTTCTCGTCTCATATTTTAGGAAGAAAAGGTATAATATTTTAACTCAGGGCCAACTCTAACTCTCGGTACAAGTGGACCTAAGAGAACCTAACAGCCACGCAAATCGCAATGCATCAATGTATTCTTCATCAATTACTGTCACTTTTATAACAAACGCAATTTAGAACTTATATTTTCAGAGCCTGTAGCCAAGACGTTTTCTTAATCGCTTCTTTATAGAATCGCCGATCAAATATATGGAATTGACATTAGACGAGTCGAACGTCAACTTCACATTATTAATTAACGAACGCTTATGTCAACTCCATACATTTTGATCGGCGATTCTATAAAGAATCGATAAAGAAAAAGTCTTGGCTTAAGGGCCAGCTTAGATAATATTACACAATGCATCATGTAACTCTCATGTCACTTACAAAAAAGGTTTGGCACCTACTTACATTTTCAGCTTACTAACGCGAATTCTCATAAGCTGTGTAATATGTATACTCGTTTCGTAATACCCGCGTACATCGCTCGCGGGTGCAACAATTACCGCCGCTTATCAACGCGATTACGTGCCAGCTATTATTATACCTTACCGTTTGGTGCAAGTTACAAGTAAATCCATACTTACTAATATTATAAATGCGAAAGTCCATACTAATATTATAAATGTGTCCGTTTGTCTGTCTGTTGCCTCTTCACGACGGAACCGCTGAACCGATTTTGCTGAAATTTGGTACGCAGATACTTGCACCAGTAGTACGGCTACAGTAGAAATACGAAAGTATGGACAAACAGCGGAGATAAACTGAAGGTGCCGTTCCGATGTTTACCGCGGTTAGCCGCGATCGACAAAAAATTAAATATAATGCCACTTTATGACATAGACGATAGTCCTAAAAATTCAAATAAAATCCTACTTTATGACATAGACTATAGTCTATGTAATAAAGTAGGTAGGTATTCCCGCACGATAAGTGAATCTTAGCCCGACGGAGTTGCGGGCGTCATCTAGTTTTTTATTTAAATTAAGAAATTTAAAAACAAACCCCGATACAAAAATGATTAAGTAGATAAAACTCAATTTTTTTAGCAGTGAGTGAGCTGATGATGATAAACTATAGCTAATGGAAAGAAACTATAGCTAATGAAAATCTGATGGAAAGCAATTACCGTAACCCAACAATGGACACTCGCTACATCAAAAGAGTTGCAGGTGCGTTGCCGGCTTTTTAAGAGGGAATACGTTTTACTTTTGAAGTTTTGCAGGTCGCATTGGTAAAATTGACTACTTACACGACTTCGAAGCCAAAAAGGGAGAGAAGTTTACTATGTTACATTGTGCATGCATATCATAAGCATATTACTTTGCACATACTTGGTGCAAGTATACAAATAATCGGCCAAGTGCGAGTTGGACCCGCGCACGAAGGGTTCCGTACCACTAAAAAGCAAAAATTGGCAAAAAAATGCATTTTTGCATGGGAGCCCCCCTTTATTATTTAATTTGTATTATTAATTGTTCAAGTATATTTGTTGTTATAGCGACAATAGATATAAATAATCTGTGAAAATTTCAGAAGTCTAGCTATAGTGGTTCGTGAGATACAGCCTGGAGACAGACATCGAAGTCTTAGTAATAGGGTCCCGTTTTTACCCTTTGGGTACGGAACCCTAAAAATGGCTATTTTTACCTGACTATAAAGCCAAAAATAGTTTTGGCAGTTTACGTCCAACAAACCCAAGTCAGCATGTTTTTACAACCCACCATGTTTTTACCAAATATGAATCTAGTTTCATCGTTGACTACCCATCTTAAATTATTTTTTGTAGTTAAAAACACGTCAAAATATGTCTCATTTAAACCTAAACTTTTATAGTTCTAGCTGGACCTGTTTGAGGTATCCAACATATTGTTACAAAGTCGTACAATCCTTTCTAATTAAAAAAAGTTAAGTTTTTGCTGCATTATCACGATAGCAAACAGTAGTTATAACAGTAATAAAACTAGCTAATTATAAACAGGGAACGGCTACAGTAGCTGTGAATACCAGAGCCGAAATATTAAAAAAGTTTTCTAACAACTTTTAGTTAGCAAAATTCACGAAAAATTCACACACACGTCGTGCTTACAAAGGTCAAAAATGTTTTCTGCGAGAATGGTGCTTTTCAAAAATGTAGGATCCCTAGAGGATCGTCAGAATTAATTTTCTGTACGTAACATAAACGTTGTGAGACGAGAAGCCATACAAAAAACATCCTTACTAATATTGCAAATGCGAAAATTATTTTGTTTGTCTGTCAGTCTGTCTGTCTATTGGTCTATCACTTCTTCACGCCCAAGCCATACATATTATATAGTAGGACTGACAGAAAAAAGACAGACTCATTTAAACTTTACTTAATATCGTTTACGCTATAAATTTTTAGATTTTAATTCTATACATTAATTAATTATTATATACGTACTCTAATAATAAACAAAGATACAATTTAAGCGAAAAATTGAATTTCTTAGTCGTCTTATAATAATTATTATCAAGAATTTCCCTCTCAATTAATCTCATCCACAAAAACATTCAACCAACTGATTGCCTTTCAGAATACCAATTGTAGCCAAATAGACATCTCCAAATATTATTTTTGCTTTATCTCATTATAATAAGCTTCTAATGTGCCAGGGCTCCTGTCATCTCGTGTCCACATCAAGATGGATGCTGGCGACCTTCCAAATATTCCTTTGTATCAGCAACTTTTGTTCCAATGCTAAGTAGTCTGTCAAATTAGCAAAGTATTGAATTATGTCACTGATTAATTTGTTGTTGTTATTATGTTAGAGAAACAATTTTTGAGATTCGAACTTCTAAGCTTATTTTAATAATATTAATTGTACATAAGATTAGTTAAGGCCATCCCCCGAGCAAATGACCTTGACCATACATTTGACGCGTTGCCAAGATGGCACAAAAATCCTATTTTTTTTACTTATCTTAGTTCAAAATTGATCTAAAAAAAAATTAAAACGGGGAATATGTAGTTAATGAAATTATCTATCATTTGTCGTGTGTTTCAAATAAAGGTATTTTGTAAATACTAGGGAGATGCTGAAAGTATGCTTCAATTTTAATAAAGGTATTACTTTGGAAGCTAATATCATGAGTATAGTAAACAAAAATAGAAAATTTAAAACGGGGAAAGTAAGGCGACATGAAGCAACCGCAGACGACGTGTCGCTGCGACACTACTGGTTTGTATGTATTTCTATGAATAAGTGTCGCTACTCGCTAGCTTCGTGTCGCTAGCTGCGGAGGGTATTTCATAGATTTTTATTTCGTTTCTCCGGTTTCTCCGGAGTCCGGCACCTTTATTTCATTTCTCGTAAAATAAAAAAGTCAACTCGCAATTCTCGTAGAATTGTAAATGTTACGCTCTGGTAAGAATCAACCGTTATGTTTTCAGTTTAATTATTATTCGGTCACGATATGATTTAGATCAGGAGGTTGAAAACCTAAAATCGCTGGCGCCTGTACCTTAATTGCCTAAGTTAGGTTAAGTCATCGGCTTAGTGTTACAGTGTTAGACCCACGCCGCGCCCGTCAAGTCCCAGCCATGGATGAAGAGCATATGGAGATAAAACCCAGGGGTTTGTATTTTATTACGTGTGTTATATAATAAAAATCTTAAATATAATATGTGTAGTATAAAAATATTATGGTTGATAATGACGCTCGCAACGGAGTTGAGTCAAAATTCGTTTATCGCGCGGAAAACTTATTTTTTTCAGGACAAATGGATCCTACGTCCTTTTCCGGGTTTTAAAGTATCTCCGCGCTAAATTTCATCAAAATCGGTACGGTGCTTAAGGCGTGAAAAGGTAACAGGCAAACAGACGGACACATTTTCGCATTTATAATATTTAGGGTGTGTATGTGTCCCTTATACAGAGTGCAACAAAACGAAGTGATAATATTTTAAGATGTGTATGAGTCCCGTGCATAGAATTCACTGTAAAAGTGGCAGCGCTGAAAGAGCAAAATTTTTTTTCACTTTTGTATGGGGAAACTCGTGACGCTGGGGCGCTTGCCCATACAAATCACAAAAAAAAAAGTCTTTCAGCGCTGCTACTTTCACAGTGAACTCACTACAAGGAACACATACACACCCTAAAGTATTATCACTTAGTTTTGTTACACCCTGTGTTATGTATAGAGTTCACTGCGAAAGAAGCAGCGCTGAAAGATTTTTTTTTTGGGTTTTTTATCGGCAAGGGCCTAAGCGTTATGAATTTCCCCGTACAAAAAATTTAAAATGTTAACAGTACTGCTACGTCTTTCACTTGGGACTTTATAAAGGGGACTCATACACGCCCTTAACTTTTTTTTTTTCACATTTTCTTGTTACTGAAAAGTTAGGTCTGTAAACAATAAATTTTTTGTTTTGTTGTTCTTTCACATATAATAATTATTATAACAACTATAATTGTATGTTTTCAACGTATATATTACCAAATAGCACGAGAAAAAGAAAACCAGAAAAGTCGCAATAATTTACTGAAACAATGTTTAAAAATTTAATACGTAGAATTAATTCATTTGCAATATTAAG
This sequence comes from Cyaniris semiargus, assembly GCA_905187585.1. NCBI lineage: Eukaryota > Metazoa > Arthropoda > Insecta > Lepidoptera > Lycaenidae > Cyaniris > Cyaniris semiargus. The sequence goes on along the minus strand of LR994554.1, from coordinate 1,751,782 downwards.
GCCCAATTTCACCAACGTCTGTTAGTGTTAACAGCTTGTTAAAATATCATGTCTTCTCTTTATTCATACGAAAAACGAGAGAGTTAAAATGATATTAAGTCGAACGTTAAAATTAACAGTTGTTGGTGAAATTGGGTTTAAATATGCACAAACACTTTTGAAATAGATTTTTTTATTGAAAAAAAATATTTAGTCATCAAACAAAACCCTTTTTAGAGCAATTCACATGAAACGTATAAAATATTTTGAATTCTAAAATTTGGTAACACTGTTGCTTCATTTATATCATTGCTGTGTAGTATATTATAGTCTGACTAGGGCAAAAGTATAATATTTATTAAACTGTTATGTTTAATGTAATCCCACCAAAAACACGAAATGTAGACAAGCCAAGTCATTCAACTTAATACATCATTTTAAATCTGCATTCAGTCACAGTACCAACCGTTTTCTTAATTTTATAATTATAATGTATAATAATTATAGTTTTATAATTATAGTCTTTACAATAAGCACGAGAGAAACGAGTAAAAAATGTATTTTTGGCGTAGTAAATAGTACACATACCGCACGCGTAAAGTATTCTTAAGGATGTATCGGTGCATGCGGTCGATGGTTCCCATAAAACCAATTAGTGGTAATGTCACAAAATATGAAAGTATAGTCTGTCAAGAAAGACTACTCTTTCTTAGCAACTTAGACTTAAACTACTCTTTCTTAACTCCTCTTTGGAGTACAAATTTTTCTAAACGTAATCACGCTCGAAAGGTGGTTTTTTCTCTTTGTATTTCCACAGAGAACACTTATACACTTTGAATATTATCATCTTGCACATTTTCATCTCGATTTAATAAGGTTTATATATATAAGGTAAATATATATAAGGTCACATATTTTTATGTGACTTCAAAATTGTGTGCAACGGCTACTCTTTTTTTGACAAGCTAGAGTACGAGTTTCTTACGCCGGTTCTTCTTGCCGGGTTAGTTCAAGAACCAGCGGTGGTAGGCACCAGTAGTAACGACGTTAAGAAAATATTTGTAAAAAAATATTCTGAATAAAAAAGTTTGAGTTTGAGTTGCGAGTTTATAAGCCTCATAGATATCAGCCTCATAGACAGGTGAGGACCAAAATTTTTCTACAATAAATTTTATACATCAAATTCAAATTATTTCTAATTCACATCGCTTATTAAACAGCATTAACCAAGCCGAGCTCAAAGCAACTATCTATTAATCCTTCAATTCGCTCCTTGATTTTTGCCACCGACTCCATATGAAGCGTCGACAGATGCATCGCGCCCATCATATCCTCAATCTCTTGCTGGTCTTTCAATGCCTCTTTAAAGTTAGCTGATTCCTCATTCTTTCTAAGCATAATGCTCAGAGTCATGACCGACATCGTCAGCACTTGCTTCGCGTATCTCATCAAATCGGAGTCCAATTTATCCCTCGGATACACGTTGTTGACTCTGAGGCCGAAGTTGAACAGTGACTTCTCGAGCTGGGCGTGGTAGTGGTCGAGCCACTCGTTGTAGTGGCTAGCCCGCGTCTCGTAGTCCGTGCAAATGAAAATCAGGTATAAGATATCGATCACTGGCATCGACTCTCTCACTAACTGATAATCTATAAATATGCAGTCCGTCGTTTTGTCACCCTGCAAATTAATAACAATAAATATGTCTTGTACTATCAGAGAAGTTGATTCCTAGGCAGATGGAGGACCTAAGTAATTTGGTCGTGTTACGTCAAACCCATCTGATTAATCATAGTTAACATTGAATTGACATAAGCCAGCCAAAGACGTGGGTCCGTTAACCTGTCTATAATCAATTTCTTCGATGGTACATTGACGTGTTTGACTTGTATAAATATAAACGCTATCCTTTATAGCGTAACAAAACATAGTGAAAACTTTAGGATATGTAAGTTTATAAAGTTATCAGTAAAAATAAAAGAGAAGAGTTACTTTTGCCATTTGTTTATAAGATATACAACGCGATGACATGAATTTTCCCATACAAAAAAATCATTTAATTAGCATTATACAACCTTTTGTTACATCCCCGTTTAAAATAAAATATTACTTACATCTAGTCTGAAAAGGATGTTATTGGTCCACATATCACCATGAATGATAACGGAATATTTAGATCCGGCATCCGTTTCTTTCAACTTCTTTATTTTCTCTAAACTTTGTATAGTGAACAAGTGCTTCACAAATTTTTTGTAGTTTTCCTTATCAAATATTTGGCTGAAACTTTGTCCTAGCATATTATATCCAATCATGTCTTCCTGGCCCATTACGTCATTCATATCGATTAGTCTTTTAGCATACTCCTTAAACTTGTCCGGTGATTTATATTTTAAAGCGTAGGAAATTGAGTGGTAATCAGCTAGATTAGTCAGCACTAGTTTCATTGTGTCGTTTGATAGGGGCTTATATTTATCTAGCATAATATAACCCTCTTTCGATAAATCTTCTAATAATATGATTTCTTGCTGACTCTCATTACTAAATCCAAAGCAGGTCGCGAATTGGTAGGCATTCTGCAACGCGACGCCTGCCTTCTCCTGAAGTTCCGACATGGTAGGCAGAACTTCCACATACATTGTGATCTCATTGTTGAAGAACACCGGAGTGAGGCAACTCATTTTACCATGTCCGGGATTACCAAGCTTCGTAATGATTCTGACGTCGTTTTTTTTATCTTCATCTTTGACCTTGATAACTCTCACGTCGGCAATATAATTGGCTCCAGCTGCCCCTAACGGCTCAATGGTCACTTCCTTATCTTTAAGTTTTAAATCTTCTAATACATTATAAACAAGATTTAATCGAGATTTACTCAGAAAACTCGCATCACTTAAACTTACGGCCATTTTCGAAGTAATAAAAAGGCGTTTGTGTAAATTTTGTTTTATATAAGGCACGTTATCACTTATATCTATCTATTTTAAAACCAATGCTATCAATGTTCAATTACTGTACCTTTTATCGAAAGAAAATATTATTATAAGATTAAAAATAAAAAGATACATTTATAAGTATGGCACTATGTCAATATTTTCGACCAGAATAATAACATGTAGGTCCATTCAGCTGATTTCACCTTCATATTTTATTACAAACTTAAAAAATGTATTTTTTTACTAATTACTCATAACTAGAGATCGCCCAATGTATTGAATATATTAATTAAATTATAAGTTTCAAATTTCAACGCTTTTCTATTGATATTCTATTGTCAAAATATTGACTTTATTATTTTTTAGACATAATTCCTGCGACAGTATCAGATTAATAAGTCAAATGATAACAGACTGGCCGTGTAATAATTATCTAACAGTATTTAAGATTCAATAAAAAAAAACTAATTAATCTATTTTCAATTTGACAACAGACTTCAACCATAAATAAAAGAGTACAATTCGTGTGTATAGGCTTGTCAATCAAAATCTCCTAGTGTGTGTGTAATGTTTTATTTGTTAAAAAAATGTACGATAGAAGCATAATTTCAAAATATTATTAGCTCGATGCACTCCTTCACCATATAAACTATAACTGTGCAAAATTTCAATCACCTACGTTTCCGCATTTTTCGCCAAAAGGGATCCAAAGTTTTTCGCTCGCGTATTAATATATAGATATTACAACTTCGACAATTCGAATCCCCAAAGATAACGTTTATCGGTTAATCGGTTACATACAAGTACATTGGCACCGATTTTATCGGTCATTAATCAATCAATCTACCTTATGAAATATTTTGATTAAATTAACAGTAGGTAATCTTGATTACTGCTTCTGTAAGTGACCTTATTTTTTAACAACGTATAGGATAAGGATTACCGCGAGAACCAATTATTAATAGAGGGCTTTATTATTTAAAGCATGCACGTGTTCCTCGTAGAGAGTTCGATGTGAAAGTAGCAGCGCTGAAAGACCAATGTTTTTTTTTCACTTTTGTATGGGGAAACTCGTGAGGCGCTTGCCCATATAAAAGTGAAAAAAAAAAGTTGGTCTTTCAGCGCTGCTACTTTCACATCAAACTCTCTACGAGGAACACGTACATGCCCTAAGTAATAAAGCCCTCTATTAATAATTGGTTCTCGTTCTTCACCATAAAGTATCATCATTTAGTTTTGTTACACCTTGTATATATTATCGGCCTGTGTACGCCATTTCTTGCTCACGGGCATTTAGATTCATAAACATTGATCCCACAGAACGCGCAATATAAAAACGTTTCAAATTACTGGAGTAAAAGATAATCCTACCAAAAACCTGAAATGTAAAAAACCCAAGCCTCTATGCAATATTTCTATCGTAAAAAGTTTTCGGATACAATCCAAGTCCCCATTTTTAATCGACTTCAAAAAAGAAAGGTTATCAATTCAACTCGTATGTATGTAATATTTCCAGAACTACTCAGTTTTTGTATATGTTAGTCTATATCAGTGGCTGAACAAATGTGCCAAATTTCAAAAGTGTATGTATGTATGTGACGCGATCAGAACGCCCCCTGTGTGAGTATATCTAGCGTAATACAACACAAAGAACGCAAAACTGACCGCTTGAACGCTTGACGGTGTGACCGCTCTCTGTCTCATAGGTCCCTAAAATTGTCAACAAAATATACTCAGTTCTAAATATATGTACTCAGTTTAAGGGGCTCCCAAATTTACGATACGCAACCATACGTACGCCAGCCCGACTCGCACTTGGCCGGTTTTAAATTTTTCATTTAATTGTGGCTACTAACCTATCTTGGTGCCAAATTTGAAGGTTCTAAGTCTGCTAGAAGTCCTTAGAATTTTGATGATCAGCCAGTCAGTGAATGACGAAATGTTGTAGCTTTGATCGGCCGTAACTGGTAAGCTATTATATTTATCAAAATGACATGTAATTTTGGAGATTATGCTAGTTTGAATACTTGCTTATCCTAATCACCAAAAAGTATGGTATGTCGAGACTTGGTTGAAGCACTGCGTGCCCCCAGATTATAACAAATACTATTGTAATTCGATGTTTAATCAATCGTTGAATGTGTTCGCTTTTTTAGCTTTTTGACGTATGTTTCTCTATTTTGTACATTATAATTATTTTACTAACGCTTTTAGCTGATGTTACAATTTGTTGGCCAATCAACTACGCAAATGAGTAGATAAACTCCCGTCAAAAACCCTGAGAAACCAGGCATTAATAAAATTGATGTTCGGCAAAAGGTGTGCAAAATTAAAGGTGTCGGAGAGATATTGCTTGCGGTATCAAATTAAGGGTCAATACATCTTTTTAATAGGCGCTAGAGGCCTTAGGGACTATCTCAGGAAATATAATGCAAATATTTGAAACTAAGGGCCCATTATGTTTCGTATTTCAAGTTAACCCTTTCTTATGAGGGTAGAATGTAACTTAAAACTCTTGGGGTCCTAATGACCCATAATCTTAATTTTAATGATTCGTATATTTGGGTATAATATGGCTAAAGCTCCTACGCACTTGGCGGCCTTGTTGTCATTGCCTCTGCAGCCAGGGGATATTTGAAGACGTAAGTGGTTGAAGTATGTAACTTACAATTTGAAGTCGTTTATTTGCATAAATGAGGCTTTAAGACCAGGAAAATTATTTAAAATCAAATAAATGTGGATGTTATGTGTAGTCCAGATAAATTAGTCAGATGATGAAGAAGCTATATTAGTTACAGTTTTTTCAAATTATACGGAGAAAAAATAAGTAATTGTCCTTAATAGTTATAAATATTTTTAACCGACTTCCAAAAAGGAGGAGGTTATATATTCGGCTGTGGATATTTTTTTATTTTATTTTTTTTGTATGTTCAACGATTACTCCGCCGTTTGTGAACCGATTTTCAAAATTTTTATTTTGTTCTATTAGGTCCCATTTTCACAAAAGTGGTGATCTGACGATGGGATCCATTAGTAATCGAGGGAACTCCTCAAAATTTATATGGAAACATATAGTGATTTTGATTTTATGAGAAGTATCCTAAGCATATTATGCTACCAAAATGCAAGATTTTGCACCAAGGTATATTATGGTTTCGAAGATACTAAGAGAACTCCGAATTCCTTATAGATACAAGTTTGGGGGTTAAGGCGTTGTTTTAAGAACTGAAAGCATATGCTACTATGCAAATTACATTCATCATCATCATCATCATTACCACGTCAGGGTCACCAATATCACATGGTTGTATCTCAATGTCACATGGTTGTATATGGATACAAATTGTAATAAGATATGTAGAATATACACGATGGCTTACTAGGTAACTAAAAAGAGTGAAATTATTATTTTTAACAAAAAATTAAAACCGACTTCCAAGGTAAAAACAATAATAATATCCTTATAATATGAATTAAAAAGTATTAAATAATTTTTCCTATCTAGTAATGCCTTTTTCCGAATTCGGCTAAACCTCAACTATTTCTGTATTCAATCTTCATAATTTTGAAGTCGGTGCCAGTTCCAAAAGTTTCAAATATTCTGTCAGAGAACTCATCTAACAACATCCTTATAATGTTATTATTGTTTTTACCTTGGAAGTCGGTTTTAATTTTTTGTTAAAAATAATAATAAAATGTAGCATTTATGTTTCTAATATAAAATTTATACAACATAACATCCACTTACGTCTTCATTTGCTGGCAGTAGGCACAGACAGATCGACAGAAAGACAAACACAGTTTTGCATCTTGAATATTGGTAAAAATATTTTTATGATCGTAATTGCTGAGACGACATTTTTTAACCAATCCCAAAACTAACACTATTAACATTTTCGATCTCATTTTGAAAAAACTAACAAAATTCTGAATAAAACTTCGGCCCCTACGTAGAATCACACGCTGCGAAGTAAGAGCCTTCAATAATTTGTCTTGTTCAAAACTTCAAATAAAGATAAAAGCTCGTTCGAGCCGGGAGCAAAGTTGCGAATTTCTACTTATCTACAGATGTATTAATAGTGTCTTTAATGTGAGTAGGCTTCGAATAAACGTTAAAGAACATTACTAGATGACGCCCGCAACTCCGTTGCGCCAAAATCCTTTCCCGGGACTCAAAGTATCTGCATACCAAATTTTAGCAAAATAGGTTCAGAGGCTTAGGTGTCAAGAGTTAACAGACAGACACACTTTCGCATTTATAATATTGATATGGATATGTACAGATTGATACTTTCTTACAAAATTGTCAAGTGCTGAAACTGATATGGAAAAAACTGCAAAATACATTATTTTGTCCATATTTTTGTAAATGAATCAATAATATATAACTGGCGTCTTTTTTAAGCGAACGTGGTTAATTTTGGGGTAGTTGTAAATAACTTCAGAAAGTTTGACATCTGTCACCTTAATCCACCGGGGAGGCCATTTTTAAAGAAAAAGAAGAAGACGCTGCAAAGTAGCCGAAACGTCGGGAGTAAAAAAAAATGCTCCGCAACAAAATCCGTAAATTGTAAGTGTTAAAATCATTATGAATATTGGCAAAAACTTAAAAAAAAATTGAATTCGTTGTAAAATATTAAACATTGTTACAAAACAATAGAATGGTGAATCAAAATCAATCGTTTACAATTTTCAATGAAAACTTCGCGCGGGAAACATTTAAAAATCGAATGCCGCGCCGCCATGTTGCATGCCCGCTTATTGCAATGGCGCACGAAGCTTCTAAAAATAAAAGATTAATTTCCTATAAGGTGTATGTGGTAAGTGTTCAATATTTCGAAATGGATTAATGGTTTCTGCCTGGAGTTTCAATGGCAAGTTTTTTGTTGGTACCAAAATATTGCTAGTTTTTATGACCAATACTAATTACTGCATAAAGAAGAAACCCTAAAATAATAATAAAAAAAGTTGTTGTAGTTGTTACCCATAATAATTAGTATAAGTTTGTATCTTTTTATGCGATAAAAAATATTAATAATGTCTTTTTTCCTGATAAGTACTTAAAGTAATATTAATTAAAAGTATGTCGTAGCATAGTACCATTTTTTTTGTTTATATTAATATAACCATTACAGCTTATAATAATCTATTATAAATGTTATAATATTACACAATGTAACGTTAAGACCGGCCTGCCAAATTTTGCTGTATTTTCTAATAACTATTACGATCCCGGAAGACGATTGACTTAAATGAAATTGAGATTTATTTAATCATTGTATATTTATCTGATATTTGCCTAACGGAAAACACGGTTCACTTATTTTGACTCGATAGTTATATTTTTCGAAATTATGAATCTTTCTGGGCTTTTCAAAAAATCTGTTACACTTATTGAGTTACTATCATTAAATAACTTGCACTACTACAATCACACACTTTATAAAATAACGGCTAAAAGGAAATATTAGTATTGTATTTAATTATTAAGTAATCATCAAAAACATTTTTGGGACTTACGACCTTTACTTTCGTGCTATAATGCGTTGTTACGCGATATTGTACACTATTAGCTGCTTTGATGCTTTGATATTTTTGGCAGCCCGGTCTTTAATAATGATAGCCAAAAATATAGCAGTTTTTACCAAACCAGACGCCATTTTTGTTTTGCAGTATAGTTTAAACTTTGGACAAAGATCGTTTAATTGTTTGCAGGACTTATAGTGTCATTTATCTAAGGCGACACGTCTTGGGCGACCGCTGGAGCGTACGCTAAGACATTATGCTCGTAAAACCCGCTATATAGTCGTACTTGACATATTTATTAAGAGGATAAGAAATAAAGTAGACTGTCCCATAATATACAATAGTTGCAGCTATCCCATGACTTATAGCGAGTATGTTGGCGACAACTTTGTTTGGAATGGGCTTTAAAAGTAACCGTACGTTTTTTGGGACAAAAAACATTCTATATTTATCGAGAATCGAGGTATGTCTTAAATTTCATCCAACTTAGTCCAGCGGTTATATCATGAAGAGGTTACAGAATATAGAAACTTACTTTCGCAATAAAATGTTAAGTTTGATAAACCAGGTAAATCATCATTACCTAATATAAAACAAAGTCGCTTTTTTCCCCTCATGTCCCTTTGTTCCCTTTAATCTTTAAAACTACGCAACGGATTTTGATGCGGTTTTCTTTAATAGATAGAGTGATTAAAGAAGAAGGTTTATAAGTTTAAAAACATTCATTAAATAGTGGAGAATAATAATAATAATAATATCTATGGACGCTTCACACCACGTCAGTCTGGCCCCGTGGTAAGTACCTGAAGGACTTGTGTTACGGGTACCAGACAACGGAAATATATTTAATACTTTTATACTATACATATATTTAAGATTTTTATTATATAATACACATATTTAATACACATCCATGACCCAGGAACTTTGAAAACTTTTTTGCTCCGTCGGCGGGATTCGAACCCGCGACCCCCGGCTTGAGCTACCAACAGCCCACCAACTGAGCCACAGAGGTCGTCGAAATACTGTTATTGTTGGGGTTTCTAATGTGATGTCGTAAATAATTACATCTTTTTCCGCTTACATTGCAAACGCAGGCTGAACCCTACGAGATTTATCAAAATAATGTACCAAGTATTGTACACTATGAAAAGGTCTACAGAAAACTCCGCGATGGTACATGTCTATCTCTTATGGATATCCCACAATAACATTTACTTTTAACTACAAATAATGGCTAATTTTCGAAGCAATTTTAACCAATACGGCATTAATCCTTCTCCAATTAAATACTTTAAATACATTATTGATTTAATATAGATCTATATTATGGCCCTTTACTGCATATATTTTCGAAGATATTATAGATTTAAAAATTGCGGGACGTAGCTTTTGCGGTGGTACCGACTAATGCGGGCCACGGGTAGTAATGAATATAGGTAAATCAAAACTACCTACTGAATCGATTTTAATCATTTTTTTATAATAATGCGAAGCCGGGGCGGGTCGCTAGTACACTATAAAAATAATTGGCCAAAATGTAGGAAAAATCCTACCAAAAATGTCGTATTTTGATTACATAATAATATTATTTTTTAAGATATTGACATCCCATCAAAAACATGCTGTAAAAAAACCAAGTCTCGCAACTCAGTTTTTCTACCGTAAAAAGTTGTGAGATCCATGTAATACCAAGTCAGTTAATTTATTCAGTCCCTACTTAAGGGACCTTCTGTCTTAAGTTATTACGTAAGTTATTATCATATCAATATTAAAAATCTTTATAATATTGATATTATGATAATAACTTACGTAAGAACTTAAGACAGAAGGTCCCTTAAGGGCCTTCCCCTACGGAGATTCCGTAAATTACCGTATTTAGAGCCTTATAAACTCATAATTTGAAAGCTACAAAGTTATAATAAAAATACCGCAATAATCTTCAGTATATCAACATTCTTTTCCCCGTTTTAAATTTTCTATTTTTGTTTATTATACTCATGATATTAGTTTCCTTAAGTAATACCAATTTATTAAAATTTAAGCATACTTTCAGCATCTCCCTAGTATTTACAAATTACGTTTATTTGAAACACACGACAATAGATAGACAATTTCATTAACTACATATTCCCTGTTTCAAATTTTTTTTAGATCCATTTTGAACTAAGATAAGTAAAAAAATAGGATTTTTGTGCGATCTCGGCAACGCGTCAAATGTATGGTCAAGGTCGTTTGGTCGGGGGATGGCCTTAAGTAGGGACTGAATAAATTAACCGACTTGGTATTATATGGATCTCACAACTTTTTACGGTAGAAAAACTGAGTTGCGAGACTTGTTTTTTTTACAGCATGTTTCTGATAGGATCTCACTTCTTTTTGTAGAGTCCTACTTTTTTCCTTTTTGGTACCTTTTACTACTAGAATATCAATAACGATTTTTCTTAAATCCTCTGTCTCATGATTTTTTCTTATTTTTGGAGGTAGTCTTCCTCTTTTTCTTTTCAGGTACTACTTCTTGAGCTATCTAACGAAGCAACCAATCGACTTGATTTTTGTCATAGACTTAGTTGAAAGGATGGAGAGTAACAAAGGCTACTTTTGGTCTTGGAAAAACATCATGTTTCCAAAGGAGGTATACAAGAATATTCGTATTTTACGCGATTTTCGAATTCCACGCGAGCAAAGTCGCGGGCAAAAGCTAGTGCCTCATATATATATAGAAATCCTATACATTTATATGAGATTACAAAGTTATTCAAGAAGTTAGTATATCTAGAAAACTGGATAGAAATTATTAAATGGTTAGGTTTTCCCGTGATTAAGACACTAAACACTAACTAGATATTTATCTACCGATGATATACCGGAGATATCGATGGTACGGGTACAATGATTCATAAACTTATACGTGGGAGGGCCATGCTTCGGCACGAATGGGCCGGCTTGACCGGAGAAATACCACGTTCTCACAGAAAACCGGCGTGAAACAGCGCTTGCGCTGTGTTTCGCCGAGTGAGTGAGTTTACCGGAGGCCTAATCCCCTACCCTATTCCCTTCCCTACCCTCTCCTATTCCCTTCCCTTCCCATCCCTACCCTCCCCTATTACCCTATTCCCTCTTAAAAGGCCGGCAACGCACTTGCAGCTCTTCTGATGCTGCGAGTGTCCATGGGCGACGGAAGTTGCTTTCCATCAGGTGACCCGTTTGCTCGTTTGCCCCCTTATTACATAAAAAAAAATGGAAATGTAACTTTGTAATCCTAAACATTTGTATGGGATTACAAAGTTATTCACGAAGTTAGTGTATCTAGAAAACTGGACAGAAATTATGAAATGTTTAAATTTTCCCTTGATTTGGACACTAAACACTAATTATATTCTAAATTTGAAGGTTCTATGTCTGCTAGAAGTGCCTTGGACTTTTGATGATCGGTCAGTCAGTCAGTCAGTGAGTGACAAAATTAAGAAAGTTTAACAAGTTACAGTTCTTAAAGTAGTGGTTCAAATTGAATGAAATTTTAAATATACCGTGTTTATATGCTTGCTTAGCAATTAAAATTCAGGTTTGTTGTTTTATCCACTTCGAAGTTATAGGGGGGTCAAAAAGAGCCTGAATTGCTTCGAGAAAAGATGGTACGGCCGTGCCGCTTTTTTGCTCGACTTGGCGGGGGCACTACCGTGCCCCCAGATGACAAAATATAGTACAGCATGCGAGAAAATTGCGTCACATGGTGCTGCGTCACGTGGCGTTGCCATTTTTAGCATAATACTTGAAATTATTGTGATAGAGGCCCGCAGCATAGAGATTAGAGACTGTTTCGTTTCTTAAGCGGATATGGACCCACTGTCGGCCCCAAAAACATAATGTAATCATCTCTCTAGTGTCATCGTTTTAAACACTTTTCACCATTTTAAACATCACACACCTGACTGTCGTCTTCGCTATAACGTTCGTTTAAAACAGCCAAGCTATTTCGTTTTTCGTACACCTCAAATACACGATTCGGGCCAATAAAATTGGACTTTATGGCCCATGAAATAAGGTTTTTTATGGCCCTGCAGACACCTCGGTATCACACAATTGGATGCGGTTATGATGTTACGTAGCAATGAGTTTGAAGGCTGTGGTGATAATATAGATAGGAGTTATATGCTTTAGACATACACTTTAGGAGGCTTATTTACCTAGATTTTGCTAAAATAATAATTCTTAAAATATTTGTACAATATCGTTGTTGAAGTTGAATGATAAAGAATAAGGTAAATATTCTTATATCTTTTAACTATAACAAAAAATTAAAACCGACTTCCAAGGTAAAAACAATAATAAAATTCTTATAATATGAACTAAAAAGTATTAAATAATGTTTCCTATCCTAATAGTGCCTTTTTCCGAATTCGGCTAAACCTCAACTATTTCTGTACTCAATCTTCATAATTTTGAAGTCGGTGCCAGTTCCAAAAGTTTCAAATACGTATTCTGTCAGAGAACTGAAGATTCAGCTATATCTGGTACCGACTTCAAAATGATGAAGATTGAGTACAGAAATAGTTGAGGTTTAGCCGAATTCGGAAAAAGGCACTATTAGATAGGAAACATTATTTAATACTTTTTAGTTCATATTATAAGGATTTTATTATTGTTTTTACCTTGGAAGTCGGTTTTAATGGTAATCCGCTTTGATGCGCTTCAACCCTGCGCTAGTATAAATTGACCTTAGAGCCATAACTCACCGGGACGCCATCGCGACGTAGCCAGTGACGTTACCATGGCAACGTCCAAGCAACGTGTGGTATCTCTACGTCGCCGCGAAGCGCTGTTTTTTTTAAAGTTAAGTTTAAAAACACCGCTTTGCAGCGACGTAGAGGTGACATGGTAACGTCACTGGCTACGTCACGATGGCGTGCCAGTGTGTTATGGCACTTAAGGTATAATTTGGATCTTCTCCGCGAGCGACCGCGACCGACAAAAATTCAAATAAATTGCTACTTTATAACATAGTCTATAGGTTTCATTTTACTCTACCCGAGTAGCTTTTACGCCACAAGCGGCGGCAGCATGGGTCGCCAGACACAATATGTCAATAGAAAATGCAATGCAAATGGCACCGACTTCAAAATTATGAAGATTGAGTACAGAAATAGTTGAGTTTTAGCCGAATTCGAAAAAGGGACTATTAGATAGGAAAAATTATTTAATACTTTTTAGTTCATATTATAAGGATGTTATTATTGTTTTTACCTTGGAAGTCGGTTTTAATTTTTTGTTAAAAATAATAATTTCACTCTTTTTAGTTACCTCGATTGTTTTTCTTATTCCTATTACGATGTAGATTGTTTTCCTATGTAAGTATTTTCATACTAAGGGTTCAATTTATTACCTTGAACGTGGGAATCGCAGACACAATAGATTTTTAATTGTTATGCGGCAGCCGGGTGCCGCTTGGGGATTGATGGGTTAATAGTTAAACTAGTGTAGTACCTATCGAAGCAACTTACTTCTCTTTTTTTTTTCGAATCTCAAAAGTAATGTCAAATGTGTGCCTTACGCTCTGGAGTTAAGGTTAACTTTGTTATGTTCAATTTTGTGGTACATAAGTCGCTTAGAACTTGAATCATTTATTTTGAAACAACATTATATTTTTATTAAAATCGCTATGAAAAGTACCAATAATTATTATAAGGACATAACGTGATGATATAATTATGGTGTTGTGGGGGCATATTGTATCCATATACAACCATGTGACACTGGTGATCCTGACGTGGTAATGATGATGATGATGATGATAATGATGATGATAAATGTAATTTGCATAGTAGCATATGCTTTCAGTTCTTAAAACAGCGCCTTAACCCCCAAACTTGTATCTATAAGGAATCCGGAGTTCTCTTAGTATCTTCGGAACCATAGTATACCTTGGTGCAAAATCTTGCGTTTTGGTAGCATATGCTTAGGATACTTCTCATAAAACCAAAATCACCATATGTTTCCATATAAATTTTGAGGAGTTCCCTCGTTTACTCATGGATCCCATCATCAGATCACCACTTTTGTGAAAATGGGACCAAATTGGAGGAAAACCTAATAGAACAAAACCAAAATTTTGAAAATCGGTTCACAAACGGCGGAGTAATCGTTGAACATACAAAAAAAAAATATCCACAGCCGAACATATAACCTCCTCCTTTTTGGAAGTCGGTTAAAAAGATATAAGACTATTTACGAACTTAGGAAAACATTTGAACAAATTCATAATAATGAAACAATACCTGATGTTTTACATACATTTACACTAATTCTCTTTTTGCACACAACTAGATCAGAACTTATGCTGTTATATTGTAAATTAGTGTACCTAACTTGAGATACAACTTTTCAAACACCCTTCTATCAATGTCAATCAAATGTTAATTTTATATGGGCCCAAAATTAAATCTGATATCAAGCAGTTATTTCTGTCTGAAGTATGTAGATGTGATTTGCCACTAAACTTATTCAAGCCGATATTTACAAAATGTTATCCAATATCCTTTACCGGGACTCAAAACATTCTCCCTCTTACTAATAAAAACTTTTTAAACATGCGTTCAGCGTGTGAATAGTTAAACAGGAGTTTTTAAGTTACACACACGTTACACAGAGTCTATACAGAGAAATTAGTATGGAAATGACAGCATCGTTATACAGGCCTTATGTCAAAAAATGATTATTAGTAGAAAAAATCTTATGCACCCTCTATACACGCTGTGTAACATTTTATTAGTAAGAGGGTAACACTTTAATATTTGATCATAAGTATACTTACCGTATAAAGTTTCAAGAATAACTCCCACGGAGACCAATCATGTGCACTTTCCCTTTGACACAGACATGCGGAGACCCTGAACAGATAGAATTCACAAGGGTGCGGTCACATTGTGGATTTCGCGACATGCAATTTGAGATTTCGATGTAGATTTCTCGTTTGAATCTTATGCGATAAGCTAGAATTGTTGGTTGTTTAGATTATAGATATTTAATATAATAATAATAATAATATCTATGGACGCTTCACACCACGTCAGTCTGGCCCCGTGCTAAGTACCTGAAGGACTTGTGTTACGGGTACCAGACAACGGAAATATATTTAATACCTTTATACTATACATATATTTAAGATTTTTATTATATGATACACATATTTAATACACATCCATGACCCAGGAACTTTGAAAACTTTTTGTTCCGTCGGCGGGATTCGAACCCGCGACTCCCGGCTTGAGCTACCAACAGCCCACCAACTGAGCCACAGAGGTCGTCAATATAATCGGTGTAGAAATATATTTTTTTATGAAATTACCTAATGAGGAGACAAATCACGTCATGAAAACACTCGCTACGCCAAAGGTTTTGGATGCCTAAGTCTTAATGCGAGTTGCGATCCAGGTCCTTTTAATTCCCAACCCCTTGAGTCTCCGAGTACCTTACTTACTCGCTAAGACATAATGTTGCTTTCTTCACACCAGAGGATATATTTTTATGAACCTCACCAGTAACTCTGGTCACAGATTACTAAAAGGTTGCTTCGTATTTCTATAACTTACATATAATATTAAGAGTAGTAAAGCAAGATTTATCGGGAGATTCTATTAACTTTCAAAATATAGAGCAGTGAGACATTACCCTCGGGCGAGCACAGTATGTATCTCTCTCATGTAAGTATAATATAGTGAAAGGCCAATATATTTTACACGCAGAGTACTCGACCAAGGACACTGTCTCGCCAGTCTACTGAGTAGGTTTATGTCATGTATTTGCATTATATAATTATATTTTTTATTGTATGTGTATTACTATGTAGATCTCTAAAATTTATCTGTGCACGCCCTATCTGATATTTCCCATCACATTTCTCTCCGTAGGACTGCTGGAAGAAATTTCTGTTAAGATAAGCAGTGCCTGTTGTGTCGTTTTTCTTCTGTGTATATTTCGTGTTAAAAATGTATGTGTGCAATAAATAGTAAATAAAAATAAATAAAAAAGGTGTAAAAACTAACTGCCGCACTCAGAGCCGAATTTTAATTAGTTTACTGCAATCAAATAAGGATTTTGACATAATCCCCATGCATTATCTGTGAAACTTCAATAAATTGAAGTTTTATCACCATTCAATGTGTTTAAATATGAGTGCAGCCGTTAATCGCTTAAGGAGGCCCTTACCAGGTGATTTTTTCTTTGTTCCTCAAAAGTCTAAGCAATGTTTACAAGCTGAAGCGATCGCGTCCTCCCACACCGTATCGTATCCCCACATATCGCAGTACAGTTTATAGGCACAATAGCTGAAAATTGATTCGTTTACACTTCAATTCAATTCCACAACACTTTCGTTGTGTTCCGCGGGGAAAGCGGTACCGTTATCGATATTTTATTGAAAAAGTTTCAAGTTTTTTTGGATTTTACTTAGTAATACCTGCTTTGCTCTTCCTAGTTGAAAAACGAGTAAAATATTATTGAAGACTACATGACCCGGTGAACTTCCTATCAATTCCCTTCTAATATAAACCTTCTTTGGACTTGTACGAATATTTAAGTCTAAAATTAGCCAAATCGGTTCAGCCGCTCTCGAGTTTTCGCGAGACTAACAAAATTTCAAATGAATTTTTATTTATATTGATAAATAGTGATTTCTTTGTTATTATACTATTTAACATGTTTAGTTGCCAACACAGTAAAAGCACTTATTTAAATTGCATGGATATTTTAGCTTTTTGAATCAAAGGATTTTATATTAGGATAGCATTTCAAATAAATTGGGGATGAAATCTCATTCAAAGTCAATGTATCGCAAAGGTAATTAATACTGTGTTGCCATACTGAAACCAGTTATTTGCTATCAAGTTTTATTTATGCAATTGCGTTGCCAGCTTTTATTTGGAATGTTTCTGTTTTTGCATGCTGATATTTTATTTTAATATTATGCCTCACTGATATGTACATAAGATAGTTTAATTTATTTTCTACAAAAAACTGAACACTAGGAAGGGCAAGTTGCTATTATAGTCAGTGAAATTGTGTAAAATGATAAGAAAAAGTGTACTGGGAACATCACAAGAAGAAATATTATACGGTTAGAATTTAGCAATTTATATAGAGCAGATACTAAATGTTCACAAGTTCTTGCGTAAATTAATTTATCGCGCGGAAACCGTGGATCCCAT
This sequence comes from Cyaniris semiargus, assembly GCA_905187585.1. Classification (NCBI taxonomy): domain Eukaryota; kingdom Metazoa; phylum Arthropoda; class Insecta; order Lepidoptera; family Lycaenidae; genus Cyaniris; species Cyaniris semiargus. The sequence continues at coordinate 1,734,144 of LR994554.1, read as the reverse complement.
GACAAAATCCTAATATTACGTACTTTTCCTAAAGTATCTACACCACATTAAAATGCGAGGCATTAAAAATAAGTAGCAGGAGTTTTGCCGGGAATGTGAAAGAGTGATGTTGTGTTTTTGTATTATTTTCCTAAAATTGTGTTAGATGAGTTTTTAATATGTAATATTGGTAGGATATTAACCATTAGATATTCGTTATCGTACACAAGTTTAGGAAAGTGATGCATGATCCAGAAACGTGCTATTTTGCGTTACCTCCAAAACTCCATCGAAAGTTTCAGTAAAGCGTCTACCACTTTACTGAATCGACCGACTTGACTTCTTGACTGTATGTATTGACTTTTACTTAGACTTTGACTAGACTTTAGACCTGACAATATAGAAAAACGATGCTAAATATTGTTTTCCCGCCATATTTATACTCGACACCGGCCATGGTTATATAGCCGAAGTGCCATAATAAGAAAAAAAAAAAGAAGTAGCAGACAGACATATGTTCCCATTTGTAATGTCAGGATTCAAAAGTTAGGTATTCTTTATGACACGTGGACGAGAGAGTTAAAATCCATTTAAAGTTATTCTACCTCTGAAGAAATTTTAACAACTATAGAATAACTTCAAAACTGAAGAAACTTCCAAACATCTATTGATGTTAAAATTTATTTTCAGAGAGGGTCCTTTACGCGAGGAACCGTCAGCCGGGATCAAGGCCTGCTGTTGTAGGCGGGAAGCCGATTACAGAAGAAGCTGCTATAGTAAGTGATAGCTAGATCGGTAATAAAAATGAGAAGAAAAAAAAATCACAACTTTTTTTTGTACGGATGACCATTTAAAGTTTCATAATTCTAATATTAACCGTTTGGTACACCTAAGAGTCCTAAGACAGTCAAAAGAACGCAAAAGAGGGATGCAAGGAAGAAAGGAAGAAGGGGTAGTAACTGGCAAGATGATAGTTTCGTAAAAAAATCTTACTGCCGGTTCTTCTCGCCGGGTTAGTTCCCGAACCGGTGGTAGGCACCTTAGTATCGACGTTTGGAAAGAATTTTGTAAAAAAATTACTGTGAATAAAATTATTTTGATTTGATTTGATTTGAGAGACAAACATTAATTAATTAACTGTAATTAAATGTCGATTTTGACATAAGCCCCATATATTATCTGTCAAACTCTTCGTTAAATTGAAGTTTAATCATCATTTAATGTCTCTAACTGCCGCACTCAGAGACAAACACATAATTACATAACTGTAATTAAATGAAGATTTTGACATAAACCCCTTACATTATCTGTCAAACTCTTCGTTAAATTGAATTTTGATCATCATTTTATGTCTCTGAGTGCGGCAGTAAGTCCAATAAAATAACCTGTCACTGAAAACCAACTCGTCTCTGTTGAAATTGAATAGACTATTCAATAGACTCTAGAGAAAAGAGATGAAACTGAATAGAAAAACTGAATTTTTTATTCAGTTTGAAACCTTTAGGAGCTGCGCGTAACCGCCTTCGGCACCGCCGCCTGTCCGCCGCGCGGGGAATGGATCCATACTCCTCTAATCATGAGGCCATGCGACCAGCTCGGGTACGGGCTCGCTGCTGCTCGGAACGGCACCAGGTCGCTGCTGTCGGCTCTCCAGGCGCACGTCATCAAGTGGCTGCTGTTCGACTCCCGACCTATGACGAAGGACAACAAGAGTATTGAGCCACCGGACAGGTAAGAATATATTATTTAAGGTATATTGAGAAGCAAATCAACATTTTGTTTATTTATTTTGCTTATAAATCGAAGACGTCAGTTGAAGAACACAATAACTAACATTTTGTAACATACGGATATTTACTCATTTTTCTCATTTATAATTACTCATTTATAATTTGAACAAACCTTGTAACTTATCTACTTCATCACCTGGCTAATATAAAATGCACATTTTTTTTATTTGAAATCATTTTTCCGGCCCTAAAGCCTCCATTTATGCATTTTTTTAATGTTACTTATAGTGTTCTTCCACTTACGTCTTCAATTGACCTTTATAAGCATTATCTAGAAAGTAGACAAGACAAGATTTTGACTATTTAGTTAGTAGTAGTTGTGTGAAAATGACAGATAGCAAATTTGCCATTTTCACACAACTGACAGCGCGACAATCTCGCGGATATTATATTTTGTAGTTATATCTATTGTGTTATTTGATAGGCTGCCTAATCTAATTTCTGCAATCGTAGAAAAATATTAATTATGCCTACATATTACTGAGCATTCGTCACACATTAATTAGTGTGAAAATCCGTAGAGCCGGGATATAAAATATATAATTTAGAAAGATTTTCAGCTTTTATACGAGAAATTGCCCTTGACTTAGGTTGCTCGTATAAAACATTTATATTTTATTCAAATAGGCATTTCAGTTAATTCTTAGCCAAAGGCTTTTTTCTGCCAACAATTGATATAATACTTTGCTCCTTCAATTTACGAGAGAATCTAGACATCTAAAGATAATTGTTGTTAAGAAATTTTAATACGTTATTACGAATTAGAATGTCTACCTTATTAAATAAATCCATATCCATAATATAAATGCGAAAATGTGTCTGTCTGTCTATATGTATCTGTCTGTGACCTGTTCACGCCCGAAACGCTTAACCGATTTTGCTGGAATTTGGCATATGATAGAGGAGGAGAAGATTTGAGGAAAGGACATAGGATATTTTTATCCCGAAAAAATCTACGGTACCCGATATAATAATTTTATATAATGCTATATTCTTAGTTTAGGCATGGACTAAATAATTCCTCTATGATTTAGGTAAGTAATTCTAGGAAAAATAAATTTTACCAACACGTGCACCGTAATAGTCGGAAATCGGAATTGAAAATCTACCGCATGACAAGGTGATTTGAAAGACAATATCCAACAACTCCGTCGAAATTCGTTGGGAAACGTGAAATATTGACTTCGATTTTCCTTGAAAATTCAATATACATATTACGTTTTGAGCTTTCGGCAAGAAAACTGGAGGTATTTGAAAACTTCTCCACAACTATTGTCACATTTCGTATTATTTATTTCGTGTTTATTACAGTTAGGTTTTGAAGATATTTTAAAATGTACTTACATGACATCGTATCTGTATATTGTACTTAATATACAGATACGATGGTATACGGCTGACGTAAAGGATAAGGAGCCTTTGCGTATGGATACCGTTACCGAGCTGTTATAGCATATCCACACATATTCACACAAAAAAGGAGCCATAAATCAATAGCTGAACTTCTCCACCAGCCAGACTTCTCATTTCAGCTACCTCCGTCCCACCGAGGAACGCCAGGAGGAGGCTCTCTGGCGAGCGTGCAGCGAGGTGATATGGCGCTGTGGCTCCAGTAACCAGCCGGAACCCAGGGCGGTGGTGGCGCTGCCGGCCACACAGATCTATGTGCTGCATAGCTCGCAGTACTATCAGGATGGGATTACTGAGATGGTAAGTATTTAGGAACTGAGATGATAAGGATGAACATAATACCTCCCACACCGGTTTCGGTGACGGTGGCCCGTTTCATTAAAATCAGGCCAGTTACGCAGGAGTAATTTTATAGTGTCCAAGTGTGTGCGCAGTACACAAGAGCACTCTCTATTCATTTACTCTCATAACCCAGTGGGGCGGACGACCGACATGACTAGCGAGAGATCAAACGTAGGACCGACTTTTTACATGCCCATCCGAAGCATGGACCATTTTACAATCAGGCGATCAGCCTGCATTATCCTAACCAAACTAACCTTTTTTTTTTTGATGCGCAGGGGAAACCCTTTATGGGTGCCCCGGGTTGGGGATGTGCCTCAGCTCAGCTGAAGCACCCCGCCGAGGGTATGTGGGACTCCCGCCGCCGGGCTTACCCACTAAAACCACCTGCGGTTTGCCTTCAGCCGTATACGGAGGGATATCCTGGATCTGTCTAACACAGGATTCCCTCCACGACCGGCTGGTCTACCTCAAAAGGGACCGTACTTCCACCAAAGTTAGGGAACGCTTCGGCAAACTGAAGCGTTCCCCTCGGCGCCGGGACTAGCTAAGCCGGGCAGGTTCCCATCCTGAACCGGAGCCCCGTGGGACGGAAGTTATTGGAGGTTCGCATAGCGACGCCTCCGCACTCCCGTCCTACGCCGGCGGAGCGGAACGGAGGATGGATCATCCTCTCTGTTCCGCTCCGCGGCCTCTTTCTGCGAAAGGACGATTTCACAGAAAGAGACCGCCGCCTGCCAGGCCTCATCGCTCTCGAGCATGCAGCGCACCATGCTCGGGAGCGAGAGGTCTCCACCTAGCACTGCCATGAGATCGTGGCGCTGCATGGCCCAACGATCGCACACCTCAAGGGTATGCTGGGCCGTGTCCTCCGCAGCTAACCAAACTAACCTAACCTAACCAAACTTGGAAATAAATTGTTTCCAACGCGGGAATCGAACACACGACATACGAGATTCAAGAACCCACGCTCTTAACCACTGGACCACTAAGGCGTCAAACGTAACGTAACGTGACGTAATGATCTACCACTAACAACAGGTCATAACGAGATACGAGTCAAGAGTTCAAGACTCGACGTATTCGGTGGAAAAGTTAAAATTTAAATGGCCATCTCAAAAATACAATACCACGTAGCGTCTTTTTTGAACCTACTAGCAGAACCTAGATTCTATAAGAATGGGATGGTTAATATTCAAATAAATTTTGCTTTTGGTGATTTAAATATCTCTGGCGCATGAGAGTGTTGTGAAATAGGTATTTAAAATCAAAATAAATCAGACTAGTCTAATTCCCAAATTTCTTAAATATGCTTTATTATTGTTTCAGACCGATTCATAATAACATATTCTGTTTCAAGCTGCACATTTTTGACTTCAAGAGCTTGGAGGATCTTCAGATATTCATCAAAAGATACTTGTATTTGGTAACTATTTTAATTTGGTTTTTATTAGTGCTAATACAAACTATTTTATTATTAAAACCATGCTCAGACGACATAAATATTTAATGGCGGTAATCGGTGGATCGGAAAGGAAGGCGCAAATCCTTTAAGAAGTTCCTCGCTAAGCCCTGCCCAGACAACTTCGACCATTAAGAACGTACAGCTGCTTGAATCATAAATGATTTTGACGAATATAGTTTATTTTAAATGACAATAGTTATGTTCTTTTTATTAGAAAGCAGTGGCTTGCAAATTAATTGCACTGCAATTTGTAATTCGATAAAAATATCCTATATCTTTTCCCAAGATTAGTGATGAGCAAAACAAGACTCAGACAGTCTTGGTTTTGGTATTTCTAGTACAATATTGGTCTTAGACTTGGTCAATTCTGCCTGATCTCGGTCTTGGATTTGTTTTTTTTAGTTTTAGGATAGTCTTGGTCTCGGCATTGCTTTTTTGTAAGACCAATACTGAGGCTGCAAGACCGATTTTGCTCATCACTACCCAAGATTGAAAATATCCATAGAATATTTCGTCAAAATCATTGCGATGCTGTAACAATAAAACTAAGGTACAAAAAGACATACGTTTGCATTTAAATCCTTAAATATGGATGTAAATTATCTTTTGCGTACCTTTTTGCATTATAAATATTTCTATGGTCAACGTGAATTTAATTATTTTATTGTTATCTATTTAGTTTCAGTCCGAAGAAGGTTCTGGTGCTCTACTTCTTCTCTACGCTTGTATTCTCTCAAGAGGATGCGAGAAGTAAGTACTTTATAATACTCCTACCTGACCCAGCAAATGATTTTAACATAATACTCGTGTGTGTGAATATACGTGAGAGCCGAGATTTCAACGATTCAGGACTGTGTGTTATTTGGTATGCTATAAAGTAATTTGGGTGTGAAAAATAATTGTTAGCCTATTCTCAGATCCTCAGGCCAAGCACACAAAAATCCAAATTTAACAAGTTTCGAAAGCGACACGACAATTTTATAATACAAGACAAGATGCGGCGTTTATTAACAGTGAAACGCACATCGACTTCATAGAGTTATCCTACTTCAATATGTTTATTTTGATTTTAATCCTTTACGACTAGCGTCTGTTGTACTAACATAAATTAACACGTAAGGTCTGAAGCCCTTTGCCTATAATTATTTTTTTTCATTTCCAGCATTATCAAAGACCTGGACGGTAAACTGACGTATCTGCTGTCGACGGCAGCGGAGGGCTCCATCAACGTGATCACGCTACTGCTGACCGGCCGCGCCACGCCGTATCTACACAACGGCGTGCAATATGTTGGCGATGAGGATCATTATGTAAGAATTATGATGTTATGTATCTAAGGCCGGTCATAGACGGACCGCATCTTGCAGTCGAGAACCGACTGCAAGATGCGGTTACCGCAGTGCAGTTTCCATACTAAATTCATATCCGCAATACACGGACCGCTCGAGCAGTTCTTGAGCGGTCGGTGCCAACGCGACCGCTCTAGGGCAGTCGGTCCCAACTGCAACTTGCGGTCCGTCTATGACCAGTCTTAGGGCCTTCGCCCACTACGACTTTTAGTAGCGATGTATTAGCGCGTTTATGAAGCACACGACTGCATCACTACTAACGCGCGTTAGTTGCATTTGCAACGCCATACAGGACACACAGCTAGCGACTGCATCGCGACTGTATCGATGCAAATATGCGACAGTATCGCGACTGCATCGCTACAAAAAGTCGCAATGGGCGCGCGGCCTTAGGAGTAAAGTGACAGAAAATAAATATTATACAGATTAGAGTTACACTATTTGCGAGCTATGCAGATCGCAGCTTAATTTCTTTAGATATTTTCTTCGCGTCAAGGCAACGGAACAAATCGTAAGTCACAGTCAAGTTGCGTCGACACTACGATGCTCGACGAACCGATAAAATAATAAATTATGTTCACGCTGAAACAATCTTCAGCACCAAATGTGCGTCTACAATAGGACTTCTTCTAAGTCAATCAGAACGCGTTTTCGGTGCTTTCTTTCTTCTCCATCATTGAATCATAGACGAAGCAACGCATAAATGCGGCAACTTAACTAATGCTACACGAAGTAATCTGAATCATGAAAACATGATACGAGGCGAAGCGAGAGCGTAACCTCAAACTATTTCCATTCCTAAAAAGTGCAATAAATATTATAATATGATTAATGATGATTCTCAACATTTTGTAAAACTATCATAATATAATTGATTAAAAGTTTCCCATTAGTTATTATTATATCAGATATAGTTGATTAAATTGATAAGCTAGTATTAAAGATATTTGATATGTTTGAGTTAAAATTAGAGCAAAAGGATGGGAAATCTATAATTATTGATAACTAAGAATATACCTAAAAGCATCATTATGACGACATGAATAGTATCAATATAAAGTTATTTATTGTTTCTAATAGGATTAAAATCTGAAACTTCAATAGATAAGGGTAAGACAACCTTCCTCTCTATTTAGACTTAGAGTGATGTTATATTTGTGATCTACAAAACTAGTAATTTTCAAATATGGACTATTATTTTTTTATGGATTTTTAACATTTTGGCTGTCTTTAGAAGTGAAAACTTATTTAGCGGCTACGTTCACTTATTAGGATAGGTAAATAATGTTAAGCTCGCGTCCTAGGATACGTGAGCCCTTAGAAAATTCGTAAGATGGAGGTAGAGTAGATAGGCCCGGTGAAAGGCTGTAAGATTTTTTCTACCACGTGAAGAAAACGTACGCCGTTTCGTTTCAGCTGTTTCGTTTTCACTTCTGGCGGCAATGCCGAAGACCAACCTTTTTTTTCTAGATGAATATTATTGTTTTTTAACCGACTTGCAAAAAAGGTTATATGTTCGGCTGTGGATTTTTTTTTCAGGCGATGCCGCAATTCGGAATTCTTGGACGCAGTGCCGTAGGTTTACTCGTCTGGTATGGAAATGATGACAGTCATACTCCCAACTTCTCCAACCAATACCCTGGATCCAGGTTGAAGACGCCAGCTCTGCCGATTTGGGTACGTCTTACTTCTTGTCTAATCTACTAGTCTTCTTAGAAATGGTCGATGTTGATTACTGATAGTGGTGCAAAGACAAAAGTTTTCTATAAAAAAGAATACAATATACTTAAGGTCTCATATACGAGGAGGTCGAACTGATCTACCTGACTGGACTCGTGCATATACACTTCCCGTGTGCATGCACGAGTATACAGCACGAGCGCGAGGACAAAATAATCAAGTGTGAGACCAATCCGATCTTATTTGAAAAGGCTAAATATGGACTTTCGATAGAATGTTCTAGATGCCATTCCGAATCGAATGAGCCCAAAATCATAATTTTCGGTGGTGGAGAACACTTTTCGAGGGAAATGGCACTTGTGAACCAGACTAAGGGTGCGGTTCCACTGACGCGGAGCGGGGCGGAGAGGAGCTTAGCGGTGCCGAATTGACCATCACCACGCTCGAAATCTTCACTCCGCTTCAATGGAACAGCACGATTGGTCAATTCGGGCACCGCTAAGCTCCTATCCGCCCGGCTCCGCGTCAGTGGAAACCCACCCTAAAAGCTCCACATACATGGCGCAACGGCGAGCTGCAATTTTCATAAAAGTTTTAAAACCGAGTGAGCAATGAGTCGTAAAACTTGTATCAAAAATGCGGCCCGCTCCACTGCGCTCAGTCACAATGGGCGCTGAACTTAGGCCGTGTTCAAACCAAACTGATGTACGCCGCCGAATGTGAGCAGGCTCACTGTGAGCCCCAGTGTGAACGTGAAAATAAACGGTATCGCCTACGCCTAGCATAATAACGTATTGTCGGTTAGGTGTGAACAAAAAAGTGAATATGTATGGAAATACAATAAACTGCGTAACGTTCGCTCACATTCGGCGGCTGACAGTCAGTTTGGTTTGAAAACGGCCTTAAAGGCCCATCACCCATCATATTTTCAGTTACCACTTCCTACATTATCGCGTTTTTAATAAAAAAAAAAAAAAAAAAAAAACAAAAAAAAAAAAACTTCACAACCTCTTAAACGCCTACAAAAGAATTCCGAGAAGAATTTCAATATAATTTGTGTAAGCATAAAAGTATTCCCGTGTTATGCAGGTATGGATTTAAGTAAATTATACTTCCTTATAGCAGTACATTAATTTGTGTTATTTAAAGGGGAGCAAACATTTTTCCCGGCATACCTTGTATAAACATTTCCAATTTCCGCTCTCTAACATAATATTTTTTATGAATTTTTATATCGCTTTTCGTGGAAAAAAAAAACAAATTAAAATGTATCACAATCGTGGCATAATATTCAGTTGTTTCGGCACGTGGCGTCTCATACATCGCGCCGTTTTTGTACAATCATTTTTGCAGTTTCGATTTTATGTCTTCATCAGGGACATTCTCTCACTCCCACGCATTCATACTTCCCACACGTAGTCTGGGATTAAAGCAACATTTGAGGTATGAATTTGGCACCTATTGCCCTATTATCATGACTTGACAATGTCACAATGTCACTACGATCCCAGGTCGTCACACTCGAGCGTTAGACGTTATATCGTGTGCGCGAAAGGAAGCGTTTGAAGCGTTTGAAGTGACATCAAACTTAACTTATAAGCTAGTAATAAAGATATTTGATATGTTTGAGTTAAAATTAGAGCAAAAGGATGGGAAATCTATAATTATTGAATAACTAAGAATATACCTAAAAGCATCATTATGACGACATGAATAGTATCAATATAAAGTTATTTATTGTTTCTAATAGGATTAAAATCTGAAACTTCAATAGATAAGGGTAAGACAACCTTCCTCTCTATTTAGACTTAGAGTGATGTTATATTTGTGATCTACAAAACTAGTAATTTTCAAATATTATGGGCTATTATTTTTTTCTGGATTTTTAACATTTTGGTTGTCTTTAGAAGTGAAAACTTATTTAGCGGCTACGTTCACTTATTAGGATAGGTAAATAATGTTAAGCTCGCGTCCTAGGATACGTGAGCCCTTAGAAAATTCGTAAGATGGAGGTAGAGTAGATAGGCCCGGTGAAAGGCTGTAAGATTTTTTCTACCACGTGACGAAAACGTACGCCATTCACACACCATTGTTATGGTAGAATGTTCAGAATATTTTGTTATGACTTTAATACTATCTTTGTACTGCATTCTTGTGAATAAAGAATTATGAATTATGAATTATGAATTATGACGTTGAACTAAGAAACTGTTCCTTATCAGGACGCCCAGTAGTGGGCGACGCTAGGCGACCACCCGGATAAAATGGGGCGACGAAGACATATAAAAGAGGTTTTTTTTGCAATACCAGCACCCTGGGCGCCGAAGAAATTTCGCCCAGGGCGCTGTTAGTGCTAAAACCAGCAATGAGGAAGCCAATCCCCTACACACTGACAGCTCTTGTCCGTCGAATTTAATTTCATTCGCAGGCTACCCGAGCTTACTGTAGCCTAGAGAGGCTTACGCTTAAGGCTAGGGTTAGAGGCTAAAACATTTTTCAGCCTCAAGTCTCTAGCGTAAGTCTAACCTTAGTTTAAGTAAAGCGTACGTTGGAATAATAATTAAGTGAATTTTTTTTTAGGTGACCAGCTGCTCTGGACACTATGGTGTGCTTTTCAACACGAATAGAGAGCTGCTCAGAAATTATCATGCTGAAAGGAGGTAACTATTATTGCTAATATTTATATATCCTTAGATGTTGCCATTCATAAAATGTAAATAACCGACTTCCAAAAAGGAGGAGGTTATATGTTCGGCTGTGGATATTTTTAAAACCGACTTCCAAGTGAAAACAATAACATTACTTATTATTAAATGAACTAAAAAGTATTCAATAATTCTTACCCTTTGGTAGTGTCTCTTTCAGTATTTGCCTAAACCTCAACTATAACTCTGTATAAAATTTTCATAATTTTGAAATCGGTACCAGTCCACAAAATTTTAAATATTTTGTCATAGAATTCACGATTCTGAGCTGGTACCGACTTCAAAATAATGAAAATTGTATACAGGAAGTTTATGGAAATACTGAAAGATGCACTACTAAAGAGTAAGAATTATTTAATTCTTTTTAGTTCATTAAGAATAACTAATGTTATTGTTTTTACTTGGAAGTCAGATTTAATTCATAGGAATGAAAACACTGACAAAGAGAAAGGGATGTTAGATAGTTTCTTTTTGGAAATTATTTTAGATGCAGGATTAAATAAAAATGGCATAATAGGCCCATGGGAAATATGCATCACTTTTCTTGACAGACAATGTTCAGTTCAGCCTGTTCTTATCCAGTCTTCAAAACTCTACTTGGTACTGGATCCTTAGCTGTTACGCAATATGTGGATGGACCCCAAGAATTAGTATAGTCGAATGCCCTAAGATCTACTCAAATTGTCCCACTTCCAGGTTCGACATTCACTACTACACATGCGGTGGCTGTCACGTGCTGCTGAACGTGGACACGCGCGCCCAGGAGGACCAGGGTCCGCTCCGGAATGATGACATCAGCGCCACGCCGCTGGAGAAGCTCATACTTACCAAGTGAGTAAGCACTTACAATGCACTAAAGGCAGGTATAACCGCCTGGTCAAACCTAGGATGATCCACTAACGGCCGTTCCCAATATTTGATCTATCTCTGGTTTTGCCCTACTAGAGATAGGAATAGCTCTCATTAGACATTAGAGACATATATTTTATGTCAATTCAATGTTAGCTGCGATCGGTCGTATGTCAAATCAGAGATAAATTGAATATTGACATGGTATCGACCAATTACTATGACATGATATTTTTACGATGTCTATACACGCAGGAGCGTGGTCTAGTACGAGCTTAAAGAACCGATTATTATTAGTACAGTGGCCGACTGCAGTATAAACACTACAAAGCAGCGGCGGCATGAATCGCTAGACCATTGTCGGTAGAAAATGAAACCTATAGTCTAGTTCAGCGGTCGGCAACCTTTTGGCAGGCAAGGGCCACAAGGTGGCAAAACAAACTGAAGGCGGGCCGCAGACCTCATACTCGTAGTAACCCTAGAAGCTCAATATACCTGCACATATTGAAAGGAAATAAGTTTTTTTTAAATGGCACATACAGCTACGTACTTAAGTAGCGATAACTACTGGCATTATTAGAAAACATTGATTTTGATACATTTAACTTATTTACAAAACATTCACGGGCCGCGTGTTGCCGACCGCTGGTCTAGTTCATAAAGCGGCATTTTATTAAAATTTTTGTCGGTCACGATCGCTTGCGGCAAGGATCGGAAGGCCACCTTTAGTTGTTTAACTTGACACACGAAAACGAAAACACAGTTTAGATAAAACGCTCTGTTAGCAAAAATATGAAATATTTCTGTCGCAGATTCACTGTAAATCTTTTCACATTCCAGATGGCAAGACGCCAAAATCACTTGGTCTGGCTCCGCGCCCTTCGCTGGAGACTCGCCCTAAACTTCAGCTTATGGTCCCTCTACACGTACAGGCATAATGGGCAATTTGACACCAAGATTATGTAGCTAGCTTCAGCTTCTCTATACATAGAACTAATATGAGCAATCACAGATTGTAAGAATGTGCAGCAGATGCGATACGCACTATCGGTGCGACTTTTGGGAATCTTTAGCCTCTAAATTTAGGTCATGATGAATAACTAGATTGGTGAAGTTGTCTATAGCTGCCAGCTTTAGGCATATAATATGCACTATGCTATAGATAATAGATATATGCACAATTAACGTTGATTCCGAACAAATAATATTATGCCCTTTTACACGTTTGACGTTACCGCTTGTACTAGTCCATTATTATCATAGTCTCAGTTTCCGCGTGAAGAGCGTCCGTGGCCTAATGGGTAGACCTTTGGTTCGCACTCGTAGAGGGTGCAGGTTCGATCCCGGGTGGAGGCGTGTACCAATGAGACATTTTATACGTGGGAGAGCCATGCTTCGGCACGAATGGGCCGGCTCGACCGGAGAAATACCACGTTCTCACAGAAAACCGGCGTGAAACAGCGCTTGCGCTGTGTTTCGCCGAGTGAGTGAGTTTACCGGAGGCCCAATCCCCTACCCTATTCCCTTCCTTTCCCTCCCTTATTCCCTTCTCTTCCCATCCCTACCCTCCCCTTACCCTATTCCCTCTTAAAAGGCCGGCAACGCACCTGCAGCTCTTCTGATGCTGCGAGTGTCCATGGGCGAGGTAAGTTGCTTTCCATCAGGTGACCCGTTTGCTCGTTTGCCCCCTTTTTTCATAAAAAAAAAATAAAAAAAAAATCTGATCTCAAGTACATAATACGGACGCTCGTACGCTGAAGGAAAACATCGTGAGGAAACCCGCACATAGCTAGTCCCAGACGTATTGACTAGTTCTTTCCTCTGGACTAGGCCGACTATGTTGCGAGAATGCCGTATGCGCTTGGGCAACCATACGGACATTTAAAAATCTTGTCCCAGGCACTACAGTATCTGAAGAGTGGTTACTTCGCTCTGAAAATACTGTATAAATCATCCACAACGGATGCAAAGGCCTAGTTTTTTAGTTTCCGCGTAGAAAAGCCGCAATAGATGATTTTTCTAACTATACTACAGATATATTTTGTCTGTAGTTGTCCATCGTGGCCAACATGTAGAGGCCGTTTTTTACTTTTCCCGCTTTTATGAAGTTTGAAGTTTTATTTGTCATTCAAATTAAATCTTCATAATGAAATAGAAACAAATAGAAAATTCATTAGGAATATTGTCGAACACAATATTCCTATTTTAATTGCTTTTAACACTAAACTTTGCTTCACATTACTTGAAATTAAACAATAACTATAGGTATTATAGAGAAATTATATTTTTGTGATAAGATACCAAAATATATTTTTGTGCAATATTAGTTGTATTTAAGTTATTAGTAGGTTAAACGTGCTTGTTGTGTGCATAAATGTGCTTAGAATGATAAACATCAATAAATATGATCATGTATAATTATTGATATTTTATTTAGTATTCCTTTGTGTCACTTTTTTGGACATTTAAAAAAAAATCCATTTGTTTAAACTGAAAAATAATGACATTGTAATAAAATGTAGATTAAACTGTACGTCATATAATATTATACTTTTAGGTATTTTCGCAAGCAAGAAAACATTGTTTCCATGTTTTGTTAGCATAATGCAGGCCGATCACCGAATTGTCTGACAAGTAAGATGATTCATGCGTCGAATGGGCACTGCACACCGCTCTCTGCGCGCACGTCTGCTCACGGGATGGAACGGGCGTTAGGGGAGTGCGAGGGGTATGAGGGTCCGGGTGGCGCGATCATTGTTCTCAGCATACACACTTTCACTCTTTAATATCTATGTATTATATTTATTATTTAGCATGCCAAGTACAATCTATTATCTATTATTATTAATGTATTTATATTATTAATTGTGGCGTAAATGCATACGTATTTTCGTTACAATTACACGTATTATTGCTGAGTGTTTAGCTGTCCGTCCAACGACAATAACAGCAGGAGCCACAGAACACCAGGCGCTGTAGTGCTCGCTACAGAGTTACGCCTGAGTGGTGTCCTTTTTGGCACATAAGGCATTGCACTACCTACCATTCCATGTAATATATACAGTACTGCTTTATTTCAAGTTCTTTTATTGTTGTTTCTCATTGTTTTGTTATTGTGTCCGGTTTTTTTTCGTGTTGTATTGTTATTGTGTTAATGTTTATATAAATTCTAATTGTTGATGTGAATTATTGTAGTTTTTTTTTTTTTTTCGAAAGGTCTGGTTAAGAGCATGGTATTTTATTTATTTATTTATTTACTATTTATTGCACACATACATTTTTAACACGAAATATACACAGAAGAAAAACGACACAACAGGTACTGCTTATCTCTAACAGAAATTTCTTCCAGCAGTCCTACGGAGAGAAATGTGATGGGAAATATCAGATAGGGCGTGCACAGATAAATTTTAGAGATATACATAGTAATACACATACAATAAAAAATTTATAATTATATAATGCAAATACATGACATAAATATACAATAATATACAAAATAATAAATATTATATTAAAATAGTATAAAAAAATGTACTTACAAGTACATACCTACTTAAATAAACAAATACATACTATATTATGTATATTTAATAAGAGTTTTAGGATTCATTATTGAGGTAGTGCTCTTTTAGTCGCTTTTTAAAGACAGCGAAGGAAGGGCTGTCACGAATGGTGTGGGGAAGGGAATTCCATAATCTAACTGCATGAACGGTAAAGGAATAGGAGAAGAAATTGGAGCGATGGGAGGGGAGGGATAGAGTCGTCCTCAGGTTGGACCTGCATGGGATGTCAATAGGTCGAGCAAAATTGAAACGATCTATAAGGTAAGAGGGAGATATGGGATTGTAAAGGATTTTGTATAGGAGAGAGAGGATATGGGAATTTCGCCGGAGCCGGATCGGGAGCCACTTTAATTTCGATCGAAAAGCTGATACATGGTCGTACTTTTTTAGCCCAAACACGAAACGGATGCAGAGATTCTGCAACCGTTCCAGTTTTGTTAACAGCTCTTCAGTAACGTCCAAGTAGCAGGGGTCCGCGTAATCAAGGATAGGGAAAATAAGGGTTTGAACTAGAAGGATTTTTGTAGTCAAGGGCAAGAAATTTTGGAGGGTCTTAAGCTTGTGTAGTGAATGATACACCTTTTTACTGACATCATTGACCTGAGCGTTCCAGGACAAGTTATTATCTATAATTATGCCAAGGTAGTTTAATCGTGGCTATAACTAGTCTGTTGCTAGTTGGTTTGGAGATAAGCAATGAGGGGGCCTGGCCCCCTCCCCTAAAGTCAAATAAACTTTTATTTGTTTATTTGTAATTTGTAAAAAGTCGGTTCTGCACCTAATTTCTCGCCGGTAAAACGTGCCATTTGTCAAAAGAAAGATAGAATGCTGTTGTGTAATGCACACACATGAGCATCATAAAATTACTTCTACATACTTGGCCTGCAATGAAACAGGTGTGAAAGTAATTTGAATCTATTTACTTAGTGCTCAAATTTAAAACTACAGGGTGTAACAAAACTAAGTGATAATACTTTAGAGTGTGTATGTGTCCCTTATACAGGGTTCATTGTAAAAGTAGCTGCGCTGATAGAGTAATTTTTTTGTGATTTGTATGGGCAAGCGCCCCAGCGTCATGAATTTTCCCATACAAAAGTAATAAAATTAAGAAGTTGCTCTTTCAGCGCTGTTACTTTCACAGTAAACTCTATACAAGGGGCACATACATACCCTAAAGTATTATTACTTAGTTTCGTTACACCCTGTACAGTACAGCGCAGTATATCAGAGGAGTAGCGCTAGGTAATTCCTAGGAGACCTAGGTCGTGCTAATGAATCTTTTACAGATTTAATTAAGATATCACAGTCTGGAGCGGCGTAATTATCTCGCAGCTGATTCATCTTAATTTTGTCCGTTGGCTATTATTTTAAATTTTACCTACTCCCGTTACTCCTAAAAGGGTAAGAACTAAGAATAATATATTTTAGAGGTTCAGATTAGGCGTCACTGTAACCTGACAACGGACATTTCTATGTTGTTATGTGTATACTCTGTGAAATAATTATTGGCAGTTGTGACATGATAATAGGATATATTCATATTGTATGAAAATTACGATAACCCCCATTACCCATATTCACTAAAGTTACGACTGAGTCAATTTACGGCCGTTCCCAATATTCAATCTATCTCTGGTTTGACATACGACCGATCGCAGCTAACATTGAATTGACATAAAATATATTATGTTTCTAATGTCTAATGAGAGCTATTCCTATCTCTAGTAGGGCAAAACCAGAGATAGATCAAATATTGGGAACAGTAGGGAAGTATTGGGCATTCTGTCCCACTTGTCCAACCAAAAGTTGGATAGAATTGTCTGTCCTGCAAAGAATCACTTAAATTAGAATGTGTTCTGTCCTGCAGTTGAAATGATTGGGCATTCTGTCCCACTTTTGTTCGCTCGCGGTGCATAAACGAACAGGAGGGCATCCTGTTCCGACACACCGAACCTCCGTTCGCTCGCGCTCACTTCGGTGTACTCGGTGTGTCAGGATGCCCAATAGCTCCTGTTCGTTTATGCACCGCGAGCGAACAAAAGTGGGACAGAATGCCCAATCATTTCAACTGCAGGACAGAACACATTCTAATTTAAGTGATTCTTTGCAGGACAGACAATTCTATCCAACTTTTGGTTGGACAAGTGGGACAGAATGTCCAATACTTCCTGTTCGTTTATGCATCAACTGATGGTAAATGAAAGGACATGCTCATGACATGCACCTCTGTTCGCTCACTTCGGTGTGTCAGTGTGCCACTTACCGTAGGTAAGATCATGCACCGATCATACTACTGACTCGTAATCGGTTACGGTCAATGGTAAGATCACCTACTTTTTTACCAAAAAACATACCTCGGCTTAAATATACCAACACACTATGATGTTTAGTATGTTTAAGCTTACATTTCAGGGGATAGGAATTTAGGATCTTATCAATAAATAAACACCAGTTTTTATGCATTTATAAAAATAAACAAAATAATGTCTTCGTTTGTGTAATGTAGAATTCTTCATCATTGATCATCCGATCTGAAAAAAAAGAATGTTATGTACATCCACACTTACATAATAATCACCATTTAGAGTCACGAGTACTTTAAAACTACGACGACGATTAAGGATGTTTGAGTAATGTTTGATCTAAAAAAATTATGGATTAATTATGTTTCTAGTGATAACTTCGACTTTTTGGCATTCAAATAATCTCGAAAATATTAACGTTATATTATGCAATAACAGTTTTTTCTAGTTTTTATTATTCGTAGGTTTTATAGGAAATATAATATTATGAATTTTTATATTTAAATTTGTTATTAATAAAATATTGGATATTAATTATTATTCTGATTAAATAATTACCTCTAATATGTATCTACTACATAAACCTCATTCAATAAACTAGATACATTTAGATTCAAATTTACTTACAATTAAAATAGAATGCCAGGTATCCTTTTTCTGCGTTCCGCTGTAATTTTTGATGAACTTCTCTAATTTTCAAGCATCTGAAAAAAAAAATGTATTTTTTTTTTCATCAAACAACACACGTAAAAGTATAATAGTGTTTTATGAATAAGGTAGATATTTATACCATGGTACGCCTGGTCTAATTATTGCATTAACTTTTCTTTGTAAATCATGAAGCTAATATAGGAAAATACTAAATAAAATATATTTTTTTCCATCAAACAACACACGTAAAAGTATAATAGTGTTTTATAAATAAGGTAGATTTTAATATTATATTACATTATTCAATTAAATTTATTATAACATGGTACGACTGGTCTAATTGCATTAACTTTTCTTTGTAAATCATGAAGCTAATATAGAAAAATACTAATCAATAAGAGTAACACAATAGATTAAAATATTTGATGGGTAACGAATGAATATATTGGTAATTATTTAATTTTAAAATGTATCAATGTAATAAATAATGAATCGTTTTCAAAAACTAAAATATTATCAATTTAAATCAAAACTTAAATAATTGTGTAATGAATTAAATCTATAATGAATACAATAACTACTACACTTACTTTTAACTGTTCCTTTATCTTCCCATACACTTTTGTTGTACTGGGCTGAAACTACGATGATACTCACCGCGCAGGCGCGCACAGCGTTGTAAATGAACGAGCTAAGACGGGAAATCATAGGAACAGACCGACCGAGTCGATAGGGTTATCAAACCTACTATATATTATAGTATCCAACTATTAATTTTATCCAACTATTAATTAAGGGATCAAATACTTTACTTCTAAAAAAATTTGTAGGCGAAACTACTATATTTTGCGTAAAGCACATAGTGTTGCGATAACTCAAATTAATAGTTATACAAATAATCAGTAAGACATAAATAAATTCGATAAGATTTATCCATTACAAATTAAACCATGCGTCAAATTCATAACTTAGTAAAATAAGGAATTATAAACATCGATAGCATTTAAAGAATGATAATTTTCATAATTTGACTAGAGGTAATATAATCGTGTTTAATATACACAATATTCATTTATAATTTATTGGATTTATAGGGTAAAAACTTATCGCCTCTTAAATTATCTCTTTAATCGAGTTTTCGCTTCTAGTTCACATCCCTGATATGGAAAAAGCTGCAAGCTGTTAAACAAGAATATAATATTGCACATACGTATTGTTAAACCGACACTCGCTTTTATAGTAGGGAGCCAAAGCGGTGATTTCTGCAGTGATTTGAGCGCGTCAGATTAAGCTTGTGTATGCTTCCCACATGTCTATAGTTAACGTGGTATAGAAATCAGATTATCTGAGTGGTGCGTTAAAAAATATACTATTAAGTAGATTTCAAATTGTCAGATTAAAATAGAGAACGTTGTGTAGACCCCAAAGAAGCTTTTATTTAAAGCACTGATGGCTTAAAGTAAAGGGAAAGATACAATAATAATATAATACCATGATTTATATTATATTTTGCCTCCCCTACTATGAACAGCAGCAGAGATACAATTACAAAGCATTTCAATGAAACGCCGCAGCGAGCGCGCGACGTAGATTCTTGTTTATTCAATTTTATTTCATATTCAGCTACATTGATCAATAATAAGGTCGAAAATTGTAGTAAGGCATCATTAGTTTAAAAAACGTTTATATTTCATATTATTTACCACAATATCATCACAATTATTCACATACACATTAAATATTCGGATTTACTTGCTTATTTAAACAATTATAATTTATTTAATTTTAATCTCTTCTTGGAAATTAGGTATTGGTTCAAGATTAAATTCGCTATAAAAGTATGCAACATTTAACATGCTTAAAAAATACACAGATGTATAAAGATACCTAGATTTTGAGGATGCATGATCAGTCAAATCAAATCAAATCATTTATTTCAGAAAATTTACATTCCATATTATTAATTATTATTTAAAATCAAGCAAAATTATATAACATTAAATTTATGTCAAAATCGATGGAAATTACATATATATCTATTAAAGAAACGTATAATATAATTATCTTATTTAATTCTTTTACAATTATATATTTCATATGTTTTACATAGTAATGATCAATGATGATGTAATTGATAACATTAAAACGGACAAACATACGCACATATCAACTCGCGCTTGACAACTATTACACATTTTTGATGACAAAGACCGTTTTCCAACAATAAAAGTCGACGCATGTTGGAACAAGTCACAACTTTTCAAGTGGCTTCGCACCAGTCTTCAACTTCAACTAAAATGTTAGTGAGTATTGAATTAATATTATTACTCTTTTTTTGTGACTAATTCATCAAGATGGTAAAATAATTTATATTAATTTCTTCTTTAATTATTAAAAAAATAATTTAAATTCTTTTTATTTTTATTATTTTATAAAAACAATAATTTTAACTTTACAATTTTTATTAAATTTTTATTGTTTAATAAAATATAAATGTATTGTAGTTTTAATGTAATGACTAATTTTAATGATAATATTATAACGAAATTTTTAAATGTAAATATTGTAATGTTATGGGTCTTAGAAACCCGAAATAAATGATTTTATTTTTTTAATAGGTCCGATTCAGAGTTTGAGGCCCCATCTGTGGTGTCGGCAGCACCGAAAAAGAAGTCAAAGGCGTCAACCAGCAAACGCAAGGCTGGCTTGGAAAAGCAACTCGACTCATCTCCTCCGCTGGAGTTGACCCGCACCTCATCAGACAAAAGTGCTCGACGAAAGCGAAAATACTCGTCCCCGCACGAATTTAACACTACACGGTATGTTCGATTATTATTACCTACTTTACGTTTGCTGAAATTCTATTTCTGTTTCTGCTGGTTTTTAACTGTCTTTGTAATAGCCAACTGTCAACACAGTCCCAACCACGATAATTCAGTTTGCATAGTTACAATGATTTCCTACTTTTTATTTATCAAAACTTAGTTCAGTATCCTGTTGAAGTCTGATAAAACTAGGCACCTAATTGTTTACAGTCAAAAGTGAATGTGCAATACACTTATTCCTATTTTGTTTGTTTTCTTACTAATATTTATTCTCGATTATTGTATTTTAATGATAATAATATGTTAATTTTGTGTTTTTACAGAATAAGGAGACCGGACTTATTCAATAT
Organism: Cyaniris semiargus; assembly: GCA_905187585.1. NCBI lineage: Eukaryota > Metazoa > Arthropoda > Insecta > Lepidoptera > Lycaenidae > Cyaniris > Cyaniris semiargus. Next base: position 1,712,880 of record LR994554.1, on the reverse strand, counting down.
CTTGCGGGCTGAGGAAGCTAGTTGCAGTGAACCCAAATCTCGTTGCGGGGAAATAATATCAAGCTTCGCCAGCCGAGTTTCTACGGGAACGTCTCGTCGGACTGCGAAGACCGGTGGCGAATATTTTGTGGACCTCAAGATCTACAAAAAATCGGACTACGTGTCTCACGCTGCCAATGTGCGATACAAGACGGCGCTGGTAAGTGTAAAGCTCCAGTGTGACGAGTCATCATCGTCTTGGGGGGCACTGCAAGACTTCTTAGGACAAGCTTTTACTGAGTTTGAGGAGTCGGAGCCCATCCATTACAGTGACAAAAAATAAATTTTATTAAGTAGGTTTACAGTTAATCAATTTATAGTAGATATTAATTTTCTTTTTTAATATACTAGAATAGATTTATAACCTTTTTAATTTTTTTACATTAGTATCGGTTACTGTATTATTGTTTTGATAGCATTGTCTTTTTTAATAGAATAAAATGCCTTTCTGTTCGACGTGTAACATATCTGTACATAGTAAATCATGGGTAGGTCATTTGCGAAGTAATTCACATAGAAAAAGTAGACAGACAATAGAATACAGTGATGGTGTAGAAATCGTCAGCTCTGCATTTCGTAATCGTATTATAACTTATAAGATATTACCTCTTGATCAACTTCAGTTAGCTTCAGTAGATATATTTTTTTCCGAAATTCGTAACAAGTTAAAATCTCTTTTAGATGAAAACCTTATTAAACATTCATGTGTTAAGGTTAATTTCGAACTATTTGGGACGTTTTTGAAGTTCAATGATAATTCACAAGAAATAAAATCTTTTGGAACCAAAAATAAAATATTACATAGTAATTATGATTTTGAAAAAATATATTTGGAAACAGTTAGTTATTTAAAAACTAGTATAGAGGAATTTGAGGATCGTGACAGTGGGTGGACATTTTTAAATAATTTATACATTGAGATTAATATCAATAAATATCAACCACTTAGCGGTTCGAGTTTTATCAGTTTACCCAAATCAATTCAGGCTAAAAAGGCGTGTTTAAATATTATGAATAAAGATCAGCATTGCTTTCTATGGTGTGTGACAGCAGCCTTATATCCAGCTAAAAATCATCCTGAAAGAATTTCGTCATATCCTAATTTTCGTGAATTATTTAATATAAATGGAATGTTTTTTCCTGTATCTTTCCATGACATTAAAATTTTTGAAAAAAATAATCCTAATATTAAGTTCATAATTTATGGTTTAAAAAAAAGTAAAACTATTGTTGGGCCGTTGTATAAATCAGACATTAATAAAACATGCAACGAGAAAATTATACATTTGTTGTATTTAGAAAATAATAACACTTCTCATTATTGTTTGATCAAAGAACCTTCTAGACTGTTTAGAAGCCAAGTTACATCTCATCACAGCAAATTGTACTTTTGTGATTTGTGCTTGATATTTTTCAGTACTTCTAAAGAAGTTGAAAACCATTTATGTGGAGGCGTTGTAACTGTCCTCCCAAATAAGGGCTCAGTAATTAAATTTAAAAACTATGCTCGAAAACAAAACATGCCATTTTGTATTTACGCAGATTTTGAATCGATGCTACAAACCCATACTGAAGCTAACTGTTCTTCTAGCAAAAATACGACTACGTTACACCAACATTTACCTATAGCTTTTGGTTATTATATTGTTTGTCGTGATGACCCTAGTTACAATCGGTACGTATCATATCGAGGACCTGGTTGTGATAAGCAGTTTGTAGATTCGATTCTTAAAGACGTACAAAAAATATTTGATATACTTAGTACACCTGTCCCTATGATATTTTCTATGGCGGATAAGTCTGACTTTGATAATGCCACACGTTGTCATATTTGTGAAAATTTTATTTTTTCGGACAAAGTCCGTGACCATTGTCACGTTACTGGTCGTTACCGCGGAGCTGCGCATCCGTTTTGTAATTTACAGTATAAACGCCCTTCATTCGTCCCCATTTTTTTTCATAACTTAGCTGGTTATGATTGTCATCTTTTTATAAAAGCATTAGGTGAGGTTCCTGGTAATATTAAAATAATACCTAAAACCAAAGAAAACTACATCTCATTTACCAAATTTGTACCAGTTACGAATAATCAGTTTTTTCAACTTCGATTCGTTGATTCATTTAAGTTTTTGGGAACAAGCTTAAGCAAATTGTCAGAGACATTAAAACCGGAAATGTTTAAAAACTTACAAAATCATTTCCCCGATGAAGATGAATTTCAGTTACTCACTCGTAAAGGCATTTATCCATACGAATATATGAACTCGTGGAAGCGGTATGACGAAAAAAGTCTACCCCCAAAAGAATGCTTTTATAGTTCCCTAACTGATCATGATATTTCTGATGAGGATTACCAGCACGCGTGCTTAATTTGGTCAACATTTCAAATCAAAGATTTAGGTAGTTATACGGATTTATATCTAAAAACTGATGTGCTTTTACTGGCAGATATCTTTGAAAATTTTAGACAGACTTGCAAGCAACACTATCAATTAGACCCAGCTTTTTACTTAACAGCACCCAGTTTATCTTTTGATGCGATGTTATTAAAAACAGGAATACAATTGGAACTTATCGATGACTTGTCGATGTTGCGCATGTTACAGAGTGGTATCAGGGGAGGAGTATGTCTGTGCTCTCATAGACATGCAAAAGCAAATAATCCTTACTTAGAAAATTACAAACCATCAGAATCTCCATCCTACGTCACTTATATTGATTGTAATAATTTATATGGATATAGTATGTGTCAATATTTACCATTATCAGATTTCAGATTTCTTAATGAACAAGAAATCAACAAATTAAATATAACCGAAATACCGATCGATGCAGAGTGTGGTTATATTCTAGAAGTGGATTTACAATATCCTAAACATTTACATAACTTACATAATGATTTACCATTTTGTTCTGAAAAATGCATTCCACCCGGGGGGAAAACTTTCAAACTAGTTCCAAATTTATATGATAAATTTAAGTATGTTATACATTACATTCACTTGCAAACATGTTTAAAACATGGTTTAATATTAAAGAAAATTCATCGAGTGATTAGTTTTCGACAAAGCGCATATTTAAAACAATATATTGATTTGAATACTGCTCTGAGGCAAAAAAGTTCCTCAACATTTGAACAAGACTTTTTCAAACTCTTGAATAACAGTGTGTTTGGAAAAACTTTAGAAAATAATGAGAAGAGGGTCAATGTGCATTTAGTTAATCAGTGGGTTGATAATAATAATGTGACTAAGAAAAGGCATTGTGCACAAAAGCTTATCGCTCGTCCAAATTTCCATAGCGCGACGATTTTTACTGAAAATCTAGTTGCGGTACAATTAAACCCTGATCAAATAATTTTGGATAAACCAATATACATTGGTTTTACCGTACTAGAATTGTCAAAAAGTCATATGTATAACTTTCATTACTCTGTTATTAAACCTTTTTATAAAAATAATGTACAAATGTGTTACACGGACACTGATAGTTTTGTATATCATATACGGACCCATGATTTTTATGATGACATAAAAAGACATTTTTTGCCTTACTTTGATACTAGTAATTTTTGTAATAGTAATCAATATGATTTACCCATTCAAAATAAAAAAGTTCCTGGTTTGTTCAAGGATGAAATGGCGGGTAAAATCATAAGTGAATTTGTAGGCCTTCGTTCAAAGTTATATTGTATTAAAACCATAAATAGCACAATCAAAAAAGCGAAAGGAATTAAGAAAAATATTGTCAGCAATTTCAATGTTACTGATTACCAAAAAACTCTGTACGAAGGCAACATTGTTCACAAAACAAATGTTTTATTTAAGTCAATAAAACATGAGTTGTATACATGTGCTGTGAAGAAAGTTGCTCTGTCTGGTGATGATGACAAGAGAGTCATATCTAAAGATAAAATTTCAACTAGAGCATGGGGTCACAGTAGTATATTTAACTTTTAACTAGATTTAATAAGCTGTACCTAATTAAGAAATTCTTTGTATTGTTTACTTTCGTAGCATAACCTGTGTATTTAGTATGTATATAATAATTATTATGTAGATTTAGAAATAAAATATCAATTATTAAATACATTAATTGTTTTATTTATTACTTCACGACTACATAGATTTTGCAAGCAAACCTGCAGGCTGATGCTAAATTCAAGTAACGTAAGGTTTTATCAAGTTGAAACATGCTTTACTTGAGTAATGTCGGCACTACATATTATAGGCGAACGCCTTGGCCAGCGCGCTGGCCCAATGTGTAGAACGGGCGTTCGCGCGTTGGCGGTAGGTATCTATATACCATCTTGTGGGGAGGCGGCACTGGGCCAGCGCGTCGGCCAACGCATTCGCCTATATGTAGTGCCGACATAATCCTAATCCACACGTGCCGCGCGCGCATGCCTGGTAGTACAACCTACGACGTATATGAACGCGCGGTACAGTTTGTAACATGAGTCCTCATTTATGATAATACCACATACATGTTGCAATCACTATTATAATAATGTGAAGACTTTGTTTTAGTATTCATTCTTGCGTCGACAAGCACTGTAATTAGTTAATCACGTCTACATAATTTACAAAACAAACCTTAACTTATATTATAGTTACTCACGTGTACATAATTTACGTATTTTTGGTAATACAGTCTTAGACCTGACTACACAACGGTAAGTTGATTTATTATTGATTTAAGTCATTAAAATACATAAAATAATCGTTAATTGTAAAGATTTCTGATTTGGTGTTAAATATTTTCTTTTTTTTACAGATAATGGAACGCGTAAAAGATATGACTGCTACATCCGAAGACAATGTCTACCTACATGAATATGGGGATACTTTCCAGTATGCTCAAGATCCTTTGGAAGGATTTACGGAAGAGTTTTTAAAAATGAAAGCTCAGCAAAAGCCGAACGCTAAGATTCGGGAACGTCGTCCAGCAAAATTAAGAAAAAAATGTGTTTCTAAAAGTGCATTAAGTAAACTGCATATTCCAGTTCATTCGTTTGTGGTAAACAGCGTTCCCAAAAAAGGTTTCCGTCTGATAAAGATCTCAGTGTTTGATTTAGATGGATCCCAGCAACATTGTGACAGTATAGACGATGATAATTTTTTGTTATCCGCACAATATGTTGTAAATGAAAACGGTGATGAAATAATGGACCAAACCGAGAAGTTAGTCAGTAATATATCAAAAAAAATATGTAATTACAGTTATACGAATTGGTTTTAGTTTACTTTGGTATAAAGTATTTGTTTTAGCTGTAGGGTCGCAATAGACTTTAGAATGAATAAGTCGATAAAATTGTAAGATATACTTGTATGAAAATAATATAAGTTAGGGTTTGTTTTGTAAATTAATGTGTACGTAATTATTGCTTAAATAAATGTATGATGTGAATATATTTGTTTTATTTCTATTTCATTCAACTTTAATTATTTAAATAAAAAGCAATAAATATAAGGTATTTTTTATTGAAAGTGTACATTATTTTCTAAACACCATTTTTTTAAACATAATACATTTTTTAATGCACAATACTTCTTATGAATAAAACAGTTATACGATTTGTCCTTACAATACAGATCGAACAGAATGTCAAATCTTGGAATGTCTTTGTAACTTATATCTACAACATTATTATGATCACACAGTTCTTTCACCCATTTCACTTTCTCTTCACCTTTTACGATAATGTTTCGGTCTTTTAAGTAAGGCTTAATAATTCTTCTGAATTCTCTATAATCGATATAGCCTTCGCTCCATCGAAACCCTCTATTTCTTTCTAACCACCGAACATTCTTTTTTTCATCAGCGGTTAGCGCTGAGAATGGGTATGGTGGTTTAACATAAAATGTATGTGTATGCTGTCGAGTGGCTATACATAATTCTTTTACTAAAAAGTCGTTATTATTATTTTTAAATCCTTGTAAGTCAACGATTATTGTATTACTATTCATGATATTTTCTTAACGATATTACTCAAAGGCTTATACTCAAATATGCAGTCGTTTAATATCAGACAATATGCAGCTGTCTGATCGGGTATTTCTTGGTCTGTTTCGATTTCTACTCTCACGTCGATTGACCCTTTTAATGTTTCGTGCTGTCGCGAACAGTCGATAACGAATAAGGGAGCAACGTCTCTGAATTCTTTCAAACTCATCAACGGCTCTGACCGACGTCCGTGATACGACTGTTGAAATCTAGCATACTGTTCGTATAATAAAGTAAATTTGTCTTCTGTAAAACTGACGTTTAATCCCTCATATGGATAGTATGACGAATTTAAAAACACTCTTACATCACGTACGTGACAGTGATCAAACTCCGCCATCGACAATTCACTGTTCTGTTTGCGGTTGGTTTGTAAAGCTAATACAACAAATCGTGGTTTTTCTATTTGAGATGAAGTTTTAATGGACCAAGTATGTTTACGAGTTTTGGGTAGTAATGGATACTCGTATAAATCCCAGTTACGATATGCTAATGGAATAGCTCGATCTTTTTCTAATTGTTTTAGTAAATTTATTCTTTCGCGATCAGATACTTTAATATGAGGTACTCTCCAGATAATTTTACTTATAACAATATCTTCCAAAACTTCTCCTGTTTTCAACTTGATTGCATTAAGGTTAGTGTTACATCTAAGCAACACTAACTCATGTTTGCAGTTAATGATAATTTTTTCATAATCTTCCGCAAATCCTAAAATCTTGTTTAGAGGAATGGATACAGAAAATTCACCACTTGTATTATTTATACCTTCTGGCGACCACCCCCAAACTCGAGCATATTTTGATTCGTTTTGATTTAAGGACAGATAAGACTTTATGGTCGTAGTAACACCAGCGTTTTTTATTTTATCTATTTCTACTCCATTTAATTCATATCTTATGTCTTGAAATAGAAATAATGCTGGATTATTAACGAAATGTATATTTGAAACCTTTTCTTTAGTTGTCCTGTTATAGACAATTACTTTGCCTTCGATATACAAACTGCTGAGCGAAGGCAGCACATATAGGTCTTGTTGATTGATGGGGATTCGTATTTCATCATTCTTGTTGAAACTTGTTACGTACGGTTTGTATGAATGATACTCAAAACTTTCGATGCTGTTGTCGTATGAGGTTTGCTGAGATATGTTTAAAATATTCATTTTATTAAACCAATTAGTTTGAGGTATTCTTTATTGCTTTTAGTAAGCTTCTTTTTTAACTGCTGTCGTGTGTCTTTGCGAGAAGATCTTTTAGGACTGACTTGGACATTTGATATGTCAGGGGTTTTATGGAAATTTATCATTTTTTTCTAAAATGTAAATACAATTGTACCTCTTCACCTCGTAAATTTACTTCTTTGTTATCAGCGTCTAACAGTCTTATATTGATGGAACTAATAGAAGTTTGATTGACTGGAAAATAAATTAAATTTTTTGGTATTTCTATTATTCGATATCCAGGAGGTACATTAGGAACAAATTCGTAAATAATATGGCTTGCTTTTCCGTTCACAAATGAACCACTAACTACATCACATTCAATCCTCACGATAGTTGTTGATAGAATGCTGACAGGATACTGTGAATCAGTGCTTATATTAGCTTTTATTGTTTCCATTCCAAAGCCTAGTATGTTCCCAATTGAATCATCTTTATTAAAATGAACGTCTTTAGAACAAAATATATTTGTTTTCAATGTGTTATTATTGCATCTCAGTTTTAGCAATGTATTTTTTATGTTAGTTTTCAAATAATCACAAATATCTTGAAGCTCGTAGGACCCTTCAGGAATTTCGATCATTTCATTGTCACCGTAATAAAACTTGTTGTTTCGTCCATCAATATTAGGTATAGAGTTAAAAGTTGAAAAGTACAAAAGACCACATTCATAGTCTCCAAGAAGTTCCAACGTCGGAGAATAGTTTGTCGTCAAAGAGGCTCCGCTCCCGGTTATAGATACAGTGAAAGACATTTTGATACTGACACGTTTATTTATTTTTAATATTATTTAAATGTTTCTTCCAATATTTTTTTAAAAATTTAATACATAGATGACCACAGTTTGTTGTTCCAAATGCTTGATGTCTGTTATAATTATAGTTTATGGGCAAATTATTCATATATTTCATCAGTTCTAATGGTGGTTTTAAATTACCAAAGCTATCATAGTATTCTACGTAGCTGTTTTGTTTTACATAGGCTACCCAATGTGTGCCAGGATTCACATTACTATCTAAATTTACAATTCCACATTCTATTTTTCTAGGTTTTAAAGGCAACGTATCTCTCATGTAAACGCCGCGAAAGTATGGAATTTCACCAGCATACTCCAATATGTCTAAATTCGTAAGCGCACGCCTGGGCAGCCGCCTAATTAGTTTTTTGATGGGTTCAAATATAACCCTGCTCCTTTTTTATGAGGTTTAATATATAATCCTTTTCCAAGAGCGACCGCTTCCATCATTCTGTTGTGTCTTTCAGATTCTTGGAGACTCTTTTGTGCTGCTTTAGAATCGTTAACGGCTTTGGCTATACCTGCTGCACCTCCTGCTAATGAACCTAACGCCGACAATCCCGCAAAAATAGGAATAAGCGGTAAAAGTCCACCACATTTTGGAAGTGGAATTATACGTGGTAAACATATTCCTTTCTTTTTACTGAACAGTTTTTTCGCAGCTGCATACGCATATTTTATAGCAGAGTGATGATCCTTGGATTTAAGTTTTTTTAAATGAGCATGTATTTTTTTAATACCCTTCTTAAATGATTTAATACCACTTCCAGCTCTGATTTTTGTTTTCATAGCATTTTTTACTATCCACGAGGCAATCTTTTCTCCCTTTCCAGCATCTTTTGATTTCAACCTCTTCTTTGCCATACTCAAAAGTTCTAAATCAGCTTTACGTCGAGCACTAGGATCTTTATTTATATAAGCAATATCGTGATGCATGCAAGCTTCATCCAATTTGTTAACTCCTCGATCGCCTTGTAGTATTCGTTTTTGAAGTTTCGTCCCAGGACCGCAAAATTGATATCCAGGTAAATGCAACTCAAACGGTAAATGGTCTATCAAGTTATTGATTACACCACTGCCTTCCTTCATTGATAAGTATGTATTGTGATATAGCACTGATTATGTGCTTTATATATCTAAATAACTAATTCACTTTTATCTATCCAACTATTTTCTTCGGCACCCAATCCTAACCACTTCACAAAAAGTTTGTTGCCTCTTTTCTTTAGAACTTTTTCGATAAGAAAAATATCAGGAAATTTAGTTTTTTGTAATTCTTTTCCATAAAAACAACCAACAATGTTTTGTTTATGTTTGTCTTGTAATTGATACGTTTGAGGACTAGTTTCGTTGACTTTTATGATGCGAAATATTTCCGTTGACCAATTAGGGGTGTAGCCTTTATAAAAATCGCCTTTGTATTTACTTATACGAACAAAATCGCCAACTCGAAAAGACGATTCTTTGCGTACTTTTTTTGGCTGTTGTCTTTTGATAATATTCAATCGAACTGTATTTTGATTTGAACTGTTAACGTCTATTGGTTTATGTTTTGTAATGCGGTGCACAGTATTGTTATAATTCTGCACAACGGACCTTAAATTATTTTTATACCATTCATATTTTCCACATAAACTAAATAATTTGTAAAGACGTGATTTTATAGTTCTTATTACTCGTTCGACGATAGAAGCTTTTTTTACAGAAAATGTGGAATAATGATTTATGTTATAAGTTTTCATTAAATGCTTAAAAGAATCGTTATAAAACTCTGTACCTAGATCTGTTTGTAAGTTTTTAGGTTTTCGTGTGGATTCTGTTAATATACTGCACATAGCACTTGATACAATTTTTTTAGATTTTGATTTTAACGGTCTAGCCCACACGTATTTTGATAAAGCATCAATCACTATGAGAACATATTTAAATCCTTTATTAATCGACGAATATTTTTGTAAGTCCACTAGGTCAGCTTGCCATAAATCATCCAGACCTTTAATGACCGTATGTCGACGAACGAAGTTTCGTCTCGCTCCTCTGTGTAGTTCATTTACTATATCTTGTTTACTCATTCTGAACAGATTTTGCTGCAATCATGTTATCGATTTCTTGTTTTGTGTAGTACATTTTACTTAAATTTGTAGTAGTAATTTTTTCTAAACTATGGAGAAAGTTTCTGACATTACTTTGGATTTTCATCATTTCATTTTTAAGGGCTTGGACACTTTTATCTACGTATTCTTTATTCACAGCCTCGTCGTCTTTTTCTGGAATTTGCACCCCTTTTAATTTCGATGACTTTAAATCGAATTCCCCTGTATCGGACCTTACCAATGTATCGCTAAGAATTTCAGAAAATTCAGATAATCGTAAACGCTTATGAACGTGATGACCAAATTTGTCTATATTCATTGCCGTCTTGCTAGGTTCTATAGTGTAATAGAACTGCTAAATTTTCCTGATGGCAGCCTTATATATTTCATTTTTTTAATGATACCAGCTTCTTTCATTTCTTCAAGTATGGCATTAATTTCATTATCTAATCCCGTATTACCAGCCGCCTGAGATGCACATAATATTTTCAGTCTCTCAACTAACTCATTAGGATCATTCCAGTATACTAAATCAGTGTCTTTCTTAACTTCTTTCAAAATGTCGATTCCTTCACCTCGCTGAAGACTTTCTACGCTACTGGTATTATTTCTAGCGAATTTAAATAGTGGCTTTATCACGTGAGTATATTTGAACCCTTTATTACCATTTATTTGGTTCGATGGTTTCCAGTTACGTTTATGTGCATTAGTGTCGATGAGTAGCAATTTATAATTTTGTAAGTCTTCCTCTGTAATAATATCTAAATTAGGTTTTTTTTTGTACAACAATTCTGCCAGACCAGAAGTTTTTTTTAAAGAGCGGCTTCCAATTTTCAGAACTTTTCCATCATCGTGTAAACGGGTTTTGCCTAGCCAAAGTTTTCCTCGTTCACTTCTTACTCCATATGGTATATCTTCTTTCAGCGCTTCAGGCGATGCAGACCAAGACAAGGAATCGTTTGCGATACTTGGTGAGGATTGAATAGATTTAAATGAGTTCTCATGGATATCATAATCCTCAGAAGATGATGTAGTAAGCGTTTTGTCAGGTGTTTTAGAATTAAAGTCGTCATTATCTGAATTTTCTTCATCATCAAGATCCGTCTCAAATTCTTCTTTTTCATGTGAACCATATTTTGAAGATTCTTTTTCGTCTTCGTCATGACGTTTTTTTTCAGTTTTGCTTGCTAATAATTTTAGCGGACTGACGATCGGTTGAAATATCGTCTCCAGTACCATGTCATTTGTGTTTTTAGTATTTTTTATCATTTCTACCTTTCTTTTCACTGCAGACGCTGATTTCACAATTTGTTCCTTAAGATTCCGCTCCATGTTAAGAATTCTACTCTGATTGATGTCTCAAGTTGTACTACTACATAGTGGGGTACGTATAAGCTTTATAGAATAAATTAATCCACTATTATAAATGTATCAAATTTCATTCTGTAACAACCATTATTTCGTTCACAATCCTTATTGATTACCACATAACTGTACGGTTTACTCCACACAGTTGAACACATTTCACGAAATTGCGACCACGTCATATCAGACCCTACATGTTCATCGTAGATGTGTCTTAGATTAATCTCGTCTTGTTTAAACAATATGATGAGATTGGCATTATCTCTTACTAGTTGTTTGGGTATTTTAGTATAAGTTTGGTTAAGATAAAAGCAATCAATATTTTTGTGACGACCCATAGCAAAATAATCACGTATATTATTTTGATTTTCGCATGCAACATCGTCAAATATGATGATAGAATTAGGTAAGGCTTCTTCTGGACTTAAAATTTCACTGTTATGATTATACTTGTGATACGATGTATCCACAACTTTTTCCAATACTTTTTCTAAAAAGACGTACTTAGGTTGATACAAAGACTTTGAATACACATAAAGGTTTCTGAATCGTGGACCATTCGGGTGTAGTAACAAACTGATTACTAAGTTTGTTTTCCCACAGTTTGAGGGACCACAAACAATACTGCGAATGGTATTTGGTAGTAAATTTCCGTGTCGCTTAACTTCATTTTTAATTGCAGGACAGACACATTCTAATTTAAGTGATTCTTTTTGTTTCAGAAATTTCATAACTGTTTAATCCAATCGACCACTGTGATTAGTGGATTATGACAAAATGATAATCATGCAGTGTGTTGACTCATATAAACAGATAACTTCAAACATACGAAATTAAATGTTCCTATAATAGCTAGCTAGATCTTTCAACCATCCAATCATCGATGAGAAGCTATTTTTTATCACTTGATGCATAAACGAACAGGAATGATTGGGCATTCTGTCCCACTTGTCCAACCAAAAGTTGGATAGAATTGTCTGTCCTGCAAAGAATCACTTAAATTAGAATGTGTCTGTCCTGCAGTTGAAATGATTGGGCATTCTGTCCCACTTTTGTTCGCTCGCGGTGCATAAACGAACAGGAGCTATTGGGCATCCTGACACACCGAGTACACCGAAGTGAGCGCGAGCGAACGGAGGTTCGGTGTGTCGGAACAGGATGCCCTCCTGTTCGTTTATGCACCGCGAGCGAACAAAAGTGGGACAGAATGCCCAATCATTTCAACTGCAGGACAGACACATTCTAATTTAAGTGATTCTTTGCAGGACAGACAATTCTATCCAACTTTTGGTTGGACAAGTGGGACAGAATGCCCAATAATTCCCTACTGGGAACGGCCGTAAGACCGCAACGCAACGCGTAGATGCATTTTTTCTTTTGTATTGAATTGACAGACTTCAATTGCGTGAGACGTCTTGCAAATCTGTCAATTCAATACAAATTTAGAAATGCATCTACGCGTCGCGTTGCGGTCTGAATTGACCCACTGTAATTTGTTCATTTTCAAATTTGGATTTTCGTTTAGCCATTGACCCAGTAATTACAGCTGACACGACTCTTATCTAGCACTAGCTCGCAGTCGAACATGACGTTCCAGATAGTCACAAAATGGCCACCGGACAGGCAAATCTGCTGAAACTTTATATGCAATTTCTCGATTTGTGATTTTACGATGCTAGTCGTTTTATGTGACATATTTGATTACTGTAACATTATTTATCAATGAATTGTATATTTTATTTTGTCATTCCATAAAGATAGCTGTAAATAAAAATAAAAATCAGATTTTGCACTTATTTTACAGAAGACGATTTTATTTACATTGAGTATGGCTCAGAAACTACTATGATCAATTTAATGGTCATAACTCATAGACGTATGGAACCCCTTCCATACGTCTATGAGTTATGACCATCAAAACTTTTACTTCGCGCGTAAATGTATAGTTACTATAATTATAATATATAATAGATAACTACTAAATAATCGATCTAAATGTCATATTATTATTATTATTAGATATAAATAAAATTTAAAATTATTTTCTTAAATCAAATAATAATAACATCATGTATTTGTATATACAATGTGTCCCGATACCGGTGTCCGATCCTTTAATGTCATGATGTATGGCATATTTTATCGACAAATTGGCTCTCAAATTTTTTCTCCCTCTCACGGTTGCAAAATCGCAGCCATTTTAGTTTTTCTCGGGCTTTCACACTAATCTGACCAATAATTCTCATGTAAATATCCTATGAAGATAAAAAAAGTTCTCATTTGATAGCTAAACTTGTTGACTAGGCTTACATAAATACATAGGCAATACGTTATGAATTTCGTAGAATTCAACATAGAAAAACCGAAGTTCTAGGAAAAAAATTGTGTATTTTTTAATTGATAGCTTTTTGTGAAAAATGTACCGCATTTAACTGGTTCTTTTTTATTTTAAAAATATAGAGGAGGTTTTCATCTTAAATATATTAAATTCCTTTACTTCTATGCTCTAAGTCAGATAGTTTAGAAGTTATAACGATTTTCTTATGAAGTATTGGTCAGATTAGTATGAGAGCCAGAGATTTTTTTTCAAAAGTTAGAGAAAATAAAATTTTGAGAGCCAATTTGTCAATAAAATATGACATACATTATAACATTAAAGGATCGGACACCGGTGTTGGGACACATTGTATATTTTTAACTTTGAATTTTCACGTTAATCTTTAGACTAAATTATGTATTCCCGTAAATCGCATCAGTTATTGTTCAGCATATTATTATTATTTCAAAATTATTAAATACTATTCATTATCTCAAAATATATCGATAAATAATTAACAGTGTAGTGTACGGGAACAGAAGCCAATTATATTGGAAACAAAGTCCCGAACAATTAAAACTTGATGCAAAATAGCATTACTGAAATTACTTTTGAATTGAGTTGGTAATGAAACATTCAGATTGGCTTACCCGACCATGGTGAAAAAGAATGATTATTTTGGCAGCCAATATAATATAATATACTTAATGTTATATACGTTTATTTCACTTTAGCGCCTTATATAATTATAATAGTTTAAAAGGAATGACCATAGTAGGCACTAGTTACTATAATAATAGAACACAGGTAATAATTACAGGTTGAGGCTTATATTTCATAGATAAAGCTTTACATTTACAGACCACGTACATTATTCATTGTCTCCAGACATAATCTTCCTATTTAAATTACGTTTAAGTTTATGCGGGTAGAATGTAAATCAAAATAATATTATCCACTTTTAAAACTAGTTGTCTGAGCGGCAACAAATTTCTAAGTTCGGTCCGTTTGTTTACAAAGTATCGTATATTCTTTAACAAATTAATTTCAAAGTTTAAACTTACCTTAATATTTTCTTCATTCGAGCCATGTTTGACACGGCAAGTTTTATTTCAATATATTCATATTTAAGTTTAAGTTGCTATTATAATATTTTCTCCGCTTTGTTCGAATGTTATTTTTAATATATCAATTATAATATATTTGGGACCTTCAGTTTCTTTATGATTGCCTAATTGGAAAAAAATAATTAAATATTATTTTATTCTAGGCATGCTAGAAAAAACTTTGTTTTAGACTAAAAGTTGCGTACGGCTCCGCTCGCACAAAGAATTCCGCGGTAATCGTAAGATTTATTCGTGAAAATGTAAAGTTTCCCTCGATAAAATGATTTAAATTTCTTACTCCTTGTTGTTTTACTCTATGTCTATGTCAAATTTAATTAAATCGTAGAAATAGTTTCGAGTTTATGCAATAAGTAATACCACCAATTTTTCAAAAAAAATAATAATAATCATCCGTTTGAGTTGAGGTACAAAAAACCCGTTTGAATTAAATAATTTGTTCCAATGTATTTACTATTTACACATCATATCTCACGTTAATTTCGTCGAGTTTCACTCATAATTCATAATTTTATTTACAAATAAGGTTCTAACATCTCCCCCGTGGCTTGCGGGTGAAACAACTTTATTTTAATTCAAGCTAATTTTTCGGCGTTGAAATGTTTTAGTAGTACCGAATAAAAAATATTGTTTTGAATGTTTAGGGTCAATTCAGACCGCAATGTGACGCGTAGATGCATTTCTAAATTTGTATGGATTTGACAGATTTGCGAGACGTCTCACGCATTTGAGATCTGACAATTCAGTACAAATTTAGAAATACATCTACGCGTCGCATTGCGGTCTGAATTGACCCTTGTAATTTAGACAGTGAAACTAATATTTATCGTCGGGTTTAAACGGGTAAATTAATACAATAAAATATAGCTTTCTTCATTACTAGATGACGCCCACAACTGCGTTGCGCTGAAATTCGTATATCGCGCGGGAACCGTACATTTATAAAAAGGGATAAAAAGTATCCTCAATATATATAAAGTATTCTTTCCCGGGACTCAAAGTATCTTCATACCAAATTTCATCAAAATCAGTTCAGCGGTTGAAGCGGAAAGAGGTAACAGACAGACAGTCACACTTTCGCATTTATAATATTATATTAAGTATGGATTATTTACTAACTTTGAAATTCGATTAAAGCACGTTCTTAGATCATAAGTTATATTAAAAACTAATTTATAATCTAACCCAGGGGTTCCCAATCTTTTGCAGCCTGGGGCACAGTCACACGTCGCAATATATTGTCACGGCGCCCTACTCTACCTAGCTATTAGAAAAATATACATAAATGCAGATAATTAACAAAATTTATTTATTCGAATCATCTACCTGCTTTTGTGGTTTTGATCGAGTCACGGCGCCCCTCTTGCCTTTCCACGGCGTACCAGGGCGCCGCGGCGCATAGTTTGGGAACCCCTGATCTAACTGTAAATTAATGATTTATACTTGATCATTTACGTTTAATACTTTTTTTCTATATCGCAAAACATGTAAGATGTCATTCATCTATTATTAAGTCCCGTCCAAAAGTTTTTTGCAAGCGCATGCAATGTTCAAGCGGTTTATAAAATAGACTAGATTTTCGTCTGATGGATAGCGCTGGAAAAACGCTTCGTTTTTCGACCTCCTATCGGATCTGGTATTTTAGTTATTTTAAACTTTTTCATTTGAATATTTTATTGACGTTGTCGGACAAAATGTAAGTTTTTTATGATCGTCCAATGTTTGCTGTTACCACGTGTTTAATCATATACTGCTTTTATATGTTTTACTCTTACATACATAATATATTTAGTTGTAACTAGATTTTTTTAAATAAGGGAGCCAAGGAGTAAATGGGTCACCTGATGAAATAACCGTCGCCCATGAACACTCGCAACATCAGATAGAGTTGCAGCTGCGTTGCAGGCCTTTTAAGAAGGAATACGCTCTTTTTAGGGTTCCGTACCCAAAGTAAAAACGGGACCCTATTACTGAAACTTCGATGTTTGTCCGTCTGTCTGTCTGTTTGTCTCCAGGCTATAACTCAATAACCGTTATAGCTAGACGTCTGAAATTATCACAGATTGTGTATTTTTGTTGCCGCTTTAACAACAAATACTAATTACAAAATAAATTTAATATTTAAGGGGGGCTCCCATACAACAAACGTTATTTTTTTTGCCTTTTTTGCTCGTAATCAATGGCAACAGCTAGGCACTTGAAATTTTCATAAAGGCCTTAGTTATATGTCTACTTTAATAATTCGTAATAATAATATTTAAATAAAATAAAAATTTAAGGGGGCTCCCATAGAAAAAACACAATTTTTGGCCTATTTTTCGTCTATAACGGTACGGAACTCTTCGTGCGCGAGTCCGACTCGCACTTGGCCGATTTTTATGTTTTGCTCTTACATACATAATACATATTTTAGTTGTAACTTGATTTTTTTAATTAGGCGGCTATGGAGCAAACGGGTCACCTGATGGAAAGCAACTACCGTCGCCCATTGACACTCGCAACATCAGAAGAGTTGCAGCTGCGTTGCCGGCCTTTTAAGAAGGAATACGCTCTTTTTTTAATTAACTTTAATTTAAGATTATTGCATACGTTGATTAATGTGTTGCAATATCCAAAAACAATTGTATGTAATTTTTTGGGACCCTGTGATTTATACGTCTGCAGGTAAAAGACATACACTTACGCATTTAAAATACTAGCATAGTCATTAGTCCACCATCTATAATATATTTCATTGTTTCTAATCAGGTTTGCTTGTAAGTTTTAAATGACTACAATAAAGCGCGTGCGGCTCGTTTAAAAATCCCAGCATTACATCACGCTAAGAGCCTGTGAACCTCGGTATCCGAAACTTTACCAATTACATTGGCTTAAAGTGTATCAAAGTCCAAAGCCGTGATGGTCGCGGTCTTATATCTTAGAACTTGTTTCTGTTAATTGCCTCGCCCCTTTTACTTTAAAAGATAAAGATTAAGTTGAAATAACTAAAGCCTTAGAAGATGAAACAGGCTGTAGCAGAATACTAAGATAATCATACCCCCACACCGGTTTCCTTGACAGTGGACAGTTTTATTTAAGCCACGCCAGTTACATAGGAATAAGTTTATAGTGTCCAATTGTGTGCGCAACAAACTCTCTATTCCTTTACTCTTATAACCCAGTGGGACGGACGAACGACACGACTGGATAGAGGTCAGATGGAGGACCGACTATTTACATCCCCATCCGACACATGGATCATCTTATTTGTTAGACAATCAGGTTATCAGCCTACATTGTCCTAACGGAAGCTAGGAATAACACGTTTCTAATGCGGGAATCGAACCCACGACCTCCAAATCAAGAGCCACGCTCTAAGCTACTGGACCACAGAGGCGTTATAAGGCGAAGAACAAGTAAGACTAAGAATAGGTAAGAACAGGCGTGAGTAGGTCATGTCATGTTATCATTGTCAACGTCTCCATGTCCCAGTGGTTCAGAGCTTGTTATCTCCTCGATCGTGGGTTCAGTTCCCGGGTTTGAGAAACTAAAAACTAAAAAATTTTGCTTCAGATATTAATATTATCAACAACCATTAAAAACTTAAAGTACCCTTACTTTTCTTTGCTTTTCCAACTTGATCCAGCTGTAAAAGTAACAAAAATATTATTGTTAACTTTGAAATATCTTAGCAACTCCGAGCCCCAGAACATTAAGGTTAACAAATATTAATTATTTGAATAATAAACCTCCACATTAGACCTTTGGTTTCCCCACGGATATTATAAACCATTATACAATATAACTACATTATACATTATACAAGTTATACAATATAACTTTACACTTTACAATTTAACAATAATGTTTTGTGGGGTCAGTTCACACAGAAACGTAATCGCAGCCATTCTCAAAGCTTCTGAAGGGGCTCCGCGAGAATACCAGTCATAATAAAGATAAAATTAAATTAAGAAATTTAAAAAAAACCCCCCCAAACAACTTTAAAAAGTAATGAAATAATATTTACTGACTTTAAGTTTAAATAATTCCTAAGTGTAAAGTAATATTTTAGTCCATAATTGTTATCACGATGTGTCGGGGGACCGCCAAGTTAACTACGACAACAGCGACTTTTGCATTTAGTATCGCTGATTGTCTCGATTCAGCACGCTGTGAACTGTCCTTTAAACTATAATGTTATGTGAAATCAAACATCTACATTAGCGGTCCCCCGACACACCTTGACAACAATTATGGACTAAAATATTACTTTACACTTAGGAATTATTTAAACTTAAAGTCAGTAAATATTATTTCATTACTTTTTAAAGTTGTTTGGAGGGATTTTTTTTTTTAATTTCTTAATTTAATTTTATTTTATGTTTTTTTAACTTGTGTTGGTTATAGTGCATAATTATTCCTATCAACAGGATCATATCCCATTTCCCAATGAATACGATCTATAAATATCCTCTTGGATGAGAACGTCAATATGAGCCCAAACATGAAACCTCCACCCTGGGTTCATACGGAACTCGGCTCCTATACAATCCAGGTGATGCTGAAGCAGCAGCATGCAAATATTTACTGCTTATCTACGTCTTATTGGTTGTCGCAATTAAAATGAGCCCAAACACGAAACCTCTGCTCTGAGTTGGTGAGGAGTTGGGTATCCTATTGATTACCAGGTGATGCTGCAGCACCAGGGTCAACTTTCCATTAATATGTTTACATTCATAAGTGTCACGAACCAGAATGCAAAATATAAAACCCATCAAACGACTGCAAGTTGCTAATCGGCCTATCACGAACCAGATAAACCGTGATATTTAATGATTAATGAGCAGGCTGATGATGATGAACTATAGCTAAGAACACTCTCGATCATGTCAGCTTTCAAACAAAAAAAAGTAAATCAAAATCGGTCCACCCGTTTCAGCTTTCAAACAAAAAAAACTAAATCAAAATCGGTCCACCCGTTTGGATGCTACGATGCCACAGACAGACAGACAGACAGACAGACAGACAGACAGACAGACAGACAGACAGACAGACAGACAGACAGACAGACAGACAGACAGACAGACAGACAGACAGACAGACAGACAGACAGACAGACAGACAGACAGACAGACAGACAGACAGACAGACAGACAGACAGACAGACAGACAGACAGACAGACAGACAGACAGACAGACAGACAGACAGACAGACAGACAGACAGACAGACAGACAGACAGACAGACAGACAGACAGACAGACAGACAGACAGACAGACAGACAGACAGACAGACAGACAGACAGACAGACAGACAGACAGACAGACAGACAGACAGACAGACAGACAGACAGACAGACAGACAGACAGACAGACAGACAGACAGACAGACAGACAGACAGACAGACAGACAGACAGACAGACAGACAGACAGACAGACAGACAGACAGACAGACAGACAGACAGACAGACAGACAGACAGACAGACAGACAGACAGACAGACAGACAGACAGACAGACAGACAGACAGACAGACAGACAGACAGACAGACAGACAGACAGACAGACAGACAGACAGACAGACAGACAGACAGACAGACAGACAGACAGACAGACAGACAGACAGACAGACAGACAGACAGACAGACAGACAGACAGACAGACAGACAGACAGACAGACAGACAGACAGACAGACAGACAGACAGACAGACAGACAGACAGACAGACAGACAGACAGACAGACAGACAGACAGACAGACAGACAGACAGACAGACAGACAGACAGACAGACAGACAGACAGACAGACAGACAGACAGACAGACAGACAGACAGACAGACAGACAGACAGACAGACAGACAGACAGACAGACAGACAGACAGACAGACAGACAGACAGACAGACAGACAGACAGACAGACAGACAGACAGACAGACAGACAGACAGACAGACAGACAGACAGACAGACAGACAGACAGACAGACAGACAGACAGACAGACAGACAGACAGACAGACAGACAGACAGACAGACAGACAGACAGACAGACAGACAGACAGACAGACAGACAGACAGACAGACAGACAGACAGACAGACAGACAGACAGACAGACAGACAGACAGACAGACAGACAGACAGACAGACAGACAGACAGACAGACAGACAGACAGACAGACAGACAGACAGACAGACAGACAGACAGACAGACAGACAGACAGACAGACAGACAGACAGACAGACAGACAGACAGACAGACAGACAGACAGACAGACAGACAGACAGACAGACAGACAGACAGACAGACAGACAGACAGACAGACAGACAGACAGACAGACAGACAGACAGACAGACAGACAGACAGACAGACAGACAGACAGACAGACAGACAGACAGACAGACAGACAGACAGACAGACAGACAGACAGACAGACAGACAGACAGACAGACAGACAGACAGACAGACAGACAGACAGACAGACAGACAGACAGACAGACAGACAGACAGACAGACAGACAGACAGACAGACAGACAGACAGACAGACAGACAGACAGACAGACAGACAGACAGACAGACAGACAGACAGACAGACAGACAGACAGACAGACAGACAGACAGACAGACAGACAGACAGACAGACAGACAGACAGACAGACAGACAGACAGACAGACAGACAGACAGACAGACAGACAGACAGACAGACAGACAGACAGACAGACAGACAGACAGACAGACAGACAGACAGACAGACAGACAGACAGACAGACAGACAGACAGACAGACAGACAGACAGACAGACAGACAGACAGACAGACAGACAGACAGACAGACAGACAGACAGACAGACAGACAGACAGACAGACAGACAGACAGACAGACAGACAGACAGACAGACAGACAGACAGACAGACAGACAGACAGACAGACAGACAGACAGACAGACAGACAGACAGACAGACAGACAGACAGACAGACAGACAGACAGACAGACAGACAGACAGACAGACAGACAGACAGACAGACAGACAGACAGACAGACAGACAGACAGACAGACAGACAGACAGACAGACAGACAGACAGACAGACAGACAGACAGACAGACAGACAGACAGACAGACAGACAGACAGACAGACAGACAGACAGACAGACAGACAGACAGACAGACAGACAGACAGACAGACAGACAGACAGACAGACAGACAGACAGACAGACAGACAGACAGACAGACAGACAGACAGACAGACAGACAGACAGACAGACAGACAGACAGACAGACAGACAGACAGACAGACAGACAGACAGACAGACAGACAGACAGACAGACAGACAGACAGACAGACAGACAGACAGACAGACAGACAGACAGACAGACAGACAGACAGACAGACAGACAGACAGACAGACAGACAGACAGACAGACAGACAGACAGACAGACAGACAGACAGACAGACAGACAGACAGACAGACAGACAGACAGACAGACAGACAGACAGACAGACAGACAGACAGACAGACAGACAGACAGACAGACAGACAGACAGACAGACAGACAGACAGACAGACAGACAGACAGACAGACAGACAGACAGACAGACAGACAGACAGACAGACAGACAGACAGACAGACAGACAGACAGACAGACAGACAGACAGACAGACAGACAGACAGACAGACAGACAGACAGACAGACAGACAGACAGACAGACAGACAGACAGACAGACAGACAGACAGACAGACAGACAGACAGACAGACAGACAGACAGACAGACAGACAGACAGACAGACAGACAGACAGACAGACAGACAGACAGACAGACAGACAGACAGACAGACAGACAGACAGACAGACAGACAGACAGACAGACAGACAGACAGACAGACAGACAGACAGACAGACAGACAGACAGACAGACAGACAGACAGACAGACAGACAGACAGACAGACAGACAGACAGACAGACAGACAGACAGACAGACAGACAGACACCGTGTTAAAGCACAAATCAATAGGCGTGATAGTTTTTCCGTAAAGTGTACCACAAAAGTGCTCAGGTTGTGGGATATACTAGGGTTCGCTTCGCTCGCCCTGATTAATGTTTATATTACAATAATTAACTTTTATTAATTAGATAAAGAATGCACGTAACTTTTTTTCTATGGTTCCGTCAAAAATTTCACAATACAAAAGGCTTCCGCCACCAAAAAGTTTGAGAACCACTGGCCCAGAGTATCTATCCGGTATAGTAAGTTTGGATTTGTTTAGTTTTGAAATTTTCAACTTTCTATTAGCACAGTAGTTTTAAAATCTGTATCGAGATTCGAGAGGTCTTCCAAACTTCAAGGTGCATTATTTATTTTCTATATATAGATATTATTATTATAATTCTATTATAATAATAATATCTATTGACGCTATTACACCACGTCAGTCTGGCCCCGAGGTAAGTACCTGATGGACTTGTGTTACAGGTACCAGACAACGGAAATATATTTAATACTATTATATTTTTTGTTCCGTCGGCGGGATTCGAACCCGCGACCCCCGGCTTGAGCTACCAACGCGCTCACCACTGAGCCATAGAGGTCGTCAATTTACACAGAGGTCGTATTGTACTGTACATAAGTTTTTTTTGCATAGCTTTTATCACGGGCTTTGAGCGCGGCGACCGAATCAAGAAATTCCGTAACAAAAATAAACCTAACACCCCCCACTCCAACGTTGCGGAGCGGCGTTGTCGTGCAGTATCTAATGTCGTTTCAGTTCGGCAGACTTCGGCACGGTGTTTGTGTGCGTGCGACAAGAAGTATGCGAATTATAATAAATGATCAAACGAACTTACCAAGTGAAGTTCGATCATTATTTTATGAGTCGCTTCATTCAAAGATATATAATTAACCAGGTAGTCTTTTGCTTATCTGCTAGGCTTTTTTTTTTAAAGACGTATGTGGGTACTTGAAAAAAATATAATACTGTCGGGCACTCGCTCACCAGCGCGCCTCATTATGTTTAGAGAGAGGTAATGCAAAAAATCTTTCTTTCTTTCTTTGGGTACTGCAGCAAACATAGTTTCGTGCAGACTGGGTGGGAGGGAGATTATATCTTTGAATGAAGCGACTCATATAATAATGATCGAACTTCACTTGGTAAGTTCGTTTGATCATTTATTATATTTCCTCGCTTCATTCTTCAATATATAATTAACCAGGTAGATTTTCAGAGTAACGAAAGAAAGTTTTTTTTTTTACAAAATATAATATAGATGTTGTACATTATGAATAGTAATCATTCAATTCGAGAAAGAATTTAATATAATGCCCGTAAATAATAATAATAGTCAGTAGAAACAAAACTTAAGAGACCTCTATGGTTTGTGATTCAAATGATAACATACTGAGATCATGGTGATTATATAACTGATTCAGCGAAACTTTGTTCGTCGATAAAATTATGGCTAAGGAAAATAGCGAAAGCATTGGAGTTGCCAGTCCTGCCTGTCGACTGTCGTCTTACTAATCGTCATACAAATCGTGTCCAGTTTCGGTCCCCGTGTCGACGCCGCGCCGCTCTCGCACAGCACCTGCTTTATCCAGCGGCTAACCGACTGGGAGGTGGCTGTTCTGTGCAGGGCGTTAAACGTTAGCAATAAGGAACCCGTACCTTAGCAATATCCTATTTATTATAATCTTGCATAACCATCACACGGCGTAATAACTTAAATATAACTTCTTCTTTTTTGATAAAAAAGAATTACATAATTTAATAACATCACCGATCCGATCACGCCCGGGAGTTGATGTCTTTGTAATATAAATTTCGATACCGCTATTTAAAACCGTATTTTTTATTTTGCCGAGTTTTATTAGGCAGAAAATTTTAAGTCAATGATGTATTCAGTAGGTACAGAGTGCAAGAAAAAACAAATAATTTATAAGTGGATCCCGGGTACTATACTACTAAGGTATGGGCTAGGATTTTTTACCGGAGAGCTTCTTTTGAAAGAGAGAAAGAAAAGAAAAGAAAAGTTTCACACATTCATCTGAGCCAATGTCAGCAACCAATAATGTTAACATTGTTCATAAACAATGACAGTGCACAGTGATGGCTGTAGAAGATATCGTATTATAATTTACAGCCATTGTCAAATTGTTTGGCTAAGGTTCCGATGGAGCGGACGAAGATCTCTGTAATAAGTCTATTAACTAATAAGATTGAAGAGAGTATTTATCTAAAATCTAAGTCTAAGTAAAGTATTTTAGAATAAATTTTAAGGAGTCTACTGCTTTAACTGAGTCCGGCTCTGTGGTCGTCGATAATGTGATTATTGCATATTAATATGATTGAAAGTCCAGAATATTATGTTCTCGATCCACCAGGCTGAATATTTTAACAATTATTATTCAAAAATAAGTGTGATTCTGTTATCGTATTTATCATTGCATATTTTATTTAGTATTAAATATTTTAATCGCTGAAAACCAGTCGCATTCCGCGGCGGGAGTCAGGAATCAGGATATGAAGGTGTCAAAACACCTATCAGTTGAGCTTGCTCACAAATTGCGTGAGCTTGTTTGTCACGGTGTGCGTGGTTGAACTCGTCTGAAACGGCTCGACCGATTTTCGTGAATCTTAGCGAGCATATCGGCTAGGGTTGAGAATCGGACAACATCTACTCTTTTATCTTTATATTGATAAATGTATTAATTTGTTGAATAAAGAATAGTAAATTGTTACAACTCGAGACTGACGCCGACCATTGTTTGTGCGACGGGATAGCAATCATGGACTTTGCCATGGTGACATACTTATTTAGTCACTTCAATAAAATAATAATATGGGTGAAATACTTTATATGGCAAAAACAACGTTTGCCGGGACAGCTAGTTATGTTAAAATAATATATAATATTATAAACGTTAAGACTTAAAAAATTACATATTTGTTATGTATTTAATACACCCATGACACTTATTAACAATAAAACGTAAACAAAAAAAGGGGCGCCTGAGGCTGAAGAATTGTCGCTTAGAACACTGATATTGTTAAAGCGTGGTAAGTCTAGTAGTAATAAAGCCTACGCCTGGTCTG
Source organism: Cyaniris semiargus (assembly GCA_905187585.1). NCBI lineage: Eukaryota > Metazoa > Arthropoda > Insecta > Lepidoptera > Lycaenidae > Cyaniris > Cyaniris semiargus. The sequence continues at coordinate 1,686,847 of LR994554.1, read as the reverse complement.
GTTTCCTTCTTCATATTTTTTGTGAAAAAAATGTTAGCGCATCTGATAGTCTGTACGTCAAGACTTAAGGCTCTTAATCCGTAAATTAAAATCTTTCGATCGACTAGTGAGTTAATAGGAACCAAGAAGTAGGCTCTTAACTCTATTTTTGCTAGATATCCACTTTTGGGTATTGGGTGACGGCTTGAAAGCCGTACGGTAATTTTCCAAATTAACATGTAATTTCGAAATAAACTTACTTAGTGGTTTCAAATTTAAAATAATTCAAAAATTGTATTTAAAATATAATACAATATTTTCCGCCGCTTTGTTTGGGGAAAAGAAAATCTTTGTAATAAGCTAACCTTCGGTGGGGGTACACGAAGATATAGTTTTAAATTCTAATAATTTATTGATGTCATGATATAATATATTAAGCCAGTGGTCCTCAACCTGTTTTTGTTTTAGAAACGAAGTTTCAAAATGGTTTAACATCACGCGGGCTACAAATAAAGTCCCGGTGGCCCGCATGCGGACCGCGGGGCGCGGGTTGAAGATAGCTGTATTAAGCTCACAATAATTGTAATATTAACAAATGTATAAAAATAACTGTCAGCACTACTGCTGCGGTTTTGAGCGTTTAGTCGCCCGCTCTTCGAACTCGAAGAGGAGTGATTGTAGCGGTACAGTATTAGCGGCGCCAGCCGACGGTTACCTACGCCCCCCTCCTTTTGACGGGTAGCTGGGAGGGTTTGCCAGAACCCGAAAGGAACCCGATTAATGGTATGTACTAATTTGTTTCTCCGAACAAACACTGGAATTATTCAGTGAAACAATAATAATCTCGGTCTGATATTGAGACAAGACTTATCGAGTCTGAGTGTTATAAGTTTCCATTACGAAGTTGTCTTGTCTGATAATATATTATCTGATAATATATTATCTGATAAGTCTGATAATAATTAATATCGAGATAAGTCAGATACTGTTGATAAGTCTGATAATATCGAGACTTTGTCAGGTGAAATTTATAATGATAATAATAATTGATCGAAATGGAATCGATCTGCAACACTTATTATCAGTAATGTTTTATAAGCAGTAGCTTATCTTAATCGTTTTTGGGATCATTTAAAACCATAATCTGGCGAATCCAACGAGGGCTCACCTAACGTCAGTAGGAGCCCTGGATCTATCCGGATCTGGTCCGGTTCTATCGGTGCCGGTACTCAGAATCGACCGTTGGCACCTGGTTTAGGAGTGGGAAAGCTTCGGGTTCATTCGTAACCTGATCGACCCGTATATCGGTCACTTCTAGTGATATTTCCCCGATTGTTTGGTCTTAGTGACCTAAAAAAGTAAATATTGGGGTAGCTTAATTGCTCGTTATAATCGACTTATTTGTCGATAAAATATGTTACAAAAATTATTGAGGGTAGTAGTTATCACGTTACGTAGATAAAAAAAAAAAGTAAGTTTCGTTATACACTCGCAGTGTATCCTGAATCCCAACATTGGTGCAAAATTTATTTAATAATAATAATTATATACCGGCAGACATAATAAATTATAATCGTAGTTCTATATTTAGAACAAAAGGATCGCGCGCGACGCGCATTGGTTGTTAACTGATGAGACTCACAGTCAATCTAGTTATTAGCTCGAAATAGCTGTTTTCTATAAAACGGAAAAGATATTAATATTATAATAATAATTATGTAGTTTTATTTATAGAACAAAGAGCGCGGGAAAACGCGCGGTAGTTGCTAATTTTTATTTTTAAACATTGTCGGAGACTCGTAGTCAATCCATACATTATGTTGATTTAAAAAATATCAATATATTTTAAATTTAAATAGTAATTAACTCGCAGTTAATCCCCTCAAACCAGCCAACATAATATTATACTTCTATTTTTAGATAAAACATCGTCAGAGACCCGCAGTCAATTCCGATGCATAAGGATTGTGTTTAGAGACTCGCGGTCAATCCACACATTATGGCGGTTTATAAAATAATTCGCTGTTAATCCCCAAACCGGCCAACATATAGTTCTATTTATAGAACAGATGAAACATCGTCAAAGACTCGCAGTCAATTCCGATGCATATAAATTATGTTTGGAGACCCGCAGTCAATCCGCACATTATGGCGGTTTATAAAATAACTTAATATAATTAGACACTTGCAGTAATTAACTTGCAGTTATTTCCCCCAATCGGGAAAACATATAGTTCTATTTATAGAATAGCTAAAACATCTTCAGAGATCCGCGATCAATTCCGATGCATATAGAATATAGATTGTGTAAAAGGACTCGCGGTCCAAACACACTGTAGGTACTTATTGACTCACAGTCGCAGTAAATAAAATTAAATAATTGCAGTAATCACCTGCAGTTGTTTCCCTCAATCCGGCAAACATAGTTGTATAATTCTATTTATAGAACAGATAAAGCATACATAATATTATAGATTGTGAATAAAGACTCGCAGTCCAAACACATTGTACGTTTATTGACTCGCGGTCGCAGTACATGCCGGTTAGTATTGAATATAATTGGCTCGTCTTGGCCTCGGTATTGCCTGCCGTTTATTTAAGTATTTAATAGTACTTACATATATTTTCTTATTACACGATAAGATAACACTGACTTTAGTTACTTACAACACTGACTCAATCATCTTAATAATAATACCTAGCTGCGCTTTGGCATGGTTACTAAGTATACGTGCTCGCGTTGCCTCGCGTTAACAAAGAATGGGGCGCGCTGGTGAGCGAGTGCCCGACAGTATTATATTTTTTTCAAGTACCCACATACGTCTTTAAAAAAAAAACGCGATTGCCTAGCAGATAAGCAAAGGACTACCTGGTTAATTATATATCGAAGAATGAAGCGAGGAAATATAATTGTATAAGTTGCCAAAAAACGCTATGCAATATCTTTACCGCGGTAGTCCCCGAGTGCCACACGTATTTTTTAATACTGGATACCAGACCAATCATGGTAGAAAAAATGTCGAGAGCCAAAAATAGAATAAGAACCTCCTTATTTTATGAACTCAGAAAAAAAATGTATTTTGACTTCACGGTTTTGTGCAGTATTTTTTGTGACTGGAAAACACAATTTTTTTGCCTGAAAGGATCCAGACTGTATCGAAGTGGTCACTATAGGGGGTTGACCTCGGAAAATCAAGATACCCAGTAAATTACCACGTTAAAACTTGTAGTTTGGCATCCTAAAACCATTCTCAAAATTCATATATAATTGGATGGTCGCAAGTTACAAAATCAGGGGTCATAAGTCACAAAAATCATTTTTTTTTTACTTTTTTTGCAAATATTTCGTTTTCTATGCGTTTTGCGTTTGCAAATAATGTAAAAAAAAAAACGTTTTGTCTGACTTTTGACCCCTGATTTGAAAGCTTGCAACCATACAATTATATGTGTATTTTGAGAACTGTTTTAGGATGCCATAATACAAGTTTTTACGTGGTAATAATAATATACTGGGTATCTCGATTTTCCGAGATTTGCTCCTAATTTGGCCTAAAGTGATTGGACTATATTAAAATTATTGAATTGAAAAAGCAGAATACAGTTTCTGAACGAATCAAATATTAAACAAGTAGATTAAATCTAGGGTATTAATTACATGGCAACATAATTTATACAAAAAGGTATGACAAACTGGTCTAGTCCTGAGGGAGATACCCGGCCTTAGGGTTTCTCATTACAAGTTAAATTTATTACTAGACGCATAATCATCATCGACATCCAGTACTAAGAATAGGTTGCTCAAAACTTTAAGATTGCTGAGTTACGCCTGAACAGTTTCCTTTTTGGCGTTAGGGATTACACTACCTACCATTCAATTTAAATTTATAAGCACATTTTGTGTTGTCTGTGCTGTGTTTTTTTTTTTTATTATTAATTCGTGTTTTATTGTTATTTTTTATTGTGTTTTGTACTTCACATTGTATTTGTAGTATAGTTTAATGTTCTATTATGCCAAATAAAAGTTTTTTTTAATCACTTTACAACTGGAAGCATAATTGGCGCGTTCAACATCCCCCAATGACATGTCACAATCTGACCACCTTAAACCTATAACGATCAGTTTAATCGTAGGTCAACGCTGATCTACAAATAACGTGATGCGTGGCAGTCTTCCACCGTGCGTTTTTCGCGTAACTTTCTGTCGCGCACTGTAAAACTCTAGAACGAACTGTCACCAGCAGTATTTCCGGACCAATACGACATGCAAACACTCAAGAAGAGAGCGTATTCCCTCTTAAAAGGCCGGTAACGCACCTGCAGATCTTCTAATGTTGCGAGTGTCCATGGGCGACCGTGATTGCTTTCCATCAGGTGACCCGTTTGCTCGTTTGTCTCCTTATTTGATTTAAAAATTAACCACATGCTTATGAAAGAAGTATAATGTCGTGTCGCCCACATTAAACTTGTGTGTTTTAATATAAGATTTTGATGAGACTGTAGTATTTATCTGGCCAAGCCGAAATCCTACTTTAGTAATTTACGCGGATATTACCTAGACCGCGTCAGCGCTCTCTGTGGATACTTTTAGAAAACATTTCGAGGACCATGTTTATCACTTTTGGACTCAGTTCAGTCTTTAGCGCCATCTAGGTACTTTTATTTAATCAAGGTAGCGAAAAGCGCGACCTTGGGGCAAGTTGGTAAAGTATTTCAAAAGCATTTCTGTCACGTAGTTTGTTTGTAAAAGTATAGATGGCGGTAATGACATGAGCGTACGTTAGTTTTTAGGGCCAAGTGCAACCGAAACAAATAGGTATAAGGTGCTACTTAGGGGTGCATAAAAGTAATCCTAATTATTAAATATGAACATTTTCATTACTTTTTTTTTCATTCAACATTTTCATAGTTTGAAGCATCGCCGTGTCATGTAAGTAGCCCGTATCGGTTTGTTCTGGCCATTATTAAAAAAAAAATACAGCTTATTACAGCTTAAATTTTCTTGTCATTCGTATTTTCCGTATCACAATGGTAAAACGATTGTATTGTATTGGTAGGACTTGGCTGTCTGTCCGTCCGGGCCGTAGCCCGAAGTTTTGACGAACAGAAGACGAGACAAGATTCATTTTGTTTACCGTGATAATAATATAATAATAATTATTATATAATATACAGGGTGTAACAAAAATAAGTGATAATTCAGGGTGTTTACATGTTTCTTGTAGAGAGTTCACTGTGAAAGTAGCAGCGTTGAAAAACGAATTTTTTTTTTCACTTTTGTATGGGCAAGGGCCCGAGCGTCACGAGGTTCCCCATACAAAAGTGAAAAAAAAAAATTCGACCATGAAGTATTATCACTTATTTTTGTTACACCCTGTATAATTTGATAGCTGAATAATTATAATATAATATTGTTGCTATTGCAAGGGAATTATAATAATAACGTAGTAGACCTCCATCAAGAGGACTTATTTGGGGTAAAATAAATTATAATAGTGGACTGTAAGGCTGATGTCTATCAACATTTAAACCGAGTTCAAACTTTGATTAATCTTAATATTTACTGTTAAAATTAAACATCCAGATTCCAGGCATTTTGTATATTTAATTAAAGCAATATCTCAAATTTCCAATAAACTTTTTTTACTTCTTGTGTTAATTTAGTAAGTATTTTATGCAACAATGTAATAATCTATGTATCCTTTCACGATGTATCTATAATTATTATAGAAAAAGCAAGCGAGACAAAGAGTCACTTTAGAGTTGTTAATCATTTCGATATAATATTATCTATATATTTTATTAAATATCTTGAGGATAAAAAATCTAAGAATATAATAATAAATATCAATTATCATATTATGTGAAAAGATATCCTAAGATTTTAATCTTAGTCATCCACTTGTAATTTAATTGAGATAAGAACATATTATTTAAGCTACGACTAATCGTTGATTAAGTTTTGGTAAGCACGGGCTTCACTCTGTGCGGACAGAACGGATTATTCCTTTTGTGCTATAATTTGATATCCGACTTTGCATTAACACTAGTTTTTGCGGATTTCGTCAGCAGTTTGTATCACAAAGGACACGTTTGCAGTCACATTAGTGTGTAAAACGAGGTTAATCTTATAAGCCGAGTTTATTCTCACAATTAAAATCCAGTTTCATAATAGTATAGAATTTCTTTCATCTGGAAAGTAGACTTAGCTGTTCGTTTTCACGCTACAGCTGAACTGATTCAGATTGGAATTTGAGAATTATAAAGGCGCGTTTAGACGTGCGCAATGCGCATGTTTTGTTCTGCTGTAGCGTTTGGGAAAACACGCGGGGTTCTGCACGGATTTAGTACGTGCCGCATTTTTTCCCAAACGCTACAGCAGAATACGCGCACATCTGAACACGCCCTTAGTTCGATGCTTAGTATGGGTTCGTTATAATGTTGTATATTATCAATAATCTCATACTTCAAACGCGACATTTTTGTATATTTTTATACCATAAAATCGATGTCTCAGGAGCAGCAGCAAAGATTTCGATGAAATTTGACACGATCTAGAGATGTTTCTATATTGAAATTATTTTTGCATACCATTAAAAATCAAAGAAAAGCTTTTTCCTTTACTTCAAATTGTACGATTTGTACAAAATAACGTATTTCCACGCAATGTTGCGGACAAAATCGAGAGAAAACGTAGAGTAACAAACACAATTATCAAGTTAAACCCGATTTTAGACGCGGAACCATTATGATCTGAATTAACAATGTTATTGTAATTTGTTCGACATAATCGGCTTTGTACATTACCGGGCATTAACAGATAAAATCATCAGTTATAAATCAGTTAATTGCATTAAAATATGCTACGAATAATGCTGGAATTACAGAGTGAAATGTTTTGTGCGAAATATATTATGATAGAAGTGAAAGGGAAAGGCAGTTGCATCGTAAAAGGTATGACTATTGCATCTATCAATTTACAGTAGCAAGCACGCAAGCAAGGCACTTATAAACGCCCACAATACACGCATAATTGCATACATGCACGCAAGCAGGCAAGCGCGTTTTGTACGCTTGCATACACAAACCATAACGGCACACGTCACGCATGCAGATTGCAGACACGCTCTCAAGCATGCAGGTCATGACGCCACAAAAGCACGCACGCTACGCACGCATGTTACGCACGCATTTTACGCACGCACGCTACGCACATACGCTACGCACGCACGCATGCACGCACGCTCTTATACACATACTTGCACGCTCACATACTAGCTGAAATTCAAACACTCGGATCCAATTACGCTCATATCGATCGACCATTTAGTGGATTGCATTTTTGAGCGACCAAATTTGGCAGATCTCCCACTTCCCAGCCATGTCACTGTGTCTATTTAAATAGCAAAAAATACAATTTATTAAAGCCATTCGCATTTGTCTGCTGGCTTTTTCGTGTTTGATTTGTGTATCTGTTTGTTTCAGTAATTCTGTCAACACAGAAAGTGGGTTGGTGTTGTAAAATGTTGTGGATGACATTTTGTTATAAGTTTTAGGGCAGACAATTTCGATCGCGAATGAACCGGGATGAACTGGTTTCTGACTTCTGAGAGAGCAAGACTAAATGCCGATTAGAAAGCAGTTAATACCCATGTTGCTCCTTGTGTCATCTTGTTTCGCTGTGAACTGAAACGAGTATAATAATAAATAGAGATTGCCCAACGGTCGAAATTCGACCTCAAATAAAAAATTAAATGATAAGTTTCAAATTTCAACGCTTTTCTATTGATTGATATTCTATTGTCAAAATATTGACTTTATTATTTTTTAGACATAATTCCTGCGACAGTCTCAGATTAATAAAGTCAAATGATGACAGACTGGCCGTGTAATAATTGTCTAACAGTATTTAAGATTCAATAAAAAAACTAAATCTATTTTTAATTTGACAACAGACTTCAACCATAAATAAAAGAGTACAATTCGTGTGTATAGGCTTGTCAATCAAAATCTCCTAGTGTGTGTGTTGTAGTGTGTGTAATGTTTTATTTGTTAGAAAAATGTATGATAAAAGCATAATTTTAAAATAATATTAGCTCGATGCCCTCCTTCACCATATAAACTATAACTGTGCAAAATTTCAATCACCTACGTTTCCGCATTTTTCGTCAAAAGGGATGCAAAGTTTTTCGCTCGCGTATTAATATATTATAGATAACTCATAATAATAATATGATTCAATTTGGACCAACTTATGGCCGCACTCAGAGATATTTAATGTTGATTAATCTTCAATTTAATTAAAAGGTCAATAGATTATGTATGGGGCTTGCATGTAGTTACAGTTAAGTAATTAATATTCGCCTCTGAGTGCGGCAGTGACACATGCTACTTATTGCAGCCACATAAATGCTTTTAGCATATCACACGGTTTCTTTTTACCGGCAGAAAAATATATGGATATGGATAATAAAAGATTTGAATAAACCACGTATCTTACAGAGAATTTAGAACATTTAGATATATTTATACTAAAAACCATTTTATATTTCTATTTGCATTCCGGCTCAGAGATACGCTCGCTCGATCTGTCACAGAACTCCGAACTTGGCGGCCATCTTTGTTTTAAAATGTCACACAACTTTTGTGCATAAAGCCTTATGCATTAAAATGTTTAATTTCGTTTCACAACGGAATATGTAATTGGAGACGTGGAAGTAACTTTGGGATATATTTTTTGGTAAAGACTAGAATAATTTAATTTAACTATGGCAAGTTTTAAAGGAAACGAATGGAAATGATAAACTGAAATAAATAATCGGCCAAGTGCGAGTTGGACTCGCGCACAAAGGGTTCCGTAGCATTTTAGAGCAAAAATAGGTAAAAATGTGTTTTTTTATGTATCCATACAAGAAACGTGATTTTTTTGCTGTTTGCCCGATATTAAAATGGCAACATCAGGCCTTTGAAATGTTCACAAAATACTCATTTGTATTTGTACTTTAATAATTTATAATAAAATTAAAATGGATTAAATAATTAAGGGGGGCTCCCATACAAAAAACACAATTTTTAGCCTATTTTTGCTCTATAGTGGTACGAAACCCTTCGTGTGCGAGTCCAACTCGAACTTGGCCGATTTTTTGTATGGTTATTATTTCTAATTATTTCTATTTCCTCCCAGAACCCTTATCCCTTTATTATTTCTAATATTTAAATTTTGTTATTAATTATTAAAGTATAAATACAATTGAGTATTTTGTGAACATTTCAGGTGCCTACCTGTTCCCATTATTAATATCGAGCAAGAAATTGCAAAAAAATTACGTTTGTTGTATGGGAGTCAACCTTAAATATTTAAATATTTTTTTAGTATTTGTTGTTACAGCGGCAACAAAAATACATAATCTGTGAAAATTTTAATTCTCTAGCTATTACCGTTCCTGAGTTACAGCCTGGAGACAGCCAAACAGACGGACAGACAGATGGACAGACATCGAAGTCTTAGTAATAGGGTCCCGTTTTTACCCCTTGGGTACGGAACTTCCAAAGATGAAAAAGTACCTCAGTCCTCAGCTTTGGAAACGTAGAGCTAAGAACATTCCGTATAACTCAAAGTTTTTGTATTTTTCGCAGGAATATTCGGGAATTTTTTTAAAAATTATTTTTAGTATGGGTAAAAATTTTTAAATACGCGTCAGGAGTCCTGAAACGAAATTTGTAAGACGGAGGGAACGTAGACCTCGCACATAGAGTGCAACCCTTTGTTTTTTATGAAGTCAAGGTAAACGTTTCGATTTAAAATAAAACAAATCGGTATTAAATCGATTCTTTTAATAATTGATTATTATATAATTTAACTACTATTACAAATTGCAAAATACAATAATAATATGTATAACATTCATTAAAAGCTTTTATCGGTAAGAAGATATTTTTAAATCCCATATTGTAATTTCTTCGGTCTATAATTGTTTATAAAGTTGTTTCTCAGCATAATAATATCTATAAAAGTTGTTTAACATCACAAAGTAAAAAGCGAAACGGTTAAAAGTTTAAAATTAATACCCATTTTAGATAAAGGCCTGTCTCGTTAGCCGGCAACTTTTAAATTCATGTGGCTAATTAAAAAATGTTTAAAATTTTTAAATAATTATGAAAAATATAAAAAAGTTTTTTGACCGAACAAGACATTTTTTTACTTTGTTTCAGCTTATGGTATTTAATTTTAAAATTTTAGACTACGCATTTTTAAAGCGTAGAAAAAATGTGACAGCATTTACCCCCCACTCCGGTTTCAGTGACGGTGCCCAGTTTCATTTAAACCAGGCTAGCGACGCAATAGTAATAATTTTATAGTTCTCAGGTGTGTGCGAAGCACACAAGAGTACTCTCTTTTCCTTTTAGTCTCATAACCCAGTGGGACGGACGACCGACACGACTGGCGAGAAATCAGGTCTAGGATCGACTTTTTACATGCCCATCTGACGCATGGATAAAAACGAACACGTTTGTAATGGGAATCGAACCCATGACCTCCGAGTCAAGAGATACGCACTAAACCACTAGACTATACTGGCGTTTGTCAAATGTTTTATAATTATCTACTAAAGTATATATATTATATTATTATGTTTTTTCTACTCAGACGTAGACTCAGACAATATCGTTTTACTTTGATATTAAGTTTTTACTGGCGAACTTTTTATTATCTACCCTCAAGACATAAATATTTATGTATGGTATTTTACAACCGTTTTTAAATTAGTATTTGCAATTTGTATAAACTTGTATACGATTGTATTGAATTTTATTCATACTTCATTTTATAAAATATCCGACCAAAATCTGACATGTTCCACACGTCATATCAGAATATTGACAGAAACGTTTTCAAACGTCGAGATGCGTACACTCACTTATTTACATAAACAAGTTGAGGTTTATTTCGCGGAATATTGCATAAAATTCCGCGAAATCCGGAAACTAACCTTTTTCCAAAGAATAAACTAATTTCTGTTTTGTTGCGGGCAATTTTTATTGTGAATATGGCTTATATCATGGCAGAGTACATGCTTCAGCGGTTATCAAGGACAGAATACTAGTCGTAAGTGTCCAATATGGGTGAAGCTATCGCCTTTACTAGGCTTACGGAATAGGCTGGATTTTCTGAATAATGTTCTGAATTTAGTCTGGGCAATTCAGAGTAAGCTGGCGTCAACAGTTTAATTTTAAGATGTCCCTGTGATTATATGAAAATTATATAAATTGTCATGTAAATCCTTCTTTTATTTATGTTTTATACCATTTTATTCCATAAATAGTGTTAATATGATCCATTACACTTTTTAACTACTCAATCTATGTTATGTCATGCCGTCATTTCCTATTAGGTTTTCACTGAAATAGATGAATATCAATGTACAATGTACATGTATTGTTCTAGCAAATAAAGTTTCATTATTTCTTCTTTCTTTCTATCATCACCGTCAAACGAAAGCTTACTATGTTGCTCGGAAATTGGGTGGCAAAGATGTCAAAAATATAATATTATTTCTGAATGGTTATGAATTCGTGTACTGGGACCCGATTCTCAAATGCCGAATGTCATTTCGATCACTAGCAGTATCATTCGCGCGTGAAGGCGCGTCGTGAGATTTTCGCTTGCGATCGAACGACATTCGACTCTTGAGAATCGGGAAATGGGATATCAGAAATCACCCACACCGTATCGACATCCACATTTCACAGCTAATGTTGTTCTCCGTGATTAAAGCCCGCGGGGATTGTAAGACTCTCAACGTTGCACTTTATTTAGGTAATCTAAATTACTGTTCTAAATCCACTGACCTAATTTATCTCCGACGCAACGAGCTTTAAGCTTTAGTTTCACCGAAACTTCATCAGCATCACAGTTTGAAATAAAAAAAAACAAAAAAACACTTTAAAAATGCAAAGTAACCATCAAGGATGCATTTCAAAGTATTGCTATTATAGAAAAGTGAAAATGAAATGATAACTATTTTGGAAGTTTCTGTTTGTGTATGTCGAATATAATATGAAAATAATATTATATGACACATACATACCTACTCTACATATTATGTATATATATGTTAGTAGTGCCCAAACAACTGGTAACACTTTTTAATTTGTCGTATATTAGAATTTAGAAGTACATATTACTATGAATGTAACTAAATTATTATAAAATAACTAGCTGTCCTGGCAAACGTTGTTTTGCCATATAAAGTATTTCGCCCATATTATTTTATAGAAGTGACTAAATAAGTATGTCACCATGCACAAACAATAATGGTCGCCAACAGTCTCGAGTTGAAAATTAATAATTTACTATTATTTATTCAACAAATGCACTTATCAATATAAAAAATAGCCAGTAGACGATTTTCAGACCTGCTGAATATGCATATAAAATTTGGTAAAAATCAGTAAAGCCGTTTGGGAGGAGTACGGTAACTAACATTGTGACACGAGAATTTTATATATAAGATTTCGATTTTCGAGACAATCCGACTAAAGAAGGAAAGAATGATGATCTACCGCCTATGTAAAAGTTGTAAAACAATACTCACATCCTTTAATTGGTTCTCGGCGTTTGACAAAACCGAAATTCAAAGTTTAATCAAACAAGTTCCAGCCGCAGCGGATCAAAGTCTGTAATTAGCAGTTGGCCAGTTCGTAACTGTCGAGAGCGGTCCGGCGTCGTTCTTTTTTACAGATGTCGTTACGCCGTGATAGTGTTGTGAGTTATGGGTTACTTTATCGATAAAAACGTAAAATAATATATAATGTGTTCCGACACCAGTGGGAAAAATAGCCTGAGAAAAAATTAAAAGGCTAACATAACATTAAAGTCACACTGGTGTCGGGACTCATAGTATATCGAAAAAATATATCCTATTAAACAAAACACGTCGTATTAATATTATTAAGGGGTAAGCTTAAAATTAATAAGTATTAAACAATGTCATACTTTTTTTATGTACCTCTTTCTAAATGAAAAGTGTGTTTCAGAGACAATTTTATATTATTAGTATAAGCAAACCTCAATTTTCATAATATTATAGTTCTAAAAAAGTCACTTTATTATGATTAATATATTTCCAAGAATTGAGGAATTCTCGGAAACTTATTTACCTCGTTGATCTCGTTTAATCAAGGAGACCCCAATTTCTCAAAATGTATTAGAACGCATCTTAAAATTCCGAATGATTCCGGAATCTGACGTTTATACCACGATCGAGATACGTCTATCAAATGTCACTTATACTATATAATAAATTCACTCCTCTCTACACTTTCAATCTTGATTGTGATAAGTTCGCCTCCGCTAGACAGCTTCCGAGAAGTCGGTCTAGTATATAAACTCGGTTAGAATATCAAAGTTACAGATGAAATTTAGATTTTCAATGGAAATGGAAATGTTTATTTTCTTCTTGAAAACGTACCTCTATGAAAAATTGGTATTATTTTAGAATCTAGAGGAAAGTTAATTCTAATATGTTTATCAGAGTTTACGAAATATCATTTTATACATTATTATTATTATGTCTGTCCATTTGTCTGTCTATATTTTCTCGAGAAAATCAATTATTTTCAAAGTTGTATAATATGTTGTCCTAAAATAATAATCCGATGCTGTAATAATGATTTATTAATCATTATTACAGCATCGGATTATTATATATGATTAGTTTATGATTCAGTTTTCTTTTCTTGCAGAAATACAATATTGTTGTATAATATAAATAATTAATAGCATTTATAACATGTCATTTAAAGATTCTAGGCAAAATTCGAAAACGCCGATACCTATCGATAATCATTTATTTTCCCCTCCCTGAAGTTCAGTAGCCTCACTATGAACTTTTTCGATCAATTGACATTTTTCTTCTAAGTGCTAATAAAACTATAATTTTGTTTCAAAATCTTTCGTCCTAGTTATTAGCTATTTTAAATAAAATTTAATATTTTATTGAAGCTCGAGCAGTCCTTAAAATGACTTTTCTTTGTATTCCTTTGCTCTTTCAATTATATTTAATTTTATTACTCGAAACCCATATTTTCTGGATAAAGGCTAATTGTTTGTAATTTACCGGTACGCAAAGTGTCATTTTTCCATTTAAAATTCTATTCAAATTGGTTAGAAAGACCAACAGACAGAATATAGAAAAAGTTACAGAAAGTAGTTATTTTTACTATGGAAAATTGTAACCCAACACTTGTGTGGTGATCTTTCGACTAAAAACTAAAAATAAAAAAAATACGTGTGGCACTCGGGGACTTATGCCATTATAATTCGCATACGTCTAGTCGCACGTGCACAGACACCGTGCTGAAGTCACACCCCCGAGCCACACCGAGCCGAAGTCTGCCGAACTGAAACGACGTTAGACGAATATTAGGTGTTTTTCGTTACGGAATTTATAAAATTAAAACTTTGCAATAACTTAAAAAGTGTGAAGCGAAATTTGACCTTAAAGACAAGTTTAACGTTCACAAAATATGGACATCGCACGTAACCAACCGCACCTAATCCCCGACACTTAAGCCTTCGTCCCACTGAACACGAACACATTCCTTGCCAGCTACACTAATGTCTCAATCCAGATTTAATCCAAAATAAATCCTAGCTGCAGTAATTAAAGTTGAATTTTGAACAGCTTAGAATTTGCTGCATACTCGGGATGAAACTTTGAAGACACAATTTTTACTTTATCACGTTTATTTAGGGTTTGTTTTCGCTTGTGGCGTGCATGCATTAGCGACACTAATTGTTCCTTCGCTATTAAGATTTGATCCGTGAGACATTAACCTCCATTTTGTATTTGCATTCACACTAGCCTGTTTTGGTGACGCTTAGAGTTAATTAAGATCTATCCTGAGAGATATCAGCTCGCTGTTGCTTAATGAATGGGGAAAATGGAAGCCGATATTCTATCTGGTATGATAAATGCAAGAGGACGAATCTTCCGTTAGCAGTTTGGTTAAAATGCATGCGATTTTCAACCCTTTTATAAATGACTTCCAAAAAGGAGGAGGTTCCTCAATTCGACCGTATTTAATATGGTTTTTTTTATTAGTGTACCCCATTCAATATATTTCGCTATTTGAATGCTACTTTGAATTAGGTACGACAAGAAAAATAATCTCAACTTTTATCATATCTACAAATACGCCGGAAACGGATACTTGTCTCCGTCTAGCATCAGACAGTATCTTAAAAGTTTTTTCGAATCTTCAGTATAATATTTAAAAATAATAATACCCAAAAGATAAAATAACACCCAAATTTTCATTAATTAATTTCTAAGATAAAATATAATTCCCTAGCTTTTTTTAAGAAACAATTAATCTTGTAGATATGCGAACATTCGGTAATTAACTTTTAATTGTGTACGCGGGAACGCTAAATTTGTTCGAACGCTGCAAAATTTACTTTGTTATTTAGAAGTAAGATATTCAGACTTAAAGCATAGAGCTTGAATCGTTTAGATATGCGATACCAAATAATATTGGCTTATTTAAATTGCATCTCATCGCCTTAATTGTTACATACTTTTACATTGACATAATATTATTGTGAACTGACACTGTTTGGAATGTTTTTGTTTGATATTTTGTGAGTCATAGCAAAATCGAGTCAATTTCGTCTTGGGAACCCTTTCCCGAGACTTACTTAAGGGATGGTTTTTGTTCTGGCAAAACGTGGAAGAGAAAAATTTGAACGCGAGTTAAATTACGAGCAACGTCTAGTTTGCAATGACGATAAAATCATTATGGTACAAAATAATAGCCGATTTGTTTACTGTCCATGGTCCTCCCTATTTGGCTCAGAAGCCTGTTAAATAAAATAGTTTTATATCCAAAATAAAATAAGAATTTTTTAATCTTTATAACACTAGCAATGTTAAGTCCCATCTACCATTTCAACTCTATGGCCGACGTAAATAAACGCCAGCATAAATGTTAATTTTAATTAGATTGCATCGTTTTGTTTCGTACGAATTTACTCATGATTAAATTTCTCGAGTTTTTGCGACTGACTCCAAGCTCACCTTCCTTCTTAAATTCGTTATTGGGACTGCACCTTAACTAATTATGTGATACTTGAAATTTAATTTAAAATAATCAAAATAAAATCGAGAGTGACGATTTTTTTTTAATTATAGAATATTTTCCTTTATATGTACCTACTAAATAAAATTTGGCAATCGATTTTTAATTCGAAATTCGTCTATTATTAATTTTTGGAGACAGAGAATTTCTGCAGTACGTCAAAATAATATTTATGACGAAAAAAATTAATAGTACGGGAGCCCTAGAACATTTTTTTTTTTACTATCAAGCTTATTTTTTGTGAGTAGCTTCATTTTGATAAGACGAACAACATTTTTATATGCGAAAAATCTCGAAAGTGGTAGCTAACAGAGATAGAAAGGATTTCATACTTTCACTTGATGGTCATAAAATATGGATTGTTCTATTTGTAGGACAATGTTACTCTTAAATTATACAACTATTATCCTATGAATATACAAAAAATCTGCTCGTTAGGGTTCCGTTATAGGGTTCTGTAATCAACAAATCTTGGTAGACTTTATCGCAAATAAAAATGTTGTTCGTCTTATCAAAATGATATATGATGCTACTCACAAGAAATTAGCTTGATAGTAATAAAAAAAAATGTTCTAGGGCTCCCGTCCTATAAGTGCCAGACAGCAAGAAATATATTAAATTGAATCCCAAGAAATAATAACATTATGAACTTAAATATTCTTATGCATCATATTAAATCCAAAGAATTCATATTCACGCGTGATTCTGAAACATTGTGTCCGCAATGGCCGTTCCATTTGGAACGGAGTTTGAAATAATTTTACATTTCTATTCATACAACCATTCTCACTCACCCATTCTAGCACACATAGGCGTGTACTATGCATCTTATTGCATAAAATCTATAATTTAATATAAACCTTGCATATTATTATATTGTAGTGTGGTGTAGAATTTTCATTGTAATTATACTGAAGATTTGATTAAATTGTGGAAGTGTCTCCTAGTTGTTAAATCGCTTATCATGTTGCATTGCCATTTGCCGCTCGTCGCTCATCACTTTTTTTTCACTAGTCACACACAATCTATCACCTATCGCTCATCGCTCATCACCACCTATCGTTCATCGCTCATCACCTATCGCTTTTCGCTCATCACTTGTTGCTCGAAATTCGTCGTTCACCGCTCATCGCTCACTCCTATCTCTCAGGCGTGTCATTACCCGCCGGGGGACTTATTATTCAACTTTTATTTACGGTCTCAGTGAAAACTCCGATCTTAGATTATATTATGGATCACCTATCGCCCATTGCTCATCATCTATCGCCCATCGCTAATTACCTATCGCCTATCGCTTATCGCTTACCGTTCATCGCTTGTCACCTATCGCTCTTCGCTCATCGCTCACTTTTATCACTGAGACGCATCGTTGTCCCGCTGGGGGAGGTATTGTTCAACTTTGATGTACGGCCTCAGTGAAAACTCTGATCTTAGATTATACGGAGCGGATCCCTACACCTTTGATATGTTTGACACAGTTCCCGCTATCTGTTGGGTAAGTGCCATAACAAAAAGTTTTACGGTAAATATCGCTGTAGTTTTTGATATAAGGGTGGCTTTTGAATGTTTACGTTTTCATGTTTTGGGAGTTAGAGTAGCTTATTTCAAATTTTACTGTCAAAATTGTAGAAAATTGAAGGAAGTAATTATGTTAATTATACTAAGAACTCTATGCATAGTTGTTATTTATAGTATAGCATAGTAAAAATCTGTAGCTATTACGTCTAATAGTACATAATTATAATATTATATTATCGCTTTGAACGACGTAGCCCCGCTACGCGCTACGCTCTGTCGTAGCAATCGCTACGGCGTAGCCATTTCGTAGCGCTTAAAATAGCTTGTACTCCGTAGGGCCCAATATTGTATCGGTGTCGTCTCGTAACATCAAATAGATATTAAAACCAATTGTTTTGACTTGTATTATAAAATCACAATGTAATTTAATACTATTATATTCATTATCATAACTATTATGACTAAGCAAATTAAATTGAAATTATAAATAATGGACATATATTTCCGGAAGTGAGCAGTTTTTCGTTGGAAATTTCCTCTTTTTTCAAAATCTTTGGTTGAAATTTCTTAAATATTAATAGTAATTTATAAAATATTGGCAAAAAACGAAATGCCATTTTTTTTTCATCTTTAATTGTTTATAACTTTTTGTAAATTTTTATGTGCTAATATACGCTTGGCACATTTTTCTAGGCGTCATTCCGGATCCAATGAGCTATCGCAGATAATTTTAAGAGCAGTATCTCTATTTTGTGCCATTTTCAACTTGCCGACTAGACTATACCAGTAATTTTACATTTTGTTTTCTATCGACCTTTTATACTTTTTACTGGACTTGTATGAATTTATAAACGCGATGTTCAAACTTGCTCGAAGCACACTTATCATTTAAATTGCGTTTTAAATCGTGCTCCTACGGCAGCGGAAACTCGGTCAAGTCAATATAAATAATTACTTGATTTATAAATAAATATAAATTGTGCAGTAACTTCGTTGTTATTTATTGACTGCCGAATAAAATTTATTTATATGTAAATTTTAAAGTGCCCATATAAATTTAAAAGTTAATATTTAAATGGGTCAAAGATAAACAAGCATAATATTTACATACAAAAATTATCATGATACAAAAATAGAATTAAGATTTTCCGCCCTAAGTAATCAGATTAACGGACTCTTTTTTACAAGCGGACACGTTATTTTTGATTACATAATATTATACATATTATATTAATATTAAAGTAATTAACGACTTAGGACTTTTTTTAAATAACACGACTGGTTTCAATAAAATCATCTTCAGACCAACTATAGATCTCAATAAAAATTCTATACCGCGCGACATTTATAGCTGTATTCAGTTATCTATAAAACAGGACGGGCGAGCACATTCCCGAGCTGCACGAAATTTACGCTCGTTTGACGCTGACGTTACTGCCGCTGCGGGAAGTGAAACGGGGAGTGAATGATGTACTGGTTCATCATCAATTCCTTATGTTGGGGACTTCCATAAGCCACTTGTAAAGATATTAAAGATATTAGTTCTGGATGTCCAGAATACTATTTACATCCAATGATTTATACTATTTAATAATATAATTCTCAAGAGTTTATTTGTTTGTTTGAACGCACTAATCTCAGGAACTACTGGTCCGATTTGAAAAATTCTTTCAGTGTTACATAGCCCATTCATCGTGGAAGGCTTTAGGCTATATTTTATCACGCTAAAACTAATAGGAGCGAAGAAATAGAGGAAAATGTGGAAAAAACGGGGGAAATTATTTAAATGGGCTTATTTGAACGCGCTAATGTCAGGAACTACTGGTCCGATTTGAAAAATTCTTTCAGTGTTACATAGCCCATTCATCGTGGAAGGCTTTAAGCTATATTTTATTACGCTTAAACTAATAGGAGCGAAGAAATAGAGGAAAATGTGGAAAAAATGGGGGAAATTATTTAAAAGGTCTTTTATACTTTTTAATCATTAATCCAGGATGCCAAATTCCATTTTGGGTCACCGAGCTATTATTTTATTATTTTATTTTACCGGAAAACAAAACAGTAATTAAGTAACAATATGAGTAAATACAAAGCTGGTCTGAGAGTTTTAAGGGTGTATAATATTATGAATAGTAATATTGTAACAGATTTTTGGGGCAGATTTTTTGGAATACGGGAGTAATATAATAAGATATGAATAAAAGTAGATCGAGCTGTTCACTGCAAAAATAGTCGAAAAAAATAAATTCATTGCATTTTATTTTATAGAAAAAGAATGTTAACTCTCAGAGCATTTTCAATTTAAAAGCAATGTAGCTGGGAGCGTTCATTTATTAACGCTAATCTAGAGATTTGAAAAGACGTGTATATCAACTCATGCGGAAACTACCCACTGAATTGAGAAGAGGGACTCGGGGATATGCATAACAGTATTCCAGGAAAACTTCACAAAAGGCACCATGTAATCATTATGGGCTCGCACACTGAAGTGAGATTACGGTGCGGAAACGCAGGTTAGTGCGGCGCAGTAGGTGAGATGACACGCTTTTGATTAAATGATTTGACTACCGTCAACAACGCTGTATATATTTATGAAACAATTATATTTAACGCATATATTGCACATTTGAAATGAACTCTAATGTACCATCGAGAAAATTTATTCCTAGGCAGTTGACAGACCAACGTCATTTGGTCGGATCATGTCAATTAAATGTTAATTGTGATCTTTCGGATGGGTTTGACGTAACGTGACCAAACTAATTAGGTCCCCCATCTGCCTAGGATCAACTTCTGATAGTACCTCTATAGTCTATATAATACATAATAAAGGAATCACACAAAATATTAAAAAATATGTTTATTCAAGAAATTTTATTATTTTGATACGATTATTACAACATATTAATAGTACGGTATCTAAAGTCAGGGAGAAAATTTTGTGTACGCCTAACACTACTCGTTTTTTTTTAATATTAATAATTTAATACGTGGGAGAGCCATGCTTCGGCACGAATGGGCCGGCTCGACCGGAGAAATACCACGTTCTCACAGAAAACCGGCGTGAAACAGCGCTTGCGCTGTGTTTCGCCGAGTGAGTGAGTTTACCGGAGGCCCAATCCCCTATCCTATTCCCTTCCTTTCCCTCCCCTATTCCCTTCTCTTCCCATCCCTACCCTCCCCTATTACCCTATTCCCTCTTAAAAGGCCGGCAACGCACCTGCAGCTCTTCTGATGCTGCAAGTGTCCATGGGCGACGGAAGTTGCTTTCCATCAGGTGACCCGTTTGCTCGTTTGCCCCCTTATTTTATTAAAAAATAAATTAGCTCTACCTTATTTCTTAGGATCGTAGACTTTAAAATTATTATTAACGGCCCATTTTACTATAATCCTGCGGATACGCAGTGTAGTGTGAAACCCTGGTTCAGGTAGAGCAATGTAAAGCTAGCACAGCCTTAATACGGATATTGTTTAGATGAACTCATTTTAGTAAGCCTACGCTGGAATAGAAAACTAAATGGGAATAGAGTGTGGAATAGAAAATAGAAATAAAATATGAAATGTTTATGAACGTACAGCTGAAAACGCTTAGGCTATTCAAAGGTTTTGTTTTTCAAATATTTTTATTTTTATTTTCGCAATTCGCAAAAATATTGAGGATTGTTCCGTTATGAATTTCGATTGCTTTGTTATAGCTTTTTTGTTAGCATAAGTAACTGCTGCGTAAAAATATATTTTTTACTTATCATACGACCATTATAGTTTGTCAGCATAGTGTAAACCTCTATAATGGACAGGTTCACACGGTAATGTCCTGCACGTTTCCTGCACGTTTCCTGCACGTTTTTGCAGTATACGTCTTAACGAATAAATAGTGGCCCTTACAATGTACCATAAATAGAACCATTCACACGTCGATTGTACTGCAACAAGTCGTACAGTACAATCGACGTGTGAATGGTTCGTGCCGGATTGTGCCGTGTGAATCAAGCCTATCTATATTAATATAATAAAATGCAAAAGTGTGTTTATCTGCCTGTCTGTCTGTTACCTCTTCACGCCCAAACAACTAAACCGATTTTAATTAAATTTGGTACGAATATACTTTGAGTCCCGGGAAAGGACATATGATACTTTTAATCCCGGAAAAATGAACGGTTTCCGTGTGATAAGTGCATTTTGGCGCAACGGACGTACGGTCCCGGGACTCAAAGTATCTCCATACCAAATTCCATTGAAATCGGCTCAGTGGTTTGGGCGTAAAGTGGTAACAGGCAGACAGTCACACTTTCGACGCAATTTGCATTTATAATATTAGTATGGATTTTAATTTGGCATCACACAACCATGGGTAGATGGCATGGAGAGAATTACCCAAAAAACTTTCTTAACAACTCTTCAAAAAGTTCCAAATGAGGGTTCTCCACTTCCGGGTTCTGGGGAATCGCTAAAATTGTTTTTCCATTATCATCACTCATTCATACACACTTTCGGGAATTGGCTGGAGCTGGAGTTTTTTATCCAGCCCCTTGAGCTTCAAATCGAAGGCTACATCAAAATGTAGACGATTGAAAGAAGAAGGAGGAAATTTGTTTAATATTATCTTAGGGGACAAAGCACACCGAAACGGAAATGTTTGGTAATGTAGAAACTTTCAGTGAGGTATGTCCAATTCTTATATCCAATGGATGGTTTTAATCTCAGTTTTGATCCTAGCAAAATGTATGGTTTGTGAAATTATGGTCAATGTTTAGTAGAAATACCTCTATACCAAATTTTCATCCAAATCGATCGTTTGATCGTGAAAAGGTTCAACACATTTAAGTACTATTTAAACGGAAAACATCACAAACTTTCTATTTATTAGTATTAACCAAAAAAGTCACATAAAAACTATAAATGCTACGATACATAATTTTAACCCTTTCTCCAAACAAAAATTTCTCTAACACAAGACAAAGAGCGGGTTGCACTCTTTTATTTTCGCTTCGCAGTTTTGAAAGAAATGAATTTTTAGGTTTCAGTCGGCGAAACTCACTAGGGAATTCTGGAGCGGTTTATTTTAAGTATTAGTTTAGATAAATCCTAAGGGCCTGTTTCATTACTTCCTGATAAAGACAGATTCTCCATACTATCTGTCAAGTCTGTCAAGTTAAGTGGTGGCACTTATCAGGAAGTGGTGAAACAGGCCCTTAATCTACGATATCAAGAATTTTACGGGTGGAAATTATCATCATAATATTATATTATGCTTGAGAGTCCTTAAAGGAAGACTTTTGGACCGATCGAGGCGTACTTTTAGAAAAATGTTCAATAGCGCGATTCAAAATTGCGCGCTGTTCGACACGCTTCAACGTTGATTGAGTAAAATTGACGATTTCACCAAAATCGGTTAGCCACAAACGAATACGTATTATGATAGGTTCCTATGGTATTCTTTTCACTGAGTAAAATAACTATCATGGTTTTTAGAATTAGTGTCATTATCTCTTGTCAGACACTGTAATCAAAAATTGAAAATGTGAACTTTACTCAGAGGAGGCTGTGGGAGTGGAAATTGTTCCGATAGTGACACAAATGTCTTAAGTGCGAGTTTGATATGCAATTATTATCAAACATAACACCTATTTATTCCTAAATTGCCTTTTAAATCAATAAAGGACCAAGCAGTACTAGCTCCTTATTAAATTTTAAAAAGCTATTTGTAAAGGTCATGTAACTGTCGTGTTACTTGCAAAGTTTCTGTGTGTCTATCCGGTATCCATAATCTCTTGATAATTTGTAAGCTACAACTACAACAGAGTATAATATATAACGTAAAAGTTAAGAATTATTATATAACGTAAAGTGAGTAGCGTAAAGATCCATTATTTGCTTCATAAACTTCATGTACCAAAAAACCTAAGACATGCCTGAAGATTCTTTCTAAACACGTAGCAAAAAGTAATTAACTGAAAGCCTTAATAACGCCATCTATCGTTAAACGAATTAAACCTATCCCCAGCACCGCCCCCGTGGCTCTTTCGCATTTTTGCGTTTACTTCAGTAGCCTTGCGCCCTTCGCCGCGACCGGACGTACGCGAATTTTCCTCGCACCGCGTGTTCGAATATTCCAATTTCAAATTTGAATTGTCAAAGTGCGTGACTGATATTGTGCATGATCTGTTTCACATCGGATGCGTGATGTTAAAAAGGTAAGTTTTGTTAAATACGTTAAAAAGGCTTAAATGATCTTAACGTTTTTTAACGGGCGCGTTAAATTTTTACCCCAATTACATTAATCAAGCCGAAGTGAGCTCCAAAATTTAGTTTTTGTTACTGAGAATACATAATCAGCCGCGTACCTCATTAGGCCAACAATGCCTGGGGATGTGTGCATTTTTGTTCCATTATGGGCATTATGTGAGTATTATACTAGACTTGTTACTTTTCTGTTACTTTTTTAATTATAAACCTATTTTTAGTTACATAAAGGTGTTGTTCTGAATAAGTTGTTTGTATTTCTAGAAATGTGCGCATTTTTATTTGTAAACTCGTCAAATTTTCTTCAGATAATAATGATCTGTTCTACCATAAATTAAATTACTTGCTAATTTCAAATAACATTTTGATTATTTAGTTTTGAGTTTTCGAGAGCAAATTAATATGTTATTTCAGCTAAATGTTAAAACTATAATGGTAAGGCTTATGTGAACCAGTACTTAGTTTAAATCCTCTTATATCATAAGATGTGTTGGTATAAATGACTGTCGTCTCTACCTAGCAAATTGTAACTTGGAAGGATATAATATGCCAAGTTTGGTGACTTTATTTTCAATTAGTTTCTGAATTTACAGAGTAAATTTAATTATTTGTTTTGAATTAATTAAAAGTTAAAGTTCACATTATTTTCACGACAAAGGGTTTTTTAGATTTATACGTTCAATCTTTTTCGAATTTTCTGTATTGCTTAACTTTACTGTTTTGTTTCTTCATTTCAGTTGATTTGTAGTGGTGATATTTGATTAAAACACGTATAGTTTTTGTCCTTTTGACATACAACCGTTGCCATAATATATACCTAAAAATATCTGCCTAAGTGTTGCCTTTAAGGCTCAAGCCAGGTTTACATTTGTGGACGGAATATTTTTCCAACTTTTTCATTGAAAATAAGGATGAAAATATGGGACCAAAAAATATCAACCTAATTTTCCAAATCTGACCGAGCATAAATGTAAGAATGGATTCCCCCTCAATATATGCCTACCTTTATCCAAATAAGGATGAAAATATCAGGATGAATCTGAAATATTTGCCAGGGGATAAGCGATACGTTTGTTTGCCCCCTGGCTGTTTACCGTGATAAAAAGCAGATTCCTCAATCCTGCCGATTTCATTTTTTTTTTCGTAAAAATATTTTTGGTCCACGTTTTGTGAAAGGAAAAAAAAGTCATTTAAAAAAAGACATTTTAATAATAATTATTATCATTAGCTTAATTTAAGAAACCCTGAAAATAAAACTTGAAAACGGATTTAAATAACGCTTTTATTAAATAACGCCCGCAACTCTGTTGTGCCAAAATTCGTTTATCGCGCGGGAACCGTACATTTTCCGGGATAAAAGGTATCCTATAACCTTTCTCGGGACTCAAAGTATCTCCATGCCAAATTTTAGCAAAATCGGTTCATCGTTTTGAGCGTGAAGAGGTAACAGACAGACAGACAGACAGACAGACATGCAGATGGACAGACAGACAGACACACTTTCGCATTTATAATATTAGTATGGACGATTTTCATTTTTTTTAACACCTGCACTGGCTTTCAATAAAATGTAAAATATTTGTAACACTTTTATAAATATCTATATTCTATACTATTTAAGTGCTCACTAGATTTGCTTTCAGCACTACCAAAACACCAAATTCCTTGAAACCTTCCTTCAAAGCTTTTATTTAACTTGGAATGTTTGTTTCTCAGTTCGAGTTCAAAATTTTAACCTGAATTAAGACTTTCCACTTACTCTACCAACTTGAAAGTTTCTCTGGTTATTCTGTAAAGCTTGTTCAGCTTAAATTTTCATTGAAACGCGATAATGTAAATGTAATTAACCTTTGGAAAGATTTTTCATACAGAATTATACGAATATCGCTCTGCTGAAACATTTTAAATGAAATTATCCGCGAAAATCTTTTATTACTAAAATTAGTGGTTAAACAAACTTACCTTAAGTGAAGTATGAGAGTCGCTGCATCCGAAGAGACTTTATAATTAACATGGTAGTCCGCCCCTAGCTTCCAGCATCGAACACTTTTCAGAGCTTCCTGAAAAAATAAAATAGGTGGCGCGGCAATGGCGCTATTTCCGGGCGGGATTTTTACCCCACCACCACCGGTTTCTCCCCACCAGTTTACCTCGGAGGTTCACTGCAGATCGGGCCTCATTCTTTTTAGAGAAGGTACAATTAAATAAATTACGATTTTCCAAAGACTCTTTAGGGTTTTTGGGTGGGAGGGTAATAAAGTCTCTTCAGATGCAGCGACTCTCATAATTATGGTCAAACTTCACTTAAGGTAAGTTTGTTTAACCACTAATTATAAATCGTCGCTGCATCCTCGAGACTTTATAATTAACATGGTAGATGTTCAGAGTTCTTATGGAAAATCGTCATTCAAATCTTTAATACTGTAATATTAAATATATATTATGTTGTAGAAATCAAAATTGTATATTAATTATTTGTACCTAAATATAACAGTGTATAGAACCATACACTAAGGAAATTAATTTCTCTATGATATACTTAACTTAAGTCTGAGATGTATATTTTATAATAGTATTAACTGTTAACTAATAGTAATTAGTTAGTCAAAATTGTATTAGCAAAAGCATTTAACATTTATAGGTAAAACATAGGTAAAAGAGGTCTATTATAGAATTTATCAACAACGAGAGATCTACCTGACCACCCTATGACTCTATTCATGGTCTCAGTGGAAATGCCGTCACGACAATCCGCCGATGTAGAGGCATGACGAGTGCAATGTGCCGAAAACTGTCGAGTGCCTTTTTTTTTTTTCTTTTTGTCAATATTAGTCTATCAGCTTTATATATATTTCTAAGCGATTGTGTTTTTTGTAAGTAGAAAGGCTGGACAAATTTCTTTTTTATGATTATAAAAAGGAACGATTAAGTAAGGTTGATTTTTTTTTTTTAGGATAAGAGGTTTAATTAATAATTCGTCTTGGATAGGTATTTGAAAAGCGGAGTTGCATTTATAAGAGAGTGTCTGCACGCGTTGAGCAGTTGCCAGTGCGAGTAGCTTTACTATTTTTTATTTTATTTTTTATTTATTATATAAATATATATATATATATATATATATATATATATATATATATATATATATATATATATATATATTTTTTTTTTTTTTTTTTTTTGAGACTTTTATAAGAGAGTGTCTGCACGCGTTGAGCAGTTGCCAGTGCGAGTAGCTTTACTATTTTTTATTTTATTTTTTATTTATATAAATATATAAATATATATATATATATATATATATATATATATATATATATATATATATATATATATATATATATATTTTTTTTTTGTTATTGTGAATCATAAAATTTCATTTGGATACCAATTACTAACAAAATCAAGAACTATATTAGCGTCCCAAGTGTTCTGATGTGTAGGAAAACATGGTAAGGATTTGAAGACAACCTTAAGTAATCTACTGACATTACAATCTGTGCCAAACTTTTACCCAACATGAGAGAAAGCGCCGAGCGTATGGTATTCACTCCTGAATAGCTAGATCCTAAATTCCTAATTTTAATTGTTCAGTTATAAATTGTAATGCTATTTGATTTGAAACATTGAAACAATCAGCAAGCTTATTTTCGGTACAAAATTTCCAAATTTGTTTTTATGTCGTATCGTATTGCTTAAGCGTGTTACTAGATAAAGACGAAATCATTAGATCAATTGTCTCTAGATTGCACGATTCATGTTAAAACGCTTCCCTGATAAACGGCACGACACCAGGGTAAGGCTTCACCACAAGGGGTGTGCGTTTCTGAAAGGTGATAATAAATATCATATTCTGGTCTAAAATAGATAACCTCGTACGATAATATAAGTTTTAAAAATAATGGATACCAAGCCTGACTAGGCCAGAAAGGGAAGACGATAATGCCAGATGCCTGATCGCCGATTATTTCACTTACCTAAAAATTTTAATATTAAAGAAAATGGGGGAAACAGTAGAAGTAACTACTCCAGTAATTTATTGTAAAGGTGTCAATATTCTATGCGTTAGGATGTCTTTTCCAAGAAACATATTTATAACATTTGGCATTAATATGGGAGGCAAAATCAATGTCTGGAAGACCAAATTTGTCAGTAAGCTTGTGTTAGACTTCAATTGACAAACTCCATTCAGTACCTATATAACTGCATCTTGACTCCCTGTCTACGTCAATTTTCTCTTTAGAATTGATATATGATGTAAAAATAAAAAAGTGGAGTTACTCGCACCATTAGCCATTTTAAAATTAGCTGTGCTTCATCATTAAGATGTTCGTACTACACTCCTCCCATTCTGTTGATGTAGGAGATTGCAGTCCATATTATTATCAATTTTCAAGAGAATTTCTTTATTATACAAGGAATTTGCAAAACATTTTAATTTTTAATCATTTCAAGGTTGCCCGTAACTTTTATAAATTAATATAACACATTGACTCTTCTGCGTTCCAAAACTCATTTGATGTTTCTCCATCGCAAGCTATTCCCCATCCTGTGAGGGAAGAATCCGAGAATATTTCAATATAATATTGCTCACAGCGAAGATGTTTGAAAGTAGTCAATATAAGTAATATTGTTTTGCCACCAAAAAAAGTCTAACTTCAAAACTGGTATTAATGACATTACTTTATCATTATAGTATTTTATAAATATTATTTGATGTTCTAACAACTTCTCTCCTCCAAACCGCTTCCTGAATACTTGTACACTTAGTTATCCATAATCCGTCAACCATAATAAGTCAGTAGGCCTAAAAACTTTGCAGTCTCTAATAAATATCGAATTTATATTGTATATATATTTTTTTTTATACTAATTAAGCTTAAAATTTCAAGTCTTTTATTATGGGGTACCCAATTCCAAAGTCATTTTAGCTGTATTTATTTTAAAACCTAAAAATCTTTTTCTTATACTCAGAAATATGTCACTTTTCTGTTCATTGATTACAAAGACAATTTTTTTTAATTATAAGTTCATTAACGCGAACATTATCACTGCAGAAATAATTGTGAAAATTGTCTACACATAATATGTCTACCCCGGTTTCTTAAGTTAGTTATGACAGGTTTCATAAGATCTGTAAACACGAATGGTGCAGAACACAGAAATAAATCTGCATAGACCAAAGGGCAAGTATTGAAATTCTTAGGTCAATAAATGTAAATCTCAAAAACTTTCTGCTTGATTTGTGTATGGGAATACAAAAATAAGCTTTTTAATCAATATTTGTAACGTCTAGTTTCGATACTAACTTGATAGCAGTGGTAATATCCTCCATTTTAAGGGACTAGTTTATATAAATAAATTTAGCTTTTTAAAATTCTGAATAAATCTGTAACTTCCATCATCCTTAGGAATGAGAAAGATTATAGAAATAAATTGTCCAGGAACATCCTGACATTCAGCAATAGCGCCTAATTGCAATAATCCAGTGATTTTACTATTCATGTGAACTACTATTTCATTGGCCAAAAAAGATTGATGTGGCTCGCAGACCTCAATGAGAAAAAGGAATTATATATATCCAGATACATATTTGAGAACGACAGGATCGTTACTGATAACTTTCCAGTTATTACAATGATGTGGCAGTTTTGCTAAAGCAGCCGCCTCTAGTTCCTGTGGTTCAGTCCGTATAGCTCGTTCCGATCGGTGTGCGTCGTCGTAGTGCGTGGCCGTTTGTGCGTCTGAGCTGGTTCCGTATTCGTGGGTCCACTCTTTCTGCCTCTTATTTGGGTGGGCCCCGAGAGTTTACCGGCCTGTTAGGCAGCGGTTGATTATGCTGATATTACGATGTAGAAGGCTGCTGTGGATCATAAGACTTTTTAAACTTAATCTGTAGACACGAACGTTCTGCAATTTTAGCAGCAATCGCCGCAATACACTGCCCAAAATAATTGTTTTTTTTTTCCAATCATTTGTCTATTTTAAACTGAATCAGTTAAAAACTCAAGCTAGTTCTGGATTAAGAAATGGAGCTTCCAATAGGGTTAAATTTTCAGGTATATGGATGTTTTGCATTCATTTTTACATACACTCCTTACTTAGGAGTCCATAACAAATTGGTCCCCAACGTTCAGAGATCTCATCCCTAATCTTCGGCGCCAAAAACCTCCACTTTGTTTTTCAAAGAACCCAAAGCTTCTAAAATATCATTTGATAAAGATGGGATGGGTTCGACCGCATTGGGCACTGAGTCTGTCACCTTGAGAGGTCGAGACAGACAAATTATTATTTAGTAGCTCCGGTAGAGCGTCATGTTAATTAAATCACTTCCGGTAGCATCAGCCTCAAAAGGCATACGCACAACGGATCGAACACTCCGTACGGATGAAATTAAATACTCGCATTCACCATCAGTCTGAAAGACTGAACAATAAAACTTTCATCAGCCCCTAAAAAGGGGTAGCCAATTGGTATATATGGTCAAGATCGCATCAAGACTCTTTAAATATACCTTTGAAAAGAGTATGTGTGGCCATGATCGCATCATGACTCTCTAAACATACCTTTGAAAAGAGTATGTGTGGCCATGATCGCATCATGAGTCTCTAAACATACTCATACATATTTTGTTTTTCAATCGACGTTCCAAGCAACGAGTCCTCCTCATTTCTTCCTCCGAATTACGAAGTTTTCGCTTACCCTTGATATTTAAAATTACCATGAACTTATATTCACTTAAAAACACTTTAATAAATTATTAAGTTATTTCACTGTTCACTTCACAAAATTAAAGCAATATAACCTAGTTAGAGATGTTTCGATGCCCGAACACTAGAAACGAATGAGGATCGATCTGCAGTGAACCTCCGAGGTAAACTGGTGGGGGGAAACCGGTGGTGGTGGGGTAAAATTCCCGCCCCGGAAATGGCGCCATTGCCGCGCCACCTATTTTATTTTTTCAGGAAGATCTGAAAAGTGTTCGATGCCGGAAGCTAGGGGCGGACTACCATGTTAATTATAAAGTCTCGAGGATGCAGCGACGATTTATAATTATGTATAAAGATGCCGGATGAGATACCTTCAGCTAGCGACACGAAGCTAGCGACACTTTTCATAGAAATACATAGAAACCAGTAGTGTCGCGACGACACGTCGTCCGCTGCCGCTTCATGTAGCCGGCTTCCAACTTGTACCTTTAGTCCAGCCTTTCCCAAAGTGGGCGACAACGCCCCCTTGTGGGTGCTGAAGGTCAGAAGGGGGGCGGTGTGGGACCCAGAAAAAAAATGGGGGCGTTGTGTAGAGGCTTGTGGGGTGATTTATTTTATCAGGATGCATTTTAAATTGAAACAATGGGGGCGCTAAAATATAATTTGTTCTTAAAGTGGGCGGTAGACAAAATAAGTTTGGGAACCTCTGCTTTAGATACTAATATTATACAACAAAAGAGTCTGTTTGTTTAACCACGCTTTTCTCACGAACTACTCAACTGATTTTTATGTAACGTGGCACAGATATAGGATAAACCACGGGGAAGGATATAGGCTACTTTCTGCGGGAAAATGTACAGTTCTCACTAAACTATTTATTTAAGTATACTTAAACCATAGCTTGTTAAAATATACATTGAATTGAACAATGAAACAAATGAAATTGGAAACTGTACATTTTTCCGGGATAAATTGGACGCTGTTAAGCATTCGTGTACTAACCCACAAAAAATTACGGATTGAGTTATGAATGCAGTTATGTTCTTTAGATGATTTATAACAAGACTGCATTTAAAATTTAACAACGAAAAATTGTGGGTTAGCACCACAGACATAGATCAAGATAGATACTGCATGTGTATGTACTTCGCGTGCCATATCGCGTTCCCAAACGACGAGCAATGCTCGTCTTTCGAAAGTATTTACTTTAGTCTGCGATCGGAATCGGACGTCAATCGGAATTTCAAAAATGCCTTAATGCCTAAATGCCTAAAAGTGCCGTATTGAGCTGTAGAAATTCAAATAGAAACGTTGGCCTTGATAATGGACACGTTTCTTATCATCGGTACGTCACAGTAGGTAGTAAAAAAGTGGCACGCTCGTTTTCATAAAAATGGAGCAACATGCGGTATCTATCTTGATCTATGTCTGTGGTTAGGACACTAATGCTTAACAGCGACCAATTATCCTATGTCTTTTCTTAGGACTCAAGGATTAGAAGGAGATATACCAAAATTCAGCAAAATAGTTTCAGTGGTTTGGTCGTGAAGAGGTAACAGATAGACACACTTTCGCATATTATTATTATGGCTTATTTATTCACTTCAACTGTTCCATTCCAAATACATTACCAAGTTGATAGGCCGAGCAATAACGTACAATGTTATCACATTATCAATTACTCAGTTGATTTGATATGGTATTAATTTGGGTGTTCTAACTGTTGATTGTTTATTATTAACTAGCTTTTGCCCCCGGCTTTGCTCGCGTTAAGAAGTAATATTACCGTCGTTGGCCAAATTATTATACTCACTTGAAAAAAAAAACAATTTTTGTGTCTTATAAGGTAACATTGTTTTCTTTAATATATAATAAAGTTAATAATTTTTAGCTTTATGGTAAGGTATGCCGTCTGGCTACTATTCAACCATCTGGTGATGGAGAGGAATCTGTAAAACTCACAGATATTGGTCTTGACGCATGGTTCCTTCAACCAAATGTAGTCGACCATTCCCCTTTGAGCAAATCTCGCCACATATCGTAACCGACCCCACCGCCCACGGCCTGCCAGCATGCAGATTATCAGAAAAGGTTGTTCAGGGAAGTAGCTAACGGAGTTTTAATACAGCTGAAGCCACATAACCGATTTGGTCGTCAGCTCTTAGTCGATTAGTATGAAGACTATATTATTATTATCAAAAGCTTTGTTAATTAAGCGATATAATTATCATAATCCATAATATTATTATGTACACGTTCATAATAATAATATAATTATATTTGAATTACATTGACGGAACTTCGATAACATGCTTATACTATCATTGCTATCAGCGAAAGTTTGGGTACTAGAGACCTCAAACTAAGTATCAAAGTACCAAGAACTTAGATAGCATATAGAAATATATAAAAAAAATAACATAGAAACATTTTCAATATGAAGACTTTCGACTGAGTCAGAAACATCAAAAAATCAATACAATAAACTGAACTGGACTGACTGTGTTTTGCACGTCGAAATTCATTCTTATCACCTGATAACAAAGAACCTTAAAAATAGGGCCATTCATTGAGCTGAATGGACCCTTTTAGGGGGCTGCTAAGGGCCCCAACTGTACTTAAGCCTCCATGCGAAGTCTCATTGTCTCCTGATCAAATTGTACAACAGGCAAAGTAAAAGTGAATTAAATGGGGAAGATTTAACAAAGGTAGCGCATAATCCTTTTACGGTTCCCCAGCGGCCCTAACCCTAAAAGGGTACGATGTAAAAGAAAATCAGGGCCTCCCCGTGGGGTAAGTGTAACAATAAGTGATGTGCGATATCACTCTTTATATTCAAATGTTGTGTCCTTCTAATTACTCACACACCGAGGAATGCTAGATGATATCAAAATATTGGTTAGGTTATGTCAAAGTTACGGTTGTAATTCTGAACTCACAAGGTTAAAAGGAATAACAAAGGAAATTATATAATTGAACTATGATGGAAATTTATTCATGGGCCGATATTATTGGATCTTAGTTCGATTATCGGATTAGGTCACATCAAGTCAATACTAGTCGAAATCTATCGCCTGGGCTTGACATAACCCAACCAAATTACGTTTTTCACCATCTGTCTATATCTCTGGTAATATATGCATTGTTATTTGCTAATCGTTATTAATAATATGATAAAATATGTCAAAGTGAATCAATTGAATTGATTTGGATGAAATTTGGTGAGAAAAGAATCCTCGAAAATGACATTGTCATGTTACCATGATAATGTCATTTTCCAGGACTCCAGGCTAGCTTTCTTGAAACCTCTAACTTATAATGTTTGGTAAAATTACTAAATGACGTCCAACAGTCCAAAAAATGAAACGAGACAAAGAACTTAACATCAATTTCAAAACTTGTATAACGAAAAATGTGGTTTGAACCATTACGGTAATTTATCCAATTCAGCCTTCAATAGCATATTGTGTCGAAAGTGAAAAAATTCAAGTTTAGATTACAATTCGATTGTCTTTGTAACAGAGGGATAGGGGATTGGTAATAAGATCTCGAGCCCTCAGGGTACGGAACCTTATAGCACAATTTGAATATGATAATTCATCGAAGGTTCATCCCTTACAAATGTACTCGTACGGAATAAATTCTGCAATCGTAGTATAATAGTGGTGATTATGTCAAAGAGCGTCCGTGGCCCAATGGGTAGACCTTTGGTTCGCACTCGTAGAGGGTGCAGGTTCGATCTCGGGTGGAGGCGTGTACCAATGAGACATTTTCCGATCTCAAATACATATTACGGACGCTCATACGGTGAAGGAAAACATCGTGAGGAAACCCGCACATAGTTGGTCCCAGACGTATTGACTAGTTCTTTCCTCTGGTCTAGGCCGACTATGTTGCGAGAATGCCGTATGTGCTTGGGCAACCATACGGACATTTAAAAATCTTGTCCTAGGCACTACAGTATTTGAGGAGTGGTTACTTTGCTCTGAAAATACTGTATAAATCATCCACAACGGATGTAAAGGCCTAGTTTTTTATGTCAAAGTTGTGACGCCTCCGTCGTGCAGTGGTTTAGAGCGTGGCTTGACTCGTTCGATTCCCGCGTTGGAAACATGTTACGTTATTTACAAATTTGGTGAGGACAATGCAGGCTGATCACTGGACTGTCTGACAAGATGATACATGCGTCGGATAGGCATGTAGAAAGTCAGTCCTGTGCCTTATCTCTCGCCAATCCTGTCGGTCGTCCGTCCTACTGGATTATGAGAGTAAAAAATAGAGAGTGCTCTTGTGTACTGCGCACACACATATAATTACTCCTGCGTAACTGTACTGGCTTCAATGGAACGAGCTACCGTCACCGAAACCGGTGAAGTTACTTACTCTTTCATAAACTTTTTGTTTTTTTAGTGGCTACAGAAATTTCTTGTTCTCTCTTCTATTGCTTTAGGGGTTAAATTTTCATATTCCACATAAGGCTTTCAAATAAAGTAAGATCCCTGTTTTAAATTTTAATTCCAAAAGGCGGTTGATTTCTAAAAAAATATTATACGTACACCTCAACACCATCTATGGAGAATACATTTAAAAGGCCAATTTCTAATTAAAAAAATGTAGGATTTTATTCCTTTGAATAAAACGGGGGTTGGAAGTTTGTATAAAAGTCTATATATAATATATTTTTACCCCTCAAGAGCGGTGGAGTATCGTGAAATCCATTCTTCGCGAATTTTTACCCTAGAACGCCAAATGTCAAAATAGGCATTACTGTTATTTTGTGTTAACTAATCACGGATCGGAAAAGATCCGCTGTCAAAAAAATATTCAAATAAACATTTCATCAATTCTGTTTATATAGTTTTTCTTCTATGAAAAGTATAGAAGTGTTTGTAGAATGCACCGGTGCTTTTTTCCTGTCATAATCCGCCTGGACGGATACTCGACACGAGCAAGGAAAGGTTAGACGGGGACTTGACGATTTTCTTTTTCCCAGTTTATTTTTATAGAGTTTAAAGAAAATGTGCCAAGTGACTTATTAAGCTAAAGTGAGCTGTAGGCAAAGTCAGGTTGCATTAAAAATTATATTCAAAATCTCAGAAATTTTAACACTTTTCAAACTTGAAATTTGGCAAGTAAATTCCTTGTTGGAAATGATAGGTTGAGAGAAGGAGATTTTAGTTTAGTTTGGTAGTTTAGCGTTTAGTACAAGGCATTATTTTACACTTACCTGTCTTTGTCAAATTCTCAGCGATATCGTGCCGAATTTTGATATTGAAAATCAATCTGCTCGCTTCCGATTATTTCCCAAGAAATAGCTCTCTACACATTTGAGCGAAGTTGTAAGCATAGCGTTAATAAATTCAGCGATAAACAAATCGATGCTCGGAGTTGAGAACTTATGATTACAGTGATCAAACTGAGCCAGTGACTGGATTGGAAGTTTTAATTGGCCACCATGTTGGTTTTAATATTGCCACAGGTATACAGTAGAGACTTAACTCCATAGCTCTTTAAACGCCTTTTGTCTTTACTTATCTATTGCTAGGCGACGCCCGCAACTCCGTTGCGCCAAAAGTCATTTATCACGCGTGAACCGCATATTTTTCCGCAACGAGAACAATCCTATCCTTTCCGGGACAAGTATTTGTATACTAAATTTCATGAAAATCGGTTTTGCGGTGCGTGACAGACAGACAGACAGAAACACACTTTCGCATTCATAATTCATAACTTATAATATTAGAATGGTTATCAGACGCTCAGTTCCGCCCACGCAAAAGAGGAATTCCACGGGTATCGTATATTTTCCCGCAAAAATAGCCTATCTACCTCTCGTTGTCAACTCGATATCTGTGCCAATTCACATAAAATCAGTCCAGCAGACAAACTATTCAGCTTCTTAATATTTAGTACTCATAGATTGTTTAATAACACACGCTCCTAATAATACATAGTTAAACAAAACATTGTAGATCACGTTGTCTAATCTTATGATTTGAATTGTGTAGTAATTATATCCCGTATTTTTTCCAAAATATGCGAAAGTTAATTTATCAGTAGTATAAGCTATTAAATAGCTTATTATACTACTTATTAGCTTGAATTTAAAGAGCAAGGGATATCAAATAACTGCTATCATTTGCCGCTTTAAATTCGAATAAAAATATTATGATTATTATTTCTTAGAATTATAAGATTAAGTTTTTTTCTGTTATATAATTTAAGCGAGATTTTTTAGCGGTAAGTTTTTCTGGACGAATAAAAAAGAAAAATTTTCCTAATTGGATGATTTTCAAGCTCGAAGAACTTTAGCCTCAGAAAACTTAACTGTTCAAGTAAAATCGCTTAGTCATGGTAGGTCCTTAACCTTTTTAGGTCATCAGATAAGCTTCATACATTCTGACCGTGATTTTGCCTTTGATGTTACTCGGCATTTTTTGATATTATATTAATATTATTTATTAATTACCTGATTGAACCAAACGACCGATGACCTCTGTGGCTCAGTTAGTGGCGCGTTGGTAGCGCAAGCCGGGGGTCGCGGGTTCGAATCCCGCCAACGGAACAAATTTTCAATGTTCCTGGGTCTTGGTTGTGTATTAACTCATCAAGCCCCATACGGCCACCGGTGGTCGCGACAACAATAGAATACAATAGCATTTCCAAGAATCCGCGATCGAAGGGTTAAATATATGTACGGTATGATAAAAATCTTAAATATATAATATACACCCCCTTACTAATAAAAACTTCATACACATCCGTGTAACGCATGAATAGTTAAACACGGTGGTTGTGTTTACACAGGGTTTATACAGAACTCTACTAATAATCAAATGATAATGACATTTATGACTTGTGTAACTAAAATCGTGTTATATACCATAGACTGTAGACTCAAAGGAAAACGTTCAGGAATTAAGTAACACGCTATCTGATGTTCGGGTGTTGATGACAAAAATTGATATTTAAACGTTATGTTTTTATGAACCTGGTAATTATAATTGGACACAAGATTGATATTTAAACATTTTTAGTTAATATTAATCAGTAGAGTACGTGAATTTTGCAAATAATATTATAATGTTCTACTTCTACATTTATTTTCAAAGTTTTTGAACGCAACGCTAATGTCAAAGTTAATAAAATTTGAAATTGTCAAAATATTATTTTGTCACTTATGACGTGTTAGGCGCGTTCCAATAAGCGCTCAAACGCTGAAAATACTCCTTCAGCCGTTTCACACGTCGACCGCGATTGTTGTGACCGTGGCAAAAGCGTCACTCATGACGTATATTTTCGCTAATGTAAAGCTAAAAACGACCCATCTTAAAGGTGGGTCGAAGTGGACGTTTTAATAAAACCGCCATCTTTTTATATGAAAAATAAGCGCTTTAATTTAAATTTTAAAAATTATAATAAAATAATAATAATAAAGTTAGTAAAATAAGAGGTAAAAAAGGAATAAGAATGACAATGATAATATTAAATAAATTTATAAAATAAATGTAACAATAAATAATAATGACTTAAGAGGAAAATAAAACTATACGATAATATCTTGAAAAAGGGCTATAAAAACGAGAAACTATTGAAAGCCATTCCTAGACAAAAACAATATAAAATGCGATAAAATTATAATTTGAAATGAACGCTAGAAACTCTCAATAATCCATTCCACTTGAGTTTGTATCATTGACGCGATTTGTATCATGCGAGTGGACCGTCAAAAACCACGGTCGTGACTCGTGAGCGTTATCGTTGTAGGTGCTTAGTGGAACGCACCCTAAATAAAACGATCGCGATGTATGTTATATTTCGTTTACATTGAAAATCTATTTCATTCAATTGATTAAAGAAATAAAACATATTAAACAGTTCTTTTTATGTTTCTTTGCTAATTAGATGGTAGAAATCAGCAAACGCACTCAAAACTACATATTCAAAATAAAATATTATCAGCTGATCTATTGAAAATCCGCCATCTTGATCTTATTCGCACTCTATACAAGGGTGATGCCTTGTGTAAGCGTTGGGTAAATTTGTATGGAAGTTACAACAGCATTATACAGGCCATATGTCAAAAAAAAATATTATTAGTAGAAAAAAAATTACGCAGCCTCTAAACACCTGTGTAACTTTTTATTAGTAAGAGGGGTATAATATAAAAGTATTAAATATATTTCCGTTGTCTGGTACCTGTAACACAAGTTCTTCAGGTACTTAGCACGGGGCGAGACTGACGTGGTGTGAAGCGTCCATAGATGAATAAAAAAAAAAAAAAGTTATAAGTTTATGTATGTTTATTTCTTTGGCACGCTATGTAGTAGAAAATGCAAGTTACATTTAAGATTCAGAGGTAGCACTACTTTTATTTTAGTTGTTAGAGTTACACTGGATACAAAATAGTCGTGATTTTTATTATATAATACAAGATGATGGCCGCAACTCCGTTGCGCCAAAATTCGTTTATCGCGTGGGAACCGTACATTTTTACACGATAAAAAGTATCTTAATATTCTTATGTCCTTGCCCGGGACTCTAAGTATCTCCGTATCAAATTTCAGCAAAATCGGTACAGCGGTTTTAGGCGTGAAGAGGTAACAGACAGATACACAGACAGACAGATAGACGGACAGACCGACGGACAGACAGAAACACTTTCACATTTATAATATTAATATGGATATACGTCTTTGTGTTGTGCGAGTTTCAAGGACACGCCTAAGTTATCGTACTGTATAATATTATTCTATTGTGCTCATACGAACGAGTGGTTTTATTGGCTATTGAACTACGAACAATAGACGCTGGTAATCCAGCACAATTAGAATATACAGTATTTAACAGTGCGTGAATTTCGATAAAGGACGAATGTGTTATCAATGTTCCAGTCTATTTTTTATTGTACACCAGTAAAATAAAAAAATAGCTTATGGCTATTTAATATTTTTATAAACCCCAAACAAAAATTTAATATGATAACAATATTATATTTTTTTAGCATATTATGTGCTAAGAAATATATAATAAAAAAAAACAAAAAAAAGCAACTTCCGTCGCCCATGGACACTCGCAGCATCAGAAGAGCTGCAGGTGCGTTGCCGGCCTTTTAAGAGGGAATAGGGTAATAGGGGAGGGTAGGGATGGGAAGAGAAGGGAATAGGGGAGGGAAAGGAAGGGAATAGGGTAGGGGATTGGGCCTCCAGTAAACTCACTCACTCGGCGAAACATCACGCCGGTTTTCTGTAAGAAAGTGGTACTTCTCCGGTCGAGCCGGCCCATTCGTGCCGAAGCATGGCTCTCCCACGTATAAATTATTTCAATATTATTTTATGTAAGGTAAGAAATAAAGATAAGGAGATTTATATGGAGCATTTTAATCTGAAGTAACATTATAAACACTATATGTGTGTCTGTGTGTCTGTTACCACTTTAAGCCGCTGAACCGATTTTGATGAAATTTCGTATGGATACATTTTGATCCTGGATTTTTGCGTTAGACCTTTTTTTCTCCTGATAATATAACAATAATACACGTAATACGTAAGCAAAAACGAATACTAAGAAAATATAGTTCAAAAACTATTGAGGCTTAAAGCAGCATAGTTTGAACAAAAAATGTACAGCAGCCATTAAAAACCGAAAAAATAAAATTAAAACTGACAGTGATTTCATACACGCGGCGCAGAATCACTTTGTAGGGATCCGTACATGAAGGGAAAAACGGAATTCAATTACTAAATATACTTTTACCCGGTGACAGACAGACAAACAGCGATGTGTGTCCGTAACATAAAGTTAATATACCTAGCGGAATAGATCAACAATCTCGAGCTGTCAAACGAAACCGAAATTGGTTTACATCTGTGTGTAAAATATGTGTACGTATACACTTACACAAGCATGATTGAACATGAATTCTATGAGATTAAATTGTCAACGTGCCGATAAGTGCCGACTGGACGTCAAAAAAAGAGTTCTGCTGTCATGTATCACACGTCTCTTTTTACCACGCAATGTTACTGATAGTGACATCTCGCTTGCTCAGGCCTTTGTTTCTCTATTCCACTAGGTATATTAACTTTATGGTCTGTAACCAGGCCGTGTCTTTTTTTTTTGACGACCTCTGTGGCTCAGTTGGTGGGCTGTTGGTAGCTCAAGCCGGGGGTCGCCGGTTCGAATCCCGCCGACGGAACAAAAAGTTTTCAAAGTTCCTATGTCATGGATATGTATTAAATATGTGTATAATATAATAAAAATCTTAAATATATGTATAGTATTAAAATTAATAGCTGGACACAATATAATTTCATGAATTACGTAATACTTGTTATATTGCTGTTATTTGCAACAATAAATACTGGAAACAAAAAGAAAAAACTTTAAAACATTCTAGAAATTTCTAGAAGGTGAAAATCTTTAAAAACACGACCTTCAGGTAACCTTCTTCATGGACGAGAAATAGAGGGCTATCACACTATTATAAAACTATGTTGATCATTTTCATCGTTGACTTTCTTTAATAATGTGTGTATAATAGGTCGATAGGAGTTAATTATATGGTATCATGTACTTTACTGTACTATTGTTTACCTATTCAATGTTACGGAACCCTTTGTGCGCGAGTCCGGCACGCTCTTGGCCAGTTTTTATCATATTTCAGGATTTTACCGAACACGGCTGTTACTAGTAGTTTTAGATTCATGCCTTTTAGCTTTTTGCAACGCTCGTAAGTTTCACTTGAATTTTTAACAAGTTTCTGCTATCTGGTCCCTTTTTAACCGACTTCAAAAAAGGAGGTTATCAATTCGACGCGTATATACATACGTATATAATATTTCCAGAACTGCCCAATTTTCGAATATGTTAGTCTATATCAGCGTCTGAACAAATGTGCCAAATTTCAAAAGTGTATGTATGTATGTATGTATCATGTATGTATGTATGTATGTATGTTTTTATGTTTGTGTTCGCATATCTCTGGTACTATCATTCCGATTTCAGTAATTCTTTTTTTGTTGTACCAGGTATTGTTCAACTTAGGGAATAGTGCAAGTTTCATCAAAATCGGTTCGGTACTTTTGGAGATAGGGAGTTTTAATTCTCAATTACGTACACTTTTGAAGTCGGTTTTATCTTTTTAAAATACAGTTATTTACTTTTTTAAATGGGTTACTTTGTAATTTTCTGGGTTTTTACCCGACTAGAGTGATGGCTGAAGAAACTGTAGTGATTTTGGATTTGGTAGACTATGACGTCTGTGCCCTCGTAGCGGCTAGTTTGTTATGTATTTACCTTGGGTTGTTTAGTCTCTCAGTCTTTTTACCTTTCATCGAAGTTAATTCAGAGTTTTAGTGTGAATTTCAGACATTGATTTCGCGTTTATAATATGACGCACGGATATGACCTAAAATTTTTCTTTCCAACAAAACAAGTGTTATCAAAATCGGTACACAAACGGCGAAGTTATCCGCGAACAAACATAAAAACATAATTTACGGTCGAATTGAGAAACCTCATTTTTGATATCGGTTAATAAAACATAATTAAGATTTCAATACTAAATATGTAAGGTTAACCTACCTGGAACTAAATTAACCTCCGACATTTGACACTGGGGTACCAAAGTCCCAACTCCCAACTATCGGTACCAGGGACACAAAGGTCATTTCACAAAGGTCATTTCAAAGCGAACATTACCATAATTATTCAGACGGAATTGAGCCGAGTATTAATAAATTAAGATCCCCCTAAATTCATACTAATATTATAAA
This sequence comes from Cyaniris semiargus, assembly GCA_905187585.1. NCBI lineage: Eukaryota > Metazoa > Arthropoda > Insecta > Lepidoptera > Lycaenidae > Cyaniris > Cyaniris semiargus. Next base: position 1,644,483 of record LR994554.1, on the reverse strand, counting down.
TGGGAAAGTATCTGTCTGACTGTTACCTCGTCACGCCCAAACCGCTGAACCTATTTCGCTGAAATTTGGTACGGAGATACATTGAGTCCCGGGAAAGGACTTAGGATACTTTTTATCCCGAAAAAATGTACGGTGCCCGCGCGATTAACGAATTTTGGCACAAAGGAGTTGCGGACGTCATCTACTAAATGATTATTTTGATATAATGGGTGTAGTTGCATAAAAAATCATTGATTTATCATAATCACCATGGATAACCCCTAGAATAAGTATTAATGGAAAATTGAGTTTTGCTCAGAATTCAATAACGGTTTGCACTCCGAGAAGTAAAAACTAAACAGCAGTGCGGGCATTTATTTTCGCCACTCGGTAGAAACTAGAAAGATATTATTTCCTTTTTAACCTCCGACAAAAAAAGGGGTGTTATAAGTTTGACGTGTCTGTCTGTCTGTGTCTGTCCGTGGCATCGTAGCATCCAAACGGGTGGACCGATTTTGATCTAGTTTTATTTGTTTGAAAGCTGACATTATCAAGCGTGTTCTTGGCTATAGTTCATCATCATCAGCCTACTCAGTGCTGAAAAATTTGAGTTTGATATACTTAATTTTTTTTTTATCGGGGGTTGTTTTTAAATTTCTTAATTTACACCGCGTCTTACGAATTTTCGGCCAGGTGACGTATCCTGACTCGACTTTGTGTAAGATATTATTTTTTGTGTCATTTTTAATTGGTTTAAAGAAGACGTTGCCAAAGAAGACGTTTTGATTGCAATAACTCAATAAAACGCAAAAAACGCGCCATAATTATATCATTATAAAAACACAATTTTTCACTCTTAAACTCACTTAAAACTGGGGCTAATCAACTTATTCGCCTACAAAGGAAATATTGTAGATAAAAGTTAGTTTTATGTTCGCATAATATAAAATATCTAATATAACGTGCATTCTCCGCTGTAGCTTCTTCCCGCGGGAGCAAACTATGAAAAACCAAAGCAGTTACGTATTCTTTTAAGAATATTATGTTCCAAAGAAAATGCATATTGCTTCAATTTATACGAGAACACTGAGATAATGTGAAAAATGAAAATCTACCCCGATATAAAATTTCAGTTGACTTTTTTCACATAACCCTCTGATAAGTATTCTTAGTAATAAAAATGTTTACACAGCTAATAACAAGTTCTTCTTGTCTTTGCCTGGCCTATGGAAACATTTTTTTTGTCAGATGAGAGACAAATACAGTGTGAATCTTGAATATTTTATTTGTAAATAAGCCAGAGTATAAAGAATTACATCCAAAATACCCCGAACCAGCGGGCCGATTCTATATCGTACATTTGTGAGTTAATCACTGAGTTAGTAACGAAACGGAGGAGTGAGTAACGGAAAGTGTCACTTTTGTATTCACATGCATACAAAAGTGAGACTTTCCGTTATATTACTCACTCCTCCGTTTCGTTACTAACTCAGTGATTAACTCACAAATGTACGACACAGAATCGGCCAGCAGGAAGTATTGGAAGAGTACACATTGTCTTAATTAAATGTTAGCTATTTCTTTCTCGTAGTTCTCCCTATACGTTCCAAATTTTATCAAATGAGCATAGTGGTTACTTAGCATTTTTTCGCAAACATTTAGATATTTCCTCTATTATATTAGAACATAAAAACTCCTAAGAATACCAGACAAGAATTATATTCACACTAAATGTATCATTAAAATGCGACAATGGTACGTTGTCTGCACTCGCAAAAGGTTTATGGGGTATTGTGAGTCGAGGGCGCTGGGGTAAAAATTACCCCCAGTTCCCCTAGCTGTTGTGTATTTAAATAGGTTTTATGTGTACTAAGAATATACGCGAAACAACAAAAAAGATTTTACGTGACTAATAATAATGCGATATGAAAGCTAAAATTTAGCCTTGGAAAAGCTAAAATGATAACAATATTATATGTTTTTGTATAAAAACATTAGTGTACAGACTAACCTGAAGTTACGCGACCAAAGTTCTGCGGCTGATTTTAGGTTACGTATTTTTGACAGATAATATTATAATATACTAGCTGGTCCGGCAAATGTTGTTTTGCCATATAAAGTATTTCGCCCATATTATTTTATTGAAGTGACTAAATAAGTATGTCGCCATGGCAACGTCGATCGCTATCCCGTCGCACAAACAATGGTCGCCGTCAGTCTCAGGTTGTAACAATTTACTATAATTTATTCAACAAATGCACTTATCAATATATAAAGTACCCAGATGCCGATTCTCAGACCTACTGAATATGCATATAAAATTTGGTAAAAATCAGTAAAGCTGTTTCGGAGGAGTATGGCAACTAACACTGTGACACGAGAATTTTATATACATACTAGCTGTCCCGGCAAACGTTGCTTTGTCATAATATAAAGTATTTCGCCCATATTATTTTATTGAAGTGACTAAATAAGTATGTCGCCATGGCAACGTCGATCGCTATCCCGTCGCACAAACAATGGTCGCCGTCAGTCTCAGGTTGTAACAATTTACTATAATTTATTCAACAAATGCACTTATCAATATATAAAGTACCCAGATGCCGATTCTCAGACCTACTGAATATGCATATAAAATTTGGTAAAAATCAGTAAAGCCGTTTTGGAGGAGTTCGCTGACTAACATTGTGACACGAGAATTTTATATATAAGATAAGAAGATATTATATTGATATATTATTACTGCAATGTTTTCACGCTACACAGCAGCACCGGTACAGACAGTAAACAAAAAATTTTGTTCGACGATTTACAACATTTCTGTCAATATTCTGATATCACGTATGCAACATGTCGGGTTTTTATCAGATTATTTACTATAATATGTGCTATTGGTGCCCTCTGCTCCGACCTTTTCGTAATATACCCCATAATACGCCGATCTTCAGTAGCGAAACTTCGACATAGTGTGTTTAGATCTAGACACGCGGTAGCGTGTCAAGCCAAGTTCCAGCATAATAGAACTGGCGAGCAGCACCGTGTGTAATATTACACGAACCATTTGCAGCTACTGTTAACCCCCTCATAATTCAGAAACTATTTCACATAAACATTTCAAAATTGGCTCATGTAATGATACTTGCGAGATAAATATAATATGCTCTAAATTTCATAAGCACAGCTCAAACGGTTATATAAGATATTAACGTCCGAAAATCTACATTTTTATCACTGACTGACTGACCTATAGATCAAAATTATCACCTAGTTCCAGATGACCTTGAAGGCTGAAATTTGGAACCCAGCTCGGTAATTGTGTGTAAGCGTAGGGGAAAATCAGAAAACAAAAAAATCAGTCAAGTGCGAGTCGGACAGAGCGAAACTAGGCTAAAATTGTGTTTTTTGTATGGAGACCCCACTTGAATATTTATTTTATTTTACTTTTATTATAAATTATGAAAGTAAAAATATAATTTAAGATTTTGTGAATATTTTAAATGCCTACCGGCTGCCATTATTGATTTTGAGTAAAAAAGGCCAAAAAATCACGTTTAGTGTATGGGAGCTCCCCGTAAATATTTATTTGTGAAGTGAAGAAACTTTAGAAAATGAATAGAAGGTGACTTTATGAAGTGTGTCTGTCTATTTGTTACCTCTTCACGCCCAAACTGATTGTACCGATTGTCCTTAAATTTGGTATGGAGATATAGTTTGAGTCCCGGGAATAAACATAGAATTCTTTTAATCCCTGGCTATTTGTCTGTCCGTGTATCCGTCTGTCTGTCTGTCCGTCTGTCTGTTCGTCTGTCCGTCTGTCCGTCTGTCCGTCTGTCCGTCTGTCCGTCCGTCCGTCCGTCTGCCTGTCTGTTTGTCTGTTAGACAGCTATAATAATAGCTACTTAACTTCCGCACAATAAGTTGTACCCTTTAGTCAATGGTTGGAAATACACTTATGTTATACCGTATTATTCCAATGCCTCCTGATGGTAGCTGCTTTTTCCATTCGATTAGATTTTCTTTGTTTTATTCGACTGATATTCAACAAGCCTTAGGGGCTGTTTCCCCACTTCCTGATAAGTTTCAGATAGGCTATCCACAACTTATCTGATAGATGCAGGATCTGTCAGTTATGTTTCGGATAGGCTATCCACAACTTATCTGACAGATGAAGTATCTGCCAGATAAGTTGCAGATAGCATATCCGACATTAGTCGGGAAGTGGTGAAACAGCCCCTTAAGGTTGCGATTGAATATAGTCGAATATGATGTATGTTTGAACTGGGAAGATTAAGGTGTCTACCCTTGCTCGGAAAGTTTTCTTTACAAAAAGTAATGATATCCCACCAAAAACATAAATGTAAAAATGGAGAGCCAAGTTCCATACAAACATTATTCATTTCTATGGACTTCGCCGTAAAAGGGATGGAGATCTAAATCGAAATATGTATGTATAGGAACCAAATAATATTAAGAACATGTTCAAATAACATCAATTGTTATAGATATCCAATAAAGCAAAGAAATAGACTCTATTATTTTTTCATAATGTTATTTGGTTCCTATACATACATATTTCGATTTTCCATAGAACTTGGCACTCATTTATATCTCCATCCTTTTTACGGCGAAGTCCATAGAAATGAATAATGTTTGTATGGAACTTGGCTCTCCATTTTTACATTTATGTTTTTGGTGGGATACTAACCTACAGGTATTTTTAAGACGCAGTAAAAATCAGAAATACAATGAAAGGCATTGCAATCGCCACGTCGCTTAGGGCCTGATTACACCTACCGACGTTACCATTCTACTCGGTAGGTGTAAACAGGTCCTTAGCGACTTATTTAAATAAAATCTCTGAGTGCTATGTTACACAAGTTGTTAAAAGTCACAAATTAGAACATATCTCAAGAAGTTAATGATTTGTCTTGATCGGGGTCAATTTGATCCCAGGCAAAAATAACCCCCGGGATTAATCCTGATTAAGTGGGACGTCTAAGACTACGTGGGGTAAATATATCCCTATTGGACGAGCTATCACTTACGAGATTAGCAGGGTTACACCTGCGTCACATGCTGTTTGATTACACAATCAAACGGGTAGGGTAAATTTGACCCAGTTTCTTAGAATATGTTGCTTGAATGTCATGTCGGAATATTGAAGTGGCGGTTAAGTGTTGAGTACCTTCTGATGCTACTTATATCTATATCCATACTAATATCATAAATGCGAAAGTATGTCTGTATGTCTGTTTGTAACCTGTTCACGCCCAAACAGCTGAACCGATTTTGCTGATATTTGGAGATATTTTGAGTCCCGGGAAAGGACATAGGATACTTTTTATCCTGGAAAAATGTACGGTTCCCACGTGATAAACTAATTTTGGCACAACGGAGTTGCGGGCATCGTCTACTACCTAATATTATGATGGTTTAAATACAAAGGTGTCTGTCTGATGAATTTTGATATTTAAACCGCTGAACCGATTTAGATGGAATTTGATATGGAAGCACTTGTCGTGTACCAGTTTTTACGTAACGTAGTTATAGGTAAACATGTAATATCAGAATAAAGTTGCAAAGTCAACGCACCTGCAGCTCTTCTGATGTTGCGCGTGTCCATGGACGACGGTAGTTGATATTTCCATCAGGTGACCCGTTTGTTCGTTTGCCCCCTTATAAAAAAGTGGGACAGCGTCTTGTACTAATTCTATCAAATGTTGTTTTACTAGATTAAAATTTACTACAAAGGAAACAAATCATATTTACTATCAAAATATCAGACAAAACAAACTAAAAATCTATCCGATAGAAGAGCGTCCATTTTAAAAGGATTAAAAGCAGCAAAGCACCTCTTTGGACTAAAATTAAAAATGGATGATGCATGTTCCAATTTTAAATTCTCGTATCAAAGGAGTCAATTTGTTCCTAATTCGAAATCGTTCTTTTACCAATTTGTCGATACGTTTTTAATTTCTTTGACAATATTTACCGTTCTTCAGTACAATTTTTTAAGTGAAACAGGGGTGACCTGATCTAAAATTCGTAAGATGTAGATGAGAGTGTTGGCACTGTAATGCTGTATTGCAGGAGAGGAAATAACATCTTTTTTAATAGGTTGCTACAATAATGGTCTGCTCTTGCTTTCCGTTGTCGCTCCTGCCGCGGCCGGTACCCTCAGAGAGCTATACCTTTTGTATTATGTTTTTCAAAATAATAATATTATAAATTGTTCAAAATAATAATAAATTAAGAATAAAAAAATACGTGTAGCACTCGGGGACTGCCGCGGTAAAGCTATTACATAGCATTTTTTATCAACTTATGCAATTATTATAGTTCGCATACATCTAGTCGCACGCACACAAGCGCCGAAGTCTGGCAACGTCGCACCGTCACAAGGTGCCGGTCGGTGCGGCAAGCATTATACCCCGAGCCACACTGAGCCGAAATCTGCCGAATTAAAACGATGTTAAACGAATGTCAGGTGTTTTTCGTTACAGAATTTCTTGATTCGGTCGCCGCACTCAAAGCCCGCGATACAAGTTATGTAAAAGCTTAAAATAATAATTATTTTAAAATTAACATTTTTATATTAAAATTATTGTTAATCATATTCGGTTCTATAATATTGTACAATCCAGTTTCTTTTAATTATTAGAAGGAACCCTAAAATGCTGACTAAAGTCCGTACGAGGGAGAGGATAATATCCGAGATAGCTTATTCCATTTATTACGGATTTCCTGACAAACTTCTAGTTATTTCATGTTCTTGTTAAGGGAAAGTAAATAAAATAATTCAGCCGCGTCCATTAATTTTGGCTTTTTACTTTTTCAACTCGTGAGGTTTTTCTCGGCAATTGTGCTCGGAAAATGTCATATCGGCTGGTGCGCGCCATGACTCTGCGTTGCTGAGCCGTTCATGGTATGGTTACAGCGGTATTCGAGCCAATTTGTCATTTTGTTTAAAGTCGGCCTACTGGTTCGTTCTGTCTATTGTGCCACAATTCTCAACTAAACTGTCAACTCGAATGATAAATCCCTCTTCAACTTATAAATTGTGTTTCACTTTCCTCATACAGATCTCGCACTCACCCACATCAAATTCCTAACGAAAACTGTTCCTTTTGTGAAATCTTTATAAATGTACAGCTTCTTTGGTACTGCATATATACATATAAGGAAGAAGGTTGATTAAATCAACTGGTCCTTCGATCAGCTTATCATCGCCATGAAAAAAGACATAGCAAACACATTATTGAAAGGTGTTTTTAATCTGTAAAAGACAGATTAACAAAGGATACCTCGACTCAATCTGTCTTTAAAATATTTTACTATTACAATTCTTTTGCCTTCTGCTGTAACCATGATAAACCTCTAGAACTCAGGCACATTTTAGAGAGAGGGTGGCAGATTTTCATAGCTATATCGATTTTAGACTTTCTATAGCAGTCATGCCAGTACAGACATATTCTCCGGAATAAAAAGTGCCCTATGTCATTTACCGGGACAGAGTATCTCCATACGAAATTTCATTAAAATTGGTTCAGCGGTTTGGGACAGAGGCAACAGACAGATAGACACATACACACTGGCATTTATATATTTTTTTTTTATGAAATAAGGGGGCAAACGAGCAAACGGGTCACCTGATGGAAAGCAACTTCCGTCGCCCATGGACACTCGCAGCATCAGAAGAGCTGCAGGTGCGTTGCCGGCCTTTTAAGAGGGAATAGGGTAATAGGTTAGGGGAGGGTAGGGAAGGGAATAGGGGAGGGTAGGGAAGGAAATAGGGGAGGGTAGGGAAAGGAAAAGGGTAGGGGATTGGGCCTCCGGTAAACTCACTCACTCGGCGAAACACAGCGCAAGCGCTGTTTCACGCCGGTTTTCTGTGAGCCCGTGGTATTTCTCCGGTCGAGCCGGCCCATTCGTGCCGAAGCATGGCTCTCCCACGTAAAAGTATCGAAGTATGGATTTAACATAACATAATATTATTATATAGGGTTGCTTTACGCTCGTTGTCTATAATGGTGCCCCCCTCACCGGGAGCATTCGCTTGTAATATAGCGTTACAGAATCGAGCATTACATCAGTGAGGGAGGGGAACCGAGCATTACAATGCGCACCTTGTAACGATACAATGTGTAATATCTTGATACAACTTGTAACATGAATGCTACGTGACAGTGAAGTCAACTTACTATGGAATGGTCAAAGTTGAATCTATAATATTACATTACACGCGGATGCGTTACTCAGGGAGGTAGTATTGTAATGTAATGCTCAAAGTAGAATCTAAAATGTTACATTACACCGTACACGTGAATGCTCGCAGTGAGGGAGCACCTTTAGACCAGAAAACCTTTTAAATTTCGAATTCGATGCGCAAATCACTCGGCCCTGTTTTTTCACGTGTCATGGGTGACATTTTGCGATTCCTCGCCTAATTTATCTTGAGCGGCCATCATTGTTTTGCCCAAATCACGGATCAGATTTAATTTGGACCGTTTGAGTCGGGTTCGCAAAATTAAAGGATTTCTGTTTAATTAAAACACACTTAAACTTTATGGTGGGGCTTAAATAATTAATTTCTGTGTGTAGTTTAGGCCCGTTACTAACAAAAATATTCAAGGTATCTGCAGATATAATACTTAAAGTTTTGTCATGTCGATCAAGCCACATTTCTAACATAGTAGCTAGATAAAGGCAAAATATTGTACACATTAATAAGTATTACAATGTGGATATTTTATTTTCTTAGTTAACGTCTATTACCGAAGTAATCATTTTTAGCAAGCTTTCGACATATTGTGACTATATGAACAAATGTAAAGAAGCAAAAAATTTGACTCATTTATAATGATCATATTACATTTAGTCATTTATGATTAAATTTTGGAATTATGTTTGGACTTTCCCGATGAAGGATATATAATATAAGTATAATTACGATGCAAATTTTGACGCAACAAAGCTACTACTACTGCTTACTAGATAGTAATTAATATAGTTGTTTTACAATTATATCAATTCAATTATTATATTATTATTTTCAGATTAAATTTATACCATCAAATAAATTGAGTATGCAGGTTTAACACAGTAAATTGAATCCAAATCATAATCTAATAACTATTGTCACATCCGATCGGATTAATAGTATTGGGTCGAAACGTAATCAACTATTTTAATTAAATTTAACAGCTGTACTGATTTCGATTGGTAAAGAGCCATTAGCCAAAATGTGTTCAATTCAATGTCGAAATCAAAAATGTATTTGTCATCAATACTAATGTTATAAATGCGAAAGTGTGTCTGTCTGACCGAAACCGCTGAACCTATTTTGCTGAAATTAGGTCTGAAGATATTTTGAGTCCTAGGAAAGGATATATGGTATCTACTTCTTATCCAGGAAAAATGTGCGGTTTCCGCGCGATAAACGAATATATTAGTTGCGGGTGTCAAATTTTGTATTTAAATGTTGAAATTAATTTGGATAGTAAGTAACTATACTGTACGCGGCGAAACATGGCGGTAGCGGTCATTGACTTCCTGTCAAAAACTTGTCATATTCTATATAAACCGCGATTGACAATGAAGTGTCAGATGTTGTCAATCGCGGCTTTGTATAGAAAATTACAAGTTTTTGACAGGAAGTCAATGACCGCTATCGCCATGTTTCGCCGAGTACAGATTATTAACCCTTAGGCTAAGTAGTCTTATTTCTCAGATAATCATGATCTCTGTCTTTTTTATTAAAACAAAATGGAGGTATTCAATTCAAACTTTTACATTTTTAAGGTCTTTAAAAGTGTTTAAAACTAATAAAAGTCACGATTTTTCCGTAAAGCATCCAAAAACAAAAGCGAATCTTAACATTTGTATTGTTATTTAAGTGAAAGAAAATCCTTCCCTTTGTTTGAAGAATAATGGACCTTTTGTTGAGTTAATCCTGTTTTTTATTTACAAAGATCCCGGATCCTTTGAATAAAATGTATCCCTTGTACGGAATCAATACGACTCGTCGATAGCTTAAGAAGTGATAGGGGGGGGGGGGGGGAACTATAACGCTTGGACACCCAAAGAAAAGGGCGTTTAGGTTTTGCTACGTAGACATCGTCTACAAAAGATTTCCACTGTCTAAATTTAAATGTGAAACTCCCCCTTACATACCTAATAAATTATTTATTGTACTTATGATATTGTTACGTGCTAGGGTTCGAAGGATTTGGAGAAAAAGACCTGCTGACTCTTAAAAAGACTTTACTAGCACTGACACTAGCTCACACAATTCACTAAGCCCAAACACTAAGCACTAAGTCCAAACACTAAGCACTAAGTCCAAGGTCGTAGCCGAGTCGTAGGTTCACAGTGGTTCACTCACTATTGATCACTTGTTTTCACTCCGAAATCGCCTCGAAGATCGCTCAGATGAAACTGAATTGCCGGGCCGTCTACCTGCAGCTATTTATATGGCGAGACGAATTCTAGAAAGTTCCTTCCCCCGATTCATGTAAACAAGTAAACAAGTGTGGGAACTTTCTAGCAAATACGCGTAAGTAAACATACACCTAACGCCATCTAGTATTGAGTAGGGGATTTAGGTTTTCGGTGTTTCCCTGATCAGTTTCGCTGGTTTGACGCTAGATGGCACTACGTGTCCGTATCCGTAATAATATAATATAGGTTAGGGAGTCCACATCTAAGAATCTAGGAAAAAGGGGGCTCAACGTGTTAACGAGGCTACTCCCCTTTTCATTATTATGTCATAACTCATATTAAGTTATAAGTCTTATAACATATATAATTATGTATAACCATGTCGGGACTCAGGGGAGTAGTCCCAAATTAGTTAAAAATGGATCTTGCAGTTTTGGTAGATACATTCCCTTATGATATTGTGAAGAAAATTGTATATTCTCTATTTCGTAAGCATATCTATTTAGATGCATAAATCGAAATATGAATTCTTAATACATTATTACAGTTAAGAGCTACTTATTCCCAGTAACTTTGAAAAGTCAGAAAATATGTAAAAAAAATGCTATGATTTAAATTATAATTAAAATTTATTACAAGTTACAACACATATTTTATGACAGAAGGTATAAAACAAAAATTGTATCCTACGTATGTTGTATGCCGGTTAAATTACAAAATTTTAAAATGTGAAAGCATTATCAAGAGCTTATATTATTATTATAATATAACATTTTTTGGCAAAATGAATAAAAAGTCTTCGTAGATCCCTGCACAGCTAATTGAAAACAAAAAATCATATCAATCAGATTAAATCGGTATTAAAAATAAATATTCAATTTATCCACATATATAAGCCCAAAATCCGATCAAATATTTGAATAACTATAAAAATGTTAAAATTTCTTTACATTTTTTTATTTGCTGGCGTGTGCAAAGTTTAATAGGGTTGGCAGCATTAGTGATTTCCCCCGGGAATTCGATGTTAAATGTGAATCGTAAATCTCAGTGTGCACAGCCCTAGAAAACGTGTGTGCTAATAAATATAATAAAGATATTTCGCTTAGATTAGTTCTATTACATGTTATTCGGCATGACAGGTTTTTCTTTGTATTGTAGTTAAAATCTTATCCTACTAATATTATAAAGGCGAAAGTTTGGAAGTTACTCTTTCACGCAAAAACTACTCAACGGATTTTAATGAAACTTTACAATAATATTGGTAATACATCAGAATAACACATAGGCTACAATTTTAACCGACTATCAAAATGGAGGAGGTGTTATGTTCGTTTTTTTATGTTCAACGATTACTCCGCCGTTTGTGAACCGATTTTTAAAATTTTTCGTTTGGTGTATAGGTTATCATCCCAATTTGGTACCATATTCATAAAAATGGTGACCTGATGAAGGGATCCATAAGAAATCGAGGGAACTCCTCAAAATTTATATGGAAACGTGTGGTGAATTCGGTTTTGTGAGCAATATTCTAAGCATATGCTACCAACAAGTAATAATTTGCACCAAGGTATACCATAGTATGGAAGGTGCTGAGAGAACTCCTGGCTCTTTATAGATACAAGTTTGGGAGTTTCGACGTTGTTTTAAGAACGGAAAGCATATGCTCCTATGCAAATTACATTCATCATCATCATCATCACTACCATAAACCATTATAGAACCATGTATCGTCCCGTTTTGACACTATTATTGGTACTTTTCATAGTATTTTATTATATATCACTCAAACCGCGGGTAACACCGCGGGGCACAGCTAGTGTATACATATTATTGTATAGGGTACAATATGTGTCCCTTATATAGTTCCTCTGTCCCTCCCTGTGTAAATATCAGCGCTGTAAGAGTTACTTTTGTAATGTTTGTTACTATGAGAGCTGTAGTAATAATCTATATACGAGAGCGAAAAACTTTGGATCCCTTTGGAAAACTTTGGACGAAAAATGCGGAAACGTAGGTGATTGAAATTTTGCACAGTTATAGTTTATATGGTGAAAGAGTGCATCGAGCTAATATTATTTTAAAATTATACTTTTATCATACATTTTTTTAACAAATAAAACATTACACACACTACAACACACACACTAGGAGATTTTGATTGACAAGCCTATACACACGAATTGTACTCTTTTAATTATGGTTGAAGTCTGTTGTCAAATTGAAAAAAATATTTAGTTTTTTGGGCGATCTCTAGTATCATGAATTTGTCTACACAATAATTTTCAGTAAATGTTCCGTATATTTTTTAAGTCTGCATGTAAAGAGAGTGGAGTAGATATAGCTTTTACTTATCTATTCTACAATGTCACAATAATCATAATATATTTTGCAATTTTATAATGCAAAAATTAATTACTGAAACAATGAGTCTTATGTCATAAATCATAAGTCATAATCCCCTAATTTTTTTTTAATTTCGAAATATGACACTGAAACTTTGGCTAAGGGCATCCGTGAAAACACACTTATCGCGCACAGAAACGCAAGAAAAAGCTAGTAAGGTATTAATTTAAGGATGTTTCTAAGCCAGGGTAAATACGTCGTCTAAATATAGACACTGAATGTACCCTTTTTCAGTTGAAGGAGGTACGCTCGTGCGAGCTCGAATGTACGTTTTCATAACTTGTATTTTCGATACGCCTGTACAAGTCACTGGTTTTCAAAGGTTCGAGGAATCAGATGATCTCTTAATTATATTGCATTGAAGTTATGCATGTGAATATTGCATATATATGCATGTGGATATTTAATAGGTCTGCAAATTAAAATTAATACTTACCTTAAAAAATTAAAATCAGTGAATAGCCAAGTATGTATTTGTAGTATTTTGTAGCCAATAATTATTTAGGTAGAGTATAATACACATTATAATGAAGGCTTTAATGAAAAATATATGAAGCTTTCATGCAAAAACTGTTCAACCGATCATTATAAACCTTAGTACACACTATTTTTGAAGGTACCAGAGATAACAAAGGATGCTTTAAAAAACAAATATTTTTTAAAAGCGCGTGATGATGATGAAGGAGGCGTGTTCTGTCGAGGGTCACCAATGTAGGAAATATATGCGTGGAGGCCGCAAAGGAAGATCTTCCGACCGAGCGAGGTGGTATGCTCGGTCAGGCCGGAGCCCACGTGATACATTTCAGCTGTCGTATATATACCGACGCGCTAAGAAAACTTCGATAGCGCGATGCAGGAATGTTAGGCTAGTTGTGGGTACCGCCACAAAAGTATCAAAATATGTAGGCAACCACTAGGATAGGTTTTTAAAAATTACACCCCTGAGGGAGGTGAAATAGAATTTTGTTCCCAGGAATTTTTATTCACGCGTAAAGCAGCGATATACAGCTAGTATCTAAATTCAGAGGATAAAAAAATACAAGTATCTCATAAAAAATCAGATAAAGTGTTCACTCTTAAATCATGAGTACGTCTTGCTCGCTCCAGATACGAGTGTGATCCCTTACGGCCTGCTGGTTCGTCGCCGATTTTAAAACATCAAAGTGGCTCGTCAGGCGTGCGGACACAGATCAAAGAAACGGCGAGACGCGGCGCTGAAAAAATCAAGTGTCAGTTCATCCTTGCGTGGTAAATATATAAAATCGGCTAAGTGCGAGTCGGACTCGCACCGAAGGGTTCCGTACCGTTATAGAGCAAAAATAGGCCAAAAATTGTGTTTTTGTATGGGAGCCCCCCTTAAATTTCTATTTTATTAAAATATTATTATGAATTATTAAAGTACACATATATATAAGGCCTTTGTTTTGAAAATTTCACGTCCTGTTGCTCTTATTGATATCGAGCAAAAAAGGCCAAAAAAATCACGTTTGTTGTATGGGAGCCCCCCTTAAATATTAATATTATTTTGTTTTTAGTATTTGCTGTTATAGCGGCAACTGATATACATAATCTGTGAAAATTGCAGAAGTCTAGCTATAGCGGTTCTTGTGATACAGACAGACAGACAGATATTTCTTTAAAATAAATTGGGAATTATTACATTATGTGGTTGAGACTTGTTTTTACTTTTCATTTTAGCTTTGAAATAAAAAATAGTATACAATATCAATATATCCTTTTAGGAGCTAGAAATCCACACAGACGCAGACAAAATGGACACGAAATAGTGGAAGATATTAAATAAATAAATAAACTTTTTTCCATTATACCACGAGACATTATCACGAAAGAAAAAAAGAATAATAAAACTAAAAAAAAAGAAATAGAACGTACAAGATACAAGACAAATAATTATGAAAAATCGTACAAAACAATCCACAACAAATATTACAAACAAAGTATACGACAAGACAATAATATACATATTTAGTAACATTACTTCCTCTCCCATACTGAGCCGGTGGTCTACTCATGTGTTCTGATCAGGTCACGTGATATGGCGCGAGTTTAACATTTTTACTTAGCACAAAACTTAGCTGAAAAATTCTCAGTTAAAAACAGCTAGACACGTGTAAGTTATAATTAATATACAAGTAATTATTAATATCGGGACGATAGCAAAAGTTCTGAAACATGAGTTTAAATACTAACAATCTGGTAAACAAGTTTTGAAACATGTATCCAGGATTATTATAATAATATGTAATTACAAAGTTACATAATTATTTAGCTTTGTAATTTTAGTTTATCGAAAATCTTGATTGTATAAATAATAAAATAATATTAACAAGAACAAAATCTTGTTAAATGAAAGTTTAACTTCTTGTTTTACTTAAGGCGGGCTGAAACCCCATTTTGTTATTTCTTGATACCCGATTTACCTAGTTCCAATATAATAACGAAATGTAAAAAAATATGAGATATAGAGCACAATATTTAAAAGGGTTTAAATCAAAAACATTTTAATAAAAAATAATACTTTCGCTGTAATTAATTTACAAACTCACCTCCGACAAAACTCTTTGTCATCGAAATATAAGTATTAGCAAGAATAACTTACATTTTATTTTAATAAATTGTCAATGAATATATTTCAAAAAGGTCTGAAACGAATAATCTTTTTTTATTAATATTTATTTCGAAAGATATTTAAAAAAAACACACGAAAAATAAAATAGAGAAGATCCGCCCGTCGTAACTTACAATTTTATGCTAAGCTAAAATGAATCTTATTGCGATGCGTACACGCTTGGCATTCGCGTTTGCACGTATGGAATTGAGGTAAGTGCTCGCCTTAAGGCGTTATTAGACGTTTCACTTGAATGAGTACTGAAACGTAACATTCACTTTATTTCATTTTTTTAAAGTATGTCATTGAATGTAACGAGTATCGAATGCAAGCATTGGTGTGAAAGAAAAACGAGAATTTGTATATCGTTAAATTTTTAATGTTTTCGTTATGTTTAAACCTTTAAACTGATCAGTTTTCGTGCATTAATCGGAGTGAGAGAGCAAAATGAAAGTGAATCATATCGACAGTGTTAGACTAATGAGCCATCACTTATGAATTCATTCGTACCGGCGTGTCGCTTAAAATTATTTGAAATGAAAGAATAAAATGAACTGAAAATTACCCATCTTTATTACTACTTGAGGAATTTTTCACTTATGACATATTATCTACTTTTAATAAGTTTGTGCTTCTACTACCAAAATCTAAAACCTTTATGATTAAATAAATTTTGTGATAAGGATATTTTTTCACCAACAAGAAATTCAGTTGGAAGACAACTTTAATTTAGTACTTTTTTTTTTCTTCTAGCTGTTTTATTTGCTTATTTTGCTAACAAGAAGTTATGGCAGATACCAGTGTATACAAAATGAATATTAATTTTTGTAACTTTAATCTTAACGTCTTTCAGTCAATGATGCCTTTTCACCTATATCAATACCAAAAAAGAGAGAGCTGGCATTCTTTAATAACTATTATTGGTATTGCAGGCTATACATAACCAAGTAAGGGTCCATCCTCATATTACCTACTGGCTTTTTTACAGCTTAAAGCGTCACAGGTCATATTAAAGGTGACAATACAATAATAAATTGTTGGAGGTAATCAAAGAAGCGTGAGGGGTCTAAAGGAGTCAACTTTTGTGTAACGTTACATATAACGTTACACTGGATACACTGGATGGCCCTTAAGCGAGAAATATAGTTTGACTTTATCACACATGACTTAATTACGTTTAGTATAAATTAATAACTCAGTACTTTATGATCGTAATGAAAACGGATCTTTAGGTGACATTATTTTGATTGCCAGTAAACTCTGTAGATCGTGAAGTTTGTCTTTATGTCTTAAGTTATTATATTACTACATATTACATAATTATAACTCTAAATTAGTATTTTTAACCGACTTCAAAAATTAAGGAGTCGCAATAATATAAAAAATACTGAACAGATGCACATGCAGTTTTAAAACTTTTTGACGAAGCCATTCACTAAGAACCACAGGATAATAATATGCGGAAATATACGGGGAGGCCGATCGTTCTACTCGGACTGAACTCAGGCCGACCTGACCGGACCCGTTCACAAGGAAATCCACAAAACGAGTCAGATTGGTAAGGTCGTCCTGTGATCAGTCCGATCTCCGAACGGATCGATCGACCATCTTGCACATAGGGAGCTTGATGTTGTTATAGTTATAAACATTACTACGCAAGCAAAGTAGGTAATACACAAAATATTAATTATCCCTAACAAATACGTTTTCCGAGAAAATTTTAATTATATGTACACAACTAAAATATTTACTTAGTTATATTTTGCTTATCGATATATTCTATGTTTGTAATGGCTTTGAAGCCATACCATATCAAAGGTATTAAACATTTGATATGGTATGCAAGGACAAAATGTTGATATTATCATTATTAATTACAATACTCTTACATGTCAGACAATGGTAAAACATAAAATAACTGCAATATCTGTACACCGTGTGCATCTTTTTAATAGTAAGGCTGTCATTAACATACATTTAAGGAGGCGTTCACAAATTACGGGAGGTGTTTTTTTAATTTTCTGACCCTCCCTCCCCCCTTGGTGAGATTTCGCGAGATTTTATTCAACCCCCTCCCCCACCCCCCAATCTCACGTGAGATTTTTCAAAATGTGGGTTTCTTACGTAAACGCGTTGGATTGTTTGACAGTCAGTAGATGTATAACGTCAAAGTATGAATGAAATTATTTTCTTTCGAACGAATTAGTAAATGATCTTAATCGTAATACGATTACGCTTACGATTAAATCTTAAGCATACGTACAATCTGGATGAAATGTACCAAAATAGTTTTTTTTTGTAACAATGAGAAAAAAAATTACGTGAGATTTGCCGAGACCCCCCTTCTCTCCAACGTAAGATTAGATGAGATTTGACTCGACCCCCTCCCCCCCTTAAACACCTCACGTAATTTGTGGACGCCCCCCAATTGTTTGTAATCTCGCGGTGTAGCCGCCAAAACGCGCGTTTGGGCGGATGCATATTAATCGAGCCTAAGCTGCTCAACTGACATTAATTTGTTTGCGCTATATCTCTATACATTTCACTGGTATTTGTGATGGGTACATCGCCATCGCGTCTCGGTAAAATATACCCTTAAAAGGGCAAATAATTCGGTGCATCGTTTCTGTTAAACAAAAGAACGTCACGAGACAAACAAAAAGTAGGTTAAGACGTCTTCAAGTCGAAAGTTCACGTCGCTAATTGATTCATTATGAAATTAAATGGTTTGAGATCAAGGGTAAATCTTATTTGACCTGGCTTTGTTCCTTTTGTGATCATAAGAAATGAAGACGTAAGTGGATGAAGTGGGTAAATAATATTTTACAACAGAGCTAACAAACCTTGTAACTTACCTACTTCCTCATCTATGCTATATAATGTAATATCTAGCTATACATGGAATCCACATTTTTAGGGTTCCGTACCCAAAGGGTAAAAACGGGAACCTATTACTAAGACTTCGTTGTCTGTCCGTCTGTCCGTATATCCGTCTGTCTCCAGGCTGTAACTCAACAACCGCTATAGCTAGACTTCTGAAACTTTCACAGATTATGTATATCTGTTGCTGCTATAGCAACAAATACTGAAAATAAAATAAAGTTAATATTTAAGGGGGGCTCCCATAGAAGAAACGTAATTTTTTTGGCCTTTTTTGCTCGTATTCAATAATGGTAACAGCTAGGCACTTGAAATTTTCACAAAATCCTTAGTTATATTTAATTTTGTACTTTAGTAATTAATAATAAAATTAAAATAAAGTAAATATTTAAGGGGGTCTCCCATACAAAAAACACATTTTTTTGTCTACTTTCGCTCTATACCGGTACGGAACCCTTCGTGCGCGAGTCCGACTCGCACTTGGCCGATTATTTTGATTTCAAATCATTTTCCCGGTCCTAAAACCTCCATTTATGCAAATTGCTAATTACCCACTTTAAATATTGAAGACACTAGCTTCAATTGTAGAAGACCAAGCGCACACTTCTGAATCGTGCTTAGAATTTCGGAGATTGGCTTGGCAATAGCTGATAATATGATCACATATTATGGCCTGGGCGTGGTCCCAGCCTTATTTCCTTATTTGGAGGTGAGTCACAAGTGACTTTTAAAATGGGGGGGGGGGGAGTCCACGGATAGTTAAGCGCTATACCTATGTAAAATGTAAAGACTTAGGTATATAGTGATTATCTATAATTATTTTGGGTAGGGTATTGGCATACTCAAAGCATGAGCCTGACCAAGCATAACAACTTGCTTGGTCGGAAAAACTTTACTTAAGGCTCGATGCTATTTCCTACAACACTTTATAAGCAAGATGTTCTTTTTTACGGGGAGGCAGGAAAATCCCCAAAGATTCCTCACGGGCCGGCCATAATAATTGCTTCGACTTTACCTAGTGGATGTTTGATCTCAAGATTTTTTTTATAAACCTGATGGAAAGCAACTACCGTCGCGCATGGACACTCTCAACATCAGAAGAGTTGCAAGGTGCGTTGCCGGCCAGGAATACGCTCTCTTCTTGAAGGTTTGCAGGTCGTGTTGGTCCGGAAATACTGCTGGCGACAGTTCGTCCCAGAATTTTTCTGGGTTACTCTACTGTACATTTATCGGTACTTATAGTTATAAGTACCGTATAAATGTACTTCGAAGTCACATCTAAAATCATAACGCTTCTTAGACAGAAACGATCAAATGAGCCATAAAAAGGACGATTCATAGCGTGCCCGGCATAAAAACATAAACTTTTATGATGGTCTCCTAAAAGTGTAAGCTTGACCTTAATAATAAAACGTGTTGAGATTTTATTGATAGCTAAAACGACTGAACAGATTGCACTGAAACTCTTGCATGACGCCAGCATCAAATTTTAGCATATCTAGCGATGTTTACCGCAACTCCGTTGCAAGTATTCGTTTATTACGCAGCAATAAATATTTTCGTAGCTTAAGGCTGCGTTTCCACTAGAGATGTGTTGCGAGGAATGTGTTTTTTAGATCCAATAGAATCGCTGCGCTGAGCTAGGTCACGGCAAGCTCACGTCAATGAAGCAATTCTATTGGTTCTCAAAAACACATTCCTCGCAACACATCTCTGATGGAAACACATCAATTTCAAATTCATAATATGATGACACCCGCAAATCTGTTGCGTCAAATTTCGTTTGTCGCGCGGGAACCGGGATAAAAAGTTTCCTATGTTCTTTTCTGGGACTCAGAGTATCTCCATAATTTCACCTTCATACCTATATAAAATTATGAGCAAAAATACATTTCTTTGATCTTTTTTTTGGAACATTGCAGATACGAACCAGAAAATAATTATATGATTTATTTTCATGTGCATGTTCTTTGGTTTAATTTTGTACAAGTACGGAAAAGTTTTTAATTATGTTCAGCGCGGTAGTACGTAAGTATTATTAAATTCCGCTGGGCGACGAAACCACATATTTTGCACACGAGCCTGAAACACAATATATTGGAAAATCAATGGAACTTAATTTAACGCAACTGATCGCTTTAAAACCAGGCTTAATATTTAAAAGCGTTAATAGTTATAATTATAATATTATCATATAATTATAACTATTAATACTTTTCACTAGCGGACCCGACTGACGTCTTGCCGATGATGATGAAATTCATCTTTATGAAGTTTTTACTGTCACTCAAGCGTCCTGAAATAATTCTTATTCAGGAATTATTTTTATAATTTTCCAGGTAATTTTTTTTTATTTTTCTTCGTAACAACCTTAATCCGATATTATTAAAAAAGTAAGAATTAGCGAAATCGGTTTAGCCGTTCTCGAAATTAGCGCTAACGCACACATTTAGCGATTCATTTTATATTAAGAAGATTGTTAAATCATAATATAAGGATTTTATTCGTTTAGCACGAATTTGAAATTATTTATTAGTCAACAGACCGAACGCTCTTTTTTTTTTACTATAAAATTTAAAACAATAACAAATAAAATCAAAATTACATTTACTCAGCAAGGATAAAACGACAAAACCGACGCACAAAGGGATGGAATGGATGGAATGGATGGATGGAATCTTAAAAATACAAACAGACACCTTTTATTTGGACACGTGTTATTTTTATAAGGTTGTTTTGATAGACGCGGATCACGAGGGCCGCAAACTTTTTACGAGATACTAAACTTTATAGTTTTGGCCTAAAAAACACAAAAAACACAAAACATTCTTAGATTTAGGCTTACACTTAACTTAGTCGGGTACATTTTAAGTATGATACCAAGAGATTTTTGGAACGTAAGACACAATGTAACAGTATGATGTCTTAAATATAAATTAAGAAAGTAAAAAAAAAAAAAAAAAAAAAAAAAACAGCAGTGAATAAAAAATTATAGTTAAGAAGACTAAGAAGATCATGTTAGCTTTCAAACAAAATAAACAAATTCGGCAAGATAAGTAGATAATAATTATACTACAGCCTATTAAAATAGTGATGCTGATGAAAACACTGATGACAAGACAAAAAAACAAAATGAAACGCTTAAACTGTTTGAAATTCGAACGGGAATGTTCCCGTGAACCGAAACAGTTAGTTTGTATACAAATGTTTGTTCAATAGGACCGATACGCCGAATCGATACAAATTCTTTCGAGTGACCCTTGGGATCTCCATTGTGGAATCTATTTTTCATCTATCGGATACAGATCTACGAGTATGTTCATTTTGTATGTAAATATGTATTGAATTGAGTGACTGAAAATGTATGTAGCGTTGTGGGTTCATTACTAAGGCTGGCCGCATACACACTTTTTCGTATTCGATATCCTAATGTGTAATTTCAATTTGGGATTCTGTGAGACTAACGCAAACGTTCGCTTTTCTTGACTCGCGGCTTGCACTCGAAACGTACGTGCAGAATTCGTTCCGTTCTCCTAATTCTATACATTCGGATGTCCGAATACAGAAAACGAATTCTCTGTATTCGGACAAATATTATGCACTGTAGCATGACACATCGGAAATTTTCACGATGCGTTCCGCAGCGTCGTAGATTTTTACGCTGCGACTCCGTAACGCAGTGTTGTGAGTTGGCCCTAACAAGGGTCTATCAACAGCGTCGTAAGTAACTTACGACGCTGTTGAGAGACAAACCCCTGTCAAAAAACTCAAAAACCGAACCAGATACATATCGATCTAATTACGTATTATAATCTAAGAGCCAGTGAACTCCTGACCTTCGTCATTGGTTAAGATAGGCTTGTCAGCTTATACTCCCAAAACTGCCAAAATCTTTTAGGAACCCATATCGCATAGTACATTAGGACCACAAACAAACTTTAGTTCCGTTCCAATTGAATGAATTTACCCTGGCTCCAATTTGGTACTCTCACAAGTGACGTAACTGGAAGATACGTTTAAATAACTGACTCAGTTAGTCACAGCACCCGAGTGAGCCACAATCTGCACACCTACTTATTTTGAGTGCAATCACAAACACAGACGACTGGCATTTTATTTCAGGTACAGTCACCAGCAGGTACCTAAATGCTGAGATTTCGTGAGTGACGAAATGCATAAGCTAAGTTATTTTGTTTGATTTATTTCAATCTCTCATAATACTTGGCACTTGTGTAAGTGCTTGGTACAAGCAAAACTACTTTGCGGCTTAGTATCTGACATTAGCTAGTTAAGACGAAATATCTTACATGTAAGGCATGAGAAATGTTTGCATTAAGGTGTAAGGTACCAGCGATCCTGCTACAAGGAATTTCGCTTTACGTGTCACGAATATTTAGAACAAAGGAAAATGAAGCGTGTGTCTTTGGAATATAAATTGAATTCGCTTGAAACAATTGCGAAAGGTCAAAGGCGCTTGATGAATATATGAAAATGATCGTCTCCATTGAAAGCTAAACGCTTTCACTCCCGCTTAGGATTTCGGAGGCGTTTTGTTGAAGTGCTGCCGTTTTCTGTTTTTCGAAGTGTTTCAATTGTTAGATATTTTCAATACGATATCAGATTTTAATTAAAATTGATTAAATAGGAAATAACTTTGATTTATTGTCAAACGCTTTAGTAGTAGTAAATTACATTTTTACACATCGTAATTTATTATTTAAAATACGCTTTTTTACAAGACTTTTTTATATTTTCAAGAAGATGACTCGGTAAATTTCTTATCACTTCCCTCCTAAGATATTTTGTCATCGTACAAACCTTCCAAAAATATTTCAAGAGTCAAGACAAATGTCAGCCAAATCGGTTCAGCCGTTCTTGAGTTTTAACGAGACTAATAAAATTTTACATTCATTCTTATTTATACACGGTGTAACAAAACTAAGTGATAATATTTACGGGTGTGTAAAGGTCCCGTGTATGGAGTTCACTGCAGCGCTGAAAGAGCAATTTTTTTTCACTTTTGTATGGGGAAACTCATGACGCTGGGGCGCTTGCTTGCTGCTGCGCGCTGGTCTTTCATCGCTGCAACTTTCTCAGTCAACTCTCTGTAAAGAACACGTACACACCCTAAAGTATTATCACTTAGTTTTGTTACACCTTGTATAGATTTGTAACAAAGAACTTCAAATTATAATCCCGAGACAGTATGGTAATATCTATATACTTAATATTATAAAGCGGAAGAGTTTGTTTGTATGTTTGAACGCGCTAATCTCAGGAACTACTGGTCCGATTTGAAAAAATCTTTCATAGTTAGATAGCCCATTTATCGAGGAAGGCTAAAGGCTATATTTTAATATCATGCTAAGACTAATAGGAGCGAAGAAATAGAGGAAAATGTGGAAAAAACGTGGGGAAATTATTTGAAAGGGCTTATTTGAACGCGCTAATCTCAGGAACTACTCGTCCGATTTGAAAAATTATTTCAGTGTTAGATAGCCCATTCATCGAATAAGGCTATAGGTGATATTTTATCACGCTAAGACTAATAGGAGCGAAGAAATAGAGGAAAATGTGGAAAAAACGGGAGAAATTATGTGAAAGGGCTTATATCTCGAACTACTGGAGCAATTTTTATGCTATTTGGCACAGATAAGAAATAGACAACGTGAAGGATCATAGGCTATTTTTTGTGGATTAATTTGTCTGTGAAATATCTAATTTACGCGGGCAAAGCCGCGCGGAACATCTAGTTATATTATCATTCGATTGATTATGTTGTTAGCATTAACTTTGTAACTTATTCAGAATGATCAGGAAGTTTTGTAATTTAAGTCATCTAATTTAAAATTTATAATTAATTGTACCTCCATAATTGTGTTTTAATTTTTGGTGGCGTTTTCATTAAACTTGAAACTCCGCCCACGTCCTTGTGACGCAGTTTCGAGATTACGTTTGCCGAGACCAAGAAAAATTACTTTCTTAATGAATTTAATTTTGCGTTAATAAGGTTAGTTATATATAGCATAAGAGGACCGTGGTCACTTAATAACTTTGCTAACGGCACGAAAATAACGAATGTAAAAGACGTTATTACGGGCTACGACGGGAATTTTTAGAAGTACCTGCTGTTCTCATAAACACCACAAATTCTTCAATTTGCAGCTTTTTTTTCATTCTATAATAGTAGAGTTTTGTAATAATTCAGTTTTAGCAAAATCAAGTGCACGTCGCACTAAAAATCACGTAGACATTTTTACATCATCCGATATTTTTTTAAATTGCGAGCAGCCAAATGGGTATGTTTCAACTTCATTTCAATTGCGATCGTTGACATAATTTTGTTAAACGAAAACGACTCATGCAGTTCAGTTTGAAGCTCGAATGTCCATAAAAGTGGATGTAAAATAAAAGTTTTTCACTCCAACATGCTGGAGTACATGAGCATTGTAAATAATTGAGTGTCTGTCGAATTTTGGGAAAAACATACCGGCGGTTACATGGACGTTCATAGTGAAAATAGTATTTTAAAAAGATAAAACCGACTTCAAAATTGTACGTAATTGAGAATTAAAATTGCCATAACTCAAAAACCACTGAACCGATTTTAATGAAACTTGTAGTGTTCCCTAAGTTGAACAATACCTAGTACAACAAAAAAAGAATTTCTTAAATCGGACTTGTGGTTCCGGAGATATGCGAACACAAACATAAAAACATACATACATACACTTTTGAAATTGGCACATTTGTTCAGACACTGAAATAGACTAAAATATACAAAATTGGGCAGTTCTGGAAATATTACATACATACGCGTCGAATTGATAACCTCCTTTTTTTGAAGTCGGTTAAAAATGTCATTGAAGATAATAACTACTTTTCAGCAGATGGTACAAGCTTCGAAGAGTAGTGCTCCAAATTTTGTTGGCGGTCGCCACTTATCCATTCAATAATTTGGACAGTTACGATTATTATCTTTTTGATAATAATGTTTTCGGTATCTGAATCTCTAGAATTCAGTATTGATAATTTCGAAACTAATGCACCTTTTACTAGATACATTTTTAAAAGCAGCACCAAAAATAATACTTTAAATAGTTTAAGTAGTCGGCCAGAGCGATGCAAATTTTAACAGACACCTAAGCTTTCAATATAGACTTTCACCCGTAATTTTAGAACAAAAGCTCAAATCTAAGAAGTACAACGTGCAGACAAATCCCCTGTTATTCTGCCGAGAAAGTTCGGTAAGCTGCACCTGAAAAGGGGATTTTGGAAGACGTTCGGAAACTACCTCATGTGCATATTCTCTTTCTTAATGGCTGTTGTTGTAACACAGGGGGTAAATCATTATTTTAGAGCTTATGAATGTTAGAGTAATATATAGTAATAAATTCACATGGAGATCGTGTAGTTTAGTGCCTTAAATAAATAAAATGGCACTCGGGGACTGCCGCCGAAAAGCTATTGCATAGCATCACGTTACAATTAGTGTGATGTAACTGACAAACAGCGCCATCTATTATGTATTATTGAAACTAACTTAACTTACGCATAAACAATTATCTTACAATACATGAGCTAATCTACACGTATACGTCTAGTCGCACGCACACAAACACCGAACCAAAGTCTGCCGAACTGAAACGACGTTAGACGAATGTTAGGTGTTTTTCATTACGGAATTTCAGGATTTGGTCGCCGCTCTCAAAGCCCGCGATAAAAGCTATGCAATAGCTAGTTTAAAAATAAATAAGGGACTCTTACACACGCTAAAGTAGTGTACTCATTTATGTAACAAACAGAGAGGTTAGTGCGAGTTTTATTCGATCATACGCATCGAGCGCGTAAACGCGAATTTATATGGGATCAAAGCAGAATCCACGTTAGCCAGTAGATGGCGCTGCTTTGATCCCATATAAATTCGCGTTTACGCGCTCGATGCGTATGATTGAATAAAACTCGCACTAACCCCTCTGCTGTATAAACGTAAAGGCACCTCTCCACGTAGGGGCATGATCGAAAACCATGGTTTCAATCATGATAGCCTAGGTGTCTATAGCATGTACAATGAACGACTGAACGATCATCTTAAGTATAATTAATATGAAGATATTTATACATAACTTGATGACGCCCGCAAGTCCGTTGCTCCAAAATTCGGTTATATATAACCGTACATTTTTCCGGGATAAAAAGTATCCTATGTCCTTTCCCGAGTCTCAAAGTATCTTCACACCAAATTTCAGCAAAACCGATTGACCGATTTTGCTGAAGAAGTAACAGACAGACAGACAGACACACTTTCACATTTATAATCAATGATATTCTATGTTACTAACGTAACTAGATTGGCAGTTTACGGCAGCAACGCGTTGCCGCTTCGAAGATGCCTGCAGGCATATCTGACCTACATAATGACATAAGGACATAAGGACTTGACATCGTCTTTTGAACTATCAAGTGGTTACGCATTTCTGTAAATCGTTTGTAAGACGTTGCTACTCTAGTATTTTAGAAACTCATTGTTTATAATATTAGTAAGTATGAATACATTCAAAGTGCTGAAGCTGCTCGGTCTAAAGATCTTAATTTAGGACCTGAATTCCTAAATACGTCCAAGAAAATCGCAGGTAAAAATTAACGAAATGTTGGCAGCACAGAAATAAATCAAGATAGAACGGTGACGCGCGTGCGTTGCTAAGGAATCGCTCGTGTCAATTTTTGCTTTGCTTTTAGTTAGAACAAATAACTTACCCGTGGAAAAAAATACCTCCTTTTGACCGATTCACTTTCGTACTTCTGTTTTTACAATTAGACACTGCACAATGAGGCATTTTTGCACAACCGTTCCGGTGTAAGTCGAGACGTGCGCGCTGACTGAACGAACGTTCAACGAATCTTGCACACTTGTGCAAGATTGAAACACGCGTACTCTACCTGCTTAGCCATTCTATCTTGATTTATTTATGTGGTTGGCAGTAAGCGTATTCCTGAAAATACTCCATACTTTCACTAAGTCTGTATCTTCCACAATTCATACTCAGTGGACCCATTTCTCCGTTTCTAGAAAAGGGAAATGGAAATCCATCTGGTCCATGGAACAAGCCCGCTAGATAATAGCAACACCATTTTATACAAAACAAAGCCATTATGCAGTTGACCTAAAACGTACAACGGCTGTCGGCTTTTATACACCTGAATTGAAATACAAGTTTGGCAGTTTTGACGTCTTTAACGAAAGTTATGTTTAGTCAGAAATAGTTTACACTAAATGCTTTTCATAGTTGGTGAGATCAAACTAACACGAAACCAATTTACCGTGTTTCCAATTAACAAAATTGATTTTCCTTTAACTTTTCATTTTTAGCGTTTCAGCGAAAAAGGTACAAACTGTAAATTATTACAAAGAAACCGCTGCACAATGTTAATTATAAGATACGTCAGCTTTTCCACTATCTTGGCCATTTACCAAGTGTACATTCCCTGTGCCCGCGTTGTGTCAATTTTGAACTTTATTACTATAACAATAACGTTACAATGTCGTTTAGTGACTGTACATGGCTGCTAGCCAATAACTCTAATTGTTTTAGCTAAGCACGAACAGCATTACTAATAAAGCGGTTTATTGACGACGTAAACTATCGTATTATACTGCATCGTAAATTGTTAATGCCTATTTTCAGTTTTGGCTGTTCAAATTTAGACGAGATGTCAAAACGGCAAAATGTGTTTAACAATTCGACGATCTCACAATATAGATCATACATTTTAATCTAAATTTCACCTTTGTACAAAAAAATACGTGTGGCACTCGGGGACTACCGCGGTAAAGCTATTGCATGGCATTTTTTATCCACTTATGAATATATTTTGCATACATAATATTGTCGCACGCACACAAACACCGTGTCGAAGTATGGCAACACCGCACCGCTGTGCAGGTCGAAGTCGGAGGTGTTAGGTTTTTTTGTTACGAAATTTCTTGAATCCGCACTCAAATCCCGCGATAATATCTATGCAATAGCTTAAAAAACATTGTAAGTCTATTAATTTTCAGCCGGAGCATATAGCAATATAGTCTATGGACAAGTAAAAAATGTATGACTCAAAACAAAAGACAGAAATTATATAATTGAAATTAGAACAGAATTTTAAAAGAATCCGAATGAGAAAAAGAATAATTCCATATTCAAATTAGGCATTTTGCAGAGATCATTTATATTCGAAGGATATTTTATTCAAAGTAAGGGATACCGATACAAGTATTTCCGAATAAGAAATTCCTTCGGCGTAGATGGAGTACTTGAGTTTATTATGAAGAACAAGAGACAAAATGTCGTTCAGGCTGAAATTGCCTTTAATTGTTGTAGAAAAACCTTAGTTCTAATTTGTGTTTCATGTGAAATATAACCAATGTGACGTAATCATAATATTTATAGTTTATTGAATACTTTTTTCCTATCTATATATCTTTCCACGTTATAACAAGCAAAAAGGATTGATTTGAGCTTCGATGACTTTAAATTAAAACACTTTTACTATTCACTTCGATTAATTAAATTATAATTAAAATTAAACTATGTGCACTGTATTAATGCAAAGGGCGGACCACTTAGGTGGGATTTCACCAGGCACACTCAAAACTTCGTTTTATAAAACTTAGTTCTCATTGAACGCGTTCACGCGGTGACGTAAAATCTCGTTCTGTTTCAAATGGATTTCACAAGCTTCTTTTGATCGCGATTATTAAATCTAAGTTTACGTGACGTCACGCGATTATTTTACATGACGTATTCATCATTTTAAAGCCTTTTCACGTTAATTTAACTACAAAATAGCAAGAAACAATACATAAACTAACCAAACGCATGTGTCAAAACTGTCATCTTGACATTTCTTTTGTCTATGTTTTTCGTTCCGCCATGACAGGGCTTGAACGGGTTTTATGACGTTAAACTTCGGACTTTGGGTGTTCAGAAGATAAAACTCGGATTTGCTGTGAACGCGGTCAGTTTGTATTGGTGAAATGCAATAATTCGATGTTATAATCGCGTTTATACGTTTTGAATCGGTTCAGTGTGCATTGAACGCGTTCCATTTCTTTGGTGAAATCACCCCTTATCGTTACACCCGTAATCTGACCTATCGGAGCAATATCGATCTGTCCGATAAGAATGGTGTTCTCTGACCAAGATCCGTCAGAGTTTCTCGAGTCCTAGTTGCCGTATGAGTCCCATACCCAATCTCAAAATCTAATCACAACGTGCCTGTCAACTTTTTTTTTTTTTTTTTTTCGAAAGGGTCTAAGCTACTGGTCTTGTTAAGACCATGGTAGTTTAATCGTGGCTATAACTAGCCTGTTGCTAGTTGGTTTGGAGATAAGCAATGAGGGGGCCTGGCCCCCTCCCCTAAAGTCACACGTGTGACATTCTAATCGGGCAATATTGGGGAGAGCTACGAAATAAGCTATTTTTATCAGACGTGGGGACTCGGGTCCCCCCTGCTCTTAAGGGGTCTGACCCCTTACTCACTCTCTGACGAGTGAGGCTGCTCGCGCGCGGTAGCACCAACTAGCTGCGTACGAGTTATCGCGGTAGATGAGCTCAAGTTATTAATGTTATTGCTTGAAAGAGGGCCGTCCCTCTCCCCTTCCGAGTCCGGTTGGGGTGACATACGCGTGTATGTTCTAATGTCAAAGTAATTGGTAGAGCTCTCTACGACAATGTCGCGGTCGCGGTCATGATTTAGGTGTGTTCCTATGCTACCCGCATGCGAACTCGAATCCGGGATCGAGCTCGGCACCGGATTTCGGTCGGTCTGTCTGTTTGTCGTTCGCATCATGTTAAGTCCTCGGGGAAGGCGCCGGCGTCGTCCCCGGTGCAGTACTAACCACGCGGTCGAGTGTGATTTGTGTTTACGTAACTGTACACAGTACGTTACGTATTCTGTGATGGGGTATACAGGGTCGGCTAAGATATGCTTTGGCCGTCTGAAGGGGTATCGGAATGTCCGTGCGTCATGTTCGTAGTCCACAGCCTTACGAATTAGTGGATTGGGATGTACTATGTGCCTGTCAACCATCGACCAACCTATTTATACCTGCTTAGCTTCGCCCCCGCCATGCGCTGGCGCAGAGGGAAAAGACCCCGCCCACTTATCCCGGTGCGGGAATATACGCAGAAGCCCCGCCTTCATAGACTTATATATTACTAGCGTAAGGACCGGGTCAATCGCGCGTTGCAATGATGCCGATTCGTCGGAGTCAAAACGCTCCGTTTGACACCAACGTGACTTAGTCGTCTGTGGTCCGCAGAACGAATCGGGTGGGTCATCGTATGCTTTACAGTGCCATAAAAATGCCTAATTGTATGGTAAAAGGCTGCAAAAATTATATTAAAAACTTAAAAAAGCACATGGAATATCTTATCGTCGGTAATTATCACAAACTGTTTGTTTAAGTAAAGAAATAATTAATTTATAATTTTACTACCGATGTCCGCTATCATGCGCCATGGCTACTGTTTCACCGAGTAATGACGCAACGTTGGTAAAACAGCATTCGCACGCGGCCGCTTCATAGCCTGTGTGACTTTGCATGGACGTCATTTTGCATGAATATTATTTTTCTTAGAAAATTGATTGATTTTAAGATTTGCCGTTAGGTATGTGCCTTAATCTATGGTATGTACTTTATATTAGATGTATGGATGAAATGAGGCCACCAGATTTTTTTTTCATAAAACCCCTTAGTTTGTAGCCAAAGTATGTATATTATGTGAAAAATGTATTTCATCAACTTAATACGTGTATGGCTGGTTTACACGTATTAAGTTGATAAAATACATTTTAACTTAATTTTAAGTTATAAAATGCATGTAAACACAAAAATTAGTAACAAGTAAGATTTAGTTAAGTACTAAAGAAGATAATTAGAATTTCGTTTATTTTTCTGTTACGTTGGCGGACAGGGCACAATTTAGTTACGGCTGGTTTACACGTATAGTTGATGAGTAGTCAACAAAATTTTAACTTAAATTTTAAGTGACTTACCGTTTTAATTTAGTTGAAAAATTTAGTTGACTACTTATCAACTTAATACATGTAAACCACTAACCAGCCATTAAATTCATTAGTGTAGTGGCGCACTCGGATAAAGCATAAGTTTTTTTTATGAAAAAAGGGGGCAAACGAGCAAACTGTGAACTTCTAATAATTAAGAAAAAGAAAAATTTAAAGACTTAAAATATTATTATTATAGTATTATAAATCAACTGGATAAACAAATTTCATTTATTGGAATATCAATTTGTAACTAAACATAACCCTCCCTTTACAGTTGAGTAAGAAAGAATAAATGCATTTATTTATTTTTGTATGTTAATCAAAAACCCTAGGCCTAAATTAATATACTTACATTAATATATAAATTATTGTCAATATTTAATATAAAAAAAAATATATTTAAAAAATATTGTACGTTCATACAAGGTTACATGGTGCACCTGCATGTGACCTGCATATTGTGTCGCGCTACGTAGTTCAATCGATTTTTCATAGATAGCTCTGTATTTCCTTGTATGAAAAACCTATTATCAAAATGTTCTAATAGGCATATCCTGACATATAAATCGATGCCCGCCTTATTTCTGTCTCGCGGAGATAACGTGCCTTACAGCGTACATGTATCTTCTTCCTACCCATTGCGATAGCACTGTGCTAGTGCATTGAATAATTGTGTATGTAATTTGTATTTTGTAGACTGTAGTCAGTCTACACAATACAAATTACATACACAATAATTATTCAATATATATTCCACACCAAAATTTCGATACCATAATATTATGTTTCTAATCTACACATAAGATAATATTACCATGATTCACAGGTCTTACGTCATCTTAGATTTATATACAAATTAAATATAATCTAATTCCAATGTGTCCGTCATCCACACATTACACCGTATTAACTCCTTACTCGTATTTCTTGCCCTAATCCCAAATGTACGAATTAAATAATCACATGGCAAGAAATAATCATAACAACAATTACTATCTCGGAAATTAATACACAAGAATCCATTAGGTTTTATCATACTCAAAACCTATAGTTAGATAATACAACACTTTAAATACGGTATACCCATCTTCGTATCTAACCCCCAAAGGTGTCCCATATACGATAGCAGTCTTTATTTATTTGTAGTTTACACATAATATTCTGAAACACATAATCTAATTAAATAATCATATCGTAATAATAAACCAAACATCTGCTAACTTTCTTAAATTGCATTACCATGCTAGTTTCTTACGCATTGCAAAACATCTGTTCCTAAATATCCTTATTCATTGTTCTGACAATGTATTGAAATCTTAAAACAATACTTTATAAGTTTTAAGAGAAACAGCTTACTCTCCACAATTCTTTAGGAAACACAATAATTACCTATTTTAACTAATAAACCTAATAGTCAAAAGGAACCGTACATGTGGCGATTTCACTGTAACGATATCTTGGGAATACGCTAAAGGACGTTATCACATAAAAATTAGCAGGTCGATGTCTGTCAGTACGAATATCGACGTTAAGAACATTAAAATAACATTCATATCAGCGCGCCTTGTACAGTGGCTATTACGACGCTCGCTGCGTTCTTGATAGGGCGAAAATGTATGAAGGAATCTGGGAGCGTTTCTTATTTTTCTTATAAATGGAAATGTTATTTATTTTTATATAAAATATTTAGCTATTCGTACAGGGGACTAAATAAGCAACATTTTTTTGTATATTTGTTTTCATTACTTCAGTGTATTTAGCTATACTGGTACCTAATCAAACCCCATTTTCTTAATCTTTTGCGATTATTTTGTATGGGGCTATAAAATTTTTATGGTGTAGACGTGGAGATGAATATATATTATCTTTCATTTGAAACCAAAATATCCTCGCAGTGTGAATCCTAATTTAAAATTGTACCTGAAAATCGCTGATATTTGTGAAAAAATGTGATAGCGTCCTTAACTTTCTAAATATTCGTTGCCGCCATCATCATCGTTGTGTCCACAACACATATCTATAACCATTTCACTTTAATATATTTTATTACTATCGTTAAATAAAAGAATAATTAGAAATTTCTAAATGGGCGACTGTAGTTACTTTTCATCAGGTGACCCGTTTGCTCGTTTACCCCCTTATTTTATAAAAAAAAATCTCACTATCTATGTCAATGGTCGTAAAAATAGATATTCGACTGATCAGAAAAACTTAGGTGAGTTTCATATAAAGCACCCATTTTCATAAATATCTATACTTAACGATTATTTTATTCAGGCTAACTCTATAGAGGTAGGGTAAATATCCAGTCGAGTCCATAACGCCGTTATAAGGGTGTTATAAGAGTTGTGTAAAAATTTACGGGGTACTTAGGCGGGGTTGGGGGGTTGGGGGGTTGGAGTTTGTAACGACGAGGGTTTTGTTTATGCTGGGTGTGTGGGTACGAAATTGTTGTACTTTATTGTTATACTATAGTTTTCAAAATTACCCTTTTGTTGAAAACAACGTGGTTGTTTGATTTCATATCTTAGTAAAATAATGTAACGTAATGACTCAAGAATTACTGTATACAAAGTGCGCAAAAAATTTAAACTAAAATCTAATAAGTAAATTGTAATTATTTTTATGTTTCAATGTTTTTTTATTTCTTAAGTTATCCTTATTTTATAATCTACCGAACAGAGTTACAATTTTTTCTAGAGAAAACATAAACATGAATGCATTGGCTACACCTTTTCATCATAACCATGCTTACTAAATAAGTGAAAATAACTGCAGAATCTCCTGTGTAAAACTTGTAGGTACGTAGTTCATAATCTTGTAGACTACATGACTAAAGTAGCAAGCTAGAGTCATAACGACTAACGACTGTGTTAGTGGTACTTCATACGAGTACAATTACCGAACCCAAAACCCTATTATTCCATTTACCGAGTTTTATGAATAAAATGTCGGATAATTACACCGTTTACCCGAGTGGGCGCTTCAACCGCCATTTCTGCGATAAATACGAATTCATGGCCTTCAATACACCCCGAATTTGGACATAACGTTTTAATTTTCTTCGACATTAAAAATAATTTCATTCCGAACCCTTTTTAACACTCATTAACGCGGCTTATGTTAGTATTCGGCTTTAGGCTGGCCGCATCACCTTTTTTCGTATTCGATTTCCTAACGTGGAATTCCGTGAGACTAGCGCAAACGTTCGTTTTTTTCACGCACAAACGCTCCCGCTTGCCCTTGAAAGGCAGGTGCGGAATTCGTTGTGTTCGGAAAAAATCGAACGTGTGCGCCAGTTAATATATTTTCTACTGATTTTATGCATTCGAATTTCCGAATACGGAAAACGAATTCGGAAATCGAATACGATAAACGTGTGCGGCCAGCCTTAACGTTAGAGTTGAGTGAGCGTAAAAAATGTGTATGCTGGTTAACTTACCTCAATTCACTTTCTTCAGGTTTATCGACTCAAAAATCTAAAACGTTACTCTGTAAGTTTAAACTAAGACTTCACTGTCGTTGTGTGATATCAATGATGTTATTGCTATACTTTATAACTGAATTTAATACAAATTTTGTTTTTGCCTCGATGCCGTTTGAGCTTATGTTGTCACAATTCAAGACGTGAGTGGAAGAATAAGGTAAGTAACATGAAAAAACTTCCCGTGTTTTTGCTTAAATGGAGGCTTTAGGGCCGGAAAAATTATTTGAAATGGAAAGACTATGGATTATATGTGTAGCCAGATATATTAGCTAGGTTATGAAGTAGATAAGTTACAAGTTTTATTAAAATAATTAGGGAAAAAATGAGTTATTGTCCGTATGTTACGAAATGTTACTTGTTCGATTCTTCCACTCACGTCTTCATTATTATGTTTGTATGTCTAATACTAAAACAAGTGTACAATAACATTCAAGTTGGTTCCTATTTAACATCATACTTGGAAGACTTTATTTGCATTTTATGACGGCCAGTGCTATCGAAATAAACACATTTATATTTCGTAAGCTAATCTATAACGATCATAATACTAAATCTCCATATTTTTTTCCTTTAAATCTCTAAGGCTTTCCAGATTTCAATCCCGCCGCCGGGAGTTGCATATTTTACGGAAATAACATAATTTACACTCAACTTATGCAAGGTTAAGACTGGGCGGATGCTGATCCACACTTAGAATTATTACGAGGCATATTTATTTTAAACAAGGTATACTTTAACACAGAAACTCATTTATCGTAGCCGTGGTAGGTATTTTCCGCAATAAAACTAATATTTATCTTCGGGATCTAAACTCTCAATTTGATTACAATCGGCACAGCGGTTAAGCTTGAAAAGATCAAACGCGAGCAACAGCTAGTTTTAAAGGTTAACCATACGAACTAACGTAAATAATAAGTATAGAATTAGCTACGTTACTCTTAATTTGAAGAGGAAATAGAACGAGCACGTCAGTAAAATTATTATCTGCAACTCCTTGAAATAGAGACAGTGATGCTAATATTATGAAACAAAATTGTGTGAATAGTAAATAGACAAGTGGAGAGGTTGCCCTCAATCAGTGGCGTAGCTACTAAGGGGCAAGGTGGGGCGGCCCGCGGCGCCCCGGAGCCCGAAGCTCTCAATCTCTAATGTACCATCGAGGAAATTGATTCCTAATCAGTTGACGGACCTACGTCATTTGGTCGGCTTATGTCAATTCATTGTTAGCTGTGATCGGTCGGATGGGTTTGACTTAACGCGACCAAATTACTTAGGTCCGCCATCTGCCTACGAATTAACTTCTCTGATAGTACTATAAATTTTAGATGTTTTGTAACTGTACATTTTTTTTTAAGTATCTTTCAGATCGTAAGTAACAATTAGATATGTATATGTACTAGACGTTCCACGCGGCCTCGCCTGCATAAATGAGAAATTTTACGGAAACCGTACATTTTCCCGCAAAAAATAGCCTATGTTCCTTCACGTCATGGTCTACTCTACATCTGTGCCAAATAACTTAAAAATTTATCCAATAGTTCGTGAGATAAGCGCCTTCAAATAATTTTCGCGGTTTTTTTCCACATTTTCCTATGTTTCTTCGTTTCTATTAGTCTTAGAGTGATAATTTATAGTCTATAGCCTTCCTCGATAAATGAGCCATCTAACAACGAAATAATTTTTCAAATCGGACCAGTAATTCCTGAGATTAGCGCGTTCAAACTAACAAACTCTTCCACTTTATAATATTAAAAATATAGATTATCATTTAAGTATTGCCTGTTGAGTCGCCACTGGTTGGGGCCTTACGCTATTTTTTGTCCCAGGGCCCTCGGTTACCTAGCTAACCGCCTCACTAGCCTCAATGCGAGGAGGAAATAGTTCACGTCAATCAAATTATCTGCACCACCCCCCCGTATAACACTGCGGGGTTGGAGATAAGCTTAAGCCTGCGGATTGATTCAGCAGTGGCTTATTTTGGGCAATTACGACAATGGCCTTATCGCAGCATTAAAAGAGATTGCGGCAGTAACGAGCTCCCTATGGAATATAATATCACGTTATATTAAAATATCATCACCATCAGTCCAACTTAAAAAAAAAATTGTAAATGAAGGTTACTGGGTGTAGACATGTATAATAGTAGTTTAGTGAACAAAGGCTGGGGTCTTCAAATTAAATACTGGATACGCTGAATCACTTTATTACACAACAAGTTAGGTAGGCGATGTGCAGACGACTGACTGAGTTTATTTGATGTTTATAAAAGGAAAAGCTTGTTTAGCATCAAATAGGCTCCAAAACTACAGGACCGATTTTATAAAGTTTCACACAAACAATAGGCTTTATATATGCGTCCGCACCAAACCAGCGGTTTGGACTGTACACCGCGAGATCACAAGCAATGGTATGTAAATAGCGATGCGATCGCCCCGCTATTCAAATAAGCCATTACATAGAATTGCTTGTAATTTCGTACTGTAGCGGCTAAACCGCTCACTTGCGCGGACGCATATAAATCGAGGCTTAGACATAGAGTCAACGGAGAAGAACTACCTAATATTGTAGTAAAATGTACTTTTCTCCGGGAATACAGTTTGCGCGAAGTACGTGGGAAACTCTTGTCTGAAAAAATAAAAGTTTTTTTAAAGGTTTATGAACCTAAAAGAATCCATACTATCCACACAAATATTAAAAATGCGAAGGTGTGTATGTTTGTCTGTCTGTTACTTCTTCACGCTTAAACCGCTAAACCAATTTCGTTGAAATTTGATATGGTGATGTTTTGAGTCCCGTGAAAGGACATAGAATACTTTTTGTCCCGGAAAAA
The DNA here is from genome assembly GCA_905187585.1 of Cyaniris semiargus. Classification (NCBI taxonomy): domain Eukaryota; kingdom Metazoa; phylum Arthropoda; class Insecta; order Lepidoptera; family Lycaenidae; genus Cyaniris; species Cyaniris semiargus. Next base: position 1,606,770 of record LR994554.1, on the reverse strand, counting down.
TTGACGATTCCCGCGCGATTAACGAATTTTGTCGCAACGGAGTTGCGAGCGTCATCCAGTACTGAATAAATACATTCACAGAATAAAGTCTTGAAAAATATCTAAAATTTTCAAATAGATAAAATTGAGATAAAGACTCGACGAGTGTAAATTGTAATGGGCTATTTTACTCTCCAGTTTATCTCAGTTACTTTGTATTCTAGGTTATCATCCTAATGCTGGTTGGTGAAAATTTAATCAAATATATTTTCTTATCAAATAACCTTTTGAAGCGAGACTTCGTTATCTTTATGTACACTTCTGAACTCTAATAAATCTATTAGGTTACGTATATTTTTATCATTTTCACTTCTAGGACAACAAGAGAGCACTCAGAGATATTTAATGATGATTTATAATCTTCAATGAAGATTTTGACACATACTTTATAGGGCTTTATTTACAGTCAAGTAATTAAGGCGGGCTAAAACCCCATTTTGTTATTTCTTGATACTCGATTTACCTAGTTCCAATATAATAACGAAATGTAAAAAAATATGAGATATAGAGCACAATATTTAAAAGGGTTTAAATCAAAAACATTTTAATAAAAAATAATACTTTCGCTGTAATTAATTTACAAACTCACCTCCGACAAAACTCTTTGTCATCGAAATATAAGTATTAACAAGAATAACTTACATTTTATTTTAATTAATAAATTGTCAATGAATCTATTTTAAAAAAGTCTGAAACGAATAATCTTTTTTCTTAATATTTATTTTGAAAGATATTTAAAAAAAACACACGAAAAATAAAATAGAGAAGATCCGCTCGTCGTAACTTACAATTTTATGCTAAGCTAAAATGAATCTTATTGCGATGCGTACACGCTTGGCATTCGCGTTCGCAAGGTTATCGTTTTGGAATTGAGGTAAGTGCTCGCCTTAATATTTGTCTCTGAGTGCGGCAGTATGTGTAGTTTTTAACCGACTTCAAAAAAAAGGGGTTATGAATTCGACCCGTACGTACGTAATATTACGAGAACTGCCCAGTTTTCGTATATTATGTTAGTTTAGATATCAACGTCTGAACAAATGTTGCAAGTTTCAAGAACACTAGAAATTTGGCACATTTGTTCAGACGCAGTACATTTTTCTTTTAGCACAGTTCTGACATGTAAATAATATTATGTATGTTTTATGTTTGTGTTCGCATATCTCCAGAACTACAAGCCTGTTCATCTCATGGGATACTGCAAGTTTCATCATAATCGGTTCAATAGTTTTTGACATAGATACAATATTAAGTACAATTTTAAAGTCGACTTAATTTTTTTAATATACAACTTGTTAATCATTTTGAACATCAATCATTATCAACACCGCGGTCCGAGATCTCATGATAATGATAACTCGCCTGAGCCCCAATCTCGCGAGATTGACTTCCCTTAATGCGACTCACGACAATCAATACGCCCGCGGCGCACGAACAAAATATTTATTAACTAGTGCCCCGCGGTGCTACCCGCTGTTTAAATGTTAAAAAAAAATACACTCGGGGCGTGGCACTCGGGGACTGCCGCGGTAAAGCGGGAAAGCGCAAGTTAGGTCCTTACCACTCTTATTAAAACGAATTCTAATGTAGCCGACAAACAGCGCCATATTGTTATGAATGATTGAAACTAACTTAACTTACGCTTAACAGCCCGCGATAAAAGCTATGCTATTGCTTAAAATAAATTTGTATAATAATCTATAATAATATCTATAGACGCTTCACACCACGTCAGTCTAGCCCCGTGGTAAGTACCTGAAGGACTTGTGTTACAGGTACCACACAACGGAAATATATTTAATACTTTTATACTATACATATATTTAATATTTTTATTATATCATACACAATATATTTAATACACATCCAGACCCGGGAACATTGAAAACTTTTTGTTCCGTCGGCGGGATTCGAACCCACGACCCCCGGCTTGAGCTGCCACACACTCAACCAATTGAGCCACAGAGGTCGTCGTATGATTTCGTGTATGATTTCCGATATGACGTTTTTCCGCAGTAAAATTTAGCTTATGTGTTAATCCGATTTCAGCTAGCTTCATGCAAAATTTCATCACAAACACTTCAACCGTTTAGACGTGAAGAAGTATCGAATATACACACACACAAACTTTCTCATTTATAATATTAGTATGATATTACAATTATAGCCGTCCACGGCGGCTGTCCGCCACCAAAACTGGAGTTTGACGTACGAGTTTACGTATTTTTTAATAACAAAATTGGCTAAATTTTACTTTGACAAAACAATTGACGGTAAAGCGAAACTTTCTGAACGAACGCAACTATAATTAAGTCGGGAAGCGGATGCAAATTCTCATTAAACAAATAAAACGTCCATCCCGAAGTGCTCCGTAACTCCTCGCTCCTCTGACGATTAAAGACTAACGATAAATAAACAAACTATCCGTTTCGCGCTTTTTCGTTTTGAATTTGCGAACGTCATTAAGGTCCGCTTAAAATCTAGTTAGTGTTTGCACTGTCGGGGACTGCCGCGGTAAAGCTATTGTAGTTAGCAGCTAGTTACACGCATACGTCTAGTCGCACGCACACAAACACCGTGCACTTCGGCGTCGTTTCAGTTCGGCAGACTTCTCTGCTGAGTTGAAACGACGTTAGACCATGTGTTAGGTTTATTTTCGTTACGAAATTTCTTGATTCGGTCGCCGCGCTCAAAGCGCGCGATTGATAATGTAACTACAAATTAAAAAAAATTCGAGCAAAATAAAAATCTTTAGGTAACGCTTGCAAATAATCTTAATATAATATTAATATTATCTTGAATCCACTATCATGTTACTGACTCTTCTACTGATATCGAACGGCTCAGTTGATGTTAATTTTATTTCATCAAAATTAAAAGTGCTGAAAATAATTGAATGAATGAAAAATAAATAAATTTATCGGAAACAATCATTCCAGTATATCTGATACCATCTTTTAAGTGACATAAAATATGCAGCAAATGAATTAAACCACGGATAAACAGAACATGGTTTAGCTAGTTGAATTCTTTTTGCGCGAGGGAAAAAGTAGTTTGAAATAAGTAGGTTAACTGACCACAAAACCAACTTTTCAATTAAATAACACAAACCGGTGAAATGTGTTAAGTGGTTCGTAAACTTTGAATACGCTTTTATTTAATTTAGATTGTGTTTTACCGTTCTTATTTTCGTCCGTGGCCTGATGGGTAGACCTTTGGTTTGCACTCGAGAGGGTGCAGGTACGATCCAGGGTGGAGGCGTGTACCAATAAGATATTTTCAGACCTGCCGGCCTAAGATGCGCAAACGAGAAAATTTTATCTACATGTTTTCTCGATGTTAACTGGTTTATCTCTTTATCTCTATTGACCCTAACATGACATACTTCTTTTCTCGTGTCTGTCGTCAAAATTAGAGATAATTGTGTTTTTTTTCCTAATCTGTGCTATTTTTGTCTACGAACCCACATGACAACACATTTTTATCGAGTTTTGTCAAGATTTTGACAAATGAGAAGAGTAGTTTGTCGATATATACCTATTATCTGTGAAGCTAGTCTACGAACGAGAAATTTTTCTCTCGACATACGCATGTTAGAGAAAAAGAGATATACATCGATATCGACAATATCACTACGCTCGAGAGTGAGATATCCACGAGATATCTCGTTGGCGTATGCTAGGACGGCTGAAGTACATAATACAGACGCTCGCACGGTGAAGGAGAACATCGTAAGGAAACCCGCACATAGTTGGTCCCAGACGTGCTCTGTTTATTCCTCTGGACTAAGCCGACTATGTTGCGAGAATGCCGTATATGCTTGGGCAACCATATCTACGGATATTCAAAATATTCCCCAGGCACTACAATATTTGAAAATACTGTATTTAAATCATCCACAATAGATGAAAGGGCTTGTTTTTATTAACTTTCAACTAGAGTTTGTTTTAATTGATAATTTCACCTCAAGATGATTTTAATAACATACAACTTTGTTAATTTAAATACGACAAACCTATAATATAGGTTATATAAATAGGCATTGCTTTCTCGACAACAAACGCATATATTCATCTTTAATATTATTACTGGATGATGTTAACCGATTCCGTGCGGATGGCGCCGCAGAGGCTCCATGTGTATCTTTTCTGTATGGCATGTGGCGCCCGAGAGGACCCAAAATGTTTGCCTGTAAAACTATGCTAAAATTACATTTTTCAGAGGTTTCCCCTCAATGAAAGTGGCTTTATTTATCACGGTTCAGATGTTTTCGAGTTGTAGAGAGACTGATGAAATTTAAAATTCATTTTTATTTATATCGATAAGTATTTGCATAGTATGCGTAATGCGTATGTTACTACGCCAATTCTGGCTGTCTAAAATTATTACTAAGATACGGACTTGATACATTTATATTGTGTCATTTCGAACACTCTTCCAACTACATTTATAATAGTAAAATGCTTGCCACCACCCGATAATAAAAGGATTCCTCTGTAAATTACAAACAGTTAGTTTTCATCCAAGAAACGTGACGCATCTGATGCAAAACAAGAGAATACCATAAAAGTTTTAAAACGACGATTGGCTTCGCAGTTTGCGTTGCGCTCTGCGGAGAATGAAAATATAATATTTTATAAAGAAAATTCCATTTGTGTTTATTTTATGTACTGCGTTGCTTTTATTTAACTATATAGAAACAAAAGTCACTTGTTTTGTAGCTTGCGATGTAATTATGTTTGTTATCTAACATTAGTCTAGGACTACTTATATATCACCATTTAATTAAACCAAAACTAGTATTATACTTTTTTTGTTGGATATTTATTTTTTATTTTAAGTAAACTCAGATCAATTTGAATTTAGACTAAAAGTGTTAAAACACTTAGATGATACTATACTCGACATTATAAAATTGTCTGTGCTTTATATTTTGTCAATTGACTTTTCTTATATTATCTAAGAACAAAACACATATAATTTACATGTTAATCTGATATAATTAATTATACTTTAGATTCTTTTCTCGTTTATTATTCGACCTGAAACAAAAATACATATTTTTATAATAATTAATATGTGCATGTAGTAAATTATTTTCTATTAATACAATATTTTATATATAGAGTAATTAATAAAAAAAGTTTGAAGAACACGGTACGCAGGTTATTTTTATTTTTTTATTTTTTATAAAATAAGGGGGCAAACGAGCAAACGGGTCACCTGATGGAAAGCAACTTCCGTCGCCCATGGACACTCGCAGCATCAGAAGAGCTGCAAGTATTTTAGAGAAAAATTTAAATAAACTTTTATACCTATAATATGATAAAGCAATTTTCTTACAGTATTTGAAATAAGGCTATTTTCCCTGCAGTCTCATTAAGACAAGCGCTGTTTTAAACGATTTTACCAAACTAAGCTCCTACGATCTTATTTAGAAACTTGAAAAAGTCTGTGTTTATATAATGCTTCTATGATGACTCTCTACTGAACGAAAATTCTTAATATAACGGTTTTTCTCTCTAGTTTTTTAATAATTTTTTCTGGTATTTTTTTTCAAATGTCTAAACATAAACAGTAGACCATAATATTTTAATATATTACGAAATATTTTGGGAATATAGGAATATGCCCAGAAGATTCCATATTGATTAAAAAAAATCATATTTAAACCTACTATAAAAATACTATAGCTTTTCTATGTTACCTCATATTTTACAATAACAACGCCTAATTGGGAAAAACAGCTAACATTGGCACGCAATACTAACAAGAAGTTATTATTGTGATTAGGATAGCAAACCTTTGCCGGAATGTAATTCGGGAGCGCCGAGGGGGCAGTAAACTGTAGCCAAATCTTAGCTTGGCTAATTTCCGAGAGAATTGTTTACGTTTATTAATCTGTTTACTGCCGGAAATGTTTTTTGTTAATTACTTTGTTGTAGTTTCCGGATAAATACGACGAGAAGGGTAAGAAGTAAGTTACACAAGACAGCTATAATGTGAAGATGTACATTATAGCAGAGCACATCTTAGTACATATTTGCATAGAAAACTTCAGGATGTAAAAATATACGTACATAACCTATACGTAAGGTCTAACAAAACTAAAGTGTTAATACGTTAGGGTGTATAATTATGGGTGCCTTGTATAGAGTTCGCTGTGAAAGTAGTAACGCTGAAAGAGCATTTTTTGTGATTTGTATGGTCAAGCGCCCCAGCATCATGAATTTTCCCATACAAAAGTTAAAAAGAAAGTAACTCTTTCAGCTCTGCTATTTTCACAGTGCACTCTATACAGGGGACCCATACATACCCTTTATTTTTGATGCGCGGGAGAAACCCTTTATGGGTGCCCCGGGTTGGGGATGTGCCTCAGTTAAGCTGAAGCACCCCGGGGGTATGAGGGACTCCCGACTTCGGGATTACCCACTAAAACCACCTGCGGTTTACCTTCAGCCGTATATGGAGGGATATCCTGGATCTTTCTAACACAGGAATCCCTCCACGACCGGCCGGTCTACCTCAAAAGGGACCGGACTTCCACCAAAGTTAGGGAACGCTTCGGCAAACTGAAGCGTTCCCCTCGGCGCCGGGACTAGCTAAGCCGGGCAAGTTCCTATCCTGAGCCGGAGCCCCGTGGGATGGAAGTTATTGGAGGTTCGCATAGCGACGCCTCCGCACTCCCGTCCTACGCCGGCGGAGCGGAACGGAGGATGGATCATCCTCTCTGTTCCGCTCCGCGGACCCATACATACCCTACAGTATAATCATTTAGTTTTGTCACAACCTTGTGCACCTATGGCTGATGTGTGTGGACTTCTGATGAGTTCTATGGAAAGATGTAATATGATATACGATACATCTTATTACATTTTGCTATGATGTACTTACTACATAAATATAATTATATACTTACCATCTTCACGCCACAGCTACTTTGTAAAGGCTGTATTGTAAGCTTGTTAAGGCGACGCCTTGATAATTTGGCTGTATCGATATCGATTTTTCTCAGCAATGACTAAAGCTAAGAAATTAAAGTTCAATGTCAGTATTCATCATGTCTTTGTCTTTGAATTACCCATAGCATAACACGATTGGTCAACTTTTATAACACAGAATAATCAATCAAAAAGACCTCTGTAAAAAAAGGGATTCTAATTTTGCCAACAGAGGAGAGTGATTTAAGCTTCCAAAATTTGTACATAGATTGGTTCAAGCATACACTTTAATTTGCACATAGCTTATTTGAAATATATTTATGGTTTTTAAATTACGCGACAAAAAACATTTTGTCGCTTACGCCCTTTCCATTTCTTGCTGTTCCATTTCTTGTTTTCTATGAGAGGCCAGGCCGGCCTCTCATAGAAAACAAGCAATCTAAAACATGTCCAACACGGTTTTTTACTTTAACGCGGCGTCACCTTAACGCTTCTTTTTATGATGTAAGAATATTTTTATAGGTATACGGTAAGTCCAATTTTTTATATAATTTACTGGAAAAAGTTTATCTAGATTTAGGGAACATATTATTACATGTGAAAGCTCGGTATGTTTCCTTACATATACATTCGAAGCAACAAAGTTTTAGAGGCACTCAGGATAGGGCACGAAATAAAAAAGGGTTTGTTTATTACCATTTTATTCGCGTGGAAATTTCGTATCATGAAGTGCTAAGTGCGTGCAAAATATGTGAGAAAAATAACGCCTGAGGCGGTTCGGTGTATTGTCGTCCACAAAAAAGTATGGTAAAATATTTATTTCAAAGTCGTTTTGTAGCAAAAAAAAGAATATGTAAATTTCGTTTCACACGAAACACGTATTCTGAGTGAAACATTCAAAATAATTCTGAAAGATATTAGCAATCCCACATTAGATAATATATGATATTATAATGTTTTAAAACTTGAAGCCCATAAAATGTGTATGTCGCAGTCATCTGGTTTAATCTGCGATTCGTTTGAATGACTAGCGTATTCATGGAATGACACCATTCAATTGAATGACTAAAGGACAACTCGTCAAGACGTTGACTGTTTAACGTCTTGACGAAAAGACATATATAGTGAAGTCGTTAAATGGGATGCAATTTTTTAAGTACCCGTTAACGGTATATTTATAGGTATATATAAAGCACTTTAAAGTAAAAATAATCGACAAAAATCAACACAATGCTGTGCAAGCTGTTTGACGCTATATTTGTTTTAGTGACTACTAGCGCCACCGTGGGAAAAAGAAATGAAATACGTTCAATTACCTAACTAATTTCATGTCTGCTATCTTCAAAGAGCTATGTTACAAATCGCTAACTAGTTGGACGTTGAGTGACGATCGTTCAATCGACGTTCGGCCGAGTCATTCAATTGAATGGTGTCATTCAATGAATGCGCTAGTCATTCAATCGAATCGCAGATTGAACCAGATGACTGCGACATGTATACTACTACTACTACAAATGGTCTAATAATTAACTGTTACTACTAATTTATTTAAAGTTATTTGTGCGTGTAATAAACCACTGCAGTAATGGATTATAATAGTATAAGTTACGAATAAATTTTCGCTGAAATTGCGACATGTCATGCAACAACGAAACTCTGTCATTTTATTAATTTCCTGTGTCTCTTGTTTCAGATGATACGTGCAGACAGCGGGCCCAGAGATGTATCTCACAGATACATAACAAAGATGATAACATGACAAAGCATGCTCCCTATTGGACACTACGGGAAGTTTCGAACTAAAGCTGTGATGTGCCAATACAATGATAAAAAGAGAAACGCAAAACATCCAAGTTTTAATTTTCAAATATTCCTACTGACATTATTTCTATTTGTACAAAATGTTAATTCGAATACTACAAACATGAATCAAAAAAGTGAAAGTGTTAATGTACAGAATGATCAACCGAGTGATGATTATGAGGAGCATGATCCAGAACACACAGACGATTATCACGCCAAAGTCAATTTTGATAGCAATCCGTATTATAATGAAGATTTTTTACAACCTAACAAATTTTACAATCGCGAAAACACGTATAGCAATTATGGTGATTACAAAAGATATTATTTGAATCCATCAAATCCAGTCCCTAAATCTAATGTTAAGTTTAAAATAAGTAGTAGAATAGTGCAAACAAAATATGGAAAATTACAGGGGATAGTTTTGGCAATGGATGAACACAGATACTTAAGTCCTTTGGAAGTTTTTTTAGGCGTTCCATACGCAACACCACCTGTTGGATCAAATAGGTAAGTTATTTAAACTATCTTTCATCTGAATCTTCGAGACCTTTTGTATCTGTGGGATATAATTCATATAGATAATGGAAAAAAATAATCATTTAGATTGACTTTTTCATTTAAGTTATTTCTTAGTTAAAAAATTACCCTTTTCATCATTCTTTTTTCATTAACTTTAGAAACAATTAATTTAATTAAAACTCTTTCCTTTGTTATAAAGATTCTTTTAAGAAAAAATGTGCCTTTTTCCCATCATAATACCTACATTTATTGCCTATTGTTTTCATCCATTCATTTAATTAATTATTTTTGCCTTTATTAGAGTGACTGTTTTCATTTAAATTTGCCAGACCAGACATTTGTATTATGACTGGAGTATAATAAAACATCGTGGCCTTTTAAGAGTCTATTTATAATTACTCTCCGGTCCTTTATTTAGTATCATCTATCATCTCTGCAAAACAGTTAACACTAGTGCAGGGGTCAGAGGCTCCTTAATCTACAACTTTGTGGTTTAAATAAAGATATTATTTTTAATTTTATCATGATTTTAGGTTTAGTCCAACAAGGACTCCGTCGCCTTGGGATGGTGTGCGAGTATCTGACCGCCCTGGCCCAGCCTGTCCTCAAAAGCTGCCAGATTTAAATGACGAGAGGCTCCTACTAGAAAAAATGCCGAAAGGCAGATTAGATTATGTAAAAAGACTGATACCTTATCTTAAAAACCAAAGCGAAGATTGTCTCTATTTAAACATCTTCGCCCCATTGCAAAGTAAGTGAAATACGACAAGCGTAAAATGTGGAGGTAGTTGAGCTCTCAGACATAAATATCTGAAACGAAATTGCCAATTCAGATATTTTATTAATCAGATCACATAAACATATGTGCCTGAATGTGATTTGAACGAAAATTGAATTTATTTCAGAATTAAATTTTCGCATTCGTTATAAATCAATAGGATTAAAGATCGATCGATCAAATCAAATGCAAGTCTGCTTCTGTATTTATTACTTTGTATTTAGATGTGTATCATATAATACCGATTTATTTAATGTCATTTGCATAGCTACTGGAATTTACGTTTTCATTTTAAATAGTAATATTTCTCTAACACTTTTTTTTCCAGTGGATGAAACTAAATTAGCGTTACCAGTTCTTGTTTATATACACGGTGATGGATACTCACTGAGTTCTGGGACACCTTATGATGGAGCTGTTCTGGCGAGCTACACGGATTTGATAGTAGTGACGCTGAATTATCGACTTGGAGTTTTGGGTAAGTAAGATTTTGTAGACTTTGTATTATAGATAAAAAATTCTGTGTCATATTAAGCATAATATTGTGATTAGTATAAGAGTTTTGATTTTTACTTTTCTGCCTATACTATAATGCAACATAGTACATGATTATAACGAAAATGAAGTGAGAACTAAGGACGTTCAATGATAATTTCCATTAATTATATCAGATTTTAAAAGAAATCTGATAAAAATCCGAATGTGAAATAAAAACAACATTAACTAATTGCTTTCCTACTTAGCATGTTTAATACGTTCGTCAATCGAAACAAATAAAAGAAATGGTATTGTTTCTGGGCTCCGTTCGGATTTATTATAGGGTGTGATTATGAAAGATTATTTATTGCTCTTTGAGGCCTCGAATTTATTCTTTCTTTTGTAAGAATGCTTTAGGCACCATCAGATAAATAATTGCTCCAAAAGCCAAATAACGTAGACCCTCAATCTGGTGGATCTATGTTATGTCAAAACAATGTTAGCCCGTAATCTGTCAGCTGGACATGTCATACCCCAACCAAATTACGTACGTACATACTATAACCGAATACCTCACACTTACCTTCAGTACAAATTACATATACAACAAACTTTTGTCTGCATCTGGTTTTCCTTAAACATTGTTTGCACAAGCAAATTTAATTTTCTGGCAAATGAACAAAGCCATTTCATATAAGATTTGAGAAATTAAACGATTTATTGTTTGTAAATATTGTATTATGAGTAAGTTTCTTATGCGTAAAGGTACCGTTCTGATAAATACGGCAAGCGATCGCGACCGATAAAAAATCAAATAAAATGCCACTCTATAACAAAGGCAACAGGTTTCATTTTGGTCTACGCCACTGCAAAGCAGCGGTCGCTAAACTAATGTGAAAAAAATGAAACTTATTGATTAGTTCCCAAAGTGGCATTTTATTTGAATTTTTGACAGCCACGGTCGCTTGCCGCGTAGATCGGAACGGTACGGGTTTAACGGGTAAATTGATACAAATGTAATAAAATTGTTTTCTAACATATCGATAGTAAAATTTCAAAGGAAAGTAATCAAACAAAATTAAAATATAAGCAATAAATTTGATATTTGCTACTATTTTGTTATTTTTTTGTTATATTTTATTTGTTATTTTCAGTATGAATTAAATATATTATAGCATATTATTATATTCAGAAGACCTGATATTTTATTGTTTATATTTTTTCTTTTAACTTGTATTCATAATATTAATTAGTCGTGATTTCGTCTATATAAAAGTTAATAAGTGATTTTCAAATTTTTTCACAAGCATATTTACGATTTGAACTAATAACTCTCTTTGAGTATTGAATAATAATTATAGAAATCACTGATCAAAGTTTGAATAGAGCAAAACGGTTTAGATTGAATGCAAATATGAATAAAATGTTTGAATTTACGTACGTGGACTAAAAGCTGGATTGAATTTATGAATTCATTATATTCATGTGAATATTTTTATGACGTTATTTTATTCAGACGTTATTATAACGTTCTTCATTTGTAGCAGTTAGCTTAATCTAAAGTTCATAATAACGATGTTTTTACCCTACTTCGTCAGAAGGAGGGTAATATTTTTTAATATGTTTTATAATAATAGGTTGTGCTATTATTTTTGACACCTAGTGACACCACTGTGTAGTTACCACCACAACGAAGCGGCTTGTAATAAATGCAAACATATTACCAAAAGTAAAAAAATAGCACCAAATCACTTACTTTACGACTTATCGCATTTAAGCTTGAGAAGTAATATATAAGTTTTGCTATAGCACAAAATGAAAATGCAGTTTATTAGCAATAAAGCTACCTACAAATATGATTTCTAAATTTTATACAAGTATTGTATTAGTGTTGTTTTATGACTGCTCACTGCCTGTACTGCATTTAATGCTTTATGTCACACATGCTAGGAAAAATAAACTTCTTACAGTTGGTAAAAACTATTGATGTATTAGTATTGTATTTGTTTAAATGAAATCTTGTTAGAATAAATGATTGTCGTTGAGATAGACATTGGTTATCAAAGAAAATAGCACAACCATGTTTACAACAAAAGCTAACTAGCGAAAGATATAATGCTATTTCTCAATTCTTATTTCTATATCCATAACGCTAACTTTTATAAGCGTTATACACAACAGTTTATACACAACAGTTTAAGAACAATGTCATCATAAAGTTATATTAAAAAGTTTGAAAACCTGTAAAGTTTATTACGTATGGGTTAAAACTTTATGGGTAGCTTAAACTGTGTCGAGTAAACTTTTCAGAATATATTATGATTTATCCTGCTTTTGCCGGAATAAATACATTTTGCGAGGAGAAAAATATACTATGTAAAAGTGCGAATACACAGTGCAAAATAACGCGTCGATCAGAACATACATGTCGCAGTTATATGATTGAATCTGCTATTTAATTGAATGACTAGCGGATTCATTTAATAAAATCACTTAATTTACAGTTAAAGACTTGATGAGTTAGCCTTTAGTTAAAACCTTAAAAGTTACGGTAAACGACATGACATGTTGTCCTTTATTCATTTAATTAAATGGTTTCATTCTATGAACTCGCTAGTAATTCAATCAATCAATCAAAAAATGGTTACAAATCATTTAAAAATTCCTATCCACTTAAATATGCTTTACAAAGTAGCAACGTGAATTTAACCTAACACTCAAAAATTTCACTAAACAAAAGAAAATAAAATGTAGTACGCTAGGCATAGATTACTTTTGATTGAAGTATAAAGAGCAACGTTCCCAAAATGCTTTTATTTTATGTAGAGAAAGCCAGTTTTTAAAGAAACAGTTGCTACTGATAGACAAATAAATCGAAATAATTCAGAATCAAGTTACCCCTACAAAGTAAGGAAAGAATGATGGCCTACTATGTTATTACAATCAGGTATATATTACTCGCAACATCCATTTCTCACTCACTGACAAATTACGCTTTAGCAGAAAGTGAAAAAGGTTGAACGAATCACCGTGTACTTTATATTTGGTGACAAAAAGGCGTTATCTAGTTGATAATAAAGTTAACTTATTAACACATCTTATAAATAAACTTTTTGTTACAAAGTAATAAAAAAGTCAAGGAAAAAAGTAAAGAGAATGTTAGTTGATAGATAATAATACTGTACATTTTAAACATTAATTTATAAACTTTTTACTACTACTCATTATTCCTACTCATTCTGTAGTATGAAAAAAAAAAATATCTGGATAATATCGAAGTTTAAAATGCAAGGTATGATGTTTTCCTAATTCTAATCTGTCACTTGGTATTGGATGCACCTAAAATATTCTCCATTGTTTTCGCCTTTTTACGCATTTTAACACGCACGTCGCTAGGCTAACAATACCGTTACCAACTAAATCTAAAAGTCTGCGGCTGGCAGCGTACACGATAAAGTTGGCCAAATAAATTGTGAAACTACGCAATTTAGTTGTACGATAATCGGCCAACTTGAAATTGAATATCTGCGGTGACCCTTACAGTATTGTAAGGATAAAATACATTTTTCGGGACATACACTCTGGCTACCTGTGCTAGTAAATCCATACTTAATTATATATGCGAAATATAATATTATATATGCGAAAGTGTGTCCGTCTATCTGTTACCTCTTCAAGCCCAAATCGCTGAACCGATTTCGATAAAATTTAATTTGGAGATACTTTGAGACCCGGGAAATGACAAAGGAAACTTTTCATCCAACACTAATGTACGGTTCCCAGCCATAAACGAATTTTGGCGCAACGTAGTTGCAGGCATTATCTGGTGTAGCCTATAATTCTACCTGTATAACACTGTCCTAGAAATAGGTATTATTACTGGGATAAATCTTAAAATGGATGACCTAGTGACACGTATCGGATATAGACCAGACAGGCGGTGTTTTAAACTCAATGGGGACGATAAATAAAATATTGACTTCGAATATAAAAGTACCTTTAAAGGAGTGAGCACACTGAGACGGGCCGTGCTGGGGCTCAGCGTGCCAGGGCGCATCGCAAAAATCCGCCTCCATACAATTTGTATGGAAGCGGATGCGCGTATCGCACACTGTACCGGGGCGCATCGGCGCGGATTTTTGCTCGGCGGATTTCCGTCAATGCGACACGGCCCGACAAGACCCGCTGCGCCCCGGCAACAGTGTGCTATAGCAAGCGGCGCGCGGATGTGATGACTCAAAATCCGTCAATGCATTGCGCGCCGACCCGCCCCGGCACGCCCCGGCACAGTGAGCGTTAAAATCCGTCAATGTAATGCGACCCGACCCGGCAACAGTGTGCTATAGCGCATTTGCGCTGCGCTGCGCTCCGACCCGCCCCGGCACGCCCCGGCAGGCGTGAACCTTTATATTACTAGATGACGCCCGCAAATCGGTTGCGCATAAATTCATTTATCTCGCGGGAACCGTGCATTTTTGTGGAATAAAAAATACTATTTGTCCCTTCTCGGGGCTCAAAGTATCTTCATACCAAATTCCAGTAAAATCGGCTCAGCGGTTGGGGCTTGAAGAGGTAACAAACAGACAGACACGGTTTCACATTAATGATATTAGTATGGATTTAAATGGAACATTGAAAACAACTAGATACGTAATAACGTCAAGTCAAGTTCAATAAAGGATTTACAAATTAAGGTGAGAACATATTTCGCAGGTTTCCTCAACGCGAATCCGACACCGAATCTCAAGGCTCGGGTTGCGAACTATGGATTGATGGATCAGATCGCGGCGTTGCACTGGGTTCAGCAGAACATCGCGCTGTTTGGCGGCGATCCGAGCAACATCACGCTGATGGGCCACGGGTCAGGCGCAGCGTGCATCAACTTCCTCATGATATCGCCCACTGTTATGCCAGGTTTGTTATTAAGGTGACGCCGCGTTAAAGTAAAAAACCATGTTGGATATGTTTTAGATTGCTTGTTTTGTATGAGAGGCCGCAAAACAAGCAATGGAACAGCAAGAAATGGAAAGGGCGTAAGCGACAAAATGGTTTTTGTCGCGTAATTTAAAAACCATAAATATATTTCATATAAGCTATGTGCAAATTAAAGTGTATGCTTGAACCAATCTATGTACAAATTTTGGAAGCTTAAATCACTCTCCTCTGTTGGCAAAATTAGAATCCCTTTTTTACAGAGGTATTTTTGATTGATTATTTTGTGTTATAAAAGTTGACCAATCGTGTTATGCTATGGGTAATTCAAAGACAAATACATGATGAATACTTACAATGAACTTTAATTTCTTAACTCTAAAGCTATATAAAGCTGTAGCGATATCGATTTTTCTCACCAATGACTAATCATTGCTGAACTTTAACTAGTTTTTACTAATCTACTTGCGTCGCATCACTAATCAATCAATTTCAACGCTTCAATGTATCCACAGGTCTATTCCATCGTGCGATACTAATATCCGGATCAGCGCTAAGCTCGTGGGCGGTGGTCGATGACCCCGTCTACTACTCGCTCAAGCTAGCGAAGCACATGAACTGCTCCATCCCGGAGGACCTGGCGAAAGACCACGAGGTCATAGTAGACTGTCTCCGAGATGCGTCGATAGAGGAATTACTATCAATAGACATATCCCCTCCCAACTTTCTGACCGCATTCGGCCCATCGGTCGATGGTGTGGTGATAAAGACGGATTTCGCCAAGGACTTTCTTACGCTTCATTCCACCGGTGATTTCCCCAGTTTCGGGCCGCTGAATAATATGAATCAGAATAATTATTTCATAAAACGAAGCGACAGCGGTCGGAGGTTGTTCCAGAATAAATACGATCTGTTGCTGGGCGTGGCGTCGTGTGAAGCGCTCTGGAAGTTTTCAGCTCACGACGTACAGAACGGCATCGAACCGGAAAAACGGGATCGAATGCTAAGGTAAAACATTATTTATTACGTTCTCGTGTTTGTATCTGGATTTTCGGTATTTTTTATTACACACTAGATGATCCGCCTGTGTAAATAAGGAATTCCAAGAGAAGCGTACAATAGGCATGACAATTTTTTTTTTCTTATTGGTAATAATTGAAAGACCCTTAAAAATAGAAACATCGCTGAAAGAATGACTCTGATAGCTTAAAAATTCACCAAGATATGACAATTCAAACATCTCATAAAATAGACCTGCCGAAACGCTCCATACAAAGTGCTACGCATCGGGAGAGAACTTTGTTCGGTAGGTATTGCGTTTATGAAAGTGGTTTCATAACAAAAGTTGCTTTTAATTGCATAAGTTATCGAATGG
This sequence comes from Cyaniris semiargus, assembly GCA_905187585.1. Taxonomy (NCBI): domain Eukaryota; kingdom Metazoa; phylum Arthropoda; class Insecta; order Lepidoptera; family Lycaenidae; genus Cyaniris; species Cyaniris semiargus. Next base: position 1,589,906 of record LR994554.1, on the reverse strand, counting down.
TATACAAATATTAAGAAATTTAATTGAAAAAAAAATCGACTTGATTATCCAACTCTGAAGGCGCATAACAAAAAAAAAAATACAAATGCTATCAAGATGAAATTTTGGGAACACTTATTTTTTACCGTGATTTCTTTATTTTATTAACAAAATTCGCTAATCTTTGACCTTGTCATCATCCCTGTGTGTGTGTGCCCAAAAAAGTAGCCTATGTCTTCTGTGCCAAATCACATAGAAATCAGTCCAGTGTTTCGTTACAAACTGATTAACGCGTTCAAAAAGCTTTATAGTTAAGAAGTATAGATTATAATATCATAATCATTCAAAAATTCGATGTGAAAATGTTATTTCAATCATGCCCGATTATTGGTTCCACAAAAAGTGTGACGTGGGCGGACAGTCGGACACCCTCAAATATATTCCCTTACATATTAAAATAGTAGCATTTATACATAGTAATATTTTGAGTTGTATGTTTGTAAACATAATATACTTTATTCAAACAATTTTAAATGTTCTACGTTTTTAGATCAGGCCATTTGCCTTATCAAAAACCAGATAATTTCCGCAACTCCGTTGCGGCAACATTCGTCTATCGCGATGAAACCGTACATTTTTCTGGGATGAAAAGAATCTTATGTCGTACCCTAGGACCCGTATGGGGTGCCATACCAAATATCAGCAAAATAGGTTTAGCGGTTTGGGCATGAAAAGGTAGCAGACAGACACACTTTCGCATTTGTATTGCATTTGTATTATAATATAATATTATTATAATATTTTATACGTGGGAGAGCCATGCTTCGGCACGAATGGGCCGGCTCGACCGGAGAAATACCACGTTCTCACAGAAAACCGGCGTGAAACAGCGCTTGCGCTGTGTTTCGCCGAGTGAGTGAGTTTACCGGAGGCCCAATCCCCTACCCTATTCCCTTCCTTTCCCTCCCCTATTCCCTTCTCTTCCCATCCCTACCCTCCCCTATTACCCTATTCCCTCTTAAAAGGCCGGCAACGCACCTGCAGCTCTTCTGATGCTGCGAGTGTCCATGGGCGACGGAAGTTGCTTTCCATCAGGTGACCCGTTTGCTCGTTTGCCCCCTTATTTCATTAAAAAAAAAAAAAATAATTATGTCGATAAAATCCGCCACTCGAAACAGCACTAAGCTTTCTCAGCGAGGCGCCCAAGCAAAATATTTCTGGGTATTTCATAATCGCATTAAAATGAAATGGAATATCTATAATCTCAGTAACTTTAGTAATAATATTGTTCTTCAAGTTGCTAACTTTGCGAATATAACCACACTCAAAAACTTCGTTGTAATAACACTTTCTTGATCACTAAGTAATTTTATATACATTTTGGACTGTCTATGAATATTGTTAGTTGTTACCATTCTAAAGGTAGCATTCCGTTATAGACAACACACGACCGCGAACGACAAAAATGCAAATACAATACCACTTTATGAACTAGGCTATAGGTTTCATTTTTGTCTACGCCACGACGCTGTTTCGGTCGCTAGACCAATGTCGGTAGAAAATGATGCCTAGCACTATTTCACAAAATTTAACTTATGTTTATACCAAATTTGATCAAGATCTGAGTGGTTAGTGCAAGTTTTATTCGATCATACGCATCGAGCGCGTAAACGCGAATTTATATGGGATCAAAGCAGCGCCATCTACTGGCTAACGTGGATACTGCTTTGATCCCATATAAATTCGCGTTTACGCGCTCGATGCGTATGATCGAATAAAACTTGCACTAACCCCTCGGTTCAGTGTTTTTAGTATGAAGATGTAACAGACACACAAATACGTGGGAGAGCCATGCTTCGGCACGAATGGGCCGGCTCGACCGGAGAAATACCACGTTCTCACAGAAAACCGGCGTGAAACAGCGCTTGCGCTGTGTTTCGCTGAGTGAGTGAGTTTACCGGAGGCCCAATCCCCTACCCTATTCCCTTCCTTTCCCTCCCCTATTACCCTATTCCCTCTTAAAAGGCCGGCAACGCACCTGCAGCTCTTCTGATGCTGCGAGTTCATGAGCGACGGAAGTTGCTTTGCATCAGGTGACCCGTTTGCTCGTTTGCCCCCTTATATTTCATAAAAAAAAAATACACTTTTAGCATTAATTATACACATTTTCATAACGTTGAAAGGGATGAGCCTGATGATAATGATTATCACGCTGAGAGTGTTGATATGGATAATGCCAGCCAACAAAGCCGAAGAATATATCTTTTTATCATTTACCAGGTAAACGGCCCATAAATCTTCGTGTCGTCAGCAAAACGTTATCCCTATATTTACCTCGTTATTTTAATTTATGTTCAACTCGTTATATACTCGCATTCAAAAATATTTTATCCACAAAATCCTCTGGGATTTTTAAATAGTTAAAAGTTACACTCGTCTGAAAAATCGTTAGTTCTGAAGCACCATTATCGTTCGGTTTACGTTTTCAATTCTCTCTTGTTAGAATATAGTTTGCATTTTGTGCTGGAATAGAAACTGCGCTATCAATTAGAGCTTATCCGATGTAAAAAGAAATTTTACCACAGCCATATTCTTTTTTAAATTATGCATTCAAAGTGTTTAGTTATTTGCATAAGTAGTCTAAGTTAATTTTTAGAGCCCGACGAAAAAAGAGTGTCTCTCGGTCTGTCTGTCGGTCTGTCTAGACAGACATATAGGTAGACTCATGTATCTGTGTTTGCCTATCTGTGTCTGTCCGTTTCATGGTAGCATTTGAACAGGTCAACCGATTTTGATCTAGTTTTTTTGTTTTCAAGCTGACATATCGGTCTTGTTTTTGTGTTCTTAGCAATAGTTCATGATCATTAGCCCGCTTTGTGCTGGAGATTTTGGGTTTACCTATTTTATAAAATGTTGTGACTTGTGAGCCACTTCCAGTGATTTTATCGATTTATTTTGCATTCTGTTTACCTAACACTTATAAGGGATTTGTGTCGTTTTTTTTTCTTGATAATTTTATTTATTTATTCCATTAGACAAGCATTGTCTGTGTCGAATAATGTTGTGATCCAAATTTTTTTCATCAATTAACAAAGATATTATATCAAAAAAATTAGTAACATCAAGCCACGTTTATATTTCCACGTTCACAATATTAAATTTCGCTTAGAAATTCGATTCAAAGCTAACACCCAACGAAAACATTCCACAAAATGTAACTCAATTTCTTAATGGGAACTGTTGTGGTTCCAATAACGAGGTTAATTGATTTCGAATTATAATAACTTCGGTTAATGTGACAATATTAACGGCTGATATTGGCCATAAAGCGGGCTCATTTGAATCAGGCCAAATAGCTGCCTGATTTGTTTTATTATTGACAGTTTTGTTTTTATTTATTTGTACTGGTGTTATGTTTTTATTCTTCAGCCTTTTGTATTTATAGATATATCTGCCGCACTCAAAGACGAATATTAATTACTTAACTGTAACTAAATGAAGATTTTGACATAAGCTCCATACATTATCCGTAAAGCTTTGCATTAAATTGAAGTTTAATCATTATTTAATGTCTCTGAGTGCGGCAATAAGAGGATCCAAATATCTAACCTTGTTAATTTTACAAAACTTATTAGATTGAAATATCCAGGTCTGGGACAACTGAATCGATTTTAATAGGCATAAACATAATATTATAATAGACTACCAAGAAGGACATTGAATATTTTTAAACGCGAGAAAATGTACGATTACCACAGGATAATATTTTTAAGCGGGCGGACCTCTACTTTTAGTATTTAAGGCAGCTAACCCCGTTGCTAATTAAATAAATCGTTACAAACATTTACTTGTGATCTCGCGGTGTAGCGGTCAAATCGTTCGTTCGCGCGGACTCATATTAATCAAGCCCCTATATTGATTTACAAATTATATTCAGGTTTTACAATAATTTATCCTTTTCAGGACATACGTCAGGAACTCCTACACGTACCATCTCAGCGAGATCTTCTACACCATCGTCAACGAGTACACCGACTGGGAAAGAACGGTAGAGGTTTGTTTTTACTATGGATAGATAAGTATAATGCGTAGAAGTTAACTGGGCACCTTGTCCTCAAGGTTATCTGTGGATACGGGTGCCAAGTTCATTTCTCCGTATTGTAACTACTGGCCATTCGCTTTAAGTTGGCAGTCATCAGTGGACCGTGTGAATGTGGATTGTGGATAGATTAGTATAATACGTAGAAATTAAATTAGCACTTTGTCCTGAAGGAAATCTATGGATAGAGGTGCCAAGTTCGTTTCTGCGTGTTGTAACAATAGGCCATTCGTGTTAAACTTGTGACCTTGTCCTAAGTTATCTCTTTAAGCAAATGGCAAGTTAATTTCTGCGTGTTGAAACTATAGGATATTTGCGTTAAGTTAATAACTATATCAGTAAAAATATCAATACTAACCAATAGCTGGCCACATCAAGATGTGAAATTTTAAGCCGCATTCACAATCACTATTGAAGTAATCCATTTCGACGTGATTGCCTTCTTAACGCGAATAAAGTAGAGTCATTGTCCGTTTCCAAATAATTTGAGGGTCGCAAATCAGGTTTAGCACCACCCCTGAGATGTCAAATCAAAATTAATCAAATGATCAAAGGTTATGTGGTTGGTTACGGCTGTTAATCTTAGCTACATAGGAATTATGGGGAATATGTATTTAGTTGGCCAATTATGATGATAATATTATTATCATGCTAACATCATCATGCCTTAATATAATGGTTCCTCATTATACAAAAATGATTTAATTTTTTTAGTCTTTTACGTAAAAATCAGAAAGAAAAAAAAAGACAAGAAAAACTGTTTTAAAATTATAATTAATTTTATTAAAAAGTACCGACGTATTATATTTTCAGATTTGTACCTGGTATTCCAATATTGCTCCACAATATTCCTAATTTTCTTTCTGAGTATTATATCATTTATTGTTTTATCAGGAATATAATATTACATTAAATGGGTGGAGTATCAGATTTCCTCAATCTATTAGGGTAAAAATGTGCGAGCAAAATATTAACAAGGATTTATTGATTACGTACAAGTTATTACACTAGCTGTAATAAAAGTTATACTTGTTAGTGGAATAACTACATCTATATATATAAAAGAAAGTCGTGTTAGTTACACCACTTATAACTCAAGAACGGCAGAACAGATTTGGCTGAAAATTGGTAGGGAGGTAGCTTAGAGCCAGGAGACGGACATAGGATACTTTTTATCCCGTTCGACAGCGTTCCTGTGTGACTTGACATGAAACGTCAGTCACTATAAAACGTGGTATAACAAAAAAGAATCAGACTTGGAATAACAAAACGCAAATGACAGCTATGTAATTGACGTAAAATGACAGCTATGTAATGACGTATGGATGACAATTTGATATTTGTAAGAAATCAATATTAAAACTATTTCTATTAAATAAATAATTAACATATCTGTCAAGTTAAGTGGTGGATAGCCTATCCGGCTCTTATCAGAAAGTGGTGAAACAAGACCTAAAAATGCGGAATATTTATAGGTTAAACAATGTCAGTGGTTCAATATTGTTAGAAAATTATGTCACACTGTGCGATCTATAACTTGAAAGTATTGACGTATCAAAATTATTATTAACAGAAAATAAATTAATCGAAAATTCCAAATTAAGCTAATTTTCCACTGTCACATGCGTTGAATTAAAATTTTTACACTTCCAAGAAATGAATTTTCGAAAAGTCTGATACATACCGGTATAATTAACTGTTAACGGTTATTAACTGTTTTTTTCAACTTAACATCTGGTGCATAAAATTTTTCCCCCCACCCCTCTTAGGGGATAAAAGAGGGGGTAAGATTTAAATACTTTAAATGGCAAAACAACGTTTGCCGGGACAGCTAGTTTATTATAATAATAACTACTTTTTATGTCTTCTTATTTTTTGCTTCTAATTATTTATTACTAACAATATTATATTATAATAACACAATATCATAATATTATGTATAACAAAATTATATTAGTTTAAGGAGGCAATGTTTTCTTGCATCGATTATGGGCCAAAATCGCTGGTCCGATTTTGATGAAATCTGGACCAGTCATAGATTTTTATAACGGTGAAAAAACACAGGCCATTTTCTACTTCTTTTCATATAAAATAAATGTCCATCATCAAAAATAACCTTTACAGTCTCGAAACATCTATTTACTAGTTAATGAGAAAAATTAATATAAAACTTTTAAGCCTTAGCAAAATAAGACGACTTTAATTGATCTTTGATTTCATCAAGTGTTAGATTTCGTTAAGGGATCTATTAGACAGAGAGCGGTCACGCGGTCAAGCGTTCAAGCGTTCAGTTTTGCTTCCTTTGTGTTGTATTACGTTACATAGATACTAGTATACTAACACAGGGGGCGTTCTGACCGCCTCAGAATTGCTCCTGTGTTACTGACCGCTCCAACGTAGAATGCGAACTCAGACCGCTTGAACGCGTGACCGCTCCCTGTCTGACAGGTCCCTAAAACGCGACGAAGAAACTTATTCTTTGAAACACAAGCTTCAGATTAAGGCAGTTTGTCCACTGCCGTCACCGGGACGTCACCGACAAAAATTCAAATAAAATGCCACTACGACCTCGGCTATAAGTTTCATTTTCTACCGACGTTGGTCGAGCGACCTATGCCACTGCTTTGTAGTGGCGTAGAGAAAAATGAGACCTATTTGCAAATAATCTGCGATTCGATTGAATGACTAGCATATTCATTGAATGACACCATTCAATTGAATGACTCGGCCGAACGTCGATTGAACGATTGTCACTCAACGTCCAACTAGTTAGCGATTTGTAACATAGCTCTTTGAAGATAGCGGACATTAAATCAGTCAGGTAATTGAACGTATTTCACTTTTTTCCCACTGCGGCGCTCGTAGTCACCAAAATAATTCTTTGGTAATTAATAGAATAGAATAGAATAGAATAGAATAAACGTTTATTTGCAGCTAACAACTATAAAAAAATACATAATAAAAAAAGAAACAAATAATAATAAAAATTACAAAATCGTAAAATTATCATATAAATATTAAATGAGTACATTAGCCGCAAATTGGACCAAGCTCGGCAGTGTTGGCACACCCAGCAGGTAACCAACGCCGGTCTTCCGCTTGACCCATTCCGTGACCTCACAGCCGTTCCAACTTCGTGACACAAGTCTTACATATGTCTTACTTTAAATCACTAATTAAATACAATAATTTACAATCAAATTTGAGTAAACATACTTCACGAATCATAAAATATAACTAAAAAATAATAATAAAAGCAATTAAATTAATTTCAATCTTACCAACAATTATTACTCATTACAATATAAATTTAGTTAATCCAAGACATAATAAATATTTATACCAATTTATAATATTATTAATTATTAATTATTATGAGTAAAAACCTAAAAAATTAAAAAATAACTAAAATATATAAAAAAACGTAAAAAAAAACGTCTAAAAAAAAAAAATATAACTGCATAGATAAAACAAAAAGAAGGCGAAGGAGATATCGACAAGACTTCAAAAATCAAATTATTTTATGACTTATGACAGTAAACAGTTCCATATTTTTAACATCTATTAAAATAAATAATAAAAATGTTACATAATGATAATATTATAACAGGATATAAAAACATTACTAGGAAATAACAGTATTACAAGGAATATGTGATGGCAATCGAATCGAATAACATTAGAATAATTTGTTTAAAAGTGGAAAAAGATGTAACAACGCAAAACACCTACAATACACTAATATCTTGGCGAATGCTTTCCTGTGCCTTTTGCTCTTGTAACAGAAATTTTTGGAGATGTTTCCTGAATGATGTCAGACTGTTTAGATTTCTAATAGGCGGAGGTATGTTGTTCCAGCATTTAGAAGCCGAGTAACGAAAGCTTCCTCTGAACGACGCTGTCTGGTGTTTCTCAGTGGCTAATTGGGCTGAACATTGCCTTGGACCGCAGGACCTAAGACTAGTCATTCGTGAAAGTTTTTCGTAGAGATATGCAGGCTTTCCATACTTTAACACACCAAATAAAAGACAAGCCAGATGGAGCTTACATCGGTGTTTCATTTTTAACATAGAATGCTCATTGAGGAAAGGTGTAACGTGACTTCTAGGTGGTATATCAAAACAAAAACGTGCACAAGCATTCTGAACTCTTTGTATGAGTCTTTTAGGTCCTGATGCAAGACGAGGCCCATAAACAACATCTGTGTAATTAAGCTTTGACAGCACCAAAGATTCAACAAGGCGAATACGCATTTCTCTTGACAGATATGGTCTCACTCTATAAAGGATCCTCAGTCTGTAAAAGGAGTTACTAACTAGACTGGTGATATGTTCCTGAAACCGTAAATTACAGTCCAAGAGCAAACCCAGATTACGTGCCACGTACACCCGTTCGATAGGTGCACCCATCATGGTAACAGGGGCCGAAGAATTCAAGTGTCTTATCTGTTTAATGGAACCACAAATCAAGTATTTAGACTTTACAGGATTAAGACACAGACTGTTTTTTTGGGCCCAGCTCACTATACTATTAAGATCTTCATTAAGCAATGCAACTGTTCTTTCAAGATCACAAGGCTTACAAGATATGTAAATTTGAGTGTCATCAGCATAAAAATCAAATTTACAGTGCCTAATATGGTTTTTTAAGTCTGCTACATATAATATAAACAGCAATGGACCCAAGTTAGAACCTTGTGGGACTCCATTCTCTACATCCAAACAGTCTGATAACACAATGGACCCATTACTAAGAGAGAGCTGCACATGCTGGCGACGATCACTCAGGTAACTGTTAAACCATTTGATAGTAGCGTCATCAAAGCCATAATATCTTAATTTTGACAGTAATATGTTTATATTTATTGTGTCAAATGCCCTAGTAAAGTCCAAGAGGACGAGTAAAGTGCAGTGACCCTTGTCTTGTGCGCACAAAATATTGTCAGTCACATTAAGTAATGCAGTCACTGTACTCCGACCTTTCCTAAAGCCTGATTGCGTCTCAGGTAACAAATCATGTTTTTCCAGGTAGCCTGCCACTTGCTCACACACTACCTTTTCCAAAATTTTAGAGAGGCAAGGCAAGATACTAATAGGCCTAAGATCCTTTATTGCTACCGGATTTGTGATTTTAGGCAAAGGCTTTACTATAGCCTGCTTCCAGTGATGAGGATAAACACCAGTTTGAATAGATGTATTTATAATGCATTTAACTACATCCAAAGAATTCGGCAGAGTCAACAACAACATATGCAAACTGATACCATCACAGCCTACAGCGTTGGATTTTAATTTTTTTATAGTTTTAAGTATTGTGCCTGTAGAAACTGTCTCTAGATGAAATGTACTGTCACATAATTTATGAAATTCAAAATATGTGATGTATGATAAGTGTGTAATAGGAACTGTAGGTATTTTTAAGAAATATTCATTTATTAAATTAGGGTTATTAAAGTGTGATGGGAGTTTTTTTTCTGTTGATGGTAAAATAGTTTTTTTAATGTTTTTCCATAGCTGTTTTGGTTCTTTAATTTTGTGATTAATACTGTATTTAAAATATGCAACTTTTTCATTATGAACTGATTTATTTACCAATGTCTTAAGGCTTTTATAATACTCCTTTTTGCTGTCTAATTTGGTGCTATGATATTCCCGTAAAGCTTTATCACGCATATCCATCATTAATTTAATGTTGTCCGTAATCCAAGGATGGGAGATTGCTTTAACACGAGTAGTCTTTACTGGGGCATGTTTATCAAAAAGCTCTAGTATCTCCGCATTAAGGGTGTCAACCATTATATTAACATCACTCATATAGAGAATTCTGTCCCAGTTTACCGCTTGAAGGCTGTTGCTAAAACTGTCTGGGTCAATGTATTTAATAGGCCTGTATGTTATGAATGAAGGTTTGTGTTTTTCTTTTTTAATATTAAGTTCACAACCTATTAGGCAATGTCCACACACTGAACCAACATGTTCAACAAAAACATTTCTAGCTATAAGGTCTGTGCTTATTGTGTCAATTAATGTTTGACTGGTCTCGGTGAAGTGAGTTGGTGCAGTTATTATCTGATTTAATCCTAGGCAGCGCAAAAAAGTTTGATAGTTTACTTGATTTTGATGTATCTGGACATAATAGATCAATATTGAAATCACCACTTAAAATCAAATGGTCATGAGTGGGCATCGCATTAATAATATCTGTAAGTGCATCCAGAAAAATGTCAATATCCAGCCATGGGGGTCTGTAGGCAGTGCCTAATACAAGTTTTTTGCCATTTAAAGATATTTTAAGCCACATCTGTTCAACCTGACTATGTAATGGATCAATGGGCGGCGAGAGGGTTCGTGCGACTATGCCATTTCTGATATAAAAACCAACTCCCCCACCACGGGAGCGTACCTCCCGAGGCCGTGGTTTATGGCAGAGTCGGTATCCCATAACATTAGGAGCCCGGCCCTCTTCGCCTGTTCTTAACCACGTCTCATTAAGAGACAGTACATCCAAGTCAAGCATATCCAGTTTGGCAATAAAATTATCGTGGTTTGTGCCTAAAGACCCTGCATTGTAAAATCCAACTTTTAATGTTTTGCTAACCATTACTAAAATTGCAATCCATGTATATAATATATGCACTACTTACATTATAATATAAATTCATAGAATTGACCATCTGACGTAGAGTGTAGTAGTAATAATAGCATTCAGTGTTAATGATAAAATTATATAATATAATTATTTTTGATGAATTCTTGTTACATTTATATATTATTATGTCAGGGTAACTCAGACGCTCAGAAATTATAAACGTCTTGTAAAATTTAAAATTATTATATAAAATTGAGAGTAATTGGTTATTGTAAATATTGTTACAGTCCTTAAATTGTATTGTGGTGTAAAATAATATTGTTATTAAATAGTATATAAATTTAAAAATAAAATAAAATGATATTGCAAACATTACATTCAATAAGATAATAAATTTAAAATTATAATATAAAATTGAGAGTAATTGGTTATTGTAAATATTGTTACATTCTTTAAATTGTATTGTGGTGTAAAGTAATATGATTATTAAATAGTATATACATTCAAAAATAAAATAAAATGAATTTGCAAACATTACATTCAATAGGATAATAAATTTAAAATTATAATATGCAATTGAAAGTAATTGGTTATTATTATTGTAAATATTGTATTTTTTAAATTGTATTGTAGTGTTAATGAGAGAACAAAATATTATGTCGTTTTGGTGTCTCGTGAAGAACATTCCTAGTTCCTTTTTGCATTTAGAAAACAAATTAAAAATATCATTCGACTCGAATAGCCACCTCCATAAACAACACAAAAATATGTAACAACATTTAAAACAATAAAGGAGGCAATTTTTGTTTGATTCATAATAATACATTAGTAGTATAACATAAAGTAGAGCAGCCCACCGTTCATCAAACTGTATTAACTTTAAAAACCCGTTCTATGTCCGCAGTTGACCGGATGTGGTGCACCGGCTTGCCGTCTCCCAGGCGCGCGAAAATACGTCCTCTTTTGGTCCAGACGTATCGCCAGTTGAGACGGCGGCATTCCTCCCTGACTCTATAAAACAGCTGACGATTATGGCCCGTCAACCTCTCATTGACGTACACCCGCTGTGGTGTCCCTGCCGACCCGAGAGATCCGAGATCAGCGCTAGAGAGCGTACGGCGAACTCGTGCCGAGCGCAGCAGCTCGTCCCGGAGCTGACGGCGAGCCAACCGCACCACCAAGCGCCTTCCTCGTTTAGGCTCATTGACGCCAGGTTCTCTGCTCACCGTGCTGCGACCCACCCTTTCGGCAAAGACAATATCCGATGACGTAAGAGTAACTCCCAATTTGGAGGCCAGCACGGTGACAGTGTGCATTACATTTTCTCCTGCGACCTCCGGAACATTACTAATATCCAGGTCTGTCGATAGCGTATCCTGGTCCCTGTCATTAAGTTCGGCCTTCAACTGCTCAACCGTCTTCTCCAGCTCTACTACGGTCTGCTCCATCTCTACATTCCCCGCGCCGACGCCGCCTTTCTCGAGCACATCAAGTCTCTTCTCTACTGTGGTTAACCGCGTAGATAAGTCCACAATAGTTGTTCTCAACATAGCCATCTCCTTACGACATCCGCGCAGCTCTATAATACAGTCTGCAAACTCACGGCGAAACTCTGCCAGGCTGTTGACTCCCAAATCAGTCTCATCCGTGGTAGTTGTCGATTCACCCATTTCAGGTTCAGGGCATGCAACGAGACCTCTCACAGGCGTCAGGCTGTTGTCACCACGTATTTCAGTTTTTTTGCAACTGGGACAGGCCCAGTCGTCTCCAACATTGGCCCTAGCTGGTAATGCAAGACAAATCTTGTGGAACTTTATGCAGCACGTACTACAGGCCACTGTCGGGGACCTTCCGAGGGATTTCTCGCAGGCGCCACATTTTGTTTTATCCATTGGGGAAAAGATTGAAAATCCTCTGGGTTTAGTGGCTTGTTTCAGGAAAGCGTAAATAGATGGCGCTATTGAGGGTTATTTTTAGTTTGTCTATTCATCAACAGATGGCGCTATTTCTACCAGGTCAGTAGTGCGTAGAGGTACAGCTACTAAACACTAGATGTCGCTACTATGCAGTAATTTAATTACTTAACGCTCAAACTCTACCCTCACACTCAAAAAAAAGTAGCGTATGACCAAAACAGTTAATTGATAATTTAACTAGTTGAGAGCGAACACAACTAGACACAAACACTATCACAGCTACAACGAGTTACAAATCACACAATACACATCACAAACTGACTTAAAACATTGTTTAACAAATAAAATCAATTAAAAACACGGAGACCTGTATTCACTGTTTTGACGGTTGTGACGTCACTCGTATCTCACTCACTCAATAGAAATGTATTACTCCGTGTTGGCCCAATAGGACTTCATTGGGTTAGGTTAGATATTTTTTTGTAAACCACCCAGAAGTCGGAGCCCCGCGTAGCGAGGCTCCGTCACCTCATAATTGAAGCCAGTTTCTAGATGTTTAAACCTATTATTACGCCACCAACAAATACTTAAAACAAATCATAACATTCCATTTAACGACTTCACTATGATGAAGTTTAGTCAAGACGTTAAACGTTACAGTCAACGTCTTGACTAGTTGTCCTTCAGTCATTAAATAAAATGGTGTCATTCAATGAATACGCTAGTCGTTCAATCGAATCACAGATTGAACCAGATGACTGCGACATATATACGACAGCTGAAATCAATCACGTGGGCTCCGGCCTGACCGAGCATTGAACACCTCGCTTGGTCGGAAGATCTTCCTTTGCGGCCTCCACGCATACCCCACATCTAAATCGGGTAAAAATTAACACTTTTAGAAAGTCTACATGAGGCCTACCACCTGTTCGGGAACTAACCCGACGAGAAGAACCAACGTAAGAAACTCTTACGGGGCCACCTTTTACCAAAAAGATGGGAAAGTTGCCTATGTCATACAGCGGTATTTTAATGGTCCTAAATAATCTCGTTCTCGGTGACAGTCTGGCGACGGCAGCAGTGGACAAACGCTCGCTGTAAATTTTTCATCGAACAATGTTCACGAAATAAATTAGATACTTTCAGAACCTCAGGTGCAGGTACAGGGCTTAGCAAATTTATTAAGGTTTGGTTGTATTATAGAGGGAGATACAACTTTATTTAAATTTACTAAGTTTTAACGTGTAAGTATTATAAAAGTTATGTATAAGCTGTGTACAATATTAAACTCCAAGATTTATTATGTGGTATATTAAACTAGGGGTTGTTTTAGCGCTAATATTTTTGTGCATTTAGATGTAAACTAAAGTATTTATCCTTTAAGGCTTCTTGCGAGGCGATTGCGTAGCCATCAGGGTCTTGATTTTCATTCTTCGAAACCTGACTCATTTCCGCGCACCCATGCTATCTTACACGTGAGTGTGACGGTCAGTGTTATTCGAAGTATAACAATCGAGCCCCAGATCACCAATCAGCTATTGATCGCTGCCCGATCGCTTCGCACGTAAATCGCCAGCTCTTTTAAGCTTTTCAAGCGCTGAGCAGCGCGCTCGACTGTAAAACGCTACTTCTACCCCCATACATCTTCGAACGCGCGCGCTCCAACGGCGCTGCCGAAACGCTTAGCGATAAATCCAGCCGCATTGAAAAGGCGTTTAAGTTCAATTATAAATATAAGTATGTGTGAAAGAGCCTTTTCCTATCTATGTTATAAATAAAATTTACTTCATATTGATTATATTTTGGTTTTAGAACACAACTATTTTCTCTATTCTATTCTAGAACCCCATCAACACGCGCGACGCGACTGTCGCGGCGATCTCGGACGCGCAATATGTCGCACCGCTGATACAGAGCGGCGACCTACTGAGCGGGGGACCGAAAGTGACCAGCGACGAGGACGGGCCTCGACGACCGACGAAGACCTACTTCTATGTGTTCGACTACCAGACGAAAGACGGGTATTATCCGCAGGTAAATATATAGGTGACTTGAGAGTTTGCTAGGAGCTTTTTTTGATAGTAAGAGATTTCTTTAGTTCGCCATGATAGGCCCAGTCGTATCGGTAGGAAATTAATGTTTAAACTGGGTCAACAGCTTATTTCAAAAAGATCATTATCGTAAATAAATAAATAATCGGCCAAGTGCGAGTCTGACTCGCGCACGAAGGGTTCCGTACGGTTATAGAGAAAAAATAGGCCAAAAAATCTGTTTTTTGTATGGGAGCCTCACTTAAATATTAATATTATATTGTTTTTAGTATTTGTTGTTACAGCGGCAACAGACATACACAATCTGTGAAAATTTCAAAATTAGAGCTATAGCGGTTCTTGAGATATAGCCTGATTAAGACATACAGACAGACAGACAGACGGACAGACGGACAGACAACGAAGTCTTAGTAATAGGGTCCCGGTTTTACCCTTTGGGTACGGAACCTTAAAAATGAGTAATTGTAACAAATTTTTTTTTTTATCTTACACGTTTGTGGCTTCGAATTTCCTTAGGAAGTTTACAAAATAGTCTTGACTACGGGCCTGTATAGCATGGCACATACTTAATTTTATAGCTATGCTTAACTTTGGTTTGTAAGTAGTCCACACAACTGACTTTTCATCAAGATCATTCGTACATACACTTATTTTGGTCTATATTGGTACATGATAAACCAATTGAGACGATAATTACTAACATACAGATATATTTTGCCTATGATTGACGTAAATTGCGCGTGCCATAAACGCAATCATGTCCATTATGGTTATTGATTTGCCCAACATAGAGCCTTTGCATGAAAACATAATAGTTTATATATGTAATTGTACTGTTGGTTCTTGGTGGAAATTCATGTTGGACACTAATGAAACACAAATTTTCGTGCACTTTTTCCACTATATTAAGAAATTATTATAAATTTTAACAAATTACACGACCGGTTTCGAAAACGTTCGTGTAATTTGTTAAAATATGGTGGAAAAAGTGCACGAAAATTTGTGTTTTATTAGTGTTCATAATAGTTTATGTCATACTTTGTCTTTACGATGTTCATAACCAAACTTATACGCTTGTTTTATGTTTCTGATGGGGTTTTACAGGGAAATAAGTAAAGAATGTGATACCGATCATGTTTTGTTGTCACTTCTGCTGACAGTTTCCGACATAGGAGAGACTGGATGTCCGTTACGCCTTTTCCATTTTCTTTTCTCACTTTCTAAATCAATTATTGTTTCTTCGATGGCCTTTTAGAACAATATAGGCGTCAAAATTTTCTTATGACAGTGAACTGTGGTATGCCGATGTGATAAATGATTAAATTGATATTTTCAATTTTATATAAAAAGAAGCATATATTTATAAAGAATATTCCTTTACAAATGCTATTTACAGCAGCTAATTATAATATAATAAACTGCACAGTCCGGTCAAAGTATGAAACTATTATCACTTATTTAAGCCTTCATTTGTACTCAGAAATCATTACCAATTAAAAAGCAACGCAATTATGCTGCTTATTCTTAAAGTTGATCCCTTATGTAGGTAGTAACACTTTGCAGTACCATAATTGCATTCTTTATGCCCACCAAATCGGCGCACGTTTGCACAAGTTAAGCGTCTTTTACATATTTTATGTTCTGTCTTGTGTGACCGAGATGTGCTTAGAAGGGATTGTCTACCTGATTACTTTAGGTTTTCCAAAACATATGCTTCACTAGGAGTCGCTAAAGGTGCCTCTTCACAATAGTCCATGCTGGCCCACTAAAGGCCATCGCCATTGTGTAGACACACGATACTGCCATGACCATCGTCCGCCATCATACACCACTACCCCGTCTTGTGTAGACGATGTAGTGGGCCAGTATGGACCACTGTGAATATGCACCTTCAGGGGGAGGGAGATTAAAAATTCTTAAAAAAGATCACGTGATAAACGGTCCCTAAACTCAAGTCCATTTTCAGCGTCTCGGCGCGGTCCACGGTGAGGAGTTACCGTACATCTTCGGAGCACCTCTGGTGGAGGGCTTCGGCCACTTCCCGGAGAACTACACGCGGCCGGAGATAGCGTTAGCCGAGTCCATGATGCTGTATGTCGCCAACTTCGCCAAGACTGGGTAACTAGTTGTTTCATTGTTTTTTTTTTTTATAAACCTGTATAATATGAATACATTAACTCAAACACAGGTTGTAATAAAAGGAAACGATAATATTTTAGGACATGTCTGTGTCCTTTATAAAGAGCTCATTATGAAAGGAGCAGCGCTGAAAGAGTATAATATTTTGACTTATAAGTCACTCTTAGCTCTTTCAGCGCTGCTACTTTCACAGAAAATTCATTATAACACATACCCTAAAGTATTATCACTTGTTTTCTTACATACTGTATACAAAAGATAATTTACAGATAGAACTACGCCAGAAACCTTCTCCAATTGCTTTAAAGATGTAGACATTTACTAGAAATGGAATTTTCAAAATTCCATCGCCCAGATTAAATGGGGGATCAAAGTTTGCATTTCAAGAATATTTCAGGGCAAGCTTTTATAGACTTTGTATCAGCTATCTCTATCTCTGTATACCTCCATAATATATGGTATAGACTTTTTATTTATAGACTTCTCGCATTATACTCATTTTAGTGGTGATTCGCATTAATTTTGTTACAAATCACGAAAGACCTTCTGAGCGTTATTGGTTTAGGTTTAAGCGCAGAAATTATAACTGTATAATACGCGATGGCACCTGCAACTCCGTTGTGCCAAAATTGGTTTATCGCTCGGGAACCGTACATATTTCGGGATAAAAAGTATCCAATGTCCTTTTCTGGTACACAAAGTATATCCATATTATGAAATTTCAGAAAAATCGGTTACTGAACCGAATTTGTTGAGTTGAGTTTGGGCGTGAAGACAGACAGACACTCTTTCGAATTTATATAATCGACCTTAGTTTTAACGACATTAATAATACTACTTATATTTTGTAAAAAAATATTGACTTTATCATTTTTTTTTTCAACTCTTGTCTCTGGGACTCAGCTGATCTCAGACTGGCCGTGTATGCATTGTCTAATAGTTGTCAACAGACTTCAACCGTAAATAAAAGAGTATAATTCGTATGTATAGGCTTGTCACTCAAAGATCTGTCATCGTTCCTAGTGTGTGTGTTGTAGTGTGTGTAATGTTTTATTTAAAAAAAAAATGTATGATAAAAGCATAATTTCAAAATAATATTAGCTCGATGCACTCCTTCACCATATAAACTATAACTGTGCAAAATTTCATTAAACTACGTTTCCCCATTTTTTGTCAAAAAGGATACAAAATTTTTCGCTCGCGTATTAATGGTATAGATTAGGTATTTACTCTGATCAGTGCTGATTTAGCTCAAGGACTATACTGTCGACTTATGTTATTTACACTGATCAGTGCTGATTTAGCTCAAGGACTATACTGACGCTTGCTATTGTATTGTAAATCACTACTTATCCTACGTCGAATCTTGCGTATCAAGGATCTTGTGATACATCTCTGCTAAAGAAAAAGAACAAAAATATTGGGTGATGTTGCCTATTCACGTTATTAAGGAGTTCTTGGAAAAAGTCACATATGCATTTCCATTATTTATTACAAAAAATCCTCTAAAAGGTTTTAAAGTAAATTAAGCAAAATATTGCACATTAAAAGAAAATATTCCTTTTAAATCAGATAACTTTTATGTACAGTCTTATTTATTATCATATCTATTTTATATTAAAATATTCTCTTACTTTAATATTATAACCATGCTTATAATCCAGAACTAATTCTGATTCTATCGGAGATATTTACAACAAATGAGCGGACCTAATATTAAACTTAATCCTGAGCTCATTTCATTAAACGCTTAGATTAAATCCTGAGTTTCCGTTAATTAGCTTGAAATTAAACTAGAAATCGTAAATATAATTTCTTCTGCTTTAATTTGTCAAATATACAAAATTAAATTTTCCGGAGAACTCATCGTGTAATTTGATAAGTATATACGCTAAACATTTATGAAATTGCTATTAATCAAAAATTAGACGTAAATATCAAAGTGGGTTATAAAAGTATGCATAAAATATATTAATTTTTAATTTCATGTTGTTTGTCTCATAATATGAGACAAACAACATGAAATTAAAAATTATTAATTAAGATAATATACTGTAATGCTTTTATTCTATCTATATATTAATACGCGAGCGAAAAACTTTGGATCCCTTTTGACGAAAAATGCGGAAACGTACGTGATTGAAATTTTGCACAGTTATAGTTTATATGGTGAAGGAGTGCATCGAGCTAATATTATTTTGAAATTATGCTTTTATCATACATTTTTTTAACAAATAAAACATTATACACACTACAACACACACACTAGGAGATTTTGATTGACAAGCCTATATACACGAATTGTACTCTTTTATTTATGGTTGAAGTCTGTTGTCAAAGATCTTTGGTTGTCAAATTGCAAATAGATTTAGTTTTTTTTTATGAATCTTAAAAAGGATAGCTTTTTTATAGTTCTAACAACATAATCGAATAGCTTTTTAATAAATGATTCGATCATTACAAAAATAAAATAAAATATATAATTTTCTTGTTAGACAATTTATTACACGGTCAGTCTGTCATCATTTGACTTTATTAATCTAGGACTGTCGCAGGAATTATGTCTAAAAAATAATAAAGTCAATATTTTGACAATAGAATATCAATAGCGTTGAAATTTGAAATTTATAATTTAATTAGAGTTCCGTAGTCAACAAGGAACCCTTATAGTTTCGGTCTATCCGTCCGTCTGTCTGTCTGTCCGTCTGTCTGTCCGTCTGTCTGTCCGTCTGTCTGTCCGTCCGTCTGTCAGTCCGTCTGTCTGTCCGTCTGTCTGTCCGTCTGTCTCTCCGTCTGTCGTCCGTCTGTCTGTCCGTCTGTGTGTCCGTCTATCTGTCTGTCTGTCTGTCCACGATTTTGCTCAGAGAATATAGGACCTACAGAGCTGTAATTTGGCATGAATGCACATACCATTTTGTCGGCATTATTAATAAATAATGCCGATAAAATGGTACATGAAATCATAAAAAAATATTTTTTTTTTATGGTACCTTCCCTACACATCAAGCGGGGATGAATTTTTTTTCGCGTCCACCCCATCGTGTGGGGTATCGTTGGATAGGTTTTTTAAAATATTATGAGTATTCATTGAACATTTTCCAATTTAGGAATCCGTTTGTGAAATATTAAGTTTTAAAGTGGAAAAAATAGTTAGAGGCCAGTGTCCCCCCCTTCTACCAACTAAACAGGGGCTTCTAGAAATGTGAAATACTGAATTATAATTATAAATATACTGAATTTAAAAGAGAAACTATCACGGCTAAGAAGACTTCATAAGTTATTGAGTAATAGTCGATCAACTAAAAAATGTATTCGGCGAAGTATAAAGGAACTTTTCGTTCAAATTCCTTTGAAAGTAACTGAGATGATGTTGTTAGTAGTGTAAAGCACGTTGTAAATGCACATTCATTGACCATACAAACATTTAAAAAAACTAACGGTACAACGGAACCCTATAATTAATTATTGCGTGTGGCCCGACACGCACTTGGCCGGTTTTTTTTTTATTTGAGGTTGAATTTCAACCATTGGGTGATCTCTAGTTTATTATTAAGATACATTTGTTTTGTCATAAATGAACACAAAAAATTTCGTCGCACGTGCCCGCAACTTTTAAGTCGTGTTAGGGTCAATTCAGACCGCAACGCGACGCGTAGATGCATTTCTAAATTTGTATGGATTTGATAGATTTCAATTGCGTGAGACGTCAAGCAAGTTACATTGAAATCTGTCAAATCCATATATTTTTTGAAATGCATTTCACGGCATCTACGCGTCGCGTTGCGGTCTGAGTTGACCCTTAGGGTCAATTCAGACTGTAACGTGACGCGTAGATGCATTTCTAAATTTGTATGGATTTGATAGATTTCAATTGCGTGAGACGTCATGTAAGTTACAGTGAAATCTGTCAAATCCATAATAAATATTTATTGAAATTCATTTCACGGCATCTACGCGTTGCGTTGCGGTCTGAAGTTACCCTTACATGTCAACAAACTGTGCGTTTACAGAAAAAATATACGCGCATAGCTTTTCAACTGCCATTATTATTAATTCATCCATTCTAATATTAAATACGAAAGTGTCTGACTGTCACAATATCTTTAGGCTAAAACCGATTAACAAAATTTGTCACAATTTTGTATAGAGATACTCTCAGTCACGGGGAAAGAACAAGATGGATTTTTATCTCTATAAACGCTTTCCTTGCAATTAACAAACAGCGACATCTAGTCATAAATATTTTACCTTTTCTGTAGAATTCACATGTAATAGCCCTTTGTAAATAGGTCTTAACCTCTACCAGATATTTTTAAACTATTTGTGTGCGTTTGCGAACAGTCCTAAAACTGATTGTACGAAGTTACGTTCTGACGTCACATGTGGCATGTACGAACTTCGCGGTAATGTTCGATGCAAATGGGTTGAAGTTTAGCACGTGAGTTCCAGTATAATTGCTGCGAATGTCGGGGAAACAACAAATTGTGAAGAGTTATAAGATTTATAATATTGCAACAATATACAAAATATAGCTTAAATTTTGCTTCGGCTTCTAATATAATTTTCTCGGTTGTTTTGTACGTAAATATCTCATTACACGTTTAATATACATGTATGTAATAATTGCACTTTCTTTACTCGACTGTTATTCTAATGCAATATAAATATTGCGATACTAACCACAGAAATCCACAGAATCTAATATTTTCAAGCAATTGGTATTTAATTCATGATCAGAGAATTCCTAAACTTAGAACAACTGTTTGTTAGAGCAACTGAGTTTAATGGGAAACTTTCTATATCCAACAAGAAAAGGAGATGAACTATTATTACCTTAAAATTAAAAAAGAGCAATTAACTTAAAATATGTTTAGTATATTTCATAAAAGTGAATTTAAAAAACCCCTTTAAAAACTAGTTGATACCAGTCCATTTATAAAAATCGAAACGATCACAAACCCTTTTCTCTCACAGTAACCCGAACGACAACGTGCGCGCGGATGCGCTGCTGCCGGCGTCTCGCGAGAGGAACAAGTTCCGCGGCATTAATTGGGAGGAGTACGACTCGACGCACCAGAAGTACCTCGAAATAGGTCAGTGCATCTGCAGATGTATGAAAGGTAGATGTGTATACAGTCCTAGAAGTTTTAAGTGCGAAGAAAGTGGTGTCTTTTCCTGTTTTTTTTTTTGTTTTTTGTCAAAAGTTTTTGACAGTATGTTCCGAAATTGAACTGTACTGACCAGTGCTCTTGACGTCATTTAACTGACGCAATACTGTTATGTTGAGATAAATGTCACATATTAGTACTATATTATGTCATGTTTTAAAATAATGACATCCCAAGCAAGTCGATCTAATCATATATTTCGGAACGAATCAACAGAATGATGTCGATTCTTAAAGACATGACCACTGGCCAGTATACTGGGCTATGTTTGGGAACTTACCCTGAATACATAATACACGATCTTTTATAAAATATTATGTCTTTCGAGAATCTTCGTTTTCATAGATCTGATCATTTACATATGTCTGTTTTTAATAGAACAGGTATAGCAATTTAATAATACTATAACCATGTTTTAATTTCGACATTATATTTCAATCCTGTATACTTGTAACAATATTGTCATTAACTTCGCTTTCTGTTGCGGCGTCTAACTGAATGTACGTCTGTGGTCGCCACACCGAGCCCTTTCATGTGTCATTCAGGTCGTACCAGATTTGAGTACAAAAAGATCTAACATACGCTTTTGAACTTTGCCTACAAATGCGAGGGGGAAATTTTTAAAGAATTAAAGATTTCGACTAAAGCTTTGCTTAGAAAAGGGAGTGGATTTCAAAGAAATTCTATTTAAAATAGTTTACATGCAAAGACTCAATAAATGCGAGGAAACGTTCGGCATTTACAAAGATTAGCTCGAACCATTAGTGAATGCTGAAAGAGGGTTTTAAAACTTGAGGAAATCCTTGACCTCCACTTTAGCTAAGAATAATTATTTTTTTTAAAACTTAACCGTATACTGTCAGTTTACCTAAAGTGAATTTTCTTGTTCCCAGGTATGAAACCAAAAATCAAGAATCACTACCGCGCTCATCAGCTGTCTGTGTGGCTGCGACTCATACCCGAGCTTCACAGAGCCGGCATGGAAGACGTGGCCTCCCGTCACAATCTCTTCCGAAATCACAACGAACAGGATCTATACGAAGGCATAGTTAGGCCTGATCCACTAGCGAGGAATGTGGATAACGAACAATTAAAACGCAACGGCACCGTATACTCTGATACGGCACTAACGACCGTAGATACAATTCTAGCTACATGCGTCACCGTCGTCCCTAATGGCAAAGAATTCGCTTTGAACACGACCGACACGACTTTAGCGAACTTAGAGGCGGCAGGCTACGCGGCGTATTCCACGGCTTTAAGTGTGACGATTGCTATCGGATGCTCCCTTTTAATATTAAACGTCCTCATCTTCGCCGGCGTATATTATCAAAGGGATAAGTCGAGGTCCCGCGGGAAGCAGCAAAGATTCAATGAAAAACACTTCGAAACAATATCAGGAAAACATTCCCATTATCATATTGATCCGACCCTCGCTCCGAGCTTAGTGGTGGACATCGAGAGGCAAAATAGGAAGAAAATGATGACGGACCCCAGCTTAACGAATTTGAACTTTAAGGGGCCGCTGGACGGTCCAAAATCGCCAAGCCCGACGCTCAGCATAGACAACATGATGCTGCCAAGTAAGTTGGGCAGTCGCAACAGTAGCTTTAGGGTGCCAAATGCTAGTTATCCCCAAGGTTACGCAACGCTGCCAAAGAATCTCAACCAATTTAGAAATTCGCCACCTATGCAGGAATTAAAGCAGAATTTCCCGCCGAACGGGTCCATGTCGCCAGGTAGGGAGGACATGCGGGCCCAGCACGCGACCCTGAGGAGGGGGAAGCCGTTACACCCCCCGCACCCCCCGAACCTCCCCCAGGCCGCGATCGACGAGATGCGCGTGTGATCGTATTCGTGATTTGTAAATATTCCAGAATGTTGATCTTTTTTAGAGGAGTTCACTGTAACGTTTATCGATTAAAGTATTGATTGATTTAAAGTATTTTTCATTTGTCTCATTAAATTGCCCACTAAAAATTTCTAGATTACGACACACTTAGTGAGTTACACTAAGAAAAGCTCTAATCTACCTCAACCTAAATTAGTTCTAGCACCAGAGTAGTAGGAATATTCTGAGTAAGTATTTTTACTATCAATTTCAAGGTATCCAAATACCCAACCAAAATAAGTAAGACGTAACAGGTGATCCGCCTGAATTCTCCTGTATGCTTTCAAATATCCGCCAAAGACACTGTCGAAAGCACATAGGAAATTGGATTCGCCAAGTATAATAAGGCTTTAAATCTCGGTAAACACACACGCCACCGGCCTCGATATGGTAATAAGGGACAAAGTATTGGGATTGAACTCCTTTGCCGTAAATGTTGGGAATTCTTACAAAATTTTCACGACTTTTCTTGCTGACCCAATAAAACTTCCCGAGGAAAGTAGAAAGATTATTTACCGATATTACTATTATGCAAATAAGTCCAATAAAGTTTTGCCTACATTACAATATTCAAATGGCTTTTTTTTAAACTTCGAATCTAGAAAAAGATATCTTATAGAAAACGATAAATTGGATTTCTATTTACATTGAAATAAAACTATTACATTTATGTCGATCTTTACCACAATTCTTCATTTATTATTGCTGCGATTCTACTATAATTCTAACATCAAAATAGCTTCATCTCTTGTTTCTCGTTTGTATGGCGCATTTGTTATTTAGCTTTTTAGAAGTAAACGAACACTGGATTAAATAAAAATCCAAGCTACTTTATTGTTACGTACACTAAATGATGCCCGCAACTCCGTTGCGTCAAAATTCGTTTATCGCATGAAAACCGTTCATTTTTTCGAGATAAAATTCAAAGTATCTCCATACCAAATTTCAGCAAAATCGGTCCAGCGGATTGGGCGTGAAGAGGTAACAGACAGACAGACAGATGCACTTTCGCATTTAAAATATTAGTAAGGATTTGAATAGCACAATTACGGATGAAGACGATGAATATACGCCTTCAATGCCCCACACTATTAAACTTTGTGTTGAAATCGCTGACAAAATCAAATACTCGAGTCTACGTCTCCAAACTTCATGAGTGAAGGGTTGAATGTTACTCACGAACAACGATGATATTAGATGGGAAACCAAAGCAATTAACTATCGGTAAAGCTGACGTCACGAGGGTACATTACATGATGGGTAATATGCTAATAAGGTGATGTCATAGATATGTCATGGACGATAAATCACATTAGGATTGTAGCTTGGGTCTATTACGATATACAGGGTGTAACAAAAATAAGTGATAATACTTTAGGGTGTGTACGTGTTCCTTGTAGAGAGTTCACTGTGAAAGTAGCAGCGCTGGAAGACGAATTTTTTTTGTCGCTTTTGTATGGGGAAACTCGTGACGCTCGGGCCCTTACCCATACAAAACGAAAAAAAAAGAGCTGCTTTCAGAGCTGCTACTTTCACAGTGAACTCTCTACAAGGAACACGTACACAACCTAAAGTATTATCACTTATTTTTGTTACACACTGTATATTACACTAGATGACGCCCAAACTTCGTTGCACAAAAAATTCGTTTATCGCGCGGGAACCGTACATTTTTCCGTAATAATAAGTATCCTTTCCCGGGAAAGTATCAACATACCAAAGAGGAATGGGCGTATCGTACTTTTTAAGCACTTTCATTTAATATTTTTATCTAATATATAAAAATAAGTCGGGTTTTCCTTCCTGACGCTATAACTCCAGAACGCACGAACCGATTTCCATGGTTTCGCATTCGTTGGAAAGGACTCGGGCTTCGTGAGGTTTATAAAAAAAATATCAAAAAACACTTCAAGACAAAAGCAGGAAAACAGGGAAAACAGGCAAAACAACATTTGCCGGGACAGCTAGTATTATTATATATTTAATTATTCATATATGGACGTGATACAATTTGGGTATGGGTTTCATACAAGAATGCCCCTTCTTATTTCGTCAAAATCGGATCAATGGTTTAATCATGAAGACGTAAAAGACAGATCGACAGCGGACAGACAACCCTTCGTATTATATGGATATCGTAAGGACATGATTATGTAAGTACTTGATGACACCCGCAACTCCGTTGCGCCAAAATTCGTTTATCGCGCGGGAACCGTACATTTTTTCGGGATAAAAAGTATCCTATGTCCTTTCCCGGGACTTACAGAATCTTCATACCAAATTTCAGCAAAATCGGTCCAGCTGTTTGGACGTGAAGAGGTGGAGAACAGACAAACAGACAGACACACTTTCACATTTATAATATTAGTATGGATATAGTATGTGGTACTACAGTTCACTTACAGTTTTTTTTTACAATAATTAGGGTCGTCTATGGGCCAGTCGCCCATATCCTTTATTTGTCTTGTCTAGTAGAATAGTACTAGTAGAATTGTAGTTAGGAGAAACGAATCCTCTTATATTGGCATAATTTATTTTCAGTCTACAAGTATCTAAACTTCGCCACTTCTGAAATATCCTTTAAAAGGCTATGATTTATTTTTCTCTATATAAGAAACAAACACTATATTCATCTAACACAATACCATCTCAAATTTGTTTTTCGACCCAAGGCTATAAGATTTGATAGCAAATTATAGCAATTCGGACATTGATGACAATTTTATTATAGTTATTTATAGAATAGGCCCATAAGCTTGATGTAGGCAATTTAGTTCGTAATGGAAGGAGTCCAGAATACTCTATATCTTATAATATCTCGATGATTTATTAGTATGAGTTTTGGCAAATAGCGTATCATGTTATTATAGTGCTAGTTTTGGTAATAGTATATTTTTGTAAAAGTAGCCTAAGTGTCAATCTTGTAGTGCGAGTTCGTTCTTGAATTTTGCATTAGAAACTCGTACTTTGTACTCAGAAAAATTGACTACAAAATATTTATTAGTATCGAAATTCATTAGGAAACTATATAATATTATTACATTTTTTTCCATAATAACTAATTCACACTTCAAGTAAAGAACAAAAACATATTCATTAACTTTTTATAGACAAAAATCTACATAGTATGTTTTCGATTTCACTACAGCTGAAAGCGTCCTGTACTTCAATGAGCAGTGAGTACAAGCGACAGAGCGTACGTGATTGGAGATGAGACATGTATTGAGCACACGTTTGCTTTTAGTACTTAAATTAACAGCTAACTCTTTTTCTCTGTACGCAGTTCAGAGCTAAGACATGCTACGACGTAACACAGTTACGATACTAATAATCATTATGCTCCTGCTAAGGTGTAGCACATTTACGGCATTTTAAGGCGTAGCACAAATATTACGAGCACAGCTATGAAATGCTACGGCGTAGCACATCTACGACATGCTACGGCGTAGCACAGCTACGACTTGCTACGGCGTAGCACAGCTACAACATGCTACGGCGTAGCACAGCTACATGTGACGGCGTAGCACAGCTACGACATGCTACGGCGTAGCACATGTACGGCATGTTGAAACGTAGCACAATAATGATTACGAGTACAGAGGCCCTACACAAATTATCTTTCGTTAAAAACGATGACGAAATTCGTTATCAAAATGTATGCGGTTTGACATAAGTCATCGCTAAATGACATTTCGCTTGCGAAGACTAATGTCAAATCCCATACATTTTGATAACGAATTTCGTCATCGTTTTTAACAAAAGGGACTTTGGCTACGGCCTCTGGTACGACATGCTACAGCGTAGCTGCACACATAAGACATGCTACGTCCTACACAGCTAGCTAGTTATGACGGCCTCTGTGGCTCAGTGGGTGAGCTCGTTGGTAGCTCAAGACGGGGGTCGCGGGTTCGAATCCCGCCGACGGAACAAAAGTTTTCAAAGTTCCTGGGTCATGGATGTGTATTATATATTAAAAAATCTTAAATATAGTATGTATATTATAAAAGTATTAAATATTATATTTCCGTTGTCTGGTACCTGTAACACAAGTCCATCAGGTACTTACCATGGGGCCAGACTGACGTGGTGTAAAGCGTCCATACATAAATTATTATTACTAGAGATCGCCCAATGGTCGAAATTCGACCTCAGATAAAAAACAATTATAAGTTTCAAATTTCAACGCTTTTCTATTTATATTTGATTGTCAAAAAATTTACTTTATTATTTTTTAGACATAATTCCTGCGACAGTCTCAGGTTAATTAAGTCAAATTATTACAAACTGGCAGTGTAATGATTGTCAGTATTTAAGATTCAATAAAAAAAACTAAAATCTTTTTTCAATTTGACAGCAGACTTCAACCATAAATAAAGAGTACAATTCATATGTATAGGCTTGTCCCTAGTGTGTGTGTTATAGTGTGGGTAATGTTTTATTTGTTAAAAAATGTATGATAAAAGCATAATTTCAAAATAATATTAGCTCGATGCACTCCTTCACCATATAAACTATAACTGTGCGAAATTTCATGCACCTACGTTTCCCCATTTTTCGTAAAAAGGGTTACAAAGTTTTTCGCTCGCGTATTAATATTATGATATTACAGCTACAGTATTCTACGGCGTAGCACAGCTACGAACTTCTGTGGTATAGCGCAGCTTAAATATGCTACGACGTAGCATACCTACGACATGCTCCGGCGTAGCACACCTTAGACATGCTACGTCGTAGCATACCTACGACATGCTACGGCGAAGCACACCAATTTCATGATTGGTCTACGAAAGTAAGTATTCGTTGTTGTATCGGAGAAGATAAGGTTTTTGAGTACATAAGTACCCTTGTCTATTTTATAGCCAATTATATAAAATTTCTAAATGAATTTGAATGCGATCTGTGTGACATATTGAATATTTCAGAACTGCGTAAATATTTTGTTAATTGATATTTGATTATTGACCTTGTGAGCCCGAAAACTGGCAAAGTCAAAATTAGTACAATAACTGGTAAAGTGTGTCAGAGTATCTGTCTGTTTGCCTCACGTTCAAACATTTTTTTTTATTTACATTAAATTTAATAAGAAAATACCTTGAGCCTAGAAAAAGACATAACATATTTTTTATCCTGGAAATTCCACTACAGACATAATAATATTATGATTTTATGCACAAAAAAGTGACAACATCTACAACAATACACCAGTGGGTAAAATAAAAAAGAGCGTGTGTGCCGAGCACACGTGTCAGAAGAGAAACTTCGTGACGGATTCGCCATGACGCGACCTTTTACTCTCAACGAGCCTAAAGAAGTTTCACTTTAAAAAATATATCGATTGAAATTCTCCACGGTCAAATCCACTCCAAAAGTTGAAAAGTAGATAACAAGTAAATTCCTGTTGAAGGAAATTCAAACATTACAGTTCTGAATAAACCCGAACTCGAGAACTCGAAGAATGTATTTCGATCTTCAGGTTGTATTAGAAAATATCTCGACTATAAACTATCGTGTAAACACCCTTTGTGTCGTAGTGATGGGAAAACAAACTATCGAGTTTATCGACTCGATAAACAGCACCGTAAAGTGGGATTGACGGAGTTTTATGATTATGATAAACCCACACCCTGAGTAAAAGAGCACAACTGAAGAAACTCAACTTTCGACAAAACGCGTTTAAAGTTTTGGGACTTCATTTTTTATTTTATTTATTAACGTTTAGATTGTTTACTTGTAAACTATAAAATTTTCAAGAGCTTTTTATAAATAAAAAAGCTTAAATAAAAAAAAATTATTGCACTATTTTTTTATGAACTTAAAAGTTTTCAGATCGTGTTCAGCTGCTATTAAAATATCAAGTTACTCTTTACGTGTAGCTTTTTTATAAAAAAAAAAGATTGATAAACAAATTGCACTATATCTTTATGAATTTAAAACTCTACAGATCGTGTTAAGCTGCTTTTAAAATATCAATTTACTCTTTACGTGAAGCTTTTATATAAATAAAAAAGCTACACGTTAATTCATGAAAAAATTAAGTCCCCACATTAAATCAACAATTTAAGTAACTTTCAACGCATTATCCCGAAAATTGAGTTTTTTGAGTTAGCCCATTTTAATACAAAGGGTGCGAACCGATTTATGATGCTTGCGTACTGATTTATACTTCAACTTTGTATGCAATATGTTGCTTATGATTTTGAATTTTCCCGGTAAATATTTATGATTCGATCAAGATATTTGCATACAATTTTGTTTGAGCGTAAACATAAACTATCTTGGCTTTACGATCGTAATCTTCGTGCAAAATATTAAAGTTCATTCATCCTTGTTTAGAAAACAGATCCAGTTATTTAGAATCAAGATTTGACTAATGGAAAATCAACGTTAATTTAACATTCTATTTACCACTTTTGTCAAAGAAACTTGATATATTAACAACAGTTTTATACGATCTGTAAAGTTTTGAAAATATAGTGCAATTATTATTCTTATCTTATTTTATTAATCCTTCGATCGTGGATTCTTGGAAATCTATTGTTATTCTATTGTTGTCGCGGTCGCCGGTGTCCTTATGGGTTGATAGGTTAAGGGCCTGTTTCACCACTTCCTGATAAGGTGCCGGATCACTCTAGCTGTAGTTGTGGATAGCCTATCCGGCACTTATCAGGAAGTGGTAAAACAGGCCCTTAAACTAATAAATCTTTATCAGCATTTTAACTTTAAACAAGGTTTAGAAAAGAAAATAATTCAAGACGTGAGTGGAAGAATAAGGTAAGTAACATGAAAAAACTTCCCGTTTTTTTGCTTAAATGGAGGCTTTAGGGCCGGAAAAATTATTTGAAAAAGAAAAACTGTGGATTATATGTGTAGCCAGATATATAAGCTAGGTTATGAAGTAGATTAGTTACAAGTTTTATGAAAATAATAAGGGAAAAAATGAGTTCTTGACCGTATGTTACGAAATGTTACTTGTTCGATTCTTCCACTCACGTCTTCAATTATCAGTGGATATTAACAAAGTTACTGTTTAAAGTTTGTGACAATATAAGACGCAATATTTATCAATAGTACATTTACATAACCACAACATTTGACAGCTCTTAGACAACTTCACACGTAGTCTCGGAGCCGTCAACCTTTCCGGGAACAATTATAATATCTTCCTTTGCCGGGTAAGTGTCAAATATAGTGAACTACAGCTTTTGTTAATCCTTTGTAGTGTGTGTCTATTGTATATACGATCAAAGGCACAAGACCACGCTTAAAGAATGCGCCCACAAAAGTTTTAAATAATATGTTTGGTATTGTTTTGTCATAGTTGTAATTAAAATTATTGCTGCACTGTATAATATTTTGATGAACGTTATTATTATAATGAGATACATGTATTCCATACTAATATTGTAAATGTGAACGTGTGTCTGTCTGTCTGTCTATCTGTCTGTTACCTCTTCACACCCAAACCGCTGAACAGATTTTGCTGGTATTTGGTAAGAAGATACTTTGAGTCTCGGGAAAGGAAATAGGATATTGTTTATCGATATATTGCGAGCGTCATCTAGTATGTAATAAGTAAAATACGCAATTTATATATATATATATATATATATATATATATATATATATATATATATATATATATATATTATACGTGGGAGAGCCATATACAATACGATAATATATTTATATAAATAAACGAATTTATAATAATACGAATAAACGATAACCGTATACAGATTCATTATTATTATTTATTGTACAAAACTCTACAGCCAATTTTATAATTTTTAATCGAACACACACACAAAGAGAGAGAGACAGACACAAGTTAAAAGTATGAATTATGATTAAGTTTGAGGAGCTGGCGAACAAAACCGGACAAGTCCACCAGAGTGCGAAAGTATATATTTTTTTTAGTCGTCTTCTCTTGATCCATCTCGTCAATCCCTGTTAATATTTTCAATCAAAACTGGTTAAAAAGGCTTAAAAAAGTCCATTTTCAAACAAAACCGGATTAGTTCAGTAGTAATAGTAGTAGATGATACTAGTTTTTTAGTCACTGTGTAAATTTTTTTCTCGCGGACTAATCCGGTTCTGTTCGCCAGCTCCTCGTTTAATTCCTCATCATTATTCTCCATAATATCCAGCTTAATCATCATCACCACTAATACTTCGATTGAGGTGTCGTGTCGCTGTCATGTCCCTAATTCCCGGGCTGTCAGTCGTGATCGATCCGTCCTGTCCGAACGCTTAAATGATGTCCCAATCGGTCGATAAACGTTATTTATATTGGGACAATATTGTAAGATAAACAGTCCTATATGAACCGAGTGAGAAAAATACCTCCAAGAAATACACTAAGATGATATCCATACTAATATTATAAATGCAAAAGTGTTTTTGTCTATCTGTCTATCTATTACCTCTTCACGCCCAAACCGCTGAACCGATTTTGCTGAAATTTGGTATGGACATATTTTAAGTCTCGGGAAAGGTCATAATAATATGATACTTTTTATTCCGGAAAAATATACGGTTACCACGTGATAAACGAATTTTAGCTCAACGGAGTTCATCTAGTTCAAATTATATTTGAAATGCGACGAGAATGTCGTATGTGCTTAGGCAACCATAGTGTACATTCAAAAAAATCTTGTACTAGGTACTACAGTATTTGAAAAGTGGATATTTCGCTCGGAAAATACTGTATAAATCATCCACAACGGATAAAAAGGCTTTGTTTTAGTTAATGCAATTTCGGTTCAATTTATGGTGCATGCAGCAATGTCTCGGGAAAGCACATAGTATAATTTTAATGACGGGAAAATTTACGGGTCCAGCGTGAGGTTACGAAATTGCGGCCTATATATAGTGTGATACTCAAATGGCTACAGTATACTTTTAATGCTTAAATTTTAAAGTAAAATATAATCTATTATAGAAGTATCTCTCCAAGTTTCAAGTTTTATCTTAAAAGAAGAAATGCCTCCACTATAAAAGGAAAAAATACTTAGTAACATTACACAATAAACTATTAAGCTCTAAAGATGTTACGAGTATCAATTGTTCGGCTCACTACCAACTTTCTCAGCTTAACAATCGGGACATTGTGCCTCATACTTGAAGTATTGTCACAGTATAAATATCTTAAAGTAGAGTAACTGAGTCTTATTTTTAAATGAAACTCGCTTAACATACAGATAAAATGATTGGACTACCTCTGTGGCTCATTGTTAAGCGCGTGGCTCTAGCCGACGACAGCGGGTTCGAATCCCGCCGTCGGAAAAAAGTTTTCGATGTATAGTATAAATATATTATGTATGTATGTAATATAGTATAGTAAAAAAGTATTAAACATATTTCCGTTGTCTGATACCTGTAACACAAGTCGTTCATGTACTTACCACGGGGCCAGACTGACGTGGTGTGAAGCGTCCATAGATATTATATTATTATTATAATATTATAATATTATGTACTGCTACATGAGGTAATCTAAAATCATAATAATGTATGCGTGCGCTCGTTTTGGTGGTGTAGTGTAAAGTTGGCCTACTTTATATCATTCATATTGCGGTATTTTTATACTCTACAATCTACACAAAAGCTTTAAATTTGCGATTTTGTAGGCGATTGCAACCTAAAGATTTTCAATCAAGACATTTGAGAGAAATATAAAACATGTTTATTTCTGTTAATTTGCATTAAAATGTTAGTTGGTAGATATGTTGTTTCATGATATTTAATTATTATAATTTCTTAATAACACAAAATAATTATAATATCACCTTTTCCATATCACTCACCATCAATATCATCTTTAATATCATTACTCACATCATTTAATACAGGTCTACCTCAGCTTAATAACGTAAGGTTCTTAAAATTAATGATATTTTGACGTCACGAATTTGAATTTCAAAAGAGATCCGGTGTAAAAATATTCGAGATAATTCGATCAAGATGCTCCTAGATGTCCATGTCTTATCTTATTAAACGGATATTAAAAATTTCCTCCTTGAAATTAAACATTCTAAACGATATTTCATAGAATAACTTTAGGGCCCAATTTTCTTTTTGTATTTATTTGTTCACGACAGCTTCATAACGGTTTTGAAATACTATGAATAAAATTTAATGATGGAAATAAAATAATAACTGTGCAGTAAGCCCACGAAAAAATATTCTTCATCAATAAAATTTTGCACATTGGCAAGGCGTTGCAATCTTAAAGATAATCAATTGAATATAATAAAGAAGCAGGTTGTTTATTTGCACTGAATTTGCTCCGAACCATTTTTTTTCTACCACGGTAGATCTCGCAGTATGATGCGGCAAAACAGAAAATACTCTAAGAAAAATGTACATTTTTTGTTAATAAATTATGTTTTAAACATTAATATATACCAGTAATGTATTTAATAAATTACTAATACGCTACTAGGGAAGCACTTTTTGGCATTTTATTACAAATGCTATATTAAACTTCATATTATTATT
This sequence comes from Cyaniris semiargus, assembly GCA_905187585.1. NCBI lineage: Eukaryota > Metazoa > Arthropoda > Insecta > Lepidoptera > Lycaenidae > Cyaniris > Cyaniris semiargus. Next base: position 1,555,575 of record LR994554.1, on the reverse strand, counting down.
TCTAAAACATAATAATATAACAATTTACAAAACGTTGTGAAACTTTCTTCTATTTATTTTATATTCTACTTTCTATGAATTTAAAGGACTAGATAGGGCAACAAAAAGACCTCCATTTGCGTTATCAGCAATTCTTGATTGAAAAAGATCCCCTACCCGAACAGCCTCCCAACAACTACTTAATGGATGAAGAAAGAAAAGGTCCACTTCACAAAATGTTTATTATTTTATTTCGTTGCTTCATGTTTTATTTGATTGAAAACATCTCTAATAGTTTTTCTGTTTTTTTTTTTGCTGTTTTACAAAATGTTTTACCCTTAAAAAGGTAAGAATTATAATTTATAACTTTAAAAAAGTAAATAAAATAAATAACTTCATGTCTAATTATACATTCCTTTAATTTGTTAATTTAAGGTGCAAAAGAATGATTAATATAACTTAAAAAAACGAAAAAGCCTTATTATAATTAACACTAAAAAGCTGATTTCACTGTCATATAGTGTCCGTATATTTTGTCTCACTAATATTTGATACTTGAATGCAAATGGGACATGCGTTAGATGACTCAGACCTATCTTTCCGTCGCCGTTTTTCGTGCACAAATTTTATCGAAATTAGTCCGGTAGTTTATTAATCACACCCACGCCATGTAAAAATATTTCGCTTTTCGAATCATAGGATAAAATATGTTTCAATTGTGTACTAAAAATGTAGTTCCAATTTTATAACTATGAACAAATTATGAATTCAAATTCTATTTCAAACGCAACGTCAAACGGAATAGCTAACTATGAAACTTCTATATTGGTAAAACGTTTGGTAAAAATATTAATCGATATTAGAGATGAAAGGCGCCTGTTAGAAGCTTTTCCACTTTTTCCTTTTTCGTTACGTTTACACGTTCGTTTTCCAGACGCAATGCAAGGTGACCCAACGTTTATTAAATTGTAACGGCTAATAGCTAGCTTTATGTCTTAACAATGCTTAAAAACGTCGATACCCGTTTATTAAAAATCTGAAATAACTAGTCTAAAAGTAATTTAGGCTACAGGTACTAAAAATCTAATTACTTAATAATTACGTATAGGCAACGGAATCGAAGAAGTCTTAAATTATTTCTAAGATGCCAAGAACTTTTGTTCTAACGCTCCTGATGCTCTTACCCCTATCGTGTTCTTATGTGCTAGAACTGAATAATAAGGCTCAGTTCACATTGTAACGTGACAACGCAAGGCGATGCATCTTAAAAGAGGGACTCGAAATTAGAATAGGCAGCCCAATACCATGGGAGTCTCTCAATGAAATGTATTTTTCGTAGTAAATAAAGTTTTTAATGGCAATTAAAAAATTATCGCAACGCCTCGGCACGTTACGATGTGACCCTAACTAGTATTATATTACAATATTTATCGTTTATTCTGATACGAAACAAAGGCTTTTATTTCCATGTGAGTAACGCGAGCGGAGGCATCTTCGTAACAATGCTAAGATCGCATTAGATGATTTTCGACACTTTGTATCTTTTTCGCACCCGGATATATTATAATCTCGCATCCTTTATTCCCCGTCACACAAAATTCTTTGAGCCGAAGCATTTATGAATGGTCCAAGAAGAAATAAAAGATAACTGTTAATATAATACTCACTACTCAGTGTTAAAATTCTCAAGTTGTGATGTTTGTTGCCAAACTTCTCAGAAACGGCTGGACCGATTGTCATGTATTGGAGTTTTGTATGCTTATTCTGTGGGCCTGAGAATTATTGGCCAACTAAATTTCATTATTGAAATAATGTTTTAGCATAACAAACAGAGCACAATCTTGAATCGCTCTTTTCAACATATCTTAAAATATTTCAACGTATCAAAAATTCTCCATGACAATGACCGAAATAATAACAATGCACCCACACGTATATGGCAATACAACAGCCCCCTGATTCACGATGCGATTCCGCGCGGATTCGTTCCGAATACTTTCCGATTTTTCTGTCATACTGACAGTAGTGACATTTCTTTTGTATGAGTAAAATAGTTTCCGCCACTGATTCGACAATTTCTCACCGCGGATGGGATTTTGACATCCGACGGCGGATAATTTTCAGAGGATTAGAGCCGTTATCGCGGAATGTTATCGCCACCTCCAAGACTCGTGAAATCTTTTCACTTCGAGAACCGTGTCATGGTGGATATTGTTAGATGAAATTATTTAATGATAAGAATAAAAAAAAGCAATTATTAATACTTAGTTAGTCGTGTCTTGTTTAAAATAAATGTCGTACTGAAATAATTATGTGTAAAATTTTTAGGAAGTGTTCATTGAACAATAAATATTTTTTTATTTATAAATGCAGTATTTACTTTTTTTTAAATGCACTGTCATTTGCTTGAAAGTGAAAAAGTTTCCGCAATCGGGAAGTTTCCGCACGGAATCGCATCGTGAATCTCCCCGCTGATCAGCTGTTCAGCATTTATGTGAAAAAACCTTCGTTACATCATTTATACCATTACTGAACAATACTCATCCAATTTATAGCGGCAGAATTAGTAGTAAATTATTATAATAAACTGATTTACTCCTTATTAACCCCCGACCAAAAAGAGGGGTGTTATAAGTTTGACGTGTCTGTCTGTCGGTCTGTCTGTCTGTCTGTCTGTCTGTGGCATCGTAGCGTCCAAACGGGTGGACCGATTTTGATCTAGTTTTTTTTTGTTTGAAAGCTGATATGATCTAGAGTGTTCTTAGCTATAGTTCATCATCATCAGCCTGCTCATTGCTGAAATATCAGGGTTTATCTGGTTCGTGATAGGTCGATTAGCAACTTGCAGTCGTTTGATGGGTTTTATATTTTGCATTCTGGTTCGTGACACTTATGAATTATTATTAACATATTAATGGAAAGTTGACCCTGGTGCTGCAGCATCACCTGGTAATCAATAGGATACCCAACTCCTCACCAACTTAGAGCAGAGGTTTCGTGTTTGGGCTCATTTTAATTGCGACAGCCAATAAGACGTAGATAAGCAGTAAATATTTGCATGCTGCTGCTGCAGCATCACCTGGATTGTATAGGAGCCGAGCTCCGTATGAACCCAGGGTGGAGGTTTCATGTTTGGGCTCATATTGATGGCCTCATCCAAGAGGATATTTATAGATCGTATTCATTGGGTAATGGGATATGATCCTGTTGATAGGAACAATTCTGCACTATAACCAACACAAGTTTAAAAAGCATAAAATAAAATTAAATTAAGAAATTAAAAAAAAAAACCCGCCAAACAACTTTAAAAAGTAATGAAATAATATTTACTGACTTTAAGTTAAAATAATTCCTAAGTGTAAATTAATATTTAGTCTATAATTGTTGTCAAGGTGTGTCGGGGGACCGCTAATGTAGATGTTTGATTTCACATAACATTATAGTTTAAAGGTCAGTTCACAGCGAACTTAATCGAGACAATCAGCGATACAAAATGCAAAAGTCGCTGTTGGCGGTCCCACAACACACCGTGACAACAATTATGGACTAAAATATTACTTTACACTTAGGAATTATTTTAACTTAAAGTCAGTAAATATTATTTCATTACTTTTTAAAGTTATTTGGCGGTGTTTTTTTTTTTAAGTAAACTTTGTTATATACCTATGGCATTAAGTCCACTATTGTACATTCTACAAAAAGTGTAAAATAAATAAAAAATATAATTTTTGTAGTCGCTCAAAGCTTGTGCCTTTACCCGCCCCGCATACGTTATACTTAGGCGACATAAATTATTTCCGAAGGACACCTAAAACGGTTCGGCGCGGCAGACTGAAATAATTTCAGCGAGCGAGCAAAGATTATAGTATTGAACTGTTTGCAAAGTAACTTTGTTCCAAATGTCTTTGGCTCGTCTAACTTATAATTAGTTTAAATTGTGAAATGATATTTTATGGATCAACTAGATGACGCCCGCAACTTCGTTGTGCCAAAATTCATTTATTGCGTGAAACCGTACACTTTTCCGGGATATAAAGTATCCTATGTCCTTTCCCGGGACTCAAAGAATCTCCATGCCAAATTTCAGCAAAATCGCTTCAGAGGTTTGGGCGCGAAGAGGTAAAAGACAGACACATTTTCGCATTTATAATATTAAGTATTAGTATGGATACGTAATTACGTAATTATTATAAGTCACCGATCAATGTACTTTAAGACACACTTATCTTTTCGTGTGATAAGTTAGTAATAAGTTTATTGATAATTGAGTTTCTTAAAAACTAGACTTGACATTACTAACCTATTTTACGAAACGAAATCTTATTGCCTTCTTTTATTGCCAGCGATGCTAATTCTTATTCATACTTTTGGTAATATGTTTAGATATTATTTTGTATATAATTAATAATAATACCTTAGTTACAAATAAAATATATTAATCGATTTCTGTATATCCATAGCTATATCATCAGGTGACCTGAAGGCAAATTATTTGGTACAGGAACATATTATTAAATATTACTAGGTAAAATTATCACAAAAGTAACAAAAATAGCTTCGATAAATATATTCGACGAAACGTGGGCTTATTGAATAAACTTGGGATAAAACAGTCGAAAACTGATATTGTTGTAATCGAGACTCGCCCTCAGCGACATACTATTAAATTACTCGAAATAAGATAGAAAAAGATAAAAAAAATATTTTCTGAAAGAATTCTTCGGATACAAAATATCCAGAATATCTCCGATACAATAATATGTTGTTATTGCAATCAAAATATTTGTCTAACGATTAAGTCTTATTGAGAGCAACGGCTCGATCGATTAGTCCTACGTATGGACATTGGACATTAGACCTAACTGCTAAAAACAAGTTCACAGGAGAGGCTTTAAAGTTTGCAACAATGTTTACATAAATTTAAACTGATAAGAGTTAAAAGCATACAGTTAATATCTTATACGGTTAAGTGAAATAAAAATATATGAATCACTTCTACAGCCCTACAAGAATTTCTCCATGGGTAGCTGAAATTAGAACTCTGACCAACGTTTTGTAACGTTTCACTCGAGATACAACTCCTAGCATGTCATGCAAGTGTCGTATATGCGTAGCCGAATATTTTTTTTGACAGCTATTTCGCATAGGTACACGCTTCCATGTCAATGTTATTCACGTCCCCATAATCATTATAGAATATGACATTATATCATATTCCATTCGCTAGTAACAGGGTAAGTCCCGAAATGTTAACCAGTATATTGGTGCTCATAACGTGAAACATAGACGCCATAACGATGATTCTTTCCGAAATTTACTGGCCAGTATATTGACCACAATATATTGACGTATAGATACGAGTTTATTGGGATGTGATTATTTCAAATATTAAATATTTTACTAATACGACACAATAATAAATAATTGTCTCATCAGTACTATACGGCATAGGATATAATATGACGTCATAAGCATAAGCCAGTATTATACTGGTTTATATTGCGGAACTTACGCGTAATGTCTTCTTAGATCTGCATAAGCGAAATCTCGTGTAATATGAAAAGTTATAGTAATTATCTACTTAAAAAGTATCTGTTACTCGCTTGCATTAATACAGTTAGTTACAAACTAATTTCTGTGAATGCAGGTCTTATACTTTAGTTCAAACTTTAATAACTGTCTTTAGTTCATATACATTTGCGTCTCGGAAGGAAAACTTTGCATTTATTAATAATAATAACAGCTGCTGCAGCCCATACTAATTTCGGTAATAGTGGCTGGTTTCCTTGGGACTTGGCTACCCGAAGTTATTTTAAAAATGGCCAAAATATTAACGCAATTCACTGGGCCTCTCAGACTTTCTGTGTTTTTATTTACCTATACAGTATAAATAAGATCACCTTTGTGATACAGTGGCTTAGAGCGTGGATATTGACTCGGGGGTCAAAGGGGCAATTATTCCCGCGTCCTAAATCCTTGCGTCGCGTCGGATGGGCACAAAATAGTCAGTCCTGTGCCTGATCTTAAGCGAGTCGTGTTGGTCACACTAGGTTACGAGACTAGAGAGAGAGAGCGCTCTTATGTACTGAGCACACACTGTAAAACCGGCCACTTTCACCGACATCGGTCTATTATACATTTTCATCAGTGAGGTATCGCACCACCATTTTCTGATTTTATCAAAAATTATATTGAATCAAAGTACCGTACTGAAATGAAATTGTGCTCTGAAACTGCGAATAATTCTAGTCTCCACACGACAATGAAACTGTTACCAGCGATTTAACAATTTCACACTCTATGGCCGTTATGCATAATTAATTTTATTTGATTGCTATAATCGGGTTGTAAGAATCGTGTTAAGAGCCGACGCGCCTCCAACAAGGCTTGAAAATTAAGCCGTAATAAAATGCAAATTAGGCCCAACACCTTAACGTGTGGTGTCGTTTATGAGCTACCAGCGGGAGGTTAGGGTCTGAGTTGTATTGTAGTATCCAATATATCAACTTCAATCTAGTGCTATACTTTTATTATTGTTCGGTGTTTTGAGTGTTAATTTTAATTATTATATTATTATATATGTATATGATTATATTAGATGACGCCCGAAACTCCGTTGCGCCAAAATTCGTTCATCGCGCGGGAACCGTACATTTTTCCGGGACTTAAAGTATCTGCATACGGAATTTCAGCAAAATCGGTTCAGCGGTTTGGGCGTGAAGAGGTAACAGATAAACAGACATTGACATTCAGACATTCGCATTTATAATATTAGTATGGATCAACATAAATCTAGTGCCGTATACTTTTATAATTCTGCAGTGATTTGAGTGTTAATTTTACAATTTTAATTGTATTATACTCGTACAAAATAATAATTATTATGATATAAGGCAAAATATTTTTAATGTATTATCTTGAAATTAGTCACAAGTTGGTACAAAAGGTTTGCACGTCAGAAAATTCATTATTCGCTTATGACTTACGCCTCGTATCTCATGCAAAATTCATAGATTGTAGTTTTAGTTTTACAGGTACCGACGAAACCTGTGAGCGAGTCGTCGTCGGGTTCCGCAGCAATGCGATTAGTAGACCAATTTTGAGGCAATACATTGAATTTGGAATTAGGGGTCCGCGGACGGGGATCGGGTCAGATTATAACTTGTTTAAATATTACTAACAGGTGCTTCTGAAGCGTTATTGTTTTAGTTGGAGGTGTTGGTGCAAATTTTATTAGTGCGGTTCGGATTTGGGTGTTGTGGGTTTATTTTTTTTTATTTATACACGTGTGTTGTTATGGCACTGAATTGTGTGTTATATTGTACGATTTTTTTATTGATATGTGGAGGCCTGGTCGTCTTGTCGTCAACGCTCTCGTAGACTTATGGTATAGAGCTCGGCTCTTAACTACGGAGGTTGCAGGTTCAACTCTCATGTTAGAACAACTTTTTGTTTTTAAATTTGGTTAGAACAATCAGGCTGATCGCCTGATTGTCTAACAAGATGGTTCTATGTCGGCAAAGGTCGGTCCTACCACCTGTGTCAGATCTTTCGCCGATCGTAACGATTTATTCGTCCCACTAGTTTATTGAAGTAATAGAAAGGAAAGTGTTTCTTGAAATGCGCACATACTTGTGACCTAATTAAAAAGTTTGCCGTGTATCTTTTCAATTGAACTAGTTGTTGATACCGAAACCAGCGCAGGAGCCAATATTACTATTATCGTTACATGTTAGTTAATGACGCCTATATCCTTTTAATTTTTTATTTAGTAGATAAAGCTTAAAATCTCATATTGTCATACTTAATCATGTGATTTTACCTAAATTTTCCATAATCCATAATTTTACAATTTCACACGTGAAAAATCTACAAAACTAATGCCAACGGAAATGTACCCGGAAAAAAATTAAACTCAGACGTATGAATCTCATTCCCGAGGGGGTGGGGCGTGATTAAACCGGGAGGAGGGGGAGGGGTTCATATTTCAGTTGAATACGTATGCCCTAGGCGTATAGTGTGTGACAAATTATGCTTTTTGGTCTGCGTTTTGTACGGTCAGTGGTTTGTACGGACGGCGTCGCAGTGGTCATTTGATACGTACTTATTGTTTAGTTTTATTAAAAAACTCTACGTGTTATACACTATAAAATTTAATGTACAGATCATCACTTTTATGTTGGACTATTTTAGCATTAGATAAATCATGGAACTCATAATATAATATTTATTTAAGTATTTTATTTATTTATTTAACATTGGAAAACCAACAGCTTATAATTTTACTTTAATAGTTAAAGTATATGTAAAACAAGAAGCCAATGACATGTTTTCACCATTAACAAAGATGAACTAACAAATAAACATAATTTTTTACCACAACAAACAAAATTCTATGTAATTATAGGTAAAAAATAATTAATGAGATAAACCATTTTTTTAAGAAGTTATAAGATTAAGCTAGTACAATGATGCTTCGGAAAATAGAATAGTTATAAATCAATAAAAAATATTAATCGAAGAAGTTAAGGTTGAGTTTATCTCTTGCATTCTTGGTCCGCAATGTATAAGGATCAAATGATAATTTTTGTACAGACATTATTAAATTCAATGCTAGCTCGCACTAGACAGGAGTTACGCCTATAGTTAGAATTGTAACATGGGATAGCCAGTGGTGGATTAAATCTACGTGGTCTAGTTGGTACATAAAAGTATTACTTTACTGAGAAGGTCAGGACAGTCAATTTCATTGTTAATTAATTTTAGAATAAATATAAAATCAGAAATGTACCGACGATTAAACAGGGTTTGAATGTGAAATTTTTTACAAAGGGTAAGGTAGTTATCAGAATTATAGTATATTTTAAGTCTGTAGCACAGGTATCGCATAAATCGCCTTTGTATATTCTCGATCCGCGTAATATATTTATAGTAGCATGGGTTCCATACCTGACAGGCATATTCTAAATGGGGTCCGACGTAGTTACAATAGAGAATTTTGAGGGTTTTTGCGTTTTTAAAGGGGGAGCTTAGTCTCATTATAAAACCCAGTGCTTTAGAGGCCTTCGCAATTATATGGTGAACATGTGTATCAAAAATTAGCTTAGTGTCATAATAAATACCTAGGTCACGTACAGTATTTGTTCTTTGTATTGCGAAGCTTTTTAGATAATAGGTCGTCGGGAAAATATGAGTTTTTCTACTGTAAGTGATAAGTAGGCATTTTTGGGGGTTAAGATCTAAATGATTGTTATAACAATACTGGTCCAGATGTGGTAAATCAGCTTGTAATGGTTCAGCATCTTTGACGGAAGAAATAGGATAGAAAATTTTCATGTCATCGGCAAAGTAAAGAGTGAAGGCAGGTTTTTTTTTACGTGGGAGAGCCATGCTTCGGCACGAATGGGCCGGCTCGACCGGAGAAATACCACGTTCTCACAGAAAAGCGGCGTGAAACAGCGCTTGCGCTGTGTTTCGCCGAGTGAGTGAGTTTACCGGAGGCCCAATCCCCTACCCTATTCCTTTCCCTACCCGCCCCTATTCCCTTCCCTACCCTCCCCTATTTCCTTCCCTTCCCATCCCTACCCTCCCCTATTACCCTATTCCCTCTTAAAAGGGCGACAACGCACCTGCAGCTCTTCTGATGCTGCGAGTGTCCATGGGCGACGTAAGTTGCTTTCCATCAGGTGTCCCGTTTGCTCGTTTGCCCCCTTATTTCATAAAAAAAAAAACATATCAATATCCTTAATGAAGACGATGAAAAGAAGTGGACCTAATAGAGAGCCCTGTGGGACGCCACTAGGGATGGGAACCCAGCTGGACATATAATTATTCACTACTACTGCCTGCGAACGGTTTTCAAGTTAAGAACAAAACCACCTAAAAAAATCACCTCTGATGCCAATATTATTGTAAAGTTTAGTTTTAAGAATAGTGTGATCTTTACGATCAAATGCCTTACTGTAGTCAGTATAAACTATATCGACTTGATTACCTTTATCCATGCTCTGTCTTATAAAGTCGTTTAGGAGCACTAGGTTCGAAACAGTAGACCTGCCTGTTAAAAAGCCATGCTGTGATTTACTAAAGACACTGCTTAGTGATGTATATATAATATTCCATGCATCATCTAAAATTAACGCAACTGTGTCATACTTACCTTCATTCTTATCTGTATGTCTTTATGATGAGTGATGACTATAAGTACATGAAGTCAAAATAGTACCAGAATATCATTAAATCGTTTATCACTTTTCTGGCAGTGCTGAATACACTATAAAGTATATTAATAATAAGTAAGACGGTATAGACGTCGTTTCAGATGCAAAATGCTGGAAATTCTGTATACAAATTGTACAACTTACCATGATAGATTAGTCTTGATTGTCCAAGTATCGAGAGTATAGTGCATAAAGTCGAAAATGCTGTACGTTACCGAAGTCCGTTTCCGTAACAGCCGCAGTTAATCAACACCCACGACGGGTTAACTTGTATACCAAACGCTCACACTGACAGGTTATCTTGTATAAACAAAGTATATAAAGCGGGTTATAAATTGGTGAAGTAAATTGTGTTGTAAATAAATAAAACAGCGACTATATAAAACTTCGTTTTAATTCAGTTTGATCTAAAAGCTCACTGATATTTTCTTGCTAAGTAGTTCATTGACTGTGAACAACAAACACAATAATCAACAGCTAATATTGCAATTCACCAACGTCATTTTTCAACAATATTAAGTTTTCGAAATCACACGAGTCAATTCATACCGCAACGCGACGCTTGAGTCGCCGCAACGCAAATATTTTGACGCATAGCCGGCCACACGGGCGCTGCGCCCTCGCAGCGATTATGACGATGCAGTCTTAACGTCAACACCCCCTCCCGCTTCGTCTCGGGGGCTGCTGTCCGTCATGTGTGCGTTACGACGATGCAGCGCGCCGTGTGAACGCCTTGGTTATTTGTATGTAAAACAACGCAACGGCAGCGCTGCGTTGACGCAACTCGCCGTGTGGACTGGCGGTTAGATGGATTTCTAAATTTGTATGGATTTGACAGACTTCAATTGCGTGAGACGTCATGCAAGTTACATTGAAATCTGTCAAATCTACGCATCGCGTTGCTGTCTTAATTGACCCTAAAAAAGAACTGAGCCTTCTTGCAATATGGAATATTACGCAAAAGTCGAAGCAGAGGGCGCCACTAGCACATACAGCAAACAATCCGACCAAAATCCGACATTTTTTTTATTTTTATTTATTTTCTTTATTTAGAACACATACAGTCATATGATAAAGCGCTGTTACATATTATAAGTTTACCATTAAAAAGACCTTTAGGTTCATAAATTAAAATTTAAAAATTTAAAAACACACATGTTGCACACGTCATAATGCTATCGGAGCATTGACAGAAATGTTGTCAAACTTCAAACAAAACTTTTTATTTACTGTCTATGCTAGTGTTGCCTCTAGCGTGAAAGGATTGCATTTATCCATATCCAAACTTAAAATTATAAAGTGTGTCTGTTATCTCTTCACGCTCAAAGCGCTGAACCGATTATAACGAAATTTGGTATGGAAATACTTTGAGCCCCGGAAAAGGACATAGAGTACTTATTATATTTTCGAAAAAATGTACGATACCCGTGCGATAAACGAATTTTGGTGCAACGGAGTTGGAGGCGCCATCTAATCTCCATTACTTCAGAATCTGATATCTATGAGTCTATGTCTATGTATGGTCATCTCGCCGGACCGGCCACACGGTGAGTGCGGCGCCGCAACGTTTTGCAGTACTGTAGCAGCGACGGACTCGAGCTCCACCAATACATACACCCCGCCTCGTCTCGATTCCGGTGCAGCGCCGGACCGCACTGGACGGCGCCGTGTGCCATACCATTCATTTTTAAATGTAGGAAACCGGAGCGGCACCGGTCAGGCGCCGCACCGCCGCTGCACCGCATCTTGTGGCATGGCTCTAAGGGTCAATTCGGACCGCAACGCGACGCGTAGATGCATTTCTAAATTGGCATGGATTTGACAGACTTCAATTGCGTGAGACGTCAGTGAAGTCTGTCAATTAAATACAAATTTAGAAATGTATCTATTATATGCGTCGCGTAGTTATCTGAATTGACCCTGACAATGTTATAACACCCAAAACTACAAAAATACCACCAAGAAAATAAGGTGCAAAATTTAATTTATACAACCACATATTGCATATTCTAACAGGTAAGACGGCAGACGTACCTCACACCTGATACTAAGTGATTACAGCCATTATTTTTAAAACTTCGTGTCATTTATATTTTAAAAGAAAATGATGGCGACGCTAACATAAGCTAAGGAGGAGTAAATAAATACAGCTTTACAAGGATTCCTTGGCATGTCAAAATTTTTATAATTATAATATTATTAATTATAATATTGTGTAAAACTTTTAAATACCGTATTTTTCCATACCAGCGGGGGGGGGGGGGGGGTCGTCTCATAAAAAAATAGTTATGTAACTCGGGGACTGCCACAATAACGCTATTGCATAGCATTTTTTATCAACTAATGCAACTAAGTCCGCGATAAAAGCTATGCAATACCTTTTAAATATTGAAAAACACAACCTTAAATAACAAAATTAACAATGTCACGCAAAACTTGTCCACATCTTAACCATACCAAAAACAGCTAAGTTTCTTTTATATTTATATTATGGCATGTGGTTGTATATGCCAAAGCTAACAGATGGAATGAGGGACTGAAAGGATAATAGTCTAAGATCCCAAGGATAACGTTTATGTGTTTGTTTTTGAAGTCGAAAGGCCCTTTGTGGTTTGCTTCGTAGTGAATTTATTATTTATAATTGTATAATAAGGTAAGAAGTAGCCAAATTACATGGTTTGTAAACTAATATAAAGACGAAAGTTTTTGTATGATTGTTACTTCTTCACGTTTAAACGGCTAGAGCGATTTTAATAAAATATGGTACGGAGTTAGTTGATACTCTGGATTAACACATAGGCTACTTTTTAATGTGGGCAAATATCACAATTTATTTTCCCTAATAAACCGCGGGTAACACCGCAGGGCACAGCGGCACAGCTAGTCTAATATTATAAAGACGAAGGTTTTGTTTATTTTTATTTAAAAACTAATTCTTCACGTAAAAACTATTGAAGGAACTCTGCTGGGGCTTAGTTACTAGGACCGTTCTCTAGTTAGTACTTGAGCTATAGAATCTAGATAACTGTTTTTGGAATAAATTTTAAACTAAAAAAATGTGTTCCATTATCCATACTTAATATACTTACTTAATATTAAAAATGCGAAAGTGTTTCTGTCTGTCTGTCTGTTACCTCTTTACACCCAAACCGCAGAACCGATTTTGCTGATTTTTGGCATGGAGATACTTTGAGTCCCGGGAAAGGACACAGGATACTTTTTATCCCAAAAAAATATACGGTTCCCGCGTGATAAACAATTTTAGGCGCAACGGAGTTGCGGGCGTCATCTAGGTTATATTTACTTCAGTATTTATGCTAAGCTAAGAAATACTGGATACCACCATATTATTATGCACGAATTAAGAAGCAGGCAACATTTAAGTAACTAAAATAAAGTACATTATAATATACTATATAATATACATTGTAATATACATATATTTCGCGGATAACAAATTATTTTATTGCTCTTTTAAGATGTTATTTGAACGTCAGATTTTTTATCCAGACTTGTGAGACCTAAGGCAGCACAGATAGACAAACAGCTAAACCCTATTTTCCTCTAGTCTTACATCACTCTAAGCCTTAATACAGAGACACGTTATTATACAGTATGTTCATAGCGCTTAATATTATGTTAATTCCGTTCGTGACGATAGCGACGCGTAGGGACTTTATCATACAGATTGCGCCAAACAATAAAAAACGATTGCCTTTTATGTAATTGGCGCTATTCTTTCTGATAATTTAGATCAAGCTCGGAATGTTAAGTAGAAGGGTTGTATAGGCAAAGATTTCATGGACCGCTGTAAATACATGATACATTTTTTTTAAAAGAAAAGTACGCCATCTACGTATTATTGATGTCAAAGAAGTCCCAAGATATTAATCTGACTAGGTGTTGACATGCCATGTAAAAACTTAAACATAACAAACAAACAAACATAGATCAAGATAGATACCGCATGTCGCTCCTTTTGTATGAAAACGAGCGTGTCACTTTTTTCCTATCACTGTGAAGTACCGATGATAAGAAACGTGTCCATTATCAAGGCCAACGTTTCTATTTTAATTTCTACAGCTCAATACGGCACTTTTAGGCATTTAGGCATTTTTAATATTCCGATTGACGTGCGATTCCGATAGCAGACTAAAGAACAGACTTTCGAAAGACGAGCATTGCTCGTGGTTTGGGAACGCGATATGGCACGCGAAGTACATACACATGCGGTATCTATCTTGATATATGTCTGTGACTAGCACAGTAATCATTTAGCCGTTTTTCCAGGGATAGCAACAGTAGATAGATTCTAAGGCCGGTATAGATAAACCGCTCCCATATTTCTACTCAATAACAATTTTAGCTAGCAGTCCCAGCGTCCTAAGATGTTCTTTCATTATTATATTCATAATATGAAGAGACAACACTCAAGAAACAGTCACTTAAGTAATATTTTGACAGCACAGTTGAGTGCCGAGCTTCGTTATAACATAAATACGCTACGCACTCAGTTAATACGCTCCATTATATTACGGAACTTAGGAAGATCACATCAAAGGAGCATTCCAGGAATGATCTTAGGTATTATTTTAAACAATAAGTGCAGTTTATTCTGTTCAATATAATCTATGAAAACGCCGTAATTTCGGAGATATTGAATACACATTATATTCATGATTTACTCGTTTAAAGTAGAAAGGTAAGATAAACATTTGAAAGTTTTACTGCGTTCTATTTAGTGTCATTTGCGAGTGCCATTCGAATAGCTAAGCTAAGCTATAAATGCCAAGCTGGATATTCGAGTCCACCTGTGTTAGGCTGGCACCGTGCCAATTCCTGGATCTCATTGCATTGGGATTCTCAGAACATGTATTTATCTTATTAGGAATTCGTGATTTAGCAAATTAGAATCATGTATAAACAATTTAGTTTTAAACTTTTTACTAACTTATGAAGTTATTGACATGACGGAAATCGATTTATAGCCCAATTGCAGACTTACGTTATTTAATCAGGTGATAAGCCTGCATTGTACTAACCAAACTCCAACGACCCCACGACCTCCGAATCGAGAGCCACGCTCTAAACCATTGCACCACACAGGCGTTATTTTGTTGGGCTATGTCAAATGTCAATTCAATACTTATCGTAATTTTTCGGCTTTGCTTGAGACAATCCAACCAAATGACGTAGGTCCACCATCGACGTAAGTGCTAGAAAATGCCTAATCTAGACACGCGGTAGCGTGTTAAGCCAAGTTCAAGTAAAGCAGAACTGGCGAGCAGCACCGTGTGTAATATTACACGAACTATTTCGAGCCACTTTTGACCCCCTCATAATTCAAAAACTATTTAACATAAACGCTTCAAATTTGGCTCATATAATAAGACTTGCGAGATAATTATATGCTCTAAATTTCATAAACAAATCTCAAACGGTTATTAAGATAATCACGTCCAAAAATCGTAATTTTTATCACTGACTGACTGACCTATAGATCGAAATTCTAACCCACTTCCAGATGACCTAGAAGGCAGAAATTTGGAATCCACCTCGGTAATTGTGTGAAAGCTCATGGAAAAATCCAAAAATGAAAAAAATCGGCCAAGTGTGAGTCGGACAGAGCGAAAATTGTGTTTTTTGTATGGGAGCCCCCCTTAAATATTAATTTGATTTTAATTTTGTTATAAATTTTGGAAGTAAACATATAATTAAAGATTTCGAGAATATTTCAAGTGTCTACCGGCTGCCATTATTGATTATGAGCAAAAAAGACCAAAAAAATCACGTTTGTTGTATGGGAGCCCCACTTATATATTAATTTCATTTTATTTTCAGTATATGTTGTTATAGCGGCAACAGAAATACATAATCTGTAAAAATTTTAGAACTTGAGAAGATTTTAGGTCTTGAGATACAGGCTGGAGACAGTCAGAGAGACGGACATAGAGACGGACAGACATCGAAGTCTCAGTAATTGGGTATCGTTTTTACCGTTTGGGTATAAAATCCTTTAAAAAAGCCCAAAAATACGTTGTGTCCACAATCCCCATACGAAAAACCTTGTAATCCACCCTAAGCAACCGGTCAACGGCCAACAACAGTCAACATATTAACTTAATAATACATAGAGCAGTAACACATAATAATTTCATACTTTAATTCACACTACAATTTCATACTAATATTATAAATGCAAAAGTGTGTCTGTCTGTCTGATAGCCCTTCACGCCCAAACTGCTTGTACCGATTGTTCTGATAAGTGGTATGGAGACATAGTTAGAGTCCCGGGAAAGGACATAATATAATTCTTTTAATCCCAGAAAAATTTACGGTTACGGACGAATTAGGGGCAATAGAGTTGCGATTGTCTGTAGTCTGTACTCTGTTGTCAGCATTACTGTATTTTAATAGCTACTTAACTTTCGCACAATAAGTTATACGATAGAAGTTCATAATAAACTTATGTTACACGGTACACCGTGTCATTCATTTCATTTCAACAGTCATTTCATAAAGTTATTGAACATTTTAATTCTGATAAAAACTGGCCAAGTCAAATCTAATCTACTTTAAGATCTCACATTATTTAAATAACAGCTATTGTTATAGATATTCAATAAAGCAAAGAAATATACTTTGTTGTTTGTTCATAAAGTTATTTGGTTCCTATAAATACATATTTAAATTTTCCATAGAACTTGGCACTCATTTAGAACTCCATTCTTTTTACGGTGAAGTCCATAGACAAGCATAATGTTTGTATTGAACTTGGCTCTCCTTTTTACATTTGTGTTTTTGGTGGGATAGTAATAGATAAAAAGTGTTTTGTGCAGTGAAAAAGTGAAAGATACAAAACATTTCAACCCCTTTACGTTCAGTGTTTGCTAAGCGATTTTCTTTTTCCTTCTGTCGAGATTTAGTGTCAATAAAGACAGGTACGGTTAAAATTAGGGTGGTTTTTGTTTCAACAGTTTTTAACGGATCGCTTTTTCATTCTGATATTCTGTCGTAACTTAAACGTCTTAAAACTTAAAATGTTGTAACTTTTTGATTAAATATCAAATACAAAAAATGGGCGCAATTTTACTCGAGTAAAAAATATTCGGTCATTTAATTTTTACAAAGAGGGAAAAAATAGCAAAAATCTACACCAATTTCAAATTATTTGATATGCAAAATTTAAGCTTTTAATATATTCTTTAATTTTGTGAACAAGAAATGAAACAATAAGGCTGTTTCCTCCTAAAATTTCGGGCCTGACAAAAAACAGATTTTTCCACAAAACAAACATGAAAACTAGCAGACGGTTCACACCTTGGTAAATGATCCGTCATCTGTAAGCTCGTGGTTAGTCAATTCAGCCCATTTCTACCTTAGCATGATTCTCCTGTACTAAACACAGGCTGTAATAATATCTTCCTTTTGGCTTCGCTGTAGTTGGGTAAAATAAGCCTGTTTCTCTAATACGCCTTACCCTACAACATAAACGACGTTTGGCGCACAAAGCGGGCGCTCTCAAAACTCAGATAATATTGAATCACCTCTTAATAAAGCTGCACACTTCGAATACGTTACAGTGCAAACTTCCCGTGAAGTAGGCCGTGCTAGTGAGGCGCGGGGAATGATCGATTACTGTATATCGATATTATGGTGCATCCATTCAACAAACAAGTAGACTCATACATATTCGCATTTGACATACTACTATGACTCCCGCAACTAAGTTCCGCCAAAATTCGTTTATACGTACATTTTTAAATCTCCATTCCAAATTTCAGAAAATCGGTCCAGAGGTTTCAGCGTGAAGAGATAAGAGACAGACAGACACACTTTCGCATTTATGATATTAGTATTGATTAACATGCGAAAATGTGTGTGTCTATCTATAATATCCTCCTCTAGTAGCAATACAGTATTACGTTTACTAAGCTTGTCCTCATGGTGAATAAGTAGTTTCAAAAAGACGTCTGAGTTAGCCTACTGTATGTTAGTGGTAATGACTCTTGGTATCTTTTATTGTTCAACTAACGTTGTCTAATAGCTATGTCCACACTTTGCACTTTCATCTTCAATTTAAGTCATCTTCTTTCATTCAACTTTCGTATTGGCGCATTAAATAATTGAATGCGTCAACGAACGCAACGCCAACATTGTCATTTTTGTTCAGTTGCAGTGTCTGTCAGTTTATTGTAACATGTGCGACGAGAACATTTTACTGGGTGGAAAATGTGCGCCTTATTTGGTCATAAGAAATTCCAGAAAAAAAAAAACAAATCGAAAGTTTTGGATACGGTCAGATGGCATGCGTCGCGGGAATGCCTCACGTGCGCTGTTCACTGCGCTATGATGCATGCCCTTAATGAAAAAAAAGGCATAGTGTGGACATCGCTATTGGCTATAATCTTGAACCTTTACTGGAAGATTGTGAGATATATTTCAGCGTTGAAATGCTATTACCAAGTTGGTTAGAACGATCACTCTAAATGTCGGACAAGTAAAATGTCAGTCCTGTTCCTGATCTCTCGTGTCGGTTGTTTCCTTTGTTTTACAACTAAATCTGAGGTAACAACGAAATATTAATAGAGTTAAAAATTATCAAGATTGGAAAAGAAAGCAGCTGCGCATGGAAATACTCAATTCCTTATTGTTAGATCGTGATCACATAATAACGCATTATTGGTAGATATTGCGGCAGAATAGCTAAAAGGCGCATAATAATATGCGCTTTTTAACTTCTCCTACCCTGCCGCACTATTTTTAAGTTTTTGCCTGATAAAATCATCACTCATCGAAAATAATTATAAGCTTATTTACTTTTAATTATTTTCAATAAGTGATTATTTAAAAATCTATCGATATCGACATTTCAACGTCACGTACTCACATAATTACATCAACGCGAGCTGCAGGAACGAAATGGGTCACTGACGAAACCCAATGTACCCAAAAGGTACACCTGCGCCCCACCCTATTATGTGGGGTACAACACTATCTTAGATGCACGTAAACTATCATGTTTGCTTTCAATAAAAGCCCCGAATTCAATTTCTGTTTGAATAGTGATGTGTTTCTCCTTAAATGGAAATTGTTTGGGATTTTCATAACAATGATATCGAGTATAAATTATTGTGATGTTAAGGTTCAGAAATGTTAGCTTTTTTTATTATATTTACTCGTAAAGAGGCATTGGTGGCCGCGCTGCAGTTTTAGCTTTTGTAGCTACCGGTGTCTTGCTAATTAGAATATAAGAAATAGGTATTAAGTAGTAAGTATTTATATATTATGTAATTTGATAATGTAATTTGTGTTGTAAATAAATAATCATTCTTTCATAATAAAATTACATGAATAGTGGAAAAAGTTGAACTTTGCATCCTGAAATAGTAAATTAAAAAATATTTTAGCAATATACCCTTTTGTAAAATTTTAAGTGTCTTTGTCTTTTCTTTCAATTTATTAACGTGGCAAGATACAGTTGAGTGGATTATTATTATTAAGTACTCTGTTTTTCACGAAAATCTGGGGACACGGTAGTGTCCCCGCCGAGACGAGCCAAGCGAAGCCCAAGGGCAGTACCTACCTTTTCTCGAAGTGTTTCGCTGTTTTTTTGAACCTTCATAGAATTGGTTTCCGTTGTATCACATAGTTCATATTTTCAGGATATGATATCATCAATAGACTTATTAAGCATACAAAATCTCAATTGAACAACTCTAATACTTTAGATTTTATAGATATCTAAAATACGCCGATTTCGTCACTGACACACTAATGGTCATCAAAATATTTGGCTACTTCCTGAAGTGCTAGAAAGCCGAAATTTGGTATGTAATCTAAGTTTAGTATACAAACAACAAAAAAATTCATAAACTTGTAGTTTTCGCCCCCTATCCCCTAAAATCGGGGGGTGAAAGTGGACCCTCATAGAGTTGGTTTCCAATATAGCAGATAGTTCATATTCTCAGGATATTATGTCAATAATAGACTTATTAAACATACAAAGTCTCAATTAAATAGGTCTAATACTTTAGATTTTATTGTCATCTAAATTACGCCGAAATTTGGTTACGTCGTAAAATAAGTTTAGTTGGGGTAATGGAAGTTTAAATACGAGACTTTCACCAATCTTATGAACTAAGACATGAAAGTTTACACGGGATAGACATTAACTAAAAAACTCTTAATTAAAAATATAAATTAAAAACTGAAAGACTGCCTAGCAAGTAGCAACTTACAAAAAGGACTGAAATCCCACCAAAAACATTTCATGTAAAATGTTACCTCGACGACCACAAAAGGTTTTCCCTGTAAAAAAGACATCAGATCTAATGTGGAGCCAAGCTTCTGAATATACACGGCCTAACTCTATTGACCCTAACTCCAACAAATTCTACATATCAGTAAGTATGTATGGCTTGGCTGTTTCGTTACTTACTTTAGATCAGAAACTAAATATTCGTCTCACCTCCATGACGACGGTAGCGAAACAGCGAAGCCACTACGAACGCACTAACGGCTAATAAAATAAAAAATAACTGTTAATGGAAAGTGTGTAAAAGCCGGGCAGTTCGAAGATCTTTGTTACTCTGTATTGATGTATTCTTGGAATACAGCTAGTTATAGATAGCACTATAATAATATAATGTTCTCATAAAAATTACTGTAAGCGCCTTAACTGAGATAGTCGGCCTACTTTAACAAGTCAACAGATTTTGAGTCTACACTTACACGCTTTGCAAGAGTCAACACTGCCTTTGCCGTCAAACGAATGCTTATATCCACCTTCATGTACCTAATTTTAATTCCTTTTTAGATTTTGCAACGCCTTGGCTAGAAGGTTTTAAGCAAACAAAACTGTAGAATGTACTATCAGAGAAATTGACTTATGTGCAGATGCCAGGGCAATGTAATTTGGTCGCATACTGTAACGCCCCATCGACATATCCTTACATTGATTTGACATTATCCGACTAAATGATGTTTGCCCGCCATCCACTTATTAATTATAATATATCTGATGGTACAGTCTCGGAAATTAAGCTATTTATAGGCTAGGTTCTAGACTTCTACAGCTTGCCGAAACACACAATAAAACTAAGCTACAAAAAGCTTAACCCGTGATCTAGCCGAGTAAATTAAGATGGATAATTATCTATCCATATTAATATTACAAATGTGAAAGTCAATATGTCTGTATGTCTGTGAGCTCTTCACGATTGAACTGCTGATTCAATTTTGTTGTATTTGGTACGGAGATTGTTTAAGTACCAAGATATAAGTTAGTTTTTATCACTGAAAAATATATTGTTTCCCCGCGAGAAGATAATTTTTGCGTGAAAGAAATTGCAGGCAACATCTGATAAAATAATATTTTATAGTAATAAACCATATTAGACACGGCTGAAATTTCTAATTAGGAACCGTATTCCCAGTGGAGAAATCTTATAAATGCCGAATGCTGCTATCTAAGCACTATAATTTTCTTAGTACTGAAACTATAACGTTTTAGTACCTTCCATTATTTTGTACTAGATGACGCCCGCAACTTCGTTGCGCCAAAATTCGTTTATCGCGCGGGAACCGTACATTTTTCCGGGATAAAAAGTATCCTATGTCCTTTCCCGAGACTCAAAGTATCCCCATACCAAATTTCATCAAAATCGGTTCAGTGGTTTAGGCGTGAAGAGGTAACAGACAGACAGACAGACAGATAATATTAAGTATGGAATATATGGATTAGTATGGAAGAATGGATTACCTAATCTTAGTTTAAGCAGGTTTAAGTAACGCTAAATTTTAGGGTTTCTTCAACAGCTACAACAAATAAAATATTACAAGTAAAATGGGAGTGGAGTAAATGTACATAATATTTTATCTGAAATTGTACCTACAACCTTTAAAAGACTAGTTTTGCCAGTGGACTGACTCAAGAATTAAAGAGAATCAGTAAAATTATACCTGGAAAAGATTTACTTGCGTCGAATGCACTATAAAACTGGACTGATTTTGATGAAATGTACAAAACTAAGCAGATTTCAGAAAGGGATATAGGCTTAACATAACACGGGAAACTGTACGGTTCCCGATATTAACGCTGACAAAGCCGCGGGCAAAAGCCACATTACATACATACATACATAGATAATAGCATCTATGATCTAACCAATTTGTAATCAAGCGATTCTCGCTTAACAATCTTAATTACTAGTTACTTAAGCAAACATAGTACTGATCACATATAATTAGGCTGTGCTGATGGGGATTGGGAGTGTAACTGGTAAGTAGCTCCAGTAGACTGTCGACAAACAATGAAGTACTCAGAACTACTAACTTGTTGGTCCAAATTACAAGCGGTTTAATACGTCTCACGTATAAGGCTGGATTTAAATGCTCTCTTAAATACTTAAAAGTCTTAACATCATAGAGGAGAATAACATTGAATCATCGAACAACAATTAAACAAAAACATGACATCTAGCTAACCGTCGGTGCTGACACTAAAATGTGAAAGATCAGCGCATACTACGTTATTAATAATTAATAGTTTAAGAAACACGCTTTAGCCAATCCGCCATCTTGGACGTCCGCCATGTTGGATTTAAGTCACGTGACTATTTTTTTCATATTTCTGACGGCAAGCCCTTTCATTTGACTCCCATATCATGGGCGTGCATTTTAAATAGCCTGTCCACCATCTTGGGGAGGCCGCCATATTGGATTTGTAACGACGTTTCGTAGCTAGTCATTTATTGTCATCAGAACTCAGAGTGTGTGCAAAATCTCATTCTAATCAAAGACCGGGAAGTGGGTCAAATTAAGATTCCAAAATTTTCTCACATAGTTATAAAGTGAAGCTAATTAAAGCGTGTTAAAAACGCTTTCTGAAAATTTTATCCATCTCGGGCCATCAGCGTCGATGATCGTCAGCGTGAGACTAAAATGAATTTAAGCCACACCTTTTATAAGTATATCGGGGGTAGTTGAAAATATCGGACTCTGTGGGCTCGAATGTATTTCATACATCCTGGGTTCTTTGAGCATCAATAAGTAGTCAGATGTTAAGTAACAACTTGTTTATTGCACAATGCACAATAGATAGACTATTCACAATAATTATGATTAAGTTTAGAAAAGATATGAAAACTAATTAGCACTTTAAAACTGTGAAACGAACTGTCACCAGCAGTATTTCCAGACCTATACGACCTACAATAAACAAGAGAGCGTATTCCCTCTAAAAGGCCGGCAACACACCTGCAGCTCTTCTGATGTTGCGAGTGTCCATGGGCGACGGTAGTTGCTTTCTATCAGGTGACCCGTTTGCTCGTTTTCCCCCTTATTTCATAAAAAAAGCGCCAACGAACAGACATCCGCGCGGTTCGGGCTCTCAAATTCAAATCCTCGAACGTAAGCTCGACCGTCTGTGACGTCACGCTTGCGTTCGTGCATGTCGAACAATATCCGACAAGTATATTTAAAAATATGTTTATTAGAAAGGTATTTATTCTATTATGAATATGTATGTTTAAGATATTTCTTATATGAACCTCAGATGCCCGAAATAAAGATGATTTGATTCCACAGTAGAAGAACAATCTTCCTTTAGCAAAATAGCTGATGTTGATAATACATTGGGAAATACCCTTGAACTTTCGGATCCAGATACAAGCTTTGATCCCTCGCAGATGTAAGAAAACAGTTTCGGGATAATAACGATGTACGGCTACCTTCTCGCTTTACTCACATTATCAATTTGACCAACCCTTTAGGGATATTATTAAATTTCATACAATTAGTAAACAATATTACTAATGGAATAGGAATTTAATGTAATCTAGCTGACCTGGTGAACGTTGTTTTACCGTATACGTTTTAATGTAAACGTTCTTTTTGTTTTAGAGATCTATTAATAATATTATATATAGAGAGATACAGATAGCAAAAAGCAACTTTGTTTTAGACTACGAAGTGTATTAAAAGCTTTAATAGTAAATGGCTTGTTTATCACTATTGGTTTTGCTCTATAATCAGCATACTGGCACATTTCATACCACCGTTCTCTAGTATCCATACACGTCCCTTCACAGAATAACAATATTCAAAAACTTTTCAATTTTTTGCACATTTTCAAAAAAAAAAACAGTCGCAAAATCATCTCGTCACTTAGACCACAGTTAGTCAAAGTCTCGACCAGTACAGGTCTTTGTATAATTTAGCCCTCACTTAAGAGTTCACAGACTTGAGCTGAGTCTAGTTTTTGTCTAGATCTTTCACTGTCTTGAAACTGTAGAAGTACAATTAATGAGAACTCATTGTTGAAATGCCCTAATGAGAGATATTACAATTTAAATACTGAACTTTGAAAATAGGGTTAAATAGAAAGGTTAATGGTTTTAAAACTTGCTGAAAATAACTCTCTTTATCGTGGAAAATTGTGTGATATTACGTTATAAAGTTATTAGTCATTTTATAACGTTATTCTAGCTATTCGTACAAAACAAAGTAGTTAAAATATATTTTATAACAGAATAAATAACATTACGCCCTCACTTATAACGCTATCTGGTAGCTGTTAAGCATTTATGTATCATCCCACAACAAATTAGATGTTGAGTTATGAATGTAGTTTTGTTCTCAATGATCTAAAGAACAAGACCGCGTTCATCTCAATAAGTAATTTCTTTGTGGGTTGATACATCTATTAAATTAGGTTTATTGAAGTCATAATGCTCTTATGATATTTTGGTTATACTATCTGGTTCAGATCATTTCGCTGAATTAATAAGATAAAGCGACCTAGATTAAGCAATTCTACTAATCAAAGTTAAATTTATATGCCTTATTTTATTAACTGTGACAGAAATCACTAGATCAGTTTATGGAATATGCGGAGTTAAGAAAACTGATACGTATTTCAAAAACTTTTATTAGTACCTGGATTCAAATCATCATCTTTTAAGAGCGGGCTGTGCAATTTTGCTGTGTTTTCTAATAAGTATTACGATCCCGGAAGACGATTGATTTAGATGAAATTGAGATTTATTTAATCATTGTATATTTATCTGATATTTAGCTAACGGAAAACACGATTCACTTTTTTTGACTCGATAGTTTTATTTTTCGAAATTATGAATCTTTTTGGGCATTTCAACAAATATCTGTTACACTTATTGAGTTACTATCATTAAATAACTGGCACTACTACAATCATACACTTTATAAAATAATAGCTAAAGGAAATATTACTATTGTATTTAGTTTTTTAATAATCATCAAAAAAAAATTGGGACTTACGACCTTTACTTTCGTGCTATAATGCGGGAACCGTTGTTACGCGATATTGTTCACTATTAGCTGCAGCCTAAAGTACATTGCCCGGGAGCACGATTCATGGAATTATTGTATCACGATTGGAGGATAGCGTTGTGTGTAGGCGGGGCTAGCGTTTTCACAGTAGGCTCTTAAGCACTGCATTCGCTACTGGTCCTCAAGTAATACACCAATCCATACTAATATTAAAAATGCGAAAGCGTGTCTGTCTGTTTTTCTGTAACCTCTTTGCGCCCAAACCGCTGATCCAATTTTGTTGATGTTAGGTATAGAGATACTTTGAGTTTCAGGAAAAAACATAGGACACTTTTTATTCAAGAAAAAGTACAGTTGGATAAACGAATTTTGGCGACACGGAGCTGCGGGTGAAATGCCAATTACAAATACACCCTTTTAATCGCAGGCTCAAGCCACGCACCACAAGTGCTGGCTCAAAGTTAAAACACTGTAATAAATAACACGTCCAAATGTCGTCCTTAAGACAACTATAACGAGCAAAACCGAGGGCCGAATCTTGTTTAACACGGCGTGCAAATTACAATAATTTAATGTGGTTAAGCAAAATTGCTTTGTGCTTTGACTTCGAACAAATTAGTTTAGGAATTAATACATTTTACTAACATCTTTGGTACCCTCCACGGTCGAAGGAGCAGAGAGGTCGGAATGATTAAATGGTGGGACCCGGTACCCGAATTTTCAGTCAAGAAGGGTCCCGGTACCATCCCTAATGCTCAGTCAAGTAAGTAGTTATTGTCGTCCAAGATAAGGTTTTTGAGGGCTTGTTTCACAATTTCCGAGGAAGATACGACTTTTATTAATCGTTTCCTTTTGTTGGAACATTTGATAAGTAACCCGTTAAGAACTTGAACGATTTCGGGAAGGATTATTGTGTTAATAAAATGTAAAGTTAATTGTAATTTTAGATTACAAAATCCAATACGTTTGAATCGCTTTTAACGAAAATTATACTAACGGTTTATTAAAATCTATATACCCCATATAGAGGTTATTGATACGGCCACATAGATGGTTACAGAATTTTTTTAGCTAAAAATTGAATGGTTTTTTTTTTTTTTGCTGAAAAACATTTTTCCTACACTTTTTTAGCAAAGCATTTATTTACGTCCACCAAGAATTGTTAATTTTATTTATCTTCTATTAATATTGTTATTTAATTTTAATTATAGTGTGAATGTCAGACGTGAGTTGGCATATCATGTGTAATAAGCCATTAATAGATCAAGTTAGCTTACGACTGATTATGTTTAATGAAATCATTCTAATTGATTGTCATCCGCCTAACTGTCACCAGCCGAGCATAGATAGGCGCCAAATAGTCATTTCAACGATTTGCATAATATAGCTTGCTATAAGCTATGAAATGACTGCTTGATTTCAACCGACGAGGCAATATTAATAATAACTCCCAGATCGGTTTCGGTGACGGTGGCCGGTTCCATTGAAACCAGGCCAGTTACGCAGGAGTAATTTTATAGTGCCCCAGTGTGTGCGCAGAAGATAAGAGCACTCGAGTGAGTTATGAAAATAAAGGCATAGAGATATATCTATGCCTTTATTTTCATAACCCAGTGGGACGGTAGACCGAAGGCTGGCGAGAAATCAGGCGAAGGACCGACTTTTTACATGCCCATCCGACGCATGGATCATCTTACTTGTCACACAGGTGATCAGCCTGCATTGTCCTGACACAACTTGGAAAATATAACATGTTACTAACGCGGGAATTGAACCCAAACGAGAATGAGGAAATATAAGGGGTCTATTTGATTAGCTATCGATAGAATCTTCTGAATCTAGAGGTACCTACTCCTTCTTATCCAAAATTACTAGAAGACTTTCTTGTTTTACACTTGGAGGCTCGACCTAATAATATTGCTATGGTGGGTTCCAAGGAAAGATAATGCAAGCTATAGTAGGTAAAGTAATTTTATTATTATAAAGACTAAATGACGCCCGCAACTATCGGAGTTGCGTTCGTCATCTAGTCTTTATAATAATAAAATGAATTTACAATAGCCGCCAAAATTCAGCTATCGCGCCGTAACCGCACATTTTTCCAGAATGCAAATCATCCTATGTCCTTTCCCGGGACTCAAAGTATCTTCATACCAAATTTCAGCAGAATCGGTTCAGCGGTTTAGTCGTGAAGAGGTAGCAAACAGACTGACACACATTCGCATTTTCAGTATTAGTATGTATGAAATATGGTGTATTTGCAAGTTGGATGGTGGTTCGAAACACACCTACCACCGGTTCAGAATTAATATTGTCAGAAAACCGGCGTAGGAAACTCTTCGTGTTTTGGTGTATCCACAAAATGTGTAATAGTTGGATGTAACACGTTAAACAATGTTGGTCGTCGGAAGCTTTAAATGCCGCTAAGACACGAGTATCCGGAGCCTTCGCATCAATTTGTCCGCGCGCCACGGATGCACCGAGCGCGGGACTGACAACACACGAACACATTCTCTACATTTTCCTCGTATTATGTGAATATTATTATCAGTTTATTCTCTACGGTTTTATGTGTTCAGTCAGCAGTTTTTTATCTACTGTTTTGTTTGTGCAGTCAAATATCAGACCATTCTCTACAGTTTTGTCTGGGCAGTCCCGTATCATTTCGTTGTAAACACATTTTGTCTGTACAGTCCAGTATCATTTATTTCTCTACAGTCTTATATTTGCAGTCCAGAATCAGTTTCTTTACAGTTTTCTCTTCACAGTCAAATATCAGTTTTTCTCTATATTTATAGCAACGAATGAATTCGGAACTCCAGTCGCATCGCAGTCCCTTATGACCTGTTTCTGAGGCTCTTTTGACAAGAGTTTATTTATTCTTTATCTCTTTTGATTGGCTACAGTCAAAAAATTGACCGTAGTCAACGCTAATAATAATAATAATAATAATAATAATAATAATATCTTTATTTCAGGCAAAAATAGCCCATATTGTAGCCTAACAGTTACAAATTATATTAATATGTGTTATTAACTAGCTTTGTTAGTAATTACTTACAATAAAGAGTTAGTGTTAGTTAGTAAAACATACTTTAATTAACCTACTTCTTATTACTACTAAGGTGTACACTTGTCCAGTATTTCTGGAACGGGCTATCAATTTTTCCAGCTAACGTTCTGAGGATACTGTTGGTACTATTTCGAAGCCTTTCCATTGTAGATGCAGTTCTCTTACGAATTATAGCAAAGAAATCATCAATTCCTGCCAGTGCAAACATCGTGGATGCACTACAGTACCTCGGCTTTCCCAGCAGTATCCTCAGCGCGTCATTGTACTGGATTCGGAGAGTGTTGTAAGCCCGCCGCGTAAAACTGATCCATAGACTGCACGTGTAAAATGATTGACAGAAGCTCTTAAACAAGAGCAATTTTACGTCCTTTGTACAGCGTGCAAATCTACGGGCCAGCATATTGCAGCGGACTGCCAACGCCCTCCTTTCCCTCTCCAAGTCATCATCATCCCGCAATTCGTCTGTCAGTATGTGACCGAGGTATTTAAACTTATACACTCTAGTAAGTGTTACCCCACACAGACTGATGGACGGAATGCTTGCAGGGGTTTTAGTACCGGCTTTGCACAGCATGACAACACTTTTAGTGGCATTGTATTTCAGCCCATAGGTCAGCGTGTACCTTTCACAAATTCCGATCAGTTTTCTTAGCGCAGCTACCGACGGGCTCAACAGAACCATGTCGTCAGCATAACTAATATTATTAATTATTCTTCCGTCAATTGAGCATCCGATCATGGCTCCGTTCAGCTCCCCGATCAGCTGGTTAACAAATAAATTGAAGAGACTTGGAGAGGTGACCCCGCCCTGTCTCACCCCACATTTTAAATAATAGCCATGACTGTGAGCATTGACCCATCTGACTGTGTTGACCTGAGTATCGTACCAGTACTTCATAAGAGAGATAAGCTCAGTCGGTAAATCAGTCTCCGTTATGAGCTTATGCCACAGAACATCGTAGGAAACTAGGTCGAATGCCCTGGATAGGTCTAGAAAACACGCGTATACAGGAGTCTTCCGGTCTGTGTAATACCTGACTGTTTGCTTAAGGCACAGAACAGCCGATTCAGTTGACAAGTTGGGTCTAAAACCAAATTGCGAGTCATTAATGTGAAGATGTTTCTCCAGACACGTGTTTAAAAGACCATCCAGGACTCTTGCCATTATAGTGGCTAGTGATATTGGCCTATAGTTGTTCTTGTCAGATGGGTCCCCGTTTTTATTCTTAATTATAGGTATGACTACTGTTCTTGTCATGTCACTCGGTAGATAGGAATGACCGATACAAAAATTAAAAAACATGCTCAAAACTCTGGACAAGTGCACACCAGCATAACGCAGATGCTCAATTGTCAGCCCATCGTAGCCAGGTGACTTTCCACTTCTCATCTTTTTTATAACATCTCTGACATCAGTCGCAGTGAATCGATAGTAAGTTTTACCTGGCTGCGATACAGGCTTAGACAAAGAATCTGTTTTATATGCTAGAGGTGTAATCGTAAACATATCCTTAAACATATTTGCAATGTTAATTTCACCTACTACATTTCCCACACTCACAGGAATGCTCGGCCTAGAATTTAAGTAACTCGTTTGCTTCCAGAATCCCTTAAAATCTTTGGCCTGGTGCTTTTCCGCCAATATGTCTATTTTAATTTGATCAGAGTGATCTTGACACCACTTTAGTTTCTTCTTAAAAGCTTTACGTGCTTCACACATACTCAGATACAAATGTCCTGTTCTAGGCTTACCTTGTGATACCCAAGTGAGGTAACTAAGCCGTGCATTCCTGTGAGCGTCCCGTATATGTCTATTCCAACCCACTATGTACCCCTTTTTTTTAACCTTCTTAGCACTTTTGGTAGCCGCCGATGCTCTGATTAATATAGACTTAATATCATTGTACATAGAGTTTATAATATGTTTATGATCTTCATTGTCACAAATCAAATCACAACATTTATGTAACTCAGATGGAAAATCTATTTTACACAATGCCGTGTTACACAACTCAGAGTACTCTCTGATTTGATCTTGGTCTCTAACCCCCCACAAAGGTCTTTCAGCTTCCCTTTGCTTACACTTAATTGGAGCACTACTTAAATTGCATGTTAGGGCTAGCGGAAAATGGTCAGACCATGTAACATCAAACATCACTTTTATACTATCGATTGTCTGAAAAGACAAGTCCGTGACCAGGCAATGGTCTAACCATCTTACGGTCCCGTGCGCCTCACTTATATAAGTATAAGTATTAGGACAGCTAGGTAACAGTTTGAGGTCAGCGCACACCCAGTTTTGTACGTCACAGAATTGAAGTAATTCCCAACAAAATAATTCACCTGGGTGTGCGTTGAAATCACCCAAAATATATACTAAGTCTACATTACATTCATCTATTATCGCATTAATTACCGACAGGCATTCTGTGAATTGAGGTAGATTGTCCTGACAATCCGTAGGCATATACACTGAGAAAATCAACATGGATTGATACTGGTTAACACACTTAATTGCACACACACGAACATTGTTACAGTTAATTATTTCGACATCACTAAATAAGTTTTTACGCCATAAGATAGCAACACCACCAAACGGCCTGCCCCTCAGCACACCCGCCGCGGTGTTCACAGCTGATACACCTGTCGCTGCATAGTCTCGGTGAACGTCGTTGAGGTAGGACAGGTCGTGCGGCAGTAGCCACGTCTCTTGCAGGGCCACAATATCCGCAGTATCACAGATTTTTCTAATACTGTCTATAGACCTCTTAATTGATTTACAGTTGTATGTTACTAGCTTAAGTTGTTTTCTTGTCTCCATTATTAATTATTAATTTTGTGCTTTGCTTCTCCATGACTGGGTATTTTTTTCTTAAACATTATATATTTTCTAAAGAAAATACCATCGGGCCATAACTTATCCTGCTGAAATAAATCAAGCTTTGTCTTTGGAACCGATATTTTGTAAGAGTCATATTCCTTGTGACTTCTCATATTAACTTTTTCAGGTGCCTCTAAAACACTGGTTTTTTCTCGTATGTAGGCAATAATATCGGTTACCAGTGTTTCCTTGGAAACATTATATATATACAAGGGAATACGAGTATCGGCCGCTTTAAAGCTCGACGTCGGATCTATCTGAGCACGACCTACTCTACCCTGAAATCTCTTTAGACGGCGCTTTTTTTTAACCTCAATCCATTTCATCTGATCATCCTCATTTTTATCATTTATCTTATCTGCTCCCAGAAATGACATTTGTTCCTGCGTGCATAAGGTTTCATTTAGCACGCATCTGCTGTCGCTAGCCGTCGCACGCGCCGCGCGTCCAGACTCATTCTCCATAACCGGTATTGTACCTGAGGCCAGGGTTGGTTTCGCAGTCGAAACCGCCGTCGACACTGCGGCCTCCACGTGCCCGTCCGATGAGTTACGTTTCTGGAGCGAGACACGTCCCGCACTACGCGTTATACTTGCGTACGAAGGAGACAGGACATCCGATTGACACTGATTGGGCGATTCGTTTGTTTTTGCGGTTGTAGGTGAATCATTAGCCGTTAACGACTTTTGTGTACAATGCAATATACCCATCGGCCCGCTATTACACTCATAGCTGTCTTGCAAGCGACATCCACCCCTTATGTTGTTTACATACGGGTCATTATGGCTAAACGTTATAGCGCTAGATTTTAATTTATCAATTTCGTCCCTTAGTAATTTAACTTCATCTATTGTAGCATATTGAACATTAGTTATACATTTCTCTTGAATTAACCGTAGCTCCTTTTGAATTAAAACAATATCTTTCAATAATCTGGTGACATCTATGTGATCAAAGGTAACTGGCGGTAATTTCTGCAAGTCACGGGCAACGAAAACGGGAACTTCCTCAGGATCCGTCTCCTTTAGGAGAGTTATTATGTCACGGAGGTTTTTGTTTGATTTTTTGTCACCTTTTCGCAACACATTGCGCTGAGCAACCGCCTCAAAAAGCAGAACTTTGGCTTCTTTTATATCATCTTCCGTAAAAGCCGACGATGACACCACAACTAGGCTCTCTTCATCCATTACATCCATCTTATTTTGGATGAAGGACAAGACCTCGTTTATAACAATGTTGCAGTTATTACACTTTAACACTCTCGAAACCATTATTACGGCAGGTCATTAACCTTCGCGCGCACAGTGCAAGCGCAACGTACCGTGCGTGAGCGCGATCGGACGACGACTCGAAAAACTACTACTACTAATGAAAAACCTCTCAAAAACATTTAGAATCCGGGAAATGGTGACTTTTGAATAAAAAAAAATCAAAATAATTTTTATTCAGAGTAATTTTTTTACAAAAATTTTTCCTAACGTCGATACTAAGGTGCCTACCACCGTTCGGGAACTAACCCGGCGAGAAGAACCGGCGTAAGAAACTCGCACGGGGCCATCTTTTACTAAAAAGATGGAAAATTACAATTTAAAATAATTTATAACAATATTATGACATAGAGCTATTTACAGTAGCAAATATAAAAAATATAAGTTTTAAAACAGCTTTGTAATAAGCTGTTGTGGCTGCCCACAATTGGACTTAAATGCACTTAAACGCACGGATCTTGTGTGGTTCCCGCTGTGTCCTATTATCTCAGGCCGCTTCAGAGTGTCCACATTTTATACACTATTTTAATACAGTATCATCAAAATTGTATAGAAAATCACCCGCTTAGGATAGTATATTATCATGTAGGTATGGAATATTAGTCTATTTTGCTACTAAGTGCTGACGTAATGTAAGCACGACAGTTTGATGTCAGTTTGATTTTGTACTGAGCAAAACCTTCGCGGCTTGGAACGCAGTCCAAGGTATATATGGGCGCTGTTTTAGTTCTTGAAAATAAATAATAATTTAAGTAATTATTATTGTAAATAATGTTCTCAAGTCACAAAAACATTTCGCAAAGGGTCCTATAACCCTGCCAAAGTTAGTTTATTTATTGCTAAATTTCTTTACACAGTTACAAAACAATAGTTTTTGTCGAAATACGAGAATTTTTAAATGTCCCAAACACATGTTAATCTAAACTCCTCCTTATGAGTTAGTTGTACGAATGTAATATGCTCCATGCACAGTGGGAGTATGTCTTTGTCTTTAAGTTTGTCATTGTTTTGGACACTGAGTTATTGTTTGTGCTAAGAAATAAGGGACGCGAAGTCATGAATGAGTGGGGTGAAACCCCAGTATAAAGTAACATCATATTGTATTGTATAGAGTCAGACCTTACCCAACCTTGCTAGAGATAATACTAGTTTTAGTATCATCGAGTATCAAGAGACTTACTGCTACGAGTCATCATTAATAATCATCTGCAAAGTAGAGACAATTATTGCGAAGTATAACTGTGAACCTTATCTGCAAACAACCCTTGTAAACCCAAACCGAACACTACAAATAAAAGTGTTGCTGTATTTACATGTGACTTATATCTCTGATTATAATAATCACGAGTGAACCTCTACCCCGTGACGCCACGCCGACATATACGTAAGGCGCAGTTGGAATCGCATAGTTTGAAGTAACTTACAATCATATCAAAAAAAATTTGGAGGAAACAGTAACAAAATAAAACTATTTCCTACCCTTTCTCCCATTGTAACCCGGTCCTCAGTTGGCGGCATGCCAGCCTGCAACCCCGCATTAGCAGGTGATGTTGGACGCCCCCATACTTATAATAATATGACGAAATAATATTATTTGCTGTTATTGCTATTCGTAAATGCTATTTACTCAATCAGCGTTATTTTTGCATGTTATAAACTGTTTACGATTCGATCAGATATTCGATGTCGAATCGACAATGAGAAAGAGAGAGACAAAGACAGCCAGACGCCTCGACCAAATCGAGAATCGACCAAAATCTATTTTGCAAGCCCGTCTTTTTTTTAATGACGTTGTAGCAAGCCAAACAAAGAACAGTACTGAATCGCGCTATCAAATTTATCGAAAGTTTTGAGGTTTTGAAAGGAGTTATCACTACGTCTGAAATGACAACTATCAATATCATCATCATCGATCATCAGGGATGACCTAATATTATTATATTTATTTTAAGAGCTAACAGCGTAGGAATACACATAATATTTTGTTACTTACCCTGCAAGTATTTTGTATACAAAGGTGAAGAGATACCATTAGCACTATTCACTATTTGGGTCAACTGTACGTGGGGGTCAAGGGGTAATTACCCCAGTCCCCGGGGGGTAATCGGGAGAACGTGATCCGGGGGAAAAATTACACCTCGCAACTTGGTGCGGCAATTATCATCATCCTCTGAAGAGAAGAACTGTAATAAGAGAAGGTGGGTAAGATACAAGTATGTCCATGAAGGTATAATACTAATATTAGTACAGTAAAAATTCGATTATCCGGCACTCAGTTATACGTAGGTACTTGTGATTATCCGGACTGCCATAGGAAAATGAACCTATTATAAATTTATCAAGAACAAGATTGATACATTTCTACCATAATATTATATCGTATCCCAGTTAATTATAATCTTTCCTAACACTAGAAAGTTGTTCTTTTAGTGACGAATTTGTAGTGTGAAAATGGATCTAAAGAAGTAACTTAGTAAAATATTTATTTGTAACGCTTGTCGTACTCTATGTTAGTTCTCTGTCGTGACAGAGATCAAGGTTTACTTTACCGTTAACTTTTAGTACAAAGTTGCAACGTCTGAGCAAAAAGTAAAAAAAATATAGACGAAGCACTAGTTATATTTTTTTATGTATTTTTGTACCAAGTAATTAAAATTCATTTAAAGTAATTTTTGACCCTTACGAATCTCGCCTTACTATTACTTTACTGCTCAAATGTCTTCTTATGAGAAATAATGTCACATACATAAATACGTGTTTGTTACAGGCCGCCATTTTGATTTCGTTCACAAAAGGGATGTTTTGCCAATCGTATATTTATATCATAATAACTGTCAGCTCGTTCATGCTCAATCGGTTTAGGGTCACCGCCGATTGTGACATTTTTTCCTTAAAATATCACATTGATTTCATATCGAAACATACGAAAATATTGGCTTTTTTCCTCCTGCTCCAGATTTATTTGCCACTAGTTATTGTAAGGAACTTGGCGTGTCAAATTTATTAAATAGTATCTAGGTATAATAGTCAATCATTGCTTGGGCACAAACATCTGAATCTACATTCCCAATATTTTTTTTTTTTTTTGCGGATTACGCATTTTTTGAAATTTGGGTGTTTTGGAACTAAGTTCCTTGTCGCGCGTTGCGCCTTGCGGGGGCTAGACGGAAAAAGTTGTAACGATACTTTTTATTAGTACCTGCATAGTAGGGGCAGAGGGCGTTGATAGTTAAGTTTTTTTTTTATATTGAATCTTAAATACTGTTAGACAAATAATACACGGCCAGTCTGCCATCATTTGACTTAATTAATCTGAGACTGTCGCAGGGATTATGTCTAAAAAATAATAAAGTCAATATTTTGACAATAGAATATCAATAGAAAAGCGTTGAAATTTGAATCTTATAATTTTTTTTTTTGAGTGTATACAGGTTTTTTGTACATAAAAAATAATAAATTGGAACTTCGTTCCATCCGGGTGTCCCTTGACACCTCTCAAGTTTTGTTTTTAATTAATTGGGCTTGGTTTTGAAACAGCTTTCACTCAACATATTAACACCAGCGTTAGTTTTCATTTCGGTTTGCAAAATGATACTTCGATGATTTCGACAGAATATGTGAGAGTGAAACTAATGTCTGTAAAGGCCGGTTTACAGTATTTCATTCCAGTGATCCTAGCACATTTTTTTTAGAAAATTGTATTCCAGTACCCATTAACATTATTCCAATAGTAATTCAGCGCTGGATTAAATCACTGGATTAGAATAATGTAACTGGCCATGAAGTGATACTTTACAAGATGGAGACAGGTTAGTTCTGATCGAAAAAGATCCTTGTAGATGTGTATTCATCCACTCTAAACCTCTTTGTAAGCAACACTTGATTTCAGGACTTACATTTCCTCAATATTACAAATCTCATCAAAGGAAAATCTGTATATCAGCTTCATCCAAACAGCTGCGGTCCACAACTTATATTTTGGCACCAACTCCAGTCGCCAACACACATCGACCTTATTACCAACACAATAAAGTTCAAAATGCATGCACTAACTGTCCACGTTCAAAACTTACGAAACCGAATTTATTAATATTCCATTTTGATATTTACTTAAAGTTGTGTCAGTTTAATTAAAGTAACTTGCCTATGTGGTCACGCTTACCAAACGGACTTTATAGAAAATTATTCACTTCCAGTACCAATTTCAAGTTAGTTTTAACTTGAATAAAGTCAAAATGTTCACAAACTTTGATGATAGTAATTTACTTTTTTCGTTCGCGTGAAATTTGAGACATTTTTAAATCGTTATAAGTAATTGTATGTCGTGGCATAATAACAACTGAAATGAAACTTTTGCACACAAAATTTCACTGTCATAGTCTGTGTAAAAAAAATAATGCGGGTGTGTGTATGTATGCGTGTACGTGTGTGTTAGTTCTTACTAGCGGACCCAGTGGTAAACAATAGTAATTGTGACAAATGACAAAAAATCACACTCAGCCCTCAGGCATCTTAACATATTTTTTTTTATTATAAAATTGGGGCCGTCTATGGGCTGTTCGCCCATATCCTTTTTGTCATCATCTTAACATTACCTCGTAATCAAAACTAAATCTGTCGTAAAATCAGGTAAGCTCGGTAAGTCTAAGATATGTCCCTCTGCCAACTTAAGCCTCTGATCGATAGCGGACGTGTCCCATATGCTTGATCCTTTCATCTTGGCCAATGTCATCATGACTCAAGTATATTTCAGCTTAAGTCCAAACAATGAGGAAACAATTACACAAATTCGTGGAAAATGTAACAACGAGTTGCACGCATGTAGCGTGCCGGCAGAAGTTAAAAACAAAGCAGACAGCAGACAAACGAGAGTAAAAAGAAAGGGGGATATTATTTCCTCTCAAACGTCTAGCCTGTCTTCCGTCTTACGAATTTTCGGTCAGGTCACGAGCTTAACATTTTTTAATCATCCTGAAGGTGCGCAAAAAGTTTTAGCTTCAAAAAGTGACTGGCCTGAGTCCTATTCTAGATCATAGCTTGTCTCCTGTCGTATAAATAAAACATCCCACGTAAACGCTACATTTTACGGATATTATAAAGCTAAATCCAGCAAAACCCACCAAACCACGACATGATAATGGAAAAATTAATATCTATTTGATGTATATAATTTAGTCAAGCCGTTACCACACACTAATGTGCTATGTGAAAAGCGTATTCAACAAAATGGAAAACGAATATTTTTATGTAATTATTAATTTAATGATACATGATACATCATTATGTTATGGAGATAATTATCTAAAAATATGTTAAAGTACCAGTAATTATAATGTTTATACCCTTAGTCCTTACTTATAATAATTATTCATATCGTATACAGAATTTTTTGTCTGTATACAGAATAAAACTTATCCTTGTCCCATACGTTGGAAAAGCAAATTGACAGATAGGTATATAAGGTATGAGTTGTTTATTTGTAACGTCGGTACATAATATAATGAAAATCTCATTATAAGGAACTAGCCGTGCCCCGCGGTGTTACCCGCGGTTTAAGTGATATATAATAAAAGACTATGAAAAGTACCAATAATAGGGCCAAAGGGCGTGACGATACATGGTCGTTTATGGTAGTGATGATGATGATGATGAATGTAATTTGCATAGTAGCATATGCTTTCCGTCCTTAAAACAACGTCGAAACTTCCAAACTTGTATCTATAAAGAGTCAGGAGTTCTCTCAGCACCTTCCGAACCATGGTATACCTTGGTGCAAAATCTTGCTTGTTGGTAGCATATGCTTAGAATACTGCCCACGAAACCGAAGTCACCACATGTTTCCATATAAATTTTGAGGAATTCCCTCGATTTCTTATGGATCCCTTCATCAGGTCACCACTTTTATGAATATGGTACCTAATTGAGATGATAATCTATACACCAAAAGAAAAAATTTTGAAAATCGGTTCCCAAACGGCGGAGTAATCGTTGAACATAAAAAAAAACGAACATAATACCTCCTCCATTTTGACAGTCGGTTAAAATTGTAGCCTATATGTTATTCTGATGTATAAGCTATATTATTGTAAAGTTTCATTAAAATCCGTTCAGTAGTTTTTGCGTGAAAGAGTAACAAACATGGATGTTTGTTACATCTATACATACATACATACATCCAAAGTTTCGCCTTTATAATATTAGTAGGATGGGTAATTATAAGGAATGGGTAACTAATTACATATTATTTTGAAAACCGTATTGTTTAATCGTATTTAAGGATTGTATAATCTTTAATGTCCTTAATAACATCATATTCTTTCTTCAACTTGATTTTACTTTAGAGTTTTATTAGTTCTACAGTTTACTCATTTACACGTCTCGTTTCGAAGAATTCACGTCAAATACTTTTTTGATTAGTTGAGAAAAAAATCTTCTTTCAAGTATAGAGAAAATGACGACATTTCTTTGATTACTTTAACTTCAAATAAAGTTTCATACGTTTGGAACTTTAATTCTTATCCGAATAATATAAAGCAATACATAAAATTAGAGCTTATGATACGTATAATATATTATACCGCTCTCTCACAGTTGATACCGCAAATTAGCATGAAACTGTTTCCATAATGTGACTAATAACTGACATGGGGCCAAAGAATTAGCATACAAATATCATAATCACAGCAGCGGAGCTTCAGTTTTATGCGACGGTAACAACATTGATATTTCCTTGCACCATTACATCTCTATTAACCAACGTTTCCTACGCTTTTTGAATAGTTTACGAATTTCGTTTATTAATTTCGCAGCTATTGTTGTTAGAGTTTTCAATTTATACAAATTGGTTTGTAACTAACAAATACTGTAATTGTTTCGTCCATAATGTGTTTAATAATGAATAGTAAATTCTATAATTTTTGTACACGACTATTTATTTTAACTAATCGGTTATCGGAAAACGAAAAATGCTCCGTTGCGTTCGTGGTCGGAACGAAAAACGCTGCGTTGCTGCAACGCGCGATAAAACAATACAAGACGTTCAAAGTACAGCGCTTGAACCCTCCTACTTCGTCTTTTGTTTTGTGTCATGAAAACACCACCTGTGAGGAAACAATCAGTTATGTGGCACATCATAATATAAATACTCAGTATAAAATAAAGTTGCTTCTAGTCTATCCCTATAATACATGATGGAATGTTTAGAACGAAAGAATGTTTAGATAAAGTTATTTAAGATAATGGTTTGCTATATCATAATATTATATTATGATACAAGGTAAATGACAAAACAACCGGGTCAACTAATGTTATGTTGGTATATTATTTAAAACGTTGGAGCGTCGTTGTTGCGACGCACCGCACCGCAATAGAGAACTATGGCCTCGCTCTAATATTCCACATGCATCGGCCATCTGCCTTTCATACGTCATTGGTGATGTCACCAGCAAATCTATTATATTTGGCACGAGCCATTAAACAATCAATCAGTTGCCTTTGTTTAAGCAACAATTGAAGCTCCCTAATGTAATATTTAGATATTCTATCAAACAAACTAATTTGACGTTATATTTAGATAATTATTAAACAATAAATTAGTACCACAATAGGAAATAAATAGTAACTATTTAGAAATTAATAATCTGGGGGCACGGCAGTGCCCCAGCCAAGCTTTAAGCAAAGCCACGGCCGTACCATACTTTTCTCGAAGCGGTTCGCGGCTATTTCACACCCTCTATATCTTCGATGTTAAAAAGCTAGGGATTTAGATTTTCAGTGACTAGGAGCAAGTATTAAAGCTAGCTAAACCTACAAATAACATGACATTCTGATAAATAGTTCACTAGTTATGAATGGTCAAAGTTACTACATTTTGTCACTCACTGACTGACAGATCATCAAAATTCTAAGGCACTTCTAGCAGACTTAGATTCTTAAGATTTGGCGCCAAGATAGTTCGTTAACCACAAAGAAAGTAAAAATTATGAAACCGGCCAAGTGCGAGTCGGACTGGCATACATAGGGTTCCGTACCGTAAATTTGTATGGGAGCCCCCCTTAAAAATAAGTTTATTAAGTTTTTATTATTTATTATGAAAGTTAAAATACAATTAAGTATATTCTTAAAATTACTGTTACCATTATGGAGATAGAGCAAAAAAAGGGCAACAAATCGCATTTGTTGTATTAGTCCCCCCAATAATTTATTTTATTTTAATTTTACTACTTATTTATTTTTATAGCGACAACAAAAATACATAGTTTGTGAAAAATTCAGCAATCTAGCT
Organism: Cyaniris semiargus; assembly: GCA_905187585.1. Classification (NCBI taxonomy): domain Eukaryota; kingdom Metazoa; phylum Arthropoda; class Insecta; order Lepidoptera; family Lycaenidae; genus Cyaniris; species Cyaniris semiargus. The sequence goes on along the minus strand of LR994554.1, from coordinate 1,514,555 downwards.
AATAGCGGTTAACGAGCTACAGAGTTTTGACTGTATATTTGTTTAGAGTACAAAATATGTTACGTTATGTATTTAATGAAATGTTATTTATTAAATATGAAACAGTATTAATAATAATTAATAATTAAAGGAGAATGTAGTAAAGTGGTCAAATTTCCACCACTAACGAGACCCATATTGACTTATTGTCAATTAAATATAGAGTAACTTTCATTATGAGAAAAATTAAAAATAAGCTGTCAGTAAAAAGTTATGACCATATGAAAAATTAATTTTTGGAGTGAAAATATTGATATTGATATTCATCTATTTCAGTGAAAACGTAATAGGAAATGCCAAGCGACATGACATAACATGGATTGAGTAGTTAAAAAGTGCAATGGATCATATTAACTCTATTTTATGGAATAAAATGATAGAACACTTTTTCATTCCGTCATAACTTTTTACTTACAGGATATTTTTGGTTGCGGTCCAAATATAATGATTCCGTATTTAGCAGACCAATACGTAAGTCTTATTGTTTGTATTTTGCACCAAACTCAATACATTTTTATTAAACCTACAATATTTTTCATACAAAATGGTAAAAAACATGACTTTTCATTCAGCCATAACTTTTCACTGACAGGGTATTTTTGATTGCGGTCTGGTTATAATGATTCAGTATTTAGTAGACAATTTTACTATATAGGTCTAATTAGTGGTGGAAATTTGGACGAGACTCCATACATTTTAAAACATACTCCTTTAATTAAATTCGATTAAAATATAAGTATAATCAGTACTACGACAAACACTCCTTGGTCGCTCGATATACGGTGTTGCAGTTCTCTACATCGCGGTATTGCATTGTTTGCAGAGTACAATAATTACTATAGCGTTTATAAAATTCCGGAATAACTCATAATATTAAACAATCGAAAGTGACATCGGTGCATAAATAACCCCCTAGAATTTCAAAAGTTGTTGGGCTATCGTCATAGAATTTGTTGAAGTAGCTGTTATTATTAATCAATTTTACGAGCTCTGTAGCTCAATGGTTGAGTGTATGTCGGCTCAAGCTGGGGGTTGCTGATTCGATTCCCGCCGGAACAAAAAGATTTCTACGTTCCTAGGTCATGGATCCCAAGTAACAAAATTCTCCTATAGTGCACAGTTTATAGGTTTGCAGTACTAGTAACTCCCGTTTAGTGGTTCAAGGTTTTACTACAGGTTACACGGAGTTTGTTTGGGTTTGTAGTAGACCTGTTCTTATAAGTTGACTTATAGTCGTGTATAGAACGAGATTATAGGCGCAGTAAAGGCTAAGATGGCCTATACGAGTGTTTCAAAACTTGCTCCAGAGAGTTACACTTGTAATAGACTACAAGAAGTAATTATAAATCCGCTATAAGGTCAAACGCCAGTAATAGTAATTTATAGAACGAAATGCACTTTTAGAACCATTTGACCTTGTTACTTGACCTTATAGTGGTGTATACAGTATAAATCAACTTTATGTGCCAATTATAAGTGAATTAGTTCTACAGTGGTTTCTTCCCAGAGTAAGTGTACTTGGTATTATTGTGGGCTCTCGAATGCTGTTATAGTCTTAATTTCTATACAAAGGTTTCTTGAAAACTATTAGTGTCCAAAGTATTCTTCGTGAAGTTCTTCTAAGCTTTTAAAAATTTATCGCACCTTCACGGCCATTTTGAATGCTAGGACTGTTAGGACTTATTATTATTTCTAAACACAACTTAGAAAATATGCCGTGTTCAATGGTCGAACAAAAATTGAGATGTAAAACACAATACACTTTACCGGAAATACTTACGCGTTTGCCGTTCAAACATGTATGCACGTATAATATAACGTGCGAAATACTTACTTGTTAATACATTTCACGTACTCCTTCGATCGCGGATTCTTGGAAATGCTATTGTATTCTATTGTTATCGCGGCCCACTTGGGCCGTATGGGGCTTGACGGGGCTTAGATTAACCTTAAAAAAAGAAAGAAACCTTAAAATGAATTCCCACCAAAAACATGAAATGTAAAAGGAGCTAAGCAAAATATTGCATATCTATGCAATATTTCTATCGAAAAAAGTTTTCAGATCCCATTCAAGCCAAGCCTTCAAGTTATTTTGTAATTTAAATCAACATTCAGTGAATATATTAAGAGTTTTCTTTATTTTATAATTATTATAGTCGCTTGGCAATGAGCACTAGAGAAATAATCAGCGAATAATTGGATTTAATGGGTATATGTCATCGACCACATGCGTCGTTACATACTAAAATGTAAAAACACTTTACGATTGCCGTCTGTGTAAGTATGAACTCCTCCAAATATGCAGTTTTGTATTTGTTTCTCTTGTGCTCATTGCCGAGTCGCTATATTTATTATAAAATAAAGAAAACTATTGATACATTCACTGAATATTATTTTAAATTACAAAATAACTTGAAGGCTTGGCTTGAATGTGATCTGAAAACTTTTTACGATAGAAATATTGCATAGATATGCAATATTTAGCTTGGCCTTTTACATTTCATATTTTTGGTGGGATAATTAATTGATGTGAATGTTTTCAGGTACCTGTTTGCCAATTATGACTATGTACAGCATCAACAAAGTATCATCGAAGAAATTGATTCATAGGACCTATGTCATTTGGTAAATTTATGTCAATCTAATGTTAGTTGTGATCTGTCGCTTGGGTTTGACATAACGCGACCAAATTACAGAGGTCCGCCATCTGCCTATGAATCAGCTTCTCTGATAGTACTTGTAAAAAGTTGAACGCATTCAAATGGATACAACGGTATATTGAAGCACTAAAAAGTGACCCTAGTGGCAGGGTTGTTAAAATACTACTGTAATCGTATACATGGGTGCAATCACAAGATTCTACGACGATATAAAGCAATATTCAGTGTCTTGTCAAGCGACAATTAGTGATAATTGATTATGCTTAAGAGGACGGCTATAGACTGATGATAATGATGAAGACGTAAGTATCTTTAAAAATAATTCGTTTGCTATTTGCAATGATAATTTAGAACAAACATAATGTTAGTTGTAATATTCAGTACAATGCTTTACCTAATTGACAGGGAAACTACATTGTGATTATGGTTGTTGATCCAGCCCTTTGATATAATGAAGGGTGGCTAAAGCTGTCTTGGCCCTTGGGACATAAAATTAATCAAGGCAAAGGGAACACGTAAGATTATAGACCTTAGATGAGCCAGCAGATATAATGTGCCATGCATGTACATTTATTTTATATTGTAGATAAAACATCTGGTTTTTTTTTTAATGAAATAAGGGGGCAAACGAGCAAACGGCTCACCTGATGGAAAGCAACTTCCGTCGCCCATGGACACTCGCAGCATCAGAAGAGCTGCAAGTGCGTTGCCGGCCTTTTAAGAGGGAATAGGGTAATAGTGGAGGGTAGGGATGGGAAGGGAAGGGAATAGGGGAGGGTAGGGAAGGGAATAGGGTAGGGGATCGGGCCTCCGGTAAACTCACTCACTCGGCGAAACACAGCGCAAGCGCTGTTTCACGCCATAATTACATATTTCATAACTTTATAAAAAAACCGCATTATCATAATCAGTTGCATAGTTCAACAGATATAATCATCAGGGACAGACAGCCCGAAGCGTCTTCACTTTATATAGTGATTGATATGTATTATTTTGTACACGCAGAAGAATTCATACGTAGATAAGGAATAAGAAATTGTTTAGGAAATATTTCACCACACAATAGAATTGCTTTATATAACCAGTAGCCACAAAGCAGCAAAATTATAGCCTAATACCATAACTATTGAACACAATGGTCCTTTACAAACATACAAATTCAATGCAACATTTCACACAAAAGAGGACTTTAGCAAATTATTGGGCCTAACCACAGAGTAGTATAGAGAAAGGACTAAACGTATTAATAAAATATTATATAGAGGTAAATATAAACAAAAATACATGTGGCACTGCCGCGGTAAAGCTATTGCATAGCAATTTTATCAACTTATGCAATTATAATTCGCATACATCTAGTCGCACGCACGCAAACACAGTGCCTAAGTCTGGCAACGCCGCACCGGTCGGAGGTGGGGGTGTTAGGTTTTTTCGTTACGGAATTTCTTGATTCGGTCGCCGCGCTCAAAGCCCGCGATAAAAGCTATGCGATAGCTTAAAATTAATTTTAAATTTTGTTTGTCTCGCTAAATCTCGAGAACGGTTTAAATGATTTGAATAATTTTAGTCTAGAAAATATGTTCGTGAAATTCTAGGGAAGAGTTATATTAGGAGAAAGTGGTGAAGTTCACCGGGTCATCTTGTTTAAAAAATTTAGGTAAAGCATAAACCAAACAATGTTTTATCATTACCTACTATTACCTCTATATTGGAAAAAGCGCTTAAAAAAGACAAGGATAAAACATTTTATAGCGTATAATATCTTTTAGGGTTCCGTAGCCAAATGGCAAAAAATGGAACCCTTATAGATTCGTCATGTCTGTCTGTCTGTCCGTCCGTATGTCACAGCCACTTTTCTCCGAAACTATAAGAGCTATACTATTGAAACTTGGTAAGTAGATGTAGTCTGTGAACTGCATTAAGATTTTAATACAAAAATGGAAAATTATTAAAATTTTAGGGGTCCCCAAAGGTACAAGTGAAACAATAAAAAAATTTTTTCATCTAACCTATGCGTGTGGGGTATCTGTGGATAGGTCTTCAAAAAGCATATTGAGGTTTCTATTTTTTTTTCTAACCTGAATAATTTGCGAGAGAGACACGACGCCGTGTGAACACCTTGGTTATTTGTATGTAAAACAACGCAACGGCAGCGCTGCGTCGACACAACGCTGACGCAACGCACCGTGTGGACTGGCTCTTATAATGTTAATACCAGTGCATGTTTGTTGTGTGCGTGATTTTGACATTTAGCGGTTCGGCCCCTCTATTACATTATAAATCTATGGACTCAACATACTTATAAATGCATTGATAACCTGAACTGATCCTAATAGGATCATAATATATGTCCAATCATGATGACGTATTCAGTAGTTTTTCGCGATTCGATTAGAGACCTTTTCAAAGAATGTATCTTTTCGGGATTGTGAGAAATCCTCAATACTCAATAGTTAGATGGCCTAAACATAAAGGCTATTTTAACGACTGACTGTCCCGAATACTAAAATATCCTTTTTGATTCTTTGTGGAAACATTTCTAGACTGAAAAGGAATATCATAATCGTGAATTATTCGAAAAAGTGGCAATATTTTTCGTTATCATAATATTATTATTTGTTCTAAATAAAAAAATTATCAATATCCCACTTAACACGTGTAGTGTTCTATATCTTTTTAAGATACTATTAACAAAGAAATAGGTACGGTTCACGAGTAATAAATTAATTTTATTGCATCAGGTTACTGGCAAAATCTAGTCTAATTTTCATAATTCTTGTAACTTTTTTTGCCTAACTCATTTAAGAGCGGGCTGCCAAATTTTGCTGTATTTTCTAATAAGTATTACGATCCTGGAAGACGATTGACTAAAATGAAATTGAGATTTATTTAATCATTGTATATTTATCTGATATTTGCCTAACGGAAAACACGATTCACTTATTTTGACTCTATAGTTATATTTTTCGAAATTATTAATTTTTCTGGGCTTTTCAACAAATATCTGTTACACTTATTGAGTTACTATCATTAAATAACTTGCACTATTCCAATTACATACTTTATAAAATAATGGCTTGAGGAAATATTAGTATGTTATTTAATTTTTAAGTAATCATCAAAAACAGTTTGGGACTTACGACCTTTACTTTCATGCCATAATGCGGGAACCGTTGTTACGTGATATTGTTCACTATTAGCTGCAGCGCAAAGCACAATGCTCGGGCGCACGATTCATGGAATCATTATATCACAATTGGAGGATAGCGGAGTGTGTAGGCGGGGCTAGCGTTAATATTTTTGACAGCAGGCTCTTAACGGCTATGCCAATTTAAAAAAAAATGTATGCTTGATCTGTAAGTCTGAAAATCGGTCAACATCAATTTTTCTTGCCAGAAAAAATGCATATAGCCAACATTTTCCAGGTCAGATAGTCTAAATATAAATATCCTTAACGCAGACTTCAAACCCTCAGAAGCATCCATCTCTCGGCTGAATAATTCAGGGGTTCGGAAACTTTTCAATACCTGTCATCATGACTCCAACGGATAGAAGCTTAGCAACATACTTATGTGACGTGCGAACTTTCCTAATAAATTCTTGATTTATGCCTTCCCCAAATTTCCGAACGCCTCCAATATGTGTATGAAATTTTTCATAAGTCACCCCCGTGAAATATTATCGCTAATGGATTTTTTGTTTTTAAACTTATCTTCCGTTTGGAAATTATTATCATCAGGTGACCATCTCGTCACCTGATGATAATAATTTAATTATGAAGGCATATAATTTAAGGCAAGGAACTTTTAGAATGTAAACTGTTTTCTTTTACTATCTTTTGAAATATATAAAATCCCACCAAAACATTCTCATGTAAAAATGTTGCCAAGACCAGAACTTATTATTATAGTTCGTGGTATCAAAAAGTAGTGAAATCTTATGTAGAGCCAAGTTTCTAACCTTATATACCCTAAATCTACCCTACCCTAAATCTAAAAACCTTAATTTTACACTTAAGTCGCGGCCAAATACTTGATATAATGTCAGCCGCACGAGAAGAATCTAAAAACTCTACACATTAGTCAAAATCGGTGGCCTGGCCATTTTTTATTTGTTACGGCTAATATAAAAGTTACTAAGTACAACAGAAAAGTAATATATTATTTCAAAGCCCATATAATAACAAAATGGCCAAGCCACCAATTTTGACGAATGTGTAGAGTTTTTAGATTCTTCTCGTGCGGCTGACACAATATATCAAGTATTTTGAAATTAAGGTTTTTAGATTTAGGGCGCAGCCATGCGGGAGCCGTACATTTTTCCGAAATAATGTTTAACCTTTATGTTACGAATTTACGAAATGTGAACTGTCAACCCAAGTTATACTGACGTTAAACTAGGGCGGGGGTTGGTATAACGTTTGTTTGGGAGTTACACCAACCTTATACTAGGTTTAAGTTATACCTTGTTTATGAGTCGCGATTTTGCTTATTCCAAGTTTATTCTGAGTATGACTTTTATACTTGGTTTATAAGTAACACAGTGTATGTTTATTTTAGGTTAGAATAAATTCACTTTTAATTATTAACTTAGTTTGTTCCTGAAAATGAGGATTAAACCTCAACACTAAAGACGCGACACCATTTTGATATAAGCAAAATTTCCAGGAGGGGGTTTGGGGGGGCGCAGCCCCCCCAAGTAGAGGCCGGGGCCAAATACAAACTTACAAACTCACATACTTTCACCTTTATAATATTAGTAGGATTAGTAGGATAAGATAGATAGAAGCTCATAGCAAGGCAACGATTTTTTGATATGAGTAATATTTCCAGGAGGGGGTGGGGGGTTTGGGGGGGCGCAGACATGCGGAAACCGTACATTTTTCCGGAATAAAAAGTATCATTTGTCCTTTCTCCAAACTCAATCTATCTCCATACCAAATTTCATCAAAATCGAATGAATTGTTTACGCGCAAGTCATAAAAGTTTATTGTGCAGGAACCGTACATTTTTTCGGGACAAAAAGTATCTCTTGTCCTTTCTCAAAGCTCAAAGTATCTCCATACCAAATTTCATCAAAATCGATTGAATAGTTTACGCGCAAATCATAAAAGTTTATTGTGCATAAACCGTACCTTTTTCCGGGATAAAAAGTATACTATGTCCTTTCTCGGGACTCAAAGTATCCCCGTACCAAATTTCAGCAAAATCGGTTTAGCGGTTTGGACGTAAGGAGGTAACAGTCAAACAGACAGACAGACACACTTACGCATTTATAATATTAGTATGGAAGTATTTTCAGAAAATCGGATAATATTAAGTTGAAACTACAGTTGAGAAATTATTATGAACTCTATAAAATAAAATCTGCGAGTAAAAACAAAACTTATTTTTGTAATATTTGTGTACAATAAATGATAAAATATTTTCATCCAACGAAATTAATAATTGAAATGCCGATAAGAGCTGGAATAAAAAGCTATCGAAAAATTTTAAACCGTTTTACGAAATATTTCAGTCAAATTATTTAATAGCATCAAAAGAGATGAGGAGAATTGGTCTAATTAACTGAAATATAATATTTAAACTGGTCAACCATTTTATTAGCTGTCGCGAAAAAAATGATTAATAATATTATGTCGTTTTGATGTGATGGAATTTCCTTAAATATTTCTTGAACAATTCGCTACAAATAAACTCTGTTTAGGCAAAAGCCTTAATATTTTTAAGGCTGGATTTATATGCGTCCGCCCTAAGTTTTATCTCCTTGAAGACCTCGTGAGCTACCCCTATATCCTGTGCGAACATTTTAGTGACACCTCCCGTAGTGCCCTCTTGGTACCTTCGATCCCACTCGCGAAGAGTTTCCTCACGGATTAGCCTCTTCGCGTGTGAGACCGGACACAGGTCGTAATGGGGTTTAACCCTCAGCCTAACTGCAGTTTCTTTGGCCAACTCGTCAGCACGCTCGTTTCCCGGTAGTCCCACTTGTGCCTTGACCCAGAACAGAGATATCTCTCTGTTCTGGTTCAAGGCACACGCGATGTTCTTCTTAGTTTGTAAGGCAACCTTATTAATGGTTCCGGCGCTGCACACAGCCTCGATTGCCGCTCTTGAATCGCTGTAGATACTGCGCTGTCATTTACATACAATTGCTTGTGATCTCGCGGTGTAGCCGCCAAACCACATACACAGCACATACGAATCGAGCCGAAGAAAACTAAGGCTCAGATCACATACAAACCATACGCAACGAAGCGCGACACGATTCCTATTATACTAGCGATCTAAATTAAAAATGTAATTTTATTACGCCTATTGACAATTTACTTATGTATTCCTTTTGTTCTAAGTTCTTACTTTAACTTCCGATAATAGTAATGGTGATTTTTAACTTTTCTCGACAAAATTGCACTAGAATCTGGATTAAAAAGAAACTAGATTAATTAAATCTAAAGAAACCCTAGCTCATCTAATTGTAGTTCAAGCGCGGGTTTCGCTGAAACCACTTTGTTCTTTTCACAAAAAGATTTATCCGGATTGTGTTTGTATCGATTGTAATCGGATCTTTATAAATACGGAAAAGGTGCGTTTTTACATAGAATGTTGTAGATTTTTTTACGTAAAGGTAAAGGTTAGGGAATGCAAATCTCGCGAGATTGGGGCTCAAGCGAGATCCCGCGAGGTTATGAATAACAATACTGCGAGATCTCGCCAATTTCGAGATCTCTCTTTTTTTTTATGAAATAAGGGGGCAAACGAGAAAACGGGTCACCTGATGGAAAGCAACTTCCGTCGCCCATGGACACTCGCAGCATCAGAAGAGCTGCAAGTGCGTTGCCGGCCTTTTAAGAGGGAGTAGGATAATAGGGGAGGGTAGGGATGGGAAGGGAAGGGAAGGGAATAGTGGAGGGTAGGGAAGAGAATAGGCTAGGGGATTGGGCCTACGGTAAACTCACTCACTCGGCGAAACACAGCGCAAGCGCTGTTTCACGCCGGTTTTCTGTGAGAACGTGGTATTTCTCCGGTCGAGCCGGCCCATTCGTGCCGAAGCATGGCTCTCCCACGTATATATCTCGCGAGATTAGCAGTTTGGTGGGGGTTTTTTGCAAATAATCACAATATTTGAATAAATTAGAAAAAAAGCTATATTATAAGTATAATAAGATAAACATTTATTTTCACGATTTTTTTCAATTATATTTTTATGCATCAAACATTGTTTGACGTATCTGTCTGTAATTTTTAATAAACTTCTAAGTAGTAAACTTTGACATACGTATATCTATCAAATAACAAATGAAAGAAACAGCCAGTCTTCTCTTATATCAAACAAAAATATTTTAGTAATAAAATAGTTCTTTTATAACAAACAATACAACGAGAAGTCAAAAAAAAAATGACTTAGATAAAAGTTGAGTTGATTATTAAACTGAGATATTTATCAATGAAATGAAACTATATCTACTCAGTAGATCCATTAGGTATTACAGATTAATTGATTTCGCGTTTCGAATAAGACGTCTTTATGCTCAAGTGCAATCTCGTCAAACTCGCGAGATCTCGCCTTTTTTTGTCCGAGATCAATCTCGCTAAAAAAGGCCGAGATCTCGCGAGAACGAGATTGCATTCGCTAAGTTCATTCTTTACTAGATGACGCCCGCAACTCCGTTGCGCCAAAATTCGTTTATCGTGTGGAAACTGTAAATTTTTTCTTGATAAAAATATCCTATGTTCTTTTCCGGGACTTAAAGTATCTCCATACCAATTTTCAGAAAAACGGTTCAGCGGTTTGGGCGTGAAGAGATAACAGATAGATAGACACACTAATATTTGGATCTGAGGAATTGTTCTGAAACGTACCGCCTGCAAATTTTCGCCATAGTTTCACTCGAAAATATTCCATTCTCATCACCTTGACGAGTCGCAGTCTTCCACCGTGCGTTTTTTGCGTAGCTTTTTGCCCCGCAGGCCGCACGGTTAAACTGTGGAATGAAGCAGTAGCAGTATTCAAGGATCATTACGACCTGCAAACCTTCAAGAAGAGAGCGTTTTCCTAAAGGGTCGGGAACGCACTTGAAACTTTTCTAATGTTGCAAGTGTCCGTGGGCGACGGAAGTTTTCCATCAGGTGACCCATTAGCTCGTTTGCCCTCTAATTTTATAAAAAAAATTACTTTACACTTTTATGCGACTGTTGTACGCACGCGGTCCTGCATAATCATTAGCTTTTGTTTTTATAGCTGAATGATAATAATAAATAATTTAACAAAAAGTAACATTTACAATAATGTCTGAGAATCGAACATAGCATCATTTGCAATCAAAATACATAATATTATAATAATTTCATGCGTGAAACTACTTATTACTTATTTCATATGTAATTTATTAATACCGTGCTATTTTGTACTTTTCGTGCTATAAAAATATCCAATTATGTGTTCCTATGTGTCTTCTATCAATGCAGCCTTTGAAAATTGGACTCCAGCATAGTTTTAGACTATACTTTGATGCCTGAGGCTGAGGCATAACTGTCAAATACGAGGCTTCGTTTATTGTCTCTATAGCTGACCTGAGCCTGGCCTGAGAATTTGCAAAGGCTGCCTAACAAACCAAAACGGAAACCAGTGTCAAAGAAAATTGATATCCTATTCCATTCTGAGACGACTAAAATAGACACGTCATCTGGGTGCACGGTAGTGCACCCGCCGAGACTTACTTAATATTCTATAGCAATAATAAAGGTAATTAAATTGAAATACTATAAAACAATGTTTCTCACGCCGGTTTCGGTGATGGTAGCCGGTTTTATTGAAACATTACTAGGTGGAAATTAGCCTGTACTGTTTTAACCAAAATCAGTACTTAGCATCATTTTTTCTGACGCGTGAAGTGTGAACCCACGACTGCGTTCAAAACAGCGCTCTAAAGCTGGCTGCATACACGCGTTTTCCGTCTTCACTTTCCTAATTTGGAATTACGATTTGGAATTCCGTGAGACTAGCATTCGTTTTTTTTTCACACGCGAACGCGCCGTCTTCACTTGAAACGTACATATTATACGGAATTCGTTGCATTCGGAAAAAAGCGAACGTGTGCCCCAGTTAATGCATTTTCTACTGATTCCATGCATTCGGATTTCCGAATACGGAAAATGAATTCGAAAATTGAATACGGGAAACGTGTGTATGCGGCCAACCTTAATTTACACATTTCAATGTAACATTTATTAGGTACTTTTGTGAATCGCTAAGTCTCGCCTTTTCGTTGTAAAGTTCGTTTTATAGTAGTAAACATAATATTACCAAATATTTTAATCAAACACGAGTATAGAGGATATAATAGCCCAATTATCGATAACAATGGTATTGTAACATAAATTCAACTTCGCCCATAACAGCGATTTAATGTTTGTTAGAACTTGCTAAGTTATTATTAATTAGTCTTAATATCTCGTGTTGATCACAGCTTGAAGGAAACGGTATTCTAATAACATTACAAACGGAAATTTATAGAAAATACATAAGCCATATTCTGATTTTGATGTCTGCACCAAATACCTAGCTTTATTTTAGGACGTACGAACATTGGAATGCTGACAGGCTGACCGATTTTGATGGCATTTGGTATACAGATCGCGATCTAAGAATTAATGACGTAGGATAGTTTTTACCCCTGAAAAATGTACGCTTATCTCGCCTATAAAGAAGTTTGGCGCAAAAAGTTGCGGGTAATCTGGTATGAAAATATTATACATTCGTCAGATATACGGCGTAGCATATTGAATTTCAAAATCTTTAAAGCTGCCTACACACCAAAGCCGCCCGGACGAACCCGGCGGGTTAATGCCGCCGGGCAAACCCGGCGGCTTCTAAATGTTGCAATACGGACGCCGCCGGCCCGGCGGCACGAACCCGGCGGGTAAAGCGCCTTCTGAGACGGCTTCTGAATGTGCAATTCGCAACGGGCGCAGGCCGCCGCCGCTGGTTTGTTGCCCCGGCGGCCTTGCCCGATGGGTTATGCCGCCGGGACCGGCGGTTTTGGTAGACAGCTTAAGGATACAAAATTCATACAAAGCCGATGCATTCAGTTCGTTATCGGTTTTCATCTCATTTATGAAAGTATCTGAAAGGATTGCGGGAACTTTTTTGTATCGTACAAACGAATTAATTGGCCCTTTGAAAGTTCACAATATAGCTGAGCGAGCGAATGTTTTTGTTTTCACGATTTGTTTACTTTAATATTGTTTGTCAGCGTTTTATGGAAATTCTTATTTGGATTTCTTTGTGCTTTCCCTTCGCAATGGAACGTCTAATTGACTTTTTATGTGGCCAGTCGCATGTTAAAACGAATTAGGCTTGAAGAGTTTATTGTTAGGAGTTCGTTTTCCGCTTTATTTAACGTAGAGCTAACGTTGTTGCGTTGTGGTGCCGCAAAATTGGAGCGTTTTACATAAAAAATGTCTGATGTGGCACATTATTTCGTCCGCGGTGATATGTTAATGAAACCCTAGAAAAAGATCACCTAAATGATGCGCTATGGAGGAGTTTAATTTTTCCAATAATAATTGAATGAATTATATTGAAACTACATATTTTGCGCATTGCTTTGTTGCGTTGTAATGCCGCAGCGTCGACTCTCCGACGCGACGTTTTATACACCTGTTTTATGATATGCCACCATCATTGTCAGACGCGATGTTTTGATAAAATTATGGACAACGAATGATGCGTTACACTTACATCGTCTTTTATTGTGTTATATTATATGTCGCTAAAATACATAATATTATGTGTTTGGCTGTGTGCATTTCTCGTACCACAGTAAACCAATTTTTTGCACCATCAAATGACCTTTAGTACCAATAACGTATCCTAAAATCCAGTGCCCCTGATGCGCCTGTGTTATCAATATTTAAGAACCATCAAAATACACCCTGTTTATTCAAGTCATATTACCCAAGTTTTTGTTTAAACTTCTATGTTTCAATAAACAGAAGTTCATAACTCACGTAACCTGAGCGTCTAGATGGCACACGCGGAGTTTCGACAACTCGGAAATTAAATGAAGAGCGAACTGTGGAATCACTTCCAGTTACTGCTAGTGACTACATGTCATTTACTACGTGAAATATAATATGAGACATACGCGAGACCTCTGTTACAGCATAAAATATGGCATACTAGATATTGTTCCCAACTTTAATGTTTCGAAATTCGTTTATGTCACGGATTCCGGGGATAAAAACCATCCTATATTTTTTCCCGGACTCAAATTATCTCGATACAAACTTCATCAAAATCCGTACCACGGTCTAAGCTCACATAGCTGATCGCACATTTTTTGTCAGCATACGAAATGCGGCGCGTACAGTGTGGACGAATGTGCGAGGTTTCACATCATTTCATACAAAGAATTCTAAAATGCGGCGCGTTCGACGCGTGCGTGCTGATAAATGTGCAATCACCTTTAGACCGCGGTGCGGATTATGAGGACGGAGGTAACAAACGGAGAGACAGACCTACTGTCAAAATTAAACTACTGTATATTATAGCTTTTAAATTATTCTCCACATAAAATTCAGAGAGCAGCAGCCATTCAAATCCATTTCAAGGCTAACTTTACCTGCGTGCATTCACACAATGCAGCCTATTAGGTACGCGAACATTGAAACATCGCCTTTTGTTCGCCTCTTGATATGAGAGCAATAAATCCTACCCTACCGTGACATAATTTACTGTCGTAAGGATAGGACATCTTAAGAGTTAAAATGTCTATGACCTGAGTTCCTCGTTAATAAATAAATAAATAGAATCTTTATTCCAATTTTTCAATATTACACAACCACAATAAAGAAAAAATACAAAAAAAATATATATATAAGAGAAAGAAAAAAGAAACAAAACAGTAGCTATCCTTAAATAAAAATAACAAAAAATTGCATAATTTAACAACATAAAATTATATTCATGGCAGTGCAATGCCAAAAAATAAGGAAAATTAATTAATAAATTATTGTAATAATCCTTCAACACAAGGAAAAAATGAGTGGATACTGACATGATATAATATTAAGGGCACTAAGGGCCAACCCACACGTACCACAACCACACGACAACCACAACCACACCTCAACCACACCACGTGGTCGGGCGTATATTTCGTATTGTAAATGAACTGGACTATTCAATCGTATCACATTTTGCAGACGTTGTCGACCACTTGTGTGATACCGACCACATCGCAACTACAAGCGAACTAGTGGCCGACCACATCGCAACCATAACGTTGCGTCGATGCAATGACAGTGCGCGCACACCGCCCGCGCTTTTCCCCCCATCCGTTTCATTGACTTTCGTACGTAACGTGTGGGTTGGCCACACCACGTCGCAACGACAAAATGCCGTCAAGCAGTGGTTACGTGTGAATGGTGTCGCTGCAGCTTTTTGTAGTTGCGTTGTGGTACCGACAAAATGTCGACGTGGTTGCGTTGTCGCAAGTAGTTGCGATGTGGTTACGTACGAAAGTAAATGAAACGGAGGGGGGGGGGGGAGAGCGCGGGTGGTGTGCGCGCACTGTCATTGCATCGACGCAACGTTCTGGTTGCGATGTGGTTGGTATTACACAAGTGGTCGACAACGACTGAAAAATGAAAATGTGGTACGTGTGAATAGTCCAGTTCATTTACAATACGAAATATACGCCCGACCACGTGGTGTGGTGGTGGTGCGTGTGGGTTGGTCCTAAGGTATACTCGGCGAATAGAGACGATAGCGGTCATTGACCCCCTGTCAAAAACTTGTAATATTGTATCATTTTCTAAATAAACCGCGACTGACAATGAAGTGTCAGATGTTCCTAGTCTGAGGGCGATATCGTATCTGACATACTCGATGTGAACTGAATATGAAGCATATAATTTCGAACTCATAAAAAGTTGGAGATTATCATTCTAATAGTTACCAAGAGGTTTTCCGATGAATCTATAATAATCTGTCTTTATAAGAGGTCACTTTTATTCTTAAATATTCTAAATATAGTGCGAACATTTTTTTATTTAGCGCCTAGACTAAAAAGGTCAATGACCGCTACCGCCTCGATTCGCCGAGTACACTTTAGTATTATCTGCGCATTGATTCAATGATCGCTTTTGAATTATATTTGAAGGCTTATCGCACAATTACTGGTCAAATCACTTATTTTCAGTCGAGAATAAAAATTATCGAATTCGAGTCGAGTTACGTATGAAATTGCGAAAAAGGTCCTTTGAAGTTCAGCTCATCTAATGCTTGATTTACACGGGTGACTAAAGCCGCACGATTTACGCCGCACGGCGAAAATCGACCGCGTAAATGGCAATTCGACTACGCCGCATGCGGCTAAAGTCGCAAGCCCCAAAGTCGTGTGGCCAGCGGCCGCATGCGGCTGGTGACTAAAATCGACGGTGCAAACGCTCAGTCGCAAGCGATTGCTTGCTGCGAATACTACTGTAGCGAGTGACTAAAATCGACCCGTTAGTCACCCGTGTAAATCGAGCATAAGGGGCCCATCCTCCTACTTCATCAGAACCAGAATCAGAACCATTAATTATATCTAATAATTGGTACATAATTTGTTTCAATTTATAGACATAAGTTCCTGAAAACTCAGCCTTTGGGGCGTAGAAATATTCACAGAATATAAACATGCATACTTTAAATAAGGCATGATTGGAATTTCATTTTATTTTTGACCAGATTAATTTTTTGTACTGCCTCTCAATATTGCAATCAGAAAGTTCTATATTTTTTCTACAAAATATCCTATGGGTGGACCCTAAAGCAGATATAGGAACGTACGCAGTGACACATCCTTACTTTGGAAATTACGTTCCACCTACTCCAATTGATGTGACGCAGGCTGCCAGGTAGCCAGGATAAAGGATTCTTTGGGAAAAATGTCGAGTAATTTGATTTGTCTTGGCTAATAGAGATATAACTTTAACTTTTTTACCCAACGTTATTAGAATTTAGATCTTGGTGGGGTCCCAAATTGTTTCGGTATACCCGATATTATTAACTTAGATTTTATTTAAGTCTTTTAGTTTCTTTATTTGTCTGAGTTGTTTTAGTTTTGGTACTATAATATTTTAAGACTAAGCCAATTTAATTAATTGTATTTTATACATTACCTGTTTTAAATACCTTCGCTTTTAGTTTGTTACCAGTTGTAGTATTCTGTGTTCAATTAATAAACAAAACTTTAAAATCCATCATGCATTTTGTAAACATTTTCACTGAATAAAGTAATATTTGTAGAGTTTGTTTATTCTTTATCCATTATTTATATTAAAATTTTATTTCTAAGAATTTTGAGATTCAAAAGTATTGTTTATAAAAATAGAGATTCCGCATTGATTAAAATATTTGAACTCATGTTCCAGTGTGCATTAATACCAACTGATACGAGGAGGCCGATCGTTCCGTTTGGACTGATCGCAGGCCGACCTCAACTTGTAAATATACACGGAAAATTAAAAAAAAAAATCCAGTTTGTGTGCGATTAGTCCTATCAGAACAATCAGCCTCTCCTGCTGCTGCTAAGCGGAATAAAATAATTAATCAAAAATAGAATTTATATGACCCAGAAGTCGTCTCACATATTTCGTAGTGCGTGTCGCCGACTCATTTTGCACACAATGGACCTTTTAATGGCGCCTTTGATAAACTATCCTTTCATTGCAACCTTTTCACTGCCACATTGTTGTCCCTCATCAAAAATAAATCACTTTTAAGGAGGTCTTGCGTTTAATGTACAGTAATTTCTGGAAGGTATAATGGTTTTAAAATTGACTATATATTATTACGTAAAGAAAACCGACCGCAAAGTGCCTTTTACCCTCTTTTATTCTAGTTTTATGATGGCAATAAGTTTTCTGTGGGCTCTGTATTATCAGTATCAGCCTTTCATTCGTAATGTTTAAATTGATAAAGTCCTCTTTCTTTTGTTGACGCTCAAATCATTTTGCAGCTTTTACCCGACTTTAAAAATAAATGTATTGATCTATTTGTTTCTATGCACATCAAAATATGTATGCACAAAAAATCAAAACCATATGTACCACAAATTTTATAATACATATGGTTTTGATACATGATCATCATTCCCATCTTATAAAGATCAAGATAGCAATGAGAAAGCGAAAGTCAAAGGAAGCATTTGAGAAAATCAAAATGGCCAATTAACAAAGTCATATCTGACTTATCTAACATAAAAAATCTAAACCGTAAGACTACTTTACACTTTTAATTTATATTATTCATACTTTATAATGCAAAGTAGTTTATAGCAATACAGGTAGGTACTGCTATAAACTAACTTGTACGTATGTAGTAAAATATTTAATGTACCTAACATTTCACTACTCTCTTTGAGTTGTCAGGTCCAAATACTAAATTACTTAAGAGTAAATTCTGAGTAAGGTTCATAGCAATCCAACGAGCATTTAGGTATTCCATGCCACGTTCTGAATATAAATTTTCAGAGCCAAAAGAATTGGCTAAAGCCTCCTATTTCGGAGTCTAATCCGTTGTAGTCGTAGCGCAGGTTAAAAATTATCTTATAAGATCTTTTTCTATTTTATTTTATTTAATTCAGGCATCTTGGCCCATATTATAAATACCTTATAGACTAACATACATACAATTATACTAAAACTAACATTAACACTAAACACGTATTGTCTGCGACGTAGGGCGCGACGTGTTCGGAACCTCCTGTAGACGACTCCAATCGGTCAGAACTCCTTCTCGAAGGTCGGTAGATGATGCGTCGGGACTCTCACCACAAAGGAGCTAAAATTCACTTTGTGGCGGGACTCCAAGCGCTCGACCCTCAAGACGAAGGGTTTTGCTCCTGATGTAGTCCACGACCTGCTATACTAATAATATTGTATTCTACATCTGTATCAATAAAGTTGACCAGTTCCATTGATTTTAATAGTGCCCAAGTTTGTGCTTTAACTCTCTTCCTTTACTCTCATAACCCAGTGGTACAGTTGATGACTGGCGAGAGATTACGCGCAGGACCGACTTTTTACATCTCCATCCGAAGCATGCTTTCTTCTCGGACAATTAGGTGGTCAGCATTATCTTAATATCCAAACGTGGAAACAACGCGTTCCAGAGCCACGCTCTAAATCACTGGATCACGAAGGCGTTATGTTTTTAAGCCACTCTGTCTTTTCCTTAGCCATTCGTAAATTTTTTATACTAAGTCAACATTTTCTATTGAAATAATGTTTTTAATATTTTAGAAGCTCTAGTAATAAAAAAGTAAGTAATCGTTTCCACTAATATAAAAATTACATACCTTCTGACGTAATGTGATTCAGATTCAGCAAATATGAATCGCTGAATCAAGCTCCCTTACGTTATACCTACTAATATATTATATTCTGTGGTTATACGTACAAAATTACGGGCATTTTCATCATAAAGTTTCCAAACACTGATCGTTATTGGTAATGAGAGCTTTTAGCAATTTTATACCTTTACATTATTTTGTCGTATTTGTTTACATTTCCTTATACAATCATAACTAATAGAATATTATAATATTTTTTGTAACATGATGTAGGTAGGTATAGATGAAAGGCATTGAGATTATTTAAGTTTCGAAGAATATTATTACTGTGTGACGAAGTTAGGGGCAAAATCTAGAATTTATTATTTTCATTTTCATTACAATTCCAATTGTAAACTTAACAGTATCTTCATACCAAATTTGAGCAAAACCGGTACAGCAGTATCTTCATACTAAATTGAGCAAAACCGGTACAGCAGTATCTTCATACCAAATTTGAGCAAAACCGGTACAGCAGTATCTTCATACCAAATTTGAGCAAAACCGGTACCGCCCAACAGGTTTGGGCGTGAAAAAGTAACAGACACACAGACACACTTTTGTATTTATAATATAAGTATGAATTATATACCATCGCGTCATATTACAGATAAGTAAGCTAAGTAAATACCGTCTACAAAGCCTTCTATCTCAGCTGTGGTTAACCAAGCATTATATAAGACTTTCATTTCTCTACCCAAATATTATCTTACGTGTATCGTTTTTGCTCCTTATTTATCTGAAGTAATTTGTACTTGTGTCATAATATATTACAGGAGGATATAAAATATTATATAATATTTACTGGGATCAAGATTCTGACTGACTCTGACTCTGACTCTGACTGACTCTCACTGACCCTGACTGAATCTGTCTTTGACTTTGACTTTGACCCTGACTCTGACTGACTCTCACTCTGGCTCTGACTTTGACTCTGACTCGTACTCAGAACGGCTAGTGATCATAACTAGAGATCGCCCAATGGTCGAAATTCGACCTCAAATAAAAAATTAAATTATAAGTTTCCAATTTCCACGCTTTTCTATTGATATTCTATTGTCTGACTGACTTTATTATTTTTTAGACATAATTCCTGCGACAGTCTTAGATTAATAAAGTCAAATGATGACAAAGTACAGACTGGCCGTGTAATAATTGTCTAACAGTATTTAAGATTCAATAAAAAAAAACTATTTTCAATTTGACAACAGACTTCAACCATAAATAATTACAATTCGTGTGTATAGACTTGTCAATCAAAATCTCCTAGTGTGTGTGTTGTCGTGTGTGTAATGTTTTATTTGTTAAAAAATTGTATGATAAAAGCATAATTTCAAAATAATATTAGCTCGATGCACTCCTTCACCATATAAACTATAACTGTGCAAAATTTCCGTTTCCGCATTTTTCGTCAAAAGGGATCCAAAGTTTTTCGCTCGCGTATTAATATATAGATATAGTCCGCTCAAAACTTTTAGATCACTCGTCATAAGTGGAAAGGAAATATTGTTCTTACTGTCTTTTTAAATTTTATATACAGTACTAGGCGTAAAGGCGAGACCGCACTAAAGCGACACGACACGACGCGATACTTCACGTTCCATAGAATTGTTGAATTTGTAAAATGTCAGACTCACGTTTGTAAAACACCAATTATAAAAACACCGCATAATGTCGCGTAGTGCTCTAGTCTACTGTAGTCTACTGTAACTGTACTGACACGACACGCCATAGCCAAATATTTTTTATGAAATTGTGTGAACGGCAGCGGAACTACATGAAATGGCTCTGCAATATTAAGGGCCTGGAAAACGCCTACCGAGTAGAGTGGCGAGACACTGCCCTTGGCCGGGCACCAATCAAATTGGCCGAAAGCACTATCTCGCCAATCTACTCAGTAGGTGTAATAAAGGCATAATGGCTCTCGGCCGAGGGCCGTCGAGCGATCGGCCGGGGGCACTGTCTCGCTTCTCTACTCGGTAGGTACGATCATAGCATAACTAAACTCTAGTAAAGTGTCACATCCCTTACGCTGCAGTGCCTCACCCTGGTGCTGCCTCACCTTTAGAATAAAAGGAGGAACGAAATTGATAATAAATTTAATCGGAATTTTAAATCACCCTCTACAAAACGTTACATATTTCACCGACAGTAAATTGGAGCGAATCCTTTACGTCGGCATGCAATTCTCCAATTTTCTGTCTCTATTTTCTGCTCGCGATTAATTCTATCGAATCGTGTTGGAGCCATTCTTCCAAATTGAACGCGGAAAAGGATAATGATGAGTTATTACTAGGGCTTATGTGAAGGTACAATAAATATTGGATTCCTGCCATTTAACATGAAAATAGACGGGGCGCGTTTTTAACATTTTACACCACTTTAAAAGCTATTAGGTACCTCTGTGGCTGAGTTGGTGAGGCAGACGCTGAAGCTGCAGGTTGCGGGTTCGAACCCCGCCGAGGAGACAAAAAGTTTTTAATAAGGGTTATGAATATTACATTAATCGTGTTTGGTTTTATTTACCGAACGCGCAAACACCCAATTAATTATACTGACCATAAAAATTACTATGTTGTCACTCAGTCCGCAAACTAGAAAACATGACTGTTGCTGAAGCTTTTAATAAAAAAAATGTGAAAATATTACGTTAAAATCAATCCATTAAAATAAGAAAAAATGTTAAAATGTGTATAAAATATCAACACCCAAAAGTTTCCATTAAATATATTGTTTACGGACAGAATTTGTTAGCAACGCTTCCACAAAATATAAGTGTACAGTTCTCCACGACCATATAAGCCGTTAAGATAAAAGAAGGCATGATTTACTTTCTAAAGTGTTTGCATACAGCGGAAAAGATTGAAAATATTCCTAGGAAATGAGGACGATCCGTTGGGGTACTTCAGATTTCTATTCTTACGATATTTTTTAGAGTTCCATACTTAAAGGGTACGGGACTGTTATTAAGCCTTCGATAACTTTCTGTATGTCTGTCTCCAGACTGTATCTCAAGAACCGCGATAGCTAGACAAATTAATTCATCAAGCCCCATACGGTCACCGGCGTCCAAGACACAATAGAATATCTATTGCGTCTCGTTTTCTCACGATCGACGGGTTAAATTGTCACAAAATATTTAATATCTCTGATGCCGCTGTAACAACTAATACTAAAAACCAATTATATTCTATGTTACTAACGTAACTAGATTGGCAGTTTACGGCAGAAACGCGTTGCCACTTCGAAGATGCCTGCAGGCATATCTGACCTACATAATGACATAATGACCTGACATCGTCTTTTGAACTATTAAGTGGTTACACATTTCTGAGAATCGTTTGTAAGACGTTGCTACTCTAGTATTTTAGAAACTCATTGCTAAAAACAGAATAAAATATTTAAGGGGGCTCCCATACAACAAACGCAATTTTCTGCCTTTTTTTGCTCGATATCGCTAAGGGTCAATTCAAACCGCGACGCGATGCGTAGATGCATTTAAAAATTGGTATTGAATTGATAGACTTGCAACTTGCATTGCAAGACGTCTCACGCAATTGAAGTATGTCAAATCCATACAGAAATGCATTTACGCGTCGCGTTGCGGTCTGAATTGAACCTTAATGATGCGGAACTCTTCGTACACGGATCCTTTTCGCACTAGGCTGATTTTTAGGGTTCCGTACCCAAAGGGTAAAAACGGGACCCTATTACTAAGACTTCGATGTCTGTACGTCTGTCCGTCTGTCCGTCTGTCTGTCACCAGGCTGTAACTCAAGAACCGCTATAGCTAGACTTCTGAAATTTTCACAGATTGTGTATGTGTGTTGCCGCTGTAACAACAAATACTAAAAATAAAATAAATTAAATATTTAAGGGGGGCTCCCATACAACAAACGTGACTTTTTTGCTATTTTTTGCTCTTAATCAATAACGGCAACACATAGGCAATTGAAATGTTTTCAAAATACTTAATTGTATTTGTACTTTCATAATTAATTATAAAATTTAAATAAATTAAATAATTGAGGGGGGCTCCCATACAAAAAATTCAATTTTTAGCCTATTTTTGCTCTGTAGTGGTAAGGAACCCTTCGTGCGCGAGTACAACTCGCACTTGGCCGATTTTATTTGTTTTTTCATGACGTTGCTTGAGGGGTATTAGTGGTCAAAGTCCTTCATCTTCGTCAATCGGAAAACAATTGAGTGGGACAAATTGACAATAGTGGGTAATATCCGTTTGTGGTCTTTCTAAGTCTTGGAGATAGAATCAACTTGGAGTTTCTTACTGGAAGTTTGTGTCCCTTATTGATGAATTTCGGATATTTTGCTGATTGCAGTAATATATCTTGCTACATTTTGTAAGCAACATCAAAAGACATAGGAGTTTTTCCGTCTGTAGATTCTAAATAAGTGATATTAAAAGCCTTGTGTGCCTTTTAATCTGTCAACGTTGTTTAATTTTGCTGAAATATTATGAATTTTACCCCTTGTAAAATTGATTAATATTATAAAAGTTATAATCTGCTATCGAAATCGGCAGTGGGTTTTAATTTTAATAATAACTAGCTAAAAGCCGAACTTTGTCTGCGTGGTAATAATTTTTAAGGCAGTTTTTTTTATATTTTAATAGTAACCAAATCTTGACTGACTGATGACTGACTTAAGACATCTACATATAAATAAAACTTATTTTTAACATAATATTAATAAAACTTAATTAATTATTTTTTAACGCACAAATCAAAAGCCTTGATAGTTTTTCCGTAAAGTGTACCACAAAAGTGCTCAGCTTGTGGGATATAGTAGGTCTCGCTTTGCTCGCCCTGATAAAATATTGTTTACGCAGTATCAGACAGACAAAAAGACAGATAGACACGTCCAACTTATAACTGCTCCCCTCTATTTTCATCGGGGGTTAAAATAATAATGAAGACGTGAGTAGAAGAATCGAACAAGTAACATTTCGTAACGTACGGACAATAACTCATTTTTTCCCTTATTATTTTCATAAAACTTGTAACTTATCTACTTCATAACCTAGCTAATATATCTGGCTACACATAATATAATCCACAGTTTTTTTATTTTAAATAAATTTTCCGGCCCTAAAGCCTCTATTTAAGCAAAAAAAACGGGAAGTTTTTTCATGTTACTCACCTTATTCTTCCACTCACATCTTGAATTGATGGACCTATCGTGAATGCACACCATTAGATTTCAGCTGAGCGCTGAGCGTAATAAACTGGATGGTGGACTGGTGGATGTCCGCCGTTTAATAATATAAATCCCCGACTTTTATCCTACGTGGATGTTAATCCAATTAGTGAAGCTTCACTGTATCATCGTTGAGTGGATTATCATATAAGCTCCCTGCTGATGGAGATTGTAGCTTTCCGTTTTTACTAATTCTTTGTGATGAGAACAGATGTGTTACTTGGGTCTGCGGGGCTAAAATAGTCGCTTTGGAGAATCATATTATGAATCATAATATGAATTATTTTTTAAAAATCGCAAAATTGACACTGTCTTGACAATTCAGATGTCTAAATTCATACTAATTTGACATTCGTGAGTTTGACAGTTTTGACAATTCATTTTGTGAATTGATTGAGAGGAATTGCTAAATGTGACCATTTTAGCCCCGCAGGTTTGTTTCTACAGAAATAAGTATTTCAAATATTTTGTGAAATATACCTCTACTATGTTAAGGTTTTGCGGCTGAATTTTCATCTGTGATTTTCGATTTATTACTTACCGCTTAATTTAATCTAATTTTTAGAAATAAGTCTGCCAAAATAACGCACTATGTGTTAATATACATTCAAATAGCATTTAGACGTAATGATGCCGAATTTCAGAAATATCGACTTCACCAATTTCGGCATAGTATGGACACTTAAATTGTCACTTTTAACGCCTGTTGCCTATTTAATCAGCATAATTTTTTCATACACAATAGCATCAATTAGGAATATAATACAAGTTCAAATATTATTTATTGTTAAAAATAAGGCTAGATATACATAACTTTCATTTTGACTGTAAATGTGGCTAGACATACAGCGATGAATACATCTTTCATTTCGACCGCAATATTTCTTTGCTCAGCGAAACCCTATCTCAATATCCATCAATGAGTTATCTGCCCACAAAAGGTTCTCGCATTTTACGTCCTATGTGAGAATCATAGTCTATTGATAAAGGATCTTCAGTGTAATTGAGTTTGTTGATTTGTTTGTCTCAAATCCCTTCGTAAATCAAATCCCCTATTACAGAAATCCTAACCTCAACAATGTAAGTCAACCGTATTTGTATGTTCCACATGCCTTCACATTATATCTTGCAGCCACGTACTAGTAAATATGACAAGGAAGTGACAACAATAATATAAATTCAGTAGCGCACGTGTGCCTTTGTCGTCTTAAGTCCCATCCGAAATCGTTCGTACAGATTTGGGCTCTAGACGAACGTGTTAAAGTTTGTTTTGCTGCAGACGTTTCTAATCCTTGAATAATTATTATTTGGGTTATGTTTACTTTGCGAGATACACTTATTATTCGTTTATTTATGTTATCTGAGTATGTTTTGTGGGAAATGATAAAAATTGGGATCACCTGATAGGATCGAAAGCTTATATTGTTCAGCTTTTAACTATCTTAACGCACTATATACCTTACGTGTCAGCTCGGTATTATAAAATAGTGTTACATTATTGTTAATTTCAAGGCACAGCAAATCAAAATGCTGATGCTACAATTTTTGAGGGATTTTTCCAGGGATAAATGCACAGACATAGATCAAGATAGATACCGCATGTCGCTCCTTTTGTATGAAAACGAGCGTGTCACTTTTTTCCTACCACTGTGACGTACCGATGATAAAAAACGTGTCCACTATCAAGGCCAACGTTTTTATTTGAATTTCTACAGCTCAATACGGCACTTTTAGGCTTTTAGGCATTTTTTAAAATTCCGATTGACGTGCGATTCCGATAGCAGACTTTCGAAAGACGAGCATTGCTCGTCGTTTGGGAACGCGATATGGCACGCGAAGTACATACACATGCGGTATCTATCTTGATCTATGTCTGTGGATATATGCAACATACCATTATTATTGACAGCATTTTTGTCACACCCAATTTACATTTTAACGTAATTTGTGAAATTCCCTCAACTCTGTTACCTTCGTCTGCATCCAAATGAAGTGCAATCACAATTAACGGCAATCAATTAGGAGAAATATGAAATCTTATTTAATTGGTTCTCATAAATAAAATGAATGTTCATTATGGAATTCCTCGGAGCTCTTAGTTTTCATTACCTTTTGAGCACGTAACTGAAATTTATTTCAGAAAAATGCTCGAGTACTTAGCCGCTTTAGTATTTTTGAATAATTAACAGTATTAAAAGTTTACGGATTTCAAAGTGTTTTTTTTTTATTTATTTCTATTTTGTAAGCGTCGCTAACTATTCGCAGAAGAACATTTTTTTAGTTAAATAAGGCCAGATAGCATTTTAGTTTGTTCTTGTATGTAATTAAACTAATCTCCAGTTTTGTTAGAAGTATTGATTTAGATTTTCATTGCCTGTTAATTATTCTTTTTCAAACAAAAATTCATTTCATAAACTTTTATAGATATCTTTCGAATGAATGCTTAATTTTGAAGTTGAGTTTAGTTTGCGTTAAATTGTATAGCTTTTATCACGGGCTTTCAGTGCAGCGACCGAATCAAGAAATTCCGTAGCGAAAAACACCTAACATTCGTCTAACGTCGTTTCAGTTTGGCAGTCTTCTGCTCGGTGTGGTTTGGGGGTGTACACCGGTGTTGCCAGACTTCGGCACGGTGTTTGTGTGCTTGCAACTAGACATAATATGCGAATTATAATTGCATAAGTTGATAAAAAATGCTATGCAATAGCTTTACCGCGGCAGTCCTGAGTGTCATACGTATTTATTTTTTCTTTATATTTTTAATAACATCCAAGTATACTTTAAGTCCTGAGTTTTTAATTTTGTAACTATCACAACATTGTACACAGTGAAACATTCAAAATGAAAGACGAGGATACACAAACCGTCTGATATCAGCTTAATCGCTTCTAAACTTCTCGAAGAGCTCAACTGAAGGTCGACTACAAAGTTTATCTTTACGTGCACTATGGGGAGCAAACAGCCCCTCAAGGTATGTTTTGAATTGGTGTGTATGTTAACATTAATATGCTAATATGGAGTATCTTTGCCGTCATTATTCTCTCACACTCACACTCTCTACATTCTGGTGCTGGTATATAAGATGTAAAAATCAACTTTTTTCATCGTATATATAACAGCACCAGAATATGGTTCTGTGATGCTTACTAAAAACGCTTAGGTAGAAAGACATGACCTGCTAAATAAAATCAATTTTGATTATGAATTTTTTAATCAAACAAACAAATTGTATAATTGTAGACGGGACTATACAATTTATTTAGTTTCAACTGCGCCTTCACAGAAAATCAGCAGGAGCTGTATAGAATTATTTCAATTTTTAAAACAGATTTAAGCGTGTGTACTATCAAAGAAATGATTAACTGCAGATTTAGTAGGATGATATCATCCAGCCACAGATCACGACCAATGATTTGACACCCGACCAAAAAAATTACCTATCCATCACTTTCTCTTACCATCAGGCAATATCTGCTCGTTATCTGATCTTATTTGCAATGATGGAATTCAAAATTGGAGCCGAGATAAAAAGCACTGAACTAGTTCTCCATTCACGTGTACATGAAAATTGATTGAAACTTTTTCTCGTGATCTGGTTTTCCCATTGCTGCGTGCTGATTAAAATTCACACATCGCATAGACAATAGAAACGGGGCCATGAAAAGGCAGTAACACTGTAATAAATTATTAAGTAGCGTTGTGAGATTTTTTAGGATTTATTTTTGTAGATTACTTCCAATTGTTATAAAAGTTTCAATTAAGTGTCATAACGCCTTCGTGCTCAAGCAGTTTAGTAGTTTGCTTGATTTGAAGGTGGTGGGTTCTATCCCCACGTCGGGAAATTAATGTTGTTTCCAAGGTAGATTTTAGAACATTGCCGTGCCAAATCATTTTTGGTTTCGGTCAATCATCTGATTTACTGACACGAAATATGATTTGACATGGATCGGATGGGTAAGTGAAACGTCCTATGTCTGATCTTTCGCCAGTCGTGTCGCTTCTCTATTCTACAATATGTAACATAGGTATGAGAGTGAAGGAAAAGAGAGTGCTTTTGTATACAGCTTACATACTTATGTCTTATAAAATGACTCCAATATCAATGAAACCGGCCACCGATACCAAAACTGGTGTGAGGCAATTTTGGTTCAATGATATTTATTAAGGTGCTCCCTCACCGGGAGCATTCGCGTGTAATATAACGTTACAGAGTCGAGCATTATATCAGTGAAGGAGGAGAAGCGAGCATTACAATGCGCTCTTTGTGATGATTCATAATATTATTTTGATATAACTTGTAACCTATAATTCGACATTACACGAGAATGCTCGTCGGTCAGGGAGGTATTGTAATGTAATGCTCAAAGTCGAATCTATAATGTTATATTACACGCGAATACTCCCGGTGAGAGATAAACTTTAAGATCGTGTGTAACCAGGATATAAAAACATTGTCATCTGAAATAAAAAAATAATTAAATGAAAAATGTTTATTCCTTTTGGCTATACCTAATATTGCTTAGAATAACGAATTAACATCCAAGTGTAAAGAAGATTAAGTATTTCAAAGACATATCCGAGCCGCTAATATTGGAAGTTGGGAGTTTGTACGTGAACTTTTAATGAGATTTCCCGTTTAACATATTTAAAGGACAATATTAATGAGCTCCAAAACTCCATTAAATACACTGGTCAAAATGCTACAGCCGGATTTGACCTAAGGTACAACAAGGATTAATTATGAATACTTAAAAGTGTTTCTCCCCAACGTCTAGAATTTAACAATACAATAATAATTATTATACTAGTCCCCTTCCTGGGGCAAGCATAGAACCTTTTCCCTGCGAAATAAGAAATCAGATCAGGCTGTCCAAGTGTCCAGCCACAAGTTTAACATTTTTTTGTCCATAATTTTTACTTCAAGTTCTTTGTATCCATTGTAGATATTTATAAAATATTCATCTCATGTACACAATATTAATAAACAATACTAAATTACTTCTATTATAAACGGCTTAAGCCTGACTAGTTTTCATTAAATCAGAATTCAGAAATTAGGTTTCATTATTAATTTATTGCCTAATTATTATTTTACGGGATGAACCATGGTTAAGTGGTTCGGTTCTGTGTAATAGTTAATTTATAATGCAATTATGAAATTCAAAACCGAGTCAATTATCAGGGTAATTCAGAACGTTCAGAAATTCAAGTAATAATCTAATATGGTAGTTAGAAATAATGGTATACACGAAATTAACAATTGGGTTGCAGACTAAACTTAATCTAATACAACATCAGAGAAATTATTTCATAGGCAGGGAACCTACGTAATTTTATCGCGTAATGTCGAACCCAGCTGATAAAACACGACTAATATTAAATTGACATAACCCGAACAAATAACATAGGCCCGTCATCTGCCTATGAATCACTTTCTTGGATGGTGCATCTGGGGATACGGTAGTGTCCCCGCCGAGACGAGCCAAGCGAAGCGCAAGGGACTATATACATTTAGACTACCTATACATTTTCTCGAACTGTTTCGCTGTTTTTTATAACCTTCATAGAATTGGATTCCATTGTAGCAGATAGTTCATATTTTCAGAATATGATGTCATTAATAGACTTATTAAGCATACAAAGTCTCAATTGAACAACTCTAATACTTTAGATTTTATAGATATCTAAAATACGCCGATTTCGTCACTGACACACTGATCATAATCAAAATGTTTGGCTACTTACTGAAGTGCTAAGAAGCCGAAATTTGGTATGTAAGTAATCTAAGTTTAGTATACAAACAACAAAAAAATTCATAAACTTGTAATTTTCGCCCCCCGTCCCCTAAAATGGGGGGATGGAAGTTGACCCTCATATAGTTGGCTTCCAATATAGCAGATAGTTCATATTCTCAGGATATGATGTCAATAATAGACTTATTAAGCATACAAAGTCTCAATTGAATAGGTCTAATACTTCAGATTTTATTGACATCTAAAATACGCCGAAATTTGGTTACGCCGTAAAATAAGTTTAGCTGGGGTAATGGAAGTTTAAATATGAGACTTTCACCAATCTTATGAATTAGGACATGAAAGTTTACACGGGATAGACATTAACTAAAAACCTCTTGGTTAAAAATATAAAAGACTAAAAGACTGCCTAGCAAGTAGTAACTTACAAAAAGGACTGAAATCCCACCAAAAACATTTCATGTAAAATGTTACCTCGACGACCACAAAATGTTTGCCCTGTGAAAAAGACATCAGGCATTAGATCTGATGTCTTTTTCACAGGGCAAACCTTTTGTGGTCGTCGAGGTAACATTTTACATGAAATGTTTTTGGTGGGATTAAGTTATTTATATAATTTTCAGAAACTTTGAAGTACTACACGATAAATATGAAATTGAACATTCAAATTTGAACTTAATTTACTACAAAAGAACATACACATTCAATTGACGGCCTGTGTGGCTCAGTGGATGAGCGTGTTGGTAGCTCAAGCCGGGGGTCGCGGGTTCGAATCCCGCCGACGGCACAAAAAAGTTTTCAAAGTTCCTGGGTCATGGATGTGTATTAAATATGTGTATCATATAATAAAAATCTTAAATATATGTATAGTATAAAAGTATTAAATATATTTCCGTTGTCTGGTACCCGTAACACAAGTCCTTCAGGTACTTACCACGGAGCCAGACTGACGTGGTGTGAAGCGTCCATAGATATTATATTATAATTGACAGACAATCCTTGGTACTGGCCTACCTATTCCAATTTTGAATGTCTCATTTATTAATGCATCGGATCGTCTCGTCACGTCTTCGCATTGTAAAGCCACAATAGACAGAACGAACCAGTATACCGACTTCAAACAAGCTGACAAATCGGTGCGTTGTGCCACGAGGTACCGCTTCAAGCATGAACGGTTTTGCAACGCATTAACAGGGCGCGCTGGCCGATATGATATATTACGTCAAACGCACTTCTAAGTCGGCCTAGTTCGTTCTTTCTACTGTGGTCAAGCTGCTTAGGGACTAGAACAGTCGTGAACTTCAACGATAGATCTATTTACTCAATGTGCTCATTAAAATAATGTACACAAAACCCCAATTTGACCGATCTCAGTTTTGTATCGACAACTTAACCCTCGCCGAAGCCGTTAATCTCGAATCAGCGGCCCGACCATTCAGCTGATTAGAGATTACTCTGATCCAATCTTTTTGGACGATTGACTCGATCGCGCTACAATACTGCCCCATTTGCTGTAATGTTTTGGTTCGTCGCCATCTTTGTTTTATTTACTTGGCCTGATAATCTTTGAAGACCATCTATAAGACACGTTGTCCACATTGGACCAACATTAAGCCAATGCGTTGCGCCACCTTGTGAGTATGGAATGTCGCTCTCAACTTATGGTCAAGTAGGCCTTTACACGTTGTTCCATTGCTCAGCCATAATACGTTTTTTCCAATGTGTACAGCGGTCTTTAAGATCATTGGTACTATTTTTTTCTTTGCAGTATGGTTGGACCACGATTGGACCATATTGCGAATCGAAACTCTCAAAACTTAAACTTTCTCAAAATAGGTTGTAAACGGCTCGCTTACTCTACCAATCTTGGCTGACATGTTCTCAGCATCTTAAGATGGTTTTGAATGGTCTTTGTTATCACATGCATGAGGCTTTTGACCACACTCAAGAAACACTCTCTCAAGTAACAGTTTGGCAGCTTAGTTGTGTGGCCGCTTCATTTATCAATACATGGTAAGTTAAATTCCTTTAATACGCCATATATAAGTAGGTACGGTACTTAATTAGATATTGACGAAAGCAGCAGCTCAAAAATTCTTTGAGTGTAATCTTAGCGACAAGAGCAATATCATTAACACCAGCAAAGAAAATATCCAACCAACTGACAGGTCTCTAAAAATAAAAAGAGATTCTAAGTATCTAACTAACTACTACCTACTAACACACTAGGCCGAAAATACGAGGCCGAAGTTCGGCATGATTACGTTAGCAATGTCAAACGCATACAATATAACGCGACGTTATTTCGGCATGGTGTGTCATCGGTAATTTAAAATACATTACAGGCGTAATCATGCCGAACTCCGGCCGCATATCTTCGGCATGGTGTGTTTAGACACTTAGGCCCGTATTTTTGGTCAGTACTTAAGATGCGACCCGGTCTCAAGACGCGGTTCGGCTCTGTGATTGGTCCAAATTTTGACAGCCAACCAATCACAGAGCCTGAACCTTGTCTTGAGACCGAGATGCATCTCTAGTACTGACCAAAAATACGGGCCTTTATCTTTCTTTGTTCAAAAGATCACATGACTTCTTCAACACCGAAGATTATTTCCACGAAAATGTATTTTCCTCGGAAAAATAATATAGTAGCTAAACGTGTCTGTCTAGACGTACAAATGATTGACTTTATTTAATAAAATTCCTCGGGAGATCAGCCTGCCAGAATATATAATTGTTAAACATTTTCCTAAGAAATGTGCGATTTCATTTTTTATTATTCCTGAAAGACGTGATAACTTTTGTTACGTCTGAAAGTAAGTCATCTGTGAATGAAGTGGGGATTATTTTGTTAAAGCCTCACAATAAAAATATTGCTGAATGCTGATTTGATCCACTCATAATTGTTCTGGGGTTTTTGACGGGAGTTTATCGATTCACTAGCGCAGGGGTCACCAATTAGTTTCGCTCGGGGTCCAGTTTAAGAAATAAAATGACCTTCGCGGTCCACACATAAAACAAATATTATTAAACAAAGGTATAGGTCTACCAGGATCTGATGGCAAATTTGGATGGCAGATTTTCAAAAATATCCTTGATCATTGGATAAATTTATATTTGCATGTTTCACACACAGAATCAGCCGCTATAAGGATCAAAATAATGTTTTAATCCAATTACCCCGGTTTTGCTAGAGTCAATTTCTTTTCTCACTTTTTGCCATCAGATCCTGGTAGACCTTATAATTACGGCAATTACAAAGGTATTTACACATCAATAAGAAAGGTGACAATTTTTGTCGCACAATTGTTAAGATCGTTAACGATATTCATCTTAGAAAATGCTTGGTCCGCACACAATGGGTCAGCGGTCCGGATGTGGACCGCGGTCCGCCATTTGGTGACCCCTGCACTAGCGCTTTTGTTATTTTTAGGCTCGATTTATATGCGTCCGCCCGAACACGCGGTTTGGCGGCTATACTGTGAGATCCCAAAAAAATGTATGTAAATGACAGCGTGACCGCGCCGCTATTTAAATAAATCGTGTAGCGGCCAAAGCGCTCTTTCACGTGGAAGCTAACGGTTCCTGTCAAAAAAACTCAGAAAACTTTAATAATTTTTACATTTTTGTATCAAAATCTTAATGAGGTTCACATACTACATCTACTTACCAAGTTTCATTAGTATAGCTCTTATAGTTTCGGAGGAAAGTGGCTGTGACATACGGTCGGACAGACAGACAGACAGACAGACATGACGAATCTATAAGGGTTACGTTTTTTGCCATTTGGCTACGGAACCCTAAAAACGATATCGCTAAAAATTTAATTTAGTTGAGTCCAAATAACCTTTCCCTGCAATGTCGAGAAAAACAAATTGAACCCGCAAGCGACCGGGCGGGGGTGAATTTTATCGCGCAGATCTTGTGATGTAATAGCTAATCCGTCATAGTCTGTCAAATATAAAATTTATCTTCCGCAGAATCATGTTTCATCTTATTGATTTGTCCATGATGTACCACATTATATGGACTTATTATTATACGTATTTATTTGTTGAAGTGAAATAGGTAGGTACAGTGCGACAACGCTTTAAATGAACGTGTTCGGGGACGCTGCAGGTAAGGGAGAACTGTCAAAAATGTCGTTTCTGTATGATGGCAGCGTTAGTTCCTTTTTTCGCCACGTTCATTTAAAGCGTTGTCGCACTATATATCAGTTAAAGTGAAATGTAACACGTCGTCGTGGCATTTTTAATTATATTCTAATCAATGAATGGCTTGTGAATGGAAAATCTGAAAAAAAAAAACACCTATACAAAAATTTACAACTTTTGGAAGATCATGGTTGGAGATAGGCAAAAAGTGAGAATTTAATTAGCTTTAACCCGTCGACCGTGGGAAAACAAGACACAATAGATATTCTAAATAAAAAATAAAAAAAAACTCTAATTTTGACGACAGATGTAGGTACGAGAAAAAATGTATGTCATGTTAGGGTCAATAGAGATGAATATGATAAACCAGATAACATCGAGAAAACGTGTAGACAAAATTTTCTCGTTGGCGTATGCTAGCACGGCACGTCAGTCTGGCCCCGTGTTAAGGACCTGAAGGACTTGTGTTAAAGGTAACATCATGACCCAGGAACTAAAAACGTTTTGTTCCGTCGGTAGGGTGCGAACCCACGGTTTGAGCCGCCACACGCTCAACTATTGGGCCACAGAGGTCGTCAAATGCGATGATGATGATGATGATGATGTTAATATTTTCTATTTACCCCTTTTGTCCCCCAATTCTGGAATTTGTCCAGGTGGCTTGAAATATGATCGCATGAAATATGGAGAACACGTTTTGAATATTGATAAAGCACCTGTTCCGCCGATAAGCCTGTATAAAGTTAGTCTCGAGAGATTTATCGATAGCGAGTCGGAAAGAAAATTTATAATCCACCGCTTGTTTTCATATGGCATTAGGCAAAGATATCCTAGGTTGTCTTACTAGATACTGACTTGACACGCGGTAGCGTGCCAACTGCCCAGTCAAGTTCAAGTATAACAGAATCCACTTCAGTTCAAGTATAACAGAACTGACGAGCTGCACCCCCTCATAATATAGATACTACATGAGGCTCGTAATTCCGTTGCGCCAAAATTCGTTTACTGTGCGGAAACCGTATATTTTTCTGGAATAAAAGTATCCTGTGTCCTTTCCCGGGACTCAAAGAATCTCCATTCCAAATTTCAGCAAAATCGGTTCAGCGGTTTGGGCGTGAAAAGATAACAGATAGACAGACACACTTCCACATTTATAATATTAGTAAGTATTAGTATGTGAATATAAATCCGTTTGAAGACATATTCTCCCTTACACCAAATAAAATTAGGAAACTTTTAACTGATATCTATTTTTAATCTATTTAGCAAACTCTTTATTTACATTAAGTAATACTCTAATTTTCTTTTCCTTTTTATCGTAATCAACTGCATTATAATAGTTCTATTTACC
Organism: Cyaniris semiargus; assembly: GCA_905187585.1. Lineage (NCBI taxonomy): Eukaryota > Metazoa > Arthropoda > Insecta > Lepidoptera > Lycaenidae > Cyaniris > Cyaniris semiargus. The sequence goes on along the minus strand of LR994554.1, from coordinate 1,478,997 downwards.
GTGAGTATAATATTATTAAACGTATAACAAGTAAACGCTTGCTTAGAATTCACATATTATCCTTTTCTTGTGGTTTAATAGCTTTGTTGCTTATTGTTAGTTTACAGTTTTAAATTTATGTAGCTTATTTTTAGTCATATGTTGTGTTTGTCATGATTTGATGCTTCGTATGTTAGATTTAAGTGTAACTTATTATATACACTAGTGGAAACTTCTAATTGGCATATCGCTGTGTAACGTGTATCTCACTGTTGTCTTAAAATGCTGTAAGTTTTCCTGAATTTTCCTGAAAAAATAAAAAAATAAAATGTATGGATTTAAGCGACCGTGGTCTAGTGGGTAAACCTTTGGATCGCACTCAAGATTCGAATTCGATTCCGGTGGAGGCGTGTCCCAATGATACATTTTTAACCGACTTCCAAAAAGGAGGAGGTTATATGTTCGGCTGTGGTTTTTTTTTTTTGTATGTTCAACGATTACTCCGCCGTTTGTAAACCGATTTTCAAAATTTTGGTTTTGTTCTATTAGGTTTCCCTCCAATTTGGTGCCATTTTCACAAAAGTGATGATCTGATGATGGGATCCATGAGTAATCGAGGGAACTCCTCAAAAATTATATGGAAACATATGATGATTTTGGTTTTATGAGAAGTATCCTAAGCATATGCTACCAAAACGCAAGATTTTGCACCAAGGTATACTATGGTTCCGAAGACACTAAGAGAACTCCGGATTCCTTATAGATACAAGTTTGGGAGTTTAGGCGCTGTTTTAAGAACTGAAAGCATATGCTACTATGCAAATTACATTCATCATCATCATCATCATTACCACGTCAGGGTCACCAGTGTCACATGGTTGTATATTGATACAATATGCCCCCACAACACCATAATTATATCATCACGTTATGTCCTTATAATAATTGGTACTTTTCATAGCGATTTTAATAAAAATAAAATATAATATTGTTTCAAAATAAATGATTCAAGTTCTAAGCGACTTATGTACCACAAAATTGAACATAACAAAGTCAACCTTAACTCCAGAGCGTAAGGCACACATTTGACATTACTTTTGAGATTCGAAAGAAAAAAGAGAAGTAAGTTGCTTCGATAGGTACTACACTAGTTTAACTATTAACCCATCAAGCCCAAGCGGCACCCGGCTGCCGCATAACAATTAAAAATCTATTGTGTCTGCGATTCCCACGATCGAGGTAAAAAATTGAACCCTTAGTATGAAAATACTTACATAGGAAAACAATCTACATCGTAATAGGAATAAGAAACACAATCGCATTGAGTGTGACTCTTAACAAATTGTAATAAGATAGGTACGTAGAATATACGCGATGGTTTACTAGGTGACTAAAAAGAGTGAAATTATTATTTTTAACAAAAAATTAAAACCGACTTCCAAGGTAAAAACAATAATAAAATCCTTATAGGTAATATGAACTAAAAAGTATTAAATAACGTTTCCTATCTAATAGTGCCTTTTTCCAAATTCGGCTAAACCTAAAATAGTTGACTATTTCTGTACTCAATCTTCATAATTTTGAAGTCGGTGCCAGTTCCAAAAGTCAAATACCTATTCTGTCAGAGAACTGAAGATTCAGCTATATCTGGTACCGACTTCAAAATGATGAAGATTGAGTACAGAAATAGTTGAGGTTTAGCCGAATTCGGAAAAAGGCAGTATTAGATAGGAAACGTTATTTAATACTTTTTAGTTCATATTACCTATAAGGATTTTATTATTGTTTTTACCTTGGAAGTCGGTTTTTCATATCTCAAGTACATAAAACGAATGCTCGTACGGTGAAGGAAAACATCGTGAGGAAACCCATACATGGTTAGTCCCAGACGTGTTGCACTGTCTGGACTAGCCTAGTCCAGAGGAATGAACAGTTCAATAATCTATGTTGCGATAATGTATGGGCTTGGCCAAGCATACGGTCATTTAAAATCTTGTCCTAGTTTGAAGAGTTGTCTTCGCTCTGAAAATCCATATCCATACTAATATTTTAAATGCGTAAGTGTGCCTGACTGACCGTCTGTCTCTCTGTTTACAAACAGACAGGCTGGACGAGGTAACAACCGCTTCACACCCAAACCGCTGATGAACAGGTATCGAGATACTTTGCGTCCCTGTGAAAGGACATAGGACACTTTTATCCCTATAGGATGTACGGTTCTCGCGCATTATACGAATTTTGGCGCAAAGAAGTTGCGGGCATAATCTCGTTTAAAAAATAATGGATATTGAAAGACTAATAGGTTTCCAAGACACACAAAAAGCATTTAGGTCTAACAACTTGAACAACTCCAACAAAAGTGCGGGTATGCTAATGTTTGTTGAGACTTGGTTTTTAATTAAAACTCTAAGTTCTTTCAAAGACGGTCCTTCTGGGTCCCTGAAGTTTGTAGTTTAGCCTTTACGCTTGACCAAACTACTTAAGGGTGAGGTCACAATATAAGAAATATACGGTAAACAGTAAAACTTAGTAATAATAGTCAGTGTGTATTTGTGTTGGGATGTAAAGAGTACACTGTGACGGTAGCAGCGCTTAGAGTAACTTTTTTTTCATTTTTGTATGGGCAAATTCATTGCGCTTGTATATAAAAATAATTAAAAAGTCACTATTTTAGCACTTTAAGTATTATTACTTTTTGTTACAGACTTTATATACCTACCTACTGATTCTTTTCCTCGGGGTTTCGGTCATTTTTAGGGTTCCATACCCAAAGGGTAAAAACGGGACCCTATTACTAAGACTTCGATGTCTGTCTGTCCGTCTGTCTGTCTGTCTCCAGGCTGTAACTCAAGAACAGTAATAGCTAGTGAGATAAATTTTTCACAGATTATGTATTTCTGTTGTCGCCATAACAACAAATACTAAAAACAAAATAAATTAAATATTTAAGGGGGGCTCCCATACAACAAACGTGATTTTTTTGCCATTTTTTGCTCTATATCAATGACAGGTACTTGAAATATTCACAAAATACTTAATTATATTTATACTTTAATAATTTATAATAAAATTTGAATAAAATAAATAATTAAGGGGGGCTCCCATACAAAAAACACAATTTTAGCCTATTTTTGTTCTATAACGGTACGGAACCATTCGTGCGCGAGTCCAACTCGCACTTGGTTTTTTTAACTGTGATTTTGATTCTCAAAAAACCACTGTAGGTCGTTGATGTTTACCGCATACCCAAATTGACGCAGAATACTAAAATCATTATCTTATTATCTCTACCATAGTCGTGTAAAAATATAAACCTTTTATAACCTAAAAGGTGCGATGAGAGACTTTTTGTAATAAACGCTAATGCCTTTATCTTGTGGGTATTAAGTTGTTTTTTCTTTGACTTTCAGCGGCACGTCACATAATTATGGGTTAGTGACATCGCACACTATACACTTTATTTTAGCAATTATTTTAACGCTTTTTTCTCATCCATACTTATTATTATATGAAAGAGTATATGTCTGTCTGTCACCTTTTCACGTATAAGCAAAAAAGAACTAGCGGTTTATAATGCCCTAGCTGAATCGATATTGATGAAATTTAATATCGCATACTTTTAGCTTCGAAAAAGGATTTATAGGATACAATATAGAAGTAAATTTTAAAATTCAAAGGAAATCGTCTAGTAAATAGCTTAAAAATTGAAATTCAAACGAATTTATTTAGTTAATAGCTTAATGACATATTTATTGGTCTTAATTTATACAAATAATATTGTTTGCTAGATACCTTGATACTTTGTAAGCTGATGAAATTGTATGAGAGTAGATATTGTCTGCAATGTACTAAAATATTTTCTTTATGAAAAAATACTTAAAATCGATATAAATAAAAACGATGCAATAGGTACGTCCTAGTCGTGACTCGTGATGTAAGCATAAAAATAATTCCAGACTAAAACAATAAAGAATACTTTTACTGTGGCAAAGACTACCAATAGATGAAAATGGTTGAACAATCAAAATAATTTTATTCAAAATTGTTATTAAAATTTAATTATCTATGTGAACGTCAAGTACAATAACGGTAAAAAATAATAAAAATAAAATAATTATAAGTGGCAAAAAAGTCATAGAAATTATTTTTAATGTCATTATGGTGTGTTTTGTCGATAATTTGCGCTGACGCTAACAGAAACATGTAAAAGCATCTCACCTTGTATATTTTAATTAACATTTAAGTAAAGTAAGCCTTTTAAATTTTAATTACAAGTCCCCGAATGCACTCGACTTTATATGAAAGTCAAGTGCTTTAATGTCAAGAGTTTGTTCATATATTATCATTTTGTTAGAGCTCGTTTTTGGTGATTTAAATAATATTATGATTAAAAATTAATTTATACTCTAATGAAAATGTTGAGTGTCTCAAAAAGGTAATAATATTATATTTTACGTTATTTTACCTCATAAATTATGATATTTTAATACTAAAATATAATATAATCTTTATGAGTCTATTAATTAGCGTGATGGTTATATTAGATAGCTTTCTACTTATACAAAGAGGTTGGTCAAAATGAAACATACATTCAACAGCAATAAATAGTATTAACATGTGTTAAAAATGCACTTTGTACCATAACAAAATATGATCATGGTCCACGAAGTGAATCATGTAATAATAATAGTCCTACATCGGTGACGGTAGCCGGTTTCTGCGTAACCAGAGCTTTGATAGTGCCAAAAGGTGTGCGCAGTACACAAGAGCTCTTTCTTCCTTTACTATGGATGGATCACCAACACGACTGGCGAGAGATCCAGCGCAAGACTGACTTACGTGCCCATCTGACGCATCACAGTCAAAAATTCAGGTGATCAGCCTGTATTGTCACAAGACACGACTTCCGAGTCTAGAGCTATGCTATATATCTATCACTAGATAAAGTAACCTTCCTGATACAAACCTTCCCTGGACTTCCACAAATATTAGAAGAAAAAAAATTTGCTAAATCCGTTCAGCCGTTCTGGAGTTTTAGCGAGGCTTACATATTTTCGATTTTATTTTTATCTATAGATGTGAGGCTCTAGGCTAGGGACGTTGGATGAGGGATGAATGATGAGGATCAGAACCTAAAATGGCGGCTTACGAAAAAGGTACCCAAGTACCCACAATCCAACAATTCGTTTCTCTTTGCGGACAGAACTTTTCAGAGAATTATCCGTATTGTTGAAAAAATACAATACGCTGAACACAAAAGGTTCAGATGAGGCCGCATAATCTTATTATTGGCGACATATGCGGCCGGGGCGGGCAATTTATTCACCATTGGCCAGAATTGTCACAATTGTATTATACTAAAAATTTTCGCAAAGGAATTTCCACGTAGATATATCTTATAATCGAAAATGGAATTCGTGTATTGTCTTAAGTAACAAATTACCACACCAAATTAATTTTAATTTTGTTAGCGGAGAATGGCTGAACCGACTTAAATAATTTTAGTCTTGAAATGTATATTCATGAAAGTCTAGGGAAGGCTTATATTCGGAGGAAAATGATACAAAGTTCACCAAATCATCTAGTTATTTCAAATTCAAATATTAGTTTATTTATACATTAAAGTAGTTAAAATGTCAATTACCAGCTAAATTACTTATTAATTTTTTTACTTATTATTATTTTCATTTTTGACAGTTTACATAATTAATACATCATATTATTTTTTTATAATTTAACTTGAATTAGTTTTGTATATATTTAAATTTTCTTACAACATTATTCAAATATAATATTAAGTCAAATTTTAATTACTGTTTTTCATTTCATTTTCCTCCTCATTTGTCTGCCTCTTGGCAAAGGCCTCCTCTAATCCTTTCCGTTTTTCCTGTCTTGTACTACCCTCATCCACGTTCTTCCAGCCACTTTCACTATTTCAACTTCCCATCTCATTCGTTGTTTCCCTCTGTGTCTCTTTCCTTCCCTAGGGCACCAAGAGAGAACGCTTTTGTTCCATTTCTCTTCTCCTCGTGCTGTATATCCAGTCCATCTCCGTTTCAGCATTTTTACTTTTACTGATACATCCTCTGTTTTAGTTTGCTTCCTTATTTCTAGTTATGAGATAATAATTATTATTATCTCTGTCATCATGCCATCATCATATCCTGAGTAGAAACAAGGCATTTTCAAAAAAAGGAAATTTTATACCGTCAAAACACTAAACAATACATGTGTGGGTAGTTTATAAAAAACGTTTGTCCAACTTTTCGCTGCGCCTGACAGTGTTGACAGGGGTCGCGCGGAAAATGGCGGATACTCGGCTTCCGTGTTTATCACATGGAGAGCCTCTTACCGTAATTAATGTATAGGAGTAGACAATTATTATGAAAACGTAAAAGTGGGTAAAACGGAACAGCAGCATCCATTTTGAGAGGTTAGAGTTAAGAGGGGGATACTACTTGATCTCCTACGATAGACGGTCTACTCAACCTCCGTCTTAAACATTTTCGATCAGGTCACCTGTCCTGACTTAATCCATATGTATTTCCATACTTACTAATATTATAAATGCGAAAGTGTGTCGGTCTATCTGTCTATCTGTTACTTGTTCAAGTCCAAATTGCTGAACCAATTTTGTTGAAAGGCAAAGAGATAGATTGAGTCCCGGGAAAATACATTGGATACTTTTTATCCCGAAAAACTTTACGGTTCCCGCGCGATAAACGAATTTTGGACATCTGAGTTGCGGGTGTCATCTAGTATTTTATAATCATCTCACCTAGTAATAATACCTAGCACACAACTAGTAATGTATGTCATTTTAGAGGAACGAATTCAAAATATTTTCAGTGCGGTAGTATTTCAAACGTTCGCGTCTTACATTTGACAGTGCGGTTACGACACAGCAGAATATTTACGACTGGTTCGAGGATTATGCGGATTCCTGGGGTTACAACTTAGTCGTTCTCCTTTACTTTTCAAAGTGTATTTGGTGAATGTTCTTTGTCTTTAAATTCCTTGACAGCTTAATGTTTGTAATCTGTGTGGGTATATCATGTAACTTATGGTTTGTAATATGAATGCTTAAAAGGCGTTTGAAGTTAAATTCATTTTGTAATAAATTAGGCGGTCACACAGTCACACGAGCATGCACAAAACTAGTAGGTAGGTCGGCCTGCGGATCGGATCAGTCCGATCTGATCGATCAGCCTCTTTGTATATTGGGGCCTTTACACTAGAAAGAAGACGGAATACATTTTACTAAGTAATAAATAATGATTATTTATTATTGTAATAGTTTTTCGTAATATTTTATGAATAAAATTAAGAATTGTCTATAATTAAATTATTTAATTCATTAAGAATTTAAAAGGGTTCGTTATTAATAAATCTGAACTATACACAGATGTTTCATATAGGTATACCTATAAAAATATAGTATTTTAATAATTTCCTGAATAGACGAATGCAAATATAGTAAATGAGAAAACGTAGGGAGACTTCTCACTATGCGAAATAGTAAGCATATAGAATTGTAGAAGGGTGTAAAACTAGTAGTAACTCTCAATTGGTGACATTAAGTTTTTTTTTCTGAATCAAAACTGTTTACGAGTGGCTTAAGAGGCAACTTGGCTTGGCCTTTGAGGAGCCGCTCCTTATCAGTTAGAATATTATATTTTATCTGAAAAACATTTCCATCAGGCAATAAATAAATAAATAAAATATAGTAGGTTTAATTACCGATTGGACGTATAATTTTAATTTTACTAACCACTTTTAAGATTCTCTGAAGTTTAGTATGTAAGGTCCACTACAATATTTTCTGCCATATGTCTGTTATGCTCTGATTATTCCTTCATACATATTCAAAGACAGCGCCGGCAGAGGACACTATTATGACGAGTTAATATTGTTTTTGTGTTGGTCAGGAACATGTTATGCCATAATCATTATCATCTACTAAATTCATTCAACTTCTTCTATTAGTTGTGTAGGCAAGATAACTATGTAGGTAATATGATAGAGTTAAAGGGTATAGGAGATTTCTAGGAACTATCTGCCGCACTCAGATACGAATATTAATTACTTAACTGTAATTAAATGAAGATTTTGACATAAGCCCCATACATTATCTGTCAAAATCTTCCTTTAATTATAGTTAAGCAATTTATATTCGTCTCTGAGCGCAGCGGTACGACCACTATTTTATCAATTTACTTAAATTACTCGCTGATTAAATTGAAAAATAATTTACACATCAACATTGTCAAGAAATATTAGCTATTTTATCAAATATCTAAAAATCTCTCTGGAATTTCGAACATTGTAAATGATAGCGTATTATTTCATAAAAAATATAAAACTTTTCCATATTTCTTTGTTAGGAAACTTAATACGTTAAGTTTATTCTTAAATGACCTTATAAGTAAAAACTGGATTATTTAAACGTAATCTTAGGTATTTTTCCCGAGCAGTTTTTCTCTTAAAACGCCTTTAATAAGCGGGAAAGTCTTCAAGGTTCCTCGTTTAAAATTTTGTGTTAATTTTAACTGACCTACTACTGAAAAACGTGACCTTGTTTACATTTTTGTCTAAACATTTTTCATATTTTACAGGGTTCACATTTTACCCAACATTCTATGTTACAGCCAAACTGTAACCTATCTTTATGTCTTGTATATTATTCTCATAAGCAGTTACATATTTAATCTTACTATTACAAGTTGTAAGAAAACTAAGTAATAATACTTTAGGGCAGGGGTTCCCAAACTGTGCGCCGCGGCGCCCTGGTGCGCCGTGGAAAGGCCAGAGGGGCGCCGAGCCATGAGTCGATCCTCCATCATTATCCGAAACCACAAATATTACAAAATAAAATTATAATATGAATTATACAAATCAGGCAGACGATTAAATATTTGTTTATTATTATTTACCTGCTTAACCTAACAATAATAATTTTCTGTAATAGCTAGGTAAAGAAGGGCGCCGTGACAAAATATAGAACGTGTAACTGCGCCACAGGCTGAAAAAGATTGGGAACCCCTGCTTTAGGGTGTATATGTGTCCCCTATAAAGAGTTTACTGTGAAAGTAGCAGCGCTGAAAAAGCATTTTTTTGTGATTTGTATGGGCAAGCGCCTCCGCGTCATGAATTTTTCAATACAAAGGTAAGAAAAGTTACTCTTTCAGCGCTGCTACTTTCACACCGAACTCTATATAGGAGGTTCATACACTCTAAAGTATTATCATTTAGTTTTGTTACACCCTGTATAACCAGCGTATGACTAGTAACTTTCCAAGTTGCCAGACAGATTTACAGTCTGCATAATATTTTTATTAGTAAGGGTAAATCTACATTAATTAAATAAGCAATATACTGAAGAATCGACATACTGACAGATTTTATCGACAAAATGGCGGATTTGCACTGTGTAACTGTCACTTTGTCTATTCTTCCGTAGAAAGGAACCGTTTCTGTGATGACCATGCTACGCCTGCTGCATAGCTTTTATCGCGGGCTTTGAGCGCCGCGACCGAATCAAGAAATTCCGTAACGAAAAACACTTAACCCCCCCCCCCCCCCCCCCCCCCACTCTGGCACGGTGTTTGTATGCGTGTGACTAGACGTATGCGAATTATAATAACATAAGTTTTTGAAAAATACTATGCAATAGCTTTACCGCGGTAGTCCCCGAGTGCCACAGGTTTTTTTTTTATGCTGCATAATTATGGCCGATTTACAATATTCCAATCCAGTAATGCATTGCATGCATTTCAGTGAACTCCAGTGCCCGTTTACATTATTCCAGTAGCATTCCAGCGCTGGATTGGATTCATTACTTAATGTAAATCGGGCATAACACCGATTAAAATAAGTGTTCACTCCAAATATTTGTGAGTTAGTTTTGATATGTGACTTATCACAACACTATCCGAATTAATAAATCTAACGTATCTATTTCAATAAATGTATTCCAGTCAGATTGAATATAGGTGAGGCGCGAAACTGTGAATAACGGGGATCCACTCGCTGCGACTGAACAATCGATCAGTGAGAGTGAAATTGAGACCCCAAATGTTGGGATTTGGTACGTGACATGAGCAGAAGCGTATTTTTTTTTATTTTCTTATTTGGGAAGTTTTTACGATAACCGACTATGTCAACCCCATGAAACTTATCACAATAAAAATATAACTATATATTTATTATTATTGTTAGTTATAATGTTACTATATCTATGTAATTATTTATATAATATTACTTCTCTTAAAAAAATACTTAAATACTACTTACGATAAATTTTAAATATATTATTATATTATGTCCTGGAGAATTCGGGCCTCTCTTGAATTAGGTGAAGGAGAAGCGGATGTATCAAAGTTTCCTGACGATTTTTGACAAAAGTTTATCTATTGACTATTTAGTCACATAAATTACTATTAGTAACATTAATTGACTGATTGAAAAACATGATTTATGTATAGTCTGTCAAGAAAGTCTCGATTTTTAACAGAGGACTGTTATTTTTAACAGCGGAAAAAACTTTTATAATATGTGACATTTCCTGCGTATTTTTTTCTGTTTATAATATAGTTTTTTTTCATTAAGAGGTAACAAACACACTCAAAGATTGTCACGTTTTTCATATTTTATTGAGTGCATTATAATCAATAAAAATAATTATAATTGTAGTTATATATTTTTATACAAAGTTTGTTTTCTTCAACGCTGTAAAAATACGGTATTCACTCATCACTTGAGCCATGCAATTGTCGCCGCAAAGGTTTTGTGCCTTAAACCATTAGTAGGACAAATATTTTGTTCGCATTTGTTGGAAAAACAGCAGCAAACTTTAGACGGGAAATATTTGGGAATTATAGTGAACGTAGTCATAATATTATAAAAGCTGAATATTTTTAGGATTCCGTACCTAAAAGTAAGAGGTAAAAACGGGACCCTATTACTAAGACTTCGCTGTCTGTTGTCCGTCTGTCTGTCTGTCTATCTGTCTGTTTCCAGGCTGTATCTCAAGAACCACTGCAGCTAGACTTCTGAAATTTTCACAGATTGTGTATTTCTGTTGCCGATGAAACAACAAATACTGAAAACAAAATAATATTAATATTTAAGGGGCGCTGCCATACAACAATCGTGAATTTTTTGGCCTTTTTTGCTCTTAGATATCAATAATGGCAACAGATACCTCTATATTCACAAAATGTTGAATTATATTTTTACTTAATTAATAAATAATAAAATTAAAATTAAATAAATATTATTCATACAAAAAAACACTATTTTTGGCCTATTTTTGCTTTTAAAATGGTACGGAACCCTTCGTGCGCAAGTCCGACTCGCACTTGACCGATTTTTTTTCATGTGTGATGCGGTAAGTTTTCCTACCCATTCATCCTTTTATCATGTGATATATCTAAGCTTATATAAAGTTACTAGATGACAGCTCCATTGCGCCAAAATTCGTTCATCGTGCGGGACTCGTATATTTTTCCGTATAAAAAGCATCCTATGTCCTTTTCCGGGACTCAAAATATCTCCATACGAAATTACAGCCCAATCAGTTCAGCGGCTTGGACGTGAAGAGGTAACAGACAGACAGACAGACAGATACATTTTCGCATTTATAGTATTATAGTATATAGTATGCATATGGGTGGATGGAAATAATAATTAATCAGTGATCTGCTGAGGCGCTGAGCGGCGGTATCATTGCGAACATAATGAGGGCACAAAAATGACGGAGCGGGCCGCGACCGACAAAAATTCAAATAAAATGCCACCTTATGAACTAGGCTATAGGTTTCAATTTCTACCGACATTGGTCTAGCGAACCATGTCGCCGCTGCTTTTTAGTGGCGTAGAGCAAAATGAAACCTATATCCTTGGTCATAAAGTGGCATTTTACTTGAATTTTTGTCGGTCGCGGTAGCTTGCCGCAAGGATCGGAAAGTCACAGATGGTGGATTATGGACGAGCCGTACCCGATTGCAGGTTGATACATTATCCGATACGTTACATGCAACACTGGTAAGTCAGTGCCCAGCTTAAGGCGACGCCTTGATAATTTGGTTGTAGCGATATCGATTTTTCTCAGCAATGACTAAAGCTAAGAAATTAAAGTTCATTGTCAGTATTCATCATGTCTTTGTATTTGAATTACCCATAGCATAACACGATTGGTCAACTTGTATAACACAGAATAATCAATCAAAAAGACCTCTGTAAAAAAAGGCATTCTAATTGTGCCAACAGAGGAGAGTGATTTAAGCTTCCAAAATTTGTACATAGATTGGTTCAAGCATACACTTTAATTTGCACATAGCTTATATGAAATATATTTATGGTTTTTGAATTACGCGACAAAAACCATTTTGTCGCTTACGCCCTTTCCATTTCTTGCTGTTCCATTGCTTGGCCTCTCATAGAAAACAAGCAATCTACAAAATATCCAACACGGTTTTTTACTTTAACGCGGCGTCACCTTAACCCTAGAGTGGGCGCTGGGACAGCTACTATAATGCGCAAGACTATCGAGTAAATCGTTTTGCCAATTATTTACGTTTTTTTAGCGCGAGCGGCAAAATAGCTCGCCCACTTTAGGGTTAAGACACATAACGTGCCATTGTTTTGATGAAAGATTTAAAAAAATATGTTTATTATATTATCTAAAGATTACTCTCTATAACGCCTCTTTATGATATTAGTATAACATAATTTCAATGCTCAATATTCCTCAACATTCAATTTGTTCGATAAACGTATTTTTTCATCGCATTAAGTGGTGCTTCCGTATGACAAATTGTGTCTGTCGATGAAGCTCGCTCTTGACTCGCGTGGGACGTATTTTACATGTGGCTATAACGCGACTTGTAATTTATTTTGACTTTTTATCTTTTTTTAACGGCCCCCAGGCGTGGTTTGTTTATGTACGGAATACTAATGTGTTGTAAAACGCACAGTAATTTGATGGGTACCCATGAATTTGAGCTTTGATGGCATTATATTATATAGATTACATAGAATATGCTCGCAATATTGCTATTTGCTTATCGCAAAATATCTATACATTTTTCCGGCGCATAAACTACCGTTGTTATTTCTAAAAACTACAAGTATCTTCATAGGATAATTTCCTAAAAATCAATTCAGAAATTTAAGCGTGAAGATGTACAGAGTTTGTTGAAATTGTGTTCTTAATCTGTAGGTCTTAGAATCATCAAAAACCAGCTATTTTTCATGATCTTAAAAACTGTTGGAAGTTTGGAACAATCAAAAACAAAAGCGAACAATCCTGAAGTAAGAAATTGAACTGATTTTTTTTAAATTACAGGTCACAATCAAAGGTCAAAAATGACAACTCCTTAAAACTCTCAAGCAAACAACTCACAGGCAAATCGACGTTTGCCAGATTAGCTAGTTGAGCTATAAAATGCATGTAATATCAGTACCTAAATCTGACTACATTATGTGTATATACAAATTCCTGAGCGTCTCGAACCTTCGACGCTAAATTGGTGTTTGGCGAACGGAATTTCCCTTACGGCCTGAAATATCGCCGTCGCCGCCATCTTCGGTATTCGGAATCTTTCGCAAGGGCGGGAAAATTTCAGTCGCTTTTTCTGTACCTCTAAATTAAGCTAAGATGTTGATAGACTATATTATATTGCAATTTTATAGCTTATCGTTCGTTGTAGAGTTATAGAGCACTAGACGATGCTCACAGCTCCGTTGCACCAAAATTAATTTATCATGCGGGAACCGTACATTTTTCCGGGATAAAAAATATCCCGGGATCCAAGGTATCCCCATACCCAGCTAAATTGGTTCAGCGGTTTTTAGCGTGAATAGGTAACAGACAGATAGTCAATCAGACCCACTTTCGCATTTATAATATTAGCATGGATGTTCATTGTAGAGTGAAAGAGAAGTAGCGTTGCGTCATGGATCAATAATAATAATTTATACTTCTCCCTTATTTCGGTGTAAGTTCGGGCTCTTTCCATGTACTTGAAGAGAAATATATAGAGCGCTTCTTTGCTTATACTTTTTCATCCGTCCGTTTGTTATCTCTTCACCCTTAAACTGCTAAACTTATTTTGACGAAATTTTTTGTAAAAATATTCCGGGTAAAGGATAGTTTTTAACATTATCTACTACCAGCTTACTTAAACCTTCCTACTTTGGGTCATGTCCAAAATGTTTAACGAGAGAGGCCATTGTAATATATCCGTCCCTGCGTAAAAAACTGGTTCCGCCATTACACCTAGATATTATTTAGCAATCTTCCTCTGACGTCACAATCAGACTCCCTCAATGCACTGAACAATCCATCAAATATAATTGAAGCGTCTACAGCAGCCTTAGTCTCACGTCAATTTCTTTCATCATCTAATGATGAATTTCTTTCCCTTCGCAGAATCGATAAACAATCACTTTGATCCCTTGTTAATTATTTTTATGTTGTCAAATCCTAATCGTTTTTTAAATTGTGTTATAAATTAGATTTTTCATCAACAGCACGTAACCTGATGTTGCCAGCTTTTTTGTTCTGGGATTCGTTTACCTTTGTGGTGAGAGTACCGACGCATCTTATCTATCATCTATCTAAAACATATTTTTTAGCTCTAGAACGTGCTCAGAGAGCCGTGCTAAAAGTTGCATATGGACTAGGAATTCGTTATTCCACTGTTCAACTATATCGTGATACAAAATTGCTATCTGTACGCCAACTATATATTCTGTCGGTTATCTGAAAGTTCCAAAAAACGTCAATTGATTAGATAGAAGAAAATGAGCGAACACGAAGAACACTCAAATGGAACATAAAGAGCTGTAAACTAAAGTTTGGTAATAAATCCTTTGCATATATGGGACCATCACTTTACTGTAAAATAAACAAATCCCTAAATATAGTCTATAAGACAAAGTACTCTTGTAAAAAAGTTGTTCACGACTGGTTACTGAGTAAAGATTATTATGACACTGAAAACATTATTAACTCGTACACAATTGCACCTTAGCAGTACCTTGCTACTGAACCCAAGACACCGACGTCGTAGGGCTAAGGTGCAAAAGTGCGAACCACACAATCACACACACACACACACACACACACGCACACACACACACACACACACACACACGCGCGCGCGCGCACACACACACACGCGCGCGCGCACACACACACACACACACACACACACACAAACAAGCATCCTAGCAGTTACTGCCACTGAACCCAAGAAGCTATGGTCGTCGTAGGGCTAGGATGCTTAGCCACACCACAAATTACTACACAGCTATGTGCAGGATCACACACACACACACACACACACACACTCACACAAGCATCCTAGCAGTCACTGCCACTGAACCCAAGACGTATTGCCGTCGTAGGGCTAGGATGCTCTGACACACCACAAACAGGATCACTACTCACTATCATCACACACTTACACAATGTAATAAATATTAATATTTCATATAGAGGTCAGGTCTTTGTGGAAGTAACTCACCTCATCACTAACTTACACGTACTGTAGCTGGTTTCGGTGGCTCTGTAATAATCTTGTAATGCTATTATGTGTATATTGTATACAATTTCTTGTCACCCACTCTTAAAAAAATATATTGTCCGTTTACTTACAAATACATTATAGGTTCTGTTAATAAGACTTAGAACATACTTTATGTTAGTTATCACAAATATGTCATTAGCTGGTTATAATTAATTGTATGTATCTTGTATACAATTTCTAGTCACCCACTCTAAAAAAAATATATTGTCCGTTTACTTACATATACATTATATTATGTTCTGCTATTAAGACTTAGAACATACTTTGTGTTAGTTATCACAAATATGTCATTAGCTGGTTAAAATTAATTGTATGTATCTTGTGTTTATGTGCATGATGAAAGAGACTGCTCTCCACGACACAGGGAATCCTAGTGTGGGGAGCAGTGTTTGTTTAGTATAACGTGTAAAATTGTATTTGAGGGAAATAAAGATTTGTTTGTTGTTGTTAATCTTCTCCCGACCGCTTCAAAAAGCGGAGGAATTCTGGCCGACTGGTGTGGTTTAGGTTCCGGGGGAGACTCCGGAATGAAGCGCGCATCACGTCGCCGTTAACTCGTGATAATGTGTAGTTGTTAAGTATAAATTATTTTTATGTATGTTAGTCATTAAGGTTTATATTGTATGGACTTACGTAGCCTGATTTAAATAAATAAATAAAACAAGTAATAAAATCGTGTGTAAAATGTACGTTTTGATGCTATTAAAATCATCCTATAACCTAAAAGGGTATCCGAATTAAAATGACAGATAACCACAATATGTTTTTATGATATAACATGTTACTTATGTTGCCTGCAACTCCGTTTTGTGTCTTTTCCAGGACTATTTCGTACCACGACTAAAAGAATTCAGTGGTTTAGGCGTGTCAAGATAACAGACAACTAGACACCTATCTATATAAATATTATATGAGATGTCTAGTTGTCTGTCTATATAACTAAAAATTTTGTTGGTCTCGCTAAAACTCGAGAACGGATAAACTGCTTTGTTTAATTTTAGACTTGAAACATTCGTTGAAGTCCATGAAGGGTTTATATTAGGAGGATAAAGTGAAACGAAGTTAACCGGGTCTAGTACTATCAGAGAAGTTGATTCCTAGGCAGACGGGGGACCTACGTAGTTTGGTCACGTTACGTCAAACCTAGCCGACAGATCACAGTTAACATTGAATTGACATGATCCGACCAAATGACGTTGGTATCTCAACTGCCTAAGAATCAATTTCCTCGATTGTACATAATAATTATGTATGGATACTGACTATCATATTCCATAATCTAAATTGATTTGTGATCTAATGATACTGTTACGGCTGGTGACCAATGGTTATAGTATTTATGACCCTAAACCGTAATAATTGTCTTTGATGTATTAATTTCCATTACGTTAATTAACCCAGAAACAATATAGGATCAGACTATATCCATACTAATATAAAAATGTGAAATCTGTCTGCCTATTATGTTTTTACGTTTAACTTAAAATACTTTGAGTATCGAAAAAAAAACATAAGATAAAATAAAATAAAAAAATCTTCATTCAAACTATCAAAATAAATCAATTTACAAAAGTTACAAAAATAAAGAAACAGTTTGAATTGGCGGTCTCGCTGCTGGAAGCAGTCTTTTCCAGGCAACCATAAAATTGTCTGATAGGTTTTATCTCGAAGATAATATTATTATGTAAGGATACACAACATTTCGGAGCATCGACTCACCCCGTTGCTGGTCCTCTCAACTTTTTACACAAATCGCGGGCAACATTTTGAATAATTAACCGACAGGCAAACGGACATAATATTGCATTATACTACGAAAAACAACATAAATATTATCATGTTGCCTATAATCATCTTTGACGTGACGAATGAGAATATTGGTTTGTACACTTCGGAATAAACATTTCTAATATTCTCCAAAATATATCCAGTTGTTACAAACTAATATCAGACGAGCTATGTACAATGTTCGGAACATGTGCAATCATGCTCAAACTGAGCGGTTTTAGTCTGTAGTCTGAAATTGGTACTTAGAACACAGTACAATAGAACATCACTGTATTAATTTTACCAACAATGACATTTTAATGTAAGATTCCTATCTTACTTCTACTCAGTGTCGGTTTTAGCACTACCAGTGCCCCGATCGAAATATCTTCGGCGTCCCTTTTTGATTGCCTTCGGCGCCCCTTTTTATGCAGCTGGGCGGTCGCCTAGCGTCGCCCCCCCTAACGCCCAGAAGAAGAAGATCAGAGATAGAAGCAGTAGTTCTACTATACTTGTAACTAGGTGACGCCCGCAACTCTTTTCCGCCAAAATTCGTTTATCACGTGGGAAACATAAATTTTTCAGAGATAAAAAGTATCCTATGTCCTTTTCCGGGGCAAATTTCAGCAAAATTGTTTCAGCGGTTTTGGGCGTGAAAAGGTAACAAAGAGACAAACAGACACACTTTCGCATTTATAATATTAGTATATATTTAGTATGGATATAACGATACAAAGTCTTTGGACAACGTTCACGACAAGTAATGAGCAAAATATCAACATTTTGCTCATTACTTATCGTTATCTATACAATTAATTTTGCTCATTACTTATTTTAAAATACCAGGTTCTCACAGAAACCGGCGTGAAACAGCGCTTGCGCTGTGTTTCGCCGAGTGAGTGAGTTTACCGGAGGCCCAATCCCCTACCCTATTCCCTTCCTTTCCCTCCCCTATTCCCTTCTCTTCCCATCCCTACCCTCCCCTATTACCCTATTCCCTCTTAAAAGGCCGGCAACGCACCTGCAGCTCTTCTGATGCTGCGAGTGTCCATGGGCGACGTAAGTTGCTTTCCATCAGGTGACCCGTTTGCTCGTTTGCCCCCTTATTTCATAAAAAAAAAATGAAGGGTTCCGCAGCAGCAATAAGGTTTATTTTTATGAAATTAAAAGGTTTTTGATTTATTTTTATATTTCAGTTGATTTAATGAAAGTTAAATTAAGGTTTACCATTTATGACGTATAAAAAAAAAAACTACTTGCTAGATCTCGTTCAAACCAATTTTCGTTGGTAGTTTTTATAGTAATATACATCATATATTTTTTGTAGACTTATCATGCCCCTACTTAAGAAGTTAGAGGGGGGGGACACATTTTACCACTTTGGAAGAGTCTCTCTCGCAAACTATTCAGGTTACAAAAAAAATATATTAGAAACCTCAATATGATTTTTGAAGGCCTATCCATAGATACACCCCACACGCATAGGTTAGATGAAAAAAAAAATTTTTTGTTTCAGTTGTACCTATGGGGACCCCTAAAAATTTTAGTAATTTTTCCATTTTTGTATAAAAATCTTAATGCATCTACTTACCAAATTTCAATAGTATAAGCTCTTATAGTTTCGTCCGTTCCGTTCCGTTTTTTGCCATTTGGCCACGAAACCCTAAAAACATGGAAAAAATTTGCATTAATATTACATTATTTCGCTTGCGCTGCAAAAAGTACTGATGATACATAAAAATAATGTTCTACATATTTACAGTATTCATCATTATCTACAAAAAATTCCGCGACAAAAGAATGGTTAACGAACAATAACCATTTCTTTTGTTAAAAATTAAATTAAAAATCATCGTGCGAGGCTTTTTTTTCTTATTCATCCTAAATCTATGTCAAATCCTAAATATATGTCAAAATATTAATTAGCATTATTTAAAGAATAGAATTGTCCTTTACAGTATTACAATCGGACCAACACTTTAGAAGTACGTTTGTGTTTTTTTGGACAACTTTTAACGATTTTTTCACAATATGTACTATTGAGGAAATTGATGCCTACGCAGTTGATAGACCTACGTCATTTGGTCGGATTATGTCAATTCAATACTAGTCATAAACTGTCGGCCGAATTTGACATAAAGCGACCAAATTACGTAGGTCCGCAATCTGCCTATGAATCAACTTCTCTGATGGTACATACTCGATCTTACTTTTACTTTTGGTTTTGGAACGAAGTTCCTTATCGCGCTTTACGAAAGGGGGCTAGACGGAAAAAATTAAGACCAAACAGTTATAACGACACTTTTTACCACAGTCATAGATCAAGATAGATACCGCATGTGTATGTACTTTGCGAGACATGTGGTATATAATATCTTGATCTATGTACAGACATTGACAGCTTTTTGCTATAGTTGTAAGCCGTGCGGTAGCGCGTTTTTCTCTCTCTGTCTCTCTTTTTTTTTGTCGAGTGTATACAGGTTTTTTTGTATATAAGAAATAACTTCGTTCCATCCGGATGTCCCTTGACACCTCTCAAGTTTTTAACTAAATAACGCCCGCAACTCCGTTGCGCCAAAATCAGTTTCTCGCGCGGGAATCGTACATTGTTCCCGGATTAAAAGTGAACAATATTTTAAAATCTCATAGGCAAAATTTCGATTTCTAGCTTCACTATCGAAACTACTACGACTACTCTCTCTGTTTTTTCCCAAAGAAACATTTTTTTTTATGAAATAAGGGGGCAAAAGAGCAAACGGGTCACCTGATGGAAAGCAACTTCCGTCGCCCATGGACACTCGCAGCATCAGACGAGCTGCAGGTGCGTTGTCGGCCTTTTAATAAGGAATAGGGTAATAGGGGAGGGTAGGGATGGGAAGGGATGGGAATAGGGTAGGGGATTGGGCCGCCGGTAAACTCACTCACTCGGCGAAACATAGCGCAAGCGCTGTTTCACGCCGGTTTTCTGTGAGAACGTGGTATTTCTCCGGTCGAGCCGGCCCATTCGTGCCGAAGCATGGCTCTCCCACGTATAAAATACCATACCATCGAAACGATAGGTCGAAAACAGGAACCAAAACAATAATTCTGCCTCATTGCGATATCAGCTATTACTGGGAATAGCTTCCCCGGGCATTCGCTGTTTGCTATCGGCTTTGTATTTCATTTGTTATCAACCAGGCACGGTAAGCGTCATAATTAGTAATGTGGCATTGTTTTCATTGCGTTAATGTCAAACTTCGAATAATCCATACTAATATTATAAATGCGAAAGTTTGTCTGTCTGTCCGTCTGTCTGTCTGTCTGTCTATCTGTCTGACTGTCTGTTACCTCTTCACGCCCAAACCGCTGAACCGATTTCACTGAAATTTGGTATGGGCATACTTTGAGTCCCGGAAAAGGACTCAATAACATTACTTAGTCTTCAATGACCTAAAAAGTATTAAATAATCCATACTCTTTAATAGTGTCTTTTTCAGAATTCTCCTAAACCTCAACTATTTCTGTAAACAGTCTTCATTATTTTGAAGTCAGTACCAGGACTACCAGCTAAGGATCGTGAATTCTATTTTCTATGACAAAATATTTTTAATTTTTGTGGTTGGTACCGACTTCAAAATTATGAAGATTGTTTACAAAAATAGTTGAGGTTTAGGAGAATTTCGAAAAAGGCACTATTAAAGAGTAAGAATTATTTAATACTTTTTAGTTCATTGAAGAATAAGTAATGTTATTTTTTCCATTTAGAAGTCGATTTTAATTCTTTGTTAAAAATAATAATTTCGCTCTTTTAGTTATTTATAAGGTTTTCTGGAAAGACTAATGTGTTCTGCTTAGTGACTTCCTTAGTGATCCAGGATACACCTTCATGATATGAGAACTCATTATTTGAGATCACTACCACTTCAAAATTGCTTAAACAACTCCAAGTATATAAAACTCCAAGCATATACCACTGTAGGTGTATATGTGCTTGGAGTTCATCAAGCAATGATGAAATGTTCAAACGCCTATCTTTAAAAGCCCTAAAGTTCTGTTCAGTTACTTTCGTTATATTATAACACTTTTGCATGGAAACTCATCAGCTAAACATAAAATTATTGTATTATGCTTAAACTACTTAAAGCAATGTTAATGATTATCTACTACATATTATGTCCCAATAAATTTTACATAATATATAGTAGCAATAATAGAGTCATAATGTGATTGATGCATGATGTGGTGATAGTGATGATGATGATGAATGTAATTTGCATAGTAGCATAATATGCTTTCAGTTCTTAAAACATCGCCGAAACCCCCAAACTTGTATCTATAAGGAATCCGGAGTTCTCTTAGCACCTTCGGAACCATGGCATATCTTGGTGTAAAATCTTACTTTTTGGTAGCATATTTTTAGGATATTTCTCATAAAACCGAAATCACCATATTATGTTACCATATACATTTTGAAGAGTTCCCTCGATAACTCATGGATCCCATTATTAGGTCACCACTTTTGTGAACATGGTACCAAATTATGGTAAAACCCTATACAACAAATGAAAAATTTTCAAAATCGGTTCACAAACGACGGAGTAATCGTTGAACATACAAAAATAAAAATAAAAAATTAAATATCCACAGCCGAATATATAACCTCCTCCTTTTTGGAAGTCAGTTAAAAAGTCAGTTAGAAATTGAATAAAATAATTTCAATCAAGCCCGAATGAAGGACCAATAATAATATTGGTCCTTCAAAAAGTATGACGTGGGCGAACCCTTAAAAAGTAAGTTTGCTTCAAAATCCTTTTTAATTCTTAACCCTAAAATGTTTACAAACCCCACTCCACTCGTTTTCCCCATTCAATAAGACTAAGAAAGTGATTAAGTTCCAACTTTGACTTTAATCGCTGTAACTTGTGTTCGAGTGTTAAAAATGAGAAATGCGAACGAACTTTTAACTCTACTCAGCTGTAATTGTTGATTTTTGGGAACAATGGAGTTAATTATTATCCTTCCCTTATCTTCATCAACTTGTGAATATGCTGATGGGCGATTTTACCCAATTCGGATTAAGTTCGTTTTGTGAGTGGGTTGGTTGAACGTTGAAAAATATTTTTCTTTCATTGTATATTTGTGAATTGAAAATGCTGGAGTGTTTTGATATTTTTTATCATCAAGAGTCAGTTAGGCATCGTAATAATAATATTACTCCTTAAGAGCCTACTGTCAAAACGCTAGCCCCGCCTACACACTCCGCTATCCTCCAATCGTGATACAATGATTCCATGAATCGTGCTCCCGGGCAATATGCTTTACGCTGCAGCTAATAGTGAACAATATCGCGTAACAACGGTTCCCGCATTATAGCACGAAAGTAAAGGTCGTAAGTCCTAAAAATGTTTTTGATGATTACTTAAAAATTAAATACAATACTAATATTTCCTATAGCTATTATTTTATAAAGTGTGTGATTGTAGTAGTGCAAGTTATTTAATGATAGTAACTCAATAAGTGTAACAGGTATTTGTTGAAAAGCCCAGAGAGATTCATAATTTCAAAAAATAAAACTATCTAGTCAAAATAAGTGAATCGTGTTTTTGGTTAGCCAAATATCAGATAAATATATAATGATTAAATAAATCTCAATTTCATTTGAGTCAATCGTCATCCGGGATCGTAATACTTACTTATTAGAAAACACAGCAAAATTTGACAGCCCGCTCTTAATATAAAATTGAATCGATGAAATTATCTTTGTAGGTATTATAATACCTACAAAGAGAATGCCTACGTCTATACCAATATTATAAAGAGGTAAAGTTTGTAGTCTCTGAAACTATAAACCGAACCAATGGTAAAAATCTTTTATCCAATAGAAAGCTACGTTATCCAGTCAGTTTTTTTTTTCAAAATTTCCCCGTAGAAGTATAATTATTTACCGTAGAAATGATCAGTATTACTTAGTGTCACCATGTCCATACTTTCATACTGGTATTTTAAATGTGAATATGTGTGTGTCGTCTAAACCGCTGAACTGATTTTTATGAACTTTGGTATGTAGATACTTTATATCCCGGGAAAGGACACAGAATACTTTTCTTCCCAGAAAAATATACGATTCCCACGCTTTCCCACTAATTTTGGCGCAACGGAGTTGTGGACGTGATCTAGTTCTTATTAATATTTTAATTGGTCGCTATTAAGAATTTGTGTGTTAACACACTTTTTTTTTCTTGAATTATGAATGCAGTCTTTTTCTAAATGATCTAAAGGACATGACTGCATTTATAACTCAATACGTTATTTTTTTTGTAGGATACACAAATGCTTAACAGCGTCCAATTAGAAACACAGATAAAATGGCCCTCTACGTTTTTTCGTTGACACAATCGGGATCAACTATTAATAGTTAGTGAAACCATTCGAAAATCCGGATAAAAACTCTTAATTGCCGTACAAGCTGCGAGTTATCCGACGTAATCCGGGAATAGCCGCAGTTAATAGCGTGCATTCCCAATGAATTTATACCGATAAATTAATACGTTTTTATATTATAATGGATTTTATATATTGTACTATCAGAGAAATTGATACATAG
Organism: Cyaniris semiargus; assembly: GCA_905187585.1. Lineage (NCBI taxonomy): Eukaryota > Metazoa > Arthropoda > Insecta > Lepidoptera > Lycaenidae > Cyaniris > Cyaniris semiargus. The sequence continues at coordinate 1,455,069 of LR994554.1, read as the reverse complement.
GCACATGGCGGACCTATGTAATTTGGTCGCGTTTTGTCAAACCCAGCCGACCGATCACAATTATTAACATTTAGAGCCTACTGTGAAAATGCTAGCCCCGCCTACACACAACGCTATCCTCCAATCGTGATACAATAATTCCCTGAATCGTGCTCCCGGGCAATGTACTTTAGGCTGCAGCTAATAGTGAACAATATCGTGTAACAACAGTTCCCGCATTATAGCACGAAAGTAAAGGTCGTATGTCCCAAAACTGTTTTTATATGATTATTAAAAAACTAAATACAATACTAATATTTCCTTTAGCTATTATTTTATAAAGTATATGATTGTAGTTAAGTAGTACAAGTTATTTAATGATAGTAACTCAATAAGTGTAACATATATTTGTTGAAGTGCCCAAAAAGATTCATAATTTCGAAAAATAAAACTATCGAGTCAAAATAAGTGAATCGTGTTTTCCGTTAGCTAAATATCAGATAAATATACAATGATTAAATAAATCTCAATTTAATTTGAGTCAATAGTTTTCCGGGATCGTAATACTTATTAGAAAACACAGCAAAATTGCACAGCCCGCTCTTAAACTGACATGGTCCGACCAAATGACGTTGGTCTGTCAACTGCCTAGGAATCAATTTTCTTCGATGGTACTATCAGAGAAGTTGATTCATAGGCTGATGGCGGACCTATGTAATTTGGTCGCGTTTTGTCAAACCCAGGCGACATATCACGAATAACATTGAATTGACATGATCCGACTGACGTAGGTCTGTCAACTGCCTATAAATCAATTTCTTCGATGGTAGTAGCGGGCCCGACGGACGTCCCGGACGTTCCCGTCGGGCCAATATAAAATCCATTTTAACTCATCAAGCCCCATACGGGCACCGGTGGTCGCGACAACAATAGAATACAATAGCATTTCCAAGAATCCGCGATCGAAGGGTTAAATAAAGTTCAAATTGTCAAAAGCGTTACGTCATTTAAAGTACTCTTATGGTGGCTTCTCACGGCGCGTAATATCACAAGCCGCGTCGCGCCCGCTCGAGCCACGCGCCGTGTGAAGGGGTGGCGGGGGCTCACGTGTTGGCTTCTGCTCGCTCGTACAAGCCGGCTCGGCGCAGCGCGGCTTGTGATATCACACGCCGTGAGAAGCAACCATTTAATGTCCTGATAATCCAAGTATTTTTATTTTTTTTCTCTTCGTAACAACCTTCCTCCAATATTAGCAAATACAACAAAAAAGAATTAGCGAAATCGGTTCAGCCGTCTCATCCATGGGCGACGGTAGTTGCTTTAAATCACCACAATCATAAAGGTGGTCTCCTTTTCATGCTCGTTTTTATGAAACAAATCATCAAAATCTATCGTGCCGTTTTGTAAACCTAAACTATTCTGAAACTCAAACACGAAAACGTGAGATGACGAAAGAATTTGGACACAGTCGAAAACTTCGCCGAAAACTCTATTTGGGCAAATATGAGATAAAAAACCATCGTAAAATCCACTTGAAACGACAGATTTGTGAATGAAATTTTCGGAGCGTGTGATCATCCCTTTTGAGAGTATCTCCTGCAATTAGTGACGTATTTTCTCACTTTGTACCTTTTTAGTTTGCTAGTTTTTAGCGAAATTATATCACAGTAAATGTCCGTGCTCAGTAGAGCTGTTTTTTGGTAAATATTAGAGTAGACTAGCGCTTGTGACAAAACGGAAAGTTTTTACATTCAATTTTTTACAGTAAAAAGTATTTTAAAAAAACGGCCAAATGCGTGTCGGGCCACGCGCAATGTAGGGTTCCGTAGTACCGCTAGTTTTTGATAATTTTTGTATGGTCAACGAATGTACATTTATAACGTGTTTTACACTACTAACAACAACATTTCAGTTACGTTCAATGGAATTTGAACGAAAAGTTCATTCGCCGAATATTTTGTTTTAGTTGATCGACTATTACTCAATAACCTATGAAGTCTTCTTAGCCGTGATAATTGGAATAACGGGAGTAGGAAATATACTGAATTTAAAAGGAAAACTATCACGGCTAAGAAGACTTCATAAGGTTTTGAGTAATAGTCGATCAACTAAAAAAAATGTATTCGGCGAAGTAAAAAGGAACTTTTCGTTCAAATTCTTTTGAAGGTATGAGATGATGTTGTTAGTAGTGTAAAACACGTTATAAATGTACATTCATTGACCATACAAAAGTTATCAAACACTAGCGGTACTACGGAACCCTATATTGCGCGTGGCCCGACATGCACTTGGCCGGTTTTTAAGGTTCCGTACCCAAATGTAAAAAAAACCCTATTACTAGGACTCCGCTGTCACAAGACGTTATTTCATTTATACCGCATCACTTAGAAAAAAACCAGAAACAGAAGATTTTTTAACCCTTTTTTTACGTGTGCTGCTTAGACTTCGTTACTATTTCATTTCTCTTTACCTTTCTTATGTCTCCCTCAAATAAAGGCGAAAAAATGTAGGTGTGGTACTTACTTCACATTAAATATACACCAAGAATAAATTTTGTCTTGTTTTCTTTCTAACTTCTTTGCTTTATCTTAATATTCGGTTCTTTAAAATTTTATTTGTAACTTTTTTTTTATGAAATAAGGGGGCAAACGAGCAAACGGATTACCTAATGGAAAGCAACTACCGTCGCCCATGGACACTCTCAACACCAGACGAGATGCAGGTGCGTTGCCGGCCTTTTAAGAGGGAATACGCTCTCTTCTTGAATGTTTGCAGGTCGTAGCTAATTAATTTATCTCAAACTTTCTTCTAATTACAGACTATTACAGAGCTATTATAGCGATTAATTTTAACAATAACATCGTTCATTTGACATTGGAATAATTTTCCAGTTAGCTAAAGTTTCACTAACAATGATTCTAAAATTAAAATTAATGGCTTTTAGTTCTAAAACGCGTTTTGCACAGTGTAGATAAGGTGCAGAGAATTTGAATGTTTTATTTGTGATGTACCCACTCATTTTTTTAACGATTAACTATATATTATAATGCCATAATTTGAGTTGGTTTGGCGTTGAGTCAGTTTAATGTGCCTGTAACCTTGCATTGTAATGCATTTTTTAAATTAGCCATTCAAAACGAAGTTTCGTTCCTGAGTAGTAAATAAAGTTTTCTTTACTACCCAGGAAGATACACATTAAATTGAACGACTTGCCTCCCGTGGTATTGGACTGCCTATTCTTATTTTGAAAGGCTCGTCAAAATCGATTCGTCATATTGTTAGAATGTGAATTGACTCTTAATTCGTCTTTACAGTGACTACCCAGTGAAAAAATAAGAAGTCTAGCTATAGTGGTTCTTGAGATACAGCCTGGAGACAGACAGACGGAAAGACGGACAGACAACAAAGTCTTAGTAATAGGGTCTCGTTTTTACCCTTTGGGTACGGAACCCTAATAACTGACAAACTTGTGAGAGATCGAGCAAAGAATATTTTTATATTGTTTGCAAGTTCTCTGAATTCATTAGTCTACAATAACCTATAGATTCACTAATTAAAAATAAATTTTCCGTAATTGTTTTTATATTTATACGTGGGAGAGCCATGCTTCGGCACGAATGCGCCGGCTCGACCGGAGAAATACCACGTTCTCACAGAAAACCGGCGTGAAACAGCGCTTGCGCTGTGTTTCGCCGAGTGAGTGAGTTTACCGGGGGCCCAATCCCCTACCCTATTTCCTTCACTACCCTCCCCTATTCCCTTCCCTTCCCATCTGTTTCCTTTCCTTTGGGGCTTGAAAATGGGGGTGTTATTTTAAGTTACAGATTAATATTATTTACTTTTGAATGAATATAAACTACTTTTAGTCTTTAGTTTTTAGGCTAGGGTAGAATAAAGAAGGTTTCAGCTGTAGGATTTTCGTCCATATTTATTATCCATTGAAAGAAATAAAATTATTTATTACCTACAAATAATATTACGAGTACATCTTAAGCTCCATCTCGAATTTATTTTAATACTAATATGTTTCGTTCCATCCTGTGAAAGTTAATTTGATAATTTGGATCAAGTTTGTTATAGCTTGCTCTAGTTAATAAGATAGTTATGATGAATGCATAGTACAACGAATACACCTGTTTGTCCATATCAACTGACGAAACTCCAACATAAGTGTTTGCCGTTGGTACAAGCATTTAGTTTCAGAATTTCGGCATTCGTAGTGTATGTATGTAGTAGTATAACTACCTTGTATATACTACTAAATAAGATATACAGTATTATATTAGTAATAGAGACGGCCTCTGTAGCTCAGTTGGTGGGCTGTTGGTAGCTCAAGCCGGGGGTCGCGGGTTCGAATCCCGCCGACGGAACAAAAAGTTTTCAAAGTTCCTGGGTCATGAATGTGTATTAAATATGTGTATAATATAATGAAAATCTTAAATATATGTATAGTATAAAAGTATTAAATATATTTCCGTTGTCTGGTACCTGTAACACAAGTCCTTCAGGTACTTAGCACGGGGCCAGACCGACGTGGTGTGAAGCGTCCATAGATATAATATACTACTGCATAGTAACGTATAATCAAAACTAAATGTTGTCCGCTACATTGCTCAATACACGGCGGGAACCGTACATTTTCCATGACAAAAATATCCTTTGTTAATTTCGGGACTAACAAAATCTACATCACCTCCGTACATCTCCTCCGTACTGCGACACGGCTTAATTATATGGGGAAACTCTGTTGACCAAATAAGAGTGTTTAGATTCCAAAAGAAATTTATTAGATGTATCTCCAATGTCAGCTACATCGACCCCTGTAAACCTTTATTTAAGCGGTACAATATATTACCGTTACCTTGTTTGTATATCTATGAAATGTGTTTATTTGTGAACAGAAATGTAGATCGCTTTTTTGGAATGAAAACTGAAGTAGCCACCAAGAGCTCTAGACATAAATTTAAATTGGTTGTTTAAAACAAAGACTAAGCATTTGCAGTAGAAATGCTTACTGTATGGCAGTGTCTATATACAATAAGCTCCCTGATCACTTTAAAAAAACTCCATGAAAGAAAACTACAAAAAGAGCTGCATGCATGGCTACTTCATAAAATGTATTATGCTATAAATGAATATTTTAATGATGAAATGGATGACGTTAAAACCTAATATTTCTGACATGATTCTAATTTTATTTTAATTGTAATACTTAAAACATTAACATAATATACAATTATAATTAACATTTGACATTATTAAATATTCATTAATTGGACAAAATAATTTTAAGAAATACAGTTAATTAATTAAAATAGAAGTTAATTAATTAAAAATGACATAGGGAAATTATTATAATAATAATGACAATATTTGCACACTATGTTAATAGTAGAATATGCCTGAACTCATAAAAATGTAAACATCTACTGTACCATATTCTTAGCAAATAAATAAATTTGATTTGATTTGAAATAAAAAAATAGATATATTTTTTACCTAAATCAGTTTAGTGGTTAAGGACGGAGAGATACACATATTTATAAAATTTTTATTTAACATCTCCTTCGATAACTTGCTTTAAATGTTCCTACAGATAAAATAAAAAAGGCATAAAGCTTTTAAAATGCCATTTCACTAGACGCTTCGATATATTAACTCTCGTATAGTTTCGATATTTAAATTGTTAAACTTTTGCTATTAATACTTTCTAAGTACCCTCGTCCATTAATTCATTAAAAAATATCATCAAAATACGTTACCTTAAAAATCACCTGTGAATATCGAGAAAATATGACTACAAGCTACATTCTAAGCCTACGGCGTATGCCCATTTTCGACCATATTGGGCACTTATGACGGCAACAGTACTTGTTAGCGAAGCTTGTGAACACGACTGTACTAACATGCTGGTTTTCATGAAGTTTATTAGACCAAGATGGCTTTCGCAAAATCCTGGCTTTATGAAAATGAGTGTTGTATTTTGTCGCACGAATTGTTATTGGCATTCAAACCTAATTTATAAATACGAAAGTTTGTCTGTATGTCTGTCTGTTACCTCTTCACACGTAAACCGCTAAACCGATTTTGCTGAAATTTGGTATGGGATACTTCAAGCCCCGGGAAAGGACCCGAAAAAGTGTACGTTTTCGGCACGATGAAAAAATTTTGGCGCAATGGAGTTGCGGGCGTTAACTGGTATTGTAATAATTCTTTTATTAGAATGAGTTCAAAAAGCGCGCATTTTTATTATTATTTATAACTGATCGCTATATATACCTCGATTTAATCAAATATAATATTTAAGGGCCAACAGCAGGGCAAAAAAAATCTCATCAAAATAAGTCAAGTAGAACGTGTGGAGAGAAAATTGTTGTTTTATCGCCAAGTTACCGAAACTTGAAAGGTGACTTGTTATATGTAGACTAAGTTTTTACCACAAGTCTCTGAGACTGTCGGGGCGGCATTGTATAAATGAGTTTCATACTTTAGATCGCTTCTTCGAGCTCGTACTATCATAATCATCGTCTTGATGGTTTTATTTTAAACTGTAGGTTGTACTTCTAAACTGAATTCTAATCTTTTGAAAAAAATTATGAATTTTTACGGCCATATCAATGGTTGTTAGTCTTTTTTCATTAATTAACCTTTCGTATTTTTAATATTAGGATAAAATTATGATAACAATAACGGTAGCCGTAGAGTAGCTCAAACAAACGGGCAAAAATACGCGAGTTGGGCGCGAATGTCACTTTCAACATGTTTCACAATGTTTGGTAACGCATTATATACGGCGCACGCCGGTCGATATGAAATACTACGTCAAACGTATAAATTTCGAGATCTTAGTCAGTTAGTTCTGTTTCCGGTCATGATAATATTATCAATTTCAAATAACTGTTGTCATGCACTTAAGGTGCGCGTCCACCGGATCGGAATCGGTCCGTACGGAGCGGATGGATTTGTTGCTTTATACTTATTGTTTTCTATGGTACTGCGTGCACTGGAACGTCATTTCTGCGCCTGACAAATTATAAATGACGACGCTCCGTCCGCAACGTACGCTCCGATTCCGACCCGGTGGACGCGCAGCTTTAAGATATTTCGTTGTCATTTCTATTTTGATTCCTTTCCGGTATAAATTGCATCATAAATCTTAACAACAGACATTTCCCTTTTATACTAATTCAATCAGTAGGGTAAAGGAAAATACATTTTAAATTCCAATAGAATTTTCTTTTGTAATTAAGTTCGAACTACAATTTGCATATTCCAGCACTAATTTAAAGCCACAAAGAGTGTAAAAGTAAAAATAAATCGATGAAACTGAAAGAAAATAGAAAATATTAAAATTAGTATGTTGATGCTTCGGTACGGGTGGCTCGGTTTGACTGTTAAAAGCTCTACGTGTGAATTATTTCTGATGAAAACCTTTATTCTATGATTAAGAAATATTTATCGACCTTCGTTTCGACACCCTGAGACCAGCACGTGCTTAGCCACTGATCCACTGAGGTCGTCATCTAATAGAAATTTAGACCAGACTACTATAATAATTATAACTACAACAACGTTGTTATCTCAGCCACCAGTAACTATTAAACCGTATTATCAGTGAATCTATTGAAAACAAGGCTGCACCATAAGCCGCAAGAATAATATTGTATGTCATGTTACAACACATGTTAAAATTAATTAATACGACGACCTGTGGCTAAGGAACTCGGCAAGTTTGAATTAAAAAAAAAAGTTTTCTTCTGTTTCTGTATAATGGACGTGCAGGTTATAATAATTATATTTCGCGACTTCATTCTTAGCGATTTATGCTTACTTGTTGTATAGTGGCGCTCCCATGCGTCACCCTTGCACGTATTTTAGAGATATGTAAAAAAAAAATGTCACTGTCACTAAGTCACCTGTCATGATTCATGACTTTTCCGGCGCTTAGACTCGAGCTACTCATTCCGTGTTTTCGTGCCGAACCCTTCGCACGTTCGCAACTTACCTACGGTCAACGGTGTGGAGCTTTCAACATGGGGAAGAAGCGTTGGAGTCCGGATAGCGGAGAAAATATTCGAAGAAAAATGGGACGACAAATCGATTCATCCTCGTCAGATATCAGACCAAGTAAGTGTTAACTCAGGGGGAATAGCTATAATTATACTTATTTTATATTATAATTTAATAATACCAAGGGATATATCAATAGATAACGCATAATTATAATTTTTTCACGTAACGGTTTTCTGTTACGAAATAAAGATGTACCGTCGAAATTTATTTTTCATCTACCTACATATTTTAATGTAGAATAATTACGAATACGCAACTGCCAAGGTCGGGGATTTTGCTGTTCGAAAACAGACACGCAACTACCAACCTCAGGATTTTTGCTGTCATATTTTGATGCAAATTACGAATACGCAACTGCCAAGGTCAGGGCTTTTGCTGTTCGAAAACAGACACGCAACTACCAACCTCAGGGTTTTTGCTGTCATATTTTGATGCAAATTACGAATACGCAACTGCCAAGGTCAGGGCTTTTGCTGTTCGAAAACAGACACGCAACTACCAACCTCAGGGTTTTTGCTGTCATATTTTGATGTAAATTACGAATACGCAACGGCCAAGGTCGGGGCTTTTGCTGTTCGAAAACAAACACGCAACTAGCGAAATCGGGGTTTTTGCTGTTAAAGAATATATATTTTTTTTTTTTTTTTACACCTACCTACATGTTTTCATGTACATTACGAATAATTGCAAATAATTCAGGGCTTTTGCTGTTTGGAAACAGACACGTAACTGCCAACATCAGGATTTTTTCTGTTTGAAAACGGACGCACAACTATCGAAACTGGGGTTCCTTGCTGCTATAGAATATAATATTATTTTTTCAACATCTACCGACACTTGATATACCTACATTACGAATACGTAACTGCAAATATCAGGGCTTTTGCTGTTCAAATAATATGATAATACAACTGCAAATATTGTGGTTTTTGACAGATCGTGATGATCTTGTTCAAGAAGTTGATCACGCGCAGACCATATGGCCCTTACTCCTGGAGGAATCCGCGCCGGTGCTGAATCTCACACCTGCGGTCGCCCCAACGTCGTTGAAATTGGCACGAGGTTATTATAAAGGTTTTTTAATAATTGAATTGTAACAATTGAATACCTGTCGTGTCTGCGATTCACACGATCGAGGTATTAAAGGACAAAGAGGCGCTAAATGCAAATCTTTTCAACTGTTGATCTGTTGATCAAGCTACAGAAGAGAAACTAAGTTTCCCAGTAGCATTAATATACAATTTTTCTTTGTTTTCTACAAGCACGAGCGCCGTCCCGCCTGCCGCAGCGCCGACACGCCGCCACGAGCGAGCGCCTCGGAAGCCCACCGGCCTGCGCCTCAGCCGCCCCGCCGCGCCGGGCCGCCGCGCCGCAGACAACTCGAGCGCAGACGCGCAAGCCAGCCTTTCGTTAATTATTTATTGAGGTACCCTACTACGCAGGCCGATTACGTTATTCTATGACGAGTGGTGTATTACACTTTTACTATCCGGTATAAGATACCGTTTAAATCGAAACCTGTAAAAAATGTAACCCCGTGCTATAATAATAATTATTAGTGTCTGTTTTTGATATTAGTAGCTTGATTGAGACCAAAGCAATCGAGAGGTGTACCTACTCCCCTTGCAGATTATTTTTTGACTCCTAAGCTATGTTCTTAGATAATACCGAAACCTAGATCGGTGACAAAATATTCATACTAAAATTGAAAATTTAAAATCTAAAGCTGTGGACACTAGAAAGGTATTGTGTCAATTTAAAAACGTTAAAATTAAGGATAACGGCACTGTCTCAAACAATTTTTTATCACCTAATAAGTAATTGTTATAATATGACCAAGATCGATTCAATTAAAGGACGCATATTCTTCGATACCGATTCATTAATCTCGTAGATAATATTATAGTATATAATATATTATATACCATTCGCCATAATAATACGTACTGCTCCATATATCTTTACTAAGATTTTGGAACCAGTTATTAACGATGTAAAAAGAATTAAGAAAGTAAATTGGTGCTAGTATGTATATTATATTTACATAATTAGGTTTATATTCCTAGGTGAAACTTTTAAAGGTTGTCAGGAATGTATATAGTTAATAGTTATACTTTCCTCTCGTAATGTACATTTGAAAAAATGGGTTTTATTATTATTAATGAATCGAAGATTAGGGTACTACCTAATATTAAATGTAAATTGTTTCGTTTTTAATTCTGCGTCTATAATTCTGGAACTACCACAGGAAAATATTAAATACCACAAAAAAAAAAAAAAAAAAAAACATTTATGAATAGAAATAATTAGGAAATGTAACTTAATTTTTTATAACCTTTCCAAGATCCTAGTTACAATCAGTCAATAATCTCTTCAAAAGATGTTCTAAGCCAAAAAGCTGAGCTAAGAAAATGTGAAATAAAATAATTTAAATTTTCTCAGATGCTTCTAAAACTTTATTTTTGTAATGAACAAAGATACCATGGACATTGTAATAGCAATGAAATGAGATCACTTATTGAAATACAAGGCAGCCTTTTTTGCTAGGTATCTTAGTAGTAGTGAATTTTTTTTTTTAGTCGATCGATAATATACGATCGCTATTTTGCGTATAAACAGAATGGGTAGCGTCCAATTATAGTTATTTGATCTATATAACCAGGGAAAATTTAGCAATGGTGTGAAGATAAGAAAATAAGTAACGAAGGTGGTGAATTCGACGTAGATTCATTTACTATTATAGTCTAGTGCCATAGTACGTAGTTACGTGGTACAAAGACCCTGATGATTGACATAGCCGTACAGTCGTAGTTCCCATGGTTTAAGGAATTATCTAAGAATCATAAGCATATTATTATTCGTAAGCCTGATATTAACTTGTTAAATCTACTTATAAAGTCCTGTAAAATCTTCATCGCTCGCTACGCCTATAGTTGCCGCGAGTCGTGAGGTTATCCGGGAGTACATACTGGAGGTCACCACTGTCTGAGGAATGTGTTGAAATAATACTAAATTCTTTATCCGATAATACATATTAAATGCAATACTATAGTGGTATAAAACAATGGATAATGTTTTGGAGAACACATAACTAAGATTTATATAATTTGCCAGTCGATAGGGTAATAGCTTTTCTGTCAGATAAACTGAGCCAATGTGCTAAATATAGCACATTAAATTATAAAATAGTTTTAAACCTGCCCAATCATTATTATGTACTAATTTAGAAAATGATATCAACTCAAGAGGTATATGAAAGGAACTTACAGAATGAGACTTATTAAGCCGAATAATAAGAAGTGAATTGGGATACTAATAATGCCCTATCGTTTATATCTCTGCAGTGGCCCAACGAAAATGGTTCTGAAAGTTCTTGCTAAGCAAACTGCCACTTTACTTGCACTTGTTGCAGTGCATAGGGTACAAAAAATTAGGTGTAATAACTAATAAAATATGTAGTATTTATTTTACTAAAAAAGATGAGATTTTAATCTACGTAGGTATTGCTTACCGGATATTATAAAAACAAAATATAATATGTGATTGATTAATATAATTACTGTAGGTTATTGGTGGAAACTTAAAGGTGAAAACTTTTTATGATAAAAACTTCTAAGCTTTATAGTTTTCAACCGGTGCTTAAACTTCCTTACTATTCACAGGACCATAAGATTTGTCCTGCATTATTATACCTCTTAGAATATTTAAATAAAAGGAAAAATTATCGTAAATGAGATTACCCTTTTTATTCGTTTTCGTAAATCATATAATAACAAATAACAAATTGTACTCAAACTTTAAGTAACTGGATCAAAGACATTACTATTAGGTAAAAGGGGTATTGATACTTCAATTTTTGGTCCATATAGCACTCGCTATACAGCTACGACGAAAGCTAATAAACTGGGAGTCAACATAGAACCAATCAAAGAATCTCTAGGATGGAGTAATAGTTAATGCCTACCTCTATTATATTCGCTAAATTCTATAATAAGGAAATATTTTTCCCCAATCTAGACAGAATAAAATTTCGTAAATATTATAATTTATGTTATAAGAAAGAAATGTATTTATTTTAGTCAGTTACTTCAAATGTTATCTAAGATCATAATAAGGAGTACTTAAAGAATATTTGTAATATGAAGGAATATTACTTATATGTTGTAATATTGATAATTATTTATTAAGTAAGTATTTCCATTTACCAATGATAATATTATAATAATTATCACACATTTTTTGTAATTTAAAACCTTAAATAAAAATAGAGAATAATTACTTAAACATTTTATATTTGTTTTACTCTAAACATCATACAACAAGTAAGCATAAATCGCTAAGAATGAAGTCGCGAAATATAATTGAAGATCAAACGAACTTACCTTAAGTGAAGTTCGATCACAATTATATGAGCGACTTCATTCTTAGCGATTTATCCAAACCCACCCCATATTACAGGTGAGTCGACTAATACTTTGACTGTGACCAGTCTCTCCCTACCCAAGTTACAAATATAAAATGAACACCGCAGGTAAGTTATATTTGCTCTAAACAAAATGAGTAGCTCGAGTCTAAGCGCCGGAAAAGTCATGAATCATGACAGGTGACTTAGTGACAGTGACATTTTTTTTTTACATATCTCTAAAATACGTGCAAGGGTGACGCATGGGAGCGCCACTATACAACAAGTAAGCATAAATCGCTAAGAATGAAGTCGCTCATATAATTGTGATCGAACTTCACTTAAGGTAAGTTCGTTTGATCTTCAAAAATTTTATATCCTGGTAAAATCGATTAAAACATGAGGCCAGATAGACATGGTATAAAGCGTCCATTAGAAAATATAAATAAGAAATTTTAACAATGGTGGGCATGGAAATTTGCGCCATATTATTGTAAGGGTAATAAAATATGAAAGACCATGAACATAATTGTCTGGTGTAAGCTAATTGATAATGATGATGAATAGATATAACAGCTTACCTATTTGATCTGAAATCAAAGATGAAAAAAAATGTGCGTGGGAGAGCCATGCTTCGGCACGAATGGGCCGGCTCGATCGGAGCAATACCACGGGCTTACAGAAAACCGGCGTGAAACAGCGCTTGCGCTGTGTTTCGCCGAGTGAGTGAGTTTACCGGAGGCCCAATCCCCTACCCTTTTCACTTCCCTACCCTCCCCTATTTTCTTCCCTACCCTCCCCTATTCCCTTTCCTACCCTCCCCTACCCTATTCCCTCTTAAAAGGCCGGCAACGCACCTGCAGCTCTTCTGATGCTGCGAGTTTCCATGGGCGACGGAAGTTGTTTTCCATCAGGTGACCAGGTGGCGCTTGCTCGTTTGCCCCCTTATTTCATTAATTGATCCTTTTTAGGGACTCATTTTGAAAAAGAAACAAATCAAATTGTTTCATTATAGGACATGTGTTTGGGGTAAAAGGAAATACTTAGTTTGCGGAGTCTCTTGTCCATACTAATATTATAAATGTCAAAGTGTGACTGTCTGTCTGTTACCATTATACGCCCAAACCAGTAAACTGATTTTGATGAAACTTGGTATGAAAATACTTTGCGGGAAAGGACATAGGATACTTTTTTATCGGAAAAGTGTACGGTTCCTGGGCGATAAACGATTTTTTGCGCAGCGAAATTGCGTGCGTCATCTAGTATAAAATATGTCAGAGAAATTATGACGCATCCACAAAATCCCTGTCGTATATTTGTCTGAGATAATTCGCTTACACAATATTTTGGTAATTGGCTGGCAGCTGCGCTACTCTACAAAGGAGTTCTGAGTAAGGCGTTTATGTTCCTTAATTGTATATTAATGTTATTACATCGAGTTTACCTAGAAATGAAGGTTTCCGTTTAATAATAGTACGAAAATAGCATAATAAAAACTAGAGTCTGACTTCGCAAATGATTATCATAATATTATAATAAACTAGATGACGCCCGCAACTTCGTTGCGCCAAAATTCGTTTATTGCGCGGGAACCGTACATTTTTCCGGGACAAAAAGTGTCCTATGTCCTTTCCCGGGACATTAAGTATCCCCATACCAAATTTCAGCAAAATCGGTTCAGCGTCAGGCGTGAAGAGGTAACAGACAGACAGACAGACAGACACACTTTCGCATTTATATTTAAGTATGGATGTTACGGGAACAATATTGTTGACTCAATATTAACTATGATTCGTTACAATTATTACATAATGGCAACGGTACAGTAATGCTGCCGGTCGGAGTGGGGGGTGTTAGGTGCTAGTCGGGGTGGGGGGGAGGTGTCAATAGCTTAATAACATTAAACCAAAATCCTAACCCTTTTATTCAGAGGATGTAAAAATGAATTTTCTCTATAAACTAGACTTACATGCATGACAAACAACGTCATAACACTCCGATAACAAAACTCGATATAACTTGACGACTGCTTACATGGCCTTTATGGAGCTAATTAGATGTAAGGGAACTCTTAATTACGTCATAACGGGGGATGTCACTTGTTTTGGTTAATTAATTTTTACAAGACATCCATTGTTGTGGGCAGGATGCTGTCTGGAAATTTAATGAGCATGTTCGCAGAAAGACTGTTTGAATTTCTATAATATAAATGAGACTTTCTTGTTGTTATGTGCTATTTATTTATCTAAACGTATAGTAATAGAATGATGTTCGCATTTAAAAATCGAATGTATGAAAATAATATTGTGTCGTGGTGTTTGTAGCCATCTTCTGAAACGGCTAGATCGATTTATTTGTCCTGGGAGTCTGGCATTTCGTGAGTCTGAGATAGTTCCATTGGTCAAAACTAACATTTTTATCCCCAAGATCACATATTTGTAGCGACTCCAGTTATAGCTTACAGCACACAATCTAGAATCTCGCTATTGAAGTTTGTCTGAAAAATTGAGGTTCTGAAAGGAGTTGTCATTATAACGTGAAGGGACAACTCCTAACTTGGTTGGAATGTTTTTGAATCTAAGTAATATATTTGTATAGAATAGGGATGCCACGAATAGTGAATTGGCCGAATACCGAATATTCGGCCGCCGAATATTCGGCACGAAATACATACTTTTTGGGGGCGAGGTAGCTGGATTAAGACAAGTCGCAACCTGTTTTCCTCGTTGCGTTTTCAAACGAGTCATTTGCGTCAAACGTGCTACCAGAAATGCTGAAAAGCTTGTTTTTATCCATCACAATTTACCACTGATCAATTTTATTTACTTAAGTGTTGTAATTTGGAAATAAATGAAACATAATTTTGAGTAATATAACGTGAGTTATATTACTATATAACGATTGAGTAATAAATAGCAAGAAAAGAAGCCGAATAGGCCGAATACCGAATAGTTGCCGAATATTCGTGACATCTTTAGTATAAAGTCTGCAGACAAAGATTACATCTTTGTCTGGAACTTTGGAAAAGTCACTTAACAGCAAAGCCAGCAAACCTTAAATTGTTATTTACTTTGTAAATATCTTTATAAATATTATAAATGCGAAAGTGTGTCTGTCTGTCTGTCTGTCTGTCTGTCTGTATCTCTGTCTGTCTGTCTGTTACCTCTTCACGCCTAAACCGCTGAACCGATTTTGCTGAAATTTGGTATGGGGATACTTTGAGTCCCGAGAAAGGACATGGATACTTTTTATCCCGGAAAAATGTACGGTTCCCGCGCGATAAACGAATTTTGGCGCAACGAAGTTGCGGGCGTCATCTAGTATCTTTATAAGTAAGTAAGCCTAAGTATATCTGTGACCTGTAATTACTCACAAATTATTTAAATCTAGTGTACTAAATAAAGTTTAGTTTTATTGGCTCATTAAAAATTCATATTGTTATCGCATGTAACAGTATAAAATCACTTCTGTGACTTACCCACAATTTTCTAAAGTATCGGCTTTATATATTGAGGGCATGAAATCTGACGTATCGTTGTTTACGGCGGGCGATATATCGAGAACGGCTCACAGGAGACCAATGCAGCTTCGACATCGCGTTATTAATGCGATTCTGTGTACTCAATTTATGCTATAGTAATAGCCAATGTAACTCAATTGTGGACAGTAAAAATAAGTTAGCTTTGCGACAAAGCTATACTGTTGTATCTTAACTTATACAGGTTGTAACAAAACAAAGTACTTTAGGGTGTGTAACGTGTATGTGTTCCTTCTACAGAGTTCATTGTGAAAGTAGCAGCGCTGAAAGATCAATTTTTTTGACATTTGTATTTCCCATACAAAAGTAAAAAAAAAAAAAAAGTTTTATTTCTGAAAAGATTTTAAAAAAATGCTTTCAGAATGTTGATACTACATGGTGCCTACCACCGGTTCGGGAACTAACCCGGCGAGAAGAACCGGCGTAAGAAACTCGCACGGGGCCCACTTTTTTACCAAAAAAAGTGAGAAAAAAAAAATCTTTTTAAATAAAATAAAATTTACAATGTTGTAAACTGTAAACTAAAAGAAAGCTATACTTAATTACCTACTTATTTCTACGACTTCCATTAAACGACGCTCAAACGCTGTCTTATTATTAAAATATAAAATATTTTCACAAAATTCTTCACTTAATTGGAAATGTGAAGCGTAAAATCGAAAATGTGTTTATTACATTATCCAAAGGTTAATTAAATTACTCTGCACTCGAGCCCCACTCGAATTTTCTCGGCCAGCGTAATGTTAACTTTGGGTTACGTGCTAAAACAATCTATACTTATGCTGGTCTCCGAAACGGTAATATAATTGAAGCAATGAATCATGTTTTAATTGAATTTCAGACAAAAAAACTTTAAAAAAATATGCCTAACTTTAAAATGATGATTCGGTATTATTGAAGTGACAACCAATATAATGTATTTTAAAAAATATAATGACAAAGTAAATAATAGTATTTTAAAAATATAAAACCGACCTCAAAATTATACGTAATTAAGAATTAAAATTTTGATGGAACTTGCAGTATACCCTAAGTTAAACAATACCTAGTACAATAACAAAGAATCACTTAAACCGGACTTATAGTTCCAGAGATATTCGAACACAAACATAAAAACATACATACACTTTTGTTTGGCACATTAGATCATACGCTGATTTTAAAGACTAACATATACGATAACTGGGCAGTTCTGAAAATATTACATACATACGGGTCGAATTGATAACCTCCTTTGTGAAGTCGGTTAAAAATATTTAAATTCGCTTCAGGACACGTGACCTGACCAAAAATTCTTACACTGGAGGGAGAGCTAACAGCCAGCGTTGCGTAGTAAAGAAGTTATACCCCCTCTATTTCTACCTTGCGGTGAAAATATATTACTGCTGTTTCATTTTTCACAATTTCCAGCAGTTCTATAGTTTGAAACCCATTTTTCCCATTGTACCCTTGGAAACATATTCAACTGAACTAAATACCAAACAAACTTACATCATCGTACGAAAATAGTTTAATGAATTAGACCAAATGAAAACGTGCAAACAACGCGTGCACTGGTACGGAAAGCATGCACAAATGGAGTTTCGTAGCCCGTAGCACGTAGCTCGTAGCTCGTAGCACTCGTAGCTCGTAGCACTCGTAGCTCGTAGCACTCGTAGCTCGTAGCACTCAAGGTAGTATTCCGATCCTCGCGACAAGCGACCGCAACGAATAATATACAAAAAATTCAAAGAAAATGCAACTTGATACAATAGGTTTTGTTTAAAATGATTTTCTTTTGTAATGTTTTCTGTGAATTTGAAACGTGACACATTCTATGAGCTGTTGACTTTCATGAAAAAAATATTGTATTAAAAAATTGTGTATTGAGAATGTGTAAAATGTGTAAAATAAATAACATAAAGAGTAAATAAAGTGCTAAAATGAGTAATAATGGTATTAAGAGAAAAACCTGAGTATGCGCAATTAGAGTTTAGAGTCTAATTGAGCTAATTTTGTTCAGGCTTCATTTTTACCGACATTGGTCTAGCGACCGAAGTAGCCACCAGCTTTGTACTGGCGTGAGACCCAAGTGAAACCTAGAGCATTGTTCATAAAGTAGCATTTTATTTTTGTTTTAGATGATTTTATATGAGAGGTTGGAATTATGCTACTTAATAAGTTAAAAATGTTGTAAAGTTTTGAGTTATTTTGTGTTCAGTGAATTTGCCGCCAATAAACTGCTGCAGTTTGGTCATTTGTATTGATAAAGATAATATTGTGTAAAAAACTCGGTCGCGTTCGCGTGCTGCGAAGATCAGAAAGCTACCTTTAGCAATCGTAGCGCTTGCTGATAGTTGTAGCGGTAGCTACGAACGCTACGAATTGCAGCATTGTTTCTGTGTACTTTACGTGCGTAGATAGTTCTAGATGAAATGTTTTTTTTTTTTTTTAATATAATAAGGTAGCTATTATATTATCGAAGATGTAAAATAACAGCATAAAACTGACGGTATAATTTTTGGACTATACCAAACAAAAATATTAGATTACATACTTTTAGTGTCTAAACACACTAGGCCGAAAATACGCGGCTGAAGTTCGGCATGATTACGTCAGCAATGATATTGCTGACGTAATATAACGCATAAAATATAACGCGACGTTATTTCGGCATGATGTGTCATCGGTAATTTAAAATATATTGCAGGCGTCATCTTGCCGATCTTCGGCCGCGTAACTTCGGCGTGGTGTGTTTAGACACTAATTATACTTCAATATTTGTAATTTTACATTGCTTTCCATTGAGGCCTTTGGATCATTTGATATGCTGAAAGTATAACTGTATTGGATAAAAAGTACTTTTTAAAAGTTTTCTATACAATTTTCTCAATTAAAAAACATTATTTATAATACTTATACATAAAATGAACCCTGCTATGACTTGCCATATTGGTATTATAATACTCTGTACAAAATTTTAAAGCGCCCCGTCACTGCCCGTATTATAATGTAAGTGTCTCTCATATTTTATGCAGGCGCGTCGAATAAGGCTCTATTATTCAGTGTGAAGCTTATGGCAATGTTGTTATGATACAAGACAAATTGTGTAGTCATAATCAGTATAGAAACGAGCTTTTTGTTTCTTTTCTATCTTTTCTGTACTTTATACAAATATTAAAAGAAAATTACGTACAGTGTTATAATATCAATATTGATAATATTATAAATGTGAAATATATCTCTGTCTCTCTATCTTTCTGTCTCTTCATGTTTAGGCTACTGAACCGATTTTGATAAAATTTGCTTTGAAGATACTTTCCTGGGAAAGGACAAAGCATGCCCTTCATCTCGGGAAAATGTGCGTGCATTAACGGTATCTTCATCATTTAATTTGTAACATTTCAACTGTCACTAACGCTACAAATCTACCGAAACACTCATTATTAAATAAATGATTTATATTACCTCTATAATGAACAGTTTTACGGAAATTGTATGGAGTTTTCGTCAAAGTCCTCATATTACAATAAACTTATCATTAATTCTCTCTGGATGCGGCAGTATGGAGGCATTCAATTAATTACCGATCGTATTTATATTTGAACAACTCAATAAATAATAGCTTAGGTAGAATTTTATAAATTACTTGAAGGAATCGGAATATCATGCAAACAGAATTTTCGCCATCACACGGTAATGTTTGATTTATTCATAAATGCGAGTTATGTACAGTCGCGTGCGAAAATTGCCCGTCATTGAGAATTTATAGCGCACGTAAGTTTGTGTGTTAGTATGTGGGGGTGTTATTGTAGCTATTTCCGCTGTTATGCGAGTAAATTTGTTATTCTTTTGTATTAATTTGGAAAATCTTTGGTTTTTTGGTGCGTACGCAGCTGCGGATAACTTCTGATAACTTAGGGCGAGCCGGGCAGCCCAGAGCGGCGAAAACTGAGGGGCGGCAAAATTGACTTATTTCTATCTTCTTATCCTGGCTGATAGTCATCCACCACCCAAGTTTGAGAATTTTACCTTCCAGGTTGGAAGGTAAAATTCTCTAAAAAGTTTTAGCAAAATAATAGGTACCTACTTTAGGTTGGATAGTGGAAACCTTTAGGTATTTTACTTTAACCCCTCGATCGTGGGAAAACGAGGCACAATAGATATTCTACTGTGTCTCGGACGCCGACCGTTTGGGGCTTGATGAATTAAATATATTCCCCATTTCCAACAACACTCTCTTACGACTTATATGGTATGTAAAAAGCGGCAAAAATCATCTTTGCCCGGAACGGCTAAATAACTAGTTCGGGATGTTAGCGGCAAATAGAAGATAATCGTGACACTCTTATAAACTCTTAGAGATACTAATGTTTAAAAAATATAAATAAAATAGCAAAAGGAGCGAAACAAAAATCCCATCTTTATAAATAAAAAATAACAGCTAACAGGTTCACAGGTTTTAACATTTACTAATTCGATACGTATATTTTCTAGGGTTTCGTACCCAAAGGGTAAAAACTGTTACTGAAGCCTACTACTGAGACTTCGATGTCTGTCCATCTGTTTGTCTGTCTCCAGGCTGTATCTCAATAACCGCTTTTTTTATGTAATAAGGGGGCAAACGAGCAAACGGGTCACCTGATGGAAAGCAACTTCCGTCGCCCATGGACACTCGCAGCATCAGAAGAGCTGCAAGTGCGTTGCCGGCCTTTTAAGAGGGAATAGGGTAATAGGGGAGGGTAGGGATGGGAAGGGAAGGGAATAGGGGAGGGTAGGGAAGGGAATAGGGTAGGGGATTGGGCCTCCGGTAAACTCACTCACTCGGCGAAACCCAGCGCAAGCGCTGTTTCACGCCGGTTTTCTGTGAGAACGTGGTATTTCTCCGGTCGAGCCGGCCCATTCGTGCCGAAGCATGGCTCTCCCACGTATAAACTTTACTTTACTTACTACGCTTTACTTAGACTTCTAAAATTTTCACAGATTGTGTATTTCTGGTACCGCTATAATAACAAATACTAAAAACAAAATAACATTAATATTTAAGGGGGGCTCCCATAAAACAAACGTGATTTTTGGCCTTTTTTAGGGTTCCGTACCCAAAGGGTAAAAAGGGTCCCTATTACTAAGACTTCGATGTCTGTCCGTCTGTCCGTCTGTCTGTCACCAGGCTGTAACTCAAGAACCGCTATAGCTAGACTTCTGAAATTTTCACAGATTGTGTATATGTGTTGCCGCTATAACAACAAATACTAAAAATAAAATAAAATAAATATTTAAGGGGGGCTCCCATACAACAAACGTGATTTTTTTGGCCTTTTCTGCTCGATATCAATAATGGCAACAGGTAGGCTCTTGAAATTTTCACAAAAGCCTTATTTAGGTGTAAATATAACAGAATAAAATAAAAAATTAAGGGGGGCTTCCATACAAGAAACACAATTTTTGGCCTGTTTTTTCTCTATAACGGTACGGAACCCTACGTGCGCGAGTCAGACTCGCACTTGGCCGATTTTATTTCTCGTAATCAATAATGGCAACAGCCTACCTGTTAAAATATTCACATAATACTTAGTTGTATTTACTACTTAACTATTTACTACACTTTAATTATTAATAATAAAATTAAAATAATTAAGGGCTCCCATACAAAAAACACAATTTTCGCCTACTTTTGCTCTATAATGCCCTTAGCGCGCGAGTCCGACTCACACTTGGCCGATTTTCATATGTAAATCATCTCTTCATCCTTTTTTCTTTTAATTTTTCATCTGTATCCATTTTTATCTATTTCATGAAACTAAAGCACCAAGCTAAAAAAATTTATAATTTCACCTTGACTTACTTTCGTTTATCAAACCTCAGATTTTTTTCTATTATTTACCAACACGTGTGTATCGGATAATTTCATATTAATTTTAACTAGCACTTTCGTACATGATTGTACTTCATCTAAAGTATGGGCGTTTCCGGCGTTCGTTATTGTTATAATGAAGCGGATTTTCCGAACAGAGGAAGTTAAGTTTATTGTTTGATTTCTACCTTCAGGGTGAAAAATAATTTGTGATGGAATTATAATATTTCGTAGTATACTTATAGTTAAACATTTTCCCCCTTACTTATAAACGCTGTATAAGCTTTGAATAGTTATACAGTGTTTTGTCTTCTTCAATCCAATTAAAAATGTCACTTGTGTGACAGGAACAAAACACTGTATAACTATTCAAAGCTTATACAACGTTTACTAGTAAGGGGGTAAGTCATTAACTTTTAGATGTTACGAACTTAATACCATGTATGTAGCATTGAGTGCTACATACAACGTTTAATCACAATTGACAACATTTCAAATATTTTTTGTACTTGTTTTATGACGAAATATAAAAGTAGGGGTTAAATTAGGGGACCCATATTTTTTATTTTTGAAAATGTGGTCATTTTCATTTAAAAAACTTGGTTTTTAATTCTGATCATTCTAAAATGACTTGAGCGCCAAATGACGTCATTGGTACGGTTGAACAACAAAATACCTTTGCACGTCATATCTGATGTCTTAAAAAAAAACTGTCAGTACTGTCACTGACTTTGTGGTACTTTACTTGGAGGTTATTGAATACGTTACGTTACGTTTTTTAGGTTTTTTATCCTACAAGCAAAGGTGTGTATCGTATTCTGCCGTACCAATGACGTCACAAGTGGATTTTTCGTTTTAATTTTTTTTCTCGGAAATTAATGATTAAAAAAAACTGTAATTTTTTTTAGGACTTCGGAAATAAAAACAAAGAAATGGTATTTTTTATTTTTGATGATTAATTAAATGAAATGTTGTCAATTAAGTAACCTTTTTAACAGCACACTTTCGCACTAAGTTCATAATTATCTTCCCTACATCATAGCTGTGGAACTAAAGTACGATTTATCAATTAATACTGCATGTCGAGAAGAGTCTTGAACATAACCTTAGCAATAAGAGTGGGTCATATTATGTGCATAATGTCACATAAACATCTTAACTTAGATTAAGAAGTGCACACGTGGTGCTTTAGCGGTCGGTGATAAATGATAATGATGATAAAAATGACGGGCTAATTCGACGACCTCTGTGGCTCAGTTGGTGGGCTGTTGGTAGCTCAAGCCGGGGGTCGCGGGTTCGAATCGCGCCGACGGAACAAAAAGTTTTCGAAGTTCCTGGGTCATGGATGTGTATTAAATATGTGTATAATATAATAAAAATCTTAAATATATGTATAGTATAAAAGTATTAAATATATTTCCGTTGTCTGGTACCTGTAACACAAGTCCATCAGGTATTTACCACGGGGCCAGACTGACGTGGTGTGAAGCGTCCATAGATAGATATATAAATTGAAAACGGCTATCACTGGGTTTACCACAGCCATATTCACTCACCGCAAGTGTGATCGTGAGCAAAGCTATCTACGGTTTCGTTTAAATGCTATTTATCGACCAAGTTCTCGACTATGACTTGTATTTTTTTAAGCTATTGCATAGCTATTATCGCGGGCTTTGGGCGCGGCGACCGAATCAAGAAATTCCGTAACGAAAAAACCTAACACCCCACTCCGACTGGCACAGCGGTGCGGCGCTGCCGTGCATCGTCTAACGTCGAATCAATTTAGCAGACTTCGGCACGGTGTTTGTGTGCGTATGACTAGACGAATTATAATTGCATAAGGTAATAAAAAATGCTATGCAATAGCTTTACTGCGGCAGTCCTCGAGTGCCAAAAGTATTTTTTTAATCCTTCGATCGCGGATTCTTGGAAATCTTTTGTTCTCGCGGCCCACTTGGGCCTTATGGGAGTTGAAGGGGCATAAATGTAAATAAGTGGGCAAACGAGCAAACTGGTCACCTGACAGAAAGGAACTACCGTCGCCCATACACAAAATCAAAAGAGTAGTGCAGGTACATTACCAGCCTTTTAAGAATACGCTATCTTCTTGAATATTTTCAGGTCGTATTGGTCCGGAAATACTGCTGGCGATAGTTCCTTCCAGACAGAGTGCAATGAGGTTCCAATTACCCAATTACGGGTACAATTACCCGCGACTTTACTTCAAGCATTATATGGGGTTTTAGTATAAGATCCTGTAGCTGATGAGTCCCACGAACCCCGACCGATGTCCCCAATCCAAAAAAGCAACTAGTTGCTCTTCAGTGCCTTAATATTGCGTATTCATATAATATTATATTGCTGACAAAATATTATGATACTTGATGGCACCGGCAACTACGTTGCGCCAAAATTATTTTATCGTGCGGGAACCGTACATTCTTCGGGGATGAAAAGTATTCTTTGTCCTTTCCCGGGACTCAAAGTATGTCCATAACGAATTTCACCAAAGTTGGTTCAGCGGTTTGGACGTAAAGAGGTAACAGACAGACACACTTTCACATTATAATATTAGTATGGATTTTACGCACTGTTATTTGTCGTATTGTATTCCGTTCCGTCTCGTTTTGGTGTGACGCGACCCTCTGGATAATAAAATTTGGAACAGGTATAGAGTAAGCAAAGGGGAAGGACATAGGCTACTTTTGCAAGAAAATTACGGTTCCGATTACATAATTCACGTACCTTTCTTTGTGTATTGACATAAAGAAAAGTATAATATAAAAAGTTACACAGTTTGTACAGTTAATAAAACCTATTGTAAAAATATATGCGGTACTGGCATTTGTCTAGAAAGTTCAACATCAATATAAAGTAAAATACCGTTCAATCAGGTTTATTTTACTGAATCTCTTGTTTGTGTATTCTAAAACCGCCGGTTTAGAGTAGAATAAAAGCATTCCGACGTATTTACATCAGCAAACAGCGTCTGAATTTCGGGTACGTAGCCCGTAGGCGGATGAACTTAGAAGCAGACTACACGTTTTTGCTATTATACTAGAGTATAAAAGTGTATTTATTTGAGTAAAAACACTATTTTATAATCTAGATTTATATGAAAAATACGTGTGGTACGGTATAAACACCGTGCCGAAGTCTGGCAACGCCGTACTGACCGGCATTGCGGTACAGTAACGCCGCCGGTTGGAGAAAAATGCTCCCCGAGTGCCACACGTATTTTTATATAACCTTACACACCTCAGTGTGTTAGGTTTTTCTCATTACGGAATTTCTTGATTCAGTCTATATATATATATATATATATGGTAGACGCCATAGGGTTCGACTTTGAAAAGACGCAACAAGTCTTCGGCGATTTAAATAAATAAATAAATATATATATATATATATATATATATATATATATATATATATGTATATATATATATATGAAAAATACGTGTGGTACGGTATAAACACCGTGCCGAAGTCTGGCAACGCCGTACTGACCGGCATTGCGGTACAGTAACGCCGCCGGTTGGAGAAAAATGCTCCCCGAGTGCCACACGTATTTTTATATAACCTTACACTCAGTGTGTTAGGTTTTTCTCATTACGGAATTTCTTGATTCAGTCTATATATATATATATATATATATATGGTAGACGCCATAGGGTTCGACTTTGAAAAGACGCAACAAGTCTTCGGCGATTTAAATAAATAAATATATATATATATATATATATATATATATATATATATATATATATATATATATATATATATATATATATATATATATATATATTGGTTGCGCAGATATGTCTATCACGCGTGAACTGTACACTTTCAGGGATAAAATTATCCTAGTATGTCCTTTACTGGGACTTAAAGAATCTCCATACAAAATTTTACCGGGATCGGTTTAAGCGTGAAACGGTAACAAAAACAACAAAAAGACAGACATACTTTTGAGTTTTTATATTATTAGTATTCATCATCATCAGCTCTATTGCCGTCCACTGCTGAACGTAGGCCTCCCTCAATGAGCGCCAACCATCACGATCTCGGGCAGCCCTCATCCATCCGCTGCCAGCCACTTTCTTCAAATCGTCGGTCCACCGTGCCGCATTTATTAGTATGCATTTTATTCATTTAAAAATGTTGGTTACTAGACATATAATAATTATGGTTGATATTCTTCTGCCTTAATCGAATTTTGGCGCGACCAATCTAGACAAGACCAGTCTAATGACAAAGTACAATTACACACAAAAGCCCAATCCCAATTATTGCACTCTTCCACTCGATAGTACATCGAACTTCGGCCATAACAATTTTAGCGCATTAATATTGCAGCGGGGCTGTCCATTAACGCTTTTAGCGCGGAGTGCTCCTGGCTATAATGTGAGCCGCAGGAGTGGGGGGGGAGGGTTACAAGTGATAAAAATTTATTAAGACCTTTAAGTATGGCTATCAAGCCTATGATAAGGCGCGACGGATCGCTCTAAAGTCGGGTCTAAAGTTAACGTTTTTGGTAATCTTTTTTGAGGGGTCCATAAGAAAAAATCTAATCCATACTAATATTATAAATGCAAAAATGTGTCTGTCTGTCTGTCAAAACTTGTGTTTTTGTATGGGCACCCCCTTAAATATTTATTTTATTTTGTTTTCAGTATCTGTTGTTATAGCGGCAATAGATAATATGCACAATCTGTGAAAATTTCAGAAGTCTAGCTATAGTGGTTCTTAAGATATAGCCTGGAGACAGACAGACAGGCAGACGTATAGACATAGCAGTCTTAGTTATAGGGTCCCGTTCTTACCCTTCTCGGTACGGAACCCTAAAAACGATTTGATTCATAAATGCAATGCATATAAAATAGTTTTCGAAACTTAAGTAGCAAGATATTGACGCACTTTTTCGTCATAAGTTACAGAAAATGAAATTGGCTCATGCGATAAACAATAAGTAAGTGAAAACACCGAGAAAAAACAATATAAATCAAATGTTGGCTTATGTGTTAATGTTATGTGTGTTATAAATCTGTTTCATACAGATAAAATGTCTCGAAGATACAAACCTCGGTTTGTATCCTACTAGCGAATCTTCAAAAAACGGTTAATATAGATTGCATAATTTACATAAGATAAGTATTGTAGATATTTCAATTTGGACACTGTTAGAAAACACCTTTTTAAACTTTGTATTCCAAAGTATATTAGAGAATTTATAAAGCTAAGTGAAGACGGTGACGAATCTTCATTGAGGCAATGTAGCCATGTATTCACAATCCTGTCCAATGTCCATAATACAACCACATTTACGGATAACAAACAAAATGTAAAAACAATTATACCAACTCATACAAGGAAAAACATTTATACCAACTTCAAAATAAACCGCGGAACAAAAACCGGTAGCCCGAAAAGACTTGGTATTAAAATGTTATTCATTGTTCGGGTAATCCTAACATTCCTAACCCTTCGGTGGCCGCAATCCATATTTATTTTCTCGTGTAAAACTGTGCTTTACAATTATTCAACTTTTAAGCTTAATAGGATAACCACGCGATAGGCTATTGTGAGATTTTAACAAACATTAAAGGTAGTAAACCTATGAGTGATAAATCGTCAGAAACTTTAAAAAATCTGGTACCACATTTTTTATGTAAAAGATAGTACTCGTGAATCTTAATTTACTTATGGGATATGTGAGTGTGAGTTTTTTTTTCTAAACGGATTTTTATGATCTTCGTAGCAGTAGTACTCCAGGAAACTTAAAATTTGTGTTATCGTGGCTATCTATCTATTACCATGTTTACTATTTTACCTATTTTTTTTAACTAAAAACCAAATCTATAATTTTACATGACTTCATTTTTCCTATTATACAAAATTCACTTTCAGGCAGACTCTACCCCAAAATCGAAAAAATTATACCAGATCTTTGAAGAAATTGTCCGCATAAAAACAGCAATCAGGTCACCCTACCATCTCCAACTTTGACGGCGACCACACAAATGTTTCTCTCTTTACTTTGCCTTTTGTTCGTCTATTTCACGCCTCACGACTGTTGATAGATCAAAGAGGAATAAGAGCTAGTGTGAGTTTAAAACTAGTGCTGTCTTGCGGTATGGTAAATCACTACATAGCCAAATGTATATTTCCGCTGTCTGACCCTATAAGTTTAGATCTTTAAAACAATGTAACGGATTTGAG
Organism: Cyaniris semiargus; assembly: GCA_905187585.1. NCBI lineage: Eukaryota > Metazoa > Arthropoda > Insecta > Lepidoptera > Lycaenidae > Cyaniris > Cyaniris semiargus. The sequence goes on along the minus strand of LR994554.1, from coordinate 1,427,022 downwards.
AGAAATTTTGTGCAAAAATAGAGTAAATGACGGTAAAGGACATATTAGGCTACTTTTTACTAAACGACAATGGACGGTTAGAATAATACAAAAGTTAAGAAAGACTTCTTTGGAAAGTAACTACGCATTTCACATTTACATTTTTATGCTCACTCTCACTCTTATAGATGATTATTAATTAAAAATGTTATAAGAAGTAAATGAGTTGAGATCTGTGTGAGATTACTTCTAATGTCCAAGAAAGTTTTTTTACAACATTTTTCAAATTATTATAATATTTTATCTCCCAAGAAGTTGAATTCCAGTTCTTAATCTATCTCAGCATTGTGAAGCTGAAGTGTCTTAACAACAAAATCATCAATTTAACGACAAACTATGAATAAACTCGCGAAGAACTTATCAAGCGTGAATCTTCAGAGGATTGGATGAGACTTCAAATCATGATACTAATTTCCCACGAGACAAAGACTCATAAAAGATATTATTATGGCGCGGATCAAAATTTGATAAACTGTTATACCGATGACAGTGAGTGAAAAACTTTGCGCTTTAGTTGATTAAGATCAAGATGACGAGACTGGGCATAGTTTCATAATATGAAACTATACCCAGTCTCGTCATCTTTTAATTTTTATGAATTTTGACATTTTGTGTTTTGATGTTAGTTAGTTTGCTGTTTGGGTTTTAGTTTTGGAAATTTTGTTTATGATAGTCCTATTTAAGATTTTGTTTTGTTATTCAAATCTGTCTTTGTATTAAAGTAGATGATTTTCTTAATTTTGTGCGCCTCAAAAGTTACAGTTTACAAGTTTTATACACTTTTGTCTTTTCATCAAAATGGGTGTATCTTAAGCGTGTATCTAAGATAACATACAGTCAGACAAACTACAATATATTATACCTTCGTATTTACAATAATGTATGGAATACTTTTAGTCAGTTTAAATTACAACGAAAATGTGATACATAATTCTTAAGTCGATTATTGAAACGTAATCTCAAAATACTCATGAAATTCTATCGCCAAGTCAAAAGAACGGATATGAACCCTCAATCGGCTTCAACTTTTGGCGCGAACTCGAAGACATGGTTCGCTTCCGACAATTTCCCGCCTGGGTGGACTTTTGATGGACGTTTTTTTAAATTCATTGTTAATTCACAGTGATTGCTGTCCAACGTCCGTGTCGGAAGGGGTAAAAAATGGTGTAAATTCATCTGCGCGTGAAATTCTTTGAAATGTTTGAATTTTTCGCGCTATTCAGCTATTACGTGCAGCTAATGGGTAACCCAATATTGGACCTTCGATAGTATATCAAACGTAAAACTGTAAAAGTTAAGCTTTCAAAAGTATTATGTCTATTATGATATCTTTGCGTATTGTTTTTTAATGGTTATATTTCGTTGCTTTTTAATGGTTATATTAAGGGTTTCTTATAGTTATTACGGGAAAAAACTGTTATACCAAACAATAATAGTAAGTCTAAATTTTGAACATTAGATACTGCTAAGTCTCTTTAATTATAAAATTACATCTGGCTATGAGTTATAAGGCTGTATAATATATTTTGTGAAACATAATAGCTAAACAGGTAATTTTTAGGAAAATAATACAACATGTAAAATTTAATAAATGTACAATCCTTTAAAATCAACTAAAATAAGGTTACTGCAACTAAAAAAAAACTTTATTCTATAACCTTAAAATGCTATAAAAATACTGTAAAACCTCAATACGTTACATAAAGTAAGTCATAATCCATATTATAAGAGAATGCACTTGGCTCGGAATAAAATACAGTTCTCAAGGAACAGTCGGGCTTCCAGTGGAATCTCAATGAGTCTGTGCAGTAAGGCCACGTAGCTCCGTCGCGTTGCGGTGCTTTGCGTCGTCGTAACAGAGCGTATATTATATCCACTGACCTCCATATATACAAGTACGCTGGACTAATGATACCCTTTGAAATAACAGCTATTTTTTGTGCCTATTTGAAGCGGAATCAGCTCCCCCAAAGTGAGTGATAGGAACTAAATTTGACGTAGAAATGACGTTTGAAAGTCGCCATATTGGCGCTGATAGCAGGAGCGGGAGTATTTGGAACTAATACTAGTGATGACAACCAATAACGATTAAGCGGCCATTTGCATGTTACGTCAAATTTAGTTCTCTTCCCTCTCACTGAGGGCGCTGATTCCGCTTCAAATAGGCACCAAAAAAAAGTGGGTATCATAGGTCCAGCGTACTTGTTTAATGGAGGTCAGTGATTATATCACATTTTACTGCGGCGATGCGTGAGAACTCAATACAAGACGGTGACAGCGCAGTGCGTCATTCAATATTCGACTTTGCATGAGTTCCGTTTAACGTGTCTTTAAAAAGTGACGACTTGAAGTCAATAGACTTAGGCATATTGTATTGATGAGTGATGACCAAAGATTATGATGATCGGGACATTCCAACAAAGTCATATATTATGTCAGTGCACTGACATATTATATGGTGGAACAAATCAACAGTATGGCGACAATTATTTTGGACGACATGAGCACTGGCTATACTTTGGAACATGCTCTTTATCTCCTGTAGACTGTCCGTCGTCCTTCATCCACTTCATCCTAAGAAGCAACACATTAATCATGTGGTACATCATTAAATAATAATCTGATGTATGTGAAACGTTAAAGCTTTGCCGTTGAAGCGACGTGACGCACCGCAAACTGTCGAAACATTATGACCTCGCGCTAACTAGTATTTATATTTCTTATTGCACTTTTCACCTACAGAATTCGAAGATGAATTATTATTTTGCTGGATTTTTAGTTGTAAAATTTAAATAGCGACTCGTTTTTTCGTCCAAGCTTCGTCTTGAAGAATAACACACTCCTTCCTCCGCGATCTATAGATTAAAACTGCATAAAAATTGGTCACAACATATTTGTTAAATTGTCAGTTGCAACTGTCAAGGACATTAGAGCGACCGCACATTGGAGACACGACTGTAGTTAGACAGTCTTGTTTCACATAGACAAGTCAGTCTTACGATTAAAGAGAAACAGTTGTGTCTATCACGTGGCGCACACCAAGTCAAAACTGTCTTGACTGCGATGACTCAACGCATACAATTGTATATTAAACAGTAGAGAACGCCCGAACAGAGTAGACAGAATTATAGAGTATGCCGACTTAGAAGTTAGAAATTTTTAAATTTGACGTATTATGACGAAAATCGCTAGGGTTGTTAACTTGTCACTACGAACTTAAAACTATAACATATTACAGGCATTAATAGGGTTTCCTATTACTGTATTTCTCTGGGATGTTAAACATGTTAAACACGTTAAAAACGGGATGTGAAACACGTCAATTTGAAATAATTTATGTTTACAACTTAGGTATTACAAATAACTAGTTGTATATTAATAAAATTAAAACCGAATTCAAAACTACTGAACCAATTTTGATGAAACTTACCTAAATTGAACAATACCTATCACAACAAAGTCAACAAAACAAAAAAAGAATTACTTAAATCGGACTTGTAGCTCCGCAGCATTTGTTCAGATGCTGATTAAATATACTTAGTCGCCGGTTACACGGTCAAATTTTCATCAATCTGATCCATCAATCCGGTACAGATTGACGAAAATTTGATCGTCTAACCCACGGATTGATGGATTGATCGTATTTTTAATATGAACTTTTTATAACCATCAATATTCCGTCAATCAGATTGATGGATCAGATTGATGAAAATTTGACCGTGTAACCGGCGACTAAGTATATTTAATCAGCATCTGAACAAATGCTGCGGAGCTACAAGTCCGACCGCAGTCCGCACATTGGAGACACGACAGTTTTTAGACAGTCTTGTTTCACATAGACAAGTCAGTCTTACGATTAAGGGTCAATCAGACCGCAACGCGACGCGTAGATGCATTTCTAACGGCCGTTCCCAATATTTGATCTATCTCTGGTTTTGCCCTACTAGAGATAGGAATAGCTCTCATTAGACATTAGAGACATATATTTTATGTCAATTCAATGTTAGCTGCGATCGGTCGTATGTCAAACCAGAGATAGATTGAATATTGGGAACGGCCGTTAATTAGTATGGATTTGTCAGATTCGCAAGACGTCTCATGCTCACGACATCTGTCAAATCCATACGGTCACGTCGCGTCGCGCCTCGCCTCGTCAAGTTCGGTCGGTCTGAATTGACCCTAAAGAGAAACAGTTGTATCTATCACGTGGCGCACATCAAGACGAAACTGTTTTGACTACGACGCGCGACGACGCAACGCATACAACAATTATTGTATATTCATCAGTAGCAGAATGAAGTTCACCGAAGCTGCTGTGATAAGCATCCTTGTTATGCGTGCAAAACGGCGCAGAAGACGGAAATATTGGGTACACTTCGTACCCTACCCACCTTCCTTCTTTGGGTCTACTACGAAACCGTTTTGAGACTCAAACAATCGGACGAGAATGCCGCGTCCTACTCTAACAACGTTATTTCACGTTTGTTAGAGTAGGATGCGGCATTCTCGACCGATTGTTTCAGTTTCAAAACGGTTTCGTGGTACAAGCCCAGGCTGTATCTCAATAACCGCTAGACTTCCGAAATTTTCACAGATTGTGTACGGTATGTCTGTTACCGCTATAATAACAGATACTTAAACAAAATAAATTAAATATTTAAGGGGCCTCCCATACAACAAACGTGATTTTTTGCTATTTTTGCTCGATATCAATAACGGCAACAGGTACTAGGTAGGCATTTGAAATGTTCACAAAATACTCAGTTGTATTAATACTTTAACAATTAATACTAAAATTAAAATAAACTAAATAATTAAGGATCCATACAAAAAAACACATTCTTCGCCTATTTTTGCTCTATCATGATACGGAACCCTTCATGCGCGAGACGAACTTGTACTTGGCCGATTATTTTCATACATTTATATTATAATATACTACAGAAACCCAAGAGAAACATCTTAAATGCACACAAATGTTTGTTTTAAGCGGGAAGCCTTTGGCTTAAAAAACAGGATCAATTTATTCTTCGCCAGTCGTCCGCCAAAGTAAGGTAAACTTCAAAAATAACGGAAATAAATACTGAAATGACAAAAAAATATTCATTAACTTTTATTACTTTATATAAAAACAAGCTATCTAATTCTGAAAGAATATTTCAAAATTTCAAATCGGACTAGTAGTTCCTGAGATTAGCGCGTTCAAACAAACAAACTCTTGAGCTTTATAATATTAGTGTAGATAATAACGCAACCGTGGACGAATATAGGCTGATATGATGATGATGATGAATAACGCAACCGCATAAAAATGACGATAAAAATATCGATACCAAAATCTGCATCACACCACATCACTAGTGCCTTAGTTTGATAGTTCACGCAACATCAAGCGGCCTGAAAATGGCGGTTTGTTCAGATACTGATGAAATATACTCATAATATACGAAAACTAGGCAGTTCTAGAAATATTATACATACGCAAGGCTCAAATTGAATTTTTTTTAAGTTGGTTAAAAAGAACAAAAAATGTTGTATTACGTTACTGAAAAATATATTTTGCGTCTATTGCGAGCAGTTCTGAAAGATTTTATATACTCGTATATAGATAGAAAAGTTCTCATTCGGATAGAAATAACTTCAAAAATAAACGGGAAAGACTCGACGGGAAAGATAGTAGGTACTTGGATCGCTGGATTCTTGTTTTGGCACATGTGATTAAAATTGTCAGAATCTAATTTTAAAATATTATATAATTAGTATTTAAAAATAAATTATATCAGCCAGCGCGAGGCACATTCCATTCATAATCTTAGTGAAACCCGACGAATTTGACATAATATATTGAAACCTGTACGTCTCTTTGCAGTCAAAGTTCAGAGCTCGGAACCGGTATTTTTTTAACCAGGTTAAAACGCTACATAACCAGGTTTTTGGATAAGTGTTCGTTCGGAGCGAAATAGAGATGCGAGCGGTATTGCTTCTAAAATTAACCTGGTTAATTTCTCGCGGAAAGTAACTTTCGGAACCGGTATTTTTTTAACCAGGTTAAAACACTCCATAACCAGGTTTTTGGATAAGTGTTCGTTCGGAGCGAAATAGAGATGCGAGCGGTATTGCTTCTAAAATTAACCTGGTTAATTTCTCGCGGAAAGTAACTCTCGGAACCGGTATTTTTTTACCAGGTTAAAATACTCTATAACCAGGTTTTTGGATAAGTGTTCGTTCGGAGCGAAATAGAGATGCGAGCGGTATTGCTTCTAAAATTAACCTGGTTAATTTCTCGCGGAAAGTAACTCTCGGAACCGGTATTTTTTTAACCAGGTTAAAACACTCTATAACCAGGTTTTTGGATAAGTGTTCGTTTGGAGCGAAATAGAGATGCGAGCGGTATTGCTTCTGAAATTAACCTGGTTAAATTCTCGCGGAAAGTAACTAGTGCAGTGATATCTTCTATCCCTTTCTAATGCACCATCTAATAGCCAATAGGCCATAACTTGTTTGTGTGTGGACAATGGGTAATGGTCGTGGTGTGTGTGAGTGGGCGGGGCGAACATAACCGCGAACGGTTCTAAACGGTATTTTGAGCAGTGAGCAATTTAATTTTGCTCTTAGAACAAAACCAGAAATAATTTCGGTCCCTTCAGAGTGGAATCGAAATGAAAACGCTCTTTTGGAAATGTATGGCGTTTCTAACGAACAGGATCGCAAAGATTAACCAGGTTTCTGAGCCCTGAGTCGAACTACTGGTAGTTATGTCTATTGTGGCTAGACAGTTTTGTCTTAGATGTGCGCGCTCGCATACACTTCAAAGGGAAGCCGACAGTCGTTAGTCAGACTTGTCGCGGGGCGCATTAGACAACTTTGTCTATGAGACGTTTTGTCTCAAATGTGCGCATCTAGTGCATTTTACTATGCGATAGTCTGTCTTTAGACAGTCGTGTCTCAGGTGTGCGGTAGCCCTTATCCTGGCAGGATATTTTTTTTAATATAAAAATATTATTAACTTTGTAAGAATTATAAGTCAGAAAATACTTAAAAAACCATAACTTTATATTTTATTAAAAAAAATAGAAATGATCAAGAGAAATATACCTAAAAAATATCAAATATCCTTCCAGTGAACTATTTAATTGCACAATAAACCAAAAGATGGCGCTCTAGCCTGACGTTCTAACTAAACCGAACGTCATCGATTAGACGTAGTAATTATGAAAACGCCTAAAAGAAGTCGCTACGCGACAGTGCTTTCGGAGCCTAAAGGTTTGAGTTGACAAACTTGGTATGATAGTTAATACCTATAAATACATAGTATCTTCTACCTAATATTATACAGCCAATTAATACGAACAGTAGAACTTTAAGATTGGTTTTGATTGAAGCAGAGCGCTGAATATTTAGGTACTAGTTAATAGAATTCGGTCGACCGACAACTATTTCCTCCTTGAAACTAATACCGACTACCGTATTTAATAACATTATGTTTGAAGAACCTAGCTAAGTTTCAGGTAAGTAAATGTAAACTAATCATAATTTACATATACGTGAAACCTAATATCTACATAATATTGTTTCGCTTGATGAAATGATTCAAAATTCACGATCAAAACGTTATCAATCAAGTAAAGTAAAGGAATTCACATTTTGGGCCTTGATTCCGTCGTCAAGTAGTTTAGAATATGGCTCTTGACTCGGACGGAGTGGGTTTGATTCCCGTGTTGCAAAAATGTTGTTACCGTTTAGGACCATGCTGACAGATCACAAGAGTGTCTGACAAGTAAGATGATACAAGGCATATAAAAAGTCCTGCTTTAACTAACGTAAAAATAACCGACTAATAAATATGAATCTGTGAATACAAAAACATTTGACCGAAATCTATGAATAAGAGAACATCATTTTCAAACCTAAGTTGCGAAGTTCCGAAGTTGTGTTCACTGGACGAGAAGTGTAATTATGCTTCAGATTGTGTTTGTGAGATCTACTGTGAACTTCAGATCTATAGTCTACTCGCGCTAAGAATTATTAGTGCTGCTACTACTTACTAATCAACGCTTAAGTCCAATGTCAGTCTGTTGGTCTGTCTGTTTGTCTTGTATATCTACAGTCTTCACGCTTAAATACCTCAACCGATTTTAATAAAATGTGTTATATGCGATTTAATAAGTGCAGGTAAATTACACTGGATAGTTTTTGTTGGAATAATAGTTTTCAATGTTCCTTACACATCCATGTGTGTAATTATATCATTAAATAGTATAAAACAAAGTCGCTTTTTCTGTCCCTATGTCCATTTGTTCCCTTTCATCTTTAAAACTACGCAACGGATTTTGATGCGGCTTTCTTTAATAGATAGAGTGATTCAAGAGGAAGGTTTTTAAGGATAATAACATTCATTAAATAGTGGAGAAATACTGTTATTATGTAATGTAGGGTATATACTGTTATTATGTAATGTAGGGGTTTCTAATGTGATGTCGTAAATAATTACATTTTTTTCCGCTGGCTGAAACCTACGGGATTTATCAAAATAATGTACTAAGTATTGTACACAATGAAAAGGTCTACAGAAAACTTTGCGATGGTATATGTCTATCTCTTATGGATATCTCACAATAACAGTTTTTTTCATTTACTTTTTACTACAAATAATGGCTAATTTTCGAAGCGATCATAACCAATACGGCATTAAACCTTATTCAATTAAATACTTTAAATACATTGTTGATTTAATATCGATGTCATATGGCCTTTTACAGCATAATATGATTTAAATAAATATTTTTGAAGATATTACACATTTAAAAATTGCGGGACGTAGCTTTTGCGGCGGTACCGGCCAATGCGGGCCACGGGTAGTAATGAATATAAATCAAAATTGCTGAATCGATTTTAATAATTTTTTTCAGTGAGTGACATAGGCTATATATTTTATACCCGTGCGAAGCCGGGGCGGGTCGCTAGTTAAAGATATATAACAAAAATCTTAAATATAATATTTGTAGTTAGTAAATATAGTAATCCCTACTTAATATTATATATAAACGATTAAAAAAAAACTTAATATTATAAATGCGAAAGTGTGTCTGTCTGTTACCGCTTCACGCCCAAGCCGTTGATCCGATTATGCTGAATTTGGTATGGAGATACTTTGAGTCCCGGTAAAGGACATAGGATACTTTTCATCCCGGAAGAACGTATGGTTCCCGCGCGATAAACAAATTTGTGCGCAATGTAGTTACGGCCGGCATATTGTAAATAAGAAAACATATTTTCTCTCGTATTTACATCCAAATTTTTGTCTTTTACCCTAAAAAACTTAACGCCTAATACAAATCGATGGGCGCGCCTGTCTTCATTATGTGGAGAGGTTCTAATGGACCGCGGAGCTTCTTCCGTAATTCCAATCATTGGAAACACATTTAAAGTTTTATGGGTATCCAAAAATAGTCCGAAAATTGTCCAAGAATTATTTCATTAATAATAAGAAACAGTGTATTTCTTCTAAAAATTATCTTCATCCTGGACTTTCCTGTGGCTTATAAAGATTCAAGTACAAATTTCATCTGTATTGGTTCAGCAGCTTCTGCTCAAAGAGGCCACAGACAAACGGACAGACAGACACACTTTCGAATTTATATTATACAGGCACAACACAATAGACGGATTTTGAAGAATTAATGTACACTACATACACAATCAGCTGTCTTATAGTATACAAAAAATTTATCAAAACATTTAATTCTTTATTTTCTTCTCAGGCATTTGAATGAACACTTCTATACAGCACTTAATGCTTTTATACCTTGAACTATTCAACAAAAGTGTTCAACTCAGTACTTTATTAAGTTGATAGAAATAGTTGGAGTTCAAGGAAAATAGTTCTCAACCACGTCAGAGAGTGGGAAGTGTTATTTTTGTGAGAATCAATATTAGATAGCAATTTGTTCGGGCTAAACTTTCTAAGATTCTATTAAGTTTATTACAAAGTTTTAGCATTAGAAACCACCATCTTTTCACACTGTACTTTATCAGGGTTACTTTGAATTTTATTTTATTAAAGTCATCCCCCGAGCAAACGACCTTGACCATACATTTGCCGCGTTGCCGAGATCGCACCAAAATCCTGTTTTTTGACTTATCTTAGTTCAAAATTGACCTAAAAAAATTCAAACGTGGAATATGTAGTTAATGAAATTGTCAATCTATTGGCGTGTGTTTCAAATAAAAGTAATTTTTAAATACTAGGGACATACTGAAAGTATGCTTGAATTTTAATAAATTGGTATTACTTTGGAAGCTGATATCATGAGTATAATAAACAAAAATAGGAAATTAATAATGGGGAAAGGAATTTTCAAATACTGAAGATTATTGCTGTATTTTTATTATAATTTTGTAGCTTACAAATTATGAGTTATAAGGCTCTAAAAAACGGTAAATTACGGCATCTCCGTAGGAGGAGCGCCTTAATAAGAAACTATTAATAGTCGCATGTAAAAAGTGTAGTATCAGATTAGATGTGTTTTTTAATATTATACGGTTTCTTCGAAAGTATTTAGAAACAAAATCAATTAATATATATTTTAAATGTATGGTCAAATAGGCAACATATAAGTTTGTCAACTTGACACATCCGTTTGGATGTGTCAAGTTGACAAACTTGTATTTTGTCTAGCCTCTTAAAAAATTTAAGCCAAAGGACATCAGGCATTCTGGTCTAAAAAAAAATGCGCGGCCAGAACTAAGAATATTTCCAATAGCTAGGTTATTTGTATCTTAAACTAATTCTATAAATGTAACACTGTTACTATGTTTTTTTAGTAGTTATTGAAGTTTTCGTACGTAGGTAACTCATAACAATAATAAATAATAATTGTGATTTATCAGTACTTAACTTTATCAATACTGCTATACAGATGCATGTGTCTTCCAGTACTATGCCTTTCTCAGTAAGACCGCTTTAAATGTAATGCTTTTAATATATTTTTTTTTCCTAACTAAATAATTACTCAGAAAATGCAGTTACAGGGTTAAGTCCATATATTTTTTTTAAGTTCTTAATATGGCCTAGCTATTTTAAATAATCCTAGGTCTGGCGCGCATCTTTTTTTTAGACCAACATTGTATGGAAATTGTCTGATGTCCTTTAAAGTTTCTCTGAAGAAAATACATAAAAATTTAAGCATACAAATTTTTCTTCATAGTATTTATACAGCCGATTTCATCGATTTTACCACAATAGTTACATCTGAAAATTCTTCAATTCATCGTTTTCGTGTACTTCACACTCCCAAAAACTTAAACCACCCTACAAATTGTATAAATACATTATTGTCTATCATCTGCATAAATAACTTACAATTTCATTAAATTTTTTTCATCTCTGCAAGAAAAATAAATGAGATTTTTTTAGATGTTTACCGTCGACTCTTTTCGTAGCAAATATTTGAGATCTTCAATTTAGGTTTATTTCCCTTTAAAGATAGACCTTTTTATTATTTATTAGACTTACAAGTATTTTAGATAACATTCACTTTGATCATCAGCATATTTAAGTTATATCACTGTAAAATAATGTTATGATGGCTTGTGAAAGACGAAATACAGTTTCTAAGCTTCATAAGTTAAAATATGAAAAAAAAAAAACATAATATTTTGATATGATTATTTTATCGCTCGGCCTATCAATTTATTTTATAAAAACCAGTCTAATAGGTTTATAATAAAGTGTATGTTTGTCATAATTAAGTTTACTAGCACTACGACATTTTTACTAATGCGAGTCAAAATTTAACATGGTAAACTAATTACGTGATATTTTGTATGTACAGTACAAATACGCGTATCGCACAGCTGTGCTGCTCATTAGTGATACAAATTACTGTTTACGGATTACAAACGGATCCACGTACCTACTGTTTTTACGTGGAAATTATCTCATGCCGTTTTGGTGGCACATTGTTTTGTAAATGACTTTGTATAGATTATAGAACACCATAAAATCTATACTAATTAAAAGGGGAAAAGTTTGTTTGCATCGAATAGGCTATAACCACGGGGGGGGGGGGGACATAATATTATTAAGTTACCTTTGCCTCAAAAAACGTACGATTATCGCGTGAATGACTATCGTGTCAACGTATGTAAAGCTAGCATGACAAAGTTAGCAAAATAACTCGGGATTGCGTTATTAATTAAGTGCTAATTGAGTGCTATTTTTGTGCAAAAACCGCGAATTTAGTGCTCCTCAAAATTCGCAATAACTGCTATTACTGCTACCTTTACGTCAAGATCTCTTAGAAATTGCATAGTCTTATTGATTGTATTGTATGGAAAAGCTTAAAACCCAACGAGCTTGTTGGCGGCTATTTGATTATATACACTTGCTTGTAAATTGTGACCTGGCGGTGTAGCGACCAAACCGCTAAGCCATTGTGACAACAACACTTACTACAATTTCAACGCAAATAGTTCTAAGTACCAGGAGAACATGAGACACTAAGAAATCAATTCAGCGCTCTTATCAGGCGTGATAACAGCTGTCCTGGACGGCAGCCAACGTCACTCTCCCAGATAAACCCATATAAAGTTTAGAAATGTTTAAAACTTCGCTTTGGAAACATTGGATAGAATTTTAAAAGGCTTGAGAATAGAGTATATATTATATATATCTATCTCTCTATCAAGCTAGTCGAATAAAAAAAAATACGTGTGGCACTCGGGGACTGGCACGTTAAAGCTATTGCAGAGCATTTTTATCAACTTATGCAATTATAATTAATTATTTATTTCTAGTCGCACGAACACAAACACCGTGCCGAAGACTGCTGAACTGAAACGGCGTTAGACGATTTACGGCTTTTGCCAGTCGGAGTGGGGGTTGTTAGGTTTATTTTCGTTACGGAATTTCTTGATTTGGTCGCTGCGCTCAAAACCCGCGATAAAAGCTATAGCTTAAAAAAGATAAACTAGCATCAAGCATGCTTATTGCTAACAAATGTAAGTAGTTCATATGCATGCTCCTATTAAGCATACTCATGAGCACGATTTTTTAGGATACTATTCTAGAGCATGTGTACCTTAATTTTGTGCTCCCGCGAGTACTCGACCTGACCATTTTATACAGGGCCTATAAGAAGCAAAATGAGAAACTCCTATTAGACGATTTCAAAGAGATCATATTATTTTGCGATGGATCGAAATGATCGATCCTTAAATGAATACAATTTACATGCATTTCAAATATAGAAGAAAACATTGGCTTGATTTGTATATTTTACTTCGCATTTCCAAACAGTCACAGTAATTTAAGCTGCATCTAACAATCTGGTCCAAAGCCGCGTTCGTTCAACGAAATACACAGTGTAATTAATAGTTGCTCTACCGCTGTTTGATTTGCGGGTGCTCCTATAAAACCCGACTGTGTTTCGACAACATTTCAGGCTAAGGCACGAAAGCGTATAAAATGGTGTTTTAGAACTAATCGGGCGTATCTGACATGCAAATTCTTGCAAGAATAGGATATTTATTATATTTCTCCAGAAAAACTTACAGCTATGCAATAAAGACAATTAAAACTAATAAAATTAACTATGAGCCATTAACAAGTTTTTACATATAAATTAAAAAATTAACTCATTACTCAACACAATACATTGACTTGCATAGTAAGAAGAAAGCTTTAAAAAATAAACAATACACTATTAAAATATGAAAATAAAAAACAGAGTTTAAAAAAAGGTAAAGAAAAAAAAATACTAAATACGAACAATAATAATAATAACCTAACATTCATATTCGAGCACCGCCGGAACAAATACTAGTTTAATTTAATTAAAACTATCCATTATTGGAGAGAAAGTAATGCAATGTTGCAAGCCGTCTAATAGAGGAGGGTTTAATTGAAAATATAATAATTGAAAATTACTGCAATGTTTTCACGCTAGACGGCAGCACCAGCATATTTCTGACAATCTGATGTGACGTGTGCAACATGTCAGATTATAATGTACTAGACTTGCGCCAAAAATCGAATATCGCACGGGAACCATACATTTTTCCAGCATAAAATGTATCCTATGTCCATTACCGGAAATCAAAATATCTCCACACCCAGCAAAATTGGTTCATCGGTTTAGGCTTCAAGGGGTAACAGACAGACAGACACACTTTCGCATTCATAATTTTAGTATGGATATTTTTTGATAAGATTAATAGTAATTTATTACTGTGTTTGACCATTGAATACGTTAAAAACCCCGCGGTATGGACGAAAAGCTTAAACTGCCTTTAGAATCGTACATGTTTCTTTGCCACTAATTTACACAAGTTAATTACAACTAAATATTCAATACCCAATAAACACATCCATAGCTCGGCTATGATAAATTCCCCTCTTCATAAATCAAGGCGTGGGTCGTTGGCGCGGGTCCAGGTGCCAAAATTGACTTATGGACTCCGCTCGCGTCACAATGTGGACCATATTTGGGAAAAACTGGGTGACGTCATGTGTAATGTCATTTGAGCGTATTTGTTTTCTTCCTGGACTTGTATAGAATTTTGAACGTTACTTCGGTTGTACGAAGAATTCATTAATCGTTTCGAAACCATTTTTTATTCTGTTTAAAAACTATGTTGTTTTCCAGGTCTTAATATTTAGCTTCATCGAATTTCGGCAAAATCCGTTTAGCATTTTAGGCGTGTAGATAACAAACAATAACAAGCAGGCGCAGTATTAACAATGTATTTCATTCAATACTGATTCTCGAACAAAAAATTAAGTTTTGCAACCAAACAATAATATAAATTTTAAGAAAAATTAAAGAATTCTCAAAAATTAAAACTTTCCACAATTTCTTTGCTATTATATTATTAGTTCACTAGTTCATAAAGCATTAGATTTTATTCATTTATATATCATCTGTAAATTGTAGGTCACATGTATTTTCATACCAATCTATACGAGAGTTACAAATAAATAAATTGAGAATAAAACTTTTAACAAGCATTTTAACTGTGTCAATTGGAAGTCAATAAACTATTTTAATAATCCAATAGCCAAGTTTCAATAAAGTGAACACATATAGAAACTCGCATAATTAGTTCAATTCAAAAGAAGCACATTCTGGAACGAGGAAAAGTATATCGAAGAAAATGTCGGTATTATGCAAATTCTATAATTCAATTTCGTACTTTGATAACTAGGCGTAGTTTTTTGTGAAAAAAATGTTTAAAGAGAAGTTTCAGAGTGAAATATTATGCGACTAATCCATATTGGCACATGATGGAATAATACAAGCGATTGAGAATGTGTAGATGTGAGAACGCGTGGTAGCTCAGCCGAAGGTCGCGCGTTCGAATCCCGCAGAGGGAACAGAAAGTTTTAAATGTTTCCGGGTCATGGTTCACCAAGTTTCTTTTTCATAATTTGGTATCATCTACTCTGCCCTGCTAAGCGCAAAAGCGGTATCTCAAAAAATTCGAAAATTTGATTTTTATGGCATCGTATAACTTAAAGAAATACGCATCCAATGAACTAAGTCAAATGGAGGTATCTTTTGAAAACATATAAAAAAAAAACTTATGAAAGTTTTCTCTATCTCAGTAATATTAGCAATCTATATTTACAAAACCTAAATTTTCTCAAAACTCACTTTCACTGAGATACCGCTTTTGCGCTTAGCAGGGCAGTACAGAGGCCGTAGCCAAAGTCCCTTTCGTTAAAAACGATGACGAAATTCGTTATCAAAATGTATGGGATTTGACATTAGTCTTCGCAAGCGAAATGTCATTTAGCGATGACTTATGTCAAACCGCATACATTTTGATAACGAATTTCATCATCGTTTTTAACGAAAGATACTTTGTCTAAGGGGCCTGGTCACAATATATTCGAGAATATAATTATGTGCGAAAAATAACCATCGTTTCGGGGCAGTTGGGCAAATATATAAATAAATATACACGTTACCAAGGTTACATGCACTGCTACTAAACACAGTATCTTACGAAATTAGCTATTGGCTACACAGAAGAACAGTATATCACAAAAAATATCCACAGGTCAACATAAAACCTCCGTTTTGGAAGTTTTAAGTATTTTAAATAGATAGATAAGATAGAAACAATATATTTATATGTCTAAACGCCGATACATCAGCGCCATAGCTAATGGCTCCAGTGCTTAAACTGTAGCGCGATACTTTGTCAGCTCAAGCTAAAATCTATTGGATATTTTTAAAGTATCAAGACTAGTATCGAAACTGCTTTTTAATAGTCGTTATACAGTTTTCTATCTTTATAAAACTGGGGTTTTATAAAATATTTTACCGTACAAACGGGTATACAATAAGACATAATATTATTCCAATATTTAGGTTTAATTCCCAATATTTAATTAAATACTCGAATAACATTATGTGTCAATTACGTCGTATGCATATTGAGTCCCAGAAAAGGACATAGGATTAGTCTTGGAAAATCTATGGTATCCGATTTCCGCGCGATAATTTGGATGCATAGAATTTAGCCCAACATACAGTTTTAATACAAAAACAAATCTAGCACTGGGTAACTAATTGCAGCACTCATAGATAATCAATTGCTACCTTATTTTTATCGACTTCAAAAAAGGAGGTTATCAATTCGACGCGTATGTATGTAATATTTCTAGAACTGCCTATTTTTGTATATGTTAGTCTAGATCAGTGTCTGAACAAATGTGCCAAATTTCAAAAGTGTATGTATGTATGTTTTATGTTTGTGTTCGCATATCTCCGGAACTACAAGTTCGATTTGAGTTATTCCATTTCTTTTTGTACTTGGTATTGTTTATCTTAGGAAATACTGCAAATTTCATTAAAAACGGGCCAGTAGTTTTTGAGATAACGTAGTTTTAATTCTCAATTACGTACAATTTTGAAGTCGGTTTTATTTTTTCAAAATACTAGTATAATTTAATGAAGAGTTTGGCAGAAAATTAATAGAAAAGTAATCAAGAAGTAACCAATAATTCAAGTAACGCTGTATGTTAAATAAATGGAAAATATTCGTTGCAAAAATGTATGTTATAAAATACCCAGTGGTCTATTAGAGGTACATTCTAACTCCATACATCACTCACATCATGACCAAGTGACAGGTCAGTAACCCGGTGGCCCGTTTAAATGCAAATACGTGAAATATTGGGGCCAAATGTGGCGTGAAACGAGAATACCCCCGTCATATTAACTGACGATACGATGCATGAGAATATTTTCTTCTTCCGTAGCCAAAAAACCCTGACAAATAATAATCTCTGTGGCTCAGTGATTTACTCAACTAGTACCAAAGTATTAAATATATAACACCCTTTGTCTGGTGCCCATAAACACAAGTCATTCAGATACTTAGCACAGGGCAAGACGAACGTAATGTGAAGGGACCATGGCAGTTCAAAAAATATTCATATATATTTTATACCTCCAAAAACTAGAAATGGCAAACTTTTAAATCATTGTTCGACGCATATAAGAATAATGTTTTGCTGTTCGATTGGTTGCTGGATAAAATAATATGAAATAATAAAACATACTGATTTATCAGAATTTGTATTTCTAACTTCAAAAGACCAATCCGAACGGCAATTCCACAAAATATCAAATCGTAACAACTTGGGGAAAACTTGGAAAATGTGAAAATCCGTACATTCCTGTCCAGTTTATATTTTCTAAACTAAAAGCACAACCAATATATAACGCAATAAGGCAAGATTGAAAACGTCGTAGATAAAATAAATAATGCTGCCTCACTTCTGTGACAGTATAAATATCATACAGTAGTGCTACTCAGCCATGGGAAAGTGGGGATAGCCACAGTGCTTGTGTCGTGTATACAAGTGTTCGTCCAAAGTGCGAGAGTGCTGGGTGTCGATCGGGGGGAGTCACGGGGGAATCACGGGTGATAAGGCTTTTTTTTTAATTGAAACCTGAAGTAGCTACTTCTAAATTGTTATCCATATCCATACTTCCATACTAATATTATAAATACGAAAGTGTGTCTGTCTATCCGTCTGTCTGCCTGTCTGTCTGTCTGTCTGTCTGTCTGTCTGTTACCTCTTCACGCCTAAACTGCTGAACCGATGTTGCTGAAATTTGGTGTGGAGATACTTTGAGTCCCGGGAAAGGACATAGGATACTTTTTATCCAGAAAACTGTACGGTTCTCGCACGATAAACGAATTTTGGCGCAACGGAGTTGCGGGCGTCATATACTTTCTGAATATTTATTTAATATAGCGCACTGTATCATAAGATCGTTATATTTTACTAAAACTCCAACTATTTGCCTTCTGTTTTGTCTTGAAAATCTAACTCACTCAACAGCAAACACAGACACAAGCTTTACTTCCGTATAGTGCATTATTTGGCAAATTAAAGGTATCTGAAATGACGCTTATGTGTGCATGCGCGTCTATTATGGATATTATTATTGTGTTTGGTCTACTTTGTATAATTTATATTGTGTTTCTGTTTAGACAACAATCTAGTTCTGTTCTTTTTGAAGAATCTTAATGAAAACTTTCCAGTCTACGTTTGTCTTTCTCTGTGTATTCTGTAACTCATTGATATTAAAGTTTTTCGTTTTATATTCGAAGTGCTCATAAAATATTTTCTTCAAAACTTACGACGGCATTCGCATTAAATTAATATATATATTTTTTTTACTTTTCGGGACAAGTTAATATTAAAATGCAGACTTACTGAGTAATGAAACTAGCTGTAATATCATTTATTGTAATCGTTAGTCTCTCTGGAAGAAATAGAACATTTTATGTTTAAGTTGAATTATTACTTTTTAGGGTTCCGTAGCCAAATAGCAAAAAACGGAACTCTTATAGATTCGTCATGTCTGTCTGTCTGTCTGTCTGTCTGTCTGTCTGTCTGTCCGTCCGTATGTCACAGCCACTTTTCAACGAAACTATAAAATCTATACTATTGAAACTTGGCAAGTAGATGTAGTCTGTGAACCGCATTAAGATTTTAATACAAAAATAGAAAAATTATAATAAATTCTAGGGGTCCCCATAGGTACAACTGAAACAAAAAAAAAATTCACCTAACCTATGCGTGTGGGGTATCTATGGATAGGTCTTCAAAAATATTTTTTTCTAACCTGAATAGTTTGCGAGAGAGACTCTTCCAAAGTGGTAAAATGTGTGCCCCTCCCCCCCCCCAACTTCTAAAGTAGGGGCATGATAAGTCTAAAAAAAATATATGATGTACCATCGAAGAAATTGATTCATAGCCAGTTCACGGACCTACGAAGTTTGGTTGGATTATGTCAATTCAATGATAACTGTGATATGTCGGATGGGTTTGACACAACGCGACCAATTTACGTTGGTCCGCCATTTGCCTATGAATCAACTTCTCTAATAGTACATTACTATAAAAACTACCAACGAAAATTGGTTTGAACGAGATTTAGCAAGTAGTTTTTTTATACGTCATAAATGGTAAACCTTAATTTAACTTTCATTAAATCAACTGAAATATAAAAATAAACTCAAATTCAAACTCAAACTCAAAATTTTTTATTTAGAATAAATTTTTGTAAATATTTTCTGAAAGTCTACATGATGCCTACCACCGGTTCGGTAACTAACCCGGCGAGAAGAACCGGCGTAAGAAACTCGCGCGAGGCCCATATAAATCAAAAACCTTTTAATTTCATAAAAATAAACCTTATTGCTACCGCCGAACCCTTCATGGGCGTGTCCAACTCGCACTTGACCGGTTTTAAGTTGATACTCGTATTTTAAGTATAAGTATGAGAACCCGCAAAGAATTTTAAATAGAGCATTTTTCTCCTTATTTAAATTGTTATAATATATTATTATCAGTCTACATATTATACTAATATACCGCACGTAGTTAAATGTATTTTTATTGCTATCTTTTTTTCTTTTACTTTGTAAATACTTTTTGTGATCTCAGCAAAAACTTACGTACTACAAGTCTGACTTTGCTTTTTACTTGGTTCATTCATTAATTACTTTTAATTTATTCAATTAATGCTTTCTATATGAATAAAAGTGAATTTAAAATTCGTGAGTGTCTATACACACTAGGCAGAAGAAACGCGGCCGAAGTTCGGCATGATTACGCCTGCAATGTATTTTAAATTGCTGATGACACACCATGCCGAAATTACGTCGCGTTATATTGTATGCGTAGCGCACTGCAAGCGTAATCATGCCGAACTTCGACCGCGTATTTTCGGCCTAGTGTGTTTAAGCACTTCTCGCTAAAGTTTGAGAAAGGCTGAACCGATTTGGCTAATTTATGTTATTAAAATATTCGAGGAAGTCCAGGGAAGGTTTATATTAGAAGGAAAGTGATACGAACTCCACCAGATTATCTAGTTTTATGATATATAATAACAAGCAGTTCCGGCTTATTAATCTAACACTAGACGACGCCCGCAACTCTGTTGCAACAAAATTCGTTTACTGCGAGGGAACCGTACATTTTCCGGAATAAAAATATCCTATGTCCTTTTCCAGGACTCAAAGTATCTCCATAACAAACAGCAAAATCGGTTCAGCGGTTTGGGCGTCAAGAGGTAACAGACAGACAGACAGACACTTTCGCATTTATTTTATAGATATAGATTCCCCAGCTAAACCAAAACACCGCCGGCAATCCCATCTCAGGTCAATCCAATTACTCGCGTAGACGCTATTTTAACTCGGGCTAATCATGACCGCGATGCAATTTTACAGTTATATGATTGAAGGGAAAATTAAATCGAGGGAAATATAAAAATGCGTGATCCGAATAAACATTAAGTACATCTTTCTCACAATTTTATATTTCATAGATAGATAACGCAGAAACCGTGCATTTTTGCGTAAGAAATATACTTTATGTGTATACGTATAGTTTACCAGTTTATGTAATTAACAGGTAGGGTTTATGAATATGTCCTCAGCCCGTAACGGCGTAACGGCAGTAGTTAAAGTATTAAATTAACAGACTGATATTTTTCGGGATATAAAAATATTTTGGCGCTAAGAAGCAACAAACTTCTGCTCTTATAAAATTCTATATCTTCGTCGATTTTAGTGTGAAAACATGTATGAATACTTTTTCAAACGAGGCTTTTTTTTGGCTATTTTTAAAGAGACCACTACTAACCGCTGATCTGCTTGGCCTACGTAGATAAGACTATTTCGTACGTCATACGTAATGTATAGGAACCACGGAAGATCAGGTACCGCGGTGCAGTGTTCTGCGCCGTGGTATTATACCTGAGTGGGAATCCTTTTCGGCATTATGCAATGCATATGCCTTATGTTGACATTCTCTTTTTGTTCTTGTGTGCTTTTTCATGTTTTTTTTTCAGTATTCTTTGTTTATTTTAGTTAAGCACTTTCCTTTTTTTTTCTTTTTGGTTTATTGTTTGGTTGTATGTTTTTAATGTGTGCTGTGCATTGGCTTAATGTTTGAATAAAGCATTTATTATTATTATTATTATATATTATTATTACTTTTTCATAAGCACTAATCATAGTTTAACCCTCGTTTAAATATCAGTAAGCCGGCCTCGGAATATTAAATGAAAGCTTATGCCAGTCAACAATACAGTTCAGAACTTGGTACATTTTGTTCGTGAGATACTTACGAAGTTCGCGCTTTGTTGTACAAACACTGGCTGTATATAATAGTGCACATTGATGTTACATCTAGGGAAGTTTCAAATCGCAAGTGAGTTCTAGAAAAACAATGGCCTAGATAAAAAATGGCTTAGATCAGTATTCCAATCCAGTGATCCAATTGTAATGGGATAGTAAACTGGCTCTGGAATTACTGCACTGGATTAGATTGTTGGATTAGAGTAATGTAATTGGAGTAATGGATTCAAATAAAAAGCTAAAACTGTGTATTAATTACTGGATTTGGTGGCAATAATTAGTATAGTGGTAAAAATTCATTTATTAATTTTACATGCATTTATTTTGAAAACTATTACATAACTCCTTTTACCCTTATGTCTTTATCAATGAATGTTTTGAATCGATTAAATGGACGAAAATCGAATTAATCAGTAGACTAAACACTGACATAGTTATATTATTTTAATTTTGTGAACATCACTAGTTTTGGGTTTGATATTCGGGCACTATAATTATTTCGGAATGCACCAAAGACACTCATTAATATTCAACTTTAGTTATTTCGAAACTATAATTGTCGATTAGGATGGCACTATATTAGTTAATTATTTCACAGTAAGAAAAAATAACGGTATGTCTATTATCTTTGCACTGAAATAGCACGTCAGTGCATTAAAGTGGTTGTCGCGACTTCGGTCATGTACACTGCAGACGTGATACAAAATATTTTGCCATCTTTTATTCAAGTGAAAACTTCAGTTATATAGTAATTTGAACCAATAAGGAACAACCAGCGATTACTATAGTAAAATGAAAATCTTATGGTCTAAAGGTTTTATAATAGAAGGTGTAAACTAATGTAATAAAAGGATTTTGATAAATTCTGGACTATAAGCGGGCCACTAGACGATCAACTTTATTGCGCAATATCACGTATTGCGTAATATTATTGATAGTCTAGGGTTGACATTAAACATCGCGCACCTTCAATCTAATTGTGAAATAAACTGTTCAATAAAATTGAAGCGTGATATTGCACAATACAACTGATCATCTAGGGGCCAGCTAACACCTCACAATATAAAATAAAAATAATGATTCAAGCAATAGCACTAGAAAAAGCCGAAGTACGGTGAACTTAATTCATAAAATTCCGTTAAAATAAATGCTTTTTTACTTTTATATCTATAAAAAAGAAAAAAAAAATCTTTAGTTGCATCAAACTCGATTCAATGAGACGCCGACTTTGTATTTTGTCCTTTTTAATTAAAAACTAGTTCAAGTGGTTTTCAGTGGAACAGTATATAAAGGATGAAAGGATGTTTTTAACACTTTGGAAAATAATTCGATCCTTTGTCTTTATGAAGGTATACTCGACTACTACTGCAGTTAAGTTTCAAATATTAACTGCTATCGAAAAGTATAAACCAAAAAAAAAAAAAGCAATAAAGGTGTTTGCGTGCGTGTGTTAGATTTAAAAGAAAGTATAAATAAATATATAAACATACTTAAAGTAAATTTTAATCAAAGTATTAAAGCAGATTTAACGTAGTAATAGTATTATTCATTAATTTATATTTAATCAAAGGGCTTGAAAATAAAAGAAAGTTATTTAGATCCATTTAAGCATTTATTAAGCAAGGTTCATAACATTGAAACAACGTAAGTACTTCTTATTCACCATTTATAGCTTGGTATACATCCACTAATTTACATAAATAGTTAAATCACTATATTATATCACATTATGACTTTACACAAACATTATGGCAGTAGAAAGTAATACTTATCTTTGACACGTCAAACAGAGATGCTTCTTCGATCACGGCCCGAGCAAAAGTGTCGGAACACGTCAAGAACAGTCTTTTATAACGTGTCCCCACCCTTCGACCCGCCCACCGGTACAGTTTATACAAAATAAATAAAATAAATTAAAACAGTCAGAAAATCATAATATTTATGTAATATGTATTAGATAAAAATGTAATACTATAACACGTGCGACTAGACGTATGCGAATTATAATTGCATAAAGTGATAAAAACTGCTATGCAATAGCTTTACGGCGGCAGTCCCCGACACGTATTTTGTACCCGACACGCACGTATTTTGTTACACCCTGTATATTTTGCCCTTGTCTGATAGGTTATAAAAGTGGCTTGACAGACTCAATGTAGATCTTTTGTTAGCAAGGAAGTATGAATAAGAGGTACATAACTTGATGCACACATGTGACGCCTTAATTAATTACAAAACACAAACGATCGAAGTTTGATGCGCGTCGAATATGAAACATTATACACTGCGGGGTGAACTTCTTAAATAGTTGGTGTTGTAGTTGAGTTAACAAGTTTAGTTGGAGATAAACCATAGATTAGCAAACAGAATGGCAGTTACTTACGGTTTCCACTAAGCTTAGCTTTCAGCTTAAATTTATTAAACACTAGATGATGCCCGCAACTCCGTTGTGCCAAAATTCGCTTATCGCGCGGGAGCCGTATATTTTTCCGGAATAAAAAGTATGCTATGTGCTTTTCCGGGACTAAAAGTATCTTCATACCAAGTTTCAGCAAAATTGTTTCAACGGTTTGGGCGCGAAGAGGTAACAGACAGACAGACACATTTTCGCATTCATAATATTAGTATGGATTAAACTTCTTATTGACAAAAAGATACTCTGTGTACACCAAGGTCAGGGCGTTTTTCCTGTCATGCGTGTCATCGCCCGCGCGCGGATGTGGTACGCATGAAAGTTGACCACATCCTATTCTATCATGCAGACAACACGCACGCTGTCAGAAGCATGTCGTCACCCGCTTTCGAACCAGGGCCAGGGCCCTAGATCAAAGATAATCCGGGATACGGGTCACCCTTTTGTCCAATTATAATCCTTTAAGAAAATTGTGTGTTGCCACATTATTATAATCTTTATAAATATATTTTTTTTTTGTAAATTTTGTTAGTCTCGCTAGAACTCGAGAGTGGCTGCACGCACTTTGCTAATTTTAGTCTTGAAAATTGAAATATTTGTGGGAGTCCAGGGAAGGTTTAAATTAGGAGTGATGGGATACCAAATTCACTGGGCAGTTTCAAATACGTATTAATAAAGATTATAATAATGTGGCAACACACAATTTTCTTAAAGGATTATAATTGCATAAAATGGTGACCCGTATCCCGGATTATCTTTGCTCTAATTACTGTTTGAAAGTAAACAAAAATATTAAATTATATCCTTTGTAATTCTTGTCTCTCTTGTTCCGAATTCTGGGAGTTTATTTTAATTACTTATTCTCGTTTTGTATACAAAGGAATGTCTTGTGCTTGCGAAGAGGACATACACCGCCGTGCAACAAAAAATCCATAATATTTAGATTATTGTGATTTTAATTATTAAAAATCGTACTATTAATAATTGATGTTGGAAAAAAATTAATAATTATTATTAACATAACATGTAATGCTAATATTTTTTTATAATTATCAAAAAAATATAACGCCAATTAGCATTATTATTTAAAATTTTGTTTATATATCAAGTGACAATTTCGACTTATCAGAAAAAGGCAGCACTGGTGTTTTAGATACTGTCCATTATGTCATTATATTTTTATAAGAAAAAAATATTGTAACGACGCCCAGTGCGTCGTAGGAAAGGGACGACCTCTGTGGCGCAGTGGTTGAGCGTGTTGTCAGCGCTCAAGCTGGGGTCGCGGGTTCGAATCCCGCCGACGGAATAAAAAAAAAGTTTTAAATATTCCTGGATCATGGTTGTGTATTAAATATATATGTATCGTATAATAAAAATCTTAAATACATAATATATAGTATAAAAGTATAAAATATATATTTCGCGAGCACAGCTGAACTACTGGTACTGTATAAAGTTTTAAAGCTTAAACTAAAGAAAAATCCCAGCATATATGGTTTAATACCCAATGTAAGAAGCTAAAATTAATTCCGAATTACATTCAGATAAGATGTCAAATGCTCAAACCATATATTGATAGATTAATGCAACAGACAAAGTTTAAATGTATAGAAGCTGAAATTCACCATCTATATATGCAACGAGATAATATCGGAGTCCATTTAAAAATTGTACATGTAGAACTCGCTCATAGGTTACACCCAGTAGAATTTGACTGGATTCAGATAGAGGTACAGGAATACGTTATATAATAATTTTGTAATAAATCTATTAAAATAAAGTGGAATACGTGCAAGGAAAGTGTATAATTATTAAATATATATTTCCGTTATCTGGTACCCGTAACACAAGTCCATCAGGTACTTACCACGAGGCCAGACCGAAGTGGTGTAAAGCGTCCATAGATATATATTAATATCCTTCTCTTTCTACCGCATTGTGAAAAATATGTAATTTAGTCCGGCTATATTTTCGTGGTGCACAATTTAGTGCAAGCGAGTGTAGTTTATATGAAACAAAAAGTCGTCGCGTCCGCACCGGTATTGCTTCCGGACGCTCTGGTGAAACACGACTAATTATTCGCATTTTAATGGCATTTTTATGTTCCTTTACTGAATTTATTGTTTTCTAAGTATAATGGGTCGTTTGCCCTTGACTTCCGGGTAGCTGATAGGAAATACAAGTTATATAGTTCTTAAGAAGTTGACATTCACGTACCACTTGACGAACTCTGTGGCTGAATGGTTAAGAGTGTGTGGCAGCTCAAGCCGGGATCGCGGGTTCGAATCCCGCCGACGGAACAAAAAGTTTTCAATGTTCCTGGGTCATAGATGTATATTAAATATGTGTATGATATAATAAAAATCTTAAATATATACCCCCTTACTAATAAACGCTGTATAAGCTTTGAATAGTTATACAGTGTTTTGTCTTCTTCAATCCAATTAAAAAAGTCACTTGTGTGACAGGAACAAAACACTGTATAACTATTCAAAGCTTATACAACGTTTATTAGTAAGGGGGAATTTGTATAGTATAAAAGTATTAAATACAGGGTGTAACAAAACTAAGTACTTTAGGGTGTGTACGTGTTCTTTGCAGAGAGTTCACTGTGAAAGTAGCAGCGCTGAAAGACCAATTTTTTTTTTCACTTTTGTATGGGCAAAGGCCCGAGCGTCACGAGTTTCCCCATACAAAAGTGTTTTTTTTTTGTCTTTCAGCGCTGCTACTTTCACAGTGAACTCTCTACAAGGAACACGTACACACTCTAAAGTATTATCACATAGTTTTGTTACACCCTGTATATTTCCATTGTCTGGTACCCGTAACACAAGCCCTTCAGGTACTTAGCACGGGGCCAGACTGGCGTGGTGTGAAGCGTCCATAGATATTATTATTGTTATTAAAACTGTTTTTTCGCAACAAGAACTGTGATAATTATGTCCTATCCCGTCTCTCAAAGTATTTCTATACAAAATTAAATTTTTATACTACATCGGTTCAGCTGTTGAGGCGTTGACAGATAAAAGGAAAACACACACAAACTTTCGCATTTATAGCATACTTTATTTCGGGACTGAAAGCCACATTTCATAAAAATCGGTCCAGCCTTTCCAAGGAGTTTTGCAACAAATCTGTCGGTAACGCGAAAATTTTTCGTATACGATATTACATAATATCATATTTTATGTCCCAAAACACAAAATGTATTCACATTTTTGCAAACTCATCTACTTAACCCCTAAAAACCCGTACCCCATTAAACTCTACGTCCGCGTCACGGAGACAAACAAGCGTCTTAACGACGGAGTGACGTCATTAAACATTGTTTGAGGTTGCATACATCAGTGTCACCGTACATGATAGCTTTACACAGCGTGCTACATCATAATCGCATTGACATACCGTAATATCTAGAAGTTGCAGTCGCACATGTTTGAAAATAACTTTTAGTAATCTAGCAACTTACTAATTACGCGTTATCTATTACGAATATACCACTGTCTTTAATCAGCTACGGATACGGCTACGCGCTATCGGCTACGAGTGTACGGCTACGCGCTATCGGCTACGAGTGTACGGCTACGCGCTATCGGCTACGAGTGTACGGCTACGCGCTATCGGATACGAGTGTACGGCTACGCGCTATCGGCTACGAGTGTACGGCTACGCGCTATCAGCTACGAGTATACGGCTACGCGCTATCAGCTACGAGTATACGGCTACGCGCTATCGGCTACGTGCTAGGGGCTACGAGTGTACGGCTACGCACTATCAGCTACGAGTGTACGGCTACGCGCTATCAGCTACGAGTGTACGGCTACGCGCTATCGGCTACGTACTAGCGGCTACGAGTGTACGTCTACGCGCTATCAGCTACGAGTATACGGCTACGCGCTATCGGCTACGTGCTAGGGGCTACGAGTGTACGGCTATGCACTATCAGCTACGAGTGTACGGCTACGAGCTATCAGCTACGAGTGTACGGCTACGCACTATCAGCTACGAGTGTACGGCTACGCGCCATCAGCTACGAGTGTACGGCTACGCGCTATCGGCTACGTACTAGCGGCTACGAGTGTACGGCTACGCACTATCAGCTACGAGTATACGGCTACGCGCTATCGGCTACGTGCTAGGGGCTACGAGTGTACGGCTACGCACTATCAGCTACGCACTATCAGCTACGAGTGTACGGCTACGTGCTATCGGCTACAAGTGTACGACAACGAGCTATCGGCTACGTCCTATCGGCTACGAATATATTAACCCTAGTGTACTACTCTACGCCTCAAAGGCGCCAATGAAACACAAAAATTCTTGCCTCTTTCTTGTTTTCGCTCGTATCGTATGATGCTTCTCGTACATCTCCTATTTTATAGAAACGGTCAGTATGGCAACTAAGCCGAAACGGTAGGTTTATTAGTTTTACTAGTACAATCATCCTGTGCGCTCCATAAGCGTAATGAGTAGTTTAAGTGCAACTTTTACGCGGACCAAACATTTGCTGCATTTTGATTTATTTCAATATTTATGTAATTTTAATTTAATGTAAGTATTTATTTTATAGGTAACGTTTTATTTAAGTTCTTGTATTTTTATAAATTCTATTATTAAAAAGCCTCAAAATAAATAAATAAATTACGTGTTGTAAGAATGTGGGCCTCCAAAGACTATTTGTACGATAATTGGGAATTGAATATTCTTTTAATGAAAATTGTCTAAAACGAAGATTTAATGAAATATTGTATCTAAATAATAATAAAAAAAGATATTAAGGGCTAAAATATACTGAGCTAAGTACGAAAACTCCATTTATTTGAAACATAAAATTGATTACTGTTTTAAATCCTTTCAAACTTCGTAAATTGTACAACAAATTAGTTTTTTATATTTATTGTTTTGATACTAATTTACATCCATGAAAAAAAAATACAAAAATATGTTGTATACAGCCCAATATATAGAACCTCCTCCTTTTTGGAAGTCAGATAAAAATAACGTTTACAGGATAGCTAGTATTATATGAAATTGCATTATACAATTCTTGGTTCCTAAGGCACCATAATACGAGATTGCATGTCCCCAACCTTTGGCTCAAGTGTAAATATCAAAACACGTATAGTTAACGTGTCTCTAACGATGTGAGCACTCAGGAGTAGGGTGGCCATGATCTGTTTACTTGTGGACTTGTTTTTCTTCGAAACTTGTTTGTAGACGACGCGACCTGAATGTTAAATGAGTTGAAATATTTAGGGACTTATTCTGCTTTCTTTTTAAATCTTTGGTCCGGGGATACAGCTTAAGAGATCCTCCTAAGGTTGAAAATTGCCAATGCAATATTATAAAAAGTATGAATTTAGATTACTTTTATACACTATATTGTGTGATTTGTGTGTGTGTTTTCTATTCTCGTAGCCACATTATTTTATTTTATATTTTTAAATAGATTTCATACTTGAAATTTAAACGAATTATATAGGTATTCCGTATTCTCCCCTTAAAAAAATTGTTAAAACCAATCAAAATTCATTTTACAACAGTTTCATATTACTATTACGACAATACCGGTCAATGGTTTTTTATATTATCTACAGCATCAAATCCATATTATTGACTCTTCTTGGATTGACTCTGACTCAGTTAATATAACTATATCGAAACAGTATAGTTATTAATGTTATTTGGTCATAACAGAGCTACTGAAATCCTTTTATTCCACCGAAACATGGTCACCCAGACACTCTTGAGCCAACGACAAGTACAGCGTCTTTTACACAGCTAATGATATACAGAGAGCTAACATGTTTCTATACACTCAAAATTTTAATTTCAAATTCAATCTAAAAATTCATGCTAGAATAAATATGTGAAACGAGATGAGGGTAATTTGTAACACATCATGTTTTATTTGCAATGTTACGAAGTCTTTGGAGTATCAAATGCTTAATGGAAATTATAATTATGTTTTGTTTTATTTATTTATTTTTATTTTTAAGAGTGAAGCAATGTATTTGTATAACTTTATTATTCAGTCAAATCAGGAATTGTTTTTTTTTTTTGTCTTTTGTTATTTTATTTCTTTTTTTTTTTAATAACACTTTTTATTATGGCGATATTTTATTACAATTTTTTAACCGACTACAAAAAAAGAGGTTATCAATTCGACGCATATGTATGTAATATTTCCAGAACTGCCCAATTTTCGAATATGTTAGTCTATATCAGAGTCTGAACAAATGTGCCAAATTTTAAAAGTGTATGTATGTACTATGTAAGTAAGTATGTATGTATGTTTTTATGTTTGTGTTCGCATATCTCTATAACTACCATTACGATTTCAGTAATTCTTTTTTTTTTTGTTGTACTAGGTAATGGTCAACTTAGGGAATAGTGCAAGTTTCATCAAAATCGGTTCAGTAGTTTTGAAGATTGGGGCTTTTAATTCTCAATTACGTACAATTTTGAAGTCGGTTTTATCTTTTTAAAATACAGTTATTATATATACATTTTTATGTTGAATGTAAAAGTAGCTGCGTTATACAATATACATTGTTATTTTAGTGTATGTACGCTCACACATACAACTTGTCAGTGGTAACAGTAATATTTGTAAGCAATAGGATATGCATGAGCGTCGCTCTGAGCTGGATGTATTGTTGGCTGGACAATATCTGAATATACATCTACTTCATCGATTTGACGACCTCTGTGGCTCAATTGGTTGAGTGTGTGGCAGCTCAAGCCAGGGGTCGCGGGTTCGAATCCCGCCGACGGAACAAAAAGTTTTCAATGTTCCCGGGTCTGGATGTATATTAAATATGTGTATAATATAATAAAAATCTTAAATATATGTATAGTATAAAAGTATACCTGTAACACAAGTCCTTCAGGTAATTAGCACGGGGCCAGACTGACGTGGTGTGAAGCGTCCATAGATATATAAAAAAAAAAAAATAAGTTACAAGTTTTATGAAAATAATAAGGGAAAAAATGAGTTATTGTCCGTATGTTACGAAATGTTACTTGTTCGATTCTTCCACTCACGTCTTCAATTATATTACTAACCGTGTCCGGAATCTGGGCCGTCGATACGATCTGCTTTAACAAATAAATGTTAATACTTGAGAGTATATATGTGTTCCTTATATAGAGTTCACTGTGAAAGATGCAGCGCTGAAAGAGCAAATTTTATTTTATGATTTGTATGGCGAAGCGGCCCAGCATCATAAGTTTTCCCATACAAAAGTTTAAAAAAATGCTACTTTCACAGTGAACTCTATATAAGGAACACATATATACTCTCAAGTATTTACATTTATTTGTTAAAGCAGATAAAAAAAAAACAGGATCAACAAGCGTGATTGTTTAGAAAAAAAGATGGTGAAGTAACAGATTTTTGTAAAATTTTAATATGGAATTTTTCATTATTTCTAAATAGAGTAAGCTGATTATAATATGGAAATGATATATCAATGTTATATTTGACTGATATTATTGAATAAAAAATATATTTCATAACAATAATAATATAATATAATAATATTATTAAGACAGAAGTTTTGTGCGATTTATGGAAATATACCAATTATTTTGTGGAGGCATATGAGAAAATTAATCAAAAGCGGTTTTAACCAGAAATAATTATTAAGTAAGTACAATATATTATACAATTATTATATTCGGTTTACATTATTCAATCTGTGATATAATTTGTGCTGGATTGCTCCTGGAATAATGCGAACCCGCCATAATGCTATTATAACCGGGTTTATTTCGAGTTATTTTCGATAATAAAAGAATATTATCTAACATAAAATATTGCACCAATATGACAGCTTTTGGTGCAATATTTTATATATTTTTAAAAAGTAATAATGAAAAAAGCAGTAACAAAATTAATGCTGTAGAGACTCGAAATTAATAAATAATATTCAAACCGTATATTATACAATACACATTACACATACCATATTCGTATCTATTATACTATCGTTGTAGAACGCCTCCATGGTCCAGTGGTTTAGAGCGTGGCTCATTGACTCGGAGGTTCGATTCCCGCGTTGGACACATGTTTTTTCCAAGTTTGGCTAGGACAGTGCAGGCTGATCATCTGATTGTCTGACAAGTAAGATGATCCATGCGTCGGATGGGCATGTAAAAAGTCGGTCCTGCGCCTGATCTCTCGCCAGTCGTGTCGGTCGTCCGTCCCACTGGGTTGTGAGAGTAAAGGAATAGAGAGTGCTCTTGTGTACTGCGCACACACTTGAGCACTATAAAATTACTCCTGAGTAACTGGCCTGGTTTCAATGAAACTGGCCACCGTCACTGAAACTGGTGTGGGAGTATTATTATTACTATCGTTGCACAAGAGAAGTTGCGGCTTCGCAATGTATTATTTAATTATTATCAGGGGCGTAGCTACCGCCGTATATGCCGTATCAATTATACGGGGCCCCCGGGCCACAAGGGCCCCCAAAGTGAATAGAAACTTTCCATTTCTTTTATTAAATTCACAAAATATGAGAAACGTAAAAAAGGCAACCTTTCCTAAGGTTGCCTTTTTTACATTTTGCCCCCAAACAAATTTTATATGGGGCCCCGCTAAGGCACGCTACGCTTCTGATTATTATACACAAAAGATTGCGTTGCAGCTGCGTATTGATTTCCCGCGAAATTCGCCGATTCATTAAGTACCGATAGTTGCAATTTGTTCCACTATTCATTTTATTTATTTACTTGTATATGGCGGGAACGACAAATACATTTTTAATCCATTTTTGCTAGTTATATTAAATTTTGTAGACACTTACCGTGGTAAAATAGTGAAATAGTAAATACTGTAGTTTATCGATGTAGGTATACCTATAATTAAGGTTAATTGATTTGGCCATTAATAGTCAATTCAGACCGCAACGCGACGCGTAGATACATTTCTATTTCTATTCTTTTCTATTTGTACTGAATTGACAGATTTGAATTGCGTGAGACTTCTTGCAAATCTGTCAAATCCATACAAATTTAGAAAAGCATCTGAAATGATCCTACGAAACAACTGTCAGTAGATTAGTGAGAAGGAGAATAAAAAAAGCCTCAAATCGTGAAAGAACCCAACTTGCAAAGAAAATTAAATTCCAAAGAAAATCCAACAGTAACTTTCATAAACTAGTTATGTAAAGTTAAAACGATATGCATAGCCAACATGTCTCATGTTTTCAACTTTTTGTACCCTAATAATTGAATTAAAGTTGGAACTTTGGAAGCGGATGAACTAATTTTCTTTTGAGTTTCATCGGCGAGGAACTTTCGAAGACTTTTGAAAGAATATTCGAGCTGCATAGCGATTTTAAATCGATTCAATAATTGCTCGGAAATGAGCTAATGTAGAATACCTCAAACGAGCAAACTAGGGTTATAACGGAGCTTAAGAGCTTAGAAACTTTGGAACCAAAGATAAAAGTTAGTATTTATCGCAGATAGAATGTATTGAGCTAGATTTAGTTGGAGTTTCTTAGTTCTTATAGTAGGAGTTTTATTATGTACCTGATATTAGGAGGCACGTAATAACACCCTTTTCAAAAAATTATAAGTGGCCAAAGGAAGTAAAATGGCGTATAAGCATAATAAAATTATATGAACATTTTAATAATAATAATAATAGGTAATTTAAATGGGAAAGTGTGTCTGTCTGTCTGTATTTTCACTCTTCATGCCTAAACCGCTGAAATAATTTTGCTGAAATTAATACGGAGATACTTTGAGGACCGGGAAACGATATCGAATACTTTATTTTTATCCCGGAAAAATGTATGGTTCTTGTGCGTTGACTTTTTGCGCAATGGATTTGCGGACGTCACTTAGTAAGCCTATAATATTTTCTAAGCAAAACTTAATAAACATTTAAAACTTTGCAGTCTCGTATTCAATTGGGCAATTATATAATATAACTAGCGACCCGCCCCGGCTTCGCATGGGTATAAAATATATAGCCTATGCCACTCATTGAAAAAATGATTAAAATCGATTCAGTAGTTTTGATTTATATTCATTACTACCCGTGGCCCGCATTGGCCGGTACCGCCGCAAAAACTACGTCCCGCAATTGTTGAATCTGTAATATCTTCGAAATATTCATTTTAATTATATGCTGTAAAGGGCCATATATATCTTTATTAAATCAACAATGTATTTAAAGTATTTAATTTAATAAGGATTAATGCCGTATTGGTTAAAATCGCTTCGAAAATTAGCCATTATTTGAAAAGTAAAAAGTAAATGACAAAAAATGTTATTGTGGGATATCCATAACCTTTCATCTGTCACGAACTGTCAAACCATTTTCGAAAATTTTTCAATTTCCAATTACTCTCATTAAACTGATTAAATTATCTAAAGAAATTACCATGAAAGCTATATATAATTTTTATATAATTAGAATTTTTAATAAATAAGCTATTAGTCGCAAATAGGTACACATAGTTTTATATTTGAAACAAAATACTAAATCGGTGGTCTGCAAAGTAGAAGAAGAACTTTTGAATAGTTTTAGAGTAAGACGCCCATTTTGGGCGCTTGACAGACGAGAGGATAAGAGATAGACATTATATGTCATGTTAAAGGTCTACAGAAAACTTCGCGATGGTATACCATCGCGAAGTTTTTATTGTGTACAACACTTATTACATTATTTTGATAAATCTCGTAGGGTTCAGCCTGCGTTTGCAATGTAAGCGGAAATAATTCTAACTATTTAGTACGACATCACACCCCAACAATAACAGTATTTCTCCACTATTTAATGAATGTTATTATACTTATGAACCTTCCTCTTGAATCACTCTATCTATTAAAGAAAACCGCATCAAAATCCATTGCGTAGTTTTAAATATTAAAGGGAACAAAGGGACATGGGGGAAAAAAAGCGACTTTGTTTTATAATAGGTATGTAGTGATTATATTATCGTTACCGAGTTTTGTAATGTAATAGTAGCAGTGTCTATTGATAAATCTGTCGCTTTTGACCTAATTTCAATTTATTGATTTAACTTTAATAAAGGTTTCGACATTAAAGTAATTATGAAATGTTTGTAAGTGCGGCCGTTGTCCAAATACCCTTTTCTATATAATGCTAAAGTCTAGTGTCGCTATTGTAAATCAGCATTTATACAAACTTTAGACTAGTCTTCAGTTAAGTTAAACCTAGAGTAAGTACCTAATTAGTGGTCGTACTGATAGTATTTAGTGCTTGTCTTTATAGCAGACAATGAGGGGACCGGTTACTAAGAAATGAAAGCAAACCTAAACAAATTTAACTATTTTATTAATGCCAAATAATTTAGTCCTAAAACTTTATTGATGAATATACATTCATACTTTGTCTATTTCTCTGATAGCACTATTATATTATTATCTTTTCTAATTTGTTACTTCTGTTGGTCCCTGTATGATGTTATAATAAATAACCTTAACTCTTTCTCGATACATTTGACTTAGATAAAAACAAATAGATGAAAACTTGTATTTTTCCTACATTAACAAATAGGAAATGTAATGAAAAGCAAACATGATCTCACCACAATATATTATATTATATTCATTTACAAAAGTTCAACACAGTATTTAAGTTAGATATTATCTACACATTAAAGTTAATTAATTAAATTGTATAAATTGTTCGCTTAAATTTAATTACAACCTCTATCTTAAATAATTCTTATTGGAGACAACTAATAATTAATCTCTCAAGGTCGCGTTACTAGTTCGCGTGTCTTGATCAAATTTACTTTACCCATTTATTATTTTCAAGAAATTTTTGAAAATTTAGTTTAGACAATCTAAGATGACTATAATTATCTAATCACAACGAGTCCTGGTGTTGATTCGGTCGACCATCTGCGCGGTAGCGGCTCCGAGAGAAAACAGAGTTAACGGTCGGAGCGTCCACCGGGCAAATGCCTAGCTCTAGACCTTCAGACACTGACCTGGATTGATGTGGAGTGATGATACTTGGGATTGTACCTTATATCCTTCTATACAACATTTACCCGGACCTCGGTATAAGTTTCATCGAACAATACTGTGACTTCTAAAACAGTCAAAGAATATTCTTCATTAGGAAATGCTTGAATATTGTTGCTACAATATTATATTTAAAAGGAGAAGAATAGAAATATAGTAAGACCCATCACGGCGGCTGCTACAACATAATTATTTGAGTTTCAAAAGACTAAACCATTGCCATCGTGATATTCCCACCTCTGTCGCTATTATTTATTTTTGGCTTATAAGCCTGGCGATCTATAAAATAGGTGCGATTTATTTAGATTACTCGTATGCATCTGATGACTTCGTCCCTCTTGAAAACCAGCTACAAAATACCAATAATCTATTATCCAACTCTTGACCAAATGGCAAATGTCAATGTCCTCATGACATTGACATAATGACAGGTAATGACTTTTTTTTTCTTATTATGGCAAGGCACTGACCTCCATTATACAAGTACGCTGGACTAATGATACCCTTTAAAATGACAGCTATTTTTTGTGCCTATTTGAAGCGGAATCAGCTCCCCCGATGGGAGGGATAGGAACTAAATTTGACCATTGACCAAATATATTTGTCTATGATTTGACGTAAAAATGACGTTTGAAAGTCGCCATATTGGCGCTGATAGCAGTAGTGGGAGTATTTGGAACTAATACTAGTGATGACAACCAATAACGATTAAGCGGCCATTTGCAAGTTACGTCAAATTTAGTTCTCTTCCCGCTCACTGGGGGCGCTGATTCCGCTTCAAATAGGCACAAAACAAAAGTGGGTATCATAGGTCCAGCGTACTTGTATAATGGAGGTCAGTGTGGCAAGGTAATAAATATCATCAATGTGTGTATTCGGAAATTGTCATAGGAAAAAAAAAACACGATACAAGTAAAACAATTGAATTCAAAGAAATTGCAACGTTACATAGAATTTTTCTATTCGAACCAGTAGTTCTTCAGATAAGCGCGTTCATATAAATAAACAAAAACTGGATATGCAACTTATTAGCTTTAAGCGTATTTTAAACGTAAGAGCTGTAAATAAGCTTTTGCGGTTAAAATACGCTCAAAATGCTTTCAATTTACCATGTTTACAGTTGGCTAGAAAAAACAAAAATAAATATTAGCGTGCTAGTTTACTCTTAAATATTCATGCTAAAATTTTTCACTTTACAAAGTCCCAAAAGCTAATTAAAAACTCCGAAAATTTGTTCCTCAATTTCCAAGCCCTTAGTTTTATCTTAAAAGGGAATGTTAAGAGTTAGGATCTAGGACACGTTTTGCAATCACGGATTCACATTAGCTACGTACGCGACCCCTCATTAAAAATATCTCAAGGATTTTAACTTAAGCTTTCAACGCTTTTAGGTTTTCTATTGTTATAAATTCTTGGTACAAATACAATATAATGTCAGAAAAGCTTTACTGTACATTTTATGCACCAATTAAAATAATATAATATCATTCAACATGTTTATATTATAATGTTGAAAAAAGCTATTGTAATTTACCTACCGATCTAAAAGAATGTTTAAATGATGAAAATGGATGTATTACAACTTTGAAATTTTTGAAAATGATAAATGTATACAAATGTATTTAAGTTTTCTGTAATGTATTCTTTATTGTGGTCGCTAATGACTCTGATGTTAAAGCGACCTTAAATAAATAAAATAAAAAAATATATCATTCAACGTTATTTTGACATACACAATATTACTTAAAAAATAAGAATTATCATTCAAAGGTGAATATTTAGATTTGTAAATTATAATCTACACTACCTAATATAATAAAGAGGTAAAAATTTGTTTTTTTGTTTGTAGGAGGTTATATCTGAAACTACTGATCCGATTGCAAAAATTTTAACACCGATAAAAATATGGTGTGTTCTTGAGTGAAAAAGGCTATATTTTAGAAACTGGAAACTGGAATCTTAACTGTTGCTTCTCAATATGTCCTATCAAATGTATTATATGTTAAAAAGAATATATATCAATTCAAGAAAAAATGTGATACCCATGGGAGAAATACTCGTAATAAACATAAGCTTGAAATTCCGGTGACTAGACTTACTAAAGTCAAAAATTCTTTTAAAGGTCAATGTATACGCCTTTATAATAAGATCCCAGAAAACGTTCAAAATCTCTCAATTAATAAATTTAAAAAAGCTGTTAAAGAATGTTTATGTACCAAAGCGTACTATAAAGTTACTGATTTCATGAATGATATACACCTTGGGAATAAGGTCGCCCCCTGCAGAGCTGTTTCTGTATAATATGTATTGTACACTCGTTGTATTTTATTTAGTCATAATGACACTGTAATTTTATATATTTTTTGTAATTTTCCATCTTTTTAGTAAAAGATGGCCCCGTGCGAGTTTCTCACGCCGGTTCTTCTCGCCGGGTTATTTCCCGAACCGGTGGTAGGCACCAGTATAGTCCCGACGTTCAGAGAATATTTGAAAAAATTTATTCTGAATAAAAAATTTTGAGTTTGAGTTTGAGTTTATGTATAAAAAGTTAGTTAATTCTGCTGATCACTAGTTTCGTTCATAAATTATGTATGGAATTCAAATATGGGGAATCATTTAAATGTAGAGTTGTTAAGCCAGCGCTATTTTGACTGATTGTATTTTATAATGGATTTTATTCCTTAAATTATGTCGTTCTCAGAAATCCACGCGAGCGAAGCCGCGGGCAAAAGCTAGTATTTTAAAATGCTAGTTTATATAAAATAAACCAAAAGGACAGTAAATAAATACAATAAAAAATAGGCGGGAGTTTGGACTGTGCACTGTTTGGTCAAATTTAATTTTAGACTTAAGCTTTGGGTATAAGAAATAGATGTTGACCGATTCTTAGGCTTACTTTATACGCACACAAAGTTTCATAAAACAGTCCCACTATTTCGGATAAGTTTAGAAATACCGCGACACGAGAATGACCTATCATACCCTACATCATACAAGACTACCAAAACATGCTTGCAGAGACACAAAATCTGAATAAAATAAAGACCCTTACACACATGAGACACAATGAAAACATAATAAAGTAACAAACAACCTGCGACAATATCCGCAACCGTAATGAACAAATTAACTCCAGTCTGGAGCTTTATTGCGCGCCCGAGGCTTCGCTAAATGATTAAAATCCCTGACGTTATTTGATTCATATTTTACGCAAAAAATCTCAACAACACTTGATTTTATTCGCGAAATTCTTAGAAGAAATAAAAAGGACAAAAATTATAATTATCCTTATTATTTATTTATATTACCCTTTTTCTTAATTAGTTTGTGATAGATAGGATATTTGATAATGAGCTTAACTAGTAGTGGATTAATAAATTATAATACTTAATTAATTTCATAAATTAAAATTATAAATTGTTTTCTTTTTTAACATTTACTATGGCGGAGCTACAAAAATACTTTAGTACTATTACTATTACCATTATAATAGAAATCCACATTATGATAGAACACTAGTACAAACCACCTTAAATTAGAACTATGCGACAAATTCATCACAGTAATACCATACGAATCAATAATCAAAGAATACGATAATAGAATAAAGTAATGCTACATCGAGAAACAGAATAAAAGTAAGTCACATTGCTCCAGTGCGTTGCGTCGTCACATCGAAATAACGCATACGTCATATTTTGCGTTGCGGCAACGCGCGAAAACTTTATGCACCAACTTTCCTGTCAGTTATTGTCTCAAATCTCATCATAATGTCATAAATTAATACTATGTATATTGTAAAGGTTTAACAGCACTCAGCTTAGGTACATCTGCACTGTCGCGGAGGTGTCGATGTTTCCATGGCTTTGATAATGTCGGTGGCCGGTGACATGCCGTTTGAGTACGCCGAGTTTTAGCAGGTAAGGCTGCGTCAACTTATCATCTCTACGGGCGCAGCAATACCTACTTATCCACTTTAAGCCCGCCCCCAATCACTACATCACTTCACTTAGTCCTACAAAATGTAAAGTGTTGGATTCACCTTAATGTATTATTTTTTTAGTTATATTTTATAATTGGTGAAGTATGTTTACTCAAAGTTGATTGTAAATTATTGTATTTAAATAGTGATTTAAAGTAAGACATACGTAAGACTTGTGTCACGAAGTTGGAACGGCTGTGAGGTCACGGAATGGGTCAAGCGGAAGACCGGCGTTGGGTACCTGCTGGGTGTGCCAACACTGCCGAGCTTGGTCCAATTTGCGGCTAATGTACTCATTTCATATTTATATGATAATTTAAAGATTTTGTAATGTTTATATTTATTTGTTTCTTTTTTTATTTTGTATTTTATAGTTTTAGCTACAAATAAACGTTTATTCTATTCTATTCTATTCTAATGTCGTAGCTGCGGCAACGCAACGAAACGCAGTGCAGCAGTGTGGCTTGGTAATACGAATTACACGTATTTGGAAGGGTGATTTGCCCTTACAACTAGGTGAAGGTCAGAGGAAAATAACAAGGAATATTGTTTAAATGTATCAGAAGACTTTTGTGGCCTTCGATGAAAGAATCACTGTGATTAGGAGGAAACTTTGGAATTGCTCCGTATTTTATATATAAAATTCTCATGTCGCGGCGTTAGTTGCTATATTCCTTCGAAACGACTGGACCGATTGTTATGAAATTTTGTGTGCCTATCCTGTGGGTCTGAGAAACGGTCAACATCTATTTTTCATACCCGAAATAACGTAGTACTTATACCGTTACCTAGGAACCGTACACTTTTAGGGAATCAAAAGAATCATATGTCCTTTCCCGGGACTCAAATACCAAATTTTATTAAAATTTGTTCAGCGCGGCGGTGAAACCCTGAAGAGAAAAGACAGACAGACAGAAAAGAAAAGACATACACACACACTTTCAAATTTATGATATTAATATGAATATGGATAGAGATGAAATACGTAGATTTTTTTTTCACTTTCAATAAAGTAGAGTTTGAAACTCAGTGTAGTTAAACAAATTAGCAACGAAATCGAAATAGTATAAATCATTAAATTGGAAATGGAAACGTACCCAATCGATCAACGTCCGCCCAAATGGAGTACTTAATAGACCTTACCAAATGTTGCCGAAAGGTAAAGGTATAGTAACCCCATACAAGGGGTATAAGTGAAAGTCCTGACTTTAAACGTAAATACACGTTTTATTGCAGACCGTACCGCAAATCTGTGTGGAAGTTGGGATAAGAGCGTTTATTTGTCCAGACTAATGCACATTTTATGCGGACCCGTTTCTTATGACTGACGTGACGTAATAAAGTGGTACAAGTGATAGGAGCTTGGCTCTCAAAAAGCTGCAGGTACAGCCAACGCTATTAGTTACTTACTGCGCCTCCGTGGTCAGTGGACCACCTGACCATACTTCATTGGTTTTGTGGTCAGTGGACCACAATACTGAGTCAGTAAAATAAATCAGTGGATTTCTAAATCGCGTGGCTTTTCATTCGAATGTCATGGGTTCAATTATGTATTTTTTTTTAAGTTTCGCTAGGATTTAAATCCAGGCTTTCCAGACTGATTGTCTGACGAGAAAGATAATTTCCATCTATCAGATGGGCATGATATTATAGTCCCTCCAGCGTCTTGTCTCTCACCAGTCTTGCAGGTCATCTATCATCTATATTACGGGAGAGTGCTCTTGTTCACTACATACCAGACTTCAGCCGTCGCGCGTCGCTAGAACTCGCCATGAATAGTGTTCGATGGTCGTTTTCAAACTCTTTCCATTCATTGGTTTTGCGAAAACTTATAAGGCTCGCCACATACACAAATTCAGTATTCGATTTCCTAATATGGAATATCGATTTGGAATTCAGTAAGACCAGTTTTTTTTTTCTGCACGTACGAACTCGCAGGCTTGCACTCGAAACGTACACGAGGAATTCGTTCGTTTCGGAGAAAAATTAACACGTGCGTTAGTAAATGTGTTTTCTACTGATTCCATGCATTCGAATGTCCGAATACGGAAAACTATTAATACTACTGTTACTACGATAATATTATCTTACTTCTTTTTGCTAAAAAAAATGTTTAACCCATTGAATGCCGATTACGAGATAACTCGTAGGTAAGTTCTGCCTGTGAAGCCACCTACGTGTATTATCGTAGGAATTGTATGATCTATGGAAAATATCGGTTTGGCGCCTTAGAGTAGTCTCTAGGAATCTACTGTGGCCTCTTAAATAAAACGACTAACTTAAAAAAGTAAGATTCTTTATAATCAAATAGTTTACTAGGAACTTTTCTGAGATACTTAGACGTTATCTAAAGCTAACAATATAATCAGTAATAATAACAAAAAAATAACAATATTTTATGCTTCCAGAATGTCGTATGTTCGGAAACACATAAGAACTTACAATAGGAACATTTTTTCACATTCTAAGACACAATTTTAGGCTATCAAAAATTAACGAAGTAATTAAAAAATACAATATTTTATGCATCCGGCACGTGGTACGATTGGAAACATGGAGTCACACAAAGAGCAGGCTTAAAAGGATTTTTTTTAGGATTTTTTTATTAGCTGTTTCATTATACCATACCATAAATACTCTGGTTCAAAAGACGGCTGTGCTGCAAAAGACTCAATAATTGCAGAACTCGTCGACGACGAAAAAGAAGCCGAAGATGTACTTGCCCTGTCTTCGTTAAGACCATAATCTGCATCCGAGTCTTCTGGAGGAAAGTCACCTTCATCCTCGCTATCAGATTGTAAAGCATCCCAAATATCCTCTTCTCTTCGAAGTAATGATTGACGCGATGTGCCGGTCCGTTGTGGTCGAGGCATTTTTGGCGCAGATTCGACGTCTAATCAGTGCGGCTCACGCCGCGTCCTGATTAATGCATTTAAAGAGATGCAAGGTATAATTACTGTAATGTTAGAACAAGATAGCAATAGAAAATGGAGTACGAAGCAGTACGAGTTAATTCGTATATGGCGTCAAAATAGACAATTGTATATTGTGCCGAGATACGAGATAATTCGTATACGAATTATTTCGTATCTCGGCATCTATACTAACGGTACTGCATATGTAGGCCAGCTACGAGATATTTCGTACATCATAAAATG
This sequence comes from Cyaniris semiargus, assembly GCA_905187585.1. NCBI lineage: Eukaryota > Metazoa > Arthropoda > Insecta > Lepidoptera > Lycaenidae > Cyaniris > Cyaniris semiargus. The sequence goes on along the minus strand of LR994554.1, from coordinate 1,383,734 downwards.
TTTGGTGGGATCAGAATTCATCTGCTGGAAAATCTTGGCATTCAATGTGTTAAATTGGAAAATTAAATCTATATCAAAATATTTGTTGGTTAACGCATTCGCCTACCACTTGCGCCATATGCCTCTCGACCGGGGCACAGAATAGACCTACTCGTAAACTTCGAGCCATAAATATGAGAAAGGAAAGATTTTTGTCACAAAAAGGATTTTTTCTCAACAATTGATGAGAGGCAAGACGCTCGAGCCATATTTAGAAGAACAAAATGAAACAATTTTCCAGCAGTAAAACTTCGCGTCTAATGTTTCCTTTATGATTAAATGCCCTTTTATGTTTTTTGCAGATGAAAGCATTTGACTCTACAAAGATATAGGAATAAAGCCTTAAGAAGGATTAAAATATTGTGTACACAATAATAGCAGCTATAGCTGTGCAGTAAAGTTCAAAGTGGAATGAGATGAAATGGTGGCGCCTCGAGTTGATTGAACCGATTAATGGCGTAAAAGTGTTTTGTCAATTCTGTGACATTGAATCTTTGAACTCTGTTTTAGATTCCAAAGGTTTTTGCGGATCAGAAGTTCTAGCATCTGGAGAATATTTCATTATCCATAAAAATATTAAAAATGCTAATGACAGCTACTTCTTCACGCTTATTGCTAAATTGATTTTGATGAAAGTCGTTATGGAGAAACTTCGGATCTCGGAAAGGAGATCGAGGGATAATCCTCACATCTCGAATGTCACTCGGATCACGGATTGTTGCACTCGCATGAGAGTTCCTATGTGATTGTGGTGTTTTCGCAGATACACTAGTGTTATCAAGAATCAAGCCCCCGTTTTTAACAAACATCTTGCATCATTTTTGTCATGAAGAAACCTCTGTTAACTCAATAATATAATAATATAATACATTAATTTTGACCCAAATATCATCTTCCGGCATTACACAGTATTAATATATTTTTCAATTTAACCATAATTTAATTAACAAAACATTATAACAACAGTTTATTAAATACTTGGGTAAATTAAACTTATTATTCGGGACTTAACGCGACTTATTCTAGTGCTAAGGGCTGATAAAGGAAACGCCACTGTAGTTATGAATACTGAAGAATATGTGCAGAAAATAAGGAGTATACTGTCTGACACAAATGTATACAAGCCAGTGTCATACAATCCAACGGCCAGACTTACTCGGCGCATTCGGACTTTGATCCACAAATACAGAGATGTCTTCACGGAGGATGAGTACAATTTTCTACACAAACCCAAACCTGTGCAACCCCCTAAGCTATATGGTCTGCCTAAAATTCACAAAAGGAGCATTCCTCTGAGGCCCATTGTGAGTCAGATTGACTCTCCGACATACAACTTGGCTAAACATGTTGCTGGAGTACTGCGACCATTAGTTGGGAAAACATCGTCTTTCGTGAAGGATTCGGTCCATTTCAGGGACATAGTGAAGAGTGTGAGGTTGGAACCCGGAGATACCATGGTGAGTTTCGACGTTGAGTCACTTTTTACTAACGTTCCACTAAGGGATTGCATCGAGGTGATTAAAAACAAGCTATGTGATCATGAGTTGCCTAAAGAATATATTGTTCTCATTGAAAACTGTTTGGACGGTACTTACCTTCTCTTCAAAGATCAGTACTACCTCCAGATCGATGGCGTTGCAATGGGTAGCCCTCTGGCACCGATAATTGCAAATATCTGGATGGAGCACTTTGAAGACCTAGCTTTAGCTACTGGACCATGTACTGTGAAGCTTTGGAAGAGGTACGTTGATGATGTTTTCTGCATTATTAATGGAGGTCAACAGGAAATAGAACAGTATATCAATCACCTTAACTCAATCCATCCAAAAATAAAGTTCACCTACGAGATGGAGCAGAACAGATGCCTCGCATTTTTGGATTTGGAGATCAAGGTCAAGGAGGATGGTACATTATCCCACACTGTGTACAGAAAACCTACACACACTGACAGATATCTACACGCATCTTCTCACCATCATCCTCGGCATCTTCAATCTGTTATATCGTCGTTAACGAACAGAGCTCATAACCTTTGTGACCCTGAACATTTACCTAAGGAGCTAACACATGTTCAGGAGGTACTTAGACGGAACGGATATAGAATGTCGAGGGGATTGAGAAGGCAGAAGGAGAAAACGAGGTATCCGGAGGTAAGCCGTCAAGCAGCATTTTTACCATACGTAAAAGGCGTAACGGACAAAATTGGAACAGAGCTGAGGAAATACTCTATTAAAACTGTGTATACTCCGTTACGTAAAATATCACAAGTATTACGGTCACCAAAGGATTCCTTACCTTTCCAAACACCTGGGGTTTATAAAATTGATTGTAGCTGTGGTAGTTCTTACATTGGCCAAACGAAACGGACTATTGGCGAAAGAGTAAAAGAACACATAGCCGCAGTGAAAAATCGCCAGACAAATAAATCCGCGGTAGCAGAACATCTGCTTGATATGGGGACTAATCATTGGATGGAGCTACACGACCCCAAAATCCTCTCTACAGATCGTCATTACCACTCAAGAGTAATACGTGAAGCCATTGAAATTAAAAAGTACAAAAATTTCAATCGGGAGGACGGATTTAAATTATCTCCAACCTGGAATCCAGTGATTAATAAGTGCAAACCGCGTGTGTCACCTTTGTCAATAACTGTAAACCCGGATACAGTGAGTGTTGTGTGTCGCACTGAGCCTACTGACTCTAAATATATTGGAACACAAATGTTGGACAATTCGAGGGTAGTCGTAGATCAGACCGCCCGGTGCAAACGAAGACGCCGCGCTCCTGCAGTCCCCTCGTGACCACGGCCGTTGCAACACGGCCGAAACGTCGAGAAAAAAGTATGTAGTAGCATTACTACTAGAATAAGTCGCGTTAAGTCCCGAATAATAAGTTTAAATTATAATGCAACGCGAAAGTTTAAAAGTTCATACTTGGGTAAATTAAAATGATACTGCCTCAGAAAATTATAGCAACGTTTTAATATCTGAACCCAAAATTGGTAATTGCATTTCAATTCAATTCAACACGATATATCATAATAATTCAAAAATAAAATTTCGTGTGCAATATTATTTTCTTTTACTGTTATAAAGGCCATCCCCTGAGCAAACGACCATGACCATACATTTGCCGCGTTGCCGAGATCGCGCCAACATCCTATTTTTTTACTTATCTTAGTTCAAAATTGACCTAAAAAAATTCAAACGTCCAGTATGTAGTTAATGAAATTGTCGATCTATTGGCGTGTGTTTCAAATAACCGTAATTTGTAAATACTAGGGAGATACTGAATGTATGCTTGAATTTAAATAAATTGGTATTACTTTGGAAGCTGATATCATGAGTATAAAAAACAAAAATAGGAAATTAATAACTATGAAAGTAACGTTCATATACTGAAGATTATTGCTGTATTTTTATTATAATTTTGTAGCTTTCAAATTGTGAGTTAATAAGGCTCTAAAAACGGTAAATTACGGTATCTCGGTAGGGTGAGCGTCTTAAGCTATGGCATAGCTTTATTGCGGGCTTTGAGCGCGGCGACCGAATCAAGAAATAACGCGGCGGCCGTAACGAAAATTAAATCTAAAACCACCCACTCCGTCCGGCACAGCGGTCGCGGCGTTGCGGTGCATCGTCTAACGTCGTTCCAGTTCGGCAGACTTCCCCACGGTGTTTGTGTGCGTGCGACTAGAAGTATGCGAATTATAATTGCATAAGTTGATAAAAAATGCAATGCAATAGCTTTACCGCGGCAGTCCCCGAGTGCCACACGTATTTTTTTATTATAAATTGTCGCTTGTGTTATAGTAATATCCCCTCTTTTTTCACCGCGTGGTAAAACGCACTTTGGCTGTTACGTTTTCGGTTCTGACACCTCTCCCGGCCCAGAAAACAGTTTTTTTTACTGTTATTTCACATCCACGCTACCATGAAAATTAAATGTCCTTCAAGCGCTAAACATCCTTATAGGGCCGAAGAAGAAAAAAATATTAGGCAATGGCAATTATTACATACCAGAAATAGGCCCAAAACCTCAAAAATGCGGCCACAATTTTGTCGTCGGTTTGGGTTTATAAAAAATATGTACAGGCTCGAGAGCAAATCGCGTGCTGGCTCATTAGCATACATATTGCCGGAGCCCCCATCTGAAGCGATGAATTTTAAAATTGTACTCCTTTCTCCGGTTATGATGTAACCGAGACTTGATGGGGTTTATACTACACATAACTTCGCGTGTAAAATATTTTCATAGAATTTGTAATTTTTAATTTGTATTTCATCTACGAAAAATGTAGAAATCAATTATATTTTTAGTTACAATTGTAAGTACAATTGTAAAGTGCGGATATACTTTAAGTCCCGGGAAAGGACATGAAATGGAATGGGATACTTTTATCCCGTAAGAATTTCCGTAAGAAGGTTCCTGCGCGATAAAAGAATTTTGGCGCAACGGAGCTGCGGACATCAACACGTAAATCCATATTTAACTCATCAAGCCCCATACGGGCACCGGTGGTCGCGACAACAATAGAATACAATAGCATTTCCAAGAATCCGCGATCGAAGGGTTAAATATAATCAATATTTAAAAGATAATGTTCCAGCTATTTTTATCCCAAAATTGACTCTCGCGAAAATGTAAATTCGAATAAAATTTCACAAAGAATTTAGCAGCGGAGAGAATTGGAAACGATTAAGCGGGTGTTCGAGTTCGGGGACTATATTGAATTAATAATTGTAATCCGATCTCTTATCTGATCGACCTTGAGGTTGCCTGTAGCGTTTTTATAGCATCTGGCCCGGCAAATTCTGTTTTGCCAGTAACGATGCTCGAGAGCCTCAAATTAAGATTTTCGACCGAGAGAGCGAGAGAAACACAAATAAAACACAATATTACTTGCACTTTTTCCACTATACTCATTAATGACTACAATTTTTACTTAAATACGACCGGTTTCTTTTTCGGACTTGGATAAAACTTGTGGTACTGCTGAAATAGTTTGTTTGTAGAACGTCTGTTTGCTTATTCCAAAATAATTTTAAAGTAAAATTGTTCGTCTCTGAATTATGTATTTATGGCGGGTTCACATTATTTCAATCGAGTGATCCAATCAAGTTTTTTTTTTGAAAAATTGCATGCACTGGACATTTCAGTGCCCGTTTACATTATACCAATAGTATTCTAGGACTGGATTGGATTACTGGATTGGAAAGTAACTACCATCGCCTATGGACACTTTCAACATCAGAAGAGCTGTAGGTGCATTACCGACCTTTTAAGAGGGAATACGCTCTTTAAGGTTTACTGGTCGTTTCACTGTGCGTGGCAGAAAGTTACGCGAAAAAACGCACTTTTTCGCGTGGAACGATGGTGTAAAGTTGCAGTAGGTATGATTTCAAACAATTCCTCAGAGCATTCCCGGTTGTATCAAGCAACCGATAAATAATGCAGAGCGAAGCTACATATCAGCGTTATTCTAAGGGGTCCAGCCTGTTTGAAACACTATGGCAGTCAACAATCTGAGCGGCCCTTCGTTGGATACGATCCAGAGTAGTTGGTATTTTGGCACTTTTGCCTAGAGACTCATGATAATTCTATTGTATTACGTTACAAAGATACTTGGGTTGGCAACTAAGTACTTGCGGATTTCACTCATAGATGGTGTTAGTTGAATTTTTTGGGTTGCAGACGTGGTACAAATGTAAAACGCATTTTGTTATTTAATAGTTGGTAGTTCAGCTGTTAATCAGTAAAAAAGTTGTTTGATCGGTTGCGTAGTTTTCGTTTGGCCTTCGTTGAAAAACGGAAAATCAAAATGAGCATTTTTGTCATATTTTGATTTTTTTATTTCCGCGAAGAGAAAAACGCATCGCAAGCTCATAAAAACTTATGTGCTGTTTATAGTGACGAAGCCTTAAAAGAACGGCAGTGTCAAAATTGGGTTGCCACATTTCTTTCTGGTGGTGGAGTTGTCTACTTTGAACTCTTACCATCCAACCGAACGATCAATTCTGATGTCTACATTGAACAACTCAAAAAATTAGACAATACAGTTAAAGAAAAGCGGCCCGAATTGGCAAATGGAAAAAGTTTGTATTCTATCATGACAATGCAAAGCCACACACATCTTTGGTCACTCGGCAAAAATTATTGGATCTTCGTTGGGATGTTTTGCCACATATATACCATTTAGTCGTGACCTTGCACCATCTGATTACTTTTTATTTCGACCTTTACAAAACTTCTTCAATGGTAAATATTTCAATAATTATGATGATATCAAATCATACCTGATTCAGTTTTTTGCTAATAAAACCAGAAGTTTTATGAACGGGGGATTATGATGTTGCCTGAAAGATAGCAAAAGGTAAAGTTATTTAGTTCCATGAAAAAATTGCCTTTGATTTTCTTAAAAACAATCCGCAATTACTTAGTTGCCAACCTGTTAAATAAAGACCGTAGCGAATTAGGTATAATATTGTAACATAGTAACAACTAACAGGTAGCAAGTGGACTGCACACTAATTATTTTACTCTCGCGTAACTCCTATCTAAAGTTTAAAATTATTTTACCTCTGACAGAACCTTATGGTAAACACTTAAGGACCATTATCGTGACAACTCCCAGGTAAAATATCTATGAATACGTGGTGCATTTATTCCACGTATAACTTCCGCGAGGAAGCAACTCGGTATAGTAATTAGTCTTTATTTCGTTTAATGTTATTTCTGCTGTTTTATATTTTGTGTTCTATTTATATTCATACTAGATGACGATCGCAACTCCGTTGCGCCAAAATTCGTATATCGCGCGGGAACCGTACATTTTTTTAAGTTAAATAGTATCCTAAGTCCTTTCCATAGACTCAATGTATCACCATACCAAAAAGCAAAATCGGTTCAGCGGTTTAAGCGTGAAGAGGTAAAGTCACACTTTCGCATTCATGATATTAGCTTTGATTATAAATAGCAGACTGATGATGGATTAAGACGTTCTTGGATCAGGTTACGATTTGTTGAGATTGTTTTAATAATTTGACGGCCTAAGCCGCGGAAAAAAACATAATCGAAAATTAATCAACAAAATTAATTTTACGAGTATCATAATATTCATTATTTTCCAAGGACTTAAAACTATGTGGAAACATTTTATTGTATTTTGAATGCATGGACCGGTTTTATCACAGCGGCTGACGCATCAAGTACAATGCTCCAAGAAAAGATGTACGATACTTTTTAAGCCACCAAAAGGTACGGTCCATGGAGGATAAGATAAGTAAATGATCACTTTCCGGCTGCCAAAAGACACGTCATACTAGTATTACAAAAACTTTACTTAATAGTCCTAATGTTATGCCAAAAAATATTATGGTACCTATCACAGCTTCAAAATTGTAGTGACATTGATTAAACAAAAATTTGGAGAGCATTTTCCAACTGAGCAGTGACAAAATTGCCAGCTGTAATATCTGTCAAAATAGCCGCTAACCGAAGATTTTTCCATTGGGGTTTTAGTGTTCACTTCCCATCAAAACGAATCAAAAGTCATTACGCCGGAATTTTACAGCGTATTCAACTAGGGCTGACAAAAATACCATTGAAGAGACTAGGAAAATAGTAATGTTATTTTCATCTGAAATAAACACAAAAAGACAATTAAACTAGCTAAAAGCCGAACTTTGTGAGGGCTCGCGTCGTCACACCTCTACTGACTGAAGATAACACATCTATATATAAAAAACCTGACTGACTGACTGAAAAATTACTATGTTAAAGCACAAATCAATGGACGTGATGGTTTTTCCGTAAAGTGTACCACAAAAAATTCAGCATGTGGGATATACTAGGACTCGCTTAGCTCGCCCTGACTAAAATACAAAAGTATGTAAATTCTGAAAAAAATTGTTACTTATTATTAGTCAAAGCAGCTCCCTGAAACTATTAGTTGGCATAATCTATTCCATTTCATGGACAGAATCTTTTTTGAATAAGATTATGATATTTTTTTGTGTTTTTTTTTTTCATAATTGGACAGAAAAATTCGCGAGAAATTAATTTTAAAATAAAGTAAAGCAAAATCAATTTTACGAGCATTGAAAATTTATTTTTCTCAATGACAAAAATTATATTATGCAAGAAGTTAAATAGATTTTGTTTCCCACCTGTTCAGCCCTACTTGTAATTCGCTAAAATCTGTCAAACTTTGACAGTTGAATAAAACAGGGAGAAACTTTTTCGAATGTAACGAAATTAGCGCACGCAACATTTTCTTACATCATATACCGAGTAAAGGCAATAAAGTTCATAATTGAATACCGATGCGTTTTATAACTTTAATCACAAACCAAAATTGTAAAATAAGTTACATCTAAATTGGTTTAACATCAATATGAAATTTGGGTTAGTAGGATTTAATTTTAAGTAATATTTTGGTCATAAAATATATTATTCAACGTGTAATAATTAATAATTCTGAGGCCAAATAGTAAGTACACAAGATACTGATATTTTAGGATTGTATTAAAAATAGGATTTAAGTTACATAGTATACTACTAGGGCTGTAGATACCACTAAGCATGCGTCCAGAAAGCTTCATTCTGAATTATAATTTTTTTATAAATTTTTGTGACCAGTGTCGCTATTTTGAGGCTCAGTGAGGAAGAAAACAAACACTTTGATTGATCCAAGCCCCAAAATCTCAAGACGAATCGTTTAAAAATCGAACAAAATACGAGTATATTGGTAATCATCATATTGTAATTATGAAGCCCGTCACAAAAACAACTACGTAAACTCAATTAACGTCGATAATGTGAATGAATTATTTCATTACTTTCACAATAACAACTTTCACGTTACACAGTACCGCATTTACGTTACATATTTACCGCGTTTACGTTACACATTACCGTATTTACGTTACACATTTACAGCATTTCTGTTACACGTTTACAGTGAGGTATTGGCTCCGAATCGAATTAAGGTATTTCGTTTATTCCAAGCATTTGTGTTCAGCCGAATTGGACTCCAACGGAAAATTTATGTACACATTGAGCTGTTTTCGTTTAAATTCAATTTTATAAAACAAAATGATTCACCCACCAATTAAGCCTATCGAAACACGAAAGTGTATTTAACTTTCGAATAGCTAATAGCTATTGAAATAGGGAATTCATGTCTTTATTAGCATTTGCCCGCGGTTATGCGTTTGCTGGTATACAAGCTTAGATCTCCTATGGAATTGTGGTATTTTAAAAAGCAAGTTTTTTTTTAATTTTTGAAATATTCATCGCTTTATATTTTTTACTAGATGAACCGGTGAATTTCGTGTCACTTTCCTACGCTACTAATATGCTCTTCTACGAATATTTTAAGACTAAAACTAGACAAATTGGTTCAGTCACTCTCGCATTTTAGCAATAAAATTTAAAAATCATTTTTTAATTATAGAAAAAAATATATTTTAAGCTATTGCATAGCTTTTATCGCGGGCTTTGAGCGCGGCGACCGAATCAATAAATTCCGTAACGAAAAAAACCTAACACTCCCATTCGTTGCCAGACTTCAGCACGGTGTTTGTGTGCGTGCAACTAGACGCATACAAATTATTATTGCATAAGTTGATAAAAATGCTATCTAATAGCTTTACCGCGGCAGTCCCCGAGTGTTATCATTATTATTACCTTAGTAGATAAATATTCTACCTGTATTGTCACAAGCATAACTTTGCTTCGAAGTCACAGATCTTAATTTCAAATGCATCTTCATGAACATTTATCATCATTTGTCACAAATGATTGAGGAGATGCTGCATCTAGTCCTGAATAATTCTAGAATCTAGAATATCTTACTATTTTCGGCTGAAAATGCTCACGAATGGTTTTATATGCAATATATAACGTGTTTAGTACAATTATTAAAAACGTTAGTGAATGAAGTGTGAATAACTAACATTTTATAACCTAAGGTCAATTACTCATTTTTTCCTGTATAATTTGAACAAACCTTGTAACTTATCTACTTCATCATCTGGCTTAACGTAAAATTGATAATATTTTTTTATTTCAAAACGTCCCTTAAATATTAATTTTATTTTGTTTTCAGTATTTGTTGTTACAGCGGCAACAGAAATACACAATCTGTGAAAATTTCAGAAGTCTAGCTATAGCGGTTCTTGAGTTACAGCCTGGAGACAGGCAGACGGACAGACAATGAAGTCTTTTTTCGTTTATAAATTCTCGTCTAAAGACGAGAATTTATAAACTATTTTATTGTATTTTATTTTAAAGTAATGTGATTAATTATTCATCTCACCTATAACTTCCTGATTTTTTTGGAGCGGAAAGCTTTTAAAATTTCATACAATTTTAAAAGCAATGAAAACTTCAAGAGCTATTCTTTATCGAAGTTAAGGATTTAAGAAGTTGCGTCTACAAGTAACAGAAGTTGAGTTTGTTAACAATATTTCTTAACAACTCCGTGTGAAATTATTGAGGAACGTATCCGAGTTGTAGATCGATCAAATCGACAGCATTATTTGAAACTAGATGAATGACGTTTATCGCGCGGGAACCATACATTTTCCGGGATAAAAAGTATCTTATATATATTTCTCGGGACTCAAAGTATCTCCATATCTTTCAGCAAAATCGGTTCACTGGTTATATCGTGAAGAGGTAACAGACAGACACACTTTCGCATTTATAATACTAGTATAGATGTCTCAATATCGACAAATACCATTTCCAAATACGCCCAATAAATGTAGGCGCCAGGCGCCAAATGATTGGCTTTTGTATCAATTACCGAGCTGATAGCTTTGATCACAGCTATTACATCGTCCATCTTTACGCCTACTAGCAATTATTGTCATTTGATACCTATAGTTTCTATTTACTAGACAGACATCTTACAAATTAATAGCTTTTATATTTATTCATGTTTCTTGACTATCAGACAAAAAATTACCTCGTAGCCTCATACCATAGAAAGACATAAAATATGTAATTTTTGTTAAAAATAATCGATACTAGACATGTAATAATGTTAATAATAAAAGCCTTTATTGACAATATTCAAAAAACTTAATCTAGTAGCCCGCCAAACCACATAGCGGTTTGTCGGCGGGTAATGTAGTAACTATAATTATTGCTAATTTGAATAGAGTAAAGAGTAATAAAAATGTAATTAAGTGGTTTGTTTTACTAGAACAAAATGTTCAGTTTTATAAAACGAAATGAGGATAAGTTGGCATACAAGTTTTCTAAGGCCAACAAAAAGTTTTTTTTTCTTTGGGACAAATAAATCTAGATTTTTTTTTTATAAAACACTATAAAATTAACTATCATTCTTTCATTTACTGAAATTTTCCGACAGATTTTGAGTTAATTCATAAAGTAGTCCAAAGTCAAGGGAACTTTTTAATGTATGTAAATTAGTAAAACCAAACAAAGTAAAACGTTGCTGGTTAATTTCCCGTCTCCCAACTTTTTGCTTCAGGGAAATCAATCAAATGCTAATAGATCTTGCAAGAATATTTGAAATTGCGGTGTCTCTCAATCAATTTTAATGAAGACAACGAAAGTTGATTGATCGTTGCGTTGACAAATTCAATAGAGTTTTGTGGCGCCACAACAATAGATGCTTTGGTTGTTACTTGTTAGTCAATATAATATCAATAGAAGGGAGTAAATAAACTTTTACGATAAAATAATGTTTGCGTGAATAAATTATAAATTCAAAAGTGTGTCTGTCTTTTTCCTCTTTACGCCAAACTGCTGACCGGATTGTGCTGGGCATGGTGATAGCTTTAAGTCCCGGGAAAGGACAAATAATCCATTTTATCCCGGAAAATTTACGGTTTCCGCGCGGTAAAAGTATTTTGGCGCAACAGGGTTACGGGCGTCATCTAGTTAAAAACAAAAATCAGATTTAATTTTTGTTAGGGTTTGAGACCAAATTCAATATCATGTCTCATCTAAAAATGTTTTAATTTACAAAGCATACTGAAGAAATACACCAACAGCATGTAAGATGTTTTACAGCCTCTAGAAAATGGAAGTTGTTGAGAAAATTTTAAAAATGAGACTTTTCTAAAGGACGTAACTTTTATAGCCTTTTAGAAAAGTCCGTGTAGCGTCTCCAGGCTTTATTGTAGCAAAAACTTCGTAATCCAGTTAAGAAAACGTTAACTATTATTGTTATTGCGATCTTCCACGGGATTAGAGTCGTTATGAGGCGCGGGATGTAGAAAAAATGTTAAATAATTGACAATTTGTTTGTAACATTACGACGAGATGTTTAACTTCTGAAGTTGGTAAAAATATTTAAAGTTAGTTGGTAAAATATTTTTAAATCCCGACAAAAGAGGGGTGTTAAAAGTTTGACGTGTCTGTCTTTCTGTCTATATTTTTTTTTGTCCTGTGTGCGTCTGTAAGTACTTACATTAAAGTTCTCCAGTTAACACAAAGGTTGTCTGGAAGAAATCGCTTTTAGCGATAAGATCGCCTTTGCCCACATATTTAAATACTGTTTTATTTCGAGCTTGTGTTTAGTGTAATTTTTTGTGAGCAATAAAGTGTTTTATTATTATTATTACTATCGTAGCATCGATACGACTGGACTGATTTGATCTATATTTTTTTATTCAAAGCTGACATTTTTTTTTATTATGTAATTTGGGGCCGTCTATGGGCTATTCGCCCATATCCTTTTTTGCTATCTCTGTATATATTTTTCAAAGCTGACATTATCGAGAGTGTTCTTAGTTATAGTTTATCATTATCAGCCGGCAAACCTTGAAAAAAACCGATGATTTCGTCGAAACCGGTCGTGTAAAACATTAAAATTGAAATGAAATAAATTAATAAAGTGGAATAAGTGCATGAAAAGCGTATATTATTACTGTTAAAAAAATCAGCAAACCAACTTTTGGCAACAACAACAAAAAAACTTTTTCATAACAAACCTAAAGTCGCTATTATCTTTATTAATACTGTTAAAAAAACCAGCAAGCCAACTTTTGGCAACAACAACAAAATAACTTTTTCATAAAAAACCTAGTCACTATTATCTTTATTAACGCATCTTCCGGTATGAAACAAATAACCATAATAAATTGCGTATTTCCGTCTGTTTGTTCATTAATATAAATGAGAGCTGGAACATACATTAATTTACTTTGATTAATAAAGGAAGGACGTTATCTATCATACTGTAGTGCATTATATACTGCCTGTCTCCAGGCTCTACTGTTTGGAACTAAAGATATTGTAATATTATTATGACCTCATAAAAACATACTATACTATATACTAATATGTATAATGCCATGATAATTGTTTAGGACTAATAATAAGCATTGCTCTTCGGTTTACTTCGTTTCTATAGATAACAATAATAAAAGGACTGACAGAGGGACCGGCAGAGAGTCGGACGCAGAGACAGTAAAGATATTTTAAACACATGACTAATAAATAAATAACGAAGATTAGAAAGAAATAAGGCGTAGAAAACTTTTAACCACAAATAAATAGGTACTTACCGCAATTTTTATTCTAACATTTTAAATCCACGAAAATGAATTCATAAATATTTTTAAAGTCACAAAAGCTAACAAGGTGAATAAATATTTTGGTTTGTGGCCGGCTTACCGTAAGCACTGGAATTATGACTGTACCTGAGATATTAATGTGTGAATTTATTCACTTTGTACAAGACCCACGGGTCGTATTTTAATCCAAATTCAGAATGGCTGAAATTACCACCTTGGCCTTAAGTGTAAAACGTAGTTTTGTTGTTATTTTAGAGGCTATTTTTATGACTTTAATATGCTGAATTTGAATGATGATTTTTGATTTTAAATCTGAAAAAGTCAAGTTGTCTTTTGTGTCAAAAATGCTACCTATGCGCGGCTCCGTCCGCATAAATAAGGATTTTCGTGGGAACCGTACATTGTTAAGAAAAAAGTAGCCTATGTCCTTCTCCATAGCCCACGTTCTATCTGGGCCAAATAACATACAAATCAGTCCAGTAGTTCGTGAGATAAGCGCGTTTAAATAATTTTCCCCGCTTTTTTTCCTATGGTTTTTTCTCTGTTTCTTCGCTCCTATTTTTCGCAGCTTGATATTCTATAGCCTAATTAAAGACTTCCTCTATAAAAGGATCATCCAACACAAAAATAATATTGAAATTCGAACCAGTAGTTCTTGAAATTAGCGCGTTTAAACAAAGTAACAAACAAAAAATCCAACCCCTTTAGCTTTTTATTATAAGTTCAGATTAAACATTTTAGCAGATAGAAGATTATAATCATTACTAGCTGACCCGGCAAATAATGTTTTGATATATAAATTATTTCTAGTATTAATATAAAAAGTAGATAAAAACCTATTCTCAGGCCTAACGAATGTACCTACATACAAAATTTAATTAAAATCGTTTGAGCCGTTTTCGAGGAGTTCGCGCACAAACACTGTGACACTAGAATTTTATATATTAGATGAAATTTCCTGTTATTATATTACAAATAATAATTATAATTTGTATTAAATAATTCGAGGAATGTAACTAAGGAATGAGGCAGAGTAATAATAAGTAAAAGGTCTGCACGTAGTTTAGGTTTAGGTCATTACTCTCCGTCTAGGTCTGTGATGAATTACCTGTGTTTTGGCTTAAGTGACTGGCAGATTAATTATAGACTTGTGGCATATCGTCAGACCTAAGTGCTTCGGGTATGATTAAATTTAAAATTCTGTGCAATTTAGACTCAAATGTTTGTTTGACGAGGATTAAAGGAAGCTGTAATTCGGCATGAATGCACATATTAATGATGCCGACAAAATGGCATATAAGATCTTTAAAAAAAAATTTTTTAAAGTACCTCCCCTACGCATCAAGCGGGGATTAGGCTCATTTTCAAGATCATTTTCCGATTTAGGGATCCATTTGTGAAATATGAATTTTTAAAGTGGAAAAATTGTTAGAGTCCAGTGCCCCCAGTCATCGGTTCAGCTGTTTAAGGCGCTACCTGGCAATTTCGACTAAGTTCAACCTCTATAAAGTCTGGTAGAACTTAAAGCACAACACCAAAAATAATATATATTATAGACTGGTTTTTAATTTTCAATTGCTCACGACGATTTTTTTGCAAACTCAATAAGTTTTCACAAAAATAAAGTACCGTGGTCATCGATTTTTCTGCAAATATTCTATTAACTTCGTAACCTGTTGGCTAAGAGCATCTAAAGTTTTATGTTTAATACATTATCAGTTACACTACAGTTCCTGACGAGGAATTTTTAATCGAACAGTCACGTCCATGTGAAAAGTATAATTTTCTCCTATTTCGCCCTATCAAGGACGCGGCGAGCGTCGTAACTGCCACTGTACAAGGCGCGCTGATATGAATTTTATGTATTTTACGTCGATATATAATAATATGTGTATGTCTTTTACGTCGATATTCGTACTGACAGACATCGATCTGCTAATTTTAGGGAGGGAGCAGCCTTAAGAGTGATGACTGAGTGTTGTTTTTGAGTAACACTCAAAAATACACTTTCTCATTCATAATATTCATTAATAGGAGATCAAATTTATGTGATAGAAATACTTTCAATATTTGCCGCGATAATATTTTTATAGTGATCGCAGGCCGGACAGACTCGAACAACACACGTCAGGTCAAGTCAGGTCGAATATCTATAAGTCCGATCGGATCGATCAGCCCCTATATCCATATTTCCATACAAATATTATAAATGCGAAAGTGTGTCTGTCTGTCTGTCTTCTCGTCGGGTTAGTTCCCGTACCGGCGGTAGGCACCAGTATAGTCCCGACGTTCAGAGAATATTTGAAAAAAATTATTCTGAATAAAAAATTTTGAGTTTGAGTTTGAGTTTGTATGTCCGTCTGTGTGTCTTTCTGTCTGTTACCTCTTCACGCCCAAACCGCTGAACCGATTTTGCTGAAATTTGACATGGAGATACTTTGAGTCCCGGGAAAATGTACGATTCCCGCGCGATAAACGACTTTTGGCACAACGGAGTTGCGGGTTTCATCTAGTCCATACTAATATTATAAATGCGAAAGTCTGTCTGTCTGTCTGTTACCTCTTCACGACCAAACCGCTGAACCGATTTTGCTGAAATTTGCATAGAGATACTTTGAGTCCCGGGAAAGGACATAGGATACTTTTTATCCCGGAAAACGTACGGTTCCTGCGCGATATATAATTTTGGCGCAACGGAGTTGCGGGCGTCACCTCGTTTCGTATAAATGTTGACATTTCATATTATAAAGTTTCGTGCCTCGATACGCCGTTTGAAGTTTAGTAAGGTCAGTTTATTTACAAATACAACAAATACAAATATCTTTATTCCAGACTACTATAATGGTCCATTGGTTAGTAAGACATACACTAAAAAAAATTAGGATTAGTTAAAAAAACAAAACATAACTTAAAATAAATATTAATTAACACTAAACTAAATCATGCACACAATTAGAACCAAGAGCGGTTGTATCCTGGAGGTCTGCTCTCGAATTAATTCATTATCCGCACGTAGTTCTTCAATATAGGTGCAAGCGGATCATATGCCCCATATATATATATACATATATATATAAATATATATATATATATATATATATATATATATATATATATATATATATATATATATATATATATATATATATATATATATATATATATATATATATATATATATATATATATATATATATATATATATATCCAAACTCAAAAATACGATTAAAGTCAAATATGATATATATATATATATATATATATATATATATATATATATATATATATATATATATATATATATATATATATATATATATATATATATATATATATATATATATATATATATATATATATATATATATATATATATATATATATATATATATATATCATATTTGACTTTAATCGTATTTTTGAGTTTGGACGATATTTACTAATAGCCGATGATGATGATGATCCTTACAAGAAGCGTTACTACTTAATAATACGTGTAAGTCAGGTCCCTAGACACACTACTCAACCGCGAGGCAAAGGGCTGGGTGAATTAATAACGCGGCGGTTCACCGGGAGTGGGGTTCAAATCTCTGAAGTGTTTTTAGCGGCATCATCATCAGTGTGGCAGATTAGCATCACAATTATTTGAAACTGAAGTTTTGAAAATAATATGTCGACAGCTGAAACCAGTGGGCTTTGGCCTGACCGAACTCGCTATGACGGAAGATCTTCGTTTGAGGTCCTCAAGCAAATATCTTACATCAGACACAAGTAAAATGTATAATAATCATAATATTATAACCACTATTTTTTTAAACTGAAGTTTTGAAAATATGACGGAGCTGCCAACTCGCTAAGTCGGAAGATCTTCGTTTGAGGTCTTCAAGCATATTATCTTACATCAGACAGAAGTAAACGTAATAATCTTATGGTAGCCATTCAATTAGTCGCAATGCAATATGTTTTTCTTTCTAGAGAAATATTGATAACGAATTGTATTCAAATAATTTGAGCGGTTTATCCAAAATTAACTGACTGAACAACGTAGTTAAAGCATGAAGGTAATAAAGCTTTGTCTTACAAACGTTCTTTGATTACAGGAAATTTATTGTACTAAAGACATTCAAATCTTCCTTTTTTGGAAAAAAAGATTTATCAAGTCTGATTAAAGAAGTAAAAAATCAACTAAACATTAAATTTCCTCGCACGTACCAAACGCATAGAAAACAATGTACGTCACTACCCAATAACAAGTCAATGGCCGTGAATAATGTTCTATAATTTAGGTTAATTTTACGATCTCGTCTCCGATTTGGCGATCCTGTAAATAGGTCATGGACGCTTGGTGCAGACGGGCCACAAGTCACGTAGCAGGTTACAGACTTTTACAATAATCAGGACGAGCGAAGCGAGCCCTAGTATATCCCACAACCTGTACATTTTTTGGTACACTTTACGGAAAAAACTATCACGCCTATTGATTTGTGATTCAACATAGTAATTTTTATTGATATGTAGATGTGTTTTCATCAGTCAGTCAAGGTGTGACGACGCGAACCCTCACAAAGCTCGGCTTTTAGCTAGTATTATAATATTATACTTCAATATTTATAATGTTATTTGTTAACTAGACGTTCCGCGCGGCTTCGTCCGCGTAAATTAGATATTTCACAGACAAATCAGTCTACAAAAAATAGCCTATGATCCTTCACGTGGTCTACTTCTTACCTGACCCAAATAACAGAAAAATTGCTCTAGTAGTTCGTGAAATAAGCCCTTTCAAATAATTTCTCCCACTTTTTCCACATTTTCTTCTATTTATTCGCTCCTATAGTCTTAGCGTGATGAAATATAGCCTATAGCCTTCCTCGATAAATGGACTATCTAACACTGAAAGAATTTTTCAAATCGGACCAGTAGTTCCTGAGATTAGCGCGTTCAAAGAAACAAACAAACAAACAAACTCTTCCGCTTTATAATATTAGTATAGATTATAAATACGCCTGGAGGCATGGCTAAGCGTGCTGTAGTAGAGTAAACGAGCAGAACATCGAAAAATATCAGTTTTTTTTATGAAATAAGGGGGCAAACGAGCAAACGGGTCACCTGATGGAAAGCAACTCCCGTCGCCCATGGACACTCGCAGCATCAGAAGAGCTGCAAGTGCGTTGCCGGCCTTTTAAGAGGGAATAGGGTAACAGGGGAGAGTAGGTAAGGGAATAGGGTAGGGGATTGGGCCTCCGGTAAACTCACTCACTCGGCGAAACACAGCGCAAGCGCTGTTTCACGCCGGTTTTCTGTGAGAACGCGGTATTTCTCCGGTCGAGCCGGCCCATTCGTGCCGAAGCATGGCTCTCCCACGTACAAATTTAGAGATAATATATACAGATAGCATCAACACAGTGGAATCAAATGTGTTAAAGTTACGTCAAAGAAATCGAATTTTGAGCGTCGTGTTGATCCAAACTTTACAGAACACAACTCCAATTATAATACAAAAATATCCTCACCTGAACATAGAACGTCTGATTTTTGGGAAGTCACCTAAAAAGGGAACCTTACAGCATCGGTTTCTATCACTGAATTTACAAAAGTCGAGTTCACAATATTATTTATTTATTTAAAATCAGGCATCTCGGCCCATATTATATATACCTTATAGACATACATTTATACTAAAACGAACACTAAGCACTAAACACGTATTGACTGCGACGTGTGGCGCGACGTGTTCGGAAGTCGTCCTCGGAACCTCCTGTAGACGACTCCAATCGGCCAGAACTCCTCCTTCTCGAAGGTCGGTAGATGATGCGTCGGGACTCTCACCACAAAGGAGCTAAAATTGACTTTGTGGCGGGACTCCAAACGCTCGACCCTCAAGACTAAGTGGGTCTTGCACCTTGTGAATATTATGTCCAATAGTTGCGGCTCGTCTGCACCGCTTTAAGCCACGCATATTCAGCACGAAGCTTAACGGATAATACTTCGTGATGTATATTTACACTGAAATATGGTGTTGGATTTTTGGACTCCAGTCATAATGAATTTCTAACTTTGCCTATGCTGGGATTATTTTTGCTCGTATTAATATTTGTTGTTTGACTTTAACGTGATTTTCTCGCTAATGAGTGGGCGCAGATTCTCATATAACGTAGTTAAAAAAATATGTGTGGCACTCGGGGACTGCCGCGGTAAAGGTATAGCATAGGATTTTTTATCAACTTATGCAATTATAATTTGCATACGTCTAGTCGCTCTCACACAAACACCGTGCCGAAGTCTGGCAACGTCGCACCTCACCTCGAGCCACACCAAGCCGAAGTCTACCATACTGAAACGACGTTAGACGAATGTTAAGTGTTTTTCGTTATGGAATGTCTTTATTTGGTCGCCACGCTCAAAGCCCGCTATAAAAGCTATGAAATAGCTTAATACTAACTTGTCCTCACTTTTTGTCTGTTTCATTGCTTTGTCTTCTTAAAAAGACAGATAAAACATTTGAGATTATTACCGGTTTTTGTATTTGGTTACAGCTGTCGATCGTAGCTACAGTAGTTGTAATGTGCAAAATACTGATGATGATTACGTAAAACCAGCTGCATTATTCAATACAATAGCTGTAGCCGTGCGAATTAGCTTGTAACTGTTTCAGGGAAATGTCAAGCTGTTTCAGTATGTGATATAGCCTGTAGGTGAATTGTGTAGGCAATACCTAATTGTATCTAAATAATGTTAAATTAAAAAATTTTAAAACAACCCCCAACTTAAAAATTTTATTTACCTAGTTCAAACTAAATTTTTTCAGTACTGAGCAGACTGATGATGATGAACTATAGCTAAGCACAAGCTCGATAATGTCAGCTTAAAATAAAAAATAGATCATTGTCGGGGTTAATAATGATTAAGAAATGGAAGAATTTAATGAATAAGTTGCAAAATAATAACAAAAATATTCTTTTACCATTACATTAATACATTGATGTGCTGCGAAAAATATTTTATATCTTTTATCATTCAACCCTTAAATGATAGATAGCTCAATCAATAATCCATACTCATATTATCAATGCCAAAGTGTGTCTGTCTTTTACCTCTTCACACCTAAACAGCTGAACCGATTTTGCTGAAATTTGGAAATACTTTGAGTCACCGGAAAGGACATATTCTACTTTTTATCCTGAAAAAATGCGGTTTCCGCGCGATAAACGAATTTTGGCGCAACGGAGTTGCGGACGTCATTTGAGAATTAATAATACCACATAAACAAGATCCAACTCCAATACAGCCGGAAATCTGTTTCGCAATCGTGTCGTCTAATGTATCATTTTGTACCGTACCTTCGGCCATTACTCACTTCCCCTGTTCATTATGACCGGAGATAATACAGTGGATGTACTGGAATTAACGCTTATTTTATGCCCGGCGCCTGTCAAATATATCCACTGCTCCACTGCAGTTTATTAGTGGTTAAGATATTACGTTGTGGCCTCGTAGATGGGTACTATGATGTATTGTGACTGCATGCTAATAATATTAAAAGCGAGACTATAAAGCGACCCGACACGATACTTCACGTATCATAAAACTGACGTTTTTGTTTTTATGCACGTTTGTACAACGTCAGTTCTATGGTATGGGAAGTGTCGTGTCGCGTAGTGTCGCGTAGTGCGGTCCAGTTAACGTCACTTTATTTGAGTTGTATAACCGCTTGTAATGTAACAATTCCATAGACTATGTTACGATATCTTATTTAGGAGTTTTGTCACTGCTTTATTTAGGGTCAATTTATACTAGCGCAGAGTCGAAGCGCATTGAAGCGAATTAATAAAACTGAACATAACAAATTCAACCTTAACTCCAAAGCGTTAACGCACTTTATTACTTCTCAGAATTTTAAAAAGGCGCGCGCATCCGCGCGTATTCGCGTGAATGCGCCCGACCAACGCTGATTGGCCTCGCAGAAGTAATGTAAGTATGCGTTACGCTCTGGTTTTAAGGTTGAATTTTCTATGTTCAGTTTTAGGAATTCGCTTTGCTTCGCTTCGACTCAGCGCTATTATAAATTGACCCATACTAAAAATTAAAAAATTAAGACGCAAAATCGGAATAAGCTATTTATTATTCATTGAACGATAGTAGTCATCAAGAAAACATAACGTGGTTTGACAGAAAGACAGACAGACAATCTTTCGAATTTATAATATTAGTATGGTTGGAAGTATGGATAAAAAGTGAAATAGCAAGACCATTTCTATATTTTTTGAATTATGAGTCTAGCACACTAATCTACTAAGAAACAAAACTTTCTGGAACGAACGTACGCTTCGTTTTACAGGAAAGTATAAATCCAAGTCTTGACGGATACATGCGCAATAAATTAGCAACTATCAACAGAATGGAGTAAATAGTAAGAGAAACACGAGAATTGTTTGCGTTGGCTGATTTTACAATTGTATTATCTCTTGATTGTTAACCCCACGGATAACAGCGCGTTAGTAGAATAGAAGCGTTAATTCTGGGGTTAACTTCAAAGTTAAAATTTTAGATTAAATGACACCCGTAACTCCGTTGCGCAAAAAATCATTTATCACTCGGAAACTGTACCTTTTTTTTTTAAATAGCATTCTATGACCTTTCTCAGGACTCGAAGTAAGTAAGTTTCCATACTAAATTTCAGCAAATTCGGTTTAACGGTTTGGGCGTGAAGAAGTAACAAACAGACAGACAAACTTTCACCTTTACAATATTGGTACATGGATGCTTAAAGTAAATAAAATATTTTTAATAATAATTTCGGGGGTACTTTTAGACCCCACGGGTGACGGTCACGTTACCATAATTAAAGTTCATTTTGTGGTTCACTTTAAAAGTTTTTTTTAAATATTTTATTGCAGTCTAATGAGCGCATACATTACGAAACACAATACCTGAGAAGGTTCGAGGTACAAAGACCTTCTATACAAAAGCATCACGGGTCATTGCGATGGTATTCGTGAAAATGTCTTCAATTATTATAAAAAGAAATTTAATTTTGCGAAAAAGAAAGTCATAGTAATAAACTTTTACGGCTGTTGTATCTCAAGGGCCGTTACCTTTGGAACATTCTTAAACTCTTTATTTTGGGAGTTCATTGCATTTTTTGAGATAGTCTCGAGTATTATTGTTGATTCGTGCTTCTTTTATGTTTCAGATTCAGACATTGTACAATTATTTTATTTTTGAGCACACGACGTTGTATACTTGTATATTAAAATAATAAAGAAATATTAAAGATTTAGTTTTACTTTTTAATACACCAGTTTAGATATCCCATATAAATAAATTTTAAAATATGTTTTTTATATTTCTGAATATAGAAACAAAAAAGTCTACGTGTTGTGCTATCATCAGTTCGGGAATTAACCCGGCAAGAATAACCGGTGTAATACGCAAAATTTATAATTGGTGAGTATATTTTGTTGTTTTTGCAGCGTCCGTGGCCTAGTGGGTAAAACTTTGGTTTGCACTCGAGAGGGTGCAGGTCCGATCCCGGATAGAGACATTTTCAGATCTCAAGTACATAATACGGACGCTCGTACGGTGAAGGAAAACATCGTGAGGAAACCCGCACATATTTGGTCCCAGAGGTATTGACCTGCTCGTTCCTCTGGACTAGGCCAACTATGTTGCGAGAATCTCTTATGTGCTTGGGCAACCATACGGATTGAAAATCATGCCCCAGGCACTACAGTATTTTGAAGAGTGGTTACTTCGCTCTGAAAACACCGTGTAAATCATCCACAACGGATGCAAAGGCCTTGTGTATTTTGTTACTCTGCCAATTCCATACATCCACATTATGTCGTATTACTGTGACAGTTACTTTGAATAAATTGGACCGACTTATTACGTATTCCCGCACCGCGCCAGTTTGCGGGGTGTGGGCTGCGCGATGCATATTGCATCTTTCTTGCCAACTGGTTTCTGTGATTATTTACAGTGACGTCATTGGTTTCGTTTTCTATTACTATTTGATATTTATGTAGGTACTAGTTGATTTCCGCAACTTTGCTGCGCCAAAATTCGATGGTCGCGCACAAACCGTATATTTTTATGAGATAAAATTATTTTTATCTCAGAAAAATGTACGGTTATATAATATAGTAAACTTTATATGTCCTTTCCCGGGATTTCGAATATCACCATACTTTATCTCGAGATAAACTCAAGAACGGCTGAGCCGATTTGGCTTATGGTCTTAATATATTCGTGAAATTCCTGGAAAGGTTTGTACGGTGAGAAAAAAATATGTTAGGAGTGAAACGAAGTTCACCGGGTCATCTGGTTTATAATTTTAGTAAATGAGTTCGCCACTACATTCTCTCATAGTTTCTTATGTCAGTGGAGTTTAACTTAGCGCTTACAGGGTGAAAGATTTTATCCTCGCACCAGATCCTAGGAGCGGCTTAGCGCGGCGCAGGATCACTGTAATATACGTCATGAGTTTTAACTCGAAACTCGAAGTTTTAACATGCGTTTATGAGTTTTAACTCGAAAACAATTACATAGCTACAATTGTATTGAAGAGCTGGTTTTACCGACCACTGCTTTCCAATAAAGGAGGAGGTTATTAGCAAAGTTGGGCATAATTGAAATACTCGTTAATATAATTATCAATCTAATTGCAAACTAATTAGAATACATTTTAATCTAAATACATTCTCATTAACTACTGGTTAATTTCAGGTGCACTATTACTTCATCAATCTGATTAATTTGTAATCTGATTAACAACTACAAAGTATTTGTAATTCTGTAATCTCTAATCTAATTACTTTTTGCCCAACTCTGGTTATTGGGAACAGTTACAATATGCATTAAGGCCCGTATTTTTGGTCAGTACTCAAGATGCATCTCGGTCTGTGATTGGTTGGCTGTCAAAATTTGGACCAATCTCAGAGCCGAACCGCGTCTTGAGACCGGGTCGCATCTTAAGTACTGACCAAAAATACGGGCCTAACTATTGAATAGTTGATATAATATAGTGAAAGTCTTGTTTTATGTTTAGCACAGTGGATGATAATATGACACATCAATGTCAATTTAGCAGAAGGTGCCAACAATATTAATATGTTAATTAGTAATTAGCTACGGCCCTGTTATAAAAAAATCTTTTAGCATATATTTTTGAAAAAAAAGTGAGATAACAATCATCCACCTTGATTTTCTTTCACATTTAAGATAATATTATAATAGGTACGATAAGCATTTATAATGTTTTTTAACCGACTTCCAAAAAGGAGGAGGTATATATATATATATATATTTTTTTTGTATGTTCAACGATTACTCACTTATTGAATCGATTTTCAAAATTTTTGTTTTGTTGTATTAGGTTTCTTTTCAATTTGGTACCATGTTCATAAAAGTGGTCACCTGATGATTAGATCCATGAGTAATCGAGGGAATTCCTCAAAATTTATATGAAAACATATGGTGAAAACATATGGTGTTATGAGAAGTATCCTAAGCATATGCTACCAAAAAGTAAGATTTTGCACCAAGGTATGCTATGGTTTCGATGATACTAAGAGAACTCCGGATTCCTTATAGGTACAAGTTTAGCGGTTTGGGCGCTGTTTTAAGAACTGAAAGCATATGCTACTATGCAAATTACATTCATCATCATCACTACCACGTCAGGGTCACCAATGTCACATGGTAGTATATGGATACAATATGTCCCCACAACACCATGCATTATCATGTTTATTTTAGGAATTTTATTAAAGGAAGCAACATACACCGTACCGCAGGTTCCATGTCAATAAAATTCAGATTTACCGTTTATGAGTCATAAAAGTCGTAAAAATGTCCAGAGCACGAATTTATCTGCCAAAAACAATCTTCGGCGTATTGATTCGAATAACCAACGCAGGTCACGGCGTGCGAATGGTTTTATATATTGCTCCATTAGGATTTGGTTAGAATAGTCCTGTCGATGGCTTATTTACAGCCAATAAGGATACAAGTTATGTTTAGTTTTCGGCCAATCTATTGCGGGCTTTCTCTTTACAATGTTAGTTGATACCCACAACTCCATTGAGCTGAAATTCTTTTATCGCTCGAGAACCGTACATTTTATCGGGATAAAAACTATCATATCTTTTTCCGGATCTCAAAGTATCCCCATACCAAATTTCAGCAAAATCAGTTGAGCGGTTTGGGCGTTAAGAAGTAACAGACAGACGGACACACATTTCATTTATAACATACTAATATATAATTGATATTAGTCTTTATGGATTAGTGAACAGAACAAGTAAAGCTTCACAAAGGCAGTAGACGGACAATGCCTAAGGTCGGGATGGTTGGCGCTTGTTGGCCTACGTTTATTAGGTGGCAGCGACGTCATTGAAACCATTTCATAATCGGTGCTCGGAAACCGATGTTTCTCTTACGTAGCTTTAGATAGGATTTGCCTTAGTGACTAGTTACTAAGTTTCTTTGTATACTTGTTTCCTTCGCTACGAAGTCAAGGCAACATAAGATGTTATAATATTTTGTGTATCATCACTTTGCCATCGTAATTTTCAGTAACATTTAAAAATAAGCAAATACGTTAATGGAAAATACAGATGGATAAAATGGAAATGAAAATATTAGTCAATATTATGCGGCTCTGTAGCACTGCAGGCGATAATTAAATGAGCTCGCATAATCCGCGTCACTCGACAACGCTTCTTATGAAATGAGCCCTACTGTCGGTTCTCGATAGCAAATGTTTGTTAAGCTCTCGATTAGTTGCTAGAAAACGCCAATTTACCAATCACCGGTAGGGCTATAATTGATAATTATAGATAAATTAAAATAACAGCTTCTGTTATACTCATTCACTTAAATATTATAAATTACTTTGTGAATTGGATCTTATAGAAGGTAATCTGAAATGAAAATTTATAAAAATCTCAGCAATTATCAAAAAAAGTCGTTTAAAATAAAATTAATCATAATATTATAAACAAATTTTAATATCTAAAATGGGCTGATTTAAGTTAATCATAATTTATGATTAACTAAAATCGTTTTAAGATCCTCCGATAGGTTATATTAAATGAAAACGTGCTAGTTGTAGGTATATCTTAATATAGTATTTTAATTTTATTAATCACAATACTTTCTATAATACACACATAAACTGGCTAAAATCTTTGACTACAGATTATAAACTCGATACCAAAATTGTGCCAATCCGTTAAATATTAGCTAAGTTATTGTGAAAAATTAATGTTCAATGGCGATCGAGTTTTCGTAGTAAGGTAATTTGCCATTAATTCACTTAATATTAAGTTCAACGCCTTCGCACTAACGAAGTGCTTTGAAATTATAAGTTAAGACTTAAAAGCTGTGTGACATTTACATTATTTATGGAGATTTCATACTTGTGCTACATTTCTATGTAGATAAGGTATCTTTTGACCTTTATCATTTTACTTTTTCGTGCAAGGGCTCTTCAAAACTTAGGATGTCATAGTAGATATTATATTTGACAGAAAAAATGATAGCAAAAGTTGAATATAATATCTACGTTCATTTCATACCTTAAATGTCAAAATGGCCCTAAACTCCAAATGGCAAAATATCCACACCCTATGTTTTCATGAATTTGTTATTAAGGCGACGCCTTGATAATTTGGCTGTAGCGATATCGATTTTTCTCAGCAATGACTAAAGCTAAGAAATTAAAGTTCATTGTCAGTATTTATCATGTCTTTGTCTTTGAATTACCCATAGCATAACACGATTGGTCCACTTTTATAACACAGAATAATCAATCAAAAAGACCTCTGTAAAAAAGGGATTCTAATTTTGCCAACAGAGGAGAGTGATTTAAGCTTCCAAAATTTGTACATAGATTGGTTCAAGCATATACTATAATTTGCCCATAGCTTATATGAAATATATTTATGGTTTTTAAATTACGCGACAAAAACCATTTTGTCGCTTACGCCCTTTCCATTTCTTGCTGTTTCATTTCTTGTTTTCTATGAGAGGCCGGCCCAGCCTCTCATAGAAAACAAGCAATCTAAAACATATCCAACATGGTTTTTTACTTTAACGCGGCGACACCTTAAGCTATTGCATAGCTTTTATCGCGGGCTTTGAGCGCGGTGACCGAATCAGGAAATTCCGTAACGATAAAAAACCTAACACTGGTCGGTGCGGCATTGCCAGACTGCGGCTCGATGTTTGCGTGCGTTCGACTAGACGTATGCGAATTATGCAATCGTTTTACCGCGTAAGTCCCCGAGTGCCACACGGATTTTTTTTATTTAAGCGCTACAAGGACTTGTAATAGGGCTGTACTAAGCATAACGAGGAACCCCTAAGTCATACTTTTTGTAGAACCGATAGTAATCGGGAATGGAAATATAGCTTCTGGCAGACTTTTAGTATGTAGACGACAACAATTATTAATCAATCTATTCGAAGAAACACGAAGATTTTGATCATACACGTGTTGATTTGACACTCGACATATTGGAGACGCAACGAAATTGTGTTGCTATTGTGCAGAAAATGCATTCTCGAAGGCCATTCTCAATCGGGAAATAAATTAATACGAGTGGATGAACCAGGTAACTAACATTTCACAACATAAGAGCAATTACTCATTTTTTTCCCTTATAGTTTGAACAAACCTTGTAACTTACCTGCTTCATCATCAGGCAAAACATGTCTAAAACATAGAATCCACGTTTTTTTTTAATCATTTCTCTGGTATTAAAGCCTCAATTTATATGAAAGCGACAGTTTTCAAATTGTTACTTACCCACTTCATCCACTCATGTCTTCAAATATGGAAGTGAAAAGCAGCTCCTGTCGTGTCTATGCTTGCCTTATTGAAATTGATTTCTGATATAACAAGGTTTGTGACACTGAAAAGTCGCTGACATGCTGAAGCCGTTGTTATTATTAGTCGAAATTCAGTTTATAATATAGTACAGTGAAAATATTAAAAGCAGATTTTTTGAATCGTCCAGTTGAGGCTAGGTACGTATAGGATCACATTTTTTTATTGGTTTTGGAGGCGTCATTTTTAACCCCCATCAGAAGGGTGTGATAAGTTTGACATATTTGTCTGAATGTGTCTGCGTGTGTGTCCAAACGTAATTAGTTCAACATAACTCAGAAAAAAATTAAATATAGTATTTATTTTAACTTTATTTTAACTGTCTACTACTTTTACTAATTATTATGCCTTATTTCTCTTGTCGAGTTGACAGTCGACACTACTTAGCAAAAAGCTTCAAAGTACCTGTTAATTGGAATTCTTAGAAGACGTCATGATCCCAAATATTCCCTTAGGATTAATTATTATTATTTGTCTATAATTAATTTTGTTATAGCTACCCAATTATAAGTAAAACACTAATTATTATTTTCTATATTATGTTATATCCAATCCACACTTCCACAAAAATATTACAAATGCGAAACTGTGTCTGTCTGTCTCTGTTACCTCTTCACGCCCAAACCGCTGAAACGATTTTGGTGAAATTTGGTATGAAAATTCTTTAATTCCCAGGAAATAACAAAGGAGATTCCCACGCGATAAAAGATTTTTTTCGCAACGCAGTCTGGTAAAATTATAATAGTGTACTTTAATATCTTCAATAAGCGCTGCTTATTATTTCGGACTTTCTACTTATGCCCAAAGGCGCCAAGATCGCACAGCACGGTTTTTCAATTTGAATACACAATTTTCAATCACCATGAACGGATATTCGGTACAAAGCGCCGTAGATTGTTAGCATTAGATCTGCTATTACCAATAAGCGAATTCGCTTTCGTAGTCGCTTTGTAAATTGCAGCTGGAGCCGGCTGACACCGGTTCTATCCGGCTGTATCTAGTTTCGGCTGGGTCTCGCAGGGCGCGCGTGACAGGAATGCGTTTGATAAATCTAAGTATCGCACGTAATATGGGTTATATTTTAACACGTAACTTCGAACATGATCCGTAATGAGATTTCCACGTGATACATTAACAATTCGCTCAATTCCTTCCTGTTTTGGTAAGAATTTTGATGTGAGAATACTACAATAGAAAAAAATATATGTGTGGCACTCGGGGACTGCCGCGGTAAAGCTGTTGCATAGCAGGTTTTATCAACTTATGCAATTTTATCTCACATAAGTCTAGTCGCACGCAAACAAACACCGTACCGAAGTCGAGCACCACACCCCGAGCCACACCGAGCCGAAATCTGCTGAACTGAAATGATGTTAGACGAATTTTAGGTGTTTTTCGTTACGGAATTTCCAGATTCGGTCGCCGCGCTCTATGCCCGCAGTAGCTTAAAACATTGATCGTGTTTTGTATCAGATATTGTGCATTTTTTGCTTGTTGCTTTGCTGTTTCAAGATGCAAAATCAACCTACAGTATCATATTACACTCATTGCCACTTGCCAGCATTTCACTTTCATAGGAATTACTTTCTTGGCAAAAAAGCTAGGCGTGTTTTTTTAAATAACGATAAAAGGTAATCCTTTAAAATAATGAGATTCGGGCTGATGATGATATTGTAAACAATAAAACGTGTCAAATTTAATTGGATCCCTACATTTCAATCTAAAACTGCCGATCTTTTAATAAGATGACTGGTCCGTCACGGAATTAATGAACTGACAATGTTTGAAAAACGTGCCCCAAATTGTATAGTAGATCGCGATTTCGTTGCAAACACGTACGCAGTTAATTTCAATACTATGTAGCTGATTTAGGGGCTCTTTTGTATGATTTGCAAAGTGTCTAACTTTCTGAAATGGGTACTTTATAGCATTGTAGCGAATCCATACTAATATTATAAATGCGAAAGTGTGTCTATCTGCAGTCAGTCTGTTACCTCTTCACGCTCAAACCGCTACACAGATTTTGCTAAAATTTGGTATGGAGATACTTTGAGTCCTGAGAAAGGACATAGGATACTATTAAGAATGATTACTATCAACCTAATTTTGTGTGAGTAGCTTCATTTTGATAAGACGAACAACATTTTTATTTGCGAAAAATCTCGAAAGTGGTAGCTAACAGAGATAGAAAGGATTTCATACTTTGAATTGATGGTCCTAAAATATGGACTGTTTTATTTGTAGGACAATGTTACTCTTATATTATATGACTATTAATCTATCAATATACAAAAAGTCAGCTCGTTAGGGTTCCGTTATAGGGTTCTGTAATCAACAAAACTTGGTTGACTACTGAACCCTAAAACGGAAACGGAAAAAGTGCGGTTCCAGCTTGTTAAACGGTATTCGGTGCAACTAAGTTGCAAACAAGTTTAATATTTTCAACCAAATTACGATTATTTTGTTAAAACATTAAGAATTAATACTAGCATCGCATGTTTTAAACTAAACTTTAGTAGAAAAAACTTTTCTGTTCATCTTATTTGCATCTACACAAGACTTGTGTAGATGCAAATAAGATGAACAGAAAAGTTAGCCATCATCCACAGCTATTACATTTATTATAGTAATTTGCCTTTGAGTGTTATGAATATTATAATATTACAATTCTGAAACAACGTTATATTACATAGCAATAATAAATTATATTAACAATAATAAGTCACATTCACTGGGAAATCCTCCCCTCTTATTCTCTACTTGGGTATGATTCGATTGTGAAGTGGCAATACTATGGCCGTGTTTCAATGTGAAGAGACGCACTTCAAATATTTGGATATCAGATATAATCTTGGGAACCATTCTGCCGATCCAAAAATTATTCTGCCAATATTTGAAGCTCAACTCGGGAACGGAAATACGCTTTATTTTAAATGAGATTCTAGGGAAGGTGCTTCTTTTAAAGGAAAATAGGAAAATATCTTGGAAACAATCGTGTAGTAATATTGTTTAGGTAGGTTGAACGAATTGTTTATATTAATTATTTATTCAACTTAGAATACATACATCCAATACCAAAATTTTGGTCCAAATAGATTTTTAGTGTTATTTGTTAGCATTATCTAGAACATTACAATGGATTCTTTTTCATCAATTTTGGCTTGAGCGAGACAGTCTTAGATTTATCAACCGTCCCGGTCTCCGCTATCTTTGATAAATGCACAGACTAAATTACCTTCAATAAATTAAGCAAGTATTAATTAATAAATGATCTTCATTTGTCCGTTCTACTCCGAGGATACGTCAATTGGGCTCAAGTCATTAATTCTGGAGCTTAGCTATTAATGTTCCTTAAAACGAGAGTTTCGACGCCAGCTACATGGACGAATTATGCAAAAGCTCTACGAATTATAAGGACTATAGAAGAGTATCTGCGTCAACAAATTGTTCCACCATATGCACACCTTGGTTTGCATGTCGTGGAATCATTTTTAGGGTTCCGTACCTAAAGGGTAAAAACGGGACCCTATTACTAAGACTTCTTTGTCTGTCCGTCTGTCTGTCTGTCTATCTGTCTGTCTCCAGGCTGTAACTCAAGAACGGTAATAGCTAGAGAGTTGAAATTATGTATATCTGTTGCCGCTATAACAACAAATACTAAAAAAACAAAATAATATTAATATTTCCCATACAAATAACGTGATTTTTTGCCCCAATTTTGCTCTATAATACAGAAACCTTCGTGCGCGAGTCCTACTTGCACTTGGCCGATTATTTTATCAAATTATGCAATAGCTCTACGAGTGATAAACACTATGGATGAGTAACGAAGTCAAAAAATTATTTCACGATATGAACACCTTAGTGAGCATTTCGTGAAAGTTCTTTACTTTCAGATGGTTATTTGGTTTAATGGTTATTTCGGATGGAATTTAAACGGAAACTTTAAATGGAAACGCGAATCTGTTATCCCGTCGGAATCATTTTTTTTCTCAGATAAAAATGGAGTTTATAATGAAAATCAAAGTATCTCAATGCCCATCAAAATAATTAAGCCTAAATTATTAATAAACACAGAAACTTCGCATTTATATTATTATTAGTAAGCATACCACTTATCCAATTTAGTAACGTAAGGTCCTTATAATAAACGTATAACGTAAGTGCCCTCATAATAAAGATATCATAATCCGCTAGGTCTAAGTTTGCGTGCAGCTAAACCTTCCCGAAATTCCCTCGCCAAATTACATACGCCCGAATCCATTGCGCAGAAAAATACACCTCGTTAGCTACATCGGTATTTCCTCGAGCACGTGTTACACAATAACATTAAATTAAAAATGGAAACTCGCAAAATCCTTTCATAAAATACTCCCTACCCCAAAGTAAAATTATCGTTCGCAATAAACCCAAGACTTTGCCATGGAAAATTAACCTCTATACACATTATGAGGTGTTGCGTTTTTATAAATGACACTCATTTCGTCTCAGAAAAACTGAGAATATTTTCTCGGCCTCCGTACTTTATCAAACAAATGCGGGTCTGATGTTTAAGATTTGATATACTACGCCGAAATTGTATTACACTGTTTAACTTGTGAGAAATTGCGCGGTATTAAGTTATCAGTGCCACCTTTTGTTATAAACATCATTATGGAAAAAATAATAAATGTGTCTTGGTTATTTTACAAGTACAAATATTTGACCAACCATTTTATAGCCTACCATTTTTCTTTTTTTTTTTTTTGATGCGCAGGGGAAACCCTTTATGGGTGCCCCGGGTTGGGGATGTGCCTCAATTAAGCTGAAGCACCCCGGGGGTATGTGGGACTCGCGACGAGAAGAGTCGGGCTTACCCACTAAAACCACCTGCGGTTTGCCTTCAGCCGTATACGGAGGGATGTTCTGGATCTGTCTAACACAGGACTCCCTCCACGACCGGCCGGTCTACCTCATAAGGGATCGGACTTCCACCAAAGTGAGAGAACGCTTCGGCAAACTAAAGCATTCCCCTCGGCGCCGGGGCTAGCTAAGCCGGACAGGTTCCCATCCTGACCCGGAGCCCCGTGGGACGGAAGTTATTGGAGGTTCGCATAGCGACGCCTCCGCTCTCCCGTCCTACGCCGGCGGAGCGGAACGGAGGAAGGGTCATCCTCTCTGTTCCACTCCACGGCCTCTTTCTGTGAAAGGACGGTTTCACAGAAAGAGACCGCCGCCTGCCAAGCCTCATTACTCTCGAGCTTGCAGCGCACCATGCTCGGGAGTGAGAAGTCTCCACCTAGCACCGCCACGAGATCGTGGCGCTGCACGGCCCAACGATCGCACACCTCGAGGGTGTGCTGGGCCGTGTCCTCCGCAGCGCCGCACTCATGGCAGGCTGGCGGGTTTTCTCTTGCGGCGTGGATGCGGCGCAAGAGAAAACCCGCCATGAGTGCGGCGCACTTGACGCAGAGCCTGAGCAGTACGTTGACCGTAGTGGGCCTGCACCAGGTCCTCACCCCACCTCCTCAACAGCCGCTGCTCTCCTAGCCTTCGGACCCGCCGGAGCTACTCCCATTGCAGGCCTTCGTCCCGCGACCTCCTCTCTGAACCAAAGAGGCTCAGCTCAACTCGGCGAAGACCCCTGCAACCAGCTCCCACGGTGGGTCTCCCGTCAGGGCAGTAGCTGCCACTCAGGAGACCGCACGGTACCCCCGGCAACGGTAGTTGCTTTCCAACAGGTGACCCATTTGCTCGTTTATAAAAAAAACCCCTGAACAGACTGAATAAAATACTACATACCACAGTTGTAAATAATGTTTTTTTTTATTAATACCATTAGCAGGTCAATAGGCATTGATTTTTGCATTTAAAAATTGTCAACAAAAAAAAGGGAATTCGTTTGAAGCATCCTTCTAAACGATTCGTCGTTTGAATTGCACTCATACTCAAGAGCTTTGAGCTCATTGAATGAATACTTGAAGTTTATGTTCAAATGCTAATTATACTAAAGTGTTACTAAGTAAAATGATAACTTATTAATAATAGGAAAGACTTAAAAATACGATGGACCTTCCTAATCAATTGAACTTTAAATTATTTTGTAAAGGCGCATCATTGGAGAAGCGCAATTATTGTAAAGCCATAAGATTGTTTTTTCTATTTTTTTTTTGCACGTCATCCATCGACAATATTTTGTCAATCACAGGAATTAAATGAAGCAGAGTAACAAGTAAAAAAATTCAGTTTTTTGCATAAATAGAGGCAGGAAAATGGTTTGAATTAATAAAAAAAAGATTTTATGTGTAGATCCAGATATATTAGCCAGGTGATGAAGTAGGTAAGTTACAAAGTTTGTTCAAATTATAAAGGAAAAAATTCCAAGTCTAGGATCCCGAAACACAGCAACTTATTTGAAAGGTATTTATTTAGTGATAGCCACTAGAAAAGTCGAATGCAATATCTAGGATGAAGTTTGAAGTGAATTTACATAGTTATAACTTATTTGCACAATTTACAACTAATCCTGAAACTCATGTTTAGTGTCCATAAAACTATACACTGAAGTTCCGTTGATAAACTGCTATATGACTGTTCACATCAAAACAAATTTGGAAACATCTTCATGCAAAAAAGGGTCCATATTTCCGAGCATAATTTGTGGTTTGCCCCTTCTACTAGACACTGGGGACCCCTCACGGAAAGTAGGAAATATTTGCGCAAAATGCGAAATACCCCTCTAACGTGCTAAGGGAGTCACAATTTTGGGAATCTATGCAAATACCTTTCTTGACAGGGGGAATTTTTTATGTAACCGGTAAATGGAGCAGATAGTAATTTATTATTATTATCGCAACCTAAAGTTGTTTTCCTAAAATGCTTTTTAAATTAGTGCAAAATGCCGCTAAATATAAAAATAATAATTACTCCCACACTGGTTTCGGTGACGGTGGCCGGTTTCATTGAAACCAGGGTAGTTACGCAGGAGTAATTTTATAGTGCCCAAGTGTGTGCGCAGTTCACAAGAGCACTCTCTATTCCTTTTACTCTCATAACCCAGTGGGACGGAAGACCGACACGACTGGCGAGAGATCAGGTGCAGGACCGACTTTTTACATGCCCAACTGATGCATGGATAGTAAAAAACTTTAGGGCACGTGAGCAAAAATTCGTAAGGTCATAATATGAAGGCTGCCGGTGCGCTTTAGCAGAAGAATTAAATTATATTTATCACGTCTTGTCTATAATATTTCTCTTTCTACGATGCGGTGAAAATGCATACCAGCTTCTGCTATATCGATTTCACTTCTGCCGGCACTTCTGAAGTGACCGAATTAAGAAATTCCGTAACGAAAAAACCTGGCACCGCCTGCGGCGTTGCCAGACTTCGGCACGGTGTTTGTGTGCTTGTGCCTAGCCGTATGCGAATTATAATTGCATAAGTTGATAAAAAATACTATGCAATAACTTTAACGCGGCAGTCCCCGAGTTTTTTTTTACCGTATTGAAATTTAGTATTGTTACATGATTCATTAAAATATTTTTAATCCAGTTGACTCGTGAAGCTTAGTTTAATTACGCAAAAAATCTGATTATTACATAACTGTTCGTAGAAAATCCAGGATCATCCTAATTAAAATGGTTGAATCCTTTTTATACGTTCTTAAAAAGGTTTTATCGTTTTACCACAGTATACAGTTTTACAGTAAACCATTTTCCTACTATACCATACACTAATAAGAATCAAACGCACACAAACAAAAGTATTATGTCAGATAACTTTAAAAAGCATTAAAAAGCTCGCTGTGCTAAGTGAGTTCGATTTTAAGGAAAACTCATGCATTAAAGCAATACACAGTAGACTATTACAAATTTTTAACCACAATAAAAAAAAAATAACAATTTAAAAAACTAATAAAAAAAACAGAAATGGCATTAGTAGACAGTGTATCATTCGACACCGAAATGGAATACCACTCAGGTGTATAATTAAGGCGACGCCTTGATAATTTGGCTGTAGCGATAGCGATTTTTCTTAGCAATGACTAAAGCTAAGAAATTAAAGTTCATTGTCAGTATTCATCATGTCTTTGTCTTTGAATTACCCATAGCGTAACACGATTGGTCAACTTTTATA
The DNA here is from genome assembly GCA_905187585.1 of Cyaniris semiargus. NCBI lineage: Eukaryota > Metazoa > Arthropoda > Insecta > Lepidoptera > Lycaenidae > Cyaniris > Cyaniris semiargus. The sequence continues at coordinate 1,347,124 of LR994554.1, read as the reverse complement.
ACACAGAATAATCAATCAAAAAGACCTCTGCAAAAAATGGAATTCTAATTTTGCCAACACAGGAGAGTGATTTAAGCTTCCAAAATTTGTACATAGATTAGTTCAAGCATACACTATAATTTGCACATAGCTTATATGAAATACATTTATGGTTTTTAAATTACGCGAAAAAAACCATTTTGTCGCTTACGCCCTTTCTATTTCTTGCTGTTCCATTTCTTGTTTTCTATGAGACGCCGGCTCTCATAGAAAACAAGCGATCTAAAACATATCCAAAATGATTTTTTACTTTAACGCGGCGTCACCTTAATTGCTACAGCGCTGAAACACCGCAGTATCTGGTTTTCCTGGATACGCCAGAGTTACTCCACTGTATAATATTATTTTTATTTGACCGTCGTTAGCAACATTTCGGCGACTCTCATTATGTTCTTACTTTTGATGTCAAATTCACAACCCCTCAATTTTAGAATCCGTTTAAAATTCTCATTTATAAAGAAGATAATAACATTATACGTAATGGGATAAATTATGTTCCAATTTCTGAAGAATTGAATTTGTTTGAAATTGCATAGTCACTAATCCGTATTAATATTCTTAATATAAAGCAACTTGTAAAGCTTGTTTGTTTATAAAGTTTCCACTCGAAAACTACTCGACCGTCAATTGTGAAAGTTTTTGCACATATAAAAGATACTATTTACAAAAAATGGAAAATAAAAGCCACCCCTAAGAAGGGTTTTTTTTTAAATTACCTATTAGGGGACAATAGGGAACGAACAATCGCTTCGCAGGCGAAGCCGCGGAATAAAGTTATATTTAGAGTATGATGACTATTTATAAGAACTTTAACAAAGCTGAATAAGAGTGAGTTGCACCAACTTACTATAACGACACCAAAATGTAAAAACCAACAGTCAAATCTCGTTTAGTCAATAATAGACTGCACCACAAAGTATAATGTGGCATCATTTTCAACATTATTAAAATTATGCCATATTATACTTTGTAATAGTGATGAAAAAAATGTAGTTTATTATAATATTTTTAACGTTTAATATTAACAAAAAAATTATAGTGCAACAAACTTTTGTAAAGTTCCAGTACCAGTAAAGCTAAAACTACGCCTATGACGCAAACTCACTCTTAATTGGACCATTCTATTCTACAGCGAAATATCTTTTAATTGACAAAAAAGTACTTTTAACAATCTTGTAACAATAAATTTATGAGTCTAATTAATAGCAACCGGTGTGAACTATAACATCATAACACATTTTAGTATATAAATTAGCATTTTCACACCTGAGCACATTGGGACAACTTAAAAAAAAATACTTCTAATAAACAATATCTTAGTGTTATAGTTAAAATTGTATTGAAATATAGTTGGCTTTATAATTTAATGAACATATTGTTCTTCAGAAATATAGGCAGGTTTTTATTCTTGATTCTACTCCTGTTACCAAAATTTCCGTCATTTCAGTTATCAATTGTAATTTATAAAAAAAATATAGCGATACATTTAATTTCGAATAAATTTTGTTGTTTAACTTATAGTTTGTGTGTGTGTGTGTGTGTGTGTGTGGTATACTATTCTGGTATTGCAATTAATTTTTCAGTAGTCTCGTAATTCAAATAATTAATGGTTAACAATAAATTAAATAAATCAAATATATTATAGTATTTACTTATTAAAAATAACCCATCGTATTGATAACAGAAGTGGTGCATCACTTTTGTTATCATTAGGATATAAATTTTTTTCTCTTACAATTTTAGAGCTTTGCTCAATCTGTTTTTTACTATCGCTTATCTACATTACAGGTTTTAAATAGGCATCAGAATTATGATTATAAATTTTTACAATTAGGATTTATTTTGATGTTCATTACTCTCTGTGCACAGCGTCATTTCTGTTCTCAAGTAAAAACTTAGATTCTTATTTTTAAAATAATTATGGGCAAATGATCTCTGAAACTATTTTTATTAGTTTTATTATTTTTTATAAATAATAAAATAATAATTTCACCAATTTTTTATAAATTTTTTTTCGCCTCAAAACTAGATTGGCCCATTTAATAAAATTTTTAATACTATTATTTTGTAGAATCTGCAATAACCTACAGATATAATACTAACGAAACCTTACCCGCAGAATATAAAAAGCCCATTTCGGTATCAGAACGATTTAACATCTCGCGATATCGGCGGGTTCTATTGAAAGCATTCGCACACGGAAGCTATTCCCGCGTCGAAAAGATTGTGTTTATGGACGCATATTTTAACGTTTAAACGAAATACGAACGTTTGAACTCACCTTAATATCGTATACTGTTAAGAATTTTCAATATTTTGAAAATTTTAACAAAATTAGCGCTAACATTGCTGGAACTGAAGGGGAAATCTTTATAGTTTTTATAATTATAATCCGTACATATATTACATATGCTATATAAATCTAAATGCTATATAATCCATACTTATATTGCGAATGCTAAAGCCTATGTGACTGTCAATTACCTCTTTACGTTAAAACAGTTTAACAGATTTTGTTGAAATTTATTATACACTAGATGACGCCGGCAACTTTGTTGCGCCAAAATTCATTTATCGCGCGGGAACCGTACATTTTTCCGGGATAAAAAGTATCCTATGTCCTTTCCCGGGACTCAAAGTATCCCCATACCAAATTTCAGCAAAATCGGTTCAGTGGTTTAGGCGTGAAGAGGTAACAGATAGACAGACAGACAGACACACTTTCGCATTTATAATATTAGTATGGAAGTATGGATGAATGAAATGAAGCCTGGAAAAGGACATAGAATACTTTTCATCCCGGAAAAATGTGCGGTTCCCACGTTCTAAACTTATTTCTGCTCAATGGGATACAAGCATAAACTAGTACTTAAATTTTAGGTAATACTGTTGTTTCTTTTAGTTTTGTTTTGGTCTGTTCAAACTAAAAAATATATTATTTCTCACGTATATATACAAACTATTCGACAGATTTTCATCATTATATCTGGCATATAGATACTTAGATTTTAGACAAGGAATAAAAGATTAATTTTTTTCTCACTTTTTTTGGTAAAAAAGTGGGCCCCGTGCGAGTTTCTTACGCCGGTTCTTCTCGCCGGGTTAGTTCCCGAACCGGTGGTAGGCACCATGTAGTATCAACATTCTGAAAGCATTTTTTTAAAATCTATTCAGAAATAAAACTATTTTTATTTTATTTATTTTATTTTTATTGAAGATTATATTCACTACGAGAAAATGTACGGTTCTACACTCTACGTAGGTAGAGCTGTGGGAAAAAGCTAGTATGTAATGTTAGACAAAATTTCTTCTGGACCGGAGTACAGTTCAGATTTATGTGCGAGCTGTTTTATGTTCTATCTCTCAGGTGCGGGAGAGCACTTCATTTGAGAGGAGTACAGTCGACCACAACAAACATTTTTGATAGAAAATACGCGTAGGGATGACAAAAAACTAACAAACTATTTATCTAAACTAACATTATAAAATCAAAGAGTTACTTAGGTTACGAAGAACACGGGATTGCTTTCTCGAAAAAAAATTATAGTTATGTGTAACGGAATTCGATGAAACAACATTGTGAGAAACTACTAAAGTTAAATTAATAATAATAATAACGCAAATATAATATAATATTACAATAATAGCATGAACAGCATGAAGTAATCTTTGCAAGGACCGAAACTTCTAAAGATTTGTATCGGAACTTGTAAGACACAAGTGAAAGCCAATTTTATAGAATATAAGAATATTTTGTATACTATGATTGATGCTATAAAAGACTCAAATATAATTTCTTGAATTGAGCCAATTTTAATCTTGTTTAATTTAAAGAATGGGATCCCAAGACTTCGTGTCGTAGGGCTAGAGTGCCGCACACATACACACTTACATGCACACAAACACACACACAATACACACACAACACACATACATACATACATACCTACACTCTTAATATTAATAATAATATTAATTAGGAGACAACAAGATTTTATATTTTATTACAACCACAATACTGGGAGTTGTTTAGCTTATTAAATAGTAACCACGTCAAGACTTAATTGTGTCAATAATAACGATGATGGTGTTTTTGTTGTATTGTAAAAATAAATATAAAATAGCACTACTATTTGTCAAATAATGTAATACCTGCAGTTATTGGCCGTACTAATTGTTACATAATATTTAGCGTTAAGTCCCAAATTGTAATACGCTGTAATTGGTATTCAATAAAGAAAAAAATAATAATAAAGTAACGTGATTGATAGCGTGTTTAACTATCACTAGCTAGGTTTCTGAACAAAAAAAAAAACAATTCTTTGACAGGTGATTTTTTTCTCAGAAATGTTACACTAGCAAAAAGCCGATGCCCATTAATAATTATAGAAGACTAGCTGTGTCCCGTGGTGTTACCTGCGGTTTATTAGATTATTGTGATATTTTCCCGCAGTAAAAAGTAGCCTATGTCTTAAGGTGTGGAGTTAGTTGATACTTTAATCAACTTACTTCACACCAAATTTAATTAATATTATGGGTTCAGCCGTTTAGATGTAAAGAAGTAAAAAACATACAAACTCACAAACTTTCCCCTTTACAATAATAGTGTGATTAGTGTGTTTAAAAATTCTGGTTAAAAAAACTAGGCCTTAGCATCCATTGTGGATGATTTATACAATATTTTGAAAGCGAAGTAATAAACTCTTCAAATACTGTAGTGCCTGGGACAAGAATTTAAATGTCCGTATGGTTGCCCAAGCACATACGGCATTCTCGCAACATAGTCGGCTTAGTCCAGAGGAAAGAACTAGTCAATACGTCTGGGACCAACCATGTGCGGGTTTCCTCACGATGTTTTCCTTCACCGTACGAGCGTCAGTATTGTGTACTGAAGATCGGAAAATGTATCTATGGTACACGCCTCCACCCGGGATCGAACCTGCACCCTGTGCGAGTGCGAACCAAAGGTCTTCCCAATTATAGGCCACGGACGATCTTTTTAGGTCACAATGTTAAAATATATTTTAACTTTTAACCCGACTCCGTTTGTCTGTAATTCATCATCATCATCATCATCATCATCATCATCATCATCATCATCATCATCATCATCATCATCATCATCATCATCATCATCATCATATCAGCCTATATTCGTCCACTGCTGGACATAGGCCTCTCTCAATGAACGCTGTCCGTTTATTTATATTAGTTATTACAAAATAATGTTTTCCAACTATACATCAGATATATATTATTTTATTAGTGACTGTACTAAGGTTTTATTTGCAGGGTTATTTTTATTCCGGAAAAAGTATTTTGGTGTACATCATCGTTTATAGCTGGCGTGTATATTTTATTATTTTTGTTTGAATTAGAACTTGCTTTTTCATTTTTATTCTAGCAAGATCTCAGTTGTCGCCATAAGCACAGCTTGTCGAAAAGAGTAAACGTCCAACTAACCTTAAATAACATAAAAAGTTTGTTAAAATTTATAAAATTAATCCATACTAATAATTGTATATGCGAAAGTGTGTATCTCTGTCTTTCTGTCTGTTACCTCTTCACGCCAGAACCGTTGAACCGATGCTGCTAAAATTTGCTATGGAGATACTTTGAGTCCCAGCAAAGGACATAGGACACTTTTTATCCTGAAAAAATGTAAGGATTCCGCGCGATAAATTGACGACCTCTGTGGCTCAATGGTTAAGAGTGTGTGGCAGCACAAGCCGGGGGTCGCGGGTTCGAATCCCGCCGACGGAACAAAAGTTTTCAATGTTCCTAGGTCATGGATGTGTATGATATAATTAAAATCTTAAATATATACATAGTATAAAAGTATTAAATTTATTTCCGTTATCTGGCACCCGTAACACAAGTCCTTCAGGTACTTAGCACGGGGCCAGACTGACGTGGTGTGAAGCGTCCATAGATATTATATTATTATATTATTATAAATTAATTTTGGTACAACCAAGTTGCGGGCGTCATCTATTTAAAATTATGTCAGGGTGATAGTATTTAAAATGTACAAATATTGTCTATGGAAATACAAGCTGAAAAAATCACAGTGCTATCGTAATTACTTAAATTATTTAAATAACTAAGAACTTTGAGAGAAATTCAAGTACTTACCTGTTGCCATTATTGATATAGACCAAAAAATGCCACAAAAAAATCAAGTTTGTTGTATGGGAGCCCCCCTTAAATATTTGTTTTATTTTGTTTTTAGTATTTGTTGTTATAGCGGCAACAGGAATACATAATCTGTGAAAATTTCAACTCTCTAGCTATCATTGTTCTTGAGATACAGCCTGCTAACAGACAGACGGACAGACAGACATCGAAGTCTTAGTAATAGGGTCCCGTTTTTACCCTTTGGGTACGGAACCCTAAAAACCTTAATTCAGCGTAGCTTTTTTTATAGACACCTATGTCTCAAGGCGCCATAAAATCTAGAAAAATTGTGCTTTTAAGAAGCTAAATAAAAGTCAATGAAAAAATACAATCACATATTATATAAAATTATTATAATGAGCCGGTTACGTTAAGATCCTGTAAAAAACTGTAATTTCTATCGTATTCCTCAATTGACAGTAGAATTACCAACGTGTGAATATTTGACAGTTGCAACGACGCCAACTGGCTATAAGATCGGGAATTTACGAGCCACGTAAGTCGAGTGGAAATTTATTGACTAATCTATGTTCGCCGGGACTACGATTGTCAGATTCTAGTCTAAGCTATGGCTGTAGTTTGTTTATCTGGTACGGGGAAATTAAAATTGCTTTGAAATGAAAATGGCTGGTATGTAAGGATCGACACTATACCAAGGCTTCACAGAAGTGAAAAGTGAGACAGCCCTTGTATTTTGTGGAGTTACGAGGGATAAAAAACCTTGAGGCTTATCCATACTAATATCCATACTTACTTACTAATATTATAAATGCTAAAGTGTGTCTGTCTGTCTGTCTGTCTGTTACCTCTTCACGCCCAAACCGCTGAACCGATTTTGCTGAAATTTTGTATGGGGATACTTTAAGACCCAGGAAAGGACATAGGATACTTTTTATCCCGGAAAAAATGTACAGTTCCCGCGCGATAAACGAGTTTTGGCGCAACAGAGTTGCGGGCATCATCTAATGAAACTATGAAACTGATTATAACTACAATAACATAGACTAGCAAAAATCGGCCGTAAAATGCAATGAATTATAGCTTAGAGTGGCTTAGACAATATTATAAGCACTAAGCTAATTAAGGTACCTCTTCGCGTTGATTTATGATGGATAGCCATTTTTGCCACCTTATTATTTTATATTAGACGACCTCTGTGGCGCAGTGGATGAGCGCGTTGGTAGTTAAAGCCGGGATTCGCGGGTTCGAATCCCGCTGAGGGAACAAAAAGTTTTCAAAGTTCCTGGGTCATGGATGTGTATTAAATATGTGTATTATATAATAAAAATCTTGAATATATTATGTATAGTATAAAAAGTATTAAATATACAGCACTAGCTGTCCCGGCAAACGTTGTTTTGCCTGTTTTCCTGCTTTTCTCTTGAAGTTTTTTCTGATTTTTTTTCTATAAACCTCACGTAGCCCAAGACATTTCCAACGAATGCAAAACCGTGAAAATCGGTTCGTGCGTTCTGGAGTTATAGCGTCAGGAAGGAAAACCCGACTTATTTTTATATATTAGATGACTGGTGAGACATGTTCAGTACTCGAGGACGTGATATTTGGCTATTGTATTATATGAAAAAAAAAATGTATCAATTGATCACTGAGTAAATGTAGCTTAAAGTTAAATAATTATTTACCCAACGCATGGACACCGCGCGGGAAGGGTAGCGCGCGGTGTTTCTTTAATGTCCACGCCGCCGCGCCGGCCGCATAGTATGCCTACTTGCCTAGCCGCGTAATTCACTTAGAATCCATGATTCATTTATTTAATTCGCTCAAAAATTAAGTAGGTACCTAATTTATTACATAATTATTATAATGAGAATCGAATACCGAGTACTCTCCTTAAGTATTGAACATGTCTACCAGTCATGCTGTTACATATCCGTTGTCTGGTACCCGTAACAAAAGTCCTTTAGGTACTTAACACGGGGTCAGTCTGACGTGGTGTGAAACGTCCATAGATATTATTATAATTGCTGCCGATTATTGGCAATCACAGATAAGACTACCGTAGAAAAGCCGCATAATATCTTACTACTTAAATAAAATAACTTGCAATTAATCAAGTAACGGCAAGCCATAATTTTCTCATTCGAAAGTAAAAATCCAATTTTTCTACAGGAAACCCCCTAATAAAAAATTTCACGGTATGATTATGCCAACTTTCTACCCATACGTAATTTTTTTTGTAAATGAAATAAGACCTTATTGCACGGCATTAAAGTTAAATTTTCAGGTTTGCGTCGGATAAGTTTTGCACAACATTACTGATAAGAAATTAGCACTTATCATATTGCAATAAGGTTGCAATTGTCACACAGTAAAAGTTCAGACAAAATGTTTTAATGAGATCTGTGCTTGTTATAATTTGGGACTTTTTGCGTTCGAAAGCTCTGGGGTATGAATTTCGGAAATTGGTTAGAATCTTTAAATAAGTCTTATAAATCAATTTTCTCAGAAATAAAATATATTATCCATGCCAAAATAATATAATTAAATTTAGTAAGATACTTTGAGAGACATACAATTTTACTTTTTATCCCGACAAAATTTAAGGTTTTCGCACGATAAATAAATTTTTGCGCAACAGAGTCGCGAGCGTCAACTAGTCATAATGTTATATGCTTTTGGGAATGATATAATATAATAATGATGAATTGACTGAAAACATTTTTCCAAGATAAAAAGTATCCTATGTATTTCCCGGGACTAAAAGTAGCTCCATACCAAATTTCAGCAAAATCGGTTCAGCGGTTTGGGCGTAAAGAGGTAACAGAAGTAAGTGTTATGTTTAGTCAACCAAGAACTTTGTCTATTGCACTCAGTTCTGCTGGTATGCTAGTGGTATGTCCTGATTTATAAAAACATTGTTCCTCTTGACCCAGAAAATAATGGCATATCTTGCTACTTTAATAAACTTTGTTTTATGATTTTTTTAAACAGAATTATGAGTTGAATCAGAACATCCAACTGACCTATTTGATACAAAAAAAGAATTATTAATGTCACCGGTAGCGGTGATTATAATTTTAAAAGCTCTTTCAGTGTGTTTCATCAACATAATTTATCTTAAAACATTAAATTTAATCCATAAGTTCGTTAGAAATTAGAATTTGTTTTATAATCCTTCTATGTATAAAGAGTTTATAAATTAATAATTATACACTTTTCTTGCACTTATTCCACTTTATTACATTAGATTTATTACAAAGTTATTATTTTACACGACCGGTTGCGACAAAATCATCATCAGGTGTATAATTGTTTAATTGAACATGAATTTATTTAATATACAACGGACCTAAACTTAGGACTTGGTTGGATTATGTCTGCCTCTCTGGCTAGTTATATTGGCCGAAATTACGTGGATCCGGCATCTGTGTAGGAATCAATATATTTCAATATTCAGTATCAATCCTTTTTTATTAGAGTTGTGCTAGCCCATACAAATCATAAAAGTATTGCTCTTTTAGCGCTACCACTTTCACAATGAACTCTATATAAGTGACACATAACACACCCTAAAGTATTATCACTTTATTTTGTACCACCCTGTTACATAAGACTTTTACAATAGTTCGATCCAGGTCAATAGTTTTTGGAAACAAGCTCATTTGATAAATTAAAAGCATCTAGACACGCGGCAGCGTGTCAAGCCAAGTTCAAGTATAACAGAACTGGCGAGCAGCACCGTGTGTAATATTACACGAATCATTTGGAGCCACTTTTGACTCCCTCATAATTCAAAAACTATTTAACATAAACGTGTCAAATTTGGCTCATATAATGAGACTTGCGAGATAAATATATTATGCTTTAAATTTCATAAACACATCTCAAACGGTTATTTAGATAATCACGTCCGAAAATCGTCATTTTTATCACTGACTGACTGACTGACATATAGATCAAAATTCTAACCCACTTCCAGATGACCTAGAAGGCTGAAATTTGGAATTCACCTCGGTGATTGCGTGTAAGCTCAGGAAAAAATCAGAAATAAAAAAAAAGGCCAAGTGTGAGTCGAACAGAGCGAAAGTGGGCAAAAATTGTGTTTTTTCTATGGGAACCCCCTTAAATATTTATTTGATTTTAAGTTTATAATAAATTATGAAAGTAAAAATATAATTAAAGATTTTATGAATGTTTCGAGTGTCTGCCTGCTGCCATTATTGATTATGAGAAAAAAAGGCCAAAAAATCACGTTTGTTGCATACAACAAATTTATAACGAGGCTCCCATAGGAGCCCCGTTAAATATTACTTTCATTTTCTTTTCAGTATATGTTGTTATAGCGGCAATATAAATGCACAATCTGTGAAAAATTAAGAACTCTAGCTACAGCAGATCTTGAGATACAGCCTGGAGACAGACAGAGGGACGGACATACAGACGGACAGACATCGAAGTCTCAGTAATGGGGTCCCGTTTTTACCGTTTGGGTATGAAATCCTTTCATGTTGTGTCCAAAATCCCCATACAAAAAACCCTGTAATACACTCTAAGCAACCGGTCAACAGCCAACAACAGTCAACATAATAATACACAGAACTGAAGTAAATCAGTAAATCTACGTAAAACGCTCCAGAGCAACACAATTACACACAATAATTTGAAAAATGTACGGTTATCGCGTGATGGACGTATTTGGGGCAATGGAGCTGCGATTGGAATTTGTCTGTCTGTCTGTCTGACAGTCTGAGTATTACTGTATTAGCTACTTAACTTTCACACGATAAGTTGTACCGTTATAGAGTTAATAGTTTGAGATACACTTGTGTTACACCGTATTATTGCAATGCCTCATGATGGTAGCTGCATATTCCATTCGCTTGGATTTTCTTTATTTAATTGGAGTGATACCCAACTTAGCCAAGCCAGAGCTAAATTAAATCCAACTTAGCCAAGTTCAATCCAATCTACTTTAAGATCTCACATTATTTATATAACAGCAATTGTTATAGATATTCAATTTAGCGCTACTACTAGTAAACAGCGCAAAACTATCAAAGTTTTGAGTTTTTAACTGCTCCATTCACGCTTAAGTATCGGCTGGGTCTGTACTTAAGTTCATACTTAAGTTTCCTTTTGGTTTACGACGCTTCCATCTGTAACGTCTGAAGTTGAGACGGTTGAACACGGATCTAACTAAAAGTCGATTGCTATTTAAGGATACCAAAAATACGTGACGGGGCTTAAAGACGTCAATCTATCCAATGTTGTAATATTAATATTACTCCTTTCAGAACCTTTCACATAAACTTCGATAGCGCGATTTAGGATTGACCGCTGTTGGGCTCGCTGCAACATTGAGGTGTGGGGAGCTGAACACTGAATTGTTAAGATATACTTATTTCGTTTATAAAAATATATTATGTTGGTCGATGCTCTGACTAACCAAATAATTTTACAAAAATTAATCAAAATCGATCAAGCAGTTTCGGAAGATTTTGGCATGAGAATATTCAAACAGTCGTCATACCAACATACTGCTACAAACCTTTTCTTTAGATCATGATAATAATATTAAATTTTTATACGTGGGAGAGCCATGCTTCGGCACGAATGGACCGGCTCGACCGGAGAAATATCACGTTCTCACAGAAAACCGGCGTGAAACAGCGCTTGCGCTGTATTTCGCCGAGTGAGTGAGTTTACCGGAGGCCCAACCCCCTACCATATTCTCTTCCTTTCCCTCCCCTATTCCTTTCTCTTCCCATCCCTACCCTCCCCTATTCCCTCTTAAAAGGCCGGCAACGCACCTGCAGCTCTTCTGATGCTGCGAGTGTCCATGGGCGACGGAAGTTGCTTTCCATCAGGTGACCCGTTTGCTCGTTTGCCCCCTTATTTCATGAAAAAAAAAAAAAGAAAATAGGGTCTTTAGATTCCAAGCGATACTACAGGAAATCTCATGATAACATTTTATTATTAATAGAAAAATCGGAGGACAGTTTTTTCCGTAACATATATCGTAAACCATTTTAAGTCTCGAGCGCTAGCCAAGCGTGAGACATTAGATTATACTAGAGACAGGGATACCAAACTTTTTTCAATCAATACTAAAATTATCAATGCGAAAGTGTGTCTGTTTGTCTATCTGACAACTCTCTACGCCCAAACCGCTAAAGCGATTCGGCTCAAATTCAGTTTGGCGCCATGTCCCGAGAAAGAACATAGGATACATTTTATGCATGAAAAATGTACGGTTCCTATGCAATAAACGAATTTTAGTCCAAAAGTAGTCTAGTATCTAGTACTTAAATATTAACAAAAAAACTTTTTGATACAATGCATTATATTATTATCTTATATCTTAAGTATTAAACAGCATAAACAATAATCCGATGACTCTAAGGAATCTTAAGGCGTGTATAGAAAAAGGGGCAACATACTATTAATTATACATAACGCTGTATCATGCACATAATGACGGAGGTGAGCATCGTTTAAGTCGTGTATAAATTGGAATACCAGCAAAACTTTTGTTTGAAATATTGCCTAGTTCATACAGAGTGTAACCAAAACAAAGTGATATTACTTTAGGGTGTGTATAAGTCCCCGATATAAAGTTCGCTGTGAAAATTAGCAGCGCTGTAAGAGTAACTTTTTTTTCACCTTTGTATGGAAAAATCCATTACGCGGAGGCGCTTCACAAAAAAAATTGCTCTTTCAGCGCTGCTACTTTCACAGTTAGCTCTATATAAGGAACACATACAAACCCTTAAGTATTATCACTTAGTTTTGTTTTTTTTTTTTATGAAATAAGGGGGCAAACGAGTAAACGGGTCACCTGATGGAAAGCAACTTCCGTCGCCCATGGACACTCGCAGCATCAGAAGAGCTGCAAGTGCGTTGCCGGCCTTTTAAGAGGGAATAGGGTAATAGGGGAGGGTAGGGATGGGAAGGGAAGGGAACAGGGGAGGGTAGGGAAGGGAATAGGGTAGGGGATTGGGCCTCCGGTAAACCCTGTATAGGGATGCCTCCCAATATTATAGCTCCATTCGTGTAAAAACAATTACTACCAATATACATAAAAGGCATTATTATTTTTAACAAAAAATTAAAACCGACTTCCAAGGTACAATAATAACATCCTTATAATATGAACTAAAAAGTTTTAAATAATTTTTCCTATCTAATAGTGCCTTTTTCCGAATTCGGCTAAACCTCAACTATTTCTGTACTCAATCTTCATAATTTTGAAGTCGGTGCCAGTTCCAAAAGTTTCAAATACCTATTCTGTCAGAGAACTGAAGATTCAGCTATATCTGGTACCGACTTCAAAATGATGAAGATTGAGTACAGAAATAGTTGAGGTTTAGCCGAATTCGGAAGAAGGCACTACTAGATACGAAAAATTATTTAATACTTTTTAGTTCATATTAAAAGGATGTTATTATTGTTTTTACCTTGGAAGTCGGTTTTAATTTTTTGTTAAAAATAATAATTTCACTCTTTTTAGTTACCTAGTAAACCATCGCGTATATTCTACGTATCTTATTACAATTTGTATCCATATACAACCATGTGACATTGAGATACAACCATGTGACATTGGTGACCCTGACGTGGTAATGATGATGATGATGATGATAATGATGATGAATGTAATTTGCATAGTAGCGTATGCTTTCAGTTCTTAAAACAGCGCCTTAACCCCCAAACTTGTATCTATAAGGAATCCGGAGTTCTCTTAGTATCTTCGGAACCACAGTATACCTTGGTGCAAAATTTAGCGTTTTGGTAGCATATGCTTAGGATACTTCTCATAAAACCAAAATCACCATATGTTTCCATATAAATTTTGAGGAGTGCCCTCGATTACTCATGGATCCCATCATCAGATCACCACTTTTGTAAAAATGGGACCAAATTGGAGGGAAACCTAATAGAACAAAAGAAAAATTTTTAAAATCGGTTCACAAACGGCGGAGTAATCGTTGAACATACAAAAAAAAAAAAAAAAATATCCACAGCCGAACATATAACCTCCTCCTTTTTGGAAGTCGGTTAATAATAAGAATTATCATAAACTGAGAAATTGATGTCACTTGCTTGGATTATAGCATATTATATTTTACGCGTGAAATGCCAACTTTTAGTTGCGCTACCTTATTAAAACCAATTTGAAGTTATGACTGTTTTGTTATATTATTCCAATACTTTTACTACATTGATTTTTAGGGTTCCGTACCCAAAGGGTAAAAACGGGACCCTATTACTAAGACCTCGTCTGTCCGTCTGTCTGTCTGTCTGTGTGTCTGTATGTCGCCAGGCAGTATCTCAAGAACCGCTATAGCTATACTTCTGAATTTTTTACAAACAAAAACTAAAAACAAAATAATATTAATATTTAAGGTGGGCTCCCATACAACAAACGTAATTTTTTGGCCTTTTTTGCTCGATATCAATAATGGCAACAGGTAGGCACTTGAAATTTTCACAAACGCCTTAGATGTACGTGTTCTTTAATAATAAATAATAATATTTAAATAAAATTCAAATTTAAGGGGGATTCCCATACAAAAAACACAATTTTAGGCTATAACAGTACGGAACCCTTCGTGCGCGAGTCCTACTCTCACTTGGCTGATTATTTTAAATTTGATCAAAAGGTTGCTAACCACTAATTTCTCTATTATTTAAATCTACGACCAAAAGATTGCCTATCGTTTAAATTAACACAAAGACTTGCCATAAAATATAAAAAACTATCAAAATGCATTTAACATCTTCTAGAACTTGCAAACTACTTGCTATTGACATATACTTTAATTGAAGACCGAAAGATTGGCTGTGTGTGTGCTTAACACAACATTGTTTTAATAATCCTTGCTGTACAATGTATAGTTTTCTGAAATATGCTTCGTGGAATCTATTACCTGATGATTACGCTTGTAAAATAAGGCGGTATTTTCCTTCCAGAAAACTATGTTAATGAATATTTCATGCAGTTTTCGTTCTGAAATTGGTGCCTTATGAAAGTATTATTACATCATGTTTATTGTTTGTGTACGATCCAGAACACCTGGATTGTTTGGTGTATTCCTCATATTTCCAGTGTTTGTCTTCCTCTGGAGAAAACCTGTAAAAATATAGCCTACGAGATGACTGGGTAAACTTCGTATCACTTATTTTACTCGTAGTTTTTTCCATATTTTCTCACCGTACAAACCTTTCCTGGACTTTCTGGAATTATCAAGACTAAAATAACCCAAATCGGTTCGGGCGTTCTCAAGCTTTAGCGAGACTAAAAAATTATAAAATCCATTTCTATATAATATAATATATTTACAACTATATTTACAACTGTAAAAAAAGCAACTTATCCGTATGTCTATTAGTATGTGCGCCTATCATTCTGTCAATCTTTCAGTCTGTCCATCTACGTCTGCCTGCCTTTCAATCTGCCTGTCTCTCAGCCATACTATCTGTCTATGTTTATATCTATATATCTTTCTGTCTTTGAAAATGTGCATATTTCTTACGCTGCCGTGCGAATTTCTTACGCCGGTTCTTCTCGCCGGGCTAGTTTCCGAACCGGTGGTAGTTTCAACGTTCTTTTTCCAACGTTCAAAAAGTGTATAAATACACTATTTATATACCAATTTTGAATAAAAAGATAATTTTTAGTTTATTAATAATGAGGCTTGTAATATTTAAAAAATAAGCCCTTATTATTTTTTAATGACTTTCAAGATATTAAGGTCATTATAATTGAACTGTACATTATATTATTTGAATGTTCTAGCAAGTACTTAAATACTGAAAATGGAACGAAAGGATTCGGTGGTCTCCCTCATTAATAACCTACGATCCACTTCACAATGATGTAGGTACTCTCGGGGCCTATTAGGGTTGCCAGCTTCAAATTTATTATTATAAAAAAAAATATTTATTTCCGAATACTACTCCTATGATGTGCCATCGTTTATGAAATCATGTGGACCTTGAATACAGCAGAAACTCGATTATTCGGCACTAAGGATTAGCGATTATCCGGACTATCATCAGAAAATTTATACCTACCCTAATAATTACTTATTCAACACTAGGTGACCCCCACAACTCCGTTGCGCTAAAAGTCGTGTATCGCGCGGGAACCGTAAATTTTTCCGTGATAAAAAGTATCCAATGTCCTTTCCCGAGACTCAAAGTATCTCCATGCGAAATTTCAGCAAAATTGGTTCAGCGGTTTGGGCGTGAAGAGGTAACAGAGAGACAGACAGACAGACAGACACACTTTCGCCATTATAATATTAGTATGGATTGATTTTCTGTGAATTATTTTTCAACATACACGTAATATTATGTAGTGCAGGTCATATGCACCGAAACCGCTTTTCTTAATACATTTGATTTCCATTATCTGAATGCCTAATGATAACAATTAGTCCGGTTAGTCGAGTTCCCAGTTCAATGATAAGTAAACCTAACTAGACTTATTGAAAAAATGATTTTTCAATAAGTCTAGTTAAAATCACATAAATGAGGTGTATTTTGGAATTAGCTATTTTGGTTGAAAGATAGTCCATCTAGCAAATACAGTAGTACGAGAACAAAATATAATACGTAGAAAAATAACATTATCATTTACTTTATAAAAAATTAAAATGCTAAAAATATTTTTTCTTTGGCAACCCTATAATAACTAGATACAATTAATCTTATTGTATGTTATATCATTATTCAAATGTGAGCTCAGGTCTTTTTGAGATTATTCGCAAATTGTGGTTTAAATAAGGACTTTGATTTTTCAGAGTCTCCGGGCCCTTGGGAATTTTATACCTAACATTTAACAGCCCTAAGGGATCTTACCAAGTCAAATACGTATAAAAATTAGCGATTCTTCGGAAAAAATTAATTTGGCTAAGTCTCATAAGAAATTAGATGTTGGGATGAATGAAATGGCTCGAGGCGAACCTTACAATCCTTACTTATATATTATTACTAGACGTTCCGCGCGGCTTCGCCCGCGTAAATTAGATATTTCACAGACAAATCAGTCTACAAAAATAGCCTATGATCCTTCACGTGGTTTACTTCTTATCTGACCCAAATAACAGAAAAATTTCTCTAGTAGTTTCCTTTCAAATAGTTTCCTGCGTTTTTTCCACATTTTCTTCTATTTCTTCGCTTTTATTAGTCTTAGCGTGATAAAATATAGCTTATAGCCTTCCTCAATAAATCGGCTATCTAACACTGAAAGAATTTTTCAAACCGGACCAGTAGTTCCTGAGATTAGCGCGTTCAAATAAGCCCTTTCAAATAATTTCCCCCCGTTTTTTCCACATTTTCCTCTATTTCTTAGCTCCTATTAGTCTTAGCGTGATAAAATATAGCCTATAGCCTTCCTCGATAAATGGACTATCTAACACTGAAAGAATTTTTCAAATCGGACCAGTAGTTCCTGAGATTAGCGCGTTCAAACAAACAAACAAACAAGCAAACTAACAAACTCTTCCGCTTTATAATATTAGTATAGATATAGTATAGATCGGACCAGTAGTTCCTGAGATTAGCGTGTTCAAACAAACAAACAAACTAACAAACTCTTCCGCTTTATAATATTAGTATAGATGGTATAAATGCAAAAGTGTGTTCGTCTGTCTGTTACCTCTTTGTACCTAAATGACTGTACCGATTAAGATGAAAATTGCTATAGGACATAACTTTGAGAAATGAAAAAAGACAGGATGATTTTTTACGACATACGGATCCTGCACGATAAACGAATTTCAGCATAACGGAGTTATACCATGGGACAGCGGCTCTCAACTTTTTGTACGGCGGAACCCTTTTAAGAAGTGACATTTTTGACGGATCGCTCAAAAAAAAAAAGAATGTTTTGTCTTTAAATGTGTCCATGTTGTCGTATGATGACAGATTCTTAGAAAAGAACTTTTTATGTATCACTCGCTGAGCCTCTACAAGGCCTTAGGGCTCCGCAGAATACACTCTGAGAATGGCTGCCATAATAGTCGAATAATAATAATTGTCAAAAACTTTTCGGGAAATTTATCACATAACATCTTGGATCGGCTGGTATTCCAAGATTAAAACCGATTATAGTTCCACATTGAAAGTTTTAATTGTCATTATAATGGCCCCGCCATTAGGCGCATGCCTCTGATATTTATAGTCACTGTCATGTCTCGGTAATTACGCCACCTGTACGTAATAGCTCACTTACGTTTTATATTAACGGTGTGGTTACGTGATATTTTTAATGTGAATATTATGTCCTTATTAAGTTCGGTGTCAGGGATGTAAGTATCAATATCTTTATTAATTATTTTAAGTTATTACATAGCTTTTGTCACTGGCTTTGAGCGCGGCAACTAAATTTATTAATTCAATTCCGTAACAAAATAAATCTAACTCCCCACTCCGAACGGCACAGCGGTGCGGCGTTGTCAGACTTCGCCGAAGTCTGACAACGCCGCACCGTCACTTCGGCACGGTGTTTGTGTGCATGCAACTAGACTTATGCGTATTATAATTGCATAAGTTGATAAAAAATGCTATGAAATAGCTTTACCGCGGCAGTTCCCGAGTGTCACACGTATTTTTTTAGATTTTGAGACATGAATGATTATTACAAAAAAAGAACTTGAGAAGTATATATATATATATATATATATATATATATATATATATATATATATATATATTATATATTATTACATATTATATATATTGTACATATAAAAGGAATATAGGAAGGGCAAAGATAAGATGGACATTGGACAGATGACATCACAAAAATACAGGGAAAAGCTGGATGCAAACTGCTAAAAACAGAGACAGGTGGAATGAAATGGAGGAGCCCTTTACCCAGAATGGGGCCACGTAGCAACGGAACAAATAAACAATCAAGAAAAATATCATGAAGAACAGTCTATAAATAAATAACATTACATTTCTAATATTAATTTAGATTCTTAAAATGAATCGCTTAATTTTAATTTTAAAACCACAGCGCTAGCCGGCCCCTACACGAGCAATTTTATTGTCAATATCACGTTTCAATTTTATTGAACAGTTTATTTGACAATCAGATTGAAGGCGCGCGATGTTCAATATCGACCCTAGACGGTCAATAATATTACGCAATACGTGATATTGACAATAAAATTGCTCGTCTAGGGGCCCGCTTACGTTGCGTCGTGTCTCAGTGTAAAACGGCCCTAAACTGGATTTATCTAGCGTATCTCACAGTAATGCGAGTCCCACCTCAGTATCCGCACAAAGTTTATATTGAAAATTAAGTTTGTCCAGTGTCACAGTTGCAAAACTAAATCTAATAACTTTATTCACTACATTGTTCAACAAACTGTTTTCACTCACATTGTACTGAATTGAGGGTAGTTCACATGCAACGAAACGCGAAGTTGCTCATTTATTAGAGCAGTAGCGCATAAATAAGCAATATAAGAAAATGTAGTTTTATTTTAAGGTGTTACTTTAAGAAAATTGGGTAAATTTTCGGTGCAAAAACTAATGATCTCAGAAATTTCCTCGTAATGAAATTTCGTGTGGAGATATTTCGAGCACATTTCTTCCCAGCACGATAGTTTGATTTCAGCGAAACAAAGTTATGGGCAACGCCAAGTATTCTTTCATTGTTCTTTATATTATTATATTATCTATTCAAATTTTTACGCATTACAAAAATTGTTCCATAAATAAGTACACGATAATATCTCAGTTTGTAAAGTTTAAGCGTTGTATCGAGATTCAATACTTCATAATATTATAAAATATTATTTTGAATGAAGTTCTGTGCCTCCTGATTAAAATATCATTCAAAAATGTATAACCCAGCAGTTGTTGATATATTTTTTTTAATTGAAACTATACCTATCTGCGTACTAACAACAAATTCGTACAATTCAGTAGATATTTAATATCTACTCCCTCGCATTACATTTATCTTGGCGAAGTTTTCAACTTGAACACTCGACCCTCAGCCCGGGGCAATCTAACTTAAAACAAACATCGTTCTTTTCGGCATTCATCAAATTTTTTTTTGGATATTAAACATTGGAAAAATGTAATACCTTTAAGTTTCTATATACTGTGAGTTTATTACATAGAAACGTAT
The DNA here is from genome assembly GCA_905187585.1 of Cyaniris semiargus. Classification (NCBI taxonomy): domain Eukaryota; kingdom Metazoa; phylum Arthropoda; class Insecta; order Lepidoptera; family Lycaenidae; genus Cyaniris; species Cyaniris semiargus. The sequence goes on along the minus strand of LR994554.1, from coordinate 1,326,792 downwards.
TTTATATTTTTTTCATAAAAATATTTTGTAATAAATCGGTAAAAACACTAACGGCACATATAAAAATATAATAATCCCACTGTATTTTTTCGGGACAAAAACGATTCTAAAAGGAACAGAGATATATACAGCTTAAAATTATAGTGTGAACTACCACAATACTAAATTGGGTCAAAATACGTTCAGCAGTTTTCGCGTAAAGAAGTAGCAAACATTAACTCACAAACACGTAATTTTCCATACATTTATCACTTCGGTACCAAAACGAAGATTGTAAGAAGTGAAGAAATTTTATCTTGAGGTGTTTTTATTTATTCACACACAACAGTGTGATAGATTTTCGTCAATAAGCTAAGTTGATCATGTCCCAACTACTCTGTTTTCGCCACCTAACCAATATTCGGATCTCGTACACTGTATATATTTTAAGCCCATCTTATTGTCTCATATATTTTGTCCCTAAGAAATTGAACGCATGAATTCTGACACAATTTATCTTTTTCACTCTATGGTGTTTTTCCATTTATGCGTAATATACGGACAGGAAGTTTAACAGACTTTCTGTCTATAGACCTATAAGCATACTATGGCATTTGGATGGCAGATTTTGGTCTTATACAAAATACGGTGATGCTATAGCGAAATTACGGCTTAGCTATGGCGTAGCTACGACAAGGCTACGGCGTAGCTAAGGAGAAACTAAAGTGAAGCTACGGCGCAGCTACGGTGAAGCTACAGTGAAGCTACGGCGTAGCTACGACAAGGCTACGACGTAGCTAAGGAGAAACTAGAGTGAAGCTACGGCGAAGCTACGACAAGGCTACGGCGTAGCTAAGGAGAAACTAGAGTGAAGCTATGGCGTAGCTACGACAAGGCTACGGCGTAGCTAAGGAGAAACTAGAGTGAAGCTACGGCGTAGCTACGACAAGGCTACGACGTAGCTAAGGAGAAACTAGAGTGAAGCTACGGCGAAGCTACGACAAGGCTACGGCGTAGCTAAGGAGAAACTAGAGTGAAGCTATGGCGTAGCTACGACAAGGCTACGGCGTAGCTAAGGAGAAACTAGAGTGAATCTACGGCGTAGCTACGACAAGGCTACGGCGTAGCTAAGGAGAAACTAGAGTGAAGCTATGGCGTAGCTACGACAAGGCTACGGCGTAGCTATTTTTTTATTTTATTTTACGACGAAGGCGGCTTAGCATCCAAGACCAATCAAATAGCCCTTGACTATCAAATTATTTTGTTCACACAAGTGGAGGTAAATTACACGAGTTAAAAAAAATAGTGTTTTTTGTAAATAAAGTGATCGAGTAAATTATTATCACAGCTTAAAATAAATATATATCCTTATCGTTTTAATACCACAAAAAATATATTTACGAACGTATTATGTTCGACTCACAAATCTCTCTGTCCGTGTGTCACAGCATGCTATCGAATTCGTGGAATAGCAAATATATCTTATTACTCCGTTCGGCGAATAGATAGATACAGTTTTTTGACAGAGGACTGTGTAAATATCGGGACCTTGGGATGACATAGGGAAGACGTCTATGTACCTACATAAGGCCGAAATATACACCCGAATTTATTATTCGAAGTTCGACCGAATAATTTAGTGAATAAGCATCCGATGGATTGGTAGCGAAATGTCCGAAATACTTAAATCGAATAAAATGAGTGTTAACTTTAATAATATTTAGAAAGAGGTTAGGTAAGAATCAAAATAGTGGAATAAAAAAAACTATAAATTTCATAAAATTACTTGAAAATATTATGTTTCCTGCTGGTAGTGTAATAAAATAAAAAGATTAGTTTCGCAATTGGATTTCAATTTGTTCCGCATAGTTGTTCTCTCTTTCACTCACAAAAAAATTTACGTAGTACGAACGAGACGGAAAACTTTAATATTGTTAGTCAACATTTGCTCCGTGAAAGATATCAACATATTTCCTACGTTGTATTCGACACGTTCGTAGGGATTTTTCAAAGTTGTAAATGTTTAACACGTTCACCGTTTTCACGGAAAGATTGCGCAAAATTTGTTCGTATGTTTTAGATAAATATACACAGTTCAATTTTAATACGATAACAGTAGACGATTGGTTGATTTGAAAAGTTGAATAAAGTTTAAAATAAAAGGATTAAATCTTCTGTATCGATGAAAATATATTTTAAAATTTGTAGTCGACAAAAACTCAAGAACGGCTGAACTGATTTGGCTAATTTTAATGTTAAAATGTTCGTGAACGTCCAGGGAAGGGTTTTTATTACGAGGAAAGTGATAAGAAGTTCACCGGGTCATCTAGTTTTTGTTGCTACCCTCTGATCTAATTTGGTGAAATTTCATACAGCTCTGTAAGGCTCTTTTGGTACGATAGCCTTGTAGAGCTGTAATCGTTTGCTTTACTACAACTTACCGCTCATTTCTGTAACTTAACCAATTACGTGCGGCTCTGAAAAAACACTAGATTTTTATGTTATACCCTCAAATAAAATAGGTTATAATAAATTCTTGAGTAACGTTATAATCTAATAATCCTGTACTTTAAAAAGTAAACTCGCCGTGCTGTCATTGACAGCTTATTTTTAATACACGCTTAGTGTCATCCAGGTGCCACTTGTAGCCTAAAGTTAGCGTTATACGTGGGAGAGCCATGCTTCGGCACGAATGGGCCGGCTCTACCGGAGAAATACCACGTTTTCACAGAAAACCGGCGTGAAACAGCGCTTGCGCTGTGTTTAACCGAGTGAGTGAATTTACCGGAGGCCCAATCCCCTACCCTATTCCCATCCCTACCCTCCTCGATTCCCTTCCCTACCCTCCCCTATTACCCTATTCCCTCTTAAAAGGCCGGCAACGCACTTGCAGCTCTTCTGATGCTGCGAGTGTCCATGGGCGACGGAAGTTGCTTTCCATCAGGTGACCCGTTTGCTCATTTGCCCCCTTATTTCATAAAAAAAAAAGTTTTTCACAATTTCTGATGGCACAAAAATTACAGGCCAGATTTCAAGATGTAAATTTCATCTCGGAAGATGTTTTTATGATCGTTTTATTAGTGAATAAATTTGCTTCAATACCGTCCGAGTACTTAATGGCAACATTTTAAGTGCCAAACTTTATTATACTTTTTATTCCTCCCGCCGAATGATTATGTCGCAAAGTATTGAGACATGGAAATATTTTGTATACTTTTCTTATTAGTTGCTAGTAGTTTATTTTTCTCTTGTTATTTTATTGCGTTCTATTTTTTAGCTATTTTATTTGTTGCGTTTTTGTTTCTTTCTAAAGAAATCTTTTTTTCCTAAAATTGTTATTCCATTCTTACGGAACAACAATTGACTTTAAGTTATGGTTCATTCAGCTTTATAGACAGAATTTATAATAAATTCTTTTTGAATTTCCTGATTTCTCGCCAGTCGTGTCGGTCGTCCGTCCCACTGGGTTATGACAGTAAAGGAATAGAGAGTGCTCTTATGTACTGCGCACACACTTGGGCACTATAAATCACTCTTGCGTAACTGGCCTGGTTTCAATGAAACCGGCCACCGTCACCGAAACCGGTGTGGGAGTTATTAATAGACAGAATTTAATCCAGATCCATACTAATATTCTAAATGGAAAAGTGTGTCTGTCTGTCTTTCTGTCTGTCAGTTTGTTACTTTTCACGCCCAAACCACTGACCTGAGTTTGTTGGGTATAGATATACTTAGAGTCCCGAGGAAAGAACATAGGATACTTTTTATCCCGAAAAAATATACGGTTCCCGCGCGATAAAGGAATTTATACGCAACGAATTTGCGGGCATTATCTCTAGTAGCTCATATTGTTAGTTCTTAGACTTTTATATAAGTATACTATTACTTTTTACTGAGAGTTGTGAAAAGTCTTATGAAGATACACGTACACTACACTTGGAAACAACATTTTTGCTGTTCCAACGTAGTACGAACTCACGACTCTCAAGTCTTAGCTATTGGACTCACGAAGGTCGATATAGTAACTATAGCATTTACAGTTGTAGTAACTTCGCGCAAATCAACTAAAATATCACGCATTTCTGCAATACCTAAACCTAATTGTCGGAATTCAGAACAGCCAGAGTTGCATTCCCGTAAAATGAGATTAGCAATATATAGTCCATTCCATAAAACATAAACAAGCGTTTTGTAATCAAATATGTAGACCGATTCGTTAAAAAATTTACTAGTAATAAATTATAAACAAAAAACTTTTTGAAAAAAAGCTTTTATTTAAATAGTCTAAAAAGAAAAAAATAAATTTCTCCTTAATTTTTTTAACTATTAAGTTACAATCATCAATATATTATACAATTTGCATGATAATAAAAGCTTGTCGCGACTCGCGAGACTTAACAATCTATCAGTACTTGTTAAATTTATTAAAATTAAAATATAATATCAATTTACTCAGTTAAATTGGTACTTACTAGCTTATTTACAAATCACGCGACAAGCTTTTATAATCATGCAAATTGTATAATATATTGATGATTGTAACTTAATAGTTAAAAAATTTAAGGAGAAATTTATTTTTTTGTTTTTAGACTATTTAATAAAAGCTTTTTGTCAAAAAGTTTTTTGTTTATAATTTATTTTTTGTTTTTTAGTTATCTCTGGCTAGATTTCTTAGTCAGTTTGATAGTAATTTGTTTTGTTTCAAGAATTTCTTAAAATCTGATTAAGTCCTTAAGAAATCGTACTCGACTTTGACCATTAAAAAATCTTTATTTAGCGAGTTGTTATATTCCGTTTATTTCTGCACGACTAAAAAGTTAAATTTAATTTAACAAAAGGGACCGGATTCAACCGGGCATTTTCTGAAACCCGGGTGGATTTGACTTGAAGTCACGTCACGTCATTTGATCATTTCACGTCACGTCACGTGACGTCACGTAAAGTCACGACACGACACGACACGTAACGTCACGTCACGTCATGCTACGTCACGTCACGTCACGACACGTCACTTCACGTCGCGTCACGTCACGTCACGTAACGTCACGACACGACACGTCATGTCACATCACGACACGACACGACACGACATGACACGTCACGACACGACACGACACGACACGACTTGACTATTACTTTTCAATTTACTCTCAATAAGCCCTTTTATTTGATACCCATATTGCAGAAGTACTTCAAAAAAACTATTCCCCTATCTTGGCTAAACTGCCATATTGGAAATAGAATGACATTACATTCGTTTCCGAGTTAGTCTCAATAAGCCCTTTCATTTGATACCCATATTGCAGAAGTGCATTAAAAATAACTATTTCCGTATCTTGGATGAGCCGCCATATTGGATATAGAATGACATTACATTCGTTTTCGAGTTACTTTCAATGAGCCCTTTCATTTGATACCCATATTGCAGAAGTGCATTAAAAATAACTATTTCGCCATCTTAGGTGGTCGGCCATATTGGATTTAGAGTGATGTCACATATCATATCGTGCATTGTCATCCAAACTAAATGCGTATGCAAAATTTCAGCTCAATCGGTTAACTATATCTACTTCAAAATTGAGTTCCAAAATTCCACCGTAACTTACATACATACAGAGCAAGTTAAATAAAAGCTTTTAAAAAAATTAACCGATAAGACATAAATCTTTACTTGTACCTTAAAAAGTGGGCATTTTATTAAGAAGAAAAAGAAGAAATAAGGAAAATAACAAGCACAATAATATTATTACTTAACTATTATCTACAAAAATTTTTCGGCGCGATCAAAATCGCAGGTAAAAGTTACTTTGTAACCCTTTGCTCTCGTTTCGGAGTAATGCAATTATTAAAAACATAAAACATTCCAAGGGCTGGAGGTGCTGCAAAATTTAAAAATACCCTCGACACATGGTGAGATATCAACAACTTTGGGCACAATAATTAACGCCATAATAGTAAATTTGTGTTATTCAATAAATATATTTTAGTAATCATTTCATTTTTGTTAATAGCCATAGAGTAAGTAATGATTTCAATAAAAATGAATTTGGTTTATGGAAGAACAGAAAAAATATATTTAAAGACAAATTGACATATTTTGTTTATCCTTCTATAAACAAACTTAATATTATTATAATAGTAATGCACATTCTGCGTATTTTGAGATAAAATCATAATAACTATGCAAAAATTTTGGACTCAATAAGGACACATCTTTGTTGAGCCGAAGACACAATAATATAATTTTTGACACAGCTTAAACAACGTTGTTGAAATGTTGCATAATATGCTGTGTTCACAAGTTCAAGCCCCAGACACTCAAAATATCGTTTTAACATTATCATTTATCCTCTTCTCTCCCTCGGGAATAATGCATTCTAAATTGGCGCTATCGCCACAATGTCGCACAAAGGTTTGCGGCACCTGCATATGATAATCCAAACAGAAATCTCATTTGGTTCGAACGTTAGCGCATAAAGGCTTTGGGGGGTTGAATTTTTCAGCGAGTACCCTTGGGAAATCATAAGGTCCTATGTCGCTTAGTGTTCATTCTTCATTTAAAACATAATTGTAGGGCTGGCGACACTTAATTAAATGAACATTAAGGTACAAGTTGGAACCGAGCGACACGCGACAAATGCAGACGACGTGTCGTCGCGACACTACTGGTTTCTATGTATTTCCATGAAACACCCTCCGCAGTTAGCGACACGAAGCTAGCGACACTTATTCATAGAAATACATAGAAACCAGTAGTGTCGCGACGACACGTAGTCTGCTGCCGCTTCATGTAGCCGGCTTCCAACTTGTACCTTAAAAGGCGAGACCGCACTAAAGCGACACGACACGACGTGACATTTTACGTTCCGCTGTACCATTGAAGAATTTGATGCATAGGTAGATGACTGGCCTATGACTTACGACCGTTCCCAATATTCAATCTATCTCTGGTTTGACATACGACCGATCGCAGCTAACATTGAATTGACATAAAATATATGTCTCTAATGTCTAATGAGAGCTATTCCTATATAGCAAAACCAGAGATAGATCAAATATTGGGAACGGCCGTAAGTCATTTGGTCGGGTTTTGTCAATTCAATATTTGTCAAGATCCGTCGGCTAGGTTTGACATCACGTAACCAATTTAAGTCGGTCCTCCATCTGCCCATGAGTCAACTTCTGTGATAACTGATAGTCATAGTACAATAGATTATAGAAATGACGTTTTACAAACGAAAAGTGTCACACCGTATTGTGTCGCGTTGTGCAGTCTCGCCAAGATTTGAACGTACGAACGTAACGTCGAACACACGAGAATCACAAATCGTGCTCGGTCAGGTCGGCCTGCGATCAGTCTAATCGGGCTCGATCGGCATTTCTATACATGGGGGCTTTTGCTATACTGTGAGTCATCATTTTATCATTGGTATCAGTGCAAATTAATGACATATTAAAGTCATATAAACCGTTAAAGACCGACGTCTTGGAGCCTCGATGATATTGTTAATAGGACGTGGAAAGCTTTTAGATAACTATCAATCAAAATGACACCGACGCTAGTTTTTATTTCGGTAACGTGTAAAATGATACTTTTTTTATACGACAAAATAAAATAACCTTTAATAAGTCTGTACTCTTTTGTCATAAATGAACCGGAAGTAAACCCTTTTCATCCTTTCTGCAAAGAATCCGTGAGTATACTATATAGTTTCAGTTTTGCCTGGTTTTTTAAGTAACTTTCTCAAAGAAATCCAGAGTTGTTCAAATAAATTACTAACTTTTAAAGAACTGGAAAGGGTCGCTCGAAATTTTATGAGCCAAATTGGGGAAAAGGACAGAGAAAGAGGGAAAAACGTGAATAAGATTTTGAGTGTAGGAAGTACGCCAAAGCCAAAAGCCAAAAACCCCTTTTTAAGCCCATCTAAAATGGGCTTAAAAAGGGGTTTTTGGCTTTTTTATTTATTTATTTAATAAAGTTTACCCAAGGAGCACAACTTACTGTATAAGAGCTTCGGAGCTAATCCGATTATTTCCAAAGACGCCAAGCTCAAGGACTAGAGCGAGCGTAGGCACAACTTTTGTAACCCTACGTTCCATTGGAACTCCAGAATAGTGGCACTACGTTGATACATGAGCTCCAACTATTTGTCAGCACCACACTGACCCTCTTGCGGCGCCTATAGCGTAAGGGAAGCTACAAAGCAGAGTAAGTAAACAAAATATGATCATTCACCGGCCTCAGTCACATTTTTTATTATGACGTGTGCATTACGAAATCAGCCATTATTAAAATACAAATAAAATAACTAATCAGTGAAGTTAAGTGTTTTTCAACAATGTGACTTATTTTAAAAACGCAGGTATGTCTATCGTCTATATAGTTGATATTATTGGAGTATTTTTAACGCGCCTTCATAACTACCTCAAAATATCGTAAAATATGAAAAATGTAAATATTTAATAATAATAATAATAATATTCTTTATTGTGCACACACTAAGAAGTTAAAAACACAACAATTATCAACTTATATCTACAGTGTACCACAATGGCGGCCTTATTACTAGTAAGTAATTTCTTCCAGGCAACCACAGGCAAAGGACAGTATGTTATTGATAGTAGGTGAACGTGCAATATTACTTAGATAAAGATTTAATATTTTTAATAATACATACACAAATACATACATACATTATAATCTACACTAATCTACACTAATATTATAAAGAGGAAAACTTTGTTTGTTTGTTTGTTTGTTTAATTGTAATGAATAGTCTCAAAAACTACTGGACCGATTATAAAAATTCTTTCACCATTCGAAAGCTATATTATTCAAGAGTAACATAGGCTAAATTTTATGTTGGAAAAAATAGGGTTCCGTAAGATATTTGGGTTTTTCTGACACAAGGTGTAAAAAATCAACCAGAAAAGTTACTTATTTTGCGTACGCTGCCTAAACCATAAAAGATAGAACCATATAATGTTCTAATTAATTATAGATCTTATAAATATCTACAAAAGGTCCGCGACACACTATACCTATCTATGTCGAGTGAGGCACAACAACCATTTTTTTATTTAAGAATCTTGAATTTTTTTGGACTACATTTAAACGCGTTTATTTTACTCACGCTATTAATCCTTATCAAAATAAATTATTTCATCACTAAGTAGAGTTTATATAGATAATATTTGGTCTTTGAATGATTAAAATTGGACGTTTGGTTTTGAAGTTATGGCGAAATTAAAATATTACGATTTCTGCTGCACGGCCCGTTGCGAAGTGGGCGTCACCAAGGCGGGGGTGCGCGTGCGGGAGGGGAGTTTAGAGCTATGAGCAAGGTATCTACTTTGATACCTTATTAATAATAATACTTCTTAACGAGAGCGAAGCCGCGGGTGCAAAAGCTAGTATTATATAAAAAGGTGATTACAAAAGGAAATAAATAAAAATAAAATATAGAGACATATTTACATAATATTTTATCCACCCATTCTTTGTTTATTCTTCCATTTTTTTTAAATGCATATTCATTTGAGAGGTCTCAAATATATTGTTATAAAATATGATTTATGTAATGGAAACAGTAGAAATCGAATGAGTAATCAGTACGCTTAATATTAGGCTACTGCTTCTATTGTAAAGACAATCGATCAAACTGCTACTTAAACCTGAGCAAAAGTGAAAATTATTTTTACAATGAAACTCTTAGCTACAGAAAAGTGACAAAAAAAACCTTTTAAACTATTTCTTCAAGGAGTCTGCATTATCAGTCTTTATCCAGTTCTAAAGCGTACAGCTGCGGCAGTAGACCCATTTGTAGCTCTGTTTTAGTCTATAATCTCCAAATGGGTTCCAAAAAACTCCTATTTAGCTTAGAGTGGGTCGCAAAACCTGAACCTAATAGGTTCAGGTTTTGCGACCCCTAGTGGTATTTTCAGTCTTAAAGAGTAACGGAAGCATTAGTAAAATTAAAAACTGCTTCAAGATTCCCTAAAGCGCCATAGTACAGTTAAAAGTTGCAACGTTGGCTGTTTTTATCACTAATGTGCTAGTTGGGTTAATAATATGCGATACACGCCAAATCGTCATTTTAACATAATTATTAAGAATACATACTAATATAATATTATAAATTCGAAAGCGGGTCTATCCGTCTGTCTGTTACATCTTCACGGCCAAACAGATTTTGCTGAAATTTCGTATGAATATACTTCGAGTCCCTGGAAAGGACATAGGATACTTTTTATCCTGGAAAAATGTAACGAATTTTGGCGCAATAGAATTGCGGGTATCATCAATAATATGAACCAATAGCAACTAACATAAAATTATTATAATTTATATTTCAAAGTGGCAACCCTATTTCAAAGTATCGTTGGAAATAATTTAAGTGTTTATTGCGTAACGCGTCGCTCACAAGAAACGCCCCACAGTTATTTCATTAAGGATAAAACAATACGGACGAAAATTCACCAAAATATTGTTTCTGGCACCCCATTATTGTTAGGGGAAGCTCTTTTAATTTATTTACCACAATACCTTACCCGCGACAACGATTTGCATAGAAATATCCTTATACAGATGTTTTATACACAATACATACAGACCTATGTATGTATTGCGTATAAAGTCTTAAATAGGGCCTATTTACTTTTAGTAAAAAGGAGCTATAATTATTTTAATTCGTTTTTTTCTAAGGTTGATGCGAGACTGACGAAGAGAGACTCGTATGCGAAAATCTATATAAATAAAATGAATTATTGTTAGTCTCGCCTTTGCCTTGAAATATTCATGGAATTCCAGAGAAGGTTTAAGTATATTAGAAGGAGAGTAATACGAAGTTTACCGCGTTATCTAGTCTAAATATATATAACTCAAACTTTTTTCGGGTAGATGTGCAAAAAAAGGAAGTCATTTTTTGAATTGCTATTTATTTTTAAATTGGAATAAAACAATCTATAATTCCTAAACAAACCCTTTAATGTTTTAAAAGTCTTAAATTACTTACCAGTGTATTGTTCTCATATTGTTCTCCACTAAAACACTGATATAAAAATCACTTGGCTTTTCCACCTTCTAAACCGGCAAGTCACACAGTTTTGCAACAATGGAAGCCATTAAACAGTCCATAGAAGAGATGAGTGCAATGTTTAACACAAGGATGGAGAATTTCCAGCAAGAACAACGTTCTCAGAAAAAAACCGGCGTGAAACAGCGCTTGCGCCGTGTTTCGCCGAGTGAGTGAGTTCACCGGAGGCCCAATCCCCTACCCTATTCCCTTCCTTTCCCTCCCCTATTCCCTTCTTTTCCCATCCCTACCCTCCCCTATAACCCTATTCCCTCTTAAAAGGCCGGCAACGCACCTGCAGCTCTTCTGATGCTGCGAGTGTCCATGGGCGACGGAAGTTGCTTTCCATCAGGTGACCCGTTTGCCCGTTTGCCCCCTTGTTTCATAAAAAAAAAGATCTTCAATGTGCTACGGACAACGGAACGAGCCCCTTAGACCGGCTAAGTAAAGAATTTTGTATTTTTAAAGCCTTTGTGGTTAACTCCCTGAAATCACTCCAGTCCCAAGTACAAATGCTGCACGATTTGAACGATCACCTTGAGATGAGAAGCCGTAAGAAAATACTCCTTTTCCATGGCATCCCAGAAAGCGGAAGTGATGCACTCAGTACTGTCACCAGTATAATTAAAACCCAGCTTAAATCCCCTGAGCTGGACTCTTCCTGCATAAAACACTGCAACAGACTGGGCAAGCAGTCTAATGATAGGCCGCGGCCTATTCTAGTCATTTTCTGTGATATATCTGTTCGTTCCAAAATTTGGAACTCAAAAACAAACTTGAAGCAAACTGGCTTTACTCTGTCAGAATTTTTAACGAAGAGGCGCCACCTGATATTTCTTGCGGCTCGTCAACGACTCGGCGTGAATAAGTGTTGGACAAGGGATGGCAATATTTTTGTCATTGGGCCCGATGGCTCTAGACATAGTGTCCAAAACATGTGCGATCTTGAGGCCATTAAATCCATGGTTCCAACATCATCAAGTCATGCCGCAGCGCAGCCCTCTTCAGCCGAGAAGACCGCTGATCGAGTGGCACCTAGAAGTAAACGCAATATCTATAAGGCTAAGTAGAGTAACCCTTTAGTAGAATATAACAATAGGGTAATACTTTTACCTGCTTCCACTGCTTAAAATAGCTAATTGCATTACTAATCTCATTTACTTTTTGTTTTAAGATTTTGTTACTCTACACCTCTGCTTTTTGAGTATCAATATTGCTTGTCTGCTAAGTCTGTAGTATAGTATATCAACTTGACTAGGAGCTTGACCTTTGGACTTATATGTTTTTCCGTATCGCTATTATCTTGGTAATTTGAAGGTATATACGTAACAATTTGTATTAAGCAGGTATTTTACAATTACAATAAAATGCTTTCCGTATGTAATATAAAACCCTGCTAACAACTTTGACACATGACATGACATTAGTCATCATCTGTCAAATGTCAATACATGACATCTGGTTTTTTTTTTCTCTTTTTTCTTTCTTCGACCCTGCACTTGTCAAAGACAAGCTTGCTTTAAACTAAATCAAATGTGATTGTATTTTGTAGATCGTTTGAGTCTTGTATGTGCTCCCACTATTAAAAATCACTGGTGGTATTTATTATGTTATTAAAAAGTGTAATTTGTGTTAGTCATAAGGTTTAATAATAATAGGCATTAAGATTTATTTTATACATCATACATAATATATTTATCGTAGTATTAATAATACAATCATATTAAGTATAATATATATTTTATTTATTTATATACAATAATTTTATTCTTAGCTAGTTATCTACGCGACATATATTAATTATTATTATTAAAAACATGCATTCTGATACGGATACAAATGACGATTTCTTATCACTATCCTCGAACGAATCTAGAGACGAAAGTTTTTACAGCACAAACTCATTCAACCTTAATGAATCGCTTTCAGACACTTTTGCTAGTGCAAAGAAAAATTTCAATGTCGTGCATTTTAATGCGCAAAGTATCCCAGCGCATTACGCCGACATGCTTGCCTCCTTTGAGAATGCCCACCTGGATGCCATCCTAGTGTCGGAAACGTGGCTTAAGCCCTGTCTTCCCTCCACTAGCTACAGCTTGCCCGGCTATCAACTGCTACGAAATGACCGAGTCAACAGGGGCGGTGGTGGTGTTGCTATTTACTAGCGTTCACACCTCTCCTACTCAGTTATAGCATCATCAGATCCGTCTTCCTGTGATCTCGAGTACATTCTCGTAGAAATATCGTTGTCCAAAACAAGAATGTTATTAGGCGTTTTTTACTGCCCATCCCTCCACATTAATTATTTCTCCGTCTTTGAAAATTTGCTAAAAACACACTCATCCAATTACGTACACACAATAATAATGGGAGACTTTAACACCTGCTTGATTAAGGACAACTATAGATCAAAAAAATTACAGTCAATCCTCTTTAGTAAAAATTACCATCTTATTCCTCTTCAAGCAACTCACCGTGCTCCGGGATGCTCCCCATCTCTACTAGATTTAATGATAGTGTCGTCGCCAAACCATGTCATTAAAGGAGGCCAATGCTCAGCAGATATTTTTTCTTACCATGACATAATTTATTTATCATATAATGTACGTCCCCCTAAAGCTAAACCTACTATTAAATATCAGCGTAATTTCAAACAAATTGATCATGACTTGCTTAGAGAAGATGCCCGAAAAATTGACTGGTCTAGGTTGCGCGAGGCTGAAGATATCGACACCAAAGTAGAACTTTTCAATAATTCGATAATTGAACTTTTTAATAAGCATGCTTCTATAAGACCCATAAAAATGAAACACCTCCCCGCCCCCTGGCTATCTGACGAGATCAAAATCCTAATATCACAAAAACACAAAGCCAAATCTAAATTTAAAAAAAGCGGCACAGACGAGCATCGGGAGAAATACTTAAAACTTAGAAATTGCTGTAACAAAGTTGTTAGAGACGCCCAACGTCGCCACATACACGCTTCTGTCGAGAACTGCGACCCTGCCAAAGTTTGGAAGTTCTTAAAAACCCTTGGAGTAGGTAGTAATTCTGATCCTTCTTTGTCAGCCAGTAACTTCGATAAAGATCTCCTTAACAACCAATTTACTTCCTCTACCAGCCCACTTGACCATATTACAAAAACACAGCTAATACACCATTTGACTACCTTACCTACACCTGACTTCCCTCCTTTCCACTTTTCTCGGTTCTCTGTTGGTGAAATAAAAAAGAATGTCAAAGCAATTTCCTCTAACGCAATTGGTGAGGATAATATCAGCAAAAAAATGATTTGCCTAATTATAGACGAAATTGGTCCCACCTTAGAACACATTTTTAACTTTTCTATAACTCACAGCGTGTTTCCGACCATCTGGAAAGCAGCGCAAATTATACCCTTGCAAAAAAAAGTAAGCCTATCTCACCAGCTGATTTCAGACCAATCGCTATACTTCTGTTTCTATCAAAGGTACTGGAAAAACTAATTCAACACCAATTGGCATCATTCATTAATAAATTTAATCTGCTAAGCGAATACCAATCTGGTTTTAGGCCTGGTCACAGCACTACAACAGCACTAGTCAAGGTCACAGACGACATCCGACATGCTATGGACAACAAGCAAGTCACGATCTTGGCTTTGCTGGATTTCAGCAATGCTTTTGGTAGTGTAGACCATGACATTTTGATAGGACGACTTAGTGCTGCTAATTTCTCACCTTCAGTGACCGACTGGTTCCGTAGCTACCTTGGGGGGCGACAGCAGCGAGATCGTGTGGATAACGAGTTCTCCTCGTGGTCACCTATCACTGCTGGAGTTCCGCAGGGTGGAGTACTACCCCCACTACTGTTCGCCTTATTTATTAACTCCATAACCTTTTTTTGTTCCTCTCGCTTTCATCTATACGCAGACGACCTTCAAATCTACACTCATTCCACCTTGGATGATCTTCCTACTTCAATCAGAACCTTTAATAGTGATCTTAAGGCAATCTGCGAATGGAGTAAGAATAACGGCCTCTCCATCAATCCAATAAAATCACAGGTCATTATTGTGGGGAGTCAAGGATTAGTATCCAAGATTGACTGGGAGAATACACCCCCGGTGCTCGTAGATGGTACTCCAATACCCTTTAGAATGAAAGTAAGAGACTTGGGTGTGCTTTTGGACGATCGTCTTTCCTGGTCAGACCATATCTCCTCAATAAGCAGCAGGGTGTATGCAGTATGGAGGTCACTCAGAAGGCTAAAAAACGTTCTTCCTTTGAAGACTAAAATTCTACTTGCCGAGTCTTTGTTTTTGTCCATATTGGATTATGCAGATGCCTGTTTCTCTGACATCACTGAAGAACAGTTAAACAAACTAGAGCGTCTTCAGAACATGGCAATTCGCTTTATATTTAACTTGCGTAAGTATGGCCACATATCTGAATATCGCCTTAAACTTTCTTGGTTGCCCATTCGCCTACGACGTAACATGCGAGTCCTTACCTTGCTTTACACCCTGCTATTCAACCCAAAAGCACCCTCTTATCTCAAATCAAGGTTTGAATTTCGAACGCCTGAACTTCAACTCCGCTCTGTGTCCAATCTTCTTCTCCATATCCCTAAACATAACACCAATTTTTACAACAAATCATTTACAGTCAAGGCAATACTACTATGGAACTCCTTACCAGCCAAGATCAGGCAAGCTAAAAGTATTGAAATTTTCAAAAAAATGCTCAAAATTCATTACCTCAGTATTTCGTAAAGATTTCGTGCTAATGAATTATAAACCTTGTATTATAAATATTGTATATATATATATATATATATATATATATATATATATATATATATATATATATATATATATATATATATACATATATATAAAAATATATATTAGTTTATTTATATCTAGTATTTTGTGTATTAGTATATTATTTATAATAGTATTTAACCCAATAAGTATATAGTGTAAGGTGTGTGTTAGATTATTCCTACTTATAAGATTTATGATAAGCCTACTTCGACTTCAGTATTATTCCAACTCTAGCTGCACTGTGTTGTAATTTGTTTGAAGAAATCGCTTCATAGCGATAAAGCCGCCTTTGTGCTCATGCTGAGATCATGTAACTATTTTATTATGTTTGTACATTTTGAGCACAATAAAGCATATTCATTCATTCATTCATTCATTCATTCATTCATTCATTCATTCATTCAAAGGTGACTGACTGACTGACATAGTGATCTATCAACGCACAGCCCGAACCACTGGACGGATCGGGCTGAATTTGGCATGCAGGTAGATGTTATGAGGTAGGCATTCGCTAAGAAAGGATTTTGATCAATTCTACCCCCAATTGATAAAATAGGGGATGAAAGTTTGTATGAAACTTTGTCAATTTATACCGATCGGGCTGAGACTTTGATACCTAAATAATAATAATAAAACTTCTTTACGCGAGCGAAGCCGCGGGAAAAAGCTAGTAAATAAAAAAGTTTAATGAAATGATATCATATGATAAGTAGTTAAATATAATATCCTATTATTATTTATACAATATGTAAGTAAATATCTTCACTTAAATACAATCGTAAAGCATGGATTTGGATAATGCTGAATGCACTTCTATAGAGATAGAAATACGTGCGAGAGGAAATGAGACAATAGTATTTTAAAAAGATAAAACCTACTTCAAAATTGTACGTAATTAATAATTAAAATTCCGTATCAAAAAACAACTGAACGGATTTTTATGAAACTTGCAGTATTCCCTAAATTGAACAATACCTAGTAGAACAAAAAAAGAATCACCTTAATCTGACTTGTAGTTCCGGAGATATGCGAACACAAACATAAAAACATACATACTTACATACATACATTTTTATGATGCTTTATCTCAATGTCGACAAATGTTACACTATCTCGTTTACGCGCAGACATAACCCTATCTGTTTTGACTATGCGATTGATAAAATCAAAATCAAACGCGTGGATAAAATACGCGATTTAGGTGTGATCGTTGGACTCCAAACTACATTTCAATCACCACATAGACACTATTGATATTGTGTAGATAGATATTATTTTACTTTATACTACGTCTAGGTAAACCCTTCAAAAAGCCTGAAACTTTAAAAGTTTAATATTATGCATATTATGTACGTAGTATTTAAGAATTTGGAAGCATGGTTTGGAGCCCTCAATACGAAATACACATTGCAAGAATTGAAAAAATCCAAAATAAATTTCTGAAATCATTAGATTATATAACTAATACTAAATTCTGTGATTACAATGTCATCCCAATTGAGACATAACATACAACCATTAAAAATGAGGCGCCAATATTTAGATGCTATATTTTTATTTAAAATAATACACAATTATATGGATTCATCTTCATTATTTGAACATATTATTTGAACGTATTGTGTTCTAATGACTCAACGCTACGAATTCACCATAATATGTGTTAGTTTTATATTAAGTAATGGTACTTTAGGCTTGATTGTAAACTCAAAATTAAGTATTTTTTATAATGGCTGTTTTTTACCTGAATAAATTAAATAAAAATAAAATACATAACATAAACATACATAGCTTTTAAATTGTATGTCAAGAAATACTCGAAAACTTTTTAAAAGGCATGTCAAGCAGCGAAGGCACTTGACATTAAAGAGAAAATTAGAGACTCTAAAAATAAAGTGAAAACCACATGGAAAATAATTGCGGATGAGACTGGAAAAGTCACCTGTCGTAACTCTAAATTTGAACTTTTGATTAATGATAAAAAAATCAATTCTGATCTTGAGGTTGCGACAGTCTTTGAGAAGTTTTTTGCAGACATTCCAATGTAAACTACAAAGAACTTAAATTCATCACCTACAGTTGCAGAAAAAATACTTAGAGAACATGTCAAGGAATGTGATGTCAATTTTATTTTTAAAGATATTGACTCCAGAGATATTATCAAGACCTTCAAATCTCTCAATATTAAAAGTACCACTGATCTCTGGGGTATGTCCACAAAAATTATAAAATCAGTAATTGACATCATTGCCCCTTACCTTGCTTAAGTTTTTAATAATTGTATTAAAAGTGGCGTGTTCCCAGACTTAATGAGGCACAGCAAGGTGATGCCTCTATTTAAAGCTGGGAAGAAATCAGACCCAGCCAACTGTAGACCAATATCTATATTGCCGACTCTAAGTAAAATCTTTAAAAAAATAATTTTAAATCAATTACTTGCTCACTATAACTCAAATAATTTAGTACATAATAATCAATTTGGATTTACTAAAGGTCGGTCTACAACAGATGCAGGCATTAGTCTTCTGTGTAGAATTTTTGAAGCTTGGGAGGGGTCGCAGGATGCACTTGGTATCTTCTGCGATCTCTCTAAAGCATTTGACTGTGTGGAGTATGATACTCTAATAAGAAAACTTCACCATCATGGTATAAGGGGCACGGCACTTAAACTTCTAGAATCTTACCTTACAAATAGAACGCAGAGGGTGGAAGTCAACTCCATAAGGTCTAATGGAACCAAAATAAAACTAGGTGTGCCACAAGGGTCCATTTTAGGCCCTTTTCTTTTTCTCATCTATATAAATGATTTACCTTATCTTGTTAAAGATAAGCATGAGATAGTACTTTTTGCTGATGACACTTCACTAATTTTTAATGTGAAGAGGCGACAATTTAATTATGACGAGGTAAATAGTGCTCTCTCAAAAATAGAACATTGGTTTAATGCTAATAATTTACTTTTGAACTCTAATAAAACAAAATGTTTAAAATTTATCTTGCCAAATGTTAGGCAAGTACAAACCAATGTACTATTAAATGATGAGAAAATGAATTTAGTAGACACCACCACATTCCTAGGCATAACACTGGATTGTAAGTTACAATGGGGTCCACATATTGCAAAACTGGCAGATAAGCTTAGTTCTGCAGCATATGCTGTTAAAAAAATTCGTGAAATCACTGATGTAGAGACCGCGCGATTAGTTTACTTTAGCTACTTTCATAGCATTATGTCTTACGGCATCCTCTTGTGGGGAAATGCGGCGGACATTAATACAATATTTGTGCTGCAGAAGCGAGCTATTCGTTATATTTATAAGATGTCGTCTTTTGAATCTCTAAGAGAAAAATTTAAAGAAATAAGAATTCTGACCGTCGCATCTCAATACATTTTGGAAAATCTCTTATATGTTAGAAAGAACATAAATATTTTCAAAAAGAAAAGCGATAATCATAATGTAAATACTAGAAATAAGAACAAGTTAGCAATACCAATGTTCAGACTAGCCAAAGTAAGCAATTCTTTTAAAGGCCAATGTATACGCCTATACAATAAAATCCCAGAAAATGTTCAAAATCTACCTTTAAACAAATTTAAAAATGCAGTTAAAGAACGTTTGTGTGCTAAAGCGTATTATAAAGTCAATGATTTCATCGAGGACAGCACACCTTGGGAATAGGGTGGCTCCATGCAGGTTACTTTTCGTTTATTTTGTTACATAGCTGTAAGCCATAACATTGTTATATTATTTTATTTTAAAATTATAATTTTCCTTTTATTTAGTAAAAGATGGCCCCGTGCGAGTTTCTTACGCCGGTTCTTCTCGGCGGGGTAGTTCCCGAACCGGTGGTAGGCAACGTAGTTTCTTCGTTCTTTCTACGACTTTCAAAAAGTGTATCATGATACCCATTTTGAATAAAAAGATATTTTATTTATTTATTTATTTATTTATACACTTTTGAAATTTGACACATTTGTGCCGACGCTGATATAGACTAATATATACGAAAACTGGGCAGTTCTGGAAATATTACATACATACGGGTCGAATTGATGATCTCCTTTTTTAAGTCGGTTAAAAATCGTGCATGAAAATAGGGTTCTCGATATTTCATATTTTGTCACCAGACTAAGCTACGTAGCCGTAAGGTCTTTCGTGCCAATTGTAGTGTCAAACAGTCAATATATCACGATATACTGGTCATGTGTCAAAATATAGACACGATAATAATTGACACGAAATCCACCTGACGACAAATGAAATATTTTCGAAAACCGCGACCGAAATTTAGAAAGCCAACAACTTCTTAGTTCTTACTATTCCCGAAGCCGAGCTGAGAGGGATGAACTTCATAACTTTAAAAGACGTTCAAAATGGAGGTAAAGGTTGTAAATATTAAGTTTCTTAGAAACCACCTTTTCATTTTCATAAGTTTAGGGTTTCACTTAGCGAAACTAGTTGTACCATGTATGAAAACAAGGATTCGGTTTCATTAAAAATTTAATGTTAAATCTAAAACTTTATGATAAATTTTATGTTAATTGGTATTAATTAAAAGTTAGATTACTTTTCGATCTCCCTAAAAATGGCACTCTCATTTGTTAAACTAACTTATAATACAATGTATAATAATAATATTTACCTCCCCATAAGGCCCAAGTGGGCCGCGAGAACAAAAGATTTCCAAGAATCCGCGA
Organism: Cyaniris semiargus; assembly: GCA_905187585.1. NCBI lineage: Eukaryota > Metazoa > Arthropoda > Insecta > Lepidoptera > Lycaenidae > Cyaniris > Cyaniris semiargus. The sequence goes on along the minus strand of LR994554.1, from coordinate 1,306,232 downwards.
TCGAAGGATAAAAATACAGCGTTTATTATCACTATAGCAAAAACTTTAAAGCAACCCAACCCAAGTACATTTCCGTAAATAAATTAAAATTGACTTTATTGTTCAAATAACAATATAAATGAAAAATAAAATGGACGCAGGCGTGGTATTTTAATCATACTTTGCAGCAGACGATGGAAGAATTACTAAACAGGCGTCAGAACGCGAGTCACGATTCTAAAATATTTTCTAAAGCTGAACGCAACAGAAATAGTTCAAGACGGAATTCATCATGAAGCCACTTCCAATCATGATACATCATTTTGCTATGTCATAATATCCAATTCATAAGGGTACTTTCATATTGTAACAAGCGTTCAACGCACGTTTACAACAACAATAAAATTAAATTAGGAAATTTAAAAAAAAAACCCGCCAAACAACTTTAAAAAGTAATGAAATAATATTTACTGACTTTAAATTTAAATAATTCCTAAGTGTATAGTAATATTTTAGTCCATAATTGTTGTCACGGTGTGTCGGGGGACCGCCAAGTTGACTACGACAACAGCGACTTTTGCATTTTGTATCGCTGACTGTCTCGATTCAGTTCGCTGTGAACTGACCTTTAAACTATAATGTTATGTGAAATCAAACATCTACATTAGCGGTCCCCCGACACACCTTGACAACAATTATGGACTAAAATATTACTTTACACTTAGGAATTATTTAAACTTAAAGTCAGTAAATATTATTTCATTACATTTTAAAGTTGTTTGGCGGGGGTTTTTTTTAATTTCTTAATTTAATTTTATTTTATGCTTTTTAAACTTGTGTTGGTTATAGTGCAGAATTGTTCCTATCAACAGGATCATATCCTAATGAATACGATCTATAAATATCCTCTTGGATGAGGCCGTCAATATGAGCCCAAACATGAAACCTCCACCCTGGGTTCATACGGAGCTCGGCTCCTATACAATCCAGGTGATGCTGCAGCAGCAGTTATTTACTTATTCGTTGTCGCAATTAAAATGAGCCCAAACACGAAACCTCTGCTCTAAGTTGGTGAGGAGTTGGGTATCCTATTGATTACCAGGTGATGCTGCAGCACCAGTGTCAACTTTCCATTAATATGTATATTATATTCATAAGTGTCACGAACCAGAATGCAATATATAAAACCCATCAAACGACTGCAAGTTGCTAATCGGCCTATCACGAACAAGATAAACTGTGATATTTCAGCAATGAGCAGGCTGATGATGATGAACTATAGCTAAGAACACTCTCGATCATGTCAGCTTTCAAACAAAAAAAACTAGATCAAAATCGGTCCACCCGTTTGGATGCTACGATGCCACAGATAGACAGAGAGACAGACCGACAGACAGACACGTCAAACTTACAACACCCCTCTTTTTGGTCGGGGGTTAAAAATGTTGTGTTATGTGTAAACTGCCATAAATGCGAAAGTGTGTATATATTCTGTATGTCCGTTACGGAAAAATGTACAGTCCCCGCGTTTGTGTTTTTGGAACAACGGAGTTTGTGGCGTTATCTAGTTACTGATAACGGATAGCTGTTGGAAGTGAATATGAATAAAAAACTACAGAGGTGTCAAGGGACACCCGGATGGAACGAAGTTATAAAATAAGGAACTTCGTTCCAAAAAAAAACGCCATCTAGTTGACGTCCAGGAATACTATCAACGCCCTCTGCCCCTACTATGCAGGTACTAATAAAAAAGTGTCGTTTTTTCCGTCTAGCCTCCTTTCGCAACGCTCGATAAGGAACTTCGTTCCAAAAATCTTTTTAAATATGAATGTGTTAAATTTTTTGTATTGATTGATATCAAAATTACTCAAAATTATATATAACAATATATAACAAACGATTATACAGCAGGTCATCTAATAGCTTGCTTTGTGACAAAATCAAGCGGAGACATAGCAAAGCGTATGGACACGTCTGTTGCAGCAAATTTATAATCCTTTGCCGGTAAACGTATTTGGTACACAATTGATCGTTAACTGCGGTTGTAATTACAGTAGGGACAGAATCCAACGCCTCCGTGGTCCAGTGGTTTAGAGCATGGCTCTTGACTCGGAGGTCGTAGGTTCGATTCCCACGTTAGAAACATGTTATTTCCTAGTTTGGTTAGGACAATGTAGGCTGATCACCTGTTTGTCTGACAAATAAGATAATCCATGCGTCAGATGGGCATGTAAAAAGTCGGTCCTGCGCCTGATCTTTCGCCAGACGTATCGGCCTTCCGTCCCACCGAGTTATGAGAGTGAAAGGAATAGAGAGGGCTCTTGTGTATTGCGCAATAGAGAGTGCTCTTGTGTACTATAAAATTACTCCCAGTGTAACTGGCCTGGTTTCAATGAAACCGGCCACCGTCACCGAAACCGGTGAGGGAGTTATTATTAGGGATCGAATGTAGATAACTGTAATTAGTTTTGAAACTAGATGACTCCCGCAACTCCGTTGCGCCAAAATTCGTTTAACGCGCGGGAACCGTACATTTTTCCCGGAAAAATGTATCCTATGTCCTTTCCTGAGACTCAAAGTATTACCGTACCTTTCAGCAAAATCGGTTTAGCGGTTTGGGCGTGAAGATGTAATAGAAAGACAGACATACAGACAGACAGATACACTTTCGCAATTATAATATTAGTATGGATTTAGTATCAGAAATGGCTGCAGCATCTACATTAACTTTAGTTTTAGGAAAGAATGAAATAATATATATAATACATATACTTATTAGTTAGGTCTTATTTCATATAAACCGTGCATTTTTTAAGTTATTTTTTAAAGAACTTTTATCTAAGACTGCAGTTGAATGATTTTATTTTTCATTAGACTTTTTTTTTTATGTTGGAAAAAGTATATTATGTAGGATCTGCTTCACGATCCTGTGTGTGGCTGTGATTTTGAAGTAAAAACAGATATAGGTAAATGCAGACAATCAGATTTTCTACTTTAGTAATATTGTGTACTATTATCATTATAATATTATCAATGTTAATGATTTGATCTCAAATCCATTTTATGATTATGAATCAATAATTAAACAATCCATCAAGTTAACCGATCGTTAATGTTAACATCGGACTGACAATGGTGCTGATGAATCGCCCTAGATATTGCCTTTCAATCATTTTGTGTCTGAATATTAGCACATCAATATTAGAAGGGTTGAAACATTGATTTTAATTGTTGGGCTAGAAACAATACAAGAAATGGTTCCACATATACTGGAAAATTAAAATGTTAGTGTGTTTCTGTATGTTACCTTTTCACGCATTAAGCCAACGAAGACTTTTTATTTAAAACGATTTTGATTAAAATATAATAATATTTTAAGGGCTTGCAGGGTAATTAAATTTGTCGGAACAAAAACAACGATTTTTCCAGTATCTCCCAACCAAATTTCATCACAATCGTTTAAAAAGCTTATGCATGAAAAGGCACGTCCGCGGTTATAGTACGGATTCATAAAATCCATACGGAAATAAAGATTTCAACATGAAACGGTCTCCTGGTAATTACATAAAGTATTGATTTCCTATAACAGAGACAGGTAGGTCTTAAACTCAATATAAATCCCTTTGGGTAGCAAAAAGTCTAACGAACCCTTATTACTTAAATCCAACCCGGAACGATCTTATATTACCGCCGATATTGTGTTAAAATCTAAAAGCTTCTGTGAAATACGATAATAGGACTGCGGTGTCTAATAGGATGTTATTTTCTGTGATTTCACCGCCGGCGAAACCTACTTTTTGCGCCATTTACTTGGCCTTTTTGTTTGGAAAGGTATAGTAATTTCACACGTCTTAGGCTTTACGGCCTTAGCTAGACTTAGGCACTGTATTTTCTTACTTCTTAAAATAAATTTCCAAGTTATTTCATTATCGGTTTAGAGTCAGAAAATAAAAATATTGTAGCTACTTAAGATGTAAGTATGTGATAATTATTTATTTTAACTCTATTAGAAATCTTTTAGAATTATAAAATAGTATTACTTCTGAAAAAAATGATAAGTATTTAAACAAAACTAGGATATTAATTAATTCTACAGAGACTCATTTTACTGATCAGTAAATAAAATCCAAACTTAGAAAAAGTAAATCAGCGTTGTTTAAAACAACGTAGAATCCCAAGGCGGTGACCTCAAATCTTCTGTTTAAAATGGAATACGGGGCCCGAACACAAGTAGTCGACAAGTTTTTCTCATTTCCCTAAAAAGATTAGCACGTTACTCGGCAGACGTGATCGGAATTAATCGGCTCCGAGTTTACACCTCGTATCGCAGATTGTAAATAGGCTCAGATTTCGGAATTCTCATTCGAAATTCAAGGAACTATGATTCTGTATAAGGCGGATTCCATGATGGTATTTTAGAGTTACTATAATATAATATTATGTACTTATTTGCATGTTGCTACTTAATTAAGTCAACAAAAAAGAAAATGAAATATCTATTCATTACTATTTTCTTGAAATAAACCTAACCTAAACGTCTATTCACTCATGCCTCCAATTAAGATGATGCAATAATATTATTAGTAATTGAAAAAATCTGGATAAGTCGAGCCGTAAAAATCCATCGGAACAGCAAAAGTGACACATCCAAAGCGTCTTACATAAATTTTCCACCTCGGAGAGCGTGAACGCTCAAATCGACTAGCTGTTACTGAACGCGCAGTGCGTTCTTAGATAAGAGAGGTTATTTAAACTATGCGATATGTCGTATGGAATTGAGGAGATGTCTACGTGACGTGAGAAAAGTATGAATAACACACATTTTGTGAAACGAATCCTAGGCCCGTATAAATAGTCAGTACTTAAGATGCGACCCGGTCTCAAGACGCGGTTCGGCTCTGTTATTGGTCCAAATTTTGACAGCCAACCAACGTTTTGTGACGTGGGAGAGCCGTGCTTCGGCACGAATGGGCCGGCTCGACCGGAGAAATACCACGGGCTCACAGAAAACCGGCGTGAAACAGCGCTTGCGCTGTGTTTCACCGAGTGAGTGAGTTTACCGGAGGCACAATCCCCTACCCTTTTCCCTTCCCTACCCTCCCTTATTTCCTTCTCTACCCTCCCCTATCCTCCCCTATTCCCTCTTAAAAGGCCGGCAACGCACCTGCAGCTCTTCTGATGCTGCGAGTGTCCATGGGCAACGGAAGTTGCTTTCCATCAGGTGACCCGTTTGCTCGTTTGCCCCCTTATTTCCTAAAAAAAAAGTACTGACTATTTATACGGGCCTTAATGTGCATTTTTATAGTAAAAATACTATTGTAAAGTAATTTCTTTTCGTCATGTTGTATGGAATATGTTATTGGTCCAAATACTAAGGATTATAAATTAGAAAGATTTTTATGATAAATTATAAAGCCACACAAAAAATATAAATTATATACCATTCACATACTTATATTTTATCACAATTTATGACATTATCTTCGTATTGAAAATCCGAATGGAAGCTGGCACACGTCCTTCAGCTTCGGTCATCGTATGCGACGTACAAATCGTGCACTTTTAAATATACATATCGTGTCGTATGCTCTAAATAAATTTTATTAGAGTAAATTTCCTGGTGACATTAGTCTAAATCGCATATCGTGGGAAGCGCAGATAAGGCTGCGTTTCCACCAGAGATGTGTTGCGAGGAATGTGTTTTTGAGAACCAATAGAATCACTTCATTGACGTGAGCTTGCCGTGATCTCGCTCAGCGCAGCGATTCTATTGGTTCTCAAAAACACATTCCTCGCAACACATCTCTGGTGGAAACGCAGCCTTAGGCAGTGGATATAATGCAAAACGAAAAACTCATCACATGACATCTCTGAGAAATGTGTGCAATAAAATCTGGAATTATGGTGACAAATCATTGCTTTTACTGTTACTTTCTGATTTAGAAAAGTTGATTGGTGCCATGATTTTTTGAGAGGCAAGACTACTAGGATGTTTTCATTGACATTGTCATGGCGACATAGATGCAAAACAGCTTCTTTTCTTAACCTTCAAGCGGGCGCGCGCTATTTTGTAACGGCAGTGGTCGCGCGTAACCTAAAAGACGTCTTAGGTGAATTTGAGAAACATACCACTTTTCATTCAACATTATTTATTCTTTCATAAATTTAATTATTACTCTTTTTAAAAGTAATCAATTCACCCAGAAAATTCAACATTGTATTTTTAGTAAAAACTTAGTTATAAAATCCGGTAAAATCCAAAGTAGCGTAAATCTATTAGATATATATAAAACTCAAAGGTGACTGACTGACATGTTGATCTATCAACGCACAGCCCAAACCACTGGACCGATCGGGCTGAAATTTGGCATGCAGGTAGATGTTATGACGTAGGCATCTGCTAAGAAAGGATTTTGATCAATTCTACCCCTAAGGGGGTAAAATAGGGGATGAAAGTTTGTATGAAACTTTCTCAATTTTAAACCGATCGGGCTGAGACTTTGCATGCATAAAGCTAATACAACGTAGGCATCTCCTGAGAAAGAATTTAAATAAATTCAACCCCTAAAGGGGGTAAAATAGGGGATGAAATTTTGTATGAAACTTTCTCAATTTTAAACCGATCGGGCTAAGACTTTGCATGCATAAAGCTACTATGACGTAAGCATCCCCTAAGAAAGGATTTTAAAAAATTCCACCCCTAATTCTACCCCCAAGGGAATAAAATGGGGTATGAAACTTTGTATGAAACTTTGTCAGTTTTAAACCGATCGGGCTGAGACTTTGCATGCATAAAGCTACTATGACGTAAACATCCCCTAAGAAAAGATTTTAAAATTTTATCCCTAAGGGGGTTAAATAGGGGATGAAATTTTGTATGAAACTTTGTAAATTTTAAACCGATCGGGCTGAGATTTTATATGCATAAAGCGACTATGACGTAGGCATCCCCTAAGAAAGGATTTTAATAAATTCTACCTCTAAGTAGGCTGCGCCCACCCGACCCCCCCCCCCTCCTGGAAAAGTAGCTTTTATCAAAATTGTGCTGCGTCGTTAGTGTTGAGTTTTAATCCTCCTCTTTAGGAACAAACTAAGTTAATAATTAAAAGTGCAATTATTCTAACCTAAACTAAACATACACTTTTTGAGTGTAATTTAATTACTATGAGGGGGACTTCGCCACCCAAGCCTCCCTACTTACTGCGCCTCCTTCCTCCCGCACCTGGAAATGTTGCTTATAACAAAACGGTGTCGCGGCGTTAGTGTTGCGTTGTAATTCTCCTTTTTTAGGAACAAACTAAGGTATTAATTATTAAAAGTAAATATTATAACGAAATTATTTTAACCTAAACTAAACATACAGATTTTGAGTGTCGTTTGATTATTATACGGGGGGCTTTGCCCCTGGACACTACTTGGGGGGGCCCTCCCCAACCCCCCTCCCCCCTCCTGGAATTGTAGCTTAATTTATCAAAATGGTGTCGTGTCCGTAGTTGTTGAGTTTCAATCCTCCTCTTTAGGAACAAACTAAGTTAATGATTAAAACTGAAATTATTCTAACCTAAACTTAACATACACTTTTTCGTCTTTTGATTAGTATACTGTATTACTATACTTCCTGTATATCTACCGTCCACTGCTGGTTATAAGCTTTTCATGACTATCCATACTAATATTATAAATGTGAAAGTGTGTTTGTTTGTTTGTCCTTCCTTCACGGCCTAGCGAAGCAACAAATCGACTTGATTTTTGGCATATACTTAGTTGAAAGGATATAGAATAATATAGTCTACTTTTGGTCTTGGAAAAACATCATGTTTCCAAAGGAGGTTTACAAGAATATTCGTATTTTACGCGATTTTTTAATTCCACGCGAGCGAAGCCGCGGGTAAAAGCTAGTAATTAATAGAATCAGGCGTTACTTTGCGGAAATCCATAGCTTAAAATTTAGTTTGTCATTATTTTTAGCAACATTCCGCGAAATAAACCTCAACCGTTAAGTAAATGAGTGAGTGTACGCATAGGCATGCGTACAGCACTTCCCTCCTCTCCCACGCTGCCTATGCGTACACTCGCATGTAAGAACCGTAACGTTAACGTCTTGACGGACGTTGTTCGTAGAGTCCACATCCTGAGGATGTTTCGGTATTGGGGCGAAACGCGCGTCGAAGTTTTCAACCTGCATGGTGGTGAGGGGCCTTGCACGGATTTGCCAACATTATTGCTTGTGTGGTGGTGGTGTTTGCAGGTTCTTGTATGCGAGTGTACGCATAGGCAGTGTGGGAGAGGAGGGAGGTGCTGTACGCATGCCTATGTGTACACTCACTCATTTACTTAAAGGTTGAGATTTATTTCGCGGAATATTGCTAAGAATAATAACAAACTTAATTCAAAGTAGCTTATCTTGTGTGAACAGGGGCAGAAAAAGTGATCGAAATTTTCTAATCCTAGTTCCGACTTTTTCTTCATCTAGCAATAACACTCGATGTTATCGGTCAACGACGACTTAGTTTTATAAATAAACATAAAATTTGCCTCAATTACATGAAAACTACATATAAAATTAAAAGAAAGGCGTGCGGAGTCTTTTTGACGCCGGCGCCGAGACCAAAACAATTGAGCTCCTTGCTGCAAAGGAGGTGCGGAGAGTAAGTGTAAGCTATTTATGTAGTAGATAAATAAATTATGAAAAGCTACTGAGAGAATGATACGGATTCAACGAGAAATATCGAAAATATCAACGAAAATGTATTGAAGGGAGTCGATTCGACGTCGCGCGACCGTTTGAAGGTTAACGTTGCGGTCTTACGGCCGTTCCCAATATTCAATCTATATCTGGTTTGACATACGACCGATCGCAGCTAACATTGAATTGACATAAAATATATGTCTCTAATGTCTAATGAGAGCTATTTCTATCTCTAGTAGGGCAAAACCAGAGATAGATCAAATATTGGGAATGGCCGTTAATGAATTGCCAATATTGTGTCCATGGCTTTTTTTAGACTTTGCTCTACCTCTTTGTAAATCGAATGAAAAAAGGAATAGTGATTCCTAAGTCCTTAGGGGCCTGTCCACATCTCCACGTCACGACGTCGGCAACGTGGAACGGTGCGGTAACGTGGCATGGTACGTTGACGTGACGTGCAAATTTACGATAACGTAACGTAAAATGCACATCACGCTATATCAACATTGTACGTCGCCATGCCTTGTAAAACTGAGCCTACATTCTTCACTACTGATCTAGATGGGGACCGCACAATACGTATTCTGCTTTTGCTATTGTTAACAACGGAAAAATAGAAAAAAAAAGACGTGCACTTTTACGTTAAGTTGACGAAAATTTACACGTCACGTCAACGTACCGTGCCACGTCATCGCACCGTTCCACGTTGACGACGTCGTGACGTGAAGATGTGGACAGGCCATAACCTAATAATCGAAATATGAAACAGTATTTATTTTAGCCAAATACAACATTAGTAGTATTACTTAGCTGACATTGACCGACAGAGAAGTGTTAAACGTCGTTTAAAGTGACATGTTTTAACATAGCGGCGTTATGGCTGCCATACATGCCACGGTCTATCGGAGAGGTCCACCTATGCAGGTATGCCTGTGCAGGTAGACCGGAATGTGTGTGTGGGATTAGACCTGTGCAGTTTTTTGAGCCTGCGCAGGCGACCGGCGCAAAATCGAAAATCAATTCTTTCGAGTGACACCTGCGCAGGCATAACTGCACAGGTGACCTCTCCGGTGGACCGTAGCGTGTATGGCTTAAATTAGCAATTCTGATTATGGCCATACGTCAAAATGTCCTTTAAGCTTGTATTATCAAGTTTAACTAAATAATAAAAAAAAGAAAATTCGATATATAATTTCCCAAAATTCGATATTAATCTCCGAATATTTGTGGCAAAATTGAATGGTTTTAAAACAAAAATCCGATGGTAAATCTGCATTCTGTTAACAGGTATTGTTTCCATTTCGAAAATAATTAAGTAGAAAGCCTGTGTTAAATGGGACATGAGAGGGAAAATATGTTGAATTTCCATGTTAAAGTATGTAAATCAGGCTCCAGGTGCAAATGCACTGCCTCTTAGGTATGCGCATAATTCCAGAGAAGCCTTCCTTTGACGGAACACAAAAATAATGATATATTCAGCGAATGATATTGATTTAAAGAAATCTCCCAATATTTCTGATAAACATTGTATTTATAATAAAACTAGACGTTCCGCGCGGCTTCGCCCGCGTACGGCGTAAATTAGATATTTCACAGACAAATTAGTTCATAAAAAATAGCCTATGATCCTTCACGCGGTCTACTTCTTATCTGTGCCAAATAACATAAAAATTGCTCCAGTAGTTCGTGAGATAAGCCCTTTTAAATAATTTCCCCTGTTTTTTTCCACAATTTACTTCATTTCTTCGCTCCTATTAGTCTTAGCGTGATAAAATATAGCCTATAGCCTTCCTCGATAAATGGTCTATTTAACATTGAAATATTTTTTCAAATCGGACCAGTAGTTCCTGACATTAACGCGTTCAAATAAGCCCTTTCAAATAATTTCCCCTGTTTTTTCCACATTTTCCTCTATTTCTTCGCTCCTATTAGTATTAGCGTGATAAAATATAGCCTTATAGCCTTCCTCGAGAAATGGGCTATCTAACACTGAAATAATTTTTCAAATCGGAACAGTACTTCCTGAGATTAGTGCGTTCAAACAAACAAACAAACAAAAAACCAAACTCTTCAGAATTATAATATTAGTATAGATTTTACTAAGACGCGCGTAGGTATTGATCGGTTTATTAGATCGTGCATATTATATACAATATAATGTAACAAAAAAAGTGATAATACTTTAGGGTGTGTATGTGTCTCTTCACTGTGAAAGCAGTAGCGCTGAAAGATTAGCTTTTTTAATTTTTTGTATGGGCAAACTCATGACGGTGCATGATACAAATCACAAAAAAATACTCTTTCAGCGCTGCTATATTTACAGTAAACTCTATATAATGGACACATACCCTAAAGTATTAACACTTAGTTTTATTACAGCCTGTAGAAGCTACGCGCCTTTTTTCAAGTGAAATCTTCTTCAGTAGTATCGTGCACTTTTTTGGCATGGTAATTGGTATACGTGACCGTACCCGTAAGAGATGTGGGGAGTGTAGACTGCGGCGCGGTAAAAGGAAGGAAGTAATAACACTATTACTGCTGCGTGGGCAAAATTTCCACCGATAACGAAATAGCCTATTGTCTGCTGTTTCTTTTAGTGTATTTTTTTCATTATAGTTAGACGTTCCGCGCGTCTCTGCTCGCGTGAATTATGAATTTTCAGTGTAAAAGAATTCTTAGAGTCGTAAACATACCTGTGATATATATCTTTTATTAGGGTTCCGTACCCAAAGGGTAAAAACGGGACCCTATTACTGAGACTTCGATGTCTGTCCGTCTGTCTGTCCGTCTGTCTGTCTGTCCGTCTGTCTGTCTATCTCCAGGCTGTATCTCAAGAACTGTTATAGCTAGACTTCTGAAATTTTCACAGATTGTGTATATCTGCTGCCGCTACAAAAACAAATACTGAAAATAAAATAAAAATAATATTTAAGTGGGGCTCCCATACAACAAACGTAATTTTTTAAGCTTTTTTTGCTCGTAATCCATAATGGCAATAGGTAGGCACTTGAAATATTCACAAAATATTTAATTATATTCGCACTTTAATATCTATACATATATTAAAACTGTAGAAATGAAAATTCTGTACGTTAAAGATATTCAAAAAATAATAAGCGGGGGGTGTTACTACATCGCTATGGAAGCCAAAAATGTGGTTACTTTTTTGTCTGTCTGTCTGTCTGTCTGTCTGTCTGTCTGTCTGTCTGTCTGTATGTTTGTTCCCGCATCACACAAAAACTACTGATCCGATTTGAATGCGGTTTTCGCAGATATATTTGTCTTCTTCCGACTTAACATCTGGTGTATACATTTTTTTCCCCCCACCTCTCTAAGGGGACAAAAGAGGGGGTCAGATTTTGTATCAAACTTTTTTCTTTAACACGTTAACTACTGATCCGATTTGCATACGGTTTTCGCAGATAAATTTGTCTTTTTCCAACGTTACATCTGGTGCAAAAATAAAAATCCCCCCACCCCCTCTTTGGTCCCCTTAGGACCAAAGAGGGGGTGGGGGGATTTTTATCAGGTCAGATTTTGTATCAAACTTTTTTCTTTAATGGACTTACTTCATATTATTTACTGTGTTTTCCATCTTAACACCCCGGCTGTGTAAGCACAATGCAGGCTGATCACCTAATTGTCTGACAAGTGAGTTGATCCATGCGTCGGATGGGCATGTAAAAAGTCGGTCCTGCGCCTGATCTCTCGCCAGTCGTGTCGGTCTTCCGTCCCACTGGGTTATGAGAGTAAAGGAATAGACAGTGTTCTTGTGTACTGCGCACACACTTGGGCACTATAAAATTACTCTTGCGTAACTGGCCTGGTTTCAATAAAACCGGCCACCGTCACGGAAACCGGTGTGGGAGTTATTATTATGTAAAGATTTATATAATTTTACGAGAAGGCGTCATGATTGCGATAGGGAAATAAATTTTATGGCCACATTTAACGACTTTTATTTTATGGACTACATCGTATCTGAATATTTTGAATTTCTTAGGCAGGTTTGGTCATTGGATAAAATGTATTTCAAAATTGGTTATAAAATATTAAATAAATAAATACTAAACCACTGCCTAAATTATTATCGAATACTACTAGACTAACATACATACATTTTTGCCCCTGTGTCCATACTATAATTATTTAAGCGTAAGTGTGTCTGTCTGTCTATCTGTCTGTTACCTCTTTACGCTCTAACCGAATTTGCAGAAATTCGATATGGAGGTAGTTTAAGTCCCGGGAAAGGACATAAGATACTTATTATTCCGGAAATCTTAATTTCCCTCGCGTTAAACGAATTGCTGCGCAACGGAGTTGCGGGCATTAACTAGTAATCAATAAATTATTATCGAATGCAACTTGACTAATGGACCTGTATACATTGATATAATAACTCGTTACAAGAACCTCAATCATCGGAATCCACGTTGTATCAAAAGGCTTGAACAAACACAGGGACTAATGAAAATTGTTTTCTATAAAATACACCGACGGTTTTACATGCATCGGCCAAAATATTTTTCATTTGTTTCATGTGAACGCTGATACGATCCTCATAGAAACATAAAAGTCAAAAGTAAAAAATGTTTAAATAATAAGTAGTGTCCTTGTTTCAACAGAAGCTTTAATATGCTATTTTGGAGGGAGTGGCTGAGAACTAAAAAGTTGCTTTTGTAAATAATAAAAAAAACTGTAATTTTTAAATTCAGTACTCAACTTGAAGCAATATGCATAATGGAACACATTTTTTAGGGTTCCGTACACAAAGGATAAAAACGGGACTCTATTACTGAGACTTCGATGTCTGTCTGGCTCCAGGCTGTATCGCAAGAACCGCTATAGCTAGACTTCTGAAATTTTCACAGATAATGTATTTCTTGTGCCACTGTAACAACAAAAACAGAATAAAATTAATATTTAAGGGGGGCCATACAACAAACGTGATTTATTTGGCCTTTTTTGCTCGATATCAATAAGATAAAAAAATCTATATCAATAATGAAAATATGTAGCTACACGTCTTTAAATTTTCACAAAATCCTCAGTTGTATGTGTATTTTAATATTTAATAATAAAATTAATATAAAATAAATAATTAAGGGGGGCTCCCATACAAAAAACACTATTTTTGCCCTGCTTTGCTCTGTAACGGTACGGAACCCTTCGTGCGCGAGTCCGACTCGCACTTGGCCGAATTTTTTATTTACAGTTATTACATTATTAGATGACATTCTAAGGCTGGATTTATATGCGTCCGCCCGAACGCGCGGTTTGGCGGCTACACCACGAGATCGCAAGCGAAGTAAGGGCCAACCCACACGTACCACAACCACACGACAACCACAACCACACCACGTGGTCGAGCGTATATTTCGTATTGTAAATGAACTGGACTATTCACACATACCACATTTTGCAGTCGTTGTCGACCACTTGTGTGATACAGACCGCATCGCAACCAGAAGCGAACTAGTATCTGACCACGTCGCAACCACAACGTTGCGTCGATGCAATGACAGTGCGCGCACACCGCCCGCGCTCTTCCCCCCATTATTTGTTATTTCATTTCACAAAATTTTTTTCATTGACTTTAGTACGTAGCCACATCGCAACTACTGGCGACAACGCAATCACGTCGACATTCTGTCGGTACCACAACGCAACTACAAAAAGCTGCAGCGACACCATTCACACGTAACCACTGCTTGACGACATTTTGTCGTTGCGACGTGGTGTGGTTGTGGTACGCGTGGGTTGGCCCTAAATGACTGCGTGACCGCGCCGCTATTTAAATAGATCGTTACACATTTGCTTGTAATCTCGCGATGTAGCCGCCAAACCGCGCGTTATGGCGGACGAATATAAATCCAGCCTGAGGCAATGCCGAAACTTTTCTCTATTGAAATCGCTCGTTGCACTCCAATTTCGAAATCTCCACAAAGTTTCCCGCTACAATTTTACAGTCCTTTCGGATTTTCTAAGCCTCTGATAGCCTATCCCATTTTCGAATGGAGGCACATGGAAATCTCTTCGGGCTTTCAGTTTTGGCTGTGGACTGACGTTTTACAGTTAAATTCTGTCAAATGTACAGATTAGAGTACAGCCAAGAATTCAGCTAAAGCCATGCTTCTGAAATCCGCCGACTTACACGACGGTAAAAGAGTTTTCATTTTAAGTCAGATATTATGGGATGTCGGACTGGAAAATTAAATGGACAGAAAGGCATATTTTAAAAACCCAATACCGAAAATCTAAGGCTCAGAGCAGATAAAAAGAAGCACATCTCTGAGGATATTAAGCCGCTGGAAAATCAACTTTAATATTATTGAAACAAAATTAATGAGGCCCCATATACGGACTACTCTACCTCCCCGGTAGAGTGGTCCAGTTAGAGTTTAGACTGATCGCAGGCCGACCTGATTATAATCGTTTTGTGAATTCCCCTGTGTATATCTACACGATTCCAGTTAGATCTGCCTGCAATCAGTCCGACAGAATCGATCGGTCTTTGCGTTTAAGGAGGCATTTATAGGTTGCGTATTGCGTATTTTCGGACGCGCGAGCATTTTTTGTCAGCAAAACATAACGTGCACTTTATATCGACGTCTATAAAGTAGATTTTGGTGTGACTTAATAATTTTCTCTCTATCAGCGCTGACCCTTTTGCAACAATTTAATCCCCAATAAAACTTTTAGCTAGCAAGTCGAGCTCGGAATCCAAGATTAAGATACTCCAAGGATACCCTTCATTATTTAATATTCCATTCAATTGCTGTCATCGGAAAACTTTAATACTTGACCTACTGTGATCTTTGATCGAGAATTTAAATACCAATCCGCAAAATTTAAATACCAATAAGTTATCTTTTGGTGAGTTTAATGAAATTAAATTTGATAGAGTTTGTGGAATTTCAGCAGTATTTTGTTGCATAATTAATGTCTACGTATTATGTAGTAATTATTTAGTAATCTATGGTTGCATTTTTATCTTTTTACTTAACACTTAGTGATAATGCATTAGGGTGTGTACGTATCCCTTTTATAGAGTACGTTTTATACGTGGGAGAGCCATGCTTCGGCACGAATGGGCCGGCTCAACCGGAGAAATACGACGTTCTCACAGAAAACCGGCGTGAAACAGCGCTTGCGCTGTGTTTCGCTGAGTGAGTGAGTTTACCGGAGGCCCAATCCCCTACCCTATTCCCTTCCCTTCCCTCCCCTATTCCCTTCTCTTACCATCCCTACCCTCCCCTATTACCCTACTCCCTCTTAAAAGGCCGACAATGCACCTGCAGCTCTTCTGATGCTGCGAGTGTCCATGGGCGACGGAAGTTACTTTCCATCAGGTGACCCGTTTGCTCGTTTGCCCCCTTATTTCATAAAAAAAGTACATTGTAAAAGTTAGTTTATAATTATTATAATAGGAATGCCCCAAAAGTTGCTCATGCAATAAAAAAAAAAAAAAAAAAAAAACTGTTTCATTGCTGCTACTTCCAAAATGAGATGTCTATAATATAACGGGTAATATTACTCACCATAGTTACTTATTTTTCTTACGCGCTATATTTAAAAAATTACACCCTATATTACTGTTTAAAGGATAGTCCACATATAACCAACGTTATACGTTGAAACCCATTCATTGAAGCAGCACAAATTGCATAGAATTAATTGACAAAAATCGCTAATGTTCATATCAATCAAACGCCTCAGAGCGATCTATCATTCGTATTATTTTTGAACGCACCCTTACACGCTATCTATTGGTCCTGATACGCAATTACAGGGACAATTTATCATTCGAGTGCGACAGCGGAACCCTAATGTGGAAAAAAGAAGCGCGATCGAAGTGAAATCATTTCATTCCTATTCCAGTCCCTTTAGTCAAGTTTTCTTTATCATTTCTATAGAATAGCCGATTAAATTTATGAAATTGTCATAAGCGTTCGATAATAAGCATTTCATTCATTTTGATCGGCGAATTTATATATTATGTAAAAACAGCAAAATATGTATGTAAACCCGCCAAACCGCGCGTTCGGGCGGATGCAAAATATAAATCCAGCCTTAGGGTATAAATATCTAGAACATATTTAACTCCTTATATAAATAATGTATATATTGTATGATACGAGAGGAACCACGAGGCTCGCTCTAGTAATTTAATTTCGTTGAAAGAGGCGATATAAAAGTAAAAATTGGCCGTAAAAAGAAATGGGTGAAATAATGTTTGGTACAAGTGATGAACTTATTATTTCCACGAAGTGATGGTGTTTCAAATGAATTACTTTTGGTAAGATTTTAATAATTTACACCTAATAATACTAGGTATCTAGGCTATATTTATGTAGCAGTAGGTGTCACAATATCGTTACTACAACTAGCATATTTTAATTATTATTGCTCAAAATGCTATCAATATTTATTTTATAATAGTTGATGCGTACACAGTTAGCTGATAAATTATTTTATCTACTACTTTAATATTTTTTTTTTTATAAAATAAGGAGAAAAACGAGCAAACGGGTCACCTGATAGAATGCAACGTCCAAACGTCGTATTGGTCCGAAAATACTGCTGGTGAGTGGTGACACTTCGTTCCAGATTTAAATAGCCTGGCTTCATTGAAATCTTTCAAAGGTCAATGTATACGCCTAGATACAATAAAATCCCAGAAAACGTCCAAAATCTTTCAATTAATAAATTTCAAAAAGTTGTTAAATAACGTTTGTGTGCTAAGGCTTTATATTATAAGGTAACTGATTTTCTGAATGATAGCACACCTTGGGAAAAATAAGCTGACAAACCATAAGCCGCTTAATCTATAATATAAATGTACCATCGAGGAAATTGATTCCTAGGCAGTTGACAGACCAACGTCATTTGGTCGGATCATGTCAATTCAATGTTAATTATGATCTGTCGGCTGGGTTTGACGTAACGCGACCAAACTACGTAGGTCCCCCCATCTGCCTAGGAATCACCTTCTCTGATAGTACCATATTTTTACATGCTTAGTGTAATTTAGCTTAAACTATTATTGTTATTTTCCACCTTTTTGGTAAAAGGTGGCCCCGTGCGAGTTTCTTACGCCGGTTCTTCTCGCCGGGTTAGTTCCCGAACCGGTGGTAGGCTTCACGTAGATGTTCTAAAAGTGTTAACTTTGTTAACCTATTTAGAAATAAATATTTTCATTTCATTTCATTTAATTTCATAAAGGTATAATTTTTGGCTTATCGTTTTAGAGAAACCAAATACCAAATTACTATTATTAGAGAGACTAGCTATTCTCAAAGTTTCATCCTTCTTTAATAATCGTCTTACAAAATTATCAAATCGCTCTGTCTTATGACATGCACCACGTTTATTTACAGAAGAATTTATGTCACTGGATGTAATAATTCTGACATTTGTGTTAAGGCTTACATCAGTGGGAGTAGATTGTTCTGTAAAGTACTTTTAGCATCGAAATTGTAAAATATTTTATATTTTACACAGCACACACATTTTGTATAAACTTAAAAGCTTTGGTATATCTCTTTTAAGAACATGAAAAAAGGGAAAATATTTTTAGGGTTCCGTACCCAAAGGGTAAAAACTTGACCCTATTAATACGACTTCGATGTCTGTCCGTCTGTCTGTCTCAAGGCTGTATCTCACGAACCGCTATAGCCAAACTTGTGAAATTTTCACAGATTGTGTATTTCTATTACACAATCTGTGAAACAACAAATACTAAAAAATATAGAATTTATATTTAGGGGGGGGGGGGGCTTCTATACGACAAACGTGATTTTTTTGGCCTTTTTTGCTGGATATATTGATGGATATATGACGACCTCTGTGGCTTAGTTGGTGGGCTGTTGGTAGCTCAAGCCGGGGGTCGCGGGTTCGAATCCCGCCGACGGAACAAAAAGTTTTCAAAGTTCCTGGGTCATGGATGTGTATTAAATATGTGTATAATATAATAAAAATCTTAAATATATGTATAGTATAAAAAGTATTAAATATATTTCCGTTGTCTGGTACCTGTAACACAAGTCCATCAGGTACTTACCACGGGGCCAGACTGACGTGGTGTGAAGCGTCCATAGATATTATATTATATCATTATATTATTATATTATTATATTGATATCCAGCAAAAAAGGTCATGTTGTCATTATTGAATGACCTTGTATTTAATAAATTCATAAGTCAATGAATTTGTGGCTTATGCACGTCTAGTCATGTGTAGGAGTGTTAGGGGTCATCCTGCATCCACATAATATTAGATCACACAAAATTATGATTTCTTTTGGACCCCTTCCTCTCCTCCCTCTCAATAACATTAATATGTATGGTAGTGATGAGCAAAACAAGACTAAGACAGTCTTCGTCTTAGTATTTCTAGTACAGTGTTGGCCTTGGTCTTGGTCAAATCTGCCTGGTCTCGGTATTGGTCCTGGTTTTATAGTGTTAGAATAATATTGGTTTCGGTCTTGCTTTTTTTGCACGAAACATTACATTTTTGGCACGAAAAATTAACACAAAATTGTTCATACTGCATCGAATCCACACTTAAAATGTATTGTAAGATTGAAATACGCAAATGTAACTTGGTTAAGCCAACGTCAAATGCGAAATAACGATTTTCCATTTAAAAAGATCAAAATAATGATCCCGACAGCTATATTTCAAAAGATTTTGCACGAATAAATGCGGAGCTATCTCTAATATTTAACGTTTAAATTCAACCGCGTATAAATCATAAGTGCTTGAACAGTGAAACATTTTTAAACACACTTAACATTTCCATTTTAAAATTCACCGACCATTTTCATAAGGATTACACAGTTCTAACATCATTAGTGTAATATCACACGACGAAGAGGGTTTCATAGCAAAACTTACTCTATCTCCTGGTGAGTAGAGATCGAAATTCAACGTGCAATCAAAATGCATGGACGGTATAAATTCAGACGGAATTATCATATTTCTATTCATACAATTGTCGAAACATTTCGAAATAATTATGCGATTTTAATGAAATTATTACGTGATGTAGATAATTTCGTTACAATTAGCAAAACCGTGCTGCTAATAGTGCTAGGCAATCGTAGTTTTTTAAGCTTCGCTGTAAATAGAGGAATGTTATTATAGGTTTGACGTGTGATGCTTTGTGTGTGTGTGTGTGTGTGTGTGTGTGTGTGTGTGTGTGTGTTTGTGTGTATGATCGCATCGCACTCACGCACGCATAGCGTGAGTGCGCATGCGAATGTGTATTGTGTGTGTCTGTTTGTCCATAGTATTGTATCATCCAGTGGGTGAACAAAATTTGATCTTTTTTTTTAACGCTGACATGATCGAAAGTGTTAGCAATAATTCATCATCTTCTTTCTTATTTTCATTATCAGGTGAAATGTTTTATTAGAAGTTATGATGTTCAATCCATACTAATATTATAAATGCGAAAGTGTGTCTATCTTTCTGTCTGTCTGTCTGTTACCTCTTCACGTCCCAACCGCTGAACCGAATTAGCTTAAATTCGGTATGGAGATACTCTGTGTCCTGAGAAAGGACATATAATACTTTTTATCCAGTAAAAATGTACGGTTCTAATTTTGGCGCAACGGAGTTGCGGGCGTCATCTAGTATAATATAATTATTATACCAAGAACTTTCTTTGTCTTGTGTCAACATTTCTCTTGGACACTCTACGTGGGATAAAACAAGATAAATGTCCCACAAGTTAAATTGTATTACAGTACGTGAGGAGAGAAGAGAAAACACCTCACCTGCAGCTATAGAAAATATTATTTCTTGTACAATATTAACACTCGCCCGCGACTTTACCCGATATTTTGAACAGCTTTAAAAAAAGGAGATTTCTCAATTTTACGTATATATATACGTAAAACTAACCTTATTTTTTTAAAGCTGTTCATAAAAATAATATATTTTTGAACAAACATAAAAAATATATTTTTAGGGTTCCGTACCCAAAAGGGTAAAAACGGGACCCTATTACTAAGACTTCGATGTCTGTCTGTCCGTCTGTCCGTCTGTCTGTCAGCAGGCTGTATCTCAATAACGGTGATACCTAGAGAGTTGAAATTTTCACAGATTATATATTCCTGTTGCCGCTATAACAACAAATACTAAAAATAAAATAAAACAAATATTTAAGGGGGGCCCCCATACAACAAACTTGATTTTTTTGTCATTTTTTGGTCTATATCAATAATGGCCACAGGTAAGTACTTGATTTTTTCTCAAAGTCCTTAGTTATATGTGTACTTTAATATTTAATAATAATATTAAAATAAAATAAAAAAATAAGGGGGGTCCCATACAAAAATACAAAAAACACAATTTGTGACCTAATTTTGCTCAATAATGGTACGGAACCCTTCGTGCGCGAGTCCGACTCGCACTTGGCCGATTTTTTTATGTTTGTTCGCGGATAACTACGCCATTTGTGAACCGATTTTGACGATTCTTTTTTTGTTGGAGAAAAGACATTTGACAGGTAGTGATGAGGTTTTACTAACTACATATTTTATTATTAATACTGTTTGAAGTTGTTTTTCTTGTTAAAATTATCCTAGATAACTTGTAAAGGTCACGTCAAATATAAGGAGACTGTGCTGCACTTGTGTAGTCACCATTTTATGATTTTAGTTTTCACTGATCTTTTGAAAGGTCTCACAAAATATAGGCGTGAAATGGTAAAACCTAGGCCCGTATTTTTGGTTAGTACTCAAGATGCATGCAGCATGGTTGGCTGTCAAAATTTGGACCAATCACAAAGCCGAACCGCGTCTTGAGACCGGGTCGCATCTTAAGTACTGACCAAAAATACGGGCCCTAATGTTCATAGTACCAACGCGCTGTAGAGTGTCGCCTAAGCCCCGTTGTAATAAAAAATACGGTAAATGCTGTAAAATGACAAAATATTTCATTAACAACTAATTAAGGCTTTGGATGAGTCATGTCATAGTAAGTATAATTATCATACAGTATAATAACTCCACCGTGTCTTTAAATTTAACTCAGTAACTCAGGGACAAGTTTTAGGCACTTGCGACGTAATACTTATTTTCTTTGGCTCTTGAATTAACCTGAAATCATGCTAACGTGTGCGTGTGCCTGATTCTAGCGATTTGTCTGAAGGTACAATGAAGTCTACTGTATTTATATTGTGTTATAATCACGGCAAGAGAGGGTACAGTTTCTGAAAAACCCGGTATGACAAACAACCTTATTGCAATGACGATAAGGTTTACAAATGATGGTGGACTGTACATAAATAAATATTTGGAACACCTTAATTACGAAGGGCTTCCGGAATAATTAGGGATAATGCCACCTAGAAAATTGATGTAAAACGGATGGGAAAGGGTGGATATAAATTGGATTAACTGTTGTCTACAATACTTTAAAACAAATTCTGCACAATTTTCGATATTTCATTTGTCGCTAGAGGACAGCCCATAGCCAAACGCCGATCAAAATGTATGGAATTGACATAAGCGTTCGATAAAAAAAGTCGACATTCGACTCATGTTATGTCAATTACATTTTATACTTATACAAGCGATAAAGAAAACGTCTTGGCTAAGGGCTCAGACACTACTCACACGAAGGGCCGCCTGGTGGATTCGTGTTTTCAAAAACTGTCAAAAATAATTTTTTGACACTTATTACATGCCACCAGATGTAGCCATGTGGTCGTAGGGTCTTTTGTGTCACTTGTCGTTTCAAAAACCTGTCAAATAGTATGTCTCACTTACATTGTATCCATAATAATATTATAAATGCGAAAGTGTGTCTGTCTGTCTGTAACCTCTTCACGTCCAAGCCGCTGAACCGATATTGCTGAAATTTGGTATGGAGATACTTTTAGTCTCGGAAGAGGACATAGGACACTTTTTATCCCGATAAACCGTACGGTTTTCGAGCGATAAGCGAATTTTGGCGTATCAAAGTTGCTGGCGTCATCTAGTATTATTATAACTTACAAATCCTTCCCATTGCTGTCATAAAAGTGGTTTAAAAATGTGTGATAATAAATCAATCGTTTATCTAAAAAGCCTAGTTCTAAATAAAACTTTCAGTAAATGCCTCTACTGGATTATAAATTAATGAACGTAAAGGCGTAGATCGACTTAAGAGCAAAAGACAAAATATATTTAACTAGCTTTTGCCCGCGGCTTCGCTCGCGTTAAGAAGTATTATTATTATTTAGGTGTCAAAGTCAGCCCGATCGGTATATCCTCTATTTTATCCCTTGGGGGTAGAATTGATCAAAATCCTTTTTTAGCGGATGCCTACATCATAACATCTACCTGCATGCCAAATTTCAGCCTGATCCGTCCAGTGGTTTAGGCTGTGCGTTGATAGATCACTATGTCAATCAGTCACCTTTGAGTTTTATATATTACTAGCTTTTGCCCGCGGCTTCGCTCGCGTGGAATTCAAAAATCGCGTAAAATACGAATATTCTTGTAAACCTCCTTTGGAAACATGATGTTTTTCCAAGACCAAAAGTAGACTATGTTATTCTACATCCTTTCAACTAAGTATATGCCAAAAATCAAGTCGATTTGTTGCTTCGTTAGGCCGTGAAGGAAGGACAAACAAACAAACACACTTTCGCATTTATAATATTAGTATGGATAGTCATGAAAAGCTTATAACCAGCAGTGGACGGTAGATATACAGGAAGTATAGTAATACAGTATACTAATCAAACGACGAAAAAGTGTATGTTAAGTTTAGGTTAGAATAAATTCAGTTTTAATTATTAACTTAGTTTGTTCCTAAAGAGGAGGATTGAAACTCAACACTAACGACGGGACACCATTTTGATATATTAAGCTACAAGGAAGCTTATTGATAAAATAATTTATTTTGATAAGGATTAATAGCATGAGTAAAATAAACGCGTTTAAATGAAGTCCAAAAAAAATTCAAGATTTTTAAATAAAGAAATGGTTGTTGTGCGTCACTCGACATAGATAAGTATAGTGTGTCGCGGACTTTTTTGTAGATATTTATAAGATCTACAATTAATTAGAACATTTTATGGTTCTATCTTTTATAGTTTAGGCAGCGTACGCAAAATAAGTAACTTTTCTGGTTGATTTTTACACCTTGTGTCCGAAAAACCCAAATATCTTACGGAACCCTATTTTTTTCCAAATAAAATTTAGCCTATGTTACTCGTGGACTTAACTTAACTTTCGAATGGTGAAAGAATTTTTAAAATCGGTCCAGTAGTTTTTGAGCCTATTCATTACAATTAAACAAACAAACAAATAAACAAACAAAGTTTTCACTCTTTATAATATTATTAGTGTAGATAATTAAATTCTTCCAGTAATTCTTAATTACATTTTTTTTTTGCTTGATTTAACGTTATGTTGTCCGCAAATTCGTTGCGTAGATATTTGTTTTTTTTTATGAAATAAAGGGGGCAAACGAGCAAACGGGTCACCTGATGGAAAGCAACTTCCGTCGGCCATGGACACTCGCAGCATCAGAAGAGCTGTAAGTGCGTTGCCGGCCTTTTTGAAGAGGGAATAGGGTAATAGGGGGGGTAGGGATGGGAAGAGAAGGGAATAGGGGAGGGTAGGGAAGGGAATAGGGAAGGGGATTGGGCCTCCGGTAAACTCACTCACTCGGCGAAACAAAGCGCAAGCGCTGTTTCACGCCGGTTTTCTGTGAGAACTTGGTATTTCTCCGGTCGAGCCGGCCCATTCGTGCCGAAGCATGGCTCTCCCACGTACTGACAACAGACAGACAAAGAACAGATGACAATTTCACAAGTTTAAATTCACAAATCTCACGATTTGGAATTCTCAACAGTTTTATTTTATTTTTGTGGCGACATTTTACATTTTTTGACATTTACATTTACATAACATTACTAGCATGGTGGCAGCACCGAATTTAGGGGGGGGGGCAAGCCGCGGGGCCTATGCCCCGGGCGGCAAATTCAGGGGGCGGCCAAATTCACACTTCACGGACCAATGGACAACTCATCATTTATTTAACTTTGACCACGGAATAAATAATAGCACAAGTACAGCAATTTCATGGCCATATCAACTTGACCGATACCCTGAGCGCGCGCGTAGATATGCGGGGCGGCATTTTTCAGTTTTTGCCCCGGCTAAAACAATTGATGATCCGGGACTGCATGGTGGTGGTGTACCATCCTGCATCGCGCTATTGCAGTTTTGTAAACGCCGTGGTAATGACAGCTAAATGAGCTATGGCCTGACCGAGCATACCACCTCGCTCGGTTGGAAGATTTTTCTTTGTGGCTACTACGTCTGTGGCTCAGTGGGTGAGCGCGTTGGTAGCTCAAGCCTGGGGTCGCGGGTTCGAATCCCGCCGACGGAACAAAAAGTTTTCAAAGTTCCTGGGTACTGGATTTGTATTAAATATGGGTATCATATAATAAAAATCTTAAATATATGTATAGTATAAAAGTATTAAATATATTTCCGTTGTCTGGTACCCGTAACACAAGTCATTCAGGTACTTAGCACGGGGACAGACTGACGTGGTGTGAAGCGTCCATAGATATTATTATTATTATTAAGAGTCTATTTCTACAGTAGCAATTAACTCATATTGAACTGTTATTTACATATTATTACATATTTTATACTATGGTGATGACCTGCCGTGCTAGCATACGCCAACGAGAAAATTTTGTCTACAGGTTTTCTCGATGTTAACTGCTTTTTCTCTTCATCTCTATTGACCCTAACCTGACATACATTTTTTCTCGTACGTCTGTAATCAAAATTAGAGATAATTTTGGTTTTTTTATATGTGCTATTTTTGTCTATATATTAGCGAACTATATACGACCGAGAAATTTATCTTTCGAGTCTCGACGTACGCATGTTTACAAAAAAGAGATATATATCGATATCGAAAATATCACTACGCTTGAGAGTGAGATATCCACGAGATATCTCGTTGGCGTATGCTAGGGGGGCAGGTGAACTTCGTATCACTTCCCTCCTAATATACATGTTATATATTAGGAGGGAAGCAATATAACCTTCCTTGAACGTCCACGAATATTTCAAGACTAAAATTTGCCAATTTGGTTTAGCCGTTTTTGAGTTTTAGCGAGACTAACAACATTTATAATTCATTTTTGTGTTTATAATATAGATAGATTTTCGTTAGATCAGCGCCAGAAGGTTTTATTACGTGCAGACAATCCATTACATGGCGCCAAATTAAGATAAATGGCGGTGCGTGTTCCTGAATCTCAGGTGATTCGGAGATAAAATTATTTGGGATAGTTCTCGCTTCATTACTCCGTAGTTTTGTTTATACGTAGTACCTTACAGGGATTGTAAACACGATATTACCCGCAATTCAAGACGTGAGTGGAAGAATAAGGTAAGTAACATGAAAAAACTTCCCGTTTTTTTGCTTAAATGGAGGATTTAGGGCCGGAAAAATTATTTGAAAAAGAAAAAATATAGATTATATGTGTAGCCAGATATATTACCTAGGTTATGAAGCAGATAAGTTACAAGTTTTATCATAATAATTAGGGAAAAAATGAGTTATTGTACGTATGTTACGAAATGTTACTTGTTCGATTCTTCCACTCACGTCTTCAATTTCGCTACTAATATATATTTAGTTAGGAACCGTAATTTTTCCGGGACTCAATGTATCTTCATCTCCATCGAAACAGTTCGTGGCATCAGGCAGGCAAACAGACATACTACGCGTTTATAAAACATTTTAGAATGGATATGGATATCAAGTTTATAATATACATTATAATAGAAACTGTATTTTAAAAAGTTAAAATCGACTTCAAAATTGTACGTAATTAAGAATTAAAACTCTTCTATCTCCAAAACTATTAAACCGATTTTTTCTAACCGATTCCCTAAGTTGAACAATACCTAGTACAAAAAAAAAAGAATTACTGAAATAGGAATGGTAGTTCCAGAGATATGCGAACACAAACATAAAAACATACATACATACATACACATACATTTGTTCAGACGCTGATATAGACTAACATACGAAAATTGGGCACTTCTGGAAATATTACATACATACGCGTCGAATTGATAACCTCCTTTTTTTGAAGTCGGTTAAGAACCGTAATTTTTTCAGGGGCTCAAAGTTAATAACAAACATCGAAGTCAGTTTAGTGGTGTCACTAGGTGGCAGCAGATATACTGACAGAACAGGTACACATCTATACGCAGATTAATATAGATATATCTTATATAATATATAAAATTCTCGTGTCACAGTGTTAGTTACCGTACTCCTCCGAAACGGCTTTACTGATTTTTACCAAATTTTATATGCATATTCAGTAGTTCTGAGAATCGGCTACTGGCTACTTTTTATATTGATAAGTGCATTTGTTGAATAGATAATATTAATTATAGTAAATTATTACATCTCAAGACTGACGGCGACCATTAATGTTTGTGCGACGGGATAGCGATGGACGTTGCCATGGTGATAAACTTATTTAGTCACTTCAATAAAATAATATGGGCGAAATACTTTATATGGCATAACAATGTTTGCCGGGACAGCTAGTATAGATATATAAAGTTTATAATATACAGTTAAGCCAATATTATGACATATGTATAAATAAATAATGCAAATGCGAACTGTTGGGGACGAATCTCCGCGCTGTTATTTAGTCGGTATATGTCCAGCCTAGCCGAAAGATAACGATTAATATTGACTAACCTTACCAAATGACCAAGAACAGCCATCGGCCTATAAAATAACAAATTTATCTTCTCTGTATAACTAGTCAAACAGAAACTGCAACTTTTTATGATGAGTGTAAAACTAATAAGCATACTTTAAGCTAAAAGCATAACATTTAAATAATATTGACGAGACATTAGTATTCTGAGCACGTTTGTAGACCGTGAACTCGAGTTAAAACTAGTAGAATGCCCGCCGTTAGACTGTGGATTACATTTATATATCTATACTTAATATTATTTAAGTACTATAATTAAGTACATAGTTAACTACTAGATCACGCCCGTAACTACGTTGCGCCAAAATTCGTTTATCACGCGGGAACCGTACATTTTTTCTGGATCAAAATAATATCCTATGTTCGATTATCGAGCAAAATCGGTTTAGCGGTTTGGGCGTGAAGAGGTTTCAGACAGACAGATACATTATTGCATTTTTAATAATAGTATGAATATTATAATTGTAGGTCTCGGTATTTTTTTTCCTTTAGACAGAATGGCAGAGGATGTAAATACCTAATACGATTCTTGTAAGTCTGAACGCTAAAATATAATATAATATCATAGGCTAAAAGTAAAACAAAAATAATTACTTAAACATTAAATAATGTACTTTTATACAACTGTCTGTATATTATGTACTAGAGATCGCTTTTCTCATAGAGAAATATAAACATACACCGGATAGCTTTTCTATCACCGACCTCCATTATACAAGTACGCTGGACCTATGATACCCACTTTTTTTTGTGCCTATTTGAAGCGGAATCAGCGCCCCCAGTGAGAGGGAAGAGAACTAAATTTGACGTAACTTGCAAATGGCCGCTTAGTCGTTATTGGTTGTCATCACTAGTATTAGTTCCAAATACTCCCGCTACTGCTATCAGCGCCAATATGGCGACTTTCAAACGTCATTTTTACGTCCGTGAGTAATTTGTATTCTGTGTTTTTACGTCAAATTTAGTTCCTATCACTCACATTGGGGGAGCTGATTCCGCTTCAAATAGGCACAAAAAATAGCTGTCATTTCAAAGGGTATCATTAGTCCAGCGTACTTGTATAATGGAGGTCAGTGTTTTCTATTGATATTCTTTTGTCAAAATATTGACTTTATTATTTTTAGACATAATTCCTGAGACAGTCTCAGAATAATAAAGTCAAATTTAATGATGACAGACTGGCCGTGTAGTAATTGTCTAACACTATTTAAGATTCAAAAAAAAAACTAAATCTATTTTCAATTTGACAACAGACTTCAACCATAAATAAAAGAGTACAATTCGTGCGTATAGGCTGATCCTAGTGTGTGTGTTGTAGTGTGTGTAATGTTTTGTTTGTTAAAAAATGTATGATAAAAGCATAATTTCAAAATAATATTAGCTCGATGAACTCCTTCACCTTATAAACTATAACTGTGCAAAATTTAATTCACCTACGTTCCCGCATTTTTCTTCAAAAGGGATCCAAAGTTTTTCGCTCGCGTATTAATATATAGATGCTAGCTTTATCGTGTAACAACTTTAATAAAATGAGCTATGACATTTAAAGACTTAGGCAAACATCGGAGAAAATGTTAAGAAAATCCGTTAAAAGTCTAGCGTCGAAAAAATGGTTAGGTGACCTCAAAATCCTAATTGCATGAATGTCAATAGCAGGACTGAAAAGGGTCGCCCTTACACAAAGAAAGGACTCCTAAAATATCAAGTAATACGTCGTAAAAGAGTTCAAATAAAATACTATTAGTAGCAGAAAGGCACTTGTACTTGGAGAGCTCAGTGGTTAATTTTTAGTCCAGATTCGAAGTTAGTTTTCAGGCGTCATAAAATTTTTATTATGTATGATACAATCAAATTAAGAAAAATAATGTATTTTGTACCATGAAAATTATATTATGTACAATATAATATGTTATCATGTCTGATACTTATTCTGTTCTACTATTACTTTCTGATGATTTTAGGTTTTATTTTAGTATACGCCACTACAAAGCATTGGGTGTTTCGCTAGAGCAATATCGGAAGAAATAAGAAAATGAAACACAATTTTATAGCCTAGTTCATAAGGTGACACGACGCGACGCGTACAGTTCGACAAAGCTTTATATGAACGTGGCGAGAAAAGGAACTAAACGCTTCTATCATACAAAAACGTCATTTTTGACATGTGTTTGACAGTTCTCCTTTACCAGCAGCGCTCCCGTCAATGTCACCCACGTTCATTTAAAGCCTTGTCGAGCTGTAGATGCATTTTTAAATTAGTACTGAATTGACAGACTTCAATTGCGTGAGACGTCTTACAAATCTGTCAAATCCATACAAATTTAGAAATGCATCTACGCGTCGCATTAGATCTGAAATCTGAATTGACCCTAAGAAAATTTTGAAAGGTCTTGAAGTCGAATAAAATACATTTTAAGCCACTTATGTAGATGAGAATTTTCTCGAAAAAGGCATTTTTTTTCGTAAATCAGGGCCGAGACATGTTATAAAATCTAGTTTGGAAACTTATGTCTCGAATGTGCAAAGTAATGCTAGCAAAAACCCGCTAGGTTAGTGCCTTATTTGTAAATGGTTTCTGTCTATTAAAATAAATTATAATTACTAAGTAACTTTATAATACAAAATAACTTATAAAAATTTACTTCAAATATAAAACTAAGTTTATAATAATTAATTTATGCTCACAATATTATCCTTTACTTCAACAGATTAAGTCTAAACATAGTTACCCATTAAGGTGAAACCTGTATTATTCTAGCGCCAATAATAATAATAATCAATAATAAAGAAAAAAAATACATATAATTGTTTAAAAAAAAACGTGTGGCACTCGGGGACTGCCGCGTTATTGGATAGCATTTTTTTATCTACGTATGCAATTATAATTCGCATACATCCAGTCTCGCTTACACAAACACCGTGCCGAAGAACTGAAACGACGTTAGACGATGCACGGCTTTCAAAGCCGCACCGCTGTGCCGGTCGGAGTGGGGAGGGGCGTGTTAGTTTTATTTTCGTTACGGAATTTCTTGATTCGGTCGCCGCGCTCATAGCCCGCGACTAAATCTATGCAATAGCTTAATAGTTTCTGACTTAGCAAGATTTAGGAAGGATCTCTAAAACGCCAGGTCCAACTTCTACATGGAGTTATCCTAAAACCAAGCAACTAATTTCAACCAGTCAATACTATTTCAAACTCGCTACCACAAAGTTTGGACAAGGCCAGAAGTTTGGGCAGGATGTATTTTTAAACTTCATTTTATCTCGCATGCTAAGTTGACCGGCTGGTTCCCGGATTCGAAGGTTTTTTTGATCGTAGTTTATCTAGGCAGTAGCGTTTTGGATTGGCTAACATCGAACACTACGCTGTTGAAAATAATATAAACTACCAGATTATGCCCGCAACTCCATTGCGCTACAATTGTTTATCTAGCGAGAACCGTTCATTTTTCCAGGATAAAAAGTATCATAATATGACCTATCCCGGGTCAACTCAGACTATTTTCATTACCAGCTAGGTACATCGGTTTAGCTGTTTAGGCGTGAAGAGGTAACAGACACACAAACAGTCAGACATATTCGATGGCTATATCACTCAATGTTGTATTGCACAATATTTGCCGCAAATTTCTTGATGTAGTCGTGACGTCAAAGTTGACTGGAGTTGAGCAATTTTAGTTGCCCGTAAAAGCGCTGGGAACAAATTACCCTATTTCCTCTTAAAAGGCCGGCAACGCACCTGCAGCTCTTCTGCTGCTGCGAGTGTCCATGGGCGACGGAAGTTGCTTTCCATCAGGTGACCCGTTTGCTCGTTTGCCCCTTATTTCATAAAAAAAAAAATTATCCGACGAACGTCCGCGGACGTTTTCGTCGGATGCGGCTTGTTTCTATCTGATCAATACAAAATACACTAAACTGTGCACATTGTCTGACATAAGTCGCGGACGCGACCTTGAGCGTTCGGACGTCCGAACAGAATCTGGCTGGCCGGATGTTTTTGCATCCGCGGACGTCTGCCATTGACATATAGGTTAGGTCTTTGACGCGCGCGGATGAACCGTGCACATTGTTAAGCCGCATCCGTCAGCCGCACGTTACACATACACTGTTTTAGCGTGGTTGTAGAATAATTTTTGTGACAGGAGTTGTCATTTTTCTATGATTATTACAAATCAAAAGTGAACGCGGTAATAGATACTGGAATCGTATAACTAATTATATCGTATATTATAAAGGCGAAAGTATACGTGAGTTTGTGAGTGTGTATGTTTGTTACTACTTCACGTTTAATGTTGATAAAATTTGGCATAGAAACTGACATGTAAACTGACATCCTGGATTAACACATAGGTTACATTTTACTTCGAAAAAATGTCTTATTCCTATAGGAAAATCAATGAAAATGTATCCGCGTAAAATCTACTCATAATACGCAATTTACTTTCACTAAAATACGCGAGCAACACGGTGGGACGCAGCTAGTTATATTATCGAAAATTGTGACGTATCCAATTTAAATATAAAACTGCTGAACATTATTTCGTTGACCGTACATCCCGCGAGAACATTTCCATTGAAAAACAGTTTTAATTCAACTGAGAAACGACGGAATGTTGTAAATTACATGCAGCTTAAACCGACTACATCAGTTACCGAATCTGGGGCATTTATTGCGAGGTACGAATTGGCCCAGCGTGGGGACAGATTGGCCCCGGAGCGGGGTGACAATTAAAACGGGATAAAAACATCCCGGGGCTAATTTTTCCCGGAAACGCGAGGTGTTAAATGAATTGCTGACGTCATTGAGTTTTTTGATAGCAATTAGGTGATGTCACAAAAAATTTAAAAAAAATAGGGAGGGATGGAAAAATAAAGGTATTACGCCGCTAGTGATGCGAGTTTAAATAAAACCGGCCAAGTGTGAGTTGGACTCGCCCATGAAGGGTTCCGCAGCAGCAATAAGGTTTATTTTTATGAAGTTAAAAGGTTTTTGATTTATTTTTATATTTCAGTTGATTTAATGAAAGTTAAATTAAGTTTACCATTTATGACGTATAAAAAAAACTACTTGCTAGATTTCGTTCAAACCAATTTTCGTTGGTAGTTTTTATAGTAAAGTACATCATATATTTCTTTAGACTTATCATGCCCCTACTTTAGAAGTTAGAGGGGGAGGGGGGACACACATTTTAGCACTTTGGAAGAGTCTCTCTCGCAAACTATTCAGGTTAGAAAAAAAATGATATTAAAAAACTCAATATGATTTTTGAAGACCTATCCATAGATACCCCACACGCATAGGTTAGATGAAAAAAATGTTTTTTTGATTTAGTTGTACCTATGGGGACCCCTAAAATTTTTAATAATTTTTCCATTATTGTATCAAAATCTTAATGAGGTTCACAGACTACATCTACTTACCAAATTTCAATAGTATAGCTCTTATAGTTTCGGAGAAAAGTGACTGTGACATACGGACAGACAGACAGACATGACGAATCTATAAGGGTTCCGTTTTTTGCCATTTGGCTACGGAACCCTAAAAATGGGTACGAGGAAAAAATACACGTGTAACTCCTCGGCTGGCTTTATATGCGACAGCCCGAACGCGGGGTTTGGCGACTACACTGCTATATTACAAGCAAATCAGCTAAAAAACAAGAGTCGCTACATACGTTGCAGTACGTTGTAGCATATAAATCCGGCCTTCTAGTATAATTGGGAGTGTTTTAAAAAAATGAGAGAGAAGGATAAAAATACACGTGTAACTCCTCTAGTGTTCAGTGTCCCTGTTTGGTGGATATCGCTTACTATTAGGTAATATGTCGGCTGCTTTTATATCATAAAATAATCTATATTATATTAATACGCGAGCGAAAAACTTTGTATCCCTTTTGACGAAAAATGTGGAAACGTAGGTGAATGAAATTTTGCACAGTTATAGTTTATGATATGGTGAAGGAGTGCATCGAGCTAATATTATTTTGAAATTATGCTTTTATCATACATTTTTTTAACAAATAAAACATTACACACACTACAATGCGCACACTACCTCTTTGAATGAAAAGCCTATACAATCATACGAATTATACTCTTTTGTTTATGGTTAAAGTCTGTTGTCAAATTAAAAATGGATTGTTGTTTTTTTTATTTAATCTGAAATAGTCAATACTTTAAACGGGGAGCCAAAAGAAGAAGATAATTAAATTTAAGGTCGAATTTCGACCATTGGGCGATCTCTAGTCAAAATAATTTGGCAATCGAATTAATTTTTATTTCTTCTGAACTATAATATGTAGATATTATTATGTGTGTATAACTATACCGTTATTACGTATTTATTTAAGTTATTATAAATTTGAATTTGAACTATTATGATTTTACATATTTTATTAACGTTATTATGAATTCGAATCTGAACATATCACCATAATAACCCATTACCGAAAAACCTTTTACGACAATGATAAATCCTATTAACCAAATTTAAAAACAAATAAATTATTTGACCGCAATTTGAATTAAATTGAAACTGTGCAATTAATTATTTCGCGTGTTTACCCGCTGCATTTGTAAATGTTTAATCGCCTGTGTGTTCAGTCTGTCGTTTATTTCGCGTTTTGTGAAAAAGTCAACAAGATTGCACACACTGATTGAAAAGAAAATTAAATAAGCTTTAAAGAAATTCAAGCTTTTTTAAAGCTAAATGAAATCACATTATAGTGCCAAAGCTGAAAATTTCTTACTAATAAGAATAGTTACAGATACCTAAACTAATGTTTTGTCCTTTTCAATGTAACAACTGCATTACATATTTTGTTTCTACACAGTTCTTTAAGCCATTACTTCTACAGGCTATAAAGTATTTAAAATATTCTAAGTTATATAAAATTTGTAGCTTGACATCCATATCCATACTAATATTATAAATGCGAAAGTGTGTCTGTCTGTCCGTCTGTCTGTCTGTCTGCCTGTCTGTTACCTCTTCACGCCCAAACCGATGGACCGATTTTGCTGAAATTTGGTATGTAGATACCTTGAGTCCCGGGAAAGGACATAGGATACTTTTTATTCCGGAAAAATGTACGGTTCCCGCGCGATAAATTAATTTTGGCGCAACGGAGTTGCGGGCGTTATCTAGTTGTATATAAGTAAACAAAGTAAAATAAATAAAAACTATCGATACAGAAAAACACATTTCAAATATAAACCGAAAATATTGATGGCCTAATATCAGTTGCTTTGAAAGAAATATAATAAATGCTTTGCAGCTGGTTTTGAACATTTAATAGCGAGTGCGGATGTCTCCGCCATATCTTATACCGATAAATTTCAAGAAAAACATGGATAACGATTTCTTAAAGCATTTTAGCATGTGCGATACGAAATCGTACACATTCGGCCGAATTATAGAAAACGTAAAATAGTGACTTGTGAATGAGCGGTTGTTAAGATCGAAAAATCGTTACATCTGATGTTGTAGAGGTAGATTACAGAAATGTTGCTTTCGGTTACAAAAAAAAAATTGAAGATTTTGATCCTGTTGGCCAAAGCTTGAATCATGAAGGTTCTTGTGTCGTGCATTTTTGTCCTTCCATCTCTATTATAAAATTAGCACTAGATGACGCCCGCAACTCCTTTCCTGGGAATTTATAATATTAGTATGGATAACAAGTAAGGTGGCCTTGACGATATTTTTCTGTAAACGTTACCAACACGACTTGATGGCAGATATGTTTTAAAATTTTACCATCTGCAAATCGTATCGTGAGTTATGAAGCGAAATCCGAAATCCACACGGGAGTCGTTTAGAACGCTGTTTAAAAGAAATATGATACGATTATTGTAATTTTCCATATGCAATATTTTAGTATAAAAATACCATGGAGCATCCTTTATTATTCAAAAACAATAAGGTGGAAATAGACTGAATTATTACAGAAGTATTTGTAGAGCTCCTTTTTGCGTGCGGAAGAAAAATGGATCCATTATTTTCTTTGTAAGAAACAAAAAAATAATAAAATAAACAATGGAAGTCCTAATATTTCTTCCAGCACTACATTATAACAGGTGGTAGATATGTAGAATTAAATATATATATATTGGGAACACTAAACTTCTAACTGAGCTTATCTGAAAATGACTGGTCAAGAGAAGCACAGAACATTCACAAAATGCCTGCCAGTTCCATCAAAATTTATGCATTGCGGGGACGGGCACATTTATCAATTTCAAATATCAAATTCAAGTTTTCAATTACGACGCTGGCGAATTGGGCCGATGTTCGGACAATTTAATAACCCAACTGACAGCTATTAATATTATAAATTAATTATCCTTGCAGTTTTGTCTGTAGCTACAGCTAAGGACCTTTCTACCGAAGCTCTTCAAACTAAAAGTAGTTCTTCAAGGTGTCTTTAACTAGGGCTTTCTTTCATTTAATATGTCTGCCTACATACATTAATATTATTTGTTACATACAGTATAATATTATACATTATTATTTAAAAAAATATTTTGTTTGACTTAATTCCTCAATAATATTATTAATATTATTAATTGAAAATGGTAACAACTAAAAACACCGTGACTTAAGAATTTAGAACTATAAGAAGTGCAGAAACGTACAGTCGCAAACATTAACAATTTGGCACGTATATCTACGTGATTGTACAAAAAATGTAGCTACAGCAAAAAAACGTGTAATCACGGCGAAATTATTTCCCAGAAAGCCGAGCGCCGCACTTATTCTCGCGTTGAGATTGTAATTGTTCCTAAACTTAATAAATTCGGGTACATCGAGCTAATTGGTGTGAGTTGTCGACGAGAAAATCCCTTAAAGACTCCGTCTGTGATAAAGGAGTTTGACACTTATTATTGGCCCAAAGTATGAGCGTTAAATATTTTGAAACGTTATATGGCAGCGTTTCTCAAGTACCGGGTAGTTGGTACCAAGACATTAAAATACCGGGTGGCAAGATTCCCACCTTTTTTTAAATAATATATACGAGATCGATATATTATTATCGTAAATATTCGTAATAGCCGTAAAGTAAAAAAAAATATACTTGCAGTATATTTTTTTAGTAAATCTGTATACCTTTAATAGAACTTAGTTTTAAAAGTTACCAGTGGGTCACAAAGGGACGGTGTAAGAATTACTGAGCCATGGCAGAATAATGATTAGGAAACACCGATATATAGAGTACTAGATGACGCCCGCAACTTCGTTCCGCCAAAATTCGTTTATCGCGCGGGAACCGTACATCTTTCCGGGATAAAAAGTATCCTATGTCCTTTCCCGGGACTCAAAGTATCCCATAACCAAATTTTAGCAAAATCGGTTCAGCGGTTTAATCGTGAAGAGGTAACAGACAGACAGACATACAGACAGACAGACAGACACACTTTCGCATTTATAATATTAGTATGGATTGTAGCTTTTGAGATTTTGGACAATACTAAGACTACGCTAGATTCAAATAATGTACTGGCTTGCTTACAATGTTTTTCTGTTCTAAAATAAAGTTAAAAATATTGTAATGGATTTTGGACTACATAATTCTGGTATAAATAAGAGAAATATATTAATTATTCGCTGGTAATTATTAGAACTATTCGCTGTGTAAATAATTTTAAATTATATACATACTTAATAAAACTAGCTTTTGCTCGCGGCTTCGCTCGCGTCAGAAGTATTATTATTAAATAGGTATCAAAGTCTCAGCGCAATCGGTTAAAAATTGACAAAGTTTCATACAAACTTTCATCTCCTATTTTTTCCCCTTAGGGGTAGAATTGATCAAAATCCTTTCTTAGTGGATGCCTACGTCATAACATCTACCTCCATGCCAAATTTCAGCCCAATCCGTTCAGTGGTTTGGGCTGTGCGTTGATAGATCACTATGGCCCGTATTTTTGGTCAGTACTTAAGATTCGAGCCGGTCTCAAGACGCGGTTCGGCTCTGTGATTGGTCCAAATTTTGACAGCCAACCAATCACAGAGCCTGAACCGTGTCTTGAGACCGAGATGCATCTTGAGTACTGACCAAAAATACGGGCCTATGTCAGTCAGTCAGTCCGACACCTTTGAGTTGTATATATTTAGATAACCATAAAGACTAGTCTATTGTTTTACTTTTTTTCACTGTGTAGTATATCCATTAGTAGATAAGAGCGTGTTAAGGAAAGCTTACATCTTTAAAAATAATAAAAACAGATTCCTAATCTAGTACCCATTGCCTCTTGTAACTTATACCACACAACATAAGTCGTAAGATGAAAATGTTTTAAAGTCATAGCGTTTAAAAAGATTCTCAGAGATTTCAGATAAGAAGCATTTATATTTTAGAGCTACTTTGGGTTAAAAAAGTGTTAATATAAAAAAAAGTTATTTAATATCGTAATTAATCATCAAACCATTATAAAATTAATATTAAATTAGATGCCACCCGCAACCCCAAGGCGCCAAAATTCGTTCATCGCGCGGAAACCTACATTTTTTCCGAAATAAAAATTATCCTATGTTTTTTCCCGGGACTTTGTAACGATTTTATTGTTCCTACAAATCTTATGAATGAGGTTGTATATGTAATTTTTTCTATACTGGCTGGGATGCCCAAACTGTTTTTGTTTTTTTTTCACGTTGACATTTTGCTTCTGATTTTCTTCTGCTACGTGTTACGAATAGACGAATTTGGGAAAACTGAAATAATTTCTCCACTTTTGCAGTTTATAAATAATAATATATACTATCCCTTGTATATCACTTGGGTAAGTGTTGCAATAATTATTTTAAGTTTACTTTAAAAACCACTTATATTTTTACTCAATTTCATAAATATGACCATTCTTGGTAATGTAACTAAATGGGTATAGAAAGTTCTTGTAAATATTTATTTCGTTGTGTATCAGAAATAAGTCTTTTTTTACATTAATTAATAACTTGTAAGATATTATAATTTTCATCTTTATAATAATTATTCATCCTCAATTTTGTTATGATGATTATTATTTATTTTTCTGTATTTGCTTTTTATTTTGTGTTCTTTGACTGCCTCACCAATAATTACTAGCATGAAATAACTGTACTTTACAATCTTGTCTGGCTGGTAGTTTTAAAGATTTGATGTCGCAGTCAAAGTAAGAATCTGGGCAATTATAAAAATGTCTGGATGCTGATTCAAGGGATCACCGCGACGGGCATCACCGGGACGGTAATTACCGCGACGGGCATC
This sequence comes from Cyaniris semiargus, assembly GCA_905187585.1. NCBI lineage: Eukaryota > Metazoa > Arthropoda > Insecta > Lepidoptera > Lycaenidae > Cyaniris > Cyaniris semiargus. The sequence continues at coordinate 1,267,540 of LR994554.1, read as the reverse complement.
ACCGCGACGGGCTCTGCAGTCGTTGCGAGAGCTACCTACCTGCCTGCGTCCTTCTTACATCCTACCCGAATTCTACCTGCCTGCGTCCTTCCTACATCCTACCCGAATTCTTCCTGCCTGCGTCCTGCTTTTCCGCAACCTAACCATCTACAACCTACCTTCCAGGACTCCTCCACCTGCACTCCAGCCACCAGGAAAGTAAAGTACCATTGGTGCAACAAGGTACATTCTTTGTGAACGACGGAACCACGATCCATGCTTCCTAAATTCTAATTTTAATGTTATCTATACTTATTGTTATATATTTTTAAGTTACTCACTAATAATTTTATTTAACACCTACTACAAGTGTTACAACTTAAAATACCTCTATACTAAATTTCAGAAAAAGTTGGTTTAATCGTGAAGAGGTAACAGACAGACATACAGAAAGACAGAAAAACAGACACACTTTCGCATTTATAATATTAGTATAGGTAGTTGGTTTCAGTAAAAGTTTCTCGTCGTATAAAGCTGCCTTCACACTAGCATTTGTCCAGCGAAGGCGTTCGATGAACGTTTGCGCAGCGCAGAGCAGAAAAAGTTGGTTTAATCGTGAAGAGGTAACAGACAGACATACAGAAAGACAGAAAAACAGACACACTTTCGCATTTATAATATTAGTATAGGTAGTTGGTTTCAGTAAAAGTTTCTCGTCGTATAAGGCTGCCTTCACACTAGCGTTTGTCCAGCGAAGGCGTTCGATGAACGTTTGCGCAGCGCAGACGCCGCGACAACGCGGCGCGTGCGTCGCGTTGTCACCGCTTCTCTACTGGAACAATCAGTACGCTGCGCTTACGCCGCGTACTGATTGTTCCCGAAGAAATTGTGTAACGTCTGCGCCGCGCTAGCGCAGCGTTTAATTAATTCTGCAGAGGAAACGTTACGACAACGCGACGCACGCGCCGCGTTGTCGCGGCGTCTGTGCTGCGCATTCGTTCATCGAACGCCTACACTGGACAAACGCTAGTGTGAAGGCAGCCTAAAGCGTGACGACGAGAAGCAGACTTGATATTTCAACAATAGTCACATAAATAATTTTAAATTAGAGATTTTTTAAGAACTACACCAGAGAATCAACAAATATTTCACTCAAAATGTAACATGTCATAAAAATTTTGTCAAGAACCGAAAAACAACAGTAACGAAGCTAAAATTTCACACAAGCGGAAACTTAGAACTCTGCGCTTGCCAAAAATATTGTCTGCTAATATAGTTTTTGCTGAGTGCATTTGCTTTTATCTTTTTCATGAGTGACTACGGGAAATATTACTCTCGAATTTTCCCTTCCAGTATCAGCTCACATTGTTCTAAAACCAAAAAATTATGCTGTTAAGCTTTAAAGCTTTGATAGCAATCAGCATCAGCAACCTTTGACTTATATAATATTAAAGGAGAATTTTATGCGTATTAAATAAAGATTATTAATTTTAACTTGAAACAAAATAATTTTTGCTGAATTGTATGGTAAGAAATGAAAGAAAATGTATCAAAGTAAATATTTTATTTGGCTAAATGCTTTCAGTGCTAATTTATCAAAATCATTATTGTACTTAATTAACAAAATGCACTCTGTATTTACAATTATCCTATGGAATAAAATACCAATGATTACAGGTATCACCGAACAAAAATGATTTGTCATAGATCATGAAATTAGTTAATACTGTAAAACTTACGGTAACAAGTTAGTCTGACGTAAACTTGTTATCTATGAGCGAAGCACTTGAAAAGTTTCTACCTTGTTTGTTCAACTAAAGTTCTATTGTACATATCTAGGTCTAACCATAGTTCTGTAGGTCCTAACTTTTGAAATTGTACTCTACTTTTGTAGGTCTACTCTGCGTACGGTACCTGTACTAGATTCAGTATCATTAGAAGATCCAGAGTTTGAATGCTCCAATTTACTATCATCCTTACTTTTACTTCTAAGGCTCTTGTTTAAAATTGCAGGTTTAATTGACCTCCTCTGTTTTACTTTTACCGCTTTTTCAGGTGGCCGATGAATGCTTTCACTTCGGTCTTTTAATTTATTCAAACCGAAGTTTGGCTTTATTTTAGCGGTTTGTTCCAAATGTGTCAGATCTGGTAGAAGCAAGTTAGTTACACATACGTAGTCGTCAGTGTTTTTAGGTTGAGTTGTGTTTATTTTCACTGGGACTATTTCAACTTTCTTTTCGAATATCGTTTCCGGTCCTTTAGAATCTAAGACATCTTCACCCGTGGGAGATTGAGCTCCTCCAACTAATTCTTTTATAAGTTGATCTTCTGCTAGATCATCGAAGAAATCTTCATCATCGTCATCTTCATCTTCATCGTTTGACATTTCATATGTTGAAAATGAAGTGATAGAGCCCGAGGCATGTGAATGGAAATCGTCTGGCAGTTTGACTCTAGGTATATATTTTGAAGGCAGTTCAATGTGACTCACTGAGGGTGTTATAATAATTTTCGATTCATTCGATAATGGTTTATCACTAGACGCTATAATTACTTTCGGAAATTCTCTACTATGGGAATGATAAATTTTGTTTTGATGACTGTCACTTAAATCGGAACTTATCTCAGTTGATTTGTTGTACGGTTTATGCGTATAAGGTGATACTTCATCTATGTTTTCATAGTTCTGATTCCTATTAGCTTCGAACGAAGATAAAGGTTTAGTATTTTTATAAGCAAGTCGCCGCTCCAAAGTTGTTGTACGCGGAGGAGGCTGTGGCGGAACTCTCGGTCGATCTGTTTGACTTTCAGTACTGCTACTGAAGCCACGGAAAGTTTGGAATGAATTTGGTTGCAAAGAAAGTCTCTTTTGAGCTTTAGGAAGATCGGGTAATACTTTTGGGAAATTCCTCCTTTTTATTGTCATTAACGCATCTTCTGGAGATTGAGTAGGAATTTTAGCGTTTTCGTCTCTTGATGTGACGTTTATGTCGTTTCTGAATGTAACTGGTGGAAGAATATTTATTATGTCTGCCATTTTCTCTTTCATAAGCTGCTCATAGTTTACATCCGTAACTGGATCGGAAGTAGAATGTTTATGAGAAACTCTTAAAGGTTTCTTTGTTTCCAGAGCTAATGTTATTTCATTAGTGTACACCTTATTTTCTTCGTTGTCTTTATTTAAAACTAACGGATCACTCCTTTTTGGTTCAATGCGAGTATCAGTTTCTGATTTTATTACACTTTTGGAATGTTTATCATCAATTGAATCAAAAGATTTCGTTAACTCTATTGGTTCTTGACTAAGAATAGAAGTAGTACGAGCTGCCGGTGTTGCATCTACTGCTACAGATACTTTCTTAGATTTTATGCTATCAGTGCCTTTACTTTTTAGCGAATCATTTGATTTTCCTGTGCGTCTATCTAGTGATTGTTTATAACTGGACAGTGAAGAATGAGAATCGAGCGCAGATGTGGATGTTGTTTTTTCTGATGTTTTGCTTTTTTGAAGAGTATTTGGCCGAAGACTATCCATTGTTTTGGTAGTAGTGCTTTGAACTTTTTTTGTGTCAGATAAAAGTTCTTCTGATCTTGTAAATGGTTTTATAGATTTTTCATTAACATCAGAGTTAGATTTTCTCAATATATTTGGCGAGCATCTATGCAAGACTCCATTAGCAATCCAATCCCTAACTTTAGTTTGGGCGTCCAACGTACTCGTAGATAAATGTCGCCTCAACTGAAACCTTTCTCGAAAACCTCCAGAATCATCTGATTTTGGAGTTTTGCAAACTTCTTTTTTCTTTATTTTCTTACTATTTTGACGTACTTTGTTCATGCTCATAGATTTGATAACGCTGCATCCATTTTTTAGCGTTTTGAGAGCGCTTTTATCATCCTTTGAACTTTTCTGGCCAATCAAATCCACCTCGCCGATTTCAGCTCGCGATTGACGAGTATCAAAAGGCCTGTTCCGCTTTCGCGACTTTCGTTTTTTGTAGTACAGCACGGCGCAGATGCTAATATTTGCAGATACAAATAAAAGTCCCAGGGATACGATTAGAGTGACCGTCGCACTGGAAGTTTTAACGGGCATGTTGACCGTTGGCTTTGGAGTGGTGGGCGAAACTTTCTCAATTAATCCGGATGGTATCGGTCGCGCCGGTGTTTTTATTGCTTGTATCTCTCTGTACACGTCCGGCTCAGCTCGGCGTTCCGGGGCCGAGTACGGCCTCAGTTTCCCGTACGATTGAACTGAGCCGTAGGACGGTGATCCATACGACGACGAGGAGCCGTACGATGTTGCTGAACTATAATGAGGAGAGTTGAACACGGGCTGAGGCCAGATCTTCCTGACTGGATCTGAAATCGAGATAGTTTTAATTATATTTCTGGAAACAGTTACATTCATTCAGTTCTAGGTGGTGAGACGAGATGCAAACATTTCTATGAAATTTTAAGGCAAAACTTCATAGAAATGTTTGCATCTCATCTCAGGACTTAGGCCATATGGTTTAAAAATACTATTATTGTAAGGGTGAGATCTGCATTGTAACTATACTGCAGCGAAGCGACGCGACACTATATTTAACATCACGTGTATGAATGCCGTGTTGCGAAGTTTCACTGTCGCGTAATGCGGTTTGGATCGCAATAATTCATACAAAGAGTAGAGCCCATATTATAGCCCTGTATCTATTCCGAAACTGGGCCTATATTTTTTTCATTAAATAGCTTTATGATACTCTAATTAAGTCAGATAAAAATCTTTCGCGGTCTAAGAGGCAAGAAATGATTTATGAAGATAATTTCTTAATCATACTAATTGACTTTTAATTTTCACTCGGCCTTATCTCGGTCAAAGGATTCTAGTAATTAGCTAAGTGAAACCTTTTATTATATTATTCTCGTAATAGATATTTTATGGGAATATTATACGAATTTTGATAATTAAATTTTAGTAATCTAGTCTAACATTGCAGAGAAATTCTAGCCAGACCTACATTTAATGCTTAAGAAGTGCTCAAGAAGGCTTACATACATTACAAAAATTCCCAATCTAAACGTGAATAGCCTTTGCTTCGCCTTCATTTGCAGTAAATACTCAGTGCATTTGCAATCATCTCTGATCTCCGGAGGATGTTTTCTTCTGCTGAAATTCGAAGACTTGTTCCAATAGCAAGCTTTAATGAGATTGTCGCAAGATGAGATCGCGGAGATAAACATTTAAATGACTATTTGTTTCGTTTATCGAAACAGTTTAAGTTACTCATATTTTGAAAAGAAAAATTTTACATTAAATATGCTCCAAGACCACTCAACTACCTCATCATGAAATTATGCACAGGAAAACTTTATGAAAGAACATAGGCTACTTTTTATTGCATAATGTGCGGTTTCTATGCAGACACATCCATAACATTTACCCCTCATATAAACTATTCTATGACTGTTCTCGCTATATTCATCCATAGTCTATCCACATCACGTCCCCGGCTTGAGCGTGAAGAGGAAACATACAGACAGAGACACTTTCATACTTACGATATTAGTGCGCATTATTACCTGCAGTAGTCCTATGCGTCGGTTTTGGTTTGGTGGTCGTGGGTGGTGTGAATTCGAAGAGCGGGTCTATGAGGAATCTCTTCACCTTGCTGGGCAGTGCGTCTATCCAGAAGTTGGTGTAGTTAGACCGGTATAGGCTGTTAATGGAAGGTGGTATATCTGAAACAAAAAACTGTTAGTTTTCTAAAGGCCTGACTGTAAAATGAGGTAAATTGAGTCCTTTAAATTGGAGTTATAATCATACAATATTAACCCGTCGATCGTGGAAAAACGAGACACAATAGATATTCTATTGTCTATATATATATATATATATATATATATATATATATATATATATATATATATATATATATATATATATATATATATATATATATATATATATATGACGCCGGTGACCGTATGGGGCTTGATGAATTAATATATCCCATATCATACAAATTTTTAAGAGAGGTCGATCGATTCAGCCGGACTGATTACAGGCTGGCCTGACTGGAGTCGTTTTGTGTACTCCCGTGTGTGTATAAGAGTCCAGTCGGCCTGGCCTGTTCAGTTCGCTCGCATTCTATCGGTCTCCCCGGCTTTTGGCAATAACTTAAATTGGTGCGTGTGAACGCAAACATTTAAATGTTTTTAAATTATTGAATTGCCAAAACACAATTGTTTACGGTATTTTAATTATTGAAGACACGAGTGGATGAAGTGGGTAACTAACATTTATAACATAAGGGCTTAACTTACTGTTTTCCATATAACTAGAACAACCCTTGTGACTTACGTACTTCATCATCTGGCTAAGATGGCTGTACATAAAATTCACACTTTTTTAGGGTTCCGTACCTCAAAAGGAAAAAACGGAACCCTTATAGGATCACTTTGTTGTCCGTCTGTCCGTCCGTCTGTCAAGACCCTTTTTCTCAGGAACGCGTGGAGGTATGAAGCTGAAATTTATATCAATTACTCAGGTCTACTGTCCCTTGAAGCTGTGAAAAAATCAAACTTCTAAGCCAACGCAATCAAAAGATACAGCCGTTTATGCCGCAAATTTTCGACACTTGCAAGGGAATCAAAACCTACAGGGTGCTTCCCGTGAACTCAGAATCTTGAAATTTGGTACGAAGCAACGTCTTATAGCATAGATAAAGGAAAAATTACGAAAACCATAAATTTTTAGTTACATCACATAATATATTTTTTTTTAATAATTTTAAACTTACTACCCATTTCCTCATAAACGCGTAGAGGTATTAAATTGAAATTCATACCAAATACTCAGGTCTATAATACCTTTAAGCTGTAACAAAATCAAACTTTGTAAACCTTGCAGGTTTGTACGGAACCCTCGGTGCGCGAGTCCGACTCGCACTTGGCCGGTTTTTTTATTTTAAATCATTTTCCCGGTGGTAGAGCCTCCATTTATGCAAAAAACAAAGCTTTTCAAATTTTCAGTTACCGCCACTTCATCCACTTTCGTCTTCAATTGTTTTTATTTCAGACTAGACGTCTGACGACTTCGCCCGCGTAAATTAGATATTTCACAGACAAATCAGTCTACAAAAAATATCCTATGATCCTTCACGTGGTCTACTTCTTATCTGACCCAAATAACAGAAAAATTGCTGTAGTAGTTCGTGAGATAAGCCCTTTCAAATAATTTCCCCCGTTTTTTCCACATTTTCTTCTATTTCTTCGCTCCTATTAGTCTTATCGTGATAAAATATAGCCTATAGCCTTCCTCGATAAATAGACTATCTAACACTGAAAGAATTTTTCAAATCGGACCAGTAGTTCCTGAGATTAGCGCGTTCAAACAAACAAACTCTTCCGCTTTATAATATTATATAGATATCTCACCGATCCTCAAATACGGTTGGTGTTGCACGTTGTACTCGGGCCACTCGACGTTGTACGCCGACCAAGTTTTCCGGTCGAGTGTGTAGTACTCGCTCACACTTTGAGTGTTCGGAGACCTGGAATTTTGAGGAATCAGAATCAAAATTTCATAAACCGACTAAAAAAGAGGTTATTTACAAACCAAACTGAACCGAAGAATATGAAGAAAACGGCTGTTATTTTTAAAGTATTAGAGAAATTCTTTTTAATTTTATTGATGCAAAAATGTCTGTCTTCACGCTTAAACGGTTTAACCAATTTAGATGAAATTTTATATGGATGTACTTTGAGATACGGGAAAAATGTTCCTCTGTGATAAACGAAATTCGACGCAACGAAATTTTAGGCCTCACCTTGTTGTTTTATAAGCAGATAGCTGACCTTCGTGTACTGTGAGATACGGGAAAAATGTTGCTGTGTGATAAACGAAATTCGACGCAACGAAATTTTAGGCCTCACCTTGTTGTTTTAATTGTCGATTTTGTAATTCATTTTTTTACTTGAAAATTAGCCCCGAATTGATTCATTTTTTAAACATAGATACTACATTATATTTCCAAGAATTTGATCTGAGGTGAGGGAAAACACGACAACTTAAAATTTTCTCGATAAAAAAAATCAAATAAATGCATCTAAATTTCACGAATTTTTCATATATTTCCTTAAACGTGCATTAAACTAAGTTAATATTTTAACACATTGTATAAAATTCTATCATTGAGACACTGACCAGGCGGATTTTTAAAATGTTGTATATTTATTGAGTTATTAAGAAAAAACTAACTTGGCGATGATTCCGCGTCGTCCTTTTTCACCTGGCATATGAAAGACGGGCGTGAGTATGAAGAGAGAAAGACGATGTTTGATTTTTTGGGTTAGTCGCCCTCTTAAGCCCAGCTAATGGATTACGAATAACATTGACTTGACATAAGCACGGCTGGGCTTGACACAGACCGACCGACAGACAGACTTAACCCGACAGAATTACGTAGACCGGCGGGGCTAAAATGGTCGCATAGCAATTCCTCTCAATCAATTCACAAAATGAATTGTCAAAACTGTCAAACGCATGAATGTCAAATTTAGACCAATTCAATTGGTCTAAATTCGTACTAATTTGACATTCGTGACTTTGACAGTTTTGAGTTTTGACAATTCATTTTGTGAATTGATTGAGAGGAATTGCTATACGACCATTTTAGCCCCGCTGCCCATGAAATAATTTCTCTCAGTATAATATCGCACACAAAATATGAGAGAAATAAAACCCTTTAGTCATAAATGAAGGTGAATAAAATTTATAAAAATAAAGCCCTCTTAAAAATGCTAATAAATATCTACTTGCTAATAATGGATTATTACGTCAAACTTATATTATATTATTGATTTGCAATTTATCCTTTATATTTATCATTGATATCCAATTACAGCAACTCTCTATTTAACATGTCACTTGAAACAGAAACATAAAAACCTTTTTTCTAAGTTAAGTAAAACTCCTTTGGCTTGCAAATAATATGATCCCCATTACAAGTGCAGTGCAGACGAGCGATCTTAACATAAGTAAAAACAAATCTACAAGGCTCTTTATATTTTGCTTGGTCAAATTACATCTAATACTGCCATCTTATAAAGTGTTACTCTAGAGACAAAATATATTGTGTTACACCGTAAACGACCTATCTAATGTCATACAAACATTATTACGCATGCCGAAATGAAAACTAACGCTAGCTAGTTTTAAGACTACATTCCTTCACATACGAGCCCCATGGCAATGACTGTTTATTTTAATCAGTGGATAAATCCACTAACGAATCATTGATTATTTAAAAATTACGTTTGACAATGGAAATGTGGTCATAACTGTTCAAACCGCAAAATTAGAAAGTTACGCAAATATTATAAGTGCCATTATAGATTTAATTCCGTCATTTTTTTGTAATTAGTAATTAATATAATCATGCTATTATTTATTTAAAAGCTACTGTAAGATCGTGTAACTTATGTAGTACACCTTTTAGAACATTCCTAAGTAGTTTCTTAACAACTGCGATTTCTAAACGCCCGTCCACAACACCAAAAGAAGTTTTATTTGGTGCCACTTAAAAATTCTAAAGAAAGAGCTAGCTGCCTGAATAATTTAGGAGATTGTAAAAAATGTATACAATTCCCCGGACCGAGGATTGGATGTAAATATTTACATTTTTTATAATTTTATGGATATCAGCTTCGATTGAATCGAGATAAAAAGGGATTTGGTAAATCGTATCGCAATTTCTTCGAAATCGTTTGGAAACCGCAACAGTATAAAAGTTTATTCTGTATAATATGTATATTGTATAGTGTATACATAGGATGGATGGATACATAGAATGGATTTAAATAATTTGTGTCAAAGGTATTTTCAAGTCATACCTTAATGTTTTCAATTATTTTCAATACTTAAAAATACTGGACTGGTTTTATAAAATTTAGCATAAAGATAGGGCTTAAGCCACATTTTACCAATGAAAAATGTGCAAGATTTTCTATATTTTAAACCAACTTCCAAAAAGGAGGAGGTTATATGTTCGGCTGTGGTTTTTTTTTTTTTTTTTGTATGTTCAACGATTACTCCGCCGTTTGTGAACCGATTTTCAAAATTTTTGTTTTGTTCTATTAGGTTTCCCTCTAATTTGGTCCCATTTTCACAAAAGTGGTGATCTGATGATGGGATCCATGAGTAATCGAGGGAACTCCTCAAAATTTATATGGAAACATATGGTGATTTTGGTTTTATGAGAAGTATCCTAAGCATATGCTACCAAAACGCAAGATTTTGCACCAAGGTATACTATGGTTCCGAAGATACTAAGAGAACTCCGGATTCCTTATAGATACAAGTTTGGGGGTTTAGGCGCTGTTTTAAGAACTGAAAGCATATGCTACTATGCAAATTACATTCATCATCATTATCATCATCATCATCATCATTACCACGTCAGGGTCACCAGTGTCACATGGTTGTATATGGATACAATATGCCCCCACAACACCATAATTATATCATCAGGTTATGTCCTTATAATAATTGGTACTTTTCATAGTGATTTTAATAAAAATATAATGTTGTTTCAAAATAAATGATTCAAGTTCTAAGCGACTTATGTACCTACCACAAAATTGAACATAACAAAGTCAACCTTAACTCCAGAGCGTAAGGCACACATTTGACATTACTTTTGAGATTCGAAAGAAAAAAGAGAAGTAAGTTGCTTCGATAGGTACTTCACTAGTTTAACTATTAACCCATCAATCCCCAAGCGGCACCCGGCTGCCGCATAACAATTAAAAATCTATTGTGTCTGCGATTCCCACGATCGAGGTAATAAATTGAACCCTTAGTATGAAAATACTTACATAGGAAAACAATCTACATCGTAATAGGAATAAGAAAAACAATCGAGGTAACTAAAAAGAGTGAAATTATTATTTTTAACAAAAAATTAAAACCGACTTCCAAGGTAAAAACAATAATAACATCCTTATAATATGAACTAAAAAGTATTAAATAATGTTTCCTATCTAATAGTGCCTTTTTCCGAATTCGGCTAAACCTCAACTATTTCTGTACTCAATCTTCATAATTTTGAAGTCGGTGCCAGTTCCAAAAGTTTCAAATACCTATTCTGTCAGAGAACTTAAGATTCAGCTATATCTGGTATCGACTTCAAAATGATGAAGATTGATGAGTACAGAAATAGTTGAGGTTTAGCCGAATTCGGAAAAAGGCACTATTAGATAGGAAAAATTATTTAATACTTTTAGTTCATATTATAAGGATGCTATTATTGTTTTTACCTTGGAAGTCGGTTTTAATTTTTTGTTAAAAATAATAATTACATTCACGAAGTCACGAGTAACATCTAGTTTCAGATGAGCCCTATTTTCTGCTATTAAAAACAGCATAGCAGCAGCAAAATATTACCATTAGTAGTACTCACCCATTCTTCACAAAATTGGTCCACAGCCTCATAACCACTTCGCTCAATAGTTTCTCCTCCTTCGTATACTCAGAATGGAGATGTGTGTTGGCCCCACCTAGTGGAATACCCAGTACATACGGCATTTCCTCACCATGGACGCTCTTGTTTAGCTGAAAGAAGAAAACACTGGATTAATATCGGGCTTATATTATTCCAATCCAGTAATCCAATCCGGCACTGGATTGCTACTGGATTGGAATAATATTATAAACCGGACATAAAATCGGTTAACTTAGATGCTGCGATGCCACGAGCAGAATATATGCAGAAACGCTAAACTTATAACAATGAAGAGAGTTTTTGTGGTGTTAAAAAGAGGTAAAAGGTAACGAGATGATTCATATTATAAAATTACTAGATAACGCCCGCAACTCCGTTGCGTCGAAATTCGCTTATCGCGTAGGAATTGTACTTTTTTTGGTTGAAAAGTACCCTACGTCTTTTCCCGGGACTCAATATATTATAATAAAAAATTTTATCAAAATCGGTTCAGCGGTTCAAGCGTGAAGAGGTTACATAATATATGGACAGACAGGCACACTTACGCATTTATAACAATTTATTATTAGTATGATGACAATACTTGTCGTTTGGATCATATAAAACATCGAGAGCGAAACAATTAGTAATCCCACTTTTACCTTTTTCAAAATTTTTGATAACTTGAGAAATATCTGAGTGTTCAAACCGAATACAAATAACTACGAACAAAATACATTTTAGTTCAATAGGTACCAAATCAATTCGTATTTCTTCACAAAGGCTGCAATGAAATCAGTCACAAAGAAACTCTATCTTTGCTAATTTAGAAATTGGTGTCTAAACGATGAACAGACGACCTAGTTGATAAAGACTAGTATTAGATAAAAGCTTTGTACCTATTCTTTGTGTTAAATGTGACTTTAAATTCTTTTGTATTTTCTTTATCTCTAGAAAAAGATAACGAAGAAAGGTCAGTGCAATGTCGTATGGGATTTAAAAATATAAATAATTGTTAAAATTGAGACCGACGCAAGTCAATATTATAATACCTTTCGGTGATGGTGGCCAGTGTCATTGAAACCAGGCCAGCCACATAGGAGCACTGAGCAGGTGAGTTTAGAATGTCAAAATATGCGCAGTACACAAAATAATTCTCTTTCTTTACTTTCATAACCCAGCGGGACGGGCGAGAGATCCGACGTTTTCCGACGCATGGATCATTTACATGTCAGATCAGGTGATAATCCTGCATTGTCCTTATCAAACTTGGAAACCAGAGATTGTAAGAATCTAGGTACCATCGAAGAAATTGATTCATAGGCAGTTGACGGACCTACGTCCTCTGGTCGGATTATGTCAATTCAATATTAGTCTATGAACTATCTGCTGAGTTTGACGTAAAGTAACCAAATTGCGTAGTTCCGCTATCTGCTTATGAATCAACTTCTCTGATACTACAACAAGTGTAAAGTAGAGAGTCTATACGAGTGTCCAAGGACGGCAGGAATCGCTTATCGTCAAGCGATAGCTCGTATCCTGGACCATTTCGTGGAAAAATCCAGGAAAATCCTACATTATTACGTTCGATATAGAGTCCATAAACAGAAGCTATCACTGACAAAGTGTACCTCGCGGAGGTCCGATTACTGAGCACAAAGCTTTGTGAGATAATACGGATTATCGAAATATTTCTTTATACTGATATTGCTTTTAATGCGCATTTTAGTGGTCCTGGCTAGCTAATGAATTTCTTTGTATGGTGATTGATGAAATAATATATATACTAAACAATGTATTTTAGGTATTCTTGTGGAATGAACTTATATTAAAGTAAGCGCAAATATTCCTGCCTAAATAGTTATAATTATGTAACAAGATCGACAAAGCTTCCAACTCGACTGGTTTCAAAGCTTCGCCTTTGCAATAAGACGCATCAAAATATTTTAACACGATGGAAATGATTAATATGTCTGCACTCTGCAGTTAAATAAATAATATTTTTGTTAACAATATGTTTGAGTTCGCACGATTCAACGGCATTACTATTTTTACATTAGGCCAGGGCCGATTATCAAGCGTATATTGTCGTTTCGATCGCATGCCATCTGGCTCACGCGTGAGATAGCCTGCGATCGAAACTAGATCCAAGCTTTGAGAATCGAGCGCCTGGTCAAGCAATTTAGTCGATAGTAAGTTTCTATGTCTAGTCGAAAAGGCTATGCAAGGTGTAACAAAAGTTATAATTTAGGGTGCATTTGAGACGCCTGTATGGAGTTCATTGTGTAAGTAGCAGCGCTGAAAGAGCAACTTTTTTTAAACCATCACAAAAAAAATTGCTCCTTCAGCGCTGGTACTTTTACAGTGAATTCTATACAAGGGACACATACATACCCTAAACTCTAAAGTATTATCACTTAGTTTGGTTACACCCTGTATACGTCTCAATTGAGATTTCAGGGTAGGTACTCAACTACTCACCGAAGCATAGTCCGTGCTGACGCTGTTATGGCCGAACACGTAGAAGTACGCCTGTCGGTTAGCGCTGGCGTGATAGTTGGCAGTGCGCACCACGGGCGCGAGGGTGCGCGCATCGCTGAGCAGGTTGAGCACGACTTCCCGGTTGGCTTCGACCGTCCAGCGCTGCGGGTCGAGTTTGGTTGGAGCGTATCTGGAAAATAGGAAAGCATGTACAGTGATCAGTCAGTCAGAGTCCAGAGATTTGTCAGCGCAGCACCGCAACCATATTAGGCACGACGCTCATTAGATATTTTTTTTATGCTACACTATATTAACTCACACGCCGTATGTATTGTCCTAACCAAACTTGGAAATAACAATGTATCTCCAACGCAGGAATCGAAACCACGCCGTCAAGATCCACTCTCTAAACCATTGAACCACGAAATAAAGTAGCGATCGGCCAGTCAGTTATTTGTTAATGCAGCAATGCAACCACATATTTTAAGCACAACGCTCATTAGATAAATTTTTATACTACGCTATAGATTTTCAATATAACTTGTGCTGAATCAACGCAAGTTGTAAAACAAAAAAAAAATAATAGCTTACAGTATATTATAGTGTGTTCATTTATTTCGTTTAGAAACTTTACAGTCTACAAACTTACAAATCTCGAAAAAAAATAATCAATCACATTTGTCTACTCTAACTAAACTGTGGCAGTTATATCGTTACATATGTAATCTGAATATTGTAATGTATCGTTACAACAGAACTCTATCTTATTACATAAAATTCTAACAAATTCCTTCTCTTACTGCTTTAAGATTTCCTTCAGAGCTTCGTTTTCAGCGCCTTGTAGGACTATTTTCGTGTACTTTCTTATGAATTCGTCTCTCTGATTCTCCAAGATGCCGTGGTCGAGCTCAATCACACCGAAGTCGTGGTAGCTCTCTAGCTCTGTGACGCCACTTAATAGCTGATATCTGCAACATAAATAATATTATATTGTAACAAAATATGAGTTTAAGCGATATATTTTTCAGGAATAAAAACTTTCTTGTGTCCTGTCCCGCAAGCCAAACATATCTCCTTGCCAAAATTCATCCAAATCGCTTCACTGGAAAATAATGAAAGAAAATAGTTCATTAAGTTAACCCATCAATCCCCAAGCGGCAGCCGGCTGCCACATTCCAATTGAAAATCTATTGTGTCTGCGATACCCACGATGGAGGTGTTAACTGATGCTTGTCCTAGCTCTTACGCCTAGATCTCCCTGTGCC
Source organism: Cyaniris semiargus (assembly GCA_905187585.1). Lineage (NCBI taxonomy): Eukaryota > Metazoa > Arthropoda > Insecta > Lepidoptera > Lycaenidae > Cyaniris > Cyaniris semiargus. Next base: position 1,252,347 of record LR994554.1, on the reverse strand, counting down.
TCTAGCCAGGACCAACTAAAGGTTCCATTGCTTTACGTAGGAATGCTAGTGAATCATGATGGATACACGAAAGAAATGTTAATTAAAACAGAACTGAAACTAAGTACATTAAGAAGCGGACCTCCCTTGCTTTTAAGTTTACAAAAGCAATTGAAAAACAGTCTTCAAACACAATATTTAATAACATAATTCGACTATAGTTCTGAAAACAAGTTCTTGGAGTATTATAGTTCTGAAAACAAGTTCAAAAATTTCAAGTTGAATCATATTTCTGCAGCAATAAAATTAAGGTAAAATGTTGGGTGGGATCAAAATCTTGTCCAAATAAGTTGGATGCTTTGAAACTTTTGTGAGGTATGCAATATGCATGGAACATTTTGGAACATTTTATTCGAACATGCAACGAGCTTTTCTTTGTATCTTCTATACAATTCATGCATGCATTAGTGGCTTTAGACTTTACCTCGATTGTAGTATTTTAATGTATCTTCGTTCTTTATTCAATCCGTTTTCTGCCTATTTGTGATACAGTATTGGTACGAGTACAAATATCATTGTAGTTATATCCCAAACCAATGAGCATAACATAATAATTATGTAATAATATGTATTTTGTATTTTAGAATACTCCAACACCGATGTAAATACTATGTAAATACTATTAGATTTTTCTTACAAAGCCGCTGAAATTATCGGTGTCAAGGATACTAATTACAAGAGTCCTGTTTATCTTGGCAAAATTTACACTTTTCTTGCCATCAGTACATTGCCTAGTCAACTCAGTGTCTACATGGTAAAACAACTAATAAAACACGCTTTTTTATTTTATTTTTTTATAAAAAATTTAACAAATTATTGTGTTGTCATTGGCTCTTAATAGTTAATACGTATGTAAAGTTTCAAATTAATTAGACTACTGGAGACAGGTAAGAATCGTGGTCAAAGATTCCGTTACATAAAGGCGTGTTAAAAAGCCGTAAAACCTTCAATAATACTTAAAATCTCACTTGCTTAGTAGGTTTGGGTAGGACTCCATAGTGCGCGCGGGCTCGCTGGGTATGAAGGAGCCAGCGACGGCTGGACCCAGCGGTGTCTCAAACTCTCGAGCTAGTATCTGGACCTTCTTTATCTCCGATAGCCTGAAATTAAAATCCGTACTTAATATTATAATTGCGAGAGTGTGTCTGTCTGTCTGTCTGTCTGTTACCTCTTCACGCCCAAACAGCTAAAACGATTTTGCTGTTTGGTATATAGATACTTTGAGTCCCGGAAAAGGACATAGGATACTTTTTATCCCGAAAAAATTTCGGGTTCCAGCGCGATGAGTTGCGGGTGTCATCTAGTAAATAATGATTATGAGAAATTAATTTTTAATAACTAGATGTTCTCTCTAACTCCGTTGCACCGAAATCGTTCATCGCTTAGGAACAGTATTTCTTTGCTTTAAGAATTTTTTTTTTATGAAATAAGGGGGCAAACGAGCAAACGGGTCACCTGATGGAAACCAACTTCCGTCACCCATGGACACTCGCAGCATCAGAAGAGCTGCAAGTGCGTTGCCGGCCTTTTAAGAGGGAATAGGGTAATAGGGGAGGGTAGGGATGGGAAGGGAAGGGAATAGGGGAGGGTAGGGAAGGGAATAGGGTAGGGGATTGGGCCTCCGGTAAACTTTTATGTTTATCTCATGTTCTTTTTGCTTAACTCAAGACTCAAATTATCGTTATTCCAAACTAAATGACCTAGTGAATTACGTATCGCTTTCCTCCTAATATAAACTTTCCCTGGACTATCGACTACTACTTAATATTTCAAGACCAAAAAAAGCTAAATCGGTTCTGCTGTTTTCGAGTTTTAGCGAAACTAACAAAATTTATAATTCATTTATTATTTATATAGATTTTATAAAAGCGTGAAGAGATAAGAGACGTAATTTTACAATTTTTCGCTTCTTTAGGGTCTAATTTTGTCATATCTCGAATGTTGTTTTGGTCCAAAGAAGTCTTTATAATACAGTTTTTTTAACCTTCTATTTAAAAGGATGAAGCCATTTTTTTAACACAACTGTGTCTACCCAAACCAAACTTTAAAAGTTCAAGATTTAAGCTTTTGTTTGGGGCTTAAGCTTTGTTCAGCTTTGAATTTCTTAGCTGCTTACAAGTACTGGCACAGTTCATAATAAATGAATGCAGCTGCAACTAAGATCTCCATGCTTGTAAATTCTTGAACGTGTTGAATTCAGGAAAGGCAAAAGTTATTATTAAAAATATGTGGCTTCGAGAAATTGCCTGCAATCAGGCACAATAAATAAAATATGAGTGATAAGTACTATTAGAGAAGTAATTTGGTTGCGTTAAGTCAAACTCCTCCGACCGATCACAGCTAAAATTGAATTGACATAAGCCGACCAAACGACGTAGGTCTGTAAACTGCCTAGGAATCAATTTCCATACATCTGAACCAAAATCTTACCGACTGCACCAGAAGCAGGTTATGTTTGCATACAAAAACTGGTTTGATTATTTTACTATTTCAAAAGGCTATATCTGAATGATTATAACAACTGTAAATTCAATGCAATTTAATTTTCTTACCTATTTTAAAGTAAGTCATGCTCCAACTAAGCATTAATTAGTAATATTACCCTAGGGGTTAGTGCTATATTTAGCTTACTACCTACGTAAATACATAAGGTTATTTACCTAGTTGGGAAAGCAAATCTCGTGAGATTGGGGTCAAGACAGATCTTACGAGTTTATGGAAATCAATCTCGCGTGATTTTGCCCTTTTTTCGACCGAGAGCAATCTCGTTAAAAAGCCGATGTTTCGCAAGAACGAGATTGCACTCCCTACCTCATAATTAGCTAATGTAAACATATTCGATTCAAAGAATCGAATAATCAAATCTGTTAGCAACAAACTCAACCCGCAGACCGTAAAAACTTCAAAGTATTCCGTAACCCGCAAATAGTTGTCGATATTGAGGTGAATAGTTTGATGAATTACAAATATTTGGCCTCGGTGGTTTAATGTGAAGGGTTAGAATCCGCTTCTAACAGCGAGCTTACGAAGATAATTTACTTGTAGTTTGAATATATTGATGTGATTTCTTTTAGTAACAATGATATTCTGTAGCTTACATGAATTTTAGAAGCTTTTAATTGAACTTCATAATTTTATTCACTCGCCTCCAGGTAAAAGGTATTCCACGGTATTTGTACAGGGTGTAACAAAACATAATTAGGATGTTTATTATGTGTTCCTAATATAGACTTTTTATGCGATTTTAAAGCAGTTAAATTGTATTTCTTTTTAAAAGACTTGACTTACTGATGATCACCTCCAGGATTTAATGTCAATAGCTTGCACCAATTTCACTCCAAACATCAGAGATATAATTAGCTACAAAAATTGGCGACTGTCTCATTGATATGGAAATAAATACCTTTGTAAATTCCGTAATAATTACCTTTGTTATTTTTTTAATGTGTGGACCGCAAATGTCATTTTATTTCTTAATATGGACTCCAAACGAAACTAATTGGTGACCCCTGAATTGGAGCAATTTTTATAGCAACTCAGAAGTGTTTGATTGAGTTTGACGACCTCTGTGGCTCAATTGGTTGAGTGTGTGGCAGCTCACGTCCGGGGGTCGCGGGTTCGAATCCCGCCGACGGAACAAAAAGTTTTTCAATGTTCCCGGGTCTGGATGTGTATTAAATATGTGTATAATATAATATAAATCTTAAATATATGTATAGTATTTAAAAGTATTAAATATATTTCCGTTGTCTGGTACCCGTAACACAAGTCCTCCAGGTACTTACCGCGGGGCCAGACTGACGTGGTGTGAAACGTCCATAAATATTATATATTATTATTATTATAGAAGTGAAATGTAACTCTTTCAGTGCTGTTACCCACTTTATACCCTAAGGCCTAAAGTATTATCGCTTATAGTTTTTTTTACACCCATTATAGTGTTTATAGTATATACTCACTGTCGGTTCTGCAGGCAAGTCATCATGTTCCTCGATGTGGGGCTGCAGCCGAGGCTCTGGGCGACCTGCAGTGTGTACTGAGCGGGGTCGCGCGTCATCGCCCAGTCAGACAGTGCGGAACCAGACATGAGGATCGCGCGGTGGAATAGACCTGAAAGTGTTAAAGGTGTCACAATATTATTATCATAATGTTTTGTAAATCACTCCTTGCTCACGGGCAATTAAATCCCGGAGCTTTGCAAGGCATACCTGGGGCCGAAGCCAACACGTAGAGGCCCCGTTACACAGTTTTAATCTAGATGTAATGTGACACTAGCCGGTGACTCTCCCTGTCCGCACTATAGGAGTATGACCTAGGAGAGCCAGCGGCCAGTGTAGGACTATTGTAGAGAATGGATACTAGAAATGATACCGGCCTATGGGAGTGAGGTGCTAGTGGACTGGGTAACTGGGACTATTGAAGGACTATGGCGTCTGTCGATACAACGTGGTAACATGTATCATAAAGTTGGCAGGTGGTGACTCGCCAACTCTTTGAATGAGCCCCTCAAAATGGCCGCACGCATGATGCACCGAAGCGGCAACATTGACAGAGAGGCTTGAGGCAGGAGAGGTGTCGCTGGACTTTAAGCGCCGATCATTTGCACCCTCAGCGGGTCCCATCACGTCGCCCATTCTCCACTTACACTTCACATCCTCCCTCAGCCGAAGCTCTTGCGACTCCGCTCTGACGGCTGGTTAAGACAAGACAGAGGTAGAGCCTGATTCTCCGTTAGTGTTTACTCCGGCCGGCCGGTCAAGGCAAGCTGGAGATGGAGAACAGGGGCTTCCCTGGCAGTACTCGGGTACGTGGGGTCGCTACTCCCCAACAGCTCGCCACAAGCTGCCCAGGGGACTTAATATTAAGTCTAGTGTGGCATAATAATATCATATTTTATGATAATATAGAGGTTTGCTTATTTTCGATTAAAGTAAAAATTAATAATACTTTATTGTAAAGTCGGAACTTTTAAAAGATAATAACAATTTGTAATAAATGAATCATAAAATATCATAATTAATTAACTATTTTCTGTAAACTGAAAAGCTTTGCGTTCGTTTTAAGCAACAGACAGCGCCATCTCTGAATGAAACAAGTAAACAATTTAATTTCATACTGGCAGTAATTTTAGAAGCAAAATAAATAAAAAATATCTACTCGTCTAAGCTACTAAAAAGTACTAAAATATTGTAGTAAAAATTTTCTTATTTCATAACTATGTCCAAGTAAATAAAATATATTCCAAGACGTAAAATAAATTCATTATTTACCTGGATAGTACTTTGAAATTTAAGTGAATAATATCTAACCCACCATTAGATATCGGCGACAGCATCAAGTAGTTGACACAAGCTGCGCCAGTCCCCTGGCCCATGATAGTCACGGAGTGCGGGTCCCCGTTCAGGTCCTCAATGTTGTCCTTGATCCACTGCAACGCCGCCAGCTGGTCCAGTAGGCCGTTGTTGCCGTATACATGCTCGGTTAGACTGGGCTTCATGAAGCCTGGAATAAAAAAAACCTTCAAGAAGACCGTTCTTCCCTCTTAAAGGACCGGAAATGCATGATATTGCGAGGGTCCATGGGCGATGGAAGTTGATTTGTATCAGGTGACCAGTTTGCTCGTATGCACCCTAATTTTATAAAGAAAAATACGTGTGGCACTCAGCTATCGCATAGCATTTTTTATCAACTTATGCAATTATTATTCGCATACATCTAGTCGCACACAAACACCGTGCCGAAGTCTGGCAAGGCCGCGCCGCACCGCTGTGCCGGTCGGAGTGATAGCTGTTTTTTCGTTACGGAATTTCTTGATTCGGTCGCCGCGCTCAAAGCCCACGATAAGAGATAATATGCAATAGCTTAAAAGCCTTCAAGATGAGAGCGTCTTCCCGGAGAAGACCGGCAATGCACCTGTAACTCTTTTGATATTGCGAGTGTCCATGGGCGACGGAAGTAGCTTTCCATGTTGATCCGGTTGCTCGTTTGCCCCCTTATTTTATGAAAAAATAAACAGACGAATAAAGAACCTTCTAGTTTCTAGAAGTCGGAAAAAATTAATAATCACAATAAAATGTCACCTTAGTCCATTTAGCAGTACTACTTTAAAAACTGTCGCATATGATCAAAATGAATATTATAATATTATTATTGTAACTTAGTTTTAGAGATATTAACATGGAACAAACTAAGCTTTTCTCTTAAAAAACATAGATGGCGTTTTCTCAGTTTGAAACTAATAACGCGCCATCTACCTTTGTGCAAATAAACGAATTACTCACCTAGAATACCAAGACGAAAGTTCACTGTGATAACCATCACGTTACCGTAGGAAGCCAGTATTCTGCCGTCGTATGGGTTACCGGAGCTCCACTCAAAAGAGTCTCCATGAATGAACACCAAGACCGGAAACTTCTTGGATTTTTGTTCTGAAAAGAAAAATGAATGTTAATTTTTACTTTTAAATATAATTACATTCGGGTACACGTCAAATAAGGTAGCTTAAGTAGGAGGGCCCACCAAATAATTTACAAATCGCTGTAGAGATGGCACTGGCAAAGAGATGGCAGGGTTTTGTCAGATATCACAAAAAGTGACATCTATATTGCAAAATAGGAACTATATAAACGCAGTATGCCGCTTTGCGTTTATTGTGTTACCGTATATTTTCCTAAGATGTCTCATGATATGTCGCTAATTTCAATAATTATACTTTCAAAGGTTTTTAGGCTGGCCGCATGGACCGCATTCGATTTCCTAATGTGAAATCGAGATTTGGAAAACCGTGAGACTAGCGCAAACATTCGTGTTATTCACGCGCGAACGCGCCGGCTTACGTGCCAAATTCGTTCTGTTCGGAAATAAGCGAACGTGTGCGCCAGTTTATATATTTTCTACTGATTCCATGCATTCGGATTTCCGAATGCAGAAAACGAATTCGGAAATCGAATATGGAAAACGTGTATATAAATAGTTTTTTTTTTAACTATTAATTTTGAAAACTCAAACTAGTTTTGTCTACAAAACTTTTTCTATACCTTAGGCTGGCCGCATACACATCTCCGTATTAGATTTTCGAATTCGTTTTGAGTACTCGGAATTTCGTGACACTAGCGCAAGGTTTTTTCACGCGCGAACGCGCCGGCTTGCACTTGAAACGTACGTGCAGAATTAGTTCCGTTCGGAAAAAAACACACGGAACTGTACATTTTTCCTGGATAAAAATTATATCCTATATCACAGTCCCGGGACTCAAAGTATCTCTATAACAAACAGCAACATCAGCTTGGGCGTAAACACACAGACAGAAAGACAGACAGACATACACTTTCACATTAATTATAATATTAGTATGGATTTATTTCAGCGCCTGCTCTTTCTTGAATAACTGTACAGTTTGCTGCACAGACGAAATCACGGCCTACTCCTAGTACCGTTACAAGTATAATCAATTGAATTAACTGAATTCCAATCTCTCTACAGTTATCAAATTACCGAAGTTAGCGCTGAAGGGTGAGCATTGACGTGTTATTTTGGTTACTCGTAATGCGAAGTTAATGAAATTAAAGGCAATTTAAGGACGCGTTCAGGAAAAAGTTGCACAATACCTTTAGGGACAAGTTTAGTACGGTCTAGAGACTTACAATAATATTAAAAAAACGTGTGGCCCTCGGGGCCTGCCGCGGTAAAGCTTAGTATTTTTTATCAACTTATGCAATTATAATTCGCATACGTCTAATCGCACGCACACAACCGCCATGCCGAAGTTTGGGAAGAAGGGGATTGTTAGATTTTTTTTCGTTACGGAATTTGTTTGAAGCGATAAAAGCTATGCAATAGCTTATAATTTTTTAGCGCTAAAAATATTCACATAATATCCATTTTGGTATGTCCATGCTTAATGTGGTCAATTGTACCAATTATACTTTGGTGTTTATTTTAGGGCCTGTCACAAAATTAATAAAAATACTCAAAATTTTTAGATATTATATCTAAAGAGAGCTTTTTATGATTTTTGAAGATCTTTAAGATACAATATTCTAATATATATCTCACTATTAATTTGTGCTGGCGATAATATAATAATTATTTAAACTGAAGTGGAGTAGCTTGTATCTATCTAGTCTTACAAAACCTACAAAAAAAAAAAAACAATACACTCTTTGAAAACACTACAACAATTATTATTATAGTATAACACAAACAACAAAAATTAAATAAACTAGGCAGAGTCGAATGTAAAAATTGGAAGTAGGCCAGTGGCAAATTCCATCTACATCAGTTTTTGAAATCATTATGACAGGTCTTTGCCCTGTCCTAGGCGGCGCCAAAAAATAATTGATGTGCTATTTAAAATCACCCGACTTCGATAGACGAAGGGTTATGTTACTTTCGCATTCATGGGAAAGTGTGTCTGTCTGTCTGACTGTGAAGAATAACAATAAGTTATGTACCATCAAGGAAATTGATTCATAGGCAGATGGTGGACCTACGTCATTTTGTCACGTTATGTCACTTCAATGTTAGTTGCGATAAATATATATTAATCCCTGATTATATATTTATCCCTGTATAATAATTATCGCAGTTTATCAATTATTTAAGTTCGGACACAGGCCCGGTAAGTCCGCATAAATCAACTTATCACTAAATTAGTCAGTGTATTTTTTCAACCGGAAAATTGAGAGGTGTCAAGGGACACCCGGATGGAACGAAGTTATTTCTGATGTACAAAAAACCTGTATACACTCAACAAATACAATATATAAAAAAAAAAAACAAAAAAAAGAAAGAGAGAGAGAGAGACAGAGAGAGAAACACGCACTACCGCACGGCTTACAACTATTATAGCAAAAAGCACAGACATAGATCAAGATAGATACGGCATGTACCGCGAACGGTATCCATCTTGATCTATGTCTGTGGCAAAAAGTGTCGTTACAACTTTTCGTATGAATTTTTTCCGTCTAGCCCCCTTTCGCAACGCGCGATAAGGAACTTCATTCCAAAAGTATCCGAGGACTCAAAGTATATCCATTAGCCATACCAAATATCAAATTTAAGCGTGAAGAGGTAACAGACGGACAGACTTTTGGATATTCATAATATTAGTATGGGTATCAGTAAGTTTAGAATATACAGTGGTGATTTCATTACTTTAGCAAGCACTAAGTGGTAAGTAGCGATAAATGACTAGGATGTGGTTAAAAAAAAACTAGGCCTTTGCATCCGTTGTGGATGATTTATACAGTTTTTTTCAGAGCGAAGTAACCACTCCTCCAAGTCCAAGATTTAAATGTCCGTATGGTTGCCCAAGCACATACGACATTCTCGCAACATAGTCGGCCTAGTCCAGAGGAAAGAACTAGTCAATACGTCTGGGACCAACTATGTGCGGGTTTCCTCACAATGTTTTCCTTCACCGTACGAGCGTCCGTATTATGTACTTGAGATCAGAAAATGTCTCATTGGTACACGCCTCCACCCGGGATCGAACCAGCACCCTCTACGAGTGCGAACCAAAGGTCTACCCATTAGGCCACAGACGCTCTCTATGTGGTCAACATAGGCATTAATCAGGTACCAGTTATCAGTGTAATTATGAATTCCTTTCGACGCTTCAAATTGGGCCAAATTGGTGGCAGAGTGCCAGTGATATTGGCTTTGAGAGCTGTGGCCGCTATATTGAAAAATCATACTAGAAAACCGCGGCTAACTAGCTGTTGCCAGCGACTTTTATCCGACTATACCAGTAAGAGGGGTACAATACGCGGAGAAACTGTGCATTTTTCCCACCAAAAAACAAACATACAGGATGTAACATAAATAAGAGATAATAATACTTTGGACATACCCAATGTGTCCCTCGTATAAAGTCCAGTCGTCAAAGTTCAGGTTTAGCGGTTTAAGGGTTAATAGGTAAAGATAGACAGACACACTTTTATATTCACAATATAAATAAGGATTGTCTCTTCAAAGTATAATATAATGTCAACTATAGATGTTTTAATTCTTCGATCGCGGATTCTTGGAAATCTATTGTAAATCTATTGTTCTCGCGGCCCCAGCGGGCCTTATCGTAGTTGAAGGGTTAATGAACTATCCATCAGGTATTCTGTCCGCTCGTTCGGCCTCTAAAATTGGTAATGATTGCCCACGACGAATGGCCCACAAACCTTGTAACACCATTAATAACCATCAAAGAACACATCAAAGCGACCAGCGGAAACACTTCCCCGTAATTTCGGAATGTTTTCCCGTGATTCCGTACACGATTCTGCTGATTCCGGAATTCTGAGAATTGGGAAAAATGTGTGGACAGAGGATTCGTCGAAACTTCTTCACGTTTGACTTTGGATTGTGAGGCCCAGGAAGTACAAAGTTCAATTCATAAGCATCGTTGGGCTAGAGGCCTTATCTAGAAGGAGTCACAATAGCTTAATCATTTAGAGGAGGGTTTGTAGTTTAAAATTGTTCCAAGAATGGCCTTGGACACACACAAATAAATCTAATTAGAACATCATAGATATAGGCTTCATTTCCCAAAACTAATACCAAAACTTATACACTACAGAATTCAGAAATCGAAAACATAAAATCCATGTCAAGCTCAAAATAATAATATTCACGTAACTTCTGCAAACGTTCTGCAAACTTCGTATGCAAGAACCACACAAAACTATACCAATGTAGAATTTTGTGTGTTCCTACTGTACTATGTTTAAGCTGGGACAATGTCCCATTTAAGCATGAAGAGGACAGACATAGTTACCTGTTACGTTTCCATTGGAACTATTATAATAAAAAATTCCAAAAAAAAAAAAACAACCTATTTCGAAATACAAACAATCGATTTAATTTTATCATATTTTATGGTATTTAGAATGGCCATATTTTGTCGACATTTATATTCCAAATTCCAATACATTGTAATTGTTTCCTACCGTCCCTTATCCTTGTTCGCACATCTCTTTCACTCAATCTAAAAATATTATAATTCCGTATGAAAATTATTTTCATAGCAGGAAAATATAGTTCTAATTATTATTTTTAAAAGCTTTTATTTAACTTGCTCTATATGTAAGTATGTGTGTTACGGTGGAATTTTGGAACTCAATTTTGAAGTAGATTGAGCTAACCGATTAAGCTGAAATTTTGCATACACGTTTAGCTTGGATGACAATGCACGATATGGTATGTAACATCACTCTCTAAATCCAATATGGCCGACCATCCAAGATGGCGAAATAGTTATTTTCTATGCAGTCCTACAATATGGATATTAAATGAAACGGCTTTTTGAGAGTAACTCGAAAACGAATGTAATGTTATTCTACATCCAATATGGCGGCTCATCCAAGATATGGAAATAGTTATTTTTAATGCACTTCTGCAATATGGGTATCAAATGAAAGGGCACATCGAGAGTAACTCGAAAACGAATGTAATGTCATTCTACATCCAATATGGCGGCTTATCCAAGATACGGGAATAGTTATTTTTAATGCACTTCTGCAGTATGGGTATCAAATGAAAGGGCTCACTGAGAGTAACTCGGAAACGAATGTAATGTCATTCTACATACAATATGGCGGCTCATCCAAGATAGGGGAATAGTTATTTTTAAAGCACTTCTGCAATATGGGTATCAAATAAAAGGTCTCATTGAGAGTAAATTGAAATTAATAGAGTCAAGTCAAGTCAAGTCGTGTCGAGTCGTGTCGTGTCGTGTCGTGTCGTATCGTATCGTGTCGTGACGTGACGTGTCATGTCGTGTCTTGTCGTGTCGTGTCGTGTCGTGAAGTATTGTTTCGTGTCGTGTCGTGTCGTGTCATGACGTGACGTGACGTGTCGTGTCGTGAAGTGTCGTGAAGTATCGTGTCGTGTCGTGTCATGACGTGTCGTGTCGTGTCGTGTCGTGTCGTGTCGTGTCGTGTCGTGTCGTGTCGTGTCGTGTCGTGACGTGACGTGTCGTGTCGTGTCACGTGACGTGACGTTACGTGTCGTGCCGTGTCGTGTCGTGTCGTTTCATGTTATATCAAGTCATATCCAGCCGGGTTTTAGAAAATGCCCGTTTGAATCCGGTCACTTTTGTAAAGTTAAATTTAACTTTTTAGTCACGCAGAAATAAACGGAATATAGTATTTCACTGATCAAAATCAAGTACGATTTCTTAAGGACTTAAATTAATCAGATTTTTACAAATTCTTGAAACAAAACAAACTACAATCAAACAGACTAAGAAATCTAGCCAGAGAATAACTAAAAAACAAAAAATAAATAATAATCAAAAAACTTTTTGAAAAAAAGCTTTTATTTAAATACTCCAAAAATAAAAATAAAAAATTTCTACTTAAAATTTTAACTATTAAGTTATAACTCAATATAAATTATACAATTTGCATGATAATAAAAGCTTGTCGCGCGATTTGTAAATAAACTAGTACCAATTTAACTGAGTAAATTGATATTATATTTTACATTTGAATAAATTTATTAAATACTGACAGATTGTTAAGTCTCGCGACAAGCTTTTATTATCATGCAAATTGTATAATTTATATTGAGGTTATAACTTAATAGTTAAAATTTTAAGGAGAATTTTTATTTTTTGGAGTATTTAAATAAAAGCTTTTTTTTCAAAAAGTTTTTTGATTATTATTTATTGATTTGATAAAATGTAATTATCTATTAACAATTAAAATACCTATAGGTTGGTAGTTAATAAATAATAATAATTTATTAAAATCTTTTATTTCCTTTTACAAAAAAAATTATGCCCTCTTTTTGATACTTTTAAGCCAGGCTGTATGTAGGCAAATCCTATGGTATGCCTTTTCAACTCTTTTCACCTAGTTAAATAGCATTAAAACCATAACATAAGTTCACACCGTCAAGCTACCATAGAAAAATTACCAAAAGCTATGGAGCGTGTAAAACGTATACTTTCATAATTTACACCTGTAATTTACAACACGAAGCCCCCGAAATATAAGCGCAACAAATTTACATTTTTTATTAAGAAACCTTAATAGCCAATCCAAGTTTTGTACAGGAGAACATTCTATTAAGTAAAGGTGCGAGCACACTACACAACTCGTATTCAAGTACAAAAATATCCTGTCAACGTAAAATTGAGACGAAATATAATTTAAATATTATAAGCACTTTTCCAAAATTGTGGTGGTCAATATCAATTCAAAAATTAGGCAACTTACAAAGTAGAGCAGCTATGATTTTAGACACCATCTTTAGTAGAACTGACTAAAAGACCAAAAATTTGAGGCTCATTTATAGTAAGGATTATTTATTTTTAGTTTGAAGAGTATAAGCTCTGAAACTACATGACCGATTTTGATAAAAGGAATAGGTCTGGGCCCCACCCTGCAGTAGGTCTGGCTTTGTCTGTCTTTTATAAAAATCGGTGACGTAGTTTCAAAGCTTATATTTGGTAAGACCCCGGGCAAGGCCAAAGGCCGCATACTCAACTCATAGCATAAAAATGTACGGTTCCCGTGTATTTATGCAGGCGGAGCCGTGTGCTTCATTTAATTCATAATAATTGATATAACTGATAAACAGGTTGTAACAAAAGTAAGTGATAATATTTTAGGGTGTGTATGTGTTCCTTGTAGAGTGTTCACTGAAGTAGCAGCGCTAAAAGACCAATTTTATTTTTCACTTTTGTATGGCCCAGCGTCACGATTTTCCCTAAGTATACAAAAGTGAAAAAAAAAATGGTCTTTCGGCGCTGCTACTTTCAACAGTGAACTCTCTACGAGGAACACGTGCACACCCTAAAGTATTATAACTTAGTTTTGTTACTGTATAGCTTGTGGCAAAGTCGAAAGGTAAAAACGTTTGTTAGTTTATACCCACCTTTACACTCAAAGTTGGCGGCTATAAAAAAACCATTATGAAGTTTCCTAAATCATAATTCTCGCGCACCTTGAAGAATATTCATTTCTTTTGGGAATGTAAATGATATTGCAACTTGTAAAAGCCAGTGAGTTGGTTTTATGAGGTGTTAGTTTCCTTTGCAATTTAATGATTTCGTAGAAACCTTTATTCTTTTGGATTTATGCTACATTGTTGATTCTATCTTTATAAGGGACTTTGTATGAATGGATCTAGAGTTGTTTGTTAAATTCGTATTGTATTTTGTTATTATTAAAGTAGCACGTGCCTACCAGAACGGCAACTTCTACAAGCGGCAGAAATTTTCATTTAGAGTTCTTTAGAGTTTCGATTTTTTTTATCTGTCAATTTAAATAATTTATATATCTAAGAATAAAGTTACTTTGTTTTTGCCTTTATTTGATTTGTGTTTACAATAAAACAATAACTTTTAAAGTAAAACTTCTTTACTTGGGGAGTAAGATGGCAAATGCGTGACGAGAGCGTTAAGCCGGCGCCAGACATAGCTTCAAAGATTTGCAGACTTATTTGAAGACTTTGCAAAGCTTTGAAAACACATTTGGACACATATTGTTCATACCTGTCAGACATGCTTTGCAAATACTTTTCTCCACAGTATGCTGGTAGACAACAAACAAGATGGATGACGATTTCGTGGACGTAGTGTGCCTATACTATTTATGCGCATTTAATTATTTATTACATTTGCACGGAAAAAATATTTTTTATTCTGACCCATGCGTCATTCACTAAATTTTTATTTTTGTGATTTCAGTTTTTTGGGTTCCATATAAGTACATGGTTCTCCTTGCAGCAAGTAGCAACTCAACAAATTTGAGGACACACTCGTTCCAGTCCATTTTGAAAATCTGGGACGTGTTAACGCGCATAGACACAGAAAATCGTTCTGCTCAACACTGCTTGGCAAATGGAGTTTGCGCAAGTGTGGCAGGCTACGCAAACATTTGAACACAGTCAACTTTGAACGTTTTGATGTGCGCTAAAAAACCGACACCTCATGGCAAAGTGCAAATCTTTGTTCAAAATTTGAACACGTCATATTCAAAGTCTCGTGCCACACACAGCAATCAAATAAGTGTTTAAACAAGTGAAGCTATGTCTGGCGCCGGCATTACGAAAGTGTGATCGGACGAGGTGAACGGAGAGGTGCGCGCGCACTTCTTCTTCTTCTTTCAATATACATGCATATAGATGGAGCTCAAGAAGTTTTACTTCAGTTGTGTGGTCTAAAGCACACTCGTTTTTTATATCAGGAATCCCACCAAAACATAAATGTAAAAAAGGAGAGCCAAGTTCAATACAAACATTATGCTTGTCTATGGACTTCGCCGTAAAAAGAATGGAGATCTAAATGAGTGCCAAGTTCTATGGAATATCGAAAAATGTATTTATAGGCACCAAATAACATTATAAACAAATAATAAAGTCTATTTTTTGCTTTATTGAATATCTATAACAATTGCTGTTATTTAAATAATGTGAGATCTTAAAGTAGATTAGATTTAACTTAGCCAGTTTTCATTACATTAGTAATTTCATAAAGTTATTGAACATTTAATTCTGATAAAAACTCTCCAAGATATCACAATTCAAATCTTACATAAAATAAACCTTCCCAAAACGCTCCATACAAAATGTCAGCTAACTGTTACGTCAGGCCTAGCTAGTTTGTGCGATAGCTATGTTAAATATTGAGTTTATGAAAGTGATTTTGTACGAAAAAATGTTAAAAATTGCATAACTTATCGAGTGTTACACAAAAATTAAGGAATTTTATAAAAAAAATATTCGACTTGACTTAACTTGACGAAAACACTTTGAAGGCTCAAAACAAAAAAAAAAATAATAAGTTATGGAGCTGAAATTTTGGGAATACCTATTTTTCATCGCTATGTCTTTATTTTATTTAAAAAAATCAGCTAATCTTTGACCTTGTCGTCATCCCTATTACTGAAGTGGATTCCAAATTTTAGCCTTCTAGTTCATCTGGAAGTGGGTTAGAATTTTGATCTATAGGTCAGTCAGTGATAAAAATGACTATTTTCGGACGTGATTATCTAAAAAACCGTTTGAGATATTTTTTTTTATGAAATTTCGAGTATATATTTATGTCGTAAGTTTCATTATATGAGCCAAATTTAATACTTTTATGTTCAATATTTTTTGAATTACGAAGGGGTCAATAGTAGCTCCAAAATATGGTTCGTGTAATATTACACACGGTGGTGCTCGCCAGTTCTGTTATACTTGAACTTGGCTTGACACGCTACCGCGTGTCTAGATTATAATATTGAATAAATGACAGTGAAAAAGTTGACATACTTCACTTATTTCTTATTCAAAGACATACTTATTCAAAGACATAACTTTGATCAAATATATTCGTTGATTTCAGACACTTGTAGCGAAAATCCAAGTACCATTCCACGAAATTCAGGACACAAACACGTGTCCCTCCGCCTCATGTCACATCAAAATGTTTAGGCGCCCCGCGTCAATCTCTGATGGATGACTCACCAAATAGATCCATTATCAACGTTTTGTAGCGGCCATTCAATTTGGATTATGCATATTGCCCGCGACTTTATGAACTCAGGGTTTTGTAGGTTAAATTTTTAATTGTGGATAAACGACTAGTGGTTCGCCTGGTGGGATGGGACCCATGGACACCCGTAATATTGAATTACAAAAATACAATCGAGGTGCAGTCAGAGTTTTTGGGTTTGCTTGCCCGTAGTAAGCAACACGGAAAACATGCGCTAAACCACAGATTACTATTAGTTTTACAATATAATATACTATTTGCTTGACTATGAATATATTTTTATGTTTACAAATGTAGGGCATCTTCCATGTAATCATATTATTTACAAAATAAAAAAAATATTTAAGTTTTGTGTAAAAAATAACTAAAAAATATTCCAACGAAGCTGAACCCAACATCAGATTTAGTGCGAACGGTTAAAATATAAAATTTGATGCGTCGCCCCGGGAGCCGCTTCCTTGTAATAACCGCGGTAAGTGGCGCTAAGTATTTTCGATCAAGGGCACAGGGCCTGAGGGAAATTAACGTGAAGGGCATGTGTACTTCCTTATATATTTTAGGATTCATATTTTAAGTTCACCGTAGAATTCATAAACAGGGGAGCGATTCTCATTTCTTAAATATCGGTTTGATCGTGATTTCGTGCGCAAGACATGCAAATAAAGTATAAAGGATTGCAATCAAAGCGATATTTAAGAAATGCTTATAGTACAGGGGTGGCCAACTTGATTAGACCTAACTGTTAACTAACGAAACCCTGTGCGATCTACCAAGAACATACTTCTTGAAATCTTAAATGAAACAGAATAGTTTAGTACACAATCATATATTTTTTATTGACCAGTCTTAGTAGTTTCTTTTCATATTACATGTGAGATCGTTTCCTTAGTAGTCTGGGTTCAGTAGTAGTAGTCTGGATCAAGCTAATTTTTCGTGAGTACCTTCATTTTGATAAGACGAACAACAATTTCCTTTGCGAAAATTCTCAAAAGTGGTCGCTAGTAATAATATTTTTTACAGTTCTTGAATCCGAAATTCCGCTATCCGCCGCCCATTGCACGAGTCTTTCCGGTTACGGAGCGCCCAGTGCCTTGGGTAGCTCTTCCGGAGTAAGCGGCAGCAGAATGTTGC
Source organism: Cyaniris semiargus (assembly GCA_905187585.1). NCBI lineage: Eukaryota > Metazoa > Arthropoda > Insecta > Lepidoptera > Lycaenidae > Cyaniris > Cyaniris semiargus. Next base: position 1,234,694 of record LR994554.1, on the reverse strand, counting down.
GCGGAGAAGCTGCGCTGGAAGCAGACGCCGCTGACTGGGCCGCTGCAGTTTTCGTCTCAGACGGGTCCAGCGGCCCAGCACAAAGCGGAGGAGAAGGCACGGACGGGAAAACCCGTCCGTGCCTTCTTCAGTGGGTAGAGCTGCGGCCAACTTACCATCTTCTCGGCCGCAGCGAGTCCCACATACCCCGGTGGTCCTTCCCCAGTGCTGCCGGGGATGCTTAAGCGCATTTTCCGTCTTAAAAAAAAGTACCCCATTTTTAAGTATATAATTTTAGTCTAGTCAAATGTTTGTGAAAGTCCATGGAAGGCTTTGCATTAGGAGTTACTCATATTAACTTCTCTCCTGCCTTGTTATATTATAACGTAAACTTTTCAACACCTATTACCATGACTCGTGAGTCACGGGCGTATTTGGGTCAGAAATGGGGAATTACTTTTAATCGCTCACATCTATTTTGGGTTTGGGTTTGAAATTGAAAGATGATGTCATAGTTAACCACTTATTTGAGTGTTAGTTTAGGCGAAAATGGTAATAGTTTTGTAAGGATTTGTTAACACTAAGACAGTACTTGAAATTTTCTTTTTGGATGAAGACTTAAGAAAATTGTCGCAACGTTATAATTTAATAATAAACCGAAAGATTCAGCTTTATGATAGGTGAATGGTAAAAAAATGCGTAACAGACGTTTTTTGGAAAGCTAGATTATTTCCTAAAATAGGTGGGACACCCTAGTGTGCACAGACCCTTACGTACCTGCTCTATTAGATTTTATCATGTTAATTGATATATTTTATTTAGGTTTTAATTGGCTCTCCTGTGAGTCCTCCTACGTAATAGTTCAGAACTTTAAAAAGCAAAGAAATCGTGTACTCGTGTTTTCACAAATAATAATATTAAGTTTAAATAATATAATATTATTTTGTTTGTTGGAAATGTCTAACTGCATTAATTATTTTACTAAAAATTAAGGCAGTATATTTTAGAGAGTAGTATAAGCTTTCGTTTGATTATTATTTAGACATGGATTCCTGTGGAAACCATGCATATTGCCAAAATAGAACGTATCCCTTCGGCTCTTGATCTGGGCCAAATTTCATTGCAATCAGCCAAGCAGTTTTGAGGCTGATTTCATGAAACGAATATGGCCTCCTTGTAAAGTATAGAAAATACAATATTAACTTCTAATTATCATAATATTATCAGAAGTATCAAAAACTTACCTCGATAAGGAACATAGATATTTAAATATAGACAGTCTTCTGACTCGTGTGTGAGGAATGGTTTGATTCTGCTCAGGTAGTGTTGCCTCCCCAACGAAGGCGGGTTGCCCTTCTTGATTGTGGGCAGACTTTGAGGGCAGACTGGGGCGAACTTCGTCGCCATCTTGACTCCAGACCACGGTGGCGCGCTGACTGAAACAAGTAGTTGTGATCATGAATTGTCTACCTATCGACTTAGATAATTAATTGGGTACTGTTACATAATTTACAACTAGATGACGCCAAAATTAGTTTATCGCGCGGGAGCCGTACATTTTTCCGAGATAAGTATCCTTTGGCCTTTACCGGGACCCAAAGTATCTCCATACCAAATTTTAGCAAAATCGGTTCAGTAATTTAGGCGTGAAGAGGTAACAGACAGACAGACACACTTTCGCATTTATAATATTAGTATAGATTTCTACTATCTGTCGGGTAAAATTATTTTAATATAATATACCGTAAAATATACAAGAAACGTATACCATTTCTTTATAAAATCGCATTGCCTCACCCGCGTTGTTTTAAGAAAACTCACTCTCATAAGAAATACAATATTCTTAAGACCGCGTGTTTTTACTTTAGAATAATTGAATTTATAATACCTTATAGTGTTTTAATTTTTATGCAGGAAGCTTGGAAATTAAGTGTATTTAAATGTTTCATTATTCAAAGTGGATTTGAAGGAATGTATGTATTCAAATCGGTAATTAAATTTAATTCTATTAAGGGCCTGTTTCACCACTTCCTGATAAAGTGCCGGATAGGCTATCCACAACTTTTTTGACAGATTCTCCATACTCTATCTGTCAAGTTAAGTGGTGGATAGCCTATCCGGCACTTATCAGGAAGTGGAGAAGCAGGCCCTAAATATTTTTAAATTATGTTGTAGATATTCATTTGCTTGGCCTTTACAGTTGTCACAAATTGGTCCTTAATTAAAATAGTATCTTCTGAATATCGTTTGCGAATAATAATATATGGAAGGTAATTTATAAATCAATCTATTGGTACCAAAACAGTTCTATATCCTTTTGTACGAGTTTAGCCGTTAAACTCGTAATCAATGTTTTGGTACCAAAACAGTTCTATGTCCTTTTGTACGAGTTTAACTGCTAAACTCGTACAAATGTTTCTTGGTGACTAAACTTTAGCCACTAAGAAAATATTATGTTCACCATGGAAAAACCAGTTCAACAAAATCTGACCACTAGGAACAACAAAACCGCCAGTTTGTTGACGTTTTGGTGTCCAAATATATCGACAGTGATAACATTAATTACGCTGCTGTATGTGGGGCGCGCTGCCAGTGCTGCCAACATGTCAGCCTGAGACGTAGACAAGTGACGGACTTTTCATTTTTTAGGGTTCCTTTGTGATGACTATGAGAATTGAGAATTAGATGAAACTAGATGATGCCTGCAATCGCGCGGGATAAAAAGTATCCTATGTCCTTATTGGGACTCAAAGTTTTCTACATACCCAGTTAAATCGGTTCAGTGGTTATGGCGTGAAGAGGTAACAGACAGACAGACAGACAGACATACTTTTGCATTTCTAATATTAGTATGGATAGAAATTATTTTAAAGTTGTAAGGGCCTGTCCACATCTCCACGTCACGACGTCGTCAACGTGGAACGGTGCGGTAACGTGGCACGGTACGTTGACGTGACGTGTAAATTTACGTCAAAGTAACGTAAAAATGCACTTCTTTTTCTTCTCTTTCTCCGTTTTTAACAATAGCAAAAGCAGAATACGTATTGTGCGGTCCACATCTAGATCAGTTGTGAAGAATGTAGCAGTTTTACAAGGCATGGCGACGTACAATGTTGCTACATTGTGATATTGTGCATTTTACGTTACGTTAACGTAAATTTGCACGTCACGACGTGACGTAAAAATGTGGACAGGCCCTAACAAATTATTGCAGAGTTTGGCCTACGTGTTTTCTCTTTCAGTTCCCTTACAATGTTCAGAAAGTATCCCGGCAAAAAATATTGTTTCAAAGCAATATTATAATATTATTATTTAATTATGATTTTTTATGCGGGATGTATTCGTGGTAATTAATATTTATATTATAAAACCCTTTTTAATACTTGTTAATAGACAATTTCTTTTCTTCATACGGAATCTTGCGGCATACAAGAATTTAACGAACTTTTTAAATCATTTTTCAGTGTGTGGTAATTATGATTTTGGCTTCCATTCTAGACGAACTAGTTTTTCAATTTACTTTCAAGTTTATTAACATTCTTAGAAACTTTGTTGTTAAAAACTAGAACGTAATATTTCTCGTTAGTTTGAAGTTATAAATTAATATTTGTTTTTTATTTCTTTCCCTCTTTGAGTCAAACGTACAGTCTTTTGAAGCGGTTTTTTTTTTTTTAATTTATTATCATATAAATATCAATTACAATTTATTAAATTATCAGATTTACGAAAATCTTTATATATGGTTATAATATTATGTTTCACCAAATAATTGACTATCTTTTCTTCTTATCAATAAAGCTTGTTTCACAATAAACGCGCCCTAATACTACATTTGTTGATATTATAAATCGGTGTACTGTAAATTCGTACATACAGGCTGTAACAAAAATAAGAGTAGAGAGTTCACTGTGAAAGTAGCAGCGCTGAAAGACGAAATTTTTTTTCACTTTTGTATGGGAAAGGGCCCGAGCGTCACGAGTTTCCCCATACAAAAGTGAAAAAAAATTTTGGTCTTTCAGCGCTGCTACTTTCACAGTGAACTCTCTACAAGGAACACGTACACACCCTAAAGTATTATCACTTATTTTTGTTACACCCTGTATATGTAATGAGTGGCTCATCATTTTAAGTTGGTCAAGCATCTACCTCATATCTCAAGTATATTTTTGTTTGCCATTTAGTAATTCTCACCTGGAGGCATGAACCGCAGATTCCCAACCGGAGGTGCAGCATACGGCACCCCAAGGTACATCTCTACTGGCTGCAGGTCATAGTTCCGACCTGGCTTAGCAATCAACCCCCTTATAGCACCCTGCCGAAGGTGGTACTCCCTCGTCAGTCGCTTCTCCTCCTTCGGGAAGCTTCGGGGATCATCGTACACCTTCGCCTCGTCCGTTATCGGCAGCAAGAACGAGACGGCAATACAAATAAACAAATTATGAGTGAATACAGTCGCGCGCGCCATTTTGTCCTTTGATTTGCTCTCATTGCACTCAAAATAGTTCGGTTTATGGCTTGTTTATTTTCATGTTTGTTGTGAGTCATGTGTTGGCAATTCGAAGAAAGTCAAACTCTTTATTTGAGACAAAAAAACACTGGCACGTGGGTCACATATTGTACACATGTTTTTCACAATAATTCCAAATTGAATCACCACAAAACTTGGACAGTAAGTTGTTAAAAAATTGGGCTAATTTTATTTAAAAAATTAATGCTTTTTTAATTCACATTCACATACACCAAAAATTCGATATTAAATAGATCGCTTTATCGAAAGTTGAGTCTGAAGATATTATGGTGTAAAGTGTAAACGTTCCGTTCGCGCAGGCGCTGCGCGAGCGCACAACTGGATCCCGCCCAAAACTGTCCCCGCTGAAGTGTGATACAGAAATATCTCGGAATGTGCCGTGGGCGGGCGGGCTTTCCCGAGATAGGTCTCAAGATATTTTGTCAAGATAAAATGACAAAGCGAACGATTGTCAATTTAATACCAACTTTTTAAAATATTTGTATTTTTTTGCATTTTACTAGTAAACTGTTAATGGTAAAGAAAATAATACGTTATGTAAAATACTGTTTATTTTGAGTTAATTTTGAGTAATTTAACTTTTAAAAGAATTAATTTATTATTACTGAAATAAAAGTGAGGTGCACAAAATCTATCAGATTTTGTATACGCAAAATGTCAAATACCTACAAGCAAGTTAGTCGGTTCTAAAAGATTCTACAGTTAAAAACGATTAAATTAAAGTGGCAACAACAACTCATTAACAGGTCTATCAAACTTTCTATTCTTCAGTTCTTCCCATCAAGAATATAAAGCTTGAGAGCTAGATTATCTTGAGACATATCTTCAAATGCGTATCCTATGTGTATCGCGGCGGTTGACCACGGTGCACAAACCGGGGATATAGCGGTCGCGCCACGTGCACTAAACATCCGGACCGATCACTTGTGAGCTGATAACCCATTACTGATTAGGTGATAAAGCTTAGCTTTTGATGTATAGAGCTTATGTGTGGTAATAGTTAAGGTGAATTGTGATAGGCTCTGCAACTAGTAGAACAATTAAAGGCGTGAATGGAAGAACCAGATAACTAACATTTTATAACATATGGACTACTAATTTTTTCCCTTATAATTTTATCTACGTCATCATCTGGCTAATCTAGATATTATATTAGTCAGATGATGAAGTAGGTAACAGTATAGCCAGATGGCTACACATAAAATCCACAGTTTTTTTTTTTTTTAAATTTTAAATCCTTTTTCCGATCCTAAAGCCTCAAATTATGCAAAGACGGCAAATTTTAACTGTTATTTACCTGTTTCTTTCACGTACGTCTTCAATTTTGATGATATATCACATTTATATTATACAGAGTAGCCATAGAGAAGGATATATTTTGCGATTTTTTCCTGTAGAAATATGTACGGTACCCGTGATATTTTATTTAGCGTATTTTATTTATCAACTCATTCTAAAATATGATGTTTATTTTGTAAGCATATTAAACTTTTAAGTTCTAATTAAAAGATATAGGCATTGCCTAGTTTGAGAGTCAGAGAGAGAGACAAAAAAAATTCTTTTCAGGGACTCTAAGTATCTCTACATTAGTGTAGAGATACTTAGAGCCCCTGAACAGCACCCGTAGCACGGCTACAGTGGTAATACGAAAGTATAGACAAACAGCGGAGATAAACTGAAGGTGCCGTTCCGATCTTTACCGCGGCTAGCCGCGATTGACAAAAAATCAAATATAGCCACTTTATGACATAGACTATGGTCCTAAAAATTCAAATAAAATCCTACTTTATGACTTAGACTATAGTATATGTCATAAAGTAGCATTTTAATTTAATTTTTGTCGATCGCGGCTAGCCGCGGTATAGATCGGAACGGCACCTTTAGTTTATCTCCGCTGTTTGTCTATAGTTTCGTATTTCTACTGTAGCCATGCTACGGGTGCTGGTTTGGATACAACTTAGGTTCTATCCAAATCCGTTCAGTACTTTACCCGTTAGAACATAAGAGACATTCCTACATTTACATTAATAATGATAATAGCAAGAATAACCGGCATAAAATACTAAAATACTCCAAAATAAGTTTTTCTTTAAAACAAAGGTTACCCGGAAATGCGGAAGCTATTAGTTCTAAAAGCCAGTTAATGATACTTTGGTCTTTGAACTCATCATGTAAATACCATCTGTTTTACGTTAACGTATTAAATAGACTTTATTTTAAACGGTTTCAACAGTACCCGGTATTTTTAGAACCGTTTAGGTTTAAAAATAAACGCACTATTTTGTGTTGCCGCATAGATTAGTAAATAGTAACAGAGCCCATAAGTATAGCTCGGCCGTAGAACACGAAGAATTCGGTCATTGATCTTTACTGTGCAATGTGCATGCAAAAACAAACAATTACTGTCGTGGTTTTATCGCTCACCAAAGGTAGATGACCTAAATTTCTGAGATTATAATGAAAATAATGAGTAGTGATAGCTCAATAGCCGAATTCTTGCTTGTTAGTCGTTCGGTGACCAGGCTATAGCTAAATACATAGATGCGAGTGGCGGAAAACATCCAGAGAAGTGAAAGTGAGTAAGTAAGCCACCAAAACGAGTGAGAAAGTACAAAGGATTATAATCCGTTAAAACATAATATATATTAATTTTTCGTTATCTTTCTAGTCTACAAATATTTTTCTAGCTAATTTGACGCATTAGAACCCTAGTATAACGTGATTCAATTACACATTCATTAAATCTTTTTACTTTTAGGTTAAACTAGATGAAGCCCGCAACTCCGTGGCGCCAAAATTCGTTTATCGCGCGGGAACCGTACATTTTTCCGGAATAAAAAGTATCCTATGTCCTTTCCCAGGACTCAAAGTATCCCCATACTAAATTTCAGCAAAATCGGTTCAGCGGTTTAGGCGTGAAGAGGTAACAGACAGACAGACAGAAAGACAGACAGACAGATACACTTTCGCATTTATAATATTAGTATGGATATGGATTATTAGTATGGAGGACAAAGCCAAGAACAGAACACAAGTCATGTACGGCATCTCCGAGAATGTCTCGATTAGAAAACGACGAAACCAAATGGCGTCGCTAAAATAAACTGTCGAGCAAAAAGTCGCGAGCAGCTGCTGAGTTCCCGAGATATCGATTGCAAAAACAGACAAACACAAACAGAGTCGGGTTACAGTGGGACGGTATATATGACGTCACTGTGTCAACAAATTATCTTATTTTCCTATTTTGGAAAAACAATTTTGAGGAGACAACGGTAGATGTGCTTTGTTAGATGGTCGATGTTAAGCATTTTGTGTATCATTCAATCCCCAAGCGGCACCCGGCTGTCGCATAACAATTGAAAATCTATTGTGTCTGCGATTTCCACGATCGAGGTATTACCCCAAAAATATTTTTTGTTGAATTATGAATGCTTCTAAATGATCTAAAGAACATGACTGCATTGATAACTCAATACGTAATTTTTGTGGGTCGATACATAACGTTATGTCAATAAATGCTAGACAGCGTTCAGATAATAATACGATTTTGAATTCTTTATTGGGACTCAAAGTATCTCTATAACAAACACCAAACTCGGTTAAGCAGCCAAAGCGTGAAAAGTTAGCGACAGACAGATTTCGATACTATAATGAGTGGCAGTCTTCCACCGTGCGTTTTTCTGCCACGCACAGTAAAACTCTGGAATGAATTGTCGCCAGCAGTATTTCCGGACCAATACGATCTGCAAACTTTCAAGAAAAGAGCGTATTCCCTCTTAAAAGGCCGGTAACGCACCTACAACTCTTTTGATGTTGCGAATGTCCATGGGCGACGGCAGTAGTATTCCATCAGGTGACCCATCTGCTCGTTTTCCCCCTAATTTTATAAAAAAAATTATAGCAGGTATTGGAAGGATGCATTTCTAACGGTCTCAATTTCTAAGTACCAGAGACATTTTAATGATTACTTAACTTGAAAGTAATGATGAGTTTGACAGAAAAAGTGTTGAGTATATGTCAAAACCGACACTGAATTAAAGTTGAATAATGACTAAATTATTCTTTTTCATCTTCATTATCTTCATATTACTCTTACTTCATCTGTACCTACGAATAATAAAAACTAAGGAAGAGTAACTGTGTCAAAAAATATGTTCCGATTCTACAAAATCTGACCCGAATACATGCATACTTTATGCAAAAAGAGGCCCGAATACATGCAATAATTTTGTGTAATTATAGAAGTGACAATTATTGTCAACGGCTTTATATTGTCAATTTGAATGTAGTGTTTCGTAGCTATTGCCATATTATTTTAGTGTGCGAAAAGAACCTTGAGAACCAAATTCAAAACGATTGAAGTATGGAAGTTACGTTTCCTTAGTTTTTATTATTCGTAGATCTGTATCCAATCTCATATTTTTTCTTCGTACACAATAATCGCAAATCTCTTGAAGTTATGCCCAGCAATTAGATTAATATCTTTTGAAATTTTTTTTTGTCCCTATTCTGGCACGGCTAATCATCTCGATAAATATTTGCGTCGAGATTGGCAGATGCGTCGTGGGCGGTTGTGTTTGAGGAACTAGTAACAAGGACAACAGAACTCAATTACTCAGAAACTTATATATAGATGTCCCGGGCGACTTGAGGTATGAACTTACTGAATATGGACGGCAAAATCTTGTACTCTATACAACGTTTATTAGTAAGGGGGTAATCCTCTTACTAATAAAAACTTCTTAAACATGCGTTTAGCGAGCGAATAGTTAAACGGGAGTTTTTAAGTTACACACACGTTACACAGAATCTATACAGAGAAATTAGTATGGAAATGACAGCATCGTTATACAGGCCTTATGTCAAAAAATGATTATTAGTAGAAAAAATCTTATGCACCCTCTATACACGCTGTGTAACTTTTTATTAGTAAGAGGGTAGATCTATAGTACGAATCCTGTATATCTTCTATTAATTACTATCTAAAATCGAATCGCTACTTCACTTGGTCACAGCGTCTTGCTTTAACAGCAGGACTGATTTTGATGAATTTTAAATTAGATGTAAGAGTAGACTACAGGCGGGATGGATATAGGCTAGAGAATGTACGGTTCCTGCAGAAATATATTTTGTGCGTACAAATTCATAAGAAACGGCTAGTACATTAACATAATCGCTCGCGGGATACACCACGGGGCACAGCTATACTCGTGTAATTATATTCTGCAAGTTAATCCCTCTTACTACATAATCAACATCCCTCTTACTAATAAAAAGTTACACAGCGTGTATAGAGAGATTTTTTGACATAAGGCCTGTATAACGATGCTGTCATTTCCATACAGTTAATTTCTCTGTATAGACTCTGTGTAACGTGTGTGTAACTTGAAAACTCCTCTTTAAGTATTCACACGCTGAACGCATGTTTAAGAAGTTTTTATTAGTAAGAAGGTTACTTTCTAAGCAATTATGGTACTATTGTAACTTGCAGAATATAATTACACGAGTATAGCTGTGCCCCGCGGTGTATCCCGCGAGCGATTTTAAGTGAAATAATATAGTAATAGACTATGAAAGTACCAAAATTAGGATCATATAAATATGTGTTTTACATAGTAGCATATACTTTTCGTTCTTAAAACAACGCTGAGACATCTAAACTCGTATCTATAAGAAGCCAGGAGTTCTCTCAGCACCTTCGGGATCATTATATACCTTGGTGCAAAATCTATATCTCATAAAACCGAAATCACCATAATATATTTCCGTATAAAATTTGAAGAATTCCCCGATCACTCATGGATCCCTTCATCAGGTTACCACTGTGGTGAACACAGTACCAAATTGGAATGGTACCCATCAAAAGAAAAATTTTCAAAATCGGTTCACAAACGGCAGAGTAATCGTTGAACATAAAAAAATAATAAAAAGAATATAACACCTACTGCATTTTGAAAGTCGGTTAAAATGTAGCCTATGTGTTAATCCAGGATGTCACTCCTTATCAAATTTTGTCGAAATCGCTCCAGCCGTTTAAGCGTGAAGAAGTAACAAATATACACACTCACAAACTCACGAACTCACAAACTCACATACTTTCGCCTTTATAATATTAGTAGGAAGTAGGATAGTAGGATCTAAGATGCAAAGACAATATTGTAAATTTTTTTAGGTACTGAAATGGTACGGAACCTGTCGTGTGTTAAACTGACTCGCACTTGGAAGGTTTTTGAAAAGCCCGGCAACGCCTTAAAACTTTTTAAATGGTTTGGTTGCCCGTGGACATTTTTTTTAGAAAATAATCCTACTAATAAATTATTATACTTTACAAAAAAATAAAAATAAGTGACAAAAATATTTTTATTTTTATACGTAGTAGCTAAAATAAATCCTGATTATAATTTCGAAAGGTGATGTCATTTGTGTCAAATAAAATGTAGTTTTAAAAAATGAACCAAGGAGTTTTGATATGCAATACAGCAGCAAATTACGCCTGTAATAACTTTTCATCTCCTTTTTATCCCTTTAAAGGGCATATTTTAACAAACTATAAATTACATCTTCCATAAAATACATCAAATAATACTCATGCAAATTTTCGAGCAGATCGGACTAAGGAATCGTGTTGTCCCATACTAACTTTAACCCCCCCTTTTTACCCCCTTGGGAGAGGAATTTCGAAAAATCCTCTCTTATTGCACGCCTACGTCATACGGAGAACACTCTCCCCCAATTTCAAGTCTCTACGATCAGTGGTTTAGGCTGCAGCGTGATTCCATTTTCATGTCATTCAGGACAAAGCCTTTTATATAATGAATATAGATGATATAGAATAGATTATCAGTAACAAGAATTCCAAAAAACATTTTACGTCATGTAAATGTGGACTGAGAAGTAAATAAAAACTTCCAGCATTATTAAAAGATATATCCCGCGCCAAATAAAAACGCGATTAGTAATTCAAATGCGTATAAAATGCTCGTTTTGATTTGAATATCATCTTTTTATCGTTTGATCGTTAATGCGAACATGATATCGTTTTGGCACCTCAGCGATATCGCTTCAAAAACGCCGTCTGAGTACAGAATAATGATGTGTGACGTGAAGCCGAAAAACTTGAGATCTTTGTTACAAATATTACCAAGACTTGGTATCCGCAAAGGGAAATCTTGCAAAGATCGTAAGTTGGAGCAATGTCGTGATGATGTACCTTAGGATAGTTTTTGTCGCGACAGATTGCTGCTTATTATAGAATATTTATTATTACATAGAATAGCTAAAAGCCGAGCTTTGTGAGGGCTCGCGTCGTCACACCTTGACTGACTGATGATAACACATCTACATATAAAAAATCGGCCAAGTGCGAGTTGAACTCGCGCACGAAGGGTTCTGTACCGTTATAGAGCAAAAATAGGCCAAAAATTGTGTTATTTGTATGGGAGCCCCCCTTAATTATTAATTTTATTTAAATTTTATTATTAATTATATATTAAAGTATAAATAAAATTGAGTATTTCGTGAATATTTCAGGTGCCTATCTATTGCCATCATTTATATAGAGCAAAAAATGGCAAAAAAACACGTTTGTTGTATGGGATTAAATATTTAATTTATTTTGTTTTTAGTATATTTTGTTGTTATAGCGGCAACAGATATACATAATCTGTGGAAATTTCATCTCTCTAGCTATTACCGTTCTTGAGTTACAGCCTGGAGACAGACAGACGGACAGACAGACATCGAAATCTTAGTAATAGGGTCCCGTTTTTACCCTTAGGGTATGGAACCCTAAATAAAAATTACTATGTTAAAGCACAAATCAATAGGCGTGCCGCGTGATAGTTTTTCCGTAAAGTGTACCACAAAATGTTCAGGTTGTGGGATTATAGTAGGGCTCGCTTCGCTTGCCCTAATTATAGTAAAGTTCTTTATCACGGTACGGTACTCAAAGTTATTAATAACCTTGCTATATAAAAAATAAGTTCAGCGGTTTAAGTGTGAAGTGACAACCGGAAGGAAGACAAACTTATGAAGTTCATTGTAGTGAGCGTTGTAAACAATTTGGCCTAAGGTTCTCATTATTAGCGAACAAATGCTTCATTAAAGACTTAATTATTTACAATAACAATTACTTTACCTTTAAAAATATGAGATATTTTATATTATGTAATCGATTGTACTCTGGGTTCTTGGTAGAAATTCATGTTCAATATTAATGAAACACAGTTTTCTGACACTATTTCCACATTTTTTACACGATACCCAATGATGAATTAGTCGAAACCGGTCGTGTATTTTACTCAAGGTGTTACAAATTGAAATAAATTAAGTAAATATAGTGGAAACAGTGAAAGAAAAGAGTGTTCCATCATAATTGTTAAGTATATTAAAACTTATCATGATACAGTACTGTCCACGCTCGAAATACACACTCAGAATACTCAATACACATACGAAATCCGGTTAATATGAAATGTAACTTAATAATTAATAAATGCACCGTGACAATATTTATTTAATAACCCGCCGATGTGAGCGTATCGGTGTAATGAAAAACGAAAAATAATTATTTTGTATCGCCCTGGGAGAGACGGTGACGTTTCATTTACAGATAGCTTCATACGAACGAAACTTGTGGATATGATAGACTTTGGAAGCTCGATCTCGGGTTAACTTTACTGTCGAAGTTGGAGCTATATTTTCAGAACACGAACCAACGAATTGTATAGAGGTATAGCATACCAGGTGAGTAGCCCTCACTAAAGTTGTACACACATTTTGATGGTAGCGACAATTAGTTACTGGTATGTTCCGACAAAATTTAATTAAAATTAACTAACTTTAATAAAAAAATAAACTTTAAGTATCTTGCTGGGGATGGGGTCCTATCCGCAAGTATGTGGGTCTCTGCTGCATCCGAAGATGTTGGTGGACGCAGCCCCTATCCTAAAAACTTGGCGGTACTCCACTATGCGCCCTAGGCGGGCCGTGGAATTACATGAGCCTACACTACGACTCGAGCGTGACACGGCCTGCGTAAATACGAGAGCCTGTGAGTCAGGGCTCTAGAACTGTATTTACACAATACGAATCACGAATCGAAGAGTGGAGTGACCTGAGCTACTGGTATTTTAATACAAGTCGTATCCATATTGTTATATCGTTAATACGCATACCTGTGTATGTACGCACTTCCAATTTGTATTAAACACTCCGTACTCGTATGCACGAAACAATCAACATTTATTCCTTCATTAAACTAAATAGGATTCGCACAGAACTCTGAAATGTCTGATCCACTTGAAATTTAAGTTTTTCAAGTATAAAATTTAAAGTAATGTGAAATTTGAAACTCGATGTAAGAGAAAAATGGCATAATATACATTAGCAGTAAGCACAAAGAAATACACAACCTACCTGGTGGTGGCATTGTAATTTACCTACCAATAATGAATACTTTGCAGCTACAATCTTGTAATGTGATTAAAAAAAATGTCTTATTACCCAGACCCAGATTACAGTTTATGTGTCGTACGGTCTAATGACATGCTGACGGACTAAACCGATTTGTATGCAGTTTTGCAAGATTTAACATAACGTGCAAGTATTGAATTAGTTTAAACTACTATTTATCGTCATCGGTTGTCTTTGATGTTTTAAATGCTTTTAAAATACCTAAAATTTGTTCTTAAGCGCAAACAGTAAAGGTTTGAAAAAAACGAAGACTTTTAACAATCAAAAATTCACAATCACACTTTAAATTTGAACAAATATTGTAAACGTTATTTCAGTATTGAATATATCAATCAGTTGGTTAAATCCCTAATCGTGGGTAAATATGTAACGATCTCGGTTAAGTTCATTTGTCAACCGACGAGCCAGGGTAGATGCAAGTCACCAGCGTATTGCTCACTAGATAATGCCCGAAACTTCGTTTTGTCAAACCGTGTAGTGTAGAATATTTTTACTTAGATTTAACCTAACTATTGAGCAATTTATATCATCCCTCTTCTTTTATCGCCTCTCCCGCCAGTCTCCTCTGCTGCACCATTCAACCCTCCTCTGATTACCGCACCACTCCGCTCCACTCGTTACAATAATATTTTATTCTTTTCCATGACTTAAAGTATCTCCAAACTCAATAATTATAATAGTTTAAAGGTATAAATAAGCGTAAAGAGATAAAAACAGAGATGACAGGCAGACATACAGTTAGACCAACATACGAAGACAAACTCGATGCCATGCTTTGAAAAATTGGAAAAAAAAATGATTAGTCAGGACTAATCATTTTTTGCGGGGATGCGAATTGCGTTGGTCCAGTAGTTACAGCCTAGACTAGAAGTCTAATGCATAGTTATTCAAGTTTATTTGATGATTAACATTATAACATATTCATTTAAAAACCGCTTTATCCTATCCCTTACTCCACACAATAATCACGCCGCGGTTTTCGCTCTTGTATGAACATTTTAAAATTATAGTTTGTCCACCGTCGGTTTTTCGCTATAAATAATAATTACACGTAATTAACTACGTCGCTCGCACGTGCCATTTACGCGTGCCATGACAGAATTTATGACATTTCCGGACAGTTTCTGTGCAAGTAAATAGTTTGAGTGTTTTTCATGTTACACAGTAACTTCTTGCACTATTTACACTTTACAGTCTTTCATTTCATATACGGGTCATTCTATTCTACAGCGAAAAATCTGTTACTTGACAAAAAAGTACTTTTAACAATCTTGTAACAATAAATGTAATTAATAGTAACCGGTGTGAACTATAATAACAATATCATAACACTTTTAAGTATATAAATAAGTATTTTCTTAGTAACTTGATAGCTCAAAGTACCCAAACGTCACGCCTGTTATCTGCTACTTTCACACGTAAGCACATTGGGGCAACTTAAAAAAATACTTCTAAGAAACAATATCTTAGTGTTATAGTTAAAATAGTATTAAAATATAGTTGGCTTTATGATTTAATGAGCATATACTTCTTCAGAAATACAGGCAAGTTTTTATTCTTGATTCTACTTCTGTTACCAAAATTTCCGTAATTTCTGTTATCAATTGTAATTTATAAAAAAAATATAACGACACATTTATTTTCGAATAATTTTTGCACGTAGGAAGCACTAATCCACTTGTTGTTTTTATATTAGTAACAAAGAGTTTGATTATTTCTTTGGTTTTTTAACAAAAGCAAAATTTGTTCGCCTTTTTTTCATCACTTCTGCTAAGTCTGTAAAAAGGTAATTACTTTGTTAAATATTGTAAAAATCCTTTGTTTACATAATATATTCTAGTCGTTTTGTTGTAAAACATAAATAAAACTAAGTTAAATTTGACCATTTAAAAATAAAATAAAGATTATTTGAGATTTATTATTTCTCTTATCATGACTTTTGTTAACTAGGTGAAGTGATTTTTGATCACAGAAATGACAATTGTGATAAAAGTTTTTCTTGTTAAAATATAGTAATGTTGATACTTTTTGTAATTTATTATGTATAAAACATGTTAATTTTATTGTTTATAACGTTTTTGTCAAGTTTTTTTCCAGTATAAGAAATTTTAAGTATCTAAATTGTTGATAACAGGAATAATTATTTTGATAACAGAAGTGATCATATCAATATTATTGCAGTGTTTTGTTAAACTTATAATGAAATATGTAACTTCTTTTATTTTTTTAAAGTTAGAAAAGATAATAAAAACACAGAAGAGTGACTCAAAAATGTATTTTAGGACATTGAACATAAACGATCCTAGAGAAAATTTAATCCTGTTGATTCCTCAGACGAAACAAATTTTTGGATCATTATTTTTACTTTGAGCATTGTAAATATACATCATATTTCTTTAAAAACATATTTTTCGGAAGTTTCTAATTGTGCAAATTATAGATTTTTAAATATTTGTTTATCGGTATCCATTTTGTTTTGCTAGATATTTTGTATAATGTAACCTACATTATACAAAATATCTAGCAAAACAAAATGGATTTTTTACAGATTTAACTAATTCTTAGCCCATCAACTCCCAAGCGGAACCCAGGTGCCGCATAACAATTGAATATCTATTGTGTATGTGATTCCCACGATCGAGGTATTAATTTTGATCAAAATAAATAATATTTAAAAATTAAATAAATTAAATGGATCAAATATATTATAATATTTAATAAAAAAATAACCCATCGTATTGATAACAGAAGTGGTGCATCACTAATAAAGAAATAAATAAATAAACTTCTGTTATCATTACTATATGATTTTTTTTTCTCTTAGAATTTTAGAGCTTTGCTAAATATGTTTTTTATTATCGCTAATCTAGATTACAGGTTTTAAAGACGCATCAGAATTATCATTATAATTTTTTACAATTAGGATTTACTAGACGTTCCGCGCGGCTTCGCCCGCGTTAATTAGATATTTCACAGACAAATCAGTCTACAAAAAATAGCCTATGATCCTTCACGTGGTCTACTTCTTATCTGACCCAAATAACAGAAAAATTTCTCTAGTAGTTCGTGAGATAAGCCCTTTCAAATAATTTCCCCCCGTTTTTTCCACATTTTCCTCTATTTCTACGCTCCTATTAGTCTTAACGTAATAAAATATAGCCTATAGCCTTCCTCGATAAATGGACTATCTAACACTGAAAGAATTTTTCAAAGCGGACCAGTAGTTCCTGAGATTAGCGCGTTCAAACAAACAAACAAACAAACAAACAAACTAACAAACTTTTCCGCTTTATAATATTAGTATAGATTTTGATTTTCGTCACTCCTGTTATGCAAAGCGTCATTTCTGTTATCAAGTAAAAATTTAGATTCTTGATTTTTTAAATAATTATGGGCAAAAGATCTCTGAAACTATTTTTAATATTTTTATTACATTTTAATTATTAATTTTAAATCATAAAAATGTTTAATTTCACAATATTTTTTGATTTATTTTTTTCAGCTTAAAACTAGAATGGGCCATACATATAGCTAAAAGACTCTGTTTTATTACTACCAAACATTTCAAGAACTACATCACAATGAATACTATAATATAAAGTTAAAATATATAGTTATAGTTAATCTAGCCTTCAAAATGAAGGATATTAGGTTATCTAAAACTCTTCTAGCGACTTTTACAACTTCCAAATATTTACTATTGTGTACTTACAAGGCTTACCCTGAAACCCTTGAAAAATTTAATGTTTTTCCCCAAAAAAAACAACGGGTTGCATTTCAGTAGTACTTATAATAGAGAACAAGAGAACGAAATAGAACCTTTGCTCAAAAATCGAAGCCAGATAGTCTCTCTCAGATAGACCTTAGAAATAAGATACGACTTTTATTTTAATTTCATTTAGTGCTGACGCTAGAGGTAGTTGAGTACTTATGCAAAATCCGAGTGACAGCGACTATTTTATTTATTTATTTTTATTCCTTTGGAAAACTTACAGCTATTTATATAAATTAACTAGCTGACCCGGCAAACGTTGTTTTGTCATATTATAAATTATATCTTATATCAATAAAAAAATAGATAAAAACCTATTCTCAGGCCTAACGAATGTACATACAAAATTACATTAAAATCGGTTGAGCCGTTTTGGAGGAGTTCGCGCACAAACACTGTGACACGAGAATTTTATATAGTAGACTATAAACCCGATTCTTACACGTGACACCCTAAATAATAACAAAACACATCTTGCCACCAAGTGTGATGGTTCCTTCCTGCTCCTTTCTCATCTCTTCCCATTAATTATTATTTTTATTTGTTGCAAGATCCACATTATTTTTCTTGACCTTTTCTTCCCTTAAATCCGTTGGCGAAATTCACCACTCACATTTTGCATACTCACTTACCTCTAGCGCCTAATTGAAAATCCCGAAAATCGGTATCAAAATCCCGGAACCCATTAAACAAAGTGATAGCTCAATATTCAGATAACGGTTATGTCGGCCACACCACGTCTCGTTGGACGCCTTCCAAGACAAAGTCCTTACACATGGAATTTCTAGGAAATTCTAAGGTAAATTACACGAGAATTAAGTTACTGACTTGATTAAGTTGCTAAGGCTTCTTTGCTTTTTGGTATATAATTGCCACCATCAGAGTAAATAGTACTAAGGAGTACCTCGACTTCAAACAAACGGGCGAATATACGCGAGTCGGGCGCGATTGTCACTTTGAACATGTTTCACAATGCTGAGTAACGCATTAGTACTGCGCGCCAACCGATATGACATACTACGTCAAACGTATAAATTTCGAGATCTCTTCTGAGTCGGCCTACTGTGAGTAGCTCTTTAATATTGCAAACTAAACAGTTACGCAATCATGGCTATTCATCGTGTCTCGGCGTGAAGCGGGTATACAGACAGATATCCCTCTCCACACGGTCATAAACGCTTGTCTTTAATTAGTTCATCGTGGACCAACAACTAAACTGAGACAAAAAATTCCAAAGGCTACAAGATATTTTATCATGATGCTGATGTAAAATATTACTAACTAACTAGATGACGCCCGCAATTTTAACTGTACATTTTTCGGAATAAAAAATATAATATGTCCTTTCCCAGGACTCAAAGTATCTCCATACCAAATTTCAGCAAAATCGGTTTAGCGATTTGGGCGTGAAGAGATAACAGACAGACAGACATAAATGGTTACAGTGTGTAACATTTATAATATTGGTATGGATAAATTGTATAAAAATCACTTCATCGACGATTGTTTTGCCGCTGGTTTACGCCAGTAAAAGCTAGTTCTAATATTTTCATTTTTGCTCCAATCAAAGCCGTAGCGAGCAAAATCCACGTGCGAAATTAAAAATGGACACAAAAATAGCAACCTTTGATGAAACAAAGTCGAACAAAGCAATCCTTCCGAAAGGTTGGAACTCCGGAAAAAACCGAAACATCTCAGTAATATCACAGCCTCCTGAGAAATAAGCGAGAGTGATAATAGAGCCTTCGAAACCAATCATTTCGAAAGTAAGGATGAGGCCGATCACTACGTAAAGAGGTTCAGCGACGCCATTGCGTAAAAGTCAACTTTCATATTGTGCGTGATTTTTGTGGTGATACAATTTATTTGAATTGCATACTATAATCGGGAGGCTAAACATTTATATAATATTTCGTTATATAATACTAGATGAAGCTTTGGCATAATGTTTACTTAATACAAATACACATGCATTTTATACGTATATTTAATTAATGCATTTTTTTTTTCATTTTTCCTTATTTTCCATTGACATGCTGCATACATAATACAATGTATCGATGATGCGCAGACAGCTTTCTAGTCTCATTATCAGTAGAGGTCGATGCATTGACCCTAGTGGAGCACTCACTTTGGAGACATTTTAATGCTTCGACCCTAGTTTGGGCTTATCCTTTCGACAGTTATGTATTAGGCATCGTTCAAATTAAAGATTTTCAGACCTTCAAAGTGAATTGAAGGTATCTTGTTTCTGATTAATAATGAATTCTTTTGTGATTCTGAATGATGATTGGAATATTTTTGACAAAATCTGAATATGTTAATAGGAAACATCGAATACTCCTTAGTTACATTGTTTCTTTCGGAGTCTTTACTTATTACTATAATTATTATTTTAAGTTAGCTATATTACTTAAAAAATATACACACTATTTATAGAAGATTTATATTATTTTCTTTTTGTCTGGTACGTAAGCAACACACACAAAGACAAATACGAAGCATTGCGTTAACTGAATTATCTCTATACAAAATGTCATCAATCATAACTTAAGATTTAAGATTGATGACATTTGTATAGAGATTCTAAATATTGTTAATATAAGATAGACTGAAGTCTAGTTCTTTTCTAATTTTGATCAAATTTAGTAGTAAGCGTACCCTTGGGATTGGGCTACTTTACAACAAAATTTCTTAGCACTCAAATCTTGCTACTCCAAGGTCAATGTAAGAAAGATTTTGTATCATTGCTGAGTTACTCACGTAAGTATAATATTTACAGCAATACCCAGGTCTCTTAATAAAATTATAATCAGTTAAGCCGAGTATGTTGACACTCAGCACTCTCGAGTATTTCCTGAGGGACTGCAGCTGTATGTTAGGGTTTCAGTACGATTGCTTTTATATTGATTAGGTTCTGATTTTAAATTTTCAATTTGGCTTTGTTCCAGTACGAACAATTCGATTACACGATTTGGACGCACCTAATACGATTAATAAAGTTTGTTAGCACGGAAAATTTAATTTTATTGTGCTAAAAATTTTAATTAGTTTTTCTTTTACCTAAATCCTTCGTTGTTACTAATTATAATAAATTTTTCTTATGGTAAAATTCGCTTGATTTATCGATTAGCTTTTGCTGTCGTTAAAGAACCAAAAAATACCTTTTCAATATGACTTTCAACTAGACCAGTATTACAGGTATTTGGTTACTGCAAACATTGCCTAATCTACGAAATAATATTATTTGCTTTATATTTTTCAAATACTATTATTAATCACAATTTTCATTGCGACATTTCTGCGAAATTTTCGTCCAATTGTCCGTTTCAGACTTCAAAGAAACAAGAAGCAAACGCATTCTATCCTATCCAACATAGAAATAGATAACGCCCGCAACTCCGTTGCGCCAAAATTCGTTTCTCGCGCGAGAACCGTACATTTTTCTGATATAAAAAGTATCCCATGTCCTTGTGGTATGAGCATAAAGAAGTAACAGACAAACAGATGGACAGACAGACATATAGACACACTTTCGCATTTATAATGTGAGTATGGATATATTAGTATGGATGCATAGGTGAATTAAGTTTTTCAAGAATCTTCTTTGTAAGATGTTTACGAAGACATGAATTATATAATGCGTGTAAAGTGATAAGTAGTTGTTATCTATTATAAAGTGGTAAAGTTGAGACATGTTCCGGGTTCCGGTAGCACAAGCTATCATATTCCATGTGGAACTAATCTCGGTACTACAAGTTCTCGATTCAAACTTTAAGTAGATGGATTCGTAGTGAGAAATTTGAATAATCTTGTATTTTCATCAGTGATGATGTGATTGTTTATATTGTACTTGAAATAGCAACAGAAATTTTATTATGATAGTACGACGCGACATAAAATCTTATATCTTTGAACAAGCTTCAAGCTCAGAACAGTTTTCTTTCTCAGGACGTGTTGAGGACTTGCTATTTTTAAAGAATGTTCAAAAATCGGAGCACCTTGTAGATACAAGAGCTAATGTAAACAACAATGTTACTCAAGGAATTTAAGTACGCTTTTATAACAAGTTTAACAGCTGATTAAACTAAATATTATGATATGGACCTCTTTTTCAGGTATTTTATAATTTTTTGGTTTATATTCATTCCATGTCGACGGTATGCATAAAGCAACTCTACCTAGTTTTAAATAAGGTGGCTTCTCCTATAATTATAACGCACGTCGTTTCAAACGTTTATAGGAAACGGCTGATAATTATTAACTCATTCGAGATTCTTTCGAGAATTAGACAATGGTAGGGGTCGTAGCAAGTTTCAATGTACCCTGAGCGTGCGGTTAAACTTCGTATCTGGAGTCGGGGGTTAGCACGTGTATTGAATGCTCACTTTTTTGGGTTCCGCTCTTGTTAACTTGGCGCAGATACGTGGAAGTGTGTTATATTTTAACATAATATCTTATAATATAGCATAATATATACTAATATTATAAAGCGGAAGAGTTTTTTAGTTTGTTTGTGTGTTTGTTTGTTTGAACGCGCTTATCTCAGAAACTACTGGTCCGATTTGAAAAATTCTTTCAGTGTTAGATAATCCATTTATCGAGGAAGGCTATGAGCTATATTTTATCACGCTAAGATTAATAGGAGCTAAGAAATAGAGGAAAATGTGGAAAAAACGGGGGGAAATTATTTGAAAGGGCTTATTTGAACGCGCTAATCTCAGGAACTACTGGTCCGATTTTAAAAATTCTTTTTAAAAGGGCTTATCTCACGAACTACCAGAGCAATTTTTCTGTTATTTGGGTCAGATAAGAAGTAGACCACGTGAAGGCATAGGCAATTTTTTGTAGACTGATTTGTCTGTGAAATATCCAATTAACGCGGGCGAAGCCGCGCGGAACGTCTAGTGTTATAATAATGAAGTAAAGTTCAGTTTGTGGAAGACGGTTCCATGGAAGCCTAGTTTTTCAAACTATAAAATCGATTAACAGTGGATGGATTTGAAAATTGCATTTTTTATAAGATATATTATTTTTTAGAGATACAGATTAGTGGAGCAAGAGTAAAATGTTTGCATCCAAGAAACAGAAAAAGAAAGCAAAGTACTCAATTTCATAGGTGAGGAGATGAAAGCATTAATCTATACTAATATTATAAAGCGGAAGAGTTTATTAGTTTGTTTGTTTGTTTGAACGCGCTTATCTCAGGAACTACTGCTCCGATTTGAAAAATTCTTTCAGTGTTAGATAGTCCATTTATCGAGGAAGGCTATAGGCTATATTTTATCACGCTAAGACTAATAGGAGCGAAGAAATAGAGGAAAATGTGGAAAAAACGGGGGGAAATTATTTGAAAGGGCTTATTTGAACGCGCTAATCTCAGGAACTACTGGTCCGATTTTAAAAATTCTTTCAGTGTTAGATAGCCCATTTATTGAGGAAGGCTACAGGCTATAATTTATCACGCTAAGACTAATAGGAGCTAAGAAATAGAAGAAAATGTGGAAAAAATGGGGGAAATTATTTGAAAGGGCTTATCTCACGAACTACTAGAGAATTTTTTCTGTTATTTGGGTCAGTTAAGAAGTAGACCACGTGAAGGATCATAGGCTATTTTTTGTAGACTGATTTGTCTGTGAAATATCTAATTTACGCGAGCGAAGCCGCACGGAACGTCTAGTAATAATATATCTATAGACGTCAGTCTGGCCCCGTGCTAAGTACCTGAAGGACTTGTGTTACGGGTACCACACTACGGAAATATATTTAATACTTTTATACTATACATATATTTAAGATTTTTATTATATGATACACATATTTAATACACATCCATGTCCCAGGAACTTTTTGAAAACTTTTTGTTCCGTCGGCGGTATTCGAACCCGCGACTCCCGGCTTGAGCTACCAACAGCCCACCAACTGAGCCACAGAGGTCGTCTTAGCTCAGGAGTGCCCCAAGTGTGCGCCGCGGCGCCCTGGTGCGCCGTGGAAAGGCAAGAGGGACGCCGTGAGTCGATCCTCCACACTATCCGAAGCCACAAATATTTTATTTTATTTTTATTTTATTTATAATTAAAATTTTAATACCAATTATGTAAAGCAAATAGATGATTAAATATTATTCGTTAATTATCATTTACCTGCTTTACCTTAATAGAATCAATAAAGGTACATATATTATGTATATTTTTTTCTAATAGCTAGGTAGAGTAGCGGCGCCGTGACAAAATATTGCGACGTGTTACTGCGCCGCAGGCTGAAAAAGATTAGGAACCCCTGCATTAGCTGATAAATTATAGTTATGAAGTTTGAATGAATCGGGATTCGGGGCAAAGTAAAATGCCATTAAAATATGCCATGCCTATTTTGTGTCTAAATAAATACCTGTAAACATTATTTAGCGGTACTCCAATGACTCAATGCAAACTCTAATCATATTTATTCACTGATCGCTTTAAAGGATTGCTATTTTAAACCCGCAGGCGCTGTGAGGGGATTCTTGTAATATTTTACCCCGTAACAAGATACAAATAATACGATTAATCCACTCCAGGCGTGGTTCGATCCAGCAATTTATTAAGGTTAACAACGCTCTCGGCTCTGGATTATTAATAATCCTATTATTAAGTTATTAGTGAATAGTTTATTAGTTTCACAATTAACGGAGTACCTACAATTAGGATTTATTTCATTGAATTATGAGCTTGAATATGGCAATTAACATTATCTATTGCAGATTGAAGTACTTATTCATTAAAGAGCTTAATTTCAAAGATGAATTTATGTTTTTAAATTAACTACTACGGCAAGCCCGATTTGGAGGTCACGCCATTTGAGAAGGACAGTGCAGGATAATGATATTTTATTTGATTGAAAAGTAATGATGATCCATGTGTAGGCCCATGTAAAAAATGTTCTTGCGCCTGATTTGTCCCATTAGACAATGAGAGTATAGGAATAGAAGATGTTCAAATGTGTTGCTCATACACTTAAAAACTATAAAGATCTACTAATCTGTGTTCAAACTCAAACTCAAACTCAAATTTTTTATTCAGAATAAATTTTTGCAAATATTTTTTTACTGAAAGTCTACATGATGCCTACCACCGGTTCGGGAACTAACCCGGCGAGAAGAACCGGCATAAGAAACTCGCACGGGGCCCACTTTATTTCCAAAAAAAGTGAGAAAAAAATTAATCTTTTAAAATAAAGTTTACAATGCTGTAACTTAAAATTATACAATGTCAACATACATACATAATTATTGTAAGTCATAAAATAATGTAGAAGCAGCCTTGCAAGCAGCCATCCTACTCCCAAGATGTGCCATCGTTTATGAAATCATTGACCTTATAATAGGCTTTGGCACACAAACGCTCTTTGACTACTTTTTTAAATTTATCATATATTTTAACATTTTAACTTTTTCTAATACAGCCAAAAAGTTCTAAATCTTAATCCAACTCTGCGGTTACCGAAACAGCGATGTTATAAATACAAAACCGATGCAACTTCTAGACCAGCGGTACTCAACCTTTAACTCATCAAGCCCCATACGGGCACCGGTGGTCGCGACAACAATAGAATACAATAGCATTTCCAAGAATCCGCGATCGAAGGGTTAATTTATATGGGCTACAAACACATTTCAGTCTTGGTGTCGCGGGCCGCAACCAAAATTATTTATGAAAAATATGTGTGGCACTCGGGTATTATCGCATAGCAATAGCTAGTCTACAGTCTACACGCATACGTCTAGTCGCACGTACACGAAAACTATGCCGAAGAATGTGGACCTAAAACGACGTTAGAAGATGCGTGTTAGGTTTATTTTCGTTACGGAATTTCTTTTAGAGCATCCCCGTGCTCAAAGCCCGCGATAAATTAAGCTATGCAATAGCTTTGTTCAAATTCAAAACAAGTAAGTATACTAGCGGCGAATAGAACGTCTCACATTTATGTAGGAGGGGATGACTACCCTACTTTTCTTTCCGGTAAAATAATTTTTGACTTTTTTGTGTTTGACGACCTCTGTGGCTCAGTGGATAAGCGAGTTGGTAGCTTAAGCCGGGGGTCGCGGGTTCGAATCCCGCCGACGACGGAACAAACGTTTTCAAAGTTCCTGGGTCATGGATGTGTATTAAATATGTGTATCATAAAATAAAAATCTTAAATAATATATGTATTGTATAACAGTATTAAAATATGTATTTCCGTTGTCTCGTACCTGTAACACAACTTCGGGTACTTCCACGAGGCCAGACTGACGACGTGGTGTGAAGCGTCCATAGATATTATTATTATTAATTGATCTAAAAATCTTACTTTGTGTAAAATTCTCGTATCACGAGTCACGCGGCTCACACTGTTCCTTATCGAAATCTTCAGAAACGGCTGGATAATTTTGATCTATCTAGGAAGTTTCTGAAATTTGCGCGACATTATGTCAACTCGTCGCTCGGTCGCGAGATCTTCTTTCGATGTTGTTTAACATTTTACACTTTTAAATTATGTAGCAAAACGATCCAGTCAGACAAAAATTCTGACGCAAGGTTCTAACCGACTATTTCCATTGCATCTCAATTTCACACGTTTTATTCGCCAGCACCGCCGAGCGCGGTCACGTTTTAGGGATGTCACTTCTGAATTTTAAAGTCTGCATAATTTAAATTTTATTCCTCTAAGAACAATTTGAAGACTTAAGCTCGCGAAGAATAGTGGAAATCGCATTAAAATAGCATTTGTCATTGAAAGATTTACTTTGTAAAATATCTTTTGAAATTCAGTAGTTTTATACTGAAGTTTTCTTTGTTTAAAATAAGATTTACTAATAACATTATAATAATATTCGAATAATGAAAGCTATTATTTTAATAAAAACATTCCTTAAGGTAAAGTTGAAACCGAGCGACACACGACAATTGCAGACGACGTGTCGTCGCGACACTACTGGTTTCAGTATTTCTATGAAATACCCTCCGCAGCTAGCGACAGGAAGCTAGCGACACTTATTCATAGAAATACATAGAAACCAGTAGTGTCGCGACGACACGTCGTCTGCTGCCGCTTCATGTAGCGGGCTTCCAACTTGTACCTTTACTAGTAGGTAATTTAAGTTAAACATTTAAAATATTACGAACTTTAAACTTAGAAACTTAGACTGAGACAAATAAACATTATTTATAGCTGTATTTCTTTTTTCAATGCTGAGAATTACAAGATCTTCCCAGTTACAAAATCGCTTCTATATTTAAAAATCGGCCAAGTGCGAGTCGGAGTCGCGCACTAAGGGTTACCATTAAAGAGCAAAAATAGGCCAATTGTGATTTGTGTATAATTAAATTAAACATATTATTTTAATTGAATTTTCTTTATCAACGAACACACATAATTAAGGTGTTTTGTGAAAATTTCAAGATCCTACCTGTTGGCATATTAATAACGAACCAAAAAGACTAAAAAAGTCACGATTATCGTAAGGGAGTCTCCGTTGCATATTAATTTTATTTTGTTTTTAATTTTGTTGTTATAGCGACAACAGTAATACAAAATCTGTGAAAATTCCGAAAGGCTAGCTATAGCGGTTCTTCAAATACAGCTTGGAGACAGACAGACGGACAGACCACGAAGTCTTAGTAATAGGGTCCCGTTTTTACCCTTCGGGTACGGAACCCTGAAAAGAAGGAAAGCCTTGAAGTCGCTTGCAATTTCTTGTAATAATATAACATAATTAGCAGTTTTATATTTTTCGCCAACCCTATAACAAACAAGCTCACAAGTCCACATAATTGCAGTACTTTCTTGTACTTTATTCTTTGAAGAAACAAAGCGTTGGGTTTTGCTTTGTTCAAATATAGTTAAGATGTACATTTTTTCACGAACGTACTCCGAATTTTCACCTCACCTATGATATAGTGTTAAATATTCATATTTTTCCTTTGACTTTTTATAGAAGTGCGAATAGAGAAGTTTAGGTTTAAGTAGTATCTAACACTAGATTTTCCGCGCGGCTTCGCCCGCGTAATTTAAGAATTTCACGGAAACCGTGCATTTACCGCAAAAAATAGCATATTTCCCTTCACGTGGTCTATTCTTCATGTGTGCCAAAAAACATAAAAATTGCTCCTGTAGCTCTTAAGATAATAAGCAATTTCATATAATTTTCCCCGTTTTTTCCACATTTTCCTCTGCTTCTTCGCTTCAATTGATCTTAGCTTAATAAAATATAGCCTATAGCAGCGGCAGGCAACAGGCGGACTGCGAAAGGTCGAATCTCGGACCGCAAAATATTGTAATGTGTTTTACACCAAGTATCAATTAACCCTTCGATCGC
Source organism: Cyaniris semiargus (assembly GCA_905187585.1). Classification (NCBI taxonomy): domain Eukaryota; kingdom Metazoa; phylum Arthropoda; class Insecta; order Lepidoptera; family Lycaenidae; genus Cyaniris; species Cyaniris semiargus. The sequence goes on along the minus strand of LR994554.1, from coordinate 1,206,605 downwards.
GGATTCTTGGAAATGCTATTGTATTCTATTGTTGTCGCGACCACCGGTGCCCGTATGGGGCTTGATGAGTTAATACATATTATATTCGTGGGAGAGCCATGCTTCGGCACGAATGGGCCGGCTCGACCGGAGAAATACCACGTTCTCACAGAAAACCGGCGTGAAACAGCGCTTGCGCTGCGAGTGTCCATGGGCGATGGAAGTTGCTTTCCATCAGGTGACCCTTTGCTCGTTTGCCCTCTTATTTCATAATATATATATATATATATATATATATATATATACGTATACCTTTATTAATTAAAATAATATTTTTAAGCTACATAGTACAAGTGTGTTTTTTTCTGGACCTCGTTAAAATTTTACCACAGTATCCGGACCCCACCTAAAATAACTTGCCGACCCCTGGCTATAGCCTTCCTCGATTAATGAGCTATCTAACACTGAAAGAATTTTTCATATCGGACCAGTAGTTTCTGAGGTTAGCGCGTTCAAACAAACAAACAAACTCTTCAGCTTTATAATATTATAGTATAGATAGTATAGGAGTACCATTATTGTTTCGCGTTTCCTATTTAGAGAGTTATGTTGTTCAAGTTTTGTCCATACTAATATTATAAATGCGAAAGTGTGTCTGTCTTATACCTCTTCATACCCAAAGCGCTGGAGTCTGGACCGATTTTGCTGAAAATTATTATTGAGACACGTTTGAGTCCCGGGATAGGACATAGGATTCTTTTTATCGTATGGCGCAATCGAGTTGCAGTCTTCATCTAGTGTTTAAATACGTATTTTTCCCAATCTAGCTCCTACAAGGCTTATTTAAATGGCTACAAATTTTTAGTTCTATATTTATCCTTGAATAAATTCTTTTGTTTTAACTTTTATTGGTTTTTAGGGTTCCATACTCAAAGGATAAAAACGGGACCCTATTACTAAGATTCAATGTCTGTTCGTCTGTATGTCTCCAGGCTGTATCTCATGAACCACTATAGCTAGATTTCTGAATTTTTTACAGATTGTGTATTTCTGTTGCCCGTTTGGACTTGGCTTATTTTTCAATTACCGCTTTCCAGCTTTATTATTATTTATAAGTAGATAATATTCTAAGGCCAACGTAGCCAATCATAATACATCTATTAGTATTTTAGGAGTTTCCTCTACCCTTCCCGGAGGTTCATGTATAAAATATTAAGCGAATATCAGGAGGGTCAAGTATCCAACTTAATATATCATACTTCGATGAATTTCTTACGTTATATCCTCCTTGTGAAGGTAAAAATAATATTTTGTTTATAAAACATCTTATTTGAGGTTGGTTTTACATATATATTTTATTATCGAATAAACCTTGTTTAGACATTATAAGAATAATATGGTCTAACGTTTCTAAGGTTTTTTGCCAAAGACCTATACCTATTCTTATGTCAATGTTTTTTGCGGAGTATGATGTACCTATTGACTATGGTTTGTCATTTGGTAACATCAAAACTAGCAAAAACACCTCGGAAACTTAATGTCATAATTTTAATACCGAACAGACGCATTAATTATTTCATAGGAAATTGATGTGAAATTAAGCTTTTTACTAATAAACAACTGAAGCATTGAAGGTCTAGCCACCGAATGCACCTGTAATATGTACTGTAGTAGAAGCACTAAAAGTAAGTGCTTACCCTGATTAGGCAACTGAACAGCCGTCTGTTACCAAACTTAGAAGAAAAGTTGTGCCAGTATTATATTAAGAATAAGAACGTTTATTTGCAAAAACATGATACTGACAATAATGCTGGCTTCTCACGGCGCGTAATATCCCGAGCCGCACCGCGCCAGATCGAGCCACGCGATGTGTGAATAGGGTGGCTCGAGCAGGCGCGTCCGATCCAATTGAAGTCGGTAACTTAAAGCTACGCGGTAAATTCAAATTACGCGCCGTGAGAACGGGTAGCGTGGATTCGCCTGTTGGCTCGTGCACGCTCATACAAATCGGCTCGGCGCGTCGAGGCTCGCGATATAACGCGCCGTGGGAAGCCAGCATAATATGGTAGGTACAATGTGAAATAGCACTCATGTGATGCGAGCCCCAAAGGAAGATCTACCGACCGAGCGAAGTCGTGTGCTCGGTCTGGCTGAAGCGAAACCCACTGATACGATTTCGGATGTTGCATATTATATACCAACGCACTATGAAAATATAAGACAAAAAATTTGGTGCGCCACAGCAAGGCTTAAAAGACTTGTCCGTTTTTGTTTTTTTTTTCAATAATTTGTCTAGTTATATTATTTCTTTCATTCAACAAAAAAATCATTATGGTCCAACAAAACACATCGAACAGTAGCATAAAAGATTAACTATAGTTGTAAAACATTCCGAAACACAGCAAAGCAAAGACTAACAATGATAAAATGAAATTATTCATAACTGTGCATTTAAAATATTTGCCCACAAAAATGATAACATTTTTCGTATGAGCGTAAAATTCTTGTCGTTTAAAATTTTTTAGGAATGTACACCTCGCTTTATTTAACTGTATGACTTTAGAGTCAAATTACTGTGAACAAACGTAGATTTTGCAATTATTTTTCAGTTTCTTTTTTTATGTTACTTAAGGTCAGTGTTGTCAGTCAAACAGTCATATACGGTACTACAAGAACAAAAAAAACAAAAGGTACTAAACAGTAATTGCTGCACTCAGTAAAATCCAATAATTACTTTAATATAATTATATAATTTGTAATTTAGGGACAATTTTGACACAAACTCCATACTTATTGTATAAATAACTCTTCAATTAAATTAATTATTTAATTTCTTTGAGTGAGTCTCTAAAACTAATGAAATATATTATTACATCATTATATTTTCTGTAAATTCGTTGGTTTCAAATGAAACATTGGTTTATGCGTTAATAATATAATAATTATGGACAGTATGTTTCATGGTTAAACCAACTCACACTACCTAATTTACAATTGTAGTTGCTGATGCCTTGAATTCGAGTTGATTGCTTTATACATTTATAACTCCTACCAAATGTTTTCGAATGCATTTCTAAGTCGGATTCATCAAGCTCGATCACTCGAAAATCGCTTCTGAATCGTCGCGATAGGGTTCAATATCGTCTGCGTGTAGTGCTCCCTAAATCACTACTTCATTATTTACCAGCAGTTCGGGTCCACAAATCGTGAGTTTTCTCGTATCTCTTATTCCCAAATCTATACATTATTATTGACGTCTGCAATCACGGCGGGGATATATTGTGGCACGTGAGCTGAAAAGCTATGTGTGAAAACACGGACTTTAAATTGGATAAGAAACGCTGCGACTTTGGCGATGATTTGAACACTTATAAGGACTTGTCGTCTTTAGTTTATATTAAATGCTATTAGAAACTTCAGGAGGTTAAATATTTGATCTGCTTTTTGTTGTTATGCTATTAAGTAATTGCTTATAGCATTTTAGGTATATCTTTTTCTTTTTTTTATCGAGTGAAAATAGTAATTCAACTACTTTGAGTTGAAAAATGGTTCCCGTATTTATTTTATAATTTTTTAAGATAAATAAAATTTACTACTTTAAGTTCCATTTTGTTAGTTGCGTCGAGTGTTGAAAATAACTTGCAATTAAATAGTTCCAAATGTCTCGCTATTTCTTTTACGAAGGCGCACAATTATGTCCGATATAACTATACCGTAGAATCCCTGCCATTGACTAGAGTGATGTCTGTTAAAGACCTCGGGATCCATATCAGCAACGAAGTTACTTTTAAAGAGCACATCGCAGTCTGCTGCAAAAAAGCTTTTCGTAACTTGGGCTTTATGCTACGGATGAGTCGGGGCTTCTCTAACGTGTAGGCTATCACCTGTCTTTACAATAACCTCGTTAGGAGCCATCTGGAATACGGAGCGTTGCCTTGCGAACAGAAATATTCCTTGAGGTTGGAGCGAATTCAAAACAAATTCCTACGTTATATATACCTGCGGCTCTACGGCGTTTACCCGTTCTACCCTCTAAACTATCCGTCGCTATTCGTGCTGGGTATGGTGGGATACGACAGGCTCGCGGTGCGGAGGGAGCTGTCGGTGGCGCGGTACGTGTTTGGCGTACTGCGGGGCCGGACGAGCGACGCTGCCGTGCTGGGGGAGGTGTCGCTCAGCGTGCCCGACCAGTACGTGTGCCGCCGCCGCTGCCCACCGCTGCTGCATGTGCCAAGCTGCAGGACTAACTTGCTCAAATACTCCCCGTTTGTTCATGCACTACGTACTCTTAGCGAAGTTACACAAAACAAATTCCTACGTTATATATACCTGCGGCTCTACGGCGTTTACCCGTTCTACCCTCTAAACTATCCGTCGCTATTCGTGCTGGGTATGGTGGGATACGACAGGCTCGCGGTGCGGAGGGAGCTGTCGGTGGCGCGGTACGTGTTTGGCGTACTGCGGGGCCGGACGAGCGACGCTGCCGTGCTGGGGGAGGTGTCGCTCAGCGTGCCCGACCAGTACGTGTGCCGCCGCCGCTGCCCACCGCTGCTGCATGTGCCAAGCTGCAGGACTAACTTGCTCAAATACTCCCCGTTTGTTCATGCACTACGTACTCTTAGCGAAGTTACACAGCGGGTGGATCTGTTCCATTGCACTCTCAGTGAATTCACACTTTTTTTTTTTTTTTTTTATTCTAATTTAAAGGGCTTTATCGCTAAGCGATTAAGTCGCCCTGGTAGGTAATCACAATATATATGTAATCCTAACTAATAAATATAGATAATAGGCATAAAAGCTTTCCTGTAATAAGAAAACTCCTATGGTTACCTATTGATAAGCTGCAATAGCAACCTGATCTCCCCAGAGAGCGGAGAGGCGTGGATACTATTACAGCCACCTACTTGATTTAAAGTTTTATACAATATTTCTCTAATATGCCTGTTCCGGGCACATTCCATCAATATATGATATATATCTTCAACGACGTTACATATTTCACAGTTTGGCGAGGTAGATTTTTTCATAAGAAAGGAGAATTTATTGCATGGAATGTGTCCGGAACGAAGTCTCATAATATTTACAACATCTATTCTACTCAATTTAGATTCATTAATCCAAGGGGGTTTTGGGGGATGCGGCTGGGCAGTGCGATACCATATACCTTTTTCCTTTGACCTTTCACAAAAGTATTCCTTAAATAAGTTATCACAATACAATTTATATGAGAAGGTATGATAACTAAAAGACGGTAGGTAATCTACAAGTAATCCATCTGAAGATGCTTCCTTTGCATATAATTGCCTGTGTCATTTGTTACGGGAAGATAAGTGATTGCATACAAAAGTAATAATAATTTGTTTTATATTAATTTATTAACATTTATTTATCAAGAATAGATTTTATTTACAATTTTTAACTTATATTAATTATTGATGGATAAGATATATTATATACTATTTATGGTTTTATAATTTATTGTTATTAATATTATCGTTTTAATTGTGGATACCGATGAACTTATTATTTTAATTTTTTAACTAAATTTGTAATACAATTTTATGTACACTACTATCGCATTAGGTAAACCCTGTAATGATAGTTTAAGTGTGTGATGATAAATAAATAAATAAATAATATTTTTTTCATATTGTTGTATTTATTGTATTGAATTTTACTTACAGTTTTGCACAAAGTTAGTACAGCTGGTGGAGTTACAATGCGTCCGTTTAGTATGAAATTTTACATCTGTATTTTTCATTCTTATCTAATAACTGGATCATCTTTTGTTTGATCAGATAAAATATATAAAATCGGAACAAGAGATTTGACTTTCTGTAGACAGAATATTGTTATTTTAGTAATTTAAGTTACATTGATTTTGTCTAGCATATACTGCTACAGAGAAGTATGCATTTTACAATTGTGACTGTATACCTATCTTATTGTTGTAGTAGGCATATCGAGGGTTTTTTTTTCTAATATTTTAATTATGAAAATAACAACGTTACATTTTTTAATTTCTTGATAATTATAATTTCTCTGAGTATAATGAAACACAAACCGATCCTATAAAAGCGCGTATTATTAAAATTTATTTTTAGAGCCTACTGTCAAAACGCTAGCCCCGCCAACACACACCGCTATCCTCCAATCGTGATATAATGATTGCATGAATCGTGCTCCGGGCAATATGCTTTACGCTGCAGCTAATAGTGAACAATATCGCGTAACAATGGTTCCCGCGTTATAGCACGAAAGTAAAGGTCGTAAGTCCTAAAAATGTTTTTGATGATTACTTAAAAAATTAATACAATACTAATATTTCCTTTAGCTATTATTTTATAAAGTGTGTGATTGTACTAGTGCAAGTTATTTAATGATAGTAACTCAATAAGTGTAACAGGTATTTGTAAAAAAGCTCAGAAAGATTCATAATTTCAAAAAATAAAACTATCGAGTCAAAATAAGTGAATCGTGTTTTTGGTTAGCCAAATATCAGATAAATATACAATAATTAAATAAATCTCAATCTCATTTGAGTCAATCGTCTTCCGGGATCGTAATACTTATTAGAAAATACAGCAAAATTTGACAGCCCGCACGAATTCACGAATTTCGTGAAATTAAATATATTTCTGAAAAATGTTTTTAATAGAGGTTTATATATATATATATATATATATATATATATATATATATATATATATATATATATATATATATATATATATATATATATATATATCATTCATTTTTACGCTATATTGTAGGAACGAAATCAAACTATTTAAGAATTTACTACTCTTTGTCACAAAATGCACTGATTCGATTCCATATAAAATATTATTATATTTATAATAATAAATAAATGAATTATATATAATTTATTTATTTTATTTATTATAGTTTACGTCACGATGGAAGTAATGCAGTGCAGGTTCGTATCAAATCGAGAAACTATTGCCTATTCGATAATGAAATTAAATCTAAAAATCTCTCAAATATTTTAAAAAAGACATAAGAATATTACTATTTTTTTTAACTAAAGCACACTATAAAACTATTTTTTCTCCAAAGCACGCTTTACGCTGCAGCCGAATCCCATTAAAATGACAATGACGACCTGGGAAAAGGTATCCAGGCTAAATAAGAGGCTTAATTATTTAAACGGAAGGAACATAACGCAAACGTTAGAGGAGAAAAATATTACAAACGCTTTCCATTCAGAGCGGCGCAAACATAGCGGGTTGACTTTGTGACACACGGCCATAACGGATGGCGAGCTAGGGTTGGGGAGAGTAATGAATTGCGGGGTATATGAGATTAATGTTTCAGGCTCGAGAAAAGATATGTAAAGATTTTACCTTGGATTGTTTGTTACCTTGGATGCTTTTAATAATTTCTTAAAAACTGTAGTCAATTGAGGATTGCGATTTCTGGTTAAAGCTTAGAGATTCTTTCAGAATCAGAGATTTGGATTTACGAAAGGAAAATCAACGACAATGGCCTGCTTTTCACTGGTTAAAAAAATCACACAAGCTATTGACCAAGGACTAGCTGTAGCTGCTGTTTATCTTGATCTAAGTAAAGCGTTTGACTTTGTTGATCATAAGCGATTATTAGATAAATTGGAAAAATACGGTATTCGGGGATATGCACATAAATGATTTAAATCATATCTTACAGGTAGGAAGCAATGTGTAGAAATAAGTCACCTTGAACAAAAAAAAAAGATTTTATACGTGGGAGAGCCATGCTTCGGCACGAATGGGCCGGCTCGACCGGAGAAATACCACGTTCTCACAGAAAACCAGCATGAAACAGCGCTTGCGCTGTGTTTCGCCGAGTGAGTGAGTTTACCGGAGGCCCAATCCCCTACCCTGTCCCCTTCCCTACCCTCCCTTATTCCCTTCTCTTCCCATCCCTACCCTCCCTTATTAACCTATTCCCTCTTAAAAGGCCGGCAACGCACTTGCAGCTCTTCTGATGCTGCGAGTGTCCATGGGCGACGGAAGTTGCTTTCCATCAGGTGACCCGTTTGCTCGTTTGCCCCTTTTATTTCATAAAAAAAAAAAGGAATTTTGCATAGATCAGAATATGAAGATTCTGAATACAGAGTACCGCAGGGGAGCATGTTGGGACCAAATCTCTTTTTAATCTTCATAAATGATCTGCCAGAAATAATAAAATATGACTGTAGTATGTTCGCTGACGATACCAATCTCTTAGTAAAATGCCCAAGAAATATATTAAATGACGAATTGCAAAATGAAATTAAAAATGTTACAAATTGGCTACAAACTAATAATCTTACGGTAAATTTAGACAAAACAAAAATTATTAAGTTGAATAAAGAAAAATATATTGACGAAAATAAAAATTTTGAAAATAAAATAATGAGAATTAAATGTGTATCATCAGCTACTTTTCTAGGGATACATGTAGATAAAAACCTGAATTGGAAAATACATATAGATAATACCTGCAATAAACTTAATAGATTCATATTTGCGCTTAAAAGAATAAAAAATATTGTATCTAAGGAAGCCACCTTAGTAACTTACCATGGGTTATATTTCCTCATTTCTAAGATATGGTCTGATACTATGGGGCAATTCGGTGGATGTGAACAGGGTATTTATAATACAAAAAAAAAAATGTATACGAGCTATGGCAGGGGTAGATAAGTTTACTCATTGCAAACCGCTCTTTCAACAACTTAAAATTCTTCCACTAGCCTGTTTGTATATACTATAATCATCTCTTTTTGTAAAGAAGCATGGTTTTCTATTTGAAAATAAAGACAATAAAGAAACCAGAAACAAAAGAAATAAAAACAAAATAAATGTACCTACACAAAAATCAGCACTAAATAGCAAAAACGATTACTGTATGACAATTAAAATATACAATAACCTGCCAGACAATTTTAAAAATGACAATAATAGTTATGATAAGTTCAAGAAGGCTCTATTTGAATGGCTAGTAAAAAATGCTATTATTCAGTACAATAATACTTTAACGATATTATAGCAGTAACAAATAAATTTAAACTAACTTTAAATATATAGAATTGGTATATGACATAATATAAGACAACATATTTTTATTGGATCCTGATTAATTTTTAAGACTAAGGGTGAATTTATGACATTAATAATATTATTATTATTTATCTTTTTATTTTACCGGTAGCAGGACATATGTACATTTATATGTACATTGATATATATATATATATATATATATATATATATATATATATATATATATATATATAGAATTAATTTATTAGTGTAGTATGAAATAACACTGACATTCTAATTTTATTTTAGTACATTTTTAATCAATTGATAAACAATTTTATATACCTTTATCACACTATGTGTAGTTATGACTGACATTATTATTTTGAACTGTAAAAGTGTGACTGTAATTTGAATTGAAGTTGGCCTGTATACTGTATAGCTTTCCTCCTTATACTTCCATTGTAATAGGTATCTGGAGTGCTGAAAATTAAAAACTAAAATAAGATAAAACATTCAAATCAAAAAACATTAAATAAGTACTGATAATTATAAATTAGGTTACCTGTATTGTGTCCACCACGTGTAAGGTAACCAAAAACGGTATTTTGGTGAAGCTACTGCAAAATAGAATAAAACACTGTTAAGTTAAGAAAAACCTAGGGCATAAGTGTAACCCAAAACAATGTGATTCTATAATATGTTAAATACGTTAATTGGGCGCACCTGAGCGATAAATAAAACGAATATTTGCATTTGGATGGAATAATATTGTTTCTGTTTCCCAAATTCTGTGTACATTGGATATTAAGTTTTACGAATCACGTGTTTGTAATGATACCATACAATGCCACGTAATACGCCATCCGCCATAATATTAATTATCTTATAACCTCCATTGTAAAGTTGACACGGACCGGAAATTATCAAACATTTTTTATCTTCGTCTTGTTATTTGTTTTTATTTTTATTTTATTTATTTATAATACTATCAAATTGTTTAATGAATATAATGAAAATGTAATGAGTTCAATCTAGTAATGTTTTTGACTTTTCTTTATGTTATATGTTAAAATATGTAATGATTTAATCTTTTCAAATAGTAAGGCACGTTTGCATGTTTATTAGAATAAGATTTAAAGAAAATGTTTTAAAATTAGATAATATTTCCATGTCAATGAGACAGAAATTTTGATAGTTGATACCATACCTAAATAATAAGAACCATTGTTACTTTCCTGGAAATAAATATACTATTCTATTCTATAATATTCTATTCAACAAGTCAACCATCATCATCATGTAGGGTGATAAATCTATGCTCATATCATTATTATTAATTTGATTTGGCGGTCTGAGCGATTGCGCGCAACAGCTCTTATTCCAAAAAATTTTCAAAAATTTTCTTTGTTCCTGGATTGCTGGTTTAGATTTTTGGTTAACTTATACCTATTATTTAAAAAAAAAGTTTCTTATATTGAAAATAATTATATTTTGAATAAAAAGTTAAGATGACTTAAAATTTAAACAACATTAAAAATTAACTTAAACAGGTCTTATTTATAAGCTTTTGCATGTATATGATTTGAAATAAATAAATAATTATTATTATTAATTTCTTTTTCAATTCTTTTTCCTTGGTTGGTCATATTTTTATAACGTTATGCTCATCGAACTGACCCACATATAACAGAGTTATTCAGAAGTTTAATTTTATACACTCGACGAGTTATCCATCTGTGTGTCACTTTCTTTGAAGTATGTGGCACCTCCATCGCGGACTGTTTAGTTACCTTCAAGATAGCATTCCCAGCTTTGTGTCTGTTTGCGCCGAACTGCGCGATTGAATACGTCACTATGACGTCACAACTCAGTAGCTTTTTGAGCTGTTTATTGTTTAAATTTTCGTACGAGAAATGGGACGTTAAAACCACATTAAAACTATCAAAAGAGGTGAAAATAAAAAAGCGTAAAAATTGTACGTCTAAATGTCTATACTTTTTATTCGGTCTTACAATAAAAAGTATAGGCTAAGCTCTACGGAAAACAGATTGACTATTATAGACTCATTTAAAGCTACGCTGTTGCAAAAATAATGCGAAGTAGCATAGACAACGTGTATTCGGCAATAATTAATTTTTATAACAAATATCTACCATGCGTTTTCTTAGTTGTTAAAATTTTTTTAGGTTACGCATTAACATCTTTATACTTCTTAAATATACTAACAACTTGTTAATCTTTAAGACATTCCAGATAATCTGAAAACTCTCTAATATCTCTCATTACGACAAAACCGCTAATAATGAAATTAATTTCTAAGTTAAGTATTAGCAAACATTGAAATTAATTAGCAGTAAGTCCCAATTTATCTTGCTTTGTTCCATTCGCTGCAATCGTATTGGCTGGTCAAGCGCGGAACAATGGATTGAAATATTTAACGATGGGTTTAATTATTATGTATTTTGTGCTTCGACACGAATAGGCTGGCTTCTCAGAAAAACAATGAAGCTTACCTTAAAATTGTGTGAAAGTCAATCTTGGTTATATTGATATTGATGTTTGCCAACATGATTACGAAGCTGTCTAGCATGTGATAAGAAAGGCAATACAAGAATGTTATGCCCCTCAACACGTTTATAATAGTTTGTATTGGTCCACAGCTATCCTGGGTCAACATGGAAATGCCGCATACAGGTGAAGCAAACTAGGTAGTAGACGAATCACAATAAATAATATTTTAACAATAGAGATGTTGCCAAGGTCAAAGATTAGCAGATTTTTTAATAAAATAACGATATTACGGTAAAAAAATAGCATTTTACTTATGTATTTTTGAGCCTACAAAGTTGGATATCATAAACGCAATATTTAACATAGCTGTCGAACAACGTCTTCCCGCGATGTGCTCAAACTAGCCAGCGTGTGTGTTTATATGTGTTTATTAATTTTTATGTAATTTCCGAATTGTTATTTATTGGAGGATTTTTTAATATCAGGGTTATTCTTTCACCGATGTTTTTTATTACTGAGCGTTGTTTTAATTGCCAATAAGAAAAAAAAAGGCAATTAGCCTTTTTTAATGTAAGGTTATGTATGGCTTAGACCACAGTACCCAACTACCCATAGACGCCTCTAATATTTTCTGCATTGCGGATTTTTATGGACGCTTTACATGGTTGGTAAGTATTTAAAAAAACATTGAATCATATTATAGGATAGTTTTGCTTCTGTGAAATAAATACAATAGTAGCTAAACAAACACAATATTTTACTAATATAATAAATTCATTGTAACTACCGAATTCTCAAAAGTTGAAATAAATAATTTTATCCTATTCACCCACGTTAAAATTCCGACGAAATCAGAATTCAAACATGCCATTGTCTAAGTTAAAAACGCGGGTAAACGCAAAATGAATTTACATTATCCCGCCATTTGCATTCTGTGACGTCACGCCAGATGTGTCAACTTTTTCTCAACTTTATGGAACGAAAAAAGATTACGTCACGGGTGGCTTTATGAAAAAACTGGATTATATCGGATTTCACATGTAATTTTCGTCGTGTGCTGGAATAAGACCCAGTCACGAACAGTTTGTTCTTTTAGCCGATCGTGATAGGTGTCGTCGAATACCTGTTTTAACTTTTAGGTCTATTTCGTTGTCGGAGAAGTAAAATGTAGAAGTCAGTGCTTGACATAAAGAAGAAAGGTTTCAAGCCAAGAGATAGACATTATATCTGAAGAATCTTAACACAAAAATCACACCCTAACCACAGGCTAAATTATAATTTCAAAATTTGAAAAATGGCCTTTTCTTAGGTTAATCGCTTTAGGGCGAGACCTCCTTGAGATTATCCTCCACATTCTTTAGATAGGCTACTGTAATAAAATTTTATTTATTTGTCGTTTAGCAATAGCATAATATTATTCTTATGAGGCTGTCGTGTCCCAAGTGACCGCTAGCCTTTATACGTCGTCTTAACTTTAAAATCTATGATTGAAATAAAATAAAAAAGTGAATTGATTTAGATCCTAAAAGTTTTAAATAAGTAATTTAGTTTGGCATATGAAAATCATAACTTTTAACTATTGTAAAACACTTCCTCTATACACATATTGCATATTAGCTCTTACATGATATTTGAGTTCGCGGTGTCTAATGTCTGAAGTTGGCCGCTAGAAAGTGTTTATGTTATTGGACAGCGCATATTGTCTAATGTCTAAACTTAAAATGGGATACGCTTTGTTCTACTGTGTTTCTATAGTGTAAACTTTAAATGTTCCCTAGGTTGTTTCACAAACATTATTGGATTTTGGACTATATTTAGTAGCTATTAAATTATAAGGTGTATTTGTCTTTTTGTCTCTTCACTCAAAATTTAACTTGATTTACCTTAGAGTACCTATAACATTTAGAGTATCTACTATCAGCGAAATTGATTTATAGTCTGGCAGATCAACGATTTGCACCCGTAGCATGGCTACAGTAAAAATACGAAAGTATAGACAAACAACGGAGATAAACTGAAGGTGCCGTTCCGATCTTTACCGCGGCTAGCCGCGATCGACAAAAATCAAATATAATGCCACTTTATGACATAGACTATAGTCCTAAAAATTCAAATAAAATCCTACTTTATGTCATAAAGTGGCATTTTAATTGAATTTTTGTCGATCACGGCTAGCCGCGGTAAAGATCGGAACGGCACCTATACCGCGGCTAGTTTATATCCGCTTTTTGTCTATACTTTTGTATTTCTACTGTAGCCATGCTACGGGTGCTGGTCAGGTTATTTCAAGCCCCAGCCGACATGATACGACTTAGAGCATTTTCACATTATCTGATCCGATATCGGTGTCGGCCGCCGTTCCTATATCGGGGTAAGTAAAATGTATGAAATATGTACCTGTCTTTCATATTATCCGGCCCGATATCGGATATAGGTTCATACATTTTACTTACCCCGGTATCGGATCGGCGTCTGATACCGATATCGGATCGGATAATGTGAAAACGCTCTAACACTGGCTTAACATAACCCGACCAAATAATCCGTCAACTGCCAATGAATCAATTTATTCGATGGTACCTACCTTTCGTATGGAGATACTTTCAGCCCTGAGAAAGGATAGGAGTAAAATCTTACCGTTTACATTATAAACCTTGTGGACAATATCCATACTAATATTATAAATGCGAAAGTGTGTCTATAAGTCTGTCTGTCTGTTACCACTTCACGATCAAACCGCTGATTCGATTTTGCTGAAATTTGGTATCAAGATACTCCGAGTCCCGAGAAAGGCCATAGGGTACTTTTTATGTACGTTTCCCGTGAATTTTGGCGCAACGTAATTGCGGACGTCACCTAGTCATAAATAAACTAGTTCAATATCGAATATTGCAAAAACTATCGGCGCAACTAAATTGTTTTCGTACACAGAAATCGGGAATAAAGTTGACTTTGGTGTGAGCTAATATTTTCATACCAAAAACCCCCGCAGCCAGGGGCTAAGCGACTGTTTATTTTTCAAGAACCCCATTTTGTTACCAAACAACACTTTAACCGAAAAATAAACCCGTAAAAGCTTAAAATTCAATTTAAAAACTTCCAAGTAGGTCCCGAAGGTATTTTGAAGTAAACTTAACACACAGGAATAAATGTTCTACTAGCTCCTGTTCGTGACGTTACTTGGGTATTTCCTAGATAAAATACTACAAGGAGATCAGAGATTTAGTATTCCTACTGTTTACCTTAATGATGGGGTTAGTTCCCGAATCGGTGCTAGGTCAAAAAAAGAACATATTAATATATACGGTCGAATTGAGAAACCTCTTCCTTTTTGGAACTCGGTTAACACGTTCACTGCGGATCAGGCCTAAATCGGCCTGCCGCGGAATTTCAGCCGGTGCGGACGAAGAAAACTATGTTCTGTCACTCGAAGCGGAACGATTATCTCAGGTGTTTGTAAAGGTACGACAGAGACAAATATATATTTGAGATAGTGATAGTTTCAAAATTATAGGTCTTCCCTATAAAAATATCACGGCAGGTCTTTATCAGCCTACCACGCACTGACGGTGTCATTAATCAACTCGGTGCGGCAGTGGGCCTATTGCGGCCCGCCGTCCAAGCAAGCGGTTGGCGACCCGATACCGCACCTAGCGCCCGCCTCGCCAGTTAGTGTTGTGCAATCTATCGTAATTCGTAACTGACGTACGTTGCATTTTTAACCGACTTCAAAAAAAGGAGGTTGTCAATTCGACCTGTATGTATGTATTATTTCCAGAATTGTTCAGTTTTGGTATGTTTTGGTCTATATCAGCATCTGAACAAATGTGTCAAATTTCTAAAGTATGTTTTTATGTTTGTGTTCGCATATCTCCGGAACTGCTAGTCCGATTAAAATAATTCTTTTTTTGTTGTACTGGGTATTATTTAACTTAGGGATTACTGTAAGTTTCATTAAAATCAGTTCAGTAGTGTTTAATATAGGGAATTTTGATTTTCAATTACGTACAATTTTGAAGTCGGTTTTATCTTTTTAAAATACAATTATTCATTTCATAAAATTAACAACCCACAATATCAGGAAACAAAAGATCATGTCCTTGAGATGAGCGTTAAATGGCAAAAGTGTGCAGGGTGCTATGAAAAACTGCGGGAAATCTTGAGGAGAGTCGAAGCAAAAAATAAATTCTAATTTCCTGTTTGGCAAATCCCGGAGCGAATCAAATCTAAAGAAGTTGGGTTCAAGGTTATTCCAACAGTTCAAAAACTGTAGACCTACATTATGTTTTCGCAAAGTTATAGTAATTTAATCTAACCTTGTGCTGGTGGGTTGAGAAAGGCCTACCACGCACTGGCGGAAAAATCATTGGGGGCACACTTTGGCCCGCCGCCGCACCAGATGAAGGTTTAAGATTTTACTTGCCGCAGTGAAGGTGTTAATAAGTAGGACCTTCTGAAAATATTATTTATCGATTAAAATTAAATCCATATTATTATAAACGACAAAAAATGTCTGTCTATCTGTCACCTCTTTACGCCCTAACCGCTGAACCCATTCTGCTGAAATTTTGTATAGAGATACTTGGAGTCCTGAGAAAGGATATAGTATACTTTTTATCCTGGAAAACTGTATGGTTCCCGCGTGATAAATGAATTTCGGTACAACGGAGTTCCGGGCGTCATGTAGTTACGAATAATTAGAACATAATATTATTATATCTCCTCTTTTTGGAAGGCGGTTAAAAACTCTATTTAAGCGAAACCCCGGGAAGTAGCTAACACAGAATACAATATTTCATTCGGTTCGTTTTATTTTGATTGTTTAATAAATCCTCTTACGGTTCGCCGGCGATAGCCCGCAGTAGTTTGTGGGGAACGGATAACTTTTTGATTTCTTGCTTTATTTTTATAAGGAAAGTTCAATTTTCTGAGCAATCATCGTTAATTCTACTCCACTTTTGTGAAGTATTTACTTTGTCTCGAGAAGAAAGGATAATATTATTATTAGTAATATTCTTTTTCAATTGGCTATTACCTAATGACCGGTTTACATTATTCCAATCCAGTGATCCAATTCAGCCCTGGATTGCTACTGGAATAATGTAAACGCACTGGAATGTAATTCAGTGCATTACAGTGCCCGTTTTAAGTCTTTAAATATTGTTGTTCTATCGGAAGAAGTTGATTCATAATATGCAGATGGGGGACCTACGTAATTAATTGGCCGCGTTATGTCAAACCCAGCCACAATTAACATTGAATTGACATGATCCGACCAAATGACGTTGGTCTGTCAACTGCCTATGAATCAATTTCCTTGGTGGTACATAATATATCCACGAAATATTATTGTAAAATGTACACAATGTGACATATTACATATATTACACTAAGTGATTTCCGATGTCCTTTTCCCATTGTATCAAAAGTACCGTCTTTAATGCCATGTCACATTTAATAAAAATTGGTTAGAAAGTAAAAACAGACATACTTGGAAAGGTTTTCGACTTGAAATATCAACTATATTGATACTCTTATTAATATAATAATATAGTTGATATTTCAAGTCAAAAAGTTTAAATTATTTCTCTGGTAAATATCCATGTAGAGATATAGAGAAGTCTCTATTGTTGCCTGATTTCGTAGTACTTTTTTGTTCCTACTTCCCTTTGATCATAATACATAATAATGATTGTAGCCTTCTGCTTGTATGTCACACGTTATGACATGACATTAATAAACGTTCATTAACCCGACCATAAGTCTTCCCTTCATCTCATGAATTCCTTGTGCTAAAAATTCATAAATTTCATTTCTCCATGACTGTGTATGTTAAAATATTAAAATTTAATTCAGAATCACCAGCGGGGGTGTCCTTGAATAATACCAGAGGTTTTATGTGAATTTAGTTTCTAACACTTCCACATATGGGTTATAATTCTATGGCCTATTCGCACGTCCTGTGTGCAAAATTTATGCTACCCGAGTCCCACATGCTCTAATTTTACATATTAATTTTATCTTGCGGTGTGTATAGTTTTTTCTTTCTAATTATAACTTACTTCAGTGATTCGGTAGAGGTGAGTCGGCATTTTGGGATCATTTGTAAGCATTTATTTTTCATCGGGAAAAAGAAGGATGCTATGAGTTTGATGTTTGTCTGTGTGTTCGTCCATGGCTTCAAAACCGGTGGACCGATTTCGATCTAAGTTTTTAAGTTTTAAATCTGATAATATGATCGATAGTGTTCTTAGCAATTATATTTCATCATCATGGCTGCTACAGATTGCCGTTTTTGACAAAGTACTATCGGGGAAATTGATTTATAAGCAGATGGCAGACCTACGTAATCTGGTCACGTTATGTCAAAGCCCCAGTCAACCGATCGCAACCAATTTTGACTCGACATAATCCTACCATCTGTCATTAATAAATTTCTTCGATGGTACATATACGGGCATTTCTTCGGAGGCGAAATTTTTGACGGCAACGGACTTTTTTCTGTAACCAGGCAAAAGCAAACAATAAAAATATTTTTTTTAAATACTTGAGCTATGTGTCTACCTAGAAACAACTGTCTTTTTTTAATAATTGTAGTTTCAGTATAGAAAAAAAATCTTAAAGTCCGTTCTTCTCATTACCATAGAGCGTCCTCTTGCCATTTTCTTCAACAAAAACGTCTATAATTCATTTCCTGTTTGACAAATTAATGCAAAATAAAATTATAACGAAATTACATTAGTTTACCTGTTATAAAAAATAAATACAGTAGGCATGGCTACATTACAGTACTTATAAATAAATAAGAAAAGAGTGTCCAACGTAAAGTTATAATTCCTGTGGCACAAGTTGCGATCGATCATAACTTTTCTGGTAAAAACAATGGGAGTGTATCTTACCGCATGCAGGCAAGCCAGTCATATGTGAAAGAAGCTATCAGGCGGATGTGCGGCTAATTGATTTCTATCCAGGTGTTTGGAAGGTAAATATATCATTACCCTATGTTTGGTTCGCGTAGTTTATCATTTATGTGTCTACTATATCGAGCTTATTTTACTATTTCAAAACTTTAATCTGCGTGTCAACTGATGCTCTGGGGTCACATATTTATGTTATGAAATATCAAAATGCTTGCTTGTAAGAATTATGAGCTATGAATAATTATAGGCATAATTTTCATTTCCGTGGGTCTCATTACCCTGGTCAAAAGACCAGGGTAGTGATAAAATATATTAATTTTGTCCTGAAATATGCACTTTTATGTGCGATTCACGAGTTCTATAGAGTACTACGACTATTGAATATCCTTGCATAAAGTTTTTTTAATTCTTAAGACTCTTTTAAATTTTCTTGTAAAAACTTGTTTGTAACTTATGATTACAGACATTAGAATAACGTAAAAACGGTGTCACAAATTACAGAAGAGAAAAAAATAAAAAAAGAATAGAAAAAAAACTAAGCAAGATCAGGAAAAGAATGCAGTGTATATAATATGGCTAACGGAGAAATAAAATATATGTATTCTGAAGAGATGGAGGAAATATTTGAAGAAAGTGTTTCTTCTGTAGGAAAAAACATCGATCTACAGAAAGGATTCTTCTTCCTATAGAAAAAAATGATTGTAAAGATTTTGAGGTTCTACATTTTTTTCTCCACATAAAACAATTCTATCTGGCCATTCAGACTCGGAGTCATATGATATCTTTTACTTTAAGAAGTCTCAGAACAAAAAAAGAAGAAAAAAAAATATTCAAGTTGCTAATGTTTGCTGTTGACTTCTATTTCAGTAAAAAAGACCATGGGAACAAAAAATAATTTTGAGAATTACTTAAACTAAGTTGAGTTGAGTTGTACAAAACCAAACAAATACTTCTTTTGATTTTTCTTTTGATAATCGTGCTATTTTATTACTCTAGATGACGCCCATAACTCTATTGTGCCAAAATCCGTTTATCTCGTGGGAATTATACATTTTTTTCGGGATAAAAACTATCCTGCGTACTTTCCCAAGACTCAAAGTAGCTCCATACCGAATTAAAAAAAAAATCTGCTCAGTGATTTGGGCGAGAAGTAGTAACAGACAGACATACTTTCCCTTTTATAATATTCGTATAGAAGAAAAAATCACTTTGTATGAATTTAAATCAAATGTTTTGTATGCAAATGAATTTTAAATTATCAAGACTGAACTAAAATTTTCTCAACAATTTATTTTCAAATAAATTAATAAAATCTAAAAACGTTCAGCTAAAAGCGGAAGGAAATACTTTCCTAAGTGTCCTCTTTACCACCGATAATAATTTATCGAACTCCAAGAGGGGAAAATTGTGAATATGTGAACCGACATACTTTCCCCATACAACTTCTACAACCGCCAAGGATTGCGAAGCGATAATATACTCCGAGAAGAAGTCTGCTGTTATCCGAGCCTATTGACAAGATATTCCGTGAAAGGTGGAACCAAATTTTTGAGTTGCATATTAAGATAATGTACCGATAAAACTATTATGTTTACAAGCATACGCTCAAGCAACAAGACATTATCAGCGCGTTGGCCGCTTCGACAGGAGTAGTAAACCATGAGCAGCCCTTCATAGTCCGGCTACAGAAAGTGAAATTCGCTCCTAAGGACACGCCCGTTTCAAGTTTCCTTTTGATATTCTTAGTTTCTATTTCTATTCTATAGTTTTGTTGTTTTTTAGCCATCCTGATTCTATAGTTTTATTGTTTTTTAGATTTAATTTAGGCTATTTTTAGAACGTTTATCAAAACGTCCTTTTAAGTTGTAGATGTTAAGCACTAGCCAAGATGCAGGGACGTCCACCGATGATGCGATCGTGCCGCTTGAAATCTTAGTGCAGTGTACCCAATGTCCCCAACCCCGATATTTCAGAAGTGAGAGGGGCCTACGTATCCACATTGGTAAGTGCCATAAGGAGTCGTTACTCTCTTCTCCTTCAGAAGCTTCAGTTTCACCTTCCCAGAGCTCCACCGCACGGGAACCCTTTTGGCAAACAATATCCAAATTGAAACAATCTGTCCCAGTACTTAGGCGGATCCCTAGGGGTGCTAGAGTAGCCGTAGCCCAGAAGCTTGCCGAAACTATTCACAAAACGGTAAATGAAAACTCGAGGCATGCCTGGGAAAACCTCTTGACGTTTCCCTACCACACTCTTCACGTGATTAGGGATCCCCAAAATAATACCTCCCTCACTTCCCGTGTCAAAAAGAACTGCGCCATTGATATAACATTGTTAGCAGCAAAAAATAACATTGTTAAAAATGTTGAAAATAAAATTAGTGAGGGAGATATTAAGGGCGCTGCGCGGTTGCTCTTTTCCAGCGACACGATTGCTCCGAACTCCCCAGAAACCGTTTCAGCCTTACAAAAGAAACATCCCCATCAACTGACATCTCAAAACATTTCTGACGCCCATGACGCACCACCCCTTCAAACAACAGTCGACAGTGTTCGTGGAGCTATCATGTCTTTTCCTCCGGGTTCAGCGGGCGGTCTCGATGGTATCACCCCTCAGCATCTGAAGGACCTCACCAGCGGTTGCTGTGGGGATGCCGGAGAGAAACTCCTGCAGGAGGTCACGAATTTGTGCAACCTCATGCTTCGTGGTGAGGTGACACAGATAAAAACCAAAGCCCCCACCATTTTGCCCTTCATGTTACAGTGCTACCGAGAACCCACTAAACTCATTTACCAGAACCATTTAATCCAGTCTGAAGTTGGCTGTCAACAGGGCGACCCTCTAGGTCCAGCAGTTTTCAGTCTAGCTATTCACCCGGTCATCGAACTCCTAAATTCCAAATTCAACGTGTGGTATCTAGATGACGGGACCCTTGCCGGCGACGCATCTACAGTTCTTTCGGATTTTCAGACCCTGATTCGCGAATTCAAAATTATAAGCCTAGATCTGAACCTGGGGAAGTGTGAGCTTTTTGTCCCTGATGATTGTGAGGATAGAGATGAGATAATATCCAGTGTCAAGGCCGTGGCCCCAGAATTATCAGTGATCGAGAAGAGTTCACTTTTTCTCTTGGGTTCACCTGTTCTAGCCGATTCTTTTCCGGACTATATAAATGAAAAAGCACGAAATTTTAGTGAAAGTTTAGATCGTCTTCTCCAAATTAACAGTCACATGGCATTTACTCTGATTCAATATTGTTTATTCGTTCCAAAATTTACGTATGTTTTGCGGTGTTGTCAGCTCTGGAAGTTCCCAGAACTTCTCCATTGTTTAGATGATACCCTAAAACATACGCTTTCCACAATTTTAAACATAAAATTTGACGAATGTTCCTGGACCCAAGCTACATTACCAGTAAGGTTCGGTGGCCTGGGAATACGAAAAACATCAGACACAGCTTTACCGGCGTTCTTGTCCTCGGTCCACGCAAATCGCGCAGTAATAGCCAAAATTTTAGAGTCCTCTTCTTTCCCGTTCGTCATTCCCTTTGCGGACGAGGCCAAGGATGCCTGGGACATTACTAATGCCGGCAGCGAAGTCTCCAAGAACACATCTTCCCAAAGGACGAGCCCGTCTGCGAACTGGTGCGTAATAAACTGTTTAACACGTCTACCAGCGCCGTAGAACGGGCTCGACTTTTGGCCGTGGAGAGGTGGGAGTCGGGGGCTTGGCTGCAGGCACTACCATCTAAAAACACAGGAACATTGCTGGACCGTAATACATTCCGTCTTGCCACTGCCCTGCGTCTTGGTGCCCCCCATGTCGTCCCCCATCAGTGTGTTTGCGGCGCGCACGTAGGCAGCTACGGTCACCACGGGCTGTGCTGCTCGCGAAGTGCTGGACGCTTTTCGCGGCATCACAGTCTGAATGACCTCATTCGCCGGGCTCTTGTCACTGCCGGCGTGCCAGCGATAATGGAGCCCTCCGGTTTGGCGCGTGACGATGGCAAGAGACCCGATGGAATGACCCTGGTCCCCTGGAGTGTGGGACGGGCCCTTGTGTGGGATGCTACTTGTGTCGACACACTCGCCTCGTCCCATATTCAGGGCACCTCGAGCTGTGCGGGCGCAGCCGCAGACCAAGCAGAGAACCTCAAGCGGCGCAAATATGAGAACCTCAGCGGAGATCTCATATTTGAACCGTTTGGGGTGGAAACTCTAGGCGCATGGGGTCCGGGGGCACATAAGCTTTTTAGAGGAATATCTAAGAAGCTTGTTGAAGCCACCCGAGACCCCAGAGCTGGGAGCTACCTGGCACAGCGGATAGCAATAATTGCCATCCAACGTGGCAATGCTGTCAGCTTGCTGGGCACTCTGCCAGATGGGGTCGACTTGGGCAAGTTTTTCTTTTTATAGTTTTATATTTAAAGTTTGTATATATCTGTATATTTTAGATTGTATTTTAAGTGCTTAGATTTTTATCCTATTATTCATACCATTTATTATTATGTTGTTCTCCAATAAATTTTTTCATTTAGACTGAACTAAGACTGGTTTCTAAGAGTACTATAATCACTAGTTACTTTATTATTTTTTTAGGATGATACAAGGAATGTAAGTCGTTTTCAAACATATAAAACAAATGTTATGCTACAAAACTATAACAAATGTTTTTGTCAGAAGACGATTATTTTTAAATAAAAATATTTTATTTAGATATTTTTTAAATATTTTGTTACTTTTATAATTACCATGTATGCAATTATCATTACCCTAGCCACAAAATTTTTGAACTTCGATATTACTAAATCTTCTCTATGAAAACGAGTCCCTTAAGTAAAAGTAGGTTATTTGACCTTTATATTATCATAAAAATATGAATTCTAGTCAAAAAAGTAACGTTTAAAATTGACCATGGTAATGAGATGAAGAATCGTTTTCCGAAGAATCACCCATAACCATTAACAAATATTTAACAAGAAATTCAAACATTTAAGTACGAATAAAAAGTCACAGAGAGCACATATATTTTTCAGGCCATATAAACACCAATATGAGAACACCCGAATAAGAATTTTCAAATATCGCCAAGTGGTGTTTTCAAGTTTGCGCAGGCAATATAAAAGTTTCAGGTCGTAAATGGCTGGTATTGGCCAATCTGAGGCGCGCAATATGTCCTCTGATGTACTTTAAAATGCTGAATATAGAGGTTAAAGAGAAACATTGCTGTTTTATCGGTGTGCGATTTCTTGTTTCACTTGTGATTTCTTTAGCTCCTGGAATAAGGAATAATGTCACCCACACCGGTTTCGACGACGGTGGCCAGCTTCATCTAAACCAGACCAGCTAAGCAGTGATTAATTTATGGTGGCCAAGTGTTTGCGCATCACACAAAAGCTCTATCTTCTTTAACTCTCGTAACCCAGCAGAATGGATAAGTACCAGGTTACAGTTGCAGGTCCACCAGTTGTGGTGCTTATCCATTCTGCTGAGGTTTTACTGAAATTAAGTAAGGAGAAACTTTGCGTTCCGGCAAAGGATAAAGGAATGTCTTTATCAAAAAAAAATGTGCAGTTCCCAAGCGATAAACTAATTTTGGCGCTACGAATTCAGGCGAGATTTATTAACTCTATAATATTAAGTGTATCCACTATATTATAGTAATGTGCTTCTATAATATTTCATTTACATAACAAATTAAAATATTTCTTCATGATCGAACATTAATTAACAATTTATTTTGTGATTACAAATATTGGTTTATTTCAGGAGTTCCCAATCTTTTTTAGCTTGCGGCGCAGTTACAATAATAATAATTTATTTATTTTCTCAATATTTTGTCACGGCGCCCTACTCTAACTAGCTATCAGAAAAACATACGTATAAATAAACGCCTTTAATGATTAAGTATAGTTAGTTTAAGTAGGTAAATAGTAATAAACAAATATTTGATAATCTATCTGATTAACATAATTCATATTTTAATTATTTTATTCTATAATATTTGTGGTTTTGGATAATGATGGAAGATCGACTCACGGCGCCCCTCTTGACTTTCCACGGCGCACCAGGGCGTTGCGGCGCACACTTTGGGAACCCCTGGTCTATTTCGTTACCAGTTCAGCTTATTTGGTCCTTGATAGAACAAACATGGGTAATTCACAGTAGAGAGTCCACAGTGAGCGTAATTCGTGAATAATGACTTTGACAGTCCAATGATGGCCTACTTGTTTCAGAGATTGCTCTAATTACTAGTAGTGCATTGAGCAGGAAATACAGTTTTCCTATAGCACGTTTGTTTGTATTTATATATATTATATTTATATATATTGAACGCCTCCGTGGTCCAGTGGTCTAGAGCGTCGCTCTTGACTCGGAGGTCGTGGGTTCGATTCCCACGTTGGAATCATGTTATTTCCAAGTTTGGTTAGGACAATGCAGGCTGATCACCTGATTGTCTGACAAGTAAAATGATCCATGCGTCGGATGGGCATGTAAAAAGTCAGTCCTGCGCCTGGTCTCTCGCCTGTCGTGTCGGTCCTCCGTCCCACTGGGTTATGAGAGTAAAGGAATAGAGAGTGCTCTTGTGTACTGCGCACACACCTGGGCACTATAAAATTACTCCTGCGTACCTGGCCTGGTTTCAATGAAACCGGCCACCGTCACCGAAACCGGTGTGGGGAGTATTATTATTATTATTATTTGTTTGTATTATTATTTTGTGTATTTATTTATGGAAGTAAGAGTAAGACATTTTGTTTAGCAGACGGTTTGCCTAGTACAACAGAAACTACATAATTTTCGTTGCATCAAAGATAAACTTAGGATGAGCACCGATTTATGCTTATTATTTTCATATCATGACTATAAATTAAAGCAGAAACGAGTTCACACGGAAATAAATCTCAATGGATTCAGCGGTTTAAGCGTCCAGAAGGTACAAACAGACATAATTATTATGTACAATTATAATAATAATATCTTAACATTAGAATAGATATTAACTAAGCTGAAATTAACGAAAGAAGACATTTTAACGAAGTAAGCAATTAAAAAATAAGTTCATATATTTATATTATAATTATAATATCTATGGACGCTTCACACCACGTCAGTCTGGCCCCGAGCACTACCTGAAGGACTTGTGTTACGGATACCAGACAACGGAAATATATTTAATACTTTTTATACTATACATATATTTAAGATTTTTATTATATCATACACATATTTAATACACAACCAGACCCGGGAACATTGAAAACTTTTTGTTCCGTCGGCGGAATTCGAACCTGCGACCCCCGGCTTGAGCTGCCACACACTCAACCAATTGAGCCACAGAGGTCGTCAAATTAAAGCAGAAATTATAATGATATAATAAAGCAAGTTTTAACGAATTAAACACCGGATGATAGTGTTACCACAAACAGTTGTTTCTTGTTGTATTCCGATATGCCTCGTTAATGATGGAGTTTATTAACGTTCTGATTGTGGTGCTGCGGTTATGAATTTATAATATCATAATATTCACTGACAACACCCGTCCAATTGGAATGGTTACACTCCACATCCCCGAGGAGCAAGTATCTCATCTTTTTTTAGTAATGCTTTGAGTCGTCTAGAACTTCAAAAGCGAATTAAAAGACTTTTTCCTCCAATTCCGTCAATATGATCACTCTTTAACAAAAATAATCGTTAGTAGCAATATATTATTACACCAACATCAACGTCCTATACTTATCCGAATTGATCCATCCTTATCCAAACCGTATGAGAAAACCGACTGCATCGGACAGTGATTTCTTCAATATAAAAACTCTGACAAAACCCCCTCATATAGTCAGCTGGCACCGCGCCAGGTGTTCTAGCCTTCATTCTGATCATTTTAATTTTAAATCCCGAACACTCGAATCCGAATATATTTCTGATTAAAACAGAATATGTAAAAATGTAACAGTAAATTCGATACGGCGAATAAAATCGATATTTACAATCGCTTCCGAAATTGATATTTCGTTAATTTTAAAGGAAGCCTCCCTGGTATTGTGAATGTGAATGGCGTTCGCATGAATTGCAATAGTTTCCGTATTGAGGTTCGATATCTATCGATATACCTTTGTATCGGAACAATAGTTTGCCTTTAGTAAAATGTTACCATTTTTGGAAAATACTTCAAAAGGAATTTCTGCGACTTTTACAGCATTTATTATAACATTTAGTAATTATTATTAATTTGGGAAGAAAAGTATCTTAAATCTATTTTGCGTAGGTATGTAATGTTTGAGACTTACCACAAAAATGATAATACTAAATTATTAGTAAGCCAAGATTGTTTAAGGCAAACTTTTTTTTTAAATCTAGATTATTCAAGCATGTGAACATTGCTTAGTGTAGTAAAATTAAATATCCTTTTTAGGGTTCCGTAGTCAACAAGGAACCCTTATAGTTTCTGTCAGTCCGTCCGTATGTCTGTCCGTCGGTCCGTCTGTCCGTCTGTCCGCCCGTCCGTCTGTCTGTCCACGGTTTTGCTCAGAGACTATAGGACCTACAAAGCTGTAATTTGGCATGAATGCACATATTAATGATGCCGACAAAATGGTACATGAAATCTTAAAAAACTATTTTATTTTATGGTACTTTCCCTACACATCAAGCGGAGATGAATTTTTTTTCGCGTCCACCCCATCGTGTGGGGTGTCGTTGGATAGTTTTTTTTTTAAATATTATGAGTATTCATAGATCATTTTCCGATTTAGGGATCCGTTTGTGAAATATTAAGTTTTAAAGTGGAAAAAACTTCGGTTTTTTCTACGGTTTTAACTAAACGGTTGCTTCTGAAAACGTGAAAAACTTCACGGGAGTAGGAAATATGCTGAATTTAAAAGGAAAAATATCACGGCTAAGAAGACTTCATAAGTTTTTGAGTTATAGTCGATCAACTAAAAAAAATCTATTCGGCGAAGTATAAAGGAACTTTTCGTTCAAATTCCTTTGAACGGAACTGAGATGATGTTGTTAGTAGTGTAAAACAAGTTTTACATTCATTGACCATACAAAAATTATCAAAAACTAGCGGTACTACGGAACCCTATATTGCGCGTGGCCCGACACGCACTTGGCCGGTTTTTCATTTGGATGTTGTGTTATTATCGTATTGTCCTGCATAAAACAATCGGTTGCACATTAGGAGTGCGGATCGAAATTATTACATAACAGCAGGAAAACAACATGAGCGTGTGGTAAAAAGAGGGATTTTACCTAATTTTTTTTTATGAAATAAGGGGGCAAACGAGCAAACGGGTCACCTGATGGAAAGCAACTTCCGTCGCCCATGGACACTCGCAGCATCAGAAGAGCTGCAGGTGCGTTGCCGGCCTTTTAAGAGGGAATAGGGTAATAGGGGAGGGTAGGGATGGGAAGAGAAGGGAATAGGGGAGGGAAGGGAAGGGAATAGGGTAGGGGATTGGGCCTCCGGTAAACTCACTCACTCGGCGAAACACAGCGC
Source organism: Cyaniris semiargus (assembly GCA_905187585.1). Taxonomy (NCBI): domain Eukaryota; kingdom Metazoa; phylum Arthropoda; class Insecta; order Lepidoptera; family Lycaenidae; genus Cyaniris; species Cyaniris semiargus. The sequence goes on along the minus strand of LR994554.1, from coordinate 1,178,659 downwards.
AAGCGCTGTTTCACGCCGGTTTTCTGTGAGAACGTGGTATTTCTCCGGTCGAGCCGGCCCATTCGTGCCGAAGCATGGCTCTCCCACGTAAAAAAAAATTTTCGATCAGGTTTATAAGGACCATATGTATGTGTGAATGTGTGTTTGGAAGTCGATGTAAGTTAAAGATGACGGGCTGTCTCATGCCCAGATATTTTAGTTCCAAAAACAACTTCGCTAAAAAGAACTCCATTCAATACTTAAACTAGGGCATCGAGACCGGGTTTTCCCGAAACCCGAAAACCCGGGAAAACCCGGGTTTTGGGGATCACGAAAAAACCCGGGTTTCAAAAATGGAACCCGGGTTTTTCGAGCTTTTCGGGTTTTTCGTTTTTTCGATAATTATTGAAGGCAAGGCCTGATATTTTAAGGTATTTATAACAAACTAACGTACAAATTCTTTATTTTTATAATATAAGTATGGGTTTAATTATTTGAATTGTTCATAATTAAACAAAATATAATATTTTAAAGTAAAAGTTTCGTTTCAAGAGCATTAAAGACTACTTGTCACAAAAATATTTATTAATAATAATATTTTGAAAATCCTACCAAAACTATTCAATGTAAAAAAAGCCAAGTATCTTCAAACAATCTATCCATCGCAAAAAGTTTTCAAATTTCATAGAAGCAAGTCTTATTTTATAGTTTTCAATCAACATTCAGTGATTGACCACAGTTTTCTTTATTATGTGATCAAAGGCTTACAAAATATAGTGTGGACAGCTTTAAAGGGTTCTAAATCTGCTGAAAGTACCGTAGACTTTTGATGATGGGCAAGTCACTAGTTAGTGACAAAACGTTGTAACTTGTATGGACCGTTGCTGATAAAATACACCCATCAACAAAGTCTTAGGGATATTTGTATTTTTGGAATATCTAAAAACCTGTCAGGAATTTTTGAAGACAGTGTATGGAACAATGATAGCTTATTTTTTTTGATATTTAATAAAACGTATTATTAAAACAATTTTCCGAATTTTATCATTTCTAAAACAATCACTGATATCTACAGTCATAAAAAATCAATGATAAGTCAACAAATCTTCATTTCGTTTTATAAACTGAAATTTTCATTCGAATGAGTTATTTTTATTACTGATTGTCAAATAAATAGTAATAATTTATACTGATCTGATGTTTACATACATATTTCATACAGTATTTTTACTATAAAATATTTTTTTGTGCCCTGCTGCGGTATCACGCCCAGTCTTCTTTGCAATTTAAAGTCATTATTTTCAGTCGTCTAACTTACTAAAAACCTTAAGAGATTTTTGTTTGTCGTTATGCTTTTTTTCATTATTTGTTATATTCACAATATAAAAAATAACGACAATATTAAGACAATGCAATCAGTAAAAAGGTTCCAAGAGAGCAACCAGCCCCTAGAAACTAACAAAACCATGCAGAGGAGTTTCCATCAAGTATGATGTGATACCATTTTGTATTCCAGTATTGCAGTCTGGCAAATGCGGCAGATTGCTTTTCATTGCTTGAGAAACTGATGTTGGTAACACAATAGGACGAATGATGGCTTACCTTAGCCGGCCGTGGATGTCATACTCACTGCGGAATTATTAAAACACGTGATTTTAGTGAACCCAGATGAAATACAAGCCAAGTTTTTATCAGCACCAGTGCCAGAGACAATTTCTTGTGTGTAACACCATACCACCATGGTTAATCTTCCAAACTTATTAAAAGCAACCTTCCGCATTTGCCACGTGGTCTGTTCTGATCAATTACATGGTTATCTGACATGAATTCTGTCTATTGTGACTAGAACTAATAAGTACAAAATAATAATAATAATAATATCTATGGACGGTTCACACCACGTCTGTCTGGCCCCGTGGTAAGTACCTGATGGACTTGTGTTACAGGTACCAGACAACGGAAATATATTTAATACTTTTATAGTATACATAAATTTAAGGTTTTTATTATATTATACACATATTTAATACACATCCATGACCCAGGAACTTTGAAAACTTTTGTTCCGTCGGCGAGATTCGAACCCGCGACCCTCGGCTTGAGCTACCAACAGCCCACCAACTAAGCCGGTAAGGTCGTCAAAAAAGCTTTGAGGTGTAGTGTAATGTAATATTTTTCAGTAATGTAAGATTTTCCAGTAAGTTAGATGACAGAGAAAAGTTACCTTAAATTGCAAAGAACATTCGGCTTCATACCGTAGCAAGACAGATAAAAGGCAATTTCAGGTAAAAACTAGGCACAAAAATTTATTTACAGGTATAAAGTATGCCAACATCAATAATTAGGACTAAATAATTATTAATAATTTGACAATCAGCAATAAAAATGTAAAAGATTAAATAAATATTTGTTGGCATACCTTTTTATATTTAAGGTAATTCTTCCATTTAATGTCTTCAAAAATTCTGGATAGATTTTTATATATTTCATAAAATACAAATAGGTACATTAAATAATATATGTAATTTGGAGGTGAAGCTTGTTGTAATACTTAATCTTACCCGAAAATCTTAATCCCTAGCTTTGATAAGATCCAAAATATAGGAGAGGTAAAATAGTCGCTTCGATAAAAGTATGATACGGCCGTACCTTACTCGATAATTGGTTGGGCACTGCTGCGACCCCAGACAATGGTATTTAAATAGTACTTTACTGGATAGGTGATGGCAATCGCAGAAAATCATGTGTAAAGTATTTTCGCATTGTTAATTTTTGAATTGATAAAAATACCCGAAAAAACCCGAAAAACCCGGGTACCCGGTTTTCATCAAACAAAAAACCCGAAAACCCGGGTTTTGAAAATGGGTCCGGGTTTCGATGCCCTAACTTAAACGTTAATAATAAATCAATACTTAATCTACGTTTAAGGATCAGTTCTTCGGCGGTACGTGCTCCGAGTGTGAAGAGAGATTTCAAAAGCATTTCTCTGAGATTACACGTTGCTATATGCATCTGTTATATGTAGAATTAACTATTGTAGTGTTACGAACTGAATACTTGATCAAGATATTGTGCCAATTGATTCTGCGATCAATGCTAACCTAGATTCAGAATGAAAATACTTTAAGCTTTACAATATTTAGAAATAGAAGATAGAATTTTTACTTACATTCATACTAATATTGTTAATGCGATAGTATATTTATGGAAGCAGAAAGAATTTCTTAACCGTATCACGCTGAATGGATTATAATAGTATATTTAAACTTACTTATAAGATAAAAAATATAATGTAGGAGATATCTAATAATTATTTGCCCAAGTGAATTTTTATTATTTACTTAATTTATGTGTTTTAAAAACACATGTTTTAATATCAATGTTAAACACGTGACACAAAATATAGATTCGTGTCTTCTGTACGTGAAATGTGTAGTTATAGCTTGTCAAAAAATCGGCCAAGTGCGAGTCGGACTCGCGCACGAAGAGTTCCGTACTGTTATAGAGCAAAAATAGGCCAAAAATTGTGTTTTTTGTATGGGAGCCCCCCTTAAATATTAATATTATTTTGTTTTTAGTATTTGTTGTTATAGCGGCAACAGGTAATCTGTGAAAATTTCAGAAATCTAGCTATAGCGGTTCTTGAGATACAGCCTGGCGACAGACAGACGGACGGACAGATGGACAGACGGACAGACAACGAAGTCTTAGTAATAGGGTCCTGTTTTTACCCTTTGGGTACGGAACCCTAAAAAGAGTAGACGCTATACACAATTTTGAAATCACATAAAAAATATGAAAACCTTATTAAATCGAGATAAAAATGTGCAAGGTGATAATATTTAAAGTGTATAAGCGTTCTCTGTGGAAACACAAAGAAATTACTTAATCATGTAAACATTTTACGATTCCACCGTATTCCAATTCAATTTATTTTCTGTGATTTCCATAGAAACATGAAGATTTTCGGTATAATTTTTATATCTTGTGAATGCAAGATAAAAATACAATAATTAATATAGGGAGGTGAAAAATTTGGCGAAATGTATATAATAATACAAAGCATTCTAGAAAAATAGTGTTTACTGAAACACTGTCGTTCGAGATGAAAGCAGCTACGTTGTAGAAAAATCTTGAAACAAGCTTTAGCGAAAACAAGCTGATTAAACGAAAGTATTTGACAACTTTAAGCAAAAATGGCGTCGTGACAGTTATAAAACTCTTTTAAAATAAGGTTTTTACTGTCTTTCAGAACCTCATTGGTGTATCGTTGAATTGATATAGCATTGTTGGTATTAATATTTCGAAACCTTTTATAAAATTCTTTAAAAAGTTGGATGATTTCATGTCCTAAATTTGATACATTTCCTCGCTTAGTTTTTCGTCAAAATTATTTTATCGTGCGGGAACCGCACATTTCTCCGGAATAAAAAGTATTCTATGTCCGTCCCCGGAACTCAAAATATCGCCATACCAAATTTCATCAATATCGGTTCAGCGGTTTGGGCGTGAAAAGGTAACAAACAAACCGACTTTCGTATTTATGGTATTAGTAGGATTGCTCGTTGACGACAACATGCAAGACGACAGTTTTACTCTGGTTGCAGTCATGGTCACCCATCGTTGTTCATGACTCGACGTAATTGAGTGCAGGCGCACACGATGCGACAGGCGTCTGCGACAGCTCGACGACTAGACGCAACGACAGGCTACGGCCGACAATTTTCATATATTTTGTTCGAAGCTCCGCACACTTGACGTCAGAGTCGCAGAGTCGCAACGACAACATAATATATGAAAATTGTCGGCCGTAGCCTGTCGTTGCGTCTAGTCGTCGAGCTGTCGCAGACGCCTGTCGCATCGTGTGCGCCTGCACTAAAAAGGAGATCTTCTGAAACCCAGCATCTATACTAATATTATAGTTCGAAGCACACTTGACGTCAGAGTCGCAGAGTCGCAACGACAACAAAATAAATGAAAATTGTCGGCCGTAGCCTGTCGTTGCGTCTAGTCGTCGAGCTGTCGCAGACGCCTGTCGCATCGTGTGCGCCTGCACTAAAAAGGAGATATTCTAAAACCCAGCATCTATACTAATATTATATTTGCGAAAGTGTCTGTCTGTCTGTCTATCTGTTACCTCTTTGCGCTAATATTATATTTGCGAAAGTGTCTGTCTGTCTGTCTATCTGTTACCTCTTTGCGCCCAAACCGCTGCACAGATTTTGCTGAAAGGTATGGAGATACTGTGAGTCTCGAGAAAGCACATAGGATACTTTTTTTTTTTATACACCAGATGATAAGTTGGAAAAAACAGTTAATAATATGAAGTAAGTCTATTAAAGAAAAAAGTTTGATACAAAATCTGACCCCCTCTTTGCTCCCCTTAGAGGGGGGGGGGGGTGATTTTTATACACCAGATTTTGAGTTGCAGGAAGACAAATATATCTGCGAAAACCGTATGCAAATCGGATTAGTAGTTTTCGTGTTAAAGCAAAAGTTTTATACAAAATCTGACCCCCTCTTTCGTCCCTTTAGAGGGGTGGGGGGAAATTTTTTTATACACCAGATATTAAGTTGGAAGAAGACAAATATATCTGCGAAAACCACATTCAAATCGGATCAGTAGTTTTCGTGTGATAGTGGAACAAACATACAGACAGACAGAAAAAGGACGACGCGGAATCATCGCCAAGTTAGTATTTTCTTAATAACTCGATAAATATTCCACATTTTAAACATCCGCCAGGTCAGTGTCTCAATGATAGAATTTTATACAATGTGTTAAAATCTTAACTTAGTTTAATGCACGGTTATGGTAATATATGAAAAATTCGTGAAAATTAGATGCATCTTTGTGATTTTTTTCTATCGAGAAAATTTTAAGTTATCGTGTTTTCGCTCAGATCAAATTCTTGGAAATATAATGAAGTATCTATGGTTAGAAAATGAAACAATTCGGGGCTTATTTTCAAGTATAAAAATGAATTATAAAATCGACAATAATTTTGGGTTAGTCGCCCCCTTAACCTATGAAATATACAAGCAGCCCGCATTCGACCAGCTCGGTTCTAGATCTAATATTAGGCTCAGCGATAATTTATCCGCCGTTAATCAACTTCAGATAGCAATATCGTATTAATTAATGCTTCCGATTGGCACGGACAATATCGCAGCTGACATAATATGACATACGTACTGATAACATTAGTAAAAGCTCGCTTCGCTAAACAAACGTACCAATATAAAAGCGTATATTTTGTGGTGTCTGAAAAATTTAATGCGCTGTCAAAGCATAGTTACAAAATGAACAGAGGTTAATTTCTTCTTGTCTAAGGCCAAGATGCCTTCGTGGCAAAATGAACAGAGGCCTTAGACAAGATGCCTTTGTGAATGTGACTATCGAAATTAATTTTCTCTAGATTAAGGATCTTTTGACTGATGCTTGTTTAATACAATGTTAAAGAAAATAATATTTTAGAACATTTAAGGGGAGTTATGGAACATTTATACTACAAAATAAACGTTACTTTTTTCCCTTTTTTCCTCCATATCAATAAAATGATAACATCACTGTTTTTATTATTTTGTGAAAGCCACACTAGCAGCTATTAAGTTGATACGTGTGTGTTAAATTGTTTAAAGATGTTACTGAACTGTTATTTATTTAGTAAATGGTACAGAACCCATCGTGTGCCAGAATCGCATTTAGCCGGTTTTTTTAAACCGATAATCGGGTTTAAAAAACCGGCTAATCGGGCTCTCTATATCCAATATTTCAAAGCAGAAATCAAAGGTGAATACTTCTCATAGCTTCCTGATGCGTAAATTGTAAATTCTTTGTATCGGGCTAGCGCTAGACGTGTTCATACATTTCGAGTATGAGTTTATTGGAAGCTAAGACCTAAACTTGGAAACGGGAAAAACCCATCATAAGGACGCTTTTCCTGTCATGCGTGTTGTCACCCGCGCACGGATCTAATGCTAGGATACGGGCAACTTACATGCGGACCAGATCCGTGCGCGGGCAATGACACGGGATATATTTTATAAATCCTTTTCCTGTCATGGTCATATCAGGATCTGGGTGCATGGTAGTGCACACGCCGAGACGAGCCAAGCGAAGCGCAAGGGCACTACCTACATTTTCTCGAAGTGTTTCGTCGTTTTTTGAACCCTCATAGAGTTGGTTCCCCATGTACCAGACAGTTCATATTCTCAGGATAATATTATGTCAATAGTGAAATAATAATTAAACACACAAACTCTCAATTGAATAGCTCTTATACTTTAGATTTTATTGATATCCAAAATACACCGATTTCGTCACTGACACACTGATGATCATCAAAATGTTTGGCAACTTCCTGAAGTGCTAAAAAGCTGAAATTTGGTATGTAGTCTAACTTTAGTATAAAAACAACAAAAAAATCATAAACTTGTAGGTTTATAATTATGAGACTTTCGCCAATTTTATTAACCCATCAATCCCCAAGCGGCAGCCGGCTGCCGCATAATAATTGAAAATCTATTGGGTCTGCGATACCCACGATGGAGGTATTTAGGAGATAAGAGTTTACACGGGACTATAGACCGTAACAATAAAGCCTATTAATAAGTAGTTTACAAGAACCAACTTACAAAAAGAACTGAAATCTGAAAAATTGAAAAAATATTAGAGTTTATAGATTGCTATAAAAAATAATATCATCTTTTCAAATCTAATTACCATCTTTTTAAAATTATACAGTGCATTTATTAATCTTACAACAAATCATAATATTATGATAATTATACTTTAGAAACTTCAATGCCCTAGTCTACGATAAACTTCCCACCACTTTTTTAAATGGGGTGAAAAAACCAAAAACGCTACTTCACTCGCTCACTTCGTGTGCTCTGTCTTAGGAGCTTTCAAAGCAAAGTGCTCTTCCGTGTGATCTTGCTTGATTTATAGTGAGACTCAACACTGTCGTCTTTGCATACAGCGATGATGTATGGAAATGAAAAAACTAGGTAGCGCGATCGTGAAATTGAGATTTGACAAAAGATTGTTGAAACCGGGTGCAATGTTATAGTGTTGCGACTAAAGTTATACAATCTATATCTACACTAAATATTGTAAATGCGAAAGTTTGTCTGTCCGTCTGTTACTTCTTCACGCCCAAACCGCTGAACCGATTTCACAAAAATTTGGTATGAAGATACCTTGAGTCCCGGGAAAGGACATAGGAATCTTTTATCTCGGAAAAATGTGCGGTTCACGCGCTATAAACGAATTTTGACGCAACAGAGTTCTTGTAGCAAGTGCTACGTGCGTAGCACCTCTACGACTTTTTCAAAGGTCATATTATCGCATAAGCTTAGCTGGCCGGCAGTAGTAAAAACGAAGCAGCTAAATATTTTTTTACTGAAAAACTGAAATGTGTATGCTGCTGTATTTGCTGTTTCTAGAGTAACGTTGCATGTATGTTTGTGTGTTCGTTGTGTTACTTTAAATAGTAAGATGATGATATTTGATTTTGATACTGTTACGGATTCTGCAACGTGTTATTATACTTGACATATCAATTAATTAATTCTACTTGTATGTTCTAATTGAATTCTGTGCCGAAACGGCTAAGTTATATTATGTACATACGCGGAAATCGAATGCTTAGCAGTTTGAAACAGTAATTTGTATTTCTATGGGCGCACCCAGGTAGGGTAGGGTAGAAGATAAAATAAACGTCAATTTTCCTGGCAAGTGGGAATTAAAAACGTGTTACCTACTCTGCGCAAAATAAAGTGTTGGAAACAAAATATCTTTTCAGTCAGATTAATTTAAGTCAATTTTCATGATTTTTGTTATATTATATATAATATACCAGACCGATCATCTTCTCGAAACAGGTAAAATCCTGGGTACGCCCGTGTAATAATAAAATAATAATAATAATAAATGTTTATTTGCAACTACATACATACATGGTGCAGATTTACATAATAATATATTATAATTCCAATTAGCAGCCGCAAATTGGCTCATGCTCGGCATGTGCTGGTACACCCGGAGGCATATTCAGCGCCGGTCTTCCATGTCCATGTGTATTTCCATACGATTTTGACACGCAACGAACATCAATTTTCCCGAAATGTACTCTCTATTCAATGATAATTAAAGACATGAGTGGATGAACCGGGTAACTAACATTTTACAACATAAGTGCAATTACTTATTTTTTGCCTTATTATTTGAACATATTGTAATTTTACCTACTTCATGGCTTATATCATATTATAATATCCAGCTATACATAGAATCCACATTTTTTTATTTCAATTCATTTTCTTGGTCCTAAAGCCTCCATTTATGCAAAAAAACGACAGTTTTCAAATTGTTACTTACCCGCTCCATCCACCCATGTCTTTAATTATTGTTATGATTAAAACTGAGCCTATCGATTACAATAAGATTGCAATAAGCCAAAGGAGGTCAGTATATTTTGTATATCTTGCAGAAAGATAAAAACCAGCAGTATGTATTTTCAATTATCTGGGTGCACGGGAGTGCACCCGCCGAGACGAGCCAAGCGAAGCGCAAAGGCATTACCTACCTTTTCTCGAAGTGTTTCGCCGTTTTTTTGAACCTTCGTAGAATTGCTTTCCGTTGTAGCTGATAGTTCATATTTTCAGAATATGATGTTATCAATGGACTTACTAAGCATACAAAGTCTCAATTAAATAGATCTAATACTTTAGATTTTATAGATATCTAAAATACGCCGATTTCGTCACTGACATACTGATGGTCATCAAAATGTTTGGCTTCTTCCTGAAGTGCTAGAAAGCTGCAATTTGGTATGTAATCAAAGTTTAGTATACAACCGACAAAAAAATTCATAAACTTGTAATTTTCTTCCCCCATCCCTTAAAATGTGGGGGTGGAAGTTAACCCTCATAGAGTTGGTCTCCAATGTACCAGATAGTTTATATTCTCAAGATATAATGTCAATAATAGGCTTATTAAACATACAAAGTCTCAATTGAATAGATCTAATATTTAAGATTTTATTGATATCTAACATACACCGATTTCGTCACTGACACACTGATGATCATCAAAATGTTTGGCTACTTCCTGAAGTGCTAGAAAGCTGAAATTTGGTATGTAATCCAAGTTTAGTATACAACCAATAAATAAATTCATAAACTTATAACTTTTGCCCTCCATCCCCTAAAATGTGGGGTGGAAGTTTATATGAGACTTTCACCAATTTTATGAATTAGGTCATGAAAGTTTACTCGGGGCTGTAGACTGTAACTAAAAAACTAAGAACCTGCAAGACTTAATCAATCGCGGATTCTTGGATATGTTATTGTATTCTATTGTTGTCGCGATCACCGGAGCTCTTATGGGGCTTGAAGGATTAAAGTAATTAAAATAATTTTATTAATTACATAAGTAATTGTATCTATGTAATTGATGTACCTACTGTCGGTTCTTGGTGGAAATTCATTTTAAACACAAATAAAACACAATTTTACGTGCACTTTTGTCACTATATTCATGAACTAGTCACTTAAAATACCCAAGAACCGCTGTGCACATTTTAAAAATAAATAATAAATATTCAAATTTCAAGCCAATGTGTTCAGTAGTTTTGGCATGAAAGCGAGACAGACAGACTACAGATACAGACAGCAGATATACTTTCGCATAATATTAGTGTGGAAACGTATTAAAAATTAAAATTATGTTTGCTAACATCTACTGTTGGGACTAGGTTGGGACAAAAATTTCGGACGATCACCGTCAAGCTAATATAGGCCCACATTAGGAATTGCCATAGTACGATGTAGCGGTTCCTCAGCGCCATCGCTTGTCATATACAAAAACTAAAATAACAGATATCGAACTAAATTTAATGCTCTATTGAAAACTGCCTATATAAACTTTTATTGGGTGGAATCTTTGTAATCATGTTTACGTACCTTACATATTTCTATTGTTATGTAATTTTATTAAATGTGACGTCTTTTATCCGTATTAAACAACGTTATATTACGAAAAAATAAATAGCGTCATCTGTTGTCACATATAAGAATTACTGTAGTTCTAATATGTGACAAATTCATTTTCATCGATATTTCCAGGGAAATAAGATATTTTCCCTCATCAAAACGTAGCCTATGTGTATTTTCAAGTAAAACTATTTCACAATCCATGTTTTGCAATGAAATTTTGTACACAAATAGTCTAGACTCGAGTCTAGACTATCTGTGTACAAAATTTCATCACAATCGGTTCAGTAGTTTTGGCGTGAATTGAGAATCAAAATTCTCTCTCAAAAACTACTGAACCGATTTTGATGTTTGCAGTATTCCCTAAGTTGAATAATAATAATGCAACAAAAAAGAATAACTAAAATGTAGAATTGTACTTGTACTATTACCTATCTATTCTGTGCTTGTAGGTCCGGAGATATGCAAACACAAACATAAAAACATACAAACATACATACATGTATGCACTTTTGAAATTTGGCACATTTGTTCAAACACTGATATAGACAAACATATTAAAAAAACTGGGCAGTTCTGTAAAATATATTACAGAGATCTTTGTATTACATACATACGCGTCGAATTGATAACCTCCTTTTTTGAAGTCGGTTAAACATAATCCATACTATAGTTACTATTAATATTATAAATGCGAAAGTGTGTCTTTCTGTCTGTCTGTCTGTCTGTTACCTCCTCACGCCCAAACCACTGAGCCGATTTTGCTGAAATTTAGTACAGATATACTTTGAATCCCGGGTGTTGTGAAGCCGCTTGTCGTAATAGGTGAACGTGAATGGAAGAAATAGAAATACCTTTGTACACTAGAGCATTGTATTCAATAATTGTGAGAGAATGACAACCAAAAATCTGTAAAACTTCATATCGACGACAATAACTTTTTTAATATTTAGAACCAGTCCGACCTTCAGTAAAAAGGTTCTAAACACCGGGAAACATACAAAGTCTCAATTGAATAGGTCTAATACTTTAGATTTTATTGATATCTAAAATACTTACGTCGAAATTTGGTTACGCCGTAAAATAAGTTTAGTAGGGGTAATGGAAGTTTAAATACGAGACTTTCACCAATATTATGAATTAGGACATAAAAGTTTACACGGGATAGACATTAGCTAAAAACCTCTTATTTAAAAAAAAAAAAAAAGACTGCCTAGCAAGTAGCAACTTACAAAAAGGACTGAAATCCCACCAAAAACATTTCATGTAAAATGTTACCTCGACGACCACAAAAGGTTTGCCCTGTGAAAAAGACATCAGATCTAATGTGGAGCCAAGCTTCTGAATATACACGGCCTAACTCGACCCTAACTCCAACAAATTCTACATATCAGTAAGTATGTATGGCTTGGCTGTTTCGTTACTTTAGATCAGAAACTAAATATTCGTCTCACCTCCACGACGGTAGCGAAACAGCCAAGCCATACATACTTACTGATATGTAGAATTTGTTGGAGTTAGGGTCGATAAATTAGGCCGTGTATATTCAGAAGCTTAGCTCCACATTAGATCTGATGTCTTTTTCACAGGGCACCCTTTTGTGGTCGTCGAGGTAACATTTTACATGAAATGTTTTTGGTGGGATACTTAACTTTCCGTTAACGATGTATGTTCTACGAAGCAGCCAAGTGAAATATTAAGGAAAAGGAAACAAACACTTAATCACATATTGCAATACGACATTTGATAAATACCCGGAAATACACACGAAATTCTCTCCAAAATGTGGGAGTTTCTGGCAACACTGTAATTCTCCTAATTTTGCCCGAGTCAAGCTAGCGTGTACTCAATGATATGTGAAATATATGACCGGATGAGCTTGACCCCAATCTACATTTTATTGTGTTGCCATAACCATATTATACGTTTGCTAATTTTAGTTCGTTGTGTGTTTGCTCGTTATTTTTCAGAACTTGCAGTTTCAGTGGCAATTATTTTTGTAGTTCATTTGTGAAAAGGCAAAATTATTTGCAAGGCAAATTAGGTTTGTCATTTCATTAAAATTTTAGCCACATTATACTATAGTATTTTTTGTACTTTGTCTTTTGTCTTTTTTTTCATAATTAAATTATACTAGCTTTTGCATGCGGCTTCACTTGCATGAAAAAGTATTTTTTAAAAATATGAATTTTAAAAGCCTTCAACGCAAGTTGTAGCTCTTTATTTATTAAAGGGTTTTTAAAAACGATTTTGTAGATCAATAGATTACCCCTACAACATCGGAAACTCACAAACCCTACCACTCTTTTACTAACTGACATCAAAAAAAAGGAGGTTATATTAGTAAGTGTTACTTAGAACGTATTTTATATGTAAAGGTGTCTTTATTAATCTATTGAAAGAAATCATTCACATTTCGCTGCACCTCTTCAAAAGAATAAAGGTGTTAAAATTTAAGAAGCCTCAAAGAAAACTTAATCACACGTGGATCAAAAGGTTTTGATTATGCGTAGGTGCTTAGTTAATTCATATAAGAAATTGATTGAGGTAAGGCGTAAGAAAAAAGCTAATAATAATATGCGTACAACAATGTATGGTTCGCCAAACATAATCAAAACAATTAAATGCTTCAAATTTTATAATGATTGTTATATAATATTATCACAATATAACTATAACTTAGCATTTATGTGTTTAATATAAATCTATAATATTGGTTTTGTTATAATATTAAACTTTATGAAAATCACTAATTACAAAAAATCAACAGTTTTTATTATAATAACACTTAATGATTTTTATTTCTTTGTATAAATCATTTATAGTCTCCCAAATATAGTTGTAATGGAGTCCCGATTTTCCGCAACACGCGGTCGCTATGGTCACCCTACTGCGGTGTTGCCGATTTTAAAATAAACCTTGCACTAAACCTCATTAACGGTTCATTAAAATCTATTTACACAAATGACTGTATTTCCAACGTATTTGGCTTTAGTTGGTGTTTTTTGGTATCGTTGTTGTAATAATATTATTGTGTGGGCCATAGGATATCGCAAATTGAGGTGGTAACATTTTTTAATGATTCGGGGTACATTTTGGTTTTGGTACTATCGTCTTATTTTAACTGTATGATAAATAATTGATAATGTAGCGTAGCGTGAAACACATAATAACCGCATAATACCTCATCACAATATGATTGTCGAATCATTACCAGGTTAGGACATAATTATAAACTAGACAGAATAATTATAGTTAGATACTTGTTGCGTTTGCAAGATATTAAAATAACTATTTAAATATTTTTTTGAACCTCGCAATGCAGGAGATGGTGTCGATTTTATGCATATTGCATAATGAATAGAATTAGAGAAAATCATAAAAATCAAATTGACATTAGAATTAGTAATACCAGACGACCAACAAATTATATCCAGCTGTTTTAATATTATAAAGGTGAAGTGTGCTTTTTGTCTGTCTGTTAACTCTTCATGCCCAACTACTGAACCAATTTTGCTGAAATTTTGTACGGAGAAAAGTACCGGGGAAAGGACATACGATACTTTTATCCCGGAAAAATGTACGGTTCCCGCGCGATAAACTAATTTTGGCGCAGGCGTCATCTAGTTATACAATAACTATAATTCTATGTCACATTGTATCTCACTATCGAGACAGTAATCCATATTTCGTCTAAATGCGACAAGTCTGTTAATCGCCGGCCTCTGGCGACCGTACGTTGGATGCTTGAAATATTTCGCGGCCATTAACCGAATTTACTGCCTCATTAGAATACTAATTGTTCTAGTTGAATTCACGTATCGGCTGAGAGATATGATAATTATTGCATTAAAATATAATTATTTTTTAACCCCCGACATAAAAAGAGGAGTGTGATAAATATATCAGTTTTACATGAAAATATACACAAAAACAAAGACGACACAATAGATACTGCTTATCTCTATTTCTCTATTTCTTCCAGCAGCCCTACGGAGAGAAATTTGATGGGAAATATCAAAAAGGGTGTGCATAGATAAATATATAGATAATACTAATTCACTTACAATTAAGATAAAATAATACAATGCAAAACATAAATGCTACAATAGACTAAATATAATACTATAAATATATATTTAATATTATACAGGGTGCAATTAAACCTTCCTGCCAAATTTTGATATATTGATCCTTGTTAAAAATAAAAATACACGTATTTTTTCTTTTATAGTCACTCTGTACTAAATTATTGAGAAACAGCTTCCGAAAGTTATCCTAAAAAACCCTACAATTAATGGACACGATGCATCGGCCGCGCGTGACGTGCCCCCGCGCGCGCGCGCCTCATCCCGGCGTCACCCCCTCTCATTCCCCCGCGCCGCGAGTGACCGTTCTGCAACGATTTTAAATGGGATAAAATATGTCATTGAAAAAAAAAATAACACCAATTTTTTTTTTTGTTAAATGGACTCTCCTAATGATACCTAAGCCCTGGAAAAAATTTGGGAGGAAGGTTTAATTGCACCCTGTATATTTTAGGATTCCTTGTTAAGGTCTCTTTTAGTCGCCTTTTAAAGACAGTAATGGAAGAGCTGTCACGAATGATGTGTGGTATGTTTGTATGTCTATCTAGCATGATTTTACATCACCGAATAAAGGTTATCTCTGGTGTCATTTTAAGTGACAGTAGCTTCCTATCCATATTCTCATGACGATGTCATCCACGAGCCAATCTTCACGTCAATTTTATTTACAAGCCAATCTTCATGTAAATGTTAACCACGCGAACATCCTTGTAGGTCTGCACGCTTACGATAGTCCCCCGGCTGTCAATACACTTTGATCGTCGATCATTTGGCACCGATACAACGGTACTGCCAATTTAACAAAAGCCAACTACAAACAAGACGATTAACCAGTTACATCACAAAGGAAGTAATCTGTAGATTTAATACAACTATTTTACAGTTCCCGACCATTAAACAAATTTCCGCGTAGCGGAATTGCAGGCATCTAGTAGTTTTTAATATTTTTTCAAAATAGCTTAATCTTTAATTATAATATTATCAGCCCAAAAAATACTCTTACGTGTTCATCCAACTATCGAATAGTAATCCCTCCATATTTGGGTTCTTGGCCAATCATGAAATTTTATTTATATTCAAGTTGAAAAAACCAAACCGTATTTACAATTGAGTTCATCAGAACTTCATAAACGATTTACGGACTCTTTGACAACGGGATTGCGACTCGTAAACTAGAATTAAATCGCACAAAATGAATACACAATGTATTTTAATATTCTCCGCCGATGCAGTTTTATTGTCCGATTGTGTGTTTCAGCTTACGATACGAGTTACGATATCCGTACCGATTTATGTTGTCGAGAAGTATTGAAAATTCAGATTTTATTTTCAACGGTTCCTTATAACTTCAAGAATGTGAGTATTACGAGTTTATATGCAAGTGTTCTCATCTTAAAAAAGATTTACAAGACTACGGAACCATTGTCAAATTTCCTACATTGTGAAATAAAACTCCAGATTTTAACTATAAAAAGTTCAAAAATATTCGCTATAATTTTGACTTTTACCGACTGAAAGTATAATTATTATTAAGGTATTATCAGTTATAATATTGCAGTAAATCAGCGCATATTGTACTCATTTGAGACACGATAAATTCTCTATATAAATGGCCCGTCTAAGGAACGACATTAAATCGTACGGTATAAATTGTGCATCTCTAATATCTACCCGCCAGCACCAACAATCTTGGAATTGAAGAATTCTTGGAATTAAGTTGTAAACTCTTCGCAGTAGTTTTGCTATTGAAGTGGGCTGCCTGTTGCAACCCATGATTTCGTTTAGCAATCAAACTTATATTTAAATAGAGTAAGAATTATTTTTATATGGCAAAGATAATTAGATAGGAATGATTGGATTAAGATAGCGGCCGAAATCCGAACTATTGTTTAAACATTTTAATCCAAAAATGCAAACCCTCGTCATAATGATGCTTTATGCAAACTTTTAAGTGACATTAAGAGCCCCGTTGACTCGATGTCCTGCGACAGACGGTAGAATAGTAATACGGTACGACATAAGGCTAGGCCACAACACTACGTTGAAGCGGCGTCGTATCGCAAAAACAACATCGCACAGAAATGCGATGCGATGTCGCAACGCAAAAATTTCATCGGATACGACATTGTACAAAGACGCTTACCTCTTAACGATGCGCTGTCGCATCGGAAATTTCCACGATGCGTTATGCGACGTCGTAGATTTTTACGATGCGACGCCACAGTGTTGTCGTCTGTCACTTATGAAAAGCAACATACGTCGAATCGAATCGACGAATCGACGAACGTTAGTGATCATGTAAGCTTCTGAACCAACTGTAGGTACTGTATGGACGCTGTTATGCATGTGACTACCATCCCACAAAAAATTTGGTATTGAGTTATTAATACAGTCATGTTACTTAAATTATTAAGACTGCATTAATAGTTCTACAAAAAAGTGGGCTAGAACACAAATGCTTAACAGCAACCATTTTATAGTTATAAAACTACGAAAATTGTTTATAGCATTTTAACAATTGATTATAGCTGAATTAATTTTATCTACATTAAGATTTCAGCCTGAATTCACAGTTTTTTGGAACTTCTTGGAATTAATTAATAAGGCTACTCGGTAAACGAAATTTCCATTTGATCATATTAAAAATATCTTATTCGTTCCTTTGTGGTTCAGAAAGGCTTAACCAATGATAATAGAGGTCCCAATACTCTTTCAAAGACTCGATGATATCAAAGGATGTTTTCGTTACATTAACCTAATGCATTGTTTGTTATCAAAGTCATTATACGCCCTTTATTCCACGAAATTATTTTTGGCAAAAGTATTATAATATGATAAAAGTGGAGGCAGACATTTACCTTGTGATTACCAATGGTTTTGGTTCTTGCTTGTATTTATAGATATATATTTTACTAGATGACGCCCGGAACTCCTTTGCGCCAAAATTCTTTCATCGCGCAGGAACCGTATATTTTTCCGGGATAAAAAGTGTCCTGTGCCCTTTCCCGGGACTCAGTATCTCCATACCTTTAAGCAAAATCGGTTTAGCGGTTTAAGCGTGAAGAAGTAACAGACAGACAGACATACTTTGACATTCATAATATTATTGTATGGATGTGATTGTTAGTTTTGTGGCATAGTTGTGTAAGTATTCAGTGCGTTATATTCAGGCATTATTGTTAACCATTATCAACATAGGCTATTGCTTAGTAACTGGATTATTGGAATGGTGGACATAGGGCTGACACAACACAGTTACTGCACAATAGATAGAACGAACCAGTAGGCCGACTTCAAACAAACTGACTGAAACTGAAGAATCTGCACGGGTACCATCGTAAGCATGCTATTAAAGACTGAGCGACGCAGTGTTACTGCGCGTGCCGGCTGATATGTCATATTACTTTAATTGTATTTCGAGAACACTTAGAAGTCGGCCTACTGGTTCGTTCTGTCTATTATAGTAACTGCATCCAATGCTAGCTGGCTTACTACTACCGCAAATACTATAAACACCTCTATGGATCAGTAGCTTAGAGATCGTAGGTTCGACTCTCACATTGGAATAATGTTGTTTCCAATTTAGGTTAGGATAAAGCGTAACTTATTCAGAGGTCGTAGGTTCGAATGTCACGTTGGAATAATGTTGTTTCCGAATTGGGTTAAAACAGGCTGATCTTCTGATTGTCTGACAAGATGATCCATGGCGTTGGATGGGCATGTGAAAAGTCGTGCTTTGTACCTTTTGCCAGTCGTGTTGGTCATCCTTTCTATGGGGTTAGGAGAGTACAGGAAGAGAGAGTGTTCAACAGTTGTCTTGTGTTCAGCGCCACTTAAAATTACTCCTAAGTGGCCTGATTTAAATGAAACCGGCCAAAGCACGGAGCTAATACAGCTCCGTGGACCACAGTGACCGAAATCGGTACGAAATTATAATTAAAGCTATCGTAGCTGTTCCATAATATTGTTGTTGTTATCATAAAACCTGTATGAAAAAAATGCGGCGCTCTCCGTTGCGCCTCATTGCAAAGTGCGCGAAGCTTTACGCAACAGCTGTTTCGCGTTTACGCCGATGTGGTTAACGTGCCAAAACATACTTGTATACACAACGAAATTGTTGAATTTCACCATCTGTTATTCTTTTTTCGTATTCTCTCTACAGGTATGTCATTTTCCGGTTGTTTTCTTTGAATATCGCGGTATTCGTTGAAAAAATTATTTACCACGAACAAAGGCGAATCATTTGTACTACGTTCGAAGTTTTTGTACCTTCAGCACGACCTTAATGCCGAGGACATAAGGATTCTCGAGGTAAAACAACAGTGAACGTATCGAGAAGTTATGTCGAATTCGCGAAGTATATCCGCAAGGTATTTATAATGTACGCGTCTACTGGGGAATCTATATTAAGGGGTGAGACTTTATTCATAGGCGGAGCGATTTTTTGGTATTCTGGTAATTTACAATTTATAAATGTCTCTTACAAACTTATATTATTAAATACACTCGGCAATTTTGTGTGAAACGACGGCTTTCAGGAGCTATTAAGTTCGCGATTGTATTTTTTATAATATTTTAATTTTTAACCGACTTCCAAAAAGGAGGAGGTTATAATATGTTCGGCTGTGGATATTTTTTTTTGTATGTTCAACGATTACTCCGCCGTTTGTGAACCGATTTTCAAAATTTTTGTTTTGTTCTATTAGGTTTCCCTCCAATTTGGTCCCATTTTTACAAAAGTGGTGATCTGATGATGGGATCCATGAGTAATCGAGGGAACTCCTCAAAATTTATATGGAAACATATGGTGATTTTGGTTTTATGAGAAGTATCCTAAGCATATGCTACCAAAACGCAAGATTTTGCACCAAGGTATACTATGGTTCCGAAGATACTAAGAGAACTCCGGATTCTTTATAGATACAAGTTTGGGGGTTTAGGCGCTGTTTTAAGAACTGAAAGCATATGCTACTATGCAAATTACATTCATCATCATCATCATCATCATCATCATCATTACCACGTCAGGGTCACCAGTGTCACATGGTTGTATATGGATACAATATGCCCCCACAACACCATAATTATATCATCACATTATGTCCTTATAATAATTGGTGGTACTTTTCATAGCGATTTTAATAAAAATATAATGTTGTTTCAAAATAAATGATTCAAGTTCTAAGCGACTTATGTACCACAAAATTGAACATAACAAAGTCAACCTTAACTCCAGAGCGTAAGGCACACATTTGACATTACTTTTGAGATTCGAAAGAAAAAAGAGAAGTAAGTTGCTTCGATAGGTATTACACTAGTTTAACTATTAACCCATCAAGCCCAAGCGGCACCCGGCTGCCGCATAACAATTAAAAATCTATTGTGTCTGCGATTCCCACGATCGAGGTAATAAATTGAACCCTTAGTATGAAAATACTTACATAGGAAAAGAATCTACATCGTAATAGGAATAAGATACACAATCGCATTGAGTGTGACTCTTAACAAATTCTAATAAGATACGTAGAATATACGCGATGGTTTACTAGGTAACTAAAAAGAGTGAAATTATTATTTTTAGCAAAAAATTAAAACCGACTTCCAAGGTAAAAATAATAATAAGATCCTTATAATATGAACTAAAAAGTATTAAATAATGTTTCCTATCTAATAGTGCCTTTTTCCGAATTCGGCTAAACCTCAACTATTTCTGTACTCAATCTTCATAATTTTGAAGTCGGTGCCAGTTCCAAAAGTTTCAAATACCTATTCTGTCAGAGAACTGAAGATTCAGCTATATCTGGTACCGACTTCAAAATGATGAAGATTGAGTACAGAAATAGTTGAGGCTTAGCCGAATTCGGAAAAAGGCACTATTAGATAGGAAACATTATTTAATACTTTTTAGTTCATATTATAAGGATTTTATTATTGTTTTTACCTTGGAAGTCGGTTTTAATTAAGTCTGATAATTTCGTGTAAAGCTTATTTTTGTATCATATTGTATAAGGCGGGATAGTATAGTCGTTGCCTATTTTATAAAGACAAGCTTGAATTTCCACTTTAATTCTTATCATATACGCACATTCAATAAATATTATAATATTAGAAGTTTTATTAACTTTTAATAGTCTATCTGCCGCACTCAGGTACAAATGTTAATTACATAACTATAATTAAATGAAGATTTTGTCATAAGCCCCCTTTAGCTTTATGTGTCTAAATCTTCATTTAATTACAGTTAAGCAATTAATATTCGTTTTTGAATGCGGCAGTACATTCTATTTCGTCTCGCTTTTCTCGTAGCCATGTGAATAGTCTTACCTTTTCCGCGCAAACCGTGTAAAAGCAATTTTGGTACAAGCTACCTTAAATTCGTTACATTTGTTTTAACAAATCAACTGTATTTTGTTGTTTTTATGTTACATTTTCAATGTATCACATGAACCCTTTCAAGCATATATAATTATACAGTCTGAAAATTAATTATTAGAGATGTGCCGACTAGTCGGTAAAGCCGACTATCCGGCCACTTTTTAGTCGGCGAATAGTCGGCAAAAAGCGTCGACTACCGGCGTTTTATTATTTTACTATTATTGATTACATTTAAGAAAAACCTTGATTATTTTGAAATTAACTAGATTTGGTCGCCACCCTTAAAGCCCGCGATAAAAGCTATGCGATACCTTAAAATTTATTCTAATTGAAATAAAATACTCGGATTTTGTATTAACAAATTAAATTAGCTAAAACCCGAGCTTTGTGAGGGCTCGCGTCGTTACACCTTGACTGACTGAATATGATAACATATCTACATAATATAAAAACCCTTGACTGACTGATGATAACACATCTATGTACATACAAATAGAAATTACTATGTTAAAGCACAAATCAATAGGCGGGATAGTTTTTCCGTAAAGTGTACCACAAAATATAAAGGTTGTGGGATATACTAGGGCTCGCTTCGCTCTCCCTGATAAGTTACATATGATGTACATTAAAAAATACATATATCCTGATAACCATAAACTGTATCATGACTTTAACATAACGAAAACACGATCCGACACGTTCGCAGGCGGTGTATGCGACTTACCCTCGAATCAGCAGTAAACGAAGCGTTACGGAAACGTCCGAAACCATGATCGGCTTGGCCGACTAGTCGGCCGATTAGTCGGCTTCTTTGCAACCGACTAATCGGCTAGTCGGCTAGTCTGGCAAAGTCATGATCGGAACATCTATATTAATTTTACACATTTTTGTTTATATTATTTTAGAAATGGCCGAAGGATAGTTACTATTTTCTGACAGTAGCGTCTTACTAAAATACTGCGCCTTAGAGAAGCAAAATTGTAGTAAAAAGATAGCACAATAAGATTGTGATCAGTTATTACATATCAATTTTTGGGATTGAACTAACGTAATACATGTTAGTACATTCCACTAGAAAGTGAACCAAAACTTGCTTGTTTTAAAATACTTGCTCCTTGAGTATACTAATCCATAGTAGATAATAATATTATGAATACGAAAATGTGTGACTGTCCGTTACCTCTTCACGCCCAAACCGCTGAACCGATTTTGATGAAATTTTGTGTGGAGATAGTTTAAGCTCCGGAAAAGGACAAAGGATACCGGGGCGATACAGCGGATACAGAGGGCGGCCGTCATCTAGTATGGTAGGTATAAATTCTAGATGACGCCCGCATCTAAAAATGGCGCAGTATTTGTTGGATCATTTTTATAACGTATAAGACACAAGAATCTTAATAATATACTGCATGACTGGTGATACATGTTCAATACTCGTGGACGTGATATTTGGCTATTATATTAGATGAAAAAAATAGATAAAAAATAATATCAATTGATCACTGAGTAAAATATGTAGCCTGAAATTAAATAATTATTTACCCAACGCATGCGGCATGGACACCGCGCGCGGGAAGGGTAGAGGCGCGGTGTTTCTTTGATGGCGTACGCCGCTGCGCCGGCCGCAGAGGTTACATGCGTACTTGCCTAGCCGCGTAATTTACTTAGTGTCCATGATTCATTTATTTAAAGGGAAATTCGGACAAAAATTAAGTACCTAATTTTAATACATAATTATAATGAGAATCGAGTACAGAGTACTCTCCTTGAGTATTGAACATGTCTCACCAGTCGTGTTGTATATTAACCCGTCGATCGTGGGAAAACGAGACACAATAGATATTATATTGTGTCTCGGTCACCGATGACCGTATGGGGCTTGATGAATTAAGTTATTCACTGTGTATAAGTAACGAGGTCATTCTTTGAATGTTCTACTTCTAATACAACTTTTACAAACTCAAACATAGCCTCTTTAAAATATATTTTCTAGACTATTATACAGGATTCAGGTCATTAAAATACCAAATAATTCAGACCGCGGAGTTTATATTTCTGTTTATTTTGGTCCGCGGAGCGTTGCACTTGTTTATGTACAAACTATTTAAGAATACCTTCCGAGAGTTTGTTGGTTGCATTCTACGGAGATCAGGGATTTCACGGAACTTATTTAAAGTGAACTAAATTAAAATGTTGGTCAGCAACTTTGAATAAATTATGCAATGGGTTTGGTGGTTCCAGTTAGTCTATCTTATTAGATAGACTAGACTAGAGTATGTGCGCGCGATTTGATGCATATTATGTGAATCATTGGTCGTGTTCGTCGGCGTAATTTTTGGCGAATGCGCGCAACACTTCCATTGTGCATGTCAAAATCATATTATATCGTGTCAACGCAACTTGATGTGTAACCTAATTAACTAGCTACTCGCCCCGGCTTTGCACGGGTATAAAATATGTAGCCTTTTTTTCCCCAATAAAATATATAGCCTATGTCACTCACTGAAAAAATGATTAAAATCGATTCAGATTGATTTATATTCATTACTACCCGTGGCCCGCATTGGCCGGTACCGCCGCAAAAGCTACGTCCCGCAATTTTTAAATCTGTTATATCTTCGTAAATATTCATTTAAATGATAATATGCTGTAATGGGCCATATAGATCTATATTAAATCAACAATGTATTTAAAGTATTTAATTGAATAAGGATTAATTCATCAAGCCGGTGAGCGTATGGACGCTCACCGGTGATCGAGACACAATAGAATATCTATTGTGTCTCGTTTTCCCACGATCGATGGGTTAATGCTGTATTGGTTAAAATCGCTTCGAAAATTAGCCATTATTTGTAGTAAAAAGTAAATGAAAAAAAAAATTGTGGGATATCCATAAGAGATAGACATATACCATCGCGAAGTTTTCTGTAGACCTTTTCATTGTGTACATTTCTTAGTACATTATTTTGATAAATCTCGTAGGGTTCAGCCTGCGTTTGCAATGTAAGCGGAAAAAATGTAATTATATACGACATCACATTAGAAACCTATCTTTATCCACAATTTAATGAATGTTATTATACTTATAAATCTTCCTTTTCAATCACTCTATTTATTAAAGAAAACTGCATCAGAATCTGTTGCGTAGTTTTAAAGATTAAAGGGAACAAAGGGACTTAGGGACAGAAAAAGCGACTTTATTTTATACTATGTAGTGAAGATCGACTCAACTTTGCAATAGAACATAAAATATGAAACATTCTTTTCTAGCAAATTAAATACTTAATACTCTATACTAAATCCATTTTTTTTTTGTTTTTTTTTTTTTTTTTTTATGCGCAGGGAAAACCCTTTATAGGTGCCCCGGGTTGGGGATGTGCCTCAGCTAAGCTGAAGCACCCCGGGGGTATGTGGGACTGCCGGCTTTAGCGCCGGGCTTACCCACTAAAACTACCTGCGGTTCGCCTTCAGCCGTATAAAGAAAGGATGTCCCGGATCTATACTGAAAACTAACCTAATCTAATGTAAAGGAGGTTGGCGTTGTTATGATCCTCAAAACTGATGATTCAGTGACGATGGAGTACAAATTGCTTGCTGGTCTAATAATGAACCCATATTCCCTATCATTTCTGTATTGCAAACTTAATAATCAAGGTTGACCTGGGGCATGGTTCTTTAAACTACACTCTTTGCTATCGAGCTTCGTTTTGCTGACGCAAGAATTTAGCCAGCTTGCTCGCATCGCATAAACCCATCCTAGTTAAGTCGTTAGAGTTATCTCAGGCCCGTATTCTGTAAAAATCCATTAAATCAAACCAAATTATTGGTAACTGGAGGGCCCAACAATAGACACTCCCAGTCGGGCGTGAGAGGGCCCCGAGATTGATGGACTGTCATTCACAAAACTTGGCCCCTACAAAATGCTATTGTGTTTGCAAACTTTCGCTTATGTAATTCAAAAATGAGGGATACGATATAAGATATAAGATATAAGGATAATTTATACAGTATTTTCAGAGCAATGTAACCACTCTTTAAAATTCAAAATGTCCGCTGAGATCTGGAAATCATACTTTAAAAAACTAGGCCTTTACATCCGTTGTGGACGATTAATTATACAGTATTTTCATAACCTGCACTCCTCAAATACTGTAATGTCTGGGACTCTGGGACAAGATTTTTAAATGTCCGTATGGTTGCCCAAGCACATACGGCATTCTCGCAACATAGTAGGCCTAGTCCAGAGGAAAGGACTAGTCAATACGTCTGGGACCAACTATGTGCGGGTTTCCTCACGATGTTATTTCCTTCACCGTATGACTGTCCGTATTATGTCCTTGAGATCGGAAAATGTCTCATCGGTACACGCCTCCAACCGGGATCGAATCTGCACCCTCTTCGAGTGCGAACCAAAGGTCTACCCATTGGGCCACGGACGCTCAAATCATACTTAATGCAATTTGATAATAATTTATCCCTATACGCTGGTGCCTGGTATATTGTAACCAATATTATACATTCTAAATTGCGTCTGTCTCTTTTACTATCTGTCTCTATTACCTCTTCACCCCTAAACCACTAAAATGATTTCAATAGGTAGAGAGATACTTTGAGTCTCGAGAGAACATAGGATAGTCATCTTGAGAAAATGTACGGTTCCCATACAATAAACGAATTTCGATATTGCCCGCAACGAAGTTTTAACCGAATCAAACTATTTCTGTATAAACTAGGAACTGTAACAAATACTTCAGAGGATATATTAACAAGGGGAAGAGGGGTCGAAAGGACCATCACTTCAAAGAAACCCTTTATCTGACTAAGGTTTTCCGGGTGCAATGTTATATAGAAATACTTCTTATATTTTGTTACTTGTACTAAATATATGTCCGTTTGTTATCACGCTTAAGCCACTCATAATTTATATGAAAGTTAGATGACGCTCGCAAGTCCGTAAAAAAAAAACTCCGCAAGAAAAAAATCGTTAATCGCGCAGGAACCGTACATTTTTCCGGGATGAAACATATCATATTATGGGAATAATGCATGATGGCCACAAAGGAAGATCTTCCGACCGAGCGAGGTGGTATGCTCGGTCAGGCCGGTTCCAGGGATTCGAAAAATGGAGATACTGTATCAAATTTCAGCAAAATCGGTTCAGCTGTTTGGCGTGAACAGGTAACAGACAGATAGACAGACACACTTTCGCATTTATAATATTAGTAAGGATTAGTATCGAGATACTTGGGAAATAATTACTTTACCTTTTTAACTTTTATCTTAAGCTATCACAGATTAAAAATACAACCGATCACTTTTAAATGCTACAATGAGTATTTGGCTGAGGCCCAATACCACAAGTTTTCACGTGCTTAGTAGAGCAGGAATAAAATATTTTAACTAGCAAAATGACCGGTGACTTGATTGATTAAAGGCCCTTTTACATTAGTCTCATAAATCGCGCGGACAAAGTTTTGAAAGAGATTAAGATCGCATGAAGTACTTTTAACGATTTCATGGAATAAACTGGAATAAGACAATGTACTAAGTCTTATAACAGCTGCGTTCAGAGGCATTTAATGATTACTTTAACTTTATGTAATGAAGAGTATGACAGAACTATATGGAGATTTTATCAAAAATATCTATATTAAATTAAAGTTAAATCACCAAATGTCTGTGAGTTTGGCACTTAGTCTGTTATTTATAAATTTATATTAAGACTATTTTGGTCCTCTCAGTAAAAAGTATAGAAATCAGTTTATATTTAGAAACTTATGGCCACATTTTCGCGTTTTAAAGAACACAAAGTCTGTATAGAATATAAAAAAGTCTTCAACATATTTTTCTTCTTTACTTCGTTCATTTACTTCTTAACTATTGATTATAATTTTATTCTGTCGCAAGTAAAATAAGTATTATAAAATAATACTAATTTGAAATTGCGCGCTGTGGGGTTTCTATTTTGTACCTTGCATTCAAGTGTGTGTATGCTGACGCGTGCGAGTTGTAATTGTGTATATAAGATGTGACGTGTGAACGGAGTCTAGAATAATATTATAATTAATATTTCAATAAACAGTTGGTCTACCACTCTCGAGCCTTTCACTTGTGTCCCTCCTGCTACTGCTCCGAAGTCTACACTCTACACCATATATAATAGTCATAAACGCGCTTTATCCGCAAATGAAAAGGGATCTCAATGCAAATAGAATAAATTAAAATTCGGTAGGCAAGCACGTTTTAGTTGTGCATGTTAAACAGTTTGAAAAAGTTAAAACATTTCTGCCTATCAGTTTTAACTGTGAATTTTATATATTTGAGCATTAACTTTGACGTTTGATGTTTTTATTTACATGCTTAATTGGCATAACGTTAAAATGAAAATAAACGTACAAACTGGATATCTATCAATCTGAATAACCATGCCAATAATATGCTAAACAAACATGCAACCGACCAAACTATCGATACCATTATCATCCACACTAATATTGTAAATGCGAAAGTGCGTCTACCTGTCTGTCTGTAACCTCTTCATGCCCATACCTCTGAACCGATTTAGCTGAATTTTAATATGGAGATACTTTAGGTCCCGCGAAGAGATACTTTTTATCCCGGTAGAATGTAAGGTTCTCACGAGATAAACGAATTTTGGCACACTGGAGTTGCAGGCGTCACCTAGTTATCTCTTAAATATTTATACCAATAATCCTCTTAAGTCACTCATGTATCAATTGAAGACGTGAGTGGAAGAATCGAACAAGTAACATTTCGTAACATACGGACAATAACTCACTTTTACCCTGATTATTTTAATAAAACTTGTAACTTATCTACTTCATAACCTAGCTAATATATCTGGCTACACATATAATCCATAGTTTTTCTATTTCAAATAATTTTTCCGGCCCTAAAGCCTCCATTTAAGCAAAAAAACGGTAAGTTTTTTCATGTTACTTACCTTATTCTTCCACTCACGTCTTGAATTACAAAACTACACCAAAATAAAAAAAGATAAATTTAACATAATGTAGAGACAGACAGCGGGAAACTGGCTATGTTACGACTATGTTTACAATGATAGCAAAGTTCAGAACAATGTTAGCCCATAACAATATGTTGTTAATGGTAATAGAGTCGTTAGTAAGTTTTACATACATTGCGGTTGCAGCACAAACTGTCATTATCTAAACATTTTAATTAAGGTATTATTGCAACTGCATATTGCTTTGCTAATGAAGTTTTGGAATGTTTTCTGGTATAGATAGGAGGCAGTGTTTAGACGCATCACAATAAGTTTAGGCCTAAATTTGAAGATTATCATTAATAATTATTACTAATAGTCTATATGAATAGTATAATATAAGTCTAGTATATAAGAAAAACTATGTTTTGAACTAAAGATCTTCCGGCAGAAGTGAAAACGAAACAGCAGACATAATATATTTTCACCCCGTAGTAGAAACTAGAAAGGGGAAACTACTTCCTCTACAACGTGGCTCTAAATGTCTACTCTCTCTCTTCGTCCATTTTTATGCATCATTAAAAGTGCAGAACGGCACTAAATAAGTATCTATATATATAAATGAATCCAATTTCACGTGGTCACGACATCAGCTCCCTGATTCACTAAGCTATTCCTCGCGGAATGTTTTCGATGGCGGAAACTTTTTCAATTTCAAGCAAATGACAAGTGAAAACTTTCCGATTTTGCTGTCATTTTGACAGTAGTGACATTTCTTTTGTATGAGTGAAATAGTTTCCGCCACGGATTCGAGAAGATCTCACCGCGGATGGGAGTTTGACATCCGACGGCGGAAAATTTTCCGAGGATTAGAGCCGTTTTCGCGGAATGTTCCCGCCACCTCCGAGACTCGTGAAATCTTTTCACTTCGAGGTCATGTCACTCATAGCGGATATTGTTAGATGAAATTATTTAATGATAAGAATAATAAAAGAAAGCAAGAATTATTAATAGTCAGTCGTGTCTTGTTTAAAAAAAATGTCGTAAGTACTGTAATAATTATGTGTTAAAGCCATTGAGATGTACATCTCAATGGTTAAAGCTTTAGGAAGTGTTCATTGAACAATAAATATGTTTCTACTTTGTAAATAATAAATAAAACCGTCAGTTGTTAATATGACGGTGGAAAAATCGTCAGCCAGCGATATAAGTTATAACTTATAACCACCAAAATACTTCGCGCTCAATGTATCCTAGGGCGTCGCGTAGACGACATTTCCACCTACAAACATTCAGCTGACGGCGATTTTCATTTGAATTAACTATAAAATTGTCTCACATACCAATTTTATTCGGTAAGTAATTAATTCGATAGTCAATATTTATGAGGAAGAATTATATAGATTTTACTTGTAAAGCGCCATCTGTTGTTACATACTAAAACTAAAATACCACCTACCGAACCTAAATGTCAATAATCTAGATATGAACCTTTATTGGGTGCGAATTGGGATCTTTATAATGTCAATACAATATGATTCCCAACAACAACTTTGAGATACTCTCAATTTTTATTCCACTCATACTGAAGTAGCAAACGACCAAAACTCTTATGTATTAATAGAATACTATTATTGTTACAATTTTCACTCGGTATGAAATGACTTTACAAAATGAGCACTACCTCCTCTACTATTAGTTCCAAAATGGCGGGCATAGCAGCCTTGATTCTTTTAGAAAGAAGAGCCCAAAATGAGGAAAGGGAAAGCCGGCGAAGTAGGAGTTTGGTATTTAACAAAAGAATAAGAGGTATGTGCGACCCATATCGCGACCCCAACTTTAGTCGCACATATCGCCTAAAGCTGCCTCCCCACATAGGCGAGCGCACCGCCAGCGCGTTGGCCCACGCGCTGGCGGTGCGCTCGCCAAGGCGTTTGTGAGTACTCCACACATAGGAAGGTCGGTAAGTATGCTTTGGATCGCACCAATGTGCGGACAGATTCAAAATGGATGTTGAGTCGCTAACAGCTGCAGCTGTATAATTATTCACAGCTTATAATTACTTCGTAAATGTGGACAAGAAAAAGTTTTTAAAGGGTATTCTCGAAATAAAAAAGTAAAAGGCAAGAAATCGTAACAAACAAAGAAATAAAC
Organism: Cyaniris semiargus; assembly: GCA_905187585.1. Lineage (NCBI taxonomy): Eukaryota > Metazoa > Arthropoda > Insecta > Lepidoptera > Lycaenidae > Cyaniris > Cyaniris semiargus. Next base: position 1,148,095 of record LR994554.1, on the reverse strand, counting down.
TGACTTTTACATTTATAATATTAAAATAATATGATTATTTTATTACTTATTATTTATTATATATAATTATTATTATTTATTATTGTAATCATCATGATTAATATATATTTATTATATATTAAATATTTAATTTATTTTGTTTTTAGTATATTTTGTTGTTATAGTGGCAACAGATATAAATTTCAGAAATCTAGCTATAGCGGTTCTTGAGATACAGCCTAGAGACAGACAGACAGACAGACAGACGGACAGACAGACGGATAGACAGACGGACAGACAGACAGACAGACAGACAGACGGACAGACAGAAAGGCAGACAGACATTGAAGTCTTAGTAATAGGGTCTCGTTTTTACCCTTTGGGTACGGAAACCTAAAAAATATTATTTTTTTATTTTTTTATATTTTATTTTTTTTAGCACTTTTGGTATGATTTTTTGGTTCCATAGGCAGTTTTTACTCTGATAGAGCTCAATAAATTTAAATGTTTTCTCGATACTCATATTGTTCGCCATTTCTTCAAGTTAGATATTAATTCGCCACAAGAAGGAAACGTGCACTCATCATCGCCGCTCCGGGCGAACTGATCGCGTGGCCTGTGTGGATGGAGCGCAAAGCTTGCGACAAATGTCCTTTGATCTTTCCGACACCGCGCGGCAAGCTCGCAAACGCGCCGGCCAACGTCTAAGTACCTATCGCCAACGCGCGAACGCCCGTTCTACACATTGGGCCAACGCACCGGCCAACGCGTCGGCCAACGCGTTCGCCTATAAGTAGTGCCGACATAACGCCCGATATAGCTTTGGCAATGGTCCGGGAAGTAGGAACACGCAGAAGCTCTTTGCCAGCAGAGCTGAAGGTATAAATTAGTATATTACACAACGGTGACGGTTTGTGTCACATACACAAATCTCGCAGATTTGACAAATTGTCATAAATTTGTCACTCGGCAGTCGGCACATTACACATAGACAATCTTATTTTTTTTTTGGTGTAATTATTTTAATAAGACGTAGCAATTTTTGTAATATTCAAAATCATTCGCTCTGTCGGTCACTAAAGTTTAATGAGCGACAGAGCGAATGATTTTGAATATTACAAAAATATTATAAAATATATTTCAGCTGCGTTTAATGAATAAACGCAGGAAATATATTTTTTGTAAGGTGAGACTAATCAGTCTTAAAAATTTAGTTCATTAAATTAAAAGGTGCAGGAAAATTTGGAGAAAATTATAATTATTTTTCGGTTTTTTATCTTGATACTGACAGCGATGAATATCCAAGGCTATATACCGTAGCACTTATTGCCAAAAAAAATCAGTTATTCTCTTTGGTTTCGGATTCATTTCCGCGACGGAAACTAGTTTGTGAATCGCTGTGTATCTGACAGAAAGTGAAAATATTCCGCGTGAGATCTTTCCGACGATCGTGAATCGGTCAGCACGTCTGAACGTCTGGACCGATTTCATTATTTCTTTTTTTGATGTGTTTGTTACTGTCTGGAGACGAAGAACATGATAGAAAAAATTTAAAAAATTGCGCGGAAAATTAGAAAATTTAAATATTCTTATTTCTACTCTAACTTTAGCGCTTTGGACAATATGTATAAAATTTTTAAATGTAACATTATGACATTTGACATAGAATTGACAGAATGCATTTTTTGTGCGACGCACTGACCTCCATTATACAAGTCTTAGTACGCTGGACTAATGATACCCTTTGAAATGACAGCTATTTTTTGTGCCTATTTGAAGCGGGAAGCTCCCCCAATGTGAGTGATAGGAACTAAATTTGACGTAAAAATGACGTTTGAAAGTCGCCATATTAGCGCTGATAGCAGTAGTGGGAGTATTTGGAACTAATACTAGTAGCTCGTGGGAGAGCCATGCTTCGGCACGAATGGGCCGGCTCGACCGGAGAAATACCACGTTCTCACAGAAAACCGGCGTGAAACAGCGCTTGCGCTGTGTTTCGCCGAGTGAGTGAGTTTACCGGAGGCCCAATCCCCTACCCTATTCCTTTCCCTACCCTCCCCTATTCCCTTCCCTTCCCATCCCTACCCTCCCCTATTACCCTATTCCCTCTTAAAAGGCCGGCAACGCACTTGCAGCTCTTCTGATGCTGTTGCATGGGCGACGGAAGTTGCTTTCCATCATGTGACCCGTTTGCTCGCTTGCCCCCTTATTTCATAAAAAAAAAAGCTCATCTGTCAAGCGCCCAAAATGGGCGACTTACTCTAAAACTATTCAAAAGTTCTTCTTCTACTTTGCAGACCACCGATTTAGTATATTCTATTCAAATATAAAACTATGTGTATTTGCGTCTAATAGCTTATTTATTAAAAATTCTAATTATATAAAAATTATATATAGCTTTCATGGTAATTTCTTTAGATAATTTAATCAGTTTAATGAGAGTAATTGTAAATTGAAAAATTTTCGAAAATGGTTTGACAGTTCGTGACAGATGAAAGGCTAGTGATGAGAACCAATAACAATTAAGCGGCCATTTGCAAGTTACGTCAAATTTAGTTCTCTTCCCTCTCACTGGGGGCGCTGATTCCGCTTCAAATAGGCACAAAAAAAGTGTAGGTCCAGCGTACTTGTATAATGGAGGTCAGTGGTGTGACGAGATAGCGATGGACGTTGCCATGGTGCCATACTTATTTAGTCACTTCAATAAAATAATATGGGCGAAATCGGAAATACTTTATATGGCAAAACAACGTTGCCGGGACAGCTAGTCTACTATAAAAATGGTAACTAAAAAAACATAATATAAAAATATTTCTTCACTAATTAAAATAATACCTTGAAGCTAAAGTTAAAGAAATTAGCAACAAACATAAAAATGATACGAAAGTAGGCATACCCGTAAACGTACCAGTAAACATAAAACCTTTGGCTGGCCGACAATCGGAGAGCGAAAGGCACAATATTTGCGAACGAAAAAGGCTCTATTTGTTTAGGAAAATTGCACTAATCCTTATTTGCGCAGTTCGACGCGAGCAAACATCTCTATCACTAGCAAAAATGAATATGTAAAGGTGGATTTTTGCAGACTTTTTAGTGTCGCTTCTGCATTTTTTCCTTTTTGCTGTGGATTTTGAGGACAGGTTTTACTGACGATTGCACTCATCAAATACTTAATGCTTTGGTGCTAATAGGCCATTTGGTTTTTGATTTGAGGTACTAAAAAACTAAGCTTAAATAAATTGTATGTCTACATTTCCAAATATATTTCGAAAAGAGTTAATTGGCGTCAAAGTAATGAGCAGTTTTTTCGTATATCAAGTGAAAACCGTAAGTTTTTTCAGATAAAAACTTTACAATATATTCATACCAACATCAAAATCAAATCAACAAATTAAGCATAAAGAGATAAAATACAAACAGGCTATCGCATTTATATTAGCACTAGATGACGCCCGTAACTCCGTTGCGCTAAAATTCGTTTATGGCGCGGGGATCGAACACTTTTCCGGGATAAACAGTATCCTATGTCCTTTGCCAGGAATCAACATATATCCATACCAAATATGATCAAAATAAAATAAAGAAATTAAGCGCAAAGAGAGAACATACAAACACTGTTTTACATAGTATTGATATGATATTGAATGTACTGTCACTTCTTGGTGGAAATTCATGTTCAATTAAATAATTATACACTTTCCTTGCACTTATTCCACTTTATTTTAATAGATTTATTACAAAATTATTATATACACGACCGGTTTCGAAAACACCTGATGATGATTTTTTCGAAACCGGTCGTGTATATAATAATTTTGTAATAAATCTATTAAAATAAAGTGGAATAAGTGCAAGGAAAGTGTATAATTATTTAATTTACATAGTATTGCCTCTATTAGTATTAGTAGCACTGTTTCCTTCTAATTGAGCTAGTATTCGTATAGTCGGTATATATATAAATCAAGGCAAACTTGTCACAGTTGTCGCGTGTAAGTTATGCGAGCATGGCGTGGCAGCGGCGGATTTATGACTTATGGAAATTGGGGCCGAAATTGGGGCCCTGGCCGATCCGCCGATACCGTTCATTAGCCGATAGCGATGGGAATCTTAGAGACAATGAGTTATGTACCAAAGTTCCTTACTTAGCTAACCCCTAAGGACTAAAGGACAAAATATAATATCTGTATGCACATTACACAGTTTATAAAGGCCTGTATTCACTTTGACTAGTGACAAGTGCAGGTGATTATTGCAGGTGATTAGCGATAAGGAGAATGTAAGTGTAGACAGCGACTGATGAGTGCAAGTCCTTTACTTTCTCCTAATCACTAATCACCTGAACTAATCACCTTTGCTCGCACTAATCAAAGTGAATACAGGCCTTTGAACCCATTACTAATTAAATTAGAGATTATTGACTATTATTTAAAAAGTTAGACTTTTTGTTTAGAATTTTTATTATTGACGAATTTAATTTTATCGATAAATTAAAAACCCGACTGCATATTCTCATCAATCCAGCTGATGATGATGAAAATGATAAACGACCTAATAATAATTTCACAAACATTAGTTACGTTGTTATTCAAATCAAGTATAAATTGTTATGCAAATCGATCCAGCCTTTATCGTATTAAACAATAGTAACAATGGACCAAAAATTTCGTCCAAACTGTTGTAGCGTTTAAAATAATAAGTGGGTTTGTCCTATCGCCTACCCAAATGGACAAAATTGAAATCGAAATAATGATATTACGCGTCCATATAGGAACGCGCGGTTTGACGGCTACACCGCGTAAAGAAATTTTAATAAATCGTTACATACTATTGTTTGTGATCTCGCAGTATAGCGGCCAAAGCGCGTCTTCGCGCGGACTCATCTAATTCATAAAATTCTCGTGTCACAGTGTTTGTGCGCTGACTCCTCCAAAACGGCTCAACCGATTTTAATGAAAATTTGTGTGTACATTCGTTAGGCCTGAGAATAGGTTTTTGTCTACTTTTTATATTGATACTAGAAATAATTTATATGGAAAAACCACGTTTGCTGGGTCAGCTAGCAATAATATAAATCCAGCCTTTAACTAACTATACCTGCAACTTTGTTCATGCTTATTTAAAAACATCGCTAGAAAGAGAGCTGTACTTTTCGAGTTTTTTGGTGAATTTATTAGCTCTCCAGTAGCCCTAGCACGGCGACCAGTGGAAATGCGAAAGTATAGACAAACTGTGGAGATAAACTTAAGGTGCCGTTCCGTTCTTTTTTCGTTCCGAAAAATTCAATTAAAATGCCACTTTATGACAGACTATAGTCACAAACTGTGGAGATAAACTTAAGGTGCCGTTCCGATGTTTTTTCGTTCCGAAAAATTCAATTAAAATGCCAATTTAAATAATATCCTATTTTATGACGTCGGTCGCGATTAGCCGCGGTAAAGATCGGAACGGCACCTTAAGTTTATGTACACAGTTTGTCTATACTTTCGCATTTCTACTGGTCGCCGTGCTAGGGCGGCAGAGCCACAGTTGTCTTGTTCTGCTCTGAGAATTCTTATATTTTTTAATAATTCTACGATAAAACGCAAGAATGCGACCGCATTACCGCGAAATATTGTGTGCCAAAATCATCACCTATAGATTTATCACAGGTAAAAAGCTGTTTTATATAACCGTTGGTAGGCCCCAAGCTCAGACCAAATAAAAAGACTTTTTATTTGGTCTGAGGCACCAAGTAGTTAGTATGTTATTCCGAAAGAGTTAGTTGGTAACCTACTTGGAAATAAAGAGTTTTCATTTCACAACAGACAGACAACACTTTTTAGGGTTCCGTAGCCAAATGGCAAAAAACAGAACCCTTATAGATTCGTCATGTCTGTCTGTCTGTCCGTATGTCACAGCCACTTTTCTCCGAAATTATAAGAGCTATACTTTTGAAATTTGTTAAGTAGATGTAGTCTGTAAACCGCATTAAGATTTTGATACAATAATGGAAAAATTATTAAAAATTTTAGGGGTCCCCATAGGTACAACTAAATCAAAAAAAATTTTTTCATCTAACCTATGCGTGTGGGGTATTTATGGGTAGGTCTTAAAAATCATATTGAGTTTTCTGATATCATTTTTTTCTAACCTGAATAGTTTTCGAGAGAGACTCTTCCGAAGTGGTAAAATGTGTGTCTCCCCCCCTCTAACTTCTAAAGTAGGGGCATGACAAGTCAAAAAAAATATATGATGTACTTTACTATAAAAACTACCAACGAAAATTGGTTTGAACGAAATCTAGCAAGTAGTTTTTTTTTAATATTATTATATAAAAAAATAATAATAATAATAAATGGAAATATATGTATATATATATATATATATATACATATATTTTCATCTAACCTATGCGTGTGGGGTATATAGATACTCCACACTTCAAAATCATATTGAGGTTTCTAATATCATTTTTTTCTAACCTAGCGAAATCTAGCAAGTAGTTTTTTTTTTATACTTACGTCATAAATGGTAAACTTAATTTAACTTTCATTAAATCAACTGAAATATAAAAATAAATCAAAAACATTTTAATTGCTGCTGCGGAACCCTTCATGGACGAGTCCGACTCGCACTTGGCCGGTTTTTTGTAATTATATTCGTATTGGGAATGATCGGAAGTGGGATAATTTCCGATTTTGACATATCGCTCGATATTATTGAATATTAACAGTACCGAAATCATCAAAATAATTTATTGTTCATTATCGATAATGTCATGTGGATGATTAAATAGATTTTATTGTGTATTTTTATTATCAAGATCCACATACGGACATGCACATTCACATGTATAGTATTGCGTTGATTTATAGTGCGTAATTTTAAACGTTATAATTTTAGGGTTCTCCCTCACCAGGAGTATTCGCGAGTAATGTAACATTATAGTATCGACTTTGGGCATTACATTACAATATCTACCTCCCTGACCGACGAGCATTCTCGTGTAATGTCAAATTATAGGTTACAAGTTATATCAAAATATTTTGTATCATTACAAGGTGCGCATTGAAATACTCGGTTTTCCTCCTTCACTGATGTAATGCTCGACTCTGTAACGTTACATTACACGCGAATGCTCTCGGTGAGGGTGCACCTTTATGTATTGTGACTTGTGTGAAGAAACCTATTATTCAGTAGCTGAAATGGTAAATATTATGTTATAGGTTATTTTCGGTATGACATATTTTATAATAAAATGCCCCGTGCGAGTTCCTTACGCCGTTTCTTCATGCCAACCTAGTTCCCGAACTGGTGCAGTGGGAGACATCGGAGACGTTGACATTTCAAGAAGAGTAAACTTGTAATATGTTCGGAAATAAAACAATATTTCATTTCAGATGTTGGCCGATTCTCAGACCTATCCTATAACTCAATTACATCAAAATCTGTATAGCTGTTGCGGAGGAGTTTAGTAACAAAGACAGAATATTCCAGACAGAATGTAAATTGTACATAACGTTTATGATTTGAATTATTTTATGAAAGGTATTTTTATGTTTTGTTTTTAGTACTCTCGTAAAATCAACGCATTGTGTTTTACTGCCCGGTGTTACTCGTTATATCGAAGATATTTTATTGCATCAAATATTCAATCATCAAATAGGCGAATAAAAAATATTTGAAAGAAACACCGGTTTCGGTGACGGCGACCGCTTTCATTAAAACCAGTTATGCAGTAAATTTAATGTAAATGTTATAGTGTTCAAGTGTGCGCTCAGAACCAAGAGTACCTACTCTCTGTTCCTTTACTCTCATAACCCAGTGGGACGGACGACCGACTCGACTGCCAAAAGTTCAGGACCGACTTTTACATGCCATCCGACGCATCGATCATCCTACTAATTGTCAATCGGGTGATCAGCCTGCATCATCCAAACCTTTGGGAATAACACGTTTTCTATGCGGGAATCGAACCCACAACCTCCGATGTTATTGCGAGGCATTTGAAATGGAATAAACTTTAGCGACTTTTAAGAGCCTACTGTCAAAACGCTAGCACCGCCTACACACACCGCTATCCTCCAATCGTGATACAATGATTCCATGAATCGTGCTCCCGAGCACTGTGCTTTACGTTGCAGCTAATAGTGAACAATATCGCGTAACAACGGTTCCTGCATTATAACACGACAGTAAAGGTCGTAAGTCCTAAAAATGTTTTTGATGATTACTTAAAAATTAAATACAATACTAATATTTCCTTTAGCTATTATTTTATAAAGTGTGTGATTGTAGTAGTGCAAGTTATTTAATGATAGTAACTCAATAAGTGTAACAGGTATTTATTGAAAAGCCCAGAAAGATACATAATTTCAAAAAATTAAACTATCGAGTCAAAATAAGTGAATCGTGTTTTTGGTTAGCCAAATATCAGATAAATATACAATGATTAAATAAATCTCACTTTCATTTGAGTCAATCGTCTTCCGGGATCGTAATACTTATTAGAAAACACAGCAAATTTTGACAGCCCGCTCTTAGTTCAAACTTTTTAACCTGACAATATTTTTTTTTATAATACATCGTTACCTTATTTACCTACAAAGGGATAGGCTACGGGTACGCAGTTTATACATAATGCTATTAATTTTTTAAGGGGCTTTATATTAAAGGTATTTTTGTAAAGGGATTCTGATATCGAGTTCCTTAAAATTAGATTATTTTTTTGTATTAAAAAGATATCCGATGCGGTAATTAAATTTTCCCGGTAAAAAGCCGTGAAAATTTATGCCGATATTAAAAAAAATATTTAAGTCAACTTCTTTTTTATTTTTGAATATTGAAAGGATCATCTTCATTTTTAGCTGACTTTCATATAAGGCGATTATTGTGAGTTTTTTACGCTGATTCTTCTCGCCATGCTAGGTAGAACTAAGAACTAATGAGGAAGTGCTTAAAAAATTATATATTTCGTTAGAAATTTACTCATATTATTTTTCATTTCGTTTAGACCGAAATAATTGTTAAAAATCCAAGTTTGCAGCCAATTACGTTTGTAGCAGTCTGGGGGCTAAAAAAGAACCAAAAAATAATTAATATTTTTTTTTAAATATTTAAAATTACATATTAATCTCAAGTGACTGTCCTAATCGATGTGAAGATTATGAAGTGACACAATTATAAATCAAGGGTTAATGTTCTGGGATTAAAACAATGGGGACCTAAAAGAATTAGGTACTATCAGAGAAGTTGATTCCTAAGCAGATGGGGGACCTACGTAGTTTGGTCGCGTTACGTGAAACCCAGCCGACAGATCACACAATTAACATTTAATTGACATGATCCGACCAAATGACGTTGGTCTGTCAACTGCCTAGGAATCAATTTCCTCGATGGTACCTATCGTATGGGATTAGGAGAAGTTGCTGGCCACCTTTGTTTTCTCAAACGCTACAGCAGAAAACGCGCATGTCTGAACGCGCTCTGAAGGTTATCGAAAATAAAAAATTATAACATGTTGCCTGCAACTTTGATATTCTGTACATGTTTTTCCACCATAAAACTTGGTTTTCTCGGACTTCACGCACTTCCAGAAATAACGAATTTCACCAAAATCTAAGCTTACTTAGCAATAAAAATATTATTAAGTATGGAAATGTGGATTATGAAAATAATGCAACTTTAATAAGAACGATACTAACTAATTGAACACTTATTGGTTTGGTTCATGCTCTATTCTATTCACTATTCCACTAATTCTAAGAAACGTTACAGATATGTAACCGGCTAAGTGCGAGTTGAACTCGCGCACCAAGGGTTCCGTATAAACTTGTTACAACTTTTATGTTTTTTGACCTTATTTATTTTATACCTTGATTGTGCTACATGAATTTACAATTGATGGTAAATAATTTCACGTGTCATTAAAATTTATACATTTATACCTACTTACGTTTAGATTTTTCTACATACATATTTTATCATGATATTCACATTTTTCGCTTAAACTTCCTTATATTCCTTATAATATAAGATTGCGTCAACATAAAAAAAAAAACATTTTTTTCTCCACAAGAAATTGCAGATTTAAATATACTTAGCTATTTATTATAACTATGGGCATAGCTGCATAGTGCATATTGTAAATAGTCTTCCCAGATAAACGGGCAATAAATAGGGGTGCATTTTGTTTTGTAGTACTGTACCCTAAAAGCTCTCACCATATGAGATTGCATACAATATTGCAGGCCGACCCCAATATATAAAAATGTGAGTTATTAAAATTATGAGAAGCCGCAGTAAGAAAATACATAGCATTTGACCTCTTTAGAATACTGGCATATTTTCATATTTTATTCTCTATTATTGTTAGTCTCTAATAGCCTGGGATATTGGTTTGAGATTTGTATTAAAACTAGATGACGCCCGCTACTCCGTTGCCCGAAAATTCATTTGTCACGCGGGAACCGTAAATTTTTCCGAGATAAAAAGTATCCTATGTCTTTCCCGGGACTCAAAGTATCCTCATACTAAATTTCCGGGATAAAAAAGTATCTAATGTCCTTTTCCGGGACTCGGATTTACCGGGACGGGAATCGGTTCAGGAGTTTGGACGTGAACAGGTGACAGACAGACACACTATCGAATTTATAATATTAGTATGGCTATTAATTAATATTGTGAATAATAATTTAATCATTGTAATTAGGAAGTGAGTCTGTTCAGACTGTATTGACTCTTGTAATAGGTATCTAGATTTGAGTCATGCGAAAGGACAAATACTTTAATTAAATTTAATATATATAAATTTATATTTTACGGTGGCAAGTAATTGTACCTAGGGTTACCGTTCGATAAATTTATACGTGGGAGAGCCATGCTTCGGTACGAATGGGCCGGCGCGACCGGAGAAATACCACGTTCTCACAGAAAACCGGCGTGAAACAGCACTTGCGCTGTGTTTCGCCGAGTGAGTGACTTTACCGGAGGCCCAATCCTCTACCCTATTCCCTTCCCTTCCCTCCCCTATTCCCTTCTTTTCCCATCCCTACCCTCCCCTATTACCCTATTCCCTCTTAAAAGGCCGGCAACGCACCTGCAGCTCTTCTGATGCTGCGAGTGTCCATGGGCGACGGAAGTTGCTTTCCATCAGGTGACCCGTTTTCTCGTTTGCCTCCTTATTTCATAAAAAAAATGAATTTCTTAGCAATAAAGTTGCGTGCAACGTCTAGTCAAACTAGTATTATGAAGTTAAAAGTTTTTGAGTATTTTGGTTACTTTTTCACGTACAACTTAACAATGTAATAATATTTTGATCGACATGATTATAATTAACTCAATCAATTTTTTTTTTAATTTGGTAGATATAGAGTCCCGGGGTTTCATCCCGGAAAATGTATAGTTCCCGCACGATAAACGAATTTATTTTGCGTAACGGAGTAATTCGGGCACTTAAAATAATTATAATATTATAAGAAAATAACAATTTGAAGAGCGTTAAAAATCTACTATGAAAGAGTTAAAAAAAAACTGAGAAATTTTTACTCACTCTTAACTAACCTACATTCAGCACACTGAATATTACACTCTACACATATAAAAATAAGGCTCAATATCCCACACATCGATGAGACATTAAATCGATATAGTGCGGGCAACTTAAAGTGACCTAATGAGATTTCATTTTCTGAGGACCTGTTAGGGTACTGACGGCCATGATTAAACCACAGGCGGTATTTCATTATTGCTACGTAATGGGGCCGTTATACGATCAGAGCCCCTAGCCAACACGTTTTCTTTATCGCTTCTTTATACAAAGTGTAACAAAACTAAGTGATAATAGTTTAGGGTGTGTATGTGTCCCTTATATAAAGTTCACCGTGAAAGTTGCAGCGCTGAAAGACATTTTTTTTTCACTTTTGTACGGGGAAACTCATGACGCTGGAGCGCTTGCTTTTAAAAATCATTAAACACTGTTTAAGCTACTTGCCTTGTTTGGTACATTGGAAAAAGACTTTGATAGACAATTATAATTATAAAATATAGCGTATGTAAAAGTTAACTTCTTTATGTATGTAAAAGGGTTACTTTTTGATCTGCAGAAAGATGTACAAGCTTTCAAAGAACATAGTTTGTATAGTCATAATCATATTGATCACTATGTCTAAAAACATAATTAAGAACTGATTAAAATCTAGCAAACAGAAAAAGAAGAAATTTTAGTTTCTGATCAGTCATAATGATAAATCACAGGAATTTTGTAATAACATTTATTTTTACATACCGCAGCGAACATTTTAGGCTAAACAATTTAATTTTATTTCTCATAAATAATAAAGCACAAAATTAAATAGTTCTCAGAAACACAGGTATGTCGGAAACTTTGTGAATTGCGAAAAATTTTGGAATATAAAGTTAACATAAGCCAGGCAATGTAGAAAGAGGTCAAAGATTCTTGTAAATCCAACTTGTTGACAGTGTGTAGTATGCTGACGATATTCAAGATTATTTTACCTATAAATGTTATGAGACTGGACCTTATATAATTGGTATCAAAGTCCTATTAGAGGTAAACAAAATATTGGGTATGTTTTGATAAAAATCTAAATGTTATCAGCAAAGATTTCATGTTGTGTCTATGTGTGATTAAACCTAAAAACTAAAGGCCCCTATAATACACGGGGAGGCCAATCGATCGGATCGAACTGATCGCTGCCGGATCTGTCTCTGCACGTTTCATTTGTACTTACAGAGAGTTTGATTCATAGGCAGATGGCGGACCTACGAGTACGTAATTTGGGCGTGTTATGTCAAACCCAGCTGACAGATCAAGACTAATATTGAATAAATATAACTCAACCAAATGATCCGCCATCTGCATATGAATTAATTTCTTAGATTTTATATTCCGTGTTCGCGTATCAAAAAGTAGTGATCTCCGACCAGATCAATCTGCCTTCTCGTATATGGGGGCCCCCAAATACGAGAAGACAGATTGATGGTCGATCTGGACTTAAGGCCACCATGCACGTACCAAACAGATTTATTTTATTTGATTGCATAAAAGCTGAGCATGAAATTCACTGACCGCAACAGGTATTTAGATTTAAAATTGAAAAATAATTAGCAGTGAGTTCTTAGCAACATCTAAATTAAACACCAGTTTGAAACAACCCAATTCAAAGGCCTGCCTCAAATCGTTAAGAGGAGACTTTGTTTAAAAATTAGCACTGGTGACTCAGTCTTATTGCTAACATATCTATGCCCAATGGGTTATGAATATTTATATCCCACCAAAAACATTTTCATGTAAAATGTTGCCAAGACGAGAACATATAGTTTGTGGTGTCAAAAAGTAGTGAGACCTCATGTAGAGCCAAGTTTTTAATCTTACATACTTACCCCTAAATCTAAAAACCTTAATTTCACACTTGAGTCGCGGCAAAATACTTGATATAATGTGTCAGCCGCACGAGAAGAATCTAAAAACTCTACACATTAGTCAAAATCGGTGGCCTGGCCATTTTGTTACGGTTAATATAAAAGTTATTAAGAACAGAAAAGTAATACATTAAGTTCAAAGCCCATAGCATGACGAATTACAATTACCAATTACTATTACCCTGTTCTCTTTCCCTGTTTATGAAATTAGGGGGCAAACAAGCAGACGTGTCACCTGACGGAAAGCAACCTTGTTGTTTCTGTACTAATGTTATGTTACATACCAAATTTCAGCTTTCTAAGACTTCAGGAAGTACCTTAACAGTTTTGAAGATCGGTGAGTCAGTGACAAAATTGTTGGTTTTTGGACACCTATAAAATCTAAAGTATAATAGCTACGATATTCAAACTTTGCACATTTAATTACTATACTCATTTTACTATATCTTAAAAATTTGAACTATCTGGCATTATCCAAACCAAAGTTACGAGGGTTCAAAAATACGACGAAGCGTTTCCAGAAAAGGTAGGTAGAGCCCATGCGCTTCGCTTGGCTCGTCTTGGCGGCCCTACCGTGCCCCCAGATAACGGGGTCAGGGATGGAAACTATCTAGAACATTAGTACTGTCACGCGAACTCGCGATAATCCACGTGCATTATGTTTGCAAACCTTAATCGATTTTGATGGAGTTTTGATAATGGCTTCGTTGGCTCAATATTGCATATTAATGTATTTAGGATAGTATTCGCTAATGCAATAATAAAGTGATAGGATTTTTTACACAGGCTCATTTTTACAATATTTTTATATAAATATTTTTACTTAACTTTTACAAATATTTTTTGTTTAGAAATGATGATGATGAGATATTATGGTGATTTTTAATAATATTGTAACCTCTTCCCGCCCAAACCGCTGAACTGATTTTGCTGAAATTCGGTATGGAGATACTTTAAGTCCCGGGAAAGGACATAGGACATTTTTATTCTGAAAAAATGGGTAATAAACGAATTTTAGCGCAATGGAGATGCGAGCGTCATCAAGTATTTTATATTTTAATTCTTGCTTAAATTTGTCAACTTACCAACACTTGGAAATAATTAAGCTAAAGTAATTAAACTAATAACTTATGGGTACAACTTAAGGGTTATAGTTTAGAGTTACGGGTTAATTCACCCAGGTAGGTCTCAGTTATTAATATATTTTACGATGTGCTTAGGTCACGATTTCGAATATGCTGAAAATTTGAAGTTAGAATATTACTAGTCAGTTAGAATATTACGAAAACACATAGTTCATAAGCTTATATTATAATACAAATATAAGCCGGCCCCTAGACGATCAATAATTGTATTGTGCAATATCACGCTTAAATTTTATTGAACAGTTTATTTGACAATTAGATTGAAGGCGCGCGATGTTCAATATTTCAATATCAACCCTAGACGGTCAATAATATTACGCAATACGTGATATTGCGCAATAAAATTGCTCGTCTAGGGGCCCGCTTATATAATAAGACAAAATATCGCCATCTCTTTCACTCATATAAGAAACCAAGAAAAACAAAAGAACGTGAGGAACACGCATCAAGACGGATCATAAGAAAATCAATTCGCCATCAATAAACGAACAAGACAATAAACGTATCTATATCTATAATTAGCATTTTTATTCGAAGAGAACACTTGACACTTTTTGCCTTAAAGTAAAATCAATTGTAACAACTGTGTCAATATCACATAGTAATAAAATTTTAAACTTACCACCAAGTTTACCTGCAACTACCTTGGGCGGCAATTCATTGATTGCATTGCCATTAGTTTTGTTGCAATAAAAACCATTTTCCTTTCTTGAGTCTCAAATCTCTATATCAAATAACATACAGACCGTTTTAACTTTTAGCGTTCGGTGATCTAAATCGTGAAGAGGTTACAGTGAGACAGATAAGCAGATAGTTATTATCGCGCTAATATTGGTCAAATTCAGTACCTACCAGGAAAAAATAAGTTTTATTCATTTTCAACGTCTAACTATGTTTCTTACATTAGCAATTTATTTGTATATCCTAATCTTCGATTACTTATTACAATGGTGATGCCAAACAGATTTTTTATAAAATCAATCAATTTCAACCTTTGAACAATACTTGCGATTATGACAAATGTCAGTCGGAATGGCCGACGATTCCGCCGAAAGAAGTTATTCAATAAAACTGATTCATGGCGCCAAACCCGCGCCGGACAATAGTCGTGACGGATGGCTCAAACTACCGATTTGCGTACGACAGTTATGAAAGCACTCCATTTGGATTAATTGATCGGTACTGCAAAACTTTTTTTTTAAATGAAAAAAACGACAATTGGTAACTATTCAAAATTACATGACGCCCGCAACTCCGTCGCGCCAAAATTCGTTTATCGCGCTAGAACCGTACATTTTCCGGGATAAAAAGTATCCTATGTCCTTTCCCGGGACTCAAAGTATCTCCATACAAAATTTCAGCAAAATCGATTCAGCGGTTTGGGCGAGAAGAGGTGACAGACAGACAGACTGTCAGGCAGATAGACAGACAGACAGACAGACACACTTTCACATTTATAATATTCGTATGGAAGTATGGATACCACGGATTAAAGCGGGCATCATGGAAAGCTAAAGGTGATTTTCCTGTCATGCGTCTCATCGCCTGCGCACGGATCTGGTCCGCATGAAAGTTACCTGCATCCTGTCATTTCATAGATGTTTTTCCTGTCATGTATGCAACACGCACGCAGCCAGGAGCATGTTGTCACCCGCATGCGGACAAGATGACAATAAACACAAATAAAACACAATATTACGTGCAATTTTTCCACTATATTCATTAATTACTACAAATTAAACTTAAACACGACCGGTTTCGAAATAAATAATCATCAGGTGTACTTGATGATTTATTTCGAAACCGGTCGTGATTAAATTAAATTTGTAGTAATTAATGAATATAGTGGAAAAAGTGCACGTAATATTGTGTTTTATTTGTGTTTAAACTGAATTTCCACCAAGAACCGACAGTACAATACAAATAAGATGACAATATGACATGACGTGACAGGAAAAGCACCCTTCATTCCTACCACTTCAACGCCCGTGTTGTCAAAGATCGACAGTGTTAGCAAAACTCGAAAATCCTTTAATATCATCTCGGGGGTGCCCGAGGATCAAGGTAAATCTGTTTTGGGGGTAATCAGAATTGATTTGAATTGAATTTTCTTATTCCCGACGTTTCGGCTGATTTCCAGTGGCCGTAGTCCGTGTCAGTCCCCGCGACTAAAAATATGTAAGTAATTAAAAATACCGTCATTGTTGTGCGCAAATTGTATGCAGAGATGTTTGTCAGCCCGGAAAACCCTGGAAGACATTTGGCACAGATACTTCACTCGGAAAATGCAGTTCCCAAGGGACAGATTTGAGCTAAACGATTGCAACGACATTCAGTTTGACGTTTCACCTGAAAGAAGATAATTCTACATTGATGTTTTATCGCATAGTTTATGTTACGCTACCATATTGTATATTGTCAATTATCATTAATCGTACAAAACATAATATGTCTTCCAAGAAACAGAAGATATTTTTCGGTACATACCTATATTATACTGACGACTACAATATTCATTCATTCATTCAGTCTAAAACATAATATTATGAAAAATAAAAATGCGTTGTCACTCGGGGATTGCCGGGGTAAAGCTATAATTGCATATAATTTTTTATCAACATAATATGCAAATATAATTCGCATACCTACTTCTAGTCGCAATTCGCATGAACACAAACACCGTGCCGAAGGGCCTGTCCACATCTCCACGTTACGACGTCGTCAACGTGGAACGGTGCAATAACGTGGCACGGTACGTTGACGTGATGTGTAAATTTACGTCAGCGAAACGTAAAAATGCACGTCTTTCTTCTTCTCTTTTTCCGATTTTAACAATAGAAAAAGCAGAATACGTATTGTGCGGTCCACATCTAGATCAGTAGTGAAGAATGTAACAGTTTTACAA
The DNA here is from genome assembly GCA_905187585.1 of Cyaniris semiargus. Taxonomy (NCBI): domain Eukaryota; kingdom Metazoa; phylum Arthropoda; class Insecta; order Lepidoptera; family Lycaenidae; genus Cyaniris; species Cyaniris semiargus. The sequence goes on along the minus strand of LR994554.1, from coordinate 1,130,644 downwards.
GGCATGGCGACGTACAATGTTGCTATATCGTGATGTGCATTTTACGTTAAGTTAACGTAAATTTGCACGTCACGTCAACGTACCGTGCCACGTTACCGCACCGTTCCATGTTGACGACGTCGTGACGTGGAGATGTGGACAGGCCCTTAGACGATGCACGGCTTTCAACGCCGCACCGCTGTGCCGATCGGAGTGGGGGTGTTAGGTTTATTTTCGTTACGGAATTTCTTGATTCGGTCGCCGCGCTCAAAGCCCGCGATAAAAGCTATTGCAATAGCTTAAACATATTCTAATTGAATCAGCTAATAATAATACGCATCGTCTATAGATTCGAAACCATTATTATTACTGTTATAGAGTTTTTATAGAACGCATTTTTTCCTTAAAAATAACTATTTAAAATAAATTTTAAAGAATAGCAGCTTTGAAAATTATTCAGTATGAAATCCAAGTAGACCGCCTCGAGCTACAACTTTATTCCCAGTCTCTCGCCTTCGGGCCTTTCTTGAGCCTTCTGTATTTTCACCTAAAGATTTTCTACCCACACACCAGGTTCCTATCAGAATCCGTGGTCTAGTGGTTTAGATCGTGGGTCTTGACTCGGAGGTCGTGGGTTCGATTCCCGCCGCGTTGGAAACACGTTATTTCAAAGTTTGGTTAGGACAATGCAGGCTAATTACCTGATTGTCTGACTAGTAAGTTGATCCATGCGTCAGATAGGTATGTAAAAAGTCGGTCGGTCTTCCGTCCCACTGGGTTATGAGAGTAAGGGAATAGAGAGTGCTCTTGTGTACTGCGCACACACTTGGGTGAGGCCGCCAATTTTTGCTGATATGACGCAGAAGAATAGAATATTCGCGTAGAGGAATTGGCGAATATCTAAGCTGTTGTGACGTTGGAGCACCAAAATGGTAGCGAATTTATTCCTCTACGCTATCATAGCGTTGCGCGTTGAGAAAATCAAACTTATCTGTGTAAATAATACACAATGTGGTTTGTATTATAGCCCCAAACATGGCCCTTTTGACTACTCACATGATGCATTGATAGTTTTATGTGAAACAGTAATACTTACATTTGTGTCACAAAAAAACTTCCTTTGAAAAAACTGTGTACACAGCCCGACTGAGCCTCGGTATTATTGGTGACGTTTAAAATGTGCGGTTGAATTGATGTTTCTAACGATTTATTTGATTTTAAAAAATTTATAAAGAATGTTATCTTAAAATACTAAAAGAATTAGATGAGGTAATAGCTGTTTATATAAGTATTCATAACATATCCGATTTATCTTCAAATCTGTCATACTTACTGCTACAGAGACAGTTGAAGTGCACCTCTTCCACGGCGGATTGTATATTTTAAGCTATTTTCTTACCTTTTTTTATGTTTAATTGTAAATATATTTTTAGACTATTATTGGAACTCAAATAATTCTAATGCATGCTTGAGTACTTTGTTTTCTTCGTTAGAATCAGTTTTCGAGAATAAGATAAACACAATACTTTTTAAAATACAAAGGGCGGAGATAAATAATTGCAAAATCAGCAAAAATCGGCGGCCTCGCCCACTTGGGCACTATAAAATAATTCTCCTGCGTGACTATGGCCTGGCTTAAATGAAACCGACTACCGCCGCCAAAACCGGTGTGGGGGTTATTCTATCAGACTCCCAGGAGCTTGTCCTGGGAGTCTGATTGCTTATTCCAAATTCACTGGAGTATAACGCTTTAGTAATAAAATTAATATGATTTATACCTAGCATCTCATCGAGACCGTTGAAATTGCTAAATAATTTATTCTCGGATTGTTCCAATTCCCCAGTACAGCGCTCCCCTCGATATTTATTTGTTCGTTCGATTTTATGAGATTCTTCACCGTGGAATGAATGCATATTTTGATGGCTATTATTATTAATAGTTTTCCAATTCACTTTGTAATAACCTGACTAGTAACAAGTGTTTCATTTTATTTGACAATTTAGAGGTAAGTACAATTAATTATACACTTTCAAATAATTAGTTATTTGACTAGTTTAAAAAAAAAAAACCTGCCTAAACCACTTAATGCGTTATAAGATTTATCTTGATTGCGACAGAAACACTACATCCCAGTAAATTATGTAATCATACGTAAGCTATGTAGTATGCATGCTTAAGACCTTTTTAAATACTTGGGTTAAAGTTTTATAATTTATTTCAGTGTTTCTCAGTCTGTCGCATTGGAAAATGCGCTCGATGGGCAAAACATTATTTTGATAAAATAAACAGTAAAATTACAATGTTATGGCTAAAACTATCCTTTCATTGTAATGCTTACTATATTTACATTCAAAACATGTACACTATTTTATGGGGACAGTCTGTTGAAATTTTATACCCCGCCTATATATATATATAAAATAACGGGTGTCTGTTAGCCCGTACAATATTATCTGCTGAGCCCGGCTGATCGCCGCTAGCGATAGGCCTTTGTGGGAGAGGGACAGACTTCCATTGTGTTAAAATTTATTTCTCAGGAAAACCTTGAATATCTGAGGAATAACCAGGAATGAAGAATGGGAGCCATCATCATCTTCTACTGCACTTAAAGAGAAGAGTTAAGCTTCGCCGCACTGGCCTAGCTGGATGATATGATGCGCGTCTCCTTTAGGTCAATTTACATTGAAATGTGACAAGGCGATACGATGCATTTTTAAAATAGAATAGGAAGCCCACAGGACTGCTGAATGCCGCAGGCGGAAAGTCTGCCACTTTAAGCTTTAAAGTATACCCTATCATCTGGTGTAGCAAATACATTTTAGTCTTAAATTGCTCATTTGAACTGACTCCTATGTGATCGGGACATTGCTTATAAAAAGCGCCATATCATTAAAAATGTGTAGGATTTAACTCTTATAAAATGCCACACATTTTTGGTTTCAAACTTCACTTTCACCAAGCTCGCATTTCTTTAAAAAATACTTGTATATTTGTGCTAAATACTCGTAAATATTGGCACTACAGTAATCCTGACCCGGCCGCCTGGGTCAGTGAAATATTAATTTTCGTCCCGACTTGGCTGCACTTAAGCAAATTGCTCTGCTATTAGCGCGCGATTCGATTACTCCCGACTAGTTTGTACCTGTAATGTTGGTTGAGTGCTACCAAGGTTCCGAAGAAAACTAGTGAAGTAAACATTGTTTGATATGGCTTATGTAATGCATAGCTTTTATCGCGGGCTATGAGCGCGGCGACCGAATCAAGAAACTCCGTAACGAAAATAAACATAACACCCCCCACTCCAACATCCGGCCGGTGCGGCGTTATTGTGCATCGTCTAACGTCGTTTCAGTTCGGCAGACTTCGGCACGGTGATTGTGTGCGTGCGACTAGACGTATGCGAATTATAATTACGTAAGTTGATAAAAAATGTTATGCAATAGCTTTAACGCGGCAGTTCCCGAGTGCCACACTTATTTTTATTTTTGTTGTTCGGCCACAAATTATTCCATAAAAGCAACTAAAATCGACAGGTCTCTAAACAAGATGCAACTTGGCAATACATAAAAGCAATAGATTGAGATAATCTACAAATCAAAATATTTTTATTCTGGGGAATTCAATCCCCCAAACTATGCGCTGTCTGTGCTAATGTGATGATGACAAGAAGCATCTGACGGCTGACGAGTCGAGGTTGCCGTAGACTTACTTTTAGTTCCATCCCAGTATTCTATTAGAACTAAGGAATTCTGAACTATAACATTATAATATGCATGTTAACCAGAACTAGTTGGGAATCTGCAGTTGTCACCTAAACTTTCTAAGCTCAGAATATTCAAATGCAAAACATAAAATTGAACTGTGGAGGCAATTTATAACATTGTAAGGAATATCTCGGGAGATAAATGATTCGAGCTCCAGACGCCATTTTACATATCCGCGGAGATACCGCTGGAAAATCTGGTTTTTCCGTGATCGATTCTGGCTTGTTCTTGTGAGACCATATAAAGTTCCGCTAAGCCACGAAATTCGTGGCCTGTAGATTCGTGGCACGAATCTACAGGGTGTAACAAAAAAAGTAATCATACTTGAGCCCCCTGTATAGAGTTCACTGGGAAACTACGAATAATAAAAACTAAGGAAAAGTAACTCCGTCAAAAAGCATGTTTTGCAATATTTAGGTGGCCTTCAGCGGTATCAGGCTGACGTTACATGACAGTTCGAAAGGAACCAAATTTAAAACGGTAATAGTATGGGTGTTACGTTTCCTTAGTTTTTATTATTCATAGCTGGGAAAGTAGCAGCTCTGAAAAAGCAAATTATATTTTAACTTTTTGGGAAAACTCATGATGCGGGGGCGCTTGCGAACATAATTATACACACCTAAAGTGTTATCACTTAGTTTTGTTAAACCTTGTTTACTAATACTATAGTAAACTTGTCAGTCTCTTCATGCTTGAAACACTCAAGGTGCAGTGGTTGTTGTAACTACGTAAAATGGGTTTTTTTTAAATAATGTTTTTTCTAAAGGAAATGTCATTATTTAAGTATGAAAAAAGTACCGTTTTAAAATTGAGAAAATTTACTATACGAATAGATATATCAGTATACAATTTGAAAAAATTCTGCTCGATAGAAAAAAATCTCAAAGATGACTATTATTAACGCTGTTTTTCATAATTACTCATTTTATGGGTAAATTACACACTTTCTAGAAAAACCAAAAAATGTAGTACATTTGTCATAACATAATCTAAACCATTTGATATATTTGATTTGTGTAATACTAAAAACAAAAAGTTTTTTCTCTTATTTCGCCCTATCAAGGACGCGGCGAGCGTCGTAAGTCGTAACCGCCACTGTACAAGGCGCGCTGATATGAATATTATTTTAATGTCCTTTACGTCGATATTCGTACTGACAGACATCGACCTGCTAATTTTAGGGACTACCGCGCCTTAACGCGTTTTGTTGAATTTGGTACTTTGAGTCCCGAGAAAGGAAAAGCATATTCTTAACACGGAAAACTGTGGATAACATGTAGGTAATGTGTAACTATTACATTGTTTTACAGTAACACAATCAAGTGAGAAATTGAACGTAAATTGATTCGCATGATAAGATAACTTTGTGGAAAATATAATACTTGATGACGCCCGCAACTCTGATGCGCCAAAACTCCTTTATCGCGCAGGAACCGTACATTTTCCGGGATAAATGGTATATCCTATGTCCTTTTCCGGGTCTCAAAGTATCTCCATACCCAGCAAAATCGGTTCAGCGGTTTGGGCGTGAAGTGGTAACAGACAGACACACTTTCGCATTTATAGTATTAGTATGGAAGTATGGATTGATGCTTATTCTACGGCTACACAAAATTGGAATTAACATGATGCGTATGAAAGTTACGTAGTCCCCACAAAAGTTCCACATATTGGACGATCGGAAAGTTATACAATACTCAAACTATTGGCATTTTGATGGGATTAAAACTAACTTATTCCGTAACAGAGAAACCCTTTCACAGCCCTCGAAGATTAAATTAACGTTTTAATTTAATTAAATGACTCCCTGTTCACAAGACGTTTTGAGTCAACAGAGTGTAATTTTAATTAAAACTCGCCTTTTTAAATTATTAATGGCTTAAGAGTAAATTTCCTTTTCTCATTATTTTGCGTGATCGTTATTTGGACGCTGCTAAGCATTTGTGTATCATTCCACAAAAATACCTAATGAGTTATGAAGGCAGTCATGTTCTTAATAGATCATTTAGAACAAGACTACATTACTAATATTATAAAATAAATTAACTCTTGCCTTCCCTTCCCATAACACTAACTTCTATGACTCTTCCTTCACCGTCTCTGCTATTCGTCTGTGGATATTCTTTACCCGAAAGCATACATAAGTCCAAATCTATTGATACTTTTAAGAAAAGACTCAAACAATATTACTTAGATTTAGTTGCGAACTCTTAAAACCCTTACGATTTCTCCTCTTCTTCGATTCATGTTATTATACCTATATGTATTTATTTTATTCGGTATAAAGTATATATTATATTGACTTCTGTATTATATTTATTTATATTATTCTAATAGTATCTTATCTTATTTTTTTTTATTTTAAATATTTTTAGTTATATTTTATGTTCGCCTTGAAGAGACTGCTTCCCGCAGTAAGGCCGCCAATTATTCAAACTATTTCTGTTTTTGTAACTTGTGTAAATTGATTTGTTTTGTTTGTTTGAATAAAGAGTTATTTATTTATTTATTAATGCGAAGGTGTGTCTGTCTGTCTGTCAGTATTTCTGTCTGTTACCTATTCACGCCAAAACAGCTGAACCAATTTTGCTGAAATTTTGTATGGAAATACTTTGAGGGAAAGGACATTTAGAATACTTTTTATCTCGGAAAAAAATCACGGTTTCCGCGCGATAAACGAATTTTGACACAACGGAGTTGCGGAAAGCGGGCGTTATCTAGTATATTAAATAGTAATATTAGTATGGATAAAGTATTTAGTACAACATGTGCGCTACAGCCACTACATCATAACTCATAAGTCATAGCCGACATCGCGAACGGTTTTATTCCCGTGAATTTATCGACGCCTTCCGGGCGGTATTTGCGGTGCTATCTATATATTATGTGTATATCCATATATTGGAAATGGATTGTAAAGAAAGTATTGATTTGGAATTTTAATCCTGTTTTTAGGGTTCCATACTAATATTATAAATCCGAAAGTCTGCTAGATAGACAGACGTCTGTTACCCCTTCACGCCCAAACCGCTAAACATATTTTGCTGAAATTTATAATGGAGATACTTTGAGACCCGGAAAAAAACATAGAATACTTTTTATCCAGGAAAATGTACACAATAAACGAATTTTGGCGTAACTGAGTTGCGTGCCTCATCTAGTTTTGTATAAATGGTGTTAGTGCGTTCTTTACACATTCGATTTTGGTTATTAACAACCCAGAAGTTGCGAATATATGTTGTAGTTTAAAGTGGAAAAAAATCCATTTTCATGATACCGTCCGTGGTTTTAATAAAAAATTGACTAATTTTAGTCTTGAAAATATATCTGTGGAAGTCCAGGGAAGGTTTTTAATAGGAGAAAAGTGATATGAAGTTCACTGGGTCATCTAGTATTTTTGTACAATAGATATTATTACATAATTATATGTATTATATTAAAAAAGTCCCACATAATAGTTATCCATTTGAATGCAAAGTTTTATAATTATTTAAAGTAAACGAACAAACGAAGCATCGACTCGCGACGAGTGGGATTGTCAGGTGACAGCTGGTAAGGGCTACCACTGTTGATAAGCGGAGCGGAAAGCGTATAACAAGTACCATAGTAGGTACCGATTTAAAATATTGTTTTCGTAGGTAGTTGATATTAGAGCCATCGAACGGTTAAATTTGATTTTTTACCCATCTAAATATTTTTATAGTCATTTTGTTTTACATAAACCTGTAATACTTATGAGCCATCTCAAGCCTTGAGCGAAAAAGTATTTATAGGTACATAATATTATTATAGTAATATTATAAGGAGGTAAGGCTTATTTATTTCGGGAAAATGTAAGTTCTCTGCGAGTTTTGCACGTTATCGCTTAAAATAACTTGTATTTTTTTTATTTTATGAAATAAGGGGGCAAACGAGCAAACCTGTCACCTGATGGAAAGCAACTTCCGTCGCCCATGGACACTCGCAGCATCAGAAGAGCTGCAGGTGCGTTGCCGGCCATTTAAGAGGGAATAAGGTAATAGGGGCGGGTAGGGATGGGAAGAGAAGGGAATAGGGGAGGGAAGGGAATTGAATAGGGTAGAGGATTGGGCCTCCGGTAAACTCACTCACTCGGCGAAACACAGCGCAAGCGCTGTTTCACGCCGGTTCTCTGTGAGAACGTGGTATTTCTCCGGTCGAGCCGGCCCATTCGTGCTGAAGCATGGCTCTCCCACGTATAAAATTTACTATAGAATAAACATTATACGGCTAGCAACTAAAGCTATGAAACCGCTACCCGCTCCGCTACTCTAAGTGCACTAGAATCTTCCGCCCGCTCAAGCGTTTATTTGCCTTGTTCTGCGGCTACTGAGGACGAATTGATAATTCACCTGCACGCCACTAATCGCCCGTGCCAATCGGCGTGCCGATTGTGCCATTCGTGCAACGATCGCGCCATTCACTCGCACAATCATGACGTCAGCATTTTCATTTGCGATCACGTATTCTTTTGATCTAGTTTCGTGCATGAAAAATTGCTTTCGCAATATATTTTGCATTTTTCATGCCATCGTTACCTATTGAAGTTTTATGCTTGCTTGCTTTGAATTATATTCCTCGGTAAGTACTAAATAGTGAGCACTACTTAGTATTTATCGAGGATTATCGAGGACAACTATTTAATTTTCCTCTTAAAATTTTAAAACAAGAACCATACAATTCTTAAACTTCCTAAATCTTTTTTTAACTTTATTCTTTTATTTACTCAGTCATTCTTTTATAAATCAACATTTCGGCGAAAAGTTTATAAGGAAGGATTCAAAGAAATTTAAAACCAGTTCATTAGGATTATTTCCATTTCCTTTTTTGAAGCATCAAATAATTAATACGGGTTTTACACATTTTTACTTTGTGTAACAGAATATTTTCAATATGTTGTTTTATCTTCAAAAATGGTATTTTATGCGTATTCAAAGTATTATTATACTATACTTATATTATTATAAAATGAAATTATCCTATGGAATTTTAATGTATTGTTACGATTAAATTGTAAATAATAGTATAAGCTTAAATAATCTTTTGGCTAAGATTTTGGACTCCAATCCCATTTTAACTGATTAAGGTGGGAATTTTTAACTCAAATGCAAAGCAAATGCTATTAAACCCTAACCTATATAGAACCTTTTGAAAGCGCTTAAATTCCTTAGTGTAAAGGCGGTAGAAGTTTAGTTATGCTGAGAAATACTTGAGCGGCGCGCCGTCAAACGCACAAAGAAAAACGGTGGAGCTTGCTCACGACACTAGGGGCAGTTTGTACTTTATTAAAGCCGTTATTATAAGCTGCAGGATCCTGCTGAATCGGTGGCTCATCGAAGTTAAGTTGAAAGTTCGGTAGTCACGGAAGCAGATAATTTTAAAGCAATCAGAAAATAAGTAGATGTCAATTCTACGTCTGATTTGAAGCTTAAAATTTGAGCTATACCTCTAATGCGTCGCTTAATTTGGTGGGCAATCCCTCAGAAAACAGGTTATAAATGAAGACTCTCCCTTTTTCCCTTCCCTTTTATTCTTGCATAATAATAATATGCTTAGCTCTGCAAAGTCTGTTACACTTACGTCTGGTGGTTTCACGTTATTTGACATGACAAGGATTTGAAATACAGACCTACAAAGATCTTTTGCCTCTTGGATGTCATTATTAAATTCTATCAACGCTGTGCGTAGATGCGAAATAATTGTACCTTAACATGACACCATCTGTGTCATATCGGCAGAAGAAATATCGAAAACATCGAAAGCCCTCATTGGTACAAATTATTTGCATATTGATAATATCTACACGATTTTATTTGTTCAAACCCATCTCGAGCGCAAACAGCCAATTCTAAGTCAAACCTCACACAAAGTTCTTTCACTTTGGCCCTAAATAATGTTTTTCTTTAGACTTAAGATTTAACTCTGAGTTGAGTATAGAAAATATAGATATGTCAAGGAGTTTAATCCTCTAAAACTAGATAACGCCCACAATGCGTTGCGTTTATCGCGTGGAAATATTTTATTTTTCCGGGATAAAAGTATTCTATGTCCTTTCCCAGGACTCAAAGTATCTCCATATCGAATTTCCTCAAAATTATTGTTTTAGTGGTTTGGGTATGAAGAGGTAACAGACAGACAGATAGACACACTTCCATATTTGTAATATGAAGTATGAATAGAAGCTTTAGACCCTAGATTCAGGCCACGTTGCGATGTGTTGATCCTGCCCGTAACTATGCCTAAGCGGGGAGTGGAGCACCATGAGGTTTTAGTGGGTAATTCCTCGGAGAGTCCCACTTACCCCGGCCGATGTTCCCTATCCGCCGGGAATGCGCAAAGCATTAATTCCCCATGTAAAAAAAAGAAAGATTCAGGCCACATCTATATTTTCCAAACTCTACGAACTCGGCTTAACCGTGTATAGTGTTTGTCGTCATTTATCCCGTTTGTCTTAGGAATTGTCGTAAAGTTGCCTCGTAAATTGTAATACGTCGTATGTGTTTTATGTTTATTTAAGTATCTCTACGCCTATGTGGATCTCCGGGATTAGAGCCTACGTCTTATCGTTTAAAGTTTAGGCCCCAATGAATTGAAGCTAGAAGGTCTGTAGGAAAATGTTATTTGAGAAGTTTTAAAACTCAAGTAACTCAAGATGTCGACGAGACAAAGCGATTCAATGCATTTTGAAAAAAGTTATCGAATATTGGAAAAGGCACCAACTAGGCAGCCCTAAACCGCGGGCGGCAATTACCTCAATTCAATTAAAATATAGTTTAATTTTAAATAGCTCATTCATCGCATCGCATCGTATTGCCTCGTTACTTGCAATTTGAACTGATCCTAAGGGTAAATTCAGACCGCTCGCGACGCGTAGATGCATTTCTTAATTTGTCTGGATTTGACAGACTTCAATTGCGTGAGACGTCGTGCAAGTCTGTCATTTCAGTACAGAAATCCATTTATAATCTATGCGTCGCGTTGCGATCTGAATTAATCTCTTTTTCCGAAATGCCTGTCATAAATTATAAAATTAAAAAATAAGATAACACCAGTTGTACGTCATGGTTATTAGAAGGTCGAACGGAAATCCGACGCTCGCTTTATTTGCTCCTAATTCCATATTTGCTACATTATAATATTTGCCATCCAGAAATGGCGTCGTAACGAATTCAACGGGTTTCAATTTCCGCTGAAGCCCTCAGGTAAAAACTGCAGGATCGCAAATTGCGTTGCGCGATTTAGTTCGGAAGTACGCCGCTTTCGTCTCACCAACGATAGATGGCGCTGAAAGGATTATTAGCATCCTGTATTTATATTTCTGGGTAGGCTTTGAATTTTATAGCCTGTTTCGTTTTGGTTAGACACGGAGATTTGAAATACGTTCAGGATCGAGTACCGCAGATTTTACGAAAAATATTTTTTGTTGCTACTTACATCGTTTCGATTTTTTTACACGGCCCTGCCTTTTTTAATTCTGACATGTAATTTAGTATCAGGGGGTTTGTTCTAAATTTGTTTTTTGTGGTTCTAACGTGTTGAAAATAAACGTCATGGCTTATCGTCACAATAATTGAAGACGTGAGTGAAAGAACTCAATAACTTACAGTAAAAAAATTGCCGTTTTTTTTTTGTATAAAAAATTAGGGCTGGAAAAATAATTTGAATTAAAAAAAAAAACTGCATTTTATGTGTAGCCGTATATATTAGCCAGGTGATGAAGTAGTTAAGTTACAAGGTTTATTCCAATTATAAGGGAAAAATGAGTAAAATTTGTCCGTATGTTACAAAATGTTAGTTATCGTGTTCTTCAACTCACGTCTTCAATAATTATTGTGAGTAATATTTAAATTTAATCGAAAAAGGAAAAACGAAAAAATATCGTCATTATAATTTGTTTTTAAATTGTATTTAAAAACAGAAACGTCAAAACTGTGACCATAAAGGTCATAATATTATCAACATGAATTTCATTGATTACGCGGTACGCCATAGTAATGCCGGGCCATTATATTTTAGGTTGCATATTTACTTAGGCTAAAACAAGTGTATAAAAAATACTTAATTAAAATACGCATATTCACCAGTATCAAAGAGAGGGTAACGTCTAAATTTAGTTCTAACTTCAACTTGAAATTCATACAAAATGATATACCCACATAGTTAGTACAGTTACGCTTACGCGTGGTCTGAGTGTAGGCGGAGCGTTAGCGTCACACTTTGATTAGTTTTGTCTATTTCTGGAGGTAATTGAATAAGTATTGTATTCACATTTCGTCCTTCAATTTCGTAAGCTTTAGTTATGATTAGTTTGGATTATTTATAGAAAGTATTGAATACCTAAACAGCTTCGAAAATTGTTTTGATCGAAGACAAGATTAAGGGAAAGAAAATGTTAAAATAAGTGTCAAGATAAAAAAGTTTAAATATATTTTAATGTCATAATAAATTCTTACGCAATATTTTTAAATTACCATTATTAGTTTTAACCTACTAGCTGTCCCGGCAAAGGTTGTTTTGCCTGTTTTCCCTGTTTTCCTGCTTTTCCTCTTGAAGTTTTTTCTGTTTTTTTTTTCTATAAACCTCACGGAGCCCGAGACCTTTCCAACGAATGCAAAACCGTGGAAATCGGTTCGTGCGTTCTGGAGTTATAGCGTCAGGAAGGAAAACCCGACTTATTTTTATATTAATAATATCCATACTGATATTATAAATGGGAAAATGTGTCTGTCTAGACAAGACGGACTGACGTATGTTACCTCATATCGGTAACATACGTCAATAATAAACATTTTTTTTATTTTTATTTTAACGCCCAAACCGCTAAACTGATTTTGCTGAAATCTGGTATGGAGATACTTTGAGGCCCGGAAAAAAAACATTAGATACTTTTATCCCGAAAAAATGTATGGTTCCTGTACGAAAAACGAATTTTGCCAAAACGGAGTTGCGGATGACACCTAGTTTATAAATACACTACTTTCGTTGCCCGATAATAAAACATATATTTTAATTAGGTATTGAAAAACGCTACCGCTTGTCGCTAATCGCTGCCACTGTCACCCAGCGTCGTTTAGTTAAGCGATATAAGCGTCAGAAACAACACGCCCGTATAACCATACAAATATGCTTTGGAGAAATTCCTCGCAGAGAATTTGTTTTGAGAGATTTAAATTAGGCAGATAGCAAGCTAAGAACATACTTATATGAATGCGACACGGGAAGCTCATTTACTCTCAAGTAAAATATATTCAAAAACTAAATATATTTCGAGCTGCCCATTTTCTGCAGAACAAAGATTGTAAGGGCATGTTTCACCACTTCCTGATAAAGTGCCGGATAGGCTATGCACAACTTATTTGACAGATTCCCCATACTATCTGTCAAGTTAAGTGGTGGATAGCCTATCCGGCGCTTATCAGGAAGTGATGAAACAGGCCCTTAGACTTTGTAAGGCTAATGAAATATTACGATACTTGTTGTTCTTGATGCCCCTGCAGGACACTCGCACACCGGTTACACGAGCTAATAATTATAGTGTAGCGAGTTGCCTTCCTAGAGATCGATTCTCAAGCGTCGAATGTCGTTTCAGTCGTTTACTTTGCGGCCTGCGGGCGCACAATATGTTGTCTTTTTTTTTATGTAATAAGGGGGCAAACGAGCAAACGGGTCACCTGATGGAAAGCAACTTCCGTCGCCCATGGACACTCGCAGCATCAGAAGAGCTGCAGGTGCGTTGCCGGCCTTTTAAGAGGGAATAGGGTAATAGGGGAGGGTAGGGATGGGAAGAGAAGGGAATGGAAGGCAATAGGGTAGGGGATTGGGCCTCCGGTAAACTCACTCACTCAGCGAAACACAGCGCAAGCGCTGTTTCACGCCGGTTTTCTGTGAGAACGTGGTATTTCTCCGGTCGAGTCGGCCCATTCGTGCCGAAGCATGGCTCTCCCACGTATATGTCTCACGCACGAGTCATTCGACACTTGAGACGTGCCTCTTTTCCTTAAAAAAATCTACATAGGTCTCACTCTGTAGAGGAAACACAACATCCGTTAATCCGGTCGATCCGGCAAATTCGTGCGTGGCACTCCTACGCTCAAAGGCTCTGTAAAAATAAGAGGAACATACATGACCTAGGTGGCACAATATGTCAAGTAAATAGTACTTATAGTGTAAGTTTCAGATTAGCGACACCATTTCGATGCAAGGTGCCGCGCACGTTCCCTATAGTCTTACCGCAGCTTTTATCAAACTTAGGCAATAAAGAAGTAATAATAACAATGCATTTATCACGTGGACGTTTAAATACAATAGGTACAGTTGAATAATGATTCGTATTGCGTCCATTAAGTGACGTCACGAAAGTAATTTCTTTTGACGCTAATACACCTTTGATTTACCGTTCTTTGCTTTCATTTTGACTAATGTAAATGAACCTTTTTCACTGGCCCTAAATATTTGAGATTTGTAATGAACTAAACGAAATAACCCTGTGATTTTTGCAGTAAGCGAGCTGATGATTATGAGTACAGTTTACTTTAAACACAGATTAATATTATGATTTATTGAAAAAACAAATGGAACAACTGCAATAATATCTTCCAATTGTTACTATACTACAAGCATACATCACATAATAATTGAAGACGTGAGTGGAAGAATCGAACAAGTAACATTTCGTAACATACGGACAATAACTCATTTTTTTCCCAATTATTTTAATAAAACTTGTAATTTATCTACTTTATAACCTAGCTAATATATCTGGCTACACATATAATCCATAGTTTTTCTATTTCAAATAATTTTTCCGGCCCTAAAGCCTCCATTTAAGCAAAAAAAACGGGAAGTTTTTTCATGTTACTTACCTTATACTTCCACTCACGTCTTGAATTCCTTGGGAAGCATAGACTGAATTCTATAGTTTCTGCACGTTGTTGTGCTGCCTACTATCGCTTACAATCCAAAATTGTACTGTTTTACTTACTTGACATGGGCTGCCACTATAACAAAAATATTCTTTATAATATAAATTATTATATTGTCGTGTCACGTATTTTGCAATTTGACTACTGGATAAACGTTGATTCAGTGTAACTATAACATGTTTTATTTGCACATAAAAATTTGTGAGTCTTATTATACTACAGCTCTAGAAAACGTGATCCCTTCAGAAAACCTTTAATTTGTATGTATGTGCGATATTGTATGTAAATTTTCGTTTTTCATTAAGCCGCTTCGGAGAAAAGCTTTCTTTTATAACCGTTCCTTACCTTCATATAGCGATATCTCATATTTACGTAATACATCGGAAAACATTATACAGCCTCCAGTGGTGAATTGAAAAGGTATCTGGGGAAATAGGTATAACATTAACATCATTATTACCGTTGGGAAATGGAAACTGAGCTATGGTTCATGTTTGTTCTCGTGGCTTTGACCAAAAATCTTGTCGGATAGTCATGGTACAAAAGTCCATCAGCCGAATTATTGCCAGTCGTGTCGCTGATCTATCTCACTATGATAAGTAAGAGAGGGTGTTCTTGCATTCAAACAGACGTGGGCGGCAACCAAAAGTAATTGTAATTGGCCAAACGAGGTAAATAACAAAATTGAAAAAAAAAACATTATATTTTGTAAGAAATGTGACAATATTATTATGATCCAAATCACATATTATAATATTGAATGCTCAATTTAATAAGAAACTAAATGACGCCCGCAATTCCTTTATTGCGCGAGAACCGTAAAATTTTCCCAGGATAAAAAGGATCCATTGTTTCCCGAGACTTATAATATCTTCGTACCCAGCAAAATCGGTTCAGCGGTTTGGGCATGAAGAGGTATAAGACAAACAGACAGATAGATAAACTTTCGCATTTATAATATTAGTGAGGATGTGACTTGCTTCGTGAATTTGAATGATGGCGGTGATGATGAATTCGTAAGTCATGCAGGCTGTGTACTGAACACATGAGACTGTGGTCTCCTTTAAATCCTGCTTGTCAGGGGAAATGAGTCGCCTCCAGCTAGCTCCCGCTTATTCATCGACTTCGCAGAGTAGTGCTGAAGAGAGATTTTACAAAAAAAAAAAAAAAAACATAAACCGTTAAACCGATATTGACGCAAAAAGCTGTAAAAAAATTAACATTTCTTGATAATGTGGGTTTGCAAATTAATAAACATTGGTCTGTCCGATACCAACGCAATATTTTATCGATTTAGAGAGAAGAAAGCAAGCTTACCAAAAATGCATTTCAAAGTAATGTCTGAAATTTTTACTACATTTAAATACAGCCTTCTTAAGTTTATTGAATTCAGTTTATTTTTTGTAGCTATTATTTAATTTTCGTTTGCACAACAGGACTTATCCATCCGACAAATTCCGTTCGCTCGTATACAATCGTGACGTTAATTACTTTATGATCAAGCGTAGTTATTATGTCGTTGTAATAAGGTCTTTATGGACGTAGTTCACGTTGTACGTGACCCTCACGTAGTATCACGTAGGTCGTAACGTGTAGTCACGTAGACCACAGGTTCGAGAGATTTGTACAACCTTGACTAACATAAGTGAGATAACTAAATATAAAGACTGAAAGTCTTACGTTATATGGTACGTCAATAATACGAAATATAATAATAGTTTAACCGACTGAGGCAAAGACAAAAGGAAGGCTCATGATTTTGGCAGTCTTTGTATGTATGTGCCCTTGTAGCGGCTATACTACAGGTCCGATATAAATAAAAGAGGTGTCATTAGACTGATAATTTATTTATTTTTATTTTACCACTTAGGACTGACATACATATTATTATTATATACTTAAAAACTACACTTTGTCACGTTTCCGGAGTCTCCCCCGGAACGTCCGGTAGACCACATCCATCGGCCAGAACTCCGGCGCCTCAAAGGTCGAAAGAAGATTCGTCGGTACTCTCACCACAAAGGAACTAAAGTTAATTTTGTGGCGAGACATCAGACGCTCGACCCTCAGGCGCAGTGTCGTCTTCTTCTGGATGTAGTCCACGACGTCTTCGACCTCCATGGACCAGTGGAGGCGGGATATGTACAGGGCCGCAGGGGCGTCGCGGGGACCTCGCTCCGCAGACGCAGCTCAGGTACATAGGGCGCGGTGCCGCGATGGTTGCGGGCGGCGTCTCCTTCTTCCTTCTCTCCACCAGTGTGAAGCCCTCCTCATCGCACCCCCTGCTTTCGTCCTTGCCAGGTCGAGAAGACTAGACTAGTAAATTGATAATGATGGTGGGAGTCACATTAGTCATATTTTTTTTACGTAGTCGGGTATATTTTTCAAACTTATCGCTTATTACTTGTTCTTATTGCGTGATATTACATACTAGATGTTTCCCACAGCTTTATTGGCGAAGAAATATGTTTCTTTTAAAAAGGGAAAGGGGTTCAAAATATTATTTATGCCTGTCAGGGACTGAAGCACTTACAAAAAGACACACATAATTAAAAACAAAGTAGAAGCGCAAAAAAGTGCGAGAGAAACAATGATGAGAAAAAACATCACTTATTCTACTGTGCAACCAAACAGCATAATTTTAACAAGTTTAAATAAAATGTACTTAATTAATCCGCTTAATAGAGATAATATTTAAAACGGTTTAAAATCGGATTCGCAACCGACGCGGTTAACCAGCAACTATAAGGAGCTTAATTTTTGGCGAGCTCGGACAACGGCTTAACGCTATGGGTGTCGAATGTAACTTTCTGTTATAGGATTAAATATAAAACCTTAATTGCTAAGCAGGAGATTAGTGCATCTTTTGTAGGTCGCAACTTGAGATCGAAAACAATCGAAAAATTCGAAGACTTTATTATGTTGTGAACCATTTAGTGTAATTATGTGTGAACTGAATAATGTAAACCCGGCTAGGGTTTACATTATTCAATCCAGCGCTGGATTGCTACTGGAATAATGTAAATGGGCCCTGGAATACACTGGAACGAACTGAGTTGCATACCAGTGCATTCCAGTGCCCGTTTACATTATTCCAGTCGCAATCCAGGGCTGGATTGTATGGATTGTAATAATATATAAATCGGCCATGACACAAACTCATTGCCTTTTGCAAGTGTTTTTTTTTTTTAATGGATTTAAAACAATTTTACACGAACGCTTGATTTTATTAGCATTAAAGTCAAAATAACGTTTCTCTGGTAAAATACAATTTTCATTTATGGCACTATCATAAACAAACATGTTTTATCAGGTGGTAGAAAGAGATGGGGATTACACATCCTCTCCTACGCCACGTCGGCGGACTATAATATTTTCCCGTCGCATTACGAATTTTTGGTCACGTCAGATGTCCTGATTCGAGTTTAACATTTTGAAGTGCACAACTTGCTAAAGAAGCTTTTTCTTCAATATGACAGTGAAGTGTGTGATGAAAGCAAAGAGTTTATCAACAATGTATGTGTGAGTTTAAAACTGAGGTAGCGCAGTTCAGTGCCTGCCTTGTGTTACTGACTCCTAGCAGAGAGTTTTCAAAATAAATTGTTAAAAGCCCATAAAACAACACGAGTATAATATTAACGATAATGACTTTTTTATAAATCCAGAACGAATGTAAAACAAAAATATATGTACATTTTGTTTTTGTTACAACGGTAAAATCACAGACATAGATCAAGATAGATACCGCATGTCGCTCCATTTGTATGAAAACGAGCGTGTCACTTTTTTCCTACCTACTGTGACGTACCGATGATAAGAAACCTGTCCATTATCTAGGCCAACGTTTCTATTTGAATTTCTACAGCTCAATACGGCATTTCGTATCGGCATCGGAATTTTAGGCATTTAGGCATTTTTAAAATTCCGATTGACGTCGGATTCCGATAGCAGACTAAAGAACAGACTTTCGAAAGACGAGCATTTCTCATCGTTTGGGAACGCGATATGGCACGCGAATTACATACACATGCGGTATCTATCTTGATCTATGTCTGTGGGTAAAATCAATAGTGTTAATATTACACGCGCGGGTGGACCATTCATCAAAGTAGAAACTTTGACTCGTGGTGCACTTGTAAGGTAACAGCACTTAGCGACAATGTGACGATGTTTTACTAGTGCTTACTAGCTGATGTTGCCTCTGAATTTGTGCTCAATCCCGTAGAAACCCTAGAGGTTGCTCCGTTGAAGTTTTTCTTTTTCCGTCGTCCATTCTGTGCCACATTTTATAGAAAGGTATAATAATACTACATGACGCTCCCACCTTCGTTACGGCAACCGTACAATTTATCGGGATAAAAAGTATGTGTCCTTTCCTGGGACTCTAAGTGTCTAAACACACTATGCCGAAGTCCCGCGGCGGAATTTCCGCATGATTCCGCCTGCAATATATTTTAAATTACCGATGACACACCATGCCGAAATTCCGTCGCGTTATATTGTATGCGTTTGACATTGCTGACGTAATCATGCGGAATTTACGCCGCGGAAATTCGGCATAGTGTGTTTAGACACAAAGTATCTCCATACCCAGAAAATTCGGTTCAGCGGTTTGGGCGTGAAGAGGCAACAGACAGACAGACACACTTTCGCATTTATAATAGTAGTATGGATTCATTCTAAAATATGTCTGCCATTAAACCTAAATTATTAACGAATACGGACAATTCCTGAACTCCCACTTGAAATGTTCAAAAGCTGTTATGAGTAAGCAAAAAATCAGAAACAAGACATTTCCATTAAAAGTCATGGAATTCTTAGTGAGTTCAAAACAAACACGCGTAGATTTATGTGTTCGTTATCGTTAACTTCTGTTACGAATATTCTGATGACTTTTTTTATTTTATGAAATCATAAAATGAAAGTGATTTTGAGAATATTGTCTACAAAGTTCTGTGTGTATCAAAATTATTAAGAGAAAGGCGTTTTAGTTCATTTGCATCGAATAATCGGAACTACGGATTATGACACGAAAATAGAGTAGAGAACATTGACTAGGCTACTTTTTATCAGCAGCATGAAAGACTCCGACATGATTTCCTTTTATGCTCCAAAAATTACAGAAAACCTATTTCCCACCATAAATCTCATATTACAATCAATTTGCCGGATCAAACTTCACACAATTCACACAATAAAAACCATACGGTAGGTATATTAACTTTATGATAAAAACACATTTTGCTCCTAAAACTCGTATAGCTAATGAGCTATAATTTATACCAGCATAGCTAAAGTCACTTCAACAAGATAGTAACAATAAAATCCTTAAGTTGCGGCGAGCTATTTATCAGCCGGATCCCTATTCATTAGATCCCCCCCTAAATACTTTCGGAGCGAAATCTTAGAGTGAATTTGTCAAGTCCAAAGACTGTTCTTAATGTGCTATCGATTACGCCGGGTAATATCTCATTTTGAACGACTGAAATTAAGCTATGGAGGACCATTATTGTGAAATGGATAATTTTTAGAGCGGTAAAACTTCTGGTCGGGACTCGGCACCGCCTATCTCTGATTTTCTGAAACGTCTGATTTATATCTAATTTGAATAAATTAAATGTTTCGTTTATTTTGTGGAAATAAATTTAATGTACTGTTAAAATTCCGTTAAAATATAAAATAGGAGTCGAATTTTAAATAAAAAATTATCAGTTAAAATGTTTTACACAAGCAAATATCAAAAAATTGAAAGGTTTTTTCGGGCTCCCACTGCTTTATAAACTGTTTAGAGAGTACGTCTTGAAGATGTTATCATGTATATCTTTTTTAATCTTTTTATGTTTCGAAATTATAACATGATTCAGAGAAAAAAAAAAGAGACTGAAATAAAATGTCTTTACACCGAGCCCTATTTAATACCTTTTTTAATCTGTACTAATATCATCACCAAAAGTGTGTCTGTCTGTCCTTCTGTCTGTCTGTCTGTTCTACTCCTCTTTATGCTCAAACCGCTAAACCAATTTTGCTGAAATTTAGTATAGAGGTACTTTTCATTCCGGAAAAATGTACGTTTCCGCGCTATAAACGAATTTTGGCGCAACGGGATTGCGGGCGTCATATCACACGCAACAAAAAACGAACGTAGTCGACACAATACAGCCGTACATGTTGAAATAGGTTTATTTAAAGGTAAAAACAAGTTCCTTGCGTAGTGGCCATCCGTCACTGTCAGCATACTCAGGAAAAACTAGTTAATGATTCGCAGCACACTTTTTGCATCGCATGAGTCCAGTATGTTCGGAATAAATGGCCCGCTTTTAGTACGTTTGATAAAATTAAATCTTCAAGAGCTTTAGCGGGCCCGTAGACGATCAATTTTATTGCGCAATATCACGTATTGTGCAAATTGCAATATTATTGACCGACTATATTGAACGCGCCCGCCTTTCAATCTTAGTGTCAAATAAGTTGTTCAATAAAATATTGTTCAATATTATTGTAGGTCTAGGGGCCTTTTTTCGGAGACTGCCTCAATTTTCGTTTATCAGCTATGTCCACACTGTGCCTTTTTTTGTTCATCAAGGGAATGCGTTATAGCGCAGTCTTTATACGTGGGAGAGCCATGCTTCGGCGCGAATGGGCCGGCTCGACCGGAGAAATACCACGTTCTCACAGAAAACCGGCGTGAAACAGCGCTTGCGCTGTGTTTCGCCGAGTGAGTGAGTTTACCGGAGGCCCAATCCCCTACCCTATTCCCTTCCTTCCCCTCCCCTATTCCCTTCTCTTCCCATCCCTACCCTCCTCTATTACCCTATTCCCTCTTAAAAGGCCGGCAACGCACCTGCAGCTCTTCTGATGCTGCGAGTGTCCATGGGCGACGGAAGTTGCTTTCCATCAGGTGACCCGTTTGCTCGTTTGCCCCCTTATTTCATAAAAAAAAAAAAAAAGTCAACAGCGCACGTGAAGCGTGCCCGCAACGCATGCGCTCTGACCGTATCCAAAACTTTCGCCATTTCGTTTTCTTCTTTTTTTCTGGAATTTCTGATGACCAAATAAGCCGCATATATTCCACCCAGTAAAATATTCTCGTCACACATGTTACAATAAGCTGACAGACACTGCAACTGAACAAAATGACAATGTTGGCGTTGCGTTCGTTGACGCATTCCATTATTGAAGATGACGAAAATTGAAGATGAAAGTGCATAGTGTGGACATAGCTATTGTGCGTTTTAGTATGATAATATGTGTGATACTTAGTCGCATTTTTAATTATTAGTCGATCGGTAGTTAGTACAGACAGGTTGGTAATTATTACAATCAAAATCATAAAAATATAAAAAATCTACCAAAATTATACTTAAGGTGGGTTGCACCAGAGGCGTGGTTATAGTTACAGTTATGGTCAAAGTTATGGTTATAGTTAAGGCTAATTTAACTTTAACCTTAACTTTGACCACAGAATTTGACAGATGACTGTTGCTAGTCCGACAAGGCTTTAAATGAACGTGGCGGGGGCGCTGCTGGTAAAGGAGAACTGTCAAAAATGGCGTTTTTGTATGATGACATCGTTAGTTCCTTTTTTCGCCACGTTCATTTAAAGCCTTGTCGAGCTCTATGATTATGGTTAAATATGGCGTCCATTTTTTACTTTAACCAAAGATTTGACATTTTGCATTATAGTTATAGTTAAAGTTACAGTTATAGTTAAAGTAAGTTGGTGCAACCCACCCTTAGGTACTAATAAAACATTTGGTCCTCTCAAAATATGTACGTAACAGGTACTTATTTTGAGGTATTCATATAATTTGGTAGTTACTAACGAATATTCAAACTCATATTTTTTACTGCTGTTACTACGTAAAATATTTTTAGACAGCAGTAACACGTAATAAAAATGTAACAAAATAAATGTAATCAACTAACACGTTTCGATTGTTCGTTTTTGAGCAGCACTCATTGCTGGGAACGGTGAAAAACCGTGGAAAATCGTGGAAATTGTGAAAATTCAGAGCCGCATAACGAGCCTGTGGATTGCTATTTCATATTCACGATTTTATTTAAGAGCACTTTTTTCGAAACTATTTATGAAACATTTTTAGAGTACAGTGTTTTAAGGGGAAAATTAACTGGTCCATATTTTGAATAATAAGTACATAGTCTGTCCGTCTGTAAACTGCCACGTTGAATTTAATTTATTTTGTGTTGTATTAAAATAATACTTAACAAAAATTATATTGTAAGTGGGATTCAAAAACATTATTTTTGGCTTTTTTTACCTTTTACTAATAAAAATATTAACACAGTAACATACAAGGTATGCTTGTATTTGTTCGGAATATTTTAAACGTCACATGACGGACGAAATCAAGCAAATCTTGTACAGTTATTCACTGTGTAGGTATAATAATATCTCCCACACCGGTTTCGTTGAAACCAGGCCAGGTACGCAGGAGTAATTTTTTAAAGTGCCCAGGTGTGTGCGCAGTACACAAGAGCACTCTCCATTCCTTTACTTTCATAACCCAGTGGGACGGACGACCGACACGACTGGCTAGACGCACGGAGCATCTTACTTGTCAGACAATCAGGTGATCAGCCTGCATTGTCCTAACCAAACTTGGAAATATTATGTTTCCAACGAGGGAATCGAACCCACGACCTCCGAGACAAGAGCGACGTTCTAAACCACTGGACCACGGAGGCGTTAACTACGTAGGTATATTCTTCTCAACGGGGCATGACAAAACTTATATAACAACTGTGCAAAAAAGAGTGCGTTTTAAATTAGTGCCCTTTTCTTTTACTGTATGCAACCCTACTCTACGCTGGAACGCACTTTTGATACAAAATGTACTAGTGTTTACAAATTTAATGTTGCCATATATAAAAAAAAAAAAAAATTAAAACTGTAACTGCGCCAAACTCTTACTTTTTTTTGCCAAGCTGATTGTGTACAGCTTGGCAAAAAAAAGTTTGCATGTATTGCAGCTTGGGGGAAAAAAAGTCTTCGGAAAAAATGTATTTATACTTCAAAATCTGTGTGATTGTTTAATAAATTTTATCGTGTCGTGCGTCATAACGGAACATAAAACATCCCGTATCAAAATACGAGTTTGATACCCAAATAACTTTGTTAAGAATACGACCTTCCTACGTTTCACGTAGTCGACATTTTTACGTAATACAACACTCGCTTTTGATTCGATAAAGCATTTATTTGATACAATCCAAAGCTTCAATGTTTTCGGATTTCGCATTATTATTGTGTATGAAAATGTCTCTGGTTTCCAAAAAAACAAATAAAGTCATTAAATACTTACTTTAAATGCAAAAAAAAAGGATTGCACTGGGAGTCCTGACAGGAGTGAAAATGAAATAGCAGAAGCAGCATACATTCTCGCCGAGAGGTAACTTTAACTCGGTGATTTACTCTGCCTTCGTCTTACAAATTTTCGATCATATGTGACGTGTTCTGACGAGAATTTTCTTTATTCAGCTACCTAAAAAATTGAACAACGATAAAGAATTTTAACTTAAAAAAATATCGTTAAAATCCCCTTTTCGTACATAGATTCTATGTCTGAAATGAGTACTACTTGCTCTGTCGGAAGATCTTCCTTTCAGGCCCTTAAACATATTCCTACAAATGATTGAACAACGGATCAGCTGATATATTTATAGTGTACTAGACGACGCCCGCAACTTCGTTGCGCCAATATTCGTTTATTGCGCGGGAACCGCACATTATTCTGGAATAAAAAGTATCCTATGTACTCAAAGTATCTCTATAACAAACAGCAAAATCGGTTCAGTGGTTTGGGAATGAAGAGGTAACAGACAGACAGACACACTTTCACATTTATAATTTAAAGTATGGATAAAATACAAATCATATTCTACGAATACTGCTTATTCTGGAATTATAGATATATAGATAGATTTGACAACCTCTGCGGCTCAGCCGGAGGTTGCGGGTTCGAATCCTGCCGACGGAACAAAAAGTTTTCAAAGTTCCTGGATCATGGATGTGTATTATATAATAAAAATCTTAAATATAATATGTATAGTATAAAAGTATTAAATATATTTCCGTTGTCTGGTACCTGTAACACAAGTCCTTCAGGTACTTAGCACGGGGCCAGACTGACGTGAAGCGTCTATAGATATTATTATATCAAATAACCTGTGTACGAAGGTAGTGATAATGATGACTTCGAAGTAAGCCTAAGCTCCCCGAAGGTTCCTCCACCACAAACCATTACAACCGACATCTACATAATATAATACAACCACGCAATATCACAAGTACAGTCGCCACCAGAATATGTATTCAAAGTTTACAAACAATACCAATATAATATTATTATTATTTCACATATATCCATACTATTATAAATGCGAATAAGTGTCTGTCTTATGTTATTTCTTCAGTCTTCACCCTTAATCCGCTGAACCAATTTTGATGAAAGTTAAGGAGATAGTTTGAGTCCCGGGAAAGCACAAAATGTATTTTTTATCACGGAAAAATGTTAAGGTTCCTGCGCGATAATGAATTTTGGCACAACGGAGCGTGCGACATCTAGTAACCAATAAAAGTGTTTTTTTGTCACATAAATTGTATGACAGGACTTCTAGGGTACATTTATTGAACATGTTTGTGTGCACGACTATACTCAGCTAAAATAAACATTTAATATGTGCGAATCAAATCATTAATTATTAATAATGGATTATCTCTAGAGGTTTGGTTTCACAATTATAAAGTTTTTGTGTTATCTGTATTACAAGTAAAACACTTTTTCATTACAATATGTTAAAGTTGTATATCGCGCAATGTTAGCAAATGAATTTCTTATATTTTTTCCAATAACAACAAAATGGTACTAAAAAACAAAATAGTATGGCCCAAAATTATAGCTTATAAATAAAATACAATTATTAAGCAATACTCGTATTCTCAATTTCTTCATTTTTATGCGTCCAAGTGTACATTAATGCTCGAGTAATAAGACTAATCATGACAGTCATTCTCTAAGTGATGCTGATGGAGTCAGCTGTTTTCGGATGGGGTTAATGAACTTGGTAATCATCAGCTGTGCTAATATTATGTCTGGGAGAAAAATATTTATGTATGTGACAGACGTCAGGCACACAGACACTTAGAGCCTGTTTCAGCACTTCCTGATAAGTGCCGGATAGGCTATCCTCAACTTATCTGACAGATACTCCATACTCTATCTGTCAAGTTAAGTTGTGAATAGCCTATCCGGCACTTATCAGGAAGCATAGTCCTGCATCTAAACAAATAATTTGTAATCCTGGCATAAGCAGTTGGCGTGAAAAGTGTTCCTAGCTTTTCAAAAAAAATGTTCAGAAATGTCGCATATTAAACTTTAACATTGTCAGAAGAGCGTCCGTGGCCCAATGGGTAGACCTTTGGTTCGCACTCGTAGAGGGTGCAGGTTCGATCCCGGGTAGAGGCGTGTACCGATGAGACATTTTCTGATCTCAAGTACATAATATAAATAAAATATAATAAACACTCATACGGTGAAGGAAAACATCGTGAGGAAACCCGCACATAGTTGGTCCCAGACGTATTGACTAGTTCTTTCCTCTGGACTAGGCCGACTATGTTGCGAGAATGCCGTATGTGCTTGGGCAACCATACGGACATTTAAAAATCTTGTCCCAGGCACTACAGTATTTGAGGAGTGGTTACTTCGCTCTGAAAATACTGTATAAATCATCCACAACGGATGTAAAGGCCCAGTTTTTTGTTAGAAGAATACAGACCGACAGACGGGCGGACAGACAACGAAGTCTCAGTAATAGGATCCCATTTTCACACTTTGGGTTCGGAACCATAAAAAGGATTGTCAATAATAATTATTGTTTCTTAAATATTTGAATAGGCATAAACACTGTTGAGGAGAGCTTTACTTGTCTAATTTGAAATGACGCGCCCCACCACTTCACTGGTTGATATAAATGAAAAATTTTGTACTGTAAATACGAGGGAGGGGCGCGTCATTTTAAGTTAGACAAGCCCTACACAGTTTCATACGATTGTATTGTGTTCACAATACAATATACAATACGATAATATACAATTTATTTCGTAAAAACTGAGTCACACAAAAGGGCGACACAAAGGGAAGTGACGAAAACCTACTTTATACACATCATGGTATTATCACCTTTATCTCCTACATAATAAAGTCATAATTCCTGTGTGTATATTGTAATGTTTTATGAAAATATGTGAAGGCCCTTCCTGATAAGAGATATCAGGACAGTCCAAGTACATCAATATCTCATTATCCTTTCGCCAAACGACGTTTAATGCTATTCAAAATTTCCAAACATACATTTTCTTTTATCCGCCGTACGTGTCTTTTGTTGCTTTGGGGAAAACTTCGTTACATGCTGAATTTTATCGCATAGGTTTTTAAGCTATTACATAGCTTTTATCGCGGGCTTTGAGCAAATTATAATTGCACTAGATGACGCCCGCAACTCCGTTGCGCCAAAACTCGTTTATCGCGCGGGAACCGTACATTTTTCCGGGACAAAAAGTATCCTATGTCTTTTCCCGGGACTCAAAGTATCTTCATGCCAAATTTAAGCAAAATTGGTTCAGCGGTTTGGGCGTGAAGAGGTAACAGACAGACAGACAGACAGACAGACAGACAGACAGACAGACAGTATGGAAGTATGGATATTAGTATGGAAGTATGGATAAGTTGATAAAAATGCTATGATAAAAAATTGCGCTAGTCTCACCGCTCACGGAATTCCGAATACGGAAAACTAATTCGAAAATCGAATACGGAAAACGAATGTATGCAGCCAGCCTAATGATGGCATTAAAAACTATACTATAGCATTTTACGAGCTCAATTTTCTCGACCTATCGAAATCAGTTTAGTGATTGCGTGTAGAAGTTATAGACAGTTAGATAGATAAAGAGAGAGACACACATTCTGATTTTTAATTTTAAATGAGGAATACGTAAAAGAGCTTATTTTCTCATTAAAGTTTTATGAGAAATTGCAAAGAAGTTTAAAATGATGCAAATAATTTAATCAAATTTAATTAAATAATCATTTTTAAACTATATTTTTTAAATGTATATTATTTTTATAATTACCAAAGGCTGATGATGATTAATATGCGCGACCATTTAAAGAGATAAAGTAATCTAAGTAACTCCTAAACCCCGAGACCCGGTCGAGAACTTGCTTAATTAATTTACTTTTCCACTATAATTTAACTCAGTAATGAATACTTATCATTTTTGTTGGGGCACACTTTAATTTTCATGTTTTAATGAGCAAATATTCAGGGGGATAATTTTATGATATTCTGATCCACTTATGACGCAACTTTTTCGGCAACTTTATGACATCTAAATTCGTTTCAGTAGGCCTACTACGAAATCGTTTTGAGACTCAAACAATCGGATGAGAATGCCGCATCCTGCTCTAACAATGTCATTTCTCGTTTGTTAGAGTAGGACGCGGCATTCTCGTATGATTTTTTGAGTCTCAAAACGGTTTCGTGGTACGGCCCCTGGAACTATAATTATTTTTTCGGGATCACATAATAATACATTCTGTCTTTTTCCGGGATTCAAAGTATCTTCATACACCAGTAACAGATTTATTACAAAAAATAATCCTGTGCCATAAAAGAATTTCCGCACAAGCTCACTATTATAATACATGTTACCTAGTAATATTATGTGTAGTAAAATCTCTCTTAAAAACAAATCAGAATCGCGCCGAAGGCAGTTTGCTAAATTAAATTCTGTACCTCAATTCGATTTTATTGCTGTTACGTCAATTTTACGATGCACAGAGCTATTTTCAGTCGTATGCTACGGTGATAAGGATCAAAATGTTATCTGTACGATGCGTTATCAATATTCGTGTTATAGATGACATTAAGCAGACGTTATTTTCCTAGCATTTCTTGAATTTGGCAGAGAGTTATAGTAGGGGAGCCCAGGGTGCTATTCGTGTAGTCACTCGAGCGTCATGGAGACCTAGTAGGATTTTTACATAACTGATAAAAAAATAATAAGAGCGTTTATTTTTTTAATTTTAGCTGTGGGTTCAGAATATACATTTTAAAGTTATGAAAAAAAAAATCAGAAAATTGCTTATTTAGGTAAACTATAACAAGATTTTAGACAACAAGGACTAAATCTTTTAGTTTAGTGCAACATAAAATATCTGCGAAGCTTAGTTAGGAAAATATGAAGCTTTATTTTTTTATTTATATTTTAAAATGTCCCTACAGGCTTACCAAACCTTTGAATCGTCAGTATATGGAAGCTTCTTTGGGGTATACTAAACATCCCCTGTCTTAATCTGACAGATCCGATGACATTTCAATATTCGAAAATAACTTTTTTTAACCCACCACGTGAGAAATCTGATTTCTATACCATGATAACTACACACATGTCGGAAGCCTATACCGTCGCCGTTTGACGCATTATAGCCGGCCACACGGGCGCTGCGTCATCGCAGCGTTATTACGAAGCAGTCTTAACGTCAACACCTCCTCCCGCTTCGTCTCGGGGACTGCTGTCCGTCATGTGTGCGTTGCGACGACGCAGCGCCTTGATTATATTTTGTATGTAAAACAACGCAACGGCAGCGCTACGTCGACGCAACGCTGACGCAACGCGCCGTGTGGACTGGCTCTAATAGTTAGGGAGGGGAAGAGGGGATTTCGCGACAAGCTCGTCGCCGTGTGGACTGGCTCTAACCTGATGTAATTTCACTTTTGAATTTTTGTGATTTATTTGGAATCGATCGAACAAAACAATAATATATTGTTTCGATCCATCGCTGTCCGTCATGTGTGCGTTGCGACGACGCAGCGCCTTGATTATATTTTGTATGTAAAACAACGCAACGGCAGCGCTACGTCGACGCAACGCTGACGCAACGCGCCGTGTGGACTGGCTCTAATAGTTAGGGAGGGGAAGAGGGGATTTCGCGACAAGCTCGTCGCCGTGTGGACTGGCTCTAACCTGATGTAATTTCACTTTTGAATTTTTGTGATTTATTTGGAATCGATCGAACAAAACAATAATATATTGTTTCGATCCATCGCATTACTACAATATTATGGTCACTCGCTATACTTTTAGGGCAAATCACAAGAGCTACGACAACGTCCGGTTAACTACAGTTGCCCTTAACATTTTGACGTAAGCCGGGAAGGCAACTATGGCGGCCTACTTGACTCGGCCAATTGAAACGTTTTTTTTTTTTATGCTGTAACCGTTTACAAAGCCCTTAAATGTTTTGTTTATTATGTATATTATTATATTTATACAATTAAAGTATATATTTAGTATATTATTATTTGATATAATTAAAACTTTATTAAAAACTTATCAGCAAAACCCCTTTTATATTAGCAGTTAATGTGGGATTTAAAATTATTATAAAGCTGTACTCGAAACCATGAAAATATGTTGTACGAATACGAAGCTTCTCTCATGGTTTTATTTTAATGTAGGTTTAAAATTCATACCATGGAGGGTTGAAAGTGAAGGGACACAAAACAAAACAAACTCGGGCCTCATTAGCCGCTAATTCCGCCGCCATTTTGCGCCGTCACGCGCGACATGCATCGATGGAGTATACTACTAACCCAAGAGCCAGCGACAGCCAGACTTTCGTCATTTTATATAAGTTGAAAGTTGAATTAATTATTATGAACATAATAGATGATTTCATACTAGTTTAACTTGATTGCTCTTTCCAAATATCAATATTTAGAAAATATAAAGAAACTCTAAGTTAAACTGAAGTATTATTTCAAAAATATTAATCCATCTATATCTCTAAAACTAAGCAGTTCTTTAAACCACAATACACCAGGACTACAATATTGAAAGTGAAGGGACACAAAACAAAAGAAACTCGGGCCTCATTAGCCGCTAATTCCGCCGCCGTTTTGCGCCGTCACGCGCGACATGCATCGATGGATTTTACTACTAACCCAAGAGCCAGCGACAACCAGACTTTCGTCATTTTATATAAGTTGGAAGTTGAAAGCTGTTTATAACAAGGGGCCATAAAAAGGTAATTTTTGATAGTTGCTTCCCACTGCCAGACCACCTCAAAGTCTAATACTTTAAGAAATTTTAAGGGCATCTAGCAAGTGCCAAAAATGTCCGGCAGTGGAAGACGCGATTTCTGCCGTTATCCAGAACAAAAAAAAAAAAACTGAGCTTAACTCTTTATTGAAGGTAAGGTAGACTTTCAGAACTGGATACCTCTTAAAGTAACCGCGACCGAAACCGTTCTCACCTCTATAAGGGTTACAGGAAAACTTTCAGCTTTTAGAAAATTACGAAAGTGTGACTGTCGGTGGCTCTTGGGTTATGAAGTATACTGCTTGTTAGCATGGACATGAATTTACATCGTATGGGAGTCGCTGTGATAATGATTTTCAAGGCATATTTGTCAAAAATCAAGATTTCAATATCCTATACGAAAAAGGAGCTACTGTTGTTGACTGTAATTTGCTCTGGTTTTATTAATGCCTTATAATATATCAAGAGAAATATAATTGACTTGACAATATAACCTGATAATGTAAGCCCATACTCAACTCATCCAAATTAATTACTTACTTACTAATATTATAAATTCGAAAGTCTGTATGTCTGTCTCTTACCTCTTCACGCTCAAACCGCTGAACCGATTTTGCTGAAATTTGGCATGGAGATACTTTGAGTCCGGAGAAAGGACATAGGATACTTTTTATCCCGGAAAAATTTACGGTTCCCGCGCGATAAACGAATTTTGGCGCAATGGAGTTGCGGTCGTCATCTAGTATGCCTATGATAGTATGGCGTTGCTCCGAAGATACAGGGTGTGACAATAAATATGAAATTTAACCTTAATTATATCAGCGAACTGCAGTTACTAGTAGAATTAGAGAAATAAATAAAAAAATCGGCCAAGTGCGAGTTGTACTCGCGCACGAAGGGTTCCGTACCACTACAGAGCAAAAATAGGCTAAAAATTTATTTTTTTGCATGGGAGCCCCCCTCAATTATTTCATTTATTAAAATTTTATAATTAATTATTAAAATACATAAATTAAGTATTTTGAGAACATTTCAATTGCCTTTGTGTTGCCGTTATTGATTAAGAGCAATAAATAGCAAAAAAATCACGTTTGTTGTATGGGAGCCCCCCTTAAATATTTAATTTATTTTATTTTTAGTATTTGTTGTTATAGCGGCAACACACATACACAATCTGTGAAAATTTCAGAAGTCTAGCTATAGCGGTTCTTGCGTTACAGCCTGGTGACAGACAGACGGACAGATGGACAGACGGACAGACGGACAGACAGACAGACGGACAGACATCGAAGTCTTAGTAATAGGGTCCCGTTTTTACCCTTTGGGTACGGAACCCTAAAAAAGACGGCTAAATACAGTTTTTAAATTTTAAACTGTACATTAGACAAACAAAACTTCATGAAGCAATTCTCGGTAAGACAAACGGAATCACAATTAAAAACACATTTGCCATTCAAATCGGACAAAGTTTCACCAATCAGCAACGCAAACACGGAGGTTCGCACGTAGCGGCCATTGAGCTGAAAATAAAACAGCAAACCCCACCTTATGCTCCGAAATGAGCGTTAACTCGACAGAATGAATACAAAGGACGAAACTTTTGTAAACACTTGTTTACAGGTCCCCCGGATATAAAAGATAATTTTATTCTTTCTGTTGGAATGGTGGGAATTTTTATTGAGGATAAGAGAGTATAGATAGGATGGATAGGATATGATATAAAATAATTAAAGACATGAGTGGAAGAATCGAACAAGTAACATTTCGTAACATACGGACAATAAAGCATTTTTTACCTAATTAATTTAATAAAACTTGTAACTTATCTTCTTCATAACCTAGCTAATATATCTGGCTACACATATAATCCATAGTTTTTTCTATTTCAAATAATTTTTCCGGCCCTAAAGCCTCCATTTTAGCAAAAAAAAAACGGGAAGTTTTTTCATGTTACTTACCTTATTCTCCCACTCACGTCTTGAATTACCGTTGCAATTAATGAGGGCTTCATGACGTGATTGACCTGACTTGTGACTCATATTATGTCTCTTATTATTGCAGGAATCAACCAAAACCTATATAGGAGTCACAAGTCAGTGGAATGCATCGCAGGCCAAATTGTTTTGCATGTTTTCTTATTGGATTTAAATTGAATAATTTTTTAGACACATAATAGTATATTTAAAACATAAAACCGACTTCAATATTGTTACTAAGAAGAATTAAAATTTCCTATCTCGAAAACTACTGTACCGATTTTGATGAAACTTGCAGTATTCCCTAAGTTGAACCATAACTAGTAGAATAAAAAAAGAATTACTCAAATCGGACTTGTAGCTCTGGAGATACGCAAACACAAACATAAAAACATACATACATACACTTTTGAAATTTGGCACATTTGTTCAGACGCTGATATAGACTAACATATACGAAAACTGGGCAGTTCTGCAAATATTACATACATACGGGTCGAATTGATAACCTCCTTTTTTTGAAGTCGGTTAATAAAATAGACTAAACAGTGCTTAGTAGTCAACTGCTCCAAGACGACTTTTTCCATAATATTAAAAAAAAAATTGTTATCTAGGATTATAGCACTGATGCTACCGAGTCGAACAAAAATATAGACCTAGTATCTTTTTTTAAAGTTGTCTTGCATTGTTAAACTAGGAAAATACAAGTTAATTTTTTATTGGAATTAATTATTATCAACATAAATGATGATTTCATACTAGTTTAACTTGATTGCTCATTCCAAATCAATATTTAGAAAATATAAACAAACTCTTAGTTAAACTTATTATTTCAAAAATATCAATCCATCTATATCTCTAAAACTAAGCAGTTATTTAAACCACAATACACCGGGACTACAATATTCGCAAGTATTTAGATTTCATTACGCGTTAACGGGGGCAGTGCATATAGGTTATACCCCGAGGTGGCCCGGCCTAGTTCCGATATTAGAGTGTATATTCTTAAGCTGCAACTTGAGCTTTTAATTTTTTTTTATGAAATAGGGGGCAAACGAGCAAACGGGTCACCTGATGGAAAGCAACTTCCGTCGCCCATGGACACTCGCAGCATCAGAAGAGCTGCAAGTGCGTTGCCGGCATTTTAAGAGGGAATAGGGTAATAGGGGAGGGTAGGGAAGGGAATAGGGGAGGGTAGGAATGGGAATAGGGTAGGGGATTGGGCCTCCGGTAAACTCACTCACTCGGCGAAACACACCAAGCAAGCAAGCGCTGTTTCACGCCGGTTTTCTGTGAGAACTTGGTATTTCTTCGGTCGAGCCGGCCCATTCGTGCTGAAGCATGGCTCTCCCACGTATAAAATTTTATTCCTTTGAAGCAAAAGGACTAATTGAAAATTTTATTTACTTCCCTATATTATGTATAGTTAAATTTAATCGATGTTTTATTTATAGAAAGAGCAAAATACGACTTGATTTGAAAACATATATTATTAAAAATAATAATAATAAGCGTTTATTCAGCACATACACATTACACCACATTACAATAAACATTTCACAAAAAAAGACAGTAAATATATAGAAAACATAGATAACACAGAAACAAAAATAACATAAAAAAGAACATTAATAACGAGTGTAAGATTGCAAGTATCTTATGTCGATACTTGCAATCTTACACTACTTCAATGTTTAAGTTCAATCTTCAAAATTAATTAACAACTTGAATGATACTCCTGAACTTGATATTTATTTGTTTATGACTTCACCTTCTGCCATGAAACAAAAGTTGACACAGCACTGGTTTGATGCGATTATTTGATTCTCTGCTTAGTTTTGCCTTCTTTTTCTCCTGTACCATCTTAATTATCATTTACTAATTCGCATAGTATTTATTTTTAGTATTAAGTTGCTAGTATTTTGTTTCTTTGTTTTCTTCATATAGTTAGCTTTATGTGAAAACATATAAATGGTGTACTAAAACCTACTCTATATACTCTAATGTAACTTAGTATTGTATCACTGTTTGTTTTCCAAATAAAATAAAATAAAATAAAACAAATAAAATAAGTGGGAGATATTCCTGCGCTCTCTTAGATATTATTTATCATTTTATTTCATTTAGGGCCTGTTTCATCACTTCCTGATAAGTGCCGAATAGGCTATCCACCACTTAACTTGACAGATGAAGTATGGAGAATCTGTCAAAAAAGCTGTGAATAGCCTATTCGGCACTTTATCAGAAAGTGGTGAAACAGGCCCTTAGTCTGAATGTAAACAAAGGTCAAAGGTAGTTATGGTGTTAGTAATTAATATATTATGTATCGTCAATTGTTATATTATTTACACGCAAGAAGTAATATGGCATATTTATATGGTATTTTTTTTTTCGTTTACCAAATGTTTCATTTACTAAATTTGCAATGGAGCATAAACATTGTTTGTACGGTGTCCTATTCCCATTTTCTTATTATCAATTTTGGGACATGACAACTGATTATAATTACTTCCACACCAGTTTCGGTGACGGTGGCCGGTTTCATTGAAACCAGGCCAGATACGCAGGAGTAATTTTATAGTGCCCAAGTGTGTGCGCAGTACACAAGAGCACTCTCTATTCCTTTACTCTCATAACCCAGTGGGACGGACGACCGACAAAACTGGCGAGAGATCAGGCGCAGGACCGACTTTTTACATGCCCATCCGACGCATGGATCATCTTACTTGTCAGACAATCAGGTGATCAGCCTGCATTGTCCTAACCAAACTTGAAAATAACAATATGTTTCCAACGCGGGAATCGAACCCACGACCTCCGAGTCAAGAGCCACGCTCTAAAAAACCTGATTGTAAGGCAAGCTAATACACATCTATGCAGTCGTATATAATATAATATGGTCCAGTAATCGCGCTGTGCATCCTCAAAGTACAGTTTACTCGTCACCTTAGTCTCTAAAAATTTTTTTTATCTATTTATATAATATGCATATACTACAAAGTAAACTTATACTACACAAATATGTGTAATCTATTATATTTATCATAATTTTATTATTGTATTGTTCCCACACTTACCACGTCGTCGTAGCCGCAACATTACTTATCTTGTTACCTACGTACACGGTACACTAATAAGTAATTAATATTTTAATAACAAATAACAGGTGTACGGACTGCCTTGGTCAGGCTTCGTTCACGGTATGCTGCGCGCGCGTCGCCCTTAACGCCCTTATCTCGTCGCTATGTAGGTCAGTCGTCAGCTGGGCGCCACCTGTTTTGATCTATGACGTGACGTCTTATTGCAGTTGGGATGAGAGGGAACTCTAATGCTAATAATATTTTATTTTTACACTATAAAATCATTCTCACAACATAATTTGCCTATATTATATGCCATTTTGCCTATATATTATATATATATCACATCATTTTTAGGCTTATCTACTATTATTTTTTTAATTATTATGTATTTTTAAAGTTTTTATATATCTTATTATTCAGTTTGTGCTGACGCCAGTGTGCATCTGTCGAGCGATTGACAACAAGGCCTCACATAACACCAGGGATCGCGGTATAGGTATTATACCGTGATCATCACCTGAGTGGGGTCCTTTTCGGTGAAATTCGCATTACACTGCATTGTATTTTGTAATTTGTACCCAAATATACACTAATCTATATTATGTCCGTCTGCTTATTAATAATGTTCTTTTTTATGTTATTTTTGTTTCTGTGTTATCTATGTTTTCTATATACTTACTGTCTTTTTTTGTGAAATGTTTATTGTAATGTGGTGTAATGTGTATGTGCTGAATAAACGCTTATTATTATTATTTTTAATAATATATGTTTTCAAATCAAGTCGTATTTTGCTCTTTCTATAAATAAAACATCGATTAAATTTAACTATACATAATATAGGGAAGTAAATAAAATTTTCAATTAGTCCTTTTGCTTCAAAGGAATAAAATTTTATACGTGGGAGAGCCATGCTTCAGCACGAATGGGCCGGCTCGACCGAAGAAATACCAAGTTCTCACAGAAAACCGGCGTGAAACAGCGCTTGCTTGCTTGGTGTGTTTCGCCGAGTGAGTGAGTTTACCGGAGGCCCAATCCCCTACCCTATTCCCATTCCTACCCTCCCCTATTCCCTTCCCTACCCTCCCCTATTACCCTATTCCCTCTTAAAATGCCGGCAACGCACTTGCAGCTCTTCTGATTTCTGGCCCTAAATGAAATAAAATGATAAATAATATCTAAGAGAGCGCAGGAATATCTCCCACTTATTTTATTTGTTTTATTTTATTTTATTTTATTTGGAAAACAAACAGTGATACAATACTAAGTTACATTAGAGTATATAGAGTAGGTTTTAGTACACCATTTATATGTTTTCACATAAAGCTAACTATATGAAGAAAACAAAGAAACAAAATACTAGCAACTTAATACTAAAAATAAATACTATGCGAATTAGTAAATGATAATTAAGATGGTACAGGAGAAAAAGAAGGCAAAACTAAGCAGAGAATCAAATAATCGCATCAAACCAGTGCTGTGTCAACTTTTGTTTCATGGCAGAAGGTGAAGTCATAAACAAATAAATATCAAGTTCAGGAGTATCATTCAAGTTGTTAATTAATTTTGAAGATTGAACTTAAACATTGAAGTAGTGTAAGATTGCAAGTATCTTATGTCGATACTTGCAATCTTACACTACTTCAATGTTTAAGTGGGAGATATTTAAGTGGGATTATTTAACAGTTGATGTTGAATCAACTGTTAATTAATTTTATCTGAATTGACTACTCGGAGGATATGAAAGGATTCTTTTAATTAAACTGTTACCGGTAATCTCTCGATATCACGTTAGGGGATCGCACATTTATCAGCGCGCACGCCGAATTTTAGAATTCGTTGAATGAAATGATGTGAAACCTCGCACATTCGTCCGCACCGTACGCGCCGCATTTCGTGTACTATGCGGTGCGTTCGACGCGTACGGCGCGTACGGTGCTGACAAATGTGCGATCAGCTTTAATCTCATTTGTGTAATTTAATACTGTTGTGAACGAAGTTAGACTATAATATTATACCCTTATACAATATTGTGTCTGCTCTATTACAGAGTTACCATAATTATTATGATTGTATATTGGACATTTGGATATATTAAAAGTCGGTCCCTGTGTTTGATATCTCAACAATCGTGTCAATCGTCCAACGTAGTTAAAACGACAATGAGAAAGAGTGTTGTCACACCATTTTTTGTATATAAAGAAAGGGGCAAACGAGAAAACGGGTCACCTGATGGAAAACAATTACCGTTGCCCATAGACACTCGCAACATTAGAAGAGCTGCAGGTGCGTTTCCGGCCTTTTTAGAGGGAATACGCTCTCTTCTTGAAGGTTTGCAGGTCGTATTGGTCCGAAAATATTGCTAGTGACATGGCATTTTTACATGAATAACTAACAATTAATATACACACTAGATGACGCCCGCAACTTCGTTGCGCCAAAATGCATTTATCGTACGAAAACTGTACATTTTTCGGCATAAAAAGTATCCTATATCCTTTTCCGGGCGGGACTCAAAGTATCTTCATACCAAATTTCAGCAAATCGGTTCAGCGGTTTGGGCGTGAATAGGTGACAGACAGACAGACAGACAGATAGAAAGACAGACAAACACACTTGAAATATTAGTATGGATACGAACTTCTGATTTTATAATAAAATAATGTGTAATAAAAAAATTTGAAATTGTGGTGATGATGAACGATGGTGGTTTCAGTAAATGACGGCTTTGACGGTGCGGGAGTCTTAATACTTAACCCGACGACTCCCAACGTTTGAATAATTTAGTATACTCGGATGATCAGCAATGTGAAATAAATCTTATTATCTTATAAAGAAAAGAAAATAAGATTTCAAGTCTGTCAATTCAAATTTTTATTTTCTTATGTGGTAAAATTTAGTATTCAAGGCTAATTTACAACTGCATCGCATGCCAGGTCATATTGTAATGTGATCTCACCCTTACGCGTATCACGTCTTGAGCATAGCATCTACAGAGACGATATCTCTGCGTAGGCGTGCTACGACGTAGACTCACTACACCGTAGGCTTGCTACGACGTAGACTCACAACACCGTAGGCTTGCTACGACGTAGACTCACTACACCGTAGGCTACACAAACTTACTACGCTCTAGACGTGCTACATCGTTCGCAGTGTCTATTCCGTTTTCACTATAAATGTGTTGGCATTGTGATTTTTTTTTTTTTATGAAATAAGGGGGCAAACGAGCAAACGGGTCACCTGATGGAAAGAAACTTCCGTCGCCCATGGACACTCGCAGCAGAGCTGCAGGTGCGTTGCCGGCCTTTTAAGAGGGAATAGGGTAATAGGGGAGGGTAGGGATGGGAAGAGAAGGGAATAGGGGAGGGAAAGGAAGGGAATAGGGTAGGGGATTGGGCCTCCGGTAAACTCACTCACTCGGCGAAACACAGCGCAAGCGTTTCACGCCAGTTGTCTGTGAGAACGTGGTATTTCTCCGGTCGAGCCGGCCCATTCGTGCCGAAGCATAGCTCTCCCACGTATAACTTTATTATTTTTCTTGAATGAATCTTTCGAATTTCAAAATTAAAAAAAAGAGATAATGCAACAATTTCAAAAATTTTACCAATATAATTACAAATCAATGGCACATTTTGTTTCGAGAAAGAACAAAGACATACATGTCATTACTAGTCCATTTAACGAAGTATACAAAACACCATAAGTTATAGGAATTGTCTTAATAAAAGTAGCGAATAACTGGCGTACCACCGCGTATTACCGGTGTACGGCCACTTTTATCAGTTGGCGCCTTTATACTAAAGGCAATAAGGTTCATAATGCTACAGTATATGGTCTGGGACCGTACGTAAATGACATAAGCACCAGCGCTGGCGGTGGTCCAAACGTCTTTTCGATATTTGTTTTTCCTCAATTCTTAGAGGGATTACTCACTCGGATATTGGGCTGGGCGACCAATTGCGTTTTAAGATAATATTTATAAGATCATTAAACTAGTTTCATTGTAAAACTACTATTCTAACATCCTGCTGACTACGAATTCAATCTATTTGAGAACCTTATTTTGTACATAACAATAATTGCTTGTTATCTTTTCTGTCACTTTTTTAACAAAATATAATAATTACT
The DNA here is from genome assembly GCA_905187585.1 of Cyaniris semiargus. Taxonomy (NCBI): domain Eukaryota; kingdom Metazoa; phylum Arthropoda; class Insecta; order Lepidoptera; family Lycaenidae; genus Cyaniris; species Cyaniris semiargus. Next base: position 1,090,644 of record LR994554.1, on the reverse strand, counting down.
TTTATTTATATTCGTTTTAATAGTTGGAAAATTCCTGCCTGCCTTTTTATCATCGTTTGCTCGTTTGCCCCCTTATTTCATTAAAAAAAAAAAAACTGCCACAAAGTACTAGGTGGGCGGTGACGCAACTATGTCATGGTAGTGAATAAGAGTCTTTAAGATTATCGAGCTTGCTATTTTGATAGACCTGCTTGTGGTATTTTGAAAATAGCTTGTTCGTTGTAATATAAGACCTACGTTATGTTTCAATTTCAATATAAATGTTATTTCGATTAAAAAATATAGGAAGAACGATTTTGAGGATATACCGAGTGCATTTGAGTCAGATTGTGAGAAAAAAAGCTACTTAAGGCTACCATAGTCTTTTTATGCGCGTTAATTCTTTACTTTATTGAGTTTCTATATGAATGGAATTTTTTAAAGACGTGAAAACTTCTTTTTTTTGTGGTGGTTAAGAAATGTTAAAATCCCGTCAGGCCCTTGTCGAAAATTCGTAACACAGAGAGAGAGTAGACCGTCGGTGCGGCGTAGATAAAGTAATATCACTCTCTCTTTCTAATTTTTGATGCTTTCACTTCTTCCGTCACTGAAGTATAGCCCGTTGTTTTTTATATTTTTTTAACACAGGCAACACCTCGTGAATAAATTCTGGTACACAATAAAACGGGAATGTTATGCTATAGCTCTAAGCCGACATACACTTTCGTGTTATGCCATCGCGATCCAGCCAGCCTTTTATTTTTAGGGTATACATGTTTCAAGATATTGGGAGGACATTTTTATAATTTGAAAAAAAAAAACTGAAGAAATAGAAGAAAGATTAAAGAGTACATTTTATGCAACACAAATTGCCTTCACTTTTTGGTGTACAATGGTGACTTTTTTTTTAAGAGGGAAGAGTTTTAAGGAAGGCCTTGACATTGGGGGAGGCCCCAAGGTCTTCCGTATCTCTTGTTCTAGCGTCAATTAAAAGAAGGATGTAAACATTTTAACATTATATGTTTATAACTGTATAACGCAATAGACAAACTTGTGATCATCTCTAAATTTGTTACCACTTAATATTCCACTAAAATCTTGCTTTTGAAATAGTAAATTTTATTATCTATTAAGGTTTAAATAACATTTTACTTTTTAAATTTTTTTCCAAAAGATGACTCATGATATGTGTAATGAATATATTATAATGTATTGACATAATGGATATGTAAAATGTAGGAATGTAAAATAAGAAAACAAAAGAATATTGTAAAGACACACGACATAGAGACTAAGAATAGTGTAAGAAATAAAAGACAATGCAATAGCCATGTAAGAAAGTAGTAAAATAAAAATGACATAAAAAGAAAAGAAAAAGATGAAAACGAAAAGATATAAATAAAAGATAAAAAACAGCCCTGATCATGTTAGGGGGAGGAATAAAAAAAAAATGACTCTTTTTCGGACCTTACCAAAATATTTTCAAATAATATATTTGTTTATTTCCTGGCATGTCCGATATTTTATTATAATCAAAATAGGGACACCATGTCCCTATTTTGAACCTTACAAAAATATAAAAAAAAATTAACTCATTCGTCTAAAAGTATTATTGTATTTCCTGGTATGTCCCACATTTTTTCACAGCCCTGGTGACTCTACCTCGAACAAATAAAATGTATCGGCCAATTTCGTCGGTCAACACTGGCGATTGTGCCGTGAAGCCGGCACCGGCTTTCATTTCAGCCGATCTTATATTGCCACAAACAAAATCCTTGTTGACACAGTAATTCTGTCTCGTTTAAAAATGACAAGAAACTAGCAATTTAAAGTTTTTTTTTTTGGAACGACGTTCCTTATCGCGCGTTGCGAAAGGGGGCTAGACGGAAAAAATGAAGACCAAAAAGTTGTAACGACACTTTTTGTCACAGACATAGATCAAGATAGATACCGCATGTGTATGCACTTCGCGGGACATGCGGTATTTGATCTATGTCTGTGCTTCTTGCTATAGTTGTAAGCCGTGCGGTAGCGCGTTTCTCTCATTGTCTCTTTCTTTTTTTTTTTCATTACATTGTCAGTAGAAATAATTAAAATAAATATTAAATTTGATTGGTTTTCGTCTCTTAAAGATGTAAATTGGCCCATATAACGTTATGTGACACAAAAAAATAATATAACGTAAAAACTCTTGAACTTAATATAGCTACTGTATAAAACATTTGTAGGTATGCTACATTTCTATCGAATTCTTACTCATATTTTAATAAATCCTGAAAAGGACAAAGTATCTTGTGGTTTTTATTCCAAGCTTTAATTAAGGCTATATCTAGCAAACTTTTGCGGGTCGTGAATGTGCTTTTCGATACTCAGATTATCGAAATTGGGATAAAACAACGAAAACACTTGACTCCGTCACAATAACAGAATTAACTCCGATTTATTATACGACGTTCCTCGGAACCGTTAACTAGGCTGCGTTCGGGAATCCTCGGGAATTTCCGGGTAACTTCGGGCTCCGGAGCTGCCCTGACATGCGCAGAAGAGGCATCCCTTCAAACGCTATCAGTGAACGGAGCAAGGCCGTCGTGGAACCGCGCCTTCGATTTTCGAAAATATATCGAATTGGAATACATGTGTTTGTGTTGTGTGTGTGCAGTGAAATGAGGACTGTGTGTGAAACTATTGGTGACTGTACCTACACTGCGATGGTGAGTACTGGTGAGCGGAAAACGGGTTTAAATATGCAGACCTTCATATTTTGATCTGCACACAATAAGGCAAAAAGATAAATTGCTATATGAAAATTGACGAAAGCTATCTTCGTTGTGGAAATGATTTAGTAAATAACGTATACGGTCTCAAATTGACGTATGCGGAATAATAATAGGGTCACCAAAATTTACTACACTATTAACAATATCTCTTGTATCAAATTTCCTCCTTTGTATAAGATAATAATATTATAAACCTTGAATAGAAACGTTTTGAATACGATACTAATTAATCACACATAATATTCTTAGTAATCACGCAGTAATTAAGTTAATTAAGTATGTTTTGTACTTTTTCGAGTTAGAACTCAATAAGTGATGTGTAATGATTTTATTTACCTTTTTAAATACTGAATAATAAAAATAAAGAAATAAAATATAAAGAGAAGTAACATTATTTTTTTCTATAGCGTGAGTTTCTATGATCTTGCCAAAATAAGTTTATAAGATTTTGTGATATTCCATCCACACGTTTATCTGAAAATTGACGTGAGCTAAAGACGATAATTTCCGGCCGAGAGATTGAAATTTAATGTGGTTTTTCCTCGCGGAATCGCCAAATAAGTGACATCATAATAACACTAAGGGCCAAATCACACCGGAATGGCAGAGCAGCGGCGAGCATTTTCAGTGTCATGTGATTTTAAACTTTATCTTTATCGCTTGAGAAATAAAAAGTATCATATGTTCTTTCCTGGGACATAAGTATCTCCATACTAAATTCAGCATAATCGGTTCAGTGGTTTGGGCGTGAAGAGGTAGGAACAAACAGACAGACAGACACACTTTCCCATTTATAATATTAAGTATGGATTATAGCAAGTAAAGCTATATTTTGCCGCCACTTACCTATATTGTCATAAAATAAAAGAAAAAACGCAGTGCGAATTTATTATCCATACTAATATTTCTAATACAAAAGTGTCTGTTTGCCCGTCTGTACCACTTTACGCGTAAACCGCTGAATTTAGATGAGGATACTGTAAAGCCCGGGAAACGATATAGGACTGTTTTATTGCGGCAAAATACACGGTTCCCGCGCGATATTTGTACGTAACGAAGTTGCGAGCGTCTAGTATCTAATAAAACTTAATAAATGTGTCCTTGTTACAACAATATGGACCTGTATGCTGTGTATATTAAGTTGCTTTTGGTGTGCACATTTTCGAGTTGTCCACAATTGTCAAATCCTTTATAACTACCGTCATACGACCCTTATAATTCGGGCTGGTAACTTACAATCAGGTGCGGATAGTTAGACATTTAGGTATAATTACGCTGAACCGTTCTACTTTCATTTAAATTAATTGAATACTGGTTCGTGCTTATAAATTGAGTTGGACGCAAAAGGAGTATAGGCATTGACGGAGTGACCGTTTAAAAGACTTTAACAACGTAAGGCCGCGTTTCCACTGACGCGGAGCGGAGCAGAGCGGAGCTTAGCGATGCCGAATTGACCAATCACCATGCTCGAAATCTTCGCTCCGCTTCGCTGTCATTCCACTGGAATAGCACGGTTGGTCAATTCGGGCACCGCTAAGCTCCGCTCCGCTTCAGTGGAAACGCACCCTTATTCATAAATATTGCCAGCTTCCATCTTAACAGACATCCGTAGTATTCCAGGTACTATCAGAGAAGTTGATTCATAGGCAAAAGGCGGACCTACGTAATTTGGTCACGTTATGTCAAACCCAGTTAACAGTTCACTACTAAGTATTAACATTGAATTGGCATAGTTCGACCAAATGACGTAGGTCCGTCAACTGCCTATGAATCAATTTTTTCGATAGTATATTTTTTGGGTGTTGGCCAACCATTTGATAAAATGAACGTATCACGTACCTTCAATGCAAAGTTTTATCTCTAGACCAGTTTAAAAAGCGTTTGCGTTATGGATAAGCCGTCGCTTATCCATATAAATCTATACATAAGAACACTCCGCCGCCGCTCCCGCCCCCCTACCCGCTGATTATTCCATTATTCCATCTCGTTTCCTAGTTTTTATTATTACAAGGTCTCATCCGTCTTACCGAATTATATTATAAGAATATTTACTGGGTGGGAACCGTACATTTCCCCGAAACAATAACTATCATTATGTTCTTTCCCATCTCTCAAAGTAGAGTAGGCAGGCTCTCCATACCAAATTCCATCTGAATCGGTTCAACCGTTTAAGCGTGAAGAGGACAAACATACACATTCATATTTATAGTATAACTAAGATTGAAAATATAATAGAAAGAGAAAAATTCATTTTATTGTCGACTAATAATTGTTATCGCAATAAATAAATTTAATTATGGAAGGCATAATTTCCAATAGTGAAATTCATTACAAACCCTACCAATTAAATTTCAATTATACTGGTCTTAATTTATCCAATGTAAACAGACATAAGGAAGAAATAAACAGAGACAACGAATTTGCGAGCAACATTTTGTAGGTCATATATTACCTACTGTCCAGCACACCCTCGAGGTGTGCGACGTTGGGCTGTGCAGCGCTATGATCTCATGGCGGTGCTTGGGCGGGACCTCTCACTCTCGAGCATGGTTCGCTGCATACTCGAGAGTGAGAAGGCCTGGCAGACGGCAGTCGCTTTCTGTGAAACCGTCCTTTCACAGAAAGAGGCCGTGGAGCGGAACAGAGAGGATGACCCTTCCTCCGTTCCGCTCCGCCGGCGTAGGACGGGAGTGCGGAGGCGTCGCTATGCGAACCTCCAAACTTCTGTCTAATCGGGGCTCCGGGCAAGGATAGGAACTTGCCCGGCTTAGCTAGTCCTGACGCCGAGGGGAACGCTTCAGTTTGCCGAAGCGTTCCCTAACTTGGTGGAAGTCCGGTGATCGGTCCCTTATGAGGTAGAGGCGGGTCGTGGAGGGATTCCTGTTTTAGACAGATCCAGGACATCCCTCCGTATACGGCTGAAGGCAAACCGCAGGTGGTTTTAGTGGGTAAGCTCGGCGCTTCTCGCCGGGAGTCCCACATACCCCCAAGGTGCTTCAGCATAACTGAGGCACACCCCCAACCCGGGGCACCCATAAAGGGTTTCCCCTGCGCACCAGAAAAAAAATCTAATAAATGTTGCTCGCAACTTCGTTGCATTGTTACAATTCATTTGTAGATAGCCCTAAATTTTTCCAGGATTAAAACTGCCTCTATGCTTTATTTTTTCCCGGGTCGTATATCAAATTTAATCAAAATCAGTATAGCATTTTAAGCGTGGCAAAATTCAGACATCACTTTCTTAATTTCACTTTTATAATATTAGTATGGAATTCACGTTTTATTTTCTTAGACAGCCTAGATTCGTATTTGTTAATATTTTTTTTACGATTAAGTCATTTTTTGATTTACGGCGTCATCAAAAGAAATAATGAAGCACTTTTATTGTCTATTGGATGACAATTGTCTTTTTATCAGACGTTTAAATATGAAAAATTTTATAGCCATCGAAATATTATAATACAGTACAGAATGATCACTGGACGAGCAATTTTATTGCGCACTATCACGTAATACGTAATATTATTAACCGTCTAAGATTGATATTGAACATCGCGCGCCTTCAATCTATTTTTCAAATAAACTGTTCAATAAAATTGAAGCGTGATATTGCACAATACAATTGCTCGTCTAGGGGCCGGCTATGCCAATACAAAGCACCGGCGACTTGGGTCGTTAGACTAATGTCGTTAAAAAATGAAACCTATAGCCTATGTCATAAAGTGGCATTTTGATTGAATTTCTGTCGGTCGCGGGCGCTTGCTGCGTTGATCGGAGCGATACCTATACATTTGACCGCTCAAATGTAGATACTGATAATACGGAGCTACAGTAAAAAAAAAGTATGTCCGACCCGAGATGAGATCCTTCCTGAAAGCACGAAAGTTCTACGAAATGCACTCCTAGGTGCACCCTTATAAATTCGGTCTGTCCGTCCGTCTGTCTGTCCGTCCGCGGTTTTGCTCAGAGACTATAGGACCTACAAAGCTGTAATTTGGCATGAATGCACATAATATTAATTATGCCGACAAAATAGTGCATAAATCTTTTTTTTATGGTACCTTCCCTACACATCAAGCGGGGATGAATTGTTTTTTTCGCGTCCACCCCATCGTGTGGGGTGTCGTTGGATAGGTTTTTTAAAAATATTATAAGTATTCATAGATCATTTTCCGATTTAGGGATCCGTTTGTGAAATATTAAGTTTTAAAGTGGAAAAAATCGTTAGAATCCAGTGTCCCTCCCTTCTACCAGCTAAACGGTTGCTTCTGGAAATGTGAAAAAATTCACGATAGTAGGAAATATGCTGAATTTAAAAGAAAAACTATCACGGCTAAGAAGACTTTATAAGTTTTTGAGTTATAGTCGATCAACTAAAAAATGTATTTGGCAAAGTATAAAGGAACTTTTCGTTCAAATTCCTTTGAACGTAACTGAGATGATGTTGTTAGTAGTGTAAAACACGTGATAAATGTACAGTCAACGTGCAAAAGTCCAGTAGCACCGTAACGACCATATTCGTTTGCCGGTATAGTGCGTATTTATGTGTGCGTCGTGTTACCGTGCACACACTTAAATGTCGTACAGTATCAATACAACAAAGTTTAAGCGTGTAGTGGATGAGAGACAAAGATAACATATATTTTTGTCTTCTTCATTCATTCTTCTTCATTTATGCACTGCACTGTGTCAATAAATGCAAAAATGTCGTTGGACACGTAAGACAGTTCATAGCTCCATCAGTAAATAGTTGGCCTCGCAAGGTTGAAATGGTCACGGTTCAAATCTCAGTTATCATAATAAAGTTATTTTAATGAAATGACTATTTTGAAAGCTTTTTTTTTTAAGTGAGGATAATATTATTATATTTTGGTTACTTAGATAATTACTTATATTAAATTATAAATATATTATAATAAAACAACATTTACAAAAAATAAAATATATATTTATTTCAATGACATAACAATTATTGAACAATTGAATTGATTGACGGACGACGGTAAAATATTTGATCCGCAGATCTATCAATATAATAATACCTATTATATCTATTGTGTTATCAATATTTCATGCTATTGAGGTTATAGTTTAATTATTCGTTTTCCGAGGAAAAGAGGATTAAAACTTAACCTCAACCTAAAAACCTACCAATTATTGGCCAGCACGTTCCTTTGTATAATGCCCAATTGAAACTTACAAAATATAAATATTATAACAATTGACACTAATTATTGCGACATAGAAATACATTTTTAATTTAATAATAAGTATTAATGATTATTAATATTTTGTGTAACCTCCATTATTTTCGATACAACTAAGAAGACGTCTGCGCATGGAAGCCACAATATTCTTACAAATATCTGTTCCACGTAAGTCCTCCCACAACTGCATGCAATGGGATTTGAGCAGCTCCGGACATATTTCATCGCGTGCTCGCCATCTTTGCACCATTAAACCCCATATATTTTCAATCGGGTTTAAATCTGGGGATCGTGCTGGCCACGGAATAACCTTAATATTAGAATGATCACTGAACCAATTGCGAACTACGGAGGCTCGGTGAATTGGACAATTATCATGCACAAAACTTATTTCGCTATCACCATACACATTTCGCACAGTAGGCAACATAATGTCCTCTAACACTTCCACATAATTTGCACTGTTGGCTCGCGTAGGTATAAATTCAAGTTCACCCGGCCCTTGCGCACTAATCCATCCCCACATGTTCACACTTATTCTGCCAGATTCAGTGTTTGACACCACGTTATTTTCACACCAACGGGTGTTATCTTTACGCCATAAATGTAGTCTTCCTTTTTGAGAGGATTTAAAAGTCTTTTCATCGGAAAAAATTGTTGTTTCCCAATCAAAATCTAAATACTCTCGTGCAAAGCGTAACCGTTCGTCTTTATGCCTTTGAGTCAAAAACGGTTTTTTCGCCGGCTTTCGGTGGTGCAGTCCCTCGTCATGAAGTGCACGACGAACGGTGACCAATGACGTGTTAAATTCATCGGCAAAACGTCTTGTCGGTATGAAACCACACGTTTCATACTCCGCTGCCATATAACGCCGCTGAGTCTGGTTAATAAGAAGTGGCCTTCCACTTCGTTTACGACTCTGCAAGCCACCTTCTTCCTCGAATCTTTTCACCCATCGACTCACAGTATTTCTCTAAAAAAAAAGAACAAATTGTAAAAGACGATTTTTACCAATGAAAAAATACACATCAAAATAATATAATTAATTTCTACTTACTGAGAAGCCAGTTTCGTTAGAAATTTGAGAAATATTCAGGCCATTCGAATATAGGGCCACAATATTAGCTCTTGCTTCGATAGTAATATTTGCTTGCATATTGGATAAATTGTAAATCGCAACAGTAAGAAGTAAGAACACAAACACTCGTAGCTGAGTTCACCAACCAACAACATTATTTTTAATATTTTGTTTTCTCCAAGCCTTTTTTTTAATCTACCCTCATTCTTTGCTGTGACTAGAATGTTACATTTCTAACTAAAGTTACTGTGCTTTTAGTTAGAAACGTAATTTTTATATTTTACATAGTTGTATCAATACTAATAGTTCATAATAATTTATAAATATTTCTCAAAAAGTGTTTTACGCAACACTTGGGTCGGATTTGATCCTGCAATTTAGCTAGTAACTTAATAATTCTCAATAGACGCACTTGCTAAACCACTGGGCCACGGCAATGCTCGCGTGTTGACACGAAATTGACGATATGAATATACAGACAAACAAAGTGTATGTGTGTGTGAATTGTCTTTATGGAAAAAGGTCATAAGTAACGTTAAGTGTTGACGCTATCGCTGCGTTCGATTGCTACTGGACTTTTGAACGTAACTGTACATTCATTGACCATACAAACATTATCAAAAACTAGCGGTACTACGGAACCCTATATTGCACGTAGCCCGACACGCACTTGGCCGGTTTTTTTCTCAAATTTCCCCGTGCGATGTTTTTATGCTGGTTCTCCTGGCCCGGTTAGTTCCCAAACCGGTGGTAGCTATCAGTAGAAATTACGTTCAAAATATATTTGACATATTATTTATTCTGAATAAAAAAAAAATCTATGTTTGTACATGATCGAAGATTAGATAGATAGCTAGCAATTATAGTAGGAATCATGGACATTAATTATGGCTCAAAGAGATTTTGGGCCTTTACAAAGTGTTTTGGCCCAATAATGATATTTCAGCGGTATAAAAATTAATGTCAATTTACGATTTATTACAACAAATAGTTAGATGGGGTCCTTGATAATTATTATCCTTCTATTTCAGCAGGCGTTCGGTAGAAGTAACATTTGTGTGAGATAAACGCGTTGTTTATATTCAATTTTAATAATCTGTTAAGAAAACCTGTAACTTAAAGACGTGCAATCCAATATCTATAGTGCGTGGTGCCATTTTGAAATAGCCTTTATCAAACTCTATCTGCAAGTAATAAAACTGTATTAAAACTATGAAATTATTTTACGAGTAAAGTAGTATAATTTTATAGCGCTCTAAAAGAATATTACTCTCAAATGAAAAGATTGAGAAATTATTCTCATGTTCAAAATGTTTTATGTATTTTTCGTTGCGTTCCTAAAGTTTGCGAGTAATAAAGATACGAAAAATATATTTAAGATTTTATAACTGAGTGTAATGAAAACAATAAAACTATTTTAACGACAGTTCGCGTGTTAGTTAAAATATATTTTCTAAGTTACCCGCAGTTAAGCAAAAAAAACTTGCATCTTTTAAATTAACATCCTTGTTACGCTAGTAGAAATAATGGTTGATATTATTTGCTCTCCTACGCCGCGCCGGTCTGCTCTTCCTCCGTATTATAATTAATTTTCTCAATCAGTTCACATGTTCTTACTTGTTTTTAACATTTAAACCAATCCTAAAAAAAGTGCAACATGGCCACTAAAAATTCTTAAAAATTAAACCCCATGGCAACATTTTGGCAAAGCAATAAGATGATTTTTTAGACCTTACTAAAAACAATATTTCCTCTTCACAATACCAGGAGACAAATGATCCATTTTTTGAGGAATAGAAAGGGCCGGCCCATTTCGCTGTAAACTGTTTTCACACCGCATTTCCTACCGAGCACCAAACCATTTGCGTAAAAGTGATACATCAGTCCATTAGCGGAGAGTCTTCCCCCGGATTCTGAAGGTTTTATTGACAGGGATATTAATATTGCATAGAAAGGCCAAATATTTGTAGGATAAGACGGTTCTGATGTGATTTTGCATTAACTTACTGTTAAAAATAAGATGAATTAATATTTCTACTAGTTATATTTCATGCTTCTGTATTGCATCGTATCTGCACTTATTTGTGCCTATAGTTTTGAAGAGTAAAATTTAGAATACAATTTTAATATAATTATATTCTTTTAAATTTTAATGCGCTAGGTTTCTTACCTTAATTAAGTACGATTTCTGATACTTTTAATTAATTTTCATTAACTTTTTATTGTTCCTTAAAAATAAAACTATTTCCATTAACTTTTTTATAAATTCGATACAACTAAGCACATTCTAAATTTGAATTATGTATACCGTGTAGCTTGAACTCTAAAGACAGTACAGAGAACAAGTTAAATTAGTTTTTTATTAAGATCCACGATCTAGAAATTGATTTTGAAACTATCAAAGTTATAACCGTGATATAAATTTGATACTAGCTTTCAATATAATATTAAAAAACTATAACTTCTTTATTCATAATTCAGGTGGCATATTTTACATCAAAAAGGCTAAAGCTCATAAATATGATACATATATTAATATGGCGATACATCTGATTTTGATGAAAGGCAGAATATATAGACGAAGACTACAAGTAAATATTTATTATTTACTGCAGTGTAATATGCAATTCCAAGGGATTTCATATTGCTCGTATAAAGATTAACTTTTACTAATGCAAATATTTAGGCACCGTATTAAGGTACACTATCTCTGTCCTTGATATGACTTTTCTAATATACCAGACAGAGACAAAAAAAAATCTTGTTATAGCTATGTAAACATTTTTTAGCAAGTGGACTAGTATTTAATGGAATAAATTAAGCCAAAAGCTTTTTACCAAGCGTTCCAAAATTAAACTGAGGCAAAAATTTAAAACTCCACAAAAAACTTCTAAGCTCATCTGAACTCTAGTTACGGTAATTTATTTATAATTATCCAGGGAACCCTAAAAAGGCGGGTGAAAGAGCCCAGTAATTACTTAGCTCTAAAAATCCTTTCTTCGCTGAATTCCAGTTGAGTTTCAAATTTACAATCTTAGCCTAATTTCTCGTAGTGTTTGTTGGAATAAGGTCAACTCGCATACGACTTTTTGCTTATTTCTTTAGTGAAAGATCCGTCTGTGTAGACCCTAAATTATTCTTAATTTAATGAATAACGTGAGATCCATATTGTCAATCATTATATCAGTGGCAATTTTGACAGTAAACTGCAATATGAAGTAATAAGCTGCTATATTCTTCATTGTGGTCTATAGAGTAGACCACAGTAAAGAACATAATAAAATTTGGTTCAAATATGGATTTGAGTCAAATTTCATCAAATTCGATCCAATGCGTTCGGCGCTTTTTGTAATAGAAGCACATCGGAGGCATCATGATATAATTTTACTAATATAGATTTTTCGTCTGTTAAATAGAAATTAATATGATGAATTGACGATAAAACCACATAAAACCCTCGTTTCAAACCCTATTCATCACGACAAGACGTCACCTCCCAATAAACTGTAATAACATAAATCGAACAAAACATTACAAAGACGACAATAGAACAAAAAGATAAAAGAAGAAAAGGATAAAGAAATCAAATCGAGGTCAAAAACTCGTCGTGATATCAAAATCGATTATTTCCATGATGGAAATGACTCGTAAAAGTAATCTAACTATGGGAAATTTTAAGTAATTTCAATACAATTCACATGTAAAATTCAGTACCCTGACTTCTTTTTTCATGATATCTTTTTTCATGACTTCTTTTTTCATTAAATTCTAAAAAATAATTAAATCGGTAACAATCAAGGATATTAAATAACCTATTAATTATTATTTATATAAAGCTTGTTTTTTTAAAAATACGTTGCAGACTTACAACAGAACAAATTAATATGATGCTAATTAAATATTTCGCTATTATATTTATACTAATCCTAAGAAGCTAAGGAACACATAATAATATTATGGTGCCAAACCAATATTTTCACGGTCAGCTTCACCTAGACACCTGCGAGTTTATGAAACTGCCAGGTAAATGATATCGCATATTGAATCTTCCAGGAAAAGTCCGCGCGACACCTGGCGCTTGTAATACGATATGAAACATTTTAATATAGAGGCATTGCATGAGTCAGAATTTACGATTCTAAGAATCAATTTTAAACTCTGTGGAATAATGTTATATTTGTCGTAAAATTACGGCGAAACATGAGAGAGTAGGAAAATATTAATTGTACATTCAATTCCGATGAATTATTGCAAGCGCCTACTAGTATTACGAAATATTCGGCGCAAACGCTTACTAGTGCTACGAACCACTCGTAGCAGGCGCGTACTAGTGCTACGAAATACTCGCAGCAAACCCTCACTAGCGCTACGAAATACTCGAAGCAAACCCTCACCAGTGCTACGAAATACTCGCAGCAAACCCTCACCAGTGCTACGAAATACTCGCAGGAAACCCTCACCAGTGCTAAGAAATACTCGTAGCAAGCGCGTACTAGTGCTACGAAATACTCGCAGCAAACCCTCACCAGTGCTACGAAATACTCGCAGGAAACCCTCACCAGTGCTAAGAAATACTCGTAGCAAGCGCGTACTAGTGCTACGAAATACTCGCAGCAAACCCTCACCAGTGCTACGAAATACTCGCAGGAAACCCTCACCAGTGCTAAGAAATACTCGTAGCAAGCGCGTACTAGTGCTACGAAATACTAGCAGCAAATCTACACCGGTGCTACGAAATACTCGTAGCAAGCGCGTACTAGTGCCACGAATCACTCGTAGCAAGCGCCTACTAATGCTACGAAAGTAATATTCGCAGCAAACTCTTACTAGTGCTACGAACCACTCGTAGCAAGCACCTACTAGTGCTACGAAATTTTCGCAGCAAACGCTTACTAGTGCTACGAACCACTCGTAGCAAGCGCGTACTAGTGCTACGAAATATTCGCAGCAAACGCTTACCAGCATTTAAATATTTTTACCTACTTATGAAAATCAATATTATTTATTTTAGGGATACCAAACATAATAATTTATGCATCATAGAAAAAGTAATTTTGTTGTCGAAGTTGGGAACGACAGTTTTCAACAGGTGAAAATCGACAAGCAGCACTCGCATGACCTATTATTACAGTTTAAAATATTCAGAGCAGTAAAATTTGGGCTATTTCAAAATATATAACCTCTTTTAATGACCTAGTAACCTCCGAATGCGCTCGTTTTTCTTGGTCGGATATTATATTTGAGGAAGGAAACAAATAGTTTTTAGTTTTCCGGTTATTTTTCTTGAAACTGCATCACTATCATCCTCTGGTGTATGTATTACCTGTATAAAACACGCATAATATTATATTTAATATGCCTATGCGTAGGAATTTTATGCATAATGAAAATTATTAATATAAGTAGTGTTATACAAATCTGCTTAAATTCGGAATTCATAAAAGTGTGTTCCGTGAAATTCACTTTTTGAATTCCAATCTTTCGTTTTCAGAATTGAATAAAATTCATTCATTTTGAAGAACTTTGTAATAGGATCTTATAATAATTTAATATTGAACCCACTGTAGTGCTTCATTGCTACTCAAAAATTTTATTAATGTAATATTATTTAAATTATTGTAATTTCAGTATATCTACTTAGTTACTTAGACTACTAAACAGTAGTAACAAAAACAACCCCCATGTGGGTTCTCAAAATGGTACATGCTTTCATCTTAAAAGTAGAACCCCCTAGATAAATAGGCTGACATTTACAATTCATACAATTTCCCGTCATTCGGAGCTATAAAATATTTAATATCTCTTATCATGCCCCTTCCCGTTCCGTTTCCTCATTGTCCCGGGCATAAATGTCTTTTGGGGTAATCCCATGAAATCCCGCCAGATGGGGACCAGGCGTTTTTCTTCATCCCTGGGGTCTGAGGGATAGTAACATTAATAGGTAACGCCAATAATTATTGTGAGTGATTAGAAAACGAATATACGAATATTATCAACTAGATGACGCCCGCAAATCCGTTGCGCCAAAACTCGTTTATCGCGCGCGAACCGTACATTTTTCGAGGATAAAAATTTCATATGTCCTCCGAGACTCAAAGTATCTCCATGCCAAATTACAGCAAAATCGGTTTAGCGGTTTGAACGTAAAGAGGTAACAGACAGACAGACACACTTTCGCATTTATAATATTAGTATGGATGTTAAAGCGTATTATATTTTGTCTGCTACCTTAACCTTTTAATCGATTATGATTAAAGGTATGGGTACTTTGATTCCAGAAAAGAGGAATAGCTTCTTTTGCAAAAAAAAGATAATACGTGATAAACTTGTGTGTGAATAAAGTAATGATTTATGTGCAATAGAAGTTGCAGGGCATCTATTCTATAATACGTTTTAGTTTTGTTGCAAAGAAAACACCTGTAAAGAAATTGAGCAAATTTATTTTATTCTTAAGTTTTTCGGTCCTTGCTTATCTTAATAAATTACAAAAATTTCATTAACTATTGAATGTTGAAAACAACTTTTAAGATAATAAAATAATAAAACTAGATTTATAACATCATCGGTTGAAATTTATAATTTGAATTTGGGATATCGATTTCGCGATATCGCCTTTTTTCATTTTGTTTTTTTCATTTCATTTTGTTCCACTACTGCACGGCCAAATTAATTCGAGATATTTGAGATGCATCATTGATATTATCATCATTGGTCTAAAACACACAAGTGACAAGATTCATTTTGTCCCCTACTTTGTACTAGCTAAAAGCCTAGCTTTGTAAAGGCCTTGACTGACTGGTGATAACACATCTACATATAAAAAAACTTGACTGACTGACGATAACACATCTATATATAAATAAAAATTACTATGTTAAAGCACAAGTGTTTTACAAAATGTAAACATTGTAGGAAATACTAGGGCTCGCTTCGCTCGCCTTGATTATAATTACTTTTCAAAATTGGTAATTATAGAATCCCACCGAAAACACAGTAATTTTCTGGGATAGAGGCATAAAAAATGACCCATATATTAATCTAAAATCAGTTAGTTTGTTTATTTTCATTTTTCTTCAGAAGTTCTTGCATGAAACAGTCATAAACATACTTACATAATTTCTGCTTTAAGACCCTACTGTCAAAACGCTAGCCCCGCCTACACACACCGCTATTCTCCAATCGTGCTCCCGGGCAATGTGCTTTACGTTGCAGCTAATAGTGAATAATATCGCGTAACAACGGTTCCCGCATTATAGCATGAAAGTAAAGGTCATAAGTCCTAAAAATGTTTTTGATGATTACTTAAAAATTAAATACAATACTAATATTTCCTTTAGCTATTATTTTATAAAGTGTGTGATTGTAGTAGTGCAAGTTATTTAATGATAGTAACTCAATAAGTGTAACAGGTATTTGTTGAAAAGCCCAGAAAGATTCCTAATTTCAAAAAATAAAACTATCGCTACAAAATAAGTGAATCGTGTTTTTGGTTATCCAAATATCAGATAAATATACAATGATTAATTAAATCTCAATTTCATTTGAGTCAATCGTCTTCCGGGATCGTAATACTTAAATTAGAAAACACAGCAAAATTGACAGCCCGCTCTTAAAGCGTCTCCCAGACAGACGCGGCCTGCGGTGGCGGTGGCGGTGGCGGTCAGTTGAATGGCTTGGCCGCGTGGCCGCGTGTGTCTGTGTCGTTCCTAGAACTCTCAAGTCATCCAACTGACCGCCAACGCTACCGCCAGCGCAGGCCGCGTCTGTCTGGGACACGCTTAATACGAGTGTGATGTGATATAACAATAATTACGACTTTACTTTCTCATTATTATATTTTTAAGCCTATGTAACATAATATTCGAATACAAAAATACATCGGTTTATTTGTCCATATTTTTTTTTATGAAATAAGGGGGCAAACGGGCAAACGGGTCACCTGATGGAAAGCAACTTCCGTCACCCATGGACACTCGCAGCATCAGAAGAGCTGCAAGTGCGTTGCCGGCCTTTTAAGAGGGAATAGGGTAATAGGGGAGGGTAGGGATGGGAAGGGAAGGGAATAGGGGAGGGTAGGGTAGGGGATTGGGCCTCCGGTAAACTCACTCACTCGGCGAAACACAGCGCAAGCGCTGTTTCACGCCGGTTTTCTGTGAGAACGTGGTATTTCTCCGGTCGAGCCGGCCCATTCGTGCCGAAGCATGGCTCTCCCACGTACAGGGTGTAACAAAATTGAGTGATAATAATTTAGTGCCCCTTATATAGAGTTCATTGTAAAAGTAGCAGCGCTGACAGAGACAATTTTTTTGTGTTATTTGTATGGGCCAGTGCCCATAGCGTCATCCATTTTTCCAAACAAAAGTTAAAAAAAGTTGCTCTTTTAGCGCTGCTACTTCCACAGTAAACAGGAGAGTCATACACACTGTAAAGTATTACCATTTAGTTTTGTTACACCTTGTATAGGTGGTACTATTAATAAAACTTCCAATTTCTCTGTGACATCGAGCACCTAGTAACAAGAGCCTCTTGTATTAGCGGGAGATAAATAAAGGCTTCATCACGTTAGACACTTATTAGGATTTGGCGCCGGTAATCTCGGCCCTGATGGAAATATTAATTACGTTTCTATTGTATCACATACATTCCTCTCGTCCTCTTAATCACGTCTTATAATTATTTTAAGGTTCATGGCAAAGCTTTTTTTTTAAGTGCTGTCGTTTCCTATAGGGAATAATTACCATGTATAGCAGCAGATATATTTTTTTGTTAACTAGTAGATCTTGTCCAACTTAAAAAGATGCGGCCCTTACAAGATAGGTTTTACAGTACAAAATCACCCATTTATATCAACTTCAGAAGTAGCGGGGTACGTCATTTCAAGTGAGACAAGCTCTACCTAATTTTGAATTACCGGAAATTAAGTAAAGTAACTCATCAAAGTGCACAGCGCCACTTAAGAAGATGCCGCTTTAAAAAGACAATAATATTATTATCATTCATATTCATTTGTAATTAATTTGTTCCACTTACAAATATTCACTAAAACCAATTGTTTTTATGAATATATTTTAAATGAAACAAAACATAATGATTATACAATTATACAGCGATAATTGTTAGCAGTTTTCGATGTCCTAATTGTAACACGTCGTAGTTTCTTGGACACGATTAGCGAGACAGCGGGACAGCGTGACAAACAAATTGGCAGTGCTCCAACATTTAATACCACTGTCTTAGATTACGTAGAGTGTAGATAAGAATGCGGAATGCTTTTTTATGTCACCCTGTATAGGAGTCAATGTAACTTGTTTTGTCTGTATGTTTGTGTTGTTTTAAGCTATTGGAAAATAAACCTAACACCCCCCACTTCCACCAGCACAGAGGTGCGGCGTTGAAAGCTGTGCATCGTCTAACGTCGTTTCAGTTCAGCAGACTTCGGCACAATGTTTGTGTACGTGCGACTAGACCAATGCGTGTAGACTACATGCTATGCAATAGCTTTTCCACGGCAGTCCCCGAGTGCTACACGTATTTTTAGGGTTCCGTAGCCAAATGGCAAAAAAAGAACCCTTATAGATTCGTCATGTCTGTCTGTCTGTCTGTCTGTCTGTCTGTCCGTCCATATGTCACAGCCACTTTTCTCCGAAAATATAAGAGTTATACTATTTAAATTCGGTAAATAGATGTAGTCTGTGAACCGCATTAAGATTTTGATACGATAATGGAAAAATTATTAAAAATTTTAGGGGTCCCCATAGGTACAACTGAATCAAAAAAATTTTTTTTTCATCTAACCTATGCGTGTGAGGTATCTATGGATAGGTAGCTAAAAATCATATTGAGGTTTCTAATATAATTTTTTCTAAACTGAATAGTTTGCGAGAGAGACTCTTCCAAAGTGCTTAAATGTGTCCCCCCCCCCCCCACTCTAACTTCTAAAGTAGGGGCATGATAAGTCTAAAAAAATATATGATGTACTTTTCTATAAAAACTACCAACGAAAATTGGTTTGAACAAAATCTAGCATGTAGTTGTTTTTTATACTTTTATATTTAAATAAAAAAAAATTTTTTTTCATGTAACCTTTGCGTGTGGGGTATTTATGGATAGGTCTTCAAAAATCATGAGACTCTTCCAAAGTGGTAAAATGTGTGTCGTCCCCCCCCCCTCTCTAACTTCTAAAGTAGGGGCATGATAAGTCTAAAAAATATATATGATGTACTTTAAAAACTACCAACGAAAATTGGTTTGAACGAAATCTAACAAGTTATTTTTTTTTATATATATACGTCATTAATGGTAAACTTAATTTAACTTTCATTAAATCAACTGAAATATTAAAAATAAATCAAAAACCTTTTAATTTCATAAAAATAAACCGTATTGTTGCTGCGGAACCCTTCATGGGCGAGTCCAACTAGAACTTGGCCGGTTTTTTTTTTGTTCATTAATAATACTACAATATAGATGTTGTAATTTAACAATGTTATAATATCTTTGACTGTCAATTGCCTTTTCGCACTTCGCACTAATAGAAATGAACTTCACATCTGTATGGGAAGTTTATTTCTATTAGTAAGTCAATAAGACAGTAGTAACGACAGATCTAAAACTATCTCAATACAGTAAAAAATTGTACACTGAGATAACTCTAATCATTTTTAGGAAAAAAAATGTGTACGTAACTTTATAGCCTTAATTTCTTATCAAACGAGCTTTAAGATTTAAGTTTCATAATCCATCAAAACGACTTAAAAATATACCTGCATCCTCATCACCTTGATGAATGGCAATCTTCCACAGTGCATTTTTCGCGTAACTTTCTGTCACGCAAAGTAAAATTCTTGAACGTACTATCGCCAGCAATATTTCCGGACCTAAACGACCTGCAAAAAAGGGCCGGCAACGCACCTGCAGCTGTTCTGATGTTGCGAGTGTCCATGGGCGACGGTAGTTGCTCTCCGTGAGGTGACCCGTTTGCTCATTAGCTCCCTAATTTTATAAAAAAAAATATTTTCTAGCATCCGAATCCTTGCTAAGCAATAAAACTGTGCAATCCGCTGACTGTATTAAAATGTATTAACCGAACGCATTTCGCGATCAAAATAATCCCAAATAAACAAGCAGTAACTCTAAACGCTTTTAGTTTTCAATGAATTTTTTATCCCGCAGATTCCGTTTTATTTAGCTCCAATACAAACATTTTTTTTTTATATTTATCGATTTGCGATGAGGTATTTGGCATACTTTTTGATATAAAATTGAAGTATATTTTGGAAACTTCAGCCTACGTTTTAGACCTCCGCGGTCCAGTGGTTTAGAGTCTGGTTCTTGACTTAGAGGATGCGAGCTTAATTCCTGCGATAGGAACATGTTATTTCCAAGTTTGCTTAGGACAGCGCAGGCTGATCAGGTGATCTGATAAGTCTCTCAAGATGTGCGTCAAATGGGCATGTATAAAAAGTCGGTCCTGCGCATGATCCCTAGTCAGTTGTGTCGTTCGTCCGTCCCATTGGGTTATGAGTGTAAAAAAAAGGAGTCTTGAGTACTGCGCACTGGTCTATTTTTAATGAAACTGGTAACACCGAAACCTCTGTGGGACGCATTACCCGTCCTAACCCAATGCCGCTTATCAAAGGAACTGAAAGTAGGTAAAAGGTGATGAAACGTAAACTTTATAACACTTTTAACCATTGAATAGCAACGTTGACGTCCCGTAACCCGTAGCTCATCGCGTTAGTTCCGCCGGCCGCGCGTATTGATTGAGCCAAATGAGCGTGAACCTCTATTTTTGGATCTGAACTAGATACACGTTTTTTTATTGTGACCTATAACAGGCTACAACATCAGTGTTATAGCGTTTAGATCATCAGCTGCAGCTCAAAGTCATTTTAATTTGGAGTTTCTACACAATATTCATTTTCTTCTAAGCGAAATACCATTTACAAAATACTAGCTAAAAGCCGAGCTTTGTGAGGGTTCGCGTCGTTTTTCTGCGTGGTAATTATCTTTAAGGCAGTTATTTTTGTACTTTAATAGTAACCAAACCTTGACTGACCGATGATAACACATCTACGTATTGTTACGTGTTAGGGTTCGAGGGATTTGGAGAAAAAGACCTGCTGACTCTTATAAAGACTTTACTAGCACTGACACTAGCTCACGCAAATCACCAAGTCCAAACACTAAGCACTAAGTCCAAACACTAAGCACTAAGTCCACTTGTTTTCGCTTCGAAGTCGCCTCGAGGATCGCTCAGATAAAACTGAATTGCCGGGCCGTCTACCTGCGGCTATTTATATGGCGAGACGAATTCCAGAAAGTTCCGATTCATGTAAACAAGTAAACAAGTAAACAAGTGTGGGAACTTTCTAGCAAATACGCGTAAGTAAACATACACCTAACGCCATCTAGTAATAAGTAGGGAATTTATGTTTTCTGTGTTTCGCTGATCAGTTTCGCCGGTTTGACGCTAGATGGCACTACGTGTCCGTATCACTACTCCCCTCTTAGAGATGCTCGTCCCGAGCATCGTTGTTACTGCCATGGTAACGCGTCACGCTGTCCCCACGACTCCTGCTGTGTGGTTCCGTCACGGCCACGCAAGTAGTACATTTGAGGCACCAATCCTGCACATCATCTCGCCAATGCAACCAGAAGAATCGTTCTCGCACTTTTCTTAGTGTCCTCTTGACACCTAGATGACTCCCGGATACGCCCTCATGTACCTCGCGGAGAACATCTGGTACTTTCGCCCTTGGGACGATTATCTGAAAGTAGAACTCTCTGCCGTTAGCCTTCTCCCATTTCCGGTAGAGTATTCCGTAATGAAGTATCAGACTGTCCCATTGCTCCCAGTACGCCTTAGTGACAGCGCCAGTGGGTGCAACTTCACTCCAGATTGGTTTCACGTCACCCCTTTTCTTCCATGTGATGATGTGCCGAAGGTCGTCATCTCTTTCTTGAGCCTTCCTCATAGCATCATTGTCCAATACTCGCCATCTAGTCCTGGATTCTATTCGTTTCCCCTTATTCCGGGCAGGGGACGAAACTGCTTGCTTCCTCAGCTCCTCTATTTGCTCCTCGATCCTCTCCATCCTTGCCATCTGGGTCTTCTTCTGCGGGCAGTTGAGTTGGAGATGGCCCCTCTCACCGCACTTATAGCACATGGCTTCAAATCTTTTCCTTGCAGGAGCCTTAACTTCCTTAACTTCCTCAGAGACCTTGTGGATCTTATGGGTCTGCCGTATGTCATGGCGAACAGCCTCGACCTCCAAAGCATGCGCCAATGCTTCTTTTAGCGAGGTATGGTGACCAAGCCTTACTGCAGCTCTGACCTCCAGGTCTTTGATTCCGTCGACAAATCCTTGAACAATATTTGTATCGACCATCTTGGTGTCGGCTCCTGGATATGCCTTCCTGACGAGTTTTTCAATTTCCAACGCCCATTGTTGAAGTCCTTCTTCTGAGCGTTGGACTCTGTCACGCAGTTGGGCACGAAACACGTGCTCCAGGTGTCGCTCCCCGTATCTGGATTCAAGTGCCTCCATCAGGTCTTGGAACCCATTTCCTGTATGTGCTTCCAGGACCGACAAAGCTTGCCCTCTAAGCGCAACAATGAGGGCGGTCAGGCATTGTTCTTCCGTCCATCCGTTGGCGGTAGCAACAGCCTGAAATTGCCGACGATATGCGTTCCATGAAGTAGTGCCGTCGTACGGCGGTACCTTGACTCTTGGCCCTTGCGTCACTCCTGTGGCTCCACTAGACACCGCAACTCCCGTAGTTTCAAGGCGCACTACTCTCTTCTGCAATTCAGTGAAGCCGGTCTTCAAATTTTCCACAACCAACTCTAACCCGGATACTCGTTCTTTTACTACGTCGACATCTTTTCGAAGCTTAACCACCGCGTCACTGACATCCTTTATTGCCAATAGCGCTTTTTCTTGGAGGTCCTTTTGTTGCTCTTGAGACTCCTGTAAAGCGCCGAGCTAGAAACTACGGGCGTGGCAGGATGGATGGAGCTAGTCGACGGAGCCCAGTGGGCGGGGCCTGTGGGCGTGGCCTGAGTGGGCGTGGCCTGATGGGCGGGCCCTGAGGGGCGTGGTCAGTGGGCGGGCCCTGGTGGGTGGAGCCAGTGGGCGTGGCTTCACCCGAAGTGGGTGGAGCCTGGTGGGCGTGGTCAGTGGGCGGAGCCTGGTGGGCGGGGCCAGAGGGTGGGGCCTGACCCGCCGTGGGCGGAGTTTGGTCCCCTTGAATTCCTCTCTCGGAGTCAATGGCAGCAGCTCGCTGCGCCCTTGTCCTGACACTCCCCTTGAAGTCCTCTCTCGGAGTCAATGGCATCTCCAAATCTCACTTCCGACACCAGTTGTTACGTGTTAGGGTTCGAGGGATTTGGAGAAAAAGACCTGCTGACTCTTATAAAGACTTTACTAGCACTGACACTAGCTCACGCAAATCACCAAGTCCAAACACTAAGCACTAAGTCCAAACACTAAGCACTAAGTCCACTTGTTTTCGCTTCGAAGTCGCCTCGAGGATCGCTCAGATAAAACTGAATTGCCGGGCCGTCTACCTGCGGCTATTTATATGGCGAGACGAATTCCAGAAAGTTCCGATTCATGTAAACAAGTAAACAAGTAAACAAGTGTGGGAACTTTCTAGCAAATACGCGTAAGTAAACATACACCTAACGCCATCTAGTAATAAGTAGGGGATTTATGTTTTCTGTGTTTCGCTGATCAGTTTCGCCGGTTTGACGCTAGATGGCACTACGTGTCCGTATCAGTATAAATAAAAATTACTATGTTAAAGCACAAATCAATAGGCGTGATAGTTTTTCCGTAAAGTGTACCACAAAAGTGCTCAGGTTGTGGGGTATACTAGGGCTAGCTTCGGTCGCCCTGATCAGAAACTATAGAACCCAACGATGTTAATACTTGGATATGGCATACGCCATCAAAACTGTAGCAATGTTTTTGCATGCAAAATGTATATCGAGAAAATATTGTCGTCCTTTTTTGTCTTACAGTAATAGCATATACTACTTTCTCTTTCACTCATTTTACGCTTTCAATGCATATTTTACGTAATCAATGCTTTAAACACGTCCGACTGTCACCGCGTCCTAAGGCACACTGCTCTCAGATGAGTGAGGTCACTCATTTCGAGGGTGACACATTTTCGCGCTGACGTTTGTATGGAATGCCTCTTCTAAAGGTTATAATTCTATGATAGAACCTAAAACCTTGAAATTTGACAGGTACGTAGGTTTTTATAAAGTATAGACATAGCTAAGATCGGATTTTACTTAAGTGGGTGGAGTTTCGTAAAATCTGTTCTTAGCATATTATACTGCCACATCCTTATGCCGGAAAGATTGAAGTGGACTTAATCCCTACACACTAAAAACTAGGCAGCTTAGACCCTAGCCAGGTCACAGAAAGACATGCATATAATTATTTTAAATTACACCTTCATAAATAAAATACTATACAAAAGAAAACGCGTACTTTAAATTACTGTTGCTTTCAAAATCGATTTTCTTTTGAAATTCGAATGCGTAAATCAGTAGGTATATAAATTAACCGGTCTTTCACTGCGATGGGGCGGAGACGTATAAATTGTGAAAACTCCGAGAAGCCGATTTATTCGGGTAATGATGGGCCGGTATCGATTCGGAATCGGAGTGCGATGATTAACGACGCATTCGGTAATCGGGCGGCGATTAATGATACCAACTTGATACGATAGCGACTCGATACCGACTCGTAACTCGGTACGGTAATTATTATCAACTCACAAGACACTTTCATTTTATTTTCAGCTTTTGGTATTAAATCATTCGTGATTAGTAAATAGGTAGGTAATCGTAAAATCCGTTCTAAGAGGATGTCTATTGTCAAAATGGAATAGGATGGCACCAGCGGTCATTGACGTTTCAAGTCTACGAGCGATGAGAAAAATGTTCGCCTTTTATTCTGTTGCCTTAAAATGCCTTAAATAAATAAATAAATAAATAAATAAAATAAAATAATTAAAAAACAAAAATTGACCTCTTATCAGATAAAAATTATTTTAAACCAATTTTCTTCCTTTGTTTTATAATTAAAATTACCCAAAAAGTACCGGCATTTTTATTAAAAACGTACCCTTCAAAGTTAGGATTTATTTTTATTTTGTACGAGCCTTAATTATCATGTTCCTTAATTACTAAAATAATTAAAATTATCAAATACACAATTATTATATTATGGCATACTTTCATTGTTACAAGAACAAAACGTATGAAACAAAACAATAAACAAAAATAAAACATTTTATAAAGTCGTATCGCCGACACAGATCTAAAAGTAATTACGAACGTTTGCTCGTTACCCTTTTTTAACCTTATTATTATGTGCATAAGGTCGAAATCATTTGTCAATGTTAATTGCAGGATGAAAAACATAATTATTTTCAAATGAATTTACGAGCTTGCACGTGAAAATTGTTCGTAACTAGAGTTACATTATTGACATAATAATTACTGCTTTGATTAGGTTCATACACGGACAGAATATGTGGACATGATTTTAATATGAAATATAGGCATCACATAATAATATGTTCCAAAATGTAATGTGCTTATGTGTGTTGAATCCGACACAATGACCTGATGTGCCACTGCCCACTGGTAGCTGTAACAAGTGTGACGTATTATGTAATACTAGATGACGTTCACAACTTTATTGTGCCAAAATTCGTTTATCGCGCGGGAACCGTACATTTTTCCGGGATGAAAAGTATCCTATGTCCTTTCCCAGGACGTAAGGTATCTCCAAATTTCAGCAAAATCGGTTCAGCGGTTTGGGCGTGAAGGGGTAACAGAAAGACAGACAGATAGGCACACGTTCGCATTTATCAGGGCGAGCGAAGCGAGCCCTAGTATATCCCACAACCTTTACATTTTGTGGTACACTTTACGGAAAAACTATCACGCCTATTGATTTGTGCTTTAACATTGTAATTTTTATTTATATGTAGATGTGTTTAAATCATCATTCATCAGTCAGTCAAGGTTTTTTATATGTAGATGTGTCATCATCAGTCAGTCAAGGTGTGACGACGCGAGCCCTCACAAAGCACGGCTTTTAGCTAGTAATATTAGTATGAATTTATAATAATTATTACATTCCAACCAAATCATATCATCGGTTAATCATTAGCATATATTTCGATTTTACACGTCATACGCACTGGCTAGAACACTGGGTTATATTTCGGAACATAGCCATGACTGGGGAAAATTGACAGTAGTCAAAACATCCAGCTAGTGATTAACCTACGAACAGTCTGTACTGCTAATTGGTCGATGTTCGATGTCAAGTGTGCGACAACCCTTTCAGATAAGGATGTTCCGTGTCTTGCTTTCATTTACTGTCACTGCATACAAGTGCACCGATTGTGAACTTTATCACAGAGAGATATGGTTGAAACATGATTAATCGAGTCGACTATCACGACTTACACACACGAAAGATATTGTTCAGGTATACGTACATAATGTCTTACTTATGTTTTGAAATACTGCACATAAATACAGTACAATCGTGAACAGATACAAAGCAAAATCGTGGTTTTTTGTGCTTAGTTCTCTGCTGTACATAATATATCCATACTAATAATATTAATTTGGAAGTGTGTCGTTCTGTCTGTCTGTCTGTCTGTTACCTCTTCACGTCAAAACCACTGAACCGATTATGATAAAATTTGGTATAGAGATACTAGAGATACATTGAGCCCCGGTGAAGGACACAGACTATTTTTATCTTGGAAAAAATGTACGGTTCCCGTGCTATAAACGAATTTTGGCGCAACGGAGTTGCAGGCGTCATCTAGTTTTATAATAATATATTTTTTTATAAGCAGTACCAATTATTGGAACATTTAATGGGCCGATTAGTTTAAATTAATTCTAAGTTAAATATTACGTTACATTTCTCGTCATTAGAAACTAGTGTTAAATTTACCCTGTGCAAGCGTAAATGTATCGAAAATTGTAACCCCGATCAATCACGAACTATAAGTAGAGCTTAAAGGTTGTAGGAGCAACAAATTCGCCTATACATGAGGTAAATGTCAACTTGTAAACCCATATTAGCACCTTTTAACGGCCGTTCCCAATATTCAATCTATCTCTGGTTTGACATACGACCGATCGCAGCTAACATTGAATTGACATAAAATATATTATGTCTCTAAAGGTACAATTCCGTGCATCGCGACCGTCGTAAAGTCTTATGAGAGCTATTCCTATCTCTAGTAGGGCAAAACCAGAGATAGATCAATTATTGGGAACGGCCGTTAGAGATACTCCTAGACGTTTTAGTAACGACGAAATGCGACAAGAAACTTTTTAATATTATACTTAATTCAAAATACATAATTGTAATATATTGTACTAGATGAGGTCCGCAACTCCGTTGCGCCAAAATTCGTCTGTCACGTGAGAACCGTACATTTTTCCGGGATTAAATGTATCCTATGTCCTTCCGGGATTCCGAGTATCTCGATGTCAAATTACAGAAAAATCGGTTAAGCGGTTTGGGCATGAAGATTATTATTATTTTTATACGTGGGAGAGCCATGCTTCGGCACGAATGGGCCGGCTCGACCGGAGAAATACCACGTTCTCACAGAAAACCGGCGTGAAACAGCGCTTGTGTTTCGCCGAGTGAGTGAGTTTACCGGAGGCCCAATCCCCTACCCTATTCCCATCCTTTCCCTCCCCTATTCCCTTCTATTCCCATCCCTGCCCTCCCCTATTACCCTATTCCCTCTTAAAAGGCCGGCAACGCACCTGCAGCTCTTCTGATGCTGCGAGTGTCCATGGGCGACGGAAGTTGCTTTCCATCAGGTGACCCGTTTGCTCGTTTGCCCCCTTATTTAAAAAAAAATTTGAAGAGGTAACAGACAGACAGATGGATAGGCAGATACACTTTCAGATTTATAATTAGTATGAAATAAAAAGAAAATTTAAGAATGGATGTAATTAAATAATGTAATTTAATGGATGTAATATTATTGTGAAAACACTTATTTATTAAATAATTATTTTTTGCACACATTAGTGAGTCAAAAACTTCAAAAACCTATTTTAAATAAGCGTACCTCATTATATTCATTGATTGTAGAAAATCTGAGCACACACAAGTATACTCGAAACAAAGGCCAACTCTTTGATTATTTATTCATGTCACTTACAATCTACGAAATTCGTAACTGAGATGATGTTCCAGATTACTCGCTCCCATTGTTGTCAAAGACAAAGCCTTTCCGGTGCTCCAGAAGAAAAATCAAAAGGGTCAAAAAAGAGATAAAAACCCGCCAATCAGGACGGCACAACGAGATATATAAATCATTTTCATTACCGACTTTGTCCCGTTGTATTAACTGACTGATATTTTTCAACCTTTGTTGCGTACTTTATTTAAGCTTGTTGCTTTATTTTGGGGATTGAAATCGTTTGAATTTTATCATTGTTAATGAATGGGTTTATGGACAATACTCTTCACGATAATTTAATTTGTTAGTTATTGAGTAATGCTCTACATATACACTAATGAATTCGAATTCAAACTCGAATTTAGAATTCACAAGAATTCTAAATTCGAGTTCAAAAAGAACAATTGGTAAGACTTGGTCTTTGTAAAAATTTAAAAATAGAAGACTCGCTGTTTGCACAAAACAACTTTTTAACATTCATCCGCAGCTCTTTCGTAACAAATACAAAGAAAGGTGGAATTGCTTCCATTGCGTTGATAAGAGCAATCTAGGTATACGTGTTTTTTTCGCGCCTCGTTTCACCCGCTATATTTTAAAGCGGCACAGACAATTTGAAACCTACAAAGGAGTAGTGTAATTCTCAAACAGCAGGAGCGACTTTAAGAATATTTTATCCGAGCTACTTAATATAAGCGCTCGCCTTGTTTCATGTAGAATAGAGGTGAGATTCGCTAGAAGATTCACTGGCAGAGCTGAGGTCGCAATTTCCTGAGAGCAAAACCTACTGCGGGAAGTTTCCTGTTGAAATGGACAATACGTTGGGTTTTAATTTAAAAGCAACCCAGATAGAAGCCAACTACGAAACGTAGGCAATAAAACAACCGCTCCGCGAAGAAAAAGTTCGTGTAGGTCCATAATTGAGGTCGGCCGGCGGGATGATGTTAGTGGACTGTTTATTAACGGTAATGTTGAAACGCTCGGGGGCGAGCGTTAAAACACTATTATACCGTCGGGAATAAAATTTTATCGCCATTTCACTGGAATTTTCTCGTTTGTGTCAGCAATCTCGAAAGTGATCGGGATTAAAACTTACAAGTTGATTTAACGGTCTCCTTCTATATATCTCAGATTGCGATTGCGAGAGTTTAGAGTTTATTGAAATATAATGCTCCAGGGGCTCACGTCTTCGTGATAATTATTTGCGCTCACATAAATTTTGCAACTTGAGATTAACTTAGTCATCCCTCTATACGTCTCCTTATCATCCTTTTTATCTTGTTCAATATTTTAGGATTACGACCTTTTTGTAACTTTATACTAAATTCATAATAATTGTTTTATAAGGTTCAATTGTGTCTTAGGTGTCCAATAGTTAATAGTAACTCATATTCCTGAAATTTTCCAGTACTACTTAAATATTTTTCCACGTACATGGTTTTACCGTATATAATCCGCGCGCGATCAGAAAGGGATCAGAGTGACAATTTTTTTTGCTAATGTGTGTGTAAATGAAGTAGCGTTAGCAAAAATTTTCTGAACATTAATTTATAGGTTTATATATTATAATAATTAATAATAATAATAAAATACATAATCGACCGATTCTGTATATTAAATATATTACTGTGTTTTTGGTCAACCCTGTGGCAGCTACAACTCTTTCAGTTACTATTTTTTTATTTTTGAGCAAACCCAAAATTTTCATGAAAAAGATTTCTTGGTAATATTTTACCAATGGCTGTGATTCAGGTATTATTTTATTAATCAATTACTATAATAATATCATATAACTATTATTACCTATTATTATTATATTGTTAATTAGATACCTATTATTATCACAAAAAATTAAAACAAAACTTAAAATAAAATGTCCGCGAACAAAAACGTCATTTTGTTTGTCGACCCAAAATATAGCCAAATGTCAGCGCGCGTCAACAAAACTGTCATTCCGATTCCATTCTGGTCGCGCGCGGATTATAGCTCGATTTATGTGCATCCGCTCGAACGCGCGGCTTAGCGGCTACACCGCGAGATCACATGCAATTGTATGTAAATGGCAGCACGATCTAGCCGCTATTTAAATAAATCGTTACATACATTTGTGATCTCACGGTGTAGCGGCCGAACCACTCGGTCGCGGACGCATAATCCAGTCTACTTGTATGCGGTACTCAACTCTTAATCACTTGAGAGATGATCATAGCAGCTTCGCTTTCAATGCGTGTATTTCACATGGGACGCGTATCACGGTCGAGGTATTCAGCAGGCATACGTAATTCGGTCCTTCCTATTGAATCTGTTCTATGCTTTGATCGCTAGATTCTGGATGGCACTTTTGTATCAATCACCTTTTTCCCGTTGAAGTTTTGATGTTTTCCTTGGAAATTGATTCTAGTTTTGCTGAAAAAGAATTGCATAAAGTGTGAATGCTGAGTAATTTTTTTATTGAGTAGAAAATAGTCGCAGAATCGTATCAAAACAATTCAGTACGAAGTAAAAAAATCAACCTAAAATTATTGACAAGTACATAAGCATTACTTGTTGGTGCTGACGTCATAATGATAGTATATTTTATAATACAAATAGTTTTAATAACTAAAAGAAAAGTCATGAAAAGCTAAATCCTCCTCTCGCAGAATATGCTTTAAGTCAGATCACAAAGTAACTCTAGAAAGCACTCTGTACTACATATTCTCTTTGTTGGACTATAAATATTAATCCTAAGCAAAGCCAACTAGAACAAATGGAGGGGATAAATCTATACATTGCAAGTTACGACTTCATGCTCCAAATATACTTACGGCACATTAAAACTGTAATAAATGAAAAGTTTGGACGGTACGTTATTGTTGACATTGTATTGCGCATTTATTACAGGTTATAATATTACAATGTGTAAGTACATGATTATATCAATGTTATAGGGGTGTATAATAATTATGATTTTGTTAGTCTCGCAAAAACCAATTTTGCTTATTTAAGTCTTGAAATATTCGTGGATGTCCGGGAAAGGTTTGTAAGTTAAGAAAATAATATGTTTAGAGGGACTTCCCATCAAACATATTTTTATAAAAATTTCACCGGGTCATCTAGTGATAATATAGTTTTTAGACATGTTGAATAAAAAATCTGTATCTTCAGTTCTCCTTATGTGCCACGCACAATGTGAAGACGTCTTTATTTTTTTTTATCGTAGAAACTACTTTTTTATGTCCTAAAAACTATAAGAAATCCTTACTCAAAATCCTGCAGTCTGAATTCTGAAATAATAGCTTGAATATTGTAATCCTTGTTCTTGGTAAAAATTTCCCTCAAATATTGCTCGTCATTGTCTACATTGGATAATTTGCAAACCAGACAGAGCTTCGGTGGAATCAAATTATGGATCGCTGTTAATATTCCGTTTAATACTCGCCTTGCTAGACTTCTATTAATAGTATAACTATTAACTAAATCTTGTTTATAAAACATATTTTTACTATAATATAATTATATTTCAAAACTAAGGATTCTAAACTATCCTATTTTCTAATTAAAAAGCTTAACTGTCACTACACGGTCAGTCTGGCAGCAGTTCAATCCATCACTTTGAGTTGGACGGACTGATCATTTTTTTTTTATTATGTACTTTCCGGACATTATTCTGGCGTCTTACAGCTAAAAGGTTCATTTTAGTGCGTGTCCAAAAACAAAACCAACGCCGCCTTATCGTAAAAAAGTATAGATAATAAACATAATTCAAAAAAAATACATGAGGATGTTCTTTTAAGTGACAGCTGCTTTATATCTATGCGCCCTGATAATAATATTATAATTTATAACCAACAAAGGTTTTGTGACACTACTAGTGTCATAAAACCCTAGGCTGTTTACACACCTGCCGCAGCGGCGGGGCCGCCGCCGCTGCGGCGCCTTAATTGCCAACAGCCTTATTGTAGGTCTAGTCATAAAGAAATATTAATTAAATTCAATTTTTAACCGACTTCCAAAAAGGAGGAGGTTATTCGTTCGTCTGTGGATATTTTTATTTTTTATTTTTGTATGTTCAACGATTACTCCGCCGTATCTGAACCAATTTGCAAAATTTTTTTTGTTGTATAGGGTTCAACCCCAATTTGGTGCCATGTTCACAAAAGTGGTGACCTGATGATGGGATCCATGAGTAATCGAGGGAACTCATCAAAATTTATATGGAAACATATAGTGATTTTGGTTTTATGTAAAAAATCCTAAGCCTATGCTACCAAAAAATAAGATTTTGCACCAAGGTATGCTATGGTTCCGAAGATACTAAGAGAACTCCGGATTCCTTATAGATACAAGTTTTGGGGTTTCAGCTATGTTTTAAGAACTGAAAGCATATGCTACTGTGCAAATAACATTCATCATCATCATCATCATCATCACTACCAACACATGTTGCATCGTTATGACCCTATTATTGGTACTTTTCATAGTCTTTACGATCGAGACTCGAGTTTGTCGAGTGATTTTGAAAATTATATTATTGTTGTTAGAAAGTAAATGATTTAAACTTGGTGTTGCGGTTACCAAGTTGGCAATTTGATCATGGGATCTATGAGGTATGTAGGAAACTCATTGATTGGGCCAAATAATATAGTTCTATTATTGTAGTTTATAGTAGTTTAAGCATATTTTATTATGTTGAGCTGAGGAGTTTCCATGCGGAAGTTTTATAATACAACGAAAGTCACTGAACAGAACTCTAGAGCCTTTAGAGATAGGCGTTTGAACATTTCAGTATTGCTTGATGAACTCTAAGCATATACAGTGGTATATGCTTGGAGTTCTTAAAGAAATTCTAAAGTGGTAGTGAACTCAGATAATATGTTTTCATATTATGAAAGTTTGGGGGTTTCATCGTTGTTTTAAGAAATGAAAGTATGCTACTATGCAAATTTTATTCATCATAATTCAGTATATTAGTATCATGCAGTTAATTCAGTTATATAGTCAATAATTAAATAACGACGTATTATAGTAGCAATATCATCACAGTTGAGTGCTTATTAGATTAACATTTAATATTTTTTTATTATCCCGATTAATTATTTACCCGAACCGGTGGTAGGCACCTTAGTATCGACGTTCGGAAACAATTATGTAAAAAAATTACTCTGAATAAAATTATTTTGATTTTGATTGAACAGGTCTGTAATGCATGATATTTATAATATTTAAAGCCATGGCTTTTGAGACATAGTAGGTATAAAACTTTTTTGAAAACTGACTGAGTATAGTAGTTGTGATAGTTTCATACCTAAATCCTATATTATATCTACAACTGACAGCTTATATATTTACCGGTAAATAACTAAAAAGAGTGAAATTATTA
The DNA here is from genome assembly GCA_905187585.1 of Cyaniris semiargus. Taxonomy (NCBI): domain Eukaryota; kingdom Metazoa; phylum Arthropoda; class Insecta; order Lepidoptera; family Lycaenidae; genus Cyaniris; species Cyaniris semiargus. The sequence continues at coordinate 1,056,981 of LR994554.1, read as the reverse complement.
TTTTTAACAAAAAATTAAAACCGACTTCCAAGTTAAAAACAATAATAATATTATGAACTAAAAAGTATTAAATAATTCTTACTCTTTAATAGTGCCTCTTTCAGAATTCCTCTAAATCTCAACAATTTCTGTACATACTATAGTCTTCATTACTTTGAAGTCGGTACCAGTCCCAAAAGTTTCAAATATTCTGACATTGACCGAACTCACGATTAAATTAGCTGGTACCGACCTCAAAATAATGAAGACTTTAGATATAATGAAGAATAAGATTTAGAAGAATTCTGAAAGAGGCACTATTAAAGAGTAAGAATTATTTAATACTTTTTAGTTCATGTTATTATTGTTTTTAACTTGGAAGTCGGTTTCAATTTTTTGTTAAAAATAATAATAACTTGAGTGCTGCCATAAAAACGCTCTACGCTAGATTGAGAAATATTTAGTGTAAGTAAAGTAATAATTTCCAACAAAACTTCAATCATGAGCTCTATTAAAGCAATATTGCAAGTCAAAGCGCCAAGACTTGTAAGACTATAAAGTCTCAAGTCGTAGACACAATAAAATCAAGACGGAGGCGCAGACACAAAGACGTCTTTGACATTGACACTGTACAAGTGGCGTTGAGTGACGTATAAAAGCCTGCAATTTCCCTCCTCTGTCCCAGTCCTTGTTCTGGTTAGTCCTGAATGTCGTGACAAATGACATTCACTGCAATGCCTCATTCACAACGAGCGGAAGACGCATTGTGAATTGTTGCTTTTGTATGTTGAGTGTGAAATAATTGAGGTATTGATTTCTTGCGCTTTGCGTTGAATATTTTGTTGTGAGCAGCACAATTGTAGTTTTTGCTTTTTTGCTTGTTTTTTGTTTTAAAAAAACTAGGCCTTTACATCCGTTGTGGATGATTTATAAAGTATTTTCAGAGCGAAGTAACCACTCCTCAAATACTGTAGTGCCTGGGACAAGATTTTTAAATGTCTGTATGGTTGCCCAAACACATACGACATTTTCGCAACATAGTCGGCCTAGTCCACAGGAAAGAACTAGTCAATACGTCTGGGACCAACTATGTGCGGGTTTCCTCACGATGTTTTCCTTCACCGTACGAGCGTCCGTATTATGTACTTGAGATCAGAAAATGTCTCATTGGTACACGCCTCCACCCGGGATCGAACCTGCACCCTCGACGAGTGCGAACCAAAGGCCAATTCAGGCCGTCCGTGGCCCAATGGGTAGAATTGGGCCACGGACGCTCATTTTTAACATAATATAATTAATTTAGAATGATGTTATTCTATACCTCTAAATAAATTATTGTAAGTTATACTATAAACTAGATATCCCAATGAACTTCGTATCACTCCCCTCTTATAAACCTTGCCTGGACATCCACGAGTGTTTCAAGACTCAAATTAGAAAAATCGGTTTAGCCGTTCTCGAGTTATAGCGGGACTAACGGAATTTAAAATAATTTATATTTATATGAGATAGATAAATACTATAAGACTTATTAATTTTATACCTTTATGATTATTTTCGAACTCTTCTACCAACTTTTATGGTTTCCTTTTGATATTTTCCGCATACGGTAACTAAAAGCAGAAGTCCCACGGGTGCTCCTGAAGCAATATTATCATTTTTGATATCAAATATTAACGAAGAATTAGTGATTTTTGTAGAAGTTTATCCATTAGGTGCCAAAGGATTGAATACTTTAGTAACATTTTATCCTTGCTTAACGCTTTGAACTTTACTTCTCTGTACTATAATTTTGATTCTTATTTATATTTTTTTCGCATTATATTTATTTTATGCCTTTATATTATTATAGGTATTAAATATTATAGTAAATATTTATTCCCCGTGTGATGTGAAACAAGCCTCAGTGTCCTGGTAATATGAAGATGCTCGACAGTGAAATGATCTCAACTAAGGAATTTTCATTTGATTAAAACTATCTCCTGCGAATCATTAACTCACATTTTTAATATGACAGAAATAAGGGAGGTACTACAGATTTCTATCGATTATAATGAAAGTACGTTTGTAAAATTTAGTCATAATATATTATATTGTCATGATATACAGGGTGAAATTAAACCTTCCTTCAAATTTTTTCCAGGGCTTAGGTATCACTAGGAGAGTCCATTTAACCAAAAAAAATTGGGTGTTATTTTTTTTCAATGGCATATTTTATCCTATTTAAAATCGTTGCAGAACGGTCACTCGCGGCGCGGGGGAACGAGAGGGGGTGACGCGGGGGGAGGCGCGCGCGCGGGGTCACATCACGCGCGGGCGACGCATCGTGTCCATTAATTGTAGTGTTTTTTAGGATAACTTTCAGAAGCTATTTCTCAACATTTTAGTACTGAGTGATTATAAAAGAAAAAATACGTGTATTTTTATTTTTAACAAGGATCAATATATCAAAATTTGGCAGGAAGGTTTAATTGCACCCTGTATATATGACGACCTCTGTGGCTCAGTTGGTGGGCTGTTGGTAGTTCAAGTCGGGGGTCGCGTGTTCGAATCCCGCCGACGGAACAAGAAGTTCCTGGGTCATGGATGTGTATTAAATATGTGTATAGTATAATAAAAATCTTAAATATATGTATAGTATTAAAATATTAAATATATTTCCGTTGTCTGGTACCTGTAACACAAGTCCATCAGGTACTTACCACGGGGCCAGACTGACGTGGTGTGAAGCGTCCATAGATATTATTATTATTATTATTATTATATTATTAATACTGCAATATTTTCACGCTAGACGGCACCAGCAGCACAGACCGTAAACAAAAGTTTTACTAAATCTCTGACAAGGTTTCTGTCAATATTCTGATATGACAATAGTAATATGCTGGATTTTGGTCGGGATATTTACTGTATGTGCTAGCCCTCTTCTCCGACCTTTGCATTATATTCCGTATTAAAAAAAATGTTATTATAGTCCTACATAATATTTATGGAGCATGCAATATTTATGTGATTTATCACCTAGTTATTATTGTAATTGCTCATGCATGGAAAAATAATTTTACTTTGGTTTCAAATTGGTCTTCACTTAAATATAGATTTGAATTTTAAAACAATTATAACGCCAAAAAATTATATTAAAAAAAGAACAATATTTAAAAGTATTATTATTTTGTTAAATTTATATTGTTACACATTAAAGCATCACAGAGTTGTTCATTTTTTGTCATCACCTCCTCCAATTAGCTTTAAATGACTTCAGAATAATGAAGTCTTGAATCTCTAACAATATAATTTCGGTTCGGTACTAAGCCAAACAAATTTATATTCCCATTAGGTGGGTCTCGCGGAGTCTTTTGTACGTGTAACAAAGCGTGGTGGCAAACAGTGATTTAGCTTTCCGGTTGACATATCCCAGAGATAAATTATTATAAGCCGAATTTGGAAAGACATATTAATTTAAAGATATACAATCTTTGTCACCATCGTCAATGTTAGTTAGACTTAAAGTAAATTCACGTTGCTTAATTTTCCTAAATTACAAAAAAATCTGCTTACATCTCTACAAGCAAAGCTCTACTATTTCAATTCAATTCAATTCAATCCAATTCAAGGCTATTTTGTCATGTAGCCAGAATCAGAACAAGCATCACCATCGTGTGAGCTGCTTTGCATCAGTGCCCCGATTAGTAATGTTATCCAAGAGCCAAAGGATCTTTGTAGGTCTGTGATTATAATCTATTTAAAATTGTTGTCCTAGAGTGTAGACAGTTACAATTCATTGATTTATTTGAAAAAAAAAACCAGGATTCTTTGACATGTCCACAGTCATTAAAAGGCCAACCACTCAGCTTGTGAAGTGTCTGTAAAAGATTAAACACCAAACACCAGTTTAAGTCATTGTTTAACGAAGTCACAATATTATTATTTCATTTTGCACATATTTGTTCTGTTGATTGAAATAATATTAGTCGCGTAATCAGAAACGCTGGAACAGTCAACAAATTATTCAATTATTTAGCGACATCTATCGATTACGCCATGCAGCGTGACGTCATTGTATGTTTTGGCTGTTTGTCGGGTACTATATTAAAAGTCCTATCGGCATCGGCTTATAGTGGATAAGCAATATTGCCACCATGTTTGCGAAGCTGTTTAGCACGAACAATCACACCTCTACACATTTGGCCACGATAAACAATCATTTGACTGTCTATCATCGCCAAAAGTGTCGTATAAAGTAATTTATTTCAACTTTTCTTCAATTTAGACTCTATATAAAAAATAATCTCCAATGTAAAAGCTGGAGCTAATAAAATAGAAATCTCTTTGGACATTGACCTCGTTTACGTAAAAGAATAATCAATAATTGAAAGCTACACGACCTCCAGTATTAAAAACTACTGGAGCGATAACTACAAAAACAAAAGCATTTATCAGTCAGCTAATTCTGTGAGGCTATTTCAAGGAAAATATATTGCTCTGAAGTGGGTCACAATTTGAAAAACAGGCAATGATAAAGTGTCTCATCGCTCGGGGAGTATTAGCTTCCCTTCCAGTAATTTGGGAACGACCGATCCCTCAGGACTCTTTGTCAATGATAGCGATTTTATCAATAATTATAAGCTACGTGTCCGTGCATTTGATTGTATGAAATTTTCAATTAAAATATGCAAATTCCTGCCATCACTCGCGAGGTAAACGCCTGTAAGAATGTTTTTAAAACACTTTTATCGTCTCGAGTTTATTATTATGGAAATGAGCGCGTTACTTTCTGGGTTTATTGTCTGTGCTAATCTGAAATTAATATTTTTAACAAAGAATTTCACTTTTGCTTTTTTACTTCTGATCTTCATCTTAACTTTTATTACTTCTTATAAATTGTCTACATTGGACTTTTCATTACCATCGACAACTTCGGGTTTTTTCATAAAAGCTTTTAGAAGTTTTTTTTTACAATTATTAGCAATGAAATTAATTCAATTGTTTTAACAATGTTGCTTTACATAAGTTAAATTTTATGATATATATATACGTAAAACATTTTATTAGAATAATGTTTACGTTAATAACGAACAATTGATTAAGAAAATACATCCATTAATCATATTCTATCATTCATCTAGTGAAGGCTTAATTAACAAGAAGCCTAATGTGGGTTATATTATACTTCATAAATGTGAATTTAGCTCCGGGCTTACCGAGCAACTTGTCCACAAATTACGTGAGGTGTTATTTTTTTTTTATTTTTATTTTCTGACCCTCCCTCCCTCCATGGTGAGATTTCGTGAGATTTTATTCTTTATTCAACCCCTCCCCCCCCCTCCCAAACTCACGTGAGATTTTTCAAAATGTAGGTTTGTTACGTAAGCGCGTTGGATTGTTTTACAGTCAGAAGATGTATACAGTATGTAATGTCAAAGTATGAATGAAATTATTTTCTTTCGAACGAATTAGTGAATGATCTTAATCGTATTACGATTATGCTTACGATTAGATCTTAAGCATACGTACATCCTTAATGAAATGGACCAAAATAGTAATTTTTTTTTTGTAACAATAAGAAAAAAGAATACGTGAGATTTGCCGAGATCCCCCCCCCCCCCCTCTCCAACGTAAGATTAGATGAGATTTGACTCGACCCCCCCCCCCCCCCCCCCCCGCCCCCCCTTAAACACCTCACGTAATTTGTGGACGCCCCCTTGTTTCTAAAAATCATGAATTGGCAAAGCAATAGAACATATCAAACAAAATAACGACCTACTTCTATTCCATGTTTAAATTTCAAGCCACGAGCCAGCTACAGCGTATTGTACAATACAATAGATTATACATTAACTATTTAAAGTTATATTTATCTTGCAGTCGAAGCGAATTTCGGTCCAGAATTATGTCTTCTGCTCGTATAATAAATATTCATATCGCACGCGATTTTATGTTGTATTTTAAGGCAAATAGAATACAGTTTCGCTGCTGGGGTTTACGTCGTATGTTTACCCGTAGAATTTACTATGTCAATAGCTAACATCTATGCCTTATCTAGAAGTATTATGTCCGCTTGTTCCTGTTTTACGATGTTGTTTATTGTCATAAAATAAATGAGATAAGGGTAAGTTTGGACGTTCTCGAAGATTACCCAACTTTTTGAACGTTTCTCGGCAAATCGAGCAAGTTGAAGTGACGTTTAGAAAAACATTTGTACTTGAGAAAATTTTCATTGATAAAAGCCAAAATCCTGAATATTTAAGCCTGGATTCTCTGATACTTTTTTTCTAAAATTACTCGGGCCAAGATTATAAATTTGTAGGTCCGTATTCAAAATTGTGTATGCACGACTGCTTGTAATGCCATTAGATAATCCAGCCATAATTAAATTTTGTACCCATTGTCAAGGGAACAGAAAAGGACACGACGAGGAGAGAAAAAACTTTGCCCGAGGGATAAAAATAAAATTTATATCATCATCCGTTATGTAGGTAAAGTTATCTAGAAAAGTTTCAGGAATAATATATGAGGCGGATACTGGTACTTTTATACTTTTATTTGTTGGTACAAAATCAATAGATTGTGAATACGAATTAAAGTTGCAATTTGCGAGTAGGTTACAAATTTTGTATCCTTAGTTACAATCACAGAGTTACAATAATATTTGTAATATACAAATAATACAAAATAATTTAATGCAATTAATAAGATATCTAAATCCTAAGTATAGCGACAAATTTTTGTACAGATAAATTAAATAAAGTATTGAATTTATCTGTAAAGAAAACGAAATGGTACTAACAATGCAACCAATTTTACTGTCAATTATTTTTACTGAAGTGTAAGTGTAGGCGATCTTCTATTTCAGGCTATGGAATTCGCAATGTAGTTTTAGCATTTAACGTATTTGTACAAAAGCCGGACTTTAAATAATTTTAAGTCGATGACAAGGCAGTTACGTAACAGGCTGTGTCCCGAATCCCCGCAGTAGTCGGACACAAACGTTTCCACAATAACTGTAGCTCTAAAATTTCATTCAACGTTAAACTATTTTTAATTTTAGAATCTTTTGAATGCGGCCATTTTGGTTTTTCGTTCTCTATACAAATGCTGAGAAGCTTTTGTAATAACTGTGCATAATATTATATTATTTAAATGGTGATTTTAATTAAATTATTTATGATATTATGAATATAAATGTTTACAACGAACAAATTAATGTAAGAATCTTCATCATCCGGTAGCTGTAAATACAAATTATATCAAGTGCGTATATAAAAGGCAGTCGTTACAAAATAGAAAATAATTTTCCTGTACGCCTACAAGTACATCATTAAACGTTCGTATGAAAATTATACTTTTATTTCCCAGGTTGAAACGTTAAAACAAGGCATATGGGTGAATGCAATTTGACATGAAAGTAGAACGATACTGCAAGAATAAAAGGAGTATTCAATGCACGCGAAAATTGGAACATGTCTAGTGTTGCACTGTTAAATATTTGAAAAGAATTTTCAACTAATTACAAAATAAACTGCATTCGAACAATTTTTATACTTGTGAAGTGGCGCTTGAAGAACTTTCGGGAATATTTTTACTTGGTCTCAATTTTTAACATTTAATTAATGAGTGTGTAAAAAACCCAGACATTTATGGATCTTTGGTTTGCTAATTTTATACTCCCTGTCAATTTATTTTGATATATTATTTTATCTAAGTGCAGCAAGTCTTAGTAATAAAGATAATATAACAACTTAAACGGAAGGTTTATGAAGGTCTTATAATGCTACCAAGTTTATTAGTCGCGCGTTAAAAAAGTAGGATAACACATTAAGACGCTCGAGTTTTTTTGTCAATATTTGACTGAAAATTAACTTTTGTTAGAGCTCCTACGGTTTCTAAGTAGCAAAAGCTGATAAATACTCAGAAACTACCGAAAAATTTATATTTGAAATACCCTACACGTTGATAAATAATTTTTATGTATTTGCTACGTCAATTATCCATTCCATTATATTCTCTTTCTTCACACAAGCAAGTTAAAATAAACTAATTATCAAATATATTATCTGTAATTAATCAACCAACCGGATATACATAAAGGCAGATTTACATTGAGTCAGTGGCTGTCGTCAGTGTACTGTGCTGGCTTGAAATGAATTTACACTATGGCAGTGCACGAACACGGCGGTGGACTAACGTCAGTTACTGACTCAATGTAAATCTGCTTTAAGAGAACCTCTATCTAATCTCTCTTCGTTTGTTCCAGATAATCCAGTAAATGGTCCGTCACAGAGCCACTGTCCGAGATGGTCGACTTATAGCACCGGACATTATCTACCTCAAGCGGTTGCGGTGGAAGCGAAAAGATGCTCGTGCTGATCCTAGTCCACTTCATCACGCTACCGGCCCTCAGCACCAGATCCGTCAGAGGAGACACCACCATGGAGGACAAAGCCCAACCGCTGATAAGCTCTAGAGTTGTAAGAACCAAATATGGAGACATTAGAGGTTTTATTGTGACTCCTGAGTCCAGGTATCTCGAACCGGTGGAGGTATTTCGAGGGATTCCCTACGCTTCACCCCCAGTTGGTACCTTGAGGTTTATGCCACCAGTGTCAGGAGCTCAATGGTCGGGTGTGAAGATCGCTGAGGAGTTTAGTCCGGTGTGCCCACAGGTTCTGCCGGACATAAGGAATGAGACAGCAGTGCTGAAGAGGATATCGAAAGGAAGGCTGGAGTATCTAAAGAGGATTCTGCCGTTCCTCACAAACCAATCGGAGGATTGCCTGTACTTGAACATATATGCGCCCGCTCAAGGTATTTATAATTTGTTTCTTGTACCATTAGGGCATGTAACTATGGTGTGTTCAATGTACTGTTACTATATTCAACCAAATGGCCCGGTCAAATCTCTTAAAACGTACTTAAATATACATGCCGGTCATGTCTGCAATTCATAACGTTAGGAAGTCTTCTAAGCGACGGTTTTGTTAATGATCATTAATAATTTTTACTTCATATACAATGACAAGCGTATTAATAATATTATTGTGCAATTTTGTCTGTTAAATAATTTTTAACTTATCACGTACGGACAAAACTTTACAATATGTAAATAATATTTTTAACGGTAAGTATATTTTACTAGACGTTCCGCGCGGCTTTGCCAGCGTAAATTAGGAATTTCACGGAAACCGTACATTTTTCACAAATCGTAGTCTATGTCCTTCCAAGTGGTCTACTCTATATCTGTACCAAATAACGTAAAAATTGCTCCAGTGCTTCGTGAGAATATAAGCCCTTTCAAATAATTTTCCCCGTTTTTTCCACATTTTCCTCTGTTTCTTCGCTCCTATTAGTCTTAGCGCGATAAAATATAGCCTATAGCCTACCTCGATAAATGGACTATCTAACACTGAAAGAATTTTTCAAATCGGACCAGTAGTTCCTGAGATCAGCGCGTTCAAACAAAGTAACTAACGAACTCTTTATAATAATATAAGTATAGATTTGTAAGCAGTTTCTAGATTGTTCTTACAAATCGCATGTAGATTACAGTATAGACAATTCCTAGATTATGATTGATTGTGATGACCATTACTGATGAATCTTTGAATCTTAAAGAATCTACGCAATCAAATTAAATATTTTAAAAGGCTATTCACAAATTGATTAAGTTGTTTTCCTTTGATCCTCTCTTTATTGTGGAGGCCTAACAAGTTTTCTTGTTAATCAGTCTCAAGTCTCGAGGGTACAATGAAGCTACGCACTGTCCAGATTAGTCATAGCCATGGCCCAAAATGTTTTGGGCCATGGGTGGTATACATTTGAAGAATTTGATTGCTTTGAATTTGTAATCCAAATACAATCCTACAAGGGTTGGCGCTTTGCTGAAGAAATAACACCGCCATCTCTTTAGTGTTAATCTGAATCAAGACACGCGGTAGCGTGTCAAAGCCAAGTTCTCTCGTTTTTTACATTTATATTTTTGGTGGGATTTCAATTTACATGTGTGGGTCAATCATTACACCTACCTGCCTGCCTGACAAAAAATTGAACTTCTGTCAATTTGTGTAAACAATAAAACTAATTCACTTCAAGTATAAACGCAATTAACATGTTTATTACAGCCACATTCAGTGACATTTAATTTGATTACGTAACTTTAATGAAAACTTTGACAGAAATAGTATATATAGTTTCTGTCTAAATCATTAAATAAAAGTTAGGTGAAAATATTTTAATATATCTGACTGCCGCACTCAGACACGAATGTCTCTGCATATTTTAATATATCTGACTGCCGAACTCAGAGACGAATGTCTCTGCATATTTAAATATATCTGATTGCCGCACTCAGAGACGAATGTCTATAACTTTTATTTAATGATTTAGACAGAAACTCTATATACTATTTCTGTCAAAGTTTTCATTAAAGTTACGTAATCAAATTAAATATCACTTAATGTGGCTGTTATTTACTTAGCTGTAATTAATTGAAGATTTTGACACATTATTTATTTATTTATTTTTATTTAACTCTTTATTGCACACAAGCCAAAACTCTTCATTAAATCGAAGTTTAATTATCATTTAATTTCTCTGAGTGCGGCCGTTACCAAGTGAAAGAATTAGTCACTAGCCAATACTCAATACATTAGCAACGGACACAGACATGAGAACATAATTTTTAATTAAAAGAAGTGAATAGGTTCAGCTGTAATTACATTTTATAGAGTACCGCCGCATTCGCTACTAATCTCTATTTTATTTAATTAAGAACTACATTTATCAGTCTCTAGAAATGTATTGAGATATAACTTCTTATACATTCGATTGTCTATACATCCCAAGTAATATTGAAAAATGTGAATGTAAGCTTTTTACGATTTAACGTGAAAACTTCGTATTCAATTATCATGATACATCATTGTACGTATGTTTTTGGAGGCATGATATGTAATTACGATGGTAAATTTATGTATAAAAATTTAAAAAAAAGTTGATCGTATAATATATCAAAGCAATATTTTCTTTCCATTATATTTATTATTGTGCTGCTTTATATAATATCAATTTTGTACACAATATGTCAGATATTTTAAAACTATATTTTCTTTCAATTATAATTATTATTGTGCTAGATTAATGATTAGTTTTATCATATTATATTACAACTACAAATTAATAATTTCAAAACATTAATTTTTTAAGATAATGTAACAATTAACCATATTTGTCGCCCAAAATTTAATTACATAAATAAATAATGCAGTGAGCAAATTAAATGAAAGTACGTTTATTTAGCGGGTTATATTATGAGCACGAGTGTTTGTTCGTAATTAGATGGGGAAGAAATGGCGCAGATATATTACGAGATGTTCCTTGCTGTGTCCCATTTAATACGTCTTGTTAGTAAAAATATTTATCACTAGCTCTGCCCCGCGGTGCTACCCGCGGTTTAAGTGATATATAATAAAAGACTATGAAAATTACCAATGATAGGGTCAAATCGGGACGATACATAATTTTATAATGGTTTATGGTAGTGATGTTGATGATTATGAATGTAATTTGCATAGTAGCATATGCTTTTAGTTCTTAAAACAACGTCGAAACTCCCAAACTTGTATCTATAAAGAGTCAGGAGTTCTCTCAGCACCTTCCGAACCATAGTATACCTTGGTGCAAAATCTTCCTTATTGGTAGCATATTCTTAGAATACTGCTACTAAACCGAAATCACCACATGTTTCCATATAAATTTTGAGGAGTTTCCTGAATTTCTTATGGATCCCTTTATCAGGTCACCATTTTTATTAATATGGTACCAAATTGGGATGATAACCTATACACCATAAGAAAAATTTTGAAAATCGGTTCACAAACGGCGGAGTAATCGTTGAACATAAAAATAAAACCAACATAACACCTTCTCCATTTTCCATACATACATACATACATCCAAACTTTTGCCTTTATAATATTAGTTGGATATTAGTAGGACTATCAGCACCTGTCCTTACCTCTATAATATTGAAAACAAATCTTCCTTAGCAGCGTTGTGCAGTTTTTTGGGATGGGTAAAACACGTCGTTAAAAATTTGAAACAGGACACGTGATCAAAAAAAAATTCGTGTGGAACTCGGAGACTGTCGCGGTAAAGCTATTGTATAGCATTTTTATGAACTTATGCAATAAATCGCATACGTCTAGTCGCACGCACACAAACACCGTGCCGAAGTCTGGCAACGCCGCGTTACGGAATTTCTTGATTCGGTCGCCACGCTCAAATCCCGCGATAAAAGCTATGCAATAACTTAAACAGAAGAAGAGTACACCGCTAACGTGGCGTAGGAGAGGACGTTATTTATCTCCCACTATTCCTACCGTAAGTCAAAAATATATGCGGCCGTTTCGTTTGAATTTCTGCCGGCACTCCTTCAGTGCAAGTCGTTGAATTTTATTTGATACTCCAATCAATCAATCAATGTTCGCTTATAAGTATATAATAAAAAATTGCGAACTCCAAAATTCTTAAAATACTATTTCTCCTACATAAAACCTCAACAAACCAAGTATTTTGCATTTAATGTTAGAAGATTTTTTCTCAAACACAAAAACCAAAGTCGGAAAAATGTTGTTTAGGACAGTTTGTTTGGTTAGGCCTGACCTTACTCTGAATACATTGCGAGCTTTTTGGCCTATTAAAATAAAAAATCCGGGTCACGCAATTTTGAGGCCATGATATTGTATGATTAGGTTTTTTGAAGTATTTTACATAAGCGTGAGGATTATACTATGTAAGACAGACAATATAACCCAGAAATGATTTATCTAATACGAAAAAAAAACAATATCTGTACTCTTTATAACGTTTTACGCTTTTTAAATTTTATATATTATATCATAACAACATGACATATTATAATGAAGGGAAAGCTTAGTTTGTTACATACAGGACATATTGTAATATTATAATATACAGTACATCAAAATGCTAATCTGTCTAAATCGGGCGGAGGTTATACCTAAACGGGGATACAGATGACTCTGAAGGGCAAAAAATACACAATTCAATGCAGGTATAAAAACCTGCAGTGAATTCTGTATTTACTGACTTCCGCAAAATCAAAAGATATGTTAATGATTATAATTATTATTCTTCTCCATATAATATGTTTGTTGTGCTCTCATAAACTTTTGATCCGATTCTTACAACTTACAAGTGAGTTGTTGTTAGATACAATTATTATAAGTAAGATTTTTCAAATTTTGTATTTTTTACGTTGTCGGATTGTAATTTTTTAACCCATTCTTTGTATTTGTGTTTCACAAATAATTTGTAGAAGTGGACTAGCTTACACTACTGCATATATATTTTATACTGCGGAGGCAAAATCTACCTGTACGAGCGTGTGACTGCAGATACGGGAGAACGGAGTCTTTTGTTACACCTTATTGTTCCCTTTGGCACAATTTCGAGTTGAAGCTGGTCATACTGATAAATAGGGGATCTTTTGTAGAGGTTTAAGGAGACATATTTGGTATCTCTCAAAACTTAAACTGAAATATTATTATTCAGATTTTTTTACAAATATTTTCTGAACGTTGTTACTACTGGTGCCTACCACCGATTCGGGGACTAATCCGGCAAGAAGAAACAAATTTTGGCGCAGCGAAGTTGCGGGCGTCATCTAGTTTATAATAATACTAGATGACGCCCGCAATTCCATTGCGCCAAAATTCGTTTATCTCGCGGGAACCGTAATTTTTCCGCGATAAAAAGTATTCTTTATCATTTCCCGAGACTCAAAGTATTTCCATACCAAATATCAGAAAAATAATTGGTTCAACGCTTTGAGTGTTAAGAGGTAACAGACGGACAGACACACGTTCGCATTTATAATGTTAGTCTCAGATTTCTCTGGTCTGTACTTGGGTTTTCATTATCAATTAAGTAAAGATGGCTTTAACAAGGTGAAATAGTGTTGTAAAAGTGATATGAATGGTTATGATTCGATAAAGTTTCAATTTTCGCTCCTTTTTGTGCGACTTTAAAACTCATTTTGTATTTTCTGACGCCTTAAATCTCGCCTGTCGTTTTGTAAGTGCACTGATTGATTAAATTTAAAATGTTAACTGGGGCGCCATTTTTCGGACAGGGTCGCTGACAAGCTGACATCCCCTCTAAAATTACAACAGCCGGACATTAAGTTTTAAATATTTTATTCGGCTAGGAGTTTCCCTTATCGTGTAATAATAATATTATGTTTTACATTTGTTATAATATTATGTCTATGAATACGTTATGCATCTAGTTTATTCTGCTTTGAAAATACAACAGGCTTACATTATTTTTATCTAGTAATCGAATCTAGTGCTGTATTAGATGACTAGATTTGAGTATTTACTGTAAACCGACCATAACAGCTTGTAAGGTTTGTGCTTAAAATATATCATTAGATTCACGTTAATCAATAACATTAAGTATAAGCACAGTCGGGTTTTTGTTTCGAAAAAACTCCCTGTTATAAAAAATTGGAATGCTAAAACGGCTCAGGAAATACGGTTCAAGCCTTCCACTTTTTATATCGTCTCATAATAAATGCATTACATTGCACTTTTCTACGAATAACTAGCTACAATTGCCTCAAATCCGATTACCGTGTAAATCGCAATGCAATCAAACAAGAGAATTAAATAACAAACTACAATACGTTGTACATTACGTGTCACGAACTGCAGTGCTCTACGTGCGCGGGACGCATTACTCAATGTACCGCAAATCTAAACAAATGTCGCAAACAGGACGTTCAAAGATAGCGGGTAATTTATTCACGTAATTCGCCCTTCCCCCCTCCATCGATAGCAGCGGCAATGCTAGACTAAGTGTTATTGGCTTTTAGAAAAAGTACGGCTTTATTCGAACTGAATTTTGTAAGGAGTTCCCTATCTAAACCGGTATATTTTGTGTCAGGATAAATTAATGTTTCATTAAAAACTATCTGTAACATTCAACATAATATTATTATTTTGTGATGGTAACCTCTATAAAAGTCTCAAGCACTAATTAAACGGGTTGACCGATTTCGATGAAATTTTTTGTGAGTATCGAGAGGATTTGAGACTTGGCCAAAATCTGTCATCCATACAAAATTACAATGCTAGACGCATTATATTATTTGAAATTAAAATGATTTTTTTTTTTTATGAAATAAAGGGGGCAAATGAGCAAACGGGTCACCTGATGGAAAGCAACTTCCGTCGCCCATGGACACTCGCAGCATCAGAAGAGCTGCAAGTGCGTTGCCGGCCTTTTAAGAGGGAATATGGTAATAAGGGAGGGTAGGGATGGGAAGAGAAGGAAATAGGGGAGGGTAGGGAAGGGAATAGGGTAGGGGATTGGGGATTTTATTTGCAAATAGGTTAAAAATTAACTCTTTTATTTAGAACGTCTACATGAGGCCTACCACCGATTCGGGAACTAACCCGGCGAGAAGAACCGGCGTAAGAAACTCGGACGGGGCCATCTTTTATCAAACAGATGGAAAGTTGTTCTTTTTAAAAGAAAAAAATACCATAGTAACTGAAACTAATGTACAAAAATCATGTAAAATGTGTTAGATTTATACAGAAGCAGCTTATGGTCTGTCAGCTTATTTTTCCCAAGGTGTGCTTTCATTGAGAAAACCTTATAATAGCCCTAGCACACAAACGTTCTTTAAAAACCTTTTTTAATTTATTAATTTTAATAACTGTATTTTAAAAAGATATAAAATGATAAAACCGACTTCAAAATTGTACGTAATTGAGAATTAAAACTTCGTATCTCCAAAACTACTGAACTGATTTTGATGAAACTTCCACTGTTCCCTAAGTTGAACAATACCTAGTACAACAAAAAAAGAATTACTGAAATCGGAATGGTAGTTCCAGAGATATGTGAACACAAACATAAAAACATAGTACATACATACGTACATACATACATACATACACTTTTGAAATTTGGCACATTTGTTCTCAGACTCTGATATAGACTATTAACATAATATATGAAAATTGGGCAGTTCTGGAAATATTACATATATACGCGTCGAATTGATAACCTCCCTTTTTTGAAGTCGGTTAAAAATAAGTTATTTAATAATTTATTATTATGATCGTCTACTAATTTTGTAAACATTCACTGTATGTGTATTTAAGACGGTAACTGCACATTCTGTTCTCTAGCGTTTTAATTTTCACTTTGTGTCTCTTAACAAAATTTATTACACTCAAGAATTTAATATCTTCCCGTAACATTGTTAATATTACAATAACCACAATAATAAGGGAAAAATGCGTTATAGTTAACTTTTATAAGGACGCGGTCCCTTTTTACGGCGTAATTCTTATGATATACACAGTACACTACAGTGTCGGCCCTAGGGGGTGGCGAACAGGGCAATTGCCCGGGGCCTCGCTCTTACAGGGGCCTCGCAAGGTATTTTTTCGTAAGACAAAAGGCCTGACGCCCAGGACCTCGCAAAGACCTTCCACCCTTGGCCTCGCAATGGGTAAGGCCGCCACTAGTACACTTTATTTTATTTAGTCAATGGCACAATATTGGGTTGCTTCCTCTTAAACACACGTCCCTCCACTTATTTACTTTTATTATTTGGCCAACTGTTACTTGGATATTTCTACTGTAAAAATTAAACTTATTTCTTTCTTACGCTATTAAGTTCAGATCTGTGCACTGGACTAGCTAGGCGTACAATATAAATTACTTTAGCAGATTGGAACCTAAGATTTGGAGTATTGGATAACATACACTCAACGAATAATAAAACTTAAAGAAACATAACTATGTCAAAAATGGTCCCAAGAAAAGTCTTCCACAGTAGCCCATAATAATATCATTTAGGTATGATAACAGTTGTCATCAGCTTAAGTTCATAATAAATATTCTAAGTACGCGTACGACATAAGAAGTGGTAGCATACAATCTATACTTATTTAAATAAAAATATATTTTAAATTTTGTAAGTCTACCTAAAACTTGTGAACGGCTGAACCGATTTGGCTAATTTTAGTTTTGAAATATTCGTCGAAGTCCAGGGAAGGGTAGGTTAGGTAAGGGTAATCATGAGGGAAATGATTAGAAGTTTACAGGGTCATAAAAGACACATTATATTTTGCTGGCCAAAACTTCTAAATCTATTTTTTCATTAGCGCACCAAAAAGATTACTAACACCGTGATATGTTCATGTCCACACTAAAATTCTTCGTGGCGTTCGCTTATTGTTTTAATCACGAAAGCAAAACACGCGATTTGTCAACGTCATTCCCACTTTAGTCGACGAAGGCTTTATTTATGTAAATCAATATTTTGTATCTTTTTGCCCAATAACAATAAAAAAGGATAGCTCGACTCATGCAAGATGCATAATAGATGAGGGCTTGAGGAGTCAATGTGTGTTAGACCTTTGCTCTTTCACCAAGATTTTGTGTTTTTGTTATAAGTAGATATTATAGTATCTAACAGTCAACTATTATCATACAAGGGTATTTCCTGAGTAGAATTTACTTCTCTTATTATTATTAATGAAGTTAGTAGACTATCCCACTGCGCTGTATCAGGTGTAACAAAACTACATAAGTGATAATACTTTGGCGCTTGCTCATACAAATCAGAAAAAAAATTTTGCTCTTTCAGCGCTGCTACTTTGACAGTGAACTCTATGTCAGGAACACACACACCCCTTAAAGTATTAGTTTTGTTACACCCTGCCATTTGTTACTCCTTTACGATGCTCTTCATTCTGGATTCTGTCAATGAATGCCATAGATGGCGTGATGTTGTTACCACTAAAATCTTACAGGGGAATTACGACTCTCAGCAATGGGAAACACTAATAATGGTAAAAATAGCATTAGCAATAATAATTAATTGTAAAATGACCATTAGCAATAATTAAATTAATTGTACTTGCTAAAAAATACGATTGCTAATATTATCGTGCGCAGCAATACTCTGCGATCATGAAAAAAATTCACGTCCGTGCTGTTACGCACCGCGGCGCTAAATGTTGATGGATTGCTATTTTTCTCACCTTCGGGCGGAAAACGTCAACTTTCTTCCCGCTGCGCTTACCGATGTTGCCGTTTTCCGCCTCCGTCAATGAGAAAAATAGTATACGCACCATGGGCAGTAAATAAGAAAGCCTCAGATCACATGTTACATTGCTTATTTTTCTGCCCTGGGTGCCTAATATACTATTTCACTCGATGCGAAATAATACTCAACGCGAGCGGTGCTATGCGAACCGATAATTCACGATGCCACGTTTTTAGCAAATAGCAAAGCAATAGCACCTAGCATGCTGTGACGTAAAAATTAGCATGTTAATGAAATTGATAGATAATAGCATTAATTCCCATTACTAGGAAACACGACGCTAGAAGGAGGATGTAAGTAGGTAAACATTAATAGAAAAAATCGTGGCATACAAAATATAAGTATATCTCGATGTTGTTGGTTTAATATAATTAAACAAACGTAAAACTTTCAACATTTTTATTACATATGTTACGCACGTAATGGCATTTAAGCATGCGCTGAGAAACTTTTACCTGCACAAACTAGCGGAATTCGGCTAGGAGTCCGAACAATTCCGCTGTTCCGACTCCTAGACCATAATGTATTCGGCAATCAATTACATACATATCCTTACGACACGGAATAACATTACGAGAATTGTTCTGTACGGATATCCGTTTCCGGAATTTACGACGCTCCGGAATTCCAGTATTTGAGTAGAAAACGGCATTATTAGTGAAATATTTCACTCAAAATTCCCCGATGTTTGATAACTGGGAATGATTGATGATGACCGGAGCAGTGGCAATGCTGCGTTTAAAATTCCATAACATTTCAGTCCGCCGCTAATTCGCGGAGATTCGATTAAAACAGCGTAATCTCGTGATGTGAATGCCAGATTTAGTCCCGTAGAACTGTATCGTTCTAAATATACTGGGCTTTGGAATTCGATTAATATACTCGTATATCCAACCCAATTCATTTTGACCCTTGAAATAGCAATTTGGATGTCATTTATAAGAACCAGCAATAGTCACTGACCCACGGCCGCTGGAAAGTAGCTGAGATGTAGGGGCTAAATAGGGTAGTAAGAAAAGTGCAGCGTGATGAAATCTTGAAGTGTTGTGAACAATGGTTTAGTCAAAATTGGTAATTTCTGTCCACAAACAACAAATGGCAGTAATATTAAGAAATAAGAAAATACGATTTATAAAATAAAACTAACGTACTACCTACGCGACATAAGTACTACAAAAATCCCACTTTCCTAGAAAGTTTTTGCATCAAAAGAGTCCTTTAAGCGCGAAAACCTCAGCGAAAATTCGGGCTTCAATACTGAAGTGTAATTCGATTTATGAAAAAAATAGCACGGGAACACGACAATAGCTTCGGACACGAGGTGACGAGGGAAAGGTTAAGAGAAACGAAAGAGAGAGACTTATCGTTCCATTTCATTGGAGTGACAAAAACTATTGGACCTCACTTGATACATGGGTTGCAATATTTTATAAGAAAAGTTTAGGTGTGAAAACTGACGTAAGAACTTGAGATTTTACACAGTAGCTAAAATGGAAAATAAAGTATCGGAAGGATTGGAATTACATAATATTTACTTTTGTCATTTGAGATGAGAAAAGAAGATGATAATAATAATTTCAGAGCATCTTACCACACATTAATATATCCATGAAAGTCATTAAAATACAGCCATAATTAAAACAATTTAGGAATAAAACCATATTATCTCGCTTTACGAGTATAACATACAAAGCTGATAAGGTCAATTCATTTCATCAATCCCCTTTTATCACAATGGACAAAATGCACAAAAACGATTCGAATCGTGATTTGAAAACAACCAAATTCCGTTCTCCGTTTAATTTGTGTGTAATTAAGTCGTTTGTTTCTAAAACAATAACAACAGATTAATATGTGTAGCGGCGAACCGAGCGTCCCGATGGACGATATAATAGTTTAGTGTCGATTGTAGCCATTAAACAATTTGATAATAAACAAACTATTATTTCTGCTATCGGTATTTCTGTATAAATATTCTTTGGGTAAAGTGCGTGGTTTATTTAAATAGCGAATGTCTAAGTTTTATTTTAACAGTTTGTGGTATAAAATAATTTTGTGATTAGCATTAAAAACCATTAACTTCTAATTAAATTTCACTATCTTGAAATTCTAATATCAATAGTAACAAAATCATTTACTTAATTTCAAGAAGTATTTCATCTTGCTCAAAAAACTTGATTTCTTTTATTTCCGATCAATCAGGATAAGGTCCATGGGTTCAATTTCGATTAGCGATTTCATCAGAATTCGTGACTTTCGGGTGGTGCAATGTTAAATGGGAAACTTTGTCATTTAACTAAATCGAGTCTGGGGCTGGTTTACCATCGACAGATATCAAGTTAATAGTCGTAAAGTAAAATAGATTTGGATAATTTGTTTCGGGAACACGAGGGTTTTTGTGATTGTCACTGTTCTGGATAACGATTTTCTTAATGCTTTATACTTTGAGTTTTACCACTACTTTATTTGAATTATTGCACAATTCGAAATAAAAATTATAATGTTTTGAATAGGTTGTTTTAGTTTCCCACGCTCCATGATGATAATATATATATCCATGATCTTACAATTATGTATTATATTTCAGTTATCATCAGGCATAATAATATCAAGTCTCACATACATATTGTACCATTTTTCAAATTTAAAGCCTATTGTTGACCAAAAACCCAGCCATTCTTGCTCACAGCTGTCTCAATATTACCCGGTGTATTCTCTTTTATTGTTCTGTTCGTCTGATCTTTATTGAATTTTTGTATCGTTATTATGTCTTGAGTTTCGTCATAATTAATTTTATATTGACTTCTTCGAATGGGTGAAATTGATACTTTCATTGAAACTAAATGTATTCTTTCTTCATTACTCAGATTTATTACGGATTGTAATAGGATATTTTTATCTATCTTTAGTACTTTTATTGCTTTACTCTAAGACGATATTTTGCCCTCAACTTTGTTTATACAACAATTCGTTTATTTTTTTAATGAGGAAAACTATTCCAGAACCGAGTTCCCACACCGAATTTCATTCAAATTGGTTCAGAGGTTTGAACATGAAACGATTACAGCTAACTATCAGTAATATATGAGTTTTAACTATCTTCAGAGTTTGTTATGTACACTCTGCTGATATAAGTGAAAAAAATATACAAACGTGTCCCAACACCAGTGTCCAAGCCTTTAATGTTATGATGTATTTGTCGATAAAATATGCCATACAATAATATCTTCACGTTAAAAGCTGGGACACTGGTATCGAGACACATTGTATACGTAGCAAACTATTTTTTTTTATTATAAATTCAACACTTTCAGAAACAAGATGTAATAGTGATAGTGTTAAGTCCTGAAACTGAGAAGTAAATAAACCCTTACGTCAGGGTATATCGCTTACAAAAACTCGACTATTTAGGAAGTTAATGAGATACTTTCCTCACAAATGGTGAAGATATTTCAGCTAAAATAAAGCGAATGTATATACGAGATAAGTGCGAAAAACCGGTCAAGTTCGTATTAAATCCTTTGGGTTCTTTCGAACGATACAGAGGAGATTATTTCTCGGGTATTGGATACTAGGGTTACAATTAATTTAGGTAAACAAGTTTTTTCTTTCGTTTCATCATTTATTTGATAAGTTTTTACTAATGCCATTTGCGGCAATAATTAAAATTCACAAAATCAATTCAAAAAATTCATTTAATTGCTAAAATTGCAAATAAACTGATGATAAGATTCTGACGTTCATGAAGTGAAAAAAATATATTTCTTCTGAGTTTTTATCACCACCATCTTTTCTTACAGAACATTCTTATATCTGCTACTTTATTTTATTTAATGCTCCAATTACAATAATCGGTCTAGACAAAGACAATAAAGAGTTCAAAATATAAATTTCGCGCGGGAACCCCGAAATGACCGTTGACAGGAGCATCCGCCATCTTCCTTAAGCCGTCATTTAACGGGACGACATACGTCCATTCCATTTTTACTGCGGGGTATTATCGTAATTTAAAAGCTTTCTTTCAGCGCTTCCTTTATATCTTTTATGCTTTAATTAACTATAAAATTTAACGTAAAATACAGAGAAATTAATTTTATAGTTGATACTAGTTTAGCGTTTCAATTATATCGAAAGTTTTTTTTTTCGAATTTAAATTTACTACTATAAAGTAAGATAATCGTAACTCCACAAATGTAACATTAATTTTTAACACACATTTTTTTAACATTCTTAACGATTCAAACTTTTTAATAAAATCAAGTCACTTTTCAAAAATCTACAAAAGAAATCAAAGGAAAACAATATATATCATGCCTCATACCGTTCGGAAAGTCACAAATCTAGTAAAGTAGCGAGGTCCCGTCAATACAAATGATCGTATCTGAAAAAGGGATCCGGAGAAAAGGATTTGCCGTTGCGGGATACATTTACTGAGAATGCTCAATCAATACTACGCTCTTGGCACTGGCTGCGAGATTAGTAAATTTCGTGACGTAATCAAATTTGCCGATTTATTGTGTGTTGTGAGAAAAAGCGATGAACATTCTATTGGCTCCGTTTAGTCGGATATTCTGTAGACTAACCGCCGTATTTAGAGGCATTAAATGATTGCTTGAGACTTTATTTAATGTATATTTTGACATAAGCTCCAAATTTCCTACATTAAATTAACGTTAAGTAATTATTAAATTAAAAAAAAAGTACGGCTGTGAGTAACCTCATTCGTAGAGCGTCCTCCGTGATTTAATAGGCAAACATTAATAATTCCCAGTGAACCACATAAATTTCAAAGTTTGTCTACATCTGAACTTGACTTTTATTGATAATATGCATTCTTAGTTTATTACTTATTCTTAAAATTACTCGACGTAGTAGTTACGTGCGTTTTAGAATCGT
This sequence comes from Cyaniris semiargus, assembly GCA_905187585.1. NCBI lineage: Eukaryota > Metazoa > Arthropoda > Insecta > Lepidoptera > Lycaenidae > Cyaniris > Cyaniris semiargus. The sequence continues at coordinate 1,033,952 of LR994554.1, read as the reverse complement.
TAATATTATGGATCATAATAACTTTATTATTATATCGGATCGTAACTCTGATCGAGTAAACTATTCTTGTTTATTAAATAACTAGCGACCCGCCCCGGCTTCGCACGGGTATAAAATATATTATAGCCTATGTCACTCACAGAAAAAATGATTAAAATCGATTCAGTAGTTTTGATTTATATTCATTACTACCCGTGGCCCGCATTAGTCCGTAACGCCGCAAAAGCTACGTCCCGCAATTTTTAAATATGTAATATCTTCGAAAATATTCATTTAAATCATATGCTGTAAAGGGCCATATAGATCTATATTAAATCAGCAATGTATTGAAAGTATTTAATTAAATAAGGATTAATGCCGTATTGGTTAAAATCGCTTCGAAAATAAGCCATTATTTGTAGTAAAAAGTAAATGACAAAAAAAATGTTATTGTGGGATATCCATAAGAGATAGACATACACCATCGCGAAGTTTTCTGTAGACCTTTTCATTGTGTACAATACTTAGTACATTATTTTGATAAATCTCGTAGGGTTCAGCCTGCGTTTGCAATGTAAGCGGAAAAAATGTAACATCAGATTAGAAACCTCAAAAATACCAGTATTTCTCCACTATTTAATTATTGTTATTATACTTATAAACTTTCCTTTTTAATCACTCTATCTATTGAAGAAAACCGCATCAATTTCCGTTGCGTAGTTTTAAAGATTAAAGGGAACAAAGGGACATGAGGACAGAAAAAGCGACTTTGTTTTGTACTATGTACCTAGTGATAATGTATGATAGTAGTTTAGAGAATCTTAAAAAATTGAAGTGAAATAATTACGCTTTCTAATTTGCCGAAAGTGTTGCTCGCAGCCATGGATGTGATTTCGTTTCTGTTTTTAATATGCATGAGTGGATTTAAAACAAACCCTGGATTTTCTAGCAATGACCAAACTGATCGTGATTAATTATTTCTAACTCTCCGTGCACCATGTGGGGTCTGACAAACCCCAGACGTACAAAAATTTTCATAACTTTTTACACATTCGTGTGACTTTATTGACGCTTTAAGTAGCTGCAGTTTAGACATTGCCTTACCGTTTGACGGCAGTGGTTTAGCATTTGTGTCGCCGATGCAAAGAACAGACGTGCACAAAGTGCGCTGGGGTCCCACAAACCCCATGTAGTTCAGGACGTCTTCGAAAATTTACGTAGTCATAGTATTGTGGAATGTGAAAAAATCTATATTTCACGGATATTTGAATTTGTTTAAACTCAATTAGCATTCCTGGACAAGTTTAAGAACAAATTAAATATGACTTTGATAGAAGAAGATTTGAAAATCGCAATGATATAATCCATGGATACTGAGAGGTTATCGTAAGCGCTTTCACGAATTTCTTGGCAAAACAGCCCCTGGACCACCAAAAAAATTATCAAGATCAATAAAGAAGTATTCAAATTGTATCATGAAGACAAATTGTGCCTGAATATCGTGTAGACTGATTATATTAAGTTAATACCTTTACTTTGACGACCTCTGTGGCTCAGTTGGTGGGCTGTTGGTAACTCAAGCCGGGGGTCGCGGGTTCGAATCCCGCCGACGGAACAAAAAGTTCCTGGGTCATGGATGTGTATTAAATATGTGTATAATATAATGAAAATCTTAAATATATGTATAGTATAAAAAGAAGTATTAAATATATTTCCGTTGTCTGGTGCCTGTAACACAAGTCCATCAGGTTACTTACCACGGGGCCAGACTAACGTGGTGGGAAGCGTCCATAGATATTATTATTATTATTATTATATTAGATTTGTATTCTTAATTCTTTATAAAGTTAGTTTTAAAATTTTAAGCAGAATGGGAAATAAAAGGTAACTTTTTAATTGTGGGAGCTGACCCTAAGAAGAGTCTATGTTTTACTTGGTAAAATATTACAAAATTTTCATTTTTGGCTGTAAAAGATTAAAAATGGGAGACATTTCACCTAGTATCATTTTATATTACAATTAAATGGACAAAAAATAGTTATTTGAAATAAAATAAACAAATATAATATACAAATTACGCATTCCTTGCCCAGATAAGTCTTGGGGTTTGACAAACTCCACGTGGTGCACGGTGTAACTTTTATCCACGTGGTGCACGGAGGGTTAACAATACTCTCGATCATATCAGTTTTCAAACAGAAAAAGTAGATCTAAATAAGACTACCCGTTTTGGTGTTTATACGTCGCGGACAGACAGTCGTCAGTCAGCTGATAGACATGTCAAACTTATAACGTTTTCATCGGCGGTCAAAAGCACAATTGTGTTTTGGACAAATCCTGCGTAGGTACTATCAGAGAAGTCGATTCCTAGGCAGATGGGGGACCAACGTAGTTTGGTCGCGTTAAGTCAAACTCAGGCGACAGATCACATTCAACATTGAATTGACATGATCCGACCAAATGACGCAGGTCCGTCAACTGCCTAGGAATCAATTTCCTCGATGGTATTTTACACCTCTACCATTGCAAAAGGCTTACATAACAATCTCTCCACAGCGGGAGTACGGGACGCGGTGGCGCGGTACCCGGTCCTGGTTTTCGTCCACGGGGAAAGCTACGAGTGGAGCTCCGGGAACCCCTACGACGGTACCGTGCTGGCCTCACACGCTGGCCTCGTGGTCGTCACTATCAACTACAGGCTGGGGATATTGGGTAAGTGATGTAACTATTTCAAAATGTAGAACAGACTAAGGTTTATTGTTAACAGGATAATCACACAAGCAAATTTTTAACTTGAGGCTAATGTAGTTGGCTGTGCAAACTAGTGTGTTATTATGTTTAGCTAGTATTATAAATATTCTGTATTAGCCCTTAATTGCTCTTTCAATAAATAAATAAAAATGCTAATCGTCTTCGTAAATTTAAAGAGTATGTTCCGAAATATACCTGGTACTAGTATACTAGCCAGTGTTCATGATGTCATGAATATACGCCACACTGTTGATTCAATCCAAAATATACGCCAGTGTATTGACGTTAGATTATGACTTTATTTGAATGCCAATATAACACGGTACCAGCGGCACCAGTACAATGTTGTAAACATGACGTCTTCAGTATTAGTATGCTGGATTTTATTTCGGAAACTAGGCTAAATCTCAAATGTTAGAATGACCCCAAAAAACCTCAAGGTCAAGGCTTTACCAGTGACAGACTCCAATTAAAAAAGCGCGTTTTTAATCGGGTGTGATTTCTACCGATGAGGGCTCAAGGTCTATTCATGGCTTTTTCGCTCACGTGTAAGTTAAACTAGATCGATATATTTTACACGTGTTCTCGCGTACTTTTCATACAAATGTACCGTTTTATTCGTAGTAGGTACAATTGATCAGCATTACGAGGTATACGAATCGGGCCCGCGACCTACACTTTATATTCCCCAAAAGATAAATTAGGATCTTATGTAACCCTGCTCCCATTCAGACACACACACTAAACGGTATTAATTATGTGGAAAATAACGATGTATGTGCAAATACGTCTTCGCTCCAGTCACTTTACTGCCGTAATTGAGATTTGCGAGATCACTCGTAAACCGACGAACGTGCTCGGCTATTAACTTGATGGCGGCAGTAAATTTAACATTCAAATTTAGAATATTATCGGCTATTTATAACCCACTGATGGGGGATAAGCCAATGGAGTGAAAGATAATCATGAGAGTGGGTGAGCTACATACGTTAGAAGAATAATATAAACGGACCAAGTAATTGTTGTGATAAATTTTGTTTAATTGAGCGCATTAGAAACCCACTAGTAAACAGCCTTATGTAATTAGATAATCAAATATAATAAGACTGATAAAAAAAATATCAGTCTCATTATTTTTATTAAAATCATATTTAAATTTTAATCATAAGATTAGATGAGCTATGATATATAATAGAAGATTTATTTTAACGGAATAATTAATAATTGTGGTAAATAAGAATATATTTCCAAACCCAGTGGCGAACAATCACATGTAATTACATAAGAAAATGATGAGTTAATAAAATAAATTAGAAATAAGAAATGTAATGACTTGGAGTAAGTAAAAACTTAAAACATAACCTTCTGTGGACAATTCATAATAATAGGAACTTGGCATAGACATAACGCAAGAAAAGTAAAAAGGATATAAAATCTAAAACAGATTCAAACAATGTCAGCAGACCTTTTATTTGCGCCACAAAAAGTAAACCTATTCAAAACTTGATCAGTAATTTAGAAGTTGAACCTTTAAATAAATACTTTATTTTAAGAACACAATTCTTGACGAAGTCAGCACTTTACTCAGTAACAGTTAAACTTTTACAAACTTTTAAACTGTGACTTCTTACGAAGTTCTAAATTACATCCCGTGGGTCGTTGTGGTCGGCACAAGTTGTGTATTGTTGCGAATATTTATACTTATTAATATTATTGTTATTTAGGAATTAGAATATTATATAATCGCGTGGAAAGTGTATGATTTTAATATATAAAAAGTAAGTCCTTAGAGTCCTGCGGGGCTAAAATGGTCGCATAGCAATTCCTCTCAATCAATTCACAAAATGAATTGTCAAAACTGTCAAAGTCACGAATTTTTTTTTTAACGGGCAAAAGGCCCACCACACATTCCCACCACTGCAACTCCTGTGTCGCCAGGATCAACAGTGGTAACCAACCACGAAAACCCTTTGATATGATCTCAGGGATGCCCGAGGGACAAGCTAAATCTGTCTTGGGACCCGCAACGAAATTAATCAGAAGAAATGTAGGAGGAGTAGGAGATATCCAATTTCCCTCCCCAAGCAAAGCGGGAGACAGCCAAAATTGTAATGACATTGATGTCCGAACAAAAGGGGGGAAGCACCACGGGAGAAAAAAAAAATTATGCTTAATATAATATGCCTACTTCATAAAAAAAAGACATTTATTTATAATGGCAAACTTGTGTTCGATTGTTTCCAATAGAATTTATGACAAAAACGTTTGAAAGCACGGAAATTCTTTGCGCTGCCTACGAGGTCATCGTAATATACGACTCCAGAGACACATTGGAGGCTGTTTAATAAATCGGTTCTTTCCTCATGCCAGAGACCGCACTCCCAGAGTATGTGATGAGCAGTTTGTTGTTGCGGGCTGTCTTCGGTCGAGCACTCGCAAAGAGGAGATGGAACTAACTTGAATCTATGAAGTTTAGCTTTAAAATTGCCGTGACCAGTTAGAAATTGTGCAACGCAATGATCTATTTCTATCCAATGCATGGCGAGTCGTTCGCGAACTGAAGGAAAGAAATTGTACAGGTGCCGAATGTCAAAAGTCACGAATGTCAAATTTAGACCAATTCAATTGGTCTAAATTCGTACTAATTTGACATTCGTGAGTTTGACCAATTCAATTGGTCTAAATTCGTACTAATTTGACATCGTGACTTTGACAGTTTAGACAATTCATTTTGTGAATTGATTGAGAGGAATTGCTATGCGACCATTTTAGCCCCGCTGACTCAAAGTGTCTCCATACGGAATTTCATCCAGTAGGATATCATACAGTGTACCTATGCTTACTGATTTAATGAAAAATGTTGGCATTTCCTGTTTCTTGACTAAATATGATTTATGGTCCATAGCATTCTTATTATTTTGTAATTTAATACAATCAACAATATAAAATAACTTTTCCAACATCGGAATTTTTGTAATGTTACCGTCCGTCCGTTCTTAAAATTATTGTTTACCAACCGTCATTAAACAATAATTTTAGTGTTATTTCATCAAAAGTTAATTATCCAAGTAATTTCGGCTTTAAAACTTAACATTGTTTATATTTCCTACCACAAAGAGAATGTTAAAATTTGGTTTTAAATAAGTTATTTACACTGGGTTTATTAAAGATCAAAATTGTTCCCCGCGGAATTGACTTTAAGAAGAATTTGTTTGTAACAAATTAGGAACTCTTTGGTAATTATTCACCGGATCGACCTCAACAATTTTGTTTTGTGGAATATCAGTACACAGTAGAAAAGAAAGACGCTTTCTTCTTTCCGTTTCTATATAGTATTCTGAAATCTACAAAACTACACAATATAATATATTTGATTACGATTTTGTAACGTGGCATGTTTGCTGCTTGTACCTATGTGCGTCTGTATAATAATTTTAAGTGAAAGAAAATCGTGTTAGACTGTGAAAGTCAAGAACAGCTGAATTGATTTTGATGAAAATTGCTGGGATCTGTGATCAGGTATAGGACACAAATTACTTTTTACTCTATTCCCAAAGGATGTGCCAAAAATGGTGTATAAAGGATCAACTGCTAATTAATACAGCTAGCGTCATCTATTGACAAACTGGAATTTACAATACTAGATGACCCCCGCTACTCGGTTACTGCGCGGGAACCGTACATTTTTCGAAGATAAAAAGTATCCTATGTCCTTTCTTGGGACTCAAAGACTTGGATCTCCATACCACGCTAAAATTGGTTCAGTGGTTTGGGCGTGAATAGGTAACAGACAGATAGAGTAACTTTTGCATTTATAATATTAGTATTGATTACTACGGTTTTCTTAAAATCTAAAAAAACCAATATGTATCAAGACTCAAGATGAAGAAAAAAAAAACGGTAATTTTAACTACGTTAGAGTCCGAGCACTACAGACTTAGACACTAGACAATAAATAACAAGTTGGTTCTGAATAATTTATTATTTGGATAACGATATTAGATTTTATATTAATGCTACAAATATTTCTAATAATCTATTTTAATGCAGGGTAACATATTGTATTTGTCGATACAAACAAATATTGACAGATCTCATTATAATAATTATTGTATTGCAATAATATTATGTTTAATTCAATAAATACTCAATTTCTATTTGAATAATTTATTAGTAACTGATTTGAATACTGATCGAAAAGAGGAAACAAATATAAATAAAGATTTTTTGTGCGACAGATTGTCTCACTTAAAGTACCCTATGTCCTTTCCCTATATGTGCCAAGTTTTATTAAAATAAGGCCAGTCGTTTTGGAACCTATTCTACGTAAGCAAACAATCACATTTTTTCTATTTTACACCATGCATAGACTTATAACTTATAAAACTTTATTGAAATAAAATTTAATAATGAGTAGATGAAGTAGATAATTAACATTTTAAAACTTGTGGGCAATTACTCACTTTTTCCCTATTCCTTTGAACAACATTGTAATTTACCAACTTCATCATCTGGCTAATATACCTGGCTATACATAGAATACACATTTTTATTTAATTTTTTTTCCCGGTCCTAAAACCTCCGTTAATGCAAAAAAACGTCAGTTTTCAAATTGTTACCTACCTACTCCCTCCACTCATGTCTTCAAATATAATTCATTTATTATAATATTCATAATTATTATAACAATTGAACTACAAGAGCACCTCATAATAAAAAAAAACAGCAGATATTAAATCTTGAATATCATTGTTCCTGCAGCTATTCATGTGGACTGAGTGGACTATTCAGCGTAAAAACAAAAACATAGTACTGTTGAAACCACTCCTGTAATGCAGGCCGGATATAATACGAAATAAACATGAAATATTACATAGCGTATATTATATATGAATTTGTATGTAAAAGTACCGCAGTCTGATGGAAAATTGGCGTGAATCCTTGAAGTAAGGATATTATATACTTTTCTAAAAAACTCTATGCTATACCTATTGGACTGCCGTTGTAACATAATTTATTGAAAACGATACCAGCTGAACATCTAGATATAAATAAAAATGAATTTTACATTTTGTTAGTCTCACTTAAACTTGAGAACAGCTTTACCGATTTGTGGAAGTCTAGCTATGTTAGAAGGAATGTGATACGAAATTCACCGGTTCATCCAGTATGATAATAAAATATATATTTTTAAGTTAGTCTTTCATAATATAATATCTATACTAATTACTACATAATATTATTTTTTTCTGGGGGACTCATGTATATAAATTTATGCTATGCACATTTTTAGGTTACATAAAATTTACACACATATTATCATTTTTAACCGACTTCAAAAAAGGAGGAGGTTATATGTTCGGCTGTGGATATATATTTTTTTTTTTATGTTTATTTTTGTATGTTCAACGATTGCTCCTTTGTAAACCGACTTCAAAATGATGAAGATTGAGTACAGAAATAGTTGAGGTTTATCCGAATTCGGAAAAAGGCACTATTAGATAGGAAACATTATTTAATACTTTTTAGTTCATATTATAAGGATTTTATTATTGTTTTTACCTTGGAAGTCGGTTTTAATTTTTTGTTAAAAATAATAATTGTACTTGACTATCTGATTTCCCATTTTGGCTATAGCTCCACTCAATATGCACAGAATTTTCCAAAAGCTTCGCGGATTATTTGACTAAAGTTAAGTGAAATTTGGAAACAAGTTACATTATCAAAGGAATACCAGCTAAAGAATTTAATAAAACGACAATTTGCGACTAAGTAAACAATTTGCACTGTAAATTCGTAATTAGTGACCTTGATGAACACACTATGAGATAATTAAATATTTCAGATAGCAGCAAAATCTATTTATATATTATTTGCAGTTGTATTCGATTTCGTTTTCTCAAAAACAATTTGTTTTTGTACTGAAGTATTATAATATTATGATTATACTAGTTGATGGCCACAACTCCGTTGCGCCACAATCGCGTGGGGACCGTACATTTTTCTCAGATAAAAAGTTTCCTATCCTCTTTCCCGGGACTCAAAGCATATCCATACCTTTTAGCAAAATCGGTCCAGCGGTTAGGGCGTAAAGAGATAACAGACAGACAGACAGAAGAGAGAAGAGACACACATTCGCATTTATAATGCTTTATTATTACAGAATTATTTAGGTGCCTACTATTCACATTTGGCGACAGTTTAACTCCGATCTAAGTTTAATAAAGCTATGCTCTATAATTCCAAACTGTGAAACTAATGACATTTCTAACTTGAAGATTTTGATTCCTAGCAAGCGGGGACGGCCATAAGAGGTTTAATTTAGTTACAGATTTTAGCATAAAATGAAATCTCTGCTTAGTTTCTGAATCAAAAGCAGAGTTAATGGATTGAACTCTATTAGCGGTAAAAAGCTCGTATAGCTAACTTTTGCACAAACATAAAGCACATATTGAATACCTCGATGAATCGTTCTATTGATAAAAACCGCATAAATAAATGCGTATATTTTTCTATGAAACACCTATATTATTTAGAAATATTTATTTTAGTTGATCGGAACCAATCCATATTAATATTATTAAAAATGTGAAATTGTTTTACTGTCTATTTGTTACTGCTTCACGCCCAGACCTCTAAACCGATGTTGCTCAAATTTGAGTTTGGGAAATGATATAGGATACTTTTTATCCGGAAAAATGTACGGTTTCTACGCGATAAACGAACTTTGGCGCAACGGAGTTGCGGGCGTCATCTGGTCTACGAATAAATTTATTTATTAAAGATATACCAACAACACATTGCGGCAACATTCATAATTAAAATCTACTACAGTTATGATAAGATCTAATGCAATAGTCTATTACAGGTATATACAACTGAAACAAATATTCTCCATAATATTTAAGATAAAAGAAAATTAAAACTAAGAGTAAAATTCATGCTAAAAAATTCACATAACCTGTGTTTTTAGAGAACTTCAAATACAAAGTACAACTCTTTACTGTTCAGATCGTGAGCACTAAACGTAACACTAAACCTTGTAACTATTTTAAAACCTAGTGCTTTTGACGTATTTTAGTAGAAACGACGCAGTATTTTTATTATAACTGCCTCACACATGCAAACAAGTTATTCCAATGTCAAACATTAATTGAAAATAGAATAAGGACCTGTTTCACCACTTCCTGATAAGCGCCGGATAGGCTATCCACAACTTGTCTGACAGATAGAGTATGAAGTGTCTGTCATATAAGTTGTGGATAGATAGTTGTGGATAGATAGATAGTATTGGCGTCGTGGTTAGAACCACTACTAATTTTTCTATTTTGACATATAACCTGAATTTATATGTCGCACTGATGTCAAAAATACACGTAATAGAGTATTATGTTTAAATGTTATACAAAATGTTACCATTTGATACATTCTGTTCATGTTTTATAAACAAGTAAACATCAACTGAGACACGAGTTGGAAGGCACAAATCTCAACACAACTTCCTTAAACAACATTATACAGGGTGCAATTAAACCTTCCTGCCAAATTTTGATATATTGATCCTTGTTAAAAATAAAAATACACGTATTTTTTTCATTTATAATCACTCAGTACTAAAATTTTCAGAAATAGCTTCCGAAAGTTTTCCTAAAAAACACTACAATTAATGGACACGACGCGTCGGCCGCACGTGACGTGTCCCCGCGCATGCGCCTCACCCCGCGTCACCCCCGGTCATTCCCCCGCGCCGCGAGTGACCGTTCTGCAACGATTTTAAATGGGATAAAATATGTCATTGAAAAAAAAATAACACCCAATTTTTTTTGGTTTAATGGACTCTCCTAATGATACCTAAGCCCTGGAAAAAATTTGGCAGGAAGGTTTAATTGCACACTGTATGTTAAGATGTGTACGCAGTAGAAGAGATGTTTAATTCACAATCATAAATGAGTGTTAATGTAGCCTAATTACTTTAAAATAATTTACCATATATCTTGCATTTAAAGCAAGATATAGTCTGAAATAGTATGATCATAATATTTTACTTTAAAAATATGTTTGATTGATCTTGCTTAAAATAATATTTCAAAGCAAGCTATAGTCGAATATAGTATTTAATATTTTTCAAATTATTTTTATCAGACTGATAGCTCTTTTAATCGTATTCCATTCATGTAAACTAAAATATAATCTTCGACTTTACCTTTTTGTAGCGATGTACAATTTTATGCAGATTTTTACTTCTATTTCTTGTTTTAAGACTTAAGAGTTCTGTACCTCAAAAGGAAAAACAGTCGTGTGACCAGCACTTGGTCGATTTTTTGTTCTTACTGATTCAGTATTCGCCTTCACAACGCTAGTTTAAACACGCCTTAACTTGACAACGTTGTCTCGCTGTTAGAGCCTAATCATTTACCATGGCAACTACAAACTGTTTTATCTTAAGTGCGTAGTTCTCAAGTTAATTATACACATCACGTTGGTGCCTTGAGACAGGATCGCTTTTACGTTACATTAGCAAATAACCAGAAGTGTACTTTGTAATGGATACGACCTGGATTGCTGGTGTTTTGGAGTTAATTATTTTATTGTAGTTTTAACTAATAAGGTACAAGTTGGAAGCCGGCGACATGAAGCGGCAGCAGACGACGTGTCGTCGCGACACTACTGGTTTCTATGTATTTCTATGAAACACCCTGCGCAGCTAGCGACACGAAGCTAGCGACACTTCACTATTATCACATAGTACAAAACAAAGTCGCTTTTTTTCCCTCATGTCCCTTTGTTCCCTTTAATCTTTAAAACTACGCAACGGATTTTGATGCGGTTTTCTTTAATAGATAGAGTGATTAAAGAGGAAGGTCAATAAGTATAATAACAATACTTAAATAGTTGAGAAATACTGTTATTTTTGAGGTTTCTGATGTCCCTGATATCCCTGATGTCGTAAATAATTTCATTTTTTTCCGCTTACATTGCAAACGCAGGCTGAACCCTACGAGATTTATCGAATTACACAAATGCCGTACAGTACAAATGACCTACATTGCTTCTACAACTATCGGCGAATCAAACTCGTGCAATGACTTCCGGCACCAACACTTTAGGACGGCATTTGTGAAATTCCTTTTGTATACATATTATACTGATGCTATACCCATAAACGCCGTACATTTTCCCAGCGCAGGGGCCGAAAGCCATGGGTCGTAACCCTTACAACCTCTCCGCTTACTCACATGGACCGCTCAGAAGTAACGACATTGAGCTCATAGTTATTTTCAGACATTGTATAGACATAAGCCTATACATCCTTCTTCCTTCCACATTTAAATGTCCCGCCACTCGCGTCCTTCGCCTCCCGCCAATCACAAGCGCGAGAGAATATTCAAGAAGATATGTCCGCTTGAAAGACATCGCCTGTGTGCCGTCTGTGATATGAAAATCCAGAACTAAAAAACGAACAGTCTCGTTAGAGGTTTGCTGACTGAATTGTGCTCAATCTACCGTGGTGAATTTGTGGTGCGATAGATTTCACGCCACCAAGGTGTACTTCGAAGGGTTTTGTTAGCCGGCCGGCGACATTAGACGACGCCCCGAGTTGGAATCCTCATTCAGTCCAAACCTTTCCAGGTGAATGTTTGTACTTTTCTACCGCAGAGAATTCACTAGGGTAGCCTTCTAAGCGATATTCAAGTTGGTTCATTTTACCCGTTAATTTTCTTCATGGGCTTGTATTCTAATAATGTAATATTTTTATTTTATTCTGTTTTAACCTTCTTATACTAAAAAAGAACCAAAAGAAGTCTTAAACTGCGATGGACTAAAATTAGATTACTATCTATACTAATCTATACTAATATTATAAAGCGGAAGAGTTTGTTAGTTTGTTTGTTTGTTTGTTTGAACGCGCTAATCTCAGGAACTACTGGTCCAATTTAAAAAAATCTTTCAGTGTTAGATAACCCATTTATCGAGGAAGGCTATAGGCTATATTTTATCACGCTAAGACTAATAGGAGCGAAGAAATAGAGGAAAATGTGGAAAAAACGGGGGGAAATTATTTGAAAGGGCTTATTTGAACGCGCTAATCTCAGGAACTACTGGCCCGATTTGAAAAATTCTTTCAGTGTTAGATACCCATTTATCGAGGAAGGCTATAGGCTATATTTTATCACGCTAAGACTAATAGGAGCGAAGAAATATAAGAAAATGTTGAAAAAACTTGGGAAATTATTTGAAAGGGCTTATCTCACGAACTACTAGAGCAATTTTATTTTTTTGTAGACTGATTTGTCTGTGAAATATCTAATTGCCGGCGAAGCCGTGCGGAACGTCTAGTAAATAATAATTTCTTAGTCAGATATTTCTACAAACGAGCCTAAATTAGTCAAAAAAAACTATTTTTCCAAAAAGATTTGTTTTCTTTTATTGCTTTTTAGGGTTCCGTACCCAAAGGGTAAAAACGGGACCCTATTACTAAGACTTCGTTGTCTGTCCGTTTGTCCGTCTGTCCGCCTGTCTTGACCTGGTGACCCAGGTTGTATCTCAAGAACCGCTATAACTAGACTTCTGAAATTTTCACAGATTGTATATGTCTGTTGCTGCTATAACAACAAATACTAAAAAACAAAATAAAATTAATATTTAAGGGGGGCTCCCATACAACAAACATGATTTTTTTGGCCTTTTTTGCTCTATATCAATAATGGCAACAGGTAAGCACATGATATTTTCACAAAGGCCTCTGTTATATGTTTACTTCAATAATTAATAATAATATTAAAATAAAATAAAAATTTAAGGGGGGCTCCCACACAAGAAACACAATTTTTGGCCTATTTTTGCTCTAACGGTACGGCACCCTTCGTGCGCGAGTCCGACTCGCACTTGACCGATTATTTGTATTGAAAATGCTCTGAAACTACTGAACAATCTTGAAGATCGTTCAATTTTGATATTTTATGTTTAAAGTTTACATGTACCAGATAATTTATACAAAGTAACTCATATGCGGGCTCTATGGCAGTTAAACTTAATGTACTGACAAAACTGTGACCACAGTTAAGATAATAAACAGTAGACCATATTCGTAACGGACCGCCCAGTTCGGGCGCACGCACACATTATTATTGTCTCAGATAACTAGAAAGAATACAGTATCTACGATTCAAACATGCAAAATCTGTATATAAGGGCACCCGTCCACATCCTATAATCGGTGACCGATTTTTATAGGAGAAAAATAGAACATACCGAATCCAATGGTACGCGGAAATCATATGAAAAGTGAATCGGAAATAAAAGAAAATTTCAATCATGCCTAATCGCTCCTAGAAAAAGTGTGACGTAGTATTTTTTGCAACATTTAATTAAGGTGCGCCGACCCTAAATATTGCAAAAATTTGATTTCAAGAACTGAGTTTAGTTACGCTACTGTACACATTTGTATTGTTGTAACCCTTTGGCGTTTAAGTCGTCGGACGCGGTTCAGAAAATGTTGCAATGGAACATTTCTAAATTGTTTCAGCAACCATTACAAATTAATTTGAGTAAAGTTTACCTTTTGCTCCGGCTTTGCAACTAGTTCAAAAGTCGGAAATTGTATATCATACTGGCGTTGCGCATTTTATGCCACAAAGTTGGCAAAATATACTTATTTTGTTGAGGGAAATACCAATATTATGGGAAAAGTTATTGCGAGAGAAATTAATAAATATATATATATATATATATATATATATATATATATATATATATATATATATATATATATATATATATATATATATATATATATATATATATATATATATATATATATATATATATATATATATATATATATATATATATATATATATATATATATATATATATTTTAATAGATGACTACCTACGTGTCGCTTAACTTCAAACCGTACAAACTTTTCCTGGACTTTTTCAAGACTAAAAGACTAAAATAAACCAAATCGGTTCAGGCTACTATAGTTTTAGCGATACTAAAAAAATTGAAATTCATTTTTAGGGTTCCGTAGCCAAGTGGCAAAAAACGGAACCCTTATAGATTCGTCATGTCTGTCTGTCTGTCTGTCTGTCCGTATGTCACAACCACTTTTCTCCGAAACTATAAGAGCTATCCTATTGAAATTTGGTAAGTAGATGTAGTATGTGAACCGCATTAAGATTTTGATACAATTGTGGAAAAATTATTAAAAATTTTAGGGGTCCCCATAGGTTGACGACCTCTGTGGCTCAATTGGTTGAGTGTGTGGCAGCTCAAGCCGGGGGTCGCGGGTTCGAATCCCGCCGACGGGACAAAAAGTTTTCAATGTTACCGGGTCTGGATGTATATTAAATATGTGTATAATATAATAAAAATCTTAAATATATGTATAGTATAAAAGTATTAAATATATTTCCGTTGTCTGGTACCTGTAACACAAGTCCTTCAGGTACTTACCACGGGGCCAGACTGACGTGGTGTGAAGCGTCCATAGATATTATTATTATTATTATTATTATAGGTACAACTGAATCAAAAAATTTTTTTTTTCATCTAACCTATGCGTGTGGGGTATCTATGGATAGGTCTTCAAAAATCATATTGAGGTTTCTAACATCATTTTTTTCTAACCTGAATAGTTTGCGAGAGAGACTCTTCCAAAGTGGTAAAATGTGTGTCCCCCCCTCTAACTTCTAAAGTAGGGGCATAATAAGTCTACAAAAAATATATGATGTACCTTACTAAAAAACTACCAACGAAAATTGGTTTGAACGAGATCTAGCAAGTACTTTTTTTTATACGTCATAAATGGTAAACCTTAAACCAACAAAAAAATTTTTTTTCATCTAACCTATGCGTGTGGGGTATCTATAGATAGGTCTTCAAAAATCATATTGAAGTTTCTAATATCATTTTTTTCTAACCTGAATAGTTTGCGAGAGAGACTCTTCCAAATTGGTAAAATGTGTCCCCCCCCCCCTCTAACTTCTAAAGTCGGGGCATGATAAGTCTAAAAAAAATATATGATGTACTTTTCTATAAAAACTACCAACGAAAATTGGTTTGAACAAAATATAG
The DNA here is from genome assembly GCA_905187585.1 of Cyaniris semiargus. NCBI lineage: Eukaryota > Metazoa > Arthropoda > Insecta > Lepidoptera > Lycaenidae > Cyaniris > Cyaniris semiargus. The sequence goes on along the minus strand of LR994554.1, from coordinate 1,018,141 downwards.
CAACTAGTTTTTTTTATATTTTTATATTTAAATAAAAAAAATTTTTTTTTCATCTAACCTATGCGTGTGGGGTATCTATGGATAGGTCTTTAAAAATCATATTGAAGTTTCTAATATCATTTTTTTCTAACCTGAATAGTTTGCGAGAGAGACTCTTCCAAAGTGGTAAAATGTGTGTCCCCCCTCTAACTTCTAAAGTAGGAGCATGATAAGTCTAAAAAAAATATATGATGTACTTTACTATAAAAACTACCAACGAAAATTGGTTTGAACGAAAACTAGCAAGTAGTTTTTTTTTATACGTCATAAATGGTAAACTTAATTTAACTTTCATTAAATCAACTGAAATATAAAAATAAATCAAAAACCTTTTAATTTCATAAAATAAAGCTTATTGCTGCTGCGGAACCCTTCATAGGCGAGTCCAACTCGCACTTGGCCGGTTTTTTTATTTTATAAATCAAAAGGTGTCTGTTTTCTGAAATCCACCACCCGCCAGTTCAGAATTGATGGATTGTATGCTATATATTTGTTAGTATGAGGCCTCATAATGTAGGGTCTCTCAGGGTAATTTTAGGTACAAGTATAGGGTAAATTCGGACAGTAATTCAGTTAACGCCAAATCAGCTAGTTATGATAATATGTTCGCCTTGGCACCATAGTAAACGGTAGCACAATAAAACGCCTATCGTTGATTTTTTCTTTCTACAGCTATAAAAGGTATCTTTACCGACAAAAATTCAAATTATATGCTACCCAGGATGTATGTTTTTTTTCTACCGACATTGGTTTAGCGACCCATGCCGCTGCTGCTTTGTTGTGGCGTAGAGCAAAATGAAACCTATAAATAAACTGGCATGTAGTGGAAATCAGAACACATACGCTTTCTTTCAATTTTTAATAATAAAATAAATTTTACTTGCCGCATTGATTGGAACGGTACCTGAAGTTCAATTATTCTGATATTACCCTGTAAACGATCTTACTCTGTAGCTGAACTTACTCTGTATCCGAAATTACCCTGATCAGCTTTATATGTAGCGTTTTAAGTAAGTCCATCTATCTCCATTGAAACACGTCATTTACTTCGACCTAATTCTATGTATAAGTTTATACCACTGGAGGGCGTAGTTATGAACATTGCCAGTGGCGCTTGTAAACTTAGGTTGGTGCTCCAAACTGAAGTTTCTGATGTAAAACTAGAAATATTTGAATACACTGCATGAACAGCATACATGTTATGCATATATACAAGTTACAGTTACTTAACAGTTAATAAAGGAATTAAGAAAATTTGCCATTTCTAATCTGTGATTCTCGTACAGTGTTACTAAAAAGAACCATAATATTGTGTACCTAAGTTCAGAAATATTCATAACTAGCTGTGCCCCGCGGTGTTACCCGCGGTTTAAGTGATATATAATAAGAGACTATGAAAAGTACCAATAATAGGGTCAAAACGGGACGATACATGGTTCTATAACAGTTTTTGGTAGTGATGATGATGATGATGAATGTATTTGCATAGTAGCATAATATGCTTTCCGTTCTTAAAACAACGTCGAAACTCCCAAACTTGTATCTATAAAGAGTCAGGAGTTCTCTCAGCACCTTCCGAACCATGGTAAACCTTGGTGCAAAATCTTGCTTGTTGGTAGCATCCCCTACCCTATTACCTTCCCTACCCTCCCCTATTCCCTTCCCTTCCCATCCCTACCCTCCCCTATTACCCTATTCCCTCTTAAAAGGCCGGCAACGCACTTGCAGCTCTTCTGATGCTGCGAGTGTCCATGGGCGACGGAAGTTGCTTTCCATCAGGTGACCCGTTTGCTCGTTTGCCCACTTATTTCATAAAATAATAATAATAATAATAATAACATACTTTTAAGTTTCAATTATATTTACTAACACTATGGATTTTTACTGTGATCCGAAATAAAAAGTTATTATTATTATTATTAAAAAGGCTATGGCTTATTTTTAATCGCAATATTATAATAAAAGCCATAGATTTGAAGTCAAAATCACTATAAAGCTTGCCAAAATGCGTATATTTTATTTATTGTGTTCGGTATGGTAGCTGTGGAATTTATTATACTCTTAAATATAATGGCCGACCGTGGAAAGCACATTAATTCTGTAAATATGAAATATTTTGAGCACATTAAATATATTGCAATATTATTATTACGAAAGCCACAGAGTGATATTATGTGGAATTATTTACAAATGTGCGTTTTCGAAGTGGTGAATTTAAAATTCGCACGTGCTTTAACGAAGAAATGAACATTTTTCCGTACGAATTCGCATTTAATCACGTATGACAGGTTTAACCGAATCTGTTACTTCCTTCCTGCATGTTTAAAAATGTTTAAGCCATATTATATTTCTGATCATTAAGCCTTTTGTGGAATATTTCATATTTTTTGTCAAGCTTTTAAGGCTATGGATCGTGTCAAAGAAATAATTATGTACAGTCATATGATATCCACTCGGAAACAGTATTTATTATTATTAATTTTGACGAATTTGGATAAAACTTCATTGTTATGTTTAAATATATATTTGGCTTAGTTCAAATGGTTGGTAGCATTTAAGCTTGAGAAGCCTTAAGGTAACGTTCCGTAGAACTCGGCAAGCGACCGCGAACGAAAAAAATTCAAATAAAATGACACTGACCTAGGCTATAATAGCTATAGTTTTCAATTTTCCCTTCGCCATTACAAAGCAGTGGCGGCATAGGTCGCTAGACCGTTGTCGGTAGAAAATGAAACCTATTATACAGTGTGTAACAAAAATAAGTGATAATACTTTAGGTTGTGTACGTGTTCCTTGTAGAGAGTTCACTGTGAAAGTGAACCAGCAAGGGCCCGAGCGTCACGAGTTTCTCCATACAAAAGTGAAAAAAAAATCGTCTTCCAGCGCTGCTACTTTCACAGTGAACTCTCTACAAGGAACACGTACACACCCTAAAGTATTATCACTTATTTTTGTTACACCCTGTATATTTCTACCAAGAACCAACATCTCAACTGTTTTCACCAAGACCCAACCTAAACATCTTTCACTTGTTGCAGGTTTCCTCAACCCCCGCTCGGACGACTACCCCCGCTCCCCCGCGAACTATGGGCTCATGGATCAGATCGCAGCGCTCCACTGGATCAAAGAGAACGTCGCCGTGTTCGGAGGAGATCCAACGAATGTAACGTTGATGGGCCACGGCACGGGGGCCGCGTGTGTCCATTTCCTGCTGACGTCGCTTGCTGTGCCCGAAGGTAAAAAAAATACCTTTAATATAGGCAGTTTTTTTACTCTTGAATTTAACAAAATTTTACTGTGAGGTCCACAGTTTTCCAGTGTGAATACCGCTGTTTTAATTGAGCTGCTTAGTATGAAGCATTTTGGCACCATGCTGTAGCAGTAACAGAATAAATTCAATGATCTTTAAGATTTTTTTAAAAGTTTAGATTCAGTATCAGGTAGGCATTGACAAAAAGCAATACAACAATACACTCTTCATGATATTTTATTATCATCTGTAACGATAGAAAAGAAAGCAGATAAGGACAAAAATTACGGCTTATAAGTAAAATTAATTTATTAAGTGTTATAAGTATGAGGGTCAGCGTCTAAGCTAATACTAATGAAATAGGCCAATTGCAATATTACCATGAATGTAGAACGATACATAGCTTAGTGACCTACATTTCAACTCTAATGAAACTCAAACATAGGTCTCCACTTGACACTTATCATACTGTAAAATATTCTATAATTTGCGTATAACAAAGACAGAACGGCTTTTAATATCGCGGCTTTCATCATTCTTGGCAATGCAGGTAGAATCTCATTAAGTATGCCTGCCTCTTGGGGGTACGCTTGAGATGAGGAATACTAACGCAATGGAAAACGTTCTATGAACTAGCTGATATATCAACGAACCACAAACCCTTAAGACAAACTCAAATCACAAAAATTGTGTGTACATAAAATATGCAGGGCTTATAATCTTATATGTATATAAAATTCTCGTGTCACAATGCTAGTTACCGTACTCCTTCGAAACGCCTTTACTGATTTTTACCAAATTTTATATGCATATTCAGTAGGTCTGAGAATCGGCTACTGGCTACTTTTGATATTGATAAGTGCATTTGCAAGTGTAATAGTAAATTATAATAATTATAATTAAAAAAAAGCGACCATTGTGCGACGGGATAGCCGCGATGGACGTTGTCATGGTGCCATACTTATTTAGTCACTTCAATAAAATAATACGGGCGAAATACTTTGTATGGCAAAACAATGTTTGCCGGTACAGCTAGTATTATGTATAAAAAATACATATTAGTTACACTATTTATAACCTAAGAATGACTGAACGGATTTGATTTCGTCAATATTGTCGCTAAAAACCAAAAGAAGGCCAGGCCAAGGCCAATCAAGGAATCCTTTAATCTTATATATATATATAAATATATATATATATATATATATATATATATATATATATATATATATATATATATATATATATATATATATATATATATATATATATATATATATATATATATATATATATATATATATATATATATATATATATATATATATATATATATATATATATATATATATATATATATATATATATATATATATATATATATATATATATATATATATATATATATATATATATAAACACTAACAGCTACCACAAATAAAAAGAACTCTACATTTCTTTACTAATGAATCCAAATGGGCTTGACAACATGGATGACTTTTGTGATAAGTATAATATCAAGAATGTTAAGGTAAATTCAAATTAATCATGTTTTAAGCTCCATGAACCAGTTAAACAACTAAAAACACTCGAAGACGAGGAGATATAAGGATAGTAATCTGGTATCAGAGTAAATTCCTTAGCATTTTCAAGTGAACATTTTCTGGATGTTGGTAATCGTCGGTGATAAATGCACCTTTATTCTAGGGAAGTAGTGCATAATGAAATCTCGGTGGATCTTCAATGTTATTTTATTTGTAACTGCAGTTTTGAATTTTATTCTTGCGTTTATTTTATTCCGTTTATTTTATTTTGTTCACTACTTTTTACTACTTCTTGAGTTATTTTATGAATCTGAACTACTTTCAGTATATTTATTTTGTTTTTCTCAGTTTTAATACTTTCAGGCTACGAATAATAAAAACTAAGGAATCGTAACTCCCATACTATTACCGTTTTAAATTTGGTTCTTTTCGATCTGTCATGTAACGTCAGCCTAGTACCGCTCAAGGCCACCTAAATATTGCAAATGTATTGAAATGTGTACCTAAGGTACACTTTTTTGACAAGTATTGTGGAGCATGTTTTTTGACGGAGTTACTTTTCCTTAGTTTTTATTATTCGTAGCTTTCAGGACTATTTATTTTATAAATGAATAAAGGTTCTGAATTGATTTCCTCTCTTACTACTAATATATATACACAAGCATACTAAAATAACTGGAACTAACTTACAGACTTACCCCTTACTAATAAACGCTGTATAAGCTTTGAATAGTTATACAGTGTTTTGTCTTCTTCAATCCAATTAAAAATGTCACTTGTGTGACAGGAACAAAACACTGTATAACTAACTATTCAAAGCTTTTTCAACGTTTATTAGTAAGGGAGTTAAACTATAGTATCATAACAGAAAAGAACTCCATAATATAATATGTCATAATTATTATTATGTGTCACACATAGTAATTTTTTGTTTATGAGAATGTTTACCGAGCCTCCCATTATATAAGTAATTCCTTACATTTGGTCGAAATGTAGTTGTATAATGTATATATTATCTAGGCTAGTGCTTCTGACTCGGTTATCCTCCACGTGTAACTAAAGGAACACTACTCCTAAATTAATATTCAACAGATGATCCATGCTGAATCCACGTATTATATTAACATAATATTCTTACGCTACAGAAATAATACTAAGCTAGGTCAACTTAGTTATAAAATATTTTCATGTTACATCGAAATTAAGTAGAAAAGTACTTACCATCGGCAATATTTGAAAAGACGACAGAACCGGTCGCAGACTTATGCCTAATTTTGCGGATTTTTTGGGGTTGAAATCAAATTAAAAACTCGCGTCAGGAAATATGGACGGGAAAAAAATACGTGTGGCACTCGGGGACTGCCGCGGTAAAACTATTGCAGTAAGCAGCTGGTATACACGCATACGTCTAGTCGTGTGTTAGGTTTTTCGTTACGAAATTTCTTGATTTGATCGCCACGCTCAAAGGCCGCGATAAAAGCTATGCAATAGCTTAAAAATTCGTAAAGCTGATAGTCTATATTATAGATTACATTATACTTACTTCTGATATCGTGCTAGAAAGGAAGTGATATCCCCCTCTCTTTCTATATCGCGGCCAAAATGGATATTCCTACTATTTCGCTGTTACATCAGCTGCCGCCCGGCCCCTCTCAGAGTGTAACCCTTTCGTTAATAAAGAATACTAAATAGTTTTATCTGGATGCAATGTTAAAGACAGCAAGCATCCTTTTTTGAACCTAAAAACAATTACAATTTTACGATTTATTTTCTAAAACTAAACTAAACTAAAATAACATTGTATCCAAGCAAGTTTCTTCACGAAATATTGCACTATCCCGTTGATTAACAGCAACTAAGCCCTAATTTCGGTCGGGATTATAAACTTTCCGAAATATTTTCGTGGGAATATTTAAATTGGACCATTTTTCGTCGAAATTGCCTTTTGTTTATTCAAAACGCGTTTTCTAATTCGCCGCTGTATCGGGGTAAATATTTTACGCGGCCAGATTTATTTACATTCTGTGTACGGCGTGGTCTTCTTGTTGTTAATGGGTAAATTCAATTGGAAATTTCGTCAGATTTCACCTTGTTTTCTTTGTTTTTGTGAAATGACAATTTTATCTCTAGGATTTTAAATTCCAAAAAACTATTGTTTTGTTTCTGTACTTGATATAGAATAACACAATGGTCACTTTATCACACATAATGCCAATCACACCTATTTTGGTGACGGTGGCCGGTTTCATTATAACCAGACCAACTTCGCAGATAATAATTTTATTGTACCCATGTTTGTGTGCTGTTCAAAAGAGCTCTTTCTTACTCTTACAACAGTAAGGGACGGACCAGTGGGACGAATGTTATTTCTATCTCAATTTATTTTATCGTTTGATATTTCATAAAATCAACGTAGACTAATCACAAAATGGCTGTGAATCCAATCCACAAACCGGTTATGAATGTAACATGGGGCCATTACGAAAATCACTGATTCCATCTTAGCCGGCCTATTCATACGTGACGAAGCTATTAGGCTTAAAGGGATGTTCTGAGATGGTACCTGAGTATAGCTCGATTTATATGATCAGATTCCAGTAGAATTGTCATAGGGCCCATTCGGTCTAGCTAGAGGTGACAAGATCGTCGATGGTGCCAGTTAGGATCATTTCACATTGCAACGTCACAAGGCGTTGCGATGCTTTTTTAAGAGCGTCACTTTGAAAACTACTTTTGCTTTAAAAATGTATAAATTGGTAAGTTTAGAAAGACAAAAGTACTTTTGGATGTTCGTTGCATCTCATTTTTAGGGTTCCGTACCCGAACCATAAACTAAATAATATCACAAACATTGTGCATTTATTTTCAAGATTTGTCAAGTTTATCCAAAATATAATTCCGGTTGAAAAAAATTAACAGAAACAGTCAACAAAGATTACATCATTAATTTTTAATACAATTTTAAAACACCGACTCGTGTAAATCCAAAAACCCAACGAGCATTTTACAATATTCAAAAGTTTCTGCGCCGCGATTCTCAAATTCAGAACTGAATTCACGTACATGTTCAACTTAAAAACAAATTTGCAAGGCGACCCAAGCATGAAAATATTCAAAGCATGCTGGAGGAATTTTTTAAAACGGGGAATAGAAACGCAAAATGTTCAACCCAATTTCAAAAGCTCTTGTAGAATTTATTTGGACAAAAACATATTTTTGCTTATTTTCTCTCCATTTTCATATGTCTCCTGGGAAGTAGGTAACGTTCCAGTTTGAATACGGTATTTAATTCAGAACTGTTTTCGATTTTGATATTATAATAATATGTTCGCGTATTTTATACTTACTAATAAAACAAAATATTTTTTGCTTCTCGCTTGCGCTTTTTATAATATTTAAAATGCTATTTTTAAAACGAATTTTGTTAGAAACTTGCTTTTCTTTTTAACCGACTTCCAAAAAGGAGGAGGTTATATTATGTTCGGCGGTGGATATATTTTTTTGTATGTTCAACGATTACTCCGCCGTTTGTGAGCCGATTTTCAAAATTTTTGTTTTGTTGTATTAGGTTTTACTCCAATTTGGTGCCATGTTTACAAAAGTGGTGACCTGATGATGGGATCCATGAGTAATCGAGGGAACTCCTCGATATTTAAATGGAAACATATGGTGATTTTGGTTTTATATGAAGTATTCTAGGCACATGTTACCAAAAAATAAGATTTTGCACCAAAATATACCATGGTTCGAAGGTGGTGAACAGAAATCCGACCTCCTTGTAGATAAATGTTTGGAGATTTCGGCTTTGTTTTAAGAACTGAAAGCATATGTTATTAAGCATAATATTAGATTATTCGTCATCATCATCACTACCCTTACACCATGCATCATCATGTTATATACATCCTGATGATGGGATCCATGAGTAATCGAGGAAACTCTTTAAAATTTATATGGAAACATAATATGGTGATTTTGAATTTATAAGAAGTATCCTAAGCATAAGCTACCAAAAAGTAAGATGTCACACCAAGGTATGCTATGGTTCCGAAGATACTAAGAGAACTCCGGATTCCTTATAGATACAAGTTTCCCCAAACTTGTATCTATAAGGAATCCTTTTGTTGTTGGGGCGCTGTTTTAAGAACTGAAAGCATATGCTGCAATGCAAATTACATTCATCATCATCATCATCACTACCACGGTCCACGTCAGAGTCACATATGTCACATGGTAGTATCAGAGTAGACAGAACTAAGAATTACCTCGACTTCAAACAAATGGGGGAATATACACGAGTTGGGCGCGAATTTTTTTATTTTTTTTATGAAATAAGGGGGCAAACGAGCAAACGGGTCACCTGATGGAAAGAAACTTCCGTCGCCCATGGACACTCGCAGCATCAGAAGAGCTGCAGGTGCGTTGCCGGCCTTTTAAGAGGGAATAGGGGAGGGTAGGGATGGGAAGAGAAGGGAATAGGGGAGGGAAAGGAAGGGAATAGGGTAGGGGATTGGGCCTCCGGTAAAGTCACTCACTCAGCGAAACACAGCGCAAGCGCTGTTTCACGCCGGTTTCCTGTGAGAACGTGGTATTTCTCCGGTCGAGCCGGCCCATTCGTGCCGAAGCATGGCTCTCCCTGCGTTTATACGTATAAACGCACACATCGAAGCGATTTACCAAAATTGAACATAACAAATTCAACCTTAACTCCAGAGCGTAATACACACATTAGGTACTTATGAGATTTTTAAAAGACGCGCGAAGCATATACAGCATTTACAGTTGTATATGCTTGGAGTTATTTAAGAATTTCTGAAGTGGTAGTGAACTCAGAATTCAGATAATGAGTTTTTATATTATGAAGGTGTATCCGGGATCCAAAGTTACTAAATAGAAAACATTAGTCTTTACAGAAAGCCTTATATATAAATATCTAAAAAGAGTGAAATTATTATTTTTAACAAAAAATTAAAACCCGACTTCCAAGTAAAATCAATAACATTACTTATTCTTAAATGAATTAAAAAGTATTAAATAACTCTTAGGGCCTGTTTCACCACTTCCTGATAAAGTGCCGAATAGGCTGTTCATATGCTTTTTTGACAGATTCTCCATACTTCATCTGTCAAGTTAAGTGGTGGATAGCCTATTCGGTACTTATCAGGAAGTGGTGAAACAGGCCCTTACTCTTTAGTAGTGCCTCTCTCAGTATTTGCCTAAATCTCAACTATAACTCTGTATACAATCTTCATAATTTTGAAGTTGTTACCAGTCCAAAAAAATATATTTTGTCATAGATTTTATGATTCTGAGCTGGTACCGACTTCAAAATAATGAAGATTTAAAGTTGAGGTTTACCCAAATACTGAAAGAGGCATTACTAAAGAGTAAGAATTATTTAATACTTTTTAGTTCATTTAAGGCGGGCTGAAACCCCATTTTGTTATTTCTTGATACCCGATTTCCCTAGTTCCAATTTAATAACGAAATGTAAAAAATATGAGATATAGAGCACAATATTTAAAAGGGTTTAAATCAAAAACATTTCAATAAAAAATAATACTTTCGCTGTAATTAATTTACAAACTCACCTCCGACAAAACTCTGTCATCGAAATAAAAGTATTAACAAGAATAACTTACATTTTATTTTAATAAATTGGCAATGAATCTATTTTAAAAAGGTCTGAAACGAATAATATTTTTTCTTAATATTAATTCGAAAGATATTTAAAAAAAAAAACACAAAAAATAAAATAGAGAAGATCCGCCCGTCGTAACTTACAATTTTATGCTAAGCTAAAATTAATCTTATTGCGATGAGTACACGCTTGGCATTCGCGTTCGCAAGGTTATCGTTTTGGAATTGAGGTAAGTGCTCGCCTTAAGAATAAGTAATGTTATTGTTTTTACTTGGAAGTCGGTTTTAATCTCATTAAAATTTTGTTTTATATTAAGGATATCATCAGCGTATAAGCCTCAGTCTCCTTTCGAGTATAATAGTTCATTGTAGAACCGTGTTTTATACAATGATTAAAAAGAAGAATTTTGAAGACTGCTCCGCTGTCGGAAGAAAACACCTAAAGGTCTTCTAAACATTTATTTACAATTATTGTATGAATCTCTACATAGCTCTTCACATTATTTTCTCAATAGACAACTACTTCAAATATGACAAATACTACGTTCGACAGAGTAATCGTTGAACATAAAATTCTCCTCTTAAAAGGCCGGCAACGCACCTGCAGCTCTTCTGATGTTGCGAGTGTCCATGGGCGACGGTAGTTGCTTACCATCAGGTGACTCGTTTGCTCGTTTGCCCCCTTATTTAATACTAGCTGTCCCGGCAAACGTTGTTTTGCCATTTAAAGTATTTAAATCTTACCCCCTCTTTTGTCCCCTAAGAGGGGTGGGGGGAAAAATTTTATACACCAGATGTTAAGTTGGAAAAAACAGTTAATAATATGAAGTAAGTCCATTAAAGAAAAAAGTTTGATAGAAAATCTGACCCCCTCTTTGCTCTCCTTAGAGGGGTGGGGGCGGGGTTGATTTTTATACACCAGATTTAATATATATATAATATATATATATATATATATATATATATATATATATATATATATATATATATATATATATATATATATATATATATATATATATATATATATATATATATATATATATATATATATATTATCTTAAAACTGTAGAAATGAAAATGTGGTTAGTTTTTTTGTCTGTCTGTTTGTCTGTCTGTCTGTATGTTTGTTCCACTATCACACGAAAACTACTGATCCGATTTGAATGCGGTTTTCGCAGATATATTTGTCTTCTTCCAACTTAACATCTGGTGTATAAAAAATTTTCCCCCCACCCCTCTAAAGGGACGAAAGAGGGGGTCAGATTTTGTATAAGACTTTTGCTTTAACACGAAAACTACTGATCCGATTTGCATACGGTTTTCGCAGATATATTTGTCTTCTTCCAACTCAAAATCTGGTGTATAAAAATCAACCCCGCCCCCACCCCTCTAAGGGGAGCAAAGAGGGGGTCAGATTTTGTATCAAACTTTTTTCTTTAATGGACTTACTTCATATTATTAACTGTTTTTTCCAACTTAACATCTGGTGTATAAAATTTTTCCCCCCACCCCTCTTAGGGGACAAAAGAGGGGGTAAGATTTAAATACTTTAAATGGCAAAACAACGTTTGCCGGGACAGCTAGTATTAAATAAGGGGGCAAACGAGCAAACGAGTCACCTGATGGTAAGCAACTACCGTCGCCCATGGACACTCGCAACATCAGAAGAGCTGCAGGTGCGTTGCCGGCCTTTTAAGAGGAGAATTTTATGTTCAACGATTACTCTGTCGAACGTAGTATTTGTCATATTTGAAGTAGTTGTCTATTGAGAAAATAATGTGAAGAGCTATGTAGAGATTCATACAATAATTGTAAATAAATGTTTAGAAGACCTTTAGGTGTTTTCTTCCGACAGCGGAGCAGTCTTCAAAATTCTTCTTTTTAATCATTGTATAAAACACGGTTCTACAATGAACTATTATACTCGAAAGGAGACTGAGGCTTATACGCTGATGATATCCTTAATATAAAACAAAATTTTAATGAGATTAAAACCGACTTCCAAGTAAAAACAATAACATTACTTATTCTTAAGGCGAGCACTTACCTCAATTCCAAAACGATAACCTTGCGAACGCGAATGCCAAGCGTGTACTCATCGCAATAAGATTCATTTTAGCTTAGCATAAAATTGTAAGTTACGACGGGCGGATCTTCTCTATTTTATTTCCGCCTAAACCGCATTCAAATCGGATCAGTAGTTTTCGTGTGATAGTGGAACAAACATACAGACAGACAGACAAACAGACAGACAAAAAAACTAACCACATTTTCATTTCTACAGTTTTAAGATAATATATATATATATATATATATATATATATATATATATATATATATATATATATATATATATATATATATATATATATATATATATATATATATATATATATATTATCTTAAATATATATAACACCTGATTATTGAACCTTATTATTTCGGAGTCGGTTTAAAATAATATTATGTACAATTATGGCACAGAAATAATTAATCTCAGTTTACTAGAAGTATTTCCGGACATTGTTTAGAATTTCAACAAAATCGGCTTGCTGAAGGCAAGTGACCACAAACTTAAATTTAAAGTTCAATTTGTAAGTGATTTCTCAGAAAATCAGCTGTCAGCGGCAGATATTGCCTACGGAGTAACTTTAGTAGTTGAGCTCTAAGCGAAGTTCTTCGAAAATATTTACTCTAATCTGTTTATGAGGATCGAGATTTCTTATCTTTGCTGCAGAACAAACTTTGCAGAATGTTAGCTATTCATTAAAAATCTTTTTGAATCCATACTAATATGATAAATGCGAAAGTGCGTCTGCCTGCTAAACCAATTTTGCTGAAATTTTGTATGGAGATAATTTGAGTGACAAGAAAGGACATAATATGGGATACTTTGTATCCCGGAATAATGTACAATACTCGCGATAAACAAATTTTGGCGCAATGGAGTTGCGGGCGTCATCTAGTATTTTTATATTTTTCAGAATTTTTGTATTATACATATTTTGTAAATATTATGGGTATTCGGTTTATTTCATAACCACATTATTTATGAAAAAAAAAACTAGTTTAAAATGCATTATCGTTAATTCAGCTAGTAAAACAACGTTAGATATACTTCGTTAAGCAACAACTTCTAAAGTTACATATTGAACAAAATAGCTCAACTCATTAGTTAAAACACTTCTCGTACTCTTTATAATATTGAATGAATGAATGAATGAAAATTCCTTTATTGCACCAAAACAACCATGACATACAGAACTTAGAACTATTGAGTAAAAAGTACAAGAGGCGGTCTTATCGCTAGAATATTATTACATTATCATACACAACTAGCTGTCCCGGCAAACGTTGTTTTGCCTGTTTTCCTGCTTTTCTCTTGAAGTTTTTTCTGAATTTTTTTTCTATAAACCTCACGTAGCCTGAGACCTTTCCAAAGAAGTCAAAACTGTGGAAATCGGTTCGTGCGTTCTGGAGTTATAGCGTCAGGAAGGAAAACCCGACTTATTTTTATATATTAGATCACAATACTCCATTTCACAATACAATAATTTTCTCTACAAAAGTCACATTAAAGAATACGTCACATTTAAAATCCACAAACCACATTTAAAAAGGTTCAATAATCATTTAAACACAATATATTTTGGCAAAAATCAATAAAAATATCCAAAGTAACGTTTTAATTAAAAGAAAGTTCCGGACAGTCTCGAAGTAGGCTTATAAGGAGGCATTTAGAAATTTTCGTGGAAGGAATTTCGAGCAAAAGTTTATTAATGATGAATTTTGAAGATTGGGGGATAAAAAGTTAGATTGAAGACATTGAGAACATTAGTACAGTCGAAAATTATAAGGCATCGAAAATTAACCGTATGGAGATTGCTCATGGTATATTTGTTTCGTGCTGGCTGTTGCCATTAAACTTAGTTCGCTTAGGAATTTGTTATCGTGCGAGAGTCGTACATTTTTATTTTTTCGGTATTTAATAATCGGCCAAGTGCGAGTCGGACTCGCGCACGATGATTTCCGTACCATTATAGAGCAAAATTAGACCATAAATAGCGTTTTTTGTATGGGAGCCCTTCCCCTTTTTTTATTTTATTTTAATATCATTATTAAATATTAAAGTATACATATAACTAAGTATTTTGTGAAATATTCTAGTGCCTGTTGCTATTATTGATACAGAGCGAAAAAGGGCAAAAAAATCACGTTTGTTGTATGGGAGCCCCCTTAAATAATAACTACATTTTGTTTTTAGTATTTGTTGTTATAGCGGCAACAGATATACATAATCTGTGAAAATCTCAAATCTATAGCTATTACCGTTCTTGAGTCACAGCCTGGAGACAGACAGACAGACAGACAGACAAACAGACAGACAGACAGACGGATAGACGGACAGACGGACAGACATCGAAGTCTTAGTAATAGGGTCCCGTTTTTACTCTTTGGGTACGGAACCCTAAAAACTATCATTTGTCATTTCCCGACACTTAAAGCACAGAAAGTATCTAGATACCCACATAAACACTTAAAATTCTGTGACATAATATTATTTATCATACTTAAATGATAATATTATAAGTCTATGGGCCTATTTCACCACTTCCTGATAAAGTGCCGGATAGGCTATCCACAACTTTTTTGACAGATTCTCCATACTCTATCTGTCAAATGGTGAAACAGGCCCTAAATATACATAATATTGTCGATCAAAATGAACCGAAAAAGCATTGTAAAAAAAACCGGCCAAGTGCGAGTTGGACTCGCCCATGAAGGGTTCCGCAGCAGCAATAAGGTTTATTTTTATGAAATTAAAAGCTTTTTGATTTATTTTTATATTTCAGTTGATTTAATGAAACTTAAATCAAGTTTAACATTTATGACGTATAAAAAAAAACTACTTGCTAGATTTCGTTCAAACCAATTTTCGTTGGTAGTTTTTATAGTAAAGTAAATCATAATATATATTTTTTAGACTTATCATGAAATACTTTAGAAGTTAGAGGGGGGGGGGGCACATTTTACCACTTTGGAAGAGTCTCTCTCGCAAACTATTCAGGTTAGAAAAAAATGATATTAGAAACCTCAATATGATTTTTGAAGACCTATCCATAGATACTCCACACGCATAGGTTAGATGAAATTTTTTTTTTTTAAATATAATAATATAAAATAAAAAAAAAAACTTCTTGCTAGATTACGTCCAAACCAATTTTCTTTGGTAGTTTTTATAGTAAAGTACATCATATATTTTTTTTAGACTTATCATGCCCCTACTTTAGAAGTTAGAGGGGGGGGGGGACACACATTTTACCACTTTGGAAGAGTCTCTCTCGCAAACTATTCAGGTTAGAAAAAAATGATATTAAAAACCTCAATATGATTTTTAAAGACCTATCCATAGATACCCCACACGCATAGGTTAGATGAATTTTTTTTTTTTTATATATAATAATATTTAAAAAAAAACTACTTGCTAGATTTCGTTCGAACCAATTTTCGTTGGTAGTTTTTATAGTAAAGTACATCATATATTTTGTTTAGACTTATCATGTCCCTACTTTAGAAATTAGAGGGGGGGGGGACACACATTTTAGCACTTTGGAAGAGTCTCTCTCGCAAACTATTCAGGTTATAAAAAAATGATATTAGAAACCTCAAAGACCTATCCATAGATACCCCACACGCATAGGTTAGATGAATTTTTTTTTTTTTATTTAGTTGTACCTATCGGGACCCCTAAAATTTTTAATATTTTTTCCATTATTGTACCAAAATCTTAATGCGGTTCACAGACTACATCTACTTACCAAATTTCAATAGTATAGCTCTTATAGTTTCGGAGAAAAGTGGCTGTGACATACGGACGGACAGACAGACAGACAGACATGACGAATCTATAAGGGTTCCGATTTTTGCCATTTGGCTACGGAACCCTAACAAAATACAACTAGAAGTTTGACTTTATAAGCTAATTACTAACCGACTTCAAAAAAAGGAGGTTATCAATTCGACTCGTATGTATGTAATATTTCCAGAACTGCCCAGTTTTTGTTTATTTCAGTGTCTGAACAAATGTGGCAAATTTCAAAAGTGTATGTATGTATGTATGTATGTATGTATGTTTTTATGTTTGTGTTCGCATATCTCCGGAACTACAAGTTCGATCTAAGTAATTATTTTTTTGTTGTACTAGGTATTGTTTAACTTAGGGAATACTACAAGTTTCATCAAAATCGGTTTAGTAGTTTTGGAGATAGAGAGTTTTAATTTTCAATTAGGTACGTACAATTTTGAACTCGGTTTTATCTTTTTAAAATATTAATTATATTTATAAAACCAAATTTTGTTTCAATATTTGATGGCATTATTTAAATAGCTGACCCGTTTGCTCGTTTGCCCCCTTATTTCATAAAAAAAATAATAATAAAAAGGATGAAGGTTAGAGTTCATATTTTTACTAAAATTGTAGAGAAAATGTAGCCTTTACATTTGAATTACTCTGTAAGGTGGTGATAACTTTTCAATGTCGTCAGTATAAGTTCGATTTGTAAAATAAATTTCTTTGAAATTTCATTTTTGCTTCGTAAATAGGGTTGTCCAAAACAAAATTCGATATAAAATTAGAACTTTGACTAAATATTGGAAATATGTTGTCAATTCTAATTTTTGTTGGGCCAATACAGGTTGATCGCCTAATTGTTTGCTAAGGAAGCTGATGTGATGTGATGTAATGGGCACGTAAAATGTCAGTCCTATGCATGATATTTCGCAAGCGGTGTGAGTTATTCGTCTCATTGGGTTATGATAGTAGAGAAAGAAAGAGTGTTCTTATGTACTTTTAGCGCACACACTTTTGATTTATACAGCACTAGATGACGCCCGTAACTTCGTTGCGCCAAAATTCGTTTATCGCGCGGGAACCGTACATTTTTCCTGGATAAAAAGTATCCTATGTCCTTTCCCGGGACTCAAAGTATCTCCATACCAAATTTCAGCAAAATCGGTTCAGCGGTTTAGGCGTGAAGACGTAACAGACAGACAGATAGACAGACAGACACACTTTCGCATTTATAATATTAGTATGGATTTTCAGAGCGAAATAGCCACTCCTCAAATACTGTAGTGCCTGGGACAAGATTAAAATGTCCGTATGGTTGCCCAAGCACATACGACATTCTCGCAACAAAGTCGGCCTAGTCCAGAGGAAAGAACTAGTCAATACATCTGGGACCAACTATGTGCGGGTTTCCTCACGATGTGTTCCTTCACCGTACGAGCGTCCGTATTATGTACTTGAGATCAGAAAATGTCTCATTGGTACACGCCTCCACCCGGGATCGAACCTGCACCCTCTAGGAGTGCGAACCAAAGGTCTACCCATTAGGCCACGGACGCACTTAGACGCTCGCACACACTTAAGCACGTTAAAATCACTCCTGAATGGGTGAAATACTTCCGGGAATTCGGTGTATGAGACATTTACTCTTATTATTATAATAGCCAAATTGTATGCTCTCCAAAAGTTGACTGTGAATTTCAAATTTCCAAATATTATTAGAAATTCAAAAATCACTTTCGCAAGCCCTAGTAGAAAGCGAACGACTGTGTACTTTGTCGTCAGACTTACTGTAACAGAATTTCATGTGAAACTTTTTATAAAACTCCTTTTCGTACGTAACAAGTTTGTGAGGAAAATACACTTTAGATTAATATAAGGAAACTTAAGATCAAAGACTTTTAGCCCATTTATAGCCATAAAGGAATGTATTATAACGTGAAAGTCAACTTTAATATTATGCGAGTTATTTCAGTATCCCGATAAATGTAATCTTACGTTTTTAAGGTACCAACAACAACACTTTCAAACTATCGTTATCCAGAAAAAGAAGTTTCACTACAGACTAAAAAGAGTGTTTTGGGGCGTGGCCAAAATCAGTCTACGTGGCCACAATATGGATTGTAAAATGTCACTTGCCTGGTAGTCTGAATGGAAAGATAATCTGTGCGTCGGATGTGGATGTAAAAAGTCGGTCCTGCGCCTGATCTCTCGCCAGTCGTGTCGGTCATCTGTCTCTCTAATCTGGTTTATGAAAGTAAAGAAGGAGATAGTATTCTTGTGTACTGCACACATTTAGAAATATAAATTCACTAGATGACGCCTAGTACTCCGTTGCGCCAAAATTATAGTTTATCATCGTACATTTTTCCGGGTAAAAAGTATCCTTTGTCGTTTCCCGGGACTCCGAGTATCTCCATACCGAATTTCAGCTAAATCGGCTCAGCGGTTTAAGCGTCAAGGGGTAACAGATAGAAAGACAGACAGAAAGACAGATATACAGACATATTTTCGCATTTATAACATTAGTATGGATTGTCGCTGTCCTGGTTTCATTGAAACTGGCTACCGTCACCGAAACCAGTATGGGCAATATATCATTGGCGACTGTACATTTAAATAATTTAACTAATTCATTTATATCCGCCAACCTCAATCAATGCCCGATCAATACCCTAACCCCCGGTTTAGACTGGGTCGGACCGGGCACCCGGGTACGACCGGGTTTGAAGGATACACGTCCGGGACGGGATAGTTAATCTCCGGATAACTGTGACAAACAAGGGCGTAGGTAGAACCCTCATACCTCCACCTTGTAAGGGGAATTTAGAATGGACAAACAGTTTTAGTATAATAGTAGTAAATGCTCGCAACTCTGCACTGAAATTTTATTGCGTGGGAACCGTACATTTTCCGTAACAAAAACTATCGTATGTTTTTTCCCAGGTCGCAAAATATTATATCTCCGTAACAAATTTCATAAAATCGGTTCAGCGGTTTAAGCGTGTAACAGACAAACAGACACAATTTCGCATTTATAATATTAGTTTGGATTATGTAAACTACTTAAAAATACAATACATAGAATGTTCAGAGTTTTAAAATGTTTCAAGAGAAGTGTTTTAGTGTATCTCCTCTCTTTAATCATTTTGGTCGCAAAGCTTAGTATCTAAGACGACTATAATGATAATAAACAGGTACGCAAACAGATAGTACGCAATTTAAATATTGCGTACTAACCACGCTACTTAATATGGTACTTTAATTATTTAGTTAAATATAAATTTGGTTTTTATTTAAATAAAATTAAACAGAGTACACTGGTTAAAACATTTGTTTATAAAAGTTAAAAGAAAAGAAATTCTCAGTAAAATGTAATTGCAGACTGGCCGAGGAAGATAAGGTTTTATTTTCAATTATGATTAACCCTTTTTTGTTTATTTTACTTGAATTGGATTATTTTTATTCGTAACTGGTTTATACCAATCTACCAACAAAAATATACATTCTTTTTTAAGTATTGCGTCACACATTAGAATTATCTTTATAAGTATTGCGCTACACACTTTTTTCCTTAAGGCGAGGACTTATCTCAATTCCAAACGATAACCTTGCACACAACCAATATACGCATCGCAATAAGATTCATTTTGGCTTAGGATAAAATTGTATTTTCTAGGGGCGGCTCTTCTCTATTTTTCATGTGTTTTTTAAATATCTCTCTAAATAAATATTAAGAAAAAAGATTATTCGTTTCAGACCTTTTTAAAATAGATTCATTAACAATTTAATAAAATAAAATGTAAGTTATTCTTGTTAATACTTATATTTCGATGACAAAGACTAAAGAGTTTTGTCGGAGGTGAATTTGTAAATTAATTACAGCGAAAGTATTATTTTTTATTAAAATGTTTTTGATTTAAACCCTTTAAAATATTGTGCTCTATATCTCATATTTTTTTTTCTTTTTTGGCAACACAATGAATCTATACATTACTCAATAAATAGCGTTGGGAGCTGTACTAGTATAAACTGTGACACAGCTCCCAGCGACTTCCACTCTGGAGCTATCGTATACAATGTTCAATTAATAATTCAAGCTATAGTTATTACAATGCTTATATTATATTACAAAGTATTAGATCTAGACATAATTTAGGTACTAAAATTTTACAAGTAATTGTGTGACTAACCATCTAAGATCTAAGTATCCTCCCTAGCCCTACGATGTAAAATCTTGGGGTCAGTAACAGGTATATACTACTAGGGAGGCAGTGAAGTTGAAATACCTGTGCTATTATACTGTTAAAGTAAATGTATATCAGAGGATGTGCTTGTGTTAGAAAGTTACAGAGTAAAAGACAAGATCTTCTCCGTATCTCTATAATCTAGATTTTGCAACCATCTCTGCAATTCATTTTTACATTTATAATTATTTAACGAAATTAAATTTTTTATAGCACGATTTGCCTCGTTATAAATATGAGAGCTACAAACATAATAATGCCGCTTGGCTACGGAAGTATGATATTGGATACCGGGACATGGATTACGGGTTTTACGTCGTTTGTGCAGCATATTCTGTTTTTTCAAGTCTGGATCTTTATGTTTGCGCAAAATAGAATACAATATAAATAGCTGGCGGACTGTTAAAACTGAAGCTTCTTTGTATAAGATATCAGTGCTGAACCTGCGGGGTTTGCCTAGCATGACCTTCAATGTAGCCCTCTGAGCACGCTCAAGCGGAAGGATATGTGTGATACCAATTCCACCCCAAGGCACAATGCAGTATTGTATAATACTTTGTACGAGAGCAAAGTAAACACACAAGATTGTCTGTCGATCTGCAACTGATCTTAGGGTCTTAAAAATAGGAATTAATCTCCTTACTCGGTTACTTAATTTGGTGATATGAGATTTCCAATTCAGTAACATATCTATATGTAGACCAAGGTATTTGGTTTCATTAGTACGTGAAAGCGAGGGACAATCACAATCATCAGTAGACCGATCACAAACATGCGCCCGAATCCTAAACTCAGAGGACGGCAAAGTTTTGGCACTGAGCGAAAAAGTTATGTATTTCGTTTTTTCTACATTAAGGGTTAGTAGACTGGAAGATAACCATGTCATTATATTACACATAGCCACTTCGGTTCTGTCACGAACTTGTTCCCAGTTATTACCGTGGATGATGAGACCGGTATCGTCAGCATAAGTAATTATTTGGCAGTATGGTATAGGAGTTTTGCACAAGCTATTTATATACAGCAAGAAAAGCGTGGGTCCCAACCCGCTGCCCTGTGGAACACCAAAGGTAAGTTTTGCTTCCTTACTCACAAAATTTCCCAGCTTTACTTGCTGTGTTCTTTTAGAGAGATAGCTTATAAAGATATCTAAAGCTAGTCCACGTATACCAACTGATTCCATTCTTTTTAAAAGTAAAGAAATAGGAACAGTGTCAAATGCTTTTGACAAATCGACAAATACACCTATGGCCTTTTTCTTACTGTCTAAATGCCTAGTTATTGTTTCAGTTAATAAAAGAGTAGCGTCTTCTGTTGATTTAGTGTTCATAAAACCGAATTGATTAGGTGCGATAATATTATTTCGAGATAAGAAACTCTTTCAGCGTCGATTTAGAATTTTTTCTAAAATTTTGGAGGTTACTGTAAGTACTGATATAGGTCTGTAGTTTCCGAAAAGATGAGGATTACCAGATTTGAAAATTGGGTGAACAATGGCTATCTTTAGAGCATCCGGAAAAACGCCAGAACCAAGACAAAGGTTAAAAATATGAGTCAGAGGAGGGACGATTTCATTTTTAGTTAATTTAAAATTTTTAGTTTTGATTTCGTCATAACCTGCAGCGGAGCTATTTTTAAGTCCTGAAATAATGCTATCAACCTCCATACAAGTTGTTTCAAGTAATACCATAGAATTAACTTAGGAAGCAGTGTCAATTTTAGGTAGTATTGCTAAAGTTTGACCGTTTTTATCAAGTATTTGTTTTGCTAGCTTAGGCCCTATCTCTGGGAAGTAATTATTAACCAAATTTACCGGTTCTTCAGGACTCTTACTAATGTTCAACAGTTCACTACATGAATGAGATGGTTCTTTTAGATGAGTTATTTTTTTTTATCGTATTCCACATACATTTCGGATTACTCTTGTTCTTCAAAATTTCTTCTTTTTCATATTCTATTTTTAATTTTTTTATTAGGTTATTGCAATAGTTGCGATGTCTATTATAAGTAATTTTGAGTATGGAGTTATTTGGATTATATTTAGCTTTTTTATGTAGCTTGTCCCGATTTTTAACACAGCGCACAAGACCAGGAGTCATCCACGGCTTAACAAAACGAAAACGATGTGGAATTATGACCTCTCGAGAATTATTTTTGATGGCAGATGACATTAGCGAGATAAACTCCTCCGTAGCTTTGTTTGCATCCTTAGAGTTGTAAATATTGTCAAAGTTTGATTCTTGGAGGGATACAGTTAGCCCAGAATAATCCACTCTAGTAATTTTTTTGCAAGTCTCATTTGCGGCGTGTTGATAGGAATTTAACATGCTAAACAAGATTGGGGCATGATCTGTCACGAGAGAGTCTAAGACTATGGTGTTTGTTTTCTTGTCTGTTTTAAGCATAACATGATCAATACAGTTTTCGCCGCGAGTAGGTAATGTATGAGCTGCTAAAAGTCCATAATGAGCCATGCAGTCAAGATATTTCCAGCTGTTGGGGTCTCTGTTATTTGGAGAAATATTTATATTAATATCGCCAATCATAGCTAGAGTTTTCTTAGAATTCATAGCGGTAAAAAACGTATCGAGACTATCACAGAAATTGTCTATGTTTGGATTCGAAAGAGAACGATAAATACCCAGAATAAAACAGTCATTACCATAATTCAAACATAAGCAATTAGCATCAGCAATATGAGGTTTTGTTACAGAATCATTACTTAAATTTGAGCGCACATAAATTACCACCCCGTCATTTTGTCTTTTAAATTCAGAACAATATGAAGTGTAACCATCCATTTGAGGTATTACAGAGGTTTTACTTAACCAACATTCAGTAAGAATAATTATGTCGATTTTTATATTATGTATTCTATTGAGCAGAACCTGCAATGCATTAAAATTACATGAGATGCTACGTATATTAGTGTGAAATATTGATAAGCTCGTTTTAGTATTTTTAAGAATATGTGTAATGTGCTCAGGGCTGCACTCCCTTGCTTCAGAAATCACAATCTCATCAATATTGTTTGTAATATCTTCAAAATTTAACATAATTATTATATTAGTTAATGACTATTCTTATATTACCAATTACATGAGAGCGTTTGAGTGTTCACAATAAAAGTACAGAAATGGTATCCAAATAAGGTGTAAGCAACACTAAGCAGTGACATATTGTAATCACGCAGAGATGTATAAAAGCACGTATAATCAGCCAACAGCAAAAGCACATGAAAGGCAAAACAGTAACAGTAACAGTAGTAACACACAAGCAAGTACAGAGTGAATCGTGTCTGTGTAAATTTATATCTAGGTAAGCAATATATAAAATAGTTTAAAATGACTTGTAATTGCGAAATCACAAGATCAGGGCTAAAGTACAAGTAATGAAAAGTATTAATTAATATAAGCATGCAAGTTAAGTTACAAAAGTTAGAACATAGTCACTTGTCAACTTGCGGTAGCAGTTTTAAGAGATCCTCTTTTGTGTCGATACGTATTGCTGGATCTCCTTCACGCTTGCGGAGATAAACTTTACCGTGAGCCGTCCAACAGAATATGTAATCATTTTCTTTACTAAACTCACGACTCAGATAATACATTCTTCTCGCTGTTTCAGTCAGCCTTTCTCCTATAAAAATTGGCTTAATATCGCCATCGAGTTTGAGATGACTGGTGTTTAATTTAATATCATTGCTTTTATTGAATGATTTAAGTGAAGAAATCATTTTTTCTTTTAGCAAACACTGAAGAAAATTCTACAATTATGGGGCGGCTAGGGCTTTTAGTAGGGATTCTAAAAATGACATATATTTGACACTTTTCTAAATTTACTTTTAAGGTCTCACCAATTTTTTGCACGATACCACAAAGATCATCCTTCTTTTCATTATTCTGCGGCGGTAAGTTGCAAATCTCAATGCTAGCCTGCTTTTTAGATCTTTCAAAATTTTCTACCTTCATTTGTAGCGTTTGTATGTAAGCTTAATGATCTTTTCTCTCAGATTCCAACGTAGTAATTTTGTTCTTCATTTCATCGTATTGGGCCGAAATAAATTCCATAGACTTAATAATCTCCAGGTTTTGAGCTTGTATTTCTTTTAAACTGGTTTGGAGAGAGGACTGTTGACAGCTGAGTATTTCCATTGATTTCTTGAGTTCGAGTAGAGAGGCCGAAATATCTTCGTAATGGGTACGTTTTCGTGGACGCGGTCTATCAGATACTTTATCTTCCATTTGCGGATCTACATCAGCGAAGGCCAAGGCTGCAATATCTGAATCACTATAATGGTGGTGGTGAGGAGAGCCTTTTGGTGGGGTTCTTTTAAGTGGCATGTTGTAAACTTCTTAGTAGCGATTTAGATGGAAAGTACGTTGCGACTCGTAGCACTGACAGTCGGTGCGTAGCACTGCTTACGTTCGTAGCACTCGTAGCTGATCTTCAACGCATCACAACTCACAGGTTCACACACAGCACACGGACTACCGTTCACCTTATGCGTTCCTAGTATCGCGGCTTGAATTTATTAGATTTTATTTATTATTTTTGAATTAAATTTGTGAGAATTTTCGTAACAAAACACACGACTGTATTCTTTCGCATCCAGAGGGGAAGGGGTTTTTTTACATTTCGTTATTATATTGGAACTAGGTAAATCAGGTATCAAGAAATAACAAAATGGGGTTTCAGCCCGCCTTAAGACGTTTTCTTATGAAAACTACAATAATTCTAGTCCGCCTGGGAGCGCTAGAAAAACTAGTTGACGCCCGCAACTCCGTTGCGCCAAAATTCATTTATAGCAGAGGAACTGTAAATTTTTTCAAGATGAAAAGTCCTTTTCCGGGACTCAAAGTATCTCCATGCCAAATTTCAGCAAAATCGGTTTATCAGTTTGGGCGTAAAGAGGTTACAGACAGACACATTCGCATTAATAAGATTAGTATGGATTTCGACTTGTATTAATTGTAACTTACCTAATGTTTGGACTTTGGACCATAATTGAACCCATAAATTCAATATAATACGAGAATGACGCCATCAATCACTTATAGCCATTGGAAACCTACTGATGATCATTTTCAGAAGTGCCAAACTCCTTAACGTTATTTTCACGACCGTTTGCCATAACAATATCCATACTATATTATGAATATTTAAATGCAATTTTGTTTCAGGTCTGCTATTCCATAGAGCAATTCTGATGTCTGGTTCTGGTCTAAGTCCGTGGTCTCTGGTGGCAGATCCCAACAAGTATGCTGCGATTGTAGCAAGCCATGCGAATTGCTCTCCAGGTAAATTAATTTTACCGGTATCAAACTAGGAATCTATTGTATAATATACTAAACTAGATAAGCCCGCAACTCCGTCGCGCCAAAATTTGTTTATCGCACGGGAATCGTAAATTTTTCTGCAATAAAAAGTATTCTATGTCCTTACCCGGGACTCAAAGTATCTCCATACCAAGTTTCAGCAAACTTGGTTCAGCGGTTTGGTCGTGAAGAAGTAAGAAACAGACAGACACATATTTTTCGCATTTATAATATTATTAAAGCATGGATTGCGTTGCTTCATCGATATAATTCAATTTGTATAATTTACTTAACTCTTTGGAATTGCTATCTCTAGGGCCTGACCAAGGACTTGGAAGCTAAAACAAAATCCGTAGTCCTCATCATTCAATTTAAATAATATTTTATCGGTCCAAAACGATCCTGTTCTCCTTTTATAACTCCATTAATACCTGAATTATTTAAACCACCTCATGAATATTCTAAGCCCTTGAACAATTTCAAGTAATTTACATTTATAATGATATTCTTGATATTCTTTTAGAGCTCACTCCGCCGGCGCTACTGCGATGTTTGCGGGAGAGGCCGCTAGAGGCGCTGCTGTCGGCTCCTGTGCAGGCGCCCGACTTTTCCTATGCGTTTGGCCCCAGCGTGGATGGAGTTGTTATTGGTAAGAAACAAAATCAAAGTTACGTCGTATCTATGCCTACCACCGGTTCGACTAAAACATTTTTTTTTTAATTTATGTAAATACAATGCTAGATTTTATAGTTTTAATGTTACATTAGTATATTTTACACGTCAGATCTTTTATACGGATAAGGATTTCCGCAAATTCATTTCACGTCTTTTACTAGTTCTGAACAAAATTCTGAGCTGAAGTTTCTAGAGACACGTTCACCTGCCTACAACTTAAGTAATGTGAAAAGTTCAATACATTATTTTGATTTAGAAGCAAAGAAGAAAATATAATTTAATGTTACTTAATAATAAATGCTAAGTTTATTGCTTACTGCCTTATAACCTTTAAATCTTATTTGCTACCTACTTTATTATCTAAATCGATAAAGACACATTTGAATATCAAATATCTAACACGGAAACAGCATATTGCATTGCAAAATTGTGCACGTTTAACGAGCTAAATTTCGGAGCACCTTCAGTCTTCTTAATGGCGTATAGGTGAGCTTAACGACCAAAATTTCACCTTTATTCGTACACCTTTAGAGATAATATAATGTAATTCGAGCGCAGTATCTGTATGTGCACGAAGTTTCAGATATAAAGGGAACTTTATATCAGCAGTCTGGGCACGCGCTGTCCGTCCACTTGCGAATTCACCAACTTCTATTGTTTGTCTCTTAGCTTTGTTTCGGACGTTATCGTTATCAACTTTATCAGTACCTGTATAATCAACGTTTTGTGCTGCATTCTATATAAGTTTCAACACTTTGTTTCGTAATCCTTTTATTTTTCTTTGTTTTCGCTGTACCAAAACATTCAAGCTTGTTTTGCAAAATATAACATGAGTTTTGCAGTAGTGTTTTGGAGAGGACATAATTGACCTATATTATCTTTTGTCTCATTTCATTAAACGTTCCTAATTATATTATGTTCTAAATATTCAGTGTTCTTGACATTCGGTGTCTTCCTTTTTATTATAATTTGATAGAAACTTGTAAAAAACTTCTGCCGCTCACCGCATTTATAGAAATGAATTTGTGTCCAACTATATCGTAACAAATTAATTAAGAACAAATAAAAGTTTCAGCTCGGGCATATCTTGTTCCAGATAGTTCCTCCCAATTGCCGTCTCCGCTGACAAGCCGTTCGTCCACGTTATTAAATTGTCCCAAACTTTTCTCATCTACACACTTTTTCGGATCCCTGTTTCCTCCTCTCTCGATAATTATCCTCTTACGACTTAGGTATTTAAATGTTTACTTTGGAAGTTGAACCTACGTAATATTGTGATTTTGGAACACTTTGTAAATTAAAAAGGACAATTTGTAAATTGTACAAAACTTTTTCTACGTTGATATTTAGAAACTACACATTCTAAACCAGAGAAATTGATTCAATGGCAGAAATGTAATTTCGTCGCGTTATATCAAACACAAGTGACAAATCACGACAATTAATATTGATTTGATATAGCCGGACAAAATAATACCCCGCCATCTGCCTGTGAACCAATTTTTTCGATGGCAGAAGTCCCTTCTCCTGTCACTTTCATAGGCGAATAAGACACTCAGCTAAGGCATATTTTCAGACACAGGCGAGATGATGGTGAACTCCGAGCCAGGATATGACTGGCAGACGGTGCACTCGTCGCTCGGCAAGCCCGCGACCGCTGTCAACGTCATCAACGCGGTGTTCATGCGCAAGAGTGCGGTCGCACAGCTTACCAAGTAAGAGTTGCTATTTATCCATGATGGAACATTTCTTTTCAACTTAACTAAAAAAGGAAGTACCTTGACTGTAAAACTCTGGAATGAACTATCACCATCAGTATTTCCGGACCAATACAACCTGTAAATAGTGATGAGCAAAACAAGACTCAGACAGTCTTGGTTTTGGTATTTCTAGTACAATATTGGTCTTGGACTTGGTCAAATCTGTCTGATCTCGGTCTTGGATTTGGTTTTTTTAGTTTTAGGATAGTCTTGGTCTCAGCATTGCTTTTTTGCAAGACCAAGACTAAGGCTGCAAGACCGATTTTGCTCATCACTAGGTAGTGATGAGGGAATACGCTCACTTTTTGAAGGTTTACAGGTGTAAACCTTCAAAAAGTGAGCGTATTCCCTCTCAAAAGACCGGCAACACGCCTGCACCTCTTCTAATGTTGCGAGTGTCCATGGGCGACGGAGTTGCTTTCCATCAGGTGACCCGTTTGATCGTTTGCCCCCTTAGTTTTATAAACTTGTATATTTCTTTTATTTAAAGGTTTGGGTTGGAATATATATTATTGGGCAAAATGCCATGCCCATAACTGCGCAAAACGGCATGGCATTTTCTCATTTATATTTATGAATTAACGACTTTAAAAACCGTATATAGAAGACGTTTATCCATACGAAGGTAGGAAATATTCAGTATTCCTAGATCAATGTTTTGATAATATCTAAGAAGCGAATTCTTAAAAGTCTTGTTAGAATATATCCGGTAATTTGTAAACAAGACTCTAGAACGCTATCTAAGGTACTCTTTCCGAAATTGCATCGCAACAATTAATTCAACGATTAACTAACACGAACAAATAGGACGATTACCAAGGAAGTGGCCCGCAAGCCGCAAACCTGAATACAAGATGTGGCGAACCTTATTGGCGCTCACGGAATAATATTAATTCCCTGAGCAGCATTGTTACTGGTGATACAAAAATTCTTAGACATTCTTGTGAATGGCGTTGGATACAAGATACTTTTATTACTTCGGTGTCCTGCTGTTTGTAAAATGGTCATGTTCGTGGTTAGGTTTTGCTCTAAAACTGTCCGAAAATGTTGGTATCAGAATATTTAGAATTTTAGACATTGCGGATTTTTGTGTTTTTAAGTCGCAATGAAAACAGTGTATTTGTTTTCCTATTATAAAGCTTATTTAGATTGAAATATTTACTAAATTCATAAATTGAAAATAAGAAAGAAGGAAAGACAAATAATATATTTCATTGTTCTAACATATAACTATATTACATTAAGTAACCTTTTAAGCTTTGTATTACTCGAATGCCCTTTGGAAGATATATTTTTAGATCTGACATTTTTATTCCATGCTAACCTCACGTAATGCAATTTATCTTATGTTCGACAGGCTTCGTATTTCCTGCAGAATGTCTGTGGCAGATCGGTATTGATTTTAATTTTTCTCTTAGGTACGACCTGATGCTTGGAGTGACGAAGGCGGAAGCGTACTTTGCGTTCAGTGGAGATGATGTCCAATATGGAATAGAGGCGGACAGGAGATCGAAAATTCTGAAGTCATTCGTCCGGAATACTTACACGTATCATCTCTCGGAGATTCTAGCTACGATCATCAATGAGTATACTGACTGGGAGAGACCAGTGCAGCATCCGATTAATATAAGGTTTGTGTATGTTACCATTATATATTTATTAAGCTATTTCATTGCTTGTATCGCGGGCTTTGAGTACGGCGACTGAATTAAGAAATTCCGTAATGAAAATAAACCTAACACCCGAACTCCGACCGGCACAGAGGTGCGACGTTGAAAGCCGTGCATCGTCTAACGTCGTTTCATTTCGACAGATTTCGGCACCGTGTTTGTGTGCGTGCGAGTAGACGTATGCGAATTATAATTTTAAAAGTTGATAAAAATGCTATGCAGTAGCTTTACTGCGGCAGTCCCCGAGTGACACACGTATTTTTAATACTTATTATTACTTTAGATGGATTACCTTTGTATAAATATTAACAATTAGTTAAATCACCAATAGTTCTGGATAGCTACGCAGTAACTAGCTACTTGACTTACCAACAATGAAATTAACTTGATAAATAAAGAGCGTAATCCGTAATAAGTCCCATATTATTTATGTGACCTAGAAACAACTTTATTGAGGTCCATCAGCACCTCTTCTACAATTTTAGTAAACCCTAAAATCTTTTCCTATTATTTGACTGGATGACACACGATAATAACTCTTATTACCAGGGACGAGACACTAGAAGCGCTGAGCGACGCACAGGTGGTCGCGCCAACAGTCCTCACAGCGGATACGCACTCGGCGCTGCGAAGGAACTCCTACCTCTACGTGTTCGACTATCAGACCAAATACGGAGATTATCCTCAGGTAGGTGAGATAGCCACACTTTTCTAACGCTTCTTTTTATAGAAACATCAGAGTAAACAGAACTAACGAGTAGGCCGACTCAGAAGAGATCTCGAAAATACGTTTGACGTAGTATGCCATATCGGCCGGCAGCGCCGTACTAATGCGTTCCCCAGCATTGTGAAACATGTTGAAAGTGGCATTCGCACCCAACACGCGTATATTCGCCCATTTTTTTTAAGTCGAGGTACTCCTTAGTTCTGTCTACTCTAGTAACATCGAAGAAATTGATTTCGCAGTTGGCGTTTCTACGTCATTTGGTCAGGTTACATCAATTCCAGTAATTACAACTTACACTTACTTGACAAAACTCGCAAAATCAATAAGTAGGACCATCATTTTAATCAATTTGTTTGGTGGTAATCCGAACACAGTATATTAATAATTGTGTCTTGGATTTGAGATCCTTTGATTGAATCTCGTACAAAATAACAGTGTGTCCATAAACGTTAAAATTACTTAATATTTTAAAGACAACTTTGATAGTTGAAGATGGTAGTCAAGTCTAATTAGGTAATCAGAGTTGACTATCATCTTACAAACGAAATTGTAACTTCATCGTCTTATTCGTCTGCTTATGAGTTACAATTCATTTTAATTGGCAGCATCGATCGGTCTCATGATAACCTGTATCACAAGATATAGCAATATAATGTGCCAATTTGTTCCACTGGGAATATTAAGTGTTAGTCCCAAACATTTCGTTCTGCCCCTTGTCAAAGTCCCAAGACACATACAACTTGCTTAAATAATGTACTACAAACTCTTTCTAGTACAAAAATGTACTATCAAAGAAGTTGATTCATAGGTAGATGCCAGACCTACGTATTTTGGTCGCGTTTTGTCAAACCCAGCTGACAGATGACGACGTACAATAAGGCCAGGTTCACACGACACAATCCTGCATGTTTCCTGCACATTTTTTTGCAGTAAATAGTGGCGCATATAATGTATATAGAACCATTCACACGTCGATAGTACTGCACGATTGGTTGCAGCATAAACTTAATATACCTAGCGGAATAGAGAAACTAAGGCCTGAGCAAGCGAGATTTCACTATCAGTAACACTGCGTGGTAAAAAGAGACGTGTGATACATGACAGCGGAACTCTTTTTTTGACGTCCAGTCGGCACGTATCGGCACGTTGACAATTTAATCTCATAGAATTCATGTTCAATCATGCTTGTGTAAGTGTATACGTACACATATTTTTACACACAGATGTAAACCAATTTCGGTTTCGTTTAACAGCTCGAGATTGTAGCTCTATTCCGCTAGGTATATTAACTTTATGGGTTGCAGTACAATCGGCGTATGAATGTTAAGACATATACTGCAAATAAACGTGCAGGATTGTGGCGTGTGAACTTTAATCCGACAAATGTCGTAGGTCTGTCAACTGTCTATGAATAAATTTCTTTGATGGTACTTACATAATAAACATCAACATGAACATCAATAGTATGGTGTCATTTCAGCAAAACATCTTTATGTTTGTTTCAATGATTTTTTAAGTTGGTTTAGTTAAATTAATCAGTCATAAACATCATATTTTGGCAATCAACATAATTACAAAATACTAGCTGTCCCGGCAAACGTTTTTTTGCCTGTTTTCCCTGTTTTCCTGCTTTGCTCTTGAAGTTTTTTTTTTATTTTTTTTCTATAAACCTCACGGAGCCCGAGACCTTTCCAACGAATGCAAAACCGTGGAAATCGATCGTGCGTTCTGGAGTTATAGCGTCAGGAAGGAAAACCCGACTTATTTTTATATATTAGATGTTGAAAGTGTTTAAAACAAAACTATACACCACAAACTGCTCCTGAAATACAAAACTTCTAGGAAACATTTAACCGCGCACAATTTTAATAAGAACAAAAAGAGTTTATAATTCTCCCGCAGAATCCGGCGTCCATAAGTAGCCACTTAACTTCGCTGAGTAATTCATTTTAGAAATTTTAAGCAAAATCTCCTGCCCGCTGGGAACTTTTTAATTTTCTGGCCTAAAGGAAAATGGAGGCTTTCGCTTCTACTATTTACAAAAATTCCCGTCGATTCATCGAGCCAAATAGGATTACATGTTTACAGAGTACCCCTGAGATCCATAACGTTTTTACGCCTAAAATATTGGATTATTCTAATCAGCGTATAATATACGACTTAATTTAATATCTAAACATTGAAGTATATCAACTCCTCGCTTTTCTAAAAAAGATTTTTTCACTTTACATTTTCCTTAATTCAGTTAACCACTTTTCTTGTAAGACATTATTTTTAGCTTTCCCTCCTTAATTCGGTAGACATCAGAAATGTTGTTTCACTTTGTATCTACTTGTGAGTTATTATGTTCTTCAATTCTTAACCGACTTTCAAAAAGGAGGAGTTATTTATATAATACTAGACGACGGCCGCAACTCCGTTGCGCCCAAGATTCGTTTATCGCGCGGGAACCGTACATTTCTCTGGGATTAAAAGTATCCTATGTTTCCCGGAGCTCAAAGAATGTCCACACCAAAATCGGTTCAGTGGTTTGGGCGTGAAGAGGTTACAGACAGACAGACACACTTTCGCAATTACAATATTAGTATGAATTTCAATAAACGCGGAATAAGGATAAATTCGTGTCGCATAATATTGCCGATTTAAAATAATTAGTCGGCGAAGACCAAATACACTCCTCCCTCCCTCGTCATTGCCTCCCTGCCAAAAATTGTCATTTTTAACCCCCGACAAAAAAGAGAGGTGTTATAAGTATGATGTGTCTGTCTGTCTGTCTGTCTGTGTGTGTGTCTGTCTGTGGCATCGTAGCATCCAAATGGGTGGACCGATTTTTCTAGGTTTTTTTTTTTTAAAGCTGACATAATCGAGAGTGTTCTTAGCTATAGTTCATCATCATCAGCCTGCTCAGTGCTGGAAAATCACGATTTATCTGGTTTGCGAAAGGCCGATTAGCAACTTGCAGTCGTTTGATGGGTTTTATATTTTGCATTCTAGTTCGTGACATTTATGAATATATACACATTAATGGAAAGTTGACCTGGTGATGCAGCATCACCTGGTAATCAATAGAATACCCAACTCCTCACCAACTTAGAGCAGAGGTTCGTGTTTGGGCTCATTTTATTTGCGACAACCAGTAAGACGTAGATAAACGGTAAATATTTGCATGCTGCTGCTGCAGCATCACCTGGATTCTAGAGAGCTCCGTATGAACACAAAGTGGAGGTTTTATGTTTGGGCTCTTATTGACGGCCTCATCCAAGAATGTCCATTCATGGATGGTATTAATGGGGATATTATCCTGTTGATAGGATTTTTTCTGAACTACAACCAACACAAGTTTAAAAAGCATTAAATAAAATTAAATTAAGGAAATATAAAAAAAAAACCCCGCCAAACAACTTTAAAAGTAAAGAAATAATATTTTTACTGACATTAAGTTTAAATAATTCCTAAGTATAAAGTCATATTTTAGTCCATAATTGTTGTCACGGCGGAGTGTCGGGGGACCGCCATGTCAACTCGACAATAGCGACTTTTCACTTTTGCATTTTGTATCGACAAGTCGCTGATTATCTCGATTCGGTTCGCTGTGAACTGACCCTTAAACTATACGCGCGGTACCCCGACACACCTTGACAACAATTATGGACTAAAATATGACTTTATACTTAAGAATTATTTAAACTTAAAGTCAGTAAAAATATTAATTCATTACTTTTTAAAGTTGTTTGGCGGGGGTTTTTTTAAATTTCTTAATTTAATTTTATCTATACAAAGCCGCGATTGACAACAACTGACACTTCATTGTCTTCATTGTCAAGTTTTTGACAGGGAGTCAATGACCGCTACCGCCATGTTTCGCCGAGTACAGTATAGTCAAGTTAATCATAATTTCAAAGTCATTAACAGTAACATCAAACAAATTCAATATTAC
The DNA here is from genome assembly GCA_905187585.1 of Cyaniris semiargus. Taxonomy (NCBI): domain Eukaryota; kingdom Metazoa; phylum Arthropoda; class Insecta; order Lepidoptera; family Lycaenidae; genus Cyaniris; species Cyaniris semiargus. The sequence continues at coordinate 983,486 of LR994554.1, read as the reverse complement.
ATTTTGAGCTGAATTCTCAAGAGTGTCGTTTTATACTTAATTCGAATCAAGATCAAAAGAACACTTCTAAATATAGAACACTAGCCGTTGCCCGCGACTTCGTCCGCGTGGACTTCAGTTAATAGCGCGCGGTGTCAACAAAATTGGTGTCTTTCAAAGCTTTTTAAAACCCTGGTACCCCTTAAATCAAAATACCCAAAAACAGCTGTGCAGTGTGCACATTTCATTATTTTTAATTAAGTAAACTTTATTTATGCCAAATTAAATTACTTAAACTTTATTTATGCCAAATTTCAAAGCCATATAACTTTGCCCCCCGTTACACAACTTTACCCATTAGCTATATTTTATCATTAATAGGTTACGTCGTCACTGCATAGATAAAGTACTTAGTGAGCTATTTAAAAACATGTATAACGATCGAACAAAATTCCATCTTGAGATGGTACCACCTCTTATTAAAACACGTTTGAGTAAGCGCTAGCGCGATGTAGGTGACGTTAAAAAAAACGTTTATTGCAGACTATCACAGCCCATAGAGGTTAGTATTAACAATAATCTTATTCCTATGTTAGTAAAAAAAATATAAAGTGATTTTTTAATTTCTCTATTTGCCGTATTTGCGCGACGGTACATGGACATGCTCCCTGTGCGCCGCTATCGCGCCGTCGGTTTGCCCACATATCGCATTCAGTATGCTGTTGTCACTCCCGCGAACCCTGTACATCAGTGACGCGGTACGGCGGTACGCTTGCGTAAAACTGACGGAAAGTCGTCAGTTCTAGCGTCAGCGAACATGCCAGATGCACTGCAGTATCGCGGGAGCGCCAGCAGCATCCTGAAAGCGTTATTGTATTGGACACGAAGAGCGTCAAACGCCCGCCTCGTATATGCCACCCACAGGGCGCATGTATGCAGTGGTTGACAAAAAGCTTTAAAAAGTGCAATTTTGACCTCCACTGTACACCGCGCAAACCGGCGGGCTAGCATATTGCAGGGCAAGGCTAATAAATAAATAATATATAATATATAAAATAAATAAATAAATAATAAATAAAAAAAGTAATGCTCTATATACTATGGAGAGGGCAAGCTCTCCATAGTTAATTTGTCTTATTCTAACGCTCTTCTTGCCCTCTCCATAGTTACTTGTCTCCATAGTTCAGCGCATGAATTTTTGGAACTAACTTAACTTGAACAAACTTACCCATTAAATTTTCTAGTTAAAAAGTAGCCTATGTCCTTTCTCAGGCTTTAAACTATATGTGTGCAAAATTTCATTACAATCGGTTCAGTAGTTTTGGCGTGAAAGCGAGACAGACAGAGATACTTTCACATTCATAATATTAGTATGGATTATTCTGTGTACATTCAATTTGTTTCCTTCAACTCGAGGAGATTTTTCCTTGTGTTGAGATGGCACAGTTTTTATTACGCACATTTCTTTGAAAAAAAAAAAGACAGAAAGATGTGGAATATATTTATGTGATATATGATATATATCACAATATGATTTCGTAATAGTACACATAATATTATAACGTATTTCGCACATACGAGTAAGATGGACTAGTAAGTAATTTTTAATTGATAAAATATACGGTGGTAGGCACCTTAGTTACGACGTTCGGAAATTTTTTTGTAAAAAAATTACTCTGAAAAAAAACTATTTTGATTTGATTTTGATTTTGATTGAAAAATAAGAGCTTTCAGTTATGATTTCGCGTGTGGATTTCGTTTATAAATCTTATCGTCAGCTTAAAAAAATATTCAAAGTATTCCTTAAAATATTTTCTTTCTGATCATATTTGATTTTTGATGATTCGACATTTTTTGCTTAGTGGTGATGATGTGGAATGCTGTTCTAAATACTCATCCTACATAGCGCATACTATGCGGGACTTTCCGAAAATCCGAAATTCCGCATACTTCCGAACTGCAAATTTTGACGCACACATTATCAAATACTGCATTAGCGGGGCATGCATTACAGCTATTATGTAGCCTATTACCGAGTCGCAGAATTTTGTACCTTGCCAAATTCAATAGCCGCATATAAAGTGGAATCAACAGGGCACATATTTTACAGCTTTGAAGTTCCATGATGGAGTTTGGCGCGTTTTCTTGGTGGCATTCCAAACGACATTATCGTTTAAAACTCCTTATTTATTCATCGGCGATAACGAATTTGGAAGAGACTCGAAAGTTGCAGAATATTTACGAAACTCGAGTACAGAAAAAGACCAAATATCCGAAGGCTTTGATCTGAAATTGCGTAAATAGGGGTAAATTTCAATGTTTATTACAAACATCTAAGTCCCAAAGAAAATAGACGATAACACTTTGACCCGCGCAAGTTTGTCGATTTTGTTAGGTTCTCTTTATGAGATAATAAATTCTATTTGTTTTTATTTTTAAAACACTTCAATGAATTAGAAACTTTTGAAATAATAATTGTTTTATAATATTTCCTGAGAAAGTTGTTGAATTCAAAAGCAGACCATCTTACAGAGTTTATGTAGGTACTGCTAGTTTATGTAGGTACTAACAGAGAAATTGATTTATAGTGATGACGGACCTACGTAATTTGGTCGGGTTAAGGAAGCCCAGCCGATATCTCTATACTAACATGACTTAATATACTGCATATGCTCAGTTCTGCAGCATATGCAGTCAGAAAAATTAGAGAAATTTCTGACGAAGACACGGCACGATTAGTATATTTTAGTTATTTTCATAGTAGGATGTCATATGGAATCCTTTTATGGGGAAACGCTGCCGACATTAATACAATATTTGTGCTGCAGAAGCGAGCCATACGTTCTATTTATAAAATGTCTGCTTTAGAATCTCTGAGAGATAAATTTAAAGAAATTGGTATTCTAACTGTTGCTTCTCAATACATTTTGGATAATGTAATATATGTTAGAAAAAATATAAGTAAATTTAAAGTTAAAAGTGACATTCACTGTAGAAATACTAGAAATAAGCACAAGCTAGATATGCCGGTGATCAGACTTAGTAAAGTCAGTAAATCCTTTAAAGGTCAATGTATACGCCTTTACAATAAAATCCCAGAAAACGTTCAAAATCTTTCCATTAATAAATTTAAAAAAGTAGTCAAAGAACGTTTGTGTGCCAAAGCCTATTATAAGGTCAATGATTTCATAAACCATGGCACATCTTGGGAGTAGGATGGCTTCTTGCAAGGCTACTTCTACATTAGTGTATGACTTACAATTATGTTGACATTGTATAATTTTAAGTTACAACATTGTAAATTTTATTTAAAAGATTAATTTTTTTCTCACTTTTTTTGGTAAAAAAGTGGGCCCCGTGCGAGTTTCTTACGCCGGTTCTTCTCGCCGGGTTAGTTCCCGAACCGGTGGTAGGCACCATGTAGTATCAACATTCTGAAAGCATTTTTTTAAAATCTATTCAGAAATAAAACTATTTTTTTTTTTTATAGCTCAACCAACTAAGTAGGCATGTGCCTATGAAATATGAATCATTTTTCTAATGGTACCATTATAATACGTCTATTTAAACAACAATATTCTATCAAAACTTCCGCCACTGATTTGTTTGACATACCGATCGATAGGCCCATTCGCACGTATAGCAAATTAACTAGCAAATGTCCCGACATTACACCAACATTTACTAACTTCAACGATCGTGCTCCTCATTTTAAGCTAAGTAATTAAACATGGCCAACCGATGGGACCCTCGTGATCGAGGAGGCAGGACAGACTTGGAGGTCAAGCTAGATGGTAGATGGTAGCGAGCAAGCTGATATTAATACTGCGGAAAATCTCAACTTACCTAGTTTGAAGCTAACGAGATAGTAAGCCAATGATGTGGCCGCTTAAATTGCTCAGTAAAGACGTGCTCCCTCTCGTACACTATTGTATACTAATCTTTTATGGATGAAGTTGCGAACTTAAGGGTACTGATCTGATGCAAAATTGATGTTACTTCACAAACAAGTAGCAGATATGAATAAGTAAACACTTCTTTTTTAGGGTTCCGTAGTCAACAAGGAACACTTATAGTTTCGGTCTGTCCGTCCGTCTGTCTGTCCGTCTGTCCGTCCGTCCGTCTGTCTGTCCGCGGTTTTGCTCAGAGACTATAGGACCTACAAAACTGTAAATTGGCATGAATGCACATATTATTGATGCCGACAAAATGGTACAATATGAAATCTTAAAAAAAAATATTTTTTATGGTACCTTCCCTACACATCAAGCGGGGATGAATTTTTTTTTCGCGACCACCGAATTTTTTTTTCGTGTGAGGTGTCGTTGGATAGTTTTTTTTTTTTTTAATATTATGAGTATTCATAGATCATTTTCCGATTTAGGGATCCGTTTGTGAAATATTAAGTTTTAAAGTGGAAAAAATCGTTGGAGTCCAGTGTCCCCCCTTTCTACCAGCTAAACGGTTGCTTCTGGAATTGTGAAAAAAATCACGGGAGTAGGAAATGTGCTGAATTTAAGTGGAAATCTATCACGGCTAAGAAGACTTCATAAGTTTTTGAGTTATAGTCGATCAACTAAAAAAATGTATTCGGCGAAGTATAAAGGAACTTTTCGTTCAAATTCCTTTGAACGTAACTGAGATGATGTTGTTAGTAGTGTAAAACACGTTATAAATGTACTTTCATTGACCATACAAAAATTATCAAAAACTAGCGGTAATAAGGAACCCTATATTGCGCGTGGCCTGACACGCACTTGGTCGGATTTTACTTTTAAATGTTAACAAAGTAAATAGATATATCAAATATTTTTTGTAAATACACTGTGTACGTTTGTTCCGTAGGGAGCAACTTAAGTTAAAGTCGCAATTTTTCCTCCTACGTCAGTAATATCCTTGTCACACGAACGAAGTGAAAATTTCTTTTCGTTTTCACTCGCATTCCTTTTAATAAAGATTAATTTCGATATTTCTGTTTAAGATTTCCATTTGTGAGCCTAATTATTACTCATGTAATTGAAATTATTTCACATTTGAGAGCACTATAATAATATTAACGAAAATTATTGTTTTGCAATGCTTTCTTAACGTGACAAATACTTTCCTAATTTAATTATTTAAACTTAAACATAATAATATTATTATTTTAACATCAGTACATAGAGGTTACCTACCAGTGAATAGAAAGCACTACAATTTTTGACCGATCTTAACCAATAATAATTATTATCATCTACATCTTTGAATATAACATATAATATAATATATTATAACTGTTATCATATAAGTAATTCAAATTAGTAATTTTGTTTTCTCAATTATAAATTTTGTGTTTAACGTAATGTTACTAATAAAAAATATTTACAACTTATGGTATTATAATATTTTATAATTGTTATAATATGTTTCAAATTAGTAAATTATTTTGTTTTCTCAATTATGATCTTTGTGCCTCGCATAATAAGATTTGAATTCCCAACTCAAGACATCACGTTCGAATTTGGTGATTCTCTTTTAGTATCAACTTGAAATACAAAAGAGCAATTTTCGCGAGCCATTTAACGCCGTTAATATAATTAATTTGTTGCACGTTATTTATGGAGGCACAATACACGTTAATCGCTACATTAATTTACCGCAAACTTAATTTTAACGTTAATAGGTTTTTTGAATAATGATGTAGGTGAGGTCGTGGGAATTAGCGCTTACGTTACTAATGTGTTTCAGTCGTTTGATTGTTACTAAACCTTTTTATTCTAACATGCAACATTTATTTCTATCAACGACTTTATCACAATAACAAATTAACAATTTTGGAAAGGTTTATAAAGTTTTCGAGCCCGTGATACTCTGTGGAATTAAGGACTTGGGAACAAATCTCACTAACCAACTCAAGGCCGTATTAATTGATAGTGGTTATACGGGCCGAAACATGGGAATGTCCAGGGACTTAGGAACAAGCTGGTGCGGCAACTGATTGTCGCAGTCTCGCAAGAAACAGTCCACCCGTGACCACGGCAGCTGTAAAGCAGCCGAAACGTCGGGATTAGTAAAAGTGCTCCGCGAAGTAAATCCGTAAGTGTTTCCTTGTTATAACATTCCATAACACTAGGAAAATGCCAGTAGGAAAATAAACTACGGATTACCTTCCAGTGTGCCGGCAGAAGTGAAAATGACACCTGCTGCGTCGTACAGGCATACATTTACGCCATCGTTGATAAGATGAGATAACTTCCTCTTCACCACCATGATCGTGATCTTACAATTTTTTTAAGCGAACGCGGATATAAATTTTTTTTTACCCATCCCAATAAGATGAAAAACGGAACTAAAAAGTTTTCATTACAAAAACTCAGATTAAATAAGCATACCAATTTCATAGTTTTTATGTAGGTCTGTTTTTTAAGAATTTACAAATTTTTGTAACTAATTAAAAGCGAAACACCAGCCTTGATGGATCAGCAACCTTGTCGCGACTACGAGGGTTCTCTCTGCGATGACAATGACATTTTCTTGGACCGAGCTCAACTCCGCGAACGTCGGATAGTTTTAAGAGCTTTACATAAATAACATTTTTTCTGCAGTGTCGTAAATTAGATATGTAGTTTTACCCGACTGGGTACATGGTTCATGTTTTCCTGTATTGTATACATTTCTTTGGCTTGCTCCATAGCCTATACATTAGAATTTGAATAGTATCGTTAGATTCGTCTTAAGTCTTTACACTTTTCTTTCCTAGTCTAATTTACCATTTGTTATTGTACCTCTAATATAACATACAGTGCGAAAGAAAGATACTTACAATCTATCACATTTCATCATATTTAGGTACATTTAGATTAAAGTGTATTTAAACAAAGAACACAATTTTTCAGCATCTACTTATCTTTGAAATAATAAACTTAGTTCTAAGAAAGGATTTCTTCTTCTTCTAATATTACTATCTTAATAATTTTAATATAGTGAGTGTGGCAAAGTGCGCCTACCCGGCAAGTGCGCCATATAGCTATTTTTTCATACTGCTGATTGGAAATCTCCAAAAGCTATAGGGCGCACTTGCCGGGTAGGCACACTTTGCCACACTCACTATTTTTTTTTTGTCAACAGCGTCAGGGCTGTATACACGGGGAGGAGCTGCCGTATATCTTCGGGGCCCCGCTGATTGGCGGCCTGGCGCATTTTCCAAGGAACTATACCAAGGCCGAGGTAGCCCTGTCCGAGTCCGTCATGATGTATTGGGGCAACTTCGCGAAGACTGGGTAAGTTGTTCATAAGTTAGAAACTGTAATTTTTCTTGTAATTTTCGTGAAAAAAAATGTTGTTTAACTTGCATTCAAAGCTTTGTTTAGACTGATTTATAAGATCTGTTTAGGATAGGTTTAATTTCTAGATAGTTAACTTTAATAATTTGATAGATAAATAAATACAGTTTATTACAAACAACTCTTGTTACTAATTGAAATATGAATCAAACACAATTTAATCCCGAGTGTTGCTTGTTTTAAATTCATGTCCATTTAATTTTGAAGATGTAATAAATATGATTTTTTTTTACGTAGGAATCCAAATGAGGCCCAAGAAACGGACCCCATCAGGGCAGGCAGACAAGAAAGAGTTCGAATGAAGAATATTGAGTGGACGGCATACGAGGCCGTTCACAAGAAGTATTTGAATATTGACATCAAATCCAAGCTGAAGAATCACTACAGAGCTCATAGGTAAGCCTTAAAGCTATGGCTTGCTAGTTTTCATAGCCACTCTGATGTTTCTTGTTATTATTGGCAACATCTTATAACCTTATGAGTTGCGACTGTGACAACGCATGAAGTCTTAAAAAAGCAATATTTTGCTTAAAATTGTTATTTTGTGTTCTTTGCGTAGTCGTTATCGGTTTGCGCCTTAGATTTTACTTGATAAATTAGAGTTCCTCTTTTTTCTATACAATACGAGAATTTTATATATTACAATATAAAAAGTAGATACAAACCTATTCTCGGACCTAACGAATGTACCATCGAGGAAATTGATTCCTAGGCAGTTGACGGACCTACGTCGTTTGGTCGGCTTAGTATGTCAATTCAACGTTAGTTGTGATCGGTCAGATGAGTTTGACTTAACGCGACCAAATTACTTAGGTCCGCCATCTACCTAGGAATCAACTTCTCTGATAGTACATACAAAATTTCATTAAAATCGGTTGATCCGTTTTGGAGGAGTTCGCGCACAAACACTGTGACACGAGAATTTTATATATTAGATATATTTCACATCTTTTTCCATTTCACAAAGTCCCAGCTTTACATACTTCAATCCCAACAAACATTGTTGTCGTTTAAGTAAAAGTTATATGACTCAAAATTCTATAAACATCGTATTGAAGTAACTTTAGTCTATAATACGACTTAGTGCCTCTTATTTTTATACTACTTTCAGTTGTATAAAGTCGTCGTTTTCACTTCTTGGCGACTATTTTATATGACCACCACACAACTTTCAATAGTATAACCGGCGCTGTCGCCCTAGTAACGTTTGTACGACTGTTACACTGAGATTAATTGTATTAGAGTCGCGTGAATTACTTTTACGTGACATTTGTGAAAAAGTGGTATATCGCACAGTTACACGTTTTTTAGTAAATTTGAAATGCTATTATGCTACTATTAAATGACTGGAAGTCTTATAAGTGTAGATTATTGTAATATTATATTCAGCCATCTTTCTTTAACTGTAATAAATATTTCGTTTAAATGGATAGAAAAGGCTGGGCTAATGTAAAAAAGGTTGGAGCTTTTAAAAGGAAAGTTAAAAAAAATATATTGCGCTGCTTTTTAATTTTAATCCATTATATTTTTAAAATGTATAGGTACAGTGAAAATAGTCATTTGGAAGTTGTGTTACAATTGTGTCTTAAACCACAAGTTGTATAAAAGTAACTGTTAGCACATTAATTAAAATATACGAAGAAATACTGTTAAATTTTAAGAACTTGAAAGGCGCGTTGGTTTTATTGAGAAAACTAGCGCATATTACTCGATAACATTAATTTCCCAACAGATTTCATCATCCACTTCAAGTTTCTAAGATGCAACACATAGATAATTAATAAAATAGCTGCAAATAAAAATATTTTCTGTCACAGTTTTGAGTTTAAAATCTTCAGTTTACTACAAAATCCTTAATAAAAGTTACTACTGTCGTTTGGCAAAGTGTAGTAAAACTCAGGTAAAAATACCATAACGCGACAAAAAGGTATACTCACTACATATTCTATGCGACCACTACACCACTAACTGTGTTAATTATACGACGATAACGGAAATCTTTTGCGATACTGATTCGTATAAAATGGGACTTTTCTCGGTCTTATCGACGTATCAACGACGTAACGACGACCAGCTTACCGAACCAAAAGGTAAAATTGGCACATCGTGACGACTTCAAAAATGTTTGTTGGGATGTTAAACATCGTAATAATAGCGATCCTCGCTATTGTTGAGCATGTTGAGCATTATGTGTATAATTTCTAAAGGTATCATTATATTTCACCTAACGAATTCATACAATTTAACTAATACTCAGACAAGAGAAATGAAAATATAATTGCTCATGCTTGTGTCAGTATTATGTTCTAGAGCGAATTAATTATGATAGTTTTAGCGTTTCATGAATAATTTAAGGTATTTAAATGTTAAATGTAGCATGATAATTGAACTGAATAATAATAATATATGAGGATCAAAGAGCAAACATTCCAGCATTTAGAATGCAAAAACTAAGATCATAAAAATAAGTATTCGTTTCGTTTAAAAGAAAAATATTTACAGGTTGTCATTCTGGTTGAATCTGGTGCCAGATCTTCATCGTCCAGGTGGTGAGGACGTTCCTCAGTCCCATCACCAGCTGGAGCACGAGGAGTCTTCCCTGCAGCCGACCCTCAAAACCTTCACGCCCCCATTCAAGAAGTCCACAGAACTAGTGATGACCGATACCGGTGTCGCCACCAAAGTTCCTCTACTGACTGTTTTAAATGTTACTTCGTCTTTAAATTTTAATATCGTAGGACTAAATACCGTCACACAGAGCACTGCGGCCGCCGAGGTGCATAAAGACGCGACCACTTCGCCCCCCGAAGACGGCTTCGCAGCGTACTCGACCGCTCTGAGTGTGACCATAGCTATAGGATGTTCGTTGTTAATATTAAACGTACTCATATTTGCCGGGGTATACTACCAAAGGGATAAAACGAGGATGAACGGGCAGGAGGGCCACGCGAATGGATCTCACCTGAAGAAAAGAGTCGAAAACGGGCAGATGCCGAACAACATCTGCGGTGACCTCGAAAGCGCTCTGTCCTACCAGACGAGCCTGAAGAATGACCCAGCGACGATCCTGAGTCATCACCACACCCATCATCACCAGCTACCTCCGCCTGAGTTCGCCGATCTACCGAGCAACAATGTCGCAGGGATGGCGACGCTGCCTCGAGCGCCTCCACCCCCGAAGCTAGGTAAGAGCAACATAAACACTCTAGCCAGCGGGCAGCTTCAAGAGAACCAGCCGCTGCTATCCGCTCACCAGATGCAGATCATGAACACCAGCACGCTGACGAAGAAGAACACGCAGCTGAACGCGAAGTCCAACGTCACCATGGAGGAGCTGAGGGTGTGACGTCAGAGAGCCTGACTGCAGCGGGCTGGAAGCTGCAGTGACGTGGCACATCAAGACGAGATAGTGTGACTCACGCCGGACCTTCTCAAGTGCATTGATCACAAGTTGTAAGCGAACACGTTTGAACCCATCGCGGGGAATTTTAGTAGGAGGAGCGCCAAAGGCTAAGCCAACAGGCTAAAAGGGGAACTTTGAACCCTTTCGTAACAAAGCAGGACACATTCCTGTAATATCATCTTCACAGGAATTCCAATTCTGACAAATTGCGAGGGCAAAATTAACTCGGAAATTATATTTGAAAACAATGAGCTAACTTAGTATCTATTTAAAGAAAATATTGTCAATAAAATAATATTACATTAATGGGAGACTTTGAGCGAGATTCTCAGACTATATTATTTCAATATTGTCTTCGATAAATTCTACGAATTCTAGTGCCTACATTTTAGATACGACAGAAATGAGATATTCTTAGAAGCTCTATTATAATGATCTTTATAATTACCTCGCTAGCCGAGAGTTAGCTACAAAATGACAGTTTCAAAGTGAGTGGTTCAAATATGTTTTTATTGTTTTCCAACTTCTGCAGTGGTCGGACTAAAGTGCACTTGAAATAAGAAGGCGTTAAGTGTTCCAAGTGAAGTGACAGACTATCATATCTCTGCGTTTGATGAGTGCGGGACAATTCTGGTATCGGACACTTTTAGTGAACTCGTGTATATGTTTGTATATATAGACATAGACTGTATATAGGCTCAGCCGCATATCCATCCTAATATACGATTCTCGTGTTACAAAATATTTTAATGTACAAATATTTATTTCTGCCAAATTTGGTTTACTGTAATAAATACAATAATACATTGTTTTAGAACACCAAGTTGTAACTTTTAACGTAGAATAAATTTTGAATTTGACTGAAATGAATTTAATGTAAAAATACATATTATTGTATAATAGGAGTAAATAGGTATACCGTAAAGTACAGTTGTCGTCACTATTTAGGTACAGTGAAGTAATGAAGCGTTTGATTTATTTTTGAAGGCTGTATGGAAAAGCAATAATGTTAACATCGCTTTACCGACCGTCGGTAATCTTCCATGTTGATTTTATAGACGGACCAACATTTCGTTTGTATATATGTATATAGTAGATAAACGGCGTAACAGGTTGTATTTACCGTAATTTGGTCGGTATTATAAGTAAAATGTATAAGTTTTATTCCCGTAACGTAGGTAAATCAAAATTTTGGATTAGGGACTGTCCGGAAAGTTACGAAATTTATGTGGGCACGAAAACTAGTGTGTAATACTAATATTATCTCGGCTTCACACTATCGCTGTGAGCTAACAGCAAAGTGGCGTCTACGAATTAACGAGTGAAAACCTCCTGAACACACCTTTTTTTTTATTCATTCATTTGTGGAAGGGTGAGGAAGAGACCTAAAGTTCATAACATAATCACTCTATATGTTTTCCGATCTATTAATACATTTGTGAAAGGGTGGGGCAAAATGGGAGAGAAAGTTCATGGTCACTCTTGTAGCCCTAGCACGGCGACCAGTGGAAATGCGAAAGTATAGACAAACTGTGGAGATAAACTTAAGGTGCCGTTCCGATCTTTTTTCGTTCTGAAAAATTCAATTAAAATGCCACTTTATGACAGAGTATAGTAACAAACTGTGGAAATAAACTTAAGGTGCCGTTTCGATCTTTTTTCGTTCCGAAGCATTCAATTAAAATGCCACTTTATGACAGACTATAGTCCTAAAAATTCAAATAATATCCTACTTTATGACATATACTATTGTCTGTCATAAAGTGGCATTTTAATTGAATTTATGTCGGTCGCGATTAGCCGCGGTAAAGATCGGAACGGCACCTTAAGTTTATGTCCACAGTTTGTCTATACTTTCGCATTTCTACTGGTCGCCGTGCTAGGGCTACTGGTTTTTTCCAATTATAATAATCTATTTTTACTGCTCTGAAACTTAGTTATGTGTATTCCCCATGGCTAGTATTTTTCGTAAAGTTTCATAGCGATGGTGTAGAGCCGAAAATTGTATTAATCCAAAATAATTCGTTATATTTCTTTCTAAATAATAATTATTTTATTTTTATAGACTTAATGTAATGGCTATTTACAACCTAATCTTAAAGAGGTACTTGATTCTTAACTTCTCAAGAGGTTTATTTTATTTATGAACAAAATTCAGTAATAAGTCCACATTTATTTTAATTTTTGCCAGCCTACTTTCTTTTCTTTTTAATTAATGCTTTAAGAGTTTATTGTTCTGTTTACAATTCTGATCTCAGTGATTACAGCTCTTACATTAATTATTGTAAGCCTATTTCTGGTATAATACTTTTTTGTATTCAACGCAGACTTCATCAATTCTGCTTTGAGTTTCATCAAAATATGACCTTACTGGAAGGTAGTTGAAACGCATCCTTAAGAAAGGTATTTTCTGTATTTCAGGGATAATTATCTAGTTCTGGTCAGTGCGGATAGACGACTATTCTCAAATCGCGGAATTTTGTCTGTAGCGGTCATTGACTCCCTGTCAAAAATCTTGTCATTTTCTATACAAACCGCGATTGACTAGATGTTTCTTGTCAGGTTGATATCGTATTTTGCATACACAATGTGAACACAGTGTGAATTATATCACTTCAAACTCATAAATAGTCGGAGATTACCATACGAAGAGGTAACCAAGACGTTTTCCGATGAAACTATAATAGTCTGTTTCTTTACAAGAATTAAATTTTTTTTATTCTTAAGTTAACAGAATGCAGTGTGAGTATTTTTCACTTAGCTCCTATACTAGAAAGGTCAATGACCGCTGGTGCCACCTTAAAATGTCCAGACTATAGTAACTCTAACTATACCTGCTATTCAACGTGTAACATAAATTAATACAATACTATTTAGAATCTTAGAGTATAATTCTTATATCCCTTGTATCTATAGAGTTAACTGTGAAAGAATCAACGCTAAAAGAGTTACTTTTTCTATTATTATCATTTTTGGTTAATTCTTCAAAGTTACTTTCGGCACTGACACTTTCACGATTAACTCTACATAACGGGCACATACCTTGACACTCATTTATGTTACACGTGAGCTTTGTATCCACACTTCCATACTTATATCATAAATGCGAAAGTGTGTCCGTCTGTCTGTCTGTTACCTCTTCACACCTAAACCACTGAACCGATTTTGCTGAAATTTGGTATGGAGATATTTTAAGTCCCGGGGAAGGACATAGGATACTTTTTATCCCGGAAAAATGTACGATTCCCGCGCGATTAACGAATGTTGGTGCAACGGAGTTGAGGGCGTTATCTAGTACAATATATTTATGATTGTATAATTTTAATGTTATATTTGGGGATATATTCTAGGCTTGCTCCATATCGCACACTTACGTGATGATAAATCCGAATTGCTATACCCAAAGGACAAACGCCGCGTCTGTAGAAATGGCTAGTAAAAAATGTACTATTAGAGAAGTTAATTCAAAGGCAGATTACGGACCTATGTAAGTACGAAATCACCCGACAGATCACCACGAACATTGAATTGACATAAGTCGACCAAGTGACGTATTTCGGCCATCTGACTATAAATCTATTTCTATGATGATTCAGTTCGCATATGTCGTCCTTTTGCACTGATCTTTACAAAACCTGAAAAACCATAATAGTTTTAAATTGAACACTGCCACCAAGAGACAATTTAGTTGCGTTTATCCTGTGTAAGATGTTTATTTCACTGTAGTCAGTAAGTCATTGAAACAATCTTCGGATATTTCTGTACAAAATACTCTTATTTCTATGATTATTACAAAACATTAACCGATGAAAAATCTGAAAATTGTATGAATAGTATTCAATTATTTTACTGGACGCTAAAACTTATACCAGCTATTGAAGAATATTGCAAATTGTACCTAAAAGGTTGACAAAATAATTGTTTTGGAAGTGAAATACCTTGAGAGTATATTCATGTATAACATACTTTTCAATACGGCGAATACAATATAATATTCGTAAAATACAAAGAAATATTCAAATATATTTTTTTTATTAACATATTATCGACTAAGAGATTATTAAAACTCCGTTAGCTATTTGCCTGCCTATTTGCCTGCCAGCACGCAGATTATCAGAAAAGGTTGTTCAGGGAAGTAGCTAACGGAGTTTTAATACAGCTGAAGCCACATGACCGATTTGGTCGCCAGCTCTCCGTCGAATAGTAATATTCAATGGTTTTGAAGATTGTTTCAGTGACTGGCGTTGGATGTGGTATTGTGTAAAAGTGTACAGACTTATAAGTAAAATAAAGAAAATTTTAATAAATAAATTGACAACTAAATGCAGTTTTATTTAGAATCTTTAGTTATACCTGTCTGTCTGCTTGTGTCTGTCTTATTGGAAAAGGCACACGACAGACTAAATCAGCAGACCTTGAATAGTTAATATTTACACGTTGCTTTATATTCATAATTAGGGAGAGGGTAATTCTCAAGTACAATTTTATTTCATGACTTTAATACTCAAAATTATTAATTTATCTTTTTATGAATTCTTTACATTCTTCTGAAAATAATAATTATTAAATTCAAAATTTACACACACGACGATACGAATAATATAATAAGTTATACTTATATCTACCAAGAGTTCATACAAGTCCGCAAGATGTAAACCACATTAGAATTAATATTCAAGACTTTGCAATTCTATTTAGCCGTCTGAACTATAAGAAACTATTCACCATTATCTTAATTGGTAAAGTTTTCGTGTTCCCAACTGTAAACAAATGTTAATTCATTAACAGTAATGATCTAATACTGTCTCGCTTTGTAACAGACAACAATTGTAGTAATGTTTGGTACATTTTACTTGGAATTTCAATGTTTGAGAAGTGCTTTTAAATTATTGGTTTTTACTTTAGATTTTTGGTTGTGAAACTTGGCATTTAGGGTCAATTCAGACCTCAACGCGACGCGTAGATGCATTTCTAGTATGGATTTGTATGGATTTGACAGATTTGTAAGACGTCTCACGCAATTGAAGTCTGCAGTCAATTCAATACAAATTTAGAAATGCGTGGCGTTGCGGTCTGAACTGACCCTTATTATTACTTGTAGACTCAATAATAATAATATTCCATGTGTAAGCATAATGTACACTTTGGATTGGCAACGATTGGCAAATTAAATATTAAATTTTTTAACTTACTGGTTAGATTTTTTTATGATCAAACTTAGTATAGGTTACCCTAATATAACATACCTAAAGTTCATAAAATTTAAAAGGGCGGCTGAAATATGAAATTAAAAGAAATTGGAAAAAATGCAGTCTATTGTGATTTGTGGCCGAACTGAGCAGTTACACTACAATGGTAAGTATCTAGTGCCTGAAAACAGTCAGATTTTGGAATCTAAGCTAACGTGATCTAACTGGGACACAAAAAAGCGACATCTTCCAATCAGAATCACAGCGTTCTGATTGATGAATCTCCGCAGATAAAAGCATTTCAAGTGAAAACTTTAGGCGTACTCGGCATTTTTTGACAAAAAAAACCTGTGATGTGAAAAACCTGCACGGGGTAAGGAAGGGAGCGGGGCGGAGTTCTTCGACTTTTTCGGAATATTATTTTTTTATTTTAAGTATTTCTCGGTATTTCTCCGGAAAAATATATCCCTATGGATTTTTTTTTCTGATAGATATAACTCTCAGTTACATCCTATTTACTCTTTCCATCTTAAAATCTTAAGACCTGATACCAGACGGGTTTTCTGTTCATATTCTATGGTTTTACATCTTTAAATTTTTAACGCATGTTAAACACAAAATTAAACATAACTGCCAAATGTATATAATATAGAAAAAAGTGAGATATTTATCTGAGTAATTTTTCGATATTGTCTAACAATTTCATACCATAGAAGTTAGAACACTATGCTACCAATATTTTATGCTACTAAATTATAACAAAACAACTATTAGCCTATTAATTTGCTTAAACTCAATCTTTCTCTTTCAACAAGTAACATGATTTTTATAACAAACATGATTCTAATAGAGAATTTTAATACATCGTCAAAAAACACGCAAACATTTTACAGCAAAAAATAAACCGTCCATAACGCTAACAGAGTTGTAAATAAGCGCGTTAGTTAAATTACTTGTAGCCCTAAGTTCGCCCCGGAGGACTTTCCCTCGCCATATTTCATGTTCTGTAGGTCAACTAGTTCCCTTCGACGTACAAGATTATGTTATGATTACAATTATAATTTATAATAATATTATAGTGGCACGACCTGTTTCAAATATAATATTTAGTTTATCATCATTATCAGGAAGGAAGACCAAGAAAAAATAAATGTGACACTCGGGGACTGCCGCGGTAAAGCCTGCCGAACTGAAACGACGTTAGGTGTTTTTCGTTACGAAATTTCTTGATTCGATCGCCGCGGTCAAAGCCCGCGATAAAAGCTATGCAATAGCTTAAAAACTATGTTAGTCAATTTAGAGAATGCTAATGTCATTTCTTATAGAAAATGTGCAGGCGGTGGACAGAAGTGGCGGCAGCTCCATCAACAAGGGCCTTGCCCTGAAATAAGAAGAAGAGGATCATCCTCAGCGTATCGCCGTCCACCGCTAAGGTCTCCTCTAGCGAGCGCCGACGATCCTGATCTTGGCAGCCCTCATCTATCCGCTGCCACCTTCATGAAACCGTCGGTCCATCAAGCTGTAGGACGTCCTACGTTTGCCTAATTATGGTCCTAACTTTACAACAATTGTCTTCGACTTCGACCGTTGTCTGCTCTATTGATCGACGTTTAATTACCAATCCATACTGATAATAATATAAATACGAAAGTGTGTCTGTCTGTCTGTCAGTCTGCCTGTCTGTTACGTCTTCACGCCCAAGCGCTGAACCGAATTTGCTGAAATTTGTTACGGATATGTTACGGATACGGGAAGGACTAAGGATGCTTTTTATTCTAAAAAAATGTATGGTTCTACCGTGATAACCTTTTGACGCAACGGAGTTGCGGGCGTCATCTAGTATTGTAATATTTTGACTGGCTCCTAACCTCACGTTAGATAGAATTAAAATGCTATTTAAACGGAGAAAAGCCTTAGAAATTAACCTAAAAGAAGCCGCTAACAAGTTCTATATCCAATACAGGCAATCTTTAGATATAGGAAAGAAAATGAGTGAGTTAATTACCACGGGACTTCTGGTAAGCCAATATGTAGTTAGGTTGTTTTATTTCATTGTGTCCTGAGTGCACTCCCCGTTAAGACACGGCTGAGGTACTAATTGAAACCGCCGTGAGCGTTTCCGCTCAAATGCTTTTAGAACGGCCCAAGTTGTGGGCGACAGCGATTTTGTTTTATGGACGTAAAATTGACGGATGAACTTTATCGCTTTTTTATAGAATCGCCGATCAAAATGTATTGATCAGCGATTCTATAAAGAAGCGATAAAGAAATCGTCTCGGCTATAAGCCCTGGAACGAACTGTCGTCAGCAGTATTTCTGGACCAATATGACCTGAAAATCTTCAAGAAGAGAGCGTATTCCCTCTTAAAAGGCCGGCAAGGCACCTGCAGCTCTTCTGATGTTGCGAGGGTCCATGGGCGACGGTAGTTGCTTTCCATCAGGTGACCCGGTTCCTCGTTTGACCCCTTATTTTATTTAATATGTAAAAAAATGGCGTGAAACGTGAACAAGGTTGCTGGGGTTATGGTTGGCTTGGAAAATATAAAGAAGAGTATGGTATGCTTAGTTTATTAAGTACACAATTACAGCTTTATCGATCTTACCCGCTATGTATTTACATAGGAAAACTTTGTCATTAAGAAAATAATATAAAATAACATGGATAATAATATTATTATTATTTTAAGAAAATATAATAATAATTATTATGAATTCGAAAATGTGTCTGTCTGTTACCTATTTACATCAAAATCAAACTGATCTTTATAGTACGGAGATACTTTTTATGCCGAGAAAAGAATATAATATAAAAATCGGCCAAGTGCGAGTCGGACTCGCGCACGAAGGGTTCCGTACCGATACAGAGCAAAAATAGGCTAAAAATTTTATTTTTTGTATGGGAGCCCCCCTTAAATTTTTATTTTATTTTAAAATTATTATAAAATATTAAAGTACATATATAACAAAAGAATGTGTGAAAAATTCAAGTGCCTACCTCTTGCCATTATTAATATAGAGCGAAAAAGGCCGAAAAATACAAGTTTGTTGTATGGGAGCCCCCCTTATATATTAATTTTAATTTGTTTTCAGTATTTGTTGTTATAGCGGCAACAGATATACACAATCTGTAAAAATTTCAGAAGTCTAGCTATAGCGGTTCTTGAGATACAGCCTGGAGACAGACAGACGGACAGACAGACGGACAGACAGACAGACAACGAAGTCTTAGTAATAGGGTTTTTACCCTTTGGGTATGGAAGCCTAATAATATCCTATAGATTAGATTTAAAAAAAAAAGATTTTAAGAAAAGTATACGTTTGCCGATAAACAAATTTCCGGATTACTTACAAGAAGTTGTAGGTTACGTCTAGCTCTAAAATAATCTAATAAGCTTGAGTCAATAATTATTATAAACATGGAAGGGAAATTTTCAGAGAGCTTTGTGACAAAATTACGTTAGATCTTATCTTAGTTACCAAGTTTGATATTGCATTAGTATCAAGTGATTTAGAACTTGGATATTACTAAAACTATTAGTGGTTATTATGTAAAACTAAATACATAATTATTCTGGGGTAACTACGTTCATTAATGTATGTGATTATGTTACTTGATTATTAATTAACAATGCGTATTTAGAAATAGGTGGTTGAAAATAACATTATCTGGAAAAAGCCCAGTAATAAACATTATTATTTGACAAAATTGGTAATAAATGAGAAGGGAGTATATTATTTTTTCCAATATTTTAGTGCAGCACTTTGGATAAAGACAAATTGACATATTGACACTTTAGTATGCAAAACAAAAATCCTACACAAGCATCTTTGACACGTAACCAAAATTTGAACTAGAACCGCCATCTTGTAAATTGTCACTTGAGTGACAGCTTCTGATTCAAGTATTGCATGTCGCCGACTAATTAAATTAATCACTTGTGTCACTTTCATTGACAATGACACAACCACGCGCCATGTCAGAGTCATCCACGCGTCAAAATTTTTAATAATAACTCCCACACCGGTTTCGGTAACGGTGGCCGGTTTCATTGAAACAAAACCAGATACGCAGGAGTAATTTTATAGTGCCCAAGTGTGTGCGCAGTACACAAGAGCACTCTCTATTCCTTTACTCTCATAACCCAGTGGGACGGACGACCGACACGACTGGCGAGAGAGACTTTTTACATGCCCATCCGACGCATGGATCATCTTACTTGTAAAACAATCAGGTGATCATATTATGTTTCCAACGCGGGAATCGAACCCACGACCTCCGAGGTCCGCTCTAAACCGCTGGACCACAGAGGCGTCTTGAAAATTTTGACTAGACGCTTGAGTCACACTTTTGAAATGTGATTCAAAGTACATTTCTGCTGACTCACACTCCAGCAGTAAATTGTTCCACAAGTCGATATTTTACACCGGTACTCGGTCACGTGGGCCATTTATATGCTGTGGTTGTGCGGTAAAATTACTTATTAAAGAGTTATTTTGACACGCTTGTTCTTAAATCTTCGTTGTTTTAGTGATTCATGATTTTGAAGGTAAAATATAATAAGATTGATTTAAGGATCAGTTATACTAAAAAGATACGTGACACTATGATGAAAAATTGAAATGTTATATAGGTAGCTGGAAGCGTCACGAAGTT
Source organism: Cyaniris semiargus (assembly GCA_905187585.1). NCBI lineage: Eukaryota > Metazoa > Arthropoda > Insecta > Lepidoptera > Lycaenidae > Cyaniris > Cyaniris semiargus. Next base: position 962,939 of record LR994554.1, on the reverse strand, counting down.
TGACAATTTAATTTTGTCTTGCCTATCACCAAGTGGCTTTATTTCGGTTTAATAGTTGATCCTAATACAGTCATTTAGCTCAGCTAAATACAAACTAAATGGCAGCATTAAGGTTTGGAATTAAGAATGAATGTTTTTATGACATCGAAAATTACGGGCTTAATGCTATCACCCTTTTACATAAAGTTTCAAAACAACTATGTTCAGTAAATAGAACAGTAAATAAATACATAATACAGTACATAACATCTTTTATTTGCAACGTTTTACATTTTACAAACTCTATCTTTGAATCCTATTAATACGTCACAATTTCATTAAGGTATAATTTTATGGTAGGGCGAACTCGTACTGTACACCCTTCCATTGGACCGCAGTCAGACGAAGGAGAGGTTTATTGCTAATTCCTGGAACCCAATAAGCGTTGGACTTCAACACCTTTGTCGCAATAGAAATAAATTTAGTAACAGGGATGCTGCAATCATTTTAAAGGTACAAGTTGGAACCGAGCGACACGCGACAACTGCAGACGACGTGTCGTCGCGACACTACTGGTTTCTATGTATTTCTATGAATAAGTGTCGCTAGCTTCGTGTCGCTATGGCTGCGGAGGGTGTTTCATAGATTTTTTTTTATTAAATAAGGGGGCAAACGAGCAAACGGGTCACCTGATGGAAAGCAACTTCCGTCGCCCATGGACACTCGCAGCATCAGAAGAGCTGCAGGTGCGTTGCCGGCCTTTTAAGAGGGAATAGGGTAATAGGAGAGGGTAGGGATGGGAAGAGAAGGGAATAGGGGAGGGAAAGGAAGGGAATAGGGTAGGGGATTGGGTCTTCGGTAAACTCACTCACTCGGCGAAACACAGCGCAAGCGCTGTTTCACACCGCTTTTCTGTGAGAACGTGGTATTTCTCCGGTCGAGCCGGCCCATTCGTGCCGAAGCATGGCTCTCCCACGTATAAAAATACATAGAAACCAGTAGTGTCGCGACGACACGTCGTCTGCAGTTGTCGCGTGTCGCTCGGTGCCAACTTGTACCTTAACTGATTCTTATACCAGGAAAACGTGAGCCTTGTGACTGGTAATTCATAAGTCTTACTATACTGTACTCGTCGAAACATGGCGGTAGCGGTCATTGACTCCCTGTCAAAAACTTGTCATTTTCTATATAAACCGCGATTGACAATGAAATAAAAAAAAAATATCTTTGAGTGCATTGTTTTAATTATTCTATTGTAGTAATTTGTAGTTAACGTTGTTGGTATCATAGTTAATAAGATTGATTTGTATACTCTTTTAAGGAATATGTACTTTGGTTACTGTTTGTTGACTCTAATAAATTTAAAAAAAAGTTGCCGGATGTTGTCAAGCGTGGCTTTGTATAGAAAATGACAAGTTTTTGACAGGGAGTCAATGACCGCTACCGCCATGTTTCGCCGAGTACAGTATAGGAAAATGTAAATTTGTATTTTAGCTATAACAAATAAAATAAATCGTCCTTAATTTTACTACTCTAGAAAAATTATGTTAAGTTGGGACTAATGTTGTAGGCTAGAAAAAAGATTTTTTAATGTTTCTCAGTTTTATAATAATACCCTGAATTAGCCGTAAATTGATCCTTAAAAAAATACGTGTGGCACTCGGGGACTGCCGCAGTAAAGTTTTTGCATAGCATTTTTTATCAACTTAAGCAATTGTAATTTGCATACGTCTAGTCACACGCACACAAACACCGTGCCGAAGTCTGGCAACGCCGCACCGACCGCACCGCACCGCTATGCCGGTCGGAGTGGGGAGTGGTTTTTTTCGTTACGGAATTTCTTGATTCCGTCGCCGCGCTCAAAGCCAGCGATAATAACTTAAAAATTGTAGGTGGTAAGAAAATAAAAATGTGAAAAATGAAGTGTAAATATAATTTGAGGAATCGTACCGTGAGGTTTGTAGCTTGGCACGACTGAAAAAAGTTTATTGGATTATTTTAATCCCGTTGTAGTTCTATTTACCATACTTTTTAATTGATATGACATCGCCACTATAAATATACATACAGAAAATGTTAAGGCAAGGATGTTCCTAAGCATAGCAGGTCGATGTCTGTCAGTACGAATATCGACGTAGTGCACATTAAAATAACATTCATATCAGCGCGCCTTGTACAGCGGCGGTTACGAGTTACGACGCTCGCCGCGTTCTTGATAGGGCGAAATAGGAGAAAATTATACATTTAATTTTATTTTTTTAATGACCGAATCATTTATTAAAAAACTATTCGGTTATTTTGTTAGACTTATAAAAAAGCTATCATTTTTGTAAAAAAAATCATATCATTGTCATTGAAATGACAATCATTGAAAAGTACGAGATGTTCGAAATTGAAGTGTATTTTTATGGTGATATTCAAGATTTTTTTACAGAATTACCATGCCATTTTTCAATATTCTGTTCGGTTATTTTGTTACTTTGTTCCTTTATGTTCTAAAGTCGAAATGGCCTCGTCTTAAACAGCATGCTACAAACACAGTAGAGTCAATTAGTGTCCTTGAATTCCCTTTTACTCAGCATAGTGAAAAGGTTTATTTTATACTAGATGACGTCCGCAACTCCAATGCGCCAAAACTCGTTCATCGCGCGGGAACCGTACATTTTCCTGGGTCAAAAAGTATCATATCGACGGGTGCAAAGTAAAAAGAGTCATCTACAAAACAGCAACTTTTCAGGAGAGCGCATAATAGGAAAAAATGCTCCCATTTTGTCAATTTTTATCCTAATTTATTGAAATTTCCGTCATTACTTAATTATTTATTAATATATGTGCATGTATATTTCATTTTTTCTAATTATGTTTAATTTACGAGATATTGTAGTTGTCTTCATCTACATTGCTCTTAAAAATGTGACAAGAGAGTTAACTACCACTTGGTCGTTTCTACGTTGGAATTTAAAAAAATAGATTTATTGAAATACGTTTAGTATAATATATCAGTAAATATGTGAAATGTAACCCTTTGTATTGTTAAATAAAGTTAATGTCCGTTTTACGTCTTAAATACATCAAATTTAGAACATAACTGCACAGATATCTTTTTCTACGTCGTTGATTCGGTGCAAGGTACAAGATTTAGAAGGAGGTTAAATGAAATATTTACTTAGGAATCATTCATTTACTATCGTAAAAAATGTAATTTCTTATACATATTTGGAAACAAAAATAAACTTAACAAAAATCTTACTGATAATCATTTATGAGGTTATACAATTTCAGGAACTTTGGTTTAGAATTCAACAGTAAAGTTATAATATAAACTTCGTTTAACAAAAATAAACAACTGAAATTATAATATTAAACAGAGTTGTAAACTTTTTATATGCTAAGTAAAAATAATAACTTAAGTCACAATATGACTTAGATTTCACAATAATAAAAATAAAAACAAATCCTTTAAACTTTAAAGTACGTTCTATTCGAAAACTTATTTAAATAAAAATAGGAAGTCATAATATCACTTGTGATAAAAGTAAGTAGAAAATTAAATTCTTAACAAAAATTCAATACTGTGTCGATACTTTAATTACTTTAAAACTAATTAAAAATTATTCAGTCTCATTGTCAGTATAGGAACTATGTTTTAAATTATTATAAAAGTTATGATATCTAGGAGGTATCAGATTTTGCTGGCAGAGGCTTATTAAGTCTTTGTACTTGGCACTTGTGATCATGATGGGTTCATTGTAACATTTTTTGGGATCATTAAAGACACGGTGAGAACGAGTAGTTACTTTTCGCACCAAGTCAATTCGCTTGGGTTCTTCATCACTTAGATCATATTTATAAAATATTGTGTAAGGATTATCTGCTTTAACAACTATTTCTCGAACTTGATTCCACTTAACATTCTCATTTTCGGTATTTTTTGTCAATTTAAAATCATTTACACACATTTTAAAATCCAAAATTTGGTCTTGTGTTATTTCTATAACATCATAAGCATCGCCAGACGTCTTACACCACCGGACGAGTGTATACCATTCTTCAGGACAATAAATGAATTTTCCCTTCGACGATTTCTCAATTAATGCGTGGACACTATCGCCTTCCTGTTGGGTGTGACCCTTCTCCAAAAATCTGTGAGAAATATCAATGCTATACTTTTGAGAGCAGTATACATACATCAGAAATACAATGCGGTTTCTATTTTGACCGCAACAGTTATCGGACCACAGGCGGATATCTTTGATGCCTCTGTCAATTGACTTTTGTATAAAATTATAAAGGCAACTAGCCACTTCATTTGAACCCCGCTTAGCTATAGTTTCAGGCCACATATAACATATTCCTTTTTTAAGTCCCATATCAAAAACAGTAAAATTAAAGACAGAAAGTTTTCGCTTATAATAAAATGAACTAGTTTCTCCGTGTGGTGTCGATAAAATTTTTTGAAAATCAAAGGTAGCCGAAGTTACAGTTTCAGGATTAGAAGTAGCTACATTTTTGTCTTGTTTCTTCAAAGACCTCGCTATATTTTTATCTTGTATATGTTTACTGTACTGATCTTGTGAATTGGTTGTCTGGTTGGAAGAGAGACAATTTTTAAATGCTATACAGACGTCGCACTGGTCTTTTTTAGGAATATAAAAGGCTATGTTCATTTCCTTATTAACTATGTCTCGGTATTGGCGCGCTGTCTGTACTCTATCCACAATATTATTTTCCTCTACCCAAGTCTGGTACAACTTAAACATCGTGGAAAAGTTTAAATCAGCCAAGTAAACTTTGTTTGTGTCCTTTCTTGTGTAATGTGACTCCACTGGTTGGAACGAGTTTACATGATCACAGACTCCTTTTATTATGGCGGCTGTACAAACCTTGTTTTTATTGTTATGACGACCTCTGAAATCTTTTTCACAGTTACCAGTAGATTTATCATATTTATCAAGAGCACTCTGTATAAACTGATTACTTACTGACAGTGTATTCTTAAACATTGTTTTGCATACTTTTACAGTGCTAGGGCTGGTTTCTTTTAAATTTATTGGAAGTGTGTAGTTTACACTGTATTGACGTTTAGAATTATTCTCTGTAGTAAATCTTCGCTTCATACTACGTTTTGTATATTTACCTATAAAAGCCCATTGCTTCTCATGATCACAGAGATCCCAAAATCGGTCAAAGATAAGTTTCCTATCTTCGTGAGATATTTTTGCGCTACAATTAAACTTGCAATTTATACCACATGCCGGCTTAAGATGTTTCGCAGGTTGCAATTTCCCATTTCTGGACTGATGTTGTTTACCTGAATTAAGTAGTAATTTACGTCTCGTATCAATCCATTTATCTGTATTTCTCAATCTTCTTTTCTTTGATCTATCAATACTGAACTGACGTCTTTTTCTACCGTTTAACGAGGAAGGCGTAGAACATTCACTTGATGCCTCCGCTGCTGAAGAAGTATCAATGGTGTTGTTTATACCTTCACAGTTTGAAAGAGACAATATACTCGATGGCCTGCTTGAGTTTATTAAACAAATATTTTGATCTAATACTGATAATGGACGCGGCGGACTTGAAGTAAATGAATTATATTCTGAGGGCATTGGTGTATCCGTTAGTTTGCTCGAAGAATCTCTATTATCATCATCTGAATTTTCAGAATTATTTTGTATTTCAGATTGAGAGTGAACTGGTGTGCCTGACCTAGAATACACAAAATGTGGGGACTTATCTTGTGAAGTTAATTGATACTCATTTGTCTTCATCGCGGAAACATCAAGGTCTTCTATAAGATTTTCAATAACTTCATCGGCCAACACAGTATTTTGCTCGAAAAATCCATTGCTTATGTTGTGGAAGCTTTCATCTTCTTTAAAAAGTCGTTTCGGACTTTCTGAACATGAAACAATAGTAAAAATAACAGTAAGAAATTATAATTTATAATTAGAAGTCAATTAATATAGCTAACAATAAGAATTAACATAGATAGGTACTCATAAACATAACAAAAAATACTAATTTAGAAAAGTAAATTGAGACATCTAAACAACAATCGCAAAGTAGAAAAAGCTATATGGCAGGTAGTCGTTTATGCGTCGTGTCGTAACAAGAAATATCATGGTTGACTTATATTCATAATTACAACTACTAAATATGATTTTTAGTTCAAAATTACAATAATATTAAACTTATATTATAAAAACTACGTACCAGAACTAGTTTCACGGTTGTCATCGATAAGTTGTAATAGATCTTCTCGGTTCATAATAGCGCATTGTCGTCTCGTTTTGCCCAAATTCACCAATAATTTACGTCTTTCCATGTTTATTGTGTTGAACTCAAACTGTTTACTAATATGATAACACTTTTAGACGTTCTTTATCACTTTGCAAACCAAAATAAACAAATAATCGTGCCGGCCGGCGAAGCACGTGTCATCTGCCTGATGACGCAATATGACTGACCGCCGGCCCCCGCGCGGCCCGCGTATAGGCGACCAGCGGTAGTTATTCGCATTTACATCGTGCAATTTCACAAAACAGGTGTAGAAGTCTTCTTTTACGTGACAAAATTACCAAAACTATGGTGATATTTGAATTTCTGTTTTTGCTATGTTGTAGAACAGGATATTTTAAGCTAGTTTCTACAAAAAAACAAAAAACTCAAAATTGCAGATGACTTTTTTTACTTTGCACCCGTCGATATGTCCTTTCCCGGGACTCAAAATGCATCCATATTCCATACCAATATCAGCTAGATCGGTTCAGCGGTTTGGGCGTGAAGAGGTAACAGACAGACAGACAGACAGACAGATAGACACACTTTCGCATTTATAATATTATTATGGATAATTTATTTTAGAATCACACCTTTAGTATAGGACAGATATGGTATACTGTAGGTACATGGTATTTATATTATTGTGGCTTCAAGTATCAAACTTACAATCTCTTGAGTCCGAGTATTTCACTAAACCACAGACATTTCAATCGACGCACGAAAATCCCTTAAAAATTAAAGCATTATCCTGATTCCTGGGAATTCATAAGCCTTTATGAATTTTTAACCGAAAATGGTAAAATAAGTCACGCAAAATATAAAAAGATATTTTTAAAATGTTGTTGTAACAAAGATTCTTAATTAAGTATTAAGATTGTTGTGCTTTTATATTTTTAGCCATAGTATTTAACACAGTTTTTTAACTTAAAGAAAAGAGACGAAAGTAATTATATTTTGTATGACAACTTAGTAATATTACTTCTCGAACATACCAAAGACCAAAATCATTATCTAATAGCAGTTAATATTGCACTGTCTGTGTACAACACAAACACAGTACAGCACACATATACAGTAGCCTAACCCGGCCATGTTCTGGACAAAAAATTTTGTGCAACACAGCTATACAAGTTATTTTGCGCGCGCGACGTTACTCTACATTTTTCTGCTCTTTCATGTTATCTGACACCAGGCTTATGTGTGCGTGTGTCTAATTTGACCTAATACGAGTATAAAGATAATCTACCGAATACTATTTACACTGTGGTCTTTGTCCAGGAATCTCATCTACATAGTTATGGAGCTGTCAACAATGGCGCTCTATCGTGTGAGGCCGTCTTAAGCTCAGGTACTTGGGCTGATGTATATTTCCTGTAGTACGTTTACGTTTAGGCGATTTAGGCGACGTCATCATCATCATCATCATCGTTGTGGTCATCATCAACACGTAACCATTATATTACAATTTTAAATAGTTAATAGAATCAGGCTTTACTTTGCGGAAATCCATAGCTTAAAATTTATTTTGTTATTATTTTAGCAATATTCCGCGAAATAAACCTCAACCTTTAAGTAAATGAGTGAGTGTACGCATAGGCACGCCTACAGCACCTCCCTCCTCTCCCACACTGCCTATGCGTATGTACTCGCATGCAAGAACCTGCAAACACCACCACCACACAAGCAATAATGTTGGCAAATCCTTGCAAGGCCCCTCACTACCATGCAGGTTGAAAACCTCGACGCGCGTTTCGCCCCTATTTATTTTATTGCTTGTGTGGTGGTGGTGTTTGCAGGTTCTTGCATACGAGTGTATGCATAGGCAGTGTGGGAAAGGAGGGAGGTGATGTACGCATGCCAATGCGTACACTCACTCATTTACTTAAAGGTTGAGATTTATTTCGCGGAATATTGCTAAAATAATAACAAACTAAATTTTAAAATACAATTTTAGTACTGAGATTTGAATTCAATGCTTTTAACCAACTGCAACGAAAAGAGAGGGGTTCTTTGCCCCAAAAGGGCTGAGCCGATCATTTTTTGTTCAGATGTTTTATTCAGATTATTCTTTACTTTAATCATCATCTTACTCATGCTGCATGCTTGATATAGGTGGGGAAGTTTGAAATGTTTAATTTTCTCTCAACAAAATCTAAAATATGTTTAATATTTTCAATTTTTTAAACTACAACCAACAAACAAAAGCCTTTTTAAAACGCTAAGGGCCTGTTTCACCACTTACTGATAAGTTCCGGATAAGCTATCCACAACTTATCTGACAGATACAGCATAGTGAGTGCTGAAAGAGCCCCTTAATATCGTATTGAATAGAATACAAAATCGAATGCAAACAAAGACATAGATAATAAATTATTGGCAATGTATTCTGAGCAGGTTCGAATGTTTTGTGAACGTCGATTAGCTACAGGGTGCGCCAGTTATCTTAACACCGAGTAACCGCATAGCCATGTACAGGATGATCGTCATCTTTTAAAGTTTTATAATTATTGTTATGGTTTTAAAAAGTTAAATTCAAGTAAGTACTGTATATTATTGAGAATTCTAATGTAATTATTAATTATTGTTCATTATTAAATGTGTTTTACATAATATGAAAAACACAATCAACTTACGCAGTAAATAATGTTGGGAGCTGTTATACTAGTATGTAATGTGATGATAGTTGAGTTGAGAGGTAAGAATCAGAATGTCTAATGTAATGTGTGTAGATCGGTTTGTCTTTTTAAAGATAAGCAGAACAGAAAAAAAATTGTACAAGTGCATATTTAAAGAAAAATCCGAATGGAGGAGTTTTAAATTACAGGACATAGAATAAATGGTTACAACCTAAAAATTTGTTGAATTAAGGGCCTTCCCCTACGGAGATTCCGTAATTTACCGTATTTAGAGCCTTATAAACTCATAATTTGAAAGCTACAAAGTTATAATAAAAATACAGCAATAATCTTCAGTAGATCCACATTCCTTTCCCCGTTTTAAATTTTCTATTTTTGTTTATTATACTCATGATATTAGCTTCCAAATTAATACCAATTTATTAAAAGTGAAGCATACTTTCAGAATCTCCCTAGTATTTACAAATTACGTTTATTTGAAACACACGACAATAGATAGACAATTTCATTAACTACATATTCCCGGTTTTAATTTTTTTTTAGATCAATTTTGAACTAAGAAAGTAAAAAAAATAGGATTTTTGTGCGATCTCGGCAACGCGTCAAATGTATGGTCAAGGTCGTTTGCTAGGGGAATGGCCTTTAGGCGGGCTGAAACCCCATTTTGTTATTTCTTGATACCCGATTTACCTAGTTCCAATATAATAACGAAATGTAAAAAAATATGAGATATAGATCACAATCTTTAAAAGGGTTTAAATCAAAAACATTTTAATAAAAACTAATACTATCGCTGTAATTAATTTTCAAACTCACCTCCGACAAAACTCTTTGTCATCGAAATATAAGTATTAACAAGAATCACTTACATTTTATTTTAATAAATTGTCAATGAATCTATTTTAAAAAGGTCTGAAACGAATAATCTTTTTTCTTAATATATATTTCGAAAGATATTTAAAAAAACACCAAAAATAAAATAGAGAAGATCCGCCCGTCGTAACTTACAATTTTATGCTAAACTAAAATGAATCTTATTGCGATGCGTACACGCTTGGCATTCGCGTTCGCAAGGTTATCGTTTTGGAATTGAGGTAAGTGCTCGCCTTAACATAGTATGCAAAATGTTGAAGCTATAGCATAGCTTTTATCGCGGGCTTTGAGCGCAGCGATTGAATCAAGAAATTCCGTTACGAAAAAAAAACCTAACACCCCCCTCTCCGACCGGCACAGCGGTGCGACGCACGGTGTTTGTGTGCATGCGAATTATAATTACTTCAATTTCAATGGAAAGACAACGTTTTTAAATAAATTCGCATACCTAATATTAGCGATCCGCACACCCTGTACGCGAGTGATATCTTGTTTAATATTCACAAGGGAAGGCAGTAGGTTCAAACCCTATCTCGAATCTGTTACGTCTTCCCACTTATCTGACCTGTCACTTGTAGAATGTCTGGATTATTTTAAGCACTAGAATTTCACCTTTGTAGAGCCAAAGCTGAAATTCTAGTGCTTTTTGTTTATTTCAAATATTAATTGTTTTATCATTTTCTGTAAATTTTAAAACAGAATGTTTAAAAGAAAATCGATTTTTTATGTACTAGCTAGAACAGGAGTTAATAATGTGTAACCGGACTCATAAAATTACACCTCAGGTAAGTCGTATGTTATGGGTAATGGGATACATAATAAACTATATAAATAGCCGTTCAATCAAACAGCTAGCCCTTTTACTGAACAACGCTATTCAATCACACGTCTAGCTTTTTAATTGAATATTTGCGTCGCTTAAAACGTTTAACTCTACAGCTGATTCAAAAGCAGCCGTTGGAATGAATTAGTTCAGCGCTCACCACTACGGCGCTAGGTGCGTTTTGTTTACAATATGGCGTCAACTAGCCGGTGTTTTGTGGTTGTATTAAGATATTTTTCGTAAACATACGTTACAAGTGCTATTAAAGAGACAGAAATTATGAGGGCACATACGAGTGGATCAAAATTTAAACAAATATTTAAGGAGAAATTAATAATTTAAAATGAGTTAGAATACAATTTATTCTGCTTGTTATCATTACGCTTGTGTAATAATAACACTAAACTAATGGTCACCTTAGTTAATTTGCTATTTAACCAGTTAGCTAAGCATCGTCTAGCTGTAGTGTTGAACGTTGCAGTCAACAAGTCGGCTAAACGACGTATAGCCATGTGATTGGTTGGCGTTGTTCAGTCAAAGGGCTAGCCGTTTGATTGAACGCCTATTTTAGCCAGTCGACTGCGACATATACATGACATCGGCAACTCCGTTGCGCCATTGTTTACCGCGCGGGAACCGTATTTTCCGTTATAAAAAGTATTCTATATCCTTTCCTGGAACTAAAGTATCTCCATACTCAACTAATTCGATTTAGCGATTTCGGCGTGAAGAGGTAAGAGACACACACTTTCGCATATTTCAGAATAATATTAAAAATAATACTAAAAATAAAATGGTCAACAGATTCTCCTATTCACTGTGCAATAAGCCTCTAAAAAGCGTGGATAGCGTTAGAGATCTCGGTATTCTGCTTGATGCTAAACTCTGTCTCAACAGTCACGTTTACAAAATTGTAAATAAGGCGTATCAGATGTTTGGATTTATAATGAGAGCCACCAATGATTTTAAACATTTTTCCTCATACTTATGCCTATACAAAACACTGGTACGTTCTCAGCTGGAGTATGCAGTACCTATTTGGAATCCATATTACAAAAAGTACAAAGACGTAATTGAGAATGTCCAATATAAGTTCCTTCGGGCCATGCATTATAGATGTCATAAATCCTATCTATCCTACTCCCAACTGCTCAGTAAATACGGACTCCTGACACTTAGTGATAGACAAGCAATTAGAAGGCATGATTCTGTATAACATTATACATAGTAAGAGCGACTGCCTGGATCTCAATAATGTTATATGCTACTCGGTCCCCAGAACTGTCCATAGACGACAGGTACGCGCAGGCAAATTATTCGCTGTGGGTGCCTGTCGTACTAACAGCGGAGAACGCTCACCAATTAGACATATGGTTGAGACATACAACACTTATTTCGAGCACATTGATATTTTTGCATGTTCTCTATCTAAATAATTTCGATTATGCTTATATCATACACTTATGTAAACGATTAAAAGTATAGAAGTTGTTATTAGTTATAAGTAGATATTTTTATTGCTCTATTAATGTAGTCAATTATTTTAGTTTTCTTGCTATTATTTTTTAGTGTATCTCACTTCATTGTTACTATTATGCTATATTTTGTAACTAGTGTAATGTAGTGATAGCGATGACTGGTGCATGAATAGTAGCCATCTTAGCGTTTATTAAGTAAAATATCATTTAAGAAATCTGTGGACAGTGCTGTGGGCTACACTATTATTATTGTATTTTATATAAGAGCTTTTTATTTTGTATACATAGTGTAGCTGTTTACTGTTCCTTTTCTAATAAAATAAAAAATATTAGTATGGCTGTAGTATGTTATAATATCACCCTTTAGTAGATATTCAAAGAAAATTAAATCAAATTTTTGAAAAACTCTAATTAGATTTTTCATATAATATTGAATTGAGGAAAATTAGAATTAAAAACTTGAACTAATTGGAAAATAGATAATAGTTAAACTTGTTAGTGTATCTTATGTAACAGTTAAAAGGATATAGTTAGATTAAAAGTTGAACTGAGCTCAAAGGAACGGTTAAAATCGAATGAAGAGTTATAATGGCTACGGCCGTCGTTTGGTAAATTTTAAAAGTTCTAACTTTTACATCAAATGATCTACGTCTGCGAATTATTTCAACTGCATAGTTTGTGGGAATCTTGTTGCTACCTTATGAATATAAGCAAGAGTTAAATAATAATATTATATTTTCACTCATACAGAGACGAAATTCGCTTACACAGACTATTCATACCAATATTATAAATGTAAAAGTGTGTCTGTCTGCCTGTCTATTACCTCTTAAAGCCCAAACCTTTGAACCGATCTTACTGAAATTTGGTATTATACTATGCGATATTAGGCGATACTTTGAGTTCCGGGAAAGGACTTAGGATATTTTTATACCGTAAAATGTACGGTTTCCTGCGTAATAAATTAATTTTTCGGCAACGCAGTTGCGGCCATCATCAAGTAATCCAATATTTCTGTGATCAGAATGATGATGACGTTATAAATCTTCTAGATGATGCTCGCAATTCCGTTGAGCCAAAGATAGTATAAAGTCGTTTTTAATTCTTGGAAAATTTAAAAATCTCTTTCAGTGCGGTTGTTCGTCGTTAATCAAGTGTTCAAGGCGCTGATGAATAATTAAAATGGCGTCGCTGCAACATGGCCCGGAGTAGTTTGTTATGAATACTGTTGCGCTTCGATGTACTTGACTGTGAGCTACGTATAAGCGAGGAATTACCCATGCTAATATAATTATAAATGCGAAAGTGTGCCTGTCTGTCTATCTGTCTGTTACCTCTTCATACCCAAATCGCTAAACCGATTTTGCTGAAATTTGGTATAGAGATACTTTGAGTCCCGGGAATAGACATGGGATACTTTTTATCCCGGAAAAAATGTACGGTTCCCGCAAGATAAACGAATTTTGGCGCAACGAAGTTGCGGGCGTCATCTAGTTAAGTATAAATGCGGAAGTGTGTCTGTCTGTTACCTCTTGACGCCCAAATCGCTAAACCGATTTTGCTGAAATTTGGTGTAAAGATACTTTGAGTCCAGGGAATCTTTTCCCTGAACTCAAATATATCGTGGGATATTTTTTATCCCGGAAAATGTACGGTTCCCGCAAGATAAACCAATTTCGGCGCGGCGGAGTTACAGGCATCATCTCGTTTAACATAATATTATGTTACAATACGAATGTGAAAGTATTATAGTATACCTGTTATTTCTATACGATTTTACCTCTGAACCAATTTTTGGACATTGTATGGAGATACTTTGAGTTTCAGGAAAGGACATCGAACAGTTTTTTTCCCGGAAAATATAATTTATGTTCAATTCCCGCGCAATAAAGTAATTTCGGGGGAACTAAAATTATATTCTCATAATAAGGCTAAATTTTATCACAATCAGTTCAGTATAATATTAATATTTAAAGACATTTTTATCAGTTACTAGATGACGCCCGCAATTCCGTTGCGCCAAAACTCGTTTATCGCGCAGTAACCGTACATTTTTCCGGAACAAAAAGTATCCTATGTCCTTTTCCGGGACTCAAAGTATCTCCATGCCAAATTTCAGCAAAATCAGTTAAGCGGTTTGGGCGTTAAGAGGTAACAGACAGACAGATAGACACACTTTCGCATTTATAATATTAAGTATAGATGAACTTCTGAAAATTGTTTTGAGTTGATCACCGTTTACGTTCTACAGTCAGTCAGAGTCTCGAAATGTTTTAGTTATCGTTTTAATTAATCAGACTTTGTATTCTACAAAGTCTGATGAAAATAAAAGTAATAATGTGTAAGAAATATAATATAGCTTTTGAACTCGAACCTAACCCGTTTTTGTATGAACAAAAATGAGCGTACATTATGTGTTCTATGTAGATATAGCCGCAGCTCCCAAATATTAGACAGGCTCGGCTCACGCAGGCATAAAAGTCACTCATTATACCCAAGACAGATTGATGGTGTGACGGTGGATTTACATGTTAATGTGTTAGGCCGGTCGCACACAGTGATGCTACGCTATACACGATGAAAACGTTGCCGACCGTTATCACTATGGACGGTGATTCCCGAACACACCAGTATACTCTTTGGTCCATGACAACGTCTTGAATCAAACGCCATATTGTATTGGTGTGCCACTTGTGAGTCATGTGTGACGTATAATGATATCATGGTCATATACGTCAAAGTAAAGAATACAAAAAATAAACAGAATGGCAACGATTTTAGACGTCACGAGCACTAGCCAGTATACTGTGTTATATTTCAGAACCGATCAGAATTTACTTGCCAATGCATATTCAAATGTATTTTAATTCCAATTGTTTTTAACAATAAATGAAAATAAAATTAAGGTCGATCTCCAAAAATGATAGTTTTGAACCTAAACTAGATTCTTTAATAAATCTTTAATAAAATATAGTGTGATCTTCAGGATTTATAAGATATATTATCGCCTCTCATATCCCGCTGTGTGTCGGAGGGTTAATTTTTAATAACACCATTGTGATTTATGAGGTGGGGTGGTGGTTGCTTTCTTTTCGGTTATTTTTTTACGATACTATCGGCCTGTCTAAAATTATTGGCTCCAAAACGCTTCGCACAATTTTGTGTAATATATTGCTCAGGATGTGTTTGGTTTGTACATGATCGTAATATCTTATTTATAAAACACTAGATAACTCCCGAAATTTCGTTGCGCCAAAATTTGTTAGTGGTGCGGGAACCGTGCATTTTTTTGGGATAAAAAGTATCCTGATAGGATACTTTTATCCCTAAAAATTGCACGAGCATGTCCTTTCCCGAGACTCAAAGTATCTCCATACCAAATTCCAGCAAAATCGGTTCAGTGGTTTGGGCGTGGAGAGGTAACAGACAGACAGACAGACACACTTTCGCGTTTATAATATATAAGTATGCATTGTTTGAGAAACTGGCAATTGTTCTTCGAAGTTATATTATTATTATTATTATATATTACAGGGTGTAATTAAACCTTCCGGCCAGATTTCGATACATTGAAGTTGTCCTAAAAACACAATTAATGGACACTGTGCGTTGCCGGCGTGTGCAGGGGGCGCCACCCGCCGCGTCATCCCCCCGCGTCACCCCCCGCGTCACCCCCGCTCTACCCAACGCCGCGAAGTGACCGTTCTGCAACGATTTTAAGTGGGATAAAATATTATGTTATTGTAAAAAAATTAACACCCTATTTTTTTGGTTAAATGGACTCTCCTGATGTTACCTAAGCCCTAAAAAAAATTTGGCCGGTAGGCTTAATTGCAGCCTGTATATCCGCATCCGAACATAAATCCTACTACTTTTTTGGAAGTCAGTTAATAATAACACAGATTCTAATTCATTCAGCTATGCAAATTAAAAATGGTTCAGTTTAATTCACAAATGCACTGGCGAAAATCCAGGTTTTAAATTACTGTTCACATTATGTGCTTGCTTTATAGCGGAAAATAAAACACGAATACTTTTAAACCGAATATTAAATTTGATTTTTGTTTCTCTGCGTCTAAGGGGAAACATGCAAATGGTTGGCCTATTTATTATCTACTAATATACGGTAGTATATTTTTATACTGTAGTGCTAGACATAAGATAAAAAAAAAAAAAACATTAAAAACCCCGAAAACATAAACTTTAAAAACTAAAGAAATGTAATACTAGCAAGTGTTAGGTATTAAATTACAAAATATTGAACCGATTTCACCACTCGAAGTTGCTACAGCGTTTCAACAACTAAATAAATCTAGAGTTTTCCGGCAGCGAGCGAGCTGATGATGATATATGGATAAACACACTCTCGGTCATGATAACAGACATAGAGACAGACATTTCAAACTTATAACACCCTTCTATTGTTGGAGGTTAATAAGAAAATGGAAATAGTTGACTTTTTCTCGTGTCTTATTGTGCCACTTATGGAACAAGTGTGACGTATTATAACGTCATCCCAACAAAGTCATATACGTCAATTCAATGACATTTATTTCGGAACGAATCAACAATATGGCGTCGATTCTATACAACACAAGCACTCGCCAGTTATATACTAGATTACATTTTGGAATATACCCTACAAGATGACACCCGCAACTACGTTGCGCCAAATTTCATTTATCGCACGGTAACCGTACATTTTTACTTCTTAAAGCATCTCTTTATCCAGCAAAATCAGTTAAGTGGTTTGGGCGTGAAGAGGTAACAAAAAGACTCACTTTCGTATTTATGATATTATTATGGATATTGAAACACTATAGTTTACGTTTAGATCGAATTCGGATCAGACGAAAGCCTGGGATCGATACTCAAGTTTACGCATTTCTAAGTAAAAGTAGAATTGGAAGTCGTATCAAAGCGAAAGTTTTAATGTAACGTTTTTTCCGATCGCCTTTATTGGAGCACTTCCATTAGCTACGCGATAAATTAAGTTTTTGTTAGCGCTTGTCTTGTATTTACTTGTGTAAATAGTTCGGATATTCTTAAGTCTTCGTGATCGAAATGAGGATATTATACTGAAACTAGACTGTCTTTCGCCCTAGACTAGTCAGATGGGCCCGAGTGACACTAAAAATAAAAATACGTGTGGCACTCGGGGACTGCCGCGGTAAAGCTATTGCATAGCATTTTTTATCAACTTATGCAATTATAATTCACATACGCTTAATCGCACGCACACAAAAACGATACGTAGCCTGACAACGCCGCACCGAGTGGGGGTTTGTTAGGTTTTTTCGTTACGGAATTTCTTGATGCGGTCGCCACGCTCAAATCCCCCGATAAAAGCTATGCAATAGCTTACAAAACGTATAACTACTAACACTGTTTTGATATTAATCTCAATCCAAGCCTAATTTGTCTGTCTGGCTGTATATCTGTATTTTACCTCTTCAGGCCCAAACCGCTTAATTGATTTTGCTGAAATTTGGTATGGTGATACTTTGAGTCCTGAGAAAGGATATAGGATACTTTTATCCCGGAAAAATATACGGTTCCCTCACGATAAACGAATTTTGGCGCAACGGAGTTGCGGATGTCATCTAGTTTTTACATAAAAGACAATACAGGCCGACAAATCATTTAAATATCGAAGCAGTCTTTTAAGGATTTCGTGTTCTTCCTATATGAGTAACCTCTTAAAGCCTAAGCTCAGGTGGTTATAATATATTCCATATTCTTATCCATTAAACAAAGAGTTTGGCGCATTCACCTCATCAGCGAGTCAATAGGCTAAGAGCCGCGTGTTTACTCAACGCTCCACTCTGAGTGTTTTTCGCTCAGCGCGTGTTATGCTAAGATTAAAGTATTTCCATATCCACCTTCAATATTTTGATGGAATTGTTATGTGCGGGTAAAATGTTTTGTTACGTTCGAGGCGCTACGAATTGCGGAGAATAAAATGTTTTTTGTGAATTGTAACTAGAAGCTGTCTGGGTTTAAACATAATCTACAGGTATGTTGAAAGAGTAACAAGTTGAAAGAGAAACAGGGTATAACAAAAGTGATAATACTTTAGGTTGTGCATGGGTTCCCTGTATAGAGTACACTGTAAAAGTGCAGCGCTAAAAGAGCAAACTTGTTTTTTTCATGTTATTAAATGAATGACATAACATGATAATTACCCATTATAATAAAGTTTTATAATGGGTTTTATCCCTGATCTGTAGCAGTGAAAAGGTATTAATAAAAATATTGTCTAACAAAGTGTAAAATGTATCAAAACTAAATAATAATAATTACATTAAAAAAAAAACAAAACAAAAAGTATAAAAACGAAATTTCAAAGTTTGATAAACGTGCAAGTAAGTCAATAAAAGTTAATCCATTTTTGTAGTACGCGTCAATTTCATGTCAGCGGGTGACAATGATAACTGGAACAAATATACCCCGCTAACAAAACCATTGTATTGTAACACTAAGCCCTTTTGTTTCAAAGGGTTTGTACTTTGCCTGCTCGTGAAGATAAGATACATGTTCGTTAGGAACTCGTGTGATACATGACACGAATTTTCTTAATCTGCTCAAGTTAAATATAACATTCAACCCGTAAGTGATCGTTATATTGTAGATAGTATGTAAGATTTGGCTTGTGATCTCGCGGTGTAGCCGCCAAACCGCGCGTTCGGGCAGACGCGTATTTAAATCGAGCCAAAGTGTCTAAACACACCATGCCGAAGTTCCGCGGCGGAAGTTCGGCATGATTACGTCAGCAATGTCAAACGCATGTAATATAACGCGACGTAATTTCGGCATGGTGTGTCATCGGTAATTTCAAATACATTGCAGGCGGAATCATGCCGAACTTCCGCCGTGGAACTTCGGCATGGTGTGTTTAGACACTAAAAATACGACCCCTCGAAAAAAAAACCCTCCAGCGCAGTTCTTAAAAAATCACTTTCTTAATGTCAATCTAAATTAGCGGGAAACAAGTTTTTTTTTTAGAAAGTAACGCTCTATAGCACTTCTGCCCCGCCGCTGCCCCGCCGCTGTCGGGCGCAGACAATGGCACCCTCGTCAACGTCGACAGAATTAGCACCAGGATTGATTCCGTACAGTTGGAATTAGTAACGATCTGTCCAGGGGACCGATTCTAGGCTGACTGGGGGCTCACTTTGTAAGAGATGTCTCGCGCGTGAGGAAATGTGTGGGTGCAAATGACAGCCTGCAATTATAGAAGCGATATTTGAGGTAATCAATCTTACACCTATACGGTCGATAAAGAAATACATCTGTGAAATTTCAGAAGTCTAGCTATAGCGGTTCTTGAAATACAGCCTGGAGACAGACAGGCAGACGGATAGACATGGAAATCTCAGTAATAGGGTCCCGTTTTTACCCTTTGGGTACGAAACCCTAAGAAACACAAAGAATATTTAAGAATATTTAATGTTAATGGGCCATAATCAGCTCTGGGTTTTATGTATCGGCATTAGGCAGTATGCCATGGCCTATGGGTGGCAGCATCCTATGGCGTCCTATGGCGTCCTAGGATGGCGGCAGAGTTCGTACATAGGGGCGACATAATTAAAGTGGCCTATACTCATAAAAAATATAAATCTGGCCCTGGCTATAATCAAATAACAAGCAAAATATAAAGAAGGGGTGCCGCAAGGAAGTATTTTGGTACCATTACACGAGTTAAGTAGATATTTCAACGCGCTTTCGTCGCTTAATGTTCAAATTATAAGGGAAAAAAATCAGCCAAGTGCGAGTCGGACTCCCGCACGAAAGGTTCCGTACCATAGAGCAAAAAAAGCCAAAAATAGTTTTTTTGTATGGGAGCCCTTAAACTTTTACTTTATATTAAAATTTAATTTTATTAAAATAAAGTAAAGTTTTTAGTGTCCCGTTTTTACCCTTTGGGTACGGAACCCTAAAAATGAGTAATTGCTCTTATGTTATAATAATAATATGTTAGTTACCCACTTAATCTGCTTGTGTCTTCAATGATGAGTGTTTAATCCGAATGCAAAGTATTTTACTATTGATTTAACCGTGACGGCGTTATGCCTTCAATTATGTATGAACTTCAGTAAATTGGTATCGACTGAACGGATTTCGGGTTTAAAAAAGTTCATTTTCGATAACTATTATTGACAATTGGGATTTACTTTAATGTATTGGATTTTTTATCATTGAGTAAAGATCGGGTCTTCTTGTTGATGTAAATTACACATTTTTTCGTTTACGTTGCATCTCATATGCCCATTTTCTGATATTATTATGTTTTTAAAACATTGCATTGTTTTTAAAACAAATGTTTATCTACTCAGTGTCATTTTAAGGATTCCGTACCCAAAGGGTAAAAACGGGACCCTATTACTGAGACTTCAATGTCTGTCCGTCTGTCTGTCCGTCTGTCTGTCTGTCAGTCTCCAGGCTGTAACTCAATAACCGCTATAGCTAGACTTCTGAAATTTTCACAGATTGTGTATTCCTGTTGCCGCTATAACAACAAATTCTAAAAACAAAATAAAATTAATATTTAAGGGGGACTCCCATACAACAAACGTTATTGATTTGGCCTTTTTTGCTCGTAATCAATAATGGCAACAGGCACTTGAAATTTTCATAAAGGCCTTAGTTATATGTCTACTTTAATAATTAATAATAATATTTAAATAAATTCTAAATTTAAGGGGGGCTCCAATACAAAAACAAAATTTTTGGCCTATTTTTCGTCTATAATGGTACGGAACCCTTGGTGCGCGAGTCCGACTCGCACTTGGCCGATTATTATTTTATTTTATTGATTTTTGGAACACTTACAGCTAACATATTATGTACATATAGAATCCTAATACAATACAAGAAGGCCAATTAAAAGTTTTCACAGATAGAGAAATTCTAATAAAAACAAAGCAGCGATAGACAATGGTCAAAATTTAGAATTTCGGAAACAATTTGGCAAGATGGAACAATAATTGAGAATTAGTAAAGAAAAGAATTGAGAAAATTACAATAAAAATAAAAATCATTAAATTCTTTCTTAAAAGTTACATTAGTAAAGAATAGGTCAAATTCAATCATTCGAGATATTTCGTTAAACATTCTACTAACCCTGATCATAATATAAGAATTCTGGCGATAGTTAGTACTATAATAGGGTTATATATGCAGTAGGTCACGCTTTCTTCTCGAGGCTGCTGGAACGCGGAGTTGGATTTTGCTGGTGAGTTCAGCGCAATCCGCTGAGCTGTTGGCTAAATTATTAAGATTTTAATGCTAAGGACAGTATGGTCCGGGTACCCTAGAACATTTTTTTTAATTACTATCAAGCTAATTTTTTGTGAGTAGCTTCATTTTGATAAGACGAACAACAATTTTATTTGCGAAAAATCTTGAAAGGATTTTATACTTTGATTTGATGGTCCTAAATATGGATTGTTCTATTTGTAGGACAATGTTACTCTTAAATTTTATAACCATTAACCTATCAATATACAAAAAATCAGCTGGTTAAGGTTCCGTTTTAGGGAATTGAAAAAAACCCCCGCGAAACATTTTTTTTTTATGAAATAAGGGGGCAAACGAGCAAACGGGTCACCTGATGGAAAGCAACTTCCGTCGTCCATGGACACTCGCAGCATCAGAAGAGCTGCAGGTGCGTTTCCGGCCTTTTAAGAGGGAATAGGGTAATAGGGGAGGGTAGGGATGGGAAGAGAAGGGAATAGGGGAGGGAAAGGAGGGGAATAGGGTAGGGGATTGGGCCTCCGGTAAACTCACTCACTCGGCGAAACACAGCGCAAGCGCTGTTTCACGCCGGTTTTCTGTGAGAACGTGGTATTTCTCCGGTCGAGCCGGCCCATTCGTGCCGAAGCATGGCTCTCCCACGTATAAACCGTGACACACAACAATTATGGACTAAAATATTACTTTATACTAAGGAAATACTTAGGAATTATTTAAACTTAAAGTCCGTAAATATTATTTTTAAAGTTGTTTGGCGGGTTTTTTTTATATTTCTTAATTTAATTTTATTTAATGCTTTTTAAACTTGTGTTGGTTATAGTTCAGAATAATTCCTATCAACAGGATCATATCCCAATGAATACCAGCCATGAATAAGGCCGTCAATATGAGCGCAAACATGAAACCTCCACTTCGTGTTCATACGGAGCTCGGCTCCTGATGCTTCAGCACCAGGTCAACTTTCCATTAATGTGTATATATTCATAAATGACCCGAACTATGTAGAATGCAAAATATAAAACCCATCAAACGACTGTAAGTTGCTCATCGGCCTTTCGAGAACCAGATAAACCGTGATTTTCTAGCACTGAGCAGGCTGATGATGATGAACTATGGCTAAGAACACTCTCGATCATGTCAGCTTTCAAACAAAAAACTAGATCAAAATCGGTCCACCCGTTTGGATGCTACGATGCCACAGACAGATACACAGACAGACAGACAGACTCACAGACACGTCAAACTTATAACTCCCCTCTTTTTTGTCGGGGGTTAAAAATCAAAAATACTAACTTACAATACTCATTCAAAACCCTAAAATGATGTGGAGCCGTGTGGGCCGACAGAGCAACTATCGGCGCGGCTCGTCGCAAGTTGCTACTAAGCCAACGTCTTGCTCTTATATTTTTATGCAAAGCTTACAGGACCACAAGTACCGAAGCCTTGCCTGTGTCAGCCGGAGTTTTACCCGTTGACTTTGAGATTCAGCGTCGAACGACAATGTATTAATCATAACAAAAACACTGACAACCCGTTCTTTTTAAGTGCTCGTGATAAAATTAAAATAGCTAGATTGTTTGAACCTTTAGAAGACTCTGTGCAAAGCCTAATCTTCGAATGGCAGACGCGATGGTACTGTTCCACCAAAGGGCGACATCTTTATAATTTTTTCCCTTATATTCGTGAACGGCTATCTAAACATTGGATGGATATTGATCACTGCGTTCAGAGGCGGCGTAAGGCGTGGGCGGTGTGGGCGACCGCCCACGGCCTCGCGCCCCTTGGACCACGAGATTTTTTAAGGATTTACGAGTTTTGATACTCAAATATTCATAAATAAAAAGTTTTATACATAAAAGTTTGAGTATCAAAAAATTATTTCTCTCAACAAATCCGTCCTCTTGCGTCATCCACCAGGGGGTCTCGCAATAGTACATTACGCACCTAGGGCAGGAAAATAAGAAATGTCTCAGATCACATGTAATGAGGCATGTGATCTGAGGCTTTCTTATTTACTGCCCATGGTGCGTATACTATTTTTCTCATCGACGGAGGCGGAAAACGGCAACATCGGTAAGCGCAGCGGGAAGAAAGTTGACGTTTTCCGTCCGGAGGTGAGAAAAATATATTTTTGGGGCCTCGCAAGATATATCTCGCCGACATCAAATTTAGGTCTTGCCCCGCCACTGACTGCGTTTCTCAATTCCTGGCCGGTCATGGAAATTTTAAGGCCAAACTTTACGGATTTAAACTAGTAGTATCACTTATGTGCGAGTGCTCGACCGAAGGCAACATGTTTGAACAAACCGCTCATCTTGTTATCTAGGAGTGCGGTCTCTGGCAGGACGAAAGAACTACAATGCTAAACAACCTACTCTGTACATCTGGAGTCGCATACTACGGTGATCACGTGGACAGCGCTAGGAACTTCCGTGCCTTCAAGCGTTTTTGTCACAATTATTATTGCCAACAGTCTAACACAATAAACTAAATTAGCTCTAGCTTAGTAGTCACTATTATTATTATCGTTTATTCCCCTGGTGCTTCCCTTCAGTTCTTTGAATTTCGGTCACTGCAACTTTGTGCTGCCTCCCGCTTTGTATGGGGAGGGAATCTGCAATTTCTTCCTACTACTCCTATTTTCTTCTGATTAATTTTCAAGACAATTTTAGCATATCCCTCGGGCTCCCTGAGATTATATCAAAGGGTTTTCGTGGTTGGATACCGCTGACGAGCAGGGTGACACAGGAGATACAGTGGTGGTAATGTGTGGTGGGCCAAAGCCCGTTAAAAAATACTAACTTACCATAAAATCTATATGCAAAGTTTTTAATTTCTAGTATTGTGCACGGGATGTTTTAATCGTCCTCTTAATTTCTTTGTCTCTCGTCTTGGCATTAAAAGTGAACATAATCATTACAGTTCACCTTACGCACTTAACCCGTCCGTGCTGAGAAATTCAATTCGCCGCGAGAGGGTTGGCTGAAAGGGTTGAGATTTTCGATCTAATGGCCCGGAATATCCCACAAACTGTATTGGGTCAGGTGTCTCGTTTATTTTGGGGTTAATTTGTGTTGCAGTCACTGCTATTGTTTTATCAGAGGTACGGTAGATGGCTTATTTGTTACTCGATTGTGCTAGGAGTGTTGGTTCTATCAAGTGCATATTATTATGTATTTAATATAATAATAATATATTATGTAGTTTTAATTGTACCATCGAAGAAATTGATTCATAGGCAGTTGGCAGACCGACGTCATTTGGTTAGAATAATAAGTCAATTGTCAATAAGTTCATGTAATTCGTGATCTGTCGGCTGGGTTTGACATAAAACGCTCTAGTTACGTCCGCCATCTGCCTATGAATCAAGTTTTCTGATAGTTCTTTAATCTTTTACACTCTTTTGACACTTCCTAGGACCCAAACGGTTGTTCTGATTAGAGCTTGAGAGTTTTAATGAGATTTGTCGTGAGAATGACAACGGGTACCGTTAACCGTACATTGCTGTTGGGAATTTAGTTTGTGAGAAAAAGATCATTATTATAATTACGATATTTTGTTAGTCGTTATTGCGATTCTGCACTACATAATGCATATTATGCCGTCTAGTCCATTTTGTAACTAACCGACGTACTCAGAGACATTTAATTATGATTTACCTTCAATTTAATGTAGAGTTTGACAGATAATGTAAAGGTAAAATTTTGACATAATCAAAATTTTGAATTAATTACATTTAAGTAATTAATGTTCCACTCTGAGTGCGGCAGTCAGAGTCATACTGCTCAATAAAAATATATTGCGTCACCTCGCCACTTTGTTGACCTAATCTTTAATCAGAATTTTTAACTACATACATAAATATATTTTACCCTTAATAATATTTCAATAACAGAGTCCTGCGAACGAAAAATGTAACAAAACATATTTTTGAAGCAACAAAAAGATTTCAAGAATCATATTATTGGAAAAGTCGTTACAACACAAACGAAAAGTCATCAGACACCAATATGATCGGAGGAACTAATTTGTTCGGTGCGACAGTAATTCCTTCAACAATGGCCCGTGACCGGCGGAATCGCTTCTATATCTGATTCCTCGCCTTTCATTGTCACAGTTTTCCTCAAGAACGAAGAACTGGTAGACATGGAGTTTTAATTCAAGGTTATATTATTATACTGGAAACTTATATGTAAATGATAGTCGTTTTTTTAATGTTTAAATTGTTTTTTTTTTTTTATGAAATAAGGGGGCAAACGAGCAAACGAGTCACCTGATGGAAAGCAACTTCCGTCGCCCTTGGACACTCGCAGCATCAGAAGAGCTGCAGGTGTGTTGCCGGCCTTTTAAGAGGGAATAGGGTAATAGGGGATGGGAAGAGAAGGGAATAGGGGAGGGAAAGGAAGGGAATAGGGTAGGGGATTGGGCCTCCGGTAAACTCACTCACTCGGCGAAACACAGCGCAAGCGCTGTTTCACGCCGGTTTTCTATGAGAACGTTGTATTTCTCCGGTCGAGCCGGCCCATTCGTGCCGAAGCATGGCTCTCCCACGTATAAATTGTTGGTTATTTTAAGTATACTTAAGGAAGATTTTTTTAGTTACTTGTTAAGTGCAAGGAACAAAACACTGTTTAACTGTTAAATTTTAAATAAGTTGATTTTAATGTTGTTTTTTTTTGGTTATTCGATTAAATTATAACGCTTTTTGATGAATAAGGAAATACCGCAAAAATACCGAAAAACCGGAAAACCGGTTTTTGAAAAAAAATTCCCAATATCGCCATGCCCTAAGTGGGACCAATCGCTAGATGAAAAAAATCATATCTGGTAATTGGTACTCCTACAATATACCTATAAGTTATGACATTTGTATAAAATTTTAGACATGAAACGATGTTAAGACCAAGGAAAAAGACACAGTACATTGTGACACAACATACAAGTATATTGTGTATTTTTATAAACACCTAAAAATATAAGTATTCACTTAAAACTAGCTAAAAGCCGAGCTTTGTGAGGGCTCGTGTCGTCACACCTTTACTGATTGATGATAAATGATAATACATCTACATATAAAAAACCTTGACCGACTGGTCACAATCACATCTACATAATATAAATAAAAATTACTATGTTAAAGGCCTTAAAGCACAACTCAATTTATAGGCGTGATAGTTTTTCCGTAAAGTGTACCACAAAATGTATAGGTTGTGGGATATACTAGGGCTCGCTTCGCTCGTCCTGATTAGAGGAAATTATCAAAATAGGTAGCAGAGAAAAAAAATACCTAATAAACCTAAATTAAGTTTGTCAAGGAAGACTGCGACACTAGAATTTTATATATTGTAAGATTTTGGATATCTTGATCAGCACCTACCCTACACTATGAAACGATATGTATCGCTTGATGTACTAAGTGCTCCAATCATGGTGCAGGGCTTTCGCCCCATGAGAGATGCAGTCATGTAGAAGTAACAAATAGAAACATTTATACCGTGGTACCAGCATTAAAATGTGTATGGAAAATGGTATCGTTTTCCATCGCTCACGATATGTCATTGTCCGTTTTCCTGTCTCCCCTCGTGTAGGCATGACTGATTTTGTTGGAAAATCGATACATGATCTCGTGATTAGGTAAGGTAGGGAATAAAAGATTTTTTTCTAATAAAAGCATTACCTTAAATGATGTATGTAAAACAACAGAACTGATTTCCGGGATAAAAACTATCATGTGTCCTCTGAGGCTCTAGGTATCTCCTTGCTTGATTTCATAAAAATTGTTTAATCGTCCAAGCATAACGAGGTAACAAACAAACAGACAAACAGATGGATAGATCGACCGCCCGCAACTCCGTTGCACCAAAATTCGTTTATTTCGCGGGAACCGTACATTTTCCAGGATAAAAAGTATCCCATGTCCTTTCCCGGGACTCAAAGATTCTCCATACCAAATAGCAGCAAAATCGGTACAGCGTGAAGATATAACAGACAGATAGACAGACTCACTTTCGCATTTATAAAATTAGTATGGATTAGTCTGGATATTAGAAAGTAGTAAACTAGCCGATCCGTGCTTCGTGAGGGCTCGCGTCATTCTGCGTGGTAATAATCTTTAAGGCAATAATTTTTTAGGGTTCCGTAGTAAACAAGGAACCTTTATGGTTTCGGTCTGTCCATCCGTCTGTCTGGCCGTCTGTCCGTCTGTCCGTCCGCCGTTTTGCTCAGAGACTATAAGGCCTACAAAGCTGTAATTCGGCATGAATGCACATTTTAATGATTTCGACATAATGGTATATAAAATCTATAATTTTTTTTACCGTACCTTACCGTTACCGTACACATCAATGCGGAGGGGATTTATTTTTTTTTGCGTCCACACCACCGTGTGTGTTAGGTTTTTTACCGTCGTCGGATAGGTTTTTTAAAAATATTACGAGTATTCATAGATCATTTTCCGATTTAAGGATCCATTTGTGAAATATGAAGTTTTAAAGTGGAAAAAATCGTTAGAGTCCAGTGTCCCCCCCTTCTACCAGCTAAGCGATTGCTTCTGGAAATGTGAAAAAATTCATAGGAGTAGGAAATATGCTGAATTTAAAACGAAAACTATCACGGCTAAGAAGACTTCATAAATTATTGAGTAATAGTCGATCAACTAAAACAAAAATATATTCGTAGAAGTACAAAGGAACTTTTCGTTCAAAATCCTTTGAACGTAACTGAGATGATGTTGTTAGTAGTGTAAAACACGTCGTTATAAATGTGCATTCATTGACCATACAAAAATTATTAAAAAGTAGGGGTACTACGGAACCCTATATTGCGCGTGGTACGACTAGGGATGTAAAGCGGTAAAATTACTTTCGTAAAATTCGGTAAATTACGATATTTTACGTAAAATATTATATTTTACGGTAAATTACGGTAAAATTGGGTAAAAAAAGATTTGATTTCGTGGCATAATTTTCATTAAGAATGGGGATATAAACAATTAAACAGTCTAGTGCAGTAAGTCAAAACAACATAATAGCCAGCCTGCCGGTAGCCAGCCTTGCTGTATGCTCTGTCGAGTGTCGTCAACTGTCAACAAGTCGCAACAGCGCAAAATATTATGGCAAACAGCACTAATCGGCAACATCACACCGTGCGACGCGCACGAAGTACGCAAGTTGCAAGTTGCAACTTGCAACACGCTCGCCCCGCCCGCCGTCATACCACCATTCTGCATATATACGTAGTCGGTAATTTTACCGTAATTTATATAAATAACCGTAAAATACGCGTATTTTACCAGCGTTTTCGGTAAAATTACGTAATTTTGCAACCCTAGGTACGACACGCACTTGGCCGGTATTTTGTATTTTAATAGTAACCAAACCTTGACTGATCGATGATAATACATCTACATATAAATAAAAAATACTGTGTTAAAACACAAATCAATAGGCGTGATAGTTTTTCCGTAAAGTGTACCACAAAAGTGCTCAGGTTGTGGGATATACTGATTGATTAAATATTATATCAATTTCAGCTGCGACTATAACAGGTTAATAAGTATCTAAGCGATTAACGATTTCAATTATTTAACGATAATTTGCATACAACTGTCCAGTCTCATCGTATTACTGTATAATAATTAATGTATATTGTACTATAATGTAGCTTATGTAATTAAAACGTAACTTAGCTGTAATTAAAATTCATAACTTGGTTAATAATTATATAGATATTAAATACTATAGTTATAAAATTAGGACTTGCTTCGTAGTTAGTATCATAATATTAAACTTATGGAAAGACAACAAAAAGAAATTTAATAAATCATGTCATTGAATAACCAAAAAACTCGTTTGGGAAAAATGAGTAAAGTTGAATAGCAAAAAAAATTAAATTGCTAAACCTTAGTTACCATAAAGCCTCTTTATAAGTTAGGTCGTGAGGTATGCCAATAATTATATTGTCAACTCTGTCTAATGCCTAAAATAAGCACAATAGCCAATTATAGACGAACATATTACAAAACGTAGACGTTTGTATTGGTCCATTGTCCAACATGGACCATGGTCCATGGTCTATTAACATAGATGAGCAGCATTATGAAAATATAATACATTTTCACAAAAATGTTTCCGAACGTCGATACCAAGGTGCCTACTGCCTACCACCGGTTCGGGAACTAACCCGGCGAGAAGAACCGGCGTAAGAAACTCGCACGGGGCCATCTTTTACTAAAAAGATGGAAAATTACAATTTAAAACATATAACAATATTATGACTTAGAGCTATTTACAATATATAGGAAATATAAAAAATATTCTAGTAGCCTGTAAGAACCACCCTATTCCCAAGGTGTGTTGTCGTCGATGAAATCATTGATTTAATAGGAAGCTTTAGCACACAAACGTTCTTTTACTACTTTTTTAAATTTATTAATAGAGAGATTTTGAACGTTTTCTGGGATTCTATTGTACAGGCGTATACACTGGCCTTTAAAAGATTTGCTGACTTTGCTAAGTCTGATCACTGGTATTTCTAATTTGTTCTTATTCCTAGTGTTAAAA
Organism: Cyaniris semiargus; assembly: GCA_905187585.1. Lineage (NCBI taxonomy): Eukaryota > Metazoa > Arthropoda > Insecta > Lepidoptera > Lycaenidae > Cyaniris > Cyaniris semiargus. The sequence goes on along the minus strand of LR994554.1, from coordinate 933,046 downwards.
CAATGATTGTCGCTTTTCTTTTTGAAATTATTTAAGTTCTTTCTTACATACAGTAACGTTATCCAAGACGTATTGAGATGCGACGGTCAGAATATTTATTTCCTTAAACTTTTCTCTTAAGGAATCACATGATGACATCTTATAAATATAAAGTATCCTATGTCCTTTTCCGGAACACAAAGTGTCTCCATATCTAGCAAAATCGGTTCAGCGGCTTGAGTGTGACGATGTAAGAAACAGACACACTTTCGCAGTTACTATAGTATGGGTACTTAAACAAAAACGTTCGAATAATGAAAATGATGATAGCTCCTTAATATACGAGACACTATACACTATACATTATACAATATATTATAACATAGCCACTCGGGTTTATCGGCGATCAATATACTATTAAGTCGAAGGTCACGGGGTCATCTGGCTGTCTGGCACATGGACATAACACGATACATTTATAAGATCAACTTGATTTTATCTATCTATACTTTAATATCATAAAGCGGTAGAGTTTGTTAGTTTGTTTGTTTGTTTGTTTGAACGCGCTAATCTCAGGAACTACTGGTCCGATTTGAAAAATTATTTCAGTGTTAGATAGTCCATTTATCGAGGAAGGCTATAGGCTATATTTTTTCACGTTAAGATTAATAGGAGCGAACAAAACAGAGGAAAATGTGGAAAAAACGGGGAAAATTATATGAAATTGCTTATTATCTTAAGAACTACTGGAGCAATTTTTATGCTTTTTAGCGCATATGAAGAATAGACCACGTGAAGTGACATAGGCTATTTTTTGCGGAAAACTGTACGGTTTCCGTGAAATTCCTAATTTACGCGGGCGAAGCCGTGCGGAACATCTAGTTTACTATATGTCTCGGAGACATCCTATCACACTCCCTCCTAATATAAAGTACCTTCCCGTAATCCACTACCACGTATAATTTTGATGTCGATTATCTATCTCTTCACGCCTAAACTGCAGGACCGACTATGGTAAAATTTGGTATAAATATGCTTCAAGTCCCTGAAAAAGCATAAAATAGCGGTTAACGATTAGAAATAAGCGGTTTCCGTATTTTAAACAAATTGCTACGCAGCAAAGTTTCGAGTAACATCTAACAATACTCATACTCAAAGTGCATCTCAAGTATTTTTCTTTATAATAAAGAAGAATTATAATAATCATTATAACTTGCACCCTCATATACATTACAGCTCGTCCCATAAAACTTCCATACTCAGTTACAACAAACAAAACAACAAAATTGAAAACAAAAGCAGTATAAATTACAGAAGCGTTTTTGATAATTACGCGCCGTTTTGATCCGGATTCTCGCTATCTGGGACGTAATTTTTCACTTGCATTGTGCGATGTAAAATGAACAACAATTTATGTTGATGTCGGTAATTTGTTGTTTGATGATGGGAATAATGTCGTCGTTAGGGACGCACCTGTATATGCTTAAGCAGATTGTACATGATGTTTGGAATAATTATTGTTTGAAAGTGGAATTGTTTTTGTTAAATTTTAATCATCAAAAATTTTGCAAAATATTATATTATTGTGTGAATTAAGATACTTTTAGTTTCGGTGACATAGAACTTCTTCTCACTAAAAAATATACGGTTTTCGTGCGATAAAAAAAGTTTATGCGACAAAGTTGCGGGCAACGTCTAGTACCCAAATAAAAATTATTTAACCTTAACGTTATTTAACGAAACGCCCCATTGTAACAGACGCAAAAACTTAGGAATTTTCTAGTAAATTAATAGTTTACTAACTACACAAAAGATCTACTTAGTATATTAAAGAAATAAGATAAACTAAATAATATTTCCTTTTACAGGAATCATCAGAGCCGACAGTAGAGCATATTGTAAAGAATCTTTATTGCAAGCAATAAAATATACTACCTATCCAATAAAACGTTGAAATACTGAATCAGATAAAACTTAAAACATTTTATCGCTGTGAATTATTGAAAAAGTACAGATATGTATCGCGAGATATCATTACAGCACGCTCCGCCGAGCCGGAGCTGCAGCTACTGACGTCTAGTGCTAAAAGAGAGTTAGGACTGCTGGATAAGCCACTTTTAAGGAGCAAATTATCATGAGCTATAAAGTCTTCATTAACCATATAAAAGCTCACATAAATCATACCTCCTGCAACTTTTCGCCATTGTTCCACGAGAAAAATATACCATCCTAATCACCTTGATGAGTGGCTGTCTTCCACCGTGCGTTTTTCGCGTTACTTCCTGCTGCGCACTGTAAAACTCTGAAACGAACTGTCACCAGTAGTATTTCCGGACCAATACCGCTAAGTTCTACTACTGGGTCTGTGGTGCGGGGGGAGGTGCCTGTGCTTATGTTTACTGCTAAAGAGGTCAGAGATGTAATTAAGCGCATGAGCAGGGGCAAGTCTCCCGGTCACGACGGACTCAGTATTGAGCACTTAAAATACGCAGGTCCACACCTACCGAGAGTTTTAGCTCTACTTTTTAACATATCTATTAAACACGCATATCTGCCAATGGACCTGATGAAAACTATTGTAGTTCCCATTGTCAAGAACCGAGTAGGTGATATCTCGGACAAAGGAAATTACCGTCCTATATCGCTTGCTACAGTATTGGCTAAAGTGTTGGACAGTTTGCTTGACTCATATCTGCAAAAATATCTGAAAGTACATGATGGGCAGTTTGGATTCAGACCTAGACTGTCCACTGAAAGCGCTATCTTGAGTCTCAAGCATACTGTCCAATACTATACAAACCGTAGGACACCGGTTTACGCATGCTTTCTGGATCTTTCAAAGGCATTTGACCTCGTTTCTTATGATGTATTTTGGAAGAAAATGGAGAGCATGAGTATACCGGTGGATATTATAAATATATTTCGTTTTTGGTATGCGAATCAGACGAATCTCGTAAAATGGGCCAACAAACTCTCTAGGGCGTACAGGTTGAACTGCGGTGTGAGACAGGGGGGATTATCGTCTCCTAAGCTATTCAATCTGTACGTGAATGATCTCATAGTGGAGCTCAGCAATATGCGTGTCGGATGCAAGGTTGGTGGTGTTAACGTAACAACATTAGCTACGCGGACGACATGGTATTGCTGAGTCCCACTGCGAGAGGAATTCAGGAGATGTTGAAGGTATGTGAGAGATACGCTGATTCGCACGGCCTGACGTATAATGTGAATAAAAGCGAAATTATGATCTTTAAGGCCGCCGGTAAATATCCCGAATCCATACCTCCAATATGCCTCGGTGGAAAGGAACTGAACAGAGTATTCCATTTTAAATATCTCGGCCATATACTTACCGACGACCTTAAAGATGATCTAGATATTGAACGGGAGCGGAGGGCTTTGGCGGTTCGAGGTAATATGCTGGCCCGCAGGTTCGCCCGTTGTACAGACGAAGTTAAGATCACACTCTCTAAAACGTTCTGTCAGAATCTGTACACGGGCGGCCTGTGGATCAGCTATACCAAAGCATCCCTAAACACCCTTCGCATTCAATATAATAATATCTTCAGGATGATGCTGAAACTTCCCCGATTTTGTAGTGCGTCTGAGATGTTTGCGCAAGCAAGAACGGATGGTTTCCGGGCACTCATGCGCAAAAAAGCTGCATTTCTCATAAATCGCGTAAGGGGAAGTGACAACAGCATCCTGATGATTGTGGCAGATGATCCGCATGCACCCATATTTAGGAACTATGTGCGGATAATGAACGAATTCGAAAGCAGACCTCCAGGTTACATGCGCACTTAGTTCAGATTGGGTGCATGATTTCGTTTTTTTAGTTAATATTTAATTTTAAGTTATGTTTTTTGATATTTAACTAACCCTAAATGTTTAAGTTGTAAAACTAACCAATGGACCATAGTAGTCTGAAATAAAGATATTTGTATTTGTATTATTTTGTAATACGACCTACAAACCTCCAAGAAGAGAACGTATTCCCTCTTAAGCTGCGCGTCCACTGGATCAGAATCGGAGCGTACGGAGCGGACGGAGCGTCGTTATTTACGAAATGCCGATGGAGTGCGTCCACTGCATTCGGATTCAGCATCGGCAATTTTGTTATTTTTAGTCCGTCATCCCCCGAGCAAACGACCTTGACCATTCATTTGACGCGTTGCCGAGATCGCACAAAAATCCTTTTTTTTTTTTTACTTATCTTAGTTCAAAATTGATCTAAAAAAAATTAAAACCGGGATTATGTAGTTAATGAAATTGTCTGTCTATTGTCGTGTGTTTCAAATAAACGTAATTTGCAAATATTAGGGAGATACAGAAAGTATGCTTCAATTTTAATAAATTGGTATTACTTTGGAAGCTAATATCATGAGTATAATAAACAAAAATAGAAAATTTAAAACGGTGAAAGGAATATTGATATACTGAAGATAATTGCTGTATTTTTATTATAACTTTGTAGCTTTCAAATTATGAGTTTATAAGGCTCTAAATATGGTAAATTACGGAATCTCCGTAGGGGAAGGGCCTCGTGCATTTGCATTATGGAGGATAGTGACGAGGTTATTGTTGTAATTAGCTGTATTTTATCAGAACAACTTTCATTCATTATTTGCCCAATTTCATCCCAAATATTGTCTCTCCTCAGTTGGTTATGATAATGTTGATGTTTTAGATTGTAAAGTTCTTCATATTTTTCCACTAAAGTAATTAAAATATCGTCATACATCGTGAATAAGTATTTATGTATAGCCGTCGCTTCGTCGCAAACACGTCAGAACTTGAAACCTTCGGAATCCGAATGACGCGTTCACTGCGAATGACGTCATCGGCATAAATACCGGTCTCAGGCGCAGAAATGCCGATCCAGTGGACGCAGTACCATAGAAATCAATACAAAGCAACAAATCCGCTCTGTATCGTACGCTCCGATTCTGATCCAGTGGACGCGCAGCTTTAAAAGGCCGGAACGCACCTGCAGCTCTTCTAATGTTGGGAGTGTCCATGGGCGACGGAAATCGTATCGAGATCATAATAAAGTGTACAGTTTTCGCCTGTTGCATTGATGTCGTAATATCAAAATCACTCGGCGGATTCGATAAGACTTCCCGTATAATTTTATGGTTTTTGACGTCTCGTTTACTATCTACGTTATATGAAATCACGGCTTGAATCGGGCAATTTTTCATAAACCTGTTGTAAACCTGTATATTTTATTTAACACTAGATGATGCCCGCAACTCCGTTGCGCCAAAATTCGTTTATCGTGTGGGAACCGTACATTTTTCCGAGATAAAAAGTATCCTACGTCCTTTCCCGGGACTCAAAGTATCTCCATACCAAATTTCAGCAAAATCGGTTCAGTGGTTTGGGCGTGAAGAGGTAACAGACAGACAGACAGACAGACATACTTTCGCTTATTTTATAATATTAGTATGGAACAATCCATAAAAATTGTAGTATGCGATAAAATTGTAGTAGAAGCACAAGCTTCTACTACAATTTTATCGCATACTACAATTTTTATTTACAGCGTTCAACCCATAAAGTTAATATACCTCGCGGAATAGAGCAAAAATCTCGACCTGTCAAACGAAACCGAAATTGGTTTACATCTGTGTGTAAAAATATGTGTACGCATACACTTACACAAGCATGATTGAACATGAATTCTATGAGATTAAATTGTCAACGTGCCGATAAGTGCCGACTGGACGTCAAAAAAAGAGTCCTGCTGTCATATATCACACGTCTCTTTTTACCACGCAGTGTTACTGATAGTGACATCTCGCTTGCTCAGGCCTTTGTTTCTCTATCCCGCTAGGTATATTAACTTTATGGTTCAACCACACAAATTCCTATCCAATGCACAAAACTACGATAAAACATGCCACCGATTGTATCTGTTCTAGCGCGGCGATATCATTGGTTTCATTGAAATAAGCTTGTGATATTGCCACAATATATATTAAGAACAGTAGATACTAAACATTTTTCATACTAGACCGCGCCACCAATCGACATGATTTCAGACAACATAAGAATGAGTCAACATTGATTAAGGTTGCGTTGCAGTGTGTCATGGGACGCGGTGTTTTGAAGGAATGATGTACTGCTGTCCATGATGAATAATGAAGTGATAGGATGAATGATACGCTGCGCTGACATGAGTCATGACCAACTTCTATTCTATCGCGCGTTTCCAAAACGCAATTATATGGAATACGTTGCGTTATTCCATTCCATCGACAACGCAACGGAGATCTGTAGCTTTGTTCCTAGAGAGCATACCAAAGTCATGTCACGTAAATCTGTGTTTTAAGTGACTTTGATTACAATGACATTGCTACTTATACTACCATTCTTCTGAATAATTTCGTTGCCAGCTCCAAAGCTGATTTAACTTGTCCCTGGCTCCTCTGAGATCATACAAAGGATTTTCGTTACCACTGGATCCTGGCGACATAACAGCTGTAATTGCATTGGTGGGAACATATTATGCTGTTCCAGTCGCCCGTTAAAATAGAACACTGCTGAGTTATTCTACTCTATTATACTGTGTCATCAAATCACTTTACATTGCATTCACGGATTATTGGGATATATAGATTAAACAAAGCTAACAGACGGGACACTTGGGAACAAACTGTCGGCGCGCCGTGTTGAATCTTAGCAGTTTGAGTAGCAATGTAGACTTGATTCTAATTGTTTGTATCTTCTGACGTAATTGTTAACAGTCCTTCGATGCATTTCTAGTTTTTTTTTTATGAAATAAGGGGGCAATGAGCAAACGGGTCACCTGATGGAAAGCAACTTCCGTCGCCCATGGACACTCGCAACATCAGAAGATCTGCAGGTGCGTTGCCGACCTTTTAAGAGGGAATAGGGTAATAGGGTAGGGGAGGGTAGGGAAGGGAATAGGGGAGGGTAGGGAAGGAAATAGGGGAGGGTAGGGAAGGGAAAAGGGTAGGGGATTGGGCCTCCGGTAAACTCACTCACTCGGCGAAACACAGCGCAAGCGCTGTTTCACGCCGGTTTTCTGTGAGCCCGTGGTATTTTTCCGGTCGAGCCGGCCCATTCGTGACGAAGCATGGATCTTATACTGGTAGTAGATATTAAATACTTACTATAAGGGGTTGATCAAAATCGTGTTTAAATACTTTAAAGAAACAACGCCACATAATTTTTTTAAATACAAAAAGTACTCTACATGTTAAAAATGTCTTTATTGGCCGGGTACTGGAGTTGGGTTCTGTATTCAAAATCCCGAATTGAGTAACAGCTGAACATAAAAATACTGATTCCTTATAAGCAGATATATTTCATGCAGACTTCCCCTTTTACATTCAGTAAATAACTTCTCAAGTAATTTTTACATGCCTTTGAGTGCAGCAGATATGTATTAACTTAGTATGTAACTCCAAGCATATTATTTACAACTAAGACTCTTCAAAACGTTTATTATATAAATAAAAGCTTTCCACAAACGTTGAAATAATAAGTCAACTGAATTTTAAACCTAAATAGCTCTTAGCGCAATTCTTAATATTCGTCCCTCAGTATTACGAATATAAAATTTATTCTAAACAGAAAAGCGAACGACGCCGGAAAATAATACGATACCGGAAGGCAATGGGGATATTAGTTATGAAATAAAATGGCGGACCACGTACAGCGTATCCGGATTCGAAATGGACTTGAATATTCGATATTATTTTAAGGAAAACCTTTCCTTTACATGATGAAATTTTTGAGAAGTATTGCTAAGTTTGATGTAGACGTTTGCTTTGGTATGATTTAACTGACTTTAAGATGAGGACAGGTAATCTCTTATTTTATTAATACGTTCTTCTTTGGGGGTTCTGTTTACTGATTCAGTTTTGCTCGCAGCACAAGGCAGGTTTCAATCCAAACATTTTCCGTTGTCTGGTACCTGTAACACAAGTCCTTCAGGTACTTAGCACGGGGCCAGACTGACGTGGTGTGAAGCGTCCATAGATATTATTATTATTAAAAAAGCAGAAAGTCTAACGAAACACTACGAAACACACAAAATGGTAATTTTTAGTTTTTCCTATTATCGTGTATGTCTCAAATGGCAACAGTTTGTAAATTTTATCATATCAAGTAGAACAACTATGGCTATTTTAGATGTAATTTTTTACATTTATTTAAGTCTCAGGATATAAAATATGCCGATGACAATGATTATAAAAACTCTGAAGGAAAATAACTATAACAAAAGTGCACTGAGCATTCTTTTAATATTAAATAAGGGGTCAAACGAGCAAACGGGTCACTTGATGGAAAGCAACTACCGTCGCACATGGACATTCGAAACATTAGAAGAGCTACAGGTGCGTTGCCGGGCCTTTTCTGTACTAGAGTTTACATCGATTTCTTCAGAACCTAAAACTAATCTTAATTTAAAGGCATTTATGTAAGAATTAACTTTAATTAATAATTTACATTTCTATAAGAAGAATAATTTCCAGACGCACCTCATCCATAAAATTACAACGTCTGATCCAGCTAATAAATAACTAGACCAAACTAAATTAGTTTTTACAAGTCAAAGTAAATTAAGTTGAAAAATTATTTTTGTAATACCAAGGTAAGTTAAGAACAATAAATTACATTATTCACAGCGTTAAATACCTCTTGTACAAAATTTATTATTTTCGGCCGCGGTTAGACAAATTAAATTAGTTTCTTGAAGGAAAAATTCGAAAAATACTCTAAAATTTTACTAACCAAGTAATAAATTTAAAAAACCATAGCTCTATAACTATAGCTCTAAAGGATAGAGACGTGTGGAAGGAAAGAGGGGAGGCCTTTGCCCAACGGTGGGACACAAACGGCTAGTAATAATAATAATAGCTCTATTACGTAGAAAATAAGTCTTTGAAAGAATAAAGATGTCTGTAAAAGAATAATGTCACGAGCAGCATCAGTGTTCATTACTAAATATTGTATTATTTAGTACGAACACAAAAAAGCTTTAGCATTTTTTTGTGAAACAGCTGATTGCTTTCTCGACTAAGAAATTTGTCTGTATACTACCAATTACTTATTTTTCATTAGTACATTCACTCCTAATAATTTTGAAAATATTGTTCAAAAAATCTTCCTGTACTTTAGTAGAAGATAGTAAGAACTATATATTGTAGTCAACTATTCAAAGGAAACAGTAGGAGGACATCAGTCATAGGGACCACCATGCTTTTTGACGTAGATGCTATTTGTAAAAAAACATAGTGAACTCCATGACTGATTTTCTACTACCGATACCCCTATAATTTTGCAATAAATAATATTGTGACTATTATAAATAAGATGAAACCTATAATATCTTTCAAGTTGAATCTAATTATTGCACACGGTGTACAAATCAAATTTTAAATCGGTTAAGTATTTTAGGAGTCCATCGCAAACATGCAACGCGACACGTAATATTCATACATAGATATAAGAAAAAACGGGTTCAAGAAAAGAAAAGGTACGAAATACAATCTTCAAACGTTTAAAATTCCTCACACACTTGACACTTGAATAATTTAAAATATGAAACTTAGCGAACGTCGGGCCGATAACGACGTTCGGATGCTTTAAGCTCCATTTCTTCACCATGACGATCAATGCTGAACAAATAACTGCTCTATCACCTATACATTAAAGGTAGGTTTCCTCTGCGCGGAATCGTTACAATTATTTCCGAACGATCCTAAAAATATTCTATGCAAAACCTAAGTACTTTAATTTTTGTTACGGATAAAAAACGTTTCGTCATAAAAGGCTGAAAACTAAATTAATATTGTATTACTTAACTTATTCAAAATAAAAGCAACGTTAGGTGTTTAAGGAGCATCTAGTAACTACATATGGCAAAAAAATAATTGCCATAGTAGAAGCTCAACTTCGATCAACGCACACTTGCTCATATTTAAACGATTTTTTCTCGGGATTGACAATTATCTAATTTGCCTAAGCTTCTATGCTTAAGCAGTAGGTCGTGTACCCAAAATACCTTAAATCATTTTACTAGGACTCGAATTTTGATACCTCGATTGTCCCACGTACGAGTGAGAGACAGCTACAATCGAAACTCCATTCAAGATATAAGAATTGGGCCTTATACCTTGGAACCGATAGATATCTCCTGCTCTTCGGTTTCTTCATTTATTCGCTATTATAAAAGTTTATGTAAATTCGCCGGTAAACAAGCGATATCGAAGGGTCAGTACATAATATTTGCGTAGGCGGCCCGGCCTACGATATAAGTATACTAATAACATTCGGGGCGGACGTGTCTGGAATAGGACAAGGGCATAAAACCTGCAGACACCGGCCCGATACAAATACACGCCATTAGTGCTTTACTTTACCTTTACCACGGGACAGGGACATAAGCGGAGCGGAATGTTAAATATTTAACAATAGAATGTTCAGCATAATGATAAAGGTACAAAATAAGAAATAAATCAAAATTTTTCATAAGCTTTCAAAAATAGATGAGCATGTTGTGTATCAAAATTAACACCGATGTTTTTTTTTTACGTATTTTTAATTAAATTTGTCACCACGCTGCCAGCGCCTTCCTCTAAGTAAATGAAATATTTCGCGCGAAACATCTATTTTCCACTCATAAAAAACATTCCAAAAATCTCACACCACCAAACAATCTAACCACCACACCGTGCCGCATAACATCAAAATTGGTTGATACATACTTAGACAATATAAAATTTCATATTTAAGTACCGAACCTAAATGTAAACATAATATTTCAAGTATATCTCAGTCATCTATGGAACAATGTATCTTCTATCTTTTACTATTACTATTCTAAGGGCCTGTTTCACCACTTCCTGATAAGTGCCGGATCCAGCACTTAAGGTGCAGTGGTTGTTGCAACAATATGTTTTTTCTAAAGGAAATGTCATTATTTAAGTATGAAAAAAGTACCATTTTAAAATTAAGAAAATTTACTATACGAATAGATATATCAGTACACAATTTGAAAAAATTTGCTCGATAGAAAAAAATCTCAAAGGTGACTATCATTAACGCTGTTTTTCATAATTAGCTCATTTAACGGCTAAATAACACACTTTCTAGAAAAACAAAAATGTAGTACATTTGTCATAACATAACCTAAACTATTTGATATACCTATTTGATTTGTATACTTAATACTAAAAACAAAAGGTTTTTTTCTCCTATTTCGCCCTATCAAGGACGCGGCGAGCGTCGTAACCGCCACTGTACAAGACGCGCTGATATGAATGTTATTTTAATGTCCTTTACGTCGATATTCGTACTGACAGACATCGAACTGCTAATTTTAGGGACTACCGGGCCTTAACTTGACAGATAGAGTATGGAGAATCTGTCAAATAAGTTGTGGATAGCCTATCCGGCACTTTATCAGGAAGTGGTGAAACAGGCCCTTACTCTATTACTATTCTCCCGCAACCTCCTATGAGCGTGTTTCGGTCTTACACGTGAATGTTATCAGGGTCGCACTTAGGCATCGAGAGGGCAACCCGCTTGTTCAGCGGCCCCTGCGAATTGTCTTACCCATCGAAAAACTACAGGTGCGCCACTTACAAAATACTTTACATGGAAATTGTTAGGAATAGGAAAAAGTTCTGGATATTCCAGTTTTGTGAATATTCATCTTGATGGTGGCCGCAACTTCGACAACCCTTGTGCAAAAAATCTTGTAGCATAGTTTTCTATTCTGTATTTTTATGAATAAAGGTTGTTAATATATTATGTTTGTTTTAACATAAGATGAATCTGATAGATCTTAATATTTTTTTAATAGTAAAAGGGCGTGGATTATCACTAAGGTGTTTTTGTCTTGATAAACGCTTAATATTCCATTCACTAGAATCAAGTTTTTGTACTGTGATTAATTTTATCACATAAAAACTGCTACTTACAGTAAAACACTACAAAATATAATTTCTGTCGTAAACCTTTAACAACGGGAAGCAATTTCTGTAAAGTTTAACAACATTTTAACATTTTTAAGACGGTGTAAAACCCCGACCCAAGAGAATAGTTTGTTATAAAAATAGAACTTCCTCGGCCGGTGACGATCATAGATTATGCAAATTCCGCTCCAACGATAAAAAATGTAACCGAGACCTACATTGTGAACATTTCTTGACCTATATTATTTTAGCTTCTGTCAGGTGATTTGAATAAAATATATGAATAAATAGATAAAGTTAGGATTTCTCACTTAATGACATTGCGATTCTGTACGATAAAGAGGTCACGAACAGACAGACTGCAAAACTTTTGAATTTAAAATATCAGTATATTGTAACGTATGAATAATAGTATAGATATGGTCTATAATATCAATCTCTCTAATTATTATGCATTTTGTGATGTCAATATATTATGTACAATAAACAAAAAGAAAACAACAATATAAATAACATGTTATGTTATTGGACGAGCAATATTCTTATATTGCTTGGATTTGTTTTCAGTAAGACAAATATTAAATTACTAGATGACGCCCGCAGCTCCGTTGCGCCAAAATTCGTTTATCGCGCGGGTACCGTCATTTTTTTTCGGGATAAAAAGTATCTTATGTCCTTTCCCGGGACTTGGTATCTCCATACGAAATTTCAGCAAAGTTAGTTCTGCGGTTTGGGCGTGAAGAGGTAACAGATAGAAAACCGACAGACACACTTTCTCATTTATAATATTGGTATGGATAGTATGAGATAAAGAATATTTTTTGCCCACTTTTTTGGTAAAAAGTGGCCCCGTGCGAGTTTCTTAAGCCGGTTCTTCTCGTCGAGCTACTTCCCGAACGTTCTGAAAGTATTTGATTCAAATCTATTCAGAAATAAAACATATTTTTTATGGATTGTTTCTTGCATAATATCGTTAAACATTACAACAGTAGATACACTTATTTCTAATCATAAGCTATTATTCAAAGCTTCACATCTTTCCATCACCGTGCACCGGGATAAAGTGTCCTACATGTCTCACCCCATTCCCTTCCACCGTGGACTGTACATTTAATAAATCGGCATGACGTATTGTAAGTTTTGTTGCGTTTTACGTCGCTTCCTAGGCAAGCCTTCTGGCTCATGATGAAGAGAAATTATCTTTAAGAGAAAGTAAAGTATAAAAGTATTGACATAATATTATTGACTAAATAATATAATGTCAATACTTTGCTGTTGCCTACGACTTTGTCCGCTTCAAGAAGGACTTCCTCGGAAACTACAAATTTTCCTGTGGTACTCTTTACCTATCAGCGGGGCTGTGCTAAATTACAGAAATATCGTTCCTGTACTTCATAAGATTAGCACGTTTAAACAAAGAGCTTTATAAAATTAAGCATCTAAGGTTATAAACGTAAGTATCTATCAGTCTGTCAGTTACATCTTAAGCCGCTTAACTGATTTGGATGAAACTTGGCATGTAAATACTTTGATTCCCGGGACAAAATCGAATAATAGGCAGGAAACGGGGGACTTTTAGTGCGACGAATGCGAAATGATATGAACGATTTTTGGTGCAAACGAAGTTGATAATAGCAAATATTGAATTAAGGTGCCGGTTGGCAGCGGGCGACATGAAGCAACCGCATACGACGTGTCGCAGCGACACTACTGGTATGTATGTATTTCTATGAAATACTCTCCGCAGCTAGCGACACGAAGCTAGCGACACTTATTAATAAAAACACATACAATACCAGTAGTGTCGCGACGACACGTTGTCTGCTGCAACTACATGTAGCCGGCTTCCAACTTGTCAATCTTGTACCTTTATGCTGCTATGAAATATTTATTAATAACTAGCTGTCCCGGCAAACGTTGTATTGCCATATAAATTATTTGTAGTTGTAATGTAGTTCTTTATTATTTTATTGAAGTCACTAAATAAGTATGGTACCATGGCAACGTCCATCGCTATCCCGTTGCACAAACAATGGTCGCCGTCAGTCTCCAGTTGTAATAATTTACTATTATTTATTCAACAAATGCACTTATCAATATAAAAAGTAGTCAGTAGCCGATTCTCAGACCTATATACATAATATAAAATTTGATAAAAATCAGTAAAGCCGTTTCGGAGGAGTATGGTAACTAACATTGTGACACGAGAATTTTATATCTAAGAATATATTAAAAATATATTACAAAAAGTAATTGATAGCGTTGAATACGCTCTGAAAATACTGATCAAATTTTTTTGATTTCCCGAAAATAAACATAAAATTAACTTTATAATAATGCGCAACAAAATATTTTGGCTTACGTACAAAAAATACGTAAACATTATATCGTTATCGATACCTAACTTCACTAGTGAATGTTTAATATAAAATATTTTATGGTATAGGAGAAAAATAGCGATTACTCTATTTTCCTGTTCGTTTTATAACTTCATACATAAACAAGATATTTTTATGATGTCACCCCATATTTGTCTACGTCTAAGAACAGTGAGGTGTACAGATAGAGCATAAAAATAAAAAACGTGGATTTTTCGTCACTAGCTGGTTGCCAGTTAGAACACAGTTGGTCGATTTCTAAGGCTCTGTTTATGCGACCGCCCGAAGGAGCGGTTTGGCCACTACATAGCGAGATTACAAGCAATTATAATAAGTAATCGTTTATGTAAATAGCGTCTAATGTCTATTTACATACAATTGCTTGTGATCTTGCGTCATAGCGGCCAAACCGCTCGATCTCGAGGACGCATATTATAAATCGAGCCTAAGTATTGTTGCTACCAATGACCAAACGATGTGTTTCTTGCTTGTTGTTTGTTCTTACTTATACTAAAATCATGCCTTTAACTTGTTATTTTACATCACGTGTTAATCATGAAAACGTATGGCACGCTACCCTTCAAGAAATGCCACTAAAACTTTTCTGATGTTGCGAATGTCCATGGGCAACGAAAGTTACTTTCCATCAGGTGATCTTTGCTCGTTTGCTTCCTAATTTTAAAAGAAAAAATCACAGATTTGTCCGAAAGTCTTTCTGTTTCCTTGTTACTCTGCGGTCTCTATCGAGCGTCTCCATATCTGACGAATTTGCATTGTTCGGGAGTTTATTACACAGCTTAAATAGCGCTAAAGAGGATTACTTTGTTTTCATTAAAAGTTGATATTCTCCGAGTAAAGCGACGGAATTGTGTCACTATGTATTATACTTGGAATTAAAGTGACCTAACTCGAAATTTTGTAAATTACTTTACTATAAGTTTGTCTACTTAAAATCTTTGTGAGGAATGGAGGTTTTAGTAGTATATGGCTAACTAGTATGATATATAGTAGAGAAATGACCACGTTGTTTTTTCGATCCTACGATCCTACTGGTAATAAAGAATTAATAGTTCGCATGGCACTTAAACTACTGAACATATTAAGATGATTTTTTTTAATATAGAGCTACAGATAGAGTCTTGGAGTGTCGGAAAAAATAATACTATAGTTTCCAGATCTAAACAAAATACCGAATATATTTCTGGGAAAAGCTTTTTAAAATCGACCTCTACCAATACGTAATATGCGCAATTAATAATACAACCAGAAGCCTCTTTCAGCAGTCGGGCAATCAACAAAAGCACATTGGCTTAATGGCTTGTAATCTGGAGATATAACGAAAAATAAGATAGTTCCGACGAATCCTTTCCCCTATGTATAGTCAATAAAAACGTCAAAACAACCGGATTGGCTCGCTCTACGGCCGCCCCATTACGCGATAAGTTACATGAGAAATGATAAACAAACAGTCGGTTTGTCCTTATATTGTTGCTTAATTAGTATACATTAACCCACTTATAAAAAGTACCAAAGTATACAAAGTGTTAGTTATAAAAGTTTTAGTGGATAATGATTATTTTTATTTATTAACTGGCGCACACGTTCGCTTCTGTCCGAACGGAACGAATTCCGCACACACGTTTCAAGTGCAAGCCGGCGGCGCGTTCGCGCGTGAATAAAGAAAGTATGCGTAAATCTCACGGAATCCCAAATCATGATTTGACATTAGGAAATCGAATACGGAAAACGAGTGTATGCGGCCAGTCTTATGTTACGTTAAGAATCCAAGTTACTTTTGTACCCATTCACGCGTATTAAACTATGCTATCCAGTAATATTTGACACGTATTTTATACCTATATAATACATATATAATAATAATATATAATACTTTGCGTATTAAATTTTGCGCCTTATAATTCATTACATTATTAGATACGCATACGCCGTTTGTGGTACTCATAAAGTAAGTGTTGCCCGCTGATCCATCCACTCATCAGTTTTCAATGGACAGAGTAACCTTTCAATAAATGTATTCAATATATCCCTATAATAATGATTATTATTATAATTATAATATGTAAATTTATTTTGGTATTTTTAGTTAGTGGGTGTGAGGGTTTATAAAATAGATAAAGAAGAGTACATAAAATATAGGATGAATGATGAACTTTTAATAATAGTTGCAGAATTTATGAAACGTGATTTTTACGTGGGAGAGCCATGCTTCGGCACGAATGGGCTGGCTCGACCGGAGAAATACCACGGGCTCACAGAAAACCGGCGTGAAACAGCGCTTACGCTGTGTTTCGCTGAGTGAATGAGTTTACCGGAGGCCCAATCCCCTACCCTTTTCCCTTCCCTACCCTCCCCTATTTCCTTCCCTACCCTCCCCTATTCCCTTCCCTACCCTCCCCTACCCTATTACCCTATTCCCTCTTAAAAGGCCGGCAACGCACCTGCAGCTCTTCTGATGCTGCGAGTGTCCATGGGCGACGGAAGTTGCTTTCCATCAGGTGACCCGTTTGCTCGTTTGCCCCTTATTTAATAAAAAAAAACGTTATTTTAAATTCAGACAAGAGGGTGTAAATTGATAAAGGAAAATTATTAGGAGAAAACTTTGTACGTCTGCGAAGACTGTCAGTCTTCATACAGAAACTAAGACTTTACACAAATATCAAGAAAGTCGTGATAGACTGCCAAGTATTATGGACACTAAAACTATCACATTCACATACTTTATCCCGTGCGAGCGTGTTAAAATGAAATTCTTGAAAACTTGATGGAAAAATATGGAAAACTTGAAAATATTCACGTTCTGATATAGTTGTTGTAGTGAAAGTTTTTGTTTCAAGTATCCACGACGTGAAGGCGAAGGTATTTTTGTGGAAAATTTCCGCTACTCGTGACCACGAAATTTCGAACTTTTCCGGGCAAATATTTACGGGAAACTTTAATTTAAACTCTAAAGGATTGGTGAGTTTAGTTAAATTCTACTTTGTATTTTTCGCCAAAAAGTTTTAATGGCCAGTTTCTATAAAACCATGAGTACAATTTTAGTGGTTATACGAACCTACATAATATTTTGGATACTTTAATCATAATATTAGGCATTATCCAAAATCAAAATTGTTTTATTTCTGAATAAATTTAAAATAAATGTTTTCAGAATGTCCTACGCGGTGCCTACCACCGGTTCGGGAACTAACCCGGCGAGAAAAACCGGCGTAAGAAACTCGCACGGGGCCCACTTTTTACCAAAAAAGTGAGAAAAATTTATGTTTTTAAAATAAAGTTTACAATTTTGTAACTTAATATTATTATAAACAATACCAGCATACATTATCGTATGTCATATAATAATGTAGAAGTAGCCTTGTAAGCAGCCATCCTACTCCCAAGATGTGCCATCGTTTATGAAATCATTGACCTTATAATAGGCTTTGGCACACAAATATTCTAAAACTCTTTTTTCCTATTATTATTTAGAGAAAATCCTTTAGGTCAATCAAGATAACGGTCGTACCAAATTCCAAATAAAAACAAGCTATACAAAAACCGAACAACTATTTAAATAAGAAAACAAGTTAAATAATATGCAGAGTTTGTTGAAATACGTAGTGTTAGTAATTAGATTCCAAATTAAAAAAGGACTTATTTGAATAGAGAGGTTTTTATCGTTTCATTTAGGGTTCAGTGCCTAATAGGACGGTCTCTCTTTTATAAGGTCTCTCAGGGGAGCGAATTTGACACCGAGCCAAAGTGAAAATCTTTACTCAATTGAAGCAGGATGGAATGAGAATTATTAGGGTTCCGTACCCAAAGGGTAAAAAAACCGGCCAAGTGCGAGTTGGACTCGCCCATGAAGGGTTCCGCAGAAGCAATAAGGTTTATTTTTATGATTTAATGAAAGTTAAATTAAGTTTACCATTTAAGACGTATAAAAAAAACTACTAGCTAGATTTCGTTCAAACCAATTTTCGTTGGTAGTTTTTATAGTAAAGTACATCATATATTTTTTTTAGACTTATCATGCCCCTACTTTAGAAGTTAGAGGGGGGGGGGGGGCACACATTTTACCACTTTGGAAGAGTCTCTCTCGCAAACTATTCAGGTTAGAAAAAAATAATATTAGAAACCACAATTTAATTTTTGAAGACCTATCCATAGATACCCCACACACATAGGTTAAATGAAAAAATTTTTTTTTTTTTAATAAAATAATATAAAAAGAAACTACTTGCTAGATTTCGTTCAAACCAATTTTCGTTGGTAGTTTTTATAGTAAAGTACATCATATATTTTTTTTAGACTTATCATGCCCCTACTTTAGAAGTTAGAGAGGGGGGCGATACACATTTTAGCACTTTGGAAGAGTCTCTCTCGCAAACTATTCAGGTTATAAAAAAAAATTATACGTGGGAGAGCCATGCTTCGGCACGAATGGGCCGGCTCGACCGGAGAAATACCACGTTCTCACAGAAAACCGGCGTGAAACAGCGCTTGCGATGTGTTTCGCCGAGTGAGTGAGTTTACCGGAGGCCCAATCCCCTACCCTATTCCCTTCTCTTCCCATCCCTACCCTCCCCTATTACCCTATTCCCTCTTAAAAGGCCGGCAACGCACCTGCAGCTCTTCTGATGCTGCGAGTGTCCATGGGCGACGGAAGTTGCTTTCCATCAGGTGACCCGTTTGCTCGTGTGCCCTCTTATTTCATAAAAAAAAAATGATATTAGCAAACTCAATACGATTTTTGAAGACCTATCCATAGATACCCCACACGCATAGGTTAGATGAAAAAAAAAATTTTTTTTATTTAGTTGTACCTATGGGGACCCCTAAAATTTTTAATAACTTTTCCATTATTGTATCAAAATCTTAATGCGGTTCATAGACTACATCTACTTACCAAATTTCAATAGTATATCTCTTATAGTTTCGGAGAAAAGTGGCTGTGACATACGGACAGACAGACAGACAGACAGACAGATATGACGAATCTATAAGGGTTCCGTTTTTTGCCGTTTGGCTACGGAACCCTAAAAACGGGACCCTATTTCTGAGACTTCGATGTCTGTCCGTCTGTCTCCAGGCTATAACTCAAGAACTGAAATTTTCACAGATTGTGTATTTCTGTGGCCGCTATAACAACAAATACTAAAAACAAAATAAAATAAATATTTAAGGGGGGCCTATAATAATAAAATATTTAATTTATTTGTTAATCCCATACAACAAACATGTTTTTTAGGGTTCCGTACACAAAGGGTAAAAACGGGACCCTATTACTAAGACTTCGATGTCTGTCCGTCTGGTCCGTCTGTCTATCACCAGGCTGTAACTCAAGAACCGCTATAGCTAGACTTCTGAAATTTTCACAGATTGTGTATATATGTGTTGCCGCTATAACTACAAATACTAAAAATAAAATAAATGAAATATTTAAGGGGGGCTCCCATACAACAAACGTGATTTTTTTTTCTATTTTTTGCTCTTAATCAATAACGGCAACACATAGGCAATTGAAATGTTCTCAAAATACTTGATTGTATTTGTAATTTAATAATTAACTATAAAATTTAAATAAATTAAATAATTGAGGGGGCTCCCATACAAAAAAATAAATTTTTAGCCTATTTTTGCTCTGTAGTGGTACGAAACCCTTCGTGCGCGAGTACAACTCGCACTTGGCCGATTTTTTTGTCTTTTTTGCTCGTAATCAATAATCGTAGCAGCTAGGCACTTGAAATATTAACAATATTCTTAATTATATTTGTAATTTAATAAATAATAATAAAATTAAAATAAAAATATTTAATTTAAGGAGGGCTCCCATACAAAAATACATTTTTTGCCAATTTTTGCTTAATAACGGTACGGAACCCTTCTTTTATCCGATTTTTTTATCCTGCTCTTTGGTACTTATTCTGTTCTTTGGTTGAATTTCATGAACTACATCACATCTGATAGGTTCCAAATATGATACATTTTAAATTTAAGAAACAATACAACTCATTCAACACAAAAAAAAAGGACCTCACGAACTCTTATCTTCAAATGGCCCAAAAAACATTTCTTTGACTTCGACACAACTAGACTACTTGCTTACTCCAAAAACAAATTTAGCTCGCAAAGTGTTCATGAAAATACCAAAGTATCAGTTACTCCTCCGTACAAAATTCTTACCACAATAATCAGGACGAGCGAAGCGAGCCCTAGTAAATCCCACAACCTGTACATTTTGTGGTACACTTTACGGAAAAACCATCACGCCTATTGATTTGTGCTTTAACATAGTAATTTTTATTTATATGTAGATGTGTTTAAATCATCATTTATCAGTCAGCCAAAGTTTTTTATATGTAGATGTGTTATCATCAGTCGGTGCTTCCTTCAGTTATCTGTCCGGTGCTGTAGGAGTCACTACGGGTATGCGACCCCGAACTGCTCTAGCTACTGCTGTCATGACCCTTGTCCTGTGACGGTAGTATCCTATTTCCCATTCACCTCCCAACTACCCAATAAGGTAGAAGCCCCCCGCCAACACCGACTGGCGATCCTGGCCAGTCACAAGATCTGCTAATATAGCAGCTTATATTAACGTTAGGGGTCTCGCTAACGTTCACGTCCCTACCTCTCTCCAATTGTAGCGGTTCCCCGTTCCATTGGACTCAGAGTGGCAGGGGCAAGAGTGCACCTGTGTTAGCGCGAACACTGACATTTTAATGTATCGTGCACTATAATATCTCCTGCGCAAATGACTTGGCTATGGACACGGCACTACGATTAGAAATAAAGTCCGGCGGCGATGGACAGAGGTAGAGAGGTCTGTGTCTGATGCAACCAGGCCTCGTCTGATGTCTGCACGCTGGCGGCTGAGGGAGAGTGGTCGCTTCGCACTGCACGGGGCTGACAGTGTGATTCGGCAGCACCCTAAGTGATAAAGCAGCTCTATTCAGAGAGGCCCTGCTTTCCCCAATCCGGGGAGGGGACTAGAAAAGGTGTCCTAAAAAAGGCTTAGCCCCAATATATTTGGAGGTAGTAGCCGCGGCTGTCTCTGCATCACCTTTTTACGCGGTCGAAAGCCACAAAAGAAAGGACATAACATTTCTAAAACTTATGACATGACTTTTGCTGCGTGGAACGTGCGTACGCTTCTTGACTGCGAAAACAATCTGTGTCCTCCTCGTAAAACTGCTCTCGTGTCCCGAGAACTTCGACGCTATGGTGTGGATATCGCTGCTCTCAGTGAAACACATCTGGCTGACGAGGGGGAGAGGGTTGAGCGCCTCGGCGGGTATACTTTCTTTTGGAAAGGAACTCCGTCGTCAGAGCCTAGGAGGTCTGGTGTTGGATTCGCGATCAAAAACAACATTGTACGTAAACTGGAGGAATGTTCCATTCACATCTCGGACCGTGTTACCACGCTGCGTTTACACCTGGCCAATGACAATCATCTTAATGTCATCAGCGTATATGCGCCAACCATGGACAAGGATGAGGACATCAAGGACAAGTTCTATGAGGAAGTCACGCGCACCCTCTCTAGGATTCCACAAAGAGAGCAGGTACTTATGATGGGCGACTTTAATGCGAGAGTCGGGCGTGACTTTGAAGCTTGGCCTAAGGTCTTGGGAAGACATGGTGTAGGGAACATGAATAGCAATGGGCAACTTTTACTTACGCTTTGCGCCCAATTCCAGATTGCTATAACCAATACCATGTTCAGGCTCCCGGCAAAGTATAAGACCACATGGATGCATCCGAGGTTGAAACATTGACATTTGATTGACTATGTGATTGTCCGACAACGTGATATTTCCCAAGTGCATATTACGCGTGTTATGCGTGATGCAAATGCGATCTGCTCTACTGACCACAGACTCGTCATCGCTAAAATGAGACTTCGCCTACACCCTCCTCGTAGATCCAAACACATAAAGCCTAAATGCTTAAACATTGGAAAAATGCAGAGCCCAAGTGTGCGTGAGTCTTACAATCAGCTAATTGGTGATACTCTTCGATCGCTGGATCTTGAGAATGGTGATGCTATTGCTAACTGGCAAACGAGCAACTCAACAACCGATCGGATAAAGTGAGAGAAAGTGGTGCAGAGTTGCGTAGGCATGTAAGGGAAATAAAAGACAAGTGGTGGAAAAATAAGGCCCAACGCATGCAGTGGCTTGTTGACAGTAACCAACTGGGAGCTTTTTATGATGAGGTCCGTAAACTTGTTGGTACTGCTAGCCGTATTAGTGTGCCCCTTAAATCACTCGACGGCACAGAGCTGCTCACCAACAAGCAAGATGTTCTTAATCGTTGGGGAGAACACTTTAACAACTTGCTCAATATTGACCGAGCTGCAGACCTCGCCCACATCAACTCAATGTCTGCATTGCCCACGATTAATGAGTTGGATAGCCCGCTGACGCTACAGGAGGTCGTCGTTGCTGTACAGCAACAAAAGAACAACAAAGCGGTCGGCGTTGACCATGTTCCCGGGGAATTGTTGAAGTATGGTGGCTCAGAATTGCATCAAGTCATTTTCAAACTCTTCGCTCAATTATGGATTGATGAACGTGTTCCCGATGACTTTAAAGTCTCTTGTATTTGCCCACTTTACAAGAACAAAGGCGACAGAGCTGAATGCAATTCTTATAGAGGTATTTCCCTGTTAACTGCCCCGGGGAAGGTTTTCGCTCGAATCCTACTAAATCGCTTGATACCCTTGTCTGAAGACATTTTGCCCGAGACCCAGTATGGCTTCCGGCCTAATCGGGGCACATGTGAGGCTATTTTCTCTATCCGCCAACTTCAAGAGAAAAGTCGAGGACAAGGTCAACCACTTCTTCTATGTTTCGTTGACTTAGAAAAATCCTTTGATAGTGTACCTCGAGAAGCTCTATGGGTGGTACTATCGAAACTTGGATGCACGGATAAGTTTGTTAGAATGATCCGACTCCTACATGATGGTATGCGTTGTTGTATCAACGTGCAAGGCGAGCAATCAGAGTTCTTTTCGGTGAGTTGCGGCGTTAAGCAAGGCTGCGTGCTCGCACCAACTCTGTTCGCTCTGTACTTTGCAGTAGTAGTTCGGGAGGCCCTGAAGACTTTATCCGAGGGTATTTGTATTCGGTATCGTATCGACGGCGGCGGAGTCTTCAACCTAGCCAGGCTAAAAGCTCACACCAAAGTGTCTCACATGATCATCACTGATATGATGTATGCAGACGATTTGTGTTTTGTGGCGGAATCCCCGGAGGGTCTACAGAGACTTATGGAGAGTCTTAATGAGTCGTGTCAAAGATTTGGCCTAAAAATCAGTGTAAAGAAAACCGAGGTAATGGCTCTGGATACACTGCGCAGACACGACGAGCTAATGTCAGCGGTATAGAGGCATATCTAATGAAACGGCAACTGAAGTGGTGCGGCCATGTCTCTCGGATGCCTGATACTGCTGTGGCCAAGCGCGTCTTTTATTCTGAACTTCGTAATGGCAAGCGAAAACAGGGCGGCCAATTACTGCGGTACAAAGACGTGCTCATGCGCCACATGAAGAAGTGTGATTTAGATCCGTCACAATGGGAGACAATGGCTGCGGACCGATCATTGTGGAAGCGGACTGTGAGCACTAAGGTGTCAGAGTATGAGAAAGTGCGTGTGACCGAGCTCGATGCTAAACGTGACGCGCTCAAGGCTCGACTACCTGTAGCCATACATTACCATTATGTCGGAGGGGTACTGACTTGCGCTCAATGCTCTCGCACGTTTAGTGCAAAAATCGGTTACGTCAGTCACCTGCGAGCACACGAACGACGCTCGCAATAGCCATAGATCCAAAGTCGCTGTGGCCGAAATCGGTCGGGATAGATATATATCATCAGTCAGTCAAGGTGTGACGACGCGAGCCCTCACAAAACTCGGCTTTTAGCTAGTGATACACTATTAAAGTTCGTGGAATACAAACATTCTTAAGGTTATTTGTAACAATTAGGTTTAAGTTGCGCTCTTAAGAAGGAATTAATTAGCGTGAGTGGACTTACAAAACAACTTAGTAAGGCAGTGGCGACATACGGACCACTATTGCGTCGGGAAACGCTGAGCCCGTGCCAACTTATCTGATGGGAATTAAATTATGGCATTACTTTGTTTACTAAATTAAATGTTAACACTAACGTTTCGGAAATATTTACTTTTTTTGTAGAGTTATTTTGGGTCAGTGGGGTAAATAGAAACAATTTATTTTTAGATAAAAGTTACTTTATTAAAAAAAAAAAACCTTTACAGCGCCCTGAATATCTTTGCATTTGATAGGGTTAGGAATACTTTCTTTCCAAGCCTTCTGAAAGAATTTTGTTTTCCTAGTGTATTGTAAATGATAAATCATAATATATTTTTTAAATATAATATATTTAAACTGTTTAGCGTTTGTGATTTATGTTATAATAATATTATTACTCGTATTATTATATCAAATTTTTAAGTCGCGGTATTTCAATAAATATCGGTTCAGGAACAGGATGAGTTTGGCAATTTGAACTGCTCCGTTTGCTGAACCGATTCGTCTTAGAATCAACCAGCATTTATTTTTATAATCGAAAAAATTTTAATGGTAAAATAGCGTTTATATATTCAGCTGGTAAATTTCTAAAACGCGAAGTTTTAAATTGTTTTATTCCGCTGTATGTAACCAATTCCATTCTTCACGTACAGCTACGGTTTTCAGGTGTTTTAACAAATGGTAAAAGATTAAATTAAGCGCGCTTTTAGAGCCAACTTAATTATGTACCACCTTACGTAGTTTGAATTGAATTTTTGTTCGAGTAGCTTGCGAAGTAATAAAACGCCGACTGAGCCCCTAGTAGTAGCCAGCGCTAATTACTATATTGAAGTTCAATAGCAAAATTAACATTAGAAATAAGCATCGACTAACAGATCTGCAAGGATGTAATGGTACTTGGATGTCATTGTCAGGGGAGCATGGATGCGAAGAAGCTGTCATCAAGCGTACGTTTAAAATAGACTGTAGCTGGTATCTTTAAAAATTATGACAAAGGCCTTAGGCCTTAATCCATAATTCCATACTTAATATTATAAATGTAAAATTGTGTCTGTCTGTCTGTCTATCTGTCTGGCTGTCCATCTGTCTGTCTGTCTGTTACCTCTTCACGCCCAAATCGCTGAACCAGTTTTGCTAAAATTTGGTATGGAGATACATTGAGTCCGGGAAAGGACATAGGATACTTTTTATCCCGAAAAAATATACGGTTCCTGATCAACGAATTTGGCGCAACGGAGTCGAGTGCATCATTTAGTATAAATTAACACTTATACAGCTAGAGCTATCGAAATATACATTTTTATGATAACTAGTATCTACGCTTTACTGACAACAGCAAATTTTATATATCAAAAACAATAATTTAAAATACTGAACTAACTCATACCAAGCGGCTACATATAGCTTTGGGTATCAAAGAATGAAATTCAGTATTTTGGGGTGTCTTCAAAAATTCACCATGTACAGGCTAATAGGACTCAAAGGTGTGGCCTCAAATTTTCCGGTCCATTGCGTCTGTCCGATTGAGTCACACATGAATATTTCAGTTCGCCGGCCCATTGAATATATTTATGAAGGCTTTTGCCCGCTTTGATCAAATATTACTGCCACACTCGGTTTCGTCTGCGATGTGCTATCGATGCGTCGATCGTTTCGGATGAATTCGTTAAAACAAGTCCGGGATGCGCGAACGGACCGCAAATGCGTGGGGTTTGCGTGGACAAACAGTTTGTGTGTGGTGGTGGACTTACCCAGTATCTTTGCAGTATTTGACACAATACTATCTTCTAAAAAAATTCAAGGATTCGCTATTTTACAAATTTAGTTTTTATAAGAACTCTAGCGTTGTTTTAACATAGAGATTTTAATAATATGATAATAGAGGTATTATAATGATTTATTTGCTTGAAAAAATGCCTGAGACCCTCTTAATCATACAATATGTAATTTCGGTGTTCAGTGTCTAAGTTACCAAACAACTTCTAAGATGAATAAAACGTTAGCGGTTAGACAAACAAATATCACTTCGCGTCTGTTACAAGAAACTAACGAAATATTTTATTACAAAACGAAAACATTGTGCCTAACTTATTTTAGGCAATCTAATGTAGGTCTTATCTCGAGATTGTATTTTATATTACAAAAATATTATGCTACTCAGGATTCACGTAGTAAGAAGCTTGAATTAAAATCATCCGGCGCATATATAATTTTTCAGGGCGAGCTAAGCGAGCCCTAGTATATCCCACAATGTTTACATTTTGTAATACACTTTAAGGAAAAACTATCACGCCTATTGATGGGTGCTTTATAATAGACATTTTTATTTATATGTAGATATGTTATCATCAATCAGTCAAGGTTTTTTAGGGTTCCGTACCCAAAGGGTAAAAACGGGACCCTATTACTGAGACTTCGATGTCTGTCCATCTGTATGTCCGTCTGTCTGTCTGTCTGTCTGTCTGTCTGTCTGTCTGTCTGTCTGTCTGTCTGTCTGTCTGTCTGTCTGTCTGTCTGTCTGTCTGTCTGTCTGTCTGTCTGTCTGTCTGTCTGTCTGTCTGTCTGTCTGTCTGTCTGTCTGTCTGTCTGTCTGTCTGTCTGTCTGTCTGTCTGTCTGTCTGTCTGTCTGTCTGTCTGTCTGTCTGTCTGTCTGTCTGTCTGTCTGTCTGTCTGTCTGTCTGTCTGTCTGTCTGTCTGTCTGTCTGTCTGTCTGTCTGTCTGTCTGTCTGTCTGTCTGTCTGTCTGTCTGTCTGTCTGTCTGTCTGTCTGTCTGTCTGTCTGTCTGTCTGTCTGTCTGTCTGTCTGTCTGTCTGTCTGTCTGTCTGTCTGTCTGTCTGTCTGTCTGTCTGTCTGTCTGTCTGTCTGTCTGTCTGTCTGTCTGTCTGTCTGTCTGTCTGTCTGTCTGTCTGTCTGTCTGTCTGTCTGTCTGTCTGTCTGTCTGTCTGTCTGTCTGTCTGTCTGTCTGTCTGTCTGTCTGTCTGTCTGTCTGTCTGTCTGTCTGTCTGTCTGTCTGTCTGTCTGTCTGTCTGTCTGTCTGTCTGTCTGTCTGTCTGTCTGTCTGTCTGTCTGTCTGTCTGTCTGTCTGTCTGTCTGTCTGTCTGTCTGTCTGTCTGTCTGTCTGTCTGTCTGTCTGTCTGTCTGTCTGTCTGTCTGTCTGTCTGTCTGTCTGTCTGTCTGTCTGTCTGTCTGTCTGTCTGTCTGTCTGTCTGTCTGTCTGTCTGTCTGTCTGTCTGTCTGTCTGTCTGTCTGTCTGTCTGTCTGTCTGTCTGTCTGTCTGTCTGTCTGTCTGTCTGTCTGTCTGTCTGTCTGTCTGTCTGTCTGTCTGTCTGTCTGTCTGTCTGTCTGTCTGTCTGTCTGTCTGTCTGTCTGTCTGTCTGTCTGTCTGTCTGTCTGTCTGTCTGTCTGTCTGTCTGTCTGTCTGTCTGTCTGTCTGTCTGTCTGTCTGTCTGTCTGTCTGTCTGTCTGTCTGTCTGTCTGTCTGTCTGTCTGTCTGTCTGTCTGTCTGTCTGTCTGTCTGTCTGTCTGTCTGTCTGTCTGTCTGTCTGTCTGTCTGTCTGTCTGTCTGTCTGTCTGTCTGTCTGTCTGTCTGTCTGTCTGTCTGTCTGTCTGTCTGTCTGTCTGTCTGTCTGTCTGTCTGTCTGTCTGTCTGTCTGTCTGTCTGTCTGTCTGTCTGTCTGTCTGTCTGTCTGTCTGTCTGTCTGTCTGTCTGTCTGTCTGTCTGTCTGTCTGTCTGTCTGTCTGTCTGTCTGTCTGTCTGTCTGTCTGTCTGTCTGTCTGTCTGTCTGTCTGTCTGTCTGTCTGTCTGTCTGTCTGTCTGTCTGTCTGTCTGTCTGTCTGTCTGTCTGTCTGTCTGTCTGTCTGTCTGTCTGTCTGTCTGTCTGTCTGTCTGTCTGTCTGTCTGTCTGTCTGTCTGTCTGTCTGTCTGTCTGTCTGTCTGTCTGTCTGTCTGTCTGTCTGTCTGTCTGTCTGTCTGTCTGTCTGTCTGTCTGTCTGTCTGTCTGTCTGTCTGTCTGTCTGTCTGTCTGTCTGTCTGTCTGTCTGTCTGTCTGTCTGTCTGTCTGTCTGTCTGTCTGTCTGTCTGTCTGTCTGTCTGTCTGTCTGTCTGTCTGTCTGTCTGTCTGTCTGTCTGTCTGTCTGTCTGTCTGTCTGTCTGTCTGTCTGTCTGTCTGTCTGTCTGTCTGTCTGTCTGTCTGTCTGTCTGTCTGTCTGTCTGTCTGTCTGTCTGTCTGTCTGTCTGTCTGTCTGTCTGTCTGTCTGTCTGTCTGTCTGTCTGTCTGTCTGTCTGTCTGTCTGTCTGTCTGTCTGTCTGTCTGTCTGTCTGTCTGTCTGTCTGTCTGTCTGTCTGTCTGTCTGTCTGTCTGTCTGTCTGTCTGTCTGTCTGTCTGTCTGTCTGTCTGTCTGTCTGTCTGTCTGTCTGTCTGTCTGTCTGTCTGTCTGTCTGTCTGTCTGTCTGTCTGTCTGTCTGTCTGTCTGTCTGTCTGTCTGTCTGTCTGTCTGTCTGTCTGTCTGTCTGTCTGTCTGTCTGTCTGTCTGTCTGTCTGTCTGTCTGTCTGTCTGTCTGTCTGTCTGTCTGTCTGTCTGTCTGTCTGTCTGTCTGTCTGTCTGTCTGTCTGTCTGTCTGTCTGTCTGTCTGTCTGTCTGTCTGTCTGTCTGTCTGTCTGTCTGTCTGTCTGTCTGTCTGTCTGTCTGTCTGTCTGTCTGTCTGTCTGTCTGTCTGTCTGTCTGTCTGTCTGTCTGTCTGTCTGTCTGTCTGTCTGTCTGTCTGTCTGTCTGTCTGTCTGTCTGTCTGTCTGTCTGTCTGTCTGTCTGTCTGTCTGTCTGTCTGTCTGTCTGTCTGTCTGTCTGTCTGTCTGTCTGTCTGTCTGTCTGTCTGTCTGTCTGTCTGTCTGTCTGTCTGTCTGTCTGTCTGTCTGTCTGTCTGTCTGTCTGTCTGTCTGTCTGTCTGTCTGTCTGTCTGTCTGTCTGTCTGTCTGTCTGTCTGTCTGTCTGTCTGTCTGTCTGTCTGTCTGTCTGTCTGTCTGTCTGTCTGTCTGTCTGTCTGTCTGTCTGTCTGTCTGTCTGTCTGTCTGTCTGTCTGTCTGTCTGTCTGTCTGTCTGTCTGTCTGTCTGTCTGTCTGTCTGTCTGTCTGTCTGTCTGTCTGTCTGTCTGTCTGTCTGTCTGTCTGTCTGTCTGTCTGTCTGTCTGTCTGTCTGTCTGTCTGTCTGTCTGTCTGTCTGTCTGTCTGTCTGTCTGTCTGTCTGTCTGTCTGTCTGTCTGTCTGTCTGTCTGTCTGTCTGTCTGTCTGTCTGTCTGTCTGTCTGTCTGTCTGTCTGTCTGTCTGTCTGTCTGTCTGTCTGTCTGTCTGTCTGTCTGTCTGTCTGTCTGTCTGTCTGTCTGTCTGTCTGTCTGTCTGTCTGTCTGTCTGTCTGTCTGTCTGTCTGTCTGTCTGTCTGTCTGTCTGTCTGTCTGTCTCCAGGCTGTATCTCAAGAATCGCTATAGCTAAACTTCTGAAATTTTCAAAGATTGTGTATTTCTATTGCCGCTATAACAACAAATACTAAAAATAAAATAAAATTAACAGGTAATAAGAGGGGCTCACATACAACAAACGTGATATTTTTGGCCTTTTTTGCTCGTATTCAACAATGGCAACATATAGGCACTTGGAATATTCACAAAATCCTTAATTATATTCCTACTTCAATAATTAACAATATTAATATAAAACAAATATTTAAGGGCGGCTGCCATACAAAAAAAAAAATTTGCCAACTTTCACTCTATAACGTTACGGAACCCTTCGTGCG
Organism: Cyaniris semiargus; assembly: GCA_905187585.1. Taxonomy (NCBI): domain Eukaryota; kingdom Metazoa; phylum Arthropoda; class Insecta; order Lepidoptera; family Lycaenidae; genus Cyaniris; species Cyaniris semiargus. The sequence goes on along the minus strand of LR994554.1, from coordinate 902,884 downwards.
CGAGTGCGACTCGCACTTGGCCGATTATTATATGTAGATGTGTCATCATCAGTCAGTCAAGGTGTGACGACGCGAGCCCTCACGCTCGGCTTTTAGCTAGTCTAGATGTTGGGCAACATTGTTGTGTGGAAATTCATTTATAGCGTGAAAACTGTCCATTTTTCTATGACTAAAACTATCCTACGCCTTCGCCCAGGAAGTAACATAAAGACAAACAGACACACTTTGAAGTTTATAATATTAGTTGATTAAAAGTAAAATCCCTATCAAATATATGTTTTCTGTTATATTGACATCAACTAGGTATAATTAAATAATATTTATTATCTATGTTTAAATTTAATGTTATAATATTAACATATTGGGTTACTTATGATAACACCTAATGGTCAACTCTAAAGGAGCATGACCAATTGAAACTAATTTGCTGACGCCATGTTTCTTAGCTTGCAGCAAAGTTTCCAAAATGCGTCAGCAAGTTTTAGAGTTTACTATCCTAATATTTTGAAGTAAAATGTATTTTCAATGTAAAATGTATTGAAATATATTGTTATTTAAAGTCAATAACAGTAAATTTTGTCTTTAATAATAAAATTTTAAAAAGAAATTAAATTATTCTATTTTGCATAAAACAGTCTGATAAATTCAGATCAGTATTTAACGAATTAATGTTGCAGATATGGGCCATTATATGGAAAGGTAAACATATTAGGCTACTCTTTATTATTGCAAAATTTATGATATCAACGGGAATGAAGTCGCGGACAAATCTTATCTAAATAATAATTGAAGATGTGGGTGGAAGAATCGAACAAGTAACATTTCGTAACATATGGACAATAACTCATTTTTTCCCTTATTATTTTCATAAAACTTGTAACTATCTACTTCATAACCTAGCTTATATATCTGGGTACACATGCAATCCACAGTTTTTTTCATTCAAATAATTTTTCCGGCCCTAAAGCCTCCATTTAAGCAAAAAAACGGGAAGTTTTTTCATGTTAATATAATATCTATGGACGCTTCACACCACGTCAGTCTGGCCCCGTGGTAAGTACCTGATGGACTTGTGTTACAGGTACCAGACAACGGAAATATATTTAATACTTTTATACTATACATATATTTAAGATTTTTATTATATTATACACATATTTAATACACATCCATGGCCCAGGAACTTTGAAAACTTTTTGTTCCGTCGGCGGGATTCGAACCCGCGACCCCCGGCTTGAGCTACCAACAGCCCACCAACTGAGCCACAGAGGTCGTCATGTTACATTGTTATGTTACTTACCTTATTCTTCCACTCACGTCTTGAATTATGATAGTAGCTCTAGCAACTTTGAGGGTACAAAGGGAAAAGTTTTTCCTGTGAAATTTTAGCCAAGTAGCTGCGTGAAAAAGCTAGTCTATATATGTGAGTTTCTGAGGTCGGAATGAGCTCTAATATAATCAGACCTAAATTGTTTGAAAGTCCTCTCTAAATGCCTCAGAAGCTAGGTGTTGAACCTTTGACTTTGACTTTGAATAGGTCATCACTAAGTCTCTAAGGCAATTTGGCTTTGGCAACTTTGTTTCAGATTTCAAACTTGATGCCTTAGCGTCGATGCATGCATTTTTAATGCTTACTTACGAACGTGCAGAGAAACTAACATTCTCAGACATGTCAAACTCTCGAATTATACTTTGTTATGACTAAGGGCGAAGCCAAACGAGCGTAATTTGTGAGTTGCAGAATTTCAGTCCGGCAGAATTCTGCTGCATTCAGTTTCATACAAAAGTCCTGTTTGATTCACACGAGCGTAATTTAGTGAGTTGTGAGTCGCAGGATTTCAGTCCGGCAGAATTCTGCTGCATTCAGTTTAATACAAAAGTCCTGTTTGATTCACACGAGCGTAATTTTGTGAGTTGTGAGTCGCAGAATTTCAGTTCGGCAGAATTCTGCTGCATTCAGTTTCATACAAAAGTCCGGTTTGATTCACACGAGCGTAATTTTGTGAGTCATGATTTGTATGAAAAGATATTTACGCGGCAGAAATTCTGCGACTCACAACTCACAAATTACGCTCGTTTGGCTTCACCCTAAATCAACATTATAAAATATGATGCCAAAAATGTGGAAATTAGTTTATCACGCGGATAATATTTTGCTGGGTTTAAACTATCCTACGTCTGTTCAGGGTATTCAAAGTATCTCCATGCGGATTTTTTTAAGGTCGGCTCTACTGCTTAAGCATCAGACAAAATATTAAAAGACAGATACACTCCCTTATTTATAAACGCCCGCAACTCCGTTGTACCAAAAGTCGTTTATCATGCGGGAACCGTGCATTATTCCGGGATAAAAAGTATCCTATAGGCTATACCCGGGACTCAAAGAATCTTCATACCAAATTTCAGCAAAATCGGTTCAGTGGTTTAAGCGTGAAGAGGTAACATACAGACATACACACTTTCGGATTTAAAATAATTAAGTATTATTAGTATGGATGGATGGCGCTACTACGGTATTTAGTCGGGTTATGACCCAACTGATAGATCGGGACTACCATTGGCTTGACATAACTCACTCAATCACGTTAGCTGCCGATTCCATTTCTTTGCTGGTAAGACGTGGTAAATTAAAGTATGTAGTTAATATGTATACAGGGATTCCCAAACTGCGGCGTAGCAGCGACGTCTCCACCGCGGGCGGGTAATTGCGCTCTTGTCGCGAAATTCACTTTATTAATTTTTCAATAGCTCGTAACTCAATCCCGTAGTTTGCAGAGATAAAGTTTTTCTTGGGCTGCGTAGGGCTGGCGACTCACAGATAATAAATAATACATTATTTGATAGATAAATCAATTTGTAATGCTGTGAACTTGTTTTTTTTTTGTCTAAAAATGTAATACGCATAAACTAGCCTTATTCAGACAAATTTGATCGATGTGGACGAAATAACATGTGTAAAAAGTGCCAATTAATAGACAAAATCTCGGAAAATCTCGGAAACTAGGCATCAATAGTGCTACTGCCCTTACGGCTGCCATTGGATTGGACCTGTCCCTGCCAGCAATAATCCGGGCAATGATGAGCAGCGAAATTGCGTGGCAGCCGATGAATGACTTTGCCCAAGAAGATCATTGCTGCAAAATAGGAGGCCAAGCACAGGAAAGAACGGGAGGCGCTTGACCCCCGTTTTAGCATTTCCCCATGTAAAAATTAAAGGCATTAATAGTGCAAAGTGACACCCCTACGCGTCCATTGTAAACTTGCTAAGTCGTATTTATGTAACAGTTATATTTTGAGTTTCGACAAAGCGACTGATTCGTTCCTTGCAGTTAAATTTCGTGTTTGCACCGAGTTTGTAACTTGCTCATGCAATCTCCTTTGAAAAATTAAACTTATATTGTCGCTTTCTAGATATTAATTGTAGCATTTTATTGTTATCTCTAGAAAATAAAGAAATTTTAGTTATGAACAATATGTCACGGAAACAGTAACACGTCACGGTAACATTTAAACGGACTTTGCTCCACCACTCTTTACTACCACTGTAGCTCCTGTACGCCAGACATAAAATTGGCTGTGTAATAAATCCTGCTCCATTTGATATACAAATTCAATACACACATACCAACTTTCACTTTATATAACATATTTAGTGTAAAGTGTGATAGTTAATGTAGCAGTAAAATCTCTATATCTTGAGAAAATCGTCATATTAATACAGCAAAGCTTGCGTCAAAACTTAAAAGTCCTCGTCATATATTTTGAAGGATGATTTTTTTATTCACAAGACGTCAGGGGTAAAAGCTTGATAAAATAAATTGAACGAAAGGAGAAAAGCCCGTGTTAAAATGCATCTGAGGGGATGCTTCAGAGACATATCTAAAAGACCCCGCTATTTAAGTTGTACTATTAGAGAAATTAATTTATAGGACCTACGTAATTTGGTCATGTTGTGAGCTCAATCGACAGATCACGACTGACTCTGATTTGACATAACCCAACCGAATAAAGTAAGTCCGCCATCTGTATATATGAATCAATTTCTGATTTAACATTTAACGGCATTTTTTTTTCTGAAATTTTAATGGTTGTTTTCCCGCAGTAAAATGATTATAATATCTTAGTAGTACAATAGATTTGTGAAGTTTTTTTTATTCAAATCATAAATAAAATTCGGCTGGGTCATTGCCGCTCGCGCCTATCGGCGTAAAGTTTCCATAGTACGTCATACAAAATGTTTTTAATTTAAAAAAAAAATAACCTGCATGATTCAATAGTATTACTGTAGGTAAATCGTTTTGCTGCGGGAAAATAACCACTAAAATGACACGTTGTATATCTTACCGTTCTCCGAAACTTCGATAGCGTGATGCAGAATTGTGACGCTAATTGTGGGTACAGCCACAGTATATTATGAATACAGATCTCTTACTTTACCACTTATCATCCATTGTGATAAAATTTTCTACTGTCTTATATTTTAAAAGGTCTATAATTTATATTCCTACAAAATGTAATACCTTTTAGGAAACTACTCTACAAAACGTCTGCTTGCGCCGTCTTTTACAATATAAATCTGTGTGCGAGTAATGCATGCTGTCGAGATATCCCGGGAAAATGCATTTTCTATTTTGACATTATAATGTTTTTGGCGCTGAGATTGGCTCTAATACATGTTCTGTTCCTTTTGTGGGAAACTGCGTAAAAACAGTTTACACACAAACTTTTTACTAACAGTTTTAATAATCGTAAGAACTTTCCCGCTACGAGTATATAAACTTTTTTATTTGTATAAAACTTTTAAAAATAATATCCAGAAAAATACGCAAAATATGCAACGTATACATAATGCTATTTTATAAATTATACACTAGAGATTTGATTCATTGGCAGATGGCGGCTCTCTTTAGTTGGTCGTGTTATGCCCAATCAATGTTTCTAAAAAATTGTGAAGTCGAATATCGGTTGAACTTTGACTTAACATAACCTTAAGGTGCGTCCACATTTGTATCATTTGCGCGATCAGATCTCCGATCAGATCTCCGTCGCGTATCATCGAAGCGTATCAAAATGATACGCGTATCATGATACGCCCCGATCGCTATTAACCGCGTATCTGATACGCGTATCATGATCGGCAGAATGATCTGTGGACGCATTTTGATACGGTGTCATGATACGGCTATGTCACGTGATCGAGGCGGTCACAATAAAACAAGCACTTGTCATAGCTACACTCTGAGCTATGACGGAGATGAGTTCTGGGTCCATGTCTGCACTCTGGGAGTTCTTGACTGAATTAATGACTAGATCGATACGAGGATCGGCGAGATGATACGCGATCAAGATACGACGCGATGACAAAAATAGGCGTCCACATTATGATACGCATACTTGATACGGCGCGATGATCGCGACGGAGATCTGATCGGAGATCTGATCGCGCAAATGATACAAATGTGGACGAAGCTTTACCTAATTGTGTAGGTTCGTCATTTGCATCATCTATTTCCCTGATTGATTACAATGATAATATTATTAAAGAGTCAATGCAGACAAAACAAAATATTATAAATCCTTAAGAATATATTTAATTTTATGATCAATCATCAATTAAAAATATTTAATATGAAAAATAAGTTTTCGTCATCGCCGATATTAAAATTCATCAGTGAAACGTCTGTTTAATCAGCTGTTGACCGCACAATACCGGAATAAAGCGGTTTTAACGAGTTATAACTGGCTATAACCGGTTATAACTGGTTATAACCGGTGTAATGAAGTTTATAATTAATATTCGTGAGTTATAACAGCATCGTGTAATTAACTGGCCCATCATTTATTCATACATTGAAAAACAAATCCAACTCTGTTGATGTAGGACCATAGATATACAAGAATAATAAAATTGGTGAAACAGCGCACTTGTCAGGGAAGTGTTAGTGTTCTGTGCCCTTTCCTGGAACTCTCAGTATCTTCTTATTATTAAAAACTTTTAACTGGCGTAAGAGAAGAGGTAATTAATACATACAAGCAAACTAAAAACTATCATAATAATATTACTTCCGTCCTTTCCCAGACTTTAAAGTATCTCCGTACTAAATTTCATCTAAATTGTTTCAGTGGTTTAGGCGTGAAAACAGGAGGACAAACTGAAAGACAGGCACACTTACGTATATAATATTAATAGTATGGATGGACTACTATTATATTTTCGTATTCTCGTTGTTTACTAAACCTAGGTAGTATTTACATTATATCTCGTATGAAAGGTCGAGGTTTCGCGTTATGAGTTAAAGTTTTAATTAGGAGTGCGGGCCGCGACTGAACATAAATATTAGTTGACCTTACTTTAATTTATGTGCATAACAATTTGAACCCGTATTACATACACCTGATAAAATTATTTTTAAAACTTTCAATTACATTACAAACTTTGCATCATAAACGTTAATTGAGAACTGTGGCACTGCGTATGTATACATATTTTGTAATATAAATAGTGTACAGTAGATTATACATGATAGTGTATATTGGACAATATCCATATCATGATCCATAGCAATTTTTGATAAAAATCGGTTTAGATTTCTGAGCATGAAGAGGTAACAGACAGACACACTTTCGCATTTAGAGACATTAGATATAGATACAAAACGCAATCATTTACAACATTATATAACACTAGACGTTCTGCGCGGCTTCGCCCGCGTAAATTAGAACTTTCACAGACAAATCAGTCTACAAAAAATAGCATATGATCCTTCACGTGGTCTACTTCTTATCTGACACAAATAACAGAAAAATTGCTCTAGTAGTTCGTGAGATAAGCCCTTTCAAATAATTTCCCCCGTTTTTTCACATTTTATTCTATTTCTTCGCTCCTATTAGTCTTAGCGTAATAAAATATAGCCTTCCTCGATAAATTTTTTTCAAATCGGACCAGTAGTTCCTGAGATTAGTGCGTTCAAACAAACAAACAAACAAACTCTTCCGTTTTATAATATTAGTATAGATTAAAAACCCTGTTTAAAGCCTTAAAAATTCCCACGTGCTCTTAAACTAATCGTGCGAAGTAGCTATACTGACTCCGCACATTACCCGCCCAGATTATCTTGAGCCCACATTACAATCACTCGCTCCCCGTTTAAACCCACTCAAGTTCCAGCGAGGGGGGCGCGGGAGGTCAAGACAAGCTGGTATCGTTAGGATTAGAAATTATGGATGCGCATTTGTCAAAGTCGCGCTGCGATCATAACGACCAGCCGTCTGGGGCATATCCACATAAATATCAACTTCCATATGGAAATTATGATATACTCTACACGCTAGATTAATTGTAAATAATCATCATTAAGAGTTATAGTTAAGTTAATTAGTTTAAATCTTTTGACTCGGATATCGTGGGTTCGATTCGTGTTGGAAAAATGTTATTTCGAAGTTAGGACAGTGCTACATTACCAGATTGATAAGAAAGATGTGTCGGATGGGCACGTTAAAAGACGATCCTGCAGATTTGGTCACGATAAAATCACGCTTGCGCAGTCGCCCACGGCAGATAGGGTTCATATGACGTATCCCTTCATCTATGGGATGTTTTTAACTGACCTAAAAAAGGTACTCTCAGTTTATATGCATATTTTGCATGTTCAGATGTTTGTACAACAAATAGCAACAAATTGAAATTCATTATATTTGCGACATAGTGAATTTCCGTAGTAAAATATTTGTAAATTTACAGTTAATAATTTAAACACTTTGTAACAAATATAATAAAAAAATGAAACGTAAAAATATTTATTACTTTAAAAAAATAAGTGAGACGAAACAAAGACGTTTCCACAAGTGATAATTCCTTTTCATCAAAATAATTTATGAACTAAGAATTTTTTGGTGACGTCGTCGATTCAGGGCCTTTAGTCAAAGACCTTCTAAGGCTTAGTAGGCAAAAAGAAGGTGATGCATAGTATTTAGAATATAGGTATCTATGTTTTAACCCCTGGATCTTGACAAAAATCTAGGCAAAAATCTTGGCAGACCTGCGCCAAAACAAAATGGCGCCCGGCCTACCCTCTTTGTACAAATAATATTATTACTTTACAACCTAACTATATTTTATGTTTTTGTTAAGAATTTAAATTTTAACACACTAACGTTATAACTTGTAAGTAAATTATAAGTAGTAGGAGTAAGTAGTGGAATGAAAATATTACATACACTAATACTATTACAAATGCAAAAGTTTGTCTATATTATTCACTGATGGCTGATTTCAGTCCCCAGATTACCTGAGACAAATATTATTTTGAGAACATAATATAATAATACTTATTGTGAAGAAGCCAACAAAATTGGTGCTAAAGAGTACCTACTCTAACATCAGAAATAAATATAATGTGTGGTAAGCTATCCCAACCCTTTTAATCCCACCTCACTTAGATTTTGACGAAATCTCAAGTAAGCAAACACCTCACCTGGCGCTAAGAGGTCAGTCGGGTCGTATAAAAAATTCACATTATCTGAACACGTTTTAAGAATTATTTGCCATAGGAGCAAATCGATAAAATCTGATAAATAAAATTCTCGTGTCACGGTGTTTATTGCTAAGCTCCCCGGAACAGCTTGTACATATTGATTATATTTTAAATACTGATTTCAATATTACCTTCATCATTAAAAATGTAAACACGCTGACGACCTCTGTGGCTCAATGGCTGAGCGAGCGGCGGCTCAAGCCGGGCGTCGCGGGTTCAAATCCCGCCGACGACGGAACAAAAAGTTTTCAAAGTACGTGGATCATGAATGTGTATCATATAATAAAAATCTTAAATATATTATGTATTGTATAAAAGTATTAAATACTAGCTGTCCCGGTAAACGTTGTTTTGCCTGTTTTCCCTGTTTGGAAACTCCTCACGGAGCCCGAGACCTTTCCAACGAATGCAAAACCGTGGAAATCGGTTCGTTCGTTCTGGAGTTATAGCGTCAGGAAGGAAAACCCGACTTATTTTTATATATTAGAAATTGTCTGGTACCCGTAACATAAGTCCTTCAGAAACTTAGAACGGGGCCCGATTGACGTGGTGTGACTCGTCCATAGATATTATTATTATTATTTATTAAATTATTATTATTATTTTCCATTTTTTTAGTAAAATATGGCCCCGTGCGAGTTTCTTACGCCGGTTCTTCTCGGCGGGGTAGTTCCCAAACCGGTGGTAGGCAACGTAGTTTCTTCGTTCGACTTTCAAAAAGTGTATCATGATACCTATTTTGAATAAAAAGATATTTTATTTTATTTATATTTTATTTATTATTAAAAAGTTAAGCAGTTAAGTTAAGCACCTTTATTTCAATCTCAATAAATCCAATAAGACGGATCTTCTTTGCATCGTATATATCACAAGACTTCGATATCACATCAACGAAGAATCGGAGACCCACTCTGTGTAATTGACAAATGGCCGCCTTCCCGGTGTCATGTGACAGTGTGTACACAGCTTAATGTATATCGTGAAACACGAGGGTGAAGGGTGCGCTCAACGAGTTATATTACAACATATTAACACATCCATAATATTGCTGTCTGTCTGTGAGTCAGGACTTTTATATGGGGCAATGATTTATACATTTTATATAGACCGGGGTGTGTGGAACTCCCAAGGCGTTGAGTCTACACACTCAAACCTTATGGTCCCCTTAAGCGAAAAAAGTCGCGTTAACAATGAAATCCTCAAATCCGTGTTCCAGCGTGTTCTAGTTCTTATATTAGTTAGTTATTAAATCATTAAAGAAATAATTATTATTAGCTTATAGATCAAGGGAGAGAACTTGTCACGCGCGGCGTAGCACATACTTACAACGTAGCACGTGTCTACGACGTATTGTGTTACGTCGCTATGTGTAGCTACGTCGTGGCACACAGCTACGTCGTAGCACGTAGCTGTGACGTATTGTAATATTACGTCGCTTTGTGTAGCTACGTCGTTGCACGTGTCTACGACGTATTGTGTTACGTCGCTATGTGTAGCTACGTCGTGGCACACAGCTACGTCGTAGCACGTAGCTGTGACGTATTGTAATATTACGTCGCTTTGTGTAGCTACGTCGTTGCACGTGTCTACGACGTATTGTGTTACGTCGCTATGTGTAGCTACGGTGTAGCACACAGTATTATGATACGTCGCTTTGTGTAGCTACGTCGTTGCACGTGTCTACGACGTATTGTGTTACGTCGCTATGTGTAGCTACGGTGTAGCACACAGTATTATGATACGTCGCTTTGTGTAGCTACGTCGTTGCACGTGTCTACGACGTATTGTGTTACGTCGCTATGTGTAGCTACGGTGTAGCACACAGTATTATGATACGTCGCTTTGTGTAGCTATGTCGTTGCACGTGTCTACGACGTATTGTGTTACGTCGCTATGTGTAGCTACGGTGTAGCACACAGTATTATGATACGTCGCTTTGTGTAGCTACGTCGTTGCACATGTCTACGACGTATTGTGTTACGTCGCTATGTGTAGCTACGTCGTGGCACACAGCTACGTCGTAGCACGTAGCTGTGACGTATTGTAATATTACGTCGCTTTGTGTAGCTACGTCGTTGCACGTGTCTACGACGTATTGTGTTACGTCGCTATGTGTAGCTACGGTGTAGCACACAGTATTATGATACGTCGCTTTGTGTAGCTACGTCGTTGCACGTGTCTACGACGTATTGTGTTACGTCGCTATGTGTAGCTACGGTGTAGCACACAGTATTATGATACGTCGCTTTGTGTAGCTACGTCGTTGCACATGTCTACGACGTATTGTGTTACGTCGCTATGTGTAGCTACGTCGTGGCACACAGCTACGTCGTAGCACGTAGCTACGACGTCTTGTAATATTACGTCGCTTTGTGTAGGAGCGTCCGTGGCCCAATGGGTAGACCTTTGGTTCGCACTCGTAGAGGGTGCAGGTTCGATCCCGGGTGGAGGCGTGTACCAATGAGACATTTTCTGATCTCAAGTACATAATACGACACTCAATCGGTGAAGGAAAACATCGTGAGGAAACCCGCACATAGTTGGTCCCAGACGTATTGAGTAGTTATTTCCTCTGGACTAGGCCGACTATGTTGCGAGAATGACGTATGCGCTTGGGCAACCATACGGACATTTAAAAATCTTGTCCCAGGCACTACAGTATTTGAGGAGTGGTTACTTCGCTCTGAAAATACTGTAAAAATCATCCACAACGGGTGTAAAGGCCTAGTTTTTTTTTTTTTTGTAGCTACGGCGTAGCACACAGTATTATAATACGTCGCTTTGTGTAGCTACGTCGTTGCACGTGTCTACGACGTATTGTGTTACGTCGCTATGTGTAGCTACGTGGTAGCACACAGCTACGTCGTAGCACGTGTCTACGATGCATTGTGTTACGCATTGTAATACGTAGCACATACGTAGCCGTTCTAAAATGTGGCTTAAAGTTTACATTAAGTAAAAAAATAAGCAAATACAATTATTTGTTAAAAAAAATGTTTTATTTAAAATTATGTTTTGTAGTAAAAAACAATCTTATTATGTCTACATAAATATTTAAAAATCCAGATAGGTACGGCTCCTTTAAAATATCAAATTGCAATATTATAATTATAATTTCACATAAACCAAATACATAGCCGCTGTATTTTTATTATTCTGCTAGTAACTTTATTAACTTAATAGCAGAATAATTGTTGTTATATAAGAGAAGATTGCTTCATCCTTTATCTGGTATTATTATAATTTACCCGACTGCAAAATACCCTTTTCACCCCGTACGGTGTAATTTCACGCTTATTAATTTGAGAAAAAAGTTTCACAAATGTTTTTGTACTTTCATATATTTCGTTCGTTTTAATTTCGAGTGTGAAAAGTTCGGACGATTAATGTCGGTATGTAGGTCGGCAGTAATGCGCAACGCATAGCTCAGTGGTTAAACAATCAGCTCCGTATGTCAGGTAGTGGGTTCGAAAAGTGTTAGTTGTGGTTGAGAAAGTCAAGCTTCTACCGCTTAGATTCTCAGATATTATTATTTGTGATTCATATGTTAAGCTGAATGTCTGTAATGTCCGTGGGAGAGCCATGCTTCGGCACAAATGGGCCGGCTCGACCGGAGAAATACCACGGCCTCACAGAAAACCGGCGTGAAACAGCGCTTGCGCTGTGTTTCGCCGAGTGAGTGAGTTTACCGGAGGCCCAATCCCCTACCCCCCTAGAAATGCCGCAGTTGAAAAACAAGTTGTTACCCCAGAAGGGTACCAACTGCGTTGGAGAATCCCTCTCTGGACGTCCATGCTCAGGAACCCCTGGAACTGAACGTGGACGTCCAGGCTGCCCCTCGTATTCTGGGGAGGGCAAAACTGCGCTCCAATCTGCTCGGGGCAAGAGCAAACACACAAAGGCACCCCCCTCGATATTAAACATGGACTTTTTTTCATATCAGGGGATTACACTCCAACCTTAATGCCGTCCATTACCACCTTGAGACGGCAAAGCCGGCTTTGCTCTTTTTAACCGAGACGCAGATATCATCTCCGAGTGACACATCATACCTTTCCCACCCAGGGTATTGTCTTGAGCACTCCTTTCTACCCAAAGCTGGAGTATGTGTGTATATCTGAGATGATATCAGCTCTCGCCGCCTCAGCAATCTTGAGGTCATGGACCTGTCAACCATATGGCTCCGCATAGATTGCGACGACCACCCTCGCGTCTATGCGTGCCTATATAGGTCCCATAGTGGTGACCCCGAGACGGACCGACTCTTGGAGCACCTGCAAGCTGCTTCAGATTTTGTGCAGCAGCAGATCCCATCCGCAGAGATCATAATACTTGGCGACTTTAATGCCCACCACGCCGACTGGCTCAATTCTAGTAAAACTGATCATGCGGGGAGATCTGTCTGCAACTTTGCCCTTGCGAACGACTTAAAACAACTGGTTACTACACCTACGCGAATCCCAGATGTGGATGGTCAGAATCCTTCCTTGTTGGACCTCCTGCTGACTTCAAATCCTGACGGCTACCAAATATCCGTAACCGCACCACTTGGTTCATCGGATCATTGCCTTGTTAGGAGTTCTGTGCCACTTACGAGGGTGTTAAGACAGCGTGTTGTTAAATACCGTCGTGTGTGGCACTACAAGTCAGCAGACTGGGATGGGATGCGGTCGTTTTTTGCATCCTATCCTTGGGGGCACGTGTGCTTCTTGCCGGATGATCCCGACAACACTGCCAACTCTGTTGCCGATGTGGTGATGCAGGGGATGGAACTTTTCATTCCGTCCTCTGTAGTGCCAACTGGCGGCAGATTTCGTCCCTGGTTTGGTTCATCCCCCAAAAAAGCTTCTCGCCGGAAGCAAGAGGCTTACCAATCCTGGGCCAACGCAGTGTCTGCTCGGGATTTAAATACCAGCACATATAAAAAGGAGTACCTTGCCTTGCCTCTAGGTCCCTCAAGAAAGAGATTACTCGGGCAAAGCAATAGCACGTCAATAGAATTGGCAAGAGACTTGAGCGCCTCCCGTGCATTCTGGTCTCTGGCCAAAGCTATTGAAGGAAATTTCTGCAAGCCAACCCTACCATCCCTACACGTAGGAAATGGATCGTTGGCCCAGGACGCAAAAGACAAAGCCGATCTTCTGGGCAAGCTCTTTGCGTCAAGCTCGACCCTGGATGACGGGGGGCAGAAACCGCCGACCATACCGCGATGCACGAGCATCATGTCGGATATTCGGTTTCATCAGCGCTCAGTGCAAAAAGCCCTCCGTTCCCTTGATATCCAAAAGTCGAGTGGGCCTGACGGAATCCCGCCTATTGTGTTGAAAAAGTGTGCTCCAGAGTTGGCTCCGGTCTTGACGCGTCTTTTTCGGCTCTCCTATTCCACTGGCATCGTCCCAGCTTCCTGGAAGACAGCCTTGGTGCACCCGATCCCCAAAAAAAGTGATCGCTCAAATCTTTCCAACTACAGACCAATCGCTATAAGCTCTCTCTTCTCGAAGGTAATGGAATCCATTATAAATAGCCAGCTTCTTCGACACTTGGACGGCCAGGGATTACTAAGCGACAAACAATACGGGTTCCGTAAGGGTCGCTCGGCTGGTGATCTCTTGGCGTACCTGACTCATCGTTGGGCTCAGGCAGTTGAGTCGAAAGGAGAGGCATTGGCTGTTAGTTTGGACATTGCGAAGGCCTTTGATCGGGTTTGGCATAAAGCGCTGCTATCAAAGCTTCCATCATACGGGCTGCCCGAGAAATTATGTAAGTGTGTCACTAGTTTCTTAGCAGACAGAAGCATAAAGGTCGTAGTTGACGGCGAATGCTCGGAAACTCAGTCTGTTGAATCTGGTGTCCCTCAGGACTGTGGGACTACTCTATTCATACTGCATATCAATGACATATTAGACTAATGGCATTCATTGCTATGCGGATGATAGTACAGGTGATGCTGTATATACCGGCTCCCCCAATATTTCTCGGCAAAATGTCACTGAGAGTCGAAACGAACTTGTGTCTAAGGTGGAGAATTCATTGGTGAAGGTCTCTGAATGAGGTAGACGTAACTTGGTCCAATTCGACCCCGCCAAGACACAAGTCTGCGCGTTCACCACTAAAAAGTCACCAATGGTCGTATATACTCGTTTCGAGGGCAAATCTTTAAACATCTCCCCTAGCATTGATATACTTGGCGTCAACATATCGAGCGAAGTCCAGTTCCGATATTATCTAGAGGGTAAGCCAAATTAGCCTCGAAGAAGCTTGGTGTTCTTAACAGAGCGAGACAGTACTTCAGTCCGAACCAACGCCTACAACTCTACAAGGCACAGGTTCGGCCTCATATGGACTATTGTTCTCATCTCTGGGCAGGAGCGCCAAAATACCAACTGCTCCCTCTGGATCGTATCCAACGAAGGGCCGCTCGAATTGTTGATTGCCATAGTGTTTCAGACAGCTTGGACTCTTTGGAATTACGCCGAGATGTAGCTCCACTCTGCATCCTCTATCGGTTGTATCACGGGGAGTACTCTGAGGAATTGTTCGGAATCATACCACCTGCAACTTTTCGCCATCGTCCCACGCGAAAAATATACCATCCTCATCACCTTGATGAGTGGCAGTCTTCCACAGTGCGTTTTTCGCGTAACTTTCTGCCGCGCACTGTAAAACTCTGGAACAAACTGTCACCAGCAGTATTTCCCGACCTATACGACCTGCAAACCTTCAAGAAAAGAGCGTATTCCCTCTTAAAAGGCCGGCAACGCACCTGTAGCTCTTCTGATGTTGCGAGTGTCCATGGGCGACGGTGGCTGCTTACCATCAGGTGACCCGTTTGCTCGTTTGCCCCCTTATTTAATAAAAAAAATAAAATCTTTTGTCTTTTTTTGTGTCGGGTTGTGTTTCGTCCCTTGTGTGTTTTATGAAGGCGTTTTTATTTATTTATTTATTATTCACTACCTAAGAAGATACACATGAATTGACAGAGTTGTTGGCAAACTTAATCTACTAATTAACATTAGTATAGCGCTATTACATGACTCTCTAGTATGACTCTGTTGAGTATGTTCTAGGGTGACTGTAATGAAAGTCCTAGGGCCCAGATATACAGGGTGTAACAAAAATAAGTGATAATACTTTAGGGTGTGTACGTGTTCCTTGTAGAGAGTTCACTGTGAAAGTAGCAGATCTGAAAGACGATTTTTTTTTTCACTTTTGTATGGGGAAATTCGTGACGCTCGGGCCCTTGCCACGTACACGTCCTAAAGTATTATCACTTATTTTTGTTACACACTGTATAATATATATATATATATATATATATATATATATATATATATATATATATATATATATATATATATATATATATATATTGGAACACCACACAATGCAGTCAATAAAAAGTAAAGTCACTTACACATACTATATATTTTGCCTCAAAACATACTAAACTAAAATTATCTTAGTATGGACGACCTCTGTGGCTCAATTGGTTGAGTGTGTGGCAGCTCAAGCCGGGGGTCGCGGGTTCGAATCCCGCCGACGGAACAAAAAGTTTTCAATGTTCCCGGGTCTGGATGTGTATTAAATATGTGTATCATATAATAAAAATCTTAAATATTATATGTATAGTATAAAAGTATTAAATATATTTCCGTTGTCTGGTACCTGTAACACAAGTCCTTCAGGTACTTAGCACGGGGCCAGACTGACGTGGTGTGAAGCGTCCATAGATATCATTATTATTACTATGCACTATACATAATGAGTAATGACCCTTACAAGTCAATCAGCCGCGGTGGTTTACACTAGTATATCCCGTAAATTAGGAAGTTTGATCGCTGTCATCTAAAGGCTTATTCTACCATCTTTCATTTGACATTACTATATCCCTAGTACACACTTTATACAAGTAATATTACTCAATCAGCCACGGCCCACGGCGTTTTACGATAGTGTGGCCCCGGTATAACTCTATCGGGCGCGTTCTTTTCAATTTACCGAGCGACAGGTCGACGCCGATATTTCATTTATATCTCGTCTAAACTAAAACGGTTTGTTGCGGTCGACCAATATCATCATGCTTATACCCAATAGTTTTTGCCTCAATAAACAATTACATAAAAATCGGTCCAGCGGACCTTATTCGGTGATTTTACAAAACAAAGTGATAAAATTTTAGGGTGTGTATGTGCCCTTTATAAAGAGTTTACTGCGAAAGTAGCGGCGCTGAAAGAGGTTTTTTTTTGTGATTTGCATGGGCAAGCGTCATGAATTTTTCTATAAAAAATTAAAAAAGAAGTTTTTCTTTCAGCGCTGTTACTTTCACAGCAAACTCTATACAGGGTACCTATATGGCTCCCAAAAGTATGCTATTACAATGTTTTACACATCCATAATATATGGTTTGGTTTTAAAGTTATTACATTATTTGCACAAAGAAGAATTTTACGCACCATCTTGAATTGGCGCACCGCCTACCGTCTTTTTGCTTATTGACAAGTGTATATCAAGATCGAGGGGCTAAAACGGTTAAAGCAAGTAAAGTTTGTATTATTGACAAAACAATTAAAGCCTCATTTCCACTACAAAATCAATTCAACCAAATGCCAAAATGTGGCCTGGAACTAAAAAATAAATTACGAAGGGCCGCGCTAATCGGGTAGAAATTATTGCACCACCCTCATTAGAGCCGCAATTCTAAATCGAGATCTAAATCGATTCAATCGGATCACACAAATTGATTAGGACAAGCGTGACTATTTTATATTCAATCCATGAAGTATAACAAAAAAAACTAGTTAAAAAGGAATTTGTGAATCTCAATTTGAAGATGAAGAAAAGGCAAAAAAGTTACAACTTCAGTTTCAGTTTACTGTGAAATTATACATTAGTATAATAATTGAGAGAGTAAAATAAACAGAGAGGGTTCTTATGTGTTGCATACACACTTGGGCACTGTAAAACCAGTCCTGCGTAGCTGTGTATTGCATACACACTAGGGCACTGTAAAATCAGTCCTGCGTAGCTGTGTATTGCATACACACTAGGGCACTGTAAAATCAGTCCCGCGTAGCTGTTGCTATGAAATCGGTCACCGTCACCATTATTGTCCATCGTAGGCCAATGCGGAGCGGCCACATAAAGAAATTCAAGTGTATTTCGCGTTAGAGTAACTTGTCTGCTTGAATATTTTGTCCGAAAACCGAAAAATTCTGTCCCAATTTCGAGCCTAAATAAAGTTATCTTGTTAAAAGTTGTCCAGAGTTTAGGTCTCTAAGTCCAACATTTAGTTAGCTAAATCCGCCGTTCAGTTTGTGAGGGACAGAGGTGACTTTTTACTAAAGGACTGAATAAAATGTAATA
The DNA here is from genome assembly GCA_905187585.1 of Cyaniris semiargus. NCBI lineage: Eukaryota > Metazoa > Arthropoda > Insecta > Lepidoptera > Lycaenidae > Cyaniris > Cyaniris semiargus. The sequence continues at coordinate 884,987 of LR994554.1, read as the reverse complement.
ATATAGTTTATAACTTATACCAAATGTTGTAGTGATAACATCTTTACAAATAATAATAGACTAGACTATACTACGTTATCTGCGACTTTATTCGATTTTTTTTTAGGAATCTAGCAGGAACCGTACGTTACCGTTTAATAAAAAGTAAAAATATTATATAAAAAAGTTGATAGTCTACTAACCTAGTGACTATACATAACATAAATAAATAATGTGTATGGTTCTCGAGGCTTATTCATCTTAATTAAATGACGATTTCAACATAAACGGATACAGGATCTTATTTAAAAATGTATGGCATTTTATGTCAATTAATTATCCGTTACAATCGAGTTCGAATTTAATCGATATTTGCATAAGAATCGATATCGTTTCCCCTCACTACTCATTAGTTTTAATTGTAAGTTCACATCAATAAATCGAAATTATTGAGAATAAATTATTCGGGTTAAATGCTTCGTCCAAGAACACTCAGGCACTAATTAATTAATTAAATTCTATAAATTAATCAATCTAAGAGGATAACTTTTAATCATATTTTATTACGATTGAAGTATCATGATATAAATTTAAGTATTAAAAAAGTTTTTTTCATAACATTGTTCATCATATTAAAGATCCGAAAACCTCGTGGTAATTCTTTAAGAATAGAAACGTCTGTTACTTCATTATCAATCGCGGTTTGTATAGGAAACGATGAAATTAGATAAGTTTTTGACAAGGGGTCAATGACCGCTACGGACAGAATTCGGCAATTTGAGAATACTTATGACATATTTTCATCTTTTATGTCGTTTTAAATAAAAGTTATTTTCCAATAAGCAAACGACCGCGGCATCTGGTAATTTAATTGAATTAATTAGCGAAGCCTCAAATACTATAAGCCTGAATAAAATTCTCTCGAATCCTTCAAAGGCCTTTTATTATCGTCAAAATATTTGAGTCTGGCTAGGGTGAAAAATTCCTGGTACACACGTTAGGACGAAACTGTATAGTTCGATCACAGAAGGTGGATAAAATGTGTAAAAGATGTCTATGAATGTGCGACGAAACGGACGATCTGGTACGAAGACTAAATGTTTGTTGAATAAATGTTTTATTATTATTAATATTAAATATTATTTTGTTTTTAATTATTAAATGTATTATGTAATAATAAGTATTTTTTAATATCCACTTTGCCTAGCCTATGCAGATAAAACTATACAGTTCAATAACGCAAAATATTGCCACCACTTTTCATGGCACGTAAATGCGTGTGAGAACTGCAAAAATGTTGTCTGTCCTTTTGCCAAGACATCCTAAACGAAATTTATTGAAATCGGTTGAATGGTTTAAGCAAAAAGTGAAGATACGTTTTCGTATAGAATGTTTAGTGTATATTGTGATGGAACTGTTCAGTTTTACGTTGCCGTCTGAAGCAGCCTTAAAGCAGTAGAGCTTCTACCTGAATTATTGAGAATAGGATTCAATGGAGTTTTATTAAAATGTGCTGCATGTGGTTTTATATAATATTATGACCTACCTGAGTTATGCTCACAGCACAAAAGAGGAGAATAAAATATAAAAGCTTATGATTTTTTACGTTTATGCGACTATCGTTCATAGTTTTAGCTCTCACTGGTTTTTGTAACGGAGCATTTTTCTTATTTTAGATATTTTGGCTATTTTTCAACGGCCGTTATGTCGAAGCCAAAAGGAAGAGAAATGATTTTGGCTGTCTATGTATGTGTGTTTGACAATAATTGAGATGTCAGTAGAATATAAGTAATAATGCTGCAGTTGACATCGGCTATAATATATACAGGGTGCAATTAAACCTTCCGGCCAAATTTCGATATACTGATCCTTGTTAAAAATAAAAATACACTCATTTTTTAGGGTTCCGTACCTCAAAAGGAAAAAACGGAACCCTTATAGGATCACTTTGTTGTCCGTCTGTCCGTCCGTCCGTCTGTCAAGACCCTTTTTCTCAGGAACGCGTGGAGGTATGAAGCTGAAATTTGTATCAATTACTCAGGTCTACTGTCCCTTGAAGCTGTGAAAAAATCAAACTTCTAAGCCAACGCAATCAAAAGATACAGCCGTTTATGCCGCAAATTTTCGACACTTGCAAGGGAATCAAAACCTACAGGGTGCTTCCCGTGAACTCAGAATCTTGAAATTTGGTACGAAGCAACGTCTTATAGCATAGATAAAGGAAAAATTACGAAAACCATAAATTTTTAGTTACATCACATAATATATATTTTTTTAATAATTTTAAACTTACTACCCATTTCCTCATAAACGCGTAGAGGTATTAAATTGAAATTCATACCAAATACTCAGGTCTATAATACCTTTAAGCTGTAACAAAATCAAACTTTGTAAACCTTGCAGGTTTGTACGGAACCCTCGGTGCGCGAGTCCGACTCGCACTTGGCCGGTTTTTCTTATATATAATCACTCAGTACTAAAATGTTGAGAAATAGATTCCGAAACTTTTCCAAAAAAACACCACAATTAATGAACGCGTCGCCGGCGCGTGAGGCACGCGCTTGCCTGGCGCCACCCCCCGTGTCACCCCCGCTCTACCCACCGCCGCGAAGTGACCGTTCTGCAACGATTTTAAGTGGGATAAAATATGTAATTGAAAAATAATTAACAACCTATTTTTTGGTTAAATGGACTCTCCTAATGATACCTAAGCCCTAAAAAAAATTTGGCCGGTTGGTTTAATTGCATTGGATTGAGGAGAGCCCTACGCTGTCGACTGTAAAGGGCTACTACTTATAACTGTATTAGAAAATAAAGACTTTTTTTATTTTATTATATAGCCGGTATAAAGTTTTTAAACTTAATAAATTGTATTTTATTATAACTGTATAATGGGGTGGTCCTTATTTTTCGACTTTTGAATTATGCTCGGGGCACTTTTTCATTTGATTTTATACCTCTAAATATGAAATAATGTTTTTTTTTTCTTTTTTGTTAAGATTTAGAGGTCGCGACCAGCTGTCAAAGTTTTTAAAAAGCTTTGAAGGACAGCTTCAATTGTGGTTTCATTAATGTTAAATTTGGTGTGTGTGTGTATATGTGAATCATTTGAGATGCAAGTACAACTTGCACAGACAATCACTTCAAAGAACCGCTCCACAATCACAACCAACGATAACCAAAAGCAATATTTCCTTTATTGGTAAAAGAGTACAGGAAAAAGTACCCTAATACTAAAAAGTCAACCCTTGTATCTTAAAAATAAATTACTCAATATCTACATAATATCTTAATTCATAACAACAGCAATAATTTTGTAATATTTCTTATGTCCTTTCTATAAAAATAAAGAATCTAAGATATACAGATTTTGAGTTTTCAAACCTTGGTCGCGACCCCTGAATATTATTCTAAAAATATAAAAAAATACTGAAATAGTTTCTTATGATATATAATCTAATTACGTAGTGCCCGGTGAAATTAAAAAAAAAATAGTTTATGTATAATTTTATAACATACGTCCATTATGAAAACTTTGTCCATTTACTAGACGAAGTTGCGAAGTTTAAAAAGTAAGTTAACCAATAAAAATATTGCGAAAGTTGTAGTGTTCATTGAAAGCGTGGAAATCTTGTAACTCGGTTAAGTGAGAATACTGCACTCAAAGTATTATGGCAGAAACAAAGAGAGGAGATAGTAATAAGCGCTATCGCAACATCTCGTTGCATCTTGTAATTACACAATTTTGTTTTTTTTTTATCAAATATTGCATTGTATTTTGCTACTGGTGCCTGCAACTTTGCTAACTGGTGAAAATTATCTATCAATAAAAATAAGAAAAGCAAATTTAGGTTATTCGGCGCATTTTAAACTTAACTAGAGATCGCCCAATGGTCGAAATTAGACCTCAAATAAAAAATTAAATTATAAGTTTCAAATTTCAACGCTTTTCTATTGATATCCTATTGTCAAAATATTGACCTTATTATGTCTCAGATTAATAAAGTCAAATGATGACAGACTGGCGGTGTAATAATTGTCTAACAGTATTTAAGATTCAATAAAAAAAAACTAAATCTTTTTTCAATTTGACAACAGACTTCAACCATAAAAGAGTACAATTCGTATGTATAGGCTTGTCAATCAAAATCTCCTAGTGTGTGTGTTGTAGTGTGTGTAATATTTTATTTGTTAAAAAAATGTATGATTAAAGCATAATTTCAAAATAATATTAGCTCGATACACTCCTTCACCATATAAACTATAACTGTGCAAAATTTAAATCACCTACGTTTCCGCATTTTTTGTCAAAACGGATCCAAAGTTTTTCGCTCGCGTATTAATATATAGATATACAGGTTTTACCATCCACCGTCAATCATCATCGACAATCGTCATCGTCTTAATATAACCTCTTCTGTAATTCAAAGTTTTAAGTCTTAAATAATTAGTCTTAGAAAAAAATTAATGCAGTTGTGTAAGTCAAAAAAAAGTCATATTTTAGGCCCTCGTTACAGGAAACTACTAATCTGCCATTTACATTACATGTTAACTATTTTATTGTATGTGCCAGTGACTGTACATAGTACAGACAAGTACATAAATATAATAAACGACCCGTCCATTACTAAGGTCCAAATATTTCAAACTCCAAAATTTAAAGTTATAAAATCAGCGGTTAGGCCTAAGGCGACGTGTACCCATTAATTTTAATACGGGGTTATTGGCAATTATAATTTATAATTAAATATTTAAGTTGTGTATGTAACATTAATGCGTTCCTTAATTAGTCGTCTTTAACAACTACATATTTTTTGTCTAACAAACCGCGCGTTAGTAGACTAGGGTCTTTATATTATTCGTTTGTTTTAGTTACATTCCATCCTTAAGGCAGTCCAGCATCCGCAGTGAAGTCAGGGCTCGAATGACCTGCCTTCGGAAAAAATGTGTACGGTCTAAATATAACAAAAAATTGAAACTGACTTCTAAGTGCAAACAGTAACATTGCTTATTCTTCAATGAACTTAAAAGTATTAAATAATTCTTACTCTTTAATAGTGCCTTTTTCAGAATTCTCCTAAACTTTAACTATGATTGTGGACAAAAGTCCACAATCTTCGTTATTTTACATAACTCGACGACTGAAGCCTTAGAGCCATCGCAAACAGTGCGACTTGTCGTTGCGTCTAGTCGTTGCGTCTAGTCGCCGAGCTGTCGCTTGCATCGACGACTAGTCGTTGCGTCTAGACGCCGAGCTGTCGCTTGCATCGACGACTAGTCGTTGCGACAGACGCCGTGCAGGAAGCCATCATTAGTAGTAGAGTATTCGAGAGAGACGGCCGTGTTGTTCATCTTGTGAGTGAATATGGATGAGGTTCTAGTTGCACTTGCCTTGGTGCTTAGGCATAATTCCTCCCAAGCCTGATTTTTCTTCCCTCGGTCACTATACTCATTCGAACGTAAGTCCCAAACATCAGGACGCGCTTCGACGTCCGAAATGAACACATCAACATCGAACGTATCCATTTTGAGATTATCAACAGACATGCACCTTGGATAGCGCTCACAGCGAGACTGACGCGCGACTGTCGTCGTGTGTGCGCGTGTACGCGATTCCAGACGCAGCGACTAGACGCGAGCGCGCGCGGCTCCCCTAGCTTGTCGTTGCGACTCTGCGACTCTGACGTCAAGCTTCGAACAATATATATGAAAATTGTCGGCCGTAGCCTGTCGTTGCGTCTAGTCGTCGAGCTGTCGCAGACGCCTGTCGCATCGTGTGCGCCTACACTTAAACCGATTTAATGGAGGGCAGACTTACGAATATGTGAAGGCTTAAGCGGACCCCACATACCTAAAGCGCGTTTAAGTCTAGGGAGGTAGCAGAGAGAGAGATAAATTAACAAATATACAAATAGCATCTATATTAGTACTGATATCAGTATGCAATCGTCCTTACTCGTTACCCAAACCTATTAATTACAAGCGGGGACATTTAGGAGTTACAGCTCAAGTTTATATCGATATATTAGCAGATACCTCGCGTGCTCGTCGCCTTATAAATTACCAAACTTGGACATTTTTTGCGGCCAGTTTAGTGGATATTACGAAAGTTATGATATTAAGGCTGCAGGCGTTTTATTTGACTCGTAAAATATTAAGCCATTGTTGGAGTTGAGAAAGGGGTCGAGTCATGATCATCGTCTTGTGTAGAATTTAATTTGAAAAAAAAATCCATACTAATAGTATTCATATTCATTCATATTCATTTTATAATTGCGAAAGTTTGTCTGTCTATCTGTCTGTTACCTCTTCAGACTGTTTCTTCTGCCTGTTACCTCCTAAACCACAGAACCGATTTTGCTGTGATGTGGAGATACTTTGAGTCCTGAGAAAGGACATAGGGTACTTTTTATCCCTATATATAAAAAAATATACGGTTCCCGCACGATAAACGAATTTGGGCGCAACGGATTTGCGGCCGTCATCTAGTAGATCACTATTTAAAATTTTAAACTATCAATTTCATTGTCAATTTGCCGTATCATAAATAAATGTGTACTATTTAAATTACAATCCGTAATTCATGAATATTATTATTATAGATTTAAAAGATAGTCTCTGCCTGTTTGTTGCTTCTTCACGCTTAAATCGCTTAACCGATTTAGATGAAATATGACATGGAGATAGTTTGAGTCCTGAGAAAGGATATACAATTATTTTACTACCTAGAAACCGTACAGTATAACTTGCAGACAGCATCTAGTCTTACACAATGCATGTATCGGTGAGGTCGCGCGTATAAGGTAGTAATTAACGAACATTATCGTATACCCCGGGGTTAATTAGGCGCTCGCGTAACGTTTAAAACTTAATATTTATGGTTAAAATTAAATGTTGTCATCCATTCCCAACTCGCAATCTTAGCGAGTTATAATTAATTAAAGTCAAGGTTCTGGGGAAAATTTGATAATGGTGACAAAATGTGGAATGGCTTCCGGTAGGTCGCTTCCGTGGGCAGAAGGGGATGAATTACCACTAGGAAGAGGTGCCTACTGTATGGTGGACAGGATTAGACGTTGGACATACGAGATGCTATATACAAAACTAAGCGATAATACTTTAGGGTGTGTATATGTTCCTTGTAGAGATTTCACTGTGAAAGTAGCAGCGCTGAAAGACTAAATATTTTTTTCACTTTTGTATGGGCAAGCGCCGCAGCCTCAAGAGTTTTCCCATACAAAAGTAAAAAAAATGGTCTTTCAGCGCTGCTACTTTCACAGTGAGTTCTCTACGAGGAATACGTACACGCCCTAAAGTATTATCACTTAGTTTTGTTATTCCCTGTATATGCTGACTGCGGAGAGAGCACTTATCTGTGAATCATCCAGTGATACTTCCACTCGCTATTATGATGTCAATGTGTGAATGATTTGGGCGGCCGAATAGCGGCATTATTATAAAATATATTTACTAATGTTTATTACACACTAGAAAATTTTCACGAAACGCTCAAATGAAATAACAGTAACAACATTTTTTACACAGTCAAACGTAGCCTTTGCCTTTCCCTAAAGTGAAATAATTTAACCAAAGGAGTATGTTTTAAATTGTATGGATTCTGGTCCAAATTTCCACCACTAACGAGACCTATATAGCAAAATTGTCTACTAAATACTGAATCATTATAACCAGACCGCAGTCTAAAATACCCTGTCAGTGAAAAGTTATGAAAAGTCATGTTTTTTACCATTTTGTATGAAAAATATTGTAGATGTAATAAAAATGTATTGAGTTTGGTGCAAATGTCCACAACCAAAAACACTTACATAATGGTCTGCTAAATACGGAATCATTATAACTGGACTGCAACCAAAAATATCATGTAAGTAAAAAGTTATGTCGGAAAGAAAAAGTTTTCTACTATTAAATAATTCCATAAAATAGTGTTAATAATATGATTCATTGCACTTTTTAACTACTCAATCTATGTTATGTCATGCCGCTTGGCATTTCCTATTAGGTTTTCACTAAAATATATGAATATCTATATCAATATTTTCACTCCAAAAAATATTTTTTCATATGGTCATAACTTTTTACTGACAGCTTATTTTTAATTTGTCTCATAATGAAAGTTACTAAATATTTAATTGACAATAAGTCAATATGGGTCTCGTTAGTGGTGGAAATTTGGACCACTTTATTCATTCTCCTTTTACAAAATTCGTTTAGTGCTTTGGACATAAAGCATCATTAGGTACGTAAAAAGAATAGCTATTATACAATATAACACTAATTTCTAATTTGTGACTTACAAAAATAACATCTATCAGCAAGGATCAACTAAAATAACTTTTCTCATTGTAAATAATATTATAACAAAATAAATTATCTTTGTTATTTCAGTAGCTGGGTAGAGTTTCAGAATAACATTACGTTCTGATAACATGTAACCCCTTGTTGCCGACGGTTTTACACGAATATACTGAAAAAGGAAGGGATGATAACTTTGTTATGACATGGTTTAATTGTAGAAAATAATATATTTCTTTCAACATAATAATATTATGTTACAATATATTTTTTAACCTCATGTAGTGAACCCCAATTTTCATAAATAGCACATGAACGTCATGTGCTATTATGAAAATTGGAAAAATGTCAACGAATCAAAGACGCTTAGAGTTAACCTACCCCTGATTTAGTGAAGGGTATGAAAGATTTTGAATGTATTTTTTTTTATAAAATAAGGGGACAAACGAGCAAACGCAACATCATAAGAGCTGCAGGTGCGTTGCCGGCCTTTTAAGAGGGAATAGGGCAATAGGGTAGTGGAGGGTGGGGTAGGAAATATGGTAGGGGAGGGTAGGGAAGAGAATAGGGTAGGGGATTGGGCCTCCGGTAAACTCACTCACTCGGCGAAACAGAGCGCAAGCGCTGTTTCACGCCGGTTTTCTGTGAGAACATGGTATTTATCCTGTCGAGCTGGCCCATTCGTGCCGAAGCATGGCTCTCCCACTGTAATGTAGGTCCTCAGCTGATCCATGTATGTCAAAATCTTGATAAAATTAAAGTTAAATTATCAATAAATCGACTAAAGGTGACTTTCCGATCTTTGCCGCGAACGACCGCGACCGACAAAAATTAAAATAAAATGCTATTTTATGACATAGGTTTCATTTTACTCTACCCGACTAGCTTTTATGCTACTAGCAGCGGCACCTTGGGTTGCCAGACACAATATGTCAATAGAAAATGATACCTATAGTCTATGTAATAAGGTGGCATTTTATTTGATTTATTGTTGGTCGCGGCTAGCCGCGTAAAAGATCGCAAAGTCACTTTAAAAGTGCTCCCTCACCGGGAGCATTTGTGTGTAATGTAACGTTACAGAGTCAAGCATTACATCAGTGACGGAGGAAAACTGAGCATTACAATGCGCACGTTGTAATGATACATCATAACATTTTGATATAACTTGTAACCTATAATTTGACATGACACGAGAATGCTCGTCGGTCAGGGAGGTAGCATTGTAATGTAATGCTCAAAGTCGAATCTATAATGTTACATTACACGCGAATGTTCTCGCCTGCACCTTAAGAGTAACAGTCAAATCTCTACACTAGAAATAATTAGATGACGCCCGCAACTCCGTTGCGCCAAAATTCGGGAACCGTAAATTTTTCCGGGACAAAAAGTAATCCGTGTCCTTTCCCGGGACTCAAAGTTTGGGACAAAAATCGGTTCTGCGACTTGGGTGTGAAGAGATAACAGACAGACAGACACACTTTCACATTTATAATATTAGTAAGGTACGGATAATAAATAATAAACTGTAATAAAATAACATATTAAATGTAATAAGGTTCTGTTTTGTTGAGTATAAGCCTACGGACGGCACACGAGCGGAGATTTGATATAATATATCACGGCGGTAAGCCCAGATTACGCACCTCTTGACACTGTATAAAAGAAATCATTTGACGTACTAATGTGCTAATGTGGATCAGATTCAAGACAGCTATGTTTTCTCTACAGGGGAAAATTCTTCATGAAAATCTTTTAGTGAAAGCACAATCAGAGAAATTGATTCACGTTATTTTGTAGACAATATTATATTATAATATACATTATACACATACATAACACTTATAATATAATAAATATGACTAATATCGACTTAAACTTACGTTTTTCTGCCTATATTATAATTTATTTTTTTCTGGTGGTACATAATAAGTTACTACTTCTGTAGACTGTAGTTAGAGAAGCCTTTAAGTTTGTCGGTATATCAGAGGGTATTTTTCTGCATTTACCTCTTTAATATTGGAACTTTCATTTTATATGAGCTCGACGCGATTTAGGTCTAAAAAGTGTTACGTATATACATAATTCTTTCGCAGTTAGAAAATAATAAATCAGTTTTAAATAATATCTTCAAAAAAAGGATTATTAAAATAATTACATTACATTCAAAGTCACTATGGCTAGCAAGAAGACGCGACATAAAGATTTACTCTCAAGGATTCTAAAGATTCACTACACTTAAATTCGAAGTTAGAAGTAAAATGTGAGGCCAAAACCTACAAAGAACGGTCTGGCGTAAACTGATTTAGCCGAACAATAGGATTTGAAATCGAAGTTTAAATTTAATACCCACGTAACTTCCCGGGTATTGCGCCGCGCTGATAGCTCTAGGCTTTACTCCCGTATTTTTGTAAATATCTCCGCTATAGGCCGTTCAATGTTGTTTTGCCTTGAAGCTTATATGAAAAAGATCTTTATGTCGTTAGCATTAAGGGAGTATATGGGGGGCCGATCGAATTAGGTCGGACCAACCTTACCGTGCGCTGTGTTCAAGAGTCCGGTCAGGTTGGCCTCCGAACAGTCCGGCCCGATACGATCCGGCAAAATAACTGCGGATGGATTCATTGGTTCATTAGTGTTGAGTTTTTTTACACTATGGTTTTAAAACATCTCACAAAGCTCTCATACGTTAGACAGCTTAAATAGAGCTCCAGTAACTGTCCTACACACGTAGCCAGGGCTTTGTATGACGAGTAAGACACAAACTACTTAAAAATACGCCTAAGGGTTAATTCAGACCGCAACGTGACGCGTAGATGCATTTCTAAATTTGTACTGAATTTACAGAATATTTCAATTGCGTGAGACGTCTTGCAAATCTGTCAAATCCATACAAATTTAGAAATGCCTCTACGCGTCGCGTTGCGGTCTGAATTGACCCTTAGTATGCATTTCACGGAAAAACTTTTCTAGCTCAGTTTTCCAAAGTATTATATTCTGATTTCTTAAATGATTTTATTCTAAACGTATAAGCTATCACAGATTGCAATTAGCATACCATAATATTGGCGTACGATACCGCAAAATACTCATAATAGAGATTAAGAGCCTACTGTCAAAACGCTAGCCCCACCTACACACACCGCTATCCTCCAATCGTGATACAATGATTCCATGAATCGTGCTCCCGGGCAATATGCTTTACGCTGCAGCTAATAGTGAACAATATCGCGTAAAAACGGTTCCCGCATTATAGCACGAAAGTAAAGGTCGTAAGTCCTAAAAATGTTTTTGATGATAACTTAAAAATTAAATGCAATACTAATATTTCCTTTAGCTATTATTTTATAAAGTGTGTGATTATAGTAGTGCAAGTTATTTAATGATAGTAACTTAATAAGTGTAACAGGTATTTGTTGAAAAGCCCAGAGAGATTCATAATTTCAAAAAATAAAACTATCGAGTCAAATAAGTGAATCGTGTTTTTAACCCCCGACCAAAAAGAGGGGTGTTATAAGTTTGACGTGTCTGTCTGTCGGTCTGTCTGTCTGTCTGTCTGTCTGTCTGTCTGTGGCATCGTAGCATCCAAACGGGTGAACCGATTTTGATCTAGTTTTTTTTGTTTGAAAACTGACATGATTGAGAGTATTCTTAGCTATAGTTCATCATCATCAGCCTGCTCATTGCTGAGATATCACGGTTTATCTGGTTCGTGATAGGCCGATTAGCAACTTGCTGTCGTTTGATGGGTTTTATATTTTGAATTCTGGTTCGTGACACTTATGAATATATACATATTAATGGAAAGTTGACCCTGGTGCTGCATCATCACCTGGTAATCAATAGGATACCCAACTCCTCACCAACTTAGAGCAGAGGTTTCGTGTTTGGGTTCACTTTAATTGCGACAACTAGTAAGACGTAGATAGGTAAACAGTAAATATTTGAATGCTGCTTCTGCAGCATCACCTGGATTCTATAGGAGCCGAGCTCCGTATGAACCCAGGGTGGAGGTTTCACATTTGGGCTCATATTGACGGCCTCATCCAAGAGGATATTTATAGATCGTATTCATTGGGATATGATCCTGTTGATAGGAACAATCCTGCACTATAACCGACACAAGTTTAAAAAGCATAAAATTAAATTAAATTAATAAATTTAAAAAAACCCCCGCCAAACAAGTTTAAAAAGTAATGAAATAATATTTACTGACTTTAAGTTTAAATAATTTCTAAGTGTAAAGTAATATTTTAGTCCATAATTGTTGTCAAGGTGTGTCGGGGGACCGCTAATGTACATGTTTGATTTCACATAACATTATAGTTTAAAGGTCAGTTCACAGCAAACTGAAACGAGACAATCAGCGATACAAAATGCAAAAGTCGCTGTTGTCGTAGTTTACTTGGCGGTCCCCGGACACACCGTGACAACAATTATGGACTAAAATATTACTTTACACTTAGAAATTATTTAAACTTGAAGTCAGTAAATATTATTTCATTACTTTTTAAACTTGTTTGGCGGGGTTTTTTTTAATTTCTTAATTTAATTTAATTTTTCAGTTAGCCAAATATCAGATAAATAAACAATGATTAAATAAATATTAATTTCATTTGAGTCAATCGTCTTCCGGGATCGTAATACTTATTAGAAAACACAGCAAAATTTGACAGCCCGCTCTTAAATACCGCTTCAAATTAACATACACGTGTACGAAATAACCGCGGCCTCATTAATCTTATGCCCTTAATCAGGAGCTAATGAAATTACTTCGGAACGTTTGGAATATCTGAACATTGACGGAAGGTAAAAATTTATAAGCGACAAATTCCATAAATTACTTTTATACGAATAACAAGATGACCTGGTGAACTTTGTATCACTTTTATTCTAAGATAAACCTTTTCTGACTTCCACGAATATTTTAAGATGCTAAAACTCGCGAACGGCTGAACCGATTTAGCTATTTTTAACGGACTTCAAAAAAAGGAGGTTCATAGTTTTGAAACTTTCGTGAAAGTCCAGAGAAGGTTTACCGGGTTATCTAGTCTAGTTTTCAATAAATGTATTTTGCATTTTAAATACTTATTAACATTACAAATCACATGTCAATTACTATAAACTTTCTAAACATAAATCAAACAGAACAAAAACTTTACTGAACGCTCGTGTAGTTTTGTTGTGTGGCTATACGTCAGGCTCAAGTTATGTGAATGTAAATTGTAAGTCACGAGCACAACTTCGGTAAAACTGTCGGGAGCTTTCATCACGAACAATATACAGGTTGATAACGCTTGATAACCTATCGATAAACTTATCTTCATCTTGCTATAACTAAAATCTATGTACATAAGGAAGTCATAATACGTTATACACAAAATTGTGTGCTTTGTGTAGTTTACTGTGAAATTACAATGCTTCTTTCAAAGTGAACTGTCGAAATAATTAGAACTGACAGATTTACTATTGCATAGCTTTTATTGCGAGCTTTGAGCGCGGCGACCGAATCAAGAAATTCTGTAACGAAAATAAACCTAACACGCCCTACTCCACACTGTGCCCCACCGGCACAGCGGTGCGACGTTGAAAGCCGTGCATCGCCTAACATCGTTTCAGTTTGGCAGACTTTGGCACGGTGTTTGTGTGCGTGCGACTAGAATTATAATTGCATTGATAAAAAAATGCTAAGCAATAGCTTTACCACGGCAGTCCCTGAGTGCCACACTTTTTTTTTGTATGGCCGAATATATGATGTTGGTACATTTGACATAGAAACATAATATTGTCGAAATAACTCTTAGTGCTGCTACTTTCGCGGTGAGCTATATGCATACACACATTAAAGTTATACCCTGTTTAGTTTAAACACACTAAAAACTATAGGTACGGTATAACATGGCGTTAGCGTTCATTGACTCCCTGTCAAAAACTTGTCATTTTCTATACAAATTCTCGATTGACAACATCTGACACTTCATTGTAAATCGTGGTTTATATAGAAAATGACAAGTTTTTGACAGGGAGTCAATGACCGATACCGCCTTGTTTCGCCGAGTGCAGTATAGTTATTATCTTCGTCAACATTTTTCGCCCACACTGTTTATGTTTTGAGAGCTTGTCGCACCAATTTACTGCGTTTACACAAGCGTGATAGATCCCCAATCTTGTTACAAAGATAATCAAAATCTCCCCAAAACTCACAAACTATCTGCGATATTCCGAGCAGCCTTTGTTATCTTAAATTAACTTAAATTCCAAAACTCGTTACGACCTGATTAATTTCATATGATTCGATTATAAAATATTTAGCGTCCGATTTAATCAGTTTGATTTATATTCGGTTTGCGTCGCTTTATCAATATTAATTTTACACGAATTATTTGTAGATAAACATTATTCATGATTATCATCGCAATGTTGTGTTAACGGACCATTAACGTCGTGGTGATTCGATGAAATCATCGGGTAAAAAACTGGTGGATGCTGTTACTCGTCGACGGAGTCCTTTGTACCTTCTATTTGATTACGAATCTGTAGAGCGGCATTTTTGTCTATTATTTCCCTCGATCGCCGAGACATTAAACTGTTGCAATCATAGTGCAAGATTATATTTTGTCATGCACCAACTTTTGTACCTACTAAAGGTTTAGATCTATACCTCAGGATGATTATATCGAAACCAGTCGTGTAAAACATTAAATTTTTTATAAAGTAGAATATGTGCAAAAAGTGTATAATTATTTCTGTCTACTAAATATCGACTCAGTTTAATGTACAGTCAAAGACATCTTTTTATCTTGTCATCTATAGCAAAAGGTTGTTATCCAAATAGTCCCCTTGCTGGTAAAAATTACGCTTTACAGAATTTTAATTACATTTTCTTTCGTGCTCTATTTTGGGCGTGTTAATATTTAATTAGTAAGCTCCAAACGAACGTGTAATAAAAATAGCGACGCAAAAATATCACCACAACAAACATAATTAGCATATTATATAAATAAACGCACGTGACACGTATGGTGGCAGCGGTGGGATGGATAAGGTCAGCAAAAAAGGACATTAAAAATATGCAAAAAAAATCAAGAATAACATGAAAATATTTATGCTGGCTTCTCACGGCGCGTAATATCACGAGCCGCGCCGCGCCAGCTCGAGCCACGTGCCATTGAAAGGGGTGGCTCGAGGTGGCGCGGGCTGGCTCGAGCAGGTGCGTCCGATGCGATTGAAGTCGATAACTTTAAAGGCGCGGCTCGGCTCGTAATATTACGCGCCGTGAGAACGGGTAGCGCGACTCGCCTGTTGGCTCGTGCTCGCTCGTACAAATCGGCTCGGCGCCGTGAGAAACCAGCATTACAGTTACACCAATTTATACTTTGAAGGTTCTTTCCTCTCAAATTGGTTACAATTTTATTTTCAAGAATAAAATGACCTTCGGCTTTCAACTCTTTCTCTCTTTCCTCTTAGTTCGTTTACAATTTTTTATTTGCAGATGTACTCCGTTCTACCAGAGACTAGCACATGCATATCAAATCTGCTATCGCTACTCATGGGCTAATTTTTAAACTGTCACAGATAACAGCGCGAGTCGCGTGCGCGAAACTGAGTTATGTGTGTAACTACTTAGTATTAACACTTTAGCCTGAAGAAGTTCGTCCGCGAGCGATTTATAACTGTACCTGATTAGAAAGTTACCTAAGTATAATTTTAAGTATTTAAAAGACTAATTAAAGTAATTATAATATGTACTAATTTATTTATGTGGGTTATTTCAAACTTTATTTTTTATTTGATGTGCTGTGTGTGTTATTAGAAATTGATAAGGAAGTAAAAATTACAAATCAAAGTTATTTATTATTTTTGTTTCATTCGAATTAGAGTTTTATGATTGAGGTGGTTTGTTTGTCTGTCCATGGCATAGTAGTATATTTGTTTAAACGCGGATGAGACGAAAGTGTTCTTGGTTATAACGCGTAACGCACTGCTCGTGATATGCAAAAATTATCAAAGTGTAAATTCCATAATTATTTTCACTGAAATCTTCACAAAAACAACCTTATTTATGTAACTGCCACTTATTATGCTCGATATACTGTGCCGGTCCACAGATTCTGCACAAAAACTGGATTTAATTTCGAACTTTATGCGACCGCAAATCGAAACCTTTGATTCATGTCTCTTGATGCTGATTTACATTGGTGAGTACAGCCAACTTACTCTCGATACAATCAAGAATCGAAGAAAGTCGATCTCAGTAAGATTTAGTGCTACCTACATCTACACTAGCGCACTCTTCGGATTAAGTTAAAAAAAAAGATTTTTATGATTTACACTTTTATTTGGCAATAAATTCAGAATAGGATATGGATATACGAATACCTTTGGCAGAATCGTCACGTTAGAAGACTCAGAGACTCAGAGCCAACTGAACTGACTCCCGCAACTGAGACCTAGGCTAAGCATCTAGACTGCTGATGTCAGCTGGTGTCAGCACTAGCCCCTAGCCCGTAGGCCATATAACAGAGGTCAGCAATTAGTTTCGCTCGAATTTTAAGAAATGCAATGCAATTCGCGGTTTACACATTTTATTAAAAAAATATATATTTATTAAAGAAAGGTAATTGCGGAAATTACAAAGGTATATTTTATTTACATATCATCAATGAGAAAAGTGTCAATTTTTGTTGCTTGTTTGGATTGAAATTGTTGTAAGCTATTGACATTAAATCCTAGAGATGTTCATCAGTAAGTCGAGGCCGAAATTTTCTTCGAAAATGCTTGGTCCGCACACAATGGGCCGGCGGTCCGGATGCGGACCGTGGTTCGCCATTTGGTGACCCCTGCCGTATAAGATAGAGAAATTGACGTTTGTCTAACGCCATTTCGATCTTCCTTCAAGTTTGTTCAGGAGTACGGATCATCGAAGCTATTTAGCTTCGATGATCCGTACTCCTGAACAAACTCGTAGGAAGATCGGAAGAAAAAAAATCGTCATCGGATCAGTTTTTAGAGACCCATTATATCATTGGATTCTAATGCTATATCAATTCAACAGCTTCCACTAGCTGGCACCCGTTACTGTACCAATGTAAATGAGTATTTAAAGTGAAGATAACAACAAACTCTGGCATGTTCGACCACACCGCACAGGGTCCCCGCACACTTCATATCGATTATTCGCTTAGTAAAACTTCATGAAGAGAATTGAGACAAACGAACTTAATGGACATTGGACATAATATTTAATAGACACATCTATTATTACAGCTCACAACATTTTCTCTTCCTCTATTTCTAAGATCGAAATGTCTTACTTCCTGTATGCCTTACTTATGTTTCTTTTTCACTTCTGACGACATTCCCGGATGCAATCCCTTATTTTTTGTATCTAACTAAGACTTTTAAGTTATAGTCTTCAAATTAGATTAACTTGATGCCATAAACTGATTTTTAATGTTTAAAACAAATAAGATAACCATCTCATGCATTTTCTGTAACTTCCCCGATTATCTTCCATTTTTCATTTGCTATTCCAATAATTTGGTTCGAAAGTCTAAACTCTATAGACTACGAACCATTTATTTGATACAATATACAGATGAACATATTATAACCTCCTCCATTTTGGAAGTCAGCTAACAAGCAACGTATAAAGACGAAATTCAGTATAAAATCACTCCCGCACCTAATAAATCGGCTTATCCAATACACTTCATATTCAATATTTAAATAGCAGTCCTCCCTGAGGTAATCATAAACATACAGAGAATATATTTGTATATATCATAGAGTATTTGTATATCTGTATATATGTCTCATTGAATATCGCAT
This sequence comes from Cyaniris semiargus, assembly GCA_905187585.1. Classification (NCBI taxonomy): domain Eukaryota; kingdom Metazoa; phylum Arthropoda; class Insecta; order Lepidoptera; family Lycaenidae; genus Cyaniris; species Cyaniris semiargus. The sequence goes on along the minus strand of LR994554.1, from coordinate 866,867 downwards.
GACACTTTTATGGCCTTTTATGAATGGCAAATAAAACGCAATATGTCGTAAAACAGGTTTGATTAAAATTATCTGCAAATATATTTTGAAAAGTAGGGATAGGCTACGTTTCCATAGTCCAGTAGGTTAGAGGGTAGTTCTTGACTCGGGGGTCGAGAGTTTATTTCCCGAAGTTGTTGTATGTTATTTCGAAGTTTGATTAGGCAATGCACGCTGATCATCTGATTGTGAGATAAGAAAGACGATCCATGCGTTGCGGATGGGCATGTAAGAAGTCGATCCTATCGGTGTCGGTCATCCTGGGTTATGAGAGTAGGAGGAGAGAAAGAGAGATTGCTCTTGTATGCATGCTTATGGTTATAATCGCCTTGGCAAGTAATCATCTTAAGTAAATAGCTGCTAGAAGTTTAGAACTCATGAATTACAATTACAAGGCCGCATCCCAATATACGTTTCATAATCTAGATATTCTTTGTCATAAAGAATATTGCGTCCTTAAGCCTAAAATTACACAAGTAATCCTAAAATTAATGGCCTTTTTATAGCCTCAGCCTATAAAAACTAAACCTTTTATATCTAACTAGCATTTACACGGGGTTTAGTCTGCTTGAAATAAGTCCAAACGATGAGTAGAGGCACAAAATGTTATAATATAGAACTTCAAAAGTTCTATAAAATTTAGTGCTCAATGTCGTCATTTTTATTATAATGTTTCATACTCCCTGCAGGAAATATTTCCCTCTCAGGGTTTTTTTTATATAATCCTTATTCTTATTACTAACTGATGTAGGCATCATAGGAGAAACACGTGTGCCACATTTTAAGTTTCTAGCTCTCAAGGTACAAGGCACAAGGCACAAGGCTTTGCCTTTTATGCATAATATGGTTATAATATTAATAAAAATATTACAACAGAGATAGATTGACTTACTATCTAGGGCTGTCCCAAACACCACTATCCCACCAAAACTTTCCTTTCAAGTCTGCCTCGTTCTATCTCGTCTCTTGGTTGTGTTTCCTTTATTCACATTTAGCACTGAAGTAGCTTTGTTGGGGCCCCAAAGACATTCCAGACTGTCCAGCCGGAGACAAGTTAAGTGTGAAGTAAAAGGTGGCCCCGTGCGAGTTTCTTACGCCGGTTCTTCTCGCCGGGTTAGTTCCCGAACCGGTGGTAGGCCTCATGTAGACGTTCTAAAAGTGTCAATTTTTTACCGATTTAGAAATAAAAGATTTTCATTTTCGTATCACTTTTGACGCAAAGACGGTACCATGTTTTAAGGTCGATTTCTCTTTGGATATATTAACTACGTTATGTATGAATGAAATAAGTTTATTGCTAAGCACAGGATTGGCAGGTTGTCTCAAATATTCCGGGACTCCCCAGAGTATACAGTATATTTCGGACTGTTCAGGATATTTTGGACTTTCCGGGATACTTACATCCGGGATACCGGGATACCGGGACATCCCTAACTGTCCGGGACCGTCCCGTCCTGTAACCGTCCCGGGTAATCCCGCTATAGGCGGAGACAAGACATGCAATTTCGATGGGAGATCCTAATGGGTACACAGTGCTTTGCATAATGAGCTACCGTACGCGATTAGGTTTTAACGATGATGACTCTGTTGAAATATTTACGACGGCACCAATCTGAACCTTAAGTCGAAGCAGTAAGGTTCAATTCATACGCTGTTGTATTATGCCGTTCATTCTAATTTGTATTCTTCATGCTTCCATAGGCGTCATGCTTTGTAGACAAAATAATGCTCCTGCGTATTTTTAAGATTAAAATATCTGTGTCTGGTGCGAGTGGGATTTTTGCACATTTTGTGTCCTGCGTAAATCGCCGAAAAATTTACGAACTGTCATGATAATTTATGGGTATCGGTTACGGAGTTGAAAAGGGTTGAAAATTCTTGCTTGTTTTTCGGTTGCAAAAATATCTATATATTAATACGCGAGCGAAAAACTTTGGAACCCATTTTACGAAAAATGCGGAAACGTAGGCGCATGAAATTTCGCACAGTTATAGCTTATATGGTAAAGAAGTGCATCGAGCCAATATTGTTTTATACTTTTATCATACATGATTTTATTAAATAAAACATTACTCACACTACAATGTGCACACTACGATCTTTTGAATGACAAGCCTATACACATGAATTGTACTCTTTTATTTATGGTTGAAGTCTGTTGTCAAATTAAAAATAGATTGTTTTTTTTATTAAATCTGAAATAGTCAATACTTTAAACGGGGAGCCAACAGAAGAAGATAATTCAATTTAAGGTCGAATTTTGACCATTGGGCGATCTCTAGTTATTCCAAATTACGTCTATGTTAGTCACTGTTGGAATATACGTACTAGAGTACAAATATCCAAGTATAATAAGTAAACCTCAAATCAAGACTTCTTAACTTTTTAATTCCTACGATGTTCACCTAAGTCAGTCGATGTGTAACTGTCATGTGTGATGTCAATATTATATTAAAATTATATCTATTGTAATGGACGGTCGATTTTTCTTTTTGCTCTAAACCTATTCCCATTTTCCATCAGGTAATGGGCCCAGGTCGCTAACTGTAGCTAAAAGTAAAATACAAGTAATATTTTGTATAAATAATAATGGATTCGCGCAACAAAAGAAATATCCATCAGTTTACTGGCGAGCGATATAGTACATGGAAATTTCGTATAAGATCGTTGCTGGAGGAACTTCAAGTGCTTTGTGTTGTTGATTCCGAAACCCCAGAGGATACCGATGTTAAATGGTCGAAAAAAAATATGATAGCCAAAGGTACAATCGTAGAGTATTTGGGTGACGCATTTTTAAATTTTGCGAAGGGATCAGCAACGGCCAAATCTATTTTTGAAAATCTGGATAAGATTTACGAACGGAGGAGCTTGGCTTCGCAATTAGCGTTGCGAAAACAGCTTTTGAACCTAAAGTTACAGCCGGATGTGACACTATTACAACATTTTACTAGTTTCGATAATTTGGTGACTGAATTGATCTCCGCTGGTGCCAGGCTGGACGAAATGGATAAAATATCGCATCTATTGCTCACGCTACCCACTTCATACGACGGCGTTATTACTGCGTTGGAAACACTCGGCGAAGAGCAGCTAAATTTGGTGTTTGTAAAAACTCGCCTACTAGATCACGAAGTAAAATTGAAGGCGGAACCTACGACAGGGCTGAAAGTCCTACAAACAGGGAATACGAAATATGGCAATAATAATAAGTCATCAAGATTTTATAAAAATAAATACAATTACTACACTCAAAAGAAAAATAATTATATGCCCGGGAATTCATTGCATAAAATATCAAAAATGTATTGCGATTGTTGTGGACGTAGAAACCATTTCAAGAAAGATTGTCGATATTTCAAGAAGTTGCAACAAAATAATCAATCTGTAAACAGCAAGAAAACTGCAAACAACGTTCAACTGTGCAACGACAATGACGAGGGCGGTTTCGTTTTTATGTTATCAAAATGTAAGTTACGCACTTCAAATTATTGTAACAGTAATACGATTTGTTTTCTTTTAGATTCTGGTGCGACAGATCATATTGTAAATGTAAAGTATGTTTTTACTTCCTACGTGCAATTACCTACACCCCTGAAGATCGGCGTTGCTAAAAATGGAGCTTCGATACTTGCGTTCGGTAAAGGACGAATAGAAGTAACCACTAATTTAGGTATTTTAGGTTCAATCGATGACGTTTTGTATTCGCCGGAGGTACGTTACAATTTACTATCGATAAATCGCATACAACAGGCGGGTATGACGGTTATTTTTGTTAATAATGGTGTTCAAATATTTAGTAAAAATAATGAATGTTACATGACTGGTGAGAATTTAAATAATTTGTTTAGTATTACTTTTCAAATAAATAAATTTCAGTGTACTTTAAATGTAGCTTCTGAAAAACAACAAGATTGTTTAAAAGAATATAAGTTGTGGCATGGTCGACTTGGCCATTTAAATAAGCAGAAACTTAATATTTTGAAAAATGTAGTTGATGAACGCGATTATAAAATTTTTGATAATATTGTAATACCTACAGATGAGTTGTGTGAGCCTTGCTTACTTGGCAAACAAGCTCGATTACCATTTTCTAAGTGTAAAGACAAAAATAATAATAATCGACCATTATTTATTATTCACTCTGATGTATGCGGCCCGATTACACCTACTACTATGGACGATAAAAATTATTTTGTAACTTTTATTGACGGGTTTACGCATTACACTGTTACTTATTTAATGTATGCTAGGTCTGAGGTACTTAAATGTTTCCAAGATTTTGTAGCTAAGAGTGAGAATCTATTTAACTTCAAAGTAACAAATTTGTATTGTGATAATGGGCGAGAATATATCTCTAATGAGTTCAAAAATTACTGTGTTTGCAAGGGAATAACTTATCATTTGACTGTACTGTATACGCCACAGCAAAATGGTGTCGCAGAGCGCATGAATCGTACGTTAACCGAAATGGCGCGAACATTGGTTACAAGTGCGAAGTTAGATAAATTATATTGAGGCGAAGCTATATTAACATCTACATATATAACAAATAGACTGCCCACAAAAGCGCTTTCTAAAAATAAAACACCATACGAGATGTGGCATAATAAAAAACCGAAAATTAATCATTTAAAAATATTCAGTTCTACTGCTTATATTCATGACAAAACTAAGGGGTCGAAGTTTGACGAAAAGTCTTTCAAAGCCATACTAGTCGGATACGACCAAAATGGTTATAAATTATTTAATGTAGAAAATAATCAGTTCCTTATTGCAAGGGATGTTGTATTTGACGAGTTGAATTTCGAATCCTCTAGACCTGTCAATAATTTGGTACCAGTACAAATTCCTGCCGAAATTAATAAGCCCGATAATTATAAATCGGCAAAGTTAATAGGCAACAAACACAGTATTCCTCACATGAGCTCAGAAGCTGGACCTTCATCTAGCAAACTGAGACGTAGTGAGAGAATTCAAAAATTGCCTACAATTGATTATAAACAATTGGATGATCCTGACTCTTATCTATCACTTACAACAAATGAAATGCTACCTAATAATTATGAATATATTTTTAATAGAGATGATTCCAGAAAGTGGCTAAAAGCAATAGAGAGTGAACTAGAGTCTATTAACAGTAATAATACATGGAGTCTCGTAGAAAGACCTCAAAATGTAAATATTATTAGTTCTAAATGGGTTTTTACAATTAAAAAGAATGAGTTGGGTGAACCTTCACGCTATAAAGCGCGACTAGTCGCTCGTGGCTTCACACAAAAACACTTACAAGACTATGACGAAACGTTCGCTCCAGTAGCACGTATTACCACTTTACGATTTGTTTTAGCACTTGCAAATCAGTTGGACTTACATGCCCATCATATGGATGTAAAAACCGCGTTTTTAAATGGAATTCTTAAAGAGGATATCTATATGGAAGTGCCAAAAGGCGTTTCAGCGAGTTCCAATCAAGTTTGTAAATTAAACAAGTCACTCTATGGCTTAAAACAATCTTCTCGGTGTTGGTTTGAACGTTTCGATCATACTCTTAAGGCTATAGGTTTTGAGCATTCACAGGTAGATCCTTGTTTATATATTTTAAATAAAAATAGTATGAATGAAAATGTATACATTGTGCTTTATGTAGATGATCTTTTATTATGTACTAAAAATGAACAAAGTCTGGATTTATATAAAAACATTTAATGCAAGAATTTAGTATGACAGATTTAAATGAAGTAAAATTGTTTTTAGGCATTAAAATAGAACGAAAAGAAGGTAAATTAACTTTAGATCAATCTTTGTACCTTAAAACTGTTTTGAACAAGTATTCCATGAGTGATTGTAATCCTTCAAAATCACCGTTTCCATCAAAATTAGATTATGAAGCTTTAAGCTCAGACGCACATTATGATGCACCTTGTAAAAATGTCATAGGGTGTCTTATGTATGCGATGCTATGCACCCGGCCAGACATTTGTGCTGCAATAAGTAATAAGCAATAAGCAAGTAATAAGCAATAATAATAGCTGCATCAGTATAGCCAATAATCCAACCAATCACAAAAGGTCGAAGCATATCGATATAAAGTACCACTTTACTCGTGAACAAATTACTACCAAAGTAATAAGGCTAGAATATGTTGCCACAGGAAATCAACTGGCTGATATCTTCACGAAGATGGTACACACTCCAAAGTTTCTTGAAATAAGAAGTAAATTAAATTTAATTTAAATTGTAAAATTAATTATTATTTTTATGTTTGAAGTTAATATATAATAGTAGAAGTGATATATTTTTGTTATAGTTAAATGCAGTAAGCTAAGTTCAGCATAAACTTGAGCTAATGTTAATTCAGAAAGAAATTAAACATTGAATTAATTATAAACATTACTAACGTTCTGATTGTGTTAATACTTGAATATTTGAGGGGGACTGTTGGAATATACGTACTAGAGTACAAATATCCAAGTATAATAAGTAAACCTCAAATCAAGACTTCTTAACTTTTTAATTCCTACGATGTTCACCTAAGTCAGTCGATGTGTAACTGTCATGTGTGATGTCAATATTATATTAAAATTATATCTATTGTAATGGACGGTCGATTTTTCTTTTTGCTCTAAACCTATTCCCATTTTCCATCAGTCACAATGTTAGAAACGAAACACGACACCACAGTGCTGCTTTAGCGATTTAAGACTTTTTTTTTTAAATAAGGGGGCAAACAAACAAACGGGTCACCTGATGGAAAGCAACTACCGTCGCCCATGGACACTCGCAACATCAGAAGAGCTGCAGGTGCGTTGCCGGCCTTTTAAGAGGGAATACGCTCTCTTCTTGAAGGTTTGCAGGTCGTATATAAAAAAAAATTCTCACTTTTTTTGGTAAATAAAATGGGCCCCGTGCGAGTTTCTTACGCCGGTTCTTCTCGCCGGGTTAGTTCCCGAACCGGTGGTAGGCATCATGTAGACTTTCAGAAAATATTTGCAAAAATTTATTCTGAATAAAAAAAATTGAGTTTGAGTTTGAGTTTTTGAGTTTGAGTTTGAGTATTGGTCCAAAATACTGCTGAACTTTTGGACTGAACTTGTTTGACGCATATTTTTTTAATTATTATAATATGATTTTAATTAAGAGCGTTGGCCATCACCGCATTTATAATATATAATAATAATAATATATAATAATATCTATAATGGACGCTTCACACCACGTCAGTCTGGCCCCGTGCTAAGTACCTGAAGGACTTGTGTTACATGTACCAGACAACGGAAATATAATTAATACTTTTATATTTTATATTATACATATATTTAAGATTTTTATTATACCATACATATATTTTAATACACATCCAAGACCCAGGAACATTGAAAATTTGTTCCGTCGGCGGGATTCGAACCCGCGACCCCCAACTTGCGCTACCAACGCGCCACCAACTGAGCCACAGAGGTCGTCAAAATTATACACATACCATTCTACTCAACGATGATTTCTCAAAACCCTTCAAGCGATAGTTTTAGAGTTCCGTACCCCAAGGGTAAAAACGGGACCCTATTACTGAGACTTCGATGTCTGTCCGTCTGTCCGTCTGTCCGTCTGTCCGTCTGTCTCCAGGCTGTAACTCAAGAACCGCTATAGCTAGACTTCTGAAATTTTCACAGATTGTGTATTTCTGTTGCCGCTATAATATCATTAATTATGTTCGTACATTAATACGTAATAATAAAATTAAAATAAAATAAATATTTAAGGGGGGCTCCCATACAAAAAACACAATTTTCTGCCAACTTTCGCTCAATAACGGTACGGAACCCTTCGTGCGCGAGTCCGATTTGCACTTGGCCGATTTTTATAGCCTCGGGTGTAAAAATAAGTTATCTGCAGTAAAATCATTGGTTTAGTTAAGCAGACAATCTAGATTCGAAGGGACGTTTTATGGTGGAACCGCTTTAGAGGGTAAAATATAAGGGTTGAAGTTATAGGGTTTCCCCAAAAATAGATTGTTGAATACAATCAGTTCGTCCAGTCGTAAAGTGCGGGGATTAACTTTGTTGTTGCCTAGAAGTTTAGGTCCCTAGGTAATTATTTGAACCTAAACAACACCTAGTATGCACAATAGATAGATATAAATAAAGTCCACTTTCGAACATGGTTCACTTCACAAGTTACAAAATTTGATATTAAATAACAAGATTTGTATGAAATTTTGTGACTAACCTAATAATTGAAGACATGAGTGAATTGAAGGGGGTAACTAACAATTTGAAAACTGACGTGTTTTGCATAAACAGAGGCTTTAAGATCGGGAAAATTATTTGGAATAAAAAAAACTGGATTATATGTATATCTAGATGTATTATAATAATAATATTTTTAATAATAATAATATTTTTATTCAGTATTTACAATTATGGTGAGATACAAATTATTAGAGCTACTTAAACTAAATACAAAATATGATTGTGTGATTAGCAAGATGATGAAGTAGGGATCAGTAATGAATATACACTTATTTTATTACAATTTTGATGTTTTACACGACGGTGTACGGTTTCGACAAAATCATCATGAAGTGTAGTAGGTAAGTTACAATTTTTGTTCAAAATTTAAGTGAAAAAATGCGTAATTGCTCTCATGCTGTAAAATGTAAGTTGCCCACTTCGTCCACTCATGTCTTCAATTTAGATGATAGCACACTAGTACACAGCAATAATATTATAAATGCGATATAAATCTCTGTCGATCATATTTCCTACCCGAATATCAGCTATCAATTTTCCTATTCAATTTAATCCTAAAAAAAAGTATTTAAAATTTAAATAAAGTTTTGGGAAATATCTAGTAACTAGACGTTCCGCGCGGCTTCGCCCGCGTAAATTAGATATTTCACAGACAAATCAGTCTACAAAAAATAGCCTATGATCCTTCACGTGGTCTACTTTTTATCTGACCCAAATAACAGAAAAATTGCTCTAGTAGTTCGTGAGATAAGCCCATTCAAATAATTTTCCCGTTTTTCCACATTCTCTTCTATTTCTTCGCTCCTATTCTTAGCGTGAAAAAGTATAGCCTATAGCCCTCCTCGATAAATGGGCTATCTAATACTGAAAAAATTTCAAAATTTCAAATCGGACCAGTAGTTCCTGAGATTATCGCCGTCAAATAAGTCCTTTCAAATAATTTCCCCCCGTTTTTTTCACATTTTCCTCTATTTCTTCGCTCCTATTAGTCTTAGCGTGATAAAATATTACCTATAGCCTTCCTCGATAAATGGAGTATCTAACACTGAAAGAATTTTTCAAATCGGACCAGTAGTTCCTGAGATTAGCGTGTTCAAACAAACAAATAAACAAACTAACAAACTCTTCCGCTTTATAATATTAGTATAGATTTTACGAAGTTTTTGAGTGTTGTTGCATATGCATAGGTAAGCTCCATGCAAGACGCAAAGCTTTTAAGCTCATAATTGCTAAGCTTTCGGATCACGTGAATTCGTTATGCCGTGGAAATTAGTTTTAGGGTTGCATTACATTGTAGACTTTATATAGATTATAGACATAGACACGTCTCTTACATTATTAAAGTGTATCTGTCTTGCCGTTCATCATTACGCCTAAGCTTGCCACATCAAAGTTTACAACATATTTTAGTACCGGAAAAAGACACAAGACATTTGGTGTGAGAAATTAAGCTTCATAAACGAATTTAACGACAAAAATGTAGATAAAAAGCTTCCAAAAAGCGTTACATTTTGCTTTTGTTTAACTACTTGGGTTTTCTATGGTAGGTAAATCACGCAGTTTGGTGTGCCTCTTAGCATAGGCCTCCGTCAGTACTCGGCACTAAGTTAAAAGATAGATTTTAAGTAATTGTTTGTTTCAAACCAATTTGTCATACGAAATTTGGTCTTCCAAGTGGCAGATAGAGTTGTGACAACTTTACCACATACTACTTAACTACACTCAAGTTTAAATGATTTATGGTGTTGGTGACAAGTTATTTACCAAAGTAAGTAAGCAGGGTCGATAGTTTCGGCTAACGACTACTTTTGGATGTTATCGAAGCATAATATTATCGACGAAGTGAAGAAATAAGATCCTGAGTAGGAAATAGTGCCGAATATCAGAAGCCAAACTTAAAATATAAAATTATTTTATAATGCCAAAAAATATACGTGGGAGGGCCATGCTTCGGCACGAATGGGCCGGCTCGACCGGAGAAATACCACGTTCTCACAGAAAACCGGCGTGAAACAGCGCTTGCGCTGTGTTTCGCCGAGTGATTGAGTTTACCGGAGGCCCAATCCCCTACCCTATTCCCTTCCCTACCCTCCCCTATTCCCTTCCCTTCCCATCCCTACCCTCCCCTATTAGCCTATTCCCTCTTAAAAGGCCGGCAACGCACTTGCAGCTCTTCTGATGCTGCGAGTGTCCATGGGCGACGGAAGTTGCTTTCCATCAGGTGACCCGTTTGCTCGTTTGCCCCATAATTTCATAAAAAAATATATATATAAAATATTATATTACAGGATTTGCATGTTGGAGGAGATTTCTGTATTACTAAGGAAATAGAACGCAGACAGCCTGTAAAACATGTAACTTTAAAGTCCGCATTTGAATCGCACTTCTGTAGGTGCGCGTCAAAATACCGCCTGGAACTCACAAAAAGCGCCCCATGAAAAGGCTACACAATCCTTGGCTTGGAAAAACCACACGCATGAAAATTTTCCAGCCTGTGGCTTTCACTCCGCCATTGTCCGCGCGATTTCTTTCACGGCGTATGTGCCTTAATTAAAAATGCACTCCAACAAAACCACCCGCAATTAGAGCGGGACAGCAACACAATTAAGACCTCGGAAGTCCCTCTCGCACGATCCGCAGTAAATGAGCCAAGTAGCCTTTGACATGTGTCCTTAATTTTCGTAATTACAACTCGGATTTTTCTGTTCTAAAGTTACTGTGCGTTGTTATAAATTTTCCCTATATTAATAATAGCTATTTGATTTTACTTTACCGTTGGTCATTTTTATTCAGCTGTAAGTTTTTCTATACAAATAAAATAAATAATTAATAAAACAGCGCCCCAGCATTGGCGTAGATAAAAATTAAAATCAGCTGTTTTTAATTGTGGGATATTAAAAATAAGTAATGTGGTATGTAACAAGCATGTTTGTAGAGCATAATTTAGATGAATCACAGTAATTTTCACGAAATTAATGACCAGTAAAGTGGTAGCTGTAACGTGATCAGACTCACAGTGTCAGCACGTCTATTAAAGATGAAGGGTATACTGAATGAATTTTTAGGGTTTTTTTTAGATTTGGTAGATATAGTAGAGGTTTTATGCTTTATAAAACAATAATTCTTCTATAAAATTGAGTAGTTATATTTTTATTTTTAACAACATCACGCGAAAAATACACCTCAATAATATTTCCTACCTGTCTTAACTACTGCCGCACTCGGAGACATTAATTGATTATTTTACTTTAATTTAATAAAGATCTAATATATAAAATTCTCGTGTCACGGTGTGCGTGGTTGAACTCCTCTGAAACGGCTCGACCACTAGACGATCGATTTTATTGCCCAATATCACGTATTGTGCAAAATTATTGACCGTTTATGGTTAATATTGAACATTACCGCGCCTTTCATTCTTATTGTACAATAAAATATTGTTCAATATTATTGTAGGTTTAGGGGCTGTCTTAGATAAATAAGCCTCAGAACATTTTCCCAAAACATCCACAACCGACTTATTTTACCAAACCTTAATACCAGTACAACATACTCCAAGAAATGTTAATCCGGCAAAGCACGGAGGCATACAGACTAGAGGAAGGATGTCAGAGCAAGCGCAGCCAACAGCTGACGCCACCAACTCGCTCCAGCACAGGCCAGTGCGCTCGCTTACACAATTGACAGAGATAATGTTTTATTTAACTTGTTTATATACTAACCATTTATTTGAAAGACGTGATTGAATAAACCTGACTAAGAAGAATTTGAATTCCTTGATTGCAACAAATAAAATAAACAAAACTGTTAGTGTTTATTGTTTGTTGAAATACCGTGACTTTTCTTTCATTGAAGTAATGAGTGGAAGAGACAATATTAAGTTATTTAATGGACTGTTAACTTTAACAGGCATTAGTGAAATTGGCTTAGGCCTAATTTCACCAACATCTGTTAGTGTTAATAGCTTGTTAAAATGTCATGTCTTCTCTTTCATTCATATGAAATATGAAAGAGGAAAAGTGATACTAATTCGAGCATTAACTTTAACAGTCGTTGATGAAATTGGGACCTTAGTTTACCAACAAATAAACAAGCCCATATCATATCCTTCCTAACATTAGAGAAACTGCTTCATACACTATTGGCGAACTTAACATAACCCGACCAAAAATAAATTAATTTATCTGATAGGTATACAGCGTGTCGTTTTCTTAGCAGCTTTTATTTTATTTCTTTCAGTATTTTTCAATAGTACACGCTGTTTGACGATAATAATTGATAATATCATTTTATTATTTGTACTAACGTTTTAAATTGTAATATGAATTAACTACTAAACTTATATTTCGTACAGTTGTGTGAGTGAACCGTTAATATTTAATAAACTGTTAGAACGACCGCAAACAGGACGCGTTTATTATTAAATTCCTATTAACTTTTCTAATTTTAGAGTTAAAGCCTGAAAGTTATTATGGCGCGTAATTATTATAGAGTAAATTAAAACTAGATTTTATATTAAGCGTTATATATTTTGTTTAGTTTATTTTTAGGGTTATGTTATGTTAAATATAATCATAATAAAAACTAAAAAATCTAGTCACATCTATGCTTATATAATAAAGTCTTAAAATTAAGTAGTTTGTAACATATTTTGATAGAATAATCTCTGGATCTACTAACCTCAATTAAAAAAAAGTCTAGATACTTTGATTCACCTATTACTAGACCTGGTTTTCTATTGAGAAAACCACGTTGTTAATAATTGTGAGTATCATAACTCGATATTAATTAATTTCGAAGTGTTGAATACCAGGAATACGATTTCAAACTTACGAAACCATGGCCAAAAGCTGGTCTAGTAATAGATGAATCAAAGTATCTAGAATCACCTAATTGAGAAAATAGGAAAATCTCGCACGCAATTATGCCATTGTTTATCGGTGTGTCATTGTTTATGGCATATGCATGCAAATAGCACTTAAGCGCTAATCCAGCTCACGTCTAGATTTTCTATTTCCTAGACTAATAAACGTAAAAGAAATCCAATCTATAGTTTCATTTCCGATGAAAACTTGTTGTAAAATGGATTACGGTCGCCAGTTGTAGCAGATGATTTTAATCAACTTTTATGGATGGTTACTTACTTATTGTTTGTTGTTTTATTTTTTTAAATATATTTATGACAATATATTTTTTTTTCTTGCAAAATTATGTATAGTTTACACATTATTACATAATATTATGTTTCGCGGACTAATGTAACAAATATTGTTCTGTAGTATTTTATCTATTTTGTGAGGAAGCAGAAGTTCACAAATTAAGTAAGCTCTAGAGTGTACCTAAACATAATATTACATTTTTCAAACAAAACAAATAATATTGTGAAAACAATTTATATTTAATATTTAAAACGAAAAATCGAAAAATGTCGCAACTTCTAAAAACCTGATTGATCCAATATAAAACCAAAATAACAAGGAAAGTGGAACCAAACACGTGTAAAGTTCGAGTTGATTTAAAAACGTCAAAATGACGGGCCATTTTTCATCCGTTATCGCAGTTAAAGATATAAAAGTCAATTAGTCATCTGTAGATAAGGCCGTGATGGACAAAGGTGGGGGATCGAAGGCTTTGACGGCTGATTTATTATCGCCGATATTGGAGATGGGAGAAGGAAGTTTTCTAATTGTATTACTTAATCTTCCGAGTGTTCGGGGTACATTATATCTAAAAGTTTAAAACTGTGTCAATTACATTACAAACGACCATGTCGTTAACTTTGTAATTGACACAGTTTTAAACTTTTAGATATATTGGTACAAGATGTAATGCAAACGGCCTCTGGATCCTTAAAAACTAAGTTCCTTTAATTTTTTCAGGCATAAATTAAACCATTAAATTGATTTACCTGACCACTGGTTGCATCTATCAGCAAGGTTACTACTAAGCAATACAACAAAATTAACAATAATTGAAGAAACAGAATTTTAAGTTTTTAAAAATATAGAAAGTCCAAAATCAGTTGTTCCGATTCCCGGCTAGGGGAAATCTAATCACACTCTTTTTTAATAAAACTTACCTCCTACTTTTGGATTTTTCCTACCTTACATATTCACCTTGCATTCTTCTAGCAACTGTCCACAAATTTCCGTATAAATAATTTGCTGCGAATGTGATAATCGAATTTATAACATGCAATAACAATATTTTATTTTTTATGAGACCTCCGTCGGAGGGACACCGGCATATTTTAACGTTATAGACGCGCTGCCACATTTGCGGAGACTGATAAATGTATAAGATTTTGGGATTTGTTTCTGATGTTCCTGTGATAAAATGTTCCTTCTGAAAGGGGAGGTTTGATGGAAGTTTACATCTGTTTGTGATGGATGAGAATAAATAAGTGTTATGACGTGTTTATAAAAAGGTATACGGCATACAATAGTATGCTATAGCCTAAAATAATAATATTAGGCTATAACAAACTATTGTACCTTCAAACGGCCACCAAAATGTTGACATGATGTTGTATGTTATTATATGTGTGATGCCGACAAGTCCTTCTCCATTGTGACTTGTTAAATATTATATCTGTTCAGTATTTTTGAGCCTATTCGCTGTTTTAAATACCAAACAAACCTTTCTTCCTTTTAATATTGCATAAAGCTATAGCGTTATTCAAGTAGATTACTCTAAAACTGTAAGGACCCATTTTACTACTCTTTTCTCCTATTTTGAGCTCCTAATTTCCACAAAATTGTCCCGTCCGAAATACAGGCAAGTACCTGATTTAAAAATGATAAAACAGTTTACGAGGGACTTAAAATTCACAGGGAATTAATTCTGAAAGGACTACGGAGCTCTCTTAGCCGAATTGGATACATGCACCGCTTGAGAATTTTTAACTAGCGAAACTCGGATCCCCAGATTTAAAGTTCTCATTTAAACGTTTTATATTGCCCTAATTTTAGATTGGGAACTTAAATTTGGGACTGCGTTATATAGCTCCACCCTTCCCAAGACACGGGGTTGAAAAAAATGTTAAGGATTAAATTTACATTTTTTTCATGTAAGCTAAACAACCATATTAAACATATTAGATTGAGACTCTCATCGCTCAAGTTATACCACACAAATTAAGACACACTATTTATAATGCCCTTGTAAAACCACACATCTTGCATTTAATTGAAATATGGGGAAGCTCAGCCAAAACAAAACTGTCAGATATTCAGATCCTGCAAAATAAAATCATTAAAATGTTATTTTCACTACCACGACTTACTGCTACTAAAAAAATCTACAGTGACACAAAAATAATGAACATTCGACAATTATATACACTTACAACTTGTATTTTTATATGGAAATGTCTCAATAAAAAAGTACAGACGGATCTTAATTTTAGGCTGCCTTCACATTAAGTCGCGAGTACTGCGGCAGCCGCGCGACTTCCATACTAAACAGACTGTCTTTAGTATGGAAGTCGCGCGGCTGCCGCAGTACTCGCGACTTAATGTGAAGGCAGCCTTACTTACCGTAGAGATGTAAGCAAACGTAGCAACCGACGTGCCAGTCTTCTAGTACTACCAAAAACTGGCACAAATTATGAAAAAAAAAATATTACATTTGAAGGAGCACAGTTGTATAATAAAATACCTTCTAACATACGAAATGTAAATTCATTCAATGTTTTTAAAATCCGGCTCCAAAATTATATAATTGAAAATATCTAGATCAGAGTACCACTTATACAGAGTACCTTTACAAAATAATTCAGTGTTTGGAAAGGGCAGAATATTTAGACTCTCTTATTTCATTAATTATAAATATTAAATTAAACACTGAGTGAATGTCTAGTTGCTAACTGACGAACGCAATGTATCAACATTTATTTTTGTAATTTTCTGTTTCTCATGTAAACCTAAACCTAAACATGTAAGCCAGTAAATTTTATCAACTGATTTAATTATTTACATCTCATTTAATATATTCTTTATTATATTCTTTTATACGTGGGAGAGCCATGCTTCGGCACGAATGGGCCGGCTCGACCAGAGAAATACCACGTTCTCACAGAAAACCGGCGTGAAACAGCGCTTGCGCTGTGTTTCGCCGAGTGAGTGAGTTTACCGGAGGCCCAATCCCCTACCCTATTCCCTTCCCTACCCTCCTCTATTCCCTTCTCTTCCCATCGATACCCTCCCCTATTACCCTATTCCCTCTTAAAAGGCCGGCAACGCACTTGCAGCTCTTCTGATGCTGCGAGTGTCCATGGGCGACGGAAGTTGCTTTCCATCAGGTGACCCGTTTGCTCGTTTGCCCCCTTTATTTCATTTAAAAAAAAAACTACATTAAAATTAGATTTTGGTATAGTACAATACTTTTTTTTAAAGGCGAGCATACAGTTATAATACTTTTGATTCTAAAATTGGTTATGATATTAAGCATTATATATTATAAGCATAGTAGAAGTCAAAGTATTTTAAAAGTCAATGTGGAACTACCCTAAGTCATAAAATGGCAGATAAGGAAAGTTAAGAAATAGCCATAATTCGTATTGGAAATCGATGGGGGACGAATTAATAAGGTAACAATATTTTTGATGGCCAAACATACTCGGGAAATGTGTTAGCGAAATTAGACTTTTTATAGTTTCACGTGAATGGAATGTAGACTTTATTACGTGGGGTCTAAGTATCGTTTTCCCATATCACGTAATACAGGTAAATTTTATGAATATGAGTATTGTTACTGTGGGTTTCTTTGGAAATTTGTTTAATAATCGAATTCGTATGTCTAAACCTTTTAGGAGCCAAACCCTATGGGTAAATAAATTCAAGTGTAGTTTTGAAATAGGCAACTTTTAACCATTTACTCTGGAACGAACTGTTGCCAGCAGTATTTCCGGACCAATACGACCTGCAAACCTTTAAGAAGAGAGCGTATTCCCTCTTAAAAGGCCGGCGGCTATTTTTTTTTAATTAGAAATTAATAGTCCGCTTGGTTTAGTACGAAGAATAATAAAAATTATTAAATCGACTTGTAAACCGCTCGGCCCGGAGATGGAATACATTATTCAGAATATCATCATCATCATTTCACTATCACTACTAACTACTACTAGTACTTGCAGTTCATTATCCTATATATATATATATATATATATATATATATATATATATATATATATATTTTTTTTTTTTTATTGAAAGTAATTAGAGTCGTCTATGCGCTTTTCGCCCATATACTTTGTCGCTTTTTTATACTGCGTGACTGGTGAGACATGTGCAATACTTAAGGAGAGTACTCGGTACTCGATTCTCATTATAATTATGTAATAAAATTAGGTACTTAATTTTTTACCTAATTTCCCTTTAAATAAATGAATCATGGATCCTAAGACGTGAATTACGCGGCTAGGCAAGTAGGCATACTATGCGGCCGGCGCGGCGGCGATCGCCATCAAAGAAACACCGCACCGCTACCCTTCCCGCGCGCGGTGTCCATGCGTTGGGTAAATAATTATTTAACTTTAAGCTACATTTACTCAGTAATCAATTGATAATATTTTTTTATATTTTTTTTCATCTAATATAATAGCCAAATATCATGTCGTCGAGTATTGAACATGTCTCACCAGTCATGTTTTTATAATTTGTTTACGTACCAAGTTTACAATTATTCCTCTTAATCTTCTTTAAGTCCATTACGCCTCAGGACTTTTTATATACATTTTACAATATTATATTATAATGACAAAGATACAGCATATAATATATTATACGACACATTATAAAGTAGGTTCTAATTATACGATATTGAATGTACTGTGACTTAATGTTTCACAGTAATAATATAACACTTTTCATGCACTTATTCCACTTTTATTATGTATTTATTTTATTACAATTTTAATGTTTCACACAACCGGTTTCGACAAAATCATCATTACGGTTCTACTTGGTTAATAATCTGTTTAAATCTAAACTTGGCATTGGATTGGATTTCGACTCTTTTTTAGGCGAACAATTAGCCGATAGGAACTTGACTTCCTTTTTAACAGGTATGTTTTTGGTGGGATGTCATTTACTAGGCTAACCACAAAAGAAGCAAAGTTAAGGTTTAATAAATAATGTATCAAAACTTATTTATATAAAAAATTTAAAAGGGATTATACTTAAATACGAGTAGATAACAAAGAATGCTAAAAATAATTTCCCCAAGAAAAATCGCCTTTAAGTAAATATTTAATTACAATAATTACTACGCCTAAATTAAATTTTCTTTTCTCAATTCCACAAGGAATTGAGAGAACTTTGATAATTTGAATGTTAATTATTCTTTTCAGTTAATAACAATAATCCTTGTTTTGCATTTGAAGTCGACTAATTACTAAAAGAAAATTGCTGTCCAATTAAAAGAATACTGAATGTTTTAATATGCAGAGGAATGTTTTAAAGTTGAAAGAAATTCTCAAGAGGGTTTTCTTTTCAGAAAAGAATAAATAATATACATATCTAAATAAAGAACCTCCTCTTTTGAATGCAGCTGTCGGTTAAAATAATGACTGAATGAGAATGAGAATGAATGAGAAAATATTGAGCAATTTCAGACCTTGGGGACCTATCAGACAGAGAGCGGTCACGCGGTCAAAAGATCTGAAAGAAAGTCTGCGTTCTTTATGTTGTCATACAGGAGGCATTCTGATGCAGTCAGAACGCTACCTATGTGAGTATATCTGTAATATAACGTTATATAAAACAAAGAATGCAAAACTGACTGCTTCAATGCTTGACTGCGTGACCGCTGTCTGTCTGATAGGTCCCTTACGTGCAGTGCAGCATACAAAATTTCACGAAAATTGGTACAGCCCGCTAAACAATGCTGCTGTTTCTCTGTACGTAAGTATTTTTATTCTATGGTATTGTGAGGGCCGACACACGGGAGGGAGTCGTCGAGGACTCTTGAGGGAGTCATTTTGTGTTGAGTAACACAACATTTAGAGATTTGTTGATTATTAAACAATTGGTGTTTGAATGTTAAATGTATGGCTGAATTATATGATAAGAATTTTAAAAAATGATATATTGTATTTTTTAAACTTCTGTAATGTGAGTTTGTTTGTGTATTGGTACTGCGGAATATTATTACATTACTACATTATTATCGTTTTACAATATTCCATGCTACAATACAAGGGCCTTCCCCTACGGAGATTCCGTAATTTACCATATTTATAGCCTTATAAACTCATAATTTGAAAGCTACAAAGTTATAATAAAAATACAGCAATAATCTTCAGTATATCAACATTCCTTTCCCTGTTTTAAAATTTCTATTTTTGTTTATTATACTAATGATATTAGCTTCCAAAGTAATACCAATTTATTAAAATTGAAGCATACTTTCAGCATCTCCCTAGTATTTACAAATAACGTTTACACACACGACAACACACGACACACGACAATAGATAGACAATTTCATTAAATACATATGCCCCGTTTTAATTTTTTTTAGATCAATTTTGAACTAAGATAAGTAAAAAAAATAAGATTTTTGTGCGATCTCGGCAAGGCGTCAAATGTATGGTCAAGGTCGTTTGCTCGGGGGATGGCCTTAAAAGAAACTATTGTTTTGCGATAGAGCAGCGTAGCAGTGATAGATACTACGCCGTAGCAAGCTACAGAAGAGCGCGTAGCACGTGCTACGCTTCGTAGACGAATTGTAGCATAGCGTAGCCTGTCACGTTATACTAATATTTTTTGTATTTTTTTTATATTTGTCTTTTTTATAAAGTGTGTGAGTGTGTGTGTGTGTGTGTGTGTGTGTGTGTGTGTGTGTATGCGTGTGTGTCCAAAAATATGTATGCAAAGTTTAATGATAATCAGTTGATTAGTTTCCTCGTGAAAGTGAAAAAATTTTCATTAAAAATAACATTATTAAGGATGAAACATAATAATATAATCATAATCTGTCTTCCTTCTTTTTCAAAATCGATTTTAACCATATCCCTCTAAAACAACATGCGAACAGGCTGTCGAAACAATTTGCGTGACAATTTGCGGCCTGAAAACAATCTCGACACGACACAGCCGAACACGTGGGAATACAGTGAGATAGGAGAGAGAGAAGTAAAAGAGAAATTCTCTTTGATTGTGTCAATGCAATTGTTTCTAAGGACCCATTTTTGGGGTATTGACACAGGCCGACAGAACTCGTTAAATGCATTCCCGTGTGTGCATGACTCCAGATCAGGCTTGTGGTCAGACCGATCATATTTAAGCTCTTCGCACATATTTTGTCAACACCGTACACGCCGTACGCGTCGAACACACCGCATAGTACACGAAATGCGGCGCGTACGGTACAGAGGAATGTGCGAGATTTCACAATATCATTTCATGCAACGAATTCTAAAACGTTCGGCGCGTGCGTGCTGATAAAATATGTGCGATCACCTTTAATCGGCCTCCCTGGGGCCTCTAAATAAAAGCTATTTCAAGTAATCTTTACACAATAAAAAGGGTGTTTGCTTGCATCGAATGTGTTCCGTGACTAAATTCAGATACGAAGACTTCAGGTATCTCAAATCAACTTCTGATCAAATTTTGCTGGATGCAGATATATTTTCTATTACTTACCATAGTTTTGGAATGAGGTAATAGTCAGCTAAACCACAATGTGATTATGATGATGGCCTACTTTCCCCACTTTTAGTTAATCCTAGTTTTGATCAGCTCTCGCTTCGGGGATTGAAAGAGTTTTAATCACTACTTTGTCAGCACTAATAACTTAATACCTAATTCATAATTGACATTTATTTTTAAAATAGACGACGCCGCAACTCCGTTGCGCCAAAATTAGTTTATCGCGCGGGAACCGTACATTTTTCCGGGATAAAAAGTATCCTATGTCCTTTCCCGGGACTCAAAGTATCTCCATACAAAATTTCAGAAAAATCGGTTCAGCGGTTTAGGCGTGAAGAGATAACAGACAGACAGACAGACAGACAGACAGACGGACGGACGGACGGACGGACGGACGGACGGACGGACGGACGGACGGACGGACGGACGGACGGACGGACGGACGGACGGACGGACGGACGGACGGACGGACGGACGGACGGACGGACGGACGGACGGACGGACGGACGGACGGACGGACGGACGGACGGACGGACGGACGGACGGACGGACGGACGGACGGACGGACGGACGGACGGACGGACGGACGGACGGACGGACGGACGGACGGACGGACGGACGGACGGACGGACAGACGGACAGACGGACAGACGGACAGACGGACAGACGGACAGACGGACAGACGGACAGACGGACAGACGGACAGACGGACAGACGGACAGACGGACAGACGGACAGACGGACAGACGGACAGACGGACAGACGGACAGACGGACAGACGGACAGACGGACAGACGGACAGACGGACAGACGGACAGACGGACAGACGGACAGACGGACAGACGGACAGACGGACAGACGGACAGACGGACAGACGGACAGACGGACAGACGGACAGACGGACAGACGGACAGACGGACAGACGGACAGACGGACAGACGGACAGACGGACAGACGGACAGACGGACAGACGGACAGACGGACAGACGGACAGACGGACAGACGGACAGACGGACAGACGGACAGACGGACAGACGGACAGACGGACAGACGGACAGACGGACAGACGGACAGACGGACAGACGGACAGACGGACAGACGGACAGACGGACAGACGGACAGACGGACAGACGGACAGACGGACAGACGGACAGACGGACAGACGGACAGACGGACAGACGGACAGACGGACAGACGGACAGACGGACAGACGGACAGACGGACAGACGGACAGACGGACAGACGGACAGACGGACAGACGGACAGACGGACAGACGGACAGACGGACAGACGGACAGACGGACAGACGGACAGACGGACAGACGGACAGACGGACAGACGGACAGACGGACAGACGGACAGACGGACAGACGGACAGACGGACAGACGGACAGACGGACAGACGGACAGACAGACAGACAGACAGACAGACAGACAGACAGACAGACAGACAGACAGACAGACAGACAGACAGACAGACAGACAGACAGACAGACAGACAGACAGACAGACAGACAGACAGACAGACAGACAGACAGACAGACAGACAGACAGACAGACAGACAGACAGACAGACAGACAGACAGACAGACAGACAGACAGACAGACAGACAGACAGACAGACAGACAGACAGACAGACAGACAGACAGACAGACAGACAGACAGACAGACAGACAGACAGACAGACAGACAGACAGACAGACAGACAGACAGACAGACAGACAGACAGACAGACAGACAGACAGACAGACAGACAGACAGACAGACAGACAGACAGACAGACAGACAGACAGACAGACAGACAGACAGACAGACAGACAGACAGACAGACAGACAGACAGACAGACAGACAGACAGACAGACAGACAGACAGACAGACAGACAGACAGACAGACAGACAGACAGACAGACAGACAGACAGACAGACAGACAGACAGACAGACAGACAGACAGACAGACAGACAGACAGACAGACAGACAGACAGACAGACAGACAGACAGACAGACAGACAGACAGACAGACAGACAGACAGACAGACAGACAGACAGACAGACAGACAGACAGACAGACAGACAGACAGACAGACAGACAGACAGACAGACAGACAGACAGACAGACAGACAGACAGACAGACAGACAGACAGACAGACAGACAGACAGACAGACAGACACACTTTCGCATTTATAATATTAGAATGGAAGTATGGATTAGTATGGAAGTATGGATTAATCAGTGTAAACTCAGATCGATTTAAACCGTCGATCGTGGGAAAACGAGACACAATAGATATTCTATTGTATCTCGGACGCCGGTGACCATTTGGGGCTTGATGAATTAAAATGCGTGGACTACGAAAACGTTGCCTCATCTTTTCATCGCAATCAAAATAAGAGCAAAACAAAGTCTTAAAAACTTAAGCAACATTTTTATTAAATTCTTAGGCATAGTTCTCACTACTAATTTCCACCAATGCAACTTTTTTTTTAACCGACTTCCAAAAAGGAGGAGGTTATATGTTCGGCTGTGGATATTTTTTTTGTATGTTAACGATTACTCCGCCGTTTGTGAACCGATTTTCAAAACTTTTGTTTTGTTATATTAGGTTTCATTCCAATTTGGTCCCATTTTCACAAAAGTGGTGATCTGATGATGGGGTCCATGAGTAATCGAAGGAACTCCTCAAAATTTATATGGAAACATATGGTGATTTTGGTTTTATGAGAAGTATCCTAAGCATATGCTACTAAAACGCAAGATTTTGCACAAGGCTATGGTTCCGAAGATACTAAGAGAACTCCGGATTCCTTATGGATACAAGTTTGGGGGTTAAGGCGCTGTTTTAAGAACTGAAAGCATATGCTACTATGCAAATTACATTCATCATCATCATCATCATTACCACGTCAGGGTCACCAATGTCACATGGTTGTATCTCAATGTCACATGGTTGTATGTGGATACAAATTGTAATATGATACGTAGAATATACGCGATGGTTTACTAGGTAACTAAAAAGAGTAAAATTATTGTTTTAACAAAAAATTAAAACCGACTTCCAAGGTGAAAACAAAAATAACATCCTTATAATATGAACTAAAAAGTATTAAATAATTTTTCGTATCTAGTAGTGCCTTTTTCCGAATTCGGCTAAACCTCAACTATTTCTGTATTCAATCTTCATAATTTTCAAGTCGGTGCCAGTTCCAAAAGTTTCAAATATTCTGTCAGAGAACTGAAGATTCAGCTATCTGGTTGTAATGTAACTATAGTATTTAATATCTATATAAATATTAGATTGTAACTATAGTATTTAATATATCTATATAATTATTAACCAAGTTATGAATTTTAATTACAGCTAAGTTACGTTTTAATCATTAATGATGGCCGTATAACTTACCACGAAACTTTATGTTGTGATTAGGGTGTTAGAGTAACCTTTAATCCCTTAGCTTATTAAATCATTTGAGATTATTAATGGACGCTGTTAAACATTTGTGTACTAACCCACAAAAAATTACGTATTACGTTATGAATGCAGTTATGTTCTTTAAATGATTTAGAACAAGACTGCATTTAAAATTTAACAACAAAAAAAATTGCGTTAAGACACTATTGCTTAACAGTGACCATTTCGTATTTATATTAAATAAACAGATCATTTTTAGGGTTCCGTACCCAAAGGGTAAAAACGGGACCCTATTACTAAGACTTCGATGTCTGTCCGTCTGTCCGTCTGTCTGTCTGTCGGTCACCAGGCTGTAACTCAAGAACCGCTATAGCTAGAGTTCTGAAATTTTCACAGATTGTGTATATGTGTTACCGCTATAAAAACATTTACTAAAAATAAAATAAATTAAATATTTAAGGGGGGCTCCCATACAACAAACGTGATTTTTTTTGCAATTTTTTGCTCTTAATCAATAACGACAACACATAGGCAATTGATATGTTCTCAAAATACTTAATTGTATTTGTAATTTAATAATTTGTAATTTAATTATAAAATTTTAAATAAAATAAAAAATTAAGTGGGGCTCCCATACAAAAAATTCAATTTTTAGCCTAATTTTGCTCTGTAGTGGTACGGAATCCTTCGTGCGCGAGTACAACTAGCACTTGGCCGATTTTTTTTATTAACATCAGCAAGACCAAGTAACAACCGCAAACAAATGCACCTGAATTCGCCGACCGCCCGCAGCTAACACATAAATTTCCCAACACAGTTCCAACTTGCCCAACTACCTATGTTTGAAACAACACTGATGACAACATTTGTATAATAACTTCAAAATGTTTGAGGGAATTTGCTAACTAATTGCCCGCTTCTTCGTTGATTTAAACTAAATATTTTTATAATGGCGTGATGGACAATGGACAAATGGATGGATAAACTAAACTATACTAAAACGAGATTTAAGATGCACTCGAGAATTAATAATAATTCCTTGGTACAAACAATTTTACAAAAGAGACGATAAGGTTTAAATTACTGAAGAGCATTATTATAATTTTAAGATTCATTTTAGGACGTTTATTGCATGTACTAACCTGCATTCAATGCGTGACCTAGGAGGCTAGGTTATAAAGTTTTTTTTTTTTTAATTTCCCGGTCACTTCCCGCTAGGATCGGAAAGTCACCTTTAGACCACCTCAATCATTCGGTGAAAAGGGAGTATTATTTCGTGAAAGTTTTCTGTGAGGTCGTGCTAATAATGTAAATATTACATACATTTAAATTTTCGTCTATATTGAAATTCTAGACAGCTCTATGAATTAGGATAGAGCTGTTCATAAATTACTCAGAACAAATTATCTGAATTTCAAAGTTGTGGTTTCGGTTGTACGTAACGCGATATTTGAATTTACTCAGTTTATCATTCCGTTATTAATAGAGTTGAGTTTTTAATTAAAAAGCTCTCTCGAGAAGTCAGCGATTCAAGTTTCAGTGATTAGGAGGTTGAGGGTATCGATGTGAATATAGCTCGGTGACTTTAGCGGTTAAATGTGGATGACTTTAAAATACGTATTTGCTATAATGAGTTGTATATGAAGGCCAGGGAGTCCCTAAAATTAGCAGGTCGATGTCGGTCAGTACGAATATCGACGTAAATGACATTAAAATAACATTCATATCAGCGCGCCTTGTACAGTGGCGGTTACGACGCTCGCCGCGTCCTTGATAGGGCGAAATAGGAGAAAATTATACTTTTCACTTAGATAAAGACCAAAATGCAAAATGTAACCACATATTATTCTTCTTTAAGTTATGAGCTTTTCGTAGATATGATTTTTGAAAGTAAAACTATCATAAGCTTCATAAAAATTTCACAAAATATTCGAATAGCCTCCCTTCGGAGTTATTTTTGATCGAGTGAAGTTTTCAATATTATATTTCGAACCACAAATTGTCAAAATACATTAAGTAAACAACAATGTGTATTTTTTTTGGCCTTTAAAAGTCACTATTTGTTTGTTTATTATTGATTCAAAGTCATGTAAATTAGGAACTACCTGGCCTTAAAAAAACCTCATACCAAGCGGTGGAGTCACACTATTCGAAAGACTCCTATCGAAAAACCTCAGAAAGTACTCATTAGTTGACACGTTTTAATTTATTGGTTTCATGTAGGTTTCATGTGATGCCCAAATTCTCAGCGGCAGTCCAAAAATCGTAGATATTTAATCATAGAACTTACCATTGAGTTACCTGGTACCGTCTACAAAATTATGAAGATTGAATACAGAACTTTTTGAGGTTTAGACGAATTCTGTAAAAGCCACTATCAAAAAGGAACAATTATTTAACACGTCTTTTTAGTTCATTTAGGAATGTTATTGTTCTTGAACTTTTTTTGTTGAAAATATGAATACAGTTTACTTTTTACCTCTTTTGCAGTTAACCTTCAGGAAGAGAGCGTATTCCCTCTTAAAAGGCAGGCTCTCCTGATATTGCGACTGTCAGGGGTATTGCTTTCTATCAGGTGACCCGTTTGCTCGTTTGCCCCCTAATTAAAAAAAAATACTACCGATCTAATAAAAAAATATGACGGTCCACGTTTGTAGTACGTCTATTTCATTCCCGTTGCCTCTCTCGGCACAATTCATTCGGAACGCCCATAAATCTTAAATTACTTTTTCCGCAGTAAAATTTCTCAAGCATACTTAACGACGACCTTCGCTAAAAACAAACTACTTGTATTAAAAGTATAAATCACTTTTATTGTAGCTTCTTTGTTATATTCTTTGTAATTTAGTGTAACAACCTTTGGCTACCGTAGAAAACTGCGAATTTATGAAATTTATATTTAGTATGTGAAAAATGAAAACAGGATAATATGTAACATCATGGAATTTGCTTCATCAGTAAATAGTGGACCTATGTAATTTGGTCGGGTGATGTCAAGCCCAGCCGATACGTCAAGTCTAACATTGACTTGACGTAACCAAATTAGGCAGGTTCGCCATCTGCCTATGGAGAAATTTCTCTGATGATGCATTTTCGTGTTATTTTAACAAAATTACACGAAAATGTAACTTTGTTAAAATAACTTTTAATATAAATTAATATTAAAATAACTAATATTGTCATTGTCATTATTATCTGCTTAATAATATTATGCTATTTCCGTCTACGTAATTATACTACGTGACATTTTAATGGTTGTTCTCCCGCAGTAAAATTATTCTTTTTTTTTTTTATGAAATAAGGGGGCAAACGAGCAATCGGGTCACCTGATGGAAAGCAACTTCCGTCGCCCATGGACACTCGCAGCATCAGAAGAGCTGCAAGTGCGTTGCCGGCCTTTTAAGAGGGAATTGGGTAATAGGGGAGGGTAGGGAAGGGAATAGGGGAGGGTAGGGATAGGAATAGGGTAGGGGATTGGGCCTCCGGTAAACTCACTCACTCGGCGAAACACAGCGCAAGCGCTGTTTCACGCCGGTTTTCTGTGAGAACGTGGTATTTCTCCGGTCGAGCCGGCCCATTCGTGCCGAAGCATGGCTTTCCCACGTATTCTATTTTAGTAGTACAATAGATTTGTAAAGTTTTTTTTTTTTTATTCAAATCATAAATAAAATTCGGCCGGGTCATTGCCGCTCGCGCCTATCAGCGTAAAGTTTCCATAGTACGTCATACAAAATGTTTTTAATTTTCAAAAAATAACTTGCATGATTCAATAGTACTTCTACTGTAGGTAAATCGTTCTTCTGCGGGAAAACAACCACTAAAATGTCACGTTGTATAAACTGTCTTTTCGCTCTTTTAAGGACGCGACCAAACGTTGGTCCACAGTCTGCCTGTCTCTGATGGTACATAATCCATATGTACTAATATTATAAATCTGTCTGTCTGTCTGTTACCTCTTCACGCCCAAACCGCTGAACCGATTATACTGAAATTTTGAATGGAGACATTTTGAGTCCCGTGCTTGACATATAGGATACATTTTATCCCGGAAAACGAATTTTGGCTTAACGGAGTTACGGGCACCATCTAGTATAAGATAACCCAGTAGTCGAACTTGCATTCACTTGTACTTCGCAATCATCCTATGGGCACGGACGATCTATCGCGTCAATTCCCTCAGATGTATGGCCCCGATGCTTCAACAAATGGACCAATAGATTAAAAGTGCGTGACAAGTTGATTTGTCGCCCAATACCAGCGGCTTATATTGACCGGCCATTAGTCCGTGCACGTCATGACGTCATGAAAAGCCGTGACGTCATGACGGTAAAAATACCGTGACGTATTTTTTGACAGTATTTTTGACAATTTGAAGTGAGCTAGCAATTTTATTGAGCAATATAACGTATTGCGTAATATTATTGACCGTCTAGGGTTGATATTGAACATCGCGCGCCTTCAATCTAATTGTCAAATAAACTGTTACATAAAAATTGAGCGTGATATTGCACGATACAATTGATCGTCTAGGACCCGGTTTATAGTCACACGACATGACGTCGTAAAGCCCGTTACGTTAATATTTTTGACGTATCGGCACTTCGGTACTTTTTTGGATTGAGTAAAAAAACACGTGACCTGATTGAAAATTCGTAAGGCTCAGCCGAAGCAGGACTAGAAGTAATATCCCGCTGAGTTTTGTGTTCAGCAGAAATGCCTGCTTCGACTGTTCCTTTTCACTTCTGCCAGCTCTCATAGATTGCGGCGCATTGGTTTTTTCGCCCCGTCACGGTGCAATGTGAAATAACCGTTAACGTAACGTGAAGTATATAATATATGAAGTATATAGTTAATGCTATGGTTAATGCTACCTTGCTCGCTATATTATATTGGGTCAGATACCAGTCTAAGTCAGATATAAGTCTAAGTCTATAAACTTTTATTTTTTTACCTCGGCGCTCCTACTCTAGTAAACTTTATAATCTGTAGTAAAAGCCACGGACTGCGATTACAAGTGATATGGTCCATAAAAAAAATGAATTAAGAGACAACTTATTACACACGATATTGTGCCGATAAATCTGCACTGACGTTTCAAATTATAGAAGAGCCGGAATATCTTTAATCATCGAATAAGTATATTTGAAATTTAAACAAAAGTCTTATTCTTCTCCGGAATTGTATTCTAAGGTGCATCCCAAATTTTAGCCCATAGGTTGAATGAAAAAGTAACCAACCCAAAACGAAGAATTTAGAGGCCACTCACACCGAAACAAATCAAAACAATGGGTGACTTGACGTATAATACAAAACTGAAAATATTGTGTTAAATTATGACGCCACGCCGCTTTTTATATTATTTAATAATAATAATTAATAATAGTAATAATATCGTTCGCCGCTTCCTAAACCCATCATCATCTTTCACTCCACCACAATCTTAAGGCGACGCCTTGATAATTTGGCTGTAGCGACATCGATTTTTCTCAGCAATGACTAAAGCAAAAAATTAAAGTTCATTATCAGTATTCATCATGTCTTTGTCTTTGAATTACCCATAGCATAACACGATTGATCAGCTTTTATAACACAGAATAATCAATCAAAAAGACCTCTGTAAAAAATGGGATTCTAATTTTGCCAACAGAGGAAAGTGCTTTAAGCTTCCAAAATTTGTATTTGTAGATTGGTTCAAGCATACACTTTAATTTGCACATAGCTTATATGGAATATATTTATGGTTTTTATATTACGGGACAAAAACCTTTTAGGCGCTTACGCCCTTTCCATTTCTTGCTGTTCCATTGCTAGTTTTCTAAGAGAGGCCGGGCCGGCCTCTCATAGAAAACAAGCAATCTACAACATATCCAACACGGTTTTTTAATTTAACGCGGCGTCACCTTAACACTTTTTATCATAAATCAGGATACTTGGCATAAGCCCGTACCTGAGTCATTTTCCCGGCAAGTAGCCGAGACAATAATTCTTCATAATAATAATAATAAAATTATTTAGTTGCTGAAAGTACACAAGTTTCATTTTAATGTTACATGAAAGTTGGTGGCTGAATACATATTTAATGTTCTTCTTGGTACCTAAAATAGGATAAACCTGTGCTATAAGTACCAGCTAAAGTCCCCGCAAACGATCAAAATATATGTTTGACTTACATGTTTGATGTAATTTACGTTTTCATCAAACAGCAGCGCAGACGAACAAACGTGCATCAAACAAGTTTGTCAAACAATTAGCTAGAATCGGTTTGAGATCATGAGATCTTGTTTGACAAATACAGCGGAACACGTTCAAACACGTTTATCAAACGCTACGCCAATGCAAATTTTCTTCAAACAGGTCAAACACGTAGTTTGCTTGACAAACGCTTCAAAGAAAGCTGTACACTATCAAACTGTTTGACAAATACGTAAAATTTGACAAACAATTTGATCGTTTGCAGGATACTTAACAATCAGTACAGGTTTTCCAAATTAATAATTGTTAAATTAGTATCGCTATTAACTTCGTTGCGTCGCGTCTCTTCACATCTCGCTAATTGATGTATACTGAAGGGCTCAGCCCATCAAAGATAGTCTACATCGTAAAACATTAAAAGTTTTACTTGAAACATTGATTTTTTCGAATTTTCACTCGATTTAGAACATTAAAAGTAATTTTTCGACATAAATCTATCACTCGGACCGGACGTCTTAAGAAAGGTCTGAGATATTTACTGCTCGATTTTTACTTTCATTGGCCTTATAAAATTATATCTTCTACATTTAAAATATAAATTTTACCTTTATTTAAATTCCTTAATTATTTTACCCAAAGTGTGTGTGTGTGCTATAGTCCTTTCGGTTATTTCCTGTTTCGCCAAATTCGTATTAATTAACGACCTCTGTGGCTCAATTGGTTGAGTGTGTGGCAGCTCAAGCCGGGGGTCGCGGGTTCGAATCCCGCCGACGGAACAAAAAGTTTTCAATGTTCCCGGGTCTGGATGTGTATGATATAATAAAAATCTTAAATATATGTATAGTATAAAAGTATTTGATATATTTCCGTTGTCTGGTACCTGCACAAGTCCTTCAGGTACTTAGCACGGGGCCAGACTGACGTGGTGTAAAGCGTCCATAGATATTATTAATTTTGATAAGTTGTCGTGCTGTAAGTTACTACGTATATAACAATTTGCAAACATAACATTCAATTATATTGTGCAAACTAATTGGGAAACTATTAAATCGTTGGCATTCGTTTATTGTTATCCTTAGATTTTTGTTTGAAAATACTAGGAATGCCAATAATAATAGGATTTTCTATAGTATGTACTCTTAAAGTACCAATAATTGGATGTTACTATCCATACTGATATTATGAATGCGAAAGTGTGTCTGTCTGTCTGTTACTTCTTCACGCCCAAACCGCTGAACCGATTTTGCTGAAATTTGGTATTGATATACTTTGAGTCCCGAAAAAGGACATAGCAAGTATCCTATGGATAAAAAGTATTTTATCCCCGCAAAATATACGGTTCCCTCACGATAAACGAGTTAGGGCGCAAAGGGGATGCGGGCATCATCTAGTAATATTATATTACTAGTGGACAGACAGACACACTTTCGCATATATAATATTAGTATGGATGTGTAGTATGTTATTAAGTGGTGACATTCTGTGCACGAGTGAGCGCGGGTCACATGTAGGCGGAGACCTTTACTAAAGTGTTAAAGGTGTTTAGATCAATATCTACTCAACTACGACGAAGCGACTTTCAACTATTTTATAGTGGTATCTGAGATGATAGAGCAACGTAGACTGAGTCAATTTTTAACCGACTTCAAAAAAGGAGGTTATCAATTACAATAGTATGTATGTAATATTTCCAGAACTGCCCAGTTTTCGTATAATAATGTTAGTCTATATCAGCGTCTGAACAAATGTGCCAAATTTCAAAAGTGTATGTATGTATGTTTTTATGTTTGAGTTCGCATATCTCCGGGACTACAAGTCTAATTTAAGTAATTATTTTTTGTTGTACTAGGTATTGTTCAACTTAGGGAATGCTGTAAGTTTCATCAAAATCGGTTCTTTAGTTTTTGATTGAGATAGGGAATTTTAATTTTCAATTACGTACAATTTTGAAGTCGGTTTTATCTTTTTAAAATACTGAATTAACTACTTAGAACAGCAGGACGACTACATAATATCTTGTGATATTTTAAATGCAACAGGTGTTTGACAGCAGATGCTGCACAATATCTGCTGTAATATATCTACTTTCAAACACTTGTAGAATAGCTGTCGCAAGAAACGTGATAACTAAAATATAATCACCCTACAAGGTTTTAAGAAAACCTTGGCTGAAATATAATTTTATCTCTTTCATTATTAATGTTTAACGAGAGATATTTGACATTTAACCTACGGCTATCTTAAATCCAGATTTGTGCAAGCGAACCTTAAATTTTAATCTCTAAATTAGTTTACATTGCTAGCCTATTATTTAAGGTAATCTTAAGTGGAATCTCAGACAATTAGGGGTCAGCTTACACTGGTAGGTGCAGTAAGTCAGGCTAAAATGTATGCTCACCTGGTCCCACGATTTATATCGTGCTAAGGGGACGAATTCCTCATTACAAGTTCCACGCCGGCGGTGATTTGTTACCGGGTGAACACGTATGATTACGTAAACAGAGTTTATAAACTAAGTGAGAATTAATTGGGTTTAAATATTTATGTGGTGAAGTTGTGGCTAACAAGTAACAATGCAGTCTTTAATTTCAGTAGTATAGTAGTTAAAGAGATATTTATATAAAAGTTTTTTACCAACGTACATTTTCGCCGACCTGCATAACAATTAATTTAATTTCATACGTGGGAGAGCCATGCTTCGGCACGAATGGGCCGGCTCGACCGGAGAAATACCACGTTCTCACAGAAAACCGGCGTGAAACTGCACTTGCGCTGTGTTTCGCCGAGTGGGTGAGTTTACCGGAGGCCCAATCCCCTACTCTATTCCCTTCCTTTCCCTCCCCTATTCCCTTCTCTTCCCATCCCTACTCTCCCCTATTAGCCTATTCCCTCTTAAAAGGCCGGCAACGCACCTGCAGCTCTTCTGATGTTGCGAGTGTCCATGGGCGACTGAAGTTGCTTTCCATCAAGTGACCCGTTTGCTCGTTTGCCCCCTTATTTCATAAAAAAAAATATTTTGGCTCCTATTATAAAACTGATAATTTTAAATTTATTATACTAATTTATTATTTACACATTTATTTCATAAGTGAGAGTTGAGATTTTTTTTACCTAATCTACAAGACGTGTACATAAAACCTCTTGAGTCTTTTAATAACTAGTAAGGTTCTCTCTACGTAAATGTAAGGAAATAATTACAAAAATGCTTCTCAATACTTCTTACGAAGAAGCTGAAAACATACTAAAGGTTACTGTATAAGATCTCAATTCGTTCAACGTCCGCATATATTCACACAAATAAATGCACACAATCCCTCATACACACACACTAACCCCTACACACACATGTACACACACACACACACATACACGCACACACACACCCTCACTCACACACTAGACATAAAATAAATATAATCTTACCCAGTGGCGTAACTATAGGGTGGCAGGGCTGGCAAAATGCCACGGGCCCCCGGCCCAAGAGGCCGTGAGGTCAGAAATTTTTTATACATTGTTTTATTATTGACGTGACGATTTTTACTGATAGGGCCCCATCAATTTGCCACGTGCCACGGATGTTATAGTTACGCCACTGATCTTACCTCTAATCTTTCGTGGTAAACGTTTTAATAATTATCTTAAGTGTAAAAGTTATACACGAGAATGTTCCTACTGGCCCCACAGGACAGGATATGCCTAGTGTGGGGATTTGTCTTAATCTGAAGTTGTATATTATTGTATTTTTCTGGAAATAAATTATTTGTATAATGAAATCTTTTTTTGGGTGCTGTAAACACAAATTATATTTAAATACAACACTACCGAAATACCTCTTCAACCAGTGTTTCATATAATAACAGTAGCTGCACATAATTAGCGGAAGTGCTGGAGAATTGTGGTCGCCTGCGTTGTAGCGAGGCGTTCGCGCAGCTTGAGGCATCCCAAGAATCACCAATCAGTTAACTAGCCAAGTCATAGATAAATAGGCAGGTAGTTAATTATAATCTACCCTAGCCGTTTTCGCCTTCAGTTACTTGATTATGTGTAATTGTATGTAATTTAATCATTATGTTTTGCTCTAATATGGCTAATATCCCCAATTTAGGTAGTTAAGGTACAAGGCCAAGGCAGGTACTTGAGTAACATATTTATCCTACTAGTCCTACTAATATTATAAAGGCGAAAGTTTGGATATATGTATGTAGGTTGTTACTATTTCACGCAAAAACTACTGAACGGATTTTAATGAAACTTTACAATAATATAGCTTATACATCATAATAACACATATGCTACAATTTTAACCGACTTTCAAAATGGAGGAGGTGTTATGTTCGTTTTTTTATGTTCAACGATTACTCCGCCGTTTGTGAACCGATTTTCAAAATTTTTCTTTTGGTGTATAGGTTATCATCCCAATTTGGTACCATATTCATAAAAGTGGTGACCTGATGAAGGGATCCATAAGAAATTGAGGGAACTCACCAAAATTTATATGGAAACATGTGGTGACTTCGGTTTCGTAAACAGTATTCTAAGCATATGCTACCAACAAGTAAGATTTTGCACCAAGGTATACCATGGTTCGGAAGGTGCTGAGAGAACTCCTGACTCTTTATAGATACAAATTTGGGAGTTTCGACGTTGTTTTAAGAACGGAAAGCATATGCTACTATGCAAATTACATTCATCATCATCATCACTACCATAAACCATTATAGAACGATATGTATCGTCCCGTTTTGACCCTATTATTGGTACTTTCATAGTCTTTTATTATATATCACTTAAACCGCGGGTAACACCGCGGGGCACAGCTAGTTGCCAATAATTATGTACGACATATTGATTGGTCTATGAATCAATATTATGATAGTACTGAGAAATTGATTCCCATGCCAACAGCAGACCTGCATAATTTGATTGAGTTATATCAAGCCCCAGCAGATAGAATACGACTAATGTTGAGATGACATAACCCGACTAACTTACGAAGTTCCGCATCTACCTATGAATCAAATAAATGCGACTGTGCAGTTATAAATGTGAATGTGACTGTGCAATCCTTAAAAAAGAAACAAAATTCC
Source organism: Cyaniris semiargus (assembly GCA_905187585.1). Classification (NCBI taxonomy): domain Eukaryota; kingdom Metazoa; phylum Arthropoda; class Insecta; order Lepidoptera; family Lycaenidae; genus Cyaniris; species Cyaniris semiargus. The sequence continues at coordinate 831,238 of LR994554.1, read as the reverse complement.
TCATTGGACAAAAGAGAATGTGCACGTGTTAGTACGGGAGCCCTAGAAACTTTTTTATTTATTACTATCAAGCTAATTTTTGTGAGTAACTTCATTTTGATAAGACGAACAACATTTTTATTTGCGAAAAATCTCGAAAGTGGTAGCTAACAGAGATAGAAAGTATTTCATACTTTGAATTGATGGTCCTAAAATATGGAATGTTTTATTTGTAGGACAATATTACTCTTAAATTATATAACTAATAACCTATCAATATACAAAAAATCAGCTTGTTAGGGTTCCGTTTTATGGTTCAGTAGTCAACCAAGTTTTGTTGATTACAGAACCCTATAACGGAACCCTAACGAGCTGATTTTTTTCTTCAAATATATCATCTAAAAACTGAGCTGGTACATGGACGTCATTGTGTCGGCCCCAACTCAGATACCATACAATGGTCATCACATGAGCATAACACCCTACTGTGCGTTTTCTTACTAAACAGCTATAGCAGTAGCCCGAGATGGCTCTTATGCTATTTCTATTTTCCTCCAAATTATTTATTAAGATATATCCATATTAATATTATAAATGCGAAAGTGTGTCTGTCTGTCTGTCTGTTCTCGCGCGATAAACGATTTTTGGGCAACGGAGTTGCGGGCGTCTATTATGTAAAGAATAGAATTATTGTCCTTTACAGTATAACAATCGAACAAATAGGGCAGTTTGGTTGAAACTTATCAACGCGCCGACGACGCGGCGGCGGCTTCCGTGAGTGTGTCATGATAATATTTTCCAAATCGAACGACCAGCTACCGCTCTCCATCTCTCTTCCAAATAGGCTAGAAAGTTGCCCAAATGTGTGCCCTCTCTATTCCATCCATCACATATTCCATCACTCTCTCCCATCAGGTGGAACGGCTGACCGACACGACCGGTAAGAGACATGGCGAATGACTGACTGCTTTGCATTTTTGGTCTACGCATGGATCGACTTTCTTAGAATAGCGAAACGAAGTTCCGGGGGTCAGCTAGTTTAATCTAAAATAAAAACAGGCATTTTTAATGTATTAATTTCAATTGAAGCGATACCATCCGTGCGCATTGTCCTTTATATTTACGATAAAAAAAATATTTTATTTTCACTTTACTTTTCCGAGAACAAATTAAGACAATATTATTTATTTCAGTCCAACTTTCATTGTCGGCACCAGCTCACAACTTCTTCATACTTTTTATATTGTTTTAAAGTTTCTGCTATTGAATCTACTTAATTCAATTTTTTACAGTTGTTTACACAATGGATAATTGAGTTATTTTTGAAGGAATGTAATATTGATATTATATGTATATCTGAACATTGGTTCAGATCGCATGAACTCATTTTCAATTTCAATGATCACCAGATAGCAAGTTCGTTCAGTAGGGAAAATGCCATTAGAGGCGGCTCTCTAATTTTAATCAGAAACAATTTGAAATTTAAGGAACGTAAGGATATTGTGAGTCTCTCTACTGAACGAATAATAGAAGTGGCCTGCATAGAGCTGAGCCATCTAATAATTGTGAGCGTATACAGGCCTCCATCAGGGTTATACGATTCTTTTGAAGTAACAATGGAACAAATTTTGTCAAAAATATGTGCATCTAACAAAAAAGTTATTATATGTGGTGGTTTTAACATTAATTTATTAGATTTAACATCCACTACTGTTAGATTCACATCTTTATTTCAATCGTATAATCTTAACAGTTTGTTTCAGGAACCTACAAGAGTCTGTGAGACTACAGCCACTTGTATTGACAATATATTTACTAATCTTGTTCCTGTTACAAAAGAAATAATTAATAAGCTAAGTTCTGATCACTGTGGACAAATAGCTTCTTTTAATATGAAATGTGACAGTGATGCGAAGAAAAGTCTTGTGTTTATTCCTGTGACCACAAAACGTATTGAGCAATTTAGAAGTAAATTAAATTCAAATATCCATTTATCGGATAGGTCACATAGCTCTGATGAAGCTTTTAATAAATTATTTAAGGTGATAAGAACTCAATTTAATTCAATATTTACTTCTAAAACGGTTAGAAACAGTAATAAAAAAACAAAATTTATTGAATGGGCAACAAAAGGGATTAAAATTAGTAGGAAAAGATTATATGAACTATATGATGAAAGGTGTATTAACAATAGTGAAGCATTTAAAGCATATGTTAAAAACTACTCAAAAACCTTTAGAAAAGTTTGTAAAGCTGCAAAAGCCCTGTACATAAAAAATAAAATTAAAAATCAAAAATAAAATAAAAACAACATGGCAGGTAATAGCTGATGAGACTGGAAATGTATCCTGTCGCAGCTCTGATTTTGAACTATACTTTGAAAATAAAAAGATTACTAATGATCAAGAAGTTGCGACGGTCTTTGAAAAGTTTTTTGCTGGCATTCCGGTCTCAACGACTAAAAATTTAAATTCTTCACCTGAAGCTGCCGAAAAGCTACTCAGATACAATGTAAAGGAGTGTGATGTCAATTTTAAGTTTAGAGAAATTAACCCAAGAGATATCATTGATACCTTCAAACTGTTGAATATAAAAAATACTGCTGATCTCTGGGGCATGTCTACAAAAATTATTAAATCAATAATTGACATCGTAGCTCCTCATCTAGCAATGATTTTTAATGACTGCATAAAAAATGGTGTTTTACCTGACTTAATGAAGCATAGCAAGATTGTTCCTTTATTCAAAGCCGGAACTAAATCGGATCCCACGAATTTCAGGCCTATATCGATTCTACCGACCTTTAGTAAAATATTTGAAAAAAATATTTTAAAACAATGACTAGTACATTTTAATTCAAATAATTTACTACACGATAACCAATACGGATTTACTAAGGGTCGATCCACAACGGATGCTGGTATAGGACTTCTTTGTAGTATTTTTGAAGCTTGGGAGGAGTCGCAGGATACCTTAGGTGTGTTTTGCGATCTCTCCAAAGCCTTCGATTGTGTTGAGCATGCTACATTGATCAGGAAACTGCGCCACTACGGCATAAAGGACTCTGCTCTCAGCCTTTTGACTTCTTACCTTAAAAATAGGACTCAAAGGGTTGAGGTAAATGGTAAAAGGTCCAATGGAACCAAAATAGAATTAGGTGTCCCACAGGGATCTATATTAGGCCCATTTCTTTTTCTCATCTATATAAATGACTTACCTTATCTAGTAAAGGATAATAATAATGAGATAGTGCTTTTTGCTGATGACACTTCACTTATTTTTAAAGTGAAGCGACAACAGTCGAACTACGACGAGGTAAACAGTGCTCTCTCAAAAATAGTACATTGGTTTAATGTTAATAACTTACTGTTCCGTACTGGAACAGATTTAATTCTTTTCATTATTTAATTTCATGCCTTATCATATAAGACAACACAAATTGGATAAAATAACGTTCGGAAATTCACATGTGTATTTTTTGCTATTTTACGGGGTACTTTTGATAAAGCCGGTACAAGTTTCCGAACGCAATTCAAGCGCGGGCTCTGCCGCGCCACCTACAACTTAGACTCTTCGAAAAATTTCTCCCGCCGACACACATCGCGCGCACATGGGAACGTCGTGGAAGCGTCGTGCTTGGTGAGTCAATTGTTACCCCTGGTTGTATAAAGTTTACTTTACCCAATGTTAGGCATGTCCAAACCAATGTACTATTAAATGATGAGAAGATGAATTTGGTAGATAACACTGTATTCCTAGGTATTACACTTGACAGTAAATTACAGTGGGGTCCTCACATTGCTAATCTTGCAGGTAGGCTCAGTTCTGCAGCATATGCAGTCAGAAAAATTAGAGAAATTTCTGACGAAGACACGGCACGATTAGTATATTTTAGTTATTTTCATAGTAGGATGTCATATGGAATCCTTTTATGGGGAAATGCTGCCGACATTAATACAATATTTGTGCTGCAGAAGCGAGCCATACGTTCTATTTATAAAATGTCTGCTTTAGAATCTCTGAGAGATAAATTTAAAGGAATTGGTATTCTAACTGTTGCTTCTCAATACATTTTGGATAATGTAATATATGTTAGAAAAAATTTAAGTAAATTTAAAGTTAAAAGTGACATTCACTGTAGAAATACTAGAAATAAGCACAAGCTAGATATGCCGGTGATCAGACTTAGTAAAGTCAGTAAATCCTTTAAAGGTCAATGTATACGCCTTTACAATAAAATCCCAGAAAACGTTCAAAATATTTCCATTAATAAATTTAAAAAAGTGTCAAAGCTTATTATAAGGTCAATGATTTCATAAACGATGGCACATCTTGGGAGTAGGATGGCTTCTTGCAAGGCTACTTCTATTATATATAATTATGTTGACATTGTATAATTTTAAGTTACAACATTGTAAATTTTATTGAAAAAGATTTTTTTTCTCTCACTTTTTTTGGTAAAAAAGTGGGCCCCGTGCGAGTTTCTTACGCCGGTTCTTCTCGCCGGGTTAGTTCCCGAACCGGTGGTAGGCACCATGTAGTATCAACATTCTGAAAGCATTTTTTTAAAATCTATTCAGAAATAAAACTATTTTTATTTTTATTTATTTAGATATTACTTTTAGTATTAAACTATTATAAAATTCGTAGATAAGGCCATATGATATAAGTCCCTCTTTATACTGTAATGTGCATATTTCAGTTTTTAAATAAGTAAATTGGTTCCAATAGTCTTACTGGAAATTTTTAATCTCCGATTTAGAGAAGATTGTAGTGATTTACTTTGGTTTAAAAAGTGATGTAGAATTTTCTGACTATCCTGTGTATAGAGTATAATATCTACAATAAATATATGATACATTTATTAAGTGAAAATTTCTTTATATAGGCGTTATGGACTTTTTGTGAAAGGTAAAAATTTTGATCTCGCATCCAGGACACGTGATCGAAAATTCATAAGACAAATAGGGTCTACAATATACTGTTCTCTCTGCGACTTACGTAGATGTAGAAAAGGATAAAAAATCCCCTTCTCTTTCTACCGTGCGGCAAAAATGTAAGCCTGCTGCTGTTTTGTTTTCACTTTTATTGACACTCTCGGAGTGCCTTTTTTTACTTTTACCGACTTATTAACTTTTTACACATAAATTTGACAGACTTGCGGTTTCATAAAGCGATTTAAAACCACACTGTAAATAATATAAAGTATTATACGGCCCTCACTTTCACCAGTCGCGGTCGTTGAGAGGTAAAATATGATTTAACAAGCAATAAGTGCTGGCGTTTAAAGTCAACAGACGCGGCCGGGCGACGCGTGTTTAATGATGTACCTGTTCACTGAGTAGGGAGAAGAGGGGACACTTGGAACTACATACTCTCAGAGGCAGGTTGGGAAGGTAGAGCATACTTGGAACTTCATACTTTCAATACATTGAGAATGGTAGTTTGTAGTAGCTCAGAGACACTTATCGCCTAAACAGTAAAGAGAATCCCCTTGGACTTAGTACTCTATATTTTGTAATATTTTAACGTGAAGAAAATACCGTGGAAAAAGATAATAATATTTTGTGTCAAATAAAAACTTTCTGAAATATGCTAGGATGCAAAACATTACATATAATAAAACAATATACCCCCTGCGCTACATAAAATTATAATAACTAGTGATCGCCCAATGGTCGAAATTCGACCTCAAATAAAAAAAAAATTAAGTTTCAAATTTCAACGCTTTTCTATTGATATGCTGTTGCCAAAATATTGACTTTATTATTTTTAAGATATAATTCCTGCGACAGTCTCAGATTAATAAAGTCAAATGATGACAGACTGGCCGTGTGATAATTGTCTAACAGTATTTAAGATTCAATAAAAAAAAACTAAATCTATTTTCGATTTGACAACAGACTTCAACCGTAAATTTTGTACAATTCGTGTGTATAGGCTTGTCAATCAAAATCTCCTAGTGTGAGTGTTGTAGTGTGTGTAATGTTTTATTTGTTAAAAAAAAATATGATAAAAGCATAATTTCAAAATAATATTAGCTCGATGCACTCCTTCACCATATTATAAACTATAACTGTGCAAAATTTAAATCACCTACGTTTCCGCATTTTTCGTCAAAAGGGATCCAAAGTTTTTCGCTCGCGTATTAATATAGAGATATAGAACCAAAATTTACCTATTTTGTTTTAAGATTCCTTTTACTAGCACAAAGTTAAAGATGAGTAATAAATTTATACGTCTATGTAATATAATATAATCTATGGGCACATGGAGGACCTAGGTAGGAGCCAGGAGGTAGGGTTATGTCCAGTTAATGTCAGTGGAGATCTCTCGGCCGCGTTTGACTCAACCAAATAACATAGGTCCGTCATCTACCTATAAATCAATATATCCGATAGTACCTTCTGTCCCCTCTACATGTTTATCTGTACTCCTGTTACTCCTGTAATGTATAAATGGACGTTAATTAAAGTTGGGGCAATGAGCCCCGGCAGGGAACACTCTCCAGTGTACAGGCTGTTCGCCGCCTTATTTTTCATTCACACTACTTTGTATCCGAGTGGAATTATTTTATGAGTTGCCATTATGTTTAAATTGTAGCTGTTTAGGTTTTGTTTTTTTTATGGACTTGTTGCTGTAATGAATTCATTTATACTAAACAAATTCACATATTCCTCTAAATGTATTGCTTAGAAAACTGAATGAATACGACAATAAGGGCCTGTTTCACCACTTCCTGATAGGTGCCGGATAGGCTATCCACCACTTAACTTGACAGATAGAGTATGGAGAATCTGTCAAAAAAGTTGTGGATAGCCTATCCGGCACTTTATCAGGAAGTGGTGAAAGAGTCCCTTAATGTATTTAAGCGTTTGTTTAATGTTATAAACATACCTTTAAAGTGTTGGCTTAGCAAAGCAAGAAATTTAAGTCATGTTAGATTTTAGTGCTTTGCATCCTAAGTATAAAATTAGATGTTAAGAAGCAAATGGGATCACAGAGTTGTTTATGTAACAAATAGTATGTGACTTCATAGACTTAGTGACAGTGGTGTTGATGATGATGATGACAGATTGCAGTCGGGTGCTCGAGAGCCGGGACAAAGTTAAACTCAAGCCGTCAACTTTGTCGCTGAATATTAATGAACTTGAGCTTCGCTTCTTATAAAAAACATTTGACACCTTATAGCTGCACGAAATATGCATATTGAGAGGTTAAAAGAAGTTTGACATAACCAGGCAAGGTTTCAAAAGGATTCCTTAGCGTTTTAATCTGTTACCACTTAGTTTTTAATGTCTGTAATCCGATTTTTGATTAAACTAAATTTTATTACCTTCGCCATATAACCAGCTGACAATATCAAAACCAACAAAACTTTAATAAGCTATTGTATAGCTTTTATCGTGAGCTTTGAGCGTGGCGACCGAATCAAGAAATTCCGTAACGAAAATAAACCTAACACCCCCACTCCGACTGGCACAGCGGCGCGTTGTTGCCGTGCTTAACATAGTTTCATTTCGGCGCACTTCGGCACGCTGTAAAATTGTGTAGGTTGATAAAAATGCTATGCAATAGCTTTACCGCGGCAGTCCCAGAGTGCCACACGTATTTTTATTTTTAAGATTAATTTTACTTTGTCAATTACACATTGACAAAAATTTAGATTCAGAATATTTACAATACACTTGTTCCTAAAATACTACTACGTATGTTCGGTTTAGTTCTAAAGTTTTTATATTTTAGTTTATCAATTCAACAATGTTGTTGATTAGTTAACGGATTGTTAACCAAAAACGCTAGTGAATAAATCCTGTTCAAAACGTCAGAATCCTGGCATCAGTGCCTAATATTCCGATAGTTTTGTGGAAAAATAGTGAACAGTACTCCGCGAACAAGTCGGATAAACTATGGCCCGACTTTCAGCAGAGTTGAAACTTTCATGAGTTCGGAAATTCTGACGTTCGATTTCATTTTAAAGTAGGAACAGTGGCCAGTGTTTTGTTTATTTTATTAAAATTGATCTCTTAAAGAGAATGCGTGAATATAAATGTTGTGTTGCCATTCTAAATGGTCCAGAATTTTGTGGATTTGCTGTTTAAACATGAAAATCCATCTCCTCTCTATGTCCTCCAAAAACGAAGAAATCCTTCAAAAATAAATATTTACAAAAGAATCACATAAGAGTGTCTCTAAAATATTGACGTACGATATTTATGTTAGCCACATAAATACAAAAATACACATTTTAAGTAGTAGAATTTTATCTAAGTTACACCTCCGTATACAAAAAATACGGGGACTGCCGCGGTAAAGCTATTGCATAGCGTTTTTTATCAACTTATGCATTTTTTTTTTCTTTGATATTAATTCATGTTACAATTTTTGAGCGTGGTGACCGATAAACGTCTAGTCGCACGCACACAAACACCGTGCCGAAGTCTGCCGAATTGAAACTACATTAGACGATGCGGTGTTTGGTTTATTTTCGTTACAGAATATCTTGATTCGGTCGCCGAGCTCAAAGCCGATATTTAAAGCTATGCAATAGCTCAATAATTTCATTTATTCAGCAGTGTTAGTTGGTAAAAACCTATGATAGAACCACGGCATTAAATGTTACAGAATCTCCATACTTTTAAAAGGCATTTCCTCAGAGCCCGTTAAAAAAGTTTGTCTTTGTTCGGCGAGGAAGTAATATTTGCGAGCACTTGACGTGGCGGACAAATGTTTGTGCCGAGTTTCACCATCTTTGTTCCAGCACTTTTTGTTCATCATTTTATCCCGAACCAGGGATATAGAGAAGGGATTGAGCGTCGAAGCAAACTATTTTTTAAAACCAAAATATATGCCTAAAGATATTAAACATTATTTATGCTATTTGTAATTCTTTTAAAGTCTTATTTGAATATTATAAAATAATGGTTGATGAGACTTCGAGGCCCACTTCTATGGAATACATGCTTATTCTGATTATACAGGGTATAATACTTAACAGTTTGTATGAGTCTTCCTAGAGTTTTTTTACTATTTTTATATAGACAAATTCTCATAAATTTTCCTCCACAAAGATTAACGCTGCACTGGGACGCTTGTAAAAAAAATACTCTTTCAACGCTGCTACTTTCACAGTAAACTCTATATAAGGGACACATACATACCCCCAAAGTATTATCACTTTGTTTTATTACAACCTGTATAATATTACTCAGAGGAACAACTCTGCCACTTGTGACCTATCGGAAAACTCCTTGCAATACATCCTATACCAAATCCTACTAATATTATAAAGGCGAAAGTTTGGATGTATGTATGTATGTATGGATGTACGGATGTTTGTTACTCTTTCACGCAAAAACTACTGAACGGATTGTAATGAAACTTTACAATTATATAGCTTATACATCAGAATAACACATAAGCTACAATTTTAACCGACTTTCAAAATGGAGGAGGTGTTATGTTCGTTTTTTTATGTTCAACGATTACTCCGCCGTATTTGAACCGATTTTCAAAATTTTTCTTTTGGTGTATAGGTTATCATCCCAATTTGGTACCATATTCATAAAAGTGGTGACCTGATGAAGGGATCCATAAAAAATCGAGGGAACTCCTCAAAATTTATATGGAAACATGTGGTGACTTCAGTTTCGTGAGCAGTATTAAGCATATGCTACCAACAAGCAATTTTGCACCAAGGTATACCATGGTTCGGAAGGTGCTGAGAGAACTCCTGACTCTTTAAAGATACAAGTTTGGGAATTTCGACGTTGTTTTAAGAACGGAAAGCATATGCTACTATGCAAATTACATTCATCATCATCATCATCACTACTATAAACCATTATAGAACCATGTATCGTCCCTTATTGACCCTATTATTGGTACGTTTCATAGTCTTTTATTATATATCACTTAAACCGCGGGTAATATCGCGGGGCACAGCTAGTAAGGTCTAAAATAATAATGGCAAGTAAGATTCAGTCTTGTGTATCTGCAGTACCTGTTTACATTATTTCAGTAGCAATCCAGTGCTGGATTGGATCACTGGACTAATGTAAACCCGCTATTGCAGATATAAAGGCTATTTGTTGGTCCATCTCATGTCCATGTCTCCGTCCTAAACTCTGTGTGTTATCTTCAGAGTTCAAAGTTTGAAATTTAAATGTGCGGGTCGTGATTTAATGAAATTGCTTGCGAACTTTACAATTTTTACTGCACATTGTTTTATGGACGTACCCAACTAGCCGCAGGTAATTAAAATAGTTTTATGGATTTTACTCGAATATTTTTAGTGGTTGGATATAATTGTATCGTGATTCTGATCTGATGAATCGGATAAGAATAAAAAATAAAATTATAAACCTGCAGCCTCACCCCCAAAACTGATACGATTTTTATTTACGAGTCTGATTAGTTCCAAATTGAGCCGCAGCACGATCGAGCGCTATTATAGCTATCAGGAGTGGGAAAAGCCGTTGAGATCGAATTAGTTCCAAACTGAGCCGCAGCACGATTATGCGCTATTCTGTCGAGAGTAAGGCAGCTGATTTTGTAAATATTTTATTTTTAACAGCGACAAATAATAGCGTTACAGGACAATGCATAATAGCAGTACAAAATTGAACAATTTTAATGAAAGCCAAAACATTTACAATTTTAATGTAGCGTAAATGCTTGTTTTATTCAAATCGTTTTCCATCAAACTGCAAAACGATATCCTCATGCATTAAAATAATAGAGTCCGGACACGATATAGATTAGAATTGAGCCACTAGGAAGGACATACACTGTTATAACGCAAATTAGTTGCGCTATTTCTAGCTATTTAATAAGCCATTATCCATACTAATATTATAAATGCGAAAGTGTGTCTGTATGTTATCTCTTCACGCCCAAACCGCTGAACCGATTTTGCTGAAATTTGGCATGGATACCTTGAGTTCCGGGAAAGGACATAGGATACTTTTTATCACGGAAAAATGTACGGTTCCCGCGCGATAAACTAATTTTGGTGCAACGGAGTTGCGGGCGTCGTCTAGTTCAAAATATCTAGGAAGTGAAAGCCGGGCGAGATTATCTGAAACTATAAGAGGCCACATTTGCAAAGCTCCTTATACGCCGCGTAAGCCAGCGAGATATTATCTTCTCTGATATTCATTCCATAATCTTTAGACGTTCTGACGTTTATATTTTAGAGTTCCCTCGAGTACTGGTGGTGTACTGAACTCGTAAAAGGATCATGGTCTTGATTACGAACTATTCAGTAGAAATGAAAATATAATATTTTCTTTATACGATAAACAAATGAAACATCTAATTAGAAAAGAGTACTGTGAATATCTTAAGCATGAACATAATATAACATAATATTATTATGTTCATACAAAGTATGAACATAAACGCGCAAACTTCGGTTATGTCAGGGATTTCCAGACTCTGCTTGGATGATGACTATCAATTAGATTTTTATTATTTCTCAATACGAAAATCTCCTCAAAAAAAGTTTCTTTAAATTTTATTTTATATTTTATTCCTAACATTTTCAGTGCTCTATTGGCTCGTATAAAATAAAATAATGATAAATGTTATAATGGGACCGACGCACTTAAGAATGATTTTGAGCATAATCTTAGCGGTAAAAGCGGTTCATTAATACAGGCCTAAGACCAATACCCAATGGGTACACAATAGACGAATAACCAACTTTACAAGTGTAACCCACAGATAGTTCAGATACCAAAGGTTTGTTTAGTAAGGCGCTTACAGTTGGTATCACTGTTTTCACGGCTGTTCCCAGTTCTCCAACTTCGCCAAGATACACACAAGTTACCCGAGAAACCGCACCAGCTGCCTACTTGTTTGGCCCACTTGCGCCACAGTTTAAATTAACCCAGGGTTAAATATCATTGCTGATATTTAGCCCTGGGTTGTTTCTCTCGCTCCCCATATTTGTGAAAGAAAACGCATGATAATGAAGGGTTTACTTTAACTCGAATTGATGCAAGTGGGCCTAAAGGTCCGATCATCGCGGCATGCGACCGCGACCGATAAACATTCAAATAAAATGCCACTTTATGACTTAGGTTGTAGGTTTCATTTTGCTCTACGCCATTGCAAAACAGCGGCGACATGGGTCGCTAGACCAATGTCGGTAGAAAATGTAACCTATAGGCCTAGGACCTAGGTCATAAAGTGGCATTTTGTTTGCAATTTTTATCGGTCGCGGTCGTTTGCGGCAAAGATTGGAGAGACACATTTGTATTTCCACCTGAGCTGCGTTCTGAGAAATGTATTTTAAGACTAAACAAAATGCTTAGCAAGTCAGCAAATAAAGCTATACTATTGGCTTAAAAAGTACATGCCTCGCAATGCATAATATCTGGTGTCAAAGCAATTTAAGTGGTTAAAGACACTACAATACTTTACTCTACGTTGTTTCTCTGGTTTTTCGTATTAAAAAAGAAAAGGCGTGATAATATTTTAACACAGGATTGACTTTAACTAGGATTGGAGAAAATTGGCCTTAAAGATAGTATAATATTATCTACTAAGGGCCTGTTTTTACCACTTCCTGATAAGTGCCGGATAGGCTATCCACCGCTTAAACTTGACAGAAAGAGTATGAAGAATCTGTCAAAAAAGTTGTGGATAGCCTATTCGGCACTTTATCAGGAAGTGGTGAAACAGGCCCTAAGCATTAAAATCAAAATCAAAATCAAAATATTTATTTCTAAATAGGTTAACAAAGTTAACACTTTTAGAACGTCGCGTCTACATGAGGCCTACCACCGGTTCGGGAACTAACCCGGCGAGAAGAACCGGCGTAAGAAACTCGCTCGGGGCCATCTTTTACTAAAAAGATGGAAAATTACAAAAGTAAATTATACTAATTTACAAAAAGTATGTAAAAATTTGTTATATTTATATAGAAGCAGCTTACAGTCAGTCAGCTCATTTTTCCCAGGGTGTGCTATCATTGAGAAAATCGGTTATCTTATAATAAGCCCTAGTATACAAACGTTCTTTAACAACTTTTTTAAATTTATTAACTGAAAGATTTTTGATGTTTTCTGGGATTTTATTATATAGACGTATACATTGACCTTTGAAAGATTTGCTCACTTTGCTAAGCCTGGTAATTGGTATATCTAACTTGTTATTTTGTCGTTAACATGATCTTTATGCGAACGGTATAAGAGTTAGATACTATTGAATAAACTCCTAGGAGTATGGACTCATCAAACAACAATTTAAGTAATTTTGATTGACACTGTCGCCATGTGAAAGAGACAACATGATGAAATTTAAACAAAATAAAAATGAACATATATATAGTCGAATTGAGAAACCTCCTCCTTTTTGGAAGTCAGTTAAAAATAACTTTCATTTTTTCGTTTTCATGAGTTTATCGCACAGAGAAAAAATGTGTAAAATGTATGGTTTCCCTGGTATTATTTTTGCTAGCACAAAGTCGCGGCCAATCTCTAGCTGTACAAATTGTATTTCGTTTATCGAGGAGCTTATAAAATATTCTAATAAAATATGAAGGGCATAAAATATGAAGTTATTTCAGTTGTCCGTTTGGAAACATCGAGGTAAATCAATTTTAAATGAAATAAGGCCAAAGCCGGAGCGGAGTTGACGTTGAAATAAATAGAGAGATGTGGGTAGACAGATGGTTCGACTAAGCTTTAGTCTTACAATGTTACTTAAAACCTTGGAGGCAGATGCTACTAGGAATATATTTTAAAAGATGATCATGCTAAGTCATCTTCAATAACAAGGGCAGGATACGAAGATACTGCAGCAAGCTGGTAATTTTATTGCTACAAGCATACGTTGCCCACGTCGTATGCTTGTAGTAGTGAACTTTCAATGTCAGCTTGCTGCTTAAATGCTTATCTCTTTTACTGAATATGCGCGTAAAAACGAAATTCTAATATTTTCGTGTGCGAGTGAAAAGCACTGATGGCTAGGTTAGGCTTGAGAATAATTTTTATCTGCTTTTTGATATAATATATTGATGCTAGAAATAATTTATATGGCAAACTAACGTTTGCCGGGTCATGTAGTCAAATATGTATATATAAAATTCTCGGGGCACAGTGTTTGTGCGCGAACTCATCCAAAACGGTTCAACCGATTATAATGCTATGTACATTCGTTACGTGTTTGGGAAATTCTGCGTCGATTAAACCATCCTCATCCTCTGGAGAGCCATTATTCATCCCATATAGGTGTTACTATTATTAATTTATTATCAATCTTCCAAACTCGTGAAAAAACAACCTTTCACATTTTCCAGATTGCAGTACTGGAATACATTTCAAAGATTTTGGGAAAGGCTCAAAAAATGTATGTTTAGGTACTCTATACCAAGTATAGAATATTTGTTATTTAATCTATTGGCAAGAAAATTTCAAAGATTTTGTCTTTTTCGAATAAATTTTCAGTTTCATAAAACGAAATAAGATTTGTTGGCTTACAACTTTTCTTTAGCCATAGAAAGACTAATGATTTTTTCATAGAAATAAAACTATCCGGAAGTTTTTTTATTATTAATAACTTTAAAAATAAGCTAAAATTCTTTTATTTACGGTCTTTCAAATAGATTCTTAGATATTTTCAGATATTTCATAAAACACAAATATCATAAGACTTTGTTGATTTGTGTATTTGAAAAAAATCGGCTACAATGCTCATAGCAAGGCAATGATTGGAGTTAGATACAAAGTTTGAAAGACAAAATCGTAGTAAATTTTAGTAGCTTTCATAAAGTTCTTTACGACTCACTCTTTTAAAGATCTAAAAACTTAAAAACAGGAACTTTTGGCCTTAATTAGAAATTTTGGCCTCGTAACTAGCTAGATTTTTTTTCTATATAAAGTGCTTTTATTCGTAATTCGCCTAAAATTCATGTATTTTTGAAAAATGGTATTCGGTTGACACTTGAAAATGCTCAGCAAGTTGGTAAGATCCTGGTTCGATACCAAAGCAATGTGCAAAACGAAAAATCACCCCTAGAAATGTGACGGTCACACTTTGGTGGTCTAATTGCCGGTGTTATAAGTCACAGCTTTTTACAAAACGGCGAGAGCATTACTGCAGATGTGTACATTGAAAACTGCCCACTATGATAGCGATGCTCGTACAGCTTGGCAAAGAAGAGTGTGGATTAAATGAGGGCGCTTTTCTTTAAATACAGGCAACCCTACGCTTCGCTTTTGACACAATATGTACTAGAGTTGACAAGTAATGTAGTGTTGTCATAAATAAAAACTCTTAGTTCCAGCTGTCACCGCGTCAGACTCTTCTTTGCCAAGCTGTACGTCTGCAACTAGTTTTTGTCAATTGATCGTCTCCGCTGCTCCTTGATGACAACGCGCGACCCCATTTTGTTTGGAAGCTCTCCCTCATCTGCCATACCGACTATTACCTTTTCCAAAATTGGGAAAACTTTTACCGGGAAGAAAATTCAACTCGCGAGAGACAGCCTCTCAAAATGCCTTAGAAGTGTAGTCTGCCGTCCGGCTGACATTTTCAATAATGGCATCTATACACTGCCACTGCGTTGGTGAACGTGCATTGATTGCAGGGGTGATTACTTTGAATAACAGAAATAAGTAAGTTCGAAATAATCAGCCAAGTGTGAGTCGGACTCGCGCACGAAGGGTACCGTACTGTTAAGGTTCGCGCACACTTTGTCGGCGCGTGCCGGGGCGTGCCGGGGCGGGTCGGGGCGCAGCGCAGCGCAAAATGCGCTATAGCATACTATTGCCGGGTCGGATCGCATCGCATTGACGGATTTTAACGCTCACTGTGCCGGGGCGTGCCGGGGCGGGTCGGCGCGCAATGCATCACATCACATCCATCGCATCACATCCGCGCGCCGCTTGCTATAACATACTGTTGCCGGGACGCAGCAGGTCTTGCCGTGGCGCAGCGGGTCTTGTCGGGCCGTATCGCATTGACGGAAATCCGCCGGCAAAAATCCGCGCCGATGCGCCCCGGCACAGTGTGCGATACGCGCATCCGCTTCCATACAAATTGTATGGAGGCGGATTTTTGCGATGCACCCCGGCACGGCCCGTCTCAGTGTGCTCACTCCTTTATAGAGCTAAAAAAAGCCCAAAAATTGTAATTTTTGTATGGGAGCCCCCTTAAATATTAATTTTATTTTATTTTTAGTATTTGTTGTTAAAGCGGCAACAGATATACTTACACATTCTGTGTAAATTTCAGAAGTCTAGCTATAGCCGTTTTTGAGATACAGCCTGGAGACAGACAGACGGACAGACAGACATTGAAGTCTTAGTGATTGGGTCCCGTTTTTACCCTTTGGGTACGGAACCCTAAAAAGAACAATTTTTAAACAAAACGGCAATATAATAGGTATAAAACCATCATCAAGCGAATGGTCGAAGTAGTGAATTTAATTTTGCATATAATATTATAATTTTATCACTGTTTGACAATTTAATCTTATCATTTCTAGACCGTACCATTGTCCGAAGAAATTTATTCGATATTTCCATAGTATCGAGTACGACATTCATTGAAACCAAATCGATTTTCAAATCGCTGTCATACACTAGTTTTTGTCAAACTATATCGATTTAAAGCCGATTTATTTTTTCAATCTCTATTGCCGCGGCCGCTGATTCGTCTATCGTCACGAAGCTTCGTGCTATGAGACGATACCATTGGACGATACACGCAGATCGTCCAATGGTATCGTCTCAAGCACGAAGCACTACGCATGTGCGGCCGCAACATATGGGTTTGACAAATTATTTGTCATGATAATATTATCATATTTGTAAACAAATATACATATTTTATTTTAAATTAAAAAGCCTTCTACAATTGTTCATCGGCTCCCGTTTTCTCTTGCAAAGGTTGCCTTTAGTGTATTTATTTAATTTTTGTTTGTTTCCCATGGTTTCGATTAAATATTTTCTCAATCCGGAGTAAAGGCAAAGGAAGTACGTCCTCTCCTTAGGCGCGCGCGAACGCGACTATTGGCGACTGAGAGGTGAGACAAATCTAGCGGTGAAGCGCGAATGTGGTTTTTCTTAAATATCTTAAAAAATATAGAGAATATTAAAAATCCGCTAGATCGAATCCTCGGTGATAGAATTTTATATGATGTGTAAAAATATTAACTTAGTTTAATGCATGGTTTTGGCAATATAGGAAAAATTCTTCAAAGTTAGATGCATATTTGTGATGTTTTTCTATCGAGAAAATTTTACGATATCGTGTTTTCGCTCAGATCAGATTCTTGGAAATATAATGTAGTATCTAGGTTTAGAAAATTAAACAATTCGGGGCTTATTATCAAGTCCAAAAATGATTTATAAAATCGACAATTTTGGGTTAGTCGCCTTCTTAAGATGATACAAGATCCATTGCTGGTTAGTTCACATTGCAACGACACGAGGCGTTGCGATGCATTTTTAATAAACCATCCTTTGGAACAAGCAGCCCAACTGTGGTCTGTGAGCGACAAGTCTGTCAATTCTGAACTTTATTTACTACAAAAGAAAACACACATGTTTTCTTTTGTAGTAAATAAAGTTCAGTTTTGAATAGGACTTCGAAAAACGAATTGCATCGCAGCATCACGTTGCAATGTATATAACCGTTACTCTTATTTTGAGTTCCAGAATCTTACGCTATGACAAACGAGAGAACTTAAATATTTCGATAAAAGAAGGTTGTTTTAAAAAAATTCCCGCATGTCGATGTTTTCGAAATCGAAAAATATTAATGATAAACACAAGATGAATGGTTTCGGAGCCCTGGCAGGCCTCCAACACGACACTTTATAACGCGAAAACCCCGATACAAGAAAGCGGCGGACAACATTTTTTCGTAAATAACGACGAAGTTACTGAACTTCTTAAATATAATAGTCGTACAAGTAAATTATTAAAATATTATATATAAAAATTATAATTCGGTCAACTAGATAATATTATTAAATTAATTGCACGGTCCAGATTGTAAGTTTATTTCATTTTTTTTTATATTTATAACATTTGTAAAGGACAACGTCCATCAGGTCCACTAATAAATCTAACTTAATATAATAATGAGCGTAAAACGAGTGCAGAGGTGTCACTTTAAGAACCTCCTTTTATCCAGAAAAAATCGGCCAAGTGCGAGTTGTACTCGCGCACGAAGGGTTCCGTACCACTACAGAGCAAAAATAGGCTAAAAATTGAATTTTTTGTATGGGAGCCCCCCTTGAATATTTAATTTATTTTATTTTTAGTATTTGTTGTTATAGCGGCAACACATATACACACAATCTGTGAAAATTTCAGAAGTCTAGCTATAGCGGTTCTTGAGTTACAGCCTGGTGACAGACAGACGGACAGACGGACAGACATCGAAGTCTTAGTAATAGGGTCCCGTTTTTACCCTTTGGGTACGGAACCCTAAAAATTACTGTTCCCATGGTATGTACCGTACGCGTACGGAGTCACAGACAAAAGTTCAGTATAAGCTAACAATGTAACGACTAACGTCATACGAGTATCAATTGAACATCCTCATTAATAAATTGAACTAATTATTGCTGCGCCAATTAATGTTAAAATAACAAATCTTTGCCGAGCAACGCTGTCATATTCAATTGGATAATTTTGTGATCGAATAACATGCACTCATATTACATAATATTATATTACTGTTGTGCAGTCATATTGGGAAAAGGACAGGCACTGTCTACACGTTAAATTGTCTCTAGCGGCCAATGGAACCTCAAAAACGTGATTTTCTTCTGCACAATGCATGCGAGTACATATTAAGTAATTTAAAATTTCATAAATCATTAGCAACCAAAACTACAGATTGACACAATTTGATTTAACTACAAGGAGCGATCGTTTCAGAACGACGACTTTTACAAGAAAATAACTTATGGTTTTGTTATTTTTCAAAACACATGAAAAGTTGAATAAAAAACCTTTGATAAACTTGCACCCAATATGCTTGAAGTATCTAAACGAAAATAATATTTTTTTTTTTTCAGTAATTAAAGTTTTTCATAAAAGTGTTAGTGTTAAAAGTGGTTTTATTTACATAAAAAAATTCAAATATAAATTAAAAGCCTAGGAGTTTCACACTTTTTAAACAACGCAAATTGCGATGTAATTGTTCGGAGCAGCTCATCCTTACCTTCGAAATCATTGAACGCAGTATTGAAAACTGACAGCCGCTTAACCCATATTATACGGGTTTAGCTTGAAAATGAACGGGATAATGTATTTTTGGTTGATTAAAACTATTGTAATATGTAATAAAAATTATGCAATTTCTCTATCGCTGTGTCATTTCTATTTTCATATTTTGTTTGTTCATTACCATTTACCATGAAAATATTATACTACAGCACAAAAGCTAAAATTAAAAGAGCAGTTGTAATAAATACGTATGGT
The DNA here is from genome assembly GCA_905187585.1 of Cyaniris semiargus. NCBI lineage: Eukaryota > Metazoa > Arthropoda > Insecta > Lepidoptera > Lycaenidae > Cyaniris > Cyaniris semiargus. Next base: position 811,808 of record LR994554.1, on the reverse strand, counting down.
TCAAACTCACCTTGAGCTGGTATGGATACACGGGCGAAGCCGCTGAAAAAGAACAAGTATTATTTAAGTTGGATATAATTACTGAAATGTTATCACGCTAGACGGCAGCACCAACACAGACAGTTAACAAGAAGTTTGACAACTTTTCTGTCAATGTGTCCGATTTTGGTAGGATTATTTACCGTATGTACTAGTGGCGACCTCTACTCCGACCTTTGTGTAATATTCCTTATTGACAAAGATGACGTAACCGGTAACATTAAATGTCTCCCGAATGACAGTTTACAAGATGGCGGCGTTTGATTTGAAAAATCCTTGTAGGACTGAAGACAAATTTTAAAGTCGTATTTGCACATTATTTACTCTGCCGTCTGCGGTATTAGAAGGAGCGAAGTATTCAAATATATTCACCTTAAAGTCTCCCAATACTTTTTTACCTCATTTGCAGTCGGATAAAATGAGGGAATCTTATTATTTTTTTTTAATATTATAAAGCGGAAGAGTTTGTTTGTTTGTTTGAACGCGCTAATCTCAGGAACTACTGGTCCGCTTTGAAAAATTATTTCAGTGTTAGATAGCTCATTTATCGAGGAAGGCTATATATTATAATCACGCTAAGACTAATAGGAGCGAAGAAACAGAGGAAAATGTGAAAAAAAACGGGGAATATTATTTGAAAGGGCTTATCTCCCGAAAAACTGGAGCATTTTTTATGTTATTTGTCACAGATATAGAGAGGAACACGTGAAGAGACATAGGCTATTTTTTTCGGGAAAATGTACGGTTTCCATTAAATACCCAATTTACGCGGGCGAAGCCGCGCGGAACGTCTAGTCTGAGATAAGACTTTGCAACCTCCCGGGAATTAAAATTTGGTCTGGAATATTCTATCATAAGCTTTAATATATTATTTACATACTAGCTGACCTAGAAAACCATACCCATATAAATTATTATATATTGTGCAATGTGCATACTGCATCAAAATATAATATACTAGACGTTCCACGCGACTTCGCCCGCGTAAATTAGATATTTCACAGACAAATTAGTCCACAAAAAATAGCCTATGATCATTCACGTAGTCTACTTCTTATCTGTGCCGAATAACAGAAAAATTGCTCGAGTAGTTCGTGAGATAAGCCTCTCAAATAATTTCCCCCTTTTTTCCACATTTTCCTCTATTTCTTCGGTCCTACTAGTTTTAGCCTGATAAAATATAGCTTATAGCCTTCCTCGATAAATGGGCTATCTAACACCGAAAGAATTTTTCAAATCGGATCAGCAGTTCCTGAGATTAGCGCGTTCAAATAAGCCCTTTCAAATAATTCCCCCCCCCCCCGTTTTTTCCACATTTTCCTCTGTTTCTTCGCTCCTATTAGTCTTAGCATGATAAAATATAGCCTATAGCCTTTCTCGATAAATGGGCTATTTAACATTGAAAGAATTTTTCAAATCGGACCAGTAGTTCCTGAGATTAGCGCGTTCAAACAAACAAACAAACTCTTCCGCTTTATAATATTAGTATAGATTTTAAAAGCCTTCATCTTAAATCACACTATCTGTTCAAAACCGAATCAAAATTGCGTTTTATCTAAGCAATAAGCATATTATAGAGGGACAGACAGCGGACTTTCTTTTACACTATGAAGTGTCGGAAAGACAAGCATACCTTGTGTAGTTATTCACTGTAAAAATATTTTTATTAGTAGATAAGATGGCAAGTGTTTTACACTTTTAACTCTACACCAAAAAAATACAGTAATGTAAACTACAAAGTGGTAACCCTCTTGATACTTTTAACACTGAAACGTTTGACAAAATAAACACGTAGTGGGCAGGAAAAATACACCAGAGCCGACTTAAACATATCGGCGTAGTGTACATAGTATTTGCATGCGCTAACATCGAGCTACGACCTGACAGGAATATGTGTATGATATAAAACGAAAAACTATATCATGGGATATATTTTTACGGGACAAAAAGCAGACGTATCTCTAAGCCTAGAAAAACAGACGCGTCGTATAATAGTAATGTAAAAATATTTTATCTTGTGTTTAATATCTCATTTAACGTAAAACGACTTCAAGCCAGATGAAAAATGAAACAACATTTTAGTCAGTTTTCTACGGACTGCAACAAAGCAAAGATAATAATTTAGGTCGTGGCCCTTGAAGGTGCAGCGCTCATTACTTTGTTTTGTCACACTCTCTACTTATTAAAATGTAAATTTGCTCTACAATAACGTCTAAAATTAAACAGGTGGTCAAAGTGGTCATATATATAGACCACCTGGTCACGACAGCTTTCAAACAAAAAACTAGCGTTTACTCCTACGCCTAAAATACCAAAGCACTCAAATTCATAACCCCCTGCTTCCGAGGTTAAAAAAGCAATGAAATCACCCAATCCTAGTTTAATTCAACGACACCTGGGCAAACAAGTCCGGTACATTGTCACGTTGACAGCGAGCGCAGACGGGAGAAAAATGAAAGGAATTTTCACAGCTTTAAAAGGTTTTCCCGTTGTTTGCGACATTTTCGGTGTTTTTCCGCCGGATTATCCTGTAATGTTAGTAACTAAGTGCTCCGTAATACTATTTCACGAGCTACTCAAGATGTAGATTAGCGTAAGCGGTTTAGGTGAAGTCATCTGAATGTATCATTTGCGGGTTAACTTCGTTTATCGTGGTTAGTAAAAATGTACAGACATCATTGTGTTAATCTATGGTCACGGTAGTGTGGTAGTGTCTTCATTTTTAACCGACTTGAAAAAAAAGAGATTATCAATTCGACGCGTATGTATGTAATATTTGTAGATATGCCCAGTTTTCGTATATGTTAATAAAATTGTTAGTCTATCAGCGTCTGAACAAATGTGCCCAAAAGTGTAGTATGTATGTTTGTGTTCGCATATCTCCGGAGCTACGCAAGTCAGATTTGAGTACCTAATTCTTTTTTTGTTGTACTAGTTATGGTTCAACTTAGGGAATACTGCAAGTTTCATCAAAATCGGTACAGTAGTTTTCGAGATAGGGCATTTTAATTCTCAATTACGTACAATTTTGAATTCGGTTTTATCTTTTTAAAATACTATTATATAATGTTAATTTTCGATAACAATTAAAAATAAAAAAGTACTTTTATAGTCATTGCGATATTAATCTGGGGTCAAGTATTACGCTAAATCGAAGCCTAAAATCTTGTGGCATGGGAATATTATGTCGTTCTACTAAGTGAACCCTAAAAGATGTGTTGCGTCACTTGCAACGTCATTTTATAATTTAAAAGGAAAATAGTTTGATGCGACAATTTTATTGAATAGTCATGAAAGTTTCATAATAGGTACACAAATTCGAATATGAAGTACTATTAAACTATACTCGAAATTTAACAGCATATTATAATACAAATATTAAGAAAAATTGTCAACAAAAATGTAAGGAACCATGTTCACTCACAAACGTGGCTCATGATAGTTAGTTTAGGTAAGAAAATTGTTCTTTTCATCCTCATGTTAACGAGGAAAAAATGGTATCAGTATAAAAAATAAGAAAGTGTGAATGTCACAAGCTGTGGCGATTTTGAGTAATCAAATTTAAGTAGTGCTATGTATATTTATGAAATCACGGCCTTTAAAGTTAAACTATTTTTTTTTGCCTTGATAGACAAGTATAACCTGCAGTAGGTTATACTTCCACTTTTTATAACATGCTTCAAATATTTTTATACACCAATTTCTGTGAAATAAAAATTAGTTTCAGGGTAAATTCAGACCGCAACGCGTCGCGTAGGTGCATTTCTAAATTCGTATGGATTTGACAGACTTCAATTGCATGAGACGTCATACAAGTCTATCAATTTAATACAAAAGAAATGCATCTACGCGTCGCGTTGCGGTCTGAATTGACCCTTGGTGTGCAATCTCGAAAAGTTTCACAATAACTACCTTCGTGTGCAGTCTTTCTATGTGCAGTGGAGGAGGAAATGAATTTTAATTGAAATAAGGTGACGTGACCTCCCGAAAATCCTACCCGCTTCCGCCCCTCCCCTCCACCACGGGCGTAAGACATCACGTCCGTGAAGTGGCGAAGTTGAGGGAGCTCGACCGCGGACTTCCGTTATTAGTTTCAGCGGCAAACACCACAGTCTTATGTATATTAGTACCTGGAATACTTAAAACGTTTTTGGAGAAAGCGAGCAGGAAATTGACTTCATGGGTTGTTTAAAAAAGGATTTATTTAACGATAAGTTCATGTGTACAGATTAATCGTGAAACTTCTGTCCAAAATCATGAGTCGTGACGGCGCACGGCGCGGCGCTCGCGTCGCGTCGTGATGATTGCTATATTATTGGGACTAACTTTTTCATGACGCTCTCAACGCACTTAAAGAAGTTTCACTTTAAAACTAAAAACCCGACTGCTTTTTTATATACCCAGTTTCACTCTCGCAGTAGACATGAATCTAACGGCACCTCTCAAGAAAATCTATCAAGCCATTCTGGCTGCAAAGCGTGCCAAACAATTAAGCATAAATCTTATTACATACATACGTACGCTCGAAAAACATAACCCTTCTTCTGGTGAAGTCAGATATTTTATGCAATTTCTTTTACCCACAAGTCTATCTCAGCAAACTCAACATGCGTTTAACTGCGAATAAAAGACCTGTTTTAAAAGTTAAATTTAAATCTTCCAACATTAGAGCTAAATTTGATCCTGTTATTTTTGTTTGGAAGCTGACATTATCGAGTGTGTTCTTAGCTATAGTTCATCAGTACTGAAAAAATTAAGTTTGATCTACTTATTTTCAAATTTTTAAATTTCCTTATTTAATAATGGTAAATTCTTTTAACGTTATTAAATTAGGTTCTTTTAAAAGTGGACCATTATTCTGTACATTTATTGTTTTGAGGGCCGAGAAAACAGCAAGGAAATGGAGGAGGTTGTTGTACCTAGGGACATTATACTATTTGGATGGAATCTATTTTCGCTTTATTTATTCACTGCCGAGAACGATCACACGACAGAATCAGCATTCTGAGAAAGGGAAATGAAAATACGTGTAGTGGAACAACTTTATTTTCGGCGTAGTTTTTCATACAGGAATACGTAAGATGGATAGTTTTTGTCACATACATAGATCAAGATCAATCTTGATCTATGTCTGTGGTTTTTTTAGTATTCATGGAAATTATTTGTTTGTGATATTTCCTGAAAAAAGTACGATTTCAAGCTATATCCCAGTGTCAACATAAAACCTCCTTTTCCGAAAGGATTCTTATTTTTTTTATTCGTCCCACCGGTTTCTTCTTTAAAACGCTGTCATGTCCTAGTGGCATTAAATCGGTCCACCCGTTTGGATGTTACGATGCCACGGACAGACACACACACAGATAGAGAGACAAACTGACAGACAGGCAGACAGACACGTCAAAATTATTACACCCCTCTTTTTTGTCGGGGGTTAAAAATCGAATATAAATTAACACTGAATGCAAACAAAACTAAATATTAAATAAAAAAAACAACAGGATAAACTCCAAGAGTGCTGGCGTTCATTACCGGTTACAGGAGAAAAAGGGGATATTAATTTCTTTCCTACGACGTGCCGGCGGTCTATAGTTACCTACTCTCCCTGCGTCTTACGAATTTTCGATTAGATCACGTGATTTGATGCGAGTTTAACATTTTTTACTCATCTTATAAAAACTTTGGATCCCTTTTGACGAAAAATGCGGAAACGTAGGTGATTGAAATTTTGTACAGTTATAGTTTATATGGTGAAGGAGTGCATCGAGCTAATATTATTTTGAAATTATGCTTTTATCATACATTTTTTTAACAAATAAAACATTGCTCACACTACAACACACACACTAGGAGATTTTGATTGACAAGCCTATACACACGAATTGTACTCTTTTATTTATGGTTGAAATCTGTTGTCAAATTGAAAATAGATTTAGTTTTTTTTTATTGAATCTTAAATACTGTTAGACAATTACTACACGGCCAGTCTCTCAACATTTGACTTTATTAATCAGAGACTGTCGCAGGAATTATGTCTAAAAAATAATAAAGTCAATATTTTGACAATAGAATATCAATAGAAAAGCGTTGAAATTTGAAACTTATAATATTTTTTTTTTATTTGAGGTCGAATTTCAACCTTTGGGGATCTCTAGTCCCAATAAAACTGCACAACGCGTCTTTAGAGAAGTTCTGATTTAAAAAAACCTACGTGTGGCACTCGGGGACTGCCGCGGCAACTCTATCAACTTATGCAATTATAATACGTATAGTCGCACGCACACAAATACCGTGCCGAAGTTTGCCGAGCTGAAAAAATCTTAAATGATGCACAGCAACGCCGCATCGTCGGAATAGGGTTGTTAGGTTTATTTTCGTTACGGAATTTCTTGATTCGGTCGCTGCGCTCAAATCCCGCGATAAAAGCTCTGCAATAGCTTAAAAATTACACACTGCACGCCACTTAAACCCAATTTTTACTACCCAACAACCTACAAAATATTTCCTTCCATTAAATATGAAAGTTAGAATCTCGTATGTAAAATAGATATCCTATTTCTATATCCAGTTTAGCGAAAGTGTAACGTGGTTGCCGAACAAATTGGTGCGAAATCTAACTTTAGCGCTACGAGAAATTCTATCAAATGGTTATTTCTCATTTATATGTTCCCTATTGGATATTAATAAATATTACGTATTTATTGATAGTTTATTATATAACAAGATTACGCCCCCAACTGTATTGCGCCAAAATTCGTTTATCGCGCAGAAACCGTGTTTTTTCCATTAAAATGTATCGTATGTCCTTTCCTGGAAATCAAAGTATCTCCGTACCAAACTTTAGCAAAATCGGTTCAGTAGTTTGGGCCCGAAGATGTGACAGACAGACAGCATACTCTTGCATCTATATCTATACATCTATACATATTATAATAAAACTGTAGAAATGAAAATTCTGTACATTAAAGATATTCAAAAAATAATAAGTGGGGGGTGTCACTACTCACTACATCGCTATAGAAACCAAAAATGTGGTTAGTTTTTTGTCTGTCTCTCTGTCTGTCCGTCTGTCTGTATGTTTGTGTGTGTGTGTGTGTGTATACTATCACACGAAAACTACTGATCCGATTTGAATGCGATTTTCGCAGATATATTTGTCTTCTTCCAACTTAACATCTGGTATATCAAAAAAAATCCCCCCACCCCTCTGGGACAAAAGAGGGGGTCAGATTTTGTATCAAACTTTTTTCTTTAACACGAAAACTACTGATCCGATTTGCATACAGTTTTCGTAGATATATTTGTGTTCTTCCAACTCAACATCTGGTGTATAAAAATCCCCCCCACCCCTCCCTCTAAGGGGACCAAAGAGGGGGTCAGATTTTGTATCAAACTTTTTTCTTTAATGGACTTTGATACTTCATATTATTAACTGTGTTTCCAACTTAACATCTGGTGTATACAATTTTTCGCCCCACCCCTCTTGGGAACAAAAGAGGGGGTAAGATTTTATATCAACTGATGAAGTAGAAATACGTTAAATGGCAAAACAACGTTTGCCGAGACAGCTAGTTTATAATATCAGTATGGATATTTTAGTTTAGCCTTTCACAATCATTTGATAAACGACTAATAACTTATCCGGATGTTCTTACAGCGGTGTTACAAACCACGAGACGAGACACAAAGTTTTATATACTTTTAACATTTGATATGAAATTTTATAACACGCCTCGCGGTTTGGACTATAGTTTTACCCACAATTTCGTTTGTTTAAACCAGTATTTTTCAAACTGTGGGTCGCGACCCCTGGGGGGTCGCGAAGCTTCTGTGTGTCGCCAAAGGTTGAAAGAACTATTTTAGTAAAAAAAAACAATAAAGATTAATAATAGTATTTTAAAAAGATAAAACCGACTTCAAAATTGTACGTAATTGAGAATTAAAATTGCCTTATCTCAAAAACTACTGAACCTATTTTGATGAAACTTGTAGTGTTCCCTAAGTTAAACAATACGTAGTACAACAAAAAAAGAATTACTTGAATCGGACTTGTATTTCCGAAGATATGCGAACACAAACATAAAAACATACATACATACATACATACATACATACACTTTTGAAATTTGACACATTTGTTCAGACACTGAAATAGACTAACATATACAAAAACTGGGCAGTTCTGGAAATATTACACACATACGTGTCGAATTGATAACCTCCTTTTTTTGAAGTCGGTTAGTAAAAATGCAATTTAACAGAAGGAAATCTCCAAAAATACATACATGATAAAAGAAGCCAATGGGGGGTCGTGAAATATTTTGTCGTATCATAAATAAGTTTGAAAAACACTGGTTTAAACAAACTCAATAAAGTCGTAATGTCCTTTTCCGGGACACAAATTTTCTACATGCAAAATGTCACCTAAAGCGGTTTATTGATGTAAGCTTCGCGAACAGGTAACAGACATACAGACCTTCATATTTAATTATATAGTATGGATAGAGTAAAAAATCGGCCAAGTGCGAGTCGAACTCGCGCACGAAGGGTTCCGCATCGTTATAGAGCAAAAATAGCTCAAAATTTTGTTTTTTGTATGGGAACCCCCTTTAATTATTTAGTTTAATTTTATTTAATTATTAAGTATTAAAGTATTAGTATAACTGAGTATTTTATGAACATTTCGAATGCCTATCTTTGGCCATTATTGATATCGAGCCAAAAATAGCCAAAAAATCATGTTTGTTGTATGGGAGCCCCCCCCTTAAATATTAAATTTATTTTGTTTTAGTATATCCTGGAGACAGACAGACAGACAGACGGACAGAATAGGGTCCCGTTTTTAACCTTCGGGTACGGAACCCTAAAACATTATAAACACCGAGCTTGTCCCAGACAATTATATATATCGCACAGAACTAACCCGCTCGTACTATATAAATATAGTTCACTGGGCAGAAATTCTTCACGTCTCTATAACGTGAACGTAAATCGTTCCAGCTTCCCGTTACATACGTTCAGTAAATAAGCTTCATGTGTGTTTTTGACTTGAATTAGTTTCAGTAAATATTTCTGAAAGAGGTTTAATTTGTGCTTTTATATTGCTTGAATGAAAGGAGGTTTTTACTTGACAAAGAAGGATTCAAAACAAAAAGTAATTGAAGACATATTAAGTAAATAAAGTGGGTAACTAACATTTTATATTATAACATAAGAACAATTACAAATTTTTTCCTCTTCATCCAACATCACCCGTCTTTTTCGCTTCGCCATAGTTGGGCAAAAATGGAGACTGGTCAAAACTTAAAAAAAACCAGTTTATGATCATGATAAATCAAGTTTCGTCTAAAATTTAAAGAGAGTATTTTATAAGTCTTAGTTACCTATGAAAATGAGGGTTCTTTTTTCAGTGTCACGAAACTTTTATACGTTTATATATAGAAGATTTGTAAGGCGAAGTTTATGTAGTGATGTGATTACAGTCCGTCCTTCCGTCCGTCCGTCCGCTGATCGAGTTATGTAAAGTGCCTCAGAGATTCACTGAGCGGGCTGTGATTACGTTATTAATATTTTATGTGCTTGGACTTCGTAGTTAAATAACTACGAATAATAAAAAAATATAACAAATCATAATATATCTTATTATATTCATTCCAAAAACGAATTGGGTCTTGAAATACTCCAAGAGTATAACATAATTCTGCATAATCAGTAATTTAGGTTCCAAGGTATGTAAAGAATACCTAAGTAGTAACATATATATTATGTGCCTGTATTATATGTTTACTTATATATTATACTAGCTGTTGCCCGCAACTTCGTCCGCGTGAATGTGTGTTATTATAATCGAGATTTAGAAAATTTAATACCCATCAAAAACTATTTTATTTGGATAAGGATTAATATTAGGTACAACAATGCTTACACTCGAAATTTTTAATTTACATCAAAGACCCAGGAACATTGGAATCTCTTTTGGGTGATTCTTCGGAAAACGATTATTCGTCTCATTACCATGGTCAATTTTAAACGTTACTTTTTTTACTGGAATTCATATTTTTATGATAATATAAAGGTCAAATAACCTACTTTTACTTAAGGGACTCGTTTTCATAGAGAAGATTTAGTAATATCGAAGTTCAAAAATTTTGTGGCTAGGGTAATGATAATTGCATACATGGTAATTATAAAAGTAACAAAAAATTTAAAAAATATCTAAATAAAATATTTTTATTTAAAAATAATCGTCTTCTGACAAAAACTATAACATTTGTTATAGTTTTTGTAGCATAACATTTGTTTTATATGTTTGAAAACGACTTACATTCCTTGTATCATCCTAAAAAATAATAAAGTAACTAGTGATTATAGTACTCTTAGAAACCAGTCTTAGTTCAGTCTTGATAATTTAAAATTCATTTGCATACAAAACGTTTGATTTAAATTCATACAATGTGATTTTTTCTTCTATACGAATATTAAAAAAGGGAAAGTATGTCTGTCTGTTACTACTTCTCGCCCAAATCACTGAGCAGATTTTTTTTGAAATTCGCTATGAAGCTACTTTGAGTCTTGGGAAAGTACGCAGGATAGTTTTTGTCCCGAAAAAAATGTACGGTTCCCACGAGATAAACGGATTTTGGCACAATAGAGTTATGGGCGTCATCTAGAGTAGTAAAATAGCACGATTATCAAAAGAAAAATCAAAAGAAGTATTTGTTTCGTTTTGTACAAGAAGTTGAGTTTAAGTAATTCTCAAAATTATTTTTTGTTATCATGGTCTTTTTTTACTGAAATAGAAGTCAATAGCAAACATTAGCAACTTGAATATTTTTTTTTCTTCTTTTTTTTTTGTTCTGAGACTTCTTAAAGTAAAATATATCATATGACTCCGAGTCTGAATGGCCAGATAGAATTGTTTTATGTGGAGAAAAAAACGTAGAACCTTAAAATCTTCACAATATTTTTTTTCTATAGGAAGAAGAATCCTTTCTGTAGATCGATGTTTTTTCCTACAGAAGAAACACTTCAAATATTTCCTCCTTCTCTTCAGAAGAATATTTTATTTCTCCGTTAGCCATATTATATACACTGCATGCTTTTCCTGATCTTGCTTAGTTTTTTCTATTCTTTTTTTATTTTTTTCTCTTCTGTAATTTGTGACATCGTTTTTACGTTATTGTTATGTCTGTAATCATAAGTTACAGACAAGTTTTTATAAGGAAATTTAAAAGAGTCTTAAGAATTAAAAAAACTTTATGCAAGGATATTCAATAGTCGTACTACTCTACAGAACTCGTAAATCGCACACAAAAGTGCATATTTCAGGACAAAATTAATATATTTTATCATTACCCTGGTCTTTTGACCAGGGTAATGAGACCCACGGAAATGAAAATTATGCCTATAATTATTCATAGCTCATAATTCTTACAAGCATCAGTTTTGATATTTCATAACATAAATATGTGACCCAAGAGCATCAGTTGACACGCAGATTAAAGTTTTGAAATAGTAAAATAAGCTCGATCTACTATAGACACATAAATGATAAACTACGCGAACCAAACATAGGGTAATGATATATTTACCTTCCAAACACCTGGATAGAAATCAATTAGCCGCACATCCGCCTGATAGCTTCTTTCACATATGACTGGCTTGCCTGCATGCGGTAAGATACAACTCCCATTGTTTTTACCAGAAAAGTTATGATCGATCGCAACTTGTGCCACAGGAATTATAACTTTACGTTGGACACTCTTTTCTTATTTATTTATAAGTACTGTAATGTAGCCATGCCTACTGTATTTATTTTTTATAACAGGTAAACTAATGTGATTTCGTTATAATTTTATTTTGCATTGATTTGTCAAACAGGAAATGAATTATAGATGTTTTTGTTGAAGAAAATGGCAAGAGGACGCTCTATGGTAATGAGAAGAACGGTTTTTAAGATTTTTTTTCCTATACTGAAACTACAATTATTAAAAAAAGACAGTTGTTTCTAGGTAGACACAGAGCTCAAGTATTTAAAAAAAATATATTTTTATTGTTTGCTTTTGCCTGGTTACAGAAAAAAGTCCGTTGCCGTCAAAAATTTCGCCTCCGAAGAAATGCCCTTTTAAGTAACTTTTATCGGCGGGGATTGAACCACAGATATCGTTTTGAAAAATCCTTTGTTCAAAGACCGCTTGGCGTGGACAACAGGGGCCAGGAACATGTGACGGAGACAGAGGATAGACGAAAAAGACGGCATATTTAAAGTAGGCATCTATACCTCTTTAACTTTTACCTCTTGCTCTTGTAGGTGATGCTTCTTCTTCTTCTTCTTCTTCGTGATGCTTCCCTAAAATTTGATATTATGATCTTAGGGAGCCTGAAGGACATGCTCAAACTGGATTGGGACCCGCAACGAAATTAATCAGAAGAAAATAGAAGTACGAAGAATTCTAATTCCCCTTCCCATTAAAAGCTGAGATAGCACAAAGTTGCAGTGACCAAATGTCAAACCACTGAAGGAGGAGCACCACGAATATAAACTGTAATAATTATTGTGACTACTAAGCTATAATAGCTAAATTAATATTTGAACTTGCTGTGTTAGACTTTTGCCAATAATAACGCTTGCAGGCACGGAAGTTCCTAGCACTGTCCCAATATCACCGTAGTATGCGACATCAGATTTACAATGTAGGTTGTCTAGCATTGTAGTTCTTTCGTCTTGCCAGAAAAAACTCTCCCAGAGAACATGATGAATGGTTTGTTTAAACATACTGCCTTCATTCGAGCACATAGGTGATGCTATCTACTAATTTAGATCCGTAAAGTTTGACTTTAAAATTCCATGGCCGTTAAGGAATTGAGATACGCAGTGGTCAATATCCATCCAGTTTTTGGTTAATCGTTCATGAATATTAGGGAAAAGCTATAAAGATGTCGACCTTTGCTGGAATTGATAATCACTTTGAGTGTCGTTGTAAATTTAGAGGAGTTTCTTCAATTCCATTACTCATAGATCAAATTAGGAAATTTTCACCTTCGCGACCATAGCATTAAATACACATTATATCCCTTAAAGTAAGAAATCTACAAATCGGCACAGAAACGGCGAAATAATTATCAATTTCGATTCTGATTCTTTAAATGCAAAATAATACTTACAAAAAAAAACAACAAAAGCATCATAATGTGGTTATGGATGGTGTAATGATGGTGGTGATATGGCATATGCTTCCAGTATTTTAAAAAAATATAAGGGGTCAAGAGTTCCGTTCAGCAACGGAACCTTCCGAAGTCCTATACCCTAGGATATGACTTGGTTTGAATCTTACTTTTTGGTAGCATATTATGTTAATTTTACTTAAAAGAAGTGAAAATTACCGTTTTTCTAAACATGATATCAAATTCGGGTTTACAATCTATACAACAAAAAAAGAATTTTGACAATCGGACCACAAACAGCAAAGTAAACATTTACTCCTCCTTTCTTGGAAGTCGGTTAAAAAAAAGTATCTAAGATGTTGACCAGGGATGTAAGGTATTACCATGCCAAATTTCATTGAAATCGCTCCAGCGGATTCAGAGATTAGCCTGTACAAACAGACAAACAGACAAACAGAGAAACAAATATTTCAAAAACAGTTGAGATGTCTTCTATTACACTTCCAACATGCCCCTGACTCGTTTTTTCAAGTTTATTTTCAATCTACAAAAATTTTACCTCTACGATTTTATTATATGTATAGATATCCAAAAAAACCTTAGTTGAACCATAACATTATTACCAGCTCTACAAGGCTGTTTTTGATTACAATCAATAACGCCGCCATCTTGTAAAGTCTCATTTGGGGACAGCTATTTTACACTCGTGCAATGTCAGTGTCATCCAAATATTGTTTTGGTCGCAATTAAAATCTAACGCATGAGTCATTTTGAAGGACAGCTGCTAATAATGATGCTCCCGAGATAACTTTCTTCCATAATCATAATCATTTATAATCATAATTCCAAAGTCTACAAAATCCATAGGTCTTAAAATAGAAAAATACTTCAAACTAACATAATAGAACACTTTGAACGACTAGAAGTTTTAAATTCAAATCGCTACATTTCTCTCCGTTTCAACGTCCTGAAAAGTGCAATTCGGTTGTTAAAAATACGCGAAAAAGGTCAACAAAGGTTTATTCGGGCATTTTTGTGAGTTTATAGACGTTAGGGTCAATTATAGGTCGGCTAACGGTTCAATAATAATAGGGCGAGAGAAATTCTACAATAACTGAAGGGTCTGTGGGGTGAGCATTATTTTACATTTTTAGAGACAGTCCTGAAATATACATTGATAGAGCCATTTTTGGTGGTATATTGCAATATAGAAATAAACATTGTAATTTGTAAACAAGCTAAAGGGTTAGTTTACTGTGCAATGCAAAGCATTCAACTTATTTAGTGCACAAGATGATGCAAAATACGTCATACACATTGAATTGACAAACTTGCAAGCCGCGGTGTTGTGCTGCCGAATCAAATTTTGAAATATCTCATTCAAAAATGCATCAAATTGCCGCATCACGTACTTAAGTTAACTAACACGGACATTTTGGTGCGTCATGTTTTTCTTCTTCCTTTGTTAATGCAGATAAAAAGCAATGCCGAAATCTCGTACGTCTTATCGAAACTTTTGTTACCACTTCTTTGAAGGCATATCGTAGGATCCAATTTCTTTTGGAATCGTCAAAACCAAAAGTGCGCCTTCCAATATTCGGGGCGATAGATTGCGGCGATTGTTCGGGCGCGGCGGAGCGTGACAAAGTCGCCGTGAAACTTTAATCAAAGGCTCCCAGTACCCGACGGAGATTACTTTTCGCCGAAAACTCACGAATATCTGCATAAATGCTATGTTTATATGTGTAGCAGTTATGTAGCAAACATTAGATGAAAAGTTTTCGAAAAACATTAATTACAATAAAATATACGGTTGAAAAAATCTAATTCTAATAGAATAAACTCGATATTTTCTGATACAGCATTGGTTCTACAGTCAAAAGACATGTCAAACAGAAAGAACTAGACATACAATAATAACTAAATCTTCATCAACATCGCTTTTAAGCACAGAATAATAAATAAAATTAATTTAGATTAATATTTTGTCCCACAAAAGCATGCAGCGTGCTCTCAACAGTTTCGCAGCTATGTTTCTTGCTGAGTATTTCGGACAAGGGTTCGAAAGGTTGTTATTACTCGGCGAAATTTTGTGTAAAACCATACAGGCCGGTGGCGGTGCCCGCTAAATATGCTAAACAGTCGCTTAATTTGTGTACTGCTCGAATTGTGGACTGTCCAGTTACATTGCAGCCTTAGGGGCCGCTCGTACGAGCGCAGAACCGCGCGATAGAACTGTAGATGTCGCCAGCAGTTTTTCTTGTCATTACGACCTTCAAAACTTTAGGTTCTATCTTCCTACTAAGCCCATTTTTTGTTGCACAAGACCAACAATACAAGAGTCAACCCCAACAGCACAATCCCTAGTATAGTGGCTGCAGAGTACATAAGTTATTCCTGTACAAAATTAAAGTGTTTTAAAAAATGCATAACTAGTATAGAGTCAACTCTATACTAGGTTATAATAGACTATTCATTTACTTTTATGGACATTTAAAACATTTCCAGTATTTATAAATTGGTTAAAAACCTTAACTTCCTAAACTACAACCACTTTCACGAAACTGTAGCTATTGCGCACCACCAAATTTCTATCATCCGTTCTCTACTTTAGTATGAACGGACCCTTACATTACTGTCCACAATGACCGCATGTTTCGAGTTGCGTAAATTTATAAAGCACAAGTGTAGATTCAGCACGATTTAGGTTTTGATTATTATGCGAAAAGTTGTCATATAATGTTATAGCTAAAAACGTCCATATAACAAAGATGCTTTCACTTTTATAAAATTAGTTTATAAAAGTGAAAGCATCTTTGTTTATTTTTCTATCTGTTACCTTATCACGCATAAATCTATGGACTGATTTTAATAAATTTTGATATGGATGGGTCTTCGGAATGGAAAAATATTACATCCCGAAAAAGTGCACAGTATCTGCGCGTTACACGAATTTCGAAGTAGCGATGAACTTCTTATATAATTGAAACTTAATGATGTAAAGAAAAATGATATTTTAAATAATCTTTTATATATTCTTATATATGTTTTTATAATGTACGGAAAAGCTTCTATAAAACTCTTAATACTCTTCAGTACGAGTAAACCTTCAATTTATTAAAACTATTATATTGCCATTTAAAATATAGTACAAATCCTGTGTAATCGGCTTACAGCAAATCCTCCAACACAGGTTTCCTGTTAAATCTAGATAAAGGTGGTCGCAGACTTGTGGTGGACCGCACGCACCGCGTATCCGGGCCCTATTGTATGGTACAACCAAATAAACAAGCGTCCACAATTTACGAAAGGTATCGAGGGGGGAAGAGAGTTGCAGACCAAATCTTACCAAAATATAATATGGCGGAGAGCTAGTTTTGTACCTTCTTTACTTTGTGGGTTACGTTTCCTGTGATACGAAGACGGGCAAAACAAAACAGAGATTTATTATTTACCTGAAAAAAAAATTGTGTTACTTAGCTGTAGGTACACTTTTTAAATTTTAAATTAGGTCTCTAATTAAAGTTATGAATTATGATGCAATGTGTCAATTTGCTATAATAATAATAATATTTTGTTAACAGCGAGGAACAACGGAACAAAAGCCTCTCAGAAAAAGAAGCGTAATTTTTATTGAACACTGTTACGATATTTTCACTGACTTCTTACAGCAAACTCAACATGAACAGTATTAAATGTTGGAATACAGAAGCAATATCGGATATCATAATGACATTTTTACTGACGAATCACAGTGGCAAGCTTAACGTAAACAGTTATAGATCGCGATAGGTCTGCATTCACCCTAAAAGCTAGTAGTGTGAACACGATCGGTGGCTGATTTCGCGTATAAATTGATGTCAGAGCTGTGTTCTGATTCAATAAGAACCTTATATAGATCACCATAAGAATCAAATTCAAATTAAATATAAACATTTGAGAAAAACGGGTTGGGTTACGACTTATTCAGCAATAAAGTTAGCTAATTCTTAATTTATAGGATGCCAAAGAAAGATGACACACGTGTGGAAGCTTAGCAATTGAAAATAATATTATTATGTTTCTAGTCTACGTATAACAGACAAAAATACGGTACTGCAGTTTCTTTGATAAAAGTCCTTGTTTAAAAATAAATATTAAGAACGTAATATTATATTCATGGTTTATCAAAAATACACAACAGAAATGATTTTATAACAGTTTTATAATTTACGGTATCACTATGTCTATTAGAATAGAAGTGAAACTTGCTTATTTTCGTTTTCATATCAATATAAATTCTCCTTGCATAAATGCAAGGAGTTATGTATGTATAGATTGTGTGAATTATAATAATTATTGTAGGTAAAAGTTGCCCGTAACTCCGTTGTCTTAAAATTTATTTAATGCCAAAAAAACTGTGAATTTCCCGGAATAAAAATATCCTATCATCCTTTTCCAGGCTTGTATTGCCATAACCAATTTCATCTAAATCAGTTGAGCAGGCTAAGCGTGAAGAGATAGCAGACAGACAAATACATTTTCCCACTCGTGAATCTTGTAATATTACATCGTATGAATATGTATAATTTATGTAGTATATTATTGGAAAGAAAAGAAAAGGGATTAGGTAGGTATTATCATCTGAATGGGATAGTGGAAAGTCTAAAAATACTTGATCTAATCCGCCCTTTCCCTTCCGAAGGTCAATCGATACTCAACGCCTTCGAGAAACTTACTGACCGGCAATGAGATTTCCACTACCTCAGTAGGCTTATAACTTGAAGCACCTTGCGTCTTATTTAAATTCATATTGAACTAGATGACGCCCGCAATTCCGTTGCGCCGTTTCGTTTATCGCGCAGGAACCATACATTTTTGGAACGAAGTTCCTTATCGCCCGTTGCGAAAGGGGGCTAGACGGAAAAAGTTGTAACGACACATTTTTATTAGTTCCTGCGCTGTACGGGCAGAGGGCGTTGATAGTACAACAGCAACATCTATCGGACGCTTAAATAAATTTTATTACAATTCCACAAAAGTGTCGTTGTTAGTATTCCTGGGCGTCAACTAGGTGGCCTTTTTTTTAAACTTCGTTCCATCCGGGTGTCCCTTGACACCTCTCAAGTTTTTTTTTGGGAGAAAAAGTATCCTACATACTTCAACAAATTCTACATATTATATCAGTAAATGTATAGCTTCGCCGTCTCGCTACCGTCGTGGAGGTGATGCGAATATTTCGTTTCTGATCTGAAGTAAATAACGAAACAGCCAAGCCATACATATTTACTGATTGATAGTTTGTTATTCGCTCGTTTTGTGGGGGGGGGGGGGATTACCATGCCCCCAGATGTAGGCAATGCTCAAGCCTATCCGATAAACACAATATTTATCACAATCGGGCACTAACCGTTTTCTTAGGTGTTTGACTACAAACATTGCGACACGAGAATTAATTATTATTCAATAAATTAAACATATTTTTAGGGAAATAAATTGCTACAATTTTGTAGCTAGTATATGTACCATTTGGTAGGTAGTGAAGCTAATATATTATATTTATATATTACTAGCTTCACTTATTCCAAAGTATTAAGTAACCATAAATAATACGATTTAATATTAACAAAATAAACGTCACCCTCACCCCGAAGCATCCAATTTGACAAAACGTCAGAATTTCCTCCCGTTTATGAATGAAAGTAAATTATGATAATTTCAACAAATTGCTATGAATCATAATTTAAAAACGTCGCTACACGACATCAAACGTAGGCTGTAGCTCGGGAAAGTAGGTAATTAAAATGGTTTAGGCAGTCTACAATTTGTCCTCCGTTATTCGTATTCAGAATTGTAGTCACCATGAAATCGTATTTTTGTGGACAGTTTTTCTGCATGACAATTTCTATTAATAATACTATACAAAATTATTACAATCAAAAGATCGAGACACATTATTTCGTACGAATTTTGACATTTTGTACGAAATGCTACGCCACGATTTACCGTCTAAACTTTAGCAACTTAATCTCTTATCCTTTAATAATATCAAACAAACTATTATATTTATAATTTTATACTCTATTATAATTCATAAGTCATAACATTATGTATGTATGTATGTATGTTAGTTATTAAGGTATATATTGTATGGGCCTACGTAGCCTTATATAAATAAATAAATAAATAACATTTATTTTAAAACACACCTCACCTTTTGATATAATAATATGTACGTAACTGTATTTACTATTTAACACAAGTAAATAATTTCAGCTTACGTCATAATTTCGTGTAGACACGTGTTATCACACCCCGACAACTTTCTACATTCAACAGCCAACAATAATAAGATCATGAATACGAAGTTTCTCGCCTAAATCACATTCGACTTAATATTCCATTGAATTTCATTAAATTACAACAAATCTTCCGCACCCAAGTTAATATAGAAAGTTAATGACGTGTAAAAATAGGTATGTATATTTTTTATTCCTTTGTTATAATAATGTTATAATGTATAAAAGAAATGATCATGCTTTCAAAGAAATTGATTAATAAATCAAGACCAAGGGCAGACCTACTTAATTTGGCCACGTTATATTAAATCCAGCCAACATTGACTTTACACCGATCAAATAACTGAGGCATAGCCACATGTTTCTGATGGTACATAACTTTTTGAATTACAAAAAAAAGTAAAAGTGTATAAAATTTAAAAAACAACATTGTCCGTAAAAAATACAAATTATGCAGTCACTACACACATTATAACATTTTTGAATACAATATACTCAGGTATTAATTTTGTCGTACCTGTTGTCTAGCAATTTATGGATACTTAGCTCCTTCTTCTACATAACATATTATGTAATTATTCAATAAATATTAAGACCCTACAAAGTTGCCTACATGATGGCTAGCTTATTCAGAGGTTTGTTGCTAATTTAACCATCTTATGTCCTTATCTGTTAGGATAGGAATCCTGGGACTCAAAGTTTCTCCATATCGAACATTCTTCTAATCGATATCGCTTAAGCGTAAATAAATAACGAACAGATAGACAGACTGACACATTATTAGTATTACAGTACTGTGTTTTTAGGAGTAACACTAGATTGTAAACTGCAGTGGGGTCCTCATATTGCCAAACTGGCCGATAAGCTCAGTTCCGCAGCATATGCAGTCAGAAAAATTAGAGAAATCTGTGATGAAGACACGGCGAAATTAGTTTATTATAGTTATTTTCATAGTAGAATTTCTTACGGCATTCTACTATGGGGAAGTGCTGCTGATATTAACACAATATGTGTGCTGCAGAAGCGAGCTATACGATCTATTTACAAAATGTCATCCTTTGAATCTCTCAGAGAAAAGTTTAAAGAAATAAGAATTCTGACCGTTATCTCTCAATACATTTTGGACAATGTGTTATACGTGAGAAAAAATTTAAATAATTTTAAAACGAAAAGTGACATTCACTACAGGAACACTAGGAATAAGCACAAGCTAGATATACCAATAACAAGGCTGAGCAAAGTAAGCAAATCTTTCAAAGGTCAATGTATACGCCTATACAATAAAATCCCAGAAAACGTTCAAAATCTTTCAATTAATAAATTTAAAAAAGTTGTTAAAGAACGTTTGTGTGCTAAGGCTTATTATAAGGTAAATGATTTTCTCAATGATAGCACACCTTGGGAAAAATAAGCTGACAGACCATAGGCCGCTTCTATATCAATGTACCACATTTTTACATACCTATTGTAAATTAGCTTAAGCTATATTATTGTAATTTTCCACCTTTTTGGTAAAAGGTGGCCCCGTGCGAGTTTTTTACGCCGGTTCTTCTCGCCGGATTAGTTCCCGAACCGGTGGTAGGCCTCATGTAGACGTTCTAAAAGTGTTAACTTTGTTAACCTATTTAGAAATAAATATATTGATTTTGATTTTTGATTTTGATTAATAATATCGAATTGATTTTGACACCAACATTTGAGTTTATCTATTCTTCCTAGAAGAGTCGCCTCAAGTTCTTGGGACTTCTTGGAAGTAGTTAATGGATATCGGATGGTCACCCATCCACTAGCGCATACACCTCGCGTCGCTTAACTCTTGGAAACAGTTATTAATTACTAGATGCGTTGCTCCAAAAATCGTTCATCACGTGGGAACCGTACATTTTTCCGGGACAACCGGTTCCTTTCCCGGGACCTGAAGTATCTCCGTACCAAATTTCAGTAAAATCGTTACAGCGGTTTGGGCGTGAAGAGGTAACACACAGACGGACACACTTTCGCATTTATAATATTAAAGTATGGATAATGGATATGGCGATTGGCAGGGCGATCACCCATCAACTACCACGCACACCTCGCGTCGCTTAACACCAGGTATGTCCTATTAATTACCTGTAATCGATTAGGCCACTTCCCGCTGACTGATCACAGTCTTGATCCCATTGTGTGTAATTGTCGCTAATGAAATTAGCTGTCTTTTTTTTATGAAATAAGGGGGCATACGAGCACATAGGTCACCTGATGGAAAACAACTTCCGTCGCCCATGGACACTCGCAGCATCAGAAGAGCTGTAGGTGCGTTGCCGGCCTTTTAAGAGGGAATAGGGTAATAGGGTAGGGGAGGGTAGGGAAGGGAATAGGGGAGGGTAGGGAAGGAAATAGGGGAGGGTAGGGAAGGGAAAAGGGTAGGGGATTGGGCCTCCGGTAAACTCACTCATTCGGCGAAACACAGAGCAAGCGCTGTTTCACGTTTTCTGTGAGCCCGTGGTATTTCTCCGGTCGAGCCGGCCCATTCGTGCCGAAGCATGGCTCTCCCACGTAAAAACTCTATCAATACTATTAAAGAATAAGCTACTATGAGACTGGTCTGTGTATAACGCTGTAAAAAGTTTTATATTCGTCTACGTAGCCACATTGTGAGTTAGATTTCTACTCCAAAGGGTGCAGATTCGATTCAAGATGGTAGCGTGAAATGATTATTCATTGTTTCAACACTTAAGACCGCTAAAAAGTTACAGAAACGAGCAAGACGAAATATTGAGCCTATAATAAAATATTTACGCAGCGTAAACTATATTTTAAGGCCCGCTGTGTGACAAGTGACGTTTTCAGTATACCAGACAAAGAAAGGTACACCTTATATAATTATTTAGTATAAAATGTTATAATTTGGAAAGCAAAAAGCTTGTGATAACTAAGAGAAATTACATGTTTTTGGTACACGTCTTGTTACTAAAGGATAATTAAAGTTATTTAAAAAATAAGAATTTCAATGTTAATCAAAATTTATATTTATTTTGATGTGATATCACAAAATTTTTAATCACTGACAATAAGGTCCCTTTTGAAAAGTGGTGAGTGTTTGTACCAGCTTTTTACTAAACTTTACCTTGAATTTTATGACTGAAAAAAGTTACTTTTTAAAAAGAAGTTTATATATTTGATCTCATTTGACTATGTTTAAGTGTAGTAAATATATATTTTTGTTGATTTTGACTGATTAATAAGATTAGTGGAAGCACAATGTTTATTTGTTCAAATATTTTTTATACAATAAACAATGTTGTTTCATATCGAAGATGCCTTTTTTTTAGTAAAAACTTACCCGTTTTATATTATTCTTTTATAAAATATAATAGAAAACATACTATGAATGAAATATTTAGTAAAACCATATTGGGCATTTTCATTACACGATGCACCTTGGCGTGGTAAACAACAAGACTAGAGTTATAAAATTATATGATTGAAGTTAAAATCTAAAAGACCATATAGCGCAGGGCTTCCCAAACTGTGCGCCGCGACGCCCTGGGGCATCAAATCAAGTGAGTAAAGTCATTCATGAATACATCCCGGGCAGTCTAAATCCCTGGTTTCAGAAGCTATGCTCAGAAAAGCAAGCGCATCCTTCACTGGCTGGCTAATGCCTTTTTATGCAGTTTTGATTTGGTCATTATTTCCTAATAAAAATATAAATGTCCAAATAGTGTTTTTATGTAGGCTGATTCTAAAATTGAAAAGTATTTTCGGGGCTGGGTTGAGGGGCGTCGTAAAGAAATGGCAAAGCCTTAAGGGCGTCACAGTACAAATAAGTTTGGGAAGCCCTGATATAGCGTATTTCTCAAAAAACATGATATCTATGTAACTTCCCACAATTACATACTTTTTTGGGTGTCGAAGTTTGAATACGATTTTCTCAATATCACCTTTTACGACTTTCGAGTTAAAACATTTTTTTTAAATCCAGACCTACACGCATGTTATTTACATGGTTCGATAGCCTATTAAATGTAGATTATGGGGATACTTATAACTCAATACCGACAATAAGGTCCCTACACGCTGATAATGCCACATATTATGATCCATAATATTTTGATGGGCATGAAAAAATCCTTGCGCCTGAACTCTCCGCCTAAATTATGAAATTAATGAAAATGCCTTTATAACACACTTGGGCACCATAAAATTACTCCTGCATAAATGAACAATTTATCGATATCTTTAAATTATTATAGCTAGACTCAAGAATTATAGTACAGGTTCCCTAGAACATATTTTGACTTGAAAAATCGAAATATTTAATCCTTTCTATCTTTGTTAGCTACCACTTTCGAGAATTTTTGCTAAGGAAATTGTTATTCATCTTATCAAAATGAAGCTACTCACGAAAAATTAGCATGATAGTAATCAACCTGTATTATTAGACTAGCTGTTGCCCGCAACTTCGTCCGCGTGAATGGGTGTTATTATAATCGAGATTTAGAAAATTTAAAACCCATCAAAAACTATTTTATTTGGATAAGGATTAATATTAGGTACAATACACTCGAAATTTTTAATTTACATCAAAGACCCAGGAACATTGAAAGCTCTTTTAAGTACCTTTCGTCGGCGGAGCTTGAACCACAGATATCGTTTTGAAAAATCCTGTCTTCGAAGACTACTTGGCTTGGACAACAGGAGCCAGGAACATGTGACGGAGGTAGAGGATAGACGAAAGAAGACGGGATATTTAATGTAGGCATCTATACCTCTTTAACTTTTACCTCTTGCTCTTGTAGGTCAGGAATCGTTCCCTTAAAATTTGATATTATGATCTTAGGGAGCCCGAAGGATATGCTCAAACTGGTTTGGGACCCGCAACAAAATTAATCACATGAAAATAGAAGTATGAAGAATTCTAATTCCCCTTCCCATTAAAAGCTGAGATAGCACAAAGTTGCAATGACCGAATGTCAAATCACTGAAGGAGGAGCACCACGAATATAAACTGTAATAATTGTGACTACTAAGCTATAATAGCTAAACTAATATTGGAACTTGCTGTGTTAGAATGTTGCCAATAATAATTGTGACAAAAATGCTTGTAGGCACGGAAGTTCCTAGCACTGTCCCAATATCACCGTAGTGTGTGACATCAGATTTACAATGTAGGTTGTCTAGCATTGTAGTTCTTTCGTCTTGCCAGAAAAAACTCTCCCAGAGAACATGATGAGTGGTTTGTTCAAACATACTGCCTTAAGTCGAGCACATAGGTGATGCTATCTACTAATTTAGATCCGTAAAGTTTGACTTTAAAATTCTATGGCCGTTAAGGAATTGAGATACGCAGTGGTCAATATCCATTGTCGTTGTAAATTTAGAGGAGTTTCTTCAATCCCATTACTCATAGATCCCATTAGGAAATTTTCACCTTCGCGACCATAGCATCAAATACAAATTATATCCCTTAAAGTAAGAAATCTACAAATCGGCACAGAAATGGCGAAATAATTATCAATTTCGATTCTGATCCTTTCAATGCAAAAGAATACTTACAAAAAAAAAAAACAACAAAAGCATCATAATGTGGTTATGGATGGTATAATGATGGTGGTGATATGGCATGTGCTTCCAGTATTAAAAAAAAACATAAGGGGTCAGGAGTTCCGTTCAGCAACGGAACCTTCCGAAGTCCTATACCCTAGGGCCTAGGATATGACTTGGTTTGAATCTTACTTTTTGGTAGCATATTATGTTAATTTTACTTAAAAGAAGTGAAAATTACCGTTTTTTTAAACATGGTATCAAATTCGGGTTTACAATCTATGCAACAAAAAAACCGGCCAAGTGCGAGTTGGACTCGCCCATGAAGGGTTCCGCAGCAGCAATAAGGTTTAGTTTTATAAAATTAAAAGGGTTTTTGATTTATTTTTATATTTCAGTTGATTTAATGAAAGTTAATTTAAGGTTTACCATTTATGACGTATAAAAAAAAAAACTACTTGCTAGATTTCGTTCAAACCGATTTTCGTTGGTAGTTTTTATAGTAAAGTACATCATATATATTTTTTTAGACATATCATGCCCCTGCTTTAGAAGTTAGAGGGGGGACACATTTTAGCACTTTGGAAACTATTCAGGTTAGAAAAAAATGATATTATTAGTTAGAATCCTCAATATGATTTTTAAAGACCTATCCATAGATACCCCATACGCATAGGTTAGGTGAAAAAATTTTTTTTTGTTTCAGTTGTACCTATGGGAACTCCTAAAATTTTTAATAATTTTTCCATTTTTGTATCAAAATATTAATACGGTTTACAAACTTCATCTATTTACCAAGTTTCAATAGTATAGCTCTAATAGTTTCTGAGAAAAGTGGCTGTGACATACGGACGGACAGACAGCCGGACAGACAGACAGACATGACGAATCTATAAGGGTTCCGTTTTTTGGCATTTGACTACGGAACCCTAAAAAGAATTTTGACAATCGGACCACAAACAGCAAAGTAAACATTTACTCCTCCTTTCTTGAAAGTCGGTTAAAAAAAGTATATAAGATGTTGACCAGGGATGTAAGGTATCATATTTCATTGAAATCACTCCAGCGGATTCAGATATTAGCCTGTACAAACAGACACACAGACAAACAGACAGACAAACAAAAATTTCAAAAACAGTTGAGATGTGTTCTATTACACTTCTAACATGCCCCTGACTCGTTTTCTCAAGTTTATTATTTCAATGTACAAAAATTTTACCTCTACGATTTTATTATATGTATAGATATTCGTACCACAAAACAGATTCTAATCTGTAGTATGAATTGCCAGTTCTGTTATATTTGAACTTAACTAGATCTGTCGAAGCTACAATCCAGTGTGGCTCAACAATTACGTCCAATAAAATCAGTTCACCCTTCACCATTTCCACAATTAGCCCCAACTCAAACAAAAGAAATAATTCAGATGAGCTTTAATAGCTGGTCGCTATTAGCTCTCGTATTTTATTTTCTTTTCTGAGGCTTCGTTTGAGGTTTTTGGGCTGGGGTTTAATTAAAACAAGTCTATTACGTATCGGCGGACAGATCCAAAAGTTCTAATTAAAATGACGCAGTGCTTTTTGTGGAGGAACGGCATTGATTTGTATCTGTGTCTTAGGCTGGATTTACATGCGTTCGCCCGAACGCGCGGTGTGGCGGCTACACCACGGCGATATTATAAGCAAATCGTCGTTGAAGTTCTAACACCGCGTAGTCACTTTTTAGCTATTTTGACATATTATGAACATATTTCCTAAAATAGTTAAATAGTAAACCTGCTTTGGTATGATATAGTACATTCAAAATTATGCAATTGTTTTCTCTTCTTATTTGTGATCTACGCGGTGTTAGGACTTAAAAGACGAAATGTATCTAACGATTTATTTAAATAGCTGCGCGATGGTGCTGTAATTTACATACAATAGGCATGATGACTATTTTTTTTCTTATTGGTAATTGAAAGA
Source organism: Cyaniris semiargus (assembly GCA_905187585.1). Taxonomy (NCBI): domain Eukaryota; kingdom Metazoa; phylum Arthropoda; class Insecta; order Lepidoptera; family Lycaenidae; genus Cyaniris; species Cyaniris semiargus. The sequence continues at coordinate 784,837 of LR994554.1, read as the reverse complement.
CCCTTAAAAAATAGAAACATCGCTGAAAGAATGACTCTGACAGCTTAAAAATTCACTAAGATATGACAATTCAAACACCTCATAAAATAGACCTGCCATACAAAGTGCTACGAAAGATTGACGTCACTCTTTCGTAGTTTGTACGCATCGGGAGAGAATTTTGTTCGGTAGGTATATTAAATATTGCGTTTATGAAAGTGGTTTCATAACAAAAGTTGCTTTTAATTGCATAAGTTATCAAATGGTATACAAATATTAAGAAATTGAACTGAAAAAAAAATCGACTTGATTATCCAACTTTGAAGGCGCATAACAAAAAAAATACAAATGCTATCAAGCTGAAATTTTGGGAACACTTATTTTTTAGATATGAGATACTTTAAATCCCATTTAAGGACATAGGATACTTTTATTCCGGAAACATGAGCGATTCCCGTGCGATAAACGATTGGGGCGCAACGGGCATTACTAGTAACATTATTAAAAACTTAAGATAGGCAGGTGCGGTCATTGAACCGTTATCTCTCAGAACACCTTTGCCTATAAACTTATAAAATATATTCGGCGCTCAATCAGAATCAATCAACGCCTAATTAAGTCAGCGTGACGTGGATTGATGACGTCACGGCGTCACGTCACGGCCGCCGTGTTTGCGCGTTTTCACGTGTCACGCTGTCAGTGGGAATGACAGTCGCACAATGTGAATTATTGGTTGTGTTTTAAAGATGCTCCATCACCGCGAGCATTCACGTGTAATGTAACATTAAAGATTTGACTTTGAGCATTACATTACAATACTACCTCCCTGACTGACGAGCATTCGCGTGTAATATAACATTCGACTTTGAGCATTCCATAGGTAGTTGATGTTACAAGTTGTATCAAGATATTACACACTGTATCATTACAAGGTGCGCATTGTAATGCTCGGCTTACTTGACAATTAGATTGAAGGCACGCGATGTTCAATACCAACCCTAGACGTTCAATAATATTACGCAATACGTGATATTGTTCAATATTATTGTAGGTTTGGGCGCCCGCTTATTCATTACCAAATGAAGCCTGCAGAACCCTACATTTTTCCAGTATAAAAAGTACCCTATGTCCTCTCCCGGAATCAAAACTATCTCCACATCAAACAGCAAAATCGGTTTAGTGGTTAATGCCATAAGTCATGACTCATGAGTCATGACATTAGTATTCTCTATTGGATCTAACATAGTTTTTTTAGGGTTCCGTACCTAAAGGGTGAAAACGGGAGCCTATTACTAACACTTCGATGTCTGTCGATCTGTCTGTCCGTCTGTCTCCAGGCTGTATCTCAAGAACCGCTATAGCTAGACTTCTGAAATTTTCACAGATTGTGTATTTCTGTTGTCGCTATAACAACAAATACTAAAAACAAATTAAAATAATATTCAAGGAGGGCTCCCAGACAACAAACGTGAGTTTTTTTGGCATTTTTTGCTCTATATCAATAATGGTAACAGGTAGGCACTTGAATTATTCACAAATGTTTATTATATGCGTACTTTAATACTTACTTAATAATAATAATAATAATAAAAAATTAAGGGGCGCTCCCATACAAAAAACACAATTCTTGGTCTATTTTTACTCTATAACGGTACGGGACCCTTCGTGCGCGAGTCCGACTCGCACTTGGCCGATTGTCTTGGTCTTCCTCTACCTATCTTTACAACTTTCATCTCTTCTTCTCACACTAATTAGTAGGAGATATTTTGCCAAAGCTCGTTTAGTCAAGCAATAAGGTATTTAAGTCGAAGTCGCCATCGCCAGCTAACCCCCAGATATAGCCAAGACGTTTTCTTTATCGCCTCTTTATAGAATCGCCGATCAAAATATATGGAATTGACATGAGTCGAATGTCAACCATATTTTATTAAACGCTCATGTCAATTTCATACATTTTTAGCGATTCTACAAAGAAGCGATAAAGAAGACATCTCTGCTAAAGGGCCAGCAGTCCGCTCGTTAAGTCTTGCCTGTTTATTTATTCACAATCGTAAAATATCCAGAGTTAGCCGCCTCAGCGATTTAACCCTTTTTACGTATTTAAGCCCGAAATATTCCAGTAATTTCGACACCCAAATTAATTATTAAATAATCCAAACAGATGTCGTTTTACGCTGATTAGGCGAAATAAAGGTGGGCCTTTTTGCAGACCTTATTCGAGTAAAGCTTATAAAAAGTATTACTCGGCTGAGTATCCAGCTTAAACCCTTAAGTATAGCTAATAAGCTATGACATGAAACATTTTAATGATTTAATTATAAATTAATGTTACATTTTTAATACTTAATTGCGAATAGTACCAAAAGTCCCAAGTACGATTGGTAGTGTGATTACTGATTAAACCTTGCGACAGCTATTCGACAGGCGTTCGCCAGCAGATATGGCATAACATCAGCTGCTGCCTGTCAATGTATAATATGTTACGCTCAAAGACCGAAAACGCTCAGTGAGCGGAAAAATAGCTCACAACGCGTCGTGGTCACAGTGAAACAGCCACGACGCGAAATTCGCATTTCGCGTTGTGGCTCTGATGAAAACGGCCACGACGCGTTTTGGCAATCACAAAAAGACCATAACGCGTTCTGAACATTAATTATTCTTACCATAATATCGCAAATGCAAAAGTTAAAAATTAAAATCCGTTAGGCCTAATTGTTCTAAGTGAATTATAAGTATTATTGACAAAATATTATTAACAATATTATTTTGTGTTCAGTAATTTGTTACTTCATATCGACGGTGGAAAGGCAAAAGTTACCAAGCGCCATATTGCTACTTTTACAGCAGAGCCGTTTAAAGTTTCGTTTTTTCTTTAAAAAGTCGTAGAAAATTAGTTATTAGAGATATTTCAAAAAATCCAACGGATTTTTAAAGTATTTTAATGCCTTTATAAATTGGTTTATTAAAAAAAAGGAATTTCTGTATATTTTGCAAAGAAGTGGCGTTTGGTTACAATTTACCTAAATTTAGAATCAGGTAAAAGTTACCAACCGACAAAAACGTTTTATCTTTAAAAGTAGTAAAGATATCTAAATATATTTTTTTCTTGAATAGGTTCGAAGCAAAAAGGGACGAGTAGAGAATTATTTTTTTAATTGAACAAGCAAAGAGGTCTAACTTTCATAATATTCCATTATTATAACAGGCAATGTTTACTTAATACGACAAATAAAATTATGTTAGTGTAAGTAATTATTTACCTTCCACCAAATAAATTTGACTTAGAACTCAAAAGTTTTTAGATTCAGTGAGGAAATATTTTGCTCAGTAGTCACTAGTCAGTATAGTTATGCTGCAATCGAAAATAACTGAAGTTAAACTGATGAAGAAAAACCTATCAAGTATACAATATTTAAAATATGCCTTTGAATAAATTATTTTGAAGCCGAGTTCCTCGGTAAAAACAATAAATTAACATTATTCCTATGAACCGTACGTACTTACTTACCGAGTACCGACTTCAAAAGTATGAAGATTGAGTACTGATAATAATATAGTTAAGGCTTAGGCCAAAAATCGGCCAAGTGCGAGTAGGACTCGCGCACGAAGGGTTCCGTACCGTTAGAGAGCAAAAATAGGGCAAAAATAGTGTTTTTTGTATGGGAGCCCCCCTTAGTATTTTATTTTAATATTATTATTAATTATTAAAGTATACCTACATATAATTGAGGATTTTGTGGAATTTTCAAGTGTCTACGTGTTATCATTATTGATATCGAGCAAAAAAGATAAAAAAAACCGGCCAAGTGCGAGTTGCACTCGCCCATGAAGGGTTCCGCAGCAGCAATAAGGTTTATTTTCATGAAATTAAAAGGTTTTTGATTTATTTTTATATTTCAGTTGATTTAATAAAAGTTACATTAAGTTTACCATTTATGACGTATAAAAAAAACTACTTGCTAGATTTCGTTCAAACCAATTTTCGTTGGTAGTTTTTATAGTAAAGTACATCATATATTTTTTTAGACTTATCATGCCCCTACTTTAGAAGTTAGGGGACACACATTTTAGCACTTTGGAAGAGTCTCTCTCGCAAACTATTCAGGTAAGAAAAAAATAATATTAGAAACCTCAATATGATTTTTGAAGACCTATCCATAGATACCCCACACGCATATGTTAGATGAAAAAAAATTTTTTTTGATTCAACTGAATGGGGCACCTATCGGGGCACCTATCGGGACCCCTAAAATTTTTAAATATTTTTTCCGTTATTGTATCAAAATCTTAATGCGGTTTACAGACTACATCTACTTACCAAATTTCAATAGTATAGCTCTTATAGTTTCGGAGAAAAGTGATTGTGACATACGGACAGACAGACAGACAGACAGACATGACGAATCTATAAGGGTTCCGTTTTTTTGCCATTTGGCTATGGAATCCTAAAAATCACGTTTGTTGTATGGGAGCCCCCCTTAAATATTAATTTTATTTTGATTTTAGGATTTGTTATCATAGCGGCAACAGAAATACACAATCTGTGAAAATTTCAGAAGTCTAGCAATAGCGGTTTTTGAGGTACAGCCTGGAGACAGACAGACGGACAGACAACGAAGTCTTAGTAATAGGGTCCCGCTTTTACCCTTTGGGTACGGAACCCTAAAAAGGCACTAATGTAGAATAAGAATTATTTAATACTTTTTAGTTTATTCATAAGAATATTAATATTATTTTTGCCGAGGAAGTCAGTTCCAATTTTTTGTTTAAAAATGATTTATTTTTCTTTTTAGGGTTCCGTACCCAAAGGGTAAAAACGGGACCCTATTACTAAGACTTCGTTGTCTGTCCGTCTGTCCGTCCGTCTGTCTGTCTGTCTGTCTCCAGGCTGTATCTCAAGAACCGCTATAGCTAGACTTCTGAAATTTTCACAGATTGTGTATATCTGTTGCCGCTATAACAACAAATACTAAAAACAAAATAATATTAATGTTTAAGGGGGGCTGCCATACAACAAACGTGATTTTTTTGGCCTTTTTTGCTCGATATCAATAATGGCAATAGGTAGGCACTTGAAATTTTCACAAAGGCCCTTAATATATGTGATATATGTGTACTTTAATAATTAATAATAATATTTAAATAAAATAAAAATTAAGGGGGGCTCCCATACAATAAACACAATATTAGCCTATTTTTGCTCTATAACGGTACGGCCAACCCTTCGTGCGCGAGTCCTACTCGCACCACGCCGATTATTTTAGGGTATACTTATAGTTTCGGTCTGTCCGTCCGTCTGTCCGTCTGTCTGTCCGCGGTCTTGCTCAGAGACTATAGGCCTACAAAGCCGTAGGCCTACAAAATGGTATATAAAATGTACATCTATACACATGAAGCGGGGATGTTTTTTTTTGTGTCAACCCCAAAACATTTTCATTTCAAAAATCATTTTCCGATTTATGCGTCCCCCATATGGAGTTCGCTGTGAATGTAGCAGCGCTGAAAGAGTGACTTTTTCTCACCTTTGTATGGAAAAATTCATGACGCGTGGCGCTTGCTCATACAAATCATTAAAATAATTTTGCTCTTTCAGCGCTGCAACTTTCACAGTGAACTCTATTTATGGGACACACACACCCCAAAGTATTATCACTTAGTTTCGTTACACCTTGTATGCGGTCGAATTGAGAACCCTTCTCCTTTTTTGGAAGTCGATTCAAAATAAAAAGACGGTTCTCTTCATAAATTAATTTATTTTATAATCAACTTTTGCTACGGAATCAATAAAATATTTGGTTATAAATAATAATAATAATAATCAAGTCTTATGATAGTAATCTCAAGTGAGATTTTATACATAAGGAGTTGCTTGTTTTTTAATTAAATAAAAAAGGTATGAGTTTATATTAAGTATAATAATTTTTATATTTTTATAATATAAACTCAATTAATAACTTAATATAACACCGAAATTAATAAAGCTTATCCAATTATGTCATCTATTATATTTGCCGACTGCGATTCATGTTGTACTAGAAGATATTTTTTAATAAAACAAAAAACTAAAAAAAAAAAACAAATTAGCTTGAAAATAATAATTTCAATACATACCAAGTGTCGAATCGCACAAAACAGTAGTAACGAAATGCGCGAGAGCGCGCACGCTGGTTACCTTAGCGACAGTGGAACTACGATTGATCGATAAAAATGTTACTATCCACCACATTAGGTATGATTAACAGCGGGGACAAGCGACAACGCGTCAAGTGTTTGTTTGGCCTAACCACATTTAAAATTAAATAATTATTTCAGCAATTGGTACCCAAATAACACAATTTATAAATAAAAAGGCAGGTAAAAAGTTACCAAGCGCCACCTATTATCTTAGTTTCGGCGAGTAAAATTTACTATATCGAATTTTTGATATGATTACGGTTTGTTAAAACATACTTAACGACAAAAAAAATATCTCAAGGATTTGAAAAAGAGTCCGAAATACCATAAATAAATAAATGTATTTTAGGTAAAACTTCCAAAGTACCTAATTGATACCAACAAAGGAAAGGCACAAATTACTTACTGTAATAAAAATTAAAAATGTGTAAAGCCAAAAATTACCAAGTAAAAAAGAAACATGTTGATATTACCAAATGCCTATTTTTTTAAAAGGTGTCAAAAAGTTGTCGCTTGGTCGCCGAAAACAAGAAAAATACCCGTTTCCACGGAGTTACTAAGCGACATCAAAAGTGCTCGTAGAGAGATGGGACTAAGACCAATCGATAGAGAAAAATTCGCTGATTCCGAATATATAAAAAACTAATTTTGACCCCTAGTGTCGCTTGGTAACTTTTGCCTTTCCACCGTCGATATTATGTTGTTTTTTAATATAAAGTAATCTGATCTCAATAAATAATAAAAATATTATAGTTTTATTTAAGTCTATATAATTTAAATAAAATACTACTAGTTGATGCCCGCAACTCCGACAGTGATAATATTATTAGTACGGATAGTATGGAATTATGGATATTTTATAAATAATAATGATAAATACGTTATGCAGTGATTTAGTAAAAGAAGATAATTATTTTAATATAGTACGCGTGGTAATCCAAATATACCTAATCTTCCATACCTATGGACTTCAAATTAGATTTACAATCAAGAAAAACGAAAAGCATATCAGCCACGACACGAATTTCGCTTTTTGGTCTTTTTGTGATTTCCAGAACGCGTCGTGGCCGTTTTCATTAGAGCCACAAGTCACAACGCGAATTTCGCGTTGTGGCTGTTTTACTGTGACCACAGCGCGTTGTGAGCTATTTTTCCGCTCATTGATCGTTTTCGGTCTTTGAGCGTAACATAATATTACGTGGGAATTGTACGTGGGAGAGCCATGCTTCGGCACGAATGGGCCGGCTCGACCGGAGAAATACCACGTTCTCACAGAAAACCGGCGTGAAACAGCGCTTGCGCTGTGTTTCGCCGAGTGAGTGAGTTTACCGGAGGCCCAATCCCCTACCCTATTCCCTTCCTTTCCCTCCCCTATTCCCATCTCTTCCCATCCCTACCCTCCCCTATTACCTCTTAAAAGGCCGGCAACGCACCTGCAGCTGCGAGTGTCCATGGGTGACGGAAGTTGCTTTCCATCAGGTGACCCGTTTGCTCGTTTGCCCCCTTATTTCATAAAAAAAAAATATACACCATTTTAACAGACAACAAATATTGTCAAACGCTTATTACAGGAAAGTAATCGCCGCGTAGTTTTAACCTGATTATTATCATTTGTTAAGACGAACAAGATGACGTCCGTAACTCCGTTGTGCTAAAATTTGTTCATCGCGCGGGAACCATACATTTTTCCATATCCTTTTCCGGGACTCAAAAGTATCTCCATACCAAACATCAAAAATGGTTCAGCGATTTGATCGTGGAAAGCTAACGACAGACACCTACTTCCAATTACTTCGCATTTATCAGTATTATTAATTTCTTAATACATATTAAATAAAAACTATGTACAATTTTTTTTTGATTTATGAGTTAAGAGTTTCATAGTATATAATATCAGTATGGATTTAGAAGCAAAATTTCCTTGTAGTTTCACAACGTGGAACTATGTTCAAAAATTCATTGTTTCCGAGTTGAATCTCGTATTATGACATATGTCAATGGTTTTAGATTCGATATAGTACCTTCGTAAAAAAGTAACCGATAGCGCGATCTAGAGGACGCCTAGCGCCATCTATGTTTGGCGAGCAACACTAGAAGCTAGCTTAGCAAAAGGCAAAGTAGTCCAAAGGTGTGCATGAACATCCAACCAAGTTTGACATTCCAACTGTCATCGTCGTTGCAATGTGCTGAAAATATAATAATAGATGATTTTAATTATAATAATATTATTTTATTTATAATAATTATTATTATTTACTGCAGCAACGTGTGCGTAGGTTAATAATTTAATTATAAATAAAAAAATGCATTACATCAATGAATGCAATATTGCAACTTTGTTAAAATGTCAATTTAACGATGGGCATTTCTTCAATACACATTACACAACCTAGGAAAGCCCAAACTTTAATATTAAGAATTTAATAGTAAGGTATCGTGCTCCACAATAATCGCATAAATTTTCGATTTTTTTCGAAATTATGAAGACATTTCGAAAGTCGCCAAAAAAATATTATTGAACCTATTGGGTGCATAAAAAAAATGAAGTCGATCCATCGTTGAGCACAAACACGGGAACCACATTACGCCCTCATTAGTCCCGGCTCAGGAATATCGATATCGACGGTTTATTCGCCAACTTTTTATATTCGTAACTCGAATTGCTCCGATTATTATATTAGTTCCGACTTCTCCGTCTTGATCCCCGAAGTTTTAGTGTTGTTTGTCGAATCGATTTTTACGATTATCGATGAAATTAGATTTATTTATAAGCGAACGTGACGTGAGCCTTTTTATGGGAGCGCGTTTTTCTGTTAATCATCATCAACAGGCCTCTCAGAATTTTAGAGACAATTTTTTTCAATGTTTGGAGGTGAAAATATTGCTGCTAGACATTATATTTTTACTGTGTCACTATTTATAACTTTATCAGGGCGAGCGAAACGAGCCCTAGTATATCCGACAACCTGAGCACTTTTGTAGTATAGGTACTTTACGGAAAAACTGTCGCGCCTATTGATTTGTGTTTAACATAAGTTAACATAGTTATTTTTATTTATATATAGATGTGTTATCAATTATCATCGGTCAGTCAAGGTTTGGTTACTATTAAAATATAAAAAACTGCCTTAAAGATTAACACCACGCAGAAAAACGACGCGAGCCCTCACAAAGCTCGACTTTTAGCTAGTCATATTACGAGTATATTTGCTATGTTTATTATCTGTGTTATGTAGGTACTACTAAAGTGCCTAAACTACTTGAATAAAATTTCGATAGGTTGGTTTGATCTTCTTTACTCCTTTTTTCATTATAATACGAATTTCCAACGGAATATACCTGAAAATATTTGTGAAATAATCTCTAACCTACTTTGATCTAAAGATAGACATGTAAAGAAATCTCTCGATCATTCGATCGACCTGAAAAACTCGCGTATGTCAGCTTTATTAGATACGATGCTGAGCACAGATTCCTCATTAATCAAAGTAATGCGCGCCCTAACGCTAGTGAAAAAACCAATGAGCCATCGCAAGAAATCTATCAGATGAAAAACTTGGAAAATTTCGTACAAATGTTATCGTACTACACACTATAGTAGTAAGGTTATAAATGCGGATTTCTATTGTCCCTTGAAGCCTAAAGATAATTCATGCCCATTTCTCATGTCAGATTATTATTAGATAAAATTAGCTTGCATCATGCATGCAGAGAAAGAAATATCCCACCAAAAACATTTCATGTAAAATGTTACCTCGACGACCACAAAAGGTTTGCCCTGTGAAAAAGACATCAGACCTAATGTGGAGTAGCTTCTGAATATACACGGCCTAACTCTATCGACCCTAACTCGAGCAAATTCTACATATCAGAAAGTATGTATGGCTTCGCTGTTTCGCTACCGTCGTCGTGGAGGTGCGACGAATATTTAGTTTCTGATCTAAAGTAAGTAACGAAACAGCCAAGCCATACATACTTACTGATATGTAGAATTTGTTGGAATTAGAGTCGATAGAGTTAGGCCGTGTATATTCAGAAGCTACTCCACATTAGATCTGATGTCTTTTTCACAGGGCAAACCTTTTGTGGGCGTCGAGGTAACATTTTACATGAAATGTTTTTGGTGGGATTTCAGTCCTTTTTGTAAGTTGCTACTTGCTAGGCAGTCTATTATTTTTTTTATTTTTTTAATTAAGAGTTTTTTAGTTAATGTCTGTCCCGTGTAAACTTTCATGTCCTATTTCATAAGATTGGTGAAAGTCTCATATTTAAACTTCCATTACCCCAACTAAACTTATTTTTTAATAAATATATAAATTTCGGCGTATTTTAGATATCAATAAAATCTAAAGTATTAGACCTATTCAATTGAGACTTTGTATGTTTAATAAGTCTATTATTGACATCAAATCCTGAAAATATGAACTATCTGCTATATTGGAAACCAAGTCTATGAGGGTCAACTTCCACCCCCCCATTTTAGGGGATGGGGGGCGAAAATTACAAGTTTATGATTTTTTTGTTGTTTGTACATTAAACTTAGATTACATACCAAATTTCGGCTTTCTAGCACTTCAGGAAGTAGCCAAACATTTTGATGATCATCAGTGTGTCAGTGACGAAATCGGCGTATTTTAGATATCTATTAAATCTAAAGTATTCGAGTTGTTCAATTGAGACTTTGTATGCTTAATAAGTCTATTGGTGACATCATATCCTGAAAATATGAACTATCTGCTACAACGGAAACCAATTCTATGAAGGTTCAAAAAAACAGCGAAACACTTCGAGAAAAGGTAGGTAGTGCCCTTGCGCTTCGCTTGGCTCGTCTCGGCGGGGACACTACCGTGTCCCCAGATCCTCTTTCTACCGCGCGGCAAAAACGCATGCCGCCTCTTATGTTTTAAGCTATTGCATATAGCTTTTATTGCGGTTTTTGAGCGCGGCGACCGAATCAAGAAATTCCGTAACGAAAATACCTAACACCCCACTCCAACCGGCGGCGTTGCCAGACTTCTGCACGGTGTTTGTGCGTCTAGACATAATATGCGAATTATAATTGCATAAGTTGATTAAAAATGCCATACAATAGCTTTACCGTGATGGTCCCCGAGTGCCACACTTTTTTTTTACTCATGTTGGCCGGCACCGGCGAGAGTGCAGTTTTTTTTAATACTAAACAAGCGTAACTGAGTCTTAAAACAGTAGGTACATTTATAGTGAATGTAATAGGGAGGCACTCACGGTGTCGTATTCCAGAGCCCTAACGACGCTATAAAGTATACACATAAAACTAACCGTGATTCATGGCTTTGGCTGCGTAAAATATATTATTTTTACTATAAAATAGACTACGTTAAAAGCGCTTTTCCTATCATGCGTGTCTTCGCCGTGTCCGCACTAAAGTTGCTCGCATACTGTCATCCATACTTACTATACTAATATTATAAATGCGAATGTGTGTCTGTCTGTCGGTCTGTCTGTCTGTCTGTTATTCTCTCATGCCCAAACCGCTGAACCGATTTTGCTGAAATTTGGCATGGAGGCGCCCGCTCCGTTGCACCAAAATTCGTTTGTCGCGCGGTAACCGTACATTTTTCCGGGATAAAAAGTATCCTTTGTCCTTTTTCGGAACTCAAAGTATCTCCATACCAAATATCAGCAAAATCGGTTCAGCGGTTTGGGCGTGAAGAGATAACAGACAGACAGACACACTTTCGCATTTATAATATTAGTATGGATATGGAAGTACGGATTAGTATGGATGCAACATTAATTTCGTTCCTTGTTAAATCCAGCCCGTTTCCTCCTGGCTATTAGAACTTCCTCTGGTCCTTTGTCGCGTTATCAATTCTGCGTTCAAAATGCCCGTGGTCTGTCCAGACAGTCAAAGTCCGCAATTATTGCGTTTATACATAATACACAATAATCTATATGTATATAAAATCTTGCTTGCTTTATTGTTGAAATTCGCTCCTATATGATGGAATCTTCATCATCATCACGATGATAAGAATTATCGGATACTCTATATCCATCAAACACTATTCCTATTACTAAGTAAGGATTTTTTTTATGATATAAGGGGGCAAACGAGCAAACGGGTCACCTGATGGAAAGCAACTTCCGTCGCCCATGGACACTCGCAGCATCAGAAGAGCTGCAAGTACGTTGCCGGCCTTTTAAGAGGGAATAGGGTAATAGGGGAGGGTAGGGATGCGAAGGGAAGGGAATAGGCTAGGGGATTGGGCCTCCGGTAAACTCACTCACTCGGCGAAACACAGCGCAAGCGCAGTTTCACGCCGGTTTTCTGTGAGAACGTGGTATTTCTCCGGTCGAGCCGGCCCATTCGTGCCGAAGCATGGCTCTCCCACGTATAGAATTATAAACACGCGTGTCATAGAATTCATGGCTCACTTTCAGTCATGTGTTAACCGATGTGCTAGACAAAGTCAAGCATAGCTTGATCTAACTGAAAATTATACCCATCTTTATCGGTTCAGTGGTAGCCAGAGATTTCAACCCTATAAGCCCTTTCCCCCTTAAAGGAGAAATAATAATAATTATATCTAATAATAACTCCCACACCGGTTTCAGTGACCGTAGCCGGTTTCATTGAAACCAGGCCAGGTACGCAGGAGTAATTTTTTATAGTGCCCAAGTGTATGCGCAGTACACAAGAGCCCTCTCTATTCCTTTTACTCTCATAACCCAGTGGAATGGAAGACCGACAAGACTGGCGAGAGATTACAGGCGCAGGACCGACTTTTTACATGCCCATCCGACGCATGGATCATCGTACTTGTCAGACAATCAGGTGATCAGCCTGCATTGTCTTAACCAAACTTGGAAATAACATGTTTCCAACGCGGGAATCGAACCCTCGACCAAGTCAAGTCAAGTCAAGAGCCACGCTATAAACCACTGGACCACGGAGGCGTTAGGTTAGGTTAGTTATAAAGGAGAAATATTTACACAGCGAGGTCTGCTTGTTGTCGTCTGGTATATTGGAAAAGTTACAAGACAGTCAAAGACGGCGAACCTTCAACAATTATACGCTACGTTATACGCTGTATAAATATCTTTACTAGTAAAAGGGCTATGGTACGGAACCCTATAAATATAAAATCCACCAGCAAGAACTTTTTGTACTTGTAAATAACGCTACAATTAAGGGCGTTCGTTACTCCCGGCACGGCGCTATCCGCGTTTTAAACTCGTGTAATGATTTGTTCGACACGGCAGCCGGGAACTGAAAAAACATTTCATAAATGCGAGTTTCTTTAATCTTTTCTGTGTAAATAGGAGTTTTGTGTGTGGTTTTTGTTAGGATTTGAATAAAAAGTAATGAAAATGGATGTTAAAAATGTTATATATTGTTTTCATTATGGTATATTAGTTATTACATAATATTATTATGTTAGTCATATAAAATTCTTTTAAGAAGCTTGCGCAGTAAATAAACTATGTTTATCATAGTTAAAACAAATAAATGACATAGGAACAAACATGTAAGCTTAAGATGGAATCTACCATAGAATTTTTTAAGAGTTCATGCAACTTAACAGTTTAGCTTAGCTACTACGAAAGGTAAGAGAAAGTAGCAGCGCTGGAAGAGTAACTTTGTTTTTACTTTTATTTGGGAAAATTCTTGACGCTGCGCTGGGGCGCTTGCCCATACTAATTACTTAAATTTTAGCTTCGCCGTATTCGCTTAAAAATATACTCCATCAACCTCTTTCCCTACGTTTTAAATGCAAAAATAAATTGATAAATTGTCACCACCGTTTCATGTTACACACGATTTGGTAAATATACTCAGTGGCGGGGGTTAAAATAAGGGCGATAGAAATAGTTTGGGCAACCTTTGTGTTATGAATAAGAAGCAGGATCAAAGATTCAGATACACCCGTAACTTATGACAAAATGCGGGTATAAATAAACCAATTCCCGGCCTTGTGAAGAAAATTTTACTCTAGCTAGCCTTGGGACAATACTATATTTCGATTCTATCTGTACTGTCCGTTTTGCGAACGTATAAAATTGTTTGCCCATTATCAACGTTGATTGGGCATGAATCATGATACTATCAACGTCTTATGTGAAGAGGAGACTATGCAAGTAACACTTGACACCAAAGAATGTTAAAAAAATCAGAAAATCACAACTAGGGCTATAGCTGCCGCACTCGAAGTGGAACATTAATAACTTAAATGTAATTAATTCAAAATTTTGATATAAGCCCCATACATTATCTGTCAAACTCTTCATTAAATTGAAGGTTAATCTTAAATGTCTCTGAGTACGGCGGTAAGTGCATGAAACAAATTAAACGTATTTAACTTTAAGTGTTTCTATGGAAATATGACAGTTAAGCCGCCAATCCACCGCAGCGCACGGAGAGACTACGCACGTGCGTCAAGCTTCGCTTTGTAAGAAAATATATGTGACTGTGTCCACTGCAACCCACGGACACGCTACGCACGAGTTGACTCACGTAGCTTGCTCGAATACGGTGCACACGTAGCTCAACGCTGACCACGCTACGCATGCTGTGCACGGGATACACGTAAGCGTGTACATAGTATTCAAAACTGTGCCGCGCTACAGTTGTACATAGTCGTGGCCGTGTGCATAGCGTGTGCTGCAGTGGAAACGTCGACCCACGTAGTCAAACTAATAAATCCGTGCGCAGCGCCGCGTGGCCGTGCACAGCGTGCGCCGCGGTGGAATGGCGGCTTAACAGAGTAGACAGAATTATAGAGTATGCCGACGTGTTGTTGTTACGTTTGACGTATTATGACAAAAGTCGTCGCTAGCGTCATAGGCGACACGACCCTAGGGTCGTGTCGCATAGGTATTGTATGGCTGTTTTAGTTGTTTATATTTTTACACAAGTGATGAAAATTGTCAGAATAAAATTTCAAAATCTTCATTTTACAAATTAATTATATCGGTCAGCGCGCCAGCCCTTAAGCAAGGCGAAACCCGAAAGAATTGACAGGTATATATATATATATATATATATATATATATATATATATATATATATATATATATATATATATATATATATATATATACTCGTCCGTCTCTTAGCAGCACTGACCTCCATTATACAAGTACGCTGGACTAATGATACCCTTTGAAATGACAGCTATTTTTTGTGCCTATTTGAAGCGGAATCAGCTCCCCCAATAGGAGTGATAGGAACTAAATTTGACCATTGACCAAATATATTTGTCTATGATTTGACGTAAAAATGACGTTTGAAAGCGCTGATAGCAGTAGTGGGAGTATTTGGAACTAATACTAGTGATGACAACCAATAACGATTAAGCGGCCATTTGCAAGTTACGTCAAATTTAGTTCTCTTCCCTCTCACTGGGGCGCTGATTCCGCTTCAAATAGGCACAAAAAAAAGTGGGTATCATAGGTCCAGCGTACTTGTATAATGGAGGTCAGTGCTTAGCAGTCAAAGTACTGGTAGTTATGTCTATTGTGACAGTGATCACAATTAACAACACACATTTTGTTTTTAATGTAAAATCCCCTATTTTCCAAACGAGCAAAAAGGTCACCTGATGGAAAGCAACTACCGTCGCCCATGGACACTCGCAACATCAGAAGAGCTGCAGGTGCGTTGCCGGGCTGGTTCTAGTCGGTATTTTCACACATTTTCAGTTTAAACAGTCCATTGCCTCGCAATCAACAAATAAACAATTCCACAGGTAATGAAATCAAAAGTTTTTCTTAGGTAATAGAAAATCCGGCACCAAGATTGGGCGTTTCACCTTGGGAATCAAGAAGCAATCTCCAAATAAGTTGACATGAAGTTTAACGTTTCGTTTTACGAGCCATAACGCGCTCGTCCTGGCCTAACGCGACGTGACGTGTACAGCCTCTTTAGGGTCAGGTCACATTGCAAGGCGATGTGATGCGATCGAAGTAATCCCTTACTTTCGAAACATCAATTCTCGATATTATCAAAATCGAATGGTTCGAAATAAGGGTCCTAAGTCCTAACCTAACGCCTAAGTATATAGATTGATAATAATATTATATTATTTAGTCTCTTTTACAACAAGTTTTAAGAGTTTTACTACCCTAATAAGTAAACATGGTAGTTGGAAAAAATATTATTATTTGTTTGAATATATCTCATAGGAAACTTCCGCGGTCAAAATATATGTATCTCTATGTCGGCATTTACTTATGATTGACACTTTCGCAATCAAGGTCATTCATCGGAGCCCAACGTGTGGAGGGACCTTAAGCTCCGAGAGACAATGGTAATTCGGTAATACGGGGGATAATTTTCGAAAAATAAAAGCGAAAAGGCCAGTCGGTTTAATAGGCCATTAAAATTAGCATATTACGACTCTATTACGCGAATATTTTGTGAATGACGTCACATAAATTATCTCTAATGGTGGCTTTTGAGTTCCGATTATAAAAGAATTATTCTTTGAAGTAATTCTTGTCTGCTCCCTTTGAAAACGTTAAGGGGCGACTTCACCAAAAAATGGAACGCGTTCAATGGACACTGAACCGGTTCAAAACGTATAAACACGATTATAGCATCGAATTGCATTTCACCAACATAAACTGAACGCGTTCACAGCAAATCCGAGTTTTATCTTCTGAACGCCATAAAACCGGTCAAGCCCTGTCATGGTGGAACACAGTGGTGGAAAGAAAAACATAGACAAAAGAAATGTCAAGATGACAGTTTTGACACATGCGTTTGGTTAGTTTATGTATTGTTTCTTGCTATTTCGTAGTTAAATTAACGAGAAAAGGCTTTAAAATGACGAAAACATGTAAAATAATCGCGTGACTTCACGTAAACTTAGATTTAATAATCACGAATAAAATAAGCTTGTGAATTCCATTTAAAACAGAACGAGATTTGCGTCACCGCGTGAATTAGGAGTTTGTTGGGATGTTACTCGTTGTTTGTACTCGGTCTTGTATTATCGCTATGGTAGAATTAACAAATGCGTTGTGTGTTATAAATAAAATAAATAAATAAACGTTTATTCCCCTTTTTTGACCATTACACCACAAGACATTATAACTAAAAAAAAAAAAAAAATAATAATAATAAAACTAAAAAACCAAAGAAGTAGAACATACAAGGTTACAAACAATTTTGACAATTGGTACAAAACAATCCACAATAAATAGGTATATTACAAACAAAGTATATATACGAAAAATCAATAACATACTTATTTAATATTGGCACAATAATACGAGTAAGTATTTTAAAGTCCAACAAAGTAAGGCAGGGAGTGTAATGATCAAAAACTGAATTGGCATCCACTCAGGTAATGACCGCAGTTCGCAGTCCCTGATTTTCAGTGGATCCAGACTCACTAATAAAACACAATTTTTCGTGCACTTTTTCCACTATATTAAGAAATTATTATAAATTTTAACAAATTACACGACCGGTTTCGAAATAAATCATCTTCAGGTGTACTTAGTGTAGGTAGTTTTACAAAATTAAATATAATCAAAACAAATATTAGGGTTGTCCGCCTCATGAAATTTTATACCATTTGGTAGAATTTTTCTTCCGAATACGACTATTTTCTACTGATGTTAAAATTAATATTTAGTTGATTTTAGCTATTTTATATTGATAAATTAATAACCTTATGTCACATTTACAGATGCTATTGTTAAATTTCAAAATTTCGATTAAAATATGTCACAAAATTACTATCAAATTATTAAATGTCAAAAAATTAATATACACAATGTCAAACTAACTTAATAACGATACAATTGTCAAATAGATCACCAATAATTCAATTGAATTGTCCATAATATTAAAAATTATAAAATATTAATATCTCAAATATTGTCAAATAACTAAATTAAATAATGTCAATAAATATAATAAAATGTCCATAAAATATATAAAATTAATAAATATCAGGTCAATAAATTAAATTATAGGTGAATTGTAAATATAGATTAATGTATAAATAATAATACTCCAAATATCTTGTAATAATATTGAATTAGATAGGCAAGTCTGATCGTTTAACAAGTTCCCACATTTTTTGTGTCTGTTGACTTCAAGTGCTTCTAATGCGTCCATTTTCTTACTTTTGGGCAAAACATGTAGGTATTTGATGTTCTTGTCAGGTTCAAAATTATGGTCATTATTATTTAAATGTTCAGCAAACGTCGATCTTTCTGTTTTTCTTTTCCAGGCTGTAATATGTTCTTTAATCCGTGTTTTAAATTTTCGCCCCGTCTGACCTATATATATATATATATACCTCCACATGTTTCACAAGAAAGACTGTATATTCCGCTATTATCTGTGACATTAAACTTGTCTTTATTATTACACAACAGACTTTTTAGGGAACCCGTAGTGTAGAATGCTACTTTGGTCTCCTTGTTTTTCAAAATCCTTTGAAACCTAAATGATAAAGGGCCAATGTAAGGTATTTTTACCCAAGTGCTATTTATTTTTTCCTTATGTTCTGAACAATCGTAAAGCAGCTTGTCAGCCATCCTTCTCCTGGCTTTTTTTTTAGAATTGTATCAATCAGTTCACTTTTGTAACCATTGCTCACAGCGATATGTCTCATCGTGTCTAGTTCTGCCCTAAAATCGTTCTTTTCTAGGGGCACATTTAGCAGACGGTATACAAAAGCGTGAAAAGCGGCGTGTTTGTGTTGGCGCGGATGAGAGGAGTGAGCATGGAGGACATTTTCACTGTAAGTCGGTTTCCTAAATATTTTAAACGTATGATGACCACGTTTGATATCTATAGATAAGTCACTGTCAGACGAGGGACAGACCACACAAGTCACCAGTCCTGTTCTGTTTTAATAAATATACTTACACAAAAAATCTACATATTATACATTGTATTATATTATTATATATACTTACTTAAATATTAATAGTGATTAAAGTGAAGTGAAGAAAGTGTGTGCTAACTGCTATAATATAATACTACTTGAATATGATAATTACATAATACATGTCAGTATGGAGTACCGCACAGGCATGTCATATAAATGCAAGCCGTCTACTCACGGTAACCTGCACAATACCATGCGCCGACGCGCTGTACGGTGTACCCCAACATAACTCACGGTAACCTGCACAATACCATGCGCCGACGCGCTGTACGGTGTACCCCAACATAACTCACGGTAACCTGCACAATACCATGCGCCGACGGGCTGTACGGTGTACCCCAACATAACTCACGGTAACCTGCACAATACCATGCGCCGACGCGCTGTACGGTGTACCCCAACATAACTCACGGTAACCTGCACAATACCATGCGCCGACGGGCTGTACGGTGTACCCCAACATAACTCACGGTAACCTGCACAATACCATGCGCCGACGCGCTGTACGGTGTACCCCAACATAACTCACGGTAACCTGCACAATACCATGCGCCGACGGGCTGTACGGTGTACCCCAACATAACTCACGGTAACCTGCACAATACCATGCGCCGACGCGCTGTACGGTGTACCCCAACATAACTCACGGTAACCTGCACAATACCATGCGCCGACGGGCTGTACGGTGTACCCCAACATAACTCACGGTAACCTGCACAATACCATGCGCCGACGCGCTGTACGGTGTACCCCAACATAGATAATAGTGTAATAATTACTATAGTACTATAAAATTAATTGCGTGCCCGGAGAAGACGGGAGGCTGCGGGCGGGGGGAGGATGCACCTGCCGGGGCCGGCTGCCGCGCTCGGAGCCGCTCCGTACTCAGCACGAGGGCCTTGCGCTGCACGTTAGTCCCTTCCTTGTTTATCCATTTTGCGATAATAACAATAATATTGGGCTGATTCAATAAAAGATAAGAACACGATTTAACTAAGAATATGGGTAAGTGTTAACTATAAGTACATAAGTAATATTATATTATAATAAAGTTACAATAAATATTTAAATATAAAATATTGTCCATACAGTATCAACATGAATTATTATTAGTGTAGCTTATAATATTATGTATGTGTTCCGGTTTAGGCATGATCACATGGCGATGAGTCTGTTCGATTGTCGGTACCAAATAACGTGCGGCTACGAGATGGTGACCGCTGAACCGTGGTAGGTACGGTCAGCATACCTGGCTGGCAATGTTGGAGCACCCTGACCCACCGTGCTTCGGCTCAGCATACCTGGCTGGCAATGTTGGAGCACCCTGACCCACCGTGCTTCGGCTCAGCATACCTGGCTGGCAATGTTGGAGCACCCTGACCCACCATGCTTCGGCTCAGCATACCTGGCTGGCAATGTTGGAGCACCCTGACCCACCGTGCTTCGGCTCAGCATACCTGGCTGGCAATGTTGGAGCACCCTGACCCACCGTGCTTCGGCTCAGAAATTGGAGGGTGAGTAGTCATTAGGACAGCATAATCATTACAAGATTATTTAAATTAAAATAGTAAGTATGTAATAATTTTTGTAATACTGTACCGAATTGTTAAAATGTTAATAATTACTTCTTTAATTCCTTAATTGTATCCATATCAAATATATTATATGTAAAAAATAATAATTATAATAATAAAATAATAATAACAATAGATATGTATAGATAGTATTAAGGTTGTTTAAAAATAGAAATAATATACATCACATATTAAGCTGTTCCCGTAGCAATAGGGTCTTAAATTTGGTTTTAAAATTTCCAACTTCTTTCAGAGCACGAAGAGAAGGTGGCAACAGGTTGTTCCATATTTTGCTCGCCAGGTACCTAAAGCTACCTCTGAAAGCCGAGGAATGATGAAGTGGAGCAACTAGAAGATAAGAAGACCCTCTGGTGGTAACGGTCAGCTGATTATTGTTAGCCCACTGTAGCTTATCGTACAGGTAGGACGGGGTTTTAAACTTAACCACACCAAACAGTAGCGTAGCCATATGCAACTGACGGCGAGCTTCCATCTTCAACCATTTTAAATTGTTTACATATGGCGTCACATGGGCGCGAGGTGGTATGCTGCAGCAATATCTTGCGCACGCGTTTTGGACCTTTTGAATTAAATGTTTAGAGCGTGCGAGTAAACATGGGCCTATTACTGCGTTTGCGTAGTTTAAATAAGATAAAACCAGGGATTCGCACAACGTAGCGCGTAGGTCTTCTGAAATAAAGCTTCTTATTCTATATAAGAGCTTTAACCTATAAAAGCATCGACTTACTATTTTGACGATATGCTTCTCGAACCTAAGTCTTTCATCCATTAGGATTCCGAGATTACGAGCTTCTGTAACCTTGTCGATGGGAATGTCTCTTATTAAGATTTTAGGCTGGTTTAGGGCGATTTTTTGAACTTGAACTTTGGTGCCCACCAGCATGTACTTCATCTTGGTGGGGTTCAGTACTAGAGCATTGTTATAAGCCCACTCACTGATACGAGCCAATTCCTCGTTCAGCATTTTGATAGCCTCAATGGCGTTCGATGGCTTAAAAGTAATATACACCTGAATATCATCAGCGTAGATGTGATACCTACAAAATTTAATGCATTTTATTATGTCCGCACAAAAGATGGAAAAAATTAAGGGCCCAATTACCGAGCCTTGTGGCACGCCTCTATTTACACTACAAGTGCGTGAGCGCAGTGGCGAGCCGTTACTACTATTTACCTCCACCGCCTGTAAACGGTCCATTAGATAAGCGGCGAACCACGCAATGACTTCGTCGTCGAAACCGTAGTGTTTCAACTTGGCCAGAAACAATTTTATATTGATGGTTTCAAATGCCCGCGAGAAATCGAGCAAAACTAAAATCGTGACCTCCCCCTCATCCTGCCCTGTGATGATGTTATCCACCACATCCAGCAGCGCAGTTGTCGTGCTATGTCTTTTGCGAAAGCCTGATTGTAACGTAGGTAAAATATTGTTCTCCTCTACAAACTTGCTGGTCTGCCTGTATACTACCCTTTCGAGTACCTTTGACAAACACGGCAATATACTAATAGGCCTTAGGTCTCGGAAATCGGAAACAATATCCTTTTTTGGCAAGGGTTTTATAATTGCTAGGCGCCAAAGATACGGAAAGGTACCAGTGCGGAGAGAGGTGTTGATTATGTAAGTCACGATACTTAGGCAGCTAGGAATGCGGCTTACCATAAGAAGCATATCCAAATTTATATTATCAGCCCCAGTCGCCTTAGACTTAATAGATTTAAGAATTTTAAGGACATCATCGTTACTGACTAAGGAGAACCTGAATGTCTGAGATATTTTAGGGACATGGGAATTGAAGTTGTTAATTGTTGATTGTGATACAAAGTTACTGCCCGGGATGTCTAAGAAATGATCAATAATAGCATTAGGATCCTGAAGGTTAGTAGGTAGTATAAAATCCGATTTGAGATATGCCCATTTATGTTTTCTTTCAAATGTTTCCACATTTGCCGTGGGCTCTTAATATTTGCGTTAACATAAGTGTTAAAATAAGCCGCCTTCTCCCTAATTGTTGCTCGTGAAACTTCCCGCTTGAGGTCTTTATAATAAGTAATGTGTGACTCGTTTTTCGTGGAACGTGCGCGCTTATGTGCCTCGTCTCGTTTTTTCATGAGAAGTTTTATATTATACGTTATCCACGGATATTGGCGATCTTTTACATAAAACGTTTTGATAGGAGCAAGTAGGTCGAAAACTGACAAAATGCAATAATTTAAATTACGTACCATCTCGTCAATATTGTCTAATTTTGTAATATTTTGCCAATCGATTGCATTCATTAATTGTTCGAAATCCTTATCAATAATATCATTCATGGCTCTATAAGAATTTTTTCTAGGTGAAATCTTAGTTTTAGGAAAATCTATCATAAATGATATGAACGCGTGGCTAAGATCCGGAATGTGTTCCACCCAGACACGTTTCAGGTCCGCGTTGGTGCAGACCAGGTCGAGTAGGGTTGCAGTGTCCCCAGTAAAATGTGTGTGTATATTGGCGCAACCCATGTATAGATAAAAAAAATTCCAAAAATTTATAGTGTGTGGTGTTTTTGTTAAAAAAATTAATGTTGAAATCACCGACCAGATACAGATAATCAAACCCCGCCAAGGCGCTAATGGTGTCGGTTTAAGTATCCATAAACAGTTTGACCGATAGCCAGGGAGGCCGGTACGCAGTACCTATAAATATGACCTTGCCATTATGTTTTAAAGATTTGAACCACATTTGCAGGCATTATACAGGCTACTGAGTTTTTAGTTTTGCCTTCTTGCAAGACTGCACTAGAAAAAGGTGTGTTGCCACGTGGAAACTTCATTCGAAATTTTATATATCCGTAAAACTGGATAGCTGTCTAGGTCCTTTCGCGGGCACCAAGTATCTCGATACTAATTCATACTAATATCATAAATGCGAAAGTGTGTCTGTCTGTCTGTCTCTTCACGCCGATACTACTGGACCGATTTTGCTGAAATTTGGCATGGAGATACTTTGAGTCCCGGGAAAGGACATAGGATACTTGACTACCCAGAAGAATGTACGGTTCTCTCGCGATAAACGACTTTTGGCGTAACGGAGTTGCGGGTGTCATCTAGTTTATATAAATTCTCAATTGCAAACATCCACCCATGCCGGATATCTGAGGTTCTCTGACAACAGTTTATTTATATTGACTAGTGCGTTTGATTGGTCATACAGTTAACTAATTATCAACGCTGTCGAATAGATAAACTCAAGTCAAAATAACACAGAAACGCGCTATTCGTCACAATAGATTTGGGATATGAGTCAATGTGTCGCAGGTATTGCTCGGAACGAGGCCGTCTGAATGTGTGTTACCTACATCCGCACCACCAACGTATTGAGATCTGACACAACTCGCCAGGGAGTGTAATGCTAACATTACAATAAATAATATTTCGAAATCAGCGGGCAGCGGGGCGGTGGCGGCGGCGGCGGCGGCGCGGGGAGGGCGCGTTTCAATGTATAGATATATACTATCTGACCCGGCAAATGTTGTTTTGCCATATAAATTATTTCTAGTATCAATATGAAAAAAAGATAAAAACCTATTCTCATACATATACAAAATTTCATTAAAATTAGTTGAGCCGTTTTGGAGTAGTTTGCGCACAAACACTGTGACACGAGAATTTTATATATTAGAAGATATAGAACTGGTCTCGAAAGCAGCGGCGCGCCGCGCGGCGTACTAGAAGGCTTACCGCGCCGCCACCGCTCCCGCCACGCTGCCCGCTGATTTCGGGACTGAAGCCTTAGGGTTAGTTCTCACAGAGGTGGAACTTGACGATGGATAAAATTATTATACAAAACTAGATGACGCCCGCAACATCTTTGCGCCAATTTGCGTCGCGCGGGAACCGTACATTTTTCCGGGATAAAAAGTATCCTATGTCCTTTCCCGGGACTCAAAGTATCCCCATACCAAATTTCAGCAAAATCGGTTCAGCGGTTTAGGCGTGAAGAGGTAACAGACAGACAGACAGACACACTTTCGCATTTATAATATTAGTATGGATATGATTTTGACGTTTAACATTTGTATATACTATAGTTAAATAATGACAAAATCAGAAGTAGATATGCCATTTTTAGCATGGCATTAGCTTTTCCCACTTGTCACTGTATGGACGTAAAGTACTGGTGTTTCTAGGGGATCAACACAGCGCACACAGTTACTAATAATTCGACACCATACAAATTGGTGCTTACGAACTCACTTAAAAGTAACTAAAACTCTCAGCGCTCTGGCAATGTATTTCAATCAACATTCCATTTCGAAAGACAATTTGGGGTCAAAAGCTTAAAATCGCGGACAATACTGGCGCAAAGTTTTAAATCTATCGGTCGAGTGGAACACAAACGCGCAGGAAACGAATAGAAAAAGTAAAAATATCGAGACGAATTCGACGATCATCCGACAGAATAATATTTATTCGCTATCAAACTTTCGACAAAAAATACGAGAAACTATAACAGGGGAGTCTTTGTGCGACTAACTTTTTCAATCATCATCAGTAGTTTCCGTTTGGAAATCTCGATTTTTTTTTATGAAATAAGGGGGCAAACGAGCAAACGGGTCACCTGATGGAAAGCAACTACCGTCGCCCATGGACACTCGCAACATCAGAAGAGCTGCAGGTGCGTTGCCGGCCTTTTTTTTTCGGGAAAGCACAGAGCCTCAGAGCCCTATATATTTGTGAACCCTTATTGATGTCCGTGACGTCACCTGTTGGCCCAGCGGAAGATCAGCGCTGATTGCTTGAAGTCA
Organism: Cyaniris semiargus; assembly: GCA_905187585.1. Classification (NCBI taxonomy): domain Eukaryota; kingdom Metazoa; phylum Arthropoda; class Insecta; order Lepidoptera; family Lycaenidae; genus Cyaniris; species Cyaniris semiargus. The sequence continues at coordinate 759,406 of LR994554.1, read as the reverse complement.
GCAATCATCATATGCTGAGCTCCGTCGGCTAATGCTCGAAAACACTTTTTTGTTTCTATTCAGTAGGGCTACTACGAAACTGTTTTGAGACTCAAACAATCGGACGAGAATGCCGCGTCCTGCTCTAACAACGTCATTTCACGTTTGTTAGAGTAGGACGCGGCATTCTCGTCCGATTGTTTGAGTCTCAAAACAGTTTCGTGGTACAAGGCCTGATCCGTTCTATTCTATTCCTTAGTTCTGTTCTGTTCTATTCTATTCCTTGGGCCTAGTTGTGCAAGTCAAGTCAAATGTATGGCTATCCCGTTCTCGCCGGGCTAGTTCTCAAACCGGTGGTAGGCGTCATTGTAGATTGACGTCCAAAGACAGTATTAACCAATTTAGTATAGTGCTGTTGCCGTAGTGAGTAGTGCAGTTTCAAAAAACAGTGAAAGATGATGAATGTTTATCAAATTGACACCTACATTGATGCAAGTAGTAATGAATGCTTACATAAAACAGAAAACATTTAAAGCCTCCATTTCGTTTCCTATGTAAAACCAGCACTTTTTAACAAAATGGCGCGGGCGTCATAAATTGAAGTCATTATAAATTAAGTTGCAGAAAGTACGTCGGCGCAATAATATTTCACGTGCACACAAAGGCGGACCTACAATGGAAAATAAAGATTTTAAACTGTCTACATTATATCGCGGCACTCGCTTCCACTTTGTACAGGTGGCGATTTGAATAATTACGAAACTACAAGGATGGTTAGGCACTTTAGTCGAAATTGACATGGGTCAAGAGCATCTGTAGCACAAAATGACACCAACACTATTATTGATAGAGCGGGTGGATGTTAACTAACAACTTACAAGATGACAGCTTTAGATCTGGGCCCTGGTTCACGATGTGCAATTCGAATCCGATTCAGAAACTTTACCGCGCGACATCCAATCAACGCTCGGTGCGCGAAGCGTTGATCGCACAACAGTTTCCGAATCAGAGTCGAACGAAAATAATGAATCAGCCCACTTATCCAATTTGATTTTGGCCTTGCTTAATTTTTTGTGAAGTTTACCCTCTAGATTTGAATTGATCGCAGTCTGATTTTTATTTTTAAAGAAATTTCGTATTTCCCGTACGGAGTGGCCTAATCTCGCCGAACTCGTTTGTGTGTGCATGAGTCACGGTCACGGTCAGGTCAGCCTGCAATCAGTCCTATTATTATCATAAAAAGTTATCCCACTTTCCTCTCCCTAACAGTAACTAACTAATAGTCTACTAATATTTAAAACCGCTGTAGAACAATCACCTTTAAAAACACCGCTGACAGATTTTATGCGACTGATTTAAGTTTATCGTTCACATAAAATTGCCCGTTCCCCAAACCCTGTCAAGATTTAGTGAGGTTTGTAACATATTTCATGTTTTATGTAATCTTCAATCCCATTTAGCGACCTGTGGAGTCTGCACCGGCCCATGCGTCACTGTCGTCCGCCATGTTTTATTTATCGCCTATTATGGGCCCCGCGGGAACCGAATGCTATTGAATTTTATAACCTATAAGTAACTAATACTTTGTTGTAATAAATATAATATGTAGTATGTTTTGTGTTATGACAGGTACAAGCAATTACAAAAAAGAAGATTCATGAATCAATGATACGTGCTACTATTTAGAGTATATCAATAATAAGTTATTTTATCGTAATGATTGACAATTTTTAAGGGTTCCGTACCCAAAGGGTAAAAACAGACGGACAGACAGACATCGAAATCTTAGTAATAGGTACTAAGATTTCGATGTCTGTCTGTCCGTCTGTTTGTCTCCAGGCTGTATCTCAAGAACCGCTATAGCTAGATTTATGAAATTTTCACAGATTATGTATATCTGTTGCCGCTATAATAACAAATACTAAAAATTATCTAAATAGAATATTTAAGGGGGGCTTCCATACAACAAACGTATTTTTTTTTTTCTATTTTTTGCTCGATATCAATAATGGCAATAGGTAGGCGCTTAAAATGTTTACAAAATACTCAATTGTATTTATACTTTAATATTAAATAATAAAATTTAAATAAAATCAATAATTAAGGGAGGCTCCCATACAAAAAACACATTTTTTACCTATTTTTGCTCTATAATGGTACGGAACCCTTCGTGCGCGAGTCCAACTCGCACTTGGCCAATTTTCAAATAGTGAAAAAAACACCAAAATTATAAATTGCTACGAAAGTAATATATCGTAGCAACGTAGAAGCACTACGGCGCGGCGTAGCGCAGTTGTATGTTCTTGCAATGATTCAGTAGGGCTACTACGAAACTGTTTTGAAACTCAATCGGACGAGAATGCCGCGTCCTGCTCTAACAACGTCATTTCACGTTTGTTAGAGTAGGACGCGGCATTCTCGTCCGATTGTTTGAGTCTCAAAACAGTTTCATGGTTCAAGGCCAGATTCTGCTACGATAGTTTTCTATTATAGTGACTTCAGACCCAAAGTATTTTGATATAAATTAGCAGGTCGATGTCTGTCAGTACGAATATCGACGTAAAGAACATTAAAATAACATTCATATCAGCGCGCCTTGTACAGTGGCGGTTACGACGCTCGCCGCGTCCTTGATAGGGCGAAATAGGAGAAAATTATACATTTTATTTTATTTTTTTAAGGACCGAATCATTTATTAAAAAACTATTCGGTTATTTTGTTAGAACTATAAAAAAGCTATACTTTTTGTAAAAAAATCATAATAATATCATTGTCATTGAAAATTACGAGATGTTCGAATTTGAAGTGTATTTTTATGGTGATATTCAAGATTTTTTTACAGAATTACCATGCCATATTTCAATATTCTGTTCGGTTATTTTGTTACTTTGTTACTTTTTGAGTCTACATCAATTTTGGTGTAAGAGAATTCCACATAATTTATTCAGAGTGGAAGCTTAAAAATCAGTATTTTCGAACTGGCCTCGCCTTAAGGTAACATACACTTAATTAAAAAAATTCTAACCTAACTCAAAATCACAAACATTCTAACATTATTAATCTAAGCGATCATGTCGGTAATCGTCCCGGGCCTTAAAAAGTGTAATCGTGTTTTTAATTATGTCCGTCCTTGGTCCTGACGCATCGATCGACTTTGGGGAGTCATCCATCTAGCGAGCGGCCTCATATATCGCGTGTTACTTTTAATTTGGTGATTAGGCCGTTTTTTCTGGGAGTTTTTTTTTTCTTGAGTTTTTGAAGCTATTGCATAGCTTTTATCGCGGGCTTAAAGCGCGGCGAACGAATCCAGAAATTCCGTAACGGAAAAAACCTAACACGGCGGCGGCGTTGCCAGACTTCGTCATGGAATTTGTGTGCGTGCGACTAGACGTATGCAAATTATAATTGCATAAGTTTTTAAAATTGTATGCAATAGCTTTACCGCGGCAGTCCCGGAATGCCACAAGTATTTTTTTTTTAAATAAAAGTGAATCCTTGTAGCACCATTATACATTGTAATAAAGCTATACAAATGCGAAAATTTATCTATTTGTTACCTTAAAAAGCTAAACACAATTTTATATAGATACCTTGAGTTCTGGGAAAGTTTTCGTCGCGATAAAGTGTATGATTGTATCCAATTTCTATGCAAACAAAATTAGGAGCAAATTCTTGTTTATAGATCATTGTTGTAAAATGTACGGCTTCTTTACGTATGCATTATGGGAAAGTTTATTGTAACAATGACACGAACCCATAACTAACACATAATATACTTCTATAGTACACTTGAGGATGCTTGTATCGAAACCGGTCGTGAAGAATATTAATAAATAATAATAGTAATAAATCTAAATAATATACTGCATGACAGGTGAGACATGTGCAATACTTAAGGAGAGTACTCGGTACTCGATTCTCATTATAATTATGTAATAAAATTAGGTACTTAATTTTTTACCAAATTTCCCTTTAAATAAATGAATCATGGATTCTAAGTGAATTACGCGGCTAGGCAAGTAGGCATACTATGCGGCCGGCGCGGCGGCGTGGACATCAAAGAAACACCGCACCGCTACCCTTCCCGCGCGCGGTGTTCATGCGTTGGGTAAATAATTATTTAACTTTAAGCTACATTTACTCAGTAATTAATTGATAATATTTTTATAAAAAAAAATTTTCATCTAATATAATAGCCAAATATCACGTCGTCGAGTATTGAACATGTCTCACCAGTCATGTTGTAAACTCAAAGGTGACTGACTGACTGACATAGTGATCTATCAACGCACAGCCCAAACCACTGGACGGATCGGGCCGAAATTTGGCATGCAGGTAGATGTAGCTAGGCATCCGCTAAGAAAGGATTTTGATCAATTCTATTCCCAAGGGGATGAAAGTTTGTATGAAACTATGTCAATTTTAAACAGATCGGGCTAAGACTTTGATACCAAATTAATAATAATACTTCTTAACGCGAATGAAGCCGCAGGCAAAAGCTAGTATAATTATAATAAATACAAAATACAAATACAAATATATTTATTTCAGACTACTATGGTCCATTGGTTAGTATTACAAACTTAAAAATGTAGGGTTAGTTAAATATCAAAAAACAACTTAAAATTAAATATTATCTAAAATTAAATCATGCACCCAATCTAAACTTATAAAGTAGAATAAGTGCAAGAAAAGTGTATAATTATTGTAGTAATATACTTCTACATAGTGCCATATACTGTGTAGCTAATCCATTTAGCAACCTTTAGTTCCTTTGATGCCGCAGCAAAGCAGTGTTCAATAAAAATGCCCTAAGCGCCGTAGCTACTTCCTAATACGTATACAGCCGTATAGTTCGTATAGACTGCATATCCTGTACTAGACGTTCCGCGCAGCTTCGCCCGCGTACGGCGTAAATTAGATATTTCACAGACAAATTACTCCACAAAAAATAGCCTATGATCCTTTATTTATTTATTTATTTATTGGAAAACAAACAGCATTTTAACACATGTAACAATAATAAATAATAAAGTAGCAGATATGAGCCAATAAAGTTTTCACAAATAAAGTTAAACAGTATCATGAAACAATTTGTGACACAAGAAGTTAACAGTGGGTTTATGTAATGATTGACAATCAATAATAACTATAAATTATAACACGATGTCCAAAAAGAGAAAATATACATTCAATTCGTTCTTTACGTGGTTTACTTCTTATCTGTGCCAAATAACGTAAAAAATTGCTCCAGTAGTTCGTGAGATAAGCCCTTTCAAATAATATCCCCCGTTTTTTCCACATTTTACTCTATTTCTTCGCTCCTATTAGTTTTAGCGTGATAAAATATAGCCTATAGCATTCCTCGATAAATGAGCTATTTAACACTGAAAGAATTTTTAAGAGATTAGCGCGTTCAAACAAACAAACAAACAAACTCTTCCGCTTTATAATATTATATTAGTAATAGATAGCGTACAGCCCTCTTGCTCCTCACATGCGAAAGAAGTCGCGAGCAACGCAGGGTTCAATAAAATTACCCTAAGCGCCATAGCTAGTTCCTAACACATATACTGCCGTATAACCCTCATAGACTGCATATCCGGTATAGTGTATAGTGTATACCTTTGCAAAACCCCGTCACCCCACGTCTAGACGCGTCATTTTCTCCCCCACAGTCGATCATAACTCACATATCGTAAAAGGTACACTCAACCAGAAATACTAAAAATGCCACTAAAACGTAGAATGCTGCTAAGATTAATTTATGTAGAAGTATTTAGTTTGTAGTTTCTATGAACAGTTTTCCTCGACCGCGCCAAAAGAAGAGTTATGTATGTTACCCGAAGGCTACGAAAGGAAAAGTAACTCCGTCAAAAAACATGCTCTACAATACTTGTCAAAAATGTGTACATACCTAGGTACACATTTTCAATACATTTGCAATATTTAGGTGGCCTTCAGCGGTATCAGGCTGACGTTATATGACAGTTCGAAATGAACCAAATTTAAAACGGTAATAGTATGGGAGTTACGTTTCCTTAGTTTTTAATATTCGTAGCCCGAAGGTCTTAAATGGCCTCTTTGAGTGTTTCATAGTATAATTAGAAACCGATAATATAGAAATACTAGCTGAAAAACGTTGTTTTGCCATTTACATTGTATGAATATGCTCTCAGCCTCAAAGAAAGATCTTCCGACCAAGCGACGAGTCGTCATTTCAGTTATTGTCATTGTCATCATCCCTTTCATAAGTTTTTTTTTTTCTTTTTTATGAAATAAGGGAGCAAATGAGCAAACGGGTCACCTGATGGAAAGCAACTACCGTCGCCCATGGACACTCGCAACATCAGAAGAGCTGCAGATGCGTTGCCGGCCTTTTAAGAGGGAATACGCTTTCTTCTTGAAGGTTTGCAGGTCGTATAGGTCTGGAAATACTGCTGGTGAGAGTTCGTTCCAGAGTTTTACAGTGCGCGGCAGAAAGTTACGCGAAAAACGCACGGTGGAAGACAAGGTGATGAGGATGATATATTTTTCGCGTAGGGCGATGGCGAAAAGTTGCAGGTGGTATGATTCCGAACAATTCCTCAGAGCACTCCCCGTGATACAACCGATAGAGGATGCAGAGTGAAGCTACATCTCGGCGTAATTCCAAGGGGTTTGGTTTGCTACAACGATATTTTGGGTTTGCTGTTTTATTTTTGCCCATCCTCAGACACCTCACAAATTTTCATCGAAACCTTTTACGGAGGAGTTTGGCAGCAGCATAAACAAGAATTTTATATTGTTAGATCTACGAATAGTAAAAACTATTTATTATTCGTTGTATTAGATACATCATACAAGACTGTCTCGTTCGACGTATAAATTTTGATACAGTACTATGCTTAGCAACGTGTTAATTACAACCGTACATTGTTTCAACTTTTCCGTGGGATTTTCATCCGCCTCGGCCCATCTATTATAATTATGATCAACGTCGAACGGAATGTGTAATTGACGTTGACAAATCACTGTGACGTCACCCCCTCCCCCCGCCCTTCCCCTTCCCCGCGCATGTGAGAGAGAATATTTTACATATGGCCTACGGGCTGGTTGTGTTGGGTTTTGTTTAAGATTGGAAAAAGTAATAAGTTTAGTACTTAGGGAGACTGAGATTTGCTCAGTGTTAAAATCCATACTAATATTATAAATGCGAAAGTGTGTCTGTCTGTTACCTCTTCGGGCCCAAACATCTGAAGCGATTTTGCTGAAATAATAGGGTCCCGTTTTTACCCTTTGGGTATGGAACCCTAAAAACTTATACCCTGGATATAACACTCGCCGATAGTGATGATGATGATGAACAGAAGCGCAAAGTGCGAATGATCATTAATATAATAAACGATGCTCGGCGATTGTGGTGGGTGTATACCAAACGTTGTAAGTACCAAAGTTCAAATCTCTCGAGAGAAAATTCGCGAGATTTAATTAAGAAAACTCTAATAGTTTCGTCTGTGGTTTTTCCCATGATTTATCGACGCCTAGATTTGCCCACAAGTTTGCCTTCTTCGTTTTTGGCATGGAAACTTTATTATTTCCATATAAAAACAATTCGACTATGTCATTAGATAGAAATCCATTACCAACCAAATCTGGTCGACGGCTTAAGCGTAAAGAGGTAACAGACATTCAGACAAACTTTCGCATCTATAATTATATTAGAATAGATATGTAAGAGATCGTGAAGAGGTCTTTTACGTCTCATGCTCATAAGTCGAAGACTACAAAGTAATAAATCTTCAAAATCAAAACTTTTTTATCCGCTTCTCGTAATCTTTCACAACATCAGCAGTCCCATTTTCACAGTCCTCGTGTACATAACAAGCGTTTAAATAAAACGTTAAATAAGTGTAGAATCCAACAAAGAGTACATTAGTAGCGGGAAGGAAGTGTGTAGGCTGCCCGCCGCCGCTTCCGCAGCAGGACCGTGACGGGAAATACTTTCTACTGATTTCCTACTCTTAAGTTTATTTTATATTATATATTTCAGGCTTTCTTAAGAATAAAATATTATTTTTTATTGCCTTAACGGGGTGTACAAAAGGTCTTATATATAGGGCCTTACGGATCTAATATTCTAACATTGCATTGCAATGGCGTGAATATATATTTTTTAATATAATATAATATTAAGTTTACTTTTTATGAGTTAGTATGTCTTCCGGTATTTGGCTTCCTACATGTCTATCTCTACTAAGATCCGTTAGTAGAAACCCACGTACCCGAAAGGTAAAACAGGACCCTATTATTAAGACTTACCCGTCTATCTATCCCCTTGTTTGTTAACTTGCTGTAGCTCAAGAACCGCTATACTGTACAGTAGAAATTGTGTAACTTAAACGCACACTGTAGGACTTTATTAAGGCCATCCCTCGAGCAAACGACCTTGACCATACACTTGACGCGATGTCGAGATCGCACAAAAATCCTATTTTTTTACTTATCTTAGTTCAAAATTGATCTAGAAAAAATTTAAAACGGGGAATATGTAGTTAATGAAATTGTCTATCTATTGTCGTGTGTTTCAAATAAACATAATTTGTAAATACTAGGGAAATGCTGGAAGTATGCTTCAATTTTAATAAATTGGTATTACTTTGGAAGCTAATATAATGAGTATAATAAACAAAAATAGAAAATTTAAAACGGGGAAAGGAATGTTGATATACTGAAGATTATTGATGTATTTTTATTATAACTTTGTAGCTTTCAAGTTATGAGTTTATAAGGCTCTAAATACGGTAAATTACGGAATCTCCGCAGGGGAAGGCCCTTAAGGGAGTTAGTTATTACGAAAAAGCTAATTATCTTCTATAATCTAAATGAAACCAGCTAAACCAGCTGTCTTATTCACAATGGAGTCAGTTGCCGCAACGCAGTGAACTCTATGCAATGTAAACACGAGCTCACAATATTTTACGAGCTCCGGCTCTGATCCCGGGCGAATTATGTGCTCACCAGTACACAGTAAAAATTAAAACGTTAACTGTACAACATGTAGAGAGAACTAGAGTTAGTCTAGATTTCAGAGTAACTTTTAGCCGATTTTGGAAATTAAAAGGTTATATTTTGGTTATCAATACTACTGTTATAAGTACGAAATTGAGCCTGTTTATATGTGCCAACAATTTACGTTCTAAAGAGACAACTAACCACAGTTGTCTCTTCACCTTTAAACCACTGAAACGATTTTGTCGAAATTTCGATATGAGGAGTTCGAGTTCCGGGGAACGACGATAAATGGATTTTAGAAAGTAATTTGTGCATCTTTCATGCGATAAATTATTTTTTGCGCAAACGAATTCAACTACTTGATCGAATTTGGACATACACATTAAAATTGAAATATGTCCTGAATATCTTCTTATCCGTTTTATCGTCGTTAACTTCTTTAATTATAATAAATAAGACGTTATTTATCATTTTAAAATACATTGAAATAATAAATAACATATCATAATATAAAAATATAATATAAAATAAAAAATAAATAAAATAAAATATTATTATTATAAAACTTAGCTGCAACGACAAAAAGTTTCACATTTCAATTATGCCCAAAACTAAAATTGAATATGCAAACATATTATAATTAAAACAACACAGTTAATACTGAATGTGCCATGAAATGTTATTGAACATTAATATTAGTGATTCAATAAATATTCAATAACGTGTAGGTACCATTTATTGAAATGTACAAAACATAATCCCAGTTTTGACTATGATAATTTAGTCGATCTGATATGAATTAATATACAAAAGCTATGTGTACCTTTTGTAAGTTCATTGGCGGCTGCCCCAATTCAAAACCTAGTAAGGGACACTTTTTACAAAAATCATTTTAAGACCGCGCTGTCAAATTTTGCTGTGTTTTCTAATAGGTATTACGATCCCGGAAGACGATTGACTTAAATGAAATTGAAATTTATTTAATCATTGTATATTTATCTCATATTTGGCTAACCAAAAACACGATTCACTTATTTTGACTCGATAGTTTTATTTTTCGAAATTATGAATATTTCTGGGCTTTTCAACAAATATCTGTTACACTCATTGAGTTACTATCATTAAATAATTTGCACGACTACAACAACACACTCTATAAAATAATAGCTTAAGGAAATATTAGTATTGTATTTAATTTTTAAGTAATCATCAAAAACATTTTTGGGACTAGCGAACTTTACTTTCGTGCTTATAATGCGCCGGACCGTTGTTACGCGATATTGTTCACTATTAGCTGCAGCGCAAAATACAATTCATACGGGCACGATTCATGGAATCATTGTATCACGATTGGAGGATAGCGGGGTGTGTAGGCGGGGCTAGCGTGTTTAGATAATTTTGGGAGCCCGGTCTTAATGCATAAACTTCACTAACCTAACCTACCCTACCGAATACAAAAACACCAGTGCTAAAAAGTCACTAAAAAGTTGAAATATTTAAATTTTGATACCGAGTCAGCGTACTAGTCACTAGTGACATATATTTCGTTTATGAGCTCTCCTGCTAAATTTTGTTTTAGGCCCTTACTAGGTTTTGAAATGGGACAACCGTGGGTTTCTGTAAAATTTAAAATAATTTAAAAAACGGCCTTCTGTTAAAATTTTATATACTTCATATTAAATTTTTATATACTTCTAAAGAAGATACACATTGAATTTACAGTCTTGCATATTACAATTTTTAAGGCTATTTTAAAACGCATTAAATCGCCTAATCACGTTTCTATGTGATCTGTCCTCAATGGCCTGAGCCTTTTCAAAAACTCCTTACTTATTAAAATGGTATTTTTGGGGTAGGCCATTAATATTTTATATATTTTTAATTTCAGGACGTAAGGCTGTAACGAGCCCACTCGAGCGCAGGACCAAACGGTCAAGAGCGCGCCACTGGAGTGGAGGGTTCCGCAGTTAACTTGTTACCTCAATGGGCTAATTAGTTTGAGCTTAAAACTGTGTTTCTCGCGTGTATAGGCTGTTGAGCAATACGCAGAGGTATATTTTCACGGAAGTTTTTCGAATTAAAGAAAAGCCGTATTATTATTACTATTATTTTGCAAACAATCATGGGCAGAAAACTTTTATAAAAATATTCTGACTGGTTTTTTACAATGTCCGTAGGTATATAATACATGCATGTTAATGGAAAACTTAAGTCTTAACTACACAAAATATTATAATATATAAAATATCAGATATTGAATGGTAGATTTTAATGATTTAGTTTCCTTAATGTACTCGTACTTATTATACCTTTAAAGATACTGTAAGCTGGCACGATGAAACTAGGGCTTGTATAACTAAAAATGACACGCCCCTCCCTAGTATTTATTGTACAAAATTTCTCATTTCTATCAACTACTGAAGTGGTAGGGCGCGTCATTTCAAATTAGGCAACCTCTACCATTATTTTCGACCCATCTCAACTTTAACCCGCGGAACCCTAGAAGTATATTTCCTCGTTGAAAGCTTGCCAACAGTATTGTTCACAGGATCGCCTCTTAAGAATTCATTTCACCAACAAAACGAGATTATTTAGCGCGAAATTTTCTTGCACCACCCGCCAACTAAAACATGAGATGCAGAATTTCCCCAGAGGTCGTTTTTTGTGTTCATCTGAATTGGAAATTCTCAAATGAAATATTTATTTTGTTTTCCATATTGCACTTTTCCACTTCATAATGCTTTATTAAATGTTGATATTTTGATGCAACCGTAAGCGCGGAATATACGCCAATGATGCGGAAGATCCGTAAATATGATTAAAGTTACCAATTTTCTTTTGATCGAAAATACGGAATCAAAAAAAAATATTTATACCATGATAATATGTAAATCCATTAGTCAAATATTACTTTTTAGGGTTCCGTAGCCAAATGGCAAATAACGGAACCCTTATAGATTCGTCATGTGTGTCTGTCAGTCTGTCTGTCTGTCTGTCTGTCTGTCTGTCCGTCCTGTCATGTTATGGAGATTGGACACGTAAATTAAAGACGAGCGTTAGGCCAAGACTGATTTATTAATTTAGCAAACAACCTACCCTCAACCTATTTTATATTTTATAATAATTATTACATTTACCTACACGTCCGTATGTCACTGCCACTTTTCTCCGAAACTATAAGAGCTATACTATTGAAATTTGGTAAGTAGATGTAGTCTGTGAACCGCATTAAGATTTTGATACAATAATGGAAAAATTATTAAAAATTTTAGGGGTCCCCATAGGTACAACTGAATCAAAAAAAAAATTTTTTCATCTAACTTATGCGTGTGGAGTATCTATGGATAGGTCTCCAAAAATCATCTTGTACAGTAGGGGCATGATAAGTCTAAAAAAAATATATGATGTACTTTACTATAAAAACTACCAACGGAAATTGGTTTGAACGAAATCTAGCAAGTAGTAATTGTTTTTTTATACTTTTATATTTAAATAAAAAAAAAAATTTCATCTAACCTATGCGTGTGGGGTATCTATGGATAGGTCTTCAAAAATCATATTGAGGTTTCTAATATCATTTTTTTTAACCTGAATAGTTTGCGAGAGAGACTCTTCCAAAGTGGTAAAATGTGTTCCCCCCCCCCCCCCCCTCTAACTTCTAAAGTAGGGGCATGATAAGTCTAAAAAAAATATATGATGTACTTTAAAAACTACCAACGAAAATTGGTTTGAACGAAATCTAACAAGTAGTTTTTTTTATACGTCATAAATGGTAAACTTAATTTAACTCTCATTAAATCAACTGAAATATAAAAATAAATCAAAAACCTTTTAATTTCATAAAAATAAACCTTATTGCTGCTCCGGAACCCTTCATGGGCGAGTCCAACTCGCACTTGGCCGGTTTTTTATTATATGTACCTTCTGAATCCATCAATTTTAGGTTTAATCGTTCTACTCATGTCCAAACGAATAATTTATTTTACTCTACAGTTTAAACTAATTTTAGTTTTCTTACTATTATTTTTTAGTGTATCTCCACACCTAATTTCAGCAAAATCGGTTCAGAGGTTTGAGCGTGAAGAGGTAACAGACAGACAGACACATTTTCGCATTTATAATATTATATTAGTATCCAGGATAATATTAGTATGGATCTTTTGAATCCATCAATTATAACGAACTTGTCCAAACGAATTTATTACTCCATAGGTTGGGAGGATGTTTTAAGTAAGTACCTTAGATTAGCATCCATTGATCCATTATTAACATTTCAACTGTAAAAATTAGAGCTATATAAAATGAGTATTTCAGCACAATTGCAACGCCGACAGTTGTCAAAAATGGATGGACGTACGTAATCCTAGCATAACTAGAAGCTCAATATCGTGTGAGTATCACCGTAAACAAAGGTGTATGAGGTCGTTCCAGCCTCAAATTATAACCGCGTGTCTTTTTCGCTGGCCTCGTTTTCAGCGCTCCCATATTTTAAGAGCTCACTTATTACTGCCATCACACTAAGACGCGTCGTCGCTGCGTTACACTGCAGTATTTTTTTTTATATTTTATATACTTATGTGATATATCTTTAAATTTATATTACTTTACACACAAACATGGTAAGTTGAGAAGCTTTGGTAGTTGTAAAATGCTCCAATTGTTATTATGAATACAATTTTCCGTAAAATAAAGTTAGAGCACACGCAAATTCGTACCATGGTCGCCTAGACTTTTTATTCCAACACAATTACTCAATGCCAGCTTTTTGTAGAACAAACATTTCTATTCGTTAGAAACTTTAGTACATAGGCCCGATTTCTGAGGTGTTCTGACTGGAGTTTATATATTTACTAGACTTATAAGCATTGCCATTAAAATATTTATACAGACGAATAAAACCTCCGCCTTTTTGGATCCTCAAAAAGATAAACTACTATAAAAAACCTCAGAAATCATTAGAGCCAGTCACCACGGTGCGTTGCGTCAGCGTTGCGTCGACGCAGCGCTGCCATTGCGTTGTTTTACATGCAAATAACAAAAGTATTCACATGGCGCGCTGCGTCGTCGCAACTCGCAACGCACACATGACGGACAGCAGCCCCCGAAACGAAGCGGGAGGGGGTGTTGACGTTAAGACTGCTTCGTAATAACGCTGCGATGGCGCAGCGCCCGTGTGGCCGGCTATGCGTCAAACGGCAGCGCTGCGTCGACGCAACGCTGACGCAACGCGCCGTGTGGACTGGCTCTTCGTTTGTTGCGTTGCGTCGCTGTCGTGTGATAACCGTGTTCACACAGTGTGTCATTTTCCTACAAAAATAGTACAACACAATTACAGCGCAGTCGCTCGGATGCGGCTCCACCTTTATTGCTAATTAGCTTAGCTCGAATATTACGGTCTGACGTCACTTTTACAGCTTATATAGCTCAGTTGTGAAATCAGGAGTCATTGGGACTTGGGCTTGGCTTGATTTTGGACTTGGTATTCGAGAGTAAAAAAATTCAATGTGAAGTAATTCTAATATCCATCATAATATAAATGTGAAAGTGTGTCTGTATATATGTTACCGGAAATATATGTAATCCGTCATTGTATATAATTCCTAGGAAATGTATGTAATTCCTAAAATTGCACGGAAATGTGTAAAATTAATTATATTAAACACATTTCCTAGGAAATCTATACATTTCCTAAATAGTAATCGGAAATTATTTATTATATTTTAGCGATATCAATGGTTACGCGGGGATAGCGGGGCGGGACTTCGGTCAGTTACTAACCTACAATCCTCTGGAACCGGCCAGGTATTTAAAAAGTGCCTTTGCAAGAAAGCTGTACTATAGCATGATGTCTGTGCTATAAAAATAAATTATTGTGTACTTCCAAGTGCCACTCCAGCTTACCCTGCAAAAATAAATAGCCATATGGCAGTCTATGTTTTATTTTAAATGTCAGTACTCGTTTACAATTAACATAGTTTATTTTAATATTAAGACTAAGAGCAGATTTTTCAATCGTCAGATAACTTACTTACAAAATCTGTCAAAGCGTCTAATTTATTCCTCAGTTAAAAATTATCTGAAGATTGAAAAATCAGCCCTTACTTTAATATTGTGACATAATAATATATGATAAATAATTACTTAAATAACATACTAATTACTTACCAAACGAAAGTTTGACTGTATAACAATAATATAAATCGATTTTGTGATAAATTTTAAAAGTTAAATATAGTTGATTTTTGAGGATTTAATTAGTAACATATTATGAAAATTATTATATTTTAGATATTATTGTAACCTGGACGTTGTTATCTCAACGAGTAATTTAACAAAAATGATTATTATCATTAAAACAACGTGTTTTATTACAGAAAACATTGTTTTTATACATTTCCTAATACGATACTGGAATTATATACAATTCCTAGGAATTGTACACATTTCCTAGGACATTTATGTATGAAATAGTTTTTGAAACAATATTTTATACATTTCCTAAATAGTTTCGGAACTGTATAAATTTCCTAGGATTTGTATACAATTCCTAAATTTCATACATTTCCGGTAACATATATATATTCACGTCCAAACCACAGCACCGATTTTGCTGAAATTTGGTATGGAGGTACTTTGAGTCCCAGGAAAGGACATAGGATATTTTTTATCCCGGAAAATGTACGGTTTCCGCACAATAAACGAATTTTGGCGCAACGGAGTTGCGGGCGTCATCTAGTAGAAAATATGTTAGAGTGTCAGGTCACACCAAACGAGATAAGATGAGAATATTATAGCATAATTATTAGCGATATATTGAAATGTCAAGCAGCGTCACGCTAATGAGGGTTGTTGAAATTATATTTGCCACCAGATGCCGCGATGTAGCCGTCAGGTCTATCGTGTCAAATAGACATAATATCGTGACATATGACAGCTATATCGTGACACATGACAGCTATAATACCGCGACATATGACAGCAGTTTGACACGATAGACCTGACGGCTACATCGCACCTGTTGGCAAATAGAATTTCAACAACCCTCATTGCCATCTCAAAGTATGTTTATTTTATCAAGACGTGCTTCGTCTCATCTCGATTCCGTGGTAGTCGTAAAGACTGAACGCATAAAAGTAACCTTTTTTACCCGACTGAACCAGAAGGGCTATTCAATATATATATATAAATAGTGATTAGGATCGGAGCAGGCTCGGATGACCCAGCTAACAGAGACAGTATTTGTGCTTTGACAAGCGATTACCGAGTTCAATACGTGGGCGGGCGGTCACCTGGCCCTGACGTGCAATCTTACTGACGACAGATTCCATTTCCACTGTACACGGTATAAATAACTAGCTTTATACGGCTATCGACGTGCTATTTTTCAAAAAAAATCTTCCATGGTGTCTACATAGTGTCTACATATTTTGCTATTTGTCGTCAAACATAATTAATTGGTAAAGAGTATCCATACTTCCATACTTAATATTACAAATGCGAAAGTGTGTCTTTCTGTCTGTTACCTCTTCACGCCCAAACTGCTGAACCACTTTTGCTGAAATTTGGTATGGAGATACTTTGAGTCCCGGGAAAGGATATAGGATACTTTTATTACTGAAAATGTACGATTCCCGCACGATAAACGAATTTTGGCGCAATGGAGTTGCGGGCTCCATCTAGTTGATTATAAAAATGCTTATCCTATGTTATGCATGCTCCTGGTGTTTCGTGTTCACTTCTGACGGCATGCCAGTTGTCCTTTTCTGTAACGTTAATAACTTAAAAAAAACTTACGTCCTTGCGCTATTACCGTTTCTTTGAACATATAAATTCGACAGAAGTAAATCTTTAAAGTTTTTAACTAAGTCGTCGAGTCAGCCCAACCGACTCTCTCAAACTTCCGACCGGAGTTAGATACTGTAATTACAAACGGATAACTTGATCATACGCTGCTGCGTCTCATAAAATCAGATTTCAAGCCTTTGCTACACTCTGTTCTGATTCATTTTGATATAAATATAAATATAAGGTAATGTGCCTAAGTTAGGTAATGTTCTTTTCATTGCGTAGTAAATATGCATTGGTATAGGCGCTCTACTGAGCCTCCATTTTAAGCTCAAAATAATCCAAGCGAAGTCTTTAGAACCTTGTATAATATTAAATAAAATATGTTTAATTTTATAGATAAAATTATCGATACTTGACCCGTAGAGTGCCCTAGTAGTGCCCATAAAGTTAATATACCTAGCGGAATAGAGCAACAATCTCGAGCTGTCAAACGACACCGAAATTGGTTTGCATCTGTGTGTAAAAATATGTGTACGTATACACTTACACAAGCATGATTGAACATGAATTCTATGAGATTAAATTGTCAACGTGCCGATAAGTGCCGACTGAACGTCAAAAAAAAAGTTCTGCTATCATGTATCACACGTCTCTTTTTACCACGCAGTGTTACTGATAGTGACATCTCGCTTGCTCAGGCCTTTGTTTCTCTATCCCGCTAGGTATATTAACTTTATGATAGTGCCTGAGTAAGCACTCAAATGTCAAAATCGCCCCAATCATCTTCACAATAGTGCCATTTATTTGACCACTACTTTTGTCTGATATAATATCATAATTTAACACTATTCAATGATGTCATTAAAATCATTAATGTTAATAAATATTAAACTACCCTTTACATCGCGTAGTGGCGTAGCACACGCCAAAAACAATCGTTCCAAAGACAAATAGTGTTCAATAGCTACTTACAGCGAAGGGGCTGGACCGATGGTTGATTTGCACAGCCAAATTACTACCGCTCTGTTTCCGCGTCGAGAATTAATTGAACAAGCTGTACCCACCGTTTAGTTATTATGGTTTACCTAGCACGCGAGATGTAACATCGAAATACCATACTATGGAAGAGTAACTGAGTCAAAAAAATGGTTCCACAAAATGCACATGAAGGTTTTAGTTTTATTTTTACTAAACGTCCGAATAATTGAGCTGTGAGCGAACTGATGATGGTTAAATTGTAATTTTGTTAACGTGTCGCTAAAAGTCAAGAGTGGTTGAACCCATTAATTGGTAAAAATTAGTCTTGAAATGCTCGTAGAAGTCGGGAAGGTTTATATTAGGAGAAAAGTGACATGAAGTTAATCAGGCATCGAGTTAATAATAAAACGATTTCGACGCTACGCCAAAACTAAATTAAAATCAGTTTGCGAACTGCAATGCCTCAGACGTTCAGAAAGACACATCCAACATACTAAAACATTGATAAATCAAACAAATTATTACGGACTAGATGACAGCCGCAACTCCGTTGCGCCAAAATTAGTGATGAGCAAAATCGGTCTTGCAGCCTCAGTCTTGGTCTTGCAAAAAAGCAATGCCGAGACCAAGACTATCCTAAAACTAAAAAAAACCAAATCTAAGACCGAGAACAGGCAGATTTGACCAAGTCCAAGACCAATATTGTACTAGAAATACCAAAACCAAGACTGTCTGAGTCTTGTTTTGCTCATCACTAGCCAAAATTCGTTTATTCGTAAATTATCCTATATCCTTTCCCGGGACTCAAAGTATCTCCATGCCAAATTTCAGCAAAATCGGTTCAGTGGTTTGAGCGTGAAGAGGTAACAGACAGACAGACAGACAGACACACTTCCGAATTTATAATATTAGTATGGAAGTATGGATAGTGAATAATAAACAAGCAAAATATTGATTCGGTAATCGTCAAAACGCCAGTAATCTAATTTAATTGAATATCCCGGTTTAAGCCGGGCCATTCAACACAACTGAATATTTATTATTGAAATTATGTGATTTATGGAAGTTCATTAATTATTTCGAGAGAATTTATTGATCCCTACGCTACAATGGATACGCTAATCTGTAAAAAAAAAAGTAAAGTGTTTGTTTATTTTGACATTATTTACAACTAGATGACGCCCGCAACTCCGTTGCGCTAAAATTAGTTTATCGCGCGGAAACCGTACATTTTTCCGGGATAAAAAGTATCCTATGTTCTTTTCCGGGACTCAAAGTATCCCCATACCAAATTTCAGCAAAATCGGTTCAGCGATATAGGCGTGAACAGGTAACAGACAGACAGACAGACAGACAGACAGACAGACAGACACACTTTCGTATTTATAATATTAGTATGGATTTAATTGCAACGCAACAAAGTTGCGCCTAAAATCGTTAATCCGAGAATCGTACGTTTTCCAGGATAAAAACCTCGTGTTCTCTACTTTGTGGAGCTCAAAATACCTTCACGCCAAATTTTATCAAAAGTGGTTCAATGGTCAAGGCTTAAAATATAGGTACCAGACAGACAAGCTCACTTTCACGTTTAATATTAATAATATAATTTTAAGACGGATAACCTAAGCCAAAAAAACTGTGGGGTAGTGTTTCTTTCACACAAGCCTTTTACTACATACATGTAATATGTGGAGAAATTGAATCGTAGGCAGATGATTGAAAGAAAAAAGTTATGTCAAGTCAATGTTAGTCGTTCAGCTGGACTTACCCTGTGGATTCAAAGATTCTCTTTTTGGCATAGCAAAACGACATTTGCATGTAAATTTTCTCCTACAACTAATAAGAAGCCGATGTAAAACAATAGTGATGGCGAGAACAGATTGTTAGAGTCAATTACACTGCCCCAATAAAGTCCACAAAAGCCAGCCCTATCGAACCGTTTCTTAATTGATTCTTGGCGATCTTCACGTTATTATAGTCCGTATCTCCTCAGAAATAGGAGCCACAACCACATCATTGTTAGCGGAATTAAAGCAACCTTAATTGTATGCATTTGCGATGTCAAAAGCAAGAGTCGTTAGGTAGCTCTGAATATTTATTTCGGTCGTATTGTACCTGTATTCTTAATGTTATGATTTCGTATCATCGTACCCTCGTTGTCCAATGGCTAGCCTAGTTCTAAAGTCCGTGGATCGTAATTCGTAGGTTCGACCACATTTGGCACAACAATATTCTGACCTCATATATGAGACCGATCGGCCTCATCGAAAGCGGAAGTCGGAACTGACCAAAATCTTGTACACATTGCATAAAACAAGTCCGGTCGGTATGGCCTGCGATCAGACCGACCTGATTGGTCGGTCTCCTCGTATTGGCCTTATCCGGCACAATCCAGGGTTCCCGCGCTATGACGGCGTCTAATATGATAAGGGTGGACTATATTCTCACACCGTATAATATGATGAAACAACGTTTACAGGATCAGTAAGTTACCTTACTAAGGGCTGATTCGACCATACTGGAGTAAAATTTTACTCGAGAATAACTGTTTCCTAATCTAAAAGTAAGCTGGTTTTGCGTTTTACCAACTTCTTATCCAAGAGTATAGTAATTAGTAAGTACACAGTAGTAAAATATATTTACTTGGTCAATTTTGATGGAGTAAATATTAAACTGAGAATAGTTGCACAACAGGGTGTTAACTGTCACGGTCGGTGTCATTGTGAACTATAATTGACATTTTCTATACTAATATTATAAAGCGGAAGAGTTTGTTTGTTTGTTTGTTTGTTTGAACGCGCTAATCTCAGGAACTACTGGTCCGATTTGAAAAATATTTTCAGTGTTAGATAGTCCATTTATCGAGGAAGGCTATATTTTATATAATAAATAATAATAAAAAAAATAATAAAATTTATTCATTCACAAAAAATACAGCATTACAAAAACATTGGTGGAGATTTCTATTAAGTACAAACTTGTGCCAGAAATCTCCGCTCTTCCTTAGCAAAAATAATTAAACAGCTTACATCAGTTCAATACTTGTTACATAATAATTATTATTCTTTTAAATAGTTTATTACATAATGTTATAAGTATGTATGTGTGTGTGTGTGTGTATGTGTATGTGTGTATGTGTGTGTGTGTGTGTGTGTGTGTGTGTGTGTGTGTGTGTGTGTGTGTGTGTGTGTCTATTTAGTTATGTAAAGAAGGCATTCAGTTTCTTCATAAGGTAAGGACTTAAGCCATTCAGTGATACGGTTCTTAGACTCTATGTGGCTTAGAGTTTGTATGTTAAGGCGTTTATTTATACGATTGTATAGTTTTACAGACTGAATTTCAAACTGTCTACATGCAAAATGTGTTTTACATGTTTTGTAATTAATGATGGCAGCTCTTCTTTTGGTTACATCAATTTGTTGCACCGGTAAGGTCTTATGTAGTTTGGTAACCGTGTTGAAAATGTATAATTTTCTAATAGATAACAGCTGACTCATGTTATAGAGTTCATTTGTAGGAAACTTATAGGGTAATCTGTACATTATTTTTATAAGGGATCTCTGTGTTCGCTCGACGTCGATAATTTTAGTTTTACAAGCTCCGCCCCAGACCGGTATGCAATATGATATGACTGATTGTGCAAGTGAGACATAAAGTTGGTTTAATAATTTTTCAGAGGCGATATGTCTTAGTGTTTTAAAAACCCATTTCAGTTTTCCTAGCCTACTAACTAACGCTTCAATCTGCGAGGCCCACGTGAGCTTGTAGTCAATTTGTAACCCTAAATACTTGGTGACACTTAGTCGTTGAAGATTGGGGCAATTGCATGATTTCGTAGCATTACAAGTATGGAGCTGGATTTTGAAAGTATCACCAGGCGAGGTACGGTTTGTGATAGAGAAACATAGGTAATTAGTTTTAGATACATTCAGGGTAAGCAGATTGGATTCTAGCCACTGAGCAACCTTTCTTAGACCTGCTTCTGTAGCTACCTGAGTAGCATTCCAAGTTGTACCAGAAAAAACCAAGGCCGTGTCGTCTGCATAGGACACTAGCACCATTAACTTTGAGTTTACAGAGGTCATTTATGTAAATCAGGAAAAGCGTCGGTCCAAGAACGCTTCCCTGAGGCACACCACAGGAGATGTCGTGGTCATCGCTAATGTAGGCTCCAATTTTAACCGATTGCGTCCTTTGGTTCAAGTAGCTTTTTAAAAGATCTAGGGCTTTTTCTCTGATACCTATGTTTTCTAACTTTTTTATTAGAATGGATATTGAGACTGTGTCAAAAGCCTTTTTAAGATCTAAAAAGACTGACAAGCATTTTCTTCCCTTGTCGAGATGGTCGGTTATGGTGGAGGTTAACAGAGTAATTGCATCTTCTGTCGATTTACCCTTTGTGAAACCGAACTGGTTTTTTGAGATCAATTTAAATTTTGTTAAATATTCAATTATGCGACTATTTATAAGTTTTTCAATTATTTTAGCAATAACAGGTAGTACAGATATGGGTCTGTAATTGCTTGTTTCAGTTGTTGTTCCATTTTTAAATATAGGGGTAATAATCGACTTTTTAAGTACTGCAGGGAAGACGCCTTCTTTGAAGCACATATTGGCCAAGTGAGTAATTACAGGGACGAGTTCAGTTTTAGCCATTTTAATCAATTTTGTTGGTATAAAATCCCAACCAGGACTACTGTTCGATTTTAAACTATTTATAGTAGAGTTGACTTCCGATTCGTCGGTTTCCAATAAAACAAAAGAAGAAGTGTGAGAAAAAGGACCAGAGAGATTAAGGTTATCATGAGCCGGATTTCGTTTGTTGAGACATTCTTGTGCTAGTTGTGTTCCTATGGTGGCAAAATATTTGTTTACTATATTCACAGAATCTAAAGGTGTGTGACCAATATGTAGCAGATCAGAGCAGTCATTTTTATTTATTTTTGTCATTGTTATGGTTTTTATATTGTTCCAAAGTTTTTTAGGGTCGTTAATAGATGCAGTTAAAATTCCTTTTTCATGGTCTCTTTTAAGTTTTCGGATTAAATTATTACAATAGTTTCTATACCTTTTAAATGTTATTTTCAAAATTTCATCTTCCGGTGCAGATTTTAGTTGTTGTGCTAATTTATCTCTGTTACGCAAACAACGTAAGAGGCCTTGTGTCATCCATGGCTTTATTGTCCTGTCACGTTTCCTTATGTTAACCAATTTGGTGTGTTGTTTGACAATTTCGCATAAACCAGATATAAGGTGTTCTGCAATGTAGTTGGCGTCATTAGACAAAGTCAAGTCAAGCAACTGGCTATCTTGTATACTCTTAACTGCTCCTTCAAAGTCTATTATAGTTTTAGTTTTCTGGCAACTTAACTTATATTTAAAATTAGATAATGAGAGGAATATCATTGCGTGATCTGTTACAGAAGAGTTTAGAACGGCTGCTAGAACGGATTTAGATCTTAATCCTGTTTTAACCATGAAATGGTCAAGACAGTTTACACCTCGAGTGGGTAATATATGCCCAGGAAAAAGACCATGTGTACTCAGCATATTAAGATATTCAATTCCATCACTTGCAGTTATAAGGTCATATGGATGTTCAGATGTAATTAAATTAATATTTATGTCTCCAGTGATCACTATGTTTTTAAATGATTTTATAGTTTCTAAGTATTTATTTAAGGATTCCACAAATTCCTTTGTACAAGTAAAAGATGGGGACCGATATATTCCGAGAACAATAGTATCAGGAAGAGTTATTTGCAGACACGTTGCATTTTTTAGGAAAATTTGTTGAAAGTTAACTTGAATTCCTTCTTTTACAAAAGCCACAACACCGTCATTCTGGTTGTTGTGAACACTGGTAGAAAACGATTTGTAATTACAAATATTTATTACCGGTTTGTCCTTAGAGAGCCAGCATTCTGTTAAGATAATTATGTCAGGTCCGAATCCTAGTTTTGCAAGTTCTGCCATTAACCCGTCAATATTGCGATAAATGCTTCTAATGTTTTGTGAGACAATTGTTAGATTTTGTGTGCTCGTTAAATGACTTTGTAAGTCTTCTGTGTTACACCGAACAGTTCTAGTAAAGCTAGTTACATCTATTTCATTTAAAGTTTTACACAAATTAGCCATATTGGAATAAGGAATTAGTTATTAAATCTGTGTGTCTGTCGGGCAGTCCTGCTAGAGTTACATTAAGTGTGATGATGATTTTGTGAGTGAACTCTATATTAATTGGTAAGATATTTATATTTAAAACGACGTGAAAAACTTGAGAAAATATGACAAAACGTGTAGTGTGTATGGTTGGTACGTGTATGAATTTGTTACAATATTTATAATTGGGAATATTTGAGTTAATTGAAATATTTAAAACAAAGTGACATGCAAGATTATTAACATTATGTATAAAAAACTTTTTTATAGTGATTTTAAACTGTGTAACATGTAAACATAAAAGTAAAAAGAAGGCAAATTGGCATGCAAGAATATTATTAGCTAATGACGATTTCTTCGTAATGTTATGGCCGTTTAGTCATGTTGATTGGCTCAATTTGTGAATCTGGGCTTCGCTGGAGATATTGATGACTGGTGAATTATCATTTTGTTTTATGTACACCTTACCATAACTTGTCCAGCAATATTTGTAGATTTTTGATTTTACTAAATCTCTTGCTAGAAAAAATAGTCTCGAAGCTCTTGCTGTCAAATGTTCGCATACGTATATCGGCAATTGTGCCTGTTCGCTTAGCCCTAAGTGTTGAGCGCAGAGCTTAGATGGGTGTTTCTTATTGAATTGTTTTGACTGTTGTAACATTTTAGCTTTGAGAATAGGATAAGTTTCAACAATGATAGGTGTAACTGTATCCTTAGATTTCCCTTTTACTCTATAAATGTCTTTGATGTCATCTTTAGTAATACTGCATTCGATATTTTTAGACAAGCTTGTCACCATGCTAAGGAGTTTATCAGTATCTTCTTTGTCTTGTCTAGGCACACCTTTGATTTCAAATTTTCCCTTAAGGCTGACTCGTTGTAGCGACTCAATTTTATCTTCCAGAATTGTTATGTAGTCAGTATTGTCTTTCATTCCAGTTTCTAATTTTTCTATCTTTTTATTAAGTTCTTCATGACGCTCCATTAGAAAGCTAATAGATTTTGATATTTCTTTGTACTCCTGCTGTATTTCTTTTAATGTCGCGTTAAGGTTCTTAAATTCCTGCTTTTGCATCGAGGTAATATTTTTTAAGCAATCTCTCAGTTCTTTAATTTCATCTTCGGTTTTAACATTACTGTAAGATGTATTCGTTGTATTCGGGGATCCTTTACGCTTTCTCTTGTTTTGAGTGTTCAAATTAGGAGAGATCGTACCGACACTCATTGTTTCCGTGTTAGAGTCTTTCTGTAATTCGCTCATTTTCTTTTATAATTAGTTTGTATTATATAGTAACAAAGAAACAAGAATGATCACTATGTGCCGTTAAATAGCCCAATATAAGGGTAATTATTTCTTGTTGAGTTATAATCCTTATTATGCTTGTCTTAAAGATGAAAATCTATGATATGCCTTGGTGTCAGAAATATTGACTTATATGCGGGTAGTCAGATATTTGACTGACAAATCAGATGAGTGGGGTGGAGTCGGTTTAAAGATGTCTGTTTAGAAGGCGTGGCTTGCGTACGCGCGCTATTGTTTTGCATCAATATGGCTGTATTAAACAAATATGGCGCACCTGTTTGGGGTTTGTTCGGTTCCGCCCCGTAGTACCAGGATCACAGCACTGTTTTGATAGTTCACCGTCACAGCGGAGCAGCTAATCTTCACTTGTTTTATGAACTCCTATTATTTTGTTTTGATTTTTATGCTTCAAATGATTTAATTTTATAAGAACTTAATAAATACTGCACTAATTTTGTACACGTCCGAACTGGTCCACGATGAGGGGGGAAGAGGATATAGGCTATATTTTATCACGCTAAAACTAATAGGAGCGAAGAAATAGAGGAAAATGTGGGAAAAACGGAGGGAAATTATTTAAAAGGGCTTATTTTAACGCGCTAATCTCAGGAACTACTGGTCTGATTTGAAAAATTCCTTCAGTTTTAGATAGCCCATTTATCGAGGAAGGCTATAGGCTATATTTTATCACGCTAAGACTAATAGGAGCGAAGAAATATAAGAAAATGTGGAAAAAACGGGGGAAATTATTTGAAAGGGCTTATCTCATGAACTACTAGAGCAATTTTTCTGCTATTTGGGTCAGATAAGAAGTAGACCACGTGAAGGATCATAGGCTATTTTTTGTAGACCGATTTGTCTGTGAAATATCTAATTTACGCGGGCGAAGCTGCGCGGAACGTCTAGTATATCATATTCTTCGAGTAACTTGGTAAAACGCAAACGAAGATATCCTAGAGTAAACTGAAGGAGTAAAATTATTCGAATGATAGTTACACTCGTGCAACTTCAAGTTTGGTCGAATCGGCGCTAAGATTGTAAATGTGAAATTGTGTCTGTTATGTCTGCCTATTACCTCTTCACGCTAAAACGGCTGAAGCTATTTAGATAGCTCCATACCAATCTAAAGGCATCTAAAACGATTTCGAGAGGCGGGAAAGGATATAGAATAGTTTTCGTTGCCTGAAAATGTACGGTTTTCGCTTGATAAGTGAATTGAAAACGTAGTTGCGGGCGTCATCTAGTCAATTGGTGTTCGTGGCCGTCCCTCAGCCGGCCCCGTCCGCTCCGCCGCGCTAACAGGTCATTGGACAATAATTTGCTAATATGAGTTCAATTTAGAAATGTCGATATGCCAATTACGTCATTCTCATTTGAATATAAAGGTCAGGTGACAGCCTCGCATCGTCGCACCTTGTCTTAGCTCGATTCTGTGTGATATGACCCTTAGATTCGAAATAATTTTGTACCTTTTTTAAATAATAATATTGTTAGTGCCATTATGGAATTTCGACAGTCGCCCGAAAAAGTGCTTAACGCCAAAATACACCACAAAATATAACGTTTTTCATCAAAAATATTAACTGGCATTCCTCTTAAGGACCTATAACGTTATCCTGGCGTTTTACGAGCCCGCATTTAACATAGTTTTCCCGCTTTTTTGCCGACATAAAATATTTGAACAAAGCTAAAACGCTCGTCGCTACATAAAAGAACAGAACATTAACTTTTGAGCAAAGATTTATTCATATTATTTTATAATAACAAAGTCTTCAGTTTTTGATGTCGTTAAAAGCTATGCTTTACAGCCAGCTGCTTCTACAAACTTATTGTAATAACGATAGTTACTACCATTGAGATAGACAACTGAAGAGAGCCTTATATCGGTGTATAAGCGTGAAAAGCGTGTCAAGTTGAGTCCAAGTTACTCGGTCATAACAAAGGAGTCGGTCTGCATATTTCATGTGATAAAAGTGTTAATAAAAGTGTTTAGTCAACATTTTATGCACAATCTTGTTGAGTTTTGTGGTTCCGCTACATAATAAACCATAAGAACGGCCAAAGAATGCCTCAAACACGTGGATTAAACATTAAATACGTAAGTTTTTAACAACGTTTTTGGGCTTTTCAATCGGTATTTTTGTAAGCTGAATAGATAATAATACAAGTTTAATAATCCCTTATTCGTGCTTCATAAGGCATTAGTGCTAAAAATGTCACATCAAGTAATAATTTGGCCACAAAAATTACATAGCTTTTTACGTGTGTTTAGGGATGCACATTACTTGAACTATAGTTTATCAATATCATAAACTAAATGACTTTCTTTTCAGGATTATAACATGCTTCGAAATGATCGACACATAGAAATATTCGAGAAAATATACGCTCATTACTTCTATGAAAACAAGCACAAAATGGCCACGCGATGACGGGCTAAGACTCCATCTGTATATTAATACTTTATCTATGGTTACTACCGACTTTGCAATAAGGAAAGGAGTCCTGCCGGAACCGTGCATTTTGCTGCGATAAACGATGTTGTATGTTCTTCACCGAAATCCTATATCATAATGTGTGCGATTTGTGTGTGTAGCATAAGAGTCAATCCAGACCGCAACGTGACGCGTAGATGCATTTCTAAATTTTATTGAATTGACAGTCTTCAGACGTCTCACGCAATTGAAGTCTGTCAAATGCATACAAATTTAGAAATGCATCTACGCGTCGCGTTGCGGTCTAAATTGACCCTAACGTGTATCTTGTGTACTGAACCAAGAACTGATTCATCATTTGTAAAACGCACCGATGCGTCTTATCGCGGTGTGAACTGATCACTCAGAATCACCCTTTGGTGATGGTGGTCAGTCCACTGGCGCGTCGCGTCAGTTCACCTGTGAAATCTCGTTACTGATCTGCCTTTGATAACAGCCATATTGTTATTGGATTCGGTAACGGTTAGTCCATTCTATACGGTGGCTTTGTATTATGTGATGGACATATTCGATTTACTGTATAATATTTTTTCGTACATAAATGTACGCTTTTATAATTTTGGACGTGGCGGTAATATCGTGAACGTTCACGGTAAAACGATAACATATGGAAGTAAAATGTATGAAAATATATGAAGACGCTTTTAAATTTCCGTCGACGATAACTTTTTAACGTGCACGTTAGAGGCCATCACAACGTCTACACTCTTCTGAACCGCACAAAACGTCCGCGGTGCGTAAAATCATAAGGGCATTTAACGTACCCAACGTTTTATTGTGGAAGTCGGCGTCCACGATAACGTGACGTCCGGAATTATAAAAGCGCACATTATCTAGGTTTTAAATATACATAGTTACAATAGTATTATTTTTACTCTATAGTACTAAAGTACTAGATGTTAATCACAACTAGTTTATTGCTCGGGAACCGTAGTACTTTTTTTCGGATAAAAGCATCTTATGTCCTTTCCCAGAACTCAAGGTATCATACCAAATTTTATCAAAATCAGTTCAGTGAAGCGTGAAGAGGTAATAGACAAACAGACAGACTCTCGCATTTAAATTATTACTATCGATACAAATACTATATCGTATTGGCGCTTGAGTTAAGTTATCCGCCACCGCTTGTAGCCCCTACGCTGGTAGCCCGTAGCGTAGTTGTGCTACGACTATATTCACTATAATATTACTTCTAAGCTACGCGCTAAAAGCTACGAATATCGTTCTACACCAGCCTTTCCCAAAGTGGGCGATAACGCCCCCTTGTGGACGCTAAAGGTCTGTAGGGTGTGGGACCCAGAAAAAAAATGGGGGCGTTGTGTAGAGGCTTGGGGGGTTATTTATTTTATCAGGATGCATTTTAAATTGAAACAATGGGGGCGCTAAAATATAATTTGTTCTTAAAGTGGGCGGTAGACAAAATAAGTTTGGGAACCTCTGTTCTACACTAAGGGCTACAAGAGTACGCGCTACGGGCTATAACGAATTTTAAGTACCGGCTACAACGCTACCATGTGATAGCACTCATATCATTTTATCATAAACTCATAATAACACACCCTAATGATAAGAAGATGACACAGTAAAGGCACGATCGTAAAACATTTGATAGATTTAATTTTACAACATAAATAGAAATGATGGAACACCAAAAGTCTAGTCAAAAAGTCAAAACCTACTTATTTAAGACTAGCTAGCTAAGTTAGCAAGCTATTCAGACTAAACTGCTTACCACTTCAAAACATACATTTTACAACCGAGTTTCGTGTAAACTAAAATCCTGTCTAACATCCTAGACTCAAAGGCTGACCTGGGCTTTATTCAAAGTATTTATAAATTATGGCACGAAAACGTCCTGTCCGCACATTAAATATAAATGGACCAACGAAATACTACACTATGGAAGAGTAACTTATTAAAAATAAAGGTATTTTAGACATATTATGTTATGGATTTTGCAACAATCTACCAGTGACTACGGCCGCTGGAGAGTAGCTGAAACTTACGACGGGATTAAAAAAAGTATCCACGTAAAAATAAAAAAATAAAACCACTGTGAACGTTGAAGTTATTCGCATAAACAAAAAATCATTACAAAATAAATGTTTCCATGAAATGCATACCGAGACCTTTAGTTGGCTGTCACACTCGGTCAGTCATACAATTTCCTTTGCTTAGGCCAAATTTCACCAATGTTTGTTGTTAAAATGTCATGTCTTCTCTTTCATCCATACCAAAAACAAGAGAGGTAAAATGATATTAATTCGATCGTTTACTTTAACAGGCGTTGGTGAAATTAGGTCTTAACCTACAAGTTCATACAGCAACTGTAGTCACATTTGGGCGGTCAATTATATGAGATTTACCCTTCCATAGTATGGTGTATCGATGGTGGTTCAAGCTCTTAAATATTTGACGGGCGTTGCGGGGCAAAAAAGGCCTCGGCCAAAAATCCACCTTGTTACGTATTCAGCTTACACCACCGTCGATAATGGCGGCCTTGGAATTAAACTGATTATCCGTTACGTGTATTAATTATCGATTGGATGATATTAATTGATTCAGGGTGAACAATGAATCTATATGTGGCTTCCAAGTTGCGATTAAAATGTAACAAAAGTAGTTGAGAAATGTATTTTAACAGGAAGTGGGGAGTATTAGGTTTATTTTCGTTTTTTTTTATGTAATAAGGGGGCAAACGAACAAACGGGTCACCTGATGGAAAGCAACTTCCGTCGCCCATGGACACTCGCAGCATCAGAAGAGCTGCAAGTGCGTTGCCGGCCTTTTAAGAGGGAATAGGGTAATAGGGGAGGGTAGGGATGGGAAGGGAAGGGAATAGGGGAGGGTAGGGAAGGGAATAGGGTAGGGGATTGGGCCTCCGGTAAACTCACTCCCTCGGCGAAACACAGCGCAAGCGCTGTTTCACGCCGGTTTTCTGTGAGAACGTGGTATTTCTCCGGTCGAGCCGGCCCATTCGTGCCGAAGCATGGCTCTCCCACGTATTAAATTCCCACGTTACGGAATATCTTGTTTCGGTCGCCGTGCTTAAAGCCCGCGATAAAAGCTATGGAATACTTAAAAAAATATATCGCTATACAATAAAATATGAAGAAGAAGATTAAGATCTTTGTTGAAGATTAAGATGTTTTAACGCAGAAGTAGCTTTTTAAACTCGAATAAATTGAAATGGTTTAAATCAACTAAAAACTTTAATTTTTTAATTATAAGGGGAGTCATGGCATTTTATGTTGGGTTGCCAATGTATCAATTTTGAAATTGCTCATTTAAAAATTTATCGCAATACCTCGTCACGTTGTGATGTGAACCTACCCTTAGGACGCGGTTGATGAAAACGTTCGATAAATAATATTATTATTTACAAAATTTATTAGTGTTACATAGTTTTAAATATTAATAGTCAATCAATTTAAACTTCTAAATGGCTAAACGACTGTTAAACATTGTGTAAACGGCCCATAACGGGTGGTTAACTTAACGGCCGTTTACAGCTAACTGCTGGTGCGTGGTTATTGTTAATATCCGCTGTCAAATTAGTGTGTTTAATTAAACTGTACTGTCAACTACAAGCGCGCGATTTTACCGTCAACTAGCTCGTTATTGACAGTGGTGGTACAAACTTTGTTCTAATCGACGGTTAAAGCGGCTTAGATACTGTAATCAGTAATGATTGGTATGGTTGAGTTTAAAAGGATTCTTGTAACCCGTCGATCGTGGGAAAACGAGACACAATAGATATTCTATCCGATCCGATCCGATCCGGTCACCGCTGACCGTATAGGGCTTGATGAATTAAACTCAACCATACGGACATTTAAAATCTTGTCCCAGGCACTGAAGTACTTGAAGTTGGAGTGGCGTGCAAACATCGGTCCGCGCTAGACGCGTTGTTTGTTATTGCGCGATTACATCGAAACCTTTTACTATACGTTACCTACGCTCGCTCGGCATCGAGCCGGGCGCTCGCGGCCGTTCGTAATAATGAGTGATTCGGACGATATATTATGCGGTGATATCTATGAAAGCGAGAATATGAATATTGAAGAGTTAATACAAAATAATGAAACGTCAAATAATATAAGTGAGTCGAGAGGGGTGAGTCAACGCGAGCAAAATTCGATGAATACTTGCTTTATTCCGTCTGAGCAGTCATCATCAAATCGCATTCCAAAACGGAATCGGCCAATTGACGAGAATGAAGTTTGGTACACAGTTACGAGAGGAAGCAAGAAAATTATTAGGGGGGCCGATATTTCGACTAGGGAGTCGGTAGAAAAAATAGAAGTGTGCATGACGGGGAAAGATATATTACCTAAACAAGTTGCCTTAGCGAAGATATTTCAAAAGGAGGGAATACAAAATATAACGAAAGTAAAATATTTAAATACCTATAAAGCGATAATTCATTTTGAAAATAATGAAAGCGCAGATAAACTTATTGAGTGTGAATTTTTAAGGAATAATAATATTAACTGTCAAAAAACTATGGAGGTGAATAGATCGTACGGTGTTATTAAAAATATAGATTTGGAACTTAGTAATGAAGAGATATTGGAATGCCTAACTAGTACTTATGAGATATTAGGTATACGGCGGGAGAAATACAAAAATTCTGATGGTAAATGGACTTTTTCGGAGACAGTAAGGATTTGTTTTAAAGGATCGTCTTTACCCAGTTATATTTACATTTATAATAACCCAGTTTTAGTTACTCCTTATACATTCCGGGTGACTCAATGTTCCAGGTGCTGGAAATATGGACATGTGCGAAATTATTGCCCGTCAAAAAAATTAATTTGCCCTAAGTGTGGAAAGGACCATGAAAATTGCGAAATAGCTACATTTAAATGTCCTAATTGTTCCGGTAACCACATAGCTTTGTCCAAAAATTGCCCCGTTTTTCAAAAAGAAAAGAAACTACGCGATTTAATGGCGGAATTTAATTGCTCCTATAAGAAAGCACTTACATTATACGTACCACCGGATCAACCTGATGCGCATATTAATCGTGAAGTCTCTGAAGATTTTGTTAATGATATGCTTCAAATCCCCACACTGGATGTACCTACTCAATCTGATTTTGTCCATACATATGCGGAAGTAACAAAGTCTCAACCAGGAAAAAGCTCACAAAAAGAATGCAATTCAAAGAAATCTACTTTGAGAAAAAAGAAGAAGAAGATAAACGAGGAGATTGATAAAGATGGACAACTCAATATATCATCTACGGATAATTTGTCAGATACAAGCGGAGAGATTAAACAGTCAACTAAACAAAAGAAGAAAAATTCATTTAAAGATCTGTTATTTAAGCTGCAGTACATTATTTTGAAGAAGGAGGATTCTTTTGAGAGTAAATTTAAATTGGTAGTTAAACTTTTATTACAGTGGTTTTTTAATTTTGTGAGCTCATATTTTTCGGATTTAAATTCTATCGAAAAAATATTTAATTTATTTAATGGATAGCACTACAATTAAAATTAACTATATAAACCTTATCCAATGGAACGCCCAAAGCCTTCGATTGAAAAAGTCCTGTCTAGAGCAATATTTGAATAAAGAGAAAATTCACATAGCAATCTTGAGTGAAACGTGGCTTGCACCTAATAGTGAATTTAGAATTTCAGGTTACAACATATACCGTAAAGACAGGCATGACTCTTACGGAGGTGTAGCAATTTTAACGCATTATTCTGTAAAAGCTCAACAGTGTTACTTACAACTTACTAATACAAACATTGAAATTGTTCACGTAAAAATTTTGAATTGTGACTTTATCAAAAATGTTGTGTCTGTTTACTGTCCTCCTGCACGCACGAATCAAAATGATTGGGAAGAGATATTTAATAAATTTCAATGTAACACCATATTAGCAGGAGACTTCAATGGTCATCACCCTAATTGGTCTAATCGCTTCGATACTCGAGGAGTTCAAATTTTTGATGCACTTACTGATAGTAACTTTTGCACTTTAAATGATGGATCTTCTACTAGAATAAAAATTGTAAGTGGCAGTCTTCAAGAATCTGCTCCAGATATTACTATGGTGTCGACTAATATATCTCTTAGGTTCAATTGGCAAGTTTCTAAAGAAACTCTTGGAAGTGATCATTGTGTAATAAAATTTTGTACATCTATACAGTTTGATCCCCACTTTTCTAAGAAACGCAATATTAAAAATGCTGATTGGAACGCTTACTCAGTTCATATTGAAAATTCCATTAAAAATTCAGAGATGCCGAATGAACCTCAAGAAGCATATAACTGGTTTTTAGATATCATAAATGAAGCAGCTGATAAAAATATACCTTTTATTAAAATTTACAATAATCCTAACCAAAAATTTTCTCCAAAACCTTTTTGGAATGCACAACTTTCGCAAGCAGTTGCTGAACGTAGACTAGCACTTAAAAATTTTAGAAGAAATCCTACTCCCCAAAATTATGAATTGCTGAAGTGTAAAATATCAAAGGCTCAGAAAATGATCCGCAATGCAAAAACAGATTCATGGAAAAAATTCTGTGACTCTATAGATGGATCTGCTTCAGTCAGTGATATGTGGAAACGACTAAAATGGTTAAAAGGATATAATTCTAGATCAGCTTATCCTGACTCAGATAATGCAAATATGATTTTACAAAATTTAGCACCAGACTATGTATCTCCTGATATTTCTGAATTTTCACCTATATTTTCGC
This sequence comes from Cyaniris semiargus, assembly GCA_905187585.1. NCBI lineage: Eukaryota > Metazoa > Arthropoda > Insecta > Lepidoptera > Lycaenidae > Cyaniris > Cyaniris semiargus. The sequence continues at coordinate 724,988 of LR994554.1, read as the reverse complement.
CAATTCAGACACCTATTTCTCTTCATGAATTAAATAACTGCATTAAATCAAAAGACTCTGCCCCAGGAATAGATAACGTAACCTTCTCTTTTATTAAGAACCTTCCACTGATTGGTAAGGTTCATTTAGTTAAAATATATAATCTTTGTTTAAATTTCGGTTTTGTTCCATATCAATGGAAAGAAGTAAAAATTGTTCCCATTCCTAAAGCTAATAATCATTCAGCTTTTAGACCTATTGCACTAATGTCTTGTATCTGTAAAACTTTTCATACTATTTTGGTATATCGCTTAGAGTGGTTCTTTGAAAAAAATAATTATTTTTCTCGTGAAGTTATAGGATTTAGAAAAAGTCGTTCATGTCCTGATGCTCTTTTTAGATTAATTTCTCGTATACAGATTGGTTTTACTAAAAAAATTTGTACTTTGGCTTGTTTTATTGATATTGAAAATGCCTATAATAATGTAGATATCAATCATTTAGTTAAAATTTTGGACTCCTTGGGTGTTGGATCTTTACTTTGCAGATACATTTTTAATTATTTAAAAGATCGGAAATTAATAATTGTTTTAAATAATAAATTGATCTCTAGACTTACTAGTAAAGGAATTTTACAGGGCGATCCATTGGCTCCTCTCTTATTTAACGTTGCTACCTCTGAAATTTGTAATAATATTCCAAGAGTTTTTTTTTCACAATACGTTGATGATTTTGTTATTTTTACTTCCAATAGAATTCTTAGTGACAGTGTATCGGAACTTCAACTTGCTATAGATCGTTTTAAAATTGTTACTGATAGGATAGGTTTATCAATATCAAATGAAAAAAGTAATGTATGCTTATTTAAAAGAGGAGGCAAAGAAGAAGTAGTTGAAATTATGTTGAATGGTCAATTGTTAAATAAAGTTGATTCTGTAAAATATTTAGGGGTTTGGCTGGATAGTTCTCTCTCGTGGAAAAAACATATAAATGAGATTTATGTTAAAGCCTCAAAATTCATTAATATTATGAAGGTATTGGCTGGTTCAAATTGGGGAATACATCAACTACATTTACGTAGACTTTATTTAAGTTTGGTACGTAGTCGAATTGATTACGCAAGTTTTCTTTATGACAACAGCGCTAAATCAGTACTCTATAAATTAGATAAGTTGCAAAACCAAAGTCTGAGAATTATAGGTCATTATATTAAAAGTACTCCTATCCACGTAATGCAGAGCGATTTAGCCATTCCCCCTTTGTTTGTTCGAAGAATCTTTTTGGCTGGGAAGTTTCTGTTAAAATTGAAATATTTAGATGGTAATTATAACTGTGAAATTTTAATAAAACTTAAAGAAGCCTGCCTTGCTCACTACTGGTCTCGTAAAAAGAAACCGCTATTAGCATCTATATTTGAAGAGTTTAAAGAATGTTACGTTCCGAATGTTAGTCGTTTAGAAATGTTTAATCTTAGTTCTTGGATTACTAGTATGGACATTTCTTCAAATATTATTACAAATATAAGAAATATTAATCAACCTAAAAAAGATATTAATGTTGCCCATTTAAAACAGAAATGTTTAGATTTACTCTCAAATCAGTTTCTCGATTTCTACAAGATCTATTGCGATGGTTCTAAAGACTCTTCAGGAGTAGGTGCTGCAATTTTTGATGCTTATGCCAACACCTCATTCAAATTGAAACTACATAAATCACATTGTATTATGGAGGCCGAGTTAGTTGGTATTCACAAAGCCCTGTGTTATATAGAATCAATCAATTTTGAAAAGTTTGTTATATTTAGTGACTCCCGAAGTGCATTGCAGCACTTGGCTCGCTGCACCTCGAATTTTCGAGGTACAGCGATAGCCTACCAAATTTTGGATTTGTTGATGAGATACAAAGAACAAAACAAAATAATATTGATTCAATGGATTCCCTCGCACATAGGTCTTGTAGGAAATGATAAGGCAGACATTTTAGCTAAAGAAGCTATAAATGATGGACTCATTTGCGAAAATTTTCCCCACTACACTAATTACATTTCTATTGTAAAACAGCTATCATATAAAACTTGGAAGGAATGTTTTGAAATAACATCTCTTACAAAAGGCATATGGTATAAAGTTATCCAACCGACTCCGCTTAAAATACCCTGGTTTGAAGGTTCTTTGAACAGACAATATACGTCAATAGCTTTAAGGTTGCGTTCTGGACACATTCCATTAAATAAATTTGCCTTTTTAATGCGCAAAGTGGCATCACCTAATTGTTTAGAGTGTGATAAGGTTGAGGACGTCCAGCATATACTGATGGAATGTGTCCGGAACGAAGTAGCTAGACAAGATATATTTTATAACTTAGATATAAATGTTTGTGATGTAAGTGTATTCTTTCCATTTCTGTCTGCTCCTTTATCTAAGGAAGCAATTGCTTTGTATAAATTAGTTTTGATTGGTTTAAAAGTAAGAGATAAAAATTAATTATGTGTAAGTAGTATTTAAAAATGGCTCTCTACGAGAGTGACATGGTCTATTTGTACCAAACTCTCTATAAAAAATAAAGATTAAAAAAAAAAAAAAAAGTACTTGAAAAGTGGTTACTTGGCCCTGAAAATACTGTATAAATAATCTACAACGGATGCGAAGACCTCTAACGGCCTGTCCACATCTCCACGTCACGACGTCATCAACGTGGAACGGTGCGGTAACGTGGCACGGTACGTTGACGTGACGTGAAGATTTACGTCAACGTAACGTGAAAATGCACGTCACGGTGTAGCAACATTTTACGTCTTTTTTTTTCTTAAGTCTCTCTCTCCGTCTTCTTAACAATAGCAGAAGCAGAAAACGTATTGTGCGGTCCATATCTAGATAAGTAGTGAAGAATGTTGTAGTTTTACAAGGCATGGCGATATTCGACATACGAGGAATAAGGCGGTAAGATTCTCAAAGTATTTAAAGACTTTACAAAGCGTACAAAATAGAAATATTTAAATGCAATTCGATTGTGTCTCTAAAACCCGAGAACGGCTCGACCAATTTGTCTAATACTGACCTTAAAATAATCGTGTGTACAATTTATAATGTATATCCTTGACTTGGGACTTACATCCATACTAAAATTATAAATTCGAAAGTGTGTATGTCTATCTGTCTATTACCTCTTCACGCCCAAGCCACTGAACCGATTTTGCTAAAATTCCGTGTGGAGATACTTTCTGGAAAGTCTCGGGAAAGGATGTATTTTATCCCGTAAAAAGTACAAGCATAAAACATTGTGTTACTAAAACTTCTGGATCTTTTAACGAGTAAAGGGGCTACTATTTGATAATAATTATATTCTGCGATGATCTGCAGTTAATTCCCAACAAACGGACTTATACGTAGGGCATTACTTATTCAACGTTTCTCACTCTGTACAATATTCGGGAAGTTTGATTAACTTATTGGGGTACCTGCCTAATAAACTTCGCCCAAAATCCCAAATCTATTGTCTCGTAAGGGATTTTTGGACAAAGCCCTACAGATAATAGGTATACCTGTAACATTCGTGGATTTATATTTATTACTTGACTAGATGACACACGCTACTCCATGACGCAGAAAGTTTATCGCGTACAACCGTACATTTTTCCGAGATGAAAAGTATTATATGTCCTTTCCCGGGACTCAATGTATCTCCACACCAAACGGCAAAATCGGTTTAGCGGTTTGGGCGGGGAAAGGTAACTGACAGACAGACAGACGCACTTTCGCATTCATAATATTATTAGTACTAAAGTTAGTCCAGCTTTCTCGTGGGAGAAGCAGCTGTACTCACGGGAATACTGTGCTATTTCTATACGATAATGTTAATATTATTTAATGAAATTCCTTTAAATTGCAAATAGGCATCGTGGCTCAAATTTATATTTCGGGTATGCTGTTTATGCGCAATGCAGCAGCTAACAATAAGCATGAAGATGTAACTACAACCAGGTAAGTGTGAACTCTTTGATAGCTTTTAACAGTGAAGAACATCGGGTTGCACTGCAGTGGTAGTGCCAGCAGAAATGCAAAACGAAGCAACAGGCGCAGACATTCTTTTCGCCGAACGATACAAAGAGTGAGATACTCGACGCCGTTGTAATTTTAGATTAATCCATTCCAAAGGGCACAGCGACGCTAAAGAAGTTTTTACTTTGCATTATGAGACTTTTATTTAAGCAATAGTGTACCTTCCTGCGTAGTGAATAAAGTTCAATTTCAAACCACGAAAGATCCTCGCAGTGAAGAGGCCTATAGTTTTAGGTTTTAGTTTCGGTCTAGAATGTAGATGATTTACTTAGCTGCAGCGGATTAAGTGCATCAGGGGCGTGCTCTGACAGGGACAAGTGGGTAAGTCCCAGGTTGTCTTGCATGTGGATATCCGCCTCTGAGGGGCAAATTGTCGCCCATTTGTACGGCGCTAAGCCGTACAGGATTTATATGACACACGACTTAGATTCTAGTTCAAGTTATTTTGGAAATCTAGGAAACCTACGTAGGTTATAGATATTTCGTTAATTTTTATCACAAACGTACAAGGCAATATTATTCTTACTCACAGACATAGATCAAGATAGAGACCGCATGTCGCTCCATTTGTATGAAAACGAGCGTGTCACTTTTTTCCTACCTACTATGACGTACCGATGATAAGAAACGTGTCCATTATCTAGGCCAACGTTTCTATTTGAATTTCTACAGCTCAATATGGCAATTTTAGGCATTTAGGCATTTTTAAAATTCCGATTGAACGGACTTTCAAAAGACGAGCATTGCTCGTCGTTTGGGAACGCGATATGGCACGCGAAGTACATACACATGCGGTATCTATCTTGATCTATTTATGTGTTCTTACTGATATTATAGACGTGAAAGCGTCTCTTTCCATTACCTGTTTACGTTTTAGTCGCTAAACCGACTAAGGTGAAACCAGGTTAGGAGATACTTTAAGGTCTGGAAAGGACATAGGATAGATCTTATTGCGGCAAAATTTACGATTCCCGCGAGAAACTGCGTGTAAGATCTAGTCTAAAAATTTTAGTTATACATGTTAGTGTACAAACCTTCAAGAAAAGAGCGTACTCCTTCATAAAAGGCCGGCAACGCACCTGCAACACTTCTGATGTTGCGAGTGTCCATGGGCGACGGTAGTTGATTTCCATCAGGTGATCCGTATGCTCCTTTTCCCCGTAATCAGTAAAAAAATGTTGCTCACGACTTGGCCTACGTATTGAATATCTTTAAAAACAATGAAGTGACCAGTGTCGAGGTCATAAGCCGATATAACGTGTGAAGAGGTAATATCCCGGTGACGTGGTGTTGAGTGTCATATGTTCCCGGCTGGCGGCTGCAGCCGACGAAATGAAATTTTAAACAAAAATAGAGGAGCGATCGGCTTGGCCGCCCGCCAGCAGATACGGGTTTAATTAATTATATAAAAGCCGATATGACGTCAGTATTAGCATGGAGAATATGAGCTTCCAATTTCAACAGCTCTAAGTGCCATGCCACACGATGCGGTGCGGCGGCGGTGCGGAGCCTGACCGGTGCCGCTCCGGTTTCCTACATATTAAAATGTATGGTATGGCACACGGCGCCGTCCGGTGCGCTCCGGCGCTGCACCGCACGCGCACCAGAATCGAGACGAGGCGGGGAGGGGTGTATGTATTGGTGGAGCTCGAGTCCGTCGCTACTACAGTACTGCAAAACGTTGCGGCGCCGCACTCACCGTGTGGCCGGTAGTCCGGCGAGATGGCCTCTGGTGCGGCGCCGCACCGCGTCGTGTGGCATGGCTGTTAGGCTGAATTTATACCGCGCCCGAACGTGCGGCTTGGCGGCTACACTGCCAGATTAGCGCTCTTACAGACGAACGGCACTTGTCGACGGCACGCATCGACGGCAGTCGGCGGCACGCATCGACGCCAGTCGACGGCACGCGTCGACGGCAGCCGTCGACTGCCGTCAACAACTGTCACAAAAAATCAATGCAAAAACATCCAGCGACTGCCGTCGACGCATACCGTCGACGCGTGCCGTTGATCAGTAAGAAGCCCTACAAGAAGATGTATGTAAATAACAACGCGACCGCGCCGCTGTTTAAAAAAAACGTTATAGCGACGAAACCGCGCGTTCGCACCGCCGCATATAAATCCAACGTTTACTAAAATGTTAAAGTCGAGTTGACTCGGCGGTCGTGGGTGCGATTCCCGCTCTGGAAAGATGTTGTTTATATTAATATGATGATGTGTGTCTGTCTGTCTGTTACCTCTTCACGCCTAAACCGCTGAACCGATTTTTCTGAAATTTGGTATGGAAATACTTGTGATGTGACTACTAATGGAGTCCCGGAAAAGGACATATTAGGATATTTTTATCCCGGAAAAATTTACGTTTCTCCGTGATAAAGGAATTTTTGCGAAACGGAGTTGCGGGCGTCATCTAGTACTGAGGCCTTAGTGCGAGTTTTATTCGATCATACGCATCGAGCACGTTAACGCGAATTTATATGGGATCAAAGCAGCGCCATCTACTGGCTAACGTGGATACTGCTTTGATCCCATATAAATTCGCGTTAACGTGCTCGAGGCGTATGATCGAATAAAACTCGCACTGTACTATTTTTGTACATATTACGTAATGCGTAGTATGAGTGTATAATAAGACCCAAGCAATCACTCGCGAACATCCCAAAGCCGAATGATAAGTCAACAGTCGAATAAACGCTCCAATAACGAGCGTATGTTACTCACAAATTAGGTTATTAGATAATAAATAAAATTACTTAAATATTATTTATAGAGACGGTATATTGTATTCTTCGTATTTTTATTTATTTTGTAAAGAACCCTTTTTATTATAAGATGACGTAAAATATTAGTATGAAAATTAGCCATTTGGTATTGAAACTTAATTAGTCTGATTAATTATTTGGTTCTTTTATTTTTTATTACATACATCGTACTTATGTACAAACTTACAAAGATGATCCATGCATCCGATAAATGAAACCGGCCACCGTCACTAAAACCGGTGTACGAGGCACTATTAAATTTTGCCTGATTTTAGACTTTACCCGTAACATCAACCTCACATATTTACATTATTATATTTGCTTGTAACTGGTTAACCACCAAAATATATTACTAGAACATTGATCTGAATATCTACTGCCATAGGTAGTCCAAAACCCTGAGTTTGGGCAGTAACGAAACCAGGCAAGACGAAGCGCAACCCAAAAATAGAAAATTAAAGTGTAAAGCGACATCACACTAATTGGTCGCTGTTAAGCATTTGTGTACTAACCCTTTATTTATTTTTTGTTGGGTTATGAATATTGAATGCAGTCTTGTATAATGATCTAAAGCAGCGGTCCGCAACCCTGGGGTCGCGACCCCATGTGGGGTCACGAAAGATATTTATGGGGTCGCCAAAAAAGTCAACAAGGTACTGACAACAACTTATCGAATTTTATTTACGACGAAGTTACCTGAACCAACCTTTGCACTTGTTAACTTAGTGATTTTTTTTGTGGGGTCGCTCATAACTATTTTTTTAATTTTGGGGTCGCAATATCAAAAAGGTTGCGGACCGCTGATCTAAAGAACATGACTGCATTCATAACTCAATACGTGTTTTTTTGTTGGATGATACACAAATGTTAAATAGCGGCCAATTGAGATTATTCAATCTAACATTGCCATACATAGGCCCGTATTTTTGGTCAGTACTTAAGATGCGACCCGGTCTCAAGACGCGGTTCGGCTCTGTGATTGGTCCAAATTTTGACAGCCAACCAATCACAGAGCCTGAACCGTGTCTTGAGACCGAGATGCATCTTGAGTACTGACCAAAAATACGGGCCATAGTATCACGCGTCAGTTTTTGTTTCAGTATAAATGATTTGAAGCAACAACAGCTTCTTCCTGGAAATATTATATACGTTTCACTGTGGTGCATTTACCTCAATTCTCGCGAATCGAAGTATCTTCATACAAAGTTTTATGTCAAGTGCATCTACGATTTCAGCCTGAACACAACAGACAATTTTTATACTCCGTGACAGCGGTTTCCAACCACGAAAACCCTACGATATGATCTCAGGGTGCTCGAAGGGCATGCTAAACTATCTTGAGACCGCAACGAAATTAATCAGAAGAAGAGTAAGGGCCTGTATCACCATTTCCTGATAAGTGTCCGATAGGCTATCCACAACTTAACTTGACAGATAGAGTATGGAGAATCTGTCAAATAAGTTGTGGATAGCCTATCCGGCACTTTATCAGGAAGTGGTGAAACAGGCCCTAAATGAAGTAGAAAGTAGAGAGATAACAGACAGATATCTCCTAAGTGACTAAAGGCCTGTTTCACCACTTGCTGATAAAGTGCCGAATAGGCTATTCACAGCTTTTTTGACCTCCATACTCTCCATACTTCATCTGTCAAGTTAAGTGGTGGATAGCCTATTCGGCACTTATCAGGAAGTACTTCGTCAGTCATATACTTTCGCATTCGTAGTATTTTTATTGAAATCAAAACAATATCTCATGGAATACCGCAGCAAGACCAACAAAACCAACAAATAAACAATTCAGTTTACAAAATGAATTTCCAAACGTAATCGCTCGCCGGAAGCCAAGTCGCTTATTGCCGCGACTGTACCTCGAGATACATTGCCATACGAATTAAAACCCTATTTCGCAGTTCGTTAGGTTCAAAACTGATAGGCATGACTACATGTGGAGTTGTTCAGCGCTGTACGAATTCCCACTTTACAACGAACGGAATAGGTTCTGTTATTGCGTGATTCGGCAATGATAGCATCAGAACATGGCAATTTGGCTCCATTCCGTTCGATCCTTTATGAGGTTAGCAACTAAACAATAACAGTCAGAACATAAGACAATATACACCCATCGTCTACTGCCCTACTCTGATTCGGGAAAAAATGGCTGAAAAGGAGGCTTTGCTATGCAAATCTACTCATAATGATAATAATAATAATATCTATGGACGCTTCACACCACGTCAGTCTGGCCCTGTGCTAAGTACCTAAAGGACTTGTGTTACAGGTACCAGACAACGGAAATATATTTAACTAGCTGACCCGGCAAACATTGTTTTGCCATATAAATTATTTGTAGTTGTAATGTAGTTTTTATTTGTCAAGAATATTATTACATACAGACAGACAGGCAGACAGGCAGGCAGACAGAGAGATAATTTTATACACCAGATGTTAAGTTGGATGTTAAGTTAGAAGAAGACAAATATATCTGCGAAAACCGTAAGTATTCAAATCGGATCAGTAGTTTTCGTGTTAAAGAAAAAGTTTGATACAAAATCTTACCCCCTCTTTTGTCCTCTTAGAGGGGTGGGGGGAAAAAATTTTATACACCAGCCGTGCTAGCATACGCCAACGAGAGAGTTTTGTCTACGCGTTTTCTCGATGTTAACCCCTCAATCCCGATAAGGCCCACTTGGGCCGCGCCATTTGTACAGCGCCATTCCGTCAACTACCATAAGGCCCAAGTGGGCCGCGTCTTTCATTCGATTAAGTAACGTATTTCGCCGACTTAGAGATTACTTTTGTATGAAGAAGTTTGGTTACTTACGATCTATGATACATTGGCAACATTCTCAATGAAAAAAATATATGTTACTCTATGGGCGAACATCTGATTTCAGTCTATTGAAAATCGTGTTTGCGGCGCGCGTGTTGTGACTGTTTTTGTGTGTTATTTATTATATTCACGAATGTAAGTTATGTTTTGTATTTTAAATACGTTCTTTTCCTAATTGTAAATATTTTTAGATAATCATTTGAAAGAAATACATCGTAATAACTTCTAGGTTACACTCGAAAAGTTGGTTTCTATATAAGTGATTTGGACGCGATATTTGTAAAAAAAATGACGTAAAAAGCTTATAGAAGTAAAGATAACTAGTGTAGAATACGATTTATTACATATCGATATCGTACAATATCAAATTGTTGAACAATATATCACACTGGCCGGCAGGAAACCGGTTTACATTTGACAATGTTCAAGGGCTTTCTGCCGGCCGCGGCCATTTTGAACTTTATTTGTATAGCACTAAGGTCGAAGTTTGCTTGTGGATCATTTTTTTTATTACGGCGGAGTGTCCCATTTCAAGTACTTTGTTTTTATACATCTCAACTTCTTTCTTCGAATTGTTTACATAATCAGTTAGTATAAACCCTTGTAAGTGGGATAATAATAAAGAATTCATTTATTTCTTGTGAAACCGTCAACGATATAGTTTCCTAAGTTTATACTTGTGAAACGAATATTAAATCAGACTAAATACTATATTATGATGGCTTGATAGATAGGAAATTTATTAGCTATTATTAAATTCTTAACAAAAACATAAAATATAGTTAGGTTGTAAAGTAATAATATTATTTGTACAAAGAGGGTAGGCCGGGCGCCATTTTGTTTTGACGCAGGTCTTGCCAAGATTTTTGCCTAGATTTTTGTCAAGATCCAGGGGTTAACTGGTTTATCTCTTCATCTCTATTGACCCTAACACGACATACATTTTTTCTCGTACGTCTGTCGTCAAAATTAGAGATAACTAATTTTGTTTTTTTTATATGTGCTATTTTTGTCTATACTTATACTAACGAACTATATATACGAACGAGAAATTTATCTCTCAAGTCTCGACGTACGCGTGTTACCGAAAAAGAGATATATATCGATATCGACAATATCACTACGCTCGAGAGTGAGATATCCACGAGATATTTCGTTGGCGTATGCTAGGGGGGCAGATGTTAAGTTGGAAGAAGACTAATATATCTGTGAAAACCGCATTCAAATCGGATCAGTAGTTTTCGTGTGATGCTGGAACAAACATACAGACAGACAGACAGACAGACAGACAGACAGACAGAAAGACAGACAGACAAAAAAACTATCCACATTTTTGGCTTCTATAGCGATTTAGTGACACCCCCCGCTTATTATTTTTTGAATATCTTCAATGTACAGAATTTACAGAATTTTCTTTTCTACAGTTTTATTATATTATGTATAGATACGTTTATACTATATATATATTTAAGATTTTTTATTATATCATACACATATTTAATACACATCCATGACCCAGGAACATTAAAAAACTTTTTGTTCCGTCGCGTCGGCGGGATTCGAACCCGCGACCCCCGGCTTGAGCTGCCACACACTCTTAACCATTGAGCCACAGAGGTCTCGTCATAAGTTAATGCTCATAAGTTAATACAATGCAACACATTTAAAAGAAAAACCGGCCAAGTGCGAGTCAGACTTGCGCACGAAGGGTACCGTACCGTTATAGAGCAAAAATAGACCAAATATTGTGTTTTACCCTTAAATTTTTATTTTATTCAAATATTATTATTAATTATTAAAGTACACATATATTTAAGGCCTTTGTGAAAATTTCAAGTGCCTACCTGTTGCCATTATTAATATCAAGCAAAAAAGGCCAAAAAATCACGTTTGTTGTATGGGAGCCCCCTTTAAATATTTAATTTATTTTGTTTTTATTATTGTTGTTATAGCGGCAACAGAAATACACAATCTGTGAAAATTTCAGAAGTCTAGCTATAGCGGTTTTTGAGATACAGCCTGGAGACAGACGCGGATGGACAGACGGACAGACATCGAAGTCTCAGTAATAGGGTCCCGTTTTTACCCTTTGAGTACGGAACCCTAAATACGGGGATTTTTTTTGAAACGGCTTTAAATCTCCTGATCTACTGGAGCAATTTTTATGTTATTTGTCACAGATATAGAGAGGACCACGTGAAGGGACATAGGCTATTTTTTCCGGGAAAATGTGCAGTTTCCGTCAAATTCCTAATTTACGCGGGCGAAGCCGCGCGGAACGTCTAGTACTTAATATTGCGAAACCGTAGTAGAACCGTTGCAACTTCCAAGGATAAGGTTTCGATAAAATGCACTGCAAACATAATATAGGCATAAATATAGATAACTATGTAATGACAGTTGTTTTTTAACCTATGCAGTATGTACAGTTTAGTGGAAATCTATAATAATATTTTAAAACCAAAAAACAATTACTATGGTCAAAAGGTTTCTTCAACACTACTATGGACAAAAGTCCGTTTAAAATTATTTAACCTCTGGGTTTCCCACAATGATTCTTGTATCATTGGCATGTAGATTATCTCAGGAAAATCTGGGTGCACGATAGTGCCCCCGCCAAGGCGAGCCAAGCGAAGCGCAAGCGCTACCTACCTTTTCTCGAAACGTTTCGTCGTATTTTTGAACCCTCGTCACATTGGTTTGGGTAATACCAGATAGTTCAAATTTTTAATATATAATGACATAAGTGTAATAATTAAATGCGCAAAATTTTAATATCGTGGCTATTATACTTTAGATTTTATAGGTGTCCAAAAACCCACAATTTCTCACCGATCATCAAAATTATTAGGGTACTTCCTGAAGTCTTAGAAAGCTGAAATTTGGTATGTAACATAATATTAGTACAGAAACCACAAAAAAATTATAAAACCCAACCTAACCTACCCCATCTCCTTAATACAGAGGGTGGATGTTAGTATGAGATACCCCCGTTTCTTGTGCTAGATACAAAATCAAAAATAGTATAAAATACTTCTTGTGACAAATAAAAAAATACGTTTTAGCCATGAGAGACCACATAATCACAGAAAACCGGCGTGAAACAGCGCTTGCGCTGTGTTTCGTCTAGTGAGTGAGTTTAACGGAGGCCCAACTGCAACCTTTTTTCACTATCCCTATTCTCTTCTGCTTATTTCCTTAGCCTATTCTTTCATAAAAAGGCCGAAAACGCACTTGCAACTCTTCTGATGTTACAGTGTCCATGGGCGACAGCAATTGCTTTCCGTCAGGTGACCCGTCTGCTTGTTTGTCCCCTAATTTCATAAAAAAGGAAAGAGAACAGGGAAATAGGGATAAACCTTTTCCCTATTCCCTCAATTAAGCCTTTTCTCTCTAAAAAGCTGGCAACTCGGCGACGGTAGTTGATAGTAGTTACTTTCCTTCAGGTGACCTGTTTGCTCGTTTGTCCCCTAATTTTATAAAGCCGATCCATTATTAAAGGCCTACAAAGCACTTGCAACTTTTCTAATATAATAATAATACTATGTTGAATAATAATACATTTATTCAACATAAAATTCACACTTTAAAACAAAGCACACAACAATGAAGACAAAAAAAGACAAGCTTACTAAGCCTAACCACATAATATGTGGTTAGGCTTAGTATGCTCTTTTTTTTCTATTCTTTCTGTTATATTATAGCAGAAAGAAAAGAAAAAAAAGATAATATTGCGAGTGCACATGCTCGTATGCCCCTTAATTTCATAAAAACGTGTGTGGTAATTTTTATTAGAGAATCACCCTGTAACTTCTTATAAATAATATTATAATCTATACTTTAATATTATAAAGCGGAAGAGTTTATTTTTTTGTTTCTGTGAACGCGCTAATCTCAGGAACTACTGGTTCGATTTGAAAAAATTTTTCAGTGTTAGATAGCCCATTTATCGAGGAAGGCTATAGGCTATATTTCATCACGCTAAGACTAATAAGGACGAAGAAATAGAGGAAAATGTGGAAAAAACGGGGGAAATTATTTGAAATTGTTTATTACCTTAAGAACTACTGGAGCAATTTTTATGTTATTTGGCACACATGAAGAATAGACCACGTGAAGGTAAATAGGCTTTTTCGCGGAAAAATGTACGGTTTCCGTGAAATTTCTAAATTACGTGGGCAAAGCCGCGTGGAACATCTAGTTAATTATAATAATTCGTTACATAACTATCAATCTATTTCAAGTTTACTTAAACTTGAAGTAGATTGTTTAGGAATTTCAGGATGAGTATAGTAGGTCTCAAAATAGTTCGGTTTAAACGAAAACATAACGGTTATTTTACAGTAGGAAATGTTACCCGAAAGTTAAAAGGCTATAGCAAACATCTTCGCGTCAACGATAGTGCGATGTAGGCGCCCAACAGCGACATCTCTTGTCGACTAGAGTGCATTAACAACTATATGAAAGTCATCGAGCGAGCCATACTGCGATGTAGATGACTAATAGCGACATATCGTCGGCTTAGTTATCAAAATGCGTAAACTCCATGGGAATGAACTTTACAGGAGCAAAAAACGTGTTTATTTTTATTAAAAATTGTTATTTTAAATAGTTTGCACAAATAAAACTAATGTATCAATCAAATATTAATTTAAAAATGTATTTTATTAAGTAAATTAAATAATTCTCCTGAATTGTAAAAATAAACACTTTTTATTTGCTCCTCTAAAGTTCATTCCAATGGAGTTAGTCATTTTGATAATTAGGCCGACGATATATTAGTGTCTAATACGGTTAAGAGAGTTCAAAGTTAACACCAACTAACAAAAAGAAATGAAATCCCACCGACGAGAAGACGAAGACGAGAACATATAGTTCGTAGTGTCAAAAAGTAGTGAGATCTCATGTAGAGCCAAGTTTCTAACCTTACTCAGCCCTAAATCTAAAAACCTTAATTTTACACTTAAGTTGCGGCAAAATACTTGATTTTAGATTCTTCTCATGCGGCTGACACATTATATCAAGTATTTTGCCGCAACTTAAGTGTAAAATTAAGGTTTTTAGATTTAGGACTGAGTATGTAAGGTTAGAAACTTGGCTCTACATGAGATCTCACTACTTTTTGACACCACGAACTATATATTCTCGTTTTGGCAACATTTTTACATAAAAATGTTTTTGGTGGGATAATAATATAACTGTGAACAGTACGTAGTTCCTGAGCGCGGCCATTTTGGTCCGGCGCGGCCGCTGTCGGCGCGATGAGAATTAATGATGGCCGCACGATAAATCATTATAAATCGCGATCTTATTCGAATATGTTTGTACTTATCCCACTCATAATATGATCCTTTCATTCATAATATTGTAGCTGAACGCCGTAGTCCAGGGGTGTGTGGCTTTTGACGCGAAGATCGTTAGTTCGCTTCCCACGTTAGCGTTGATTTCATATTTGGCTAGAATATTGTAGGATTTCTTGATCAGGTGAACAGTCTCCAGATCAAGAAATCTTTCTAGTCAAACAATCAGTTAAATTTTCTGACATGCCCATCTGACGTAAGGATCATTTGATCCATGCATGGATTAGCATGTAAAATCGGTCTTTCGTCTGATCTCCCGCCGGTCGTGTCGCCCTATTCCTCCCACTAGGTTCCCCAAAGTAGAAGACTCTTATTTACTGCTTATGTCACCAAAACCTGCGTAAGTGATACACATTAAATAGACCTACAAAACTTTAGTAAGTAACTACGTTGGTACTTCATTTCCAAAGTCCAACGAACGTTTCATATTTCAAAAGAAGACTGATGAGAACTGCAACTCTGACCCCAACCTTTTATTTAATCCCCGTTAATCTCGGCGACAGGCGACGGAGACGCGGGGGAAGTGGGGGGATGAGGGGGGACTAATCTCTTAATAATTTAATACGCTCAAAGTGCTCCAGCCATCTTGTAATATTCCGTAATGTCGTCAGGTACTGAACCGTTAAAGTGAACGTGCAAATTGAATAAGATGATGTGTGAAATGAGTCAGAAGTTTGTGGTTTAGGTGTTGGCTGATTCAAAGACTAGACTTAGGTAACATCGTAATAAAATAAAGTTGCTATGTAATGGTAGTAAGCAATGCTTAATAGGCGCATGAGAAAGAAATATTTAGAATGCATGTTAAGAGGCAAACTCTTAACTATTTATGTACTAAACGCTGTCTGCAACGAAAGAAAATGCTGCCGAAAAATAAATTAATAAGAATCTTACTAAAGCGTTGAAGAAATCAGCGTAGGTTGTTACTTGTGGTCACACTATGTCGCCAAAAATTGATTCAGTTGTTTTGGACGCAAGCAAATGTGAATCTTTTTTTCTTGTCAAATTATTATGAAAAGGCAACAGTATTACCAAAACGGAACAAACAATAAGGTTTCCTAATTATAAGACCACTAAAGGCTTTTTTTTCTTGGCAAAATATTACGTAAATGCAACATTATTACAAGAACGGAACAAACAATAAGGTTTTTGGTTATAATGACCACTAAATGCTCCTCTCGAATATAACAACTATACTTTTTACTGTAGCATCCTACAAATATCCTACGAATATTTTAATGGTAACATGCTAAAAAATTGATTAGTGAGCTGCGAACCGCGACCATAGATTAGTACACAGTAGACGCGACACTCGTTACGCGCTACACCACACTAATTGGTGGTAAAATTGCAGAATGCTTTCCGCACCACAGCTACAACCTGCAGATTTTCTAATTTCTAACGTATTTTGCTTATATTTTGATAAAATTCAAATCTGTCTCGTAAAGAGAAGAAAAAAGAACACTAGAAAAGTACAAAGACTACGGAGATCAAAAATGCGAATTTATCTTTTGACAATGCAATAACATTTTTGGTTTCTTTCTCTTTCATGTATTATACGTTCATTCTCATTATACGTTCGTTTTCTTGTTTATTTCATGAAAAAAGATGAAGTAGTTCGGTTAATTTGATCCAATACATGTATAGTATTGGATCATCAAACCATCCAATATATTACATCTAAACAACACCGCCCAACATCGAATCATCCATTCATCAGCATTCAAAAACTTGTCGGGATATGTCATTGTGTAACTTAATAATTAGAATAAATGTTGGAAGCGGGCGAGGGTGCACGTGGGAAAGTTTATGAATACGTTAATTAAGGCCCGACTCCCGATTCCCGAACCCAAAACTTTTCATCTCATTACCCGACCGGTTTTTTGTTTAAATTATAATTTTACACATTTTCATTCAAATTAGGCTGAAAATTATAACATAGAGAGGTTGGACTTGGAGGTATTTTTAGGTTTTTCAGTTTCCTAGACTCTAGATCAGTGGTCCTCAACTTTTTTACACGGGCCACAAAGTACAAACATGTTTTTAAAGTTTAAAATATGAACGTTCTTTAAAATAAGCGATTCAAAAGTGGCAAAATTTTCACGACTGTCACGAGCACTTTGCACTATTTTGCCGGTGGAGGTGAAATTCAAAATGGTTTAACTAAACGCGGGCCACTGAAAAAGTCCCGGCGGGGCGCAGGTTGGTGATAGCTGATCTAGATACCTACAGAATATAAAAATTACATAACTTCATTTAACTGCATCATAGCAGCGGTCAGTTTAGGAGCTAATACTGTCGTTTTGTCGGTTGTGAACAAATTTGCGACACTCATGGCCCACGATGACATTCATGTACCACAAGATCTCTGTATATAAGATACTAGACGTTCCGCGCGGCTCGGCTAGCTTTCCGATGGTGAAAGAATTTTTGAAATCGGCACACTTTGAGTTTATTCATTACAAACATATAGAAATACAAATCTTTCCTTTTTATAAAAGTAGTGTAGATGTATACCTAAAAAGAGTATTCTCTTGCATGACAAAAATTAGCAAAATACCGTCGGTACAAAATCGTTAAAATTATTTTCATGGAGTTTACATTACTCAACGTCGAGTTTCATCAAAGCATTGATTCTCAAACGTTAGCATCTCGAACATATTTCATGCGATTTTTTCTCAGTAAATTACGCTAAGGCATCGTCACAGGGCTTTTGACATGCATCACTTCAAAGACAGAGAAAAATTTCCTTTCCTACCTGTACCTTTGTAAAAATACCTGTCTCAGACATGACAGTCTTCTTACAATATCATTATGATCATTTAATATCCGATTGTAAAGCGTCTTATTCATATACTTTTAATAATATAGTAAATGCGAAAGTGTGTCTGTCTGTTACCTCTTCACGCCCAAACTGCTGAACCGATTTTGCTGGGCATAGAGATACTTTGTGTCCCGGGAAAGGAAATAGGCTACTTTTTATCTTGGAAAAATGTACGGTTCCCGCGCGATAGTTAGTTTTAGCGCAACGGAGTTGCGGGCGTCATCTAGTTTGTACATAATATGCTTAGTATTAGTAGTAGTGACTAGGACCACTAGAATACGAAATCAACAAAGTTGTAGTCTCTCTTACATCGTTTTAAAAGCTGTTCAATTTTGGCTTAGCATGGACTTTGAGTTAAGAAACTAATTTAGGGTAAAAAGTAACTTCCATATTTTAACATTAACTATTAATTAAATAGTCTAATTGCGAACAGACTATAATAATGATTTCTCACCAAAGAAAAAATGTTTTCACATAATATTTAATTTCAACGACAAAAAAAAAATTGTTTTATTTCTGAATAGATTTTAACTGACACACATTTTAACTGAGTAACGATAGACAATTCAAATGGATAATTTTTTGATGTGTAAATATAAAAATAAGTAGTAACTTATGAATCTAACAAAAAGATAACACAGATTATTCCCAGAACAATGTTTAATATAACGTTGCTGATTTCAATAATCAAAATTGTTACTCATTTGTTTTGGAAATCAAAATAATTGTGTTTTCCCCGGAAATTCCCAGTTTTATCAAACACAAATACAATAATATCCTTTGTTTTCTTAGAACTTCTGGGTGAAATTGAAATTTCAAAGTGAAATAAATTGAAAGTGGCATCGAAATAAAAACAGACTTTACTAATTGCCAATAATGTGCTAAGATCCTGGGGGAGGCCTTTGCCTAGCAGTGGGATAGTTGCTTTATTTTATGTATTTGCACCTTTTTGATATATAAAATTGTCGTTAAAAGCGTGGCTTGCCTAAAAAATGTTTGACTGCAAATACGCCATTTTGAAACAATGTGTCATGCCGCTTGACATTCTTTAGCAAAATTACAGATGGCGCCTTACTTATTTTGAAAATGTGTTATGGAGCTTAGTAGATTATTGCATTGTAAAATGTTTTATGTTGTATAGATCGTTAGTATATTTTAAAAGATATTAATTTTAAAAGAATTAAGGGTTATGGCACTTAAAATACTGTTGAAAAATGTAGTTTAAACCATAAGCTATGTGCCTACATCAAAATCCTCATTTGTTGATTTTTGTGGGTTAACACATTATTGCTTATTTTACTAATGTCTTTGAGCCTAAATAGTAAATATTCAAGGCTTCGTTATAAGAAATTTTATAATATTTGAATATTATAAAGAGCTAGCTGATATGTCATTTTACGAAAACTATAATTCCGATGTTTTTACGTCATACATATTACGTCGTAGCCTCAGTCGTAGCCATAATCCTTACTTTTAAAACCTAACTATATATTTATTATCTTCCAACACTACTTCTTTTAAATTGATTCTTTCGACCTAAACTATAAAAAATTTCAAGTAACAAACCACAATTTTTAAACTTCGGTTAAAACGTTGACCTACACATTTTGTTCGTGTAAAATTTCCATGACGGATGCCGCGTCCGCCATCCATTTGTCTGTCTGACGGCCGAGGTTTGAACATTTAACGAAGAGATTAAACACTGATATACATTAGCAGGACAGAGACGGGTAGAGTGCGAGAGAGACGCCGTTATCTAAGTTACAATTTATCAGCACGCCACGAACTATTGACCAAGATGGAGGCGAGATAATTTGTAAGATTCTCAAAGATGTTCGCTCGGTTCCTTCATTTTGATGTTTGTGTAAAGCAAATCTTAGAATGGGTGGCTGCTAATGCCATGGCATTGCTCGTCCAATAAAGAAATATAATTATTGCACATTAAAAACATGGCAAAGAAATATAATGGCTCATTAGGCTAGCGAGTAGCGGCTAGCCGCTAGGGTCTAGGTGAGTCGCAGCGGTGCGTGCCGTAGCGCCGTAACTCCGCCGTAGCCCGTAGTGCGTAGCGCCTTCATAATATTATAGTCGTGTACGTACACGACAAAAACACGAGGAATACGGCTTTTGCTGAACCAAAGATTTCCTTTGGCAGGATTGATCTTTATATCCCTAAGATGGGTTTATGTGGAGCCACCTGAATATTTCATGCAGGTGGCGGAGGGGGGGGTTTTAGCTTTAACAAAGTCTGAGGTCAATAACTGCGTGGGTTTTAGGTATATAGTCGAGTTTGGTATCATTTTCGATTGAATCGAATGTTTGAATGCCAGTTCTGGAATAATATTTAGATAATAGATAGTAAAAATAAATATATGATTTTCAAAAAATACGTAATTCTATTTAAATATGTGGGTATATACCACATCGCCTCGTACTCGCACCTGATTGGGCTTTACAGTGCCGTACCCCTGCTTGCCCTTTCAAATAATTTTCCCCGTTTTTTTACATTTTCCTCTGTATCTTTGCTCTTATTGGTCTTAGCGTGATAAAATATAGCTTATAGCCTTTCTCTATAAATAGGCTATCAAACACTGAAACATTTTTTTGAAATCGGACCAGTAGTTCTTGAGATTAGCGCGTTCAAACAAACAAACTAACTAACTGTTCAGCTTTATTATCACATTTTCCTCTGTATCTTTGCTCCTATTGGTCATAGCGTGATAAAATATAGCCTATAGCCTTCCTCGATAAATAGGCTAACAAACACTGAAAGATTCTTTCAAATCGGATGAGTAGTTCCTAAGATTAGCGCGTTCAAACAAACAAACTCTTCAGCTTTATAATATTACTAGACATTCCGCGCGGCTTCGCCCGCGTAAATAAGATATTTCACAGACAAATTAGTACACAATAAATAGCCTATGATCCTTTACGTGCCTACTTTTTATCTGTGCCAAATAACAGAATAATTGCACCAGTAGTTCGTGAAATAAGCTCTTTCATATAATTTCCTCCGTTTTTTTCACATTTTCCTCTATTTCTTCGCTTATATTAGGCTTAGCGTAATAAAATATAGCCTATAGCCTTCCTCAATAAATGGGCTATCTAACACTGAAAGATTTTTTCAAATCGGACCAGTAATTACTGACTCATACTAAGATTAGCGCGTTTAAATAATGCTTCTTCTTCTTCTTCTTTTTACGTTGTTTAACATATTTATCGTGCAAATATGAGTCCTAAAATGAATTTAGCATTCTTAAGTCATCCGAATATGGTACCGAACTTGGAATAGTACCATAATTAATGCCTCTATACAGATTGAGACTCTATTTTCCTCCAGAGCAGAAGCTGCTAAAATTTGAAAAAACTAACATCAAAAATCGCGGTGGCTCCACATCTTAAATCCATCCTTGGGCCATAAGGACTAATCCTACCAAAGGAAATATTTGGTTCAGCAATAGCCGTATAATTTACCGTACACACGCAACTATTAGCATAATATCAATAATTATTATTATCAACTAACAGAACAAGCAACTGGATTATAACAACTCGATAATTATATTATTAATTCAAGAGTGAATACAACAAAAAATCCTATCATCATTGTAAGAAATTATTATGTAACTTTTTAGGCATTTTCCATATTTTTATACTTATGACATAATATCAATCCATGTCCATTCAAATATTATAAATGCGAAAGTGTCTTTATCTGTCTGTCTGTTACCTCTTCACGCCCAAACCGCTGAACTGATTTTGCTATAATTTGGAATGGAGATACTTTGACTCCCGGGAAAGGACATTGGATACTTTTTTCCCAGTATCAAAAAGTACGGTTTCTTCGCGATAAACTAATTTTGGCGCAACGGAGTTGCGGGCGTCATCTAGTAATATATAATTCGAGGTCATTGGGATTTAAGTGGCGGTAACAGCAATTTTTTTGGCATAATAATAATCAATACCACGTATGTTCTAAAAACTTCCTTTTTATTCCACAAAATCCTAAAGTAATTGTAATGTTTGTATGTTTCTCCTCTACTTGCCTTTACTCCTTAGTCAACTGTCAAAGTGACAAACATTTGCACGTCACTTCATCCCCATTACAAAAAAAAACAGTCGAAATTTTCCAAACGATGCACTCATCGTGCATGTTTGATTATTATTGTGCCATATGTGCGATGAATTGATTATTATTATGCCATAGCATCACTGATGCTCATACTGAACAGTGACGTCATAGAAATAGATTTGAAGTACACTGATAGGCGGACAGTTTTATTTGTAGCTAACCGAACCGGAAAAGTGGTTAAAATATACAATGAAACATGCTGTATATGTTGCGGATACTGCGCAAAGACGGTAAAATATGAAAATACCTAGGATATTGGAGGTACCATCGAAGAAATTGATTCATAGGCGGTTGACGGACCTACGTCATTTGGTCGGATTATGTCAATTTAATGTAAATCGTCATCTGTCGGCTGGGTTTGACAAAATGCGACCAAAATACGTAGGTCCGCCTTTTGCCTACGAATCAACTTCTCTTATAGTACCTTGATTGGCGATACACCAAGGTCTTAATAAAACCGTCATAAAATTATGCCTGTGTTAGATTTTTCATTGCATTTGAAGTAACTTAAAATATTATGTTCTAGTTAAGTTATGACAATGCGGGTTGCTCGCCTGACCAGAACGATAATCCATATATTTGAGGAGCATTTAAAAAGTCTGCGCCTGACCTCTCCTAGTCCGTATTTGTCATCTGTCCTACTGAGTTAGGAGAGTAAAGAAATCCAGAATGTTATAAATTACGGGTACACTTTGGCACTTGATTTCAATGACAAAACAAACCAACATCGAAATCAGCGTGGGATCCTTACATAAACCATAAGTGCGTAAGGTAAAATAACTTATATTTACTATCAGGCGATCTGACTGCTCGTTTCCTTATACTACATAACGTCTCATTTAACATACATTAAACGCACCCACTTTCAGTGGAGAACATTAAGTCCTGTTAGTATGATAATGTGATTTTCTTTTTAGATAATTCAGAGTCATTATGTATTACAGACTATTTTAATATAATAAGCAATAGCTTTATTAAATAGGCGAAGCTACAAATTTAAGTTTAGTATGTATATACTATAGTACATAAATACTTAAACAATAATGAATTATAAATGTTTACATATTTTATAATCCCTATCTGTTTGTCTGTTAATTGTTTAATACCTCAATACGTTATTAATTTAGATAGATTTGCAGATACTTTGTGTCCGGTAAAGGACTCATAAAGCATCTCATAACTAAAAAAAAAACACGGCTCGTGAGGGATTTGAACCCTCGACCTCCTCTATTAATATGTATAATCGGGTGCTCTAACCGCTGAGCTAACGAGCCTTAAGGAAACGTTGCCAAAAACTCGAAGACGAGCGGCAAAATGACGTCATACTTCCTATAAGTTGTGTATTTGTAGATAGATCACCGATGACTCAAGGAACTACGGTATAAGAGCGAATCTAGCTTGAGTTCGGCAAATAGTGCTTAAAATAATCGTTGTATTTTATTGAAGCAACAGCAATACATCATCTGCTGCCCTAGCATGGCCACAGTAGAAATGCGAAAGTATAGAATAATTGTGGAGATAAACTGAAGGTGCCGTTCCGATCTTTACCGCGGCTAACCGCGACCGACAAAAAATCAAATATATTATATAATGTATAATACAATATATAATAGTCTGTGTCAGAAAGTGGCATTTTAATTAAATTTCTGTTGGTCGCAGCTAGCCGCGGTAAAGATCGGAACGGCACCTTCAGTTTATCTCTACAGTTTTTCTATATTACTATCGCATTTCTACTGTGGCCATGCTAGGGCAGCTGTGAAAGTTTGCAAGTTGCAACTCACTAGCTGTCATAGTTATTGGATATGAATAATTCTAGAACTTAAACCACACCAAACACTAAATTTTATCAAAATGGGTTCAGTAAAATGTAATAGGTACCTAGTAAACATCAATACGGCCATCCTTAACTCGTAGAAGAAAGTTTTTTTTTTTAATGTAATAAGGGGACAAACGAGCAAACGGGACACCTGATGGAAAGCAACTTCCGTCGCCCATGGACACTCGCAGCATCAGAAGAGCTGCAAGTGCGTTGCCGGCCTTTTAAGAGGGAATAGGGTAATAGGGGAGAGTAGGGATGGGAAGGGAAGGGAATAGGGGAGGGTAGGGAAGGGAATAGGGTAGGGGATTGGGCCTCCGGTAAACTCACTCACTCGGCGAAACACAGCGCAAGCGCTGTTTCACGCCGGTTTTCTGAGAGAACGTGGTATTTCTCCGGTCGAGCCGGCCCATTCGTGCCGAAGCATAGCTCTCCCACGTAAATAATTTAATCCTATCAAAAACATAAATGTATAAATGCGTGCCTATAGTTCCCAATCAGAAACTAAAATAAGTGATATTAAAAGGGATCGACATCTATCAGCTCTGGCTGGGCTAGTTCTCATATCATTCGTA
Source organism: Cyaniris semiargus (assembly GCA_905187585.1). Lineage (NCBI taxonomy): Eukaryota > Metazoa > Arthropoda > Insecta > Lepidoptera > Lycaenidae > Cyaniris > Cyaniris semiargus. Next base: position 700,656 of record LR994554.1, on the reverse strand, counting down.
AATATATTTTTGAGTATGTAAGAAAAAATATTTTCACCAGTAAGTTAATTTTTCAAAAGAATAGGATATTTTCAACAGTTTAATCATAAAATGACTTCCACATAATATAATCCACACATACAACTAGACACAACACGAGCCGCCCATACAGCAAACTTTAGCGGCAACATCCAACATAGTTAACGGTTGTTTGTGATGCCCGGAACAAACCAGCGCAGGGTTTTACCAATATTTAACCGTAACGAATACTGTTGTCGACGCTAACATGATCTTAGTACTGCCAGCTTATATAACGCAGAAGGTACTGGAGACACAACTCAGTTGCTTAGCATTCCAATTATCGACTTGCTATTGCTAGCAGCTAGCATACGCCAACGAGAAAATTTTGTCTACACGTTTTCTCGATGTTAACTGGTTTATCTCTTCATCTCTATTGACCCTAACATGACATACATTTTTTCTCGTACGTCTGTCGTCAAAATTAGAGATAATTTTGTTTTTTTTTTATATGTGCTATTTTTGTCTATATACTAACGAACTATATACGAACGAGAAATTTATATCTCGAGTCTCGACGTACGCATGTTAGCGAAAAAGAGATATATATATCGATTCGACAATATCACTACGCTCGAGAGTGAGATATCCACGAGATATCTCGTTGGCGTATGCTAGGGGGGCAGAACATGTAAAATAGAGTTTGTTTCTCCATTAATATGAAACAGAATTAAATGTTAAGGACGGAAGATCAATAGCCAAGATCCTTTTGTTAATTTACCTGTCAAAGTCACGACGACGACCTCTGTGGCTCAATTGGTTGAGTGTGTGGCAGCTCAAGCCGGGGATCGCGGGTTCGAATCCCGCCGACGGAACAAAAAGTTTTCAATGCTCCCGGGTCTGGATGTGTATTAAATATATTTAATAAAAATCTTAAATATATGTATAATATAAAAGTATTAAATATATTTCCGTTGTCTGGTACCTGTAACACAAGTCCTTCAGGTACTTAGCACGGGGCCAGACTGACGTGGTGTGAAGCGTCCATAGATATTTTTATTATAAAGTTCGAAATAAAAAAATTAACATCATATTCTATACATTTCTGCTGACTTCAGAAATAATACGACAATATAGCGGTTAGCCATCGATATTTTGTTAATGAAATAAAAAAGTTTATTTTAATAAGTTACATACTCGTCGACTAACTTGTTAGTAAAAATTTAATTGCTAACTTTTAGTGCGCAATAATTTCACACTAAAATCCTCTTGGTTATACCGAATACAGAAATTTACACCATATATATTTATTTGTGTATAACAACATTGATATCCCAGTTTTTGAGAACACTCACCATTATGAAAGTTTCAAGTCATCAAACCCTCCAGCGGTACTTATAAGTTGAATCGCTTGGAGTTTCGTCAACTTTTCGGCGCGCGGCGGCCCGAATGCCTGTACAAAACTATCAAACAATCCCTATACAATTATGATCTGAAGGGAAAAATACTGTCACCCAACGGAATACAAATGTATTGTTGTACTAAATCGATTAAATTATAAATCGATAAAAGTATTAAATAGATTTTATAATTGGGTATATGGAATAATTAAATTTATTGAAATCAGTTATTTTATTTGACTTTTTAAAAAATTGATAAGGCTTTTTCAAATTTTTTTGGGTGATAAAAAGGGCCTTTTACGCCAACCAAAAATATTTATTCTAGATAAAACCACAGTAACTTTTGACGAACTAGAAGAAAGCAAATTGATAGTCCGCAAAGATTAAGTTTTATTTTACATCCATGATAAACATTTTCAAAGAAAGCTAATCCAAATATCCACTACTAAGGCCCGTATTTTTGGTCAGTACTTAAGATGCGATCCGGTCTCAAGACGCGGTTTCGGCTCTGTGATTGGTCCAAATTTTGACAGCCAACCAATCACAGAGCCTGAACCGTGTCTTGAGACCGAGATGCATCTTGAGTACTGACCAAAAATACGGGCCTAAGCCTTATTCTAACTAAAACCATTCACCCAAAAAACCGTACAACAGAAAATGGCGACTTAAAGTTGCCTTGTCTACTTCGTACCAATTTTATTCAACTTTTAAGTAATGCCTGGTACAAAATTGTGTCTAAAACTTGTACTTTAAGCTGTACATGTCTTTTCCCCGACACAAGGAGGGGGGAGGGGGGAGGGGGGGGGGAGACTTACGAAGTGTCAGTATAAATAATGTGCATGCATTAGTTCACGTCATGGTACATTCGAGACACGTTTTTTGTTTCCTTGTTAAGTTTTTGCATATTTTAAAACGGAAATTGAATTCGGAGCTCGAGGGTAGATTTAAATAATCCTTAGCAACACCAGCCGGGTATAGTATAATCTAGTGATTATGGCAAGCCAGACATAGAGCAATATGGACAAGACTAGTAAAGATGGCCAGTACCAAAAAATCGTCATCCTTTTAGAATCTTCATGCTTATATTTAGCCTAAGTCTCGCATGATTTCATAAAGTGTCAATAATTGAGTGATCAACCCGTAATTTACCGTATTTAGAGCCTTATAAACTCATAATTTGAAAGCTACAAAGTTATAATAAAAATACAGTAATAATCTTCAGTATATCAACATTCCTTTCCCCGTTTTAAATTTTCTATTTTTGTTTATTATACTCATGATATTAGCTTCCAAAGTAATACCAATTTATTAAGATGGAAGCATACTTTCAGCATCTCCCTAGTGTTTACAAATTACGTTTATTAAAAATACATGACAATAGATAGATAATTTAATTAACTAAGTATTCCCCGTTTTGAATTTTTTTAGATCAATTTTGAACTGAGATAAGTAAAAAAATAGGATTTTTGTGCGATCTCGGCAACGCGTCAAATATATGGTCAAGGTCGTTTGCTCGGGGGATGGCCTTAAAATTCAATGATATATTTTTTGAAGCGCTATATCCTGATTTTCGCTATGTACGAAACATATGACATCTGGAAGACACCGCTCTATGAGGCAAGACCGCCAATTTGCACTTTAATCTTATAATTTATAATTATTCTTATTTCTTGTATTTTAATTTAATACGCAAATAAAGAATTAATCCATCTATGCATCTATTTATGCAATATGCACATAAACCTTCAGTGTCAGTCCAAGGTGGTATATTGTGAAAAATCCCCACCGCGGCGCGTACGTGATGTAGGCAAATTGGACTTATCGCCGCCCGCCGGCGACAACCCTGGCTCTGATATTATAGCATTTAATGTGTCACAGGATTGGGATATTAAGAATTTATAATGTGCAAAAGTTTTGCAACCGCTTAGAAAAGGATACCTTTTTCCAAACGCCAGCAAAAACCTTTGGTTAAATGGTTACTCGGAACCTACTCGGAACGTATTACTTTATTATTATGCGGTGCAGTATTGCGGTGCAATATTGCGGTGCAGTATTGCGGTGCAGTATTGCGGTGCAGTATTGCGGTGCAGTATTGCGGTGCAGTATTGCGGAGCAGTATTGCGGTGCAGTATTGCGGTGCAGTATTGCGGTGCAGTATTGCGGTGCAGTATTGCGGTGCAGTATTGCGGTGCAGTATTGCGGAGCAGTATTGCGGTGCAGTATTGCGGTGCAGTATTGCGGTGCAGTATTGCGGTGCAGTATTGCGGTGCAGTATTGCGGTGCAGTATTGCGGTGCAGTATTGCGGTGCAGTATTGCGGAGCAGTATTGCGGTGCAGTATTGCGGTGCAGTATTGCGGTGCAGTATTGCGGAGCAGTATTGCGGTGCAGTATTGCGGTGCAGTATTGCGGTGCAGTATTGCGGTGCAGTATTGCGGTGCAGTATTGCGGAGCAGTATTGCGGTGCAGTATTGCGGTGCAGTATTGCGGTGCAGTATTGCGGTGCAGTATTGCGGTGCGGTATTGCGGTGCAGTATTGCGGTGCAGTATTGCGGTGCAGACTTGAGAACGTAATTTAATATTCTATTTTATTTCATGCAACTTGGCTCACGTCGAATTTCATTTATCGGGATTCGGGAATAAAACCTTTTTATTATATTTTATTTAATATTTATATAATGTACTTTTCCGTGACTAAAAGTACATGATATCCGTAGACTCACTTTAATTCTAGGTAGTTGTAACGACACGATTCACGAAGAAGTGATACAGACAGAGAGACAAACTTTCTTGTTTATAAAATTACTCAATATTAAGTACTTACTCAAACACGGTTTTTAGAGCTTAAAAAGATCGGTAAGACATGACGGACCTATCTATAGAAATAAAAAATCGGCCAAGTGCGAGTCGGACTCGCGCACGAAGGGTACCGCGCACCGGTATAGAGTGAAAGTAGACAAAAAATTGTGTTTTTTGTATGGGAGCCCCCCTTAAATATTTACTTTATTTTTATTTTAATATTAATTATTAAATCACAAATATAATTAAGGATTTGTGAAATTTTCAAGTGCCTAACTATTACCATTATTGATTACGAGCAAAAAAGGCCAAAAAAATCACGTTTCTTGTATGGGAGCCCTTCTTAAATATTAACTTTTTTTATTTTTAGTATTTGTTGTTATAGCGGCAACAGATATACACAATCTGTGAAAATTTCAAAAGTCTAGCTATAGCGGTTCTTGAGATACAGCCTGATGACATACAGACGGACAGACGGACAGACATCGAAGTCTTAGTAATAGGGTCCCGTTTTTACCCTTTGGGTGCGGAACCCTAAAAATGAATTTTCAATTTTGTTAGTCTCGCTATAACTCGAGAACGGCTGAACCGATTTGGCTAATTTTGGTCTTGGAATATGCGTGGAAGTCCAGGCAAGGTATATTAGAAGGGAATTGATACGAAGTTCACCGGGTCATCTGAGAAATAATTATCTTAATGTATTTCGTACTAAGCAGTTTGTGCTCCATACAATTGAGTATTAAGCGGTGATTCTGCAATTGCAGCGGTCAAGTCGACCAAGTAATTACGTCTTAACCGGGTACTGAATTTGGAACTCGAGAAACGAGGGAAATAGCTAACACTTCCATGAAACTTCGCTTTTCCATCTTAATACTATTTGAGTATCAACACAATAGCATAAGCTATAGTCTGTCAAGAAAGTGAAGAAATTAAAAAGTGGCAACATCGTAGTGTCATCCCTTTCAAATCGATCTTAGAGAAAAGGGATGCCACTACGATGTTGCCACTTTTTAATTTCTTCACTTTCTTGACAGACTATACAAAATAGAACAGCAAAAGATATTTATACTAACTCGCAGCGCTTGGGATGACAGACAGACTGTTACCTCTTCACGGCCAAACCTGTGAACAGATTTTGCTGGTTATGGATATACTTTGAGTATATGATAGCTAGTATGGAATATATTATATCTCTGACGCTGGCAACTTCGTTACGCCAAAATTCATTTCTCGTGCAGGAAGCGTAATTTTTCCGGGACAAAAAGTATCCTTTATCCTTTCCCGGGACTCAAAGTGTCTCCATACCAAATTTCAATAAAATCGGTTCAGCGGTTTGGGCGTGAATAGGTAACAGACAGACAATCAGTAAGTATAGTTTGCTTAATTGTATAATTACGAAATAATATGTGCTAAAATGAGTTTTCTATTGAGTAAAGTGATGACAGAATGAAAGAATCCGTGTATTCTTCTGATTTCGTACGTAATACGTATCAATAATAATATTACAGTCTTGCATCAGCACAGTCTTTATGAAATCAATCAAAACTGTAATCGGACCCAACTTCTAAAATATTTCCTTAAAATATCCAACCCGAAGGATTAATACATCACACGTTACCTCATTTAATGTAATTTCGCGATCGATAAATCACGCGTTTGTTACAATTTAATAACAAAAATGCGTTAAGCAAACAAAGCCGCCATGATGGATGGTCCCGGTTGACAGGTGAAGCGCGGTATGTCCGCCATCTTGTTTTACATTTTCCCGCCAAAAACGTAGAGGTTTTGTATCTGTGGTAATCTCGTGGGCCTTGTGATTGTAATAAATCATGTTCATTGTTTAAATAACTTGAAAAGGACACTATCAATATTAAACGCTTTCGAAAAGTATTGTTTCGTGATTCGTCAATTTTCTCTATCAATATTAAAGAAATACCAAAGAAATATCTGGATTCTATTGTACATTATAAAGTCAAGAAAATGTTGTAATAGTTATTAATTATTATTATCTAATCGCCACATACAAACTCAACTTTATTTTTGCTAGCTGACTCATCAGACATTGTCTTACCATATTATTATATGTTATTCCATAATATGCCTGTATTACACCACTTTATTGTACGCCACAATCAATATTTTATACTAACTGTTGCCCGCGACTTCGTCCGCGTTGGCATAGTAGATCACGTCCCAAGTGTATTATTTTTCAAAAATATTCAATGTACAGAATTGACTTTCCTACGATTTTATTTTAATAGATATATAGATAGATGACTTAGTTTGTTCCTAAAAAGGAGAAATAAGACGCAATAAGCAACAGTTCCATGAGGGGGGTGGGGGGGGTTCAATCAAATGACACTCGAACACCGTATGTTTAGTTTAGTCTATAATAATATAGGAACAGACAGCGGGAAACGACTTTGTTTATGTCATGTTAATGTGATTTAACAGTCTAATCATAGAAAATATATATTATTTATTTATTATTAAAAACAAACTAAACAGAATAATAAGGTCATCTCTAAATGGGATTGTCGTGTCAGCAGTCAATAGTCGCGGAAGACTGCGGCTTTCAACTCTACGTTTTAGACCTGCTGCATACGCAACGATGGAACTACACAGTTCCGTCTCAGTAAACATAGCTTCGTTATAATGGTATATAATACTATATTATATTATTCACATATAGTATATTAATTTCCGCCGAAATGTCCTATAATGACAATTAAAATTTCCGGTATCGATACCTGCGAGTCAATTCCGCCTATAAATAACCTTACAACAAAATAATTATTAATTTTGATATTATCGAATCTCGTTATACTCGTAATTAAAGCATTAAATGATATTCTGATAAAATGTCAAGCCGAATTAAAACGCAGATTGGTGAAAACCAAGTTGTGAAAGGCCTTAAATAAACGTATTTTATTTTATTATTATTTATTTAAAACTCCACTTTACTCAGTTTCTTCAAATTATTATTATAAACAAAAGTCTGTTAAATACAAGAATTTGGGTTCGTTGAGCATAATCGTCTCAATAAAGAGCTACTTGAAGTTACATTAACGACTAACGGCCGTTCCCAATATCTGATCTATCCCTGGTTTTGCCCTACTAGAGATAGGAATAGCTCTCATTAGACATTAGAGACATATATTTTATGTCAATTCAATGTTAGCTGCGATCGGTCGTATGTCAAACCAGAGATAGATTGAATATTGGGAACGGCCGTAAGTTAAAACCCAGTCTATCTAGGTTGAAGATGTAGAACTCTATCTATGGCTATGCTTTTGTACGGATAGCAGTAAATCTAACATGGCAGTTCTTCTCTTTTTAATACCCAGTTCTTCCTCATTATTATTTACATCACTAACTTCGTAATTATTTAAAACGTCCTTTCTTTTCTGTATAATACTTTTCGTGAAGCTGTGCCTGCAGTAGCCATAGATAGAGTACTACATCTTCACAGTTTTGTAACACCCTGTAGTCTACAGAGTGTTACAAAACTGTGTGTGTAAGTGTCACTTATACAGAGTTCACTGCGAAAGTAGCAGCGCTGAAAGACTTTTTTTTTATTTTATTTATATGGGCAAACGCCCCGGCGCGGGTGCGGTATTATAATTATATTTTCCCATTCAAAAGTTTTAAAAAAAGTTACTCCTTCAGCGCTGCTACATTCACAGTGAACTCTATACAAGGGATCCATACACCCCTAAATTATAATCGCTTAGTTTTGTTACACTATAAGTTCAAACTGTGCAGTATATAATATCATTAACGTCTGTTGTAGACATAACTGTACATTTTCGCTAGCGTTTTGGCGTATTTCTTCAGTCTAATTGACGTTTCGCCTCAACAAACCTTTAGGTAGAGTCTTCAGTAGAGTATTTACTTTCATTTTATAGATTTTATTGCTGGTTTATCCTGATGCCGATAGAAAGCGTTACCAGGGCGAGCGAAGCGAGTCCTAGTATATCCCACAACGTACGTTTTGTGTACTATATAAGAATGCATACAAACCCTAAAGTATTATCACTCGGTTTTGTCACACCTTGTATGTATAAGTATACGGTATACACAAGAGTTCACAAGACTATCTTTATTAAGCGCATTTCACTACATTTTCTTCGGAAAGTCACAAACTACAGTAACATAATAATCTATACTAATATTATAAAGCGGAAGAGTTTGTTAGTTAGTTCGTTTGTTTGTTTGTTTGTTTGTTTGTTTGAACGCGCTAATCTTAGGAACTACTGGTCCGAATTGAAAAATTATTTCAGTGTTAGATAGTCCATTTATCGAGGAAGGCTATAGGCTATATTTTATCACGCCAAGACTAATAGGAGTGAAGAAATAGAGGAAAATGTGGAAAAAACGGGGGGAAATTATTTGAAAGGGCATATTTGAACGCGCTAATCTCAGGAACTACTAGTCCGATTTAAAAAATTCTTTCAGTGTTAGATAGCCCATTTATCGAGAAAAGCTATAGGCTATATTTTATCACGCTAAGACTAATAGGAGCGAATAAATAGAAGAAAAGGTGGAAAAAACGGGGGAAATTATTTGAAAGGCCTTTTTTCTCGAACTATTAGAGCAATTTTTCTGTTATTTGGGTCAGATAAGAAGTAGACCACGTGAAGGATTATAGGCTATTTTTTGTAGACTGATTTGTCTGTGAAATATCTAATTTACGCGGGCGAAGCCGCGCGGAACGTTTAGTATGATAATAATTAAAAAAAAACATAGGCGCAAACCTTTTATTAGCCTGGTCTAACACTTGGCGACGTCCACTACATTCACTAGTCCAGTTGTTGGCTTCATTTTTACACTTGATAACAAGTGACGAATTCTTTCATTTTTTAAGCATAGATACTACATTATATTTGCGACGATCTGTACTAGCGAAAACATGATAATTATTATCTTAAAATTTACTCAATAGAAAAAAATTACAAAGATGCATCTAATTTCATAAATATTTCATTTCTTTTCAAAACGGTGCATTCAACTGAGTCAATATTTTAATAAATAACATAAAATTCTATTACCCAGGGACTGTACTAGAGGATTTTTAAAATGTTGTGTATTTATCGAGTTATTAAGAAACAACTAACTTGGCGCTAATTCCACGTCGTTCTTTTTCACCTGGCATATGAGAAACGGGCGCAAGTTTGAAGAGAGGAGAACGATGTTTTATTTTTGCTTTATACGCCCTCTTAACAAAACTTTGTAAGTTGTAATCCTTACACACATAACATGTGATTTGTACAATAAAACAAACTCAAGTATGTAACCAGGTAGAAAACATTTCCTTTGTCTTTGATCCCGGGTCTCAAGATAAACCGCGCTAATGAGACATATCCGGCAACTCAGTTAAACGTGCACCGGCAGTGTTAAGGCGGGCTGAAACCCCATTTTGTTATTTCTTGATACCCGATTTACCTAGTTCCATTAAAATAACGAAATGTAAAAAAATATGAGCTATAGAGCACAATATTTAAAAGGGTTTAAATCAAAAACATTTTAATAAAAAATAATACTTTCGCTGTAATTAATTTACAAACTCACCTCCGACAAAACTCTTTGTCATCGAAATATAAGTATTAACAAGAATAACTTACATTTTATTTTAATAAATTCACAATGAATCTATTTTAAAAAGGTCTGAAACGAATAATATTTTTTATTAATATTTATTTCGAAAGATATTTAAAAAAACACGAAAAATAAAATAGAAAAGATCCGCCCGTCGTAACTTACAATTTTATGCTAAGCTAAAATGAATCTTATTGCGATGCGTACACGCTTGGCATTCGCGTTCGCAAGGTTATCGTTTTGGAATTGAGGTAAGTGCTCGCCTTAAGGCGAGGCCAGTTCGAAAAGACCGATTTTTAAGCTTCCAGTCTGAAGAAATCATGTGGAATTCTCTTACACCAAAATTGATGTTGACTCAAAAAGGAACAAAGTAACAAAATAACCGAACAGAATATTGAAAAATGGCATGGTAATTCTGTAAAAAAATCTTGAATATCACCATAAAAATATATTTCAAATTCAAACATCTCGTAATTTTCAATGACAATGATATGATTTTTTTTACAAAAAAGCTTTTTTATAGTTCTAACAAAATAACCGAATAGTTTTTTAATAAATGATTCGGTTATTAAAAAAAAAACTCCTATTTCGCCCTATCAAGAACGCGGCGAGCGTCGTAACCGCCACTGTACAAGGCGCGCTGATATGAATGTTATTTTAATGTCCTTTATGTCGATATTCGTACTGACAGACATCGACCTGCTAATTTAAGGAACATCCTTGCCTGAAGTCGATACTTGAGAGTTTATTTATTTGAGTAACAATATTATCTATTGTAGTTTAGAATTTTTTATTTATCCAATACTAGATGACGCCCGCAACTCCGTTGCGCCAAAATTCGTTTATCGCGCGGGAACCGTACATTTTTCCGGGATAAAAACTTTCCTATGTCCTTTCCCGGGACTCAAAGTATCTCCATGCCAAATTTCAGCAAAATCGGTTCAGCGGTTTAAGCGTGAAGAGGTAACAGACAAACACACAGACAGAGACACACTTTCGCATTTATAATATTAGTATGGAAGTATGGATATTATAATTCATATTAAACTAGATATAAGTAACCCGCCAATTCCTTGGAAGAAAGATAGTTGGAGGAATTATACATTTTTCCGGGATAGTGACTATCCTAAGGACTATCCTTTCCCGGGAATAAAATTATTATCTACGAGTATATGCCAAATTTCTTTCAAACCGATACATCCATAAAAACTATCTCCTTTATGATATTATAGCTTCATTCATTATGAGACCACGTACTCGTCATTTTGAATGAAATTCGTAAATTGTCATACGACGTCCTAACCATAAAGTTAATATACCTAGAGGAAGCGGAGCGGCTTCCGCTAGGTATATTAACTTTATGGACCTAACTCGACCGCGTTCGGGCACAGACTGTGGTATGGGCCACGTGTAGATGCGTACCGCCATCGCTGGGCCATTCCCTTTGATGTGCGACCGAAAAACCGACACCGCCGCCATCCCACGACCATCGCTGGCGCCATCAGCCATCCTACACCACAGAGTACCTTTTTATATAGGAATCCTACACCACTACGTCCTCCACACGCTAGGCCATCGTGATGGGCCACTACGATGGGCCATCGTGTAGGGGCGCAATAAAATGATACTTGGATGACAATTATATAATATTAACAGTTGTTTAAACCTATGCCAGGATTAAACAACTACATTTCAAAACCGAACAGATGTAAAAACCCTTGTTAGATTGTAGTTCAAAGTAATAATTGCCTGCTAATTAAATTGGTCTCCATTCCAGAGTAAGTTTACTGGAATGGAGACCAAGACTAGGAAATCGGGGTGTAGGTCGACCTCCAACTAGGTGGGACGACGATCTCCGTTTAGTTGCGGGTCCATGTTGGATGCGAGTAGCAGGAGATCGGTCATCTTGGCGTTCATTGAGAGAGGCCTATGTCCAGCAGTGGACGAATATAGGCTGATATGATGATGATGATGATGAATTAAATTGGAAATAATTATAGTACTTATTAGTAAGTAATATTTGGAACTGAATCATCTCAGTACCAAACCGTAAGCTACGAAAGAAATATACACGGTAAAATAATAGTTACATTTCTTAGAAATCCCATGTAATAAAAGACTCACGGTAAACAAGGTAATAATTTATCCATCCAAAATGAACGTTAAAATATATTTAGTCGATATAAAAACAAAACTAGGGGCTTTGGACATGTCCGAAATACACACATGATATAATGGCAATGAGGAGAATAACAAGGTATTATCACTTTTTGGTCATAAGTGTATAGTTTATTTATATCAAAATAATAGCAATGTATTTTATAAAGAGCCCATAAAGAGAACTATTTTTGAGTCTAAGTTTTAAAGCACTGACCGATGTAATAATAATAATTTATTTTAAATAGGATAGCAGTAGATAATATTATATCTAAAAACCGTTCTTAAAGACATTTAACAAAAAATATGGTTTTGTTTATTTTCAAACCTGCACTAAGTAAGTTCCTAACTTACACAATATTTGATTGAGAACTAAAGCACGTAGTTATTTAATTATGACTTTGACAGAAAAGATATCCAGAAGTTTATGACATACCTACTAAGGGGCGATTTCACCATTTATACTTAATCCTTCGTTTTACAAAACTTAGTTCTCATTTCGCTTTCATGCGGCGATGGAAATCTCGTTTTAAATGGTTTTCACAATGTTCTTCTTAATCGCGATTAAGAAATCGAAGTTTACGTGACAAGACGCGATGATTTTACATGTTTTCTTCATTTTGGAGCCTTATCACGTTAATTTAACAAAGTAGCAAGAAACTATACATAAACTAACCAAACACATATGTCAAAAGTTAAAACTGTCAATTTGATATATTTTCTTTCGTCTTTACTTTTCGTTCCGCCATGACACTACACTGACAGGACTTAAACGGGTTTCCTGTAGTTAAACCTCGAACATTGGGCGTTCAGAATTTAACTCGGATTTGCTAAGTTTAGTTTATGTTGGTGAAATGCAATTCGGTGTTATAAACGCGTTTATACCCTTAAAACCGGTTTAGTGTGCACTGAGCGCGTTCAATTTCTTTGGTGAAATCTATCGACTATATAAAACTCAAAGGTGACTGTCTGACATAGTGATCTATCAACGCACAGCCCAAACCACTGGACGGATCGGGCTGTTTGGCATGCAGGTAGATGTTATGACCCCCAAGGGAATTAAATAGGCGATGAAAATTTGTATGAATATAATACTTTGTCAATTTTAAACCGATCGGGCTGAGACTTTGCATATATAAAGCTACTATAACACAGAGTAGGCATCCACTAAGAAAGGATTTTAAAAAATTCCACCCCTAAGGGGATGAAATAGGGGATGAAAGTTTTTATAAATTTTCTTAGACTTTCCATTGATTGAACTGAAATTATTAAAGACTAGCTGTCCCGGCAAACGTTGTTTTGCCATTTAAAGTATTTAAATCTTACCCCCTCTTTTGTCCCCTAAAAGGGGGGGGGGGTGATTTTTATACACCAGATTTTGAGTTGGAAGAAGACAAATATATCTGCGAAAACCGTATGCAACTCGGATCAGTAGTTTTCGTGTTAAAGCAAAAGTCTTATACAAAATCTGACCCCCTCTTTCGTCCCTTTGGAGGGGTGGGGGGAATTTTTTTTATACACCAGATGTTAAGTTGGAAGAAGACAAATATATCTGCGAAAATCGCATTCAAATCGGATCAGTAGTTTTCGTGTGATAGTGGAACAAACATACAGACAGACAGACAGACAGACAGACAGACAGACAGACAGACAGACAGACAGACAGACAGACAGACAGACAAAAAAACTTACCACATTTTTGGCTTCTATAGCGATGTAGTAATACCCCCCGCTTATTATTTTTTGAATATCTTTAATGTACAGAATTTTCATTTCTACAGTTTTATTATAATTATGTATAGATATAGATTTAAGCTTCTATGATGAAGAAGGATTTTGATAAATTTGACCCCCATGGGGATAAAATAAGAGATGATGGAGGATGTAAATGTATTAGTTTGAACCTATCAGTACATAATGGAACAAATAAATTAAGACGAACAAATAATTGAGTATTTTGTGGTCATATTGTCAAGTGCCTACCTGTTGCCAATATTTATGTCAAGCAAAAAAGGTCACAGTAGCGTTTGTTGTATGAGAGCCCCCCTTAAATATTTGCTTTATTTTGTTTTTAGTATTTTTGTTGTTATAGCGGCAACAGAAATACATAATTTGTAAAAATCTCAACTATTTAGTTAGCGGAGTTCTTGAGATACAGCCTGGAGACCGACAAACAGCGAACTCATTGCAATAGGGTCCCGTTTTTACCCTTTGTATAATAATAATAATATAATAATATCTATGGACGCTTCACACCACGTCAGTCTGGCCCCGTACTAAGTACCTGAAGGACTTGTGTTACGGGTACCAGACAACGGGAATATATTTAATTATTTTATACTATACATATAAAATTTAAGATTTTTATTATATGATACACATCCAGTACCCAGGAACTTTGAAAACTTTTTGTTCCGTCGGCGGGATTCGAACCCGCGACCCCCGGCTTGAGCTACCAACGTGCTTATCCACTGAGCCACAGAGGTCGTCAATATAAAGAACCACAAAAAGGAGAAAACTATCCATCTTTCTTATTATACTATGTTAACGCGGACGAAGTCGCGGGCAACAGCTAGGCACCTATAAAACGACATTTCAAAAAATAAATGCGGATTAACGATTGAAATGTATACAGGAGCTTGGACTAGATCAAAGGCGTTTGAAGCGGCAACATCTCGCCCATTAGGTGCAAATTCTCCGAAACTCTTTAAGCTCAGTCCCTCGTCTCAAAGCTGATCGAGCCCAAGTCACGTGCCAATTATAACTTTGTTTGTACATGCGAAAAACGCTTTGAAAATTGAAGACATAACTGGATGAAGTGGATAACTAAAAATTTGAAATCTGAGGTTTTTTGCATATTAAATGGACGCTTTAGGACCGGAAAAATTATTGAAATAAAAAATGTAGATTCTATGTAAGTATGTAGATATAGTAGCTAGATGATATAGTAGATGAATTACAAGTTTGTTCGAATTGTAAGGAAAAAAATGAGTAATTGCTCTTATGTTGTAAAATTTTAGTTACCCACTTCATCCACCATGTCTTCTATTGCTGCTGTTTTTATGACATCGACAGAGATACAAGGATGTTTTTATTCAAGAATGACATCGTCTTGGGCACGTTTTGTTTTTGTCGCCTGATAAAATTTGAGTGTTTGTTTATTTATGGTCACTTTGTTAACAGCATAAGTTATGCGGATGACATGGTGTTGCTGAGTCCATCAATCTCAGCACTTCGAAGACTGATGGGTGTCTGTGAGAAATACGCGGAGTCACACGGCCTTGTCTACAACGTCCAGAAAAGTAATCTTGTATATAATGTAGACTTAGTACAGACTGTGACGTTAAATGGCATGGCTCTTACGAGAGTATCGACTTTCAAATATCTTGGTCACATTATTGTGACCGAGGATTTGAAGAACGATATTGATCTGGAGAGAGAGAGCGGAGGGCGATGGCAGTCCGATGCAATATGTTGGCCCGCAGATTTTTACGGTGTAGCATAAGGTACTAATTATGTATTCTGTGGGTGTAGTGCAGAAGTTAAAATAACTCTCTTTAAAGCTTTTTGCCAAAGTATGTACACGTGCAATCTGTGGGTCAACTACACGCAGCGGGCTTACAACGCTCTCCGAATTCAATATAACAATGCACTGAGAGTAATGTTGGCATTACTCTCAGTGCATTGTTGTGCAGCCCGCTGCGTGTAGTTGTGCGAACATATTTGATGCGCTGCAGAATCGTGGTAGCCTTGGGGCAAATATGTTCGCACAAGCGCATACTGATGGCTTCCAAGCCGTTATACGAAAGCGGGTTGCCTCCTTGATGAGTCGAGTTCGTGACAGCACCAACATCATTCTTAGAATAGTTAGTGAGAAATTTGACTGTCCCATTGTGCGCCATTGGGTACATATACACGTGCATATACCTAGTGCCGCAAACAGGTCAAAAATATATTTAAATTGATTGAATTTTATTATTATGTCTACTAACATAGTTCTGCATGTATGTAAGTATGTGTGTTACGGTGGAATTTTGGAACTCAATTTTGAAGTAGATATATTTAACCGATTGAGCTGAAATTTTGCATACGCGTTAAGTTTGGATGACAATGCACGATATGCTATGTGACATCACTCTAAATCCAATACGGCCGACCATCTAAGATGGCGAAATAATTATTTTCTATGCAGTCCTACAATATGGATATTAAATGAAAGGGCTTTTTGAGAGTAATTCGAAAACGAATGTTATTTCATTGTACATCCAATATGGCGGCTCATCAAAGATAGGGGAATATTTATTTTTAATGCACTTCTGCAATATGGGTATCAAATGAAAGGGCTCATTGAAAGTAACTCGAAAACGAATGTAATGTCATTCTACATCCAATATGGCGGCTCATCCAAGATACGGAAATAGTTATTTTTAATGCACTTCTGCAATATGGGTATCAAATGAAAGAGCTTATTGAGAGTAAATCGGAAACGAATGTAATGTCATTCTATATCCTATATGGCAGCTTAGCCAAGATAGGGGAATAGTTTTTTTTAAAGCACTTCTGCAATATGGGTATCAAATAAAAGGGCTCATTGAGAGTAAATTGAAAAGTAATAGTCAAGTCGTGTCGTGTCGTGACGTGTCATGTCGTGTCGTGACGTGACGTGACGTGTCGTGTCGTATCGTGTCGTGAAGTGACGTATCGTGTCGTGAAGTGACGTGTCGTGACGTGACGTGGCATGACGTGACGTGACGTTACGTTTTGTGTCGTTACTTTACGTGACGTCACGTGACGTGACGTGAAATGACGTGACGTGACTTCAAGTCAAATCCAGCCGGGTTTCAGAAAATGCCCGGTTGAATCCGGTCACTTTTGTTAAATGAAATTTAACTTTTTAGTCATGCAGAAATAAACGGAATATAACAACTCGCTAAATATATAATATTTTTCAATAGTCAAAGTCGAGTACGATTTCTTAAGGACTGAAGTTAATCAGATTTTAACAAATTCTTGAAACAAAACAAATTACTATCAAACAGACTAAGAAATCTAGCCAGAGATAACTAAAAAACAAAAAATAAATTATAAACAAAAAACTTTTTTAAAAAAAGCTTTTATTTAAATAGTCTAAAAGGAAAAAATAAATTTCTCCTTAAATTTTTTAACTATAAAGTTATAATCCTCAATATATTATACAATTATTTGCATGATAATAAAAGCTTGTCGCGCGATTTGTAAATAAACTAGTAAGTATACCAATTTAACTGAGTAAATTCATATTATATTTTTATTTTAATAAATTTATCAAGTACTGATAGATTGTTAAGTCTCGCGAGTCGCGACAAGCTTTTATTATCATGCAAATTGTATAATATATTGAGGATTATAACTTAATAGTTAAAAACTTTAAGTAGAAATTTTTATTTTTTTTAGACTATTTAAATAAAAGCTTTTTTTTTAAAAAAAGTTTTTTGTTTATAATTTTTAAGTCTTTAATTACTAACAAATTATGGACTTAGTCTGTAATAAATGATTTATTATTATATATTGAGCTTCTAGGGTTAATACGAGTATGAGGTCTGCGGCCCGCCTTTGGTTTATTTTGCCACCTTGTGGCCCTTCCCTGCAAAAAGGTTGCCGACCGCTGATCTAGTCCATACACCATACTAATATTATAAATGCCAAAGAGTGTTTTGTCTGCCTGTCCGTCGGTCTGTCTGTCTGTTACCTTTTCACGCCCAAACCGGTGAACCGATTTTGCTGAAATTTGGCATGGGGATACATTGAGTCCCAAGAAAGGACATAGGCTACTTTTTATCCTGGAAAAAATTACTGTTCCCGCGCGATAAACGACTTTTGGCGCAACGGAGTTGCGGGCGTCATCTAGTATTCTACAACTTGCTAGCCATAGACCTTTGTCCGCCCACCGAGTACCTTTGTTCATACACGCGCAAACAGATCCTTATCCTTCATCCGTGTTACACGTGGGCCGGGGCTCAAACACTAAAAGCCCATTAAAATGGCCGAGTGATTCCTTGTGAGGGCATTTTTATTTCAGAATTCGACAATTTAATTATACCTTTGGAGGATATTACAAAAACATGTACCAAATTATTACACTCTTTGTGCTTAGTTCCTCGTGCTTATTGTAAAACGTTTGTTTATATATGGCTATAATATAATTTACTGATGTTGAATGATAAGGTATTCCTAAATAATAATCATCATCATTAGTCACTTGTGCCTAGTCCGATTCACTCCACTCAATCAAAAAATAAATATGTATATTATACATATTATTATTTTTTTCATATTATTATTTTTTTGATTGAGTGGAGTGAATCGGACTAGGCACAAGTGACTAATGATGATGATTATTATTTATACTATCTTTTACCCGCGTTACAACCATCCCTCACTGCACTTTTACAGATAAAAAACTATTATGAGCCCAGTACTGCGCATACCGAGCCTAAGCTACTATGACAATTTTTATCTAAATTCGTTAAGTAATTTTTGCGTGAAGAAATAATAAACATAATATACTAACTCCCAAACTTTATCTTATTTATCATACTAGCAGTGCCCCACGGTGTTACCACCATACAGAAAAGTACACTTAGGTACCTAGGAAGGTGCAGGGAAATTCATATCGCCAATGCCAAAACTCTTCGAAACTCGGTGACACAAAAACTTTTAAACACTTTTTCGCAAACACAGATTGAGCACAATTCAGTCATTAAAGTTCAAGCAAGGTTATTAGATTTATAGTTTTTAGTAATTTTTTCTTAGAGACGAACACACGCGACAAACTTCAGGCGGTCATTTTGTTTTCACTGCGCTCGCGCTTTTAATTGGTTAGCGAGCGGGTGCACGCGATGACGCGAATATTTAAATTTGGAAAGTTTTTTTTATTATTTAATTTATAAAGGTCATAAAAAAATAAAATCGGCCAAGTGCGAGTCGGACTCGCCCACGAAGGGTTCCGTACCGTTATAGAGAAAAATAGGCCAAAAATTGTGTTTTTTGTATGGGAGCCCCCCTTAAATTTTTATTTTATTAAAATATTATTATTAATTATTAAAGTACACATATATCTAAGGCCTTAGTAAAAAATTCAAGTGCCTACCTGTTGCCATTATTGATATCGAGCAAAAAAGGCAAAAAAAATCACGTTTGTTGTATGGGAGCTTTTATTTTGATTTTAGTATTTTTTGTTATAGCGGTAACAGATATACACAATCTGTGAAAATTTCAGAAGTCTAGCTATAGTGGTTCTTTAGATACAGCCTAGCGATACACAGACAGACAGACAGACAGACAGACAGACAGACAGACGGACAGACAACGAAGTCTCAGTAATAGGGTCCCATTTTTACCCTTTGGGTACGGAACCCTAAAAACTAGGCCTTTGCATCCGTTGTGGATGTTTTATATGCAGTATTTTCAGAGCGAAGTAAACCACTCCTCAAATACTGTAGTGCCTGAGACAAGATTTTTAAATGACCGTATGGTTGCCCAAGCACATACGGCATTCTCGCAACATAGTCGGCCTAGTCCAGAGGAAAGAACTAGTCAATAAGTCTGGGACCAACTATGTGCGGGTTTCCTCACGATGTTTTCCTTCACCGTATGAGTATCCGTATTATGTACTTGAAATCAAAAAATGTCTCATTGGTACACGCCTCCACCCGGGATCGAACCCTCTACGAGTGCGAACCAAAGGTCTACCCATTAGGCCACGGACGCTGTAAAGGCCATACATCATAAAGATTAAGTCGGCCTAAATTTGGAAAGTCTATACAATTAGTTCGATTCACATAAATACAAAATCGAGCAGATAATTAGTTATTTTACCTAAAACGATTGGAATTCAATCGATAATGACTTTAACTCCTTCCTAAAAAAATTACATGGAATAACTATGCAAGGTATAGTTAGTTATACGCTGCGCATAAATAAATACCTTTATTTTACCGCCGATAAAAACGTAAGAATATTGTTTACAATAAAAATTATCTAGAGTGCACGCCATTAAAACTTTAAAATTTTCATTTAATTTTTCTCTAATATTCATGTTAAATTCTCAAATTAATTAGCTTTGAAGAAGCGAGGGAATGGACAGTCAAAACAAGTTACAGTGTTTTTAATAAGTTGTAAAAAATTGTAAGACAACTTTTCAAGTTGTCTTACAATTTTTTACTGCCAAGCTATTTTTATATGTTAATTAACGAGTACTTTTTACAACCTTTTGCTTCTTTAGTTATTAAGTAATTAATTTATTTAATTCTTGTTCACTAGAGTTAAGTTTTTACTGTTTAGTGAATAATCAGCGTTTATATCAAAATAACTTTAATCATCTCAACAATGATCATGTATTTGTATGATTTTGACATTTGCTGTGCTTTGTAAAACGAATAACATAATATACCTGTATACCGAGACCAGTGATTCACAAGCGTAAGAAGCAGAAATATTTTAAGATTCACTCAAGAGCCAGCGACAACCAGGCTTTCGTCATTTATAAATGCTGAAAGTTTACCTGTTTGTGACCCCTATAAAGGTAAGAGCGACCAGCAGGCAGCAACTATGGAGTTTCTGTCGCGGTTACTTTATGAGTTTCCAGTTCTGAAGGTCTACCTAAACTTCGATAAAGTATGAAGCTCAATTTTACAACGCAATATCTAAGGGGCTAATTGTAGTTTACCCAAATGTTTAGGTTTAACAGAAGCAAATGGGGACATGGGGACAGAAACCCCCTCTTGAGCGCGATAACCGGATTCCCCACCGTTTGTAACTCGCTCGACTGTTACCGAACCTGTTCAGAAACTGTTTCTGAACTGTAGTAGCCGAAAATAATTAACGAGTTAAAAGTTCATTGCCGTCTGTTTCTGAAAAAAGCAGATACTTAATGATTGAGTAGAGCTCTGGATTAGGGGTTTTAATGTGGGTTAAAGTTTCATCATCATCACCAGTTTTGTCCCTATTTTTTCCAAAAATATGATTTGCGGTCATTCTCTGTAAAGTTTAACAACTGCACTCAAAAACATTTAATGGAGAACTAAAAGTAAAAACTAAACATTAATGAGGGTTGTCGATATAATATGATTTGCCACCAGAGGGACCGTAGGGTCTTTCGTGACAAATGTGTCGCATTTTTGCTATAGTTGTAAGCCGTGCGGTTGTAACGACACTTTTGTGTCGTGTCGCTACAATTTCTGTCTAGCCCCCTTTCGCAACGCGCGATAAGGAACTTCATTCCAATAACAGCCATTAAAAGGAACATTACCTACTTAAATCTATTCCTAATTTACAACTAATGTTAATGTTTTTTCCGGAAAATTAGTTCAATAAGGAAAATACATAATGTACATCGTACTAAATAGCACATCATCTATATACATAGACTGTAACGTGTGTAGGTAATTTATTCGCATTAATTTGAATCTTGTCTTGATCAATTTCAATTCAACATACACCTTCCCGCACAGTTGCGGGTCAAGATAATTATTGTAACACACAATTCCAGGCTTTATGGCTTACATAATAGATATTATAGTAGCTTGAGATATCGGTTTTCCTGTAATATAATCATGTCTACACACAGGTAGTCCCGGGGGTTTAGCGGAGTGTTGACGGTATTAATATCGGTCGTGTTAGGCGAGATTACCGACTTGTATGTTCTAATTACTTTCAACGTACAATCTAGATGGATTGCCTTGTATACGTTCTGCCATGATGGAAAGCCATGATTGTAAAGCTGTCTGCATGCACAAACTGTGGATACAGTACGAATATCTATATACCTGTAGCCCTAGCACGGCGACCAGTGGAAATGCGAAAGTATAGACAAACTGTGGAGATAAACTTAAGGTGCCGTTCCGATATTTTTTCGTTCCAAAAAATTCAATTAAAATGCTACTTTATGACAGACTATAGTCACAAACTGTGGAGATAAACTTAAGGTGCCGTTCCGATCTTTTTTCGTTCGGACAAAATCAATTAAAATGCCACTTTATGATAGACTATAGTCCTAAAAAATTCAATTAAAATGCCACTTTATGACATAATATACTACAGTCTGTCATAAAGTGGCATTTTAATTGAATTTTTGTCGGTCGCGATTAGCCGCGGTAAAGATCGGAACGGCACCTTAAGTTTATCTCCACAGTTTGTCTACAGAGGTTCCCAAACTTATTTTGTCTTATCTTTAAGAACAAATTATATTTTAGCGCCCCCATTGTTTAATTTAAAATGCATCCTGATGAAATAAATCACCCCCCAAGCCTCGCCCCCCAACGCCCCCATTTTTTTCTGGGTCCCAAACCTTCCGACCTTCAACGCCCACAAGGGGGCGTTATCGCCCACTGTGGGAAAGGCTGCTATACACATTCGTAACTGCTTGTATCCGTCTTATGTCTACGTAGAGTGACTACGTAGTTAGTTATACGTACAGTCAAAGTATGATTAACATAGAAATTAGAACTTAGAAGAACTATAAATAACTAGATGACGCCCGCAACTCCGTTGCGCAAAAATTCGTTTATCGCGCTGGGACCGTACATTTTTCCAAGATAAAAACTATCCTGTGTCCTTTACCGGAACTCAAAGTATCCTCGATATCAGTTTCAGCAAAATCGGTTCAGCGGTTTTGGGCGTGAAGGGGTAACGAACAAACGGACTTTGGCTTTTCGATTTTGAAAATCGGTTCACAAACGGCGAAGTAATCGTAGAACATAAAAAAAAAATATATTTTTTTTTATTAAATAAGATGGACATAATATCGTCTGTTTATAAAAAGGGGGAAGTTATTCAACCTCCACCTTTTTGGTAGTCGGTTAAAAAACTAAAACTTATCTGCTAAAGAATATTTTGATAGACTTACTTCCTGCTTCCTAAAACAGAATGGAAGTAAAGTAGTTTAGTAAAAGGTGTTTAGGCCCAATTAGAAGAATCCAGTTGTGCTAAAGCCGGGTAGTTGGAGTTTCTAGATGCTCCCGAGATCGAGCCTTGTTTGTTTAGATGTAATGAGAATTGTTCGCAGTGTATATTGTATAATGATGAAGATATCTGCAGAAACTCGACGTCTAATCAACAGTATCCCCGCGGTTTAAGTGATGTATAATAAAAGACTATGAAAAGTACCAATAATGAGTCAAAACGGGACGATACATGGTTCTATAATGGTTTATGGTAGTGATGATGATGATGATTATTACTATATTAGCATAGTAGCATATGCTTGCCGTTCTTAAAACAACGTCGAAACTCCCAAACTTGTATCTATAAAGAGTCAGGAGTTCTCTCAGCACCTTCTGAACCATGGTATACCTTGGTGCAAAATCTTGCTTGTTGGTAGCATATGCTTAGAATACTGCTCACGAAACCGAAGTCACCACATGTTCCCATATAAATTTTAAGGAGTTCCCTCGATTTCTTATGAATCCCTTCATCAGGTCACCACTTTCATGAATATGGTACCAAATTGGGATGATAACCTATACACCAAAAGAAAAATTTTGAAAATCGGTTCACAAACGGCGGAGTAATCGTTGAACATAAAAAAACGAACATAACACCTCCTCCATTTTTAAAGTCGGTTAAAATTGTAGCCTATGTGTTATTCTGATGTATAAGCTATATTATTGTAAAGTTTCATTAAAATCCGTTCAGTAGTTTTTGCGTGAAAGAGTAACAAACATCCATACATACATCCAAACTTTCGCCTTTATAATATTAGTAGGTAGGATATCTATAAGTACATCTATACATATAATAAAACTGTAGAAATGAAAATTCTGTACATTAAAGATATTCAAAAAATAATAAGCGGGGGGTATTACTACATCGCTATAGAAGCCAAAAATGTGGTTAGTTTTTTTGTCTGTATGTCTGTCTGTCTGTCTGTCTGTCTGTATGTTTGTTCCACTATCACACGAAAACTACTGATCCGATTTGAATGCGGTTTTCGCAGATATATTTGTCTTCTTCCAACTTAACATCTGGTGTATAAAAAAAATTCCCCCCACCCCTCTAAAGGGACGAAAGAGGGGGTCAGATTTTGTATAAGACTTTTTTCTTTAATGGACTTACTTCATATTATTAACTGTTTTTTCCAACTTAACATCTGGTGTATAAAATTTTCCCCCCACCCCTCTTAGGGGACAAAAGAGGGGGTAAGATTTAAATACTTTAAATGGCAAAATAACAATTGCCGGGACAGCTAGTAATATAATAAAATCGTAGAGGTAAAATTTTTGTACATTGAAAATAAACTTGAAAAAACGAGTCAGGGGCATGTTGGAAGTGTAGTAGAACACATCTTAATTGTTTTTTAAATATTTGTTTCTCTGTCTGTTTGTCTGTTTTTACAGGCTAATCTCTGAACCCGCTGGACCGATTTCAATGAAATTTGGCATGGTGATACCTTGCATCCCCGGTCAGCATCTTTGTTATACTAAGGTCGAATTTCAGCGTGTTGTTATACTAAGGTCGAATTGAAAAACCTCCTTCTTTTTTAAAATCGGTTATAAATAAAGCAATACCTGTATTGAAATGATTTTCATTAAAGGTAATGATAGCGACGGGAGAGGTGGACTGTATTTATGAAGATGAGGATAACTGTAGCTACTAAGATGCACCATGTGAAGCGACAACTATAATGTTCTGAGATAGACTGAAAAATATACATCAAAAAATATAAATTGTCAATACGAAAAAATGAGATATAGAAAAGTAAATATTTAAAAATCAGCCAAGTGCGAGTCGGACTCGCGCACGAAGGGTTCCGTACCGTTATAGAGCAAAAATAGCCCAATAATTGTGTTTTTTGTATCGGAGCCCTCCTTAATTATTTAGTTTAATTTAATTTTATTATTAATTATTAAATTATAAGTACAACTGAGTATTCTATGAACATCTCAAGTACCTATCTGTGACCAAAATTGATATCGAGCAAAAAATAGCAAAAAAATCACGTTTGTTGTATGGGAGCCCCCTTTAAATATTTAATTTATTTTGTTTTTAGTATTTGTTGTTATAGCGGCAATAGATATACACAATCTGTGAAAATTTCAGGAGTCTAGCTATAGCGGTTCTTGAGATACAGCCTGGAGACAGACAGACGGACAGACATCGAAGTCTTAGTAATAGGGTCCCGTTTTTACCTTTTGGGTACGGAACCCTAAAAACAGTAAAAAAGTATAAGTACTAAGGTCTGTCCAGCCAGTTGCCAACAGGTAACAGGTAACATAAATGGTTTATGCTCTGAAAACTATAAAACGGCAAAATTACCTTAGGCTTTTTATACCGGAGTCCGGAACAGCACAGTTCCCGAAGGATATCGTATTTATTCCACAAGAATCACGGATAATTGTATTTTATAAAACCGACTGCAAACTTGTACGTAATAGAGAATTAAAGTTCCCTATCTCAAAAACTACGGAACCGATTTTGATGAAACTTGCAGTATTCCTTAAGTTGAACGATACCTAATACAACAAAAAAAGAATTACTTAAATCGGACTTTTAGTTCCGGAGATATGCGAACACAAACATACATACACTTAAAATTTGGCACATTTGTTCTGACGCTGATATAGACTAACATATATTATGAAAACTGGGCAGTTCTGGAAACATTACATACATACGGGTCGAATTGATAACCTCCTTTTTTGATTACGATAAGAAATCACCTGAAAAACTACAAACCCTACGCAGCGAATTTCGTTTACTTGCGAGATAGTAATGAAAACTAAAAGATTTATTCATGGAAAAACGAGAAAAACATATTTTATTTTTATGGAAATATATGTGATAGTACGGCTCGCTAGTTTTTGTGATCCTGTATTCCTTGGGCCATAAAACCTGAGTCGGGCCCCCGATTGGGGCACGGGGCACTAAGGGTCAATTCATACGAAAGGTTCTAGGAGCTGCGAAGTGAAATTCTGAAAGTATTTATAGCAAATTCATCCTTATGTTATCAACGTATTACGTAAGCTAGTTAGGTTTGAATTTAAAGAATGAAACTCGAACAACCTAGGCATTGTACTTATTTAACTACAATATTATGCTGTGACAAGTATTGCATAGGTTTGGTGAAATCTGTGCCGGATATTTGTAAGCACAAGATTACTATGTATTATAATAAGATTACTATATAACTTTATACTACTGCGGGTGCAGAGACGCTTAGGCAGAAATATTACATTTGTATGTACTTACTTGAAAAATATCCCTTTTACACGGCTTACGATTGTAGAAGAGTCGCCCAATTCAGAATGATAATTATGATTTTTTGCTGCGAATAGAACTTACAGCCTACGCTAGTACGAATTCAGCCTAAGGCTGGGGCCTATATAAAATACTGGAACCCACGAGGCACACTCAACGGGGCATACAGGGGCACACTAAACTCGCAGGGGCATACAAGGGCACAGAGCATGGAGGGGGGCATACACGGGGGCACACTGAACTTGCGGGGGCACACACCTTTCACTGGCAGGTATTTGTTAAAAGTCGACAAGCGTGGCTACGCGACGATTTCAAATGTCAATTGTCTGAACATGAAAACAATTACGTGGGGAAACCGTAGTAGGTGGAAGATTTTATATTTGATTCGGAATAAATACCTTTATTTGTCATGAATATTATCTGTAATTGCTTGTAAAGGTCTATTTTAGCATATTAATCGGAGATAGTGTATATAAAAGCGGGGTCGATTTTTTTTAACGAAAAAAAATCATAGGCTAAACTTTACATTCTAGCGTTACAGATACTAGGGGTTTTCAAACTCCTATAGCCTGGGTCAATTTTTGAAAATTCATTTGAATTATATAATTTACACCTTTATATTTGACGCTTCTAGTCTACTTCAAGTTACAATCTCAATTTAAATCCTTTAAATTACAAATGTCTAAATGGCCCCAAAATAATCCCAAAATGGCGCCATCCAGCATTTCCGTCGACATGCCAATTGCCATCACACACATATTTTATTTATCAACACACAAGTTTGTCGCCAAATTTGTTTGTATTTATCGACAATTCCCTATTCCCTTGACCCGGTTATAGGAGTGTGTCTTAATTCATGTTTTGACCAAAATTATCTTTATGTCTTTGGAATAAGATCCTGATTCCTGGCAGGGCCAAAATAATTCTGAACGGGCTGAAGTTGCTCTAATTGCATGAGGCCAACTGATCTAATAAACAACTTTGCTGGAATAAGAATAAATATTTTTGTTTGACTGAATATACAGTAAATTGTTTAGGTGGGCCTACGTTACTTAGCTGGATAATGTTAAGTCCAATGTAAGTCGTGTTCTGTCGGCTAGATTTGATGCAATCCGACTAAATTACGTAGGCTTGCCATTAATTGTCTATGAATTTCTCTGATAGTACTTTTAAATATTGTAGACGAATATGATAGACAGAAATCATGTCAAGTCACAAAGTGTGTTCAAATTAAAAGGCCTTACTTCGAACTTTTTGTAGGCATGACATTTCACATTTGAGGTAAATTATTGAGTAAGGCTTCTCACAGACGAACGGCACTTGCCAACGGCAGATACAACTGCTGCCGTCGACAATTGTCGTTCGTCTGTAAGAAGCCTTAGCGATCTAAAAGTGCTCTAATTCAATCTAAGATGACATAATTAGGTACTATAAACCTCCGAATACACACCGTGGATCTTATTCTCAGTATGAGCGTAATGCCCGCTCCACATTCTCGGGAGAATTTCGGGAGAATGTGAGAAATGTGAATGTGGAAGCGATTCGCGTATTCTTCTCAAGTTCTCTTGTTGTTCTCTTGCTTTTGTCGGTTTTTTTTTTTTTTTTGTCGCGAGACAAAAAAAAAAAAGGCGATAACGTGTAACGAGAACTCCACACTCGCATGTTTCTCAGTAATGAGCGAGCCGCCTGAAGCGCGAGAACTGTAGTGAGAACTTTTTGAGAATTTTGTGAGTGTGTACCCAAAGAAGTTCTCACTACAAATCTCGCTGAGAATATCTTGAAGATTCTCACCTAAATATCTCGCGAGAGTGTGGAGCGGCCATAACAATTTTAAAATCACATACCCTAGG
Source organism: Cyaniris semiargus (assembly GCA_905187585.1). Lineage (NCBI taxonomy): Eukaryota > Metazoa > Arthropoda > Insecta > Lepidoptera > Lycaenidae > Cyaniris > Cyaniris semiargus. The sequence continues at coordinate 672,622 of LR994554.1, read as the reverse complement.
GGCCGTCGGAAATGACGTCTAAATTGTGGGGCGTGTCGTAATGACGCGAGTTATCAGCGCGTCAAATTCGATAACGGCCAAGATGGCAGGTTTCCGCGCAAACGCCTCCGAGTTAGCGGTAGAACGGATTATGTGCCTCTACACGGTAAAGAGAGGGATTTGAGCAAAGGGCGACTGGATATCACCTGTTTTGCCATTTATTTCCATAAAAGTTGCCAGCTAGTTAGTTCACGTAGAAATTCCGCTATAACAACTACCCTATTATATAAGTTTACCTAGGACTTAAAGCATTTTTGTACCAATCATTTGAATCATTTCAGCCGTTTAAGAGTGAAATTTAAGACACAGGATAGAAGAAACATAATCAACAGACACAATGTTGCATATTCAATAACAAAATAATCCCTACTGTACTTTTTACTCCCAAAACTACCTTACTACCTTTAATCAAATTTGGTTAAACCGTGCAATTGTTTTTGTACAAAATAAGTGACAAGTACACACCCCTAAAAACATTCATAATATTGGTGATATATTGTCAAAGCAAGTAATTAGTAAAATCTACTAATTAGTATGTATATAAGGACATACAAACGAGTGGAAGGCTTAGGTGTTTCGCAGATAAATCTCTTCCACGTTTCGAGCTGACTTTATTGGGTTATAAGGGGTCGTTTGGTGGCAAATGACCCCTAATCCCCCTAATAGATTGCTCACAAGCCGTACAGCTCCATATTCATTAAATAAAATACCAGATTATCTCCTCCCGTTTCGACCTTTCATGACAGTTCATTTTTAGCCAGACAATTTTAATGTACTTGCCAAAACATTAAGAAAAAAAATATGTTCGAAATTTAAAATGATGCGACATATTCTGCTGGTACGGTTTATACAGTTTGAAAATCAGAGTTATTCTAATTTATTTATTTTTTTCATTTTAAATATTTTGCAAAATACAATAAATCATTATACTATCCACGGGTATCGGGTACCATCCATTATAAATTTGAAAGTAGCTTTATTTCTGATTATTCGTCTTCACGCTTAGTACGAGGTAGACACGAGGAATAGTCAAAATTTGGTATGGAGTGGTATTGCCGAGTGATTCACCGATTTTGCCACAGCAAAGTTGCAGACTACATCTAGTAATAAGATTATAATTCAAATCTATTTATTTTATTTTTTTTATTTTTATTTAACTCTTTATTGTACACAAGAAACACATACAGATACAATTAACATAGAAAGACGACACAAAGGAATCTATCGTAATAAGGTAATCGTTATCCACTCTGAAAAATCTAATTAACACACAGGAAAAAGTACAGAATCACAAATATTTACGGGCAATACCTCTATTTTAGCAGCAAAATTATTTTCTGTTCTAGCCAATTAAAATATCAATTCTTTTAATATTCCAATAGACGGCTCGTTCCGTTCCAAGGCAGATGCGTTCTTAATGCATTTTCATTCATTCTCCCCTTCTATTTGCATATTATTTTGTATTTTATACAATCCATGAATGTGTTTGAAAATACCTAAATAATTATTTTATTCAAAAATTATTTTTCGACATCAAAAATCTATATTAATTCATTTTGATCTACATGTAACAAAAAGTTGAAACTCTACCAAATTAATATACAATTGTAGTTGTTATTGCCCTTTGAATTTTTAAATTGGTAGTAACCGCCCATACCGAGGTTTGTACACATTAAGATCAATTAATTATACATGAATTAAATCAAAGTTTGAATAACTGCAGAATAATTAATGAAAACCCTCAAATATAACGACCGCACTCAGAGAATCTTTATGATAACTTAACTTTAACTTAATAAATATTTTAACTTAATTCTTCATTAAATATCTCTGAGTAACGCCATAAGACATAATAATATCAAGACAGACAAAAATATCGGTGGGAAGGTTTTTTATTTATTATTATCCATATGAAAAAATAATAAACTATCATTCCATTGGCAGGAGGTTGATGAGCGTGCTGTCCAATATTTGATTGTCAGCCGGCTGGTATCCCCTCCACGTCCGCTTTTGTCTACCCCTCAGCGAATTTTCGTACGAAATTCAACGATTTCAACAATTGTTTTCGGTACCTTCCCACCGATATTATTTTTGTCTGGCTATTTTTTGGGGATTACATACTAACTAATCTCGCGTCAGAAAAAAAGCCAACACCCACAGGAAAATAATTATTATTTTCCTACTTTTAATTAACGCTGGCAACCCCTTCCCACCACCCGATCCATATAAAAAAATTTTTGGGTGCACAGGAAGTACAAAGCAACTGTTGGGAAAAAAAAATTAAAGTCTAGGCTCAGCGCCTACTTTTTTTTTCCCCACCCCACTACACCCGCACCCACCGCCCACGGCCTGCCAGCACGCAGATTATCAGAAAAGGTTGTTCAGGGAAGTAGCTAACGGAGTTTTAATACAGCTTATACAGCTGAAGCCACATGACCGATTTGGTCGCCAGCTCTTAGTCGAATAGTTTAGTAATAAAAGTAATTTTCCCACTCGTAGGCACTACCTACCTACTTGTGAACATAACAGGCGTTTTATATTCCAATCTTCGTTTTCTTTTCGTTGTGATACAATCAATAGTCTCGGCGACAGCCCGTACAGCCAATAAAATATATTATTTGTGACCTAGAAAATACAAGACAAATACTTAAAGGAAATAGGATGTATCAATAAAAGACTACATCTGGTCTGAAATTCTAGATAGATGAGCAAATTTGTTTTACCGATGAGTTCGTAACTCAGCGTCGAAAAACAGTCTATCTACTTGCGACATCTATGTTATATATAATATATATTCTATGTTCGTCTATCATATTTTTAAGCTATATTGTATGGCTTTTATCGCGGGCTATGAGCGCGGCGACCGAATCAAGAAATTCCGTAACGAAAAAACCTAACATCCCCCACTATGACCGGCACAGCGGTTCGACGTTGCCAACTTCAACAAATCCTTTTAATGACGTATGCGGATTATATTTGCATAAGTTAATAAATAATGCTATGCAATAGCTTTACCGCGGCAGTCCCCGAGTGCCACACGTATTTTTTTTACAAAAAATTTTATTACAAAAAAGGTAAAAATGCAACACAAGACGCGAAAAAATTTTGTGATGTTTATGGATCTAATGCAGTATCTGTGAGAGTACCGCAAATTTGGTTTGAAATTTTGGAAATTTTGATATCAAAGATGCACGTCGCTCTGGTCGCCGTTACGGACAAAACTGATGCCATTTTTGAAAAAGTGGAGCAAGATCGGCATATTAGTAGTTACGATGTAGCTGAAGAACTGGGGATTGACCACAAAATGGTTTTGGCGCATTTGAAAAAAGCTGGGTAGTGGGTACACAAAAAAGCTCGATATTTGGGTGCCTCATGAGCTCACTGAAAGAAACCTAATGAACCGTGTACTCATTTGTGTTTTTTTATTACGACGTAATGAAACCGAACCATTTTTGAAGAAGCTGATAACTGGTGATGATAAGTGGATCACGTACGACAAGAACGTACGAAAAAGATCGTAGTCGAAGGCCGGTCAGGCTTCACAGACTGTGGCGAAACCCGGGTTAACTCGCAACAAGGTGATGCTGTGTGTGTGGTGTTATTGGAAGGGCATTATTCATTATGAGCTGTTACCGCCAGGCAGGACCATCGGTTCAGAACTGTACTGCGAACAACTGATGAGATTAAAGCAAGAAGTTGAGAGAAAGCGGCCGGAATTAATCTACAGAAGGGGTGTGGTTTTTCACCATGATAACGCTAGACTTCACACATCTTTAGCCACTCAGAAAAAAATACAGGAGTTTGGCTGGGAGGTGTTAATGCATCCGCCGTATAGTCCTGAACTTGCACCTTCAGATTTCCACCTGTTTCGGTCGCTGCAGCATTACTTAGGCAGTATCAGGTTGACATCACAAGAGGACTGCCAAAACCACTTGTCGCAGTTTTTTCATCAGAAGCCACACTTACTTTCTCCTGATTACTAATCACCTGCACTTATCACTAATCGAAGTGAATAACAGGCCTTAATAATATAGGTCGGTGTAGCAAAAACATCCACCCAATATAAGGAAAGATCGTTCACTAGCAACACACGAGATTTTATAACTATAATAAATTGTTTACAAAAAACACATAACTGGAATAAGGTACTTATAAGAAAATTAATTTCCTTAATTGCAAGAATAAGATCGTTTTTAGCTCATCCGACACGACTTTGTTTTTCAGTGACAGGGATTTGAGACAATCGTAATACCAGAACAGTTTACTATGACTTGCAATTAAAAAATATAATAATCCATACTAATATTATAAACGCAAAAGTGTGTCTGTCTGTCCTACCCCTTCACGCCTAAATTTTGATAAAATTATGGTATGGAGATACTTTGAGTCTCGGGAGATGACATATGATACTTTTTATCCTGGAAAAATTGACGGTTCTCGCGCAATTAACGAATTTCTGCGCAATGGAATTGCAGGCATCAACACTGCTCTAATAATCCACAACCACATAAACGCGAAATTGCGTCTGGATTTAATTCTTTATGTCTGTCGCAGTAATAAAGAACTGCTACCGGGTGATATACGAGTTGCTGCTTGCAGTGCAACGAAGGTACGCTGTAGTAATATAACGGTAACGCTTGTAGTAATATAACGGGCAGCTATGGTGCAAAGTATGACAAACACGTCTTCTAAATACCGTAAAAAAATGTGGATTTTATGTATAGCTAGATGATGAAGTAAGTAAAATCCAAGGTTTGTTCAAATTATAAGGGAAAATATAGTAATTGCCGTTACGTTATAAAATACTAGACGTTCCGCGCAGAAATAGAGGAAAATCTATACTAATATTATAAAGCGGAAGAGTTCGTTAGTTTGTTTGTTTGTTTGTTTGAACGCGCTAATCTCAGGAACTACTGGTCCGATTTGAAAAATTATTTCAGTGTTAGATAGTCCATTTATCGAGGAAGGCTATAGGCTATATTTTATTACGCTAAGACTAATAGGAGCGAAGAAATAGAGGAAAATGTGGAAAAAACGGGGGGAAATTATTTGAAAGGGCTTATTTGAACGAGATAATCTCAGGAACTACTGGTCCCATTTGAAAAATTATTTCAGTGTTAGATAGCCCATTTATCGAGGAAGTCTATAGGCTATATTTTATCACGCTAAGACTAATAGGAGCAATGAAATCGAAGAATATGTGAAAAAAACGGGGGAAATTATTTGAAAGGGCTTATCTCACGAACCACTAGAGCAATTTTTCTGTTATTGGGGTCAGATAAGAAGTAGACCACGTGAAGGATCATAGGCTATTTTTTGTAGACTAATTTGTCTGTGAAATATCTAATTTACGCGGGCGAAGCCGCGCGGAACGTCTAGTTATATATATACTTCATCCACTTAACATCTTCAATTTAAAATTTTTGCATCTACCATTTCAACACGATACGTCGTCCGATATATCGTATAATGTAAGTGCTTCAAGACGTTGATAAATTGTAGTGTAGTTTGGAAACGCATCGCTCTTCCGGGTAAATATTTACGGGGCGCGACTGTCGGCCCCGGGCATGTCCGTCCGTCGGACGGCCCGTCGGGGACATCGGATGTCGTAATTAGATGGACGCGGGGACTTTTTGCTAGAAGATACTATAGAGTATAGACTATCATATTAATGACCCCATCATTCAACTTTGGAGCGTTGGCACTGTGTAGTAATATTATAATATTGTACAGTAAGAGGAATCTATACTAATATAAAGCTGAAGAGTTTGTTTGTTTGTTTGAACGAGCTAATCTCAGGAACTACTGGTCCGATTTGAAAAATTATTTCAGTGTTAGATAGCCCATTTAACGAGGAAGGTTATAGGCTATATATTATTAAGCTAAGATCAATTATTAGAGCGAAGAAATAGAGGAAAATGTGGAAAAAACGGGGAAAATTATATGAAATTGCCTATTATCTTGAGAACTACTGGAGCAATTTTTATGTTTTTTGGCACACATAAAGAGTAGAAGGGACCTAGGCTATTTTTTGCGGAAAAATGTACGGTTTCCGTGAAATTCCTTAATTACGCGGGCGAAGCCGCGCGGAACATCTAGTTGATTTATAAGCAGAGATTTTGAATCGGAATTAGAGTAACTCAAGGGCAATAGTTTACAACGAAAATTCCATACAAATATTATATTGAATGGGAAGGTGTGACTGTCTATCAGTCTGTATAACTCATAACCTACGGTTAAGCCACTGAATCTGAAGTGGACAATTTGAAAGTTTATACGTGGGAGAGCCATGCTTCGGCACGAATGGGCCGGCTCGACCGGAGAAATACCACGTTCTCACAGAAAACCGGTGTGAAACAGCGCTTGCGCTGTGTTTCGCCGAGTGAGTGAGTTTACCGGAGGCCCAATCCCCTACCCTATTCCCTTCCTTTCCCTCCCCTTTTCCCTTCTCTTCCCATCCCTACCCTCCCCTATTACCCTATTCACTCTTAAAAGGCCGGCAACGCACCTGCAGCTCTTCTGATGCTGCGAGTGTCCATGGGCGACGGTAGTTGCTTTCCATCAGGTGACCCGTTTGCTCGTTTGCCCCCTTATTTCATTAAAAAAAAAAAAAAAAAGACCTAACCGAATGGTACCCAAGGAATGGAAAAAGAAAACAAGGAAGGCAATGTAAACGGCGGGAAGATGACCTACCCAAGAATTGGAGAAGAGATTGCAGAGACAGGACGATGTGGCATAATCTGGAGGAGGCCTATGTCTTAAGACAACCAACATTGAAATAAAATTTAGTTTCATTTGTAAATGTAAAACATTTGTTGTGAATAAAGGCTTATCTTATCTTATCTTATCTTATCTTATCTTATCTTATCTTATCTTATCTTATCTTATCTTATCTTATCTTATCTTATCTAAGCCACTGAATCGATTTGTATTAAATTTGACATGTAGTTACCAAAATGTATGTATTTAATTATACTGTAAGGACAAAGATGCTCTATTTCGGTATATGTATGGTTCCCGCGCGATAAACAAATTTTGAAGCTACGTAGTATTTAATCGGTCTACATCTAGTATTTAAATAGTCACAATCAAAAGCAGGCTTACTAAATCGACTTTTGTTACAAAATTAATTATTATCATTTCCCTGTTCTTCCGCATCGTAATCCAGGAGACAACGCAGACAGGAACAGATAAACCATCTCCAACAAATCCTTTTAATGACAAATCTCAAATCCGTTTTAATATCATCCCGTACACACAGGTTTACAATTGTATTCCACGTAACGACGTGGAAATATTAGTACAGTTGCTCACAGATATAACTCATTATAATATAACGTGACAAACTGAGATTCGGTTACGAAGCGTTATGACTTATGCGTAGTTTCTTCATTTTTAAACCCCTGAAGTCTGAACTGATATGGACGCGCGGGTAATGACTAATGACATTGAAATACTCTCGAGTAAAAAAAGGCAGTAACGTTTTTATTGTATCAAATGTACGGTTCCGTGATAAACACACTGTTGCGTAACGAATTTGCGGGTAACATGTAGGTAGTTAGCTATGAGAGCATGTCGTTACCCCATAGTTTCTGAATCCTCCGTTAGTTTTCTGTACCACCGTTAGCTCTACGATTTAGATGGCCTATCGAATTTCTCTACATCTGTCTTATTGCCCCCTTTAGAAGGAATATAAAGTAAGAAAAAGGTATGTTGAAGAAGATAACACGTGATTTCTGTATCAGAGTGTCCAAGAGCTAATACCCGATACGACGTGCAGCGAGCTGGGACTTGGGGGATGCACCGGAGCTTGTAAACAGGAGTAGCAATTACAACAAAATATCGATATCGTCACATGCGCTAAAATAATATGATTTTTAGGTATTACTAGATGTTACACTAGAGAACAGTAATAAACATACACTTATTATGCGCTTATTCCACTTTATTAATTGTTTTACACGACCGGTTTTGACAAAATCATCCTCAGGTGTAGTAAAGACAAATTGGGGCAAATGTATGGACTATGGTACACTTCTAAAATCTCTGTTCATACTTTTTTAAAATATCTGAATAGGTTACGAAAGTTTCTAATAGTGGTGACATTCAATTCGTAATTTCTAATAGGAAGTTTATGGAAAAGTCCGAAAAGGGGCTGAAAATAATTATTGCAATATTTTCGTGATTTTCGTTTAAGCTGATGATAATGATGAATGACGATGATGATTATATATCTTAGAGGTAACACACAGACAGACATACTCTCTCATTTACAAAACTAGTATTGAATTAACATCAAACACTATTTCGCATTCATTTTTAGGGTTCCGTAGCCAGGCACTTGAATTTTTCACAAAATCCTTAGTTATATTTTTTTATAGTAATTAATAAAAATAATAAAATTAAATTAAAAATTAAGGGGGGCTCCCATACAAAAAACACAATTTTTTGCCTATTTTTGCTCTATAACGGTATGGAACCCTTCGTGAGCGAGTCCAACTCGCACTTGGCCGATTATTTTCGATTAGATTGCAAACGCAGGCTGAACCCTACGAGATTTATCAAAATAATGTACTAAGTATTGTACACAATGAAAAGGTCTACAGAAAACTCCGCGATAATACACAGGATGCAATTAAACCAACCGGCCAAATTTTTTAGGGCTTAGGTATCATTTGGAGAGTCCATTTAACCAAAAAAACAGGGTACTTATTAATTATTTTACAATTACATATTTTTATCCCACTTAAAATCGTTGCAGAACGGTCACTTCGCAGCGGCGGTGACGCGGGCGGTGACGCGGGAGGATGACGCGGGGGGTGGCGCCTCCCGCACGCGTAGTGTCCATTAATGGTTGTGTTTTTCAGGACAAGTTTCGGAGGCTATTTCTCAACATTTTAGTACTGAGCTGAGTGATTATAAAAGAAAAAAAATCGACCAAGTGCGAGTCGGACTCGCGCACGAAGGGTTCCGTACCGATACAGAGCAAAAATAGGCTAAGAATTGTGTGTTTTGTATGGGAGCCCCCCTTAAATATTTATTTTATTTTAATATTATTATTAAATATTAAAATATACAAAAAACAAAAGAATGTGTGAAAAATTCAAGTGCCTACCTTTTGCCATTATTGATATAGAGCGAAAAAGGCCGAAAAATACACGTTTGTTGTATGGGAGCCCCGCTTAAATATTAATTTTATTTTGTTTTCAGTATTTGTTGTTATAGCGGCAACAGATATACACAATCTGTACAGAAGTCTAGCTATAGCGGTTCTTGAGATACAGCCTGGAGACAGACAGACGGACAGTCAGACGGACAGACAGACGGACAGACAACGAAGTCTTAGTAATAGGGTCCCGTTTTTACACTTTGGGTACGGAACCGTAAAAATAAATACGTGTACTTATTTTAATTTTTAACAAGGATCAATATATCGAAATTTGGCCGGAAGGTTTAATTGCACCCTGTATGTCTAACTCTTATGGATATCCCACAATAACAGTTTTTTGTCATTTAATTTTCGAAGCGATTTTAACCAATACAGCTTTAATCCTTATTCAATTAAACACTTTAAATACATTATTTATATTTTGATTTAATTTTAATTTTGAATTAACATTGATTTAATATAGATCTATATGGCCCTTTACAGCATATTATGATTTAGATTAATATTTTCGAAGATATTACTAACTAGCTGTGCCCCGCGGTGTTACCCGCGGTTTAAGTGATATATAATAAATAGCTGTCCCGGCAAACGTTGTTTTGCCATTTAAAGTATTTAAATCTTACCCCCTCTTTTGTCCCCTAAGAGGGGTGGGGGGAAAAATTTTATACACCAGATGTTAAGTTGGAAAAAACAATTAATAATATTAAGTAAGTCCATTAAAGAAAAAAGTTTGATACAAAATCTGACCCCCTCTTTGCTCCCCTTAGATGGGTGGGGGGGGGGGGGGTTGATTTTTATACACCAGATTTTGAGTTGGAAGAAGACAAATATATCTGCGAAAACCGTATGCAAATCGGATCAGTAGTTTTCGTGTTAAAGCAAAAGTCTTATACAAAATCTGACCCCCTCTTTCGTCCATTTAGAGGGGTGGGGGGAAATTTTTTTATACACCAGATGTTAAGTTGGAAGAAGACAAATATATCTGCGAAAACCGCATTCAAATCGGATCAGTAGTTTTTGTGTGATAGTGGAACAAACATACAGACAGACAGACAAAAAAACTAACCACATTTTTGGCTTCTATAGCGATGTAGTAACACCGCCGCTTATTATTTTTTGAATATCTTTAATGTAGAGAATTTTCATTTCTACAGTTTTATTATATGTATAGATTTAAAAATTGCGGGCCGTAGCGTTAGCGGCGGTACCGGCCAATGCGGGCTGCGGGCAATATGCATATAAATCAAAACTACTGGATCGATTTTTTCAGTGGCACATAGGCTATATATTTTGTACCCGTGCGAAGCCGGGGCGGGTCGCTAGTTAGGTATAATAAATATTATGTTGATCCTGACCTCTCGTCAGTCGTGTCGGTCATCTGTGCCCCGAAATATGAGTGACTGCGAATAGTGAGTGAGAGTGATAGTATCCTTAGGGTAAAGCCAAACGAGCGTAATTTGTGAGTTGTGAGTCGCAGAATTTCTGCCGCGTAAATATCTTTTCATACAAATCATGATTCATGAGTCATGACTCACAAAATTACGCTCGTGTGAATCAAACAGGACTTTTGTATGAAACTGAATTCAGCAGAATTCTGCCGAACCGAAATTCTGCGACTCACAACTCACAAATTACGCTCGTTTGGCTTCGCCCTTAAGAGCCTACTGTCAAAACGCTAGCCCCGCCTACACACACCGCTATCCTCCAATCGTGATACAGTGATTCCATGAATCGTGCTCCCGGGCAATGTTCTTTACGCTGCAGCTAATAGTGAACAATATCGCGTAACAACGGTTCCCGCATTATAGCACGAAAGTAAAGGTCGTAAGCCCTAAAAATGTTTTTGATGATTACTTAAAAATTAAATTCAATACTAATATTTCCTTTAGCTATTATTTCATAAAGTGTGTGATTGTAGTAGTGCAAGTTATTTAATGATAGTAACTCAATAAGTGTAACATATTCAATGATTAAATAAATCTCAATTTCATTTGAGTCAATCGTCTTCCGGGATCGTAATACTTATTAGAAAACACAGCAAAATTTGACAGCCCGCTCTTAATGTGTATTGCGCACACACATGGTCACTATAAAAATAACTCCTGCATATTATATGGCCCACACAGTGTAACACCACAGATTACTAAATAGTTACTACATAAGTCATAACCTACACTGCGGATATCGGTGTGCGATTCTTTATTACTATTAACTACCGACATCCGATCACGCAAGAACGTCGTAAGCCGTAACCAACCGGGTTGAAAAACATTGACATTTACATGTATTATGACGCGGCCGCACATGCGTCTATCGTCGCGAAGCTTCGTGCTATGACATAGTTTGCGTAGTTTGGTCGCTTTACGTCAAACCCAGCCGACAGATCACAATTAACATTAAATTGACATGACCCGACCAAATGACGTTGGTCTGTCAACTGCCTAGGAATCAATTTCCTCGATGGTACCTAAACGTTATAATTCTATGCACTGGCCTATACTGTACTCGGCGAAACATGGCCTGAAAAGCACCACATTGGATTTTCTTAGGGCCTTTAAAATAATAATATAAGTAAGTTTTTTATTTTAGCTGCAATTTTGATTTAGTATCTATACTGTATTCGGCGAAACATGGCGATAGCGGTCATTGACTCCCTGTCAAAAACTTGTCATTTTCTATACAAAGCCGCGATTGACAACATCTAACACTTCATTGTCAATCGCGGTTTATATAGAAAATGACAAGTTTTTGACAGGGGGTCAATGACCGCTACCGCCATGTTTCGCCGAGTACAGTATAGATACTAAATCAAAATTGCAGCTAAAATAAAAAACTCACTTAAGTAAGTATATTATTATTTTAAAGGCCCTAAGAAAATCCAATGTGGTGCTTTTTAGGCGCTGTTCGCTACGTAAACATAACATGCAATAGGTACTTATCAAAATAACTAAGTATTATGTATTTTTTGTGCGACTGGGGTAATTATTTTCCAAATTATTATCAAGGGTTAAATACCTTAAATACTTCTGTTACATTCTTCTATAGAAGTTTTAGAGTAATTAAAGTACCACTACACGTAGCTACGTAGCAATGTGAGCTCAAATTGCTCTATTTGCAGCACCTTTAATACGTCACTGCTCGAGTGACGACAAAAACATGATTCGGCAAAAAATTTAGCACTGCCGTTGAAGGGTTACTTGTGTTTATCAAGGTCTATCTGTTTATCTACAATAATACACCGTAATAATGAAAATCATAGATAAAAAATTACTCAACGGTAAATTGGTTACCTAATATTTAAATTCGAAGGTAAATTACAGAAACAAGTAACACAATAATATTTAGATTACTATAGATTTCTTATGATTTTACGTGAATATGAATGAAAGTTTTATGTTAGTAGGTAGGTAGTGCATTTTAATTTTCTTTTCAAAACAATACACATAGTGACATCTATTGCACTTTTACAGAACTATTACTTTACGCTCCAGCCTCCGAACAAAATGTCGTGTACGACGAAATAGACGCCTAGATGTCACTACTAGCTGGAATTTTAGATGTCAAAACATTTTAAAATGCATAGTAATTAATATTGTTATTTTGATAGGACGAAATCATAAAATCAAATTAATAATATTATTATCATGAATCATGAATCATGGTTAACATTGAATAAGACATTGCGTCATTAGGCGTGTTTCGAAACTAGAGTATACTGGCCAGTGCTATTTATTAAATTATTTCATACGTTAGAAGTTCTATGATTTGCTATAAAGACGTCAGATGGCTCTGGACAGTATACTCATCATATTTGAGAAACATCCATCCATGTTCTGTCAAGTGTCAAAATTCGATATTTAAACAGTTGACAGGTGTTCGCCGCTGTCATTTTTCAATTTTTCACCGGTGTGCCGTGAGCGTGGTTGTTTTCTTCGATTTCATCAACTTAATTTATAACTGTAAGTACTGAACATTAATTTAATAGTAATGCTACAGTAAATTTTGCACGTCCACTAGTATCACTATATACTTTGGCAGGCTAGATTTTGGATCATTTTCGAACACAATGGAATGATGATCTTTTCATTGTGCAACGTCCAAGATTCATCTAGAAAACGTTAGAGGTATGGTATTATAATCGCCGCGTTGCCGGCACCTCTGTATGAATCATATTTTGTAGGAAAAAAACTTATATTACGTCGTAATGTCGGTATTCTAAATAAAAAATGTTACCGTCAAATTTGAAGTAAAATCTGTTGCTACACCGGTTAAAATCTATCTTTATTGAATATAGATCGAGATTTCGAATATGGAAGTACAGAGTAGGAAAAGAGAACGCAGTATCTCGGAAGCGGTAAATGGGAATCCCACTAAAAAGTTAAATCTAGAAAGGTCAGTTCAAATTGTCGTAATCATGAGGATACCGCATGTTTAAATTACCGGTGAAGGGTTGAGTTTGGAGAGTCGATCTTATTTGATTTTAGTAAAATGTGGGTTAAATTTTATTCTATTGGGACAAAAATAGGGTAGAAATATTATGTACCTACATGAAATAGAGCGCTTTAGTCAACTAAGTTTATGTTGAAACTGCTTAATACCTCGATCGTGGGAATAGGCGTTTTTCGACTAGCTGGCCCGGCACCGGCCCCAATGCCGGGGAGGCAAAAATGTATGGAAATGTATGGCTCGCTTTTTACTTACCGGTGCCGGGGTAGCAAGCTTCCCACTCAGTGCCAGGCCGACAATGCTGCATGTCGTTTTTCCACTTGCGAAAAAATGTATGGAAATGTATGGCTCGCTTTTTCACTTACCGGTGCCGGGGTAGCAAGCTTCCCACCCAGTGCCAGGCCGACAATGCTGCATGTCGTTTTTCCACTTGCGTAAACCGGCAAGTGGAAAAACGAAGCCCCATCGCCGGTGCCGGGCTGGCTAGTCGATCCCAAACCAAAAACATCAACTCCCAAGCGGCACCCGGGTGCCGCATAGCAATTGAAAATCTATTGTGTCTGCGATGCGATGCGATGAGGTATTTACAATGCTACCATTTTAGTATGAAACAATTAGTGATTTTATATGAAAATGAAAGTGAGGTAAGATTCCATGATTCCGAATCTGGTATTTGGTAGAATAGTGCTAACATTCTATGAAATTACTGTTTATTTGTGTAAAATAAGTAAGAAATAGCAACCAGTTTATTGGGGCTTCTTTGAGGGTAACTATGTTGTGCAAATTCTTATTAGAATTTATAAATTTTTGGATAGACAACTTTTCTGATTAAAAATGCCTTGTATTTTATACCATAATGCATGGCTTAATAAGTAGCAAATATTAAAAAAAAAAAAACATGGATTTTAGATCTAATTTTAAGTTACTGAATTTATAAAAGTTTTATGTGACTAATTATTATAGGCATGGCAACACACAAATCTCTATGTATCTTAAAAATCCATAGGCTATTAATGAGAATTGGATATTAAAATCATATCCTGGCCTTGAACGAAATATTGACCTTTCATACTTCCTAAAGTCAAAAGAATTCTCATTCATTAAGAACAAGTCTAAATTTTTATTAGAATACAATTTTTCTACATAAATCCTATTAGTACGGGAGCCCTAGAACATTTTTTTTTATTACTATCAAGCTAATTTTTTATGAGTAGCTTCATTTTAATAAGACGAACAACATTTTTATTTGCGATAAATCTCGAAAGTGGTAGCTAACAGAGATAGAAAGGATTTCATACTTTGAATAATTGATGGTCCTAAAATATGGATTGTTCTATTTGTAGGACAATGTCACTCTTTAATTATATAACTATTAACCTATCAATAAACTTGCCGTTTTAGGGTTCAGTAGTCAACCAAGTTTTGTTGATTATAGAACCCTATAACGGAACCCTAACGAGAAGTATGAAATCCTTTCTATCTCTGTTAGCTACCACTTTCGAGATTTTTCGCAAATAACAATGTTGTTAGTCTTATCAAAATGAAGCTACTTACAAAAAATTTGCTTGATAGTAATAAAAAAAAATGTTCTAGTGCTCCCATAATATATACATTGCTGGTCTCTTTTTCATTAACATTATAGCTTATTATTTCTCTTGGGCCATGAAAAATAATTTCTTGTTATGATCATTGTGTTGAGATAACTGTGAACTTGTTAGGATCACCATACTAAAGATAAAATGGTGTGATAAACCTCTCAATAATGATATATTATTGTATTATAATGTTACTGCAAATGTATTAAGTATCTTCTATGTCTTGTACAAGTATGTTTCTGTTAAGCAAATGATTATAGTCATAATGTTTTTGTTAAAAGCCTTAAAAATATAAGAATTAACCAAAAATACTTAGCTTCGTGTTTACTTACATTTTTACTGGTCACTTGCAGTGCACTACCCGAAGAAACTAACAACTTTGAAACAAAAAATACTTCTCAAAGTCAAAATATATTATTTGATTGGGTAATTTATCTGCTCTTGATTCATAAGCACTTATTAATGAACATAATGTTTCCAATAGACTGTAACGAAGATGTCTGTGGAGTCCAAATGTTGTTGTAGCGGAGACAGCTCGGAGCATGTTGAACAAAATGTGGAACGTCTCATGCCCACGATGAGACCGTTTTCTATGAGGTTATATTTCTGTGTATAGCGGAATAGATTTGTAGTGACGAGTAGTTGAAAAAATACTAAGAGTAGTACAGTAGAATATCTCTAGTTGCAGTGTTTGCTGTTTGTTTATTTATTTTTAAGTACTAGTGGATTTAAATTATAATGTAGGAACATAATATTGAGCATAATATAATAATTATTATAATTTCCAACTCGATGAACCTGCTGCCTACGAATCCACATATCCTATTGAGGATAATCCCCTTGGGAAAAGTTCTTTATCCTTCAAGTTCGTGGTTTTCCATTTTACTGAAACCAACGAGTGAGTAATTTTGAAAAACCATTGTTACTCGGCATTTCAGATATGTGTCAATACCTAGACATAATGTTGCTAATCTAGTAATTTTGTTATAAGTTAGACAAGTATGTAGTAATAATTCAACACATTTTGTTCTCTGTCCAAGATAAATACAGAAGTGACATTATGATCATTAAGGCCCGTATTTTCGGTCAGTACTCAAGATGCATCTCGATCTCAAGACACGGTTCAGGCTCTGTGATTGGTTGGCTGTCAACATTTGGACCAATCACAGAGCCGAACCGCGTCTTGGGACCGGGTCGCATCTTAAGTACTGACCAAAAATACGGGCCTTAGTGAGGTGTTCAAAATATTGTGGTTTCAGCCAGAAAAGCAAACTAGTGTAACATTTACATGACAATACATTGATCAAATTAGTTTGAATTAGCGTTATGTTAAATACACTTGTAAATTGGAGTTACAACAAGTCATTGAATGATTCATTGAGTTGACATACTTGTGTAATATTTATCTACATTATTCATTGGTAACCTGTTTCACAACAATGCACTAATATGTGTACGTTCTCTTCAAACTTCAAAGTTATTTAACCTCGGACATAAAACCTAGATGTCACTCTTATTCATAAGCAGTGTTTCCACTATAAGGATTTCGTTTCCCCACGCCTCAATTCAAATTTCCCCTTTTTTTCCCCTCAAAAATTATTTTGCTGTAGTTTTAAGTTTTGGCACTAGTATATTAACTAAATCGGCCCCCCACACATTCCCACCACTGTATCTCCTGTGTCGGCAGGATCTACAGCGGTATCCAACCACGAAAACCCATTTAAATTTGATCTCAGGGAGCCCGAGGGACATGCTAAATCTTTCTTGAGACCGGCAATGAAATGAATCAGAAAAAAATAGAAGTAGGAAGAATTCCAGCAATTTCCTCTTTTATAGTCTTTCCCCTTTTTCTTCCCCTCTGGACCCTAATTTCCCCTCAAAAGGGGGATTTCCCCTCATTGTGGAAACACTGTTCATAAGACTTAGCTTGTCACCTTGTCTGACTCAAACTCAATTACTCTGACTAAGAAATTCCCCCCTTTTCCTCCATAAAAAGAGCCAGACATTGTATCCAGTGTACAGATATTATAGTTTTTGTCCTTGCCTCAAAAGCAACTTGAAATATATACCTGACAATGACAGACAATTTTTCTATTATAACCCTCGAGTAACCTTCAGTCAGGTGTCTTCCAAATTCAAATTTTTAGCACCTTTATTACCTTCAAGGGTTTTTTGACTTACAAATTAACACCTAATTGTAATACTAGGACAGTAAAGTTAGTGTTAAAAAAACATATCTATGACGCCCGCAACTCCGTTGCGTCAAAATTCGTTAATCGCGCAGGAACCTTACATTTTTCGGGGATATAAAGAATACTATTTCCTTTCCCGGGACTCCAATTATCTCCATAGCAAATTGCAGCAAAATCGGTTGAGCAATTCGAGCGTGAAGAGGTAATAGACAGACACACTTTCGCATTTATAATATTAGTATGGATTTAGCTGATGTAATGATTTAGTCTAAACAAAGCTGGAGTTATCGATTAGATACCTAACTCATTTATATATTGTATAATATATTACAATCTATTGTACAGCTGGTTTCACTATCTTATTGCGTGACGGTATAAAGGTGTATTGAATAGTTTCCTAGGATATAGATAATAGTAATCAATGAGTAATTAATATGCTAAGTCATTATGACAAGTTATGTAGTAGATATATTAGTAGGCATGTAGTATTTTACAGAACCGAACCAAATAGTACCTACCTATTTATAAAAGATCACAAAATATTATGTTGTCCTTGTCTATCCAGCTACTTTTCATACTAATTACCAATAGGTACTAAAGACCAGTGGCAGTGTAAAACATAAAATACCAAAAATAAAATATTAAGTATGGTATAGGTCTACCAGGATCTGATGGCAAATTTTGATGGCAGATTTTAAAAAATTATCCTTGATCATTGAATAAACTTTTATATTTGCATGTTAAGGCCGTCCCCCGAGCAAACGACCTTGGCCATACATTTGCCGCGTTGCCGAGATCGCACCAAAACCCTATTTTTTTTACTTATCTTAGTTCAAAATTGTCCTAAAAAAAATTTTAAACGGGGAATATGTAGTTTATGATATTGTCGATCTATTGGCGTATGTTTCAAATAAAAGTTATTTGTAAATCCTAAGGAGATGCCGAATGTATGCTTGAATTTTAATAAATTGGTTTTACTTTGGAAGCTGATATCATGAGTATAATAAACAAGAATAGAAAATTTAAAACGGGGAAAGGAATGTTGATATACTGGAGATTATTGCTGAATTTTTATTATAACTTTGTAGCTTTCAAATTATGAGTTTATAAAGCTTGAAATACGGTAAATTACGGAATCTCCGTAAGGAACGCCCTTAAAACACAGAATCAGCCGCTATAAGGAAAAAAAAAGGATCAAAATGTTTTATTCCAATTACCCCGGTATTGCTAGAGTCAATTTGTTTTCTCACTTTTTGCCATCAGATCCTGGTAAACCTATTAGTTTGTCGTATAAATCATTGTTAATGATTTTGCTTGAACGTCTTGCTCACATATAGATGCTGTACCTTCACCGCTAATTACCCCTACAAGGTAGCCGGTAGCCTTGACTTGACTCAGTCATTGTGAATAACGTTGCTGGCTGGACTAACATTTTCTTGTTAGTAAATATTTTTTATATTTAGGCCTAGGTCTTCGGTTCCTTTTGATAAAAAATCTAGGTAGGTAGTATAAGTAATTTATTATTCAGTCTAGTAGCCTGTAGGTTAATTTTTGGGACTAAGACAGATCTAGCTTAGTAGACCCTGGATTATTCCTCGCGTATTTACGCTTATTTCGCTCGGAATCGATTCAAAGTAGTCTTAGATACAAATGTAAATTCTAATGTATAGAATACATGTGACCCGTTGTTTCCAGGGTCAATGACCTCCAAACGATTCTAGAGAACATGTTCAAGTGCGGTGCACTGGCCGAAGTATTCGACGATGGGAACCTACTTACCAATATTTGGAAAGTCACTGATAGCTTAACACACGATGTGCACGGTGTAAGATGGGTTACGAGAGAATTGTGGTTCGTAATGATTGAGCTCATCAGAAAATACAGCGTAAATGCGCTTTCGCAAAAAAAAATATAAAGAAATTTTAAAAAGTTGCCAATTTATGTTATAGGCAAGATTCGAAAGTTCTCGAATTCTTATCCAAGTTATTTAACTTTATCAGTTCAGCCGTAACCGCATTTGACACGAGTGCAGCTTATCAGTACACGTAGTTTTATCAATACAACCCATCAATAAAATACTATGTTACATGTTATTATATTACCGCTTCATGTGATAATTACTATCATGGATCTATAGCGGTAACAGTATTTCGAAAATAAAAACTAATATTTCAAATTTAATTGTAAATAAATTGCGTTAGTTGCAACTCGCAGTAGATGATTACGATTTACGATTAGTTACTTTGAGATTATTCTCTACTTATATTCAAATAATATTATTAGTCTTCATTATAATAATTTATTACTCAAGGAATATACAACTACCTACTAATATAGAATATCCGAGCATAATAATGTTTATAATTTTAACCACATTACGCAGATAGTAGCATTGTTTTATGTATAAAAAGTTGTGACGTCCTACTGCTTATACATAAACATGAGTATATAACTGATATGGAGTGGACACAACGTGATAGACCTGAATGATCGTGTGCAAACTAATTTGTAAAGTGTAGATATAAACCCTGTATAATAAATAAAGAAAAAAAAAGTGTAGACAATTGACACTTGGCTTTTTTTTTTTTTTTCTTATTATGGCGCTCGGCTTTTTAACCATGGCCAGTGTCAAGTAAAATATGGCGGGGAAAAAAAAAATTCGTAAAAAGTTTACAAAATTTAAAGTCGTTTTTCCAGATTATCGTCAAGTCGAAAGTCTAGTAAAAGTCTAAAAAAGTGGTCAGTAAAGTCAACGAGTCAAGTCAGTTGTTTTAGTAAAGTGGTAGACCCTTTACTAAAACATTCGATGGAGTTTTAGAGGGAACACAAAATTGCACGTTTCTTGAAGTTGTATCACTTGCCCACACTTGTGCACGACATCGAATATTTAATGGTTAATATTCTACCAACATTACACATTAAAAACCGAAACAACACAATTTTAGGAAAATAATACAAAAACACAACGTCACTCTTTCGTATTCCCGACAAAACTCCGACACTTGGCTTATAGCCTATAGCGGACGGCTTTAGGACTCCTTGCCTTTTAACTTCTATTTAAAAGCGTCCCGGACTCCAATCTCAATGTATGTTAGAGACCAATTTTCCGACGCTGGAAATACGACTATATTTCACTACAAATAGGAATCAATTTTCACAATGACTAATTCCTATTTTATCCAATTCCAGCTTTACCAAGATGCCTCTGCAGCTCACCAAACCCGCTCCTCAGTTCAAGACCACTGCTGTTGTCAACGGCGAATTCAAAGATGTGTCCTTAGCCGACTACAAGGGCAAATACGTCGTGTTGTTCTTCTATCCCCTTGACTTGTGAGTATACGTGCTATGTTACTTTTTTTTCCCTCCGGTGCGCGTCAATGTTGTATGTGTTCTGGCTTCGCTACTTACTGCTATTCGCCACTTGCTCCACAATCTTCCTCGCCATCTTCATGAAAGTCGGTCTGCGTTTTTTTATTCTTCATTATATCTTTAATGGTGTCTGAGTGTTCCATGAATGGGACATTCTGTGAGTGCAGAACTAGTTATGTTACTTAGGGATGAGAGGATATTCATATTTCATAGTAATATATATGCGATGATGTCTGTCAGTTTCGTACCTCATGCTTGAAGGGTTGAACTTATTTTTAGGGTTCCGTAGTTTACAAGCAACCCTTATAGTTTCGGTCTATCCGTCCGTCTGTCTGTCTGTCCGCGGTTTTGCTATGACTATAGGACCTACAAAGCTGTAATTCGGCATTCATCTTAAAAAAATATATTTTTTTAATTTTTTTTTCGCGCCCATCCCACCGTGTGGGGACTGGGGTGTCGTTGGATAGGTTTTTTAAAAATATCACGAGTATTCATAGATCATTTTCCGATTTAGGGGTCCATATGAAGCTTTAAAGTGGAAAAAATCGTTAGTCTAGTGTCCCCACCTTTTACCAGCTAAACGGTTGCTTCTAGAAATGTGAAAAAATTCACGAGTAGTATTTCACGAGCTGAATTTAAAAGGAAAACTATCACGGCTAAGAAGACTTCATAAGTTATTGAGTAATAGTCGATCAACGTATATATGAAGCGATCAACAAAAAAATATTATTCGGCGAAGTATAAAGGAACTTTTCGTTCAAATTCCTTTGAACGTAACATCTCAGTTACGTTATGTAAAACACGTTATGAATGTCCTGTCATTGACCAATCAAAAATTAGCGGTACTACGGAACCCTATATTGCGCGTGGCCCGACACGCACTTGGCCGGTTTTGTTATGGATATGGAGGATGATTTATGGATACTTTGTAATTTATATACGATTCATAGCTAAATTATAGACCGTAGGCGCTGCGATCTTTAAACCTAGTAACTGAATTTAAAAAATCCATATTATGTAACATAATCGGTGTTGTATGATTTATTGGATTTGTTATTCATTAATCATTATCCGTAATGGATGTTAGACAAATATAATATTTGTGCGATAATGAGTATTGTAGTGTTTCCAAATATTCAGGAAATAATTCAGCCTAACCTAACCAATACCTTACGCACCGATAGGCATAGATTAGATAACGAACAGAATGACAAATCGATACCTCTCGAACGTTCCACATCCTTGAACCCTACGGACCGGTTGAGCCGGAGGCAATTAAGTATTTTACGAGAGTCCAATATTTGAAGTATTTTATGGGTAATCGAAAATGTAGCATTAGAATCGGTTTTATTAATGAAACTTAGCACGATAGAAATAAGTTCCAAAATGGTGCAACACATTTCGCTATACCAAGATTAATTCGTGTAAACAGCTATAGACGATGGAACAGACAAATTAGTGTAAGAGTGGAGACCACGATTGGACAGACGTAGGACGCTCTGCATCTTGATGGATGACGATTTGAAGGAATCCACCCATTCATCCATCCATCCTTATTATACTCAGCCTTAACTTTAATCTATGTTTATCACTGTATGTTTTCCGTTGAAATAAAAATAAAATAAAATCCCATCCATCCGCAGCCTGCCAAAGATGGATGTAATGATTGGCGGTCGTTGCGGGTGGCCTACGTTCAGGATAGGCTGATGATAATGCAAGTGTAACAAAATAAAATATCGAGTTTTACCACGTATGGTTTTGTTCTCACGAGTAAATGCGCGAACCGTGGTATCAAGGTCGCACCTACGACCTACCTAATGTCTTCATTACATTCAATGTTAAATATTCATGTGGAAATATAACATGCGGTAGTTATTAAACTGCAGTTTTTATTTGTGGCCTTATAAATGCACTATTTTATTAAGAAGTATATATGATGCCCGCAACTCCCTTGCTCCGAAATTCGTGTATCACACGGGAACCATACAATTTTCCGTAACAAAAATTATCCTATGTCCTTCCTCGTATCTCCATACAAAATTTCATTTCATCTAAATCAGTTCAACCGTTTAAACGTGAAGAGGTAACATATAGATTATTTCGCATGTATCCCTAAAGATATCGACAAAGTGGGTGACTGAAGATGGAAGACGCAACCGTGGCTTATAGCGCGGCCTAGGAAAAGATGGCGCGATGAGCTGGAGGCGTGCCAGCCGGGCTGGGCAACGGTGGCGCTGGAGCGAGACAAGTGGAAGACCCTGGGGAGGCTTTTGCCCAACAGTGGGATAGCATGTAGGCTAACAAAAAAATGTATCCCCAGCAAAGGAATTACATTTATGTCGGTAAACACCACTAAATTCAAAACCTTCTCAATTCCAGCACGTTCGTGTGCCCAACCGAGATCATCGCATTCTCTGAACGCGCCGACGACTTCCGCAAGATCGGGTGCGAGGTGATCGCCGCCTCCACTGACTCGCACTTCACTCATCTCGCCTGGATCAACACGCCGAGGAAGCAGGGTGAGGGATACTACAAAGAGATTTTACATACGGTCATCGGTATTTGGTCCAACAATTTCCTGTCATATACAGACTACAGAGTATAACAAAACAAAATGATAAGTAAGCATGTTCATGTGTCCAGAGTGGGGTTCACTCTAAGGCTGCGTTTCCACCGGAGATGAGCTAAGCTGCGTCGCGAGGAATGTGGTTTACAAGAACCAATAGAATCGTTATTCTTAAAAACGCATTCCTCGCAACGCAGCTTAGCTCATCTTTGGTGGAAACGCAGCCTCAAAGTAACAGCGCTGAAAGAGTACTTTTTTGTGATTTGTATGGGCAAATGCATGCTAATGAAATTAATTTAAGCGCTCCTACTTACTTTATAGGATTTCCCGATGCACAAATATAGTACATAGCTTAAAACTATAATTACACAGTGCAGGAAACGTCTAGCGATAATAAAATGATTAATAACTAATTCTCTATATCCAGGTGGTCTCGGCCCCATGAACATCCCCATCATCAGCGACAAGTCGCACAGGATCGCCCGCGAGTACGGCATCCTGAACGAGGACACCGGCATCCCCTTCCGCGGCCTGTTCATCATTGACGACAAGCAGAACCTGCGACAGATCACCGTCAACGACCTGCCTGTGGGACGGTGAGTTAAGATTTTTTTTTTTTCTATTTTAAATCTGCACTCAGTGTTTTAGGAGTTAGGACTATAAGCAGGTGAGATGTAGGTGCTGGCAGGTAAAGTGCTTTCACCACCGTGGATACCTTCCTCCTCATAAAGCTGAAGAGTTTGTTTGTTTGTGTGAACGCGCTAATCTCAGGAACTACTGGTCCGATTTAAAAAATTCTGTCAATGTAAGGGGCCAATCTACACGTACCACAACCACACGACATCGCAACGACAAAATGTCGTCGAGCAGTGGTTACGTGTGAATGGTGTCGCTGCAGCTTTTTGTAGTTACGTTGTGGTACCGACAAAATGCCGGCCACAAGTGGTCGACAACGACTATAAAATGTGGTATGTGTGAATGGTCCAGTTCATTTACAATACGAAATATACGCCCGACCACGTGGTGTGGTTGTGGTACGTGTGGGTTGGCCCTTAGATAGCCCATTTATCAAGGAAGGCTATTGGTTATATAACATCACGCTGCGACTAATGAGAGTGAAATAATCGGCCAAGTGCGAGTTGGACGAAGGGTTCCGTACCACTATAGAGCAAAAAAAGTGTTTTTGTATGGGAGCCCCCCTTAGTTATTAATTTTATTTAAATTTTATTATGAATTATTAAAGTACTTACAAATAAAACTGAGTAATTTGTGAACATTTCAGGTGGCTACCTGTTGTCATCATTAATAACGAGCAAAAGATTTTTAAAAAATCACCTTTAGTGTATGGGAGCCCCCTTTAAATATTAAATTTATTTTGTTTTTAGTATTTGTTGTTATAGCGGCAATAGAAATACATAATCTGTGAAAATTTCAACTCTCTAGCTATTATTGTTCTTGAGTTACAGCCTGGAGACAGACGGACAGACATTGAAGTCTCAGTAATAGTCTCAGTAATAGGTTTTTACCCTTTGGGTACGGAACCCTAAAAACAGATATGTTATTTGGCACAAATAGAGAAACACTGTGAAATACCTAATTTACGCGGGCGAAGCCGCGCGGAAAGTCTAGTTTATCATATTGTATGGTACAAATGTCAAATACCTTAAAATGAGTTTGTAGTTACTTTGTAGTTGCTTACATTTTGTCTTCACCTTCCAGTTCAGTCGAGGAGACCCTCCGGCTGGTGCAGGCATTCCAGTTCACGGACAAGCACGGCGAGGTTTGCCCGGCCAACTGGAAGCCCGGAAGCAAGACCATCAAGCCCGACACCAAGGCCGCCAAGGAGTACTTCAACGATGCCAACGGCCAATAAACTAGACCACTACATCAGTCTCTAAGCGTTCACAGTGAAAGTGATTTATGTTGATAGAGCAGGTGGGAGTATTGGATGCCAGCGCTGGTTGCTGAACCACCATCAATTTTAACTTATCCAGCATGCAGTGTTTCAAGCAACTCAGTATCAATTTCAACTGTATCGATTTAAATAAGCACTGATGTTTGGTTCTCATGTCATCATGCGTTTATAATCATTGCAATATCATTTATTAACTTAAAAAAGATAAATTGATCCTCATTGTGAATGCTTAGTGAAACATAGAGCGTAGAATTCCAAGAATTTTACAACCTTGAAATTTGTACGGTCTTCTCTAGGTTATAGAAGTTGGGTGTGTTGTATATCTATTGAGTGTGGTATGCGAATCTCAGATTGTGGCGCATATCGTCGTCAGTATTTTATCTGTTGAATAAACGAGGCTGTAATAAAGTTACTACTAGTATGTTGTTTTTGTTAATGTACCCTTTTTATGTAAGATACCGAAATGCTAGAAATATACATGGGCGCCGGCAGGGGGGTGCCAGGGTGGTGCACTTGCACCCTTTGGGAATCTCGGGATCAACAGGAATTTTTGAAATAAAAAGCTGTCTATTGGAAATCATTTTACCCTGTTACCATCCCGTACAAAGATAGGTAATATTTCGGCACTAAATGTATTCTGTTGACGTAAATAGACACTGCTCTTCGTAAATAGTATAAAGAAAAAGAAAACTAAAATCTGCACCCCTTGGAAATTATTTCTGCCGGCGCCTATGGAAATATATAGTATATTATGGATCATCCACACATGCCGCCGGCTTATACTGGCGGCACGGCCGGCGGCCCGGCCGCCGGCTAACCATACATGCCGCCGGCTTCGGCGGCAAGGCAGTCTGAAAGCCGGTGGCAAACCCGGCGGTATAAGCCGGCGGCATGTGTGGATACAGCTTTAGTTTAAAGGGCCAACGCTAAAACTCGCGCGGGCGCGTGCGATGGAGCGCGGACGCGGGCCCCATACTATTTTTCATTTATTTTTATACACGCGAGCGTGCGCCTGCGCGAGTTTTAGCGGGCGCGCTAAAAGTTAACCCGTTACACGAGAACTTGGGCACATCGGGCAGCGGCAGCGGCATGACGAGTGGCAGCGCGAGTGACTATTTGCATTCTCGCACTGCTCACTTCCCTTCCCACTTCTAGCTCAATGTAAACGGCCCATAACAATGCAGCAAGAAGTAAGAACAGACTGTAGGTACTGGACAGTTCATTTACATCCGCTGCAGGAAACTAATCCCCCGCGAAATAAGGAATGGCATTTCTCGGCGAGACATTTTGAGGCTAAGTGTCTAAACACATTAGGCCGAAAATACGCGGCCGAAGTTCGGCATGATTACGCCTGCAATGTATTAATTACTGATGACACACTATGCCGAAATTACGTCGCGTTATTGTATGCATAGGTAGCGCATTGCTGGCGTAATCATGCCGAACTTCGGTTGCGTATTTTCGGCCTAGTGTGTTTTAGTGCCAACTGCCAACCCACACGTACCACAATCGCACGACATCGCAACGACAAAATGTCGTCGAGCAGTGGTTACGTGTGAATGGTGTCGCTGCAGCATTTTGTGGTTGCGTTGTGGTACCGACAAAATGCCGACGTGGTTGCGTTATCGCCAGTGGTTGCGATGTGGTTGCGTTGCCTATAAATTTTTCACTTCGTGGAGCCCTTGATATAAACGTACTTATTACAAGATCACGCCATAAAAGTTTAAAAAAATTTAATACTTTGTTTATAATAATTTTATAACTTGAACAAAAAACTAGAAATCCAAGTAATATTGTCAAAAAAAATTGTTTTATTTATCATCACATAATTATTGTTTTTATATCAATGAAAGACCTGTACATGACAGAAAAAAATGTAGGTTCAGCGACTTTAATTTTTCTTCCAAACCACTGACCTCCAATATACAATAATGGAGGTCAGTGTTCCAAACAGTTGCTCTGTAAGTACTTCCTGTGCACCCAAAAAAAAATATTTAAAATCGATCGGGTGGCGGGAAGGAGTTCCCAGCGTTAATTAAAAATAGGAAAATTATTATTATTTTCATGTGGGTTTAGCTGTGTTGGCTTTTTTTTGACGCGAGATTGGTTAGTATGTAATCCCAAAAAAAATATTGCCAGACAATTTTTTTACCATTTTTTTCCCCACCCCACTACACCCACACCCACCGCCCACGGCCTGCCAGCACGCAGATTATCAGAAAAGGTTGTTCAGGGAAGTAGCTAACGGAGTTTTAATACCTACAGCTGAAGCCACATGACCGATTTGGTCACCAGCCCTCCGTCTAAGTGGAATGGACCTTATTACGCACATTGTTGCTTGGAAACTCAGGCCGGTATAAATAGTCAGTACTCAAGATACATCTCAGTCTCAAGACACGGTTCAGGCTCTGTGATTGGTTGGCTGTCAAAATTTGGACCAATAGAGCCGAACCGCGTCTTGAGACCGAGATGCATCTTGAGTACTGACTATTTATACCGGCCTCAGACCTTGGAAACCGATACATTGTACTCAATAGCCGCTTGGGTTCTCGAATGGAGTGAAGTACCTATATTCCTATACGGATAATATAAATCATAGTCAACAAACTAGCTTTGATACGCCGCCGACTTTAATTTTAACTCTTCAAACCAATGATACTTCAAACGGCTCAGGTTTCAAATGAGGTTTCAACTTTCAAAGTAGAACGTCTTGAAATGGTCTTGGAAAGAATATTGGTCCATACTTGGTTACAAATAATATGAGATAACAACTGTGGTTTTTGGTCAAAAACTTGTAAATAGTAATCAAACAATAATGATGAAACTTAATAAAGCAATATTGATAGGATAACTATTAAAAGGGACTTATTCAAGTATTATCGAACCCTTATCAATTCAAAATTTGCGCCAATGCAAAAATATTTTATTACAAAAAAAATTGGCCAAGTGCGAGTCGGACTCACGCACGAAGAGTTCCGTACCGGTGAAGTGAGCAAGGTCATACCAGGTAATATGAATTAGGTTTTATAAAAGAAGTTTGCTATATACACACTAGTCACTACACCGCGCCGGTATAGAACGAAAGTAGGCAAAAAGTCACGTTTGTTGTATAAGTTTAAATATTAATTTTATTGCGTTTTTAGTACTTACTTGTTGTTATAGCGGCAACAGAAATACATAATCTGTGAAAATTTCAGAAGTCTAGCTATAACGGTTCTTGAGTTACAGCCTGGAGACAGACGGACAGACAGACAGACGGACAGACGGACAGACATCGAAGTCTCAGTAATAGGGTCCCGTTTTTACCCTTTGGGTACGGAACCCTAAAAAGAATAATTTTAAGGGCATGCATAAAGTTATTTGGTTTATTTATATGATTTTTATAGCCCATCAATCGGCAAATGAGTTAAGGAGACATGTTCATGTTGCCGTACAAACCTTGGAATTTTTAGGATGGATTATCAACAAGGAAAATTCGTTACTTGTTCCATCTAAGTCAATAGTTTATTTAGGAGTCAAGTGGAATCCTACTACTAATATAAAGCGACTTCCTATAGAGAAATTACAAATTCTAAAAACCAAAATTTGTGAAATTCGTAATAAGCAACGTGTATCCCTTAAAGTGATACAGAGCTTAGTTGGTCTATTAAACTTTGCTAGTTTGACTGTACCTACAGGTCGGCTCAACCACCAGATGGCCTACGATTCCGGCAGACGCCCGGAACAATTTAGATTGGTGGCTCAAGAATTGCCGTAAGCCTTCAGCTATCTGGGGACACGGTAGTGTCCCCGCCGAGACGAGCCAAGCGAAGCGCAAGGGCACTACCTACCTTTTCTCGAAGTGTTTCGCTGTTTTTTTGAACCTTTATAGAATTGGTTTTGAATAAATTATTTTTAGGTTTTCGTTACTAAATAGTAAAAACGATGCCCTATTACTAAGACTGACTAAACATTATTTATTCATTAAAGTTCACAAGGCGAGATACAGACAGTTGAATTCTTCACAATATGTTGTGTAGGTATTTTGGTAACCACAGTAACAACAAAAATTAAGTCTGACTTGCACTTATCTCATAATTATCTGGGTTTCTTTAAAGTTTAATAAAATAATTAGAAAAGAGGAATATTGAATTAATTTACAGATGTCGATTATATTAAAAAGTACATAATGATTAACGAAATCTATACATATAATACATAGTATATTAATTCATATATTTTTATTTCCTTCCTTTTGTATAATAATTAAGTACGGGTAATAGTATACATAAACGGGTTTTAGTAAAACAGCTCTGTGCCCGGCCTTATTAAATATCGCCATTATGTATTTGTTTCATTTCAAAATTCAAATAGACCAATCGGCGATTTGTATTTGTTTCTCGTGCGTCGGCGCAATGGACGTATTGTATTGTGATCACATTGTGATCCCGATTCCCGAGAATGTTCAATGTGTTTAGAATTTTATATTTTTTTTAGTCAATCGGTCTTTTTTAATCAACTGGTGTGCACGTTTACTAATAAAATCTTTAAATCAATTGTTTTATGTATTCAGTTTTACTTGAATAATTATGGGTTTGAATAAATACAGCGATTATGGAAGTGGATCTTCGTCCGAGTCGGTAAGATTTTGTACAAAATTTTATTGTACCTACCTACTAATGTTTGCAACAAAATAACTCCATTCATAATTAATCATCAAATAAAGATTATCTTTATCTAAACCAAATCTTCTAATATTATTAAGCTACAGTTACACATGCTTATTTCAAGCACGCATCATGCTTGAACCGAGCAAATGCTGATTATGAGCATGTGTGTCAATGCATTGCTCAAATGTTTATATTTTCTGAGTTCAAACAGCATGCTGGTTTTGAGCATGTGTTAAGGTGCCCATACACGGGACAATTATCGTGACGATTTGTCGCCTCGATGTTAAAATCGAACGAGTAATTGTACGTGTGTCAAAACGGGACGATACATGGCTCTATAATGGTTTATAGTAGTGATGATGATGATGATGAATGTAATTTGCCTAGTAGCAAATGCTTTCCGTTCTTAAAACAACGTCGAAACTCCTAAATTTGTATCTATAAAGAGTCAGGAGTTCTCTCAGCACCTTCCGAACCATGGTATACCTTGGTGCAAAATCTTGCTTGTTGGTAGCATACGCTTAGAATACTGCTCACGAAACCGAAGTCACCACATGTTTCCATATAAATTTTGAGGAGTTCCCTCGATTTCTTAGGGATCCCTTCATCAGGTTACCACTTTTATGAATATGGTACCAAATTGGGATGATAACCTATACACAAAAAGAAAAATTTTGAAAATCGGTTCACAAACGGCGGCGGAGTAATCGTTGAACATAAAAAAAACCGGCCAAGTGCGAGTCGGACTCGCGCACCGAGGGTTCCGTACAAACCTGCAAGGTTTACAAAGTTTGATTTTGTTACAGCTTAAAGGTATTATAGACCTGAGTATTTGGTATGAATTTCAATTTAATACCTCTACGCGTTTATGAGGAAATGGGTAGTAAGTTTAAAATTATTAAAAAAATATATATTATGTGATGTAACTAAAAATTTATGGTTTTCGTAATTTTTCCTTTATCTATGCTATAAGACGTTGCTTCGTACCAAATTTCAAGATTCTGAGTTCACGGGAAGCACCCTGTAGGTTTTGATTCCCTTGCAAGTGTCGAAAATTTTCGGCATAAACGGCTGTATCTTTTGATTGCGTTGGCTTAGAAGTTTGATTTTTTCACAGCTTCAAGGGACAGTAGACCTGAGTAATTGATATAAATTTCAGCTTCATACCTCCACGCGTTCCTGAGAAAAAGGGTCTTGACAGACGGACGGACGGACAGACGGACAACAAAGTGATCCTATAAGGGTTCCGTTTTTTCCTTTTGAGGTACGGAACCCTAAAAACGAACATAACACCTCCTCCATTTTGAAAGTCGGTTAAAATTGTAGCCTATGTGTTATTCTGATGTATATGCTATATTATTGTAAAGTTTCATTAAAATCCGTTCAGTAGTTTTTGCGTGAAAGAGTAACAAACATCCATACATCCATACATGGATGTATGTAACATCCAAACTTTCGCCTTTATAATATTAGTACGATTTCTGACCTCGGTCTCTTGGGCCGGAGCCCTTTTGGGTCGGGGGCCCGTGGCATTTTGCCAGCCCTGCCACCCTATAGTTACGCCACTGTATGCACTTCTAACTCCTTTCTAAGGAAACTTTGGAAACAGGTGCCAGGCTAATTTCTGACTTCTGCGTATTGTCACAGAATACATATTAGTATGTACAAGTATTGTATTCTTAATATTTTGTAATGTCGGCACAGTTTGCTCGTGAAACTTGACACCGGATGATTAGCTGTTATTAATTACCATAGTTTTGCTACGACTCGACTGTGCGTTTTTAGGGTTCCGTAGTCAACAAGGAATCCTTATAGTTTCGGTGTCCGTCCGTCTGTCCGTCTGTCTGTCTGTTCGTCTGTCTGTCTGTCCGTCCGTCTGTCTGTCCGCGGTTTTACTCAGAGACTATAGGGCCTACAAAGCTGTAATTCGGCATGAATGCAGATATTAGGCCGTGTTACACCAAACTGACTAGGTATACGCCGCTGAATGTGAGCGAGCGTTACGCAGTTTATTGTATTTTATTTATTTTTTTTCAAATTCCTTTGAACGTAACTGAGATGATGTTGTTAGTAGTGTAAAACACGTTATAAATGTAAATTCAATGACCATACAAAAATTATCAAAAACTAGCGGTACTACGGAACCCTATATTGCGCGTGGCCCGACACGCACTTGGCCGGTTTTCTGTTTTGGTGATGACTGGTTACGGCCTACTGGCTACGGATTTTTCAGTTAAGGACCGTAATATGTAGTTCGCAGTGAGTAATTAGTGCATAATATGCATTTAAAGTCATAAAATACCATGGCCGAGAATGTTTATTAAAGTTTAATTCGATCCGTAATAATTGAGCACTTTCGCACTACTTTTGAATTCCGATCCGACTAATCTGAACCCATGAAATCCTGAATGTCCATGAATCATGATACAGCGGAGTGATGGTAATGTTGCCCGTCCCTCTGGCTCAGTGGTACTCAACTTTTATCTATATGGGCCACAATCACAAACATAGAATTATAACGTCGCGTCGTTGACATATAATTATAACGTTATTGACATCGTTGGCCACAAAAACGTTTGACCTTTGTGCCGCGGACCGCAAGCAAAATTTTTTAGGGTTAAATAATAACGTTCTTCAAAATTTGCGATGTATCAGCTGAGTGTAAAAGTTAAAAAAATCACTACTTTCACGACGACTGCACTTTTTTGCCTGTGGACGTAAATTCCAAAATGGTTTGACTTCACGCTGGCCACTCATAACGGCGGGCCTCAGGTTGAGTATAGCTGCTCTGGCTTATAAAGGGTCCCACACATTAACAGTCCGCCTGCAGGCTCTGGTCGGCAGGCTACCTGACACTCATTGACCGTCGATACAAAATCTACAAAATCGTCAGGGAAACTGTGATTCTGTGATCTTTTCCGATTAACTGCCAGGCGGCGGCCTGCCGGCGAACTGTGGCGAAGGATAGACACAGGTCTTGTGTACTGCCCTACTTGGGCACTGCACCAGCTGCTGGCCTGGTTTTAATGAAACCGGCCACCGTCATCGAAAACGGTGTTGTGTGAGAGCCATTACTATTAACTAGATGACGCCCGCAACACCGTTGCGCCAAAATTCGTTCCGCGCGGGGACCGTATATTTTTCCGGGTTAAAAAGTGTCCTATGTCCTTTCCGGGGACTCAAAGTGTCTCCATACCAAGTTTCAGTAAAATCGGTTCAGTGGTTAGGGCGTGAAGAGGTATCAGACAGACAGACACACTCTCGCATTTATAATATTAGTATGGATATGGGTGTTGCAGTCATCGCCATGGGGTCTCCAGGACACGTGGGAGGAGTTCCACTCGCGGCTGCGCGACCGCGACCTCCTCAGGCCGAGGTCTTCCAGCTTCACAGAACGTGAGTCTGCAATACATGTTACGCTGTTACAGTTACAAGTTTTTTTGAACGAAGTTCCTTATCGCGCGTTGCGAAAGGGGTCTAGAAAAAAATTGTAACGACACGACACAAAAGAGTCGTTACTATAGCAAAAATGCTATAGTTGTAAGCCGTGCGGTAGCGCGTGTTTCTCTCTCTCTCTTTTTTTGAGTGTATACAGGTTTTTTGTACATAAGAAATAACTTCGTTCCATCCGGGTGTCCCTCGACACCTCCCAAGTTTTTTCGTTTCTGAGCGGCTACTTTGTTGCGCTGGAATACGTTGTACAGTACAAACAATCCTATGCCTTATCCTGTGTCCCGAAAATTTCATCAAAATGGGTTCAGCGCGCTGGTGAAGTGATCTTCACGCTTAAGCCCTACATTTCGCATTAACTAGATTTTGCTCACAATCTGGCACACGTATCTCGCGGAAACCGTTAATTTTGTCGTAATAATATATTTTAACGTTTTCACTGTGTACCTTAGCTGTAGCTTGCTCGATACACAATAACTCTTTAATTTATAATGATCGTGTTTACGTGCAGTGGACGCGAGGAGCAAGCTGGAGGCGAAGATGCAGGAGTTCAAGATGAACGGCTTTGACTCCCCATACGACCCTGACGAGAAACCGCAGACCACTGGTGAGTATAAAAATTATTTCTTAATATAAGCACAACCTTGTATAACATAGCTATGTATAACATTATAAGCAACAAAACAGTATTCTACCCAATCAAGTATAGGTTGCGCAAAACTTTAGAAACCCTTGGGCCTTGGAGTACCTGGATCGCGATTTGAGGTGTCATCGTCAAATCGCGATCTAGGTACTATAGCTACATCTAACAACATTGATCTACCAATAGCGCGAGCGTGTTTGCCCCGCTCTCCCCTCGCACCACCAAATTTTCATTTTCGAGAGATATAATACAAACTCTATACTTAGGGTACTTACTAACAACTTGCTTCCACATTCATTAAATCTTTCTTGATATCATGGCTTGACATACTTTCTAGTTCTATAGGCAATACTAAACAACATAATATTTTAGTTTTAAAAATGTTTGTGGGTCAATTTAATAAATTAAACTTTAAATTTCCAGTGTTGGGTGTTGGGCCGTCGTATCTCCGTCAGAAGTCGTGGCCGGCGCCTGAAGTGACTCCTGCGCAGGCGCTGCCCAGAGTAGACTGGACACCGTTACCCCAGCCTATTGAAGGTAACAGTATTATTTTGACTTCTTTTCTATGCAAATTGTTTTGAAGATTTAAAAAAAAATGTCTGCAGCTGAGGATAGAATCTCCTATTTTTTGGAAGTCGGTTAAAAAGTACTGCCTTGCATTGCACATTTTCACCATTAAAATTATCCAATAAGCACACTTGCTATATAAATCATTTGTAGCTATACAGCAGTGCTCTTGCTATTATTTTTTGCTAGTTTAAACAGTTGAATTTGTGTGTTGTTCAGGGTATGATTATGTAGTCTCTCAACTTAAATTTAATTTAATAAATTAATACCTCTGTCTTAGATTAATGATTGGTCTCCAATCCCAATCTATGACCTCTGTATTATGTATCTCAATATTAGTATCAATATCAACAGATCGTAATATCGAATTTACATGTAAGTTCCAGCAGTGGATGTTCCCAAAGACCCCGTGTCTGAGTCCTGGGAGACAATAACCGAAGACCAGATGAAAGTGCTGAAGACGTTGCCCAGCGGAGTCCTGTACGGGCTGCTGAAGCAGATCGAGCAACACCGGGACATGTATGTCAACCCCAAGAAACAGGACCAGGTTGGTTATGTTAATGGTGTTATCCTCCCTATTAATAAAAACAATTATTGTGCAGTGTGTAGCTATTCAAGGTTAATTTACAAAAATACAACATAAAATCAATAAGATACAATTAACAGGGAAGTTAAGATGTTTTTATTTTAAGGGGGGGTTTTGGTTATCTTTCTTACTGCCGCACTCAGAGATGAGCATTAATTACCTAATTACAGTAATTAAATCTTCATTTAATTAATAGCTGTCAAACTCTCTATTAAATTTTTTTTTTTCAATTAGCAAAATTTGAAAGTATACTTTCAATACAGAGGAATGACATTTTGCAGAGACATTAAGAGTGGATGATTTCGAATAATTGTAATTATGGATGATATCGTTTACGTGCCGATTTCTAGTAACGAATATCTTTTTATAACTGTAACATTACAGATGGAGTGCCGCTTCTGCAAGAACAACGGCGAACGCGCTACGTTCTACCGCAGCCACTCCCTGCGCGCGCGCGGCCGCGTCACGTGCCCCGTGTTACGCGCGTTCGTGTGCCGGCGGTGCGGCGCGCACGGGGATAACGCGCATACGCTGAAATACTGCCCGCTGGCTACTGCTGACGGTGAGTGTGACCCTTATGTCAACGTCATAGAGACCACTATAGAAATAGAAATTAAGTTAAGTAACATAGACACACTTGTTAGTGGAGGCTTATAAATTATGTTAGTAACATCATAATATTTTTTCATTCATTTCATTTTATAAAATAAATAGCTACTCTCAGTTTCTCTTTATTAGTATGGCTTTCAAGTTTTTATCCGTATATAGTATGTAAGCCGCGAAAAATTTAATCGGCATCCTGGTATCGTCTGATCACTATCTGCCAACAACGATCTATATGATCTCATACCTACTAATGGCGTGCCCTGTATAACATATTATCCTATCTTCCCCACGTTCGCAGAACGCAAGCAGTCCACAGCGATAATGCACAGCGTACGTATGGCTTCCGGCAAGCGCCGCCAGCCCGCGCCCATCGACCTCATCGACGACTACATGGTGCTTCGCCCCACGCCGCCCCAAGTGTCCCAGGGGCCTCACACTGTGCCCCAAAACCACGCCCCACTCGACCCCATCTGGGAGGCGTTGGAGAGGAAGCTCATGCTTTAGTCCCCGAATGATAGTCCAAAACGCAACTGTCTGATTATGACGACTTAAATCAGCTCATGCTGTTTGATTACAGACAGTACAATCATGAGCTAATGTCTCAAAATCAAGTCCGTAACGCAATTGTCTGATTATAGTAAGTAAAATCATGTTTAATCCACCCCTTTACGAATAAGAATATTTACACAGCGAACTATACAAGGTCTGATTGTAATACTACGCTGTGTAAATATTCTTATTCGTAAAGGGGTGGATTCTCTTTACGAATAAAAATATTTACACAGCAAACTATACAAGGTCTGATTGTCTTTTGCGCATTGGAATAGTTGCTGGCAAACTTTGTATGCAACTTTTTCAATTATAACTGTCTTAGGACAACGGACCTTGAATAGTTATACGCTTCGTTAGTATTTTTGTTAGTAAGAGGGAAATAATATCCATTTTGGGATTTTCAAATTGTAGTTGTAAAGTGACATCTTGCGTGAAAAGGACTCAACTGATTGCTATGTTGATTGTAGCGTCCGATAGATGGCGCTGAATTATTTTTATAAAAAAAGATGACACATCCGTGCCGAGTATTGTATTATTAATTTAAGCTTTGACTATTTATAATGATGATAATGTTCTTGACTACTTGTTTTATATGATTCTAGCTTTTGATACACGTTTAGTGAATAGATTTTTGTATCGATTTTAAATGTTACTCGAAATCGAATATAGTTAATTATATAGTTTTTATATAATATATTATACAGTATACAATATATATTTTACAATACAATGGAGTAGCATTTCTGAGGCAAAAAAAATGACAACTAGATATATTTGACGAAACACAAATCTTTTTAAATATCAGCCTTGCATTGTAGAAAATAAATTGCAATAGTGATTATTGAACTATTTATTTTCTTTTTTCTATAATATATTATGTTTTTTTCTATGTATTTTCCCATAAAAGGGGCTAGACAGCAGTTTTATTTTATTATTATCATGTTCTTTGATATTATTTTCTTATTTTTTGAGTTCTAATATTGATTATTAGAAACTTGTTGATTGTTAAACGGAGATTCGTTTTTTTAAGTTTTATTTTTGTTTCTCGATGACTTTGATATTTGACAGTTCATAATATTATTATGGTGTTGGTGTCTTTTGGGATCAATAAATAATATCTAAATATCCTTGTTTATTTTCTACATATAATTATATTATCTTAAATATAAAAACATAAAATGTGATCTATTTCTTCCACACAAAAACGTGTACGGAAACGTTAATTGTACATTTATATTAAATATATTATTAAACCTTGCGAATTTACTAACTGCTCGATTATTACAGTAATTATAAAATAATATATTTTCGAATGATTTGCGTTTGGTGGTGTTGCCATTCCTAAACGTGCACTTGATTATTTAATTTACATTTGATGCCAGTGTTGCCACCAATAGTTTCTGCTACAGCTCTACGTTCTCTTGTTGTAAAAGAATAAGGGCTCTGGCACACTGCTACTGTTTACAGCGATTCTATCGCATGTTCAGCAAACGCACGACAGCATCGCTACTTACGCTTGTTAGTTGCATTCGCAACGCGCTAAGGCTCAATTTATACTAGCGCAGAATCGAAGCGCATCGAAGCGAATTCCCAAAAACTGAACATAGGAAATTCAACCTAGTATAAATTGCATTCCGACCCTAATTGCATTCCGACCAAATCTTTGCAAACTACGTAATAAACTACGATAAGTACAAAAAAAACTTTTTTGTTCGGGCCTTTCCACACGACGTATTTTTTGCGCACTGATAACGCGCGTTTCTGATGCGCTCGTCTTCTGCGCGTTTTCATCGCGTTTTGGTAGATATAAAGTTTAAAACGTGTCGGCTTCCTTCCGTTTATTGAGCGTTCAATTTGCATTTGTATCGATACAAACGAGCGTAAAAAAGCGTGTGGAAGGGCCCTAAGTTGCTGAAACTGGACCCAGTAGGCCTACTACGAAACTGTTTTGAGACTCTAACAATCGGATGAGAATGTCGCGTCCTGCTTTAACAACGTCATTTCACGTTTGTTAGAGTAGGACGCGGCATTCTGGTCCGATTGTTTGAGAAATGAGAGCCCCGTGTGCTAGGGCCTAGGTCACACAGCTAACGATGCAAATGCGCGTTAGTACATGACAACTGCATCGCTACATTCGCTACATAAAACTTAAAAGTCGCCGTATGCTAGGGCCTCATAAATCACAAATCCTACTCTATTTGAAATGTGCTGCCACCTATATCTTTACTTTTGTACAAAACATGGTCCATAGTGGCACCGCCCGTGCTGCGTACTAATTCATAGTTCAATCGTTTGCATTGTGGTTCGTCAAATTTCCAACAGATGGCGCTTTTACGTATTTCATTAAGAAACTGCACACGTATGTTGTAATTAATACATTTTCTTGGATTAAAAGTTATTAAGTTACTAATAAGAATAATCTATGGCGCTTTAATATAATTAAATCGAGCATCCGTAATTTAACCGAATTTACTGGAAGTTGTCGTAGGAATCTTAAAGGATCTTGAGTTGCTGTCGTCTCGGCTCCTCTTCTAAATCGCAGGGCATCAACAGACTCTCAGTTACTTTCCCGTCTAGAAGATACTGCAGCTTCTGGATCTGACAGGGGCTGATCATCTCTAGGTTTTTGAGGTCATTATGAGTGTAAGTCCCGTCTCGCTTGCCGTTCTTCCAGCCGCGAGAATATTGGAAGGTCTGCGCCGCGACCGACGACAGGGTGATCATGATGAGGAACAGAGACAGGTTCTGTAGCATGGCGGACATGTTTCTTCTTTTCTTCTTCTCAGCTTATTCTTCTCTTCTCCGACTGTTGCCTGTCTTCCTGGCTCGAATGAGACTGTGCCTGAAGTTTCCAGTCGCACCCTTTTATACTCCTGTACACTTTTGTGTGCATGAAATAGCTCTATTGAAGCGTGCTAATTATTGCCACAATTATAGTCTATTTCTAAATATAAAGGAATAGATGATGTATGTTTTGTGATTAAATAATTACAGACAGAAATACAATATGCTCGAAGATTATAGAGAACTAGACGACGCCCGCAATTCTCTTGCGTCGCAATTCCTTTATCGCGCGGGAACCGTACGTAACATGTTTTCGATATAAAAAGTAACCTATGTCCTTTTATAGGACTCAAAATTTTGGTCACCTTTATAATCGATTACAATTTGTTTCTGCCTCAGGGCAATGTAGAGCACGTTGCCCTGCCCACGTTTCATTTTCCTGTCATAGAAATAAAAATCTTTAAAAAATCTGCACGTTTAACATGAACACCTCGAACAGATTTATTTACGGTAGAATAGAATAGACAAAATGTTGTGATTAACAAAGAGAATAATAATATTGTGAGTTTGATCCTAAAATCTTATTATTGTGTTTCTATTCTTTCGAATTACCTACCGTAGTCGGTAGTACTGGCCAAGCTTAGTTTGTAGTGTTATAAAAGCTTGGTTCACCAGCCCCCCTAGCATACGCCAACGAGATATCTCGTGGATATCTCACTCTCGAGCGTAGTGATATTGTCGATATCGATATATATCTCTTTTTCGCTAACATGCGTACGTCGAGACTCGAGAGATAAATTTCTCGTTCGTATATAGTTCATTAGTATATAGACAAAAATAGCACATATAAAAAAAAACAAAATTATCTCTAATTTTGACGACAGACGTACGAGAAAAAATGTATGTCATGTTAGGGTCAATAGAGATGAAGGGATAAACCAGTTAACATCGAGAAAACGTGTAGACAAAATTTTCTCGTTGGCGTATGCTAGCACGGCAGGGTAGGTTATACCATAGAGAATATATACGTTATACGTACACAGTGCTACCGTGGTTTACTGATACCAGCGTCACCATTATCTACCTTCTTCCATAGATCTAAGATCTAACAAACCTTAAA
Organism: Cyaniris semiargus; assembly: GCA_905187585.1. Lineage (NCBI taxonomy): Eukaryota > Metazoa > Arthropoda > Insecta > Lepidoptera > Lycaenidae > Cyaniris > Cyaniris semiargus. The sequence goes on along the minus strand of LR994554.1, from coordinate 632,374 downwards.
AACCATTGAAATTTTTTCACCGTGAGCTAACTCTGCCCTTCAAACTAATCTCCACTTTATTACGATATCCTAAAGTTTATGTTCCCTTATTAGTTTGACTATTAAGTTTAAAGGCTTTAAGCATCTAGGTTGCGACGTTGTATTGGGAATGTGTGTCGTGGAAGGAGGGTAGAGGTGCGGGGCAGGTGAAAAGGGGGGCGAATTCGACGGTGCGTAGGCGCAGATTTGTCGCGGGTTGTAAGAAATGGGTACTAGAAGAGAGTTAGTAGGAAGAGAATTGACGAATGCCTGACCGTTGCTAGATCTACTATGCTGCTGTACTGTGTCTATAAGTTTTATGTTTTGTTTTCTTTCATTGATTAGAGTTCTACTTTGGTAGAGTAGACATTTTAGACCCGTGGTCGTCAAACTGCGGCCCGCGGGCCGCATGCGGCCCGTGGCCGTTTGCTGTGCGGCCCGCGACAAAGTAAATTATTTGAATGTTCAACTATACTACACAATGGTTAAAATTACGCCATATTTAATGATAAACGTAACTGGCCAATTCTGGCCGGTTATCGTTAATGTTTAGTTAACAAATGCCGAAATAATAACCTAATCTAGTTGTTTTATGATGTGAACTGGGCTTGATTACATCTGTCGAGTAGAGTGGCGAGACAGTGTTCTCGACCATAAAAATTTGCCGAGAGTACTGTCTCGCCACTTTACTCGGTAGGTGTAAAAAGGCATTAGTGTGGAACCGCTCTTGGAGCCTCTTGAAACCTTTACATACACTGTGGCCCGGTGCTGGCACTCACATTGTCATGTGTGGCCCTTGGCCAGTAAAGTGTGACGATCGCTGGTTTAGACGCATGTTTTCTGCTCTGTCTAAGCTAGACGTAGACTTGTGTATATTTTTTGTATCCCTATCCATCATTTATATATTACTTTGATAAACAGGTAGTAACTAGTATTAGATGTCCCTATTTAAGAAAATGAACGCAAAAAAAAACTTATTGGTTTGTTTGGCTTCTTATATTATGGAACCCAATAAAGCAGGGTATATAGCTGAACCAATGGGAAACGCAGACCCACTTTAGTTATCCCTGTCTTACCCACAAACTGCTTTCATAGCAGAATAAGTTGATTACATAATTTTCTAGCAGCAGTTCGGAAATGAGTGAGTGTAGGTAGGTACCTACATATAGAGTAAGGGTCAATTCAGACCGCAACGCGTCGCGTAGATGCATTTCTAAATTTGTATGGATTTGATAGATTTGAAAGACGTCTCACGCAATTGATATATGTCAATTCAGTACATATCTAGAAATGCATCTACGCGTCGCGTTGCGGTCTAAATTAACCCTTAACCCTTTCCAAGCCACCTTTAAACATAAATTATATTAAACCCTATACCTACCTTCATTTGATTCCCAAAAAGTAATGCCTGATTCTATTACCTTAGTATCTTAATATTATGTTTAAGACTGGCAGCAATAATAAAAAATATTAAACAATACTTGCACCAACTCATTGCTAAAAAGATACCGTAGGCGTATAACAATTATCCCCACGGTCAACTCTGTGACATGAGACAATAGTCAGCCCACTCCGGTAGCCCAGCCGTGGGCGGCATTAGCGTTTGACCTGGAAATTGTCTATTGTAATATGCAGAGCACAGGGTCAAAATTAATTGTCATAGAGAGGTGGGGTACATGTGTGAATTAATAAGAATGAAATGATATTTTTCTCAAGTATGTATACTACTATACTCAGGCCCGTATTTTTGGTCAGTACTTAAGATGCGATCCGGTCTCAAGACGCAGTTCGGCTCTGTGATTGGTCCAAATTTTGACAGCCAACCAATCACAGAGCCTGAACCGTGTCTTGAGACCGAGATGCATCTTGAGTACTGACCAAAAATATGGGCCTAATTGTAGGTACTTCACAGTAACAATCGTAAGTACGGGGAGTGCTCTGAGGAATTGTTCGGAATCATACCTCCTGTAAAATTTTAGCCATCGTTCCACGCGAAAAATGTACCATTCTCATCACCTTCATGAGTGGCAGTCTTCCACCGTGCGTTTTTCGCGTAACTTTATGACACAGACAGTTAAACTCTGGACCGAACTATCGCCAGCAGTATTTCCTGACCAATCAAACCTGAAAATCTTCAAGAAGAGAGCGTGTTCCCTCATCAAATGCCGGCAACGCACCTGTAACGGCGACGGTATATTTGTTTTCCATCAGGTGATCCGTTTACTCATTAGCCCCCTGATTTTATACAAAAATAAGCAGTTTTGCCGAGGGGTATAATCAACGGAGTTATCGCAATGGCGTAGTTTTATAACTCAATTCCTGTCTCTATTTTGAAGACGTTCGTCTAAATTATAGCTTATTTTAGAAGCTACCATTAGGGTGCGTTTCCACCGGAGCTGAGCTAAGCTGCGTTGCGAGGAATGTGTTTTTGAGAACCAATAGAATTGCTCCATTTGCACAACCTCGCTCAGGGTAAGGACCTCAAAAAACACATTCCTCGCAAAGCTGCATAGCTCAGCTCCGGTGGAAACGCAGCCTGAAAAACAATGTACTTTCTGAAATAGAGGCTTCACCAGGGCAGTTCCATAACAAAATATTTTGAGATTGTGGTCGTATAGTAATCTCTATCTATACATATAATAAAATCGTAGAGGTAAAATTTTTGTACATTGAAAATAAACTTGAAAAAACGAGTCAGGGGCATGTTAGAAGTGTGATAGAACACATCTCAACTGTTTTTGAAATTTTTGTTTCTCTGTCTGTTTGTCTGTTTGTCTGTTTGTCTGTTTGTCTGTTTGTACAGGCTAATCTCTGAATCCGCTGGAGCGATTTCAATGAAATTTGGCATGGTGATACCTTACATCCCTGGTCAACATCTAAGATACTTTTTTTTTAACCGACTTCCAAGAAAGGAGGAGTAAATGTTTACTTTGCTGTTTGTGGTCCGATTGTCAAAATTATTTTTTTAGGGTTCCGTAGCCAAATGGCAAAAAACGGAACCCTATAGATTCGTCATGTCTGTCTGTCTGTCTGTCTGTCCGTCCATATGTCACAGGCACTTTTCTCCGAAACTATAAGAGCTATACTATTGAAATTTGGTAAGAAGATGTAGTCTGTGATACAATAATAGAAAAATTATTAATAATTTTAGGTAGTTACAACTAAATAAAAAAAAAATTTTTTTCATCTATCCTATGCGTGTGGGATATCTATGGATAGGTCTTCAAAAATCATACTAAGGTTTATAACTAAGGTTTTTTATTTATTTTTTTCTAACCAGAATAGTTTGCAAGAGAGACTCTTCCAAAGTGGTAAAATGTGTCCCCCCCCCCCCTCTAACTTCTAAAGTAGGGGCATGATAAGTCTAAAAAAATATATGATGTACTTTACTATAAAAAATACCAACGAAAATTGGTTTGAACGAAATCTAGCAAGTAGTTTTTTTTATACGTCATAAATGGTAAACCTTATTTAACTTTCATTAATTCAACTGAAATAAAAAAATAAATCAAAAACCTTTTAATTTCATAAAAATAAACCTTATTGCTGCTGCGGAACCCTTCATGGGCGAATCTAACTCGCACTTGGCCGGTTTTTTTTGTTGTATAGATTGTAAGCCCGAATTTGATACCATGTTTAGAAAAACGGTAATTTTCACTTCTTTTAAGTAAAATTAACAGAATATGCTACCAAAAAGTAAGATTCAAACCAAGTTATGTCCTAGGGTATAGGACTTCGGAAGGTTCCGTTGCTGAATGGAACTCCCGACCCCTCATATTTTTTTAAAATACTGGAAGCACATGCCATAATCACTACCATCATTACACCATCCATAACCACATTATATTATGATGCTTTTGTTGTTTTTTTTTTTGGAAGTATTCTTTTGCATTGAAAGGATCAGAATCGAAATTCATAATTATTTCGCCGTTTCTGTGCCGATGTGTAGATTTCTTACTTTAAAGGATATAATTTGTATTTGATGCTATGGTCGCGAAGGTGAAAATTTCCTAATTGGATCTATGAGTAATGGAATTGAAGAAACTCCTCTAAATTTACAACGACACTCAAAGTGATTATCAATTCCAGCAAAGGTCGATATCTTTATAACTTTTTCCCAATATTCATAAACGATTAACCAAACACTGGATGGATATTGACCACTGCGTATCTCAATTCCTTAATGGCCATGGAATTTTAAAGTCAAACTTTACGGATCTAAATTAGTAGATAGCATCACCTATGTGCTCGACAAACAACTCATCATGTTCTCTGGGAGAGTTTTTTCTGGCAAGACGAAAGAACTACAATGCTAGACAACCTACATTGTAAATCTGATGTCGCATACTACGGTGATATTGGGACAGTGCTAGGAACTTCCGTGCCTGCAAGCGTTTTTGTCACAATTATTATTTGCAATAGTCTAACACAGCAAGTTCCAATATTAATTTAGCTATTATAGCTTAGTAGTCACAATTATTACAGTTTATATTCGTGGTGCTCCTCCTTCAGTTATTTGACATTCGGTCACTGCAACTTTGTGCTATCTCAGCTTTTAATGGGAAGGGGAATTAGAATTCTTCATACTTCTATTTTCTTCTGATTAATTTCGTTGCGGGTCCCAAACCAGTTTGAGCATTTCCTTCGGGCTCCCTAAGATTATAATATCACATTTTAGAAAAGCATCACGATTCCTGACCTACAAGAGCAAGAGGTAAAAGTTAAAGAAGTATAGATCTCTCCGTCACATGTTCCTGGCCCCTGTTGTCCACGCCAAGCCGTCTTCGAAGAAAGGATTTTTCAAAACGATATCTGTGGTTCAAGCCCCAGCCGACGAAAGTTACTTAAAAGAGCTTTCAATGTTCCTGGGTCTTTGATGTAAATTAAAAATGTCGAGTGTATTGTACCTAATATTAATCCTTTCCAAATAAAATAGTTTTTGATGGGTATTAAATTTTCTAAATCTCGATTATAATAACACACATTCACGCGGACGAAGTTGCGGGCAACAGCTAGTTATAATATAAACTCTACTGTTTTAAAGAAGTTAGGAGGCTTCTTCTTCAAGGCAAGTAGTAAACTGTACACTTAGTAATATCACCCTACTATGGCTCTCTTGCAAATTCGATTTGAAGTCTGTGATAGAAAGATATATAAATAATCTCTCTCTAGTCTCTACTACAGGCTTATGCTGAAACTTACTGAACTAGAAGGAAAAATAGACATAAGACAGTCTATAATAACGAGAGAAGAATCCTGCGAATGGAAGCGTGTTTCTACGGAAATAACAAACGATTTACAAATAATAATCGGCTAAGTGCGAGTCGGACTCGCGCACGAAGGGTTTCGTACCGCTATAGAGCGAAAGTAGGCAAAAATTGAGTTTTTTGTATGGGAGCGGCCCTTAAATATTTATTTTTTATTTTTCTTTTATTATGAATTATTAAAGTACAAATAAAATTAAGGATTTCGTGCAAAGTTCAAGTGCCTACCTGCCTGGAGACAGACGGACAGACGGACAGACATCGAAGTCTCAGTAATAAGCTAGGATCCCGTTTTTAGGGTTCCGTAGTCAACAAGGAACCCTTATAGTTTCAATCTGTCCGTCCGTCTGTCTGTCCGTCCGTCTCTCTGTCCGTCTGTCCGTCCGTCCGTCTGTCTGTCCGCGGTTTTTCTCAGAGACTACAGGACCTACAAAGCTGTGATTTGGCATGAATTCACATATTAATGATGCCGACAAAATGGTACATGAAATCTTAATTTTTTTTTTTATGGTACCTTCCCTACACATCAAGCGGGGATGAATTTTTTTTTCGCGTCCACTCCATCGGGTGTCGTTGGATAGGTTTTTTAAAAATATTATGAGTTTTCATAGATCATTTTCCGATTTAGGGATCCGTTTGTGAAATATTAAGTTTTAAAGTGGAAAAGTTAGAGTCCAGTGTCCCCCCCTTCTACCAGCTAAACGGTTGCATCTGGAAACGTGAAAAAATTCACGGGAGTAGGAAATATGCTGAATTTAAAAGAAAAACTACCACGGCTAAGTTTTTGAGTTATAGTCGATCAACTAAAAAAAATTTATTCGGCGAAGTATAAAGGAACTTTTCGTTCAAATTCCTTTGAACGTAACTGAGATGATGTTGTTAGTAGTGTAAAACACGTTATAAATGTACATTCATTGACCATACAAAAATTATCAAAAACTAGCGGCACTACGGAACCCTATATTGCGCGTGGCCCGACACGCACTTGGCCGGTTTTACCCTTTTGGCACGGAACCCTAAAATCGATCATTACTACTATTAGTATTAAACCCGTGTGCCTAAATACTGCCTTAAATGCCGTTTATGAAGCCCTTGGTACATTCAAGTTCAATCGTCTAGTCCCCCCCTCCCCCCTGCGCACGCGGCGGAGAAATGGCGCGACCTTGTTTCTTGACCTACTGACGACGTCGCGGCCGCGCACCACGCACACACACACACAAAGCGTGCACAGACACACACAAAGAACACACAAATACACAGACAGAGTAGCTATGTTCACACATACAGTGTGCATCAATAGCTCAATTCGTGTGTCATAATTAGTGTAATTTTCAAATGTATTTAGATGTCAGTAGCTCCGAAACAGTAGATTGGTATTTTGTAACAGCTATCAAATACCAATCTACTGTTATGTTAGCGATATGCGGCATTTTTTTTTTTTTCAGGAAAGCCTAGGATTTGAGTTTTTAATTTTTTTTTTAATAAAATTATAGGGCAAACGAGCAAACGTCACCGGATGGAAAGCAACTACCGTCGCCTATGGGCACTATCGGCATCAAAAGAGTTGCAGTTGCGTTGCCGGGCTTTTAAGAGGGAATAGGCGCTCTGCTTGAAGGTTTGCAGATCGTAATAGTCCGGAAATACATTGCTAGCTACAGTTCGTTCCAGAGTTCTGTAGACATCTACGTTCTAATTCATTTGGTATTCTATAACCTTACAATTACTTTGTCGGCTTCAGGAATTTATGCTCATTGCTCAGTGCTCACTCCTATGCTGTTGATGAGACTCTCGAGCATGGCAGCTTTGATTATTTAATTTCATCAGTTAGTAGCTATGATGCTACAGACATACATAAAAAACTAACTAATCCTATGTCGAGGTTCAAGAATTAAAGATGTTTCACAGTTGGATCATAAACTATACTTACCAACTTTCAGTCACCGCGGCAAATCATGTCAACAAAGTAAATAGTAGCCTATACCCATGGGCCATGACTGGCAGTATTTGTAATTAGTAGCTTATCTCCATGACTGTCAGTTTTCGGCTCATATCGTTAACAGGTAGGCCGTGGGTTCGATTCCATGTTATTTATCGCTAATAAATAATAACGGCTCGCTTCATGCTGAAATGTCGCCGGCATATTATCATGTTTTATGACGACTATTCATGATTCTGCGTATCACTTTTCACATTGGTATTTCGGAAAGCTCATTAACTTTTAAGGCTCACTTGCGTAAGCTTCAGTTAAAGTTAATGTGTGGTCTTAAGTAGATTTCAAAAGAATCTTCAAATCGTTTCAAGTATTTAATGATGGACACCAACTCATTTATAGAAATTATGAACAAAAATTTTCAACTCGCAAAGCCATAATATTATCTTCTTCGTCGCATTCCTAGACACAAGTCTAGACAGTATACAGTACATACATAACCTTGTCATTGTACACTTCAATGTTGTCGTCTGAAAATGTTACATTGACAATGCCTCAATTAATTATAGCCCCTCCACACGCAGCTGGCCATTGATCATCAAAGGTTACGTGTAATCTGCTCTAGAATCTACCGGTTTATTTATTACTATATTAAGGAGGAGCCATTTTATTGACAGGCATAACTACTACCGGTACGGGGGCACATTTTAATATTTTTTCACTTATGTGTAATAAAACTAAAGGCTAGACAATGTTTCGGAGAATTAAGAGGTATTAAATTGATGAAGTTTTTGATGGCTGGCATATCAAATAATTGGAGAAATTGATCGGCCCCGGAAAAGGTCTGCGACATTGTCTATAATTAATACTTAAATACTGCTAAAGTTGACTATGAAGTACTGTCAGGCAGATGTAAACGAACCTGTCGTTTCTAAAATTTATAATTAAAGTAAAAAGCTTTCTTTTTACGGTGAAGAAAATATTTATTGGGATACCGATTCAATTTAATAGACTTTAAAATTAGTATTTATTTGAGTTTTTTTACTATAATTATATATGCAGTATCCTGAGAGCAGACCAAGAAAGATTATCTGTCTATATCATGAACTATATCATATCATCGATCATCACAAATGTTATCTTTGCGAACATGAAGTGACAAAAAAGATTGAACGCAATTTTTCGTTCACTTTTTTACTATATTAATGAATTTCCACCAAGAACCCAGAGTACAAATTACAATCAATTATATATAAGAAAGATTGAGACTAGAGTCTCCTAACTAGGTAATATAAAAATTAAAAACTTTTGGTCTTACTTATCAAAGTACATAACAATTTTTTACCACTAGGATTACCATTACGAGTATCATAAAAATTCAAAGTAAACGAAATAAAATATTATGTAACGGCACTTGTCCTTTGTTCCCTGAGATGGTAAACTCCGTTTTGTGACTTTACAGAGAGCGGGCTTCTTTCATGTTTTATTTTAGGTTTTTTCGATAAACTTACCGTTAGGATACAATTTAATGATCTGTAGTAAATATTACCTAGTATTTTATTCAATATGTAGTTTTTACATAACATATTAATGATAATAATTTAAATTATCATCATAGTATCTCGATTTTCTTATCGAAGGCGCTGACGTTCACGCTTTGCAGCTTTTAATGTATTTTAGGATTCAGTTAAGTGAAAGAAACTTACCGCTGATTACCAATTATTAATCATTCCTACATAGACAAGCTAAAGGAGAGAATATAATATACACAACAAAGCTATGCCAAGTTCGAAATATAACATGATAAAAATATGCTTTTGAAATTCGTTTATCTTAGGAGAACTGTACATTAAGGCGAGCACTTACCTCAATTCCAAAACGATAACCTTGCGAACGCGAATGCCAAGCATCGCAATAAGATTAATTTTAGCTTAGCATAAAATTGTAAGTTACGACGGGCGGATATTCTCTATTTTATTTTTCGTGTGTTTTTTTTAAATATCTTTCAAAATAAATATTAAGAAAAAATATTATTCGTTTCAGACCTTTTTAAAATAGATTCATCGATAATTTATTAAAATAAAATGTAAGTTATCCTTGTTAATACTTATATTTCGATGACAAAGAGTTTTGTCGGAGGTGAGTTTGTAAATTAATTACAGCGAAAGTATTATTTTTTATTAAAATGTTTTCGATTTAAACCCTTTTAAATATTGTGCTCTATATCTCATATTTTTTTACATTTCGTTATTATATTGGAACTAGGTAAATCGGGTATCAAGAAATAACAAAGCCGCCCAGCCCGCCTTAATGTCGAGATACTTTGAATTCCGGGAAAGGATATAGAATACTTTTTATCCCGGGAAAATAACATACGGCACCCGCGCAAGAACAAATTTTTGCGCGACGGAGTTGCGGACGTCATCTTGTAGATATATAGAGCCACGTCTTATAAAATTCGCTAATCGCTTTTTTGTGGTAGTAAAATTATACAAGTGTAATTTACTAGTCATTTATATAGATGTAACCTAAATTAATATCTAAAAGAACAGTAAGTATGGTAGTTGAGCTATCGGCTGTAAGTGTGTCAGTGAGAGTGCGGCGTGCGGGAACAGTTACTCCCGCGCACTTTTACTTTTACGTCCCGGCGCAGGCGCAGCGATACAGCAATTTGCAAGATGGCGGTAAAATAGGTAGATTATAAGATGGCATCTCAAACGACAAAGTAGTTTCATAGATAAATCTCAAGGTGGCGGCCCAAGCGTTTATTAGGTAGCTTCATAAGAACAGCTAGAGCAGCCTCATATAGCTCTTAAGATGGCATCCTCACCCCCAACACACGTAGAGAACAGTTTTACAGATGGGGCCAACAAAAAATGTTGGGCCCAACACTGGGAATCTCTATAAATTGAACTTAAGACGGCGTCCCGAGAGAACAGGTACAAAGCAGCAGCTACATAGAAGACTCCTCTTGGATTTCGACGACTCCTGGATGTGGTCTTAAAAAACTATAACTGCAACTTCGTAATAATAAATACACAGGTTCTTTATACCAGTCATAATCATAGTAAAGATTACCTTAGATGTAAGAATAGACAGAGTAGCTTTCATACATAAGACATGTATGAAAGCTGCTTAACCTGCTTTATTCTAGTATTACTGTGCACTATTTAATATACAAAATTGTCGTATCGCAATGTTTGCTACCCGAAAGGGCTGAATTTAGTTGAAATTATTTTTTGTTATAATTACATATTGTTATAATTGAAAACGTGAGTGGAAGAATCGAACAAGTAACATTTCGTAACATACGGACAATAACTCATTTTTTCCCTTATTATTTTCATAAAACTTGTAACTATCTACTTCATAACCTAGCTAATATATCTGGCTACACACATAATCCACTTTTTTTCTATTTTGAATAATATTTTCGGCCCTAAAGCCTCCATTTAAGCAAAAAAACGGGAAGTCTTTTCATGATACCTTATTCTTCCACTCACGTCTTGAATTATTTGTCGAATTTTGTTAAAAATGTTGCGAGTGTCGATAGAAGACAGTAGTTGCTTTCCATCAGGCGTTTGCGCCCTAATTTCATTAAAAAAAAACTATCGAACTAAGTTAATAATTACCTCCATAAGCCTCCTTAAGCATGGCATCCATTACTCCCACAGCACTCACAGCAAACAGAATACATTTGAATGTCCGTTACCACCGGTTCTGGTACTAGGCTAGCGTGATTGTCCCAATATTTGTTTAATACTTGGTACTATAGGTTTGTATAAATTACGGGGTTTTTAGCTTATAGTTCTGAGAATTTTTCTACTCCTATTGCACAAGTGCTTATGATGGGACTAGATCTTGCTCGTAGCGGAAAAGGAATATTATATTTCCGAGATAAAACTATTCTATGTCCTTTCTCAAGATTAAAAGTGTCTTTGATGCTTTTTACTGCTTTGACACTCTCCAGTTCCAGACTTAGATACTCAACATAATGACCATTAAAACCTTAAAAGAACTTACCAAAGAACACTATTAAAACCTTTTTTTAGCCGCTTAAGCATATTTATATATGTATACGAAAAAGTCTCCGAACCTGCACATCAAATCCAGCAGCATACCTGAATCTTAAATCTTAATGGCTCCTTAAATATTCATTAAATTTAGTGACAAACAAGGAAACTGATCGCACAACGGTAGTATTCGTGGTATTTAGTGAATCGGCGATTTCGGCGATCGGAGGTCAGTGGGACGATCAATGACGATCTACGACCTAGTTTCGATCAATTCGATGAGATGACTCTACAGGTATTCCAATGATTTTCCTAGAAATATCAAATTACAATAATGTAATTATTATTGACTAGGCCCTAGTCACTAAGGCGTCATGGCTCAAGTATTTTGTAGTGTAACAAAATAATATTATTTAATGTTACAATTAACAATTTATCTAAATCGAGTAACAATTTATTCGACACTACATGACGCCAAAACTCGGTTGCGCCAAAATTCGTTTATCGCTTGTATCCTATATCCTGTCCCGGGACTCAAAGTATCTGTATACTCAGCAAAATTCACTGTTATTAGCTCTAGTACTATAATAAGTCCATCTTTGCCGCAGTTATCAGATATCTATTTCATGTGTAAATGTATTAGAGGTGAAAACTTCGGAATGTTTTCAGAATTTTGGAAGTTTTCGGGAAAGTTTCATGAAGTATTCCTCAGAAAGGAAAACTTTCCCGGAAAATGTTATCTCTAAAATGTATATTTTAATTTTTTAACGGAAAAACAGACATACTATCTTAAAATACTACAGTATAATTGGTCGCTGTTAGTGTATTAACCCACATAAAAATATTGTTTGGTTATGAATGCAGTCTTGTACTAAATGATCGAAAGAACATGACTACATTCATAACTCAATACGTAATTTTTTGTGATGGTACACAAAATTAAATGCTTAACAGCGTCTAATTGAGAGTTGCAAGAAAGTGCAGGGTGTTTTACAATAGAGTACATCTCTATGTCTATCTATCATCTATCGGCTGAAGCCCTCGATTTCTCGGAGCTTGTAATGATTGCTGTTAAGAGCCTGCTGCCAAAAATTTCAAAGCACGCTAGCCCCGCCTACACACCCCGCTATCCTCCAATCGTGATATAATGATTCCATGAATCGTGCTCCCGAGCAATGTGCTTTGCGCTGCAGCTAATAGTGAACAATATCGCGTAACAACGGTTCCCGCATTATAGCATGAAAGTAAAGGTCGTAAGTCCCAAAACTGTTTTTGATGATTACTTAAAAATACATACGTATACAATACTAATATTTCCTTTTGCCATTATTTTATAAAGTGTGTGATTGTAGTAGTGCAAGTTATTAAATGATAGTAACTCAATAAGTGTAACATATATTTGTTGAAAAGCCCAGAAAGATTCATAATTTCGAAAAATATAACTATTGAGTCAAAATAAGTGAATCGTGTTTTCCATTTAGCAAATATCAGATAAATATACAACGATTAAATATATCTTAATTTAATTTAAGTCAATCGTCTTCCGGGATGGTAATACTTATTAGAAAACACAGCAAAATTTGGCAGCCCGCTCTTAATATTGTATCCTTGCCTATATTGTAAATACGAATGTGTATAATATGTCTATTATATTTTCATGCTAAGCGGTTGCAGATTCCGAAGTTTGGTATGCAGATATTGAGTCTCGTCAATTGACAAAGGTTAGTTTTTATCAACTAGTAGGTATACAGGGACAATGCAGTGCCGAATTTATATTTTTTATGAGTGTACAGTAGGCCATTTTATTTCCGCCGCCCTATGTACCATCGAGGAAATTGATTCCTAGGCAGTTGACAGACCAACGTCATTTGGTCGGACCATGTCAATACAATGTAACTAGAGATCGCCCAATGGTCGATATTCGACCTCAAATAAAAAATTAAATTAAAAGTTTCAAATTTCAACGCTTTTCTATTGATATTCTATTGTCAAAATATTGACTTTATTATTTTTTAGACATAATTCCTGCGACAGTCTCAGATTAATAAAGTCAAATGATGAGAGACTGGCCGTGTAATAATTGTCTAACAGTATTTAAGATTTAATAAAATAAAAATAAAAACTTTTTTAAATTTGACAACAGACTTCAACCGTAAATAAAAGAGTACAATTCGTATGTATATTATGCTTGTCAATCAAAATCTCCTAGTGTGTCTGTTGTTAATATAAAATGTATGATAAAAGCATAATTTCAAAATAATATTAGCTCGATGCACTCCTTCTCCATATATGTAAACTATAACTGTGCAAAATTTTAATCACCTACGTTTCCGCATTTTTCGTCAAAAGGGATCCAAAGTAGCGCGTATTAATATATAGATTCGTGATCTGTCTGCTGGGTTTGACAAAAAACGACCAAATTGCATAGGTCAGCCATGTGCCTATGAATCAACTTCTCTGATAGTACAAAATGTACCGGCCCCCTAAGGACACTGTCATCCCTAGGCCACGGCCTATTTATAAATCCGGGCCTGGGGCAATGAATTTGGGTGCAACGGAGTGAATATCAGTGTCAATATACATTCCTCTATGGTAATACATTGTAATATCTCAGTATTTAATATCTGATAGCTGGCGCATGTTTACGGATGTGGCGCGCGTGCTACTGGCCCACTTTCCACCGCCCCTCTCGCTCGCACGCCGACCTCTCGCTCGCACCACCACGGTCAAGGCTATAATGCGCCTTTTTTGGGAGGTGTTATCTGATAAGAGTGATAAGAGATGAAATAATAACTGATAAGTGATAAGATATTGGTGTCATGATATTGTCAGTTTTCGGCATTAACGGCCGAACTCTGAGCATATTTTAAGGATTACTCAACTTTTATTTAATGAAGAGTTTTACAGATCAATATTTGACATTTCAAATATTTATTTAAATTAAGCTTAATTAATGATCAAATGTCTCTAAGTGCGGCCATTAATGACGTATCTCGTTGAGATACAATCTAAGCGTAAACAAAACTTAGATTTATCGCTACAAAAATGTTTTATAATATTAATTATATTTTTTTTATAAAAAAAACTTATTAACTTAGAAGTTACAACACATTAATTTATACAAAATTGTCTTTTTGTATACGTTTATACCTAATGAATCTAAAATTATCTTTTCTCTTAAAATTTTGAGATTTATTAAAATATCGGGAAAAATTCCTACAACTCCTTATATCAATGTAGTGTATTTTCGTTGCAATAAATCATAATAATGGCTTATATTTAAAATATTTATGTACAATGAAATATTGATGACAATATTATAGATAAATTTTTCATCATTCTTTTCGTTGTCATTATATTATGTTGTTGTTTCGTGTATTGCGTTGAAGTCTTTTGTATGGGAAAATATTTTCTGGTATTTTTGACATCGTAGCATTCTGAAACTTCATTTTTATGCTTAAATGTGTAAAGAAAAAGAAGTAGTAATCAAATTTTAATGCCATTTTAATCCCTTTTAATTTATATAGATAAATACATGACGCCCGCAACTTCGTTGCGCCAAAATTCGATTATCGCGCGGGAACCGTACATTTTTCCGGGATAAAAAGTATCCTATGTCCTTTCCCGGGACTCAAAGTATCCCCATACCAAATTTCAGCAAAATCGGTTCAGCGGCTTAGGCGTGAAGAGGTAACAGACAGACAGACAGACAGACAGACACACTTTCGCATTTATAATATTAGTATGGATTGTCTTTTAGTAAGTAAGTATGTTAATCTTTATCTATAAGTAGAAATTGTAACAAAAATATTGTGTTTCAGAAGACAGTTACAGAGTGTGCTTGTTGTTATCAGTAACCATTAAAGATATGGTAACCTGATCATGATGATGATAGGTATAGCTGAGACAGTCGATCACGCTGTCTCGTTCTGAGTAAGTGTGTCACACTTAGCATAGCAACCCTGTGTTTAAAACTTTCTCATTCCCAGCGGCGGACATGAGAAGATACACATTACTTACCAAGCGAAACACAACTCTACCTCCTTCTAATAGAGTTTATAATTGAATACCAATCTTAATGGAAGATACACTTTACTTACCACGGGAAAGTAAGCTCTATGTCCTTGGCATTAGGTGTGTTATGGTGTGTGTGTTCGAAATGTCAGTATCGGGTTGAAGTTCAGCTGAAGGGCGCGCATTTCTCCGGCGCAAAGGGCGGCGTGGCCTTAAGGTTTAAGGCGCAGCATCGATGACACCGATAGTTATGGTCACGGAACTACAGTAGCTTGATCAATATTTTCATTTAGTGTTGTTCACATTTAAAATTATCTTTACTTGTCAAAATATACTTTATCTAGTACTTATTATTTATTGGTGTAAAAAATATGAAGTGTAGAAATCAATTTCGCTCGTATCCGATCTCCCATTACTCGAATAGTTCATAACTTTAATAGTCACTTCAATGATATATATATATATATATTTGCTCTCAAACATGCCAAATATAAAAAATGTCTTATCGATAGACTTAAAAATTTGCATATAAATAATTAAAACCTTGCATTCTTATTCAATAAATAATTTATAAGCATTACACTTACAATTACACTAAATTGAATTTTACTACTATTTCAACTATTATTAGCAAACACACTTAACGCACAATTGACACACGAACATACCCTTTTATTATTATATATATCTGCTCTCTAGATCTCTATTTTTTCCTATATGTACTAATTATTCAACTGCGGTCACCGCCGTTGGTTTTAAATTTAGTAAATCTTTTAAATGTATACCTTACTTTAAAAATATGTAAGACTGTTTGGAGACCCCAATAAAAGAAAATAAAATAAAATAAAATAAAAATTTCAATAATTATAACCTACCACTCTGCCATTATTTTTTGTTTGAAAGAATCGTTTATTTGATAAAATTAAACTAACAATAGGTTTTACAGGTTAGGAACATTTTAGTTGGTTTTTCTTTTCTGTAGCATTCAAATTATTTATGGGCTTCCAAAAAAAAGTGTTTAAATCTATTGTACGAGTACATGTATTTAATGGAACATTTTTAAATTTCTTTAATTCACCTATTCTAACAAGAAACAACACAAAATTATCTCTAAAAACATATCTCAACCATTAATCTCTGATTCTTCAAAAACCTGCACTTCCACTCGGTATAATACTCATATGAAAAATCGGAACCATATTAATCGCCGGCAAAAAGTCTGTCGCATAAAATGTGCGGTGAAATCACCGCGTAAACCACGTAAGTGGGTTGGAGAAAGAATCTCGCGCGAGTACCGACAGCAGACAAACATTATGACAAGTTTATTTTAGCTAAAGGTCAATAAGACTTTATGTTGATGGTGGATATAGCCTATTTTTTGGGTGTTGAAAATAATATTATAATTATGCACATATTTTGTTTCTTGGAAAATTACATTCAAGTATGTTGTGGGAAAATAAAGCACAAACTCAGTTTAAGTTAGTTTAACCCCAGACCCCCTCTTAATATAAAAGATGTACAAAATTGTCATTGTGAATTGAAGGTTAACAAAACTTTTGATTTAGAACGATGATGATTGTGGTCAATTTATCGATAAGCTAATCCAAAATTCCTTATAACGATAATTACGGGTAAAGAATTTGTAATGGCAAGTCAACCGATTGTTAATTAATCGGTCGGTCAACGAATTAATCACTTCGGCGCCGACAGCCGATGGCGTCACTGTTGCGGTTGTGTAAAGTTCATACAAAACACTAAACCAAAAAAAGTACTTTGTTACGTTACATAAAATGTTGCACTAATAGTTTTGAAAGTACATAACATAATATTTTGGTCAACTTTTTTTGATGTGATGATTATATAGCAGTAATTTTTCACGTACTGTTAAAGATTGAATGGACGATAGCCAATTTTGGTCTATCTTTTTTCTGCTATTTAAACAAAATTTTAAATTATCTTTCTGCTCTGCAACTTTTCTGGATTAAATAAAGATACACATATTAACATAAAAATTACTACTTTGTCTGCTGTCGGTACTGTCATACGTTTTCTCCGCCCTGCACCTGCCGCAAAAACTCCGTGCACTATGCACAGTATACACACGTATACACAGTATACACATTGTACACAGTACACACATTGTACACCAGTTTCACATCCGACTTTCTTCCTGTGTGAGCTTACCACTTCACAGCTTTGTTCATCTCTCGACCCAAATTACTTTTCACACTTTTGTCTTCGTTTCGTTTCGCGACCTCCTAACTACTACTAATTATATATTACGAGCTGCACAATATAGATAAGTGCTACTTACTGCTACTATGCTAGATTTAATGAGACGTTAAACTTAATGCAGTATCTAGGTTAGCTGCGTTGTAAAGTTTCTCCACGAATATGACAGTCATCGAAACTGAGACGAAATAAAAGCCATGTTAACAAAAATCTCAGTTTATTTTACATTAATTTACACTTATATGATAGTGGAAAACCTCTCAAAAATATAACATTTGATCATTATTAACAATACGTGTCGTGTCCCCGGTACCGGGGCTACAGAAACAAAGATTAACTCAAGGATTTACATGATAATTACAATATTACAGTTACAAATAAATACTTAGCCTACCTTACGACTACAAAGGTACTTTAAAGCCTACTCTGTGGGGAACGCCTAGTGTGAAACACTTTGTTTATGGAATTCATTGATATTTATGGGTAAGTATTTATTAATATTTATGGGATTTATTTATATTTATGGAACGTTTCACAATCGCGCTTCTTACCCACAGCTCGTAGTCTGTTAACGCCTAGGCCAGTTGCGACGCACCGATGCTTCTAAAATGGTCATTTAATTGTATAAAAACTGTAACGTGGAATGTACTATTTTACAAGCCAATCAATTTCTGTTGCAAACTTATGCAAAGCCTGCTTTATTGCTAGCTGCTGTAAGCTTTATGGTCCAAAACCAGGCGTAAACTTCTTACAAATATTGATATCTAATATGTGAAGTTTTGTGTTTTGTCCTGTGACTTGGACTGAAGGAATTTTCTGACGCAGTCGCACCTGGCCTGTTCATAACACGGCGTCCCACTACGGTATAAATGCAACAAGTATTTAGTGTGGCAATTAATAATACTATTTCAGGGTTTTCAGCTGCCCTAAATAGATTGCGCAAGAACGGATCGCCGCTATTAGAACGAAGTTTTTCATCGCTTCCCGGACGCGCCGGTTCCGCTCGCATGCGTCCGATTACTCGCATTTTTCCACCAATTAAAAGGGTTTAGGTATAATACGTTGTCCATTCTACACTGTTGCTACTCTATGTTCTAATTTTTTGAGTAATATACGCGCCTAATTTTGAGTTACACGATCGGCATCGTCTTCAAGATTTAATGGTTTTTAGATTTTGAAGTGGATTTTCTAGAAGCGGTTAAATTTTTCAATACACAATTGAAGTACCGTAGTAAACTGTATATTTTACAGTTCATAGTTATTTACATTGAAAATGATTCGCGATTTGTAAAAAAGTTACAACTTTATTTTTGCGACACCAATAAATACTTAAATTATTAAATATACAATAAATTATGTTTATCTACACATTATTGGAAGTATATTATGCTTTATGAATATTAAATTGTTTAAGTATAATTATTTGCTGCGAAAATATTATATTTGCCTAATTTTAAAGCATTCGAAAACTTGATAGGATATTCTTTACAACGTTAAAAAATAAGGCAATGTTTTAACGAAAAAATCTAGAAGAAAAATATGTATTCACAAAATAAAATAAGAAGAACTTTCTTCGAGTCTAATTTGACCTAAATTATTGTGTTGATACGTTTGTGACGTCACAGAAACGTAAAGAATATAAATTATATTTACTAGCCTCATTTGCTTTGTCTCAATAGTCAACCTACAATATACAATAAGCTACCTAACATACAACTGACTACGATAAGGTAAACATAGTGGAATGGAAGATTTCGTGGAAAAAGTTGAAAAGCTTAGAATGTGTTGCATTAATTTATCCTAGACAAAGGGTCTAGAAGCGAATTTCTTTTTATCGTTAATTTGAGCAAAATGTGCCTCTAAGACGACATAACTGTAGAAGTATTTCGTTATTAGCGGACTCATGCGCTCGCGTTTGGAATGCATAAAATTAAACTAAACATAGCTACCGACAGTTACGAAGTAATGTAATAAATACAAGAGCACACCGCCCTTCACCCCGCGCATCCCGCACGCTCCAACAAACAGAAAACATATAAACACCTCCTCGCAACGATATAAAAATATTATCTACAAGAAACAATACGGATACTTAAAACTAGTTAACATTGCACTTTTCCTGTGTTACTACAAAGTTTCCGAGTAATACGTTAATGAACTAAGTTAAATTAGTAATATACATGACAGTCAGTGGGTCGCGCACACACGGCGGCACCTAGTCCCGGCCGATCCGCTTGTGGATCTGCTGGTGCTTGATGAGGTGCGCCTTCTGGCGGAAGGCCTTCGCGCACACGTCGCAGCGGAACGGCTTCTCGCCCGTGTGCGTGCGCAGGTGCACCTTGATGTTGGACTTATTGAGGAAGCCGCGGTTGCAGATGCCGCAGCGGTGTACCGGCTTCTCCTTGCCCAGCAGCCCCGACAGCTCCGCCGACGCCGACGCGAACGCCATCGACCCGCCGTGCACTCCACCCGGCTGCTTGCCCTTCGCCCGGCTGCGCTTGCTCCGGTTGGGCGTGCCGGTGGTGGTGTGCGCCGGCGCGTAGCCCAGCAGCCGCTCCGGGCTGCACGGGCCCTCCGCCTTGAGGCCGAGCGCGTAGTGCGAGTAGCGGCCGTCGAGCAGCGCGCCGTCCGTCGTCGACACGGCGTTGCCCGGCGGCGACGACGTCGAGATCGCGTCCAGCCCGTAGCTCGTCGAGCTCGGCGCCTCGCGCTTCACGGGCGGCCCGTTCTGCAGCCGGCTCTGCAGCATCGGCATGTAGGTCTGCGACAGGATGTGTTGCAGCGTGGAGCCCGCCTGGCCGAGGTTCCGCGGCAGGAAGTCGGGGCTCCGCGCGAAATGGCCGGAGTCCTTGCCGAAGTCGAGGCCCTGCGGCTGCGGCGGCGGGGAGTCGGGGACGCCGAACTCGGCCAGGTCCTGCGGCACGATCTTGTCCTGCTGGCCGCACGCGCCGCCGATCCACGCGTCGATGTCCATCCAGGAGTCGCGCGAGTCATTGCGCTCGGGGTCGTCGGGCTGGCCGGGCACGGTGGTGTCGGCGATCGCGGACCCAATGATGGCCGCGATGTCCTCGATGGAGCTGATGTCGTCGAACAGCTTGGTCGGCGGCGAGCACGAGGCCGCGCACGAGTCGGCCGCGCCCCCCGACCCGGACTCCGCGTAGGGCTTCGGCGCGGGCGCGTCCAGCGGGAAGGGCTTGATGTCCTCGAGGTCGGGCGGCTCGGAGTCGGCGGCGCACGTGGAGGAAGAGACGACGTCGTGGTCGGCGTAGCCGCTCGGCGCGGGGAAGTTGTTGTTCTCCTCGGGCAGGCGCTGCGCGATGGCGTGGAAGTGGTGGCCGGAGATGCCGTTGATGGAGAGGTGGCCGGTGTAGCCGGTGAAGGGGGGCAGCGGCTTGAGCTCGGCGAGGGGCGGGGGCAGCAGGGAGTCGAGCAGCTCGTGCGGCTGCGGCTGGTCCAGCTTGGGGTCGAGCCAGCAGGCGCTGAGCAGCAGCTCGTCGCCCGCGCCCGCCGCGCACTTCATGCCGCGCCTCACCGCCACTCCGCCATACTTGGACGCCGCCACCCTGCCGGTGCCGCGAGATCTGCAACAACACACGAACACATATAAAACGACTCTTCTGTTTGTTACTTACGTTTCTTAGACGAATGAGTAATTAAACTATTTTTTAAATCTGGGCACGACCGAAAGATATATTGTGCTACTTTACTTCTAGGTGAATTAATAATTATTATTAAATCTTAAAAATTTACTGTTTTGCCCAATGATAGCAGTAGAAAAGATGTAAACAATCTTTCGTTTAAAGTAGGTGAATTGTAAAAAAAACCGTTCCAACGATTTGATAGTTACAACTTACAACTTAAACCTACTCCACTTAAGCTTCAAAAATGTGGATCATTCGGAATATTTAAAAAAAATTTTTTAGAGTTAAGTGGTCGCTGTCTAGCATATTTTGTTCCTAAGTCCTAACCCACAAAAATTTTTTTGTTAAATTTTGAACGCTTGTTCTAAACGATCTAAAGAACATAACTTTCATAACATTCATAACATTCATAACTCAATACGTAATTTTTGTGTGGGTTAGTACACAAATGACACTTTAATTTTATTATTATCTATAATGAATCTGTTTTGCTACAGTCAGTGGCATACCCACGGCCACGGCTATCCTTTAAACATTTCCATATCACTATAAACTTTATAAAAATACGTTTAAATATAATACGTATAAGTTACGTTAACGTTTAAATATTTAATAGTCAGTCAATTTACTATAGTTTTTACTAATTAACTTTAGAGGAGACTACTTTCTTATTTCGTACATTTTTTAGAGCGTGTTTTTAGTAGTCGGGTTTTAGTTTTTTAAACTTTAGGAGGCATTTTAAGTATCTTGTATTTTTTTTGTATGAAGACTATATTTTAATACTATATTTTAATATCCTTTAAATTCTCTAGCTTCATGGTCAAATGCAAATGCTTTAAAGACCCTTTGGAGTTTTGTTGAGCTACAGCGATTTGAGCATGCTATTGGTCGCCAACATCATATATACAATAGAATGAAACCTCGCAAAGAAAGAATGTTTTTTGCTAACCGGGTAGAGTCAATAATAAAGTGCCTGTCACATAGAGGCGAAGGGAGCTAGACCTTAGTAGTTAGTGTTTTTTTGCATAACAAGTACATATACATGAGTGCTTAAAATATCGCTAGTCCCTGACCAAATACACTGTATATAATATGCCGCTCTATGCTAAAGGTTTGCATTTGAATTGAGTTAATGTTTTCTGAAAAACCAACAAGCCGATACAAATACGTATCAAAAAAGAAAAAGATAGAGTTTGATTATTCTTTCGAGCATTGTGCACACGACAAAAGATAATGTCGACACAAACGTTGCTAAAAACTCAATTATTGATTAATTTAGTAGGTTGAGTGCGAAATCACGTCTGCAGTTTCGAGTCGATCCGCTTCAGTAGGCATCGGTGTTGCCGACATTTTTATTCTAATATACAGCAAAACCGTTTCCTTATAATAATTTTGCAAGCGATTGCTCCATCTATAATTGTCGTGCGTTTTGTTGCGAGGCTGTGACTAAATCGACTCTGTTGCAGTACATGCAAACTAGAGTTAGATTTAACTTATGTAATGTGCTGCACGAAATTACTAATGTTTTTAAATGCACCAAGTCTGAAAAGCACTGCACAGTGCACGTAAATTTTTTAATTTTCCACCCTGCAAGTCAATGTTAGGGTCAATTCAGACCGCGACGCGACGCGTAGATGCATTTCTAAATTTGTATGGATTTGACAGATTTGCAAGACGTCTCACACAATTGAAGTCTGTCAATGTAGTACAAATTTAGAAATGCATCTACGCGTCGCGTTGCGGTCTGAATTGACTCTAGTGGTCAGTTAATGAGATTGACATAATTCGAACAAAATATTACATATATCCGCAATCAGTTAATGAACTAATATTTCTGATAATCCTATATCCAGTTTTCTATCAAGATATTTTATGAATACTATATATTATTATGACTGCCTATCAAATACAATAATTATTACCACATTAACCTTATTTTAGTAGACACGAAAATTTTGTTGTAATACTAAGAACGCTCCTAATTTTTTTTTAAATATGCCAAAATTTTAAGTGACTCACGTTTGAAATTCAACCTAGTAATTTAACTATTATAATACTTTTGACCCAAAACCAACAAAAACTTGCACGCTACAGAAAGCATGTCAAAATTATAATAAAACAGTTGTTGGTATGTAGCGGGTAACAGTAAATATAATACAGTAGGTTAATGCTGAGCAGATAATTCTAATGCTATTCTGTATAATCTAGGCTTTAATTACTGACTGGTGACTTAACTAGATTATATCGCATTGTTAGTCTCTGGGTAGTAGAGATAATATGATCTGGTATCAGAAGTAGCAGATACAATTTTCAGGACTGAAATAAGTGATCTATGCAGTCTATGCTAGTTCGAAACTCGAGTTAAGTTCTTAGCAAGCACACAAATATTCAGGCGCTCATTATGGCGTTTCCGGAGAATATAGTATCAGCCTCATATTATCATCGTTTTTGCGCCCTAATAATACCCATACAGCTGATACAGGCTAAAATGTCCAGTGAATTAAACAGCTGTTTGTCACTTATACCAATTTAGGGTCAATTCAGACCACAACGCGACGCGTAGATGCATTTCTAAATTTGTATGGATTTGTTAGATTTGCAAGACGTCTCACGCAGTTGAAATCTGTCAATTCAGTACAAATTTAGAAATCTACGCGTCGCGTTGCGGTCTGAACTGACCCTTAGACGTCAGATATGATGTTTTGAAGAACAACGATTGAGTTGACGTGCGTCATCGCAACGAGGTACGGTATATGCACCTTTCCGTTGTGCCGACGCGACGCAACGAACCGCAAGTCGAAACGTAGCAATATATAGCATTGCTTTTATGCGACAGTGATTCTATGAGTCACTTAGGGTCTGTTTCACCACTTCCTGATAAAGTGCTGGATAGGCTATCCACAACTTTTTTGACAGATTCTCCATACTCCATCTGTCAAGTTAAGTGGTGGATAGCCTATCCGGCACTCATCAGGAAGTGGTGAAACAGGCCCTAAGTGTTTTGCCGCTCGATTCAAAAGATCGTATCCTTACACTATTTGAATCTTAAATTACTTGTATTAAGTTTTCTATGAGTTTGTCATAGTTGATCATGATATGTGTAACGAGTATTTACCATGTATGTCTAACACGAGGCGCAGTGGGTCGAGTGGCGGCCGTAGCCGTGCTCGTGTTAGCCGACACCGGAATGTGCTACTATTGTAACAACAAATCAACACTTTACTACAAATAACACTTTTTTTGGTACAAATTAATCTATACTAATATTATAAATGCAAAAGTATCTCTGTCTGTCTGTCTGTCTCGCTTTCACGCCAAAACTACTGAACCGATTGTTATGAAATTTTGTACACAGATAGTCTAAAGCTTGAGAAAGGACATAGGCTACTTTTTAACTGGAAAAAGGGGTTGTAAGTGGATGTTCATGCGTAAATTTGTTCAAATTAAGTTAGTTCCAAAAATTCATAACAGATGGCGCTAAAAGTCGCCTAGATCGCGCTAGCGCTTATTCGAACGTGTTTCTAAGAGGTGGTACCAACTTAAGTTACATTTTCCGATTCTTTCGATTGTTATACACGTATTTAAACAACTCACTACTCAGTACTTTATCTATGCAGTGACGTAACCTTAAACCAATCAATGATAAATAGTTTATGGGTAAAGTTGTGTAATGGGGGGCTAAACAAGCTTTAAAATTTGGCATAAATAAAGTTTAATTTAAAATAATGAAATACTATGTCCACACTGCACAGCTGATTTTGGGTATTTTGATTTAAGGGGTACCAGGGTTTTAAAAAGATTTTAAATTTGACACCAATTTTGTTGACACCGCGCGCTATAAACTGAAGTCCACGCGGACAAAGTCGCGGGCAACAGCTAGTTAAAATATAAAATGAATACAGTCAAAATCTGCATAAAACATAACTGGAAAAGAGTTTGGAAGTTCTGAATCAGTAGGTAAATAATTGGAAAAGCGTTTGAGATACAAAATTGAAATTTCCCAAGAGCTCCAAGTTTTTGTTTTAAATCCAAGACAGATGAATTGCAATATAATTATGCGCGACCATTAAGGATATCCCCTGAGCAAACGACCTTGACCATACATTTGCCGCGTTGCTGAGATCGCGCCAAAATCCCATTTTTTTACTTATCTTAGTTCAAAATTGACCTAAAAAAATTCAAACGTCGTATGTAGTTAATGAAATTGTCGATCTATTGGCGTGTTTTTCAAATAACCATAATTTGTAAATACTAGGGAGATACTGAATGTATGCTTGAATTTAAATAAATTGGTATTATTTTGAAAGCTGACATCATGAGTATAAAAAACAAAAATAGGAAATTAATAACTATGAAAGGAACGTTCATATACTGAAGATTATTGCTGTATTTTTATTATCATTTTGTAGCTTTCAAATTACATAGGCTGCACTAAAAGTATCGGGAATGGAATATTTCCACTGTTCCTGTCATATTAAAATCTTTTTAATTGAAAACTTCTTGGTTTTAAAAATCTTATACCATTTATTTATTAAAAAAAAAGATTCTCGGTCTTGTCACAAGGTCTTGTCAAACTTGTTTAGTCGTTGAGAAAATGGAATTGAGTCGAGAAAATTCTAGAGCGATGATTTATTATATGACTTTCGAAGTGGTTTAACACAAAAACAGTGTGTTGGCCGGATGATTTCTGCATTTGGTGATAAAGCCCCATCCAAAACCACAATTTATCGCTGGTTTGCTGAATTTCAACGTGGACGTGTTAAGCTTAGTGATGATCCTCGTCAAGGTCGTCCAAAAACTGCAGTCACCCAAGAAAACGTTGATGCTGTGCGTAAGCTGATTGAGGAAGATCGACATGTGACATACCGCGAAAATCAGGCAACTTTGACATTAGCATGAGTCAAATACAAATAATCTTGCATGAACAATTAGGTTTAAAAAAGTTGCTTTCCCGATGGATACCGCATTTGCTCTGTGAAGAGAAAAAAGCGGCTCGCGTTACTTGGTGCGTCAGAACTCTCGAAAGATTCCACGCAGGATCCTCAAATGATGTATACAAATCGTATCAGGTGACGAATCCTGGATATACGCGTACGAACCCGAAACAAAAAACCAGTCACGAGTTTGGGTGTTCGAAAATGAGTTAAAGCCAACAAAAATTGTTCGTTCACGGAGTGTTGCAAAAAAAATGGTAGCCACGTTTGTCTCCAAAACCGGCTATGTCGCGACTATTCCTCTTGAGGGACAAAGAACGGTTAATGCAGAATGCTAGCATTTGTTTGCCACAGGTCGTTTCTGAACTCCGTAAAGAGAACTGCAACCGCCGCATCATCCTCCATCACGATAATGCGAGTTCTCACACCGCGCACAGAATAAAAGAGTTTTTAGAGCAAGAAAACATAGAATTATTAGACCATCCGCCCTACAGCCCCGACCTAAGCCCTAATGATTTCTATACTTTCCCTAAAATAAATAATAAATTGCGTGGTCAGAGATTTTCATCAGCTGAAGAAGCTGAGGACGCCTAAAAAACGGCCATTTTGGAGACCCTAACTTCCGAATGGAATGGTTGCTTCAATGATTGGTTCCATCGTATGGAAAAATGTGTCAAATTTCGCGGAGAATACTTCGAAAAGCAATAAATACATTTTTATTATATTCCTTGATTCCCGAAATTTTCAGTACAGCCCTCGTATGAGTTAATAAGGCTCTAAAAACGGTATATTCCGCTAGCGAGCTGCTAGAAATCAGTAACTTAGTAGCGGTTGAGAGCAGGGCCGCGCTTTGTGCAAAACTTTCCGCAATAAATACTTTTGACAAATCCTAGCACTTTGCACGAATTCAGTATAATATTATATTTCGATAATATAAATAAATATAGTGCAACAATGTTGATAAAAAAATATTGCACTTTTCAATTTAATAGTTGCACGCACCGCGTTGGTCAACCGTTGCGACAGTCGCAAAAACGCAGATTTGTCTCGCTGCCAAGTGCGCGGCCTTGGCTTGCGCAGCGCGGGTCGACGCTCGCTGTGCAACCGCGCAAAAAATGTCGCGCAACCAAGAAATTTGACAAAATATAGTTATTGATAGACTATATTGTTGTGTGGTTGAAGCTTAAGCATTTAACTAATGATAGCGATGTACTATTGGCAAGGTTGCTGATCGACTAGGCACTTGGTGCGGTGCGGGTCGACAGGAACTTTGTCGTTATTGTGCCTTTTTTTTTTTAAATTGATGATAATTTTAAATTAGCATGCTGTGTTCACATCAAGAAGGTCTTATACAATTATTGTAATATAATTTAAACAAATAGTTTTTTTTTATGAAATAAGGGGGCAAACGAGCAAACGGGTCACCTGATGGAAAGCAGCTTCCGTCGCCCATGGACACTCGCAGCATCAGAAGAGCTGCAGGTGGTTGCCGGCCTTTTAAGAGGGAATAGGGTAATAGGGGAGGGTAGGGATGGGAAGAGAAGGGAATAGGGGAGGGAAAGGAAGGGAATAGGGTAGGGGATTGGGCCTCCGGTAAACTCACTCACTCGGCGAAACACAGCGCAAGCGCTGTTTCACGCCGGTTTTCTGTGAGAACGTGGTATTTCTCCAGTCGAGCCGGCCCATTCGTGCCGAAGCATGGCTCTCCCACGTATGAGTTTGTTCTAGTCTAAGTGTTTGGCTGGTTTTGTGAACCTTTTAAAAAAACTAGTTTAAGGTTTCAGGAATAAGCATGCGTAGCGAGTTTATAATGGCGGTTCAGGATTCTTTTCGCCGGGTCAGTTGACGGTGGTAGTCGTGTGGTCTTGACGTATTTCATTTTGAGCTTGAAAAACGTACATAACACGATAAAGAAAGCAGAAGTGATCTTATCACAAGATGACTAAATACCTAATGTTTTTATTCTCAGTTGAGACCTGTAGTTAAAAGTATTAATATAGGTTTTACCTTTTGCCGCGATTTTATGACTCATATTAATCTGACTTAAGTATAATATAATAATAATATCTATGGACGCTTCACACCACGTCAGTCTGGCCCCGTGCTAAGTACCTGAAGGACCTGTGTTACGAGTATCAGACAACGGAAATATATTTAATACTTTTATAGTATACAGTAGACCCCCGTTAATCCGACAAACTTTTTGCACGGCCGTGTCGGATTACCGAATTTGTCGGATTATAGAGTACTGCTTAAAATCATAATGATAAGGTTTTATCTGAACTACAAATTATTGTCCTAAAGCTAGGTACTTATCAGTAAGCTGTAACCGTAACCGTTGTATGCGTATTAAAAAAAAAAAAAACGTACCAAAATAAAAACAAAAAACTAGGCCTTTGCATCCGTTGTGGATGATTTATACAGTATTTTCAGAGCGAAGTAACCACTCCTCAAATGCTGTAGTGCCTGGGACAATATTTAAATATCCGTATGGTTGCCCAAGCACATACGGCATTCTCGCAACATAGTCGGCCTATTCCAGAGGAAAGAACTAGTCAATACGTCTGGGACCAACTATGTGCGGGTTTCCTCACGATGTTTTCCTTCACCGTACGAGCGTCCGTATTATGTACTTGAGATCAGAAAATGTCTCATTGGTACACGCCTCCTCTAACCTGCACCCTCTACGAGTGCGAACCAAAGGTCTACCCATTAGGCCACGGACGCTCCCTTACCTAAATAAAGATTGGGCAAAATAATGTTTATGTACCTAAATTAACCAGTGATAGGCATGTCGGATTACAAGGGGCGCCGTATTAGCCAGGGCCGGATTAGCGAGGGTCTACTGTACATATATTTAAGATTTTTATTATATAATACACACATGAATGAATGAATGAATGAATGATTGAAATGACACATTTAATATACATCCATGACCCAGGAACATCGAAAACTTTTTGTTCCGTCGCGTCGGCGGGATTCGAACGCGCGACCCCCGGCTTGAGTGCTGACAACACGCTCAACCACTGAGCCACAGAGGTCGTCAAAGTATGATAATATTATGAATTACATATTAAGTAATTTTTATCATTATATTATTGATAAGTTACATTATTATTATTTGTATTTTATGAAAGCACAAAGAAATAATATTTTTCGCCAAATTTCTATCTAACACGTAAAAGAAAAAGTTCAAACATAAACGCACGTGCCATCCTCTGTATATGAAACCAATACATTTTTATATATTTGTTTCGTAGTTATCTTGACACAACTTACATAATTAAACAAGATAGTATGTTATGTAGAGTCAATTTGGCTGAAAGGTTTCCAGAACAATAAAACTTCAAGTATTAGATGTGGGAGTCCTTATCACACTGTCGATTTTAAGACAATTTTAGAACTTTGCTGTTCGTGGTAGGCATCCATACTAATCTAAATCTAAATAATTATATATAACTCAAAGGTGACTGACTGACTAACAGATCTATCAACGCACAGCCCAAACCACTGGACGGATCGGGCTGAAATTTGGCATACAGGTAGATGTTATGACGTAGGCATCCCTTAAAAGGGAATTTTGATCAATTCTGCCCCCAAGGGGTTAAAACAGGGGATGAAAGTTTGTATGAAACTTTGTCAATTTTAAACCGATCGGGCTGAAACTTTGCATGCATAAAGCTTTAATGACGTAGGTATCCCCTAAGAAAGGATTTTGATAAATTCTATCCCTAAGGGGATAAATTAGGGGATGAAAGATTGTATAATAAAATAACACTTCTTAACGCGAGCGAAGCCGCGGGCAAAAGCTATTATTATTTTAAATGTGAAAGTGTGTCTGTCTATCTGTTACCTCTTAACTCCTAAACCATTGTACCGATTTTATTGAAAATTGATATGCAGATACTTTGATTCCCGGGAAAGGACTATGATATACTTTTTGTCTCGGAAAAATATACGCTTATCGCGCGATTAACGAATTTTGGCGCAATGTAGTTGCATGCGTTATCCAGTGATATATAAATGCAAAAGTAAGTCTGTTAACTTTTCAAACTCAAATTGAACCGATCTACATGATCCATTTAATTTGAATTTGGTTTAACATCTAATTCGAATTCCCGTGAAAGTTAGCAGGGATATAAATTTTACTGCGGAAAAATCTACGGCTTAAGACCTTGCCTATCTAACAGAGATGTCGTTAAATCTGCGACCTCCGCGAGAAAGTCCGATTATCCGCTCCGCCGCGCCGCGCGACGCACGCGGGCGACGCGGCGCGGCGGGGGCAGTGAAAGTCGTCTCGCTATTGACATTACACTTGACACACATTTTTATGTTCTCAGCGTGTTAGCGAATTAAAAAATGGCGGCTTCTTTGACGAGTCTATAACATTAGTGCGTATAGTCTAAGCCGTGAGAGGCGGAAGTTCATTGAAGTTTTGCGTGGTGAAGTTTTGTGACTTGTCTCACGGCTATGATCTGTCAAAACTCATGACACAATGCTTTGCGCTCTTTTTTTAATGGTTCTATTATACAATAAGTAACTAATAGATATCGACAGTTACTATAAACATTATACATTCCTGTCAACAAAACGATGGAATGTCATATCGTTTAAATTCAAAAAAACACTGAAATAGAATATATTAGCAATAGTTTACATATTATATTGTTTTAGGCCAACTATAAATTTTTAATTATAGATTTCAAAGCGCCTAAAACAATTTTAATAGCAATACCTTTTTAAAAAAACTTTTAAGGTATAAACCAAAAAGCAAATAGCAGTTTAGAAATCAAATAGTATATTAGTGCTAGTTATATATAATGGAACGAGCTCTATGGTTGTTCTATAGTAAATTATACAGCCTTATGTTGTAGGTAGAACCTACATTTGAAACACGCTGGGAGAACTTAGACACGCCTCTCTATAACTAATGTTCAATTGAGTAATGGGTACTATCAGAGAAGTCGATTCATAGGCAGATGGCGGACCTACGTAATTTGGTCACGTTATGTCAAATTCAGCCGACAGCTCATGACTAATATTTAATTGGCATAAGCCGACCAAATGACGTAGGTCCGTCAACTACTAACTACGCCTAATTTCACTAATAATAATAATAACGTGACATTAACACACACAAATACTAAATAGTAAACGTATTTTCAGCTCAATTTTCTTATTCCCGTGTAGTTTAACTGAAATTGATACTGTAATTCGTTCATTAAAAAATACTAATGCTTAAGGTTATGATGGTGTATCTACAAAAATCATTAAGTATTGCAAAAAAGAGTTAGCTCCAATTATTTTATATCTTATCAACTTATCATTTGAAATTGGTTGTTTTCCAAAATTATTAAAAATATCAATTGTAAAGCCATTGCACAAAAAAGGAGATAAATCAAAATTGAGAATTATCGTCCGATCACCCTCATACCAATATTGGCAAATTTTTTTTGAAAAAGTT
Source organism: Cyaniris semiargus (assembly GCA_905187585.1). Classification (NCBI taxonomy): domain Eukaryota; kingdom Metazoa; phylum Arthropoda; class Insecta; order Lepidoptera; family Lycaenidae; genus Cyaniris; species Cyaniris semiargus. The sequence continues at coordinate 600,861 of LR994554.1, read as the reverse complement.
ATGTACCATCGAGGAAATTGATTCCTAGGCAGTTGACGGACCTACGTCATTTGGTCGATTTATGCCAAATCAATGTTAGCTGTGATCGGTCGGATGGGTTTGACGTAACGCGACCAAATTACTTAGGTCCTCTATCTGCCTAGGAATCAACTTCTCTGATAGTACAAGCGACTAATGACTTTCATAAAAAAGATGAATATAATTAAACACAACCATTTTGGATTTCAGAACGATAAGGGAACGGTTATTAGCAGCGTCAACTTTGGTGCATACCGTAGTTTCTGATCTAAATAAAAATAAATCGGTCGTAGGTATTTTCTTTGATATGAGTAGGGCATTTGATTTTGTATCCCACAATATCCTAATAAATAAATTAGAAGATTTAGGTATTATTATACCTAAATCTTCTAATTTATTTATTAGGATATTATTATGCCCAGCTATATTATTAGGCCCAGCTCTAAACTGGATTAAATCCTACCTCGCTAATAGAAGACAATATGTGGAAATAAAATCTACAAATAACAAAAATATACTGAAATCATCTAAATCACAATATAAAGTCAACGATACAGGAGTTCCACAAGGCAGTGTACTTGGTTCACTATTATTTTTATTTCATATAAACGATCTACCTGACATACCAAACTATGAAAATATTCTATTTGTAAATGAACCTTAACCTTACCAACTGTACTCTCGGCATACCATGGATATGTGGCCTCAACTCAGATACGGACTATTACTTTTGGGGAACTCAACTGACATTAATAAAGCATTTGTAGCGCAGAAAAAATGGTTACGGGCCATAAGCCCTCACATGAGTCATGTAAATCTCTATTTAAAAAATTTAAACTTCCTTGCCATTATATATACGAACTAGTAAACTTCTCAAAAATTCACTTTACTTATTTTACAGAGGCAAATGAAATTTACCCGAGAACTAAAAGGAAACCCAAACTTTTATGATCAAATATCATTCCCAGAACGAATCTATATCAAAAAGAATATTATGCTATGTGCATAAAGGCCTACAATGCTACCCCAGCAACCATAAAATGCCTACCTTACAATAAATTTAAAAAAAGAGATGATAAAATGGCTTAAGCTAAAAAATTATCATTCCATCACATTCCTAAATGAGAAATAACTTTTTCTGACTATATTGTTGACATTAAATTATTGTTAAAATATTATTGACATTAAAATTATATTATTGACATTAAAATATTATTTTGAAGTCAATTGAAATGTAATATTATTAGCTCATAAGATTAGGACATGTAAGAAAGGTTTATTAATTTGAATATTGTATTAAATTGTTTATTATAATATTGAATTACTTAAAGTATGAAATGTAATTAAATGAATATTAATGTATTTAGAATAAGTGCCTAAGAATTTTCATGCTATATTACTAGTGAAAAGTGTGATCCAAAAGACTATCATAACTGTAACACCAAAATGTATAACTTTTGAAACAAATAAAGATATGTGAATATGAACTGCCTATGAATCAATTGCTTCGATGGTACATACCCCTCGTAAGTGCCTTACATTTAGTAGTGACAGTTCATTATATAGTAAATCTGTGGGATACATAAGTGGTCTCCTCAACATTACCTTCAAAACAGATCTTTGGGCTCGTTCCAGGTGTATCATAGTGGACTTTCCAGCACCACCCCATACAGTAAGACAGTAGCGAATTATAAATTCACACAGGGACATATAAACAAGTTGTAGAACATTTCTTCTAGCTGAATTTCGCAAAAGCTTCAACAAAAAGATGATTTTTCTTGTTCGTTTAGCAACAAGCTCAATGTGGGGTTTAAAAGTGAGTCGTTTGTCTATTAAGACTCCGAGATACCTAATGTGATCTACTTTTTCAATCACCTCACAAAAGCATGCTAATGAACTACATATGGCTAGATGGATCTTGAGCTGTAATGATTGTTTTGGGGCTGTTGCCTGAGTCTTATAGAAGCAGACGTATTTAGTTTTTTTTTTTTATATTTAGAGATAGCAGATTTAGATCTAGCCACTTTTTCATGCCAGCTATGCCAATTTGGGTCTCCTTAATGACTTTTTCCCAGGTAGTATTATGGAATATAAGAACTGTGTCGTCCGCATAGGAGATTACTTCAGCCTTACCTATGCCACTTTGTATGTCATTTATATAAATAGTGAAAAGTGCCGGGCCTAGTACGCTTCCCTGTGGGACTCCAAATTTTATGTTTTCACAGTCACCAAGGTAATCGCCCATTTTGACACCTTGACTGCTATCGTAAAGATATGTCTTAAACCACTGAAGTAGGAGGCCTCTGATACTGATATTCTCAATTTTTTTAATAATATTGGCATCGCAACCGTATCAAATGCTTTTGCTAAGTCTAGAAAAACATCAATACATTTTTTGTTGCCATCTAGATAACAGGTCACTAATTTTGTCAACAGAGATTTATCTCTGTTTTCTAGACTTGCATTTTCTACTCATACTAGCAAAAGCTACTGCGATGGTCTTTAAGCTTAATAAGAGTGTAATCTGATTGCGATAGTATCTCTTTCTTGTAATTTAAGGTAAAGAAAAGAAAGTTCATTTTATAAAAAAATCTAACAGTATTTAGTTTGCGACTTAAGTTAATACTTGAAATCAAATACAAATTTTGTCAAATTAACAGCACTCAGAATAATATATTGCGATTATTTTCAAACGTAATAATTTACAACTTAATCAATCTTTCATCTATTTATACAAGATGTATCTACTCAAAGTTTTAAATAGGAATTAAGGCTGTATTCAGGAAAAAAAAGTTGTAAAGCAGATAGTTCTGATGTTGTCCACTAGATGACACTGCATTTGGAAAAGTTTTAGATTATGAAGCAGTTACTTTTTTTTTATTACCGAGATAATATTATGATCCTAATAAAGCGTTAAAAAAAATAAAAAAAAATATTTGACAAAACATAAACATACGACACAAAAATAAAACTAGGTACACATTAAAATTTAAAAAATTAATAAATATGTTAAGAGAACAATAAATGTTTACTCCACTGTTGTATTAATAAAGTATAAAATAAAACTATTTTTATATTACTCTCTCTCTTATTTCCAACTATTTAATAACTCATTTAAAAAAAGAGTTTCATTGATGAATGTGTCACGGTGTGTGCGCGTTGATGTCTTTTCTCCCAAGAGCGAGACATCATTATAATATTTTCATCATTTACGGTCCATTTCTTTTCGTTGATGGCATAATGATACTTATTACCGATTTGAGGTCGGAGAGACCCCAAGCTGTATAATTAAACTTTATTTAAAAGTCTTAAAAATTAAGATATAATATGTAGTTTCAATATTTGCAATACAATAGTTGCATTTCTTTATTATTAGTACTAAATGAGCATTCATAAATAAATAATTCTACTAATAATGAAAGACGTACAATAAAAGCTTAATAAAGCTCAATAGAGCTTAAATTGTTGTACCTAGCCTTGAGGTAGGTTAACTGAAGGCTCTAGTATACAGCCTTTGTGATTCAGAACCGTGAAAATCGAAAACTCGACCGCGGCGCACAAAATTCAAACTTATCACGGGCTATTAAAGTTCAATATGCAATGTAGAGTTCCGACCCAGTGCCGGTAGAGCCACTGACACACATCCGCGTGCACCGTTAGCCGGCCCCGTTCCGATCTCCCCTCTCTCTCACTCTCCTTTTCATGCGTATTCGCCGTCTCGCTCTGCGGGGCGACAAATTTCCGATGCGGGCGGCGTGTGGGCCCGTGAGGACTTTTTTAAGATTCCGTTTCGGCATCTCGGTCAATGGGTCGCCGGTATTTTGGGCTTTTTTTAACTAATTTTTTTAAATAAACGGCCTTTTTATAGTTTGCGAATTCGGAATTACCTCAGTGTCCGATCAACTCGAATACAATTTTAAAACAAGGAAAAAAATAAAATTGTTTAATTTGGAAAAAAATATCGATATCGTACGCAGTATTGGTAAATTTTTCCAATCCGCCCCGGCTACGCCCGTGGTACATAGCTTATAGCACTCAGGGACATCTTAGCTATACATTGGTGAAAGAATTTTTGAAATCGGTCCAGTTGGTCCTGAGATTATTGCGGTCAAACAAACAAACTCTTCAGCTTTATAATATTAGTATAGATAGCAACATTGTGCAATTGGCATGTAAATTTTAACAAAACTTTCAAAAATAAGATTATATAAAATTTTGGTACAAGTTGATAGCAGAAGTAGATAAGAAATTGGGTATTGACTTATAAAGTAACAAAAATAAAATGTAGAGTTTGGGCCGGACCTTCGAATTAGTACTAGAGTTTCTGCAGTCGAATGCCGCTCTACATACGAGTACGTGACGTGGTTACTGATTGGGAAGCGATAAACATTTATTTTGGGGATGCCATACGGATGTAGAAGTCGAACACTTTACATTTGGCTCTACTTATGCAAAATGGGACCAATCCACACTTTTTCCAAAATCGAGTTAATAATGCAGAAGCATTCCAAAATGACCCTTCTATCGACCCTATGAAGATCACACTGATCAGACAATTTTCACAGAACAAAACATTTTCACAACAAAGTTACCAACCCACATTCTAACAGATGTTTATTATGCAAACAAGAACCAAGATGCAAGCATGATCACCTAATGTTTTAAAAATAGAATGGATATTTTTTTTAAAGATCCATGTAGCAATGGACCCTAGAATTATTTAATTTTTTAATAAAACGTAATAGAACCATGCAGATTGGTTCTATGTTGATATTATTTAAAACATTTAGACCTTCATAAGCAAAACAATCTACCCACACAACAGTTTCAAGAAAAGCGATTTTTGTTAAAAATTTCCATGCTGTAAAATTGACCATAATATCTTGAATAAAGTTAATTTAAAATATTATGTACTTGCATAATATAATAAAAAAATGCATGCATATTATATGTATGCAAATATTATTTTGGAAAAATATTACTATTACTAATAGTACGGGAGCCCTAGAACAATTTTTTTTTTGATTACTATCAAGCTAATTTTTTGTGAGTAGGTAAATCTGCTTGTTAGGGTTCCGTTTTAGGGTTCAGTAGTCAACCAAGTTTTGTTGATTACAGAACCCTATAACGGAACCATAACGAGCTGATTTTTTTTATATTTTTTATATTAATAGTCATATAATTTAAGAGTAACATTGTCCTATAAATAAAACAGTCCATATTTTAGGACCAACAAATAGTATGAAATCCTTTCTATCTCTGTTCGCTACCACTTTCAAGATTTTTCGCAAATAAAAATGTTGTTCGTCTTATCAAAATGAAGCTACTCACAAAAAATTAGCTTGATACTAATAAAAAAAATGTTCTAGGGCTCCCGTACTATAATGATATTAAAACAAAAAAATAATAATAAAACAAAAACGACGTTTTTTTGCAAAAGTATTTTAGTGTGAGATTGTTCTTTTTGTTATCCTACTATTCATATTTATGGAAATTGGTGAAAACCCACATATTTCTTAACGTATCTGCTAATTATTTTAAAAAAATCGGCCAAGTGCGAGTTGGAGTCATGCACCAAGAGTTCCCTACCGTTAAAGGCCAAAATATATTTTGTTTTTTGTATGAAGCCCCTCTTAAATATTATTTATGGTTCCGTAGTCAACAAGGAACCCTTATAGATATACAAATTATCTAGCACTAATTTTTTAAGTATGTAATAACAAATGCAAAGGAAATGCATAGCAACATGTGCAACAAGCCAAGAGGAAAAACTATGTGAAAATTCTGCTTAGTGAATTCTTTTTAGTTATGTTTGTACTTTGTAATAGACAGTAAAGGTAACTAGAAGAGATAGAATATATTTTCAAATCGTTTTGTTTAATATTTGTTATTAAAATATTTAATTTAAATTAATATTTAAATTTCATGTAAATGGCGAAAAAAATGTGATGACGTATTACAAAATATTTCCTCTATTTAGAAAAAAATAATATTGGTAAACAGCTTTATTTTAATTAAACGGGACTAATGATGCGCAGTCTAACTATGGTCTAGGCTGCGCAATTTCATTTTGTTCAAAAATTTATATTTTCTTCTATCTCGTCCGAAAAGCTAAAACTTGCCATTTGCCAAGCAAAATTCGTAATATTAAAAATGTTAAAATGAAATACTAATACCATAAACTTTTGTACGTAGAAACATACTAATCACAGTTCAGATCCTAATCCTACCTTCGCAAAAAAAAAAAACAAAAAAAAAACCATGCGCACACGCACCTCATATAATCGTAGGGGGTCGCCAACATCATCACACACTGGGTCATCACACAACACTTCACCACCACATCCCTCACGCAAATGACCAGCCAGTGCCCAGACAATGCCCAGTCAGTGCCCAACGCCCAGGGCCAACCCCCGGAGTGACCTGGGACAATGGCGAAACGTTTGACGAAATTTATTGGTTTATGACCTTGCCTTCTATGCTCCAGTGGCTGTAAAAGTTCGGAGCACGTATTGTTTGTTAAAGGAGATAAGTTTGCAGTGAGCTATTGATGCGAATGTCATTATTGACTGGCGTCACGACAGGTTGACATTGAACAAGTCGATTAAGTTATATAATTGTCATTTGTTGTATGAACTTATATGCATTGCTGAGAATTTGGCGCGTGTTGTTGTTTAAATTTGCAGTGGGTTATCGATGCAAAATGTACTATATTTACTGGTGGCAGGTTGACATTAAACAAGTCAATTAAGTTATATTGTCATTTATCGTATTGCATTGCTGAGAATTCGGTGCGTGTTGGTTGTTGCTTAAGTTTGCAGTGGGTTATGGATGTAACTGTGTGATGACTAGCAAAGCTTTTTACAGTAGATAGTACTGAATTGACGTATAAACTGTATTTTGTGTTTGAAAAAGTATACTATTTCCTCGCATACAGTATATACGCGAGCAGATCCGTCGACATAACAAAAGTGCAAAAGTTATCAAGCTGAAATTTTGTAAATACTTATTTTTTTTTAAATTTGCTAATCTTTGACCTTGTCATCATCCCTATTGGTCGACTAGATTTGCTATTTTAAGTTATTTGTGTGGTCTGGATAGAAATAGTTAATTTCAAAAAGTTTCTATTTAGATGTCTGTCGAGTCCGCTAGTGACTGAATAAGATGCAAAACAGTTCGTGTATTATTTGTCGTCTGAACCTGTTGGGTAATAAATGCAAATGGAGTAAAACAAAGCGACAATTTGGGGTAAAAGTTGGACAAAAGTAGCGGCATTAGCATACAGGGTGGCGGCGTCTTTAACTATTGTAGTCGGTACCGTTATGTTTTCAGTTTGTAAACTGTTTATGTTTATGAGTTTATGAGTGTTAGGTAACTGTGTATTCATAGCTACCTAAGGGATCTCAGTCTAAGCTGTGATGGTTACCTGATAAAGTAAAAGAAAACTATGAATTCTAATTAATTTTAAGACTCGCTTGTGGTAAATAAGTAAAGTGAAAAAGTGTATGAAGTACTGTGTGCACTGTGAAATCTAAATTTCACCAAAGTCTATTAGGTACAATTATTGATGAACAAAATTACACCTCCCATAGGTATAAGTTGACTTTGAAGTATAGGTTTAAGCAGTTTCTTAAACCCATACATATACAACATAGCTGAATCTAAATATAATGTATAATTAATAAGTACTGTATGATATCTACTAATTTCGGTTACATCGACCACTTTCAATGAAAAAAAAAAATTACATGACATGTGAAGCTTTACTCAAATTAATAATAATAATAATAAGCGTTTATTCAGTACATACACATTACACAACATTACAATAAAGATTGCACAAAAAAAGACAGTAAGTATATAGAAAACATAGATAACACAGAAACAAAAATCTATATATATAAAAGAAAGTCGTGTTAGTTACACCACTTATAACTCAAGAACGGCAGAACAGATTTGGCTGAAAATTGGTGGAGAGAAACTTTGAGTCCCGGAAAAGAACATAGGATACATTTTGTCCCGGAAAAATGTACGGTTACTGCACAACATACTTTTATGATTTGAGCGTAAGCTATTCAATATATTTTGATGAAATTTGGTATGGAGATACTTTGAGACTTGGGAAAGGACAAGGGATACTTTTTGTCCCGGAAAATGTACGGTTCCCGCACAATAAACTTTTATGATTTTCGCCTAAACTATTCAATCTATTTTGATGAAATTTGGTATGGAGATACTTTGAGTCTCCGGAAAGGACAAGGGATACTTTTTGTTCCGGAAAATGTACGGTTCCCGCGCAATAAACTTTTATGATTTTCGCCTAAACTATTCAATCTATTTTGATTAAATTTGTTATGGAGATACTTTGAGTCTCGGGAAAGGACAAGGGAAACTATTTATCCTGGAAAATGTACGATTCCCGCACAATAAACTTTTATGATTTTTGCCTAAACTATTTAATCTATTTTGATGTTTGGCATAGAGATACTAATTTTAATCTACTTTTTTTCCTAATTATACCAATTCGAATTAAATAATCATCGTTAAGACAGGACAACGTCTGTCGGGTCAGCTAGTAACATAAAAAAGAACATTATTAATAAGCAGACGGACATAATATAGATTAGTGTATATTTGGGTACAAATTACAAAATACAATGCAGTGTAATGCGAATTCCACCGAAAAGGACCCCACTCAGGTGATGATCGCGGTATAATACCTATACCGCGATCCCTGGTGTATTATTTATTATGCAAAAATCTTTCACGTTTTAAAAATGTTTTATTTAATAAGAAATGCGAGACAATGCTCACACCATACGTCACAAGTCACAACAGGTAGCCCTTAAGGCTTAAAAGACCATGAACAATACACATTGCACGTCCATATGCAAACTCCTGCCCTTCATTTACATAAACTTTGACGAATTCAAGATTTACGAGTGTCGGTAGCGAAAAGGGTTCGGAATTTAAAAAAAAATGGAGAAGAAAAAGCTTTTGTTCACATAAAGTAAATAGTGTTTTATCACATATTTTATGGTAAAATAAAAAAAAACTGTTTAATATGTAGATTGTGAAACACTATTTAAAACATGTCTAACAATTGCCTAACAAATAAGCATGTTGCAAATAATGCATAATATTGTAAGTAAGCTTTATAAAATAAAATTAAAACCTATTTTGCTAGTAGTCTGTCTCTTAATTTTCTTATCAGTTCTTACATCTTTATACAAAAGCTGCGTGCAATGAGTGCGTAACGACACACATCTTTGTGTGTGACTAATGTGACTTTCTGAATTAAGTAAATTATTTTTGATGTATTTTATTAAAATAAATATTATTAATTACCGAAGGTGTGCGTATCAGGTGCTGCGGTATTTAATTTAGTTTATTAGTATTAATAAGTGCAATTAAATATTATATTAAATTAAACATGGCAACCGAACTGACCTTACACGATACAAATATTATATTTTATAATAAGCTTTTGCTACAAAGTTTACTTTTTTTGCAAACCACTTCTGACATAACAGTCATGTCTATAGTTCAAGAGTATATTTTAAGAGGTTTGGTGACCTGATGGAATGTTATGACATTAACTCATATGGGATATATTTTGAGACCGATATATTATATACAACAAACTAATATTATAGTTAAATACATTAGCAAAACACGCCTCCTTTCTCACTCGAAAAACAAAATCAATTAAACAATAAAAAATCCCGGAACATCGATAGTTCCCGTTATCTCTAAATCTCCGGTATCCCACAAAAAAGGCGGGCGTTGACCTATCCTGGTCCCGGGTCATCGTCCGGGATAGCCCGGGGTGAGCCGGCCGCTGACCCGCGCGGCCTTGACGGGGCGAGAGGAATATAGGCCCTTAAAAAAGGTTTGGGTCGATGTTACTACTCTACTGTGTATCTTCATACTTGACCGGAATGTTTGTAGGCCCCACAGTGTGATAAAAACCTCGATTTTGTTTCACCTCGTTTTTCTTTCAAAATACTATAGTTGATAGCTATATAAACATTACAGTAAAACTCCGAGATCGATATTCTTTGTAGTTTTTATTTTAAAGAGTGTCAAAGTTGTCAATTTTCCGGGTCATAAATTTGCATAAAAAATTAATAAAAAAAAAACTAACCAAGTAACATTAATTTTTTTTTATACCAATTGAATAAGCACTTGATACTTTACTTTTTCTCCAAATATGGTTAACCTACTGTGATCAAGTAGGGAGATATTAATTTATTTATTAATTTTAGTTTTTCATTTTTAATATTGCGATTAGATCGAATTAGAAAAAGTTTTAAGCATGAAACGATAGTGTGAGTAATCGTTTATCAATATTATTAACAAGATGCTTGTTGGATGAAATTATTGGAATATATATTGCGGGCATATAGTTAGGCCTTAATGTAGTTTTGGCGAGCTTAACACCTATTCAAGAATTAACAGTTTGTACATTAGGTATTATGTAAATTAACTAAGTATAAGCGACATAATATTATTATAATTCCAATCATATATAATAAGATAACGCGCCCTTTACACACAGCTGATTTAAACCAGGTGTAATATTATTAACTATTATATTAATATAAACATTAAATTAAAATGATTTAAATGGCGACATCTGTATTATGTATTTACGTGCAAAGCTGTTAAATTAAATTAACAAATAAAAAATAACAAGCTAAAACTTTCTTGACGAGTAGCAACTTATTAGTAGATGAAATAATACTAGAATAAGGTATTGTTACTTAAGTACCATAATTTTATGGAATTTAAATAAGGGCATAATACTTTATATGCTTTTATAATTTTTCGGTTGTTAATAATTTCTTTCATGAAGTAGTAGTATTACCATATTTTTTCATATTATTTATTTATTTATATTGTATTGTGTGTTTGTATTTACAAAATAATAAAACATTTAAAAAGTTTCTAATTTCAATTTTAGGCTTATAATTACTTTATTATTATTTTTAATTCACAGTCGGAATCGAATCGCAAAACTTCTTTCTGAATGAACTCACCCACTGAGCCATAACACACATGAAGTGACCACGTGACACAAACCAAATATTTGTGTCGCAAAACACTTTTACTTGGCAAATAGAAAACCGCCACCCATATTGCAATGATGTAGAGTTCAAATTGCCAAATCTGCTCTTACCTTTCGCGAGCGCTCGCTAATACGATTTTCACATGACGTATGTTTGTATATCTAGTTAGTCGCAGTGACTTTGTCTATTTCGGCTTCATTATCATCATCAGCGTGACACGTGTTAGCGAGACAAAACTGGTAAACAACGAAATTATTTCAGCCTATTTTTCTTTTGTTTGTGTTAAATAGATGTTCACGACTAGGTTTAATGATACTATAATATGATAAGATGATTACCTGACTATGCTAGGAGGAGGATTTTTTTTTGTTCGAGAGTCTGTGGGTTGTCAAATTAAAAAATTAAAAAAGGATAATATTTAGATTCCTCTCAATTTTGATAGAAAATTGGTACATCAAGACAATGGGCTGTTTTATAAAATTTGGTTTAAAGATCTTTATTTCCCATTAAGACATTTCGTCACTTATATGAGAACAATAAAATATTACATTTAAAATTTCGACAGTGCGGGTAGAAAAAAATATAATAATTAAGAAGCGAATGTCTTTGCTATACATCTTGGGTGGTGGTCCAAGTACAAAATGCTATCACTGGTTATATTTGAATTATTATAATAAGGATAAAAATTTAGTTGTCGTTAATGTAATTGCGTAGTAATCGTTAAAAAGTATTCAAATATTTTGCTTCTTTTACAGATTTTGGTAGTTTTTTAACAGCTGTGCTCCCTTAGTAATTTTATTTTTACCGAAATTGGTTCGTATACATTATACAAGGTAATACAATGTTACTTGCTCGTCGCGTAATGAACGTGTTTGTTTGTTTTTTTGTTGTAAATGTGAGTTGTGTGTGTATTAGTTGGTGTTTTATTTTGTAAACAAGAATACATGTTTAGTTTCTTTATAAATAGTATCTGATGGAGTTAGGTAATTGTAATTCTATAAGATTTTTTATAATTTTATTTTGAAGAACTTGAATGGTTTTTATATTTGTCTTAGCAGCGGTGCCCCATATTTGGACTAGATAAAGTAAATGTGGTTTCACTAGGGCATTGTTAATTAAGATTCTGGCATTTTTTGGGACGCATCGGAAAGTTAGGTTAGTTGGACGCTGTTAAGCATTTGTGTACCATCCCACAAAAAATTACGTATTGAGTTATAAATGCAGTCATATTCTTTAGATTATTTAGAACAAGACTACATTCATAACAAAATGTGGGTTAGTACACAAATGCGTAACAGCGACCAATTATAATATTGTAAAAATATTCTAAAGTTCCTAACAGTATTAAACATACACGCGAAATAACTATTGAAGCGAACCAGAGTAATAGCTTCCTGCAAAAGACATCAACGCGCTCCGACGTCTTAGAACGACTGGTAATATCGTTCATTCCTTAGCTGATGTCAGTATGAATATCGACGTTAAGGACATTAAAATAACATTCATATCAGCGCGCCTTGTACAGTGGCGGTTACGACTTAAATTTAAACAAAATGTATTTCACTTGCATAGCCCTTGCTTAGTAGGTTTTGCTAGCTTTAGATATAACTAGGTGAGGTTAAAACTGCGTTTCCTAGTCGACTGTACTGTGCGAATCTGTGTTATTGTGGCCTACAATAACTGAATAGTAAATTTATCTTCGAGATAGGGCTGAACACATTATGGTAAAACTTTAACGGTAATTGTTTAGAGATTAACGGTTTTGTGATTGCTAGATTTAAATAAAAGCTTAGTATTTTTGTAACGCCTAATAAAAAAGGTGTAATATTCAATAAACTACTTCATTTTTAAAATCTTAGTTAGTCACGGTGTGCACTTTTTTGAGATAAAAAATGTTAAGCATTCAAACACGTGATGTGATCGAAAATTCGTGAGAATGAAAAAGAGACAGTAGACCACCAGCACTGGACGAGAGAGGAAGTAATATATCCTGCCCTTTCTTAAATGTCTGCCTACTCCTATTCTCTAAAGAAGTGCAACCCATTTTTTTAAACATTATTATAGTATAACTAGGTGACCCGGTAAATAACAACCTTCCCTGGACTCCCACGAATATTTATATACTAAAATTAGCTAAATCGGTCTAGTTCTCGAGTTTAAGCGAGACTAACAAAATGTAAAAAATATTTTTTATTTAAAAAGATTGTACCAACCCTATGCATTTGTATTAAATTGTATCTCTATATAAAGTATAGAGGGCCCCAGCTGTGGCACTAATACGTCGGTCCTGTGACTGACGACCGCAGATGTAGCCTCTGTACTATATTACTCTATGGCCATTATCACGGCCAGTGGTAATAAACTTGAGTCTCAAAGATAGTCTGTAAATGTACTGGACTAGTGGTTAGTCTTTAGATAGAATGACCTTTGTAGAAGAGGTAGATCACGCCACTTATGTACGTCTGGGGGGTGTGCCAAATTTTTTTCGTTTTCGCTTCGTTAAATAGAATCGCCGATGAAAATGTATACCATTGACATAAGCGTTCGTTAGTATGACGTGGACGTTCGACTCGTCTTATATTCCATACATTTTGATCGGCGATTCTATAACGAAGCGAAAACGAAACTTTTTCGTTTTCACGCAGGGGGGGTGTGCCAAAATCTTTTCGCGAAAACGAAAAGATTTAGGCCCACCCCCCTGGTCTTATTTGTGAGAATAGTTATTTATTTAAAGTTATTAAATAAATTTTCTATAACACTTTGTTTATTCTCTTAGCGTTAGCAGAAGCTAATAACAATTAAATGAAATGACAGAAGTCATTTCATTTCATATCCTTTTATTCGAAGTTCTGCTAACACCAAAGTCAGGCCGGTTTTTCGTAAATGTGAGATATAACTAAGCTACAGTAAATCCAGGCAGCCAATCATGTATGAAAGACGTATGAAAGTGCAGTAGCGAAGTTATAAGCATCACTCCCACGAGCATACGTAAGCGTGTTTAAAATTTGTGGCCTTAGTAATAATGTAGACCGCTGTCTAAAGAGAACTTCTATTTGAGGTAGCACATTTTAAGAAGCGCAGTCAGACCGGCCTTATTTTTCATACACAGCTATCGCGTTAGTCAAAAAATGAACGGAAGATGCGGCCCGCTCCTCTGCGATTCGTCAAAATGTGCGCTATTCTAATTTCTAGTACATTTTCAAGTTTATTTAAAATAAAATTTTGCATCCGGTCTTTAATTAAGACCTAGTATTGACCATCTGGTGCTATATTCTATTTAATTTTTGTCAATTTAAATATAAACTCTAATCTTTAGTAATTAATACTAATTTCTGTTTTTTTGCCAATAAAGTATAAATAAGTTGTTATATTTAAATAATTTGACAACAAAATTTAATCACTATGCTGTTATTCACTCTTATTTAAATATATTTGTTTATAAATTGTTATAAATTATCATATTTTTATAATATCAATTTTGTTATAGAGAAACAAATTTTGTAGGTTAAGATTATTCTTCTTCGTAATCGGGTTAAAAACAGTTGCTTGTTTATCTTAGCGAGCTGCCCTAACTTTATGCCCTCGTCTAATATACAAAATTCTAGTGTGTGGCTCGACCGATTTTGATGCAATTTTGTGTGCTTATGGGTTAGGTCTGAGAATTTTTTGTGCTTGAAGTAATTATGGCGAAATGACGTACAACGTTAATATTAGCGAAAAGTTTACGAATAAAATTAGGGCCAACATCTATTTCTTAGTACTTAGAAATTACGTTGTTTTTAAATTTGAATTGAATTCAAAATATTTGTATGTTTTGAATTGAACTCGGCGCCATTTTCAAATTGAATTGAACATTTACTATTTTACAGTATTAATATAAGAGTTTATTGTCTACTATCGTTAATTGTCAATTCCTCGTGCTCAAACCGGCTAAAAGCACCTTAACTTATTCAAATCGAGTAGAAAGGACAATAAATATATCGATCTGGTTTAACCGATGTTTTAACCGACAGTTAATCGTTAAACCGTTCGGGTTACAGTTACACGAAAACTGTAAATAAGCAATTAAAAAGCGATTACATACGCAAATTTGTAAAATTGTTAAGTTTGAAATGTAAAACATATTATTAAAAATAAATTAAAATACTTTAAATATGTATTTTATATTATGTTAAAACTTACAGAAAAATATTACCTAATAAATTTGTATTAAGGTATCAACGTACAAGTATCTTCTAATTTCTCACTTGTAATGATCTTTTAATAACTGCACATATTTTATATTTCTTTAATATCTTAGTTGAACAAGAAGCTTGCCAGGATAAAAACTATCCTTCCTTTCCCGACTTTTCAAACTTCTCCAAACGATATAGCACAATTAGGATTTTTTAAACTAATTTCGTTAATTAAGAGAGACAGAGATAAAGTAAGTAACAGAGAAAGACACACTTTAACATTTATACAATAAATTGTTTTTCTTTTTATATTAGAATTAACTACCGTTTTAAGTATATTTGATAGTATAACAATGTTGGACGTACAATTAGCTCGTCATATCGTGTCCACTGTCAACAATGGCGCGGACACAATCGCTAACGGTACAGCCGCGAATACTTACACGGCCTGCTGCCTCTACGGCCCTGCTGGATGACAAAACCTAATTGTACTGGTTAAAACGACAGGGATTAGGGCAAGCGGTAGCTACATAGAAAACACGATTTTTTTAAAAAAATTTTATGTAATCTTGTCCTAGTTTTTCAGCACTGAAAACCCAAACCATTTTATAATAAGACTTCTTCTCGTTAACCTACGGTAGACTTCACGTGATTAAAAACGTTTAGAGATATTCGTCTTTAATTGATGAGATATCTTCCATTGTGTAACGCGGCTTTAAAATCGAATATACTAGTCGTATAGCTGAATTTACGAAAGGCGACAAACGAGGATCCGATTATTAACCGTCCTGCAATGTTATTTCGAACACGGACTATCTCACTTACACTTGCAACAATATGTTGCGATTGAACTGCCTCTTTTTATTAAAATTAGGGGGCAAACGCACAAACGGGTCACCTGATGGAAAGCAACTACCGTCGCCCATGGACAAAATGTGCTTTATGCCTGTTATCGAACCGACATTCGAGGTATGAGAATCGGTCCCCACTGCCATTTTAATTCGTGAACAGAGCACCTTAACTCCATGCCCTCGTAAAATAGATGTCGATATAATTACGCGGGAACCGAATTCGTAACTCGACGCCCGCGCCACCTTGTGACCCGACAGGTGCGAACGACCAAATGTCACGTCTTTGTTGCAAAGTCGGAGTGACATAGGTCAGCAGGCAATGTACGATGATGATGATTGTTAAACTTTAAGGTTGACAAAATATTTGTGAAGATAGATGGATTGATGAATGTTATTATTACCCATACAAATAATAATAGATGAAAAATTAACGAATTTTGGTATAATGCGTGGTAATAGCTTAAGTTATGGATAAAGATACAAGTTGGAACCGAGCGACACGCGACAACTGCAGACGACGTGTCGTCGCGACACTACTGGTTTCTATGTATTTCTATGAAATACCCTCCGCAGCTAGCGACACGAAGCTAGCGACACGAAGCTAGCGACACTTATTCATAGAAATACATAGAAACCAGTAGTGTCGCGACGACACGTCGTCTGCAGTTGTCGCGTGTCGCTCGGTTCCAACTTGTACCTTTACACACAAGATACTTTTTTAAGAATTGAATTTTATTATTACTATACTAATGTTGTACTTCCATGGACTGCACCTACGCAGGTTGTTTCTTGCGCATTTACAAGACGTAACACTTTCAGGCCCGATCCGTTTATGATTGATGAAAAGCGATGTTATTTCAAACTATCTTAAATATTCAAAGATCATCCTCTGTTGATTTTTTAATTTTCTTTCTCTAAGAGTTCTACTACAGAAAATCCTGATTTTGGCGTTATTGTATTTTCAATCAAAGTTAAGGGATTTTAAACAAAATATTTAAGATTGTTTGTCCTATATACCAAATTTTTACCAGAGATATCTATTAGTCAAACCTATAACTCTCATGTAGATATACATAATGTCGATAATACTAACTTTGAAGCTCTATGATTGTCTTACGGTTGTAATTATATACTGTATGATTCATATTATGTTAAACAAATTGTTTTTCAATAATTATTAAATCCAAGGGCAGTAAGCAGGTGCCGGCTGGAACATTAATTCGACAATGTTTATTGACTCGGTAGTCTCGTATATTATGTACACTGTCATTGAAGTGAGGTGTAATTAAAACATAAATTATATATTCCCACGCGAATTTTAAGTAGAAGTAGGATGCAAAATGTCTTTTGCCAAACATGGAAACAGGTTTGATATCCCCAAAGAAAGATTTTTCGAGTGAAGAGTTGTCATTTCTGACATATTATATGATGTAATATGTCATGCCGAACTTTGAAACTTTGAAAGTCACGATTTAGAATTGTGCTTTGTTTGGCCCGCTACAACGTTTTTGGATCTAAAAAGTTGATGCTAGCCGATTCTCAAGCCTACTCTAGCACACAATTATTTTTAACAAAAAATTAAAACCGACTTCCAAGTGAAAACAATAACATTGCTTATTCTGAAATGAACTAAAAAATATTAAATAGTTCTTACTCTTTAGTAGTGCCACAGAATATATATTAGTAGTACCAACAGAATTCCCACCCGCGAAACCCGTTTAAAGAAATAACGACTCATGCTACGATACTATAAAGTTCAAATTCCGACCGCGCAGTGCTAGGCTAGGCCTACAATTATAATATTTACCTACATGTGCGCTCTCTTTCTATCGCGTAAGAGGTACCCTTTCTAACGAAATCAAGATTGTCACCTTTTAGAAAATAAAATAATCTTCTTTTAATTACTATAGCTACTAATAGCAAACTTTTTTATAGTAATAATCAAATTTTAGTAACCCAACCTATATTTTATAATAGTTTTATATTAGATTATAGTGCAGGAGCTGGTCAGGAATTTTTTACAACTTAAACATAGTAACTTGTGTTTATTTCTGTGTAGTATGTAGTTTGCTTGTAACAAATTTGTTTATTTGCTATGTTTGTGTATATTTAACATTTTTTTGTATTTTAAAGTCTTAAATTACCTTATTGAAATATTTCTTTGACCTTTTTTCAATTGTTCATATTTATCAGATTAATAACGATTCTGTCACAGCGGTTAAATCAGTACGTAGATATATGCGACGAAAAAATCTTTCGCGTCACCGCTCGCTTGTGAGTCCCTAGTGATCTGCCCCTTTAAAGGGGTACTTACATTTCGATACCTACACGCGCGAGTGGGACAGGCCTGGTAGTGCCTCTTTCAGGATTTGCCTTAACCTCAACTACTTCTGTATACAATCTTCATTATTTTGAAACCGGTACCAGCTCAGAATCGTAAATTCTATGACAAAATATTTTAAATTTTTGGTACTGGTACCGACTTCAAAATTATGACGATTGTATACAGAAATAGTTGAGGTTAAGGCAAATTCTGCAAAAGGCACTACTAAAGAGTAAGAATTATTTATTACTTTTTAGTTCATTTAAGAATAAGTAATGTTATTGTTTTCACTTGGAAGTCGGTTTTAATTTTTTGTTAAAAATAATAATTTCACTCTTTTTAGATATTTATAAGGCTTTCTGTAAAGACTGTGTTCTGCTTAATGACTTTGGATCCAGGATACTCCTTCATAATAATATGAAAACCCATTATCTGAATTCTGAGTTCACTTCAGAATTTCTTAACTCCAACTCCAAGCATAAGTATATACAATATACTTATGCTTGGAGATGGAGATATATGTTTAGAGTTTATCAAGCAATGCTGAAAATATTATAATGTTTAAACACCTATCGCTACAAGCTCTAGAGTTCTGTTCTGTGACTGTCGTTCTATTATAGCACTTCCGCATGGAAACTCATCAGCTCAACATAAAAAAATATGCTTAAACTACTTAAAATTACATTAATAGAACTGTATTTGTCTCAATAAATTTGAACGTCATTCCTATACATACCTTATAGATCCCACGATCAAAATGTCACCATGGTAACCGCAACACTAAGGCGAGTTACGCGTCAATTTATACTAGCGTAGAGTCGCAAAGCGCATCGAAGCGACATTACCACTATTGAACATAACAAATTCAACCTTAACTCCATACTCCATAGCGTAACGCACACATTACTTCTGCGATTCTGCGCGAGACCAATCAGCGTTGGTCGCCCGCAGACGTCGCGAGAATGCGCGCGTCTTTTTAATATCTTAGAAGTAATTTGTGAATTATATACGCTCTGGAGTTAAGGTTGAATTTGTTATGTTAAATTTTGGTAATTCACTTTGATGCGCTTCGGCCCTGCGCTAGTATAAATTGACCCTAAGGTATAATTCGGATCTTTGCCGCGAGCGACCGCGACCGACAAAAATTTAAATAAAATGCTACTTTAAGTTTCATTTTACTCTACCCGACTAGCTTTTACGCCACAAGCTGCGGCAGCTTGGGTTGCCAGACACATGTCAATAGAAAATGATACCTGTAGTCTACGTCATAAAGTGGCATTTTAATTATTTATAAAAGATCGGAAAGTCACTTCAAGTTTGAATCATTTATTTTGAAACAACATTATATTTTCAAAATCGCTATGAAAAGTACCAAAAATAGGGACATAACGTGATGAATGATAATGCATGGTGTTGTGGGGACATATTGTATCCATATTCCATATACTACTATGTGACATTGGTGACCCTGACGTGGTAGTGATGATGATAATTACGATTATGATGATGATGATGAATGTAATTTGCAAAGTAGCATATGCTTTCAGTTCTTAAAACAAGACTTGTACCTATAAGGAATCCGGAGTTCTCTTAGTATCTTCGGAACCATAGCATACCTTGGTGCAAAATCTTACTTTTTGTTAACATAATATGCCTAGAATACTTCATATAAAACTAAAATCACTATATGTTTCCGTTTGAATTTTGAGGAGTTCCCTCGATTACTCATGGATCCCATCATCAGGTCACCACTTTTGTGAACATGGTACCAAATTGGAGTGAAACTTAATACAACAAAATAAACATTTTTGAAATCGGTTCACAAACGGCGGAGTAATCGTTGAACATACAAAAATAAAAAATAAAAAAAACTTGAGAGGTGTCAAGGGACACCCGGATGGAACGAAGTTATAAAAAAAACGCTATCTATTGACGCCCAGGAATACTAATAACGACACTTTTGTGGAATTGTAATAAAATTTATTTAAACGTCTGGTCTATCTAGTCGCTGTTTATTCTCAAAAACGCCATCTAGTTGACGCACAGGAATACTATCAACGCCCTCTGCCCCTACTATACAGGTACTAATAAAAAAGTGTCGAGGTCAAGTGTCGTTCGGTCTAGCCTCCTTTCGCATCGCCGAAGGCGCCATAAGGAACTTCGTTCCAAAAATATCCTCAGCCGAATATATAACCTCCTCCTGAGGCTGTTAACAAACACTACGACATGAGAATTTTATATGTAAGGTTACGAAAGTGCACCAAGTGTTTCGCATATCTTCGCACTTGCCAGACTTGGACTGAAAAAAATTTTGCGTACGACAAAGTGATTTTGGTTTTTCATTAATGTGTGAATCAGCCTGCCTGATTCTGAATTAGTATGAATTAGTATGAAAACAAAATATATTCATACGTAATACTTGAGAAACATAATCCCCCTTCTGACGCTGTCGGGTTTTAATTTTGCTATCTTTTGACAGGCATACATCACGATCATTAGAAATTGACAATATATCAAATAATATTTTAAATATCCGCAAGTTAATAATAACTCATCCAAATTCCATTTAATTATTCGCGTCATTACGACGTGTTCCAAAACTATCAATTCTGACTCAAACGACTTAACCCAAATCAGTCACGACTTCATTTAACATTCTAATAAATTATGACAGGGATAGTTAGCATTTTTACAAACTACACGTGACTTTTACCCACACGAATATGGACCTTAACATCAAGGTTGTAGAGTTCATTATCGATTTAGATGTCGGTCTATTAACATAAGAGACGCCGCGTTTTTGACAAGGTGTATTTATAATCAGTTTAATCAATAAATTCAGTGATCCGTTACCCAGGTTTCGGAGGTATAATTTATTTTAATAACTACGTACGTACAGTTATTATCGTGTTAGTGAAATGATGTTGTTAGATTCGTGGTGGCCCCGTCCCGATTCATATATGCTATCCCTACAACGAAGCTAGTGTAAAAATTGTATATAAATTGTAAAAGGTTCTATAACTTTCTTCATGGTTTGGACAAAAAATTAGCTTTAAGAGGTTATGACAAGATTGCAAATTATCCTTGTTAAAAGCATTATTAGATGTTAATGAAAATTACTGTAATAACGTTACGTTGCTAATAGTTCGAATATTCCTCTATATATATTGTCTATCAAAAGAATTACTTAGCAGGTATTAAAAATCGGCCAAGTGCGAGTCGGAATCGCGCACGAAGGGTTCCGTACATTCGTATACGACATTATAGAGCCTAAGTAGGCAAAACATTGTGTGTTTTTTGTATGGAAGCCTCCCTTAAATATTTATTGTATTTTAATTTTATTATTAAAGTACAAATATAATTAAGGATTTTGTAAAAATTTCAAGTATGTAGCTATTTCCATTATTGATTACGAGCCCCCCTTAAATGTTAATTTTATTCTGTTTTTAGTATTTGTTATTATAGCCGCCACAGATGAAAATTTTAGAAGTCTAGCTATTGCAGTTCTTGAGATACAGCCTGGAGACAGACGGACAGACAGACATCGAAGTCTTAGTAATAGGGTCCCGTTTATTCCCTTTGGGTACGGAACCCTAAAAAACAAATTCCACAAAGAATGATGCTGTCCTTCAATTATTATATTGTTTTGTTTGTTATCTCATCTAACAGTAGATAAATAAAAATTGTTTTATTTCTGATTAAATTTCAATCAAATATTTTCAGGAAGTCCTATGTGTTTAACGATTCAACTATAAGATAATGATGATGATCAGATCAGCGAAACCAATTGAGCTCATAAACATATTTTAGCATTCAGCAACCCTTTCCAAAATTTTGGATCCTACACGTGACCTTCAAAGCCTCACAAAATGTGTGTGTCAAGTAAAGTTTTGTTCATGCGATAGCACAGTTAGGTATGCGCTTTGTCGTTACTCGTCACGTTTTGGGTCACCTGCACACCGCAGACTTACATGTCTTGTTAATGACATAATAAATAGAGTTATATAGAGATAATCAACTCGATGATTATAATTTTCGCTATACTAATCTAATATCTTAAACCTACATCTGTAAACTGGTAACTAGGTACACCTATTATTATGAATATTGTTTTTAGTAGATGATGCTGTAAAACTGTTTGTTTTAATAATATTTTAAGGCTTCGATTAAGGCAACTAAATTAAAGCGTTTCAGAAATTTCTGTATTTGTACTGATATAAATTATTATCTATCATCAGTCATCTTTCTATGTAGAGTTTTGTATTATAAAGTCACGTAAATATGACTTTTATTGTAATATGTAATTTAACATGTCTTGTAAAAAGTAATATTTAAAGAGGCAAATAATATGCCCTTAACACAAGTAACCTCAATTGACATATTAAATATTTAAAAACTTTTATACCAACCCACCACAATACTCAATTTGAACAATAAACACAGGTTCATTTGCCTATTACAACAAGGTAGCGGTAAAATGTAAAAAAACGTTGTAGAGGTTTGATATAAATATATGTATATAGCTGTCAAACGCGTAATGGACGTCTGAATATGTTCATTACTTCTTGATTGACGATTGTGGACGAAAATTAAACTGTATAAATATACAGGAAGAATTCGTTAATACCAAGTCTTGCTTAAAATACTCAGTTGAATCGCTGAGACTTCGTGGCTTAGATAACAAATGTATGAGTCCTACCAAGTTAAACAAGCGTATTGGACTTGCCTATTTTCTCAGCAATCTTCGTTTTATATAAATGTACTGACGATGTCAAAAAGGGTGCCATCCAATAATTGGACTTCAATATCATCATCTTGGTCGTACTGTTCGATGTTCAGATGAAAATATTGAGATGCATGAAATAAGAAAATTATTAACTTAGTTGAAACCTCAACTAAAATTGTCAAGGCGAAATAAGGGAAAAGCTTTATGGATGTGATATTTATGAATTATTAAACTTTTTCGTGGTTTTGGTTTCTTAATATCATCTGAAAGTTATTTCACACATTTTAGCCATATTATTTTCTACTAAAACCATATACAACTTCGACTGAAGTCTTCGATCTAACGGCGTAAAGGGTAACAAACTTTTGGGATTATCGACGGTTAAGTAACATCAGTTTTTATTCCCTCATTATCTAGCGGGCGGGCAGTGTCCTGCCCAAACCGAACAGGTTTCGTAACGGGACTCGACCTCAATACTTTTTACCGGTACAGGACTTCTAGATGAATATGAATTTTGGGGTTTTATGTCTCTTAAAATATAGCTGGAAGCTTCTATGTCGATTTGAAACTTATAAAGTTACTTAGACAATGTGTGTTTGTATCAAACGCAAATTACATATCTACTTTAAATGTGTATCTACTCCATTCTATGCTATAAATCTTTTTTGCCACGGTTCATCGATTTTTCTTCTCCAGAGTTAGCTAAATGCTAATATTTTTAGTAGCATGGCTGTTTCTGTCACTTAATTATACGGTTAGTTAGTAAAATACAAATAGGTAGCTGTAGAAAATCGATTGACCTCTTCATGATGAACAACTTGGATCTAAAGTACTTATTGAACGGAACACAGTTTTGCTCTTAACCCACTCGCACTAGTCTGGGTTTTAAAAAAGCCCCATGGACTGATCTTTTAGCTATCATAATTAATATATTATGTTATTTCTCTCGTATTTATGAAGGGCATGATATTTTAATAAACTACTAACCATAACCGAGATTGGCGCAAAGGGCCTTAGGGTCCAGCTTACACAGAAACGCGTCAAGATCTTGTAAGGCATATATTAGCAATACAAAATTGAATAGTCGCTAACGTGATACGGCGTAACATTTTGTCTCAGTACCATAACATTCGAACCTCGTCTCCTTTAGGTATAATCTGACCCATCTAAGTTAGGTATAAGAAAAAAAAAAACACTGGCTTTGGCCCACCACACATTCCCACTGCTGCCTCCTGTGTCGCCAGGATCTACAGCGGTATCCAACCACGAAAACTCTTTGATATGATCTCAAGGGAACCCGAGGGACATGCAAAAGCTGTCTTGGGACCCGCAACGAAATTAATCAGAGGAAGATACGAGTAGGAAGTATCCAGTTTTTAGGTATAAAAGAAGTATAGAGATGTTGAGACCTGCTAGTGGCGAACGCTCTCCATGTACGAAGTCCCGCGGCGCCGCACCACGCACACTCTGCCGCAATATTGTGTTACCTGGAGTAAGGAAAACATACATTAACCGACTGAAAAATTGAGGACATTATTGTTATATTTAAGACTTCAACTTCAACTGCCGCACTCAGAGACGAATATCAATTAGTAAACTGTAATTAAATGAAGATTTTGATATAAGCCCCATACATTGTCTGTCAAACTCTTCATTAATCGTCATTAAATGTCTGCCTGCGAATCTTTCAGACATTCTCAGGGGTCAGGACTGAGACTTATAAACTGACTAGCTGTCCCGGCAAACGTTGCTTTGCCATAATAATATAAAGTATTTTGAACATATCATTATTTTTTTGAAGTGACTAAATAAGTATGTTACCATGGTAACGTCCGTTACCATGGTAACGTCCCTTCCCGTCCCGTCGCACAATCAATGGTCGCCGTCAGTCTCCAGTTATAATAATTTACTATTACTTTTTCAACAAATGCACTTATCAATATATAAAGTACCCAATAGCCGATTCTCAGACATACTGAATATGCATATAAAATTTGGTAAAAATCAGTAAAGCCGTTTCGGAGGAGTTCGCGGACTAACATTGTGACACGAGAATTTTATATATAAGATATCTCTCAAGCTCTGTCAGGCTTATATGTACTATCAGAGAAGTTGATTCGTATTCAGATGATGGACCTACGTAATTTGTTCGCGTTACGTCAAATTCAGCCTACAGATTACGAGTAACATTGTAGTGACATAACTCGACCAAATGACGAAGGTCCATCACTGACGACACTGACGACAACATTTACAGTAGGTACTTTCTATATAAGATACTCGTTAAACGTGCCATATAATATAACTGGAGTTTCTTTCTATTGCGGCGTATTTTTGTAAAAATTACCAGTAAATTAAAAATAAAAAAATAAAATCTACAATAAGTTCATCCATATTAAATTCGAGTTCGAAACGTCTTAATCACAACGAAATAAAACGAGCAAAATCAACAACGGTTTGCTAATTCTGAGTATTGATTTTTTGTTCAAATATTGTCTGCGATGGTATAATTCGATGCGTCATGTAGAAAGTAAGATGTAATGTATAAATCAATACAATATATCACTTTTACTTTACTTTTGATATTTCGCTTCGTCATTAATTTACTTTTTGAATCATTGATAATTTTCACATTCGAGTTTAAACTTAAATGTTTCAGTCAGGTAGTCTATTTTCATGATTACTTTGTAATATTAAATTTAACTGAGTATTATTGAATACTAAGATGACTCGATGAACTTCGAATCACTCCTAAATTTTAATACAAACCTCTCCTGGATTTCCACAAGTATTTTAAGACTAAAATTAGCTAAATCGGTTCAGGCGTTCTCGAGTTATAGCGAGACTAAATTTAAAATCCATTTTTATATATATAGATATTTTGAGAAGTTAGATGGATAGAAAATTTATAAATAGCTTTATAAGCCCATTAACACACAAGCAATAACCATATCAATAAAATACAATGTTTCTCTGGGTTATTTCATTTAAACTAATACTTAAAGCTTATGCTTTGTATATCAATTTAGATTCTTTAGTCAATCATAACCCACTCTGCATTGTAATATTATATAAAAAAAGTAATGAAAATCCTTCATAAGGAGATCCACGGAATCATCTTTCAAGGTTTTTTTTTGTAAAAACGATCCTGCGTGTATGAGCAATCAACAGAAGCCTTAAGCTCGGAATGTGTGAATTGGGTCAGACATTATAATGTGTTCAGAGTTATTTTACACCTGACAGAACCTTTGTGCCGGCGAGATAAGGATCACTTTCCTTGAAATTTCGAGGAAAAGCAACTTTAGGCGTACCTACTACATCCTGCTAGCCTGATGCCTGTTGAGAGAATAATGACGTCACTACCCTTAAAAAAACATAAAAGAGCCATCTTTGGCACGGTTATCATGATTTAATTAAAAATCGGCGTTAACTAATGTAAGAGATTCTGACAAATGAGGAAAACTGGTGGTCTAAGGGCGATTATAAAGCAGGGAAGTACTTGCAACTTCTATGGTTTAAAGAGTTTACTGGCCGTCATTGTTGACGTTCGTGTGACCGTTTGCTTTATTTCTGGTGGATTAAAAATACTGTCAAATGCAACAAACTTATTCTAGTTAACACTGAAATACTTATTCACTAAGTCCCAGATCCCTACCATAAACTAAAAGGCAAATTACAATTTAGTATAACAAAGTGTAGTAGTACTGAACTACAAACCGACTAAATAAAGACAGAGACTGTAACTAGTTATGACTTCATACATAAGTATTAAGGCATTTCATACGATTACAGGTATACCTACAGCATCCTGCTTTGACGTCATACTTTCTTCTGACTCAGTTTTACGCAACCGCAATTTTTTGATTCACCAGTTAACTGTCGGTCATATCTTCATCCTGCTGACCCAGATATTGTTCTGAGAAAGGCTCTACGTTCGGTCCTTCTTAGGAATATTCCATTATAAATGTAGTTTAATAGCTTTTGGGTTTCATTAAAGTATCAATAAAATTATATTTGCGACCCCTTGGTTTATCTACCCAATCTAAATGTAAATATTAAAAATCTTATCGTGCAGAGAAACTGTACAATAAGTTTTTTAATATCTATAGGTGGACTAATATGATTGCGAATAATATGTGAAGCCTAGTCGAAGATCACGAATAACTTTGACGAAAACGAAGGTAGATCCACCAATTTCTCTGGCCAGTAAGACATTAAAACGTTAAGAAATTACTTTTAAGACTTGTACCACCAATTGTATTATGGTAGACAATCGTTACAGATGTGTCTTAGGCTGAACACTTGTGACGTCACTAATTTCAAAATGAACAATGATAGTTTTGTAGTAGAATAGTCGTGCTCTTTCGGAGCGAGGAGGCAGGAAGGGGGAAAGAGGGGGTAAACTCGGAGAGTCGCGAACTTATAGCGCTTACTTTCACTCGCTATAAATATAAAACAATGTTACTTTTTATGTTCATGACACACTGACACACATACGATAGACACCTCAAAATCAACTTTATGTCGGCTAGTTGCTGTTACGTTCGCTATATTCGTAATTAATTGGGGAAACTTTCGTCTGCAGTGCACACTGCACATTGCAGTTCCTAAAACGAAAAGAAAACTTTTTAACGTAAAGAAATTATAATGTAACATACCTATTAAAAACTTACAATGAATAAAATAAACCTATTAGTACGACAAGGTAAGTCTAATAATTCTGATTAATTAGACTTTTTATAAAAACACACTAAAACCCTGAATCTTCTCTTCATTATTAAAAAACGTAGAAAGAAGGAAGAAACGTCTTTATATTTTCTCGATAGCCTTTCATTTATTTTTCTACTCTCTTGCATACTAACTACAGTGAAATAAAAAATACTTATCATTTATCGTGCTAAGAAGTGTAAAAAATTGCATAATTATGTTAGTCCCATATTTTTCTTACTTTTCCATACCATTACTTGAAAGCGTTTAAAATTGTGACGTAGCGCAGTCTTAGCGCGTAGGCTGGTCTTGACTTTGAAAGGAGGTTTCGCGGCCATGCGGCGGGCAAGAGCGGCGGCGGGGGCGGGGGCGGGTGGCGCGGGGGGAGGGGCGAAAGTGAAATGTCTCTGAGAACCACGCAACTGGGTGAATATTGTTTGATGGCTCTTGGTCTAATTCTTATTGAGTTGTGCGTTTCGACTCTTGGTCTAATTCATATTGAGTTTATGTTTTAGTTTTTGGGCTTGGGATCTAATGGGTAAAAAGTTTTTTCGAGTATTCGGCTCTTACTCTAATTTGTATTTAGTTAATTTGAGTTTGTCGTTATTGATCTTATTCATATCCAGCTAAATTAAATATTGATAAATGTCTCGTAGTTTATTTATATAATAAAACTAATAAACGACTATTCAAAAAGAATTTAGCTAGAATTAATTTAAGATATTTTCAAACTAAATCACTATATCTAAAAACATATTAATAATAATTACATTATATCTTCAAAATTAAGTGACTACTATTGTATTCCTAAATTATGTAGAAATAATAAATTACACTATAATCTGAAAAATAACTAATCGTTTTCAAATAACAATCAGTGAGTGTTGTTTATGTATTTCAGATATTTATATGGTAATGATGGGAAAGATGTGATAAATATTAATACCACATTAACCCACTGAGCCGGTCAGAACACACCAGTGAGAGATAGGCTTGTATTCATAAAGAACCACGATAGAAGTATACACATACGAGAAAGAAATAATTTGATTTCGTGGCTGACTTTTTTCTTAGATTAGTCATAAGAGAAAATTTAGAGCTTAACTTATGAATGCATCAAAATATGTGTGATTTTTACAAAAACTTTAATTTTTTTGAAATCTTTTTTTTTTTTTATCATAAGTGCGTTACGTCAAACTCTTTATCAAAATTGAAGTTATCCATCATTAAATGTCTCGGAGTGCGGCAGTGAGACATCAGCTTGATCCTGCTTACCTCTAATCTAGCATTTATCTTGCAATCTTATGTCACATGTAAGTGGTAGATGATCAATTACTATAATTAATTAATAAACGCTCATGACATTGAAGTCAATACAAATAGTAATTATGGTGGTACTTACAAGTGATACATACAAGTTAGAATATAGCTCTAGACATTGAATAAAATAAATCTCAGAGCTTTCGATGTTTTGCCAATATAATCTTTTTATTTTATGACTTTGGGTTCAAGAATATATGAATGGTATCATGCTGGACAGATGGTCAATACACAGAATATTATAAGGGTATTTTATATATTATCCTTCTATTTAATAATTTTTCACCACAATGTAATTACAACAACACCAGCTGTTTTTGTTGTAGTTTATCGATATAAATATAAATTTAATTTTGTTAGTCTGGATAACTCGAGGACTAGACGAAGAAATTATTCGTGGAGGTCCAGAAAAAGTTTATATTAGGAGGGAAGTGATACGCAGTTCATTGGGTAATTTAGTTATAGTGTAAGAATTTAAAGAACTACGTATTTTCATTTTTTTTTATGAAATAAAGGGGGCAAACGAGCAAACGGGTCACCTGATGGAAAGCAACTTCCGTCGCCCATGGACACTCGCAGCATCAGAAGAGCTGCAAGTGCGTTGCCGGCCTTTTAAGAGGGAATAGGGTAATAGGGGAGGGTAGAGAAGGGAATAGGGTAGGGGATTGGGCCTACGGTAAACTCACTCACTCGGCGGAACACAGCGCAAGCGCTGTTTCACGCCGGTTTTCTGTGAGAACGTGGTATTTCTCCGGTCGAGCCGGCCCATTCGTGCCGAAGCATGGCTCTCCCACGTATAAAATTTCATATCTGTTTAGCTCATGATACGACTGTATGTGGACAGTGGACATGTTAGAAACTGCTCAGCAGTGGAGAAAGCGGCGCGACACGTCATTGTTTCCCGCAGCGGCCATCTTGGATTAACAATAATCGATAATTATCATCCGTTATTAATGCTGCTGCCGGGATGTGCATTATTTGCCCAAATTACAATAACTGCTAATCATTTGATACTTTGTATAGAGCTAATCATACTTTAATCACGTACTTAAGTCAATCAAATAGTTTTTTCTAGGAGTTTGTAATAAGATGTTACAGAATTAACCACTGCTAAGCATTCCTCTTTGCAGAGTTAGAGATAACTCATTATTGAAATGAGTAATCTCCAACTCTGCTGAAATGAGTAGAGATTTGTTTGAATCTCTATGTTGTATAAACTTTTAAATTAGTAGAGCTACAGTACATAACTCTTAATTTTTCAATCAGGATAAGTTTTAGATTATAATATTATTATTAGTTTTAGATCTGCAAAATATTTAATTTATTGAATAGACGTAAAAGAGGCTGACCCAAAAGAATGGCGCGACGAACTGGATGCGTTCGACAAACAGTGGCCAAAGACATTACAGGACCGTGAACTTCCATGGGAGATGAATAAGATAGGCTAATAATAATAATAATGACGATTATGTTTATATTATGAAATTCTAGATTCCAATTATGCAGAATTAGTAGTCCGCCTGGGCTCCGCCCGTGGTACATACATAGCCTATGGGGGGGACATCTTAGCTATGAATTGGTGAAAGAATTTTTGAAATCGGTCCAGTAGTTCCTGAGATTATCGCGTTCAAACAAACAAATAAACTCTTCAGCTTTATAATATTTTATATTAGTATAGATGTAGATGTCGAGCTAGACCAAGTAAAATATTTTCATCGTCGAATACCTGCGACACCCAGTCCTATGGATGTTTCGGTCAAACAATCCTATAATTTTGGACGCGTACAATCCGCATTTTCGGAATTATACATTCTGCGTAGCGGTACTGCATGTACGGTGCGCGGCCACAATATAAATGACATACAGTATACCATCTTCATAAGACCGCTTAAATTGACATACGTGCAATCAACATGGTTTCAGAAAGGTTTAAATAGCAAAATAATGCTGTAACATGTGGCACATGTGTTAAACTTATCTATACGTCGAGTATATTTGATTTGAAGGTCACGCTTAAGTTACTTTACTGTGTGATATATGTACTATGTCGTAGCGGACAGTTAGTGACGTAGAGCGTATACGGTACGGCGCGGCTCACCGCACAGCAAGGCCGTCCGTCGGCCCCCCTTCCCAACCGCCCCCTCGTTCCCCACCGCCCCCTCGTCCGAGCACGTGCTCACTGAAATGTACACGCGATTTTTGTGCTAACGGTACCATTGTGTATTAATATGGTACGATTAGAAGCGATGAGTCTGATCTGTTTGGTTGTTATATAGAATCCAACTCCTAATATTTACTGTTGTAGCAATGTTATGTTATTTGGCGAACTATATTGGAATCTGTCTGATTTGTTTGATTATTATATAGAATCTAACTCCTTATATACATTGTTGTAGCAATGTTTTGGTAATTGGCAAGCTTTATTGGAATCTTGAATGGATCGTCACACTTTTTATGGACGACCAAAACACTTGGTTTCGGACATTTGGATTGTTGTTATTTAATGTCACTACCAAAACTGTATTTTAGGATACTGTGTTTTATTAGTGGGATGATGCTAAAATAGGAAATAATAAGAAAATCTTTAGTTAAATTCATTGTAACTTGTAACAACTTATGAAACATGAAAATTTGTATAGGAAACACCCAAAATAAGATCCCATACCAAATATCATTTAAATCGGTTCAACCGTTCAAACATGAAGTTTGAAGGGGTAACAGACCTACAGACCGACATATATCTATACGTGGGAGAGCCATGCTTCGGCACGAATGGGCCGGCTCGACCGGAGAAATACCACGTTCTCACAGAAAACCGGCGTGAAACAACGCTTGCGCTGTGTTTCGCCGAGTGAGTGAGTTTACCGGAGGCCCAATCCCCTACCCTATTCCCTTCCCTTCCCTCCCCTATTCCCTTCTCTTCCCATCCCTACCCACCCCTATTACCCTATTCCCTCTTAAGGAGTCCATGGGCGACGGAAGTTGCTTTCCATCAGGTAATCCGTTTGCTCGTTTGCCCCCTTATTTCATAAAAAATAAAAAAATACTGAAAGATATAAAGACAGATAGACGGACAGAGAGATATACAAACAGGCAGACACACATTCACGTTTATATAATTTTATATTATTATATTAAGTAAAGGTTGTAAAGATAGACAGATATTATACATAAAGACAGACAAGAGACAGACATACATTCACATAATATTAAGTAAGAATGAAACTTATTAAAAAATCCTAGATCAAAATTGGT
Source organism: Cyaniris semiargus (assembly GCA_905187585.1). Lineage (NCBI taxonomy): Eukaryota > Metazoa > Arthropoda > Insecta > Lepidoptera > Lycaenidae > Cyaniris > Cyaniris semiargus. The sequence continues at coordinate 568,414 of LR994554.1, read as the reverse complement.
CCATCCGTTTGGACGCTACGATGCCACGGACAGACACACACACAGACAGACAGAGACGTCAAACTTATAACACCCCTCTTTTTTGTCGAGGGTTAAAATATAGTCCTACAGTCCCTACTGTCCACTGTATCAGTCGTAGGACATAAAAAGCCAGACGGTTGTTATTATGCGGTATGACGTCACTGCGGGCGGCAGGCGGCGGGCTGCGGCCCTGAGGTACAGTTACACCGGAGCGAGGACCTCGCGGTCAACGTCACTGCCTTAAAGCCTTTATAGAGTTACAAAGCTGAATTGTTATTGATATTCTCAAAAATGGGGGGACAGGAGGTTAATACACTTAATTAAATTAAATTAAGAAATTTAAAATAACCCCACCAAACAACTTTAAAAAGTAATGAAATAATATTTATTATATTTCGCGACTTCATTATTAGCGATTTATGCTTACTTGTTGTATAGTGGCGCTCCCATGCGTCACCCTTGCACGTATTTTAGAGATATGTAAAAAAAAAAATGTCACTGTCACTAAGTCACCTGTCATGATTCATGACTTTTCCGGCGCTTAGACTCGAGCTACTCATTCCGTGTTTTCGTGCCGAACCCTTCGCACGTTCGCAACTTACCTACGGTCAACGGTGTGGAGCTTTCAACATGGGGAAGAAGCGTTGGAGTCCGGATAGCGGAGAAAATATTCGAAGAAAAATGGGACGACAAATCGATTCATCCTCGTCAGATATCAGACCAAGTAAGTGTTAACTCAGGGGGAATAGCTATAATTATACTTATTTTATATTATAATTTAATAATACCAAGGGATATATCAATAGATAACGCATAATTATAATTTTTTCACGTAATGGTTTTTTGTTACGCAATAAAGATGTACCGTCGAAATTTATTTTTCATCTACCTACATATTTTAATGTAGAATAATTACGAATACGCAACTGCCAAGGTCGGGGATTTTGCTGTTCGAAAACAGACACGCAACTACCAACCTCAGGATTTTTGCTGTCATATTTTGATGCAAATTACGAATACGCAACTGCCAAGGTCAGGGCTTTTGCTGTTCGAAAACAGACACGCAACTACCAACCTCAGGGTTTTTGCTGTCATATTTTGATGTAAGTTACGAATACGCAACGGCCAAGGTCGGGGCTTTTGCTGTTCGAAAACAGACACGCAACTACCAACCTCAGGATTTTTGCTGTCATATTTTGATGCAAATTACGAATACGCAACTGCCAAGGTCAGGGCTTTTGCTGTTCGAAAACAGACACGCAACTACCAACCTCAGGGTTTTTGCTGTCATATTTTGATGTAAATTACGAATACGCAACGGCCAAGGTCGGGGCTTTTGCTGTTCGAAAACAAACACGCAACTAGCGAAATCGGGGTTTTTGCTGTTAAAGAATATATAATTTTTTTTTACACCTACCTACATGTTTTCATGTACCTACATTACGAATAATTGCAAATAATTCAGGGCTTTTGCTGTTTGGAAACAGACACGTAACTGCCAACATCAGGATTTTTTCTGTTTGAAAACGGACGCACAACTATCGAAACTGGGGTTCCTTGCTGCTATAGAATATAATATTATTTTTTCAACATCTACCGACACTTGATATACCTACATTACGAATACGTAACTGCAAATATCAGGGCTTTTGCTGTTCAAATAATATGATAATACAACTGCAAATATTGTGGTTTTTGACAGATCGTGATGATCCTGTTCAAGAAGTTGATCACGCGCAGACCATATGGCCCTTACTCCTGGAGGAATCCGCGCCGGTGCTGAATCTCACACCTGCGGTCGCCCCAACGTCGTTGAAATCGGCACCATCTACGGGGCGTGATGGCGATCAGCCGCAGGAACAGACGAATGACGGGACACCAGCACGAGCGCCGTCCCGCCTGCCGCAGCGCCGACACGCCGCCACGAGCGAGCGCCTCGGAAGCCCACCGGCCTGCGCCTCAGCCGCGCCGCCGCGCCGGGCCGCCGCGCCGCAGACAACTCGAGCGCAGACGCGCAAGCCAGCCTTTCGTTAATTATTTATTGAGGTACCCTACTACGCAGGCCGATTACGTTATTCTATGACAAGTGGTGTATTACACTTTTACTATCCGGTATAAGATACCGTTTAAATCGAAACCTGTAAAAAATGTAACCCCGTGCTATAATAATAATTATTAGTGTCTGTTTTTGATATTAGTAGCTTGATTGAGACCAAAGCAATCGAGAGGTGTACCTACTCCCCTTGCAGATTATTTTTTGACTCCTAAGCTATGTTCTTAGATAATACCGAAACCTAGATCGGTGACAAAATATTCATACTAAAATTGAAAATTTAAACTCTAAAGCTGTGGACACTAGAAAGGTATTGTGTCAATTTAAAAACGTTAAAATTAAGGATAACGGCACTGTCTCAAACAATTTTTTATCACCTAATAAGTAATTGTTATAATATGACCAAGATCGATTCAATTAAAGGACGCATATTCTTCGATACCGATTCATTAATCTCGTAGATAATATTATAGTATATAATATATTATATACCATTCGCCATAATAATACGTACTGCTCCATATATCTTTACTAAGATTTTGGAACCAGTTATTAACGATGTAAAAAGAATTAAGAAAGTAAATTGGTGCTAGTATGTATATTATATTTACATAATTAGGTTTATATTCCTAGGTGAAACTTTTAAAGGTTGTCAGGAATGTACCTATATAGTTAATAGTTATACTTTCCTCTCGTAATGTACATTTGAAAAAATGGGTTTTATTATTATTAATGAATCGAAGATTAGGGTACTACCTAATATTAAATGTAAATTGTTTCGTTTTTAATTCTGCGTCTATAATTCTGGAACTACCACAGGAAAATATTAAATACCACAAAAAAAAAAAAAAAAAAAAAAACATTTATGAATAGAAATAATTAGGAAATGTAACTTAATTTTTTATAACCTTTCCAAGATCCTAGTTACAATCAGTCAATAATCTCTTCAAAAGATGTTATAAGCCAAAAAGCTGAGCTAAGAAAATGTGAAATAAAATAATTTAAATTTTCTCAGATGCTTCTAAAACTTTATTTTTGTAATGAACAAAGATACCATGGACATTGTAATAGCAATGAAATGAGATCACTTATTGAAATACAAGGCAGCCTTTTTTGCTAGGTATCTTAGTAGTAGTGAATTTTTTTTTTAGTCGATCGATAATATACGATCGCTATTTTGCGTATAAACAGAATGGGTAGCGTCCAATTATAGTTATTTGATCTATATAACCAGGGAAAATTTAGCAATGGTGTGAAGATAAGAAAATAAGTAACGAAGGTGGTGAATTCGACGTAGATTCATTTACTATTATAGTTTAGTGCCATAGTACGTAGTTACGTGGTACAAAGACCCTGATGATTGACATAGCCGTACAGTCGTAGTTCCCATGGTTTAAGGAATTATCTAAGAATCATAAGCATATTATTATTCGTAAGCCTGATATTAACTTGTTAAATCTACTTATAAAGTCCTGTAACATCTTCATCGCTCGCTACGCCTATAGTTGCCGCGAGTCGTGAGGTTATCCGGGAGTACATACTGGAGGTCACCACTGTCTGAGGAATGTGTTGAAATAATACTAAATTCTTTATCCGATAATACATATTAAATGCAATACTATAGTGGTATAAAACAATGGATAATGTTTTGGAGAACACATAACTACGATTTATATAATTTGCCAGTCGATAGGGTAATAGCTTTTCTGTCAGATAAACTGAGCCAATGTGCTAAATATAGCACATTAAATTATAAAATAGTTTTAAACCTGCCCAATCATTATTATGTACTAATTTAGAAAATGATATCAACTCAAGAGGTATATGAAAGGAACTTACAGAATGAGACTTATTAAGCCGAATAATAAGAAGTGAATTGGGATACTAATAATGCCCTATCGTTTATATCTCTGCAGTGGCCCAACGAAAATGGTTCTGAAAGTTCTTGCTAAGCAAACTGCCACTTTACTTGCACTTGTTGCAGTGCATAGGGTTCAAAAAATTAGGTGTAATAACTAATAAAATATGTAGTATTTATTTTACTAAAAAAGATGAGGTTTTAATCTACGTAGGTATTGCTTACCGGATATTATAAAAACAAAATATAATATGTGATTGATTAATATAATTACTGTAGGTTATTGGTGGAAACTTAAAGGTGAAAACTTTTTATGATAAAAACTTCTAAGCTTTATAGTTTTCAACCGGTGCTTAAACTTCCTTACTATTCACAGGACCATAAGATTTGTCCTGCATTATTATACCTCTTAGAATATTTAAATAAAAGGAAAAATTATCGTAAATGAGATTACCCTTTTTATTCGTTTTCGTAAATCATATAATAACAAATAACAATTGTACTCAAACTTTAAGTAACTGGATCAAAGACATTACTATTAGGTAAAAGGGGTATTGATACTTCAATTTTTGGTCCATATAGCACTCGCTATACAGCTACGACGAAAGCTAATAAACTGGGAGTCAACATAGAACCAATCAAAGAATCTCTAGGATGGAGTAATAGTTAATGCCTACCTCTATTATATTCGCTAAATTCTATAATAAGGAAATATTTTTCCCCAATCTAGACAGAATAAAATTTCGTAAATATTATAATTTATGTTATAAGAAAGAAATGTATTTATTTTAGTCAGTTACTTCAAATGTTATCTAAGATCATAATAAGGAGTACTTAAAGAATATTTGTAATATGAAGGAATATTACTTATATTTTGTAATATTGATAATTATTTATTAAGTAAGTATTTCCATTTACCAATGATAATATTATAATAATTATCACACATTTTTTGTAATTTAAAACCTTAAATAAAAATAGAGAATAATTACTTAAACATTTTATATTTGTTTTACTCTAAACATCATACAACAAGTAAGCATAAATCGCTAAGAATGAAGTCGCGAAATATAATTGAAGATCAAACGAACTTACCTTAAGTGAAGTTCGATCACAATTATATGAGCGACTTCATTCTTAGCGATTTATCCAAACCCACCCCATATTACAGGTGAGTCGACTAATACTTTGACTGTGACCAGTCTCTCCCTACCCAAGTTACAAATATAAAATGAACACCGCAGGTAAGTTATATTTGCTCTAAACAAAATGAGTAGCTCGAGTCTAAGCGCCGGAAAAGTCATGAATCATGACAGGTGACTTAGTGACAGTGACATTTTTTTTTTTACATATCTCTAAAATACGTGCAAGGGTGACGCATGGGAGCGCCACTATACAACAAGTAAGCATAAATCGCTAAGAATGAAGTCGCTCATATAATTGTGATCGAACTTCACTTAAGGTAAGTTCGTTTGATCTTCAAATGACTTTAAGTTTAAATAATTCCTAAGTGTAAAGTAATATTTTAGTCCATAATTGTTGTCACGGTGTGTCGGGGGACCGCCAAGTTAATTAACTACGACAACAGCGACTTTTGCATTTTGTATCGCTGATTGTCTCGATTCAGTTCGCTGTGAACTGACCTTTAAATTATAATGTTATGTGAAATCAAACATCTACATTAGCGGTCCCCCGACACACCTTGACAACAATTATGGACTAAAATATTACTTTACACTTAGGAATTATTTAAATTTAAAGTCAGTAAATATTATCTCATTACTTTTTAAAGTTGTTTGGCGGGGGCTTTTTTAAATTTCTTAATTTAATTTAATTTTATGCTTTTTAAACTTGTGTTGGTTATAGTGCAGAATTATTGTTCCTCTCAACAGGATCATATCCCAATGAATACGATCTATAAATATACTCTTGGATGAGGCCGTCAATATGAGCCCAAACATGAAACCTCCACCCTGGGTTCATACGGAGCTCGGCTCTTATACAATCCAGGTGATGCTGCAGCAGCAGCATGCAAATATTTACTGCTTATCTACGTCTTATTGGTTGTCGCAATTAAAATGAGCCCAAACACAAAACCTCTGCTCTAAGTTGGTGAGGAGTTGGGTGTCCTATTGATTACCAGGTGATGCTGCAGCACCATGTCAACTTTCCATTAATATGTATATATTCATAAGCGTCACGAACCAGAATGCAAAATATAAAACCCATCAAACAACTGCAAATTGCTAATCGGCCTATCACGAACCAGATAAAGCGTGATATTTCAGCGATGAGCAGGCTGATGATGATTAACTATAGCTAAGAACACTCTCGATCATGTCAGCTTTCAAACAAAAAAAACTAGATCAAAATCGGTCCACCCGTTTGGACGCTACGATGCCACAGACAGACAGACAGACAGACAGACCGACAGACAGACACGTCAAACTTATAACACCCCTCTTTTTGGTCGGGGGTTAAAAATTTATCCCGTAAAAGTGTGTGTGATCCTTGAAAATGGCTATTAATTATAATATAACACTTAACAGTAATAAGAAGACTAGCTAGATAAAATTTAATTAGTTTTATAATAAAAGGAAATCGCCAAGTCGCTAAACGAATAATACCGTCAATAGAGACGAATAGTGGCTGAGGGTATTCAGTACAGGCTTATATAATTTCGTTTCATACATCATATGACTTATGACTTATTAGGCAATCAGATTGGCCTCCAATATTCTTACAAACTTGTAAACGATATATCTTATTTCTACGCTGGAATCAAGCCCACGACTTCCAAGAGTAAAGTTACATTCAAGTGGACCACGGAGGCGTCTAATCCTACTCTAGATCAATCTGAACTAAATTCCGTCTTAATGTTCATCCTTTCTCACGTAGAGCATCCGCAGTCCGCACAGCCTTCACACTAACATGCTATAAAATATTAGATTAGAATCGATCTACTTGTGTTATACGTATGAGAATGTAGGTATACTGCAATCTAGTTTTAACACGAAATACACGTTAAATATAGATAAATAAATAAAATAAAATATCTTTTCATTCAAAATAGGTATCATGAACACACTTTTTGAACGTCGTAGAAAGAACTGCCTACCACCGGTTCTGGAGCTGAACCGGCGAGAAGAACTGGCGAATACCGACGTACGTACGAAATATTACAGAACCGAATAGATATAATAAGTACATATATTATTTTAAATCAGAATACTTTTAACAGTTTGTGGCCATTTGAGCATAGAATACTAGGAAGCTCTTATGTATTCAGTCAGGGTACAAAAAGATATAAAGTTCAACTTTTCATATTTTGCTTTTGACTTGCAATTGAACGAAGTATAATACTATATTGTGACATTAATTTTGAGTTTACACATTTTACCCGCCGAGCCGATTTTGATAAATATCAAGGACACAAGTATGTATCATTCCCATGATAAATTCTGATATCCTTTGTCCCCATCTACATCTCTTGCGCGATAAACGAAGTTATGGGGTAACGAGGTCTAGCTAGTTGTTTATAAACACTAAGTCTACCTCTACGAGTCTACAGACTAGACGTAAGCAGGTGACAGGAATCCTTGAACCTGCGTGCGAGCGAGACGGCCATGTGTAAGCGAGACAGTTAGGGCAACGTCCTGCTCTGTCAACTTGACACACATTTCATTGAATGAGGCGCAGGACTTAGGCTAGGAGTACGTTTTTGTGCGGAAGTAGACTGGAATGCTGTAGTCAAGGAGATTATAGTAATTTTTGATGTAATTACATACAACACAAGTACGACTTGTATGTATGTTACATGTTTGTGTAGATGCAACCATTAAGCTATCTGGGACCCACGTCAACAAAATAATAATTAATTAGCGTGAGCTATTCTTATAAATGATATTTGGGTAATTGAAAGAGAAGGTAAGTGTAGCTTAACAGCCGTATGTAAGTGTTAAAGGCTACGATTATAATATAATTTATAGGGTAAGATCCCAGAGAATCCTGCACAATCATTACTCATAGGGTTAATAGCTAATCATACCAAAAAAATCTTTAAAACTTAACCTATAATTTTCCATTATACTTAACATCTATCAATAAAGAAACGATAATGGTTCTAAGTTATTTGCTTCCCACAAATCATTATGATTATATCAACCCTAAGAAAGTATCTAGTTATTTAATAGGTATAAAAACATATCCGCTCCGTCCCTGGGATAGTAAACAGCCAAACAACCCTTCCCGGATATCGACTCGATACCGGAAGCACGTGGGACTGGGTCACGAGATGAGGCATTAGATTCAACCACCTGTCTTATATCAGTTGACTTAGAAAACTATAGTCCGAACCGTGAGAAGTAGCACAGTTTATAAAAAAAATTGTGACCCGTCTCATGACTAGCAGTATATTATTTTTATATGCTTCTATACTAAACTAAATATGCGAAAGTGTCTAGTCTTTTCACGTTTTTACTTTTAACAAATTGCCTTTTTCATATGTTAAAGAAATTTTACGTAATCGAAATTGTAGGCAGCTAAAGCCTAACATACGGAAATGCTACCTACAATTTTACACCAGGCCACATTTTTGTACCAGGAATATGGCTTCAAGCATATTTATGTAGCCATATTATATAATAATTATGATAACTATAATAGACCTCGTACATTAAGCAAACTTTTTTGCGAAAAAAACTCGTGACAGTAGCAAAAAAATCCGTTGAAAGATCTAAAAAATAAGCTAAATAGTCTCAAAATCTTATACTAATTATAATTATGGCTGAATTGCGACCACAGACTCTATTTAATTATACAGCTCCACTTAATTATATATTTCTCTTATACAGCTCTACTAAATAATATTATTTATTAATATACACCTGTGTGACCATATTGGAACATTCGACACTTGTTCCCGAAACTGAACAAAAGTGAGACTGCGGCCAGATGCTTCGTCATTAATTATACGAATTATAATAATATAACAGCTGCGTGAAATTATTGATCGCTCGTATAATGCTTGGGATCAAATATTTTGACAACAAGTCGTAGGGGATAGGAGTCATATGGAAAAGGTTTTTCTAGGTAGAAAAACTTGTTATTTCATTAAAAAATGGTATTCTTATATCATTTTATCTAATCTTATCATATTTTTTTTACAAAATATAATGCCAGATACTTTTTATGAATTCGCTAAAATAATCGTTTCAAAAGAGTATAAAAATTATAATATTATCATGAATTTTACTATTCACACTTTTTACTCGTTTGTACACCAAAATCATTTTAATTATTTTTCCGCATATTTTATTCATTTGTTCTTTTCACACCTTTAGTAAAAATTCTGATCCTAAGATAATTAATATCCTTATATTATGTATATATTGAAAACATTGCTGCGTTGGTTAGCTCATTATAAATTTTAAATTTTGACACAAACAAATATCTTCTTAAAATTTTATTCTGCAGTTAAAAGCTAAATAATTTTTGTCGCTCCATCTTGTATCGATACAACAAAGTACAAAGGATTTAATTCATACTATTACACCCCAAAAATTCCCATGGATATACGTTTATCGAACACTGAATTTCAACCTAATTGCCTTTCTCATAAGGTTTATATTTGCCTCACTGGATGTTCGAGAGTACCTGAATAAGTTACAAATTCAAATATTGATTGAAGGGTTGGACATCTGCCGAAGAAAGCCTCACGCGATGGGAAAGGCTTTTGGTAACATGTGTGATCTCTTTGTAACATAACATGTGCTCTTATTCATAACCAAAATATAATACCGAAAATGTTGTCTAATTTTTTTTTTTTTTTGTGGAGGAAAATGTTAACCAATTTTTTATTTAATTTTATGGGTCACAAATTCCATCAATAGTGTAACAAAAATCAATAACAAAACATTTTTCCAGTATATCCAATCATTACAATTTAAAGATTTCATAGTTTCTTACATTAGACATCAACGCGTTACGAAGTTCGCGTTTATTTTGACGTATTTTTCTTGCAAAGAATGTTAGACATGAGTATAAAATATTATTTTTACTTTTATCTTGTATTTTAGGTTGACAGTGATAGTTTATAGCTTAGGGACCCTAATTTTAAGTAGCGTTTTTACTAAATTTGTTCACAAAATCGTGTAGTATTATATAGAGTAGGTATATTACATAGTGAGATATTGAGTTAGTGTGTGAGATGCGCCTGCGCCGGCTTTCTCTCGTGACGTGCGTGCGCATGACATACTCACACATACATACACACATAGGCTATAGCAACTTGCAATACTGCAAATACTAAATAAAACTGATAAAATTATTTTTAGTCTCGAAATAAACAGCGACATCAGTCGGAGAAACCTGCATAACTTTTATATTAAATATGTAAATCACAAGGAAAAACATAATATTATTATGATACGAACAACGATGTTTTAATATTGGTTATTCTTAAGCACGCAGGCCTTTTTTTTTTAATAAGACAAAAATGACTTATCCATACTCCTTTAGATAAATGACTTATCTATACTTCTTTAGATATATAGATAAATAATTGATATCCCAATTTTGATGTGGAATTACTACTTTACTATTTTGGGCAAAAAAACTTATTTAAATTTGGCAATGGCCTAGCCAGCGTGCCTGGCCTAGGCCACTACCGCGACCCGGGGTAGCCTAGCCGGAGACGCCTGTCTAGGCTACCCCGGGTCGCGGTATCGCTAGGTCAGTCAGCTGACTTTCTCCCGGTCGTTAGTATGCTGCGGGCGCGCGGTGACGGCACCAGCCGGGTTATTGACCAAAACACTTTCTACTGACGGACGGACAGATCATGTGCAAAATCTAATACGTCTGATACGTCCTTGACGACTTGACGATGACTTGTGAGAATATTCCGTAGCTTGTAACGTTTAAGCTGTGGTGAAGGAGGTGAATCGCAAACCTTCATATTTAATTATACATTTTACGACTCTCTTCAAAATTTAAACCATATACCTAATATATTTCTACCCTAAATATGAGTAAACCTTTTGAAGTAATAATTGAAATGACAGATATTATATGTCTTGTAATACGCTGAAGTGTTGTTTGTTAAGACAAATCTTTGATCTGATCCCGTGAACCAGAATCAAATTAAGCAAAATATTATAAAGTATTTGTGCTCCGAGCAAATATACTAAAACAAACTTCATCTTATTCATAAATCAGGATAAGTATTTTGGCAGTACTGTATATTATTAGGTTAAATAAGTAACATAATATAAGAGTACAATAAGTAACATAATTTAAGACTATTTCAGTAGTAAACGGATGTGCTGTGTGCATCAGAATTTGGCCATCGGAGTTTCAGCATTTTTCGGGAAAACTGAGTGTTGCAAAGTTTGAATAATTGTTTGTTTAGTAGTGACGAATCTTATGAAACCCGTCTCTAGATCTGTCGCAATTTTTGCTACTGACTCAGAAGAACTATGCATATTATTATCTAGAATGTATCATGTGTGTTCTAAATAATAGGGACTCCTTAATAAGCATCTGATATAAGGATTAGTCCTTAAAAACATTCTAAAATGACTTTCGACAAATCTATTTGTCTCTTAAATTTTTGATAAACATTTTTGTATGTTATAATTTTATTCATCTGATGCTAAAAAAGGTAGCAATTTAAAATTTATTTCTTCGCGTCAAGGATTGACTCTGACCCGAAGAAATAAACTTTTCCTCACATATTATATGTGAGGAAAAGTCTCGTTACTTTAATGAAATTTACATCTATTCAAAAAAGTCTACGTGTCTATGTCAGGTCTCAGGATTTGGCTTCACGTCGAAATTAAAATGTTTCTACTTTCTTTTTTTACTACAACATAATATATAAATAATATATAACATGGGCTAATATATAGAATGGGCCGGCTTGACCGGAGAAATACCATGTTCTCACAGAAAACCGGCGTGAAACAGCGCTTGCGCTGTGTTTCGCCGAGTGAGTGAGTTTACCGGAGGCCCAATCCCCTACCCTATTCCCTTCTCTTCCCATCCCTACCCTCCCCTATTACCCTTTTCCCTCTTAAAAAGGCAACGCACTTGCAGCTCTTCTGATGCTGCGAGTGTCTATGGGCGACGGAAGTTGCTTTCCATCAGGTGACCCGTTTGCTCGTTTACCCCCTTTATCTCATTAAAAAAAAAAAAGTGTAGGCACGGGTGAATAAGTAAAGTAAGTAGTATATTTTGTTCTACCTCACAAGTTTAGCTACATCTCACTCGCCTGTCAATGTACTGTTATATGAATCATTAGATCTTATGAACAACTAGAAAAAATAATATTTCACTATGTTAAGTAAATCAGTGCTTCATATTCTCGTGTTTATTTTTGACTTTCGAATGACTCTCTGTGACTTAAAAATGAACTGTCATGGTAACTGAGATTTAAAGTTTGAACTAACTAGAACGTGTTTCAAACGATAAGCATGATTTATCTGGTGTCATTCAGCTTGTTCGTAACAAACATCCTAACCGTGAACGGTGAAACGCACTTGACCGCATGGTACCCCCTCCCCCTTAGTGAAAGTTACCTCCCCCCCAGATATGTGTCAGCACTAGGTCCCCTTTCTATTGCACTAGGTCTAGCCTAGTGTGTGACTTGTGTGCTGATGTATGTTGACAATGTGACATCAAAGCGTGGTGAGTGACGCGCCGCTACTATTTGCTAGTGTTATGTATTCAAGGAGTGACCCTATAAATTTATTAGCTTCATCTACAGTTGAAGGAACTGCTGTACCTTTGAAGTATGAACGAATGGAACGATTAAAATATGTAGAGTCATGTAAACCAGTCTGAAACATTGAAACGAAACCAAAAAGAAAATATGTAAAACTAGATGATGCCTGCAACTCCGTTGCGCCAAAATTCGTTTATCGCGCGGGAACTGTAAAAAGTATCCTTTGTCCTTTCCCGGGACGCAAAGTATCTCCATACCAAATTTCAGCCAAATCGGTTCAGAGGTTTTGGCGTGAAGAGGTAGCAGATAGACAGAGAGACAGACACACTTTCGCATTTATAATATTAGTATGGAAGTATGGATTACAATAATTTTAACTTGCAGAATCATATTATGTCCTTCATAATATGATTCTGCAAGTTAAAATTGTTATCAAAACATTACATCAAAATGAAGTCAAAAATAAGGCAAAATATTATCATTCAATTTTAGGCGTAAAAGTAACAAGTATAGCCTCAAAATTCTTCAAAAATACTTAAGTTTTAATACAAGAACTGAGCCATGAAGCTGTCAATATAAAATATTAATGAAGTGAAAATAAAGTATGTTATTTATAAGTCGTTAATTTTAGTATCTGGGCCACGACTGGTCGATTAAAAAACATGATCTATCAATATTTCGGACACAGACGGTGTGAACTGTCTCATTTACAATCACACCATTAGAGCTAACTGTGTTTTGACAATTTACATTGCCACACACAATATAATTAATATTATGTGTGGCAAAATATAATAATATAATTAACACATTAATGTAGTTGTACTAGTTTCCAGTCTTAATTTTGTAGGATATCGATTATTGATATAATCAAAACTAAAAGCATATGCTCTATCTTTGAAACTGCTGCCTTAATCGTAAAATTCGAGGCGAAACATTTGATTACCAAACAAAAAGATTGAAATATCCAACGAACAAGAATTAAAAAATTAAGATGAGAATTTTAAAACTGTCTTAAATATGTAAATTCAGCACGTAAAACAATTCCTTTTAATTTTACTTATGAGTAAAGTTCAGTTTTATTTAAATATATTTATGGAATATCAGTATTGGATAACAAGTATTATTTAATATTATTATATTAAAGTGAATGTTAAATAAGAATTTCAGAAAAACTACAACTTAAAAATAGTGCACAAAAGAAACGGCTTCTTATAAAAACCAGCTACGTAACTGTAAGTATTTTGATGTTTCTTTATTTTAAAAATTCCTTATTGAATTTTTTTAAATATTTACAAGATATTTCTAGCAAATTCATTTATAAAATTTCATTTAAGTTTGTAGAAATGTTATTTTTGAAATCCATATTTTGTTTTTGTTTCTTCTTTTTCAAGCTGAAATACCTGGTTCCACAGTTCGTTAAGAAAGTAATTATTCTCTTTGAAATGTCAAGACTAATAAGTATCTACATACTATTTTTAAATATTTTACATATTCTATTGTTAGTCTCGCATAAACTCGAAAACCGATTTGGCTAACTTTAGTCTTGAAATATTTGTGGAAGTCTAGGGAAGGTTCCTATCAGGAATATTTACATAGTTTGGTTAAGATTAATAATAATTACAATTTTAGAATGTTAGGTTGAATTACAGTAGGAACAGGAATCGAATGCATTTTGAATAAACAAAATACATTAGAATTTCACACAAAAATAAAAAAATGTATGGTACACAGGATAGAGTTAAGTGACTTTGTCGTGTGTGGCATTTCCACGCTTCAAATCCCATACACTTTAAATATCTAACTTCATTACAAAATCATCCAACTGACTAAAAGCTCAGTATCCACTAGACATACACTTAGGCTGTGACCTGATGATGACGAGCTCACCAGTGGGCGGGGTTGCTCAACTGTGAGTCAGCTAATGTCCATGAAGGTCGCAGTCTGCACCCCGCCTTACACTGACATAGCATTCCGTTAGCTAAGCTTAGTACACACGTTCTGATTAGCCTAATTTAGTGATGTTACTTTACATTAAGTTCGCATCTTCAGGCGCTCGATTCTCATACTTCGAATGTTGATTCGCCCGCTGGCTCTTGAGGTAAAATTGGGAGGTGACGCTTAAGTAGGAATGATAGGATAGTTAATATCTGTCAATTTGTCATTTCGTTGCTGACGTAGTGACGTTGTCAATCCAGTGGGAACACGCAGAACTACTAGAATATTGTGGTAGAAGTAATTCATTTTGTTTTTTTTTTCGTTAAAGACTCTTTGCTAGGCTCATTTTCTTTAAAAAAGAGAACAACTGGATATTTCCTTATAAAATATCCAAAACAGCATAATTCTTTGTTTGTCGCGTGCCAAATCAAGATAATAAGCATCATAGAACCAGGTTTAGGAGATGAACTCATAAATAATTGTGATGTTTCGTCTCGTTTTAGTGCAATACCGTTCCGCGCCCGCGTAGCCTAAATGTGGAATCAATTGCTGAGCTGACTGATATGACTCATCCTGATGCTTGTAGAGACTTGCTACTTACTACTTTGGGAGTTTATTGTTCGTATTAAAAGGTAGGTAGGTAGGTAGGCAAAAAACGTTATTTCGTTTTTTGCCTACCTAGTTACGAGGTAAACCTACCTACATAGTAGTAAGTTTCGAGTATGAGTTGGATTGTCTGACATGAAAGAAGATTCTTGCGACGGATGGACATGTTAATAATTAAATAGTCTTTTCTGCGCCTCATTCATCATTCGTTAGTTAAGACTAACGTGAAATCCAGGCGATGCTATGTCTTAGAGTTGTTTCACAGCGGAGAGTTAAAGGAAGAGTGCTCTTGCATACTTCAATACATATAATGCAAGTTACGAGTTCATGCTGACAGTGAAACCTAGTACATTATAAGCGTTGATCCTTATTATAAAGAGCGTCCGTGGCCTAGTGGGAAAACCGTTGGCTCGCACTCGAGAGGTTGCAGGTTCGATCCTGGGTGGAGGCGTGTACCAATGAGATATTTTCTGATCTCAGGTACGGATACGGACGCTCGTACGATAAAGGAAAACATCGCGAGGAAACCCGCATATGGTTGGTCCCAGAAGTATTGACCTGCTTGAATGAGCTAGCTCTGGACTAGGCCGCCTATGTTGCGAGAATTTTTATTTTTTTATGAAATAAGGGGGCAAACGAGCAAACGGGTCACCTGATGGAAAGCAACTTCCGTCGCCCATGGACACTCGCAGCATCAGAAGAGCTGCAGGTGCGTTGCCGGCCTTTTAAAAGGGAATAAGGTAATAGGGGAGGGTAGGGATGGGAAGAGAAGGGAATAGGGGAGGGAAAGGAAGGGAATAGGGTAGGGGATTGGGCCTCCGGTAAACTCACTCACTCGGCGAAACACAGCGTAAGCGCTGTTTCACGCCGGTTTTCTGTGAGAACGTGGTATTTTTCCGGTCGAGCCGGCCCGTATGTGCTTGGGCAACCAGACGGACATTTAAAAATCTTGTCCCAGACATTACAGTATTTGGAGAGTGGTTACTTCGCTCTGAAAATACTGTATAAATCATCCACAATGGATGCAAAGGCATTGTTATTATAAAGCCATTGATACTCAGACAATATTATCTGAAATAGTGACGTCATAGGTCTTACCGACTACGTTACCATTGGTGAGCTCGAGACAATCAGGAGCCTTAGCGAATATTCTTCTTTGAGTACGGTGACACGGAAAAATTACAAACTAAAATATCATTTGAATAATATACCAGAATAGATAATAGCTAGTAGTTAGTTTAAAGACCTTGTTTCTATTAACCGAAATCAATATTATATTCGCTGATAACTCGCCGACACACTAAGCATATAGTAATACATTGCGGTCTATATACCGGGCTAACACAGTTTCATTAATTACTGATTGTCAAAACTGTTTCGTGCATTACAAGTGACGCGAATCGATACTTAACTCCATTCGGAGTTATTTTACCTCAGTTTGTATAAGAATTGTGCTTATGTCAACTTCATAAAGGTCATGTTAAGGATGCGACATGGACAAGTGGAATATCTGTGGCTAAGTATCATTGGGTCGTCCTGAAAGTCCTGAATTAGTATGTAGGTCACTTTATATTCGTCTATGGGTTGATTTAATGAGCTGTCGGCTGTCGCTAAGCGACTGGTTTTGCTCTTGTGTATGTGTTTTGTTCTTTCCATGGTAGTGCGATACTTCGCCACGTCACATCTCAGGACTATTTCCAGTAAATAAGTAATAGAAAAAAAATCAATTGAAATTTTCAGCGAAAATACGATATTAATTAATGAACATACTCGTTATATATATTTTTTCGTTTTACGCTCGGCTATTGACCTCTCACAATGCGTAAGGCCGCGCACCGTGACGTGTGTTCACCGCTTGGCCGCGGGAAAGAGACAACTGTTGAAAAGAGACAGCTGCGTATGCAGCCTTGTTGACCTAATAACATTGCCGAAAATATCCCAAAAAAAAAGTGAGCCAAAAATCTAAAATGTTTAGAAAAGTCTTAGTTTTATTTTGCGTTTTTTTGTTATTTTTTTGTTATTATTTAATAAATTATTTAAATAGCTAATGGTGTATTGCTTTAGTCTAATTTAAATTGAAACTAGGTCAAGTGGAAAATTACCAAAAAAAACGGGACCTACTTAGCGACTGAATTAAGCGAAATAAGTTAAACATAGTTTCCGATTTAAATAAATAACAGTTACTATCATTTAAAACAAATTTGAGTCACAGTAGCAAATCTAATAAGATCTTCCTGACAGCATACTATAAGCAATGTATCTTCAGACTTTTTTTAGAAACGGAAGGACAGTTTTTAGAAACGGAAAAACTTAAACTATTACTGTTTTTCAGACGTGAAAACACCCAATTATTGACAATTTAACTTTAATTGAAAATCTTTTATGGGCGTTATAATTATTTTTTGAACAAAAAATTTAAGATAACAATAAGCTGACTACCAACGATGGGGTGATTTCCTCATATTTAAACTGAAAGCCTTTGAAATAACTAGCACAGAATTACTACTAGGTCACTCACCTGAAATGAACAATCAAAGTATCAGCTGTCAAATCCAAATGAACATAATTCACTGTGTCCGAGTGTCGCGACCACGCGCGACCGCGACCGACGCCGCAGGGAACAGAGGGTTGGGACTAGAAAAGAAATAGCCGATGTAGTGAAGCCCAGCATGCGGTTAGTAGGATAGCGATTGGCAAAAATAAAATGGACCAGGAAGACCCTTTAAGAATGAAAAACACTAACGGAAATATCCAAAAAGTCCTCTCGGAAGTTAAGAGTCACGGGCACGGTTTATTTATGCCAATGCGAACACATGCCTTCGATAGTCCGGTCGGTTCGGATAGTAGCACGATATCACTGTCACTGGCACAGGGCACTACACTGGCGGGCGGGGGCCGCGCGCGCTGCTTGACGACTGCGCGCGCGCACTCCACTCGCCAACCGAAATCCTACCAGCGCGCCGCCGCTCAAGCGGGGCCGCACTACATTTTCCGCGGCCCGATGCTCTACAATCTGAATTGAGTTCGTTCGTTTTTCAAAATACCTCAAATAGGAATCTGAAGCTTTTGGAAGGGTTTTGATCATGGTTGGAATATAGATAAATATACACCTCTGCAGTTAAAATTTTTGAAGTAACGGCACAATTGATCTAGATTCAGCTGCATCCCAAATGTAGCTTAGCGAATGCAGGTCACCAGCAGAGTGTAGACAGTAATTACACAGATGAATTTCGTGAGATCTGCACGATAGTGTTACAATTAGAGCGCTTACATGTTTCGGATTCCCACACTCTGCTTATTTTATTATTGTGATCATTCATTTTGCTATTTTTAAACGTAAAAAACGGTTAATTTTGAGATTTAAACAAACAATATGAGTATTAATTCGTAACTTAACTCTAGCATTATATGTTTGTAATTGTTAAAATTGTTATATTATGGACCTGTACTGGATCTTTTATAATAAAATTTCTAGTAAGATTTTTATTAATCATGTTCCTTTAAAACAGTTTTTGAACATTATTTGCCCTAAAACATTAAATAGGATAATTTAATATTATATTAAGGCTATTCTTTATTTAAACTATTTATTGCTATTTTTGATTCCATGGAAACATAACCCAAGTATGTGACTAAAACTGGTTGCGACGCATTTCTCTCGAAGTTGGGCAGCACTGACAACTATCTCCGATGCGTACACACCGGCTCGCACGCACGCCTACCGCCGCGCCGCAGCCTACAGACCTACTAACACCTTCACTCGAACCTCGGCCTTACCTCCACGCAATAAAGTGTAAAATCCCGCAAACCAAAGTTGGGGACCTACTAAACGCTCCACCTAATTGTTCCCCTTATTTTCTAAGCGGTAAGGTAGAAAGTCGCATGCGGTGTTGTCGGTAAGTGGTCCGTAAGTGGGCCAGTGGTTTTCTTCGGCGAGGCCCGGCAAGGTCCTCTTGAACTTGTCATTAATTGCCACGCGTATATCGCCGCCGATCAGCCTGAGCTAATCAACTCGGGTGCGCCGGTAGCACACAAAGGGTATAGAAAATGGTTCCTTATATTGAGCAGAGCTTAGTCTGTAGACTCTACTGTCTATACAAGTCTAGTCAGATCTTTACAGTGTCGATCTAATTTTAATAATTGAGAATTGTGATCTAAAGCATGATACGAAGAACCGTTTAGGTTTTAAAATGTGCTAAGTAATACTTTTTCAACTTCCATAAAGGGGGATGTTTGGCTTAGAATTTTTGGTTTGAAATCATATCTTATCATCCATACTAATATTATAAATGCGAAAGCGTGTCTGTCTGTCTGTCTGTTACCTCTTCACGCCCAAACCGCTGAAATTTGGCATGGAGATACTAGGAGTCCCGAGAAAGGACTTATGATACTTTTATCCCGAAAAATGGACGGTTCCTGCGCGATAAACGAATTTTGGCGCAACGGAGTAGCGGGCGTCATCTAGTTTCATAATAATGCAGTTTACAGACTAATTTCATATAATATAATACATTAGACATAGCCCTCTGGTTCTGCCTAGTGTATAATATATGAAATATTCTAGCTAGTAACAGTGCAACATATCTATATATATATACAGGGTGTAACAAGTTTTGTTGTGATAATACTTTAGGGTTTATATGTGTTCCTTGTAGAGAGTTCACTGTGAAAGTAGCAGCGCTGAAAGACCAAATTTTTTTTGTGATTTGTAAGGGCAAGCGCCCCAGCGCAGCGTCACGAGTTTTTCCATACAAAGGTGAAAAAAAATTTGCTCTTTGAGCGCTGCTACTTTTACAGTGAACTTTTTACACGGGACTCATACACACCCTAAAGTATTATCACTTAGTTTTGTTACACCCTGTATATAAATTTCAAAGGTGACTGACTGACATGTTGATCTATCAACGCACAGCCCAAACCACTGAACGGATGGAGCTGTAATTTGGCATGCAGGTAGATGATATGACGTGGGCATCCGCTAAGAAAGGATTTTGATCAATTCTACCTCCAAGGGGATAAAATAGGGGATGAAAATTTGTTTCATACAAATTTTCATCCCCTATTTTATCCCTTTATCAATTTTAAGCCGATCGGGCTGAAACTTTGCATGCATAATGCTACTATGACGTAAGCATCCCCTAGGAAAGGATTTTGATAAATTCTACCCCTAAGGGGATAAAATAGGGGATGAAAGTTTGTATAAATCTTCTTCGATTTTCGACTGATTGGATTGAAATTAAAGATTGGTGTTACTATGATGAAGACGTTCGCTTAAATAGGGTCTCGTTTTTACCCTTTGTATAAGGAACCACAAAAAGGGGAAAACTGTCCATCTTTGTTATTATACTATGTAAATGCGGACGAAGTCGCGGGCAACAGCTAGTTATAAATACATAACTGAATTCTATCAAAAGAGACACAAACAAATATGTTACAGGTGTGGCATCAGATTGTCATCTTATGGGTCCACATTCACTCCAAACTGGTCGCAATAAAGAAAATCGTCGAGACTGGTCGAATTGTATGCCATTACCGCTGCCATTACCGCTAATCCATGGGTTTCGGATATTATTAACTTTATTCCAGTCGTCTTTATTCATATTTTTAAGACTTGCTGTGTTATTGTTATAGGAGATCAAAAATATGTAATTTTGAATTGATTGCATATTATTTGAATTAAATTAATAGCTTTTGATTTAAAATAAATAAATAAAACGAAAAAATGTGCGTTGATGGCGGCTCTTCGTACGCACGGAATAAAATTTCGTGGGTATATTTTCCTGCGGTAAGAATTTTGTGCCCACGCTCATTTTAAAAGCCTTTTCAATGCAAAAAAAAAAACTCTTTCCCTTACATACATGATATAAATTAATTTTTAATAGTATATATACATAAATAAATAAGCAATATTTCCGTTTATTTAAATAAAATGTATTCAATTAAGTAATTAAGTAAATGACAATATTTAGCTATGTCTACGAGTTGAATTTGCTAGTAATGTACAAAGTAGAACATATTATAACAAATTAGCAACGTAAGTAACATGTATATGGGGAAACAGAATAATCGAAATGTTATTATTATAACTGTTTATTGTTATTACTAATGTTATCTACTTTACTACCTAGCTAGACTAAATTTGCTTATCACCTAGGTATATTGTAATGTAGTAATAACCATTATGAACCAAACTGTCGTTGTTTCTACGAAAATTATGTTCCATGAAATTCAGTATGGTTCAAGTAAATGCGAGGCAAAAGCTATTTCAAATTCAAATTATTTATTTCAGACTTTCGTCCATATTTTACATAGTGTTAGTAAACAAAGGGTCCTTATTCTAGTGTTAGTAAAATGCTTACAAATAAATAAAGTTAATAAACAATTTTTCTTTACAAAAATTAATGCATATATTTACCTTGCAAAAATTTTAACCTTATATTTTAAAATATAAAACATAGTACTTGAATTTCAATCGCAGAGTGAGCTCTACTTTGAATAAATACTGTATGTACTTAATAATTAATAATAATAAACAAAGTCTATCAGTTACTACATTTGACATTGTGAAGTTTTATGACCCTTCTCGTGGTTTAGAGTATAGTGATATCATAAATTATGCACAGTAATAATATTTTTTCTGACATAGTTTTATATCAAGACTTTGACTTATAAAATTAATACTTACACTAGACTATCGAAACACAGAGAATTCATTGTTTTCATAGCTAGACGCTATCGTACATGTACTTAATTACATATTAACATTTACAGTAATTAATTACGCATACTATAATCCACCTTATATCCTGCACATAAGGCGTATTATCGCGTGTCGGTATGTAGTGTGGGTGTGCGCGCGGTGTGACGTATAACTGAAAGGCGAGATGGACTACGGCCGGTACCGTTCCACAGTTAAAGTTAACACGTATAGATAAATATTAATTATTTTCACAGACTTCACAATATTTTCCCGAGTGAGTAAATATCGCAGACCCGCACGAGTTTCTCATTGGGTTTGGGTTTCGATGGTAAAAAATAGTCCGAATTAATAAAACTGCCAATAAAAAGAATAAAACAGTGATAATTTTACAGTAAATATTTTATTTAAACACAAGTATGTTATTTATTTATTTAGGTACATGAACAATATAAACGCAATAATTACTAGTATCCATCGCTTAAATATGCTCAACATTAATTTGTTTTAATTTTAATTAAACAAATCAAATTTAGTTATTAACAAATAAATTTTGATATTATTTTATAAAAATACAGTAATAGATGTTATACAATTATTTTAAAAATTAACTATGCTTATATTAACTATGCTTATATTAACTATGCTTATATTAACTATGCTTATATTAACTATGCTTATATTAACTATGCTTATATTAACTATGCTTATATTAACTATGCTTATATTAACTATGCTTATATTAACTATGCTTATATTAACTATGCTTATATTAACTATGCTTATATTAACTATGCTTATATTAACTATGCTTATATTAACTATGCTTATATTAACTATGCTTATATTAACTATGCTTATATTAACTATACTTATATTAACTATGCTTAAATTTTGAGAGCTATATAGTATATAGAACCGTTGTGATATTTATATCTTTTTATATTTTCGCTTGACTAGGTAATTTAGCTGCGGCGATAACGGCTAGTTAGAACTGAGCGGCGTGTTTGAAGTTAACTAACATTGGTTTTAACTTACCTTCTACCGGTAAATAGATAACTGCTTCGGAGTCTTGAGAATTGACTAGGAACTTTGTAAGTAGGTACGAAGTAGCTATATACAAATGTACATTATACATTTCATTATATAGTTCCACTAAGGAGCTACACAAGTTCTATATACCTATATTATACATAGATCTAATAGACGAAAATGCAATTTTATCGTAATTATTAGTAAAATAGATTTTTATGTAGTAAATATAACATAACTGTACTGTAAAACTAAATTATTAAACCCTGCAAACGTAGCTGTAAATAATATTTTATGTAAATAGTTTAAAACGCGGTTATTATTTTTATAAAGACAATTTTAAACTTCCATTAAAATAAAATAACCGTAATAAAAATCAAAAGTCACATCGTGGTAATTTATTTTGATGTATTTAAATGTTTGAAGTCACATCGAATCCGGCTCAGCCGTTCCACTGGCCCACTTACCGCCCATCTGTGAGTCGAATCTCGGAGTTCTCAATAAAAGTGAATTTCTGTTACTAAGCGAGTATGGCGGATGAAAAAATATTATGTTACTAGATGACGTCCGCAACTCCCGCGTTACGCCAAAATTAGTTTATCGCGCGGGAACCGTACATTTTCCGGGTTAAAAATCATTCTTTGTCCTTTCCTGTGACTCAAAATATCGCTTATAATCGGTTCAGCGGTTTGGGCGTGAAGAGGTAACAGACAGACAGACATACTTTGGCATTTATAATACATATTAGTATGGATTATTTTTGTATAAGATTTCCGAATCTCTGAAGTTAGCAGTTCAATATTTCCAGATCCCATATTAGATAAATATTTGTACTTACATATCACGATTATTATAAGTGTAGTCTATAAAAAACCTCCATATTAAAGGAAAATATTCTCAGGTGACCCAAAAGTAGTAAAAACTATTTATAATTCGTAGGTACTGATAAAATGTATGAAATTTTTGCTACAAGAAAAGCAATGCCACACTCTATCTTTTTCTGAAAAAACTCCCGCAAAAACTGTGCAGCATCCGGCAAATGAGTAATACCTAAAAAACTACCTTCTATCTATAGTCCAAGCCGTGAGTCGCGGCACCTATGTTCATAGAGCTATTGAGCATCAATATACAGGGTGTTACAAAACTAAGCGATAATACTTTAGGGTGTGTATGACATACGTGTCCCTTATGTAGTCCCCCAATGTGTCCAATTTTTTTTTGTGATTTGTATGGACAGGCGGCCTCTGCATATTGAATTTTTCAATAAAAAGGTGAAACAAAAGTTACTCCGTTTGCGCTACTACTTTCACAGCAAACTCTATATAGGGGACTCATACAAACCCTAAAGTATTGTATCGACAGAGCCTCGCCCTTCCCAAGAATTCACATATTGCAGCGTTAGGAAGGACACCGTCCTGGCGATTCCACTGGCTGGCATCTGGTAGATTCGACACAGAACGATATCTCTTCAACACCCTAGAAACTCCACCCAGCTTGAGTGACCCCTCTCCACCGAGCCAATGTCACAACAACTAAAGGCAAAGGGTGGAGCAGCATAAAATCTAAGGAAATCGAAAAATGTCGGATCTACTGGCCGCCACACTGGGTCCACACCGTTCAAAACATTAATATTATAATAGAGCATTTTTTGTTTATCAAAATATAATATAAAAACTTGAACATTTTTATTATTATGTTGTTAAAGTACTAAATTTTCATATTATAATTATGTAATTTATAAAACAATAAATATATATTTATTTATTATATGTATATATTATAATCTATTCTATTAAAAAAAAAAGTCCATGGCGTGATGGACTACAATTAATTAAAATATTATTTCAATTATCCTTGGTGCGAAAAATCTAAATAATAAAATAACAAAAAAAGGATATGGGCGAATGGCCCATAGACGGCCCCAATTTTATTAATAAAAAAAAACCCTAAAGTATTATCACTTAGTTTTGTTACACCCTGTATAGCTTTGTACCTCGTCTCACGGCTCTGGGTATAGGCACTTTTGGCGATTTTGTGACCCCAATGCCTGCGACGCGATCCCGTTAACTGTTGCACAACATCGCGTCAGATGTCTTAATACTTAAAGTATGTGAGGATGATTGTTACTCTCTTTAGCGATTTGAATGGAACTTATCACTAAGACTTATTTCAGACGAGCGGCACTTGTCGACGGCACGTGTCGACGGCAGTTTTTTTTTTCTTATTATGGCACTTCGGCTATTTAACCATGGCCAGTGTCGAGTATAAATATGGCGGGAAAACAATTTTCTATAATACAATTTTCAGCTTTGTTTTTCTATATTGTTAGGTCGAAAGTCTAGTCAAAGTCTAAGTAAAAGTCAATATTACCTTAGCCTAAGTAAAGTGGTAGATCACGCTTTACTGAAACTTTCGATGGAGTTTTGGAGGGAACACAAAATAGAACGTTTCTGGATATTGCATCACTTTCCTACACTTGTGCATGATAACGAATCCATATTCGTTATCGTGCAATTTTTAATGTGTAATATTGGTAGGATATTAACCATTTAATATCCTACCAATATTACACATTAAAAACCCAATTAACACAATTTTAGGAAAATAATACAAAAACACAACATCACTCTTTCACATTCCCGGCAAAACTCCGTCGACGGCAGTTACTGGATTTTTTTTTCATTGATTTTTTTTTGACACTTTTCGACGGCAGTCGACCGTGCTGTTGACTGCCGTCGACGCGTGCCGTCGTTGCGTGCCGTTCCTCTGTAAGAGCGCATATGTTTAGAGCCTTGGTTAATAATTTTTTGTCGCATAAGAACTGGAAAAAGTTTTATTGATGGTGCAAGGAGAATGTTCCTTTATTATATAATCTTTTGCTTAAACTGTGTAAATATACTTTTTATTATTTACCGAAATAACCGTCAAAACAATTTAGAATATGGGTTTATTGATTTAAAAATGATGCTTTGATTAAAAGTTATGTGTCTATTTTAAATAAACTATTTAGTTATTAGTAGTTATTTAGTTTAAAATCACTTTATGTACAAAATGTGTTATTCCGACGGGATAAGGCCTCTTTATACAAAAGTCAATTTATTATAGCGATCTTGTGATTGGCTGGATTTGTGTCGAGCTAATAACATCTTTTGTCCGTCTGTCCGCCATTGTTAAATATTAAATGTATTAACTACTTACTGTTACCGAGTTTTTGTCATTGAGATACGGCCATTGTTTCCGAAATGATAGAGATTGGTGCTGATGATGATTATATTTAGATTACCTACTTATTTGTAACTGTTCATATTACTAACAATTTACACTAATGATCATTCATACTTATATTATAAATGCGAAAATGTGTCTGTCTGTCTGTCTGTTACCTCTACACGCCCAAATCACTATACCGATTCTGCTGAAATTTGGTATGAAGATACTTTGTGTCCCAGGATAAGGATATAGGATACCTTTATCCCGAAAAAAGTTGTGGTTCCTGTGTGTTAAACGAGTTTTATCGCGACGAGAGTTTTTAAACGATGAAATAAACAAGTTGTTTTTTTGTAGAAAGAAACATGAATTATCAATATTATGAATACCAGCTGATCCTCACTACCAGAAAAATACTTATTATAAAAAAGTGTATTTCTGAAATCGGATTTTTGATTCGTTCTGACTTATTGTACAATTTTCGTTGTCAAAACTGAGAAAATTAATCTAAGATTATTTTCTAAAATCATTCGAGAATCGTGATTAGATTCAACATAAAACTTTTATTGTATTTACAGTAATAAAATCGTAGACATAATAATTATTATTTTAATCAGGGCGAGCGAAACGAGACCTAGTATATCCCACAACCTGTACATTTTATGGTACACTTTACGGAAAAACTATGACGCCTATTTATTTGTGCTTTAACATTGTAATTTTTATTTATATGTAGATGTGTTATCATCGGTCAGTCAAGGTGTGATGACGCGAGCCCTCACAAAGCTCGGCTTTTAGCTAGTATTAAATATTAATTAAAAAAGCTAGTATTAATTAAAAAATGATTTTAATAGCTGTCGCGCGTTGAAGTCTTTTCCTAGCTACGCCGTAGCGGGGACTCGTAGGCTCGAGCTAGAAGCTACATAGGTGATGAAAACAAACATGATTATTAACTTTGAAACTCAAACTCAAACTCAAATTTTTAATTCAGAATAAATTTTCGCAAATATTTTCTGAAAGTCTACATGATGCCTACCACCGGTTCGGTAACTAACCCGGCGAGAAGAACCGGCGTAAGAATGTTCTTGAAGTGCAATAAAAAGTAATGGCTACATTTTTTTACAGAATCTTTTAAGAGGTTTGTTTTTTAGGGTTCCGTGCCCAAAGGGTAAAAACGGGACCCTATTACTAAGACTTCGTTGTCTGTCCGTCTGTCTGTCTGTCTCCAGGCTGTATCTCAAGAACCGCTATAGCTAGACTTCTGTAATTTTTACAGATTGTGTATATCTGTTGCCGCTATAACAACAAATACAACAAACGTGTATTTTTCGGCCTTTTTCGCTCTATATCAATAATGGCAAGAGGTAGGCACTTGAATTTTTCACACATTCTTTTGTTATATGTGTATAATATTTAATAATAATATTAAAATAAAATAAAAATATAAGGGGGGCAACCATACAAAAAACACAATTTTTAGCCTATTTTTGCTCTGTATCGGTACGGAACCCTTCGTGCGCGAGTCCGACTCGCACTTGGCCGATTTTTTTTATAACTTGGATGTGCGCCGAAACTAATGGTGTGGTTTTGATGGAATTTAGCGCATGTGCTTAGGTATAGATTAGACTATAAAAATAGATATAAACAGCTTATTTTTTTGCGTAAAAGATCTATTAAGGTAAAACTATACTTCTCAGTATATATTTAATTCTATAACTACTGACATTCAGACTCAACGGTCAACATAATACTTTTCAGCATAGAAATTAATCTACGCTAAAGGCACTTACTTATTCTCCAATTTCACACAAAATCTGTCTCGTGCTTTATAATTCGGGTGTACAAGAACAAAGAATGTTGGTGACCTGTTCTAGCGTTTGTTTCGGTCGCAAAAACCGCGTCGCGCCGCACCGTTAGTCGGAAGGGGGTCAATTAGCCCCCCCGCGGCCCACCCGCGCCACCCTTTTGACCCCCTTAGCCCCCCTCGACGAATTTGCCTAAGACAATTAGTTTGAGCTTTTAAATTGTTTAGATAGCTGTTTTAAAAATGATTCTAATGGATTTTTGTTGTCAGATTTTTTTTACGGCTAGAGTATTTTAGTCGGGTATATTAATGTGAATGAACAAGTTTAGTAAAGCTGTTTGATTTTTATTAAACAGCTTATTTTTATTATTATGACTAGTTTTCTGATGGTGATCGGGCACCGTACATTTTCCCACGACAGTATAAAATATAGCCGTTCCTGTCGTATGCCTATTATAACATCTGTGGTTACTGTGGGGAATTTCTTCTAAATTGGCACAGAAATTCGGCTCATATCAAAAGTGTATGGAGCTAATAGGTTGCATAGCATTATCGTATAATAAATTTCAAAAACAATATTATGTATATTAACAAAAGTTTCATGCAAATAATTTTAGATTATTTTACGTCCGCCTATCGAATATTTCTGCATGTCCTGGCAACCACTTGAACTCAGAACTGTTCTTCGCGAAGACGCGAATGCCTTTCCTAATAATTAAAAAAACGCGACAGACCACGCTCCATCGAGCAATAATATAATTAAATCACTGTATTGATCTCTTCAAGCGCTGTCAACTTTGTACATGTTTAGTATGGTCTAGACGACAGTGGTTTTCAGCGCTGTAGGTGTAGGGGCCAATTCCGCGCAGCGAGCGAAGCGCATCGCACGACATGTGTTCGAATACCTCATCATCATCATCATCATCATGACACTACAATATGCAACAATCGATTGTGTTCCTCGAGTTCTAAGAGTGGTCGCTTATGTCGTTGATATAAAGATCATGATAATATATTGTATTATTAAAAAAATAATTGGGAAAACTAAATTATCATCTAAACATACTTGAACTTCGTTACTGGATTATGGATAGCATAATTTAAATCTTATTATTTTAAAGTTGCTTGAGAGCTCGTCTTAAAATTATTATTTACATTAAAAATATAACCATATTATAATTATTTAACTATATTTAAAAAATACTACCAATGTGCTCATCAAAATTATTTCATGTGAAGCAAAAAATAGGAAACTGCTATACATCCAATTTAAATCAACCTGTAAATGGGTTCCAATAAAAAATCCTTCGCCGATATTCATAATTGATTTTCTAGACAATTTATTATATTCTTGTCGATGGCTCTATACAAAACATTTTGACATGTCCGTCCGTCGACACCTTATTATGAGATGCCGCCAAAGAAAGTAACAAAACTTTTACAAAGAAATGACTACAAAAGAGTTACAGGTATATAAACAACAATTATATGGGAGCGTGACTAAACTGGTACACCGTTAATAATGTTATCGTGAAGTAGAGTTGAGGGATTCTAAGCTGTATGCTGCAGGCAATAAAGCGGTGAGAACTTGACCGTGACGTGGTAGTCGAATTGGCCAGTGGCCACCTCAGTCTAAGACTCAGGGGTTCCCAAACTTATTTTGTATACTGCCCACCTTGAGAACAAATTATGTTTTAGCGCCCCCCATTGCTTCAATTTAAAATGCATCCGGATGAAATGAAAATACAAATTACCCCCCAAGCCTCTACACACCGCCCCCCTTTAGACCTTCAGCGCCCACAAGGGGGCGTTATCGCCCACTTTGGGAAAGGCTGGTCTAAGTGACATGAAATAGACCGTTATATTGCTATTATTAAGAAATAAAAAAAAAACCCGCCAAACAACTTTAAAAAGCAATGAAATAATATTTACTGACTTTCAGTTTAAATAATTCCTAAGTGTAAAGTAATATTTTAGTCCATAATTGTTGTCACGGTGTGTCGGGGGACCGCCAAGTAAACTACCAGCGACTTTTGCATTTGTATCGCCAAGTCTCTCGATTCGGTTCGCTGTGAACTGACCCTTAAACTGTAATGTTATGTGAAATCAAACATCTACATTAGCGGTCCCCCGACACACCTTGACGACAATTATGGACTAAAATATTACTTTACACTTAGGAATTATTTAAACTCAAAGTCAGTAAATATTATTTCATTACTTTTTAAAGTTGTTTGGCTGGGGTATTTTTAATTTAATTTTATTTCATGCTTTTTAAACTTGTGCTGGTTATAGTGCAAAATAATTCTGGACTATCAACAGGATCATATCCCAATGAATACCATATTGTATGAATGGCCTCTTCGATGAGGCCGTTAATTTATGAGCCCAAACATGAAACCTCCACTTTGGGTTCATACGAAGCTCGGCTCCTATAGAATCCAGGTGATGCTGCAAGCACCAGCATGCGAATGTTTACTGTTTATCTACGTCTTACTAGTTGTAGCAATTAAAATGAGCCCAAACATGAAACCATTGCTCTAAGTTGGTGAGGAGTTGGGTATCCTATTGATTACCAGGTGATGCTGCAGCACCAGCTCAACTTTCCATTAATGTGTATATATGTATACTGTATATTCACAGTTGTCACGAGAATGAAATATTAAACGCATCAAACGACTGTTAGTTGCTAACGGCCTTTCATGAACCTGATAAACCCAGAATTTCCAGCACTCAGCAGGTTGATGATGGTGAATTTTAGCTAAGAACACTCTCGATCATTTCAGCTTTTAAACAAAAAAAAATAGATCAAAATCGGTCCACCCGTTTGGATGCTACGATGCCACAGACAGACAGACAGCTGACAGACAGAAAGCCAGACAGACAGACAGACAGACATACAGACAGACACGTCAAACTTATTATAACACCCCTCTTTTTTGTCGGGGGTTAAAAATATGTGCGATGGAATCTTTCGAAGATTTTAGCTTCAGTAACAGGGAGGAACCACAACTAGCTGTTGCTAGCGATTTCGCTTGCGTCAACATATTATAACAAGTTTGAATAAATTTCCCCGTTTTTTTTACATTTTTCACTGGTTCCCTACCTCCTATTGATTGCAGCGTAATGTTTAATAGCCAGGAGCTTCCTTGATATAATAATAATAATAATGAAGCCTTTATTAATTCCTTAAAATGATTAAATTACATTTACATTTAGGTACAATATAATGATAGTTAGCATAACATCACAGATATTTTACTACAATAATTCGATTTCATTTTTTATTATATAAAATTATGATATTTTTTTCCTTAATATATCCAACCCAAAAATATTTTTTAAATTCAAACCAGTAGTTCCTAAGATTAGCGCGTTCAAAAAACACACTTCCAGCTTTATAATATTAAAAAATAATGTGAAAGTATACCTATTATAGGTACTTAAAATTCCACTGAAATGCGTAGTCAATCCATTTTTTTATTAATCCTTTTTTTTTGGTATTTTTAATAACATCCACAGTATTAAACATTTGTACTAGAACAACAATAAACTAGAACTTTCTACGAAAACACTTGCATTGTTAATCGCTCATCACGTTTGTCAACATCGGCAAATTGTAAAAAAGCTAATTATTGCCATTGAACAAAACAATAAATTAGTTAAAAAGAAAGACCTTTCTTTATATTGTTTAAGTAATTATTGTCCACACGTGTTGCCTCAAACAGTCAGCACACACTACAGTGAAACTGAGAAATGAAGTTTACTTATCATGGTCATCATAGTAAATCATAGTTCCTATTCCTATTTAAGAAAGTAATTGGTTGAACTATGAAAAATTAAGTTTTAATTTATAATGAATTCATTTAACAGAATTTTTCATCGGTTAGACTTTTATCAACTTTACCAAAAAATGTGGATTCTCAAAAGAGCTATCTATCTCTTAGGAACAGGTTACATACTGTAAATATGTTGTAATTTTGACCAACAGAAATATATTACATTATTTAGTCTGGTTATGTCAAGTCAATGTTATTCATAATTTATAATCTGCCGGCTGAACTTGATATTACCGACCAAAATGTGGTAGATCCGATATCCTTACTTCCTTACTAATATTATAAATGTGAAATTGTGTCTGTCTGTCTGTCTGTTACCTCTTCACGCCCAAACCGCTGAATCGATTTTGCTGAAATTTGGTATGTAGATACTTTGAGTCCCGGGAAAGGACATATGATACTTTTTATCCCGGAAAAATGTACGGTTCCCGCGCGATAAACTAATTTTTGCGGAACGGAGTTTCGGGCGTCATCTAGTCTGTAAATAAATCGATTTTTGTGTAAGATATAGAATATTTAAAGAAAAGTCAAACTTTGTTAAACATTGTTACACTTTGAAAGCTATGTGCGTGTCTGAAACATGTGCTTTATCTGTAATGAAAGACTTTCTTGTGATGATTACTTGTATTGTTTGGCCAAATGTTTTGGTTTGGTCACGCGCAATACCAACATGTTTTAGCAACATTTCTTTAAATGACGATTACATGGGTTATAATGTTTTAGTAAGAATTAAAAACAAAAGATTTGACTTTTGTTTCCAAAACCCCAACATGAGATTATTTTATGGGTTTTGGGAAACAGTTTTGGATTAAATTATTTTATCTAGATTTTTTGGTAAGAAACATTGAAAATTCAAGCGAATGACTCTATATATTAGGAAAGCTGCCTTTGCGTACTTTAAAACGTCTGAATCTTTTACTGACAAAACACGTATGGGATTGACATTTAAGTTTCATTTTTAAATGCAAAGTAATGAAAATTCCTTTTATCTCTTTTCCTACTTCGTCAACCTAATTAACAATAGTTAAACGCTGTCCGTATATTTCCGTCTCAACCGTCGAATGTCTAATTATGAGTGGTCGGACCGTGCTAACCCAAAATGCAAATAGAGCGCGCGACCGCGGCGGTATCGAGGCGGGCTTTGTTGCAGTGTTTGTTACGCTCACAAACTAGATTAAAGACTAAATCGCGTTAAGTCTGAAAGAAAGTAAGAAGTATATATTTTCAACTAGATGACGCCCGCAATTCCGTTGCGCTGAAAGTCGTATATCGCGCGGGAACTGTACATTTTTCCGGGATAAAAAGTATCCTATTTCCTTTCCCGAGACTTAAAGTGTCTGTATACTAAATTTCATCGAAAGCGGTTCAGCGGTTCAAGCGTGAAGGGGTAACAGACAGACAGACACACTTTCGCATTTATAATATTATAAAGAAAAGTATGGTTACACACAAGATATATAAACAAATATAGAACAAACAAAGTAATAATTAGCAGATTGCGCCTGATTGGGATATATTGGTACTTGGTGTCATACACAATATGACACCAAGTCTGCAGTAAGTATTAAATGCAAATGTGAATAATAACAGTTTTAAGACGGATTTCTAATCTACGGCGAATTCAGATATTTCAGTCAGCTTTACAATTTTCAGTAGTATGTAAAGTCTATAAAATTACTTTTCCTGTTACCAGGTGGCTTCTCGCATTATTCTCCGGCATCCATAGATCCTGAAATGTATAAAATTTGGCTCAATATTATGAAATAGACAACGGGGAAGAACGAAGGGTACATTTAAAAGGGGCGTGTATTTTGCACGACTCACACGAAGTCGCCGGTCAAATTTAGTAAAAAATTGAAGATTTTTTTATTATTTTTAAAAAAGGATTGAAAAAGATAAAATATGAACACAAGCGCCTTTATTCGGCCCTTCAATTGTTAAACGCATCGCGCGCGTCCCCAATTACGAAAAAAAAAACAAGAACGTGATACAAAACACTAGCTACTGTTTCATTTATCTTGAAATTAAAAAAAAGTTAATAAAGGTTCCGTCACACCGCGTCACCTTGACGCAACGACCTACCTGACACTCACAATAGGGCTGTAAACATGTCGACACCGCGGGGTGCACAAGTACGAAGTTGACAATATTGCACCTTTATTACTTGGTAGGTAAAGTAGCAGTGGTTCTGCAGTAGTCACTTTGTAGTCTGCTATTTTTATCCAACACTAATACAGCTTTAACGAGGATTAATATATATATATATATATATATATATATATATATATATATATATATATATATATATATATATATATATATATATATATATATATATATATATATATATATATATATATATATATATATATATATATATATATATATATATATATATATATATATATATATTAATATAGCCTATAGCCTTCCTCGATAAATGGACTATCTAACACTGAAAGAATTTTTCAAATCGGACCAGTAGTTCCTGAGATTAGCGCGTTCAAACAAACAAACAAACTAACAAACTCTTCCGCTTTATAATATTAGTATAGTTATAGACCGTATTTAATATTTATGTATCTGCAATACCGAATCATGCGGCGGCAACGCACTTCATAGTCTTTGCGTGACTTCTAATAAGTTGTCAAAAATGTAGGAGAGTGTGGGTTTCTTCAGATAGTTAAGAGCTTTCCTTTTGCCCATTTTTATCCGCTGCTGAACCTTTAGACTTATAGCACGTTACAGAAGCACATATTATGTTCTGCAATGTGATCGTCGCAAGAGCACTTGACAAAAAGTCAGAGATTTTAATTTTAATTTATTATTATGCTCCCGGTAGTTTTGGAACAAAGTAGACCATCAAAGAACGTTGCGTCAAAATTAGTCACACAGCGATATATAAAGAACCGAAAATCAGCGCCGAGGTTCAGTAGCAGACCACTGGGGAGCTATTCACCTGTTAAAAAGTATAATACAACAAAAGCTGGACTTTTTGAGATGAAACAATCGCAACCCAAAATATTTATACTTACCTGTTACTTGGAATTTGGATTTTACGACAGTTTTTGTTTATTATAGTTTCAGCGATAAAAGTTGTATTGTCCTTTGCCTTTAGTATTAGTCAACGTTTGGCAAGTAAGTATTAACGTACTTGCACAAACACTAACCCCCTTACTAATAAACGCTGTATAAGCTTTGAATAGTTATACAGTGTTTTGTCTTCTTCAATCCAATTAAAAATGTCACTTGTGTGACAGGAACAAAACAATGTATAACTATTCAAAGCTTATACAACGTTTAATAGTAAGGGGGCTAAATTATAACTTACTATGTATATGCCCCGGTGAACTTCGTGTAACTTATAAACCTTCCCTTTCACGATTAATTAACTAATTCACTAAACTAAAATCAACAAAATCGGTTAAGCCATTCTCGAGTTATTGAGAGACTTTTTACGTGGGAGAGCCATGCTTCGGCACGAATGGGCCGGCTCGACCGGAGAAATACCACGTTCTCACAGAAAACCGGCGTGAAACGTGTTTCGCCGAGTGAGTGAGTTTACCGGAGGCCCAATCCCCTACCCTATTCCTATCTCTACCCTCCCCTATTCCCTTCCCTACCCTCCCCTATTACCCAATTCCCTCTTAAAAGGCCGGCAACGCACTTGCAGCTCTTCTGATGCTGCGAGTGTCCATGGGCGACGGAAGTTGCTTTCCATTAGGTGACCCGTTTGCTCGTTTGTCCCCTTATTTCATAAAAAAAAAACTAACAAAATTAAGAATTCGTTTTATTGTTATGAGCTATCAACTATCCTTTTTTGTCCTTTTTAGAACGTTAAGGTGCTCCCTCACCGGGAGCATTCGTTTGTAATGTAACGTTACAGAGTCGAGCATTACATCAGTGAGGAAGGTGAACCGAGCATTACAATGCGCACGTTGTAATGATACATCGTGTTATATATTGATACAACGTGTAACATCAATGCTACGTGTCAGTGAAGTCAACTTGCTATCTAATGGTCAAAGTCGAATCTATAATGTTACATTACACGCGAATGCTCGTCAGTCAGGAGGTAGTATTGTAATGTAATGCTCAAAGTCGAATCTATAATGTTACATTACACGCGAATGCTCGTCAGTCAGGAGGTAGTATTGTAATGTAATGCTCAAAGTCGAATCAATAATGTTACATTACACGCGAATGCTCGTCAGTCAGGAGGTAGTATTGTAATGTAATGCTCAAAGTCGAATCTATAATGTTACATTACACGCGAATGCTCGTCAGTCAGGAGGTAGTATTGTAATGTAATGCTCAAAGTCGAATCTATAATGTTACATTACACGCGAATGCTCGTCAGTCAGGAGGTAGTATTGTAATGTAATGCTCAAATTCGAATCTATAATGTTACATTACACGCGAATGCTCGTCAGTCAGGAGTAGTATTGTAATGTAGTGCTCAAAGTCGAATTATCTATAATGTAACATTACACGCAAATGGTCCCGGTGAGGGAGCACCTTTAAATATTTCTCGCGAAAACAGAAATTTAAATTTAGTGAAAAACACAACTCACCTTAGGACATTTATACCTTAAGAGCGCTACAAACGAACGACAGGCGACAAAGAGCCTTAGGACTTAGGAGGAAAAATCTTTGCACAGGTTCTCGGGCGAAAATACCAAAAACTAATGTTTTTTACTGTAGGTAGTACTTTATTTCGCTGTTCGAATTATATAAGTTGTACGATGTTGCTTGCTGTCCGCATTTTAGTCGGTTCAGCGGCAAGACGTAAAGGACAGACTAACATACACTCTCTTCACTCTTGATATTTTTACTAACTAAAATCCGAGCTTTGTGAGGGCTCATGTCGTTTTGCTGACTGATGATAACACATCTACATATAAATAAAAATGACTATGTTAAAGCATAAATAAATAGGCGTGATAGTTTTTCCGTAAAGTGTACCACAAAAGTGCTGTTGTGGGATATACAAGATTCAAATACTGTATGTTTGCTGTATAATATATGTTTATTAATATTTTAGTTCCTTAATTATTTTATATTACTAAAACTTTATTTTAATTTTAGTTCTATAATATGAAAACAGATGGCACTAAGCGTCTTCTACATCGCGCTATCGGTTGACCAAAACAGAATTAACTTGTTAAATTAAATTCTTTAACTACGGTGCGACGTTGTGCGACGACGGCGCGGCGATTCGATGTTTAAAGCGAGTTTTGAAATCTTGGTTCTAGCTAATGCTCGGACAGATTATTAAGAGCGGGCTGTCAGAAATATGAATAAATAAATATTAAAAATAAATAAAAATAGTTTTATTTCTGAATAGATTATAAAAAAATGCTTTCAGAATGTTGATACTACATGGTGCCTACCACCGGTTCGGGAACTAACCCGGCGAGAAGAACCGGCGTAAGAAACTCGCACGGGGCCCACTTTTTTACCAAAAAAAGAGAGAAAAAAATTAATCTTTTAAATAAAATTTACAATGTTGTAACTTAAAATTATACAATGTCAACATAATTGTAAGTCATGTAACTCTAA
The DNA here is from genome assembly GCA_905187585.1 of Cyaniris semiargus. NCBI lineage: Eukaryota > Metazoa > Arthropoda > Insecta > Lepidoptera > Lycaenidae > Cyaniris > Cyaniris semiargus. The sequence continues at coordinate 531,075 of LR994554.1, read as the reverse complement.
TGTAGAAGTAGCCTTGCAAGAAGCCATCCTACTCCCAAGATGTGCCATCGTTTATGAAATCATTGACCTTATAATAGGCTTTGGCACGCAAACGCTCTTTGACTACTTTTTTAAATTTATTAATGGAAAGATTTTGAACGTTTTCTGGGATTTTATTGTAAAGGCGTATACATTGACCTTTAAAGGATTTACTGACTTTACTAAGTCTGATCACCGGCATATCTAGCTTGTGCTTATTTCTAGTATTTCTACAGTGAATGTCACTTTTAACTTTAAATTTACTTATATTTTTTCTAACATATATTACATTATCCAAAATGTATTGAGAAGCAACAGTTAGAATACCAATTTCTTTAAATTTATCTCTCAGAGATTCTAAAGCAGACATTTTATAAATAGAACGTATGGCTCGCTTCTGCAGCACAAATATTGTATTAATGTCGGCAGCGTTTCCCCATAAAAGGATTCCATATGACATCCTACTATGAAAATAACTAAAATATACTAATCGTGCCGTGTCTTCGTCAGAAATTTCTCTAATTTTTCTGACTGCATATGCTGCAGAACTGAGCCTACCTGCAAGATTAGCAATGTGAGGACCCCACTGTAATTTACTGTCAAGTGTAATACCTAGGAATACAGTGTTATCTACCAAATTCATCTTCCCATCATTTAATAGTACATTGGTTTGGACTTGTCTAACATTGGGCAAAGTAAACTTTATACATTTAGTTTTACTAGAATTTAAAAGTAAGTTATTAACATTAAACCAATATACTATTTTTGAGAGAGCACTGTTTACCTCGTCGTAGTTCGACTGTTGCCGCTTCACTTTAAAAATAAGTGAAGTGTCATCAGCAAAAAGCACTATCTCATTATTATTATCCTTTACTAGATAAGGTAAGTCATTTATATAGATGAGAAAAAGAAATGGGCCTAATATAGATCCCTGTGGGACGCCTAATTCTATTTTGGTTCCATTGGACCTTTTACCATTTACCTCAGCCCTTTGAGTCCTATTTTTAAGGTAAGAAGTCAAAAGGCTGAGAGCAGAGTCCTTTATGCCATAGTGGCGCAGTTTCCTGATCAATGTAGCATGCTCAACACAATCGAAGGCTTTGGAGAGATCGCAAAACACACCTAAGGCATCCTGCGACTCCTCCCAAGCTTCAAAAATACTACAAAGAAGTCCTATCAAATATATAAATATAAAGCACGCTAGCCCCGCCTACACGCCATTTATACATTTCAGAATCGTGCCCCCGCTCTCGGGCATTGTGCTTTGCGCTGCAGCTAATAGTGAACAACATCGCGTAACAACGGTTGCCGCATTATAGCACGAAAGTAAAGGTCGCAAGTCTCAAAAAGTGTTTTTGATGATTACTTAAAAATTAAATACAATACAAATATTTCCTTTCGCCATTATTTTATAAAGTATGTGATTGTAGTAGTGAAGTTATTTAATGATAATATTTAATGACTCAATAAGTGTAACAGATTTTTGTTGAAAAGCCCAGAAATATTCATAATTTCGAAAAATATAACTATCGAGTCAAAATAAGTGAATCGTGTTTTCCTTTAGGCAAATATCAGATAAATATACAATGATTAAATAAATCTCAATCGTCTTGAGTCTTCCGGGATCGTAATACTTATTAGAAAACACAGCAAAATTTTACAGCCCGCTTATTTGTTTTATTTTTTATTTTTTTTATAATAAAGCTATCAAAGCGCATGGAAGTGAACCGTTTCGACTCACTTTTGACCCCCCTGTAGCTCATTGTCGAAAGTACAAGGTAGAAAAAAAACGTTAAAAACCGGTTAAACAAGTTCAACACGTGATTCGTGAATCAGTTTCCTTATTATAATAAATCTGAAACAATACAAAACATGCAAAAAATTAGTTTTAAGTATAAATAAGCAACGATGTCAATACTTGGATATGGCATACGCCATCAAAACTGTAGCAATGTTTTTGCATGCAAAATGTGTATCGAGAAAATATTGTCGTCCTTTTTTGTCTTACAGTAATAGCATATACTACTTTCTATTTCACTCATTCACGCTTTCAATGCATATTTTACGTAATCAATGCACTAAACACGTCTGACTGTCACCGCGTCCTAAGGCACACTGCTCTCAGATGAGTGAGCTCACTCATTTCGAGGGTGACACATTTTCGCGCTGACGATTGTATGGAATGCCTCTTCTAAAGGTTATAATTCTATGTAAATAAGTCTATGGTTGTTACATGTAGTTTCGACTGTTCCAGTGAATTTAAAAATAGAACTTGTCATTCTCGCCATCTATTGTTCTATGTGAGAACTAACAACTTTGTAAGCGTTCAATATAGTTCCTTTATATTTGCATAGATGGCGTTGATAACATCTCTAACGAATAATCGTCTGAGGGCAGGAATGGAAATAAGTGAACTTATATCAGTGATATTTTATAGTTAAATAAACACATTTAACACACTTGCAAATAAAGAGTATTCAAAAAGTGATTTCTTGTGGCCGTTGTTGGCACTCGGCATAACAGCTAGCTTGGCAAGCAAGATCTACCAGAAACTAAATTATTAGTCATCTAAATTTTAATACTACATGATACTACGTTAAAATATTTTATTATACTTACTATAAATCTCTCTAAAAAATATTATATTATAAATTATAACAATATGTATAGGTATCAGTCAGTTTTCGTAAATATTTTAATAAAAAATTTCGAACTAAGTCAATTGTCGCGCGTTGAGGTCTTTCGAAGCTGTGCCGCGTTGTAGCAGTCGTAGCCCGTAGGCTCTAACTATATCAAATTTGTGGACAAATACAAAATAATAGAACAAGAACAGAACGGTTTTCAAAAAAATAAATCTACTACATTAGCAGCATTCTCATTAATAAGCACAATCACAGAAAACATAGATAATAAGAATAAAATCATAGCCATATCTATACATACGAGTATAATAAAACTGTAGAAATGAAAATTCTGTACATTAAAGATATACAAAAAATAATAAGCGGAGGGTGTCACTACATCGCTATAGAAGCCAAAAATGTGCTTAGTTTTTTTGTCTGTCCGCCTGTCTGTCTGTCTGTATGTTTGTTCCAGCATCACACGAAAAGTACTGGTCCGATTTGAATGCGGTTTTCGCAGATATATTTGTCTTCTTCCAACTTAACATCTGGTGTATAATTTTTTTCCCCACCCCTCTAAGGAGATAAAAGGGGGGGTATTTTGTAATAGTTTTTCCGTAAAGTGTACCACAAAATGTAAAGATTGTGGGATATACCCCTAGGGCCTAGTATATCGCTTCGCTCGCCCTGATATTATTATAATATTTATATAATTTTTATATTATTATATTATAAATGCGAAAGTGTGTGTGTCTGTCTGTCTGTCTGTCTGTTACCTCTTCACGCCCAAACCGCTGAACCGATTTTGCTGAAATTTGGCATGGAAATACTTTGAGTCCCTGGAAAGGACATAGGATACTTTTTGTCCCGGGAAAATGTACGGTTACCGGGGGATAAACGAGTTTTGTCGCAACGAAGTTGCGGGCGTCACCTAGTTCTTAGATATAACAAAGGCGTTTGACCTAGTCGACCATCATATTCCGCTGATGAAGTGTGAAAAATATATAGTATGAATAATATTTTTCATATAAGTATGAAAAATGCAACTGGGAAACACAAGTAGATATTAGGTACGTGTAAAAAAATCAACAGATTCGTACATGCGTTCTGATGTTCTGACACTGAGGTCTGAGATACACCGCTGGAGAATCTACAGCTATCACGGCGTACTATGGATAAGTTGAGTCCATTCTGAGATACGGCATTATACTCTGGGGAAACTCGACACACATAAATAAAATACTCTTAGCTCAAAAGAAGTGTGTACGCGCTATATGCGGCGTTAATTCTCTGACGTCATGGCATATAAATAATGGCATTTAAAAAATTACAAATACTTAGTCATTTCAATGTATATCCTCGAAATAGGGGTGTTGGTGAAAAATCATCCTCACATATTTAATAAATTCTCGAAGGAAGACTGTAAATACTGCAAGCGAGACCCTACCAAATTAAACGTACCAAGATGCCCAAGTACTCTACATCAAAAAAAAACCGGCCAAGTGCGAGTTGGACTCGCCCATAAAGGGTTCCGCATAGTGATGAGCAAAACAAGACTCAGACAGTCTTGGTTTTGGTATTTGTAGTACAATATTGGTCTTGGACTTGGTCAAATCTGCCTGATCTCGGTCTTGGATTTGGTTTTTTTAGTTTTAGGATAGTCTTGGTCTCGGCATTGCTGTTTTGCAAGACTAAGACTGAGGCTGTAAGTCCGATTTTGCTCATCACTAGTTTCGCAGCAGCAATAAGGTTTATTTTTATGAAATTAAAAGGTTTTTGATTTATTTTTATATTTCAGTTGATTTAATGAAAGTTAAATTAAGTTTACCATTTATGACGTATAAAAAAAACTACTTGCTAGATTTCGTTCAAACCAATTTTCGTTGGTAGTTTTTATAGTAAAGTACATCATATATTTTTTTTTAACTCATCATATACTTTAGAAGTTAGAGGGGGGGGGGGGGGGGGGCGACACACATTTTACCACTTTGGAAGAGTCTCTCTAAACTCAGGTTAGAAAAAAATGATATTAGAAACCTCAATATGATTTTTGAAGACCTATCCATAGATACCCCACACGCATAGGTTAGATGAAAAAAAAAATTTTTTTTAATCTAATAATATAAAAAAAAAAAAAACTACTTGCTAGATTTCGTTCAAACCAATTTTCGTTGGTAGTTTTTATAGTAAAGTACATCATATATTTTTTTTTGACTTATCATGCCCCTACTTTAGAAGTAAGAGGGGAGTTTATAACGTGGGAGAGCCATGCTTCGGCACGAATGGGCCGGCTCGACCGGAGAAATACCACGTTCTCACTGAAAACCGGCGTAAAACAGTGCGCTGTGTTTCGCTGAGTGAGTGAGTTTACCGGTGGCCCAATCCCCTACCCTATTCCCATCCCTACCCTCCCCTATTCCCTGCCCTACCCTCCCCTATTACCCTGTTCCCTATTAAAAGGCCGGCAACGCACTTGCAGCTCTTCTGATGCTGCGAGTGTCCATGGGCGACGGAAGTTGCTTTCCATCAGGTGACCCGTTTGCTCGTTTGCCCCCTTATTTCATTAAAAAAAAAAAGGGGGAGGGGGACACACATTTTAGCACTTTGGAAGAGTCTCTCTCGCAAACTATTCAGGTTAGAAAAAAATTGTATTAGACAACTCAATATGATTTTTGAAGACCTATCCATAGATACCCTACACGCATAGGTTAGATGAAAAAAAAAATTTTGATTTAGTTGTACCTATGCTGACCCCTAAAATTTTTAATAATTTTTCCATTATTGTATTAAAATCTTAATGCGGTTCACAGACTACATCTACTTACCAAATTTCAATAGTATAGCTGTTATAGTTTCGGAGAAAAGTGGCTGTGACATACGGACAGACAGACAGACAGACAGACATGACGAATCTATAAGGGTTCCGTTTTTTGCCATTTGGCTACGAAACCCTAAAAACTGCCTTATGAGTGCTATATTAATTTACAATAAGTTACCTAAAACTATTAGAGAGACACCGGTTAAAAATTTTAAATATATTATAAAGAAACTAAACTAAAATTGTACTTGTTATCTTTAAAAATAATCAATACTGTAATTATTATAATATTAAAGAATTTACATTAATTTATTGAACTTTATTTAATACGTGACGGACGTGACCGTACAAGGGGAGCTACCGCGTGTGAATTTTCCGCTAGAGGCGCTAGTGTCGCGCGAGGTCCAAAAACGTCTATTTTGATGCTATTTTGTACTAGTTTAGCGGTCTTCGTGACATCAATTATTATAAATTATGCAATTTACCTGTTGAAAAGCGATCTCCTTCGTAAAATTATCCCAAAAAGTATTATTTAGCGATCAATGTAAATGCTTTGAGAGCGAAATTAAGGAAAGAAATAATAATCGTATTAAAAAATATTCGGTTATTATTTTTTTTTGTTTGCAAAAGTAAAGGCAATATTATTTAAATTTAATTAAATACATAAATAAATGGGATTCTAGATTATTATAAAGTCGACTTTAATAGCTATACTTCTGACCTTGGTCGACAGTTTCGCCATCTAGTGAGCTAAAAACGGTAGCCCCCAGTTTATGGCAACAGTTTAGTTCTTTAAAACAAACACAGATGTCACTAAGCGCCTTCTAGATCGCGCTAGCGGTTGACTGAAATGAAACTTATAAGATCAAAGTGAAGCTCGGTAATGATAGTTTCTTACGCCGAGTTTTCTCGGTTACTCTTTTTGGTACCACTGTCGCAGAATTCGCTGCAGGCAGGGTTCTAATCTATACTATTATTATAAAGTGGAAGAGTGTATTAGTTTGTTTGTTTATTTGTTTGTTTGAACGCGCTAATCTCAGGAACTACTGGTCAGTAGTCCGATTTGAAAAATTCTTTCAGTGTTAGATAGTCAATTTAGCGAGGAAGGCTATAGGCTATATTTTATCACGCTAAGACTAATAGGAGCGAAGAAATAGAGGAAAATGTGGAAAAAACGGGGGGGAAATTATTTGAAAGGGCTTATTTGAACGCTCTAATCTCAGGAACTACTGGTCCGATTTGAAAAATTATTTCAGTGTTACATAGCCCATTTACCGAGGAAGGCTATAGGCTATATTTTATCACGCTAAGACTAAAAGGATCGAAGAAATAGAAGAAAATGTGGAAAAAATGGCGGAAATTATTTGAAAGGGCTTATCTCACGAACTACTAGAGCAATTTTTCTGTTATTTGGGTCAGATAAAAAGTAGACCACGTGAAGGATTATCTAGGCTATTTTTTGTAGACTGATTTGTCTGAGAAATATCTAATTGACGCGGGCGAAGCCGCGCGGAACGTCTAGTAATAAATGAAATTCGTATATTATCCATTAAACTACTAAGGGCCGATTCACACCGGAATGGCAGCGCAGCGGCGAGCATTTGCAGTGACATAATATTATGATTATAACCTTATCTTCATTATTTTAATACATAGTATCGCTTGAGAAACTTGGAAAGTCTCGCGGCTGCCCGCGGTCGCCGGCTGCCGCGATTTCTCAAGCGATACTATATATTATAATAATAAAAAAAAAGTTTAAAATTATGACACTGAAAATGCTCGCCGCTGCGCTGCCATTCCGGTGTGATTCGGCCCTAACAGTGGAGTGCCTAGACCCTAGAGCGTAAAAATCGTGCAAACCTCCGATTTTTGTAACAGTGGATGAAAATTAAAAAGAAATAAAAATCGGCCAAGTGCGAGACGGACTCGCGTACGAAGGGTTTCGTACCATTATAGAGCAAAATTAGGCCATAAATTGTGTTTTTTTATATGGGAGCCCCCCTTAAATATTAATTTTATTTTGTTTTTAGTATTTGTTGTTATAGCGGCAACAGATATACATAATCTGTGAAAATTTCAAATCTCTAGCTATTACCGTTCTTGAGTTACAGTCTGGAGACAGACAGACAGACAGACAAACGGACAGACACTTTGATCAAATATTTAATCGAAGGACAGAAAAAGAAGTCTTAGTAATAGGGTCCCGTTTTTACCCTTTGGGTAAGGAACCCTAAAAAGGAATGTGTAGCTGATAACATAAATAAAAAAGTTTACCTATTGAAAAGTTGTGCTTTTGATTTTTAAATTATTCTCTTCCACTTCAAGTAAACTCATAAACTGTAAAATTTTAAAGAAAACATGCATATTTCTTTCTTTCAGTTATGTAGCAAAATAATAAAATAAATTATTATTTTTTTGATTTATATAGTTGCTTATACATATTCCAAAAAAAAAAATAAGTTGAAAAAATATATAGGTAATTTAGATTTGAAAATTAACATTTTTGTATCTAGATGAGCATACCGCAAAATAAACTTGTTGTATGCCTCGGCAGTAAGTACCTGATAAATGGTGTTCCTTCTTTTTTTGGTTTTAAATAGGAAGTTTAAAATTATTTCTTAGGCTTGACAAAGCTTTCTATTTGTTAATGCCTTCGATCAAATAAGGTTAATGCGTATAACTTTTTAGCTCTTACTTTATTCAATTTTCCGAAAATGTAGCACAAACTTTTCACGAAATCTCGAAAAACACGAAAAATCTGTATTTTATTTCTTTTGGATAGGTTTTAACAGGATTTTTTTTTTCATTAATTACATTCGCTAAAACATACTTAAAGGAAAAAAATACAAATTAGGTTAAGAACTGATATTTTTTTGTATTCGTAAGCATTTTCCAAACATTGGTTGCAGCAGTACGAGAGATATTTAGCACCCAAATTTTTTTCTGGCTTTTAATAGGAAGTTTAAATATATTTCAAAGGCTAGAAAAAGCCTTTTATTTGTCGATGCATTTAACATTTTAGCTCTTACTTCAATAAATTCTCAACAAATGTAGCAAAAAATTTTGGTCTATTTTACACATTTTTGGAGATATTAAAACGTTTTAAAGTACTTAAAACTCATAATTTCTCTAAAAATTAAATACGTACAATAAGTGCGTGTAACACACTTTTCGTTACAACCCTGAAATCCTCCCAAACCCTTTTATCTTGGTTACGAGGAGCGTTATTCTCAAAAAACTTTGCAAAAATCTTATAGTTTTATTTAGTTTAGCAAAGCAAACTTTCTGTTTTAAAAAATATGTTTTTGGTTAATTTTCAATGTAAACATTCGGACAGGAACAAGAAAAAAAAATATTTTTCTTCGCTGGTTTTATATGGTGAAATATTAATTTTTAAATTAAATAACTAAAAAAATCAGAGCACAAAAAATTTTTGGTGAACTTTGCAAGTTATAGTGTAAAAAAGAAAATGACACCTCAAAAACAAAAGTCCATTCACTATTACAATTTTCGGAGGTTAAAATCTCTGGGCGCTGCCTACGAATAATAAAAACTTTGCACTATAAACAATAATGTCACAATCCCAGTGTTTTTACGGAATAATTCCCAAATCGAATGACAGGTGCCGGGTACTGCTCCGCTCTAGGGCCCCAGTCTCCACCCATAATTTAATTCTTTATCAAGAAAACCAGACCGAATTTTAGTTAACTTAGGACCTGTTTCACCACTTCCTGATAAGTGCCGGATAGTCTATCCACAACTTAACTTGATTATCTGTCGAGTGTGGAGAATCTGTCAAATAAGTTGTGGATAGCCCACTTTATCAGAAAGTGGTGAAACAGGTCCTTAATCTTTAATATTTTTTTAAATAATTTTTGGTTAAACCAAAAGCGGCCACTTTATGTCTTCCCAGAAGTTTCTTTGTTTACGCAGGCACGTGGTTCTTAATATTTTCAGATTTTTTAAAATTTGGTCTGCGGATCTAAAATGGTCACATTTTGTAATTCCTCTCAAAAATCATATTATGATATAACTCTCCAAAGTGGCCGTTTTAGCCCCGCTGGTTTCTAGAAGTACAATTAAATAATGGGTGGCGCCAGGAGAAAAGCAAAAAAAAAAATATTTTTGTTTCTGTTCTAGTAGGCGAAATTGTAGAAAAAAAACTTGATCTATTTTGTAGCGCTCCATCTATTGCTAAATTTGAAAACCTCTTATCTCGCACGCTTTATAACTACTTTCTACATGTTCACCTAGATGGCGCTGGTTATATTATCTAATACTCTACATAGAGCTAGCAATTTGAAAGGCTTTTTTTCTGCAGAAATATCTAGACAAAATTACAGATCGACAAAGTAATAATTAATAAAGTCTCTCCTTTTGCCTCTAAATCTATGCCAAAAAGTTAATTATTGATTTAATTTATCTTCTTCTATGATCGTACCAAATCTGTCGGTGTACAGTTTTACCCGTATACGGTGTAGGCAAAAGAAAGGGTTCATAGTTCACACTTGATGATATATTAAAAGTTCGTTTAAAATAATTCGGAAAATAAATATCGGTCGCCATTGATTACCATTGTATTAATAATATGATTTCTCCCCGAGACCATCGGCTGCGGGAAAGCAGCCGAAACGTCGGGATTAACAAAAGTGCCCCGCGACAAAATCCGTAAGTGTTTAAACCTTTTATTATCATGATTTCTCTGTTTCATGGCCTCTAGCTAATTTCATAAATAAAGTATTAATGATTTTCATAATAAAGTAGTAAATGTATTTGGGTCAGTCGATATCTGGTATTTCCCCATCGCAAGCGGGTCGTCTCCACGGCAACTACCCCACAACACTGCAATATTCATACTATTGGGTCCAATTGCCGTCGATCGCAAGAAATCTGTACTTTACTACTTTAGCAGCAATAAGGTATACTCGAAGATCCTGTGTACTACTTTTAAATCGAATTGTCATGGAAAAAGGTCAAAAAGATCGGGACATCCCGTTCATTCTCAAACGCAAACTCAGTATTTTCTTGTTGTAAGAAACGGTAGAAGAAGACAAGATAATAATAAGTTTGCCTTCCTTCATTATAAAATATTACCAAATAAACCATAGAGCATGTTAAAATATTGATTAACTAGCTGTCCCGGCAAACATTGTTTTGCCTGTTTTCCCTGTTTTCCTGCTTTTCTCTTGAAGTTTTTTCTGATTTTTTTTTCTATAAACCTCACGTAGCCCGAGACCTTTCCAACGAATGCAAAACCGTGGAAATCGGTTCGTGCGTTCTGGAGTTATAGCGTCAGAAAGGAAAACCCGACTTATTTTTATATATTAGATTATGTTATGGTATAGTAAATAGTTATATGGTACAAAATTAGTGAACTAAACCTGTCTTCCGCAGTACATATACTCATGTACGCAGGTAATAATATTATGTCTACTACATAGTATCTTCTAGTACATAATAGCGGAATGGATGTCCTGTTATCACATGATTGCGTGATTGTTCCAGGCAGGATCTTGTGAAACAGTAGAGGCGTTAGAGGACTGCGTACATCTATACAGAGCGCGGTATTTTTATTGATATTTTATTTGTTATTTATATATGTACATACCTACTACAAATACTTACTATAAAATTGTGTAGGTATACTGTCTGTTCCTTCACACGGATTCGGATGAAAGTTGGTATGGGTATACTTAATGTATCGGGAAAGGACATGTTATACATACATAGTAGTTTACGTGTCACGGTTCCCGTGTAATATACAAGTTTCGGTTTTGCAACTTATTGTAATAATAATAACTCCCACACCGGTTTTCGGTGACGGTGGCCGGTTTCATTGAAACCAGGCCAGTTACGCAGGAGTGATTTTATAGTGCCAAAGTGTGTGCGCAGTACACAAGAGCACTCTCTATTCCTTTACTCTCTTAACCCAGTGGGACGGACGACCGACACGACTGGCGAGAGATCAGGCGCAGGACCGACTTTTTACATGCCCATCCGACGCATGGATCATCTTACTTGTCAGACAATCAGGTGATCAGCCTGCATTGTCCTAACCAAACTTGGAAATAACATGTTTCCAACGCGGGAATCGAACCCACGACCTTCGAGTCAAGAGCCACGCTCTTAACCACTGCACCACGGAGGCGTTAACTTATTGTGGTAGTTATACGAAAGAAAGATTCTGCGACCTCCAAGAAAATAACGTATTTTTGAACGGCTTGTGGCTCCTTATTTCATGCGGTGACCTCTTTCTATTGCAATCAAAACAAAACATTGGCAATATAAAGGGATCCCCCTTTATATTGCCAATGTTTTGTTTTGATTGTTCGCACGCCAAATAACAGCAACAATAAAATATAATACGTAAAATATTCATACAAAATATACGATTGCCGCGGGGTGAACGACCTCAAGGCTGTATGCATCACAATTCACATGCAATAATTACTTCAAATGCAAACCTTGAGATCAGCTGATTTTATTGCTTTATTAACAAAAGAGATTTCGACTGTACATAATAATAATTAGTTGTTGTTTTGTAATTTGTATACTCTATGTTATTAATATTGATTCTAAAGTTCGATGAATTTATTTTGTTATTGTATATTTTCTTGCGCGGCTAGTAATTGACATTTAAGTTGGTAGCATTGCATAATGTGAAGCTGTCCATTTCTATAAAGCTTTCTTACTGTAGTTGTAGAAAGGTAAAGTGCAGTTAGAAGGATAAGAATAATCAATACATAATCATTTTTAGGAAATCATAATATTATGCTTAGTGATGAGCAAAGCAAGACCAAGACCAAGACTCGACCAGTCTTGGTATTGGTCTTGCTTGTGCAGTCTTGGTCTTGGTCTTGCTCAAATCTGTCTGGTCTTGGTCTTGCAAAAAGTCTTGGTCTTGCAAACATTTTTCAAAACTTTTTGTAAACGTTTTAATTTTCTCGAAAAAAACATTTTCAAACCTAAATTATTATTAGACTAGCTACATGATCTTATCTTAACTTGTTAAGAGAATGATTCTTGAATTGAAATTACTAATGAAAAGTCGAGAGTCAACTCAGCATAGGCTGATCTTTTAGCGGAAATAAGTCCTTAAGAAGAATAAAAATTTTTAATAATGAGAATTTTCCCTCGGATTTCTTCTAGAGTATTTTTAGGGATCCGTAGCCAAATGGAAAAAAGCGGAACCCTTATAGATTCGTCATGTCTGTCTGTCTGTCTGTCCGTCCGTATGTCACGGCCACTTTTCTCCGAAACTATAAGAGATATACAATTGAAACTTGGTAAGTAGGTGAAGGCTGTGAACCGCATTAAGATTTTGATACAAAAATAGAAAAATTATTAAAAATTGTAGGGTCCCCATAGGTACAACTGAAACAAAAAAAATTTTTTGGAAAGAAGTTCCTTATCGTTCGTTGCGAAAGGGGGCGCACGGAAAAAGTTATAACGACACTTTTTGACCGACACTTTTTGTGTGGGGTATCTATGGATAGGTCTTTCAAAATCATATTGAGATTAATTCTAATATAATTTTTTTCTAACCTGAATAGTTTGCGAGAGAGACTCTTCCAAAGTGGTAAAATGTGTGTCCCTCTAACTTCTAAAGTAGGGGCATGATAAGTCTAAAAAAATATATGATGTACATTACTATAAAAACTACCAAGGAAAATTGGTTTGAACGAGAACTAGCAAGTAGTTTTTTTTTATACGTCATAAATGGTAAACCTTAATTTAACTTTCATTAAATCTAAAATATAAAATATAAAAATAAATCAAAAATCTTTTAATTTCATAAAAATAAACCTTATTGCTGCTGCGGAACCCTTCATGGGCGATTCCAACTCACACTTGGCCGATTTATTTTATTTAAAAAAATCCGGATTTTCGGATTCTCTCTCGGTTGGAAGATCTTCCTTTTCGGCCACCACTTACATTCCCAAATTTTTAGTTTAAATGCATGGTTACATAATCAAAGGGTAAAAACGGGACCCAATTACTTACACATCGCTGCCTGTTCGTCTTCCTGTTTCCAGGCTGTATCACAAGAACTTGAAATTCATGTTAAGTAGATATATTATTATAAATATTTTATCTCATATTATTGTCACTGCGACTAAGTAAAAATTTTTAGCAAGAGTCTTGCATGGAGCATAGTCTTGGTCTTGGTCTTGGTCTTGCATTTTTTGCAAGACCAAGACCAAGACTGCAAGACCAAGAAGAATTCTGCTCATCACTAATTATGCTACACTACAGGCACATTTAAAATGCTCCGAGATGGCTAAAAATGCTCTTGAAAAAGGATAAAATAATCGACTGTTTTTACAATAATCTTTTTGTTTTTGGCTTAACGTTTAATCATTAAATATTATTTTTTTTATCCTTCTTTCTCATATAAGCTATTGTCCTCGTCATAGTGATCGTTGTCAGAAAAACAATTGAAGCAGTGAGCATTTACTGCTTAACTTTTTTCTTGTTTTGTAGTTAGTACAAGCAAGTAAACAATGCACTTGAGTTTACTGCGCAGCGCCGGCAGGAAGGCCTCGTTGTGGCAACTGGATAATGGCGGCCGAGCCCCCGGCCTCCGCCCCCGCCACCCCGCTGACATGCTCATGTCAACATGTCACATGTCACATGACACGTACTGGAATAAATAATAGCAACCGATTTTCGTGTAAGGGTCAATTCTGACCGCAACGCGAGAAGTAGATGCATTTCTAAATTTGTACTGATTTGACAGATTTCGTGAGCGCGAGACGTCTTGCAAATCTGTGAAATCCATACAAATTTAGAAATGTATTTACGTGTCACGTTGCGGTTTGAATTGACCCTTAGGCTTCTTACAGACGGACGGCACTTGTCGACGGCACGTGGCGACGGCAGACGACGGCAGTCAACGGCACGCGTCGGCGGCCGTCAAGTGCCGTTCGTCTGTAAGTGCTCTTAGGCTGCTGCTTTCTCAGAAACCAGACCCACACAGCAAATATTTCAAATTGCTCAATTTGTTACGCAATACCCTTCTGTGTTATGGATTGTGTTTTTACTGCCGTGACCAAGTGTGAAGTGCGGTGATAATCCAGAACCCAGGACCGTCTTTTACATGCATATTAGACGCATGGATCATCTTACTTGCCAAAAATTACGTGATTAACCTGCATTATTCTAAGAGAATTTGAAAATGTATTTGATACAGTGCGGGAATCGAACCCACAACTTATGAGTCAAGAGCCAAGATCTAAAACACTGGAAAACGGAAGCATTACAACTAAGTCCTGCTACATAATTATAAGCGGTATATAAATCAGCACTATTATGTAGATAGCATGTGCTATCTACATAAATATTATATAGATTTGTTTCCTCGTCTGCTGCTGGCTGCTGCTGCAAAGCCTGATGCCTAAGATCATATTATTAGTTACTAGACGTTCCGCGAGGCTTCGCCCGCGTAAATTAGATATTTCACAGACAAATCAGTCTACAAAAAATCTATACTAATATTATAAAGCGGAAGTTTGCTTGTTTGTTTGTTTGAACGCGCTAATCTCAGGAATTACTGGTCCGATTTGAAAAATTCTTTCAGTGTTAGATAGTCCATTTATCGAGGAAGACTATAGGCTATATTTTATCACGCTAACACTAATAGGAGCGAAGAAATAGAGGAAAATGTGGAAAAAACGGGGGGAAATTATTTAAAAGGGCTTATTTGAACGCGCTAATCTCAGGAAATACTGGTCCGATTAAAAAAATTCTTTCAGTGTTAGATAGTCCATTTATCGAGGAAGGCTATAGGATATATTTTATCACGCTAAGACTAATAGGAGCGAATAAATAGAATAAAATGTGGAAAAAACGGGGGAAATTATTTGAAAGGGCTTATCTCACGAACTACTAGAGAAATTTTTCTGTTATTTGGGTCAGATAAGAAGTAGACCACGTGAAGGATCATAGGCTATTTTTTGTAGACTGATTTGTCTGTGAAATATCTAATTTACGCGGGCGAAGCCGCGCGGAACGTCTAGTAATATTATAAAGCGGAAGAGTTTGTTAGTTTGTTTGAACGCGCTAATCTCAGGAACTACTGGTCCGATTTGAAAAATTCTTTCAGTGTTAGATAGTCCATTTATCGAGGAAGGCTATAGGCTATATTTTATCTCGCTAAGAATAATAGGAGCAAATAAATAGAGGAAAATATGGGAAAAACGGGGGGAAATTATTTGAAAGGGCTTATCTCACGAAAAAAATTCTCTAGTAGAATTTTTTCTGTTATTTGGGTCAGATAAGAAGTAGACTACGTGAAGGATCGCTATTTTTTGTAGACTGATTTGTCTGTGAAATATCTAATTTACGCGGGCGAAGCCACGCGGAACGTCTAGTTAGTTATAAAATACAGATTCGATTTTCATGAAAGACGTTTCAAAAATATAATATTCGGATGTTGAATTATAAATGGCTCACATCTGCAACATTGATTAGCTAATGCTCCTTTCTGAAGACCTCAAGTTGTGCTATGATGGATAACTATGACTAGATGACGCCCGCAACTCCGTTGCGCCAAAATTCGTTTGTCGCGCGGAAACCATACATTTTTCCCGGATAAAAAGTATCCTATGTCCTTTCCCGGGACCAAAGTATCTCCATACCAAATTTCAGCAAAATCGGTTCAGCGGTTTGGCCGTGGCCCGTGAAGAGGTAACAGACAGACAGATAGACACACTTTCGCATTTATAATATTAGTATGGATTGCAAAGCTATCTATAGCATGCACAATCGACTTCGATCATGGGCAGTTGCCAATCTTAGCCGAATAAAAGTTCGTAATCGTTTACTTTGGTCTATCATTATTCATTGGCCAACCCGTTTCTTTTTCTCATCTACATAAATGACTTACCTTATCTAGTTAAGGATAATGATAATGAGATAGTACTTTTTGCTGATGACACTTCACTTATTTTTAAAGTGAAGCGACAACAGTCGACTTATGACGAGGTAAATTTTGCTCTCTCAAAAATAGAAAATTGGTTTAATGTAAATAACTTACTTCTAAATTCTAATAAAACAAAATGTTTAAGATTTACCTTGCCAAATGTTAAGCAAGTGCAAACCAATTTGCTACTAAATGATGAGAAAATGAATCTTGTTGACACTACTGTGTTTTTAGGAGTAACACTAGATTATAAACTGCAGTGGGGTCCTCATATTGCCTAACTAGCCGATAAGCTCAGTTCCGCAGCATATGCAGTCAGAAAAATTAGAGAAATTTGTGATGAAGATACGGCAAAATTAGTTTATTATAGTTATTTTCATAGTAGAATGTCTTACGGCATTCTATTATGGGGAAGTGCTGCTGATATTAACACAATATTTGTACTGCAGAAGCGAGCTATACGATCTATTTATAAAATGTCATCCTTTGAATCTCTCAGGGAAAAGTTTAAAGAAATAAGAATTCTGACCGTAATCTCACAATACATTTTGGACATTGTCCATGTGTTATACGTGAGAAAAAATGTAAATAATTTTAAAACTAAAAGTGACATTCACTGCAGGAACACTAGAAATAAGCACAAGTTAGATATACCAATTACCAGGCTTAGCAAAGTGAGCAAATCTTTCAAAGGTCAATGTATACGTCTATATAATAAAATCCCAGAAAACATCCAAAATCTATCAGTTAATAAATTTAAAAAAGTTGTTAAAGAACGTTTGTGTGCTAGGGCTTATTTTAAGATAACTGATTTCCCAATGATAGCACACCCTGGGAAAAATAAGCTGACTGACTGTAAGCTGCTTCTATATAAATATAACATATTTTTACATACTTTTTGTAAATTAGTATAAGTTACTTTTGTAATTTTCCATCTTTTTAGTAAAAGATGGCCCCGAGCGAGTTTCTTACGCCGGTTCTTCTCGCCGGGTTAGTTCCCGAACCGGTGGTAGGCCTCATGTAGACGCGACGTTCTAAAAGTGTTAACTTTGTTAACCTATTTAGAAATGAATATTTTTGATTTTGATTTTGATTTCAACGTTAAGAAGCTTCTCTTAAATAGCAGGGAAATAAAACTCTGTCGGAAGTTTTAACAGCGTGTATTTTTGAAAATTCTTTTCCTCTACTGACAAATGACTTGATGACGCAGTGAGCGGAATGTGTGAGTAGTAAGTACCGACTAACCGACTGAACGAGTGTCAGCCATGCCACACGACGCGGTGCGGCGCCGCACCGGAGGCCATCTCGCCGGACTACCGGCCACACGGTGAGTGCGGCGCCGCAACGTTTTGCAGTACTGTAGCAGCGACGGATTCGAGCTCCACCAATACATACACCCCTCCCCGCCTCGTCTCGATTCCGGTGCGCGTGCGGTGCAGCGCCGGACCGCACCGGACCGCGCCGTGTGCCATACCACACATTTTTATATGTAGGAAACCGGAGCGGCACCGGTCAGGCGCCGCACCGCATCGTGTGGCATGGCACTGTTTCGGCCTAAAATAATGACCATACACATACATAATATCATACAGTAAGTCTCATACAAGACTACCCCAATCGCACGTACACACTTACATAATTTTCATGATTTCAGATAAGTAACAAAACAATATCACGTTGTACTCACGTAAATTTGATTTAGTGTACAGTGTACTGTATGATATTTATACTATGCCTTTAGCGACATTTTAATTTCTCTAAATTAGTTAAACCCGCAACATACGAAACGTTTTATCGTGGTGATTAAATGTTCTATGTTAATTACAATTTACAAAGATGTCACACAGCCGACATTATATTAACAAAGTGCGTACTGATTAATCGGTACGATAAAACGTAACGTGTGTAGCGCGTTCAAGATGGCTGAGACACTCGAGACTACTGCTTAATCTACTTCACATAATAAATATTCACGCTAAGATATAATATTCGAAAATATGAAATTCATTTACAACTAGGGTTCCAGACATAAATTTTACATTTATAATACAATATCTACAAAACTAAACTGGATGAAGTACCAGGCGTACCCTGTTTTATACATTAGTGCATAGCGCTTCCCAAACGCTTCTCAAAGTCGAGAGGCCGGCCTTGTCAGTCTGTCGAGCCCGTTTGAGAAGTCATCTAAGAAGCGTTTGAAAAGCCGCACGTATCAACTAGACTTTACACCATAATCGTATTCGCTACGACGCCGTCCTTGCCGTCCAGCAGCTCGGAGTAGCCGGACTCGTCGCTGCAGGCGCTGTCGTTGTCGCCTGCGCTCTCGCGGTCGCACGTCAGGCCGGCCACGTCCGTCAGGCCGGCGACGTCCGTCAGGTCGTCCATCAGGCTCTCGAACTTCTCCCCGAAGCTCGTCATGACATCGACGTCGGCGCCGGGCGGCGGGTACGTGGACCGCCGCCGCAGGGCCTTCTCGCCGATCGGGATCTGGATCACCTCGTTCCTGCCGTCGTTCGCTTCGTCCGGAGTCCGCTCCGTCGCGGGTGCCTCGTCGGGCGGGAACTGCGAGGGGAGGGAGGTGGGCTCGGCGTCGGACGACGCCAGCGAGCTGGCGGTCTCACAGCCGGACGAAACGGAGCCGTCGTCGCTGTCAGTGACGAGGTAGTTCTGGATGAGACCCCGCCTCCCGCCCCCGTCGCCTTCCGTCGCCTCCGTGATCGCCGCCAGCTGCAGCCGCTCGTCGGCGCGGGCGTCGTCGCGCTCGCTCGCGTCGTCCCCGCCGGGGTCCTCGTCGCGCGGCTGCAGCCGGAGGGCGTTCATGACGCCCTCGGGGCAGGACATCTTGCGCGGCGACCGCAGCTCGGGCCGCCGGCGGTCGAGCGCGCGCGCCGCGTACGTCTCTAAGTCGCCGCACCGTCGGGAGTTCAGCTCGGCCTCCTCCTCGTCCTCCTCGGACCATAGCTCCTCGATGGCGCCGAGCTTGGGCGCGGACTTGGAGCGCTCGAGCGGCGGCCGGTAGTTGAGCGCGCCGACGCTCAGCAGGATCTTGCGGCGCGGTATGCTGGGGTTGTCGTACACGCTGTTGGCGAGGCTGAGCCGCGCGTTCTGCTTCGAGATCCGGTCCTTCTTGAACTCGACCAGCGCCTGTTTGAGCTTCGCCTGCAGCTCCTCGGTTATCCTTTTCGAGATGGTTTCTTTGGTACAGAGCACGGCGTGGCAGCGCAGCTCGTGCTTGAGCTTCTTGCCCTCGTGGCGGTAGACCCAGCAGAAGAGGCGGGGGTAGTGGGGCGGGCTGGCGCAGTACGTGACGCGGTGGGACCAGTACTCGGTGAGGCCGTGCTCCTTGGTCACGCCCTTCAGGCCGGAGTTGGTGACGGACAGCTTCATCACGACGTCGGGTTTCGTGGACTGTTGGTAGTTTCGCCACAGCGTTGCCAGCGGCTTCTCGATGCAGCCTTCGCCTGGAACGAGAGACGGCGATTATGAGTTTTTGTGTTGAACTTTAGCTCGCAATTATAATTAGCAATTATAGGCATTACTTGGTTTGCAATTATTTTGATATTTTGGTATAATAATAGTCAGCCAATTTTGTGGCTTTAAGCGACAATCGCGATAAACCTGCGAGAACAGATAGCGATCTCGCGGTGTGTGAGACAGGTTAATGGCTGGTATTTAATATATTTCAGAATATGACATCAGCGTAAAAACTAATTAGCATACGATTTGTATCTTAATTTTCAAGAAAATTTTTGTATATTTTTGCGACACGCCTGAGGATGAGACATTTGCAATTTGCATGTTCTAATACTGGAAAGATTACTAGACGTGGCTTATAAGGTAAACATACGCCCAAAATAACTACTCAATATGTACCATCGAAGAAATTGATTCATAGGTTACGTCCAGCGGACCTACGTCAGTTGGTCAGATTATGTCAATTCAGTGTTAGCTGTGATCTGTCGGATAGATAACGCGACCAAATTACGTAGGTCCGCCATCTGCCTATGAATCAACTTCTCTGATGGTACTTCATGACGGTGGAAAGTTTCGAGATTGTTGATGCTGTTACAAGTTACAACATAGTAAAATACTGAAGGTCATACATTAAGTGCGCACATACGTTTAGTACAGGAACCTGTACACTACTAAACATATTTCATTCATAGCTAAGCTCTATTTAAGTACGAGTGTCAGGTTGTATGTAGGTCGGTGTGTGGGTGAGAGAGGCGTGGAGGCCGCCCGCCGACCGGCGCGGGCGCGGCGGAAAGATCGCCTGATCTATATGCTGCGGGTAGAATTGCCAGCTTAGATTAAGTTTAGTTTATCTATGTTGTAATGTTTTCAGATCTTGACCATGTGCGTTTTTACCAGAGATGAGTGAGGATTCGTAGCTAGAGATGTGTTTCTGAAGACAGAAGACAGAAGAATAAAACCTTGTGTCGGAAAAAATGATTGTTTCCAAGTTTATTTAGGACAATGCAGGTAATTTTATGCCTTCAATGTGCATGTCTAATGTCGGTAAAAATGTAAACGATCTGTGTATAAGAAAACATGTCGAACCTATATTCTCTTATAGTAGAATGTGGCGGCTTATTGTGTATATTTGGTGTAAAGGAATATTTTGTGCATACGTAAAGTTATTATCTTATCTTAGGTTTTATATCATATCTAACTGACCCGGCAAACATTGTTTTGCCATATTAATTATTTCTAATATCAATATAAAAAGTAGGTAGATAAAAACCTATTCTCAGGCCTAACAAATGTTACTAAACTATCAGAGAAGTTGATTCCTAGGCATATGGCGGACCTAAGTAATTTGGTCGCGTTAATTCAAACTCATCCGACCGATCACAGCTAACATTGAATTGATATAAGCCGACCATACTACGTAGGTCTGTCAACTGTCTAGGAATCAATTTACTCGGGTACAAAATTTCTTTAGAATCGGTTGAGCCGTTTTGGAGGAGTTCGCGCACAAACACTGTGACACTAGAATTTAATATATATTAGATAGTTCATGAAGTAAGTTCTAAATCTGGCTACTTTATATGTCGGTCTACAACTCACGAGCTACGAATAACGTAACACAAAGAATGCAGCCTTCGCGGCGATTGTGGAATCGGCTGTTACGCCATCATCGCTCCTCACACTTCAAACTATAATATGAAGGACAGAAACTTTTTAGCTTGTTCTCAAACATTCTATAATATTGAATAATATATTGATAGATCGATTATAAGTAATCGAAAGTAAGTCTAATTATGAAATTTAGACCATATATGTATCTTGCAGGTCTTAAAATATGAGCCAAATTTGACACGTTTATGTTTAATAGTTTCTGAATTATGAGGGGGTCAAAAGTGGCTGTAAATGGTTCGTGTAATTACACACGGTGCTGCTCGCCAGTTCTGTTATACTTGAACTTGGCTTGACACGCTACCGCGTGTCTAGATATTATAATTTTACGAGATGTTGTTCGGACCTTTCTTGAGCAAAAATCGTGCATAGCCGCGAACTTTTTCCAGGGTACAACTACCGTATGTTGTTTTGCGGGACTCAAATATTATATTATATAAATGAGATTTTCTTGCGAGCAAATCTCTGTAGTTCGAAATTTCGAAACTCGAAAACAAAACGACAGTTTTATGTATTTGTAAACAATAGAATATGAAGCATAACATCATCATACAAAACCACAGGCAAGAGCTAGTAACAATATCCTTAAATATATTTACCAAAGTCTGAGTTATATATTTTGTTCTGCGGTTGGTGTGAGTATGGTGTAGACTGTAGGACGTAGCTTAGGTATACATATCCCAGACATACAGTCATTTAAATATTAAAATTAGCATTGGCGCCGGCGCCATGAGGCTTCATTAGTGATATTATATATTCATTAGAATCTTTATTTAAATACTAATTCCTGGGGGGGGGGGGGTGGGGGGGGGGGGTGGAGGTTTATATGAGACTTTCACCAATTTTATGAATTAGGACATGAGTTTACACGGGAGTGTAGACAGTAACTAAAAAAACCTATTAATAAGCACTTACAAGAACAACTAACTCACAAAAAGAACTGAAATCCCACCAAAAACATTTCTTGTAAAATGTTGCCGAGACGAC
The DNA here is from genome assembly GCA_905187585.1 of Cyaniris semiargus. Taxonomy (NCBI): domain Eukaryota; kingdom Metazoa; phylum Arthropoda; class Insecta; order Lepidoptera; family Lycaenidae; genus Cyaniris; species Cyaniris semiargus. The sequence continues at coordinate 508,568 of LR994554.1, read as the reverse complement.
CACAATATAAGGTTTGCCCTGTGAAAAAGATATTAGATCTCATATTGTAGAACTAAGCTTCTGAATCTACACAGCTTAACTCTACTGGCCCTAACTTAAACTAATTCTACATATCAGTAAATATGTATGGCTCGGCTGTTTCGTTACTAACTTCAGATCAGAAACTAAATATTCGCATCACCTCCACGACGATAGCGAAACGGCGAAGCCATACATATTTACTGATATAGAATTTGTTAAATTTAGGGTCGGTAGAGGTAGAGCCGTGTAGATTCAGAAACTTGGTTCTACATGAGATCTAATATCTTTTTCTCAGGGTAAACCTTATGTAGTCGTCTCGGCAACATTTTACAAGAAATGTTTTTGGTAGGATATTACAATAAGTATTTAAATTAAAATAAATAATCGCTTTTAAAATAAACACCTAAAGATCTTCAAAATGAGAAACAAATGGTTTACTGTAATAAAATTCGCGTAACTGCATATTTACATCGATACAGTTACTGGCGCCATTATAATTGGATCCCGCTCGATCAGTACTGTAATAAAAATCAATCCTGTCCATAAAGTACCAAGTATAAAAAATTTACTCATTAAATGAAAATACAAAGATTAGTTTCTGAAATGAAAACACACAGGACATATGATCTAATCGAAAATTAGCCGGACGACGTGATGTAAGATGCCTATTCTGCTGTTTAGTTTTCAACTCTGCCGTCACTCCCGGAGTGCAACCCTTTGTTGTTAAACTATTGCATAGCTTTTATCGCGGGCTTTGAGCGACGAAATTCCGTAACAAAAAACCTGACACCCCCAACTCCGACCGGCACAGCGGTGCGGCGTTAAAATCCGTGCATGGTCTAACGTCGTTTCTGTTCGGCAGACTTCGGCACAGTGCTTGTGTACGTGCGCGGTGCTAGAGTCTAGAGTCTAGACGTATGCGTGTAGTCTAGCTATTGCTATGCTTTACCGCGGCAGTCCCCGAGAGTCATACGTTTTTTTTTTCTTTTGATCCTTGAGTGTAGTTCCATGTTCTGACATAACAGATCTCATACTTTCGGTACTCAGTCATTGAAAATGTCTACGAACCGGACGGGAACCGGTCTTGCAAATATAAAGATTTTGCATAAATGCATATCATTTGTTGAGATTTCGAATATAAAATGCCCGAGCATTTTTGTACAAATAAATTGCTACAACTTATCATCTTGTGCGAGAAAAACTAGAGGTTTTATACACAGATGATTTGACATTAAATATTACAGGTCCTGACATTACAGCCAATACACGGTGCCATATGTTTAGTAAAGATGCTTTGTTTTAGAATGAGGAAAATATATAATTTTATTAAAATGTTAGTTTAAAAAAGTCCGAAAGAATGAACTCATTTGCATAAAATTTTATGTGGTGTAAACTTTTGGTCTCGGGTAAGGACTTAAGGCCATCCCCTGAGCAAACGACCTTGACATTTGCCGCGTTGCCGAGATCGCGTCAAAATCCTATTTTTTTTACTTATCTTAGTTCGAAATTGACCTAAAAAAATTCAAACGTCCCGTATGTAGTTAATGAAATTCTCAAATGTTGTCAATGTGTGTTTCAAATAACTGTAATTTGTAATTATACTAGGGAGATACTGAATGTATGCTTGAATTTAAATAAATTGGTATTACTTTAGAAGTTGATATCACGAGTATAAAAAACAAAAATAGGAAATTAATAACTATGAAAGGAAAGTTCTTATACTGAAGATTATTGCTGTATTTTTATTATAATTTTGTAGCTTTCAAATTATGAGTTAATAAGGCTCTAAAAACGGTAAATTACGGCATCTCCATAGGGGAAGGATCTTAAGAATGATGCGGCAAAATGTACAGTTACTGTGCAATAAACGATTTTCTACTATTATCTAGAGATATTTTAATTCTTGGCCTTAGAAAAAGTTACTAAACCTATTACTGTGTGAGCATTCCATCAGTTTTAACTACAAGCATGCCATCGCTGTGCTAACTAACTTAGGTTCAAGTAGGTACAACACGCGGCTTACAATAATATTGTCAATGTCAAGTAACATTGGATGTTCTGGCACAAGTTTTGTATTAATTCTTTTACTAAAGGTTGATAGAGAGAAATAAGTTATCTAGTTTGTTTTTAAACTCTGAAATTATTATATTCAGTTAGCTTTGGCCAGTAGCAAAGCTTTTATCATACTTAGATATCAGAAGTATAATAAAAACATTTATTGCGACTTCATAAAGCCAAATAAAATCTGCAGGTTTGAAAAGCAGCCATGTTCTTCCCTGTGATGCAGTCTTTATCTATGCCAGCATCATCACAAACTCTTCTTAATTATTATCAAAATAGAGTATCGTAACTCATCGAAATACTATACCATGGAAGAGTAACTGAGCCAAAAATATGGTATGAAAGTAAAGGTGGCTTTCGGATCCTTGCCGCGAGCGACCACGACCGATAAAAATTCAAATAAAATGCTACTCTATGACATACACTATAGGTATCATTTTCTACTGACATTTGTGTGGCGACCCATGCTGCCGCCGGCGGCGGCGTAAAAGCTAGTGGCGTGGTAAATTGATACCTATAGTGTATGTCATAAAGTGGCATTTTGTTTGAATTTTTTCGGTCGCGGTCGCTCGCGGCAAAGATCCGAAAGCCACCTTAATACTCTATACTTACTTGTTATTTAAAAAGTATATTATAAAAACACAGAATGCTATCTTTCCGTAACAACAATCTGAGTATCGGGCTTAGCTATGAAAGTAATGAGGGGCCACCCGGTGGGAAATCTTCGCTGGAAGTTCTCAGATGATGGAGCCTTTGTAATGTTATGTTTTGTTGAGCTCCGCGAGGACTGAGAATTTTCCAAAAGTGTGTACTACTGATGTGTTGTTTTATTTCATATTTTTAACGAGAAAATCTTATATTACTATGTTTGATGATAATATTATTTTTTTCTCATATATTATTTTTTTGGGGAAAAAAATTGTCTAGTGTGTGTCTCATTTATTTTTATTCCATGCTAAGCTCGGTCTTCTAGGTATTTTTTTATGTTATCATAAAAAAAAATCTGGGAGAGTTATGCTTCGGCACGAATGAATATGGATCAACACCACGGCATCACGAAAAACCAGCGTGACTTATACCTGCGGTTACAAACAGTACATTTGTAACTCATCTAGTGTTGCAAGTGTAAATTGGTATAAGCGGCTATCGCTTACCATCAGGTGATCAATCTGCTCGGGTAATTTCATAAAATGCAATAATTATATCATATTAATTTAATACGATTATTTTGCTGTAATAACTTAAGTTATAAAATAAATTACTTTGAATTACAACTTTATTCAAAGTAACGTATAGCATGTAGGTAAACAATGTTGAATTTCTTGTTTTGGAAATTCTGCAATTTATTTTATGTTTTACCATTAAATGTGTGTTTCGTAGAATATTAATATTTATTTTTTACTGTACGATAGTAACTAAAAACTTTGATGGATGAGTGTAAAAACGCGTCGCAACGTCTGTATCTTTTGAGTTTTTATTGAAGGTCCAATGCTAATTGTTACATAAGTATCCACACACTTATGTAACAATTAGCATTGGACCTTATAACAATTACGACCATATATTACTCTTATATAATATGTTTGATACTTAAGGTCATATAAAGACGAGACGTGGAGCTGCTATTTATGATACTAAATCTAAATTGAACTTTATATACTACTGACTTATGTATGTTGAAAATAATAATTATACTGTATCTTAGACTTACTTTAAGTCTGGGTTTTGTATTTTTATGCTATGTCAAATTTATATAGTTAACGAGAGACAAAAAATATATGAAAATAATCGGCCAAGTGCGAGTCGGACTCGCGCACGAAGGGTTCCGTACCGTTATAGAGCGAAAATAAGGAAAAAATTGTGTTTTTTGTATGGGAGCCCCTTTAATTATTTATTTTATTTTAATTTTATTACTTAATATTAGAGTACACATATAATTGAGCATTTTGTGAAAATGTCAAGTGTCTATATGTTGCCATTATGGATTACGAGCCAAAAAGACCAAAAAAAAATAACGTTTGTTGTATGGGAGCCTCCCTTAAATATTAACTTTATTTTGTTTTTAGTATTTGTTGTTATAGCGGCACCAAAAATACATAATCTGTGAAAATTTCAGAAGTCTATCTATAGGGGTTCTTGAGTTACCTGGAGACAGACAGACAGAAGGACAGACAGACAGACGGACAGACATCAAAGTCTCAGTAATAGGGTCCCGTTTTTACCCTTTGGGTACGGAACCCTAAAAAACGTGTGGCACTCGGGGACTGCCGCGGTAAAGCTATTGCATAGCATTTTTTATCAACTTATGCAATTATAATTCGCATACGTCTAGTCGCACGCACACAAAAAGCGTGCCAAAGTCTAGCAACGCTGCACCGACTGGCACAACGGTCGGAGTGGTGGTGTTAGGTTTTTTCGTCACGGAATATCTTGATTCGGTCACCGCGCTCAAAGCCCGTGATGAAAGCTATGCAATGGCTTAAAATATTTTCGTAAATTTATCGCATATTATGTTATTGATCCCATGTCGCAAGCCAATCGCCATAATTATAGTGTTTTTCTTCAAAGCGTCGATTATTATAAATCACCCGAAGGTTGGTGAACAAAAACTTTAATCAGCTTCTAAACTGCTTCATCTGTCATTAAGAATGATGACTAAAACTAAGGTAAATGCACCGAGAATATACATCGCCATCAGCTAAAGTTAAAAATATAATTTGACTGCACAAATAATATAGCCTATGCTACCGCATGACTGCTATAGAAGATGTAGAATAGACGAAGTGACAAAGGAAAACTCTCGTTTGCCCTTAAATTCTGTCAGAAATTAGTCTGGTACGCCTACTGGAGATTATATACAAGAGTTTCATTTCCAGCTTCCTATCGTGACCTCCATACCATTTGCTTTAGATCCCTTAATCAAGCCTAGCCCTTACCGTAACATCACGAAATTATCGTGTCATTATTAAATTATGATAAGCCGCGGACAACTTCATTATCGTTTGTCAAAAATAGAGGGAAATGTGCGGTATTTGATTTTGGGAGCAATCTTAAGGTTTTGCGCGGCCTATACGAAGGTAAAAAGAAACTTATCCGTGAATGTTTAATAGTAATTATTGACCTCTTCGACTATTACTGTGCGTTTAGTATGTAAATATGTGTTATGTAAACTTACTAACTATGTCAACTGTGTTGAGCAAGACCGTGTGTGTGTGTGTGTGTGTGTGTGCTCTGTGCGTCTAAACTTGATGAGTCTATGTCGACATGTTTAATAAGATGTGATTAAGCCTTTACTAGAAGGCTTTATTAATACACAGGGTGTAACAAAACAAAGTGATAATACTTTAGGAAATGTCCCCTGTAGAAAAGGTTATCTGTGAAAGTAGCAGCTGCGCTTTAATAGGATTTTTTACTTTTGTATGAGAAAATTCATGATGCTTGGGGCGCTTGCCCATACAAATCACAAAAACTGCTCTGTCAACGCTGCTACTTTCACAGTGAACTCTTTAATATGAGGTACATAGATACACCCTAAAGTATTATCTCTTTATTTTTTGCACCTTGTATACAAAAAGATTCATCTATTTCTGTTAAAATCAAAGTTCTTTATTTAAAAGGACTTAATTTTTCTAAAAACATTTGAATAGTCTTACATAATGTTGTACGTAAGATTGTAAGCACAAAAAGTTGAAAAAAAAACACCCCAAGCATGACATGTTAGATACTATATACTTTAATAATAAGATCTTTATAAGCAAACTTTTGGTACACAAATACAATTCATTCAAATGTCAATCATTTGTGTCGCATTGATTGATATTGGAAGTGACTTGTCCGTTCACTTTATTTTATATTATCTTTAGTAGGTAAAGTTTTTTCCAAAATTTATGTTTTTTGGCAGGAACGTAAAATAGTTAATGTTGCGTTTTTATGATTCTCTTAACAATTGTTAGAATATTTACCATAAATAACTAATTTTCGTTACCGTTTGCAAAAATAGTGTTTCCTATTTTGTGTTGCCCTAAAACTCCTACAGAAGTTTAAGTATAGCTTCTAGTAATACTTTATGGCCGGTTTACATTATTTCAGTCTAGTGATCCAATCCACTGCTGGATTGCTACTGGGATAGTGTGAGCAGACACTGGAATGAACTGAAGTGCATTGCATTTCAGTAATCCGGTGCTGGATTAGATCACTGGATTGAAATAATGTAAAGACGGCTTATTACAATCGACTAACTAGCTCGTTTGTTTAGTTTACTCAACAAACCTAGTTTTATTTATTGATAATTAAACCATAAAGATGATTATGAAATCAGTTTTATGGTTATTTCTTGTTATTCGGAGAATAGTTAATACTTTATAGCATAATTTTAACTTTGGAGTCATTAAAAACTACAAGTATGATCTCAATTATTTAACTATAAGTTTTATAACACGTTACATGACAAGGAAGCAAACTATTATAATACGAATAATAAAAAACACAAATATAATATATTTGTGTGGATTTATATAGAATAAAAATACAACGCAAAATATATCAGGGAAAAATTACATGATAATTTTTCGTAGGCCTACATCGTAGGGGAGAGCTACGCCGTAGCACTATAATTATACTTTACCCGACTACGAAAATCCAAAAGGAAGGGTAATGATTCAGTATGTAAACTAAGTATAATATAAGTACTTAACACCTCTGTGACGCCTTTATTTTGACCTACTTAGTAATAATAGACGCAAATAATGTCAAAGTTTTAAACTGTGTTAATATTACAAGGTCGTAGAGATCACAGATTCAGCACATACAATGTATTCAAAAATGTAGGTTATATTTATGAAAACAAATTCCGGGATTTTCGGGACTAAAATATGACCAGGATCCCGGGATCCCGGGATCCTGCTCATCGAATCCGCTAGTTATATATAGCTAATAAAGTATATGTCACATAATCGAAGTTCAAAATAATTAAATATTTAGGATGCTCTCATCAAAACCGTTGATAAACGAGCATGAGGCGGAATGTGAAAACTTTAACATAAGAAAGAAAACGTGACTGTTACTTCCTTCCTAAGTCGTAACGGTAGTGACCTCCCTCCGTCTCACAAATTATAGATCAGGTGGTATAAGACAAATTTGACATTTTAGCCCATTCCAAAAAGTTTACATCGCCGCTTAAGTCTTAATTTCAAACTTATAAGGTGGGCTCATTTGACCAAATTGTGTTCTAACTTGACCTCCTTAGTACAGAGCTATCCACCTGGCCGCAGTTCCCACAGCACTTTTACTGCTGTGCCGGTCTGCGCTGCGGTCCGCGGTAGATGTTTACATAACACAGCACTTTCACTCGCCGGGGTCAATGACCGAATATCTCACATCGAGGATTGAGTGATTGAGATTGCTCTCAAATCTCAATGTTTAGACTAACCCTTAACCCGGCAAACGTTGTTTTGCCGTATAGATTATTTCTAGAATCAATATAAAAAGCAGTTAAAAACCTATTCTCAGCCCTAACGAATGTACATACAAAATTCATTAAAATCGGTTGAGCCGTTTTGGGGGAGTTCGCGCACATACACTGTGAGTTGTGACACGGGAATTTTATATATTAGATCTTGTAACTATTAAAGATGTTTACAGTCAATAATTATATAGAGTCCACTTTTGTTGTATTTTAGAAAATTAATTAAAAAAAAGATTTCGTTATGGTAATTTTGCCCGCCAACGATATTTGTAAAAAAATGTGATGATATTTAAAGCTCTTAGAATGCACAGGCACACTGTGCCTCGATGACTAATATAAATCCGCCTTATTTTCAAATAACTTGTATCCGATGCGAGTTGTAAAAGTATATTTTTTCGTCTCAAAAAAAAAACATACCGGTTAAACCAGTTCAGATTATAATCCTCTTATATGCAGCCATCATAATAAATATATAAACAAAATTAATTTAAAATGCGTTAATTAATAATTATCTTTATTGGCTTCACCGTTCGTAAACTCGTATTTTTATCCTGAATAAAAAAGTACAGTAAAACCCGTTTAAGACGATTTCACAGGGACTCAACCAAAAACGCGTCTTAAGCGGGAAAGCGTATTATGCGGGATATAGGGAAATAAAAAACGTATTTTCATTTCAGAGTATGATCGCTACAAATCTAGCAAATTAATATATAAAGGTAGAGGTATTCTTTGGAGGAAGATTTCGTTGTATTGTTGTTTCGTTGTACGATTTGTCTTAAGTGTACATTTTTACTTGTTATTATAATAGTTTTTATCGGACTAAGACACTTCCGATATTCTTTTAGACTTTTTGATTGCTCAAATACATTATAATATCAAAATTTGTTAAACAGTTAAGGTGTGAAGTGGTAAAATGGACTCTTTGTCTCCAATAGTTTTATTTTGGGATATAAATCACAATTATTTTCTCAAAGTCTATCAAAGCGTTAAGAAAGCAATAAATGTTTAAAAATAATTGGATTTTAATAATGCTAATTCGTTATTTATTATCAATTTAACATCTAAAAGTTAGGCATGTGATCGCGACCTTGTATCGACAAAGCTGTTGCCAAATTTCCATTTACGGGTGAGGTTTCACAATAGGCTCGTTCGGAGTCTCGAAGTTTCCACCAATGTGGTCCTTGTGGCAACAGCATAGAGGTCACGTTACAGGTGAATTAACTCTGAACGGTAACACAATAATTACAAACGAAAATCGATTGTCCGTCGCACCCGTATATTGTTATCTCGTACGATATACATTGTAGAGTCAATAACACCTTACAGCCCCGGGCACTTACCTATTTGTACCAAGTTTAAAAGTTCTATGAGATGCACTGGGCTGGGTGACAAGCAATGAATCATAGATTTTTTTTGTAGTGTAAATCTTAAAAAATCTAGGAGATCAGGCTTTGTAATTCCAGTGTGGTTTTCAAAGACGATAATAATTAACTCAAAAATACATGGGTTTAATGGGTAAAATTTTAGATCAATTTTCTCTCCTAAATCTCTTCGCGTTTACATGAAATATCTCCTGAACATTAGAAGAGATTAGTTAGTATTAAAGGTTCATTGCAAATATCTAGGTAAATATTAGCTCTGAGTTAAATATATCTCTTATTTAAAACGAATAATGATAGAGAGATCAAGATAACCCAGATGCGCAAGTGGGCCTAAGCAGTCAATGTCAGACCGCACTATTCATGGAGTGTGGGCCAAACACGAATCAGTTGGAGTCGTAAAAGGCCGGGGGAAGGCCACAAAGTCGTTGATCCCGTTGACTAAGTCAGAGATGCAATGCTCATGCAACACTCTTTGTGCTACAGTAACCTGTATGTATATTAATATGGTTTACAGTATAATTTATATCTTACAACCTGAGCACGATTGTGGTGTAGCGGAAAAACATCACCTAGGTTGTGGGATATACACGGGCTCGCCCTAGTATATCCCACAACCTGAGCACTTTTGTGGTGTGGCGGAAAAACATCACCTAGGTTGTGGGATATACACGGGCTCGCCCTAGTATATCCCACAACCTGAGCACTTTTGTGGTGTGGCGGAAAAACCTCACCTAGGTTGTGGGATATACACGGGCTCGCCCTAGTATATCCCACAACCTGAGCACTTTTGTGGTGTGGCGGAAAAACCTCACCTAGGTGGTGGGATATACACGGGCTCGCCCTAGTACATCCCACAACCTGAGCACTTTTGTGGTGTGGCGGAAAAACCTCACCTAGGTTGTGGGATATACACGGGCTCGCCCTAGTATATCCCACAACCTGAGCACTTTTGTGGTGTGGCGGAAAAACCTCACCTAGGTTGTGGGATATACACGGGCTCGCCCTAGTATATCCCACGACCTGAGCACTTTTGTGGTGTGGCGGAAAAACCTCACCGTTGTGGGATATACACGGGCTCGCCCTAGTATATCCCACAACCTGAGCACTTTTGTGGTGTGGCGGAAAAACCTCACCTAGGTTGTGGGATATACACGGGCTCGCCCTAGTATATCCCACAACCTGAGCACTTTTGTGGTGTGGCGGAAAAACCTCACCTAGGTTGTGGGATATACACGGGCTCGCCCTAGTATATCCCACAACCTGAGCACTTTTGTGGTGTGGTGGGAAAACCTCACCTAGGTTGTGGGATATACACGGGCTCGCCCTAGTATATCCCACAACCTAAGCACTTTTGTGGAACACTTTACGGAAAATCTATCACGCCTATTGATTTGTGCTTTAACATAAGTCATTTTTATTTGTATGTTATCATCGGTCAGTCAAGGTTTGGTTACTATCTTATATATAAAAAGACTGCCTTAAAGATTATTACCACGCAGAAAAACGACGCGAGCCCTCACAAAGCTCGATTTTTAGCTAGTAATATGAGGATGCCAATACCTTAACTTGATTCAATTTAAACACTACATTCAAACCACTTGCCGCTTTTTACACTAGATAGAGTAAGTCAAGAAGGTCTAATTTTAGTATCATGTTAATGTTCAGGCGGGCGAAGTCAAGGGTAAACATTTTTTTTTTTGTAAAAGAAAAACATATTCTATTACCTAATATGTAACCCATAAATATACTTAACAACTTCAAGTAGGTATGCATTTAATAAAATTTTAGTTTTTAATTCAAATTATATAATAATATGTAAATAATAAGCATCTATTTACAATTTATTATTCCATGACGTCAGAGCGGCTTGTAAAAAAATATGAACGTTTATTTTTAAGTTTCCGTACCCAAAGGGTAAGAACGGGACCCTATTACTAAGACTTCGTTGTATGTCCGTCTGTCCGTCTGTCTGTCTCCTGGCTGTATCTCAAGAACCGCTATAGTTAGACTTCTGAAATTTTCACAGATTGTCTACATCTGTTGCCGCTATAACAACAAATACTAAAAACAAAATAAAATAAAAGTTTAAGGGGGGCTCCTATACAAAAAACACAATTTTTGGCCTATTTTTGCTCTATAACGGTACAGACCCTTCGTGCGCGAGTCCGACTCGCACTTGGCCGATTATTAAAGTTACATTACATTATTGGGAAGCAACTCAAAACTTTGTTCTTTAGGCTGCCTTCACATTAAGTCGCGAGTACTGCGGCAGCCGCAGTTCGCGACTTAATGTGAAGGCAGCATTAGAACTAGATAACAATAGGGATAGACCATAAAGTTACTCAATTATCAGGTCTCTTTAGAATATTCATTTTACAACTTGTTGTATCTTATAATTTTAAATAATATAATCTGTACTAACATCGTAAAAACCAAAGATTTGCTTAAACATGCTCTGAATGTATTTATTTCATTATAATAAGTACAGAATCAAAGTAAAGATAAAAGATAAGTAGCCACTTCTACAGTGGAAAAATACGCGATACCTTCGGGATATTCTATCTGTACGATTAACTACAAAATAATATAGTCGTGTGTGCTACCAATTATTGCTATATATAACAAATAAAATATATAACAAAAGCTTCGTTGTAAATTGTAATGTCCTTAGAAAATATGTCTTAGGGCATTCGAACAATAACTGAGGAATGTCTGTAATATTTAGTATCTAGATCCAGGTCACACAACAATAGCCAAGACCGTTAGCGTCGCGTCGTGATCTCAAATTATTTATCACACTTCAATATGTACAATGCTCGTGTTATTTTTCCTCTTGACACGAATGCACTTTTCTCTGAAAGTCTTGAGAATGGATTGTCAGCTCGAACTAAGGTAATGAAAATAACTTGTGAAGTTTGTACTGTGATATATAACGAGCTTTGTGAGGGCTCGCGTCGTTTTTCTGCGTGGTAATAATCTTTAAGGCAGTTTTTTTTATATTTTAATAGTAACCAAATCTTGACTGACGGATGATAACACATCTACATATAAATAAAAATTACTATGTTAAAGCACAAATCAATAGGCGTGATATATTTCCCGTAAAGTGTACCACAAAAGTGGTCACTGCTCAGGTTGTGGGATATACTAGGGCTCGCTTCGCTCGCCCTGATAAAAAATATTATGTAGTATACTGTATGTTCTCCTAGTGTTTTTTATATTATTAATTTTTAAAACAAGTTGGTGAAATTGTATTGGTTAGTCTTCTATTAAATACAAAATATACAAAGAGTTTGGTTCAACAGAACATACAATTTATGATATATGTAATTTAAAGCTTAAAAGTACATGATATTAACCAAGCAATTAAAGTTTTAAATAAATCCTGTCAAAATATTTTACACCCATACATTTTCCTCAAAGTTCCCACATACTTTGCGGCTTAACCCTTTCAAGATGAAGCCATACATCACTATAATAACCCATTGGCTGCGGGCGTAATTATCAGGTGATGAGCAGGAAGCGCATCTTCCGCGTGCTCCGCCATTGTCCAAATGTCACTCTGACCTTTTCTGACATAATGACGTTAAAGGAAAGTGACAGTGTTGAATAAAAATTCCATGCAGAGAAAATGACATTTTGTCTGTTAACATTTTAAAGTCAATGTTATGAATGGTTTGAAATAATGGGAATTTCGATAATTATTATAATTTAAACTGACATATAATTATTTATTATGGGTTCAAATTATGTACCCATAAATAAGCATCGGTCAAACCTTATCAAAATGGGTAACCTTTTAAGGTATACTTTGGCGTTTACCATCGACAAACAACGTGACATTATTTAATAGTAATTATTGTTCTTATGATCCATATAAAAATTATAATTCCAGTCCAGCCTGTTATAATTAAAATTCTTAATATTTCATAACAAGAAATTGAAACTTGTTCTATTTTTTGTCGTTGCCCATTCGAAACGTGATGAGTAATTACATTTAATTTAAATTTCAAATCAGTCGGCCAGGAAGATATTAATATATATTTCTACTTTATTTCGGGGTAAAATATAAGAAACGCGTGAGATTGCAAGAAGGAAATGGCGTCGAGTTACGCGTGTTAGCGGACACGTTCTGTTGCGTCATGACATTATGTCAGGTTATGTCAGAAATCGGCGAATCTGACGCGAATCGATGTTCGCAATGTTGACGCGACGTCACGATGTATTGAGCCACAAAACAAAAGAGTACTTGCCACGTCCCATAGGCCATAATGTAACAGCTCTAAAGCGCGCACTGTACAGTGGCAAATTCATGGAAAAGAAAAACATAAACTATACCAATAGCGCCATATTACTAGTATGTATAATAAAATTTTATATATGTTACCGTTAATATGCGTAAACCAGTTAGACTGCAGATTAACAAGGTATTCTGCAGATTATCTGGGTGAGTCAGTTAAAGTGCAAAAAGTTTATTCAATTCTCATTAAAGTACATAAAACATATTCTTTGTTTGAATAAAACATATTATTTAGTTGTAGAGAATTATTTAATATAATTTTTAGGACATAAACAAAGGAATAAATTATTAAATTTTAAGTAAAATATTACTCCACTAACAAAATATAACAGATCGTATCAACTAGGAAAAAACCAATAAAACAACAACAGTCTTTGGTCGACAAGCTTAAATCAAAGGTTTTAGGACTTTTACGAAGGAAGAGAATGCAAACTAACTAGGTAAAGTGCAAATATAAGCCTTTTTATTTAAAAATTTCACACTTTAACGGATGGTATTAGGGAATCTGCAGATTACCTAGGTAATGTGCACGTTAACGTATTCTGCATTCTAACGGTAACATATATACGTACATATGTGACCGTTAATATGCGTAAACTAGATAGACTGCAGATTAACAAGGTTTTCTGCAGATTATCTGGGTGAGTCAGTTTAAGTGCAAAAAGTTTATTCTATTCTCATAAAATTAGATAAAACAGGTTATTGTTTGAATAAAACATGTTATTTACTTGTAGAAAATTATTTAATATAATTTTTTGGACATAAACAAAGAAATAAGTTATTAAATTTTAAGTAAAATGTTACTCTACTAATAAAATATAACAGATTGAATCAACTAGAAAAAAACCAATCAAAACAACAACAGTCTTAGGTTGACAAGCTTAAGCCAAAGTTTTTAGGACTTTTACGAAGGAAGAGAATGCAAACTTACTAGGTAAAGTGCAAATATAAGCCTTTTTATTTAAAAATTTCACACTTTAACGGATGGTATCAGGGTATCTACAGATTACCTAGTTAATGTGCACGTTAACATATTCTGCATTCTAACGGTAACATATAATATTATATCAAGAATTAAATAAGCTAAGGAATAATATGGAAGCTAATGAAAAAAAAGGTGAAAGGATATTGGACTGTAGATTTGAAGGTCAAAGAGCACACCGGGAATACCCGGAGATGGCAGCCTTTTCCTGGTAATTTCCCGTCTCGAGATGCCAATAAATTGAGCATTTAAATTAAAAAGTTATCGACTGTCATAGCATAAATTAGGAAGTTGCTTCAGACGATTGCTTCATACGGCAGATACGCTTGTAATAATTAATTTTAATGTACTTCTTAAATTATCTTACATATTAAATAGGATTATTACTTGCAATGTTAAGAAATTTTGTTTTAATTTTGAAATACGAGCATACGAATTGCCCTTAATTATGAAATCCTATTTAAAGACAGGATAATGAGTCTGTGTAACAAATCTGTATGTAGCTAATCATTAATCTGCCTATTCATAAATTCATTACTCTGTGTTTTAAGGTTTGTCCTGTAACAATGTTCCGGCCTAGCTTTATACAATATGTTAGAGCTGATAATAATACCAACAATAATGACGAATCAGTACAATGAGGTCAGGTCAATTCCCATTACAAATAAAACATTGCTCATCATACCGGGAGCTCCCCACCTGTGTGGATTTTATGGGGCCCTAGTTCTGGAACATAATTCTTATGCCACGAAACTGGTTTTTGATTTATAATTTCCGCAGTAGCGAGAGAGACTAACAAAGGAATCGAAATTTAAGGTACAAAATCATTTTAATTACACCCTTTACATTGACTATTATAATCCATACTAATATTATAAATGCGAAAGTGTGTTTGTCTGTCTGTCTGTCTGTCTGTTACCTCTTCACGCCTAAACCGCTGAACCGATTTTGCTGTTTGGTATGGGGATACTTTGAGTCCCGGGAAAGGACATAGGATACTTTTTATCCCGGAAAAATGTACGGTTCCCGCGCGATAAACGAATTTTGGCGCAACGAAGTTGCTGGCGTCATCTAGTATCGTTATATTCCATAGAAATGTTATGCATTGCTCTAAAGGTATTGGACAGATTTAGATGCAATTTTTTTACAGATATAGATCATACCAAAAGAAAGGACATAGCTGGCTATCACTAGAAACACATTGAACAAAATTGTCACGAATTTTCATTTTTTTCGTACGGAGTTGTAGGTAATATTAATTACATAATACTATAATATAATTCCTGTCTACTTTATGTTATTGTTCTATTATCTAAATTACCAAAATAATTATATATTATGTCCGGCTAGCTCATATCTAATATCCCTACCGCGACCGCTCACAAACACCATTATAATAATGAAAGTTTTCTCAAGAAAATTGAAAACAGCGCCAGTGTTTGCCGACATATTATTATAACTGGAAGGCTCTGAGACTATGTTGTATATGTATGAGCTGAATATAATTAATACTTGCTAATATAATATTCTTATATAAAATATTTAACACACACTTAATATTAGAAGGGCACAGCTCAAAAAAATCTACTTTCAAGACAACGCGTTTAAACTTTTTAAAATATTTTTTTTTCATTTATTTGCGTGTAAGTTTTTTTATTTAAAATCTATTATTAAAAAAAAAAACAAGTTGATTGTCCCATTACCTCCTACCTAACGTAACGTAGTTAACAAACAGCTCAACATAATATTGGCATTTGGCAATCACATCACAGCCGGTTATATTGATTGCATTCTGCTGTTACTAATTTGTATCTGCGTACAGATTTTATTACAAAATATACATAATTATATTATGTTAATATGTTCTTATAAGATATCAATAAAATGGTAATATTATAATTGGTCGCTGTTAATTATTTGTGTCCTAACCCACAACATTCTTTTTGTTGAATTTGAATGTGGTCTTATTCTAAATGATCTAAAGAACATAAATGCGTAATGATTTCTTAAGTTTACGCGAGTGTCACTCATGATATTAATATATAACTTAAGAAATCATTATGTGAACGGACTGGAAACCGCAAACCAAATAGTTGAAGAACTTCAATGAATTGGACGCCTGTCACCTCAGTCCACCCGTGACCACGGCCACTGTAAAGCAGCCGAAACGTCGGGATTAATAAAAGTGCTCCGCGACAAAAATCCGTGATGATAGTTCGTGGTTATAATAATTACTAGCTGTCCCGGCAAACGTTGTTTTGCCATTTAAAGTATTTCTACTTCATCAGTTGATACAAAATCTTACCCCCTCTTTTGTCCCCTAAGAGGGGTGGGGGGAAAAATTTTATACACCAGATGTTAAGTTGGAAAACACAGTTAATAATATGAAGTAAGTCCATTAAAGAAAAAAGTTTGATACAAAATCTGACCCCCTCTTTGGTCCCCTTAGAGGGAGAGGTGGGGGGGGGGGTTTTTATACACCAGATGTTGAGTTGGAAGAAGACAAATATATCTGCGAAAACCGTATACAAATCGGTTCAGTAATCAGTAGTTTTCGTGTTAAACAAAAAAGTTTGATACAAAATCTGACCCCCTCTTTTGTCCCCTTAGAGGGGTGGGGGGATTTTTTTTATACACCAGATGTTAGTTGGAAGAAGACAAACATATTTGCGAAAATCGCATTCAAATCGGATCAGTAGTTTTCGTGTGATAGTGGAACAAACATACAGACAGACAGACAGACAGACAAAAAACTAACCACATTTGTTGCTTCTATAGCGATGTAGTGACACCCCACGCTTATTATTTTTTGAATATCTTTAATGTACAGAATTTTCATTTCTACAGTTTTATTATATGTATAGATATTATATGTATAGATGATCGCGAAGCTGTTTAGTGTGTATATACTAGTAGGTATATAGCATTCAGAACCGACGTCGTAGATTACATTTTTAATATAATATTAATATTAATACATCCGTTATCAATTATATTATTGTTTAAGATACAAAATTATAAATCCCATTTATTTTCCTTACTAAATAAAAAATATCATGTTGAAAATTTCTCTACAAACTGATATTGTCTCGTAAAATAATAGACATTTAAATTAAATTTCATACAGAATATTCGATATCAAAATAACAGAATAAGTATAAAGCAAACTTTATTACTCTTTTATTCCCGCAGATAGTTCGACGAACCGCTATAAAGAGCGAATTCGTCCGACGAGAGTCGACGACTCGTCAAATGTCTAGAAAACTCTACGACACCCGGGGGAAGATGTTTTGCAGCTACAATTGGGCCACACCAAGGACCAGAAAAATCGCTACATTTAAAACTGCGATAATATTATGCTACATTTAGAATTTGTTTACCGATACATTTAGGCAGGCCGCATACACAAGTTTCCCGTATGCGATTACCGAATTCGTTTTCCGTATTTGGAAATCCGAATGCATGGAATCAGTGGAAAATACAATATCTGCCGCACACGTTTGTTTTTCTCCGTACGGAACGAATTCTGCACGTACGTTTCAAGTGCAAGCCAGCCCATTCGCGGGTGAAAAAAACGAACGTTTGCGCTAGTCCCACGAAATTCCGAATTCGGAGAACGAATTCGGAAATCGAATACGGAAAACGTGCGTTTGCAGCCAGCCTTAATGCTGCTAGCTTTAGTAACGCGATTACTCGCGCTATTTTGCGAACTGCGAAGTATTTTATTGTGTTTTACACCAAAGACTTCACACACACTCACAGTGTCACAATAGCTCTAAATGTAGAAGAACCATGCAGCACGAATGAGTCGGCTCAACCGGAAGAAAATCAGGGCCTATCTAGGAAATTGCGTGTTGCTAATGCTACACATAACAGGATTAACTTTAGATTTTGTTGCTAAAACGGCGTTTTCCTACAATGTGGCTCTAGCATTAGAGTGCGAGAAGGGTCAAGAAAATTGAGATTTAGTTAGCGAGGAGTCAACAACGTTCACTCACGTGAGGACGTTGCCTTATTGATCACAATATTTATGAAACTAATACCTTATTCAGGATGAGATATTAGTTTCATACATATTTGTTTATAGTGTTGGACAATGACGGAAAGTACAGTACGGGATTTCTATAATAACTCGTTCTAACTCCAATTTCCTTTCAGCTTTACAAATCTATTTTACATTCTGAAGAAAATGAAATATGTTTTACCTTAAACGATTAGGCTTAGGCATCTCTGTACAACAATTAGCCTTTGCCAATTACAAAACGCATTTAATTATGATAACATTTTGTTTAATTTATCAATCGCTTAAGTTAACACGTGCCAGATCATTGCTGTGATGAATATCGTGCCTTTTCTTTTATGCGAAGAACTACATATAAAATTTTAAATTAAGTATTAACTTAATGGCTTTATCATCAAGAACAAACGCGACCAATTTTTTTTTTTACGAGCCTATACTATCCCACTGCTGGGCAAAGGCCTCCCCCAAGGTCTTCCATCTGTCTCGCTCTAACGCCACCGCGGGCCAGCCTGGCTTGTAGGCATCCAGTTCATCTCGCCATCTTTTTCGAGGCCGTCCACGTTGGCGTCGTCCGTCCTCTGGTACCCACTCTGTGGTGACCTTTGCCCATCGGTCAGGATGCATGCGGCTGGTATGACCCGCCCAGTCCCACTTTAATTTTGCAGCTTTCATGCCGACGTCTTTAACACCTGTTTTGGAGCGCAGCGTGCTATTTTTTATTCGGTCAGCTAGTCTTACACCTAACATGCTGCGCTCCATTGCTCTTTGACAAACCCCGAGCTGGGTGGGACCTTTGCGACTCGGTCAATGACCAGGTCTGAGCACCGTAGGTTAGGATGGGCAGAATACACATGTCGACGAGTCTGCGTTTCAGGGAGAATTTAAGAAACGTTTTGTCAGATTTATACGATTTAGATCACCTACATAATAGTCATAGACACGTAACAAACAAGACGTATCAAAGACATTCCTGATTCCATATTATACAGACTAGCAGGTTACCTGCGCCTACGTATATTGGATCGAACAGTTTTGATAGTTGACCTTGTGTAGAGCGCCAGGTGTGCGTGATACTTGTATTGTTCGTAACATCGTTACATATTAATAAGCAATATAATAAATAACACTAAGCTTAGAACAATGCATTGTATGTATTTGCGACTGATAGAGAATAGTAGGAAAATAGGCAGATTGTAATATTGCTTGGCTCCATTTTAGTTAATTTTACTCTATGAATATGGGTTAAAGGTTTTGAATCATTTGCTATAAAAAAAGGTTATATTTTATTTAAAACATTAAGTTTACTCCATCATGTTATTTTTAATTTATTGGAAGCATATTATGCATACTACAGATATTTTCTCGCGAGAAATACGAGGAGAGGCTTTAATGATAACTAATCCTTACTTAATAGTAATTAATGTCTTTAATTAAGACATAATGATAAATTACGTATTACGCATTGTTATTATCACACCTAGCCAAGCGGGCGTGTTCAGTGAAAAAATGCTATTGTAACACAACAATAGGTCATAAATTATTATGTCATTTCAGTAAATATGTCCATTCCGACGATATTTTCGGAATCTGAGTGCAGAAATTTAAATTCTACGTAGGAATTAACAATTGAATTTAATTGGTGTTCGGAATCGACTTTTGGTGAAATTTTGTATAAGTACTTAAGCAACTTGTACCACGCAACTTTTTAAATGTTACTCTGTTCGCACGTACTTTCAGCGAACGTATATTAATTTGTAACAACCTTGTATACATTTTTTACAAACTTGGAACGTAGCCAAAGTAATGGTGTTGATAAGCACATTAAATATGTTACTTCGGGCGCCTTTGCGTTTCACGCAAGAAACGTATGCTAAAGTAAACTAACCTTTCCCGTGGTCTGCTCTACACTTGCGAGTTTAGAAGAGTAAGATACAAACTAATCTCTTTATAATTTAAACAAGATAACTATTGAGTTCAATAATAAATATCTGTTTAGTAAATATTATTCTGTGGGTAGGTGTGAAATTATAATTCCAATACCGACTTGAGGTCAGTGAACACCGTGACGTGCGATGAATTACATATTGAAACTACATTCTAAACTCGCCAATGGGTAGGTGTTAACAAAAAAACCTGTAAGGTGAAGTAAATATACTTAATTGGAATCGGTTTAAGCAGTAATTAATGCAAACTTAAAATACTTAATTTTTCTATTGAAAGTATTCTGCATTAATACTTTTTTTACCCGACTGCAAAGGAATATGTTTTCTAAAAGTCCACGTACGTTACGTTCTAGATATTTTAAATGCTTGTCTTTGTATATGTAATTTTTTATGGAAACTGAACACATTTAAATACTCCGCTTGTTGTTTAAAATATACTTTCAGAGAAATTGATTCATTAAGCACGTCTGCCCAGGTCTGTCGTTACGGACCTGGGTAATTTGGTGGGGTTATGTCAAGCTCAGACGACAGACCTGGGTAATTTGGTGGGGTTATGCCAAGCTCAGACGACAGACCTGGGTAATTTGGTGGGGTTATGTCAAGCTCAGAAGACAGACCTGGGTAATTTGTTGGGGTTATGTCAAGCTCAGACGACAGACCTGGGTAATTTGGTGGGGTTATGTCAAGCTCAGAAGACAGACCTGGGTAATTTGGTGGGGTTATGTCAAGCTCAGATGACAGACCTGGGTAATTTGGTGGGGTTATGTCAAGCTCAGACGACATACCATGACTAACATTGACTGGAGTCTGCCTATGAATCAACTTCTCTGATGTCTGATACTACATATTTCTTGTGTGGTTAATAGGTACTGATTTAATTTGGTAGCATTATAATGTTAAATTTGTTTATATTTAGATCAAAATGAATTTCAACGGATTGTTTTCCTTTTAAACAAGGCCTTTGCCCCTTGACCCTTTGGCTCATAGCAATCAATTAGCCACGTTTTTACTAACCAACGTCAAAGTATATTAATAATATGTTGACTGTTGACATACGTTTTTTGTTATATCTCAATTAATAATGATCTCAACAATCAACATACGTTTTTCACGTCGCAGCCATTTGTAAACCTAAGTGACAAATCGCCATAATGTTATTGTAATTGCCAATTATTATTTTTAAACTTTTGTTATTTCTTCAGATTGATTTATGGTTGCAACTTATAAATTGTCATTGTCGTTGATCGGAGAACAGGATATATTACTTCAATGTTTTCACGCTAGAGGCAACACCAGTATAGACAGTTTTGTTCGACGTTTGACAAGGTTTCTGTCAAAATTCAGTTATCGAATTTTGGTCGGATTATTTACTGAATGTGCTAGTAGCGCCCTCTACTCTCACCTTTGCCGTAATATTCCCTATTATTTTATTTTATACCTACAGCCTGGCTTTAGAATTTGACAATGTCAAAACACATCCTACTAATATTATAAAGGCGAAAGTTTGGATGTATGTATGTATGTATGTATGTATGTATGGATGTATGGATGTTTGTTACTCTTTCACGCAAAAACTACTGAACAGGTTTTAATGAAACTTTACAATAATATAGCTTTATACATCAGAATACAATTTTAACCGACTTTCAAAATGGAGGAGGTGTTATGTTCTTTTTTATGTTCAACGATTACTCCGCCGTTTGTGAACCGATTTTCAATTTTTTTCTTTTGGTGTATAGGTTATCATCCCAATTTGGTACCTTATTCATAAAAGTGGTGACCTGATGAAGGGATCCATAAGAAATCGAAGGAACTCATCAAAATTTATATGGAAACATGTGGTGACTTCGGTTTCGTGAGCAGTATTCTAAGCATATGCTACCAACAAGCAAGATTTTGCACCAAGGTATACCATGGTTCGGAAGGTGCTGAGAGAACTCCTGACTCTTTATAGATAGAAGTTTGGAAGTTTCGACGTTGCTGTAAGAACGGAAAGCATATGTTACTATGCAAATTACATTCATCATCATCATCACCACTACCATAAACCATTATAGAACCATGTATCGTCCCGTTTTGACCCTACTATTGGTACTTTTCATAGTCTTTTATTATATATATCACTTACACCGCAGGGCACAGCTAGTTTTACATATTATAAAAGACATCAATCATAGAATAATATATTTTATGCAGGTAAATGACACATACAACATGTCAAGATAATATACGTAAGGGTTATTTATATTATTGTGTCATACATAACAATTGCTATTGAACAGATTTTTTTTTCGATCTGTGGGAATAAGCGCGTGGTGGCCACAAAGGAAGATATTCGGACCGAGCGAGGTGGTATGCTCGGTCAGGCCGGAGCCCACGTGATACATTTCAGCTGTCGTATATATACCGACGCGCTCAGAAAACTTCGATAGCGCGATGCAGGAATGTTAGGCAAATTGTGGGTACCGCCACATCACTCCCCCCCGAAGACCGGAGCTCGAATCTTGAAGTCATTGTCGCTTGAGTCGCCAGTGCCAGAGAGTTCCAGTGAGTCAGAACTGTGATGCTGCTGCACGGGATCCAGTGAGTCGGATAGCTGCCGTGCGGGGCCGATGCTACGTGCTGACTAGGAGAGATGTGCTCTGCTTGCTGACCGGTCGGTGTAGTGAGAAAGCCCGTTGATGCCGATGCGTAGTCGCCCAGGCCGCGGTACATTGCGGCTAGTGGACGAGGTACCCGATGAGGCGATGCTGGCTGGCTGGCGGAGGGGCGGGGAGTGATGATGATGAAGGAGGCGTGTTCTGTCGAGGGTCACCAATGTGGGAATATGTGTGGCGACCCTAAAGGAAGATCTTCCGACCGAGCGAGGTGTTATGCTCGGTCAGGCCGGAGCCCACGTGATACATTTCAGCTGTCGTATATATACCGACGCGCTCAGAAAACTTCGATAGCGCGATGCAGGAATGTTAGGCGAATTGTGGGTACCGCCACAGATCTATAAAAGCTTGTACGTTCTTAATTTATAATTAAATTTAATTACGAAGTAGACTGTAACATAAAATTTTAATCACAGTACGTATACACGTACGTAGGTACTTAATTACAATACGTAGAACCATGCACGTAGCTAATGTAATAACTAGGTAATACATAAACTACAGTAAAATATAGGTTCATTGTATATTCAGGACGTGGATCTGAGAATATTTATGGTATCAGTTAGTAAAATGTTTGCGGAGGATCTTAGCGTGAGCGGAAATGTTTGCGGAGGATCTTAGCGTGAGCGGAAATGTTTGCGGAGGATCTTAGCGTGAGCGGAAATAAATTACACTAACAACTACGAACTACACCTTAAAATACGCATTTCACTTAGTTGAAAATTATCCTGCGAAAATTTCATATGAACAATTTCTATTCTTTTTGAGAGTTTCTTCGGAGTTAATAGAGCTTTTTATGAGCTTTAGCAGAAATCAGTTAAGGTTTTGGAGAATATTCACAATACTATATTATTTACTTCATACCATAAAGTTAATATACCTAGGTATATTAACTTTATGTTTCATACGACTACGCGAATCGGACGCACGCACACATAAGCGAGATTTCAGATAACTTCAAGCAGCAAAAAAGGAAGTACTTAGAACTTTGGATACACGTAAAACTTGTATCTACGTCTGATTTTAAGGACTCCATTGAGTAAGTATGCTGAATGACGTATGTATATTAGTTACATATATGTATATTAGCTCATACGTAGGAGAGCCATGCTTCGGCACGAATGGGCCGGCTCGACCGGAGAAATACAACGTTCTCACAGAAAACCGGCGTGAAACAGCGCTTGCGCTGTGTTTCGCCGAGTGAGTGAGTTTACCGGAGGCCCAATCCCTACCCTATTCCCTTCCTTTCCCTCCCCTATTCCCTTCTCTTCCCATCTCTACCCTCCCCTATTCCCTCTTAAAAGGCCGGCAACGCACCTGCAGCTCTTCTGATACTGCGAGTGTCCATGGGCGACGGAATTTGCTTTCCATCAGGTGACCCGTTTGCTCGTCTGCCCCCTTATTTCATAAAAAAAATATATATAAGGAGCAATACAGTAGTTTTTAGCGCGAACGTTTAGCAAGTAAAGGACAATAACATAGAACCTTCAAACCGGTCGTCATTATCGGAAGGCGGTACTTCCGCAATGCAACCTGCTAGTGTACGAGTGGACAGTGTAGAGACTGTTTGTATCGTTAGTTTAAGACCAATTCTCCTAACTCGAATTTCGCTGGCTGTCTGACATGTTCTGTCATGTGTGAGTAAGCTGCTTTCGAGATGTGAGACTCGTAAACCCATTATCTCTATTTCTAGTGATAAAATCTCACTAAAAAGTTTTTCTCGTGTTCATTTAAATAAATCCAAGACTGGAATTGACAAACTAATAAATTGTAATCTTTAAAATGTTAAAAATATCTAAGAAGCAAAAGAACCCTTACAGTTACGTAGGTACTTAAAGTTTAAGTTGGAAAACACCAAGCAAATGCAGATTGCAGAACTCTACTTAGAGAGCGTGGGAGAGCCATGCTTCGGCACGAATGGGCCGGCTCGACCGGAGAAATACCACGTTCTCACAGAAAACCGGCGAGAAACAGCGCTTGCGCTGTGTTTCGCCGAGTGAGTGAGTTTACCGGAGGCCCAATCCCCTACCCTATTCCCTTCCTTTCCCTCCCCTATTCCCTTCTCTTCCCATCTCTACCCTCCCCTATTCCCTCTTAAAAGGCCGGCAACGCACCTGCAGCTCTTCTGATACTGCGAGTGTCCATGGGCGACGGAAGTTGCTATCCATCAGGTGACCCGTTTGCTCGTTTGCCCCCTTATTTCATATAAAAAATAAAAAAAAGATAATTATTACAGATATGATTACATTAATTATTTATTATAAGGGCCTGTTTCACCACTTCCTGATAAGTGCCGGATAGGATCTACAACTTATCTGACAGATACTAAATAGGTACTCTATCTGTCAGATAAGTTAAGTAACTATACGGCACTTATCAGGAAGTGGTGAAACAGCCCCTTAGAATTTTATAATAATAATGGCGTCTTTTGTAAATACAAAAGACGTCACGTATATTTGACTTTTTTATTAAGGAGGATTATATATTTACCGACGTGCAGGTATTATGGCCGCGATATTTACCTGAAAAGAATAAAATAAATATTCAAAAGGTAATAAAATTAATTAAGCGAGGAGCCATTATAAAAAATAATAAAAGAAATAATAACAACTAAAAATGTTATAATAATTTTAAGGATTCGCTGTATATCTTGCACATTGTAGGTAATTATTTAACGTCTGTATTTTTAACACTTTCACGTTATGAAAACGTGACACCGAATATTACGATCACGTGCAAAAAGTAATGTAATAAACATAATATCTATAATAATAATAATGTGACTGTAGCTCTATGACGTCGGTTAACAGGCTTAAACAAATACAAATGCAAATACAAATACAAATATTTATTGACCAAAAATTGTTTACATAATGCGATAACGGATCCCCACACTAGGCGATGCCTATCCTGTGGGGACGACCTGTTGAACGAATTTGGATAAAAATAGTTCTGGAGACACTTTGAGTCCCGGAAAGATTCCTCGCGTTGGAAAAAAACTTGTTGCCAAGTTTGGTAAGGACAATGCAGGCTGATTACCTGATTGTATGCTATTAAATATGATTAATGGGTCACGTTATTTTATCGCAGCAAAATGTACGATTACCACAGGATTTTTTAGGCGGGCGGAGCCGTGCTCTAGTAATATATAAAAGCGGTACATCTGCTGGCAATTACTGTACAAACCCCTCGATACAAGTTGTAAATGTTTTATCGCTGAAAGTATTTCGTTATATGGAGGATGTGCTCACGTTAAGAGCAATTCCGTTTGAGGAGATAGCGGTCGTTTACCCGGGGGAGCCCTATATGAACCCTTGGAAATTTATGACTTTAAGTTAGGAACTGTAATCCCTCAGATATATAATGTCGTTTCAATTAAGATTATGCTTCTGTAGGGTACTGGGCTATAAAGGACGTTAATTCTCACTTTGAAACATAATTATACAATACAACAAGTAAGACGAACAAATTTTTACATTTATTATGAAGTTTTCTGAGTTCCTAGTTTGAACCATAGAAAACTTATATTATTAAGGGTGTTCTCAAGTAAAGATTAGTTAATTTTACACACAATATGTTTACGACTTTACGTGGATCGGAGTGAGGAAAATCAGCTATTATCCTGTTAAGTTAATTACCAGCTATTGCAGAGATATCGTTATTAAAATGTCATTTTATTATTTGCATTACCGATTAGACGTACCAACTCTACGAATAATAATAAAAGTAAATACATAAAACGCGGAAAAATAATTCGCAGGTGACAGAAGACCCTATTTATATAATAGCATAATATTTTAAATGCGAAAGTGTGTCAGTACTCAGTCTATTTGCCCTTTCATGCTTAAACTGTTTTTGATAAAATATAGTGTACAAATTCTTTGAATTCCGGGAAAGGGCATAGGATAGTTTTTGTCTCAGATAAATATAGAGTCCCGTAAACGAATTTTTGCGCTACGAAGTTATGGACAACGTCCAAACGGCAAATCGTGGTACAAAACCTAATTAATAATTATGTTAGATAGAAAAAATAATGAAATGATATAATATGCCTCGTATTGTCATTTCAAATATAGTATAGATTTTCCTTAAACGTGATATTCGTAACACATAGTATATTAAAGCCAAATATTAAGTGGCACATAGATCCACCAGTCATGCGGTGAAAGCCGAGCCTTATACTGGGTCAATGGACCTCCAGCGTTACTTAATGGTTACGTAACCACGCCACGGACGCGCGGAACCGATTCCGACTCGACTCGATTAACTCCTAAATCGATTGGTAATGATCTAAGTAAAAATTGCGATCATACTTTCCATTTTCAATTGTTTGTTGTGTTTTTTGATCGATAAATATATAAATTGAGAAATTTCCACGTTGATACACTTACACACTACAATATGGCAGGTAGAGGTAGGGTATGGATGTCCACTAAGGAGGAATTTTACGATACTCTACCCCGAAAGGGGTGAAACGGGGGTTGAAATTTTGAAAATTGTATTACGCGGGCAGCGCCGCGCACAAGCTTAACTTACCGATCTACGAGTAGATTTCTATAGATAATTAAAATAAATTAAGACTTCAAAGTTTTCTTTATGGTGCGAATTGAAAACAAATTCTTGAAACAATCCATCAAAGAAGATCATTAGTATTGTCTTTTGATTGATGACTTCCTCATTATTTGCACACTAAATAAGAACTTGAAATAAATTATTTATTTCAAGTCGTCCTACCGGGTATAAATTACACTTCGATTAACTATAATATGAAACTGTCTTAGTTCTCATGAATTATTTTCTTGAAATTCTTTATTTAATTGCACACACATTATATAAAATATAACCAGAAATAAATAGTGCGTGACAATATCGCTTAGTCTGCGTGCTGAGTGCGAGTTTTTCTGACTTCTCACAGTAGAGACCTTATTTACCTTTAAAAATAATACGTTGACAATAGAGAAAACAGTTGCAATTATTGCATCTGATTCGAATTCGTACAAATTATAGTTATATAGCTAGAGAAATGGCTCAACACTCAGCACGTTATTCTGAACAAATTTTATTACCTGCAAACTCTAAGCAACTTTTAACTCCAATTAACCTCTGGCAAAGACAAACAAAATGGCGCGTTCATAATGGCTGCTGATTTTTACCTTTTTTTGGATTTCGTTTTTGTCGTCATCATTTAGTTTTTGCAAAGTTGCATCATTATCTCTCATTTATTTTGATTTAAAAATTAAACTTAAAATAATAGGCAATTATTTTTATAATAATTTCTGAATGAGATAGCAACTGATCGCAGTGCTAAGTTTGAAAATAAAATGCAATAAGTTTTATTATAATTGGTGTGATTCAATGAGAATTTTAACAGATCTTTCCCTCGAACGAGGATGTTCAAAACGTATTATTATATTTTTCACATTATAATTATTCGATATAATATACCTTTCCTTGGTATAGATTTAATGATTAGTTAGTAGTCACACAAACAAGCAAAAACATTAGTAAACTTTTAATCGCAGCAGCGTAAAATCTGTGCAGTTTTGCATCTTACGTTTTTATGATTGAGTTTCATAAGATGTTTAAATACTACTAATTCGAGGAACTAAAATCAGAAATGACCAGACACCAAAACCCCAAAATACTATAGCTTTTTCTGTGACTATTGCTAATAGCTATGTATATTATTGGAAGTACAAGTAAAGCTATATCCTGGTCACTATATAGTAAATAAGTAAAGTTCATTCACCTATCGCATTGTCTCGTTCGCGTACAAGAACAAAAGTATGGCGCTCCTATCGCGTACCTGTTGGAACGAGATACTAATAGATTTGGGAATGAAAGAGACAATAGCTAACATGTGAATTTCGTTATCATCCGCGTCCGGACTGTAGATGCATTACATACATACATACAACTCGTTTGTATGTTTTGCGTGTCGCGTTCACGTTGCTAGTAGCTGGAATCTATAACGTCGTGAAAGTACTAGATACTGGAATGCGTTGGGCAAGGGGATATGCACTGTCCGCGACGCGACGCGCCGTTGGGCAACGCCGCGCCTGTCGAAACACCGACGGACGGACAATTATTGACCTTATATAGTTTGCATATAAACTTGCCTCATCGGTAATTACAGAACGAATAATGGGACTCGGAGAGATTACAGAGCTACAAGGATCTTATAGCACTCGGATGACATTTTCGTAGGGGTAATGATGTGAAGCAGCTATAAATTAAAGTTGGCCAAGAAAAAAATGGGGATAAACAGGAATACCATATCATTAATCTGCTATCTCCGACATATTATAATTTTACTATTGCTCTCAAGAATTTGCCATTAATATTCAATGTTTATTTTGTAAATATTATAATAACAACTTTAGTAATGAACTTCATATTTAGTTTTGTTCAATATCTAGCAATTTTAGAAGCAAGTGCAAGAGCATCTAAGCTAACGACCTACAACCAGTAAACGAGGCATTGTATTCAAATTGATAACGGAATGGAAAACCGCAGTTTAGCGCACACAGTTTAGAGCGTCAAGATAACTCTAATTTAATGAAAAAACTAGCTAGAAATATAGTGTTTGTAACTAGCTAGAAATATATTGATCTATTGCTTAATTAAAAACATTTATGTACTATCAGAGAAGTTGGGGGACCTACGTAGTTTGGTCGCGTTACGTCAAACCCAGCCGACAGATCACAATTATTAACATTGAATTGACATGATCCGACCAAATGACGCTGGTCTGTCAACTGCCTAGGAATCAATTTCCTCGATGTTACTTAGATAAATAATTGTCATGCTTTAAAAATTATGCCACCCAATCACATCCCATATTGCCAGAGCCACGCGGAACCTCTAGTCGGCAGATATAATTTTCTGAGATCATCCGTTAAAACTAAACCTTATATAATATCTAACTAAGTCACGAGCAACATATTATAGTAATCACAAGCGTGCTCATCTACATCGGAATGACAAGCAGGTTAGTGGTACAGCACACAATTATAAAATACCATTGTTATCTGGTAACAACTGGTACGGCGGTGTTTTGTACAGTTTTATTGTTCGCGTGAATCGTCTTCATTAGCTTTATAATAATAATATCTATGGACGCTTCACACGGCACACCACGTCGGTCTGGCCCCGTGCTAAGTACCTGATGGACTTATGTTACGGGTACCAGACAACGGAAATATATTTAATACTTTTATACTATACATATTACATATATTTAAGATTTTTATTATACAATACTTGGTACTACTAATATATATTCTGTGACGATACATATATTTAATACACAACCAGACCCAGGAACATTGAAAACTTTTTGTTCCGTCGGCGGGATCCAAACCCGCGACCGCTCAACCACTGAGCCACAGAGGTCGTCAAAAAAGGGTTTATATTTTATGACAAGAAAAACTACCATTTTATCTGAGATAAATGCAAGCAATATGATTTGATACTATGTGTATGTTTATTTTACTGAAGTGCCTAAACTATCGAACAGTAATAAAATATTATATGTAAAAATAAAACCGGAAAACATATTATTCCTTCATTAGAATTTGTCCTTACTGAAACAAAAACTATCCTTTACCCGGACTTAAGGTCCAAGGATTAATATCTTTAAGCGTGAACAGGTAACAGATAATATAATATTATGTACTTACATACTTTTGCATTTGTAATACTGAATACTGGCAACTGTAAAATGTAGGACAACAACTGCAACACCTCAACACCTAGTAAATGCATCTATTATTGTCATGTAGCGGCAACAATAGAATCGAAGGTTGTGCTCGAGGAAGTAGCCATGTTCAGCAGCCACCATGACCAATATACTACACTCCCGGATACTGTTATACTACAGGTGCATTTACACGTACCTATCTGCTAATTATGCTATCGTCGTGTAAGTGGCAATCATTCGATTATTGAAATCGCTAGTGGTGAAATTACGTCCATTAATAACGTAAGAGGACATCCTCACATAACGTAGGAGAACGTTTAAATAATTAAGACGTTATTAAGGGGATACGCTAACACCGATTTTCCATACAAACGTATTCCCCAATTTACTCCCAGGACAATGCGTCTAGACGAATGATTTTTTATGCAATATTGGGATCTGTTAAAACTATGCCTCTACGTTCGATTTTTTCTAAATTTACTAATATATAAAGAAATATGACCCTTCAAAAATCGCGAAAAATGAATGCCCCGTCCCCCGCCAATCCACCGACCATAAAACAATTTTGAAAGATCTTTAAGATAAAATAAAAACGTAGAGGCATAGACTCACTCTTCCTGAAGATATTTAAAAAAAAATAATTAGATAGGCTCTATTTTGAAGGAGGAATCAGAAGAATACGTAACCTCGATTTACTGTATCTGTCTCTATCACAATACACGTGCCGGCGCAGGGTGAAGCGTGATGGCAATAGTTTCTTCGTTTAAATTCTACTGTACCCGCGTTCTCTCTTAAGATTTTTCCTCGCTTCTTGTTTTCTAATTTCAGGTAAGATTTTTCAAAAAAAACCTGGATTTGCTTAAACCTTAAAAACTCTCCTCCCAGTGAAATTTGGTGTGATTCGGCTAGTCAGATTCAAAGAAGAAGATATACGAAAAAAATAAGCATATTCTACTGTTTTCCAAACTGTCAACAGAAAGTATTTGATCTAACCTGTAACCTTTCTTCAAGTGTCAAACACAAGTACGAACAAAAACTGCGATTCCAAAGGTGCAATGCGTAGTACATATTTTGTACAAAACAAATATCAAAATATAACCTTGTATTTATTTTATTAGTATGGATATTAAGCACATCTTATGTGTACTTAATATTATAAATACGAAAGTGTGCCTGTCTATAAACTCTTCACTCCCATACCAAATTTCAGCAACATCGATACAGCATCGATGTTGCTGAAATTTGGTATGGAGATACTTTTAGTCACGGGAGAGGACAAAGGATACTTTTATCCCGAAAAAAATGTACGGTTCCCGCGCGATAATCGAGTTTTAGCGCAACGTTGTTACATACAAAATCCATTACTAATAAATAAGTAAAAGAAACGAATTGTAGGTCATTGTAATAATCTAGAATTTCCCTAGACTGCCCAGGCATTAACTTAGATCGTAATTAGTTGTAGCACCCTCGACTCAGCCTCGGAGCCTCTTGACACACAAGGCAGGAAGTGCATCCTACGAATAAATTACAAAAATTTCGTCGACGTCGCAGTACTTTAATATTGAAATGGGAACCTGAAAAAATATATTACTCGCTTGCAGCATTATTAAAATATTCCGCAGAAACATAATTATTTTCCGGGATGAATCCAAAGTCTGAAATAGTGCCATAACATTTTTATACAACTGCAGTGGCTTTTACATCTCGATAACAACTTCCTTACTAGCAAATACCAAATCAATTTATGACTACAGATCATGAAGGCTTTTAAAAGACACATATATTAACAACATATATAACAAACAATATCCAAAAAACCAAATTCGCAAATGGAACTAAAATAAAAGCAGTAGTCAGGGTACAAAAAATACAACCCTGAAAAATTGTTTTAATTCACTGTTCCGGAAATGTAGAGCCGTTACGACAGTTCTATATGAAACATTTTTTGCGATGTAATGTATAGCACTCTTGAATAATTATTAATTATGCAGCGACATACACTACCGTTATCGCACTGAGTGTGTGACTTGTATAATATGTAGGTGTGAGACCCGTGACCCAGTGTTATAATTGCTTATTATATCTGTCTTATCTTTAACATAGTAATAAGGAGATATTATGTTATTTTTGGCATTGTTTATTTAATATTTTAGTCTGTTTACAAAACGATATATGTAATTTATTATAACATAAACTAGATTTTTACACAACCTCGCAATAAAAGCAGACTTTGTTATTTTCCGTGGCTTAACCTTATTCATCTAAATTTTATCAAAATAGATACATTAGTTTCGGAGCATATTAGATGTATAAAGTCAAGCTAGTGTAGATATTTTATAAAATTAGACATAATATTAGGTCAGTTACATTTTTATTCCATGGGTACATTATTTAGTACGTCGAGAAATAACTTCGATCAACATAATTTGTAGCTTAAGTACATCAGCGGAATTTATTCACGCGTAATCGTATTTACGCAATTCTTTATCCATGAAAGCCTCTATAGCGATCAATTTTCCTCATCTCCATACATTAGGGAGTGGGGGGGAGGGGAGGTATAAGATAGAAACGTCGTTAATGTCTCGTTCTTCATGTGAGTAAATGAAAATTGATGAAAAGAGTACGCAAAGAAACGAGGAAAAACTTGCTTCGCAGCGACGTTGAATCGGCAGTTCGCACACATACACACGTAATTAGAAGTTTTACTATAGGTCTACCAGAATCTGATGGCAAAAGTGAGAAAATAAATTGACTCTAGCAATATCGGGGTAATTGGAATAAAACATTTTGATCATTTTTTTTTTCTTATAGCGACTGATTCTGTGTGTTAAACATGCAAATATAAAAATTTATCCAATGATCAAGGATATTTTTTGAAAATCTGCTGTCAAAAATTGCCATCAGATTCTGGTAGACCTATACATCGGTTATATCACTCTGTACTTAGTGTGTGCCTTAACGGGAAATTTAATTATTTGGTTTTCTATTAATTTTCATAGAGAATTTAAACCATGAGAAACATGAATTTTCTGTTTTTAGTAGAATATTTTTCTTGGTGTCTCAATCTAAAATTTATTTGGACTAGACGATTACATAATAATTTAATTGAGACTTATTTAATTGCAACAGCAAATTTCCTTAAACATCTTAACAGATCAAAGCGACGTTGAAAGTGTGAGAGGCGGGTCCGTGTTCGTGACAGAAGCTGGTCATGTATTGTCAAATGAAGCGAGAGTCGACCTCGGCGTCGAACCCGCGACCTCGCGCGCACGCACCACCGACATTGTGCTGCTAACTATAATATTCCGTTTAGACACAGTATAAATAGTATAGAAAACTGAATCAGGTATGTCCTTGAAATCAAACTCACTCAACATAGATACAAGTATTACACTGTAATGTAAATGTATTTCCATGTGTATTTCCATAGGTTAGTTAGGAGGAAAAGATGATGTAGAGCTACAAAGTAAGCTTCTGATTTTGCTTTACCACTACAAGCATACATTATGCACATAATCTATTCAGTACTACAACATATAAGCAAACAATAATAATAATAACTCGCACACCGGTTTCGGTGACGGTGGCCGGTTTCATTGAAACCAGGCCAGTTACGCAGGAGTAATTTTATAGTGCCCAAGTGTGTGCGCAGTACAGAAGAGCACTCTCTATTCCTTTGACTCTCATAACCCAGTGGGATGGAAGACCGACATGGCTGGCGAGAGATCAGGCGCAGGACCGACTTTTTACATGCCCATCCGACGCATTGATTATCTTACTTGTCAGACAATTAGGTGATCAGCCTGCATTGTCCTAGCCAAACTTGGAAATAACATGTTTCCAACGCGGGAATCGAACCCACGACCTCCGAGTCAAGACTAGAGCCACGCTCTTAACCACTGACCACGGAGGCGTTACGTTAAGCAAACAATGTAGACATATTGAGCACGTGGGCACATAATATTATGAGGAGATCGTGATAGGAGATGCCAAAACACGTTTTAGAACATATTTTCTAGAAGTTTTGTTTAAAATCATACGCTTTTAGTAATGCAAACTGACAGCTACGTAGCAGTTTCCCTGTTCGGTAGTATATATATATATATATATATATATATATATATATATATATATATATATATATATATATATATATATATATATATATATATATATATATATATATATATATATATATATATATATATATATATATATTACCTACTCAGTATAAGTGCACTCCTATTCACTACCTGCACGCGGCGACCTTCATGTATTGTTAGAGCTCATCGCAGTAAATCATAGGCCATTATGGCCGTGGTTATGTAGGTATGTTCATCCGAGCGTATCTCCTAAAGTGTGCAGTGTGCACGTAACTAGTTAGAATAAAGTTTCCAATTGTATAGGATTTATTGATAGGCCATTATTGATAAGCCAGTTCTTGGCTAAGATGTTTTCCTTATTTTACTGTCGAAATTCTAAACAAAAATATACGGTATATAATTTAACCCATAAAACCTAATATAAGAGATGACATGTCATAACATTTTTGATTTAGAATTTCGACATAGAAATATACGAATAAACTTATAACTAGAGCACGAAAACGTAATTTTTGTAACAACTTAAAACATATAAATACTTTTTGTACGAAATTAAATATTTTACTCGGAGAGCTTCAAGCTAGAAAAACCGGAAAAATACATATATCTCAAGAATTTCGGCTCCGTTAATTTGACCTACATCGTCAACAATAAAGAAAAGTCCGAGTATTTATATTTGACGAGTGAAAGTATCGCATGCGACACGCAGATATAAGGAGAAAGGATCACATACGGCGGATGTTTGTACGAGTGTATACGTGATCACAAGATACGAGGAGAATAGCTAAGTACAAGCTTTATTTACGACATATACAGGGTGTAACAAAACACAGTGATAATACGACTTTAGGGTGTGTATGTGTCTCTTGCATGGTTTACTGTCAAAGTAGCAACGCGGAATGAATGACTTTTTTAAACTTTTGTATGGGCAAATTCATGAAGCTTGGGCGCTTGCCCGTACAAATCAAACAAAAAAAAGCGCGTTCAGCGCTGCTACTTTCACAGTGAACTCTATTTAAGGAACACATATAAAGAATTATCACTTTGTTTTGTTACACCATGTATATCTACGTGATGACAAGATGCATTATATCCACAAAATTGCAGCCCAACCCTCGTCGAAGCTTTGCCTTTCTTCCGGTTCTTCTCGCCGGGTTAGTTCCCGAACCGGTGGTAGGCATCGTAGTTGCTACGTTCTTCCTTCGACTTTCAAAAAGTGTATTCCTGATACCCATTTTGAATAAAAATATATTTTATTTTCATTTGCTATAAATTGATTCATATACAGATGGTGAAACTACGTAGCTTTATCGGATTATATCGAACCCATCCGACAGATCACATTAACATTGACTTGAGCCTCAACCTCTCAGCCTTGACTGATTATGTTTTTCCTAGACTCTGATAAGCTAGGTCAGGTGTCGGCAACATGTGACTCTTTGTATGTCGCCAGCAGTATTTCCGGACCAATACGACCTGCAAACCTTCAAGAGCGTATTCCCTCTTAAAGGGCCGGCAACGCACCTGCAACTTTTCTGATGTTGCGAGTGTCCATGGATAATGGTTGTTGCTATTCATCAGGTAACCCGTTTACTCGTTTGCCCTCTAATTAAGCTGCGGCTCTTTAGTCCATCAAAAAGTTTATGGCAGTCACGTAAGTATTTTGGTTCCTTGGACAAAAACAATTGCCGACCCTGGGATAAGCGTCGGCAGATTTACATGGTTGTCAATTTAAAACTTGTAGTCAGGGTTCCCTAGAACAATTTTTTTTTATTACTATCAAGCTAATTTTTTGTGAGTAGCTTCATTTTGATAAGACGAACAACATTTTTATCTGCGAAACATCTTGAAAGTGGTAGCTAACAGAGATAGAATAGAGATTTAATGGTCCATAAATATGGATTGTTCGATTTGTAGAACAATGTTAAGCGTCTCCCAGACAGACGCGGCCTGCGGTGGCGGTGGCGGTGGCGGTCAGTTGAATGGCTTGGCCGCGTGGCCGCGTGTATCTGTGTCGTTCCTAGAACTCTCAAGTCATCCAACTGACCGCCAACGCTACCGCCACCGCAGGCCGCGTCTGTCTGGGATACGCTTTACTCTTAAATTATATAAATATAAACCTATCGATATACAAAAAATCTGCTGGTTAGGGTTCCGTTTTCGGGTTTCGAGATTTTTCACAGATAAAAATGTTGTTCGTCTTATCAAAATGAAGCTACGCACAAAAAATTTGCTTTTCTTTATGAAATAAGGGGGCAAACGAGCAAACGGGTCACCTGATGGAAAGCAACTTCCGTCGCCCATGGACACTCGCAGCATCAGAAGAGCTGCAAGTGCGTTGCCGGCCTTTTAAGGGGGAATAGGGTAATAGGGGAGGGTAGGGATGGGAAGGGAAGGGAATAGGGGAGGGTAGGGAAGGGAATAGGATAGGGGATTGGGCCTCCGGTAAACTCACTCACTCGGCGAAACACAGCGCAAGCGCTGTTTCACGCCGGTTTTCTGTGAGAACGTGGTATTTCTCCGGTCGAGCCGGCCCATTCGTGCCGAAGCATGGCTCTCCCACGTATATTAGCTTGATAGTAATCAAAAAAAAATTTGTTCTAGGGAACCCTGACTATTGCTTCAACATTTATGTTTAGGTTTACTTCATTGAAACATATTATTATAACTTAGCCCTAACATTAACCTTTAGTTCCCAGGTCCATAACCCATGGTACATGAATGTGATATTGCGGAGAAAGCCTTAAAGTTCAAGGGAAAGCTCCTACAAGCTCCAGATAACGAGTTCGTATATTGGCTGTTTATCTGCCGGACATATTCAGGTTAAAATGTGAATTTTAGATTAATATTTATTTGCGAAGTAAATGGAGAACGGGGACCTGATTCTCAGACCTCAATTGTCACTTCGATCGCAGGCTCTCTCACTCGAAAAACATAACTCTCGCGCTGCTGTATGAAAACTAGGAAAATGATTTCATCAACATTAATTTAGTATCCTTAGGGCCTGGGGCCGTAGTAGGCCTACTGTTTCACCACTTCCTGATAAGTGTCGGACAGGCCATCCACAACTTAACTTGACAGATAGAGTATGGAGCATCTGTCAAATAAGTTGTGGATAGCCTATCCAGCACCTTATCAGGAAGTGGTGAAACAGGCCCTTAATGTCGTTAATGTATTCTAGCTGCGGCCTGCAAATGCAACTACATACATGTTGAGGTTATTCCGTAAATTAATGCATGTTGTTTTCATGGTCTGTTTGATTGTGAGTTTAAAAAAAAGATGGTACAATTCAAAAATTTATTATGAAATTCTAAATCGCTAAACGATATTACTACATATATTATGATAGTGAGTGTGGCAAAACGCGCCACCCCGGCAAGTGCGCCATACAGCGCACAATCCCATAACTGCTGATTGGACATTGCCTATTAGCAGTATGAGATTATAGCTATGTAGCGAACTTGCCCGGGTGGCAATAATGTTAAACAATACGTTATATTCGTTCATATTAATACATACAATGAAAACAACTTTCATGAAAATCGATTCAGCAGCTCGAAAATGAAGAGATAACAGAGAACTCCTGTTTATTACAGCCTATTGAAAAATAGTTGTCACAGGGCCGCGGTATTTAAGAGTGCCATCGCAAAGTGTGTCTGTCTATCGATTTGTTATCTCTATGGGTCAAAGCACGATTTCCTACCTGCAACCGTATCATAGGAAAGTGATAACCATTTAAATACTCGTATAAACCTTATTTACACTTCTTCACTAATATAATAAAGATGTAAAGTGTTTGTAGGAGGTAATATCTGAGACTAGTGATCCGATTGCAAAAAAATTAACACCGATAGAAAGCTAGTGTGTTCCTGAGTGACATAATAGGCTATATTTTATTAACCCCCGACCAAAAAGAGGGGTGTTATAAGTTTGACGTGTCTGTCTTTCGGTCTGTTGTATAAAAAGTTATGTTTTTTTTTCCTTAAATTCTGTCGTTCTCAGAATTGCACGCGGGCAAAGCCGCGGGCAAAAGCTAGTAGTTCTATAAACGTAATGGTCCACGTCCAGTACTGGGCGCCACGCATGACGCAGCACGCTCCACCGCGCTAACCCTCAACGGCTCTCGCATCTGGCGACATGCATCATGCACTGCACTTTAGGGTTGAGTACGGAGTTGTAAATTATACGGAGTGGATTTTTGAATGTGCTCACGCTAGCCTTTTAGATCTGGCTTCAGACTGAGTTAGCAGATTTCAATTTTAGATTTTTTTATCACGCGCGCTTTAGCTTTATTTGTGATAATTCTACGTTTTAATGTAGTTAGTATAAAACATCTCACTTTACTATATTATTACCAAAATATAGTAATTTAGAGGTAGTAGTAATTTCAAGAACTTTTGAAATAAATACTTAGTATTGCACCCACTTCTTCTCTTATATATAAAATTATCGTGTCACAATGTTTGTTACCGTATTCCTCCGAAACGGCTTTACTGATTTTCACCAAATATTATATGCATATTCAGTAGGTCTGAGAATCGGCTACTGGCTACTTTTTATATTGATAAGTGCATTTGTTGAATAAATATATAAAATATATTATACGTGGGAGAGCCATGCTTCGGCACGAATGGGCCGGCTCGACCGGAGAAATACCACGTTCTCACAGAAAACCGGCGTGAAACAGCGCTTGCGCTGTGTTTCGCCGAGTGAGTGAGTTTACCGGAGGCCCAATCCCATACCCTATTCCCATCCCTACCCTCCCCTATTCCCTTCCCTACCCTCCCCTATTACCCTATTCCCTCTTAAAAGGCCGGCAACGCACTTGCAGCTCTTCTGATGCTGCGAGTGTCCATGGGCGACGGAAGTTGCTTTCCATCAGGTGACCCGTTTCTCGTTTGCCCCCTTATTTCATAAAAAAAAAAGGAAATTATTACAACTCGAGACTGACGGCGACCATTGTTTGTACGACGGGATAGCGATTAGCGACAGACGTTGCCATGGTGCCATACTTATTTAGTCACTTCAATAAAATAATATGGGCAAAACACTTTATATGGCAAAACAACATTTGCCGGGACAGCTAGTAGTATTATAAAATCATATCAAGGGCAGAAGGAGGAGGAAGGAAGAAGGTCACTTGAAATACTCCATTTCTGAGTTGTTTATGTTTGGGGACATTTCTATGTCAAATGGGTATGTGAAGTCATAAGCCATAATTGAAACATTTGATTCTGCGCAAATAGAAGACTAAGCGATTCGTCACACTAACTTGGTACACTACCTAGTGGCTGCTCTGATAACATTTACTACTCATTGTATTTAATCAATGTATAGTTTACGATTTCAAGGCGACTTCGAGATAACGATACATTTAGCGTGACAAAATGTAGCCTTCAAGTCTTTAGAATGTCTTAGAAGAAATTGCTACAGTCTACAATAGAATAGATTGAAATTGCTGAGAAGTTTTTATGATTCAGCAAGTCTTTTTGCTTTATTTGCTGTTGCTGGACTCTTTGTATGGAAGGCTTTATAGTTGTTCAAAAGTTCATTTACAATATATTCTATTTAAACAAAAAAAATGTGCCAGTAAATAACTATACTTTCGTCAAAGCCGAACGTAGCATTTTTTAACAGGCCACTAAAAACTACTTTTTATAAACAAAAATCGCAATATATCCTTCTTGTTTTGTTAATTTACTATTGAGTTAAAGCAATAGTATTTAACGGAAAGTGGTCGCGAATATTCAAGTTATGATATTGTAGCGTTAAGTGGAGCACGAACGTAACGTCGGTGAGGTCAGTGATCGCCGGCTTAATTGCGATACCGTAACAGAGGAGTAACATACTCCACACGCGCATGCGGAGCACGGGGAAACATAGTTGTCAATGTTGCATATACATAGCACACCGTAACATTTTTTTTAATAAGGTGGCAAACGAGCAATCGGGTCACCTGATGGAAAGCAACTACCGTCGCCCATGGACACTCTCAACATCAGAAGAGCTGCAGGTGCGTTGCCGGCCTTTTAAATAAATAAATAAATTCTTTATTGCATTAAATATTACAAACAATAACTTATTACTAGAGGACTCCACACTAGGTCAGAACTCAGACCTGTCTACCTCTGAATTGAGTATTTTGTGAATATTGCAGGTGCCTATCTATTGCCATCATTTATATCGAGCAAAAAGTGGCAAAAAAAATCACGTTTGTTATATGGGAGCCCCCCTTAAATATTTAATTTATTTTGTTTTTAGTATTTGTTGTTATAGCGGCAACAGAAATACATAATCTGTGAAAATTTCATCTTTGTAACTATTACCGTTCTTGAGTTACAGCCTGGAGACAGACAGACGGACAGACAGACATCGAAGACTTAGTAATAGGGTCCCGTTTTTAACCTTTGGGTACGGAACCCTAAAAACTACACATTATCACGAATTTTTTAACGGCGACGTGACGCGCGCTTCATTCCGGAGTCTTCGGTAGACCATACCAGTCGGCCAGAACTCCTCCGCTTCAAAGGTCGACAGAAGATGCGTCGGTACTCTCACCACAAAGGAACTGAAGTTGACCTTGTGGCGAGACATCAGACGTTCGACCCTCAAGTGGAGGGATGTCTTCTTACTGATGTAGTCCACGACCTCGACCACGACATCGACCTCCATGGACCAGTGCAGGCGGGATATGTACAGGGGCGTCGCGGGGACCTCGCTCCGCAGAATAAAATCTATTACAATATGTAGAATAATGATTCGTAGGAGTAAGTAAAAGCTTAGAAAAATCGATTTTCCTTTACCAAAATATAATGTTTTCCTATATTATAATATAATTAGGTAAAGCCTACGATGTTTTCGAGAATCGACTTAGGAAAATAACCATTTACATAATATAAATGCGACAACAAACAGTAAACATATTATGTTCACGTTAATGGGAACATAATATTTTTTGATGGCGACAAATTTTCCAACAAACATTCCGAAACACCCTATTATAGTCATTAAGTTGAATAGGGTCGGATTAAAAGTAGTTCTTAAGCCGAAGCCGATAAATGAATAATTACCAAATTTTCAGCTGAAGTTCTTTGGCTGAATTTTTTAAATATTGGAATGAGGATTTTTTCAATTGCGTTATTGGTTGGTTAACGTAAAGTTAGGGAAGCCAATCAAAAGAGCCTAACCTAAGAAAAAGACATTGGAGATTTTAATCCAAATTAGCTACGATTTATTGAATGTGACTTATTTGAAAACTTTTGTATATTTCCTGTAAAGCATTACATAAAAATGCAGACATAATTCGATTATTTGGTAAACGTTAAATTTCGACGTAATTCTGAAGAAATGAAGGGCCAGGGGAGTAGCAGGTTTGGAAAAAATAAATTATTTCAGTCGAAGTTAGCCGAAGCCGCAGTTTTTGTCGAACACTACTCGAGTGACTGAAGTCTTATAAAGGTTAGAAGCCCTGTAATCCCTCAGGATCGTTTTAGGGTTGTTCTATCGTACTAAACAGCTAAGCCCTTATAGATTAGTTTACAGCCG
Organism: Cyaniris semiargus; assembly: GCA_905187585.1. Lineage (NCBI taxonomy): Eukaryota > Metazoa > Arthropoda > Insecta > Lepidoptera > Lycaenidae > Cyaniris > Cyaniris semiargus. Next base: position 466,387 of record LR994554.1, on the reverse strand, counting down.
ATTAGTGAAAAACTCATAAGAACTGGAATTGCTTTTAAAACAGCTACATCAGTAGTACGACAAAACTTATAAAACAACAGTGTTTATATTATAAGTCTGTCCTATCTCATACCTCTATTATCTTCAATGAAACAAATCTAAAATGCACATTCAAAAGCATATTACAAATGCATTGTAACCATATTCGAAACTGTCGAACATTAACATTGTTATCAGCGTCCTGATAACCTCCAGTCGAAATGAGATTCATGGTATGAATCTCATTTCGACTGGAGGCGGCCCGTTTGTTTCTGGTATCTATGTCCGCGGCCATAAAGATTTGCGTTCCGATGATATTTCGCAAGTTCAAACGCATTATAACAGTGCAGCGGCGGGGGTCGATCTGCATTCACCCACAAACAGGGCATTCAATGTAAAGCGAGTGGTCCCCCTGCCAGCTCCCCTGCTCCCCCTGTTCCCCCTAGTGACCCCCTACCGTAAGCTAACGGGACCCACCCGGACCGGGGGATTTAACGTACTTTAATTGTTGGTTTTCACCGCGCTCGCAAAATGCAGGTAGGAATTTGATTGCTACCTTCAAATAGTTCATACGCGTAATTGAAATCTCGTACACTATTAATTATTACGGATTGTCTGCCCTTTCCATTTGTTTGTAGAGAGATGAAAAGAGATGTTAATACACTAATTGCAAAAGGGTCTAAAATAATGTTATTTTAACCACCTTATCGATCTATTTTTATCATTATTTCCACTGCATTATCAAAATGTATGTTATTTAAAGACATACTTACCAAAATTATTAAACTTCTTGATAAAACTTAGGACTCTTGACTTGATTATCTAATCACCAACTTGTCTTACCTGTAAACAAACAAACATAATATTAATTAATGGAAACTTCTGCCGTCAGCGGGGAAAAGTTAGAAGCCTGTTTATTCATTATTGTCAGCTTTTCACGGGCCTCTAGGAAATTAATTACAATGAAATTGACAAGTAATAAAAATTGTTATTAATATTGTAATGAAATGTGTTTGCAATGTACCTACTATGAGTAAAATTGCCATCCAACCATGCACATAGGTTATTAAAGTATTATTTTAAAACTGAGCGAGCAGGATCTTGTCGATTTCATACATTGAAAAATTGAATTTTCATAACTAAGTGAATTTCCACTTGGTTTAGTAAAAAAGTTGACTTCTCGTTTTGTTTTTGATATTATAATAATATCATCATTTTGACCTTCTCAAAAACTACTTTACTAACATTCGTAGACTATTCAGGATTTTTATCTTGGAATTACTATCAGAGTAATTTTGATGCGAATGTTACAAAAGCCCTGTTAGATGTTAAAACTCTGAACGTACTGTAATTAGTGAAACAAAATATTTGTCTCTGGTCAACCTTGTTAACTTTTTACAGTCGGAGCGGAAACTCTTTTGTTTATTTTAACTGGATTTTTTGCCATGACAATGACTGGTGAAAAACCCCAAAATCCATAGCATCGTTTTTACTTCAACCTTGGTTGACATTTGTTTATTTTTAAGAATTAGTGATGCATCGTCTAATACCAGCTAGAAAAGACTATATAAATATATAGGTAGTATATGATAATACTGCATTGATTTTCCACTGTACACATATATAGTGGCACATCTTCATGATCCGGCCATGGGAACATGGTGTGACAAGGGGGGAAGGGGGTCTAAATATCATGGAAAACGTGTGACGTACTTTATGGATGGTCCCTAAGGTTTAACAACGTTACGCTGGAATTGCTTAAGGTGGACTTAGCCATGAAGCCTTTGAAATCTGATTTAATACTCGGTGGAAACTCCATGTATTGTTGTACAAAGTGCTGGTGATGCTACAGCAATCAATACAGAGCGGAGATTGAGGTCAAACTTCCGCGGCACATCGATGAAAATTATATTTTATTGATGGTACTCGTATGTTGGATTATGCACGAATCATTGCCACGAATATGATAATTAATATGGAAACATCTGTCCCAAAATCTGTCGGGAATACTTATAAAAATTTGTAGCCAATTCTGCTCAATAATAATCTTCGCTGCACATCGATGAGAATTATATTTTATTGATGGTACTCGTATGTTGGATTATGCACGAATCATTGCCACGAATATGATAATTGATATGGAAACATCTGTCCCAAAATCTGTCGGGGATACTTATAAAAATTTGTAGTCAATTCTGCTTAATAATAATCTTAGAATAATACAGTTTTGATAGAGTTTCAAATCAGTCTCAATAATTATGATAAAGCTACAAAATGGTATTCCTAGATTGTGAAAACTTAAAAAAATCTGCTTATGATATCCAAACAATGACGATTTCTCGTTATTAAGTTACTATTAAAATTACTACAACAATGTAACAACTACTTAGTGCCTAGCTACAAAAATGCTATTATCAACTCATTACTGTTAACTAGGCCAACTGCTAACTCTATCAACTAGTTAAAAATAACTTCGCCATTATGGTGTCATAGCTTTTGATAGACTACAAATATGTGACGTTACAGAACTTCGCTAGTTTACAGTGCTAACTGTTACTAGATATTGTTCGCAAAGTTCGTTCAGGAATTCATTTAATGCGCGGGAACCGTATATTTTACCAGGATAAAAACTTGCCTATGTCCCTTTTTGGGGCTCAGAATATGTTCATACCAAATTTCATCAATATCGGTTCAGCAGACATTTATATCGCAGACAAACACTTCCGTATTCATAGCAGTACAGATTTTAGTAATGATACTGATGTCTGGTTTCTCAGGTATTTGACTGTAGCTTATCTTTTCAACAGCGGCGTTGATTAGTTAATGTTTAGTCAAAAAACCGGGTATTCATAGTAGATACGAACACATTGTCTAATTCACACTGCATTCCTCTCCTATAGTAACTATAGTTCTAGGAATTGGAAAGTATTACCACCCTACTTTACTGTAGTATGTAGAGTAATTACGATGTTATAATGAGATGAGTCGACAATACATGTTCACATGATACCGTTCTGCGTGTTTCTTCGGCGGATTCTAGAGAAAACTTTGTAAAAAGTACATCAGTCTACTCTAGAATAGTACAGTACAAAAATAAGTAAATGACTTAAGAGTAGTACGGCAGCATTTATCCTCGTTTAATTCGGATTCGGAAACATAATACGCTGTTGGTTAAAGTTTAGTCAAGACTGCGCGTTGTCAATAACCATCGTAGACCGAATTAGCATCAAAATTATTAGAACATATGCCTTGAAATCGAATTAAATAAAATGTTTGAGACTTGGACCCCGCATGCGAGAGTCAATTACAGATTCTTAAGGTACAAGTTGGAACCGAGCGACACGTCGCAACTGCAGACGACGTGTCGTCGCGAGACTACTGGTTTCTACGTATTTCTATGAAATACCCTCCGCAGTTAGCGACACGAAGCAAGCGACACTTATTCATAGAAATATGTACATAGAAACCAGTAGTGTCGCGACGACACGTCGTCTGCAGTTGCGACGTGTCGCTCGATTCCAACTTGTACCTTTATAGACATTTCGTAGTTGCTCAGCCTTAAAAATGTACAAAATTGGCATATCCTCAAAATAATGTACATGTCGGCCCTGACACACTGCTGTAAAGTATCTTCACATTGTTCAATGCGAATAATTCATAAAGCGGAACATACGTCCACAACACACACCTATAATATTATTAGTATTATAGAAAGAAAAATATTATTTCTAATAATGACGACCTCTGTGGCACAATTGGTTGAGTGTGTGGCAGCTAAAGCCGGGGGTCGCGGGTTCGAATCCCGCCGACGGAACAAAAAGTTTTCAATGTTCCCGGGTCTGGTTGTGTATTAAATATGTGTATGATATAATAAAAATCTTAAATATATGTATAGTGTAAAAGTATTAAATATATTTCCGTTGTCTGGTACCTGTAACACAAGTCCTTCAGGTACTTAGCATGGGGCCAGACTGACGTGGTGTGAAGCGTCCATAGATATTATTATTATTATTATATTTGCAATTCATAAAATCTTACGGTGAGAGCCTTCTCAAGCTGTTAAACTAAACTTGATAAGATTTACAGAGGACGCGGACGCCCGCAACTCCGTTGCGTCAAAATTCGTTTATCACGCGGGAACCGTAAAGAGGTAACGGACAGACAGACAGAGAGACAGACAGACACACTTTCGCATTTATAATATTAGTATGGATATGGATGTACTGCTCACTAGCAGTGTTTTATACTTACATATACAAATCGTTACAACGTGTCTAATGAATTATAACATTGCGCGACTTAATGGCGAGTGTACTTGAATTAATTAATATTAATTGTAAATATAGTTAGCGCAATACACCACACGCTATACTATTATAACTAAATAGTCGTTTGCTGAGAAATCTGAGTCATTTTCACGCAGTTAAGAACGGCCCACACGTTTTTTTTTATTTCGATATTGCAGTATGACGATAAGTCTTCGATAGATAATGATATTAGATCTATTTACCGAATAAATCTATAATAATTATAAAATGTATGCTATTTCTAGAGATAGTGAATCCATTTAAATTGGCGTGAAAAGGTACATAGAATGTAGATTAAAATAAATGTCTCTGCGTAGCGTCGACGATATCAACTTAAAATATATTGCGCTGCCAAAATACAATACGTGCAAGTTTTTTTGGCAGTGTAAGATACCATCACATAAATAAATTTGCTAGTCTCTTTGTCTCTCTCTACATCCCACCAAGTTATATATATAGTATAGTATAGCCCCCATAAGGAAAATAAACGAATCAGGTAAAAAGTAGCAACTATATTGGCGCCGAAGCCTTTCCACTAATAGTTTCGGAGAACGCGCCGTATTCAAAACAAGATTTTGTTGACTCGTTATGTATATTCCATAATATTATTATTATACAAGTGGTCCAATGTATTTGAATAGTTTATGAGTGCTTAGATAGTAGAGATTTTCAAACCAATACCTAATCTGTAGCCAAATGTGCAGAACTTGTATAGATAACAATATCTAGTTACTAGACGTCACATTTAACTATGAAGATATTTTCCCATAATATTTGCTTTCTAATAAACAAAACTGCGCAAACATTTTGCTGTTCAGTCATTATGACAAATCGTCTTTGTGTGTGCGAGGTTTAAAGCGTTTCTTGATTGAAAAAAAACATTGTGTCAGACTAATAAAAATTTATGATTTTTTCCCTGTAGGTAAAAAGTGATTAAATTAATTGGCTAAAAATTAACAAAATATACAAATATCATTCGTATATTGTCTGTAGGTATACAAGTACAATAAAATATAAATCATTAGCGTGAACTATATAAATCACATTGATCTTGTTTTATTAATGGTATATTAAGTCAGTTGACGTCAGTTGACTATACATTAGCTAAAAGGTCGCACTGTGACGACTGACGACTCGCCACACGGTCATCAACCGACGAATTATCTAAATATATACATAACATAAGCACCTTTTTCGGAAGTCGGTTAAAATGAAGTCCATTAGAGAATGGATCAGTGTCTGATATAATAGAGATAAGAAATTCCTTATAGAAGTGCTTTTGGATACTTACTAACTATAGGCAGACAATTAGTTAAAAACTTCTTTTTCTAATGTTACGTCCGAATATATAAAACTTGATTAAAATTCAATATAATATAGGTTTGGGATTTAAAAACGTTGAAGCCCCTGTAAATAGTTGTTGTGTAAAAGTTCATTAAAATAATATTAATTTGATCTTCAACCCTTGCATCTTTTTACAAGATAATGTATATTTCCCACAGTTTTGCGACTGACGATGTCCGCCAGCTATCGCTTACTATCAGGTGATCCAACTCGGTTCCTGTTTCATTTCAAGAAAAATGACTAAATAGGTAATTAAAATAATCAATAATTAAATTAACATAGATATGTGTTGTGTGAAGAAGGAAAATATTTTCGGCGATAAAAAAGGACAAAGTACGTCAGAGCGTTCAACAATTCGCTTCAAGTTGTTAATATTCATATTCGGGTGGGACCACGTGACCACGTGTATGTTGAGTGCCATCCTAAACATCAAAGTTCGAGAGAATAGATGAAAATTACTGAACAGATTTTGATAGAAACTACATATTATAAAGGTATGGTCTGACGTCTCTAGTGGGTCCAGACCTCAGCAATGGGATTCTTGAAATATCATTTATGGAAGTGGCTTTTAGATTGTTGGCAAATATATTCTGTCAGAAGTATAAGAAATTTAAAAAAACCCCCGCCAAACAACTTGAAAAAGTAATGAAATCATATTTACCGACTTTAAGTTTAAATAATTTCTAAGTGTAAAGTGATATTTTAGTCCATAATTGTTGTCACGGTGTGTCGGGGGACCACCAATGCCGACTTTTGCATTTTGTTTCGCCAAGTCACTGATTGTCTCGATTCGGTTCTCTGTGAACTGACCCTTAAACTATAATGTTATGTGAAATCAAACATCAACATTAGCGGTCCCCCGACACACCTTGACAACAATTATGGACTAAAATATCACTTTACACTTAGGAATTATCAGTAAATATTATTTCATTACATTTTAAAGTTGTTTGGCGGGTTTTTTTTTAATTTCTTAATTTAATTTTATTTCATGCTTTTTAAACTTGTGTTGGTTATAGTGCGGAATAACAAGTATCAACAGGATCATATCCCAGTGAATACCAGCCATGAATAAGGCCGTCAATATGAGCGCAAATATGAAACCTCCACTTTGGGTTCATATGGACCTCGGCTCCTATAGAATCCAGGTGATGCTGCAGCAGCAGCATGCAAATATTTACTGTTTATCTACGTATTACTAGTTGCTGCAATTAAAATGAGCCCGAACACGAAACCATTGCTCTAAGTTGGTGAGGAGTTGGGTGTCCTATTGATTACCAGGTGATGCTGCAGCACCAGGTCAACTTTCCATTAATGTGTATATATTCATATATGTCATGAACTAGAATGCAAAATATAAAGCCCACCAAAGGACTCCAAGTTGCTAATCGGCCCTTCACGAACCAGATGAACCGCGATTTTCCAGCACTGAGCAGGCTGATGATGATGAACTATAGCTAAGAACGCTCTCGATCATGTCAGCTTTCAAACAAAAAAAAAAACTAGATCAAAATCGGTCCACCCGTTTGGATGCTACGATGCCACAGACAGACACACAGACAGACATGTCAAACTTATAACACCCCTCTTTTTTGTCGGGTGTTAAAAATTACTTTGAACGTATTAAAAGGTATTTCTTTTATTAAGTAGGTATTACTTAATAAAAGAACCTCGTTTCAAGCCATTCTGATCTAATTGTAAGCTAAGCCACAGATTACCAAATCGTTGCTACGCAAAGCTCAGTATGAGTGGCTATTTATACATCTGCACTTTTTTAGGCAAGGTTGGTTTGGCTTTAATGGGATCTTAAAGTAGCTTTAGTAATAATTCGCAAAACGAACGTACAGACCGCAGCCGCGGCGTAGGACAGAAAGAAATATCCTTTCCCCATTCCACTGTGCGGCGAAAATAGGTCCACCTGAGGCAGCATATTTTGATTGCACTTATTTCAAAATGAATCGAATCGAGGTAAGCTATAAGATGAGGCCACGGAGCACGGAGGTTGCATCTGCAAGCTGCGGCCTGCGAGGCTCTACAACATTACAATTACGGAGCGGGCGGCCGTGACATCGTCACCGCATCTTCGCCGCCCAAGCAATAAGGGCATTTCATACACCCTGCGATGGTCGCAGTCCTTGGAGGAAAGTCACTTCAGAATTGGAAAGGTACATTAATTAATCAATAATGTTAATTCCGCAATGAATGTATCAAGAAGCGAATAGAAATAGTAAAAAAACTTGAAATATCAAGCCATGAAAATAATTATTAAAATTAGAGTTTCTACACATAAAAATTTTAGTGTTATCCATACTAATATCATAAATACGAAAGTGTGTCTGTTTGTTTGTCTGTTACCTCTTCACGATCAAACCGCTGAACCGATTTTGCTGATTTTGCTGAAATTTGGCATGGAGATATTTTGAGTCCCGAGAAAGGACATAGGATAGTTTTTATCTCGGAAAAATGTACGGTTCCCGCGCGATAAACGAATTTTGGCGCAACAGAGTTGCGAGTGTCATCTAGTAATAAATATATTACGATTCATATCGGATGGTAACTTTTCACACTTCATGAATACATATTCAAAACTTTAAGTTATTTGTTCTTGGGTACGAAATAATTTGCTTGAAACTTAATTCGATAAAGATCAGGTTGCTTATTATTTAAGATGTTATAAATTCAAGTTTTAGTTACTACACTAGACCGAAAACAATATTCATGTGTAGCAACTTTATTTCCCATTTACACACAATAAGTAATGAGTTCCTAGAAAGTAGAATATAATAACTTAGAAGCGACTGCAAACTAAAGATGTACTTCAAATATAACATAGTTTTGTTAAATGTTACACAGAATTTAATAAATTATTATTATTATGCTTTTATTGAAGTAAATAACATAATAATTATATAATTGTTATTTTCATTAAAGAAGACTGATAACGTCATTTCTCACTTATGACTTATATACCTATCGTACTACTAATATATATTCTGTGACCTATCTCAAATATTAATATTAGTTGATATACATCGTATATTTTGTTCTCATGTTATGAAACCGGTACTGATGACATATGAAATGGAGTACGTATTCAAATTTCAAACACTCGTGTATATTCGGGCCTTTTTTTGGGGCCGATTACTCAATCGTAAGTGTAGGCGCACACGATGCGACAGGCGTCTGCGACAGCTCGACGACTAGACGCAACGACAGGCTACGGCCGACAATTTTCATATATTTTGTTCGAAGCTCCGCACACTTGACGTCAGAGTCGCAGAGCCGCAACGACAAGCTAGGGGAGCCGCGCGCGCTCGCATCTAGTCGCTGCGTCTGGAATCGCGTACACGCGCACACACGACGACAGTCGCGAGTCAGTCTCGCTGTGAGCGCTATCCAAGGTGCACGTCTGTTGATAATCTCAAAATGGATACGTTCGATGTTGATGTGTTCATTTCGGACGTCGAAGCGCGTCCTGCTGTTTGGGACTTAGGTACGTTCGAATGAGTATAGTGACCGAGGGAAGAAAAATCAGGCTTGGGAGGAATTATGCCTAAGCACCAAGGCAAGTGCAACTAGAACCTCATCCATATTCACTCACAAGATGAACAACACGGCCGTCTCTCTCGAATACTCTACTACTAATGATGGCTTCCTGCACGGCGTCTGTCGCAACGACTAGTCGTCGATGCAAGCGACAGCTCGACGTCTAGACGCAACGACTAGTCGTCGATGCAAGCGACAGCTCGGCGTCTAGACGCAACGACTAGACGCAACGACAAGTCGCACTGTTTGCGATGGCTCTTAGAAATAAATTGTGACTTTGGGTGATTTTGTATGAAAAAAGTGAAAATGGCTTACGTTAGAAAAGCCGTACGTAACTAGTATTTTTTCTAGCATCGCGGATGAAACCGCGGGCAAACAGTTGTATTTTAATAAAATAAACTTTATTACATATACACAATTAAAGTCATTTTACCGTATCTGATATGAAATGACATAATGTCGACACTTATTTTCCTCACAGACCTAAACGTCTGGAAAACTCAATGCTAGCCAGTATCGATGTATACTCATACAGTCATATAAAAAATAAAAGTCTTTAATAGAGGGAGTCGTAAAGAACTTTATGAAAGCTACTAAAATTTACTACGATATTGTCTTTCAAACTTTGTATCTAACTCCAATCATTGCCTTGCTATGAGCATTGTAGCTGATTTTTTTCAAATACACAAATCAACAAAGTCTTATGATATTTGTGTTTTATGAAATATCTGAAAATATCTAAGAATCTATTTGAAAGACCGTAAATGAAAGAATTTTAGCTTATTTTTAAAGTTATTAATAACAAAAAAACTTCCGGATAGTTTTATTTCTATGAAAAAATCATTAGTCTTTCTATGGCTAAAGAAAAGTTATAAGCCAACAAATCTTATTTCGTTTTATGAAACTGAAAATTTATTCGAAAAAGACAAAATCTTTGAAATTTTCTTGCCAATAGATTAAATAACAAATATTCGATACTTGGTATAGAGTACCTAAACATACATTTTTTGAGCCTTTCCCAAAATCTTTTAAATGTATTCCAGTACTGCAATCTGGAAAATGTGAAAGGTTGTTTTTTCACGAGTTTGGAAGATGGATAATAAATTAATAATAGTAACACCTATATGGGACGAATAATGGCTCTCCAGAGGATGAGGATAGTTTAATCGACGCAGAATTTTCCAAACATGTAACGAATGTACATAGCATTATAATCGGTTGAACCGTTTTGGATGAGTTCGCGCACAAACACTGTGCCCCGAGAATTTTATACATACATATTTGACTACATGACCCGGCAAATATTAGTTTGCCATATAAATTATTTCTAGCATCAATAAATTATATCAAAAAGCAGATAAAAAATTATTCTCAAGCCTAACGAATGTATGTATGCAAAATTTTATTGAATCGATTGAACAGTTCGCACACAAACATTGTGAATGAGAATTTTGTGTATTTTAATCTGACAAATATATTTTACGCAAATACACACAAAAACTAACCAAATTCGGACGTGGACGAAGACTTGGCTAGTAGATGATATTAAAATATAAAGTTATTATATTTTGGTAACAAATACAGCTTAGGAATTCTAACCAGAATCGATCCAGTAGTGTCAGAGCCTATTCGATTTCGATAAATAAACATATCATAAAGTACTACTAGTGTATAAGGCAAAAAGTATATTAATTTGATTCTCAAAGTACAGATGGAAAATGTGACTTGAACTTCTCAAAATTTTATCTGATATATTTGGTTATACTACGTTCGTACAAAAAGTGATTACGAGAGTAATTACACAAATTTATAGCCGCGGTGACATATTGAATGAGTTGGACGAGTGCGGGGGGTGTGAAGTGCGCGGGTGAAAACCGATTTTTTTCTGTCATAGGTCGCCCTCTTAAGGTAGCATTCGAATCAAAATGACCGCGACGCGAGACCGCGACCGGCGACCGCGACCCGCTGCTTTATATGAATTAATAGGAAGTGCTGACGGATGCAAGCGAACGAGTCGCGCGACGTGTGGGCGTGGCCTGCCGGCGACTTGCGTCACACGACCCAGTCGCTCGCGTTTTCTTCGCACGAAGACGAAATTTTTACAAGTTTCGTATGGGTCGCACGACTCGGTCGCGTAGATTCGTAGGTAGCTGTCGCCTCGCGACCTGCGACCGGTTGCCGGTCGCGGTCTCAGGTCGTAGTCTCTCGTCGCGTTCGTCTTGATTCGAATGCTATCTTAACTGTTAAATGTGAGATGAAAGATTATGCAGATAACTTTTTTTAGAATTTGACCATCAAATCTTTAATTTCTTAGCGGTATATCGTTGTTGCTAACTGCCGAATATTGAATAACTTGCCGTAACTCTTCTACATGTTTTTACACGATATGTACACATTGTAGTATGATATACAATACATCATGTGAGAGCCACTTAGAGTAGCGTTATACTAAGTATTTGTCTGTGATGATTATTTGTTGATAGATATTACCCGCAACATCGTTGGCAAAAAAAAATCGTTTATTACATTTTGCCACGATAAAAACTATGGCCGATAATACACCACACTTTTTCAGGGCCCGGTAGCCAGTTAGAGAAGAATGCAGTGTGGTGTAACACGGGCTTATAATATTATATTCTTTTCCGAAACGTTTTTAAATATAAGCAGTTTATGCGTGTAGAGGTCAAACTTTTACAATAATAATATTATTATTTTGGCGCGTATTAATTTCGCGCGCATCTATAATAATAATAAATGTATTTTGCGACGACACACGAATTACTGTTGATGTCATGCTATCACGAATTTCGGGTTTCGGAGATCAGGACCTGTTTTTTCAAGCATCGCAATAAATTAGTGACTTGTTGACCGACGAGTCGGCAACTGAACATACGCTAAGTTTAGGTACAGCTGGACTGAAGGAGCCACAATACGCTGGCTGGAAACTGAATGGCTACTAATATAATACGACTGTTATCCGTCTACCTCCAGAAGCTTAAGCCGTTGAACTAAATTCGGTAAAATTTTGAATTACGGTAGTTGTAGTCCTGGGAGAAAACGAGAGACAGTAAATAAATAAATAGAAACATTTATGTCATTCAATATTAATTCCATAGTACATACAGAAGATAAGGACATTAACAAACATGGAATAGTTCTTATGACTAAAAAATGTACGGTTTAAGCGTAAACAAATTTCTGCTAAAGAAGTTCCGGGCAACATGTAGTAGACGATATCAAACATATATTTACATACTTGATAAGATACATAATAATTATGGAAATCTCGGTTTTGTTTCAAACTATTTACCGGTTTTATGATTTCGAACTTTCGAGATGTTTACCTACTGAACCCGTCATAATGTACAGTACTCTATACATACAATTTAATATTTATAGCTCAAGATATTACGTAACTGCATTTTGTTTCATTACATAATATGTAAGCGTATGTGTTTTTGTAGAACTACAAGTTGCTCGCAACTTCGATCACGCTATTAAATGTACGGCACCGTAGGGGTGTGTGTATGTGTCTGTGTCATCATAGGCTGTAGTTTATTCATAGCTTCCTAAAGAGACTGAACTGAACTGAAGAACTTTTTGAATGATTTTTTTTTATCTACTTTTTACTTTCTAATAAGACAGTAATAATTACTGATATTATTGTATTTCATCACAACAAATCAAGAATCAAGCCACGTCAGTCTAGCTCGAGGCAAGAAACTAAATATTCGCAAGGTTCATAATTAACTGTTTCAACGCATATCCGAAAATAATTTACAGCACATTACACAATTATTATTAATAACGAGGTTACATTTTATAATTGTGTGCTGATTCCGAAGATTCAATTAAATAATAACTGTTAGGTATTTATGAGCGTTACATTTTATAAACGAATAAACGAAGTAAAACAATTTGAAATTAGCTATAAATTAATATGTGTAAAACGAGCTCTAAGAATCAAAATGATTTATTATTTTTACTTAATTTGAAGCAAATAAATATGACAATACCTGATGTGCGTTTATGTCTTTTATTAGCAACAACATTTTGTCTGACTTTCCTGACATTGTAACATATATTTTTTTTCAATTCACTATGACCATTTTAATTAAGATGGTTTTATTTTTTAAGAGCCTAATAAACTATCCTACTGCTGGGCAAAGGCCTCTGGTCCTTGGGGTTTTGTTTAATGAATAATAATTCTTGTAGTAGGATTTAAACACAAAAATTGTCGAGATTCCAAAATATACATTAATTTATAATCCCCAAAATGTTTTAGCAATGTCATAAACAAATAATTTTGAAACTATAAATAGAGATTTAGCCGTCCTCAATACAACTTATCGATAAATTTTACTTTAATGGCGAATATAAAATTTTATCAATTCGATGGAGTGTTGAAATTCTTGCATATTTTCCTGCCTAGATGTTTAATAAGATTCTACATTCAACCAGAGAGTCAATTTCTAATTAAATAAAAATATGTTTGAATTGCGGTGTTTTGTATAAAATGCAGTAGCGTTCAGACATATTATTATAAGTCAAGTCAATGTTAGGGCCTGTTCACACCTACCGAGTAGAGTGGTCTTCCCTTGGCCGAGCACTCGGTATGTATAAACGCATTACCGAGTGATAGGGCAATATAAATATAGACATACTGAGTGCTCGGCCAAGAGCACTGTCTCGCCACTACTCGGTAGGTATAATGAGGGCCTTAATCATAACCTATCGGCTGGGATTGATATAACTCGAACAAATTACGTAGGTTGTCTTCGTATGAATTCTCTAATAGGCTCTTTCTCATTCTGATTCCTAGCTATAAGCAGCTCGAAAATCACAGCACCAGAAACATCACAAGTGCGTTGCATACGAAGATTCGTATTTTGTACGACAGTCACGGATTTGTGAACAACTCTCCTCAAATCAGCAAGCCAAATGGAGGCTTTCTACCTAACGGCCTTTCCCGACGCATACATTATACAGCTTATTTAAAAGGTATGGGAGGAATTCGTGATTGATTATGTAATGAGTTAGTTAACTAAGAAACTTGTCTAGGTCCGTTAAATAGATGGGCAAATGTGTGTTCCAGAAAACCCTTTGGTACGGTTTACCGTAAAGATTTATCTTTAGAGCATGGCTACTTGTACTTATATGTATTCTGTGGCATGACAAAGGAAAAACTAAATTTGACGTAGAGAAAAAAAGCTAAAAATTGAACTTAGTTTTGTAGTACTTTAATATCGAAAGTCGAACGAGAAGAATTAAAAGGCTGCTGGCATTTCATAGTTGTTATATCAATTGCAACTAAAATTAAAAAAGAACAGTCATGTAAAAATATTTTAATGCAAGATTACCAGAAGGCAGTTGGCGCTGTCAAAACATTATCTTATGTAAGCCAAGTTCCTGATTCTACCAGTAGAATAAGGAAAGTTCTGTTAAGTTAGGACTCCTTGCTTAACAGGACTAATTGCCGCACTTAGGGGCTGTTTCACCACTTCCTGATAAGTGCCGGATAGGCTATCCACCACTTAACTTGACAGATAGAGTATAGAGAATCTGTCAAATATGTTGTGGACAGCCTATCCAGCACTTTATCAGGAAGTGGTGAAACAGGTCCTTAGAGAAGTTTTATGATGATTAAACTTCAATTTAATGAAGAGTTTGTGAGATTATATTTTATGCGGCTCATGTCAAAATCTTATTACAGTTAAGTAATTAATATTACTTAACTGTAGTTACACAGCTACACAAAACTTTTGTTTTACTTAATTTAATATTATGGAGGCTTTGATTTAATAAGTCACACCCACTTACACACAACTGAAACCTAAGTCTATGTGGCTCAAATGAAATAAATAGTACCTGATATTCTACCTAGTTTATAGTTCAAAATCGTTAAACCTTCATAAAGGTTGGAATATGCGACGGCGCGAACGCAAAACGCGAAACATTTTGCTTTTTATCTCGCGCTGTAGATACCAAACCGCGTGTTCGGACGGTAAAAAAATCCAGCCTAACTAATTTCGTGATATCTTCCCCTACACAGGTATCACGGGTTATGAGGTCTGTCATGACGCGGCCATAGACAATGGGCCGGAAGTCACGTCACGGCGCGACTACTTCCGCTCACGATGACCTGACTTATATCGGTTACGAGTTAAAACTATATGCTCAGACTATCACTTTTCAGTTATGTATCGGGACGAGGAGTTAAGGGGCTAAATAAGGGAACGGATTATCTGATGGGAAGTGATGAGTGATTACTCATTACCGTCGCCCATATCACCGGAGTAGACGCAAGTGCGTTGCTGGATCTTCAAGGTTTTAACGTGGAAATTGGTCCAGTTATTTCGCTGCCTATTTTATGAAAAACAAATCATGACTTTTTATGATATCAATTAGTGTTATTTCAAAAGTACCTACAGATAAAAGAAAAGTTTCTCATCAGATTTCCTTAATAATCTGGAAAAGCTAAGTTTCTTAGCGTACTAACTCGTATGTTAAAAGAAACATCGTTTACTTACATTTCGGTGCGAGATTTTATCTAAATTAGTTGAGGCCAATGCCCTTTGTTTACGTTGTAAAGGAACAAACAATAGTTAACGACTAGTTTCTAATAGTACTAATAGTTTCTAGTAATAGTTTCTACAGACCTAAAAGGCCCTTTTGGCGCCTTGTTGTATGTTAGTAGAGAGGCTGCCGTTTCATACTTTCGAGTGTGGTTTTGAGTGTAGCCAAATAGTCATATTTTAAGCTTAAATGAGGCGACAGACTGATTTCTAAAATTATTATGGATAGTATTAATGTTGAAAGAATAGCAATATATTATATTATATGAATACTAACCCTAAAATAGTAATATTCACGTAATTTGAGCACTTATCTCTCATTTAGTATGGCAATAAATAAATTTTTTAACCACCCAAAAGTGTAAGTTGTAAACTTGTAACATGCTAGAAAAAGCGTCTGTGAAGTGTGTCGGCGAGTCGGCAAGTATCGGTGAGTCGGCGAGTGTCGGCGAGTCGGCAAGTGTCGGCGGAAGAGGTGCCGGCAAGTGATCGATGACTGATAAGTCAATGTTGGCACTTGGCAAGTGTCGAATAAGTCGTTGTCAGCAACTGTGCAGTTAGCAGTATAAGCGAGGCCATGAAATTAATTCTCATGCGTTCAACGTCCGAATGGAATAACGCATTGTATGCTACAAAGCTACATTGTGATAACGCGCGACATCACAATCCAAGACTGTGGTCTGTCCCTTTCTCCTATCTGTCGTTCCGTCAAAAGTCAAAACGCATTCGAATTACAAAGCAGCAATGGCCGCGCGTATAATGGACCAGATGTAGCTACCCAAATTTAAGAAATTAGCCCAGGACCGGATGAAATTCAATCTGCTGACCGTCGAACTTCGATATGAAGAGGGCACTAGACGATGATGAATGGTATACTATCAAAAAAATGTATATGTATGTATGTCAATCGTTGAATCGTTGCTTCTGCGTCGCAACTCACACCGCAACGCACGCAGCAAACTAACCTCGCGTCAAAGTAGAGTAAAAGTCGATGACCGCTATCATAACAGCTGTGTTGCATTGTAATTAGGTGTATTGTATACCGTCATTATTATCATACTCATTATGTTTGTTACAAAAAAAATTAAGAACCTCGTCTAAGGTTTTATTATAAAGTATTAGGGTTGTCGCATTAAAGTTTTTTGGCATTATTTTTTTTTCATTCTACTACGGTGAAGCCAAAAGAAAGGCTAATGATTTTAGGCTACCTATTAATATATGTATGTGCCCTCGTAGCGACTATACTACTATTTCCGATTTTAACAAACGAGGTAACAATACATGAGTTATGACAGGATTGTATAATGTATAGGATGTATTTTATTTTTTGTAAAAAATATTTTGCGTGGTCGGATTATAGTTTTATACTAAATAGACTGGCAACATCACAGCACCTAGTATTTAATTTACATACAAGTTTTTAAAACTGGGTATGTTTTTTCATGTTTTAGACAACAACAAAAAAACAATTAAAACTTGAATTAGACAACAAAACATCTCTGATTTTTCGCACACTAACAAAGGTTTATTAATAAGTCGTTAGTAACATAATATTGTCCTTCTAGGAACGTTCAAGGTAGAGGTTGCCTCGGTTTTCATACTCTTTCGACTTCTTACGTAATTCTGGAGCCAACCTTCTGTTTAATTCTGCACTAGAAAAGCCGACGACTTCCGACGACCTTACCAAAACACACTTTTATTATTGCAAGACGCTTCTAAATATTTACTGTTTAGTATTTATACTTGTTTAGGCTTAATTTACTAATACAAATCAAAAGTAGCTGTAACCATATGCGACGCGACGAATTCAAGCGAGCAGCGTCACTCTATTTCAAACTTTTACATTGCACCATACCTCTGCTCTTATTATACACAATAACCTGTCAAGCCCCATACGGCCCATAAAGTTAATATACCTAGCGGAATAGAGAAACAAAGGCCTGAGCAAGAGAGATGTCACTATCAGTAACACTGCGTGGTAAAAAGAGACGTGTGATACATGACAGCAGCACTCTTTTTTTGACGTCCAGCCGGCACGTGCCGCAACGTTGACAATTTAATCTCATAGAATTCATGTTCAATCATGCTTGTGTAAGTGTATACGTACACATATTTTTACACACAGATGTAAACCAATTTCGGTTTCGTTTGACAGCTCGAGATTGTTGCTCTATTCCGCTAGGTATATTAACTTTATGATACGGCCCAAGAGGGCCGCGATAACAATAGACTAACAATATATTTCCAAGAATCCGCGATCGAAGGAATAAACTTGCAATTCGTTGTTTTTGTATTAACTGACCGTTTATTAGAAAAGTAATAGTTTTCATTAATGTCATCATCATTTCAAAAATATTATGAAATATTTTTGACATAATTTTGGTTCCCATATATAATTATATAACTTTATACTAATTAAACATTATTTGCGTGTAAAGATTTTTGTTTTTATTAATGTCTTTGTGATTATTCCTGCATTCCTCGAATCTCATTAGAGGCGTGTTCATTTTAATAATTGGTTTATTTTAGGAGTCACATTGTTATTCGTAATCATCTTTTTGAATAAAGTTTAGTACACGACATGTGCTTCAAAACTTTTTAAACAAGATAAAAATATATTTAAAATTATACTTTGAGGCTGAACTCTGGAACGAACTGTCACCAGCAGTATTTTCGGACCTATACGACCTGCAAACCTTTAAGAAGAGACCGTATT
This sequence comes from Cyaniris semiargus, assembly GCA_905187585.1. Classification (NCBI taxonomy): domain Eukaryota; kingdom Metazoa; phylum Arthropoda; class Insecta; order Lepidoptera; family Lycaenidae; genus Cyaniris; species Cyaniris semiargus. The sequence goes on along the minus strand of LR994554.1, from coordinate 447,881 downwards.
CCCTCTTAAAAGGAAGGCAACGCACCTGCGGCTCTTCTGATGTTGCGAGTGTCCATTAGCGACGGTAGTTGCTTTCCATCAGGTGACCCGATTGCTCGTTTGCCCCCTTATTTTATAAAAAAAGGCTAACTTGCGAGTTTTCTTTAATTTTTCTTTATATAAAGAAACATTTTTAAAATTGGGTGACTAAAACAATACATCACTGGAAATCAGACTTCAATTTTATATAGATCAACCAGATTCCAGGGCTGTCGATCTGGTCTGAGTACGGGTCGTGTGTCAATCAGACCCTCTACCCTGTAGTTGATGTCAGTCCGACATATTGTATAGGCTACGATATCGCCTCCGTGCTCCAGTAGTTTAGAATTTAAAACATAGCTCTGCATTCGGTTGTCGTAGGCTAGATTCTCGCGTTGGAAAAAATGTAATTTCCAAGTGTGATCGGGACAATCACAATGCGGGCTGCTCATCTGTCATTCGGATAATTGCTTATATTGAATAGAATAAAATTTAAATTGTACCTTTTGTTGGTTAAAAATAATCCTATATCCCTTTGCGGACATTAATGTCTTTCGATAAATAATTTCATCATTTCGCTTAATTATGACGATACTTTACCCATGTATTGCCAACTATAAAGATGTCTTCATGTAAATGTTCCATATTCATAATTGGCTACTAACTGGTGAGTAATTACACCAGCTGGCCCGAGCTGACCTTTGCTCTTGACCTGTAACTTGTTAGTCATATTGCTAATTTCCCAGGACTCTTGCTAATATGCCTATCATACAAATTATCCATACTAATAATACAAGCACCTTTTTTTCTCTATGTCACGGTCACAGTTTAATATAATTCAAGTTCAATTATAATTTTGTCTTACAAAAGTACACTACAATTTTCGTCAGTAAATTTTCATCTCGGAGGAATGCATTCATTCATAGCCAAACTTTCTTAGCATGGTAATGAAAGCTTAGGTAGCAAACTATAATATACTTCCACATGCGTGGAACTTTGTAATAAGCCTTTTCTTGAAATGCCAAATTTTCGGTCTATCGGAAATCTTCAGGCGAGCAAACTGTAGCAACCGGGATTTTGCGTTTTTTATTCGCGAATCTAACATTTATAAAGGTCAGTCGCAGTAAAATAATTATCAGGCCGGTTAACAGTTTCCGCGATATTAGTTACTTATGATCTCAGTAATCAAACTAGTTTGTCCGCGTGTCCGTGGCCGTGGGACTGTGATGGTGGAACGAAAAATCATCACGCCAATTACAAATAATTTGATTCACATAATATAATAATTGGAAAAAAATATTAAAATACTGACTATTTACCGAATTGTAAACGTTTTGACTCCGGTTGTGTACGAGTGTAAGCGACACGATACGAGACAAAAACTACAGTTTTCATACTTCAGTTTCCATACAATTTAATCATTTTACACGCATTTTTTTCAAATTTTAAAAGTTAGCTTACATTTACGAATTTTCATTAAAATACTGTGAAAAAGAAATAGAAACCAGGCTTTATGAGCTGTAGAAAGTGTATTTCCTAAAAAATGGTTTATTACTTATGACAGCTATGTTTTTGCGGTCAGGATTTAGTTCACTTTCATTTGTTACAATTTAAACTGAGTCAATTGCAAAAACGTTGTAAGTGATGATATGGAAAAGTCATGTTTTGTGAAATTCATACAGTTATTTTGGAATGATTTTTATGTATTGGAATAAATATATTATATTTATCACTTTGTAAAGATATAATAACGTTATAAACCTAGCTATTAGTAATAAATTGATTAACAAAATTATAGGTTTGTACAAAAACTCGAGTCTAGTATTCCCTGATCATGGAGGCAAAAACTAATTTCATACTTGCCATATTTTATTAAATTAAAATATAAACAATATCTACAAGTATTATTATTTATTATAAGTCATAAATAATATTATTATGATAGAAACTAATAATATAATATTGTACGTTAATATATTATTTTGTTGTTTATGAAAGCTACATAATATTATTATTTATTATTGCAATAAGTATTTCTTATCAGACGTTGCCCTTAAAAATAAAAAGTCAGTATTTGTTGTATTTTCAGAATTTGGATTAAAATAATATTTTAAGAGGTTCATAATAATAAATTAGGTAATTAAAATAGCCTTTAAAGCTGTTTTTGCAAAATGTTACCTAATAATATATAAACTAAAATAATATAATAATATTTTGAGAAGTTACATAATATTATGTATAAGTGCGTAATAATTAACATTAAATAGAACCCAAAATAGTCCGATTGTAGTCTACCAAGTACCAACTACCTACGTAGTGAGAAGATTGAAGAGTCCTTCATCTAGTTTATGTAATGAGCATGACGGTTACCGGATGGAAACTGCTGATAACTAATATTCATGTAATCAGTTGAATAACTTCAAGATTTTGGACATTTTCATATTCATTTAAAAATTGTACAATATTCAACCACCTTTCGTATCTTTTATCAGTGAAATAGAAGTAGAAGCAGTGTCAGTGAACTCAGCCAAGTTACCTTCGGTAATTTACTATGAATAATCAAGAATGTAATTTCTGTATATAGCGAATATAAAGCGTCGCAAAGTAACATGATATGTTATGTGAAACGACTTTTATGTGAATCCCACTTTATAATTTTAAGTTTCGACAGTGTATTAACGAAAGCATTTTGGCTTAGGGCCCCCACTCAGAGACATTCAATAATTATGATTTAAGGCGGGCTAAAACCCCATTTTGTTATTTCTTGATACCTGATTTACCTAGTTCCAATATCATAACGAAATGTAAAAAAATATGAGATATAGAGCACAATATTTAAAAGGGTTGAAATCAAAATCATTTTAATAAAAAATAATACTTTCGCTGTAATTAATTTACAAACTCACCTCCGACAAAACTCTTTGTCATCGAAATATAAGTATTAACAAGAATTAACATTTTATTTTAATAAAATGTTAATGAATATATTTATAAAGGTCTAAAACGAATAATCTTTTTTCTTAATATTTATTTAGAAAGATATTTAAAAAACACATGAAAAATAGAGAAGATCCGCCCCTAGAAACTACAATTTTATGCTAAGCTAAAATTAATCTTATTGCGATGCGTACACGCTTAGTCTTTGGTTGTGTGCAAGGTTATCGTTTGGAATTAAGATAAGTCCTCGCCTTAAGTTTAATTTAATAAAATAAAGATACATAAAATGTATGAAGTTTATATCAAATCTTTCTGACTGTGGCCTTGATTTTCACTATCTACATTTATTATAGTGCACGCAGTCTATCTTACATTGGCCTTAACCTCTCGACCCATGCGTGTCTAACTTGAACCAAAACCGAGCTCTGTTTGACGACGATACCAAAGAAACACGAAAAAACACTGTGACAAAGATAACAAACATCAATTGACATTAAACTCTATGACCTAAACATAGAGTTGACTTTACATTACAGAGCTATGAATGCGCGTGCGCCGAAGCGTATCTGTGGGAGCGAACAAACAATCAGTCTGGAATGTGCGAGCGAGAGGGGTGCGGAGGGAGCGAGAGGGCTTCCGGTGGGGGACACGAGGAACCTGTCGAAAGTAATCGAACTGGGCTCACGAGGTGTGACCGATGTGCTCGAGTGGACATCCTTAGGGACCCTGGCCAGGAAGGATTATTTTGGAAGTGTTACCACTAGAGAATGCAATACCGCAAGATAATTTCAATCCCGGTATTTGCGGGACTGAACTATCACAATCCCGCTGGATCCCGGTATTTGCGGGATCCCGCAGAGTGGTCTTAAACTTTAAAAAAAAAATAGTTATAATGACTTGACTTGATAGACTCCGTTTTATTCTTAGAAACTCAAGTAAATCAAACTTTGTCGGACACTTTTTTTACAAGGGTTTATTAATTATAGTTCAGACTTTAGATATAAAAATAAAAGAAAAACTAAACATTTTTTTGGAAATGTCTACGTAATAATAAATAATAATAGATAATAAAACACGCTTATTTCATATTTTATTAAAATTATTAATTTTTTTCGAAATATAGGTAAAAATCGTGCTCAAAGATATCGTTGCATACATACAGCCCAAGCTTATAAAAGTATGTTAAAAAACATTAAGATTTATTAATTGTGTCGTCTGCTGGCTCCTGATATTCGACACAAGGTAGCCAGCAGCTGAAAAAGTTGGCTTAGTTACCACGCTGGTTGGTACAATTGTCATTGAAAGTGAATTATAGGTGAATTGAAGGTAAATTGTTTAGCGGGCTACCTGTAGCCAGTTCGCGCACCCCCGCGCGCAGAGTTACACGTATGAATCACGCTTCTTTGTAATCCCGCCAGTCCCGCGGGATCCCGCTAAATTTTCAACCGGAATTAGTCCCGCAAAATGCATGCGGTATCCCGGTATTTCAGGATCCCGGTGTCCCGGTATTGCATTCCCTAGTTACCACCGAAGATGTTGAAAGGCCACTCGCAAAGAAATCAAAAAAGATTACTTAATTTTAACTTAATATTGACATCTCCATACATTTTATACCAAACTTATAAGTTCAAAAGTTAAGTTATCATTAAATGTTTTTAATTGCGGCTGTTAGACCCACTTGCGCCAGGCTACTAATATATATTCTGTGGCCAGGCTAAATCCCTGGCTAAATATGATGCATATGAAAGAAAAGGCATCATATTTTAAAAGGAAATCAGCAATAGAACAAATGGCGGGTTCTTGGTTTAAAGGCTAGATACTTAGCTAGTCTACTAACTTTAGGTACAGGTGTGATATAGAAGAAGTTAAATAGCATACAAACGGATGGTTTCATGATTTGATATATATTTAGACTGCTCAATGTTTAATACAATGTATAGAAATAGATAATAATCCAAGAGAGATAGCAGAGCAAACACATTGCCATAGTAAAAGGTGACATTGCTCTGTTATCTATTCTCAGACAGAAATCAGCTGAGTATAGAATTGTATAATCCAATTCTTATTACAGAGATTCCAGACACTGTGTAGAGCAATTTGTTTTACGTAAATAAAGTTTACAAATTTAGAATCAAATCGTTAAAGTAGAGAAGCTTTTTTTAAATTTTAAATAGACCAAAAAATACAATTAAGTATCATTTAAAACTTGAAAAATTAACAAGTACTTAGTTAATAATAATAATTAATATATCTTTATTGCCTTCATTTTAAATAACAATAAAATCTGACAATATTGAGTTCGTTGACCCGCATAGGTCTTACTTAGACGACCTGTATCCCCCTATCATAATTCATATTCATATTTCATATCTGAAGTGGTCTCTACTTGTTTTTTAATTCACACCTCATTGTTATAAAAGTACTTATTATTAATTATTATTTTCCTTTTCTTTTGATATCATATAATAGTCCTCTATATTTATAGAAGAAAAAAGTTATACCCGTGCAAAAAGAAAAGATTAAATGAAGAAAAAAGAAAAGTCACTAGTATAAAAAGGCACAAATATAACTGGCAACCAACCGCGAATCGCGAATTATTGTAGCTACACAGTACTCGGCGAAACATGGCGGTAGCGGTCATTGACTCCCTGTCAAAAACTTGTCATTTTCTATATAAACCGCGATTGACAATTAAGTGTCAGATTTTGTCAATCGCGGCTTGGTATAGAAAATGATAAGTTTTTGACAGGGAGTCAATGACCGCTACCGCCATGTTTCGCCGAATATAGTATAATTACTATACAATTCTACCCATTTCGATTATTATTTTGATCTAAATCTTTTTTCGTGTTATCTCATGTGTCCCACGTTTCGTGTTGTCAGTAATTTGTGCCCATCTTGAGTCACATTTGAGTTTAGAAAACAACATTTTTATACTTTTTTGATTCCAGTGGCACCTAAATTAGAGCTTTTCTGATAAATGTAAAAAAATGACATGTTCCTTCTATATGGCCCTACAACGTTTACGAATGTCAGTGGGTGTAACGTCAAAAATCGTGTTTCTTTCTACCTGCAGCACACCACACCACCTGAGCTTGGTCACGATATTAATCGCATGAACTCTGGACTCTCTCTCTCTCTCACGGACGTCGTGTATTAAAGTACAGGGGTACAATTCTCATTTTTTGAATGTCACTTTTACTGCATGGTTGTTACATTAGCTTAAATTTGAAGCGACATTCATATTATGATGACTATTGGCCCTTTGGTAGAAGCAGTTATATGTTTTTTTTTAATATATAACTGCTTTTACAATACAAACTTGTATTTCTATTGTATTTAGTTAAAAAATTCTATATAATGTAGATTGTAGAGCTATAGAAAGGGTAATTTAAAAGCGAAAGGTTGTACATTTTTGCCTCCTGCTGCCAACCCCTAGAAGATAAAATAAACGTCAATTTTCCTGGCAAGTGGGAATTAAAAACGTGTTACTAGGCTCTGCGCAAAATGAATTGTTGGAAACAAAATATCTTTTCATGATTTTTTGTTTCAATATATCAGACCGACCATCTTCTCGAAACAGGTATGCTGCCCCTCCTAGCTGAAATCCTGGGTACGCCCTTGATTATTCATAAGATTATAAATGAAATCAAAACGTTAAAGGTGTTCTTATCTCCACATTTTGGGGCTTTGACTTGTAAAACCGGTGTAGTACTGTTTCCCTCTTTTTGCAATCATTATTTAAGTCATGAGTTTTTTGTACTTAATTATAAAAGGGTTCTTGCCATTAAGATATAAATAAATATAGCAACGTCAATAAAACCTTTTTACAAATGACAAATAAGAAATAGAACTGAAAATCTTTTTAATCCTTGACTTCTTCAATTTAATCGGATTATGTCAAGCCCAGCCGACAGATCATGCTTTATGAAATAACCCTTAGGGTCAATTCAAACTGCAACGCGTAGGGTAGATGCATTCCTCAAATTTGTACGGATTTGACAGACTTCAAGTGCGTGAGACGTCATGCAAGTCTGTCAATTCAGTACACTTTTAGAAATGCATCTACGCGTCGCGTTGCGGTCTAAATTGACCCTTAGGGACGGATGACCGACACAACTGGCGAGAGATCAGGCACAGGACGGACATTTTATGCTCATGCGACGCATGTATCATCTTTTTTATTAGATTTAGGTTATCAGCCTGCATTGTCCTTTACCGAACTTGAAAATAACTATCTTCTACAGGGCCTATTGACTCCATGACCTCCGAGTCAAGAGCCACGCTCTTAACCACTGGACCACGGAGGCGTTTCATGATGAATATAAGTGCAGTACATTATTTATGAGTCTATACAACAATCGAGTCATTACGAGTCGATGATATGCAATTAAAGACTCATTCGATACATCATTTTGTCACATTAGTTATGTATAATTAGGTAATGTGCATGCGCGATGAGTAACTGCAATATAAAACTGTTTATTGAGGAAAAAGATTACTTGGCTGCGTACTTTTTTGACGAAAATTCCTCAGACGAAAAAAAAATACAATTTCGACCTTCTAGGAATCATATCTCCTTTCTAATGCGTGTCGAAAATGTATTTTTAAGTTTTAACATGTGCTGACACTGCCGGAGCGCAATCAGTCGCATTATTTATGTTTTGATTTTGACCACGCGCCAAAACAACCTTGTTAGTGTTATCAAGTACGTCATACATAAGGCGTAACGCACATGTGCAGATTAAACATGGCCGCCAACATGATCCGCGGCGATTAGCTGACGCGACTCTTCTGACATCATTGTTGACATGATTTTATGACAATTGACACTTGATTTCAATGTCATGGCCGGCTTATATTTTTCCAATCCAGCGCTGGTTTGCTTTTGGAATAATTTAAGCAGGTACTGGAATGTACTGGAATACACTTAATTGCATTCCAGTGTCTGTTTATGTTATTCCAGTAGCAATCCAGCGTTGGATTGGATTACTGGACTGGAATAATGTGAACCGTCCATAAACGTATACATCTGTATACAAAATATTACAATATGCAAGGCTCATTAAAAAGTTTCAATGTGAACAAACCCTTATATCAAACAGTTCAATTCTTTATGTAAGCACAAGATAAAAAGTCACGCTAGAACCCAGTGCTCTGACTTTCACTATCACGGTCGTTGCCTGCTTATCTGACTGACCCCGTAAGCCGGGTCAGCTAAACTGACTCCCGACCTCGGCTAGGTCAGATATATTTACATGATCAGCTACTGAGTAGTACAATAGGTAAATCTGCTCTATTTTTAGAACACAATACGTTTTTTAGTCAGATTACATCGCTGGTTACAATTAGAATACAAAGTGTGTTTTAAAAGGCATAATGTAAGATATTTTTAAAAAGAGACATCCAAGAAACTACTTGAAAGTCAATCGTCTTTGAGAAGATTGTTAACTAATGTTGTAAAGTGTGAACCCCAAAACATTAGTACCAATTTTACCGACAAAATAAGCTTTTTCGGTGCCACTAAGATCAAAAGAAACAACATGATAATTATTGGTTAAAGATTAACAGGTTTTGGAATATGTGACATAAATTAGACTTTAAAATTCCTGATGATAACTATTACTTAAGAATAACAAAAATAAGAGTAAGAACATTTATTTGTAAAGATAATATTATGGTTGATTCAATAAGATACACTAACTACAACGAATGAAGCAAGGTATGTTTAGTTTGTACTATAAATACTGTGGTTTATTTCTGATCCCGAACCTGTTGATCGAGATAACTCTTATCTTGATTAGGGCGAGGAGTATAAAGGTTTTTTTGCCCGACGAATGAAGATCGGGCAAAAACTAGTAAATTAAATATTTTCTTAGGTGCAAATTTACATTTACATTTGCTTAGTTTTTTCAATGCACACAGAAAAAGACGCAATGTACACACGTTTTTTGTAGGAGAAAAAAATATTTGTAAGCGAAAAATTTACATAATTTTGCGTTTCAAGATGAAATTTGCGTTACTTATTGCTTTAGATTTTGTAGTAGATAAGATACGTCATAGCCTATCTACCTCTAGATATACATTTTAAAATACTTTGTAACTTATAAGAGACTTTTTCTGGATCGCAAACATGAAAAGTTTAGAATTCTGATTGTGGTTTTCAAAGAACATTTTTATTATTATATTGAAATTTTAAAAGTACGATACGATACGAGATACGATATTTTATTACAACATTGAAATGTTAAAGGTAGGTACGATATATTAACAGTACAAGGTACAGAAGTATACTATAATATTTTTTGCGGCTTATACATTATGTACAAGATTCATGTAGGTATATGTAAATTTTGTATCAATTAAAATAAAAGAATGTTTTTTCTTGATAGAGTCTCGCATAATAAGATGTTTACGACGAAATCATAAAAATCAAAAGCGGTATTCTTTGAAATGTGAGAATAAATAATACATAATATTATATTGATAACTTGCTAATTGGTTCTAAATCTTAAATTGCAAAAAAAAAAAACCAAAAGCTGTTTCTGCTAGTTTTTGTAATTTTTTTCTTTATGTAACTATGTATGTAAATAAGGTTTATCAATAAATAATGGTTATAAGCTCACCTAATAAATTAAATTATGTATAAATTTGCTCTTGGCGTTAGGAACTAAAAATATGTACCCATCCTAATTTTGTATGACTTCTATTAACCGACTTCAAAAAAGGAGGATGTTCTATGTTCGGCTGTGGATATTTTTATGCGTTGCTAACTAGCACCTTCTCTCATCTCAGTTCGTAGTGACTTGTGACCCAAAGGTCAAATATTTTGGATGATATAAATACTTTTAAAGATAAATGATTTGGTGCATCATGTACAATGTAACATTATACAAAAGGATGAATGACTGAATATACTTTATTGTGCACACAGTTACAGTAACAATAAACAAACGACAAAAACACATGATATGACGAGTACACAAAGGCGGTCTTATTACTAAATAGCAATTTAAGTGTAAGGATAATGTGTTTATTCATTCATAGGTCATTTAGATATCATGAAGGGTAATTTAAGAATTCTGAGTAAAGTTTTTGCGGCGAATTCTGAGATTCGCGTCGATCTATCGCTTACTCCTTATTTGGGCAAAAACTTGGTTTCGTCAAACCAGCTCTACCAGTTCTGATCCTATGCCCAAAGTTAATAAATAAATAAAAATTTGCATTTATATACCTAATAGATATTACAGTTAAATATTATGCGAGCTGTAAATCAAATTAGCTACGTATTAAATCAATCCGCTTAGTTTTCGTCGTCATTTTTATGTTGGACTCTGTTTAACTATTACAAACTGTTTAGTGTTTAACTTAAACGCACCTCTATCAAAGTTAACTTAAAATCAAACAAATTGAGCACGTCACAATGATTTGTAAATATTTTACCTACTCAAAGTAATTTTAAACTGAAAGAGTTTTGAGTTAAGAAGCGCTATTGAATATTAAAAACTCTCCTTAGAAACCGAATATCCTTGTCTGTATATATTAGTACAAGTTACAACACTCGTACATTTTGTATCGTTACATGTTTCTATGTCTGTTAGACATCACATTACAAAGTTTACGATATGGGAATCTTGCCAAATGCAGGTTTTTGCTCACAGAATATTGTAAATTTGTTATCATGTAGCGAATAAAGTCTCATCAATAATTTAAATTAAGTAACAAAATAATTTTAAACTAAATCCTTGCTTCTACTTATGCCCAGTATATTTTACAGGACTTTATCCTTTCAATAGCATTGCTGTTGTTAGATATTAGCAAATCAAAGGCACCAGCAAATAAATAAACTTCTCAGAAAAACTCAAAAAAACTTTGCATTAAACTCGGCTTATGTATCGCAAATCGCAATAAACTCTTCAGAAAACCCAGAAACTGTGCACGAAACTCGGCTTATGCATCGCAATGAACTCCTCAGAAAAACTCAGAAACTGTGTTTACTCTCGGCTTATGGATCGCAATATAAACTCCTCAGAAAAACTCAGAAACTGTGCACTAAACTCGGCTTATGTATCGCATAATCCAAGTGTATTGTAATCGGATGCAGGAAGTTGGCCAACTGTATGTAATGCGGAGCTCGAGCGAAAGGCGATTATCCGCAGCTTTTAAAACGATTCCACCTACTTCTAGTCGTTTCTGTATACTTTAAAAGCAATTTATAATTTGATTTCAACTTTTTTCATTACCACATACCACATAATATGATATATGTCTATAGACATACTTTGTGTCTTTTAATCGTGAGGGACCGACGCACAAGATTATGAGTAGGGGCATATTCTTCAATGAATGCCGATCATTGACATCAATCGTATATACTACGGCTCGGTGGTGCCAATCATGGTTATTTATCATACTCCAACGTCGAGGTCTTATGGAATACACTACATATTAGTCTTTAGTAGTTGCAGGTACTTATTCGTTGGTCAAAATATCATCCCACGATTAATGAAAGGGAATATTTAATTTCATTTAAGACTTCGTATCAATTCTCTCCTAATACAAACCTTCCCTGTGCTTCCACGAATATTTCAATACTAAAATTAGCCATATCGGTTAAGCCATTCTCGAGTTTTAAGCGACACTAACAAAATTTTGATTTCATTTTTGTTTTATATAGATTAAGTTAACCACGTGTTAGTAGTACTCTATATTTTATCTTAAAAGCACAACTCTACATAGTCTAGACCCTAAACTAGTAATCTAATATTGAATAAACTATCTTAGTCGTATTGTTTTACGCTATCTCATGTACTACAAGTTAGATAGTGCACTTTTGTAAATATTATTCATTAGATAAGCGGATTTGCTCCTTACTATATAAATAATAACTATTATAACTATTATGAATGCGGAAATATAATTATGTAGTAGCTATAAGTTCCTTCATGAATTATACTCCTAATTGGCACTTGTGTTACTTCTGAGATTTTCATTCATATTTACAAAAATAGAATATTCTTTATTTTATGAAAATTCTGCACTAAAAGTTAAGTATTGGATGTAGAGTTCATATTACTACAAGTTTTGGTAATTTTGTACAAGGAAAATGTTTACATACAATAATTGTACATTAAATACATAATGACACGATTTAGGAATAATGTATTTTTGGAAAACGATTTATATTTTCCGGCAAAGTTCTTGTTATGATGACACACTTCAAAGAAATAAATAAACAATTGAAACGTGATTATATTTAAAAATCCAGTAAGTTACGCAAAACATGTGCAAGTGTTTCGTAGATCGTGGTGTAACCGAGCGTTATATAAAATCGATCCACTAGATCGTAACGTCGATTTAAAGATACGTATCGATAGTTTGAAACGTCGTCACAATATGTGGAGATCGGCAGTTTTTTTTTGCGTCACAAAATTTTTTGTCCCAATAAATTAGCTGTCATGAAGCAATAAACTGTTAATAATGCTTTTGTGCAAAAATAATAAATGTGTTCATTTTTTTTTATTATATTATGGCATATTTATAAAAATCATTAATCTTAATAAAAGTGTTGGGTGAATTGTGATATGATAGTTATTAAGACAACTACATTCATAAAATTCATAACTTAATCTTGTATCAGCATTCAGCAACACTCTGAACACAAAAAGGTTTTATATGAGAAGGTTTATACTGATTTGATTGTTCAGTTAAAAACTTTCGGTGTTTTATTTAAAGTACTATAATCTATATACAATGTGTTCCAACACCGGTGTCCGATCCTTTAATGTTATGATGTATGGCATATTTTGTTGATAAATTGCCTATCAATTTTTTTTTAACTCAAAGGTGACTGACTGACATGGTGATCTATCAACGCACAGCCCAAACCACTGGACGGATGGGGCTGAAATTTGGCATGCAGGTAGATGATATGACGCGGACGTAGGCATCCGCTAAGAAAGGATTTTGATCAATTCTACCTCCAAGGGGATAAAATAGGGGATGATAGTTTGTATGAAACTTTGTCAATTTTAAGCCGATCGGGCTGAAACTTTGCATGCATAATGCTACTATGACGTAAGCATCCCCTAGGAATAATAAATAGGATAGAATTTTGATAAATTCTACCCCTGAGGCGATAAAATAGGGATGAAAATTAGTATAAATCTTCTTTGATTTTCGACTGATTGGACTGAAATTAAAGATCGAAGCTACTATGATGAAGACATTCGCTTAAATAGGGTCCCGATTTTACCCTTTGTATAAGGAACCACAAAAAGGGGAAAACTGTCCATCTTTGTTATTATGCTATGTTAACGCGGACGAAGTCGTAAGAATACAGAAAATTTTGAAAATATATCTAAGACATGACTCGTTCTATGAGGGAGTCTAATTTATAGGATAAATTGTTGCCATATTTGGTTGTATATTTTAGTGTAGTAATTTTTAATATTATGATTATAATAACGTGACACTTCATTTGACGTCACATATTTTCTCATTAACATAGTATTGTCTGATGTGACACGTATTTTTCAAAACGAATCATGTATGTTATGCACCTTGTAATAACTTTTGTAAAAACATTGAACAATCTGAAACATTAATTTGATTTCGTCATAATAATATTATGTTGCATACATATTATGCTACCTACTTTATATATGTATTTATATGTTACATACCTATTAGATATCATAACATTACCTAAAATGTTAAACAAGCTAAACACTTTTGCAGTGTAGGTACACTTTTCATCTTTTTTTTAACTTTTGCTGTTGCTAAGTAGGTACTTAGCAACAGCAAAAGATACTCTATAGAGCGTTCATATTTTGCTTCCGAGTGACCTTAATGCCAAGGATATAAGGATCATATTTATACAAACTATGAGGTAAAATAAGTTTAAACTGACTCTACATTTTCATACTCTACTATACATTTGATATTTTAAGTAACTTAAGAGAGCAAAACAGTATCATCAAATATGCGTTAAACTAATATCTGTTTTGATCGAGGAATTAATAGGTCACATGATTTGGGAATCTGTCATTAATTCTGTATTATGTATTTTATAGACAATTAGCTATTATTATTTGTAATTCGCACTTTGATTTGACTCTATCGTTGCGTGTAAGTTCTCGTAACCATTTTGCAGTTTAACATGTCGTTATATTACCAGCGCTAAATACTTTGCCATGTGTTTGAGTTGCAAAAAATACTCAAATATTTACATTCAAATTTAAAATGTTTAAAACTAACTAAAGTTTTTGCCATTGTTTGCGATTGGCTGTCCTTGTTAATCGATAACATTAATATTTAATTACTTCGAGATTCAAAACATATTTTCGTTAAAACTAACTGCCAATCAAGTAGTAAATAGTAATTTGTTAACCTAATCATCATTAAGTTAACAAATGACTAGTCCCAAGAAAATTACATATTGTCACAGGTGTACAGTGTACACATTTTTACAATGTATGTAATGTCGTGAAAAACCAAAACTTCCTTACATAATATTGTATGTTTATTTTCCGCAAAATTTTAAGCTTTTTTTATTACATGTCTATGTTTCTTTATTAATTCACATAGTACTTGACTTAACCATTTTGATAGAAATAATTAATTCTTATTGTAACTTTTCTTGAGTCCTCTATCATCTAGGTTAAAGCTAAGAAAAGAGGTTAAAATAAGGAAATGGGCTACCAATTATCGAAAACATACTACCGACATCGTCAAAACTCTATAAATTAGAATGTAACAAAAAACAACAAATCAGTAGGACTCACCTCTAGCCCAGCCGGTGAGGACGTTGCCGAGGTAGGCGACCTTGTAGACGGGGTCCGGCTCGCTGATGCGCACGCTGTTGGTGCGGCGCAGCAGGCGACCCAACCCGCGCGACAGCCGCCCCAGCGCCCGCGCCGCCCCCGCCCCAGCCCCCGCCTCCGCCAGGCTCACCTCCGCCGGCAGCGTGGACTTGGCCTGCTCCGTCTCCCGCAGCGCGATCAGCCTGGGCATCGTCAGCGACTTCTTGCGGTCAAGCGTGAGCGTCCGCGCCCGGTTCACACTGTACACGTTGCAGTTCCGCTTGTAGTGCGGCCCCTCGCCCTCCTCGCGGGCGGCCTCTGTCGCCCCATCCGTCCCGTTGAGATTCTCGTTAGAGGAGTTGTTGTTGAGGGAGTCGGCGGCGTCGGCGCGGCAGTCCCCGCTGGAGCGGCGCCGCAGCAGCGAGGGGTTCCGCAGCAGGATGCTCGTCTCGCTAGAGCTCCTGCTCCTCAGGAAGTGGATCTTCTTGACGCGGGAGACGGCGCAGTCGACGACGTCGGCGCTGACGGTCCGCTCGGTGTTGCCCTCCTCGTCCAAGAAGCGGACGCGCAGCCCGCCGGCCCGGCACTCGCCGACGGCCCGGTTCCCGGCCCCGTCGAGGCGGCGCTCGCTCTCGCTCAGGGAGCCTCGAGCCATTTTACCGGGGAACACACCGGGGGCTGTATTACATTATGAGTTAAATACGCGGGAGCACAGGCACTAAAGAGAAATTCGTCCTAATGATACTCGGCACTAAACCAGTTGCGAGCGACCGACACACACGGTACTATGCGACCACCGAGGAGCGACACTGGTTTGGAATGCAGCCTCTCGGGGGCAACCGGGGCGATTTTCGGCTCGCCTGCGATACCGGAGCCCGTGCTACTTCTTATTTCGATGGAACACTAGAACACGATCGTTCCGGGCGGGTGATTATCACTCGAGTCGCGGTTTCGAAATGTACGCAGAGCTGACACACGTGCGTCTCTCGCGGTGCGCGGCGGTGGAATGCGGCGCGGCCGGCGGCGCCCGCGCACCGCGCCGGTCACTCGATCCCGACTCGATCGTAATGATCCGAGACTCGGTGCGGCGTTAATCCCGCGGCGACAACCTGCAAGATAACACACTTATCACCGTTCACCACTATGTCACCGCGCCGTTGTTGTGAGTTGTGAGTTGTGACCGAACAATGACGGTGTGGAGTTCGATTACTGCGAACATTGCATACCTCCACCGTGTGTGTTCACTGTTCATGTATCACAATCTACATGCATGCTACCGAGCTGATGTAACTAGATAGAGCTGACATAAGTATTATAAAACTGTGTCATCGGCACACGTAGAGTTGTTTTGATAGAATTTATTATCGTTTCAGGTGTTGCTCTACATTTTAAAAATATTTTAACAAAGAGTACTACACGAGTCTTGTACGTGGATAAATTATTGCTAATAAGAGCAATTTAGTCCATACCTACTGTAATAACATCAAAACATCCTTTTGATATAACTTGCGTCGATCTCTACATTTTTGCGCCCTATATCATTTTAATACAGTTTGAATATTTTGTATAATATTAAGAAGATAACAGAATACAGATCTAAAACTGCAGGCCTCTAACCGACAGTGCGACAACATAGGCTAATTAATATTTTGTTTTACCACACACCCAAAAAAGTACACAACGCCGCTCAAAAGTTTTCACTTATAAACCAATATATTGAAAGCAAAGCTTTTAAGCTTGTTATCGAAGTTATAATTGGGATTTATGATTGAAAATGCTTTTTAGAATTTTTCGACGTCATTTTAATATCATAATTCGTAATGTACGAGGAAAAGAAGTTTCAATAAGCATGAAGACAGTTAAATACAGGCAACCAGATAGACAGACTGACTGTCTCATTTATAACATTAGTGTATTAACTATAAAGGAGTTTCACATTGGCCTTGACACTGCATCGTCTCTCGCGGTATGTTAATGTGGAGATTTAATACTTAATTACATTATTTTAAATATTTCGTATAGCAACATATTTTAAAGAGACGGTTACACAAGCGGCTGCAAATAATAATTATGTTTTCTCTATACTAGGCAATGAAAATGAAATGATTCACAAATATTTACTCAGTAGCTTTCAAGTAGCTGGGGTCCCCTTTTAAGTAAAACCTGTGTTAAAAGACCCCGCTTTTTCTGATATCAAACAAATATAATATTTAGTTAATTTTCAAGTGTGTGTTAAGTGTTAACATTTTCAATTCAATTCAATTCAATATCTTTATTTGCACAAAACATGATAAAAAGATGTTACAAATTAGCGTAAAATAGTACATGTTTTGCCGTTTTAATGGCATGCAAATATTACAATACATAGGAGCCTAAAGTAACTAAATATACATTTAAATATAACTAAAATATATACATTTAATATAATACAAATGGAATTGAACATAGAAGGATATTTTATTTCATTATGATTGGGCTCTATTATTAATTATTATTAAACTATTTAATCTAGACACGCGGTAGCGTGTCAAGCCAAGTTCAAGTAAAACAGAACTGGCGAGCAGCACTGTGTGTAATATTACACGAACCATTTCGAGCCACTTTTGACCCCCTCATAATTCAAAGACTATTTAACATAAACGCTTCAAATTTGGCTCATATAATAAGACTTGCGAGGTAATTATATGCTCTAAATTTCATAAACAAATCTCAAACGGTTATTTAGATAATCACGTCCGAAAATCGTAATTTTTATCACTGACTGACTGACCTATAGATGAAAATTCTAACCCACTTCCAGATGACCTAGAAGGCTGAAATTTGGAATCCACCTCGGTAATTGTGTGAAAGCTTAGGGAAAAATCCAAAATTGAAAAAATTCGGCCAAGTGATTCGGACAGAGCGAAAATTGTGTTTTTTGTATGGGAGCCCCCCTTAAATATTTATTTGATTTTAATTTTGTTATAAATTATAGAAGTCAACATATAATTAAAGATTTCGAGAATATTTAAAGTGTCTGCAGGCTGCCATTATTGATTATGAGCAAAAAAGACCAAAAAAATCACGTTTGTTGTATGGGAGCTTCCTTAAATATTAATTTTATTTTATTTTCAGTATATGTTGTTATAGCGGCAACAGAAATACACAATCTGTAAAAATTTTAGAACTCTAGCTACAGCGGGTCTTGAGATACAGCCTGGAGACAGTCAGAGAGATGGACATAGAGACGGACAGACATCGAAATCTCAGAATTGGCTATCGTTTTTACTGTTTGGGTATAAAATCCCTTAAAAAGCCCAAAAATAAGTTGTGTCCACAATCCCCATACGAAAAACCTTGTAATACACCCTAAGCAACCGGTCAACGGCCAACAACAGTCAACATATCAACTTAATAATACATAGAGCAACACAGTAACACACAATAATTTCATACTTTAATTCACACTACAATTTCATACTAAATACTAATATTATAAATGCGAAAGTGTGTATATCTGTCTGTTAGCCCTTCACGCCCAAACTGCTTGAACCGATTGTTCTGATAAGTGGTATGGAGATATAGTTAGAGTCCCGGGAAAGGACATAATATAATTCTTTTAATCCCAGAAAAATGTACGGTTACCGCCAGATGGACGAATTAGGGGCAATAGAGTTGCGATTGGCATCTGTCTGTAGTCTGTACTCTGTATTTGTCAGCATTACTGTATTTTAATAGCTACTTAACTTTCGCACAATAAGTTGTACGATAGAGTTAATAGTTGGAAATACACTTGTGTTACACGGTACACTGTATTATTCCAATGCCTCATGATGGCAGCTGCATATTCCATTCGCTTGAATTTTCTTCGTTTAATTCGACTGATACTCAACAAGCCGTAAGGGCTGCTTTTCCACTTCCTGATAGATTTTGGATAGGCTATCCACAACTTATCTGACAGATGAAGTATGGAGTATCTGTCAGATAAGTTGTGGATAGTATATCCGACACTTATCAGGAAGAGGTGATATAGCCAAAAAGGTTTTACATGTTCTCGAAATACACGAGTGTCAAAAATCACAGACACCTTAGAAAATGTGTGTATTTAATAAAAAAATATATTATGAACTGTGTCAAATTGATTTTGTCAAGACGAGCATTAATATGGTGTTTTTATTTTACATGTTTTATGTTTTATATTGTAATACGCAATAATCGGGCAATCATAGATCCTACTTCCTCGTTCCCCACTAATATTATAAAGGCGAAAGTTTGGATGTATGTATGGATGTATGGATGTTTGTTACTCTTTCACGCAAAAACTACTGAACGGATTTTAATGAAACTTTACAATAATATAGCCTGTACATCAGAATAACACATAGGCTACAATTTTAACTGACTTTCAAAATGGAGGAGGTGTTATGTTCGTTTTTTTATGTTCAACGATTACTCCGCCGTTTGTGAACCGATTTTCAAAAATTTTCTTTTGGTGTAGGTATAGGTTATCATCCCAATTTGGTACCATATTCATAAAAGTGGTAACCTGATGAAGGGATCCATAAAACATCGAGGGAACTCCTCAAAATTTATATGGGAACATGTGGTGACTTCGGTTTCGTGAGCAGTATTCTAAGCATATGCTACCAACAAGCAAGATTTTGCACCAAGGTATACCATGGTTCTGAAGGTGCTGAGAGAACTCCTGACTCTTTATAGATACAAGTTTGGGAATTTCGACGTTGTTTTAAGAACGGAAAGCATATGCTACTATGCAAATTACATTCATCATCATCATTATCATTTATCACTACAATAAACCATTATAGAACCATGTATCGTCCCGTTTTGACCCTATTATTGATACTTTTTATAGTCTTTTATTATATATCACTTAAACCGCGGGTAACACCGCGGGGCACAGCTAGTATATTTATATGTGGTCGATTCAAAACCCGGATTTAATGTATAGATCGACTAATTATTATGAAAATATTGAACCGACGGGACGAACATCTAAATATAATAATAATAATATACTTAACAGGTAAGAACAGTTTGTATAGGAAAATAAAACGATCTGTTTTAGCATATTGTTACTACCAATTTTCCATATTTTCTTAACTTACAGCCCTACCCTGGGCTTCTTTTTTAATTAAAATTAGCCCAGTCCGTTAAGCCGTTCTCGAATTATTTTAGCATAAAATAATATAGCCTATAATATTATGACGTTAACCCGGGATATGACTTATGAGCTAACTCCATACGGCATACCATATTTTCAGCCGTTTAGACGTGAAGAAACATACACACTTACAAACTCAAATCAAATCAAATTCCTTTATTGCCAGAATGTAGTATCTACTCACAAGTAGCATTAGTAAGATGAACTGGGATTAAGTAATAATTAATTATATTATATTAAATGATAATAAAAAGGCATTTCGGTACACGGCGCGCGGCGAGACGCCAGAGCAGCAGGCTGCGGGGGTAGCTGTGCGATAATCTTCTACACTTGCTCGGAAAGTTTTCTTTACAAAAAGTAATGATATCCCACCAAAAACATAAATGTAAAAATGAGCCAAGTTCAATACAAACATTATGCTTGTCTATGAACTTCGCCGTAAAAAGAACTGAGATCTAAATGAATGCCAAGTTCTATGGAAAATTTAAATAATATGTATTTATAGGAACCAAAAAACATTATGAACAAATAATAGAGTCTATTTCTTTGCTTTATTTAATATCTATAACAATTGCTGTTATTTAAATAATGTGAGATCTTAAAGTAGATTAGATTTGACTTGGCTAGTTTTTATCAGAATTAAAATGTTCAATAACTTTATGAAATGACTGATGTAATGAAAACTGGCCAAGTTAAATCTAATCTACTTTAAGATCTCACATTATTTAAATAACAGCAATTGTTATAGATATTAAATAAAGCAAAGAAATAGACTCTATTATTTGTTCATAATGTTTTTTGGTTCCTATAAATAAATATTATTTAAATTTTCCATAGAACTTGGCACTCATTTAGATCTCAATTCTTTTTACGGCGAAGTCAATAGACAAGCATAATGTTTGTATTGAACTTGGCTCATTTTTACATTTATGTTTTTGGTGGGATTTAAATATTCTTTAACTGTGTAAAAACTTTTCTCGATTAGGAATGATTTTAATTTCATCTTAAATTTATTTAAATCGTCAATATCTATAATGTCATTTGGTAATTTATTGTAGAGTTTCGGCATCATTACATACGTACTTTTATTAAATTTTGTAGTTTTCGATAGTGGCATTTTTAATTTTCGTTTGTGACCTGTGCTACTGAAATTTTCATATAAATGCATATTACTTTATTTTTTTATTATTTTTTAGAACTAGATGACGCCCGCAACTCCAATGCGCCGAAATTCGTTTATTATGCGGGAACCGTACATTTTTACGGTATGAAAAGTATCCTATGTCCTTTCCGGGTACTCAAACTATATAAGCATACTCCATACCAAATTTCATTTAAATCGGTTCCGAGGTTTAAGCGTGAACAGGTAACAGACCGACAGACAGACATACACACTTTCGCATTTATAATATTATAAGTATAGATGCTCCTTACAATAACATTATCGATAGATAACACAAAAGGGTCGAGTACTCTATTGCCGAATTCATTTCATAATATTATCTACGATCCATTTGATAACGATCATGTTGATAAAAAATAATAAAAATATTTTGGTTAGACTTCGCAAAAAAGTCAATGACCAGTACAGAATTTTAAATTCAGTAAACGAGTCAATTCTAAAGTTACATTTTGTTATTTTTATATTATGTAGTCAATTCAAAAATATTTTATGAATTCTAATAAAAAATATAAAGTTTCTTAAACGACAAAACCAGTTCGAAACTAAAAATGGTTAAGAAATAGCTGACTCTACAAATATGTTCAACGAAGAGAAAAAAATTCCATTATAAAGTTAACAAAAGATAATTTTAATTGTGATCATCAATATGATTAAATAACGAAATAAGCATTATTTTAGGCTCTATTATTTTATCTTCAAAGCTAACTAAGTAGAAACCTATATTCCAAAGAACAATAAGACTGAAGTAACATCGGGAACGGAAGGACATATCACATGAAGGTTCCAACTGACAGACGGACAGGTAGACAGTAGGCACTTCATACAATATGAGGATCTGTGTCAAAACGATAACTTTGTTTAGACTTATATACTGATAAGAGAAAAGATTTGTTTGTTTGTGAGAATATCATAAGCGCTACAGGGCTGATTTTGATAAAATTTGGTTACATTACAATCATAGAATAAACTAAGTAAAAGGACGTAGACTGTTTTCCATCGGAGTAAAATGTACGGTTCTTGCAAGATTCTTCTTAGAGCGCACGAAATCGTGAGCACTATCTAGTTAAGTTATGGTCAAATGACGTGACAAAACTACTCATTAAGTAGACTCTAGACTACTAGATCACCTGTAGATTCTAAAACTTTCTTAAAATGATCACATGACAGGTTCATGATCAATGACCATGACCATGTCACTTCGTAATCGAAGTCTCAACTAGACACAATGGCGTGTTTTAGCACTTATCCATTGTATATAATAGGTTGAAAACCACTAAAATTATTAACACATTCGCACCTTCCTACAATATAATCACAATCTTCATATTTTGATAAGTAACTAGTTTTTCACCGTGATCTGTAAAAACAGCTAAAGTCAGCGTATCGAGACACAAAAATTCACAACTCAACCACCTCAACGTCTACTTTAGAGGTGTCTAGCAGTGAAAAGTCACTGTCAAAAATATCCGGCAGTTGAAGACGAGATTCCTACTGCTAAGATAGCAGTAGGAATCTCGTAGTAGAAAATAAGATAAAAAAAATTAGTTTTATACTTTATACTTTATCGAAGGTAAGGTAGACATTCAGAACTGGAACTCCTAAAGTAACCGCGACCGTACACCATAGCTGCGGGTCGTTCTTAGCTCTATAGGGGTCATATGCAGGAAAAATTTCAGCTTTTATAAAATGACAAAAGTCTGGCTCTTGGGTGTATAAAATATCAACATTTGTATGAAATTCGAAATTTTATGCCTCGTTTTTTTTAATTATAGTAGAACACCACGGAAATACCTGTAGTTTTTAAGAATTTAAAAAGTATCTAATTTGTTAATTCAGAGTCTAATCCATTCAGTAGTTTTGCGTAAGAGTTACAAACATCCATCTATCCATTCATCATCACAAACTTCCCAATGTGTTATGTAATAATGATATACTTAGTTACTTACTATACGAAACTTATTATTACGAATCTTATAACATAAACTTACTAAATAATGTTATAAATGCGAAAGTGTGTATGTCTGTCTGTCTGTTACCTCTTCACGCTTAAACCACTCAACCGATTTTGATGAAATTTGGTATGGAGATACCTGTAAGGTACATAGGATACTTTTCAAATGTACGGTTCCCACGCGATAAACAAATGAATCCAACGGAGTTGCGGTTGTCATCAAGTGGTTTATAAGTTTGGTTGCTATGTAAAAGCCTCCTCCTTACTTTTTACCTATCTCTGTCTTTGGCGGTTTGCAACAGTACAAAATATAAACAAAAATACTCACATTGAAACATTTCAGTGTAGAATACTAAGCTTATAGCATTCTAAAGTGGGGGAGGGGATATTATAATCTCGGACGTGTAATCACGTGATAATGTTTTATGCTGCGTTTCTATGCTTGCCGAGGCTTGGCAAGCGTCCACAAGGCACAAGCGTCCACAAATCTCGCTTGGCATTTGGAAATCATTTACACGCTTGTGAATGCGTCAGTGTATTACGTACATCCAAGCATGGCGGACACCGAACTTGTTATGAACCGCTAGATCACAGCGGCTACTAAGCGCGCACCAACGTGTGAATGCGTCGCAAGCGCTTGCCGCAAGCGCCCTTTGATCTGTGTCCAAAAACCGACACTACACCGGATCGGATTTGTATCCGATCCAGATACTCTCTTTACACGCTTGTGCTTGTGGACTCTGGTCAAGCCTTGGCAAGCATAGAAACGCAGCATTAGAAATGAGCACCTTTATAGCGTCTCTAGTCTCTACTGGTTTCCGCATAATTGACCATCGAGTTTCGATGTTTGGATTATTCTAGAAACCTCCTTACTCTTTAGCTCATTGTCAAAAGTACCTACTACATCGATACCAAATACCAATAACATAATGAGAAATGCATGGATTTTTGCATCAAATAAGCTTTATGTAACTACTTTCCTGTTTTTTGCATCCAATAACCTTTGAAACTTCTCGGCTGGTTTTGATAAAGTTCAGTACATATAATAGACCACAAGACCTTTTTCTAGGAAAGCATGGCCTACTTTTGACGTAGGTAAAAGCTATAGATCCCTTCTGCATGTAAAGTTGCTGTTAAAACATGTTTGAATTGAAAAACAAGGAAACAAAAGTTTATTGTTTTACAAAGATGGCGTATCTACTGCTACACATTAATCAATACAACAAAACTGGGTTAGTAGTGCCATATATCCAGTGTTCAACTACTAGATTTTCAACCCTCGCTCTTATAACCCGCTTACGAAGGGTGCAGGTGAAAATGCAGGGATTACTACGGAAATATTTAGGGATTGAAATTTTATTCCGACTGCTTAGGTAAGAATTCGGATGATTTATTTAAGAAATAAAGGCTTGGAATCTGGTGTTTAAATTATGCTGTTTTATTCTGATATGTTGTTAAAATCAAACATTTCTTGTACTGTTATTCATCATACAACATTTCTTTATCCGAAAGTGCTGATTTACATTGGTACAGTAGATAGAACCAACATGACTAGATTACAGTATTGGGAGCAACTGTATCAATGTGAAACTCTATTCATTTTTTGTACGTGAGATTTAAGATTATTATTATATATTTTTATATCGGATGGTCGATGCTTGTTATCTCCAATTTCTTATTTTGGAGCCATTTTTACATACTATTACATATTTTATTCGATTTGAAATCGCTTATCTGAACTTTAATAATAATTATAATATAATAATATCTATGGACGCTTCACACCACGTCAGTCTGGCCCCGTGCTAAGTACCTGAAGGACTTGTGTTACGGGTACCAGACAACGGAAATATATTTAATACTTTTATACTATACATATATTTAAGATTTTTATTATATGATACACATATTTAATACACATCCATGACCCAGGAACATCGAATACTTTTTGTTCCGTCAGCGGGATTCAAACCCGCGACCCCCGGCTTGAGCTACCAAAAGCCCACCAACTGAGCCACAGAGGTCGTCAAACTTTAAAGTTAGCATCAGCTGTAGTCTACTGTCCAGTGCAGCGTCAACCAGCTACTATACCAATGTAAATCAACACACAATAAACCGCTGATTTCTCGCACTTTATTGTCCACTTTGCACCACGTTAAGTGGTGGACCTTTGTTCGTGGAAGACGGGACATCCTCAATTAGGAGCTGTATCGAACCCTGTATGCATTATGTATGATATGACGACGATATTATGACGTGCGACGTCGAAACAATATGGTTGTATGGATTAGCAATATAACTGAGCTACGATCGTAACGTTAACAAAAGAGAATTCTATGAAGATTGTGAATCTAACAATCGTATATTAGATATAGTGTCGTTACAGGGACGTAATTTCCAAGTACCAATGATTAAAGACATTTTGCAATATAGCAGCTATTGATTTCTAATCGTCCATTTCCATCCATCGCAGCATATTATACAAGTTGAGGTGTAACCTAATAATCTGACATTCAAGGACCAAACTTTACAATGATAATAAATATTATATAGAAATGGCCACACACTGATGATGCTGCTAAATTAATCACTGCGAGAGGCAGGCGCCGGGGGCGGCGGGGTGAGGGGGCGGTCGAAATATTGACATGGCGTAATGAAATGCAGCCACAGAGTATAAAATGTATACACTCTTTCGTTATATAACCCTTATACGAAGTCTCTTTCTGTATAACACCTGTAATAACGTCTCTGTGGTATTGTGTCCAGTCCAGTCCAGAAGAAAGTCTTGAGTCAATTCTTGCGGTGGGACAACACATTTTTTTTCGAAGTTGGTAAGAAGTTAGAACTATACAGATTAAGACAATACTGCCTGAACAGTGGATTGTCATACAATCATTTGAAGAAACGCTGTTTCTATTAGGAGCTATACCGGCAGGAAACGCGAGGTAAGGAAATAGTCTCAAACGTGTAGAGTTACTGCGGCCTGCGGGCTACCGCAACAGGTGTTGACTGTACCTACTTACTTCAATGTCAGATGTAGTTCATTATTAGAGGTAATAACACAATATAAATACTAAATAGTAGCCAGTAGATCAATTTAACAGATCATAATTTGTCTGACGCACATGGTCGTGATAACAAAAGAGAGCGAATATTGCCTTGTCACGGGCGCTTACAACTTATATCGGTTTTGGACAAGTTTCTTTTGAAAAATAGTGGCTGAGTTACTCCACTGTAATATACGACGTCGCTTTTTTATATATTTTTTTATATTAGGTATAGGGATACCAATAAAAATAGTTTCACGTCTTTTGTCTTTGACCTTGATGTCTAAAAAGGCGCTTTAATAGATAAGGACAAAACACTGTGTAGTCCATTGGGTACGTCGCGTCGTATAGTTTATAAGCCTGTGCCTTATTCGAATGGAGCCTTATTCGAAGATTTAAATATTTTAGAAATAAATTGCTTACTAGCAAATAAGACATTAAGGCCCTTCCCCTACGGAGATTCCGTAATTGACCGTATTTAGAGACTTATAAACTCATAATTTGAAAGCTACAAAATTATAATAAAAATATATTAATAATCTTCAGTATATCAACATTACTTTCCCTGTTTTAAATTTTCTATTTTCGTTTATTATACTCATGATATTAGCTTCCAAAGTAATACCAATTTATTAAAATTGAAGCATACAAATTACATTTATTTGAAACACACGACAATAGATAGACAATTTCATTAACTACATATTCCCCGTTTTAATTTTTTTTAGATCAATTTTGAACTAAGATAAGTAACAAAATGGGATTTTTGTGCGATCTCGGCAATGCGTCAAATGTATGGTCAAGGTCATTTGCTCGGGGGATGGCCTTAAGGTCGATGTGATGACGAGGACCTTAAGGAGATGCTTGTATGGTGTCGGTGTGTTCACGGCCTAAATACTTGCACAATACCTGTGCTATTTCTGTTACCTGCGTCCTTGTATGTAATCGACTTTACATTGTAATGTACTTCACTATATAACGATACATATCGAGCACATACCTTTTAGAGTGGTAATGTTATATGTTTTGTACACATTCCACCAAAACTGTATGCTCTGCACCATTTGTGCATAGCATACTGTCTACAGGGTGTAACAAAACATAGTGATATTACTTATTAGTGTTATTAGGGTGCGTATGAGTCGCCTGTGAATGTAGCAGAAGCAGTACTTAAGGCCTTAAGGAGATTCCGTAATTTACCGTATTTAGAGCCTTATAAACTCATAATTTGAAAGTTATAATAAAAATACAGCAATAATCTTCAGTATATCAACATTCCTTTCCCCGTTTTAAATTTTCTATTTTTGTTTATTATACTCATGATATTAGCTTCTAAAGTAATACCAATTTATTAAAATTGAAGCATACTTTCAGCATCTCCCTAGTATTTACAAATTACGTTTATGAAATACACGACAATAGATAAACAATTTCATTAACTACATATTCCCCGTTTTATTTTTTTTTTAGATCAATTTTGAACTAAGATAAGTAAAAAAAAAATAAGATTTTTGTGCGATATCGGCAACGCGTCAAATGTATGGTCGAGGTCGTTTGCTCGGGGGATGGCCTTAAAGAATATTTTTTTAAACTTTTGAATGGGGTGATTCATAACGCTCGGGCGACAATACGTGCTAAAATATCCTATTTGAATTCTAATTACACTAATTAAGAGAAACAGTATTTATAACCGTTTGCTAAACAACTTTCAAAACTATCCTTATGATTTTCCTTATTTATAGGGAAATGGGAAACGCCGATCTTTCTTCAAATACTACATAGTATTACAAAGTGTAAATATATTTGTTTGTTCATTTAAATTGCTAATACTCCCTACAGAACCAATTTTTATGATGCATAGAAACTATTTAATAAATTTTGATGCAAGTTGGCTTTTTCGAAAAAGTACAATGTCAGGAACATAGGATACTTTACGAGGAGCTTCGCGCAATTGAAATGGCATACCAACAGTATGCAATGGCATACCAACTGTATGCAATGGCATACCAACTGTATGCAATGGCATACCAACAGTATGCAATGGCATACCAACTGTATGCAATGGCATACCAACTGTATGCAATGGCATACAGTTTGGAATTGGAATGCCAATTCCCATAAAATTAATAGTAACAATTTGCTTGGTGTATAGCTTTAGGACCCTCTAGTGGGTAACCACTAACCAATCATAAGACAATTAGTATCCTGGCATAAGGACAGGCAGACTGATCTCGTAATAATCGGGGCTGAATCAATAATATAAGTGACCTTTAATAGGGACAACTCCGCTCATACCTAGCCCGGAATGTGGCGAGATAAAAACTTGAGCTATGCTGAATGCATGAATAAATCTTTAGGCTGCGTTTCCACTGAAAGGAGCGAAGCGGAGCAGAGCTTAGGGGTGCCGAATTGACCAATAACCATGCTCGAAATCTTCGCTCCGCTTCGCTGTCATTCCGCTGGAATAGCACGATTGGTCAATTCGGGCACTGCTAAGCTCCGCTCCGCTCCGCTTCAGTGGAAACGCAGCCTTAATATTGTAGATGTATCTAAGACTGTTTACTTACAGTACCCAGAGTGTTGGCTTAGAATATAAGGAATCTTTCTGACATAGATTAGAAATCGCATGTCAAGGCAAAAAGGTTTTGTCAAAAAAATTGTTCTAAAGTCTGATTTCTAGACAAATATAAAGATTATAGATTTTTCTTGCCTGCTAGACTTCGAAAGGGTATTACTAGCTGTTAAGCAATATCATCCTACAAGATGTCCTCTTATTCTCATGACTGGCTAAGTAAAGGAACGATTTTATGTACCTTGTATGTACTTTAAATGTTACTTTACTTCTGCTTGCATTTCCGAACTTTCGACATAACCGGCAGAACAAACTCGGGGCCGTTCCCGTAATAAACGACTTCCGCGCGGTATAAATAAGTTTATGGAGGAAAATCATGGCGCATGCCGGACTTTACGACGTAGACGCACGTGCTGATAGATACGACGCTGAAATAAGCTGCTAGCGAGATAGCATATTTTATAATGGATGGGTACACATTCATCCACACATCCATTATACAATACTATCTCGCTAGCCCATCGGCTATTCTTGTATAATGTCTTTATTATGTCAAAATCACCATGACTATCAACAATTATTACTAATTTTAACTATAGCTATAAGTTTTAATTAATCGTAGTGTTACACGATTCATTCCAAAATTTATCAAAAATATCTATGTAGGTTTCGGCACTATAGTTCGATTGTAGAAACCTATTGTGCTACTTGAAATTTAAATTGGTAGCATTACCGCCAATTGTTTACATTTGAGTACATGAAATGAATTGGTTTGTCTCGTAGTTATCTAGGTCTGCAGCAATTCGCAGCTTGTAAGCGCTCAGTGCAGCAGTAAATGTTGCTGTTGCTAATTCCGCGCGACTGCTGAAGACACGCGCGCAATCACTGACTGAGACTGACTTTAAAATAACGCCGCACTCCCCGGCCGTTGGATACAGAGAGAGAGAGAGAGAGAGAGCTAGAAATCCAAACTGTAAATTTTTCCACGTTAATATCCTATGTCCTTTCCTGGTAATTAAAAATCTCCATATGAGAATTTACCAATACGGTTCAGCGGTTTAAGCGTGAAAAGGTAAAAGACAGAAAGATAGTCAGGAGCAGACTTTTACATTCTATCTGACTGTCTTACTTATTAATTTGGAAAGATGATGATGATGATCGACGATGCTAATTCAATCAACATTACCATGTTATCACCATAATTGGTACCGACGAACTAATAACTCGTCACAATTAGCCCGAGACGTCACGTCAACGTCACGTCAAGGTCATGGCTACTCGTCCCTGACCTCTGGGGGGGGGGGTTAAGTGAGCTAATGAATTGTGATTTGGTACTACAATTGATTTGACCTTCTAATGATTCACAAATCAAACTTATAAGCCCTTTTCCTCAATGAACATATTTTATTGTATTTGATTTGGTCACTATAGCCACTATCACCGATTTCGGTGATAGTGGCTATAGTTTTATTGAAGCCGAGACATTTATAAGGAGCAATGGTGCCAAAAAATAACGTGTGCGCAATACTGAAAGAGTTCTATCTTCTTTAACTTTTGTCGTAGACAAATGACTGACACGACCAATATGAGGTGCAGGACCAACTTTTGACATGCCTGCCTGCCTGACATGCCTGGATATCAGAAAATAAGTTGATCAGTCTTTTTTTTTATGTAATAAGGGGGCAAACGAGCAAACGGGTCACCTGATGGAAAGCAACTTCCGTCGCCCATGGACACTCGCAACATCAGAAGAGCTGCAAGTGCGTTGCCGGCCTTTTAAGAGAGAATAGGGTAATAGGGGAGGGTAGGGATGGGAAGGGAAGAGAATAGGGGAGGGTAGGGATGGGAATAGGGTAGGGGATTGGGCCTCCGGTAAACTCACTCGCTCGGCGAAACACAGCGCAAGCGCTGTTTCACGCCGGTTTTCTGTGAGAACGTGGTATTTCTCCGGTCGAGCCGGCCCATTCGTGCCGATGCATGGCTCTCCCACGTATATGCGCGCTGATCTTGAGGTGGTGCGGGCGGTTCTAGAAGCATTGACACTATGATATTTTCAATTGCTCAGTTTCGCAGAAATAGCTGTATGTTAATTGCTACCTGTACACTGTACAGGTAGAGACAGGTAGCAACTACAACCTATATGGCTACACACGCTAAATTGCTTTTTCACATGACAGTATTTTATTACCAGGCAAGTATATATATCATATTATATTATGGCATGTCATTTTTATGTTAGTAAAGCTCATTAACCTGCGGGCTTACAGCCTGTAAACCCGCAGGTTAATGAGCTAGGAAAATGTAGAGATGGACAAAGTATATTATGGCATTGGCACTGCATAGACATAACCTATATATAATTTTATATTTGCTAAGTACTTTAATGTTGTTGTATGTAGTGTGTACTGTGTTATGTTATGTTGAATTGTTATCTCTTCTGACTTTATAATAACTCTTGCTGTGTTTTGTTCCTAATTAGTTTAATAAATATGTTTTAATTATTATTTTATTAAGTATAGCATTTATTGAAAACAACAACTGTATCATTTCGTCAGAAGTATATTATAGCCGCCTATATGCTGGACAGGATATTCCGAATCCAGTGACACGATTACCCGCTTCTGTATCACTATTCACTGTAAATCAGCGCTGAGCTTATTAATTAGTAACTTTGCTACATCAGATGTAATCTATTCAGTCACTATTGAGTCATCGGCGCATATTAAGTATGCGCGCGGCGTCCCCCTGCATTGCGCAACGATCATCCAGAATAATCCATTGACAATTAAGTCGCCGTTACTTAAAAAGGCCCGTTTATTTAAAAGCTTAGGCGGATTTTCCCGAAGGAATACGGGAGAGTTATAATGTGTATTGAGACTCAGCTAATTGTAAGGTTTTTCATTACTTTTTACTTTTTAGTCTTTTCAATATACTGTATCACTACATATTATAAAACAAAGTCGCTTTCTCTGTCCCTATGTCCATTTGTTCCCTTTAATCTTTCAAACTACGCAACGGATTTTGATGCGGTTTTCTTTAATAGATAGAATGATTGAATAGGAAGATTTATAAGTATAATAACATTCATTAAATAGTGGAGAAACACTGGTATTTTTGAGGTTTCTAATGTGATGTCGTAAATAATTACATTTTTTTCCGCTTACATTGCAAACGCAAGCTTTAAAAATTGCGGGACGTAGCTTTTGCGGCGGTACCGACCAATGCGGGCCACGGGTAGTAATGAATATAAATCAAAACTACTGAATCGATTTTAATAATTTTTTCAGTGAGTGACATAGGCTATATATTTTATACCCGTGCGAAGCCGGGGCGGGTCGCTAGTAAAATTTATAAATCTAAAATTACCTTTTTTCCTCGCCCGTTATACAGTTTCCAATAGAAATAGCTTTTTTTTGGCTTGAAAGTAGCCGACATATTACTCTACCTCTGTAATTCTAACTATTCCCAATCCATTAGGTACCTTTGCATAGATTAGTAACGAACGTACACAAACTTTCTAATATTAGTTTCGAATACTAGAGCAAAACGCTTAGCTTAAACAGCTTACGCTTAACTAAGGCTGTAGGTTTTAAATATCGCTTAAAAGATAGTTACAACCTGGCATATAAGAGAAACTCGACCAGACCAGCCTCTATATGGTAAAACCACGATGACCGATGGACCGCAGCAGACACAGGCTGATTGATATATATGTTTGTTGCGTTACCAGGGCTGCCGACTGCGGAAAAACTTTCCTACATAAAACCACAGATTCCTTAACCAGTTATGTATGTAGCAACCAGGTTCTATTGCCCAATCTGGTGGTACCGGGGCTGGCAGCTACGCGAAATGTTTGCTACAGAATACATGCGAAATTCTTAACTAATAACCTTGCTGAGGCAGCCCTGGGTTACCCCGGTTGGCCAATCTGGCGATTTCCATCCGTGTGAATAATTCATGTGATACACAATCGCACGCTTCATTGGCTGGTTCATATTGGTTGTTATAGTTACAGTGGTTTTGGAAAACCAAAGGTTGAGGTTGAGTTGCTGCAATCTCTACAGTAAAACGCTCATATAACATTCTTCTAATTGAACAGTTAGGTCACGACATTTTGGATTCCCTAGACATTAATTAAATCGCTGGCAAAACCAAATCTATCTCTCGAGGCCCCTATTCCGTCAAACGAAAATCTCCGTGGCTGTTTTTAAGCTATTCTACTAGCTCACTATTACGATAGTTGTTGTTCTAATATCTAAGGATCAATTCAGACCGCAATGCGACGCGTAAATGCATTTCTAAATTTGTACTGAATTGACAGATTTCAATTGCGTGAGACGTCTTGCGAATCTTTCAAATCTATACAAATTTAGAAATACATCTACGCGTCACGTTGCGGTCTGAATTGACCCTAAGTTAACTATAATTCGAAGAATTCATGATGTTTACTAAGGGTCAATTCAGACCGCAACGTGACGCGTATATACATTTCTAAATTTGTATGGATATTTGAGTTTTGACAGATTTGCAAGACGTCTCACGCAATTGAAATCTGTCAATTCAGTACAAATTAAGAAATGCATCTACGCGTCGCGTTGCGGTCTGATTTAAATAACACGAGTATTCAGCTGGCAAAATAAGTATGGAGAGGCACAAAATGATATCAGCAAATTTGTTAAGAAAAGGCAATATAGTAATTAGTGAAAAAAATCAAGTGGATACGCTATAAGTACCTGAATGAATCGGTTGCATGGTTTGACGGTGCTAATGAATATTCTACTTGTGTTCGCGGCAGTCCCCGGTGACGTGAGACGCGTCGCCACATTGGTCATGTACCACTGACGCCGACTGGTATTAACGATCAATTACTGATAAGAGAAGTTCTTGAAGATGGCACGAATTTGTCAGCTCACTTAAAGCAAGTAAAAATATAACTCTAGCAATTCTGAATGAAGGAAATAAGTAATAACCGAAGCACTAAAGTTACATATTATTAAATAGTTACCTAGTTATACAGGCTACTAAACCTGACCAAAACGTAGACTTTTCATCAAACGTTTTCTGCTCCAATTTATAAAAAAATACCTAGCCGTCTAAAACCTTTTTAAAAATATCGTATTATCTACGTTCGAAATTTAAAACTCAAGGGCGGTACGTGTGAATGGTGATGAAACAAGAGTCGTGAGTTGGAAAAAGTGTGAACTCTGAATGGTCTGTGCATTACAATGAAGTGAGGTACATGACACGATAAACGGCGGATTCTGTGCACGTACGCACGAATTTTTGTTCGTTTGTGCATTGCAACAACGTGTTATACTTGAGTGTCCTTGAGATATGAAGCTAAAAAGTATTTTTTCGATTTCATCTAGATCAAATAATTTGAACGTGCTTAGAATTTTCTTTAAGATTAAATACATCAAAAAAATACCAGTAAGTATACGTGGGAGAGCCGTGCTTCGGCACGAATGGTCCGGCTCGACCGGAGAAATACCACGTTCTCACAGAAAACCGGCGTGAAACAGCGCTTGCGCTGTGTTTCGCCGAGTGAGTGAGTTTACCGGAGGCCCAATCCCCTACCCTATTCCCTTCCCTACCCTCCCCTATTCCCTTCCCTTCCCATCCCTACCCTCCCCATTACCCTATTCCCTCTTAAAAGGCCGGCAACGCACTTGCAGCTCTTCTGATGCTGCGAGTTTGCTCGTTTGCCCCCTTATTTCATAAAAAATAAAAAATAAAAAAAATAAGTACATACTATCTATTCTAATATATGTAATATTCATACTTATGTAATGTTATAATTAATGCAAATATAAGTCTATCTTAATGTCTTCCTATACGCTACTGAACATACCAATATTATCTTAATTTTAGGTCATGTGAAAAGACAGAGGATAGTATGTAATTCATTATAGAAAATGTATATTTCTCGTACTATACAGTGTGTAACAAAAATAAGTGATAATACTTTAGGGTGTGTACGTGTTCCTTATAGAAAGTTCACTGTGAAAGTAGCAGCGCTGAAAGACGAAAAATTTTTTTTTACTTTTGTATGGGGAAACTTTCTAAAAGGAACACGTACACACCCTAAAGTATTATCACTTATTTTTGTTACACCCTGTATACACGAACTGTCTCATTAAATCATCAATAAAGTTATCTCTAAACAGTCTATCAACCAACCCCTTAAGTAAACTTTCGTAGACCAATTGCAGGCGTTGCGGGTAAAATTAAGTATAATTCGTATCTGTTTTTTTTTTTATGAAATAAGGGGGCAAACGAGCAAACGGATCACCTGATGGAAAGCAACTTCCTTCGCCCATGGACACTCGCAGCATCAGAAGAGCTGCAGGTGCGTTGCCGGCCTTTTAAGAGGGAATAGGGTAATAGGGGAGGGTAGGGATGGGAAGAGAAGGGAATAGGGGAGGGAAAGGAAGGGAATAGGGTAGGGGATTGGGCCTCCGGTAAACTCACTCACTCGGCGAAACACAGCGCAAGCGCTGTTTCACGCCGGTTTTCTGTGAGAACGTGGTATTTCTCCGGTCGAGCCGGCCCATTCGTGCCGAAGCATGGCTCTCCCACGTATAAAGGTTTTTGCATATATTTAATAATAAATATAACATAATGTTTAACTCAGAGTTAAATCTAACCCTGACCGTGCGACCTGACTTAGCATATACAACTGCTGTCAATATAAAACTTGATTGATACTTCCAAGTAATTCTCCGTCCAGGGGAGCGTGTCAGATATTAACATTCTCTAGAACTTTCTACGTAACAAAAGTGTTTCGATAGCGAAATGCGCGGACCGTGGCCAGCCGCTGAAGAAATAACACCACAGCGCGTCACGGACGGACAGACAGGCGAAAATGACGATTTCTATATAATTGCCTATAATGCTCCATAGTAGGCTAGCATAGTGGACATCCTAGGCCAAAATTTTAAACAAGAACCAAACCTAGAGAATGCCGAACGACCGAAAAAAAATAGCTAAATTCAAATATTTTAAAAGTCAGGGTTATAGCACCACGTATGTTTAAAAGAAAAAAAAATCATTAAAAAAAAAAAACTATTAAACACTGACGCTATATTATACTCTAATATAGGATAGTATAGGTCTACCAGAATCTGATGGCAAAAAGTGAGAAAATAAATTGACTGTAGCAATACCGGGGTAATTGGAATGAAACATTTTGATCCTTATTTTTTCTTATAGCGGCTGATTCTGTGTGTGAAACATGCAAATATAAAAATTTATCCAATGATCACGGATATTTTATGAAAATCTGCTGTCAAAAATTGCCATCAGATTCTGGTAGACCTATAGTATTCATCACGGAAACTATACGGCCTGCTTGAACGGCAATGTCTTATCAGTTTAGTTTTTTTAAAGCATCATAATATTAGATTGAATTATAAAAATCTTTGGCATCATTTCATACATACCTAACTGCATTGTCATTGTTGTAAAATCTATCACAATTTTCCTTCTAAAGAATATTTACAACTTTTAATTTACGGCTTCCTTCATGTCGCTTTTCCGGGTAATTTTCCTTCTCCTTAGTGTATTTTGCGGTTTATCCTCAAAGGAAACGACTGCGACAATGTCACGGAATGTGTGAAAACACCGAAACAGACTTGTTAAAACATGGCCACGTGAGATGTTTTCCTTTTAAAGTTAATATAAGGTGCAGAGGTGAAGGACGGATTATAAATCTTCACTTAATCTTGCTTGAATAAAACTTTTTGGGATTACAAAATTGTACGCCCATTTTATGAAAATCGTGGCCAGTATTTTCATCTTTTGTAGGTGTGGTAGCAGTCAATATCATGTACCAAATAATTTAGATACAATTTCTGCCAACCATGCTGCGACGCCTCATTATTTTTTAGCAAGCAAAACTTCGGCGGGATTTGTGTCGTCAAAAATGTTGGCCAACTTATGCAATACCAATTATGATACCTACTTTATTTAATGAAGGTGCATCCATTGTGTTTGTTTTGTTACATTGTGTTTGTATTGTTTACATTCATACACACTGAAACTGTTGTCCGATCTTTGTGCCTGTATGGATAGTCCGAAATCCGAATCAAAGGTATAGTTACAGTTATACTGTATACCATGAGAAGGACATTGGATAATGTTTAAATGGTTAAAAGACGCAAGGTTTCCGAATCCGAGATTTCTTTGCTCGCGTAATATATTATAGTAAAATATTATGTTACTAAGTTTATTAATGGCGATGCTGTCCCCTACGCCGTAGCACTACCCTACGTTAAGGACAATAAGCTATCGCAGAATATACGATTTCTGCGGGAATTTTAACTACCTTTTACTCCGGGTTGTGTAACAACACATCATTAAGAAGACATCCCTCCATTTGAGGGTCGAAAGTCTTCAGTCTCGCCACAAGGCCAACTTCAGTTCCTATGTGGTGAGAGTACCGACGCATCTTCTATCGACCTTTGAAGCGGAGGAATTCTGGCCGACTGATGTGGTTTACCGAAGGTTCCGGGGGAGACTCCGGAATGAATGCGCGCGTCACGTCGCCACGTCGCACGTTAATTCGTGATAAAGTGTAGTTATTAAGTTTATAATTAATATGTATTTTAGACAATAAAGTATATATTGTATGGGCCTACGTAGCCTGATATAAATAAATCCCACCAAAACATAAATGTAAAAAAGAAGAGCCAAGTTCAATACAAACATGATGCTTGTCTATGGACTTCGCCGTAAAAAGAATGGAGATCTAAATGCGTGCCAAGTTCTATGGAAAATTGAAATATGTATTTATAGGAACCTAATAACATTATAAACAAATAATAGAGTATATCTCTTTGCTTTGCTGAATATCTATAACAATTATTGCTGTTATTTAAATAATGTGAGATCTTAAAGTGGATTAGATTTAACTTGGCCAGTTTTCATTACATCAGTAATATGATAAGGTTTTTGAAAAATTTAATTCTGATAAAAACTAGCCAAGTCAAATCTAATCTACTTTAAGATCTCACATTATTTAAATAATAATGTTATTTGGTTCGTATAAATACATATTTTAATTTTCCATAGAACTTGGCACTCATTTAGAACTCCATTCTTTTTACGGCGAAGTCCATAGACAAACATAATGTTTGTATTGAACTTGGCTTTCCTTCTTTACATAAATATGTTTTTGGTGGGATATCATTACTTTTTGTAAAGAAAACTTTCCGAGCATGTGTAGACCCCAAATCTTCCCAGTTCAAACTTACATATTCGACTATAGTCAACCTTAAAAGGCTGTTTCACCACTTCCTGATAAGTGTCGGATATGCTATCCACAACTTATCCGACATATATACTCCAACTGCACCTGTCAGATAAGTTGTGGATAGCCTATCCCAAATTTATCAGGAAGTGGAGAAACAGACCCTCAGGGTCTGTTTCACCACATCCTGATAAGTGCCGGATATAGGCTATCCACAACTTAACTTGACAGATAGAGTATGAAGCATCTGTCAAATAAGTTGTGGATAGCCCATCCGGCACTTATCAGGATGTGGTGAAACAGGCCCTTAGTCTTGTTGAGTATCAGTCGAATTAAACAAAGAAAATCCAAGCGAATGGAATAAGCAGCTGCCATCAGTAGGCATTGGAATAATACGGTGTAACACAAGTGTATTTCCACTATTAACTCTACGGTACAACTTATTATAAAATACAGTAATATTCCTTTAAAAAGAAAACATTTATTAAACTGTCAAGAAAACTAAGTACTCACAAGTGTTTCTATCCAAAGTACTATTTTATTTTTAGACAGACAGAATTAAAATAATTGTCTATTCCCGGGACTCTAACTATATCTCTATACCCAGAATAATCAGTACAAACAGTTTGGGCGTGAAGAGGTAATAGACAGACAGACAGACATACTTCATAAAGTCACTTTCTATTAATTTCATAAAGTTTCTTCACTTCACAAATAAATATTTACGGGTGGCTCCTATATACAACAAACGTGTTTTTTTTGGCCATTTTTGCTTATAATCAATAATGGTAGCCGGTAGGCACTTGAAATATTCACAAAATCTTTAATTATATTTTTACTTTCATAATTCATAATAAAAATAAAATTAATATTTAAGGGGGGTTTCCATTTCCAGAAACACAATTTTTGCCTAGTTTCGCTCTGTCCAACTCGCACTTGACCGATTTTCTTTGTTTTTTTTTATTTTTCCCTACGCTTACACACAATTACCGAGCTAGATTCCAAATTTCATCCTTCTAGGTCATCTGGAACTGGGTTAGAATTTTGATCTATAGGTCAGTCAGTCAGTCAGTGATAAAATTGTCGATTTTCGGACGTTTATATCTTAATAACCGTTTGAGCTGTGTTTATGAAATTTAAAGCACATATTTATCTCACAGGTTTCAATATATGAGCCTAATTTGACACGTTTAAGTTTAATAGTTTCTGAATTATGAGGGGGTCAAAAGTGGCTGCAAATGGTTCGTGTGCTGCTCGCCAGTTCTGTTATACTTGAACTTGGCTTGACTCACTACCGCGTGTCTAGATACACACGGTGCTGCTCGCCAGTTCTGTTATACAGGTTATACTTGAACTTGGCTTGACACGCTACCGCGTGTTTTACTACTTTAACGTATTCCATACAACGATAAATAAATAAATAAAATAAGTTTATAGCGATTTTGTGCTGTGTGATTACAACGATTATCGCTGAATTTTATTATTCTTAATGTAACTTAATTGTTTGTGTCATTAAATCATACATGGACAACTTTTTGCTGGAATCTTCTTTTTTCTTCTGCGTGCGTCAAGAAAATATAATTTTTAGATCCTGGACGCCTTTTATGGAAATAATAAAATATATTTGAGTCAAAGAAAATTTGACAACCAATTATTATAGACTGATGGAAGTTTCCATGTTATTGCATAAGTGTGAAAAACATTATTGAGTGTTTTATTCACTTTGTGTTAATTGCATAGAGTGGTATAATTGCATGGTTAAAATATTAGTAATACGTTAAAGTAAGTAGTGTTTGTTAGTTAGCGTAATACAACTACTAGTGATAAAATATATAATAAGCTAGACATGTGGCCAGTAAGCAAATTATATATTTATATCTGTAATTATCAAAATCGGTCCAGTAATTATTCAGATTTGGAAATTAAAATGCGAAAATGTGAACGCTTAATGTTTGACGCTTGCCTATTCGGCTTAAACATCTAAAGCAATTTTGGTTAAATTTAGTATACAGTTATTTTGAATCCTGGGATGGCAGTATGTTCTTACACTGGCTAGTTTTTATCCAGGAAATATCTATGGTTCCTGCACGATACATGTTTTTGATATTAATCTATACTAATATTAAGCTGAAGAGTTTGTTTGTTTGTTTGATTGTTTGTTTGTTTGAACGCGCTAATCTCAGGAACTACTGGTCCGATTTGAAAAAATCTTTTAGCGTTAGATAGCCCATTTATCGAGGAAGGCTATAGGCTATGATAATATTATGCTGTGACTTTTAGGGGCGAAGAAACGGAGGAAAATGTGGAAAAAAGCGGGGAAAATTATTCATCTTTGAGAGTTTCCGTTGCGTGCGCTGCAAAAACGGTCCAAGATGCCCAAAAAATATGTATGTAAGAATTATTCCTCTTTAATGATCTAAAAAATGTCCGTGATAGTACATGTCTATCTTTTAAGATTAACTCAAAATAATCGTTTTATATGGTCTAAGAATCTTTGGTCGAAATGAATGCATTAATGAAATAGACGCAGACGAAGCCGTGGGTAAGAGCTATAATTTATAAAGCTGAGGAAGTTGTTCGTCAAAATAAATATGATGCCCATAATAACTATTCCACGTGGACAAAGTCGCGGGCACAGCTAGTACATTAATATATTCGTAGTATGATTACGCAAATATTTATAGACACTCTTGGTCGATAATGATATTGCTTTTCTAATAATATTCCAATATGTCACGTGCTTTCATCCAGCCCTCGACCTTGGGCAAGGTCAGCCATTGTCTAACGACGTACTCCGGATGAAGAGATGTGGACAATACTATCGACATAATGACAGTTGACAGATGAGCATCTGTGTAATACAGCTAACTAGATGACGCCCGCAACTCCGTATGTGCCAGAATTCGTTTATCGCGCGAGAACCGTAAATTTTTCCGGGATGAAAAATATCCTATGTCCTTTCCCGGGACTCAAAATATCTCCATACCAAATTTCAGCAAAATCGGTTCAGCAGTTCGGGCGTGAAGAGGTAACAGACAGACACAC
Organism: Cyaniris semiargus; assembly: GCA_905187585.1. Classification (NCBI taxonomy): domain Eukaryota; kingdom Metazoa; phylum Arthropoda; class Insecta; order Lepidoptera; family Lycaenidae; genus Cyaniris; species Cyaniris semiargus. The sequence continues at coordinate 406,910 of LR994554.1, read as the reverse complement.
TTTCGCATTTATAATATTAGTATGGATGTTGCCTGCAACTCGGTGAGTACAAGTGTATGGTTAAACTCCACGGGAATTATTTGTTTTTTCGCAGAAAACTATATAATATAGTCCATGAGATTTCCTAGAAGCTATTATGTTTGTGTTAAATTTTATAAAAATGTTAAGTACTTTTGAAGCCTAGTTAATGTAACGAACAACTAAATTCAAGACGTGAGTGGAAGAATAAGGTAAGTAACATGAAAAAACTTCCCGTTTGTTTGCTTAAATGGAGGCTTTAGGGCCGGAAAAATTATTTGAAATAGAAAAACTATGGATTAAATGTGTAGCCAGATATATTAGCTAGGTTATGAAGTAGATAACTTACAAGTTTTATTAAAATAATTAGGGAAAAAATGAGTTATTGTCCGTTTGTTACGAAATGTTACTTGTTCGATTCTTCCACTCACGTCTTCAATTAATAAAAGCAATTGTTTCTTTTTAAAAGCTTTTATTTAACTTGCTCTGTATGTATGTACGTATGTTTTGGAACTAATTTTTTTTTTGAAAATTAAATTCTCAAATTTTTATTTCAAGATTGAAATAATTATTCAAAATTAAATATAAAGTTACCCAAAACGAAATCAAACTACCCAAATGCCAGGAATCTAGTCAAGTCTCCTTCTCTAACGCCTTGAACCTACTTTCAGAATTAACACTCTAGAATCTAGATTATCTGAAATTTTCTGTATCCGAATTTTCCATCAGGAAGTATTAGGTAAGTATCGGATTTAGCGGATGCTTCGGGCCGGAAATCCGACTCCGCTCCACATCCCGACAGGATAACTGGCCATTTAGCCAAAACTTTTTCGTTATCGCTTCGTTATAGAATCGCCGATCAAAATGAATGGAATAGACATAAGCGTTCGTTAATATGACGTTGACGTTCGACTCGTCTTATGTCAATTCCATACATTTTGATCGGCGATTCTATAAAGAAGCGATAAAGAAAAAATCTTGGCTCACCCCCCTGATTACTCAACACCGAAGCGTATTCTGACTCCTCGCAGTAACGAAAAACTGAAAAACTGAAAAGTGATTTCTAAATGCTGAGCTATAACGCTAAAGACTTTCCACTGAGAAATAATAATGTAATGAGAAATATTTGTGTACCATCCCACACAAAATTAGGTATTGAGTTATGAATGCAGTTATGTTCTTTAAATCATTTAGAAAAAGATGCATTCAAAATTAAACAAAAAAAAAATTGTGGGTTAGTACACAAATGCTTAACAGCGAGTAATTGTGTTACCAGCGACATTACCAAGAATTTGTTGACACGTCATTTATTCATTTAGCATAAGGGTCACGAAGAAACAAACATATTAAAAAAAGATAGACAGTTAAAATCATCACACTACACTTTAAAGGCGTACTCGGATAAGATAGCACATAGTGAAATTCTATAGTGGAATAGTGGAATTCTAGAGAACAATACTAAGCACAATAGAGAATACTCGCAGTTCGCCGCCAGCAGCCGATTCAATAGATTGTCGATGGCACGCTCTTAATATTAAAAGCTTATATGGTGTTCCCAGAGACGAGGCACAAAACTATAATATTACTAGTTGATTCCTGCAAGTTGTGCAGAAATTTGCTTATCGCGCGAGAACCGTACATTTTTCCGGGATAAAAAGTATCCTATGTCCTTTCCCGAGACTCAACCATAAGAGTTTAAGCGTGAAGAGGTAACAGACAAACAGATGGACAGGCAGATAGACACACTTCGCTTTTATAATAATAGTATGGAATATGGATGAATAAATAAAGTTATCACAATATAGTTATTGGCGAGATTCGCGCGGCGGTAAACAATTATGTAATAATATAAAACCGGTGTAAAATTTATTAGGTAATACGTGTGAAAACTCCAACTAAATCTTTCCAAAATATTCGCACGAAAAAATCTCCTATCGTGGAAAATTTAGCAAATCGCAAAAAAAATATTTATTAGGTAGTATTATGAATTTGCATAATATTTTTATTTTATTTACAAAGTTGTGGGCATCGACTAGTTATACTTATATAACCTTAGTCACGTCTAGCTATTTGTGTTGGAAAAAAAGATCTGTAAAGAAAACTAGCAAAGCTTTATCCAAATAAGGCGAAGAGTAATAAACAAGACTTTTGTAATTGTTGTTATTTAACAAGCTAAAAGCCGAGCTTTGTGAGGGCCCGCGTCGTTATTCTGCGTGGTAATAATCTTTAAGGCAGATTTTTTTAGATTTTAATAGTAAACAAACCTTGACTGACTCTTAGTACATAATGAACTAATGAATAAGTGATGTGAAGCGTATATATATATATTGTCTATGTTAATTTTTATTTCTATATATATATATATATATATATATATATATATATATATATATATATATATATATATATATATATATAGAAATCGCCGGGTTACTCCCCGAACCGGTGGTAGGCACCATGTAGTATCAACATTCTGAAAGCATTTTTTTTTAATCTATTTAGAAATAAAACTATTTTTATTTATTTTTATTTTTTATTATTATTTATATACATAAAAATTACTTTGTGTACATTAATGAAATTTGAACGAAAGCTTGTTTATTTTGTAAATCACTTGCGAAATAAAAATTAACATAGAAAATTAATGTTTCAACAAAATTAACATTCACTGAAGCAAAGGGCATGTTGTTATTGTATTAATTTCGTGACACGTGCCTACAGCCTAAGTCGTGGCCGCCCACACACAAATTTCGTGATTTAATTAAAATGACTGAACTATTTAGTTAAACTTTAAAAACAAATAATTGTTCACTAGTCGACGCCCGCTCCGTTGCGCAAAAATTCGTTTATCGCGCAGCATCATACATTTTTCCGGAATAAAAAGTATCCTATGTCCTTTCCCGGGATTCAAAGTATCCTATGTCATACCAAATGTCAGCAAAATCGGTTCCGTGGTTTGGGCGTGAAGAGGTAACAGACGACGACGACGACTGGTAGATAGACTGACAGACACATTTTTGCATTTATAATATTAGTATGGATCTTGAACGCGGCTAAAAACCGGCTATTTGTTTCTCAAATAGAGAATTGATAGTTTATGTAAAAGTTTTTATCACACCTAATCCGGGTCCCGGGACCGGATATAATATTATAAAGTGTGTGTGTTTGTGTGCGTTTGTGTATGTGTTTATTAATTCTTTGCTCAGTTTTTAACCCATCTTAAGTCTTTGTTTCAATTACTATATTAATCTCTTATATTCATCCCGACTAAACTGTGTATTGCTCTCACATTCTGTATTTACTAACTTTATTTACTAGCTTTGACTGAAATAAACATTCGCGCTACTTCTATCTAAAGCAGACTTGTGTTTTTGAACTGAAGCGTTTCATGCCGTGTATTAAATAGTCAAACAGATTCGTAGCAGAGAAACATAGATAAGGAAATACATTCAACAGAAATAGTACATTTCTTATTCTGTGTAGCTTATTTAATCTTGCAAAAGGTTTAAAGCGACAGATTATTTCAAAGATTTCAAAGCTCAGGGCACGACGTTTAATAACAAAAAATACGTGAGGCACTCGGGGACTGCCGAGGTAAAGCTATTCCATAGCATTTTTGCAATTATAATTCGCATACGTCTAGTCGCACGCACACAAATACCGTGCCGAAGTCTGGCAACGCCGCACGCGAGTGGGCTGTGTTAGGTTTTTTCGTTACGGAATTTCTTGAATTTCGCAGGGCTCTTGCCACCGTCAACGTGCCGGCTACACGCGAGCCGAACGGTATCGTGCGTGACGATGGCAGGAGACCTGATGGAATGACGCTCATTCCATGGAACCGGAGCAGACCTTTGGTGTGGGACGCCACTTGCGTGGACACACTGGCGGCATCGCATGTGACGGCCACCTCAAGGGAAGCGGGAGCGGCCGCTGCTCACGCGGAGTCCAACAAGAGGCGGAAATATGAATGCCTTGGCGAAGACTTCATATTTCTGCCTTTTGGTGTTGAAACCATGGGTCCGTAGAGGCCTGGCGCAAAAGCCCTTTTCAAAGACCTCTCTAAAAGACTGGTCGACAAATCCAATGCCCCAGGGCTGGCGCTTACTTCAGCCAACGAATTAGTTTTAGCCATACAACGAGGTAATGCTGCCTAATTGGTACTTTGCCCGCAGCCTCCGATTTAGATGTAATTTTTACTTATAGTGTTTATTTATTCATTTATTTATTAAGTAGTTGTATTTTTATAGTAATTGTTTTTTAAATTTATGTAATATTGTATAAGGACCCATTTTAATATTTGTTAAAATCATATAATTTTTGAAAAGTTTTTATAATAATAAATACATTTCTAGATTCGGTCGCCGCGCTCAAAGCCCTCGATCAAAGCTATGAAATAGCTTAAAAAATCATCATTAAAAATAATATTCAGCAAAGTTTTGAAAAATCTATTTTAAACGTAATTAAATCAATGAATGTTTAAAACTCGGTAACGAGCTTCATAATGAAGTTACCTCATCAAACTACAATGATGAACACACGACAAAAATAGATTTCATTCTGAAAACTGTAAAATAAAATTGATTTTCATTTGTGAATCCCGCCTTCTCCAATAAACTTTCCTAATTTTGTAAACAAAGTAATTTAATCAAATTGTCATTGTATTTGTTATTAAACTGTGATTCTCTTGTTAGTGATATTAAGTAATATTGTTATATGATTTTTAAATACTTCTGAACAGAGAACATTTATTAATGATAATAAATGTAGTACTATCATTAATAAATGTTCTCTGTTCAGAAGTATTTAAAAATCAGCTCTATCTAGTTTATCGACAGTTTTCTCAGTATACATATAATTTAAGAAGTTTATTTTTGAACAAAAAACATAATATTTTTATATTAGTCAAAATATGTTCTACAACAACTACTGTACGCAAACTTACCCCCACGTAAGAACGTAAGTGCACGTGATTTCACGCAGTACTACTAGGGCGGGCGGCGCGCACCGCGGCGTGGGACAGACTGAGCTATCCGCCCAAAGTCTATATATCTAGTGCGTGTATGAAACAGCTTGAGTGCTTAAAGTTTGATTGTTTATAGTAAAAACAAATATGTGAGTGGTTGACCAAAAAGGGGCCTGAAGGGATTGGAAACGGTTTTTTTTTTTAATCAATGGTCTTTTAGCTTTATTTGGTCTAACCAGAATATTTTTATGTGCCGTAGTTTTTTTTTTAATGAATTTTTTTGAGAACCGAGACAGTTCTACAACTTGTTTCTACACGAAACTTCAAACGCGATTTACTCGAAATCAAATTATTTACCTTGAGGTCCCTTTTTGGTCAACCACTCACATAATATAGTGTATAAATAATGCGATTATTGACAATAAAGTTTAATCAACTACAACCATTTAAGGGTAATTTTTTAATTGCGTATATAGAGCTATTTGTGTTAAAATAATAATTTAAAGTGAGACTCCTGAGATATTATTAAATTCTTTTAGGAAATAAAAATATTTTGATACAGTTTGTATTATTTCAAATAATTAAAATTAACACCATTTTTAAACACTTATTTCAGATTTTATAGGCGACATTGGTTTTGTTAAACTTGACAAAACCATGCAAGAGACGCGCTAATGAAAGCCGGTATAGTACTTTCGGATCATATATTCCAGGTATAATGAAAAAAAAAATCGGCCAAGTGCAGTTGGACTCGCCCATGAAGGGTTCCGCAGCAGCAATAAGGTTTATTTTTGTGAAATTAAAAGGTTTTTGATTTATTTATGACGTATAAAAAAAACTAATTGCTAGATCTCGTTCAAACCAATTTCCGTTGGTAGTTTTTATAGTAATGTACATTATATTTTAGAAATTAGAAGTTAGAGGGGGGACACACATTTTACCACTTTGGAAGAGTCTCTCTCGCAAACTATTCAGGTTAGAAAAAAATGATATTAGAAACCTCAATATGATTTTTGAAGACCTATCCATAAATACCCAACACGCATAGATAAGTTGAAAAAAATATTTTTTTGTTTCAGTTGTACTTATGGGGACCCCTAAAATTTTTAATAATTTTTCCATTTTGTATCAAAATCTTAATGCGGTTCACAGACTACATCTACTTACCAAATTTAAATAGTATAGCTCTTATAGTTTCGGAGAAAAGTGGCTGTGACATACGGATGGACAGACAGACAGACATGACGAATCTATAAGGGTTCCGTTTTGCCATTTGGCTACGGAACCCTAAAAACCGCTGTTCGTCACTATCCATACTTCCATACTTATACTAATATTATAAATGCGAAAGTGTGTCTGTCTGTCTGTTACCTCTTCACGCCCAAACCGCTGAAACGATTTTGCTTAAATTTGGCATGGAGACATTTTGAGTCCCGGGAAAAGGACATAGGATCCTTTAAACCCGGTAAAATTTACGGTTCCTGAGCGATTAACGAATTATGGCGCAACGGAGTTGCGGGCGTCATCTAGTATTATAGTATAAAATACAAATTATTATTATTAATTAATTAAACAACCCTTCGAAGGACAAGGTAAATATGAATATGTTCATGATATGCACAAACATGACCTCGTCCTTGTGGTGTGAGGTCGAGGTCACGGCGGAGGTCATGTCTCCCTCTGCCTTACCCTTATCAGATAACAATCTTAATGTGAGTGCCTATATTTTAAGTGGCGTTTGGCGAGTAACTTCAAGTAAGTTTGCTGTTGGGAGTATAAAGTTGCCGAGTATTAATGTAATCCCATCCACACTAATACTATATATGAGAAAGTGTATCTGTCTGTTACCCCTTCACGCTAAAACCGCTGAACCGATTTTGCTGAAATTTTGGTATGGAGATACTTTGAGTCCCGGAAAAGGACATAGGATACTTTTTATTCCGGAAAAAATGTACGGTTCCCGAGTGATAAACGAACAGGGAAGTTGCGGGCCTCATCTCGTAGCGGATAAATGTTTCAGATTATCTAGAAATACTAGTTATCCTAGAATACACTTGCGATTCATACTTAATATAAATATTATTAATGCGAAGGACAGACAGACCAACTGCTGCCTTTTTACGCCCCTATCTGTCTGTTTGGGAAAAGTTTTCTTCTAAAAGCTAGGACATTTTATGATATATATATTTATAAGTGGGAGAGCCATGCTTCGGCACGAATGGGCCGGCTCGACCAGAGAAATACCACGTTCTCACAGAAAACCGGCGTGAAACAACGCTTGCGCTGTGTTTCGCCGAGTGAGTGAGTTTACCGGAGGCCCAATCCCCTACCCTATTCCCTTCTCTTCCCATCCCTACTCTCCCCTATTACCCTATTCCCTCTTAAAAGGACGGCAATGCACCTGCAGCTCTTCTGATGCTGCGAGTGTCCATGGGCGACGGAAGTTGCTTGCCCCCTTATTTCATAATATTATATAATATATATATATATATATATATATATATATATATATATATATATATATATATATATATATATATATATATATATATTAAAATTAATAATATTATTATTTCAATTATCCTTGGTGCGAAAAATCTAAATAATAAAATAACAAAAAAAGGATATGGGCGAACAGCCCATAGACGGCCCCAATTTTTATTAATAGAAAAAAAAAACATCATCTGAGGAGCTGGTGAATAACACCAGACAAGTCCACCAGAGTGTGAAAGTAATTTTTTTTTGCGAATCTTCTTCTCTTGACCCATTTGCGTTCCCTGTTAATATTTTAATCAAAACCGGTTAAAAAGTCTTTAAAAAGTCAGTTTTCAAACAAAACCGGATTAGTTCAGTAGTAGTAGTAGTAGTTGATACTAGTTTTTCAGCCGCTGTGTAATTTTTTTTCTCGCGGACTAATTCGGTTCTGTTCACCAGCTCCTCATCTCAGTTAATTTCAAAGGAATTTGAACGAAAAGTTCCTTTATACTTCGCCGAATACATTTTTTTTTTGTTGATCGACTATTACTCAATAACTTATGAAGTCTTCTTAGCCGTGATAGTTTTCCTTTTAAATTCAGCATATTGCCTACTCCCGTGAATTTTTTCACATTTTTAGAAGCAACAGTTTAGCCGGTAGAAGGGGGGGACACTGGACTCTAACGATTTTTTCCACTTTAAAACTTAATTTTTCACAAACGGATCCCTAAATCGGAAAATGATCTACAAATACTCATAATATTTTTAAAAAACCTATGCAACGACACCCCACACGATGGGGTGGACGCGAAAAAAAAATTCATCCCCGCTTGATGTGTAGGGAAGATACCAAAAAAAAATTTTTTTTTAAGATTTCATGTACCATTTTGTCGGCACCATTAATATGTGTATTCATGCCAAATTACAGCTTTGTAGGTCCTATAGTCTCTGAGCAAAACCGGGGACAGGCAGACAGACGGACAGACGGACGCACAGACCGAAACTATAAGTGTTCCGTGTTGACTCCGGAACCCTAAAAATGGAAATAATCAACAGATGGTGATGGTAAAGCTTAACTTGTTTCTAAGACACTGAAGAAACTAAACACAGTGTTTCAAGAATTAAACAGAACTTTAAGCTTATACTATGTCACAATATATTAGTGACCAAATAATGTCAAGAATTGTCGTATAACAGAAAACTAATATACCTATTACCTAGATATAACAGGTATTGCTTAGTCAAGGCGCCGACCTCCGTGCATGCACTAGGTCACGGTATAAAAGGACCTAGCTCTAACGACCTGCCTATAGGTAATACTATGTTTAAGTAAATTTCCACTGCTATGTAATTAACCTAACTTTTCCCCAGTTTTTCAAATTACACATAATTCTATAGAGTTTTTCTGCGCAGTTCGAAATGATATTGTGATCGGATGCAATTTTAACATGAGCATATTATGTGGAACGATAATAATTTGAACTCTCAACTCGACATAACATTGATACACATTGTGATAGCAATCTATCGTTTCATAAGGTAAATAAAACCGCAAGTACGACGAATATATTAATCTTGAAGTTCATTCTCAAAATATAAAGATTCCAAGTAAAAATCACTAGCTGACACTGTCAAAAGTTACAGATCTTCTCTTCACACCTTTAGCTTACAGGGTCTAGCAGCTAGCTAGTTACACAAACTCGGTTGGCCCTTTCAATTAGTAGGACAATTTGTAGGATAAGTTATTATTAAGTAATATTTAGCAGTGGCATAGTCAAAAGTGTTTGCTAATTCTATAAGTAGGAAAATTACTAAATGCAATATTCAGAAATTCGCAACCTTTTGACACAATGATACATGACTTTTTGAAAAGTGTGACTCATGAATAATATATTATTATTAATGAGTGCAATGATATATTTAACGCCCGAGCACTTCTCACATTAACATACAATACGCGGGTTTTCGGATAACACTATGCACGTGATACAGGCTACGTAATATATCTTAACAATCGTATTTTAACACTTCATAATGTAGTAAGTAGATGTTTGAAAGCGCAAAATTCTTGTGGGAACCGTACATTTTATTCTAGCCAAGCCTTTACCGTCGTCTATAATATTATGCATCCTGTTCTCATAATCAGTTCTTTCGGAGTGTGTGTGTGTGTGACGTTTCCATGCTTAAATTTTCTTTTTTTGCTTAAGTTTTTTATGAAGGTAGTTAATGTACTATCGAAGAAATTGATTCATAGGTAGATGGCGGACCAACGTCATTTTAGTCGGGTTATGTCAATTCAAAATAAGTCGTGATCTGTTGGCCGAGTTTAACATTTAACGCGACCAAATTCGCAGTTCCGCCATCTGCCTATGAATCAACTTCCTGGTAGTACTAAAGATTGTATAGCTTCACCAGAATTCATAATACTATATGACATCTGTTATTTCGGCATTTATTTTTATAGCCCGGTGGGTCGACCACATGACAGTAACGCTGGGAAATGACCATCACGACTCACGCGGCCCGACAGGCGAAATCGGGGAAGCACATTGTTAAGAGGTACTTGGGAAACATCGCTAAAGTTATATAATCATCAAAATAATTATTATGAAGTACAAGTACAGCAACTAATGCCATTTTCGACTGTTCCTGTAGTCAAAATCAAGAGAGCAGTCTCAAAGAATCATAATATTATTAGACGTCAAATGTGTCTCCATATCACACATCCTTGTAAGAGTCAATTCAGACCTCAACGCGACGCGTAGATGCATTTCTAAATTTGTATGGATTTGATAGACTTCAATTGCGTGAGACGTCATACAATTCAATACAAATTAAGAAAGTGTGACCATAGCTGTAACTTATGAGACATACGTACGCAACGATTAGTCGTTCATACGAATCAAGATCAATATGTTCACTTTACGCCTTTTAAATTCCCACGATAAAACATTACGGATTACGTAAAGATAAATAGCCAAGATTTGGCTCATTAATTAACGTCTCGTAGTTAACTCTCTGTGCAATGTTGGCTTTATGATTGACTAAAATATACTCCCCGATGATAAGCCCGCGATTTTATAGCGCAATAAATGTTTACGCTTATGAAGACAATATAAACGATAGGCTATCTAGTATAGAGGTACTTCAAGACCTACCTCATGTACCATCGAAGTAATTGATTCATAGGCACTTGACGGATCTACGTCAATTGGTCGAATTAAGTCAACTTAATAGACGTAATCTGTCGGCTGGATTTGACAAAACGCGACCTAAATAAGTAGGTGTGACATCTGCCTATGAATCACCAATTATCATCGAAGAAATTACATACAATCAATTCGCTGAGCGGTAAACGCAAATTGCCGTTGAGATTGCAGCTTGACCACCGCCGCGTCGGAAGTAACAATTGTCTCCCCCCCCCCCCCCCCCCCCCCTGTACACATCCCCCCTCGTCACCCCCCTAGGAATTGCGCGCTAAGCTAGCAATGGCGTAGCGAACTGCGAAATAGCCACATGGTACACTACGCCATTCTTGCGCCTGACTGAGGTAAAGATAATCCTGGATTAAAATTTAAATATTAAGTTATATCTGTCGTTCTTTGTATTTGGGAAACAAAGAAATTATAACATAGGGTTACCTTAAACTTGGATTGCTATAATGGATTCCCGAAGGCTCAGGAATTAAAATTTAAAATGATTACAAAAGTACCTAGTGGACCGATTTTCAAAAGTTTTTTCTTTTGTTTGAAAGCTGACATTATCGAGCGTGTTCTTAGCTATAGGTGCTGCTATAAGATATTCCGGAGCAGCCATCTACTTTCAAGTGTGCGTCCGAAAGGTCTTTTGGATAAAATAAATAAGAAGGTAATTATGGTACAACTTCTTTAGACCTTTGATTAGCTAAACAAATAAATAGGCTTAGGATGGCCGCATACGCACGTTTTCCGTATTCGATTTCCTTATACGAAATTTTGATTTGGAATTCCGTGACATTTTTTTTTTAATAATAAAATTGGGGCCGTCTATGGGCTGTTCGCCCATATCCTTTTTTTGTTATTTTATTATTTAGATTTTTCGCACCAAGGATAATTGAAATAATATTATTAATTTTAATTAATTGTAGTCCATCACGCCATGGACTTTTTTTTTCTTTTTATATATAACAGAATAGATTATAATATATACATATAGTAAATAAAAATATATTTATTGTTTTATAAATTACATAATTATATTATTAATGTTTTGAACGGTGTGGTCCCAGTGTGGCGGCCAGTAGATTTTATGCTGCTCCACCCTTTGCCTTTAGATGTTGTGACATTGGCTTGGTGGAGAGGGGTCACTCAAGCTGGGTGGAGTTTCTAGGGTGTTGAAGAGATATCGTTCTGTGTCGAATCTACCAGATGCCAGCCAGTGGAATCACCAGGACCGTGTCCTTCTCAACGCTGCAATATGTGAATTCTTGGGAAGGGCGAGGCTCTGTCGATCCCACTGACCAGTCCGGGGTCCACACTTGGGTTTTAACAATCTATTTAGGACTAAGTTAGTGTTATAAGGTTTACGTTTTATTAATTGGTATTTTATTTTTGCCGACCTCTGAGGATCACAGGTCACGACCCGCTATGTGGCTTAAGACTTTATCGTTCCTGTCCTTTATAGCCATTTTTATGTTGTAATCTTTTATGTGTTCGGCTGACACCTCCGTGGTTCTTTTTATGAAGCTTGCCACAGCGTCTCCATCAGTGTCAGTGTAATAGACACAGGTGTTAGTGTGCCGGGATATAGCTACAACTGCATGAGGAACGCTGTCATGGATTGCCAGCTTTCGGGTCTTGGTCTGTATGATGATCACCGAAGGACTCGTTAATCCCTGAGCTTCATGGATTGTGAGGACGCGAGAGTCCGTTCCCGATCCATAGCCTGTATTAGTGAGGGCTGCTTTCTCCTCCTGTGTGTGGACAAGATACAGGGTATTTAGATCGGTTTTAGGTATTCTCGCTCCTGTATACTTCATTAGCTTTAGGGACCGCACAATTTCCTTTGATGAATAGATGTTATTATAGACCATGCTTAGGGCGTATGCCACATCCATAGGGCTCCTGTGTGTGCAAAACAACTCCTGGGTGATGCTGGTTACCAGGTTTGGACGAGTGTAATTAAGTTTAAAGAGGTGTTTACGCTCTATAAACGGAAGTTGGTTAATATCTCCAATGAGGATGACATCGTTGGCGCCTGTTAACTGATTCGCCATGACGATTGAGCCGAAATGGTTTATGAGGGTCTCGTCAACTATCAACCTTTTGTAGGCTACTTTTGTCCCATTTACCAGCAAAGAGGCCATGGTACGAACTTTATCTTTAACTTTGTTGCCAGTTCGTAGCGATAGCCTTTGCTTTAGATCCTCGGCTGCTTCGATCGTCGTTGTTATTATAACGTCTGTTTCCTCATTGAAGTTATTAATGATCCAAGTTGTCTTCCCACATCCAGGAACCCCATTTACCCACGAGTAGTTGATGGGTTTCGCGAATATGTCCCAGTCCATGCTGGATTCGGGATCCCCAGATAGGACTTCTGCCATTTCTAGTATCCTGTCTTCCAGCATTATTCTGGTACATTCCGCTATTACCACTATTGGATCCTCAGATGTTGTAATAAATTTGAGTGTTCCCGTGCGTTTTGTCTCATCCTCGTCCAGAACCACGAACCCGCAGTCGGCACTTAATGCCGCCATATACTGCCCTGTCATCGCCCCGGCAATTATTGTCGTATATGGCAGCTTTTGCATCCTCGAGTCTTACTTCTAACAGCTTTTGATTTTTTCGCTGATAGGCCTGCATGATCTTATTGCAGGTCAAGAGTTTTATGGTCTTATTTGCTCTTATTATCGCCTGGAACTCGAGGAAGGCATTTATTATATGATCTTCGGGGTTCTGGGCCAGTCTGAGTTTTGGGAGCACTTGCCCGAGGTCTGCCCTATATCTTTTGTTTTTATTTGCTGGTTTTAGTGTAGATGGTTCCCTCAAAAAAGCATCCATTGCAATTCCGTGACATTAGCGCACACGTTTGTTTTTTTCACGCGCGATCGTACCGGTATTGCACTTGAAACTTGCACTTTCCAAATACGGAAAACGTGCGTATGCAGCCAGCCTTATACTGCTAGAAAACCTAAACAAACAATTTGATGACGATAAAGAACGTTCCAGATCTGTATGTTGACATGACGTGTCATCGTCAATTGTCATTACCCAGTTAGCAGCGCCAAGAATAGCCAAATTGTGTGCATCCTCCTCTGCCTTCTGCGAGCTATTCCCGGCACGACCGTGGGCTCTGTAGTGGCTGAGGTCACGTAGTTAAAGACCATCGCATGATCTAATATGATCATGCATCATGGATGATCATAGGTTGATGATTACCGCAATTGTGTCAGTTACTTCTTTACTGCCAAACCACTGAACCGATTTTGATGAAATTTGGTATGGAGATACTTTGAGTCCCCGGAAAGGTCACAGGATACTTTTTATCCCCGTGTTTGCCGCGCGATAAATGAATTACGACGTAGAAACATAAGTTTACTGGCCATCTATTATTATAATATTAATAGACGTTCCGCGCGGCTTCGCCCGCGTAAATTAGATATTTCACAGACAAATCAGTCTACAAAAAATAGCCTATGATCCTTCACGTGGTCTACTTCTTATCTGACCCAAATAATAGACAATAACTCTAGTAGTTCGTGAGATAAGCCCTTTCAAATAATTTCCCCCGTTTTTCCACATTTTCTTCTATTTCTTCGCTCCTATTAGTCCTAGCGTAATAAAATATAGCCTATAGCCTTCATCGATAAATGGGCTATCTAAATCTAACATCAAGACTAATAGGAGCGAAGAAATAGCGGAAAATGTGGAAAAAACGGGGGGAAATTATATGAAAGGGCTTATTTGAACGCGCTAATCTCAGGAACTACTGGTCCGATTTGAAAAATTATTTCAGTGTTAGGTAGCTCATTTATCGAGGAAGGCTATAGGCTATATATTATCACGCTAAGACTAATAGGAGCGAATAAACAGAGGAAAATGTGGAAAAAACGGGGAAAATTATTTGAAAGGGTTTATCTCACGAAGTACTGGAGCAATTTTTACGTTATTTGGTACAAATATAGAGTAGACCACTTGGAAGGACATAGACTACGATTTGGTAAAAATGTACGGTTTCCGTGAAATTCCTAATTTACGCGGGCGAAGCCGCACGGAACGTCTAGTATCTAATATTATCAGTAAATGGGATGCCAGTTTTCTAATAAGAGAACTTGTTGTATGCTAAAGAGTACAGAACATAATCATCACGATACTACTGACAGCAATTCTGTTTTCACTGTACTTTACTGATTTATTGCATTATGTATTGTTAAATTATTATCATCTGCGCCATTTCTAACAAGATATCATTCATCAAATCATTTCTATGTTACAGTACAATACACACGTCACGTGTCGGAGCCGTCAACGTTACGACCGTCGTCTGTCACATTACAATGTGGCCGCTTGACGAGGATAGCCCTTTGATTACTTTGAATATTGTACAAACATTTCTATTGAATCTATGTACGTGTTAGAGGTACCTATATATTGTTTCAATTCATTTTACTGTGCGAGTAAAAACAAACGCCAATCGCCATAGACTTCTGTGTCACGAAACGAAACAATGTCAAAACGATTCACGTTGATGATCCATAGACTGAACTTATATACGCACTAAACACTATAGTTAAAATGATTACAGTATTATAACAACTTTTCTGACGTGTTTCTGAAATCTTTGTTTATCATACATCGTACTTTTTCTCTTTCAAACAAATGAGCTGGAAGTCTTAATAGCCTTTGACTAGGACTTTGATGTCTTTTCTACAAACCATTGAAGTAAGTCATTTGTAGACGTGATCATTGCGATCTTGACGTATCGACTAGTTGCGGACTCGTGGCATCAATGAGTAACAAGTATTGTGATCGATACATAAGTAGGTCTGTGTATCACGGCTGGGGCAGGCCAGGGCGGGCTAGGGTGGGCTAGGGCGGCTGGGGCGATCTGTGGCCCGTTTACCTACACAAAGTACAGCTTTCATAGGTCAGGACCTAACATTAAGTTTTCTTGAAGACAACTGATACTTTTACAATAATTATCTAACCTTTCCTTTTTCCGGGATAAAAACAATCCTAAATTCTGGGGTCTAGGGACTACAATAATTGTAGTCCCTAGAATTTAGGATTGTTTTTATCCCGAAAAGCTTACTTGGAGATGTTGCAATAGTGAATAGAAGAACACGGCTTTCTACTCGATGATGGTAGGGTCGAATCGAGCAATCGCAACGAACGGCCGCCCTAAGAAATACAAAACACGTGGAAAACGCAAGGTTAAAGTAATTCGAAGATTACAATTTCTATAAGAAAATGAGCCGGAATTAGGTGGTTGTTACCGTAATAGCGCTGGGAATGAGGAATCTACCATAATAAATATAATGTTTTCATTGTAATTTGTACGCGCTACCACTTACTAACAAAACAAAATTAATGTCAAATCGATTTTGTTGTTAGTTTATGGCTAATAGTATGAGAAGGTCTTTTTTTTTACTAGCCTATGCCCTAAAGTGTCCCACTGCTGGGCAAGGGCCTCCCCCAGGATCTTCCTCTGTTCTCGCTGCTGCGCCACCGATAGCCAACCTGGCTGGTATGCCTCCAGCTCAGGTAGGGAGGTCTTTCTAGTTTAAAAAAATAAATCACGATAGAAAATCGACTACAGTGATACCTAAGACCTAAAAGAAATAAAAATAATCTGTGGGGTACACTGTAAGAAAAATAACAACAAGCTTGACATAATAATTATATTATGAAGTGGCGGATTTACCAATAGGCTAACGGCCGTTCCCAATATTTGATCTATCTCTGGTTTTGCCCTACTAGAGATAGGAATAGCTCTCATTAGACATTAGAGACATATATTTTATGTCAATTCAATGTTAGCTGCGATCGGTTGTATGTCAAACCAGAGATAGATTGAATATTGGGAACGGCCGTTAGTAGGCTGGAGCCTAGGGCGGCAGATTTAGAGGGGCGGCAAATTTAGCCCATTTTTTTTATCTTACAGAAATAAAGACCAGGACGTATCCTTAGGAGCGCTATGGAAAGAAGACTTAGATTTTAATTATTTTGTGGTATAATAAGCCCTATATTTTTTATGTTTTAATGTGTAGCGACAGTCGTTAATAACATTTTTTAATATCATATTTTTTTTTTATTTTAGAGGCGCCGTTAAAGTTACGACCTTTTAAAAGTCGTAGTCAAAAATACTTGTCGACAAAAAAATCTCGTTATAACCCTATATTTTTTTTCGCGCAACGTGTCGAGCTCACCACAGGGATCAATTTTACCCATGAGGAAATTTTCCGTAGGTCACACCGTTTTCGAGTTAAGCGAGGTTGAAATGTCAACGAATTTTTCAATAAAAATCGATGTCCAGGTAACAACACCCAATTAATATTGGCGCATCCGATTGGTACCCTTATAGCCATAATTTTTTGTCATGTAACATTTTTTCGTGCGGGCCTCGGTTTCCGAAATAATCGTAGTTCACAGTGCTAGTGTAGCCAAAGGGGCGCGGGACTTAGAAAATTTTCGGAGAACAAAAATCACTCCAATTAACATCATCATTTTATTGGCGCATTGTGACGAGCTCATCAATCATACTAATAACGGGAAAAAGCCGATGTAATGAGAGCGATAGAACACAAATCATAAAGTTGCAATTTCAGAATAAAATATGCAATTAATATAATATTAATATGATTGTGAACTAAAGTAACGTATTGAATTTCAAAGGTCAGTAGGGGATTTTAATTTATAAATATTACCTATGTAATTTGTATACATATACGGACGGCATTATCGTTCTACGATAAAGTCCTTTTTTTCCTAGATTAAAAAAAAAAGGTCAGTAGGGGCGGCAAAAATTGAATAGCCTACTGGCGGCAAATTTGTAAAACCGCCATTGAATTATTATCTACAATGAGCTTTTTATAAACGAATTGAGAAAAAAAAATTACAACTAATGAACGTCTTGCCATCAAAACTTGATCAAAACGAAAATATAATAATGAATAAAGAAATAAAATTGTTTTTTGTGAATTTAAAAAAATATTTTAAACAAAGTATTGTTATGGATACGGACACGTGGTGCCATCTAGCGTCAAACCAACGAAACTGATCAGGGAAACACAGAAAACATAAATCCCCTACTCAATACTAGATGGCGTTAGGTGTATGTTTACTTACGCGTATTTTCTAGAAACATCCCACAGTTGTTTACTTGTTTACTTGTTTACGTTAATCGGGGAAGGAACTTTCTAGAATTCGTCTCGCCATATAAATAGCCGCAGGTAGACGGCCCAGCAATTCAGTTTTATCTGAGCGATCCTCGAGGCGACTTCGGAGCGAAAACAAGTGATCAATAGTGAGTGAACCACTGTGAACCTACGACTTGGCTACGACCTAGGATAGTGTTTGGACTTAGTGCTTAGTGTTTGGACTTAGTGAATTGTGTGAGCTAGTGTCAGTGTTAGTGAATAAAGTCTTCAAGAAAGTCACCAAGTCTTTCTCTCCAAATCCATCGAACCCTAGCACGTAACAGTATTAAAACTTTGATGACCCGTTCTTGGTTTACATGAGTATTAGGGCCAATTCACACCGGAATGGCAGCGGCCGGCAGCGGCGCGAAGAGCACTCTTAGTGTGAAATAATTTTAAACTTTATTTACATACTTATAACTTCACACTAAAAGTGCTTTTAGTCTGCCGGCCTCGCCGCGCCTCTGCCGGCCTCTGCCGGCCACTGCCGGCCGCTGCCATTCCGGTGTGAATCGGCCCTTAGAAGAGTTCCACGAAGCGACATAATTTTACGGCAATTGTAAAAACATTTTTTTAAGTTTTAACGATGAAGAACTTTGATTACAACTTAAACCACCAGCAGCGCCATCTATTAGCACGGTCTGAAAATAGTTTTAAATAATTCGCATGGACAGGAGAAAAGTGCAAATAATATTTGAACTTTTCCCTTAATACATTATAAAATAATATATTAGGGGAAAAGTTCGTATATTATTTGCATTTGTTTTTAATATTATTAAAATAATATAGGTTGCAGCACCATCTATTGAGTAAAGTTTAAATATTTTATTTAATATTTTCAACGATAGATGGCGCTAAATAATCGATTTAAACTTTTGCACAATAGATGGCGCTGCAACTATAGAATAAAAATAACCTTTTCCCCAATAGGTACCGCTGTCCTTGTGAATTATTGAAAAAAAATTCAAAATGTACCAACAGATGGCGCTGCTTTTACTAAAAATATTTTCAAAAATTATTTTTCAAGTATTTTAAAACTTTTTTATGCTAAAATGTCAGACCCGTACCAAGTCGTTTCCTGTGTTTCAAAGTTCTCTTTACGAAATAATTATATTTAATATGTTACAGCGCCATCTATATAGTAAAATTTACATATTATTTTATTTAAATTTTAACGATAGATGGCGCTGCAACTAATAGAATATAATATTTTAACTTTTTTAATACTTTTTTTATGCTAATTCAGACCCGTACATTATCAACAAAAGCTATCCGTGTCTTTTCCCGTCTTTCAAAGTATCTCTACATGAAATTTTATTCAATCAGTTCAAGCTTGAAGAGGTAACAGACAGACAGTACACAATAAGACATGGCATTGGCGTGTATATTAATGTTAGTAACCTGGAAGTGGTACTCAACTTTTTTATACGGACCGCAAAATACTTTCTGGTTTTGGTGTCGTCGCCGGCTGCAACTAAAATGTTTTAGGGTGGGTTGCACCAGTCCAGAGGCGTGGTTAAAGTTGTAGTTATAGTTAAGACTAACTTAGCTTTAACCTTAACTTTGACCACAGAAATTGACAGATGTCTGTTGCGTTTATTTTTTTATTAAAGCTACAGGTAATGGAATTGAGAGTATAAAAAATTGAATTATCCGTAAAAATCGACAGGAAAAATATAACACTGTGAAACATAGTAAATTTTCACGAAAAAATTTAAGTATGAGCAGTTACGGTTAAATATGGCGTCGGACGCCATATTTAACGGTAACCAAAGATTTGACATTTTGCACTGTAGTTAAGTTATAGTTATTACAGTTATAGTTAAAGTAAGTTGGTACAACCCACCCTAAAGTTAGCCTTAACTATAACCATAACTTTAACTTTAACCACGCCTCTGGTGCAACCACGGAGCTAATACAAATCTTTGTATTAGTTCCGTGGGTGCAACCCACCCAAGTCTGTCAGCCTATTCTTCCCCAAGGTGTGCTGTCATTTAATTATATTTAAAATCAATTACCTTTTAATAAGCCTTTGCACAGAAACATTCCTTAACATTCCTTAACATTTTTTTTTTTTAATTTGTTGTTTGAATTTTGTTTTAAGACCAATTTGCTTTTATTATTACAAATATAATGTAGGCAACTTGGTCATTTTATACACTTATATTTTAATGAATTAGAGATAAAATTATAAACAGTATGGGTTTTTATATTTTATTCTTACAATAAGATGGATGATTAGATCCTTGAGGGATACAACATCTGAAACAAAAGAAGAGAATTGTTAAAAATTATAATTTTAATAATAAAATTATCATCCTGTAACGGCATAAAAATCAGTAATATTTTGTCCACAATAATAATTTTACTCAGGTTTCAAATGTCTAGACATCATTTTATTAAACCTAGACTAATATTATAAATCCGAAAGTGTGTCTCTCTGTGTGGTATTTTCTAACGCCTAAACCGATTTGTATGGGTATGGAGATACTTTGAGTCCCGAGAAAGGACATAGGATTCTTTTTTCGCGGGAAATGTGTGGTTCCCACGCGATAAACTAATTTCGGCTTAACAGAGTAGCGGGCGTCATCTAGTATTCCTATATTTTTTTTAGATTGGACACCCTAAATTCTAGAACTAGCTCAAATAATATTATTTAGTTACTATTAGCAAAATATACATTTAAACAACACAATACCACACAACCAGCTAATATCCTTTTTGATATTAAAAATATAAATCTACAGGCCATCTATTTTAAAAACACTTCTTTTTTCTGTCTCATATCTTTACAGAGCTACATTTTGAAGGCTATATTATGACTTGTCCCTAATCTACTTTTTAACACACAAAATTCAAGTTTATTTGATTATAGATATTGTTTTGACTATGAAGAATGCCCCATAAAATATTTCGTGATTTACCAATCTCTGAATATTAAATCAATGTTGTCTTACCTACACTAACTTAATGTTTACTCTAAAATCTAAAGTACAATTCAGAAAGCTCAGTATGACCACCATATGGTACGGGAGGTAGCAACGTTTGAAAAAAAAGTATTTCAGGTCGGCTGATTTTGTGATATGTCGTCATTCTTGTTCTTCTGGTTACAGTCTGGGAGGTCTGGCTGCCGGTAGTGGTTGCGTTCATTAGTGCGCAACCTTTTTGTCCAGGTTATAATCCTGGATTTTAAAATTATTTTAGTATACATACTGTACACTAAAATGATTTTTAATGATTGTAAGTGATTTTAAATGATTTTAAAATACAGTAGGGCCTCGGTAATCCGGACTGCCGCTTGTTCGGTGATTGCTGTAATCCGGCCGGCCAATGGGAATCGCGGGGGAGGCCGGTGAATGTAGGTGTGGGCTGTCATGAGCCAATGCGCCGTCAGTTTTTTGTTTATCGCCTTTCGTTTAATACATACAGCGTCAATTTAGGGCGTTCGCTAACTTCACGGCGCTCCACGTAAACATTCGACATTGACATTAAAAGGCAAATTGCGGATTATAAAATATGTTAGATAAAGGTGACAGCTACCCAGTGACTGTAATTGCTCCGAAGTTTGGTATAGGCAGGTCAACTGTAGGGGACATAAAGAAAAACAAAGACAAACTCTTGAAGTTTGTTAGCCTAACAGAACATGGTCCCAGTGTACTGAGGTTAAACATGTGTTTTATTAACATTCAATATTGGATACTATAATCCGGACGCCTCCGAAAAGGGTCATGTTTTTGCCTCTCAGGATTAACGAGGCCCTACTGTTATTTTAGTGAACAAGGAGTGCTTAACACAAACGTAATAATTATGACAATAATAATAATAATTGTTAAAGCCTGGCCTTTAACATGACAAGAGCTAGAAGTGAGAGATTGCCATTTCTTTTTATCAGGCGCTCCTTATATTAATAGCATCACCTGGATAAATGAAATGCGCACTAATTAACGCAACCACTACCGGCAGCCA
This sequence comes from Cyaniris semiargus, assembly GCA_905187585.1. Taxonomy (NCBI): domain Eukaryota; kingdom Metazoa; phylum Arthropoda; class Insecta; order Lepidoptera; family Lycaenidae; genus Cyaniris; species Cyaniris semiargus. The sequence continues at coordinate 385,092 of LR994554.1, read as the reverse complement.
GACCGCCCGGACTATAACCAGAAGAGCAAGAATGAAGACATATCACAAAATCAGCCGACCTGAAATACTTTCTCGAAAACGTAGCTACCTCCTATACGTATACTAATAAAAAAAACTTTTCTTTCAACATAAATGAAGTGACAAATAAAAAATTTAAATCTATCCCTAAACCCAACATGTCAGTATTGTTATTATTGAGTAAACATTTTTCTTTCAACATAAATGAAGTGACAAATAAAAAATTTAAATCTATCCCTAAACCCAACATGTCAGTATTGTTATTATTGAGTAAACATTCCTTTTCAAGGCCGTGATACTGTGTAAGCTGAAATTACTTCAAATCCAAAAACGTATCAGTTTAGTACAGACACTACTACTACTCTGAAACTTGTGTTTTGGCAACTTTTTTGGTTGTCCAAAAACTTTAGAAACCAGATGATGCCTACGACTCCGCATTGCTCACAAAAATCGTTTATCGCGCAGGAACTAAAAAATTTTCCATGATAAAATGTATTGTATGTCTTTTTCCAGGACTCAAAGTATCTCCTCACCACATTTCAGCAAAATCGGTCCTGCGCCTTGGGGTTGAGGGAATAACAGACGGACACACTTTCTCATTTATAATATTAATATGGATATTACCTAGTTTCTATAACAACTTTTTTATATTATTAGCACAAAAAACATACCACTCGTATCCTGTGGCCCATAGCCTGGGCGGGGAGGTTGGACTTGAAGCGGGCGCGCACACTGCCGGAGTTACCGTGTGGCCTGGTCACCTTGCCCCAGATGGCGCGCAGCTTGGTCTTCTTGCCACGGGGACCTCCGGGAATGGGGGTCCTCTTCTTAGCTCTGTACACATACACGCACTTTTTGCCGGCGTAGAACACGGCATCGTCGCGGTCCTTGGCACCCTCGATCTGAAATTTCAAAAAAATAAAAAGAAAATGTGACCCATTTATTCGTGGTGCATGTGTGTGAAGAGATAGGTACCTCAGTGAAAATTTGACAACACAGTTGTTCAGGTTTCAAATGTCTAAGCATCATTGTAACAAAATAAGTATATTCTATTTAAAATTGATAATAAATAAAATATGAAACAGTATAATGTGTTATGAACCAAGTAATACATAAGCAGGAATGATATTCCACTGATCAAATAAACTGCATTAATGATTAGGTTCAACATCTTTTTTTTTTCCCGTTTACTTTGGTTTGTATTTGTTTGTATTCTCTGTTCATTGGATGATAATTTTGTGATTTCTTGGATGTGTGGATTTCCAATGGAATATCATCTCAAAACCACAAAATACAGTAAAACTTAATAGTTGATAGATTTTACTGTATTTTGTTGTAGTAAAGATTATTTGTGTAAAATTAAAATTTGGCTTGGGGTTTAATAAAAACTAGATAGGCCTTTTTATAAGAATCTTTAGGATATTATAATATCTAAAACAATTATTCTCGACCACCACTTCTATCTGTCACTATCATAACCTAAAAACAATAACAAAATCAAACTTTTAGGTTATCATGCCTAATATCTACATTTTACTAACCTTTAGGAGAGCGGTGTTCTCGTGTTGGTTGCGGAGACCGCGTTTGTATCCTGTGAACACTGCCTTGGCGTAGAGCCTGCCATGCCTGGGCTTGGAAGACACCTTACGGATTGCCTTCTGTGGTTCTGCGGGTGCAGCTGGGGCAGCCTTCGCTGCCTTCTCTTTAGGGGCCTTAGTTTTAGGCGCCTTCGCCTTAGGCGCAGTTGACGGAGCGTCAGCCATTCCTAAAATATTCACTACTTGTTAAAATTGAAGAGCACTGTTTAGGTTATACTGTCATCAGACTTGAACTTATCACAATTTATCTTGCCATATATCACTAATCCATTACTGAAATCTGCGAAATACGATACACACTGTTCTTAATATCTATAAAATGCCAATATTTCTGTAAAAATATACGATTTTATATCATAAAAATTGAAAATTTTCTACACTAACCGGACGATCTTGATTCTAAAAGGAAAAAGACAGTGTTGCCAAGTTGTGAAATAAAAAAATATTAATTGTTGCCAGTGCTACCAGATGGTCTGAGGTCTCGGCGACGTACCCCTGAACTAATTTGATTTCCCTCCAGAAATCCCCTAGAATACCCTCACCAAGCGGATGGTGGCATGCCGCTATTTTTTGAAGAGGCAGTCATGTTGAGAAATGATGGGGATATTACAAAAAGTATTTATAATAGAACATTGATTGATAGGTGTAAGTTTAATTTGCTTTTTGGTTACAAAAGACTTTGGTTATAGATTAGTTTCGACATAAATTCCAAATCACAGGCTCAAAGCTGTCATCTCCTAAATTACTAGATTAATTTTTAATAATAATAATAATAAGAATGTTTATTTAACAATAAGACATCACATTACACTACAATAAAACGATGCACATTACAAATTTACAATACACAAAGAAAAATAAAAAAAGTAAAAATTATCATAATCACATAGATACCTACACATAAAATAAAATAAAAATAATAATAGCATATTATATATAACATGAGGATCGGCAAGTATTTGGTATAGTGCGTTTCATCAAATAGTACCTTTGCCGTCATGTTGGCACTAATGCAAATTAGTGTTGCCTCACTACCCTTACTGTGCTACCTTAAATAAGGGGAGATAATATTATGTTATCACAAAATACTTTTAATAATTCCCTAAAGAAATTTTCATATAATTCTAACTTTCGCCCGCGGCTCTGCCTGCGTTAACGTCTATCGGTTGGGAACCGTTCTTTTTCCCGGGATGAAAGGTACCCTATGTCCTCCATACCCCAGACAATGTGTACCTATGAAAGTTTCATGTAGATCCGGTTAGTACTTTATGCGTGAAGGCGTAACTAACAAACAAAGTCACTTTCGCATTTACTAGCTAAAAGCCGAGCTTTGTCAATAATTGTGAGGGCTCGCGTCGTCACACCTTGACTGACTGATGATAACACATCTACATAGTTTTTCCGTAAAGTGTACCACAAAATGTACAGGCTGTGGGATATACTAGGGCTCGCTTCGCTCGCCCTGATAATATTAATTATTATACTAGCTTTTACCCGCGACTTCGTTCGCGTGTATGTAGTTTTCGTCACTAGAAGTGCGTTGCATAAAATAGTTCTTTTGCCTACATGCTGGCATTCCTGTATGTTAATAACGTAAATATGGTAGACACGCTCTTCGAATATTCATAAGTTTTACTGTGTTTAAGGGTGATTAAACTGACGCTGGTAGCCCTATTTCACTAAGCTGTAATGGCGGAAACCCGAGCTTGTACACATCTTAATAGAATTATTGGGGCCTCGTTACGTTTTTCACGTTCACAAAACTCTTTCACTCTTAGCACCATCATTCTTTCACCACTCTTTAATGTTTTCGGCATGATTTTCTCAGGAAATCACAGTAAAACCTATGAATACTCGCAGAGCGTGTCTACCGTGTTTACGTTATTGACAGACAGGAATGCCAACATGACGGCAAAGGAACTATTCGATGAAACGCACTCTACCGACTACAGGGCTACCGGGTCCGTCCGTCTGTAGAAGACATTAGTGTCAAAAGCAAAAGAAAAATAATAATGTCAAAGTCAACGTAAGATTGACAGATGGCGGCCTTCAAAATTGCACAAATCTTATGATTTGGACCAATCAGAACAGACCACGAAAAAATAAGAAGGAAGATGGATTGTGGCTCCGTCAAATAATTAGTTTTTAATGTAAATTGAAACCTTATTGTTTTAATTTTAATTTTAATAAGTGATATTAAAATTAATGTATCATAATGGAATACCTTACGAATATTAACTGGAACAAAGTCACGCCATGCCTTATGCTACTAGTATTAGAAGTATTATTAGAGTGTAAGTGGGTTTTGTTTTCGGTTTGCATTTTGAGACTGGGGGATTGTTTTTCTAAATAAATGCCTACAGTTTCAGAATGCACTAGCCAAGCTGAAGTGAACAAGCACTTGGAGCTAGGGCGGGATTTCCTGGCGCGGGGGCAGCTGTCAGACGCGCTGACCCACTATCATGCTGCAGTGGGTAAGTGGACTCCTGCGATGTGTGATACAATATGGTGCACTTGCAGTTACTCTCGCATCTTGTAGACCTACTGGACAGGCCCCACTTATAATATTGCACTTCTTAAAGCCTGCAGTCTGTAGAAAAGTAATAACAAATAACACAACTTGAAATAGGAACCTAGATCTATAATGAGGTATGAAAATTTAAAAAAAGTTTTCTTTTTTGAACCGAAACAGTTTGGTTTTGTCTTCAATAACTCAATATTGTGACTATTTCAGAGGGCGACCCAAACAACTACCTCACATATTTTAAGAGAGGCACCGTGTACTACGCCCTTGGCAAAGCCAAATTTGCCCTACAAGACTTCACTAAGGTAGGAGTTAAAACTTATACATGACTTGTCATTAAACTATTTAGGCTCATTATACAACAATAATTCCATTTATTTTGATATAAATGTAAACAAAGATTAGTAGGTGTGACTGCGTTATGCGACCAGCATGCAGTAAAGAAATACAAAAATTACACATCAACATAGTTGAGCTCTAATTTTTTGTTTACATTATTTTATAATATATTTGAACGCAAGTGTTGACATAGTACATTCAGGAATAGTTTCCAATGGATTACTTACTTAATATTATTGTGTGGTTTTAAGGAAAGATAGGAAAAATATTACTTAGTTCATTAGGAAATAGTTTTAAGAAAAAAAAAAGAAGAAAAAGAACAAGAATGTAAACAGAAAAATCAAACTCCCACCAAACACTTAACTAAATGATTGTATATCAAATAAGCATACTTTTTGTTTGCAGGTTTTAGAACTAAAGTCAGACTTCACAGCGGCCAGACTCCACAGAGCCAATGTGTACCTCAAGCTGGCACAGTATACAGACGCTAAGGAAGATTATCTACAAGTTGTAAGTGTCTAAAAACTAAAAATCAGAAGCACATCAAGTCCCAAATAATTCAACCAATAATTTTAATATTATTGGTTGAATTATTTGGGACTTGATGCATTGTTAATTATAATAATTTATTGCAAAATTATAATATTATTATACATATAACTTATAGTAAAATAAAATTATTAATTACCTACTTAAAGACAAGGCAACCAAATTGCTAAATACCTACACCATAATATATTGCTTATCAGTACCAGATAAAACATACTTGTTATTGTTTCTTATGCTGGCACTTCACATGGCTATTTGTATTTGCTATTGGCTATTTGTTGTATTTGGCAACATTATTGACGAATACACAAACAAGCAAATAAAGGCAAATACAACCTTCCACACATGACCATCAAATACCAAACTTTTACTTGATTTTGTTTACTTGCCTATTTGACTCTTTTGATGTGCGTCAAAAACCGACAAAGGTTGGGAAGGAAGGTTGGTATTGGTCATATTTGACAAATAGGCAAATAGGGCCAATACTTTATCAAACATACCATCTACACATGGTGATTGTTTGGCGAATACATCAAATACGCAAATACAAATAGCCATGTGAAGTGCCAGCATTAGATTGTATTACAAACTTTTACATTCATTATATTAGGTACTTATAAGTAAGTGATTAACAGTATGTTTATTTAGTAACTTTGCTTGTGTATTTAATTCAAATATTTCAAACAACTTTGTAAAGAAATAACTTAGAAATTTACAAGAAATCTTAGCCTATAATAAAACTTAATATTTTATCTTTTGACATAAGAATTTTGGTTTTTAGGGTTCCGTAGCCAAATGGCAAAAAACGGAACCCTTATAGATTCGTCATGTCTGTCTGTCTGTCTGTCCGTATGTCACGGCCACTTTTCTCCGAAACTATAAGAGCTATACTATTGAAATTTGGTAAGTAGATGTAGTCTGTGAACCGCATTAAGATTTTGATACAATAATGGAAAAAATATTAAAAATTTTAGGGGTCCCCATAGGCACAACTAAGTCAAAAAAAATTTTTTTTCATCTAACCTATGCGTGTGGGGTATCTATGGATAGGTCTTCAGAAATCATATTGAGGTTTTTAATATCATTTTTTTCTAACCTGAATAGTTTGCGAGAGAGACTCTTCCAAAGTGCTAAAATGTGTGTCCCCCCCCCCTCTAACTTCTAAAGTAGGGGCATGATAAGTCTAAAAAAATATATGATGTACATTACTATAAAAACTACCAACGAAAATTGGTTTGAACGAAATCTAGCACGTAGTTTTTTTTTATACGTCATAAATGGTAAACTTAATTTAACTTTCATTAAATCAACTGAAATATAAAATTAATCAAAAACCTTTTAATTTCATAAAAATAATCCTTATTGCTGCTGCGGAACCCTTCATGGGCGAGTCCAACTCGCACTTGGCCGGTTTTTACTTATTAGATCCAGAGATTTGTACCTAAAAAGAGGATTTTTTTTCGATGGTAACTTTCACACATAAACAGTATTATCAGAGCTGTAGTATACTGTATCTACATTGGCAGGCCGAAAATGCATCGTCACATTAAATAATTTCAGACATACAGTGATCCATACAATGAGGAGGCGGTATCATGGTACCACCGTATTGACGAGTTAGCGGACGACCTGCGGCTGGCAGAGGCGTACTACAGAGGGGGCGAGTACCGCGCCGCCGCGGAGTTAGCTACGCGCCTGCTCGAGCTGTCGCCCTGGTCCGCGCAGCTCAGGCATCTGAGAGCACAGTGCTATATTGCTACTGTAAGTTAGTTTCACAAAATATGTTTTGGCTTGTAAGAATCACACAGCAATATTATAGCTTATGTAGGTATGTAGTATGTACTTACTTCTCCAAGGGTAAAGGGCAAGGGAGACCTTATTGCTTGGAATATAAACTTCTATTATTATTAGGTACGGTTTTAATAATTTCATATGATATTCTAGGATGACCTGTTCTCGGCGGTGTCGGACATCAGGTCAGTGAACCGTCTGCAACAGGACTCCACCGACGGCTACTTCCGACTGGCAGAGCTCCTCTACCAGCTGGGACATGTTAGCGACGCGCTCAAGGTGAGTGACACGGCGTCATAGAGAATTGGCGTAACTGTGTGTGCTTTTCGTTTCGCCGAGTATGTAAATGTCTATGAAGATCGAATAAAAGGTATAGAAAATGACAGCAAAAGCGTCACGCAGATCTTTCCAGGTGTTCATCGATATATTTACACATACTTTGCTGTCCTTGTCTATAATATGTCCAATATGTAGCAGTATCTAACGGCCGTTTTCAATAACGTATCTACAGTTAAAGATAGATAGCTATCCTCGATCAACAGTAAGCTGCTATCTATCCGTAATTTGCGTTTCACAATCAACGATAGGACCTATCTATCCTTGCCCAACTATGGATATCATCTTTCCCTCTCTCCTATCCAAGCCTCTTGAGACGTTTCATTCGACGCCATTCACCTAACAATTCATGTTTAAAACTTTCATATTTTTATTTAAATAATAAAAATTATTAGTTATTTAAACCGTAAAAGTTAATTCAAAAGTAAAAATAAAAATTTATTAATGTTTTATAACGAGTAAGAGTTTCTTTTTTATTAAATTCGATAGTGAAATTATGGCTGACGCGATTCGGGTGCCAAGGATGAGATGTCAAAACCCAAAAAAAGTGCAGTGTTTGCCCTTAACAAAGCAATAAATGTTACAACAAAAAAAGGGCAGGCAGTGATTGTCTTTACAACCAGATGTTAATTTCGTTCTCCGTTAGTATATTGTGTTCTGTGATGTGGAGTGTGGTTGTATTAAAACTAGTAGGTAAATGATTTGCAGCATTTTTTTTCAGTGTGCATCCGCCATCCGTACAAAAATTCATAATCATGTTAAAATTCAAACATAAAATTTTGTATTGCTTCTGTCGCAATCTAATAATTATATTCATATAATATTATGTGAATTATTCTTTCATTAAATTTAATAATATGGTTGTGTTTTCGAAATGATAAAACCGAGGAAAGACCCGATGTATTATTGCTATCGCCCGACATTGACGGATAGCCAAATAACGTTACTAGAGATAGCTCCGCCTATAGGCCAGTAAGTTGAAACTCAAATTGAAATGCAGATAGCTAAGTTTTGTATGAGCTTCCCTATCTCTAGTAGGCTATCCATCCTCCCGCCGATAGATAGGCAACTGGGTAGGAAACACTATCTGTCAGTACGTTATTGAAACGCAAGTATAGACAGAGAGAGATAGGTTTGACTATCTTTAGTAGCAAGGATTATGGATAGATAGGATATTGGAAACGGCCGTAAGTTATCTACTACCTAAATTACTAAAGTGCATTAATTTCAAATTGTTTCTTTAACCTTAGCCATGAAGTGGCTACTAACACAAATCATAACCTATTTTCAGGAAATCAGAGAATGTCTAAAGTTAGATCCAGAACACAAACAGTGCTTCCCGTTCTACAAGAAGCTGAAGAAAGTCGACAAATTACTTCTAGACTGTGAAGAGAAGAGTGAGAACAGAGACTTCCTGGGCTGTGTGGAGAGTGCTAACAAAGTGTTGAAGATCGAAGATGAAGTGACGTTAGTCGTGTATGAGGCTAGGAAATGGCTGTGCATTTGTTATAATAAGGTAAGTTACTAAATATTTTTGCTACTGCTTGTTGTCTAATTATTATATACCTTTACTAAAATAACATAGTTAATTGCACTTTGCAAGTGTACTTTCAAAACACTCACAAAGACGCTTTCCATGTTTTTACTGACCGTTTTACATACTTGAGGGTGTTTACACAAAATATGTATATTGTAATTTTCAGGAGGAGGAGTATACGCAGGCGCTGGGCGAGTGCGGGCGCGCGCTGGAGCTGCGGCGCGAGGCGCGGATACTGTGCGAGCGCGCCGACGCGCTGCTTCACCTCGCCATGTATGATGACGGTCAGTACACACACACACACACACGCACGCACGCACGCACGCACGCACGCACGCACGCACGCACGAACGCACGCACCCACACACACACACACAGATCCGCAAGAACGTACACGCAGGCACACACTTAACTGACTGTACCGCTTCTTATGAGAGATGCGCACATAAGCAGCGGTTTGTTTCGTTTTTAATTTTGTGAGAACTATGTATCACTACTATTATACATTCAAAAGTGTCTTTACTCTCTATCGGTTATCATAAAAAACGTCCGTTGCCCGTGCGTCCAACGAAATACCGCGTAACGAAGTTGCGGACAACATCTACTTGAATATAATGGAGTTTAAATAAGAGACGTCTAACTGCCGCATTCAGAGTGCAACATAAATTACTTAAATGTAATTTATACAAAATTTTGACATAAGCCCCATACATTATCTGTCAAACTCTTCATTAAATTGAAGGTTAATCATAATTAAATGTCTCTGAGTGCGGCAGTAAGTGTATAACTTTATTGAAACACGTGACTTATGCTCTACAGCGATCCACGCGTACAAGGAGGCTCTAGAGGTGGAGGAGGGCATGCAGCGGGCGAAGGAGGGCATCAGCAAGGCGCAGAAACTACAGAAGCAGGCGGAGAGTAGGGACTACTACCAGATACTGGGCGTTAAGAGGTCACTATGACGATATTTTTAGTTAAATTGCATATTGCAGGTAACTTATAAAGTTCGCCCAAAACTTTCACCCCTTGCGCAGACCTAGATTAAAAATAAAACTTAATGTAATGTTGATTGCGTACTTACATAACGGAATTAACCTTAGCACGAATTCATGCAAGTGGGCCTTAGAATCTTATAGTAAATCAAAATATTTTAAATGTACGATCCTCGAGATGTTATTCGCGACATCGTTAATTGCTTAACCATCAATTTATCCACTTGGAGCCGCTTGGAAACTTTTTTCCGAATGAAAAAAATTTGAATCAGGTAAAATATATGTTTAAGGTTTGATATAAACAGCTATGACTGCCTTACATAATATTCACTGAACATGGTATACGATGCTTCATCCTTGACTGATAAGCGGAAATTCGCTACACAAACAAGAAATAAGCATTCTACAGGTTTATTGTGTAACATGAACTTTTAAACTTTCGCGTTGCATTATAATTGAAACTTATTATTCGGGACTTAACGCGACTTATTCCAGTAGTAACGCTACTACATACTTTTTTCTCGACGTTTCGGCCGTGTTGCAACGGCCGTGGTCACGAGGGGACTGCAGGGGCCGAAACGTCGAGAAAAAAGTATGTAGTAGCATTACTACTAGAATAGGTCGCGTTAAGTCCCGAATAATAAGTTACAATTATTGTGTAACATTTATGAAAGAAATAAATGATTTAGCTATTTTACTTAACTTTAAGGTTGTCTAGATGAAACCGCTTTTAGCGGTAAGACCACCTATTTGTATGGATGCTTTTATTGTTTTTTTTTTTTTATATACTTAGTTTTTTATTTTTTAATTTAGTTTTCTATTCAACTACTACTTACTAAATAAAAGTGTAATGTTTAGGAGTGCGACGAAGCAGGAGATAGTGAAGGCGTACCGCAAGGCGGCACAGAAGTGGCACCCCGACAATTACCAGGGGGATGAGAAGAAAATTGCAGAGAAGAAGTTTATAGACATCGCCGCCGCTAAGGAGGTAACGTTTCCTTATTGTAATGATGAGAAATAGAACAAAAATTTCTAACAAACTTGCGTTCATAACTTCTAGAACGAGGTTAGAAATAAAAAATATAAGATTTGAGTTTTGACAAAACTATATAAAACATCTAAGTGTTGTGGAATAATGCTTGAGAGCGTCAAATGAAGATCTTCCGACCGAGCGAGATCGTATGCTCTGCCAGGCCTACTGTAGCCTACTCGACGCGACTGTAACCTACTACGATCATACTATGGACGCTGTTTTTTTTTCAAAATTGGCTAGTAACTTTCACAATGTTCTACTTGCCTAGTATCATATTGCGGCTTACCCACAATAGGTTTCATTTTCCAGGTGTTAACGGACCCGGAGAAGCGAGCGCAGTTCGACTCGGGCACGGACCCGCTGGACCCGGAGTCCGGGCGCGCCGACTTCCAATCCCCCTTCGCCCACTTCCACCACGGCAGCCCCTTCCAGTTCAAGTTCCACTTCAACTAGCCGCATGGCACCCCACAGACGCTTCCACAGTGTTTGGTGAAAATCACATCAACATAACACACATCCAAGGTCTACTGTCAAGATACCGACACTCCAGTGTTTGGTGAAAATAACATTATCATTATCCAATCTCCGGTCTCAGCCAACACGTTTTCCATAACGCTTCATATCCTCTCATCTGTCAAACGCCCAAAATGGGCGTCGTAATACGACCTAATATAAATAAACACTATAAGCCTGCTTATATTGTTTCTCTCCTTGTTACGCTTCTTACAACGTAAATAATAAAACAGAGATGCAAATAAATTAGTGTCAGTGTGAGTGTCATGTTCTAAAATCTGATAGAAATTGATAATATTCGTTTAATATTCGTTTAACCGTCACGCCATTTTCGAAAATTGAAAAAAATTCGAAAATGCCGTGACAGTTAAAAGATTATTAGAATCGCCAAAATGGAATTGACATGACATGAGTCGAATGTCGACCTCACATTATCGAACTTACGTCAAATTTTTTTTATAGAATCGCCGACTAAGAATGTATCGGCGATTCCATAAAGAAAACGTGTTGGCTAAACCCTGAAATTCTACTATAGAGATAATATCTCATATTGTCCAACCGTACCTCGTCGTCGGAGACGCATTTAAATTATTATTGCAGTTATTTCCATGCTATATTGTCATCAACCGCACAAAAGATTGGCTGTGGCATTCATTTTGTCTAAAAAAACTTGACTGTTACACAATATACATAAGGAATAACTTACATGATATACAATATTATGTTTTGGAGATCTTAACTAATTCAGAGATGGAGATACTAAGATAAATACAAGTAAATATCATAATATGGGAAATCATTTGTCCCAGTCCCTGTCTTTACAAGTGATGTGATGTGTAAATTGGAATGACTGAGCTCGAGTGATCATGTAAATATTGTTTAGTTTACAACTAAATTTGCCACTTGTAAATATTTTATTTGTCTTATGTTATAAAGATTTTTTTAATTTACATTAATTGTAGATGTTTTTAGTGTGTCAAGCTTAAAAGGATTTCGAGACATGTTAGAAATTAAAATAAAGCTTTTAACACATTTTTAACCTGTAAAATGTTGTTAAAACAACATAAAATTTGGACACCAAACAACATTGTCCATTGATATCATTTAACCCGTCGATCGTGGGAAAACGAGACACAATAGATATTCTATTGTATCTCGGACGCCGGTGACCGTTTGGGGCTTGATGAATTAATAATCCCACCCTCTATAGTCTATTATAATATGAAGTTATTGCTATTTATATCATATAGTTTTTGTACCTCAACCATATTGCACAGAGTACTAATTATATTTTATATCACTATTACAAAGTTCTTATTTTTTCATATCATGTTATTTTTTGCAATAGTATATTATTTTTCAAAACTTCAACAACATTGTTAATAACACCGCTTTATTTAATGCATAATATTATGAGAAAATAGGTTTAGCTTATAAAACGTTTCATTTCCTTATTTTTTAATGTTTTATGCTTGTTATTAATTTTGGCCTTAATCTGAATACTTTTAACCTACTTCCAGGCTTAAGTTTATACTAAAATGAATCGAAAAATGTTTGTATTAATAAGAATCTTACTATATTTTACTAGTCCATATCTGTTATGAGTTCAACGGAACATGAATGACATGACGCCATGTCATGACATCATGATGATGCGTGACATGAATCTTATTCATGTTCCGTTGTCAAGATCTCAACGGGTTGAGACGGCCATCTTCAAACTTTTGTACATATTCAAATACTTTGATTTTTTTCCCTTAGGGTGAAGCCCTGCGCACATACGCACGCACATGTTTAAAGAATAACTATATTACGCTCGTGTTGTGGCCCAAAAGATTTCTGTAGAAATCAAATTACGCGACCGAAATAACGTGACAACTCAAAAAATACGCTCGTGTGGCTTCACCCTTATAATTTTAACCTCTGTCTCTCTGTCAAGGTAACCTCAAATAAAAGGAAGAAAAATGAAGTAATTTATTAACGTTAAAAGTAAACTACAATAATTAGAGTAACTGTATGAAGGCAATTTAGAATTATTCAATACACCAATTTGAGACAGGGCCAGTTTTACTAGAGTGACTAGACAATAGGCTAAGTATTTAAGAAAAGTTGAAAATGTAATCCAAAATGTGCACATGTAATACCGGAGTAATAAACCAAAGTGTCTTATTTTTTACCGTATTTGATTGTTGTGACTAGCTTAAATGTTTGTTAAAACTTACATGCTGAATTAAGTACATCAGGCAGTAAAAATGTACGTTTTAAGCTAGTTTCTCTGTCGGTATCAACATTATATTGTGATATATAGGTACCATACATAGTTACTTGACAGAATAACTTATCAAAATGTAATTTGTATATGTGAGTTTTTAATAGTTACTTGCTTACTTGGGTCGTAGAAAATATGGCTAAAAGTTTCCGATCAATTCCGCTAGAGGCGCTGTTCTAAGGCAAATACATATTATTATTGTAAAAATACGCAATATGGCCGGAACCGCTACTAGTTACGATTTTATATGCAAATTGATCTTAAAAAAAGTTTTGTGACTAGGATCGTAGTATATATAGCAATTATAGTAATGATTAAAAACTCACACTTGGGCCTCTGTTACGTGCACTATATCAGTTGAAATTGTCTTCACGCGTACGTCCATAGGGCTTGTTCAGTGCTTCACCCCTACATTAGCATTATCAGGGTTTCAGATTAGGGGTTGAATACGGAACTGTTGGAAGTGCGGGATGTATATAGCCGATTGTTGATATTTATTGTACGATAAGTCAGTTGTGCTCGTCTCAACATGTACATATTATACTGATATTATAAGGATTTACAACAGCGCATGTGTTTATTTATACCCTGAAGTCTGAACTGGAATAATTAAGAGTCCCATAATATTATTTGGAAATAATTTTAACATAAACTATGCTCAACTATGATAAAATATATGGACATAGTTTTGAAAAAGAAAGAATGTTAATAATAATCAAAATAATTTATTTAAATAATAAATTAAAACTTACAATCTAGTTAATAGTTATTTAGAAACGATACGTGTTTGAAAAATATTGTAGATTTTTTTCAGTAAGCACACTTTCTTTACAACTTACAACATTTTGCGCTTATTGGTTATTATTATTTACAATTTTAGCTTATAATATCTTACGTTAAGTTTACAGTGAGTGATCAGTGCGGTTTCAAAGTTGTAGTAGACATTGGTATAATACAGCTCACACACTGCAAAACGTGAAGACTGAAGACTATGAACATATTTTTACCGAACAACCCTCTCTTGTATAGTGGCCAACAGTATCTTTGCTCGTCTGTTGTCGTGTCGCAGTGCGCGCGCCGTCTTCTCTATCTCGTTGCTCAATTTCTCCTGTTTTTCCTCTAGTTGGCATATGTACCTGTGTATGATATTGAATGTACTGTAAACTTCTTGATGGAAATTCATGTTTCACAGTAATTAATCTATTAACTATTTTAAAACACGACTAGTTTCGATGTAATCATCCTTAGGTGTGAGGATTGTTATACTGGTGTGACACCTGAGAATGATTATATCGAAATCGGTCGTGTAAAATTATGCAAGTAACTATCCGGATCCGGATATAAGGATCCGACATAGGGTGAAGCCAAACGAGCGTAATTTGTGAGTTGTGAGTCGCAGAATTTCTGCCGGGCAGAATTCTGCCCAGCAGAAATTCTGTTGGACTACCACACGAGCGTAGTTTTGTGAGTTGTGAGTCGGGGAATTTCAGTCGCAGAAATTTGTTGGGCTGCCAGACGAGTGCATTTTATTCAGTTGCTGTCCAACGTTTATACCAGGTGTTTGTGTCGTGCAATGGAACCGTTGAAAATTTTGTGCATTTACGAAGCATAATATTTAGAAGACACAAGATAATGTCAGAAAAAGAAGCTGGGTAAATCCACTTAATAGGGATATAAGTGGTTCATTTCAATTTGAAAAATTATAATAAAATATGATTATATAATAATAAAAATGGTAATGTAGTACTTGAATAATTAAGAAAGTATTAAAGAAATAAAAATGATAATAATAGTAATAAAAACGAAATAAATATACATATTACATTTACGCTGCAAAAATTTTACCCCCAAAAATATCCCCAAATTACCCCCTAAAAACCCACTGTTTTTATTTTTTCCAACTAAATTTAGTAGGAAATCCCCATAGTTGGCAACACTACCCGCGCTCCCCGCGAACTGAATTCGGTCGGAATAATGCGTGTGAGCCGGCAGACAACTCATTTTGAGTCGCCGTGTGAATCAAACAGGACTTTTGTATGAAACTGATATGCAGCAGAATTCTGCCCGGCAGAAATTCTGCGACTCACAACTCACAAATTATGCTCGTTTGGCTTCACCCATACCAGGCCTGTGACCTGTCCCACTCGCGCGTGTAGGTATCGAAATGTAAGTACCCCTTTAAAGGGGCAGATCACTAGGGACTCACAACTCACAAGCGAGCGGTGACGCACGCGCAAGATTTTTTCGTCGCATATAATATCTACGTACTGATTTAACCGCTGTGACAGAATCGTTATTAATCTGATAAATATGAACAATTGAAAAAAGGTCAAAGAAATATTTCAATAAGGTAATTTAAGACTTTAAAATACAAAAAAAAAAAATGATAAAAAAAAACAAAAACATAGCAAATAAACCAATTTGTTACAAACAAACCACATACTACACAGAAATAAACACAAGTTACTATGTTTAAGTTGTAAAAAATTCCAGACCAGCTCCTGCACTATAATCGAATATAAAACTATTATAAAATATAGGTTGGGTTACTAAAATTTGATTATTACTATAAAAAAGTTTGCTATTAGTGCTATAGTAATCAAAAGAAGATTATTTTATTTTCTAAAAGGTGACAATCTTGATTTCGTTAGAAAGGGTACCTCTTACGCGATAGAAAGAGAGCGCACATGTAGGTAAATACAGGGTGGTCTAATTAGTGACGTCAACAATTTTTTTTAGATTCCTCGCACCTGGGGGTATCCGTAAATACCCTATGTATGTTCAGCGATTTTTATTAGTTTTCGAGTTATAATTTTTTTTTGTGTATTTTTAATGATTCCTGCCAGCGAGGTTTCAAAAATTCATATCTTTTTTTGTAGTAGGTATTTTGCAGTCTTTTTTGTGACATGATTTGTCTTGAATGCTGTTTTAATTAAAAAAAAAAAAAATAACTCAACTTCCTGAACTTACTTAAAGTTATTCATAAAAGGCTTGAAAGCAGCCCCGGATCTAGGGGGGGGCAAGCCGGGGCCTATGCCCCGGGCGGCAAATTCAGAGGGCGGCCAAATTCACATTTCACGGACCAATGGACAACTCATCATTTATTTAACTTTGACCACGGATTATAAATAATAGCCCAAGTATAGCAATTTCATGGCCATATCAACTTGACCGATACCCTGAGCGCGCGCGTAGGTAGGCGGGGCGGCATTTTTCAGTTTTTGCCCCGCCTAAAAAAAATTGAAGATCCGGGGCTGCTTGAAAGTCAAAAGTTTAGTTTTTAGTGGAATTTACTCAAACCTTCAACTTCAATTTAAAAATACAAAAAGGAGTTTCCAGTGCTTCTGGTTAAGTTTAAAAACTCCGCATGCTTCTAAACTACAAAAATCGTTTAAAAAAAATAATACCTACTTTATCGGCCTATTTAATTTGTTGTTATTGGCCTTCGAAGGAGAAGACCCTGATTTTTTTAACAAAATACTGTGGACCGACGAGTCCCGATTTGAAAGGACTGGAGTATTCAATATGCATAATTACCATAGCTGGGCCATAGACAACCCACATTTGGCAAGGGCGTCAAATTTTCAAACACGCTTTAGTGTCACCCTTTGGTCCGGGGTCCTAAATGGAGAATTAATTGGCCCCTTTGAATTGCCGGCCAGCTAGGTTGGATGGAACCAGTTATTTAAATTTTTTACAAAATAATCTCATTGGATGGTTAGAAAATGTCGATCTCCAGACCCGACAAAGGATGATTTTTCAACAAGATGGCGCGCCCTGTCACTATGCGGCACGAGTAAGAGAGTATTTGAACGCAACATATCCCGAAAGATGGATCGGGCGTGCAGGGCCGATCGAATGGCCTGCGCGTTCGCCAGACCTCAACCCCATCGATTTTTTTATTTGGGGATTTTACAAAGAGCTGGTGTACGCGAAGGAAAGCAACAGCGAACAAGAATTTAGGCAAAAACTTACAGAAGCGGAAACAAAAATAAAGCGAGACTATTCAAATAGCTTCAGACAATTAAAACATAACTTTTTAAGACGTTGTCGATTATGTATTCAGGTTGGAGGAAGGAGTTTTGAAAATGTATTGTAATAAATAGTTATTTTTCAGTAATTTGTGCTTTTAATTTGTTATCAAAAAACAGGTAATTTCCCAAGTAGCATTTTTATTCTTGCTTACATTTTAAATCTTAGACCTTAGTGGTGAACCAAAATTATTAAATTACACGTCATGCTACAGTTATTTTACAGGGACTTCAATAAATTTTAATTTAAAATTACATTTTTAAGTTTAATTTACCATAACAACGATAAAAGATAGATAAAATAATTTTTAATGCTTTAATCTTGTTTCAATGATTTTTAGCCTATCCGCCTTCGAAGGCCAATTACAACAAAAATAGGCCGATAAAGTATTATTTTTTTTAACGATTTTTGTAGTTTAGAAGCATGCGGAGTTTTTAAAATTAACCAGAAGCACTGGAAACTCCTTTTTGTATTTTTAAATTGAAGTTGAAGGTTTGAGTAAATCCCACTAAAAACTAAACTTCTGACTTTCAAGCCTTTTTTGAGTAACTTTAAGTAAGTTCAGGAAGTTGAGTTATTTTTTTTTTAATTAAAACAGCATTCAAGACAAATCATGTCACAAAAAAGACTGCAAAATACCTACTACAAAAAAAGATATGAATTTTTGAAACCTCGCTGGCAGGAATCATTAAAAATACACAAAAAAAAATTATAACTCGAAAATTAAGAAAAATCGCTGAACATACAAAGGGTATTTTCGGATACCCCCAGGTGCGAGGAATCTAAAAAAAATTTGTTGACGTCACTAATTAGACCACCCTGTATAATTGTAGGCACCTAGCACTGCGCGGTCGGAATTTGAACTTTATAGTATCATAGCATGAGTCGTTATTTCTTTAAACGGATTTCGCGAGTGGGAATTCTGTTGGTACTACTAATATATATTCTGTGCCCATACGTTGTCAAACATACCGATTGCAGCGCCATCTGTCGGGCTGGTTTGTGAACCTAAACTCTAAACCACCTGGGGCGCTACCCAAAAGCTAAATTTTTTATTTATTTAAATCGGTCCAGCCATACACACGTACCTACCGTAGAATTGAATATAAAAAGATAAATGGAGTAAGTGTATGGAATATGTGTATACTGTGTTATGCACCTGTGTCTGATGCCGCAGTCCTGGCCTCTATACATGTAGCTGTGGACGGCGGACTCGTGGACCAGGGCTAGGCAGCGCCCGTCACCGCCTATAGTGACTGTCGCGTTGTCGGTCGTGTTGGACTGTATCGGCCTGGCAGAGCCCGACCAGATCCAGAGTAGGCCAGGGTTGAGGCCGCCGGTCCAGAAGTCGTCGCCTGTGATGTGAAAGGAGTTTTGTAGCTATCATCATAACAAAATACGAGTATTTAGGTGAGTAGTTTTGACTTCAGCTTCTGCCCCGTAAAAATCTTTGCATGAGAATTGAGAACACACCGTTTATAAACTCTAGCTGCCGGTTTCTGAATTAGTGGCTATTACGGTACCATGTCGACAGTAAATAATAATTATTGCAACAGCCTGGCTCGGGCTGGGCACACCCTAAGGTTGTGTGGAAGAAATTAATAATAATAATATCTATGGACGCTTCACACCACGTCAGTCTGGCCCCGTGCTAAGTACCCGAAGGACTTGGTTTACGAGTACCAGACAACGGAAACATATTTAATACTTTTATACTATAAGCACATATAGGTATTTAAGATTGTTGTAACAGTTGGCAGAACTACCATCAGAGGAATCGTGACTCAGCTGTGCTTGATATAACCCCACCAAATTGCGTATTTAATTTCTCTAAATATTTTGTGTGGTTTTGTGTGCAAGTATCAAGCTTAATTCTACCTTTAAGTTTCTTATCGCTCAAGAGCGCAGTGATCACCGCCCTGGCGTCCTCCCGTCTCGGTAGCTCGAGCAGCGATGCTGAGCGGCGGCGGCAGGCGCGGCTCGCGTCCTTCCAGTCCACCGCCTCGCGCGACCAGTAGTAGCAGCCGGAACCCACGCGGGTGAAGTCGGTCGCGCATGATG
This sequence comes from Cyaniris semiargus, assembly GCA_905187585.1. Taxonomy (NCBI): domain Eukaryota; kingdom Metazoa; phylum Arthropoda; class Insecta; order Lepidoptera; family Lycaenidae; genus Cyaniris; species Cyaniris semiargus. The sequence continues at coordinate 365,500 of LR994554.1, read as the reverse complement.
GCTCTGCTAATGTTCCAAGATGAGTTTTAAAAAAGATGTGACGGAAGTGGATTCGACATAAATATATTGTTACGAACACACAAATCACAAAGAAACTAGCGCCATCTAGCGTCAATCAGTGGAGCCACTCAAAGAACAAAGACAACATGAAACCCCCTACTCAATACTAGATGGCGTTAGATGAACTACTGTGGACCGGATACATACGCAAACTTTCCAGAATCATACAACCCGGTCGATCACGTTCACGCGAGTCGGGTACGTTCCAGAAAGGAACTTTCTGGAATAGTCTGGGACTCGTCTCAGCCCATATAAATAGCCGCAGGGAGGCGAGCCGGTTCAGTTCAGTTTGAGCCATTGACATATTGGTTTGAGCTACCTTCGAGGCGACCTCGAAGTGAAAACTAGTGATCAAGAGTGATACCAGTTAAACCTACGACTTGGCTACAACCTAGGACATCGTTAGTGCTTAGTGTTTGGACCTAGTGCTAGTGAATAAAGTCTTCAAAAGAGTCAGCAGGTCTATCTATCCAAATCCTTCGAACCCTAAGTAAAACGTAACAATATTATTTCGAGTTTGCCCTTTTTCAAAGAGAAATTCGTTCTGTAAATCCAACGAGCAGTGATGCCGGTGGAGAGCCGCATGTTGGTTTCCCCAATTCTAAGAACCGAGTGTACCGACTTAAACCCGGCTAAAAGTTAAAAAGTAGAAACCATCTCTTTGCGACCATTTTATAGCACGACCTCGCTTATGAATAACTAAAATATGGCACTGATTTACCTGACCAACCTATTTAGACATCTGCAACTTGCCTTGCCTTGCTTATTTGCCCTCTCTCACCTGGCTTAGTCTCGCCTCCCAACAGCAGCTGCACCGCCTCCTCGATCTTCCTCAGCCTCTTCTCGGTGAGGTCTGCGCGGTAGACGAGCTTCTCTATGGCGGTCAGCAGGTACAGGTCCGTCTCCGACACGCGCTTGGGCGGGTCGTCCACGCGGTCCACTGCGTACTGCGGGGGTGGAGGTGCCGGCTGTAATGAGAAAAGGGGATTATTAACAAAGACGTAAACAATCAATAGGAAAAGCTTGTAGCTGCAACGAAAACACACTCGTTTTGGTATTTTTTCAATTAGGAACTACCTTTCAACTTTAGGCAGGTATGTTTCTACCCGGGGATTGAAGTGTAGGATCTCTTTCAGGGACGTTGTTAACTATGTATTACTTCTGAGTTTTCTTTCGTCAAGTTCATATTTGTCAAAACAGACAGTATTGGCAAAGATGTTGCAGGTTCCTTCTGATGTTAGTGAACGAAACCTCATATTATGATTGATACTCACATAGCTCGGTTTGAACTTGTCGTACGGCTTGGGCGGTCTGTTTACGATCTTGCCGGGTCCAGCACCGTCCCACTCGCTGTACCCCTGTGGCGTGTGGGGCTTGTAGCTGGCCTTGAGCGCCGGTGGGGCGGGGGGTGCGGGGTGTGCGGGCGGCGGCGGGGGAGGGGGCGTCAGGGGCGTGTCGATGCGCTCCGTCACGTAGTAGCCCGTGGCTGGAGCGAGGACCATGATGCGGCCTGGAATGAGAACACTTGATCAATTGAAGCACTTTTTTAGGGACACATTGTTTGTTGCCGATTAGTTCTTTCTACGAGGAAAATTGGCTCGTAAGTCTTACCAGTTCTCTCAGAATGTAGTGCTGTGGCCCAGTCCTCGAGCGCCTGGCTCCAGGGCCCTACGCACACATCTGCAGTGTCGGTGGAGTTGTCGGAGCTCACGCCGACCAGCAGCAGCGCTGCGAGCACTAGCTGCAACATCTGCAACGGCAATTCATTAAACTGCTTGAACATTTGGGTCAATTTGATTACTAGCGCAGAAAGAAACGCAGTTTGCTCTGAAAACCCGTACTGAGAACAATAGTCAATGAAGCGTATGAAAATAAGATGAAGACCATAAGAATATTAAATATCAATGAGACAATAATAATAATTAAAATATGACATCCCCTTGTCCGGTCTTTTCCTAATCTTGTTTTCATATCTAATGCGAGTGTGCAAGTGCTAAAGTAGTATTTTAGTGTTACGGGCCTTGTTTAACGAATTGTGTTTTATGGACTTATTTATTTGTGCCCAGTTTTTGAAAGCGGGTATAGGTTACGTACTTACACATTTCTTAAAAAACTATATTTTATTTTATAGTCCTCGCATAACATAAAAAATAAAGCGCAGGAGAAAACGACTATGTAAATGTGTTTATTATAGCAATAACGAGTTGAATCACTTTCTCCGCGAAGGAGTTGACTGAGCTTTGTCCATATTTCTTAGGTACCTACATTGTACACACCACACACTGAGCCAGCAATAAAATAAGTATTATATTATAATAAGTAAATCAGTAATAAGACAAATATTATGCAAATATTAGATAATCACGGCAGGCATTGTCAATAGGCAATCTGATGATGAATTAGAGCTGTTGGAACATTCTCAATCACGTCACTTATTGAAGGAAAAAAATCGAAATCTGTTTATGCCTTTAGACAGCCGAGACAACTTAATAACCCCTCCGTTAATTGTTCAGGGAATAAAAACAATTAAAGAGCTGTTTCGAAGAAGTTTATTACCCTCCAGTATAACCCACGTGTTAGGAAAGTTACACTAAGCTAACAACTCTAGGGACAGAGGACTTATTTGCGAAAAAGTCAGTTACCGAAAGTCATGAGCTTAATGTTTACTAATAATTAGGTACTAATTAGTAATTAGTAAACATTAATTTATTTAATTAGCTTTTTATTTGCTGTCTGCACCATTTGCTGTTTGCTGTCACCAGTATGCATCTTAGTATGTAACATGACCGGATGTAGGTCATATCTCCGCTAGCTCCGCTACAATCTAGATTTCTCCCCATTTAGATTAGCGTTACCTAGGCGTTACCATACTCAGTGGTTACAATGGGCTATAAAAACTGAACCCGGAGGCGCGGAGGTCACGGTTGCGTTATGTAACGGAGAAAGTGGAGTAGCCCCCCGCAACCCGCAACCCGCAAGTTGTAACCCGCACGCGACCGGCAACCCGCGGGGAAACCCAAACAAAGAGTTGCTTCACCGGGAGTTGGTGTTGCAACGATGATGAGTCCAACACTCACGGACATTTTAGGTAGCCTTACATAATGTTAGATCCGTCCGAACTAGTTGCCCAAGGTCTTATTAGGTTTATCAGTGGCATAATGAGTCTATGCAGGTATCAAAACTGTTTGTGTGCCGGGCATGGCATGTGTGTAAAAATATTTTTAATTTTTACGAGTATTCGGAGGCTCTACATTCAATTAATAATGAACGGCAGAAGCTACGTTAAGGGCCCTTCCACACGACGTTTTTTTTACGCTCGTTTGTATCGATACAAACGCAAGTTGAACGCTCAGCAAACGGAAGGAAGCCGAAACGTTTTAAACTTTATAATATCTGCCAAAACGCGATGAAAACACGCAGAAGACGAGCGCATTAGAAACGCGCGTCGTCAGTGCGCAAAAAATACGTCGTTTGGAAAGGCCCTAAATGGAAATACTGGCATTCACAACAAACACCTTATTACAATAATTTAATTTTTCTGTTAAGAGGTCCTAAAACCTTCAGCACTGTTGCAGGTTCCCACTTGTATTTATTCTCGTTGACTTTGTAAGGACACTTTTTTGGTAAGTAATACTTATCTATCTAAAATATTACCCAGAAGAATCTTTTAATGTTAAATTAAAATGAGGTTGTCACGTTTGTTCGTTACCATATCTTGAGTCCTTAACCATGATAGCTAAACAGTTTAAATATTTACTAATAGTTTTATTTTAAATAATAAATTTTAACAAGGGTGTGCTATGTACCTTTGTCCTAAATGAAATTACAGATACACTATCGCATATCGTCAAGTATAATAATTATTGTTACGGGTTTTAAAAACAAACAAACTCACGTTATATAGTGAAAGTCGCACTGTCACACACTCGCGGCGCTGGCTCACGGTCTCACCGTGTTGTGATGTTGTGTCTCTAGTCTGTAAGACTACCACCACTCACCGCTACTACTATCTCGGCGAAAGTCGGGGTTATTCCAACATGTCCATAACATATCCGTGATCACTTATCAGCATGTTACATTGTAGAGGATGTGCAGCACCCCTCAATCACCGGCCGAGCGCCGGTGCTCGGGGTCACGTGACAGCACACTTCCGTCAAACCCCGGCCGAGCGCCGGTGCTCGGGCTCTTTCATTCGATTAAGTAACGTATTTCGCCGACTTAGAGACTACTTTTGTATGAAAAGTTTGGTTAGTTACGATCTTTGATACATTTGCCACATTCTGAATGCAAAATATTATACAATCTGTGGTCGACGAATATTTTTCAGTCATTAGAAATTCGTGAATTTTTTCGTGTGTGTTCTGCCATTTTGTGTGATTTGTTTGAAATAATTGATGGATTTAACGAATGTAAGTAGTAAAATAGTTTAATTTATTAATTATAAGACCATTTAGATAATCATTTGCAAGAAATACATCGTAATGATTTCTAGGTTACACTCGAAAAGTTGTGTGTGATTTATGTTATTTGAACGCAATTTGCTTCATATATTTGTAAACTAATTACGTAAAACGCTTATAGAAGTTATTACACAAAGTCTGCAAGACGATTTATATCGATAGTATGCATTACGTTACTAAAACAATTGAGATAAAAGTGCGCAGGTAACGGCCATATTCTGCCGGCCGCGGCCATTTTGAACTTTATTTGTAAAGCCCTAATGACGAAGTTTGCTTGTGGGTAATACGAAACCCATTTTTTTCGGGTAATATTTATGACTTGTTTTTATAAACATCTCAAGTTGTTACAATGAATTGTATTTCTGTGGGTCTGCACTAGGGTTCCGTCGTGTAGATTATAACAAAATATTAACTTATTTCATGTGAAACAGTCAGAAAAATATTTTTCAAAATATATACTTGTGAAAAGAATATTAACTCAGATTAAATACTATATTATGGTGCGTTGATAGATAGAAAATTTAACATAGGCTCTATTAATGTTTTTCACACAAACATAAAATATGGTTTGGATGTAAAAATATTATATTATTTGTAAAAAGGGGGTAAGGCCGGGCGCCATTTTTTTTTGCAATGTTGGATTCCTATTTTTGACAGATTTTTTTCCACGGTCCAAGGGTTAATGTCCATAATTTATATATTGTGAGCACTGTTTGTTAACTAATTTTGGTCACCAAAACATTAATCGTAAAGGAGGTGAGGTCTCTCTTTCATTATTAAGTAATTTATAAAAACTTACTTGAATAATGTCTTAGCAATCTATATTTAAAAAAAATACGCTGATGTACCATCGATCAAATTGTTTCCTAGGCAGCTAACGGATCTACGTCATGTGGTCGGCTTTTGTCAATTCAATGTTACTTTGGTTAGCTGTGATCGGTCGGATGGGTTTGACTTAGCGCGACCTTATGTTACTAAGGTCCGCCATCTGCCTAGGAATCAACTTCTCTGATAGTACCTAAATGTTTAAAATAAGGATTGTAAGCCAGGCACGACTATTTTCCGAAAAGTAAGTATTCGTTCCTATTGTTTGTTGTTATAGCCCCTATTGTTCCTAAGCACAGACCTAATAATATAATGAGATGGACTCTGGACGAAGCAATATTTTTCTAAATCGAAATAAAAAACATAATCGTCAACAAATGTTTAATAACATCAATATCTATTGGTATTCACATATTCACTGGAAGATATAACATAGTACAATATAAACAATATATTATTAACTAAATAGTAATTACAGAGATTGTTGCAGTTAAATCAAGTTACTGTTAAGTTAGGTCCGAACTAAGAAGAACCGCAGGTGGTTTTAGTGGGTAAGCCCGGCGCTCTCGCCGGCAGTCCCACATACCCCCGGGGTGCTTCAGCTTAACTGAGGCACACACCCAACCCGGGGCATCCATAAAGGGTTTCCCCTGCGCATTAAAAAAAAAAGGTCTGAACTAAGAAACCGCTCTCATACTTCTACTCAATATAAATGTTGGCTGATTCGCTCTCAGCGTCCTAAGGTTGTCGTTAATTATTATTATTAGTTTGAAATAATCAAGAGCTTTGCACTTAAGTCAAGGTTTGACTACACTCAAGAAACAAACAGCCTCTCAAGGAAAGGTCGACTTTAATTTATATACGTTCGCACTCAGTAGTTGTTATGCCACACAAGTACGGCTTACAAGAACGATATATCGATTAAAACAGCATCCCAAGAATGATCTTGAACATAATCTCAGCGGTAAGAGCGGTTTACAACACGGACCTTAGTGGAAACACAACCTAGTGTAAATATGAGAAGACACAGGAAAGCTTACGCGTAACAAAGCCAAATAAATGCTCTTCTTTTATGTAAATTAGTATATTTGTTACATGATTCTTTCTTTTTTAAAATTTCTCTTATTAATTATAAACAATTATAAAAATTTGTATATTTAACCTTAATGTAAGTAATTTAAATTTAATACTAACTTTAATACTAATATTCAAATATTTTTTTCTATTTACAGTTTCGTTTAGTTCATTTTATAAAATTCTTAAAATCTTATATTCATGCAATCAGTAAAATTTTTGATAAGTAATTCAAAAGCTATGGGAGGAAATTTCTATTTCATTAAGTATTATTACTAAGTAATGGTGAGTAATCAGCCTTACGACGTTTTTACCTAAATTCTTTACATAACTTAGATTAAGTACTTATTTTTTGTTTTAAAAACTTTTCACATCTTGTAAAGACAGGCTTGTAAATGAACTTTGTTCTGTGGAAATGGTCCCAAGGCGCCATAAGCTTAAATCTTTACAAACAAGTTTGTAGTTTTTGAATCACTCAATATATTCAGGAAGGTATCTACTCATCTTTGGAATCTTTTAACGTCTTTTTTCACCCATTAGTCCTTTATAACCACAAGATCTAAGCTAACACACAATGAGACACGAAACGTCTCCCCTGGAAGGTCGTGGTCAGGTCTCCTCTCTACATTCTGTTTACGAGTATTTGTCATAAGTCACAACTCGCAATCGAAGAAGTTTATTTCCATTTGCATGGCATCGAAAAAGCGCCTCTAGTGGAAAAAATGGGAACTAATTCGATGCTATACAAAATGCTGACGAGTAGGGGCAAAAACTCGCACCAACACCTGGATAGCCACAGTAGTTAGAAGTAGACGGTGAGGTTCATGTGGTCGCCCACGGCGGTGTTGGTGGCCTCCGCCACGCCGCGCGCGTCGCGTGGCACGCCCGCTCCCGTCTCGTCCTGGAACAACACAATATTTATGAACACACCCATAGTTTAGGTAGTTTCCTACGTTAACCAAATGAACGAAATTCCAACAGCTGAAAAGTAGCTAACGCATTTGTGCTTCTTCTGTGTGTCTGTTTCCCGAGCCCTAATGGTGTCGCATTTTTACAAGTTTACTCTACTAATGGATTTCGCTCTTAGGAGCGAAATACACTACTGGATTAAATTGCCGAACTTAACCCGGGAGGAAACATTAAATGCTGCTGTATGCTGTGCCAGCTGCTCAGTCTCTCTATGTATACGGAAATATCCTAACGGCACTAATTTAGATCAGCTTCTCTTCACTTCCTCGTAGAAATCTAAGGTAGTCGCACAGTGTCGATCACGTGACCTACAACAACTGTAGCTGCTACAGTACACTGACCGTGGAGGGCGCGTCGTCCCAGCTCAGCTTCTTGACGCGCGCGGGGATGGTCGCGCTCGGCCACGCCACGCCGCTGCGCCCCGCCACGCCGCCGCCGCCGCTCACGTGGTCGCTCAATGCTGCTACTGGAGTTGCTGGTGCCACGCGCGATTTGCCGTTAGACCGGGGCTTGTTGGCTGATGAAGAAACTATTTAAGTATAATGCCAACCCTCAATAGATTGTGGGTAAATATAGAGTTAAAAATATAAGCCTTTCATTTGTAAAAACTAGATACAGGTAGGAGACCCTCGGTGAAAGCATATTGTTATTCGAGCATTAATAATTTCACTCAAGATAAAGTGCTGTTGATTGTTGCGTTGATAATGGCATGATGACGCAAATAACGGCTGCTCTTATTTTCAGTCTTCTCTTCAACTCTTCCTGGCAGGATGCCAACATGGTGCCTAGTTCTAGTCACCTGTGGTGGGTGGGTCCCGGTCGAGGCTGGAACAGGAAGCGGCGAGGATGCTGCTGGCGCCGGCGGACACGGACAGCAGCGACCCCGCCTTCTCCCCGCCCTCCGAAGCTGGTGCGGGGGATTTCAGAGGCGCTTGACGACGACGCCTGTTGACAGATATAGGATAAAGGAGCAGATAAATGTTTAGTTTTTTCCACATTTTTAACAAACACAATCTAATCCTGGTAGCTTTGTTATTGCCTATTGATAGCCGCAGCGCTAAAGTATATGGATGAGTCCTTTATTCAGTTTATTTTATTGATTTGGTCTCTAGCACTAACTTCATCGATGTAAATGGGCACTTGTAGTTAAAAGAAAAACTTACAGTCTACACAAGTAAGCTAGCAGCCCCAGTAGCGCCACAGCCAGCAACGCCAGCGCCGCGCTAAACCCGCCGAGCACAGCGCCCCCCGCCCGCGCGTTTACCGCCCCCGCACCTGCCCCGCCCCGCACTCGCACCACAACTGGCACTGAAGACTGGAAAAGAGAGTAGTGGTTAGCAATCCTACTTGGATATACAATCCCTGATGGCGACATTTCACTCTGGTTTTGCTTCAGTAGAAGTATTATATTTTTTCAGAGTTAATATGAAACTAGAAATTGCACCTGAGATCTCGATTAAATTCTTGTTATTTCAGAAGTCTGGATACCCGAAATTGCTAAAAGTAACTCATGATTGAAAATATTCAACCTGCTGACGAGTAAAGACCCAACTTCGATATAAATGTGGCACTATAATGACGATGATGATGACCGAAATGATAATTTCCAGGTTGTGCTGTGGAAAAGAAACTTGGAGGAAAAAACTCATCTCAATGGTGTTAGAGTGGTAATACATAATATTAATTGTCACCTGTCTCGGTGGTGAGCCAGAGTCAACAACGGTAGCAACAAGGTGCAGCGCCGTGGCGTTGACCGCCGCCGCCATCTCTCCGCGCAAGTAGAGGGTGCCGTCCTCGTCCGCGTAGAAGTATCTACGAAGAGAAACAATATTGATACGTAGATAAGCAGCTGCATGAGCTGCTCTCATGTTCTTAAAGACATGGTTAAACAAAAACAATTTAATGAAAAAAAAAAACGCCTGGCGTTATAAAATAGCAAAATTATATTTGATACGCTTACGGCTTGGGTTTATAACAACCCAAATTTTAGTCACAGTAACTAACCTTCTTGTTTACCGAACTTCAAGTTCAAGTATAAGAATGCTCACTTCGAATCCGGTCCAGAGAGCTGTATCGTAAGTCGGTCTCCGCTGTCCCCGTCGTGCGCCTGCAACCGGCCCACGCGCTTGTCTCCCGCCCCCCGTCCGTCCCCTTCGTCCTCCCCGTCCTCCAGGGTGACGCCGAACTCGTAGTGCGCGTGCCGGAACCGCGGCTCCCACTCGTTCACGTCACCCACCGTGATGTTGATGGCCGCTGTGTCGTTCTGAAATGAAACCCGTAAGTTGAGGATTCTGTGAACTTTGGCACGAGAACAAGAACGGCATACACAAAACATGATTTTTATATCGTGAACATCTGTTATGCCACTTTAAGAGTTGGTAAACCGATCTGTCAGTCTTCAGACATCAGACATCCACTGGTAATTCACGTTGATTTTCATCGAAAAGTTTGATTGCGGTAATCTTTACAACCACGCACGGATAAAAGCGTAACCTTTCTTTACGCAGTCATGTAATCACTCACCCCTTGTCCATCAGTGACCATGACCTGGTACTGGTAGTTGTCTCGCGCCTCGTAGTCTAGCGGGTGGCGCAGCAGCACCTCCCCCGCGCTGTTGATGGCAAACTTCTCCAGGAAACTACGCTCCGACACGTAGAACTGCAGAGGTTTCTGGAACATTTGGCGTTATAATTTAGGCCCTAAACACTTACACTATTCCCTAAATTTTAGGGAATAGTGTAATAGGAGTATCATAACTAACAAAAATTACAAGACAAGGAAAGAAGATATGAAAAAAACTCAAAAACAAGCAGTTTCAATAACATTTGAAAGTAGGACCCTCGAAGTAAACACTAGCAATCTACCTTCGACGTTTCCAGCAAGGTTCTCAGTTTTGTAGTCAGGCTATTACTATTGGTACTTCAGACGCCGAATTTTGATCTTTGACGCAAGCATATTTTAGTTTATGAAGCTTGATGCGAAGGTTTGACTTAAGCCTGACCTAAAGCCTTACCTCAGCCTGGCTGGTCTGTAGGCTGGTGAGCACGGCGCCGGGCTTGGTGTCTTCAGGCACGAGCGCGGAGTACGCCCGCCGCATGAAGTGCACGGCGGCCGGGGGAGGGGCAGGGGGAGGCCCCGCCCCCCGCGCGGGACGCACTGTCAACGTCGCTAGTGCGTACCGGTCAGCGTTGTCCACTTGTGTCGCCTGGAATGGTACATGTTTTTGCATGAAATAGGAAACTAGTAGACATAATATTTTCACAAGGCACTAAGTACTAACCAAGGGGAACGGTATAAGCTACTTTAAATGGTGAAGAATAAATCCTTGTTTAATCATGACTCTTGAGAGTTGAGGCTTAAGTTACTTAATGCTATTAAGTATTTATTCAAAACTTTTAAACTAAACAAGGCTGCTGCCGGCTATAAACAAACTTTGGGACTGAGGCTTTGGTATTAGTCTTGCTGGTTTTAAACCTATTTACATAGCCAAAGTTATTGCTTAACACAGTCAAGTCAACACCTTATCACACTGACCTTAATAACAACAGTGACCGGCAGCGTCTGCGCCAGCAGTCGTTTTGTGACGGCGGCGCGGCCGGTGTCCCTGTCCATGCGGAGTAGGGGTTCTCCTTCCCCCGCCACCTCCCCGCTCGCCCCCTCCACCCGCGCCTCGTAGTACAGGGGAGCGTTGATGCCCAAGTCCTGGTCGACTGCTGATATCGGCCCGGGTGATGTCTCGAGTATTGTGCCCTGTCGAACGTAAGAACACCTTAAAGAGCTGTATCTTATGGTTGTAAGAAGATTATTGTTTGTAAAAAACTGATACAATACAGGGGGTTCCTGACACTATAAAGCATTTAAAACACATTTTTGAAAGCATATTAGTAAGAAGGACTTTACTATATTCTATATCTACTGTGAGCGTAGAAACTAGTAAGTTAGAGCTCGCCGCAGTATATCAAGAGAACTCATTATTGCATAATCACCTCAACAGCATCGGGCGGCAGCACGGCGGTGTAATGATCGTGCGAGAAGCGCGGGTTCTGGTCGTCGGCGTCCATGATGTCGACCCGCAGCGTGGTGAGGTTCTCCCGGGGCGGCGCGCCGCCGTCCGCCGCCCGCAGCGTCACCGTGAAGTTACGGACCTTCTCGAAGTCCAGCGGCTTCCGGATCACGATTGTGCTGTCCAGCTCGCTCGCGAAACCAACGAGATCCTGGGATTGGGAATGTGGAGTTAAAAATACGACCATCCTTCACCGACACTAGATTGGTAAAACATTGTGGTTACTAAAGGAACCTTTATTGTGAGTGCTAAGCAGTCATTTCATGTTAAATCATAATGACTAATGAGTCTTTTGCAATTTAAGGATGTTGTTCTCCTTGAAGAATAGATGATCCCACTTTTACCTTAGCTATGTTTTATATAGCTTGCAGAACATAGCGGATTTATGTATTTGCTACGTAATAGAGATAGACAGACAGATAGAGAGGCACTACCTTTGACTTGACTGTTTACGTAACCCAACCAAATCTGTGGTGTGTCTACCATCTGCCTATGAATAATTTTCTCCGATGGTACCTGCATACTGCACAGGATCAACTTACAGAGTACGGTCCAGGCAGCACGCTGTACCGCACGGTGGCGTGCGGGCCGGGCTGGTCGGGGTCGGTAGCGGGCGCGCTGAGCACGCGCGTGCCCACCGCCGCCAGCTCCGACACGCGCGCGCGGTACGGCGCCCCCGACCACGCCGGCGCGTTGTCGTTCACGTCCCACACGCGTACTGACACGGGGATCACGAAGCTCTGGAACATCAATCGAACTGATAGACAATAAGGCCGCCTTTGTGGTCATGGTCAAGTCATCTTAACTCTAATGTTTGTACATTTTGAGCACAAAAAAAAGCATATATTCATTAATGCTGACGACACTAGTTATACTAATCTTTAAGAAAGTATGCTCATGAGTTTGGAGCTTATAGGCATTGATTGTCAATAATAGCTTGTCATCAGGTATTTTGCAACACAGAACCCCGTATTTATTGCTCTCGAATGCAAAGCTATGAGGCAATTTCTTTAATCTCTCTAGGCACCATACAATCATTGACGAATAGAGGCTCCTACACATTTTACATAACGTTGTATAATGTATTCAAGCGCAACCCTTCTGGGTATTTTTACAAAGGGTCAACTCTCACCGGGTCAGTAGTATGCCGCCTATCGCAGCGCACGTTGACGTAGACGCTGGCGGGTCCGGCGCGCTCCTCGCGGTCAAGCGCGCGCCGTAACGTGATGTTCTTGGAGCCGGGCGCGATGTCCACCGCCGCGCCGCGCTCCTGCACCCGCAGCGTGATGTCCCCATCTTCACCCGGGGAACCGTTCACGCTGAGAGTGCCTGCAATTTTAGAATTATTGAGATACTAGATGACGCCCGCAACTTCGTTGCGCCAAAATTCGTTTATCGCGCGGGAACCGTACATTTTTTCGGGATAAAAAGTATCCTATGTCCTTTCCCGGGACTCAAAGTATCCCCATACCAAATTTCAGCAAAATCGGTTCAGCGGTTTAGGCGTGAAGAGGTAACAGACAGACAGACAGACAGACAGACACACTTTCGCATTTATAATATTAGTATGGATCTTCGATCTTCGCTAACAGATTATCGCCGTCTAGTTCTGAACGAACGCTTTCCCAATGGATACTTTATTATGGTGAATTATAATTCATCATACTAGTATGACGAAAAAGAATCAGGGACTCAATCCGTTTACCATGAATCTCAATACGACCTTTGAGGCTGTCCCGCTACGAGAACTAGGATCCTCGGGCCGAGAAGGGCGAAGAAAACATAGCTCGTGTCGGTAAATCCTGGACTCACAGAATCTTATGAATCTATAATTAAAATTAATCTATATCTATATGATATTATATGCAGACCGATAACACTGCCGACGGGCGTGTCCTCGCTGACGAAGAAGCTCTCGACGGCGCCGCCATTCATCAGGTAACAGCGGCTGTCCTGGATCGCTGGAATATAAAAACAACTAAGTACTTTGAATAACTTAATAAATGTCAGATCGGCGCAAATGGGACTTCTGAAATCTGTAAATTAATAACCGTCACTACGTACGTGTGCGCACTGATTGTTTTCCTAACATTTAACGTATTGATTCCTCTTAGGTAAATATTTTTATCAAGAAATAGTTTTAACTTATTTTCATTAGAACTACGCTACAACTAATAACCGTCTACAAGTGCACTGCTACAAAATTAACTCAGACATAAGTTCAATAACATAATATCAACTAGTCTAGTAACTAAGACGTAGTATCAGGAATATCTATACTAATAATATTATAAAGCGGAAGAGTTTGTTTGTTTGTTTGAACGCGCTAATCTCAAGAACTACTGGTCCGATTTTAAAAATTCTTTCAGTGTTAAATAGCCCATTTATCGAGGAAGGCTATAGGCTATATTTTATCACGCTAAGACTAATAGGAGCGAAGAAATAGAGGAAAATGTGGAAAAAACGGGGGAAATTATTTTAAAGGGCTTATTTGAACGCGCTACTCTCAGAAAATACTGGTCTGATTTGAAAAATTCTCTCAATGTTAAATAGCCCATTTATCGAGGAAGGCTATAGGCTATATTTTATCACGCTAAGACTAATAGGAGAGAAGAAATAGAGGAAAAAGTGGAAAAAATAAGGGAAATTATTTGAAAGGGCTTATCTCACGAACTACTGGAGCAATTTTTATGTTATTTGGCACAGATAAGAAGTAGACCACGTGAAGGATCATAGGCTATTTTTGTGGACTTATTTGTCTGTGAAATATCTAATTTACGCGGGCGAAGCCGCGCGGAACGTCTAGTATATTATATATATACATCATAATAGCAAATATTATAAACTAGAACTTTTGTTAAGCAATACTCATTGATGTTCTACTTAGCCTACATAACGCTGACTGCGCATGACGGGTAGTATTCTGCCCCACAATCGTATTACGGATCATCATTTCATTATTGAATGAATGACAATTGTTCGACACAGATACATAACATGATCGATAACCATTAACCTTATTCAGAAGGGGGATAATGTTGTTGAGTGTCATACAAATCTGTATCTCATTTTCATAATAATATACAGATATATAAGCTACGATAATAATATGTAAGTCGGTTTTTCGTCATTTTTGCAGTGAGTCATAACTCATAAGTGATTAACACATTGCAAATGGCTTAAGCATCTCATTATAATTGGTGAATGTAAGCTTCACGGGACCATTACTGAGGTTAAGTATCGTTTCCTAAATAAGTCTCCACCTGATTGTAATTTGAGTGTTACCATAGCATATTGTGCCAGCGAAATATCCAAAACAATTAGGTAACAATTAATTACATGCTCTATAAAGAAATGTGCAATTAATACGGAGTATGAAATTGAACATAAAAATGAATTACAAAATGTAGAGCAGAACTGATGAAACAAAATTGAGCTCTAAATGTGAGTGTCACGGTTCAAATTGATTTGCACGGGGAAAGGGAAGTGGACCCTTCGATTTAACACCTGCGTCATATTTTTGTTCTCTGGGATTAAGTTATTACAAAAAGGTTCGGTTCCTTCGTATTAAGTCATAACCACCTTATCGGTGTTATAAACTTATGCTGTTCTTTCTTTAACTGCTTGTAAAAATACGCTATCTAATTTATTATTTTGCTATAATATATTGTTGCTTTATGTGTTCTAGCTTTATTTAAGACGTAAAATTTGTTTCGACTTTTTTAAATTAGTTTAGTTTCCGCTTTTTAGGGCAAGGAAATTCCATAAAACTTAATCGTAATTCGTAAGTCATCATCATAATAATTATTGTAAGTAAACAAAAACATAGACAGCCAATGCTTTTTCACTTTTAACATTTTGCCTTGAAAATATTCAGCTCTATCTAGAATTATATTTGAAGTGGAGCGGCTGGCGGCGGTCGGCGGGTTGGAGGGCTGAACAAACAAATTTTCCCTTTCGCACTTGGCATTTGAAGTTAAATGAAATTCTTTTCGATGTAAAATTTAAAATGTTATTTTCATATTCACTTTTATGTGTGAATGTAAATAGTAATATTTCAACGTATCAACATGATTCTACTTTTTTATCTCGCGAAAAATGTACTTAAAAGAATCTTAGCTAAGCAATAATTAATTTGATCTTTTGACTTTACAAAATGAAAACTGGCTATTGTTTATTGATATACAATATAGTAACCTTTCTCTTTATTTACTTTATGTCTATAGAACACAAAATGCTTGTACATTATACTGTGCGGTTTTGACCTCTCGAACTTATTATATTTGAACTGTATTTAAGTACTGTAATAATGTTTTTTACGATCAAGTGTATATCACGAACACTGGTGTAAACCGGAACTGTAACATAATATTCTATTACGGCGCACTTTCATCACTTTCTCGAAGTTCGTGAGCAGCGCCGGATCATCTCCAAAATTCACACGATCGTAATGCTTGGGAGCTGTAATTTCGTTTATTTAGATACAAGATGACGTCTACAACTCTACTGTTTCGCCCGGAAACCGTAAAAACTATCCTATGTCCTTTCCTGAGACTCAAAGTGTCTCCATACCAAATTTCAATGAAATCGGTTCAGCGGTTTGGGCGTGATGAGGTTACAGACTGACAGACATGCAGACAGACACACTTTTCCATTTATAATTTTAGTAAGGAAGTATTTATTCTTGTTTAGCGCGAGAATCGTAAGTTTTTCTCGTATAAGACTGCGCTATGTTCTTTTCCAGGACTCAAAGTAGATCTATTCCAAATTATATCTAATTCGATTGAGCGCACACAGGTGCAAACAAACAAATATACTTTCGCACATTTACACATAATACATATTGGAGTTATGAGTATTATGCTTGAAGGTTATTAGGTTGTTTTTTTTAATATAAAATTAAATATATTATCTACTGTATACATAATATTATAATATAAAATTAATGTGATATAAAATGTTTAAACATTGAAAGGTAGCTGTGTTGTACAGTGCATTGTGAAAGTACGATATGAAATTATAATATACAAGTGGATTAAACAATAGGTGTAGAATTGTGGATGTGCCTTAATACGGCTTCATTCGCTGTCATACAACTTTAACCGCCGCACTCAGAGATTAATATTAATTACTTAATCTATTTTGACAGAGACATTATCTGTCAAACTCCTCATTAAATTGAAGTTTAATCGTCATTAAATGTCTCTGAGTGCGGCAGTTAAACCGCTAACTCTACTCAACTGTGAACTGTTTTACTATAGAATACTTGTATTAGATAGTTTCAATAGCGAAGTTAGATAATATCAAGAATATACGGGATCTGATATTTACTCGTAAGTACACTGTCGAAACTAACGAATGTAATATAGCTAAGCCTACTAATCTACTTCTATATTACAATATATTCTACTAGAACATCTACTGGTCACTCATTGCGACTTACCCCGAGAGCGGAGGGCGAGGGCCAACACGGGTAGCGCCGGCTCGCCTAGTTTACAAACATATGTTAGAACATGAAATACAGGCTTTCTATATTACAATACTTTTATTACCCATACATGTATTTCGAGACTGATTAACATAGAGCCTTACATTGTCTACATCC
The DNA here is from genome assembly GCA_905187585.1 of Cyaniris semiargus. Classification (NCBI taxonomy): domain Eukaryota; kingdom Metazoa; phylum Arthropoda; class Insecta; order Lepidoptera; family Lycaenidae; genus Cyaniris; species Cyaniris semiargus. The sequence continues at coordinate 348,444 of LR994554.1, read as the reverse complement.
TTACACCCTTCTTTTACATTACAAGACATCCTTACATTACAAGTAATAATTATTTTTGAGTATAATATTCATTATGCCAGTATGGTGCAATGGGCAAGCCTGTAGTTTCTCTTTGATGGAGGTATTTCATGTGTGGTCGGTAGACTCGGTAGAGATAAAATTTTCTCTTCGAATTATTTCTGTTTTTAGCGCTTACGACTAGAGTAGGACCCTGTTTCAAGTTTGCCATCGTGTAACTTCACTCAAGTTTATATTTTCAATATCTTCCTTATCGGAAAACATCAGTTATAATACTCATTGTTTAATAATTCATATATATTCAGAATAATACAATTAACAAAACAGAATTGTATGGGTCAGGTAACAGGTGCGCCGGACTCTACGTGTAGGGCAGCGATGGTAGAGCGATAAATCTGGAACCCTCATTCCTTCATTTAATATTCACCGCAAATGACGCCGGGAAGGGTAAAATATGATTGTGAAAACATTACCACAATGCGTATTTTGGTGTTTTACATCAAATATATTTACGATGACTTAGATATTGTAAAATATCTCTACTACAACTTGCGGATTTGTTGCCACAATAATTTGGAGATGGAACTGAGTAAACTCATGATAAAATTATTATGAACATACTAGTAAATATTCTGTACATAATTATTAATGTTTGCTATGGTTTTTAAATCCTTTGTGATATAAAATATCAATAGTTATTTATCGTTCTTATTAATTGGTATCCTTCTTCGAACTTGTTGTTTTTGAGGTTGCTGTGTGTAGGGGCGCACACCAAGCGCACTTCCTGTGCACCCTACACAGACCGTTGTTGTTTTACCTCAAAGTTACTATAAGTATGACTCTTATGTTATTGGTATAAGGTCCTGCCAGATGTAAAATAACTCTGAACTGTCTGTATTGGCCGTGGTCACACAGCCACATCCTTGTACGCCGTTATTGCATACTTTACATTACTGCATTACTATCGTCGGCATACTATTCTGAGTATAATTTCATCTGAGCGTATACAAAAAAAATTATCAACGTATGAAGTATTTAGATAAAATCAATACCTATAATACTCATCTTTGATTTTTCGAGAAGTCAAATAAATAATAAGAATGGGTATTACAAAAAATTACTAACGAATTTTAAAGGACTTTCTAAAGAGGGCAGATAATTTTTCTTTTAGACTCGAAACTTTGTTAATTACAAATTCTGACTTCTTGCGAAGTAGGCCAGTGTTACGGAAACTTAGTCGGCTCGACGAATGAAGCGGCGCAATTAGCCAACTCAAAGTTAACGATAGCCTATTTTATTTAAAAGACAATACAATATTACAAATTAAATTAATTAACAGAAAACTATAACCTCCCAACAATCTAAATTTGAAAGTATTTAGCCTTAGAACTAGTCCGGCTGTAAATCATACTAATATTATAACCTGAAACTGAACCGATTTTGCTGAAATTTGCTAATAAGACACTTTGAGTCCCGGGAAAGGACATATATACTTTTATCCCAGAAAATGTACGGTTCCCGCGCGATAAACGAATTTTGGCGCAACGGAGTTGTCTTAATAAATACACAACACTCTTATTTATTATGAGCGGTACAAAGCTTTGCTACTATAGAAACCTTCTTTTAGGCCTCGCCGTAGTCAGTTAAAAAATTAATAACGTTTATTTTCAGGTTATGAAAGTATTTGCATAATTATTACGTAAGGGGCAATTACACGGTATCGATTTGCAGCGATAATTCACATTAACCTGCCCAGCATCCTCAGTTACGTAACGGTGATAATGAGCGCGATATTGATGATGGACCGGTCACTACGGATGTCGTTAACTTGGTTAGCAGGAAAATGAGAAGTACATGTCGTAATTTATGAGATAGAGATATATTGTAAACGAGAGCAATAATAATATGAATTCCTACAGTAAGAGGGAAATTACTAGTGTGTAGCTTTTTTTAACCCCCTACTAGAACAATGCTTAAAGCAGTAGTAAAAGTTTGAGAAGTCCTAGATTCTCGTACCATTGAAGGCGTTCGTTTGTACCAATTTTAAAAATTTCTTGTTTTAAAACAGAAGGCTAGTTTTATTTTCCGCTGAATTTCTGCAAAGCTTAAGCTCTTTTCCTAGCTTAATCAAGTATGTTGTTAAGTTTTCAAGACGTAACATTGGTTAGAGTCAACGGTTAGAAGTTAGAACGTTTAAGAATACTGAATAATATTATGTATGTATAATGTATCTACATACAAGCAATATTTAATAGGTAAGATTTTGTTTTACCGACCTTTTGCGTCCACATTTAATTAATGCTATTTAATTTAAGTGTCGGTTAAGTGGCAGGTGCTAAGTATTCATCTGCCGTGAAGGCCCATCCGATACATTGTCTTGTATCTGATGTATACTGAGTACAGCGTACTCTATCAGAGAGACAATGGTCAAGCTATCCGTGAGAAGCTACCGACTGTATTTATATTGTTCTCAATGACTCATTAACAAGCTGTCAGTAGTATAACCGCAGTTAATAGTGTAGGTTACGTGGTTAATAAGTCAATTTGTATGTTTGTCCGTACTAATTTGAGAAAGTGTGTCTATATTACCTCCATGTTAAACCGTTGAATCGATTTTGATGATTTTGGTTATATACGTTGATTCTCAGGAAAGAACGTAGTATAGTATGTGGGCAATTAATATAAACAATGTATTAATAAAACAAAATAAACGTGTTGGTATTAACTGTGCTTATTTGACGCAACTGAAACAGTACATAACTTAAAATGTAATTTTGGGGTGGGTAACTGTACAATTTAAGACCAGGCTGCCAAATTTTGGTGTGTTTTCTAATAAGTATTACGATCCCGAAAGACGATTGACTTAAATGAAATTGAGATTTATTTAATCATTGTATATTTATCTGATAATTACCTAACGGAAAACACGATTCACTTATTTTGACTCGATAGTTATATTTTTCGAAATTATGAATCTTTCTGAGCTTTTCAACAAATATCTGTTACACTTATTGAGTTACTATCATTAAATAACTTGCAGTGCTACAATCACACACTTTATAAAATAATGGCTAAAGGAAATTTTAGTATTGTATTTAATTTTTAAGTAATTTTTCACTATTAGCTGCAGCGCAATGCACATCGCTCGGAGCACGATTCATGGAATCTTTATATCACGATTGGAGGATAGCGGGGTGTGTAGGCGGGGCTAGCGTGCTTTGATATTTTTCACAGCAGGCTCTTAATGAAAATTAATATTACAATCGTATGTCAAAATTTAAATTAAATTTGTGACAAAATTATACTATTATAATATATTATAGAAATAATTGGTACAAAATATAAAAACTATTTTCGATACCCGTCCAAAAGCTCTCTAATCTCTCATAATCGGTGTAGAATTCCAGGTTTGTATTATTTTCTTTTTTTAAGTTAAGTCCTTCTAAGATGACCTTATTGTAAGGCTAAACTTAGCTAAAAGTCATTGACCGTACATTAATTTCGCTGTGTAATTAAGTTTATCTGGCAAAAGATATTTCGAGAATGTACGGTGAATTATATCGTAAGTACTTAGAGGAAGCGGAAACGATCTTCAGTCGGTCAGGGCTGTTCGGAAGACCATGATGACGTCCACGTTCTTGCATTAGGATTGCTATTCGACTTGACTTTACTTCGAGCATAACTTTGCACTTTAAGTTTAAACACTGTCGAGTACTGAATAATATAATAATTATTATTTGGCAACATTTTTAGGAAAAATAAATTTTGATTGCTTAATCGATTTAAAACAACCTAACGTATCTATTAATTTATTAGTCATGTACCGGATGGGTGCGAATCTGGGTGTGAACGGGTGCGAGAACAAGTACGGTGTTAAACCAGGGGCGTATTCGCACCGGGAAGATGGGCCCGGGGCCGGGGGCACCGGTCGTCCGGCTGCGCCTGCGCAACGCCGTCACCCGGGATAGCGCCCATTACATTTACATAAACAGAACAATTATAACAATCGGTCGAAAGCCGTATTCGGTCTGTCGGTCGGTTGCCTCACGCGGACGTTACGCACTCGTTTTTGGCACTGCGATGGTATTATTATCTGGGTCTTTGTACACTTTAAGTGATGGTTGTAGAAATATACAAACAATCCTGACAGGTAATACAGCCGCTGATTTCTACAAACGTATAAATATAAAGGGAAGGAAACCTAGCCCTTATAATGTCGGCTCATTCTTAGGACCAACTTTTACTTAAGCTCCACAAATAATTACTTAAAATAGGCTACTAATGACTACGTAATCTAAAACATTTTGTCATAGAATATTTTAATCTATATAATAAAATAAATATGAGACAGAACACTTTCTATTAATTATAAATGCGAGCAGGTACAGGCTACAGCACATATAGCTCTGACGCATACATACACACATCACGAATGTGTGTGTTATTGTGTAACAGTGTAACTGGTGCCATATTGTACAATACTGAAACAATGCATAATAATATTTTTTGTTGACTGCAACCAATTTAGCTCGGTGCAGGTCGCGGTCGTTGTGATCGACTCTATTGTTTCACCTCAGGGTTCCGTACCAAAACATTATAATAAAATTACAAGTTTGATTCATTTCGATTCTATCCGTACCACTATTATAAATTTAAAAGTGTGTCTGCCTGTCTGTATGCTACCTCTTCACGGCCCAAACCACTGAACCGATTTTGCTGAAAGGTATAGAGATACTTTGAGTACCGGAAAAGGCTATAGGAATATAGGATACGTTTCGTCCCAGAAAAATATTCGGTTTCTGCGCGATAAAAGAACGTCACATGTTTTTGTACACTCGACACTATTTTTAAAGTGCTTTATAGTTTGTAAGATTACCGTTTACATTAGAATTTTATTGCAATTATTTGCTATTTCATACCTGACCTATGTCACGACGAAATATTACAGGCAAATAATACAGGAAAGATAAACCACATCGTAATGTTACCCACAATATTGCTTCCGTTTTGTTCTTACAACTTTCTTTATGTACAACTTTCGTTTGTTAATTAAAACTACAGCGGTCAGTGCACGGATTTAAAATGTGATAATATATGGCATCTAAATGACAAGAATTATGAGATATACCAGTTATTAGATGCCTTAAATTATCTACTATTAAGTGTTATTATACAACAGAAATCCAATATTAATTAATTTGAATAGAGTAATAATATCATGGCTACATGAGAGACGAATACTGTCGTTTATAAATATTACAGTTTATAGTACTTTGCAGGCTTTATTGACATCAGATGCTGTACAACCAGCTTTGATGATTACATTTTTCCCTATGCCAATGCAGGCTCTACTTTAGGCCTAAAAGTTAACATTGCAACGTGACGCTACTTTGCTACGCGATGCATTTTTAGGGTTCCGTACCCATAGGGTAAAAACGGGACCCTATTACTGAGACTTCGATGTCTGTTCGTCTGTCCGTCTGTTCGTCTGTCTCCAGGCTGTAACTCAAGAACGGTAATAGCTAAAGAGTTCAAATTTTCATAGATTATGTATTTCTATTGCCGCTATAACAACAAATACTAAAAACAAAATAAATTTTATATTTAAAGGGGGCTCCCATACAATAAATGTGATTTTTTGGTTTTGTGACTGGATTGTAAGTTACAATGGGGTCCACATATTGCAAAACTGGCAGATAAGCTTAGTTCTGCAGCATATGCTGTTAAAAAAATTCGTGAAATCACTGATGTAGAGACCGCGCGATTAGTTTACTTTAGCTACTTTCATAGCATAATGTCTTACGGCATCCTCTTGTGGGGAAATGCGGCGGACATTAATACAATATTTGTGCTGCAGAAGCGAGCTATTCGTTCTATTTATAAGATGTCGTCTTTTGAATCTCTAAGAGAAAAATTTAAAGAAATAAGAATTCTGACCGTCGCATCTCAATACATTTTGGAAAATCTCTTATATGTTACAAAGAACATAAATATTTTCAAAAAGAAAAGCGATAATCATAATGTAAATACTAGAAATAAGAACAAGTTAGCAATACCAATGTTCAGACTAGCCAAAGTAAGCAATTCTTTTAAAGGCCAATGTATACGCCTATACAATAAAATCCCAGAAAATGTTCAAAATCTACCTTTAAACAAATTTAAAAATGCAGTTAAAGAACGTTTGTGTGCTAAAGCGTATTATAAAGTCAATGATTTCATCGAGGACAGCACACCTTGGGAATAGGGTGGCTCCATGCAGGTTACTTTTCGTTTATTTTGTTACATAGCTGTAAGCCATAACATTGTTAAATAATTTATTTTAAAATTGTAATTTTCCATTTTTTTATTAAAAGATGGCCCCGTGCGAGTTTCTTACGCCGGTTCTTCTTTGCGGGGTAGTTTCCGAACCGGTGGTAGGCAACGTAGTTTCTTCGTTCTTTCTACGACTTTCAAAAAGTGTATCATGATACCCATTTTGAATAAAAAGATATTTTATTTTATTTTATTTTATATCACATCGATTCATCACGTTGCAACGTAAATTGACCCTTATGTATTATTTTTAAGCTCTATATTTAAGGAGAACTTACCCTGGCTGTTTGCCGAGGCGGCGGTCAGCAGCAGCGCCGCCAGCCCGAGCAGCGCGGCCATGCTGCTACCGCTCCCCCAACATCACACCGACGACCCCCTGACCAGGTGCCCCTAGCCACGGTGCTCCTGTAACGCTGGATCCGACCCTGAAACGGACATAATGTTCTTAGTTCTTAAATCCAACTTCTTGAATACTTCGCCATAGCAGGCCCTTTAGGCAAGACGCATTCCATAATTTCTAGGGCAAAGTTTGAAACCAAAAATGTTTGGGATTCGGCAACGCTTAGTTATAGCGCTTACGAAGCTTTATGTCAAATCTTATAAATTTTAGATGTCTGACTAACTCAGATATATATTTTATAATAATTTCTTAAAAGCTATCACCCAACGTCCATACAATTCGTGTGATATCCTTTATTTTAATAAAAAAATTAACAAAAAATATTGTTAAAATCTTCATTAAATTAAAACTAAATATCTTTAAGTGCGGCTCTGTAAATACCCAGTTCTTCTTGAAGTCCTTAAATTCAAGCAGAGGTAACGTATTATTCGGTAGGCCTACTACGAAACTGTTTTGAGACTCAACAATCGGACGAGAATGCCGCGTCCTGCTCTAACAACGTCATTTCCCGTTTGTTAGAGTAGGACGCGGCATTCTCGTCCGATTGTTTGAGTCTCAAAACAGTTTCATGGTACAAGGCCTGTTTAGTAATCCGTGGCAGAGGACACAACATCTTCTCCCAATCTTTTGTCTATGTAGGCTGTAGGAATTATATTTTAGAGTGAATTTACTGACAGCGCCTACAGAACAGGTAAGTGATTGTAAAGTGTAATATGATACTGAGATGTGTGCACACGGACTCGGATTGCACATTTCACCAGATGGGTATCAGGTAACATATTATTGTTGTATGTTAATGTACTATGTAGAAATTTATTATTCTACATACTATCCTACTATACCTACTAATATTATAAAGGCGAAAGTTTGTATGTATGGATGTTTGTTACTCTTTCACGCAAAAACTACTAAATAGATTCTAATGAAACTTTTCAATAATATAGCTTATACATCAGAATAACACATAGGCTACAACTTTAACCAATTTTCAAAATGGAGGAGGTGTTATGTTCGTTTTTTTATGCTCAAGGATTACTCCGCCGTATGTGAACCGATTTTCAAATTTTTTCTTTTGGTGTATAGGTTATCATCCCAATTTGTTACCATATTCATAAAAGTGGTGACCTGATGAAGGGATCCATAAGTAATCGAGGGCACTCCTCAAAATTTATATGGAAACATGTGGTGACTTCGGTTTCATGAGCAGTATTCTAAGCATATGCTACCAACAAGTAAGATTTTGCACCAAGGTATACCATGGTTTTGAAGGTGCTGAGAGAACTTCTGACTCTTTATAGATATAAGTTTCGGAGTTTCGACGTTGTTTTAAGAACGGAAAGCATATGCTACTATGCAAATTACATTCATCATCATCATCATCATCACTACCATAAACCATTATAGAACCATGTATCGTCCTGTTTTGACCCTATTATTGGTACTTACTTTTCATAGTCTTTTATTATATTATATCACTTAAACCGCGGGTAACACCGCGGGGCACAGCTAGTATTTTATATAGTTACTAGTAAGCTTATAGTTTTTCAAAGTAAAATCTGTATAATGTATATCTATCGTTAAGACTACCGTACATTTTAAAATTTAACCCTGTGTGTCTTTTGTCATATTTATTGTAAGAAGAAAAATAATGATGATTCTACATTTCATTATTATCTAAATTACAGTAAAAAAGAAATGTTTCTCCATAATTGTTTTATTTAGACGTAATTACCTCAGGCGGTTTTCGATTTCTTATCACAGCCTTAGCGGAACTGACCAACCTTTCCATAATTTAGCATTTAATGTAATACAATAGCGAATTATTCTGTTACCGAATCTCTGGTAAGCTTTGTTTAGAAAGCGTAGTAATATCTGAGCGGGACTATTTTCGCTTTCTGTCATTTGCATGCGGCTTTGTTCGACGCAGCTGATGCGGTGCCTGCGCCCCCGCGGCTGCCCACTGCTACTCAGATGGTGGATGATAAGACATCTATATCTTAACGCGTGAGCACCCGAGTCCTAATCTCACGTGAAAGTGATCATTTCACGGAACACAAAATCACGACTACTCGTGGTTTTGCATCCAGCGTGTGTTGAAATCATAAAGTTAATATACCTAGCGGAATAGAGAAACAAAGGCCTGAACAAGCGAGATGTCACTATCAGTAACACTGCGTGGTAAAAAGAGACGTGTGATACATGACAGCAGCACTCTTTTTTTGACGTCCAGCCGGCACGTGCCGCAACGTTGACAATTTAATCTCATAGAATTCATGTTCAATCATGCTTGTGTAAGTGTATACGTACACATATTTTTACACACAGATGTAAACCAATTTCGGTTTCGTTTGACAGCTCGAGATTGTTGCTCTATTCCGCTAGGTATATTAACTTTATGGTTGAAATACTGAGAAATGAGAATTTTATAACATACATTACAGTATGATTCAAGTGTGCTAGGTTATAAAAAGACTCATCTAAATACTTTGATGTCATCTCAGTCTGTCTCTAGTCTTTTATATTCAGAGATTACTATTTAGTCGGAAGGAGTGAATGCGTGATTATTATTGTAGACCAACTAGTAGCGTACAATGAAGCAATTTCAGAACAAAGACTTTATCCCATACACATAATGTATGTGATTTCCAAGCCTTTCAGATTTCATTGTCAAGTGACATAAGAATCGCTAAAAAGACATAATAATTTTAGCAAAGTGTCTGGTAATCAGTAATCACATATATTTTGTTTTCGAGCATTATTATTGTACCTAATGAATGTTCTGGCCAATTGACAGGTTCTTGCAGTATTCAGCAGTGTCCAGTAGCAGGGGTGAGGCAACACATACCGAGACAAACGGTACACTCACCGCTCGCTGCGATGTGCTAACGTTTACATAACGTGTGATTTACTGTTACTGATCATCATCATCAGCTATTACAAAGTACACTAAATAAATACTGTTAAATTACTTTAGTGACATCGACTTCTGACTTCATTTGGGAGACCCGAAACTATTTGAGAAGACTTACTTGGGTAAAAGAGCAAATCGCGTTTACGGAGAAGTGGTATTTAACCATGGTAGGCTAATTTGTCAAATATGTAGACTTCAACCTAAGATATTTTATTTAAATATGCTTGCCTGTTGTCAGGATTGACAGAACTAGAAATAAGGTCCTAGGCCAGTAATAATAAACCGCTCTCATCTCTCACTCAAAACCAATCTTAGCTTCTACGCATTAAGTATCTTGTGGTGGTGTTTTTTTAGTTTGATATCTAGAACAAATTGTAACACAGAGCACTGAAGTCAAGGTTTGGCCACAATCAAGATACAGCTGCTCCGCTCAAGTCTCAATTAACATATCAATATTTTTGACTGCACAGTTGTGGTTATTACTACTCCATATTACAGCATTTAAAACAGCATCCCAAAGATGATTTTGAGTATACTATAGCGGTAAGGGCGATTTGTTTAAGCTTAGTGTACTATTTAATTCCTTCTATAAGTCCGTCTTGCTAGGACCGCTACGGGACGTCGTCGCGTCGGTTCCGAGCGACTGCCGCGCGCGGCGGAGCGGGGAAGCCGGTCAGCTGTTGCCTCTCGCTCACATTCATTGTTGGTTTTGTAGTAGTTGATGGCGATTATGAGTATATACATGCCGTAAAATTGATTTTTTCATATTCTTTCCAAAAAATCTACGTGTGAAGACATGTCAAACGTATAAAAGTCTAGTTCGTTCGTTCTACTTCTCGGATCCTTAAGACAGATAGGTATACGCGTGGACGGATTATCACATATTACTATTTAGTAAACTAAACATTTGCTTAGTTTGTTAGTAAGCCCAATTAAGTACGTGTTCTGTATGCAAGGTGCAACGACAATGATAAGATCCTAATTGCATGTAGAGTTGTAACTTGTAACCTGTAGTAATATCACCCTTTTAACGACGTTAGAATTTAGATACCTACCAGACCTACCAGATTATTATTATGAAGTATGAACACAATCTAACAATAATACAATTACAACGAACTAACGATAACTACCTCGCCAGGTATTAGAAATAGAGGGGGCGTAGTAAGAGATAACAGGCAACAGGGGCACAGCCGTGACCCCCCGCTTCCTGGTGCCCACTGGAGCGTGCGCGACAGGTCCGAGGATGCCCCCGTCACATTGTCCGGCTGCTACTTTACTTTAATATTAGTCCTTATGTCGTGGTCATAAAGACCATGCCGGCGGTAAAATAATTCAGGACAGACTGTACAAATTGTAGTTGCTAGTTCTGAGACTTCTTAGCCATTAAGTACGTGTTCTGTATGTTGTTTGTCAAAACAAAAATCATAATTTAGCTGTCATTTTGAAGGTTCTAGATTCATTAGCCCCAGCTAATAATTACTTTTGGAGTATTGTTAGTAGCGCCATCTAAGTGTCACCTAAACTGAACAGTGTACACCTTATGTTTGTACACTTTGTAATATGTAAGTTTGTGAGGGTGGGCCCACTGGCCTTTGGTTATTCATTTTTCAAAATATGGCATGAACGGGCATATTGTGAGATATTATTATTCATAATATTAAATCCAATATTGAGTTTAACCCAGACAGGCGCAAATAATAAAGTCATCAAAAGTTTACGTTCAGCTGGTCTGTATTAATTAAATATTATTAAATTAAGTATTTTAATATCTTAAGTTGTAACTTTACTATTTACGTGACAGGACGTTCGCGTTGTAGAGATTGTAGAGTTCTTGTTACTTCGGTTCTAGAGTATAGGTTAAGTAGTTACTTGAAACCTTCTCTACATCACATGGCAGACAAGGCAAATAGAAGTCAAAAAGCTCATAATGACAAATATGTAAAAGTTTTATATTACGTTATAAAAACCTTCGGATAAAACAATATGAACGAGCATGTGTGTCAAAACCACGCTCTGATTGTTCAAACTTAACTCTACCACTGCCTTACTGTACTCCATCTACCTGTATAGAAAATACTAGAAAATGGTCTAAGTGTCTATACAATAATTTGTAATTTTGTTATAATATTTGTTTCCGGATCACGCAAAAACTACTAAACTGATTTTGGCGGGGACTTGTGGATGAAAGCTGATGTTGTACCTTAGGCTACTTTTCTTTTTCATTATAATTATTGAATCATATAAGTGATATGTTCGTCAAATGTTACCAACAAATTGAGCAGCCTGTTTTACGGCAGGGTAGCTAGTAGTAAAGTGAATTTTTATGTATCTTTTCATATTATACTTAATTTTAACGAAATGATGGTCTACAAATTACATAATTGTAGAGTTTGTTTATAATATTATGAAGTGAGAGCATCTGTAGTGTAATGCATATTGGGTTGCAAATTTTATTACACTTATGATGTACAGTTTTTATACTCATTACGATTTTACTCTATTATCTAAAGGATCAATTATTCCTTTAAAAATGTATAATTTGCGATGTAGAGTCAAAAAGAATTACTCATAAGTGCATACCGCATACTTTGTAACAAAAAATGTAGTTTGCAGTATTACAATATTCATTTGTTTGATTTTTTTAAATATGTATTAACTATAATCTATTGTAAATTTGTGTTTATGAAATTACTTTTAATAATTATGTATATTTATTAGGATTCAATATTATGTATTTTAATCGGATGTGTGCTCTACGTTTCCTTAGTGTTTATTTTTCATACAAATATTGCATGCCCGAATGGGTAAACTGTTGAAACCAACAAATCTGTAACACCTTTGTAACACAGTTTTAAGCAATAAATATTTCTTTGTCTTTGTCTTTGTTTTTGAATAGCTTCACTTTTTTAAACGGTCACAATTTTTGTTTCGGCTGTAGTAATATCCTTGCAAATTGCATTGCAGTTTCGGCAGCGAAGTCGTCACTTATGTGAGTAATATGTGCTTTTGCCAACCTTTGCAATTATGACCATGTAAAACTTCTACATACTTACTTACAATTACGCACTTACAATCAGTTCAGTACAGATCCAGTCACAACACCACTATATCACAATCACTCACGACTACCGCGTGTAGAGCTTACACAGCTACAAATGTCCTGTAGCACGAGACGTCCGCACGCGTCGGGCGCCAGAACTCGACTGCCCCATGCTATATCTAATTACATTTCCAACGGCCGCAGCGCTGAACCGTGAAAATGTTGCATCTGCCTGAAGACAACACCAGCTTCTGGCGTGTGTAATGTTCACTAGTGGACGAGAGAAAGGTGTTGACCGCACGTCAGAAATTAATGGAGATTTGTCATTATACAGGGTGCAATTAAACCTTCCGGTCAAATTTCGATATATTGATCCTTGTTAAAAATAAAATTACACGTATTTTTTCTTTTATAATCACTCAGTACTAAAATGTTGAGAAATAGCTTCCGAAAGTTATCTTAAAAAAACCCGGCCAAGTGCGAGTTGGACTCGCCCATGAAGGGTTCCGCAGCAGCAATAAGGTTTATTTTTATGAAATTAAAAGGTTTTTGATTTATTGACGTTAGATGAAAAAAAATTTTTTTGATTCAGTTGTACCTATGGGGACCCCTAAAATTTTTAATAATTTTTCCATTATTGTATCAAAATCTTAATGCAGTTCACAGACTACATCTACTTACCAAATTTCAATAGTATAGCTCTTATAGTTTCGGAGAAAAGTGGCTTTGACATACGGACGGACAGACAGACAGACAGACATGACGAATCTATAAGGGTTCCGTTTTTTGCCATTTGGCTACGGAACCCTAAAAACACCACAATTAATGGACACTACGCGTCGCCGGTGCGTGCCTTCCGCTACCCCCTGGCACCACCCCCCGCGTCACCCCCGCTTTTCCACCGCCGCGAAGTGACCGTTCTGCAACGATTTTAAGTGGGATAAAATATGTTTTGGTTAAAAAAATTAACACCCTATTTTTATCGGTTAAATGGACTCTCCTAATGATACCTAAGCCCTAAAAAAAATTTGGCCGGTACGTTTAATTGCACCCTGTATTTTATCGGCAAAGCACATTCAGCCTTCCAATAATGTTCAATCGTAAGTATAGGATCCTAATCTCTAATTTGAAAAAATAATCATCAGTTCTAGAATCAAATATTTTCTTTATTTTCTAGTTGAAAAATTTAAAAATACATTTGACGTTAACGGCTAATAATTAATTTGAAGAATTTGTAAAAAAAATATCGTTCATCACAAGCTACGACTAATTTCACTATCGAACTACAACTAGGACGCGGCGCGGCCGACGCAGCGCGGCAGCCGGCGCCCGGCCGCATCCAGAAAATTATTGTCGGGAAGGGTCGGGACTCGGGACTCGGTGGGGAGCGGAGTCACGGGGGGAGAGACGAGGGCGCGGGGTCCGCGGGGGGCGCGGGTGAGGTGGTGTCGCGGCGGGTGCGGTAGCGCGGCGGCGCGGGGCGCGGGGGCGGAGCGCGCAGGGCCAGCGGCTCGGCCTGCGCCTGCGCCGGCGTTTCGGCCGCTGCCGCCGCCAGCGAGTCACCGCGCTCCAGCGACCACTGGCGCCGCAGTACGCGTGCGCCGCCCGCTGCCCAGCGGTCCGCCGGCCGCGCCTCCACTGGCCCGCACACCGTCGACACCGACGACCGCAGGTAGCGGCACCGCGACGCCCCCAGCGCTGGCGGGCTGCTGTCCGCCGACACCGCGCCCGACCGCTGCCACGCTGCCGAACAACGTACATTTTAGGTCACTGCGAGGCCCTTCTACTCGTAAGCCTACCTAGGGACTCCGGAACCGGCTTACCGAATTTATCTGTGGAAGGCGAGGGGTCGGACCGCTGCCGCTCGACGCCCGGGACGTGGCCTTCAGCCGCGGCTACCGCCTCGCTGGCCTCGCTGTCGTTCTCGCTGTCCGCCTCAAAGAGAACCTCCTCGGATCTGTAATAATGAAATAATAAATAACATTATAAATACCAAAATTGTGCATATAACGCCTTAGTAATTAGTGACTTATCTCGTGAAACTCACTCGAGCGGCGGCGGCGTAGGTAGCGTCTTGTCGAAGCCGTCCTTGCCGAGCAGCCAGTAGGTGTACATGGCGCCCTTGCCCTTGATCTGCGTGAGGCCGCGCGGGCGCAGGCGGAACCCGCCGGCCGCCGCGAGGCGCTCGGCGGTGGCGGCGGACACCTGGATGCGCCACGCCGCGCCCGTGGACTCCATGCGGCTGGCGGTGTTGACGGTGTCGCCGAACAGGCAGTAGCGCGGCATGGTGAGGCCGACGACGCCGGCGCAGCAGGGCCCGGTGTGCAGGCCGACGCGCAGGCGCAGCGGCGCGCCGGGCAGGTGGCGCACGCGCAGGCGGCCGGCCACGTGCAGCAGGTGCAGCGCCATGGTGGCGACGCGCTCGGCGTGGTCGGCGCAGCGCAGCGGCAGCCCGCCCACTACCATGTACGCATCGCCGATGGTCTCCACCTTGTAGACGCGGTACTGCTCGATAGTGGCGTCGAAGGCGGTGTACAGGTCGTTGAGCAGGTCGACCACCTGCACGGGCGAGGAGCGCGCGGCGATGGCAGTGAACCCCACGATGTCGCTGAAGTAGATCGACACCTCCTCGAACTCCTCCGGCTCCACGCGCAGACCCAGCATCAGGCGCTCCGCCACAGATCTAACGAATTCACAAAATGGTTTTTTTTAAATAATTTTAAAATAACAACCTTGAAAATTTACATGGACTTTATAAGATTTCTTATATAATTTTAAAATTAATGAATAGTAATACTGTAATAATTATAACGATTTAGTTCTAGGGCACCTGGGCAACATCCGGTTCAGGAGTTGTTCAGTTTTCTTTTTCTCCATGTCGAGTTGGTCCGTTCTCTCTCGTATTAATTCTTCTAAATTATTGCTATATTTCTCCAACATTTCGAACATGGAATCCACTATGTTCACCTTTCTGAAACAAGAAAGTCCAAAATCAACATGGGAGATCCAGGTTATCAGAAAAGTAGTTTTCAGTTTTCAACCGTAGATAACTTAAGTAGATCAATGATTTAATGATTTCTAGAACTAACCTTCCCCTATGCAAGTGTCGGAAGATCTCGTATAAGCGGTTGAAGTCAGGTCGCATCTCGGGCTGCTCGGCCCAGCACTGCCGCATGACGCTGACGGCCTCGGGCGGCGCCGCGCCCATCGATACCGATGGTCGGATGAGTGGCGGCGGACGGGTTAGCTTCTCTATAATTTCTGGTGGAACAAAAAGAGTAATAAGGTTCCACTCTTAAAATAAAGGCTGTGCTGCTACAAAGGTGTGTAATGACTTGTTAAAAATTATCGGTTTCAAAGTTAAAATTTCATAAACTGATACAATGATGTTTTCTGAGTGACTGATCAACGTGTTACTAATAGCCATACTTGATTCATAGGCAGATCTACGTATTTTTACAATAGATATAACTATAGGTCTACCAGAATCTGATGGCAAAAAGTGAGAAAATAAAATGACTCTAGCAATACGGGGGTAATTGGAATAAAACATTTTGATCAGTTTTTTTTTTCTTATAGCGGCTGATTCTGTGTGTTAAACATGCAAATATAAAAATTTATCCAATGATCAAGGATATTTTTTAAAAATCTGCTGTCAAAAATTGCCATCAGATTCTGGTAGATCTATACTCTGTCTACTCTGGTATTTTGGTCGCGTTTTGTCAAACCCAGTTGACAGATGACGACTTACATTAAGTTGACATTATCTGAACAAATGACGTAGTAGGTCCGTCAACTGACTGTGAATCAATTTCTTGGGTAGTTCTGGTACATAAATAATCAGTAAATATTATTGGTATTAATTACTACACTATATAATTAGTAAATTTTACATAACGGGGATAAGTTGCTGTAATATGCAGGATTCCCTCAAGAGTGAGACAGAAGATGTGATATACCTTCAGGCGAGAGCGAGAGCATGCAGTATGGCTCCCCGCGGACGATGACCTCCTGCATGATGATGGCGAAGGAGAACACGTCCCCCGCCTGCGTGCCGCTCGGCACCGCCTGCCCGCTCGCCTCGCGCAGCAGCTCCGGCGCCGTCCACAGGAGTTCTGCAACCATCAATATCATCACCACCATTATCTCCATAATCAACAACAAAGTATTCGGCAGTAACCAAACATAGCCTGTGACTTTTCAAACTTCACGTATCTTTCATGATTGTTAGCATAAATATAAGCTGAATGTTTTTTTACCCTTTCTTTTTAACCCTAAATAAAAAGAAGGTCGTTATAAGTTTAATGTGTCTGCCTGTCCACTGACAGTCTCTGTGTCTTTTCGTGGCATCGCGTCGTAGCGAAGTAGGAAGTTGATATGATGCACATACACCGTTTTTAGGGTTCCGTACCCAAAGGGTATGGGACCCGCTATAACAGCAAATAAAATTAATATTAAAGGGGGGCTCCCATACAACAAACGTGATTTTTTTAGATTTTTTTACTCGTAATTAATAGTGGTAACAGCTAGGCACTTGAAATTTTCACAAAATCCTTAATTATAGTTGTAATTTAATAATAAATAATAAAATTTTGTAAATATTTAAGGGGTGCTCCCATACAAGAAACACAATTTTTTGCCTACTTTCGCTCTATACCGTCCGACTCGCACTTGGCCGATTTTTTGTGTAAGCTCTAAATACAGCTGTCACTTACCCCTAGCGGAGCGCGGCGGGTAGGGCAGGCCCTGCGCGCGGGCGAAGGCGGGGAGGCCGTAGTCGGTGACGCGCAGCACCCAGCGCGAGTCCACCACGCAGTTGCGCGAGGTGAGGCGCGCGTGCAGGCGCAGCGGCGACGCGTGCAGGTGGCGCATCCCCCGCACCAGGTCCGTCAGCAGCGACAGCCGGAACGTCCAGTCCAGCCGGATGTCGTCCGCCACCAGCACGTCCTCCAGCGAGCCGCGCGCGCCCGCCGACCACACCAGCGCTGGACGCACCTCGGGCAGACAACCTGACACATTCCGTCCAAATCAGAGCCTGAGTACGGAAATGAGATAGGCCTGTCGATGTCGTCGCCAGCAGTCAGCCTTCGCTGATATACAGTGCATCTATACTAATATTATAAAGCGGAAGAGTTTGTTTGTTTGTTTGTTTGTTTGTTTGTTTGAACGCGATAATCTCAGGAACTACTGGTCCGATTTGAAAAATTCTTTCAGTGTTAGATAGTCCATTTATCGAGGAAGGCTATAGGCTATATTTTATCACGCTAAGACTAATAGGAGCGAAGAAATAGAGGAAAATGTGGAAAAAACGGGGGGAAATTATTTGAAAGGGCTTATTTGAACGCGCTAATCTTAGGAACTACTGGTCCGATTTGAAAAATTCTTTCAGTGTTAGATAGCCCATTTATCGAGGAAGGCTATAAGCTATATTTTATCACGTTAAGACTAATAGGAGCGAAGAAATAGAAGAAAATGTGGAAAAAACGGGGGAAATTATTTGAAATGGCTTATCTCACGAACTACTAGAGCAATTTTTCTGTTATTTGGGTCAGATAAGAAGTAGACCACGTGAAGGATCATAGGCTATTTTTCGTAGACTGATTTGTCTGTGAAATATCTAATTTACGCGGGCGAAGCCGCGCGGAACGTCTAGTATCTTATAATAAGATAACATTATCATGACTCGACTACGCGAATGGCTATTTTATCAAAATCACTTCTTCATAAAGTGTTAAAAAAAATACAATTAGCTTACCTATGAAGGGATTAAGATTTTCATGCCGTATATTCTGCATCACCAGTAGCACATCTGTTGCTTTCCTTCGCAGCTCCAACGCAGCCGTCGGTAAGTATTTCATGTGAATAGGATCGCCCTAAAACAGTTAAACAGGTATCATAAAAACCAGCCTTATCCTCCTTTTTTGTATGAATCAGGTAATAAATTTATTTATTAAGACAAAAATATTTTTTTTTACCGAAATTTTTACAAATATGGTTAATTGGTTAAATAAACCGATATATTACCATTAATTGCTTAAGTATGAACTTAAAAGGATGCATTTCTTAAGTAACAGTTGCGATCACAAAACTAAACGAATTAGTATGGGAGCCTAATTAGTTTAGTATAGGGTTCTATAATCAACAAAATTTGGTTGACTACTGAACCCTAAAACGGAACCCTAACAAGCTGATTTTTTGTAGGTTATTAGTTATCTATACATATAATAAAACTGTAGAAATGAAAATTCTGTACGTTAAAGATATTAAAAAAATAATAAGCGGGGGGTGTTACTACATCGCTATGGAAGCCAAAAATGTGGTTACTTTTTTGTCTGTCTGTCTGTCAGTTTGTCTGTCTGTCTGTCTGTCTGTCTGTCTGTCTGTCTGTCTGTCTGTATGTTTGTTCCCGCATGACACGAAAACTACTGATCCGATTTGAATGCGGTTTTCGCAGATATATTTGTCTTCTTCCAACTTAACATCTGGTGTATAAATTTTTTCCCCCCACCCCTCTAAGGGGACAAAAGAGGGGGTCAGATTTTGTATCAAACTTTTTTCTTTAACACGTTAACTACTGATCCGATTTGCATACGGTTTTCGCAGATATATTTGTCTTTTTGTAACGTAACATCTGATGCATAAAAAAAATCCCCCCACCCCTCTAAGGGGACCAAAGAGGGGGTCAGATTTTGTATCAAACTTTTTTCTTTAATGGACTTACTTCATATTATTTACTGTGTTTTCCAACATAACAACCCCCCCCCCCCCCTCCCCCCTCTCCTGGAAATGTTGCTTATAACAAAGTGGTGTCGCGTAGTTAGTATTGAGTTTTAATTCTCCTTTTTTAGGAACAAACTAAGGTATTAATTAAAAGTGAATATCATAACGAAATTATTTTACTGCGCCTCCTTCCTCCCGCACCTGGAAATGTTGCTTATAACAAAACGGTGTCGCGGCGTTAGTGTTGCGTTGTAATTCTCCTTTTTTAGGAACAAACTAAGGTATTAATTATTAAAAGTAAATATCATAACGAAATTATTTTAACCTAAACTAAACATACAGATTTCGAGTGTCGTTTGATTATTATGCGGTTGATAATAAATTCAGTTTTAATTATTAACTAAGTTAATAATAAAAACTGAATTCATTCTAACCTAAACTTAACATATACTTTTTCGTCGTTTGATTATTATACTGTATTACTATACTTCCTGTATATCTACCGTCCACTACTGGTTATAAGCTTTTCATGACTATCTATACTAATATTATAAATGCGAAAGTGTGTTTGTTTGTTTGTCCTTCCTTCACGGCCTAACGAAGCAACAAATCGACTTGATTTTTGGCGTATACTTAGTTGAAAGGATGGAGAGTAACATAGTCTACTTTTGGTCTTGGAAAAACTTCACGTTTCCAAAGGAGGTTTACAAGAATATTCGTATTTTACGCGATTTTTGAATTTCACGCGAGCGAAGCCGCGGGCAAAAGCTAGTATAATTTAAGAGTAACATTGTCCTACAAATAAAACAATCCATATTTTAGGACCATCAATTCAAAGTATGAAATCCTTTCTATCTCTGTTAGCTACCACTTTCAAGATTTTTCGCAAATAAAAATGTTGTTCGTCTTATCAAAATGAAGCAGCTCACAAAAAATTAGCTTGATAGTAATCAAAATAAAAATTTGTTCTAGGGCTCCCGTACTAAATGGGTTACTAACACAATATAACATTAATAATGTGGACTTACAAGTTACAACTAATACAAAATTGAGGAGAAGATGTCTGCTTTGCACAGATTTTTATTAATGGAATGTGAAATACTTACTTTAAAAAATTTAATTTTACCTTGTATCTCGGTCGATTGTCCGGCGCGAGACGCGTGACGCTGCAAGTGGAGGAGGGAGCGGAGGGCGCCAAGGCCTCGGGACGCTTGAGCAGGTCCGGCCGCTCGGTCTCCGGCCCGCCGAAGTCGTGAAGCTGCTGCAGCCACGACAGCATTGTCTCCATCCCCTCGCCCACGCGTCGGCGGTCGTCCGCCGGGAACTGGAACTCCGACAGAGCCAGGATCGGGGCAGCCCGAGGTCTTCGAGGTTTTCGTCTCGCCACTAGCCTCCTCGCCAGCTGAGCGCCCGCCGCTATCGCCACCCCGAACAACGTGCACACCACGCACAGAATACCGACTGCCGGGAGGTCGTGGCCCTCGTTTCTGTGCAGTTCTATGTCTACCAGCTCCGAGCCCCGCAGAGCGCTCCAGCGTTGTACTCCGATGAGGTAGTCTATCGCGACGTTCGTTATCCAATCCTTCGACGAGTCCAGCGCCAGCATCGAGGAGGTTTTGAGGATGGCGACGCGGTTCCAGGCGGGGGTGTCGTCCTCGATGGAAGCTTCGAGAAGATAGAATGTGCTGTTATAATACTGCGTTCTAGTTCGCTCGTCCTCGTCGTACTGCCTGACGGAGTTCACGATGTCCTCGTAGAGTGATTCAGTAGCGCCAGATTCGTCTTCGAAGTCGTCGCTCAGAATCAGCTGTTTTTTCGGGGATCGAAAGTCATGTTGCTCCGTTTTACTCGCTTCTGTAGTCGTCGTATTATCGTCTGTAGCATTTTGCGAACTGAAACACGCACGATATCAATATTTTATTTTTCTTCGTGATAAGAAATAAGAAGTAAACGGGAAACATTACAGACCTAGATGTGCGATTGGCGCGCGGCGGGTCGGAGGCGTCGTCGGTCGGGGGCTCGGTGTCGGGGCGCAGGTGCAGCAGCATCACCTGCGCGGGCAGGGCGCGCGCGGCGGCGGCCCCGTGGCGGTCGCACACCACGACAGCTACGAGGCAATAGTTACTGCGGTTTATCAAAACGTGCGTTAATCGGGGGCCTGCAGTGCGCCGACACATGCACCGCCGCACACCGACGCGCCAACTGCAGCAAGCAAGCGTAGCACATCCTCCGCTTTTGTGTACTATTTCATGGCACGATCGCTCCACGAGTGTATCCGAATAATTAATGTTTTACGACTCTGAATTGCGTTCGTATTTACTACTAGGGAAGGTCACCGATAACGACGCTAATAAATTAGGGATTTGTGATTCGACCTGAAAGTGCTAAAGTCAATAGCAGTAGATATTATTATTTACGACAATTATTTTATGGCAGCTAGCGAACGACTAGGAGCTACTGAAGCGACGCTATGCTAAAATATTCATGCGTTTATGATTTCTCCATTTCATTACTACAGAAAAGCCGGACTAAGCGAGATATGAGCCTATCGTGCTCACCGTGCGTCTGTAGTCCCCGGGTGATGGGCGCGCGTGTGACGACAAGGCCGGCGGCGGTGAGCGCGCGCTCCACCTCTAGCAGCGCTAAGGCACAGTCGGGGGCGGCGCGCGCGGGCAGCAGCACGCGGCGCCAGTGCAGCGTCGTGGCGAGGAAGGCGAGGGCGTCGGCCCGGGCGCGCGGCAGGGCGCACGACGCCGGAGGGGGCCGCCGCACGGCGCGCGCCGCTGCCGCCGCGGTGCCGCACAGGGTAGCCCCCAGGTGCCCCACAGTAACTACGCCCCTGCCGGCGCCGTACGCCGCCACAGTCGCGCGCGCAACCGCTTCCTCCCAGCGGTCGCCGCAAGTTTCTGTCAAGTTGCAGTAGATATTGAAATCATAATTCCCACCACTACTCGTTTAACGTTGCCAAGTCATTTACTTTCCATTCTTCGAACGATTTATTTAAACATTTATTTATTTATTAGGTCTACCAACAGGTCTGCAAAAACTTATTTCACAAATATTACAAACACGAGACTTATTGAGGTGCAGTCCCAATTACAGGCAGACTCAGCATGCAAATCAGATATATTTATAGCGAAATGGTTATAACCTATTCTATTAGAAAAGGTCGAGAAAAATATCCATAGTGTCAGCAAAAAAAATTAACTTCCAGCGGCCTGACGTGGGTCGACAACTCGACAGGTCGGCGCTCGACTGTGACAGGACTCTCATCATTCATCAGCATTATTCACACCTTATTTTAGATAAGACTACATTACTACAGCTGTATCCCGGACTACCTACAATCTACATAATGTTATTATTAAAATGTGAGTATGTACTCATAATAATAATAAGTCAATAATGTTATTATTATTATGTAATAGGTACTTATACGAAATCAAACTTACAATCACGATGATCGGCAACTTACAATCACGATGATCGGCAACTTTGACAATTATTAAATTCTCCTTTGGGCTATATAAAACACTTTGAATGGCATAGGGTAGGTAGTATTAAAAAAATCGGCCAAGTGCGAGTCGGACTCGCTCACGAAGGGTTACGTACCGATATAGAGCGAAATTAGGCATAAAATTGTGTTTTTTGAATGGAAGCCCCCCTTAAGTATTTATTTTATTTTAATATTATTATTAAAAACAAATTTAATTAAGGATTAAATGAATATTTCAAGTGCCTACCGATATAGAGCGAAATTAGGCATAAAATTGTGGTTTTTGAATGGAAGTCCCCCCTTAAGTATTTATTTTATTTTAATATTATTATTAAAAACAAATTTAATTAAGGATTAAATGAATATTTCAAGTGCCTACCTGTTTCCATTATTGATTACAAAAAAGCAAATGCAAAAAAGGCCAAAAAAACGAGTTTGTTGTATGGCAGCTCCCCCTTAAATATTTATTTTATTTTATTTTCAGTACTAGATGTTCCACGCGGCTTCGCCCGCGTAATTTAGGAATTTCACGGAAACCGTATATTTTTTTTCAAAAAATAGCGTATGTCCCTTCACGTGGTCTATTCTTCGTGTGTGCCAAAAAACATAAAAATTGCTTTAGTAGTTCTTAAGATAATAAGCAATTTCATATAATTTTCCCCGTTTTTTCCACATTTTCCTCTGTTGCTTCGCTCCAATTGCTTTTAGCTTAATAATATATAGCCTATAGCCTTCCTCGATAAATGGGCTATCTAACACTGATTTTTTTTTCAAATGGGACCAGTAGTTCCTGAGATTAGCGCGTTAAAACAAACAAACAAATAAATAAACAAACTCTTCAGCTTTATAATATTAGTATAGATATTTTGTTGTTATAGCGGCAACAGAAATACACTATCTGTGAAAATTTCAGAAGTCTAGCTATAGCGGTTTTTGAGATACAGCCTGGAGACAGACAGACAGACGGACGGACAGACAGACGGACAGACATCGAAGTCTCAGTAATAGTGTCCCGTTTATACCCTTTGGGTACGGAACCCTAAAAAAGGAAGTTTTACTTATATTATGCTTTGCTTTTAAGCAAAGTGCGGCGAATATAAAATTCCTCGTTTTTCGACGTGTTCGCGTCGCGCGTCTTGAGGTGACAGAAAATACACAAGTTTTTCTATTACCCCAATATTAGTTTCCGAAGTAGGAGAAAAGTTGTGAGTTACTTCTGCTCTGTGTTCAGCTGTGGTTCGGATCTAAATTATTTTGAACTTTGAAGTTATGATATCGGAAAAAGTTCGCAGTGACCTAATAAAGAACAAACACGCCCGGTTTGGGCTCGCTGTCGTCTGCTGTTACATTATTATATGTTTGACTTCACCTAGATATCTACAAAATTTATTTCTTAGTAACGAATAACAACATACTATTTTTTTTTGTTAAGGTTCACAAAACCTGCCAGACACTTAACAATAAATACAGAATGCGACCGCTATTGAATATGTCGCAGTAATCTGGTTGAATCGTGGTGCTATTTGATTTAATGATTAGTGAATTCATTGAATGAAACCATTTAATTCACTGACAAGACTGTCTCACTATGGCTGGGTGAGGCACACACTACAGGGTTGCCAATCAAAAAAGGAGATTTTAATTTGGCATAGAAAAAGTTCATTTATTAACTTACTATAAAGCGGATAGTAATTATTATAACTATAGAAGAATCTCTGAAGCTATAGAGAAGTATTGTTATTACTTTCCTTTGTTCTTTATTACCTAATATTATATAATATTATAAAATATTATATAATATTATATAATGTTAATCAGCAGTTCAACGACACTAAGCACGTCTTTTGCACTCATTTGCGCATCTTTAATTTCATAAATGGCGTTGTAATTTTCACCTTATAATTACATCGTCAAGTTATAAATACCTTTGACTAGAATAAGTTGTTCATTGTGATAAATACAACATTTCAGAGGTATAACTTAGTTTTAAAAAACCGGCTGAGTGCATGTCGGGCCACGCGCAATATAAGGTTCCGTAGTACCGCTAGTTTTTGAAATGTTTTTAATGGTCAATGAGTGTACATTTATAACATGTTTTACACTACTAACAACATCATCTCAGTTCATTCAAAGGAATTTGAACGAAAAGTTCCTTTATACTTCTCCGAATACATTTTTTTTAGTTGATCGACTATTACTCATAACTCAATAAATTATGAAATCTTCTTAGCTGTGATAGTTTTCCTTTTAAATTCAGTGTATTGCCTACTACTGTAAATTTTTTTAACATTTCCAGAAGCAACCGTTTAGCTGGTAGAAGGGGGGGCACTGGACTCTAACGATTTTTTCCACTCTAAATCGGAAAATGATCTTTGAACACTCATAATATTTTTAAAAAACCTATCCAACAACATCCCACACGATGGGGTGGACGCGAAAAAAAAATCATACCCGCTTGATGTGTAGGGGAGGTAAAGTGCGTTTCATCGAATAGTTCCTTTGCCGTCATGTTGGTATTGTGGCTAAAGAGCTTCAAAACATGAAATCCAAAGCAATGAAGAAGAAGGGGCCGACAACTTGTACAACCTCTAGTCAATCAGCAGGTAAAACTGAAACTTCAAAATTTAGTAAAAATAATAATAACAAAGTAGTTAAAAATATTACTTTTGCACAAATGGCTAAAGCAAATAAGAATCATTAACCACAGCCTGAGGTTAGCGCAAATACGGATGAAAAAATAAACAAAATTCTCGATTTAATGACCTCGTTTGATAACAGACTAAAAAAAACTGGAAAGTAGCGCTAACGTAGCTACTCACTCGCAGAAATTAAAATGATTAACTCATTAAAGATTATGACTTGGAATGCAAATGGATTACAGAAACATCAAACTGAGTTGCAAGTAGTCCTAAGCACAGAGAATATCGACGTGTGTCTTATATCTGAGACTAATTTCACAACAGAAACATATATTAAAATATAGGTCTATAAAACATATCATGCCTTACACCCTGACAATACTGCCCGAGGTGGTAGTGCTGTCATCATAAAAGAAAATATTTGTCACTATGAAGTATACAAATATGAGCAACAAGAAATACAGGCAGTGGCTGTACGTGTAAAAACAAAATCATTTCCGGTTACTCTAGCCTCTATATACTCTCCACCGAGATATTCTATAAAATCAGATTTGTACAAGAACTTATTAGAAAATCTTGGCAATATATTCATACTCGGTGGTGATTTTAACGCTAAAACCAGATCCAGACTTACTACTACAAAAGGAAAAGAGCTATTAAATGCTATAAACGAGATAAATTGCAAAGTTATATCAACAGGAAAGCCTACATACTGGCCTACAGATCCCAATAAAATTCCTGACTTAATTGATTTCTTCATATACAAAAATATATCATCAAATTTTCTACGAATCGAGGAAGGCTTTGATATGAGCTCGGATCACTCATCCATAATTCTGACGTTTAGTGAGAAAATCATAATGAGAAAGCGCCCTCTCACGCTTGTAAAAAAAAACACGGACTGGGACAGCTTTAAATTAGATTTAGAACATATCATAAACCTTAAGGTTCCCCTTAAAACTCCAGAACAATTGGATTTAGATGTAAGAGAATTTGTAAAAAATATACAAAAATGTGCGTGGAATAATACACCAATTACTAGCAGAAAAATAAAAGGAAATTGCTACCCAATAGAAATAAGGCAACTTATAGCAGAGAAAAGGAAAACGCGAAGGAAATGGCAAGTGTCCAGATGCCCTACTATAAAAAAAGAGCTTAATAATCTCACGAAAAACCTCAGGCGGGAAATCGCGAAGTTCAACGAAAATAGCATGAGCACATACCTTTCTCAACTGACTAGCGATCGTTCAACAGAATACTCTTTATGGAAAGCAACAAAAGGATTTAAAAAGCCCATTGCCCAAATACCTCCCATCAAAACAGAAAATGGGAACTGGGCTATAAGCAGTGAACAGAAAGCAGCTACGTTTGCAGATCATCTAGAGAAAATCTTTCAACCAAATATAGAATTAGAGCAACAATATATCTTAGAAGAAAATTTAGAAGATTTATCGTCTGATGAGCCTAATATAAAACTTGTCACCCCAAGAGAAGTTAAAAGTGAGATAAAAAAGCTAAGCCTGAAACCCCTGGATTCGATCTTATCACAGGAGAAGTTTTGCAAAACTTGCCACCAAAGGCAATAGTAAAACTTACTACGCACATAAATGCCGCATTAAGAGTCAAATACGTACCTGATATGTGGAAAGTAGCAGAAGTTATAATGCTGCCAAAACCTGGGAAACCACCACACGAAACAAAATCTTATAGGCCAATATCTCTATTACCTATTATATCAAAACTATTTGAGAAGCTTCTTCTCAAACGCTTAAAACCTATACTAGAAGAAAGAAAATTGATTCCAGACTATCTATTGGGCTTTAGAGAAAAACACTCTACGACTGACCAAGTTCACAGAATAACTGCAGTAATAGAAAAAGCACTAGAGGAAAACAAAGTCTGCACGACAGTGTTTTTGGACGTCGCACAGGCTTTTGATAAGGTTTGGCATGAGGGACTAATTAAAAAAATACGGAAACTGCTCCCAAAACAGTTTGCAAATATCTTAGAGTCTTACCTATTTCAAAGAATGTTTATGGTGAGACAAGATGAAGCATACTCAGAGCTGAAACATATAAAAGCTGGAGTACCTCAAGGAAGTGTCTTAGGCCCGGTCCTGTACCTACTTTACACTTCAGATATTCCAAAAATAGAAAACAGCACCATTGCGACCTTTGCAGATGACACAGCAATAATGGCTACAGGTGACACTCAAGCAGAATTAGTGAAAAAAGTTCAGAAAACTATTAACACAATATATGACTGGACAAAAAAGTGGCGAATAAAGCTAAATGAAACAAAATCAGTTCATGTTGATTTTACGAATAAAAGACCAAACTATAACCCGGTGTACATTAACAATACTGCAATACCGCACGAAAACACCGCCAAATATCTTGGCATGACACTGGACTCAAAGCTTCGATGGAAAGCTCATGTCAAAAAGAAGCGCGAAGAGTTGGAACTTCGCTACAGGAAAATGTACTGGCTGATTGGGAAAGAGTCATCCCTATCCATCTGTAACAAAATACTCTTGTATAAACAAGTCCTTATGCCCGTATGGACTTATGGTATTCAGCTATGGGGCTGTACCAAAAAGACTAATACTATGATGATACAAAGATTTCAAAACAAAGTACTTAGAGGCATTGTAAATGCACCCTGGTACATTAGAAACGAAGACCTACATCGGGACCTTAATGTGGACATGGTCTCTATAGTTATAAAAAGATACGCCGAAGCTCACGAAAAGAGACTTCACCATCACGTGAATGTCGAGGCCATCCAGCTCCTCGATAACACGGACTTAGTTAGAAGACTGAATAGGACAAAACCTTTTGAGTTAGTGTATTAAGTGTTAAAATCAGTGTAAAAGACCTAAAGTGCCTGTGACGAACACAAACAATAATGTGTATTCTCCTTTATAGAGACTTTAAGAAAGTGTTGATGGACACAATCTCAGTAAACTCTACTTAGCAGATTAAGTTAACGTAAAATTACTTATTAGTCTTAGGCTAGATTGTAATAATTATGAAATACCTATACAGGTATTTTATGTATAAAAAAAAATGTTGACATTCCTGTCTGTCAATAACGTAAACACAGTAGACACTCTCTGCGAGTATTCATAGGTTTTACTGTGATTTTGTGAGAAAATCATGCCGAAAACATTAAAGAGTGGTGAAAGAATGATGGTGCTAAGAGTGAAAGAGTTTTGTGAACGTGAAAAACGTAACGAGGCCCCAATAATTCCATTAAGATGTATACAAGCTCGGGTTGCCGCCATTACAGCTTAGTGAAATAGGGTTACCAGCATCAGTTTAATCACCCATAAACACAGTAAAACCTATAATGAATATTCGCAGAGCGTGTCTACCATGCTTACGTTATTAACATACAGGAATGCCAACATGTAGGTAAAAGAACTATTTGATGCAACGCACTTCTAGTGACGAAAACTACATACACGCGAACGAAGTCGCGGGTAAAAGCTAGTATAATAATTATCAGGGCGAGCGAAGCGAGCCCTAGTATATCCCACAGCCTGTACATTTTGTTGTACACTTTACGGAAAAACTAATATGTAGTGTTATCATCAGTCAGTCAAGGTGTGACGACGCGAGCCCTCACAATTCACAAAGCTCGGCTTTTAGCTAGTAAATGCGAAAGTGACTTTGTTAGTTACGCCTTCACGCATAAAGTACTAAGCGGATCATCATGAAACTTTCATAGGTACACATTGTCTGGGGTATGGAGAAGGTTATAGGGTACCTTTCATCCCGGGAAAAAGAACGGTTCCCGAGCGATAGACGTTAACGCAGGCAGAGCCGCGGGTGAAAGTTAGAATTATATGAAATTTTCTTTAGGGAATTATTAAAAGTATTTTGTGATAACATAATATTATCTCCCCTAATTTAAGGTAGCACAGTAAGGGTAATGAGGCAACACTAATTTGCATTAGTGCCAACATGACGACAAAGGAACTATTTGATGAAACGCAATATAACTTAAATTTTTTTTTAAATATTTATATACCATTTTGTCGGCATCATTTATATGTGCATTCATGTCGGATTACAGCTTTGTAGGTCCTATAGTCTCTGGAGCAAAACCGCGGACAGACAGACGGACGGACGGACGGACGGACAGACCGAAACTATAAGGGGTTCCTTGTTGACTACGGAACCCTAAAATCATAACATCGTCACAGCATTATCTGCAGTTCACTGACTTCACCCGCCGAGAAAAATCGACATGCTTAATTTAGTAGACAGTTGACTAGTTACCTTCGTATTCCAGAAGCGTGTAGGGTCTTTGCAGCAGCGGCGAGCGAGTGTTCTCCAGGTAGTGGCGGAACAGGGGCGGCTCCAGCGCGCGGGGGGCGCGGCAGCCGGGGCGTGCCACCAGCAGCAGGGGCACGAGGCTCGCCGGCGCCGCGGGGCCCCCCCGCAGGGGCGCCAGCAGCAGCAGTGCCAGCGCCCGCAGCATGCCCCGGGCTGCGGTGCCCCGCGATTTCACTGCTCCCTCTTCTCGTCGCGTTCCATACGTCATTTAGGTCACACCCATCATTATAATAATATTTTTTGTAAATAGAAATATCAACAAAGGCACTGTCTTTGGTGAGGGATATTGCTTATTCAATGTTACTACTGTAAATAAATTATT
Source organism: Cyaniris semiargus (assembly GCA_905187585.1). Classification (NCBI taxonomy): domain Eukaryota; kingdom Metazoa; phylum Arthropoda; class Insecta; order Lepidoptera; family Lycaenidae; genus Cyaniris; species Cyaniris semiargus. The sequence goes on along the minus strand of LR994554.1, from coordinate 318,240 downwards.
ATTGTAGGACTAAATATTATAATGATCATGATTAATTACTAAGTGGAGATAGACCTTTTTCACGTTGTCTACGAGATTAGAGCCGCAGGTGCTCGTGTTGATGTTTCATTTGAGTTACGAAAATTAAATCGGCAAACCAAACGAGGAGGCGTGAAAGGAACATAAAGACGGCTCCCTCGTAAATTGAACTAGAAATGTCGCAGCTATTTTTATTGAATACATAAATTTGGTGCGAAATACAACAGGAACGTCGACACATTTCTCCGAAGTCGGGATAGTAAATTCAATTGGATCGAGTTTCGTTCAGCCGCTAGAGAATATAGAGTGCTCGGTGACTGGCACAACTGCGACTCGCAACTTACATCTCAGTAAACCGCACATTTGGATTTAGATAAAATGTACCTATATTTTTAGTGATCGGAAAACCTTTGACGTCTTTCACGTATATTTGCTAAGAAAATAAATTAGTTTTTTTTTCACTTTGTTTACATTACTTTAGTAATACTCATTACGAAAAACCTTTTGTTTTGACAAATATCGTCTCGTCATTTTGGAGGAACTCTCGTTGCAATCATGACCTGAGCAAGACTTATATATTTAGAGCTCATTAAGTGTGTACACTGTACACACTACACTACATTTTCTATTTCTCTACTCTCATACTCATATAATTAATCTAGAAGGAAGATGATCAAGTGATCAGCATAATAATAATATTATAATTATTGTCTTTCAATTTTTTTTCGTTTTAACCAAAAGTTCATTTGATGAGCTTTATTAGATTAGCCGTTAACCTATTTGATTAGGTAAGTTTTGTAACAGTTCTTCGATAATGTAACCAGAAATTTCGTTTATATACCAAAATATGTTAACCATATAAACTGTGCAGGAATGATGAAAAATTCGAGATTATTTTGTGAATATAAAACACCTAAGGGACGTTACATGAAAATAAAAAATTGTATAAAACAGAGTCGTAAGTCCTCCTGACATTTAACGACCGCGAGGCTGAGTAGATTCATCGCTCAAAATAAATTTCGGAGCTGTAAAAACGAATTTATAAAAACGAAACAGAGTAAATTGACTTGACGTTCGTGTTGCCCCTTTTCGCCCCTGTTGTCCCTGTCGCCCTGAGTGCGGCCCTGTTTGGGGCGTGAGCCGGGTCGAAATGCGGTACGTCACCGATGAACTTATAGAACCTCGCTCGAACGGTGATTTAATAACGTCCCAAATCCCAGCTAATTTTATTAAATACCTACGCTTTCAGTCGTTATTATTATCGATAGAACGTGACGAGTAGACGAGACTAGCTCAGCTCTCTTAGAAAAAAATAATTATTATTGGGATGTAGTACTGGGATTACCAAGAATACAATGTAATAACTAATTAGCTGACATGTATAACATAATGTTAAGCGCTTGTTTGTATTTCTACGCGATGCAGTGATAGGTAAAAGTATACTATAAATCATATAAAAATAAATCATAATAATATAGTATAATTTAACCTTCAGGATTAGACTATTATATTTTCTAACGCACGTCCACTTGGAGGTGCCTTTATTCCTCGAAAGTTTTGTCATAGCAATCTTATTTAAGAAGTGTTCTGCTAATTCTGTTGTTTTCTTTTATTTTCCGAAACTTTTATGAGACATGGCGAAAAATGCTGAAGTCCTTTTAGCTTTCATCTCAATTTTGACAAAAACTGTTCACTGAAAATTAATTTCCCATAACCGGGAATCAAACAACCTCATTTAGGTAAAAATGCAAAAATACATCAACTGCGTAACGCTCGCTCACTTTTTTTAACAGTCAGATTAATTTGATAGCAGCTTTACAGGAATAAGCTATTATTAGCTATCTGAAACTGTAGCGCTTGAGATTTATATTGTTGTTTACCTCGTATCATTTTCTGACATCGGAAAATCGGAGGGCAATAGCTAGTCTAAACTGATATTACAGAGAGGATTGATCTGGACCAATTTTAATGACTTAAATGCCCATTACAGAGAGGCCGTATTTGTTTGCAGTAAACTTTACAGTTTCCGAGTAAATTCAACAAGGTAGTGGGCGATCGTAAAATATGTAAATCTATTTAAATATAAATCCGTATCAAAGGAGCTCTAACGATGGCGGGCTGAAATAACTGGATCCTGATTCACGCTCCCCTGCGTCACTTCAGACGGGCCGTATTGATTCTGTAACGTTTGGGACACCTATTAAGTCCTCATACACTCAGGCGAAATGTTTAAAGGCTTTAACGGTAAAAATAAAATAAAAATTGTTTTGTTTTTGGGTAAATTTGAATCAATTTTTTTCAGAGAAAGTCTACGTGATGACCTACCACTGGTTCGGGAACTAACCCGTCGAGAAGAACCGTCGTAAGAAACTCGCACGAAAAAAGTGGTAAAAATTAATCTTTCAAAATATGAAGATTAGTACAAAATGTACAATGTAAAAAAAATCAGCCAAGTACGAGTCGGACTCGCCCACGAAGGGTTCCGTACCGTTATAGAGCGAAAGTAGGAAAAAAAATGTTTTTTGTATGGGAGCCCCCCCTAGTTATTTATTTTATTTTAAGTTTATTATCAAATATAAAGGTACACATAATATAATTGAAGACTATGTGAAAATTTCAAGTATCTAAATGGTTCCATTATGGATTACGAGCCAAAAAGGCCAAAAAAATCACGTTTGTTGTATGAGAGCCCCCTTAATATTTATTTTGTTTTTAGTGTTTCTTGTTATAGCGGCACCAGAAATACATAATCTGTGAAAATTTCAACAGTCTACCTATAGCGGTTCTCGAGATTCAGCCTGGAGAAAGACAGACAGACAGACGGACCGACGGACAGACATCGAAGTCTCAGTAATAGGGTCCCGTTTTAACCCTTTGGGTACGGAACCCTAAAAAGTAACATGATAATTTACTATATCGTCTTGTTAAACATCTAATGTTATTCGGATTGTCAAGTTGGTCCTATCTTACAACTAAATAATAGCTCTACAAAGCTTTGAGAACAAAAGATATATTTTACAAGTTACTGTAGTTATTATAGTGATTTTATATTTTATATGATGTATTATATGATAATGTGGTAACAAGAGCCCGCCACATTTGGTTGAAAAGGTTGAAAAGGTTCCACTTTTACGTCACAGGAGTATAATGACATAAGATGTGCCTCCGCCGGCCCGTAAACAACGGGGAATACGCGATTGCGGGAAGGGGTCACAGACAAATTGGCGAGAGGGGTTCCCCCCTTTAAGGGGTCACAGACAAACTGGCAAAAGGGGGTCCCCGGGGGGACCAAACATCGTCCATCAGCGCATGCTGATGTACCACGCGCATATCATATTACTCGCATTACAATATCACGGTTGTATCATCATCAGCCATACGTTCTATTGTTAATAATACGGCTGAATGCTGAAATTTAATCTAAATTAAGTCGTAATGAAATTGCATGCTGCCCTTGTCATTCTTAAGCAGGCTCATGCAGAGATATAATTTTATTTAGGCTCTTAGTACCATACCCATACGGTATGGTACTAAGAGCCTAAATAAACTACTCGGTGACAAGGCACGCACTATTTAGGGTTCCCAAGTAATTTATTAAACAAAAGTCAATAAAATTAGTTCAGCATTTTTTTGTTTTACACAATAAATGTAACAAACATCATAAAAATTCATTTACATATTTTATAACAGACCAAGTATAATAAACCAAGTAAATTACCCTTAAATATTTTTATCGAGAAGTTAAGTGACATAGATGTAGTTAGACATTATATACGAGGTAACAGCACAAGTAATAGCTTGACAGATCGTGAAAGCGTGTTTGATGGCTTGTCAACAACAGACGCACGACCTAGTTCGAGAGGTCTTATTAGTTCTTTTTGGGGTTATATTGGACATCCGTCAACATTTGGCCGAGTTATATTGGAAACCTTTTTAAGTGACTACGACGAGGTCATAGAAAGGTTGATTTTGTGTTGTATTTGTTTGTATATTTGTTCCCAGTAGTACCGTAGCTGTAACCAATGAGTGATGTGAAGTCAAAAGACTCGTAACCATACCGCATGTTACAATTATTATTTAATTGCGAAATCCGGTTACAGTTTTTAACTTTTGATTATACTACAAAGCACAACAATGATTAGTCAGCTTGTTACTTTGTACGAGTAATATTACTTCTACGATTAAGTTCTTACAAGTGTATCTTTTTAAAGTGGCTCGTTTGTTATCAGTGCAATTTGATTAAAATGTTATGGTTAATTCGCCAAACATTAATGCGATTGAGTGACAGGTGAGCTGAAATAACTGGGAATTATAGTTCTGTGGAGCCGATAACGAGGTGGAAATGAAGCTCTCGATCAGATTGAACGAGTCACCCCGCCCGCCCCCCGCGCCCCCGCGCCCGCACCACGCGCCCGCCGCACGTGACCACTTGTACAATACATACTTATATTACTTATTTAATGGAAAGGTGTGTCTGTCTATCAGTCTGACTGTTACCACTTCATAAACTAATTTTGATAAAATCCAAACGTTATAAGTGCACACTTAAACAGTAGGACCGCTTATGACGCTATTCGGCAGGTAGGTACTTTTAATTCTGTGAAAGGATATATTATACTAGATGACGCCCGCAACGTCAAAATTAGTTTGTATTTAATGTCCTTCCCACGGGACTCAAAGTATCTACATGCTAAATTTCAGCAAAATCGGTTTAGCGGTTTGGGCGTGAAGAGGTAACAGACAGACAGACAGACACGCTTTCGCATTTATAATATTAGTATGGATAATATGTATTTTAGTTCCAAAATTTAATTTAACTTCGCGTCGGTTATCTCCTTACGCCAAACCGCTAAAACAATAATTTACAAGTTCGGGAAAGGAGATAGGAGAATAATCCCAGTATAATTCATAATATCCTTGAGGTTGCTGGGCGAAGAGAAAATCTCTGGAAACTTTAAAATATATTGAAGTAAGCAATACTAAGTAATGCGCATCAAAAAGATTCCAAAAAGGTTTCATACAGGCTCTCCTATAGTTTACTACGCCACTCGCCTGAAAGTCTTTATCGAGTGATGTACCGGTTAAAAAGCTTTTTTCTATACCGATTGATAATAATTTTATAAAATAATTTCCTTTATTAGAAAAGATTAATAGAATTAGTTTATTCTAGACTAAAAATTAGTAAATTGTTGAAAAGGGATGTTTATATTAGAATTAATATATGCATCCTAAATATTATTTAACCTAACGTAAATGTTAATAATTAATGCCTTTTACGAAAATCTAGAATTTTCGTAAAAGGTAAAGCTTTTTGTTGAAATTATATGCTATTATTTTCCGAAATAAATATTGGTACTTGTAGAGAGTGATTACTAATAAAGAAATTAGCAAGTTTACAAGTTACAATATTATTTGGTATTAAAATTATCGGTTATCAAGAACGTCATAGTAATCGTAAAGTACAATAATTTTACTTCTAATGCACAGTTCTACAAAAGTGTTTGCGCAGTTAGTCTGTTTATACTACAAATGTACAGATAAACTAAGATGGATCAAGTACGACTAAGTGAAATTAGTTGTAACTTAATTCAGGATTCAGTAAAGGAGTTCCATAAACAAAGTAAAGGGTTATGCAAATGTATAGATTCCATTATTTCGATAAATGTTTTCAGCTGGCAATAGTTACTCTTTTCGTTTACATGAAATACTTTAATTTATGTATTATTAAAATGCTTGCACCATTCTTTTACAGTTTCTTTTTTTACTTCGTAGAGCATTAAAATATTGTATTTCAGAAAGTAGTAGAAATAATTAACCACTTCAGCGAAACCGACGTCGCTCATTTGAGTATCATTTGAGTTGCAACATAATGTAGGTTGAGCTCGGGGTCGAAGGTCACCGTAATTACACCGAAAAGTGGCGGGTAAAGGTTATTTATAATTCGGGTTCGGCGGAGGCCGGACGAGATGCACGGGGCCCGCCGGGGGCACGCCGCTGCCGTAAGGTCAACTAAGTGGGTCACGCAACACGTAAATAAGCGCGCGCTTTTGTGCATCGAGTGTTTGCCATTAGTGTATATCTACATTCTTAATTTGAACATACTGTGTAGTGCGGTGCGAGAGTGCGTAAGGGCGCGCGCAGACCGGTCGTGCGGCGCGTGCGGTGTCGCACGAGTCGCGGCAGTCGCGCGGCCGCTGCTGTCGGCGGGTCGCGAGCCACTGGCCCAGCGCCGCCGCCGCGCCTGCGCCCTCCGCACACCTTAATATAACTTTAATCTCGCCGAGCAATACAACTCACTCGAACTTGCCGAACTGTAAGCATCTTGGACCCTTCCTGCCAGGACTTTTCTCATAAAGCTTTTCATTTTCTAATAAAGTTGGCATGGCAATGCTGAAGAGTAGAACCTTATATTTTATGAAAGTTTTTCCTTTTTCGACAGTTGAAGTCTTGTTGGTTTAATCGTGAAGGGCCGAATTCAGTATGTATACAATTAAAATAATAAAATAAAATTCAGTATACATAGAATTCAGTATGTAGCTTAGTTTAATTTTCTGGACCGTTCCCTGAAATGATATGTCAATCACGGTGCGCTCAACCGACAATCTTAATAATGAGAACACATTTTATCCACCTTTAAACTAGATGAAATAATGGAGATGAAGTTGTAAATTAAGTGCTGGAATGTGAAACGTACTCAAAGGATCCCATCTCGTCTGGTCTTTTGGCGCTAAAGTTATGCATGAGGTCAACCGTTTAAGCCCTCAGGTATGCAAATCGTCTGTTGTCGTTACATCTCACCGGCCGGGGTATGGGAGGTGATACTTTCGCCACCTTTTGATCTCGCCTCGTGTGGCCACGACCTTAGTATTCGCTTTACGGTGTAATCAATTACGACTAATTTAATTTTTCGCCGCAGAATTCATTACAACTTTGAGAATTATTCAACAAAATTTCGAAGGCGTTTTAGGGCGCCGACTGCGGGTGGATTTTGCGTTTGGATTCCGAGCTTTATTGTTGTAGCCATTTTATTATAACTTCGTAATAGGAGGTACAGATAACGATGGTCTGAAAAGGAGGGAGGGGGAGGTAAGGTTAATACAAATTGAATTTAATTTTCGTATAATAATTGAAAGGGAAAGTTTCAGAAACGTACGTGTTTGTGACAGTGTAATATAATGATCAATTTATTTTCTCTTGCTTTTATAAATGTTTTAATATAATGTAATCAAAGATGATTATATTGAGCAATATCCGATATTGCTTCATGAATCATTATATTCAAGTTGTACTACACAACTTGTAACATTTGCGACAACACGCAGTATATAACTGTAACATAAATAGTTGATGGGGCTTAAATTAATATGTATCGTGACTGTAATATTACGAATTTCAATTCTTAGATTATAATAATACTGGTATTAGAAACTAATATTATAATGTAGTGAGTATGTGTGATTTTAATGAAATAAAAAATAACAATAATATAAATATTTATTTATTATAACAAGTTACAATACGAGTACATAAAAAAGTTAAATCACCGCGCTACTACATGCTAGTAAGCGCGTAATTCGGTATAATCTAACAGTGGCAGTGATTATATTATTCGTCGTAGACGCTACGCCGCCCTTCGTAGCGCTACGTAGGCACCGCTACGAGTGCTACGGCGCGTAGCACTCGTAGCGGTGGCGCTGCGATTGTGTAGCGAAGCGCTACGTATTGCTACGCCTCGTAGCGCATCGCTACGTACAGCATTTTCCCAAGCTATATAATATATACAAAATACTGCACTTTAACAGCGAGCACAGTAAATAGAATATGAAAATATAATTTTTCATTCGCTTTTCAAAAGTGTTGGTGTTTATAGGCTTGATGTTTTTATCAAACCTAAAATAGGTAGGTATATAACAAACATAAATAACGAGAGAAATTTTCTGCTAAGGATTGCCAAAGATCTAAGTGCAATATGGACTCCAGGAAAATCCTACAGGGAATCATTACCTTCAACGTAAATCATAAGTACAAAGTTTCTCTTCATCTTACCAAACCTTATATTGTGACCACATTATTTGTTCAAATAATAAATTACTCAACAACGTCACTACTGGTCTCTGGGCAGCAGCTCGCCGCGCGCGACGGCCTCTATGCGGTCGCGCGGCAGACGCATGGCGGTGCGCTCCTCCACCACGCACAGGTCCTTGGCCCCGAGCCGCCGGTAGAAGCCCAGCGCCAGAGAGTTGTTCAGCAGCACGTGCCAGTCCACGCGGTGCACGTTCTGCTCCACCGCCAGCTACGAACATAGTAATGTTTGTTGCCCTAGGGTTCAAATTGCTTAGGAATTCGCTTAGGTTTTAATATCGCTTAGGTAATGCCTAGTATTAATGATCTAGCAAGTCTTATATATAGATCAAACTTTAGGTAACGGCTTGGAAGCAACAAGACCTTAGTTTAGTTTTTATATATTATGGTGTAGGCAGCTTTAGATATTGGTAGATTCCAGATAGCCTGAAGTTCATGACGCGGATCCAGCTGGCAGCAGCAGTTCCAGCTGGAGTAGGCACGGTTGTCCGCGCCCCCCGCGCCGCTCCCTGCGCCGCCCCCCGTGCCGCCCCATGCGCTCGCCCGCAGAGTACCTGGCACAGCCGCTGCAGCATGAGGCGCGCGACGCCCGCCCCGCGCGCCGCCGGCCGCACGTACAGGTCCTCTATGTACAGCGCGCGGCAGGTCCAGCTGGAGTAGGCGCGGTTGCAGAGCGCGTACGCCACCACCTCGCCCCCCACCTCGCCGATCAGACCGAAGTACCACGGCGGAAATGTCTCGAAACCGTCCCGGATGAGATCTGTCGGTGAGATGAGACATGCCTTGGGGCCCTAGCACATGACAACTTCTTGTAGCGATGCAATCGCGATAAATTCGCGCGTTCGCATCGATACAGTCGCGCGTTGCAAATGCGACTAACGAGCGTTTGCAGCGATGCATGGCATTGTATCGCTACAAAAAATCGCCGTGTGTTGGGGCCCTTAAGTTTCCCCATAACCGAGTTCGAAAGAATCGGTTGAGATATAAACATCGCTAGACATAAAACCTCATAATATTCTGAAGTTTTGTGTCCACAGTGTGCAACGCTAGTTTTTGATAATTTTTGAATGGTCAATGAAATGTACATTTATAACGTGTTTTACACTAGCTACTAACAACATCATCTCAGTTACGTTCAAAGGAATTTGAATGAAAAAGTTCCTTTATACTTCGCCGAATATTTTTTTTAGTTGATCGACTATTACTCAATAACTTATGAAGTCTTCTTAGCCGTGATAGTTTTATTTTTAAATTCAGCATATTTCCTACTCCTATGAATTTTTTTACATTTCCAGAAGCAACCGTTTAGCTGGTAGAAGGCGGAGACACTGGACTCTAACAATTTTTTCCGCTTTGAAACTTCATATTTCACAAATGGATCCCTAAATCGAAATATGATCTATGTATACTCATTATATTTTTAAAAAACCTATCCAACGACACCCCACACGGTGGGGTGGATGCGAAAAAAAAAAATCATCCTCGCTTGATGTGTGGTACCATAAAAAAAAATTAAGATTTTATACACCATTTTGTCGGCATCATTAATATCTGCATTCATGCCGAATTAGGTCCTATAGTCTCTGAGTAAAACCGCGGACAGACAGACGGACGGACAGACAGACGGACAGACAGACAGACGAACAGACAGACAGACAGACGGACAGACAGACAGACGGACAGACGGACGGACAGACCGAAACTTCGTTCGTCGAAAACGTTCCTTGTTGACTACGGAACCCTAATAAATGATAAACTACTTAGGTTTTCCTCAGTCGTCGTGAAATCACAGTACATTTTGTCTGATTTAGGTGGGATAAAGTATATTGTTTTTATTGTTTGTTGGCAATGAAAATGTTTCGAAACTACTTAACAATTTTTATGAGATCTGACACACAATATACTGGGTGCATTTGCATGCCACCGGAAGTTTGCGACAAATTATGGTGAAATGGGAAACATGTATTATAACATACTTGTCCTAAAGTTAAAGGTTGTATGGAAGAAACTACATTAAGAAGTAAGATCGCCGCATTTGAACACATTTTTCTTGCATTGTGTTTAACATAATATTTTTTGGTTTAAGTCAAATAAATTAGTATATTCTATTCAATTCTTCTTCTTTAAAAATATTGTAATAATTGTAAGCTAGATGACACAAAATCGTTTATCGAACGGGAACCGAACATTTTTCCGGGATAAAAAGTATCGTTTCTCGGGCCTCAAAGTATTGACTCCATGCCAAATTTCAGCAAAATCGGTTTAGCAGTTTGGGTGTGAAGAGGTAACAGACAGACAGTCAGAGGCAGTTTCGCATTTTTAATATTAGTATGGATAAAACACGACATGTTTTTTTAATGAAATAAGGGGGCACACGAGCAAACGGGTCACCTGATGGAAAGCAACTACCGTCGTCCATGGACACTCGCAACATCAGAAGAGCTGCAGGTGCGTTGCCGGCCTAAATTGACTAAAACACGACAGTTACTTCTTAATATTATCTTAATACAACTTACCCTCTTGTGACAGTTTGGGTCCTTCAGGGACTCCCTCGTACGTCGCCAGCTCCTGCACGAATATACATTGTGTAGTTAATACTATGTTTTTTAAACAAAAGCTCAGCGTGAACGGCCCCACTGCTACTAATTTAATTGAGCCATGTTTTAATCGCACAATAATGAACTTAATTTAACCTCTCAATCCCCAAGCGGCCGGATCCGGCCGCCACAGATTATACTGCAGCTATTCCGTCTAGCCCCAAGCGGCCGGATCTGGCCGCGCTCTTTCATTCGATTAAGTAACGTATTTCGCCGACTTAGAGATTACTTTTGTATGAAGAAGTTTGGTTACTTACGATCTATGATACATTGGCAACATTCTCAATGAAAAAATAAACATTACTCTGTGGACGAACATCTGATTTTAGCAATTTTAGTCTATTGAAAATCGTGTTTGCGGCGCGCGTGTAGTGACTGTTTTTTATGTGTTATTTACAGTTTTCACGAATTTAAGTAGTGTTTTGTATTTAAATACTTTATTTTATTAATTATAAATATTTTTAGATAATATTTTGAAAGAAATACAGCGTAATAACTTCTAGGTTACACTCGAAAAGTTGGTTTCTATATAAGTGATTTGGACGCGAGTTACTTAATATATTTGTAAATAAATAACGTATAAAGCTTATAGAAGTAAAGATAACTAGTGTAATATGCAAATTGTTGAACAATATATAACACAGACCGGCAAGAAACCGTTATACATTTGACAATGTTCAAGGACTTTCTGCCGGCCGCGGCCATTTTGAACTTTATTTGTATAGCACTAAGGTCGAAGTTTGCTTGTGGATCTTTTTTTTTTTTTTACGAAGGAGTGTCCCATTTCAAGTACTTTGTTTTTATACATCTCAACTTCTTTCTTCGAATTGTTTACATAATCAGTTAGTATAAACCTTTGTAAGTGGGATAATAATAAAGAATTCATTTATTTCTTGTGAAACAGTCAGCGATATACTTTCCAAAGTTTATACTTGTGAAACGAATATTAAATCAGGATAAATACTATATTATGATGGCTTGATAGATAGGAAATTTATTAGCTATTATAAAATTATTCACAAAAACATAAAATATACATCTCATACTCTTCACTATGTGCCTGAAATGGACCGAATCCTTCACGAAAGACGGTGTTTTCCTAACTAATGGTCGCAGCACTCCAGCAACATGTTTAGCCAAGTTGTATGTCGGAGAGTCAATCTGACTCACAATGGGCCTCAGAGGAATGTTCTTTTGTGAATGAAAAAAAATATATCTAGGCTATCCACAACTTTTTTGACAGATTCTCCATACTTTATCTGTTAAGTTAAGTAGCGGATAGCCTATCCGGCACTTATCAGGAAGTGGTGAAACAGGCCCTAAATAGAGTATAAACGTTACGTATTTTCAATCAAAATACACACTAAACAGCGAACAAATCATATTCAATTTGAGACGGTATCTACGATTGTTAGGATTTGTTATCTAAACCCAACCTTTAAATATCACTTTGATTACTTCTTATCCTAGGTAAAAACATTACGGGAGTACATCTTATCACCATAGCGATGCCAGAATTCATATAAAATGTAGGGCTTCTACAGTGCTTTCAGAGTTAGTCTACTCCTAACGGGACCTTAGTGTCAGAGGCATAAGGGTCATTCTCGTATAATCTTACTTTGATCGCGTCAGCCTCATAACATACGAAGTCTTCGTGTATAATATATGACGTCATAATGTGGGTATAATAAGCCATTTCGGATGGCATCATACATTTTTGTATCAGGTTATTGCATCGACAAGTTAAATAATTGCATTCCTAAGCCCTCGGGTTTCGTGTTGTCCTCGGGGGTCCCACCAAAATAATTTATACAAAATATTGATACCGCAGTGAATATGGCCATTTGCGAAAGGCAGAAAATAAGTAAAATAAGAAATAAATTAGTCCGACCTAGGACACATCCCAACCTTTCTTCATTTATTGTCTATGGTACTGACTTGGGGTTTTGTTACTGCAAAAGTGAAAATCCCTGGTATAGACTAGAGGTATCGTTTAGTTGAATACAACTCGCTGAATGCTGGTACGTGTGTCATGGTCGTTGGTAACTATTTCATAATGATTATTAATCCGTTTTTTTCTCCTCCAATATCATTAGTCATTACTCACACCAGCTGTAATTGCTCATGGGATTAAATTAATTATATATTTACATGTAAAACAGAAGCTCGTTCTATGCAAGAACGTAAAGCTGCAAAGTTCTTTATGCAGGGTTGGTAATATTCATGACATCATGGTCATAAAGCCAGTTTATATTCCGCAATACTACGAAACAAAAACCAGAGTCCATTATTCTCGATATCGGCAAATAATTTATTGAATAAACATCATCCCTCGTATCGCCGAGATCTGCCTCATATAAATTATGTGGAGTTTCATTCGAATTTGATGTGTGCTGAGATGAGGCGGCCTACCGGCCTACTTCGTATGATCGGGATTAAATTATATCTATAAAGTAATGTTAAAAGCACTGTGATTATTATATTTATTTTACATACTTTACTGCATTATTATTCATGGGTTTCCCAGCAGCACCACCCTCGCAAATAGAGCACAAAACGAGAACCGTTTGTATTGTTAGCTGGTGCTTATAATATATAAATAATAACACGTAACGTAGTTTAGTGTAATGATAGTATATTCATGTTTAAATATTACTTTATGGAAAACAACATATGTAATTAGTACCTAATAAAAGGATTCTTGAAGACAACCATGACGCCATCTTGACAGCACGCGTAATAGTGATGTTCCCTAACTAGTGAAGGGCATCTATACTCATAACATCCTCCTTATCAAAGAGAAGTAAAACATTATAGCCTCACATCTTGCAAGATAAACTCTAAACTAAACAAACATTTTAAGAATATAAAACTATACAATGTACCTAAGTAATGTTATATATAGTCTAATTAACTTATCTAAATTAATCAGTCCTTCACAGTCATAGCCAATGTGCTATTATAATAATAAAAAATCCTACAGGTCTAACCGTCTTGGTGGCCTTATAACTCTTCCACATCTGGTGCGCTTTTCTACTGGTGTTGTATGCTCCTCAGTAGATATTGTTGTAGTAGGTGATTTAGGAGGTGTCTTGATATTTGAACTTTCTTGTGATATCTCTTGAAATTCAGTTTCAGGTTGAGTTACAGGTGGAGTTTGAGGCTTCAGTATATGCTGTCTGTTCCTTCGTCCTATAAATCCATCTGAACCCTCGATTGTATAGGATCTCGGCTGCTCGCATTTGGCCTTTACTGCACCTGGAACCCATGGAGTGTCTGGCATTTTCTTAAAATATACTTTATCTCCTTCATGTAGTTCTGTTAATGATTTGGTTTTTTTATCATAGTAATCTTTCATTTTATGTTTATTTTCTTCCTTTGCCTTTACATATTCGTGAAATTTTACTGTTCTTGGTTTTAAATTGCTTGTGACTGTTGGCAATTGTGTTCTAAGTGAACGTGACATTAACAGTTGTGCTGGAGATGGCAGATTTCCTCTAGGTGTATTCCTGAATTGAAGCAAAGCAAGATATGGATCCGTTCCGGACTCTTCTGACTTGGTGAGAAAACGTTTACATATCTTTACTGCAGACTCTACCAACCCATTTGAACGAGGTAAATAAGGACTTGATGTAGTATGATTTATTCCCCATTCAAAGGTAAATTTTTTAAACTCAGCTGAATTAAATGGTGGCCCATTGTCAGAGAATAACTCCACTGGTATACCATGTCTACTAAAAATGCTCTTGAGACAGACAATTATTGTTTTAGCATTAGTACTTGCCACTGACATTAATTCAATATAATTGGAGTAATAATCTTGTACTACAATATATTTTTTTGACTTATAATCCATAAAATCAACACCAACTTTTTCCCATGGAAGTAATGTAACATCATGAGGCAAAAGTGGTTCCGGAGTATTTGAATTTCTATGAGACAAACAAATATGACACAACTGAACTAGGTTTTTTATATCAGATGACATAAATGGCCAAAAAACATGTCCTCTAGCAAATGCTTTTGACCTTTCTATACCCAAATGACCGCTGTGTATTATTTTCAAAATATCTGGCCTTAATTTTTTAGGTATGACTATACTGTTACTTCTAAATATTAAATCATGTTCCGTATGTAAATCAAATCTATGCTGCCAATATTCATGCAAATCTTTGTGAACTTGTGATTTACTTGTTGGCCATCCTTCTTTACAGTATTTTTTCAAAATTTGCATACTTTCATCTTGGTTTGTGCCAGTTATTAACCACTGTAGACGTTCAGAAGATACAGGTAATGACTTAATCAGTAAATTTACATGAACAACAACATCATCATCCAATTCATAAGTACTTGTATCAGAAAGTGCTGCTCTTGATAAGGTATCAGCAATGTACATGTGACTACCTTTTTTGTAAACTACGTTTAAACTATAAGGTTGTATTTTTAACATCATTCTCTGGAGACGTGTTGGAACTTCAACAAGGGGTTTTTTAAACAATGTTATTAAAGGAGCATGATCTGTCTCCACAGTTACAGATTGTCCATATATAAACTGATGGAACTTCATACAGGCAAAAACTATTGAATAAAGTTCTTTTTCGATCTGAGCCATTTTTTGTTGTGTATCTGTCAAAGTTTTTGAAGCATAATAAACAGGATGTTGATTTTGTAACAACACTGCTCCAACAGCTCTGTTACTAGCATCACTTTGTAGGACAATAGGATCATGAACATTAAAATGTGATAATACTGGAACTTGACATATTAATTGCTTCAAATGACAGAATGCTGCTTCATGATTAGCAGTCCACTGCCAGTCAACAGATTTTTTCAAAAGTTGGCGTATAGTTTCTGTTTCACCAGCCATATTTTTAATAAAAGGACTTAAATAATTAAGCATACCAAGAAACCTTTGTAAATCCTTTAGACAAGTAGGTGAAGGCATCTCTTTGATTGCTCTGATTTTGTCTGGATCTGCTGTGATTCCGCGTTCTGAAAAAATATGACCGAGATATTTAATACTATTCTTGGCAAATGTACATTTTTCTTTATTAAATTTTACATTATATTCCTTTGCTCTTTGGAATACTGCATTAAGCCGTTCATTATGCTCTTGTAGTGTTTGTCCGCTTACCAAAATGTCATCGCTGTACACTGCCACCCCTGGTATGTCACCAAATATTTCAGTCATGATTCTATGAAAATACTCAGGAGCACAGTTGACTCCATATGGAAGGCGTTTAAAGCGGTATCGACCAAAAGGTGTATTAAAAGTTGTAAGGTAAGAACTTTTCTCACTTAATTTACACATCCAAAATCCACTACTTGCATCTAAAGTAGAGTAGAATCTAGCACCAGCCACCTTAGAACGGACAGTGTCTACTGATGGGATAGGATAATGAGTCCTCTTAATTGCCTGATTTAAGTTACGTGGGTCTAGACATACCCTTAATTGACCATTTTTTTTTTTCTACTAAAATTAATGAACTTACCCACGCAGTAGGCTCAGTGACCTTTGTTATGACATCCATTTTCTCCATCTTCTCAAGTTCTTGTTGCAGTCTATTATGTAATGCAAATGGTACTTTTCTTGGAGCATCAACTCTTGGCTGAATCTCAGGATTTGTACTGATGTGGCACTCACCGGGAAGACAACCAAGACCGGTGAAAACCGAATTATTACATTCAATAAGTTTATTTAAATTGACATTCTGTGACTGACTTGATTGTAATGGGAATGACTGTGACTGACTTACATTGGACTTACTATGATCATTCTCATCATATAATTGACTATTAGAAGTTTCTACACAAAAAACTCTTTTAATTAGCCCAATTTCAGAGCAAGTTATTTTACCTATTATAGTTGGAGAACTTACATTTGCAATAATAAAATTAATTTGTTTTGTTACATATGAGTTATTAAACTGGAATTTACATTGTAAGTTTTGTTGACCTAGTACCTCTAGAGTATTTCCAGTGTATGACCTAATTTTTACATTTGCCTTAGTCATCTCATTTTTAATATTAAGTGAATCAAATACACTTTTAGACATAATATTAACATCACTTCCTGTATCAATTATGCAATTTATTAGTGAGTTCTTTATACATAAAGTAATTTTCCAGTCATTCGATGACATGGACGACTGTATATGGCATATAAACAATTCATCTTGTCCTCCTTGTACCTGTTGTACATCACTGTCTGACTGTACATATTTTACTGACTTTGACTTAATTGACCGACAACAGACTGCAAAATGACCCACTTTTCCACATTTATTGCAGTTGACATTTGATGCTGGGCATTTATAACGATGCATCTGACCACATCTTGTGCAGGCTTTGTTTGTAAACTTTTGCCCATACTGACTGACTGAGCGTGACTGACTTTTGTTGTACAAGACGGAACTTTGTTCTGCTGCCAACTCATCCGTTTGATGTCTTGAAGCTAGCATGGCTTTTGACATCTCCAAGGCCTTGTCAAGATCCAGCTTATCTTCTAGCAATAATTTTTCTCTGATATAGTTGTATTTTTGATGCATGTTACATATAAACATTACTTTCACAAGGCGTTCTTGCAGCTGTCCCAATTCACAGTTCTGTGACCTTAATTTTAATGTACAAACAAAATCATCTAAGGTTTCATTTTCACCTTGTCTGTAAGTGAAAAAACTGTGACATTCGTATGTGATATTGGCTTTTGGAGCAAAATGATTTTGAAATAACTGTAGCAGCTCGTCATATTTTACAGTATCCTCGTTTTTTCCGAAGGTGTTGAATATATCTACGCCTTTTTGTCCAATGACGTGTAAAAATAAAGCTACCTTTCTACTATCACTTTCTTCGTCCATACCGGACGCACGTAAATAAAATTTAAATGATTGCACCCATTTTTTCCACTGTATCGCTAAGTTGCCATTCATTAAGATAGGCTGCGGAGTGGACATACCAGATATCTTCTTCAGCTTTTGATTGTCTTCCGACATGACGACTTTTCAGACGATGACGATTTCCAATGGGTAATGCTGCACGACGACGTTACGAAACCGACACCTGACACCATGTATTGTTAGCTGGTGCTTATAATATATAAATAATAACACGTAACGTAGTTTAGTGTAATGATAGTATATTCATGTTTAAATATTACTTTATGGAAAACAACATATGTAATTAGTACCTAATAAAAGGATTCTTGAAGACAACCATGACGCCATCTTGACAGCACGCGTAATAGTGATGTTCCCTAACTAGTGAAGGGCATCTATACTCATAACACCGTTCATATTCTTTACCGCGAGATAAAGCAGCCTAAGTTTTTGACGCGAGTGTAGCATTTCAATATTAAGCTTCCTGTCTCGCTCAGGAAAAATTTTAAAGCTTTATTCACACGAAATAGTTTTAATAGATATGACATACTTTGCGTAAGGTTTAGAGGATGATAGGGTCCAGTCTCTATACTTCCATAATATATATCTTGTACGGTATACGTAATAGGGTCTGGCGCGAGGTCGTTTGAGTGATATTAATATTGATGAAGCCAATTCGCGTGATGTGGCGAGCGCAGCCTCTATTTGTGATCCCCGCATAACCTACTGCATTATAGTGTTGAGTTAAACATACATTTTTATATAAAATGCGCGTTTTTCACAACTACTTATTTATATTGGTATGTACATACTAAACTAAAGTATATTATACTATATATTATATTATTGGTATGTACATACTAAAGCGAAGCTGAATTTAGATGTTGTGTTGAACTTCATTTAACATAATCTCGTTGCAACAGTTCCGATAGGCTTCGATCATTATATAATTGGATTGTTTTCCTGTTTACTCTTCCGATATTGCGGAAAGTAATTTCCGATTTAACTTATCGAATACGCTCGAAATCTCCAAAAGTCTGTAGATACCTCTATAGTTACATTAGCGAAGTTATTTTTGGTATCAGTTATCATAATATTTTGCAGACTATAATGTTATCTGCTTACGTCAATCAGATTAATTTTCACTCTCCTGGGTCAATCTATATGATATTGTAGTGTTTCATCATATTCATGTGTATATCATATATATTTGTGGCGGTACCAACAATTCGCTTAACAATCCTGCATCGTGCTATCGAAGTTTCGGAGAACGGCAAGATATATGTATACAATGATATATGTATAATATGAAATGATGTCAGTGGGCTCCGGCCTGACCGAGCATACCACCTCGCTCGGTCGGAAGATCTTCCTTTGCAGCGGCCTCCACGCATTATCCCACATTGGTTACCCTCGACAGAACACGCCTCCTTCATCATCATCACTCCCCGCCCCTCCGCACCGCGCCAGCCAGCATCGCCTCATCGGGTACCTCGTCCACTAGCCGCAATGTACCGCGGCCTGGGCGACTCCGCATCGGCATCAACGGGCTTTCTCACTACACCGACCGGTCAGCAAGCAGAGCACATCTCTCCTGGTCAGCACGTAGCATCAGCCCCGCACGGCAGCTATCCGACTCACTGGATCCCGTGCAGCAGCATCACAGTTCCGACTCACTGGAACTCTCTGGCACTGGCGACTCAAGCGGCAATGACTTCAAGATTCGAGCTCCGGTCTTCGGGGGGGAGTGATGTGGCGGTACCCACAATTCGCCTAACATTCCTGCATCGCGCTATCGAAGTTTTCTGAGCACGTCGGTATATATACGACAGCTGAAATGTATCACGTGGGCTCCGGCCTGACCGAGCCTAACACCTCGCTCGGTCGGAAGATCTTCCTTTGGCCGCCACGTGCATTCCCCACAAGTTGTTTAATAATGAAACGGAGATAAGCAACGTAAAAGTTATAATTGCCAATTTAATCTCATTAGTCGAGACGGAGTATTAATACTGCCTTCAGAGAGTAGGGTCACCAGGCTTGGAGTGCAAACCGGACTAGCTGCCGGAAGCAATTTATTTTTTACTTAAACGTGTCATTTTAATAAGTAGCGTAAAAACACCTTTAGGATTTGATTGCATGTAGATTGGAATACATTATTTTCAATTCGCAGTTGCATTTCAGTGTCAGAGCTATCGAACTAGCGCTCATTAGATTTTACATCTGAGGTAAGAGGTATTTTATTTGACACTCAAATCTAAATTAACAAAGAAGTCCAGCGCCAAAGATCTGGTGTGTTGGTGGAATTGAGTTTAAAATACAAAATTCCGGCCGCGTGGTCCCCCTATCTAAGATAAAAGTTCTCCCGACCGGACAACGTAATTAGGTCGAAAAGGAAAACTAATTAAGTATTATCTTTCGTATTCAGTCGATATACGGGCGCGCTAATGTTCCGTATTATGATGTCGGAGATGTTTAACGACATCAAACTGTATGTAATTTCCGACAAACCCGATATACCAGTGCATGTATGTGGCATGTGGCATGTGCGACATTTTATGAGGTCTAAATAAAGCAAATTGTGGCATGGAAAAAAATATAAACGATTTATCCATACTAATATTATAAATTCGAAAGTGTGTGTGTCTGTCTGTTACCTCTTCACGCTCAAATTGCTGAACCGATTTTGCTGACACTTGGCATGGAGATACTTTGAGTCCCGAGAAAGGACATAGAATAGTTTTTATCCCGGAAAAATGTACGGTTCCCGCGCGACAAACGAATTTTGGCGCAACGGAATTGCGGGCATCATCTAGTAACTTTATAATATTATCACACAAAATCTGTAAAATTGCTTTTGCCCCTTTTCTGTCATTTTCTGAATTCACAAAATTTTCTGCCTCCGTCAAGTTAGATTCATAATAAAACACACAAAGTTTGTTACGTCCTCATCTACGCTTCGGTTTTGGTTGGTTCGGTTGATTCTCTTATTCTGATTCACTTGACTCGGCCCTGTTAACTCTAACTGATTCATTTCTGCATTTAAACTTGGATTAGATTGAAAAAAATACGTAAAAAAATATTTTAGAAAAAGTTTACGTGTGTTTGTGCACTTGAATAATACAAACAATGACAATAGACCAAGAGCCTGTGACGGGTAGACCTTCCTCAGTTTAGGAAAGCTGAAAGTTTACCTGTTTGTGTCCTTTACAGAGGTAAGAACGACCAGCAACTATGGAGTTTCAGTCACGGTTACTTTAGGAGGTATCTAGTTCTAAGGGTCTACCTGACCTTCGAGAAAGAGTAAAGCTCAATTTCATAGCTTATATTTTTCGCGTTAAGTGGAGGAATCTCGTCTTCCAGTGCCGAACATTTTTGACAGTTGCTTCCCACTGCCAGACACTCTCAAAGTCTAATACTTTAAGAAAGTTTAAAGGTGTCTTAGTTGTCTTTATCAAACTTGTTTTTTAATCTAAATAAAACTTGAACAGAGTTAGCGTAATATTATAGTCATAACTCATAATGATATGATTGATATGATTTGACTGACTAGACCTGCTTTGTTCAAGAATATTTTAGTATATTTATGCGAAGTGTCATTTTATGGTCATTTTACTACTACGTATTATAATAATATTTATTATTGGTTATTACTTATTAGGTAAAGTAACATCAGATGTTACTTTACCTAATATGTAATGACCACTTACCGATAAATACAAGATTCTTGTATATATCGGTAACGTAAAATCACTTTGTTTAGGTTAAGATTAAAATTTAATAATTGAAGATCATATTTCCATAATTTCGCTCTATTCGTATCATATTCTCAAAAAATAAATATTTCGTGATATTTAAAATAAAGCCAAGATCTACCAAAAATATTTAGAGTCAAAAGTAGTCAGACATCATTATATTCAAAGAGAATTGATTATATTATGTAGACAGTAGAGCTAAACTTCTGACTCTACATAACGTAACCCAACAAGTCACAATAATTTCATTTTTACTAATACGAGTTATAGCTTAGCTTATACAAAATTGTTTTCTTCTTCGTCAATTCGTACAGTTATAACTCGTGATGTTTATCTTACACTTCACATTTTTTTAGCTTATTAATTAGTCTATTACAAATTTACAAGAAAATAGCCGACAATGATTTTTTTTAATCACTGCTTTACATGTAGAGTATTAGACCTAAGAACTAATGTAGAGTACACTGGAGTGAGTCAAACACTCTACAGGTGACAGTACAGTAATATGATGTGTACAATTTCAAACTTACTTTGATCATCTGATGTACAACAGGAACGTCCTCTCTCGTCATATCACGAATTACGACATTTCCCGCACTCATTTTGTATTATTCAACAATATAACGAGTATCTTCTCTGTAGTATCTGATTCAATCAGTAACACGCGATTGTTTTTATCTGAGACAGCACGCGGTCTTATTTCGCGTACCAATCACGAAGCCGGATGGAATCAGTGCCAATGTCAAGTTGATAATAATAATTGACAGCACTAATTCACGTATCTTATACTAGATGGCGCTTTTAACGTAAAACCTTTGCTTAACACGTAACGCCATCTGTGGAAAAGACATGGAACTAAGACTTATGCAGCTCGCAACGCGAGACAGCCCGTCGTTGTTCTAGTGCGACTTTGTTTTTAACTGTTTGATTAGATGGCGCTAGAAGTCCTGCTTGTCACATGTACAAAATATGTATTTAACCGACTTCCAAAAAGGAGAAAGTTATAATATGTTCGTCTGTATATTTTTCAGTAGTACTAATCTCAAGGCTTGGAGGATCACAAATTATTACAGACTACAAAATTGTTTGTTATACGTATCCAGAACAAAGCAAATAATGCAGAATAATTATAATATAATAGGTAGAGTTCCAAACATGAAGAAATAATTATTATATTTTTTAAGTTTAGTTTTTTATTGTATCCGGCTTTTTACATTGTCCGTCCAAATTCACTGATCTATTATGTAGGTTTCTGTAGACATATTAAATTATATTTTTTGGAGAGTACCAAAACAACTGAGGACTCTGGACTTTTATATAAGGCCTTGTACAATGTAGAGTGTGAAACAAACATCTAAGTAGCTCTACAATTATTTACGATTTGTTTATTTTCATTTGTTATTGTGATTTACGACATGAAACACGATTAAGTAGCCCTAGCTTTATCCTAGTATTTAGTCTAACTTCACGTCAGCCGTCCGTTAAAGTTACATAACTTTAAATTTTGAGTCATATTGTGCTTTCTCTTTTTTGTAATAAACAAGCAATAAGTGGCATTGGTGAACTTAGAACTGAATAGGATAAAGTTAGCGCTCGTGTTTCTTGTCTCATATCACAATCACAAAATGTATAACAGCTCGCGCGCGTAAACGAAGAATTATTAATGACTAGCTGTCCCCCGCGGTGTTACCCGCGGTTTAAGTGAAATAAAATAAAAGACTATGAAAAGTACTAACAATAGAGTCATAATAGGACGTTGCATGGTATGATGATTTATGGTAGTGATGATGAGATGATGATGAATGTAATTTGCATAGTAGCATAATATGTTTTTTGTTCTCAAAACAACGCCGAAACTCCCAAACTTGTATCTATAAAGAGTCAGGAGTTCTCTCAGCACCTTCCGAACCATGGTATACCTCGGTGCAAAATCTTACTTGTTGGTAGCATTTGCTTAGAATACTTCTTACAAAACCGAAGTCACCACATATTTCCATATAAATTTTGAGGAGTTCCCTCGATTACTTATGGATTCCTTCATCAGGTCACCACTTTTGTAATCATGGTACCAAATTGGGATCATACCCTATAACACCGAAAGAAAAAATTTGAGAATCGGTTCACAAACGGCGGAGTAATCGTTGAATTATGTTCAACGATTACTCCGCCTTCAACGATTACTCCGCCGTTTGTACGAAACGAACATATTAACACCTCTTTCATTTTGAAAGTCGGTTAAAATTGTAGCCTATGTGTTATTCTGAATCTGATGTATAAGCTAAATTATTGTAAAGTTTCATTAAATTCCATTCAGTGTTTTTGCGTGAAAGAGTAACAAACATCCATACATCCATACATACAAACTTTCGCCTTTATAATATTAGTAGGATTTTTATATTCCGGTAATATACGAATCCTATCAAAAACATTTCATGTGAAATGTTGCCAAGATTACCCCATAAGGTTTGTCCTGTGAAAATCAGAAAATAAGAATCAGATCTCATGTAGAGCCAAGCTTCTGATACTACACGATTATAATAAAGATAAATCAATAAAATCTAAAGTATTAGAGTTATTCAATTTAGACTTTGTACGTTTAATAAGTCTATTATTGTCATCATATCCTGAGAACATGAACTATCCTGCACATCGGAGACCAATTCTATGAGGGTTAAAAAAAAAACGACGAAATACTTTGATAAAAGGTGGGTAGTGCCCTTGCGCTTTGCTTGGCTCGTCTTGGCGGAGGCACTACCCAGATATTGTGTAATGAGGGACTTAAAGTTCATGACATATTATGGCAGCTGTTTAACGTGAAATTGTCACGAGAAACTACAATAGCGGTAGCATAGCACCTGATCGTAGTAGCTAGGAGAATGTTGAAAAATTCTTATTGACAGTTTTTGGAAACATGAGTCCACCAGGCGCTTCGTTTGAGTCGGGTCTGCCCCTAACGGCAAATAAAATAATCTAATACCCTCATTGGCTGAACTATATAAATTATCGATTGGGTGAAAGTCTAAACTACAAAAGAAAGTTCATATATATCATATAACTATACGTGATGATGTAGATATCATATAAACGGCCATTTCAAGTAGAAGTTGTTTATAAAGGCCCGGACACAGTAGGATGGGAAAGAGTTATAAATACAAAAACGTATGTCTAGCGAGCCAGCCAACCCTGCTAGTAGCGGGGTTTGCTAGTACCCTGCTATGAATTCTGAAGTAAAAGTCTACCTTGGCGATGGCACGATAGCAATAATATGTATCAGATGAAGCTGTACGTTATTTAGCTATTAATACCGGCTGTTTATATTTTTTTCATAGTAGGTATGATGTGCTGGTGTCCGCTGGCCTGTGGCCCGGTGGCCCGGCGCGGGGCGGGCGCGGGGCGGAGCGGGCGCGGCGGGGGCGGCGCGGGCGGCGGGACTCGCGCGCAGTCCGCCGCCGCGCGCGCCCGCCATGCTCCGCGCCGCGCACGACCACGACGGGCGCCCGCCCGACCACCACCGAGACCACGACCACGACGATATGACCACGAAGACCGAGTACCCCTACGGTGAGTAGCACGTCAAAACTGCATCACACGAATCGCGCCAGAACCAGCGCGCGGACCGCAGAGAAAAATAAAAAAATAATCGCATGACACTGATTTTCATCTAGCGAAATAGCACTGTTGTATCGCGAACGCCAGAAGGCTGCAGTCGCGGGTGCAGCGCAGGTGCGCGGGCGGAGTGTGTTATCATCCGCCGATTAGATAAAGCGAAATCGCCCAACCTCCCGCCGCAGTAGACGAGTGCGGGCCGCGCCGCGAGCGCGCTTCCGCAGCGCAGCACCACGCAGCACGGTGCAGCATCCGGCAGCACGCAACAGCAGCGGCGCTGCGCCCGCGACTGTGATGTGCTCTCCGAAGTAGGTAGCCGCGCCTTCCGCCGGTAGCGGGGAATCGTGAACGATCGTAGTGTTGTAGTGTTCGGCACTTGCAAAACGGCGAACATCCACACATAATCATGCTGCATACACACACTACACAGTCACACACATGCGAGACACGGAAATCAATAGTTACAATGTTGGTTTGCCAAATTCAATGACTGGTGGATTATTATTGAATCATATCAGCCGAAATCCTAGAGGCTAGAGGCCTACTCAAAGAACTCGTAAGAATAAGTAAGTATAAGTTTAAACAGTGTGATAAACGAAAACCGCCCAATTTTCCGCCCAAAACATTTTGCGTGTCGTGTCGCCAGCTTTCACGTCATTTTCCTCAATGTCATTTTTATAAAAAATACGAGGAGCTGCTATTAATACTTTTGATTCAAAATAAATATAAAAATAAAAAATATTATCACTTAACCTATTTCTATATCCCATCATAACATTAGTAAAGCTGTCGCTTCATTTACAATAGTTCATGGGATTATAGTTTATTGCCAGGCTTCAGCGCCGCGACGGTATTGTGAGAACTACAAGATGTTCAGAGCTATTTTACCTTTGATAGAACTTTATGCAAACCACATAAGGATCACTCTAACAACCTCCGAGAAAAATAACTGCGAACTAGTAAAAGCTCGCTACGCAGCGCGTTGGAAAACATACGCGTCGGTATAATAGGTAGTGCGGTAGTAGGCATACGCTGGTATGATGTTAGGGAACATACTCACAATACGTAACTTATATAGAGGATGGGGGGGGGGACAAACTACACTTGGTAGCTGAAGGGGGAGGGAGTTTTGGGTTTTGTTAAGTTGTAATCAAGTAATCAATGTCTTATGGGAAAATGTTAAAGATGCTTAATATTTTGTAAGGAAGTAGTAGTGTATGCAGTAAGAGGAAGGACTAAGGAGTCTTAGTTATATCATTTGATCAGTGGTCACACAGAGGTTAAAAATAGCAAAAAAGCTGTCAAGTAGTTTGGCTACGTTCCCTTATAATGTAGTAAGTAGTGTACCGGCAACCGGCAGCGTAAGTAGGTCGCTGGGTACTTCCGCGAGGTTACAACGAACCCTTTATTGCGACTAGCCTCAAAAACACAACAGTGCTTTCGAACTTCAAAGTTATGTTACCTCGGTGCCTCTCTGGACTATCCAGTGTGACAATTTCATAAAGTTCAAAAATAACATTAGTCTGATCTGAGCTAAGCTACAGAGCACTTCGGGTGTCTACTACACTCTGACAGACAGAAATTACACAGTTTATTCTTGTCACTAACCCAGTATTTTCGAGTATCGGCATAACAAGAAAAGCTTAGGGGGTGTATATTGTATCCCACCAAAAACATACCTGTTAAAATGGGGCCGAGTTCCTATCGGCTAACTTTTGGTTTTGGTGTGCCAAAATTTCATAACGCTAGGACAGTTGGGAATGGCCTAGAGGTTTTGATTACCGGTCAGTAGTATTACGTAGGTATAATTTTATCTTTGCACTCGCAGTAGGCACTGAGCTACAGAGGGGTCAAATGTGCGTCGAAACGGTTCGCGTAAATAGCGCACGGCAAGCGCGCGGCCTGTTGCTGGAACTCGGCCTGCGCACTTCCGTGCGCTTTGATCCAATACATACTAACATAAAAATATTATGTATTATGCAAAGCAGAAGCTAGCCAATGAATGTATCTCTACATTCATTGGCTAGCTTCCGCTCGCTCTGCGAAAGTTTAAGTACAAATGAGTGTAGTATCATTAGTAGTTAATACTACGACTTAGGCTAGATCCTGCCATCATTAGAGAAGAACAATCCTCTGCCATCATTAGAGAAGAACAATCCTCTGCCATCATTAGAGAAGAACAATCCTCTGCCATCATTAGAGAAGAACAATCCTCTGCCATCATTAGAGAAGAACAATCCTCTGCCATCATTAGAGAAGAACAATCCTCTGCCATCATTAGAGAAGAACAATCCTCTGCCATCATTAGAGAAGAACAATCCTCTAATGAGGATTGTTCTTCTTTTCTGATATTTATAATACGTATCTCAAATCCAAAATTCAATATAATTTATTATATTGTAAGAAATGTTTTCGCTTACGCTAAATTATCCCACCGTCTGGGACTCTCCTGGCGCTGCACTTGACACCGGTTCACTGACGGCGTCTTGTGGCGGTGACGGTGTCGAGTGACGCTCATTCAGGACTACGTGTCTCTTCATTCATACACTCAAATATCATATGGTTGAAGGTCAGATATTTGGTTATGAATGGACTTTTCCCATCAACTATAATAAATAATAGGTGGTGTCTAATATTCCTTGTATCGTTTTAACTAGATACTAGAAAAATTCCAGGTATAAAAAGTAAAGGATAATGCCCCGATAATAAGTAGCCTATGTACTTCCTCGTGATCTACTCTGTATCTATGCCAAATGCTTTTATCAAAATAAATAAGTACTGTGGAGCCTACTCAATATAAAACAAACCTTTCTTCTTCATAATTTCAAGTATAGGTAGAGCTTCAGAGATTTATTCAGATATATAAAAATAAATTAATAAATATATAAATGCTTTAGCTATAAAAATGTTTGCAATAGACATGTTTTATGTACCTTTTTATAGCGTCTTCTTATGATCCGTTATTTAGAATAAATCGGCCAAGTGCGAGTCGGAGCGACCCTTCGTGAGCGAGGGTGCCGTACGGAGCAAAAATTGGCCAAAAATTGTAATTTTTGTATGGGAGCCGCCCTTAAATATTTATTTTATTTTTATTATGAATTATCAAAGTTTATATATTATTAAGGACTTTGTAAAAAATTCAAAAGGCTACCTGTTGCCATTATTGATATCGAGCAAAAAAGGCCAAAAAAATCATGTTTGTTGTATGGGAGCCCATTAATTTTATTTTGTTTTTCGTATTTGTTGTTATAGCGGCAACACATATACACAATCTGTGAAAATTTACGAAGTCTAGCTATAGCGGTTCTTGAGATACAGCCTGGAGACAGACAGACAGACGGACAGACAGACGGACAGACAGACGGACAGACAGACGGACAGACAGACGGACAGATAGACGGACAGACATCGAAGTCTCAGTAATAGGGTCCCGTTTTTACCCTTTGGGTACGGAACCTTAAAAATGGTAGATGAAGATAGTCCTGTTATCAATAAAATCGCGGTGAATGCATTAGTAAGTTTGATGAAATTACAATTTTATTATTCTCTACATTTAGCCTGGACATATTATGTATCTGGAGTTTTCTCAGATTATCACTGATACTACTGAATTACTGATATATCTATATCAGTTGCTATAATTGTAGCGAAGCTTTTGGGTTTCAACCCTTTTTTTTTTTTAATTAAACTTTTGTTTCTAAGCCTTAAACAAATTCATAAATAAAATAAAATTGCTCGCTTAAATAAAACTGTATGTAGAGATGGAGCTGTCGACCAACGCGGGCACGGCGCACGGCGCGGGGCGGTGGGGGAAGGGGGGAGGGTACTGATAACAGCTCGCAGCTGACCCCGCGCCCCACCCGCCCCGCACCTCACCCCCGCGGTCGCCCGGCTACATGTCACCAACAGCCCGCTGTTAACATTTGCTAAACATAACATCATATTTTATTGCCTAGACTATGTGATCGACGCCTAGACTCTAGAGTATTAGCGTTGCGTCAGCAATCAGCATACAGCACAGTGCACACGGGGCGGCCTGATGATGATTATGTTGATCTACATAAAACTTATCTCTATAAAACTTATTAAAAATACGTATAATATTATTAAAAAAAAAATCAAATAAGTTCCGAAAATATTGGACCGTTTTAAGGGTTCCGTACCCAAAGGGTAAAAACGGGACCCTATTACTAAGACTTCGTTGTCTGTCCGTCTGTCCGCCTGTCTGTCTCCAGGCTGTATCTCAAAAACCGCTATAGCTAGACTTCTGAAATTTTCACAGATTGTGTATATCTGTTGTCGCTATAACAAAAAATACTAAAAAAAATAAAATTCATATTTAAGGGAATACAAGAAACGTGATTTTTTATGGCCTTTTTTGCTCGTAATCAATAATGACAACAGCTAAGCACTTGAAACTTTCACAAAATCCTCAATTATATTTGTACTTTAATAATAATTAATAAAATTAAAATAAAATAAATAGTTAATGGGGGCTCCCATACAAAAAACACTTTTATTGCCTATTTTCGCTCTATAACGGTACGAATCAAACTCACGCACGCGGCACGAAGGGCTTCATGCGCGAGTTTGATTCGCACTTGGCCGATTTTTTGATGAAAGGCCAAGATATAGAGCGGACCACAGGTAAAAACTTCTAGGCTAGTTTTTACTACAGGAAAATTTTTCGTTTTTTTCGGGATTCTATAATAAATAAATAAATAAAAAATAACTGTTCAGGAGACTCGAAAAAGAAAAATCTACATTTTGAAAAACATCTTAAAACTTTACATTTCGGAAAACATTAAATTTTGTATATTACCTTACTTTATTTATATTATAATTCGATAGTTATTTTTAACATGGTATTTTTAAAATATTATGAGCAAGAAATAAACTACATGTAATAATTGAAACAAAACGTACTCAAAGTGCAAGTGTTGACAAACGTGCCTCGTGCAGTATGTTTAATGTAGAGTCCGCGCGCGCGGCGTGTGATGTTGAATGGATGTAAATTTCACAATTAAATGGACACGTGGAACGTTCTTAGTTTTCAAGGCTAAATATTGCATTCTCCCAGTGAGTAGTTTTAAAATATTTGAAAATTTGAAGAAAAAAAAAACAGTTGTATGATGAACAATTTTACGTGTGTCTTAAATATGAAATTGTTTTTAAGTTAAAAGCAGCTGCCTCTCTATTTATATAAAAATACTGGGCATTATTATCCTATGGAAACTGAAAATATCGCCGTGTAATAATTATTTCATATCCTTTTCCTGGACGCAAAGTAATGTAAACATTAAACGCCGAAATCTAAAACGCATCAGCACGAAGTTATTTTCAGCTTTCAGCGTGATAAGCTAACAGACTTTCTCACTTATTGCAAACGAGCGATAAGCAAAGAGAGATATCATACGAGCTTGTAAATGGGAAAAAGTGTAGGAAAATAGCACACTCGTAGTGTATGGTCTAGCTTATCAATGCGATCGACCATAAAACGTGAAACAATGGTGACCTAATAGTACCTCGCTAGCTCTATGTAGAGCAATTACAGTGCGCCGTGCGCGAGGTTTCTAACGAGGAACAAAGATTTCAGCCTATTTTCGCAAAGAAAACTAAGTAATATTGTCAAAGACCAATGAAATTATTTTTTTATAATAATGGAAAATTTTCCAAGGCTGTTTAGACGCATTTCCAAAATCAGGAAAACTGTTCAAGAATTAGAACCATTGAGAAAAAAATCTTAATTTTTATAGCATCGTTATTAAACGATTGATGTTCTACAATTATGTTGGTTGCCCTCAACATCGTTGCGCTGAAATTCAATTATCCCACGGTAGCCGTGTATTACTTTTCCAGGATGAATCTATCTTATGTTCTTTCCGGCCAGTACGCAAAGTTTATCTTTATCCAATTTAATTGAATTACCATCCTTGTACACTACACTCTAGTGATAAATAAATAGTTGAGATTAATTTCATCATTGATACAGCAACGGTTCAAGCGTGAAGAGGTTTCAGATCGACAAATACCCTTTGCCTTTATATTAGACTAGCTATCCCGGCAAACGTTGTTTTGCCAGATAAAGTATTTCGCCCATATCAATTACGTTTAGCTTCATGTCAAATTTTTTACCATACTTAACCATAGACAACATAGACAAAATTACGTTTAGCTGTCATTTTTGTTTTGTTATTCTATGTCAGATGCGTTTTTGTTATACCACGTTTTATACTGACTTCACGGAAACGCGGTCGAACGGGATAAAATATATCCTATCTCCGTCTCCTGGTTCTTAGCTACCTCTCAACCAATTTTCAGCCAAATCGGTTCATCCGTTCTTGAGTTATAAGTAGTGTAACTAACACCACTTTCTTTTATATATATAGATTTAGCATTTAGTATGGATTCATATAAGTAATTAATCTTGTTAACTCGGTGCAGTGAGTAACAGCTCCGCGTGCAGTCTCCGCTAAGCCCGGGACCACATTGTGTATTGGTCTCGGTCACGCCGCGTTAGGGCCATGATGTCGGAATGTGGTCACCATGTCATGGGGAAATTTATCCGCATTTTCCAGCAATTTCCACCTGTATTTTTCCGCCACATCATACATTTTGATCATATAAAATCAAAAAATCTTATCAAGACACAATCTATAGGTATCTTCTATTTGTCTATATCTATACATATAATAAAATCGTAGAGGTTTTGTACATTGAAAATAAACTTGAAAAAACAAGCCAGGGGCTAGAAGTGTAATAGAACATCTTGACTGTTTTTGAAATTTTTGTTTCTCTGTTTGTCTGTTTGTACAGGCTAATCTCTGAATCCGCTGGATCGATTTCAATAAAATTTGGCATGGTGATACCTTACATCTCCGGTCAACATCTTAGATACTTTTTTTTACCGACTTCCAAAAAATAAGTAGTTCATATTTACTTCGCTGTTTGTGGTCCGATTGGCAAATATTTTTTTTTGTATAGATTGTAAACTCGAATTTGATATCATGTTTACAAAAACGGTGACTTGATAATGATGCTCTCGGGATCCTCAGTATATTGCAAGTCCATGGAAAGTAGAGTTCCACAAAATTCCTATAACAAATTTCAACATAACGTGACTCTACCTAACAAAACTTTATTTTTTATGACAAAACATGTAACTTTAAGTTATATTTCGCATTTCGAAACGTTTGTTTATACTTTATGTGTAGTTTTGTTTTTAAAATAATATATAGCGGGAAAACAATTGCGTAAAGCAAATACGTGACTGCAGTCTGCTGGTGATGTCACAATAGTCCAACTTCTAGCTACTGGCTAGTTATTGGCTATGTCTGACCGGAATATTAAGTTCAAGTCATGATGATGAATATAAACAGCCTAACGAATAATATATTGAAAATATGTTATAACCACATAAAAAAATAATATGTTTATTCCTCCCAAAAATTACATAAGCGATTTGTGGGCGACATGGAGCCCAAACTAGGGCTGTATATTGGTACCGCATGTTGACAGTAGATGTTTCCTCCAGACCTCTAGAGTATCTCTAGAGTACCTCTAGAGTATCTCTAGAGTATCTCTAGAGTACCTCTAGAGTACCTCTAGACTCTGTAGGCTTATTATACCTACTCATACTGTTCTATGTATTGTTTGTTAATTCGGGTTAAACTATAGCAAAAACCATAAAATGATGCGCAAAATGTAATCTCTTTAAGTAATCCCTGATTGATAATTATCTATCAAGAAAATATTATAATGGTATGAAAAATATTTGTATTTTCTAATCTTTGATCTTAGATCTTTCAAAGTTAACTAAATCTATACTATAATATTATAAAGCAGAAGAGTTTGTTTGTTTGTTTGAACGCGCTAATCTCAGGAGCTACTGGTCCGATTTCAAAAATTCTTTCAGTGTTAGATAGTCCATTTATCGAGGAAGGCTATAGGCTATATTTTATCACGCTAAGACTAATAGGAGCGAAGAAATAGAGGAAAATGTGGAAAAAACGGGGGAAATTATTTGAAAGGGCTTATTTGAACGCGCTAAACTCAGGAACTACTGATCCGATTTGAAAAATTCGTTCAGTGTTAGATGGCCCATTTATGGAGAAAGGCTATAGGCCATATTTTATCACGCTGAGACTAATAGAAGCGAAGAAATAGAAGAAAATGTGGAAAAAACGGGGGAAATTATTTGAAAGGGCTTATCTCACGAACTACTAGAGTAATTTTTCTGTTATTTGGGTCAGATAAGAAGTAGACCACGTGAAGGATCATAGGCTATTTTTTGTAGACTGATTTGTCTGTAAAATATTTAATTTACGCGGGCGAAGCCGCGCGGAACGTCTAGTTATGTTATAATCATACCACGTAACGTTCTATATACTAGTGGCAAAAGTAAAATGTGTGTCTCTGTAGCATCGAGTGTAACTATCATGGCGATAACGAGGTCGGGGGGCATCGCCGATAGCGGGAGGAGGATGGTGGCTCCGAGTTATATAACTGACTGAAAAATATGTTGTACCCATGTAAAAAATACCGTCAACATTCATCAACCTCTCGTAACTCCACCATATCAATGTTAATACAATGACAAATAGTATAACAGTAATAACTTATTGTGAGAGAAGAAAAATAGTAGTAGTACAAAAATGTCAGAGAGAACGGAAGATAAGAAATGTAAAGAACAAAATGTATCCATAAAAATCACACCCATGTAAACAACTAAAGTATTGTAAGAATTAACCTGTATAACGTACGGGGGAAATGTAATAAAAAAAATAATACAATGTCAAAGAAAACGACAGAAACTAGCGATAATAAAATCGGCCAAGTGCGAGTTGGACTGGCGCACGAAGGGTTCCGTACCACAATAGAGCAACAATAGGCTAAAAATTGTGTGTTTGTATGGGAGCCCCCCCTTAATTATTTCATTTATTTAAATTTTATTGTAAATTATTAAAGTACTAATAAAACTGAGTATTTCGTAAATATTTCAAGTACCTTTGTATTGCCGTTATTGATATCGAGCAAAAAATAGCAAAAAATCACGATTGTTGTATGGGAGCCCCCCTTAAATATTTAATTTATTTTGTTTTTAGTATTTGTTGTTATAGCGGCAACAGATATACACAATCTGTAAAAATTTCAGAAGTCTAGCTATAGCGGTTCTTGAGTTACAGCCTGGAGACACACAGACAGACAAACAGACAGACGGACAGATATCGAAGTCTTAGTAATAGGGTCCCGTTTTTACCCTTTGGGTACGGAACCCTAAAAAGTAGTAGACAATATCCTTCCCATGATTCTTACTTTATACTCTGTCGGTTCTCTATCCTCTTGTTCTACCTACTCATTGAATCAAATAAAGTTCAGTATTTTCAGAGCTACTGACAAACAAATGAATATTCTGTCTCTGATAAAGTTATTTTAAGTTTAAAATAAAGATAAATTCAATTTATTATATTATTAGGTAGTATTTGGTATTTGTTATATTATTATATCAATAAGTATTTTTACTGAAAACGATATTTTATCGATTTAACGATATAATATTATAGTTATAGATATGTAAATAGTTAATAACAAAGTGAATAATACTATTTTTGATTGTTATTCTGACTGTACAATGTAAGTACATACTTATTAATAATAACAAAGCTTCCACACAAAACATTTAACAATAATATTAAGAAATGTTTCTTAAATCGCAAGTCATTTGTTTTAATTGGGTATATTTTGTTGTTTTTAATAATTAAGCTTACTTCAAATATATTAATTTTAATGAGTCTATATTTGTATGAACCCCAGTGAAAATAAAATAAACAAAGTTACGTGGTATGGTAGTTCTGTATTTATTCGTTACCACTTAACCACATTTTTGATACCAAAAGCCTCGAATTTTGGAACTGAATTTCATAAACAGCTGTGTCAAATATGAAAGCTGTTTATTTTAGGGCTTAGTGTTTTCTCTCATATACTACATCAAAATCCCCCTATATCCAGATAACAAGTATTGACAGAACAAAGTTGCCACATTACTCAGCTGCACGGGTACATCACTACCGTGACATCCGTCTCGCTATAGCTGCGCGTGCGCCGGCACGGTCGCCGACCGACCCGGTGCGGTATATTCAACCTTATTGCTATTGAAATGGAGTCGCAACGTGGCACAGCGAGCGTGTCGTTGGCCGTACATAATGGCGGCGCGGGGTAGAGGCGCGGGGGAGGGGAAACACTGATAAGCGTGCCCTCCGGCCCCGCTTCAAAATATTAATATCATAATATTTATTTTAAATATACTCCGTCTCCCTCCCCCTGTCCATCGTTGTCTAGCAACCGAATTATGGCCGACCACGGTATATTTCCACGTAACGGCCAAAGTTTTCTTGTCATCCACGTCCAAGATAAACAACCTCACCAAGTGTAATATTATTATAATTATTATGATCCTTTAGATGCAATTTAATGTTAACGTAACAGAGAAAAACATTAACAGTAGCTACTCATATCAATATCACTTAACTACCGGGCAAATAAGAAATACAATAACACATTATAACTATTGGTCGGTCTTCTTTTTATTTACAATTAGATTGAACTGGGTCTGAACGTAGAACAGCGTATACTAGTAGCGTCGATATGGGGAGATAGTTGCTATCATAGTGTTAATTGAGTTAGATACTTGGTTTATCTGCGGTGAGGTAATACGGCGTCGCGGGGAAGCTCTGAGTAATGCTGATACGGCTGCAGACGCCCGCTGATTACAGCAGCTGACTGATACGTCCGAGTAATATCACCGAGTTTCATCGTTCCTGCAACATCGCCCTAAGCGGGGAGAGCTATGGGGTTATAGTGGATAGATCCCGCGAAATATACCCCAGCCGAATCCGCCGGGGGTGCGGAAACAAAGCTTTTCTCACTTTCATATTAAGGTATACCGTATACGGTATACTTAGCTACGTCCACAGCAAAATCGATTAATGAAATCTGATGTTAAGATACTTTGAAGTCTGGAAAGCATATAGGACCAGTTTTTATACTCGACGAGTATTTAATATCTCATCATCATCGAGAAGTACAAAACTTCAAAATCAAGAAATGAGGCTTTGGTCATTACTTAGCAGGCGATAAGGCTACACCTAACACCAGTAATGTAAGATAGAGACTAGTTATTATAGTTGCGCGTGGTCTGTACTCTGTGTTAAAGTTGCTTCCTCTGTATGAAATACGTGAAAATAATGATGCAAAAAATGTTTTCAGCGTCTTCTTCAACTCAGTTGGTGTTCTTAAAAATTATTCTATTTTAATTTAAAATTTTCTTAAGGCCATCCCCCGAGCAAACGACCTTGACCATACATTTTATTATTTTATCTTTTTACTTATCTTAGTTCAAAATTGATCTAAAAAAATTAAAACGGGGAATATATAGTTAATGCAATTGTCTATCTATTGTCGTGTGTTTCAAATAAACGTAATTTGTAAATATATAGTATAAATGTAAGCATCTCCCTAGATGCTGAAAGTATGCTTCAATTTTAATAAACTGGTATTACTTTGGAAGCTAATATCATGAGTATAATAAACAAAAATAGAAAATTTAAAAAGGGAAAGGAATGTTGATATACTGAAGATTATTGCTGTATTTTTATTATAACTTTGTAGCTTTCAAATTATGAGTTTATAAGGCTCTAAATACGGTAAATTACGGAATCTCCGTAGGGGAAGGCCCTTAAGACCGTGTCTTTATCGCTACTAGCTCATTAACTCATTTGTTTACGTGTCCCCCTGATTCACGATCGGCGGAAAGTTCTCACGCGGTATTTTGTCACATTCTGTCGGATACACAGCGATTCACAACTTTCCGTCCAAAACCAAAGAGAATAACAGAAACTAGATTTTTTTTGGCAATAAGTGCATATAGCCTTGGTTATTAATCGCTGTCAGTATCAAGATAAAAGACGGGAAAATAATTGTCTCCAAATCCTGCACCTCTTAATTTAATGAACAAAATGTTTAAGACCAAGATATTAGTCTTACCTTACGAAACACATATATTACAGCTGCGTTTAATAAGCAAATGATTTTGAGATTGCTACTTATTAAAATTAAAACAAAAAATATTGTCTATGTGCAGACTGCCAAGTGACAATGACAATCTGTCAAATCTGTGAGTTGTGTCATGTTGAGTTATTCTTGGTTATTATATACCTTTTATATTTTGTGTGTGTGACACAAACTTTAAACTTTATTAAATTATATATTTTTTTTGTTTTAAATAAGTTTTTGGAACGAAGTTCCTTATCGCGCGACGCGCGTTGCACCTTATGGGGGCTAGACGGAAAAAGTTGTAACGACACTTTTTTATTAGTACCTGCATAGTAGGGGCAGAGGGCGTTGATAGTTTAGTTTTTTTTATTTTGAATCTTAAATACTATTAGACAAATATAACACGGCCAGTCTGTCATCATTTGAATTAATTAATCTGTGACTGTCGCAGGAATTATGTCAAAAAAATAATTAAGTCAATATTTTGACAATAAAATATCAATTTATAGAAAAGCGTTGAAAGAAACTTATAAATTATTATTTTTATTTGAGGTCGAATTTCGACCATTGGGTGATCTCTAGTATTGAGAAATAGACTCCTATTTATAACTTCGTTCCATCCGGGTGTCCTTTGACACCTCTCAAGTTTTTATTTAATATTAGTTTTTATTAGATACTATGGAAGTTCCCGGCGTTGGAAATTGGAATTATAATGATATTTAAATAACAATTTAAAATTCTAAAAGTATAATAATGGTTTAACATAATATTAATACAAAATTTAAAAAATATTAATACAACTGCATTTATAAATAAAAAATATTTATTGTTCAATGAAAACTTCCTAAAGCTTTAACACATAATTAAAGTACGACACTTATTTTAAACAAGACACGACTAATTATTAATTGCTTTCTTTTATTCTTATCATTAAATAATTTTATCTAACAATATCCGCCATGACACGGTTCTCAAAGTGAAAAGTTTTCACGAGTCTTGGAGGTGGCGGTAACATTCCGCGAAAACAGCTCTAATTCTCGGATTATTATCCGCCGTCGGATGTCAAAATCCCATCCGCGGTGAGAAGTTGTCGATCCGTGGCGGAAACTATTTCACTCATACAAAAGAAATGTCACTACTGTCAGCATGACAGCAAAATCGGAAAGTATTCACTTGTAATTTGCTTGAAAGCGGAAAAGTTTCCGAAATCGGGACAGAATCCGCGCGGAATCGCATCGTGAATCATGATTCAGGGGGCAGGAAACATAAAATCAACACGGCAAACTGTTTGTGCAATAATGATATAATATACTATAATCACTCATTCTAATTACTATTTAACGATACGATCAGCTTTATGCAGGTTAAACCTGGTTTAAACCATCTGATTAAATGGTAATTTTATGTTACTCGTATTTAGTAGGGTCTATTGATTTCCACACTCATTTAATTCCATGCCTTTCCTTAGGGTTTAAAGAAATTTCTATAACGATTGAAAATATTCTGCGGTAGGTATAAAGACAGACGCACTTTTGCATTAACGTAATAAAATACTAATATGAGTTTTTGCAACTATGTCACTAAAAAATATGTAGTAGTAAGGGAATTTTTAAAGTTATTTTTAAGGGAATGGAAGTGAGTAATGAGCTAAATATTCGCAGTCCGCCCTCTACAGTCGCATTAGTCACCGATAATACCTCTCCCTTTGTTTCACTAAAATGACTCCAATTTTTAAAAAACACTTAACCCCTATTGTATATTACGCATATTCCGAGCTGCGGGTACAATAGGACGCGGATTACTATTGTTCACAACCTACAGGTAGCCTAGACCTCACAAGTCAATACATTGTCTTAATAAATGACTAATACTTGACGAGTCGCAATTGTTTTTGCATAAGCTCTAAAAGCTTTTGCAAAAACAATTGAAATGATCAGTGGCGACAAGAAATCCTTTTGAATAACGGTTTGCTTATAAAATTCCAGAAAAAAACAAGGCCTTTGCATCCGTTGTGGATGATTTATACAGTGTTTTCAGAGCGAAGTAACCACTCCTTAAATACTGTAGTGCCTGAGATTTAAATGTCCGTATGGTTGCCCAAGCACATACGGTATTCTCGCAACATAGTCGGTCTAGTCCAGAGGAAAGAACTAGTCAAAACGTCTGGGACCAACTACTTTACCTTCACCGTACGAGCGTCCGTATTATGTACTTGAGATCAGAAAATGTCTCATTGGTACACGCCTCTACCCGGGATCGAACCTGCACTCTCCACAAGTGCGAACCAAAGGTCTACCCATTAAGCCACGGACGCTCCGAAATGCCATCCTGGAACACTAATAATTATACAAATGCAAAGCTTTTCACGATTTCTGTTAATTATGACAAATAGCTATTGCCCGCGACTCCGTCCGTGTGGACTTCAGCTTAGAGCGCTTACAGACGAACGGCACGTGTTGGCAGCACGCGTCGGCGGCAGTCGACGGCAGGCGACGGCACGTGTCGGCGGCAGTCGATGGCAGTCGGCGGCAAGTGTCGGCGGCAGTCGACGGCAGCCGTCGACAGTTTATCACACTTGCAGTTGTGACGTACCGCGTAAAGGTAAGCGTCCACAGGTCGGTATCGTACGCAACGGACGTCTCGCATCAAACGGATAATTTTTTCACAGTACGTCCACTGTATCGGCAGCGTACGGATTATCGACTAGCCAGCATGTTTATCTCCTAATTAGTCCAAACAAAGTTCCTAAGTCAAAATTTCTGTTTTGGACTTTTCCATCCACACCCCCCTTTTGAGCGTTCATTTAATAGGCTAGTCGGATTCCGTACGCTGCCGATACAGTGGACATACTGTGAAAAAATTATCCGTTTGATGCGTCATGCGAGACGTCCGTTGCGTACGATACCGACCTGCGGACGCTTTAGGCGGTACGTCACAACTGGGGGCCTACCACCACCTCTACTAAGCGACACCGTTAGACAGATGAGCAATATTACTGTAACGTCAAACTAGCGATCTTAAAAAATTTGATATTTCACGGCAGATTTTACAATGTTTTGCATTTTTTACTGTTTTTTTAGTAAAAATATATTTCAAAAGTGAGTACGGTAATCTTATTGTAATTTTAGAACAAAGTGTTCTGGAAACACGATAGTTTTAGGAAAGGTCGTGGTAGGCCCCCTGCAAGCGTCATAAACTGTCGACGGCTGCCGTCGACTGCCGCCGACACGTGCCGCCGACTGGCAGGTATATGCAGCGAAAAATGCGTAATAACGCATTTTTCGCTGCATATTTTTTTTATCTACTTCCTAAAATATGATTGAGAGAGTGTAACTACCAACTAAAGTAGCTACTAGCTAGTACAAAGAGGCACGGGCGTCGGGCACGGGAGGGAAATGGAAAGTTGTGACGTCACAGCTGATAACAGCTGAACCGTCGCTCGCTTCCGCCGGATGAACGGCTCTACCACACTCTACCATGAGCTACGCTGATATTAACTTCATAGTTGAGTATATTTACAAACTCAAAACTTAGGCGGCAAATGAACACACGTATCACCTGATGAGAGTCCGTTTTCACAATATCCAAGAAGTTGCAAGTACAACTTTATACGTGGGAGAGCCATGCTTCGGCACGAATGGGCCGGCTCGACCGGAGAAATACCACGTTCTCACAGAAAACCGGTGTGAAACAGCGCTTGCGCTGTGTTTCGCCGAGTGAGTGAGTTTACCGGAGGCCCAATCCCCTACCCTATTCCCTTCCCTACCCTCCCCTATTCCCTTCTCTTCCCATCCCTACCCTCCCCTATTACCTCTTAAAAAGGCCGGGAACGCACTTGCAGCTCTTCTGATGCTGCGAGTGTCCATGGGCGATGGAAGTTGCTTTCCATCAGGTGACCCGTTTGCTCGTTTGCCCCCTTTATTTCATAAAAAAAAAACAGAAAATCTCTCTTCTATTCGTCAATAAACTTTTTAAAATATCAGAGTACGCATACATTTCTATGAATATTTAACGAGTATCCATGTTGAGTTAATAGTTTACAAACAAGTTAATCCTAATACTTAATTTTTTCCAACAACAAGCTAGAAAAAGTGAACTTTTTGTCCGCGCAGCCGTAAATATTGTAGGCCGCAGTCGAAATGTTCGGAAACAAAAAGTTTATCTTGTCACAACATCGGAAATTATTACCCATCATTATCTAATCAGTAATAGTTCAGTTAGAGGCTGTGCTCCGGATTATGTTTGTTAACTATTCATTACTATATTTCATGTTTGTTGTTATATTATTGTGATTAGTTAAAAGGTTATTACTTATTATCATTATTGTACTCGCAGTTGTGCCTCATAGGTATTTGTGTTTGTTGTGGATGCGTTTCTGTTAATTTTGATTTTAAGGCTAAGGCGCGGATATGACTCTACCAATTTATAATATTACGTCGCTCTCATATGACATATCAACCGCGCAAAAAAGTGGAGGGGCACATAATGTGGTCAACTTTCAATTTTTCAAAATGAGTTAAAACAGAGCATGTTCGTGAGATAAACGTTTAAAATGTACACACTACTACTCATACAATGTGTAACAAAATAAGTGATAATACTTTAGGGTGTGTACGTGTTCCTTGTAGAGAGTTCACTGTGAAAGTAGCAGCGTTGAAAGACGAATATTTTTTTCACTTTTGTATGGGCAAGGGCCCGAGCGTCACGAGTTTCCCCATACAAAAGTGACAAAAAAATCGTCTTTCAGCGCTGCTACTTTCACAGTGAACTCTCTAAAAGGAACACGTACACACTCTAAAGTATTATCTCTTATTTTTGTTACACCCTGTATAGCTTTGTAACTATCTAATAATCCGAAGTAGGTACATATATTTTTTTAAATATACTTACCTTGTAGTCGCAAACTACGGTTTGCGACTACAAGGAAAGGCTGTCGATCATTGTTATTCTGTGCTATTGCATAGTGTAGAGCGTTTAGGAAAATGTAGAGAACGTTAAATGTCGAAAACTGTATGTACATTTCTTGTTCATAACGAACACACATGACACAAGTCACAGTTGATTGCTTTTTAATTACAAACGATATTTTGCGGTGAGTGGTGTGATGCTAGTTTGTGGTTACAAATTTAGGGTACATAATGGGTTGAGAGTTGAGACGAGACTCGAGAGGTACTTATTGCACGTCTGGGACTCTAGGTAATACTTTGAGGTGCAGTGGCAACAGCCTGAGGAAATATCTCAGAAATATAGCAATCGCTAATCCTATGTGAAAGTATCATACCTTCGGTATATTATATAAGGTATATTACAAGAACGAGCGAGTTATCATGATATCGACAAACACAAGTTGATTGCAAAAAGATGTTTGAAATCAAAGATTTCCCAGCTCAGGGCGTAGCAAGGCGTTTATCTCACAACTCACAAGTTCAAAGTCCATCAACATCAAAGTTATACCAAAGTTAAAATGGACAAATACAAAGCGGAAGGGGGGTAATTTCTTAGACCACGTTTTATATACTTCGCGTAACACAATTACTATGTAGTATGTACTTACTGTAACCATAAATATAATACCATTGTCTCTGGTTTCGGTAGTCGACGTCGGCAGTGGACATTTTACGACGATGAGTCTATTACTTTGTGCCCCGACCCCGGCCGCCATTACACTGATAACTCGCTACTGACATAACTCACTAGCTCACTACTCACTACTGTCACTATACTTACACTCACGGAGGTATGTTAACAGCTACTGTTGGTTTAATGCGGTTTAAAACACCATACAATTACCATGTAATGTGAGTGTGACATTTTAGTTTTATCAGTATTTACTTATTAGATCATTCGTTTGAAATTACATATTAACGACTAAAAAATTTATTCCAATTTTATAGACAGATCACAGATATCAGAGTGAGTTATACTAATTAACCCGTCCATCGTGGGAAAACGAGACACAATAGATATTCTATTGTGTCTTGGTCACCGGTGACCGTATGGGGCTTGATGAATAAATTATGAATTTTGAATTCGTAGTCTTTATTACTTCCTTCTTAACGTCATATTGTATGAGATTATGGAAGAATATTTTTACCCCATAGGAATAAGTAAACAGGCAGTAAATTACAAAACATTCACAGGGTTAAGTTGAAACAATCAACAGAGTCATACACAAATGGTGCAAAAAATGTATTTGTTGTTCCGAGGGATAAAAGTTCTATTGTTCTCCTAATTAGGTAGAGTGACCACAACGACCGAACTCCTCTGTCCGTTTGTTTGATTTGTGGTCCCGTAGACCCCAG
The DNA here is from genome assembly GCA_905187585.1 of Cyaniris semiargus. Taxonomy (NCBI): domain Eukaryota; kingdom Metazoa; phylum Arthropoda; class Insecta; order Lepidoptera; family Lycaenidae; genus Cyaniris; species Cyaniris semiargus. The sequence continues at coordinate 274,957 of LR994554.1, read as the reverse complement.
CTGATCTCCCGCTCCTAAATAATAAATTCATCGAATAACTGTAGATTTTTTCGTAGCGGGCTCGTCTGCCAGTAACAAAATCATCGAACGCGTAAATTAGGACGTATTATGGTTTCTGGTGATCGTAACACCATCAACAGCTAGTTGGTAACTGTAAGTTTTTTGCGGGACATAAATTGCAGTCGCGTGGCCGTTCTGACCCCATAAACCTGTCTCAGTAGTATTAACCCGTAGCGCTTCCGAGTAGCGCTCGCAAAAACCGGGGTAGGAGCGTCCCGCGGCGCGCCACTGTCAGGTCCCGCCGGGATCCGTCATACAGATGTAAACAAACAATTAGCACATGCTCGCGCTTGTGAATGAGCGATAAACTAATCGTGTCGCTTATCGCCAAACCGCACTCACCATGTATACAGTGTAGTGTAGTCGGCCGCACTGAGGGAAAACGACGGGAAATTCTCAGTCTCCAGTCTTATTTTTCTTTGAAAAGTTAATAATTTTTTTGGAAGTCCTATCGCCCGCAACTTTCCATAGCCATTTATTAACAGAATAGTGCGACGTATATTATACTTTGAATGTACTGTCATAGTAAGTAGTAAATAGTTATAGTAAGTAGGAGTAAAAAAAATATAAAAAGCTTAAAAGTTCAAAGTATACAAGTCATAATAATTATAATATACATCGGTGAACTATATTTCCGCGAATAGATAGCTAGTCAATGTTAAGTTGATGGCTCACAATAAAAGCCCTATGCTGGTTCCTGGTACCTACAGTTATGGGATGTGGATTAATGACATGTAAAATGCTTTAAAAATTAAAACATTTTACATGCCATTCAAACTGTACGAGCGAAACGGCTTCTCAAAGTGAAACTTTTGTTGTATTAAAGAAAGTGTTGTTTTTATTGAGAAAACGACATAAATTAATATGCTATTGTGGAATGAAAAGATAAAAGCCTGATTAATATAAATATAATTTATGTGTGTGGGTTTTAAATAACATTATTATGAACGTCAATTCTTTTTTTTGAACTTATGTTAAGAAATCTTAAATTTTTAGATTGAAGAAAATAAATTTCCAATGCAACGACAAACTTCAAATTATAAAATTCTTATCGCCTATTAAATTGAAAATATATTGACGGTCTACAATCTAAATTAATTAAAGAGAAGTTCAGGACACTGTTTGCTGTTCACGTGTGGGTAATTTCCGCGGTTGCAAGTACTGCACTAGTGTCTAGTGGGCGACCGGCGACCGGCGACCGGCGACCGGTAGTTATGCCTCAATAATAACAAGTATTATAATATTTTATTTACAATAGTGGACCATTATGTAGAACAATGCACTCTAATGGCTTCCAGGAAAATCACTGTTAGGTATTAGGTCTCGAGCTTAGCTTAGCTTTAGGGTATTAAATATTGTAATTCCTATGTAATCTGTAAAGTTCTAAGTAGCTCAGATCTGTAGCCACTATATTATATTATGTTGGTTTAGTATCACAAGGTCGGTGGTCTCTTAGCATATAGATTTTGATACTTTTCAGTAGACAGGGTCTGATAAGAACTTCAATGCACATCCTAAATAATTTCAATGTTTCATCAGGCATGAATCTCTAATTCGAAGGGATCGAAGTATAAAAGTCTTATCAACAATATAACTCCAAATTACCCAGTCTGTACTCTGTATCAATTTTTTTTGGTTCTAAAGTCGAAATGAAAAAGGTTTTCTACACTTTCTTATGGGCTTAATAGTCCGTAACTTATATCAGAATTAAGAAAGTAGAAACTAACAGCTACGCTAAAGGAACATATTATATTACTAGATGACGCCCGCAACTTCGTTGCGCCAAAATTCGTTTATCGCGCGGGAACCGTACATTTTTCCGGGACAAAAAGTATCCTATGTCCTTTCCCGGGACTCAAAGTATCTCCATACCAAATTTCAGAAAAAAACTGACAGACAGACAGACAGACACACTTTCGCATTTATAATATTAAGTAAGGATTTAACAGAGTACGTATTATATAACATAGATTATGTTCCCGGAAAAAGTAAGGACGTCGGACTCACGAAACAAGGAAAGTTGCGGACAATATCTAGTACTTAATTCATAATCTTAAACAGTTCAGCAGATTCAGACTGATTGTTCGGTTGCATTCAGTTCAGTAGCTGCATTAGGGGGTGTGGCGTAGGTCAGGAGATACGGCGATAAGCGGCCACGTGCGATACCCGCTATCAGTCAGCTGACGCGATATGCTGCACTGCCTCACCTGACACTCAAGCGACTATGTTATAAGTTATAATAGTACTTAAGTTCCACAAAAATTCGTAGGTTCTGTCACTTTTTAGTAAGTTCAGTCTTATAGGGCCTGGGCTCATTGTGAAGGTAGGTTTCTAATTTATTTAAACAGAAGTGTCAGTGCATGTATATTGTATATGTTGTTATGAATAAAAACGTCTGTGAGTATTTAGTTGGAGACAATATCGTGCCGAGCTCAATGTCACTACTACACTAGTAGTGACATTGAGCTCGGCGGTACGTGATCAATCGCATACACGAGCCTCGCCGCGGCCTCCATCTACACATATTATTACATACAGCAACAGTGAGTGTTCAATGCCCTGCCTCCTCAACAACACCAGACAAACACGACGAGTGACGACCCAGCTCAGACATACCGCCATCGCTGTCATATAATGTAGGTATCAGTGGTATCAGTATTAGTTGGGGCCCTCACCCCCGGGGATGGGACTGCCACCCCCGGGGCTGCGGGGCGGGGCGGGGGGCGGCGCGCGGCCGGGGTGCGAGCTGCGCGCGCGCATCCAGTTCCCGGCCGACCGCCGCGCAGTGAGCACGCGCGCAGACATGTTACACGAGACTTGGCCCAGCGCCTACCATCGCGGCGCGCCCGCCTCCACCACCGAGATAGAAGCGTTCCTCGCCGAAGTCAACAACAACTCTGTCAAAGAAGGTAAGTCGGGAACACGCGCTACACCACGCGAGTGTGCTAACGCTACATTATAACAAATTACGATCGTTCACGAGTCTATCGGGAGTGACGGACGGGTGCGCTGCCATTGGAGGCGCGCGCGACGCGGGCCCCCGCGCGGGCTCGGGGTCGCGCGCGCGGCCAATGGCGGCGCGCTGAGCTATGTGTGTGTGCGCAGACGCGGACGGCAGCCCGCCCCCCGCGGGCTACGCCCCGTCGCCGTCGCGCCGCTACGAGGAGCTGCGGCCGGCGCACGGCTCACACGCGCGCGACATGCAGGCGTACGTGCACCTCGAGGAGGCGCTGTTCAAGGGCTCGACGGACGGCGCCTACCTGCGTCGCGACCTGACGCCCTCGCCCGACCGCGCGGACGACTATCGCCTGCAGTACCAGTACCCCGCCGCGCCCCCCGCGCACCCCTCACACCCCGCGCCGCCGCCCTACGACCACGACCATCATCATCAGATTGACAGGTCAGTGAAACACTATCTACTGTAACTCTCTTTTATCCGAATTGAGATAGTTATACTAATTTTCTGATTAACAGCAGGTTTCTGATAAACAGCAAAATTTTCATGCTTTGGTAATGTAATGCTAGTGATTTACAGCATATTTTACCTTTCTTATTTTTGTTGTCACAATCACAATATAATTATTGTTGTAGACAAAACAATGCAACGTAATGATAAGCTACTTAAATACGGCACCACATTAGGGATCTTACTGTACAAACAATTGATTTAAAATTGTTGGTAAACAAATGTTCCAAAGCCATCAACAAAGTAATTACACTTCCAACTGTAGAACCTGTAGTTGGAATACAAAACGAAAAAACTTTGACAACAATTATTAATATAGTTTCTCCAAACAATTTTAGTATCATAAAACAAAATTAAAAATAAGTTAAAAATAAATAGAAGTACATACCTAAATCTTGTTGGAAAATCATTTCATACAATGCTAATCGTGCAAGCTTTACAATAACAATTAAGTACCTAGCTCTGGTAAATAGTTATTTAGTGAATAGTGTAATAGATGCCAGAAAAAGTACAAACTCATTGGGAAGTATTTCAAAATCACAATAATTAGGTATCTCTGTTGAGCTACTGCTACTTTCTCAGCACATTTAATATTAATGACATGTATGATTTATGATGGTGATGATAAACAGACTGTACGTACTGCTGATACTTAACAGAATAAAGACATTACAGCAGTTACAGTTGTCCAGTTAATAGCTGACCACGAACGGTCGCGCATCACGTGTGTTTGCTTGGAGGCGATTAGTAATGACGTAAATATTGGTTCGGCCACTAATGTCCCGATAACGACGGCACCCGAGATGTACTCGATACAATATGTAGATGCTAATGATTACTAAAGATTCCATGAAAATACTAATTCTCGTTATAAAAACGTGCGTATTGTTTCAGACTCAGTAAGGGTGAAGCCAATCGAGCGTAATTTGTGAGTTGTGACTCGCAGAATTTCTGCCGTGTAAATATCTTTTCATACAAATCATGACTCACATAATTACGCTCGTGTGAATCAAACAGTACTTTTGTATGAAACTGAATGCAGCAGAATTCTGCCGAACCGAAATTCTGCGACTCACAACTTACAAATTACGCTCGTTTGGCTTCGCCCTAATAAGTATAGTATTTTGTCACGCTCCCAAAATTTGAAATCATCATTTGGTACATGCGCGAATGCGACAACTTAACTACGAGAATAAACCTTCTCGGTATCTACTTAGTTCCAAAGTTATAATTGTATTGGATTTGAATAAGGCGTCGTTAGTTAACGGCACGCGTCATGTCGAAACTCAAATCACATATATTTTTGATTTTTATTGAAATTATCGAACGCAATAATATATACTAGTTATTACCTATTTTGAACCAAAACTATACAATACTGTCAAGAAGTAAAACTATACAATACTGTCAAGAAGTAAAACTATACAATACTGTCAAGAAGTAAAATTATTTTATTTTACAATAACAGGAAAATGTATTGACCCAAAAGGATGTATGATGGAAATGTACACAGCTGAATATAATACACTTATATTTATAACTATTATGATGACACAAAACCACAGAATAACTGCTACTGCTGAAAGTAAGAAAATTACATGGTGATGGATATTTTTAAGTATGCCGAGCATATATAAACACTTTGTTTTCCACATTAATAATAATGAAGAGGTTCATTTAAACCCGCAGTAGGACATGTTCGCGTTATTGTTATATATCAAGATCAAATTGTACTTGGTCAACAGTATTCATAACAATCAGAGTTTGCTTAGATTCTTAAATTGCAGCTTTAGTTGTCTCATAATATCAGGACCAAAATAAGTAGGTACTATGTTAAAGTAAAATAAAAATAGTATTGTATGTTTAGTTGTATTTAGAAAATGTGTTTAAAAAGAAAAAGTCTCTTTAACTCATCATTCCTTCAGAAAATGATAGTCAAAAGATATAAGAAAAAATAAATCTAAGTATTTTAAAAATACAGGGATTTACTACATCAGTCTATAAAGATATTATTGTGTCTTTAGAAGACCCCTTGTTAGGTGGTTAAGAAGATGTTCTCTGATCGTGACTTGCTCGTGGTGTTACGCAGATAAGATAAGTGTTACACAATCGGTTGTAACTGTTATCGCTCCTCTGTCTTCATTAATTGGATTGTCGCGCGACAAAACGTCTTGTACCGTGTACGCCATTGAGCAGTAGAAGTCTCCGACTAAGAATTTTGAATTTTCATTAAGATGAATACGTGTATTAAAGTTAAAAAGGATTAAGCTGACGAAATGAGGATATCAGCTTAATCCTTTTACACATTTTCACAAGTTGGTGAACAATGAGGATCTAGTAAAGTTTTCCAATTTTTAACTTGCTCAGTCAATCTGCTTACTAGAATTTTGTTCCATTTATTCATCAAAGTCTAAATGACTTTATAATCGAACTATGTTTCCAATTATCTATGCATTCCATAAATAATTGTTTGTGAACTGTGACGTATTTCCTTTTCAATTTTACTTAATTCTATAAAAAATTTCTAATGGGTGAATTTTAAAGATTTCCTGATCCTCTAAAATACACAAAACGGTATGAGAATAATTGTTATTTATTCTAGATTATTTTATAATATGCAAGGGAAGTTAAAAAGGCTAAAATATTCAGTCACTGAAGTCGCAAAAGAGGACGTGTAGCATCCGAAAAGTACCTTGCCACTTGCCAGTAATTCGCTGTAGTGTGTGGAAGCATTGAACCCGCGAACATAAATTGTCGCTATCAGGCGCGTGTGTCGTTCGAATTACAATTCGCCAAATTGCTGCCTTATCACTCACCTTAACACATTTAAATATTTAAGGTTAATTGGCGCTAGGTGAAATTATAATTTGTAATTTCAAAATGTTTTGTAGATTAATACTAAATTTAATACCAACCTAGATACTTTAGAAAAACTCCTAATATTTTCGTTAGGTACATTACTTATAACAATATAATATAGAAATTTATATTTTATAAAATCAAAGGTGCCATTTAGTTTGGCAAACGATCAGGTTTCTGAGATCTAGTTTAACTAACAAACATTTTTTTTAGTTTTTATAGATTGATGTTTGATTAATGATGAAAAAATTCAACATTAACAATAATTATCGCAAGTGGCATTTCACTTAATGAAGACCAATACAAAGTCAAACACCCGTATCATTTCGAGTCGTTTTCTCGAGATTTCCTCTACTCGTCTCCACCTTAATCCTCTAAAGCTATGTACGTTTTGTTGAACAAATGACATATTTTCCAAACTACCTTATTTAAAAAGAAAAAGAATCGTCTTATCAGCGATACTGCAGCGATACTGCTAAAGACTAGTGTGCCGTCTTCAAGATGCCTGATAGTTCCCTGTGACTTTGTGAGCTGGACTTGTGTTGTTACTGAATAATAAATAAAATAATATAATATATCTATGGACGCTTCACACCACGTCAGTCTGGCCCCGTGGTTAAAGTACCTGAAGGACTTGTGTTACAGGTACCAGACAACGGAAATATATTTAATACTTTTATACTATACATATATTTAAGATTTTTATTATATTATACACAAATTTAATACACATCCATGACCCAGGAACTTTGAAAACTTTTTGTTCCGTCGACTTGATTCGAACCCGCGACCCCCGGCTTGAGCCGCCAGCCCACCACACGCTCTTAACCATTGAGCCACAGAGGTCGTCTCTGAATGGTTGGGATCTTTATGTAGATAGAGGGTTGCTAGATAGTCGGGTTTCTCTTGCAGCTGAGGGGTTGCTTCATGGTTGTCGGATGGTGATGCAGATCCGGGGTTGCGTTAGCGATAAGGCCGGACGTGCCTGCAGCCACCTCCACATTCCGTCGTGTCACGCGCGCCGTGCCTGCGACGTACTTTTCCACAATTTCGCAACCACACTCTCCAACAATCTCACGTCCTCATATTCGTATTATTGTACTTTCTCGATGAGATCTGTGAATGTTATCCGATATCTTATTCTTGAAAGTACAATTTTTTATTTGACGACCTCTGTGGCTCAATCGGTTGAGTGTGTGGCAGCTCAAGCCGGGGGTCGCGGGTTCGAATCCCGCCGACGGAACAAAAAGTTTTAAATGTTCCCGGGTCTGGATGTGTATTAAATGTGTGTATGATATAATAAAAATCTTAAATATATGTATAGTATAAAAGTATTAAATATATTTCCGTTGTCTGGTACCTGTAACACAAGTCCTTCAGGTACTTAGCACGGGGCCAGACTGACGTGGTGTGAAGCGTCCATAGATAGGTATATAATTGATTTTCTGTTGCTGACTATTTTTGTTTGGCGCAATTTTTTAGGTTATTTTTGTTAAAACAATGATTATTTCGCCTAGATACTATAATATATATGGATATAACAAAAGTAAGTGATAATACTTTAGGGTGTGTATAGGTCCCCTATATAGAGTTCACTGTGAAAGTAGCAGCGCTGAAAGAGTAACTTTTTTTTCATCTTTGTATGAAAAAAACATGACCAGCGGGCATTTTGTCCATACAAGCAGCTTGTCCATACAAATCACAAAAAAAAGCGCTGCTTCTTTCACAGTGAACTCTATATAAGGAAAATATACACACCCATAAGTATTATCACTTAGTTTTGTTACACCCTGTATAAATTATAACACAAAATTTATAAAAGCTAAAAGCTCTCAATCCTAATCCTGACTTTCTAGGATAATCCCCAGCACGACATGTGCTTAATAATTCTCCGTACTTCCACAGAATACATATTAGTAGTTCTTAGTATTTGATCAATAATAATAATAATCAGACTGGAATAACCAAAGTCATCAAAATATTCTGGATCTTCATGAAGGTTACAAAAATTTCAATTTTTAACCGACTTCCAAAAAGTACTTTTTGTATGTTCAACGATTACTCCGCCGTTTGTGAACCGATTTTCAAAATTTTTGTTTTGTTATATTCGGATCCATCATCAGATCACCACTTTTGTAAAAATCGAGGGAACTCCTCAAAATTTATATGGAAACATATGGTGATTTTGGTTTTATGAGAAGTATCCTAAGCGTATGCTACCAAAACGCAAGATTTTGCACCAAGGTATACTATGGATCCGAAGATACTAAGAGACCTCCGGATTCCTTATAGATACAAGTTTTAAGAATTGAAAGCATATGCTCCTATGCAAATTAAATTCACCATCATCATCATCATCATCATTACCACGTCAGGGTCACCAATGTCACATGGTTGTATCTCAATGTTACATAGTTGTATATGTATACAAATTGTAATAAGATTCGTAGAATATACGGGAAGGTTTACTAGGTAACTAAAAAGAGTGAAATTATTATTTTTAACAAAAAATTAAAACCGACTTCCAAGGTAAAAACAATAATAACATACTTATAATATGAACTAAAAAGTATTAAATAATTTTTCCTACCCAGTAGTGCCTTTTTTCCGAATTCGGCTAAACCTCAACTATTTCCAATTGTTTGTCAAATTCTACGTGTTTGTCAAACAATTTGATAGTTTACAGCTTTGTTTGAAGCGTTTGTCAAACAATCTACGTGTTTGAGCTGTTTGAAGAAAATTTGGATTGGCGTAGCGTTTGACAAACGTGTTTCATGTTTGAACGTGTTCCGCTGTATTTGTCAAACAAGATCTCAGTCGTTGATCTGACACCATGTAGGAAGTGTCTGCGTCGAGTTCGAGTGGCAGCATCGCGAATCTCGGCAGCATGGGTATAATGTCAGATAAATAATTTACGCTAAATTTTATAGCTATTTACCGAGATATACCGGTTTTGTGGAAAATAAAATCTAAGGGTTACATGGACAAAAACAAGAGAAGTGCTCTAGTCCATTTTCTTGTTTTATTTTTGTTAATTACATGGTGAGAGATTACGCCAAAAATGCGTTGTCTATATTGTTCATTTTAAGCACGCAGCACAACGACGACAAGTCACGACGAGGAAAAAACCGATTCTGGCTAATTGTTAGAGAAACTTGTATGATGCACGTTTGTTCGTCTACACTGTTGTTTGACGAAAACGTGAATTACATCAAATAAGTTTGTCAAACAAATTTGATCGTTTACAGGGCACTTTATGTGCGTTTAGAATTATTTTTCATTATATCGCTGAAATAAGAGTAATCTTTATGTCGTTGAAATAAGAGTGTTGTCTGAATTTAAATAAAATATTATAACTGTACACGCTGTAGCTGTCGGTTGTCCTCGCGTTATCACCAATATATTGATGGCGCCCACGTGTACGTACGATTGTGTTTATGTATGTGTGAGTGTCTGTGTGTGCTCGCGTAACTCGTGCTGTTTCCGTGCATTTCAATTGAAAATATTTTTCAACTGTTCACTATTTTATGTGTGCATCAACTAACAATATAAGTATTCCGGGCTCGATTTCATTTTTGAGTCTCATTCTGATATTTTATAAATCATATTATCTTGTGCTAGTTGAATAAATGGATCACAGCAACGTTACGAAATCTTAAGAAAATATTTTATTTTTTACCCACCTCTTCGCAGTCCAGACGCAAATACGTAACAGGGAATTCGATACCTTCGAATTGTAAATATTTCGCTGGTCGACTCTTTCACGATGAATGGAGGCTGTCACCTGAGAGGTGCGGACGTTACGTCACACTCCTCTCATCCCTCCCCCCACCTCGTTCCCCTCGCCGACGTCACGTTTCCCATGTATGAAACAGTACCCAGACGCGAGATGCCCGACCCCAACATCTTACTCGGCAAGTTAGTGTCATATTAGCCGTTACAGCTTCAGCTTACTTCGCAGAAGTCACTATTTTAAAACTAAATCTAGTTTGTTTTGACTGTCGCCTGTAGGTAAATTCTGGAAACCTCTAACTGTCAAATAAGTAGGATCCTTTCCATCGCAAAAACACCTTATAATATTAATAAAATTTGTCTCTGCATTCATTAGTTGGTCGAAAGAAAGTGGGAAGCTCATGCTCAGATTCTGACCCAGGCAACGTAATAAAAATTCTCACTAGAGTTAATGAGATCGATGTATTAGTGTTCTATAGTCAGTTCCTTACTGAGTTCACATTATTATTAATTATTATTACTGAATGAAATATTTTTAACGGTGCTCGGTAGAGAACACGAGGTTCCTATTTCACAAATCACAGCTCAGCCAGGTACGAGCCGTGATCGTTACAGTTTCCTAACGTCAACAAAGAGGTTGAGGCCCTGTGGTGTGAACGTGTGTGTATTTGTTTATATGTGTGCATGTTTGTTCCGCGAATGTATAACGACATCCTCCGGCTCCGCGCCTGACCCAGTGCCTATGAACTTGGCTTCACCTGGTAATTATTTTAAACCTGTTGTATGATCGTGCCTAACGTGCAGTCCCGATAGACGCAAGTAGTACGTACCGGGGAATTATTTTTGTGCAGTAAAAGTACTCGACATACGCCATAATCCAAAGAAAATAAGAAATTAAAAAAAAAAAACCCGCCAAACAACTTTAAAAAGTAATGAAATAATATTTACTGACTTTAAGTTTAAATAATTCCTAAGTGTAAAGCTAGTGTAAAGTGATATTTTAGTCCATAATTGTTGTCACGGTATGTACCGCCAACAGCGACTTTTGCATTTTGTATCGCCAAGTCACTGATTGTCTCGATTCGGTTCGCTGTGAACTGACCCTTAAGGGCTCATGTCATGTCACGTCAATCTAGCCAGGTTTTAGAAAGTGCCCGGTTGAAATCCGGCTTCTTTTGTTGAGTGAAATCTAACTTTTTAGTCATGCAGAAGTAAACGAAACATAACTCCCTAAATATAGACACGGTTTCTTCACTGATCAAATTCAAGTTCGATTTCAAGGACTGAGTGAAGTAATCAGATTTTAACAAATTTTAAAAACATAATAAACTACAATTAAACAGACTAAGAAAACTAGCCAGAGATAACTAAAAAACAAAAAATAAAAGTTATCAAAAAATTTTAGAAAAAAAGGTTTTATTTAAACACTCTAAAAAGAAGTAAATAAATTTCTCCTCAAAATTTTTAACTATAAAGTTATAACCTCATTATATTATACAATTTGCATGATAATAAAAGCTTGTCGCGAGGTTTAAAAGTCTGTCATTATTTAATAAGTTTATTAATTTAAAAATAAAAAATACAATATCAATTTACTCAGTTAAATTGGTACTATTTTATTTACAAATAGCGCGACAAGCTTTTATTATCATGCAAATTGTATAATATAATCTATACTAATATTATAAAGCGGAAGAGTTTGTTAGTTTGTTTGTTTGTTTGAACGCGCTAATCTCAGGAACTACTGGTCCGATTTGAAAAATTATTTCAGTGTTAGATAGCCCATTTATCGAGGAAGGCTATAGGCTATATTTTATCACGCCAAGACTAATAGGAGCGAAGAAATAGAAGAAAATGTGGAAAAAACGGGGGAAATTATTTGAAAGGGCTCATCTCACGAACTACTAGAGCAATTTTTCTGTTATTTGGGTCAGATAAGAAGTAGACCACGTGAAGGATCATAGACTATTTTTTGTAGACTGATTTGTCTGTAAAATATCTTATTTACGTGGGCGAAGCCGCGCGGAACGTCTAGTGAGGTTATAACTTTATAATTAAAATTTTTGAGGAGTAATTTATTTACTTCTTTTTAGAGTTTTTAAATAAAAGCTTTTTTTCAAAAAGTTTTTTGATTAAATTATTTTAACTTATCTTAATTCAAATTTGATCTAAAAAAAATTTAAAACGGGGAATATGTAGTTAATAAAATTATATATCTATTGTCGTGTTTTTCAAATAAACGTAATTTGTAAATACTAGGGAGATGCTAAAAGTATGCTTCAATTTTAATAAATTGGTTTTACTTTAGAAGCTAATATTATGAGTATAATAAACAAAAATAGAAAATTTAAAACGGGGAAAGGAATGTTAATATACCTACTGAAGATTATTGTTGTATTTTTATTATAACTTTGTAGCTTTCAAATTACGGTAAATTACGGAATCTCCGTAGGGGAAGGACCTTAAAGGCTTAAAATATAATGTTATGTGAAATCAAACATCTACATTCGCGGTCCCCCGACACACCTTGATAACAATTATGGACTAAAATATCACTTTACATTTGGGAATTATTTAAACTTAATGTCAGTAAATATTATTTAATTACTTTTTAAAGTTGTTTGGCGGGGTTTTTTTTTAATTTCTTAATTTAATTTTAATTTATGATTTTTAAACTTGTGTTGGTTATAGTGCAGAATAATTCCTATCAACAGGATCATATCCCAATGAATATCATCTATGAATGTCCTCTTGGATGAGACCGTCAATATGAGTCCGAACATGAAACCTCCGCTTTGGGTTCATATGGAGCTCGGCTCCTATAGAATTCAGGTGATGCTGCAGCAGCAGCATGCAAATATTTACTGTTTATCTACGTCTTACTAGTTGTCACAGTTGTAATGAGCCCAAACACGAAACCTCTGCTCTAAGTTGGTGAGGAGTTGGATATCCTATTGATTACCAGGTGATGCTGCAGCACCAGGTCAACTTTCCATTAATGTCATGAACTAGAATGCAAAATATAAAGCCCACCAAAGGACTGCAAGTTGCTAATCGGCCCTTCACGAACCAGATGAACCGCGATTTTCCAGCACTGAGCAGGCTTATGATGATGAACTATAGCTAAGAACACTCTCGATCATGTCAGCTTTCAAACAAAAAAAAAACTAGATCAAAATCGGTCCACCCGTTTGGATGCTACGATGCCATAGACAGACAGACAGACAGACATGTCAAACTTATAACACCCCTCTTTTTTGTCGGGGGTTAAAAAACATATTATAATCTAACATAATAAAATGAATACCTACAATACTGTTAGCTAGTATGCACATGGCGCGGGCGTGACAAGTTTGATATTGTGGGTGGTCGATGGGCAAGTGGTTGCTTCTTTAGTAGTGGAGTAATTTGGTCGTTCGCTCCAATTTATGATTTCAATTTTGTGATGGTCGCTAACGACTTCCTCACATTTTTATGGGAATATTACAGTCTAATACGCCCTGAGAAAACAATATTTAATCATCTGCAGGGCCATTAATTGCCGGAGCCCCGCTAAGTAGTTGGGCACACGGGCTCGCGCAAATAACCATTTTTTCCGACTCCGAGGGCTCGACAAAAACGCGAAGGTCGTGGGGAATATATTTGTCGCGTCTGTTTGCTCTTCATATTATCCCTATTGTTTGTTTCCTCTCAATTATTGTTCGAGACAATGTTGTGCGTCCTTGTTTGTAAATTGAACAATATTTCTTTGTTCTTGATCAACTTATTAAAATCTTTTAGAAGAATTAGCTGCCTCTTTTTTTTAATTGGAGCTTTCTCCTTTATGGTTTATTTCGTCATAGTTTTCCTTGTACATAGTATTTTGTGGTAATCATTGACTATATTTTTCAATTAGGGTTTAGGTAGCTTTAAATTTATTGTGCCACCGAAAAACAACTGTGACAAAATTAAATTAAATAACTAAGCTATGTAGGTATACACGTATTGTGTTAAACATATTTTGTTATGTTGAAGTGGAATTTTCCTCGTTTTAATTGGTTTGTTTAAACTACACCTACATAATATCTGTGTACCTACGAGCTGCTAACAAATATTATAGCTTAGACATTGAGACTTTATTAAAATATACAATTATATTAAGTGCATTTTAGGTACTTGAAAATTGTTAGTAGCTATTATATAAATAAGAGCTGAGAAAGTTTAATTCACCACTGACGTAATATTATCTTAACGTCTTGACTTTGTAAGTATTGTGCATTGTGGTTTGTGATGGTCTTAAAATAGGTATTTTTGATGCACAGGATTTACATAAAATCTCTATAATTTAATATTATAATTCTAGCCAATGATACTCACAAGCTACCTAGCTTTCTGTTAGTAAAAGTTTTTTCGAAATAGATTCAGCAGACACATTACAATATATTTTACAACTCCACAAAGTCGAACATTTCACCTCTGCTTAATCCTTGTATAGACTAGTCAACGTTCATAGATTTTTATTGGTTTGTAAATTATCTTTTTTCTTATTTCTGAACTCACATACATTAAGCACTTTCCTTTCTTCTTATGCAGGGATAGCCCATTTTGTTTTATTATGTTTAACTTACTGTAACAATTTCAGTACTTAATCCTTTTCACAAAGATGACTAAAATAGTCTAAATGTGATGGATTGCTCGTTATTTTAACTTTAGTAGTATTTGTTCTAGTTGTGTTGTGAGATTTGTTTTCGTCCGTTATCGGCTTCGAGTACAAAGACATTGTGTTTATGTTCTTATTCAATGTCTTTGATTGTTGCGACCTTTTGATTGCATCATGTGACATTAAAAAAATCGGCCAAGTGCGAGTCGAACTCGTGCACGAAAGGTTCCGTAACGTTATAGCCCAAAAATAGGCAAATTTTTTGTTTTTTGTATGGGAGCCCACCTTTAATTAAATTTTTATTAAAATTTTATTATTAATTATTAAAGTACGCATATTATTGAGTGTGTTGTGAAAATTTCAAGTACCTATCTGTTGCCATTTTTAATATCTAGCAAAAAAGGGAAAAAAATTACGTTTGTTGTATGGGAGCCCACTCTTAAATATTAATTTTATTAATATTTATACCGGACAGACGGACAGACGGACAGACGGACAGACGGACAGACGGACGGACGGACGGACGGAAGGACGAACAGTCCCGTTTTTACCCTTTGGTTACGGAACCCTAAAAACTAATTAAAGTACACTTTGATAATCAACAATTAAATACTATAAATGAATGTACTAAATATTATTTATTATTATCGGCCATAATAGTACTCCAAAATTAGCAGCTGAAACATTACTCTATACATCAGTATTTTTTAACCGACTTCCAAAAAGGAGGAGGTTATATTATGTTCGGCTGTGGATTTTTTTTGTATGTTCAACGATTACTCCGCCATATTTTGCTAACCGATTTTCAAAATTTTTGTGTTGTTATATTAGGTTTCACTCCAATTTGGTCCCATTTTCACAAAAGTGGTGATCTGATGATATGACCCATGATTAATCGAGGGAACTCCTCAAAATTATATGGAAACATATGGTGATTTTGGTTTTATGAGAAGTATCCTAAGCATATGCTACCAAAACGCAAGATTTTGCACTAAGGTATACTATGGTTCCGAAGATACTAAGAGAACTCCGGATTCCTTATAGATACAAGTTTGGGGGTTAAGGCGCTGTTTTAATAACTGAAATCATATGCTACTATGCAAATTACATTCATCATCATCATTACTACGTCAGGGTCACCAATGTCACATGGTTTGTATCTGGACACAAATAATTGTAATAAGATACATAGAATATACGCGATGGTTTACTAGGTAACTATAAGGAGTGAAATTATTATTTTTAACAAAAAATTAAAACCGAATTCCAAGGTAAAAACAATAATAACATCCTTATAATATGAACTAAATAACAAGTATTAAATATTTTTTCCTATCTAGTAGTGCCTTTTTCCGAATTCGGATAAACCTCAACTATTTCTGTATTCAATCTTCATAATTTTGAAGTCGGTGCCAGTTCCAAAAGTTTCAAATATTCTGTCAGAGAACTGAAGATTCAGCTATCTGGTACCGACTTCAAAATTATGAAGATTGAATACAGAAATAGTTGAGGTTTAGCCGAATTCGGAAAAAGGCACTACTATAGATACGAAAAATTATTTAATACTTTTTAGTTCATATTATAAGGATGTTATTATTGTTTTTACCTTGGAAGTCGGTTTTAATTTTTTTGTTAAAAATAATAATCTACTAGCCAGTTTTCTCCAAAATATTAGAACCAGCACCCGTAGCACGGCTACAGCTGTAGAAATACGAAAGTATAGACAAACAGCGGAGATAAACTGAAGGTTCCGATCTTTACCGCGGCTAGCCGCGATCGACAAAAAATCAAATATAATGCCACTATGACATAGACTATAGTCCTAAAAATTGAAATAAAATCCTACTTTATGACATACACTATAGTCTATACTCTATGTCATAAAGTAGCATTTTAATTGAATTTCTGTCGATCGCGGCTAGCCGCGGTAAAGATCGGAACGGCACCTTCAGTTTATCTCCGCTGTTTGTCTATACCAGGGGTCACCAATTAGTTTCGCTCGCGGTCCATATTAAGAAATGAAATCACCTTCGCGGTTCACACATTAAAAAAATTAAACAAAGGTAATTACGGAATTTACAAAGGTATTTATTTATTGTATATCAATGAGAAAAGTGACAATTTTTGTAGCTAATTATCTCTCTGAATGATGTTTGGAGTGAAATTGATGCAAGCTATTGATGTTAAATCCTGGATATGTTCATTAGTAAGTCGAGATCGAAATTTATTTTTAACGAAGTTCATCTTCGAAAATGCTTGGTCCGCACACAATGGGTCGGCGGTCCGGATGCGGACCGAGGTCCGCCATTTGATGACCCCTGGTCTATAGTCTATACTTTCGTATTTCTATTGTAGCCATGCTACGGGTGCAGTAGATACATAATACACGTGAAATTACATCAAAAGAAGCATAATACACGTGAAATAAAATAGAAAAGCTTTAATAGCGTAGTGTAATGTTTTTATAATTTTATTATCATATTTTAGTTTTTAGAGGGATATAAAAAAATAATATTCGTATTCCAATTTTTAAGGAATTTAAGTTTTAACGAACAGAAGATCAAGTAAGGCCTAGTTCTATAATACGTCGCAGTGTGGATGGGTGCGCTTGCGCAGGTGTGGCGCTAGGCTGTTTGCGCCCGTTTTTGTGGCCGCTCTAACGCGCTATTTTACACGTTTTGAGGGCCCTCGGAGATTTGTTTTTTGTGAGCGTCGAGTGACAAGTTAAGTGTCTCAAATGAGTTATTTGTATAGGCCTGCGCTCGTGCAAATAACGCTGGTCTGCTCGGTCCCACTTCCGGCGGCCGTGGGCCGTGGGCCGTGGGCCGAGTGCGGGGCGAGCACGTGCGCGAAGCCGGCGGCCAGCGCGTGCCCGCTGCCCGTATGACATCGTCATTAGCGGCTCATTATGTTGACATGTCGGGAACACCCAGTGTTCTGGAACCGTGACCATTCAGTGTCGCATTGCAAGTCCCATATTGTACGGTATTGTTTATTTGATAAGTCGGCCGTAACCATATGATTACAATATACTATCTAGCCTATCCAGGCTACATTCCTATTTTGGAACATGAATAATTTGGTGTAGGTACATTTTAAACGTGGTTAAAATTTAATGTGGATCTCATTTGCATTGTAGCATTCTATAATTAAAAAATAAAACATTCTAAAATATTTTGCGAGAGCCGCCGTTTAGATACAATATGTAAGGCCTAGAAAACTTAATAAACTTTGCTACCTAAATTATGCTAAAATAATAGATATTCAATAAATGCATAATGCACCTAAGGAAATCGCATGGGCCAGACATGGCGGCGGGCGGCAGGGCGCCGGTAACCGCTAATCTGCGAGTTATCTCAGCTCGCAGTTTCAGTGATACATGTAAATATTAGCGATAAGATAAACTTGTAATTATTCCGAGTGGGCTTTAATCTTATCATCTCGTAGTACTACGGCCGATAGCGCCGTCTCATGGATGTAGGTCAGGGAACTCTACGGGAGCTTTTGATACATCGATTCCCAAATCCCAATTAAAACAAAAACGATTTTCTAAACCTAGTACTTTTAATGATTTTCTAAACCTAGTACTTTAGAAATTTATCAATGAATTTTAAGCTGAATATCGATGGAAAACATCTTAAAGCAATTAAACATACTGCAAAAGTTTGCATTATTAATGTATAAAATTATTAAAAAAAATCATACGGCTTACCCATCCTTATGAAAATGCATTATATTGCTATTGAAGGCAGTCGCCTCGGCGACGGCAAGCGTGTCGAGGGCGCGAGCGGGCGGCGGCGCAGTGCGGAGGGCGGGGGGTGCAGCGATAACGCAGCACTTCCGAGACGTTACGAACCATTAGCCGAGCCGTCCCACTTGCCATGCCAGTTGCCACCGCAATGCATTGAGGTCACAGCTACCAGTACGACACGCCATGAAATTGCATTTGGCTAGCGAAGGGTAACATGCAGAACTGTGCCACGAGGAAATCTGAGCAAGGAATTAACAATATGAGGTCTATAGTTGCAAAGCCACCGAATTTTAAGCCAGAGACCTAGCTATTAAAATTTCATATTCATAATTTATTCTGAATAATATGTTCACTTTAACAACGCTCATAAACTTCGCTGCAATTAGTTCGTTAGCATTAGTCATTAGTCAAAGTAGGCTATGTTTTCCGCAGGAGTGTCTAAGTCCGTAATTGTCGAAGCATACACCTTTAGACTGTCCACATAAGGGACGAGGAAGTAACATACTGACGCATCAAAAGCTTTGGCACGTTCTGTCCAAAGTTGGGAGAGGAGAGGAGAGATTGCACGTTGACTATAATTATGGTTTTATATCTTGCTTCATTTATTATTGTCTTGTTCTTATTATTTTCATGACTAATAAAGAAGATTTGCTAGTGAATTCATTAAAATGATTATTTATTTTAAGCATAAACTTTTAAAAAATACTGCCTATGTACTTGAAAATATTCACTTTCTTTATATTTCTTCGCGTTTCGTGTTGCTTTTTGTTTTCTTGCAAAAATATCTATTACACAAATATTATTATCTTGCAAATGTGTTAAATCTGTGGTTAATATATAGTGTTAATGTGTTAATGTGTTAATGTGTTAATCTGTGGTTAATATAAGTTATCTATCTTGCACCGGCTTCTAAATTCATATAATGTTTAATTCGTGTCCGATAGCTTATCTCTTGTTATTTTCGAGCGTCTGCTGTAATGTCAGTAACTCGGTAATTAACGTTATCAGTTTAACTTTCTCGTTTAATTGGTTTACTATTCGTTGTCAAGCGAACTAGTTCATTGTTGTTTGTGAGTCGTTCTGTGGCTGTCACAATCGTAAATAGGTTTCTGTTATACGTCTGTGCTCAGTGCTAATATTTTCTTAACTTTAGCTTGTATAAAAACATATTTTGTGTTATGTCTATGCTCACTTTATAAGATCTTTTAATTTATTTCAAATATGGATAATTTTATCATCAACATAATAGCTGTATTGAGTTCGTCGCATAATTTTCCCTAAACGTGTTCCTGGCTAATTATACATTGGCTGTCGCGGTTCCTGTGGTTGTCGCCGATAAGCGCCCACACACTCTCACACATACGCAAACACACGTACACATGCATACATAATATACATGCGACACTAACAAACACACAATCACAGAATCATACGCAGCCGCGAGACGATGAAATGAAATCATTGCTGAACTTTATACAGTTGAATTAGTGACCAATTTTAAATGTAGCCTACATGTACAACAGGGACAAGCTATAACACAGTAATAGTTAATTTTACTGACGTACGACGGAATATTAACTGCGAGTCCGTTTAATGTACCTAATGTACTGAATTAATATTGTTCATGGAAGTCTCAGAAAACAAAGAGCAAACTTTTCAACTATTCAATTCATACAGACGTTAATTTTTTCAACTGACATCTAAATACAGTCCTACCATTTTAGTAAATAAACTGTTTGACTAGCTAGACTGTAATGCTTTCCCTAATCTACCCAACATGCCCTAATGTGATAACAAAATGATTGTGCTTTGTAATATGAGGTTACTGTTGATGCCGGTGAGTGGTGAGTGGTGACACTGAAGTAGGAAACGATGTGAATGATGATGTCGATGTGTCCACAGTGCCGGCGGCGCCATATACTCGCGGGCGTACTCCGGCGCCGGCTCACCCTACTTCCCCGCCCCGGAGCTGCAGCAGACGCAGATATGGACCTCCAGCGCAGGTACATAGCATAAACCTTGTTTTTCCATAATATTTAAATACTAGCTGTCCCGGCAAACGTTGTTTTGCCATATAAAGTATTTCTACTTCAACAGTTTAGATACAAAATCTTACCCCCTCTTTTGTCCCCTAAGAGGGGTGGGGGGGGGGGGAAGTTTTATACACCAGATGTTAAGTTGGAAAACAGTAAATAATATGAAGTAAGTCAATTAAAGAAAAAGGTTTGATACAAAATCTGACCCCCTCTTTGGTTCCATTAGAAGGGTGGGGGGAAAAATTTTATACACCATATGTTAAGTTGGAAAAAGACAAATATATCTGCGAAAATCGTATGCAAATCGGATCAGTAGTTTTCGTGTTAAAGAAAAAAGTTTGATACAAAATCTGACCCCCTCTTTTGTCCCCTTAGAGGGGTGTGGGGGAAAATTTTTATACACCAGATGTTAAGTTGGAAGAAGACAAATATATCTGCGAAAACCGCATCCAAATCGGATTAGTAGTTTTCGTGTGATGCTGGAACAAACATACTGACAGACAGACAGACAGACAAAAAACTGACCACATTTTTGGCTTCTATAGCGATGTAGTGACACCCCCCGCTTATTATTTTTTGAATATCTTTAATGTACAGAATTTTCATTTCTACAGTTTTATTATAATATGTATAGATGTGTACCACTTTTAACATTACTTTAAAAATTACATTGACTTGTTTCTTGTGCCTTAAATAATCGGCCAAGTGCGAGTCGGACTCGCGCATGAAGGGTTCCGTACGGTACAGAGGAAAAATAGGCGAAAAATTGTGTTTTTCTATGGGAGCCCCCCTAAGACTTTTATTTCATTTTAATTTTATTATTAATTATTAGACTCTAGATAAAATTAAGAAAATTGTGAAAATTTGAAGTGCGTAGCTGTTGCCATTATTGATTACGAGCCAAAAAGGTCAAAAAAATTACGTTTGTTGTATGGGAGCCCCCCTTAAATATTAATTTTATTTTATTTTTAGTATTTGTTGTTATAGCGGCAAAAGAAATACACAATCTGTGAAATTTTCAGAAGTCTAGCTATAGCGGTTTTTGAGATACAGCCTGGAGACAGACGGACAGACATCGAAGTCTCAGTAATAGGGTCCCGTTTTTACCCGTCGGGTACGAAACCCTAAAAAGAGACTCTGGGCTATTTAATTGTTCAGTTCTTTTAAGTTTTAGCAGTATCATTAGTTTCAGAATATGCTGTATCAGTTCAAATGATGGCGTAAGTCGTTACTTGTTGTAGCTAACGGCGAGCTCCATTTATGGCAACTCGTAATGCTCGACAGTTGTGTTAAAAGTATACTGTTGTCTGCAGGCACATCACCGAGCTACGCCACAGTGGAGGAGTATGCGGAGGGCGAGGCGGGGGGTGCGGGGGGTGAGGCGGGCGCGGGGGGTGCGCTGCCCCCCTTCGGCCGCTTCACCGGCGCCTTCGCCTCCACCAGCCGCCCCGGCACGGTGTACGGATCCCCCGCCATCACCACTAATGCTTATGAGCAACAGGTAAAGACCCTTTAGGCTTTAGTCTTAGTCGAAGGTGTACAAAATAAATCATTCTGCATGTCTTTCCATTGACTATTATCATGTTAAAAAATGATGTTAAAGCTTTATTTAAAAGTAAAACGACACTTTTAACATTTTCTTGATGACCGGGTGTAATTAGTAAACAAGAGTTTCCATTCATATTGTACATGTCGGGAAGTCGGCTGGGGGTACGGTGCGGGTACTGATAGCGGCTGTACCGAAGCGTGGCGGGACCGACTGTGAGGTGGAAGTAGAGTTCCCTTGACTTACATTTGACAGTATTAAAACAGAAAATTTACCTGACGTTTTTCCTCGACGAAGCGAGAGAGCAAATATAGTTTTTAAATAAAACTAGTCCAATGAGTCATCTCAAATGAGTCAAAACAACAAATGTGCAACATGCTCACGATGACACAACTGCCTGGATAGGCAACAATGAGAAAAATGTTAACCCTTAAATGTTCGCGTTATCGGCACATTTAGATAGCGGTGATGAGTGGCGATGCGATGGTGATTAGTGCCCACCGCGGGCCAAAACCGAACCGTCAGCAATACGTTAAGGATATTTTCTGACTTTACTTTAAATATTAATATGTAATCAGTTCACATTAATTTATCCGTAGGCCATATTTATCACCTGTAATTGTAGTTTTGTCTGACGTTTGGGGCGGTATGTTTCAGGGTATGTGGAGCGGAGTGGGCGCGGTGCTGGACAACCGCCGGACGCAGTACTCCGCCGCAGCCAGCCTCTCAGCTTGTAAGTACTTTCAATACCAACATGTCTCTAATATCTTACAAAGAAATAGACTTACTCTTTTCTGCATTGGAGTCTAGCTTGAACAGTCTGCTTTTTACCAGATAAAGATTATTTGGATCTTGAGTTCTTAGCAAATTGTACACAGTAACCCTTAGATCAAGATTCCTAGTCATAATGTAAGCGATTGCCCCTGTCTATATTCAGGAACTATTTATAGTTTATAACTATAACCTTTATTAACTCTACTGTGTTTCTACTGTGTGCAAATTATATACAATTTAATGTTCTTATGTTATTTACCATGACATACGTTTTTGATAAATTGTTTTTAATTCTTTTGTCGTACAAATTTTACAGGTGATGAAATTCCCTTATCATTTTTACTATGAACAGAGACCAGATATAATATTGACACCTTAAGTTTAAGAGTTATACAATTCGAGCACATTACGCGTACGTCACGTCTCGTTTAACAAAATTGAATGCCTTCTCTATTATGGAGCTAAATCCGGCGGTTTGTTGGCATTTAGCATGTCGGGTGTATAACAAAGTTCGACCAACGATTTTTTAATCTAACTAAGCTATGGGTTATCGGAGTACTACAAGGAGATACACTTGATCACCAACATTTTAAAATTACGTTTTGGTAAGGCTGACCATAATATCTAAACTCACACGTTATTACTATAATTAAAACAAACCCGATATTAATTATTATTACTCTTAAGTGCATTTGGGTGGTAGTGCGAGCCAGTTAATGATAACTGTTCATCGTAAGTGCGACAATTATTTATTACAGTTATATTTTTACTATTAATAGACTGTTAATAGCGTTGGTCTAAAGTGTCATTATTGATGATTATTACTATTTGGCGGATTTTTGGGAAAATCTGTAACTTGGGAAGTAAGATATTTTTAAGTGAATACTGCTCGTTGGCAGTATTCACTTCGCTATGATACTTTAAGCATTTTCGGCACGTTAAGAAAGTTAGCTGTCCTAAAAGACTTAAATCCACTGCTACTGCAGCTAATAATTAATTGTTATATGAATAGTTGTTGTTCGTTTTGGTCATACAAACGCGAGTATCGTGTAACACGGAAGCGACGTGACCACGTGGCGCAGACGTGACTTTCCCCCGGGGACGCCGTGACTCATCTCTTTGTTCTAGAATGTTCACTGTCCAACTCCAAGATGGTACTCCGTGCTACTCTATAGTAGCAGCTGGCTGTAGTTCCTCCGACGGTATTTCGTAGCCTGAACTCCTGTTTTCCGACGGTTTTTCCTGTTGTCGAGACTCACAGACTGAGCATTGCATTTTGATTCAAACCCGGCAACTATTGTTTATGAGGCTCCAGTCTCTGCTAGAATTAGCCTCACATCACTATCTGAGGTTAAGCACGGAAGCTATCATCTATAAAATTAATATTTAAAGGGGGCTCCCATACAACAAACGTGACTTTTTTGGCCTTTTTTGCTCGTAATCAATAATGGCAACATAATATAGGCACTTGGAATATTCACAAAATCCTTAACTATATTTTTGTACTTTAATAATTAATAATAATATTAAAATAAAATAAATATTTAAGGGGGGCTGCCATACAAAAATACAATTTTTGCCAACTTTAGCTCTATAACGGTACGGAACTCTTCGCGCGCGAGTCCGACTCGCACTTGACCGATTTTTTGTATATTGATAGGTTAATAGTTATATAATTTAAGAGTAACGTTGTCCTACAAATAGAACAATCCATATTTTAGGACCATCAAATCAAAGTAGAAAATCCTTTCTATTTCTGTTAGCTACCACTTTCAAGATTTTCGCAGATAAAAATGTTGTTCGTCTTACCAAAATGAAGCTACTCACAAAAATTTGCTTGATAGTAATAAAAAAAAATGTTCTAGGGCTCCCGTACTATTAGATAATGTTGATAGCACGCAGATTGCAATATAAGTGCCGTGAGCCGTCACGTCACATATTACTCAAAATCATTGATTACTTTCCTAATTGATATGGTAATGACTCTCATCTTTATCAGTGTAAATAAATATCAGTTGAGTGTGACGACTGACAGTGCGGTGCAGACACGGCGGTGTCCGGTTACCGCGGGCCATGTGCGGACACACTAATGGTTTGATGACACCAGACCCCACATGACGACACTGACCAGTGTCCCATAATGATTTAAATGTTTCTCTCGTGTAACGTGTCAGGAAAAAAAATCACCTCGCAATCGTAAGGCTCTCTCTAAATGCTTGTTTCGGGTTATGGATATTGTGATCAAAAAAGGGGCATCTATTAAGTCAACTAGGTCTTTTATTTTTTAGTAAGTATCTTTAACCTTTTCGAAGCGCCTGCGCCGGACGTGTTGTTTGCTGGCACGTGCCTGACCGCCGTATACGGTCCGTCGGTCCGTCGGGCCTCGGGCGGCGGGCCCGGCGCGACGGGCCCGGCGCGACCTATGCAAACAGACGTACCCGCTGCGCTGTTGACTGACCCTGTTTGTAAACACCATAGAGCCTTTCGAGATGGACTATCGCCCTGTCCCGTTCAGTCTTAAATTAAACAAAATAAAAATATATTGAAAGTTTCTTAAATAAAACAAAACATTATAAAATAAACTAGAATAGTCGAATGGGCCTTAAAACTCATTAACTCGGGCAGTAAAATGTTAAGTCATTAACGAGTATTTTAATGTGCTATATCCGCACCGAGTTTTGCAGTTACAAAAACTGATGTTAGGACTGAGTTCCCTACTCGAGATTCACACAAATCTCTCAACGGGGACCTGCGTGGTGTAAACCTTTACTTGAAACCACAGGAAAGTACCACCCGCAGTCAAAACATAAGTGTCGAGCCGCAGAATGACGACGGTTTAAGTGGCACTCGAGAGCGAGAAACTGCGAGAAGACAATGATGATGCTTATCGGCGTTTATCGGCGTGTTTTGGGTACACTATCTCGCATGGAGTTATGTCAGGGCTATCGCGGGTGACCCCTACAAAAAATAGTGTGTCCGTGTGCGTGTGCTCGTGTACGTATACAGCGTACATGTGGGCGTTATCGCAGCATCCTTTACTTAATAATGTCCTATAACTAGCACCAGCGATAAGCGATTTTTTGTTCGGCGATAGTTTTTAGTGTCGAATCGGACCGACTCACTGCACTGTGACCCGCAGTGACTAACGCGCTAAATATAGTTGAGCTGACACGACAGTATGATTTGTAATGCGTGTGTTTGTACTTAAATAGAAAAACATTTATTCGGAATTTCATTAATAATAATTATTGTTAATCGTCACTAATAATATTATAATGCACGTCACGTGTCATGTTTAGATGTGACATTCTTAAAATTATTGATTTAGACTTTCGATTTAGTTGTTGTTGTAATAGTTAACCGATAAGACATTTAAGGTTAACGTAACTAACTGCCGCACTCAGAGACGCATATTAATTTTTTAGCTGTAATTAAATGAAGATATTAAGATAAAGCCCTATACGTTGCCTATCAAAATTTTCATTTCATTACAGTTAAGTAATTAATATTCGTGATTCGTCTCTGAGTGCAGCAGTAAAGACGTAGCTACGAGAAAATTGTCTATCGATCGAAGAGTTTATTATATTTAGTACGTTTAGCTTTGAAATCCATTACGCTGACGCGGCACTGGCGTGTGCGCACGCGCGACCTTGTTTTTCGTGCACTCCGCAAATCCGGTAATTGCTGACAAATCACGGTCACTGTCAAGGCCACAAGCGTGATGACTTGATGAGTGACGGACGATGACGTAGACGTGATGTGCTCGTGGCACGGACGGCGCGGACGGCGCGGACGGCGCGGACGCTCCGGGCCGGGTCGGGTCGGGCAGGGCAGACGAGCTAACGGTGTGTTGCGCAGTCGAGGACTTTGTGGAGGTGCGCGAGTGCGTCAACTGCGGCGCCATCGCGACCCCGCTGTGGCGGCGCGACGGCACCGGCCACTACCTGTGCAACGCCTGCGGCCTCTACAACAAGATGAACGGCGTGAACCGGCCGCTCAAGCAGCAGCGGCGGCTGGTACGTCAGCGGCACGCGCTCCCCCCGGCCGCGCCCGACGTACGCACTCAGCTCGCCCCCCACCCCCCGCGCGCTCACCCCCACCCGCCCCCGCCCCCGCCCAGCGATCCGCGCCCGCTAGCGTCCGCCTCGGGCCGTCCTATACCCGTCTCGTGACGAGCGTCGTGTTGTTGCAGTGGCCGAGGGGGCGCCGCCGGGCGCGGATATCTACAAGGGCTTCCTGTATGGCGGCGTCGGCTCCGCGCTCCCCGCCACGCCCGCGCTCGCCGCCAACACCCCTCCCGACTACAACAAACAGAAGAAAGGGGTACGTCAGCCCCGCACCCCGCGCCCCGCACCCCGCGTCCCATTCCTCGACCCGCCATATTACTCCCGCTCACGGCTCGCTAACCATCCGCTAACAGACATCCATCCGTTATACCACTAACCCCCGCTTTACTCCCGAGAACATAACCTAAAGTTTATATGTATTTGAATACGTCGAACGGTAAAAATGTTATATGCGCTTTAACCTAGTCTTTTATGAGAAACTATCGAGAAGCCGCGAAAAAATCGCGATTTACGAATCTAAAACTCCATATAACATTTAGCACCGTGATACAAATGCATATTGATAAATAATTGATAACATGAAATATTTTAAACTCCAAGTTCTCGGGAGCACGTTGCTTGACCCCCGCTCACGCGAGCTCGCGTTAACCAGGCGTGTGCGCAGGCGGGCGGGCCGAAGCGGCCGGGCGTGCTGTGCAGCAACTGCCAGACCTCGACCACGTCGCTGTGGCGGCGCAACGCGCACGGCGAGACCGTCTGCAACGCCTGCGGCCTGTACTACAAGCTGCACAGCATCAACAGACCGCTCGCCATGAAGAAGGACTCTATACAGGTACACGATTATGTATCTTTGGTAAAAACTTTTGAAGCTCGTAGAAAAGGTAAAATAAAAAAATAAAAAACACCGAGGCTTAGGGATCTATTGCCCAGCGCTGGTGAAACACCTCGTTGAATCAACATGTTGATTGTTGAATATTATGTTTTTTTTAATGGAATAAGTTAACTCTATTGTGTGTCCGCTTCGGTCAGACTATTATTGAAGTCCAACTTTATAATAAGAAAGATACAATTCACTCCCGCTATCCTTCATCGTTTTCTAACAGAACCATTTACTGGCATTTCAGACGAGGAAACGGAAACCAAAGAACGGCATGAAGTCCGATCGCGGCGTCAGCAAGACCAGCCACGCCATCGCCAAGAGCCCGCTGCCGCACATGGGCCGCAATGTCAAGCTCGAGAACCTACGTGAGTGTAATTTGACTATTATGGCACATGACACGTGGTAACCGGTATTATAATATATCATTTTGAATTCATCGTGGTTAATAAACTCATCGAGGTATTATATTTTTCCAGTGGAGGCGTCGGGCGTGCGGTCGCCGATCGGCTACTACGTGCAGTCGCACGCGGGCGCGCCGCAGCCCCACACCGTCAAGCTAGAGAAGGGCTCGCCGGCGCCCGCGCACTCGCAGAGCCTCGCGCAGGCGCACGCGCACGCGCACACGCAGGACATGTCGCACGCGCACGCGCAGGCGCTCGCCTTCTACGGCGACGGCGAGTACCGGCGCGCGGCGGAGCAGGCGGCGCGCCTAGACCGCCCCACCGTCGTGTCGCTGGGCAGCTGAGCGTCCCCGCCCGCCCCGCCCCCGCCGCGGGACCCCCTCCATGATGAACAGAATCTCAGTCCCTTAGGCCTTAGTAAAGTAGAGGTGCGTTCGCCGGGGTCCGTGGCGGCCCCCGCGAGTTATATCGGAACGTTGAGACTGTGCCGCGCGAACCGCAACGTGGGTCCTATATTTTGTAGAGCTAGGAGATGTAGATGCATATGTTACTATGTTAACAATTATATATTATGTTAATTTTATGTAGAGACTATATATTTTGGATGGATATTGTACCTATTAAACTCCATGACTTCTGCGTACATTCCGAGCGAGCCTCCTGCGACGTCTCGCCCTAGAGTATATTTAGATTATGTTACAATTAATTTAAGTACCAAAGTACAACGAAAAACTGTACAGATGATGTTGAATATAATCGGAGTGAGTACGAGACTCGCGCTGTTTTACATCGCTAACGTATTGATCAAAAGATGTAACGTTTTGTAAAGATAAAAATATGGCAATTGACCAAAGTATGAACCAACTACTAATGTGTAACTGCTAGTTTATTTAATGAGCATAATATTATTGAGTGTGTGGTGGGGCGGGGGGGCTGGGGGGTGGAGGTCGGGAGTCGGCGGGAAGCCGCGAACACCCGAGACGCCGTAACACCTAGGAAATCTATATATGAAATCTATATATAATAAAAAAACTATATAGGAATTTTTTTATGTGTGAATAACTCCTTGTGAATAATTTAAATAATAATTATAACATATTATAATTTTTCATTTTACTGAAAATAATAATTTGAAGTAATATTTGATATCATTAGATTATATTGTTATTGATACAATTGTTGCATTTCTGTTATTTTAACTATTAATTATTATTTTAAATATTGTAGATCTGAATACAATAGTTGAACAAATTATATTCATTTCTGGAGTGTTGCAAAATATTATATTAGAGTTATGTTAGTGTAAGTAGGGGGATAACCGATTCGCTCAATGCCCGCCGCGCGCCGCCTACGTTCAACTTGTTTGGTATCGTTATAATGTAACAGATTACAGAACATAATAATATTATTGTATCCACTTTAATTAAATTGAATTGAATTAAATTACAAAAAGGTAAATATTTGCTTTTTCGTCTGTCACTTGAATTATTTTCAACGTGCCAGTTAAAGACGGGCTGGCCTTGTATAGATAAACGCTGTAACTTATATAACTATTCAAGTGCTTTATTTAAATTTTATCCGATATTTTGAAATATAAATTGAACGTACAGTGTGCACCGCAATCAGAGGCGTGCTCGGGGTGCTCGGCACGGCTGGGTCGGCTCGCCCCCGCCTGCCGGCGCGCAGCGGGCGAACCTCTCTGTGTAGACGAATTATTACATAAGTTAGACTACATAATATTTAGTTGTATGTGATATAAATGTATATTGTGAGTCTCCCCTTCACCCCGGTCCCGTCCGCGCCGCCTCACGTCTGTAAATATAATGTAAGACAAAGTACAATTTAATAAAGTGATTTGTTAGCAAATACATTCGAGTCGTTTTCTTTTAATACTCACCTTTATGTAGTAATCATACTTGTAAACAAACTTTTTTGGTTCACGTTACATAGGATAGAACTTTTGTTAATTATACTAGAGCTAGACTAGATGACGCCCGCTATTCCATTGCGCCAAAATTCGTTTATCGCGCGGAAACCTATCCTATGTCTTTTTCCGGGACTCCGAGTATCTCCATAACAAATTTCAGCAAAATCGGTTTAGCGGTTTGGGCGTGAAGAGGTAACAGACAGACAGACAGACACACTTTCGCAATTATATTAGTATGAATATAGATGGATGTTACCCGCAATATATCCCGAAACTCGAAATGTCTCTGCACCGAATTTAATTAAAATCAATTCAACGTATTGAACTTGAGGAGATAACAAGTAAACAGTGAATACAATTTTGCATCAATAACATTAGAATAATATCAGTAAGGCAGTATGGAATATTAAATTATTATCCAGGCCCCATTAAATATTTTGTATATTGTAGCGCCATCTCTTATCAAGACGAAGATGAATAAATTATTTATTATTACACAAAATGTAGTTTCCATCCTACTTCTATCTTAACGGTGGATCTACTTGAAATACGGGCCAAATCAAAAATTTAATGGCCTTATTAAAACTTTTTTATGGTAATGCATTATGTCAACTACAAAAATATATCATGTTCAGATAATAAACATTATTATATAAAGACATAATATAAGAAATATGAGTTTAAACTTTAAACGTATGAAGTAAAAACTATAATTATTAGCCTACGTAGTTTTTGGTTTGGTTTGGTTGATAACTGATTTTCGTTACAAAATATTACATTATAATTATTACAATATACAATGTGTCCCGACACCGGTGTCCGATCCTTTAATGTCATGATGTATGGCATATTTTATCGACAAATTGGCTCTTAAATTTTTTCTCTCTCTCACGGTTGCAAAATGGCAGCCATTTTAGTTTTTCTCGGGCTTTCACACTAATCTGACCAATACTTCTCACATAAATATCCTATGAAGGTAAAAAAGTTCTCAGGGCCGTCTCTTGCCCATGTGGCGCCCGTGTGCAAACATTACCCTAGCGCCCCCTAGTAAGCGCCTGGTCAAAATGAAATGGGTACAAAGTACAAGTACAGTTTGTCCAGCCGCTTAAGGGTGAGGACTCCATATTAGTATGGATCATTTATCCTGATGCCACCGGACGAACTATAATAGCACATCAAGTTACCACATAAGTACTGTCAAGTTTGTAGATTAAATTTGAATTTTTTTTCGGTTTTGAATACCTACCTGATGTGCTCTTGACTGGCCCTAACAAGCCTAAACCCCAAAACGCAATGTTATTGCCGGCGTGATTTCAAACAAAACATGGATACAGGTGCCGCCTTTGAATATATACTCAAAGGGTGCCGCCGATGCCAGCGCGAGCGATGGGACACTCACTATTTCATCAAAATATGTTACGGTGCTCCCACACCGCTGTTAGAAAATGTTTAGTAACGTTAGTAAACATTTGTTAGCAAACATTTAATCACAAATGTTAAAAAATGTTTTCATGTTACAAAATGTTTAGTAAACGTAAGTTAACAAATTATAACAAAATAAAACATATTGTGTTACCTTTTGTTTGTTAACCTTTTATAAACGGCGTGACGGCGGCGTATGCGGTGAGTCGGGGAACGCCTCCGACGTTATTTATCGTAAGTCCTTTAGTGATAGTCTACGTGTAGTAATACGGGAGCAGATACACGAATTCACACATCGTATGTATCTGCTTTTAGCGTTTGGCGCATCCAATAAGAGCCCCTTTTTTTCTTTTCTTCTTTTCTAAACAAAAAATGAAAGCTATTCCAATGAGCAAATCCTCTTCCATTTTCGTGTAGACGCCCTCAGAATGCAAACCAAACTGCGAGCCAATACTAGATTTAAATGTTATAAAATGTTAGTAAACATTAGTAAACATTTTCTATGTGGCAACGGCAATGTGGAAGCACTTATAACATGTAACAGTTCCTAACAAAATGTAATAATTGACAACATTTGTTAGTAAATGTTTTTATGATAAGAAAATGTTTACAAACATTTTCTAACGGCGGTGTGGGAGCACCATAATCTTCATTTATGTGTTTTAATGTTAATTTTACGATGAAAAATATAGTTTATATTTATATTGCAAAAGCCGAGCCGCTCGTGGCGCGCCTTGGTTTGCTGAAATTCGCATTTCGACAAATATAAGAAGAGCTCCAGAGTCCAGATGCTACACAAAATGTATGCAAACTGGAGTTCTTTTCAAGTTGCTCCGTTGCCCCTAGGACCGCGGCGCCCGTGTGCAACGCACACCCTGCACCTAAGGGAAAGACGCCCCTGAAAGTTCTCATTTGATGTTATGATCAACTTGTGGACTACGCTTACACAGGCAATATGCTACGAATTTCGTGGAATTACACATAGAAAAACCAAAGTTTAAGGAAAAAAAATATGTATTTAATCTAGCGCATTAAACTGGTTCTTTTTAGGGTTCCTTAGTCTACAAGAAACCCTTATAGTTTCGGTCTGTCCGTCCGTCCGTCTGTCTGTCTGTCCGTCTGTCTGTCCGTGGTTTTGCTCACAGACTATAGGATCTACAAAGCTGTAATTTGACATGAATGCATATATTAATGATGCCGACAAAATGGTACATAAAATCTTTTTTTTTTTGTGGTACATCCCCTACACATCAAGCGGGGATGAATATTTTTTTCGCGTCCACCCCATCGTGTAGGGTGTCATTGGATAGGTTTTTTAAAAATATTATGAGTATTCCTAGATCATTTTCCGATTTAGGGATCCATTTGTGAAATATTAAGTTTTAAAGTGGAAAAAATCGTTAGAGTCCAGTGTCCCCCCTTTCTACCAGCTAAACGGTTGCTTCTGGAAATGTGAAAAAATTCATGGGAGTAGGAAATATGCTGAAATTAAAAGGAAAACTATCACGGCTAAGAAGACTTCATAAGTTATTGAGTAATATTATAATAAAGCATTTAAGCATATAAAATAATCGGCCAAGTGTAAGTCGAACTTACATCATTTTATAGCAAAAATAGGCAAAGAACTAAGTTTTTTGTATGAGAGCCCCCTTTAATTATTAATTATATTTAAATTTTATTGTTAATTATTAAAGTACAAATATAATTGAGTATTTTGTGAATATTTCATCTGTGTACGTCATGTTGCCGTTATTAATATCGAGCAAAAAAGGCCAAAAAAACATGTTTGTTGTATGGGATATTAATTTTATTTTGGTTTTGTTACTTATTCATTGTTAAAGCGGCAACAGAAATACGCAATCTGTGAAAAGTGAAAATTTCAGAAGTCTGGCTATAGCGGTTCTTGAGATACAGCTTGGAGACAGACAGACAGACTCAGTAATAGGGTCTCGTTTTTACCCTTTGCGTACTGAACCCTAAAAAAGCGTGAAGAGGTTAAAAGCAGTCACACATTCGCATTTATACAATTAGTATAGATCTGCATCATGACAATATTGCACAACAAAGAAATTCTAAAGTGAGCTGTGTTCAAGTGTTTGCTGCTTATAAAACTATGTACTTATGTGACTTAGCTACGACAATTTTCCTTTTAATAATACCTATTCCTTTTAATGTAGAGTATAAATCATAATTGTAATATTACAATCGAGTTCTATTGTAATATGCTGAGTCAACAAGGTATGGGTGGTATAAACAGTAAGAGCCTGCTACGGCCAGACCTTCCTCAGTTTAGGAAAGCTGAAAGTTTACCTGTTCGTGACCTTTACAGAGCTGAGGTACGAACGACCAGTAACTATAGACTTTCGGTCGCGGTAACTTTGGGAGGTATTCAGTTCTGAAGGTTTCTCGCGGATGTTGAAGTACATCGATAATATCGAAGTAGGTAAATCCAAAAAAATGTATTCCGCGAACAGGGCCGTCTTTAGCCCATGTGGCGCCCGTGTGCAAACATTACCCTAGCGCCCCCTAGCAAGCGCGCGGTCAAAATGAAATGGGTACAAAGTACAAGTACAGTTTGTCCGGCCGCTTAAGGGTGAGGAGTCCATTAGTATGGATCATTTATCCTGAAGCCACCGGACGAACTATAACATAATATATAACAGCACATCAAGTTACCACATAGGTTACATCAAATTTCTCCAATAGATAACAAACTCTATTGTTTGTAGATTAAATTTGAAGATTTTTTCGGTTTTGAATACCTATCATGATGTGCTCTTGACTGTCCCTAACAAGCCTAAACCCCAAAACGTTCTCATGTTAACATATCTATACAAATTTACTTTATAGAAATGTCCAAATATTGAGTTTTTTCATTCTTATTACGACATCATAACAAACATACAATGATCAAAAACATTTGAGAACATTTGACAGGGAAGCTCACTGAAAGCGAAGGCCCTATACACGGGTATAAAGTATTTTAAGGAAGGAAAGAGTGACAATTAAGAAAAACATAATACAAGTTTGTGTTTTTTTAATAATCATTTAATAACTATTTCCTTGCGAGCGGCACTCGGCGCCCCTAGGACCGCGGCGCCCGTGTGCAACGCACACACTGTATGCACCTAAGGGAAAGACGCCCCTGTCCGCGAAAAATCCATAAGTGCTTAAAACGTTAGGAATAAATCGACAGTGTAAGTACAGTAACAATAATAGTTAATTATTATTACGTCATAAAAAAAAAAGAAATCAAAGAAATTTTATTTAGAGTTCATTGTTTTACAAAACAAAATTCTGAACATCGAAACTATGGTGCCTACCACCGGTTTGGGAACTAACCCGGCAAAAACACTATAGAGAAGAAATCATAATCAATATCATAATTAGAGAACATAGATTTAATATGAAGTTTCAGTCTTGATGTAACTGTTAAGGTGTACCGGGAGCATTCGCTTGTAATGTAACGTTACAGAGTCAAGTATTACATCAGTGAAGGAGGAGAGCCGAGCATTACAATGCCCACCTTGTAATGATACAACTTGTAACATCAATCTGACATTATGGAATCAACTAGCTATGGAATGCTCAAAGTCGAATGTTACATAACACGCGAATGCTCGTCAGTCAGGGAGGTATAGTATTGTAATGTAATGCTCAAAGTCGAATCTTTAATGTTACATTACACGTGAATGCTCGCGATGAGGGAGCACCTGTAAAAATATATACTTACTAAGCTGACTTTATTTCCGTCGGCTTGCCGCGGGTCGACAGGCCGCCGGATGTCGCGTCGTTGTACTTATTATTTAAGGATTATGCTTTTAAGAACAAATTACAAATCATAACGACCTGCTTTCCTGCCTAAAATAATAATTATTTTGTTCTGGAAATGTAAAAAACTAGATACAAATTAAACGTGATACATTCATGATCATCCACAATTTAATAATACTGAATGTTAATGTACGGGTCTGTACACCTTACACTGATAATGATGATGATAGAAACATACAGTTTATTGATATAAAAATTACAAACTAGGTACAATATGATAATGATATGAAGAAGTGATTGCGTATTAGGTATAGCTGAGTGATTTTATATAAGTACTAATTAGTTAATGATGAGTTTGGCAAAAAATCAAAACATTACAAAATTGTTAAATGATTGAAATACCTATAGACTAAATTGATATATTATGCTGACCTAAGAATGTGCGATGCTTGCTTGTATCGTACAGTTAACGTTGTAACTTGTAGGGGTCCTGCAATTTTCATTAAAGGATATATCATATTATAGTTCAGAGTTTTATTCATTAAAATTAGTAAATGCAGACAACCTACAGGTAGTTGTGTCACTTGTGACTCGTGACTTATGAATGGTGACGCGACGGTAACAGATAGGTACATCTAGCTGTTTCAAGTTTTTGTACGAGGTTGATAAAGTGGGTTTTTCATGTGAATATTATAATAATTAACGATGTACCTTTTTCTAAAAGGGATTTATATTTTCAAAACTGTTGAGTTGTTCGTAATAAGTAAAGCATGCGCTCGATGTGCGTCATATCCTGGTGACACGGATCGTACCTGCTCCTCCACGGCTGCGTGATTCAGCCGCGCTGAAGGGGGCGGCCGAGGGGGCGGCGGCGGGGCACGGGGGCGGGGGGCGCTGAAACAATATGGCGGCGCTCCGGCGCGCGTCACGTGCCTCGCCCGCGCCGCACCCGCCGCGCCGCCCGCCGCATTAGTTTTTCACGGAAAACGTTCGACGAAAAAAACAACTGATAACATCGCGATCACCTCGACCGGCGCCCGGCGACGTCCCGCCGCGCCCGGACACTCCCGCCCATCTCCGGCGGGCCGACACTAATGAGCCGCCGGCTCTCGTAATCGAATCTCCGGGCTTCTATCTGATAATTACTATCGGGGATGGTATCGCGATATCTCGCCCGCCGTAGATACCGGCGGGGGGAGGCTCACCGGCGCGGGGGGAGGGGGCCGACGCCGCCGACAAATATTAGCATAGAGCTGTTTGCTCCCCTTATCGCGGAGCTAGCGAGCACACCCAGCGCGCCGCACGGGGCCGCGCGGCTCCGCCAGCGGCCGGAGTCACCGGTTCCCGGGTCCCTCGGGTTCGGACTGCGGCGGCGACGCGCCCGCTAGTTACTGTATCTGATACACTATCTAGCGTAAGATAGCGAATCTCACATTAACAGCTAGTTAAGATAAAGGAGATAACGCTTTGCATATCTTACGTTGATAGTTCGGGGTCGTTGCACCGCCGCACCGCGCCGCGAGCCCGGGGCGCGGGGAACATCCTCGGCGGTGATGCAAGGATGAGTCGCAAACGTTACATATTCGTGTTGTACTGTAAAACTTCCATCTCTTATCGTGTTTGTTTACTCGTTAATTAACCTAAGTCTAACTACGACTGTCGCTTTTATGATATTTCGTAGCACAATGTGAAAACGGTGACTTTGTTTCTAGGACGCCATGCTTGGTTCCTATCTTACATTCCCAGTTTTTCTGAAAACTCTAAGCATAGACGTCTGACATAAATAATGTAATCTGGTACACTTGGGTTGGTATTTAACTAGCTGTTTTACGTGAGAATTCAGTTAATCCTAGGCCATAAAACTTTAGTCATAGCCATATAACTATTAGCCCTACCACGACAACGATGAATAATACTTTGAGTCGGTGTTAGCAGCGATAAAATCAGCATCGATTAGGTATAATCTTTTATGCGTGTAAAGGCGGTCTACATAAATGTGTAGGCATAATGCGTTCTTATCGGGACCTAATGAGTTGCCAAATATTGTTATCAGTTTATTACGAAAATATATTACTAAGGTGTACTCGGGGAATTGAGACAGTAGCGGTCATTGATTCCCTGTCAAAAAACTTGTCATTTTCTATATATTTTGCATACTCGATGTGAACTGAATATGAAGCATATCACTTCGAACTCATAAAAAGTTGGGGATTATCATTCTAAGAGTGACCAAGAGGTTTTCCGGTGAATCTGTAATAATCTGTGTCTTTATAAGAGGTCAATTTTATTCTTAAATATTCTCAATACAGTGCGAGCATTTTTCATTTAGCGCCTAGACTAAAAAGGTCAATGACCGCTACCGCCTTGTTTCGCCGAGTACAGACTACAGTATAGTCCTGGTTGCCATTCCTATATTTTCTAGCCGGTACTACGGGTTATCGAGAAATATCGTAGTGTCTTAAAGTAGAATGGTAGATTGATGAATCTATAAAAGTTTTTTTTTTCATCGGACAAATAAAGGCATGGTTGACACGAGTAGTGCCTTTATGCTGAGGGAAAAACAACGAGTAGTACTAGTGTAGATCGCTTTTTCAAATATAATATATAGCTCAGTAGACTATTGTGAAAGTTAAGACATTGATTAATAATTATCATATGAATCTTTGCAGGAATTGTACTTAGTACATATATATTAAGTACATAGTTGACTGTAAATAGGAAAATGTAGCACGTCTACGTGAAGTGTTGTCTATTGAGGTGACAGTCCGATTTAGCAACGGACCTTATCAGTATTGATGGGTGACAGCGAGATACCGCCGTCACCTGTTACAGCCCTGTTATATACTGAGAATATCTCCTGATATCTCCCTAACAAATTTAATAATAAATTATGTTTTGAAGATGAATCGGAATAAATTTCTCAGGGCTCACTCTTTTTGGCGATTAGGGTAGAATCGTTACAATGCTCTAGCGTAGCAGTGGCTACGCCTGGCGCAGCTCTTACAGTTTCTAAAGACAAGTCTGCACAACAGAATATAAAAGAGCCTGTAGATAGAGCTACTCGCTTTAAGACAAATGAGGACTCGGTCACCAAGTCAAGAGTTCATAACTTTTAAGATGCCATTTTGTCTAAGGCCTGTGGTGAATTTAGTTATAACTTATGAATTATAACGCCTTATTTCAGTCATAATCGATGATAACCTTAATCCAACAGCAAAACGAATATATTTAATATCATATAATAATTTGTGATGTATGTCTGTCGCCTTCGTCTACTATTTTCTACAAGAATGTTTCAATAATATCAAATCTATAATATAGGTATTCTTCCACGTTTCAGTCCCAATGTCCCAATTCACTGGCAGGTTGTTATCACTCGAGTGCTGATAACGACTCTCTCGGGAACTGCGCGCACCATCGGCCATCGGGTGACTCACAGCTCATTGTAAATGTACAAGGTGAGGGGAAAAAGATTCGGCTTTGAGTAGAACAATCGCAGGTATCATGGTGGAAGTAATAACAAGCAAAAAGGGGGTTAAACCTCAAATACCTAATAATATAATATTATATATCTTTAGTATATTATGTCTGAAGTTCTTTTTGATAAATCTGCTATTACGAGTTTTAACTTATGAGTGATCACGTCAATGTGTGATTATAAACGTAAATTATACTAAAGGAATTCCAGGAATAAGAATATATTACTAATTAACTGACTTCCAAAAAGGAGGAGGTTATATGTTCGGCTGTGGATTTTTTTTATTTTTTATTTTTTTTTATTTTTTTTTTGTATGTTCAACGATTACTCCGCCGTTTGTGAACCGATTTTCAAAATTTTTGTTTTGTTCTATTAGGTTTCCCTCCAATTTGGTCCCATTTTCACAAAAGTGGTGATCTGATGATGAGATCCA
Source organism: Cyaniris semiargus (assembly GCA_905187585.1). Lineage (NCBI taxonomy): Eukaryota > Metazoa > Arthropoda > Insecta > Lepidoptera > Lycaenidae > Cyaniris > Cyaniris semiargus. The sequence goes on along the minus strand of LR994554.1, from coordinate 235,712 downwards.
TGAGTAATCGAGGGAACTCCTCAAAATTTATATGGAAACATGTGGTGATTTTGGTTTTATGAGAAGTATCCTAAGCATATGCTACCAAAACGCAAGATTTTGCACCAAGGTATACTATGTTGGGGGTTTAGGCGCTGTTTTAAGAACTGAAAGCATATGCTACTATGCAAATTACATTCATCATCATCATCATCATCATCATCATTACCACGTCAGGGTCACCAGTGTCACATGGTTGTATATGGATACAATATGCCCCCACAACACCATAATTATATCATCATGTTATGTCCTTATAATAATTGGTACTTTTCATAGCGATTTTAATAAAAATATAATGTTGTTTCAAAATAAATGATTCAAGTTCTAAGCGACTTATGTACCACAAAATTGAACATAACAAAGTCAACCTTAACTCCAGAGCGTAAGGCACACATTTGACATTACTTTTGAGATTCGAAAGAAAAAAGAGAAGTAAGTTGCTTCGATAGGTACTACACTAGTTTAACTATTAACCCATCAATCCCCAAGCGGCACCCGGCTGCCGCATAACAATTAAAAATCTATTGCGTCTGTGATTCCCACGATTCCGAATTCAGCTAAACCTCAACTATTTCTGTACTCAATCTTCATAATTTTGAAGTCGGTGCCAGTTCCAAAAGTTTCAAATACCTATTCTGTCAGAGAACTGAAGATTCAGCTATCTGGTACCGACTTCAAAATGATGAAGATTGAGTACAGAAATAGTTGAGGTTTAGCCTAATTCGGAAAAAGGCACCATTAGATAGGAAAAATTATTTAATACTTTTTAGTTCATATTATAAGGATGTTATTATTGTTTTTACCTTGGAAGTCGGTTTTAATTTTTTGTTAAAAATAATAATGTTAAATATTAGTAATACATTTCATTTTAAAAAAATATTATTATTGTAAGTAATAAAATAGGGCATTATTAAGTATGTATTGTTGCTGTTGGGAGCTGTTCAGTTAACTGTTGAGAGCTGTTCAGTTAACTGTTGAGAGCTGTTCAGTTAACTGTGACAATTAATAAGCGTCTTAATACCTGCTCTATAAATAAACCACACTTCACGATCTAGATGCTAGTTAACTAAGTACTATATTATAGTATAGTAATAGTCTCTAAACAAGTAATGGCGGGGACTAGAGCTAGAACATGTTTACCACTCTAATAACTTAGTGCTGTAGACATGGGTTTAAATAATATGATTTTCTTGTGAATTTTGAAACAACCCTGTTGTTTTAGCAAATTTTTAGCTATAAAATATAACACTGTGTTAGTATTTTCTACTCGTTTTCCGTACTTGATAAATGTCATAAAGTCCAATAAAATTAGTCGTATTTTCTTTTCAAATGATGACTCTACCGCCCTGAACGTGATTACTGGGCTTATTATTAATTAATTAGGTGTCAGGTATCGCGGCGATCTGCAGCAGCTTATCACTTAAGTCAGCGGCGATAACACAGAATTAACGAAAATATTACTGATGACTGATGTTTATCACCATATTACACTCCGAATAATAAATAATAAGTATAATTCGTAATTGAATATTACTGGATTGGAACTAGATTTACTCGGCGTTTTTCATTCGGTTTTCCCAAGTATTTTAATAGAAATTACGTATTTCTGTTAATAAAAAATTAGTGTCTGAACCTACTCTATGAAGTAACGCGACTTTATTTCAGCATGATTTAGGTATTGATTGCTATTTCAATGGAAGACGAATAATATTTGAGAAAAAATTTTGCGTTTTTTTGGCAGCCTCATTTCGGTTGGATGTAGGTTTAGCGACATTTTTTTGTTAAGTAAGTATCCGTATTACGTTAGTTTGACTTTTACGGTGTTTTGTATCCAAAGAATATTCAGAACGGAAAATTCGTCGTGTAACTTGGAAATAGTATTTAAACAACTGAATGATGATTTAAGCCCTGTTAGTGTGAAATTGTATTTTCTACGGAAGTTGAAAAGAGTAATAGGCATGACAACTGACATCACGTCAAAGTAAGTTAATATGCATCGCGGGAGAACTTTGTTCGATAGCTAAGTATATTAAAAATTGCATTTTTGAAAGTGGTTCGATAACAAAAGTTGCTTTAAATTGTTTAAGTGATCTAGTGGTAAATAAATATTAGTTAATTTACTAAAAAAATCGAATTGTCTATCTAACTTTGAAAGCTCATAACAAAAGTTCAGGCTGAAATTTGGGAAACACATTTTTTACCGTTATATCTTTATTTTATTAAAAAAATCTGCTAATCTTTGACCTTGTCATCATCCCAATTGGGTTATGTTAACCAGGGCTCAAGCAGTGAGTCATTAAATCTCTTCACGTTAGGAATGACCAAGTACATCCTCTCCTTATGATGCACATAAGCACCACATTGCTTTTCCTAGAAGTCGTTCCCGCGGACACCGATGTCTTGGATTAGCAGCAAGATGTGGAGGTGGTTGTGATCGATCACCGGTAAGCCGATAACGCCGACCTTATCGCGTTTATTGTGCCGATAACGCCACCCCGCACCCCTCACCCTCCGCGCCCGCCCGCGCCGTGCGACACTCGAGGTGGAGTAATCTCCTCATAAATGGCTCTGAATCGTAAATAATAAAATGTCAACAATAAACCACACGAGAAAGCATAAATTATTATTACTAATATTTTGGTACCTACGCGGCAACAACAAAAGTACATACACAACACAACAGTAAGAGGAGTTATTTACTAACGTTTGTTATAATAAATGTACTTAATTAGAAGTTATAGTCCTTGATAATATGCTAGCTTGGGCTAATCCAACTTTCATTTACTTTTAAATAGCAGGGATTTTTTTAATTAACCGTAGCTGCGTTGAGCAGTGTGCTCCGTGCTAAGAACCTCGTAGACGTTACTTAAGGACGCTAACACATTTTTTAAAGAATTAGGAGTCACACTGCGAGAATGTTTTGGTTACAAATGAAAGATAATATATTAATCTCCACATCTACACCATAAAAATTTTATAGAAGCATACAAAATTTTCACATAAATACGTTTTAACCATCACAATAATCGCAAAAGATTTAAAAAATGGGGTTTGATTAGGTACCAGTATAGCTAAATACACTGAACTAAGGAAAACAAATATACAAAAAAATGTTGTTTATTAAGTCCCCTGTAAGAATTTTATATAAAAATACATAACATTTCCATTTATAAGAAAAATAAGAAACGCTCTCAAATTTCTTCATACATTTTCGCCCTATCAAGAACGTGGCGAGCGTCGTAACCGCCACTGTACAAGGCGCGCTGAAATGAATAATAATAATAATAATCATTTATTTGCAAAGAATGTTGTTTACAAAGATCTTATACTATGTTTTACACAGTATCAAACATTCTGCTTATGAAGCATGCAAAAATTAACATAAATATTATAGGTTATTTAAAAGAAAAACTACATTTATTATCCTGACCACTACAACAGAAACATTGATGGGTTAATATAAGTTATCTACTCATTTTTTCATAAATTTTATACCTATTATGATATATCATTCTTATAATACTAAACTTAATGCTAATATTTTAATTGGTCTATGATAATTAAAGTCTAATAATTATAGAAAACATACAATTTTAAGAACATGTCAAATTACAGTTAGAATAAAGTCATTAGAATATATTATAAAGGATCAATTAATTATGAGTCATAAATACACAATTTTGATGTCAAGTAAAATATTAAAATGTCAATAGAATAATAACTAAATTTACAATTAATATGTCAGTCAATAATTATTTATTTAATGAATTCATTAAGGGTATAAAAACACTTCTCTGCCAGCCAACTAAATAGTTTTTTCTTAAAAATAGATAGTGGATATTCTTTTATGTCATTGGGAAGTTTATTATAAATTTTGATGGACATATTATAACACCCCTTGCTAGCTAAGGTAGTTCTTGAGTTAGGCAATACTAACTGGTCTGGATACCTAGTATTTCTATTTAGAAACTGTGACTTTATTGTGTATAATTCTGAAATATGTTTTTTGACAAATATGCTTATCTCATATATGTATAAACAAGGTAGTGTAAGTATATTTAACTTTCTGAAAAGGGGGCGGCACGATACCGTAGGGTTAACTCCACATAAGGCTCGGATACATTTTTTCTGTCCAATAAATAGTCGTGCTATATCGACTGAGTTGCCCCATATAATTATGCCATACCTAAGTGCTGACATGACAAACGCGTGATAAACCATTAGAGCTGTTTCAGCACTGGCGGTTTTGTTTAGGGAACTAAGAAGATATACATACCGGTTTATTTTTTTGCATGTTTTGTCAATATATGTCTGCCATGACAAATTATTGTCAATAGTTATTCCCAAGAACTTTACAGTTTTAGCCTCTTTCAATACCGAGTTGTCATATTTTACGCATAGGTATTTTCTTTTGCCCTTTTTACTATATAATTGCACATATGTTGTTTTATTAATATTTACCTTCAAATTATTGTTCAACCATTCGATTACGTCATTTAATACACGATTTATTTCTAAATTATATGTCAATTCATTTAAAAAATTTATAATAACAGAAATGTCATCAGCAAAGAGTGTACATTTATGAGAAATGCATTTCGGCAGATCATTTATATAAATAATGAAGAGTAAGGGGCCCATAATACTCCCTTGAGGTACTCCTTTCATATTCTCTCTAGTTTCCGAGGTGATATCTAATATCTCATTTTTTAATTTATTTTAGTGACCTTAACTTTTTGACTACGATCAGAAAGATAACTTTTCAGCCATGCAAGAGCTAGAACCTCTAATGCCGTAGTGCTCACATTTTAGTAAAAGTTTCTCATGATTCACATGGTCAAAGGCTTTAGACATGTCAAAAAAAAAGAGCCGTAACTGATTTTGTCTTATCCATGCTGTCTATAACTTCTTTTACCAAGGAAAAGCTTGCTATGGTAATGGATTTTCCTTTTTGGAAACCATTCTGCTCTCTAACTATGATTTTTTTAATTTAGTCGGAAATATGTCTTGTTCAAAAGATAAATTTATTAAATAAGCCAATATGGATGCCAGTTCAGTTGCACATGATTTTAGCAGTTTTGCAGGTATTTTATCATATCCCGTTGAGTTAGAGTTTTTTAACGAGTTTATCATAGCAATTACCTCTTTTTCATCAGTTGGCGTAAGAAAAATGCTCTGTATATTTTGGTTTATGTTTTGCAATATTTTAAATTTATTTTTATGATGATTATTATTATTGTTGTTTTGACTTTCATTTAAATTGGAATCTATAAAGTTATCATTAAAAATATTTGCAATATTTATTGTATCTGTTATATGTTTATTATTAAAGTTTATTTCTTTTATGATTTTAGATTCAGCAATTTGTCTATTACCTTTGATAATCTCCCAAGAAGCCTTACATTTGTTATTTGAGTTTGTTATGTACCTATTGTTGTTATTTTTCTGAGCCATTACAATACATTTTCTTAAAATCTTTGAATAATCTTTAAATTTCTTCTTATTTTCCACACTTTTATTTTTATAATATTTGTCGTAATTTTCTCTTAGTATTACAAGATGTTTTTAAACCTTTGGTTAGCCATTTTATTTTAGGGTCAGTGTTTTTTATTTTACATTTTATTGTAGGAAAGCATAGGTTAAATAACATGACCAATGTATCATGGAATTCACTAAAGGCATCATCTACGTTTGGAAGAGCGTAAGCGGACGACCATGTCAATTTTTTTTAACTATCCTTAAATTTATTTATATTTTCATTACTAAAGTCTTTCTTAAATTTAAAGTAAGTTGTTGTCTTGATTTTATTTTTATTTTTTATAGGTATTTTCAAAAACTGCGCGGTTTCGTGGTCTGGTAGACCTAAAGGCTGTACATCGCCCTTAGCATCATTAATGTTGCTTAAGCATAGGTCTATACAAGATTTTTGCCTTGTAGGCTTATTAATATGATTAACGAAGTTATAATTATCTAGTATATTAGTAAAATCCTTTTTATTTTTTGTGTCCTTTAAGATGTCAATGTTTAGATCCCCTACTATCACTATGTTAAATGAGTCCCATGTTCGTAATTTGTATAGAAGTCTGTCAAATATATCAAGGAACTCTTTAATATTAGAATTCGGTGTTCGATACAGGCAAATTACGATAAGTTTATGTTCTGATATTTTTAAACCACAGCATTCAAATGTTTTTTCTGCGCTTAGGTCATCTACTGCATCGAATTTAACACCTTCTAACTCATTTTTTATTAATATACAAACACCTCCGCGTTTTTGCCGTAACCGTGAAAAAGCAGATACTGCTCGGTATCCGTTTAAATTTATATTTGAGATGTCTTCAGCACAAACAATAGTCTCAGATAAACACAGAATATCTACAGGTGTACGATTTTCCGACAGTTCTCTTAAAGTGATATTAAGTAATTCCTTTTTATTAAATAAACCGGCTATATTTTGATGCATTAAGTTTATAAGGTTATTGGACTGGAAAAAATGTATCATTAGAATTCTTTTCGTTGCTTAGATTCATTTCACCATTTTCGACATTAACTGATGTGGAGTTACCTTTGGTGCAATTGGTATTGTTCTTAGGTATTGGTTTAAAATAATACAGTATATTACGTTCCTTTTTATTTTCAGTTTTCTTATTCGTTTTGTTATTAAGAAGCATTGCTCTATTACCTGGTACCAGATATCTTGTATCATAATACATAGAGTCGATAAGCATATTTATTTTATAAGTATAATAATTTATGAATTGTTTTTATTTATAAAAGTATTCTCTAGTCTTAGATTTAAAAATATACAATTAGAATAATTTTTACAAGTAAGTTCCAACATTCTATTTAATTTAGCTTCGTTTAGATATCTGTTATGGAGAACACTAGATGAATGTTATTTAAATATCCTTGACGTCGATATTCGTACTGACAGACATCGACCTGCTACTTTTTATGTGATAGCGTCCTTAAGCAAAATAAATATCGATTTTATGATTCATTTCTATATTTAAAAATAAGCCCCTACATTATATCTCGGAAGGTCTGACCTAGCAAAAACACGATATCTTAAAATTTTCTCAATAACAAAAAAAATCACAAAGATTTATATATTTATTTTCGCATTTAATTTTCACGAAACCGTGCAATAAACAGAGTTAATATTTTAACACATTATATACAATTCTATCACCGAGGGACTGACCTGGCGGATTTTTAAAATGTTCGAGTTCTTAAGAAAAAACTAACTTGGCGATGATTCCGCTTCGTCCTTTTTCACCTGGCATATTATGAAAGACGGGCTCACGCCCGTATTTCATAATATGTGAAGAGAAAAGGACGAAGTTTGATTTTTTGCTTTATTCGCCCTCTTAATCTCAATTAAATTTTGTAATATTTCATTTACCATACTTCTTAATGGGCTGCCCCATAAAGCAATATGGAAAATGAAAAAATCATCCCAACAAGTGACACAACTGGTCTCGATGATAAACGTTTTCTAGATAGTAAGCGATTCAACATTGGACTTTATACATATACATAATACATCAATATTTTTAATTTGGAGCTGAGTTGCGGCCTCTTTTCCCTTAGTTCGAACTAACGTTTTAATGTAAATTCGTTTCAAGTAAGTCTTAAATGCGCCTTAATAAGTCTTGTTAAGTTTTTTCCAGTAACGCTTTGTTAGATTTTTACCACAACTTCTTTTGCAAAAAAATCGATTATTATCGACGGAAAACTGTATTTTTTCCGCAATAAAAACTGTCCATTAACTCAGAACAAATCCAAATTACTTTAGTGGTTCGAGCAAGAAGACGACACACTTATAGGTATTTTATAATGATATAACTAACGCAGAGTTCTAAATTGAAGAAAGTCGTAGAACTTGAAGAATTATTCTACGATCAAACATACAGCAACAAACTGTATTAAGTATGTTATTTACAGAACACAATTGTAACATTGTGTACTCGCGGTTTAGCGCGGCTCTGTCTGTCTGTGTGTGTCAAGAGTACAAATACACACACAGGCACAACCCTGGAGCTGTATAATAGACAAACAGCTCAAAATAATGTAGCTGGCATGATATTGCGTATATTCGACTGCCTCTTTTATATTTCGACTTCAGTCTCTATTATACTAAATGATCATAATAAACTTAAATAATCAGTAAAACCGCCCGGACTATTTAGGACTTAGGACTAGAATTTTAATATTATCTTTCTCGCAGCTGTTTTAAAAGTTAAACAAAGATAAAGTACAGATGCATAGACCGAGTGTCGTGCCCACAGTCCACATGTAGTGCGTCATAGAGTGAGGAGCGAAGGTCGATATCTGTGCAATATATGTATCACAACAATATGTACCCGACGATACCTACTTCATAGATTAATACACTACTCAATATATAAGAATTCATAGCGCTAGTAAAATATAAGCAATCGATCTCGATTAGGCATCTACCTTAGAGAAAGGAATTCAGTTTTGATTGAGCTGGAATAAGAAAAATCAATAGAGGCTGTCTACCGTGTAGGAACTACGTTTCATAACAAAAATTCTTTCGTCTGTGGTCTAATAACGTGTCGAGTGCGAGAGTACCACGATAAGGTCTATAATTCGTGTCAGGCGTGTTTGCGTTTCGGTTGGAATTTCTGGACGTGAGGTAACCGGGGAGCGCTTGCGAAACCTGAAGCTGAAAAGAGAGCGCGCTACGGCGGCGGCCATTGGTGCGCCCCGCCCCCTCCCCGGCCGGCACTACCCCGCACCCCCGCCCCCCTGCTCGCCCCCGCAGCGGCGCTGATAACAGTCGATGTGGAGATACCGCGCGTGATAGTGGGCCCGGAGCTATGCCCGCGCCAGGCTCATAGACAGCAGCACAGGTGAGCATAGATCAGCATTATCGCTAGATTGTGCTATCACTCGTATCGTGTGTTTACAAACTAGTTCCTCCAGATTTTACTTCGTTCCCATCTCGTGTGCGTTTACCTCGGTAGTACAATGTCACCGCGGCCTGTTATATACTTAATGCTCGATTCATTGAGTTTTCTTTCAAAAAGATAAGGAGCGAAAAATCTCCCTCGCATATAAATAAAAGCGAGCATATAACTTTTTACAAACGATTGAAACCGATAGGGGTTGGTAGAATTAGGACTAAACTATGTCCAGCTAAAACATTTTAAGTTTCTTGGACAGTGTAACCGTGATAAGTAGCTTCTTACAAGCAGAAGTACATCTACTTTCTTAAAACATCCAATTGCATTCTTAGCTACGTAGCATGTCCAAAAATATAGTGTATGATCTACTCAATGTATTATTATTGTATAGTGTATGATCTACTCAATGTATTATTATTGTATAGTGTATGATCTACTCAATGTATTATTATTGGTGTATTACCAAAACATTTTCTTTTGTTCGACGGAACTTTTGTAATTGGCATCGACTCTAATAACTAAATAATTAAGATCCCTATTTAAAACAAGTAAGTTGTATAAGTGGCTAATAATATATATATATATATATATATATATATATATATATATATATATATATATATATATATATATATATATTTTAAATTCATGTTCCTGCAATGTTAAAAAAATGTAATTTGACAATAGGTTCAGGTTTGACAATAATAAATAATAATTATTAATTAGTTCCTTATAACTCATCAAAAACAAATCTGTTTATAATATCAGGCATAAAAATTGTGTATTGATGTGTTAACGTAAATAAAAATAATCATTTTACAAAGACTTTAAAAAGGTCTACTAAGATTTAATTTTTTTTACCGTCGCGTCTCTTGCGCTACCCACGCGCCAGTAAAAATTATATTTCATTTTTTTTCGTTTCTATATTTCTATATTCTTTCGTTTATTATAGTTTATAAATAAAACACGCACCGATCTAAAATAATAACAGTAAAATGTTGACAAGAGATTGTGTTTGTAAACAAAGTCTAAACTTATTAAAACATATTTAAGTGCTCTAAAATCTATTTCTAATATAAACAAAGTTTATTAGTTGTTCCAAAACGAATTTATGATATCAAAACGATCCACTTACTATAATTATTTGCAGTTATAGTTGAATTTCATTACTTGTTATATATTGCATATGTAATTAAAACATAAAAATTGATATGAATAATGTGAAGCATCTAAACCACAATCGATTGTACCTACAAGGAAAAAAGCCTGTATTAAAAATAAACAAAAATGGGTTTTTATTGTTATAAAGTGATATCTTTACACATTTTTTTTAATTTTAAATAAAATTCAATATTTACTAGAATAAGATCAATAAAGTAAATAAAAGTAAAAATATAATTAACGAAACCAAAAAAAAAATAATCTTATAATTATTTTCAGCCAAAGCTTGAAAATAATTATAAGATTATTTTTTGAGTTAAGTTAGTTGTATTGAACTATGTTTTCATCTTTTAAAGCCCAGTGCTAATAAAAAAATTAGAAACTTTTTAAAATTTAAATAGAAGTTCTACATAAGTTTTATTTAACTCTAAAATCTAAACGATAATAGAGCTATAACCAAATAATATCTAGTTTTATCTTTTAAAGTTGAGGAAATAGCCTAAATATATTATTACCTTAATTAAATTATGGTTATTTTATTTTATAACTCACAGACAAAACAATGCAGACAATAAAATAAATGTGTAATATGAAAGTTGTGTACATCGCTCACTGGTCAGTAGCTCGTCGTAGAGACTAGAGCCGCTACGCCGTAGCGCGCTACGAGGCTACTGTTGTGTGGCTACGGGATAATGTACTGTAAATTACAAAATATTCAGTCATATTTTTTAATTTACAGTTTTTTTATGAATGCAAGAAACAAAAGTAGTAACAAGATATCAATCGTGGGCCTAAAATAGTTTGTTTGTGTTTAGTGAGGTTTTGAACTTGCATGGTGGGAGAGGCCTTGCATGAATTTACTAACATTATTGCTTGTGTGGTGGTGGTGTTTGCACGTTCTTGCATGCGAGTGTACGCATAGGCAGTGTGGGAGAGGAGGGAGGTGCTGTAACGCATGCCTATGCGTAAACTCACTCATTTACTTACAGGTTGAGGTTTATTTCGTGGAATATTGCTAGAAATAATAATATAATACATTTTAAGCTAATGGTTCCCGCGAAGTAACGCCTGATTCTATTATCTACCTAAAATAGTTGTAAAAGGCCGGCAACGCACCCGCAACTCTTCTGATGTTGCGAGTGTCCATGGGCGACGGTAGTTGCTTTCCATCAGGTGACCCGTTTGCTCGTTTGCCCCCTAGTTTTATAAAGAAAACGACCAAAGTTTTTGCCTTTTCGGTATAAAGGTGTTTGTAATGAAGAGCAGACTGGATTTTTTTATATATAAAAACGTGTTCATTTGCGGCTGCTCAAAACGGTAAAAATGGGAATGAGTGAAATGAACATTTAGAGTAAATAACACAACCAAAAGGAAAATAAAGTTTTTTTTTTCTTTTAATAATCGTTCCGATTAAAATCCAAGTTAGATTTAAGTGTAACTTGTATTTTAAACGACGACATATTAATCTTTAAATACTTGTATTTTCGTAAGTTTAAAGTTCATAATTCAAATAATTAATTTTGAAGGTTTCGTTGCTAAAGTTGAATTATAACGAGTCATTTCGACTTCGCTAGGCGAGGTGATCTCCTATACTATTATACGACATAATATGTGTTTAGTCTAAATGGAACTAGATAGAATCTAGTTCCCCAATCCCCAATTCTCCTATAAATTAGACTTTCAGATTACTTTTATTAAATTTTAAACAATTTTTTTGTTGTTGGCTTAATTTTATAAATTATTTTTGGCATAATGTTTGTTCGACATTATATACATAGTATTATATGATATTATAATTTCGTAGTTTGTTAGTTACGCCCTCATGGTGCCCCGGTGAAATAAATGACCGTGATATAAACTCGAGCTTCGATGTCGAGCAGTATGTCAGTGACCCGGTGTCACGTCGGCAGTGTCACGGTGTTGCGGTGCGGGGCCTACACAAACATGCGCCTTATCGGGTGGTGTGGGGCCCGTTATCTCGGGATCACAAACACCACCCGCCTCCCCGCGCCTCCCCGCGCCTCCCCGCACCTCCCCGCACCTCCCCGCACCTCCACACCGGCCTGCCTCGCGATCATCCATCAAGCGCTAACACGGGCCGTCTGTGTCCCATAATTCAGAACAGCATATGTTTTTATTTCTAATTTCAAATAAAGGATTTCATAGCGTCAAAAGCGAGCTCCACTATGTCTCTGTCGTTTGTTTGTAAAATACAAATTGAAATACATATTTCGTCTCTCATCCGCGGATCACTTTTAACTTTAAGGAAAGTAAGAAACGACACTCTGTCCGCTAGTCGCGTGACGTCAGTGGCGCCGGTTCCCTATTTGTATTTCCGAGCTAACGCACGCTTCCGGTTCAAAGCCTTCGGCGTGTTTGCTCGCCGCCGCCGGCCCGACGAAATCGACCCGGCCCGGCCGATACTAACACTAGACCGTCCAGCCGCGATCACGCTAACATGATGACGTTCCCCGCAGATACGACATGGACAGCGTACCGGCGATGTCGCGGGGCGAGGACGACGCGGGGGCGGGGAGCGGGGAGGCGGAGGCGCTGCAGCTGGTCAAGAGCGAGCAGCGCGGGGAAGAGGGCGCGGGAGGCGCCGGGGGCGGCGCGGGGGCGGCGGGCGGCGGGGAGGGCGAGGGCGAGCCGCAGTCCGTGATCACGTCGCGGCGGGCGCTGCGCACCATCACCGCCGCCGGCCACATCACCACGGCCGAGCTGCCCGACGACGGCGTCAAGGACGAGCCGCCCGAGCCCGCCGCGCTCGACGCCGACCAGCTGCACTTCGCCGAGCGCCAGCACTACGACGAGGAGCGCCTGCGCCTGGCCGAGGCCGAAACGGCACGCTACCTTGCCTTCAAGCCCGACTACCGCCCGCAGTCGCCCGACCGCCGGCCACAGTACCGCGCGCCGCCGCCCCGCGCTGCCTACCCGCGTGGCCCTGCGCTGCGCTACGGCGCGCCGCCCGGCCCGGACGACGACGAGCAGCAGCACAAGGAGCAGCAGCAATTCGCGCCAGACCACGAGCGCCAGTACATGGGCGAGCAGCAGCAGCAGCAGCCCGCGCTCGAGATGATCCAGACCACGTCGCTGGCGGACCAGCAGGCGGTGGGCGTGGCCTACCAGCCGGTCAAGTACGAGGCGCGCGCGGACGACCGCGGCACGTACGCGGCGCTGCAGCCAGTGTCGCAGGCGGGCGGCGCGGGGGGGTCGGGGGGCGGCGCGGGGGGCGGGGGCTACTACGCCGGCCAGAGCCCGCAGTACGCGGCGGCGGCGGCGGGCTACGGCTACGGCGGCAAGGAGCTGCTGACGCTGTACGGGCGCGGGGAGGACAGCCCACCGCAGCTGCTGTACCGCGACCCGCCGCTGTCGTCGTCGCTGGGCCGCGGCGCGCACGTCGTGTACGGCCCCGTCGTGCCGCAGTCGCAGCCCGTCTACGAGGCACCGCCCAGCCCCAACTCGCAGCAGGTGACTACACGCGTTCCGAACGACTGTGCCGCTGTTGACATTAGCCGGGGTGTATAATGGTGTTTGTGTTCAGGTGACGCTGTACACGCACGGCAACACGGTGCAGTACAAGGTGGGCGGGGAGTACCTGGCGCAGGGCGGCGTGGAGTACGTGCCGGTGTCGGGGTACGAGGGCGGGCTACTGGTGGAGAGTTACCCGGCGCCCGCCCAGCCCTGGCCGCCTCACAATCTGCTCTCCATCGACGACGGCTTCGATCCTAGTGAGTGACGCCTTTAAAAAAGTAATCAGGTTTATTAACCCGAGAGCCAGCGACAGTCAGACATTCGTCATTTTATAAAAGATGGAAGCTTGCCTGTAGGTGACCCCTAGTGGTAAGAACGACCAGCAACTATAGAGTTTCGGTCACGGTTATTTTAGGAGGAGTTCCAGTTATGAAGGTCTATTTTTTAAAAAAATTAAGCTTTATACATTATCGAAGGTTAGACCTTCGATAATGTATAAAGCTTAATTTTTTTAGTAACTTAACGAGTGATTTTTGGTCCAAAATACCCCAATATAAAAATAGAGATGCCAGGAAGGCATGTTTTTGTTTCTAGAAACAGTGAGAATGAAGGTTTTAAGATTCTACTTCCTAAAACACTATCTGTGCAGGTATGACGGGCATGGGCGAGGTGAAGGAGTGCGTGAACTGCGCGGCGGCGACGACCCCGCTGTGGCGGCGCGACGGCACCGGCCACTACCTGTGCAACGCCTGCGGCCTGTTCACGCGCATCAACGGCGTCAACCGCCCGCCGCACAAGCAGAAGGTCAAGCCGCAGGCCGCGCTGGTGAGTGACCAGGTCGAGAAACATTTTAAATATTTTCTATGTTTTAAGTCCGCCTGAAAATTAATGAAGCGTTTGCTCTCGCTCGTGCCTGCTGGTCATTTTAACGTTTAACATTTTAACGTTCTCACTTTTTTAATTTGTGATATCTCCGGTTTCGACGCCGGAACGAATCCTCACCGAAATAAAGTTCCCGTAATGCCCCTCCTCGGTAGGTCACTGACGGCCGTTTTGTCCAACAGCCGACGAACGGCAACCGGCGCGTGGGCGTGACTTGCGCCAACTGCCGCACCTCCAACACCACGCTGTGGCGGCGCAACAACAACGGCGAGCCCGTCTGCAACGCCTGCGGCCTCTACTACAAGCTGCACAACGTGAGTACCCCGCGACTGTGTCCGACGGCGGGCGGTGGGCGGCGGCGCTCCGATACCGCGGGTATCTAATCGCCGCCGCCGGTTATCAGGGAACTCCTCGGCAAATATTGGACCCGTATAAAAAATCAAAACACAGGGTCTCATCTAATCTCCCGAGATAACTCGGGCTACCGACCGATAGAGAATTATCACCGCGGCCCCGAATACTCGTAATGAGATAAATAATCTTTTATCAATTATCTCGCGGAGATACGCTTATGTAAAGGATGATAGCGATTACGAGGAGTTCCCCGCATCATTCGCGTTCGTCTGCGCAGGTCAACCGGCCGCTGAGCATGAAGAAGGACGGCATCCAGACGCGCAAGCGCAAGCCCAAGAGCATGGGCGGCGGCGTGGGGCGGCCCGGCGGCGGCATGGCCGGTGAGTAGGGGAGCGGGGGGGCACCCACCGCGGTCGCACGAACGTCGACTTGTTGTGGGACGTTTGCACTATGCTCAGTTTAATATGCAATCGTCGATCGTTCGCTAGGAGGCGACTCGACGTTCGAGTGACCGCGTAACTTACGCTGACATGTATGTGTGTGTGTGCGCAGTGGAGGCACACTCACACAAGGTGCTGCCTCCGCTGTACGCGGCGGTGGAGGGCGGCGCGGGGGGCGGCGGGGCGGGGGCGGGCACGGCGCCGCTGCTGCTGCTGCCCGGCCGCCAGGACATGTGAGTAGCGCGCGTATCTCCGGCTCTCTCCGGCTTTCTCTGCACCCTCACTTGCACTAATCGCTTTCGCTCCTGTCTAATCTGTGTCGGGCTCGGCGGTCTGGCTGGCGACTGACGCGCGTGTGTGTTGCAGGGTATCAGCGCTAGAGCGGCCGGCGTCGACGTCCGCGATGCACTACCGCCCGCCGTAACGCCGCGCCGCGTCGCCGGGACCCGGACAGGGGACACACTGCACGAGGAAGTCGGTCGTCTCATGTTTAGTCTTAGTGCTCCATCTCGAAAAATTTAAATTATAATAATATCCAGGAGCTTCTAGGGATCTCCTGGATTACCCGAGTATCTTCATCGGCTAGAGTACCAAATATTCGTGGCAGGAGTGACGGTGACGTCACCGCTAATTTTAGTCTCTCGACCGGCCAAAGCTTAATGTAAGTTCCGATCGAATCGCATGTAATGCGCTGCTCAACCGTGAATTTATCTACAGCTGTATTACGCAATACTTTGCCAACTCGGCGCTGTTCTTCTACAAATGCTCAGATGCCTGGAGCTGCTATAATTATTATAAGCCATATAACACAGCCAGATCAAACATTGTAAACGATCAGTGATCCCGCGCCGCGCCGCCGGAGCGTTAGTAACTGCGCGGAGCAAACACGGGAGATAACGCCGTGACGACGCGACGTGGAGCTCCAGCACAGTATAAATATCATTCAGCAGACTAACTCAAGCGGGTGGATCTTTCTTGCTCAATACAGAGACGAGTTTCACTCGCTTGCTGTGTGCGTTATTTCGTTGCTTCAAGTTAATACTCTGAAATCGTGCTAATATGTGCACCCGAATCTGGCGGTTTCGTAGTAAGGTGGTCTTCTGTATGGGTTTATATTATGGCTTTAATCTCTCGCTCTTACCTGTTTGTCCAAATCGTTTGCAGTTGTTTTACCTTCGACGGCACCTCTATGCCGACGACGTAACGTTTACAGTCGTTGATACTCCGAGTTGAATTAACTTTGAACTGAGTAGCTATTTGATAGAGGAAAAAACTTAAGACTTACCATTTTGTGCCAATTATAAAACCAAATATTGCTATTCTTAAAGAAAGCTTAGAAGATATTGAGTACAACAAAATATTTTATGACTTATTTATAGATAAAACTAAAGTGTAAGTAAACAGTAGTACAATAATTATTGTAAATTTTGGGACCATAGTATTGTTATACATTCCTGTAGTATAAGTAGAGAAACAAAACATGTAAATACCAGTTTAAATCTAGATTAATACAATTTGAAGCCTTGATCATTATCAGTAAGTAGCATTATATATTATCAATACGAAATATGAATTCATACGAATGTTGATCACCTTGAGATCTCCGATAGGTACGAAAAATGTTTCCACCTTAAATTGATAAAACTTTAATTTTTTCGGTCATGTGTTTTATAGTAGAGGTAAAGTAATTTATTATAATAGTGTTACGAAAATTTCAGCAATCCCATCGCGGTATGCTATTAAAATCTCTTTTGTACCGATTTACATTTTGAAAATATATCAAAACTCTAGGTTTTTTATATCGAACTAAAAGTGCGAAGCACAGTAATCATAGAGTAATTGTTTTTTAAATTAGCTTGCTTTTGTGTGCTGAAACTGAAAATGTTAAACGAACAAATAGCGATGTTGTTGTAAGGGAATAGTTTTTGGGACAGGTTTTTTACTGAATTAAAATATAAGAGATGTACTCAAGTGAATATCGTAGGATGCAGCATGATTTTTTTTTGTTAATATGAAGTTTCAAGTCTCGTCCTACAGTTCCAAATTTAGTATAGCCCGGCTAAGTGAAAAATAAGCCTATCGTACCTATATAGATTTACTTGTATCGATGCCTTGTTAATATATGCGTGGTTTTACATGCCCTGTAAATTACCTGTAAGAATTGGACAATACCTATTACCCGTTGTACGTAATTAGTTAATGGCGATTATAAACGATAAGAGTTAAGTCGTTTATCGGATTACGAATTTATTAATATATTTATATTATTATCTACTTAAGTGTGTGTGTCACGTCTGTGTGTGCGTGTGTTGTACATAATGTGTGTGATGAAAATTTGTAATTTAATAAATATCTTGCCGAGTTTTATTTGGTGTTTACCTGGTAACCCTCGTATGCTGCTTTGGGTTTTGCGACTTGCGATTAAAATATCGGCCTAAACTGCCGCACTCGAGACGAATATTAATTACTTAACTGTAGATGAAAATTTTTACATAAGCCCCATACATTATCTGACAAATTTATCATCAAATTGAAGTTTAATCCAGTTTAACCATTCTGTTTTTCATCTGAGCAAACTGTTCATGCATTCTATGGAGCAGTTGGTTCGCAACAAAGTCCTGAAATTGTAATTCTTGTGAGACAACCCCGCAATAAAACCCTGTTAAAATAATGTCACTCAGAAAATATGTGCTAGAGCTTTTTGAGAGACCTGCAAAAACCCGATCAAAATAAATGTAGTTCTCCTTCAAGGTAGAATTCCACGTTGCGGGATACAGGTTTTTTATTAACCTGTATCCCGCAACGTGGGATTAGATTAGATTAACAATATATCAGAATTATTAAAAATAACTGCAACAGCCTATTGAGTTTAGTAAAAAGCTGAAAGGCTATTAAAAATATAATTTAAAGTTAAAAATTATATATACAGCCACGTATTTCGGCAGAATATGCTACGGCTCACCGGTCTGGGCAGATTGGGTTACGATAGGCGCAGCCCGGCGTAAACTTTTACAAAGCCAACGTCTCGCATTAATATTCTATGTAAGGCATATAGAACGGTCAGTACAGAAGCACTTCCTGTCCTTTTGAGTATTTTAACTGTAGACTTAGAAATACATCGCCGAGCTGCCTCATATTATAAAAATAAAAAAAATTACGACCGCAGATTTCTTAAGCACGAAAGACAGAAATAGAGGAAATAAACTAAATAGATTATTTGAACCGCTAGACGTAACACTACAAAATGGTGGGAACAGTGGTGGGAATGTGTGGTGGGCCGTTTGCCCGTTAAAATAAAAAAATAAAAAATATATAATTAAGCATATTGATTATAATATTATTTTAGCTCTACGTAGACCTAGAGGTACATAGTTATAAAAGCAAAAAAGCTTTTATAACTTTTCCAAAAACCACAAAATACTAAGAACAATAATAAATAATAATATAAAATCTTGTACATCTTGTATGCAAACCCAGTAGGTAACTACAAGAAATCCTTAGATATTATAATTTAAATGTCGTATAAAAGACTGTAATAATTTAGGGGATATAACTGCAAAAAGTTTGCACAGTTAGTTATAAATTGCAATTAAGGACCCTGGACCATGTAAGGCCATTCTAACGGAAAATACTTTTTAGGGTTCCGTACCCAAAGGGTAAAAACGGGACCCTATTACTAAGACTTCGTTGTCTGTCCGTCTGTCTGTCTCCAGGCTGTATCTCAAGAACTGCTATAGCTAGACTTCTGAAATTTTTACAGATTGTGTATATCTGTTGCCGCTATAACAACAAATACTGAAAACAAAATAAAATTAATATTTAAGGGGGGCTCCCATACAATAAACCTGTATTTTTCGGCCTTTTTCGCTCTATATCAATAATGGCAAGAGGTAGGCACTTGAATTTTTCACATATTCTTTTGTTATATGTGTATATTGATATTTAATAATAATATTAAAATAAAATAAAAATTTAAGGGGGGCTCCCATACAAAAAATAAAAGTTTTAGCCTATTTTTGCTTTGTGTCAGTACGAAACCCTTCGTGCGCGAGTCCGACTCGCACTTGGCCGATTTTTATTCGTTAACTAACTAAATAAATTAAGGAAACAAATTATCAAGTAATGCTCTGTTTTATCAGGTATCATATTATAAATCACTTTGTACCTAGCTTGAATAGCCATATTTTAATAAACTTAAGTTTTGTTAAGCTCTTCCAAATGGCCTTGCAAGGAACACAGCTCCAAACAAGGCCAATATTATACATCAGTCGTTTAACTTGAAAATAAAGTTACAAGTAGGTATTATTTATCTGCTTTTACTAAAACGATATTATAATCTCTTTCAATTAAGCTACACGTGAAATAATCAATATATTTATATCATCTAAAAAAACTTTAACGAACATAGCTTGAACATCATCTTTTAAATTTACTAAGAATATAATTAATGGAAATTCTTTAAAAATAGTAGTAATGAGTATCACATTGACACCTTATAACTAATTGCCAACGCGTTTTATAATGCAATCAAAAAATGTTTTAATCGGGCCCGTTCCGTCCAAAGCCAAAATGAATATGAGAGTATAAGTTTAATATTCATAATAAGTAAAATTGTTAAGTATATAAAAAAAAAAACATTTTTTTAATTATTATTACGGTACGCATTTATAACTAAAAATCACTGTTTTACGTTAATGATTTTAAGATGTTCCTTGTAAAGTCCATGTACCCTAGCAAGGCCAACCATCAAATCTTTGGTTGGGCCTTATAAGAAACCACCGGCCTTCCTAGGAACATTACCAATATTTTAACTTAAATCGAGGCATAAGTAGATTTTCTTTTATTAGTACCATACATAATATTATATCCTTAAACGACAATTCACTGTAATAAAATGTGAGTTAGATATAGGTTATGTAACTAAAAACTTAAGTTTGCAGTGTGCGGAAATTACAATTGTAACCTCGACAACCAACGTCTACAAACAGTGAGATCGCACATTAGGCTACTTGACCTACTTTTTTTCTTCATGATAATCGCTTCTTAATCATTCATTTTCACCAAAAAAACTAATATTTTAAACAGTAGAAACCCATAAAAATGTTGATTGAAAAACATGCCTTTATATAAAATACTATTAAAAATAGAAAATACTGTCCGCCATAGTGTGACGTCATATTTCTTGTATTTTATACTTTCTTTATTGAATTTTTTTATGTGCTAAATGTACGAGTCTAAAAGTGCCAAAAAATTAGAAAAGAATTAAATAAGAAATCATTTGTAACGTTGAAAACTTTTGGAGAAAAGTTTTGGCCATTTCATTTCCCAACTACAGTAAAATATGGAGATATATAGAGAGCGGGACATCTACGCCCCCCCCCCCCCCCCCCAAATTAATTTTAATCTTATATAATAAATCCCCAAGCGGCACTCAGCTGTCGCATAACAATTGGAAATCTATTGTGTCTGCGATTCCTATGATCGAGGTGTTAATTATTATGAAAGTAAAGACGAAAATCAAATCCCACCAAAAACATAATTAATGTAAAAAAGGAGAGCCAAGTTCAATACAAACATTATGCTTGTCTATGGACTTCACCGTAAAAAGAATGGAGATCTAAATGAGTGCCAAGTTCTATGGAAAATCGAAATATATAATTGGACCAATTTAAACAAAAACGATCCAAACCACAAAAACATCATTCCTTGATATTTGAAGTTTAAGTTTAATTTGGAATTTAACTGCCTTTTAATGCAAAATGTTGTTTTTTTTTTAATTTGATGTAATTGTATGTTCACTAATCTAATAAACCATTACTTACGTAGTGAAAAAATAGTTACAGTTTATTAGATATTCAACACAACTTGTTCTTGGATCATTATTGCAATATACATTTTATATGGACAAAGCTGTACAGGTTGCTAAAATAAAATCGCAAAAACGTTCCAAACTCTTTTACTCAAAAATGTTCAACAAAACTCTTAACAAATTGTAATAAGATACGTAGAATATACGCGATGGTTTACTAGGTAACTAAAAAGAGTGAAATTATTATTTTTAACAAAAAATTAAAACCGACTTCCAAGGTAAAAACAATAATAAAATCCTTATAATATGAACTAAAAAGTATTAAATAATGTTTCCTATCTAATAGTGCCTTTTTCCGAATTCGGCTAAACCTCAACTATTTCTGTACTGATTCTTCATCATTTTGAAGTCGGTATCAGATATAGCTGAATCTTCAGTTCAGTCACTCCGCCGGCACCTGCGGTAGCGACGCGATTGACGCGAGGGCGGGTAGTACCAACTACCAAGAAATATTTTAGGAATTATTTTACCTACATACTCACAATAGGCTACTTGACCTATATTTAATTTCATTGAACTAATGCATATTTCTAGTAGAACTTGGCCTAGGAAACCGTATTTCACCCTTATCATCAAATAAAAGCTTATGATTGATAAATAAAGTTGATTTGAAAATATGATTTTATGAAAATATGATTTATACTGACGAAAACGCTTTTGCGGTACTTCCGATTTGGATGTGACGTCATCACATTCGTAATTTAATATCTAATATGTAATTTTATTTGTACATAAATAATAAGAATAAGCCTAGAAAGATTTGTAAAATATATTTTCTTGAATAGTTCAAGTAAAACATCAGTTTTATATAATATTATCTCCATTTATTGTAGTTGGGAAATGAAATGGCTAAAACTTTTATCTAAAAGTTTTCAACATTACAAATGATTTCTAAATTCTTTTCTAATTTTTTGGCACTGTTAGACTCGTACGTTTAACACATACATTTTTTTTTTCAATAAAGAAAGTATAAAATACAAATAATATGACGTCACACTATGGCGAACAGTGTTTTCGGCGCCAGTTAAAAGGCATATTTTTCAATAAATATTTTTATGGGTTTCTACTGTTTGAAATATTAAATTATTAGTTTTTTTTTTTTGGTGAAAATGAATGATTAAGAAGCGATTAGCATGAAGAAAAAAAGTAAGTCAAGTAGCCTATTATCAAGTATTTTTACGTAAGTAGTAGATCCTTTTTGATTCGTTAATTTAATAGTACCCACCTACTTAAGACTTGTCTGTTGTTATTAATTATTTACTTACATTAAAATTAGTTGTTTTATTTCATTTTAAATATGCAAAAATGATTCAAGTGCTGAGATTCGGATCGGTAATATTTAAATCAAGAAATTTTGTTGCAAAGCTATATTGCAAAAATGATCCACGTGATGTGGATCATTATTGTAGAAAGGAAAAAAATTAAATTCACTGCACTTAATTTTACAAGAACGATCCACACCTCATGAATCGTTATTGCAATGATGTAAAGAAGTATTAGCAAAAAAAAAAACGTAACTGTTCCAGACAGCTTGGATCATTACAACAAAATACAAATTTGTATATGCTAGGGCAACCAAGAAATTGCTAAAATGTTTAAAATGACATGGAACACTTTTGCATTTCAAAAAGAGTCTTTGACATGACTACTATGGGTTGGATTACTGCGTTTTTCGCTCATTTGTCAACATAGAGTAATGAGTCTTTGATATGTTAAAATATACCTTATTTGGAGTACATACGTGTCAAAATCTAAAAAAGGAGGAGGTTGTGGTTTGGATCGTTTTTGCTTAAATTGGTCCAATTATAGGTAGATAGTTATAAACAAAATATAATAGTCTATTTCTTTGCTTTATTGAATATCTATAACAATTACTGTTATTTAAATAATGTCAGATCTTAAAGTAGATTAGATCTAACTTGGCCAGTTTTCATTACATCAGTTATTTCATAAAGTTATTAAACATTTTAATTATGATGAAAAACTGTCTACCATACTTGAAATATTCACAAAATCTCTAATTATATTTTTACTTTCATAATTTATGATAAACGTAAAATAAAATAAATATTTAAGGAGGGTTTCCATACAAAAAACACAGTTTTTGCCTAGTTTCGCTCTGTCCTACTCGCACTTGACCGATTTTTTTTTGTTTTTCGATTTTTCTCCGAGCTTACACACAATAACCGACCTGAATTCCAAATTTCATCCTTCTAGGTCATGTGGAACTGGGTTAGAATTTTGATCATTAGTTCAGTCAGTCAGTCAGTGATAAAAACGTAGATTTTCGGACGTTAATATCTTAATAACCGTTTGAGATGTGCTTATGAAAATTAAACTGTATATGTATCTCGCAAGTCACAATATGCCAAATTGTGATAATGAGCCAAATTTGACACGTTTCTGTGAAATAGTTTCTGAATTATGAGGGGGTCGAAAGTAGCTGCAAATGGTTCGTGTGCACACACGGTGCTGCTCGCCAGTTCTGTTTACTTGAACTTGGCTGGACATGCTACCGCGTGTCTAGATTGAGTATTTTGTGAATAATTAAAGTGCTTATCTGTTATAATATATATACCATAATTGATATCGAGCAAAATATGGTAGAATAATCACGTTTGGTTACATCCAGGCATTGCACAGGCACTTCAAACATAAATATTATGTACTTTTAATTGTCGTTTTGTCCGTTTGCAAAAGTGGGACGATTTCGGCCTCGCGGGGGACACCGGGACAGACTGCCTGAAAGCGGGACTGTCCCGCCCAAAGCGGGACGTATGGTCACGTTAAATATACACCCCCTATAGTATTAATACGACTTTGTTTTGTTACATCCTGTCTAATTTATTTACTTTATTCTTATTAGTTAACATTATTGTGTTAGTAAAACTAGTGAAGCATCATAATTCTTCACTTATTTACATTTATTTTATTTCATTAAAATAAAATAAAATAAATAAATAAGTTATAATATGTTTAAGATCACGTTAAAATAAATTAAGAAATTTAAAAAACCCCCGTCAAAAAACTTTAAAAAGTAATGAAATAATATACTCATACTGACTTTAAGTTTAAATAATTCCTAAGAGTAATAATATTTTAGTCCATAAATGTTGTCACGGCGTGTCGGGGGACCGCCAAGTAAACTACGACAACAGCGACTTTTGCATTTTGTATCGCCATAATAGTCGCTGATTCTCTCGATTCGGGTCGCTGTGAACTGACCCTTAAACTATAATGTTATGTGAAATCAAACATCTACATTAGCGGTCCCCCGACACACCTTGACAACAAGGCCGGACCGGAGGCCCAATCCCCTACCCTATTCCCTTCCTTTCCCTCCCCTATTCCCTTCTCTTCCCATCTCGACCCTCCCCTATTACCCTATTCCCTCTTTAAAGGCCGGCAACGCACCTGCAGCTCTTCTGATGCT
This sequence comes from Cyaniris semiargus, assembly GCA_905187585.1. NCBI lineage: Eukaryota > Metazoa > Arthropoda > Insecta > Lepidoptera > Lycaenidae > Cyaniris > Cyaniris semiargus. The sequence goes on along the minus strand of LR994554.1, from coordinate 211,124 downwards.
GCGAGTGTCCATGGGCGACGGAAGTTGCTTTCCATCAGGTGACCCGTTTGCTCGTTTGCCCCCTTATTTCATAAAAAAATAATAATTATGGACTAAAATATTACTTTACTCTTAGGAATTATTTAAACTTAAAGTCAGTATATTATTTCATTACTTTTTAAAGTTTTTTGGCGAGGGTTTTTTTAATTTCTTAATTTTATTTTATTTTATGCTTTTTTTATTTTATGCTTTTTAAACTTGTGCAGAATAATTCCTATCAACAGGATCATATCCCAATGAATACCATCTATAAAATATGTCCTCTTGGATGAGGCCGTCAATATGAGCCCAAACATGAAACCTCCACTTTGGGTTCATACGGAGCTCGGCTCCTATAGTAGCAGCAGCATGCAAATATTTACTGTTTATCTACGTCTTATTGGATGTCGCAATTAAAATGAGCCCAAACACTAAACCTCTGCTCTAAGTTGCTGAGGAGTTGTGTATCCTATTGATTACCAGGTGATGCTGCAGCACCAGGTCAACTTTCTAATAATGTGTATATATTCATAAGTGTCACGAACCAGAATGCAAAATATAAAACCCATCAAACGACTGCAAGTTATTATTCGGCCTATCATGAATAAGGTAAACCGTGATATTTCAGCAATGAGGAGGCTGATGATGATGAACTATAGCTAAGAACACTCTCGATCATATCAGCTTTCAAACAAAAAAAACTAGATCAAAATCGATCCACCCGTTTGGATGCTACGATGCCACAGACAGACAGACAGACAGACAGACAGACAGACAGACAGACAGACAGACAGACAGACAGACAGACAGACAGACAGACAGATAGACAGATAGACAGATAGACAGACAGATAGACAGATAGATAGATAGATAGACAGACAGACAGACAGACAGACAGACAGACAGACAGACAGACAGACAGACAGACAGACAGACCGACAGACAGACACGTCAAACTTATAACACCCCTCTTTTTGGTCGGGGGTTAAAAATAAAAACTCTCTAACTCACTTTCATGAAATGAAACCTCTTACGCCATCTGTGAATATGTTCGGGAACTTAAATACCTTAGTTTGAGAACTGTGCTACTAGATGACGTTACGTTTTTCTAGCTTACTGTACCGTGTGTATTAATGTATCATATTGTAATTATGAGTTAATTTTGAAAAATACACAATATAAAGTTATTATCACATTAAGTATAATTAATGATTGTGTAATAAAAATATTTTTATTTTCGTGACAGATTAGTCGTTAGCAGCTGTTAGCTAGCTGATCGTGTATGTAGTTTTGTTGTATACCAATAGGTGGCGGTAGCTGTACAGTATGCAAAAATTTTGTTATTTTAGAGAGCCTAGGGCTAGTTCTGAATTATTTATAAAATAGGTTGATTAAATTATTATTTTTTTTCGAATTTTCGATATTTCTTTTATCTGTAATCTTTTTTGCCGTCTTTACTCATCACGACAATTATATTATTTCCGAAAGTGATTTATCTAAGTTTATTTCTTTATTAAGTTCTTGTAATATTATCCATTAAAACATTTCATAACATTTTTATTGTTTCTGAATTCACAATGATAAAATAACTCCTGCTAATATAAATAGCATACCTATGAACTGATTGTGTCGAAATTCTTTATAATATATTGTATTATCTATGGTCGAAATGTTGTGTGCTTATCTTGTTGTTGTATATGTAAGTATCAGAATTGGTAAACCCCAAACAACGTATATAAATACACCTCTATACAGGTTGAACCAAACAAAGTGATAATAATTAATACTTAGTTCAATGTGAAAGTAGAACCGCTGAAAGAATAACTTCCACTTTTATGTTTGTACTAGCTGTCCCGGTAAACTTCGTGTCAAAAACCTTAGTCTAACTAGTCCAGGGAAGGTTTTTTCCAGGGAAGGTTTTAGTCCAGGGAAGGTTTACCTACTCTCGTCTCGTGTGTAAGAGTAAGCGAGAGTAACAAAAATCTCGTCTCGGTCTCGTCAGTCCTCAAAAAATTGAGTCTCGTTCTAGTCTCGGTCTCGTCTCGTTACCAGTTGTCTCGTCTCGTCTCGCTTAATTGTAAATAGTGATCTATTTTTTCTATATAAAGAGAATAAGGAATATTTTATGACTTACGTATTTATATGATAAAATGCATTTTTATAAATAAATTTAGTAGGTATCATCGGAAAGTTCTTGATCTGAATTTGTGCCTTTTCAAGGTTTCATTTACAACATACCGTCCGGTCCGGTCCGTACCGATATTAAAGAGATGGGTTATAACTTATAAGAAACGTTAACAAGTTGAAGTAAAATGTGGAAAAATCATACTCGGGTATTCATTTTAAATTTACAAAAAAATATTTCACAGATGGTTACCAGATTTTATATTTTCTAAATTATATTGTTTTCTAAGTAGACATTTTCTGATTTTTCGAATAAAACTTCATTTAAAAAAAATTAACGAGACCCAAAACGAGACTGTCGGGTTGCCCTGTATGTGGTCTCGGTATTGCCCATAATATTTTCCAAAACGTCTCGTCTCGTCTCGTCTCGAAAAAGCGAGACGAGAACGAGACGAGACGAGAAAAATCTCGCTATCGCGTGAAGCCCTACCCTGGACTTCAAGGATTATTTTAAGACTAAAATTAGCACAATCGGTTCAGCCGTCATAGGCGCCGGCAGAAATAATTTCCAAGGGGTGCAGATTTTAGTTTTCTTTCTTTTCTTCTCTTTTTGCTTTTTACGAACAACCGAAACATTACGAACTATCTTTTAACCAACATTGTAACCCCATTTAACCATGCCGTACAAGGCACGGTAATAGGGTTACAAAATGTTTCAATGGCGCGGGCGCGGGCGCGGGCGTGCGGTTGACTGTACTTACTAATAACTACCTAATATACAGGGTGTAACAAATATAAGTGATAATACTTTAGGGTGTGTACGTGTTCCTTGTAGAGAGTTCACTGTGAAAGTAGCAGCGCTGAAAGACCAAATTTTTTTTTCACTTTTGTATGGGCAAGGGCCCGAGCGTCACGAGTTTCCCCATACAAAAGTGAAAAAAAAAATTGGTCTTTCAGCGCTGCTACTTTCACAGTGAACTCTCTACAAGGAACACATACACACTTTAAAGTATTATCACTTATTTTAATTCCTGTTGATCCCGAGATTCCCAAGGGGTGCGAGTGCACCACCTGGCACCCCCGTTGCCGGCCTTTTAAGAGCCTTGCCTTTTAAGGCCGGCCTTTTATAATAGACTTTCGTTCTATTATAACACTTTCTGATAGAAACTCATCAGCTCAACCTAATATTATAATATTATGCTTAAACCACTTAAAGCAACGTTAGTATAACTACACTAGCTGATCCGGCAAACGTTGTTTTGCCATATAAATTATTTCTAGTATCAATATAAAAAGTAGATAAAACCTATTCTCAGGCCTAACGAATGTACAAATTTCATTAAAATAGGTCTAGCAGTTTTGGAGGAGTTCGCGCACAAACACTGTGACACGAGCATTTTATATATTAGATATGTCCCAATAAATAAGGAGTTTCCTTCATACCTCATAGATCTCGTGATCAAATTGCTACCTAGGTAACCTCAATACTAACTTTAGTGTCACTAAGTTTGAATCATTTACTTTGAAACAACATTATAATTTTTTAAAGCGTTTCGATCATATATACGATGAAAAGTAGATAATAGGGTCATAATGTGATGATGCATTGTGTGGTAGTGATGATGATGATGATGATGAATGTAATTTGCATAGTAGCATATATATGCTTTCAGTTCTTAAAACAACGCTGAAACCCCCAAACTTGTATCTATAAGGAATCTGGAGTTCTCTTAGCACCTTCGGAACCATGGCATATCTTGGTGCAAAATCTAACTTTTTGGTAGCACATGCTCAGGTTACTTCTCTTAAAACCGAAATCACCATATGTTTCCATATAAATTTTGAGGAATTTCCTCGATAACTCATGGATCCCATAATCAGGTCACCACTTTTGTGAACATGGCACCAAATTGGGGTTAAACCCTATACAGTAAAAGAAAATTTTTTAAAATCAGTTCACAAACGGCGGAGTAATCGTTGAAAATACAAAAAAAAAGAAAAAAATATATCCACAGCCGAATATATAACCTCCTCCTTCTTGGAAGTCGGTTAAAAAGTGGAATAAGTGCATGAAAAGTGTATATTATCACTGTGAAACATGAATTTCCACCAAGAAGTTACAGTACATTCAATATCATAACGAACATATTATAACCTCCTTTTTGGAGTCGGTTAAAAAAATATTTTGGGCGACCGTGAAAACTACGAATCTAAAAATCGCGATACGAGGAATTTCAACGAAGAATAAGCAAAATTACGTTCGGCGTTTATAAGACGATCCGACTGTTGCATCATCCTGGTCAGAGTGGCTCCAGCAGCCAGCTGGAAAGTAACTAATACTTGTGTCTGGAAAAAGAACGACGAAACTAAAAACGTTGTGGTGTGATTTAGTTACGATTCGGCGGTTTCAGATAAATGTGTTCCATTTCGTCAACCTCACTACCATTCCTATTCTACCCCTAATACCTTATTTCCTACTTATCTATCTATCCTACATTCCATTGTCATAGGACAACCAAATCCATACTAATATTGTTATAAATGCGAAAGTGTCTGTCAGTCTGTCTGTCTGTTACCTCTTCACGCCTAAACCACGTTGAACCGATTTTGCTGAAATTTTGTATGGAGATACTTTAAATAGTCCTTTTTGAGAAGTCCCCTTAACTTTTTTTTTGAAATAAGGGGGCAAACGGGTCACCTGATGGAAAGCAATTACCGTCGCGCATGGACACTCGCAACATCAGAAGAGCTGCAGGTGCGTTGCCGGCGTTTTAAGAGGGAATACGCTCTCTTCTTGAAGGTTTGCAGGTCGTATAGGTCCGGAAATTCTGCTCGTGAGAGTTCGTTCCAGAGTTTTACAGTGCGCGGCAGAAAGTTACGCGAAAAATGCACGGTGGAAGACAAGGTGATGAGGATGGTATATTTTTCGCGTGGGACGATGGCGAAAAGTTGCAGGTGGTATGATTCCGAACAATTCCTCAGAGCACTCCCCGTGATACAACCGATAGAGGATGCAGAGTGAAGCTACATCTCGACGTAATTCCAAGGGAACCAAGCTGTTTTATACGTGGGAGAGCCATGCTTCGGCACGAATGGGCCGGCACGACCGGAGAAATACCACGTTCTCACAGAGAACCGGCGTGAAACAGCGCTTGCGCTGTGTTTCGCCGAGTGAGTGAGTTTACCGGAGGCCCAATCCCCTACCCTGTTCCCTTCCCTACCCTCCCCTATTCCCTTCTCTTCCCATGGGCGACGGAAGTTGCTTTCCATCAGGTGACCCGTTTGCTCGTTTGCCCCCTTAATTTCATATTAAAAAAAAAAACACTATGGCAGTCACCAATTCGAGCGGCCCTTCGTTGGAGACGATCCAGAGAGAGCAGTTGCTATTTTGGCGCCCCTGCCCAGAGATGAGAACAATATTCCATATGAGGCCGAACCTGCGCCTTGTAGAGTTGTAGGCGTTCGCGTTGGTCCGGACTGAAGTACTGTTTCGCTTTGTTAAGAACACCAAGCTTCTTCGAGGCTAACTTGGCCTTACCCTCTAGATGATATCGGAACCGGACTTCGCTTGATATGTTAACGCCAAGTATTTCAATTCTAGGGGAGATGGTAAAAGATATACGACTTCAACTATTTCCTAAAAAAAATATATATTCTGTCATAGAATTACTCACGATTAAGTTATCTGGTACCGACTTTAAAATGATGAAGATTGAGTACAGAAATAGTTGAGGTTAGATAAGGGAATTCTGGAAAATGCACTATCGTTGAAGAGTAAAAATTATCTAATAATATATTTAAGTTCATATTGTAAATATTATTGTCTTTATTCTTGAAGTCGGTTTAAATGTTTTGTTTAAAAAAAATAATTTTTGGCCTTATTTGTGACCATAACATCGAATACATATTATTGCCCTTAAATTAATAAAATATTTTTTTAAATCAGTACAGAAATGTTGAGATAATTATCAATTTCGATCTTTTTTTTGTATTATTTTACATCGAAAGGATTAGTCCTTTCGATGTAAAATAATACAAAAAAAAAAAGAACCAATAAAAGCGACTCATTATGGTAATTAAGCTGATGATGATTAATATAATATCGAGGGGTGAAAGGCTTAATGGCTTTAAGCGACACTATGTGCGATATTGAGTTATATATATATTCGGAATCAGCGAATTTTTCTGCGTCTTTTGAGCCAGGTTTCATGATGATCAGAGCAATTTTTTGGCGGTTAAGGCAAATAGATTTGGCCCAGTTTTTACATTGGGCTACTACCTCAAGCGACACAAAAATATGGCTTTTTTATAACGTGGATGACTTAAGCCACGTTATGATACCTAGGTAGTTACTTGAATCTTTTATCCTTTTTCACTTTTAAACTTAAATGTTTGGTTAAAGCTTTATTCCCGTTTCTATAACTTATATACATGGTTGGTTACATCATTTAGCTTGCATCATAATAAACAAACTGGTGTCACTTAAATCAATTGGCGTGCCACAAAAAAACGTTCAGCATGTCGCTTGATGCAATTAACTCTCCATTAAAATATTAGGTACATGTCGCTTGAATCAAATAGCCTGCAGCAAAATCTAAACAAGTTTGTAGTTTGAGTCATTTAGTTTGCTTTATTCTATGTCCAGTACGGTGACATGAAGTAAATAGTATTTTTTGGAAATTCGAGACCGAAGGTCGTTTGAGATAAATATGACATATAATTTAAATAAAAAGCGGTTGCTTAAATCAGTTTTCCTTTCCTATAATGAGCAAGAGGTGTATGTTAAGCAAGTATATTTTCCTATGACACCGTAAGTCGATGTCGTTTAAGACCTACCTAAATATCTAGTGTTACCTAAACATTTCTAGCGAATAGTAGGCATGCACTCGCGCGCGGCGCTTGAGTTAGTGCCGAAACGGCAGGTGGACAATGGCAGGATAAATATTATTATTGAGATAGTGGCATAATATTATGCTTGCTGTATTTTGAACAACGCTGAAACTTTACGTAATATATCTTATCTATAAGGAGTTAGGAGTTCCGTTCAGCACCTTCGGAAGCCCTATACCCTGGGGTATACCTTGGTGACAAATCTTACTTTTTGGTAGCATGATATTATGTTCATTTTACTTCAAAAAAGTCAAAATTATAGTCTGTCAAAAAAGTGAAGAAATTAAAAAGTGGCAACATCGTAGTGTCATCCCTTTCAAATCAATCTAAGAAAAAAGGGATGACACTACGATGTTGCCACTTTTTAATTTCTTCACTTTCTTGACGGACTATACTGTAACATGTTTACTGCTTCCATATAAATTTTGAGGAATTCCGTCGATACCTCGAGGATCTCGAGAGCGTCATCATCAGGTCACCACTTTGTGAACATGGTACCAAATTCGGGTTTATAACATATACAAAAAAAAAAGGATTTTGACAATCGGACCACAAACACCAAAGTCAACATGAAGTCCTTCTTTTTTGGGAGTCCGTTAAATTTTTTTACCTAAGAATGTTGACGGGGATGTAACGTATCACCATGCCAAATTTCATTGAAATCGGTCCAGCGGATTACGATATTAGCGTGTACAAACAGACAAACAGGCAAACAGACAAACCGACAAACAGACAGAGAAACAAAAAATTTAAAAACAGTTCATATGTGTTCTTCTCTTCTAAAATGACTCTGACTTGGTTTTTTAAGTTTTTATTCAATGTACAAAAATTTTACCTTTACGATTTTATTATATGTATACATTATATTTTTTGATGATATGTAAGGTTAGGCTGGGTTAGAGAACATACAAAATATTGTTTTCTCATTGACTAGATACAATAGCATACAGCCAATAGGCTGTATTCTGTTTTGTGTTACAAATAAAAAAATATTCACTACACAACATTTTTCGCTGTGTTTAAGCAAATCTGTTTAAATACTGAATTTTCTCTATTGTTTTCCACGTGAGAAGTACCAATAAAATTATGAACTTTTCCATGTACAAAATAGTATGAAACTTGTAAGTATTTTCGCAAGATTATCTTGTATATTTACTTCGGGGCGTAATACTTATATGTCAGTGCTTCGGGGATTATTTCTGGAACATTTTGCCTTTTATATTTGTTTATTTTGTAAAACGGGGTGAACCGTTGTCATTTTCCATTAAAATTGAAAAAAATATGTAGAAAAAGTGCAAGTTAATTGTGTTTTATTAGTGTTTAACATGATATTCCATCAAGAGCCTACAGTACAATCTTATTATACAAGTTCTTCATTAAATTATAAGTAGGTATTAAACTGGAAGGTAGGTATTCCATGTTTTACAGTAATTAAAATGAGTGATTTCAGTTTTGTCCTGCCGGGTTCTAAAAGTGTAGTTCATTATATACGAAAAAAGTAATTAGGTAAAAATCGTAGATAGTACTTTTTTAGGGTTCCGTACCCAAGGGTAAAAACGGGACCCTTTTACTGAAACTTCGATGTCTGTCCGTCTATCCGTCTGTCTCCAGTCTGTAACTCAAGAACCGCTATAGCTAGACTTCTGAAATTTTCACAGATTGTGTATTTCTGTCGCCGCTATACCAACAAATTATACTAAAAACAATATAAAATAAATATTCAAGGCGGGCTCCCATACAACAAACGTGATTTTTTTTTTGCCTTTTTTGCTCGTAATCAATAATGGTAGCAGCTAGGCACTTAAAATACTCACAATATTATTAATTATATTTGTACTTTAATAATTAATAATAAAATTAAAATAAAATAAATATTTAAGCGGGGCTCCCATACAAAAAACAGAATTTTTTGCCAACTTTCGTTCAATAACGGTACGGAACCCTTCGTGCGCGAGTCCGACTCGCACTTGGCCGATTTTTAATATTTCAGTTATAAGTCACTACATACCACCGATGGATTTTGGTTTTGTGGTCATTTTATGTTCACAAACGTGGGTTCACAGAAACAATATGTCATAAAATAAAATACGCAATCTCCAATATCGTGTTCGAAATTCAAATACTATGTTTTATTGTATCCAATCAAGAAATCCTGTAGAGGGGCCATTCATTTAATCTCAGACCTCAGATATTATATGAACGACATAGACTGAAATATTAATTATCGAGAAGATCAAAGATGAAAGGATAACCGTTACTAATTCATACTATAGCTTTATATAGCTATAGAGCAGCAATAGAGCATAATAATACATACGAGTGGTGTGTAATTATCTACTAATTAAAATTATCTGCATGTAGACTAGCTCTGCAACGCGGGGTTGGCTCCTAGTACTTGGTCACTGGTCATCTCTTTACACTTTGAGGGCGAGGAGGACTCCGCCGCTGTCGCTGACAGTTCTCACGTCCAGTCCCGCGGGTCCAGCCCCGAGATAAGCAGCCGGCGGACCGCGGGCTGCGGGCCGGGGGCACTCATTAGGCGCCGGCCGTCGCTGATATATTACACCCGCGCAAAGTGTCCGCTCGATAAGTGGGCGGGAAGAGTACCGCGACCGCCGCGCGCCAGAGCCCGATCCCCTGCACGCTAAACCACCCCCTGCATCCCCGGCCGAGGGGCGACGGTCGCGTGCAGCGATAATCACATGTGCCGTTCCCCGCCGAGCCGCTTCTCCAGGCTCGAACATCTCGGCTCCGTAAGTCGTCCTCGCGGCTCCGCGGCCGGGGACCCTGCGGCCCGGGGCGAGGGTCGAGATCGGCTCGCAGGCGGCGGCGGTTGCGTCGTTCGGGCGCGGGTAGCGGCGCGCGGAGGGCTAATGTGTAAGCGATGTCGCGGGCGCGCGGCTAATGCGCCCGGCGCCGGCGCCCGCCGAACTCCCCGACATTCCTGCGTTTAGGCCGAGGCTTTACTCCTTTTTTATCGGATCATGAAATAATAGAATTGGTACAAAGCAGCCGGCGCCTTATCTCCGGGCCTCGATTTATTAAAGGGCACCATTACGGCGCGGCGGAATGCTGTCCACATTCGTGAGCAGCGCCGCGCCGTCGCCGACCACCGCGCGCTCGGCACTTCGCTCCGGCGCACGGCTAGCACTTAGGATACCCAGGCAAATCCAAGCAAATAAATCCAAGCACTCCCCAGAAAATCTCAGCTACACCCACAACCACTAACCATCAACTTCCTAAATTGTTTTTTTATCCATTTTTTATCCATTTTTTGATGTAAATGTAATTGTTACAATTTACCTACCTAGACAAAAAGTAGAAACTTATTGAATTTAACATATTTTATTTGAATGCAGAGCCAAGTCAAAGAACCATTTATCACGTGACAAGCCTTGCTACTTGCATTTTTCCTACCAATGAATCCTTCAAAATAATTATTGTTGCGATAAGTAACTTCGCAACAATATGGTCATCAACAGAAATGCAATAACGGCTCTCCTAGTAACAACTTACTAGGTTTATATATCAGCTTCGAATAACATTCATCTAATTCAAACTAGTAGTTTGCGATGGCTACCCCTAACATCTTTAACAATTTATGACGTAACTCCAACTTTTCAGTAATCCGTAATTTTATAAACTTTAAACGTACTCAGCTCCAGTGGATATTCGAAAGGACATTGAAAATTATCCGTCACAGGGCCGTCGGACGCTCGGAACTCTTATCTACTGCAATACGTCGAGTTGGCTTCCTCGTCCGGCGATACAGCAGCTACAGTCGCTCATCATCGGGCTCGGAGGACTAATGATCCGTAATTATAATCTCTCATTAAGGTCGATCGGACGGTGAAACAAAAGTCGTCTGACGCTTATCTCCCGAGCAGCGGCGAGTCCGGGCCGCATCGAAATCATTCACTAATTTGGAGCATTACGTTCTTTTATTTCGTCTCGATCTCTTTGTATTAAATACTTTTGGTTAGTGCGACAAGAAATGATTCGTTGTTTATAGCAAGAGAGGAATAATATTATTCGAGAACAAATTAAGATATAGACTGTACTATTTTTAAAAATAAAGTTAATTCAAGTACAAAAGGTTTCAAGGCTTAGCATAGGTATAAACAAAGAAAACACAACATATCTACAATATATTTAATTCATACTATATTGATATAATATATTATAATATATTTTTAAAGACGATTTAATACCGGGCAATGCCTATGGGCCTGCGTCTCATAGCGTCGAGGCAATATTAATACAGTAGGAAATATAATACAGATTATAGAGTACAATGGTTTACCTACATTTTACAATAAAAAAAGTTGCATCATACTCTTTTTATCTAATTTTCTAATAATTTCCAACGATCACAATTCACAACCAAACTACCTATAATGTTGGTGCTTAAATATTCATTGATAACAGCTCTAAGTGTGATATCAATGTGTTAATGAACTTAATAATTGGGTTTTTGAAATAATTTCGGGAATCCATCTGAGTTCTAGATGATGCCTATCAATTATCATATAAACATTATTGAATGTATTTATTTTCAGGGACCAAGGTTCAAAACCGCCAGATTGTGCCCACTTGACCCGCGAATCGCAATGGTTTAACACGAGCTATAGCATGTAATTGCTCCAGGTCTACAACTCCATGATTAACTCATAGTATATCGTTCCTACGACTGAGATCATACTACTATATGTTTACATTAAGGCGACGCCTTGATAATTTGGCTGTAGCGATATCGATTTTTCTCAGCAATGACTAAAGCTAAGAAATTAAAGTTCATTATCAGTATTCATCATGTCTTTGTCTTTGAATTACCCATAGCATAACACGATTGGTCAACTTTTATAACACAGAATAATCAATCAAAAATACCTCTGTAAAAAAAGGGATTCTAATTTTGCCAACAGAGGAGAGTGATTTAAGCTTCCAAAATTTGTATGTACATAGATTGGTTCAAGCATACACTTTAATTTGCACATAACTTATATGAAATATATTTATGGTTTTCAAATTACGCGACAAAAACCATTTTGTCGCTTACGCCCTTTCCATTTCTTGCTGTTCCATTACTTGTTTTCTATGAGAGGCCGGGCCAGTATCTCATAGAAAACAAGCAATCTACAACATATCCAACACGGTTTTTTTTTTACTTTAAGGCGGCGTCACCTTAACACATAATAATATTTTTATAATAAAAATTTAAGTTCGGAGAAATGTCTGTATGAGTTTTTGAAAATCTTCGCGAGCTTAGTTGACTGTAAGTTTTAACATAACATAAATCATTATAATTATTATGTAATGAAAAAAACATTCAATGCCTTCATGCCTTTAGTGAACTGAAATTTTGTGGTTGGCATTTTACACTAATATAAAACACTGCTTCGAGATACTGGCAGTGCGTTCTGTGTAGAATAGGCCGAAACATCGGAATTCGGGAATAGGAGAAGTGCTCCGCGACAAAATCCGTAGGCGCTCATGAACAATACTCGCGTAGACCCAAGAAATCATTATTCTACACTAACTTAAAAATGACTAAAATTACAGCTAATTTTAGGCTGTAATTTTTCTTTACGAATAAAGAGCATATTATAACAGAGTAACTGACAGGAGCTAGTGTATATTATTTACGATATTGTGTATCCGTACTGTCGGCCTCGCGGCGGCCGGCGGCATACTCCGCTACTATATTATATACAGAGTAACTGACAGGAGTTACGATATTGTGTATCCGTACTGTCGGCCTCGCGGCGGCCGGCCGCATACTCCGCTACTATATTATATACAGAGTAACTGACAGGAGTTACGATATTGTGTATCCGTACTGTCGGCCTCGCGGCGGCCGGCGGCATACTCCGCTACTATATTATATACAGAGTAACTGACAGGAGTTACGATATTGTGTATCCGTACTGTCGGCCTCGCGGCGGCCGGCCGCATACTCCGCTACTATATTATATACAGAGTAACTGACAGGAGTTACGATATTGTGTATCCGTACTGTCGGCCTCGCGGCGGCCGGCGGCATACTCCGCTACTATATTATATACAGAGTAACTGACAGGAGTTACGATATTGTGTATCCGTACTGTCGGCCTCGCGGCGGCCGGCGGCATACTCCGCTACTATATTATATACAGAGTAACTGACAGGAGTTACGATATTGTGTATCCGTACTGTCGGCCTCGCGGCGGCCGGCGGCATACTCCGCTACTATATTATATACAGAGTAACTGACAGGAGTTACGATATTGTGTATCCGTACTGTCGGCCTCGCGGCGGCCGGCCGCATACTCCGCTACTATATTATATACAGAGTAACTGACAGGAGTTACGATATTGTGTATCCGTACTGTCGGCCTCGCGGCGGCCGGCGGCATACTCCGCTACTATATTATATACAGAGTAACTGACAGGAGTTACGATATTGTGTATCCGTACTGTCGGCCTCGCGGCGGCCGGCGGCATACTCCGCTACTATATTATATACAGAGTAACTGACAGGAGTTACGATATTGTGTATCCGTACTGTCGGCCTCGCGGCGGCCGGCGGCATACTCCGCTACTATATTATATACAGAGTAACTGACAGGAGTTACGATATTGTGTATCCGTACTGTCGGCCTCGCGGCGGCCGGCCGCATACTCCGCTACTATATTATATACAGAGTAACTGACAGGAGTTACGATATTGTGTATCCGTACTGTCGGCCTCGCGGCGGCCGGCGGCATACTCCGCTACTATATTATATACAGAGTAACTGACAGGAGTTACGATATTGTGTATCCGTACTGTCGGCCTCGCGGCGGCCGGCCGCATACTCCGCTACTATATTATATACAGAGTAACTGACAGGAGTTACGATATTGTGTATCCGTACTGTCGGCCTCGCGGCGGCCGGCGGCATACTCCGCTACTATATTATATACAGAGTAACTGACAGGAGTTACGATATTGTGTATCCGTACTGTCGGCCTCGCGGCGGCCGGCGGCATACTCCACTACTATATTATATACAGAGTAACTGACAGGAGTTACGATATTGTGTATCCGTACTGTCGGCCTCGCGGCGGCCGGCGGCATACTCCGCTACTATATTATATACAGAGTAACTGACAGGAGTTACGATATTGTGTATCCGTACTGTCGGCCTCGCGGCGGCCGGCGGCATACTCCGCTACTATATTATATACAGAGTAACTGACAGGAGTTACGATATTGTGTATCCGTACTGTCGGCCTCGCGGCGGCCGGCGGCATACTCCGCTACTATATTATATACAGAGTAACTGACAGGAGTTACGATATTGTGTATCCGTACTGTCGGCCTCGCGGCGGCCGGCGGCATACTCCGCTACTATATTATATACAGAGTAACTGACAGGAGTTACGATATTGTGTATCCGTACTGTCGGCCTCGCGGCGGCCGGCGGCATACTCCGCTACTATATTATATACAGAGTAACTGACAGGAGTTACGATATTGTGTATCCGTACTGTCGGCCTCGCGGCGGCCGGCCGCATACTCCGCTACTATATTATATACAGAGTAACTGACAGGAGTTACGATATTGTGTATCCGTACTGTCGGCCTCGCGGCGGCCGGCGGCATACTCCGCTACTATATTATATACAGAGTAACTGACAGGAGTTACGATATTGTGTATCCGTACTGTCGGCCTCGCGGCGGCCGGCGGCATACTCCGCTACTATATTATATACAGAGTAACTGACAGGAGTTACGATATTGTGTATCCGTACTGTCGGCCTCGCGGCGGCCGGCGGCATACTCCGCTACTATATTATATACAGAGTAACTGACAGGAGTTACGATATTGTGTATCCGTACTGTCGGCCTCGCGGCGGCCGGCCGCATACTCCGCTACTATATTATATACAGAGTAACTGACAGGAGTTACGATATTGTGTATCCGTACTGTCGGCCTCGCGGCGGCCGGCGGCATACTCCGCTACTATATTATATACAGAGTAACTGACAGGAGTTACGATATTGTGTATCCGTACTGTCGGCCTCGCGGCGGCCGGCGGCATACTCCGCTACTATATTATATACAGAGTAACTGACAGGAGTTACGATATTGTGTATCCGTACTGTCGGCCTCGCGGCGGCCGGCGGCATACTCCGCTACTATATTATATACAGAGTAACTGACAGGAGTTACGATATTGTGTATCCGTACTGTCGGCCTCGCGGCGGCCGGCCGCATACTCCGCTACTATATTATATACAGAGTAACTGACAGGAGTTACGATATTGTGTATCCGTACTGTCGGCCTCGCGGCGGCCGGCGGCATACTCCGCTACTATATTATATACAGAGTAACTGACAGGAGTTACGATATTGTGTATCCGTACTGTCGGCCTCGCGGCGGCCGGCGGCATACTCCGCTACTATATTATATACAGAGTAACTGACAGGAGTTACGATATTGTGTATCCGTACTGTCGGCCTCGCGGCGGCCGGCGGCATACTCCGCTACTATATTATATACAGAGTAACTGACAGGAGTTACGATATTGTGTATCCGTACTGTCGGCCTCGCGGCGGCCGGTGGCATACTCCGCTACTATATTATATACAGAGTAACTGACAGGAGTTACGATATTGTGTATCCGTACTGTCGGCCTCGCGGCGGCCGGCCGCATACTCCGCTACTATATTATATACAGAGTAACTGACAGGAGTTACGATATTGTGTATCCGTACTGTCGGCCTCGCGGCGGCCGGCCGCATACTCCGCTACTATATTATATACAGAGTAACTGACAGGAGTTACGATATTGTGTATCCGTACTGTCGGCCTCGCGGCGGCCGGCGGCATACTCCGCTACTATATTATATACAGAGTAACTGACAGGAGTTACGATATTGTGTATCCGTACTGTCGGCCTCGCGGCGGCCGGCCGCATACTCCGCTACTATATTATATACAGAGTAACTGACAGGAGTTACGATATTGTGTATCCGTACTGTCGGCCTCGCGGCGGCCGGCGGCATACTCCGCTACTATATTATTTATTATACCACAACCACGAAGCTCTTATTTTGTAATTTGCACTTAAATTGGTTAATTAAAATATTATTTACCGAGTAATTCCAACAAGATATAAAATTTCATGTAACATCGTAAACGTTGTAAATAGACGAAAACTTAATGATGTTGTGAACGTCGAGTGTTCAACGTTATGTTTTATTGTTGTGTGTTGTGTTGTGTTGTGTTGTGTTGTGTTGTGTTGTGTTGTGTTGTGTTGTGTTGTGTTGTGTATGACCGCGACGGTCGACGCGTACCTACGTAGTTATGTCTATTGTGCATCTACTGACTATGTTAGTTTAGAATATGACAGCGAGTATAGAAGCTCCCGCTATTATTATTTTTTTAATTTAAATTATCTTTTGAAACGTGAATTTCATTACCGAGTTATACCTAATATAATAATGTATGACCTAGGTCGTAAGTTACTAGACTTTTATTGTAGCCGCTAGATAACACCTGCTTGTAGCGCTAACTAGCTGCTACTAATTTACACAAAATATTACATTTATTATGACCTACAATATTATTTACGGCGGATATAATTATTTCTTAATTAGAAATTATGACGTCATTAGCAACTTTTCTGCATAACATTCAGTCGTTTTGTAAAACATAATTCAAACAGAAATTATATCCACAGCTTTGCAAGAGTTAACATTTTTATTTATTTTATTTGTTACACAAAACAGAATACAGCCAATATTAGTGCCATTAACAAACTAAAAACTTATCGACTATCGACTAGACTATATTCCTAATGATGTGCACACAACAGCAGCACTAACACTTCAAATGTGATTGACTTAAACAACTACCTACTATTATTATCTTCATTTTTCCACAGGTTAAACAGTAGTAGTACGGGAGCCCTAGAACATTTTTTTTTTTATAACTATCGAGCTATTTTTTTGTGAGTAGCTTCAATTTGATAAGACGAACAACATTTTTATTTGCAAAAAATCTCGAAAGTGGTAGCTAACAGAGATAGAAAGGATTTCATACTTTGAATTGATGGTCCTTAAATATGGACTGTTTTATTTGTAGGACAATGTTACTCTTAGATTATATGACTAATTACCTATCGATATACAAAAAATCAGCTCGTTAGGGTTCCGTTATAGGGTTCTGTAATCAAGAAAACTTGGTTGACTACTGAACCCTAAAACGGAACCCTAACAAGCTGATTTTTTGTATATAGATAGGTTAATAGTTATATAATTTAACTCGTCGATCGTGGGAAAACGAGACATATAGAATAGATATTCTATTGTGTCTCGGACGCCGGTGACCGTTTGAGGCTTGATGAATTAAGAGTAATGTAAATGTTGTAAAACTTAATGTTCTCACACAAGTGACTTAATGTTTAATGGGAAATAAAGATCTTTAAACCGAAATAATTAAATATTGCTAAAAGTTTGGTACAAACCTTTACTTGAAATATTCTTATACATAAACTCATTCTGAAATAACATTCAATGAGTACTTACTATTCATTATTAAAATCACAGTCCCTTCTCTAGAGACGGAAGTGAGGAGCCTTAATAACGATTAAGGTGTAAACGCCGGGAAGGTGTTGTTTTTTGAAGCGCAAACTTATAACAATAAATAAACCACACGCTATAGTAAGAATTGTTCTTAGAAAACACATACATACTATTTTTCTGTGTAAAACGAGAATATAATATGTATAAAAAGAAAATATGACAAACCCTAAATATTAATGTAGGGGCGAGTGCCCTACATGCGATGGGAATAATTAATTAATAATTAAGAAATAAAAAAAAACCCGCCAAACAACTTTAAAAAGTAATGAAATAATATTTACTGACTTTAAGTTCAAATAATTCCTAAGTGTAAAGTAATATTTTAGTCCATAATTATTGTCAAGGTGTGTCGGGGACCGCCAAGTAAACTATGACAACAGTGACTTTTGCATTTTGTAACGCCAAGTCGTTAATTGTTTTGAATCTCGATTCGGTTCGCTGTACTATAATATTATATAAAATTAAACATCTACATTAGCGGTCCCCCGACACACCTTGACAATAATTATGGACTAAAATATTACTTTACACTTAGGAATTATTTAAACCTAAAGTCAGTAAATATTATTTCATTACTTTTCAAAGTTGTTTGGCGGGGGTTTTTTTAAATTTCTTAATTTAATTTTATTTCATGCTTTTTAAACTTGTGTAGGTTATAGTGCAGACTAACTCCTAAGAACAGGATCAACATGATTACCATCTATAAATGTCCTTTTGGATGAGGCTGTTAACTGGTTGTCGCAATTAAAATGAGCCTAAACCTCTGCTCTAAGTTGGCGAGGAGTTGGATATCCTATTGATTACCAGGTGATGCTGCAGCACCAGGTCCAATTTCCATTAATTTGTATATGTATACTGTATATTCACAAATACCTATCACGAACTAGAATTAAATATTAAACCCATCAAACGACTGTAAGTAGCTAACGGCCTTCATGAACCAGATAAACCCAGATTTTCCAGCACTCAGCAGGTTGATGATAATGAATTATAGCTAAGAACACTCTCGATCATATCAGCTTTCAAACAAAAAAAACTAGATCAAAATCGGTCCACCCGTTTGGATGCTACGATGCCACAGACAGACAGACAGACAGACAGACAGACAGACACGTCAAACTTATAACACCCCTCTTTTTTATCGGGGGTTAAAAATAAATAAATGGGAAACAAAGTGGGTACCTGTTGGTATGTACACGGTGACGATGAGCCGAATTTCCTTGTTACACGACACTTATTGTCTTTGTCCATATTATCACTTTCACAAGGGCGGAATACACTGGAATATACGGGCGGATAAATATTAATTACTTAGCAAACGTTACACCGGCGCGGCACTGACGGTGCAATAAGTGTATACGCAGTACGCACACACACAGTACAAGTAGTCGCAGTATTGGTGCGAACAATTCATAATTTGGCATGAATACACATATTAATTATGCCGACAAAATGGTACATGAAATCTTAAAAATTATGGTATCTTCCCTACACATCAAGCGGGGATGAATTTTTTTTCGCATCCACCCCATCGTCTGGGGTGTCGTTGGATAGGTTTTGTAAAAATATTATGAGTATCTTCGATCAGTATTCATAGATCATTTTCCGATTTAGAGATCCGTTTGTGAAATATTCAGTTTTAAAGTGGAAAAAATCGTTAAGAGTCCAGTGTCCCCCCCTTCTACCAGCTAAGCGGTTGCTTCTGGAAATGTGAAAAAATTCACGGGAGTAGGAAATATGCTGAATTTAAAAGGAAAACTATCACGGCTAAGAAGACTTCATAAGTTATTGAGTAATAGTCGATCAACTAAAAAAATGTATTCGGCGAAGTATGTATAAAGGAACTTTTCGTTCAAATGCTAAATTTTAAAAACTTTGTATCAGTAAAACTGAGAAATGTTATTGGCAAAATGGTTTGTTAAATTAGTGCACCTTTTTCAGTTACAAGAGAGTCTCCAGCAGAATTGTTTTACAGGTGTCAGTTTAGAGACAAATTGCCATCAATATCATATAATTGCTAAAGAGCTTGTGAAATGGACTCGGAAACAAAAGATAGAGAAACAGACGCAAGTCGCAAAACAAAAGGAAGAGAATACGCTGACAGGGAGATACATTAATAAATAAGAGAGAAAATGATGAAGGATTAGAAGCTGATAATGATGGGAAATGGTTGCGCAAAGTGTAGTACACTTGAAACGAGTTGAAGGACAGTGGCAAGTTTCTAACAATGATGGTAATGTCTCTAACGATGGTGATTCCTGTAACAACAATTCTGTTACTGGTAGTACTGGTAGCTCTGATAATTTCGAATTGATTGCAATGTATATTTTGAGAGTTAGTAGTTATGTAATTTGAAATTGTCTATTATCAAACTGTACTTATATTCATGATTGTACTTGTCTGTTCTTGAGTGATATTTAAGCACATATAATTTAATTGTAATAATTATTTGTGTTATTAAAAATATTTTTGTAAAAGGTAGATGTAGTGTATTGATAAATAAAGATGGACATGCCTACAAATGGTAGTGGGGTTAGGAAGGGATGGTCGCCAATGCATGGTCAGAGCGACACTTCACTTCTTTACGATCCGCCGCCAGAGTAGTAGTGTCCAGTTATACAGTAATCTGTGTTTAATTTACTCAATACTCGCCCAGCCATTATACATACTGTACAAGTACTATAAATAACCGTAATGAAAGATTTTATTTCATCGTATACTTTTCGAGTAAATATCGGCTAGTACAGGAATATTATATACCTCCTGCCTACTTAGCGAGGCCCGGCTCGTTTACATTTACAATACGAGTAATATAGTTAAATGTGGAAAAGTTACGGCGCACGTAAGTCGTAAACCTCTCGTAGATAACGTATTCATAAACGTTACAACGTTACGTTTAATTACAATACTATAAATGTTCCAACACCAGCCGGTGGCGCCGCCTGCCGCCCGCCGCCTGCCGCCCGCCGCCTGCCTGCGGCTCGCGGAGCGCGGTAGGCCTATCTTCGATTACCGACAACAAGCCAACTCAACAAACAAAACGCTAAATTATTAACGATATAATATAACTAGATGACGCCCGCAACTTCGTTGCGCCAAAATTCGTTTATCGCGCGGGAACCGTACATTTTTCCGGGATAAAAAGTATCCTATGTCCTTTCCCGGGACTCAAAGTATCCCCATACCAAATTTCAGCAAAATCGGTTCAGCGGTTTAGGCGTGAAGAGGTAACAGACAGACAGACACACTTCCGCATTTATAATATTAGTATGGATATTATAATATAATATATACCATGCAATAAAAATCTAAATCCACGCAAAAGTGTGTCAGTCTCTGAAGTTTGTCTGTTAATAATTATCTCTTCGCACTTGAAGCGCTGAACCGATGATAATAATATAATTATGACGTGTATAGGTCTACCAGAATCTGATGGCAATTTTTGACAGCAGATTTTTAAAAAATATCCTTCATCATTGGATAAATTTTTATATTTGCATGTTTAACACACAGAATCAGCCGCTATAAGAAAAACAACGGATCAAAATGTTTTATTCCAATTACCCCGGTATTGCTAGAGTCATTTTATTTTCTCACTTTTTGCCATCAGATTCTGGTAGACCTATACCTACCTATATTTTTAGTCACAGACTCACAGTAAAGGACATAGGTTTGTTCTGCCTGCGTGATGAGCACATATCTATGCGAACAAAGTTTGGGCAACAAAGTTGGAATCCAAAAGTAAGTATAAGTTTAACGGCAGTCGGAATAATATCCCATTCGTCGTTATAATGGGTGCCGCCCTTATAAAAGGTTCTTTGTGTATTTTCTCCTGCCCTAATGATAAAGTATGTACTTACCCAAATTAGATTTCCTCGTTACTTATACTACGCTGTTTGTTAAATATAATAAACTAGACGTTCCGCGCGGCTTCGCCCGCGTAAATTAGATATTTCACAGACAAATCAGTCTACAAAAAATAGCCTATGATCCTTCACGTGGTTTACTTCTTATCTGACCCAAATAACAGACAATAACTCTAGTAGTTCGTGAGATAAGCCCGTTCAAATAATTTCCCCCGTTTTTTCCACATTTTCTTCTATTTCTTCGCTCCTATTAGTCTTAGCGTGATAAATATAGCCTATAGCGTTCCTCGATAAATGGGCTATCTAACACTGAAAGAATTTTTCAAATCGGACCAGTAGTTCCTGAGATTAGCGCGTTCAAACAAACTAACAAACTCTTCCGCTTTATAATATTAGTATAGATGTGAAACAAACAAAACCAATTATTATCCGCGAGGGCCCATGATTTGTGAACGTATTGACCCCGGCGACCCTCGGGGCTCGAGAGTGGAGGCCGCTGGCCGAGCTCCGCTAAAATTATCTTCAAAAAGCGCTCGCGACGCGTGATATATCGAGCGGCCGCGGCCTTAAATATTACACGAGTGTCCCCAGATAATAAACGTCATCGGTTGTTTAATTTATACAATGAAACGTTTGATTGTTAATTAAACAAAAATCATAAATTAGAGGCGAGTGTGCGCGGCGAGATATAATAAAACACAGATAACCAGCCCCCGCTATCTACGCCCGTAGACTTTTCAGCGTCCATTATAGTACATTACATTTGCTCGCCCTTCAAATTGTATACAATTAGCGGTTATTTTCCTGCTGCATCTCCAATATTTTACAAAGTATATTGTTACAGTTGTAGCGACCTATCACCAGAATTTCTCACAAAAATAAAGTTTCTGTAAATGCGATCAGAATAAACTAGAACCACATATTCTCCACTTATTTTGAGTGTTACAGCGGTACTGATTATTCAGTGTATGTAGCTGTTATACCAACATATAACGTAACATAGCTGCACGATTATATTGTATGTAGAGTGCCGTCGGCCGTATATTACCTCCACATTAGCTCGGGCTCGGAACAGGTTCTAGCGGCGTCTCAGTGGAGTGGCGCGGCCTGTGGAGTGCGGGCCCGACACCAGACGATGTTCCAGCATTCCGGGAGAGGTTTAAACGTGTTTCCGTGTTCCAGTCCCGACTACAAAGGGACGGCGGCTGCATTAGGTTGATAACAATGCTATGATCCAACATGAGACACGGATTAAATCTATGTTTATGTTAATTAGCAAAAACTATGGAACTTTACTAACGAACCAAAGTAGTTTTGAAAAATTGTCATGCGTTTATATTGCCTGTTTTTTAATATGGAAGTAAACACTGTTGTGGATTAAGGACGAAGATACAAAAAGTCGAAAGATGCTAAATGTTTTATTTTTATATACATAAAAATATAATGACTAATGAGGGATAAAATAAATGTCAAATTGTCAGAAATTACTTTTTCCGAAAACTGTTTGGTCCACTGACATAATATTATAATACGCATAATGTATAATGTATAATGTATAATGTATAATGTATAATGTATAATGTATAATGTATAATATCGTGTAACAGCGAGTCGTCAGCTCCCGGCGGCGGCGGTGGCAGTGCGGGCGTTGTGCGGGGCTTATCGCGGGAACATCTGATGACGCGATAACGACCCGCGATCGACACGATACTGTGTCGCGATCATTTGTTTCGCCCGCTCTTGTGTCGAGAGTCCACTTCAATTCGTCACCTCGCCACAATATTGTAACGGATTCCCGACGATACGCAATGCCCCTATGTGCTACGTGGGCACCGCCGTATTCCAGAATTACACGCCTAGTATGTTAAAGTTTTATTAAAGTACCGAAACCGTCGTGAGATCTAAAAATAAAATAACTAGACACCTGATTATGATTTCTTTCGAAACCGGTCGTGTATTTTGTTAAAATTTATAATAATTTCTTAATATAGTGGAAAAAGTGCACGAAAAATTGTGTTTTATTAGTGTTCAACATGAATTTTCACCAAAAACCGACAATACAAATAATTACATATACAAAATTACTAGGCTTTGAAAAAACTGTAATAGAACGAAATAATATCGTAATATTGGATTCATAAAAAGAACGGTATAATATTGTATTCTGTCTGAAAAAAAATTCCCATTACATCGCGTTCGTAGCACCTCTACGACGGCGCTACGAAACCCGAAAAAAAAACACAGATTTAGCTGTTTAAATTATAACGTAATATTACATATAAACAAAACATTAATATGGCTTGTGTTATATAAAATGTAATCGCGAGCTTATCTAAATTACCTTAATATGGATGATAAGAGAATCGTGTACAAAAATATTTCATTATTTCCATTGTCTGATATACTCGTTAGGCTCGATAAGTAGATCGCCGGAGACAGATGCGATTCGGAAACGATTTCAAAAAACTTTGTACACTACATGCTATTATTATCTATATTCTATGGAATATCCCTGCCGCTAGCCCGGCTACGAGAACAGGAAAACGTCAGAGCTCTGAGGCGTCGACGGTGTTTAATATTAATTCATTTAAAAGTCGTTATATTTACGAGGATGGAATCGACTTAATTTGGGACATATCGGCGGAGTTTTCGTCCGGGCGGGATCGACTCGACCACTCGGCCTCGTATAACATAATAAATTATTTATAATTTTTGAATTAGAAGATAAAGCTAATTATAATATATGTCACATTAAGCGCGGGCTCGCGGGGGGCGGGGGGCGGTGACCGCGCTATCTGCGACGTAAACTCCGCTATCTACAGTTAGCTCGGACTATACACCGCATACCTCCTGCTGCTATCGCTAATTTTTAATTTAAACACAATTAAAGTCTTGTCCGTCGGTATCTATATTAGATTTATTTGCGGTTTTTATCCGTGTACAGGTGTAATATTTATTTAATTTATTATTTATTGTATTCCATCGGCGAGTCCACCGATACATTTTTATCGTATTTAAATGACTGCGATTTTATATGATAATAATATTATAATGAAGCAGTGAAACTAACATGTATGTACAATATTATTTGTGTCAAAATTACTCAGTAGACTTTACGTTATAAATACTTCCGAGATTTTTTCCGTTAACGTTTACGATATCTTGCTTATGGCACCGCAGTATAAAATATGTATTTACACAGCACATATTATTACTGAATAATCAACAGGTACTTCTCAAGTTTATTATAATTTCACATAGCTATGTATATAATATATATATATATATATATATATATATATATATATATATATATATATATATATATATATATATATATATATATATATATATATATATATATATATATATATATATATATAGTATATATATATATATATATATAAGCTTAAGTTAAGAAAGGAATTTTTTCTCTGCTGACCGTCCGTAAAGTATGAGTTTATCGCTTCAGTACTCAGTACTCAGTCGGCTATCGGTTCCGAGTTCCGACCAAATCTACGCCGAGATACCGATACCGTACACCGCGCGCACCGCGTGCACCACGGAGTAAAGAGTTATCGACTAAATAACCGTTTAGTTTGTAATTAAAGTTTTATGTTCATGAAACTCATCGTAAAGATAAGTTTTATAGCGTCCTACCAGTCGTCGGAGCTAGCCGGACGCTTTCGTGCTGAAATACTTTCAGATTATCTTTAATGCTCATAATATAATGCGTCGTGAGTCATAATAAAACTATTAAATTTTTGGTACCTATACATTCGTGAAGGTATTTTTTAAGGTTATCGTTAGGTAAGCGTAGTTGCTGTTTACCTACACATCATTTATTAATTTTCTACTTTGATTCTCCTTCTGTTTGATCGTCATTGGTCAGGAAAGAGCTTCAGAAGGTGTTCAATCGGTCTCTAGATAGCTCATTACATTACATTTATTACTAGACATTATTATAGACATTATTTAGACACCGACCATAATATACGAGTTATGAAATACATTGTGAAATGTGGTATTAACATGAATGATGTAAATTAAAAAAAATCTCAGAAATGTTGGGTAGGTATGTCAAAAGTATCCCATGTGAATATTTAAATATTGATTAATTAGAAACAATAAGGAATTTGATGTTTCACTTTCTTTTTTAACCGAGTTCAAAAAAGGAGGTTATTATCTCAGTAGCCTATATTTTATTACACTTTCTATCTCCTATATTATGTCGAGAGCTTAAAGCTATTGGCAACAAAAATAATAGTTTTTAGTTATTATAATTAATCCCTCGTAATGTTCTAGTACTGTTTTTAAAATTTTGCAAAGAGCGAATTGTGAGTAGAAGTCTTCATTTTGTAAGCCTGAAAGTTAGGACAATAATTTAAGTTTCATTAGAATGTTCCAAGCTAAACTACCGAATACTTTATTTGCAGCTAGCAATAACTAATAAGTATATTAGGTATATTCTTTTAGCGAGTTTTATGTTCCTAATAAAGAAAATGACGTGAACGTTTTCGCTGAAACTCTAGCAGCGGCCATAACATTTTACGTTCTGAGAGACAATACTCCGGGCTGTATACAATACACAATAGGTACACAGTATGCTATTACTAGGACATAAATCATTGTAATCGTCCGCGAGTATTTTATTTTACTGCCGGACGACGTAATGACTGCTGCTCTCATATTTCATTACCTCATCGCAAAATTCGTGGTCCTTTTTTGCAGTGTCCTAGAAGTTTAAAGTTTTCCAAAATATGGGATGTAGTATTTCTTTGATTTATAATTACACTAGCACATAAGTCCTACAACGTCGAATCTATAACATCTAGAATAGAATAGAATAGAAAATTCTTTATTTGTCCCATCGAGGAAATTGATTGGTCATGCGGTCGGCTCAATAATCACAAGGCAATCGACTCAATTCAATGTTAGCTGTGATCGGTCGGATGTGTTTGACTTAACGCGACTAAATTACTTATGCCCGCCATCTACCTAGGAATCAACTTCTCTGATAGTAGAACTTGAAATTAAACTTACACTTAAAACACAATATAGGGAAACTATGTACAAATAGGCGGTCTTGCTGCTAAGAGCAGTTTCTCAAATATACCTGGTATAAGCTCAAATTCAACAAGTCATTTGGGCTCTATAGTCTGTTAAGAAAGTAAAAAAATATATTACATACATACATTTAATATTTATATTATGCAACATCATTTTAACCCCCGACAAAAAATGAGGGGTGTTATAAGTTTCATGTGTTTGTTGTCTATCCATGTGTGTGCCTGTCTGTGGCATCGTAGTATCTAAACGGGTGGACCAATTTTGATTAATTTTTTTTTAAAGCTGCCTGGATCAAGCGTGTTTCTAGCTATAGGCCATCATCATTAAAATGCTATAGGTCACATTCTGACTCCTGACACTCATTAGAGTTTGAATATGGGGTTCTTTTTAATTTTCTTAATTGAACGTTATTAAAACATACAATACTGTAATTGCTCAGTTTTCTATTCCCAATATTCATATAAGGACTGAGTTTTAACTGTGTTTAGAATATGTTTTATTTCAAAAATTAAAAATTTTAATTATAATTCATGTAGTAGGTGTGCAAGATACAAAATACACGGTAGACAGAGATCTACCTCTATTTTATATCTACTGTAATTGCTTGCGACATTGCGGGTTATGCAACGTAGTTATAGCAACACCCGAATGTGTTTTCAGTCGTCGGCGGCATCACGTGACGCGCGTCAACTTTTTAGCTCTCCATTAGTTATCGGAGCCATCAGATGTCGCGATTCCCGCCCCCTCCTCCCCCGCTCCTCCGCGTCCTCACGCAACAATAAATCCTGGAGCGAGGCATTAATGAAAGTGGCCATTACTGGACCAATAGGCCAGGCACTAATGGACGAGGGCCCCGAGTTCGGCCATCAAAACGTCATCGTTATCGGCTCAGCCCGCACCTGCCGCTCCCCCCGCCCTCCTCCCCCGGGCGTTCATTACTGCAAAATAACGAACTGCATTTTTATCGCAGCTCAGCTCAATAAGTATTATCCGAAACATTTTGTTTCCTAAATTATGTGTAGATAACGTTTTGCCTAGATATTTCTAGGTTTTTTAATAAAAAGATTTTTGGTGGAAATAGACAAACAAAAGTTACAAACAAAGTAGGCAAAAAGTAATCGTTTTAAATGCTAATGTGACACCATAATATAAAATATCTGAACTATACGACAGATGCAAGTTGAATGCAATAAACGACAAGATAACGTAACTTTGGAGAGAAATAAAATATTGTAATGCGTCCTCATTGGGGGAAAGATTTTGCAGTTTACAAGGAAAAGGTAATTAACGAATATAATATATTTTATGGCACCATAATATACTTTTACGAGCGCACTATCGCAGCTAGTGTTTGCGTACGTAAGTCGTAACTCTATACCACTAAGCTCACTGTATGAAAAGCTCGTGAAAACGGCACATAGATATGGATTAATTGCTTCTACTAATACTGAGCTTCCGTAAATAAAATACTAATTAATAATCAGTCTGAAGTTCACCTTAGTCATAGGCAATATCTAAGATGAACTTGAGACGGTAACCTTTTTACAACTAGGCATGCCTATACTGGTGTGCCCATAATATGCTGGTCCAGTGGTTTAGAGCGTGGCTCTTGACTCGGAGGTCGTGGGTTCGATTCCCGCGTTGGAAACATATTATTTCCAAGTTCGGTTTGGACAATGCAGGCTGATCACCTGATTGTCTGACAAGTAAGATGATCCATGCGTCGGATGGGCATGTAAAAAGTCGGTCCTGCGCCTGATCTCTCGCCAGTCGTGTCGGTCCTGCATCCCACTGGGTTATGAGAGTAAAGGAATAGAGGGTGCTCTTGTGAACTGCGCACACACTTGGGCACTATAAAAATACTCCTGCGTAACTGGCCTGGTTTCAATGAAACCGGCCACCGTCGCCGAAACCGGCGTGGGAGTTCATTATAGTATACCTAGGTGCTGAGCAGTGTTGCAACAATGCAACATTGAAAATAAATTTTCGAGAAATCATTATGATTTGACAGGTGTGCGCGCAGATACTTTTCACAAATTAAAATGCATTTTAACGTGCATTTTTATATTTTTCTTGCAACTAGGGCAAAGTTAAATTATGTTGTGAATATTAAAAATCCTGAAATAGTAATAAAAATACCTTAGAATGCCTCAGATCTTATGAACTGGACTGTATCTCGGGTCGGAGCGGTATCGGGCGGGTATCGGGCGGGTATCGGGCGTTGCGCAAGGTCCTGCTACGTCCAACATAAATTAGTTTATGTTTACGAGGCACCTGCCTAGCATTAATCTCGTTTATTGTAATGCTCATTCAAAATTCATTATTCGATTATAATTTATATTTGATAAATTAATATAAAAAATAATTCTATTAATTATTAAATTTAAATTCAATAGAGTCGCTGGAGCGCCGTAAATAATAATAAACACCGAGGATTAAAAAATCCGAGCTTCGAATGATATAATTAATTTGGCTAATGTCTCGTGCATATTTTATTTTGAAGTAATTAAAACTACGAAGATAACGGAAAATCATTAAAACAGTAGTTAATACCGAGATAAGTTTTGGTGCCCATTTATATGCCTAATCTGTGGAAAAGTTTCAATTTTTATTAATATCGTTCTCTCTTTTTGACGAATAGCTATTTCGGCAAAAGGTATTTCACATTTTCATTGCAAAAATTTCATCGTCGAATTAGCGATTAAACGTCGTTTGAACCTTAATGCCCTCCGCTTGTGTCGTTTTTCGTCTCATTTGTTTTTAATATATTTTCTCTAAGTACTCCTTATATTATACTTTTTGCTGTTAAAACTACTTTTAGTCCGTTACCATTGGGCTATTTCATTTTATCTTTTTTTTTTGTCTTCTATGTATTAAATCATACTGCATAAGTAATGAAATTTAGGAAATCGAATAGTGTAGTGTTTTCCAACCTGTGGGAATTTCCTCTAGATCATAGACTATTTCTTCTCAGACTACTCAGACTACTCAGACTATTATTTGGTGATTCAAGATAGTACTGGTGTATAGCCCGTATTAATTTTACTCGGTAGTCGGTCCCCGACCAACTAGGATGAAAATATATTTATTTACTTCGTTTAGGGTTCGGCTACGGGTGGAGCCATTCTCAAATCGTCATAAAAGTATTCTAACGTTATTTCTATATTTTAGTAAAGAAACGAACAAATGTAACAATAAGGGTGTTATGCCATGCGTGACATCGTGGGTCATCTCTGACAGGAGGTTCTGTTCGATTTCTTAGTTCCTGTTATAAATTTTATTAATATATTAAACATCAAAGTTTTTATCCTCACAAGATGGATCACCATTACACAAGCAAAGTTTTTGTAATCGGATTCGAAATATATTTTTTTATTCCTACGCCCCAGATTTACGTAGCTTCCCCATATTTTCCGTCATATTGGATGCGAGTAGAGACTTTTTTCTGTTACAATATCAGTATTTTCTAGATTGTAGCCACATCTTGGGATCCAAAATATCTCAACAATTTTAATCCAAGTAAGTTCTGCGGCTCCTCTCAGCATAATGAGGTAACAGGCAGGCATACCATCGCATGGATAATATCGGTATTTGATTTATGGGGTTCGTATTTAATGTGTCCAAAGTGAGTCGCGGCCGAAGCTTTTAATTAAAGTAAGTGAACCTCCCGAGTAGAACTGTCGTAAAACCGCGCAGTTGTAGTTTCGGTTAGAGTTTCCGCGAAACACTCGACTTTACGAGTTCGGAGAATATTTGCTAATTAATGTTACATACCTAGCTGTAGTGGCGGTCACACGGGACCTACTTACACTGACAGCTAACATCATCAGCTCGGGTGCCACCAGTAGTCGTGAGGTTCGTAGAGGAAGTAGAGACAGTCGCAAGGAACTCTTGACTCTACGATTTAATGGTCGTTACTAGTAAAATCATCTTAAATCTTAGGAGAATCATAATCTCTAGGATTTCTTTTTAAAATTGTTGCGGTATCAATACGAAAAACGATCATCAGGCTTATGTTGGGAATTGTTGTAGCTAATTAAAAAAAAACAGGGACTCGGTGCATTTTAACTCCGACATTAACGTTTGATAAGTGTTTTGTTAAGGTTTCAATAGATAGGTTTTAATAAAAATAAGAATGTTTTATTCGTAAAACTGAACATAAACTTCTTCAAATGTTAAAAACTGCTCGAGTACAATGCGATAGATAAAATATTACCCAGAGCTAGAGTACCTACAGTCGTGAGCACAAGACAGCCTGGATGTACTAGATGTCCTAGATAGCGTGTACAGATGGGTGAGGCGGCGAATCATGGCGGCGCGGGCCGTGCGACCCGCCCATTGGCCGGCGCCCGCGACCACACCTCCACCTCTCGCCGGCATTATAATTACCTGCCATCATCATCACCACGTTAGCAAAATATTAAAGATAAATAAGTAAATAAATAACTCATCCCAATTGGCTTGAACCCTCGATATAAATAACTCATCCCAATTGGCTTGAACCCTCGATATAAATAACTCATCCCAATTGGCTTGAACCCTCGATATAAATAACTCATCCCAATTGGCTTGAACCCTCGATATATTCACAAAAAAATTTATATGAATTTGGTCAGTATAAATTAGTAACTTAACAACTTCAGCACAAGGATACTTCATTTATAGCTACATGTAAGCTGTAATGCTTTACACTTCATTTTAAACATGGCTTAATTTACGGTTATATTATAATAGCTGCCTCTTTAATAAAAATAATAAATAAATAATAAATAATAAACCGTAATGTTCTACAGTAAGAAGCATCTGACCCCCTTTTTTTTTCGTTGGGGATGCATTTACCCATCCCCGGAGCCTGGGGAGGTAACACCGAGGTATGTGGGACTCCCCGGGGCAGACGTAATATCCGCACCCGGGACTACGCACTAAAACCCCAACGGTGTTCCTGCTCCTGAAGGTGGGACTACGGGAAACGCGTGATACACGACCGCAGAAGCATCTGACCCCTGCACTAGTGTAAACTGTATTGCAGAGGCCAGTGTCCTCGCCCATGATATTATAACTTATAATCTAATATTTAAACAATCTTAAAAAACTTAAAAGTATTAAGGATAAGTTGATTTATAAGTCGCAATTAAATAAGTTACCCTACGCATTTTTAAATACATATTTTCATTATTTATGTTTATATTTTTTTAGCATTCCTGTTATAGTCTGCATGAATTTTTGATACTAATAAGAAACAACAATTATACAGAATTCTAAGTGCTATAACAATGTATCAGATTTTTAGTGAAAACTTTAAAATGTAGAGCTTTTACGATACTCGCTAACTGCAATCGAAAAGTAGCTGGTGACGAAATTGCGTTACGAAACTCTATTGAGATTTGAGAGTTTATGATATAGCCAGGTATTACATCCATACTTCCATACTCTGTCTACCGTCCGTCTGTCTGTCTGTCTGTTACCTCTTCACGCTCAAACCGCTGAACCAATTTTGCTGAATTTTGGCATGGAGATACTTTGAGTCCCGGGAAAGAACAAAGGATAGTTTTTATCCCAGGAAAAATGTACGGGTCCCGCGCGATAAACGAATTTTGGTGCAACGGAGTTGCGGGTGTCACACGGGACCTAGTTTACTATAAAAGCCTATCAGAGTAGCGAGCTACGTGACCGAGCCAGCCTTCACCCGTCACGGACCACGGTAAATCACGCGCAGGGGACGTGTCTGCACTGCAGAGTTGATACAGACCTAACATTATTGTTATAAATATATTAAGTATAAACTTTCGTAGAGTATGTTTGTATTGGCATATCGGGACCCCGTGAAAGCCAGAGTTATCCAGTTTTCAGAAGAGTTTTACAAACTCGGTAAAGCGCGTATGTCTTACATTATGTGAAGAGATGTACCATCATAATACTATTAACACAATTTAACAATCACGTTAGCTTTACAAAAGCCATCGTGATAGCGGGAAGTGTCAGCGGGAAGTGTCAGCGGGAAGTGCAGTGTAGAGTATCGGCAATTAATAAAATAAATAAAAGCTCGTTCAGTGATGAAAACGCGTAATTCCTGTTCAAAGATTGCAAATTATAGTTTTTTAAATCATTCTTTAAAACGAGTCCTATCCTATTCCAACTGTAGTAAGCTTACTTGTCGCCTTATTAAATGTTCGGTCGGCAAGAGTAAACATTAATATCCGATCCTTTTCCGGCCTCGCTGAATATTCACCCGCAACTCGCTAGTCGCGTCAGTGTTACGCGGTCATAAATAAGGTGGCTAATATATTTATACGAGTCGGCTGTAGGCTGTAGCTCGCGAGTCGCGCATGATTTATGGTTTACATTATATTGAGGGATTTACGACGCGGCGCCGGACGCGGGTCGTGTCGCCGACGTTATCGTAATTAGCGCTCGCCATAAAACTACAATATCATTACAAATTTATCATTCTGTAATTATGCAACAGAAGGCTTTTATAATAAACTAGATGTTGCCCCTAACTTTGTTATGCACACGTTCGTTCAGTGTTGCGCGAAAACCGTAGTCCGCACAGTTTTGTGTGATATAAAAGACGTATCCTTTCCTACGATTCAAATTATCTCCATGCTAAAATTTTATTAGCTTGAGATAAAATTTAAGCATGATTAGATAACAAACATATACTCCGCTGTTGAATTTATAAAATTAAAAGTGGTCTGATGCAGACTACATAACACCATGTTTTGATGTCATTAAGTTAGTTGGGTGGACATATGACGAGACATCGTTACATTAGTCTCTACATTGTAGGAATAAATTCCTTTTTCTGTCCATCTCTTTTGTATAAATTTTTAACAAAATTGTTTATTTTCCGATTAAAATTCCTAAAGATTTGATGACAGACAATTTGAGCTGCACTTAATAATATGAATGTTACCCACATTAACAGTTGCGAGCATTAGATATCGATTCTAATATGAAACGTCAAACGTTTAAGTACCGTTAATTCGTTTACTTAGTACTAAGTAGTTAATAGATTTGTGCTCCGCGGTGGTCGTTGGCGGCGCTGGCGAGTGACTGCCCGCTAACTGGCCGCTAACTGGCCGCTAACTGCCGCATCCATCATCCCAGATATCTCCCTACTACGGTCCTGCTTAATACGTGCAGTAATTACAGTGCTATCGACTGCACCGTGCACGATACGAGCGGTACTCGAGCCTCGGCCCTTGGGAGGCACGCTTCGAATTACGCCTAAAGCACGCTTATGAATATGGATAATAATAAATAGTGGTTACATATCTATAATTACACTAAACTTTGTGCCTAAATCGATCATAATAAGAAATTAAAAAAAAAACCCCGCCAAACAATATTAAAAAGTAATGAAATAATATTTACTGACTTTAAGTTAAAATAATTCCTAAGTGTAAAGTAATATTTTAGTCCATAATTGTTGTCACGGTGTGTCGGGGGACCGCCAACAGCGACTTTTGCATTTTGTATCGCTGATTGTCTCGATTCAGTTCGCTGTGAACTGACCATTAAACTATAATGTTATGTGAAATCAAACATCTACATTAGCGGTCCCCCGACACACCTTGACAACAATAACCACTATAACCAACAGAAGTTTAAAAAGCATAAAATTAAATTAAATTAAGAAATTTAAAAAAACCCCCGCCAAACAACTTTAAAAAGTAATGAAATAATATTTACTGACTTTAAGTTAAAATAATTCCTAAGTGTAAAGTAATATTTTAGTCCATAATTGTTGTCACGGTGTGTCGGGGGACCGCCAACAGCGACTTTTGCATTTTGTATCGCTGATTGTCTCGATTCAGTTCGCTGTGAACTGACCATTAAACTATAATGTTATGTGAAATCAAACATCTACATTAGCGGTCCCCCGACACACCTTGACAACAATTATGGACTAAAATATTACTTTACACTTAGGAATTATTTTAACTTAAAGTCAGTAAATATTATTTCATTACTTTTTAAAGTTGTTTGGCGGGGGTTTTTTTAAATTTCTTAATTTAATTTAATTTTATGCTTTTTAAACTTCTGTTGGTTATAGTGCAGAATTGTTCCTATCAACAGGATCATATCCCATTTCCCAATGAATACGATCTATAAATATCCTCTTGGATGAGGCCGTCAATATAAGCCCAAACACGAAACCTCTGCTCTAAGTTGGTGAGGAGTTGGGTATCCTATTGATTACCAGGTGATGCTGCAGCACCAGGGTCAACTTTCCATTAATATGTATATATTCATAAGTCGGTCCACCCGTTTGGATACTACGATGCCACAGACAGACAGACAGACAGACAGACAGACAGACAGACAGACAGACAGACAGACAGACAGACCGACAGACAGACACGTCAAACTTATAACACCCCTCTTTTTGGTCGGGGGTTAAAAATATAGATCATCGTTTAATAATGAAACTAAACTTAAACTATTAAACTTTAATTAAAATGAGCTCTATATGTAGATAGGAAGGATGAGGATTGAAGATAGGATATTCGAAATAAATTATTTAAAAGTACTCTAATCCAACTAAGGACTGCCACTTCGGTTATAAAACTATCTATTACTAAAAACATAGAAACGTACTATGTTACAAAGTGAAACATAATATTGCAATTCAATTTTGTAAGGTTTTTCACTCTCTAATACATAGTATGTTCGGTAGTACGGTCTGATCACTCGAGTTTCACAATAATACTAGACAGCGAACATCAAAATTCAAAAGGGACTATAACGTCATCAAAATACATAATATTATATTAAGTTATTTAGAAAATTTATCATTTCTATTTTCTATACTTTTCAGTCAATATAAGTATGTAACATTCAATATTAATGTTTTCAAATAATCTAAATTGAAAGTTTATATTATAATTACTTAATCCGGAAAAAACATTCGGGAACTTCGGGAATAAATTATCTTTGGTTATTTTTATTCCTACGATAAAATTTTCAAAGTATTTCTTGCATTAAAAGTTGTGCTTGCAACTACTCGGTACATTTATTGAGGAGACTCTACGACGTGTACACTACACGTAAATTTTCCTTACGACGTTTACTTATTAACTCTACATGTAGTGTAGAGCGCGTGCTGGCCGCCGCCCGCGAGCCGCGCTACGCCGCGCCGGCCGCCGCGCGCCGCCCGCCCGCAGCTCGGCCATTGTCTCCGGCGACCATCACGTTTATTGCCCTACTCACTGGCTTATTGTTCGTTTTTTGCGCTTCGAGATAATGTTACGTCGAGTGACTAACCAGGAAGATATTATGTTTGGGAATGTTTGTTAAGTGTTTATTGAGAATATTAGTAGTATTATATTTCAGCGTGCTTATCTTTTAACTGTATGAATTATGAAAATACACTTCCGTCAATGGTGCAGTAGTAGAAAATTCCACGATCAGCTTTATAAATGTTATAAAGATAAAATTTGCACCTTATTTGCAAATGACAGAATAAAAAATCATCTAAGTATATTAATTTTTATATAATTTTTTATATTTCATAAATCACTTCAATACGATATTAAATAAATATTATGTTATAACATTGCACATTAAAATTTATATGATGTAAACTGCGCATTTTATAATATTAAAAGCAATGACTTGTCAGTCGTCACCTCTTCCTCCCGGGTTTATAATGTATCGTGAGCTCCTAAGTGGGCACGTTTGCAGTAATTTATCCTAACACTAGATCGTTAGTATCTTAAGAGGTTTGGGAATAAATATTTTTACCTCGAGATATAGATTATGAGTCAGTTTAATGGGAAGATTTAATTAAAAACTAATATCGATTCGGAGAAAGCTCCGGGGAGAGTGATGGAGATACTGGGAATTGAAATATTTGGGAGGTTCCCAGCGCCGCTGCGCCCGCCCCGCGCCCCGCTCCCGCCCCGCTCCCGCCCCGCTCCCGCCCCGCGCCCGCCTGCCGCTATAAAGTAGAGTTATACAATCTCGGTGATAAACACGAGATGTTTTATATGAGCGTGGACGTCTGTTTATCGCGTCCACACAATTTAGGGGCCTTTTTATTTATAAACTGTGCGCGTTGGACGCTTTCTAAATAAGCGGGCTAGGACTACTTCATTAGGGTTACCCAATTTGTTTATATGGAAGTTACAGAGTTTTCTTGCATGTTTACATGATTGTATATTACACTTTCTGAAGTTTAGGATCAACGTAAAAGAATATTCCTCAACAGTCATAGTTGTTCTCTATCTCAGAACAAAGTTGTTTTCTACATAATTTTTAGAATACAAGAGAATTTAGAATAGTATATTTATTTCCAGGAAATTTGTAACAATGGTCCTTATAATTAGGTATAGTATCAAAATTTCTGCCTCATTGGCGTGGAACTATTGTCTAATTTTAAACATTTCATTTAAATCTTATTCTAATAAACATGCAAACGTGCCTCACTAGTATTTGAAAAGATTAAATCATTAACATATTTTATCATATAACATAAAGAAAAGTCAAAAACATTTTATACGTGGGAGAGCCATGCTTCGGCACGAATGGGCCGGCTCGACCGGAGAAATACCACGTTCTCACAGAAAACCGGCGTGAAACAGCGCTTGCGCTGTGTTTCGCCGAGTGAGTGAGTTTACCGGAGGCCCAATCCCCTACCCTATTCCCTTCCTTTCCCTCCCCTATTCCCTTCTCTTCCCATTCCTACCCTCCCCTATTACCCTATTCCCTCTTAAAAGGCCGGCAACACACCTGCAGCTCTTCTGATGCTGCGAGTGTCCATGGGCGACGGAAGTTGCTTTCCATCAGGTGACCTGTTTACTCATTTGCCCCCTTATTTCATAAAAAAAAACTAGATTGAACTCATTTCATTATCATTATCTTCATTAAAATCCTAATTACATTTTATGTCAAAAAGAATTAAATATTACATAAGTATAATAATTATTGAATTAATTAGGTCCACAAGAGTCACATACATGTCGGAATCATTTCATACTACACCGATAAATTAATTCTATAATTATAATGTCATACTAGAATTAAAATAAAAAGATAAATAATATTAATGTCATAAATTCACATTAGTCTTAAAAAGTAATCTGGATCCAACAAGTTATTGTCTTATATTATGTCACATAAATATTCTATATGTTTAAAGTTAATTAAAATTTATTTGTTACTGCTATATCGTTAAAGTATTCTTGTTCAGTACAAGAATTGTTCAGTAATAGCATTTTTCTAATAGCCATTCAAATAGCGCCTTCTTGAACTTAGCATAAGTATTATTGTCATTATTTATATTGTCTGGCAGGTTATTGTATATTTTAATTGTCATACAGTAAGCGTTTTTGCTATTTAATGGTGATTTTTGTGTGGGTATATTTATTTTGTTTTTATTTCTTTTGTTTCTGGTTTCTTTATTGCGTTTATTTTCAAATAGAAAACCATGCTTCTTTACAAAAAGACATGATTTTAGTATACAAGGTGTAACAATACTAAGTGATAACACTTTAAGATGTGTATGTGTTCCTTATATAGAGTTCACTGTGAAAGTAGCAGCGCTGAAAGAGCAAAAATTTTTTTGTGATTTGTATGGGCAAGCAATTTGTATACAACGGAAACCAATTCTATGAAGGTTAAAAAAAACAGCGAAACACTTCGAGAAAAGGTAGGTAGTGCGCTTCGCTTGGCTCGTCTCGACGGGGACACTACCGTATCCCCAGATCATAAACGAGTCTTAGGAAGGTAATTAGGTAACAACAAGATGCTTCTCTTGATTTGAGTACTTTGACGAAATCCACATTCATAAAAATGTATCGTTTATGTTTTCCTCGCCTATCGCTAGCACTTAATGAGCACTTAATTCCTAAGGCTCGTTTATGATTGTATATTTCGTCAAACTACCTAAATCAAGAGGAGCATCTTGCTGGTACCGTGAAGTGAGCAGTATACGGTGTAAAAAATAAAAAAATGCATATTTTAATTTTTTTAAAAGGTTTTTGGTTATATACACTGCTAGCTTCACGTGAAGGTAGCAGTAATAGCATTTATTGCGAATTTTGAGGAGCACTAAATTCGCGGTTTTTGCACAAAAATAGCACTCAATTAGCAGTTAATTAATAAGGCAATCCCGAGTTATTTTGCTAACTTTGTCATGCTAGCTTCACATACGTACAGGCTAGTGGCAGAATTTTAAATTGTTGAAAGAGCGGTTTGCAATGAGTGAACTTGTCCACCCCTGCCATAGCTCGTATACATTTTTTTGACAAATGAATAAAGTAAAATTCTCCAGTACCTAATGTACTTTCTCGATTCGTTTTACATCACATAATATACTACTCGTCTAAGAGCTGGCGACCAAATCGGTCATGTGGCTTCAGCTGTATTAAAACTCCGTTAGCTACTTCCCTGAACAACCTTTTCTGATAATCTGCGTACTGGCAGGCCGTGGGCGGTGGGTGCGGGTCTAGTGGGGTGGGGAAAAAATGGAAAAAAATGCTCAGCGACTTTAATTTTTTTCCAAACAGTTGCTCTGTACTTCCTGTGCACCCAAAAAAAAATTAAATCGATCGGGTGATGGGAAAGGGTTGCCAGCGTTAATTAAAAGTAGCAAAGTAATAATTATTTTCATGTGGGCTCAGCTGTGTTGGCTTTTTTCTGACGCTAGATTAGTTAGTATGTAATCCCCAAAAAAAATAGCCAGACAAAAATATCGGTGGGAAGGTACCGAAAAAAATTGTTGAAATCGTTGAATTTCGTACGAAAATTCGCTTAGGGGTAGACAAAAGCGGGCGTGGAGGGGATACCAGCCGGCAGACAATCAAATATTGGACAGCACGCTCATCACCCTCCTGCCAATGGAATGATAGTTTAAAATTTTTTCATATGGATAATAATGAATAAAAATCCTTCCCACCGATATTTTTGTCTGGCTATTTTTTTTTTTTTTTTTTGGGATGACATACTAACTAATCTTGCGTCAGAAAAAAGGCCAACACAGCTGAGCCCACATGAAAATAATTATTATTATACTACTTTTAACTAACGCTGGCCACCGCTTCCCACCACCCGATCGATTTAATTTTTTTTTTGGGTGCACAGAAAGTATAACAGAGCAACCATTATGTAGAAAAAAATTAATGAGCCTACATTTTTTCCATTTTTTTCCCCACCCCACTACACCTGCACCCACCGCCCACGGCCTGCCAGCATGCAGATTACCAGAGGGAAATAGCTAACGGAGTTTTAATACAGAGGAAGCCACATGACCTATTTGGTCGCCAGCTCTCCGTCGATACGTTTCGTGTAGTTTATATTCAAAATAAGTTATTCCTATTCCCAAAACTAAGTGTGTAGTCGTGTAGGGCCACATATTTGTACGTCTGGCGAGTGGCGTGCGGTCAGCGGTACAGTTAGGGCGCGGCGCCGCCCGGGTCTCGGCCGGGCTCGGCCACATCGGTCGCCGGCAGAGCCCGGCAGACCCCGACCCCCGTCGTAAATAACACGCCCTTTGTTCTTATCACCTAGTTAAATGCCCCTAAACAGTTGCATACCCCGTAAAACGCCAGCACAAAAAACACGGTGAGTCATCCGGAAACGGAAGTCACGATGAGAAACTATACGAGGGCCAAACGCTGGAGGCTGCTAGTTTCAAATTCCAGGGGCATCGCACCAGGCCTAGAACAAAGAGAGTAGAGTGTTATCCCATAGAGCATTAACGGTGATATACACGACCTTAACCATGATAGAAACTATGAGGAAAACTTGTAACGTGTTAAATCGTAGAGTAAATTATTATTAATCATATTGGAGAAGTAGTAGTATAATTGTGTAGTCCTGAACCTCCTTATTTTTTCAGCCTCAATTTCAGCATAATTATTACGCCGAAATTAAGAGCGTTTACGCATAATGTCAAGTTTCTATACAAACCTGCCGCAGACTATTTGAATTGCTTCGCGCGCAGCGATTTATAGTAGTTTTACAATATTTGTAGAAAAAAAATAACAAAAGATTTGTTGATATTTAAAAATTATGTTTTAAATTAAAGTGTTCTTCTATGATATGAAGCTATTATTATATTTAATTAAGTTAAATAAATAGGTAAAAAAAAAGTTTTAATTCCTTGACATTTCTCATTATTTTAATTTATATTACGTATAGTTAAATACCTAAGTGAAATATTTTTTTCTGCTAACTATTTGCTTAAGGATCTAGTCAATAGGTTATTATTTTTTTCTAATTAGATCTATCGCTGGTTTCGTAAATTTTAAGCCTCGAAACTGATACTAAAACGGAATTTAAGAAAACCTCTGTTAAGGTATCGAGATTTAATATAAAAATACTCTGTAAATCGTATTTTTTCTCTACTAACTATATAGACAGTGAAATTTCCTATAAAAATAAGTTATCAACATTTTTATGATGATAAGTGGTTGATAATTTTTTCAAGTTTGAAAAGTATAGTTTTAAGCCAAATTGAGCGTGAACGGCGTAAACGCTCTTAAATGGTAACCATAATATTATAACTTCATTTCAATGTATTAATTAGGGTCAATACTCAATTCATACTGCAACGTGAAGCGTATATGCATTTCTAAAATTATCTTGTGAATCTGTCTGATCCATAGAAACTTAAAATGCATCTACGCGTCACGTTGCGGTCTGAATTGACCGAAAGACAACAAGCTTTTATTGATTTCTTACGTCCTCTTATTTTGTGTGTAAAATATTATTTATTTATAGTCCAAAAAATATTGAAATATAACAACGTCCCTAGTTAACATGATAAAATATCTTGGATATAATATCCTTGCTGAAGCAGACGGATCCGGATGAGGTGCCGGCTTTTATGGCGAAAAAACTGCACAAGCTGCCGCCCGGGACGCTGGACCACGTCGACGTCGTCACCCTCCTACAGGACATCAGGTTCCTGAAAGAAGAGTTGGCCGAAGTTTGAGGTAGACTGCAGTCTGCAGGCATCAGAGTCTACGATCAGTGATCTACGTAATGAATTATCACAATTAAAGAGCGGTAATTCAAGATGTAGGTCACCTGACTCCGCCAACGTCACACGTCGTCGAGGTGCGCAGGCGATCACGTTCAGCCCGTCAGCACTTTCAGACGGGTCAACGCACGCGCGTCATCGCCGCCGCCGCCGTCCCCGCCGTCCGCTCCCCGCCCGCAATGGAGCCGTGGCCGAACTACGGAAGTGTCGCCGCTTTCCCCCCGCCTCCTTCCTCGCGAGTTCAAAAAACAAAGGGAAAAGGGAGGGTCCCGCAAAAGAGTGTCCTCTCTCCAAAAAGGACCGAATGTGCGATGATGACGGGTTTATAAAAGTGGAGCGGAAGAAGAAGAAACCCACCGTCCGCAACCATCGCGGCACCACACCCGAAGAACCCGAGCAGCTGTTGCGGCGTGAGACTTCCGCGACGCCGCTGTACGTGTCCAGGCTGCACTGGTCTACGACGGTCGAGCAGGTCGTGGACTACATCAGGGGCAAGACCCACTTCGTCTTGAGGGTGGAGCTTTTGGAGTCCCGCCACAAAGTCAATTTTAGCTCTTTTGTGGTGAGAGTCCCGACGCATCATCTACCGACCTTCGAGAAGGAGGAGTTCTGGCCGATTGGAGTCGTCTACAGGAGGTTCCGAGGACGACTTCCGAACACGTCGCGCCCCATGTCGCAGACAATACGTGTTTAGTGTTAGTTTTAGTATGTTAGTCTTTAAGGTATTTATAATATGGGCCAAAATGGCTGATTTAAATAAATAAATGAAATAAATAAAACTAATATTCAAGGTAGCGAACATAAATCCCGGCGGGTTATTTTCATGGCGGAGGGAAACGAATTCGTTAATTAAAAATAATGTTGCTGTTTGTTGTCTTGTTATTTTTATAATATGTAATTGATATTTATGTAGGAGTTTTTGGATGCGTAGCATTTTGTAAATTATTAATTTTTGTACGTCAAACGCGACAATAATATTTAAAAATCAAAAGCTACTCGCCGTTTTTTTAGTTACTTCCCGGTATGGAGATCTCGAAGGCTTTCTCATTTTTGAAAGCTGCTACGCTCGACGCTACACTGGAGCCGCCGAATTCGAAGGTTCGTTTTAGGAATTGTACGAGTAAAATATTTGTATGTATAACCTACAATTTACTGGATTCTCTAAGTATCTTAGACTTTTCTTACCAAGTTGTTTATATTCGCAACAGAAGAACGAGACTTGCGTTGTTCTGTCGCATAAAAGATAACAATTAAACTAGTGTGAATATAATATTACCTCCGCATTATCAAATGACAATATATATATATATATATATATATATATATATATATATATATATATATATATATATATATATATATATATGCGCCATGAAAAATTTTTGAAAGCCATTTACAAGTTTTCACTTTCAATTTAGGTACTTGCATACTCAAATAATAAATTTGAAAAGCACCTTTAATTATTGAGATTTAGTAATGGGAATTAATGCTATTTTCTATTAATTTTATTAATATGCTAATTTTGAAGTCACAGCACGCTACGTGCTATTGCTTTGCTATTTGCTAAAAACGCGGCATCGTGAATTATCGCTTCGCATCGAGTGAAAAATAGCACTTCATTAGCCGCGTACTAACCAAGCGAGCGGCCTCGCGAAGCAGCCTCGGACATTTGCCGCAGTACGCATGCCGCGCGAGGCGGCCTCGGTCTCTAAGTTTTCTAATCCGAGGCTGCCTCGCGCAGCATGGCCGAGCCACCGTAAGGTTTAGCCAGCATCAACGCTCAGTTTTACTTGAAACGCACAACTAACACGCAACGAATAAGCGAGGCAAAACACTACCGTCTTGACTCTTAAGTGAGCGCGGCAAATGTACCGAGGCGCCTTTGAGCATCGACAAAAACCGACAACGCACGGCTCGGGCCGCAGCACGACCGGGCGAGGCAGCGCGTGCGTTTGCCTCGGGCGAGGCACGTTTTGACCGACCGAGGATTTGCCTCGCGAGGCTGCTCGCTCAGTCAGTACGCGGCTATTAACAGTTAGCGCCGCGGTGCGAAACAGCGCGGACGTGAATTTTTTTCACGATCGCAGACAATCTATCAATTAGCAATCGTATTTGTAGCAAGTACGATTAATTTAATTATTGCTTATGGGCAATTCACAATTAATTATTATTGCTAATGCTATTTTAACCAACACTATTGAGATTGGAATTTGTTATAAATCATTTTTTTTATTTAGATTTATTTTATAATTTACTTTAAACCAGGTTTTCCAATAATTATTATTATTTATCTCACACTCTTTACATACTTATCAAAAACTTTTTTAATTTTTCTGGTGACTCGCTGAGCGCTTAAAATGTATACATCCTTATTACATTGAGCGATGGAGTTAAATTAATCTGTGGATTATAATCTTATATATAAAATTCTCGTGTCACAATGTTAGTCAGCGAACTCCTCCGAAACGGCTTTACTGATTTTTACCAAATTTTATATACATATTCAGTAGGTCTGAGAATCGGCTACTGGGTACTTTATATATTGATAAGTGCATT
This sequence comes from Cyaniris semiargus, assembly GCA_905187585.1. Classification (NCBI taxonomy): domain Eukaryota; kingdom Metazoa; phylum Arthropoda; class Insecta; order Lepidoptera; family Lycaenidae; genus Cyaniris; species Cyaniris semiargus. The sequence continues at coordinate 166,992 of LR994554.1, read as the reverse complement.
TGTTAAATAAATAATAGTGAATTATTACAACCTGAGACTGACGGCGACCATTGTTTGTGCGACGGGATGGCGATCGACGTTGCCATGGCGACATACTTATTTAGTCACTTCAATAAAATAATATGGGCGAAATACTTTTTATTATGGCAAAGCAACGTTTGCCGGGACAGCTAGTTTATTACAATATACCTACCTACCTATCTTTTACCCATAAAAATTACCTGGGTCCTAGTTTTTTTTAAGTAGTTGAAACTTAAGTCTTAACATGCAACATAGAATACATTCTACATTGTCCACTACCTACCTAGCTTCTAGTCATTTCTTTAATGAAGCTGAAGAGTTTATATAAAAAAAAAATGTTAAGTGTAAATATAACAAGGAGAGGAAAATTTCCATTACTGTAGGATTATTTGATAATGTATTTGACAAAGTCATAACTTGCAAACTGCACTGCGCCTAGTAAACACTGTTTACTACGCGCGTGTCATCACCGCGCTCGGCGCTACCGATGCTACGCGCCGCGTTACGCGTAGCATCATGGCCGCGCTTTAGCTCTCCAAATCCAAAATATAGCGTTCATTCTATCTACATGTTCGATTGTAAAGTGTCATAGCACATTTTATATTTTACTTACACGCCACGGGCTAGTCGCATAGAGCAAAATTAGCTCAGGTAGAAAGGATATGATGATAAAAATATTCTTACCTCCGATATAACCTAGACCGAGTAATTAGAGGTATAATAGGTCTACCAGAATCTGATGGCAAAAAGTGAGAAAATAAATTGACTCTAGCGATACCGGGGTAATTGGAAGAAAACATTTTTATCCTTTTTTTTTTCTTATAGCGGCTGATTCTGTGTGTGAATCATGCAAATATAAAAATGTATCCAATGATCAAGGATATTTTATGAAAATCTGCTGTCAAAAATTGCCATCAGATTCTGGTAGACCTATAGTATATTCGAAACGACTTACCGCTTGAAATTTAAAAAAAATCTTATGTACAGACGAAAGCAGGAAACGATTTATATTTTGTCTAAAAGACGCAAATTTTGTGATTTTGTTCGTCAAACAGTAGTCTCTTTTGCTAGAACGATAGAAATATGCGGGTAAATTATAATCGATCCACAAAAAACAAAGGTAGAAGTAAAAAATACCCACAAATTGATTGTATATTTTATAGGAACATTGTTGGCACATTCCGCGGCGCACGTCGCGAGCCGGCCCCAATTAGCGCGCTACCGGGCACCGGGAGGCGCGGGGGCGACGGGGGGCGGTCAGCACGCCCCTCGTGCACGCCGCGCCGGCATGCATAGGCCGCGCCCGCTCGTAAATCTCCGCCCCCCGCCGGGAAACTCGTGTTTCCCGCCCCGCCCCGCGCCTCCCCCCGCGCCCGCCCGCGCCCTCCCGGGCCGACCGCGCCCCGCGCCGCGCCAGTACTCCGCCGCCACCGCTCCTGACCGCACGCGCGCGTCCCGCCAGTGACCCGCTCACCCCGTGTCACCCCGTGCGTCCCGGTGACCCGCGACTGTGATACAGTGATTAACTCAGTGATCGTTCTCCGACACGTCATTATCTTCGGCGGCCGAGATCGTGATACACTCAGCATATTACGGTAAGTGATCGCTCGATATTATAAGTACTATGTCTATAGTATGGAGTTACAGACTACCGTGTTGTCTTTGTTGTTTGTAACAAAAAAAAATTGTGTCTCGAAACTCGAATTTACTCACTACAAGGAGGAAGGAGGAGGAGGAACATTTTTTTGAATATAAAAAAACCGTATCATAAAGTCACAAATATTATATTTAAATTTTGCTGGAATGCTGTGCTTTTTTTGTATCTACGCTATTGAACCTTGAATTATTTATTTATCAAGTTTTACTATCTTACGATCCACTTAACTTGACAGATAGAGTATGGACAATCTGTCAAAAAAGTTGTGGATAGCCTATCCGGCACTTTATCAAGAAGTGGTGAAACAGGCCCTTAGTATTTAAAAACATCATAATAAACCTAGGGCTACCATTTTTTTAAAACCCAATTAGTAAGTATTAATTTTAAAATAACCTACTTTATATTCTAGTCCTTAAACTCCTAATTACTTCTTGTAAACAAAATACTTTACTTTAATTACGCCACTAATTATGCACCAGCTAGTTTGTGAGCCCCCCGTCATAAAAAACCTAGCGCTTCAATAGCGGCGCGGCCGCGGCTCGTTTTGGCCTAGCGCGGCGACCGTCGGTGCTCGGTACTATCAATTAGGCACAAACATGAAACGCAGACTAATTGGTAATCGACGAGTCGGGTACCCGGAGGGCCGGGGCCCGGCGTCGGGTCTCGGGCATCGAACACTATCCACGTTTTTTTACAAAGGGCGGCGCGAGGTACACGGGAATTCAATCAATGCATGATTTGATTTATACTCATCTGAATATATTATATTAGGGTCAGCGGCGATCCGACCGCGGGATTAAGGAGTCGGGAGCCGGCCGGGCGGCGCCCTAGGGCGTCCTCCACCGTCGAGAGGCACACACTCGAAAGTCGTGAGTCGAGCACATTTTTTGTGTTTGTGTTTTTGCAGACGGACCACATTTGTTTACACTCGAACATGAAACCCTTCGAGGGTTTAGCTATGTCGAATTGACACGTTTATGGGAATCGTAGCTTTTTGATTTTCGGGAGCATCTAAAGTAAATACACGTTTGCCATTATTTGCGAAATAGCAGCGGATATATTAAAGTAAACGAAATGGTAGCAATAGGCTATAGCCTAAATTTATTTGCGAATAAGATTTGCGGGTATTTTACGTACAATTTGCAATTCGCGATGGTTTATATTATGCGGTGTAATGGAGCAGAGCTATTAATATGATGTAGAGATCGTGGCGCGGAGATAGCGGGGCCGCGGGGCCGCGATAAGCCGCGATAGGGTAATGGCGTATTGGCCGGGAGACAGCGCCGCGCCAGGGGAAAGTACTGCCATTGTCGCCCCACTGAGTGGACCCACTTAGGCCGGTACTTAGCCGGTGGATATCTGTCATACTTTGTCACAGTCTTCGAATAATCTTGTACTGTCTTAGCGGGTAAGGCTGAAACTTTTGTTTAAACCTTAGAATTAAACATCATAAAATGTAACATTATTCGCTTAATTTGTAGTAGTGTTTATTCTCTCGGTAACTGTGATCCTAGTTAAAAATCTATTTTAAAAATAAATTAATGTTATAGCTTCGACAGATTTGTATGAAATTATTCTATGCATTGTTGTTTGATTATAGTGTAATTTAAAATATATTTTGAGCAAAATTATTATAGCTACTTTGTAAATAATGTACGTTTTATAAGAGTTAAATATATGGACTTGACATGATAGCCATGTAAAAATCTTATTACTGATAAAGAGTAGTGTTATGTCGTCATTCATCAAGGGACGGGCAATGGACAGGCTGCCACCAACACTTGGGGCTCTTGAACAGCATACAAAACGAGCTTATTTGCAAGCAGGATTGATCTGGGGTCAAAGTCTTATACCAAATCCTGAATATCCGAACTTTGAGAACTGGGGTTGGATGAAAGAAGACGGTATTTGGATTCCATTTTGGAGTATAACCAAAGAAACGTCCGCATCTGTAAAGGAATTGCCGAAGTGTTCATGCCGCAGCTGCATTAAAGGACGATGCATTTGTAGAAAATCGGACCTTCCCTGTACATGTCTCTGTAAGTGTGGGGGAGATTCTTGTGATATGCATTGAAATAAATAATATATTTAATTTTCACTGTATTTTACTGTATTTTTAATAAATTTCTTGAAACCCTTAGCTCCAAATCCAAAATTAACGGAAAGGTGGTGGGCGGTATTGTAAAAAGGTAAAAAACCGGCCAAGTGCGAGTTGGATACGCCCATGAAGGGTTTCGCAACAGCGGTTGATTTATTTTTATATTTCAGTTGATTTAATGAAAGTTAAATTAAGGTTTACCATTTATGACGTATAAAAAAGTACTTACTAGTTCTCGTTCAAACCAATTTTCGTTGGTGGTTTTTATAGTAATGAACATTATATATTTTATTTAGACTTGTCATGCCCCTACTTTAGAAGTTAAGGGGGGGGGAGGGGGACGACACACATTTTACCACTTTGGAAGAGTCTCTCTCGCAAACTATTCAGGTTAGAAAAAAATGATATTAGAAACCTCAATATGACTTTTAAAGTCCTATACATAGAAAAAAAATTTTTTTGATTCAGTTGTACCTATGGGGACAAATAAAATTTTTAATATTTTTTCCATTATTGTATCAAAATCTTAATGCGGTTCACAGACTACATCTACTTACCAAGTTTCAATAGTATAGTCAGACGCGGTAAGCTGTAACTCTGGAAGTAATGCCTATGTCGCAGTCGACTGGTTAAAAAAGCCATTCAATCAAACAGCTAGCCCTTTGACTGAACAACGCCATTCAATCACACGGCTATACGTCGTTTAGCCGACTTGTTGTCTGCAACGTTCAACACTACAGCGAGATGACGCTTAGCCAACTGGTTAAATGGTAAGTTAACTAAGGTCAGCATTAGTTTAGTGCTATTATTACACAAGCGTATTGATAACAAGCAGATTAATTGTATTCTAACTCATTTTGAACACAATTGCAATAAATACCTTGGTGATGCATTTCATAATCCCGTAGATTCTCCTCGAATATAAGTTTAAATTTTGATTCACTCGTATGTGCCCCCATCATTTCTATCTCTTTAATAATACTTGTGACGTATATTTACGAAAAATATCTTAATACAACCACAAAACACCGGTTAGTTGACGCCATATTGTAAACAAAATGCACCTAGCGCCGCGGTGGTAAGCGCTGAACTAATATTCAATCAAACGGCGACTTTTGAATCAGCTGTAGTGTTGAACGTTTTGAGCGACTTAAATCTTCAATTAAAAAGCTAGACGTGTGATTGAACGGCTATTTAAACCAGTTGGCTGCGACACCTCTATGACTATGAAATAGGTGTCATTTTGTAGCTCAATGTATAAGGTATCTAACTTCTTTAGCCTATTTTATCACCACTCTTGTCGTTTTCCTATAAATGGAGCAAGAAAAAAAAAGTTAGCCTGTTTTTACAATTTCATAATACGTTGGTGGCTGTAAACAGAAATATAATATTAATCTTACCACTATATAATATAGTATGGTTTTGTAGGTAATTTATCGACGATGATTTGTTCTCTGAAGAGTAAACTCCTCTGTCTTAAAGTTTTCGTAGAAAATTCGAAAAACCGGAATGAGGGAGATAAAAGGGGGGAGGGGGAAAAGGGGGGGGGGGGGAACATTATTTCTTGACGTGCTTCCATATCTACATTGAAGCACATATATGACAACTACATTCATGCCAAGTATCATGCTTTCTTCCGGATGGTACCGTATTTTAAGTTAAGGACTCGTACTAATAACACAATATTCCGAAAAAACATTTACGCTGCTTCATTCGCTACAGGCTACATCTCTAATATAGTAAAGGAAAAATGTCTGCCTCTGTTTTTAAAAAAAATTAAGACGCGATAATATTGTTATTTGTTTGTTTTTATTATTCGTAGTTGTTTATGAAAAAATATATTTTTTTGCATTGTTTGAAAGCAAAAAAACCCAGCAATAGTTCAAAATTATTTTAAAATAATCTTAAATTACAACATCTGCTAGGCCACTCACTACTGATATAATTATTTATTTCAGCCCGGAGCCCTGCCATAACTCCTCGACTTTAAATTGAGCACAAACTTGTTGCAATATTCTCATTTTGTCATAGACCTTGTCACAACTGAAATAAATTACATATCCAAAACGTAATCCAAAAAAAAATTATCAGATAAAATTATAAAATGCAGCTCATAATTTCAAAAACTTATCTGGTGTCTCGGAGCCCGTAGCACTCTCGCGGGCGGGGGCGGTGCGACGGGCGGGCAGGGGGGGAGGGGGGGCCGGCGCAGGCGCAGCTAAGTGCAGGCTCAGCTGTAATTTATGTGACGTACCGGCTCCATTAGCGGTCGCCCAGACGGCAGACCCAGCATACTTCAAATGTTTCCAGCACTCCCGGCTCCGGTACACGAGTGCTCCGCCGCGGGGCTGCCCGGTGCCCTGCACCACCTACACTTAACACCGAAATCGCAATCTTATGCAAATGTCCGGCTCCCCGCTAAACATTTCACGAATGAATATTAATAAAGATACACCCGCCTATAAACGTCGAAACTACTTAAATTCTGAATAAAATCGCGTAATTTATTGTAATCCTTACCTAATTATTTAAAAAACTAATTTCTATTCGTTAGGCGTGGTTATATAAAAGTGTAATTATTTTGTTTGGAATAGAAATAGCGGTAGTAATAAAATTTACCAATTAAATATTGTCTATCTTTAGAAATACAAAAAAAGTTTCAGAAAATAATATTTTTTCCATACGTTATTCTAATAAAAAAGTTTTTGTTGCATGCGTACCTCGAACAAAATTATTTAAATTAAAAAAATACTTACGCCGGACGACGTATCACGAGCAAGTAGCAATGTCAATAAATAGGGCGGAGGGTATAGTATTATAGGCATTACTAGAACGACTCGGAAGTTCAAACTATTTAACTGGGCTTCCATCAAAAGAAGGTACGGTTAGGTCCCATAGCAGAGTTTCCTAAAATTAACGTACATAGAGGGCAAAGTTTTTTGTCACATTTTAGCTAATGCTGTTCCTGATCAGTGCTACACATTGAGATACTAATTACTATGAATTAATTTTGACTTTACCTGTTTAATTCATAGGTTTATTAGAGCAAAAAATAGAGGACTCCTCTTCAGGATGGTTAGGTACAATCTACGTTACTATTATTTTTTTACACAAATCTATATTTTTTTTCTATTTTAGTTATCTAAGTAGTAACTTTATCTTCAAAGCTCTTGGTTATTTTATAACCAAAAATACAGAAAATACATGAAAGAGTAAAAATAAAAGTTTATGCAAAATACCAACCTCACCCAATACTGGCCGCTGTTTGCGCTATACGCGACCTGTGTGTGTTCAACTATACACAAAATAAAATTTTTATCTTACCGAAACAACTTTCCGACTTTTACCTTATTTTAATTTCTTAGCCGCTATTTAAAACACCTAATTTCCTCGTTATATTTCGATCAGGAAGAATGAACGTTTTCTGATTTCCCGGTTCCCAGGCCGCATGTAACGGTCTGAACAAAATACTTTATCACAATCTGTAAACGTTACGACCATTGTATGCAGATATTGCATTCAATATGTAAAGTATAAAAATGCATTTAAATAAGTGAAATTAAGAGTTATAATACTTTTTTTTTCTTTTTCCATGTATATTTACTTTATAAAGAAAATAAACCAAGTGTTATGATGATGGCGATGGCGGTAAGAGTGTGTGTACATATGTAATCAGCTGTTAAACATTTATGTATCATCCCATAAAAAATTACATATCGAATTATGAATGCAGTCATGTTCTTTAGATCATTTAGAACAAGACTGCTTATCCTAACTTATATAGCAAGGAGGTGAGACACACACTACAAGTTACAACACAAAATATGCTTAACAGCGACCATTTATTAAAAAAAAATTGATTATAGAATCAAAAACGATAATGTGGGTATACATTATTAGATTGGACATAATTATTTAATAAAGCTTGATATATAACAAATGTAAATAATAACAATAAAGTGATTTAAAGTGCATTGTACATAAAATTTATTTACGTGTTTACAATATCATAAAATATGATAATATGAGATTCAAATTATTATAAACGCTGACGGAGTCTCGGCCAGTTGGCAGTTGGCATACGAGTACTTTGACTCGAGCGGAATAACAAAATACAATGGATTTTTACATAATATGATAGCTATGTGAACAATTTGAATGGCGAAGCTTATCTGGTGCTTAATATGTTTATTGTTTATCTAATCTAAGTTTAACTTCTGAGGATTAGAGCACAATTAATGTATGAATCATAATTATTTAAGGAGCTCTACCGTGTTTCTAACCTTCACTTACTGAATACCTAATTATTATCCACCTCGAGGTATAAACATTAAACATACCTTGCGCCGCACGTCTGTGCGTCAAACAATCTTTGTTTATTCGGAGCGTGCCTCAAAATATATTATATTATTATTATTATGTAGTATAGGACATATTCGTGCCAGCGCGCCGACACTTGGATTATTTGTTCGGCTACTGAATGATGATTGAGCCTGCAGGCCCTATATCCAGCTATATATTTGATTTCAAATGAAAAAAAAAGAGATTATACATATCTATAGTTGACATACTTTTACCCAGTTGTAGATACGTGTAATGCAATCCTACACGTTTTGGTTCCAAATTTATCGTTTCTCGTCGAATTATATTGAACGTAATTTGACTGTAAGCCCTCGTAGCACCTCCATCGTTGGTATCGCAGACACAATAAATTTTCTATTGCTATGCGGCAGCCGGCTGCCGCTTGGGGATTGATGGGTTAATTTAACTAAAAACTCGTGGTACCAAATTATGCTGTGAGTGTTGACACAAGTCTGTTACAACTTACAGTATGTCACCAGTATCGATGTCTACTTGCGCTAAGCTTACAGTCACATTATTACAGTAAAGCCGCCGGGCCGACCGCGTCGTGCCGATAACGTAATCACCGCCATTTGTAATCTAACAATTCGCTGCCGCTATCACCCCGTGATGACTCGCTCCGTGTACATGCCGTGTGCGAGGTGTACATCACGTTACAAATAGGTTTTCACGATTCAAATTTTGTTCGGCGCTCGTAATTTGTATTCATTCTAAGAATTCTGAAGTTAAATAAGTGTAAACCGTAATAATAAGTGTATACGTAATGTAGGTAGGTGTAGAAACACGTCTAGGTAGACATAATTACAGCTATCGGCGAACAATGTGTGTCGACAACTGTGCGATAGCGGCGGTCGGCGGTCGGCGGACTGGCGGGACATATTTAATTTTGCTAATACACTGTTATCGATGTTATGTTCGGGATGTTCAGGACGATGCTAAGCGCGAGCATAAAAGGTATTGTGATCAATATATTAACTTAGCTTAGATACCACACCAAAACGTGAGACATTTTACTCTACTTCTGGATATACTCTAGCAAATCCCAGCGAAGTAGTAGCTAGGTAGACCAGAGACCTCTATGTAGCCCGACGAGTACGCACATTTGAGGCTTCTTTTTCGAGGAGGACAAATAATATTAGTATGAACTCTTCGCACGATACCCTCATTGTGATTCGTGATCTTATCTCAGTCTGAACAAGAGGAATTGGATGAGTTCGCTCGACCCAGAACCCCGACCGAATAGTGAGGAGAGTTCGGGTATACATAATATAAATGATATATTACGGACGTACGAAAAGTTAATTATCGTTATTATATTATTGACTTAAGACATAATAAGTTATACTTAGATAGATTTAGATTAGACTTTTAACATACATTTTTACGACCAGCAGAAGCGTTCGTGTCGATAACTGTAGCATAAATCATAAAACTACGTTTCTAAGCCTCTTTAATTTTACCACATTACGAGCTGTACGGTGTACCCTCCCTAATTTAAACGCGCATTATTAAAGGTGTGACGGTAGATGGTCTAATTAAATGTTTGTTACACTTTTATAGCCCGATGTAGATTTTTATAGAGCGTCTCCGAGGAAGTAAGTCTAACAGTCATACATCGTAATTGCTCATTACCAGGATCAACCGTACTAATGACCCGGGGGACCTCGTTAATGTTCATGTGTTTTTGCTTGCCAATACACGTAACAAGGTGAACTCTACGTAACAGCTGACGCACGAGAGTTCCGGGTCGCCGCTGTAGTTCCCGGCCGTCGTCACCGGTGTTTACGGCCGACACGACAATCAGTATCACCTCATTAGGGATCATCAGATCACATGACGCGATGGGCGCGGCGATAGCGCCGGGCGGCGGGCGGCGGCGCGCAGGGAATGTGTAGATGTTATCGGCCGCTCCCGGCGCCGCATCTCGCTCCGCGTGCCCCAACAACGCAATTATTCACTTCATTTCGGTTTATTGGTAATCAAAATACGTTATTTGTAAGTATGTTCCGATAATGAGTAAAATGTGACCTCCTCGGGTATCGGTTGCTGGGGGTGCTAACAAAATTCACACCGATGCCTCCAGCCTACATATAAAGCGACCGTTCGCTGTACAAACAAATAATTTCATGATAATTATTTTCCTGCGCATATAATTTTCGTCGGACGCGACGCAGGCCGAAGGCACATTAAAAATAATTACGTTTTAAATTTAACAATATTTTTATTGTTTTATTTAAAATAAATAATGGCCGAAGTTAATATAACGAGGGTTCGCGATAGAGATCGTCGTTGTATTTCGTAGTTCGGAGACTGGAGGTGTAGGGCTCTACCTGCCCCGGCGCCGCCGCCCGTCGCCGCCGCCGCGACAGAATTCCACAAATACTGCACCACTTACTCATTGCACTTGCACTTGTGTCTATTGCTATCTGGCTTTCACCCCGTGTACGGTGTACCAGAACATAGTGCCTGTGATTCCGTAGTCACGAGCACAACACAGGACGCCTCGGTACTGAGTTACTGTGTAGGTACATCAGAGTATCGGTAGCAGCTGCGTTTTCAAAATATGTATTCAGTAGTCAGTACAAAAAATATTTCTGTAACTATAAATGGGTATGGGTCATCATAATGGAAAATGATGTTATTTACTTAGAATATTTAGATACACAACAATTATATTAGATACACAACAATTACTTATATTTGGCATAATGATGTCAGACGGATGCCCGATATACAGTGTAATGTTGTATGAAGCGCACTATTTTATTTTTATTTTATTTTATTTATTTATTAGGCATATCGACAATATGAATACAAGCTTACATTAAAAATTTACAATTAGGACCTTTAACAGCATTCATATCAATTAGAGACATGCACAACGTTATTATTAAAACACAATGCAACATTTGGTAAGACTTAAAAACTAGAAAAGTTAATCAGAATCAAATTATTACATGTCAATAATGAAAATTACAAGAACACTATATTATAATCTCACTGTATTCTGAGATTATAATGTATTGTAATGCACGGACGTTGACGTTGGATCTCAGAATACAGATTTGTTCTGTTTTCTGAGCGTTGGATAATTTAAGTCATCCCCAGTAATTTAAGCCTCTTTTGTTGAGGAAATTTATGTTTTAGAGAACAAAACGCCCCGCGTCATATTTTATTGTTTAGTCGTACTGTTTACAACATAGCGTTTCCAAATTTAATGTTCGAATATATTTATACTTACATTAAGTTTTAACGGTCGAAACTAAAATTCAATACAAAAAAAAAAAAACATTTTACTTTAATTACCGACTCGGGTATGTTAATTTAGTTGCGACATGCATAATTAAATATATTTTTTGTGGGCGCATAAGTAGGTGAGGGCAGGGGGACGTCGCCCGTCCCGACCCGGGCGGGGCGGGCGGGGCGGGCGGGGGTCGTGGGAAACACGTCGGGGATGAGACAATAGATCGCACTCAGACCCGGCTCCGCGGACGTCGTCGTAAATCTCAAACTAGGTACTCGTCAGTCGTCGGTCACTAGCGTCGTCCGGGCGAGTGTCACCTGACAGATATGTCGCTCGCGTCACCGTGTGTCACCGTCACGTGACGTCACCGTGCGGCGTCACGCAGCGCTATCTCTCGTCCGATCTATCCCGCAGCCTCCCGCGTCATCCCGCCACTTCCGCCGCGCCGCGGGACGTCCGACTCGCTTCTAGGGATTGCAATCCGGAAAACCGGATCCGGTAATCCGGCGGATTCGGCATGATTTTGGGGGTACCGGATCCGGTACCAATATACCATATCCGGAGACCGGATCCGGTGCTAGTAATTTGTGGCAAACTAATATGGTCGTTGCATGAATATGGTACTTTAAATGCGTTACGCGTGGTGTTTGAGCTTTTTCTTGTTTTTTTATTATATTTTCCTGACAATAAAGCCTATTAGTAGGTACACTAGTGTTTCACTAGAAGCTGAAAGGGCCTTTCAGCCATAAGCAGCTTTATTAGAAGTCGTTTGCCAAGTTACGCTTTGGTGGTAACGCATTGGTTGCTTATAGTTAATTTACATGATATATATCAAATCGTTAATATAACTATTTACTCGCTATTAACTTAACCCTAAGTCTTAATTATTTTCTTGATGTCTATTTTTCTTTGCATTAATTTGGGTTTAAACTAAATTTTATATATATATATATATATATATGATTTATTTTTATAAACCACATCAGTTTTATGACATTTGAATAACTCACTTATTTTGAAATTAAAGAGCGTTCGTGGCCTAGTGGGTAGACCTGTGGTTTGCACTTGAGAGGATGCAGGTTCGATCCCGGGTGGAAGCGTGAACCAAAATTTTCAGGTCTCAAGTCTGTACATAATACAGACGCTTGTAGGGTGAAGAGAACATCGTGAGGAAACCCGCACATAGTTAGTCATTCCTGCTCTGTCAGTTAGCTCATTCCTCTGGACTAGGCCGACTATGTTGCGAGAATACCGTATGTGCTTGGGCAACCATACGGATATTTAAAATCATATTCCACTCGGCACCCACTACGGTATATTTTGAAGAGTGCAGGTTACTTCGCTTTAAAAAAATGTATAAATCATCCACGACGGATGCAAAGACCTTGTTTTTGAAAGTTTTTGAAAAAAGCAAAAATAGGATAATTTTCGCTTTTTAGTTCAGTTACCGGAATCCGGTGAAATTTGGTCCGAATTGAAAATGATACCGGATTGCAATCCCTACTCGCTTCGCTTCTACAATATTGCTATAGCCATAAGTCTCCGTTGAAGTCATTTGTTTTATATACTGGATTTGGTGAAATTAGGAGCAAAAATATTTTAAACCTCGAGGTAAACTTTATAAATTGGTAATTTTATTAGCATTACAGGTATGGTAAATAAATGTTGTAAATAAATAATAGATATGGAAGACGTGACATTCGAGGTCATTGCAAATCTGACGTAACACATAAACTTATCTAACGGCTGACAAAACTGAAGTAAACGAGAATCGCGATAAAATTGTACATTTTATGACGAGCGACAAGAAATACCACTCCAACACACGACAGCACGCGACCACCGCCGCGCGCTTGATGCCATTGTTTACTACCATAATTAGCCACATTTCTTAAATTAATAACTGCACGGAGCAAGAAATTGTCGAGAAGAAAAACGGGAACAGATTTTGACATTTCAACAGCCGCGCCGGGCGAAAGAAGTTGTAAGGTAATCGATAACATAATTACAGTATCTATGTAATTAATTACTAGCTCCGGCGACAAAAAACCCTATTGTGACACAAGCTGACACACAAACACCATCCGTAAAAATCGCGGCCCGATACCCCCGTCATTATACAATTAGCTCGAGACTCGACAAAAACTCCCAAAGTGTGTTCGGGAAAGCGACACCTTAATGTGTATAATTTTTTGTGTCACCTGCGAGATGATACGGCCGGCGATACCTCGCGCCGGCGCCGCTCGCCCCGTCCCACTCGCACGCGCGCCGCCGCCATGGCGCCGTCCCTCTCCCGCACACAATTAGCCGAGGACGGCTCAATACACAATCCGTCAGCTTCGGTGACGTCACCGGTTGCGCAACCCGCGGCCCGCCTGTGCGCCGCGACCCGCAACCCGCAGCCCGCTACCCGCCGATACTAGCAGTAAAGTAACTTTGCTTGTACACAATAACAACAAAAGTTTTACGACCAAAATGTTAAAAGCGAATAATGGAGCCGCAAGTTTTTACCTGAGGGACGCTCCCATTAGCGCCGGCCCGCTCGGATCATTAATTATTATTTTAATTATTTTGTTACTTTTGGGAGATTGAGTTGAGTTAATTCCTTCGGTTTTGCTTGTCGGTTGTCACCTGACAGCCACCTGATGTGTGCCAGTTGACGTTATATTTTCACTGGACACGTGACATCCAGTGTAGAGTGTAAATACCAAAAAGTTATGAAATGTCCTAGGCATGCAATTTTATTTAAAGAAAATATTTTCTTATATTTTTATTAACACAAACAGCTATTATTACAGTCTAAAAACTAGATAGAAGTTTTGTATTGTAATAGATACAAAACTTAGACTACTGTGACGTAGAACCACCCTCAAAGAGGAGCTGCGCTGCGGCGCGCGTTTAAGTCTTTTCTATCGCGTAGAGCCCACCGCTACGCCCTACGCGGCCTACGTTTTCCCTATACATTACTAAAATCTTGCTTAATTTTTTAACCCCCGACAAAAAGAGGGGTGTTATAAGTTTGACGTGTCAGTCTGTCTGTCTGTGTGTGTGTCTGTCTGTGGCATCGTAGCATCAAAACGGGTGGACCGATTTTGACCAAGTTTTTTTTTTGTTTGAAAGCTGACATGATCGAGAGTGTTCTTGACTATAGTTCATCATCATCAGCCTGCTCAGTGCTGGAAAATCGCGGTTCATCTGGTTCGTGAAGAACCGATTAGCAATTTTAAGTCGTTTGGTGGGTTTTATATTTTGCATTCTAGTTCGTGACATTTATGAATATATACACATTAATGGAAAGTTGACCTGGTGCTGCAGCATCACCTTGTAATCAATAAGATATCCAACTCCTCACCAACGTAGAGCAATGGTTTCGTGTTTGAGCTCATTACAACTGTGACAACTAGTAAGACGTGGATAAACAGTAAATATTTGCATGCTGCTGCTGCAGCATCACCTGGATTCTATAGGATCCGAGCTCCATATGAAACCAAAGTGGAGGTTTCATGTTTGGACTCATATTGACGGCCTCATCCAAGAGGACATTCATAGATGGTATTCATTGGGATATGATCTTTTTGATAGGAATTATTCTGCACTATAACCAACACAAGTTTAAAAAGCATGAAATAAATAATGACACACCGTGACAACAATTATGTACTAAAATATCACTTTACACTCAGGAATTATTTAAACTTTAAGTCAGTAAATATTATTTCATTACTTTTTAAAGTTGTTTGGCGGGGGGTTTTTTATTTTAATCAGAGCGAACGAAGCGTGCCCTAGTATAACCCACAACCTGAGCACTTTTGTGGTACACTTTACGTTACTATTCAAATATAAAAAAAAAACTGCCTTAAAGATTGCCCACGCAGAAAAACGACGCGAGCCCTCACAAAGCTCGGCTTTTACTTAGTGTATAATTCCTTATAATACCTTAAATTTAACCCAGTAATTTATTAGTAACGCTGTAACCCTAAAGTACAAGTTACAGACTAACAGGTTCATTTATAGACTTTTGACACAAGTACGAATAATCTAAGGTTATCATTTTCAATAGTTCCCGTCGTGCGGGTTAATTTATCTGTGGGACAACACACACATAAACAAGGTGTACGGCGGGGAAATGCTCGGGATGGCTGCGGTCCATTTGGATGCAAATGTCGGGGAGTACGAGGCGTCTCATATATAACATACGTACTATATTATCGAGGTGGCGACTGGCGGCAACATCAGAGGTTCAGCGTTTACTGTTTTGAATATGAACAGTGTAAACTATTATGGGGTATACAACAATAACATGTAGTCAATATTTTACACATATAGTAAGTATAAATAATATTATTACTGGCAGAATATTGACTTTAATCTTAATAATTATGCAGTAAATGTTTCAGACGTACTCGACAGTCTCCAATAGTCGACTTTGTAAGTTGCGCAAGTCCTAAATAATCACAAAATTGTGTAGCATTTTTGATGTGATAGTGGGGTGGGCTGTGGGGCACTTCAAAAAATGTAACTTCTTTCGATTTAAGTACGTCGTTTTATTCGGGGGTCTGTGATTGTGAATAAAAATAATCAATAATACTCGTCTATGTCCTCCCTGATAATCATTTTCAATTTCAAAATGCTACTGTCGTTGAAGGTTGACATTTATTCGCTGGATCATATTTTCTTATATTCGAGGGCCATTAGCCGACCGCCGCGATAGCCGCGCATTAATAACAATCAATAGTAAATAATGAATGGTTATAAAACGTGAATAAATCAGCTATCGTCGGTGGCTGTCGGTCGATTATCGTATTAACAATAGATAATATTCAGCGCTGGGGCGAGCCGCCGCGAGTGGCTGCGACAGCTTGATGAATAGCCCCCGTCCATTGTCTATGATTCTATACTTCGTCTATGTTGTAACTGTGTTTTGTCATACGTAACTCGTAACTCGTAAGGCGCACGGATATGGCTCTCGGCCGCTCGATTAATTAGGAAAGTAACCGACTGATATAAACTGTACATTACGATATCGTTTATTATGTAAACAATATTCGATGATATTTTGTAATTGGTTGTTACTGACAACCAAAGGCCGCAGCGGCAATGAGGCTGCTTTAATGTAATCGATCTCTACATACATCAAAGGGACGCTTAGTTTTTTTACTCGTGACCATAAGGGCGACCGCTCACTTAAAAGACAGACTGAGCATTTTCATGTGATTTGTAGCCTATCTTAAGACTCTCGTATCAGAAGTAAACAAGTGAGACCCTAACTGTCCAGAAACATAGTTATAGATTCACCCAAATATCGTCTCCCCTTCCCCTGACTTTCTCGCTATGTCGTGTGCCGGCCGCGAGGTAATTATGTGCGCGGAGGTAAAGTATCAATTTGGAGATGAAATGAAATCCTCGTAAAACCGTAATAGCTGCCATAAACTATACCGCGAGGTAATGGGCCGCGGACCGCCGCATACTCCGCATCGCCCGGATGTTTGTTGGTTCAACACACTCATACTTATGTCAAATATAATTAGTAGCGAATATTATTACTATGTATACAAAATGTGTGCCACATCGTAACAATGATTCTACTTCAAAAAAAAAAATATTTGCTGAAGAAACAACTTAAACAGTAAAAAGTCAATAAAATAGCTTTTGAGTTAAAATTCATTTTATAGCATAATGTTGAGGTAGCATAATATTCTTTTAATTTGAGTATTATAGAGTGTTTCCTTGTAATATCATGAGTGATACTCGCGTAAACTTAAGAAATCATTGTGTATCAGAGTAACTATATCAGTAGGATTGCACTCACACAAATAAAAATATAATACTATAAAAATATAATAATATATTACTATAGTAACATAATAATTAACGATTACGACACACAACAGCATAATGTAAATTACGACGCGCGACGCGCGACGCGCGAAGTGCGACGGTAGCAAACACGGGCGCCACACAAAAACTCATCCTTAATTCTGCTCCCCGCCGACATTGAAAATTACTACCTCTATATATTTCACATAATTATTTCTGTATTAAGTTTTACAACGTATGAATTGTTTTTGACGGCGGGACGTCCGACGAAATTAGCTTGACGATATATTTAAGTATTTTGCTTCGGATATTAGTAATATTATGTAGACACAGGTGTCATATTATCTGAGTATAGCTGCCGCTCACTCATTCGGCATCGGAACAAAGAAGCGCCTCAGTCTAGCCGGTATTCGGAAGCCGATATTATGTGTAATGTGGAGCGTTCATGCTGTGACCTGTGTACACCGCGCCAACCACTCGATATTTATGAGTTAATTGGCACCACTCCCCACGCGGCTCCATATCCGCATCTCGCTGTCGGACTATTCCGAACACTATATGTAGGAGCAGAGGAGCGAAAGTCCACTGACGGAAGCCGCGAATATGACCTCGACGGAGCGGCACCCCATTCTCCCCGCGGACATTGAAATTGCTTCAATCCAATATCACTTTTAGTAACATTATTTTGAAAAATAAACAAAAATATTCATCACTCCGACGAATTCTTCATTTTGATTGACTTTAATATTTATAGAACAAGGTACCGTCTAAAGTTAATGCAGCTCTACTGTATTAGGTAATCTCTGCTACGTCCCGCGCTCTCGGTACGGTGTACAGCTCCGTTGAGCCAAAATTCGATTATCGCTCGGGAACCGTACATTTTTCCGGGATAAGAAGTATCCTATGCTATGTCCTTTCCCGGGACTCAGAGTGTCTCCATACCTTTCAGCAAAATCGGTTCAGCGGTTTGGGCGTAAAAAGGTAACAGACAGACAGACGGACAGACAGACACACTTTCGCAATTATAATATTAGTATGCATTATAATTTACGACGAATACTGCCAATACTTTCGTGCCTCAATAGAGGTCACTAATATTGATAAGGCCCATATAAATATTCGAGGAGCATTAAGCACCACAGAGGTGTGAGGTATCCGCTACCGTGCTGTCGAGCTGTCGAGCTCCACACGGGCGATGCTATCAGGAGCCCCCGCGGCGCAGGGAGGACGGCCGGGCCTCATATTATGTGATTTAGTGTCGACCGCAGCCCTCGCCGCAGCCCGCGCCGCCGCACGCGACCAATGGGGCCTCTCGGACCGCGCCACACATCGCCGGGTATGTTATTATCTTGTCTCATATCATAACTCATATTTTGACTCGCAGCGGACTTCTCGGCCAATGGAGATCGTTTACGTAGACCCTCGTCCGTCGTTTGTTGCCACGATCGCTCATTATGTAGGCCGTAAAGAGTGGTTTTTATAGCTGCCGATAAACCTATATTTAACATAATTTCTGTTTCGCGAATAATGTTTTTCTTCGTAACATAAAAATTTCGAAGGACGTTCGATTACATCATTGAGTTTCTCCTTTCCTAGCCCCAATATCATTTGCAAAACTAAATAACCGTTGGAGCGAATTGCCGTTTGTACAAAATTTTGGTATTTTGCATCTTTAATACACACGAATGTATCTTAAATGTTATAAAAATACACACTTGTATATTTTAACATAATACAACTAGGTCAGAATATTTTTTAATCCTTAAAGTCTCACAGACCAAAAGTAATCGAAAAAAATTAGAGCCGAAGCATCAAAGGAATGATATTTTACTAAGCTTTATCCAATAAAGCGAATAACTGTAGAGTGTTGCCGGTGACTAATTTGAATAAAACGCCGCGTAGGCCGAGCCGCGGTATTCAATACTGAGCCCGTCAGGGTCGAACTAATTAAGAATTGGATCGACCGAATTTATAGGATTTTAATGCGCCGAGTTCCGTAACCCTTCCGACGAAAAGTCACCGTCTCGCGAGCGAGCTCGAGTCTACTCGACGACTCCTCGACTCGGTCGCGTTATACCTCGCCGAGTGCTGGCTCCGACGAATAGAGTAATTTGATACTTCACCTTTAGCTTTATAAATGTTAATGAACCGGAGCGATTAGCGCGCGGCGGGGGGCTGTCACTCAGCCGTCAACGAGACATCATTCTTCCTCATTCGGAAAGTTTCGGATGCATGACAGTAATTATCTATTTTAATTTTTATATGTCAATTTTAAGGGTATATATTGTACTGTTTACATTTCGGGGTATGCCTAAGGGTCAATTCAGACCGCAACGTGATGCGTAGATGCATTTCTAAAGTACTGATTTGACAGATCTCAATAGCGTGAGACTTCTTGCAAATCTGTTAAATTCATAAATGCATCTACGCGTCGCGTTGCGATCTGAATTGACCCTTAGGCATACAGATTTGACAGATTTGCAAGACGTCTCACGCAATTGAAATCTGTCAATTCAGTACAACTTGAAATGCATCAACGCGTCGCGGTCTGAATTAACCCTATCAGTGTATTTCTAACTTATTTTTTAATTTTTTTTCTGAAGTATGCAGATTGCAAACCTAAAACTAACTCCTTAATTTGACCTCTAGCCTTTAATTTTGAGTAAAGCGGCATAACGTACTCCCTGCTAGGTACCGAGGGAATTATAGAACTGTGTCGCGAATTGCTTCACATATTACACGCGTGTGTAACGATGTCGAGTGACACGGAGTTACGAGGCGCGACGTTGACGCGGTAATTAGTTGTTGACAGCCGACAGGAACGACGGAACCGGTCCTGCCCGAATATAATATTATAATGCCACGCCAAGCCGGCTCTCGCCAGTGTCAATTGCGGGAATTAACTTTTACTTGTTTCACCTTATTCAGAACAAATAAAGTTAAACATTAAACAAAAACATCCATTGACCATTCTTAACTAATATTATCTCATTTATTGTGGGAATTATAAGTGTGGTGACCCCGTAGGAAGATCTTCTTTATGCAGCCGTCGTTTTGGACTTGTATAATATTACATTATGTCACACTCACACTGATCTCAGACACATCGATCGCGTAATTTAGGATTGCGCTGTTTGATCCCCTGCTACTATTATTCTCCATTTTCCTCTTGCTGGGCAGAATTTTGTAAGGTTTCGATTTGATCAACTTCACATTGCATTACTCCTGTATCTACTGTTATCCTCCTGTGTAATGTCCTTGTAAACTATTTAAATTCGTTAGCTAATAGCTGGTAC
Organism: Cyaniris semiargus; assembly: GCA_905187585.1. Classification (NCBI taxonomy): domain Eukaryota; kingdom Metazoa; phylum Arthropoda; class Insecta; order Lepidoptera; family Lycaenidae; genus Cyaniris; species Cyaniris semiargus. The sequence continues at coordinate 146,497 of LR994554.1, read as the reverse complement.
CGCTGCCTAGTATGTCGTCATTACGTGAGCACCACTCTCGTCGGGATTATCAAAAACGTCGGTCTGGCCGCGGTCAAAAGGACCGGCGCGACGACTCGGGGACATCGATTACCGCCGGCGCCCTGCGGGGGATGCGGGGGCAGGGGGTAGCAGGGGGAGCGCGGGGGGATTAGCGGCGTAATGTGTTATGTGGGGCGCCGGCGCTAACCGCCACCACACTCGACACACCGAGCTTCACAGCCGGGAGACGCTGGTGACAGTGTGTTACCCGATAGGAATCTACTAGGAATAAATAAATATTACTCATGCTATTAGACTTTTATTCAATATTACACATATTAAATCTCTGGATACAGTCGAAAGTTTAAAAGATAAAATAATATAAACAGTGGTAACTTCTTTTAATGTATTTATATAACGATTATTATTATCTTAATATTATGTGATCTCATATTATCCCATGATAGAGCCCAGTGTACCTCAGGCGCGGCGGCGGCGCGCGGCCTCTGAAGTGCCTCGTCGAAAGCCTTTCCGTGTTCCGCCTCCCCCCGCGCCCCGCACCCGCCACCCGCACCCCCGCGCCCGCCCCGCTCCTCGCCCCGCACGGATCGCGGTATCGAGTACTTGAAGTATAATAATATATATTATATTGTACAGTAAAATATACTTCCTTACGAGTAGCTCCAGGAACAGCCTGCGGGGCGATTCGTAGCCGCAGCCGTAGTACCTAGCAGGCTAGCATATAGATTTTGCAAATCATGCTATTTGACGTTGCGGGTCACGGATCGTACAATAAAGTACAAACAGCTTTCCTTCGCAAAGCTTTTAAAATTGGGTCACCGCCCTGCTCCACATATTATGCGATTTGCATATAATAATATAATTAGCATTTTACACAATATTATAAATATTTGGTGGATCGCAGCGCAGCACGCTGTTGTTATGTAAATCGCGGGCTATAATTACGGAATTACGATTTAAGTAGGCCGTTATAGTAACAAAGAGGCCCGTCGTCACAGTATTACAATTCCTTAGAAATATATATTGTAATACTGTATACTGTGCCGTCGCCCGTCGTGCTTGCGCAAGGACGTACGACGTGCAAAACCACGGTTATATTGCAGTCTACAACAATCAAAATAATATTTTTCTCCTTACTTTTATAATGTGTACGAACAAGTTTTTTATTACCAATATTAAAATTGTACCTACAGGATAGCACGCGACAGTGATCAAACTTTACACCAACTATGTAGAGTCAACTATAGTGTTACATCTGTTACGAGTCACGAGTCACGACACATACATTCTCGAACAACGAGATATAATTATTGCCCGCGAGAAAATAAAAGTTCATCTTCGTTCCATCTCCGATCCTGTGTGCAGACCTGCTCACGTTGAACTACTCCGAATTTGTAATTTAATATAAGGAAAATACTATAAAAATAATATTATTGTATCTAATTTAAATATTATCTGTTACTCGATCGAGATTTTAGCTGATAAGATTCGATCGTTTAATGGAGTGGTTATGATAAAATGTTAAATGTGTGATTCGTAATTGGGAATTATTATTGGAAGCAGAAGTCAGCAGAAGGAAATAATATCCTTATCACGTTGGACAAAAAATTAGTCTCCGAGACATCTAATGAGGTGTTATCTGACCGTATCTCGATCTCCGGAGTTGAAAAAGATGTTTTTAATTTGGTGTCACTATCTCCACGCTCCTTAATTTTTTGCGTGACGTCTGTGGGTACGGGGTGCGGCGGAGCGGGGCGAGGCGGGGGCGGGGGGACACCGCGAGGAATGCTTTTAAGTCGGTCCGGTAATGTGTTAATCCACTCGCCCGGTGTCGCTAACGACGGCCCCGTCGCGACGTCACCGTGACACCCGGTGACGCTGATACCGCGGCGCCGGCCGGGCCGCATGGCCGCATGGCCGCATGAGCGCCCCAAACGACCGCAACTGACGGTCCTCACATTTTTCGCACTTAACGTGCTCGCCGACTTTGTTGCAGAGTGTTTTATAAAAGCCTCCGCGCCCATATATTACTGTAATTTGTACCTGACGCTCCGGTCCGGCGCGCCGCGCGGCCCGCCGCCGCATAAACATTACGTTTCAATGTGTCATTACTACCTCCTCATTTTATGCACGATATGTTACGATACCGAAGGATTCAGGAGAGAAATGAATAAAAAACTAAGTCACTAAAAGCAGTGAACGTCCTATTTACTGACGTCGTCCGACACGGTAAGTAGTCTCCGCTTTTTATATAAAACATGTATTTTATGTTACCCGGGTAGTGTTTGTGTATGTTTAGCGAGAGTATCATACTTTAGCACTCGACCGTAATAATATAAAACAGTCGTCATTTACTTTTATATCGGTTTGTAGAGTTTAGTACCACGCCAGTCCCCAAAATAAGATTAATGTTAGAGACAATGCGCGGCGCGGATCTCACTGACTCATTTGACAGCGTGTGTGTGTGTGTGTCCGAAGCCCATAAACCCGAACGTAAAAAAGATGTCGAGGAAGCCGCACTAATGGAGCGGCCAGCGTCATCGATGTGCCGAATGTAGAGATGTCGCATTCCTGACACTCTTATAATATATATCTGCCGTGACGACTGTAACGGCTAAATATCTGTTTCAACTTAGCACGTTACCCCAGCAGTCAGCACTATTATATCTACACACTTAGAAGTGTAACGAATAACAATATAATGTTCATTTCAAGTAAACGATGTTATTTCGCGCGTATGTACATTACGGCTCGGGAGTTGGAAGTGAACTTTATATTTTTTTATTTAATCGAATTTCCATTCAATCCGACGACGGTACCCCGATGTCGACTAGGTAATGAGTTGGCACGAGACAGAATATAAGCCTGGGATTAGATGACATCACAGCTCGGCGCTCGCACGCCGCTCACGTGGTCTCGCCCTCAGCGCACAGAAGAACAGACAGTTTTATAAATCACTAGATGACGCCTGCAACTCCGTTGCACCAAAATTCATCAATCGCGTGGGAACCGTACATTTTTCCGGGATAAAAAGTATCATATTATGTCCTTTCCCGGGACTCAAAGTATCTCCATACCAAATTTTAGCAAAATCGGTTCAGCGGTTTGGGCGTGAAGAGGTAACAGACAGACAGACAGACACACTTTCGCGTTTATAATATTAGTATGGATATGGAAGTATGGATTATAGGCCCCTTTTATCACTGCCAAGTGCCAAGGTCGCGTATCCCGTGGCTCTGCCTAAAGCAGAAAAGCAGGGGGCGCCCCGGGTGCGGCCACCACCACCCCCGGGGAGTCCCACGTACCCTGGTGGCCCTCCCTAGACGGCCACTGATGCGTAATTAATGTATTTCTCCAATATAAAAAATACGTTTTTTAGTTATCACCGTAGTAACTTAAGTAGTAACTAGAGATTATTAACGTTGTCTTGAAATAAAAAATCAGAACCACGTTACTGGAACATCAGGTACAGGCTAGCGGCTCTTACCTGTGTTATACAGTTATGTAAGCGTAATACAATATACCTGTTTCGATATTTTTGTTTCACAGAATGATAAATAATAAAATAAATTATGTAAATGTTTGTCACTCGAGTTAAATTCGCTTAGATTGTGTACACTTATACAACATGACACGAACGCAGTAAACGGTCATCAAAATGTAAACAGTATCATGACCCCACCTTACAGGTATGTTGTCGTTTTATTGACCCTAAACGACGAGAGGCGTCCGGTGAACACGGACATCATAGACAATACAATATATGTACGGACATGGTGTACCTCCAGAACAGTATAGTATTGGGAGTTCACGACACAACTCGTTGTACTGGTGAACTCCACAAAACGTTACATTGTACTTTGTTGCAATCCCGAATACGACATTTAAAGAAATGTACCATCGAAGAAATGGATTCCTAGACAGTTGACAGACCAACCTCATTTGGTCGTCATGTCAATGATTGTGATCTGTAGGCTGGGTTTGACGTAACGCGACCAAACTACGTAGGTCCCCCATCTGCTTAGGAATCCATTTCTCTGATACTACAATGGAGCTATTAAATCTTACTGGCGCCTGGCCCGAGTCGAACAACTTACTTTGGGCTCCGATCCGAAAAATAATTACGTGCATATTAATATTACTTTATTTAATGTGCAGTGGAGCGCCAACTCTCACACTCGACTTCATAATTATAGAGGTCAATAGAGAACAAAAAACCCTCAATGGCCCCGGTTTCTCTCCGTTCAGTGCCCACGCGGAGGAGATGATTCGATCGTCCTCAAACGTGCGGAACCTTCGCCCGCCACGCGACTCGCGCCTGCCACCTAATTTGTTTGTCGCCGGGGTATTGGGTAACAGTCTCACGTAGAATATCATTAATTTATTAATAAGTGCTTAATATTTTATGAATAATATGATGCAAATGAGGAGTATACTTATCTAATGGGCGAGTCCGAGACGATAGGACGAGCGATCGATCACCAGATAACGAACACGACGTTACTGTTGTTGCAGAACCCGCGGCACGCGCACCGCGACACCCTGCCTGCTCGCGACCTGCACCCCCTGCCTGCTCGCGACCTGCACCCCCTGCCTGCTCGCGGCCTGCACCCCGTGCCTGCTCGCGACCTGCACCCCCTGCCTGCTCGTGGCCTGCACCCCCTGTCTGCTCGCGGCCTGCTCGCGCCTGCTGCCCCTGTTACTGGTTCGACACCCATATTGTTATTGTAGAACTCGTGACTCGTGAGGAACACCGGCTCGAGTCGAAATAGTTTTTATTACGAGACAATTCTTACTTGCCTTACTATGAATAAACTAAAAAAAAGAAAGGTACAAACAAACTCACGTTCGCGATATTTAATCCATAATTAAATATCATATTAACCGTCTCGTTCCTCGCATTCTCGCAGAAAAGAAATTATAATATTTCAACACATGATTAGTGTGAATAGCCACAAACAGTAAAATTCTGTAGTTATCTCATGAACTATTGCCTATGTTTCATTCATACATGGGGAGTTGAACTAGGTGATAGGCAATGTGCTTGTCCAAATGATTTCTATAAAAATTAGAAGGCAGGACGGCTAGTAGGAGTTGATATATTGCAATTAACAATATTGAGTAGGAGAGTAGCATCCTGTATCGGTTGTATCACGCGGGGAGTGCTCTGAGGAATTGTTTGGAATCATAACTCCTACAACTTTTCGCCATCGTTCCACGAGATAAATATATCATTCTCATATCACCTTGATGAGTGGCAGTCTTCCACCGTGCATTTTTCGCATAGCTTTCCAACTTTCACCGGCAGCATTTCCGGACAAATCGACCTACAAACCCTCAAGAAGAGCGCGTATTCCAGCTCGAAAGGCCGGCAACGCACCTGCAGCTCTTCTAATGTTGCGAGTGTCCATGGGCGACGGTAGTTGCTTTCCAGTTGACCCGTTTACTCGATTGCCCCCTTATTTTATAAAAAAAACACTAGCCTATCTTGTTGCTCGGTATGGCCCGTATGACAACCGCGACGGTGCGGCGGCGGCGCGCGGCGGTCGCGGGCGGCGCCGGGTGTCGGTGCTAGCTCACCGCGCTAAATATTCCACGCCGTCGACGAGTGACGACACACATTTACATACCGAATGATAATTTTAACATTTACGCCTGCATCACATTACATGCGACACACGGACGCGCGTCGGCGACGCGATAACGACCCGCGACGACCTAATAGGCAGCATCGCAAATGTCACTATAGGTATATAAATAATATTACGTTGCCAATAAAATATGATAAATAATTTTAAAAGATACATATCTAATTATCTTGCCGTTTAATTTAAAAACTGCTTGGTCTACATCACAATTCTGTGTTACAGATCTAGAAACATACTCGTACCACTATCTTGTCAGTCTGTCCGTGGCAGTCTGAATATTACTCACAGTCACGACTCGCGGTCGACGACCGCCTAAGTGACTATGTTACCATGTTTAGGTTATACCTGTGTCGATAAAATGAAATAAAAAATACATAGTTATAGTTACTTAATACAAATTATTTATTATTTAACTTGTACGGTGAAGTTCGCTCATTCTGGCTAGCTAGATATATCTGGGACTTCTGCATAAACCCGGAGGAAAAATAGCGAAACGTTGAGTCAAGTTAGTGACTGGTACCGTCGCGGGGGAGGGCGGGGTAGGAAGGAGGGGGGAGGGGGGAGAGTCGCCAGCACACAGAGGGCCGCAGTCTAATTAATTACTTCGAACACATATCGAGAGCTCACAAAAAAACGAGCGAGCGCTAAGAGCCGCGGCGCCAGGCGGACGCGAGCGGGGGCTGCGCGGGGCGGCGCGGGGTGCGGGGGGCGCTGGGAAAGTGTCCCCGAAAACCTGCGGCGCCGCCATATATAACGAGCCCTTATCGGCGGCGGGAGTGCGGCGGACACTAATTAATACGTAAGCACATGTAGATGCCGGGATAGCGGCCCCCGCCCGCCCCCGCCCTCGCCCCCGCCCTGCACGGCGGAGGAATGTCTCCAGCAGTGCCCTCGTCCTCTGCGCCGGCCGCCGCCGAACGTAACGCTATCGGGAGCTATCTCGCTTTGTTTGCATTTAATAAAGGTTAAGATTAAATATTACGGTGTGACGTTCGCTCCGGCTGCTAGATAGTTTTGGAATTAAAAGTTTAGATTCTCTACATTTACATAATATATGAAACTATCTGGTTGGTCGTTTAACGGTTTCGACGATGATCGTAAAATTAGTAATCGAGCATCGAATGTCACACGTGATATCAAAAATTGTAGCGATGATAATTTCCTATTACAAAAGTTTAAAAATGCAATATAAAATAATAAAAAGAAAACTGTAGACACTTCTGTGACGTATCTAGAAACGGGAAATAACAATATTAGGAAAAGTTTTAGTGCATTCGACACTGCAAGGCGTACGATCCCGAGACCGACACGGCTAATGAATGTTTTAGAGGGAGCAATTTTACGATTGGTGGCTACCAATCACACGAGTCGATTTTTTACTGTAGATACGGGGGCTACAACCCATATAAATGTATATACCACCGGTACTATTTAGTTCGCTGCCGTCAAATATAAACCACAAGAAAATATTATAATATGTAATTCGTAACGATAACGATTAAGCATAGCTAAACGATGTAATAGAAATACCACTTCTAAAAATTATAAACAAACATACAGCAAGTAGAAAGTTTATGTATTTTTTTAACCCATCGATCCCCAAGCGGCAGCCGGCTGCCGCATAACAATTAAAAATCTATTGTGTCTGCGATACCCACGATGGAGGTGCTACGGAAACAATTTTCTTAAGGAAAAAACTATTATTATTACGACTACATAGTAATATTAAATCAATAAATATTACAATTTTATTCTTAACTATATCAGAGTGCAATATTATTAAAATTGGAACTTGTGACAGTGCTGTCGTAGTCGGCGTAGCAGGAGCTACGGAATCTGTGCATTGTGTCTACGAAAACTTATTTTCCCCTTTTTTAAATAATATGTTTTATTTTATTTAATAATTTACTGATATAATATTTATTTCGATAATATTATTGTCCTCTAGCTAGCTGTACTTTTCTGCTGTTGTATGTATCATTAATGGAATTATGAAATTTGCTTTTAAATATTAGGTACTTAAATGACTATTAATTTCTTTTACAAAATAAAATATTATGAAGAAGGAGCTACTGTACATAATATTTAGTCAGTTGATTAATTATATTATTGGACAAATAATATTATCCAATATTTTTATGCAACGTGGAGAATGATTCATATTATATGAGAAATGTTTGCTTATCTGGACGTAGTATCTTACTCTCGAACATGAATTTTACGACTGTCTACCTATATGTGTGTGCTTGGGTGTAGTGTATGTGCGTGTATGTGCGTGTTTCACGTGTTAGAAGCCCGACACGAGCTACTCGGTGAGTGCCGCCTGCCACCATCACGTCTGTCCGCGACGAAAACAGAATAAAGAGAGGCAAAGGCAAGCTCATGTCGTTCGTGTGAAATAAGGCAGTAAAAAATTAGGCACACTTCTGGTCATTACTACAATTACTTGTGGTAATTACTATACACTGCTATTCCTCCGCGTGTGACACCCATCCAAAATACGAAAGAAATGAAAAAGCGAAATATTATACGTTTATCCTCAGCTGTGGACCTTCATTTTGTTCGTCGAGTTTAGCTCCAGAAGGGCTTCGATCGTAAAACGCTCGTGTTTTTTTCAATAGTTTTAAATACTATTTTATGTGTTTTTAATTTATGGCTCGTTGCGTGGAACTAGATTAAGTAACGTTGTACCGCCGCACCGCCGCACCGCCGCTGGCTTTCACGACCCACGTTTAATTGCCCGATCGATATTTAATACCATCCATAGTAATATGTCGTATAACTAGGCCGAAGTGTATATGCTTTCACAGATTTTTAAAAGCTTTTATTTAACTTGCTCTGTATGTATGTAAGTATGTTACGGTGGAATTTTGGAACTCAATTTTGAAGTAGATTGAGCTAACCGATTGAGCTGAAATTTTGCATACACGTTTAGCTTGGATGACAATGCACGATATGGTATGTGACATCACTCTAAATTCAATTTGGCCGACCATCCAAGATGGCGAAATAGTTATTTTCTATGCAGTCCTACAATATGGATATTAAATGAAAGGGCTTTTTGAGAGTAACTCGAAAACAAATGTAATGTCATTCTACATCCAATATGGCGGCTCATCCAAGATAGGGGAATAGTTATTTTTAATGAACTTCTGCAATATGGGTATCAAATGAAAGGGCTCGTCGAGAGTAACTCGAAAACGAATGTAATGTCATTCTACATCCAATATGGCGGCTCATACAAGATACGGGAATAGTTATTTTTAATGCACTTCTGCAATATGGGTATCAAATGAAAGGGCTCATTGAGAGTAACTCGGAAACGAATGTAATGTCATTCTACATCCAATATGGCGGCTCATCCAAGATAGGGGAATAGTTATTTTTAAAGCACTTCTGCAATATGTGTATTAAATAAAAGGTCTCATTGAGAGTAAATTGAAAAGTAATAGAGTCAAGTCAAGTCAAGTCGTATCGTGTGTCGTGTCGTGACGTGACGTGTCATGTCGTGTCTTGTCGTGTCGTGTCGTGTCGTGTCGTGCCGTGCCGTGTCGTGTCGTGTCGTGTCGTGTCGTGTCGTGTCGTGTCGTGTCGTGACGTGTTACATGACGTGACGTATCGTGCCGTGTGAGTGTCATGTCGTGTCGTTTCATCTTATATCAAGTCATATCCAGCCGGGTTTTAGAAAATGCCCGTTTGAATCCGGTCGCTTTTGTAAAGTTAAATTTAACTTTTTAGTCACGCAGAAATAAAAGGAATATAACAACTCCTTAAATATAGACACGGTATTTCACTGATCAAAATCAAGTACGATTTCTTAAGGACTTAAGTTAATCAGATTTTTACATATTTTTGAAACAAAACAAACTACAATCAAACAGACTAAGACGAAATCTTGCCATAGAATAACTAAAAAACAAAAAATAAATAAATAATCAAAAAACTTTTTGAAAAAAAGCTTTTATTTAAATAGTCTAAAAAGAAAAAAATAAATTTCTCCTTAAAATTTTTAACTATTAAGTTATAATCCTCAATATATTATACAATTTGCATGATAATAAAAGTTTGTCGCGACTCGCGAGACTTAGCAATGATTCTTGATAAATTGCAATTATATTTTTATTAAAATAAAAATATAATATCAATTTATCAAGAATTTATCAAGAATATTTACTCAGTCAAATTGGTACGTTTACTAGTTTATTTACATATCGCGCGACAAGCTTTTATTATCATGCAAATTGTATAATATATTGAGGATTATAACTTAATAGTTAAAAAATTTAAGGAGAAATTTATTTTTTTCTTTTTAGACTATTTAAATAAAAGCTTTTTTTTTTTAAAGTTTTTTGATTAAGTATTTATTTATTTTGTAGATTTTTTTTACTGTATGATAATATGTTATCGGATATAGCAAGTAATTTACCTAACACGTCAAAAAAAGTGTTTTATGATAGCTGACTGATGCTACAAACTAAATTGATTACTGTAGATATATAAGTATAATCAACTAAACTTTAACAAACTTAGGGCGCTTGACAAGTATGTCAAGCGCCCTAAGTTTGTTAAACATTAGTTGACGAGTACATTATCACCCGCGCGCGGATCTGAGTCCGCATGCGGGTGACAACATGCTCCTGGCCGCGCGCGTGTTGCCCGCATGACAGGACATTACATATAATATGATGTAATGAATAATAATAAAATTGAAAAATGTATGGAACCTGGGACCATCCACCAATGGCATTGAAATAGGTGTCATCGGATAGGTCCCTTAAATTGGAACAACAATTGCTAAGATACATTTGTTATTACAGTTGTCCGTTCCGAGTTATGAGACTTTTAAGTTCAGATATAAAGGTTATGTTTACCCAAGGCTAGCCAAGCTACTTGAATACCCAAACTATTTTATTAGCTTCTATTCTCAGAAATTCTGCCGTCCCTGTTATTTAAGCACTTGTTTTTTACATAATTGTAGAGGATGTTTGTTGCATCCACTTTGTGGCGTATATACCTTGTGCCTGTGTGAAAGTGGTTTATAATGGCCGTTCACCACATCCACTACCCAGCGGCACACTGTTAAAGCTCGAGCTTCACTTGCCTGTTCTGTGGTAAGCTGTGTCTATCCACGGTCTTTAGATGGTGGTACAAACCACTCATAACCGCAAGCTTCGATAGACTCCAACCCATCCCTAAACCCATGGTCCAAGAAAAACACGTCATATTCTTGAATTAAAACATGCAATGTGTTTTCATCATCATTCGTGATCTCTTGAATTATTTTCGTGTCAGTTTTCGTATCAGCAAGTGTATTCCTTAAGTTTAGAATATATTTTTCTTAAGCGATAAAAAGTCTCATTACTCCAAATGGACAGTTGTTACAGCAAGGTGGTCATAGTGATTGTTGTTCCTATTGAGGGGACCTGTCCAGTGATATGTAACTTTTTGCTATTGGAGGGTGGTCCCAATCTGCCCAATGTCCAAATTTAAAACAAAAAGAAACATAATGAAAAAAAAGAAACAACAAAATCTTTAAAACAAATCACACGTGAATAGTGATTATAAGCCTAAATTCCTATAAACATAAAAGTTTGTAAAATGTATGGATGGATTAGGCTATTTGTTACTCTTTCACACAAAAACTACTGAGTAGAGTTGCATTAAATGTGGTATAGTTGTAGCATTTACACCGAATATAATTAACTAGATGACGCTCGCAACTCCGTAAACTGCGCAAATTTGGGCGTGAAGAGGTAACAGACAGATAGAAAGACGGGCAAATAGACACACTATCGCATTTACATAATATAATATTAGTAAGTATGGATTTAGGCTACTATTTTATCCAGAAAAATATTCTGTTCACGTGGGACATCTATAATAATAATCGGTACCAAAATAAATTAGTTTAAATCTCACAATTTATGTTAATTTAAATACTACTTTTTAAACACAAATGTAAAATTAATTATATTATTACTGTAGATTATTAGTATAATATCGTAATTTCGGACGTACCCCATAAATAAATTTTGTTGCAACTTTTTTATAAAAGTCTCTTTTGAGCTTTTAAATTTATGTTTCAATGAACACTAACTACAAAAAATTTAAATATCAATGCGCAATCTGAATCGGTTAATTCGATCTGAATTAAAATCATATACACGCTCGCATTATGACCATACAATCTTTATATTATATATATGGCTGTCTTCTTCTGCAAAAGGACTCGGATGCTGTACAACGCTTGAGTATTTCCAACAACCTTTTGTTTAATATAAAAAAGTGTAACGTAATGACTTTTGGGCGGAAGCCACACCCCATCATCTTTGATTATTCTATGGATAGTCATATTATTTCCCGTGTCCATTGTATCAAGCGCTCGGTGGTGTACTTTAACAAAACGCTTTTATACACTAGACACTAGTACGCAGCAAGCTGGAAACAGGTGCGTGTGTCTGGGCTCCTTACATAGCTACATCTACTCTGAAGCTGCAAAAAATTCAAAATTGGCTACCAATCTCTAAAGGTCCGACGAGGTGTAGACCTAATCCATCCCCCCGCCCCGAACTCCATGCTTTAATTTGCCACTTGTATGTGCCTGATACCAATTTGAAGCGTCCTTGTCGTCTGAGTGTCGCGAGAGTTGAGGCCCCGCTGCCCTGTACCGAGCATTAAACTCGCTCGACGCCCTTCTGTCGGCAGATCCTGAGTGTGATGTGTTCGCTGATAAGTGGATGGATGTTTTTTTATTTATTTATTTATTTACCAAATAAGACATATACAATTATTCAACTTAATTGAAACAGCATTTAAAACCAATGAGGTTTGTGCAATGCTGCGATGTAAAGAGAGTGTGTCTAAGATTTTGCTAAAATGAGTATGAAAGGTTTTCTTCCATTGCTATTTAATTTGTATATTTATTGCGACAATGATATAATTAATTTTAAGTTAAGATACTTAGTGCTTAGTAATTGGGGTAACCCGTTATAACTAACTTTAATAAATAAAACAATCAATTGTTCCCAAATTTGTCAAAAATCCTTTTAATTACTTATTATTAGATATAGGTTATTATGGTGGTGACTGTAATACTGACAAAATAATATGTAACAAAATATTTGTAATTTAACAAAAGATATAGGGTAATTAATTTAATTAGATAACATACGTTACATTTGCTTGTTTTGGTGTTAGTTCACCTATAGCTTTTTTTTTTCTTTTAATAGATTAAAGGCTCCGTTATGCTGTTTTTATTCCTGTTTTTAGTAACTGCTCAAGAACTAAAAATTATACAAATCCTGTTATTGTTCTGCACCTTCTCTAGTTTTCTTTAAGGACAATACAATATCATTCAAAAGCACACGTTGTAGTACTCTACAAGTTACAAACTGTGTGTTTTACAGGTCCGCACGAATACTTTATACTTAGAGTATTCGTGCGGACTGTGATCCAGAAGGCTCACTCACTCACGCGGAGGGCTGAGGCGGGGAGGCTCGACCGGTCCGGAGCGGGCGGCGGGCGGCGGGGGCGGGGGCGGTCGTGGGCGGACACGCGGGGGCGGAGGCGGGGCGGGGCGCAGCGGACGAGCCTCCGCATACCGGCGCGGTGTTGTGGTCGTTTTGTTCGCCGCCAACATTCATCACCCCGAGAACCACCTCCCTCCACCTCCCGACAGCTTTATACGATTGAGATGTCTCAAATGTTTTATAAATATACTCCATGTTTTTGCATCAGTTTTAATAAACGCTCCACCTGCGCAAAACCAGTCGTTTATTATAATGCCCGCGCAGGATCGGGTTGCCTCGCGTCAGCGTCGCCGGCGCCGCGCCGCGGTGTCCGGACTCCGGACACCTGAGGCGGTCACACTCCACACATATCCCTGTGCTCACTTCCTGTTACGTCGCTCGGAACTCCTAGCTGTTATCTGTGTCGAGTATGCACGAGTATAGACGAGTAGATAGAGTAGGTCTCCGGTTACAGTGATATAAACGACGCGAGCGAAACGATGATAGGTCCGCTATGACATACACGTGTCTTTGTTCGGTTCATTTACTTTTTAGGATTCCGTACCCAAAGGGTAAAAACGGGACCCTATTACTAAGACTTCGATGTCTGTCCGTCTGTCCGTCTGTCTGTCACCAGGCTGTAATTCAAGAACCGCTATAGCTAGACTTCTGAAATTTTCACAGATTGTGTATATGTGTTGCCGCTATAACAACAAATACTAAAAATAAAATAAATTGAATATTTAAGGGGGGCTCCCATACAACAAACGCAATTTTTTTTTGCTATTTTTTGCTCTTAATCAATAACGGCAACATATAGGCAATTGAAATGTTCTCAAAATACTTAATTGTATTTGTACTTTAATAATTAATTATAAAATTTAAATAAATTAAATAATGAGGGAAACCCATACAAAAAAAATCAATTTTTAGCCTATTTTTGCTCTGTAGTGGTACGGAACCCTTCGTGCGCGAGTACAACTCGCACTTGGCCAATTTTTTTTAATTAATAACGTATATAAAACTGACACACCTATGTATCGGCAGTCATGTATGATGTAATACCGTGTTGTGATAACTATTGAAGTATTTTTGCGGTCTCGAGAACCCCACGATTCCTTGTACTGCCTACTTGTTTATAATTATTTGGTTCTATCTAATCTAGACACGCGGTAGCGTGTCAAGCCAAGTTCAAGTAATATAGTTACTAGTTAAAGCGTTTTGTCGAAAATCGCTATCTAGTTGTCCGAAAATAATTCTTATACAAATAAGATTTAAGAACTACCCGTCGATCCCAGCCCGGTGAGTGAATCTGCTTCATGACACGAAAACATCACAGTGACATCGAACAACGAGACCTAGTCTTCTTGTCAATCGATCCTACCCTGATGTGATAATTATCCTACTGCTGTTTATTATTTTGTGGTAGATGTGTACACTGGGTTACTAACTATATCTAATTAATTTAATAGATAAGGCTTATTTTATATAATAATATAAGAGAAAGGCCTCTCATTCTAAAACTGATGCGCCTATATCGTTCCAACTCAACATGACATGCCTGGGTCGCTTCGACAGTAATTCTTTACGTTATTGTCTGTTTATCTGTATCGTTAATTGGAAGTACCCAGAGGCCAGATGTCGCGCGGCAGACGACCGTAATTTGGCTGATAGCTGTTATACAGTAACGACTAACGGCGGTGTCGGCCCGTATGGAGGTTTCGCGAGGATATATTTCAGCGCTATCTAATCTCCGACAGATGGCGCCCGACGCGGTCGTGACGAACTAATGCGCTCGTTAATACTGCAGATACCGACCGTCCCAGCCCGCACTTCACTACATACCTGCCGAACTACGATTCGACTCGACTCTCTACGAGTAAGAAACTCTCGCTAATAATATCTTCGGCTCAGTTTTTATGCGGCCGCTTTAATTGTTTTAGCACAAAAAAATAAAATGTGTAGTGTCGCGTCTGAAGCTGAAGACTGAAGAGCATCCACCTGTGGCACTCGACGCCACATGCGCGCGCCGACGCTCGACTGTGCGCCTTAAATCCTGGAGCGGAGAGGTGTCAGTCCCGTGCGCGGGAGTCGAGTGATCGGCGGCCCGGGCCTGTGGGAACAGGGCACCGCTAGGCCGCTCCCGACACTCGGCCTCGCCAGACTACACTCGAGTGCAGCAGATGACATTCCGAAACATTATAATATTTAATGCTCAAGGGAGGCATCACTGTGTGTGGCATACACACGTACTCAAAATATAGTAACCTATACATAATTTAAGTAAAATAGTTAATAATAATCGACAGCGACAGACTGGACGTCAGCAATCTCGGTATACAGCATGGCCGCCTGTCGGGCGCCGCGCCGGTGCTGCACGTCCACAGCGGCTCTGACGCGCGCGGGGTATATTTAGCCCGGCGCGGCGCGTGGTGGCGGCGTCGCCGCCGAGTGCCGGCGCCGGGTTAGCCCGGGTCAGACGCCACTTACCGCCGCCGCCGCGGGGTTATACAACCCGCCTCGCTGCACTCGTTGGCCGTCGACGTATCATACGTCTAGGGACGATGCATCGCGGTGTAAATGGCGTGCGACATAAACAGCACACCAGCTGCCCTAGCACGGCGACCAGTAGAAATGCGAAAGTATAGACAAACTGTGGACATAAACTTAAGGTGCCGTTCCGATCTTTACCGCGGCTAATCACGACCGACAAAAATTCAATTAAAATGCCACTTTATGACAGACTATAGTATATTATGTCATAAAGTAGGATATTATTTGAATTTTTAGGACTATAGTCTGTCATAAAGTGACATTTTAATTGAATTTTTCGGAACGAAAAAAGATCGGAACGGCACCTTAAGTTTATCTCCACAGTTTGTCTATACTTTCGCATTTCCACTGGTCGCCGTGCTAGGGCTACAGCTGCAAATGTTTCTTTTCTATGTAACATGTTGTACACTCCGTGAAGAACCCAAAGATGTCAGTTACATTGCATCTTTTTGTGCTCCACGAGCTGTACGAGTTCATAATATAATATTAAACGCTGTAATGCTAACTCTCTACTTGTACTTTCAGGTATCGAGTTTTAACTATTATAATATTACCGAGTTATATACCGACAAAACACAAACCCGAAACTCCGGAGTCCGGACTGAGGCAGTCACTCAGAACACTGAGAGGTCGGTCCCATATTATATCCTCGTATCGAGTATCGCCCCGGTTACGAATATGTGGGCTAGAGCAACATTTCCTATTTTTAGAGTTCCGTACCGAAAGGGTAAAAACGAGATCTAAGAGTTTGATGTTTGTCCGCCTGTCTGCCCGTTTCTCTGTCTGTCTCCAGGCTCTATCTCAAACCGCTATAGCTAGATTTCTGAAATTTTCACAGATAGTGTATTTCTGTTGCCGTAAAAACAAATACTAAAAACAATATAAAATTAATATTTATGGGGGCTGTTACACAACAAACGTGATTTTTTTGGCTTTTTTGCTCGATATCGATAATGGCAACAGGTAGGCACTTGAAATTTTTCACAAAATCTTCGATTATATTATGTGCATTTTAATAACCAATAAAAAAACTAAAATAATATAAAAATTTAAGGGGGCTCCCATTAAAAAAAACACAATTTTGACCTATTTTTGCTCTATTTAACGGTACGGTACCCTTCATGCGCGAGTCTGACTCGCACTTGGCCGATTTTTTTATCAAACCCTGATCACCTGAGTTTTTTAATACGGTGATATTTAGAGAGTGCCAAAGATTTATAACATACTAGATGACGCCCGCAACTCCGTTGCGCCAAAATTCGTTTATCGCGCAGGAACCGTACATTTTTCCAGGATAAAAAGTATCCTATGTCCTTTCCCGGGATT
The DNA here is from genome assembly GCA_905187585.1 of Cyaniris semiargus. Taxonomy (NCBI): domain Eukaryota; kingdom Metazoa; phylum Arthropoda; class Insecta; order Lepidoptera; family Lycaenidae; genus Cyaniris; species Cyaniris semiargus. The sequence continues at coordinate 129,441 of LR994554.1, read as the reverse complement.
CAAAGTATCTCCATGCCAAATTTCAGCAAAATCGGTTCAGTGGTTTGAGCGTGAAGAGGTAACAGACAGACAGACACACTTTCGCATTTATAATATTAGTAAGTATGGATATGGATTTAATAAGAATTGAGATTTAGCTGGGATCTCTATATTTAGCCGTTTGATACTGAACAGAGATCGCTCTGTGAGTCTGCAAATAGCTCTCACAAGGATGAATAGATGTCGAGCACTTAACCTGCGGGTGCCTGCGGAGGCCGGAGAGCGGGCCGCGGCGTGTGTGTGCGCGGCTTTTTGAAACTCGTGTCTCAGTTACAGTCTCACTTTGACTTGTGTGTTGAAAATGCAAAGCTTATCGTAACACAATAGAGACATTTCAAACTACCTTCTGCTAGAACTACTTTCGACTCGAGCGTGATGTTGTCAGAGTTCTCGTATCTCTATTCTCTAGCAGCCCTGGACAGCTGATGTACGGTGCATTCGGCATTGTATAGACTGAGAGTCCAGACGCAGTCGGCTATGCCCCGGTGCGGCTCGGCGGTGCGGCGCCTCGCGGACCTGCGCTAATGCACCACATAAATCCCGCGCCCCCCTCCCCCCGCACACCTCCCCCGCCTCGCCCGCGATCGCCGACGCTTATCTCGTGGCATATTATAACAGTATTAACATCGGTATCTTTCCAGCACTTTCATCAACAATAACGAATAATATAACGAGGAAGAAACGTAGAGATTCCGAACTACCTTATATAATGCTAGTTCTCTTTAAATATGACTTTCATAAAAAAAACGCTACCTCTATAACGCTATTTCATTATTACGCACTTAATTATTTAGTTTAGTTTTAGATACAACTGAAAAATATACAAAAATTGAAATCAGTACCGTACCTCATTTATTGAATCCATCTATTTCAGCTGAGCCAAATATCGAATTCCACCGTATTCTCATTTCTCGTAAATTGGTTTCCTAAATTTTATTAGTGTAATGTATGAATGATTAATTATTATTTATTAAAATTTTACGATTGTAGGAGTCACTTAACTGTTAGATATTAAAGGCAAAACTGAATCACTGATTAGTGATTATAGATCAACGGCTCGTTTATTGAAATTCACTACGACATAATGTGTGTGTAGATATCTGTTTAAAGTCTACCCTGAGCCTGAATTAAATGCGGAATCGAAACGCTGAAGAGCCAAGTTCAGGCACAGAATAGAATAATAGTACAAAGTTCAGTACAGACTTGTAAGTCGTAAAGCGTATCAGAGTATCTCGATTCTATAAAAGTATAAACACTAGTGAAAATGTTTATATTCTTCTTAATATAATAATAATATTTTATCCGCTTGCGAGTAAGGCGACACCGACGCCGTACATCATCATCTTTAGTTAACCCGACTACCGGAATGCGGTAACGAGCTCACCTCGTCACCTGTAGGCCTACTACGAAACCGTTTTGAGACTCAAACAATCGGATGAGAATGCCGCGTCCTGCTCTAACAACATCATTTCTCGTTTGTTAGAGTAGGACGCGGCATTCTCGTACGATTGTTTGAGTCTCAAAACGGTTTCGTGGTACGGCCCCTGATTACGCGCTGACAGCTGTGACGTATGTTCGCATATTTGCCAACAGTCGGAATTCTATACTCACCACCCCTGTACGGTACCAAAATAAAGAAGATTTATAGCTACTTCATTAGAGGGATAGTCGTTAATTAATATCCTGAGCGTTAATCCTAATTCCCAACGCAGACTACGAGACGAATAGTAGAGATTGACTACGTATCGACTCGTTAGATCAGCTATCCCCAACCCGCGGCCCGCCGGGACTATATCTGTGGCCCGCGTGATGTTAAACTATTTTGAAATTCACGCCCACCGGCAAAATAATGAAAAGTCGTCGTGAAAGGCGTAAAAAAATTTCCACTTTTAAATCGTTAATTTTGAAGAACGTTATTTTTTTACCCTAAAATTTTTTTGTTGCGGCCCGCGACACCAAGTCCAAAACATGTCTGTGGCCCGTATGGAAAAAAAAGGTTGGGGACCACTGCGTTAGATTGTTCTAGATAGATCCAGGACATCCCTCCGTATACGGCTGAAGGCAAACCGCAAGTGGTTTTAGTGGGAGAAAGTCCCACAGATGAGTAACTTTGTTATATAACTTCTTATTTCAGTGCGAGTGCTGAAAGCTTGAAATTAAAATAGACCTGAAGTATCAAATAAGGAATCGATATGAATTACAAGCGGTGTTTAAATTTTTAATCGAAACCATTTTGGAGTTATGACTGATTTGTGGTGTCCCGCCGTAAAATGGTACCGACTTCCGAGAAAGAAAAGAGACAAAACTAAAGACGCTCTAGTCGCGTATACAACATCACGACTCACGGAGTACGGCGATCGCTTATCGGCAAGTTTACTCCTCCGCCTGTCTCTGATTCCATAACGAAGCATGCAATCGTTGCGTACCAGTGAGCCGATAAGCGGAGTGCAATCGCGCGCGGTGCGCGGCGGGACCGTCGTCGGCGGCCGCCGCATCTACTATCGAGTGCCGAGTGGCGACACCGCGATCGACGATACCGCAATAGGTGAGCGAGTCGATGAGGCGGTCGCCGGCCGCGCCGATGTCGCCCCTGCGCCGGCCGCGGAGGGGCGACAGTCGCGTGCGCGGCGCGGACGTGCTCTATCGCCGGCCGGCTGCTCCACTTCGCGCGCCCCGCACCGTGTCACATCGTACGTGATAACATTTGTACTAATCGTTACTAAACAAACTGTTTCTTTGTTGACTCGATAACGATACCTACAATTTAACGAAATAGGTGAGTAGGTAAGTGTGTGATTCGAAATGCAACAATCGTAATTTACATTCTAATATACGAACGATACTTCACCAGATATTATCCATACTAATATTATAAATGCGAAAGTGTGTCTGTCTGTCTGCTGTCTATCTGTCTGTCTGTTACCTCTTCACACTAAACCGCTAGACCGATTTTGCTGGGTATGGAGATACTTTGAGTCCCGGAAAAGGACATAATATGTACTAGGATACTATATTAATAATATATATAGTATAATTCCCGGACGATAAACAAATTTTGTCGCAATGGAGTTGCGGGCGTCATAGGTTCTTAATAATATTATGTCATAATCTATAGACTCTACCATTGTTAACGAGACGCATGTTTATGCACAGTTCAAAGATGAAAAGAAAAAATAAAATAAAATGGATAGTGGCAATAACATACTTGATCGTTTTGGGGCCGCCTTCAGTCGGGTTCCGCAACTTTTTCTCCCGCCTGAGCTGCGGCCCGCGCATATTATTATTAACTAGACGTTCCGCGCGGCTTCGCCCGCGTAAATTAGATATTTCACAGACAAATCAGTCTACAAAAAATAGCCTATGATCCTTCACGTGGTGTACTTCTTATCTGACCCAAATAACAGAAAAATTGCTCTAGTAGTTCGTGAGATAAGCCCTTTCAAATAATTTCCCCCGTTTTTTCCACATTTTCCTCTATTTCTTCGCTCCTATTAGTCTTAGCATGATAAAATATAGCCTATAGCCTTCCTCAATAAATGGACTATCTAACACTGAAAGAATTTTTCAAATCGGATCAGTAGTTCCTGAGATTAGCGCGTTCAAACAAACAAACAAACAAACAAACAAACAAACTAACTAACTAACAAACTTCCGCTTTATAATATTAGTATAGATTAATATATTATGTCACATAATGTATTCAATGCATAATATCAAATATGGTGCTGCATGTTCAATAAAAATATCTTTATTTCTTGATACTCATAAAATAATAATCGATTTTATATTTATTTGTCTGTATTTTTTATTTCTTTTTAATAGTATTGGTTTTAATATCAACATAATGCTATTAATATATTATTATAAGTCATATTGTATATTATGTCTATACTGTACTCGGCAAACATGGCGGTAGCGGTCATTGACACTCTGTCAAAAACTTGTCATTTTCTATACAAAGCCGCGATTGACAACATCTGACACTTCATTGTCAATCGCGGTTTATGTAGAATATGACAAGTTTTTGACAGGAAGTCAATGACCGCTACCGCCATGTTTCGCCGAGTACAGTATAGACATAATATACAATATGACATAAGTTGATATTATGTAGGAATGGTCTAATATTGCATGCTCTGGCGGAATTTAGAGGATCTCAATTACTGTAATTAATTAACATCTGTGTAACCTAAATTCGCAATAAATTAATTATTATGATTATGATTTACCTAAGTAGTTATAAATATATGAATCTCAATACATACTTAATATATTTCTACTGTTCGATTAAGACATCGCCTTGGTTCTTTTAATTATTGTAATGGATATCGTTACAAGTTACAACATATTATATTTTTTTAATAATGGCATAGATAACTATGTATTACATATTTTAACTTTTAGCTAGCTAGGAATTCTTATATCGCGAGAGAACCGTAATTTTTCATCTACTAAATTTTAAAGCAACATGAAGAATACAGAACAAGCATTTGTGTTTTTATTTTAAATTCTGGTTCGGAGATCGAGAATAGCCGGAAATATTTTTACTTATACCATCTTATATATAAAATTCTCGTGTCACGAATCACAATGTTAGTTACCGTACTCCTCCGAAACGACTTTACTGATTCTTACCAAATTTTATATGCATATTCAGTAGGTCTGAGAATCGGCTACTGGCTACTTTATAATATATTGATAAGTGCATTTGTTGAATATATAATAGTAAATTATTACAACTGGAGACTGACGGCGACCATTGTTTGTGCGACGGGATAGCGATGGACGTTGCCATGGTGCCATACTTAAGTATTTAGTCACTTCAATAAAATTATATGGGCGAAATACTTTATATGTCAAAACAACGTTTGCCGGGACAGCTAGTATTACAATAATAAAATTTATTGCGATAGTGTGTCAATAGGCTGTACTATGTACACATACCGCATACCGCATACCGCATATCGCATACCGCATATCGCATACGTAAATTAATATTAGAAGGAAAGTATCTCTACTATACAGACTCTACGTTGTTGACTCTTCAGTCTTCACAGTATGATATTATTATTAATTATTATGACGTTATGGAGCTGGTATGTCAGGCAGGTGTCGTGGAGGACAGTTACAATTATTCACAGTCGAACTTACGGTTCAGTGAAGCTTACGGTTTGTGTTGTTGCAGCCCTGCGGCCTGATATGAACCGCGCCTGAGGCGACGCGCGACGACCGGCGACAGCGGCCGCGACAGCGACCGCGACCGCGACTACGAGTGCGATGTTCGGCGGCGGCGGCGGCGGCGGCGGCGGTAGCGGCGCGTACGGCGGCGCGGGCGGCGACTGCGGCGAGGGCTACGGGCTGTACGGCGGCGGGCGCCTGCAGCCCTACGCCGCGCCCTTCCCCTCCCACCACACCTGGCACCACCACCACGCCGCCCACCACGACTCCTACGGTACGCTCCACGCTCCCCGCTCGACGTGCTCCACCCCGCTCGCGGCTCCTGAGTCGACCCGACCCGCCGGTGCCGTCTAGTTTCGCTCTTCGCCATTATATAGTTTGTTCTCGACGTTTTACTGTTTATTTGACAGTATTGATCGAATTTAAAATCGATCGCGTCGTAAATTCTTATCGGGCGATCTTTGGCCAGCGATAAGCTAATTAATTCGTTTGTTCTCGATATACATAAACAATGAAACGTATTATCATAATATTGTCGTCTGGCGCAGGCGGACCGCGGACCGCGGAGCACACGTGACACGGGACGAGCCAGTGGGTGCTTATCTCTAATTATCTCCGCGTCAGATATTAATAAAATAAAATCATCGAACGAGTTTGATATGTAACTAGGTATATTTAGATTATGCCTAACGTAGAATTAATAATGTCTGCGACCTGAATGTCACTCGGTACCCTTAGGTGTATCGTATGGTATATCGTTTTTAAAGAAAGAGAGGCGGGAAAATGGTCATCGAAAGACATGCTACATATTGTACAGTTTAGTCCCAGGGTGGACGGTGGTCGCCGCCCTATATCAGCCGATAGAGTCGAGGACCGGAGCTGCGCGGGAGAGACTGCGATCTTTTGATCGGTTGTCAACTGTTTTTGATGATTCAATATTGAAAATTGAAATACACGCAACTATCTGATGTCCCGAGCCGCGTCCTGCGGCTGCGGTCGCGCTGACGCACGGCCCCCGCTGTTTTCCCCGACGACCGCGATACTGGACGTTTTCCCTATCCGACCATCCCGATACGTGCATTCGTCATCGCTATTCGTCGTAATCGATTACTTGTATTGAAGCCATATAGTAAACAAAAGTAATTTGAATCATATTGAAATTAGATTTCGCGTTTTTGCTCTATATTGAAACTGGTGACAGGCGGACTATAGTCCGCCTGTACCTAGTCGTCCCGGCGGCGCGTAATAAAATATTAATGTGTTTATCTCCGAGATAGCGCAATCGTAACGAGTGAGATAATGAGACGAGATATCTGCGCCGACGTCGTCGACGGTCCCGCCCCACAGTGGATCGAATCGAGGATTTCGGGGACATAGGGACCGACTTTTGTTTTTCAAATTTTTATTTATGCCAATGGGTAGAGCTAATTAATGTTAACAAAAGTTATTCTTTGCAATTTTTTCTTAGGCTTATTATTTAAGTACAAAAAAACATATTTTTAAATTTCTTGTATGGAAAAACATATATAATCCCAAATTTTTGCCAAGTCCTGATAGATCCCGCGGTCAAACCTTTTTTTTCTTATATTTTGGCTACATTGCTAGTATTATGTACCATAAATGTGTGCCCAAAGTTGCAACCTTGCCAGAAATAGAGGTGAGAAAATTATAAAAAAAATTAATTAGTAACTATTGACTTTTCTAGTTTCTAAAATTATTGTAGGAACTTTTCATGCAAAAAAATCATTATTCTAGTAAAATAATGCTTAAAATTACTTAAAATAAAAAAAACTCGATGCCATGTAAATATTATCATCAAACATTAACTTGTAGGTAACTAATCCGTTTGACAATAGTAAATAGTCCTTTGTATTGTGTATTTTCTAACAATCGCTTAATGACAATGAACCAAACAACATTCAAAATAAAGAGCTCAAGTAATTGTATAAGGGCTTAAAATAAACCCTCATTAGCCAATTAGTAATTATAGTTAATTAGTGTGGCATGGAATATATTATCTTTGTAGGTCTGGAAAATTATAAAATCTCGTTTTGTTTAGCTAATGGCGTTGTGTTTTAAAAATTTGGGAAGGAATTTAAAAAATCCAATATTTGATACTTAAATTTTATTATTAAGTATCGAAGAAAACATTTAAAAATATTATCAGTATGGTTTTTTAACAATAAAGATTACAAACAGTAATATTTTATCCATTTTAGCGTCGTGTACATATTCCCTATTAATAATAAAGTTGAAAAATAAAAAGTAGTGAGTACATAAAAATTACGATACCATACATAATACAAGTAATAAAATTATTTCTAAATATGTAAATACTATCTTTAATATACAAAACCCAAATTTAAAAAGCTTACTCACTATCAGAATCGTTATCCTGTAATTTGTTAACGTCAATAAACTCTATCTCAGAGTCTGTCGGCAAATTCAACAGAAGCTCTTTAGCCCGTGAAGAGAGAGCTATTTTGTTGTGCTTTGATAGTCTTGGTCTAAGACTTGTGATCTTTGGATCTGAGGATATCAAAAGATTATGTAATATATCCTCATTTGTGGCTTTTCTACTTAATTTTCTGGAATAGCTCTCCCTGAATTTCCGAAAATCTTTGTTACGAGCTTCTGCTGCTTCTTCTGACAGATTGCCGATAGGTATTGTACCAAAATGCTGAATAATATCAGTGCCATGTATTAGGAGTTTGTGTAAACTAGAAGGCATATAATACCAGGGATATAAATTTATGTAGAGTTCTGCAGTCTCTCTACAGAATAAAGAGAATTTAGAAAGGTTGACGCACTCTCCAGATGCTATAGTCTGAAGTATTACATGTAACCTTTCTATTAATTCCTGGCTTATACCAGTAATACGGGCTGCAGTGTCTGCATCCCTGAAAAATCTTCGGGCAGTGTTGCCATCATTAGTGGTTCCGTCTCCTTGTTTCACCTGGTCTATTAGTAAGCCGCAATCTTCTCTAAATGCTCGTTGTATTTCAGACTTTCTAAGCTTAATTTTTTGTTGATTTTCACCCCTGCCACTCCATTTTTTAAACTCCATACGATATGCTGCATAAGAAAAATGGGACATTATTAATAATGAAAATGAATATTTTGTAAAAGAGGAATGACTCACAGCTGTAAAAGTAATTAATAGCTAAGGTATGATAAATAAGAATAATTATTGTTACCTATGTGAAGAAGGCACTCCATACACCTGATCCAGCAGTGTAAAGATGACAGTCCGTACTGGTAAATTTCTTCATTCTTGTGTTTTTGGTCAAGCAGTTCAATATTGTTCATTTCCGATGGCTTTGCTTTGCAAATATCGCAAACGGCTGTCGACGTATCTGATAAATATGACGTTATCTTTCCGTCAATCATCGTCAAAAGTAACTGGTGAGACACTTCAATTTGATTCAGTCTTGATGGCTGAAGCGCTTTAATTTCTTCTGTTATTCTGTTTTTAATTAACATTACAGTGGTATGGGTTTCTTTCGTAAATTGAAACATTAATGGACGACAGTAAAACGTGGATGATGGTCTTTCGTTTTCCCAAACAATAGTTCCATCCGATTGTTGTAGCCTAACTGGCACTAGACTGGCCATAAAAATACTGGAGTCTTCAAATTCTTTGTTTATTTTTTGCTTGTACACACTTTGACCAGAAGCTCCGTTAAAACCCCATTTACTTACAAGCTCTAAATTTATTGTTGCGTCCAAATCCATAGATATTGCATCCAAAAGTCTTGATACAGTCAAATTGAGTAAAGCTTGCAGTTTAATTGAAGCCCCGTCCTCAGTAATACTTATATCCTTTTTATCTGGATAACAATTCAATTTAGCTTGTTGCAATTTGTAATACGATGGATACAACTCTGAACCATTTTCACTCGCAGACTCTCTTAAGTTTATATATTGCCACTTTGACAACTTTAGCGAAACTAATAAAGCTAGTGCCTTATCAGGTGAATACGTATCACTCTTAACCTTCTCGTTGCTTAAGCATGCCTTGACTTTATTTAAATCTTCTGGGTGATTGAGTAAATGGTTCATTATTTTTGAAATTTCTTCGTTTCCACTGTTTTTTAAATTTCTTGTTGATATGGCAGACATTTCTTCAGGAGAAAATGAAAGATCTTTATTTATTTCATCTAAACGTCTCCGTTTTTGTCGATCACTTAAATCTTCAAAAGGTTTCCTCGGAGTAAAGGTAGATGTGGATGCGTCTGAAGTGGAAAGTGCTGGTGGTAGATTCTCAGTATTATCATAAACTTCGAGTTCTATTGGTTCAGTATTGACAACTTCAAAATTGATTTCTTGGGGCCAATTTATTGACGATTCTAACCAATCGCCATTATTTTTAATAAATTTAGCTAATGTTCGGCTACATTTTTCCCATCTGGCACACACATTTGAACAAAAACGCGTACAGAACTTTCTAAGCACGGCACTATTTTCTTCAGTCACATTTATTTTCGATTGTAGAAAATCAAATAGTTTTTTACTATCTGACAAACTTTTCAATTGGTCTCTTAATACCATAAATGAATCTATATTATTCACAAGACCTTCCATTATACCAAAATAAAGAAAATTAAACACTGTGAAATGATGTATGTAGTAGCACGTTTAAGCATTAACTAATTTTGAAATATCTATTACGGTCCTTTTATATTTTTCCAGACCTAACAAAGATAATAAGTTCTATGACACCCTAATTAACTATTAATGATTGGCTAATGAGGGTATAGTAAAAGCACTTAATATGCCATTACTTAAGCTCTTAATCATGAGTGTTGTTCGGTTTATTGTCATTAAGCGATTGTTAGAAAATACACAATACAAAGGACTATTTACTATTGTCAAACGGATTAGTTACCTACAAGTTAATGTTTGATGATAATATTTACATGGCATCGACTTTTTTTTTTATTTTAAGTAATTATAAGCATTATTTTACTAGAATAATGATTTTTTTGCATGAAAAGTTCCTACAATAATTTTAGAAACTAGAAAAGTCAATAGTTACTAATTTTTTTTTTTTTATAATTTTCTCACCTCTATTTCTGGCAAGGTTGCAACTTTGGGCACACATTTATGGTACATAATACTCTAGCAATGTAGCCAAAATATAAGAAAAAAAAGGTTTGAACGCGGGATCTATTGGGACTTGGCAAAAATTTGGGATTTTAAATGTTTTTCCATACAAGAAATTTAAAAATATGTTTTTTTGTACTTAAATAATAAGCCTAAGAAAAAATTGCAAAGAATAATTTTTGTTAACATTAATTAGCTCTACCCATTGGCATAAAAAAAAATTTGAAAAACAAAAGTCGGTCCCTATGTCCCCGAAATCCTCGATTCGATCCACTGTCGCGCCCGTCCGCTACCTATTCACCTCCCGCCTTACCTCCCGCCTCACCTCTCACCGGAGCCAGCTAGCGCCTCCTTCCAGCCCGATAATTATTACATGTTAAGCGTGCTACGTAGATGTAGTTCGAATTTAAAGATAAGAGTCTGCACTCTGCAGCACCTATCCGACTCGAGTACAATTATACTCCACCCACCCACTCGAAGCACATCGATAAAGACATTTCGGTGCTTTCCCAAAACGGGACTCAGCTCCCGATATCGGGAGACGAGAAAGTCCCCTGCTGCTCTCGCGAGTGCCGCGTGTTCCGTTAGCAGCGGTGACGCTGTCGGCGAGTGTCGGCGGTTGTCGGCAGTTGGCGGTGTCGGTCAGCGTCGGCCACGTGACCGGTGTCAGGCGGTCGCGGGTGCGGAGATAAGGTCGGTGACGGCGCGCGGGCGGCCAGTCGGCCCTCGACCTCCGACCGCGGCACTCGACCATGGACGCGACGACACTCCAACTGCACTCGCTCCTCCACAACCTCACGCTGCAGGCAGGTGCGTCCCCCGCCCCACCCCCCGTCCCCGATCGCGAGCTCCGAACGACTGCGACGGTCTCCGTCATCGTCGAGTCGCTAATCGATTGTGGTATCGTATACGCGGAGTCGTCTAAATTGTGATGTGTGCGCAGGCGGCGGCGGCGTTGGCGGCGGCGTGGGCGGCGTGGCGGGCGGCCTGTACCCGCAGAACATGGTGATGGGCTCCTGGTGTGCGCCCTACGACGCCCTGCAGCGGCCCCCGGCCTACGGTGAGTATCCGAGGTGTGCTTCGGGAGTCCGGTGTTGTGACGGAGGAGGTAGAGGAGGTCGTGAGGTCGTGTGCGATGTGAAGCCCCAGATCCCGCCGTACTCATTCCGGCATAGTAGAGTCCGTATAGATACCTGGTACCTAGATACACGGTCGTTGCCGAGATGTAAATATTTGAATAACGTTGAAGCAAATACAATTAATCGAAGCTATCATTGTAAACAATATTCATAATTATAATCAGCAGCTGTGTCGCTATCGTTATTCCGTTAATTTCCTGTAGGTTCTTGTTATTACTTTGAGTTCCAACATTTCCAGTTAGTCATTATGATATGATACATCTGCAATATTAATTTTCAAACGACGTGGCAGGTTCAACGGGTTGAAAACTCGTATAGTCTAAACTACACAGTAGGCTCGACCTAATAAAAAAAGAAAATTAAAAATTATTGTCATAATATAATTGCAGTACATCTGATTATTTCGTGTTTACAATAACGAAATATACAATATTAAGGTAGGTACTGTCGACGCTCAAACTTCATAATATTATATATAAAAGTATCATAAAGTAAATTATGATCTTAAAGTGACTTTCCGATCTTTTACGCAATTTTACGAAAGATCGGAACGGTACCTTTAGAATCAAACGCTCTACATTGTAGAGTTTCACCTGAATTATAGTTGTTAGTTGGCACTTGGCACTTGGCAGCAGTCAGAAGATATTGCTGCATTATTGATTACAAAAGACTTGTTTTATTAAATAGGTACTGATATGAATATGTTACATTACCTAATACACAATAATGACACAGTGAATTACCAAACGTAATTGCTGGATAATTTTGGAACTAATTACGTAGGTCCGACATCTCAATCCGTGCCGTGGTTACGTTTAGTTCTTCAACCAGTCCACGCGCATACAAGTATAATCTCAAACACTCCCTCCGGTTTTCATCCAAATCGACCCCTCAACTTGAAAATTTTCCATGAACAAATCGACTCATCGGTTAGAAGGAATCATCTGTGCTGATTGCTGTTACTATATTATAAAATAATCATATTATATTATTATAGTAAAGTTAGTCAGCGAGTCTTTAAAATGGCACAGACGCAGCACAGTACGAGCAGGACAGGATCGCGTCCTCGTTAGCAGGCGTTGTTTTGCTGTCATAATATCAATTATGTAATCTGAAATCATTATTACTCTCATGCTCACGCGTATACACGAAGACATAGACACGTCTTGACAGAAAATATGTCGACACTAGTGTCGATTGCGTCCGCACTACATCTGCAACTAACTGTCGCGGCAGTGTACACACACAGACAATCCATGTATATGTCACAGTCAACTGGTTAAAATAGCCGTTCAATCAAACAGCTAGCCCTTTCACTGAACAACACCATTCTATCACACATCTAGACGTCGTTCAACACTACAGCTAGACGATGCTTAGCCAACTGGTTAAATGGAAAATTAACTACGGTGACTATTAGTTTAGTGTGTAATTTGAAAGAATAAGAAAACTTTTTGTAATTTATTGGAAGATTATTCATGGATTTAGTTTAAGTTATAGAATTGCAATAAACACCTTATTGATGCATTTCATAATCTCATAATAATTTCTCCTCGAATATTTGTTAAAATTTTTATTCACTCGTATCACTCGTATGCTATGCTCGTATGTTCCCCCAAAATTTCTGTCTCTTTAAAAAAAACTTGTAACGTATACTTACTACTTTCTTTCCGAAAAATATCTTAAAATAACCACAAACACCGGCTAGTTGACGCCATATTGTTAACAAAACGCACCTTAAGCGCCTCAGTGGTGAGCGCTGAACTCATTCAATTAGACGGCGGCTTTTGAATCAGCTGTGGTGTTAACGTTTTATGCGAGTCGAATTTTCAATTAAAGAAGTGTCACGTTCTGACGTGTGATTGAATGGCGTTGTTCAGTCAAAGGACTAGATGTTTGATGGAACGGCTATTTTAACCAGTAGGCTGCGACATATACACTGACCCCCTTACTAATAAAAACTTCTTACACATCCGTGTAACGCATGAATAGTTAAACACGGTGGTTGTGTTTACACAGGGTATATACAGAACTCTACTAATAATCAAATGATAATGACATTTATGACTTGTGTAACTAAAATCGTGTTATATACCATAGACTGTAGACTCAAAGGAAAACGTTCAGGAATTAAGTAACACGCTATCTGATGTTCGGGTGTTGATGACAAAAATTGATATAAACGTTATGTTTTTATGAACCTGGTAATTATAATTGGACACAAGATTGATATTTAAACATTTTTAGTTAATATTAATCAGTAGAGTACGTGAATTTTGTAAATAATATAATGTTCGACTATGAAATTTACTTTCAAAGTTTTTGAACGCAACGCTAATGTCAAAGTTAATAAAATTTGAAATTGTCAAAATATTATTTTGTCACTTATGACGTGTTAGGGGCGCGTTCCACTAAGCGCTCAAACGCTGAAAATATTCCTTCAGCCGTTTCACATGTCGACCGCGATTGTTGTGATCGCGGCAAAAGCGTCACTCATGACGTATATTTTCGCTAATGCAAAGCTAAAAACGACCCATCTTAAAGGTGGGTCGAAGTGGACGTTTTAATAAAACCGCCATCTTTTTATATGCAAAATAAGCGGTTTAATTTAAATTTTAAAAATTATAATAAAAGAATAAAATAGGTCATAAAGTAAAATAGGTAAAAAAGGAATAAGAATGACAATGATAATATTAAAACTAAATAAAAATACATAATTTATAAAATAAATGTAACAATAAACAATTATGACTTAAGACGAAAATAAAACTATACGATAATATCTTGAAAAAAGGCTATAAAACGAGAAACTATTGAAAGCCGTTCCTAGACAAAAATAATATATAATGCGATAAAATTATAATTTGAAATGAAAGCTAGAAACTCTCAATAATCCATTCCACTTGAGTTTGTATCATTGACACGATTTGTATCATGCGAGTGGACCGTCAAAAACCACGGTCGTGACTCGTAAGCGTTATCGTTGTAGGTGCTTAGTGGAACGTACCCTAAATAAAACGATCGCGATGTATGTTATATTTCGTTTACATTGAAAATCTATTTCATTCAATTGATTAAAGAAATAAAACATATTAAATAGTTATTTTTATGTTTCTTTGCTAATAAGATGGTAGAAACCAGCAATCGCACTCAAAACTACATATTCAAAATAAAATATAATCAGCTGATCTATTGAAAATCCGCCATCTTGATCTTATTCACACTATACAAGGGTGATGCCTTGTGTAAGCGTTGGGTAAATGTGTATGGAAGTTACAACAGCATTATACAGGCCATAAATTATGTCAAAAAAATTATTATTAGTAGAAAAAAATTTACGCAGCCTATATACACCTGTGTAACTTTTTATTGGTAAGAGGGTGAGTGTTTAGGGCTACCGCACACCTGAGACACGACTGTCTTAAGACAGACTATCGCATAATAAAATGCACTAGATGCGTCTTTTAATCTTTTAATCACATGTGCCAAAACATAAACAATAATACGACCAAAAAGAGAAACACGTCCAGCGATCCAAGTACCTACTATCTTTCCCGTCGAGTCTTTCCCGTTTATTTTTGAAGTTATTTTTATCCGATTGAGAACTTTTCTATCTATATCTATAAAATCTTTCAGAACTGCTCGCAATAGACGCAAAATATATTTTTCAGTAACGTTTTAATTTCGTCGTTTTTAATTGTATTAATATACAACTTGTTATTTGTAATACCTAAGTTGTAAACATAAATTATTTCTAATTGACGTGTTTCACATCCCGTTTTTAACGTGTTTAACATCCCAGAGAAATACAGTAATAGGAAACCCTAATGCCTGTAATATGTTATAGTTTTAAGTTCGTAGTGACAAGTTAACAACCCTAGCGATTTTTGTCATAATACGTCAAATTTAAAAATTTCTAACTTCTAAGTCGGCATACTCTATAACTCTGTCTACTCTGTCCGGGCGTTCTCTACTGTTTAATATACAATTGTATGCGTTGCGTCATCGTAGTCAAGACAGTTTTGACTTGGTGTGCGCCACGTGATAGACACAACTGTTTCTCTTTAATCGTAAGACTGACTTGTCTATGTGAAACAAGATTGTCTAACTACAGTCGTGTCTCCAATGTGCGGTCGCACGTAGTGTGCTTCAGCGTGTGCCCTTATATTCTACTACATGACGCTCGCTACTCCTTTACGGCGAAATTCGTTAATCGCGCAGGAACCGTTAATTTTTTCAAGACAAAAACTATCCTATCCCTGAGACTTAAAGTATCTTCATACCTACAAAATTTCAGTACCTAAAATCGATTTAGCGGTTTGGACGTGAAGAGGTTGTTAGTTGTTATCTCTTGATTCTCTCTCTTCATCTTGATCTGTCTGTCTGTTTGTTGACAGACACACTTTCGCGCTTATGATATTAGTATGGATAGCTTGTGCTGTTTCGGACGGTGACGGTGGAGATGTTTACTGTACTTAAATAAGTAATTTATATTGTATTATAGCACTGTTTACAGCTAATAGCTCTGCGTAATATGTGGCAGTGGACAGTGGTGCTGACTCAGCGGCACTCGGCCACCGCGGTGTAATCGCGGCCGGCGGTGTGTGAGTCAGCCCTTATCTCGCGCTCCCCCTTCCCCCTCCCCGTCATTGCTGTTTACATCGCCCTATATCTGTGGATTAGCCTATTTTAAATTTTAAATTATAATTATTATTATTATAATATCCATGCAGACACCGGTTATGAGTCTCGATTCTGAGCGTCTATAGATAAAGAATAATAATCCAAACTGAACCTTATACGATGTGGATTGTTTTAAAAATTGTTAAATAATATGTTTGTATCTTATCCTAAAAAGTAAAATAATATTAGACGTAATTTTTACAATTTCGATGAAGTTTGAGCTAGACGTTCTCGAATAGATGGACCTCCGAGCAGTGGCGGCGTAGCATGGTTTGGCAACCAGAGCGGTGTTCTATTGAGCACCCGCAAAATAAAACGACAAACACTAAACGTGCTAACGTGTCTTTATTTCACTAAAATGTGCGATCACATTATCAAAATTTACTTTCCTGGCCTTTTCAATGGACATGGAAAGACTGGTAAGTCGCGTTTGGCTCATTGTGGATCATAAGTAAGATTTAATTAACTAACTTTAATT
The DNA here is from genome assembly GCA_905187585.1 of Cyaniris semiargus. Lineage (NCBI taxonomy): Eukaryota > Metazoa > Arthropoda > Insecta > Lepidoptera > Lycaenidae > Cyaniris > Cyaniris semiargus. The sequence goes on along the minus strand of LR994554.1, from coordinate 112,818 downwards.
TTGAAAAACTTCTTTTACAAGAAGTCACCGAAATACAAATTGTTAAAAAAAAACTTGAAGACAGCGCTAGAACAGACTCAAAATAGTCCCATTTTACTATGAATTTCAGAAGCTCCAGGGTAGTTGGACCATTGGTTCCATTGGAACGCTTCTTGAAGAGAAATGCTGGCGGCTTCCAAGTGGCGCCTCAGTCGTAAAATCTCCAAAATAATGTCCTCTGCACAAAGTTCATGATAGATTTTCGTCAAAATTTGGAACTATTTCACGAAGTTCTTCTTCTGTTGACGTAAACAGAGTTTTAGGTAGAACGACACCAAATGTTATAAGAATGTCTCCCGTTCTCATAGTATGAGGGGAAGTAAGTTATATTCATACAAACGCACCGCGCGCGGCTTTTATGTGTGCGCCATAGTATCTATGCGTCGCAACTCGCAGCACGCACACTTAACAAAATCTCAACCCGTTTCTCAGTGCGCCAGTCGGGGCTAACTGCACTGCACGAGGTTCGCGCGTCACGGCTTTTCTTACCAATCAAAAAAAAAATGAATCAAAAATGTCTGATAATCGCAGGAGAAACTATTGTTGTGTATTTGAGTGTCTTAATAATTCATCAATTCCAGAATTGCCACCGCCACTGGCAGGTTTATTTTATCTTTTTTAGGGTTCCATAGCCAAAGGGTAAAAACGGGACCCTATTACTGAGACTCCGACTTTATCCTCCCATACAAAAAAAAACAAATTTTCCCTATTTTCTCTCTATAACGGTACGGAACCCTTCGTGCGCGAATCCGACTCGCACTTGGCCAATTTTTTTTAATATAAATAATGCTGCTCTTTAATACATTTCTGTATTTGATAGGAAAACCATTGTTGAACTGTATTGACTAATAAGAGATGTGTTATATTGTTAAAATTGACAACCCTATAATACAGTAGGTAATTATATCGTGGATTGCCTATAAGACAGTAGGTAATTATATCGTGGACTGGGCCAGAGTTAACCTACTTCCCCTCCTTATACTATGCCGTTGTCACCCCTTGGTACTTGGCATCCGGGGCGGACCGCCCCCGTCGCCCCCCCTTTACGCCGCCACTGCCTCCGAGGAGGTTATACCCGGAACCCCCTACGTGACGGTGGGCTATATTAATATGTAAGAATATTATTATAATAAATTATATAGAACGCTGCGAATGAGTCGGGACTCGGGATTCCCGGACCAATCATTAGGTACCTACTCCATGACAATCGACAGGACAATAAACAACGTTTGCGATGTGTTCGCTATTTAGATCAGTGCCATTTGTACTAATATTATGTACCTATTCTATGTCAGTGCCGAATTTAATTTTTTTTTGAGAGTAGGCCACTTTATTTCCGCCGCCCCGTGTACGTAATCTGTAAAGCCTCTATGGACGCTGCCGCCCCCAGGCCGTGGCTAATAGGCTATAAGAGCCATGCCACACGATGCGGTGCGGCGGCGGTGCGGCGCCTGACCGGTGCCGCTCCGGTTTCCTACATATAAAAATGAATGGTATGGCACACGGCGCCGGCCGTCCTGTGCGCTCCGGCGCTGCACCGCACGCGCACCAGAATCGAGACGACGCGGGGAGGGGTGTATGTATTGGTGGGGCTCGAGCCCGTCGCTGCTACAGTACTGCAAAACGTTGCGGCGCCGCACTCATCGTGTGGCCGGTAGTCCGGCGAGATGACCTCCGGTGCGGCGCCGCATCGCGTCGTGTGGCATGGCTGTAACGGCCTATTTATAAATCCGGGGCTGGTTCAGATCCTGTTCAATCCGCTGCTACCTAAACTTGGAGTAAAGTCTATCAACTCCTCGGTATAGTTTAGTACCTAAGCGTAAGAAACAAATAGATAAAAACAAAAATATAAATTTATTAAGTGGATCTTAATTGCAATATTATAATATTTATTTCTACGTCCGTTCAGTTCGTTTGTCATCCTAACATTTTTTACTAATTTGTAATCTCTACTTCACCGGACAGAATATTATGCAAGAGAAAATAATCTGCACTACGTACAATATGCACAACCTCCGGCCTCCGCTACTAGGGTCAATTGACATTTGTGGGCTGTCATGGTCGTAACAGTTATTATTATAGTACATCTTCACCGTAAATTATGATTATTTTTATACCTATCGATCATTTTGTATTTTTTCCCCCACAAAATTAAAAAAAAAATAATAAATTATTTTAAAAATAATAACAAATAGGTACTTATTTAAAGTATTGCGAAAGTAAGAGAGATAGAGTGAGAGGAGAATGAATGAGACGAAGTACCTGCTACGAGTCAGTTCGAACGTGGAGCGCTGATGTGCCGGATCGGGTCGCGAGGTGGGGGTGAGTGAGGGTGAGTGGGGGTGAGCGAGCGACTGTGCCGACGTGGTGACGTGTGGTGGGTGCAGATGGCGGGCTGGAGTACGAGGAGGGGCGCGAGTGCGTCAACTGCGGCGCCAACAACACCCCGCTGTGGCGACGCGACGCCACGGGCCACTACCTGTGCAACGCCTGCGGCCTCTACCACAAGATCAACGGCGTGAACCGGCCGCTCGTCAAGCCCAGCAAGCGGCTGGTGAGTGCCCCTAACCGACTCTCGTGTATGTCCAGGTGCCGACGCCGAGCTGCTCTCCCGCTTCTATAAGGACGGCTCGGTGCAGCGCTGGATGAGTGTCGAGGGCATGGCCAGGGGCATGAAGAAGGTGAGTCGGTGGCGTGTAGACTAGTGCATGACCCGCCGCCCCCCCGCCCCCCCGTCCCCCGCCCCGCCCCGCGACCCGCACCACCCGCCGCCCCCCGCGCGCCGCGTTAGGGAACTACACGCTACCGCTCCCCTGTACAGTATGCATGCACTGTCCTGCCTCTCGGCCGTGGTCCTCAGTTCCCCTATAATTTATATAAATAAGAACGACAGACGATGCAATGATTTCGATTTGATTACGTTGCATCGTCTACCGTTTTTGCCGAGTACCTACTCTACTATATTATATATATTTTTTGTAATACCGTTGTAACCTATTTATATTTATCACACTATAATCATTGTCTTTAAATCGGCGTACTCGACTCCATCTACGTCCCCTTGCACCGCTAAAGCTTCTATGTTAACTAGTTTTAGTTCTCTACGTTACTAAATACTTGTCGACCGGCAGTGTGCCGGCAGGCATAAATTTTAAGTAGCGTAGAGAACTGAATGTTGCGCAGTAAATAACGAAGGGCGATTACTTCACCGCGCAACATTGGAGCAGAGCCCGCGATTCCCGAGGCGGCGCGCGGCCGGCCCCGCCCTCCGCGTGTAGGTATGTGTGCGGGCGCTATCTGCGTCGCTACGTGCGCATGCGTGCGTGTGGGGCGCGGCCGGGAGCCCCGCATCTTGACCCCTGTCCGGTGTCCCCTGAAAACTCCAGCATGGCCGATCATCCACCCCTCCTAATGTAGAATGCACATTATAACTTCTGTCTGAACTCACATACATGATACGACACATGACACAGGTAATACTGATTCGCCAATTTCATAGTCGATGATAGATTACGAACTGTAGTACTTACTTAATCTGTGTAAGTATGATTTGCTTCGGTATGTAATGGACTTTCCATTGTTGCTTTATTTATAGTTTGAATATTAGATAACAGTAAAAAAAATGAATAAGATAAAGATGGCTACGTAATTATTGTGGTATCAGTAGTTCACTACTTCAAATGTCTATTCAACACCTCCATCGTGGGTATCGCAGACGCAATAGATTTTCGATTGTTGTTCAGCAGCCGGCTGCTTGGGGATTGATGGGTTAAGTAATTACTATTTAACGCTCGGTAACCGTACATTTTACAAAACTTTGAGAACGAAAAGCTCTTTCTATTGCTCAGTTGATGAGACTTTTCCAAAATCGAGACAGTTTTTTGTTTTCAATCCGGATTTTTTTTTATTAGTTTAATGAAAACCTTTTTTTTTTCGTGTAATTAATATCTAGTTAGATCATGTCATAATATCAACTATGTTTTGTAGAGTCCAACGAACCTTTAGTTTGTTTTGACTTTAATCATCAGCAGCTGTCTTGGCTGGGAAACCGGCCGGCGGGAATTTATTCGTTAGGCCTAGTACTGCCAGTCGCCAAAAGATGGCAGTAGCTGTTGTCTTAAAATTAATCTTTGTTTTGACTTATCATCAGCAGCTGTCTTGGCTAGGAAACCAGCCAGCGGGCGTTTATTCGCTAGGCCTAGTACTGCCAGTCGCCAAAAGATGGCAGTAGTTGTCTTAAAGTAGCCAAAATAGTGAATCTAAAATTCTTACAGGGTTTGTTACTGATTATTTTTATTCTTTTTTAATAGGTAGATATCATAATATAGCAGCATATAACTTGTCTTTATAACATTTACATACCTAAGTAAATAAGGTAAAAAATAACATAACGGTTCTAACTAATGTTGCCTGCGTGTTGTCATATTTTGTTTGTATATAATATATTCTTTCCTTTTAGTCCTACGAGGATCTTTTGACGATGTCAATTGTCATCGACGTGGGGGCGAGGCTGCGAAACAATGACACGGCGCTAACTCCTATATCGGTTACTTGTAGGTACTTTATTGAAAAAGGGCCGTCTACTTGCTTGATGACGGAGATTTTGTGCGCCACCACGTTCAAAGATCCTCGGACGACTATAATTTTATTAAGTCTTATATAAATTAAGTTTCGTCTGTACGAGACGCGTATTTTACAACGTTGTGTGGTGCGCAGTCGGCGGCGCGGCGGCACGGCCAGTGCTGCACAAACTGCGGGTCGCGCAACACCACGCTGTGGCGCCGCAACAACGACGGCGAGCCCGTCTGCAACGCCTGCGGCCTCTACTACAAGCTGCACGGCATCAACAGGTCACTATTATTATTATTTCACTGTTTCGGCCTACCCGCTAGTTAATTCAAATGAGAGGTCGCACTTTTTCTATTGCCCCGTGTTCTCGAATAAAAATACTTATACCCGTCGGCCACTACCTATACGGTCAGTTAATCTGTGGGTCGTGTCGTTCGCAGGCCACTCGCGATGAGGAAGGACGGCATCCAGACCAGAAAACGAAAGCCGAAAAAATCCGGCAACGGCTCCAAGCCCCCACAGGATACCATCAAGAAGGACGAGCACGGCTCCCCCGGCATGGACGGTGAGCGACACTCGCTACAGTGTAAACACTACATACCGCACGAGCCGCGGGTCGCCCGATCGGGCCGTCGTAATGACATTCTCGTGATAACATTTCAGATAGCAAGTCGAGCATGTCGGAGGTGCCCCTGCCGCTGACCGCAGCCATGACCGGCCACGCGGCGGGCAAGGGCGCGCGCGAGGCGGGGCACGCGGGCGGCGCGGGCGGCGGCGCGGGGGGCGGGCACGGGCAGGCGCAGTACCCGCTGGGGCTGGGCGGCGCGCCCGCTTTCCTGTCCAACCCGTCGCTGTTCAACATCAACAGCATCAAGAGCGAGCCCGCGCCGGCGGCGGCGTACGAGGGCTACGCGGCGCCGGCGCCCTACCCGCAGTACCTGCACGCGCTGCAGTACGGCGCCGACGACGAGGGCAGCGGCTTCCTGCACCAGCGGAACGTCACCGCGCACGCCAAGCTCATGGCCTCCACGTAGCGGGGCGCGGCCGAGCGCCCCCCTACCCCCCGTCTCCTCTTGTAAAATATTATAGTTTCTAATGCGTAAGGTTAATTCGAGTGTGTTGTAAATATTAGGCGTCGTGATCGCCGGCCAGCGCGGCGGCGGCGGCCGAGGCGTATCCCGCTGCGGGTCGTGTCGCAGTCGTTGCGCGTCGGCCGCGATCACGTGTTATAATAAAATTACTATGTAAATAAATAATAATACCGCAGTGTCCGCGCCCGCCCGCCTCGTCTCGAGGTTGCGACGTCGTTTCTAGCTTCGAAATTTGCCGCCCGCTTAATCGTCGTGAGTGTCGCGCACGACGTGCGACTCGTAACTTCTTAGGTATTTAATTAAATAAAATTGAAAATTCTAACAAATTTTATCCGAGATGTTCGTTATCGGGCTAAAAAAGAAAACGTGGATACGTTTTCTTGTTAGAGCCACTGAAGTAAGAGCCCGTTTCTGAACATCCTGGAAATAATCGCAAGTTCATCCTAATAGGAGTAATAGGACTCCAAAAGCTCCATATAGTGTCGAGGTTATTAATCAAGTATGACTTTCTTTTTATTCAGGCCGACGATCTCCTTAATCAGGCAAAATTATAAATTATATGAAAAACATATGCCGCTTTGAGAGTGCCTAAAAAGTTTCAAACAATTTTTACTAGTAAAAATAATAATTCTTCGTGATGACTCTTTAATTCTTTTCGCGTTAGCTACATCTAACAGAAACCGTCGCTCGTCTCAATGTTTACATATAACATAATATATTATCATGTTCAGAAACAGGTCGCCGTTCGCACTAATAAATGCATACTAGGTATGCTAGCAAAATGTGCACCCGAAAATAAAAACCGGCATAACTTTTGTACAATTTAATACTCAGCTGCCTCGTATTAATACACAAAACTATAAGTAACAAAAGGTTTTACTAGTTTTATCATTAATTCGTGTTAAGATGACGCATTGATAGTTTTGGCTGCAGCGATATCGATTTTTTTCAACAATGAGTAATGACTAAAGCTAAGAAATTAAAGTTCATTGTCAGTATTCATCATGATTCATGTCTTGTCTTTGAGTTGATCATTGCATAACACGATTGGTCAACTTTTATAACACAGAATAATCAATCAAAAAGACCTCGGAAAACAAACGCGCCAAAACGGTTTTTTAATTTAACGCAGCGTCACCTTAAAGTATTTATTACACATTAAATTGTAGGAAACCCCCGGCGGCGATACTAGTTCCTCGGACACCCGCACGGTCGCACCGCGTCACGTGTAAATACCCTCGCCCTAGCTCGTAGTCGTAGACAGTATTGTATCGTAATTCGTAACTCGTAAGCGACCTCCCCGCCCCCCGCCGCGGCCGCCGCCGAGCGGGGGCGAGGGAGGTGATTGCATTTATTAAAAGTTGTAAATATAGAAGGAATCCAGCATCGGTCGTTTTATTTAATTCGAATCCCTTCGTTCGTTCCCCGCCGGGACCGGCGCGCGCTCTGCGGGAGGCAGAAGGCGGTAGTAGCGCCAGTCCTCCGCCTCGGTGAGGTCGAGCGCGCCCTTGCGGCGGTAGAAGGAGCGCGCGGGGTTCCATTTGAGCACATGGAAGTCCAGCCGCGAGCAGCCCGCGCCCCACGCCTCCTGCAACGACGGACGTCCGAGCTACTCTTTAACTATGGACATCTAAAAATCGTAACATACTTATGGACATGGGGTCTGACAGACCGCTCACAATTTATCTGTTTTTTAAGTAATTAAAAGATTTTTTTTATATTATTTTCGCATAAATGACTTATCAGACCATTGGTTTAGGGAACATATGGGTTAAACATACCCAAAAATCTTAATTTTTTTGTAAAATTAAGTATTTCAAGCAATAAAAGTCAGTTTTAAGACTTCCAATCACCTGTGACGAGAAACAGAATTTTTTGAATAAGAAACATAAGTTTTAAAACTTTCTGCCTTAATTATCTAATAATAAAAGCCATACATTAAGTATAAAAATTGAAATTTAAACTTCTGAGCATGTAACAAAAAAATTTTGACATAGGTCAAACATAGACAAAATTATGAGCAGTCGTTTCTCATGGTTAAGGTCACTATAAATATAATTATAGCTTAAAATATGTAAGTAAAAAAAATATGATTAGTTGTTATTTTAGATATTTAGGCTGATCTAATTGGGTTTTCGCTAAAAAATTCTATTTCCTAAATATTAGCTCTCCTGGACTCTTTGTTCCTTAGAACCATTTCAGTGCAATATTCCACTTGTTTGACCGATTTCAAGTTTTTTATGTATTACAACGAAGGATTTCCCTAAAAAACATAAGTAGAAGTTATTTCAAGACATTTTATTCAGACATTGATTACATACTACCGAAAACAAAAACCATGGAAATCATATTATTCTTTGTATGGGAAGCGTATACACGCGGTCTCAGAGACCGCTATCGAAGTTCAAAACGAAAAAACTTAGTCGACGTCGAATTTTTTTGCTTTAGAATACGTTTTGCGACTAAAACTGAAGCTACTGAGAGCTGCAAGAATGAAGCTAAAAGGGAAGTAAGGTAGATCATACGACTCTCAGAGGGTACGAGAGTAGTGTGTTTTCGCGGGTTCTGGATCACGATTTCTGGGTCCACCCCTCCCCCCGCTCGTGGCTCGCAAACTTTCTCGATCACTTTTTGTCGGTTCGAGCAGCGACATCACCTAAAAAAAAAAAAAAAAAGAGTTTGGTGTCAAAATAGGGGTTTTGGACCATGCCCGATCGATATATGCGGTCCGTTTCTGCGTATTTGCACTAGTTTCAAAGTTAGCTTTTGTGTTTAACCCTCATTATCTACTATCGCCACGCTCCATTGTTCCTTCATAATTACAATCGCTACTTATTGCATTGTTATGCTCGCCTCAGTGTCCTATTGTTCGTAATGACTACCTGGGCTTATCGCTTACGTCACCTTAATTTCTTACAAGATTTTAAATAAGTAAATAAAACTTGATCAGTTTTTCATTACATTTCTTTAATTTAAGTAATTAAAACATGTAATAATAATAACTCCCATAGTAGTATGTTTTCGTGCATTGTGAATCACTATTCATATAAAGTTACCCCCTCGGTATCTAATGAATATTGACAATTCATTCCTGCTAATAACATTTTGCTGTGTCGCAATCCTCGTAAACAACATTTACTAAATAACTTTTGAAACTCTACTAAACTTTCCCCATTGAACTTATAATACAAATACATTAAACAAAAAAATGTAGGTCACCCGATCATTCGATGGACTTCGTAAACACACGGCGACACGGCGCGCAAACTGACACGTTTTGCTCGTCAGCAAATCCGACGAGTCAACGACCGCCGCCGCCACCCGCTCGCCGCCTGCGGTGTCGAGTCGAAGCCGAGTCCAACTCAGCAGAAAAGCTTCGCAAATGTTGCTGTTCGCCCCGCGGCGAAAACAAGGAGGGTAGTGGATGGCCGCAAGGCAGAACCTCCTCGACTCAACAAGGATGAGAGCAGGAGGTGCGATGAGGAGGGCTTCACACTAGTGGAGAGAAGAAAGAAGAGGCAACCCACCGTCCGCAACCACTGCGGCACTGCACCTTACGTACCCGAGCTGCGTCTGCCGACGTCGCTCTACATGTCGCGCCTGCACTGGTCCATGGAAGTCGAGGACATCGTTAACTACATCCGCGAGAAGACTACCTTCACCTTGAGGGTGGAGCGTCTGTACTCTCGGCACAAAGTTAACTTCGGTTCTTTTGTGGTGAGAGTGCCGACAAAACTTATGTCCACTCTCGAGGTGGAGGAGTTCTGGTCGGCCGGTGTAGTTTACCGAAGGTTTCGGGGAAGGCTCTCCAATGAAGCGCGCATCACGTCGCCGCCAAGAAAGACAACGTGATAATAGTGTGAATGTGAGAGTTTTGTGAAAATAATAATATGCTGTAGGATAAGACTGTTCGGTGTGCATCCGTTGTCTGATTGTCATAAAGTTCAACTTGTGCTGTTGTGTATTATTGTATGAGTGGAATAAAGAATTTGTATAATTTGTAACCTTTATAATAAAACTTGATAATTTTTTCATTAAATTTATTTTATTTCATTAAAACATGTATTGAACATACTGTACAATATTATATCACTACACAAAGTGTTGCTACTAAATAACTTTTGAAACTCTACTAAACTTTCCCCATTGAACTTATAATACAAATATAATAAAAAAACTATACTCTCCACAAACTGATGTGAAATCATTTTGTAATCTCCATTTGTTAATATACCATCTCCTACAGTTACACCCCATAAAGCGCGCCCGCAGGAATCAAAGTATTGATGTCATTTTCATTGATGTGTATGGCTATCCAGTGGGGTCTAGGTGTAACATATCAGGATCCAAGTTGCTAATAAATGTATGTAGGGATTTGAACATATATTATATAGACAGACGATTCGCAATATACATTATCTTCTAAAGTCTAAACCTACACAAATTCTTCTCAAATAATTAAGGATCTCTATTGTGTTCATACTGTATTATCACAGAACCAATCTGGTTTATGGATCTTGTATAACGTATCCGTATTATGTATACTTTGTGTATTTACTAAGAGGGGTATTACATAATATGAACAAATAAAAGAAACATAACTTTGGTACAATATTTTATTTCATAATATTCACACACTATTAGTTTCACACACGTTACACATTATAACTCAAATAGATCATACATGTGACTTTTCTTAGCTACTATAGTCTACAGTTACATTACGTTTCTATCTATTTCTATAACATTATCAAACTCTGCAAATACAATACAGTTAATCGTTTCAGAGAGACTAGAATCAATTGATATCCCATTTCCTTTATTAAGGAAATGTATACCAGTGCCGGAAAATAATGTATGATAGGTTGAAGTGAACATAATATTAGATACCATTGAAGGATGGTTGTAGAGTTTTTGAAGACACTTGTTGTCCATCTATGTATAAACAAAATGAATTCATACCATAATTTTCAAAACTGAAAGGATTCTTACTAATGATTAAATGCTGCGTTATTTACAAATCCTATGATAAATATTTTGAGTACTTGCCCCAGGAATATTATCAAGTGTTTTTTTTTTCTCACCAGTGGAAAGTCGTAATATCATAAACGTTATTCACAATTATTGAGTCATCCTAAACATCCATTTAATGGTAAAGCATACAATAGTAAACAAACTTTCAAATTCTTTACTGATTATTCCTGTGAGTCGTTAAAAGAACAGGATAACATTAGATAAGATTGTAAAACCTCATATTATCATTTTTAAATAAAAAAAAAGTATAATAATATTTATCAAGTTTTCCTATAACAAAAAAAAACATATGATAATTCTATAACTAATTATATTCTGAATCGTATAGCATATATGTTCCTTTATTATAGAGTACAATAATATATTTTCTTAATCCTTATAGTTACCTATACATTTACATTTATCATCTTTGAATTCTATCAACGTTGGCCTTCAGCCACATACCGAAAGCTACTACCTCAACCCCGCTGCAATGACAACTTCTCTTAGATGTTTTAGAGAAGTTGGTATGACGATGGCAGTTTGACAGTTTTGAATTATTCCAGTCCAACTCTGCCATCACCTTTTCCACTTTGGGGCACCCAAACATTTCAATGTTTACATGTCTGAAGCCCAACGTTGATAGCAATTTTTTTTCAACTGTGCCCCCTTTATACGCCCATAAGTATTGTTTATTTGGATCGAGGGAGTGTAAATGCTCCACTAAAATTTCTTGGGTTATGTCTCCATCGGAATTTCTGAACGCCATTCCATGAACATGGCGTTCACAAAATGCAATTTCCTTACTTTTCCCCAGATGGAGAAACCATAACGGTAATTTAATATAGTGCAGGTACATCACCTCTTTCCAAATATCATAAATACCAACCTCTTTGAAGTATATGTCACTCTTAAGGGGGAAGCCATCGATGTCTATTACATACCTAATGTTAATCTCCATACTATCATTATTATTATTTCTCGACATTATGGCACGCACACACACTATTACTACTTTAAGTCTTTTTAAAACTATAAAATTATACAATAATTGTCTTTTACACTTGTTTTTTGTCTATCTGTCCGCACAGTCTATTGTTTTTGTATACGTCGCACAGTCTATACCGTTAACACTAATGGTACAAAATACGAAGTTTAACAGTTCACTTGTCAACTTGTCCGTATGTGATATCAGATATGGTGTGAGTGAAATACTCTGCCGACACTTCAACCAACCGTAACCACTCTTCGTGATCGGTGTTTACACACCCCCGTTGTATCCTTGAGATGCTCTGCGATATCATCCCGAATCAGTGTGTAAATGCTATCATCACTCAGCCCACTCCCTTCGTACACACTGGTGAACAGTATATGTACGTCTTCATGCAATTTATGTAACGGGATAGGTCACATCCACAGCTTCAACAACCTGTTGGTTGATAAACATTTTTTTCATTTAATCATGATCACATGGAAAAGTTAATTGCCCATGTATTACCCTCTCGACCCCTGTTAATTATGTTTACACCCTGATTGAGTATTGCCAAAATATCTTCATCTATGTCGTTATATCTCGATGGTAATGCCACAACGTATCCATTGTCGAGATGTACCACTGTCTGCAATGTATCGGCATGAAACTTTGATGGAAATTTTAAAGCTCTAATGATTTTATAAGGGATGTTTATCTCAAGATCCTCCAAATTTGTCCATGTCTTATTTAAATAATTATTTAATTTTTTCAGAGCTTCCCCCATTGATATTTTTAAACTAAAACACTTTTTTATACTCACAATATTCAAAAACTTCTAGCGGAAATATTAATTACTGTATTGCTGACGAGTGCAGTGGTACTGGTTAAATGTGATTTCAAACAGAACCTTTAGGGCTATTTATAGTTAAAAAAGCTCAATAAATTTTCTCTATTGATCCCCACCACCACCTGATAATATATGTATACGACAGAAACCACTTCCTGTGATAATATTTTGTTAATAATTATATTTTTAACGGTATTTTGAGATTACATTCACCATCTGTATCCCTTTTTTATTCACATTCAGACTTGTCGTTATGTCCTGAAAATATATGCATAGGTAATACTAAAGAGATTAAATTGGTTACAAATCTTAATAATAAAACTAAATACAAAATTCATTACAGGAATCTTAAACAATGCATAAAAATGGGATTGATAGAATATTAAAGTTTAGACAGCTACCATGGTTGCAAAAGTATATAGAACCAAATCAGGTTTCGATAAAGATAATTCATTATTTGACAAAACAATGGAAAATATTGAAAAAAAGAGTTAATGTTGAATTATTAACACATTTGGAATAATCGTGGTAAAGTTCTACTAGGTGCACAAGAATTAAGGCGGGCTGAAACCCCATTTTGTTATTTCTTGATATCCGATTTACCTAGTTCCAATATAATAACGAAATGTAAAAAAATATGAGATATAGAGCACAATATTTAAAAGGGTTTAAATCAAAAACATTTTAATAAAAAATAATACTTTCGCTGTAATTAATTTACAAACTCACCTCCGACAAAACTCTTTGTCATCGAAATGAGTTTCAATCAAAATTTGAATATACCTAATATATTTCAAATTTATTAAAGCTTGTTTCATTATTTTCAAAAACCCTTTAGAAAATTACAAAACGTGTTTTTTTGAATAAAATATATAATTTCAAATTTATTAGTTTTTTTCATTATTTTCAGAAAACTTAGAAAATTATAAAGTGTTTTTTAATATAATATATTTCAAATTTATTAAAGCTTGTTTCATTATTTTCAAAAACTTTTTAGAAAATTATAAAACGTGTTTTTTTTTTTAAATTTAATATATTATCTTTAATTTATTAAAGCTTGTTTCATTATTTTCAAAAACTTTTTAGAAAATAATAAAACGTGTTTTTTTTTTTTAATTTAATATATCTTTAATTTATTTAAGCTTGTTTCATTATTTTCAAAAACTTTTTAGAAAATTATAATACGTTTTGTTTTTAATTTAATATATCTTAATCCTTCCAATTTGATATTTTTTTTTCTAAAAGGTTTTTGAAAATAATGAAACAAGCGTTAATAAATTAAAGATAATATATTAAATTAAAAAAAAAAAAAAAACCTTTTATAATTTTCTAAAAAGTTTTTGAAAATAATGAAACAAGCTTTAATAAATTTGAAATATATTATATTAAAAAAACACGTTTTATAATTTTCTTAAAGGTTTCAGAAAATAATGAAAAAAACTTTAATAAATTTGAAATATATTATATTAAAAAAAAAACACGTTTTGTAATTTTCTAAAGGGTTTTTGAAAATAATGAAACAAGCTTTAATAAATTTGAAATATATTATATTCAATAATATATTATATTCATGGTTGCCTGGAAGAAATTACTAATTAGTAATAAGGCCGCCATTGTGTGTTACCTGTGTTTTAAAAATGTCTTGTATTTTAAATTGTTATATGTGTGCACAATAAAGAATATTTATCTTATCTTATCTTCAAATTTTGATTGAAACTCATTGTAACATAATTTAAAACTTGACGTTTTTAAGAAAATCTTGATTTAATATTATATTTTACAATGTTGTAATACAACGCAACTTTAAAAATTAAACATTCAGTACAATATTATACATATAAAAGTATAATATTATAAAAGTATGGCTACTCGAAACAAAGTATTACAATCTAGTTTAGAAAAGAAAAAAAATCATTAGTATAAAATTATCTCATAACAAAGTACGTTTTACAGTTAATAACAAGAAAACAAATTAATCTTATTGACTAAGCTTAATAAAAACAATAATAAAATCCTTATAATATGAACCAAAAAGTATTAAATAATGTTTCCTATCTAATAGTGCCTTTTTCCGAATTCGGCTAAACCTCAACTATTTCTGTACTCAATCTTCATCATCATTTTGAAGTCGGTACCAGATGTAGCTGAATCTTTAGTTCTCTGACAGAATAGATATTTGAAACTTTTGGAACTGGCACCGACTTCAAAATTATGAAGATTGAGTACAGAAATAGTTGAGGTTTAGCCGAATTCGGAAAAAGGCACTATTAGATAGGAAACATTATTTAATACTTTTTGGTTCATATTATAAGGATTTTATTATTGTTTTTATTAAGCTTAGTCAATAAGATTAATTTGTTTTCTTGTTATTAACTGTAAAACGTACTTTGTTATGAGATAATTTTATACTAATGATTTTTTTTCTTTTCTAAACTAGATTGTAATACTTTGTTTCGAGTAGCCATACTTTTATAATATTATACTTTTATATGTATAATATTGTACTGAATGTTTAATTTTTAAAGTTGCGTTGTATTACAACATTGTAAAATATAATATTAAATCAAGATTTTCTTAAAAACGTCAAGTTTTAAATTATGTTACAATGAGTTTCAATCAAAATTTGAAGATAAGATAAGATAAATATTCTTTATTGTGCACACATATAACAATTTAAAATACAAGACATTTTTAAAACACAGGTAACACACAATGGCGGCCTTATTACTAATTAGTAATTTCTTCCAGGCAACCATGAATATAATATATTATTGAATATAATATATTTCAAATTTATTAAAGCTTGTTTCATTATTTTCAAAAACCCTTTAGAAAATTACAAAACGTGTTTTTTTTTTAATATAATATATTTCAAATTTATTAAAGCTTGTTTCATTATTTTCAAAAACTTTTTAGAAAATTATAAAAGGTTTTTTTTTTTTTTTAATTTAATATATTATCTTTAATTTATTAACGCTTGTTTCATTATTTTCAAAAACCTTTTAGAAAAAAAAATATCAAATTGGAAGGATTAAGATATATTAAATTAAAAACAAAACGTATTATAATTTTCTAAAAAGTTTTTGAAAATAATGAAACAAGCTTAAATAAATTAAAGATATATTAAATTAAAAAAAAAAAACACGTTTTATTATTTTCTAAAAAGTTTTTGAAAATAATGAAACAAGCTTTAATAAATTAAAGATAATATATTAAATTTAAAAAAAAAAACACGTTTTATAATTTTCTAAAAAGTTTTTGAAAATAATGAAACAAGCTTTAATAAATTTGAAATATATTATATTAAAAAACACTTTATAATTTTCTAAGTTTTCTGAAAATAATGAAAAAAACTAATAAATTTGAAATTATATATTTTATTCAAAAAAACACGTTTTGTAATTTTCTAAAGGGTTTTTGAAAATAATGAAACAAGCTTTAATAAATTTGAAATATATTAGGTATATTCAAATTTTGATTGAAACTCATTTCGATGACAAAGAGTTTTGTCGGAGGTGAGTTTGTAAATTAATTACAGCGAAAGTATTATTTTTTATTAAAATGTTTTTGATTTAAACCCTTTTAAATATTGTGCTCTATATCTCATATTTTTTTACATTTCGTTATTATATTGGAACTAGGTAAATCGGATATCAAGAAATAACAAAATGGGGTTTCAGCCCGCCTTAATTCTTGTGCACCTAGTAGAACTTTACCACGATTATTCCAAATGTGTTAATAATTCAACATTAACTCTTTTTTTCAATATTTTCCATTGTTTTGTCAAATAATGAATTATCTTTATCGAAACCTGATTTGGTTCTATATACTTTTGCAACCATGGTAGCTGTCTAAACTTTAATATTCTATCAATCCCATTTTTATGCATTGTTTAAGATTCCTGTAATGAATTTTGTATTTAGTTTTATTATTAAGATTTGTAACCAATTTAATCTCTTTAGTATTACCTATGCATATATTTTCAGGACATAACGACAAGTCTGAATGTGAATAAAAAAGGGATACAGATGGTGAATGTAATCTCAAAATACCGTTAAAAATATAATTATTAACAAAATATTATCACAGGAAGTGGTTTCTGTCGTATACATATATTATCAGGTGGTGGTGGGGATCAATAGAGAAAATTTATTGAGCTTTTTTAACTATAAATAGCCCTAAAGGTTCTGTTTGAAATCACATTTAACCAGTACCACTGCACTCGTCAGCAATACAGTAATTAATATTTCCGCTAGAAGTTTTTGAATATTGTGAGTATAAAAAAGTGTTTTAGTTTAAAAATATCAATGGGGGAAGCTCTGAAAAAATTAAATAATTATTTAAATAAGACATGGACAAATTTGGAGGATCTTGAGATAAACATCCCTTATAAAATCATTAGAGCTTTAAAATTTCCATCAAAGTTTCATGCCGATACATTGCAGACAGTGGTACATCTCGACAATGGATACGTTGTGGCATTACCATCGAGATATAACGACATAGATGAAGATATTTTGGCAATACTCAATCAGGGTGTAAACATAATTAACAGGGGTCGAGAGGGTAATACATGGGCAATTAACTTTTCCATGTGATCATGATTAAATGAAAAAAATGTTTATCAACCAACAGGTTGTTGAAGCTGTGGATGTGACCTATCCCGTTACATAAATTGCATGAAGACGTACATATACTGTTCACCAGTGTGTACGAAGGGAGTGGGCTGAGTGATGATAGCATTTACACACTGATTCGGGATGATATCGCAGAGCATCTCAAGGATACAACGGGGGTGTGTAAACACCGATCACGAAGAGTGGTTACGGTTGGTTGAAGTGTCGGCAGAGTATTTCACTCACACCATATCTGATATCACATACGGACAAGTTGACAAGTGAACTGTTAAACTTCGTATTTTGTACCATTAGTGTTAACGGTATAGACTGTGCGACGTATACAAAAACAATAGACTGTGCGGACAGATAGACAAAAAACAAGTGTAAAAGACAATTATTGTATAATTTTATAGTTTTAAAAAGACTTAAAGTAGTAATAGTGTGTGTGCGTGCCATAATGTCGAGAAATAATAATAATGATAGTATGGAGATTAACATTAGGTATGTAATAGACATCGATGGCTTCCCCCTTAAGAGTGACATATACTTCAAAGAGGTTGGTATTTATGATATTTGGAAAGAGGTGATGTACCTGCACTATATTAAATTACCGTTATGGTTTCTCCATCTGGGGAAAAGTAAGGAAATTGCATTTTGTGAACGCCATGTTCATGGAATGGCGTTCAGAAATTCCGATGGAGACATAACCCAAGAAATTTTAGTGGAGCATTTACACTCCCTCGATCCAAATAAACAATACTTATGGGCGTATAAAGGGGGCACAGTTGAAAAAAAATTGCTATCAACGTTGGGCTTCAGACATGTAAACATTGAAATGTTTGGGTGCCCCAAAGTGGAAAAGGTGATGGCAGAGTTGGACTGGAATAATTCAAAACTGTCAAACTGCCATCGTCATACCAACTTCTCTAAAACATCTAAGAGAAGTTGTCATTGCAGCGGGGTTGAGGTAGTAGCTTTCGGTATGTGGCTGAAGGCCAACGTTGATAGAATTCAAAGATGATAAATGTAAATGTATAGGTAACTATAAGGATTAAGAAAATATATTATTGTACTCTATAATAAAGGAACATATATGCTATACGATTCAGAATATAATTAGTTATAGAATTATCATATGTTTTTTTTTGTTATAGGAAAACTTGATAAATATTATTATACTTTTTTTTTATTTAAAAATGATAATATGAGGTTTTACAATCTTATCTAATGTTATCCTGTTCTTTTAACGACTCACAGGAATAATCAGTAAAGAATTTGAAAGTTTGTTTACTATTGTATGCTTTACCATTAAATGGATGTTTAGGATGACTCAATAATTGTGAATAACGTTTATGATATTACGACTTTCCACTGGTGAGAAAAAAAAACACTTGATAATATTCCTGGGGCAAGTACTCAAAATATTTATCATAGGATTTGTAAATAACGCAGCATTTAATCATTAGTAAGAATCCTTTCAGTTTTGAAAATTATGGTATGAATTCATTTTGTTTATACATAGATGGACAACAAGTGTCTTCAAAAACTCTACAACCATCCTTCAATGGTATCTAATATTATGTTCACTTCAACCTATCATACATTATTTTCCGGCACTGGTATACATTTCCTTAATAAAGGAAATGGGATATCAATTGATTCTAGTCTCTCTGAAACGATTAACTGTATTGTATTTGCAGAGTTTGATAATGTTATAGAAATAGATAGAAACGTAATGTAACTGTAGACTATAGTAGCTAAGAAAAGTCACATGTATGATCTATTTGAGTTATAATGTGTAACGTGTGTGAAACTAATAGTGTGTGAATATTATGAAATAAAATATTGTACCAAAGTTATGTTTCTTTTATTTGTTCATATTATGTAATACCCCTCTTAGTAAATACACAAAGTATACATAATACGGATACGTTATACAAGATCCATAAACCAGATTGGTTCTGTGATAATACAGTATGAACACAATAGAGATCCTTAATTATTTGAGAAGAATTTGTGTAGGTTTAGACTTTAGAAGATAATGTATATTGCGAATCGTCCGTCTATATAATATATGTTCAAATCGCTACATACATTTATTAGCAACTTGGATCCTGATATGTTACACCTAGACCCCACTGGATAGCCATACACATCAATGAAAATGACATCAATACTTTGATTCCTGCGGGCGCGCTTTATGGGGTGTAACTGTAGGAGATGGTATATTAACAAATGGAGATTACAAAATGATTTCACATCAGTTTGTGGAGAGTATAGTTTTTTTATTATATTTGTATTATAAGTTCAATGGGGAAAGTTTAGTAGAGTTTCAAAAGTTATTTAGTAGCAACACTTTGTGTAGTGATATAATATTGTACAGTATGTTCAATACATGTTTTAATGAAATAAAATAAATTTAATGAAAAAATTATCAAGTTTTATTATAAAGGTTACAAATTATACAAATTCTTTATTCCACTCATACAATAATACACAACAGCACAAGTTGAACTTTATGACAATCAGACAACGGATGCACACCGAACAGTCTTATCCTACAGCATATTATTATTTTCACAAAACTCTCACATTCACACTATTATCACGTTGTCTTTCTTGGCGGCGACGTGATGCGCGCTTCATTGGAGAGCCTTCCCCGAAACCTTCGGTAAACTACACCGGCCGACCAGAACTCCTCCACCTCGAGAGTGGACATAAGTTTTGTCGGCACTCTCACCACAAAAGAACCGAAGTTAACTTTGTGCCGAGAGTACAGACGCTCCACCCTCAAGGTGAAGGTAGTCTTCTCGCGGATGTAGTTAACGATGTCCTCGACTTCCATGGACCAGTGCAGGCGCGACATGTAGAGCGACGTCGGCAGACGCAGCTCGGGTACGTAAGGTGCAGTGCCGCAGTGGTTGCGGACGGTGGGTTGCCTCTTCTTTCTTCTCTCCACTAGTGTGAAGCCCTCCTCATCGCACCTCCTGCTCTCATCCTTGTTGAGTCGAGGAGGTTCTGCCTTGCGGCCATCCACTACCCTCCTTGTTTTCGCCGCGGGGCGAACAGCAACATTTGCGAAGCTTTTCTGCTGAGTTGGACTCGGCTTCGACTCGACACCGCAGGCGGCGAGCGGGTGGCGGCGGCGGTCGTTGACTCGTCGGATTTGCTGACGAGCAAAACGTGTCAGTTTGCGCGCCGTGTCGCCGTGTGTTTACGAAGTCCATCGAATGATCGGGTGACCTACATTTTTTTGTTTAATGTATTTGTATTATAAGTTCAATGGGGAAAGTTTAGTAGAGTTTCAAAAGTTATTTAGTAAATGTTGTTTACGAGGATTGCGACACAGCAAAATGTTATTAGCAGGAATGAATTGTCAATATTCATTAGATACCGAGGGGGTAACTTTATATGAATAGTGATTCACAATGCACGAAAACATACTACTATGGGAGTTATTATTATTACATGTTTTAATTACTTAAATTAAAGAAATGTAATGAAAAACTGATCAAGTTTTATTTACTTATTTAAAATCTTGTAAGAAATTAAGGTGACGTAAGCGATAAGCCCAGGTAGTCATTACGAACAATAGGACACTGAGGCGAGCATAACAATGCAATAAGTAGCGATTGTAATTATGAAGGAACAATGGAGCGTGGCGATAGTAGATAATGAGGGTTAAACACAAAAGCTAACTTTGAAACTAGTGCAAATACGCAGAAACGGACCGCATATATCGATCGGGCATGGTCCAAAACCCCTATTTTGACACCAAACTCTTTTTTTTTTTTTTTTTAGGTGATGTCGCTGCTCGAACCGACAAAAAGTGATCGAGAAAGTTTGCGAGCCACGAGCGGGGGGAGGGGTGGACCCAGAAATCGTGATCCAGAACCCGCGAAAACACACTACTTACGAGCGGTCTGTGAGACCGCGCGTCCATAGTTAAAGGCAACACGACACGTGATTACCTGTTAGTTTTATCTAAAACTGCTCGTTAAAAACAATAAAAATCACAGTATGGACGTTACAAAAATTACAACAAACTATAATATTTTGTCCTTGTCTGATATTATGATAGAAGTGACTAGACACTTGAAGCAGTGATTAACTTTGACTAACTATTATGTCTGAATACGCTACACAGTTGTGGATATATTTTTTAATAAAGTGATACTTGAGATGTTGGAACATCACAGAAATGAACAACAAAAATGTTACCTCAGCGACAGCATCGAACAGCTTGTCCCCGACTCCCTGTTTTCTTTCAGTGGGCCGGACATACAAGTCTTCCAACATCATGGATGCACCTCGCCAAGTGGAGTAAGTCGGGAAGTATAGTGCATATCCAATGACACAATGTTTTGAGGGCAACTCTGCAACTAGGCAGCTGAAGGCGGCTGGCTCCTTTTCAAATCCATCTCTTTGTAAGTCTGATAAGAAAAATAATTTTCAATTTATATTTTTGCTACTTTTTATAGTTTTTTATCTAGCATTTATCTGGAAATGTAATGTTAGAAGATATTAGACAATACCAAAGATTCAATTTATAGGAAGGAATGACATACAAAAACATGAATAGAAAACTACTTAAGTAGGTACTGAACAAAATGTTTTACCAGTGTTTTAACCAACCGAGATCCTTTGTGCAGTTATCAAATTTCCTTATGTTTCTGACTTTTAAATGTTAATATTTCCATCACATATTGTAATTTGGCTGTTATGGTATTTTGAAAGTTTTAAGTAAATCATTAAAAAGTAGTAATAGGTACTCAAATGATAGAAACCTTTTACTGTTAGCTGTGGTCCATTAGACATTTTTTCAAAGTCTGCAAGTTCCTAAAACAAACTGGATATGTTAAGAGTGTAGTGTGAGTGTAGTTCCTAAAACAAAAATGTAATCACTAAATAATTACATTATTGATCACCTAATCTATACTTAATATTATAAAGCGGAAGAGTTTGTTAGTTTGTTTGTTTGTTTGTTTGTTTGAACGCGCTAATCTCAGGAACTACTGGTCCGATTTGAAAAATTCTTTCAGTGTTAGAAAGTCCATTTATCGAGGAAGGCTATAGGCTATATTTTATCACGCTAAGACTAATAGGAGCGAAGAAATAGAGGAAAATGTGGAAAAAACGGGGGAAAATTATTTGAAAGGGCTTATTTGAACGCGCTAATCTCAGGAACTACTGGTCCAATTTGAAAAATTCTTCTAATTTGTCTGTGAAATATCTAATTTACGCGGGCGAAGCCGCGCGGAACGTCTAGTAAATAATAGTAAAATATCTGGTACTGTATAATTTAAATGGTGAAATATATCACCATTTAAATTATAATGACCAAATTTAGCAACATTTAATTTGTTTAATTATACAATTGATAGAACAAATATGATGGATAGAACATATCCCTTCAACTCCGATAAGGCCCACTTGGGCCGCGAGAACAATAGATTTACAATAGATTTCCAAGAATCCGCGATCGAAGGAATATTGGACAACCTCTGTGGCTCAATTTGTTGAGTGTGTGGCAGCTCAAGCCGGGGGTCGCGGGTTCGAATCCCGCCGACAGAACAAAAATAAAAATATTAAATATATTTCCGTTGTCTGGTACCTGTAACACAAGTCCTTCTGGTACTTAGCACGGGGCCAGACTGACGTGGTGTGAAGCGTCCATTAAACTCAATAACCAAACAATGATAGTAAGATTAATATAATTTAAATATATAATAGTAATATTTACTTGTATCATTTCTGCTACAGCTCCCATGTCATCCTTTGTGGCTTTCCGAATTACTAAATCCGTAACAGGTTCCATAGTTTTCTGTTCAATCTCCACTTGTAATATGTTGTGATAGTACACGATAATTCGCTACGTACTGTATCTTTAGATATTATATTATACAATCGCTGCTGATAATGCCGTTTCTCTAATGTAACTTTATAGAATGTTACTTATCTGATAAGATATTTTATGCACGCGTCTCAAAAAAATATATTTCATTATACGTTATACTTTGTATTGCAGCTCGCCACACAGCTAAATTAAAATACAAAAATTTACATGTAGATTGTAGGTAAGTAATCTAAAAAAATTGTATTAAAATCTTATTCCTAAGCAATGTTTCTGAAAATATTGTTAATAGAAAATGTATATTAGATCATTATACTTAAATTAAAAGATTTTTACAATAAATACCATAGTAAATACAAATAAAATAAAACTAATAAGGTTATTTTAAATGTTAAATATTTTAGGTTATATTTATGTCAATTGTCTTTTTTTTCTTAATGGCACTTCGGCTTTAATTATACCCATGGCCAGTGTCAAGTAAATGGCGGGAAAATAATACTCTTGCCTTTCAACTCCGATAAGGCCCACTTGGGCCGCGAGAACAATAGATTTACAATAGATTTCCAAGAATCCGCGATCGAAGGATTAATATAAGTATACAATATTTTTCAGTATCGTGTTTCTAATTTCTATTCCAAAGTCTAATAATATAGTCTGAGTAAAAAGTCAATACAGTCAAGGAGTCATTGAGTTCAGAAATATATGGAGCGGCCCTATTACTATTATTCTACTATAGATACATTGCATGAATGAAAACGTAATGACCAACCGATATTGACAAAGAGGCGGCCATTTTATGTTCCAAAAGTGTTGTGCACAGAACACATATTGTACACGATATTTGTTTACGTAGGGCCGATCCATAGGGTTAATATAATATCATGAGGCATTTTCTTATTTTTTTAATTTGATTGTCAAGCAGTTTTCATTTTAGTAACTAGATGGCGTATGGGTAGACAACTATCGGTGATACCATCACCGATTGCCACAAAATAGGGGAAAAGAATATAAAACCTGATACATTTACATTTGAAAAAGACGCAATAATATTCCAATGAATAGTGTAATAAAGTTATTATAACTACGTTTTAGTTGAAACTCATGTAAGAAATAGCCCTATTTAACGTCATTCACACCAAAAGTCACAGAAGTTTCCAATTTTGATTTTGACAACATCTTGCCTGCACTTGTGCACGATAAAGAATATTCGATGGCTAATATTTCACCAATAATGCACATCAAAAACCCAAATAACACAATTTGGGGAAAAAAAAACCACACCATCAATAAAATGTAGAAGAAGTATCAAAGTGACATGACCGCTAAAACTCCTTCAGTTGTAGGTTTTCAGTTTGACAGGTATTATATTATGTCAGTGTCTTCCTAAACTGTTACCAGTATACTGGCCTAAGCGATATTTTATGTTCTTCGTGAAATTTAAACTAGAGAGACGAAGCAAAAAACAACATAGATATATATGGAAATGTACAAAGGGAACAAATATAATGACCACCAAAAAATGCTCTGATACCCTTAACTTGTTTACCAAAAAAAGAAAGTCTAAAATTGCAATACTACCAGCTATTTTAGTCACGACTATACTTTAATTCATCAAGCCCCAAGCGGCCACATCCGGCCGCGATAACAATAAATAAGCTATTGTGTCTCGTTTTTCCACGATCGATATAATTATGCCAAATATAGTAAATGATCACCAAATATAGTAAAGGATCACCCAATCCTTGCGAGCAAATCAATGCGATATTTCTGTCCAATTAAATCCATACGATTGACGAAAAATGTAAGCATATATAGGTCTACCAGAATCTGATGGCAAAAAGTGAGAAAATAAATTGACTCTAGCAATACCGGGGTAATTGGAATAAAACATTTTGATCCTTTTTTTTTCTTATAGCGGCTGATTCTGTGTGTTAAACATGCAAATTCAAAAAACATTATCCAATGATCAAGGATATTTTTTTAAAATCTGCTGTCAAAAATTGCCATCAGATTCTGGTAGACCTATAATTAACTAGCTGTCCCGGCAAACGTTGTTTTGCCTGTTTTCCTGCTTTTCTCTTGAAGTTTTTTTCTGATTTTTTTTCTATAAACCTCACGTAGCCCGAGACCTTTCCAACGAATGCAAAACCGTGGAAATCGGTTCGTGCGTTCTGGAGTTATAGCGTCAGAAAGGAAAACCCGACTTATTTTTATATTATTATTATATTAGCTGTGCCCGCGGTGTTACCCGCGGTTTAAGTGATTTATAATAAAAGACTATGAAAACTACCAATATAATAGGGTCAAAACGGGACGATACACGGTTCTATAATGGTTTATGGTAGTGATGATGATGATGATGAATTTAATTTGCATAGCAGCATATGCTTTCCGTTCTTAAGACAATGTCGAAACTCCCAAACTTGTATCTATAGAGTCAGGAGTTCTCTCAGCACCTTCCGAACCATGGTATACCTTGGAGAAAAATCTTGCTTGTTGGTAGCATATGCTTAGAATATTGCTCACGAAACCGAAGTCACCACATGTTTCTATATAAATTTTGAGGAGTTCCCTTGATTTCTTATGGATCCCTTCATCAGGTCACTTTTTTTATGAATATGGTACCAAATTGGGATAATAACCTATACACCAAAAGAAAAATTTTGAAAATCGGTTCACAAACGGCGGAGTAATCGTTGCACATAAAAAACGAATATAACACCTCCTCCATTTTGAAAGTCGGTTAAAATTGTAGCCTATGTGTTATTCTGATGTATAAGCTATATTATTGTAAAGTTTCATTAAAATCCGTTCAGTTGTTTTTGCGTGAAAGAGTAACAAACATCCATACATCCATACATACATATGAAACCAGGCCAGTTACGCAGGAGTTATATATACTAACGAACTAAATTATACGAACGAGAAATTTATCTCTCGAGTCTCGAGTCTCGACGTACGCATGTTAGCGAAAAAGAGATATAATATATCGGTATCGACAATATGACTACGCTCGAGAGTGAGATATCGAAGTTTATTAAAAAATTATAGACAGATACGTCAATGTTTGATGCATAAAAGTCTATTGAAAAAATTCGTGAAAATAAATGTTTATCTTATAATACTCATAATATTTATAATTTTTTTCCTAATTTATTCAAATATTGTTATTATTTGCAAAAAATACCCACCAAACTATTAATCTGGCGAGATCTTGAAATTGGCGAGATCTCGCAGTATTGTTATTCATAAACTCGCGGGATCTCGCTTGAGCCCCAATTTCGCGAGATTTCCATTCCCTACTACCAACATGGTATCATCGAATAGGCTAATTCTTCCATACTAATTTTAAAAATGCGAATGTGTATAATATGTCTGTCTGTTATATCTTTTGATTTGATTTTCGAATTGAGTGAGCCTAGGAAAGGACATAGAATATTTTTTATCCTAAAAATGTAGAGTTCCCGTGCGATTTTTGCGCAACGGAGGCATCTACTTACATAACTGTAGAAATGTAAATTCTGTACATTAAAGATATTCAAAAAATAATAAGCGGGGGGCGGGGGGAGGGGGGCACTACATCGCTATAGAAGCCAAAAATGTGGTTAGTTTTTTTGGATGTCTGTCTGTATGTTTGTTCCAGCATCACACGAAAACTATGATACGATTTGAACGCGGTTTTCGCAGATATATTTGTCTTCTTCCAACTTAACAGTGTGTACAATTTTTTCCCCCCACCCCTCTAAGGGGACCAAAGAGGGGGTAAGATTTTGTATAAAACTTTTTTCTTTAACACGAAAACTACTGATCCGATTTCCGCAGATATATTTGTCTTCTTCTGTGTATAAAATTATCTTTGTTTGCCTGCCTGCCTGTCTGTCTGTCTGTTTGTCTGTCTGTCTGTATGTAATAATATTCTTTACAAATAAAGAACTACATTACAACTACAAATAATTTATATGTCAAAACAATGTTTGCCGGGTCAGCTAGTTTATAATAAATGTAATATATTTTTATAGGTTGCGACAGAAGAAAAAATAACAAGGCTTGAATAATTTAATAATAAGAACTATTATAATATACCATCAATAACTAATAACTTATACATAATAATATTGTTCACCAATTATGTTTAAATTTACATGACCGTATAAAAATATACGCACTTACTGGTTACGCAATTCTTACTACTCGCTCGGCTACACAATACAATATTATCATTTTTGTATATACAAATACAATAGAAATAATTTTTTCATAGTATAATTAATATGAGAACTTACCAATGCCCATAAACAGCAACATTAGTAGTACTCTATCGCTCTTATTAATAGTGATATGTTGCCATCTCAGTCTGACGTTATGTTGGAAGAGCCACTTGACAGACAGAGACAGCAACATGGATTGGCGTTAGCCTGGAGTAAGTGTTATAATTAACATCATTAATTCATCGTTTAAAACCAATAAGTATAAATTAAAACCAACTTATAATTAAAAATAAAGGGTGAGCTCAACTTTGAGTCAACAAATATTATAATAATCAAAGTATAGTAAAACAGTAAATTAAAGCTATAAAATTAACATAATATTTATCTTCTCATACGAAATTTTGTCCCTAGTTCCCTACCTGAATTGTGATCATTTCCATAGAACACCAGGATTGCCAACGGCGCACAGTGGTCCGAAATCACTAAATAGTAGACATTCGCAAAAAAGGTGGATTTTGGTGTGGAAAAAAATACCATTCGATAGATTTTAAGAAGAGTAACAATATATCCTTAATAAGTTTTTTACAAAAATGTATATTCTAAGGTGAAAAAAAAATCATTACGAAAATGTTGTATGGGAAAGAATCTATAAATAGATATTTTGCAAAAACTACTAGGGCATTCTGGTTCATTTTTGAAACAAGTATAGTCCTAATGGTATTTAAGGTTTAGAAAAAAAAAATACGCAAATTTACGTGCAGCCTTTTGCAGAAGAGGGGTTCAAAATTTTGGAATAATTTTACTAACTTTTTAGGTGTGGTAAAAAGCCAATTTCCACGAGACTTCTGCGGTAGTCAGTCCTTTAAGTGCAGCTTGACTATCGGAGAAGATAAAAATATTTTATTAACTAGGGCCATCTCCAGGCTTTCTAGTGAACAACCGAGGATAGCGAAGACCTCAGCCTGAAACTCTGTCGCAAACTCCCCCAAACAGGTGTATTTGCCTTTTGGTATCCTGCCTTTGTAGAATCCGGCTCCCTCTCGGTTGTCTTTCCTTGATCCATCCGTGAACCAAACTATATCACGAGGGCGGACATCGATTAAGATTTTTCTTTCCCAGTCCTCCCTGGAAGGTATAATACCTGGTATTGCTTTGAAAAGCTATGCACCTTGATCATGGCATCTGATGGCATGGCCATGACAGGTGATTTACGAAGAGACTGTTCCAGCTGTCGAAATGGGGTGGAGGCCCAATTCGTTCTGCCCGCTGTCCTAACCCTGAGAGCCGCCTTTCTGGCCTCCATCGGAACAAACAGAGGAAGCGGAGTTAGGTCGATCAGGGCCTCTAGGGAAGCGGTGGGTGTTGACGAGAGTGCACCCTTGATTATTAGATATGCCAGTCTCTGTACGCTGTTTAGACTTTTATTACAGTTTACTTGTTCAGCCTTTTTATGCCACACTACGCAGTCATATGTGGTAATCGGTCTCACTACGGCTGTATATAGCCACAGCATTGCCTTCAGCCGAATACCCCATTTAGAGCTGACAAGCTTCCAACAGAAACCCAGAGCACATTTAGCCTTTTTCGTAATAATATACTCGATGTGCTTATTCCAAGTGAGTCCTTTGTCTAAGATTACTCCTAGATATTTGACATCACCCGCAAACTTAATAGTTTTTCCGAAGAGTGTTGGGGGTCTTAGTCCCTCCAACTTCCTCTTTTTGATGAAAGGTATCAAGGCCGTCTTATCAGCGTTTACTGTTAGCTTGACCCTTTTGCAACAATCCTCGACGACTCTTAGTGCTGACTGCGTCAACCCAGCGACCACCGATGCGCATTTTCCCACAACTAGAATTGCCAGGTCGTCAGCGTACCTTTGAGCGTAGTAACCTATAAGGTTCAGTTCCCTTAGTAGCTCATCCACTACCAGGGACCATTCCAGGGGTGACCTCCTTGTGGGCAACCTTGTGTCAGTCTGATTTTGAGTGTCAGGTACATAATAGTCGATGAGGCTACCCTGTTGTCGAGCGTGGCTTTAATCCACTTTATAGTAGTTGGATCTATATTCCTTGAAGCCAGGCTATTTGTGATAGATCTGGTTGAAATGTTGTCGAATTCGCCTTCAATATCGAGGAAGGCACATAACGTAATCTGTTTATCTTCAATTGCTCTATCAATGCGATCTACTAAGTCCACTAGGGCCGTCTCGGTAGATTTGCCTTTTTGGCAGGCATGTTGTCTTTCATTCAGCGGCTTTTTAGTAAGATAGGTGTCCCTTATGTGTAGGTTGACCACCTTCTCCATTGTTTTAAGCATGAAAGAGGTGAGGCTAATTATTGGTCTGTAGGACTTTGGTAGAGCCTTGTCCCTGTCCCCACTCTTGGGTATGTAGGACACCCTTACCCTTGTCCATGCCAATGGAATGTAGCCCCAAACTTGCTCTGAATACTTTCAGTAGTAGAAGAAGGATAATGTCCATTGCCCTGTTGTAGGAGGGCCGGAAATATATTATCCTCACCGCCGGTCTTGTAAGGCTTGAAACTGTCAATTGCCCATTTCAGCCAGGCTTAAAGATCGTGGAAGCTCGTCTCCAATCGTCAACTGATGGTCTGTTTTTAACAATCGTATGAGAGAAGGCTTCGTGTCTTTCGAGATGGATACTGTTGGGATACTTGGCTTCGGCTAGTAATTTTAGCTTTTCTTCCACCGTTTTAGTATAAGTACCATCTGGCATCTTCACAGTGCTAGGATGAGCTAGGGGCCTTAGATATGACTTTGTATAGCCTGGAGGTTTGCGAGTTGTTATTCACTTCCTCACAGAACCTTGACCAAGAGTGTCTTTTAGCCTTCCTTAGCTCCCTATTAATCGTCGTCAGGGCGGCTCTGTATGCGTCCCAGTTCCCGTCTCTTTTGGCTCTGTTAAACAGAGCTCGGGCCTCTTTTCTGAGTTGCGCCAGAGTACCGCTCCACCAAGGTACGTTAAGTTTATTTGACGTTTTCTTAACAGGGCAGTTTCTGAGGTAAGCATCATTCAAGCTATGCTCCAGCTCCCCCACCGTTAGTTCCAGTTGTTTTACGTTCTTGACAGCTTTGTTGATTGCTGCGAGGTTATCTGCAGTTCCTCCCTGAATACACTCCAGTTTGTGGCCTTTGGATTATTATAAGTTACTTCTTTCCCAGGCATACTGTCGTGTATGTCAAACCTTATGTAACAGTGATCGGACAGTGAGATTGTTATAGTATTAATAGGTTCTAATAAATATCATTGATATTAGGTACAGATATTAACATACACGATTTACTTTTTGTTACTGAAATATTTTTCAGTTATGCTAAAATAATTAGTCATTTTTAATTTATTCTCTGTAGTTTTTAATAAGCACTCCTTTTTAAATACTTATTCTTATTTTATTCTCGTCTAGCATCATGGAAAACTCACGTTGAATGTTCTGCAATTTTGATGCTGTGAAGTTTTTGTTAAGGTTTCAACGACCAATCTCAAATAAAATTAAATATTTTGAGGATTTAGGTCAACCACATTAAAAAGTTGATCGTGGCTTAAGTCACTTATCCTGCACCTAAAATAGGATTGAATTTATCTTTCAGCCTATTAGACGTAATCTGTTGCAGCCATCAGTAGTTCAATCTATTGGTTTTACTCAAAAATTACTATAGCTACCTTCTTGAATCATTTAGCTTCCCACTTATTATAACAACAGTTGTACCGTAAATCATTTAGCTTTACTCTAAAACCTAGGCGAAGCATAACTTAAGTCCTTTATCCTTACTCTCAAAAAATAAACAAATAAGCATTTTTAACTCAAGCGACATTTATTTCTGTAACCCTTTATTCTATTGACTTAAAACTAAAGCATATGATGAAGGATTTGATTACGAAAAGAACTGTATACTCGGAATCTAAATTCACCGAAAAACTGATTTTTTACGAATTTTTTTCTGATTTTAAGAACTTTAAAACGCTCTCCTGTAAAGTTCCAAAAATGTCGCTTAACGCCATTAGCCTTTCACCCCTCGATATTATTTCAAAATTTTGAACCCCTCTACTGCAAAAGGCTGCACGTACATTTGCGTATATTTTTTTTCTAAAATATACGCAAATGTACGTGCGTAATATAATATATATCGGCGCAACAGTAAATTATAAAAGTAGAACTATAGACAAATAATTACTTACTATTTAATAACAATTAAAATTACAATGAACTATTGATTAAAATATTATTTATTGATTTTTTAAATGTAGATTCTTATTTTTGAAATGTTAAAATTATGAATAATAAAATACTTCCGGTGTTAATACTAAAATGAAAACGTCTCATTTAAGTTTTCTTGATTTGCAAATTTTAATTATAAAAAATTTAAATGCTATTGCATTTAAAACATGATTTAGATTATTGTTATTACTTTTTATAATTGTTTGTTTAAAAATTACAATATTTGTAACAATTGAGAATAACACTATTTGTTGTTTAGCTTAAATAATAAAAATAATTAAGTTTATTAATTTGTAAATTTAAATATTGATTTTTGATGTAATAATTACAACTCATAACATTTGTTTCTTTAAAATTGCATTATTTTGTAAACAAGTTCAAACCCTATAAAACCTGCTGCACAACACTCAATCGGTTCAGTTTGATTTGAGCGGTTGAGCAGTAAGGATCGAATAATATTGCTGTTACGCTAAGTTTTAAGAAGAAATTTGGAATTTATATTAAGAATAGTTGGAATAAAAGTGTTTTTGAATTTACTAAGAACAGTTTTACTTGGTGAGTGCTTTTCTACTTATATCAGCATGAGTTCTGAATTTGATAATAATTTAGACAAAGAAAGTGATGTCAGCAATGCTGACATCACACATTTTAAAAACAATACTGGTGTTCTTCCTTCGTCATCAGAAGTGGGATCGCAACCAAGTGCGATCCAAACCACTTCCTCATCAGATCGTTCAGCTCCTGAACAACTAGAATCAACTGAAATACAGCAACCTTCTGTAATTGCCCAAGTAATAGCTGATGAACCTGTGCGAAATATTCAACATGGAGTACCGATGGATGGTATTCCACCACAATTTGTTATGCAAATGATGGAAATGATGCAGAAAATGTCGGAACGTTTATGTTCTGCTCCGAGTGAATCAAAAATCAAGGTCAGTGATGTCTATTTACCATCATTTGATCCAGATACTCATGTGGGAATACGTGAGTGGTGTCAACATATTGACCAAGCAATTGTTGCATATAAATTAAATGATTTTGATGTACGCATGAAAGTTTGTAGTTTATTGAAAGGACGCGCAAAAATGTGGGCCGATAATTGGATGGTAACCACAAACAATTGGGAGCAGCTGCGCAAAAACCTCATTACAACTTTTGAACCAGAGAATAGATATTCCCGTGATATCATCATGTTTAGGGAACATGTTTATGACTCCACCAAGGATATTGCAGAATTTTTGTCACGTGCATGGATTCTTTGGAAAAGAATCACCAAAGAAAAACTTGGAGATGAATATGCTGTGGAAGCTGTCATTGGATGTATTAACGATGAACGTTTGCGTATTGAATTGTTGAATGCAAGGGCATCTACAGTCCCCGAACTGATTTCCATTGCATCATCTATACGTAAGAAACGTTCTCACCCCAATTCAAGTTTGGCAATTCAGAATAAACGCCCACGATTCTCAGACCATACACAATCAACGTCAAGCTGTCGTATTTGCAAGAAAACAAATCATTCTACTAATGATTGCCGATTTAAACAACCCGATAACAAACCTGAAAACGCCGATAAAACTATCAAAACACCAGCAATAATTTGTACATTTTGCAAGAAACCAGGACATAGTTATGATACATGCTTTAAGCGTGAACGATCATTGACTTCTAATGTTAACTGTGTAGTCGGCAATAAACTTGCTCCTATTACAATCAAAATAGGAGAAAAGTTGTTACAGGCTATTTTTGACAGCGGGGCGGAATGTTCCATTATAAGGGAGTCAATTGCCACAACGCTACCTGGACAAAGGGTTTCAGCCGTTAATTACCTTAAGGGAATTGGTCAGTTTCCTGCATTATCTTTAACTAAACTTATGGCCCTGTGTACCATAAATACTATTAGTGTTGAATTGGAGTTTTTTATTCTTCCCGACTATGAAATGTCAACAGATATTTTGGTTGGTATGAATTTAATTCATGGAACAAATTTGAGTGTGGTCATTACGTCCAGTGGAACAGAACTTATTCACAAATCAGTGATTAATAATATTACAATGCACTCTCCATTATTCAATGATTTGGACTGCGACCTTTCTGATGAAAATGAAGTCAAACAATTACAGAGACTTCTAAATAAATACGAACATTTGTTTATCCGTGGATATCCTAAAACCAGAGTCAATACTGGTGAATTAGAGATCAGACTTAAAAATCCTGATAAATATGTTGAAAGGAGACCATATCGTTTAAGTCCAGTGGAACGAGAAAAGGTTCGCAATATTATACAAGAGTTGCTCGAACACAGCATAATACAAGAAAGTAAATCACCGTATTCAAGTCCCATTATACTAGTGAAGAAGAAGAACGGCGATGATCGCCTTTGCGTGGACTTTAGGGAACTTAACTCAAATACATTACGTGACCATTATCCGCTTCCATTGATTAATGATCAAATTGATCAATTAGCTAATGGTCATTACTTCACCTGCCTGGATATGGCGGCAGGGTTCCACCAAATCCCTATTGCTGCAAATTCAATAGAAAAGACTGCCTTCGTCACACCAGATGGCCTGTACGAGTACCTTACGATGCCATTTGGTTTGAGTAACGCCTGCTCTGTTTACCAACGTTGCATTAACAGAGCCCTTAAATCATTACTTGGAACTGCAGCACAGGTGTATGTGGATGATGTGTTAAGCAAAAGTAGTGATTTTGCTGAAGGATTGTCATATTTAGAACAGATTCTTATAGCGCTTCAAGATTCAGGATTTTCTGTTAATGCTGATAAATGTAGTTTTTTTAAAAGGAAAATCGAGTACCTTGGAAATGTAGTAGCTGATGGTCAAGTTCGACCGAGTCCCCAAAAAGTACAGGCATTGGTCAAATCTCCAATACCTAAAACGGTCAAACAGGTTAGACAATTTAATGGTTTGGCAGGATACTTTAGGAAGTACATACCTGATTTTTCTCGCATTATGGTACCCTTATATACACTCACTAAACAAGGCGCAAAATGGGAGTGGACCGAAAAACATGAGAAAGCACGAAATACAATAATTGAGTCCTTAACATCTACACCTGTACTTACCATATTTAAAGAAGAAGCACCTATCCAACTTTTTACAGATGCCAGTAGCCTTGGATTTGGAGCTGTCCTAGTACAGGTCATCAATGGACGTCAACATGCTGTTGCTTTTATGAGCATGAGGACCACGGAAGCTGAGAGTCGTTATCACTCCTATGAGTTGGAGACTCTTGCAGTGGTAAGAGCTATAAAACATTTTCGGCAATATCTGTATGGGAGGAAATTTACAGTGATAACGGATTGCAATGCTTTGAAAGCATCTAAACATAAGAAAGACCTTTTACCTAGAATTCATCGTTGGTGGGCATTTCTGCAAAATTATGACTTCGATATAGAATACCGAAAAGGTGAACGCCTGCAGCACGCTGATTTCTTTAGCAGGAACCCCACAGAATTTGCAGTGAATGTCATGACAAGAGATTTAGATTGGCTCAAGGTTGAACAGCGGCGAGATGAGAAACTAAGACCAATTATGGACAGCCTTAGTGATAATAATAATTCTGTTGATGGTTACGTTTTGGAAGACAATGTTTTAAAAAAGAAGGTCAATGACTCAGTTCATGGTCAGCAGCTTAGTACAGTTGTACCTGAATCATTTCAATGGAGTATCATAAACTCGTATCATACAGCGCTCAAACATCCCGGCTGGGAAAAGACACTGCAGAAGATAAGAGAGACATATTGGTTTGATAAAATGAGTTCTAATGTACGAAAATTCGTGGACAACTGTGTTATTTGTCGAACTTCTAAAGGAAGATCTGGTGCAATACAAGCTCAGTTGCATCCAATACGTAAACCAACGGCTGCTTTTCAAGTTATTCACATGGATATTACTGGCAAACTAGGTACTCCACAAGACCAGCAGTATGTGATAGTAACTGTCGACGCATTTTCAAAGTATGTTTTACTGTACTTCACCAGCAACAAGAGCCCACATAGTACATTGGGTGCTCTCAAACGTACAATACATTTATTTGGCTCACCAGTGCAAATTATAGTGGATGGCGGTAGAGAGTTCCTCGGTGAGTTCAAAGAATACTGTGACAGAATTGGTATAGAAATTCATGCAATCAGTCCAGGAGTTAGCCGAGCTAATGGCCAAGTTGAAAGGGTGGTGGCAACTCTTAAGAATGCTTTAATTATAATAAAAAATTACGAAACCGAACAATGGCATACTGCTCTCGAGGAACTTCAGTTGGCAATGAATTGCACAGCTCATCGGGTTACTGGAGTAGCTCCTTTAACTCTCATTACACAACGAAAGCATTGCGTACCTCCTGAACTACTTCATTTAGTAGATATTGATAACCAAACTATTAATATTGAAGCTCTTTCACAACAAGTGCAGCAAAGAATGGTTCAATCCAGTGAACAGGATACAAGGAGGTTTAATCAGCACAAAGCTAAAATTCGCCATTTTCAAAGAGGCGACTATGTGCTCATTAAAAATAATCCTCGTAACCAAACGTCTCTCGATCTTAAATTTAGTGAACCTTTTGAGATTTTTCGAGTTTTAGATAATGACAGATACTTAGTGAAGAAAGTTATCGGTAGGGGTCGACCTCGAAAGGTAGCACATGATCAACTTAGAAAGGCTCCACAACCTGGTGATCAGTTAACCGTATCGGCGCCAGAAAATAGACAACCTACTCAACAAAACTGCATTGGTATCCCCACCGAACCTGTTCCATCTACTTCTCGAGGTGAAACGCTAACAGAATAAATTGACAATCACCAACATCATGACACAATATAATGGGTAAGTTTATCATTACTCTTTTAAATTATCTATTCAGATTTATATCTACTAGACTCTCCGAGATTCTACGAGACTCTCCGAGATCCTACGAGACTCTCCGAGATCCTACGAGACTCTCCGAGATCCTACGAGATTCTCCGAGATCCTACGAGACTCTCCGAGATCCTACGAGACTCTCCGAGATCCTACGAGACTCTCCGAGATCCTACGAGACTCTCCGAGATTCTACGAGACTCGCCGAGATGTTAATAATGATATTGCCTACTCTATAACTTTGATATTCTCCAAGAATCTTCGAGAAACCATGTTTAAAGTATTTAAATTGCTTATTTGAGTGATAATTGAATTCTTATTTATAACATGGAAATATAATTTTTATTGAAACCATATTACAAACAGATCATCTACTCATCAGAAAATTATTTATGAATTTACAGGTCGCTGCTACGAGAAACTACGAGAAATCCCGAGAAACTACGAGAAACTACGAGATTATCTTTCTTCCTGCAACAAGGCTGGTGCAGAGCACGCACCGCCTGTCAGTATGGCCGTATCGGCGCAACAGTAAATTATAAAAGTAGAACTATAGACAAATAATTACTTACTATTTAATAACAATTAAAATTACAATGAACTATTGATTAAAATATTATTTATTGATTTTTTAAATGTAGATTCTTATTTTTGAAATGTTAAAATTATGAATAATAAAATACTTCCGGTGTTAATACTAAAATGAAAACGTCTCATTTAAGTTTTCTTGATTTGCAAATTTTAATTATAAAAAATTTAAATGCTATTGCATTTAAAACATGATTTAGATTATTGTTATTACTTTTTATAATTGTTTGTTTAAAAATTACAATATTTGTAACAATTGAGAATAACACTATTTGTTGTTTAGCTTAAATAATAAAAATAATTAAGTTTATTAATTTGTAAATTTAAATATTGATTTTTGATGTAATAATTACAACTCATAACATTTGTTTCTTTAAAATTGCATTATTTTGTAAACAAGTTCAAACCCTATAAAACCTGCTGCACAACACTCAATCGGTTCAGTTTGATTTGAGCGGTTGAGCAGTAAGGATCGAATAATATTGCTGTTACGCTAAGTTTTAAGAAGAAATTTGGAATTTATATTAAGAATAGTTGGAATAAAAGTGTTTTTGAATTTACTAAGAACAGTTTTACTTGGTGAGTGCTTTTCTACTTATATCAGCATGAGTTCTGAATTTGATAATAATTTAGACAAAGAAAGTGATGTCAGCAATGCTGACATCACACATTTTAAAAACAATACTGGTGTTCTTCCTTCGTCATATATAAAATAAATACCACTAGAACTTTACTTGTTTCAAAAATGAACCAGAATGCGCTAGTAGTTTTTGCAAAAAATCTATTTATAGATTCTTTCCCATACAACATTTTCGTAATTATTTTTTTTACCTTAAAAAATACATTTTTTGTAAAAAAACTTATTATGGATTTATTGTTACTCTTTTTAAAATCTATCGAATGGTATTTTTTTCACACCAAAATCCAACTTTTTTGCGAATGTCCACTATTTAGCGATTTCGGACCACTGTGCGGCGACTAGTGACTATGGTTTTAGTGTCCGAAATGTAGTCCTAGCAGCTTTCAAATATTTGGGGAAATTTTTGAGGAAATTCTGCGACGGTACACTGTGATGCGAGTGAGAAAATAAACGTAAGTGATAAGGCGTAGCCCGCAGTGGGCTCAGTGCGTGTAGTCCTGTGGCCGCAGTCCGAACTCCGCGGCGTACGCGCCCGCCCACGCGCTCGCCGCCAGAGCCGCGCTTGCCATACCCGCGCCCGCCCCCACCACCGCGCCACCCCCCGCGCCTGCACCTGCAAAGTTTGTAATATTATAATACATTTTTTTAATAAATACAAAAATAAAACAAGGAAGGGCATATCGTACCCAGCGTTGTATCACGTCACGTTCAACTGTCAACATGGTACAGTACAGGTACAGATTCCATTTATAAAAGCGAATCAAAATAAGAATTGATTTGAGCCCCTTCTTTGTGTACTTAATATGGATTTTACGTTTTAAGGTTCTATAGCCAAATGGCAAAAAAACATAACCCTTATTTTATTTTTTATTTTATTTTATTTTATTTTATTAAATTCGGAAAACTTACGGCTACATACAAATATAAACAGAAGAACACGTACATGAAGGCCAATTAAAAGTTTTCACATATAGACAGAAAATCTAACAAGAAATATAAAGTCGGTAGTTAATTATACACAAAGAGTAACAAACATACTTAACAAAATATTAATAAATTACGCACAAAAGAATTTTTTAGAAATACATTTTTTTAATGTAGAAACGCTGGTATTAAATAAGTCTATGTTTGGATACTCATACGAAATTTCATTAAAGCCTCTGCTGGCTCGTATCAGATAGCTGTTTTGCCTATAAGTGCTGTTTACACATGGGATGTGTAATAGTTTGGGCCTGCGCTTCAGAAATGAGCGTGTTACTAAACCTATTTCACCTAGCAGCTCAGGACAGTTTACCGTGCCATTTGCTATTTTAAGAAGATAAGATAGGTCAGCAATACGACGTCGTTCGTGCAATGGCAAGATGTGGAATTTTTTACAACGTGTTTCGTATCTAGAGACGTAATGGCGAGTTTTAAATTGTAGGAACTGTAGGAAGCGCTTTTGGATGGATTCAATTCGATTAATGTAGCAGTTATAATTTGGATTCCACACCTGAGAAGCGTATTCTAAATGGCTACGGACAAAGGAGCAGTATAATATCTTGAGGGTTTTAATATTATTAAAATCTTTTGAGAGTCTTAAAATAAAACCGAGCGCTTTGTTAATGGTGGTGTCTATATGTGAGTCAAAAAGCAATTTAGAGTCGAAGACCACACCCAAGTCTCTAATTTTATTGGTTCTATTAATATCTATGTTGTGAAGTTTATATTTAAATATAATAGGGTTAGGTTTCCGAGTAAACGAGCAGACAAAACATTTCGAGACGTTAAGTTCAAGTTTATTCAGAGTACAATAAGCTTGGAGATTGTTAAGGTCCTGCTGTAACTGGGTGCAATTGTTGTAGTTGGAAATGTGATGGAATATTTTCATATCATCTGCATAGAGAACTAGTTTAGCGTGAGAGAAACATGTATTTATGTCATTTATGAAGATGACGAACAGCAGGGGACCGAGTAGTGAGCCTTGGGGGACACCGGATGGAATGTCTGTCGGTGTAGATTTATATCCATTTAAAACAACAGTCTGACTACGGTTTCTTATATATGAAACGAACCATCTGAATAAATTTCCTCTGATTCCTGCTTTGAGGAGCTTACGCAGGAGGATGACATGATCTATTCTGTCAAATGCCGTGTAATCGGTGTAGATTACATCGACTTGAGAGGGCTCTGACATGATGCGGCTCAGATATTCGGAGCAGGATAACAGATTCGAAACAGTAGATCTATTTTTTATGAAGCCGTGTTGATAATCATTTAGTGTGTGGGTGAGGCCATGATATACTTGAGAATATACTATTCGCTCCAAAATTTTAGCAAACAGGCAAAGTTTCGAAACAGGCCTATAATTTTCTACTTGGTTTTTGGGGCCCTTTTTGTGAATGGGAGTGATGAAGGCAGTTTTCCAAATGCGAGGAACAACTCCTTCCCTAAGAGACCTCTGAAACAGTAATGTAAGGGGGAGAGTTAGGCTCCTAGCACATCGCACACACAGTATGGCGGGAATCTCATCAGGACCCTCTGATTTATTAAGATCTTGGGATTTTAAGAGCTTTAATACCTCTGCACTGCAGATTTCGATGGAACTAATGTCGGCGGCTGACTCAAAATCGTTCTCGGTACTAGTAATTTGTTCCAAGTTATCTCAAGTAGATGAGCTAGGGAGGAAATTACTGTAAAAGAAATCGCTAAACATAGAACAAATAAAATCGCCCTGGCCTGACGAATGCTGTCCAAACTTCATTATGGACGGATATGAATTGGAAGTCTGTCTATTTTTAACGAAGGACCAAAAAGCTTTCGGGGATTTATATATATTACTTTCTATTAATTTAATGTAATCATCGAACATTTCTTTTTCTAATGATTTTGCACTGTCACGTAAAGCAACAAAACATTCATAGTCTGACTGATTGTGATATTTTTTAAATTTAGAATGATATTTAAATTTTTGTTTTAATATTTTTATTAATGAAGTTTTATACCAGGGGGGATATTTAGAAGTAGAATTGATAATTTTGGTCGGTACATAAGTGTCTCGTAATTTGTATAATCTAGAGTAAAATAATGATAAGGCATCATCGACAGTGCCATTTGAGATGTCGTTGTGCCAATCTTGGCTATCAAGTTCATTAGAAATTGCATCAAAATCTGCCAAATGATACTTATACTTAGTCCTTGCCCGGGCGTGCAGCGTGTGATACTCTACAAAATTAACAGAAATGGTAAGAGACACGTGATGCGAGTCTTCTGGTACTAGCGGGTCCAGACACTTATCTATACTAACAATATTATTACAGAAAACTAGGTCTAGAAATCTATGGTTTGAGTTTTTATGACTATTGTATTGAAATAAGTTACAGCTGTTTAAAGTATCGATGAATTCAGATTGGACAGAGCCTTGAATATTTTGTGGATAAAGGGAACATCCATCGTCAGATAATGTCCAAGTCAGATTAGGTAAATTAAAGTCGCCTATTATTAAAAAAAGTATCCGTTATATTATTCATGACTATATTATTCAAAATATTATAATAACGCGTCAGTTGTTCAGACTGAGAGTTCCCTAAGTTTTGATTACAAAGATAAACGGTGCTAATGTGTAAATTATAAGAAACATTTGGTTTAGAACGTTTCAGGGTAATTGTCACCCATATGTCCTCAGCCGAGGAATGCCATTCGGTACGTCCCCTGGACACAATATTACGGCGCACGGCAATAAGAACGCCGCCTCCCAATGTTTGATTCGTAGCGGAGTAGTTTCTATCACGCCTCCATACTGTATAGCTGTCATTAAAAAGTTCATTGCTGCTAAAATCCTCTCTGAGCCACGTTTCAGTTAAACAGATCACATCGTAATCGTTTAAAGTTATATTTCTTAGAAAGCTCGACGTCTTTGTCCTTAAACCACGTACATTCTGGTAATAAATTTTAAGCATTTTTAAAATGACGATATAGTATTCTAAAGTATAACACATTGTGACTGTAAAGTAATAATATAGTACTATAAAGAAGCAAAAGCAATAAAGTATTAATATAATTATTTAAAAGCGTATGACGTTTAAAAATTAATAATAATATAACACAGGCAGAACTCGCCGCGCTATTAAAGTAACTGTAATAATAAGCGAGTCGTGTACGCAAGTACTTAAAGCAAATAAACACGTTATATAATATCGACACCGACTGCACAGTGCAAGCTATAGATATAGATGTTAATATTCGGTACAAGGTGCGTAATAAGCAATAATAAGTCATATTAATCGTTAAGTAAAGCATATTATAGCGTTCCCAAAAAGTGAAAGTAACATCGCCCGTTCCGACCGTCAAGGACACGGCAGCAGAAGCGTACAGCAAATGTATGAGTGAGACAGGATACATACCAGCGTTTCTCAAACTGCACGAGTAATGAACAATTCTATGTTTGACGTTAATTAAAAGATGTAGCGTTCTATCAAGTACAGATTTGTTTAAAAAATATTTTTGAGGTCTAATTCGGTCCTGATGGCATGAGTAGGGGCTGTTGGATTTTTCTTCGCTAAGATCTTGCAGTTTTTTACCCAAATAAAAGAGAACTCCTTTTGCCGAGCTAATACTTTGGCTTTATTTAATAGTTGTTTGTTCTCCAGGGTAAGATGATCGTTGATGTATATTTTTGTGTTGCTAGCGAAGCCAATATCAGAAGCTGTCAATGATCGAATTTTTTTAGCAGCTGATATGAAGTCGTCACGGAGATATCTGTTGTGTAAGGCAACAATGATGTTCTTGCTATCTTTACTATTCCGTTGCGGGACTCTGGCAATATAATTTATCTGCTCTTTCATGACTGTACAACCAATTTTATCACCGATCTTCGACATGATAT
Organism: Cyaniris semiargus; assembly: GCA_905187585.1. Taxonomy (NCBI): domain Eukaryota; kingdom Metazoa; phylum Arthropoda; class Insecta; order Lepidoptera; family Lycaenidae; genus Cyaniris; species Cyaniris semiargus. The sequence continues at coordinate 70,398 of LR994554.1, read as the reverse complement.
TGAAGAGGTTCTCGGAGGCACTGAAAGGGACACCCTTAATTTCAATATTATTCATACGTGATCTTTGTTCATTCTCTGACATGGAGGCTTCAATTTTACTAAGGCGATGCTCTAGATGTGATATATTTTCTTTAGCTTTCTGTAAGGATTGAATTTCTTGGTCAACTTCCTGTAGCTTATTATTAAGTTGGTCCATGGTAGAGTGCACATAATTTAAAGAATTTTTGACATCAGTCATCTCTTTCTTGATAGTCATAAGATCGGAGAGACTATTCTGTATGATCTTTACATTTTCGACTAGCTGTGGGAGCGATGCCATTTGCTCTCTCAGTTTAATGAGTTCAAGACGTATATCGCTAAGGTCGTCTTGTGCCAACACCTGCCCAAGGACTGGCGTTTCGATTGAGATGCAGGCTGGACTCGTAGATCTTCCACCACTCGTTCTGCACTGGCTGCACTTCCATGTAGATTGCTTCTTCTCACCCAGTCTTCTATAGCCGGCCTCAGTTATGCCGGAGCAAGGAAAGTCAAATTTATTGAGACATTGTGTGCATTGCACCCCGTCTCTGGCATCAGCGTTACAGCGGTGGCACACAAACATGACGAATATAGACAGAAACTTTGAGAAGCACTGGCAATTTGTGTTAAATTCGGTGACACTAGTGCACGTCTGTTCGGGTTGCCGTTAACCGACCGACTGACGGAACTTATGGACGGAACCGTCATGTCCGTCTGTATTTCTGTGTCCCATATTGAAATCATCAAACATGATATACATGTGAGGTATTTATGAATAGTTCTTCTAAATGATAATATTGAGTTTGCACGAGCACACTTTGGTTGTTCTAAGATTGACAAAACTAAAAATAATACACGATGTACAGTTTGCATTACCATGAAACAGGGGTGGTCAGCTCCCTATTTTAGCCTATCACGAAACGGGGGCTAGACCTGGGATGCCAATGTAAAAATATTTTAAAACTCATAATTTTTTAAACTGGGCACCCCAATGAGTTATCTGTACTTAGCACATAGAGTATCATGATCTGTGTAATTTCGTCACAAGAAAAATGTCTGCCATTGCCTTTGCTTTTTCTTGTAATTCCGTTCTTTTGTAATTATCCCAATAACTAAACAGTGCTCGCCAATTAACATTGAGTTTAGCTTCGGTTCCTCCGTGTTTTGTGCTTCTCCCCGTGCTTTAGTGCTGTGAAAATAGTGACTTTGTATTTGATGTGAACATTTATAGCTTGGCAAAGAAGAGTCTGATGCGGTGACAGCTGGAACTAAGAGTTTTTATTTATGACAACACTACATTACTTGTCAACTCTAGTATATATTGTGTCAAAAGCGAAGCGTAGTGTTGCCTGTATTTATAGAAAAGCGCCCTCATTAAATCCACACTCTTCTTTGCCAAGCTGTAAGTCATAAATTCGTGTAAATAAGGTTGTAATACTGAAAGAGATAAGACCAATAATTTGGTATGGAGATACTTTTGAGTCCCGGGAAAGGATATAGGTCATAGGTAGTATAAATAGGATTCCGAACCATATGGTTTTAATATAAATCTTCTTCTTTTTTAAACAATGGCTCCTTAGTGAATCGCCAATGTCTTAACCCTAATCACTGTTAAAACCATTGGTTAAATAAAACCGTACTCACATGAGTCTACTGGTACATAATAAGAATAAGACCAGATTGGTTCTTTTGTACCAACATTGTTGTATTAAATAAGATTAGAGAAAGTGTGTTTGATAAATATTTGAAAATAAATCACTTTTATTACAAATGTTGGTATTATTGCTAACTTAGCCTACATTGGTGAGAAACTAAAATTTAGTAATTGCTAATATGATATTATCGTGCCTCAAGTTTCTTACTAGTGTCTAACACAAAACCTTATTTTATTTAAATTAAAATCTAAGGCGTCGACCCCACTGCATGCGGTCTAGCGGTCAGAGTTCCGAGTTCTGTGTTCCGCCGTCCGCGTTCTCTGTTACCTATGTGGTGGCTTAGAACCCTACACACACAAAAGCAGACAGTCTGCGATGGTATGCTAAGGGTTCTAAGCCACCACATAGGTTATAGAGAACGCGTAACGCAGAACTCGGAACTCAGACCGCTAGACTGCATGCAGTGGGCCGACGTCGAAGCAAGCAACTAGTTTCCCTATAAATTGCCATACGTTCAAATTTCGCGGGCTAGTGAGTTTGTGGGGGCGGCCCGATAGATAGCGTTAGTAAATTCCGGGAAAAAATTTAGTATGAAGTTAATGTTCTTCTCCGTGAGTAATTTGTATTCTGTGCCATGAAAACTACCAGCTAAAATTAGTTTGAACAAGATCTTATATTATGTAGTTTTTTTAATACGTCATAAAATAATATTATCGTAAACCGCAATTTACCTTTTACTCAATCAACTCAAATACAAAAATAATATAAAAATTGCCTTTTATTCCTCAACTAGCTTTTGCCCGCGGCTTCGCTCGCGTTAAGAAGTATTATTATTATTTAGGTATCAAAGTCTCAGCCCGATCGGTATATCCTCTATTTTATCCCTTGGGGGTAGAATTGATCAAAATCCTTTCTTAACGGATGCCTACATCATAACTACCTGCATGCCAAATTTCAGCCCGATCCGTCCAGTGGTTTGGGCTGTGCGTTGATAGATCACTATGTCAATTGGTCACCTTTGAGTTTTATATATTATTTAGATTTAGTGAATAAATAAGTATTATTTAAATCATCATTTAGTAATAGATCTAAACTCCCTCCCGCACGCGCACCCCCGCCTTGGTGACGCCCACTTCGCAACGGGCCGTGCAGCAGAAATCGTAATATTTTAGTTTCGCCATAACTTCAAAATCAAACGTCCAATTTTAATCATTCAAAGACCAAATATTATCTACATAAACTGTGCTTAGTGATGAAATAATTTATTTTGATAAGGATTAATAGCATGAGTAAAATAAACGCGTTTAAATGAAGTCAAAAAAAAATCAAGATTTTTAAATAAAAAAATGGTTGTTGTGCTTCACTCGACATAGATAAGTATAGTGTGTCGCGGACTTTTTTGTAGATATTTATAAGATCTACAATTAATTAGAACATTTTATGGTTCTATCTTTTATAGTTTAGGCAGCGTACGCAAAATAGGTAACTTTTCTGGTTGATTTTTACACCTTGTGTCCGAAAAACCCAAATATCTTACCGAATCCTACTTTTTTCCAAAATAAAACTTATCCTATGTTACTCGTGGATAATGTAGCTTTCGAATGGTGAAAGAATTTTTAAAATCAGTCCAGTAGTTTTTGAGCCTATTCATTACAATTAAAGAAACAAACAAACAAAGTTTTCCTCTTTATAATATTAGTGTAGAAGTGTAGATGTCAATAAATGGTACGGAACCCTTTCTGCGAGAGACGAACTCGCACTTGGCCGATTTTTAGGGTTCGTCATGTCTGTCTGTCTGTCTGTCTGTCTGTCTGTCCGTCCGTCCGTATGTCACAGCCACTTTTCTCCGAAACTATAAGAGCTATACTATTGAAATTTGGTAAGTAGATGAAGTCTGTGAACCGCATTAAGATTTGAATACAATAATGGAAAAAATATTAAAAATTTTAGGGGTCCCCATAGGTACAACTGAATCAATATTTTTTTTCATCTAACCTATGCATGGATAGGTCTTCAAAAATTATATTGAGGTTTCTGAAATCATTTTTTTCTTACCTGAATAGTTTGCGAGAGAGACTCTTCCAAAGTGCTAAAATGTGTGTCCCCCCCCCCCTCTAACTTTTAAAGTAGGGGCATGATGTCTAAAAAAAATATAAGATGTACTTTACTATAAAAACTACCAACGAAAATTGGTTCGAACGAAATCTAGCAAGTAGTTTTTTTGGGTAGTATTTAATCGAGTGACTGCATAAAAATTAAAATAAATAAATTCGTACATTAAAAAATTATTTGTACTAATAACACCCAAGGGAAGAAATACCTTGTAAGGCGGATTTCTGCGGCGAGGTGGCCGGCGAGAGCTTGGCGTCGGGGCTGCGGCTGCCCCGCGCGTCGTCGGTCTGGTGCGTGACGTCGCGGCGCTGCGCCTGCGCCTTGAGCAGCTTGCTCATGGTGTTGCGCGGCGTGGGCGGCGGCCGCTCCATGCTGCGGCCGTGCGCGACGGCGCAGTGCCGCTCCAGCATGTAGCGGCGCTCGAACCGCTCCACGCAGAAGGCGCAGCGGAACAGGCGGCTCCGCGGGCCCGGCGGCGCGGCGGCGGCGGCGGCCGGCACGCCCTCGTGCGAGCGCGCGTGCGCCAGCAGGTTGTAGCGCTCGCTGAAGCGCTTGCCGCACGCGCCGCACTCGTGCCGCTTCTCACCCGAGTGCACGCGCTTATGGCGCTTGAGGTGCGAGCGCGTCATGAGCGCCAGCCCGCACACGTCGCACGAGTGCGGCTTCACGCCCGAGTGCGACAGCTTGTGCATCTTGAAGGACGACGTGTGGATGAAGGACTTGCCGCACAGGTCGCACTGGTAGTTGAGCTTGCCGGTATGGATGTTGTTGTGGCGCTGCAGCGCGCCCTTGCTGGGGAACAGCTTGTTGCACTCGGCGCACTTCCAGTCGCTGATGCCCTTGTGCATGGCGACGTGCACGTCGCAGGCGCGCTTGTGCTTGTAGTGCGCGCCGCACACCTCGCAGATGTACGGCGGCCGCGACCCGTCGTGCTTCTGCTTGTGCTGGTCCAGCCGCACTGGAACGTGAACCCGTCGGCGGTCAGTGAGAGTGGGACGAGGAACTCGGGTTCAGTAGTTAAAAGTAGTCGCCTACTATTTTGTTATTGCCGAAGAAATTAAAACTTTTAGGGTAAATACCATAGATAAAATATTATATATAGATGGAGTCTTAGCCCGCCATCGCGTGGCCATTTTGTGCTTGTGTGCATAGCTGTACTGTGCGTGTATCTTCTTGAATATTTCTAATATATTCGTCGCTCATTTCGATGCATATTATATTAAGAAATTTAAAAACTTGTGTTGGTTATAGTGCAGAATTGTTCCTATCAACATGATCATATCCCAATGAATTCTAAAAGAAATCCAAGAAATATCCCCTTGGATGAGGCCGTCAATATGAGCCCATACATGAAACCTCCACCCTGGGTTCATACTCATACAGAGCTCGGCTCCTATACAATGTGATGACCAGGTGATGCTGCAGCAGCAGCATGCAAATATTTACTGCTTATCTACGTCTTATTGGTTGTCGCAATTAAAATGAGCCCAAACACGAAACCTCTGCTCTATGTTGGTGAGGAGTTGGGTATCCTATTGATTACCAGGTGATGCTGCAGCACCAGGGTCAACTTTCCATTAATATGTATATATTCATAAGTGTCACGAACCAGTATGTAAAATATAAAACCCATCAAACGACTGCAAGTTGCTAATCGGCCTATCACGAACCAGATAAACCGTGATATTTCAGCAATGAGCAGGCTGATGATGATGAACTATAGCTAAGAACACTCTCGATCATGTCAGCTTTCAAACAAAAAAAAACTAGATCATAATCGGTCCTCCCATTTGGATGCTACGATGCCACAGACAGACAGACAGACAGATAGACAGACAGACAGACAGACAGACAGACAGACAGACAGACAGACAGACAGACAGACAGACCGACAGACAGACACGTCAAACTTATAACACCCCTCTTTTTGGTCGGGGGTTAAAAAATACCGATTGAAAAGGCCAAAAGCGTTGTTCAAAACTTACGTATTTAATGTTAAATCCACGTGTTTGAGGCATTCTTTGACCGTTCTTATGGTTTATTACTTAGCGGAACTTAGCATAAAATGTTCACTAAAAACCTTCATTAACACTTTTATTACATGAAATATGCAGACCGACTCCTTTGTTATGACTGACTAACTCGGACTCAAGTTGACACGCTTTTCACACGTATAAACCGATGTAAGGCTCACTCCAATAGTCTATCTCAATGGTAAATACTAAATTGTTCAATCATGGACAATTCAATGTGACTTCGTAAAAATGATGTAACTTTTTACTTATTTCATCAAACTTTTGGTCACTTCTTAAACTTTTAAGAAATTACAAAAAAATTAAAAATCCTATTCTCTCAAATTACATATTAAACTAATGGTCACCTTTTAATTTGTCATTTAACCAGTTGGCTAAGCGTCATATAGCTGTAGTGTTGAATGTTGCAGTCAACAAGTCGGTTAAAAGACGTATAGCCGCGTGATTGAATGGCGCTGTTTAGTCAAAGGGCTAGCTGTTTGATTGAACGGCTATTTTAACCAGCAGGCTGCGACAGATATATTGTGAAAGACAGAAAAGACATTGTATCTAGATACGATAAAAAATTTCGGTGCAACCGATTTGCGGGAGTCATTTCGTTATTTACATAAGAAAATGAAAACCTACCCAGTGACGTGTATTTGGCATCACATTTATCACAGTAGTGGAGCACTTTCTCTCTCTTTTGTTTCACTGTGGGGTCGGTCTGCTTGCTTTGTTTTTTTCTTTTATGGGCTGGAGGGGATTTTTTGTCTTTCTTGTCCATCATTTCAATCAGCAGGCTGGAGCTGTCGTCGTTGTCGTCGAAGCCCCCCAGTTTGAAGATATCGCTCCCGTCGTCCATTGAACTCTGAGACCTGAAATGGCACACAATACATCTAATATACTAATTAATATTATAATTAATATTTTAAAGCTGAAGAGTTTGTTTGTTTGTTTTCATATGATAACCTCAGGAACTACTGGTCCAATTTGAAAAAAAAAATTTTCAGTGTTAGATAGCTTATTTATCAAGGAAGGCTATAGGCTATATATTGTCACTCTAGTCTAAGACCAATAAGAGCGAATAAACAGAGGAAAATGTGAAAAACCCAGGAAAATGTGAACAAACCAGGAAAATTATTTTAAGATGCCTATCTCAAGAACTACTGGATGAATTTTTAAGTTATTTGGCACAGATGTAGAGTAGACTATGTGAAGGGACATAGGCTATTTTTTTTCGGCAAAATGTATGGTTTCCGTAAAATTCCTAATTTACGCGGGCGAAGCCGCGCGGGACATCTAGTATTATAATAATCACTAGCTATACTTTCTTTTAAAACATTTATTATAAAATTATCATCTAAAATTGAACAGTCATAGAAGGATGTCTCTCTCACAAACACTCCATCAGTTGCCTGTTGGGTGTATGTGAGTGTTCTGTAACTGTTTTATAAAAATAATAATAATATGGTTATGGCAGTTGGTGTATGTCAAACACAGTATAATATAATATATTATATACCTGTCAGGAGATTCTTCTTTCTTCACAGAGCCCATGGCAGGCTGTGCTGACACAGTGTGTGTCACCAGTATGTGGGCCGCCAGCGACACCTGCCCACCTGAATTCCCGCTAGCATTGCACTCCGAACACTCCCATCTGATATTAATTTCTATTATTTTATTATGAATACCAAAAAAATAAACCAAGACAAGGCCTATGTGACATAAATGATTTTATATTATAATATTAACCCATCAAGCCCCAAGCGGCCAGATGCGGCCGCAAAACAATTGAATATCAATTGTGTCTCGTTTTCCCACGATTGAGGAATCTGCATTTATATTTTTTCAGCAAAGTATTCAGTGAGCTCATACACTACATCAGCAGTTTTCAAACTTTTTAGTGTCGTTTTAGTTTCAAAGTCGCAGAGACCTTAACAGACCTTTGTGGAGCCCCAGAGCACAGTTTGAGAATGGCTACATGAATAAACAAAGGAGTGAAATAATTCCAATGGAGAGTGGAGACAACCCAACCTTGTAGCAGTAACACAAATAACATTACTAATATTATGCCAGAAGAATTATAAAATTACCCATACTAATTATAAATGTAAAAGTATGTCTGTCTGTCTGTCTTTTATCATTTTGTGCTTAAGCCGCTAAATGCATTTGATGAAATTTGGTTGAAAAATGTAAAAGGACATTGGATAAATCTTATGCCGGAAAAAATTTAAAATAAGAAATTTAAATATGAAATTTATGTTTTTCCATAAATAATATGTAAAAGAAAGTTTACTATCATGGTGGCTGACCTTTCATCGGAATCCCCCTTTTTCAATTTGCGCTTAGATGTTGCGACAGCTTTCTTTCTCCTATTTTCAACCTTGGTCCTCCTTTTTCTTTTAGTGAGGGCCAACGGTTCATCCTCGGAATCGTTTTCGTCGACTTTCCCCTGGGATCGTCGATCGGCGCCTTCGTTTTTTATTTTGAGATCGACGACGTTCGACGGCGGCCGCGGTTCGAACAGCGGATTTTTACTTATGATGGCCTCGAAGGCCTCCTTCACTTTGATATACTCGATCTCGGCGCGCTCCAGCACATTGACGAGGTCGAGACAGGCGCGGCAGATGTGGCGGGAATGCTGCGGGGAGTCCGTCAGACTGGCCTGCGTGTGCCGGTGCAGGAACTCGTGCAGCGGCGTGCCGGCCGCCGTGCTGCCCACCGCTATGTCGAACTGCTCCGTGTTCTTGCTCAGACATACCATGCACTCGCTCGGTTCCACCTTAATGATCACGTCGAACTCCTTTTTCACACCGATCGAGCCATTATCCTTTCCGAGGTCTTTACCATCGGCCTCGCCCTCGACGGAGACCGGCTCGGAAACTTCGCTCATTGCTGCTTATAACTATCCGCAGCTCCGGATGCCTAATAAAGACGTGACATTTTTTTGTTTAAATGTAAAGCGTTGGGCAGGAAGGAATTACAAAATTTTAACAAACAATCAGACAGCAAACACTTACGACTTGACAGTTGACATTCCGTTTTTTTTTTTTTCTTATTATGGCACTTCGGCTACATAACCATGGCCAGTGTCGAGTATATTATGGCGGGAAAACAATATTTTTTATTACAATTTTTAGCATCGTTTTTCTATATTGTCAGGTCTAAAGTCTAGTCAAAGTCTAAGTAAAAGTCAATACAGTCAGGAAGTCAAGTCGGTAGATTCAGTAAAGTGGTAGAAGCTTTACTGAAACTTTCGATGGAGTTTTGGAGGGAACACAAAATAGCACGTTTCTGGATATTGCATCACTTTCCCACACTTGTGCACGATAACGAATATCTAATGGTTAATATCCTACCAATAATACACATTAAAAACCCAGTTAACACAATTTTAGGAAAATAATACAAAAACACAACATCACTCTTTCACATTCCCGACAAAACTCATTCCGTTTTTTTAGTACCTAGCTATGAGGCATTTGCTTATTTTTTTTATTTGATTGTCAGTTTTCTTTTTAGTAACTAGATGGCGTATGGGTAGACAACTATCGGTAATATATACCATCATTAATGAGGCATTTTCTTATTTTTTTAATTTGATTGTCAAACAGATTTCATTTTAGTAACTAGATGGCGTATGGGTAGACAACTATCGGTAATACCATCATTAATTGCTACAAAACTGGACAAAATAATGTAAAACTTGCTACATTTCAATTTGAAAAAGACGCAATAATATTCCAACGAATAGGATAGTAAAGTTATTATAACGATGTTTTAGTTAAAACTCACGGAAGAAATAGCCCTATTTACCGTTATTCACACCACCTCGACGGAACGGGTGATGACAGCCATGTTAGAAATGATGATGCAATCACAGCGAACACAGGAGGAGACCAACAGAGCCCTCCTGGAAACACTCCGAACCCTCCCACGGCATGATCCATCCGGCGATTTCGGAACTTTCAGCCCTAATACGGCGGCCTCGACTGCCCCTACCGCAGCCGCCGCCCCGCCGGGCAATCTCACAAAGTGCACCGCGCGCTCCAATGGGAAATCACGCGACGCCGAGAGACTGGAGGCCTTCCTGGACGCCGTGGAAATATACAAGGAATGCGCGAACGTCAGTGAAGAGCACGCGCTACGCGGGCTGAGCATGCTGCTGGAGGACGACGCGGCTCTCTTCTGGCGCGGCGTCAAGGACGACGTCGCGACATGGACGGACGCCGTCGCGCGGCTTCGAGGCATGTACGGCACCCAGCTGCCGCCGTACAAGATCTTCAGAGAAATTTTCCGAGATGAACAGTGTGAAACGGAGCGTGCTGACGTATTCGTGACGAAACTGCGCGCCCTCCTGGTTAAGTTACCTTATAAAATTCCGGACGCGATGCAAATCGACATGTTCTACGGCTTGTTACATAGGCGTGTTCGAAAAAGACTGTCGCGAGATAATAATTATTTAACTTCTATGGACAACTTCAAAGAGAGATTGCGAGCCGTTGAGGACTCGATCGCGGAAACCAATAGGTTATCTATTGTAATCCCTCCCCTCTCGCCCGCGCCCGCCCCCCCAGTTTAAATGGTAAAACCGGCCGCGCAAGAAAGAGGCCCTACTACACGTTCGGCCCCTACTACGAATTCGTTTCTTACGCCAAACTCGAATCCATTATCGAAACGTAATCGGATACGTTGCGCGTATTGTAAGTTGTATGGCCATATTATTGACAATTGCCGCAACCTGCAAGGTAAAAGCGAGAACATCGGTAAGTCAGAGTCTAATGATAATTCTAGTAATTTAAGGTGTTATGGATGTGGCCAGCAAGGAGTAGTAAAGTCGAGATGTAAAGTTTGTTCGAACACACACAGAACTGGTTCGAGATCAGCTGATTTCAATGTATTTTCTTGCGATATCGATTTATCAAGTACTTCTTCAAGTACGGTTTCGAGCGAGAATAGGGTGAGTTCAAAGTTCAAACTCACAAAATCTGGGGGCACGGCAGTGTCCCAGCCAAGTCGAGCGTGATATTTTCTTGTCTTATGAGACAAGAAAATATCACGCTCGACTTGGCTGGGACACTGGGACACACATTATGATGTTTGCGACGACAAAGCTACTTTTATAATAAACTAGCTGTGCCCCGCGGTGTTACCCGCGGTTTAAGTGATATATAATAAAAGACTATGAAAAGTACCAATAATTGGGTCAAAACGGGACGATACATGGTTCTATAATGGTTTATGGTAGTGATGATAACTATTATGAATGTAATTTGCATAGTAGCATATGCTTTCCGTTCTTAAAACAACGTCGAAACTCCCAAACTTGTATCTTTAAAGAGTCAGGAGTTCTCTCAGCACCTTCCGAATCATGGTATACCTTGGTGTAAAATCTTACTTGTTGGTAGCATATGCTTAGAATACTGCTCACGAAACCGAAGTCACCACATGTTTCCATATACATTTTGAGGAGTTCCCTCGATTTCTTATGGATCCCTTCATCAGGTCACCACTTTTATGAATATGGTACCAAATTGGGATGATAACCTATACACCAAAAGAAAAATTTTGAAAATCGGTTCACAAAAGTAATCGTTGATCATAAAAAAACGAAGATAACACCTCTTCCATTTTGAAAGTCGGTTAAAATTGTAGCCTATGTGTTATTCTGATGTATAAGCTATATTATTGTAAAGTTTCATTAAAATCCGTTCAGTAGTTTTAGCGTCAAAGAGTAACAAACATCCATACATACATACATCCAAACTTTCGCCTTTATAATATTAGTAGAAAAATGTTAATAGCTCTGAATATAACTGTTTTTAGTCCTGAAAAGAGCTGTTGGTTAGCCCTGAGAAGAATTCTCGCGTAAGTGTAGTTTTAAGACCGAAATCTAAAAAAATTCGCATGAAAATTATTAGATCTCGCGCACGACCGCTGCGTAGGAAGCCGACTGCGCGTCCGAGCCGCGCGGGTACCTTTAGATCTAAACTCCCCTCCCGCGAGCGCACCCCCCCGCCTTGCTACCAACCCACTTCGAAACGGGCGTAAATCGCAATATTTTAATTTCGCCATAACTTCTAAACTAAACGTCCAATTTTAATCATTTAAAGACCAAATATTATCTACATAAACTGTACTTAGTGATAAAATAATTTATTTTGATAAGGATTATCAGCATGAGTAAAATAAATGCGTTTAAATGTAGTCAAAAAAAAATAAAGATTTTTAAATAAAAAAATGGTTGTTGCACCTCACTTGACATAGATAGGTATAATACGTAGCGGACATTTTTGTAGATATTTTTATGATCCACAATTACTTAGAACATTGTATGGTTCTATCTTTTATAGTTTAGGCAGCGTACGCAAAATAAGTAACTTTTCTGGTTGATTTTTTTCACCTTGTGTAAGAAAAATCCAAATATCTTACGGAACCGTATATTTTCCAAAATAAAAAATAGCCTATGTTACTCGTAAATAATGTAGCTTTCGAGTGGTGAAAGAATTTTTAAAATCGGTCCAGTAGTTTTTGAGCCTATTCATTACAATTAAACAAACAAACAAACAAAGTTTACCTCTTTATAATATTATATATAATATATAGTATATATAGTATATAGTATATAGTATAGTATAATATATAGTATATAGTATAGTATATATAGTATATAGTATATAGTATATAGTATATAGTACAGAAGTATAGATAATTCCGATGTACAGGATTCACATTATGAACATTTTGGTACACAGAGTGCCGTCGGAGAAATTTCGCATATACAGGGTGTCATAAATCAAGATGCCACAAGTTCTCGAGTGAATAGTATTCAATACTCGGAACAATCTAAAAATAAAAACTTTCGGTATGCTGGCGGTAATACAGGGTGTTTTTAATGAAATTTCAAATCGTCATGATAGCCTTACTGATGGTGTCATAAGTCTAAAGGAACATCGTATTAATGATTCTAATGAAAATTATTTTGACAATTTGCAATACAAGCAAGACTTGATGAGTATACAGGGTGGCAACGTAAAAGAATCCGAGGCTTGTGGTATCACAAATATTGATGCGACTTCACTTCCAACCGTAAATATTAATGTTTTAAACCGCGAAGGAGTGGCTATTATTGATACCGGCGCGACTCATTCTGTAACTAGTACTAAGCTGTACTCCGTATTAGTTGAACAGGGTGTTCAATTTAAGGAGACAGAGCGTACAATAGGATTGGCTGATGGAACACATAGTAAAAGAAGAGTACTTACCGCTGATGTAAAAGTCACTATTGGAAATCGCGACACAGTCATTGAAGATTTGCTTGTTTTACCAGGAGCCTCAACCAAGACGCTGTTAGGGCGTAAATTCATTAAAAAGGCGATTATTATCCTCGATATTCCACATGACGTATGGTATTTTAGGGATAAACCGGAGGAGACTTTTGATTTCGTTAAGTCCTATTTCCTCACCAGTCCTGAGCCGATCGCAGAGGTGAATCATTGCACCGAAGCTTCTCTACTGGCTGACGAGGGAAATCAGCTGACTTCAAGTGAGAGACTCAAACTAAGTGAGTTCATCGAAAGTAAGGCAGAACAATTTAAGTCACATGGACCTGCTACGGATTTTGCTTCGCACCGCATTAAGGTGAATGAATGCCAGGAACCTATAGCCTCACCTCCCTATCGTATGTCTGAAATGCGCAAGAAAACACTTAGAGAAGAGTTAGACAAACTAATGCGTGCGGACATAATCGAAGAATGTGAATCAGCATGGGCGTCAAACGTGGTGTTAGTACCTAAAAAGGACGGCAGTTTCAGGTTTGGTGTGGATTACCGGAAACTAAACGCGGTCACCGAACCTGACAGGTACCCGTTACCGAGGATCGAAGATGTACTCCACGCAGCAAAATCGACGAAGTATATGACAACTCTCGACCTCAGATCCGGATTTTTTCAGGTTAATCTGCATCCGGACGATCGGGACAAATCAGCGTTCACTACACCACTAGGAACCTTTCGTTTTAAGCGTATGCCAATGGGTTTACGGAATTCCGGCGCTCCTTTCCAACGACTAATGGACAGGTTCAAGTCAAATCTACCTGGTGTCACCCTAATTGCATATTTGGACAATTTGCTAATTCTGTCAGAGGGATCCTTTGGAAAACACCTGGCTGACTTAGAAATAGTCTTTGAGAGGCTGAAGATGTTCAACCTTCTTGTTAGCCGTGGGAAAAGCCGTTTTGCGAGAGACTCCGTATAATTTTTAGGCCATGTCATTGTCCCAGGAGGAATTCACGTGGACCCTGGCAAAACAGCAGCTATAGCTGATATGGCTGTACCCCAGAATATGAAACATTTGAAATGTTTCCTCCAAACATCGAGCTGGTTTCGTCGATTTATACCGAACTACGCCAGCATAGCAAAACCCTTGACCTCTTTATTGAAAAAAGGAAGTGTTTGGCGATGGGAGCCGGAGCAACAATCTGCATTTGACCGTGTCAAAGAATTGCTCGTATCTGCACCTATATTACGACAAGCGGACGAGACGAAACCGTTCATTCTTCGGACTGACAGTAGTGGATACGGTTTGGGAGCGACTTTAATGCAGGGGGAGGTCTTCGACGAACGCCCCGTGGAATATACGAGCCGCCTACTCACCGATGCTGAACGGAATTATACAACCACTGAACGCGAAGCCTTAGCCGTTGTTTGGGCTGTTGGGAAATTTCTTGGCTATATTGAAGGATCCGAAATTATAGTTAAGTCGGACCATCAACCGCTACGTTGGTTAATGAGCCTGAAGTCTCCAAGTGGACGTTTAGCAAGATGCAATTGACTCCAAGTATACAATTTGAGGATCGAATATACCCCTGGACGAGCCAACGTCGTTGCTGACACGCTCTCGCGGCCAGTATGCGCAGACGGCGTTCAATGTGATGTATGCCTTACAACTGTGGACGTCCCTGCCAGGAGAGCTAGTGACATAAGGGAGAATCAGTTAAGAGATCCGGAGATTAAAAAAAAATATATTAGAAGATATTGAATCCGAAGATCCAATCCGTGGAAGACCATGTACGGACAGAGGTTATATGACTTCGGATGGTATCTTATATCGTTATGGCCCTGAGGGAGATAAAGACGACGAAGCTTGCCTTGTTGTGCCCAACCACGAGCGGTCCAAAGTATTAAAAGACTTTCACGATGCGCCTACCGCTGGCCACTTTGACGTAGAACGTACTTTGGCCCGGTTGAGATCCCGATTTTACTGGCCAAATATGCGGAAATGCGTTGCCGATTATATAAAAAATGTGTGCCATGTCAAAGGTACAAGGCAGACAATAGGAAGCCTGCTGGACTATTACAAACACCAGCCATGTCCAGACGCTTTGAGGTTTTGTCAGTTGATTCGTTTGGTCCTCTGCCAGTCACAGCCCAGCAAAATCGATGGATACTTATCGTGGAGGACGTATGTTAAACGCAAACGCAACTAGTCTCGAATGCGCCAAAGTCCTTATCAATGAGGTATTTTTCAGGTTTGGCGTCCCACGGCGCCTCATCAGCGACAACGGTGTACAATTTGTAAGCGAAATAATGCAACAAACATGTCACGTAATGGGAATAGATAAAAATTTTAACCCCATTGTACCACCCTGAAGCAAATCCTATCGAACGCAAGAATAGGGATTTAAAACCCCAACTCGCGATCCTCGTGGGCACAGACCATAGTACCTGGGATGTACACCTAGCATCAATCAGGTTTGCTATGAACTCTGCAGTGACATCAAGTACAGGGTTTTTCACCCGCTTATCTTACCTTCGGCAGAGAGGTCCGCGCGCCGGCGGACGCTGTTAATGACATGCGTGCCATTTTAGAGAGCGACAATATTGTGCCTGGCATCACCATGTACCTCAAGAGAATGGCTGAAGCCATGTCTAATGCAAAAGACATACATGAGAAATAAAATATGCAGATGAGCATCGTCGCCAAGCACCTGATTATCAAGTAGGAAATCTGGTACTCCTTATATATATATATATATATATATATATATATATATATATATATATATATATATATATATATATATATATATATATATATATATATATATATATATATATATATATATATATATATATATATATATATATATATATATATATATATATATATATATATAACACCTGGCTGACTTAGAAATAGTCTTTGAGAGGCTGAAGATGTTCAACCTTCTTATTAGCCGTGGGAAAAGCCGTTTTGCGAGAGACTCCGTATAATTTTTAGGCCATGTCATTGTCCCAGGAGGAATTCACGTGGACCCTGGCAAAACAGCAGCTATAGCTGATATGGCTGTACCCCAGAATATGAAACATTTGAAATGTTTCCTCCAAACATCGAGCTGGTTTCGTCGATTTATACCGAACTACGCCAGCATAGCAAAACCCTTGACCTCTTTATTGAAAAAAGGAAGTGTTTGGCGATGGGAGCCGGAGCAACAATCTGCATTTGACCGTGTCAAAGAATTGCTCGTATCTGCACCTATATTACGACAAGCGGACGAGATGTTAAACGCAAACGCAACTAGTCTCGAATGCGCCAAAGTCCTTATCAATGAGGTATTTTTCAGGTTTGGCGTCCCACGGCGCCTCATCAGCGACAACGGTGTACAATTTGTAAGCGAAATAATGCAACAAACATGTCACGTAATGGGAATAGATAAAAATTTTAACCCCATTGTACCACCCTGAAGCAAATCCTATCGAACGCAAGAATAGGGATTTAAAACCCCAACTCGCGATCCTCGTGGGCACAGACCATAGTACCTGGGATGTACACCTAGCATCAATCAGGTTTGCTATGAACTCTGCAGTGACATCAAGTACAGGGTTTTTCACCCGCTTATCTTACCTTCGGCAGAGAGGTCCGCGCGCCGGCGGACGCTGTTAATGACATGCGTGCCATTTTAGAGAGCGACAATATTGTGCCTGGCATCACCATGTACCTCAAGAGAATGGCTGAAGCCATGTCTAATGCAAAAGACATACATGATATATATATACATATATATATATATATATATATATATATATATATATATATATATATATATATATATATATATATATATATATATATATATATATATATATATATATATATATATATATATATATATATATATATATATATAAGGAGTACCAGATTTCCTACTTGATAATCAGGTGCTTGGATCAGGTTACTATATGATTCGATATTATAGTCTGGTATAAAAAATATGAATAATGATTATTATAAAATAGGAATAGTTCAGAACAAAAAGTAGAAAACGTAATAGTAGGTAGGTACCTAGTCCTTGCTTACATTTCTATACTTACCAATGCTATTATTCGTTACAAATGACTGTTAAATACGTCATAAGAAAAGAAAAATCGTTAAATATATTGTAGTTTATTTTTTAACCGACTTCCAAAAAGGAGGAGGTTATATGTTCGGCTGCGGATATATTATATATTATTTTTTTTGTATGTTCAACGATTACTCCGCCGTTTGTAAACCGATTTTCAAAATTTTTGTTTTGTTCTATTAGGTTTTCCTCCAATTTAGTCCCATTATCACAAAAGTGGTGATCTGATGATGGGATCCATGAGTAATCGAGGGAACTCCTCAAAATTTATATGGAAACATATGGTGATTTTGATTTTATAAGAAGTATCCTTAGCATATGCTACCAAAACGCAAGATTTTGCACTAAGGTATACTATGGTTCCGAAGATACTATGAGAACTCCGGATTCCTTATAGATACAAGTTTGGGGGTTAAGGCGCTGTTTTAATAACTGAAAGCATATGCTACTATGCAAATTACATTCATCATCATCATCATCATCATCATTACCACGGCAGGGTCACCATGTCACATGGCTGTATCTCAATGTCACATGGTTGTATATGGATACAAATTGTAATAAGATACGTAGAATATACGCGATGGTTTACTAGGTAACTAAAAAGAGTGAAATTATAATTTTTAACAAAAAATTAAAACCGACTTCCAAGGTAAAAACAATAATAACATCCTTATAATATGAACTAAAAAGTATTAAATAATTTTTCCTATCTAGTAGTGCTTTTTTCCGAATTCGGCTAAACCTCAACTATTTCTGTATTCAATATTCATAATTTTGAAGTCGGTACCAGTTCCAAAATTTTTAAATATTCTGTCAGAGAACTGAAGATTCAGCTATCTGGTACCGACTTCAAAATGATGAAGATTGAATACAGAAATAGTTGAGGTTTAGCCGAATTCGGAAAAAAGCATTACTAGAGAGGAAAAATTATTTTATACTTTTTAGTTCATGTTATAAGGATGTTATTATTGTTTTTACCTTGGAAGTCGGTTTTAATTTTTTTTAATAAACAACTTAACGTCCACAATATGTGTCTCAATAAAATATTTTTATAATAATAATAATGTTCTTTATTCAGCTCGAAACATAAAAAAACAATTACAATGCTAATTATTTGATATTACAATCGTTTTTATATTAGTTATGTTAAGATCGCAACCGGCAGCTTAGCTAGGTTACAGAATAACCTGTGTTAAAGCCACCGGTCCCTTTCCCAACCACTGATTGCATAGTTGCTGAATTTACATAGATTTCAGGCAATTAAATTAGATTATAAATTAAATCAAAGTTTAAAATTAATCAAACTTGATACAATAAATTATTATAAATATAGTATAAGAATTCCAATCAATTATATATTAATTATCATATTATTACATTAAATACAATAAAATAATGTCATTACATAAAGAATTTTCTACATAATATAAAGGGTTTATATTTAAGTGTACATTGTGAACGTGTGTACTGTGAGCGTATGGTTGAGCAGTGTGATAGAGTGTGAGTGAGCCTACAGCGTTATGGTCAACAAATTTTCAGTATCATCGTAAGTCAAGCCAAGGAGCCAGTCATTGAGCGTAGCTTTACAATTTCTAATGTTCAATTCATAAATTGGTAAGTATTTATTTATTTTATTATATAAGTAAGGAGCTAAAAAGTAATTATATCTCATCGATTTTACAAAATTATGGTTATTGATTTGACAGATTTTATCACTACGGCGTTTGTTTATTTTTTTAAAAGCAGTTGCGGCGTGTTGTGTTAGGATTGTGCTCATTATAAAATGTTGTCTTACTGTTAGCACTCTGCAACATTGGTATAATTCCGTCGTAGGAAAGGTGTAATTTTTAAACGTGCCAACCTTCAGTATTGCTCTTTGCGCGCGTTCGAGCTTTAAAAGTTGAGATTTGGGTGCTCCACCCCAAGAGGAAATACAATAGGTTAAGATAGATTGACAAAGAGCATGATAAACCCTCTTAATGATATGTGGGTTGGCTACGTGTCGGAGCGTTTTAAATATATAAATAAGTTTACGAACTCTAGATTGAAGGAGGTCTATGTGTGATGTAAAGGAGAGGTTGTAATCGAGTATGACACCTAAATACTTAATACTCTGAACACGTGATAACCGTGGACAATCACAGGAATGGGAAAAGTTGCGACATGCGTGTGCGATTAAAGTCATTGCAGGTGGGGGTTGGGAAGATGCCCGTAGGGAAAAGGTCATGTAATGTGTTTTGTCAGCATTAAGAGTAAGACAGTTTGCAGCCAGCCAAGTGGAGACTAAGTCAAATGCGCTTTGTGCAGTGACAAAAACTTCGTCCCAGGAATCACCGACAAACGTAAGTGCCGTATCGTCGGCAAACGCCGTTATCTTGGTATTTTTGAAGGCTAATTGGCATAACTCGTTTAGGTACACAAGAAACAGCGTTGGACCGAGTACACTTCCTTGGGGGACGCCATAGGAAATTGGGAGCTCTTTGCTTATGTGGTTATTGATTTTCACACATTGAGTTCGTCCTGTCAGATAGTCTCTCAAAATATCAAGAGAGAGCCCCCTTACACCTACCCTTTCGAGTTTTTTGAGAAGTAGGGGCAAAGAGACCGTGTCAAAGGCTTTTGCGAGGTCCAAAAAGATGGTTAAAACCTTTTTTTTGCTATCTAGGTGTTTAATAATGTGGTTGGTAAGGTTCAAAACAGCTTCAGACGTAGATTTTTTTCGTCGGAAGCCGTATTGATTGGGGGATAGAAGATTTTTTGCCTCTAGGAAATTAATCAGCCGCTTATTAATTATGCGCTCTAGAATTTTGGACAAAGCACTCAAAACAGCAATAGGACGATAATTAGTGACACGATCTCTAGGGCCGCTTTTATGGATAGGGTGGATTATAGCCTTTTTAAAGTAGGAAGGAAATGTCCCAGTTTGGAGGCAAAGATTAAAAATATGTGTTAATGGGGGAAGTAACTGCTTATTAAATCTCTTTAAAAATGCTGTAGATATATTGTCCCACCCTATGGCACAATCTGTTCGGAGGGATAACAGAATTGATTTAATTTCGTCGTAGTCGGTAGGGAGTAAAACGAGCGAGTTGGGAGGTTTGGGACCTAACTTAAATGACTTTAGTGATGAGGGGTTATGGACGGGTCTAATATTGTCTGCGAGATTTTTACCAATGGAGGCAAAAAAATCGTTAACATTGTTTATGGCACACTCAGTATTTGATTTAGTATTAAGTAACTCATTTGGAGATGATGTGAGTTTTACAGAGTTTGTGACTCTTTTTATGACTTGCCATATACGTTTATTATCACTGCCTGCCTCAGTTAGTTCGTTTCTATCATATTGACGTTTCAATTTTTTTAGTAATTTGTTGCAAAAATTTCTATACCTATTATAAGTTATCTTTAGAATAATATTATCTGGGTTTGCTTTTAGTGACTTGTGCATAGAGTCTCTATTTCTCATGCAACGTAGTAGGCCCGGAGTTATCCAAGGCTTGAGGATGGTTTTGCGTTTAGGTATCTTAATAGGTACAGAATTAGTTTTTATAACGTCTATAAGACAGTCAACGAACTGGATTGTAGCCACATTAGCGTCATCCAAATGAAATATGTCTTCAAAGTCTAACCGATCCATATCTCGGGATAAGGTTTCATAATTTATCTTATAGTGGACTGGATGACTTGATTTTCTAGTATATTTACTTCGTTGATTAAGACAGAGTAATATACTATTGTGGTCTGTTACAGACGAGTCCAAGACTAGAGTTTGAGCGTCATGGTTAGATTTGAGTATGACGTGATCCAGACAGTTATTGCCCCGTGTAGGTAGAGAATGTGCAGGCAAGAGGCCATGACTAGCTGATATATTAAGGTAATCTGAGATGTGCAAGGTCAGTGGTAAATGGCTAATATCAATATTAATATCGCCAATAATAGCAATACTTTTGAAAGACGATAGCGAATGCAAAACAATATCGAGCGAGGAAGTAAAGTTTGTTAAGTTGGTAAAAGATGGTGATCTATAAATACATAAAATAGCAATTTCATTGTCCTGTGTCAAAAGCAAACAGGTACTGTCTTTTAAGTCAATCTCAGATACAGAGAATTTTTGATTACATTGGTCTTTTAAGTATACAACAATACCATCATTTTGATTTTTATAATTAGAGCTGCAATGCGCGATATACTTGTCTAATACAGGAATCGTTATATCATTTTTTAGCCAGCATTCAGTTAAGATTATAATATCACAGTCAAGATCAATTCTATGTAATAGAGTGAGGAAGCTATTAAAGTTACAATTTATTGATCTAATATTTTGGGATAAAATTTTCAAATATTGTGAGGGTCTCTTTATAATTTTTATACAATCTTCTGGGCTACAAGTCTGGCTCTGCGATACCGAGTACTCGTCTAGTGAACAGGAAATATCAAAGAAGTCTTCGAATTTTTAAAGTTTTTGTTCGGAGGCTCACAAAAAGGGTAACACACCGTAGTATCTTTGGGTGAAGATGGGGATGAAATCAGTAACCATAATATCTAATCTTTTAACAACGACTTGTAACAGTCGTGAGGATGTAGAAATATAGGCTCTCTTTAATTCGTGATATTGTATTAATGTACAGTAGTAATGTGTTTGTGTTTTATATTCTAATTTAATATAATTGAACATTGAGTTTGATATTATAATTGATTTTTTTATAAACAGCAGAAAAATATGGTATAAACATAGAAAAATATAATTAAAATTATGCATGCAAGACGGATGAATATTTAAGCCTAGTCACATATCTACTTGGAAACTTAATTTATTTAAATCATCTTTGTTATCGATGCGTATGGCAGGGGCTCCTTCCTGCTTCCGTACAAATACCCTACCATGGGCAGTCCAGCAAAACATATAATTATTTTGCTTGATAAATTCGCGGCCCAGATAGTACAGTTTTCTAGAATTTTCGGTCAATCTTTCAGCTATGAAAATTGGTTTAGTTTCTCCATCGATTTTGAGGTGACTAGTGTTTAGCTTCTCCTTAGTATTTTTATTGAACGACTTTGCAGCAGTAAGAATTTTTTCTTTAAGTAGCACCGAAGAAAAGTCGACAATAATAGGGCGGTTGGTGCTTTTAGTAGGTAGTCTGAATATATCATGGATTTGTGTCTTGTCAATATTTACATTAAGAGTCTCGCCAATTTTTGACACAATATTAGCGAGATTGTCTTTGTTTTCATTTTTTTGAGGAGGTAGGTTTCGTATTTCAATACTGGCCTGTTTTTGAGTCCTCTCCATATTTTCTATTTTAGACTCTAACGTGTGGATATAGGACAAGTCTAATTTCCTTTCAGACTCCATCGTAGAGAGTTTGTCTTTCATGAGTTCATACTGAGCAGATATAAATTCCATAGATTTTATTATTTCTTTATTTTGCGTTTGAATATCGTTAATACTGGTTTGTAAGGAGCTTTGTTGATTGCTAAGCATATCTATAGATTTTTTTAATTCATGTATGGCATCAGATATTTCATCATCGTGAGCACGCTTGCGGGGACGCCCAGAGGGAAGACGAAGTCCAGAGTCCGAGAGAGCCGAAACAGCAATATCAGTGTCACTGTGGTGCAGTGATGCTTGTGGTGGGGTTCTTTTAAGTGACATATTAATAGTGCAATAGGGCTTCGTATAAATAAGCAAGTCTATAAGAAGCGTGTCGCGCGCCGAACGCGCAAGTTGCGCGCTAAGTTTGTTATAATATAATGCAGTGGGCCGAGCGGCCGGGTACCAGGAGCGCAGGCAAGCGTAGGAGCTTAAATTATGCGACGGGTTGATGACAGTCTCGTAGCGCTGATGCTCGGCGTAGCAGCAAGCGTAGCACTGCTTACGTATCGTAGCACTTGTAGCACTCACAGCACGACACTCGCGTTCAAATACTTTTGGATTTATGCGTTCCTAGTAGCACAGCGATGATTAAACTATTTTTAATTTGTAATTTAATTTAAATAAAATAAAACTTTGTCACAAAATACACGACCACACACGTCGGGATCCAGGGGGGAAGGGACCGCGCCTCTTTCATAACGTTACGAAGTTCGTTGGTGAACTTTTATAAGAATCTAGACTAAAAAAAACTGTTTCCTTCAAACAGTATATTATGTTTCCATTAAAATAAATCTTTTGTACTTGCAGCCTTGCAGCAATTATTTTTTACATTATTCGGAACGTGCACGACAGTAGTGACATATTTCAAACGAAGTTTTAGGGGCATGTGTCAAAAAATAAACAACGAGTTTGTTTTTTTGTAAAGACTATAGCAAATAAAATATATTTAGAACAATAATTAACGGTATTTGGGTTAGATTTAGTTGAAAACAACTTGTGGAAAAATGAATATAACCATAAAAAACTGGTTTTGAGAGTGTAAAACACTCAATAAGTTTCAAGGCTCAATCTATGCTAAAAGGAAATAAATTGGTCTTAGAAGGACATTTAAGGGATGTAGAAGAGCTAAGAACTAATGGCAATAGTTATTTAATATGAGTCAATATAATTCGCCAAACATCGGTGACTTTAGCACGCTATAAAACAGGTTCAAACGTAAGTACTGAACCAACCAAAAAACGTGACTAAAAATTTAGATAAAGCAAGTCTAAACATTTTTATTCATTCTTACAGATAGATAATGCTCGGTTTGTTGCTGGAGTAAAATGCTAAGCTGCGTTTATAACCAGATTGGCAAGGCAACATGTTTCATTAACAACAGTAACAAAAATACGTGCAATACTTTTTACTTCCAGAAAATGAAAAGGACTGGTTTTAAAAATCTTGTTTTTTTTTACAAAATTAATACTCTTGAATAAGATTCGAGTCTTTAAATGTACTAAAACACTGCAAACATTCTTCATGTTTCTGAGTCTTTACTCCTTTCCTTTTCATTCAAAACTCTATCTCCAGGTTTTAAAAGATCAGTTAAAACCAGATGTAGTATCTGGTTTATCGTCATTTGAGAGTCACTGTTTCTCCCACCTGATACTTTGGATTTAAATAAAATATTCTATGAAACTATCACTGCAAGTTTTTTTTTCTTTGTCGTCGGGTTTTGGAGACCATGGTGATTCATCAACACTAAAGCAATAGTTATATCTACTGACTACCTATTTCTGCTGTTATTTTTGCAGTCTACGATACAAAATCAATTAGGACCAATTTATAAAAATTTCAAAACAACATTGACAAGTTTGTTTGACTACGGACTAATCCCCTTTTGTTTCATATTTTTGCCACGGCAAGCGCGGCGATCGCTTTCTTTACCCCCTCCACCCACTTCGCACGCTCCGAATATGATACGTGAGATTTCCTTAAGATATCAACTTTTTACACCTTTTTTTAAATAAATTTATTACTTGGAGTTCTTTTCTTACTATTAATACAAAGTACAATATTTTATCCATAAAACAATAAAATCAAATTGAAAAAAAAAATATATTTATGTCTGTAATCACAAAAATAATTTTAAAAACTTTGAGCGCCATTTTCTCAAAAGTAGCTTTTATGCACTTACCGCTCTTTTAATTAGCGCGGCAGCATACAACAAACGTGACTTCTTTGGCTTTTTTTGCTCGTTATCAATGACGGCAACAGGTAGGCACTTGGAATTTTCATAAAGGTCTTAATTATATGCGTACTTTAATAATTAAAATTATAATAAAATAAAAATATATAGTCTGCCCCCATAAAAAAAATTCCCATTTTTTTTTTTTGTGTTGTCCTGTGACAGGACAGGACAGGACAGGACAGGACAGGACAGGACAGGACAGGACAGGACAGGACAGGACAGGACAGGACAGGACAGGACAGGACAGGACAGGACAGGACAGGACAGGACAGGACAGGACAGGACAGGACAGGACAGGACAGGACAGGACAGGACAGGACAGGACAGGACAGGACAGGACAGGACAGGACAGGACAGGACAGGACAGGACAGGACAGGACAGGACAGGACAGGACAGGACAGGACAGGACAGGACAGGACAGGACAGGACAGGACAGGACAGGACAGGACAGGACAGGACAGGACAGGACAGGACAGGACAGGACAGGACAGGACAGGACAGGACAGGACAGGACAGGACAGGACAGGACAGGACAGGACAGGACAGGACAGGACAGGACAGGACAGGACAGGACAGGACAGGACAG